>JADMNL010000035.1:19647500-29647500 GCA_016271365.2 Neoceratodus forsteri | reverse complement strand
TCAACCCTCAGCACCACCGGGCCGGTAGAATGCAAGATCTTTAAACCAACTCAAATTAGCAGAACTCAAAGCCAAATATAAAACTTTAAATATAGATGTGGTGGGAGTAACTGAAACTTGTTGGGATGCATCCTCAATTTGGTTCAGAGAAATTCCAGGTTATAAGTTATATCATAAAAACAGATTAGATAAGCAAGGCGGTGGAGTTTGTATGTACATACGAAATGATATTCCTTCTTTTGAAGTGTGTTCTCTCTTTCCTTTGGAAAGTATATGGGTTAAAATCTTATTGAAGGAGCAGTCCTACATAACTATTGGTAACATCTATCAACCTCCATCTGCAAATTCAGATTACACAACTGATATGTTTAAAGAAATTACACATTTTTCAGAATCTCAAGATACTGTAATATTTGGTGACTTTAACCTCCCTCATATTAACTGGGACTCATTCTCAGGACAGTCCTATGCCAAGAAAGGACTAATAGATGTGGTAGTTAGTACTGGATTACAACAACTTGTTACTGAACCCACACGAGGTCCTAATATTTTGGATCTATTATTTACTAACATAGAGCAACAAATTAGCAATTTACAAATTTGGGATCAACTTGGGACCAGTGATCATTCATCTATTCTTTTTGAAATTCAACAGTTTAAAACAACACAAAGGAAGTTATACTATACAAAAAATTATAACAAAGCAAATTTTTCTAAAATCAATGAATACTTACTAAACATAAACTGGGAATCTAATCTTCTTAATTGTACAACACAACAAGCTTGGGACTTCTTTAAAAACATTGTACATTATTTGGAAAATACCTTTATTCCATCTAAGAGGAAATTTAATAATAAAGGAAAAATTCTACCTTGGTTCAACAAGACAATTAAAAATCAGATTAAAATAAAAATTAAACTTTTTAGGAAACTTAAGAATAGTTCTGTTTCATTTAAAACTACGCTATTATATAAATACAGACTATCTGTGAAAAACTTAAAAAATTCTATTAAACTGGCAAAAAATAAGCTAGAATTTAAACTAGCTCACACAAAAGACTGTCACAAATCTCTTTTCTCCTATATAAATAGTAAAAAAGGTGTATCAAGGACCATCGGTCCCATTATAACCAATGGCTCTTCTCTATCTGATATAGAAACCTCAAATCTCTTTAATAAGTACTTTTGTTCTGTCTTCTCTCAAAAATCACCTATTAGTACATTTAAAGTTCACCACATAGATTATCATAGGTTCTATCCAACTGACATTATACAGGCTATCAAAAAACTAAAAAAAAAATACTAGTCCGGGCCCAGACAGTATTCATCCATGGTTTCTGATTGAAACCTCTATAAATATTTCCATACCTTTGTCAATTATTTTCAATAAATCCTTACAAGAAAGCACTGTACCAAATGATTGGCATTCAGCAATAGTTACTCCCATATTTAAAAAAGGTAATAGAGGTTCTGTACAAAATTATCATCCAATTAGCCTGACCTCAGTGGCTGGTAAGTTAATGGAATGAGTAATGAAGTCTCTAATAGATCCAAATTGTACAAAATTAGGAATTTATGATTCAAATCAGCATGGGTTTACTCCCAAGTATTCCTGCACCACCAATCTGATATCTTTTTACAGTAATATAAGTAATCTACTATATGTGGGTATGCCTACTGATGACAAAGAAAATAAAAAGAGAATGTGCTCGGACAGCACAGTTCCAACTATTGAAACATGGACAACAGAACAATCTTTAAACGCAGCACACTAGGCAAGAGCATCACAAAGCAGAAACTGGATCTCGGGCTTTTGCCCATTAAAATTCCAGGAGTCAGCCCCCCAGAAGTCATAACAGGACATTTGGACTTTTCATGATGTAATTCTTTTGGACTTTAGTAGAGCTTTTGATAAAGTCTCACATGAAAAACTCATTACTAAAATGCACAATCTAGGTTTGTCACCTGATATTGTCAACTGGACTTTAAACCGGTTGACAAATCATTCTCAGAGAGTCAGAATTAATGATATCTTGTCTGATTCGGGTAGTGCGACAAGTGGTGTACCACAGGGGTCGGTCTTGGGACCAACATTGTTTAACCTCTTTATCAGTGATTTACAAACAGGGCCAAATAACTTCATGATTAAATTTGCAGATGATACTAAATTGGTGTGCAAGGTTAATAATCAATAAAATATTTATGCATTAAAGAAGGATTTGGAAAAATTAACACTTTGGGCAAATGAAAATCATATGCAGTTTAATCAAGACAAATGTTTAGTAGTGCATTTCGGTGTAAATAATCCAAAAACAATATATCACATAAACGGACTACCACTTCACTCATCAAATTGTGAAAAAAATGTAGGGATCTATGTTAATAATAAACTTACATCAGATGATCACTGTGTTAGAACTGCTTGCATGACCAACAGACTTTTGAGGCAAATAAAACACACTTTTGTTAATCGCACTGAACAATGCCTTATTCCATTGTATAGGGCATACATTAGAGTTACAAAAGCAGTTGCTCAATATATCTAAACATGTGCAACAAATGAGGTAAGGGAAATAAAGAAAATGTTTTGCACTGATAGAGGAGGGAGAGGGGAGACTTAGGGGAGTGTTTGGTATCCTGCATCTGGAAGGGTGGGGGGGTCACTGGTGGGCAATGACAGCAATGGGTAAGGTGGTAGGCTGCAACAACTGTGGTGCACCAATCTTCTAAAATTGCATGGAGTGTGGGAGGATGTTTAGTGTGCAACCACAAGAAAACTTAGAAAGGAGATTGAGGGTCTGCAGGAGGAACTAAGACAGGTAAGGCAGATTGGGGTGGGTTTAGCCCAATACTGAGGGAGGAAGAAGGGGATGAGGGAGGGTGATTTAAGGCAACAGTGGTGAGGAGAGGGTCAGAAGAAGGGAAGCAGAGACAAAGGGGCCCAGGCCAGGAAGAACAATTGCCGGGGAAACCAGGTCAGGAGACAAAAGACAAATGGAAGGAGGAGATAGGGACTTGTGAGGGGAGGCAAAGAAGTGGCAAAAGTCATGGAGTGGAAAGGAGAGAACAGGTTACTATGAAGAGAGAGGGAGCGGGCATTTGTGAAGGGCCTTCAGAAAATAGTTGTGCACTGCTAGAGAGGAAGAAGGTGGAGGAGGGAAATGAAATTAGAGGAGTAATTGATAAATGCCTGGACCAAACTGGAGCGGGGGAAGTTCTGCTGGGAGAATTGCAACAGGGGTAAAGGGGAAATAATGTGCAGGAGGAAGAAGAGGAGCTGAAAATGAGAGAGGGAGATGAATGGAAGCAAGCAGGGAGTAAGAGGGGTGGAATCTTAGTGCTGGGGGACTCAATACTAAGAGGAGTTAGGTGGGGTAGCAAGGGGGAGAGGCATAGTCGCATTTGGGTGGAGGTCATGCCAGGAATGACAGCGGAAAGAGTGGGACAGTCTGTTCTGAAATATGCTAGAAGGGGTAGGGACAAGCCTCATTTAATTATACATCTTGGGACAAATGACCTAGCTAACAAGACAGTAGATACAATCCAGAGGAGGTTTGAGGAACTAGCACAATTATGTGTGGGGGCAGGAAGATCAGTAACTTTTTCAGAGATACTTCCGGTGCCAAAGGCAAGCACAACAAGAAAGCTGAGAATAGAGGAATTTAATGGATGGCTAAGAACCTGGTGTTGTGCTAAAGGGTATGGGCTGTTGGGGGTGGAGGGACCTAGGAGGACAGTAGTCTCTATGCCAAGGACAGACTACACTTGGAGTGAGGAGGGAAAGAAAGTGTTGAAACAGAGGATGGAGGAGTACATAGAGGAAGTTGGGAATTTAAACTAGAAGTGGGGGGTGGCAGTTGGGGAAGAGATATGCAGAGACCACAGGTTGGGAAACCATATGAGCTTACCCCCCATAACAGTGACAAAGGACAAATGGCAAGTACTGTTGGTGATGCTAGTAAAGGAGGGCAGGATGGGGGGGGAAGGGTGGAAGGTGGTTACCCTTAATGCTAGGAGCCTTTGGGAGGAAAACTGCAGAGTTACAGGTTCTCATGGCAGAGGGAGAGGTGGACATTGCAGCCATCACGGAAACATGGGCCACCCAATACAATGACTGGGACCTGTCTGTACCAGGGTACAGGTTATTTCGTAGGGACAGGGTGATTGGGAAAGGAGGAGGTGGCACTATATGTGAAGGAAGGACTGAAGTGTAAGGGAGGAAGGGAGGAGGGTAGTACTGAGTCACTTTGGATGTAAATCCAGGATTCCAAGAATAGGATTCTTAGAATGGGAGTGGTGTACAGGTCACCATCTCAGATGGAGGAGTTAGACAGGGAACTAGAGGGACAGATCAGGAGGACCTGCGAGAAGGGTAGTGTGGTGACTGTGGAGGACTTCAACATGCCAGGAGTGGACTGGAGCACCCCAACACCCAGGAACAGAAGGGAGCAGGTACTGCTGGATGCCTTCCAGGACAGCTTCCTGCTGCAAATGGTCAGTGAACCAACCAGGTTAGGGAATACCCTTGACCTTGTACTGGCAAATGGAGACTTTGTGAGAGAACTTACAGTGGAGGAACCGCTGTCAGGGAGTGACCACCACTCAGTATGGCTCACATTGGATATGGGCAAGGAAGAAGTGAATCAGGCACAATAGTGCTGGACTTCAGGAGGGCTGACTTTGGGAGGATGGGGAAGTGGTAAAAGGGTACCTGGCCAGAATTCAATCTAGTATGGACATTAACCAGAGGTGGGAGCTCATAAAGCTGGGGATAGTGGAGGCAACAAACTCTGCTGCAAAGCCCAGAGCAAGAAGGCTAGGGCTAAGAAACTGATCTGGTTGAGCAAGGAGGTCATGGAAAAGGTAAGGAGGAAAAGAGCTGCCTTTAGGAAGTACAAGAAAACAGGGAGCAGGGAGGACAGGGAGGAGTACTTGACAGAATCGAAGGATGTGACAAGGGCAGTAAGGGGAGACAAAGCATCTACGGAACTCAGGCTGGCACAAGGCATTAAGAAGGGGGAGAAGAAAAAATTACTCACCTTAGTAATGTTGTTTCTTCTAATGGAGTCTTGCTATATTATGACAATTGCAGTATGACCGCAGGTTAGAACTGCTCCGGAGGTGAAATAGTTAACTTTCCATGCAGGCATGGAACTTAGAGTGCGAGCTCGGTTGAAAACTCTGTCTGTTGTGCTTCAAACGCAAACTGACAGATCTTTATGAGTTAAAATTCACTAAGGTTCTGTGTGGAAGCTGTAAACCTACACTAGCCAACTGGCTACTAACATAAACACTCATTTTTGGCCTAAAACAAAGACTCAAGTCAGGAGACCCAAAAATGCAAAAACACAACACCAATTCACCCAAAAAGATAGGTGAAAAACAACAAGGTGGGCATCAAAAAAAAAGTGCTAACTCTGTACTGCCCACCCACATCCCCAAAACAGAGGTTCTGAGAGGCGGCAGGAGGAGGTCATATAGCAAGACTCCATTAGAAGAAACAACATTACTAAGGTGAGTAATTTTTTCTTCAAACAACATGAAGTCTTGCTATATTATGACAATTGCAGACTACACAGCAGTACCCCATGGAGGAGGGACAGAACCTACCTAGGAAATAGGCTCTGAAGCATGGCTGTGCCAAACCGAGCATCACTCCTAGCCTGGATGTCCAGGGAGTAATGCTTGGTAAAAGTGTGAACTGTTTTCCGGGTAGCTGCTTGACATATTTCTAGAATAGGAATGTCTCTGGCAGCAGCCAGAGAAGCAGCTAACCTCTGTAGAATGAGCCCCTCAGGCCTGAGGGGGAACTTACCCAACTTCTCATAGCAGAATTGGATACAAGAGACAATCCACCTGGCAATGGATCTTTAGTGGCTGGCTTCCTTTACCAACTTCGCCATAGGTGAGGAACAGTTGGAGGGAGTCAAACCTATGACCCTTGGTACCCTCTATGTAGTAACTAAGGGCTCTCTTCACATCTAGGCTGTGCAGCATCCTCTCCCAGAGGAGAAGTGGTCAGTGAAGTACACTGGAAGTGAAATAGATTGATTAAGGTGGAAATCTGAAACCACCTTAGGCAGGAACTTTCTGTTAGTCCGAAGGACCACCTTATCTCTGTGAAAAGAGATAAACTCCTGCTCCACTGACAACGCTTGTAATTCACTTATGCATCTGGCAGAGGTGATGGCTACCAAAAACACAGTTTTCCAAGTCAAGTACTTGAGCTCAGCTGAAGACAAGGGCTCAAAGGGGGGTTGCATAAGCTGAGCAATGCAAACATTAAGATCCCAGGCAGGGGCAGGATCCCTGAATGGAGGGTTGGTGTGAAACAACCCCTTAAAAAACTTGGAAAATACAGGATGAGCTGAAAGGAAAGAGGATTTACCTGCTGAAATAAAAGCAGACACAGCTGCCAAGTGTACCTTCAGGATAGCTGGTCTCAGCCCCAAAGAATTCAGGTGGACCATATAATCCAGGACTGTGGGTAGATCAGCAGAGACTGGGAAATATGCTTTCCGAGCACCATATGGAAAACCTTTTCCATTTGGAATGTAAGCCCTGGTGGAAGGCTTCCTAGGCCTTCAATATATCCATTACACCTTGGGAAAGGTGTAAATCAGCAAACTCTAACTCTTCAAGAACCAAGCCTTGAGATTGAGCGATTTGAGATTGGTACCAGACCCTTCCTGGGCACAGGTTAACAGATTGTGATTCCTGGGAAGGGACAGGGGAGGATGGACTGCTAAGGACAGCAGAAGTGGATACCAGGGCTGTCTGGCCCAATCCAGAGCTATCAGAATGACTTTGCATGATTGGGATCTGATTTTGACTAGCACTTTGAACAGGAGAGGAAAGGGAGGGAAGGCATAGAGAAACTTCCCCTCCCAACTGAGGGCTAAGGCATCCAGGAGGAGTGAGCCCAACACTGGGGGCCTGCAGCAAAAAAGAGGAAGTTGGTGATTGTCTGGGGCTGCAAAAAGATCTATCTGCGGGGTGCCCCATCTGGCAAATACTACTCCCAAGACCAGGGGATCCAATGACCATTCGTGGTGGCCTGGGAAATCCTGCTGAGAGCATCTGCCAGGACATTGTCCTTTCCTGGGAGGTGAACTGCCATAAGGGAGGTGTTCCAGGAGTAAGCCAGAGACCACAACTTCATCGCCCAGTGCACAAGGCCACAGACCGAGTGCCCCTTGCTTGTTGATGTACCACATTGTAGTGGTGTTGTCTGTTCTGACCTGAATACTCTTGTTCTGAACAGATTTGGAAAAAGCTTGAAGTGCTAGAAAACTGCTCTGAGCTCCAACAGGTTGATGGGAGCAGAGATTCCTGGGAGACCACAGACCCTGGGTGGTGAGGTCGCCCATGTGAGCTTCCCAGCCCAAGAGGGACGATCTGTAGTGAGGATTAGAGAATGAGACTGAGTGACAAAAGGAACCCCTTGTCTCAGGTTGCTCTGATCCTGCCACCACTGTAGGGCTTGGATCAGTGTTCGAGTTACTGGGATCAGCTTGGTAAGAGGATCCTTTCTTTGAGACCAAAAAGCTCTCAAATGGAACTGGATGTCCCTCATCTGAAATCTTGCTCCTTGCACAAATGCTGTGGAAGCAGCCATGTGTCCTAGGAGCTGCAGAAAATGCCTTGCTGGCTGGGAGACCTGCAGGGTAAATGAGGAGGCCAGGGAGACTAGGGTCTTTGCCCTGTCCAGGGGGAGGAAGGCCCTGGCTTCCTGTGTGTTCAGTTCTGTGCCTATGAAGGTAAGAAGCTGGACCGGCTCTAGAACTGACTTTGAGAGATTCAGAAGGAAACCTAGAGAGGTAAGCAGTTGCTGCATTATCTGAAGGTGTAAACTGACCTGGTCTGGGGACTGGCCTACTAAGAGCCAATCGTCCAGGTAAGGAAAGATGGCAATCTTTTGCCTTCTTAGGTAGGCAACTGCTACAGCCAAGCATTTGGTGAATCTTTAGGCAGAAGTGAGGTCAAGGGCATTGCTCTGAACTGGTAGTGGCCTGAGGGCAGCTCGAACCTGAGGTACTTTCGATGGAAGCTTCTGATGGGAATATGGAAGTAGGCATCCTTGAGGTCCAGGGAAGCTAGCCAGTCCCCTGGCCTTAGAGAGGGTAGGATAATTCCTGGAGTCACCATTTTGAACTTTGGCTTTAAAAGGTGCTTGTTTAAATATCTGAGATCCAGGATGGGCCACCATTCTCCTGTCTTTCTTGGGGTAAGGAAGTACCTGGAGTACAAACCTTTGCCCTGGTGTAGGGGAGGAACCCTTTCCACAACTCTGAGAGCCAGGAGGGTAGAGACCTCTGCCTCTAGGGCGGGTGCCTCTGATGGAGTTGCAGGTGGAAAAGATCTGGTTCTCAGCTTTGGAAATTTTTTGAAGCTGAGAACCAGTCCCTGGCTTACTACTTCCAGGACCCACTTGTCTGATGTTAAAGACTTCCAGTCCTGGACAAAGTAAGCCAGCCTGCCCCCTACAGGTAGAGGAGAATCGGCCCTGGTAATCCCATCAGGGTGCCTGCTTGGCAGGGGCTTTGGGCTGAGGGATGGAAGCAGACCTGCTTGTACCCTGTCTGCTCTCCTCTAAAGAACCCTCTGAGCATAGGTGGAGGAGGAAGCTTGGCTTGGTAAAAGGCCTATGAAAGGCCTGCCCCTGCCTCTAGGAAGCTGCTTTTGAGGAGTGGCCTGCCTTCCTTGGCCTGTGCACTCCTATGGTGGTCCTATATTCATCCATTTTCTTCATGTAATTCTCTGTTTGCTCCCCAAATAGAGAATTTCCCACAACAGGAAAATCCATGGCCTTAGACTGGGTATCCTGAGACAGGGTAGTACATCTGAGCCAAGCCATCCTGCGAAGTGCCACAGATGTAGCCATGACTCTTGATGAAACATCATTAGAGTCCACTGTAGCATGAAATTGCACCTTGGATGCCTCAATACCACCCATAGCCACCTGTTCCAGCTCCCGCAAGCTGGTCAGGACTTGTTTCGCTAGGGCCAGCACAGTATCCCATCTGGATTTCTGGTACCTAGCAGCATAAGCTATATAATTTGCTTGTCTGAGTCCCAAAGATGCTGCCATGTACTGTTTTTTGCCATAGCATCAATCTTCCTGGAGTCCTTCTCAGGGGGTGAAGCTAGGAAATATTAGCCTTGTCACAGGCTGCAGCCTGCACTACCCCACATGGCTGCATTGTTGAGTGAGGAAATCAGTGTCGGAGCCTGATAAGGTATACCTCTTGTCCATCCTTTTATCCACAGGAGGTATAGTGTGAGGAGTTTTAAAACTTTACTGTCTGTTTCGAAAAGATTTATGCAAAGGAATAGACAGTCTCCTAGACTCTGGAATATCCATCATTTCTACATAGTCTGGCTCCTCTTGGTCATCAACAGCTTCCTCAACAGGGAGCTGGAGAGTTTCAGCAACTTTTTATAAAACATGAAATGAGAAGGGACTCAGAAAGTGGAGGAAAACCCTAGGGGTCTACCTGGAGAGATGTCCGGATCAATGGGCACATCCAGATCTTCAAAACCATATTCACTCTCCTCATATTCCTCTTCCCCTCCCCGGTTCATAAAAATCCTCAAAATCATAATCTTGAACCGGTGGAACGGCCAAACCGACAGCTTACCTGAAGGTGTCGGTTCGGGTCAGAACCGAGAGAGAGACTGACAATTTGAATTGCTTTAGCTATTTCCTCAGCAGTTGGGGAGAGAACTTTGGCTCTACACTAGCTGACTTTCTAGTCCTTTTGCTGGAACCGCCCTCAGAACCGCTCTTCGCTTGCCCGAGGAAGTATCGCCCTGGTCAGAGGGCACTCCCTTCGGTTCGGTTGGCACCGAATCGGGCTGGCCATCCGGGTCAGCGGACTTTTTGGCCTCCCTTTCCCTGAGCCTACCAACTCTTTTATCTATGGTAGCAGCAGGGAAATTGTGACAAATCTGGCAGTCTGAATTGAAGTGGTCAAACCCCAGACAATAGACACATGTAGTGTGTGGGTCAGCCTTAGCAAAAGCTTCCCCACAAACACTACAGTGTTGAAACCCAGTGTGTCCAGTTTTTCTTTTGCGTTTCTCAGACATAATGCCAGCCTAACCAACTTGCCCGTTTATGGCAATCCACCAAGCAAGACACCCTTATCGGTTCCCAACCGTGTCACGGGTCGGGGAAAAAACCGTAATGAAACTTTTTTTTTAGAACCGATAAGAACTGGGAACCGCACTCTAAAAAAGGACTAGTAGATTTTAAATACAACCTGATCGGTTCAAACTGAACCAATAAAGAATTACAAGTTCCACACAGAAAAAATTAAATGTAAAACCTATCTATTACTTTCATTACCACAGACAGAGCTTGAACTGACCGGTTACGGTTTAATTTCGGCTAAAAACCAAAAAATACTTTTAAACCGACAAAATGAACCGAGCAGAAGGAGAAATCTCTGGAGCGACTGTTCAGTGAGGCGGAGTAAAGAATCTGACAGTTTGTGTGCTGAAGCACAACAGACAGAGTTTTCAACTGAGCTCGCGCTCTAAGTTCCATGCCCGCATGGAAAGTTAACTATTTCACCTCCAGAGCAGTTCTAACCTGTGGTCATACTGCAATTGTCATAATATAGCAAGACTTCATGTTGTTTGAAGGACTTCTTTAAGTACATCAGGGAGAAAAGGAGCTGTAAGGACCACATAGTAAGGATTAGGAAGGAGGGGGGTTGGGTGGAAGCAGGGTGCGATAAGGCAGAAGCACTAAATGAGTACTTCTGCTTAGTATTTACTAAAGAGAAGAGGGGGTGACACCCAAGGTGGGAGAAATGGCAGAAGCAGGGTGGGAAGTGGTGACAGATGGGGAAATCATGGAGAGCAGAGTTCGAGAGGGTTTGGAGGCACTGAGGGTGGACAAGGCGCCAGGCCCAGATGGCATCTGCCCCAGGGTACTGAAGGAGCTGGCACAGGTCCTTGCAGGACCTTTGGCAGACCTATTTAATGCCTCACTACATTCAGGGTGTGTACCTCAGGACTGGAGGATGGCTCATGTGGTGTCCCTCCACAAGAGTGGCCCCAAGGATGAACCGGGAAACTACAGACCAGTGAGCCTCACATCCATCATGGGTAAGCTAATGGAGACTATCCTGAAGGAGAGGCTGGTGGCCCTCCTAGAGGCCAAAGGGCTACAGGACAGCAGACAGCATGGCTTCATACATGGCAGATCCTGCCAAACCAACCTGGTCGAGTTCTATGACTGGGTAACTAGGCAGCTGGACAGGGGCCATGCAGTGGATGTCCTGTATCTGGACTTCAGTAAGGCATTCAACTCAGTGCCACATGGAAGGCTGGGAAGGAAGTTAGTAGGCACACGGGCAGGTGCAAAGCTGGTGAGATGGGTAGGAAACTGGCTGCAGGAAAGGCAACAGAGGGTGGTGGTGGGTGGGGAGCTCTCACACCCAAGGGCAGTGATGAGCAGTGTTCCACAGGGCTCGGTGTTGGGACCAGTGTTGTTTGGGATATTCATTGCAGACATATCATGGGACATCAAGAGCAAGATCAGTCTGTTTGCTGATGATACCAAGGTAAGCGCAGTGGTGGATGACCTAGGAGGATGGCAGGGGTTGCAGGATGATCTGGCAAAGCTTGAAACCTGGTCAGACACTTGGCAACTGGGCTTTAATGCCAAAAAGTGCAAAGTGCTGCATTTTGGGATGAAGAAGCCAAGGGGGAGTGCAGCTAGCCCAGACAGAGGAGGAGAAGGATTTGGGTGTGCTCATTATAGGGTCAATGAACAACTCGGCACAATGTAGGAAGGCAGCTGCAAAGGCCAACAAAATGCTGGGTTGTATTGCAAGGGGTATATCTCGAGGAGGGAGGAGGTGATTCTGCCACTGTATAGGTCATTAGTTAGACTACACCTGAGCACTGCGTGCAGTACTGGCGTCCGATCTGAAGAGGGACATTAAGTTACTGGAGGGTGCAGCGAGAGCAACAAAGATGATCAAGGGGCTGGGGGACTTATCATACGAGAGGAGGTTGAAGGAGTTGAACATGTACTCACTGCAGGAGAGGAGAGACGGGGTGACATGATTGAAACCTTTAAGTACATGAAAGGAATAAACAAGACGGGTACAGAGGGGCTGTTCAAAGTAAGGGAGGGGAGGGCCACCTGGGGCCATGATATGAGACTGGAGTGAGGAAGGTTCAGGAGGGAGATGAGGAGACACTTTTTTACAGAGAGGGTGGTGGCTGGGTGGAATGTGTTACCTGCTGAAGTGGTATGCAGCAGAACAGTGGACTGCTTCAAACGAGGATGGGACAGGACAAGGGGGAGGGTTAATGAAGGGGAAGGGTGGAAGGGGGGCAGTTGCAGAATAAGGGGTATTAGCTGCACATTCGAGCAGACTTGATAGACCTCTAGACCTTTATCTGCTGGCAAATTTCGTATTAGACCGTATATAGACTATGGCTCCCCTTTCTGGAATCCAAACAAAAAAAAGACATAGCAATTCTTGAACAGGTTCAAAGGAGAGTAACTAGAATGATTCCAAGATTAACAAACTGGGATTATCAGAACAGATTAAAAGCTACTGGTCTCTTCTCTCTTCAAACTAGAAGATTAAGATTTTTAATTTAATAAATTCACCAGATCTAATGGAAAAATGTGGTCTAACACTCTCCAAAAGGAGACGTGTTCCAAGACTGCATAATAAACAGCGTGAAGTAAAAACTTATAAAACCAGCAAAAGGGGAAAATTTTTCCAATAAGAGCATCCACTGTATGGAACACCTTGCCACAAGAATTGGTAGAGGCAACTAGTGCCACTGTCTTTAAAAACAAATTAGATGTTTGGTTGAGGGATAATAGATAAATAATGTCCCACATAGTGTGGGGAACAGACTTGATGGACTCTGGCCTTCTTCTGTTCTTTCATATCAAGTAATACTAGCAGCCAGTGTCAGAGCACTCCAGTTTGAAATTTGTGTAATATAAGAGGCCATTCTGATACCAAGTGCCCTAAGGCAGCACAAAGACATAAAATAACTTTGATACAGAGGAATAAAGTATTGCAATGGAGAATGCACAAAGAAATAGGAGAAAAGAAAACACTTCGGGGTCCACACTGTCTCCATCTGTCCCTTTCTTGCAAGAACCCCAGGAGCAGGAGAGTAGGCATGAGATAGACACAACACAAACAAACCAAGAAAGAGGTGAACAGGATGATTACTGGGCAGGAGGAAGAAGAATGGAATGAAATGAGGGAAGGGAGAAAGCAATAATGGAAACAGAAATAGTGGAGGAACCAATGCCCCCCCAGACCAGAGACACAATCCAAGGTTTCAGCAAGAATCACTGGCAGACAAGCTCACAGAATGAGCCTACAACAGAAAATGAAAGTGAAGCAGAGGATAAGGGGAAGTGGACAAAATATAAGTGGAAATGACAACATGTAAGGAAAAAACAGACTGTAGTAACCAGGAAGTGCAAACCCCCATGAACATAAAATAGATGGAATACTCTCTTACTTTGTGCACTGTTAATGTGAACAGTATCAAGAACAAAAGTACAGTAAGACAGTGATAGGTTTTTCTAACTTATCCACTAATAAAACTGACATTATATTAATACAGGACACCAGGTTACACACAAGGATGGAAGTATTGCAAGCAAAAAAAGAATGGATACATGGTGAATCATACTGGTCTTGATTAATTTTATTAGAATATTTTTAAAGTGAGCTAATAAAATTAATCAATCTTGCCCCAGGTAGACTCTTGATACTAGACATAAAACTTCACAAAAAATGTTTCTGAATAATAATATCTACGCACCACAAAAAAAAAAATCAGACAGAATTGAACTCTAAGTTAGTACAGCCATATCTTCATATATCACAAAATTTAACATGGGGGGAGATTTCAATTGCAGACTGTCCATAAGGGATAGAGGGATAAATGCCACTACAAAAAAAAATATATTGTGGCATGACTTGTCTGAAACAAATTATCCAGACTGCCAAATTAAGGGACGCATATTTTAGCATAACAAATAGGATGGATGCCACTTTTCGAAAAGGAAATCTGGTCACCAGAATAGACTTTGTTTCAACTGACCAATCTCTTCCTCTTGTTTCAGCCAGCAACAGAATATTCAGGCCATAATGAACTACATGTAGCATTAGGGCCACAAACTAAAGTTACGCAAGGGACAGGGATTTGGAAGTTGAACTCCACTATATTGGAAAGGGCAGAAATAGCACAACAAGTACACTATTTCCTGATCATTAAAAAATCAGTAATAGAAATGTATGCAAGCCCAATCATCTGGTGGTCTGACCCAAAAAAAGAGCTAAAGCAGTTTTTGATATCCCTAAGCAAAAATATTAGAAATGTGGACTACTGTCAGTATTTGAGACAAAGACCAACAATTGCAACATCTTATTTCCTTAGCTCAAACCACAAACCACAACTATACTGAAGAGATCCAGCAGGTAAAATAGCCAATGAATAGTTTTCATAAAAATCAAGCTGACTCCTTAGAGAAACAGCAGGAGCTTTGCACACAAGGGAAAACTGCTATAGTTCGCCCCTGCACAAGCTGTCAGGTCGCTATTTGTTTTAAATTGGAATTGGGCCTTGTAGAGGTTCCAGTGGTGTCCCCTGGATCCTTTGAATGTATCATGGGAGCAGGTGTGGGCTGCAGAATTCTGCTCGTTTACCGTCCACCCGGTAGTGAGAAAGTTTTTCTGCAAGAAGTCGCAGACTTCATCGTTGACCTGGTACTGGAGCCATCCAGGTGGTTGGTCCTGGTGGACTTTAATGCCTGGGTCGACGATGAACTCTCGCAGTTTGGTCAAGACTTTCTCCAACTAATGAGTTAATTGGGCTTCACACAGGTGGTTACCGCTGCTACCCATATTCATGGTCATTCTTTGGATTTAGTGTTCACCCTGGGTATGGAGATCACAGGACTGGTGGTGGAACCAGTTGGGTGGTCTGACCATCACTCTGTAAGGTTCAATTTCGCCCTTATGAGACCCACCCCTTTGGAGATGGTCCAGTACCACCCTTTGAGGGGAGTTACCCCTGAGGGTCTGACGGCGTGCTGGACCTATCGAGTTGGCTGATGGAGTGCATGGAACCAGATGCCTTAGTAGTGCACTATAATAATATGGTGTTGAGGGCACTGGATTCCATTGCGCTTGTCCGCAGCCTCGCACTTTCCCTCCGATCCCCTTGGTTTGATGGGACATTGAGGGAGTTGAGGAGAAAGGCTAAGATTGGAGTGCTGTTGGCGGAATCCGCCTAGAAGGTGACAAACTTAGATTGATGGCCCATTATGTGGACTATCAATCAGTAATCTCCCATAAGAAGGCAGAGTTCCTGTCCAGGGAGATAACTGCATCAAGAAACCGACCTGCTCAGCTCTTCCAGACCATCGACAGACTGTGCAATCCAGCCTGTCTGCGGGGTCGGAGAGCTTTTTCACAAATACAGTGTGATGAGTTTGCTCGGTTCTTTGATGATAAGGTGTCATCAATCAGGTCGGAGATCCGCAGCATGCGTTCAAACGAGCATTGCAGTGACCAACATGGGGTTACATGCCCTCGGTCTGTCTGGATGGATTTTGACCAGCCAGTGATCATGGATATCATGAAGATTGTCCAAGGCTTGCGACCGACTTGCTGTAGTTTGGATCCTGGTCCTACGCGCCTCCTTGTGGGATGCATGGATGTGATTGGACCAATCCTTGCAAAGATAGTCTGGAGTTCTTTGGATCAAGGGGTGTTTCCGGAGTCTTTGAAGGAGGCTGTCGTGACACCCCTTTTGAAGAAACCTTCCCTTGACCCCGACTGCCTCGCTAACTACAGACCGATCTCTAACCTGCCCTTTTGGGCAAGGTTATTGCTAATAGTCAGCGTTACAGCTCGATGGCTTTCTTACCACCCATGAGTCTATGATCCTCTCCAGTCCGGTTTTCGGGAAGAGGCATAAAATCCAGGACTGCATTAGTTCAGGTACTTAATGATCTCCTAATAGCAAGAGATCAGAAGAGCTGTTCGATCTTGGTTCTTCTTGATCTCTCTCTGCAGCGTTTGACACCGTGGACCATGGGATGTTGCTAGATCGCCTGCGGCTACTCTGTGGACTGTCAGGGACAGTCCTCAGATGGTTCCATTCTTTTCTCACAGGCAGAAGTCAAAGGGTAGTTTCAGGGATTTTCTCTTCTGCTCCCTTTGCTCTGTCTTGTGGGGTGCCGCAAGGCTCTGTGCTTTCCCCCATGTTGTTCACGGTGTACATGCTGCCGTTGGGAGACATTATAAGGCATTATGGGCTGAGTTTTCACTGTTATGCAGATGATACTCAGCTCTATATGTCCTTTGTACCTGAACAAAATGATGCAGTGTCGGTTTTTAACAACTGCCTCACTGAGATTCAGGATTGGATGAGTTCGAACTGGTTGAGGTTAAATCCAGATAAGACTGAGGTATTAGTCATTGACCCGGGTCATTATGCAAAGAAGTCGACTCCTGGGGTCCCCTCTGGTCTTTTATTAGGGGATACCCAGTTGAGACCTTCTGAACAGGTGCAAAATCTGGGCATTATTTTTGACAGTGTGCTAACACTAAAGATGCAGGTGTCGGCCACTGTCAAATCTTCCTTTTACCATCTGAGGAATATCGCCCAGATAAAACACCTTGTTCCACATGATGACCTTCCTGTCTTGGTCCACGCTTTTGTTTCTTCCTTGATTACTGTAATGCTTTATATCTAGGGTTGCCGGGGGTAGATCTCCGTCGCCTGCAGCTGGTGCAGAACGCGGCAGCTAGGTTGTTGACTGGGCTACCAAGAACTTGTCATGTCACACCTGTGCTGCGTGAACTGCACTGGCTGCCAGTGCAATGGAGAATCACCTTCAAGGTCACATTACTGACCTACAAGACCCTACACGGTCAGGGACCAGGCTACCTGCAAGATCTCCTTTGTCCCTACCGTCTTCTCCTCCCACTCCGCTCTTCTGGCGAGGGATTGCTAGAGATTCCCAGGGTTTGTCTTAAATCATCTGGGGCAAGGGCCTTTTCTTTTATGGCCCCGACCCTGTGGAATTCTCTACCTCGTCAGATTAGAGAGTGCCTGTCCGTGGAATCATTTAAGAGATCCCTGAAAAGTCATCTGTTTTCACTGGCATTTGGTTAGTTCATTTTATGGTTATTTTATTGTCTTATGTTTTTATTTATTATTGCTGATGTTTTATCTCTTGTTTTGTATCAGCGCTTTGATTTATTGAAAAGCACTTTATAAATAAATTTTGATTTGATTTTTGATGATTTGACAAGAGAGCAGGGATACATGGTGACTTCAGTAAAATGGATAGATAATCAATTCTATACTAACACTGAGGGAATAATGAAAGTAGTAACCCACTATGCCATGAACCTATTTAAAAAAGGAAAAAAAACACCAATTCAGAACCTAGTTCTCAATTTCTGCTCTCCACAGAAATACCTACCTATTCACCTAATCTCACAGCAGAATTAATAAGGGATATTGAAGCTATATAAGTATAACAAGTCCTTGGGGAACTTTAATATAAATTGGCTTCCTCCTGATGCAGGGTCAAACAAAGATGCCATCCTTGCAGCAAATTTAACACAAGTGGTAAACTCCCCTACCAGGAAAAACTACAAATCAGGGACCAGCACCGTCATTGACTGGATCCTTACCAGCCACCCCACCATGATAACCAATGTAAGTGTTCTCCTGACTCGCTCAGTGATCACTCTCAATAATATGTACCTGGACAAATAAGTTTCGTAGCCGCCTCCAAAACCATCTATAGCAGAGTCCTACCATGGCAACCTTACTCATCTCAAGACCTGTCTTAGGCAGATAGACTGGTCCTTGATTTACAAAACTCAAGATGTTGACCTAGCCCTTGATTACTTTATTACTACTTTCAACACTGCCTGTGACACCTATGCACCAGTAAAAAGTGCAAAATCAAAGCACTCACAAATCCCTGGCTCACGGCAAAGCTATTGGCACAGCTCAAAAGTAGGGATCACCTCTGGGCCACTGCAAGAGCTACTGGCACTCTGTCGGACATTCAAAAGTATAAACAGGCTCACAACCACTGTACTAAACAGATCCGCTTGATGAAGAGCTCCTACTTCAAGAATGCCCTCTCCAACTCCTGGGGCGAAGGAAATCCTTCTGGGACAATATAAAGAATATCATGGGTCAGCAGTCCAAATCCTCTCCTACAATAATGAATGGATGGAACCACTACATTAGACCCAGAGATCATTGCAAACACCCTAAATGATACCTTCACGGACCTTAGTGGTGTCCTCTCATCTGATTTCTTTACTGATGCTGACCCTCCAATTTCTACTTCTACTACTGCCTCTCCAACCAAACCACCCTTCCATTTCAAACTAGTAAAGGCACATGAAGTCTATAAATATGTAAAGAAGGCCATTTCCAAGTCCCGAGCAAGCAGCGACACTATTGACCTTAAACTTCTGTCCCTCACTCTGGAGGAAGTACTGCTCCCCCTCACAAAAATTTTCAATCTCTCCCTCTGCTACAGCCAATTCCTTAGGAAATGGAAGGCTGCAGTTGTCACTCCGGTGCACAAAAGTGGTGATAAGTCACTGCCTGGTAACTATCACCCGATATCAATATCCACCTCTCTCTCTAAGGCCCTTGAACGCTTGGTAGGACCAACTTTCAACTACCTGGAAAAGCACAACATCCTATGCACTCAGCAGCATGGATTTAGGAAAGGGCACAGCACATCGACTGCCCTACTTGAATTCTCAGGAGCAATCCACAATGCCATGGACAAAGGAAACCTAACTGGAGCAGTCTACATTGACTTAACCAAGGCATTTGATACAGTTCACCATGGCCTACTTATCAAACAACTTCTATCCCTAGGGCTTTCTCAGGGTCCTGGTGACTGGGTAAAAAATTACCTTGCTCAGCGCTCTCAATCTGTAAAAGTAGCTGGAGTTCTCTCAGACTCAAAACTGGTTCGCTCAGGAGTTCCCCAGGGATCCATCCTGGGCCCCCTCCTTTTCAGCCTTTTCCTAAACTCCCTCCCCAAATCCTGCCCTGAACAATTAATCCTCTATGCCGATGATGCCGTGATTCTTGCCACTCATAAAGATCTGAACCTCTTACGCCTCAACCTTCAGCATGCTTTTTCCAAAGTTGAGATGTGGTTCCTTGAACATAAGCTGGTTCTAAACCACAAAAAAACTAAATCCATGCTCTTCTCTAACCCGCAAAATAAGAAACGGCAAGTCACACTCACCGTTAATACATACCTGGGAAATACCCTTGAACAAGTGCCAATTTTCAAATATCTTGGAATCAACTTTGATCAAGGCCTAACCTTTGCAACTCACATTGATAGTATAGCAAAAACTATTAATCAGCGAATTGGGATTCTGTATCGGAACCGACAGCTTCTTACCCATTCTGCACTGAGGATTGCCATCCAATCTTCTATCATCTCAGTCATTGACTATGGCTTAGTTATATATGGATCTGCCATTACTACAGCACTTAGTCGCATTACAACATCCCTAAATAAGGCCTATCAGCTGCTCACTGGTGCACATTGACGTACCCACACATGTGAACTCTATGCTGACTCAGGTTGGTTGCAACTCTCAAACCGGATAAAGTACCTTACCTGCCTGATGGCGAAAAATCCACTCTGGGCCTCACTCCACCCTGTATCCAAGACCTGTTATGCCCGAGCGCTAGCACCCATTTTACCAGAAGATCAGAACACCAGCCTCTCCAAGTCCCCCGATGCTGGACTTCTCAGGGACAAAGATCATTTGTCTATCGTGCCCTCAGCTGGCTAAATGCTCTCAGCACTCATATTACTACCTCCACCTCTCTAGGTATTTTCAAATCAAGGCTTTTCTCTCACCTTGCCACCTCCAGCTCCTGTGACTGCCCTGATTAAACCTCCTATTTTCACTCTACCCACCCTGTTCCATTATCTGACAAAGACATGTTTGGGAAACCTTTTCTCCTATATTGTCTGCTCCCCACACCTTTCACTTAACCTTTCTGTTCTGGACTTTTCCCTATTTGTTTCTCCTAATCTGGCATGACCTCTTTCTTGTAATAATAATGTGATTATTGATATCTCATGTCCTTTGCACAAGTGATTTGATATGTATTTGTATATGTTTTCTTGCTCTTGACACAACACAAATTGTTGTGTTATCTATGTAACCTTTTGTACTGTACTTAATTGACATGGAACCTTTGTAAAAGAGCCTCTGGCTCAAAGGTAGTAATTCCTAGAACAATAAACTAAAAAAAAGGAAAAAAAAAAAAAGCTAAAAGTAGTTTAAGCAAGGGAAAGGCCCTAGGGAAGGATGGCCTAACAACAGAGTTTTACAAACATTTCCAGAAGAAAATCTTGACAGAACTAGCAGAGATTTATAATTATATCTTACAAAAGTAGGGTATTCCACTAGAAATGGCAGAAGGGATTCTAGTTTTCCTCCACAAAAAAGGTGACAGACAAGAGCTCAAAAACTGGAGGCCAATTAGCCTTTTAAACGATTATTTCAAAATATTAAATAAAATCATGAATGTCAAGTTAACAAAAATAGCTAAATATGTGATTTCCTTGGCACAGTTCTGTGCCATACCAGACAGA
This sequence comes from Neoceratodus forsteri, assembly GCA_016271365.2. Lineage (NCBI taxonomy): Eukaryota > Metazoa > Chordata > Ceratodontiformes > Ceratodontidae > Neoceratodus > Neoceratodus forsteri. The sequence continues at coordinate 29,626,808 of JADMNL010000035.1, read as the reverse complement.
AACATAACTGGCCAACTCATATTTCTAAGAGACATTTTGGAAAAAGATAGTCAAATAGGGTTGGAAGGATATATATTATCATTGGATCAATAACAGGCCTTTGATAAGATCAGTCATGAGTTTCTTTGGATTACATTAAAACACGATAGAATACAAACAAACTTTATATCCTGGTTAAAAAGCTTATATAATGTTGCCACAGTCACCCCAATGGTTAATGGAAGATGTGGTCCACTCATTCTGGTACAAAAGAAAGGGAGACGGGGATGCCCTATTAGTTCATTATTGTATGTTTTCTGTATCGACTCACTTATAAGAGCTATAAATGACAATCCACAGATAAGACCACTCACAGTTTAGAAAGACCCTTTACCAGTTAAGGCACTAGCTTACGTGGATGATATTTACATAATGGCACAAGATAAACAGTCTATCTCTACTACCTTGGCATTGTATAATCAGTATGGAAAATTAGCAGGAGCTAGTCTGAATATATACAAATGCAAAGGGAAACAGCTAGGGAACCAACCAACCCCCCCCCCACCACCACCACCACCGACCAGATACAAAGCATATCATTAACACAGAAACTTTTGAAAATATTAGGAGTCCTTTATGGAGGTGAAGAGAAGGGTACCCAGAACTGGGACATTAAAACTGATATTGGTCAGAAAATGGTACATGGGTAGAACAGAAGGAAAATGAGTAAAATAAAAAGAGGCTATCTGATTAAATCATATCTATTACCCATTTTTCTATATATCAGTAATGTCTTCCCCCTACCTAAACACAGGGAGACTACAATTTTGAACATCTTCTTTCAGGCAGTATGGGGCAGCCGTTTGAACCCCATTAAAAATCATATATTATATTTACCTGTTAAAGATGGGGGACTGAAAATGGTCAACCCCATAATTTTTTTACTTTTGTCAATATATATACACTAATATAAAACCTTTGGTATTATATACTGATACACTATGGGCAAAACCTTATTTTTCTTTTCATTTACATTGGTACACTTTATAAAGAAATGGGAGCCTTAAAATAGTAAAAAAATCTTTCGTTAAGACCACAGTACTTTAGGGGCATTTTTGTAAAGCTAAAAACTTGGAAAATATTTCCTCGGATATTACTCACAAAGTCAAAAAAGAACTGTTATCAGTATGTCATTGAGCACTATTTCACAGAAACCATTACCTTTTCAAAATGTCCTATCATATATTCAACTTCAGTAAAAATACTGGTTGCAGAGAAACGTATTCCCAACAGAATGAGAGACATACACTGGCTATGTTGCCATGAAAAATTAAATACCAAAAACAATCAAAACCATTGGGTGAAGGGTGTTAATTGTCTGGCCTCTGACCTCAGCTACGTGATAACTGGAGGTGGGGCTTAGTCAGAGTTAAAGTAGCAAGCAGAGGTTTATTTTCTCAGAAGAAGCCAGAAGGGGAAGGAAGGAAACATATTCAATTCAGTGCTTGAGAGTAACTGGTAATTGCTATTTTTCTTTTAAACTTAGATTGTGGGCTTGTTGTGACACTATACTTTCTTAGTTGTCTACTTATAATTGTTTTTGGGCTGTTGAAAATTTAAAACATAGTGGTGGTGTAATTCTGTGCTGTCTTTAATTGCTGCAATCTTGCCCCTCCCTTCCCCCAACACTTAATTATATGCCCTGATAAATCTGATTGACAGGAGCTAAACACAGGTATATTAAGAGGTGTGAAGTAGAGGGCATAAGAGGAAGAAGCCCACCCTCAGCACAAGTGTTTTGACTCATTTATTTATTTATTGGTTTTTTTCCTTAAAAAGAAAAATTATCTGAGGATCAGTGACAGGATTTTAGTACAGTAAATTAATAAAAGAGAACTAGGAGAGCTTCAGTAGCAGACAAGTAGTGGAATTCAGTATAATGTGGGAGTGTGCAATGCAGTGGCTGTGGGGCAGCCATATTCAGGCAGACCTTCTGGACACTGAGGTGCTGCCCTATCTGCATACATCTCTCTGGACTGCGGGATGAGGTAGCCAGACTCAGAGCGGAAGTAAACTGGGTCAGGAGTACCATCACCCCTATCCAGGGACCACCCAGTCCAATGCAGCTGCCTCAAAGGATGCCGAGAATGAGGAGCACTTGGATGACAGTGGGCTCAGGGAGGGTTAGAGCAGTCAGGCAGAGGCACATCCCAGATCCTATTCCACTCAAGAACTCCTATGCCACACTGGCAAACGAGGACAACCAAATAGAGGTACCCAGAGAAGTGGAAGGAAAGGATGTGGAGGTTAGCCAAGGAGGTGACCTCAGCGGGGAAAGCAGTGGACCCCAGAGGAGGAGGAAGCGAATCCTGGTGGGGGACTCCATCGTAAGAGGGATCCAGCTAGGAACACAGGAGGGGGAGGACAGGGAGGTGAGGTGCCTACCAGGTGCCACGGCATAGAGGGATGGAAGGAAGATACTAGGGATCACTGGGAAGGCAAGATGGGAGGGTGAGCTAGATGTCATTATCCACCTAGGTACTAATGACTTGGCAAATGGGGAGCCAAAGGAAGTTCAGGAAGAGTTTAGGAAACTGGGGAGGGGTCTCAAGCAAGTAGCTACTTCTGTCACTTTCTCAGAAGTACTACCTGTGAGAGGCAAGGGAGAGCATAGGAGTGCATGCACCAGGAACTTTTAACTCATGGTTGAAGAACTGGTGCTGTGAGGAAGGGTTTGATTCATTGGTGACTGGGGACCCACCTGGAGGATGGAGTTTGTTCAAGCCTGACGGCCTGCATCCATCCTGGAGGGAATCCAAGCACTCAATGATAAGTTTAAATGCTACATTGACAAGCATTTAAACTAGCAAAGGGGGTGGCAGGCCAGCAAGGAGGGTACCTACTTGCTCACCCCCACAGCTAGCAGTGGAACCAGTGAACCAGAGGAGTGGCTATCTCTGCAAAGCAGTGTGCAAAAGATGGAGATTAGTGCCCAAGAGGTGGATAAGCAGAAAAGGGCAAAATTCAGCAGAAGGGCAGACAGCAAGGAGAACCAGGGATAAATGACAACCAAGGAAGGGCTGGAGTAGAACAGTGAAGCAGTCTAGGAGGTCAAATCATGGAAAGTCATGTGCAAATGCCAGGAGCCTTAGCAACAAGATGGAAGATCTGGATGCTGTCATGGTACAGTCAGACTCTGGACATTGTGGCCATCACTGAAACCTGGTGTAATGATAACCATGACTGGGAGATGGCCATACCTGGCTACAACATATTCAGAAGAGACAGAGCAGGCAGGAAGGGAGGAGGAGTGGCACTGTATCTGAAAAATGACATGAGGGCCAAAGAGATCCAGGAGGAACAAAATGGGGGAGAGATACTGTGGGTTAAGCTGGAAAGGAAAATGGGGACAGCCATCCGCATAGGTGTGGTCTATAGACCACCAGCCCAGGAGGAAAAAACAGATAGGGAGCTGATGCTAGCCATCCAAAGGATGGCAGACAAGGGTGAGGTAGTACTGGTTGGAGACTTCAATATTCCAGACATGGACTGGAGCATCCCAGCAGCAGCATCAACTAGAGTAGATTTATCCTGGACTCCTTCAGGGTGCCTTCCTCAAGCAACTGGTCATGGAACCAACTTGGCAGAAGGCAATACTGGACCTGTGCCTCAAACAGGGACAGTGTGATGGGGGTAAGATTGGGGGAGCACCTGGGTAACAGTGACTAGTCATTGTGGTTTGAAATCACAGAAAGAGCAGAATCAAACCACACAAAAACACGTATCCTGGATTTTAGGGGGCAGACTTTGGGAAAATGGGAGATACTTGAAAGAGGCATTAAGGGAATGGGACAGGAATCAGGGGTTGAGGAACAGTGGCAGTATTTAAAATGGGATTATAAGAACAACAGAATTATGCATTAAGCAGGTTAGCAAGAGGAAAAGGAAGAGAGACCATTATGGTTTTCCAAAGAGGTAGCAGAGAAAGTGAAAGCCAAAAAGATTGCATTCAGGCAATACAAAAAGACACAGGCAGAAGGGATAGGGAGAAGTACCAGGAGAAGCAAAGGGAGGCAGGAAGTCAGTCAGGAAGCCAAGCTCAGACAGAAGAACACATTGCAAAATCAGTGGGTAAAGGGACAAAATCTTTACAGGTACATAAGTGAAAAAGAAAGACAAAGGGAGGGATAGTGAGACTGAAGGGGGAGGATGGAGCCATGTGGAGGATGACAACAGTAAAGTTGACACATTGAACAGGTATTTCTGCTCTGTCTTTACTGAGGAAGAGGGGGTACGGGTCTGAAGGAGTACAAGGGTGAGAATGGTGCAGAAATGGACACAAATCCCTTTACACGAGAAAGGGTCCTGAAGGAACTGGAAGTAATAAGAGTTGATAAAGCAATGGGGCCAGATGGGGTGCACCCCAGGGTCCTTAAAGAACTAAGAGAGGTGGTGGCTGAACCTCTGGCTATCCTGTTTAGCTGATCACTGGAAACAGGGGAGGTACCCAAAGACTGGAGGACAGCAGATGTAGTCCCCTTATACAAAAGTGGGAACAAAGAGGAAGCAGGGAACTACAGACCAGTCAGCCTCACCTCGGTAGTGGGAAAGATCATGGAAGCACTACTGAAGGAGAGATTGGTGGAACATCTGGTTGTCAATGGACTACAGGACCCAAGGCAGCATGGTTTCACCAGGGGGAGGTCATGTCAGACCAACCTCATTGAATTTTTTGACTGGGTGACTAGGAAAGTGGATCAGAGGAGGGCAGTGGACATGGCCTATCTGGACTTCAGCAAGGCCTTTGACACTGTGCCACATAGAAGACTATTACACAAAATGGGGAATATGGGTGTGGGCAGGACAGTAGTGTGGTGGGTAGGTAACTGGCTGGGTGGCAGGACACAGAGGGTGGTGGTAAATGGCTGTCACTCCACAGAGGGAAGAGTGACCAGTGGGGTACCACAGAGATCAGTGCTGGGACCGGTCCTATTCAACATCTTCATCAGTGACATTGCGCAGGATCTAGAAGGCAAAATTTCACTGTTCGCTGGTGACACAAAGCTCTGTAACAGAGTAGACACGCCAGAGAGTGTAGACAGAATGAGAAGTGACCTGCAGAAACTTGAAGAATGGTCAGGGGTTTGGCAGTTGAAATTCAATGCAAAGAAATGCAAGATAATGCATATGGGGCACAAAAACCCTGGCACAATATATCAGTTGGGGGTGAGGATATAGCATGCACCAAGCAGGAAAGGGATCTTGGGGTTGTCATCTCTGATGACCTCAAGGTAGGGAAACAGTGTGACAAGGCAGCAGGTAAAGCAAATAGGATGCTGGGATGTAGAGGCAGGGGCATCACCAGCAGGAAAAGGGAGGTCATAATTCCGCTATACAAGACACTAGTGAGGCCCCACCTGGAGTACAGTGTACAGTTCTGGAGACCATACCTACGTAAGGACATAGAAAGGGTAGAGAAGGTTCAGTGGAGGGCAACAAAGATGGTGCATGGATTGCATCACAAGCCCTATGAAGACAGGTTGAAGGAACTGAACATGTACTCCCTGGAGGAGAGGAGGGAGAGAGGGATATGATAGAGACATACAAGTATCTTACAGGGAGGAACAGGGTGCAGGGAAACACTATTTTTAAGCGAAAAAGATGTTCCAGGACTAGAGGGCATGGGATGAAGTTGGAGGGAGGACGATTCAGTGGAAACATGAGAAGGAATTTCTTCACAGAACGGGTGGTGGACAAGTGGAACACCCTGCCAGAGGAAGTGGTGGGGGCTGAAACAATCACGGGATTTAAGAATGCATGGGATAGACATAAAGGAATTCTAGAGGTCAGGGGTAAGGGGAAACAGACTTCTAGGAAAACAAACTGAACTTACAAGCTCAAATGGGCAGACTGGGTGGGCCATAGGCCCTTATCTGCCGACACTGTCTATGTATCTATGTATCATAAACCAGAAGAAGAAAGATACTGTCCCAGGCCCAAATGTGTGCAGGAGCTAGAAACAATGGACCACCTTTTTTTTTAACTGGAGCAACATTAAGGACTTCTGGGCTTATACAGCAAATCAATGACAGGAAAGGTGTTTTGAATACGTTACTTATGAAACTCTGATTTATGGGGTCTATTCAAAAGAATGGAAGAAATGGGAAAAAAGTACATTACATTACTTTTTGCTACCCTCGAATGGTGGATATGGAATGCAAGGTGCATGTATGTCTTACAACAAAAACAAATGAAACATATTGAATTATTAGCTAAATAAATGCAGATTTAAGACACATATTTTAAGGAAGTAAAGTTTTATAATCAGTTATATGTAAATAATATGTGGAAAAGTCTACCGTGGATTACAGATTCTGACACACCTGTTACATACTGGGGAGACTCTTGTTTAAGTTTATTGATTTGATTTGTTTTCAAAGGATTGTCATAGTTTTTCTTTTCTCTACCATGTGATGTATTTGAATCTCAATAAAAACAAATTCCCGTACTCTATCAGTAGGAGGAACTCTTGGCCATCATCCAAGATGGCTGCCCCGATGGATCCAGGAGGACGAGTGTGTGCTACAGAGGAAGGGGAGCTAGCCTCCTCCTCTGCCCCTTCATTGCTACAGGCTTAAACAGAAATGTCTGAAGTAATTGCAACAGATCTCCCAGAAGAATGTTTTGATACCGACATGGACTGGTCACAGCATGATACGGAGATAGCTACAAACTCCCAGCTACTGTCCACTAAAGATAATGTGCAAACAGTAATTTCAGATAAAGAACGTTTTCTTAAAATACTGGCTGACAAAGAGCAATGTTGTAAATCCCAGAGGGAAGCATTGCAGGCTGAACTGTCAGTACTGCATACCGCAACTCAGACAACTAAACCAGCTGACTCACCCCTTGTACAGCTGAGTGGTGACATGGCTGCATCAAAGGAAGCAGAAGAAACAGCAAAAGAACTGTCTTGTCAAAAAGTTTCATTGGCTGACAGCTTGCATCAACAGTCAGCTGAATGCCCAAAGCCAAAAAAACCCCACCAAACTGCAAAATCTTGGCTCTGCTTGTAAAGGTTGTCAACTTGGGGTGTCAAATTCGAAAAGTCTTGCTGTGAAAAATAAAAGTTCTTCCAAAGAAACCCCTGCCTTAGCCCAAGATCAACCAGGTCCCAATGGAGTGGACACCCAGAGAGACGCTCAAAGTTTTCCTACAGTTAATGAAGTAGCTAATGTTTTACAGGTCAGTGAAGAGTTGAATATGGACATTTCCACTGAAAAATCCTGGTCACTGGCATGTGCGTTGGAAAGAGCATAATGGATACAGGCAAATGATGGTCAGTGACTCCCGGATCCTGATGACCCCGATGTACAAAGGTACCAAGAAAATACTGAAAACTTGCAAGTAACTAACATTTTAAATGATGCATCTAACAATACTAATAACACTGACTTATCTGAAACATCTGACTAATTCAGTTCAACTGCTGCAATACCCTAAGGCCCCAACGAATGTGAACCATCAGAATTAGCATCACAACAGGCCTCTACCTGTAGAGTTGTTACAGAGGCATCACATTTGAATGAAAATAGAATGGGGCCGCCAGATAATATTTTACAGGCTCCTACACAATATACCTGGCTCAACCCTATGTTTCTTCTAGCTGATTTACTTCAAAACAAGGGTGAGCCTGCTCCTTGGAAGAACGCAGTACTTTTAGTGTTTAAAGGTGGTCTGGAGAACCCTTCCGACAGGTTATATATTGCAAAGCAATTTTTAAAAGGTTTAATGAGGTTTTTCTCAGCAGAAATTTTTGCATTGATACATTTGGGGAATGGGAACTTTGATGTAAGCTTTAAAACAGTGTCCAGTATAGACAGGTTTAAGTCACAATATCAGACATTAAAGAATTGCCCAGTCTGGATTCCTTACATGGCCATCCCATGGACAAAACCTGCCATTAAGCACATAACCATTATGTTTCACAATAAAGAAGCCAATGTGGAAGACATCCTTTTTTAGCTCCACCAAAGATGCAAAGTACTAGAAAGACTCACCCCATTCTAGATAGCAAACTAATTTGGGATGGGGGTGGAAAATCAGAGTGAAGCTGTACTCCACAAACAATGGCCCAGTTCACTTGCCAAGCTCCTTTTATCTTGGTAAGGACAGAGGAGTGTTATTCTACATAGGGCAGCCCTAATCTTCTTTTAAATGCTGGTCATGAACACACATTAGCTCTGTCTGTGACACTCCCAGATGTAGCCACTGTCTGGATTATGGACACACATCACCAAACTGTGTTAATCTATTTAAATGCAACCTCTGTGAAAAGACTGGCCATGGGTATGGAAAATGTCCCTGGGAATCACATAGCCGTGAAGAGTGCCCCCTCATAAAGATTTACTAAATAAAGCCCAGCCAATGCAGTCCCAAAGAGCAGCACATGCAGATGCTACAGCCACACCAGCCCCTAACTCTGTTCTCCCTCCCACTGAAGGCACTATTTCCCCTAGGCAGACCACTCCAGAACTTGATCCCAAAGACCAGCCACAGGTGGCCCCAGCTGATATTGCTATTGCAGAGACCCTGACTCTAGCAGACCAGATGGAAACTGTGTCAGAGAGACCTATTGAAGGAGACATGACCCCCCAATAGAGGAAAAAAATTTAAGAAAGTTACTGCAAAAAAAGAGGAACAGATTGGGGAAAACTTTAGCTAACAAATCTGAGGGAGGTTAAGGTAGGGCAGATAACCTTGCCGAACCCAGGAAAGTAGGAAATAAATATGCGCCATTATCCACAGACAGGAGGAGGAAATGGAGGGTGAAGATTCTCACTCTTCCTCTGTGGCCTCCACTACCACTGAAGTCACTTCAGATATGGAAGGGGGGTTTATCACATTGCCCAATGCACTAGGTGCAGAAAGTTCCTTAAAACCCCCTGATGTTTTTTTTTTTTAGTTGTTTAACCAGGAGTAGCACACTAAGCTGAAAGCTTTTTTTACAGGTGCGACCTGGGAGCACAGGGAAGTTAAGTGACTTGCTCAGGGTCACACAGTGGGATTCAAACCCAGGTCTGGTCTGCTGGATGTCACCAGATTTGCAGCTCAGAGCTTTAAACCACTGCGCTATGCTGCCTCCCAAAGTTAAGTGACTTGCTGAGGATCACACCATATACAAGTGGGGATTGATGAGATTCAAACCCAGGTGTTCATGTCTCCAAGTCTCCTGACTTGCAGTTCAGTGCCTTTAACCACTATGCCATACTGTCTGCAAATGATGATGTTAGCTAGATATTTCACACTTTTAATATTCTTCTTTCTAATGTGCTCCCTCACTGTGACCACAATAAATGCTAACAGCATTAAAAGGCATAAGAGTATGATTACAGATCTGGGAGCACTACAAAGGGAAAGAAGTGACATCATATGCATACAGGACACCAGAATCGAGACTCGGGTAGAGATACAACAAGCAACAAAATATTGGAACAAAGGTCCCTCCTTTTGGTCTGTAGGACAAGAACTTTGTGATGGGGTTGGCATTTTATTTAATAATCCAGGCATAAGAGTATCCAGATTAATGGATATAGCTCCTGGTAGAGCTCTGCTTTTGGATGTTACACTTCATACAGAAAGGTTTAGGATTATTAGTAGATATGCCCACAGACTAAAGCTCTTTGAGGTAGTAAGACAGACAAAACATTTTGTGACACTGCTGCCCTAAAAATATTATTGCAACTGCTAACCTCATTGACTCATACAGGCAATCATTCAATACAGGGGGTAGCACATATCTTGGAGTCTCTCTCTCTCTCTCTCTCTCTCTCTCTCTCTAAGGATTGATTTTACTTTTGTTTCTGCTGTTCTAGAACACTCAGATGTCAAGTTACAAGTCTAGGAGTTTTCAGATCATAAGTCCCTTACTGTAAGTGTGCATTGGAATCATACTCCAAGGTGTAGAAAAAAATGCATGGTGTCTAAATAGCTCCCTCTTAACAGTTGAAAATATTAGGAGGGCCTGGAGAAGACAATGGCAGGTAAGGGTGTCAGTAGCAGCACTGCATGACAATATTGCCACCTAGTGGGAAGAAGCAAAACTAACATGGAGAGAACTGTTTCAGAATAAGGTCAAAACAGCTGCAAACAAGGATTACCTTACATATCTCAATCTAAGGGGCCAACTTCAAAAGTTAATTTCTCTCTCAGAAACCAATAAATTGAACTATGGACCTCAAATCATGGTTATTAAAAAGAAAATGTTTGACATGCAATACAATAGGATCAAGTCTCTAGAACAAAAACTTAGATTTGGAATGAACATGAAAAAGGGTTCTATGGACCCATTTAAAGAATGCAAGGGGAGAGTTGACCACAGAATAATTATGAAAATAACCACAGAAATAGGGCAGTGTGTTTCCTTTCCAGGGGAGATACTAGAACATAATACAAAAGACGAAGCAGCACCAAGGCGTCTAGTTGATGTTTGAATTACCGCTGTATGTTCTTTTACGTCTGTATTATGGTATGTTGCCAGTAAAAAGAAGCATTTTTCATATGAACATACTTGGTGCTGCTTCATTTTTTGTATTATGATACATGTCTGGCTGGTTGCCTGGTTGTAGCATAGCACCAGACCCGATAGAGCAGTGTTGCTTGAACTTGCATTAGAGATACTAGAACAGGTGGATAAATATTTAAAATCCCTATTTGGCAAAATGCCTCAGATAAAAAATGTGGACTTTAATTGTCTTAATCTCCCACAAATACAGGACGAAGATGGTAAGTTTCTATCTGTCCCTATCTCCACTGAAGAGATAAAGACAACCATTGCATCCCTCAAAAGTGATTCAGCACCAGGCACTGATGGGATAACCACAGATTTGTATAAAACTTTTACGGAAGATATCGCACCCGCACTACAAGTAGTATTTAATTATGTTTTAAAAGAAGGGAGTTTGACCAAAACTATGAATCAAGTATCCTCGATTTTGCTTTTTAAAAAGGGATCCCAAGAAGATCTTAGAAACTGGAGACCCCGAAGCCTCCTTAATGCAGATCTAAAAAATATTTAGTAAAATCTTGTTGAAAAGTCTCCTTGCAGTAGCAGATAAACTGATTTGCCCTCACCAGACCTGTGCAATACCTAATAGGTTTCAATATGATAACCTTATCATGCTGAGGGAAATATTTCATAAGGCAGCAGAAGAAGAATTACAAGGCCACATCCTGGGAATTGACCAGGAAAAAGCCTTCGACAGGGTATCCCATGAATACTTATTCAGCACACTTAAAGCTTTTGGTATTCCTAATAATTTCACTTCACTTGGAGGACAGGACTGTTGCTGCGACGGAGACCGATGGGTTGGGGCCCCCCACTGTGCTGCCCAGGGAGAGAGAAGCTGGAAACTGTGGTGGCGACAGCTTAATCTGTTCGGGGACCTCCCCGTGTAAAAGTGGAAGCAGACTGCAGGTTTTAAAAGTACCTAGCAAAGACGCACCCTCCTACAAGCGAAGCGACCGCCGAAAATAGACACTGTGAGACCTTTTCCCTCCAAAGCCAGCCCTTGCACCCGAGGACGTCTTTGTCCTGTTCTTCCAGGGTCTCAGGTCCCACTTGGCGCCTTTTTTTCGTGCTGGACTACTACAATAGACACTTGAGCCATTGGCTGAGAAGGGGAGTGACGACTGCAGCCAGCTGAAAAAGGCTGCCTCCCCCTTCCCAGCACATCACTTGGAGGACAGGGCTGTTGCTGCGACAGAGACCGACGGGTTTGGGTCCCCCACTGCGCTGCCCACGGAGAGAGAAGCTGGAAACCGCGGGGTTGAGGCGTTGACAGCTTAATCTGTTCAGCGGACCTCCCCCAGTGTAAAAGTGGAAGCAGACTGCAGGTTTTAAAAGTTTCCTGCCCGCCCCATTCTTGTTCTGATTATGTAGGGGCTAGCGCCACCCATTGTGAGCCCTGCACCAATAGGAAGTGCAAGAGGAGGAGCATCGCCCTGGGCTAATTCACCTCAGCCTGGTTCAATTACAGGCAAGCCCAACTGAACGGGGGACTTACTGTTTAACTCCTTATACTTACTGTATGACATTTAATGATCTAATTGAACTTCTAAAGTCTACTGGATTCCTAATGCTGAAAGTACACTAACTATAAGGTCCCTATACTGTGCTAATACTGAAATGTGTGCTTACAATATTACCAGCTAACTCTACCCTATTATGCAATAACTGCCAATAGCAATTCCACTGGGTCAAGTCTAGCTACTTTTTCCTTTTTCCTTATCTCTATCTGACCTGTTGCTAGTCTACCTCTGTGATAGTAACCCATATGACCAAGAATTCTATTGCTCACTTAACTCAAGGGTTAGAATAATTGCCAAGTAAAAGCTATTGAACAGGCATAACCCAAATCAGCACAACACTGCTGAGCATCCCGGTACGCTTCGGGACCCAGTCTGTCCCCCCTAAATTACCCTTGTATGGTTACTACTAGGCCAAGCTCTTGTAGCCTAACAACACCACATAAGGATGATAATGCCAGTCAACAGGCCACTGAATGCTCGTACCTCGGGCCAGCTTAGGCCAATTAAGGGTCTCCTCCTCGCTGCCCTGTACATCACCTCAATCCTCTGGGTGGATTGGCTAGCCAGTAGACAAGCCCCTGCTGCGCAGCCATCCAACGGTCCAGTACCACACCTGGCCTGGCACCCTTATAGCCCACCCCTGGCCAACAACCTGGCCCTCCTTATAGCCGCTAAACTCAGTAGGAGTGGGATTTGCTATAGGACTACCCTTTTGCTGACATACAAACCTAAAAAAACTAGGTTCCTTTCCCTGATCTATATTCTCCACCCCTTGCTTAGGACCTTGCTATTGCGGGCAGGTGACATTCAACCTAACCCTGGCCCTGGTGTTAATAATACCTCCATCTTGACCCCCCAGGACCTAACCTGGACTGCAACAAGGGGCTTGAGGCTAGCACACATGAACATTTGTAGTCTTAGACCTAAAACTCATAAACTACAAGCATGGCTAGCCCTCTACAACCCTGATGTGCTTGCAGTCTCCGAGACCTGGTTAAAACCATCGATCCTAGATCATGAATGTGTTGCCCCAGGGTACGTCAGTTACCAGAAGGACAGAACCCAGAAAAAAGGGGGTGGGGTGCTCATATACGTTAAGGCTACCCTGATCTCTGCTCACATTAACCTCAACGTATCAATGCCCCCCAAAATTGAGACTATCTTTGTACGCATCACCCTTGGCGGTGCTAAACACCTTAATGTAGGGTGCATCTATAGTCCACCAAAGGGGGCCCTCCAGTCCCTCGAGTCCCTCACAAAAAACCTACCAGTAGCATTTGCTTCTGAGCTCATCATCCTCAGTGATTTCAATGTGCACTGGGACATAGAGACTAGGTCCTCAATAACTGTCATGCTTCAGGAGGCCAACCTCTCCCAGATAGTCACCCTTCCCACAAGGTTTAACTATAAAATGGACAGCCACTCGACCATAGACTGGGTACTGGTGTCTAACCCTAAAAACATTCAACTGGCTGGGACCATGGCGGATGCCCTCAGTGACCACTCACCCACCTTCTGTATTTGGAGGAATAGGACGGTAAGGGTCCCTCCTAGAATACTCACGTCCAGAGACTACTCAACGTTCTCCCTGGAGCACTATAACACTCTCCTGGGCAACCTGGACTGGATCCCTATTAGAAGTCTCCCTACCTTGGATGAGGCGGTCGACTTCTTAAACAGGTCAATCACGTGGACCATGGATCTCCTGGCCCCATTTAAAACCTACCGGGTAAAGGGCCACTGCTATAAGTGGATTACCCCTCTCTTAAAGGTCTTAATGATCAGCCGAGATAAAGCTTGGAAAAAGTCCAAGGACACAGGTCTTCAAGCAGACCGGGTCCTCTACAGGACCCTCTGAAACCAATGTAAACAGGTCACCAAACTAGCGAAAAAGGAGTATTTTAACCACCTCCAAAAAGCCAACCTCGCCAACCCTAGGACCTTCTGGTCCCATATCAATGAACTAATGAAGGGGGAAAAAAAAGATTACCTTGGGCCCCATCACAGTTAATGGAAAGGCACTACATGATGTGGCACAAATTGCTGAGACCCTTAATATGTACTTCACCAACCCTGATAAACATCTGGCAGGGCCATCGGTACCTAAAAACTTGGCCGCCCCGCCGGTTCCTCAATCGCCTGACTGCCCACCCTTTCACTTGAGGCTGGCCAAGGTAAAAGAGGTCCTGGCCATCCTTAAAACCCTGAAAATGACAGGTTCAGGAGGCCTGGATGAGCTCAAAGCGAGACTGCTAAAAGATGGTGCCACAGCGCTCATGCAGCCACTCACCTGGCTGATCAATAGGTCCCTACTTGAGGGATATGTCCCGGAACTGTGGAAACAGGCGCACGTGGTCCTGATCCATAAGGGAGGGCCAGCAGAACCAATTGAAAACTACAGACCAATCTCCCTGCTCTGTACCCTGGCAAAAATACAGGAGAAAATCGTGTATGCCCAACTTAAGGAGTACCTGGAAGCTCACATGCTTCTGTCCCCATCACAACATGGCTTTAGAGCCAGTCATGGGACAGACACTACCCTAACCAAATTCTCTTCGGACGTACTCAAATACCTAGATGCTGGATCCAACACAGGGGCGTTTTTTATAGACCTCTCCAAGGCCTTCAACTGGGTGGATCACAGACTACTCCTCCAAAAACTCCTCCACGTAGGCCTAGATGCCCACACCCTCAGTTGGATAGAAAGCTACCTCACAGGTCGGACTCAGAGAGTCAGGTGGCAGGACAAACTCTCCAAACCTCAGTCCCTAACGGATGGAGTTCCACAAGGGTCCATACTCGGGCTTATGTTCTCGTTGTTCATTAACGAACTGCACATGCACTGTGGAAGCAGCAATATAATTCAATACGCAAATGATGCTGTTATTTACATGTCCTCCAACAACCTGGATGACCTATCCAGTTCTCTCCAAAAGGACATTTACATCATGGAGAGGTGGCTCATTAACAACAAAATGGTCCTTAACACCAATAAAACCAAAGTTATGCTGTTCGGACCAAGAGCCTTAGGACAAGATAGATCGCAACTCCTCCAACTCTCATCTCTTGAGGCCAACAAGCTAGAAGTTGTTCCCTCCACAAAATACCTTGGCCTCACCCTCGACCAGGGCCTCACGTTCAAACAACACGTGGACCAAGTCACTAAAGTAATCCATTCCAAACTCGGGTTACTATATCGGCTTAAGGATCTGTTAACCCTTGAAGCTAGGACTGCTATAGCAGCAAGTGTCCTACTTCCTACACTGACTTTTGCTGCCCCGGTCATCCAGGGTATCTCAAAGTGGGAGTATGGTAAACTACAGGTTCTATACAACAAAGTGACCTGCTTTGCCACTCTATCCCACTCAAGTAGCCACCACTGTGAGGTGCTAGTAAAGCTTAACTGGCCATCCTTCGAAGCACGCTTCAGCTACCCTGTGCTCTGCCTGGCCAAAAAGATAATTAGCCCTTCCCCTCCCCAGCCTCGGAGGACTCCTCACAGTGAAGAGTAACCAGCGCAGCCTTAGGTCTTTGGGCCAAACGTTGCTAGAGGTTCCCAAGGCTAGGACTAAGGCAGGCCAGAAATCTTTCTCGTTTGCTGCCCTGTCCTTATGGAACCACCTCCTGCTGGAGGTGAGAGAAACCCCTTCAGTGCAGTGCTTCCGCACCAGACTCAAAACTCATCTCCTATCAAAAAGTGTATGCCAGTGCCACTACACCTGACACTACCAAACTACCACCACAACCTATAAATCCAACCCCCCAAACAAGGTAGTACTAACTTTTCTCCTTTTTTCTCCTCCTTTCTCCTCAATGAACCACCTTAATGCTCTCGAAGGACCTTACCTAAGGAACCCTTAATGTTGTTACACCTACCTGCAGGACAAATGTTTGAATGCGATAAACTACAACTTACCAATACGATATACAATACCCTAATAACTACTGCTATGTGTAAACAGCCGAATACTGTATACCCATGATTTCCTGTGTTATGTAATTGCATTAAGTTCATTATGTCTATACTGTTATTCCCGGGTCGCCCCTGAAAAAGGGACCTTCGGGGCCCAGCGGGCCTACCCGGTCATCAAAATTCAATAAACAAAATAAATAAATTTTATTGGTTGGATTCAAACTATGCACAAGAATTCTATGCTTATTTCTAATATTAATAGGTGGATAAGGAGAGAGATTAAAATAAAAAGAGGCGTTAGACAGGGTTGCCCCCTTAGCCCTCTCCTGTATGTATTTTGTATTGTTGTTTTCTTGGGAATAATAGAGCAACATGATTCAGTTCAAGGACTGGTCCTTAATCTGGCCTCTCCCCTGGTGAAACTACTAGCTTATGCAGATGACCTGGTTCTGTGCTTACCACCCTCTATGAATGCTGAGGCTTTACTAGAGATCTGCTATAGTGTGTTCTCTGTGCTAGGGGTCAACAATCAATTACAATAAAAGTTCAGGGGTTGTGCTAGGAAATACCCCCCATTCCTAATCATGCATTCTTCGCAGGAATATCCATTACCAGAGGGTCAATATCCATCTTAGGTATTACATTTGATGGGGATGAAATGGGTAAACAGAACTGGGACTTATGTTTGCAGAAAGCTAACAGATTAGTTGGCACATGGAAATGGCAACAGATTTCTAAAAAGAAGAGAGTCATTTTAATTAAGACACTCCATATACCAGTCTTTTATATTTGAATTATGCCCCCCCATATCCCTATTTGTCTCCTTATATAGCACATTTGTTCAGGCCCTGTGGGGCAGTTGGTGGAATCCCATTAAAAGAGAATTCACCTACTGGAAGATAAAAGAAGGGGGTTTAGACATGATAAACCTTGTGGCTTTTTTTGTAACATATTTTTGTCATACAGTCTTGGCAATGCTATAAAACCAGGATACAAAATTTGGAAGTCACAGGTCCTAGCTTGGGTTACACTTTGCTTAGCAGGCTGGGCACACAGCAAAACAGGTGCACTACACAGAATCTCTTGCCACCCTAGATATGGGCTGGAACAAATGAAGAACCTAATTAGATGGGGCATTATCAGCTTGCTAATACAGGCACAGGATAGGAAAAGCATATATACACACATTATCCAGCAAGAAAGGAAGGAAACTATTTTCTTTGTGGAATGTCCCCAAGATCTGTTTCAATTGAATATCAATATGACATCATCCAAAAGACTTCTGAAATTTGTGTGGGAATCTGTGTGGTTAGGATTATATGGGAGATTAAATGGTAGAAACAACAATAAGCATAAACAGCTACAAGATAGATACTGTGCAAGAAATACTTGTGTCCGAACACTAAAAACACAAGTACATTTATTCTTGGAATGCACCTGTCTGCCAGTTCTGGTTTTGCATTGCGAATGAATGGAATGAGACACTTTAAAAAGTTGACATACCCAATCCTGACATATGGTATCACTAGTGGAGGGTGGGGTAAATATTATGCGGAAACTCTATACATTATATTTGCCATTATCAGATATTACATATGGCAATCACACTGCGTTTAGGTGACTCAACAAAGATGCATCAGTTGTGTTGACATCGTGAAGAATATTCAAATATCTATACATAAGGTATGGTGTATGGACAGTAAAAAATGTGGTTTTGAAAAGGTGAAACTGTTGTGGATTAACTGTGAACAATGGACTAAACCACCATGATTTATTCCTTTGCAGCAATATTTGTATTTACTTTAGACTGATTTTATATCTGTATAATAACTGCATGTACAATTTTTGGATTTATGTTTATTTTTCTGTTTGAAGTCCTTTCTCGATAAGAGTTCCCCTACTCTTTTCCAGAAGTGCCATGGAATCTTTAACATCCACCTCAACAGGCAGATGGGATCTCAGTTTAACGTCTCATCCAAAAGACGGCACCTCAGGAGGGCAGCACCCCCCTCATGCTGCACTACAGTGTCAGTACTGGGATTTAACCCAAGTGCCTGGTGTGAGAATAGAGCCCACAGCCTTTTGCTCTCCCAGCCTCAGAGGCAAGTGTGCTACCTGCTGAGCCACTGACACTGATATGTCTGACAACCAATGGGCAACAAAATGCAGAACAGGGTGGTCACCCAAGTTTGTCACTGTACACACAAGATCAAGACTTTTTTCTTCTCAGAACAGCAACTGTTTAGGCAACATCAGAAAAACCTTTCTCACACATTTCAAACTGTCCATCCCTCTGTACCAGAAATCTACTTGTACTTTACTTTCTGACAAAGTGTATATTTTGTGGTAGTTGCTACACACTTTAGTACATTTCCCCTGGAGCGATGACATCCGTTAACATAACCAGTTTAATCCGGTGCCCATATGTGAACCAGTTATCCCTGACTGAAGAATCAAACTGGGGTTATGCCTAACCCAACCCCATGCCCAGTCTCTGCCATTCCTTCTGGATTACACCAAATGGATCCTCCAATACATCGGGACTGCAAAGGCATCCGAACTTTAATTTAAACACTCAGCACATATTTGTGGTGAAACAGGAGCCCTGACAGGTGTATGCTAGTCTTATCTCTGAGCACATACACCTCATACCAACCCCAAGAACAATCTCAATAATCTGTACTCACGGCTTTATTTTTTCATTTGCTACAGGCATGGAAAACTTGAAGGAGAACATCTTCTTCCCTTCACAGGTAGCTTTTGTCACATATTCAGTCTGCACGCCTTTCCTTCTGGGCAGCTGACAACTCAGAGTACTTCAGGGGATTGACCCTTGGCTCCATTGAAACACAGTCCAACCCACAATTCCATGGGAAAATGACCCACTGAGGTTTTGCAGGCAAATGGTTTTCACTTCTTCTGGTTCTTGCTAGTCTCACACACTAGGGTGAGAAAATGCTGTGGGTCCTTCACCCAATCTCCTACCAGAAGACAGTCAGGCACCCTCATACTCTGAGCAGTGCTGCTGTTCAGAACTCCTCTTCACTCTACTGCTGACTACAAACTGGCTCCACTGACTGCCTGCACTACCATCTCAACATTCTAAACCTCCGTAGAGCAGCTGATTCCAAAGTGGCTTATGCTGCTGCGAGAATTCTAAATGACATACTCCATTCTCTGCTCAGCCTAGCTGAGTAAACAGTGATGTCATATGCAAAGAGCTCCTAAAGAATCCTTTACCAGCTGCCAAGTACCTGCCAAGGGCTAAACTGATGGGACTCTAGTAACCCAGGGGACTGGCTGGATACATATGGAAGGGTACCAAGGATTTAAGAACATTAATTTATAGGGGATGTGGCACCAGCAGTGTGAAAATAAACAATGTATTTTTTGCTTCAAGTTTTGACCTCTGTTGACCTCACAGGTGGTGAAGCCATGAGTGGGGTCTATAGAGGTTAGAGATGCAGCGAATTTTAAATCCGCCGGTGAAGTGGATGCAAAGTGACCACTTTGTGTTGGCAGAACGCTACCCTAAGTGACTACTGTAAAGTGCTCACTTCGCCTTCTCATTATGACTTTGCGTTGTCATTCCACCTTAACACAAAGTAAGGCGAAGTAACAACAATATAGGCAGCCCCCCACACATCACATGGTTTACAGTACTGTAAGTCACATGCTATAGCCAGGCAGGAAGGAAGTGAGTCAGAAAAGCAGTTACTTTCACTTTCTCTTTCTCCTTTGCAGTTGTAGAAGCAGGAAGACTTTTTGGTCCTAATGTTGCTGAGAAAGGGGGCATAATTTGGGCAGTTTTTCTGAACAGGAATTCCTCCATGACATGACACACTTTAATGAAATTATGGGCGTTTTCACAGAAATGTATTGCACTATGTAAGGACATGTGGCGCAAGAACGATTCCCCTGGAGGTAAGGTGCCCACATATTAGGAGCAACACCATAACTATGTAACGTGGTGAATCTCTGTAAAGCAACAGTGCAACAATCTGTTGAGAACTCTGACCTATATTTTTTAATGCTATGTTACATTTCCACTTACTTTACTTACATCCTGACTTGTATGATACTATAATTTCCAGTATTTGAGTATGCTGTACTACTGTTTTTCATGTCTGAAATAATGAAAGGAGCACTCCTTTTAATATGGTGCTGACCAGGTCTTTGTCAGTATTTTCTGCTGCTTTTCTCCATCACATCAGTTAGTTGTTATATATCACTTCTGTTGTAAATTATCAGTTATGCAGCAGGCAGTGTTTTATGACCCCACAGAACAATATTTATTGAAAAGCAGCTGCAAATAAATACAAACCTGGTCATAACAATATTGAAAGGTGTGCTCATTTTTTTTTCCATACATGACAAAAAGTAGTAAAGCAGACAGAAATTGTGAAGAGAAGTGTATCATTCGTCATGACTCGGAGGAAACTAGTGGCTGGCAATGTAAAATAGCATAAAAAAGTACAGTCCAAAATTGTCACCACATTCTTGCAATGCTGCTTTAATTGATAATGTCAGTATGACATCATGAGCTCACAATCACACAACACACAAAATGCATCTGTCTTGTGTCCAGAAAATTGACAAGTGGTAACAAAGTGAAATGGGAGCGTTTCAGCAGGTACAAAGTCCCCCAGAATTAATGGCACACTCAGTCATGCGCGCAGTACTCACACAGAGTCCCCAGAAAAATTTTCTGCATGCCCAAAATGCATCTGCCTTGTGTCCAGAAAATTGACAAGTGGTAACAAAGTGAAATGGGAGCATTTCTGCACATACAAAGTCCCCCAGAATTAATGGCGCACTCAGTCATGCGCGCCATACTCACACAGAGTCCCCAGAATTTTTATGCATGCCAAAATGCATCTGCCTCGTGTCCAGAAAATTGACAAGTGGTGACCAAGTGAAATGGGAGCATTACAGCACATACAAAGTCCCCCAGAATTAATGGCACACTCAGTCATGTGCACAGTGGTGGCACAGAGTCCCCAGATTTTTTCTGCATGCCCAAAATGCATCTGCCTTTTGTCCAGAAAATTGACAAGTGGTTACAAAGTGAAACGTAAGCGTTTCAGCACACACAAAGTCCCCCAGAATTAATGGCGCACTCAGTCATGCGTGCAGTACCCACACAGAGTCCCCAGATTTTTTTGTATGTCCAAAATGCATCTGCCTTGTGTCCAGAAAATTCACAAGTGGTAACAAAGTGAAATTGGAGTGTTACAGCACATACAAAGTCCCCCAGAATTAATGGCGTGCTCAGTCATGTGCACAGTGGTCACACAGAGTTCCCAGATTTTTTCTGCATGCCCAAAATGCATCTGTCTTGTGTCCAGAAAATTGACAACTGGTAACAAAGTGAAATGGGAGCGTTTCAGCATGTACAAAGTCCCCCAGAATTAATGGTGCACTCAGTCATGTGGCAGTACTCACACAGAGTCACCAGATTTTTTCTGCATGCCCAAAATGCATCTGCCTTGTGTCCAGAAAATTGACAAGTGGTAACAAAGTGAAATAGGAGCATTTCTGCACATACAAAGTCCCCCAGAATTAATTGCACACTCTGTCATGCACACAATGGTGGCACAGAGTCCCCAGACTTTTTCTGCATGCCCAAAATGCATCTGCCTTGTGTCCAGAAAATTGACAACTGGTAACAAAATGAAATGGGAGCATTTCAGTATGTACAAAGTCCCCCAGAATTAATGGCACACTCAGTCATGTGCACAGTGGTGGCACAGAGTCCCTGGATTTTTTCTGCATGCCCAAAATACATCTGCCTTGTGTCCAGAAAATTGACAAGTGATAAAGTGAAATGGGAGCATTTCTGCACATACAAAGACCCCAGAATTAATGGCACACTCAGTCATGTGCACAGTGGTGGCACAGAGTCCCCGGATTTTTTCTGCATGCCCAAAATACATCTGCCTTGTGTCCAGAAAATTGACAACTGGTAACAAAATGAAATGGGAGCATTTCAGTATGTACAAAGTCCCCCAGAATTAATGGCGCACTCAGTCATGTGCGCAGTACTCACACAGAGTCCCCAGATTTTTTCATCATGCCCAAAATGTATCTGCCTTGTGTCCAGAAAATTGTCAAGTGGTATGAAAGTGAAATGGGAGCGTTTCAGCACATACAAAGTCCCCCAGAATTAATGGCGCACTCAGTCATGCGCACAGTGATTGCACAGAGTCCCCAGATTTTTTCTGCATGCCCAAAATGCATCTGCCTTTTGTCCAGAAAATTGGCAAGTGGTAACAAAGTGAAATGGGAGCATTTCAGCACATACAAAGTCCCCCAGAATTAATGGCGCACTCAGTCATGTGCACAGTGGTGGCACAGAGTCCCCAGACTTTTTCTGCATACCCAAAATGCATCTGCCTTGTGTCCAGAAAATTGACAAGTGGTAACAAAGTGAAACATGAGCGTTACAGCACATACAAAGTCCCCCAGAATAAAATGATGACCGTGAGTGAACTGTTGCTGGTCCAATGTGTGCTGCGATTCCAGCAAATGCAATGTGATCATCTCAGCTGGATGGAAGAGTGTCCTTTGTCTGTACACTAATAGTAGCCTTGGTGAGTTGATGTATATAGATATATATTTGTGTATTTTGTAGGTGAGGGGGGTTGACATGGACATGTACTCATTGTATTGTTTTGTATCACAGGTCACAGATACCATTGGTGTGCACATTCCAGTGCTCCATGAGAACTTTTTGTGTAGAAACTGGAAATGGATAACTCTCAAGCAAATGAAGGTAAGTATTTTTTTTTGGGTGTGGGGGGAAGCATATTTGCAGATTTGTCTCTAATGGTTTCTTATTTGGTTACTTCTTCACAGATTTTATCTGCATCCTTCTCAAGTCTGGTTGTTAATGATGGTCATGGTCATCGAATGAAATGACTTCTGCATGTTGCATGTCTGCCACAGCCTCGGGGGGGGCCTGATGTTGAAGAACTTCTTTGGATACAGCCACTCTGACACAACAACAAAGCATCTGGAAGTTTCCTAAAAAAAGAAATGAATGACTTCTTACAATTTGATTGTAATTTGTCCCTGGTTCTTAATCTCAAGTCAAGTTACATTTCAAAACCACATCTTGTCAAGTAACACAGCCCGTGTGCAACTTTTTCAACACTGTCATGGTCAGGGCTGCACAGCTGCAAGTTCAGTATACAGTGAATGATACCTTACAGAAATAGTTTTGGTGACGTACACATGTCACTTAGTTTATGAATCATACTCAGTCGCATTGGCTGCAATCTTTCCAAAAAAATTGAACGGATGAAATAAAATCTTGATACTTACCAGAATGGATTTCAAATGGATATTCCATAGGTTCCTCTTTATGGTACAGCTGCAGTACCATTTCTACCGACTTTCAGCGAAGGTGAGTTTTTTCTTAACCTGTAAAAAAAAACAAAATAAGTGTACCGTTTATGTTTGACCATTGCGGCTCTGAAAAGCTACAGAAAACAAAACATACAACTAAAGGAAGTTAAACAGCATAACAAACATGAGTACACATACTCACTTTATGGTTTAAATGTTAAGAAGCTTTGTGCCTGTGGCTGATGGCTGTGGTCTCCTGTTCGACTCCCTCTGCCTTGGCACGATAAATGTAAATGTAATGGGGAAATATTGTCTGAATGACACTGGTGGTGGGTGGTGGTGGTGATAGCTATGGCACATGATGACATTCTCTGTTATATCTTCCTGCATCTGTTGGTGGTGGCAGTGGCTAACATCAGTCCCGGTGGTGGTGGTCCGGGGGAGATCCATGCTCAGTAGTGGCAGTGTCTAACATCAGTCCGGGTGGTGGTAGTGGTCCGGGGGGGCGGACACACTCATGCTCAGTGGTGGGAGTGGCTAACATCAGTCCCGGCGGTGGTGGTGGTGGTCCGGGGGGCGGACAGACTCATGCTCAGTGGTGGCAGTGGCTAACATCAGTCCTGGTGGTGGTGGTGGTCTGGGGGGCACAGTGCCTTTTAACAACTTCACTTAAAACCTGCCAACATTAACCACATCATCATCATCCTCATAAAGAAAGCTGCCCTCACAGTCATCTATGTCTGAAGTCTGACCACTGGGAAATTCTTTCTCCATCGTGTCATCATCTACGTCAGTGGTGGGCCGTTTCAGGCAGCCACTGCCAGTGCCACCAGGATGATCCATTTCCACATCACCAAAACCACCATGACTAGGCCAGGGTATGAATACCGAGGTTGTAGTCTGTGCTGGTATGTGCCTCTCATTCATTTTAATGAATGTTAACAAACTAACATTTGCAGGAGACAGGTTTGTCTGACGATCCCTGACTATTGCACCTGCTAAGCTGAATACTCTCTTGACACTTACACTGGAGGGTGGGCATGTGAGGTACTTCAGTGCCACTGCAGTCAGCTCTGGCCATTCACTGACCTTTCCGCTCCAGAACAAGAGAGGATCATCAGTTATTGTTGGATGCTTGTTTTCAGACAAATATGACTCAACCATTCTCTGTGCCGCACTGAGTCCAGTGGTTGATACACTATCCTGTTCTCCGGAATCATTTGTTTCACAAATCCCCACATGGGACAAAGCCTCCCAAAGAAGGTTGACACCAGCCACTTTGGATGACGGACCACCTGGAACTGCAGTCCCCGTCCCCTTGCAGGATATGCTTAATGGTCCTCCAGATACACCGTCAGCCGGATTATGCCACTGAGGTTTGCTGACCTTGGCACGTAACTTCTGTGCCCCATGAACCAAGTGCACCAGTTGACCACTGATATTTTTTACCTACTCAGGCCCTCCCTCCCTCTCTCCAGTACTGATGCAATTCCACATTTGTATCGTGGGTCCAGCATTGTTGCTATGGCAAAGCTGCCACTACACTGAATGCTCAAAATGTGACAATTCTGGTTGAATACTTGTCAGCATGTGTTGCAGCAATATACTGCTAGCACTGTCTCTGGCAACATCAAGGCCATGCTGTACATTCCCCAATGTCTGCCTCAGCACCCGCAGCAGTGGAATTGATTGGCTAATGGAGGCAGATTCGCCACTCACTGCCTGTGTGGCATGTTCAAAAGGCTGTAAAATTATTATTACAGAGGCCATGAGGCGCCACTGTTCAGTCGTCATAGACATGGAGGCCCCGGAACTGTCATGGTTAGTGTGCATCACAAGATAGTCTGAGATGGCTTTGTATTGTTCATACAACCTCTCTGCCATGTATAAAGTGGAGTTCCATCAGGTGACAACTTCCAGCTTCAAGCAATGCTGAGGTAGACTGTTTTGCATCTGCAACTGCCGCAGTTGGTCACAGGCCTTTCCAGATTGTTAAAAGTGAGAGCAGATATGGCGTGCAGCTTTCAGCATTCCCTTTACATCAGGGTGCTGCAGAAACTCCTGCACCACAAGCTTTAAACAATGGGCCATGCATGGAACACAGAAAAAACACCATTAGTGATGCCTTTCACCACATTTGACCCATTGTCACTTGCTATGAACCCAGCTCTCAGGGACAGACGTTTCAGCCACTTGTCGATTTCAGTCAGCACCACGTCCAACATGTTTTCACCAGTGTGTGAACAGGTTACATTGCATGTAGCAATCATTACATGCTGTTGAATTCCTGGAAGATTGCTACCATGACAATCCACCTTACTGCACTGATTATTCACACTACCAACATCACAAACAACCCCCGGCACCTGTGCCCAGTGTGCAGTTATACACAAATATGAACTCCCTGCTGTTTTGCCACTTGTCCACATATCCATACTTAAATGGATGAATGCAGAGGAGGAATATTGAAGGGCATGTCTTACTGAGTCGGACACAGTACGGAACAACTCGGGGACAGTACCGGTCGAAAACTATGTCCTGGATTGGACTTTCCATTTTGGACAGGCACGTAGAGCAAACTGCTGGAACCCAGAATTCTTCACAAAGGAGAAGGGCAAAAGATCAATTGCCAGCATTTCAGCTACAGCAGTATTAAGTTCACGTGATACTATATGATTGGGGGGGTACTTCAGCTTATGCACAAAAACACTCTGTAACGTGGGCTGACAAACGTTTTACACGGGGTGTGATGACAAATGGTTCTGCTCTGTGATGAATGGCATTGGCAGGGGGTGGAGTGTGGACGTTTGATTAAGATGGTTGCACAGGTGATGATGACAAACCTAGATATGCAGTTATTTTGCCAGATTTGCCAACCGGGGTTGATGTACCACTTGCACTAGACATACTGCATTCACCACCACCACCAAAACTGCTACTCTCACCCGCACTGCACAACATTTCAAAATCATTATGGTCCTCCACCTCATCATGCCTGTAGTAATCCTCTGCTATTATTTCCTCATTACTGAACACGTTTAATTTCCTACTGGAATTAACACTCATGGAAGGGGATAACATGCTTGCTATGGTTGCTGACGGAGGTGAAGGCCCCACTGTGGTATTAGCTGCCATCTTGTGCTGGGTCCACAGTGCCATGTGCCTATTCTTAAGAGGCATTTGCTGTCCTCCTGTGCCCAGATGGCTCCCTTTTTTACCTCAACTCACATGCACATGGCAAACCTGGCAGATTGCAACTGACTCATCATTTGCATCTTGAACAAAAAAATCCCAAACAAGGGATTGTGATGCTCTACTTTTAACATGTCCAAGATGCTGCTTATTTAACTCCATTCTTTTAAGCACTGAAGTTGGGGGGAGGGCTACGTTATGTTTCGGGCACTGCACACCTAGACTGCAACTGACCACAATGACTACCTATCGTTATTACTGGGTCATCATCATCAACTGAAACTGGTAAATGACAAGTTTTTTACAGGTAGGGAGATTACTGCAAACAGACTCAAACACAGCCACCTTGAGTTTCTTTTTCTCTAGTTCCCAACTGGGGTCAATTACATCATCATCATCATATTCATCAACATCACACACATCCACATCTTCTGCTTGGATGCTGGCATCTGTACTGCATGTTGCAACCACAGCAACGTCATCTTCACATTCATCATCATCATCATCTACACCATCATCACCTGATATTTTTTCACCACACTGTGAATCACTGCATGGAAAATGTGTAACATGAACCGCCACGGTGAACAAAATTTCACATTGTATGCTATCGTTGACATGATTATCAGAATCCTCAGATTCAGTTACTGGGATGTTACTGGAAGGTATGACCATCTACACTGCCACTCACTTACATTGCTTCATGCTCCACTATATTTTTGGATACGGTACATTGGTCAGAATTCGAACTTGAGGCAGCAATACTCGTACTATCACCACCAGCAACTGCACTAACACCACCTGCTGGGAAAACATCAGATCCTCCAACTATGAGTGAAGCTACTGATTAGGCTATAAAAAACATTGCAGGAGAAATACTTTTCCTCACATCAGCAATGCACATCTGTGTCTGTGTACTACCATGCCCACAGACTATCTTACTGGCAGCAATGTCATGGCGAGAACCAGCTTTGCTTGCATGTCTCTTTGCGGGCATTTTGAGGGATCAACAATAATATTATAAACAAAGTTAGATTTTGGTATGTTCACTCTTTGATTGAGGGGACACTGGATGTGAAGCCAAAAAAACAACTGTGGCTTCAGCAACAGATAGAAACAGTCACGCAAATTCACAAGTGAAAACACCTTCAGTAACCAGTGGTGCTGAGGTCACAAATAATCTAATCGGGTAAAAAATTCCTTTTGCTGGTGGGGTTGGGGGGGAGAGAACTGACTGAAGATTTTTACAGCAGTACAAGCAGCAAAACAAAGAACAGATACCATGATCACAGTACAAAATCAGGCAACTGCAGTGGATAGCAGGCTCACACTGCTGCACCTGCAATTACACTGTGGCACAATAAAAGGTGTATTATTTGATGTCACGCAGCACCGCACACACATTCACACACACACACACACACACACACACACAACAGTTTGTCTACAATGGTGAACAAGTAATGTGTAGCAAATTGAAAAGTTCAGTAATACGCCACGTATTGTAAACCACCTGAAATTATGAACTGCTGCACCAGATCCACACAACACACAATCGGCAAGAAAATGTCAACAATTGCTGACAATATTACTGTGTGTACAGTAACAGAATCAGTTATATAACAAAAATATAACCGAAAAACAAAGAAATCCCTATTTCTCCAACTTAAATCTACCTACACCACAGATACGCCCCTCCCCAAAGCACACTTTTCACTGTCTTTTACTATACACACTCAATGCTGTACATTAACATTCAAAATCCACACACAAACAAAAACTCTCAATGATATGAGCACAGGAGGGTTTTCTACAATTGATTAAAGTTTGAGCCCCCCCAAAAAACTCAAAAATGCTTTTTTAACAGCTTTTAGAAGGTTTGAATCATAGACAGCTCTCTGAGCACACTGTCTCCTATAGCTTCCTACACACACTGCCCCAAACTGAGGCTGTGCAGATCAATATAGAGCCCATGTGACCTGAAATCCTATGAATCACTGCAAAATTCGCCTTCAGAGCTTAAAAACAAGGCAAAGTGACACGAAGTGCATTGATTTCAATGCACTGTACCTTAAAATTTGGTGGAGTAGTGGTCTGGGAAGGCGGAGTAACATGAAGTCATTGTTTTCAATGGACTTCACGTTACTCATCATAATGCAAAGTACTCCACTTCACGTTGTGGAGCACTCAGCGAATCTGCCTTTACTCCGTGAATCACTTCACAGAGCGGACTGAACCCACTTCACGCACCACTAACAGAGGTCAAACCCAGAGGCAAAAAAGTAAATCATTTATTTTCACACTACCCATGTCATATTTAACTTATGCAATAGACGACTTTCTGGATTTTAGAGGGACAAATGTTTGAAAGATGAGGAATCAGTGCAACATTGCAGCTGCTGTAGTTTTCACTGTGAGAAGAAACAGATCTCTTTTTATGTGTGAATAAACAATTTTTTGTAATTTTAAGTTATACAGAATTCAAATGGTAGTTGTGGCATAGCACACTGTGTGAGATGAAGGGTAAGTTTGTGCACAGAAACATGCACATTGCAAACTAGGTCTGGCTATGCACAAGCTTTGCCTTAGACTTCTCTTCCCTCAGTTTTCTTGATAACACAACTGCAGGGAAATAATGCTGATGACACACCTGGAGTGTAAATAAATGTTATACTTACACTCTAGGTGCATCATGACTGCAAATAAGTACATTTATTTTCCCATTTTTATTCTCTTCCTCATTGCATTAAAAAATATATATTACTGGCCCAGTAGGGCCAGTATAGTTCAGGTTTGTAGGAGTGTTAAAGGGCAATTTTTCCTGGTTAATAACTTTAAATTGATTTCACAGATTTTCCTGAAAATTGGCATGCATCATCTGCTGGTGTAGCTCTGTTGATGTACAAAATTTGGTTTGAATCCCTTTTGAGATGTTTGAGATATAAAGTGTTGAAAATACAGAGATGTCCCTGGTTTTTGCTGTTTTTTCAGCCACCTGTATCTCAGAAACAGCTTTGGGCGCAGGGCGGCTGAAATTTTCAGGGTACAAAGCCTTGGCCTCACAGATGTGCCTTTTTGTGTAATTTCTTTACTAAAGTTTCAAAAATTAATTTTACACAACATATAACACACAAAAGGCACATAGAAAAACAAAGACAAACAGCACAGTAAAATGTGCACAACTCATATCAATATATCTCATAATATTACCAGTCATTATTCTGTATCATCAAGGATCCCCAATATTTTACATAATCTCAGGGGTCTTTCACTTGGTTACAAGTCCACAGGTCCCTCTACTATGAGGTAATAACTATACCCTCCAAGTCCTCACTCACTCAGGCTATCCCTAAGCATCAACTCGTCCACAGGACTCAGAGAGGACAAAAACAATGACCAACTCTGAATGAACCAGAGCCAGGGTCTGCAGGGTTAAAGTACGCCATTGAGGCACTGCAGGTTTAACCTGGGAGACCCACGTGTTTTGCATGCAGTGGCGGGCAAGTGCAGACAATGTTCTTATCCACCTAGGAAGGGGCACCCATTCTTCCCCTTCATCCACTTCTATACCAAATAAACAGGCCAAAGGGTCCCTTTTCATATCCTTACCCGTCATTTTTGCGACCTCTGCCACTTCTCCCCAGAAGTGCTACAAGACAGGGCAAGTCTAAAAACACTGAATATACATGCCCCTTTCCACCCCACATCTGCCACACACAGGGGACACTGATGGATGGAGCCTGTGCACTATAACCAAAGGGTAGTACAGCCGATGCACAAACTTAAAGAATGCCTCCTTAAATTTGTTACAAACCATTGTCCCCTGAATCCCCCCCCAGGAATGATGGATGCCACACCATTTTAACTTGTCGGTTGCTCGTTGGCAAATTTATTCATGGCACAAAAGACTATATTTACAACCATATACTTTGAATTCACAATTCAATTTACATCAAATTTCTTTCAAATTTTTCTGGCTCCGGCCTCTGTCTTTCTTCTGGTCATTTCTTCCATCTTGCTTTCAGGGCCCGGACACTGTGAATCCGGCCCCCTCCTCCACACCAGAACCAGGCCAGTTCCACTTCCCTGGGCTTTCGCCCTCCAGACCCGGACACATCTGAATCCGGCGCCTGGCCTATCCCCCTCTCCGCTTTACCACCACGTCTGGGTTCTTTGTCCCCAGCCCATGTACCCTCCCCCTTTCTTCCCCCCCGCTTCCCCCTTTTCCTTTCTTCCATTGCCCCTCTTCCAGCTTGCAATGGACAGAGGAGCTCCCCCTTGTGGGCTAGTATCTAAACCCTTTTCTGGCTATCTGGTTCACTAGTTCCCCAATAGGTCGCAGGAACAGGCACATCCCAAACTCCAACAGGTGGATGCCATCTGACCTGTACACTGCAGGCTGGTCAAAGGAGATGTCTCTGTACTGCAGATGCACCCCCCATCTCTATTACCACCCTGGCGACCCTCCTATTCAAACACTTCCTGACTTTCTTGATCAGCCGGATGTCCTGCACCCCCCTCCACACCCTCCGGGAAGTGATGTCAGACCAGCCGATTGTCACCCTCGGCCGCCACCCTCTCAATTTCTCTAAGTCTCCCATGATGCTTTGTCCCAATGCCCCCCCATGGCAGGCTCCCCAAATCATTGCCCCCAGGTGTATAATAATGCAATCCGGGGGGCCCCCATTGCAATTTTAATTCTTCCATCAAAGGCATGAGCTACGCCCACTTCATCCCCTAATGCCTTTCCATAGCACCCTGGTATGCTCAGTGTTTTATCTCAGATCTGCTCCTCTGGAGGTGGTAACCACAAACCTTTCAGCCCAATATACGAAGGAATGCCCCACTATCCAGATTTTCCTCTTGGAACCTGCCATGGAAACATAATAAACAGTGTGAGTTGCTGTTGCTATTTTCTCATGTACCTCTTGTATCAGCTGGACCTCCAGCGCCCCACCTTTTGTACCTCCGCCACTGCAGCCCCTCTTTCTGCTGCCTCCATGGTTGCCCCAATCCTGAATGAATGTGGGGCAAATTTGCTTGGATCCTCTCCCAGGAATGCCAGTGCCCTCTTGAGGACTGCCCTTACTTGAAACCCCATGACCGGGGAGCTGTCCCCATGTTGGAACAGCATACCCCCGGCCCTCTCCCGAGCACTCCTGTACTCCTCCAGTACACTTACGGCACAGCTGGCCAACAGCGATTTCCTTCCCTTTCATCCTATCACCCCATACTTCCAGGGCCATCCATGTCGGGAAGATCTCCAGGAAGGTGATGTCCTTCAATAGTCCCCCTTCTGCCCAAGATGCCGGCCATGGTACCGACATCCATTTCCCTTGAAAGTATGTCCCATTCCCAGGGTGCCCAAAGCATCCGTGAACAGCTCCAGGTCCGTGCTCCATTCTCACTTGTCCTGCCAGAATGTCACCCTGTTATAGCTGTCGAGAGACTCCACCCAAACCCCAAAATCCTACCAAACCCATTTTGATATATCCACCCAATGGTGCGGTCGCTTACCTTTCCCCCGTGTCCCTTCCCAGTCTTTTTGTAAACGCGCTGCCTGGACTGATGTCCTTGCAGGCGAAATTAAGGTACCCCAGCAGTTGCTGTATTTGTACCAGTGGCACCCTCCTCCTCCCCATGACTTTGGCCAATAAGCCTTTTAGGCATGCTACTTTGTTCCTGGGCAGCCGAAAATAGCCCTCCTCGGTGTCCACCTCTATGCCCAAAAATTCCAACCTCCAGGCGGGGCCCTCCATCTCGCCCTGTGCTAGCGGAATCCCTATCCACTGGCACATATTCTCAAAATCCCCTAGCATTTTCTGCACCTCCGCTCTCATTTTCCCGATGAGGAGGAAATTATCCAAGTAATGTACCACCCTCCTGTGCCCATACCTGGCCCCGAAAACCCACTGCACCCAGGTGCTGAACACCTCAAAAGTGGGACAGGCCACCAAACACCCCATGAGCATGGCTTTGTCAAAACAGATGCACCTCTGGAATTGAAAACCCAGCAGGTCCCAATCTGTGGGCCTGACGGGCAAGAGAGGAAATGCCGACTGAATATCCATCTTCACTAGCCATGCCCCCTCAATTGCCTTGATTGGTGCTATGGCCTGCTCTAACGAAGCATACAACACCGCCCTAAGGTGATCTGGAATGCCACTGTTTACTGAGGAGCCCTCCAGGTATGATAAATGATGAATCAAATGAAACTCCCCCTCCGCCTTCTTGGGCACAACACCCAATGGGGAAATTCTGAAATGCGTGCATGGGGGGCCCTCTAATGGGCCCTCCACCCGGCCTGCTGCGATTTCCTTCTCTATCTTGGCCCCTACAATCCCTTCCTTCCCTCTCACTGACCCTAGGTTCTTGGCCCATATTCTTTCCTGCCTCCCTTAAAAATCCCAGTGGAAGCCCGTCCAGAAACCCTCCCGAAGCAGCTCCCGGCCCCTTTATTCGGGTACTCCACAGACCACTCCTCCACTGCTGCTAGGGAAATGGGAATACGCACCAGCGTGTATCCCCATCACCCGTCCATAGGCATCCCACTACCGCCACCCCCCTGGGCATTGTGTTGCCCTCTGCGGCTGCCCCCACAGCCCCTGCCCTGTACCCCCTGGGCACTCTGAAAGGACTGCTCATAAAATTGTCCCCCACTCTGCCCTCCTCTGTTGCCATTCTGCTGACAGTTAGAGGCCGGGTGCGACCCCCCACATTTTGAACAGACATGCCAGAACTTACAGCTGCCCCATGCGCAGGTGGCCTTGTTGTAACCCAAACATGTCTTTGTCCCTGCAACAGGAGTGATCCTCCTTGCTTGATTTCCCACCGCCTCACCCTTTTCCTCGGAGAGGGTCCTCACCCACAGTTCCGAGTGGATGCAATCCCATCTCAGGTCCCCTTTCACTGCCATCTGCTTCCGGAAGGCTTCATCATACTTGAGCCACCCATACCTGACTTTTGCCTTGTACGCCTCCCTGATAATGGACGTGTATATCAGCAAGAGGATGGCGAGTTCCGGCTGCCTCTCTGGCAGCAATGCGCTATATATGATGAAACCACCTTGCCAATTCTCAACGGTCTTCCCCTTATACTTTGCTTCCTCTGTCTTGTGGCCTACCACCACCAATGTCACCGCCATTTCTGATTTTCCTAACCACTCCTTCTGCTCATACTTCGTGGTTGTGTCCTTGTCCACGAGCCCAAAGATGTCAATATACTTCCCTTTCCAGATTTTTTCATTGATTGAGGCTGGCACGTGGTCCCCAATTGAACAGCCCAGGGGGCCCCTCGTACAACTTCTTGTTTGCTTTTACACCTCCCCCCCTTTACCTGCCCTGGACCCTTTACCTTTTAAGGCCTGTACGGCCCATTCCATCTTTTCGATTCCCACATCCTCCATGCTGCCCAGCAGCCCCTCGAGGCAATCTTTTAAACCGTTCTCATCCATGAGGTCCACATCATTCTTACCCCCATCCAGGTTCCCTTCATCCAATTCCAGTGTGGGCAGGGGCACTGGTATTGGTGCCAGGCATAGGACTTCATGCCTGGGTGTCTTAGCCCCTCTGCCCCTACCTGGACACTCTTCCCATTCCTTGCACTTTCTCTGTGCCTCCTCCTCTGCCTCTCTCTTCTTTGCTGCCGCCAACAACTCTGACATCTGCCCCATCAACACAGATGCCTCCTGCAACATCTTCTCGCTAGTCAGCTGGACTTGCTTTGGTGTCATGCCTGCTTCTCTGTCCCTGAAGTCTGAGGAGTGAAAGATTATAATGTTCAGCATTCCACATTCAAATTGACCCCCCCTTAACTGAAGTTGGATGGGCTGGCAGGCTGCCCTGCACCATGCTCCTCAGGACCACTCCCGAGCCCTGTTCCGGGCCTAATATCCCAGTGTCCGCTTGCTCCTATGCTGTAGTGAGCCATACTGTTGTTTTTTTTTTTTTGTGTGTGTCCTTCCCCTTCTTCCACCCCAGCTACTGCCTTTCTGGTAGCAAACAACCCCCCCCAGCGTCCTGACACAGCATGCCCCTCCCCTTAGCCCCCTTTTGCCTTGCCGTGCCACCAGACCCTTTCACTGGCTGCCAAGGTGTGCGACCCCTTGGGGCCCATTTTTTTTATATATAACCCCCCCATCCAGGTGCCTCAGACCACGTGGGCCCACTCTAGTGGCCTGTGCCCTCGCCCCCATGAGGTGCACCCCTTGCTGCCGCTGGCCAAGGCCTGCCCTTGCTTTAGGCCACCCAGGGTAGCCACAAAACACTGCCCTTAGCCCCCATACACTCTGCAGAGCCGCTATACCCTTGCCATGCTGGGCCTTCTGTAGGCTCATGCTCGTGGCCATGGCTACCAAGCCCAAGCCTCCCCCTTGAGACTGGCACTCAGCATTGTCCGCAAACCTCTCACCTTTTAACCAGCCACAGGGCCAAGGCCCCTTGCACATCTCAAATCCTCACCACCAAACTAAACCATGCGGCCCACTCCTGCCCCGGTCTGCCATGCTGCAGGCCCCCCAGTGCAACCTGGTTCTGCAATTACAACTACCAGCCCCCACGGTTCCTTGGAGCCAAACTGAGCACTCTTCTGTCTGCCTCTCCCTCCCCAAACATCCCCCTTTTCGCCCCTTTAAACAGGAACCAACAAAACAGAAACCCCCAACCATGGCTCAATGCCGCTTGGACCACGTGGCCTCACCATGCAACCAAAAAACTGGAAAAACAGGAAATGAAGAAAAAATTGCCCGGGACTGTTTTATTTCCCTTCTATTTATGCAACCTGTAATACTCTGTCTCCTTAGTGTCTGTGAATTTCCACTGCCTGAGCAGACCAGGGGGGCCCTCCCCTGCACACCTGAAATCTCTGCCTTCAGCCCCCCCAAACAAACCATCACGTGTCTATTGGCCCTCCCGTCCCTTTTCCTCTCTTCTTTTTTTTTTTTTGGACCTTCAGGGCGCCTTCTTGCCCAAGCATTCTGTGATTTCACTCAAAAACACCACAGGAACCACTGCGGCAGGCTCTTCCCACATTCCACGTTAGTACGCCTACATGACCCAACCGCAAACATATTCAGTGATACCACAGCCTGTCCTGCCCAGATGCTCTCACTTGGCCACCATGCATCAACAAAAACCTGTGTGCCCTGTATTCCTAACCACTTGTTTCCTTTGCCAGAGACAAATGACTGTACCCAGCCAAGCCCTGCTAAAACCGCCAGGCTTTCTTCTTCTTTTTCTGTTTTTTTTTAAATGACCCTACGCGAAAGGCGCAAACCAGCAACCAGCCCAGCCAAACCACATGGATGCAGGACAAAAACACTGAGGAGACTAAGCGCCCATACTATAAGCTTTCTGCCAAAAATTGCCACACAATGAGGCCCCACCATACTGCCTTACCCCACGTTTCACATTTTAAAACGCCCCTACCTCAACCAAACCCCCCAGCCACAACACAACAGCCCCAGAATGAAATGTTAAAGCTGTCTAGGGCATTGTATCACGTCTGGGCCAACTCAAGTCTTTCACCGTATGAATAGACAAGGACATCAAATGGCATGTTGTTCTCCAGCCAAACAAACTTCTTGAGCTGACTTCTTAAAGCCATTGAAAATTAAAAAGATTAAAGAT
The DNA here is from genome assembly GCA_016271365.2 of Neoceratodus forsteri. Classification (NCBI taxonomy): domain Eukaryota; kingdom Metazoa; phylum Chordata; order Ceratodontiformes; family Ceratodontidae; genus Neoceratodus; species Neoceratodus forsteri. The sequence continues at coordinate 29,590,658 of JADMNL010000035.1, read as the reverse complement.
AAAAAGAAACAGTACACAATGGAAAACAGACCCATTGAGCCGTTATTACTTGCCCAGGCCTCTCTATCTAAATTACATACCATGGTAGAATGTCCATCCAGATTAAGTAATTCTCACAGGGCTCATGTGGTCTACAAGGCCTAGCAGTCCCATGTGCCTTACCTAAAGTTTGCTAATGATGTGCTGAGATCTTCAGTCTGAAAAAAGAAAATCCCAGCAAAAGAGGTCGTCCTGCCTGAGCCCTGGCCTAATATACCCCTAATAGGCCCCTGGTCAGGACCCCCTTTGGGCTTTGCCCCCAGCCAATCCCTGGGACTCTGGCTTGCCCTTGTCATTTTACCCTTTTCTTGCCTGGTGATGTCACCAGGCACCCCCCCCCCATTCCTCTGTCCCCTCTGCCCTCCTATGCACTTCTTCCTGGTAGGGATCACTGGACAACCTGGCCTGCCTTTTAGTGGCAAGCCCCATTATCCCAGAGTGCATCTGAAGCACCACCCCCCAGTTCTTCTCTGATATATCCCTACTCAGGTCTCTACCACAGCCTTCTGGTTTCCTCAGTTAGGTCTTGGAATTGTTGTTTCCCCTGCTTAGCCGCTTTCCCAATAAACCCCTTTGGATCAACCTTAGTCTGGTATACAAGGCTCTCCAATGGGTCTAATTTGAACTGCCCTGTTTCAGCTCTTCCCAAACTACCAATAAAGGCCCTAACCTGCCAGTATCGCAATTGATGTTGCCCACCAATCTGGAGAATCTGCTGTATTTGAGCAAATGTGCATAATTCCCCCCATATCAGCAGATTACCCACACTTAGGATCCCTCTCTTCTCCCACACTTGGAACCCTCCATCTTCCATCCCCAGCAGGAAAAAAGGATTTCCAGCAATTGGGAGCAACACTGTCTCTCCCCGGTGGGCAGTCCTCCACTTCCTGAGCAATGTCCAGGCTTCCAGCATGGTCCATACTAGTTGGTTGCCGTTCCCTGCCATTTTAAATGCCTTTAGTCCTTTGGTATGTAAATATGCGGTGAGTCTACCCGCATTTCCCATCTGGTCCAGATCTACCCAATTAGCTACGCTGGGTTGACGGACGCAGTCTGCCAGATATCTCTGCTGTATTGCTAAATAATAATTACTCAGATCCAGGAAATTTAACCCACCCTTACCCATATCTGCTTTCAGCCTGTGAAGACTAACCCTCAGCCTTTTCCCTTGCCAGATAAAATTATAGATGGCACATTCCACTCACTTCAGGTCCCCTTTTGTTAACCCCAAATGAAGCATTTGCATCTGATAAAGGATCCTGGGAAGGATATTCATTTTGATAACATTAACTCACCCGAGCCAAGAGATAGGAACACTGTCTGAGATCAGCCACTACAATTTTAATCAAAGGGGACTAATTCGGACCATACAGAGAACCCAATGTCCTGCCCACCTTAACCTCTAAGTAAGTGAAGCTGAATTGGACCACCCTCAGCCCCCACTTCTCTGTTTCCTGCCCAAACCCTGGAAATGAAGTAATTCTGACTTCCCCAGATTAATCTTATATCCAGAGAAATCTGCAAATTCCTTTAGCAAAGCTAATGTGGGAGGTATCGACTTCCGTGATTATGCACAAAGAGGAGCATATTGTTCGCATACAGTGCAACTTAATGAAGGATTCCCCTTGCCCCCTTAATCCCCTCAGTACCTTCGTGTTGGCGAATCACCACTGCCAGTGGTTCTATGACCAATGCAAACAAAAGCGGGGACAATGGGCATACCTGCCTTGTACCTCACCCAAGATAGAACTGATCCAAAAGCACCCCATTCACCAAGATCCTAGCCTTTGGAGCCACGTACATGTCTCACACCCATCCAATATATTGTTCACCCAGACCAAACCGGGACAATACCTCAAATAGATATTCCCATTCAACTCTATTGAATGCTTTTTCTGCATCCAGAGAGATAATGCCTTCACTCTCTTTCCCCTGGAATGTCCTCTGAACCACGTTAAGAAGTCGGTGCATATTATGATATGACTGTCACCCTTTAATAAACCCGGTTTGGTCTGGGTGAACCAAGTCTGGAAGGACATTCTCCAGCCTAGCAGCCAAGATCTTCACTAGAATCTTCAAATCACAGTTAAGCAGCAATATGGGCCTATAAGAGGCACACTCGGACTCATCCTTACTCAGATTAGGCACCAAACATATCGCTGCCTCATAACAAGTGTTGGGCAAAGATAAAATCTCCACCTCTGCCTTTCCAAATACCTCACAGAGTACCCCTGTCAGTTTCCCCCTTAAAAGTTTATAATATTCTATCAGAAACCCATCTGGACCACTGCCTTTACCCTTCCTCAGCCCTTGAATAGCAGTTCCCTTTGGGCAGAAGTAGCAACTGGCATCTGTATCTTATCCAAAAAGTCTTTTATCTGTGCCCCCTTCCCCACATGCTCTGCCCTGTATAACTGGTGATAAAATGCTCTGAAACAGTTCCTTATGTTCTTTGCTTCCGTACACAGGGCACCCCTCCCCCCACATTCCTAATCCCTGTGACTCGTACTGGGCATTGCATCCCCTTCATTAAGTGTACCAAGAGGGGTCCAGGTATGTTACCCCATTCAAACACTTGGCATCTGCAGTAAAGCCATGACATCCCAGCTTCCTCTCTGAGCAGAGTGTTCAATGCCTCCCTAGACATTTTCAACAACTGTTCTGTTCTGCCCTGTTCTCCGCCTGCCACTCTTTTCTCTAAGTCTTCCAACTGTAGTTCCAGTTCTGCGCTTTTCTCCCATTTTTCCTTTTTGAGTCTCACCATATATTCTATTATCACTATACTCATATACGCCTTTCCCACCTCCCAAAAAAATCATTTTAGCTCTGTCCTGCCCCTAATTTGTCTCCACATAGTATTCCCATTGTTCCCCTAAGTGGTCCATAAAGTCTTGATTTTTAACCATGTATGTCGGGAATTTCTGGGAGGAGTCCTCTTGTTCCTCTCCACAAGACAGTTTAAGGACCACCATCGCATGGTCAGACACATGTATGGTACCATGCGATGCATCCTGTATCCTCTCACACCAGTTCCTAAGCATAAAGATATAATCAATGCGTGACCAGGTTTTGTGTGGGTTGGAGAAAAACGTATATTCCCTTGCTCCTGGATTAATCATACCCACCCATCCACCAAGTCCACATCAGCTATACCTATTTGCCACTGCCACAAGATCTCAGTAGTCCTCCTCTTACCCTCAGAATGGTCCATACAAGGATCCATCGTCCAATAAAAATCCTTCCCATTAGCAAGCCTGGGAATTGTTCCTTAGTTAGCAAATCCAGTAAGGACATATAAAACTTTGTGTCATAGACCGCTGAGGCATATATGCTTCCGTAGGTAACCTTTTCTCCATACAGTTCCCCCGATATGAACACGTACCTACCCTCTTTCTGGTCCTTTGCCACTTTTTTAACTTCGGGGGGAAGGCCCTATGCAATAGGATAGCCACCCCTCTTTTATGGGATGAATAAGATGCTGCATAACACCTCCCAACCCAATTACACACCGATTTGGCATGTTCCACATCTGTCAGGTGCATTTCTTGGATTAACGCCACCTGAGTTCCCGCTCTTTTTAAAGCTGGTAACAGCAATGTCCTCTTCACTGGATTTGCTATCCCCTTTACATTCCAGGATGTTACATTAATACATTGTTTCTTAGCCATGATCAAAAAGGCCCTCCCCTTTGTTCCCCCCACCATGTAGCAAAACATTTAAACAGACCCCCATACTCTTCTAGGATCCTTTGTACCATACAGCCATTATCATGGTAGCCTGTATAAGACTACGTACACTTAGAACATTAATTGCGCCCGAACACTTAATAACAATAACATAGATACATAGACAGTGTCAGCAGATAAGGGCCTATGGCCCACCCAGTCTGCCCATTTCAGCTTGTAAGTTCACTTCATGTCTTCCTAGAAGTCTGTTGCCCCTTACCCTTGACCTCCAGAATTCCTTTATGTCTAGCCCATGCATTCTTAAATCCCGTGATTGTTTCAGCTCCTACCACTTCCTCTGGTAGGGTGTTCCACTTGTCCACTACTCATTCTGTGAAGAAATTCTTCCTCACATTTTCTCTGAATCATCCTCCTTCCAACTTCATCCCATGCCCTCTAGTCCTGGAACATCTTTTTCGCTTAAAAATAGTATATTCCTACACTCTGTTCAGCAGAAACAGAATGAGCGAGTGAGAGAGGGGGAGTGACCCACCTCAACGGAGCTCTGTCGGGACAGCTACAGATTTCTTTGTGGGCAGCAAAATGTGGCAATGCAGGCAGAAGCCCAGTATAAAAGAGCAGCCTGCAGTGCCGGCAGAAACAGAACGAGCGAGTGAGAGATGGGGAGTGAGCGAGCTCAACAGAGCTGTATCGGGACTGCTGCAGATGTCTTTGTGGGCAGAAAAAGCCACCAACACAGGCAGGAACCCAGTACAAAAGGGCAGCCTGCAGCAGCAGGAGACATAGAATGAGCGAGTGAGTTATGGGGAGTGAGTGAGCTCAACAGAGCTCTGTTGGGACTGCTGTGGATTTCTTTGTCACTCATTACCACCTACTCTGACGGATTGGTGTGGGGGGGTGGCTGCCCGGCGATCGGCGATTGGGGGGGCACTGCAGTGTACTACAGGGTGGTCTGTTGCTGTGGGTGGGACATGGCAGCTGGGATGGGGGACACACCGGCTACCAGGGGCAGTACCTCATACTGTCTGCTTGCAGTATGCTGGGCGGCAATATTATATGCATGCTGACACTGTCGGCTGCGATGATTTCCCCGCTTCGTATTGTGCAGCGCTGTTTGGGACACGATGTTACTGGCCAGATCCAGAAAAACTGGCATACTGTGGAACACATTTTTTAATACTTTGCAGTGTATCCTTCCATAACAGTAAATAACTATGACAGTTAAATACTGCCTTCTAGAATGCTGAATGTTAGAATGTTGTAGACAGAATGCCAAGCTGTTTATTAGATGGCCATTAGGAAACTAAAACAGCTTGTTAAAAATTGGTTGACTATTAAACTGGAGATTTGTTTATTCCCTTCCAAATGCAACAACCTGCACATTTAAATGTGTAGCATTTAAACATTTTCTTGCTAATAGCTTCAGTTGGGAAGGTATTCTCTTTCAAGAAAGATTCATACCTCATAAATGTCATTCTTTTTCAGCAAGGAATCTCCAAAAATGATTTACACTGTTTTTCAAACATCTTAAGACACTATCTGATAAGCACTGTCTCATACATAGTTTATTATATACAGCAAACATACACACACAAGCATGTGCACACATATGCGCGCACGCACATATACACACCTTCTTATCATCTCTTAGCATTGCTTCATCTTCTGATGACCTGTTCCTGTCAATTCCTGCCCCCCCCCCAGTTCTTGTCACACATCCTATTTTTATTACTTTGCTACTTATTCATACTTTTATCTCGAGGCCTTTTATTTATTTATTTAGCTTTTGTTTACCGGGTAAGTACACTAGACAAGTAGTATGCCTATTTTCAGGAACGACCCGGGAGAGCACAAAACATACAGTATACATACATGGCAACATTGGAGAAACAGCATGATACAGTAAAAAACAGCTATAACAACGCTTGTATAAGGGCAGAGATACTTCCACACATAGTACAAATTGTTACAGATAGATAGACATTAGAATCACTGAATACATATTTCATAGACCATCATGGACTCAGAGTGGACAATAGTGGACTGCCGAGTATTACATTACAGAGACTAGGAGCAGTCACATCTTGTCGCTTGTTTTAGGTGGGACCACAGGGAGGAGCGAAAGGTCCCATGGGAAGGGGCAGAGCGAACAGAGTCCGGAATGGAGTTCCAGAGCCTAGGCACAAAAGCGGCAAAGTCACGATCCCCCATAAGGGTCCAAGTAGGGGGAACTTTAAGCAACTCGGCGGTCTGTGACCTGAGCTGGTAGGGGATGGCATCCAGTTTTGGGAGGAGATGCGCCAGTCCCGACAGTATGCCTGTGGCAAGCACTTTCTTGGTGAAGTTTCCTACACCAAGGATCAGGAATTCCGCAGGGGGGAGCCAGCTGAGTTTGTCATAGAGCTCACATTGGTGGGTGAGTTTGGGAGCAGCAAGTGCAAACCGACAGATATCATTTATCTCAGGGCCTCATTGTTTCTCTATTCCTTTCATCACTTTCTAGCTGCACTTCCTGCCATTCTACCCTTCCTGTGATTCTCTTTAATTATTTTTATACATTGCTTCACAATACATACAAATACTGCTTATGTTGCTGAGTTTTGTCTTTCACCTGAAGCAGGGCCTGTAAGGCCCCGAAAGCTTGTGTATAATTCCATCTCTGTACAAGACACCTGTTGGTCTACTTAAATGTATCAAACTTTCTAGCATCTCCTGTTTTCCAAGGACCAATATGGTTACAATCTCTTTTTACAAGTTAACATAGAAACATAGAATGTATCAGCAGAAAAAGACCAGCAGGCCCATCTAGTCCCTGCCTAACACTACACCCTGGACTCTGTTAGGTCACAGGTGTCCATCCTTCCTCCCAAATCTCTATGAATTATACCTATATGCTTATCCCAGGCATTTTTGAACCCGCAACTGTCTTTGCCCCGTCACCTCTTCTGGCCAGCAGTTCCAGACATTCCCCATCCTTTCTGTAAAGAAAAAATTCCTTTTGTTTAAATTAAAGAAACTTTATTAACGTTTGTCAAAACATTACAAATATAACACACTTGTGTGAATGCAAAGGGTACAACTAACCAAGTATACAATTAAGATAACTCCTTCTCCCCAACCCCTGCACCAGAAATCGATAGTCAAGGGCTAACACTGGAGCAAGTGCAGATAGGAGAGAAGTGAGTTTTAGCAAAGGAGTTGAGGTGCTGACTGGGGAGGTGTGCTGGATATCTGGGGGAGTGAGTTCCAAAGTTTAGGCATGCGATAAGACAAAGCTGACTAACCAGCCAAGGTGATCATGAGTGGAATGGACAGGAGACATGAGTCATTTTTCCTAACTGTATAACCCAAACTGGTATGGGCTGAGAGAGTGGAGGCAAGATAAGGAGGGAGGGACAGTGCCCAATATTTGGCAATTATTCTGACACAGTGTTAGAGTCACTGGTCCTGCAGTAAGAGGAGGTTCTGGTCCTGGCCTAGAAATCTGTTATGTTTGTATATCAGTTGTATTAATTTGGAGGGGGCTGTGCTGGTTAAGGGTGCAGTTTTCAGAGCTGGGTTTCTTGGGCAGCAGCAACATGGGGTGTAGGGAAATTTACTCGGGTCCTGTTTAGGTTCAGCCCGGTGGCTCCTTCTCAGAGTTGGGGGAGGGTAAAGTGGCAGGAGAGTACACATATCCCGTTGGCCCCCCTCTGGAGGGTGGCCAGGTGCCCTATTCCCCAGGAGGGAATAGTTTTAAGCAGGCTGAGTGTAGGCCCCCCAGGGGGCTTACTATAATGACCCTTTCCTCGCTCTTTTCCTTTTTTGGTCTGGGGAGGACTGACAGCCAATTGACAGATGGAGTTTACTTAAGCCCCCCAGGGTATTTAGGGGGTTGTTTTGGCACACCGGGGGAACCGACAGGAGACAGCTTAACAGCTGGGCCAGGGCTCTGTGCCCCTGGTCTGGGACAGCAAACCTTGGCATCCCGGCACAGTGGTTCTGCTCAGGACTGGTTTGGTTGATGGTGCAGGTATTCCAGCATTAGAACTGGGTCTGATTAGGTGGGAGCACAGCCTGGGGAGTAGTTTCAAGGCCTGCCTTGTTCTCTGTGGCAAGGGGACAGGCAGAGTCTGGTCCTGTGTTTGTAAGGCCTGTGTGACCAGCGGTGGAAATGCTACAGTGGTGGCAACCCATAGCATGGGGTGCAGAGGTGGTGGCAGTCCTCTGACCCCGTTACCCATGTGGCATGCCAATGGAATGTTGTGACAGGCTGCAGGGAGAGAAAAGGGCCCTGTGAGTTCCCCAGATTACCTTTGTTTTTTACTAGGCCCTGGGATGTTCCAGGAAGGCTGTTTTGTGAGTGAAGCTGCATCCTGTGAAATAATGCTGTTGTTTCATTATAGAGTGGTGTCAGAGTTCAAGCTGCTGTGGGAGTAGGCTGCAGTGGATTATTTTTTGTAAAACCTACAGCCTACAGTGTTTCTGCTGCCCCATCAAAGTGTTGAGCCCCTTGGCTCCATTTGAAGCCCTGCTCTGGGGCCATCTCAGCCTAAAGTGATGTGCCGTGGTGCTGCCACAGTTTTACAATTGCCTTTCTCTGGTCTGTGCCCTCAGCTCCTTGGAGCTGCTATTTGTTTTTAAAATAAATTCATTTTTTTTTATTATTTTAAATTGAGAGTCCTCCTCTGTGCAAATGAATTGTGCTGCTGTTAACACTGTGTAACCCCCCTGCAATTAGGGGTTCCCCAAAGTCTTCCAGGAGCTTGCCTGAATGCTCCAAGCCTGGGTGGTGTTCGGCGTCTGAGCTGCTTAAATGTGGTTGCAAGTGAGTGCTATTTGAGCCTCCACGTACTGTCTCTTTAAGATTTGTCTGCTTGCAGACTTAATTAGTTTGTATGGAGGGACTGTGTATTTAATGCTCAAATCCCGCCCGAGCTGCTGTCAAATCGCTCCATTTCTTTAGTCACTAAGAGCACAGAGGGGAGCCTAAATGAAAGGTGTAACTGTTTGCCTGTAATCATTTAAAGCATTAGCAAAATTGTAGTTTGTCTAACCTGCCTCTATTGCAGCTGGGACTCTGTGTGTGTTACCTCTCCATGTTGGACCTAGACTGCTGTGCTGGGCCGATTGGGTTAAGGGAGCCCTAAAATGGAACCTGTGAATGAATCAGAACTTGGACTCTTAATCTGAGCCAACCACAAGGGGATTGTATGGGCAGTGACTCTGGGAAATGTAGTTTTGACCTTGGCACCTTTTTCTACCAACAGAAGGAGTCTTATTGTGAGTGGCAGCTGAACCAGCCAACAGAATAGTGTGGAGCTAAAGGAAATGCCCTGCTCTGTGACTGGAAAGATAGATTAGTTGTGGCAGTGAAGAAAGAAGGAGCTGTGTGCTTCTGCGGTGTATAGTTTCGCACGGGAAGCATGTATGGGGCCCTGAGTTTTGGTCTGCAGCCTTTGTGAGTGCCAGTTGGGACTGAATCCAAGTTGTGAGGAGAAAGAAGCACCAGAAGTGTGGAAACCAGGCTCACCCTGTAGAAGACTGGAGAAATTGCTGAATCATGCTCGGTCTGTCAGGAATTGAAGCTGCTGTGTGTTCTCCCAGGTATCATGCAGTAATTGCAGTCGGGACCGAGGAGCAGCCTGCCTGGTATAGTACTTTCCTTTTACATATAAATTGCATAGTGCTTGTGGGGAATTACTATTTCAAATCCCCTGTACAGTGAATTGTGTGCTGAAGCAGGAAGTAAACCCCCAGCTTAATTCGGACTACATCCGTTTGCTATCAACTGCAGTGGGGTCCAGTCACAAGGACCTTGCCTCATGCCCTGTTCTTCTGGCAATCCAGAGGGACATTCTCCATCTGATCCTCAGCTTGGGTGTTGTGAGTACAAATCAGGGTATTCCCCAGCAGCTTGTTTTTCAATCACAAGTGTATCATCTAATTCTTGTTGTTTCACTGTTTTTTTTGGACAGAGCCCTCCGGCTCCGGATTACAATTGGGTGTTGTGCATATATTTTCTTCTACAGGGCCCTATCCATCTGCACCTGCTGGCCAACCCCGGGCAACAGACCTGGCTAGCCCCCCCCAACCTGGGTACCCAGAGTGTGACTTTTCAGACCCTGTATGTGTGCACAGTACTGTGATTTAATGCCACTAATTAACCTGATTTCCCCTTCCCGTGTTACTGTCCCCTAAATTAACCAGATTTGTTTTTGTTATACTATATACTGTCTGTGGTATTAGTACTTATGGAAACAGTATTGTGTTTTGCTGTGTATGTTGTTTAACCTTACTTTACAGGTGGTCCTCAGAGACATGCTGCAGAATCAGTCTCGAGGGTAAGTGGTATTTATTTGAGTGAACAGTATGTATACATGGAGTATTGGGGCTGCAACTCTGGTGTACTGTGTGAGCCACTAGAGGGAATAAAAGGGGGTCTCAGTGTCCCAGAGGGCTGTGACCAAGGTAGTCTAACCACTACAAACCCTGACCTCTGGGTGGAGGCACCCGCCATAGGATCTAGGCCCCTCAGCCCTTCCGTAGTCAAAAAGGCAGGGGTAGTAGCCCTTGGGATAGCACCAACTAGGGGTTACATCTTGGAGGCTCACCGCTTGGATTTTGCGTCCCCTAGTGGCCACATTTACGAATCACTGTTAAAAATAAATGGATACCCCGACAGAAGTGGCTGTACACCAGTTGGTGGGGTGGTGTACTGGGCAGGAGATCAACCCCCAAAATGCTGTGCTTGTCCTGGACATTCCCCTGGGTACCAATACGAACACTGTAGAGGGAGTACTTACCAAGGTGGAGGGTTTACAAAACCCCGTGGTGGTGGATCGACATGCTAATCTGCTCACCCACACTTTCATGGCCCTAGTAGAGTATAAGGACCCCACAGACAGTTCCAAGGTGCCACAGACTATTACCCCAGATGGAGCCCTCACTGCCTGGAGAGTGATAAATAAGGACAGCAGAGACCGGGGGGGGGGGGATGAGCCCACCCAACTATCTGAAACTTTTGAGGAGAAATTTGCTAAATTGTTGCTGGAGGAAGGGAAAACTGTGGAGGACCTGAAGAAACTATTCTTGCCACCTGGGGGTGATCCTCCCCCAACATCCTCGCCTGCTCCAGTACTCGTTATTGCTCCTCCTTCTATGCCCGTGCCCATGCTAGCCCCTATGTCTGTACCTGCCATTAGCCATGACTCTTACCGCAGGCTGAGAATCTTCTTGGGCACCTTCCCCACCCCCCAAGGGGAGGATGACTGGGAGACCTGGATAGACTATGTTGCCCCTCAAGAGCTAGAATGGCAATGCTTGGAAGTAGAAAAGTGAAAGAGGTTAAGTGAGAGCCTCTGAGGTCCTGCCCTGGCTACCATCCATGCCAAATGAGCCAATAACACTGAAGCAACTGCACAGGACTATCTTGAGGCCTTGGAGAATGTGTGTGGGAGCCCAGATTCCGATGAGGACCTGTGGTGGAGAGTAAGAAATGCACAACAGTACCAAGGGGAGTTGTTGTCTGTATATGTATCTCGGCTGAAAAAATTGTTGCAAGAGTGCCTCAGAAAGGGTAGTTTGCCAGCGATTGAACTGGATCGAACCAGACTGGACAGGATCCTTAACTCTGCCCCCTTCTCAGAACTGCTGTTGCTTCAGTTACGCCTGACCAATTGACTGGAATCCCCACCCTCCTATGATGAGCTAATGAGAGAAATTCGAGGGGTTGATAAAAGGCGACTCTGGGAGGGACATGCACCAGTAGCTGCTGCTATGACCCGAGTGACTGAGGGTGACCCGTTAATGAAGTTCAGGGGCAGAGGTTGGCAGTTATTGAGTGCTCTGAGAAGGAAAAGGGTGTGCCTCCATGGGGTGAACTGCTGAGAGAGTTCAGGGAAATAAAAAACAGTCTCTTTATGAAGGCCGCTCCTGCAAGTACAGGCCCCGACCCTCATCCGACTGCATTTGCTATGGGAGTGGGGGTACCCACCCATGCATCTCCTGCTGACAATAGCTCAAAACTCAATGTCTTGACCATGTAAGTGGGGAAATTGATGAGATGTCTCCAAATGCTTATCACACAGCAGACAGAGATGGCACAAAGGTTTTCTGTTGGAAGTATCCCCGCCCTGGCTCCCAGTGTGATGCCTCGGCCAGCTCAATCTCCGGAAGGTATGTTTTGCTATAATTGTGGGAAGGATGGGCACATGAAGGGAGAATGCAGGTTCCCAAAAGACAGCGACAAAGTTGTTTACAGGCTACAAGAAGAGCTTCGGAGGACAAATCAGTGGTTGAGAGGTACACGAAATGACCACAGTGAAGGTCCCAAAAATGCTAACTCACGTCCTTCTGTGGCTAGATCATCTACCCAGGCCCTTGCTACCACCCCTCCAGACTGGTCCAGAATAGTGGGCCCTTCAATGGAAGCTACAGTAAAAGTGAATGGTTTGCCCACCAGAGCTGTGTTGGACAGTGGCTCCCAAGTGACAATTATGTTCCAGGATTGGTATCAGAAGCATTTGTCAGACGTACCCTTACAACCATTGGAAGGACTGCATGTATGGGGGTTAAGTGAGAAGGCCTACCCCTACTCCGAGAATATCTGAGTTTAGCTATCTTTCCCTACCTCCGTGGCTGGAGTGGCAGAGCAAGTAGAGACCCTGGCCTTAGTGTGTCCCCCTACTGGACTGTATGATGGGATTCCTCTACTAATTGGGACAAATGCGCATATGTTTGGACGGTAGGTGCAGTTGTGTTATGAGAAACAAGGGTCAAGGACTGGCAGAGCCTTCAGAATCCCGGCCTTGATCAAGAAGGCCTATGGGGCACAGAGAGAGAGAGAGAGACTGAAAAAATGGACCCAGAAGAACCGGTTGGAATTGTCTGGAAGAAGGATCCTGAGTCTCTGATTCTGGTGCCAAATGCCCAGTGTACCTTACAGGGGGAAGTCCGTATCAGAAAGGATGTCAAGAATAAAATCCTCATGCTGGATGCACCAGGCGATGGGAAATTGCCAGAAGGACTGCTGGTCAAGCCAAGTATTTTGCCTGCCAGAGCCCATGCTTATGCCAGAAGGTTAATGGTTCAAGTTCATAATGTGTCTGATAGAGAGATTCAAGTAAATAGAGGTTGCACCCTGGCTAATGTACATTGTGCAGATACTGCAGTGCTACCCAGTAACAAGTGTTTGGGGGAGAATGACAGAATGATGCCAGACTTGTTTGATTTTGGGGACTCCACCTTGCCAGCTGAATGGAAGATGAGAATCAGTAGAAAGCATGCCCAGAGAGACCAGGTGTTTTCTTGAAACGAATGGGATGTAGGATGTGTGCAAGGAGCTGAGCACCACATCCGGCTACATGATGAAAGGCCATTTTGTGAGAGGTCTCGACGCCTGGCCCCTGCTGACATAGATGATGTGAGACGGCATCTGCAAGAGATGCTAGCTGCTGGTGTAATAGAAGAATCCAGAAGCCCCTATGCTTCCCACATCGTGGTAGTGAGAAAAAAGAATGGGACAGTAAGGATGTGCGTGGATTATCACACTTTAAACCGGCGGACTATCCCTGATCAGTATACAATGCCCCACATTCAAGATGCTTTAGACTGCCTGAATGGTAGCAAGTGGTTCTCTGTGCTGGATCTTTGCAGTGGGTACTACCAGATCCCGATGGCCCCAGAAGACTGTGAGAAGACAGCCTATATCTGTCCGCTTGGCTTCTATGAATTCATGAGGATGCCTCAAGGGATGTCAGGCACCCCAGCCACTTTTCAACAACTGATGGAACGTGCAGTGGGGGACATGAACTTATTAGAGTGCCTGGTATACCTAGATGATGTTATTATGTTTGGCAGCTCACTGGAGGAACATGAGAGAAGATTGTTTAAGGTGTTGGACCGACTGGAAGACTTTGGCCTGAAACTGTCCATCGATAAATGTCAATTCTTCCAAACAACTGTAAAGTATGTGGGACACATAGTCTCCACTGAGGGAATAGAGACAGACCCGAGTAAAGTTGAGGCCCTGACCACCTGGCCACAGCCCCACAATCTAAAAGAACTGCAAAGATTCCTGGGATTCTGCAGCTACTATCGCCGTTTCATCAAGGACTATTTAAGAGTGATCCGTCCTTTACTTAATTTTATTCAAGGTTAACCTCCTACCCACAAAACATACAAGAGGTCAGTTTCTTCTGAGCCTGAGAGAGTGTATTTCCGTCCCAATAAAGTATTTGGAGCCAGATGGACACCTGAGTGTGAAGCTGCTTTTCACGAGATTATATATCTTGGAAGCTTGGTTTAGTAGTTATCTATCCGATAGGTCTCAAGCAGTTAAATTTAACTCAGCCATTTCTGACTCAGCCTCAGTAAATGTGGGGGTTCCTCAAGGCTCCATCTTTGGTCCTCTCCTTTTCTCACTCTTTATAAATAATGTCCCCTGTGCCCTTCAAAATTGCTCATCTCTCTTGTATGCTGATGATCTTGTCATTTATGCCAGTGATAAAAATGTGGAGAATCTGAACTCAGTACTTCAATCTGATTTCACAAATATACAAAACTGGCTGTATGAGCACAAGCTAGTCCTAAACATAAAGAAAACCAAGGCCATGCTTTTTGGCTCTACCCCTAAACTCCGTAGGAGCCCTGTCTCCCTTACAGTCTATGACTCTGATGTTACAACACTAGAAACTGTCTCATCTTTTAATTATCTTGGTGTCATGCTTGACCAATCCCTCGATCTGAGCCTGCACATTCATTCCATCTGCAAGGCAGTAAACTGCAAACTCGGTGCTGCTTACAAATCTGGATACTTGCTTACACCATCTGCTAAAAAAGCCATTGCCAGGGGTGTACTCCTACCTTCCTAACCTACAGTGCCCCCATCCTCTAGTGCTCTCAAAACTACCCTCCAGAAATGGGATGTCACCTACAATAACATATGTCGATATGCATCCTCATCCTCAAGACAAAAGCACCGCTGTCAGCTTTATGTTGACTTAGGATGGCTCTCCCCTATGGCCACAAGAAAATATTATCTTGGCTCCCTTACTGACTCTGTGTAAAGCTGAAATCCCCTAAATCTCTGGCAGAACTTTTAATTCCACACTCCATCCCTCGCGGTCTGAGGTCTGTGGAAAACTCTCTACTCCAAGTTCCTAGATGCTCTACCACAAAAGATACCGGGGCTTTCAAATGTGCGGCTCCCATGTTCTGGAATACTCTTCCCCCTCAGCTCAAATCAGCTGAGACTCATCAGAAATTTAAAACAGAACTTCACTGCTATCTATTACGCACTGGCCCCTGCACTTGCTTCGATCCTACCTGATGACCTTGTCAAGGTGAGGTGCCCCTGATTTCTCTCTCTTTCCTTCCTTTTTCCTCTCAGATTAAGTCTGGTTCCCCACACTTTGTTCCTTAGCCCTAAAGACTTGCCCTCCTTTGTTGTTTTCCAATCTCTCAATCCTCTATACTTTTTAGTTTGACCTTTTACATGAAATCTCTGCTGAACTGTAATTTGCTTGACCTATCCTTGTTTGCCCCAACAATTGCTACTTACCTTGCCCACCGTGGCCTACGAATGTTTTGTTTACCTCCTATTTAAGCCCTGGTATCTGTTTCCTCACCACGTGTGAACCTGAAATGCTTTTTATTAACTTTGTTATGTTAAAATGTTTTTTCATTATGTACCATTGCCTAAAACTTCTGTTTGCTTTCTCCCCATGTTAAAAATGGAAATGTTTTGTACCTGTCTTATTTTATGTTGTACTCTCCTGGGTCGTACCTGAAAATAGTCATTGTGTTGGCTAGTGTGCTTACCCAGTAAACAAAAACTAAATAAAAAAATAAAATAAATATATCAACTTACCCCTGCTCCTGTCCTTGCCTATGCAGATCCAGCAAAGCCCTATGTCTTGCACACTGATGCTAGCCTGCAAGGCTTGGGGGCTGTATTGTACCAAGAGCACGAGAATGGCCTGAGACCAGTGGCCTTTGCCAGTAGAAGCCTGACCCCATCCGAAAAGCGAAAAGAACTATCCTGTACATAAGTTAGAGTTCCTAGTTTTGAAGTGGGCGATTGTTGACCAGTTCCATGAGTACTTGTATGGGGCTAAAATACTAGTAAAAACTTACAATAATCCTTTGACCTATGTGCAGACTTCAGCTAAGTTGGATGCCACTGGCCATAGGTGGCTTTCTGCATTATCTACATATGACTATGCTGTTGAATACAGAGCAGGCCTGAACCACATAGATGCGGATGCTCTCTCCTGGAGGCCTGTTTCCTGGAATGACTGGATCAGACTGTCTGTACCTGATATTCGAGCACTCTGCCAGAAGTTTGACAGGGAGGAACAAATGTCCACGGACGCAGTGGACTGTATGGCGGATTATTTGGGACCCTCTGAGAATTGCATACCTGCTGCTTATTGCCACTTTTCTGCAACAGACATTGGTGCACTGCCTCAGCTGGACAATGACAGTATTCAGCGGGCTCAATCCCAAGATCCCATGATCAAATCAGCTTTAGAAGCCCTCTATGCAGGGAAAGATGTGTCCAAATTACGCTCCACTGATTTGAAAACTGCATTGTTATACAAGGAAGGTCCTAAATTGAAACTGATCAATAGACTGTTATACAGAGAAACAGTAGACAGAGGGGGACAAATAGATAAACAACAACTAGTGCTGCCCACTGCCTTTCGAGACTCAATACTGAGGTCCTTACACAACCACATGGGGCACCTTGGTATAGACAGAACACTTGACTTGGTGAGATCCAGATTCTATTGGCGTAAGATGGGGGCTGATGTTGAGCAACACATTCAAACTTGTAGTCACTGCTTACAGAGGAAAGCTTTGCCCCAGAAGGCTGCCTCCTTGTTAACATCACCACCAGTGCACCCATGGAGTTGGTCTGTATTGATTTTCTGAGTCTGGAGTCAGATCAAAGAAATATTAGTAATGTGCTGGTGGTCACTGACCATTTTACAAGATATGCCCAAGTTTTCCCCACCAAGGACCAGAAGGCATCCACTGTGGCAAAAGTACTTGTAGAAACCTTTTTTGTTCACTATGGGGCTCCACAAAGAATCCATTCTGATCAAGGGAGAGACTTTGAGAGTCGTCTGATCAAAGAGATGCTTTCTCTCTGGGGAGTGCGAAAGTCAAGAACCACCTTACCACCCCAAGGGGGACCCACAGCCTGAATGTTTCAACTGCACTTCGCTAGATATACTAGGCACCCTCCACCCAAAGGACAAGCCTGGATGGAGCCAACAAATTAGCACCCTGGTACATGCCTACAACTGCACCAAAAGTGATGCCACTGGGTTTTCTCCCTACCGCCTGATGTTTGGAAGAGAAGCTTGACTGCCGGTAGATGTGTTTTGGAGTTTCTCCTGATGGGGTTACTATTTACAGTATGTGCAAAAGTTAAAGGCTCAGCTAAATCATGTGTACCAACTGGCTCAAACCATGGCTACCAAAAGAAATCTGGCCAACAAAGAAAGGTATGATAAAAAGGTGAAAGCACAGGAACTCCCGGAGAGAGATCGGGTATTGCTAAGAAATCTGGGACTGCATGGCAAACATAAGATTGCTGACAGATGGCACCATCTCCCTCACATTGTAGTGGGCAAATTAGATGATCTGCCTGTGTACAAAGTAAGGCCTGAGAATAATTCAAAAGATGTTAAAACAAAGCATAGAAATCATTTACTGCCCATTGGACAAATCTTGATTGAGTCTGAGCCCCCAGAAAATGCCCCCTCTGGACCAGTGACTAGAGCTGCTGCTAAGAAAAAATCAAGAAAGTCTGCGCCTACAGAAGCTGAGTTAAAGTGTTCCCCTCCACAAGTCCCAGTTGAACATGACTGTCAGTCCATGTCAAAGGAAAGTGAGTGTGGCTTTGAAAACTACCCTTCTTACAAACTGAGTCAATTGTTTTGGGGCAATCCCCTTGTCAATTCTGGAGATGAAGCTGGGCCTTCTGGACTGTCTAAGCCCCCAACTTTATCCCTGGAGCCAATGCTCACAGAAAGTGAAGTGCAAAGCATCAAGTCAGATGATATGGAATCATTGTGTATAGTTGAACTGTTTGAGCTTTCAGAGGAGGAAAATGATGGACTGGAACAGACTGGTGATATACCAGAACAAGAAGAGTATTTTGAGAGCCCTGATGGTCCACTGCCAGTATCTGAAAGCTCTCCATGTGAGCCAAGTGTTGTGGACTCAGAGATTGTAACTCCTGGAGCTGAAAGTGCCTCAAGTTCTAGCCTCTCTACCCCAATGGAGACTCCCCTGACAAGTGAGGACAATGCTGAAAATGAGGCTCAGAGTGCAGAGACTGTAACAGTTCCCCATAGAAAGACTGGTTGAGCTGTAAATCCTGTGGTGCACCTCAGTTGTGATTCCCCTGGGAGGCCTGTGGACTTGCCTCTTAATGTTGTCCATAAAGGAGTGTATGTGTTCCTGAGCTCATTGCCCAAACTGAACATCAGTGCCAACTCAAAGTTACTTGTGTTGCCCTCTAGGTATGGTGCCCCTGCCCCATCCAGCTCCAAGGTAGCTGATAGGGAAGGGCCCCCCTCTCTTCAAGTTTCATGTACAGGAGGTAATAACCTGAGTTAGGGTACAATGTGTGTATAATACTGTGCAAAAAGTGATGTACTGAAAAGTTTCAGAAAAAGCCTAATGTGATACTGATGTAAATGTATATGGTTGCATTGAAACTTATGGGGGTACTCACTTGACGCAGACGCCAAGTTCTTCCAGGCCAGGAAGGGTGTAACCCCCCTGCAATTGGGGGTTCCCAAAAGTCTTCCAGGAGCTTGCCTGAATGCTCCTAGCCTGGGTGGTGTTCAGCGTCTGAGCTGCTTAAATGTGGTTGCAAGTGAGTGCTATTTGAACCTCCACGTACTGTCTCTTTAAGAGCTGTCTGCTTGCAGACTTAATTAGTTTGTATGGGGGGACTGTGTATTTAATGCTCAAATCCCGCCCGAGCTGCTGCCAAATCACCCATTTCTGTAGTCGCTAAGAGCACAGAGGGAGCCTAAATGAAAGGTGTAACTGTTTGCCTGTAATCATTTAAAGCATTAGCAAAACTGTAGTTTATCTAACCTACCTTTATTGCAGCTGGGACTCTGGGTGTGTTACCTCTCCATTTTGGACCTAAACTGCTGTGCTGGGCCGATTGGGTTAAGGAAGCCCTAAAATGGAGCCTGTGGACGAATCAGAACTTGGACTCTTAATTTGAGCCAGCCACAAGGGAATTGTATGGGCAGTGACTCTGGGAAATGTAGTTTTGACCTTGGCACCCTTTTCTACTAACAGAGGGAGTCTTATTGTGAGTGACAGCTGAACCAGCCAACAGAATAGTGTGGAGCTAAAGGAAATGCCCTGCTCTGTGACTGGAAAGACAGATCAGTTGTGGCAGTGAAGAAAGAAGGAGCTGTGTGCTTCTGCGGTGTATAGTTCCGTGTGGGAAGTGCGTGTGAGGCCCCGAGTTTCGGTCTGCAGCCTTTGTGAGTGCCAGTTGGGACTGAATCCGAGTTGTGAGGAGAAAGAAGCACCAGAAGTGTGGAAACCAGGCTCACCCTGTAGAATACTGGAGAAATTGTTGACTCGCGCTTGGTGTGTCAGAAACTGAAGCTGATGTGTGCTCTCCCAGGTATCTTGCAGTAATTGCGGTCGGGATCGAGGAGCAGCCTGCCTGGTATAGTATTTTCCTTTTACATATAAATGTGCATAGTGCTTGTGGGGAATTGCTATTTCAAATCCCCTGTACAATGAATTGTGTGCTGAAGCTGGAAGTAAATCCCCAGCTTAATTCAGACTACATCGTTTGCTATCAACTGCAGTGGGGTCCAGTCACAAGGACCTTGTCCTCATGCCCTGTTCTTCTGGCAATCCAGAGAGACATTCTTCATCTGATCCTCAGCTTGGGTGTTGTGAGTACAAATCAGGGTATTCCCCTGCAGCTTGTTTTTCAATCACAAGTGTATCATCTATTTCTTGTTGTTTCACTGTTTTTTTTGGACTAAGCCCTCCGGCTCCGGATTACAATTGGGTGTTGTGCATATATTTTCTTCTACAGGGCCCTCTCCATCTGCACCTGCTGGCCAACCCCGGGCAACGGACCTGGCTAGCCCCCCCCCAACCTGGGTACCCAGAGTGTGACTTTTCAGACCCTGTATGTGTGCACAGTACTGTGATTTAATGCCACTAATTAACCTGATTTCCCCCTCCCATGCTACTGTCCCCTAAATTAACCAGATTTGTTTTTGTTATACTATATACTGTCTGTGGTGTTGGTACTTATGGAAACAGTATTGTGTTTTGCTGTGTATGTTGTTTAACCTTACTTTACAGGGGATCCTCAGAGACGTGCTGCAGAATCAGTCTCGAGGGTAAGTGGTATTTATATGAGTGAACAGTGTGTATATGTGGGGTATTGGGGCTGTAACTCTGGTGTACTGTGTGAGCCGCTAGAGGGAATAAAAGGGGGTCTCAGTGCCCCAGAGGGCTGTGACCAAGCTAGTCTAATCACTACAAACCCTGACCTCTGGGTGCAGCCATCCGCCATAGGACCTAGGCTCCTCAACCTGTCCGTAGTCAAACAGGCAGGGGTAGTAGCCCTTGGGATTGCGCCAACTAGGGGTTACAATCGTTTACTCCTCAGCATCCAGGCCTGTGTCTGCCCCAAGATGAGGTGGGTGTTACGATCTGCACCATAACCTGCTCTGAACCCTATCATCAAAACAAGGCATGTGCCATCTTTTCCCATAATTTACTGGATGGTCTGCTGTGGTCGGGCCCCTTCCCCTCCTCATTACTATCAGGCCCCTAGACACAGATGGAGGGGGGCTTACACAAGCAATTCATTTACTTAGAAATACCTTGTTTCTATGACTTATCTCATTTTCAGTGAGGTCCTGACTGCCTGGGACAGCAGAATGTCTCAGGATCATTGGGACTTTGACGTTATACTACTGATGCCACAAAGTGAAATTATGTCTTATTAAACACAAAAAGTATATTCTAATTTGGTACATTCAAAATATACAAAACTAATTCTTTAAAGCATATTGTATTCCACATACTGTATCAAAATACATTAACATATGAAACGGAAAAGGGTAAAACTCATTTACTGTAAACTGAAAGTTTTAATTCCAGCTCTAGTACAGTAAAAACAAAGAAAAGCCTTTAAAGCAGTGACTACTTTGCTAGTTTAAACTGAATGAACAATTATATTTTTTATGTGAATTTCAAAAGCTGTACTTGTGGTTCTGGACTGTTGACTTCAGATATGCTGTAGGTGGAGTAGAATGTTCTTAAAGAGCAGGAGATTTGTGTCAGAATTCCCTAATAAAAACCTATAGCATGTGGCAGCTGAAAGAGCCTAAGCCAAAACTCACTATATAAATTTTAAATATGGCAGCATTTTAAACCCAGTAACTCTGTTAGGTGTGTATCTTTGGCATTACAGGCTTTGTTTGCTGTTTCTGAAGCACTATTCCATTAACCAGGGTGTCATTGTTATCATGCTTTGTGTCCATGTCAACCAAAGATCCAATAAAAAGGGACTGAGAGCAAAGTACAAATGGTGCCATAGGCGTGCTAGTGTTGGTTGGTAAATGCACAGTACAACCTTTGTATTATTTGTATATGAATTAAGCATTATTCCATGTTTTAGCTTTTTCTTTAACATTTTATTCACTTTCTCACCTTGAATGCACATTTATTCATAAATCCACAATACGATACAGTAGACCCCATTCAAGGAATACCACTGTACCCTTATATCAATGAAGAGGCAAATAAAAAATACAGGGATGTCATAGAAACACAGAATCTGTCTGCAGAGAAAGGCTCACTGGTGAGGCTAGCCAATCAGCGCAGTGGTAGGGCTACTGCTTGCGACACTGATGATCCAGTTTCAAGAAGGAGTCTGGGTCATCAAAGGCCATTGGGGGAAGGAGATGCTCTGTTCCTCCGGTGAGGGAGGGTCACGGTCCCCTCTGTTCTAATGCTGCCTAGGTGACCCCAGGTAGCAATACTGCATATAAAGTGGCAGGAGGGCAAGACATCAGATGGGGATGCACTGTACACACATGTGTGCACACATGCATTAGTCACTCCAGAACATCAGTGTCTGCAGGGGCTGGGGACAGAAACAAAGGAAATGGTCTTGGGTCCTGAACACCCACCACCACTGACCAGATGCCCAATGATCATCTCCATCGGGAGTAAATCCCAACCCCCACCCTGAACTCCACCTAGGGGTTAAACCACAGCTTTGTGGGGGACAGGAGGTCTTGGCAGGTAAGTGGGGGCAGAGGGGAGGTACTGAGTATCCACCAGAGAACTGGACCAGAGAGTGGGGAAATAAAATGCAGGTAGAATAAAAGCCTCATTGGCCCATTGTATCTGCCTATTCCTTAATTATTTTTAAGGTATTTAATATGTAGACATTACTATCCTGTTACCATAGTTTTGTTACTAGTATTTAGCTCACATCCACACTTAGACAGATGTCTTCCATTGAGCATGCTTAGTCACCAAAGGAGTCTTCAAGCTTGACTCCTCCTTCCACCTAGTCATGTGGCACTCAGATCTGCATGCTGGAACAGGAATCCAATGCAAGCCTTGCCAGAGGAGGACTAATGGGTCATGTGGATGTGAACAGAATACTAGCAGCAGAACTATGGTAACAAGTCTGTAAGCTCTCTCCCTACTACAAAATACAATACAGCTTAACCACATAGAGAGGGTGCAGGTTTATTTACCAAGTAACATACTAACATACTAAAATCAAGGCCCCTAGAATTCTGCGGCCGCAGAATTTTGCGCAGAATTTGCAATCTATCGCAGAACTTCTGCGGTGCCGCAGAATTCACTCTTCTTTTTGATTTTTTATTAATATTTCTGTTTATCCATAGAATCTGGTTCCCTTCCCCTCTTTTTATATCCAAAGCCCCCCCCATATGCTCAGAATGTGATGTTATCATTGCTATTACATCATACATTAGCTAATAAAATGGATGCATTCTGCAACAGAAATGAACAGTCACTTATCTACCACAGTTCCCACTGCCAGAGACGGTGGCGCAGCACATCAGGTATGGTGATATTTGCTCAACCTGCACTACAGCCTAATATAATTTTCAGTCTCACATTATTGCACTAGGGCCAACTTAAACAAAACCTTGTCAATGGCACAGACCTGTTAAGTCCATACCTCACTTTGTACAAACTTATTTGTGCCTTTAAGGTATAGAGATGTCATCTGAAATGAATAACTGGTAAAATGAATTTAACTGCCATTTTTAAGAAAAATGAAGTAATTATGCCCAGAAAAGTGGAATATGATAATGTGTAGACCTGTTGAAAGAACAGACTTGTTAAATAAATAATTGCACTGTATGCATTTTTGCCAGGGTTATTGATTACATATTGTCGTTGGTTGATAGAATCACCTAAAATTTAAGGAGAAATGTTGAGTGCAGGAACAGTTGTTGGGCCAGATGGTAGCATGCTGTGTTTCCGTGCTGGCAACTCAGGTTCAGAGATTAGCTCTGGGAGCTGGCTGGGCAGCACAAGGATTGGTGGAACACATCACTGCTCGGAGACTGGGAAGGTATGGTGCAGTGCTCTGTCACGTGGTGGATACATTGTGATGGTCTGGAGAGCTCTATCTCACAATCAGATCACATGCATGTCATGGCCTGATGGTGTTAAGTAGTGTGTCAGGGGAAGCAGACTGACATGAAAAATGAGTTTTGCAATAACTCCTCTATTCCGTTTATTCCATTTCCAATGGGACCTGTATGAATAAGGATGCAATTTTGTGGAAATTAAAAAGGAAAAAAAATATATACACACACATACACACATACAGTATCTCTGTCTCTCTCACTATATGCACACACACACATATTTGTATGTATGTTACAGATTGCATATAAATAAGTGATACACAGTGGGAACATCATGAGTGGTGTAGAAAGCACATACAAATATATAAGTGATAGACAGTGGAGACCTCATTAGTGGGATAGATAGCATGCATATAGAAATACCTTATTTATCACATAAGATCCCCTCTGTATATGTAATTTATGCAATAGGCTAGGACCTTAATGGAAAGACATTTTATTTGCTTTTTTAGGCATAAAATTATTTCTGTAAGTCTGTTATTTTTTGAACTAGTGTTACTGTGCTTTCCCCCATCCTGATTGCTATAACCACTGCCATGAAAGTGAAGTCAGGATGACAAGCTGACACTGTGATGTGGTAGTTTGTTAGTGCTGCAGAACTTCCGAAGAAATTACAAACCACTGCCTCAGAAGTTCTGCGGCAAATGGTAGTCTTGCTGTAGAACTTGGTCCCACTGTGCAGCAGAAAAGTAAGGGCCTTGACTAAAATGCCAGCAGAATAGGCCTAACGGTCTTTCATGTCTGCTCGTTTGGTCAGCCCCCACCCAGGGAGCTGACCTTGTTGCTCCCCTCGCCCTCTCTGGCTTCTCCCTTCCCAGTCCCGGATATTCTTGTTGCACTGGATATTGCTTCCAGAACCCTTCCCCTGTACCTGTCCCACCCTCTCTTGAACCCCTCCACTGTCTCTGCCTCCACCAGCCCCCTGGGCAGCGCATTCCATGGCTCCTCCACCCTCTCAGTGAAGTAGCACCTCCTCCTTTCTCCCCAGAATCTCCCCCCTCCAGCTTCCACCCATGCCCTCTAGTTATCCTCCTCCTTACTTCGGAGCACCCTGACTGCTCCTCCCCTATTTACCCCCTTCATGTACCTGAAGACCTCTATCATGTTCCCCCGGTCCCTTCTCTCTTCCAGTGTGTACATATTTAGCTCTTTGAGCCTCTCCCCATGGGTCCTGTCCCCCAAGCCCCAAATAATTTTGGTTGCCCTCCTCTGGACTCTCTCCAGGAGTTCAATGACCCTCTTTAAGTGTGGCCTCCAAAACTGCACGCAGTACTCGAGGTGTGGCCTCACCAAGCAGTTATACAGAGGGAGTATCACTTCCCTCCTTCTGGAGGTGATCCCCCTAGCGATGCATCCCAGCATCCTGTTGGCCTTGGCTGATGCCCTCCTACAAGTCTCTGAGTTGTTCATCTTGACATCCACCACCACCCCAGGTCCCTCTCAGCCATGGAGACTTGTAGCATTCCCCCACCAGGGTGTACACTTGGCCCGGGTTTCTGGCTTCCAGGTGCACTACCTTGCATTTCCCTGTGTTGAACCTCAGCTACCGCTTTCTAGACCACCTTTCCAGAGCCTTCAGGTCCCCCTGTAGGGCCACCCTCCCTCCTCCCCATCTACCACCGCCCCAGTTATGAGTCATCGGCAAAGAGACTCATTTCACTTCTGATACCCTTCCTTATGTCAGAGACATAGGTGTTGAACAGGAGGGGGCCCAAGGACCGATCCCTGAGGGATCCCACTAATGACCATCCTTGGGGATGAGACTATCCTGCCAACCATCCGGTCCTGGAGCCAATTGCCTATCCATCTGATCATCTGGTTTCCCACCCACATTTCTCCCAGCTTATCTAACAAGCCCCCATGAGGAACAGAGTCAAATGCCTTGCTGAAGTCAAGAAAGAGGACATCTACAGGTCTACCCAGGTCCAAGGCACTCATCACCCAGTCACAGAACTCCACAAGGTTTGTCTGACACAATTTCTCTGGGACGAATCCATGCTGTCTATCGTCCAGGGACCCCGCCTTTTCCAGGTCCCCACCTAGCCTCTCCTTGACAATGCCCTCCATCACTTTGCCCACCACTGATGTCAGGCTGATGGGCCTGTAGTTCCCTGCCACCTCCCTTGATCCTCCCTTGTGGCTAGGCACTATATGCGCCACCTTCCAGTCCTGGGGCACCCACCCTGTCCTCAGGGAGATGATGAAAAGTTCTGTCAGGGGTTTTGCCAGGACATCTGCCAGTTCCTTCAGCACTCTGGGGTGTAATTTATCCAGCCTTGGTGCTTTCTCCATCTTAAGGGACCTGAGAGCTTCCCTCACTCTCTCTGCTATGATTTCCACCTCCACTACCTCATCTCCCTGCTTTGCCTTCCCCCCTCCTGCCAGTGATGCCCCCCCTCCCTAGACTCACTGACTGACAAGGGTCCGCACTCCTCAGTTTCACCATCTCCTCCCATATATGATGCAGCCCCTCCTTTTTCCTGAGTGAAAACCGAGGCAAAGTACTCATTTAGTACCTCAGTCTGCTCCCCCAGGTCTTTTGCCCATCCCTTACCTATTTTAATCCTGCTAATCTGCCCCTTCACCCTTCACCCTTCATTTTTCCCCAGTGTATCTAAAGAACCCCTTGTTCCCTCTCCTAATTTCTCTGGCCATGTTCTGCTCCTTCCTTGCCTTAGCCGCCCTCACCACCCTAGTGGCCCTTCTGGCCATCAACTTGTACTCCCCTCAATCCCTTTCACTCCTTGAGCACTTAAATTGCCTATAGGCTGCCTTCTTTCCCCTCACCACCTCCTGAACTTCCCTGGTCCACCAACAGGGTTTCCGGCCCTACCCCATTTTCGTCTTACTCTTGCACAGGTGCTGGTAGCATACTGCACCCCCCCTCCTGATGATTTCCCACCTTCTATCAGCGTCCATGTCTGGCCAAATCCCATCCAAATGTTCCTTAAGGATCCTTCCCATTTCCTTGAAATCCACCCCCCTGAAGTCAGTTACCTCCGTCTTTGTGCAGCCTTCTACCCCTACTAGGTCCAGGCAGAACCAGACCATGGCGTGATCGCTCCTTGCCAATGGGTCCCTTGCCTCCAGGCCCCCAATCTTGTCACTGTCTGCCGGGACCACATCCAGTATCTACTCCTCCCTGGTCAGTTCCCCCACCTGCTGTGTTAGAAACGTGTCCTGAAAGACATTCAACAACCTCTGTTCCCTAGCCACCGAGGATGTCATAGTCTCCCAGTCTGTTCCTGGCATGTTTAAGTCCCCCAACACCACCACCCTTCCCCTGCCCAATCTGCAGTGTCTCCCAACATCTGCCACCACACTCTCCTCCAGCTCCTATGCCAGCGCAGGGGATCCATACACCACTCCTATTTTTACTGTCTTGCCCCCCCCGTTATCAAGGTGACCCAAATCGCCTCCACAGTTCTCTCCACCTCCTCCACTCCTCCTATGCCAATGCAGTTTTCAACTACTATTGCTACCCCTCCTCCTCTTCCCTCCCCCCTGTCCTTCCTGAACATGGTGTAACCCTCCAGGTTTAGGTCCCAGTCATGCCCTGTGGTGGCCCATGACTCAGTGACTGCTGCCACATTCACCTCTCTCAGTTAGCATTGCCTGGAGCTCAGGCATTTTATAGCCCAAGCTCCTGGCATTTAGCAGGACTACCTTCCGCCCTTTCCCTATACTTCCATTTCCCCTGCTCACGTTCCCATGGGGATTCCGTCTTCCCCTGGTCTGCACCTTACCAGTTGGCCTTTTCCCGCATTCCTCCAGCTCCCTAGCGGAGGTGGAGACAAAGTCCTTCCTTTATCGTACCCCCTCAACAGTCTTTTCTCCCATCCCTCCCCCCTTCACAGGTTTAAACCCCACCTTTCACCAACGAACCCCTCTATTTTCAACTTAAGGATTTCCTTCCCCTCCAAATTGAGATGGAGCCTATCTCTAGCATATAGCCCCTTATCTTCCCAGGTTTCCCCCCAATACCTCATTAACTCATAGCCTCTGGCCCCACACCACTCCCTGAGCCACTGGTTTATCTCCCTCATCTTCTTTTTGTGTTCCCCACTAGCCCTTGGCACCGGCAGGATTTCCGAGAAGGAAAGTGCACATCCTATGTCATGACAGACCCTGGCAAGCTCCCTGAACCTTGCCTGTATCTCTAGCTTGTTATTTCCCTCAATGTCATTGGTATCCAGGTGGACCTGTATGTCCGGAGAACCTCCACAATCCTTTGCCAGCTGATATACCTCATGCTTGGCCCTGTGCACCATTAGTCCAGGGAAGCATTTTGCTCTAACCGGGTAGACTTCCCCCTCCCTATCCCATCTGATACCCCGATCATGGATTTACTCAACAGGAGTATTCTGACTGCTCCTTTTCCTCCATTTCCCCCTTTCCATGTCCCTCATCCTTTCTACGGCCCCCCCAAGCCGCTCCTTGCTCCTCCCCATCTGAGTGCCACCTGCCACCCCTCCTTTTACCATAGCCACCCCCTCCCCCCTCCAATCCTATGCCTGTCCTCCTCCTGAGTATCCTTCTGTACCCCGTTACCCCACGTCACTGTTCGCTACTGGTTCTTCCTCCCATCTGTTAGACTAGCCTGGCTTGTCCTCCCCTCTTTCCCGTCTCTGTTCAGCCCCTCCTTGCCTGTTATGCTCCCCTGGCCTAAACTCTCATCTCCCTTTACTGTATCCTCCTTGTACTTTTGGTCCTTCTTCTTTCCCTTTCCTTCCAACTGGTCCTTCTCTTTGCACTTTCCTCCCTCTACCCCCTCCTCCTGCTCTGACCCCCTACTCCCCCCGTTTTCCCACATTCCAAGTTCCCCACTATTCTTCCTGCTATCCGGCCCCTGCCTCCTGCCCCCCAATCCCTTTCCATCTCTAACCATCCCTGTCATGACTACATCACCCCCGTCATCCTCAAGCAGAGGAAGAGAACTGAAGCAGTTTCTGAGCTTAAGGCACGATCCACCTCCCCACCTTGCTTCCTTCTGTCCAGCCCCAGCCATCTGCCTGCTTCCCTGAGAATGTCCTCCCTTTGGCCCCCCTCTGTGAGGGTCCCCAGATACCTGCCTGCTTCCTTGGTAGTGTCCTCCTTTTGGGCCCCTCTGTCAGGATCCTCATGTAACCCCAGAGTACGCCCTGCACCTCTTGTGCCCCACCCTAGTGCTTGGTGCACTCTGGGAGAGCCCCTGCCCTATTTCCCAACTATACCTCCCCCCCAGATGTCTCCTAACCCCCTCAACCTCCTTCCTAAGCTGTGCCAGCTGGTAGCACACTGGGCAACCACCAAACTTCCAAGCCCAGTTCAGTATCATAGCCACCCCACACCCTGTGCATCCCACCACCCTCCCAAAAATGCCAGCCCTAATGACGTGTGATACCATCCCCTTCCAGGTAGGTTTCCTTGGGTGAGCCACCAGGTTCCCCACTAGTCCAAGATACACCCCTCCTCACTAATCGGGTCCCCCACTAATCCTAGATACAGTCCCGCAGTAACCGGGTACCCCTGTTACTAGGTGCAGTACTACACATTAAACTTAAACTTATAAGGGAAGTGTACACCTCCCTAAGCTCCTCTCTCCCAGCCTTTAAACCCAACCCCCAGTGGCTAGCACTACATGAGCTGCACCTGAAGCCTTTCCCTCCAATTGCAGGGCAGGTGTTCCCTTATAAATGAGTTGAGCTCTGGGGAGGGATTTGGGCCTACACCCGACTCTCACGAGAGTGTATCAGCCCTGGCAACACACTGCCAGCTCTCCTCTGTATAAACTCAGAAAACACAATCACCTGAGCAGTAGCTAAATTGTCCTCAGAAACTTCTGGCACTGTAGACAGCACAACACAACACATCACCTCCCCCTCTTTCAACTGAACCTCACACACCAGGTTCCCTTCTATTTAAACTCAGAAAACACAATCACCTGAGCAGTAGCTAAATTGTCCTCAGAAACTTCTGGCACCGTAGACAGCACAGCACAGCACTTCCCCCTCTTCCACAGAACAAAAATCTGCACTCCTTGGCTAGACAAAAAAGGGCTTTATTGCAAACAAAGTTTAAAAACTGCTGCCATCACATATAACATGCAGGCCAGTAAGAGATCAAAGCCCCAATCAGTTTCGTATCACTGTACGTCATCGGGGGGAATGGAATCACAGTCACAGGACACCGATATTTACAGACAGCATTTAAAGATGTAGTGCACTCTTTCCCTTCATGTATCCTATATGCAAATTAATTTAGTGGTGCTCAGTGTTCACATTTATTTACTAACACTTACAGCTCAAATCACCTCCTCCTCAATGCCAAAAAAACAGTCTCACTAACCTTTGACACAAGGCAGAGAATTTCCAGGCTAACCTCTCCGATCACATTCCACACCCTGGAAGGGTCCCCCCTCGAGAACTGTACCTCCTTCAAATACCTCGGCGTCTGGCTTGATCAGCACCTCAATTTCTCCACTCACATCTACTCCATACTCAAAAAGCTACACCCCAGGCTTGGAGCACTTTACCAGCATCGTGACAACATCCCTCTACCTGCCAAAAAGGCAATAGTGCAGAAAATGATCTTCCCTGTCCTCGACTATGGGGATGTAGTCTGCAGCGCCGGCCACAAGTCCACACTAGCCAGGCTCGACCCGCTCTTCCATTCTTTCTGTCATTTCACCCTGAACTGTCCCTATTCCACACACCACTGTGCCCTATATCAATCTGTGCACCTCACCTCCCTAGACACTCGCAGAAAAGCCCACTGCGCCAAGATCCCAGCCAAGTTTTGGTCCCAGTGACTTCCCTCCTACCTCACTGATGCCCTATCCAATCCTTGCTCTCAAGCTTACTCTCTTAGAAACATCGACTCTCGGACCCTAGCTGTCCCACACCGGTCTACCACTGTCGGACAGGCAGCTTTCAGCTAACGCCTTCTCTTATTGTGGAACTCCCTCCCAGCTTCCATTTGTCATTTTTCCTCCCTCTTGCAACTCAACTCCTTGCTCCAAGTTCATTTTGCCCCTACCTGCGCATGTGTCTAGGTGTTTTCCAGTCTCTGTGTGGACTGTCTGAGTATTCTCCTCCTAGCAACTCACAAATCTGACCAACTTATTAGAGGCATTCACTATGTACCTATTGTATCATGCTGTATCAACTGTGGCCACCTACTATCTCTCTCGACCCACTATTGTCTAGCAAATTGCACTAATGTTAGTGATACCCCCACTATGTACTATGTAATATCGAGTGTTTTATGCTGTCTTCAACTGTTATCCACGCTGCCCCCTCCCCAGGACGCATCTGGAATTGAGCAGTAGTCTGCTCAGCATGTCTTCCTGGTAAAACGTTTAAATAAATAAATAAACTACAGTATATAAATACTAATCTTAAAAACCATAAACCTATAACACCAAAAAACTCCTAAAATCGAGTGACAAACTTTTAAGTGCAACACTTGGAATTAAAAAGGAATTTGATTTTGATTTATAAATCAAAATTAAATACCTTTTTAATTCTAACTGTTGCATTTAAAAGTTCATGTTAGTAAATAAATGTGAACACTGCACACTACTAAACTCATTACTGTACATATAGGATACATGAAAGGGAAACGTGCACTGTATCTCCCTGCTTTTCATCAGAAATGTGTACTATGCTGCTAACACCATACTAAGACATCCGCAGTATGGACCCAGCCTGTAGAGTTAAGAAATAACCATGAGGGAAGAGATCTTAAAACAAAAATTCTCATGGCAACCATCTGTTGTTATAAATTAAAAATTAATAGTACAAACTTTTTAAAAAATGCTTGAGATAAAAACAAACTGACGATGAATCTAATAATGTCAGAAATAAATTAGTGATTAACAAAACTATACAGTGACATATTCTGCAGATAAATAAAAACTGTTGAATGGTCACTCTGATTGTACAACCTGAGACAAATGTGCCTGCTTCGGTATGCAGATTATGCCTAACCTCACCCTGTGTCATTCTCATGAAGTCCTCTCAAACTGCAGGGTACTTTCAACAGAAGAGGAATGGCTAAATTTAGCAGTTCATCTAAAGTCCATTCTAGTTTAATTCTAAACATAATTCAAAGGGCTAAAAAAGCTTGCTTTAAAGTTGTCTATTAAGAATAATTTTTTTTAAATATCATAGTAAATCGTTCAGCTAATAAATTATTATTTGAAACCTGGTAAAATGGCTTCAAGTACTTTCTAGGATGATATTAAATCACGATTAAAGGAGAACTGCGCTGAATCTAAAATACCTTTCTCTCAGTAAAAGTTGTTTTTTAAATACTGGCTCCAATTCTGCTATTGTTCTAGCTATGCATGCCTATTAGCAACATCAGTGGTTGTTTATGTATTAATATGTCCCTTCATTGCCACTCATTGCTGAAAACGAGTGGTTTCATGCACCTTCAGCTGGAGTGAGAACAACAAAGGGAAGCTGAGCTGTTCTGGCTTCAGCTGAAGGCAAAACAAACCACTTGTTTTCAGCAATGAGTGGCGATGGGGGACGTAATAATATATTATTGATCGAGAGCGATCAATAATATATTAAAAAAAAAAAACTTCCCAGAATGTGCCCATTTCCAGGGCATCTGCATGTGAGACGCTGTTCACGGAATAAGAGTGCCTCATGCGCAGTGGAAAGGAGCGCTCTGATTGGTCGGAAGCACTCCCTCAATCTATAATCTGATTTACACTCTGGTGTTAAGTGCCATTCTAGAAATTATGTCCTCATCAGTCCCAGAGTTCTATAGCGGAACAGGGACACATTGTATCAGCAACAGAAGGGCTGAACAAGGGACATAAACTACATAGCACAGTAAACTACATAGTACAGTTCTAAAGTGACACTTATTACCAATGTGTAACTCAGAAACTCCCACTACATTAACACTGCAGCCTGTAGAAATGAATGATAATAGAACTGGAGACAATGTTTAGCAAGCTCTGGTCAGAGCTGATACGGCTGTGGAAAGCTTTTAGGAGCAGCAAGAGCACTGAAAAGAATATGCAGTGCTCTCACCGCACCGGTGTCAGCTGTAACTAGTATTTCAGTGATTACAGTACTGCACATGCGTGATAGTCATGCATGTGCATTTGCACAGGAATTGGCTGTGCACAACATGGTGGCACTTACATGACTACGTATGCACAATACTCATGCATGCAATGTTTAAGTCAGCAGCACCATGTTGTATGCGGCAGCCGTAATTTCCGCAATTACAAAAAGGAAAAGCAGTGGGTTAGGAAGGGGATGTGTTTCTGCAGCTCACAGAGTGGCAGGGCTGCATTAACAGAATCACTGGAAACTATGCTGGAGCACTGTGGTAGCACACCAGAGAGCGGTCCAGTCACGTACTTCCACAGTGCTCATATACAAATCCGATGATGGCATTACTTCTGCAGAGCTTGACCCATGCAGCTGTAAAAATCAGACTCAGTAGGAGACTATAAGCAAACTAGAGATCTGGTGTGGGACTTACTCATCTTCACAGTCACTTTCTCATTCTTTTCTTTTTTTTTAACTCTATTTTTTTCACCTACCATTGATGACCTCTCTCAGGTGTGGAGTCCCAACTTGGTGCTGTGCTACCTGCCTGAAGCCCTCCGACATGCCTTCTCCAGTTCAGGCTGCTCCTCCAGTCTCTCTGACTACTCTTCCCCTTGGCTCTGATCCCCCAGGGTGGGGTCACTGTGTTCTCTTGTGCTCTGTCTATAATCCAGTGGAGCAGCCATCGAGGAGGAGGCAGACCAGAAGTGCATGTCGGTTGAGCCTTACTCCAAGCACTGCTCCCACTGTCAATTACCACCATGGTAGGGTTTTTTTCATGATTTTGTTTCCCCCAGATGTGGCATGCAATGGTTCCAGCATGGTCACTCCCCCCCCCCTGCTGCAGGAGCCTGCTGATATCCTTCCCTTCTCCTACGTCCCATGCACTTGTATTGCCCCGGTCTCCACTAGAGGCCACTGCAGCTCCAGAAAGCCCTGGATCCCTCCCCAGGAGAGGAGAGCAGTCCATCGGATGCTCAATCCCCTCCCTCCCCTGCTGACGCGGGATGACCCAAGCTCGTTTCTGAACCCGGGACACTGGCGTGGTGCAAGGTATGGCATCCAGCACCTCAAGTCTCAGAACCACCAGGTCGGTCTCTGTCTCATTCTTTTCTAAACAGTAATTTTTGGTAACTGCACCTTAACCATATTGATCTCAGAGCTGGTAGACTACTTTGGGTTTTCCCCTGATTATAGTAGGTGGGGGTAGTAGCAATCTTGAAATGGTAGCTGGCTGACTGTCTGTCTCTGACTGGCCACCCTCTGCTCTGGCCTGGTGCTGTTTTTGTGTTTATGTCTTCTTCTTCTTCTTCATTACTTAACTAAGAGACATTCACAGTGGTGCCTGTGCTTGTTGAGAAATAGAAATCGTCACCCTTAATAACTTATACAGAGTATTAGTATTGCTCTTTTAAATGTTAGAAACAGAAGAGTGATTAGAGAGCATTCTGGGAGTAACCTGTGTTTTGACAAAACAATTTCACAGACAGTATGTGGTGGGTAGCTGTCAGAGTTTCATGGTTCACACTGGTGCTTTAACTAGTACGCCATAAGGGCAGGTCAGAGTTCTGTGGCCTCCCTGCCTTTGGACAAAATCATCATCATCATCATCATCATCTTAGAGGTCAGTGGCAGTTGTACATATTACAGCACTGGCACTTCCAGTCAGCAAATCCACAGTCACATCTCATCTCATTTCATTAATCATGCTGTTTATTACTATTAAACAATGGTTTAATTGTTTTTTTTTTCTCCAGATATATTGATTAAAAGCAGTTAGGTTTGGATAATGATCTGAATCTTTGTTTGCTTATCAGAACCTTTTAGAACCTCAGATCCTTTTGAGATTCTCCCATCCCTATTCCTCAGTCACCCTGGGGGAAACAGATGGCAATAATGAGTGCATGCCTTAAGGCTAGGTAATAACTGGCTAACAATATAAGACTACAAGTTGTGGCTATTTCACAACTGTCAAAGGTGTGTCCCTCCCCATTCCAAAAAGGCCTCACCTGTGATGCAAGCCTTAACCTGTTCTGCTTTAACAATTTTTTTTTACTGGATTACACAAAACAAAAATGACATTGTAGTTGCATAGGAAAAGGCAGGTGACACTGTAAATAGGAGGCTACTACATAACTGCATAAGGGCTGCCCCTTCCCCCCAAAATGGGTTTACATGTGACACAAACCTTTACTGGCTCTGCTTTCACAGTTTGTTTTTGATTGGACAGCACAAAACAACTAGTTATATTAATAGTGGCAGCTTCACATTTTCAAACAGAAGCAAGATACATATGCCTCTGACTGCTTTGTGCTTGTGTCACAAATCTTCCACATGTGCCTTAACCAGCATACCTCTCATACCTGGCTGCCACAGACCCTCACATGTGTTTGCCCCTCACCATTTCCTGTGCCCGCACCCAGCTCTCTCAGTGAAAGTAGCATGCCCTGGACTCCTGGATAGTTGAAGCCCAGTAATCAGTCCCCTGCATCAAGCTGAGACTGACTGCTCAAACCTCAGGTGAAATGTTGGTCTTGGAATGCAGATACCTCCTGAGACAAACAATCCCTCTTGTTAAACAGTGCGTAACTGGACACAATGGATTTAGAGTCCTTTACAACATTAAATTACTATATTACAGTGAGGGACTGGACAAGATGGACCTAGAGTTCCTTACAACATTAAATTATTATGTTACAGTGAGGGGATGGACCTAGAGTCCTTTGCATCATTAAACAAATATGTTGCAGTGAGGTGGTTGGGCATGATGGACCTAGAGTCCATTACAATATTAAAGTACTATGTTACAGAGAGGGACTGAACATGATGAACATAGAGTCCCTTACAACATTAAACTACTATGTTACAGTGAGGGGTTGGACATGATGGACCTCAAGTACCTTACAACATAAATTACTATTCTACAGTGAGGATCTGGGCATGAAGGACCCAGAGTTCTTTACACCATTATATTACTAAGTTACAGTGATGGGTTGGACATGGTGGACCTAGTGTCCTTTACAACATTAAATTACTATGTTACAGTGATGGGTTGGACATTATGGACCTAGTGTCCCTTACAACATTTAATTACTATGTTACAATGAGGGGTTGGACATGATGGACCTTGAGTCCCTCACAGCATAAATTACTATGTTTCAGTGAGGGGCTGGACATGATGGACCCAGAGTCCTTTACAACATTAAATTACTATGTTACAGTGATGGGTTGGACATTATGGACCTAGTGTCCCTTACAACATTTAATTACTATGTTACAGTGAGGGGTTGGACATGATGGACCTTGAGTCCCTTACAGCATAAATTACTATGTTTCAGTGAGGGGCTGGACATGTTGGACCCAGAGTTCTTTACAACATTAAATGACTATGTTACAGTGATGCGTTGAACATGATGGACCTAGTGTCCCTTATGACATTTAATTACTATATTACATTGAGGGTCTAGACATGATGGGTCTAGAGTCTGTGACAACATTAATTTACTATGTTACAGTGAGGGATTGGACATGATGGACCTAGAGTCCCTTACAACATTAAATTACTATATTACAGTGAGGGGTGGACATGATGGACCTAGAGTCCCTTAAAACATTAAATTACTATAGTATCACAAGGAGTTGGAGATGATGGAACCAGAGTCCCTGACAACCTTAAATTATTATGTTACAGTGAAGGGTTATACATGATGGACCTAGAGTGCCTGACAACCTTAAATTACTATGTTATAGTGAGGAGTTGGATATGACGGACCTCGAGTCCCCTACAACGTTTAATTACTATATTACATTAAGGGTCTAGACATGATGGGTCTAGAGTCTGTGACAACCTTAAATTACTATGTTATAGTGAGGGGTTGGACATGATGGACCCAGAGTCCCTTATAAGCTTTTCCAGGATCTCTGCATGCACAGAGGGTCAGTGAACTGTTTGGGGATTGTTAGGCCTTCAAGCTACAGCTGTGAACCTTCCTCCTAGCTAGCTGTGAAGCTTGATCAAATAGAAATAAAAAATGTAAATGCAGAGGTGGACATTGAACAGCAAAATAACATAGAGTTAAGGAATTTAAAAAACTCTGTAAAAACACATGCCTTTATGGGTCTGAATTAAAAGCACACAAGAAGGCTGAAGATTAACAACCAGAATAATTAAAGGTTAAGACTCAAATGTATTGCAAGGTAATCTGAGAGCAGGGAGAGATGGAAGCAATAAAAAAACATAGCCAACTAGAAAAGGCACACACAGCTTCATTAACTATGTAATTATTATAAATATCTTTGTTTTAAAAATTACACGTTGCAGAAAATCCACCCATATACCACCGAATCAGATAAATATGCAGCAATAAAAATTATAAGCCTATAATTAGAGCATGCTCTTATTAACAAGACAGCAAGTGAACAGAGGGAAAAGAATATTTCGTTCAACTAACGTAGTGATTTGCAGTTGTTGAAGGATACACTAAAAACTCTAAAAATGTATACGTCAGTATGGCTATTTTCATCTGGTCCAGTGGCACTGAGGGTTGAGGCACTGGACACCACACCTCATGCCACACCGGTGACCCAAGTTCGGGAACAAGCTCAGGTTGTCAGGGGTCAGCATGGGACGACTAGAATCGAGTGTCTGTAGACAGCTCTCCTAGTCCTAGGGAGGGTTAGGGGAACCTCTGACGCACTGGCAACCCCTGGCAGAGGCTAGGGCTTCTGCAGTGCATGGCAGCAGAGGCATGGGCTTGGAGCAGTGGCAGACGTCTTCTGGGTGCATGCGGGAGCATGCGCACACTGGGCGGGACATCATTGCACGTCCGTGCTCCGGGGTGGAAAACCAAAAATATCCCCCCTACCATTTGATGATGTGATGGCAAGCATAGGCAGGCTGACCCACCACACGCCCAATGTCAGCTGACTCTCTAGTTTTCCTTGGGGTCTGGGAGCCTCCCCGTGGGGCCAGGAGGGCCCCGGACCTTGCATACCCAATGTAGCTTATGGAGCAGTTGGTTCAGGTGGGTGGTTGAGTGGGGCAGCTGCAGGTGGGACCCTGAGAGATGCCCTGAAGGTAGGGTGCATAAATAGAACATACAAAAAAAAAAAGGATCTAAATTTTCCAGCTACAGCAAGATGGCTGCAGGTTCTGCCCAGAGCCGTAAAAATCAGCTTTTGCAGGCAAAAAATGGCGCACAGGTTCAGTGCAGTTCTCCTTTTAAGGAGTAATGTTTCTGACTTACAAGTCTGTATTTTCTGTTGAAGCTGTTTTTAAACTACTAATTCATATTCTGTTACTTTTCCATCTTTACTGGCCTTTTGGTAAATTCTGTGGGTGGTTCTGATGTACTCTCTGATGGTCACGTCCATTTATGAACTGTATGATGTTCATGTCCTTGCTAAGAACTTACATTGCTTCAGAAGTGGGGTAGCATTCAGTAAGTGAGCATAAGTAACAGTTAGCAGTGGTCCACTGCCACTCCAACTGAGTCCTCATATGAATGCTGCATGAAATGGCACTGGCATAAAATACCTGTGTCTACCCACTTTTATTTTAATGTGACTAGACCAACTTAGGTGGCTTGACAGAAATAAGAGCAACAGTACTTTAACTAAGGTATTCTCTTGAATGCTGATCTACTCTGGTAGAACCACACCACATGCACACTGCAGCACAACATTTCTAGTAGTAGCCGTTTGAGAGAGGAATGGAGTCAACTTCAGATACAAGCATTCTCTGTTACAAAGCTGGAATGAACATCACAGTAAAAATCACGTACAAGCCATAGAGCATTGGGCTGTTTATTGTTGGAATGCCTGGAGGGAGTGAACCCTGAGAGAAGCTAGTTATAAAGACATGCACAAGAGATGATTGTTAGACAGCCAACCAAGACAGCATGCCAAGAAGTCTCTAATTGGTGAGATCCTTCCAGTTTCCTATATGGGGTGGTGGCATTTTTACTGATGCCGACATCAAATTTAGAATATGGACATGAAATCCACAAGAATGGGTAAATAACTTGAATAAGCTGTACTGTTTTGAATAAGAGGAATGGTTCTCTGAACTGCAATACATTGCAACACCATAGTGCCCATCAGTATTGTTGTTTTTTATGCGGTGTGTTGGCAGATGCCTAAAATAATCAGCTGAGTTAAAGTGGATTTTAATCTACAGAAGAGACAATTTTTCCTTTCTCACGTGACCTAGTAATGCTAAACTGAGACAGTTAACCTGGACATAAACTACAACCAAGCTTTAAATACTAACATACAGTACCCTAAACTGAATGTGCCTCAACTGTGTTTAATTAATCACAAGTTTATAGTTCTAAACTATTTTCAGTAGTTCTATTCTACTAGATTAGAACTCCTATGTGTGAGGGTGACCTAATGCATGAGGAGGCGATTTCCAGTTTGGGGGGTGGAGCTGCACCATAAGCAAATCCTGGCACTTACCAAAAGTACAGTTCAATGGGAAATGTAGCAAAGGAAGGAAGGAAGGAAACAAAACACACCAGAGTTGCCCGTGTAACTACTTTTTTAATCATTGTAGTAATATGTTCATATTGTAGCAGCTTTCAGTACAGGACTTTAAATCAGGGAAAAAAACACCATTGCATTGAGGCCCAGAATGCTTCCCCATCGGGGGCAGGAGGAGGGCCTGGGCAGAGACCATTCCCAATGTAAAAAACTGTACAACAATGTTTCCATGAGAAACAGGACAAAGATAAGAAAGTGGGGATCAATAAATTAAGTAAAGGAGAATACAGTTAACACAAAGGAGACAGGGGAGAAAGGAGAACTGGCAGAAAAGAGATACACAAGACTGCAAACAAGTGGCACCACTGAAACATCAGACAAAAAAACAAGACACAATAAACTGGCCTATCTTGGATGCAAAACTTAAAGTAATGTCTTAGTCCAACACTAAAAACTGTTAATTCCTAGTGCAGTCAGGTAGGAAATTAATTAAACTATGGAAAACCCATTTGGGGCCAGTGCTACCGGCTGGGCTGACAAAAAAGAAAACATGTTACCAGACAAAGGGGAAACTCTGTAGAGGGTAAGAAGTTAAAATCGGTTAAAACCCACAAAAGTTCTACTGTCAGAGTTAAGAGCACAATTAGAAAAGGATGGGAAAATAATGAAGGAAAACATGGAGTACATCCCATAATGGCTAGTAACACATATGCTGAAACACAGGACAACAGACCACAGGCAAAGCAATAAGATCCCCTTCCTTTGGGCAAAGCTCCTACTCTATAGCACTAAAGCAATATAGGACAAATTACTAAAATTAGACCAAATTCCTAAAGAAATAACTTCAAAATACAGTTGAAAAAGTAAATAAGCAACTTGGGGCTGCAGGAGAAATCATATGATGAGAAGCTGCATGAGCTCATCATGTACTCCCTGAAGGAGAGGAGAAAAGAGGAGAGGAGAGGAGAGGAGAGGAGAGGAGAGGAGAGGGAAGGAGAGGGATGGGGAAGGGAGGGACATGATTAAGACTTGTAAGTATCTCATGGCGTGAACAAGGTGGAGGATGTGAGTCTCTTTCACAGGAGGAGGAGCACGGGAAATTGGAGACATGCTGTGAAGCTTGGGGAGAGTTTAAGAGAGATGTAAAGAAATTCTTCTGGGGACTCTGGGGACTCTGGTGCACTGGCTGTGGTGAAGGTTGCAAGGTGATTTTGCTCTGCGGTGGATCACTCACAAACTCAAAGCTCAGTCGTGGTGTCACCTCTTCATCTCTGTTAAAACATGGATGAAATTGTTCAGAGTCTGCTCCAGTATTGGTGGATTTTTGTTTTATTACCCTAAGGATGGCATATCCTGCACTTATAGAGATGACGCCATTTGCACTTCACCTTCTCTGCTGAGCCCTGACCAGCAAAAGCCTCTCAAGCACCACAAAACTGATTTCAGACCCAGCAGTCTCCCTGACATTCCAGAACACTCTTGGGATGCTAAGCCAGATGCGTGTGTGTTGGAATTTGCCACAATTAAAGCTAATTTTGGCAGAGTTGGTAACCAACACTAAATCTATACAAGCCTCTGTGGAATCCATAACTACCCAAGTGAGAGATGTGGAAGTGTGGGTCAGTTCTCTCAAGGACTGGGCTCGTGTTGAGGAGGATATTATGTCCCTGAAATGGTGGCTTACTAAGCTGGAGGACAAAGTGGATGACCTACAGCACAGGTCTCGGAGGAAAAAACTGCTAATCATTGGTATTCCTGAGGGTGCAGAGCAGTCCAATCCTGTGCATTTTATTAATGCTTTATTTTGTAAAGTAGCTGGTCTACCAGAGTCCAGTACTGCTTATGCCATCGAGAGAGCTCATCAAGCCCTCTGCCTGAAACCTAGCCAGGGAGAATGACCATGGGCTACTATCTGCAAGCTATTAAACTTTCAAAACAAACTGAAAATTCAGGGGGCAGCACAACTGCAACCAACGCTATACTGGCAGCAGCACCACTTTTTCATCTGTAATGATGCTAGTCAGCCAGTCCAAGAGAAACAGCAGGTTTATTCAGACATTAAAAAGTGTCTCCACCATGGAGGAATTAAAGTTTGAGTCTAGTACCCGGCTAAACTTGTTCTTATGCTGTCATAGGGATCTTTTTCCTTTAATTCCACAGACTCTGTGTCACAGCATCTATCAAATCTTCTTCCCAACCTGTTCCTCAAGCAAGCTTTGGCATCAACTCCCATTGGGAGAATGGACCATTACAAATTATTATGTTTTAGTTTCTGGCTTATTATAACTTCGCTTTTTCTGTATTAAAGACTACATTTTCTCATTTTGGAGATGGCATTTGTTAGAATCTTGGGCAACTCTGTTCAAGTGTGGTTTTACTTTAAATGTTGAAGTGGTACACAGTTGCGCATTTGTAAACTGTGGATTTTTGAACTTGTTGGTACCTATTGTATGCTGCACTAAGTCTTGTCCCAGAGTTTGATTTTTGTAGGTTTTCTTTTTCTTTTATTGTCCTTGAGTTTTATGTTTTGGAGCCCCATCGTTGCTTATCTATACTACTTAATTGGATTTGATTTGGCTCTGTGTCACCTCCGTTCCTCTCGAACGTTCAAGCGGCACCGGATTTCTTCTCTTGCACCTATTTTAAGAGGTTCTGCTGTGTTGTATTTTGCGTATTTTCAGAGAGGTCCTACATCAAATCTGCTTTTGTGTTTGACTCCTGTCTCTAGATGTGGGAGCTCCCTTGCATCAGTTCTTATCAGGAACCTGTGGGACAGACTATAACTTTAATTTTTTTGTGATTTGTATGTAACACTTTATTAAGAAGGTTTCAAATTTGTTGACCTGTTGATTCATATTTTTGCCACATCATATAGGTAGGTTTCTTGTGTCACTCTTGGCAAACTGTGTTTAGGCTGTTTGGTATTAAAGGGGCCACTAATTTCCTACAGCTGTCATGCCTGGCCTGGGTAACCACCAAGGCTTTAGTATGCCTTTGGGGATCTTTGATTTTACTCATTCAGTTTTTTTTTATGCTTTTGGTACCATGTTGACTGTGTGGCCCCTGTCTAAGCAAATAAGGTCTGTTATCATGAGGATTTTTCCCCTATTCCTGTCACAGTTGTTTCTAATGATTAGTTATATTTGATACATTTTCACTGCATTCTACTGCATGAGGTGGACTTGTACATTCTCCCTATAGTGACCTGCCCTGGACTACCCTTGTGGTAGCTTCTTGTGGTGCTACCCCAGTTGCGACTTTTGGGAGGGGGTTTTAGGGGGTGCACAAAGGGACTTTAGGTTTTTTTAAATTTGAACTCCTTGATTGCGTTAGGCTTTACGATTTTTCTACAGGGAGGATTCTACAGGCGGTATGTGCTGGTGGTGAGGTTTAGCTCTCTGTTTAGTGTTATAGCACAGGGAAATTGGACGAATTGCTATTTTTATTTTTTATTACATTTGTTATCTAGTCACTGTGGACATCTGTAATTTTTTAGTCACTCTTTGCAGGGGGTGGTAACTTACAGAGTCCTGTTTTCACTTGCAATTATCCCCATGTTACCCATGTCAATTTATTCACTACTTTCGTGGAATGTCAAAGGTGCTAACTCCCCTATAAAGCACTCCTGGATTCTTGCCCAGCTGTAGTTTTGTCACAGGAAACCCATCTTCTTACAATGGATTTTCTCTCCTTTAGATGTAACTGGGTGGGCCAAGTCCTGAAAAAAAAGAGCTGCTTTAATTACAAACCTATTAATTGGCTGGCAGGTTGATTTTGCCATACATCAAGTGGTCAGTGACCCCAATTCTAGATATGTTATTGTCCAGTGTACTTGAGACTGTACAGAGATAGTTTTAGCCTCATTTTACGGCCCTAATAAGAACAGCCTCCAACCCTTTATGGATTTTTCTTTATACTTAACTAAATGGCTGGATTTACCGTGTATTGTTGTGGGAGACTAGAATATTCTCCTATATGGTAACCTTGATACTGAGGTCAAGGCCCCACATTTTTTCTATTACTTGTAACCAGAGGGCTGTGCAGACGTTGCTTGACTCATATTCACTAGTGGACCTTTGGCAGATGCTCCATACCCACACTAAAGATTACACGTACTTTTCCCCTCCCCATAAAAAACAGTCCAGACTTAATTATTTTTTAATAAGTTCCTGCTTGCTGGTTGCCCCATGTTATTTCTAACCATTCTTCTGAGTAAGTCTCCTGAAGCTGGAGTCAAACATCCAGATTGACAAAATTTGGGGCATGAATGATTCCATACTCAAGGATGATCAACTGGTGGCACACCTAAAGAAATTTACAGTCTGTTTTTTTTTTCAGGAAAACAGTAGTAATGTGATTCGGCTGGCCACCTAGTGCACAGCTTATAAATGTGCAGTCCAGGGTGAAATTGTCAGTCTCACCAGTAAGACCAAGAAGAATTGTCAGGGCAAATCACAGGAGCTCCTTCAATCAACATGGGGCCTTGAAGCTTCAGCTTTTGTCTGGTTACTCTGAGCAGGTGGCATTACAACCGAAGGAGAGATACAACAGGGATTTATTTAACTCGAAAAATTGATTAGCGTTTTGCTCATAAAAGTGATAAAACATTGTGAAAATGCATAGCACTTGCCTCACTGTGTTTAACATAGACTTTGATATTGTTTAACAAACATAACACTTCTAGAAAATCTATATAAATACGTTCTGTACAGTTAGTATTGTTCCAAGAAAAAAACTGCTAATCAATTATTTAAAACCCTGTACGACTAGCTTAACAGGGCTCAGGTGGCGTTAGCATTACTTAAATCAAAATCATTCTATGTTTCTACAGGCGAACATGCCAGCACACTTTTACCTTTACATCATTAATAACAAGAAGCCTTGCACACTGTTAAGCACCTTACTAAGACCAGGACTCAACAGCCCATAACTCACCCTAGGCAGATTATAGAGGCATTCCGGGTATATTATAGTACTCTTTACCATTTAGGAGACCAGGATATAAATTTGGGGGCAACAGATATGTATCTTGCCCAAAGCCATTAACCCCAATTGGGCCACAGGGAGCGGGATCTCTTAGTGCATCCTCTCTTACTTGCTGAACTTCAGAGGGCCCTATAGTCAGTGGCCTCTGATAAAGCTTTGAGGCCTGATGGATGTTCTAGACTTTTTTACAAGGTACTTTCAGAGGAACTATTCTCACAGCCGCTGGCTATTTATACTGAGGCCCTTACCAGTGGTGACTTGGTTGCCTCTGTGTAAGAAGCTTTTAAATCAATATTTCCAAAGCCTGACAAAGACCCCACCAAAGTTGTTAAAGCAGTAGTATTTGTTAGTCGGTGAAAAAATTCATCATATAATTTTTATGTTTGCTTGCACGCATGTGCAA
Organism: Neoceratodus forsteri; assembly: GCA_016271365.2. Taxonomy (NCBI): domain Eukaryota; kingdom Metazoa; phylum Chordata; order Ceratodontiformes; family Ceratodontidae; genus Neoceratodus; species Neoceratodus forsteri. The sequence goes on along the minus strand of JADMNL010000035.1, from coordinate 29,546,296 downwards.
GAAACATAGTGCCATCATCCGAGTTTATGTAGGTGTGGCACCTGTCTTCCAATTCAGTCAGTGTGTTTGCAGGCGCAGCCGCAGTTCTCCAATGAATGCTGCAGCTGTCTATGACAGCAGTTAAAAATCCAGTGGCATACAGCTGAAAGGGAGAGCTCTGCTTCAGTGAGCAGCATCCCCCCCCACACACACGCACGCATATTGTGTGCTGATGCGCTTCCCCCCCACGCACACACTATATGGCCAATGGTGGTGCGCCCCCGTTGGCTCCATGGCTCAATGCCCCACCAAAGCTTTCCAGGTGTCATGCTGGGAGCCCACCTCAGCGTGGCAAAAATTGTTATGGCCGACAGGGTGCCCAATCCCCTGTCAGCTCCAGGCCCCCCCCAAACAGCCTTCCAGCTGCCACGCAGGGAGCCCACCCCAGCGTGGCAAAGCGTCCTGCACAGTCTTCCTAAAAAAAAAAAAATGTAAACAAACAATCGCTCCTCGGCAGTCTCCTGCCGACTCACGCCACCCTCTGTGCACTCTGCCTCCCCACATACCCTCACCCATACTTTCTCCGAGTCGGCGCGATGATCTTCGGTGCACCGGGAACATGTCTGCACTCTTCAAAGCTGACCGCGAATTGAGGAAATGCTGGTAAGCTGTATAATGGAATAAACAGGGGGTTTCAACTTTGATACATATCTCAGGCATTTTTGGGAATTTGGGGCCCAAATTTTCAACATGGGGTCTTTGGGACCCCTTCTCATGAATTCTTGCACTGTCGTGGCATTAATTGGGCCCGAAGGGTGATTTTGCAGTCACTGCGTGAAATCACCTTTCGGGACTGATTAACGAAACAACAGTGCCAGTGTTCATAAGGTGGGCTCTCAAAAAGCCTATGTTGCAAATTTGGTGAAAAAACTCTTAAAAATGACTGTTTTACGAGTGTGCATTGTGAAATTCCTACGCATGCTCGTAAGTTCACAAATGTTTAATATTTGCACTCCAGCTTTTCAACATTGCCATTTTACCACACCTTCTTATGAGCAGTACAGCTGTCATTTTTCATAACTCCTCCAAAATTCTGCACTTGTAGCACAAAATGTCACAGTCGGTGTGCAAAATCAATGTATTAGACACGTTAAGAAAATCAGTGACACTGTTCATGAGCAGAGGTCTTAAAATGGCTATGTTGAAAATTTGGTGAAAAAATTCCTATAAATGACTGTTTTACAAGCGTGCATTGTGCAGTTCCTATGCACGCTCGTATGTTAGTGAATTTTTAATATTTGCACTCCAGATTTTCAACATTGCCATTTTATCACACCTCCTTATGAGCAGTACAGCTGTCATTTTTCACATGTCAACCAAAATGTGTTTCTGTGCATATAGCACACAGTGGTGCAGTTGGTGTGTGAAAGCAATGTTTGGGACAGATTAAGAAAATCCCAGTGACACCGTTCATGAGCAGAGGTCTTAAAATGGCTAAGTTGAAAATTTGGTGGCAAAAGTCCATAAAATGACTGTGTTACAAGTGAGCATTACGCATTTTCCACATACCCTCATAAATTCATGAATTTGTAATATTTTTAGTCCAGATTTTCACCAGTGGCATTTTTCCACACTTCCTTATGAACAATACAGCTGTAATTTTTCACAACATGGCCGAAATGTGTTTTCACATTTTCAGTGCAGAAATGTGTGGTCACTGTGGGAAATCATTGTTCGGGACAGATAAAGAAAATCACAGTGACACTGAGGTCCCAAAATGCCTGTGTTGACAATCTGCTGTAAAAAATCCCCAAACTAATGACATTACAGGTGTGCATTGCACAGTTTCTATGCACACTCGTGACTTCACCAGTTTTTTTAATATTTTCACTGCAGATTTTCAACATTGCCATTTTTTACACCTTCCCATGAACAGTACAGCTGTCATTTTTCACATCCTGTTCAGAATGCGTTTTTGCACCTGTGGTGCCAAATGCCATAGTCGCTGTGCAAAAGCAGCTTTTGGCTAACAAACTGATATTGCCACTGTTCATGAGGTAGGGGTCACAGAAAAACCATGTTGAAAATTTGGAGTGAAAATACCAATGAATGCCTGAGGCGTTAGGGTTTCTGACCATAATGCCCCACCCTGTAGAGAATGACAGGCATCAGGGCTGTGACTTGGGACTGTCACTGGCAATGCTCATACCATCCCACCCCCACCGCCACCCACACCCTGCAGCCAGTGAGAGGCATCCAGGTGTGCCTTGGACTCTTGTTCCCGAAGTTCACCCCATTCTCTATACTGCACCCATCTCTGTATTTCTGATGGAACGGGGTGCGCATAAGGGCCAAAGACCCCAAGGCACACCATGACACTTGTCAGTGTCTGCAGGGTAGGGTCTGGTGAAATGGAGTGTCCGTTATGCCTGATGACCAAAGGCACACCCCAATGCCTGTCACTATCTGCAGGGTGGTGATGGGGTAAGCTTCAGTTCAAAACTTCGCTGCCATTCCTATTATGCAGCTCTCAAACTCCTACACTACCAATGCCAATGCCAGCAAGCAAACATTTGGCATTGACAAATGCTTGTTTTTGGTTTTTTTAGCAAAAATGTATTTCTGACAACCTAAGATTCATGTTCAATGTATATATATTGTTTTTGTTTGTTTGTTTGTTTTCTCAGATGCAAGACTTTTTTTATAGAAGATTTTGTAATTAATGACTCACATCATTAAGACTGGCCATCATTTGTCATGTTTTAAAAATCTCTTTCACTGGTGTTACTTGTTGAATGTACGTACACTCTAGATTCATGCTGTTGTTCCATTAGGATGGTTCTTCCACATCATATGTTTCTGATCGAAAACAGCACAATATATTTAGTTTTTTCCACGGTGGGTGTGGCATGGGTGTGGGGACTTTTAAAGACTTCAAAACCCCATATCGTGGTTCAGGACTGAATGAAAAGGAAAAGAAAAAGATGTATTATAGTGTTTTGCCAGCTGAACCTTATTACTGAAAATATGTATGGTTATTAACAAATGCTGCTGCTTTAATTACAAACCTATTTCTTTGCTGAATACTGATTTGGAAAATTTTGGTAAAAGCTTTGGCCCTCTGGCTGCAATAGGTCTGGTCCACTCTGGTTATTCCTGAGCAAGTTGACTTCATGACTGGATGATACTCAGCTGATTTGCGGAAACTCCAGCATATAATTTCTATGTTCAGGGATGCCAGGGCTCCAGCAGTCTTGGCCTCCCTGGATGCGGAAAAAGCATTCATTATGGTATCTTGGACATACTTTTTCAGATGCTTGCTCAATTTAGTCTTCCTGAAGACTTTATTCATTGTGTGAAACCATTGTACTCTCACCCCACAGCATGGGTCCTTGGGAACAAGGTTCTTTTCTCCACTTCCCCCTTGTAATGTCACCTGCTTGCCATTTTTATTTAGCTTTTAACTTGAACCCTTAATATGGCACATAAAACATAACCCTATAATTTAAAGTGTTGCTATCTGAACCAAGTAATATAACATTTCAGCATATGCTGATGATATTCTTTTACATTTAATGAGTCATGACATGTCTATATCACACACTTTGGAAGAGATTTGGCAATTTGGTTTGGTTTCCCTTTATAAAGTTTATGTTGCGAAAACTCAGGTATTACCGTTGAACAATTATACCAGGAAGAGTGACTTTGAGGGCATGGGGCTCTGCTGGCGGTCCACAGCTATAACTTAATTGGGGATCTGGCTTACTACTTCTACCACCAAACTGATTCAAAGTCAGTTTACTGACCCCTGCCGGATCATAAAAGCTGATCTTGATAGATGAACCCAGTTGACTTTATCATTATGGGGCTGGGTTAATATACTTAACATGTATATTTTACCTAAGATACAGTATTTTGCCCCAGATTATGCATGCGATCTATCATATCCCCTTGAAATTACATAAGTGGGGACATCTGGATTTGCCTCTGTGTACTCAGTGTCACCAGGCTGAAGGTTCATTGGTGCACATTCTTTGGCACCATTTGAAGGTGCAACCTCCCCCCTTTTTTTTGATTATTTCTTTTTGTTACTGCCTCGGCTGGGGGGTGGTCCTATGGTTCCCCTCTTTCTTCAGGCATCCTCTCAGCTGCTGCTCCAGACCCAGTCAGAGCTCAAACCCTTTTTACCCTGCTATCCAGGTTGCAACACAGCAGGGATTCATCCCATGCACTGTGGAAGACCTGGAGGCCTGGGGCTGTAGGGGAGCAGGCTTAAGTGGGTCCACTGTGGCACGGTCAAAGCCAGCTGTCACACACAGTGCTGGATCAGTACTTTTTTGTTTATGTCCTTTTGTCCCCCTATAGCACAGGCAGGCAGTGGCATCAAGGACACTACTGTGCATGCTCTCACACACAGAACACCAACACCAGCCAGTGCCAACCTGCACACATTGATCCCCAAGCCTGCACCTGTCCCCAGCCACCGTCAGGAACCAGTGCCTCAGCAATCATCCCTACCCACCTCCCTCCCTCCTGGAGGAGAGCAGTCCATGGGATGCTCAATCCTCCTCCCCCAGGCTGAACCTCTGAGACCCGAGGATGCTCTAAACTTCAGGCCGTTGGCATGGGAAGAAGTAAGGTGCCAGCGCCTCAGCCCTGTACACCACTGGGCCAGCCTGGAATGTGCAACCCCTATGGCAAAAAGTTCAGAATGCGTTACCCCCGAGTCTGGGTTTTGAAGATGCTTTCACAAAATGAAATTGTATTCTAGGGTTAGACATAGAGACCCTATCGGGCTCAAGGCATTTTTACTTCATGTTGATCACTATAGCTATAAAAGACATACATTGCAGCATTGGCTGGATCAACAGGTTCCTTCCTTTGTTGAATGGCATATGGAGATGCTTCAAATTTTACAAATCTCCGTTGGCAGTATAGCCTAGAGGTTAGAGGAATGAGGTGTGAATGAGCTTGATTCATCCAGCAGACCAGACCCGAATTTGATTCTCACCTCCACTTGCATACTGTGTGACTCTGAACAAGTCACTTAACCACCCAGTGCTCCCAGGTCACCCCTGAAAACAAGCACTTGCACCTAGTGGGACTTACCCGGTTACCAAAGAATAAAATAAATAAAATAATAAATGTTGGCATCAATTCAAAACACTTTATGCACTCATTTACAGTGGTGGGGCCCTACACTGTAAATGAGTGCATAAAGTGTTCTGAATTGATGCCAACATACGCACTATATGTTGAGAGAGAAAAAAAACAACGCTTACTAGTTAAGGTATCAGGGTAAACAGCATTGTTTTGTTTTCTCTCCTCTGTGCTTTATTGATTTGTATCCCAGCTCTCCTGTGCTCTGACCTTTTGCTAGTGTGGGGTTGGGGGGAAAGAGTTATGTTAATTGTATACTTGGTTAATTGTACCCTTTGCATTCACACAAGTGTGTTATATTTGTAATGTTTTGACAAACGCTAATAAAGTTTCTTTAATTTAAACAAAAGGAATTTTTTCTTTACAGAAAGGGTGGGGAAGGTCTGGAACAGCCTGCCAGAAGAGGTGACAGGGCAAAGACAGTTGCAGGTTCAAAACTGCATGGGATAAGCATATGGGTATAATTAATAGAGATTTGGGAGGAAGGATGGACACCTGTGACTTAACAGAGTCCAGGGTGTAGTGTTAGGCAGGGACTAGATGGGCCTGCTGGTCTTTTTCTGCTGATACATTCTATGTTTCTATGTTAACTTGTAAAAAGAGATTCTAACCATATTGGTCCTAGGAAAACAGGAGATGCTAGAAAGTTTGATACATTTAAGTAGACCAACAGGCATCTTGTACAGAGATGGAATTATACACAAGCTTTTGGGGCCTTACAGGCCCTGCTTCAGGTGAAAGACAAAACTGAGCAACATAAGCAGTATTTGTATGTTATTGTGAAGCAATGTATAAAAATAATTAAAGAGAATCACAGGAAGGGTAGAATGGCAGGAAGTGCAGCTAGAAAGTGATGAAAGGAATAGAGAAACAATGAGGCCCTGAAATAAAAGGCCCCGAGATAAAAGTATGAATAAATAGCAAAGTAATAAAAATAGGATGTGTGACAAGAACTGGGGGGTTGACAGGAACAGGTCATCAGAAGATGAAGCGATGCTAAGAGATGATAAGAAGGGGTGTGTGTGTGTGTGTGTGTGTGTGTGTGTGTGTGTGGGCACGCACATGCTTCTGTGTGTGTTTGCTGTATATAATAAACTATGTATGAGACAGTGCTTATCAGATAGTGTCTTAAGATGTTTGAAAAACAGTGTAAATCATTTTTGGAGATTCCTTGCTGAAAAAGAGTGACATTTATGAGATATGAATCTTTCTTGAAAGAGAATACCTGCCTAACTGAAGCTACTAGCAAGAAAATGTTTAAATGCTACGCATTTAAATGTGCAAGTTGTTGCATTTCGAAGGGAGTAAACAAATCTCCAGTTTAATAGTCAACCGATTTTTAACAAGCTGTTTCAGTTTCCTAATGGTCATCTGATAAACAACTTGGCGTTCTGTCTACAACATTCTAACATTCAACATTCTAGAAGGCAGTATTTAACTGTCATAGTTATTTACTGTTATGGAAGGATACACTGCAAAGTATTAAAAAATGTGTTCCACAGTATGCCAGTTTTTCCGGATCTGGACAGTAACATCGTGTCCTAAATAGCGCTGCACAATACAAAGCTGGGAAACCATCGCAGCCTACAATGTCGGCATGCACATATCGCCGCCTAGCATATCACAAGCAGGCAGTACGAGGTACTGTCCCTGGTAGCCGGTGTGTCCCCCATCCCAGCTGCCATGTCCCACCCACAGCAACAGACCACCCTGTAGTACACTGCAGTGCCCCCCAATCACCAGGCAGCCGCCCCCCCCCGCACCAATCCATCACAGTTAAGCAATAATGCCTGACAGGGTGTGTGTCGTGCTGGGATAACGTCACGCCTCAGGTGGTTGGGCACGAGGCCGCAGGCCGAGTGCGTCCAACAACTGAGGCGTGACGTTATCCCAAACGACACACACCCTGGAGGGCATTATTGCTATTATACAATGGCTCATTGTTATACAGAAAAAAAAATAATTTTAAAGATGTTTTTGTGTGGAAAAATATTTTTGTTTTTTAAGAGCAGATGAAACAATGAAGCAAATGATCACCATGCTCATGCTCATCAGCAGGTTCACAGTGAGGCTGAGACTAGACCCGTGATGTTGTACTGATTATCATCACACCCGTGATGTTGTACTGATTAACATCACAGGTCCAGCCCAAGACTGACCAATCAGAGTCCAGGATTTTTTCTTGCCATTGTATAATAGGCGGTAATGAGTGACAACTCTCTGGTGTCTAGTGGACCCCCAGGTAGTCCCCCACCTCCCCACTCCCACCCCTACCTCAACTGCTAGTGAGCGACCAGCACAGCCCTCCACTCTCCACCACGGCTGGCTGCCCACCTGAACAGTGATGAATGAGTGCGTACCCAAGTGCAGGATACATGCTCATTCAGTGCTATTTGATGGGGTGGCCAGCCATGCTGGTCGCCCACTAGCAATTGAGGTAGAGGACTACCTGGGGGGTCCACTAGACACCAGGGAGTTGTAACTCATTACTGCCTACTGTGACAGATTGGTGCAGGGGGGCGGCTGCCTGGCGATCGGCAATTGGTGGGCACACTGCAGTGTACTACAGGGTGGTCTGTTGCTGTGGGTGGGACCTGGCAGCTAGGATGGGGGACACACTGGCTACTGGGGCAGTACCTCATACTGCCTCCTTGCGATATGCTGGGCGGCGATATTATGTGCATGCCGACATTGTCATCTGTGATGATTTCCCAGCTTTGTATTGTGCAGCACTGTTTGGGACGCGATGTTACTGGCCAGATCTGTTTTTCCTAGCTAAAGCAAGATGACTAGGCTCCACCCACAGCCATAAAAACTTAGGTAACAAGTTTAGTTTTGTCATTCACCTGAAGAAGGGACCTGGGAGGCCCCAAAAGCTTGTATATAATGCCATCTTTGTACAAGACACTTGTTGATCCAGTAAAAACTTTCCAGCATCTCTTTTATTAACTAATGAATGACACAAAGCATATAGCAGAACTGTAGGACAGTCATCTACTGAAGATACCTTAAACCCCTTAGTACAGCAAATAAAAAACATGCAGAATGAACAAGCAGAGATTAGAGCTAGATAAGATGATCAAGAAAATCAGGCCGCAGAAAAAATGTATGGTTTAAATGGGAAAAAGACACCTGAATGGAATAAAGGACCCATATATAAATAAATCAAAGGTGACATAAAGCTTGGATCATTATAAAGGCCGACTCTTTAATGGATTCTTGGATACAAATGCATTAATTGATCCCTGGAGGAGAGAATTCAACCCTTTTAGCAAAGAATATATTCATTATTTGAAGATACATGATACCTAATCCAGAACAGATTATATGTTGCTATCTAGAGGCTTAGTAAAATAATAGATCTGCACAGTGCTGTTATAAGGCCTGTGTATATCTCATCATAGTTCAGAGTTATTAACTTTTATATTTTCAAAGATGATAGAAATAATCAGAATTTTTTGGAGAATAAATAATGATTTACTACAAGATATTCAATTTTGTAAAATAAAAGTGAAAGAATCAATTAACAATTTTTAGTCTGAAATCCCAAAAGAAGGAGAACAAATATTCAACAGTTGGTATGCTTTTAACGATGGATAGATGATAGATAGATAGATAGACAGATAGATAGATGGACAGATAGAATAAATCATCATTATTTAACAGGAAATAACTTCAGGACTTGGAGAATCCTGTTTGATAAAGTTGTCCTGTGGGAGATTAAATAAAGTAGTCTTATGAAGCTATATTATTTCCAAGAAGAAATGAAGAAATAAAGGGTGGAACACATATTTTTACAAATCATACTTTTTTATATCCAGTCACACCATTTGTAACACTTCTCATTGGACAATTAAACATTACTAAACAATTATAAACAAAAAGTAACAGATTGGTGGTTGGGATATTACATTCATAAAACATCTCATTAACTTGATACAGCTTCCAAATAAACATTACTAATAGTTTCACTCTGGTTACAGAATTCATATTAAAGGAGAAAAAGGCTGCTGACCTCTTTCCACAGTATCTGCTTAATATCATCTGGATATTCTACTTGGTACTATAGTCATTCAAACAAGGTTTCTTTCCTTTTGTGCCACCATCTTTGTTTAACATTCAGAGTGAGGTTCCAGCTATTCCAATGTTTCATAATTCACTTTATGGCCATTGTACCAATACTCAAAATCTTTTCTTGGTTTTAAAACAGATTTAACAAATCAAAAACATTAAGGCTAGTACTTCTGGTTGGCATGGAATATAAGTATCTAGTAACTGTGTGAGCAGATCAGCTGAGTTCTGCCACTAGCGATAAATGAAATGACAACTGCTTAAATTATGGAAAAGATCTGCAATATTCCCACAGCCATGCCCACATTGGCTTGAATAATTTGGATTTATCTGATTTAATATTTTGGGGGTAATGTAGACACTATTAATTGTTTTAATCTGCATAGATTTATTTTTTGGCAGAGCTGTAACTTTTATTAGTGTATATCTACGTGTTTGCCAATTGGCATTCTGAAAGGAGCCTGTAAAATCCTTTCCATTTATTATGAATTTGTTATCAACATTCTAAATCTTTACGAACCAGTGTTTTATAAAATGTTGAAAATGGCTTGGAGTTATACAATCCATTCATTTTCTTGTTTCAATGTAAGTTCCAAATTGACTTTTGAAGTAATATATTTTTTTAGAACTGATGTGAAGGATTTATGTAACATCCTGTAGTACAATGGTACGGGGTCATAATGTTGCAAGACATTATGCTGCATGCATATACTGCACTGCCAATACAGGAATCAAACCCAGTCCCAAATGTTCTGCCTGTGTCCCTTGCTGCCAGTGGTTCATCCCATCATGCTACAGCAGCTGCTCAGCAGAACCATATCCCAGCGGAGATCTTATCCTCTGCCTGGGACAGTGAGAGGGTACAGTACTGCACACAGACCCATTCACGGTGCTGCACCCTCTTGCTGTTCTATACTGCTCTGTTGCAGTTTCAAGGTTTTGTCATATGACATATTGATGTAGTAGGTAGTATAACAATTCCTAATTTCACCTTTGCTGACAATATCCTAATACTATCTATAGGGAACTATGTTGTTGTCTTGAATAATATCTACCCACATGGAGGCAGGCACATGCTACATTACCGTGGCCCTATATTTGCACTGTTCTAGACACCAGTGCTGCCACCTGCCCTCTTCAAGATGGCAGCCATGGAGTGACACAGTGTGCCCCCCCATCTCAGGACAGGAGAGCTATCCATTGGATGCGCAATCCTCTCCCTTCCCAATGACCCCTGACAACTTGAGCTTGTTTCCAAACTCCAAAGTTGGGTTGCTAGTGTAGTGAGAGGTAAGGCTCAAGCCACATTATTCCTCTACACCACTGGACTGGCTAGATCACTTTTTTGTAAATGAGGTCTGACCTGCGCTGCTTGCTGTGGTTGAAGCTGACCACAATGAAGTCAGAGATATGCATGCTGTGGCTTTTAAATCCCACTATGGACCCACTCCTCCAATTTCAATCCAGCAAGAGTCGCAGCAGCTTAGAAATAAAAAAAAAAAACAGACCTACACCTTTGTGGCTACTTGTATCCAAAGTTTATAAAATAAAATTAAAAAATTCCATTACAAGTGACCAGCCTGCAGTTACAACCATAATCTAATAAACGCTGTGTCAAAAACACTGGGACATGCTCACTCTCACTGAAATGGGATGATCGGCCTTGGGCAAACAGCAGCTGTGAGCATTAATACTATAGCTACCAAAGACACCAGAAAACAAAATGACTGTGGGAAGATGGTCTAATGGTAGTAAAACACCGGTGATAGACCAATAACCTGAGGAATACATAGGGATCCCTCTACTGCTAATGAAACTCTTGTGGAAATACTTTAATAGGGGAGGTCTATTTTTTACTATTCCATCTATTAAAGAGCAGCTGCCTACCTGTGATGGAGATGACGGCCCCCACAGCAGTAGTCCCCTGATGTCAGCAGAAACGAAGCCACGTAGTGTCCCATAACCAAAGCACCACAGAAGGAATGTAAATATGCACAAAACTGGACATACCCAACCACCGACTACAAAAACGGGATGTCAGGTGGAACGACCACAAATCTCATGAGAGCAGAGCAAAGACATCAGTAAATGAATCCGCAAGGTGACATCAGCGGAAAAGGACAGACAGCCAAATGAATAAAAGGCGCAGCATGCCCAGCACTGTTGCTGAGCAACCGTGTAGAAACAGTGACGGCAGACCCGGTCACAGCACACTGTATGAATGCACCGCCAGACCCGAAATGCTGCAGCCTGATAGGAATGTCCAAAGTGTAGAAACCCCCTGGAGCCACAGTGACAGACGTAGTGCAATAGGGAGATACAGGAGCCCTACTGACAGGCACACCAGAAAAGCCAAAGCACACACAAAGCTGGCCAGTGGTACAGATAGGGGTGCAACATCCATCCATCAGCACACCCCACCCAACCAGTAAGCTGCAAAGCGAACGTGCGCCCAAGGAGAGAATCACAGCAACAGGCAGCAGACCACTGCAGACACAAGACATTGCACCCAAATGCTGCCAACAACACACATAGGGATGCCATCACACAGCAGACACTGAGAACAGGGTATTGCAGTGTAGAAGCATAGGACTAGTACAGAACAGGTGTGTAGAAAGCACACACGTGCACAACGCCCAGGCAGAACACCCCACAACTGCACTACATGCCTGTGCACCCACTGTGGTAAAGCAGTACACTGGGGTATGTCCTCAGTGAAACAACTCACAGTGCTGAACAGTGCAGGTAGCTGTGGTGTGGACAAGACTGTATGAACAGAGACACATCTGCACAGTGGCACATAGTGTGAGCCAGTGACACCAACGGATAGGGATAGTGCTGCCCCCCAGCAACTTGCACAGTAAGATATGTGCCAATACATAAAGTGGTACTGTGCCAACACTGCCCAACAGCTCAACAACACAATAAGCAGGAACACTGCAGAGGGTCCAGAGGGTGGAGTACAGTGCCACACACAGAAGTAATCCAATGTGTATGTCCCTGAATTAGTGTGCAACTGGCACACTACCAGCAGCAACCCTGCAAAATCTGTCAAACACCTAGGAACACACACTCCCTGTGCCCGTGTAGCAGGTGGTTGCAGAGCAGACATACCAGCTGACTGTGTGTCCCTTCTGTACCCTGCAGCATGCCTAAATGATGTGTGGTGGGTGGGTGCGGTAACACAAATGCGGACAAGGTCAGCCTGCACCACTGGCCCAAGGATGAGGGGCTTCGTAACCAGTGGGACACATTTGTGACAACAACACGTAAAAGGTGGTCAACTGGTACAAAAACAGTGTCTGTGGTGAGTGTGCACTTCAATCGCCAGATGACTTTGTAAACTACAATCCAGTGGGCTGCAGGCTACAAACGTAAATTAGACTTAGTGCCGACTGCAGTACCAACTCGGAGGACAAAACTGAGCACCAATGTGAATGATGGCATCCCCACCCTGTGTGACGGTACAGCACAGCAACGTAGCATGATGGCATGGATGATGCTGAATGAATCGATAAGTGCCAGGTGCCCATGCACCAGTCTGTCTGATGTGTGGCAAATGTTGTGTACAGACATGCAGAGCAAACCTAGGGAAGCAGTCCCTTAGGGCACACCATGGCCATACAGGAGTAGCCCAATGTGTGGAGGTACATGGTGTGGTTGACAGGAGCAGAACGCACAACCCAGCATACAACATGACCATGGATGGCACAACAGGTACACAAGATGTGACAGCAACAGTGGCCATGTCACAGTCACAACCTACTGGATGTTCCAGGGATGTTGCCAGCACCATATGCCACTGGCCACTGGAAAACTGCACAGCGGTGACCCACACTGGGCTGGCATGGTGGCAACCTGCAGTACAGCACTGAGCCTGGAAAGTCATGGTCACTCACACATATGGCAGGAAGGGCAGAGGCAATGCAACTGCAATGTTGGGAATAACCATGGGCCATGGATAAACTGCAAGACTGTATCCCAGGTACAAAGGCCCACAAGGAGCATAGCATGTCTGGTAGGTACCCGACAGGTCATGGCACACTGCATGTGGCACAAAGCACCACAGGTGGCAGAGCACCAGACCCAGTAATAGGGTCCATCCTGAAATAAGCCACCACACAAGCAGGACAGGGACAGGTGTGTGCAACATAGCAGATGCAACATATGGAGGTCCTTGTGAGGCATGCAACACTATGCAAGTGTCAGTGTGCATGCATATGTACCATCCATAAGTTATCAAGGTATGGGCTGCGCTGTTGAGGTATACATAGATGGAGGAACATAAGCGCAGATGGTGACCTGACAAATGTACTATAGCAGTAGGCACTGCAAAATAGCACTATTCTGGTGACAGTGCCATGTGTCATAAAACAACATCATGTAGGCACAGTAGTTGACAATCACAGCTCTGTACAGCAAGCAACCCATGTGGGGTCCAATGTATCTGGTAGTAATAGGCTGCAGCAGGGGACTCCCCTGTCACCAGTGAAGCATCCCACATACTGGCAGTACAACATGTGTCAGATCCACAGTGAAAGCACAGCCCACAAATGTAATGGCACACACACCCTACGCATTGAGCCATGTCAGCCACACATGGTACCCACATGATAAGGAGGCAATGCCCCACAGTAATGTGCACAGATGGTCAAACATAAGGGAGTGAGAGACTTTGACCCATGGAGACAGTGGACACAACTGTGGCAGGGTAACACAAGATCAGCAGCAGGGTGCTGGGCCTCCCATGTTGCACAGTAGTGCACCACATGTATTCTGTACATACAATAATGCCACCCACGCACACGTGCTGTAGAACACACACACAGCGAGAACAATGAGCAGTGTGCATGTCCACACCCCAGCGGGACAGTGTCAGTAGTCTATAACCAGTTGGCCATCACTGTTATGAGATGATGGATGACAACCGATGGCATGATGAACTATCCTGACATCTACATGGTGAGCCATGACACATCCTCCAGTGCTGGAATGACCATGTTGTAGAGGGCACAGTCAGTCCATGAATGGGGCCTGCAGACCACTGCAGTGAGGGGTAGGTACCCCAGGATGATGTCACATGGTAGTAGTATCACTGTGCAGGGCAGGTATGCAACAGTAACATGAGGCAGCAATGCAGTATGAACACCTGTAGATGCAGCGGCCACTGGTGCCCCCCTGGGTTGGGACTCAACATCTGTCATGTGACTCGGCAGTGGGAATGTAACATGGCACACAATCCGTTATGCACAGAAGACATCACATGACAGATTTAGACATGTCTGTGTGTGGGGGAGGGTGACGAATGCAGATGTAGGGATGTGACACCACTGTGGGAACCACCAGACATGGACCCCTGCCAGTGTGCACATGCACCCCTGGTACTGCTGTGTAGCACATGTGACATGCACTGCAGGATCACAGTGCTGGCAAATGCATTCACAGGGGTGACATGTGTGAGGGGTGGCCATATGACATGACGCTGTACATGAATGCATGTGGGGGGAGGGGTCAAACATAAGTCATGTGCCATGTGGTGTTGTGTGTGTGAGACAGATGTCACCCAGAGGAGTGAAAGGCATGCCAGATGCATGAGACAATGCACTGCTTGCAAGGCATGTGCATGTGTACCGGCACACTGGGACCCTGGCCACAGATAGCAAGCAAAGCACACATGACCGTGCAGAAGGAGTGAACCTGTGTCATGCACATGGAGCCAGTACAAAATCATGAGACGGGCACTGCACAGCTGGGGTAGGTAATGTCTGGCATGGCACATGTGACCCACTACACACACATGCAAGTGCCAGTGGCTGTCGATGACACACACCATGCCAAACAGTAGCCCAATGACACACAGTACCATGGCATGCCGTTGTGCAGCCCACAGCAACACAATGAGACACATAATGTAGTGCCTGCTGTGTAATAATGCATGACTGAATGTGTGTGGCACCAGTGGTGCTGAACACTCACTATGTGTCGGATGCAGGGTTCCAGTACTGCTACCATCCCCAACACTGAACAGACAGAATACATGTAAGGGCCACAATCATCATTCCAATCACACTGCCGTGTGTCCCACAGTGCCAGCAGATTGTTACAATGACAGCAATGCCAGGTCAACTGTTGAAAACAGTGCATGATCCTACAGCAATGTCACATTCTCTATCCACAATTCCCTTACCAGGAAAGGAATCAGCACGGACAAATGGCTGTCACATCCACGGTGGTGAACAATGTAAATGGGAACAACCCTGTGCCCAGACATGCCCTGCAGCACAGTGAGACTACACAGTGTGAGGTGCGTGTGATCCAAGATGCCCCCAGTGTGTTGGAGTACAGCATGGAGCCACACACAAGTGACGATGGCAGCATACTGACAATGAACATCACCAAACCACCCAATGATGTCCATACCAATAACAGACAGATGACAACACATGGCCAACAGTGTTGTGTTAGAGCACCAAGACGTAGTAAAGGTAACACTGGAGTCCATGCTACATAGTGTTAGTAATGCTGTGTAACCAACTGCTGTCCTGGAGTCAATCATGTATGCCTGTGGCAGTCACAAATTGATCACTAAAGGTAACATGTGTCATAGGTGGCGAGTTGTCCTGTCAGAGATATGGTACACATGTACAACATCACACAGTGTGTCACCAGCGGTAGCAAGGCACAACCCAAGGGAACACTGGTATCCTGCAGGATGTGCAGACCATGCTGACACACTGATGGTACCATATGGGTAAATGTGATGTACATCACAGTGCAGTGGACATGGAATGGCCCACCACAGCCACCACGCATGACAGAGTAGCAGCAAATGCACACATCAGCACATGCAACCTCTGAATGCATATGCTGCAATGAACAGGTACACACTATGTCCAGATGGTTACAGCCATGTGTAATGCCATATGGCCTTAGAGGACAATAGGTAAGTGAAACATGCCACACTGTAGCAGAGGAAACACACATGACACAGATGTGCTCTTTGCTGAGGATAGATCAGTACCACACATCTAGCATCCACAAGAGCTGATGGAGGATGAATTACATCCTGGCACACAGAGTCTCAACTAAATACACCAACCATGACACATGTTCCCACTGTACAACATACGGCCCTGCTCCATTATGACAAATGCCTGTGTA
This sequence comes from Neoceratodus forsteri, assembly GCA_016271365.2. Lineage (NCBI taxonomy): Eukaryota > Metazoa > Chordata > Ceratodontiformes > Ceratodontidae > Neoceratodus > Neoceratodus forsteri. The sequence continues at coordinate 29,529,925 of JADMNL010000035.1, read as the reverse complement.
TCCCCAGGCAACAGAGGTATACCCCACTGTAATGGCCCCTGGCACATCATTCAAAGGATGATGCAGTGCAACACCACACCCTCACGAACAGTGACAACCTAATGTGGCACCCACCACTGTATGTGCAACTATGAGGTAGCTGACATAATGCAGCCAAAGCTGCAAAACACTATCTAAAGGTACAGGATCATATTGGGGTAACAGAACTGAAATGTCAGTGGAGTAGATGGGTACACAAGTGTCCATACAAGGACCTAGCACAAAGGGAGTGCCATAAACATATGCAGTGCAGTCATGTCGGATCACCTGTAGTTGTCATGTCATGTGCCGAATGGTGTGTGACAGACACTGCATATGAAGTTCCAGGTGTGTCACCCACTGCATCACGCTCCCAGGTTACAACATCACTGTCCCTGTGCTATCATGACATAGACTGTACTGTGTTGTGTGTGGCAATGTCACACCCTTACACCACTACAGCTCAGTACCTCAGACTGCATGCCATGGTGCATTCTCAAATCTATCACCCAGAGGTATGTGAGGTCTACATGTGTGATATCCATGTCAGCAATGGCTGTGTGGCACACTACATTACACATGAGACATAGACAAGGTGCACCTATATGGGGTCCATCCCAACATGTGCAACTAAGTGGAAGCCCTCACCCACACAACATACAGCCACCACCGTACATACCATTCCCCATGTTGCAGGAACAGGTATGTGTGTGTGTGCAGACATGACTGTGGCATGCCAGAAACACTGTACCACAGCAACCACCAAATGGTCCTGACCTGTCAACATCTCACTGCTGAGCAGTCATGTTTGCACAGTACACTGCCAGACTGCACACAGTGTGTGGGGACACACAAGTGGCCCAGGCAGTCCACTTCAGTCAAAAGGCATCTCCAGTAGTAATGTCAGGGGAGTGCAACAGCCACACATGTAACAACACACTCCCTCAGATAATGGTGTCCCTGCACCACTGTATACACAGGAGAGATATTGATGTACAGTCAGTGTCACTGTGGCACACAAGGCAATGCTTGGGGCCAGCCACATGCTAGGCAGACCCAACAATGGCACAACAACACACAGACTGCAATGTGGACCTGCATTATTTCAATGGACAGTGAGCCATGCCAGCTTGCGTCATGCACACATATCCCACGAGACATGTAGGCAAGCAACTGAACACAGATGCACAATGCCCCCCTGGGCCAGACTGATATCAGAACATTGCTGTGACACACAACAACAAATCAACAAACAGTACACCAAACACACCACTTGCCCACCCCCATCCCTGGTCTGTGTACACATGCAAAGGGCCGGCATCCATGCCTGTGGGGCATACGAAGGGAATGCCCATGTTAGTTCTGAACACCAATGTCTGATGTGTGCCCAGTAACCTAGGGTCACCTAGGTCCCCAAAGCAGAGTCAGCTTCCAGGGTGAGGCTGACCAGACGAGCAGATGTGAAGACCATTAGGCCTATTCCGCTGTGGCATTTTGGTATGTTAGTATGTACACATCCACATGCCCCTCTGAAACATCCCACATGATGGATATATCTGCCGTTGCAATGGACGATGTATACTGTAGGTACAACCAACACAGTTATGTCACCTAGGACTATGTTGCTAGTCACCAGCCCAAGAACATATGTGCTAACACATTACATGCCCTCACTGGCACTATCACTGCATGACCCCACAACATAGACCATGCGCATGTATCGGTCATGTACACATGTGCCTATTACCACCACCATGTACAAACCAGCAGCATGTGTCTGTTGGAGGAACTGGTATGCCATGACCAGCACCCTTGCACTGGTCACACCCTGAAACATCAAACACACGTGCAGCACGTGCAGTTGTAGCACACTTGAGTCACCCTCCAGTCCACCACTGGACTCAAATGTGCATTATCACGTACACCAGGTATTGCTACTGTGATGGTGAAAGGTGTGAGTAGCAGCATGTTGGACATGGAGAGATGGTGCATCTGTTGTGCATGATTGTGTCCTGCTGTCCCAACCATAGCCAATATGTAAACATACCTGTCAACACCTGTAACTGGGAGCAACATGCACACCATGGGAAATGATCCACAGTCACATAGAGCTGCATGAGTCATAACTCACAGTGCCACATGGTGTTTCAGTGCACAGTAACAGCAATTGTGCACAGGTGTCACAGTATGCTGGGAATGACATGTGGGAGCCACACAGAACCTATGCCGTCCCTGTCGAACAGCACATTCACAGCGCACAATGTAATACCAGCATTGGGAAGGACTACTTGTTGTCAGTACACCACTGATGCAATGGACACACCACTCTGATGTCTGTCAATACCATGTCAAAGGGAAGAAACAGGTGTGCCATGTGTCCCAACCCACAGTACATATGTGTGCTGGAGACAGGCCTTTCCCAGAGGATTACCAATAAGCACAGCTGATAGTGTTGCATGCACAACAACATACACAATGTACAGGAACACATGGCTGACCTAAACAATGTGCACACTGACATGGCAACAACCCCGTTTTCAGGAGTGGCCAACCCACATAGTCACATGGTGACTATGGACAGCCACCTTGCAGGTATGAACATGTCCAGCAATGTTCCCAACACACCACCACTATGCATTACACATATTGTCACCCTGTAGTGTGCATATACAACCAACAGCAACAGACAACATGCAAGTGCACATTGTGTGTATAACCTGTGCATGAGTCACCTTACCACTAGATACATGGTGCAGTTCGCAGTCACAGTATGGGTTGTGCCTGTGGCCGTGTCCTGTGCCTTCCCAATGATGGGCATATAAGACAGTCTGTGCAGGTGAGGAACACGGTAATGGACAATAGTGTATATAGAATGACACAGTGAGCCACGCAACATATGGAAATGCATAATAGCCTCCGTAACACCATGTGTACGAACAAGTCCAGAGCTGCAGTGTACATGTACTGTATACACCTGTTGCACACAAATGACATGTGACACAACAGACATGACGACCCATACCCCTCTGGAAGGAGGATGTACAGAGTGGTTTAGCAGTAGTGTACAGTCAATCATTCATGTGCTACAGTGCCATGTTGTCAGTTGGTGGTCTAACACATACTACTACACTTGTATCATCCAGGTGTCCAAGTGAAGAAACACATGGATGACAAGGCCATCACCTGCAAACTGATTGGTCACACTTACGGACATACTTGGGAACAAGGAGCAGTAATGGACAGGCCACATATCAGCAGTGTTGACAGTGATAGGGACATCGACAAGGGGCTTGATAAAGCGATCAGAGTACATTCCCAGTGTTGCCACTGATGAGCCACACTGACACAGAGGATGAAACTGATGACCACAGAAACAGGTGTGTTGACAATCACAGTGGGATGGGTTATTAGCACTTGCGATGGACAGACAAATGCTGCCACTGCCAGTGTGCATTCTGCACCATACCAGAGGGACTAGCAAGTCACTGGGTCCTGCCTGTAGGTTGCAAACATCAGTGATGCGCCACGAGAACACTAAGGTAGAAATACCTGAATTGGGCACATGTTACCATCATGACCATGTACACTGTCGAAGGCCTATGTGTGGTACTGTGGGTGAGGGTAGGAAATGTAGCATGTACATGATGCTGTAACAAGAAGGGCTTGGATCAGGGAGAAGGCAACATAATAGCACAACAAGGCGAACAGCATCAGTGGTGCAGGTGGGACAGGTACCACATGACATTGGAGCACGATGTAAGAGGTCACACCACACAAATGTGTACAACAACATGTCACACAGTGGACGTCTGTGTTGTCCATACACAGACTGTGTAGCCAATGAGTGCCCCCTGTCACTGCCATCACACACTGTGAATGCAAGCTGAGCAACTGACGGGATGGCCGTTACCAAAATGTAGGCAACACAATGTTGTGATATGGTGTCTGGAATAGCAGACAGGTGTGTAGTGGGAATGATCTGTCATGTATGTGTCACCTGTATGCAGCAAGCTGTGCATCCTGCCATGATGACCATGTACTGTACATGGCACATACACCTGATACAGCATCCCATACGTACATGTGTGGACCAGTACAGCTGTCACTGTTGTGTCACAATGGAAACCAACGAGGTTGAACCATGCCAGAACATAGTACTTGGCACACCTTGGGTGTGCACAGCAGTGATGTACTGGGTTATGGACATTCCCAACCTGGGCTGCACATGTGGAGATCCATCACACAGAGAACTACTGCATGTGCAGCTGTTGTGTGTTATGGATATGCGTTCCAGGATGCATCTGCAGCACAGGACAAGGTGCATACAGCAGGGCACACAGGGCACAGTCACTGCACAGCAGCAGGCAAGTGACACAATGTCAATGGCAACATGCGTGTTGCCATACCACCAACCAACAGTGTATGTGAAAATGCAGCCTGCTGTACACTGCATGTCTGGTGATATGTGGACATACACTCCAATGGTAGTACGTCATCATGTGCAAGTGTAGGCAGGCAACGACCATATATCTGTGGACACACATGGGACTGCCAATACCATCATGTGCCCTTGCCTATCATAACACTGTGTTGCCATCCCTGTAATGGGTGACATATACATTGACATGCTACCAGTGACCTTTGTAGCTGACAAGAGCAATGTGACAGTGTCACCGTCCCATGTTAGGGTGCAGCCTGAGAGGGCATCTGTATGTCATGCAGTGATGTCATAGCACACACATGTGACATAACCTGTCCATGCCAGGTTAGTGCTGATGTAGCCATGTTGTGGGATGAGGATATCCAAATGTGCAAGGTGAACCATGTCAGAAATATCCCATGACATGTCCTCATAGCTGTACACTGGAGCAAGGCACCCATGAGACCCACCGCCACTGTGGTATGCAGATACACAGACCATGTAAGCAGTGCCATAGTAGGGAGGACCTAGGATGACAGTGTACCCGTGGGTGCACTGTCTGTCAACCTGTGGCCTGCAATGCCATCTGAATGGCCATACCTGTGCTGCAGAAACATTATGCACACAGCCCTGCCCATTGGTGAGTGCAGCACCACTGGCAGTACATGAATCACAATGCTGTACCAAACTGCCCAGTGTTTGCATGCAACAGGCTGCAGGCATGCAGAGCATGGCCATGTACACAGGCGGCACATGACATCGTCCAACACTGGTGGTCTCAGCATAGATGAACCATGTAGTGTGCATGTTGGAAACATCATGCGGATAATGTACTGATCAGGTGGTGCTGCATGTGGACATGCTGTACAACAGAGGCCTTCAGCTGCATAGTGATACATCTGTGTGCCATGAAAGCAACACCTGTGTCTCGGAGGTGGACTGTGTGTTGGCTGGTAGTTGCCACACCTGATCGAACACTGCATGGAACAGTTGGACTGCTGTGTCATGCTGTACAAATGGAGTATGTCAAGCATCAGATTATCGTGTCATAGTACAATATATATGCACAACCGTGTCTGGACTGTACACCTGTGAGTTAGAGGACTCCTTGCATAGGGTCCCGCGTCAGGGTACAGTAACGGTATTTAATGGAATGTCGATACTGATGCTATGGGACAGAACATGCAGAACAAGCTACGCAGCAGGGGCTCATATTGGCAGGGAACATGCCCATGGACTGCACAGCAACCATACCTATGAGTCAAGCCAGCGGATGCTGGAGCAGTCACTTAGGTCAGGGAGTAGACTATGTGCAGCCCAAGACACATGGAAGTGGACCAGCAGTGTTGCTGGTACCCGTCACAGCACATGTGATGCCCATGCAGCACGCCATATTTGTGCCATTCACCTCTGGGTGTGTGAAATCACAATGGACATAGTTTGTAGGGATAGTTGGTGTTGGACAGCTGCTTGCCACAGGGACTCAATGGAGTCTGCATAGTACAATCCACATTGCTGCATGCTCACATACTCTGACCATGTTTCCTTTTCCTGCAGCAGTGTGAACAGGGCACAGAGAGAGACATTGCTGACATATGGTGAGGCCTAAGTGTACTTGGTGCTTGAGTCCCAGCTCCTGAAACTGTTCACAATGTGTCTATGTGCCTGTCACCAACAGTAGGATGCATATCAAGCAACTGTGGAACTGCAATCACAGTGAGCCAGCAGTGTGCAGACTGTGGACAGGACACACACTGGTCAACCAGCCGTACATCCGACAAATGCCTGCTGGTAACTTGTTGTTCTCCTGCAGCCATCCTGTTTTCTGGGCAAATGCCAAGTAAGATCATCAGGCTATTCAACTTCCTCAACGTTCCCACGATTGCCATTGGCACGTATTTCAAACGTCAAAGGATGTACCCTGAGCCCACCATGTACACAGTGTGGAAGAGCAAACAACAGGAGCTGATCACAACATTCAGGAACATGGAGGGAGGCCTGGTACTGGCAGGTGATGGCCGATCAGACAACCCCGGCCACAGTGCGAAGTATGGTGCATTCATGGTCATTGAGCAGAGAATCAGGAAGGTTCTAGATATCCAGGTTGTTCAGGTATGTTCAGTCACATGACATGTCAGGGTAGCAGCTGTGTAGGTGTTGCATGAGCAGTGGATGAACAGTGGATAACTAGATATGCTGTGCTGGGCTGCTAGAACACCAGGGGGGAACCCCACATGCCCAGTTCTGATGTCATTACATGGTCACACTCCACCTTGATGATGTTGCAATGTATCCCATGGATGGATGGCAAGACACACATGCACTCACAGCACTAGGGATGGTCTCAGTATTTCACATGCATGTCTGGTATCACAACAGTACCTGTTGTCAAAGTGACAGTACAATGACGGTCAGTCCGTCATAGCACTGGGATCATGATATACCATGACCTGCAACATACAGGCAGGTAAGGGTGTATCCAATGCAGTCATTTGACATGGCAACATGATGCTCAACATGCATCACGTACACGTATACCTGAATGGATCCCATGCTCTGCAATGCATCCCTGGTGCACAGCCGTGTGTGAATAAACTGCCATCCCACATACTGCTGCGCTACAGTGCCCTAGATACAGTCACACACTGTGTCTGTCCAAATGGCATGACAGGCATGTGTCACCCCAGTGTCACTGATGTGCAGGAACAGCATGTTGGTAGACCTGTCATGTGCATTCCCAGCTGACACTTGTACATTGCATGTGTGCTGTCTGTGCATCATCCTGTTGTGGTGTCAAGACATCATGGTACAATTATTGCTATGACACACACTAGCTGGAGTCTACACACAACACCATGTGCCATGGGGATGTATCCACACACACCATCCGCATGTTACCACAGGATGCAACTGACACACCTCCTCTGTGGCTGTGTCTTGTGACTGACACTGAGCAGCAAGCTACACCTGTCATGTGTAGTCCAACACTACCATCATGTTTGTTGTTGTATTCATCTGTCTCACAGGTGGTAGTGACATCATGTCACACAACAGCGTCATATGTAACAGTTTGTACCGCTTAATTCATGGACGCACAGCATAGACTAATCATGTGTGATGATACTTTTGTGTACACATTTACTGTGTCAACTGCATGTCTCTAAGTCACATCTATTCCGTCACAATAAAGAATTTGACCTGTCCATGTTGAATTGTATGTTGTCCTCATCCTGTGATACTGTTGTCTGAATTGATAGTAGGGTGTCCACACCCAGCTTATCTTTTGGTAGACCCCATGGAAGCCTGGATGCAGATGGCAGTCACTGGATCGCTCACCTTCCCATTGTGATGCTCAATCTTATGCTGGAACTGTTCCAACTCCCTACAGCATATGCTCGATATCCCATCATGCATTGCACGCACTGTTCACATGCTGTGCACCTGTTAGGTGTGAAAAGAGCATCTGTGAGGTTAGGGGCCAACTTGGTGGGTGTACTGCAGTACTACAGTAAGTGGCTTACATTACACAATGACATGACACATGACTAGGGCTCAACCCATTATCCCAGGTGTATCACTGTGTTATGTGGCTTTCATCTGGACACAGATGGTGGTTCACCTGTATGTCTTTTTCTCATGATATCACCAGCTGCAGCACCTGCATGCCACATGCAGCCATGTACAGCCAGTAGTCTGTCAGCCAGCAGGTACATGGTTTGCACAATGGTGCAGCACTAGTTAGGTCAGCATTGTGTTGTATCCAGGTTGCAATTGTCTGAGTACAGTAAGCAGGGCTGTGTCCACACACAGTGATCATTATCCTGCCACATGCTGTTGGACATGTGTACAGTGCTGTGTAGTAGCACTACTGAACATCGCACAGGTGACTGGCCACCATACACCTCCCTGTTGCTCCACCAGGGCCAATGCCATATGCTGGCCTGTGGTGATACCTCCATAGAGGTAGATCACTGCCATTGGGGCACCCAGTACACATTTCCACAGTGGACCTCAGGTCATAGTACACACACCTGCATGTTTTCCATGGCGCCACATGGTTCCACAGACATTTCCATATCAGGCAGCCTGTCACTCAGCATTTCAGTTACGTATGGGGACTGACCTTACTGTGCAGGAGTGCTGCAATCAGTATGTGTATCCAGCCATATACACATCACTAAGCAGAGCCATGGTGGGCAACCATAATGGTATTGGTTGTCCAGCACTATACACTGAGGGTGGCTGCCAGATGCACCTGCTACTTCTTCTGGATTGTGTTCAGGACATGTAGGTTGACTGCTGCACCTACTGTGTGGTAGAGATTGCTGTATTGTACAACGTGCGGTGGGGGTGTAGTGATGTTGTGCATCCTATGAACATTTGTCAGCTGCAGTGGAGATGCAGTGCTACCAATACAGTGCCAGGTGTGTCGGTACATTGTCAGTTGTACTGTGTAACGCCTGCAGTCTGCCACTATGGGTGTATATTAACAGGTCATGTGTACCCCAGTGCTTGTCGAGTTGCATGGATGCTGGGATTTCAAATGGGAGTAGGGACATCTGTACATTGGTACACACCATGTCTGGTATGTATGTGTAGTGTGGCACCATGATACTGTCAGCCACATCCCCTGCTCTACATGGAGTGTTGGTGTTAGGCTTCACAGTCCATACAAATTGAGACATGTGGGCATGGCATAAGGGCAGGTGGGAGTCAGCTCTTGTCCCTTGTGTCCTGCTACATGTTGTGATTCACAGGTGCATTAGGCATGTAGCAGCCTCACAGCTCATATGTGTGTGTGTGTGTGTGTGTGTGGCATTGTATTTCTCCATGGCAACCTCTTCCATCCTAGGAAGCCGGTAGGCTCCTGGCTTCACTGGCTCCTGTGCCATACTACAGATGTGTTAACAATTGGCTACCTATTGTAGTCACACATGTGCACTCAGGGACATGGCTAGGGGTTCATCCTGTACTCACTGATGGTGGTCAGTACAGTGGGGGCATGTGGGTCATCTGGGACATCAGGGGTACGTATGGGGTACACCTTTGGTGGCTGCTGTGGGCTGATGGGGTGTGACTGTCAGGTGGCACTTGGGAAATGGGACTGTGGGGGGACTAGGGTGAGGCAGGGTATGTCACTACTTCACTGTGAGTGATGTGTATCCCTGGATTGTGCAGCCCAGACTCAGGCTGTTGCACCTGTGGGAGGTGCTTCAGATAATTCTTGATGGTGGTGGGAGCCACCCATGACATGTCATGGTTGTTGGATAGACTCTGTGGGACTGGGTGGCTGTGCCAGTGTCGCGGGTATGGACACAGCTTCATGGGCACACTCCACTGCCGCTTGGTCAGGCTGTGCTAGTTATCTTGTGTATGTGCCTCTGTGATGGTTCTGTGCATGCATGTGCATTATGTCATCGAGCACTGCAGTGTGTCCCTCTGTGTAGCACATACCGGGCACTGTGCTGACGACCGGTGTCATGTCTTTTCTGTTCCACTGCATATCTGTGTACTGACTGCTGCAGTCATCATATGTGCTCCACTGCATCTTACATCATGGTGTCATGTATGTATCGTAGAGCACACCATGCCATGCACCACCATGGACTGTACATTCCTTTGTCGGGTTGTCCACTGTCGTTATTCACATCGTCACTTACGGTTCCGTCCACACATATGTGTTCCAGTCAGGGTGCCTATTGCATCAGCACACAGTATGTACTATCAGGACCACTCTCAATGGTGTGACCAGTGCCATGGCACAGTTATCATACACGCAACTGGATCGTCGCGTGCAACCAGATATACACATGCCAGTTGTGCACTCTGCCAATCCATACCATCAACAGTGATTTGCACAACTGGCTCATACAGCATGCCCCACCGATGCTGCCTTTGCCTCATCAGTTGCTGTACTTGCCACAGTCCTGCCTGTGCATGTCCTGTCATGGCCTGCGCCTCATCATCACTGGTGGTGCACAGTTGATAATTACCCTCACCATCTGCACTGCAGGCATGGGACTGACATGCATGCCTGATTTGCTCTCACGCCAAGACCACTACTGAACACATGACCCAGAGTACATGTTGCACACATCCATACTTTGTGGGTGGGCTCACTGCTTGTTTGCATACACATGACACTGTTATATTCTTACAGTGTGTTACCCTGCAAGTGTTTAGAGACAGGATGTTCATTATAGTGCAGTGGTGGGTGTAGCACATGCATCCATGTCATGGTACATGGTGCATTACCGCACTATGGTGGTGGCTATTTGTCTGTCGGTATTACAATGCCTACGCCCAACATGTTACATCACTGTGCATTTCACTACCATTGCTGTCACATCCACTACAGTATGACAGTGACATGTTGTCCTGCATGTTCATTGTGGTGTTGGACTGTGTTGTATCAGCGAGCTAACTCCAAGGTCATGGGTGTCATGCCGATGTATGCCACAGCCACCGACACTGCTAAGTATCACATATGTTGGCACTGCCTTTGGTCATGGAGGTACAGCGGGTGTGTTGCAAGTGTGCAGTTGCTTGGGCAGGCAGGTGTGCACTGTCATCCCCATGTGGTTTCTGTGGGTCTCATGGGGTCTTCGGTGTCTCCAGGTGCCATTCATGTGGCATTGCCATGGCCATTTTGCCCTTCCACAAGCATCCGTGTGGTCAGCTGGGCCCTTATACCAGTGCAGACTTGCACATGCAGGATTTCATGCAGCTGCAGTCCCACATCTGTGCCCCCTGGATGTGGTGCACATGTTGTACAACACAGCTGTGTACAGGTAGACTACTGAGGCCAACACCACACATGCCACTGGCTGATCCATCCATGCAGCATGGTACTGTCATGCACAGTACAACATACATGAACAGTGTCATTGATGTACAGCAGTCAGGTAGCTGTGGTGGTACCTCCCCTGGGTACCCATGGGGGCTGTGTGTCCATTGCTGTTTGTGTGTTGGGTGACTCTGTGATACCCCTGTGGTGATTGGTGTGATACCAGGCAGGTGGTGGATCCTGCAGCTGCATGGGCACCCCTCAGGGATGCACCATGTCCCCTTGTGCATGTACAGTGTCCTCACTTGTGTACAGACATGTCCTCTGCGTTCCATTTGGTGTATCTATGTAGCCATTTGTACATATCCCCCAACATACTGTCTGGCACAGTTTCCTGTATGCTGCTGTTGTTTTGCTGTTACTGATGCCTGTGCCAGTCAACAGCTGACCTACACTTCGGCCTGTCATGTGACATTGCTGGCATGTGCCATGCCTCATCTGGACACATGTGACCTGTGGCACTGGTGGTAGTTACATCATACAACACAGTCCCACACTGCATCACACTTACCAGTCGGTGTTGCCAATTCTGTCAGCATTTAGCTCACCCTCATCTTCACTGTCAGTCACCTGGATCGGCCTCCATGCTGGTGGTTCAAAGCGATATGGATGGATCTCTTGTGCATCTTGCGCCTCCTCTGCATTTGATGTTGTGCCTGACGCATCGCTTTCAGTGTCTGATTGTTCATCCTCAGCATGCGATGAGGTGTCTTGGCCATCACCATTGCACTCTGACTCGTCATGCTCATGTGTCATGTTGCCACTCTCCTGTGTGGATGCATAGTCATCCTCAGGGAATGATTCATCATCCACAGAGGACATTGCTGTATAATGCCTGTGGGAGACATGAACGACACACTGTGACCCCCTCTTGCACGTACATTGGTTTTGTGCAGACTCTACCCCCCCCCCTTTTCCACTGAGGAACATTCATACTGCACGATCCAGCATTTGCATATTCACTTGCTCACCATCAGCTCATGAGTTCACACAGTGACATGCATCATTGTGCCTGCTTCCAGGTGGTATGCCACATGTTGACGCCAATTGCGCCTTGTGCCATATGCTGATGTGCCAGTGACCGTGCACCCACTTCCATGACAGGCAAGGCCCAGATTGATATGGCCTGCATCATGTAGCACCCCAAGTGGCATGCTAAAGGAACAACATACCTATATGGGGTGTCATGCGTCACAGTACATACCCCCATCAGGCTGCATGGCTCAACATCCTGGATCCCTGGATGGCATGCCCCACCCTCACATCCCCACACATCACAGCTATGCCAATGGCCCAAAAGCCTATTCATGCACCCCCACTTCCCCCTATCCCAGTGGCTGCTGGCTGGGCACCTGACATGGGCAGACTAGATGGGCAGACTAGATGTGCCTATCGGTCCTTATCTGCCATCAAAGTCTATGTTTCTATGACAGTGTCCCACACATCATGGTGGTCTGATGCCCCCCCACACTGCAGGCACCCGGCCCTGGTTGCCATCTAGCAATACCCACCGGACAACTCCATGGCCGACCACCAACTGGGCGCACTCCAGGTGTATACTACTGATTACGGTGCTCACTGCACCGACTGACTGTGCATTTCCTGGATACAGTGTTACCACTCAGAGGATGCTCAGTCTGCAGCTGGACACGGAGGTGTGTGGCATATTGTTCTCTCTAACTGTTGTTGGGGTGGACAGGCACTCTGGTGGAGAGTAGTGGACATCTAGGATATGCAGGGTCTCTGGTGTGCACTGTGTGGACTGCACACAGTGCAGCACTGACTGGAGCTTGGGCATGCCCCATGCAGGGTTTCCCGTCCATGCAGCCAGCATTGCCACCCATATGTTGTTCATCCCATGGGGTTTCTATTGCCCTTCTTGGCTCTGTAGTATATTTGGACACGGGAGGGTGGGCTAGCCCTGCAACCCATGCACTGTGACTCAGGGGCACGGGTATCATTTGCCCACAACAGGTCCCTACACACACTGGTGGTTGGTGGGTGTCAGTGGGTCTGAGGTGGGACCATATGTGACAATGGAACACTCCAGCAACACCCACTGGATGCTACAGTCACTTAGCCAGGCTGCTGGCTGGTGTCACGGTGCTTAGGTCACTGTACCCCGGTGTTGTCTTGAATTGTCATTTGTGCTGAGCCACAAGCCAGGCCTCAGTGTGGGCGCCAACGTTGACACGCACTTCCTTGCACCCCTGTCACAGGTGATATATGGCATACCTACTGACATGGATCAACTTAGTACACATCACCTGCAACATGTTGCAGGCTGCTGGTTGCAGTTCTGGGTGGCATCACCCATGGCACTATGTGCTCCTTGTGCCGTAGATGTGTTGCGCATTTCACATAGAGTGACAGTCACCCATTGTGACTCAGGTCCATTGTGTCACTCACCACAACATGGTCACACATTGTCTGTTGTACAATTCCCAGAGGCGACACGTCCCAGCCATGCTTGGTGGGGGTGGGACTGTTGGTGTGTCAGCAGCACCATATTGAGACCTGTTCCACATTCTCAGTCAGCATGCCTGATGGCCTGTGTGTCTCATGGGACCACTGTGATTGATCAGGCATCACCTGGACATTGTGCACAACTGTGACATGACTCCATGCCAATGGTGGTACAGATATTGTTGTCCTCTGCAGGTGCATTCCATTTTTGCCAGACAGTGTCTGCATACTATGTGGCATGTGTCCTGCCACACTGTGCTTGCACTGAGATTGTCTGCTCTGCTGCCTCCCTAGTGTACGGATACTGACACAGTGTAGATTACCATGCACATGCATGTACGCATCCACATGCACACACATACACATTGGCAGTCCCACCCCCCAACCACCCACTACTGCACATACATGGCTATGCAGCTTACACTGTGCCATTGTACATACATGCATACTCGGTTGACTACTTCCATGATGGGTCCCCTGCCCTGTCTGCTGTCCCACTGCGGGTATGCACTGCATTCAGCTGTACACAGGCATAGCCGCACACACTCCACTGCACAGCCATACACATGTCCAGTACCACACTGCATTGTTGTTTCCACAACCTAGTACACTGCTAAACATAGAAACATAGACTTTGACGGCAGATGAGGACCGCTAGGCCCATCTAGTCTGCCCATTTCCCTACCTACAGGATAGGCCACAGATCCTAGTTAACCCACAGCCTATATCTTCCAGCCCCCCACAAGAATTACCTTATGTCTGTCCCATGCATTCTTGAATTCTTCCACAGTTTTAGACCCCACAACTTCCTCAGGAAGGCTGTTCCATGCATCCACTACCCTCTCTGTGAAATAATACTTCCTCACATTGCCCCTGAACCGCCCTCCTTCTATCTTTAAATTGTGTCCTCTTGTTCTTGCAAGTCTCTTTTCTGAAAGATGCTACCCTCTTGGACTTTGTTGATTCCTTGAGGTACTTGAAAGTTTCTATCATGTCCCCCTCTCCCTTCTTTCCTCAAGGGTATACATATTAAGCTCCTTTAGTCTCTCCTCATACGGCTTCTCTTGCAGACCCTGCACCATTTTAGTTGCCCTCCTCTGACTGCCTCTATCCTGTCTATGTCCTTGGGAGATGGGGTCTCCAGAACTGGACACAGTATTCCAGATGGGGTCTCACCAACTGTCTGTACAGAGGATAACAACTTCCTGTTTTCTGCTGCTGATGCCTCTCCCTATACATCCCAGTATACCCCGGCCCTCCCTACTGCCTTCTCACATTGCTTGCTAACCTTAAGGTCATCTGATATGATTACCCCAGGTCCCGTTCCTGTTTTGTTGTTGTTACTACCTCCCACCCATTTGTATTCTTCCCTGGGATCTTGTTTCCAGGTGCATTATTTGCACTTTTGCATTGAATCTAGCTGCCATACGCCTGACCATTCCTCCAACCTTGCAAGTCCCTTTTCATCCTTTCCACGCTCCTTGTGTATCAACCCTGTTGCAGATCTTTGTGTCATCTGCAAAAGGCATACTTTTCCTTCCAGTCCTCTGCAATGTCACTGATGAAGACATTAAAGGACTGGACCCAATACTGAACCCTGCGGTGCCCCACTAGTAACCGCCTTTCTTCAAGTGGACTCCATTTACAATTACCTTCTGTGTCCTGTTGTCGGCAATGTTTTGCAGGCTACCACCCTGGGACCCACTCGCAGGCTGGTTAATTTGACTATCAATCTTTTGCGTGAGACTGTGTCAAATGCCTTGCTAAAGTCTAGGTAGGCCATGTCCACAGCCCCTCCCTGGTCTACTACTTTGGTCACCCAGTCAAAGAAATCTATTAGATTCGTCTGACATGACCTTCCCGCTGTGAACCCATGCTGCCTTGGATCCTGTGCTCCACTGACCTCTAGGTACTCAACTATTCTTTCCTTCAGAAGTGACTCCATCACTTTCCCAACCACAGAGGTCAGACTGACAGGTCTGTAGTTTCCTGCCTCTGTCTTGGTCCCACTTTTGAGAAGGGGAATCACATCCACCTTCCTCCAGTCCTCGGGTACCACACCATCCTCCCATGATTTATTAAAAAGAGTAGCAGTGGTTTCACTAGTTCCTTCCTTAATTCTTTTAGAATTCTGGGGTGAATTCCATCAGGACCCATTGCTTTGTCCACCTTCAGTTTTAGGAGTTCTTGCAGAACCCTTTCTTCTGTGAAAGGACTGGGATCGACCCTCCTATCAAGAGTGCTTCTGTTAATTGGATTAGGCACTTCTCCTCTTTTGTGAATACTGAGCAGAAATATTCGTTCAGTATTCCTGCTTTTCACTGTCCCTCTGCCCACTCACCGCTCATTCTATTCAGCCTCACTATCCCTCCCTTTGTCTTTCTACGCTCACTGATGTACCTATAAAGGTTTTATCCCCTTCTTAACTGAGTTGGCTATCTTTTCCTCAGTTTGGGCCTTTGCTATTCTGACTTCCCTCCCTGCTTCTTTCTGCCTTAACTGGTACAGCTCTCTGTCCTGCTCCTTCTGTGTTTCCTTATACTTCCGGAATGCTATCTTTTTCTTCCTGACTTTCACAGCCACCTCTCTTGAGAACCACAGTGGCTTTTTCTTTCAGTTTGATTTGTTTATTTGCTTCACACTAAGGCTTGTTACCTCTGTGATGGCAGTTTTGATAATTCCCCATTGTTGCTCCACACCTCCTTCTAGCCTGTTTGCTAGTGCTTTTCTGAGGCACTCTCCCATCTTGCCAAAGTCAGCCCTCCTAAAGTCCAGTACCCTCACTTTTGTATGGCTTGACTCTGTAGCTGAGTTTAACGTGAACCACACTGTTTGATGGTCACTTGTCCCCAGATGGCAACCCACTTCTAGATCTGAGATCCTCTCACTGCCCCCGTTTGAGAGTACGAGGTCTAAGATTGCTCCCTCACGAGTGGGTTCCGAAACTAGCTGTCTAATGCCTGCCACCTGTAGGGCATCAAGAATGGCCCTATTCTTGGATGTGGCTGCAGCAAATGTGCTCCAGTTAACATCTGGCATATTCAGGTCTCCCATCAACAGTATCTCCTTTCTCTGCCATTCTAAGAATGCCTTCCATCATATCCTTGTCCATTCCTTCCCCTGACATGGGGTCTGTACACAACCCCTGTGCGGATTGTGGTGCCTTTCCAGTCTCAAGGTGACCCACAGTGCCTCCTCTCCTCCCTGTTTACTCTTTGTTCAGTTGCTTTTATCCCTTCCTTTACATAGAGACTCTCCCCTCTTCTCCCCTGCCTGTCTCTCCTGTAAGTTATGTACCCTGGTATGTTAACATCCAGTCATGGTTCTCTGTGTACCATGTTTCTGTGACTCTACGATATCCAGGCATCCTCTTCCATTAAGGCCACCAGCTCAGGGAGCTTGTTGCCCAGACTACGGCATTGGTACTCATTACCTCCATTTCCTGATGGCCTTACCCCTTTTGCCCCATCCTGTCCTTCTTGCTTTTGTCACTTTCTCCATTTACCCTGCCCTTCTCCTATCGACACCTCCATGTTGGTGTTTGCCACACTTACTACCGTGATTGTTTGGGGGCTAGATTTTCCTGCTCCTTTCCAGTGCCTCTCCTTGGCTAGTTTAAAAGCTTGCCAATGAAGCATTTAAACCTATCACCTAGGATCCTGGTTCCCTCCCGGACAGATGCAGCCCATCATGCCAGTATAGGCTTGCATCACTCCAGGTGGACCCCTGTCCCCAATGAAGCCAACCTCAGCTCCACACCAGTTTTCAACCACTGATTGAACTCTATGGTACGAACACCCTAGCCTCTATGCCATAGATGGGTAGCACCTCCGAGAAGGTTACCGTGCGTGCTACTTGACTAAGGCCCTCCCCAATTCCACAAACTCTTCCTGCACTCTCTCTAATCCTTTCTTAGCCAGGTCATTTGTTCCTAGGTGGACAATGACATCCAGCTCCTCCCCTGTGGCTGCTCCAGCAATCCTGAGGATTCACTCCCTGTCCCTCCAAGCCATGGCGCCAGGCAGGCACCTTACCTCCCTCTCCCCTTCCTTGCCCAGTTCTACCTTCCTAACAATGGAGTCCCCCACCAGGAGTTGTTTCCTTCCCCTGCAGGGTCCCCTGCCACCCTCCTGTGGGTCTCCTTTGTGGAGGTTCCCAGCATCCTCCTTGGTCTCCACTGTAGGTGCCTCCATAGAGGAACCACACTTTGCCAGAATGGCAAACATCCAACACAGTCATCACAGCATTGTGCACATGCTTGCTGTGTGCCAGGTATTACCCTTAGTGTTGCACTCATGATCATCCAGCTATGCACATTGGGATGGGGCAGCCACCCATCATGGTCACAGGTCACATCACAATGTGTGCTGCATCTCTAGCCTCAGTCATTGTGTGCTAGCACACCATCTGGATTGCTCCACTACACGCAAACCAGCAACACACATGGGGAAATAACCCATCCCCAGTGTCAACAGTAATGCAGATACATATCACTGGACTGTGTTTCCCAATGCTATAACATGACAACCTGTGCACACATGCAGTGACATTACACATACGTGCAACAGTCACATACTCAGACTTGTTGCAGCCACAGTGGGTCGTCACACCTGTGTTCATTGGACATCACAGGCCCACACCACATCATGCACACTCTGCAGGACTCTGCCACTGTCCCTAGTTCACGCCTGTGGTGTGGTACCATCACCATGGTGATGCCCACCTGTGCAGGGGACACCATATCCATGCCAGTGTCACACATCCACTACACTATGTCACATCCCACCTCATGTGCAGCACTCAGTCTCATATGCCAGCATTGTGCTGCCCACTGTGGACATGCCACACTATGTTTGCAGTGTGGGTGTTCTTTCTCTACTGGGGTACTGTGGCGGGGACATGTTTCTTGTCCACCATTCCAGTCCAAACTGTCCTGTTGAGGTGGACTCCATTGTCCTACTGCCTTTGCCTACTTGTCACAGTGTTGTCACGACTTTGTGTAGGGTGTTTCAGCATGGCGCTACTGCTGCAGCTGTGACTGCACATGTCCTGTACACACAGTCTGCACATGGGTCAGCTGCACTGGCCACTATGCCCTGTACACACCATGGTCACGTCATCATCCTCTGTGCACCCCCGGGTCATTGTCTACATACCTATGTCTTCCTTGCTATGTGTGCACTGGCATTTTGTACATACCACAGTGCCTGCTCCTGCTGTCTGCTGTTCCTGCTGCAGTTCCTGCTGCATCCTCATGATGCAGACCTGGGTGTTGCATGCCAGGATGACCAGCACCCCCACTGGATACTTATGCCAACTACACCACATCCACATTGTAGCAGGTCCTGTGTACCTGGTGTGACAGTCTGCAACATGCATTTTGGACATTGCCTCTACAGCTGATCCACCCAGTGCACTGTCATGTCTTCCCACCCTATGGTACTTTCATTGTGGCTGCAGTTCCACTTTGCAGTTGTTGCTGCAGGTGCAGTGGGCCACCTCCAGGACACCCTGGTGAGTGCAGCACTAATATCGCATTCCAATCACATCCACTGCCCTTCCTGCACTGCACTTGATCAGCACTACGCAATCGGTGTCACTTGTTGTGCAGCATGGCACTGTGTTCCTTGGTGTACTGTTGCACCTCTACACCTGGCCATCCTTTACAGGTGTGCCCTTCCCTGCTCCACTGTGTATGTACCGTGACAGATGGTAGCTGATCCAGTGTATGGGGATAGGTGCAGCTGTGCCCCCCTGTGGGTTACTCTAGGCCCCATTGTTTGTTGTTTCTGCTGCATGTTACTCGGTTACTGCAGTGTGGTTACCTCACTACTATACATTTATTGTCTCGGCATCTCCTGCAATGCCACAGCTCCCAATTCAGTCTGACATTTCTCTGCTGACTGCAGTTTTCCAGTGTTTCCTGACATTGACATTTTCTCCTATTGCAGCTGACTTGCTCTGTGTTCCTGTCTGACGAATTCATGCCACTTGGAACAGTTTACCTATAGACTGCTGTAGTTCACTGTGATATTCATGAGACCCTTTCCTGTAGATCTGGTAGCTGTGTGCAGTGCTGTGTGACGTCACTGGTAACTCAGTCACACTCGCTGTGCTGCCATGCTCTGTAGCACCTCCACAGCGTTGTGTCAGTTTTAGCTTCACTGCATTCCGCTTACTGTGTTTCCTTGCTGTTCTGAGCCCCTTTCTGCCTCGCTGTTCTAAGCCCCTGTCTTGTCTGTGTTGCCTTGCGATCCCATTTCTGCCTCACTGTTCTGATCCCCTGACTTGTCTGTGTTGCCTTCCGATCCCGTGCTGTTCTGAACCCCTGACTTGTCTGTGTTGCCTTCCGATCCCGTTTCTGCCTCACTGTTCTGATCCCCTGACTTATTTGTGTTGTCTTGCAATCCCATTTCTGCCTCACTAATCTGAGCCCCTGACTTGTCTGTGTTGCCTTGCGGTCCCGTTTCTGCCTCGCTGTTCTCAGCCCCTTACTTCTGTGCTCCACTCATCTGCTGCATTTCCGTGGCATTTGTACCTCTGTTCCTGGTTCGTTTGCCGGCTCTCCTGTTCTGTAGCCCACTGCTTTGGCTCCTCCCTTCTCCCTGTCGCGCACCACTCAGACTCAGTATTTCCTGTTTCTTTCGGGATTCATTTACTGACATCACGGGCTGTCGGTTCCCCTCACTCGGCTGCATTCGGCTTTTGTCATCTACTATTTGTAATTTTATTAATTTGGGGCATATTTCATGCATCGTTCAGTGACTTCAACTACTGGCCACTGCTCTGGTGCATGGGACACACTGCATGGTGTGGTGATGCCCAGAAGTAGGTATATGCTCTTTAAAACCTCTGTTTTCATTTTTTTGTTCTTCTTTTCTTCTTAAATAATTACTTGGAAGGTGCAATGAAACACTCCAAAGTGTGGGTCATGGCCTGATAACAGCACTTTCAAAGTGATAAAGGCACTCAGCACAAGTGCCTCATGCCTTAGAATGCTCCTGGGGCATGCTCTTATCAGACCATAACCCACACCTCATCATGTCTTATTGCTTGCATAAGAGAAGAGTATAATAAGTGAAAGACCTTCTATCAAATTTGGGATCACTAAAGCAGAGAAACACTGGTTTAGGAAACATAGGAACTGTCATCTTAAAAGTGAAACAGCAGAGAAATACACCTTTCTAGGAGAATAAAAAAGAAGATTAAAAGTCTGAAATAACAATCATAGACAAATGAGGTATCCTAAGGATGGACAGACCAGGTATTGAAGATTCCTTCCCTCGTTATTATGAAAAATTACATTCCTCTAATTCAGAACCAGCCAGAGAAACAAATTAGGAATGCCATACAGATTCCGTAGATGAATCTGTGATTTCAAATAATTACTTGTTTTTAGATAAACCAATCTCTGATCAAGAAATAAGCTGAGCTAGGCATCCATGGCTAAGGAGAATTACCAGGACCAGATGGATGTGCCTTTGAATTTTATTTACAGTTTGAAGATTTAATAACACATTTAGACACAGATTATGTCACTATATCCGAAGTAGAGGCAGGGTGCTGAATTAATTTAAGGAGGCATTTACTATCGTAATATTAAAACCCATACAAGATGAGAAAAAAGTTGAAAATTATTGCCAAATTGCAATATTAAATATTGATTACAAAATAATACCAAAGGTTCTGAATAACCATCTGCTTATGTAAATACAAATTTGAATACATAAAGGTTGAAATACTGTAGTTTCCTGCCATCTAGTAGCATACATGATGAGATTCACGAGGTGCTTTACACCCTAGGCTATAAGAATTCTGGTATCATTGATGCCAAGGTGTGTCTCTAGATGCTCATAAAGATTCTTAACAGTGGATTCAATTATCATATGGGAGTTGTGAGATATCGGAAGATGCCAATATGTCTTCCCATGGACAAGATTGCAAATTTGTTGTTGTTGTTGACATTTATGTAGCAGCTGCCAGGGAACTCTCTCGGGCATGTCCCACTCACCACTGCAGCTCTACCTTCCATCTTACGCCTGTCCACCAGGGAACCAGGAACAGATACCCCCATCCTAGCCTGGCCTGATGAACCCCCACGGCTCTGATCCCCCCCAGTGTAGGGCCACCATCCACCCTGGTGTTCTATCTAGAATCTAATGTACCAGACCAGGGTCGTATGAGGGATCAGGAGAGCCAGTAGAAAAACTCTGATGTTGGGGGGGCTTTAGAGCACTGGAGGCTGCCATTGCCTATTTCTGGTGCCAGGGATTTTCTTCATGCTGGTTGCCCCCAAAGTGTGGACTGCAATGATGTCTGCGCACATACATGCTGATGGCTGCCACTGCTCTGCCCCCCATAGCTGCATCACTACCTTGTAGTGCCCCCAATTTCCATTGGGGGCCACTAAGGAGCAATGAGAGGCCCACAATGCACCTCAGGAGAGGAGAGCATTCCTCTGGATGCTCAGTCCTCTCCCTCCCCAGCTGACACTCAGTGGCCTGAGTCCATTCCCAAACTCAGGTCACCGGCATGGTGCAAGGTGTGGCATCCAGCACCTCAACCCTCAGTGCACACTGGGCCAGCCTAAGATTGCAAATTACTGGGAAATTAACCAATCCTTTCATTTGGGCCACAGAGTTAGACAATGGTGTTCGTTATCACCCTGCTTTTATATTGGGTACAGAAGTTTTTCTAGCTAAAATTCACAAAGATAGTAATATTTAAATGAGTTTTGATAGGACAACAAATTAAAAAATAATGGTTACAGAGATGATATCTTATTATTAGAGACCCGCAGCTTTGTATGACAGAATGAAAAAAAGGGAGCAATAACTACTCGAAGGTACTGGGATACGCTATAAATGAAGTATAAATAAATAAAATAATGTAGAATAAGAAATCTTAGCAACTAATAATAATGTAATAGAGAAATGCAGCATTTTGTTTTCCGTACAACACAAAAATGTTTTTGGGGATTATCTAGGGGTAAGACTTTCAATACCTATATCTAAGTTTTACCAATGTAATCATTTGATATTTTTGGACAAAATAAAAAAAATACATTTCAGTTAACAAATAAGATACTGTACAACTGACTATGATGCAATGTAAGATACACTTAATAAAAATGTCAATAGTCCCTCTGCTAATTTATACCCTACAACTGACGCTGATACAATGGATATGCATTTATTAAAAACATCAATAGTCTCAATATGAATTTATACCCTATACGCTCTGTCAGATATCCTACAAGCTCTACCAGTAGAGATACTACAAATATGGTTTACGTATGTTAGTAAAGAAATCATACAGTATAATAGCCACCCTAGAATTTCCTGAGATATTATATTTCCCCAAAAAGTGTGGTGAGATGGCTTGTCAGATATAGGACTTTATTATGATGTGTGTATTATAAAAGTCATATTAAATTGAACATATGGTGATAGAAATTATATATCAGTAGAAAATGTTGTTCTGGCACAAGAAAACAAGGAAAATGTTAAGTTAACCATATTTGTTTTAATCCCAAGAGAAATTTAACAGTTACAATTGTAATTATTTTAAAACTTAGTTAAAATAATCAAAATATCAAGTCATAACCAATATGAACCCACTGGAAAGTATACTTGCAAGAATCTTGTTCAATCCTGATTCTAGGGTCAATAATAAACATTGTTTTCTATAGAATATTGTGGGATAAAGGAATAAGGAGGTGGAAGGACTTAATGGATAGGGCTCAGTTCAAAAACCGAAGTACTTGTAGAAATAAATACTCTTTCCCAGACATTGAATTCTTCGGGTAAAATCAGCTAAGTACAATATTTTGAAAGCTGTATGAAAGGTGAAAAAAGGGAGCCTCCTTCAATAATGAAGGTAAAAAGTCGGATAATCCTACTTCAGGCAAAGAGAGAACAATTTCTATCCAGGACTAATACGAACATGTTAAAAAAATCATGACAAAATGTTTAAAACTGTGAAAACAAGTCTGGATGAAGATTTTTGAAAGATGATAATGCCAAATTTATGGACTAGGATGCTAAACTCTACATTCTGCAAAGTACTCAAAATAATTCATTTAGTACAGACTCTTAACCAAATCTTATTACACCCCATCTAAACTGAAAATGATGGGAATTGTGCAAAATTATAATTGTTGGCAGTGTTGCAAAGAAGGGGTGAATATGGTTCATACATTTTGGGAATGCTGTATAATCCAACTTTGGTGAGACTCTACCTGAAAATTGTGAATAGTATACTAGGTGAAAATCTGACTTTCATATTTCAAAACATGCTGTTCCCAAGCACTTACAAAAAAGAATGTGAAAGGAAAAAAAAGGGAATTATCATTAATAAACATAGGAATGATGGCCATTAAAAGGCTGATTCAAAAATATTGGAAACTACGTGATTAAAACACAACTTTCCCTCTGCTTGAATGGAGAAAAATATTTTTAGATATGTTACATTACAAAAATATTTTCTAAGCTGAGCAACAAATTAAAACTATTTATGTAAAACTGAAAACTGGGATAGGAGCCTGTCCTTTTCTTCCTAAAAAGGTTCCCCTCTGAGTGGTACCCATCTCTGAAATATGTGGCAGTATTATTAATTCATAATGATACTGTTAATTCATTCCACTAATTGTACATTGGCTAATAAATTTACTGTGTGATGGTTGTGGTTAGATAAGGCCATGCCTTATTGATTTGGTCATGTTTCAAATAATTTTATGTATTTAAATGCATCAGAGATGCCATGGTGGTCCAGTGTCCAGGGTCATACCTGAAAATAGGCATTCCTTGTCTAGTGTGCTTACTCAGTAAACAAAAGCTAATAAATAAGTGCAAGGGATCATGGGTACAAGACATGGACCAGTGGGATATTGTAATTCTTCTTACTGGGCAAAGAATATGTCAGCTAGCCAGGGGCTAGAGTTAATTAAATAATTTTAGCAGGAGACAAAATAATAATTAAGCAGAGCTGGCCAGCCAGCATGTCCATTTGTGTTTAAATGGGCTCCAGCATCCAGCAGTGCCTGGATGTCAGACTTTCCTTTGTCTCTGCAAGGCTACCTAAGCTAATCTTGTTACCAGCCGCATAGGCTACCATTTATGTAAAGTGTAGCTTAATTACTGCCATTTTCAAAGAGGGAGGCTGGAGTTTCACCCAGAATTTTAGTTTTAACTGGTTGACCTCTGAGTTTTTTTTCTTATATTCAGAACTGCATATCTGTGTTTGGAAACAGAATACTAAAAACTGATTGATTACGTAGTCACAGAAACAGAAATGCTAGACAATCATAGGGCAAGCCACTATCCACTGGCCCTGCCCTTGTGGAAGCCCATAAAACTAGGATGCAAAGACAGTATCAGAGCCTGTCTAGCCTTTTTCAAGTGGGGACCCTGCCTGCCAGCATGCTAGGAGAGCAGAGGCATTTTTCTTCAAGAATTCATTTGCACTACCAAGAACTAAGATTTTCAACTGCCTTTGTTTGTCCAGGGAGGGGCTGTGGACATGGCCTAGAAATTAGCAAGGCATTTGACACAGTCCCACACAAAAAATTAATAATCAAATTAACCAGCCTGGGTAAAACACTGGTTGGACAACAGACACAGAAGGTAATTGTAAATGGAGTCTACTCTGAAGAAAGAGGAGTTACTAGTGGGGTACCGCAGGGTTCAGTACTTGGCCCAGTCCTTTTTAATGTCTTTATAAGTGACATTGCAGAGGGACTGGAAGGAAAGGTATGCCTTTTTGCAGATGTCACAAAGATCTGCAACAGGGTTGATACACAAGGAGGCATGGAAAGGATGAGAATGGACTTGGCAAGGTTGGAGGAATGGTCAGAGATATGGCAGCTTGGATTCAATGCAAAGAAGTGCAAACTAATGCACCTAGGAAACAAAAATCCAGAGGAAGATTACACAATGGTGGGGGAGGTATAACAACAACAAAAATGGAAAGGGACCCGGGGGTAATCATATCAGATTACTTTAAGGTTAGCAAGCAATGTGAGAAGGCAATAGGGAGGGCTGGGGGGATACTGGGATGTATATGGAGAGGCATCACCAGCAGAAAGCAGGAAGTTGTTATCTCACTGTACAGACAGTTGGTGAGACCCCATCTGGAGTACTGCATCTAGTTCTGGAGACCCCATCTCTGTAAGGACAGACATCCTGCTTACCCCCCCCCCGTGGTGGGTGGTGAGGAGAATCCCCTCCCATGTAGCTCTACTAACCAGAGGTGGGTTCTGATGAGGAGGTGCCAATCAGGGTTGGGCCGTGGAGCTCGGAAGCTCATGCTGCCCGACCTGAGCCATTTTTCACTTTTTCCAGCCCCCTGGAGCTGAGGCGTGCAATGATGCCAATGGAGAGTGTGCACAAGTGTCTGCACACTTTCCCTCCAGGTATCTGTCCCATCCCTGCCCCTCTATCTGTAGCATCGGTGTGCTGCCCCCAGCCACTGCTAGGGGCCAATCAGAGACCAACCACTGATGCCCCTTCCCTGGAGAAGGAGAGCAGTTCCTCGAATGTTCGATCCTTCTCCTCCCATACCAACCCCCGATGGCCCATGCTCATTCCTGAACACAGGCCACCAGCGTGGCACGAGGGAAGGTGACCAGTGCCTCAGCCCTCAGCACCACTGGGTTGGCTGTTCAACTGCCTTTGTAAAAACTTTGCACTTCAAAAATTCAACAACCAAGGACTTGAGGTGGACTTTAATCTCAGAGTTTTAAAGTGTAGGTTTATGTATATTTTCCATTTTATTTTCAATATCATGTAACCAATGTCAAAATTGTTTTGTCTTTATGTTATTTACTGCATTTATTAATTAATCAGGAAAAGCCTTTAGCTTATTTTAAAATAATTCTACTTATGCCTTTTGTGTGAGTTGCCTGGGTAGAGGGTTGTTCGGATTATATTACACCTGTGTGATTGCTTAAGGGCCAAAATGCTACCAAAAGTGAAGCATCACTAGGGACTTTGTGACAAAAGGAAGGGAGGTAATACAAGAGGTCTCAGGAGGGGCCTGTGGGGATTTGAACTGAGCTCTGCATTTCTGGAGAAAGACAAATCATAGGGTGTATAGGGCCCCCGTAGCCTATACACGCCTGTGGCTTTCTGGTTTGTTGCACAATGGCTGAAAGGGTTTTATCCCAGGAACACAGATGCAAGACTGTATTTGTACCCCCTCTCAAGGAGAGAGGGAACCTTGGGATCCTGTGACGTACAGTATGTTCAGCTGAGAAACAGTGAGTCTACAAAAAGGACAGAGAAGAGGTATCCCTGATCCAACCCCCTCATCACAAGAGGGATTTTCACTGTGACGCACAGAAATCTCACCCCAAGGGAGTGGGCTTGTGACAGATTTGGTGAGCAATGGTGCGAATGGCAAACTGTTTGAACAACCACACGCAAAGAGAGCAGAAAACTGGAAAAGGGAAAATTGGTTCAAACAATATGAAGCCTTGCTGTATTCTGACAATAGCAGTGAGTCCCAACCTTCGAACTGCCCTGGAGATGAAAGAGTTAACTTTCCATGCCAGGCATGGAACGCTGAGCTCGAGCTCGGTTGAGACTCTGTCTGTTGCTGTTTAAACTCAAACCGTCAGATTCTTTACTCCGCCTCACTGAACAGTCGCTCCGGAGATTTCTCCTTCTGCTTGGTTCATTTTGTCAGTTAAAGTACCGCTTTTCTCGGGTTTTCGACCGAATTTAAACCGTAACCTGTCGGTTCAGTCTCTGTCTGTGGTATCTGTGAGTACTAGATAGGTTTATATTAATTTTCTATTCTGTGTGGAACTTGTAAACGGTTCATCGGTTCGGTTTGAACCGATCAAGTTGTTAAAAAGTCTTTAATTGTACTTTTAGAGTGTGGTTACCGGTTCTTATCGGTTCTAAAAAAACTGATTTTATTACGGTTTTTTCTACGACCCGTAACACGGTCAGGAACCGATAAGAGGGTCTTGTCTGGAGGATTGCCATTAAAAGGGTAAGTTTGGTTAGGACTGGCACAATGTCTGAGAAACCCAAAAGAAAAACCGAGCCCACTGGGTTTCAACACTGTAGTGTGTGTGGGGAAGTCTTTGCTAAGGCTGACCCCTACACCACCTGTGTTTATTGTCTGGGGTTTGACCACCTCAATGCAGACTGCCAGATTTGTAAAAATTTTCCTGCAGCTACCCTAGAAAAGAGAGTTGGTAGGCTCAGGGAAAGGGAGGCCAAAAAGTCCGCTGAACCGGATGGCCAGCCCGGTTCGGTTCAAACCGAACCAGAAGGAGTGCCCTCTGACCAGGGCGAGACTTCTTCGGCCAAAAGGAGAGCCGATTCTGAGGAGTCGGTTCTGGCTAAAAGAACAGGAAAGAAAAAATCAGCTGGTGTGGATCCAAAACTTTCTTCTCCAACCGCTGAAGAAATAGCCAAAGCGATAAAAATTGTACAGTCGCTTTCCCCGGTTCCGACTGCACCGGCACCATCAAGGAGGCGCTCGGTTCAGCCGGTTCTACCGGTTCAAGATTATGATTTAGAGGAGTATTATGAACTGGAGGAGGAGAAAGAGGAGTATGAGGAAAGTGAATGTGGTTTTGAAAGTCTGGATGTGCCCATTGACCCGGACATCTCCCCAGACAGACCTTCAGGAGTGTCTCCTCCTAGGCTTTCTGAGTCCCCCATTTCATGTTTTATAAAAAAGTGGCTGAAACCCTCCAGCTTCCTATGGAAGAAGCTGTGGATGACCAGGAGGAGCCTGACTATGTGGAAATGATGAATATCCCAGAGTCTAGGAGGCTATCTATTCCCTTACACAAATCTTTTGGGAAACAGACATTTAAGATTTTAGAGACTCCTAATACTATACCTCCTGTGGATAAAAGAATGGATAAGAGGTATACATTGTCAGGTTCAGATACGGAGTTCCTTACACAACAATGCAGCCATGTTGGGTTAGCGCAGGCTGCAGCCTGTGATAAGGCAAATATTCCCTTGGCTTCACACACCCCAGACAAGGACTCCAGGAGGATTGATGCCATGGCAATGAAACAGTACATGGCAGCATCCTTGGGACTCAGACAGCCCAACTATATGGCCTATACTGCTAGGTATCAAAAATCCAGATGGGACACTGTTATGGCTTTAGCAAAACAGGTCCCTGGCCAAGCTGCAAGGAGCTGGAGCAGGTGGCTGCTGATGGTTTTGAGGCATCCAAGGTGCAATTCCATGCTGCAGTGGACTCCAATGATGTGTCATCTAGAGTCATGGCTACATCTGTGGCACTTTGTAGAATGGCTTGGCTCAGATGTACTAGCCTGTCACAGGATACCCAGACTAAGGCCATGGATTTTCCTGTTGTGGGTAATTCTCTGTTTGGGGAGCAAAGAGAGAATTACATGAAGAAAATGGATGAATATAGGACCACCTATAGGAGTGCACAGGCCAAGGAAAGGCAGGGCCACTCCTCAGAGGCAGCACCCCAGGGGCAGGGGCAGGCCTTTTCATAGGCCTTTCTACCAAGCCCAGGCCTCCTCTTCTGCCTATGCTCAGAGGGGGTTCTTTAGAGGGAGAGGCAGAAGGGGTACAAGCAGACCTGCTTCCACCCCTCAGCCAAAACCCCCTGCCAAACAGGCACCATGATGGGTTTGCCAGGGCCGATTCTCCACTACCTGTAGGGGGCAAGCTGGCTTACTTTGTCCAGGACTGGGACTCTCTAACATCAGACAAGTGGGTCCTGGAAGTAGTAAGCCAGGGACTGGTTCTCAGCTTCAAAATATTTCCAAACCTGAGAGCCAGATCCTTTCCACCTGCAAATCCTTCAGAGGCACCTGTCCTAGAGGCAGAAGTCTCTTCCCTCCTGGCTCTCAGAGCTGTGGAAAGGGTTCCACCCCTACACCAGGGCAAAGGATTGTACTCCAGGTACTTCCTTACCCCAAAAAAGACAGGAGAATGGTGGTCCATCAAGGATCTCAGATACTTAAACAAGCACCTTTTAAAACCAAAATTCAAAATGGTGACTCTGGGAATTATTCTACCCTCTCTTAGGCCAGGGGACTGGCTAGTGTCCCTGGACCTCAAGGATGCCTACTTCCATATTCTCATCAGAAGCTCCCATCGAAAGTATCTCAGGTTCGAGCTGCCCTCAGGCCATTACCAGCTCAGAGCAATGCTCTTCGGTCTAATCTCTGCTCCAAGGGTGTTCACAAAATGCCTGGCAGTGGTAGTTGATTCTCTAAGAAGGCAAAGGATTGCCATCTTCCCATACCTGGACGACTGGCTCATAGTAGGTCAGTCCCCAGACCAAGTCAAGTTACACCTACAGATAACTCAGCAACTGCTCACCTCTTTGGGTTTCATTCTGAATCTTTCAAAGTCAGTTCTAGAGCCTGTTCAGCTCCTCACCTTCATAGGTGCAGAGCTAGATACAGAAAAGGCCAGAGCTTTCCTTCCCCTGGACAGGGCAAGGACCCTTATCACACTGGCCTCCTCATTCACCCTGCAGGTGTCTCGACCAGCAAGGCATTTTCTGCAGCTCCTGGGCCATATGGCTGCTTCCACAGCAGTGGTGCAGGGAGCAAGATTTCAGATGAGGGACATTCAGTTCCATTTGAGAGCCTTTTGGTCTCAAAAGAAGGACCCTCTGACCAAATTGATCCCAGTGACTTGAACCCTGATCCAGGCCTTACAGTGGTGGCAGGATCAGAACAATCTAAGACAAGGAGTTCCCTTTGTCACTCAGTCCCACTCTTTAATCCTTACTACAGATGCCTCCCTCTTGGGGTGGGGGGCTCACTTGGGCGACCTGCCTACCCAGGGGTTGTGGTCCCCTCAGGAATCTCTGCTTCACGTCAATCTGTTGGAACTCACAGCAGTATTTCTAGCACTTCAAGCTTTTTCCAAATCTGTTCAGAACAAAGTTATTCAGATCAGAACAGACAACACCACCACAATGTGGTACAACAACAAGCAAGGAGGCACTCGGTCTATGGCCTTGTGCACAGAAGCAATGAAGTTGTGGTCTCAGGCTTATTCCCTGAACACCTCCCTCACAGCAATACACCTCCCAGGCAAGGACAATGTCCTGGCAGATGCTCTCAGCAGGATATCTCAGGGCCATCACGAATGGCCACTGGATCCCCTGGTCTTGGAGGTGATATTCTCCGGATGGGGCACCCCTCAGATAGATCTTTTTGCAGCCCCAGACAATCACTAACTTCCCCTTTTTTGCTGCAGGCCCCCAGTGTTGGGCTCAGTCCCCCTGGATGCCTTAGTTCTCAGTTGGGAAGGGAAGTTCCTGTATGCTTTTCCCCCTTCCCTCTCCTGTTCAAAGTGCTAGTCAAAATCAGGTCTCAACCCTGCAAAGTGATCCTGATTGCTCCAGACTGGGCCAGACAGCCCTGGTATCCTCTCCTGTTGTCCTTAGCGGTCCATCTTCCCCTGTCTCTTCCCAGGAATTGCAACCTGTTAACCTGTGCTCAGGGGAGGGTTTGGTAACCGAATCTCAAATCTCTCAATCTCAAGGCCTGGCTCTTGAAGAGTTAGAGTTTGCTGATTTACACCTCTCCCAAGGTGTAATGGATATTCTG
Organism: Neoceratodus forsteri; assembly: GCA_016271365.2. Taxonomy (NCBI): domain Eukaryota; kingdom Metazoa; phylum Chordata; order Ceratodontiformes; family Ceratodontidae; genus Neoceratodus; species Neoceratodus forsteri. The sequence continues at coordinate 29,498,593 of JADMNL010000035.1, read as the reverse complement.
AAGGCTTCTAGGAAACCTTCCACCAGGACTACTTATAATTCTAAGTGGAAAAGATTTTCCATATGGTGCTCTGGAAGGCATATTTCCCCAGAGTCTGCTGATCTGCCCACAGTCCTTGATTATGTGGTCCATTTGAATAGCTTGGGACTTAGACCAGCTACACTAAAGGTGCATCTGGCAGCTGTTTCTGCTTTCATTTCAGCAGGTAAGCCCTCTTCTCTCTCAGCTCACCCTGTGTTCTCTAAGTTTTTTAAGGGATTACTTCATACCAACCCTCCATTCAGGGACCCTGCCCCGGCTTGGGACCTTAACGTTTGCATTGCTCAGCTTCTGCAACCCCCTTTTGAGCCTTTGTCTTCAGCAGAGCTTAAGTACTTGACTTGGAAAACGGTGTTCCTGGTAGCCATCACTTCTGCCAGATGCATAAGCGAGTTGCAAGCCCTGTCAGTGGAGTCTGATTTTATCTCCTTCCATAGAGATAAGGTGGTCCTCAGGACTAACAGGAAGTTTTTGCCTAAGGTGGTTTCAGATTTCCACCTTAACCAATCTATGTCTCTTCCTGTGTATTTCACTGACCATTCCTCCTCTGGTGAGAGGAGGCTGCACAGTTTAGATGTGAAAAGAGCCCCTAGCTACTACATAGAACGTACCAAGGGTCACAGCTTTGACTCCCTCCAACTGTTCCTCGCTTATGGTGAGGTTGGGAAAGGGAAACCTGCCACTAAAAGATCCATTGCCAGGTGGATTGTCTCTTGTATTCAATTTTGTTATGAAAAACTGGGTAAGGTTCCACCCTCAGGCCCGAGGGCTCACTCTACCAGAGGTACAGCTGCTTCCCTGGCTGCTGCCAGGGATATTCCTATTCTAGAGATATGTCAAGCAGCTACCCGGAAAACAATTCACACTTTTACTAAGCATTACTCCCTGGATATCCAGGCAGGAGAGTGATGCTTGTTTGGCACAGCAGTGCTTCAGAGCCTATTTCCTAAGTAGGTTCTGTCCCTCCTCCATGGAGGTACTGCTTAGAAGTCTGTTATTATGTCAGAATACAGCAAGACTTCATGTTGTTTGAAGAAAAAATTACTCACCTTAGTAATGTTGTTTCTTCTAATGGAGTCTTACTGTATTCTGACCTCCCCCCCGCCTTCCCCTCTCAGAACCTGTTTTTGGGATGTGGGTGGGCAGTGGCAGTGTTGGCACTGAGGAGGTGCCCCACCTTGTTGTTTTCACCCCTTTTTTCTTTGGGTGAGTGGGTGTTGTGTTTTTTTCATTTTTTGGGTCTCCTGACTTGAGTCTTTGTTTTGGGACCAAAAAATCTGTTTTTATGTTTAGTAGCCAGTTGGCTAATGTAGGTTTACAGCTTCCACACAGGACCTTAGTGAGTTTAGCTCGTAAAGATCTGACGGTTTGAGTTTAAACAGCAATAGACAGAGTCTCAACTGAGCTCGAGCTCAGCGTTCCATGCCTAGCATGGAAAGTTAACTCTTTCATCTCCAGGGCAGTTCGAAGGTTGGGACTCACTGCTATTGTCAGAATACAGCAAGACTCCATTAGAAGAAACAACATTACTAAGGTGAGTAATTTTTTTCTTACAAGATATAGTTTTCCACTCTGTTTTTTTTTCTGCAAGTAAAGACAGACTAGTGGTAGGGAATGGAAGAAAGATGACTTCCAAGTACCGTGACTACAGTGTAGAAGAGCTGAAGCAGCTGTGCCAGGAGAGAAGGGTCTAGCATAAGGAGTAAAGCAAAAAGAACCTCATGGAGGCTCTTGTGGCATCCAATGAGCAAGCAGTTGCCCAGGACCTCAAGTCACAGCCAGTGACTAAAAGGGACCAGACCATGGGTGTGGGGGGACCAGCAACCACCACAGAGTCTAGTTCTAGGGAGAAGGAGGAGGACAGTGAGACCAGAGGGAACCCAGAGCCACAGCAGCAGAGAAAGGTCACCACAAAGCTGGAGCTGAAAGGCATCAGGCTGCAATCTGAGCTGAGGAAACTGGAGTTCAAGCAGGGAAAGTTTAAGGCCCAGCATAGGGAATTCGAGCAGAAGAAGTTTAAACTCCAGTTGCAGGAGAAGCAGCACCAGAGGGGGCCAATGAAAAACAGTGCCAGAGGGAGTTTGAACTGAAGAGGCTAAGAGTCCAACTGCCAGCGCCGGGGCAGGTAAGTGGCAGGGGTGAACCTGAAACTCCAGGGCTGGGTTATAAATTAAATTCCAAATTAATAGCTGAATTTAAAGATGGGGAGGATATGGATGCATTTTTGAATTTGTTTGGAGTGTTTGTGTCCAGGCTAAGATTCCAGGGAGGCCTGGAGCTTTCAGCTATCCCCACTGCTTACTGGTAAAGTGTGCGGGGCGCTAGGCCAAATGGACAATGACGATAGCCAAGACTATGAGAAACTCAAAACTTCTTTACTTAAAAAGTATGAACTAACTCCAGAGGCTTACAGAGTTAAATTCTGTAAGATCAGACAGAGCTCAGAAAAGAGCTCTGAAGAACTACCACAAAACAATGGCAGTTTTTAAAACATTGGTGGAAGCTAACTCTGTGGGGAAAACTGAGGAGGTTGTGCTTCTGGAACAGTTCTGTTGGACTTGCCAAGCAGAGTTGAAAACCTGGTTAGAGGATTGGGATCCAGAAACAGCACAGCAAGCTGCTGAACTCTCAAATCGCTATGCCAGGAGCAGACCTGCACTGAAAGGAAGTGGGAATACAGGTGCTGCAGTGCAAAAAGGGAAAAGCACGCCTTCAGGGCAGCTAAAACCATCAATGTCGCTGCAGAAACGGTGAAGCCCCAAGTTACCCAAAAGGGATTTCCTGGAGAAAAAAAGTGATGAATGCTGGTCTTGTAAGCAGCCAGCGCATCTGGCTAGACAGTGTCCTAAAAAGGTACAGCGTGGGCAAAATGCCCCTCGAAAAGAGGTGGGTGAACTGTGTATCCCTGAGAGTATGCCTGAGAACATGAGGGAGGACATACACCTGGGTACTGTAAATGGAGTACAAACACATGGGTTAAGAGACACAGGGGAGTCTCTTACCCTTGTAAAAGGAGATTTGATTGGGCCTGAACAGCCTATACCTAATCAGTTTGTCACTATGAGGGGATTCACAGGGGAAGAGAAAACCCTGCCACTAGCAAGTGTTCTTGTGGATCGGGGTGAGACAGGAGAGTATGTGCAAAAAGTGGCAGTGGCAGACAACTTTGCACTGGATGTGATTATAAGAAATAATCGACAGCAGGGGTGGTGTGTGCAGTTACTTGCAGTCAGATGGCTAAGTCTGCTTGTAATTCTCTGAACCCCACAGAAACCCCTGTGGAAAAGAATTGGAGGTTGGTTCCCTAGCCTGTGACTCCAGAAAGGGAGAATAGTGAAAGGGAAGTAGGACTTCCCAAGTAGCCATTCACCAAACAGCTACAAAAGATTACTCTGAGGAGGTAGGAGTAACCAATAATCAGAAGTTTAGGGATGGCAGTGACTCTGAATGCCCTGACACTAGAGCTATGGACCCCAGTTAAGGAACTGAGGGGATGTGTCCCATGCTTTGGGAAAATGTGAAGATTTTGCAGCCACTTAGAGGACTTACCCTAGCTTGGAGAGGCCGAGGGCTTGTGCAGAATCTGACAGGACATAGGGAGGTGGCATGAGATGTAGGGTATTTTGGGACCAAGGACTACTGTATACACAGGACATGAGGACAGAGGGTGGGGTGATGGGCAGACAGCTTGTCATTCCCCAGAGGTATAGTGAGCAATTGCTCAAGGTCGCCCATGATATCCCCATGTGCAGACATCTGGGCATCACTTGCACCATGCAGCAATTGGTCCAAAATTTCTATTGGCCCACTTCACCCAGCAGGTGAAGTAATATTGCAGGTCTTGTCACCAGTGCCAACAGATAGGGAAGGCAGGTAGTAAACCAAAAGCTGCCATACTTCCCTTGTCCATTGTGCAGGACCCATTCCAGAGGGTAGGAATGGATACTGTGGTACCCTTGAATGCCCCAAGTTCTTCCATAAAAAGGTATATCCAGATGGTGGTCACTTACACCACCCAATACCCAGAGACAGTTGTCCTCTCCTCAATTAAGGCACCCAAAGTGGCAGACACCTTGCTAGGGATTTTCTTCCATGTCAGGTTTCCACAGGAGGTTATCTCTGATCAAGTGGGTAACTTCATGTCGGACCTGATGAACTGTTTGTGGGAGAAGTGTGGGGTGGTGCAGACACACAGTGCCTTATCACCCACAAGCCAATGGGCTTGTGGAAAGGTCAAATGGTACCCTAAAACTGATGCTCCAGGTGTTTGCTGAACAGCATGGGAGGGACTGGGAAAACTACCTTCTTCACCTGTTGTTCACACAGAGGGAGGTGCCCCAAGAGTCGACAGAGGTTCTCCTCCTTCGAACTCTTATATGGACGTAGGGTGTGTGGGCCCCTAGACTTGATCCAGGAAGACTGGGAAGGCAAGCACATCACCCAGGAAACTCCTATAGTGAAGTATGTCCTTAAGTTCAGGGAGAAGCTGAAGGAGTTTATGGGAATGGCCCAAAGCAACCCCTCAGCTGCCCAACAGAAGCAAAAAGTCTGGTACGATTGCAGAGCCAGAGCTCACACATACAGTGCCAGTCAGGAAGTAATAGTCCTAATTCCAGTCTGGAAGGACAAGCTGCAGGCTGAGTGAGCAGGACCATACAAGGAAGTCTGACAGATAAATCATGTGAACTATATTGTGGAACTGCCTGACAGGAGACATACCCAGTGAATGTACCATTTCAATATGACGAAGCCATATATAAATAGGGCAAACATGGTGTTTGCTGTTTATAGTCATGGGGAAGGGATGGATGAAGAAGACACCCTCCTAGACTTGCTAGAGGAAAGCAAGTGCGTGTCATGTGTCATCGATGGAGGCAATCAAGCTGTTGTCCCAGCTGATCCAGAACAGACCCAGGAAGTAAGGGAGGTTTTAGAGGACTTTGCGCCTTTATTTACAGCCAAGCCCAGATGAACCCCCTTAGCAACCCATGATGTGGACACAGGGATGCAAGTACCCATATGATGGACAGCTTATCGGGTGTCTGAGGCCATCCTAAAAGACATTAGGAGGGAGGTGGAGGAAATGCTGGAGTTAGGGGTAATCCAGAACTCCCAGAGTCCCTGGGCCTCGCCTGTAGTCCTTGTCCCCAAGCCAAATAGGTCTCCCCCCTTTTGTGTGGACTATCGTGGACTCAACGCAGTCACAAAGTCTGATGCACACCCAATGCCCCAGACAGACGAGTTGTTGGACAAGTTGGGGGGTGACATATCTAACAACCATAAACCTGACAAAGGGGTACTGGCAAGTGGAGTTGACTGCCAGAGCTAGGGAGCAGTCAGTCTTCATCACCCCAATAGGCCTCTCTTTGAATTTAATGTGATATCTTTTGGGATGAAGAACGCCCCTGCCACATTCCAAAGGTTGGCTAACCAGGTGTTACAAGGTACTGAAGAGTACACAGTGGCTTAAATGGATGATACTTCCATCTTCAGTACCAGCTGGAAGGAGCACCTGTCCCATCTGAAGGAAGTGTTAGGCAGGATACAGAAGGCAGGACTTACTGTCAAAACTGAGAAATGCCAGGTGGCCATGGCTGAGGTATCATATTTGTGACATGTAGTGGGGAAAGGACAACTACATTCAAACCAGACCAAGACAGAGGCCATTGAGGCATGGCCCATGCCTGAGATCCAGAAGTAGGTCAGGAGCTTTCTGGGGACTGCAGGATACTACTGAACATTTATACCAAATTACAGCACCCTGGCAGCTTCCCCTGTAAAAGAAAAAGCAACCCCAGAAAGTAAAATGTGACCCAAAATGTAACAGGCCCTTCACCCAGCTAAAAAACACACTGTGCAGTGCCCCCATGCTGGCCAGCCCAAACTACACTAAACCATTTGTACTGCAGATGGATGCCTCAGATGTGGTGATTGTTGCCATCCTCAGCCAGACATCCTGACAGGGTAAGGATCACTCAACTGTGTACCTAGGTAGGAAGCTACTTCCCTGGGAGCAGGCATACTGTACTGTGGGAAAAAAAAAACCTTGCCTTGGTGTGGTCACTTAAGAAGCTGCATTCCTACCTCTATGGGAGGCCCTTCAAGGTACAGACTGACCACAATCCTCTGCTGTGGCTAAACCAAATGGGAAAGATGAATGGGAGACTTCTTAGGTGGAGCATTGCCCTACAGGCCTACGACATGGACATTAAACATAGGTCAGAGTTTGCTAATGCCAATGCAGATGGCCTATCCTACCAATCGGAGTTAAGGGGAAGAACTTATTATTTTTATTTAGTTTTTGTTGACCGGGTAAGTGCACTAGACAAATCCTGCCTATTTTCAGTCATGACCCAGGGAAGGGGGATACAGATGAATGCCAACTGACTTTGAACCAGATTAAGCTGTTGGTGGTATTTTTAGTGAATGAGGGAAATTTAGCCAGGACACCGGGGAAATTCCCCTACTATTTTCGATAAGTGCCATGGGATCTTTAACATCCACCTGAACTACCACCAATCCAGGCATATGGGACCTCGGTTTAACGTCTCATCGGAAAGAACTGATGGAAACTCTTATTAAAAAGGGGTATGTTCCCCCCAGGTCCCCAGGAGGGGGGAGGAGTGTGGCGAGATAAGGCCATACCTTGTTGTTTTGGTCAGGTTTAAATAATTTTAGGTATAGAAATGCATCAGAGATGCCATGGTGACCCAATGAAAGTGCAAGGGATCATGGGTACAAAGACATGGGCCTGTGGGATGTTGTAATTCTTGTTACTGGGAAAAAATCTGTCAGCTAGCCAGGGGCTAAAGTTAATTAAATCATTTTAGAAGGAGACAAAAGAATAATTAAGCTGAGCTGGCCAGCCAGCATGTCCATTTGTGTCTGAATGAGCCCCAGCATCCAGTGGTGCCTGGATGTCTGACTTTCATTTGTCACTGCAAGGCTATCTAAGCTAATCTTGTTAACGCAGAATGGGCTACCATTTAAGTAACGTGTAGCTTAATTACTGCCATTTCCAAAGGAGGAGGTTGTGAAGTATTACTAGGGACTTTGTGACAAAAGGAGGGGAGGAAATACAAGAGGTCTCAGCAGGACCCTGTGGGGATTTGAACTGAGCTCTGCATTTCTGGGGAAAGACATATAATAGGGTATATAGGGCCCTCCAAAGCCTATAGACACCTGGGGCTTTCTGGTTTGTTGTGTAGTGGTTGAAAGGGTTCTATCTCAGGAACACAGACTCGAGACTGTATTTGTGCCCCCTCCCACAGAGAGAGGGAACCTTGAGATCCTCTGGGCATATGTTCATTTGTGAAACAGCGAGCATACTAAAAGGACAGAGGAGAGGTATCCCTGACCCGATCCCCCCTGTCACAAGAGGGATTTTCGCTGTGACGCACAGAAACCTCATCCCATGGGAGTGGGCTTGTGACAATGGTGTAATGAAGTAGTTATAAAATGAGGTTACTATAATGTGGAAAAAACAATAACAACTTTTACTTGCAAAAAACAACTTACATTGCTTTGTCACTGCAGCAGTGTTATTCTATAGAACTTGAGAGTTCAAGGGGAAATTAATTGGATCATTCAGTTTCTACAATAGTTCTTTACACCAGTTTGAGACAGGGAAGAGAGAAGTGTTTTGATCACTTTCTCAATGCATGGGGAGAAGGAATAGTGCAGGAAGGTAGGATGGAGTACATTAGGGAATGGTCACTCTCTTGGTTGGATAAATGGCTATTTAAATAAATTGCTCTCACCCCATCTGAGAAGAGCACCAGGAGGCTAGGGTACAAGCCTAAAGAGCACATTGAGGACCCTATAAATTAGCAGCAAGACAGATCAGAAGTGGATAGGTATACTTACTCAATTAAATGAGGTCTAGATGACCCCCTACCAGTGTTAGAGGTCAAGGATGGAGACACAGAGAATGAATGGAGAAGAAATAAGGGGAAGCTGGAAATATTATGGAAGAGAAACAATGAGGTAACCAGATAAGAGATGGCAGAAGGGACACAATGACATGGCTGGATAAGAGGTCAAGTAAAAAGGATAGGTTTGGACCACTAGAGTGAGAAACAAGTTATCTGAGGGGCTAAGTGTATAAAAGTCAGGAACTCTGAAAGTAAGACCAGTGATTTGGAGCCAACAGTGGCTGAGATGAACCTGAACTTGGTAGCATTCACAGAAACATGAACTACCCAGTGCCATGAGTAGGAAATGACCATATCAGGGTATACTGTGCACTGAAAGGATTGAAGGAGAAAGTAAGCGGGGATAGCATTATATATAACAGACAATATAAAAGCTTCTGAGAATGAGGATATGTCACAGAGCAAACACACAAAAATGTATAGCTTCAGGTAGCAACTAAGGACAGAAGAAATATCAGCATGGAAGCGTAATTGACCACCATGTCAAAAGCAGGAAGTGGATGGGAAATTACAGAAGAAGATCTAAAAGTCAGCAAGGCTTGAGGAGGTGCTGCTACTGGAGGAACTTTAACATGCCAGAAATGGACTAAAGTATCCCAGTAGTTACAAGTGCAAGACGCCAACAGCGGGTAAAAATCTATCAGGATGCAGTCTTAGTACATAGAGTAGAGCAGCATGTTAGGGAGGCAGTTGTCCTAAACTTAGTACATACTAACAGTGACCGGTTGGGGGAATTGATGGTGCTGGACCTACTGAGAATTAGTGACCACCTGACAGTTTAGTTCAGTGTCAGATCTGAGGCAGGAAGAAATCAGTCCCTGATTAAATAGGACTTTAGGAGGGCTGATTCTGGAAAAATGAAGGAGCTGCTGTAGGGGAAACTCGATGGGTATGAGTGACCAAGCAATGGAACCTATATGGGAATTGATAAAAATGGAAGGACAGATGTCACAGATGTCTGTGTACGGGTAATCAGCAAGAAGTACAGAGAAAACAAGCATTTGTCAATGTCAAATGTTTGCTTACTGGCATTGGCAGTGGTAGTGTAGAAGTTACAGAGCTGCGTAATAGGAATGGCAGTGAAGTATTGAACTGAAGTCAACCCCACCACCACCCTGCAGAGAGTGACAGGCATTGGGGTGTGCATTTGAGTCGTCAGCATAACAGCCACGCCATTTCACCACACCCCACCTGCAGAGACTGACAAGTGTGACGTGGTTCCTTGGGGTCTTTGTCTTATGCACACCCCATTTCATTAGGAAATAGGTGAGATGGGTGCGACATAGGAGAATGGGGTGAAGTTTGGGGTCAAGAGCCCAAAGCATACCTCGATGCCTCTCAGTGACTGCAGGTGTGGAATGGTACGAGCATCACAGGCAAGAATCCCAAGTCACACCCCTGATTCCTGTCATTCTCTATAGGTTAGGCGATTTAGTTGAAAAGCCTAATCACCCAGGCATTCGCTGGTATTTTAACTCCAAATTTTCAACATGTTTGGTTTGTGACCCTACCTCATGAACAGGGAATATATCAGTTTGATAACGATTAGCTTCTTATGCACTGACTACGGCATTTAGCACCACAGGTGCAAAAATATTCCAAACAGGCTGTAAAAATGACAGCTGTAATTTTCATGGGGAGGTGTAAAATGGCTATGTTGCAAATGTGTAGTAAAAAATATTTTAAAAAGGTGAAGTCACGAAATGCATATAGAAACTGTGCAACGCAATAATTCCCGCTATATAAGTAGGTTGGGGACATTTTTTATAGCAGATTGTCAACTCAGGCATTTTGGTGCCTCGATCATGAACAGTGTCACTGTGATTTTCTTTATCTGTGCCGAACAATGATTTCCCACAGCGACCACAAGATCTCTGCACTGAAAGTGAAAACACACTGCCACGCTAGAAAAATGCCAGCTGTACTGTTCATAAGGAAGTGTTGAAAATGCCACTAGTGAAAATCTGGACTGAAAATATTACAAAGTCATGAAGTAACGGATGCGTGGAAACTGCACAATGCTCACTCGTAACACAGTCATTTTATGGACTTTTGTCACCAAATTTTCAACATAGCCATTTTAAGACCTCTGCTCATGAACAGTGTAACTGTGAGTTTCTTAATCTGTCCTAAACATTGCTTTCGACACCAACAGCACCATTGTGCGCTCATGCGCGATAACACATTTTGGGAGACATATGAAAATTGCAGCTGGACTGTTTATAAGGAAGTTTAATAAAATGGACATGTTGAAAATTTAGAGTGAAAATATTAAATCTGCAAACTTACGAGCATGCACAGGAACTGTGCAACGACGCCTGCTAAAGTAATTTTAGGCATTTTTCACCAAGTTTTCAACATAGCCATTTTAAGACTTCTGCTCGTGACCAGTGTCACTGTGGTTTTGTTAATGTGTCCCATACATTGAGTTTGCACAACCGACTGCGCCATTGTGCGCTACATGGGCGAAACACGCTTTGGGCAGGATGTGAAAATGACAGCTGTACTGCTCATAAGGAGGTGTGGAAAATGGCAATGCTGGAAATCTGGAGTGGAAATATTGAAAATTCGCAACCTACTGAGTGCAGTGGGAACTGTGCAACGCGACATTCATAAAACAGTCATTTTAGGAATTCTGTCACCAAATTTGCAACATTGCCATTTTAAGATCTCTGCTCATGAACAGTGACACTGTGATTTCTTAATGTGTCCCATACACTGAGTTCGCGACAACAACTGCGCCATTGTGCGCTACATGGGGTAAACACGCTTTGGGTGAGATGTGAAAATGACAGCTATACTACTCATAAGAAGGTGTGGAAAATGGCAATGTTGAAAATCTGGAGCGAAATATTGAAACTTCAGAACCTATGAGTGCGTGAGGAACTGCGCAAGCACGCGTCAGAAACAGTCATTTTTAGAATTTTTCACCAAATTTTCAACATAGCCATTTCAAGACCTCTGCTCATGAACAGTATCACTGTGATTTTCTTAATTTGTCCCGTGCATTGATTTCAGACACCGATCATGCCCATTCTGCGCTACAAGGGTGGAAACACATTTGGGTGAGATGTGAAAAATGACAGCTGTACTACTCATAAGACAATGTGGTGAAATGGCAATGTTGAAAATCTGGAGTGAAATAATGAAATTCGCGAACTTACGAAACCTGCGTAGGAACTGCGCAAGCTCGTTAAACAGTCATTTTTGGATTTGGCACCAAATTTTCAACATCGGGGTTTGGCCCCTTCATGAATGATGTCACTGTCATGGCGGATTCAGTCGAAGGGGATTGCGTACTCACCGCGAAATCACCCTTCAAGCCGGAATAACCCATGACAGTGACATCACTCATGAGAAGGGTCCCAAAACCCATGTTGAAAATTTGTGAATCAAAATACCTGAGATATGCACAATAAAGTTGAAACCCCCTATCTAGCCCATTATACAGCTTACGGCATTTCCTCAGTTCGCGGTCGCTTTGAAGAGTGCAGACGTGTTCCGGTCCATCGATGATCGCCGCACCGAGCTCCGGAGGTAAGTATGGGGTGAGGGGTGGGGAGGCTGGGTGCGCAGGGTGGGTGCGGTTGTGGAGGACTGGAGACGCGCCAAGGGACCGCTTTTGTTTACAGGGGAAAAAAAAAGACATCGCGGGATCGCTTGCCACGCTGGGGTGGGCTCCCAGCGTGGCACCAGGATTTGGGGGTGTTCAGCCGACGGGGATTGGGCACCCCGACAGCAAAAATTAAAAAACAAACGCTGGATTGCTTGCCACGCTGGGTGGGCTCAGCGTAGGCACAGGGACTTTGGGGAGGGGTGCGCTCAGCTGACGGGGATTGGGCACCCCGCCGGCAACAAGATGGATTGCCACGCTGGGGTGGGCTCCCAGCGTGGCATCAACTTCTGGGGAACCGAGACGATGAAGCGCAGCCGACGGGATTGGGCACCCCGCCGGGTTATACGCCACGCGGAGGGCGCGACGCTATGTGCTGGGGAATGCGCGTGAGCAGCTTCTTATCGCTGCTCACTCAAGCGTAGCTCCCCTTTCAGCTGTATGCCACTGCATTTTGGAGCGTGTCATAGACAGCTCCAGAATGCATTGACTTACAGGGGCCGCACCTGCCAGCACAGTGCCGGAATTGGAGGAGGAGGTGACACACCTCTGAAATCTCCGTTCATGGCACTATGTTTCTTGCACATGCATGCAAGCAAACATAAAAAACATTATGGTTCAAGTGAGAAGTAGGAGAGACTGTGAGGGCTGAGAAAATGGCATTTAAAAATACAGAACCAGCCAAGCAGAGGGGGACAGGTTGGGGTTTCAGAGCTGGATGAAAGAGGCCAACAAGATAGTACGATGGACTTAGGTTGCCACAGAAGAGAGAACCATGGAAGTTATGAAGAGGGGAAATATGTCCTTCTTTCATTACATAAGGAAGAAGAGGAAAATGAGGGCAGAAATAGTCAGGCTCAAGCATGGCAAGGAGAGGAGCGGAGAGGAGAGGGGAGGGGAGGGGAAGGATGCACTGCTTAAGGAAAGGATTGTGGAACACTTGGAATCCAGCAAAGCAGAGGATTGGCGGTAGCATGGATTCACAGCAAGAAGGTTGCGTCAAACAAATCTGATAGACTTTTTTGACTGGGTGATGAAGGAGGTGGATCGGAGGTAGTGGTAGATATTGCCTACCTCAAGTTCTGCAAGGCCTGCGACACCGTTCCACTCAGAAGACTGGTTAATAAGTTGGGTAGCATGGGGGTGGGCAACAAAGTGAAGAACTGGGTTAGAAATTGCTTGGGGGACAGAAAGCAGAGGGTGGTGGTTAACTTGATCAAATCCAAGGAAAGGGGGGTGACCAGTAGGGTGCCTCAAGGATCAGTCCTGGGGCCAGTCCTTTTTAATGTCTTCATCAGTGACATTGCTGAAGGACTGCAGGGAAAGGTTTGCCTATTTGCAGGTGACATCAAGACCTGCAAAAGGGCTGACACTCCGGGAAGGGGTCAAGAAAATAAGGAGGGACTTAGGAAAGCTGAAAAATGTGTCCAATGTATAGCAAATAAAATTTAATGCAAAAAAATGTCAAATCATGCACCTGGGGTGCCTGAACCCTGCAGAGAGTTACAGGATGAGGGGAGAGTTGTTGACAGTTACTAGGGCAGAAAAGGATTTCGAGATAATCATCTCAGATGACCTCAAGGTGTCCAAATACTGTACCATGGCTGTGGGGAGGGCCAGTAGCATGTTGGGGTGCATAGGAAGGGGTATCACTAGCAGAAGAAAGGAGGTGGTGATGCTGCTGTACAAAATGCTGGTGAGGCCTCATCTGTAGTACAGTGTGGAAGCAGTTCAGAGAAGGGCAACAAAGATAGAGCAGAGCTTGGACCAGGAGACATACAAGGAGAGACTGAAAGACCTCAATATGTATACATTGGAAGAAAGGCAGGAACGGGGATATATGATAGAAGCCTTTAAGTATCTTAAGAGCATAAACAAAGTGCAAGTATGTGACATCTTTCAGTATAGGCAGTATACACAGATGAGGGGGCATGATACAAGATTGGAGGGAGGCAGAATAAGAGGGAATGTGAGGAAGTTTTACTTCCCAGAAAGGGTGGTAGATTGATGGAATAACCTACCCCAGGAAGTAGGGGGAGCTAGCACAGGTGGGGGGGATTCAGACATGCATGGGACAGGCACAAGGGCATATGCCGATGCAACAGTGACATTTCAACAGCGAAGTACAATACAGCACCTATTCAATGTTGCCACTGTAATGTATCCGCTGGACCCCATCACTACTTCTCCGGTTCTTGCACCCCCCCCTCCCAAATCAACTCTGATTTGGAGTTGATTATATTAAAATACAGGAGGTGCATGGGTTAGAGCCCCCTGCATGGGAAGGGGGGTTCAGGGAGCAAAGCCCTCCTGAAAAAAAAAAAAAACATTTTACTTAACACCTTTATGTGAACTGCAGTTGCTGTCAACATAAAGCTGTCACTGTAACGTCAGTTGACAACATTTTTGTCAAACCAGTGTCATAGATCTGGCACAAGGGAACCCTAGAGGTGGGTAGGAAAGGCTAAAACCTATGATGAAGTAGGGTCAGTGATCACTGATGCAGGCAGGGAATACAGGCAGACTGTGTGGGCCTAGTGGGCCTTATCTGCCATCAAAGTCTATGTTACTATGGAAGAGGGGAGGAGGGAGAGGAGAGGAGAGGAGAGGAGAAAAAGGTAAGGTGAATATTTTGAACAGATATTTCTGATCATTGTTCTCAGTGGAGGACAATGGTGCCAGTGCCTGAGTGTCCAATCAGGGAAGAAGGGGAAGGGGTCAATGGGGATCCCATTCCAGTTAAAAGGACACAGAATGGCTTACTCAAAATTAAAGTGAACAAGTCCATGAACCCAGACAGGTTGATTTCCTGTATGCTTAAAAAGATGGGTCAGGTCCTCGCTGAACTGCTAGCTGAGCTATTCAGTAGCTGACTGGAGATAGGAATAGTTCCCAGGGGCTAGAGGATGGTGAAAGTAGTTTCCTTGCGCAGGAGCAGAGATGATTCTAGGAACTTCAGATCTCTCAGCCTATCTTCTATTGTGGCTAAGCTGCTAGAGACCACAATTAATGAAAGGACAGTAAGTTTCCTGGAGGTGAATGAATTGCAGGACAAATGACAATATGGGTTCACAAGGGAAAGTTGTGCCAGAGATTAATTTATTTGATTGGGTGATGAAGGCAATGGTCAAGGTACAGATGGTAGGCACACTGTATCTTGACTTCAGTAAAGCCTTCACTTCTATCCCACATGGACATCTGATTAAGCAGGTGCAAGCCTTTGGAGTAGGGGACACAATTACTAGGTGGTGGTAAATCAGTTAAGTAACAGGACCCAGAGTGTGATGATAAATGTAGAGTTCTCAGGGGTCAGGCGAGTCTCTAGAGGGGTCCCACAGGGATCAGTTGGGATGGGTCCTCTTCAACATCTTTATCTGCAAGATAGGAGTCATTATTCAGGACAAGATGTGCCTTTTTGCAGATGATTCTAAGATCTGTTGCTGGTGGATAATGAAGAGGGATTCAAAATTATGATGAGGATCTGGGTAGATTGGAAAGACATTCGAAAGAATGGCAATTAACATTTAACTCAAGGACATGCAAGGCAATGCACTTAAGGGCAAAAGTTCCTAACCCTGAATACAGAATGGGGCAGCTAGTAGTGGAAAGTACTACAGAAGAAAGGGACTTGGTAGAAATAATTTTGGATGTTCTGAAGAGATATTCAGCACAATGCAATAGGGTGATGGGTAGGGCAAATATGATGTTAGGGTGCATAGGGAGGGGCAACACCATCGGGAAAAAAGAGGTGCTGCTACCACTGGATGGATCACTGGTTCATTCTCACCTGGAGTACTGTGTGCAGTTTTGGAATCAGCACCTAAAGAAGGATAAGTACAGAGTGAAGGCAGTGCAGAAGAGAATAACCTAGATGCTCTAGGAAGAGTAGGAGATAACGTACAAGAAGGGGCTGGCAGACCCTAACATTTACATGCTTGTAGTAAGAAGGGAGAAAGGGGACATGAATGATGCATACAAATACTGTAACAGCACAGAGTAACTAAAGTCAACAGCCAGAATTTGTTAGGACTTTGTTGGAACACAAACACCAGGGACAACTCCATGAAACTGGTGGGAGGAAAGTTTTAGACACATATCAAATTGTTGTGGGGGAAAATGCCTAACATCAGTACATCAGACATAGTATAAATCCACCTAGCCATTAATAAAGCCTGTAGGCTCCTTACTGGAGCGGTTAAGCACACCCATTGCTGTACCCTGTATGCACTAACAAAAATCCTCACCCTAGACGAAAGAGTACGTTATCAAACATGTCTCCTTACTAAGAAAATACAGCTAGGCCTTACTCCCACTGGTGTCTTAGCCACCCTCCGCACTGCACATACCTCAGCAAACACCCGCGTGGCAGATAAATTAATGTGGGCTGTTCCCAGGATCACAACCACCTTTGCACAATGGTCTTTCCTCTACAGAGCACCATCCTGGTACAAATGATCTCCCCCGGGCCATCACCACTATACCCAGACTAGGCTCCTTCAAAAACAGCCCTTAAAAACCACATAATCTCCACCCGTCACTGCCATTTTTCCTAAAATGTACTGGAATCTGCTTACGGACGGCGAGATTCTGGGTTAAAGAAATACTTATCCCACTGTTGCTACTATGTGGTAATGACAATGTTGGCAACCTGACGGCTTGCAGCACCTGCTAGCATATAGGCCATACCATAATACTGATTATATTGTTTGTTGACATTCACAAGCTCCCTCAGGGCCTTTATAGCTACCCTACTGTACAGGACCAACAGCACTGTTCATACCGTTATATTGTCTCCTTCTTTCACTGTAATATTGTATACTGCCTACTATTTATTATATATTGCTCATACACTGTAGTTATCTCACTGTAATATTGTATAAGTACTGCTGATTGTTATGTAAGACCCAACCTGAAGCTCCTGAGACTTACCAGTAATGTCACCCCGCTCTAATCCAGCTCCAAGACTGTCTCCTCTTCCCTTCCCCATATTTTTCCTTCCCTTTGTAAATAACTTCTTGACTACTAGCTCTCTTCCTTCTTGAACCTTGTTGCTGACCATCCACTGTTGTTTTGCCAGTTACCACCCCTGACCTTCCTTCTGTCAGTCTTTCTTGTTATGTTTGAACATTCCTCATATATCTCTCTATATAACCTTACTATCTTATTAACCCTTTCACTCCACAGGTCGGGTCCATGGTTTCTGCACTTATTATATATCTTACTGCCATTATCTGTATAATGCTTGCCATTATTTGTTGTTGTTTTTACCCATTGTATTTTTGTAGCACTGCTGTACTGTTCCTCTATTTGTATAATTGTACCCATGTTGCTGTTGTTCAACTGTTCTCCCTTTGTTGTACTCTCCCGGGTCGTGCCTGAAAATAGTCATTTTATGGCTAGTGCACCTACCCGGCTAACAAAAATTACATAAATAAATAAAATAAAAATTGTACCTTGACATGGAGCCTTTGGAAATGAGTCACTGACTCAAAGGTTGTAATCCGAGATTCTCAATAAATAAATAAATAAGTATGTAAGTGGATTTAATTTATAAAATCTGTAAAGTTTTATAAAGAAATGGGTTGGTAATCTGTATTTCATTTTAGTTTGCAATGTTTTAAATTATTATAATTTTTGGAATTTGATAGTATAGATGTAGTGATGCTTAAGTATTTGTAAAATATTATTACAGTGTGTTTAATTCATTTAAAGGAAGCCATTTATATCAAGAGTAAGGATACATACAGTAAGGGATGAGTGAAAGGTAAACAGCAGGGCAAGTCTTAGAATAGGAGCAACACTCTTTAGGATAGGTATACAAAAGGTATTACAATAAACAAAAGAGGAAGGACTAGAAACATCTCATCAGGAGTAAAGGTAGACAAATATTTCCAAGTAACAGAGGGAGGTGGTGTAACTGAAAATGCTGGGAGTGTCACAGTGCAATGACTGTGGGGCAGCAATTTTCAGAGAGACTTTCTGGAGATTGCAGTGCTGCCCCATCTGCACGCACCTCTCTGGGTTGATGGAGAATGTCACTAGGCTCCAGGCAACATTTTCCCACACCCAGAGGCAACCAAGTCTGATACCACTGCCTCAGAGCATGCCTGGAAGAAGGAACCAGATTGACTATGGTGGGCTCTGGAAGGGTGGGGGTGGGGGTGGTGGTTCAAAGGCACATTCCTCAACCGGTGCCACTACATAATTCCTGCGCCATTCTGGTAGAGCGGGACTGCTGGTAGGAGTCACCTGTGGCAATGGACAGGGAGGTTGAGGTGGGGTTGGAGAGTGCAGGGGCATTGCAGACCTTATTCCAAAACAAACACCCTTCCAAATCATAGATATCTCTACTGATACTCAAGGCTGTCTGGCTCTGGTTAAATGAACACATTACAATCAGGCATTCATGTTACTGAATCTTTACCTCCCCTCTGGCTCCACTTCTGACTTTGTAAAACAGCTATACCAGATGATCATGGATTTCCAGGAGGCAATGCCTATAGTGGGAGGGACTTTAATTTCATATCATCACCAAAACACTAGAGAAATAGAAGATCCCCCCATAAACACTCTTGTGCAAAACCATAGTTGCTCTTTTTTTAATAGAGATTTTTATGCCATTTTTTTTCCCCCATTTTCGTCATGACTCATGACCCAGGCATACACATGCATGCCGGGTACCAGCTTGGCCCCTTCCATCCCACTCTGGCTATCGCCACCACTGCCTACACATCCCATCAGACCTCCATCCAATGGGAACTACGGAGAGGGCGGACAACCACCCCGTGAGGGGAAAGCTGCCTTTCAGCTGCTCAGCCTCACTCCTCCCTTCCCCGCCCCACATGCTGGCTCCCCAGTGAGCCAAAGTCGTTCCCAAACCTGGGTCATCGGCATGGCACGAGGTAAGGCATCTAGCACCTCAGCTCTCAGCACCACCGTGCCAGCTCATAGTACCTCTTTTTTCAGGGAAATGGCCTGGATGGATACTTGGTGCTTGCAGCACCCAACAGAACATGCATAAGCACACTATTTGGTCCTCCACAGTATTTACACTAGGATTAATCATATATTGGTATCTGCAGAACATGTCCACTTACTAACATGTAGCTCATTTTTATGAACATACGAAAAACACCAGCAGATACAGGCCCTAAGGTCTATCAAGTCTGCTTGATCGTGCCACTATCAGCCTTTAACTCTGCAGCTTTCTCCCTGTGTTACTTTCAGATCATGCCACAGCATGTGCAGAACTGTCAGTGGGTATCAAAAAAGTGTCCTCACTCTGGAAGTTTAATCATTTTTTTGTTGAATATTTCTGAATTTAAGGACTTAATGCAGGAGAGGATTCCACAGATTTTACTGTATAATGATAAAAAGGGGGTGAGTGCCTATATCCCCGGGACACCTTAAGCATTATCCTCAGAGGGGGCATTATTGTGTACCCCTCTAAACTTGAAGGGCAGAGGGAGGAACAGTCGCAATTGTTACAGGAAGAATTACGCACTCTTCAACAGTCCATATGCAGGGGAGCAATCAGTCCTCCTCTGACTCCATCAGGTTTGGTAGAAGATTCAAAGTATATTAGATTTGAAAATGGAAATGGCGCTTCGATTTCTTGAACAAAAATATTATGAGGGGGTGCTTGTGTGTATAGGGTCTTTGCATATCAGTTGCAATAGAAGTTAGTTCACAGTATGGTAACCCACATATGACATCCATACGCTAAAATTAAGGAACTGATGCCAGATAGAATCATACAGGCATTTCAGGATTATTATACACAACTATATCAGGCAGAGGGTGAAACCTCACTGGAAGAGATAAATGGCTATTTATGGCCCCTACAATTGCCATCTTTGTCTGAAACCCAGAAATAGGCATTATTAACTCCTTTAACACAAGCAGAGGTAAACTACACAATCAAATATTTATAAACTGAGAGTCCAGGGCCAGATGGCTATATGGGCACATTTTTAAAATGTTCAGGGATTCCTTGAGACCGATGCTTTTATAAGCTGGAGCAGGTATCGTTAAAGGTGACCAAGTCCACCGTTTGAGGTGGCAAGCTATACTTTTGGCCATTTTGAAGCCAGGAAAGTATGGTAGGAATGGTACATCTTACCGTCCGAGATCTGTCTTAATGCGGACTATAAAATATATTTACTTCAATAGCAGCAAGTGACTTGAGTCCCCACTACAGTTGCTTATTAATAATGAACAGACAAGGCTTGCAGCTTCACATCAGATGCAGGACAATATTCAAAGAACTTTACACACCTTACATCGTGCCACCTGGTTGGAGGCCCCATTTGTTTTTTTAAGCCCAGATGTGGAGAAGGCATTCAACTGGGTGGCATGGCCATTTTTGGTTCAGGTTCTGAGACAATTTGGTATTCCCGGCATTTGCTGAAATGATAGAAGCACTGTATCATTCCCCTATGGCCTATGTTGAGATCAACAGGTGGCTTTCCCCCTCAGAAATGCTATATCATTCACCTATGGCCTATGTTAAGATCAATGGTTGGCTTTCCTCCTCATTACCACTGGGCTGGGGCACTCGACAGGGCTGCCCCCTATCTCCGTTATAATTTGCCATTTATTTAGAGTCTCTTGCCCAGACCATTCAACAGCACTTAGACATCTCTGGGATTCAGTTGGGAGATGCTGGCAGAAACTGGCTATATATGCAGATGACATTTTAATCTAGTTAACCAACCCTGTGGCTCAAGGGCTGGTGCCAGGAAAAAGGACACAGATTTGTAGGGAATTGGCAACAGTTATTGGAGAGAAAGTTCTTTAAATTTGATGGACTGCATCTGACTAAAGAGGAAGTCAGTGCATTGCAGAATATTTAAACTAGCAAATGGGGAGAGGGGTGCAGTACCTCATATGTCAAATGGGAAGAACACCCCTCCCTCCTCAGCTAGTGGTCAAACAGGGATTCAGCATGTTTGCAATTCATTTGCATCACCAGGTAAGAAAAAAGGTCAGTCTCCCCATAGGACACACGGGAGAAATGCTAGACCTCACCCAACTACTAACACACCAGAATCTGGCCAATGGAAAATTATGTACACAAATGCTCACAGCCTGGGAAATAAGATCCCAGACCTGCAGGCAATAATGTCAGAGGCTAAACTGGACATAGTAGCAATTAGTGAGATGTGGTTTACCAGTAACCACACTTGGGAGATTTCAGTACCTGGCTATGCACTGTTAAGAAGAGACCAAGGTGCAAATGGGGGTGGAGTGGCCCTGTATGTCAATGAAAATATCAAAGCTACAGAAATTCAGAATACATATAAGGAGCCAGAACAACTGTGGGTCACCCTGGAAACAGGAAATGGGACAGCCATAAGAACTGGTGTTGTCTACAGGCCCCCAGACCAGGGGGAGGACATAGACATGTTACTGTTAGAAGAAATACAAAACATGACAGCTAAAGGGGAGTTTCTGATAATGGGAGACTTCAACATGCCGGATACAGACTGGTCAATACCAGCAGGAACATCTGCCAGAACTAGACACATGGTGGATTTCCTGCAGGGGGAGGGCCTCAAACAACTGGTACAACAACCCACAAGAGACAGGGCTATCCTAGATCTAGTACTGACTAACAGGGAAGGTATCACAGATCTCCAGGTAGAAGGTCACCTGGGAGCCAGTGACCATCACATGGTATTGTTCAATTTTGCCACTACAACTAAATCATCCCATTCCAAGGCAAAAATATGGGACTTCAGAGGAGCTGACTTTGGTAAGATGGCCAACAGAGTTAATCTAGCCCTGGCAAAAAGAAACACAGGTGAGGGGGTACAGGCAAAGTGGGCAAGCATTAAGGATGCAATACTTGAAGCAACATCCCATTGTGTTAGACAGAAAAGGAAGTGAAAAAGAAGAAGGAAACCACTTTGGTTCTCAAATATAGTAGCAGAAAGGTCAGAG
Organism: Neoceratodus forsteri; assembly: GCA_016271365.2. Classification (NCBI taxonomy): domain Eukaryota; kingdom Metazoa; phylum Chordata; order Ceratodontiformes; family Ceratodontidae; genus Neoceratodus; species Neoceratodus forsteri. The sequence continues at coordinate 29,477,062 of JADMNL010000035.1, read as the reverse complement.
CCAAAAGCTGGCCTTCAGGAAATATAAGGAACACAGCGGGATGAAGATAGGAGGCATACCAAACTGCCCTAAGGGAAGCAGGAAGGCAGTAAAGCAGGCAAAGTCCCAAACTGGGAAACACTAGCACGAACAGTAAAGAGGTGACAAGACTTTCTATAGATACATTAGTGAAAGGAGAAAGTCCAGAGGGGGTATTGCTAAGCTCAAAAGAGAAAAGGGGGCGTGTGAGGAGGAGGACCCTGTAAAAGCATCTATCCTAAATAGATACTTTTGCTCAGTATTTACTGGAGAGAAGGTAGGGAAGGACCCACAGCTCAGCACCATGGACACAGGGGGGAGGAAGATGAACACTACTCCCTTCACAAAAGAAAGGGTCCTACAAGAGCTCGCCAAGCTCAAGGTGGACAAGGCAATGGGACCCGATGGCATACATCCCAGGGCACTTAAGGAGCTAAGGGTGGAAATAGCAGAGCCATTAGCAGAACTGTTTAGTGAGTCTCTGAGCACAGGAGAGGTCCCAGAAGACTGGAGAAGGGCTCATGTGATCCCGCTCCACAAGAGTGGTAGCAGGGAGGAGGCAGGGAACTACAGACCAGTCAGTCTTACCTTAGTAGTGGGCAAGATTATGGAGGCACTCCTTAGGAAAGGATAGTGCAACACCTGGAATCCATAGGGGCACAGGATCCAAGACAGCATGGATTTACAAAAGGAAGGTCCTGTCAAACTAATCTCATAGATTTCTTTGACTGGGTAACCAGAGTGGTGGACCAAGGGGGAGCAGTTGATATCACCTACCTTGACTTCAGCAAAGCTTTTGACACTGTTCCACATAGAAGATTGATAAATAAGCTGGCTAGGCTCGGGGTGGGTCAAAAGTTGGTCAACCGGATGGCAAACTGCTTGACAGGCAGAAAACAGAGAGTGGTGGTAAATGGTATACAGTCAGAAGAGATGCGAGTCACAAATGGGGTACCTCAGGGATCAGTTCTGGGGCCAGTCCTCTTCAATATCTTCATTAGTGACATTGCAGATGGACTGGAGGGTAAGGCTTGTCTGTTTGCAGATGACACCAAGATCTGCAACAGAGTAGATGATCCAAATGGGGTGGGCAGAATGAGAAGAGATCTGGATAAACCTGCAAAATGTTCAGAAGAGTGGCACCTGGGATTTAATGCAAAGAAGTGCAAGATCATGCACATAGGGAAGAGAAACCCTGAAGCCACCTATAGTCTGGGAGGGGAGTTGCTGGCAGTCACAAAGGAAGAAAGAGACTTGGGCATCATCATCAGTGATGACCTGAAATCATCCAGGCAGACCTCTAAAGCAGTAGGTAAGGCATGGGGATGTTAGGGTGTATTAGTATGGGTATCACAAGTCGTAAGAGGGAGGTAATAATCCCTCTTTACAAGACACTGCTTAGGCCTCATCTGGAGTACTGCGTGCAGTACTGGAGGCCACACCTTCACAAGGACATTAACCAAACTGAGGCAGTCCAGAGAAGGGCAACCAAAATGGTGCAGGGACTGCATCAGAAGACATATGAGGACAGATTAACGGAGCTCAATATGTATACTCTAGAGCAAAGGAGGGAGAGAGGTGATATGATCGAAACATTCAAACACCTTAAGAGCATTAACAAGATGAAAGAGGGGCTTGTGAGTCTGCCTTTATTGCCACAGCTTCTTTACAGGCATGTAATACAATAAATATTTTCATAAATTGAGACGGATGCTGGTGCTGCCCTTTTTTTGGATTTGACTGAGACTGATTTGGGCTTGCACAGCTCCAGTGTGGAGCTGCTTTTTTGGTTTTCCAGAAAAAGAAATGGGCAGACTGGATGGGCCTTGCGGTCCTTATCTGCCGTCAACTTCTATGTTTCTATGTTTCTGAGAATGCCCTCTCTTGAACATAAACAGGTTTTAGCCTCAATGTAACAAAAACAGAGGTGCTTCAGATAAATTACATACGAACATATGAAGAAGCCAGCAGAAGAAGGCCATTTGGTCTATCAAGTCTGCTCGTATTGCAGGGTCCACAGCTTGAGCTAATGTCCCTGTCCTCCCTCCCCACTCCTCCCATCCTCCCTACCCATGATTCATATCTTCCCCTATGCCTATCCCAGCCTCTCTTAAAGCTGCTCACTGTCTTTAACGAGATGACCTCTTCCGGCAGTGCATTCCAAGTCTCCACCACCCTTTCTGTGAAGAAGTGCTTCCTGACATCCCTCCTAAACCTCTCACCCTCCAGCTTAAGACTGTGCCCCCTCATGATATGGTTGCCACTCAGCTTAAAGAGACTTTCCTTATCAACATTATTTATCCCTTTCAAGTACTTTAATATCCCAATCATGTCCCCCCTCTCTCTCTCTCTCTCTCTCTCTCTCCTGTCTTCCAGGGAGTACATGTTATAAATTATAAATTATAACCCTTCTCGAACAATTAGAGAATGTTTTAAGTTTAAATGGAGTCTCCTTACTCTTAAAATATCTAGGTGTCTTCTTGGCTCAAGATCTTGAGACAGTATTGACCCTTAATTATGATCATATATCCCAGGCTCTGGTCAAAAACATTGACATTTGGGCAAATCTACTGTTTTCATTTATCCAGACAATGGATGGTATTAGAATGAATTTGTTACCCAGGGTTTTATATTTGGCACAAACACTCCGTATCACCACACCAACTCATTACTTTCAGAAATGGAATAAACAAATAGCCCAATATTCATGACAGCGAAAGCACCCTAGAGTTTGAACAATGGTACTTCAGCTTCCCATATTTAAAGGTGGCTTATCACACCCTAATCTAATTTTGTATCGCATAGACATACAAATCAGAACTGTACTTTACTGGCTGTCGCCAACATATCATGTCCATTGGAAAGCAACTGAACTGGTGGAAGGTGGCATGATTAGATACTCTAAATTATCAACATCAGTGTCTCCAGGCAATCTAATTGCTCAGGTGGATAACACCCCCAACACACACACACACACACACACACACACACACACACACACACACAACAAAGTCTACCCTTCCACAATGGAGTCATGTTACTAGTCATAAGCAAATAGCCCCTAGTAACTTTCTCCTGTGTTCCCTTACTGATATTTTCACCATTTACGCAGCCACCCTGGACTCTGAGTTTTGATTATGGCTTCTATAGGGCTTAGGGCATATCCTTCAATTTCAACAGGGAAGAGTAGTTAGACCTTTGAGGATCTTTGGACTACTTTTGTCCTTCTGAGATCCCATTTTTTCCATTATTTACATTGCTGGATTATATATAGTTGATTTTATGAATGGTGCTAACTATGGAAGAACCTCCTCAGTTACTTCATCTAGTTATCTTAACTATTAGAGGTCAAGATACGTCTTGGTATCTTATTTCCTGTATTTATTAAGCCCTATGACAGCAGCAAAATTATACCACACATGTTTGGCAAGCATGGGAGAGAAATCTTAAACCCCCCATCACAGATCAACAATGGGATATTTGCCTCCACAATATTTGTAAGGTTTTCACTATATATATATATATATATATATATCACCCAAGACAGGCAAGTTAAGTACCAACCCACTCAAGAGGCACGCTGCTGGCAGGGATGTGGAGAAGCAACGGTTACCCACAAACATAGCCTGCAGCTCTGCCCAGTCCTTCAACCTTTTTTCCAAACCATACAGAAACAAGCATTTGTCAATGCCGAACATTCGCTTGCAGGTATTTGCAGTGGTGTTTGCCACGTATGGTGGTTTACCCTAATGCCCTGTGCGATTGCTGGTATTTGCACAATAGATTTTCAGCATGACCTTTTTGTTACCCCCACCTCATAAAAGCATTTGAGACCTCTGCTGATGAACAGTCCCACTGTTATTTTGTTAACCTGTCCTGAGCGTTGATTTCCCACAGCGACCACACCGTTGTGCTCCACATGTGCAAAAACACAGTTCGTGCAGGATGTGAAAAATGACAGCTGTAGCATTCATAGGGAGGTGTGAAGGGATGGCAATGTTGAACATCTGGAGTGAAAATACAACAATTTCTCGAACTTACGAGTGTACATGGAAACTGCGCAATGAACGCTCATGACACAGTCATTTTGTGGACTTTTGTCACCAAATTTTCAACACAGGCATTGTGGGACCTCTGCTCATGAACAGTGTCACTGTGATTTTCATAATCTGTCCTGAGCATTGATTTCTCACTGTGACCACATCATTGTGCGCTGGATGTGCAAAAACACATTTCAGCCAGGATGTGAAAAATGTCAGCTGTACTGTTCATAAGGAGGTGTGAAAAATGCCAGTGTTGAAAATCTGGACTGAAAATATTTCAAATTCTGGAAGGTATGAGTGTGCGTGGAAACTGTGCAAACACTTAAAAGTAATATTTAGGAATTTCCAAATTTTCAACATTGCCATTTTAAGACCTCTGCTCATGATCAGTGTCACTGTGATTTTCTTAATGTGTCCCATACATTGAGTTCATACAACCTACGCCATTGTGTGCTACATGGCGGAAACACATTTTGGGCAGGATGTGAAAATGACAGCTATACTGCTCATGAGGAGGTGTGGTAAAATGCCAATGTTGAAAATCTGGAATGAATATTGAAAATTGGCAAACCTACAAGCGTGCGTGGGAACTGTGCAATGCACGCTCGTAAAACAGTCATTTTTAGGAATTTTTTCACCAAATTTTCCACATTGCCATTTTAAAACCTCTGCTAATGAACAGTGTCACTGTGATTTTCTTAATGTGTCCGATACATTGATTTCGCACACCGACTGCGCCATTGTATGCTACATGAGCGGAAACACGTTTTGGGTGAGATGTGAAAAATGACAGCTATACTGCTCCCAAGAAGACGCGGTAAAATGGCAATGTTGAAAATCTGGGTGGAAATATTGAAATTTCGCCAAACCTGGACGTCGCGTGGGAACTATAGCGCAGCGCTCAATAAAACAGTCATTTTTAGGAATTTTTCACCAAATTTTCCACATTGCCATTTTAAGACCTCTGCTAATGAACAGTGTCATGGTGATTTTCTTAATGTGTCCCATACATTGATTTAGCACACCGACTGCACCATTGTGTGCTACATGGGCGGAAACACGTTTTGGGCAGGATGTGAAAAATGACAGGTGTACTGCACATAAGGAGGTGTGGTAAAATGGCAATTTTGAAAATCTGGAGTGAAAATATTGAAAATTCGTGAACTTACGAGCCTGCGTAGGAACTGCGCAACACAAGCTCGTAAAACAGTCATTTTTAGGAATTTTTGCACGAAATTTTCAACATGGAGTTTTTGGGACCCCTTCTCATGAATGATGTCACTGTCATGGCATTATTCAGGCCTCAAGGGTTGATTTCATGCAGTGACTGCGAAATCACCCTTCGAGCCCGAATAACGCCATGACAGTGACATCATTCATGAGAAGGGATCCCAAAAACCCCATGTTGAAAATTTGGTGCAAAAATTCCAAAAAATACCTGAGATATGCAATAAAGTTGAAAACTCCCTATTTAGCCCATTATACAGCTTACCGGCATTTCCTCAGTTCGCGGTCAGCTTTGAAGAGTGCAGATGTGTTCCCGGTCCACCGAAGATCGCGCCGAGCTCCGGAGGTAAGTATGGGGTGGGGTGGGTGTGGGAGGCAGGGTGCACAGTGGGTGGGTGCGAGTTGTGGGAGGGGCTGGGAGAAGTGCTGTGGGACCGTTTTATTTTTAGGTTAAAAAGAACAGGCAGCGCTGGACATTGCCACGCTGGGTGGGCTCCCAGCGTGGCACAAAGCCCTGGGGGCCTTTGGGGGGACGTGGAGCCGACGGGGGATTGGGCACCTCCGTCGGCAGAGCACGCAGGACGTTTGCCACACTGGGGTGGGCTCCCAGCGTGGCACCAAAGCTTTGAGGGGGCGTGAGGTCTACCAGCACTGTGTATGACAGCGGTGTTTTTCTTTGAAGCGAAGACCACCGCTGTCATACAGCCCCGCACCCACTGGTGCAGGATCGCCATGCCTGCTCAACGGAGCAGTGCATTGAACAGGAGAGGCACACCCCAAAGTGTGCTACTTCCTCCAAAATATCCTTTTACGCGCCGCAAGCCGTAACGAAAAACTGAGAGAACTTCGGAGGTGGGGTGGGGGTTGGATCTTGCAGCTCACTAGTCACCCAGTGCTGATAATGGATGCTCCCGAAGGTTATCAAAATCCAGATACTAGAAAAATTTTCAGTACAGTATATCTATGGTTGCTGCTAAGAAGTTTATACCTAAGTTGTGATTAACCCCCACAATTCCCTCCCTAGCCTCATGAAGGGATTAGATGACACATATCTATAATATGGAGAAACTTACAGCACAGGTGAATAATGTCTTCCCCAGTTTTGAACTGAGATGATATACTGTAGATCTGTGATGCATATATCTGTCAAGATCACACATTTTGTACTTTAGAAGCCTAACTGTATTACAGTCTTCGAGTATCCTCTGGTGCAAGTGTGAAACCTATCCCTGGATTTTTTTTCATTGTTACCAAGAGCTCTGTGAAAGCAGCATTTGTTGTTTATGTGTTACTTGTTTTATTGTTTCCCACTATTTCTTTAATTCTTGACAATAAAAATTAAATTGGAAAAAACAGTGTTGGATTCCTGGATCAGCCTACCAATGGAGGTGGTGGGGAGAAAACAGTAATGGGGTTCAAGAATGCATGGGATAGACATACGGGAATCTTAGTGGAAAGGGAAGGGGGAGAATGAGCCATATATCAAGTAGGATCTGCGGTGGTACAGTAGATAGGGAAATACAGGCAGACTGGGTGGGCCAAGTGGTCCTTATCTGCCAACAAATCGTATGTTTCTACGCAATAGGAAGTACTTTTTCATGGAGTGTGGAGGAGGGTTGGAATAGGATGCCAGAGGTGTTCTGTGTAAAATGAGTAGGGGGATTCAAATAAGGGTAGGACAGATGCAAGAGCTTTGTAAACACCTTACTAGAAAGTGTAGGGGGAAGTGGAGAGTGACGAGTGTCTATGGCTCTCTTACTCAACATTAGTTAGTTAGGAATGGGCAGATGAGATGGTCCAATGGGACTTTTTCTGCTGACAGACTCTATAGGCCTGATTTTTAATGATGGGCACAGGGCTTGCACCAAACCCTGTGTCAACCCTGAAGTTGGACACAACTGTACCAAACACATTGCTGCAACTTGCACCTAATTTTATAACATTTGGTGCAATTGCGACAATTTCCACGATTTACGTCAGCTTGCGCCGAAGCTTTGGCACAAGCCCTGTAAAAGGGTCCCCGAAGTGCAAAGATAGACCGGGGGGAGCTGGTCTAACTTTGCTACATCTGATGCAAGGGATTTGTGTCAGGGATTTGAGGCTGCCTTCCTTGCAAAATCGCAATTGCACCAATGTTTGACACAAGTCGCCACTTGTCTCAAACTCCCTGATGCAAGTCCACTGTGTCGATCTAACCCCCACTGAAAATCATGAACTATGTTTCCATGTTTTCAAATATGTGAATCAGAAATACCCAGTGAATTTACCAAAATGCCAATAATGACTGAAAAACAACAGAATGAGATCTAATATTGTGTATCAAAAATAGTTTCTACAAGCAAAACATGACTCATGGGTTCAATTCAGTTCTTCTTTACATAAATATAACATTTATGACTGCAAAAATCTCTTATAGTACATCTTCAAATACAAGCTGTGGATTTTATTTCATCCTTTTTTGTTTTCAGCTGCAGCTTGTGTTCAAGGCTGGCTTCATATCAATATAGGCTACAGATACAAATTAGCTGTGGTGGGAAGGCAGTAGGTGACAATCAGATGAATGAGCTGCCTATAAGTACCGACACTGCAGCCAGAGCATAGAGAGGCACTTTTGTCAAACTGAATAATAACAGTTTGTACCTGTAGTATCAGGATGTAGCATTCAGTACTGTCCAAAAGGAAATCCTTCAATTTAAACTTTTAAATGACTGCTGCTATGAGGTGGAGAAAGACAGAAATTATCCAGTTGCTGCTACACTCCACATTGATGTGAAGCAACTTCACAAGCGACTGCTCTAAAAGAAAAGTGATTGTTGTGGGTACAAAGGGTTCAAATAAAAAATGATGTGCCTAGATGGTGGTGGGTGCAAGGCAAGAACCTCAAGTCTGAAGTTGAGCTCACTAGCTGGATCAGTCTCCAGCATAAGCAACATTATAGAGTGACATGGAAAGCTGTGCCCTTAAAGTTATGTCACTTGTGCAGGACCCTTCCTTTACTGAAGGCAGGGAGTGGGTGGACAAGTTCCTCTAGTGGTGGGGTTTCACAATATGCCAAAGGACAATAGTGTGCCAGAGACTTCCAAAAGACTTTGCTCCCCAAAGTGTCAGTTTTGGTTGTTTTTGTGCACAGCAAATAAAAACTCACCAACTGCTGCTGGCAATGATTGGCAATATGGATGAGACTGATATATAGGCTTAAATGCTGTGAAATAAAACTATCAACCAGGTAGAACGCAATCAGTTAGAATTGCTGACTCTATATCCCCTCCGCTTCCAATCACCACTGGTGTGCCACACAGCTCTGTGCTTGGTTCCCTCCTTTTCTCCATCTTTCTAAATGACCTCCCCTCAGTCTGCACCTCCTCCTTCATCCACATATATGAGAATGATACAGTCCTGTACACCTCCAGAACATCTCCTGATGTGGCAGCCAGATTACAGCATGACTTCAACAAGCTTCAGCCCTGGGTAAGCTCACATCAGCTCTTCCTCATTGCCAAATAGACAGTCTCCATGACCTTTGGCACTAGGCAGAGACTCTTGAGACTTCCCACCCTGCCCTCTTTCCAAACCCTAGATGGGATAACTTTAGAGGACACCTCCTCGTTTAGATACCTTGGGGCATGGCTCAACAGACCTCAGCTTCTCTGGCCACATTGACACCATCTTGAAACAACTGCACCCCAAGCTTGGTGTCCCAGTGAGGAACTAAAAGTGCATTCGTCTATTGACTAAGCGTGAACTGGTTCAGAAGATGACACTCCCTATTATTGACTACTGTGACATAGTCTATAGTGCTGCTCCCAAGTCTTCCCTAACCAGACTGGACCCCCTCTTCAACTCCTTCCACCACTTCACACTGGACTCTGCCTCTAACACTCATCACTGTGACCTTTATCATGCTTTGTCCTTTCCATCACTTGAAAATAGACATCTCTCTCATTGTGCTAAATTTATCTCTAAATACTGGTTCAAATCTCTCCCCACCTACCTATCCTCCACTCTATCTACCCCTCCACCCTCTCTTCATTCCCTCCAATCTGCTGACTCAGATATGCTGGCTAGCCTATGCTGATCTATGTTGGTAGGTCAGGCAATGTTCTCGCATCGCTTTCCCAAAAAATGGAACACACAACCTTACCAAATTTGACACTCTTCATCTTATCTCTCCCTCTCTTCTGCACTACACAACTTCCTCTCTACTAACTGTACTTTATGTCCGATTAAATATAGGGTACCCCAGGGCTCCATCCTGGGCCCACTTCTGTTCTTGCTCTTCATCAATAACCTCCCTTCCATCTGCCAAACCACTCAGCTAGTCCTTTATGCTGATGACGTGGCCCTATACTGTTGCAACACTAACCTGGACACAATGTTCAGTTACTTGCAGGCCGACTTCAGCAAGCTACACACTTGGTTCTCTGCCAAAGGCATGGTTTTCAACTCCAAGAAGACCATGTTCATGATTTTCTCTGGCCCAAGAAAAGCCCCAGTCATGGACTGATCCCTTTCAGAAAATCTTGATAACATCATACATAGATACATACATAGATACATAGACAGTGTCGGCAGATAAGGGCCTATGGCCCACCCAGTCTGCCCATTTGAGCTTGTAAGTTCAGTTTGTTTTCCTAGAATTCTGTTGCACCTTACCCTTGACCTCCAGAATTCCTTTATGTCTATCCCATGCATTCTTAAATCCCGTGATTGTTTCAGCCCCCACCACTTCCTCTGGCAGGGTGTTCCACTTGTCCACCACCCGTTCTGTGAAGAAATTCTTTCTCATGTTTCCTCTGAATCGTCCTCCCTCCAACTTCATCCCATGCCCTCTAGTCCTGGAACATCTTTTTCACTTATAGAACAATATCATAGAACAAGTCTACGAATTAAAATACCTTGAACTGTACTTAGAACCTCACCCGACCTACAGTTTCCATATTATCAACCTCGTCAAGAGAATCCATATCAGGCTAGGTTTCTTATACCAAATCAGAAAGTTCCTTATACTCATCTTCAGACTATGCCTTGCCAGCTCCCTTCTCCTGCCCCTCCTTGATTATGGCTCTTTTGTCTACTCCCCCCCAACACATCCTCCTTTTTCTACAAACTCAGGACTACATATAATAATATCACATCCTTCATTACCAACCTCCCCGGATGACCCATCACTGTACCCTCTATGCCTCCTTCAACTGGCTCAACCTTGATGGCAAGTTCCAACTTAAAATGCTCTCTTTCCTACATAAAGTTCTCTGTAACCTGCTGCCAGTCAGCGTTAACTCCCTTTTCCCCTTGTCGGCTCCCAAGCGCAGTACAAGAGGGGCCACCTGTCATATCTTCAATACCCCTTTTTGCTGCACCAAGCAAGCGCAGAACTCCATTACGTACAAGTGCCCCAAGTTTTACAACAAACTGCCCCTTGAACTTCAGGCCTGTAGTTCAAATGGCTCATTCACCTCCTCCCTCAAGGACCACCTCCTCCAATCTACCACTTGTGCCTGCCCCAGTAGGCAACCCCTCTGAATGTCCACCAACCCTTGGGTTACCATAGAGTTTTTAATGTATCTGTATATTGGCGCTATTGTTGTGTGCTCTGTATTTTTTTTCTAATCTAGATGATCTTGTCATATACGCTGTTCCTATTATAAATACCGTAACATTTTGCAAATATTGTTTTACCCTTTTCTGTGTATCATCGACTTTCTGTACCACTGGACATTTGTGAAAATGGGCATTTTTGCTCACATTCTTTCCAGTATAAAAATAAAATTGAATTGAATTGTACCTTCTTATAGGTTTTCTTCCTTCTTATTTTGTCCCGAGTCCTCTCCTATCCTATCATACTTTCATCCACTGCTCTGGTCTTTACTTTCTCTCCTTTGTTCCTCCCTTCTCCCCTTATCTGACTACTAAGAAACTGCAATGTGTTAAAATGTACTTGCAACTAGTGGCTCCACTACACTAACTATGTGCACTTCCAATGTCACTAAAATGCTATTATGATGTATGTATTTCCTTTTAAATATATACTATGTATGGTTTATCCTTAATGTACATATGTACTTGCTCAAATTTAATTGTTACTCCCTTGTACCCTCTCCCCCTGGTCACACCGGGAGATGAGCAACTTGTTGTTTAGTGTGCCTTTCCTAGTAAAACATTTCAATCAATAAATAAAATAAAATAACTAAATAACCACACTGGATTATAATCAATGCCTCTGCTTACAACAGGGCATGAGAAACATAGAATTGCAATGTGTCTAGCTGCAATGACAGGTGGAAGAAAGAGCCTCCCATTCGTGGTCCTAAAAGGAAAGCATGCCCCAAGAGAGACTCTAAATGTGTCTGGAGGGGTGGTAGCAATATCTCTGAATAGGTGGATAAGTAAGGAGCTGATACTCCTTTGACTTGGAAAAGGTTTGGGGGTACCATGGCCTTCGGCAGTGGACTTTTAGTATGGGATGCCTGTCAATACCATTTTTCTCCTGTAGTAACACAAAAATGCCAAAAAGAAAAAAAAAACATTTCTGTCATTCCCAGAGGGTGCACACAGCTCTTAAAACTGGTGAACATCAGCTGGAATGCTTAGTTTGAATCTACTTACAGGGAATGCTATGACAAGTAGATCGTAACAGAGAAGGAGGACACTAGGGCTACAGGCAACCCCACAGCTCCAGGAAAAGATAAGATACTGGGGTGGATAAAACTTTCATGGCAGGCTGTGACCAGAGAAATGGTCATAAAACCCTTTAAGGTGAAACTTTTACTGTACTGTACTGCCCTCTTCTCACCTTTTTGCATTGCGTGCTTCTAACCACTGTTTTTTGTTTGTTTGGAAGTGCATTCCATCATTAGTACTGACCCCAGGGTAATTACTGTAGTTGCAGCAAGGAAAGCAGAATCACACAAAATGTCAGGGGAGAGCTGATAAAAAAGGTAACTGACATAAAATGATCAGTAGATGTCTTGGATACTGACACCGCTGTCAATGAGGCTGATACTCATATGCCTATCAGCTCTACCAAAGGTAAACTCGATAGAGACTCAGAAATTGAGTGATTCACTATGCCAGGGCTGAAATCCTGCATGAATTTTTCCTGAAATTTATGTATTTTCTTAGTTTTCTTTTATTTTAATAAAAGTTCAGTAAAGTTTGTATCATAATTGAGTTGTCCAATTACTTCCAGTCCCTGCTATACGAACAAGACGTATTTGAATGGGTAGGGAAGTCCAGCGCTATAACTGGGGGAATCTGGTCACATGACTGTGAGTTATTAGGCCACAGTCTTCACCCTGTCATGTGTTATTGATCATTTATAAAATGGGCAGTAAAAATGCAGCTTTCTAACTGGCTAAAACTTGTTCTTACCTATTAGACTGGGACACCACAACCAATGTGTATGAACAAGTTCTGGCACTTTAGACACATAACATTTCATATTATTTTTTTGCCATGCTCTCACTTGTGCCAGACTCTAACTTAGGGACATCATTACTTTAATCTCATGAACTTCAAAACAAAAGATGTCACCGGCCTGGTGGCACTGAGGGTTGAGGCACTGGACGCCACACCTCGCGCCATGCTGGCAACCCGGGTTCGGGAACGAGCATGGGTTGCCATGGGTCAGCGGGGAGGAGGTGGATTGAGTGTCCAAAGGACTGCTCTCCATCTCTAGGGAGTGGGGTTTCGTGTGGCTGTGCTCGCCTGACCCCTAGCAGAAGCTAGGGCTCAGTGGCATGGAGCCACATGTCAGCAGACACTTGATCAGGGTGCGCACGGGAGCGTGCGGGCACCCAGTCGCTGGTGTCATTGCATGTCATGAGCCCACAGGGGAGAAAAGCGGAAAAAGGGGATCATTTATTCACGGCGGCTTGATGGCTGTCTGTGAGTACCTCAGCCGGCTCCGGGAGGGGATCTCCAAGTGTGGATCCCTACCAGGTGGGGGGAGGGTTGGCCGCCCTCTGCCAACCTGCCACCGGGGGGGTAAGCCGTGGGGCAATTCAGTGTTTGCTCTCCTAGGAGACCGGTGCAGGTCAGATGGTGGCTGGAAAAAGGGATGCACAGACGGAGTGGCCGACTGGTGGCTCCAGGAAGAAACAAATACCCCCCAAAAAAACACAAAAGATGTCTGTGCATGTTTTCTAATCCTAAGACTTCAGTAACTTTGACATGTTCATTATTTTATTAACACCACTGCCCTGCTTCATCTTTCATACCCCATATTCCCCAGTAACACCAGCTCACTGAACAAATCACTCAAGCCACATCATCATTTCTGTTCTGCCAAAAAAAAAAGTGCTACTTCAGCATTTCACTGAAATGTGTACCTCTTACCATTAAAAACAAACAGAAACTCTAAATGGTGGTAGTAAACTAAATGATTCCTGTTTCCAGCTTCTCCCTACCCTCTGACTCCCTCCACCTCATGAGTCAGAGTGCCCTACACACAGTAACATCACAGTCTGAAAGTAATTCTTGATCTCACTTAGAAATAGAGCTCTTGCAGCAGGTATTAACAGATAGGACTAAGCTGCCAAGCACTAGGACCCTACAGAAAACTTCTAGCTAGGAGTCCAAGGCGGGGGACTGCCCCAGATATTGGCTCTCCCCACAGCATCTGCCTCTATGTAAAGCAGGTGGTCTCCCAACACCACCTTAGTTCTTTTCCCACTGTCAACCCAGTATTTTGGCTCCACAGACACCTCCTGCTTCCCATCGACCACCATTTTTCAGATGCTCTGCACAGTTCAAGCATTCAAGAATATACTGATTACCTCTTTATGTCTGCTGAGTCTACCACTGTAACACCACAGCAGAATGCAAAGTGTGCATGCAGCAAACAAATCCTGACCAAAGACGGCCATTTGGCCTGCCTCCTATGCCTTGGCTCGGAGCACAGGTCGGACGATTGCCCAAACTGCCAGAGCTTAAACAAACACACCCACATCAGCTGCCTGAAGACTCTAAAAGCCTACCTGCTGGAACAACAAATGGTTGTGATGTAGAAGTCGCACTCTGGGCACAGCTCTGCTTCGTTCTCTGCTCACGACACCTCCCCCAAGGAAAAGAAGCACTCAGGGAAGCATCACAAGAAGGACAAGGACAGGTCCAGGTCAGACTCACAGTCTCATTCCCCACACAAGATGAAGGCATCCACCTCCAACTGGAGGTCAGACTCTGCCCCTCCCAGGTAATTAGCCCTCCCCAGGGCTTATGCCACCAAGCCTTCCATCTCTTCCCAGATGTCAGATGGGAGTTTGGGGTATGGGACTTGTCAGGTATTATCTTTTATTTCTCTGGCCATCAGACCCAACAAGCACTCGTTAGGGTCCAGGACCGAGGACCTGGCCTCTTCTTAGACCTCATCGAGGGGAGTCCGGTCAGGCTTCACTGTTGCCAAGGTCTTGTCATCCAGTTTATCAGCCAAGACTGACAACTGTGACAGGTGCCAGCATCATTAGCACCCTAAGGACACACTCTCTGCACCTGACCTGTCATTAGCCATCCCTTCAGACAGATGATAGCCTTCTACTACCTCTGTCTCCACTACTGTGGATTCAGACAAGACGTTTACCTCTCAGCAGTTATCAAGCCCCCAAGGGCCTCAGCCAGGGATCTGACAACAGCTAACCTGACATTAGGCCCTTCAAAGCCTCTGACTACAGGGTCTGATGACCAGTCTTCAGCCAAACCCCTGATGCCTGGCCCCAGGGAAGAGGGTCCGATGCCAACTGACTGGACAGACAGCACCCTGATGCTGGAGCTTCAGTGGATGCCAGGTCTGTTGCCAGCCCCTCCAGGACCAGTCGACATGACACTGGACCGACTGTCAGGCTCAATGGTTCCTTTGGTGGGGACACTCTTTACAAGCTGGTGGAACACCATTAAGAGTGATTTCCTTCCCAAACAGGAACCTATTGGAGCACCAGTGGCTGTGCCCCAGCTGCAGCTGATGCCTCCCCACAGGACCCCATTGCCACCCCTGATGCTAGCTCGCCCGACACCAGGTTGCTCGGATCATGGCTCAGATGGATGTCAGAGCCACGGACATCACACATGTTCTCAGTCCTCCTCCCATAGGAGGAGCTGGTCCAGGGACCGTCACTCCCACAGGCAGAGCCAGTCTAGAGGACACCACTCCTGGTGTCACAGCAGGTCAGCTGATCACCAGACTAAGCACTCAGGAAACTACAGTGGTTCCTGCTTGTCTTATGCTTCCTCTGAGGATAACCTCCTACTGCCCTCTCTGGATCCCAGGAAGGACTCACCGACGTCACCACTTGATGATCTCACCTCTTGAGGTGATGAGGCACATCCAATTCCTCAACCAGTGAGAAACAGAGGACTTGGATCTGGAGAGGAGATGGCTAGTGAAGTTTTTTGGGGCTACTGACCCCAAACTGCTGGTCATCCCACCATTAGTAGAACCATTTAAGGACATAATGATGCTGGCATGGAAGCACCTGGACACTACCTTGGTGGTGCCTAAAAAGGCCAACTGCCTGTAGAGGACCCCTAGGAATGAACCCCACCTTGGTGAGCAACACAGAGTGGACTCCATGGTCCTGATGGAAGCCCACGGCACGTTGCAACAGCCTAGACACACCACCTCCCAACCATTGGACAAGGAGTCTAAGAAAATAGATGGGTTGGGATGCAGGGTGTATGTCTCTTTCACAGGTACTATTAGGTCCTTAAACTTTCTGGCATATATGGTCATGTACCAAAGGTGCCTGTGGCAGAAAGCAATGGATCTGGCCAAAGCCCAGACGCATTTGCAAAATAAGTCAGAGATCTTGGCAGTTCTTCAATCCAGATCAGATGTTTGCAAACACATCCTGAGATATTCATATGATGCAGCAGATACTGCAGACAGAGCTGCCACCTCAGACGTCTGCCTTAGCCAGGGCCCCTGGTGTTCTGCGGCAGAATTTTCTGATTTCTGCGGCAGGGCTCATTGACTTTTGTGGCAGCATTTTCTGATTTCTGCGGCATGATTTATTCATTTCTCTGGCAGAATGCAGTCCTGTCATTGGCTAAATATGATGTGATGTCATCGATAACATCATATGCTGAGCATAGAGGAGGGGCTTCAGGATAAACGAGGTGGGAAAGAAAGCCTGACACTATGAAAAAATAGTATGTTTATATGAAAATTCATCAAAAACAATGAATTCTGCGGCACTATATATATTCTGCGGCATGATGCAAATTCCACAACCGCAGAACCACAGAATTCCAGGGGCCTTGGCCTTAGCTGACACTACTGGCTATGGGTGTCTAGGTTCAGGTAGGACCTCCAGGAAACTGTTCTTGATTTTTCTTTCAAGGGCCCCGTGCTTTTCGGCGCAGAGGCTGAAAAGATTATTACTGGCCTACAGGACTCTGGGAAGGCCATCTCAGATGTACATAAAATGTATAAATCTGTGCCCCACCCTGCAAGGCACCATCCTTTTCGAATGCACCAAGGACAGCAGCATAAGAAACAACCCCAAAGTGGAGGGTTCAAAAGAAAAGCACCTACTCAGACAGCAGGGTCTCAGGGTCCATGGATGGCTAAACAGTCCATAGCCCCTCTTCCCACCCTTTCAGCCTCAGCCTGACTCCTTGCCTGCCCTCTCCCCCAGCAGAGATGTTAGGGGAGGCAGGTGGTTCTTCCTTTACCTCACAGGATGGTTGAACATCACCACAGATCAATGGGTGCTACAGCTCATACAAAGGGCAGTGCCCTGGAGTTTTCTCAGTTACCGCTGGACAACCCACTGGTCCAGACAACCTGCTCCCTATCCCATGCAAGTCTGATTCATGGGGCAATATAGGCCCTGCTGTCAAAGAGAGCTATTCAAGTAGTACCAGAGCCCCAGAGGGACAAGGGATACTACTCTCACTTCATCCTGGTCCCAAAGAAGATAGGGGACTTTCATCCCATCCTGGACCTCAGTCAGCTGAGCCTCTTCATAGAATACAAGTGGTTCAGAATGGTAAGGAGTAAGGGGGCAACAGACTTGTAGAAGAACATAATAGGAACAGGGGTGGCAGTGGGATGACAAAGTGGGGGGGTGGGACGACTGCAAACTAGGGGTGCTAGCTGCACACTCGAGCAGACTTAGACTGGATGGTCTGTTTCTGCTGGCACATTTGTATGTTCGTATGTTTAACTTACAAGCTCAAATGGGCAGACTGGACGGGCCACAGCCCCTTTTCTGCCGACATTGTCTATGTATACATGTATCTATATATCTATGTGATACTGCTGGGGTTACTTCCCATGCTACACCAAGGATATTGGCTCTGCTCCCTGGACATGCAGGATGTTTACCTACATATAAAGATCCTGCCATCCCACAGGAAGTATCTTCAGTTCATGTTCAAAGGACAGCACTACCAGTTCTGGGCCCTTCCATTCAGCCTATCCTCGGCACCTCATGTATTCACCAAGTGCCTGGCAGTGGAAGCAGCTGCTGTACAGAGGCAGGGGCATTACACCTACCCCTACTGTCAGCCTCATCTAGAGAATGATTCTGCCAGGCCCTGGAGTACACCTTCAGCATGTTCTGGGACCTTGAGATAACCCTACATTTCCCAAAGTCTGCTCCATGGTCCTCCCAGAGGCTCCAGTTTATAGAAGCCATCTTGGACACAGTGCTGGGGAGAGCCTTTCTTCCATCAGACACAGCAGATTGTCTCCAGATGCTGGCTCAGAGATTAGTCTCCGTAAGTCAGGCTCTGGCCAGAATGGTCCTACAGCTCCTGGGGCAAATGGCCGCTGCTATAGTGACCATGCTTCTCGCTCACCTGCACATGAGGACTCTACAATGGAACCTCAGGGTGCAGTGGGATCAGCGAAGTGATGATCTCGACCAGAAGGTAAGGATCTCAAAGGCAGTGCACCAGCTCTTGTTGTGGTGGCTGAACCCCACCCAGTTAATGAGACGGGCTCCTTTCAGCAATCCCTCTCCCCAGCAAGTGGTCATGATGAATGCCTCAGGCATGGGATGGGATACTCATTTCAGCAGCCACCAGACCCAGTGGTCCTGGGCTCAGACAGAACGCTCTCTGTACATCACTGTTCTGGAGATGATGGCTATGCTTTATGCCTTACTGGCATTCCAGAACAACCTCCTTCCAGGTCCAGTATTAGTCCAGATGGACAACCTCATGGTGGTTTTCTATACCAGCAAGCAGGGGGGAATGCACTCTTACCCCCTTTGCAGAGAAGCCATGTGGGCCTGGTACTGGGCAATAGATAACGCCCTGGAACTATTCGTGATACATGTCCCAGGTCTTCAGAATACGCTTGCAGACAGCCTAAGTTGCTCGCAATCCCATGCTTACAAACGGAAGCTACTTCAAGACGTAGCAGATGAGCTATCTGTCAGATAGAGGACTCCAGAGTTGGACCTCTTCATGTCCCCATTCAGTGCCAAACTGCCCAATTTCTGCTCGCTAGGCCTGGTGTTTTTTGGTAAGACACACTGTACCACTCCTGGACAAGGAGGTTTCTTTACACTTTTCTGCCCTTCCCTCTTCTGCAGCGAGTTATGCTCAAGCTGCAATCAGAGCTGGCAACCATGACAATGGTAGCTCTGTTCTGGCGCAGACAGATTTGGTTACTGCTTCTGTAGCAGATGGTGTTAGAACCACCAGTTCCACTTACTTTGTCCTCACACTTGCTCTTCCAAGAGCAGGGCTCCCTAGTTTACGCCAACCTCAAATTGCTGCAACTTCATGCATGACTCCTGCAGACCTAGCCAGGAGCAGGTATGGGGTGCCTGAAAGGGTAGCTGAGCTGAGGTATTGGTGGCCACTAGAAAACCATCCACTAGAGCCACGTATGCCATGAAGTGGAAGTGGAACTGCCTCTGAGCTCTTGCCTGCGAGTTGGACCCATTCTCTTGTGAGGTCAACTGGGTTCTGGAGTATCTTTTATCCCTGTCTGAATCAGATCAAACTATTCCCCCATGAAAGTTCATCTTTCGACCATCTCAGCCTATCACATGGATGGCAAGGCCTTGGCGCAGCTTGATCTGTCACATACCTTACTGCGAGGTATCCTACACATCAAACCTCTCATTTGGGACCCTGTTCCCCCATGGGATTTACTTTTTATGTTGGAAAAGTTGCCTTGGTCCCCCCTTTGAACTAGCTGCAAGTTGCGAGCTTCACTGTTTCTCTTGGAAAGCATTATTCTTGGTTGTGATTACTTCAGCCCGGAAGCTTTCCAAGCTCCAGGCTCTTATGTGTACAGATCTATATTTGATTTTTCACAGAGACAGGGTGTCCCTCTGTACAAATTCTAAGTTTCCCTCAACGGTGGTGTCAGAGTTTACTCTCAACCAAGACATCCACCTGCCTGCTTAGTATCCTGAGTACTTCAACAAAGGGAGGCCTTTTGCATACCTTGGATGTTCATAGAATTATCAAGTACTATGTGGACTGTACCCAATCCATTCGGAAGTCAGACCAGTGGTTTCCTTTGCCCAATGGATGTTGGGGGCACCAGTCACCAAATAGGCCATGTCAAAGTGACTGGTCAACTGCATCGTTTTCTGCCATGACAAATATGGGAAACCCCTGCCAGGAGCAGTGACAGGTCATTTGACCAGTGGGATTTCGACATCCTTCGCTTCACTCAAGAACATGTCAGCAGCAGACCTTTGTACTGCAGCCACTTGGAGTTTGGTGCACACTTTTGTCTGGGACTAAAGTTTGGACATTGCTTCTAGAAGGACGGCAGGTTTTGGCCTGGCAGTCCTCCATGGCTCCTCTCTTAACAGCCTGGGGTATTACTTCTTCCATTGCCCTTTGTAGCGTTGTGAAAAAATTACAGTTAGTAAATTATCTATTACAAATACTTAGAAAGGAGACGAACTGAGACGAGGCTGATGGCGGAAGAATTTAATGATTATAACAATAATCACAGCGAGAGATTACAAGTGGTACATCCTTCATTCTTCATTCTTCAAACTAACAGTGTATGCTGGCTTGCTTATATAGTGGAAGACAGTATTATTAGTTTCTATGGTTGTCTATGATTGTTACAAGACAAGTACAAACATCAACTTAAAAGGCAATTCTCCTTTTAGTATATGTATGAGCTAATCTCTGGTCAGCACAAATGTACTGATAGTGTAAATTATATTACTATATAAGGCTAGTAATAGTTGTCATTACCAGTTACCAAGGTCTAGGAGGGAGAAATAGGTTTGCACTTAGGAATGCGCACACAAGCATTTTTTGGCCTGTCCTGATAATAATAGTCAGAAGGGTAAGTTAAACTCTATCCCTGTATTTCTGCCTTGCAGACACTTAAGACACCTGTTTTCTATTACTCACATGATCAGTACAAATATCAAAAGGCACCTTAATATTGCAACTTGTGGCTCAGTTTGACTTGTAGCTGTACAAGTTTTATATAATTCAATTATATAGGCCATTATTTGTTACACAAACACATTATGTTTTAGACCAAAATGAGGTTAGCCTGAAATATTGGGACACATTTCTTTATCCCTTGTTACACCCTTCTGACCTAGTGACATCCCAGTGCTGCTTGGGACTCAGTCCTATCTGTTATTACCTGCTGCAAGAGCTCTATCTCAAAGTGAGACAGTACAATATGTTTTCCCTCCCTCCTTCCCCCAGTGCTTCTTTCCTGTTATCCCTATCAGGATACCAAAGCCTCCTAGGTTTGTCCAGTCCTTCAGACTAGCCATGTCTCTGGTGGACAAACTGATGTGGCACCTTGGGACTGCCCCTTTATATAGAGGATGATGTTGTGGACGGAGCCAACGTCGAGGGAAGTCACCCGGCTTGGACTGCTTGCTAGAATTTTTTCATTTGATCCTAGTGCCTGGCAGCACAGTCCTATTTGTTGTTACCTGCTGCAAGAGCTCTTCTCAAAGATCAATTTTACGGTAAGTTCTTGCATGACTGTACTTTCCTGCGATCTGAGCAGCTGGATTAAAACTAGAAAAGAATGTGTTTATTCTAAAACAAAGGAATCGCTAGTATCTTCCTATTCATTTCCCAAAAGAATCTTTTATGATATCTTATAATGCTTGAGCTGATATTTTAATAGCTGTAACATTGTAACTGTTATTCATAGAAACTTCATTTTTTTAATGAAAACTTGGAGACTATTCAACATGTAGTGATCCTAACAAAACAGTTCTACTGTGTCACCACAAGTCTATATATAGAAACATAAAAACACAGAAACATAGAACCTGATGGCAGATAAGGACCACTTGGCCCACCTAGTCTGCCAATTTTCCTTAACTACAATAACACCACAGATCCTGCTTGATCTCTGGCTCTAGCCCCTCCCCCTTCTCTTACCACTAAAGTTCCCCTATGCATATTCCACTCCTTCTTGAATCCCATTAGTTTTTGCCCCACCACCTCCTCAGGAAGGTTTTTCCCAGACATCCATCACTCTTTTTGAGAAGTGCTTCTTTACATCTCCCATGAGTTTACCCCCCTTCCTCCGCTTCATAGCACGACCCCTTATTCTTGAGCATCTTTTTCTCTGAATAAGGCACTCCTCTTGAACCTTATTTATACCTGTGAGTTATTTGAAGGCTGCTATCATAGACCCTCTCTTCCTCCTTTCCTCCAGAGTATACTGTACATACTGATGTGCTTCAGTCTCTCTTCATAGGGCTTTTGATGCAGATCCTGCACCATTTTAGTTGACCTCATCTGGACCACATCTACTCTTTCTATGTCCTTCCTGAGATGAGGTATCCAGAACTGGACACAGTACTCCGGGTGAGGTCTCACCAGTGATTTATACAGCTGTATCATCATCTCCTGCTTCCTACTGGTGATACCCCCCCATGCACCACAGCATCCCATTGGCTCTCCCCACTAGCTTGTCATACAAACATATCAAGAAGCCAGCAGAAGAAGGCCATTTGGTCTATCAAGTCTGCTCGTATTGCAGGGTTCACAACTTGAGCTAATGCCCTTGCCCTCCCTCCTCACTCCTCCCATCCTCCCTACCCATGATTCTTATCTTCCCCCTATGCCTATCCCAGCCTCTCTTAAAGCTGCTCGCTGTCTTTGATGAGATTACCTCTTCTGGCAGCGTATTCCAAGTGTCCACCACCCTTTCTGTGAAGAAGTGCTTCCTGACATCCCTCCTAAACCTCCCACCCTCCAGCTTAAGACTCGCCCCCTCACTGTGCACCCTTGTGATATGGTTGCCACTCAGCTTAAAGAGATTTTCCTTATCAGCACTATTTATTCCTTTCAAGTACTTGAATGTCACAATCATGTCCCCTCTCTGTGTCTTGTCTTCCAGGGAGTACATGTTCAACCTCTCCTCATATGCCGTCTCCTGCTGACCAGCTACCATCCTTGTAGCCTTCCTCTGTACCTTCTCCAGCAGATTAATGCCCTTTTTGAGGTATGGGTACCAGTACTGAACTCCATACTCTAGATACAGCCTCACCAGTGACCTGTACAAGGGCAGTATAATCTCCTCTCTCCTACTACTGATCCCCCTAGCTATGCATCCTAGCACCTTGTTTGCCTTTGCTGCTGCTTTCTTGCACTGCGTGGAGTGCTTCAGGTCACTAGTGATCATCACTCCCAGGTTCTTCTCCTCCTCTGATGCAGCTACTCGGACTCCACCCAGGTAATTCTCTGTCCTGGGATTCTTGGCTCCAATATGCATAACTTTGCATTTCTTGGCATTGAAGCCAAGCTGCCAGATCCTGGACCACCTCTCCAGCTTTTCCAGATCTTCCTGTAGGTCCCATATCCCTTCAGCTGTGTCCACTCTCCCACAGAGCTTGGTGTCATCTGCGAATAGCCACATTTTGCCTTTAATACCATACCCAATGTCATTGATGAAGACATTGAACAACACCTGCCCCTGCACGGAGCCCTGCTGGACCCCACTGGTTACATCTCTGGTGCCAGATAACTCTCCCCCCACCACCACCCTCTGGATTCTGTCCCTCAGCCAGTTTTCCACCCATCTGACCATCTTCTCCTCAACTCCAAGATCCACCAACTTCCTGGTCAACCTTTTGTGTGGCACAGAGTCAAAGGCCTTACTGAAATCAAGATAGAGGATGTCGAGGAACTGATTATTGAATTTTACCAGTTCTTCCAGTTCCCTGTGGCTTCGGTGGGGGCACCTCACTTTCGAGGTTTTCTCTCCCTGGCTACGAAAAGGGTAGGCCCCCTCCTGGATGTTATCTTTGTGTGTCCAGAGGTATCCATTTTCCACAGATGTGCCTGTAACTCAAGGGATGGTAACTTGGACTTAAGGGCCGTCACTATGGTGACACCTTACATGCCCCTCTGGTGACTCCCCCTCCCTTTTTTGGTCTTCTGCGACCTGGCTCCACCCGGGGTTTACCCAATTGCTTCTTCTGGTGCCTTCCCGGCTCCCTCCCCCTCCCTCTCCTTTGCCTCTCCTCTATTGAGCGGTCCCGCTGATTGACTCGGCTCAGCGATGAGGGATCCCAGCTTGTGGCTCTTGGGGGACAGTCCTGAGAGGTAATGTGGTTTAATGATACAGGTATGGTGACCTCTACCTGGGGGGGGAGCCGAGATTTCGAGGCCGGAGGTGAACAGTCCTGGAAAGGCGCTTTGATATCAGGTGGAGGGATTTCCCCAAGAGCCTACGCTAGCTCCTTACACAGCTTTCTTGTCCCGCCAGCCCTCAGGACTTCCTTGCAGTATGGCGTTGCCTCGGGGAGACCCCAGTAGCCCAGTCGTGGTAAGATGGTAACTTATCCGCCCAGCCATTGGCTCCCCTGGCTGCCTCCCTTCTCCGATACCTCGATCTGCACATTCTTGAATAGCGGGATACCTGGGTTTTGAAGGTCCTCTGGGTTCTCTTTCTTTTGGAGCTCTCACCGTCTTTTGTTACCCTCAGTCACCCCGAAGGGTCCAAATTGAGGCTGTTGTGCTGAGATTCATATCCGGATCATGCGACGTTTACCTTCCCAATGGGGGGGGACAAGGGCTCCTCCACTAGCTAAGGAGGAAGGAGGATTCTCTGGTGGACTGAGGAGGGGAAGGTAGAGGACCCTTCATAACTTACAGGCTCATGGGTCAGTAGGCTCAGGGGGGAGCAATCTGATCCAACAGGTCAGTTTTTACGTCTCGTATTATTGTGAACCTTCCTTGTTCTATGCTCAATGGCTGTGCTAGACTGTACCTCTAATTAAGATGAGCCCATTGGACCCAGACCTACGGTCTGATACTGCCTCAGGTGGGGACATGGTTTCCCTTCTCTGTCCCCCCAGACTTGTGATTTGGAACTGTTCTTGGGGAGACAGGGTTCCCTTTCTCTGTCCCTAGGAACTGATGAGACCCCCAAACATCTTTGTGTACACTCAGACCCCCTTCCCAGGTGTTCCAGATGAAACTTATCTTTAGTCTAATAATAACTACGATGTCCCTGCAGTCTACCAGCCTTTTGTGCGTTATATAAAAAAAAAAGAGGAAGGAACAAAACAGTGGCTGTCCCCCCCTTTGTGTGTTTTTTTCTCTCTTTTCTCCCCTTCCCCTCTCCCCAAGAAGGTTATCACTTTAAATATATTGCTTAACTTTTAGCTCTTTCCCCTCCTCTAGTGAAATGCACTACGTTGGAGGTATACAGTACCTAGGACCCCCCCCCTCGGTGGCCTGGAGCTACCTCCGAGACCCAGTCCCTCCGACTGGCCATTCGGAGTTTCTTCCCCCGGCGGAGGATGGGGTCCCCCCCAGATTATAGGGAGGGTGAGATCTTCTCCTGGGACCTTACGCCTTAGCTGGAAGACAGACGCGTGAGGGTCCACCTCCACCTAAGTGACTCGTTGAATTTTAGGACCTCCCCCCAATTAGGCCACATAATTTGATGGGGGGGTTGAGGGATGATAGCTTTCTCCCTTCTCTTTCTTTCTCTTTTCCCCCTCCCCCCTTTTTTTCTCCTCTCCTCTCCTCTTTCACTCCCTGCCCCTCCCTGGTCAGCGGGGGGTTGCATGCCATGATGGTGCAAACCATCATGACTCTCCCCCTCTAGTACCCTATCTAATACCCTCCAGATATAATATCTTAACTTGGCCATACCACACAGGTAGGGGCATTGAGCTATTCAGTAACTCTGATTATTACCTTTTCTTTAGGCGGATACTGAACCACCCTAGGATTAGTCTAGATACTGCTCCATTAGGGGCTCGGTTCCTGTACCCAGTATACTTTACCGGGCTCAGGTCAAGAACCCCTTCTCCATTTAGGCCCTCTTAGGCCCTTGTTGTGGAGACTTCCCAAGTAGCTCTAGATGAGCTGCTTCTACGTTGACGTCTTTTTGTATATAAGTTTATCTCCAGTTAACACCCTGCATTGTCATTATAACAAAGTACAAGAGACAACTAAGGGGATTAGAAGTTTGGTTAACTCTGTTTTGTATATAGTTTTGTTAACTGGTTCATTTTGGCCCCTACAGAGTGGGCAAAAGGGTTGGGGGGGATTAAAATCGATAAAAAACTACACAAAGGACTGCTTTATTTTTTATACAATAAGTTTATTGATACAGGACTGTAAGAAATCTCCAACAGTTTGGGTGAAGCCAGGGTCCTATTCTCCTGGGGGGTCAGAGTGGTCCAGGTCCCCTCTTCTTTCTTCTCCCTGGAAAGAAAAGACCAAATAACCACAGTACTCTCCTCATTAGGTATGCCCGCGCTGAATCCAGTAAAAGTCTTTTCCCATAATATAAATGGGATTCACAACCCAATTAAATGGGCCAGATTAATGCAATGCCTATCTAAACAAACCTCAGGCCTTATCTTCCTACAAGAAACTCACCTTTCAGAAGCAGAACATTTAAAATTGCAACGGGGGGGAGATATAAAGTGGTGGCCTCCTCTTACCCTAGGGGTAGACGGAAAGGAACGGCCATTCTGATTCCTAGAAATACCCAACTGGACATCCAACACACACACATGTTGATCCCGGGGGATGCTATGTTATTCTTCAAGCTGTCCTATTTGGTACTCAGGCCATGGTAGCCAATGTGTATTTCCCTCCTGGTTCGCCTCTCCAAGTTTATAAAAGTTTTATCTCAGTCCTTCTCTCCAATTTGAAGGGACAGCTGATCATGGGCGGTGATCTAAATCTAACATTAACCCCACACCTAGATTGCTCAAAACCCCTTGGACACAGAAATAATAACACGGCTAGACACTTGAGGAAGACAACTGAACACCTGGGTCTGATTGATGTGCGGCACAGGATTTTTCCCTCAGATCCTGGATATACCTATTATTCCCCTAGGTTTAATACCTACTTGAGATTGGACTATTTTCTGACCACTTATGAACATTTGTCGCGGATTCAAGATATTAGCATTGGCCCCAAATTTTTATCAGACCATCATCCCCTGATGGTCTCTCTTGTCATGGGTAGAGAAGGAAAGAGATCGTTGAGGAGGCTTAATCCCATTCTTCTATCAGATCAGAATCTTCTAGCTTCCCTATCGACTAAAATTCCAAGATTCTTTGCAGAGAATGCTGACCTCTCAATACCTCAGAGTATACTCTGGGACACCATGAAGGTGACCATTCGAGGCGCACTAATAGCATTTTCTTCAAAAAAAATTAAAGACAGAGACCTTGAGTACCATAGGTTAACTAACCAGCTTAAGAACTACCAGCTCCTCTACAGGGATGGGGTTTCAGATCTTCAACGCCTGATTAGAAATACAAAGGTGGACCTTCAGAAAATCGTTGACAATAAGATTCAACAATCTCTCTACTACCTTTGACAGAATATTCATGAGGGGGGGCCCTAGAAGTGATAAGAACTGAACCCGTAGATTAAGAAATAATAAAGCATCCTCTACCATTCTCCATCTTAAGAATCCCATATCTGGTCAAACCCAGCACTCGATTACCCACATTCAAAAGGCATTTATAGACTACTATACCAAACTTTATTCCTCTCTGACACCATTAAATCAAACTGAATCCGTACATATCCTGGCCAAAAACCTCCCAACTCTTACTTCCAATCAAATCCATTCCCTACTAACTCCGATCTCGGTTCTCAAGATTGAAGAAGCTATTAAAAATATTAAGCCAGGAAAGTGCCCGGGTCCGGATGGTTTTGTCCCAGAATGGTATAAGAAGTTCAAAAAAATCTTAACTTCAAGACTTCAGACGCTTTTCAATGATATATCCCGAGGAGAAACCCCCACCGGGAGTACGCCACAATAGCCCCTATTTTAAAACTGAATAAAGACCCTTCTGATCCTAAATCATATAGACCAATTTCCATTCTAAATGTTGACTATAAAATATATACAGCCATCTTATCATCCAGACTAGAAAACTTAATCCCTGCTATAATACACCCTGACCAAACTGGTTTTGTTAAAAATCGCAATACAATAGATAACATACATAGGGTCCTTCTCCTCCAAGAATTCATCTGAACTAGACAGATCCCATCTGTCTTTATAAGCCTTGATGCCGAGAAGGCTTTTGATCGGGTCTCTTGGCCCTTCTTATGGGAGACCCTCAAGGCTTTTCATTTCCCACTGCAACATATCTCAGTCCTAGAAAACCTATATCTTTCCCTGAAGGCTTATATCAGAGTCAACGGTTCCATTACCACTCCTTTTCACCTGTATCGAGGGACCAGACAGGGATGCCCATTGTTCCGTTATCTTTTCGCTGTATTCATTGAACCTTTGGCGGCTTGCCTATGGAATACATTCGAGGTGGAAGGGATCCCAATAGGGCAAACTGAATGCAAACTATGCTTATTTGCAGATGACATCATGCTAACATTGTTATCCTTCTCAAACTCGATCCAAGCAGCCTGGAAAATATTTACCCAGTTCAAGAAACTAGCTGAATTTAAATTGAACATAAACAAAACAGAAGTATTATCCTTTAACTATTCCCCCCCTCCTCAGATCAGAAAAGTATTTCCATTTAAATGGAGGACCACTAAAATAAGATAACTGGGGATCCATCTTACACATGACCCAGGAGTTATTGAACTTTCTAACTATGAACCCCTAACGATTCAAATACAATCAGACCTAAACAGGTGGTCCTCCTATTGCATCTCTTTGCACCAAAAGATTCTAATATTGCGTACTAATATCCTTCCATGTATACTTTACTTATTCCTGACCATTCCTTACTTCCTATCCAAATTTTACTTCACTTCATGGAACAAAATGATCCAGGATTTTATATGGGGGAAGGAACGACCCCAGATTAGACTTTTCACTCTTAAATTATCCCCTAAACAGGGTGGGCTGGGCCTCCCAGATTTACTCCTCTATGCACAAGCAGCATTTCTTCGAATCCTTGTACTATGGTTAACATATTCGTATAATTCTCCCTGGAAGTCCATGGAATTCCACCTTAACGACCTACACGATATCAATAAAATCTTGTTTTCCACAGACGGTAACTCTTTAACTCCCTCTTCTCTCACCAACATTACGGTCCAAATGTATAAGCTTTGGAAACAACTAAGAAAAGCAGGCCCTATCCAACAGATATTTGAGTTCTGTGAATTATTATCTCAAGATGAAAACTTTGTTCCTAACAGTATGGACCAGGCCTTCTCACAATGGTGATCACTGGGCCTCGCTCACATCTACCAGTTTCTCTCACCTGAAGGCATTATCTCATTTGATAAACTACAATCTCAGTTTTCCCTAAGAGCCTCGGACCTTTTCAGATACTTCCAAGTTCAGAACCATCTCCTTAGAAATAAAGTAATATCCCCTAAAATTCCTTCCCCAATCTCAAAACTTCTGAAACTATTTATTGATGCCATTGAGGGGAGACTAGGGTCACATATAATTGGTCAGATACACTCCGAATTACAAGCTGGACTCTCTAATACTACACTTTTAACGCTCTCTGCCTGGAACAGAGACCTACAACTACAAATCTCTCAAGAACTATGGCTTAAAACAGCATTGGTTGAGATAAAATCAATCTCATCCCCGTATTGGAGGGAGTTTGCTTGGAAGTGTCGCTTGAGATATTTTAGGGCCCCCTCAATCCTCATGAAGTATCTTCCAGACACATATGGCAGGTGTTGGAGGGAGTGTGGATGTCTTCGGGCCACCCTTTCTCATATCTTTTGGACCTGCCCCTATCTTATGCCGTTCTGGCTAACTTTCCAGGGTGAACTGTCCATTCTGTTTTCGGAACCTATCGAATTAACAGTTCAACAGTTCCTTTTGGGGATCTTCCTAGACCCCCCCCCAGGAAAAGACTATACTCCCACTATGTTTCGTGGCCGCGAAGAAAGTGATCACGAGATGTTGGATGAAAAACATAGATCTCCACAATACATAATTGGAGACAAATAATGTCAGAAATATATAAAGCTGAGACTTTTAATCTGGAGCTTCGGCGAAATGCCATAATACAAGCTCGAAAATTGAATTTATGGTCTCAATATGCTTCCTCCCAAAATCTAGATTTGGCTCTCTAATTCTATTAACTTTGTTATGGGTTGGTAATCTGTGGTATGCCCTGGCCCAAACCTGCTCCTACATCAAATACGAGAGCTTAGGCTTCACCCAGGAGACAATCAAAACTTATTAAATGTCTCTTTGAATCTTATTATTGCTAATAAGGGAGCAATACAAATGACTATGAATAGATAGGTCACTGACAGAGCAAAGGCCGATGGCACATTTATAAGGTAGAAAAAAGAAATGGGCAGACTGGATGGGCCTTGCGGTCCCTATCTGCCGTCAACTTCTATGTTTCTATGTTATTAAATATGCTTTGACTGCTTGTAAGCTGAATACAATCCATGTATCTTTTGCCTAAAGTACTGTCCTAAGTGTAGTACTATACAAAATCTTCTGAATAAAAAGAAATTTTAAAAAAGATAGAGGATATCTATTGCTTGGCTCCTGTCTACTGTCTTAGTGATGTAGTCAAAGAAGTCAATCAGATTTGTTTGACATACTCCCCCACCCCCCTTGAATCCATGCTGCCTCTCATCCTGGAGACCATGCTCCTCTAGCTATGCCACCAACCTTTCCTTTATTATGGTCTTCATGAGCTTGCCCACAATGGAGGTCAGACTGATTGGTCTGTAATTCCCTGGATCATCCCTGGAACTGCTTTTGTGAAGGGGCTCCAGTCCTGTGGTACCATGCCTGACTCTAGTGAACTATTAAATAGGTCTGCTAGTGGCCCTGCCAGCTCATCAGCAGTTCCTTTAGTACCCTTGGATGTACTCTGTCTGGGTCTGGTGATTTGTCCACTTTCAATGCCAGCAGACCCTCCCTCACTATCCTCCTCTATCACTATGTATGTGCTTCCCCCCACTCCTCTTTTCCCTCCTGAAGGCACTGGTCCATCCTTCTCCATGGTGAAGACAGAAGTATTCATTTAGTATCTCTGCTTTTCCTCCATTATCCTCCACCCACTCCACTCCTTTCTTACACCTAACAATCCCTTCCTTCTTGCCCCTTTTCTCACTTATATATTGAAATAAAGCCTTCTCCCCTTCTTAATTCCTTCAGCAATTTGCAACTTCTTCTGTGTCTTTGCTCACCAGACTTCCTTACTTGCCTCACTAGCCAACTTTAGGTAATTTTCCCTATCCACCTCTCTCTTGGTCTTCCTGAATTTTGTATAGGCCAGCCTCTTTTCCCTTACTGCCTTGGCAACCCTAGAAATGAACCAGCTGGGCGCTTTGGCCCTTGTGTTCTTCCACCTGAACTCAGCACACTCATCTGTGGCAACCAGTATTCCTTCCTTAATGATGGACCACTTTTGGTCCACCCCCATATCTGCTCTGATGCCCACCAGATGGCTCCTTAGAATCTCGCCCATTTTTCTAAAGTCCACCTTCCTGAAATCCAAGATATTGGTCTTAGTTGGGATGCGTTCCCTGCCCATATCCAAAAGGAACCACACTGTGCAATGGTCACTTCCACCCAGACCATTATATCCTGTATATGCTCCCCATTTGTGAGCACCAGATCAAGAATTGCCTCAGGCGTTGTTGGTTCAGCGATGCCCTGAGTCAGGAACCCACTCTGCAGTCTTTCCAGGATCACCTGATTCTTAGCACATGTTGTGGATGGTATCCTCCAGCCCACATTGGTCAGGTTGAAAGTCCCCCTCAATTACTGCCTCTTCTTTCCACCTTTATGTCATCAGACACCATTACCCCCTCAGTTTCTTTCTTTTTTTGGTGGATGCCAGTACCACGCCTCCCATTTTGTACTCTTCCTCTGGGTTTCTGCACCCCAAGTGTATGATTTTACACTTCTTCGCATTAAAACTTAGTTACCACACTCTTGACAACTCCTTAAGGGTTCTATGTGATGAGGGCAACTGAACGTCAGCGACTGGTCATAAGGGCACACAACCACAAGGGCGACTGAAAAACAGTATGTTATTTAATGCGGGGGGCTGTGCCCCCCTGCATTCCCCCTCATGGGGGGGGCTACACACTCCACACACCCTTTAATTAGGATTCCTACTCTAGGGAGGGTGCAACTCAGGGAAAGAGGTGAAATCCAAAGGTGGCCCACATTGTCGGCATCATTGTGCAGTAGCCCTTATGACCAGTCACCGACAGTCAGTCACCCACATCACAGGCTACTCTCCTTAAGCTATCTTAGGTCTCTGTTCATTGTTTCCATCTCCCCTTGGAATGTCTCTCCTACTACATACCTTTGTGTCATCTGCAAAAAGGCATACCTTTCCTTCTAGTCCCTTTGCAATGTCACTAATGAAGATATCAAAGAGACCGGGTCCAAGTACTGCTCCTTGTGGCACCCCACTGGTCACCTTACTTTCATCAGAGTGCACTCCATTTACCACCATCCTCTGCCACCAATCCTCCAACTAATTTCTTACCCAGTTTACCACTTCTGGACCCACTCCTAGGCTGCCCAGCTTGATTATGTGGAATGGAGTTGAAGGCCTTTCTGACATCTAGGTAGGCCACATCCATCGTGCCACCCAGATCTACTTCCCTGGTCACCCCCTCAGTGAATCCATGCTGCCTCGGATCTTGTAAGCCACTGGGTTCAAGATATTCTACAATCCTTTCTTTCAATAGCAATTCCTTTAAATTCCCCACCACTAAAGTCAGGCTGACTGGCCTGTAATAATTGCCAATCTCCTCCTTGCTACCACTTTTGTAAAGTCGGACTGCATCTGATCTCCTCCAGTCCTCCAGGACCACTCCATCGCTGGAGAATGACTGAATAGGACAGCACCTCTCTAACTCCCTCGATATCCTTGGATACATCCCAGCTGACTCCATTATATTGTCCACTTTCAGATTTGTGAGTTCCTTCAGGACTCACTTCTTTGTAAATGGACTAGTGTCCACCTCTATTCCTTCGATGCCACTGACACTTATCTGTGGTCCCTCATCTTCCCTTTCCTCCATGAATACTGAACAAAAGTAGTTGTTCAAGATGTCTGCTTTTTCCTTGTCACCTTCTACACACTATGCCTTTCCCTCCTTAGCCTTACAATCTCTCCCCTGGTCTTTCTTCTTTCAGTTACATACCTGAAAAATGTCTTGCCCCCTTTCTTAACTGCCTAGGCTATTTTCTCCTTCATTTCTGTCTTTGCACCCCTGATTGCTTTCCATGTCTCCCACTGCTTCTCCTGATACACCTCATTATCCTCCTGTCTCTGTGTCTCCTTATACCTCCTGAATGCTATTTCTTTTTGCCTTTACCTTCTCAACCACCTCTTTAGAGAACCATAGTAATCTCCTTTTCCTCTTGCTTTTCCTCACATGCCTGATGTATAGTTTTTTGCCTTCCCTATTGCTGCTTTGGGAGGCAATATAACGTAGTGGGCAACAGCACTGAGCTGCAAATCTGGAGACCTGGGTTTGAATCCCATCAACCCCAACCTGAATACTGTATGACTCTGAACAAGTCATGTAACTCCTTTGTGCTCCCAGGTTGCACCTGGAAACAAGCTCTGGCTTAATTAAGCAATAATGCACAACAGGGTGTGTGTTGTGCTGGGATAACCTCATGCCTAGGGTTGTTGGGCATGAGACCACAGGCTGAGTGTGTCCAGTGCCCCGGAAGTGAGGTTATCCCAGCACGACACACATCCTGGAGTGCATTATTGCTATTATACAATGGCTTGGTGTTATACAAAATAAAAAAACAATTTAAAAATGTTTTTAGTAGATTTTTAGTGTGGCAATATATATCTCCGTTTCTTAAGAGAAGAGCAAACAATGCAGCAAATCTATACAGTGAGGTTGTGCTCTGGGACTAGACCTGTGATGTTGTACTAGGATAACATCATGGGTCCAGTCCCAGATTGACCAATCAGAGGCAAGCATTCTTTCTTGCCACTGTATAATGTGTCTTTCCTGGTTAAACAACTCCCCTTTTTCCTTCATGTCCTTTTTGTTTTGTTCACTGAACCTCCACTCCACGCAAGTCCTATGCCCTTGCCAGGGCATCACTGAGGCATTCACATTCATTGTAAAATCAGCCCTCCTGAAGTCCAGGACCCTCACCTTTGTGTAGTTTGCATCTGCTATAGTTCTTATATTGAACAACAATGCTCGGTTATCACTGTTCCCCAGGTGGCCACCTGCCATGGCTTCTGTAACACTGTCCCCGTCCATGTCCATGGACATGTCCATATAATATGTTGCTAAAAATATATGTGTATACATTTATATTTATACATGTCCATATAATATGTTGTTAAATGTATATGTGTATACATTTATACTTATACATGTCCATATAATATGGTGTTAAAAATATATGTGTATACATTTATACTTATACATGTCCATATAACATGTTAAATGTATATGTGTATACATTTATACTTATACATGTCCATATAATATGGTGTTAAAAATATATGTGTATACATTTATACTTATACATGTCCATATAATATGTTGTTAAATGTATATGTGTATACATTTATACTGATACATGTCCATATAATATGGTGTTAAAAATATATGTGTATACATTTATACTTATACATGTCCATATAATATATTGTTAAAAATGACAGGACTTTATGAAAAGTTGGTGAACCATTTTATGTTTTTATATCAGTATGTAAGATTTTATGTTTTCTGTATCGATGCATGGTCACTCTAGTGCTGTACTTTCTTATTAAGCTGACTCCAGGCTTTAGTTTAAAAACAAATGAAGGGCTCACTTTTCAAAGGGTGATGCAGGGCTTGCATCAAGTCCTGTGTCACACTTGTTTGTTGGTGCAACTGAGCCAAACTCCTTTGACACAGCTGCACCAGATTTTAATACATCAGGCACAGTTGTGACAGTTTCCTCAATTTATAGCAGCTGTGTAAAACATCTGGTGTAAGCCCCATAAAAAAGGTCCCCCAAATGGCACAAATTAGACCAAACAAAAGCTGATCTAACTTTCGGCATTTCACACACGGGACTGAAAATCCCAATCACCAGTTGGGAGAATGCCAAAAGTTGCACCAAATGATCAGTGCATCAGGGACTTGCAGCATTTATGGTGCTTTGAAACTCGAGCCCTCTGTAGTGCTCACAGTTCCAGAGTTACATTTTAAAGAAATTGTCTTTTGGAAGGTCTCAATTTGGAATCGATGGGGGTATACACTTAATTTTTTTTAATTGAATGCTTGTAGTCCAGTTATTAAGAACAGCTCAGTTACCACTGTTTTAATGTATATATACTATTTTGCATGTATCAGTGCTGTCAGACCCTGCATTTTCAGT
Source organism: Neoceratodus forsteri (assembly GCA_016271365.2). NCBI lineage: Eukaryota > Metazoa > Chordata > Ceratodontiformes > Ceratodontidae > Neoceratodus > Neoceratodus forsteri. The sequence goes on along the minus strand of JADMNL010000035.1, from coordinate 29,442,034 downwards.
ATATTTTTTTATATCATCTTTTCATGCCTACTTGGGCTAGGGCTTGGTCGTAGTGTATCGTCTATCTGGGGCTCCTTCTCCTTTGATCAGGGATCACTCTGCATGGCAGTGGAGTGGGATTTTTTTGTGGTTATGAGAAGTAGCTACATTGTCTCATCCCTGCCCCTGAGGATGCCAGTGAACAGGACCAGAGTCCAAGTGGTAAGCCATGGTGGGGCACAGCTTCCGCCACTCATTTAATGATGCCCTCAACTCCCAACACCATCCACTAGTTAGCACAGTGCCCAACCAATCCCAGGAGAGGAGAGTTGGCAGTCAGTGACTCAATCTAGCTCCTCCCTCCTGCCCAGCTGCATCCGGCATCCCAGGCTATCTTCCTGAACCCGGGCCGCCAGTGTAGCACAAGGTGTGGCATCCAGCATCTCAACCCTCAGTGCCACCAGGCCGGCTCTTTTTTTTTCCCAGTATATTATTGATATGTGTTTTTATGTTTGCTTGCATGCATGTGCAAGAATCATAGTGCCACCATATGAGAATTCGTAGGTGTGCCTCCCTACTTCCAATGCTCTGCTGCCTTTTGCAGGCACAGCCCCACTGCGCCAATGAATGTAAGAGCTGTGTATGACAGCTTTTGCAGATGCAGCAGCGTACAGTTGAAAGAAAAGTACTGCAGCGTGTAGGATTTCCACACGTCGTCGCAGGTATTCAAGTGCCTACATGTCGCACTGCAGTGAAAGTTGTCATAGACAGCTCCCCCAACAGGCAGCATGCTGTAAGCCCACCCCAGCGTGCTCACACTTCCCCAACACACACAGCATGGCCGACGGGGGTGCCCAATCCCCTGTCGGCTGCTCTCGCTCCCCAAACAGTCTTCCAAGTGCCATGCTGGGAGCCCACCCCAGCATGGCAAATGTCCATCTGCTACCCCAACACACTTCCAGATGCCACGCTGAAGTCCACTCCAGCACGGCAAACCTCTCTATGGCCGAGGGAGGTGCCCAATCCCTGTCGGCTCCATTAGCCCCAAAAACTTCCAGCTGCATGGCAGCTGGGGGCCCACTAACATGGCAAACATTCTGCGTCGTCTTCTAAAGAAGAAAAATATAAAGAAAAGCAGTCCCTCACTGACTGTCTTGACCCCCTCACCTTGCGCCCACCCTCTGCCTCTGCCTCCCAACACCCCCCTCACACCTTACTTACCTCCGGAGTCTGGCGCAATGATCTTTGGTGGACCAGGAACACGTCTGCACTCTTTAAAGCCGACTGCGACCTGAGGAAATGTCGGTAAGCTGTATAACGGAATAAATAGGACTTTTTCAACTTTGATGCATATCTCAGGCATTTTTTGGAATTTTGGCACCAAATTTTCAACATGGGATTTTTAGGACCCCTCCTCATGAATTCTGACACTGTCATGGCGTTAATCAGGCCCGAAGGGTGATTTTGCGGTCATTGCGTGGAATCACCTTTCAGGACCGAGTAACAAAACAATGGTACAAGTGTTCATGAGGAGGGCTCTCAAAAAGCCTATGTTGCAAATTTGGCGAAAAAATTCCTAAAAATGAGTGTTTTACGAGCGTGCATTGCGCAGTTGCTATGCACACTCGTAAATTCACAAATTTTTAATATTTGCACTCCAGATTTTTAACATTGCCATTTTACCACATCTCCTCATGAGCAGTACAGCTATCATTTTTCACATCTCACCCAAAATGTATTTTTCGCACATGTAGCGCACCATGGCGCAGTCGGTGTGCGAAATCAATGCTTGGGACAGAGTAAGAAAATCACAGTGACACTGTTCATGAGCAGAGGTCTTAAAATGGCTATGTTGAAAATTTGGTGAAAAAATTCCAAAAAATGACTGTTTTAAGGGCGTGCATTGCGCAGTTCCTACGTATGCTCGTAAGTTCACAAATTTTTAATATTTGCACTCCAGATGTTCAACATTGCCATTTTACCATACCTCCTTATGAGCAGTACAGCTGTCATTTTTCACATCTCCCCCAAAATGTGTTTCCGTGCATGTAGTGCACAATGGCGCAGTCGGTGTGCAAAATGAATGTTTGGGACAGATTAAGAAAATCACAGTGACACTGTTCATGAGCAGAGGTCTTACAATGGCTATGTTAAAAATTTGGCAAAAAAAAATCCCCAAAATGACTGTTTTATGAGCGTGCGTGCACAGTTCCTACGCACGCTCGCATGCAAATTTCTAATATTTGCACTCCAGATTTTCAACATTGCCATTTTACCACACCTTCTTATGAGCAGTACAGCTGTCATTTTTCACATCTCCCCCAAAATGTGTTTCCACGCTTGTAGCGCACAATGGCATAGTCAGTGTGCGAAATCAATGTTTGGGAAAGATTAAGAAAATCACAGTGACACTGTTCATGAGCAGAGGTCTTAAAATGGCTATGTTGAAAATTTGGTGACAAAAGTCCATAAAATGACTGTGTTATGAGCGAGCATTGCACTGTTTCCACGCACCCTCGTAAATTCATGAATTTGTAATATTTTCAGTCCAGATTTTCACCAGTGGCATTTTTCCACACTTCCTTATGAACAGTACAGCTGTAATTTTCACAACATGGCTGAAATCTGTTTTCACACTTTCTGCGCAGAAATGCGTGGTCGCTGTGGGAAATCACTGTTCGGAACAGATTAAGAAAATGACAGTGACACTGTTCATGAGTGGAGGTCACAAAATGCCTGTGTTGACAATCTGCTGTAAAAAGTCCCCAAACTAATTACATTAAGGATGTATGTTGTGCAGTTTCTACGCACGCTCGTGACTTCACCAGTTTTTTTACTATTTTCACTGCAGATTTTCAACATTGCCATTTTTTACACCTCCGGATGAACAGTACAGCTGTTATTTTTCACATCCTGTTCAAAATGTGTTGTCGTACCTGTGGTGCCAAATGCCGTAGTCACTGTTCAAAATCAGCTTTTGGCTAACGAACTGATATCGCCACTGTTCATAAGGTGGGGGTCGGAAAAAACCCATGTTGAAAATTTGGAGTGAAAATACCAACGAATACCTGAGGCATTAGGGTTTCCGACCATAATGCCCCACCCTGTAGAGACTGACAGGCATCAGGGGTGTGACTTGGGACTGTCGCCTGTAATGCTCATACTGTTCCACCCCCACACACACCCTGCAGCAAGTGAGAGGCATCGAGGTGTGCCTTGGACTCTTCTGCCCCAAAGTTCACACCATTCTCCTATACTGCACCCATCTCACTGTATTTCCTGATGGAATGGGGTGTGCATAAGGGCCAAAGACCCCAAGGCACACCGTGATAGGGTAGGGTGTGGTGAAATGGCGTGCCCGTTATGTCTGACAACCCAAAGGCACACCCCACCAATGCCAATGCCAGCAAGCAAACATTCGGCATTGACAAATGCTTGTTTATTGTGACACTAAAAAATTGCAAAATACATACTGCGCTGTCAATACTAATTTTCTGTAATGATAGTCTGTATCAGTACTATTGTTTTGTATTAATACAATATAATTTCAGAATGATACACAGTAGTAATGCCGTAGTTTTGTATAGATACATAAAATTACACAATGATACACTGTAGTGATGCTCTTTTTTGTATCAATCCATAGAATTACACAACAGTTGTAAAACAACTTTTGTAATAACAAATATTATTCACCTTTTCTGAATTTTGTATTGCTGCACAAACTTTAATTAGCAACTATGCAGTTTTCAATTTAATTTTCATTTATCGTATGATCTGGTGAACATTTCAGTCTCCCCCAACAGTATTAGTTTTCTTCCTCACCTTCACAGGCAGTACCTGTGAAAGTGCTGTAACATTATAAATATTAACAATCATATTTAGAAAGTACAGTTCTCTAGTTGATCAGTCAACCATTTGGGAAAGTATGGTAGGGTGAACAAAGACTGCGCACACAAAGACCATGCCAACACAGCCTCAAAAAGCTGCACCACCTAGTAACACACGTTACTGGAGGGACTATTTCACACTAAATTTACATGACTTTACTTATAAATTTTTTACATTTCTTCAGTTTTACATATTTTTGTCTGTATTACTACATACCCATTTTTATATTTACACTTGCACAAAATGAACATATTTCTGTGATAGTGTGTTTGAGAGGTGTGTCACTGTTGGTCCAGTGTAGGACAGTCTACAATGGGCTTGAAAGTGTCAGACCAATCATAAGCCAAGCTGATCATAACACTCTTCTGGGTTTTCTTGGTGGAAACTTCATGAAGTTTAAAGAAAAGAGCCACCCAAATAACAATGTGTCTCTTCCTTTTGGATCTGGCCAGTAGCATCGTGTCCCAAACAGTGCGACACAATAGAAAGACGGGAAATCATCACAGCCGACAATGTCAGCATGCACATAATATCGCTGTCCAGCATATCTCAAGCAGGCAGTACAAGGTACTGCCCCTGGTAACCGGTGTGTCCCCCATCCCATCTGCCATGTCCCACCCACAGCAACTGACAACCCTGTAATATACCACAGTGCCCCCCATCACTGATCACCGAACTGCCACCCCCCCACACCAATCTGTCACAGCAGGCAATAATGAATAACTCCCTGGTGTCTAGTGGACCCCCCAACCAACCTAGATAGTCCCCCACCATCCCGCTCCCACTGCTACCAAAACCAGTAGTGGACAACCAGCACAGCCCTCCACCCTCCACCATGGCTGGCTGCCTGACTGAACTGTGATGAATGAGCATGTACCCTGCACTCAGGTACGTGTTCATGCATCACAGTTCAGTCAGGCGACCCAGCCATGGTGGAGGGTGGAGGGCTGTGCTGGTCGCCAGCTAGCGGTTGGGGTAGGGGTGGAAGCGGGGTGGTGGGGGACTATCTGGGGTGGTTGAGGGGGTCCACTAGACACCAGAGAGTTATCACTCATTATCACCTACTGTGACGGATTGGTGCAGGGGGTGGCAGCTCGGTGATCGGCGATGGGGGGGCACTGCGGTATATTACAGGGTTGTCTGTTGCTGTGGGTGGGACATGGCAGTTGGGATGGAGGACACACCGTTACCAGGGTTGGTACCAGCGTTTGCTTATATATGTTGGGCGGCGATATTATGTGCATGCTGACATTGTCGGCTGTGATGATTTCCTGGCTTTCTATTGTGCCGTGCTGTTTGTGACACGATGCTACTGGCCGGATCCCTTCCCTTTGATCTGCATGACAATGCCCAGCAAGTACAACTCATTAACATCATGATCAGTCTCCATCTTGTCCTCCCAGCCACCATACAACTGCCTCAGATTTTACATGGAGTGCCTCATTTTGAACAAAGAAACACACCCACTGTCAATCATTCTACCCCTATCCTGAAGGAATCCAAGTCCCTGCTTCATAAAAAATAAATCCACCTGCAGCCAGTCATATCCTCCCCCAAAGGAATCCCCATCCCCTTTTCATAAATCAACCCCCCTGCATACATCTCAACTGTACCACATTACGAGGAACATTCCTCATTTTACTTCACAAAAGCTCTCTATTCCACATTGTGAGGACTTGTTCCACATTCAGCGTTAACATTTTAAAGCAAAAATCTATAGTAAATGATGCAAAAAATATATTATTCAATTGATAACAGATTTTCTGAATATAAATGCGAACATTTTAACAGTGTTCTGAGCTTCTTAGATAAAGATTTGATTAAGTGTTCCACATTTTGCTCATTTGTTCCACATTTTGAGAGGCAATGTTCCACGTTTGGGGGACAAAAGGTCAAGAGGTATGCCCCCCCCCACTGTCAATCATCCCACCCCATTATAAGGGAATCCCTGTCCTCCACTTCACAATAACTGCAGACAGGTTGATTTTAGCAGGATGGGTGACATTTAAGGGGGACACCTGAAAGGAATTCAGCCACATTGGGATGTGAACCAAAAATGGGAAAAATCTAATTGGGGCTTGTGGAGGCTACTGAGACCTGTACCAAATCACAGAGAAAAAAGGGAAGGTCTAAGAAACTAAGCTGGATGAGTAAGGAAGTCTTAGAAAAGATGAGGGCAAAAAAGCAGCATTCAGGAGACACACAGGAAATCTGGGAAGTGGAAGGATATAGAAGAGTATGTGAAGAAGTTCAAAGAAGTTACCAGGGGAAACGGGGTAAAAAAAGCTTCCAGGGACTTGAGGCTGGCACAAGGCATCAAGGACAGGGAAAGAGACTTCTTTAGATACATATGGGTGAGAAGGAGCTGCAAGGATCAGATAGTGAGGATCAGGAAGGACAGGGGTGGGCAGAGAAAGGGGTGGAACAGGCAGACGTACTAAATGAGCTCTTCTTTTCTGTATTCATGAGGAAGATGGGCAGGCAGCTATCACAGGGAATGGGAAGAGTGGGCAGGGGGAGGCGTAATGGATGGGGTGATCACTGAGGCAGGGTATTGGAAGGTCTAAGGGCTTTGAGGGTGCATAAGGCACCAAGACCACATGGCATACATCCTAAGGTGCTGAAGGAAATGGCAGATGTCCTGGCTGGTCCACTGGTGGACTTATTCAGTATCTCCCTGGACACAGGATGCATTCCACATGACTGGCGGATGGCCCACGCAGTGCCCCTCAATAAAAGTGAGCCTCCATAAAAGGATGAACCGGGCAATTACAGACCAGTAAGCCTAACATCCATCAAACGTAAGAGGGTGTTTCATGCAAACAGTTCTAAACTTCTTCCATTCTATGTTCAGTTGATACAGACCATTTCTTAAACAGGAGTTTGTCTAATTTTATGCAATGTATAACATTTTGATTTTAGAATCATGTTCTCTTTTTTAAAACTAAAAATATTCATCATGATTTACAATATGTTTGTATGTACAGCTCCTGCATCTCTTATGGTTATAAGAGTTCCTTCTCCGTTATGTGTCAGAACAGCTCAGCTTTGCTTTGGAGTTCTCTTACCCAAAGAGTTGCAGAATGCACTCTTGTAACCATAAGAAACACAGGAACTGTACATATATATAAAATAAGTATGGGGTGGTGTGTGTAACGAGAAGTTTACACCCCCCAGGTGTTAGATACTACATAAACCCTGAGAGCAAAGCTCAACAGATTTACTAAAGCGTCTAACATTGAGGGTGTGTGTAAACTTTGAGTTTACACACAACCCCATTTTTTTATAATTGCTGGATCTTTCTTTTTTGCCACAGCAATTATGTAAAATAAGAAGACGAAAGATCTCTGTGCAGCCATGCATGGTCCAATTGGGTTTAAGCGAGTTCGGCAGTCGGACACAGATGTTGAAGAAAACCTTTTTTATTTTTATTTTTAAATAACATCAAGTCTGGGCAATATGTGTGTGTTTGTTTTGGTAAAATTGACTTACCACTGATTCCAAGTGGCACTACAAGCTCCAGCAGTAAGTCAGTACATCTCACAGTCAGGAAAGGAAGAGCGCGTGCTGGGCATGTGCAGAGCAAGGGAAATCAGGTGCATCTTTACCATAATAAACACTCCTTTATTATTGCAAATAACGCCACAGTTTTCCTATGGAAAAAAGGAAGACACAGTTATTATATATACAATAATGTCTGGAGAGGTGGCTGTAACGAGAATGTTAGACACCCCCGAGGTGTGGGATGCAACATAAACCCCGAGAGCGAAGCTTGAGGGGTTTGTACAGGCATCCCACACCGAGGGGGTGTCTAACATTCGAGTTTCACATACCTCCCCAGCTTTTATTTTATATAATTGCTGGGGAATGCTTTTTTCACCTCAACAATAATATAAAATACATTTTAAATTAACTTACCGCCATGTCCAACTGGCGGCAAACTGCGGCGTGCTGCACGCTGAAGAGGACCGGAAGAGCGCTTTGTGCGCATGCCCACACACGTTATAATGGAAAATTATAACCTCCTTCCCCACGGGAAAAACCAGTCGCCAGTTATTATAGAGAGAATAATGAACCCCTATGAAGAACAAGCTGGTAACCTCACCCCAAGTGAGGTTGATGACATCACGGGCATGAGAGTGAAGCTCAGCTGTCCTCATGATGTCACTAACCTCATGAGGTGTGTGGTTACCATGGAGTTCTGCGGGGGGGGGTTATTAGATATAATGTAAGAGCTGCCTGTTTCTCACAAAAGGTTTTTGAATTTTTTAAATATATTGGCACTACAAGTAGGAATCAGTGGTCACTTCCATGTTAAACGCAACACTTTGCACTTTAATAACTCTGCAACTGTTAGACTGATTCACATATAATTTTGTATGCACCATCAGTGTCCAAGGGTCTCTGGATTTGGCAAGTTGTGTTCTGGTTGGATGTGCAGGTGCAGAAATATGGAATGTCTAAACTGTGTAACTTACCATTTTTCTGTAAATTCTTTGTCACGCCATTTCTCAGAAAAGGCTTGAGGTTTGGGCTGAAATGTTTACGGTATATTGGGCTTGGGTCGCAGATGTGTCTTTTGAAGGTTTAGTGAAAAAATATTATTTGTTCAAAAGTAATTAAAGTTTCAACTGTCCCATTACTTTCTAAGGGGAAAAATTAATGCTGCAAAATTGTTTTTTATTGTCGCAAATGCAGAATGTAGTGTCAAGATTCTGACACCTTGTTTTCAGTTAGCGAGGCAAACAAATTTAAATAATTAAATACTTGCAATTGGAAAAACCCCAACTGTTACATTTACCTAACTGGGGTCCGGGGATTCAGACTCTGTTTTCAGTTTGCCCCACAAATGCCCATTTTGTCCACAGCCATATTTGTGCTGCAAATTGGGCAATTGTTTCGTAAAACAAGGAAGAGTTTGCACTACAAGCTGCAACAACATCCCATTGTTTCATGAAACAATGAGGGGTGTGCCACACAAACTGCTGCTGCAATTAGCAGCACAAATAGAGTCGTGGAAACAAAAAACTTTTCTGGCCATTTGGGGCACTAACTGACCCCAGAATCTGATTTGTCTACCCCATTTAGGTAAACAAGTATTAACAATGGGACAGATGTAGTGATAGAGGCAGATAGAGGGAGGGGCTGCTGGCATTGAAGGTGGACAAATCACCAGGCCCAGACAGAGTACATCCAAGGGTACTAAAGGAACTGGCTGAGGAGCTGTCAGGGCCACTGGCAGACCTATTTAATAATTCACTAGAGACAGGTATGGTACCACAGGACTGGAGAACAGCACATATAGTGCCCCTCCACAAAAGCGGTCCCAAGGATGGCCCAGGGAATTATAGACCAGTCAGTCTGACCTCCATTGTGGGCAAGCTCATGGAGACCATACTAAAGGAAAGGTTGGTGGAATATCTAGAGCAGCATGGTCTCCAGGATGAGAGGCTGCATGGGTTCATGGGGGGGGGATCGTGTCAAACAAATCTGATTGACTTCTTTGACTGTGTCACTAAGACAGTAAACAAGCCAAGCGGTAGACATCCTCTATCTTGATTTTTGCAAGGCCTTTGACTCTGTGTCCCACAAAAGGTTAATCAGGAAGTTGGAGGATCTTGGGGTTGGGGAACAAATGGCCAGATGGGTGGAAAACTGGCTGAGGGACAGAACCCAGAGGGTGGTTGTGAGGGGAAAGTTATCTGGCAACAGAGAGGTAACCAGTGGGGTCCCACAGGGTTTGGTACTGGGACTGGTGTTGTTCAATGTCTTTATCAATGACATTGGGGATGGCATCAAGGGAAAAATTCACCTATTCACAGATAACACAGCTCTGTGAGAGAGTGGACACAACTGAAGGAATACAGGACCTACAGGAAAATCTGGAAAAGCTGGGGAGGTGGTCCAGGATCTGGCAGCTTAGCTTCAATGCCAAGAAATTTGAGGTTATGCATATTGGAGCCAAGAATCCTAGGACAGAGTACTACCTGGAAGGAGTCTGAGTATATGCATCAGAGGAGGAGAAGGACTTGAGAGGGTAGCCCGTGACATGGACTTTGGTGATTGATCTCCTGCAATAATGGTGACTCAATCCTGGCACATCATTGGGACTACTAATGGGGTAGGGAGACTGGATGGGGGGGTTGGTGAACATAGCAACAGGATGTCGCCATACGTATGCATGCAGGGGGGAGCGAGCATGCCCAGGGAGAGGCAGGAGGGATTGTGAGGGGTGGTGCCGCAGTAGGTTGCTGAGCTGGCCCCATGGCATGGTGGGTGGGCTGGTGGCTTCTGTGGGCAGGGTGCTTGGTTTGGGTCCGGGCGCTGGTGCGTTTTTGTTGCACCCAGCACAAATTTTTTCTTTTCACATTTTTGCACCCCCGACATGAACCCCCCTGGAGTTGAGAATCCTGGGGGAATGCGAGGATGCAGGGGGATGTGAGGGTCACAGCCCCCCCAAAAACATCTAAATTAGAAATCCCTGGTGCCGTTTTGCTGCGAGCTGGGGAGTTAGAGTGCTGAAATTGATTTTCGCCACTCTGATTTTGAGATAACACCAATCGCCTTTAGGCTTTAGCTGTTATCACATAAATCCCCTTGGAATGATGATCACTAGTGATCTGAAGCACTCCATGCAGTGCAAGAAGGCAGCAGCAAAGGCAAACAAGATGCTGGGATGCATATCTAGGGGGATCAGTAGTAGGAGATAGGAGGTTATACTGCCCTTGTACAGGTCACTGGTAAGGCTGCATCTAGAGTATGGAATTCAGTACTAGTGCCCACACCTCAAAAAGGACATTAACCTGCTGGAGAAGGTCCAGAGGAGGGCTACAAAGAAGGTAGCTGGTCAGTAGGGTAAGGCATATGAGAGGAGGTTGAGGGCACTGAACATGTACTCCCTGGAAGATAGGACAGAGAGAGGGGACATGATTGGGACATTCAGGTACTTGAAAGGAATAAATAAGGTTGATAAGATACTCTCTTTAAGCTGAGTGGCAACCATAACATGAGGGGGCACAGTATTAAGCTGGAGGGTGGGAGGTTTAGAAGGGAGGTCAGGAAGCACTTCCTCACAGAGAAGGTGGTGGACACTTGGAATGCACTGCCAGAAGAGGTTGTGACAGAAATGGGGAGGAAGGAGTTAACAGTGGATTCTGTAGGTGCCTTATTTTTTTAGCAGTCTGGAAAAAAATACACACAAGCTCAAATTCCACAAGCTGGAATTCCCACTGTCCTTCCTAGCTGCTAGATAAGAGCTGGGTCATAAATCTCAAGTGGACATGTCCACACACAGGCTCACAGTTCAAAGGGATTGGTTCACTCAAATATAAACTTAAAGGTAAAAGGGAATATAATTGGTCACTGATAGCTGTTCAGTCTGATTGTGACAATTAAAAACATACATGGTAGATGGTTGGTACATTCAGAGGGGGAATAGGCATTACCTATTCTCAAGAGAGTATATAAGATGCTGAGAGACAGTGAACTGGTTTCTTCCTCTTCTTACTTTTGAAGCTGGAGCGAGAAATTAAGACTGAGTGCTTACTCTTCTAGCTGTGTCCATGGGGAGCTGGCACTTAGTATAGGGTCCAGTGTTCTCTAGTAAGAACAGGGAAGGGTAAGTTTATTACTAGCATATTGCAGTAATAGCCTTTTTCTTTTGCCATCTGTTATTTAAAAACATTTGTTTACTTTTCCTGTATCAGTGTTATTCTCTTGTGTTGTAAGCAGATATCCTGTAATACTCTGTTCACTTTCTGTTAAGTAAAAAGCTATTTATTTTGTCAATTTGTGACTGTGATGTCATTTTTCTAAGGTAATACATGGTTTCCACTTTCTGAGGTAAACTCTGTTTAGCATCCACCACCCAAGAGAGACACACTACCAGACTTTAATTCGTGCAATTGCACATTTAAATATTCAAGTTTGTAAACTAGAAGGGGGGTGCTGGATGACATCCAGCTGGTGGCAGTGAATACCTGAGGACAGACACCTCTCTAAAAGCTGTTCCAGCCCAGAGGAAGAGGTGGGTTGTCACAGAGGTCATCTTGTTGAAGACAGTGGGCAGATAAAAGAGAGGCTGAGACAGGCATGGGGGAAGATAAGGATCATGGGTAGGGAGGATGGAGTGGGAAGGGAGGGCAAGGACATTAGCTCAAGCTGTGGACCTTGCAATACAAGCAGACTTGACAGATCAAATGTCCTTCTTATGCTGGCTTATTCACATGTTCATATGTAATGGGAAGGGGGCCGAGACATGAGGAGACTTAAGTATGTCTCACAAACCCCTGCTGCAGTCTGTTGCTTTATTTGGTAGCCGACATTGAGAGGCCCATTACCTCTGTTGGAATTTAGACCCCAGTAATGTGGATCACTGAGAAGTCCATGCCCAGTGTTTCTGAAATAGTTTAATTATTGCTTAGTGTAAAATCCAACACCAGGATTCCTACCCCTGGTGTTGGACGCCCTCCAAGCCCATTATTTAAATTAAGGGTGCCAATATCAGAGTGCCCATTCCCTGTGCTTGCATTCTCAAGTCTCCCCAGCAGTGTGGAACATGGAGGAGCCCACTCCCAGTGTCCTGAAATATTTATTTGTAGCCTATGAAAGAAAGGCGTCGAGGGGTGCCTTGGGGTCATTGGCCCTAATGCTTACCCCATTCTCCTATACTGTGCCCATTTCAGCTTATTTACTTATGGAATGGGGAGTGTTACGGCCGACAACCCTAAGACACATACCCAAAGCCTGTCAATGTCTGTTGGGTGGTGGGTGGCGGGGTGTTAGGGTTGGAAACTCTAACACTTATTTCCCTGCTTTTGTCGTTTTAGTAACAACCCTAACTGATGCACTTACAATTTTATTTTGCAATAAATTATAATATAGAACCGATTATTGACAGTACTGTTTCTTAACAGTACTGAGTGCCATTTTTAACTCTTTTCTCATGAAGAGGGTATGCCTGCCTGTTGTCCTAATCAGCTAGTGCTCCAGGCCATGTATCTGGTTGGCTGGAGCACTATTCTGATAAGGGCAGCTGTTTGGAGAAATAATTCATATTCTAAAACATGAATTAGTTCTCGCAAATGTTCCAAAAGGTGTATTGGCTTTGGAAACCACTGGAGACAGGCTGGTCCTGTATTATAAACATTTATACAAGGAACTTCAGAAATCTCTGCAATTCTAGCAACCTCATTGGTTGAAACACATCACTTACTCATTCATTAAATCCCATTACACACGCAGTTTGTCACCAAACTACTGTAACATATTTTACCTAGCAACAGTCTAACTTCATAAAAAATGAATACAAACGAAACACTTTTCCATTTTATCAGCAAAACATCCCACTTCAGGATGTTCATTTTTTGAGAATTAATGCACTTTCTGAGTCCTCTGAATGGCACTCAGCTGTTGGCCTCATGTCTTCCAGCTCACCTGGGGCATGCAGTAATTCTCTAGAAGTGCACACTGTGGTAACTACACAGTAAGTTATAAATCTGTCATGTGCCCAACACAATCTTTCTTGTACAGTAATACTATGTAAGTTAATATTCAACTCTCAAACAGCCTCTAAATGACTATTATAGAGCAGATGCCAAATGAAAAACATACAGTGATATATTATACCCCACAGGAGCACCTGTTATCATATGGCTTCCTACTCAGGCTGACAATTAAAAGGACCCTTCTGTTGCTGCCTCCTAGACAGCACAGGGAACAACTGCAAAAGGGCACATCTTCAAGTTCAAATGTAGATTTTTTTTAGACGTTAGATGCATGCCATACTCTTATACCAATCCTTCTTGGTAATACAACTGTCAGAGAAAACTGACAATTCAGGGAGAAGTCAGATAGTTCCTAGATACTGTATGAATAAAATCTCCACTGTTATTTAGCAAACAGCATGCTTTCTTGAAGGGTGTGTGTAAGTGTGTGTGTGTGTATGTGTGTGTGTGTGTGTGTGTGTGCATTGGTTGGGCACTGAACAGGCCCTGCTGACCTTAAATGTTTATGTTACTAGTCTATACTTACTGAACTAAAGGCAATCTTCTCTTAGTATTGTTGACTCCACCTGCAACCAGTTTATTTTTGCTATATTATGGGAGGGTGCAGACCACAGGGCGGGGGACAGAGATTTTTTGTTCCTTCAGTGTATGTTCATTATTCTTTTCTCTTGTTTATCATGATTATAATTAATGGGTCTTCCTTTTTGCCATAAGGAGGGAGGAGCCAGGGTATTATAGATCTGTCAGTCTGACGTCAGTGGTGGGAAAGATAACGGAAGGCATAGTTAAGGAGATATAAAATCACACATGCCCCCACAATGCAAAGCATCATGGGATGCATATGCAAATCACCACAGAATGTTATGCTGGGGGTAACCCTTGTCTCAGTGTTTGCGCACAGAGGTTCTTTGTCTTCTAAATAGTTAAGGAAAGAATGGGAGGTCTCCTGGACGAAAAGGGATACCTGGATGACCAGCAGCATGGGTTTGTGCCAGGTAGGGCATGTCAGACTAACCCTTGCGGAGTTCTACGAGTGGGTGACATCAGCACTCAATCAGAGGAGACCAGTGAATGTACTATTCCTGGACTTCAGCAAGGTGTTTGATTCTGTCCCTCACATGGGCCTACTGGAGAAGCTGAGGAGGATGGGAGTAGGACCACTGATGGTTAGGTAGACTGGAAATTGGCTTTCTTAGTGTACCCAGAGGGTAGTGGTGGTGGTGGGGGGTCTCATCCCCTAGGAAGGTCATTAGTGGGGTCCGACAGGGATCAGTTCTGGGGCTGCTCCTGTACAATGCTTACATCTCTGATATCAGGGAAGATATTGGGTGTGAAATTAGTCTCTCTGTGGACGACTCCAAACTGGGGGCGGTGGTGGTGGGGGGTTGGCCCTGCAAGGGGATCTGGATACTCTGGAAAGGTGGTTATGCACCTGGAGATTAAAATTTAACTCCTTCAAGTGCAAGATGCTACACCTAGGGCGAGGGAACCCCGAGTATATGTACACCCTGGGTGGGGATGTGTTGTAGGCTTCGGCAGGGGAAAAAGACCTGGGAGTCCAGGTGGATGTTAACATGAATAATTTGGATCAGTGCAGGAGAGTGGCAGTCAGGGCAAATAGGATGCTGGGCTGCATTGCCAGGGGGAATACCTCGAGGAACAGGGATGTGATTTTGCCACTGTACAATGGCCTGGTAAGACCACACCTTAAGTACTGTGTGTAGTTCTGGCAGCTGCACCTAAGGAGGGCCATCTAGCTCCTAGAGAGGATTCAGAGGAGGGCAACCAGAATAATCTGGGGATTGGGGATATGACATATGAGAAGAGACTGGAGGAGCGCAACCTGTTCTCACTGGAGGAAAGGAAGGATGGGGAGATATGATTGAGGTCTTCAAGTACCTTAAAGGAGTAAATAAGGTAAACCAAGATAGGATCCTTTGGCTGGAGAAGGTTGGAGTCACCAGACGGCACAGTTCGAGACTGAGAGGGGAGGCTTAGGGTGGAAAGGAAGAGGAGATACTTCACAGAGAGAGTGGTGGAACCATGGAGTGAGCTGCCCAGTGAGCTGGTACAGGTAGCTATGGTGGAAGGGTTCAAGTGAGGATGGGACAGGTATAGGCAAGGGGTAAAGCAGAGAATGGCTTGCTCTGGGGGGGTTGGGATTGGGGAAGGGGGTAAGCATGAAAGGAACCTGGAAGATTGCCATGGAACCTAATCAAGAGGCTGAGGCCCGAGCAGACTCGATAGACCATGAGGCCTATTCTACTGGCATTTTTAGTATGCTATTAATAAAAGAATTGTTTATTATGGCAAACACGTGCATGTTTTTCACTCTGTCTGTGCATGTGCCCACTGCTCTTCCTCCTGGACTGCTAACTGTCTTGTCTTTCCACAGCACACTGAACCACCATTCACACTTGGTGGTAAGTGACTAGAAACACAATCAAGATATTTAACATTAAACTTTCACCTGTGGGTGCATATAAACAAAAAAGTTTAAATAAATAAATAAAAATGACCACAGACCCACATGGCATATGTGCACCTTCTGTCAAAATAACACCCGGCATTTTAAAAATGGAGATTTTAATTTCTCCATATCATATGGCCAATAGAGAGGTAGAGGCAAAACCGCATCATAGTATCGCGGTATTTGCCAGTGTGACCTCCCAGGGGGCAGCGCTCCGGTTCTCAGTATGCCAGCTGCACCCCTAGGAAAATGAAAATTTACAAGTGATGAGACAGTTTTATTCTTTATTACTTTTTGGGACTTCGGGGGGATCGGGGTGCTCGAGCTACAATCTATGCACCAGTGGCTTGAGCATCCTAGGCAGTATATCTCCTTTAATAAACCCCTCGAGCTTCGCTCTCAGAGTTCAGATAGCATCTAATATCTTGGGGGGGGGTGTAAACTTCTTGTTAAACACACCACGCCATACTTTATTTATTCTTATTTTTTTTTACTCTGGTTGAATACAAAAACTTTTAATAAAGTATATTCAATCACAATAAATAAATATTACAAGAGTCCCAGCGAAACTTTTCAGAGAAAGATGTTGTCCATTTATTACAAGTAATAACACAAGGATATAGCATCACTGCCAGCTCCAGATCAGGCAACTGTCCGTAGCAGTGTGTGGGGATAAAATGTAAAATGGCAGCCATTATTACGCTATAATAACTGGTTATAGATTTTTCCCAAAGGGAAACCGGGTTGTAATTCTAGCGTTATAACCGGCTGGTTATAATGACAATCGAGCGCTCGGTTTCCCAACTTCCGCATATGCGCCTACCGCAAACCTCCCCTTCTCTGCACCATTCATCATGAGGTCTCAGTGCTGCAGTACGCCCTGACAGAAGTTGGTGGTAAGTTTTTTTATTTTAAATAAAAAAGATCTCTCATCACAGCAAACCATCATCTGACTTAAAATGAAAACAAAACAAAACTAAACATTGCTACCATTTACTGACAGCTATCTACTGCGGGTTTCCAACAGTCCACAGCTCAGCTCGGTAGAAAGATACATTTATTTTGTGTAATTGCTGTGGTGAAAAAACAATCCCCAGAAATTATGCAAAATAAAGGATGGGTAAGTGTGTAAAACTCAGATTTTACACCCTCCTTCGGTGTGGGATGCCTTAATAAACTCCTTGAGCTTCACTCTCATGGTTTAAGTGGCATCCCACCCCTTGGTGGGGTGTGAAATCCTCGTTATAACTACCTACTCATCCATTATTCTCTATATAATAACTAGGGAGCGTTTTCTCCCATTGAAATCCCAGGCTATAATTCACCCGCTATAACTCATGGGTTATAACGGTGAACACATGCTGGGTTTCCAATGCTCCATGCATGCGCCTGCCTCCACTCTCTCCACTAACCATGGTGCCAGACAGTCGCCATAACTTCAGCACTACACTGTACCCTGGACTCTACACAGCCAGTATGACTCAGCAGTAAGTATTTTTTTAATTAAAAAAGAAACTTGCCTACTTGTCTCCTGTGCTGAACTTAAAAAAAAAAGGTTTTGGGAAAAGCTCAAGGACTGACTGTGCTTCCTCCACTCGGAACTTGCTTCCTCCACACCGACTACCACAGTTTAATTTTACATAATTCTACGGTGAGAAAATGCTCCCCAGCAATTATATAAAATAAAAAATGGGGTTGTGTGTTTAACTTGAGTTTTTACACACACCCCTCAGTGTTGGATGTTTAAATAAACCCATGTAGTATCCAACACTTCGAGGTGTGAGTAAAAACTCATTAAACACACAACCCCATGCATTATTCTATATATAATTAATGGGTCTTCCTTTTTACCATTGAGAAACTGTAGCATTCTTTGCTGTAATAAAGGAGTGTTTATTACAGCAAACATGCATGGTTTCTGTCGCTCTGGGCATGCGCCTGCTGCAGTGCTTCCTCCTGGACCACTGTGGCCACCTCAGCTTTTCCACCATGCCGGAATCACCACTGGAACTCAGCTGTAAGTGACTGGCAGAAAATAAATAAATAAATAGTCACATTAAAAACACTGACATGTCGGCTGTGGGCAGAAAAATTTTGAAGCTTTCTCAAAACAAAACAAAAAGGACTGCGGACCACACACTGGAACCTCAGTGGACCTCGGCCGTACAAGAATATTTTTTTTTTGTTTTATAAACTTGCTTTGTCCAAAAAGGAAGACCCCAGCAATTATATAAAATAAATTATAAAATGGAGAGGAGAAATCCTGGAAGCTGACTGGCTGAAGCAGACTTTGACCTGTGACAATATCTTACAATATCGTCACGGTCCAAAACTGATTACAAAGATCAGCCATTTACTAACACTTCAGGGCCATTTTATAATTGCAATAATACACCCCAAGGTATGGTACATCATGGGATATCATCACTTCTTGGATGCATGAGACACTCGGCCTGTGGCCTCATGCCTCACAATGCACCAAAGGCGTGACGATATTTCATGATATACCACACCCTGTCATGTATTACTGCTTAACTATGGGTCGGTGTGTGTAATCTTGAAGTTTACACACACCCTCAGGATTAGATGCTATTTATAAACCCCCTCGAGCTTTGCTCTCGAGGTTTATGTAGCATCTAACCCCTCGGGTGTGTGTAAACTTTTCGTTACACATCCAGACTCATACTTTATTCTATTTATAATAACTGGGGAGCATTTTCTCCCATAGGAAACCCAGGTTATAATTCACTTGTTATAACTTGCAGGTTATAACAGCGAACATGCGCCAGGTTTCCAACGCGCCATGCAAGTGCCTACGTCTCCTCTCTCTCTCTCTCTCTCTCCACTCACAGGACTCCAGACACACATCGCCACAGGATGCCCCCAGTATCATTCAGCAATAAGTTGCAGTGTCAGTGGCTCAGTAGGTAGCACACTCGCCTCTAAGGCCGGGAGATCAGAGGGCTGTAGGTTCAGTTCCGACATCCGGCACTTGGGTTAATATCCCAGTACTGACACTGTAGTGCAGCATGAGAGGGTTGCTGTACTTCTAAGGTGCTGTCTTTCGGATGAGATATTAAACCGAGAGTCCCATCTGCCTGGATTGGTGGCAGTTCAGCTGGATGTTAAAGATCCCATGGCACTTACTGAAAAGAGTAGGGGATTTCCCCGATGTTCTGGCCAAATTTCCCTCATTCACAAAAAATACCACCAACAGCTTAATCTGGTTCAAGGTCAGTTGGCATTCATCTGTATCCCCCTCCCCCGGGTCGTGCCTGAAAATATGCAGGATTTGTCTAGTGCACTTACCTGGTCAACAAAAACTAAATAAAAATAATAAAAAAGAAAAGAACACTGCCTCTCAGTTGCTCCCTCAGCTTTTAAAAAAGAAATGAAAAAAGGTTTTGGCAGCCGCTCGGCCAAAGACAGACCGCAGACTGATGCTTCATCCACACCAGACCATGGCACTTTTATTTTATATAATTGCTGTAGTGAGAAAATGTTCCCCAGCAATTATATAAAATAAGACATGGGGTGGTGTGTTTAACTTGAGATTTTACACATATCTCTCGGTGTTGAATGCTCAAATAAACCCCTTGAGCTTCGCTCTCGAGGTTTATGTAGCATCCAGCACCAAGGAGTGTGATTAAAATCTCGTTAAATACACCACCCCTGGCATGCATTATTCTATATTATACCCTGGTGAAAAAATGCAGCCCAAATCCTAATATCCGATTGGCTGGTTGGCACCTACTAGGTGTTGTAAATCCTACAATCACCAATGAAAGAGGCGCCAGCCAGCTGTATCCTCGTGCCACAGCAAGTAAAAACCATCTGAGAAGGTTTTATTTTCAAAACAGCCACCACTATTTTCTCCCTGCTATGAAACACTGAACCATGTCTCCGTCTTCAATTCAGCAACACAGCAATGGAGTCAAGCTTTGAAATAATGGACCCGAGCAAACTAGATAAAATTTTTCATTTGCTCGAGTCAACGGAGCCCCAGATATGTTCAGTTAGTGAATCAGACTTACCTCATATCACTGTCACCACCAATCGATAGGCCCTGACCCCTGAAGTAGCATGCAATGACATTCCAGCCCCTTGCGCAGATATCACCGCTCCTCCGCTTTCAAACTCTGCGGTCATCACTCCAGCAGCAGGCCCATCAAATCCTTTGAAACGCAAGCACAAACATCATGAAGAAGTCACCAACCAGGAAATGCTTTATCTAGAACTGAAAGACTTGAAAAAACTACACAGAAACAAACTCGGGCTACAAACATTTTCAAGATTGGTCTCATCAAAAGCAGTTAGTAATTGACCTAGTTACCATTTCAAGCACACATTTAAACAGTATCTTGAGACAGTTTTATAGCACAGTGAGAAATATGGATGGTAAAGAATATGTGTTGAGCAGCTTTGTTAGCTTAAGGGCAGGACTACATAGATATTTAAATGACCCCCACTCAGCAGATCAATAAATATTAAGACAGATACCGACTTTAACACAAGCAGCAATATACTGTTTTTACAGCAGTGGTAAAAGAATATAGAAAAGAAGGCAAAGGTAAGCAAGAGCACCACGAGCCACTGACCACAAATGAACTTAAACATAGAAACATAACATAGACTTTGACGGCAGATAAGGACTGCTTGGCCCACCCAGTCTGCCCATTTCCCTACCTAATGGATAAGCTGCAGGTCCTAGTTAACCAGCAGCCTACTTCTTTCTACCCCCAGCCCCTAGATTGGCCTTATGACTGTCCCATGCATGCTTGAATTCAACCACTGTTTTTGACTCCACAACCTCCAAAGCCGTTCCATGTATCCACAAACCTCTCTGTGAAAAATGCTTCTTACATTACTCTGAGCCTGCCCCATCTTCAAATTGTGCCCCCTTGTTCTTGCACACCTCTGTTTTTGAAAGATGCTACCCTCTTGGACTTTGTTGATTCCCTAGAGGTACTTGAAAGTTTCTATCATGTCCCCCCTCTCCCTCCTTTCCTCGAGGCTAGACATATTAAGCTCCTTTAGTCTATCTTCATTTGTCTTCCAGTGCAGACCCTGCACCATTTTAGTACCCGCCTCTGGACAGCTTCCATCCTGTCTATGTCCTTGTGGAGAATGGGTCTCCAGAACTGCATGCAGTACTCCAGATGGGGTCTCACCAGCTGTCTGTACAGAGGGATAACAACTTCCTGTTTTCTACTGGTGATGCCTCTCCCTATGCATCCCAGTATCCCCCCAGCCCTCCTTACTGCCCTCTCACATTGCTTTCCCACCTTTAAGTCATCTGATATGACTACCCCAGGACCCTTTCCATTTTTGTTGTTGTTAGTACCTCACTCCCCACTGTGTACTCTTCCTCTGTGTTTTTATTTCCTAGGTGCATTACCTTGCACTTCTTAGCATTGAATCTAAGCTGCCATACATTTGACCATTCCTCTAACCTTGCCAAGTCCCTTCTCATCCTTTCCACCCCACCTTGTGCATCAACTCTGTTGCCGATCTTTATGTCATCTGCAAAGAGGAGTACTTTTCCTTCCAGTCCCTCTGCAATGTTGCTTATAAAGTCATTGAAGAGGACCGGTCCTAATACTGAAAACTGCAGTACCCCCACTAGTAATCCCTCTTTCTTCAGAGTGGACTCCATTTACTATTACCCTCTGTGTCCTATTCTCCAGCCAATTCTTTACCCAGGCTATCATCTTGGGACCCACTCCCAGGCTGGCTAACCTGTATTTAATCTTTTGTGTGGGACTGTGTCAAATGCCTTACTAAAGTCTAGGTAGGCCATGTCCACAGCCCCTCCCTGATCTACTACTTTGGTCACCCAGTCAAAGAAATCTATTAGATTCGTCTGGCATAACCTTCCTGCTGTGAATCCATGCTGCCTTGGGTCCTGTGCCCCTCTGGCTCTAGGTACTTGACAATTCTTTCCTTCAGAAGTGATTCCATCATTTTCCCTATCACTGAGGTTAAACTAACAGGTCTGTAGTTTCCTGCTTCTGCCCTGCTCCCACTTTTGTGAAGGAGAATTACATCTGCCCTCCTCCAGTCCTCAGGTACCACCCCATCCTCCCATGATTTGTTAAAGAGGTAGTCAGTGGTGTCACTAGTTCTACCCTTAGTTCTTTAAGAATTCTGGGATGAATCCCATCAGGCCCCATTGCTTTGTCCACCTTCAGTTTTAAGAGTTCTTTCAGAACCCTTTTTTCTGTAAATGGGCTGGTATCAACTTCTGTATCCAAAGTGTTTCTATTGTTTGTTTTAGGTACCTCCCCTCTTCATTTGTAAATACTGAGCAAAAATATTTGTTTAGTATCTCTACCTTTTCACTGTCACCCTCTGCCAACCCCCCTCTCCTTTAATAAACCTCACTATCCCTCCCTTGGTCTTCCTTCACTCACTGATGTACCTAAAAAAGGTTTTATCCCCCTTCTTAACTGAGTTGGCTATCTTTTCCTCAGTTCAGGCCTTTGCTGTTCTGACTGCCTTCCCAGCTTCCTTTGGCTTTAACTGATACAATTCTCTGCCCTGCTCCTTCTGTGATTCCTTGTACTTTCTGAATGCTTTCTTTTTCTCTTGAACCTTCACTGCCACCTCCTTTGAGAACCATAGTGGTTTCTTACATTGTTTTGTTTTGTGTATTTGCTTCACACAAAGGCTTGTTACCTCTGTGATGGCAGTTTTTATTATTCCCCATTATTCTTCCACCCCTCCTTCCTGCCCATTTACTAGAGCATTCCTTAGGCACTCACCCATTTTGGCAAAGTCAGCCCTCCTGAAGTTCAGTACTTTTGCCTTTGTATGGCTTGACTCTATTGCTGTGTTTATTGTGAACCATACTGTTCGATGGTCGCTAGTTCCCAGATGGCTACCCACTTCTACATCTGTGATCCTCTCTCCATCTCCATTTGAGAGAACCAGGTCTAAGATTGCTCCCTCTCGAGTGGGTTCCAATACTAGTTGTCTAAGGCATGCCCCCTGTAGGGCATCTAGAATAACCCCACTCTTCGAAGTGGCTGCTGCAACTGCACTCCAGTTAACATCTGGCATATTCAGATCACCCATCAGCAATATCTCCCCTTTGTTTGCCATTCTAAGTATACTTTCTATCATTTCTTGTCCATTTCCTTCCCAAGAGAGGGGTCTGTATACAACCCCTGTGCGGATTGTGGTGCCATTGCCTGTCTCCAAATTGACCCACAGTGCTTCTTCTCCTCCCTGTTTACCCTTTTGTTCTGTTGCTTTGATTCCTTCCCTTATGTAGAGAGCTACTCCTCCTCCTCTTTTACCCTACCTGTCCCTGCTGTAGATAGTGTATCCTGGTATGTTTATGTCCCAGTCATGGTTCTGTGTGTACCATGTTTCTGTGACTGCCACGATATCCAGATGTTCCTTCTCCATCAAGGCCAATTCAGGAAGCTTGTTACCCAGACTATGGGCATTGGTACTCATTGCTCTCCATTTTTTGATGGCTTTACCTTCTGTAGCAGCATCCCCCACTGACCTTTCTACCTTGGTCTTTTTCTCATTTAGTAACCTGTTTTGTAGGGAGAGGCTGGGATGTTCCTGCTGCTTATCAGTGCCTCCCCACCTTGGCTAGTTTAAAAGCTTGCCAACAAAGCATTTAAACTGATTCCCCAAAAGACTTGTTCCCTTCCTGGACAGATGCAGACCATCCTGCCAGTATAGGCTGGTATCCCTCCAGGTGGAACCCCAGTCCCCAATGAAGCCAAACTGCTGTGCTCCACACCATTTTTTCAACCATTCATTAAACTGCATGGTGCAAAGTACCTTTGCCACACCCATGCCACTGACAGGCAGCACCTCTGAGAAGGATACTGTGTGTGCTATATGTCTTAGGCCCCCCCCAACTCTACAAAGTCCTTCTGCACTGCTCTAATCTCATGATGAGCCAAGTTATTTGTCCTTAGGTGGACAAAGACTTCCAGCTCAGACTCCTGTGCAACTGTTGTCATGATCCTAAGGATGTGCTTCCTGTCCCTCCAAGCCATGGCACCAGGCAGGCACTTTACTTCAGTTTTCCCTGCCCCCCCAGTTCTATCCCCCTAATAACTGAGTCCCCCACCAGGAGCTGCTTCCTTTCCCTGTGGTGTCCTCTGCCTCCTTCCTGAGGGCCTCCCTTGTGACAGTTGTCTGCAACCTCCTTAGTCTCCTCTGTGGGTGCATCCATAGGGGAACTATGCTCCCCAGAATGGTGTATGGA
Source organism: Neoceratodus forsteri (assembly GCA_016271365.2). Classification (NCBI taxonomy): domain Eukaryota; kingdom Metazoa; phylum Chordata; order Ceratodontiformes; family Ceratodontidae; genus Neoceratodus; species Neoceratodus forsteri. The sequence goes on along the minus strand of JADMNL010000035.1, from coordinate 29,417,952 downwards.
TTGTGGAGTGGAACAGCTGACTGGGTGTGCTTCTGTTCCACCACCCTTACCCTCCCTGAGCCGACTGTGGTCCAACTGCTGTGCTTTCATCGCAACCTCTGAGGTAGTGGTGGTGGCTCTGGTGCTCCCTGGATGGGGAAGGTTCCCTTACTACTGTCCAGTGTGGCCTGAAGATGGGCAACTTCCTCCCTCAGGGCAGAGAGTTGTCTGCAAACAGGGCAGCATCTCAGCCTCCAGAAAGACTGCTGCCCCACAGCCAGTACATTGCACTACTCCCCACATGTCTGTCTACCTTGTTTATTTTTAATTTTTTTGTTTGTTTGTTTTGCTTTGTTTTGTGTGTGTGATTGGTTTGTTGTATACAAATATATATATTATATAATGTGTATGCTTATATTGTCAGTGCAGTGTGCTAGAGAGGATATGACAGTGATATGCACCTTGCCCTCTTGAGGAAATGATGTCAGAACCCCAGGTATAAAGGAACTATTTCCAGGGGTGGGTGGGGTGAGGGATGGGAAGGGTTTGGGCCTAAACTGTGCCCTCACAAAACAATCAGCTAAAAGCTCTGACCTGCTGCTGTGATGAGTGCCTTCCTGTCAGCAAGATGCCCTACATGACAATTTGACAGAGAAAATGCCCTGCTAATCAAACAGAGAAAAATCCAAACATTCAAGTCAGACACAGGTAAACCTCCCCAGACCCAAAACAGCCTGGTGACTTGTGCTCTGAAAGCAGTCAGCCCCAAAACACGTCAGCTTTGCACAAGGACAGACACAGTATTCAGTCCCTGTGGGTTTAAACTCTTCCTGCACTGAAAATCTTAACAATTGTAACAGAAGTAAAGCAAGGCCCACCTCCCTCTGTTGAGTGAAAGACTGCCTTTTCTGATAATTCTAAGTTCCTTATTTCACCTTTCAGTTAGAAGTATCCTCCACCTGAAGAATATTAACTTTCCTAAGGAATCTTGCTACAAACCAAAGACAATTGTAAATTGTAAATTTCACCTCCCTCTGTTGTGAGCACAACTCGCTTTCTTGTAAATCCTAAGTCCAGTGTTGCAGCTTCCAGCCAGAGGTAGCTTGATCTGAAGAAGCCTTAAGAAATTCAAATACTGTCTCACCACACACAGTCACTGGACTAGTACGTAAAGTGTGGCTTGACATACAATTACATTTTGCCCCGAAGAGGTAACGAGGGTGTCAGACAGCTCCAGCCAAGTTCATTTGTAATAAAGGAAGCAGAAAATGGTCTGCAATACATAACAAAGACTTTTAACGAAGATACAAAAAACCATAAGAAAGGCCAGCCCGGTGGTGCTGAGGGTTGAGGCGCTGGCTGCCACACCTTGCGCCATGCTGGCAACCCGGGTTCGGGAGTGGACTCGGGTCACTGGTGGGTCAGCCAGGGGGGAGTTAGGCTTGAGCATCCCATGACAGCTCACCTACTCCGGGGAGGGTTGAGGCCATAGTCCGAATACTTGTCTGACTCCGAGCGGAGGCTTGGAGTACTGCAAGCCCCTAGTGTCAGGGGAAGGGTGGATGCTATACAGTGTGATGTCGACACTCTGCGCCTTGACATCAGGGGTCCTATGCTCTAAGAGATGGAAGAAAAAGGAGAAAATGCCTGCCATCGCCGGGAAGACGGAGCCCCTGGAGACGTGCTCTCGATGTGCCTTCGCCTGCCTGATGGCCTCTGGACTGACTAAAGTTGATTGATGGGTTAAGGGGGCTCTGCCCCATCCCCGCTTGGGGGGCAAACCAAAGCTCCATGGGATCCAGAGGGTCATTTAGGCATGGTGGAAGGTAGAGGGATGTCTGCCTTGGGGCTCCTGAAGTGTCGGGGATGGCAGGCTGGAAGGCGGGTAAACAGTAATTTAAAAAAAAACAAAAAAGAAGATAAGTGACCCGACCAGACAGCACAGCAGAGGTTGCATGTTTGAGCAGCCTAATAACCCACTGTGCCCAGTTAACAGTTTTAAAAATTATATTTCAAAGTTGCCTCCAAATCCTCCTGCTTTATCCCTGCATCCCAAAAAGCTGTCTCAAAACATACTAGATTCAATGGACATCTGGTACACCCATGAGGCCATGGGTATAAACTACCTAGGATGCATGCTACCTCAAATTTGCAAAGAAGCCCAGTTTCCCAAAAGTTTCACAAATCATTCTTTGCATGCTACTGCAGTCACATTGTTAAGCCAGTCAGGGATGGAAGCATGCCAAATAATGGCTATTACAGGCCATAAAAACGAAGCTTCCCTTTACAGTTATTGGCAGCCCATCCTCACAGAATTTTGAAAATGGGGAAACATAATAGCAGGACAAACCTGCTCAACAAAATCAGAAACAGATCTCAAACCATCCCCCAAATCGAACATCGCCTGCCATCTTGCAAACCAGATTGCACAGCAAAAAGAAACACAAGAAAAACACATTGCAATGCAAACTGAAAATGCAGCTTCCTGCAGTAACCATCAGTTATCTTGCATAAAAGATCTACATATCTCTGGAAATTAATAACAACAGTCAACAAACTACCTACGAAGCTACGGATACTCAGTGAAAAGCCAAAGAGAGCAGAATCGTGACTCCTGCATTTCTCAACAATCCTAAGTTAGAAAATGGGCAAAGAAATACCTGAGCTCTGATTGGCTGGTAGCCCTAGTAAGGAGGGCATCTATCAGACAACAGAGCCCAGGTATTAAAAGTACCAGCCCAAGTGGGCATCAAGGCTTGAATAGCCCTGTTCCCACCCTCCTCATTGATCAAAAGCATCTGCTTGAATCTGAAATGGACGCCATTGTTTTCTCTCGCTTAGCGAGAGATTCCGTCCCTCTCCCATACAGAGAGAAGCTCTCCCCCTACACTCAGTGTGTAAACCAGTAAAACACACACACGCACCGATTCCCGATCGATGTCTAAAAACAGAGAACCACAAACAGGATCAACTTCCTAAAACTCTCACTGCCGTCTCCAGAGAGAAGAGAAACTAAATCAGTTGTCATTTCTAATGACTCCGCTTGAGACTGTTCATTGCCACACAATGCTGCATGTCACACCAGTCTTCAAAATATCTTCAGGCCGTAATCTCACAGCAGGGTAATCCAGTATCTGCATCACATATTCAGACACATCCCTTGCAATAAATATAAACAAAAAGAAGACAGGCAGGCAGAACCGCTGGACACGTCTGAAGTTGGGCTTCAAACATGAAAACCGGAGCTTTAGCCACACTCCTGAGCACTCCGACTCTCACAGCCTTACATTGCCAGTACTAAAACACCAGCAGGGTCCTATAAACCATGGAGTCTCCAATAGGAAAGACTGCAAGCAAAGCCATAAAGAAAATAGATTTGTGCAGCCTACCTTTGATAAATCTCCACAGGCCAGTCCTCTCCATCAGCGCAGAGAAGTTAATAATCGGGACCCTTTATTAACACAAAGCCAGCATTAGGAATTTTGTGTCCATTTTCTAAACGTGAAAAACTCCATCCTTGGTCTCACTACAGGCTTTGGCATAAATTTAAAAAAAAAATCAGCAAGTTCCTGAGAATCGCGACCGTGTGAACAAAACCCAATGTAAACACAAATGATCAGATGGACAGCTCATCAGAGCGTGAGCATGCCCATGAGTAATTTTGTACAAATTTAAACAGCCAGTCGGACTGTTCACCTACAACAAATAATATGCAATAAATCTAGTATTTAAGTACTGCCTGTTTAATCGTACAATTGAAAATGCATTGCAATACTATATTTAGTCAATTTGAAAACTACAAACTAATTTTAAATACTAGATTTATTGCAATATTGCAATGCATTTTCAATTGTATGGACTATTTTCTGTCCTAGAGTAGAAATGTTAAATAAAAATCAACAAATTGTCTTGCAAAGTTAAAAATCTGTGTCAGTATATTATTTCAAACTGTTTTCCCATTTTCTAAGCGCAATAATACCCTCCAGGGTGGGCGGTATTGTCCAATACCGGACCTTCCAGGGCTCTATAAGGCCCTCTGCCTGCAGCGTCGGGCCTCATTACGCCCCTGGGCGGTCCGGTATTGGCCAATACCACCCACCCTGTTGGGTATTATTGCTTACATAGCACTCCCTCACCCACATGAACAAAACAGAAACTACCATTCAGACACACCCACCAATGCCGTGCCTCGAAAACTTAATGAATTATGGGACGGTCAATTTCTACTGCAAATAAAGCAAAATTACATTTTCCAGCTATCTGTTATCCCAAAAGGCATTCTTTCAGTAGTGCAAAATCGCAGTTTAAAAAAAAAAACTCATGATTGTTATTTTTTTCACTGCAGGTTGCCATAAAAATGTTCCCATACCAAGCAAGAACGTCTGCAACCCTTCCTGAAGAAATGACAGCAATCCAACTTCAAGCTACAACTCCAAACAGTGGGACTATGAAAAAGAAAGAAAAGCAACAACAACAAAAAGTTACCATGAAAAACTTTGAACAGTTATGAACAAAAATTACACTATAATATCTTAATAAATGTTATTTCACTTTTAAAAAAGAAATTCTTACAAATAATAAATCCAGTTACATATTTAAAACCTTGTTAGATATTTAAACAATAAACTCCTTATATAAGCCAACATATACTATTGTGGTGTAAGAGTATTTCCATGACAACCTTGTTTTCCAAATAATTAAACACTGTACATAATAATAATTGAAAAAAAAAACATATCTATACCCAAGGTATAATCGCAATAACCCACTCGAGTATGTGAGTTGGGGGGATTTAACATGACTAGCAAGATTTTAACCACTTGGCTTTGCCTCATGGGCAAACCACACCAGTCGTGCTAAATCCTCCAATAACCCACATCCTCTTGTGGATTATTGCTTAATTATACAAAGGGCACTGAAACACAATGGAAATCCTCCACCCAGATTGGCTCACTGGCACTCCTCTCCCATTGTAAATCCTAGTATCACCTCACAGGAAGAGTTGCCAGCCAACCTCATCTGCTGCCCCACAAAATGAGGATCCCTCCGACACCCAAAATCAGAGTCTGTGCCCGCCATCTTCCCCTCCCGCTAAGTTTCAGACTCCTGACCACTACCAGAAGCGCCAATTACAAAACACCTAAAAACAGCTCCTTTGACCTAATCGATTCAAAGGAACTGGAGACAATATTTACCAGTGTAACCCCTAGATGGCGCTATCCCAGGGGCTACTACCCCTGCCTGATTTGCCACTAACAGGTTGAGGGGCCTGGATCCAATGGCGGGTGCCTCCACCCAGAGGTCAGGGTTTGCAATAGTTAAACTAACTTGGTCACGGCCCTCTGGGACACTGCAACCCCCCTTTCTACCCACTAGTGGTCCACACAATATATCAGAATTACCTTCACAGTATACACTTACCCCCAGGTCTGGTTCCGGCACTGGGACCTCCTGTGAAATGAGATACAGTGCAACAATCACAGTACAGTACTTTAACATAGACAAATACCTCAGGCAGTATAACTTTGCTCAAACAAGCAGCTCTGATTTATTTAGGGGGATATAACAAGGACAGGGGGAAATCAGGTTAATTAGCTTATCACTCTAATAATCTACCTATGGCTCTGTGCACAGGCCTATCCCTATCAGTTACTGTCCCTGGGTACCCAAGCCCTAGTGGCTAGTCCAAACCGTGGCAGCTGGTAGGGGCCCTTTCACACAGAGAAAAGGAGAATTAAACAGTCAGCAGTACAGTAATTCCATTTGGATTTAATGTGGCAATTCAACAGGGAGCGACCCTGAATTAGTACTCACGACCTCCAAATAAGATAGGGTCCTTCAATGTCAGCAGGGCTCACTTGAGGTACACAACCTCTTCACACATCCATATAAAAGAAAGCATATACCAGGCAGGCTGCATCTGTATCCCGATCGTAATTACTGCACAATACCGGAGAACACACAGCAGATTCAGTTCCTGACAGACCGAAAAGTAATTTTATAATTTCTCCAGTCTTCTACAGGGTGAGCCTGGTTTCTACTCTTCAGAGATCCTTTGATTCTTTTCACAGGACGGATTCAGTCCTAACAAGCTGTTACACAAGCTGCAGACCGGAACTCTGGGCCTTACACACGTTTTTGACTAAAACTGCACACTGAAAAGCACAGGGCTCCTTCCTTCTTCACTGCCAAAGCTCAACTGAAACTCCAACCGACAAAACCGGCACTTCCTTTGAGTTCCTCCCAGTTCTTGACTGGATTGGCTGTCACTCACAATAGACTGCTGCTGTTGGTCCAAAAAGGCACTGAAGTCTAAACTACATCTCCCAGAGTCACTGCCCATACAATCCTCTTGTGGCCAGGGGCGTCATTTAGGGGTAGCCAGGGGTTGCGGTTGAGACCCCTATGATTTTTTTGCAACCCCTATGATGCCCACTGCAACCCCTAAGAACCCTAAAACAAGGTTTCCCTAGCATTTATTTATATAGATGTGGTGGTGGGTGAGTTTTACAACCCCTATGATTTTGCTGAAATGGGACTTTGCAACCCCTATGATTCTACTGAAATAATGCTACTGAGTATAACCTACCTCCTTCTGCTTGCTATCCCTCCCTATGCAGTCCATTATCCTTTTGCTTTCCCCACCACCATTGAAAATTGGGCCGCTACTTTCAGATCATCCTGTTTGATAACCCTGAGGTCCCTTTCCTCACGAGGTATATTCCATGACCTCCCCTCCGTTTGTACTCTGCTCGGTTTTTTGTGTCTGATGGACATGACTTTGCACTTTTTGGCATTGAATCCAGCTGTGAAATTCTGGACCACTCTTCTAGTCTTTCCAGGTCCCTCCTCATGGCCTCCATTCCCTTCATTATGTCCACACTATTGCAGATCTTGGTGTCATCTGCAAATAGATAGACTATTCCTTCATGCTTCACCCTTGTGTCCTTTTGAATGTATTGAAGAGAACAGGGCAAAGTACTGGACTCTGACCCCATCTCCCGAGACTTCCCTATTTAGTACAACCCTCTGTGTTCTATTCCTTCATGCTTCACCCTATGTCCCCTATGAATGTATTGAAGAGAACAGTTATGAGGAAAGGCTTGAGGCCTGTAACATGGTTATGCTCAGAACCTTTCACTTTTCAGCCACAAACCTCACCTGTTCTATGTACTTCCATGGAGCAGAACATGTTCCTTTAATGAGTTTCCTCAAGTGGTGTATCAGTGAATACTAACATACCCAGAAGTCTGTAACTGTAGAGATATAGTGGTCTGTATTTAAAATAGCATGCCAATGATTCAGTGGTCAGGGGCACAGAGGAAATTAAAATCTATGCATCCAACATTTTAGCCATTTATTCCACATTTGATTGGCAGTTTAGTAAGGTGATGGGTTTGCTTTGAGCATGTATTTAATCAAGTGTTTACGCCAAGAAAGGAAATTCTTCACAGCCACAGGTGACACCTGAAATGCACTGCTAACTCTCACCAGTCAGATACCAGTCCAGCTTGTCAGCAGTGTCTCCAGTCAGGTGAGCTACCAATCTAGTTTGCTAGTAGTGTCTGCAGTCAGCTACCAGTCCAATTTGCCTGCAATGTCTATAGCCAGGTTTGCTATCTACCAGTCCAATATGCCACCAATCTCTCCAGTCAGCTACCAGTCCAGCTTGCCAGCAGTGTCTCCACTCAGATACCAGTCCAGCTTGCCAGCAGTGTCTCTAGTCAGGTCAACCACCAATCCAGTTTGCCAACAGTTTCTCCAGTCAGCTACCAGTCCAGTGTGCCAGTAGCATCTACAATCAGCTACCAGTTCAGTTTGCCAGCAGGATCTACAGTCAGCTACCAGTCTAGCTTCTCAGCAGTGTCTCCAGTGAGCTACCAGTCCAGCTTGCCAGCAGTGTCTCCAGTCAGATACTAGTCCAGCTTGCCAGCTATGTCTCCAGTCAGGTCAGCTACCAGTCCAGTTTGCCAGCAGTCTCCAGTCAGCTGCCAGTCCAGTTTGCCAGCAGTGTCTCGAGTCAGGTTGCTAGCTACCAAGTCTAGTTTGCCAGCAGTGTCTCCAGTCAGCCACTAGTCCAGCTTGTCAGCAGTGTCAACAGGCAGCTACCAGTGTGGCTTTCCAGCAGTGTCTGCAGTCAGCAACCAGTCCAACTTGCCAGCAGTGTTTGCAGTCAGCTATCAGTTCAGTTTTCCAGCAGTGACCACAGCCAGGTTGCTAGCTACCAGTCCAATTTGCCACCAGTCTCTTCGTCAGCTACCAGTCTAGTTTGCCAGTAGTGTCTCCAGTCAGTTACAGTCCAGCTTGCCTGCAGTGTCTCCAGTCAGCTACCAGTCCAGCTTGCCAGCAGTGTCTCGAAGCAGCCTCCAGTCCAGCTTGCCAGCAGTTTCTCCAGTCAGCTATCAGTCCAGCTTGCCAGCAATGTTTCCAGCCAGCTACCAGTCCAGCTTGCCTGCAGTGTCTCCAGTCAGCTACCAGTCAAGCTTGCTAGCAGTGTGTCCAGTCAGGTCAGCTACCAGTCCAGTTTGCCAGCAGTGTCTCCAGTCAGCTTGCCAGTAGTGTCTCCAATCAGCTACCAGTCCAGTTTGCCAGCAGTCTACAGCCCGTGGCTAGTTACCAGTCAAAGTTTTCCAGTAGTGCTCCAGTCAACTACTTGTCCAGTTTTCCAGCAGTGTTTCCAGTCAGCTTGCTAGCTATCAGTCCAGTTTTCCAGCAGTGTTTCCAGTCACCTACTTGTCCAGTTTGCCAGCAGTGTCACCAGTCAGCTTGCAGCTTCCAGTCCAGTTTGCAGGCAGTGTCTCTAGTCAGCTTTCAGTCCAGTTTGCAGGCAGCATCTTCAGTCAGCTACCAGTCCTGTTTGCAGGCAGTGTCTTCAGTCAGCTGCAAATCCAGTTTGCAGGCAGTGTCTTTAGTCAGCTGCCAGTCCAGTTTGCAGGCAGTATCTCTACTCAGCTTCCAGGCTAGTTTGCAAGACCCAAGCAAGGTAAGACATGTCACTAGTAAATATTTCTAAGAGTAATAAAGGTAAACCCAACTTAATGGGGGGGTGTCCAGTGAGCTGAGCATTAATGTTGAAAAAAAGAAATATCCAGGGACTTAAGTACTTTATGTAAGAATGGGCATCGCCATTGACTAGTCTTGGAACCCTTATGGTTTTGGTGAAATGCTATGGAGAGGGTGGTGCAGGTAATATTCTGGACTGTTGTGACTCTGGGGAGGGACAAGGGTGCAATTTACTGGGCATGGGGAGGAGGTAACAAGTAGCAAAATTTGTTTCAAATGACCTCCAAAATGCACTGAATTTAAAATTTTTTTTATGGGGGCCTAGGAGTCCCCAGCCTACAGTTTCCCTTGCAACCCCTATGGTTTTTCTGAAATGACGCCCCTGCTTGTGGCTGGCTCAGATTATGAGTCCAAGTTCTGATTCGTCCAAGGCACCATTTTAGAGCTAGCTTACCCCACACTGATTGGTCCAGTTCAGCAGTTCAAAACTAGAATGGGGAACTAGCAGACACAGTTCTGACTGCAAAGAAAGCAGGTTAGACAAACTGTAATTTCATTATTACTCTAAATAATTTCTGGCAAACAGTTACATCTTTCAGATAGGTTCCCTTTGCACTCTAGTGACTGCAAAATGAAGTGAATTGGCAGCAGCTCGAGTGGTACTCAGAGAAGCACACAGTCCCCCCATACAAACTAATTGTCTGCAAGCAGACAGCTCTTAAAGAGACAGTACCAGAGGCTCTAAAAACACTCACTGATAAATGGCTTAAATGCCAAACACCATTCAGGCTTGGAGCATTCAAGCAAGCTCCTGGAAGTCTTTTGGGAACCCCCATTTGCAGGGGGGTTACACCAGCTTAAATAAAAACAGTCTGTCGTGCCACATACCACGCCTCAAATACCCATTGTTCACTCTTCTCCACTGATGCCGGCTCCAGTCAACGCTCTGGGTTCCGTCACTCAAAGGAACACCGTAGCCAAGCATCAAACAAGCTGCCAGTCAAGCACCGCCACCCTGATTAAAGCAGCTGATCCACGACTGCACCAAGCCACATGAAACAACTTAAGCCATGTGAGAACAACAAAATAATACCAGTGTACGTCCAGCAAACTACGCTGACACCAGAAAACTGAGTCCTTAAACACGCAGTACAGCTGTACTCCTTCAAAACATTCACTGCATAAAATTAAATGGTTCTTTTCTTTACTGATTCCATTTAAAAACTTAGACATTCAAGCTTCCCTTTCTGGCTATAGACTCTGTATAAAGCAATTCAGCTCACAAAAACATAAGTATACAATTTTACCTATTGGCTTTACACTGTTACAATTTACTTATCATTAATGCCAAGTTTAAACTTCACTGTTTTTTCCATAAACTTTCACTGTTTACAAGGGACTATTTTATATAGTGTAGTAATAAATCCCACAATTTTTTATAGTTTCAATAACAAAATGCATTTAATATTATGTCTTCACTGTATTTCTTTACACATTGTATAATCGCAATATGCCACTTGAGAGCGTTGGTGATGCTAGGATTTACCCACGCCTGGTGTATTTTGCTCACTTGGTTGCACCTCATGACCAAACAACACACCAGGGCGTGGGTAAATCCTGGCATCACCAACACCCTCTCGTGGTATATTGCTTAATTTTACAGTCACTTCACTATCAGTCTCCAATTTAGCCCTTGGGGTACAATGTAGATGAAAGGCGTTATATATGCCGTCAAAGTCTATGTTTCTAAGGCGTTATATAAATGCAGATTCTTCTTCAGCTTGCAGATAACCTAACCGTGTAGGTGATACTGGATGATTAAGGATCCCCCATGCACAAAAAAAACTATTTTACCTCAATACAGTAGTGACGGGGCTTGCAACGTGACGCACACGCATCCACAAACTGAAATGGCATACAAATACACGGCCAACATTGTCAGCTTAGCAAAAGGCACTTTATTGCACACAATCTAGTCACACAACCTGAAAAAGTACAAAATGCATCATTGCACAAGCTCAAAAATGTCTAAAAAAAAACAGACCGCGATTCAGCATTGTATTATTCTCTGTAAAATGTTTATCCCAAGGTGCAGGGCAGAAGCTGCAGCTGGTAATGAGTTGAGTCTCTTAACTTTTATTTCAGTGGTCCATAGACCACAAAACATCTTACTGCAACAATTTCATATGTTTGCTAAGTTGTCAGAGAAGGATGAAAATTGGTGTATTGTAATCTGTGAAACAACACTTTATGTGGGGGGTGCCCCCATGCCGCCCCACCCACACCAATGAACTCATGAAGTATTTGTGCCATCAAATTTGTAATCGTTTTTTTTTGTATTTGGGGGCTCCACCCCACACAGACCGTTATTTATATTGGTTTATATTCCGCTACAATATGTGTGCTTTCTCCCCCCCCCCTCCCCCCGCCATGTGTTTTATTTGCTTTACATTTCAGTAAAATATTTATATTAGTCCAGGTGAACTATAGGGCTGGCAGTATAGCCTAGAGGTTAGCGGGACGAGGTGTGAATGGAGCTGGGTACATCCAGCAGACCAAACCTGAGTTTGATTCTCACAACCTCCTCTTGCATACTGTGTGAGGCTGAGCAAGTCACTTAACCGCCCAGTGTTTCCAGGTCGCCCCTGAAAACCGGCAGGTGTGCCTAGCAGGCCTTACTTGGTTAGCAAAGCCTAAAATAATAAAAATATCTGTATTAAGCTGCGGTATTAGTCCATGTGGGCGTGTACTGTTGCTGTGGTGGGCGGACCAACGGCATCTGAAAGTGCCGTAATTATCGGCGAGCGCAAAAGAGGTTTTTAGTTCTCCGGGATCTTCGCCAGTCAGTGCATTTATATGCAGTTTTTCTAACCTGCAAACTGAAAATTCTTCAGGTGTAACAAAATGTGCATATAAATGTACGGTTTGCCGGAAAACCAGTGTTAGTCAGTGAACGCATTTTCGGTATTAACTTTCCCGGCATCATTGCGTTTGCTGGTTAACTGGGCGCGTATAAACATACAGGCTCGTGCTAAACTTGATGGAGTGGTGATTCGTCCACGGGTGAGCAGAGCTAGTGAAGGGTGTTGTCACATCCGAAATTAAAAGTAATACAAAGTATACACACAGTAAAGCCAAACGGAAGCTAGGACAGACATAAATGCAGTCAATACGTGCGTTTCTTACAGTAACCACCGGGGCAAGCACATTTGGTAGTGTAACCCCCGCCCCTCGCCATACATCTTGTTAGGTTGACATATCGTAGGAGTTCCCTTCGCTACGTTCTATCTAGTTCCTCCTAACTAGAAGGAAACGTAACGAAATTGGCGCACTATTCTTCCAGAGGTTTTCTCATATCAGGTAGAATGTGTTTTATTTATTGAGGGGTCAACAAGCGATCGAATGCAAGGGAATTCCTTGTTCCTAAGTATCGAGGTTGCGAGGAGAGCCTGAAAAATGTAAAAACTCGCTAGAAAACTGTTTTTGTGTTGGGCTGCCCTGCCCTGGTGCACTTACTGTAGTTTCACTTTCACTTCGAATGGGGCGTTGTTTGTTTTAGCATCTTTCGATCCTATTCCGAATTACACCTATGTTGAGAACATTTTAGTGGGAGACTAAAGCTCACATCATACTTTATTCCTAAATGTGCTAGCGAATCGGAACTATATATATATATATATAGAGAGAGAGAGAGAGTGTCTGCTGTCCAGAAATTCCTGCGGAGCGGGGGAAGGACAATTTCAAATGCGCTCGTCAAAGTAGTCATGCAGTTATTGTTTCTTACTGCATGCTAACGTGATTCTTTTTGTGTAAAAAAAAAGTCACAATTCATTTACGACCTAGTGTGGTGTGTACAAAGTCTGAAAGCGCAATTAAAAATGACAAAACATTTGAATGTTTCGAACTACTTGTTTGCATGTCCCAGCAGTGGTTGTTTTCCGAGACGTCTCGGACCCTTTAAGTGTGGGCCCACTACCCAATGTGACCCTTTGCCACTTGTTTAAGTAGCTGTAGTTTTGCTGAGAAACGTCATGGAATTTTGGTGCGCCTTTCTCAACTGTCCCCGATTTTCCCTCAAAAATGTTCTCTGTTGTGACTAAAGCTGTGATGTGTGGCCTGTAAGGGAATGTTGTTTGGTGGGGGTAGTCAGTGGTTGACCCTGTACTCTATACTTTGCAGGTGACGAGGTGGATCGTGTATGGTTTATTGCTAGCCTATGCCTTTTCTTGGTGTTTATCCACTGGATCCCAGGTGGATAGAACTTGGAGTGTTTAAGCTCTATGTACTGGAAAAACTGTGCCCAGGTCTTATCAAATTTAGAAGCTTATAACCTCTCACTTAACCATTTGCATCCATTGTAAATAGTTTATATTACTTATTATTGTATGTCAATTACCCCATAATTGAATGTTACATCTCATGTATTTGTACCCATATGTATGCACCTTTCTTTTATTCAAACAATAAAATTGTTAAACTTAAAAAACTAAAAAAATTCTCTGTTCCTTGTAACATTTGTGTCTTTATGACTGATCATTGGACATTGTAAGCACAAAATAATGTTAAACATAAAAGTTACAGACTTGTTCTTACATAGATACATAGATACATAGATACATAGACAGTGTCGGCAGATAAGGGCCTATGGCCCACCTAGTCTGCCCATTTGAGCTTGTAAGTTCAGTTTGTTTTCCTAGAAGTCTGTTTCCCCTTACCCCTGACCTCTAGAATTCCTTTATGTCTATCCCATGCATTCTTAAATCCCGTGATTGTTTCAGCCCCCACCACTTCCTCTGGCAGGGTGTTCCACTTGTCCACCACCCGTTCTGTGAAGAAATTCTTTCTCATGTTTCCTCTGAATCGTCCCTCCTCCAACTTCATCCCATGCCTCTAGTCCTGAAACATCTTTTTCGCTAAAAATAGTGTTTTCCTGCACCCTGTTCCTCCCTGTAAGATACTTGTATGTCTCTATCATATCCCTCTCCTCCTCTCCTCCAGGAGTACATGTTCAGTTCCTTCAACCTGTCTTCATAGGACTTGTGATGCAACCCATGCACCATCTTTGTTGCCCTCCTCTGAACCTTCTCTACCCTATGTCCTTACGTAGGTATGGTCTCCAGAACTGTACACTGTACTCCAGGTGGGGCCTCACTAGTGTCTTGTATAGCAGAATTATGACTTCCCTTTCCTGCTGGTGATGCCCCTGCCTACATCCCAGCATCCTATTTGCTTTACCCTGATGCCTTGTCACACTGTTTCCTACTTTGAGGTCATCAGAGATGACAACCCCAAGATCCCTTTCCTGCTTGGTGCATGCTATATCCTCACCCCCAACTGATATATTGTGCCAGGGTTTTGCCCCATATGCATTATCTTGCACTTCTTTGCATTGAATTTCAACTGCCAAACCCTTGACCATTCTTCAAGTTTCTGCAGGTCCCTTCTCATTCTGTCTACACCCTCTGGTGTGTCTACTCTGTTACAGAGCTTTGTGTCATCAGCGAACAGTGAAATTCTGCCTTCTATATCCTGTGCAATGTCACTGATGAAGATGTTGAATAGGACCCGGTCCCAGCACTGATCCCTGTGGTACCCCACTGGTCACTCTTCCTCTGTGGAGTGACAGCCATTTACCACCACCCTCTGTGTCCTGCCACCCAGCCAGTTACCTACCCACCACACTACTGTCCTGCCCACACCCATATTCCCCAGTTTGTGTAATAGTCTTCTATGTGGCACAGTGTCAAAGGCCTTGCTGAAGTCCAGATAGGCCATGTCCACTGCCCTCCCTGATCCACCTCCCTAGTCACCCAGTCAAAAATTCAATGAGGTTGGTCTGACATGACCTTCCCTGGTGAAACCATGCTGCCTTGGGTCCTGTAGTCCATTGACAACCAGATGTTCACCAATCTCTCCTTCAGTAGTGCTTCCATGATCTTTCCCACTACCGGGTGAGGCTGACTGGTCTGTAGTTCCCTGCTTCCTCTTTGTTCCCACTTTTGTATAAGGGACTACATCTGCTGTCCTCCAGTCTTTGGGTACCTCCCCTGTTTCCAGTGATTGGCTGAACAGGATAGCCAGAGGTTCAGCCACCACCTCTCTTAGTTCTTTAAGGACCCTGGGGTGCACCCCATCTGGCCCCATTGCTTTATCAGCTCTTATTACTTCCAGTTCCTTCAGGACCCTTTCTCGTGTAAAGGGACTTGTGTCCATTTCTGCACCATTCTCACCCCTTGTACTCCCTTCAGACCCATTACCCCCCTCTTCCTTAGTAAAGACTGAGCAGAAATACCTGTTCAATATGTCAGCTTTACTGTTCTTCTTCACAAAATGAATCCTACATTTAATCCCCTTAGTCTGTCAGCTTTCTAGGTGAATATTGCCAATTTTTAAGATATGTCCCTGATTTGGAGACGTTGGCCCCGATTCCAAGACGGCTTACGCTGGTGCAAGCCTATTTATGCCAAACCCCATGGCATAAATAGCAACCTGTGCCATGCCTTATGCTGGGTGCAATTCCAAAAGGTGCCTTGCACCATGCTGTATGTGGGTTGTGCCAAATGTGGGATACGCCACCCTCTTAAGTCGCAACCCGCAGTGACATGGCACAAGGGTGGGTTATGGCAGCAGCTGCGCCCTATTCCAAAAGGGCGACTGCCATAACCCACTTATGCTATTCTAGGAGCCTCAATGGCACAGCAGAGGTAGAACATCTTGGAGATGCTCTAAGGGGCATCTGTCAGTGCCATTTGACAGATGCCCACTCCACAGCACTGCAGTAGGCATAACACTGTGCTCCCTGAGCCCCCAAAACACATCCATGCCCCCCTCCCCAAATGTTGGGGACCCCCAGGGTCCGATAATCATTGTGCCCCCTCAAACACCAGTGCCACCTGGCCAGCCCTCCAATGCCCCCTAATTTATGCGGTGGTGTTCGGGCGGGGGGGCTTGGGCTGGCAATTGGCAGCAGGCTGCGACTTGTAGCGTGCAGGGCTATTGCACCATGCCCTGGTGCTTGCCTACGCATGCCACAAGTTGCAGGTCGTAGGTGCCGGGACCCTGACACTCTTGGAATATGGCGCAGGGTCCCAGGTGTAGCAGCGAATGTCGCAACTCACATATGCCTGCGATTTGCAACATTCGTCTTGGAATCGTCCCCCTTGTCCCTGATTTTTTTTTTTTTACAGCCCTATCCCTGATTTTATGAGGTAAGGGGTTGAGAGATATGTTGGTGCCATGGTGTAAGTTTGTGCCTAATCCAGTGTTGTCCCATGGGAGGTATGGTAACAGGCCAATACTGCTAAACAGTCGCACTGGCTAGGGATGAGGTGTTCCATGAGTAGGATTGTTCCAGAGGTTGGTATGGCACATGGAGTGCCTAAGGCCAGCAGTGCCTCCCAGTGTTGTGAACTCATCTCAGTTTAATCGACCCCCCCCAAAACCTGGCACTGTGAGTCATATTTGAATGTGTTGCTGCGACCACCCCCCCACCCCAAAGTAAACTTCCTGACTTTCTGTTTCTGGGAACATGTTTGTGGCAGGGGTGGGAATTGTCTTCACAAATGCTAAAAATGTTGACACCCTCAGTGGTGAAATTGCAATTATACAATGGAGTCGAATAATTCTTCAACCTGATTGGCTAACTGGTACCTTTCAGCTGTGGTAAATCCTGGCATTACCCACAGCAGAGGTGCCAGTCAGCCACATCTCCAATCACCGCTTTTAAAATTAGTCAGCCACCCCCCAAGAGCAAAGGCAAAAGGCCACCGTCTTAAATCCCCCCATACCGCCAGTTTGTGGAGCAGGATGAGAGGATAAGCAAAAGAGAGAGTGAGCTGTGGAGAGCGGGCTTGGGAGATGGAATACAACACATCAATTCTTGAACACATCAGACACAGACGATGTTTAGATGTGGCAGCTGTCACCTCTAGACCTGTGGATGGGTAAACTCTTGACATCCTAATGGTCATAACTGAGGGGCACATCCACAAGGTAACAAGGATATGCTTGAACTGAACATATCCTGACCTTGGCACTGCACCCCTAATGCCCATCCACAACAGACAGTATCTTTAGCCCTCGGCCTCTGCACTCTGCCAGTGCAGAGTCATGTGGTGAGGAATGGGGGGGCAGGGGTGGTTGGAGTGGATACAGACCATGGGCATCCAGTCAGATGCCAGTTTGCAAGTGGGTCCCCTGCCCGTGCATTAGGTTGGGCATCTTGGGATATAGTCCTGTAGTATTGCCATGTCCACAAAAAAAATATAACATGTTGAAATAAACAGCTAGTGCTGGTGAAGCCCCCAGCCCACTGCTGAGGCTTCTAGTTTTGGGGGTTGAGTGCAGAGGGACAGTCAAGCCAGAGTCATAGTCTGTAGCCAGATGGAGGGGGTGCATAACCACTACTGCTGCCCATAGGCAGGCACAGTGGTCACCCTCTCTGCCAGCCCTCCACACATCAGAGTTTTCATACAGGATTGGGTAATTTCCATGCCACCGTCCCCTTCCCACCCGCTCACATAGTCAGGCTCGTAGGTCAGGAATCTCATGTAGAGGGGGCAAGTGTCAACACACTGGATTCTACATAGTACCCTGATAGCGTGTACCCTATTTTTCACAATTGCATCAACAGTTGATACATTCACATATTTGGGCAGACTGGGTGGGCCAGGTGGTCCTTATCTGCCACCAAAGTCTATGTTTCTGGGTAACAGTCCAACTACAGTGCTGTACCTTTGGAAGCACAAAGGCTCCTTCATCAAAAGGCAAGATGCAGTCAACACAGTTTGGTACAACATAGGGGAGAAACCTTCTTATTTAAACACACACTAAAGTTCTACATTTTCACTGATATGGTGCCCAAAAGCAGCATGACTGACCGAGATGTAAAAAAGTTCATATAAGGATAGTCCAGCAGAATACTTGTCCTGAAGAGATAGAAACTACTGTCATACATTCAGTATAAAGCTACAAATAAGTGTAAATACATTAATAGGCAAACTTAACCCAGTTGTCCATGAACTATTATTCTGGGAAAAACTGATAACCCCAGAAAACCCCAAGGTAAAACAGTTTACATGGTTGATAACATTGATCTTTGAACATACTTTAGGAACTCTAATGGGAGTTATATAAAAGTCTGTACTTTGAGTATAGAGGGTACTCCATGGCTTTTTTCCCAGCCTTCTACAGAGGGGCTGGAAATCTTTTCAGCAACAGAAGCTCGGCAGTGTCTTGCAGTATCATTTCACTTTAGTTTCTTTCTTGAAGCCCTCTGAGCGATACTTTGTTGTCACAGGAATGCTGCTAGATACTGTCTCCTTTAGTCTGTTACTTTACAAATACAGTACTCTATTATATTTGTGCATTCTGGAACTACTGACCTCCATGCTGAGCTGGGTGTTCTGGCCCAGCTGGATGCCCACTCCTTTAGCTGTTTTGCCTGTAGCATTCCTCCCCAAACTCATCACTGTTCTTTCTGTTCCTCCTTCCTCTCCCTTGAGATTAGGCACCCCTCACAGAGTGCCTGTCTGATTTCTAGCATGGCTCCCTTCAACTCTACTGTAACTTCCTCTCCTATTCTGAGAGTCTGCCGTATGTTTTTGGGGTTCCACAGTAGGATTAGTCATTTGGGACCCTTGAGTGTACCTTAGGGAGTACTGATATCAAATTATGATGTATAGTACGAAGGTTCTGCCCAGCCTAGCAATGCCCCTTGTGTGATCTTTCAATAGTATGGAAAAAGTGAAATGCATAAATTAAAACAAGCAAAGATCCAGAAGTCCTTTTAATGGACCAACATAGATGTAACAACAAGACCAAAGTGCTCTAGCTTTCGGACCAACAAGTCCTTCGTCAGAAACAAGACAGACATTTCAAAGACTGATGACCTCACAGCTTCTGTTTGGGGGCCTCTATGAATAGGTTGACCCACAGCAACCGCTAGGACTGTCATAGTCCCACCTCATATTTTTTGCATAACTCTGTCTACCCCACCAGTGGTCACCTGCCAGGTAGAATACCCACTCCTTCAGGCTTCCCAGGCTCTTGTGCAACCTCTCCTTATCCTTCTCTGGTGTCTCATCCACTACAGCTCTGAAACTTCTCTGTGAATATAACACCCATATATGTTCCTGCCATTAATCATCCACTTCTTGCTTTTCTCCCTTTCTTTCATTTTGGGGCTGGTCTGCATTGCAGCCCAGTTTCCACTATGATCACATAGAGAAGTGTGGGTGTTAACTGTTTACCGTAGCAAAAGTATTGAGCCATGGGTCATGTGAAAGTTTTGTAGTCCCAAATGAGTGGGTGCTCTGTGGTTTTATTTTTCGATTGCAGTGTCTGTAAGAGCAGCTGAAACATTTATTGGCTGTGAAAAGGAGAGGGTGGGGAACTGTAGCAAAACCTCCTGAGAGCTAACACAGTTCACAGGTCAGGCCTGCTTTATTGCTCTTAGCTCATGTTTTCAGCTGCAGTATTGTTCCCCCAGTGCTAATGAGGTATGAAGAGCAGGGTTTCTTTTTTCAATTTATCTTGTTATTCCTGCCACTTTCCATGCCCCTTTCATGCTGGCTTCCCCAGCCCTGTCGCCCAGCTTCTTCTGGACTTAGCCTTCATCTTTAGTATTCCATGGCTTGCCGGTGGGGGTGGGGCAAAACAACTTCTGCTGCAGAATGGATCCAGTTGGAGGAAGTGCCAGTGTCACCAGTGTTGGGTCTGTGGGAGGCTGACTTTCAATGTTCCTGGTTTGGGGGGCTCATTTTCAGTTCCAGTTCCACAGGATGACGGTGGTAAGGATTCATGCATGTGCAAGGGAGCAAGGGTTATACAGCATCAGCCATTGTGCTCCCTTCAGTGTAGCTGCTCCCAGCTGCACTGCTGCCTGTGGCCACCTGGGTGGCAGTGTCACAGTGCAGCAAGCTGCCCTCCCTCCCTTCCCAAAGGAGGAGAGTGTTCACCGGGATGCTCAGTCCTCCTCATTGGCCAGGCTCATTCCCAGACGAGAGTCACTGGTGTCATGAGTGGTAGCTCTTCCACTGTGCCAACAGACCAGCAAGAGCAGGACTTGTTAACATAGTTGTGATTAATTTAAGGGAAGGCAAAGCAAGGGTACTTCACATAGTGCTTTCTCAGGTTTATCCACAGGCGCAGTAAATTGCAGCTGAGGGTGAAACAGATTTTATGTTCAAAATAACAACCAGACCACTGCAAATTAATTCAGTTCACTTTTCAATGGCAAACAGAATTTCTTTAAAAAAAAATATATATATATATATATATATATATATATATTATTTGCAGTTACAAAATCTATTGCAAAAAAACACAGAAATATTCACGAATTATAACTGTGCGTACTTTATAAAATTGCACAAAAAATCTGTTTATTGTATAAGCCTGCAGTTTTCTTTGTATCAGCTATGTTTCCCAATTCAGATTAATCTGTTTGATAACAAATGCTATCTATGAAATCAGAGTCATTACTTAATTAGTAGCAGTCGGGGTGTTATTTGGTTTGTAAATGTGTAGATATTCTTTATTGTTAAAAAAAAAAGACCATTTAGCACTGGTGAAAGGTGTGGGACTGGTACTACTGCAGACTGAAGCTATCGATTTTAAGCACTGGACCAGGTAGAGTTCAGAGTATGTCTCATGCTTAGGGATGTAAGTTTGTCATGGATGAGGTTTTAATGACTCATTGTTTGTTTGTGAAATCATTAGTAAACAGTAGTAAATGTTGTGGCACTGTCATCATTGCTACATTCTGATGACACTAGTGAAAGTCATGGAAGTCCTGAATACAGCTCAAACGTCATGGAATCAATGACGTGTATGACTGCCATGACAAACTTACATCTCTACTCATGCTGTATTTGCCTTACTGTGGTAGATTCAGTGCTGGTGAAATGTTAGAGACTGACAGCGATGGAGACTGAAGAACTCTGTTTACCTACAGGTTGGATACAGGATGGTTGTGGGGGGACAGATGGGTAGGGTGGGCAGGCACTAGCACATCTATTACACTGGTAGTCGGGAGTAGGGTTACCACCTTTTAAAAAGCCCAAAGTGGGACATTTCTTACTGAAATATGATCTTTCACAGGACAGTATGTAACCTCGACTAATGCAATAGACTTGTTTCCTCTATATACGCAGAATTAAGGCTGAGTATTGTAGTTTCTTAGTGGCTTATATTGTTTCTTATCATTTTAAGGTATTTTAGTTAAGGTATTATAGTTTTCTACAATGTCTAGTGGAAGGTTAGAAAATAATTTTTCTACTATAAAATCAGGACATGTAGTATTTTTCATGTTTTTGTGCAGGACAAGTTGCCCAAATCAGGACTGCCCTGTGAAAATCAGGACAGGTGGTAACCCTAGTCGGGTGGAGTGCAGCTTGTGTACTCCCAGGGTTATGGTGCATTCCCAAGGATGTGCATTGTATATGATCCTGCCTGTGAAAGGCAGGAGATATAGCTGTATCCACTGTGAGTTGTTTGACACTCTTAGGGTATACATTGCTAGACTTGAATGGCAGATTGTGGCACCACAGATGTACAGGGACATGCCAGGCAGTGGCGGAGCTAGGGGGGCTGGGGGGCGCGGGTCTCCCCTCCTGGCTGCCCCAGTGTGAGTAGTGGTGCCCCACCGCCATCTTTATTCAATGTTTGGTGCCCATTGTGGAGCCCAAGATTGACTGACTGGCCCCCTCCCAGCTCCCAGATGCTCACAAACCTGGCTCCGCCACTGATGCCAGATAGTGAGGGGCAGGTATTCTGAAGATCTCCCCACACATAATAAAGAACCTGGGGTTGGTGAAAGGTTAGGAGGGACTGACAGGACTGCAGTGTGAAAACTCCAGGTACAAAGTAGGCGGGTACACATGTACATACACACAGGGGTCAACCCTAACTTTTTTTTGCACTAGCCAGCTGGACAAGTGGATTAAAAACTGCAGTAGCCCACAGATGGTTGCACTAGCCCACCATAATAATGTTAAAATTTGGTTATACAGGAAAAATGCAAGCCAAGAAATACTGATTATTGCATATTTATCCTGCTCCTACATTGCTTCCTGCCCCTAAAAAAAAAAAAAAAGACTGCAATGCAATCACATGCAGTGTGTACCCCCACTGTTTTACCATCTGCCCCTTGCTTCTGCTTTCTTCACCCCCTCCCCACCAAACCAGAGAATACCATAATAACAAATATTCAATCAAGCAGTTCTAGCTCTGCACACACAATAACCATCAGTTACATTGGGGATGGCATTACAGGCAAAATGTGCCTATTCACAGATGACACCAAGCTCTGTGGGAGAGTGGACACAGCTGAAGGGTCACATGACCTACAGAAAGATCTGGAAAGGCTGGGGAGGTGGTCCAGGATCTGGCAGCTTGGCTTTAGTGCCAAGAAATGCAAAGTTATACACATTGGAGCCAAGAATTCCAGGACAGAGTATTACCTGGGTGGAGTCCGAGTAGCTGCATCAGAGGAGGAGAAGGACCTGGGAGTGATGATCACTAGTGACCTGAAGCACTCCACACAGTGCAAGAAAGCAGCAGCAAAGGCAAACAAGATGCTGGGATGCATAGCTAGGGGGATCAGTAGTAGGAAAGAGGAGGTTATACTGCCTTTGTACAGGTCACTGGTAAGGCCGCATCTAGAGTATAGAGTTCAGTACTGGTGCCCACACTTCACAAAAAGGACATTAACCTGCTGGAGAAGGTACTGAGGAGGGCTACAAAGATGATAGCTGATCAGCAGGGCAAGGCATACAAGGAGAGGTTGAGGGCACTGAACTTGTACTCCCTGGAAGACAGGAGGGGGGGACATGATTGGGACATTCAAGTACTTGAAAGGGATAAATAATGTTGATAAGGGAAGTCTCTTTAAGCTGAGTGGCAAACATATCACCAGGGAGCACAGTCTTAAGCCGGAGGGTGGAAGGTTTAAGAGGGATGTCAGGAAGCACTTCTTCATGGAAAGGGTGGTGGACACTTGGAATGCGCTGCCGGAAGAGGTCATCTTATTAAATACAGTGAGTAGCTTTAAGAGAGGCTGGGATAGACATAGGGGAAGATAAGAATCATGGGTAGGGAGGATGGGAGGAGTGGGGAGGAAGGGCAGGGACATTAGCGCAAGCTGTGGACCCTGCAATATGAGCAGACTTGATAGAGCAGATGGCCTTCTTCTGCTGGCTTCTTCGTATGTTCATATGTATGTTCGTATCATCATCGTGCACCACACCACAGTCCCACCCTAACCTGCAGGGCAATGAACAGAGTCAATCAGAGAAAGACACACTCATCCCCCACACTGTGATGAACCACACCTGCACTTCTGGAAGTTTTCTTACACTGCGAAGTGGGCCAGGGGCAGTTCTTGGATTTCTTTGGAGAGAGTTAAACAAGCACAGGAGGCTTGAGATGTAAGAAACATTGACATATCAGTTTATATATACCAGGCAGAAAAGTATTGATTTAAAGCAGCAGTGTAATAATCAGGTGAAAAGTTTGGCCTATACTTTTTTATGCTATTTTAGATTGCTGCTTACCTCCTGATTTGTATGATACCCTTCTGCCCACAATCTGAGTCTGCTTTAGTCTTTTTTGAAATAATAAAAGGAGTGGTCCTTTTAATATGGCTCAGAACAGGCGTTTGTCAGTATTCTCAGCTGTTTTGTCCATCAGTTGTTTAAATATCACTTATGTTGTGACTAAAATAATGCATTATGTGCCAGGCAGTGCTACTTGACTTTGTGGAACAATAGATGTTCAATAACAGCTGAGAATACTGATGAAAACCTGGTCTGAGCCATATTAAAAGGAGCACCCCTTTTGTTATTTCAAACATGAAAGAGGTATTACAGCAGACTCAAATTGTGGAAAGAGGGGTTTCACACAAGTCAGGACCCGGGAGGAAAGTGGCAGTGTAAAATAGTATTAAAAAGAATAGGTAAAAATGTTCACCAGATTCTTGCACTGCTGCTTTAACATGCTCTGCCCTAATAACAGATTTTTCATAACAGTGTCCTTTCATCAGTCAAAGGGGGAGCAGTATACAGGCATGATGCTGTATTACCCCTTTTTCTATATGGGATGATCTATGCACACTAGGAATACCTATTTTAACTTTTAAAATTCTATATTTTACAAAGGTTTTGCTTTGTACTATACATGCTCCTAAGCGTTGTTTTTATGATGAAATGACATGCCAGGTGGTATAAGGGTGGGGCTGCATGGATGGCATTGACTGGTGCGATCCATTAAGAGGAGCTGTGGACCCTACACCAGTCAGTAATGGTAGCTATGGGTCTATGGATGGCCACTTCAGAGTCTAGTCTGTAGTGGTGTACAGAGAAAGTATAGAGTGGACAGACCACCTGGATGGGCATACTGTGTATACATTATAGCATTTGGTCACTGTAGTATTGGACACAGACACTCAAAAGGTTGTGAAGTGAGGCACTCTGGTCTTAATATTGTGGGACAAATCAAAGACAAGTTCAACAAACTGGAAGCTAGTGACTTAACCACTCTACCCTTGATCACAGCATTCACATCAGCTGAATGTTCCAACAATTGAGTGATAATGACTCACATCAAGTCTTTTGTTGGATCCCCCTCTTGAACTGTCAGATAATTGCAGCTCTTAATGAGCTGCTAATCACACCAGGCCACCTGGAACACTGAGGGAGATTAGCCAAACTACTATAGCCTGCTAAAGCAGGGACTTTTTCAACTTCATTAACAGCCATGAAAAACCTGCACTAGTCAAGATGGACAAGTTGAGGGTTAGCTGCACTAGCCCTGGCCAAGTTGCACTAGATTTAGGGCTAGTAAAACAATGTTAAGGTCGGACCCTGCAACTATAAAAGTTATTGTTACCTAATGAGTGTCTAATTTGCTTTCTGTAGTACCCAGTGTAGGAATACTAAGTCAATTGTTGTTACGCCTGTTATCTCTGAGCCATATGTTCATCAATTAATCAGAATATTTTATTTATCCAGGTGAACATCGTTGAGCAAGCTCATTTGCAAGATGGACCTGGATAAATCCGAGCCAAGGAATACATTACATGAAAGATTATTACAATAGGGACAAATAACACAAACGGACAACAAATATCAGGTAAGTACAGTAATATCAAGATTTTCCAAACTGGAATAATTAATCTGCATTGAATTTATATTACCCATGATTGGCTGTCTACTTATCTGTTGTATGTAGTACCCTGTATGTGAATACTAAGTCAATTGCTATTATGTCTGTTGTCTCTGACCCAAATGTTTATTGTGTATCTTTTGAACCCAGTTAACTTACTGTATATGTACTATTATACAATAAGCCACAAAACAGAATGTAAATTCTCTATCCTGATTGGCTGACTCACACCCCTCTCCTGTTGTAAAACCTACAATCACCCCACGGCAAGAGGTGCCAGCCACCATTCAGCCACATCAGTAACTAATTTCAATATCAATCCAAGCATCGCCAGCCCTAACTCTCAAACACAACAATACCCACAGAACACCCATCCCAAACTCCACTGCCTCAACTCTGATTTCAACACGCAAACAACTTCAAATTCCTTACATCCACAAAACTTGCCTACGTAGGAAAAAAATTATAACTTGCTCCACTCCATCCTCGTTCCTCCTTTTACCTCGTTTCCTGCGTTTCCATACCCTTTTTTTCTCATTGACATTTACCTGCCAGCTACCGCTCCTCTCTAACTCCGCCACCAATTCTCTATTGCTCATCAGCTGTACCTCCTTCTTTTTGCCCTCTGAGCCTTCGTACTTCATTACTTTCCCTTAGCCTGCCGTTTCCACTTCCATTTCCTTGTTATTAATCACGATGTATGCTCTCTTTCACTAAATAACACGCTACTCTATCTCTTTCTGATTCCATAATGCTTGCTATTAATTTTCACACACCAGCGACTCCTCACAGATCTCCCCTGCACCGCTTTCTCTCGCAGATGACACACACACAGTCCTCAGACCTTCACCACAATGGGATCCTGCAACCGAATGCCCACTGCATGTTATCATAAACTTTCCCTATCCTATTCAATGCTAAATGGCGTATGGGTATCGGTCTGAGTGTGCAAACAAATAAATACACTACTTCCGATCGCCACTAAACTCACATCTCCACTCTGGTTTTCCAGTATACAAAATTACAGTGTTCCAATGGCTAAAACCTACTGAAAAATCAATTTATATTAGACCCTTATCTAAAAAAAGAAATAAAATAAATCTCATTCTTTTCATGCTGCCCACTATAACAGATGCCAAACAGCTGCTCGAGCTGTCACATGCAAATATCACTGCGACTCCACCTGGCACTTCACCCACCACACACATTCACCTCTCGCTAACAAACATGCCTCGGAACACAAAAACGCCACTACTAGAAGAAAATTAACTAAATACAAATGGATACTACATTCACCTTAATAGATTAAATGCAGCTAGAAGAAATGCTTATCATCTTAGAAACACAAACTCCTGAATCTCCACCACAACAAAGTTCTACCCGGAATATACTCTCCAGCTCTTCCTCGGCATCTCAACAGGCTCCTTGCTCAGAACTCGACTTCGCCCTTCCAGATCAAAGGAACTGCACTGAAAGCACTCCCTCATCTGCGTTCCTTCAACAGACTCCCCCTGTGCACGTCACAGCAACCAGGCCACCCACATTTAAAGTCGCAGAAAAGAAAATACATTTAAATGTGAATGAACCCACCCTAACAACTCTAGAAATTAATCACAATGAAGAAACAACTTTAAAACAAACAAGGTGGGCACTAAATGTATTCCATGACTGGCTCTCAGAAAACAACTTACAAATACATTATCAGACTGTACCACTGCCAGAATTAAACTTTATACTCAGAATGTTTAACAGCTCTGTAAGAAATTCATCTGGACAACAATATGTTCTTAGCAGCTATGTAGGTCTCAGGGCAGGTATCAACAGATTTCTGAATGACTCCCCCTATAAGCCGCAATATAAACATTATCACAGATACTGAATTTACAATATCTAACAACGTATTTAAAGGTGTTGTCAAAACATATCGGAAAGAAGGAGACGATCAACAATCTCACCACCCCCCACTAAGTCACAGTGAACACATTTTTCTCCGAAATTCTGAAGCTCTGTCTCCAAACACAGCAAAAGGACTACTGAATAATGTCTGGCTAGACTTCCAACTACACCTAGCAAGGAGAGGAAATGAAGGAGTACAACATTTCACCCCATCATTTGAAATAAAAACAAACACTGAAGGCAAAAAATATGTAACAAAGACATACAACGAACAAACAAAAAATCATAAAACATACAATGACAATCACTCCAAGGCTTCATGTATGAGCAACCTAACGACCCCCTCTGTCCTGTCCAAAGCTTCTTGAAATGCATATCAGAACTTCCAGAAAATCCTCCAGCGCTCTTCTGCCACCCAAAAAAACAACCACAACATATCCTAGATAATTCCTCAACATCGTACACACGAGAGCCACTAGGAGTAAACACACTAGGAAAAATGTTGCCAAAAATATGCAACAAAGCAGGCCTCCAACCAATTTATATTAACCATTCTCTATGAGCAACGGCAGTAACATTATTATCAGAAGCAGGATTAGAAGCCCGTCAAATAATGTCTATCACAGGACATAAAAAAACAAAAAAAACAAATCATCATTAAGAAGCTATTGAAGACCTAACCCACAACATCACCAGACATGGGGAGACATTATTGCAGGTTGTAAGCCCACCACATCAGCAGCTCTCGCACAACAGAAGACCCCAGCCACATCCACTCAAAAACAACATAACTATCTCGAAGACTACCATGAAGCATCAGCAAGTACAAACTTCAACCCAACAAACCGAAACCAAATACTTACACAAAATCAAGTATTGCAGAGCTGCAGCCCACCTCCCAAAAAAAGATCTGCCAAACTGAAACACACAACCTACATCTGTCAGCAAAAAACTCCATCCTCACAATCAGAAACTCTACATCCAGACGTATATGAGCTACCATCCAACCAAATCCAGTTCCTTCAAGAACAAAGCCTGCTAGAAGTTGTCAACACTCCAATAACAATATCCCAGTTACAAAGCTCTCCAGATATATTGGGGAACAACACGACTAATGAACAAAACTAAAGCCACTGAAACACCATCTATGAAAACTACAGAAATGACTACAAAACATCCCACAGATCATGAATATCCTGCACCAAGCACGAGTCATTTTATAAATTATGGTTCCATTAACTTCTACATGTCTGCTGCATGGAAATTATCTGCGACATACCCAACTACCTCCAGCAACAGGTAAACCCAAATTAATTCAAAACTACCACCCCTTCCCTCCCCCAATAAGCCTTACTTAAAACCATTCTTTTCTCTCTCTTTCTCTACAGGAAAGAAAAAATCTCCCTCAGAAGAAAAACGTACAGTAATTCACCAGATGACAATTCACCACCAAGACTCTACAGCATGATAAAACAATGATCTAGTGGACAAAACAGTTATTTATTCACTAATACTTTAATAAAAGCACTTGTGTTCCTCATTCAGTAACTAAAAAGTTACATTAAACATTCAACAGTTACTTCATATGTTTCTACATATTCAGTAAGGCATTCAACTCGGTGTCACATGGAAGGCTGGGAAGGAAGTTAGTAGGCAGACGGGCGGGTGCAAATCTGGTGAGATGGGTAGGAAACTGGCTGCAGGGAAGGCAACAGAGGGTGGTGGTTGGGAGCTCTCACACCCAAGGGCAGTGACAAGCGGTGTCCCACAGGGCTCGGTGTTGGGACCAGTGTTGTTTGGGATATTCATTGCAGACATATCATGGGACATCAAGAGCAAGATCAGTCTGTTTGCTGGCGATAGCAAGGTTGGCGCGGTGGTGGATGACCTAGGGGATGGCAGGGGTTGCAGGATGATCTGTGCAAAGCTTGAAACCTGGTCAGACACCTGGCAACTGGGGTTTAATGCCAAAAGTGCAGGTGCTGCATTTTGGGATGAAGAACCCAAGGAAGAGTTACCAGCTAGGGGTGCAGCTAGCCCAGACAGAGAGGAGAAGGATCTGGGTGTGCTCATTACAGGGTCAATGAACAACTTCGGCACAATGTAGGAAGGCAGCTGCAAAGGCCAACAAAATGCTGGGTTGTATGCAGAGGTATATCCTCAAGGAGGGAGGAGGTGATTCTGCCACTGTATGGGTCATTAGTTGGACCACACCTGGGTACTGCGTGCAGTACTGGCATCCGTATCTGAAGAGGACATTAAGTTACTGGAGGGTGCAGCGCAGGGGTGACAAAGATGCTCAAGGGGCTGGGGACTTATCATCGAGAGGGAGGTTGAAGGAGTTGAACATGTACTCACTGGAGGAGAGAGAGACAGGGGTGACATAGATTGAAACCTTTAAATACATGAAAGGAATAAACAAGACTGGTACAGAGGAGCTGTTAGAGTAAGGGAGGGAGGGCCACCAGGGCCATGATATGAGACTGGAGCAAGGAAGGTTCAGGAGGGATGAGGAGACACCTTTTACAGAGAGGTGGTGGCTGGGTGGAATGCGTTACCTGCAGAAGTGGTATGCAGTAGAACAGTGGACTGCTTCAAATGAGGATGGGACAGGACAAGGGTGAGGGTTAATGAAGGGGAAGGGTGGAAGAGAGGGGCAGCTGCAGAATAAGGAGTGCTAGCTGCACATTTGAGCAGACTTGATAGACCTCTAGGCCTTTATCTGCTGGCAAATTTCGTATGTTCGTACTTATTTATGTGATCTTATTAACTGTTACCATGTTATTGTTCAATAAACTCCATTTAGAATAAAATGGACTATTTTCTGTGGTGTACTAACACTTTCACTATTTCTCCTATTTAAAATAAAAACTAAATTACTAAAAATAAAAAAAAATTACTAAACACAAAATATAAGCATTGTATAATAGCAATATCCCACTTGAGGGTGTTGGTGATGCCAGGATTTACCACCCTGGGGTGTTGTTGGTCACTGGCTCGCCTCATGGCCGAACAACACCCAGGGCACAAGTAACCTCTCATATCATCTGCTACTAACTTAGCAATGTATGTAATTAACCCTGGGTCACCCCTGAAAAAGGAACCTTTGGTTTCAGCGGGTTCACCCAGTTACCAACATGCTATAAAATAAAATAATAAAATATTGCTGTCCTAAAACCTATTAGACCCCTGTTAGTTACATTGCAGCCCCTTCCCTACCTCACATCATCGTAATGCAGTTTTTTGGTATGAGGCTGCAGCTTGTGATTGGCGGTTCGGCCAGAGTAGGAAGTATTGCTGACAAGGTGATACATTTAATATCTAACTCACTCTCTTTTAAAAAAAAGTGTAGAAAGTGTCTGTATTGGGTTCTCGGGCAGGCAGCTTCATGTCTTAAGTTGCCTGCCTTGAACGCAGCAGTTGCTCCTTAACCACAATGTATCTGATCACCCCCCCCACACTTGTTTTTTTTTTTTTTACATGTAACTTCTTTCACTACTGAATATGTTACCTTCACAATGTGAATATCTGGTCACCCCCCCCCAAACATTTTTTGATGTGTAACTTCTTTCACTGCTACATATATGCCTTCTCTACCCACAGTGTATTTGTGTAATTATTTGAACAATGATACCAGACTGTAATACAGTATAACTATACCCGGTCTACTAATAGCAGTTTAACCAGCATAAAACAGTAAGAGCAAATCTTCTCAAAATAGTGGAACTTTTCTTTCTGTAGAAAGTTAAGCTTTCTACAGAAATAAAAGCTGAAACCACAGTGAAATGCATGCCAGTAGCATCTGCAAATCTGCAAGAATAGCTAAGGACAGAATAGGACAGCTGGTGAGAAGAGATCAGGATTTTGCAGGGATCATTTTCCATCTTGTCCACCTTGGGACAGATGATATAGCAAATAGGACTGTGGAAGAAGCCAAGGCAAACATGAAGACCCTGAGGGAGAACCGCCCTAAAGGAGTACACAGCACATCTGGCCTTCTCGGAGGTGTTGCCGTTTGGAGGGAGGGTGGAATTGTGGACAAGATCAGGAATGAAGAGCGCAGGGAATTTAACCAGTGGTTCCAGGGTTGGTGCACAGACAAATAGATGCACTGCATTGGAGACTGGTGGAATCTTCTGGGACAGGAAGCTCTTCAAGCATGATGGTCTGTATCTTGCCTGAGAAGGAGTGGGAGCACTAAGGCAGAAGTTGGAGGTCTTCTTGGAGGGTTTAAAGTGGGAGGTCTCCAGCACACCGAAGAAGACCTGAATGAGGTTGCAGCAGAAAGATACGAAGGTCAGGGGATCGGTGAATGGAAGGAAATCAACCAACATCGGACTAAAGGAAACAGGCATTGCCACGAGCAAAGAGTGGTCATAGGTAAAAAAAAAAAAGGGACCTCATGTACAGTACAGGAGGGGCAAACATAGAAACATAGAATTTGAAGGCAGATAAGGACTGCTTGGCCCACCTAGTCTGCCCATTTCCCTACCTGATGGATAAGCTGCAGATTCTAGTTAATCAACAACTTACTTCCTCCTACCCTCCAGTAGAATTGCCTTTTGTCTGTCCGTGAACAGCTGCCTTCAAAGTCTGTGAAGTCTGATGACTTTCAGTGCCACTTACTGGTCATCTTCCAACACAGGCGAGGTGCTGCCAGCCCAAAACTAACTCAGGACAAGCAGTTTTCAAAGTGGGGAAGAAATGGAGTGAGGGAGAATCAAGTACTCATTCAGATGTGGTGTTGATTTTAAAATCAGCATACTGGTGTGGACACTGCAAATAGAACCCCAGCTCTTTAATCAGCCTTATGAAGAGTAAAGGCTTCTCGAAGCACTGGGGTTCTGTTTATTGTACTGTAAGTGGGCTGCATCTAATTTGGTAATTTACTGTACCTCACATCTGGATGTATGGTAGGCCCAACTTTGAATAAACACTGCACCTGAATTAGCACATGATGCCATAGAAACATAGAATTTCTCAGCAGAAAAGGACTGCTCAGCCCACCCAGTCTGCCCAAGTGTTCTCTACCTACTTGTAACTTCTGCCTATATATGTTACTGCATGTCTTATTCTGCCTGTGTCCAACAGGACCTCCTTGCGAATGAGCTTGCTTAATGGATTTTTCCTGCAGTGAACTTGAACCTACTCCACTTCCATAGCCCTATTGAACTCCATTGACCCCTCCTTCCCCTTTTTCTAATATACTCATATGTTTATCCCATGCATGCTTCATGCCCCCTACCATTTTAGGTTCCACCACTTCTCCTGGCAGTCTGTTCAAGGTGTCTACCACCCTTTCAGTAAAGCAATAGTTCTTCACATCTATCCTGAATGCGACCCCCGCTTCATTGTATGTCCCTTGGTTTAGGTGCTCATCCTCATTTGAAGGAAACTCCCCAACTGTACCCTCTTTATCCCTGTGAGGTACTTTGTAAGTCTTGATCATGTCACCTTTCGCCTTCCTCTCTTCTAGAGTGTACATGTTGAGATTCTTCATCCTGTCCTTGTAGGGATTCCTGTGAAAATTCTGAACCATTTTAATTGCCGTCCTCTAGGAAACCTCCACCTTATGTCCTTTCTAAAGTGTGGATTTTAAAACTGGACACATTACTCCAACTGGGGGTGTACCAGGTAGTGTTACAATGGTAGCACAGCATCCCTCCTCCTCCTGCTGGAGATGCCATTCCTTATGCATCCCAGAATCCAATTTGCCCTGCCCATAGCCTTGTCACACTGTACTGCCATCTTGATGCCCTCTGATATACAGTAATAGCCTCAAGGACCTTTTCATGTCTAGTGAGTATCAATACCTCCCCCCATCCTATACCCAGCATCTGGGTTCCTATGCCCTAGGTACGTGATTTTACACTTGTTGGGCAGACACAGAAAAGGGGGGATGGTACTGGGGTTATAGCAGGGGGTAGGCTGTGATTGGAAGGCTATGTGCACCAGTGCCCATAGCCTGGGTAACAAAATTCTGGAACTTGTGGCATTAATGGCCTCCGAGGACCTGGATATCATGGCAGTCACAGAGACATGGTGCAACAGCAACCATTCCTGGAAGCTAGCCATTCTAGGGTATACACTGCACAGGTGGGACAGGGAAGGCAAGAAGGGGGAAGGGTTGGCACTGTATGTCAGGGAAGGGATAAAAGTGACAACCCCACAAGATGAGGGGGTATGCAGATGTGCTGTGGGTAACCCTGGAGGTGGGGAGTGGAACAGTACTTAGAACAGGAGTGATATACAGGCCCCCAGGGCAGGTAGAGGATGTAGACAGAGAACTGATGGAGACCATAGAGAACATGGCAACTGAGGGTGAATTGCTGCTGATGGGTGATTTCAGCTTGCCGGATGTGGACTGGAGCATCCCAGCAGCAGCCTCAGTCAGGAGTAAAGGATTCCTGCAATCCCTACAAGGGACTGGTCTCACACAGCTAGTGAGGGAGCTTACTAGGGAGAATGCAACTCTGGATCTTGTCCTAAGCAGTAGGGACAGGATAAAGGAAGTCACAGTGAGGGAGAACCTAGGGACTAGTGACCATCAAGCTGTGGGGTTCACCATAAGGACATCACAGGAGGCTAGCCACACAAAAACTAGAATCCTGGAACAGGGTTTTAAATAAGGATTTTAAATTGATTAGCACTTTTGCGCGGAAAAGTGCTAATCAGTGTTGTAAATGTGTAGCAGTTGGATCGCATTGATTAGCAAAATAAAATGTCATATTTACTAGAGACAGTATGATAGGTGTTATTTCTCACCTGATAAACACTTTTTTATTTCCTTTCATGTGTGGAGCAAAAGGGGGAAAAAGACTCTGGTACAGGACTGTGTGCAGTCACTGAGTCACTTTATTAATTTTTTTTCATCAGTGTTTCTGTGTGAAATTCACAGAATTCATAATAACTGTGACGTGAGTTACTAGTATTAAAAACAGGTTCAATTATTCTTCAGTAATGCAGTTTCTACTTGCC
The DNA here is from genome assembly GCA_016271365.2 of Neoceratodus forsteri. Taxonomy (NCBI): domain Eukaryota; kingdom Metazoa; phylum Chordata; order Ceratodontiformes; family Ceratodontidae; genus Neoceratodus; species Neoceratodus forsteri. Next base: position 29,383,932 of record JADMNL010000035.1, on the reverse strand, counting down.
AACCTTCCCAAGCCTGACTACACAGGGAACAGTCAGCTACAAATTTCAGAATAAGCTGCAGCTGCAGCTGCAGCTGCTGCGCCATAAAGGTAATAAAACAGGCACTAGTATTCCCAACCTCCCATCCATTTGCACTGAGACTCTTAACTTAAATGGTCAGAAAAGTAATGGGACGGTGGAACAGTAGTCAGTTGTCGGGAGTCTAGCGAAACAAAATTTAAAGAGTTCAGTATGGAACATTTTCTGACCACCAGTCTTGTTAAATGTAGTTTCCACTTACCAGCCTTCCTAAGCATGACTACTTATGTGACCCAAAAGTAGCAGTAGAATAAGCAGCTGCACCTAACTAATTTATTACACAGACACTGCTGTAAAACTCTAGTGTTCCCAGCCTCCCATCCATTTGCACTGAGCCTCTAACTTAAACGTCCAATTTTAAATGGATGTGAGTGGTCAGGAACAGTAGTCTGGGGAGTCACTGTGTCTGAAACAAAATGTAAAGTTCAGTTAGTATGCAGTACCGAACATTTTCTGACCTTAAATAACAGTTTCCACTTGCCAACCTTTCCAAGCATGACTACTTTTGTGGACCCAATGGTGAAAACAGCTAGTAGGGTAACTGAGAATAAGCAGCTGCAGCTGCACCCTAAAAGTAATTTAACAACAGACACAAGTACAACTGACTAGTGTTCCCAACCTCCCATCCATTTGCACTGAGCCTCTAACTTAAACGGTCAATTTTAAATGGATGGGTGGTTGGGAACAGTAGTCAGGACTCCTAGTGTCTCAAACAAAATTTAAAGTTATGTTCAGTACCGAACATTATCTGACAAGCCTAAAGCCTGTGATGCAGTCATGACTTGTGCTGGCACAGAAATTTAATTGTGGTGGCTAGGAAGCAATCAGTAGGGTTACTGAGAATAAGCAGCTGCAGCACCCAAACTGATTTACAAACATGAGCTGCTATTATTCTTGGACTACTGCTGCAGTTCCCAACCACCATCCAGAGGATTGAGCCTCTAACTTAAGTGGTCAATTTTAAATGGATGGGTGATTTGGAAGTCAATCAGAGTTGTCTACTCAGGCCTGTAGACCCAGTTCCCTGTGGCCAAATCCCACTAATTATTCTGTATAAGATGGATTTACAGTTTAGATAAAAACATAAAGCACCAGTTTAAGGCTGCAAGCAGCATACACTGTCAGACTACTCACTCAGGCATTTAACTTCTCTTTTGACTTATTTCCAGGACCAGTCAGAGAGCTTAGCACAAAAGATGATGATGGCTTTTGTGTACCCACCTGAGAAGCCTGCTCATGAGTCTCCCTCCACCAACCCCACAGTTGAGCGAGATGGGATTTTTGATTTGTTTAGTCACAGTGACAGTGCAAGACTTAATATAAACACTTCTAGCCACTAATATCATTCTCATCAACATTGAAGAAATTCAACAACGGTGGTCTTCAACTTGAGCCACTGAAAAAAATACACATGGCAGTGAGTGTCTCCACCAGCCAATGAACCTGAGGACTTAATGCCCTATAAAAAGTTTAACTACATGGAAAACTAATTCCTTAAGACTACTTGTTACCATAAGCAGCACTTTAGTCAGTGCTAAATGTTAACGTGAGACTAGTGGTGTCCCAAATAACACACAGGCTTCTGACAGCTCAATACAATTAGTAAAATTGTGATAAAGTCAGCACAAGAAAAAAATGTAATTTTAAACAAAGTCCACTCAGACATCTCATGGCATGGTTGGTGCCCCGGCATGATGATGTACAGGTGCACATTGCTGAACTCAAGACAGGTGCAGCTCATTTGCTGAAGTGAGCAAAGTCCTGACCTGTGTGGATTGGTAAACAAAGTTCCCATGGCCAGCTGGGATTCCGAGTGTCCACCTCCACATCTGCCTGCCTGTGCCAACCCCCGGAATCACTGAGATCTAGATTGCTAAGTAGGGAGAGTGCAGGGCACCCCCCATAATTGCCAGTGCACTCCCCCTGCTTGGAGATCAATCTGGACATCTAAGCACGGGGAGGGGCTGGCAGGCAGACATGAAGAGAGGTGCTCGGCTGACTGGCATGGATTCTCAACTGACCCACTTCCCTCCAGTCAATGACCAACTACTGACTCTGAGGACCTGAAATTTTTCCCCACGGCACTTACTGCCATTTAGGCTAAAACTTATAAGCCAGAAGTAACTTCCCTCAGTTTACAGGGGCTCGCTACTGAATGATTATGTCATCACTGTCTGACTCGGAAGTACTGTAAGACATAATGCTAGTACTACTTGCTGCATCTTCTGAGCTAGTTACATTTGTGGTGCAGAATGAATCTGACCTTTTTGCTTCTGACTGCCTTTGTTTCGCACAAACTCTTCTAGGAGTGCTGAAGAATCTATCTACAGCTGGAAAAGGGATCAAATGTCTCTGGACTGTCACCCTCAACTGAAATTCTAACCAGGTGTTCCAACATTACTTCAATCAGTCTGTTTCTCCAGTCAGTTTTGACACGCTGCATTATTGAAAATGACCTTTCCAGCTTTGCATTGGACACTGGAATGAGCTTACAAATAACGACAACGTGGTAGAAGTTTGAGAACTGTTCTCTGTAGGACTTCAGAATACAGTTCCAAAAGTCTTCCCTGTTTAAGTGACTTAAAAACTTATTGTATAAAGTTTTAAGTTTGGACCATTCTCCTGGCAAAGCAGCAAGGTCAACATTATGTTTTGTGAGTATCTGTCCATAGTAATTGACAAATCTGTCCACGTCTACGTTCCCAAATATTTCTAGCTCATCAGCACTCCTAGGCCACTGTTTCACATCTAACAGTTTTAAAGTCCTAAAAATTGGGTGTTGGTCCGGAGAGTCACAGTCAGTGATACCTGAAAATCTATCAGAAATGCACTATTGTACACTACTGACGTAATTAGGTACCTGTGTTATAAGGTGCCTGATGCTGTTAGCATTCGAGACCGTAACATCTTCAAACACGACTGGTTCAGAATCGTCAGACGCATCATTGTCAGTAACGTCCTGATCATGTTGCTGTAACAGTGTCTTAAGTTCAGAGTTGCATGTTCCGAGAAGATTATCTGCGAGATGCTGTAGTTGCCGTAAGGTTGTGTCAACACAAGCCAAAGCTAAGATCAAGTCAGCAGAAGAACCCTGTAAACTGAGGGAGAGTCATGACAGTGGCCTTAGAAGGTCAATATAGAACAGCAAATGAGTGAAAAATTTGGCAGTTTTCAGTTTGGTCAAAATGCCCTTAACCCTGCTTTTCTCTGTTGGTGGCGTAGTGGCAGTTTCTGCAAGATTTTCAAGATGATGAATCGTAACTGTGTAGGATTTTGTCAGTGACTGAGCGGCATGAAGTTTGTGATCTACCCACCTTGTTCCAAATGCTCTTTCTGGTTTGCTGACTTCACCGCCCACTATTTTAGCTAATTCTCTGAGCCTGTGAAGTTTCTTTGGACTTTTTTCGTAAAGGTAGTACAATGTCATGAGATTATCATTCACTTGATCAAAAAATGTTCCTTTTAGTGCATTTCTAATGGCGAATCCAAGTCTATGGTTAAGACAATGAATAGACACTAACCATGGCATTTCCACTTTTAGCAGAGCTGATAGCCCATTTCTTTTCCCCAGGTTTACTGCAGCACCATCTGCACACATAGCAACCATGCAACTGTTCAAGTCTAAAATTCCAAACTCTAAGAAGGCTTCTTGAAGTGTTTCTAACAAACCTTCTGCACTGGCGTGCTGAACGTCTTTTAATCTGAAAAAGGTCATCTCCGTTAAACAAGAACTTTCGTTAAAATGTATAATATACAGTAATTCTTTTTCAATACAACTTTCATCTGTTGCCCCATCTAGAAGAACTGCAAAATACAGACTTTTCTGAAGGGCTGTGAGTAGATTTTCCTGTAACAATTCACTAATAACTGATGTGAACATACGACAACCGTTAATATTTGCATATGCACTTCCGAGATCAACATCATGTCTTTTTTCAAGTTTAACAAATGATTCAAATGTAGTAAATGAAAGTTCTTCTTTAGTGAGCAGATAAGCGGTTTCAATCAGACGTCGAACTACAACTCTGTCTTTTACTTCTGCTCCTAATGGTGCACGTCCTATTGGTGTAGTTTTGTATATGGAGGCAATTGATTCTGGCTTTCGGTTCAGTGTAACAGCCCATTTATGAGCATCACATTGACCATGTTTTGCAACATTGTCCTTTTTCAAAGCTGTACCTCAGATGCCAACAATGAAACTTTCACTAAAATTTCTGCAGTATTTTAACTGGTCTGCCCATTTTTCACACAGGGAACATTTTACCCGGTCTACAAACTCACCATAATTGTCTGTTTCATACACTAATCATTCATTGCAGTGATCAATCTCCTTTTTCCATTTTTCTACAGTGTGCCTCCTTTTTTGGTGCTGGTTGCCATGGTTGCTGTCGATTCTGAGTTCACGGCTGTGTGTGACACTGTTTATTTTAATTTGTAACATAAAGTTTCAGTCAAATACTTAAAGCAATTGTGTGCTTCTTTTCCAGTCTTTGTAAAAATATTTGTCCATATGAGACACTCTTTACCAATACCTAACAATAAAACAAATTGAACAACATTGTGTGTGTTTCTTCTTAGTGTGTAATAATTTGTCCTATCTGCAGAGACACAATGAACTGTTCTTGAATCAGGCAACTGAACAGTTGTCCTGGGGTGGAGGTGGGGGACTTGATTAAATAAACCTGTAACTTAAATGGTCAATCAAATGTGTGCTGTGTGCAACACTGCAGAGATGCGCAGGGCAGACCACCACAAAGGGTGGAGGGACTTGATTGAGCCTCTGACTTAAACAGTCAGTCAAATGTGTGCTGTGCACAACACTGCAGAGATTCGCAGGGCAGACCACCACAAAAGGTGGGGGGACTTGACTAAGCCTTTAATTTAAACGGTGACGCTAACCTTTTACTAAAACACTTTGCAGATCTGTCCAGGACAGACGAACAATGGTGCTGGTGGTGGGTGGTGGTGGGGGGGTGTTAGACTACCTAGAACTACACATATTAAGCATCTCAAGCTATGCTGCACAACACTCAAATCTTGGGTTGCACCCGGGTATGGGGACGGAGGACTGAACTCACTGCCCACTTATTTAATTAAAACACAAGTGGTGTTTTGTTCATACAGCAGTACCCACTGACTGCTCCAGTCTTGTTTCTGGTGGCTGCCACCACCCTCCCCCCCCAAAAAATGTAACTTTCAGGGAGAGTGCTTCAGCTAATTGGCACTAGGCAAACAATAGTAGTAGCTCATGGCAAGTTAATCCTGTCAATCCAAGTAATCTAATCAGCAGATATTCTTGCCTTAGTTTGAAGATAATGAAAAAATAAAACGACTGCGCAGCAGTGCTTTTTTCCCAGACTCAGTCCTATGCACTGCACCCCAGCCCGTTCTCCTCTCCTCAGACTCCTGTACTGCCTGGCACATTTCTCTGCGGCCTAACTTCTATCTTCCTCCAGTGTGTCCTGCTGTTGCACTCTCTGCACCTGAGCTCTTTCAGTCCAGCTCACTTTGAGTGTCAGAGTGACCTAAACAAACACAATGACAAGATGTCAGTGTTTGTTACCCCCCAGCCTCAGTACTTACTCATGTCATGACCCTGAATGGAAACATTACCAGCATGCTCCTCTGATCTCCCAAAGTTACCCTCCTTACCTTGTCCGTAGACGATGGTTGCAGTCCAGCTTCGTTGGCTACAGTCAACCACTGGCAACCCCTGCAAAATAAACACAGGGTGGTTACACTCTGATCTCCTGCGCTTAGCTTGAAATTAACACAATAATTGTGTGACAAACTTTCCACAGGGCCACCAGTGACGTACGGGGTCTTTTCCTTCACACGATGCTCTGGGAGTCTGAATACGAGCTGGTTTACAAGCTGTAGCACACACCTGTTAGGCTGAAAAGTAAAAACATTATTAATATTTTGGCCACTCTCTCAGCTCAGACTAAATAACCCCCCAAAAAAAATCCGGTCCCCACCCACCCCGGTTACAAGACAAGTCAAGGGCAGGCAAAAAAAGTGAGTGAAGGGCTACATCCCACATGGGCTTGCCACTGCCTTGTGCACAACTCAGGGACAGGAAGACAAGAAGGCCACAAATTGGGTAAAGTCAAGAAGCCAGGAGTCAAAGACTAGAGTGCACATGGATGCTGGCTTAGGTGCGCTGACTTGGCCCCAACAAATCCATAACAGGCTCATTTATTGCCTAGGTTCATTTACCCTGAATGGCAAGGGCATGAGCAGAGAAGACTTGCCTTGGAAGACCACTGCTTGCAGAACAAAACCTGCCCCCCCCCCAGTTGTGGACAGAACTACTAACCAGGTTGGACTACTCAGAGTAGACTTCCACACATCACTTCACTTGCCTTGGGAAACTCACTGCTTAAATTGCAGAACCTGACCCCAGTCCCCACCGACACCCCCCGCCAGTCACTGCAGCTTTGTCTCTGCCCCAGTCAGTGAGATCTGATCTTTTCCCCGAGGGTACCTACAGCCACTTAACCCCCCCACTTGAGCTGCACAAGTCCAGACCAGGTCTGAAAAATAAATTCTGCAGAGCCACAAAACTGGGCACATCACCTCAGTCTGTCAGGTCCTCACAGTGCAGCAGTGACAGAGTTGGAGAGGCCTGGGCGGGACAGCAACAAGTCTAAATCCATCGGGAGGGCTGCCAGCCAAAGCAGCAGCAGCGAGATGGTGACGGATCTGCAGATCACGCCCTGCCAAGGAGAGAACTCCCCAAAATCGCTTAATCAGCAGAGGGACACATCAAGGAGGGATGTCAAGTGGCTTAGGCCGTGGGATGGATTTGCTGCCCAACATGACTCAAAGGCTCTCATGCCAGGGGAACCAGGCTGTCGTTGCTGGGCCAGATTAAGTTTGGGAGGCTCAGAATAGCAGCAACTTTCAGGTGTGCATGAGCGCGGGGGGGGTCTCTTCTGTGGTGAGGTAGGCCAGAATTGTTACGCAGGAGATACACAGGACACCAGAGGGCTCACTCACCCTTCTGTCACACTCTTTCCCCACGATCTCCTGACCAGAACTTCGCAAGCATATAGCGCAAACAGGTGTCGGGTCTCGAGGAGGAGGTTAAAAAATGCCTGCAGCCGTGTTCTCTCCACTGAAAATCGATCTCTCCTTAAACCCAAACCCTTATTTAAGCGGTACCACCACCAGACAACCTACACTGCATTCCCATGCTCACATAATGGAGTTTGGCATGAACAGCCAATTTTACCCACCTTTCTGAGTTCTTCAGAGTCCGAATTCAATCAGTCACTCTCACTGCATAGAGACTGAAGAAAGCAAGTTTTTTCTGCAGCATAACTTCTTCTCCTCGGTGGGATCAGGCAGCCAATCACTTTAAGAGGTGGGCAGAGTTATGGGCACAATAAAATCCCCCTCTCAGTACAAAGAAACACTCAGAGAAAACAATGAAAAACATGGAAAAATGGATTGCACTCTTCATGCAGTCCATTCACGTTACGATTAAGCCTGAACTGCCCATTTGCATTGCAAAATGTGATGCGATGCCGGCTATTTAAAACCCTGCTGGAATTCAGGAGGACAAATGTAGGTAAGATGAAGAATGAATTTAGGAAGGCTATGCAGGGCTATGATATAAGGGGAGCGGTAGAACAGTGGGATAAGATAAAGAAAGCCCTGTACCTAGTAGCAGACTATTGCGCCAGGCCATGCAGCAAGAGCAAAAGAAAGAGGAAACCACTGTCTTTCTTGAGGGGAGTAGCAGAGCTAGTAAGACGAAAAAAGATGGCATTTCTGCGGTACAAGGCAACACAAAACAAGGAGGACAGGCAAGAAGGGGAGTGAACAAGGCAGTAAGGGCAGCAAAGGCCAAAACTGAGGAAAAGCTCGCTAAATCTGTGAAGGAAGTAGGGAAGACATTCTTTAGGTATATTAGCGAGAGGAGGAAGATGGAGGGGGGATTGTGAGACTTAGGGAAGAGGCAGGGTAGTGGAAAAAAAACATTGACAAGGCGACCACCCTCAACAAATACGTCTACTCCATAGTAGCAGAAGAAGACAATGGGGACGGTCCCCCATTAATGGAGAAGGGTGGACATTAAACCTTTTTCAGAGGACAGAGTAAAAAAAGCACTAGAATGGCTTAGGGTGGATAAAGCTATGGGGCCCAATGGGATACACAAAGGATCCTAAAGGAACTCCACGAGGAGCTGGATAAACTTCTGGCTAAGCTGTTCATTGGATCAATGGAATCAGGCGTGGTTTCAGAGGAGTGGAGGAGGGCACAAGTAGTACCCCTGCACAAAAGTGGTAGCAAGGAGGAGGCAAGAAACTAACGCCCTATCAGTTTGACCTCAGTAGTAGGTGAAATGATGGAAACCCTGCTTAAGGAAAGGCTAATGGACCATGTAGAGACAAGGGGACTGCTGGACCCGAGGCAACATGGATTCATGGCAGGGAGCTCATGCCAGACCTACTTAATTTCTTTGAGTGGGTGATGAAGGAAATAGACCAGGGCAGAGCAGAAGATGTGGCCTATCTGGACTTCAGGAAGGCTTTCAACACAGTTCCGCACACAAGGCTAATCCACAAGCTGGCAAATCTGGAGGTGGGGACCAAGATAGTCACATGAGTTAGAAACTGATTGAGTAACAGAACACAAAGAGTGGTGGTAAATGGGGTTAGCTCATAGGAGGGATTGGTAACAAGTGGTGTACCCCAAGGATCAGTGCTGGGGCCAGTGCTCTTTAAAGTGTTCATAAGCATTATTGCAGAGGATCTAGAAGGGAGGGATAGCCTGTTCGTGGATGATACAAAACTATGTCATAGGGTAGATACACAGGAAGGTATAGAAAAAATGAGAGCTCTAAAGAAGCTTGAAAACTGGTCCAAAGAATGGCAGTTCGGTTTCAGTGCAAAAAAGTGCAGGATTATGCACCTGGGGAGAGGGAATCCTAGGGTCGAGTATGTATTAGATGGGGTAACACCGGAGGCCACCACAGAGGAAAGGGATCTAGGGGTAGTCATAGAAGACAAACTCAGAGTGGCTAAACAGTGGAACAAAGCATCAGAAAAGCTAACAGAATACTAGGGTGCATAGGCAGGGGTATAACAAGTAGAAGGAGAGAAGTGGTGGTACCATTGTATAACTCCCTAGTAAGGCCTCATCCGGAGTACTGTGTTCAGTTCTGGGGGCCCCATATCCAAGAAGACATAGGATGGAGATGGTACAGGGGAGGGCAACAAAAATGGTGTACAGGATGCAATGTTAGTCATAGCAGAGACTCTGAGCTCTCAATATCTACTCCCTGGAGGAAAGGAGAGAGAGAGAGAGAGATAGAGGGGGGGGACATGATGGAGACCTTCAAGTATCTGAAGGGGCTCAACAGGGTACCAGAGGGGTGCATCTTTCACATGAAGGGAAATAGCAGAACAAGGGGGCACAGCTAGAGATTGAAAGGTGGAAAACTTAGGGGGAACTTGAAGGATGTCTACTTCACTGAAAGGGTGGTGGAGAGATGGAACAGTCTCCCCCAGGAAGTGGTGGGGGCGGCCACAGTTCTGGGATTCAAGAATGCATGGCATAAAAATGTGGAAATTACCAAGCTAGGGTGAAAGGGGGAGAACTTGTACCATCTAGGGTACCTTAAGCATGATAAAGAGGGATAGGGCAGACTGGATGGGCCACAAGGCCCTTATCTGCTGACATCTATGTATCCATGCAATCTATTACATTTCAATGCTTGTCGTTTCAGTCTTGCATGTTCTGCCTGCATGCAGTTTTTATGTTCACTTGCGTGCATGCTCCAGGAACATTTTGCGAGAGTAGCACACTTGGAGGTGTGCCTCTCCCATCCAATGCACTGCTCCCTTGAGCAGGCGTGGCGGTCCTGCACCAATGGGTGCAGGAGCTTAGTATGACAGCGGTGTTCCTCTGCTTCAAAGGAAAGCACCGCTGCCATATAATGACCGCCCTCGCGTCATAGCGCTGTCCCCCCGCGCGCGTCCGCCGCCCCTGAAGCCTTGGTGCCACGCTGGGAGCCCACCCAGCGTGGCAAGCGTTGTTGCCGATAGGGGTGCCAATCCCCATCGGCTCCACGGCCCCCAGTTATCCTGCTGCCACGCTGGGAGCCCACCCCAGCATGGCAAACATTCCCTTTCATTTGCCGATGGGGGTGCCCAATCCCCGTTGGCTCCTCGGCCCCCAGCCATCTTCTGCCATGCTGGAGCCCACCCCAGCATGGCAAATATCCCACGTCATCTTTTTTGTTTTACCCTGTAAAACAAAAGCGGTCCTCAGCGCATCTCCCAGCCCCCACAACCCGCACCCACCCACTGCGTACCCAGCCTCCCACACACCCCTCACCCCATACTTACCTCCGGACTCCGGCACGGCGATCTTTGGTGGACGGGAACACGTCTGCACTCTTCAAAGGCGACCCATGAAGGAAATACCGTAAGCTGTATAATGGGCTAGATGGGGGTTCAATTTATTGCTTATCTCAGTCATTTTTGAATTTGTGCACAATTTTCAACTTGGGTTTGGGACCCCTTCTCATGAATGATGTTACTGTCATAGTGTTATTCGGGCCGAAGGGGTGATTTCACAGGCACTGCGCGGTCACTGCGTGAAATCACCCTTTGGCCTGAATTAATGCCATGACAGTGACATTGTTCATGAGAAGGTCCCAAAACCCATGTTGAAAATTGGTGCAAAATCAAAAATGACTGTTTTCGAGCGTGTGTTGCGCAGTTCCTACGCAGGTTCGTAAGTTCACGAATTTTCAATATTTTCACTCCAGATTTTCAACATTGCCATTTTATGCACCCTCTTATGAGTTGTACAGCTGTCATTTTTCACATCTCACCCAAAACGTGTTTCCACCCATGTAGCGCACAATGGCACAGTCGGTGTGCAAAATCAATATATGGAACACATTAAGAAAATCACAGTGACACTGTTCATGAGCAGAGGTCTTAAAATGGCTATGTTGAAAATTTGGTGAAAAAATTCCTAAAATGACTGTTTCACGAAGCGTGTATTTAGCAGTTCCTCTTGTACCTTTTCATTACATTCGCAATTTCAAATATTTGCACTCAGATTTTCAACATTGCCATTTTACCACACCTCCTCATGAGCAGTACAGCTGTCATTTTTCACATCCTGTCCAAAATGTGTTTCTGCCCATGTAGCGCACAATGGCGCAGTTGGTGTGCGAACTCAATGTATGGGACACATTAAGAAAATCACAGTGACACTGATCATGAGCAGAGGTCTTAAAATGGCTGTGCTGAAAATTTGGTGTCAAAATTCCTAAAAATGACTGTTATGACTCTGCGTTGCGCAGTTCCTACACACGCTCGTAAGTTTGCGAATTTTCAATATTTTCACTCCAGATTTTCAACATTGCCATTTTACCACACCTCCTTATGAGCACTACAGCTGTCATTTTTCACATCTTGCCCAAAACGTGTTTCCGCCCATGTAGTGCACAATGGCACAGTCGGTGTGCAAACTCATTGTATGGGACACATTAAGAAAATCACAGTGTCACTGTTCATTAGCAGAGGTTTTAAAATGGCAATGTTGAAAATTTGGCGAAAAAATTCCTACAAATAACTGTTTTACGAGCATGCGTTGTGCAGTTCCTATGCACGCTCGTAAGTTTGCCAATTTCCAATATTTTCACTCCAGATTTTCAACATTGCCATTTTACCACACCTCCTTATGAGCACTACAGCTGTCATTTTTCACATCTTGCCCAAAACGTGTTTCCGCCCATGTAGTGCACAATGGCACAGTCGGTGTGCAAACTCATTGTATGGGACACATTAAGAAAATCACAGTGTCACTGTTCATTAGCAGAGGTTTTAAAATGGCAATGTTGAAAATTTGGTGAAAAATTCCTACAAAGTAACTGTTTTGAGCATCGTTGTGCAGTTCTATACCGGCTACATTAAGTTTGCCAATTTCAATATTTTCCTCCAGATTTTCAACATTGCCATTTTACCATACCTCCTCACGAGTAGTACAGCTGTCATTTTTCACATCCTGCCCAAAACATCTTTCCGCCCATGTAGTGCATAATGGCGCAGTCGGTGTGCGAAATCAATGTATGGGACACAGTAAGAAAATCACAGTGACACTGTTCATTAGCAGAGGTTTTAAAATGGCAATGTTGAAAATTTGGTGAAAAGAAATCCTAAAAATGACTTTTACGAGCGTGCGTTGCACAGTTCCCACGCACGCTCGTAGGTTTGCAAATTTTCAATATTTCCACTCCAGATTTTCAACATTGGCATTTTACCACACTTCCTTATGAGCAGTACAGCTGTCATTTTTCACATCCTGCCCAAGACGTGTTTCCGCCTATGTAGCGCACAGTGGGGGTAACAAAAAGGTCATGCTGACAATTTATTGTGCAAATACCAGTAATCACACAGGGCAATACCCTAAAAGCACCATACATGCCAAACACCACTGCACATACCTGCAAGCGAACGTTCGGCATTGACAAATGCTTGTTCATATTCTGGCTGCATTAACAAGCTTAGTGACAAGTGCTAAAATGGTTAATTTTAAGCATTCTGCACAGACTTTGGAGCTTGAATCATTGGCTTGGGTTTTGGTTAAAGAACTGGTGACGTGATCTGGGCAGGCAACTCATTCGGACGCTGCCTGCCCGATTAGCTAAATAAACTTGTGCTGCAATTTTTTGGCCAGAATTAATACTAAAATTTTAACTTACTATGACTGGCTCGTACTGTCCGTGTATGAACTAAGCAACCATTTCAGCACTGCAGCCGTGCCCCGAAAATCAGCTTTTTTGATGATGTTAGGTATGAGTCTGGGCTGCAGGCGCTCTACATAGTAAGTAACAGGACTGCAATAGGATCGTGGAAGAGAGGCTGTCTGAATGTACTATCGTTATCTTTGCTGGCAGTTATACATGTAGCTGCCAGCAAAGATGATGTTAGTACATTTAGTCAGCCCTCCTTCCACGATCCTGTTCCATTCCTATTACTCACTATATAAGTACCTGCAGCTCCGCCCTACCTAACATCATCAAAACTTCGAGGAGCACAACTACAGTGCTAAACAGACTCAGCTCTTATACAGAAAGTACGAGCAGGAATTGAAGTTAAAACTTTAGTATTAATTCTGACCAAAACAATTGCAGTCCAAGTTTATTTAGCTAATTGGGCAGGCAACGTCTGAATGAGTAACCTGCCTGAATTGTTTCACCAGCTCTTTAACCACATTACAGATCAGAGGGAGGGCTGTCATTTCCCGTTTGCTCCTACCCCAGCAGAGTTCAAGAGTCTTTATAGCAGCAGGCAAAGAATGAAAGTAGTTACCATAGTATGTCAATATATTGCTTTATATTAGTTTTTCTTTTCCTTTGTTAAAACAACCTGGATTACACAACCTATGGATGCAGTAAGTGAAAGGGGGGATTGAATCAAAAAGCAAAATGTCAAACAAGTAAGTGCAACAAAGTAGAAACTTGGGTAACATAAAAAATTCCCAGGTATGTTGCTGAGCGACTATTTAACTCAAACAGTCCTAGTGTGGGAGACATAACTGCTCATCAGAAATTGAGTTCCACAGAGGTCAATATTAGGTTTTCTGTTAGTTACATTGTACTTAAGGGGTTTAGGGCAGAGTATCAGAGGTGCAGACTACCATCTGTATGCAGATAATACAGTGGTTTTCACCGTTGATGTTTCCACTGGGGCAATGCAGCTATGGTTGCAGAAGGCCTTCGATGGACTACATTTTTTTTTTAAATCAGATTTCCTTCAAAATAAATGAAAAGAAAACTGACATAATGTTACTTAGAACAACTCAAAGGTTAAATAAGTTGAATAAAAATTTACTGGACATTTTCTTCAAAGAGTGGAAATAGGAAGGAGCAAGTGGAGGGATACACATATTTAGACTTTGGATACACACCCAGGGATCAGGTTACCTACATGTTATAAAACTTGTAAATAGAATTGGCAAATACCAGGGAGCCCTACTTCGGAGGAAAGGGTGCATGGTATTTGAGATGAGATCACAAGTAGTGCAAATTCAGATTATTTCCATTTTTTACTATGCTGATATTTTCTTATGAGTTTTGTAGAATGGACAAGACACAAATTAAACATATTGTTCACCAGACTGGCACACTTTGTCGTAAACAGTCAGTATGATACTTATAGTTGTGACTTGTATAATAAACTAGGATGGACATCTTTCACCAGTAGATATCATTTGTGCAAAATGCTTTTTGAACTAAAATGCATACATCACAAAGTTCTAGAATATTTAACAGAGGCGCTGGTATATAGGGAAAAACATGCATCCCTGAGAAATGCGTGTCTCAGAATTGGCATCCCCTCAGATTGTCACTGCAGGGGCCAGGTACAAGTGCCCCGTAGTGTGGAATTCCTTCTCTGAGCCATTTCGAATACAGGGAACAAAATCTATTATGTAAATAAAAACTTGGCTCCTGCCATTATCCCAGATATGTGCCAAAATGCAGGGAATGGACAAAGTAACTGCAGTACTCTTGATTTACATATTGATCCCTCGAAATTTCTGAACATTCATGTTTGTCAATGTTTTTATTAATATGGGTATAAATTCATATTGTATGTAAGATTTGTTATTGTTTTTGAAGTGATATTTTTTACTGTATTTAAATTTATGATGTAACATCGGTATGTGACTTGACCCTAAATAAACTTGAACTTGAGATTGGAAGATTTCTACTGTTATAGAGGTGAGTCTGTAGTTGGGCTGAGTTGTGGTGCTGGTGTAATGATTATAAGCCCAGTCTCCAGAATGTTAGTGTGTTACTAAACGTGTTAGCAATGTGCTAAATAGGTTTTGTGTGATTGGACTTGTCTGGGACCATATTTAATGGACTCGAGTGTGTGGCTCTAAACACCATGTATTTGTAAAATATACTGCTGCACCCATGTAAATAAGGGCTCTCTCTTGCATACAGAGAGCAGTGGTATATTCAGAGGTTTTGGAAGTTCTAAACAGCTGCTACTGCATTGCTATTTAACACTTTAAAAACCCTAACCATATCACAGCACAGTGGTGCACGAACACCTGACCCACTTCCCTAGTCCAAGCACTGGCTAGCAGACTAAGAGCAGAGTTGTCAGTCCCTGCTAGCATGCAAAGGCATGTGTAAAGCCATGTCTCCCCCCCCCCCAAGTCATCAGCTTGACCTCTGTTACTACTACTGCAAGCTGCTGATAGGGTAAGAAATCTGGGCATCATTGTGGACAGTGGAAAGACTCTAGAACATCAGGTGTTATCTGTTGCCCACAGTGACATTTACCACCTATGTAGTATTACCCATTTTTGAGCCTATCTGGTACCATCTTATTTAGAAACTCCAGTACATGCATTTGTCACCTCCTGACTGGACTTTTGCAAGCTCTCTACCCTCCTAGGGCTATCTGTGGGGCTGGTGTGTCCCTTGCAGCTCATGCAGAACTCAGCAGCCTGGCTGTCACTGTCCAGGCATATCAAGCCCATCTTGCAGGAACAGCGTTGTTTGTCAGTGAGATGGTGCATCAGCTTCAAGATAAGTTTGTAAATCTACAAAGCCTTGCATGATTTGTACCCTGGCTATCTATCTGATAGACATACCGACCAAATATATACCTATCTGCCCCCTTCAGTCCTCTGAGGCAGGGCTCCTGGAGGTTCCACTTCCCATCTAAAATCTTTGGTAGATAGATTCTTTCATGTTGCTACACCTATCTGGTGGAACTCTCTTCCTGTTATCATTAGCAAGGCCCTATTATTGCAACATTTTAAGGGTTTGCTAAAATCCCACTTGCTTAACCTGGCATTTGAACCACTTAAAACTAAGTGTTGTGGTGATATTTTATTCCTCATGGATAGCCACATGGATCCTGACCTGTTGCAATTTTATTGAGTTTTAAATTGTTCTGTGTGACGCCCAGAGCTTTGGATGGGTGCCAAACAAATAAACTGCCTTGCCTGTTACAAGACACTTGCCTACTCCCTGGTAATCCAATAACCCCCCCCAATCACCAGTCTGAGCAGTGTTGGACTTTAATTCCCATGCCCTGGTAGTCTAGCGGCCCCCACCTCCTGATAACTGTTAACTCCTCATGGCATTTGCTTGTTCCTTGTCACTTAGATGGTTGCTGGCTAAGGTGGTGAGTTGAGTGGAGGGGCTGTGCCTCCCTTTGTCTCTGTCTGGCAGAGGATAACTGAATGCATCATAAGGGATATGTCAAGTGATGCTCGGGGGGGGGGGCAGAGGAGGTGGGTTGGCCAAGAAGGGGCTTCTACAGCATTTGGGGTGGGGTTCACTAGACGACCAGGGTGTCAGATTTAACTCTAACACTGCACAGACAGGTGCTTGGTAGAGTGAACGGGCCGCTAGACTACCAGGTAGTAGAGTAGGGTAGAGCCTTGTAACAGAGGTCAGACTGGTGATTGGGTGGTAGCCTGTGTAGAGCTCCTAATGAGCACATAATGGCATTCTAATGTCCCTTTGTTACCTTTTATGCCATACGTGCTAATTAGTATGTGGGACCCTGAATATGGTTTGCAGGTACAATGGCGCTATCCAGTTTGGCACATTCTTCACAGAGAGGGTGGTGGAACCATGGAAAGCACTGCCCAGGATTCTGGTGGAAGAGACCACAGTGGAAGGATTCAAGAATGGTTGGGACAGGTACAGGGGGAAGCTGAGGCCAGGGAGGGTCACCTCTGGGGCTGGGGGGTGGAGGAGTGAGCTCCCAATAGGGGGCTAGCTTCCAAGCAGACACGATAGACCATGGGGCCTGTTCTGCTGGCTTTTACTATGATACAATGATGTGATCATGCAGGGGGCTGTGTTTGGGCTGTACATAGTCACTGTAGCACTAACAGAGCTCCATATGCAGAAGGACAGCACTCTGTGATCAGGGGCACTACCTGTCTGAATATGATCCTCAGGCTGGCTATGCGCTGTCCGATGCGCACAGTTAATGGTTGCACAGAGCAAACAGAGTGCTCTGAATCTGGGGCCCCATTTCTGTAGGGCTGTTATGATTCAGTTATTGATCTCTGGAACCTGAGGACTTGTGACTGCAGGCACTTGTATTTCTTTTACATCAACTGTATGCTTGTGAAAAGGAATCAGAGCCACTTGCACAAATTCTCTTTTGTGTTATTTTAGTGCATTTTTCTCATTATTTCGTTTCACTTTTGCAGGGTGGGTAATGAAGATAAACCACTGATTGACCTGTTTCAGTCGGAGAGATTGTTTTTATGTTTGCTTGTGCGCTTGAGCAAGAAACATTATGTGGCAGCTTAGGAGAGAAGCGGGTTGTGGAGGTGCAGCCTGGCCACCACTGCATTTATGGGCTTGCCGCTGTGTAACCAGTGCAGTCCCACTGTCCTGCTGATACTAGTTCTCTAGAAGTGCCACCAACTTGAAACAATTTGGCCACTGCAGTCAGGGGGCACCTCTCCTTGCAGTGTCAGGCATTCATCTCTCTGTTGGGTCTGAATAGTGCAGAGAGCAAGCCGACGATGCGATGACGGGTGGCCCCTGATTGTTGCAGCACCCGTGTGCTACTTCATTGTCCTAAACACGGTGTGATGGTCTTCTAGGTCTAATGCTGTCTGGTAATAATCAGTTCCGCTCTTGCATGGGAAGCCTGATCCCAAAGGGAGGGAGGGAGGGCAAAGCCTCCAGAAGAAACATAAGACAGTGTTGTCATCCTTCCGCAATCATCTTTTCCATTTTGCTTTCAGAGGTATCACATGAACTTTTTTGACCAGGGCAGTCAAATTATTACCAGCTGTGCGCCAGGTATTATCAAAGCGACTCACCAAGTTTTGTTGATCTCTAGCTGGTCCCTGTCTGTCATTTCCTCTGATGTTCCGATGCTGAACCGCAATGCAGGTTTAATAAAAATATTTAAAAATGTTGTTGTTAAACTCATTTTCATGCCGTGGCTGTCCACCCCATTTTTTCTTCTTCTTTGTCCTTAGTTCTTGCATTCACGCAGCATCCACATTCCTGAGTGACATCAGCCCAGGGAAGGCACGCCCGGCCACAGTACCTGTTTGTCCACAGTTGCTCATCTGTGGGATGCGACTGAATGGGCATCTTCCTTGTAGCTTTGTGGCACTCATTAATAAAATAAGTATCACGCTGCCAAACAAAGTCAATGATATTCTGCACTGAAGGGAATACTTTGCTGAGAAGGAGCATGACTGCTGATATTTCCTGACTGCATTTTTTGTGTTGGTTTTCTAACTGCTGCGTGCTATTCAAGAAAACAGTGGGGCACATATAATACATAGCTGCAGAGTACAGCTTTAAGAGGACAAACAGCTGCAGTTTCAGCTTTTACTTTTTATTTTGGCCCTGTTATCTGTTACCCCCCGCCCCGCCCCCATGTATTCACTGCATCACAGAACACTGAGAGTTCCAATAAGGAATGTCTGCCTCAGCCCTCGCCTCTCGCTCTTGCAGCCACCTTTGCTTAAACTTTCCCTGAAGTACAACACAAAGCCAATGTATAAATCAAGGTGTGTTTTATTTCTGGGGGGGTTTCCAGGCGTCCCGGCGTCGGCTGAGCTGTTAGAAGGAGAAACTGATGTTGCCATACACAGCCCAGACCAGTCTGTAGAACACCACCAGGCAAACTTTTACAGATGTGCTTTTCTGTGGGTAGAAAATAAATCTCCAGTCTTTGTTTTTTCACTTTTTCTGTCACTAGACTGGTGTCTTTCCAAACAGAACACATATAGAGATAATTACAAGGGACTGCTTTCTTGGTAGTGGCAGCATAGTTTCAGTCCTTGCCTGTCAGTGTTCTAGTTTATTACACATGCTGCTGCCATTTCGAAAGGCTTAATTTAAAGAGTCTTAAAATAAAGTTTTCAATGGCAAACAGGAAAACTTTTATGCACGGAGAGATTTCTCAGCATAAAAGTGAAAGTATGAGCCCCTCTGAATTGCAAACTGAATCTCCTTGCTCTGCAGTTGCCTGTTTGAAATTTTGGTAATGTTCCATGCGGAACCTGATAAAACAGCTGTACTCACTGCACGTTAGTTTGCACTGTGAAGGCACTGCAAGCACCTTATGAATCATATTTTATACATCCTTTTCCCTCAGGCATACATTCCTGCACTTTAACCATAACATTTAAAGCACCCCACCTCTTTTTCCCATGCACTTTGATAAAGCACTTTATACATTTGAATGAGCACTTCTGTGGGGCAAGGGACCTTCATCTTTTAACCGGGGCACCCACACATGACAGGGGTCACCCTGTCACATAATTGGAATAATGAGATGACTAAATCACTTTGGCTTCTTTTAACATATAATACTGTTGTCCAGACTGGTGTCATTAGCTGTGGGAGAGCCAGGTTTGACACCCAATCTCGACTTCCATATCCAGGCCAGATGATCAGGATGCAGATAGAGGTAGCGTACAGTATCCCTGGAAGAAGTAGGTGCAGGCAGTCCACTCTGCTAGTGACCACTGTGGCAGGCTAGCACAGGGCATTGATGCTGTATGCACATGCAACATCTGCTTTCCGGCTGCCAATAGGGGCTGATTGTGGACACTAGCACTTTAGCCAATTTGATGATGGGTGGACTTAAGGGGGAAGGGAAGCTTACCCCACAGTGTTTGATACTGGACACTCCTCCTCCTCCCACCTCAGAACCATTTACCCAGTCTCCCTACTCATGGCTTTGTTTCATTAGATGCGACTCTCGACAGGCACAGTTGCATGGCCAGTGTCTGTTGGGCCCAGTGTGGGTAGCAAGTCTCAGGGCTAGAAAGCAAGCTAGGACCATGCATGGGGGGACACAGGTTCTAGTAAGCATGCCAGAGAGACAGGTAGGAAGAAATGTACTTTATTTCAAAATTTTCACCAGCAGAAACATACTAGTGATTGATTTAAAAAGTTTCACCAGGGGGAGACCTACTGAGCTGCCAACACTTCATTTCCAGACACGTCCTGGAGTGAGGGTAATGGAAATAGTATAAGATGAGGAAAAGACATGGATAGTATTAATAGCATTACAAAAATAGAATTTGTATACAGCAATGCAATATATTAAAGGAGTATAATCTTAAACAATGTAAGGTAAATCGATCCAGCAGGTACATGTAGTCTAGTAGTAGCTAAAAATAAACTACTCATACAGGTATAACCAGGTAAAGAAGGGAGCAAAATGAGCATTACTAGTGTGTGTGTGTGTGTGTGTGTGTGTGTTAAGTCAATAGTTAGAGGGTCATGGACACTTGCAGGTATGAGTAGAATAGTCACAAAGAAAAGATTTAAGGGATAAAGCAGAAGAGGCAGAGCAGATTTACAGGATGGGAGGACCAGCGTTTAGGAAAGCGATAAGAGAAGACAGCTTGACCAACAGCAGATTTCCTAGATGGAATAGAAAGAGAATTGGAAATATTGCTGTGGAGAAGGCAAGGGGAAGGAGGGGGAAGAGGACAGTAGTGAGCTAAGGTAGGAGGGAAGGGAACCAGAAGTTGGATATAAGGTATACAATGAGAAAGGCGTCTGGCATCAAGAGAGGGGAGTCCAAAGATGGTGTGAGCAGTGGTGGATACAGTCTAAGACAAAAATGACAAGAAAAAGAGGGTCCAGTCTGGCAAGGAAGGATTTGACTGCTCTGTTACAGACAATAACACCATAGTCAAAGATATTTTATTTATTTTACTCTTTTATTTTAGTCTTTGGTAACCGGGTAGAGCCCACTAGGCTCAACTGCATGTTTTCAGGGGTGACCTGGGAGCACTGGGTAGTTAAGTGACCCAGGTCTGGTCTGCTGGATGGACCAGGCTCATTCACAGCTCATTATTCTAACCTCTAGGGTATACTGCCAGGAGAATCTTCTCAGAAATAATCCCCTTGTGGGCAAGAAGCAGGTTACCTGCTTTGTTCCTGTATAGTTCACCAAGTTTGGGGTGAGCTTATGGTGCATGACATCTAATATTTACTGGGAATTCAAGATGAAGGTCTAGCCAGAGCCCCAGGTACTTAAAGGAGGATACATTCTCAGTCATAGCACTATCAAGGGTGTGGAACAAAGGGAGGGATGTGAGCCTAGTAAGCTTCTGTTGGGTGACAAGCGTCATAGAAATTTTTTTTTTTTTGGCAGTGAGGGACAGTGGGTTAGACTGAAACCCACCGTGAATGTTGTCAAAATCCAGCTGTAGCTGGGAGGTGAGGTCATGGGAAGAGGAATCAGATTCAAAAAGTGCAGCATCATTTGTGTACATATATATGGGCACAGAAGAACAAACAGAAGGGAGGTAATTCAAAAATATGGAAAACAAAATAGGGCCCAGGACAGACCCTTGAGGGACACCTGAGCAGATGGGGAGTGGTGAGGAAGTGGAGCATTCTGTCCAACAGCTTCAGACCTTCCCTCAAGATAAGAACAAAACCAGTTGACTGCAGAGTCGGAGAATTCCACTGCTTTAAGCTTGTCCAGAAGGAGAGGGCGTGTCACAGTGTCAGATGCTTTAACATGATCAACAAATATGGTGGAGATGTTCTGTCCCTGCTCCATAACTGAGAGGATGGAGTCAGTGAGCTGTAGGAGGCAGGTGGAAATGGAGTGTGATTTCCTAAAACCAGATTGGAAAGGAGCGGAGGAGGAGGAAAAGGGTGAGAGCTGAGAAAGAATGAGGTGTTCCTATCACTTAGCCAGGGTGGGAAGGATAGAGATAGGACGGAAGTTACCAGGAGAAGAAGGTTCAGCACCAGGGAGAGGGATGACAGAAGCCTGCTTCCAGGCTTCAGGGGCAGTGTCAGAGGAAAAAGAGAGAGACACAGGAGTAGGGTAATAGGCAACACAATGGCAGGAGCCAAGAGAAGCAGAAGTTCATAGATTGAGACTATCAGGACTACCTCCCTTGTGAGGATTAAAGGCAAGCAGGGCCATACAGGAAGCAGAGGGAGTGGTAGGGGAGCAGGAAAGAGTGAGGGAGAATGAAGAACTAGGGAAGAGAAGGGGAGGCAAGGATGAGATAAGAGAGTAGAGGTAGGGAAATAGGAATTAAAGGAGGAGGCAGCCACAGAAGGGTCAGAAATGAGGGTATCACAAACCTTGAGAACAGGGGAGGGAGACTGGGTCAGAGAGGAGAGGAGAGGAGAGAAAAGAGAATGGATAAGCTTCCAGATCTTGGAGGGGTGATTAATGTTGTTCTGAAGTGTGAGTGTAACATACTCGGACTTTGCAAGCCTGCTGACATTGGTACAGGTGTTGTGAAGATGCAAACAGCTGGCCAAAGCAGTTGTGGAGACAGTGATCTTAAAGGATCACCAGGCAAGGTCTCCGATATGGAGGCAGGCTAACAACTCTGCTGTTATCCAGGGAAGATGGGAGCCCCGCATTCTGGTTTTCCTCAGGGGTGCTTGATGGATTCAGCCAAACAATTTGGATTGAAAGTATTGCAGGGCAAAATTTACATAGATACATAGACAGTGTCGGCAGATAAGGGCCTTCGGCCCACCCAGTCTGCCCGTTTGAGCTTGTAAGTTCACTTTATATTTTCCTAGAAATCTGTTGCCCCTTAACCCTGACCTCCAGAATTCCTTTATGTCTATCCCATGCATTGTTAAATCCTGTGATTGTTTCAGCCCCCACCACTTCCTCTGGCAGGGTGTTCCACTTGACCACTACCCTTTCTGTGAAGAAATTCTTCCTCACGTTTTCTCTGAATTGTCCTCCCTTCAACATGCCCTCTAGTCCTGGAACATCTTTTTCACTTAAAAATAGTGTATTCCTGCACCCTGTTCCTCCTTGTAAGACACTTGTATGTCTCTCTCATATCCCCTCTCTCCCTCCTCTCCTCCAGGGAGTACATATTCAATTCCTTTAACCTGTCCTCCTAGGACTTGTGATGCAATCAATGTACCATCTTTGTTGCCCTTCTCTGAACCTTCTCTACCCTGTCTATGTCCTTAAGTAAGGTCTTCAGAACTGTACACTGTACTCCAGGTGGGGTCTCACTAGTGTCTCGCATAGTGGAATTATGACTTCCCTTTTCCTGCTGGTGATGCCCCTGCCTATGCATCCCAGCATCCTATTTGCTTTACCTGCTGCCTTGTCACACTGTTCCCCTACCTTGAGGTCATCAGAGACGATAACCCCAAGATCCCTTTCCTGCTTGGTGCATGCTATATCCTCACCCCCCAACTGATCTATTGTGCCAGGGTTTTTGTGCCCCATATGCGTTATCTTGCACTTGTTTACACTGAATTTCAACTGCCAAACCCCTGACCATTCTTCAAGTTTCTGCAGGTCCCTTCTCATTCTGTCTACACCCTCTGGTGTGTCTACTCTGTTATAGAGCTTTGTGTCATCAGTGAAGAGGGAAATTCTGCCTTCTAGGTCCTGCGCAATGTTGTTGATGATGTTGAATAGGACCGGTCCCAGCACTGATCCCTGTGGTACCTCACTGGTCACTCTTCCCTCTGTGGAGTGACAGCCACCACCCTCTGTGTCCTGCCACCCAGCCAGTTACCTATCCAGCAAACTACTGTCCTGCCCACACCCGTATTCCCAAGTTTGTGTAATAGTATTCTGTGTGGCACAGTGTCAAAGGCCTTACTGAAGTCCAGACAGGCCATGTCCACTGCCCTGCCCTGATCCACCTCCCTAGTCACCCAGTCAAAAAATTCAATGAGGTTGGTCTGACATGACCTCCCCCGGTGAAACCGTGCTGCCTTGGATCCTGTAGTCCATTGACAGCCAGATATTCCACCAATCTCTCCTTCAGTAGTGCTCCCGTGATCTTCCCCACTACCGAGGTGAGGCTGACTGGTCTGTAGTTCCCTTCCTCTTTGTTCTCACTTTGTATAAGGGGACTACATCTGCTGTCCTCCAGTCTTTGGGTACCTCTCCTGTTTCCAATGATCAGTCAAACAGGATTGCCAGAGGTTCAGCCACCACCTCTCTTAGTTCTGTAAGGACCTTGGGGTGCACCCCATCTGGCCCCATTGCTTTATCAACTCTTATTACTTCCAGTTCCTTCAGGACCCTTTCTTGTGTAAAAGGACTTGTGTCCATTTCTGCACCATTCCCACCCCTTGTAATCATTTCAGACCCATTACCCTTCTCTTCCTCAGTAAAGACTGAGCAGAAATACTGGTGTAACCCCTCCTACAAATGGGGGTTTCTAACAGCCGTCTAGGAGCTGTCTAAGCGTCCCCCTGGTGGTCGGCGTTCGGCGCATAACGCTGTTTAAATGGCTTTGTGAGTGCTTGTAGAGCCTCCCCGTACTGTTTCTTTTAGAGCTGTCTGCTTGCAGACATATTCACTGCTTATGGGAGGGGGGGTGTGTGTGTTCTCCTGCTTGAGTCCCACTCAAGCTGCTGACTAATTGCTCTGGTTTCGACCATCGCCGAAGGGGCAGAGTGAGCATTTTCCAGAAAGTGTAACTGTTTGTCCTATACCTTTAGATGTGGTCGCGGGAATGTAAGCTATTTAACCTGCCTTTCTTGCAGCTGGACTTTGTGTGCTGTGCCCCTCCATTTTGGACCAAGACTGTCTGAAGGGACCAATAGGGGCAGGGGGTATCTAAAATGGAGTAACTGGCGACCAACCAGGATCAGGATTCTCAATGGAGCCTGCTGACCAATGAGGATACAGCTAGAGGTTCTGGGAAGTGAAGTTCTGGACCATGGCACCTTTTCTGCACCAATGAGGGGCGAACTTAGTGGCTGGTTCCAGCAGCCCACCAATGGGATCGGGTGGCACCCGAACAGAGAGTCTTGCCCCATACTGTCCAAGGGGCAGAGACATTGTGGCTGTGAGCAAGTAAGGAGCTCGAGGCTCCGGTGCCATTTGAGCGCTCGCACGGGAAACACATGTAAGGCCAGTGTCGGGCGTTTTTAAATGCCCGTAATTTTCGGACTAAATCCGCTGGGAAGTGGTCAGAGGAGGCCATGCAGGAGCACAGCTACCTACCAAGCTCACCCTGTAAAAGACTGGAGAATCTGCTTGAATCACGCTTGGTCTGTCAGGAATAGTGAAACTGTGTCGGTTGGGCCCAGTGTATGGCGGGCAGGTGATCGAAAAGGACAGCAACTGCTTGGTATGGTACCCCTCTGCTTTGCATATAAATGTGTGGAGCACTGCTTAGGCTCAGTCCTGAGAGAGGTGAAAGAGCGCTCTGTCTGTTGGAGTCGTGAGTACTAAATCAGGGTAGCTCCCTGGCCAATGGTCCTAGTAAGGGCAGAACAGTTTGGGTTCTATACTGGTGACACTGTCTGGGCCTGCTGGCTTCATTTAATCTTCGTAGGAATTAAATGCTCGTTTGTGTCAGGGCCTCAACCAGCTGCATCGAGGAACTAGCCGTTAGGGCTTGGGTACCCATAGACAGTAACTTATAGGTTAGGCCTGTGCACAGAGCCCTAGGTAGATACTCATATATTGTAGTGGTAAGCTAATCAACCTGATTTCCCCCCAGTCCTTGTTATCTTCCCTTAAATAAATCAGATTGCTTGTTTTGCAAAGGTACACTGGCTAGTTTGTGTGTTAATGGTGAATTACTGCACAGTGAATATTGTGTAACTGCACCTTACTTTTCAGGGGGTCCCTGGAGCAAGCTGATTGGTTCGAGCCGGGGGTAAGTGTATATGGTAAGGACACTGTAATTGGATTGTGTGGGCCACTAGTGGGAAGAAAGGGGAGTTGCAGCAACCCAGAGGGCTGTGACCAAGTCATCCTCGACCATTCTAACCCTGACCTCTTGGTGGAGGCACCCGCCAACGGATCTAGGCCCCTCACCCTGTTTGTTACAGTTAGTGCAGGCAGGGGTAGTAGCCCTTAGGATAGCGCCTCCTGGGGATTACACCTGTTCAGTATGTCAGTTTTACTGTTGTCATCTTCCATGCAGCCCCCATCCTCCCCCTTCAGTCTCACTATCCCTCCCTTTGCCTTTCTTTTTTCACTTATGTACCTGTAAAAGGTTTTGTCCCCTCTACCCACTGATTTTGCAATGTGCTCTTCTGTCTGAGCGTTGGCTTCCCTTACTGACCTCCCTGCATCCCTTTGCTTCTCCTGGTTCTTCTCCCTATCCCTTCTGCCTGTGTCTTTTTGTATTGCCTGAATGCAATCTTTTTGGCTTTCACTTTCTCTGCTACCTCCTTGGAAAACAATAATGGCCTCCTCTTCCTTTTCCCCTTGCTAACCTGGAGAGATGGGAGACCAGTCTGATGCCCATAGGTCAGGTAGAAGGCAGGGAAACCCAGTGACCTGAAGGATGAGATGGATGAATTGGGGGCCTTAGAATGATTTTTCTTGTGCACAGAGTAAATCATATGGTGGTCTCTGAGGGCATAAGGCAGGGAACTTGCATCCACTGTGTAGCTGGGATAAGAGGAACCAGTCTAAAGAGAGCAATTTAATGACTTAAAAGTTAGAAATGGGAGGTTAGAAATCAATTGAGTCAACTGGAGGGGTTTTACATTTTTAGGAAATTTACTTGTAGTGGGGGAGAGCCAACTTACATTAAAGTCACCATGGATAAGCAGTTAATCTCTGGAAGAATTGAAATGGACACAGGAAAATAACTCAGTAACTAGAGCAGGGGACATGGCAGGGCAACAGTAAATACTAGCAGTAAAGACAGGAACAGAGAAGGGAGACTTTAAGGAGGAGCAGCTTATAGGAGGGAGGGGAAGAAACAGCAAGTACAGTCACAAATTGGATGTTGGTGGATAGGTAAACTGCATCACCACTGCTCCCCTTTCTGTGATCCTGCTTTGCTAAGGTGTAACAAGGGATAGCCACATCAGAGAGAGAGAGAGAGAGAGAGAGAGGGAGAGAGAGATATTATTTTTATAGTGCCCCTTCCCGGGGACTCCGAGCACTTCACAATTCACAAATTTAAAAATCAATTAATGATACAGTTAGAGCAAGCAGCAATATGCATAAAAACTATCCATCCATTCAATAAACTAAGATTCAGAATGTTTATTCATTAAAAGCCTGGTTAATAGGAAAGTTTTTAGTCCCTTTTTAAAAGTTTTTACCTAGGATACCTCCCAGAGTTGTTTAGGCAAAGAGTTCCATGGGGTAGGCGTGGCCACTGAAAACGCTCTAGCACCAGAATGATGCAGCCTAACCCTGGGAACACTGAGGAGGCAACCCTCAGTGGAATGGAATGCATGGGATGGATGGTGAGGCATAAGGAGATCTTGCAGGTAGACTGGTCCCCCCTTGTGTAGGGCTTTAAAGGTCAGTAATCCGACCATGAAGGCAGTCCTCCACCTAAGTGGCAAACAGTGCAGATCACGGACGGCATGCTTAATCTGATCGCACCTATGTGCACCTGTCAGTAATCTTGTCACCACATTCTGCACCAGCTGCAGCCAGTGGAGGTCACCTCCAGCTAGCCCTAGGTACAGGGCATTGCAGTAATCCAGCCTGGATGTGACGAAAGCATGTACCAGTGAGGTCAGGTCCTCAGGGGGTAACAGTTTCTGGATCCGAGTAATGTTCCTCAGATGATAAAATCCACTGTTAATGACGGCCAATACCCAAGTATCAAATATCCATCCGTCATCAAGGAGTACACCCAGATCCTTCACCCATATGGATGGGATCAGTGGTACCCCCCCATTACAAGATCAAGGAGATCCCACAAACTCCCCTTTTCCCCACGATGACCCGGATCCGTCACTAACACTGCAGTCTTGTTTGGGTTGAGTCTTAACCAGTTATGAGTCATCCAAGTCTGGCTCCCCAACAGGCAGTTGTTAAATATGGTGCTTGCCATCTGGTTACTGGGTGCACAGGGCAGGTATAGCTGGGTATCATCTGCATAGCAGTTAAAACCTAACCCATACTGCCTGATAATGTCTCCCAATGGCAGCATATACACCATAAGCAACAAGGTCGACAAGACTGATCCCTACAGAACACCACAAGTCAGAGGCTTCGTACCTTAGAGGAAGACAAGTTTCAGATATGACAAGTACATCCATCCTTAGGTTAAGCATGCTAGGTTGTAGTTGGTCAATTTTTGTGAGGAGGCTTCAGATGTTCAAAATGTAGAAAAGTCACCAATCAGAGGTACATATGAACCGTACCAGGTCATACATTATGGCAAACCTGGACCTGTGTGCTTCCCGAGTTCCCCCCACAGAGTTGAGAATCTTTGTTGGGGGAGGTGAACAAAGATGCCGCATGGCATAAATCACGCAGTGCGATTGAGGCCAGCAGAAGAATGCCATTTGGACTATCAAGTCTGCCCGTATGGCAGGGTCCACAGGTTGAGCTAATGTCCCTGCCCTCCCTCCCCACTCCTCCCATCCTCCCTACCCACGATCCTTACTTTCCTCCAATGCCTATCCCAGCCTCTCTTAAAGCTGCCTACTGTCTTCAACGAGATAACCTCTTCCAGCAATGCTTTCCAAGTATCCACCACCCTCTCTGTAAAGAAATGCTTCCTGACCTCCCAGCTAAACCTCCCACCCTCCAGCTTAAGACTGTGCCCCCTAGTAGCCAGGAGACTGTCGGACTGTGGAGGTTTGGGAGATACAGCTATAAACAACTAGAGTACTGAAAGACACACACATAATTAACATGTAAATACTTCTGTGTGAATAGAATTTGTCTATGTCTGTATAGAGGATGTCAGATTAATAAGTATATATGTAAATTGTCTGTTTGAGGGATGTTATTGTGCAGATTAACATGTATTTATGTGAATTGTCAGTGTCTCTGTGAGGGATGTTTCTGAGCAGATTAACAGGTATTTATATCAATTGTTTGTCTTTGTGAGGGATGTTACTGAGCAGGTAAACAGGTACATAAGTAAATTGACCTTTTTTGTGTGAGGGATGTCACTGAGCAGAGTCTAGTAACATATATTTATATCAGTTGCCTATGTGTAAAGGTTGTTACAGAGCAGATTGAGGTATTTATGTAAATTGCCTGTGTCTGTGTGAGGGAAGTTACTGAGCAGAGTACAGTGATATGTATTTATGTAAATTGCCTGTGTCTGTGTGAGGGAAGTTACTGAGCAGAGTACAGTGATATGTATTTATGTAAATTGCCTGTGTCTGTGTGAGGGAAGTTACTGAGCAGAGTACAGTGATATGTATTTATGTAAATTGCCTGTGTCTGTGTGAGGAAGTTACTGAGCAGAGTACAGTGATATGTATTTATGTAAATTGCCTGTGTCTGTGTGAGGGAAGTTACTGAGCAGAGTACAGTGATATGTATTTATGTAAATTGCCTGTGTCTGTGTGAGGGAAGTTACTGAGCAGAGTACAGTGATATGTATTTATGTAAATTGTCCGTGGCTGTGTGAGGGAAGTTACTGAGCAGAGTACAGTGATATGTATTTATGTAAATTGTCCGTGGCTGTGTGAGGGAAGTTACTGAGCAGAGTACAGTGATATGTATTTATGTAAATTGCCTGTGTCTGTGTGAGGAAGTTACTGAGCAGAGTACAGTGATATGTATTTATGTAAATTGCCTGTGTCTGTGTGAGGGAAGTTACTGAGCAGAGTACAGTGATATGTATTTATGTAAATTGCCTGTGTCTGTGTGAGGAAGTTACTGAGCAGAGTACAGTGATATGTATTTATGTAAATTGCCTGTGTCTGTGTGAGGGAAGTTACTGAGCAGAGTACAGTGATATGTATTTATGTAAATTGCCTGTGTCTGTGCCCGTGTCTGTGTGAGGAAGTTACTGAGCAGAGTACAGTGATATGTATTTATGTAAATTGCCTGTGTCTGTGTGAGGGAAGTTACTGAGCAGAGTACAGTGATATGTATTTATGTAAATTGTCCATGGCTGTGTGAGGGAAGTTACTGAGCAGAGTACAGTGATATGTATTT
Organism: Neoceratodus forsteri; assembly: GCA_016271365.2. NCBI lineage: Eukaryota > Metazoa > Chordata > Ceratodontiformes > Ceratodontidae > Neoceratodus > Neoceratodus forsteri. Next base: position 29,353,984 of record JADMNL010000035.1, on the reverse strand, counting down.
ATGTAAATTGTCCATGGCTGTGTGAGGGAAGTTACTGAGCAGAGTACAGTGATATGTATTTATGTAAATTGTCCATGGCTGTGTGAGGGAAGTTACTGAGCAGAGTACAGTGATATGTATTTATGTAAATTGTCCATGGCTGTGAATGGAGGTTGAGCAGATTAACAGTTGTCTATGTTTATCAGTTGTAACTGTGTGAGGTACGTTGCAGAGCAGATTAACAGTTGTCTATGTAAATCAGTTGTAACTGTGTGAAGTACGTTGCAGAGCAGATTAACATATATTAATGGAAACTGTCTACATCTATGTGAGAGATGTTCCTGAGTAGATTACCAGAGACTGAAGTAAATTATTGATACACAGACTGCAGAAAAAGACCTAGTGGCCTAACTAGTCTGCCCATAAGCCTATCAGACGCTGTGGTCACTTTTTAAATTCATTGATCTGTCAGTCACACACAGTAGTGAGGTGGCAAGACTATATAATATGCACACGAAGAGCTGCAGAATATGGCAGTAATGGGGGGGGCACTTTCCATGCAAGAGACTGAAACAGGAGATTAAGCGTTTCATTGGTCTGTCCCCATTATTTAATATTAAATAACATTTAAGATCAGTTTACTATATGCAAATATTAATGTGTCACCCTTGATATGCACAAAAATGAATTTTTGCTTGATCAGAACTTTTAAGTTGCAAATTCTGATGTTCCCCAATCTTTACATCTTGACTAGTCCACTGGACCAGCAATTAGTTCATTCTTATTGATCCAGAATAAAGAATAACAAGTCACAAACCCAGGACAAGTGGAGTGACTTAAACAGTACATAGAAGAATGGGAACTAGTCTGAGAGATGTTGTTATATTGTCTTGTTCAGATTTTTGGTGATGCTCACACAATTTCAGTGTGTAATTATGGTCCCCATACCTGAAGAAAGGTACTGACATGATTGTGAGAGAGTACAGAGAAGAGTGACCAAGGGTGGTTGAAAGTTTGTAAAACATGGATTAGGAGTACCAGCTGCTATGACTGGGTTAGTTTTCCATGGAAGAAAAATCTAGCAGGCTATGATCACTGGCTTCAGTTAACTAAAGGACTATAACACTGTCAGGCCAAATTCAGCTCTCTGAGATGTACAAGGATGAAAGGACAAGGGGACTCAAGATTTCATTGCATGGAGGAAAATTCACAGGAAACATCAGTAGTAGAGATGCAGCGAATTTAAATTTCGCTGGCGAAGTGCCTGCGAAGTGGGCACTTTGCGTTGTTATTTCGCTACGCGAAGTGGCCAATATGAACCACTCACTTCACCTTCTGATTATTACTTTGTGTTGTCATTCTTCCTTAACACGAAGTAAGGCGGAGTGACAACAATATTGGCAGCCCCGCACACACACAGTCACTAGAATTAATGTGCAGCCCCAAAATGCTACTGTCGTCTTGGTCTTGTGTCCAGAAAATTCCCCCCCAGTGCTGACGAAGTGAAATGAGAGTGTAACAAGAAATGCAAAGTCTCCCATAATTAGAGATGTAGCAAATTTAAATTCCACTGGCGAAGTGCCCTTGTTATTGTGATTGTGACTTCTCGTTGTCATTCCGCCTTAACACGAAATAAGGCAGAGTGACAACAATATTGGCAGCCCCTGGGCCCCCAGTCATCACATGGCTTACAGTACTGTAACTCACATGCTGTACAGGAACACGAATGCCTACGGCTGTAGTTCTCCAATGATGACCTGTATTACAGAACTCTCCAATTTGAAAACATATCGATGAGTACAGTGGTGAAGCCTGGAGAGGTACTACAAATGAAATGCATAAAATCAGCACTCTAGACAACAAGGACAAAATCTCTAGTTAGTTCCAAAACTTATTCTAAAGACAGGGCTCTCATAATACAAAACAGGCTTACATACAAGTAACTAGGAAAAAAATAATTTTGTGATTCTGGACGTGATCGTGAATTGTGACTGCATTCGTGACCGTGAAACGTGAATTTATTTTTCTCAGAGTTGGAATTGATGAGTGTCTGGTGTGAGATAAACAGTTATATGAAACTGTATGGGAATGTGAATGCCTACGGCTGCACTTCCCTGATGACCTGTATCACAGAACTCCCCAATTTGAAAACTCGTTCAGTGAGTACACTGGTGAAACCTTCAGAGATGCTACAAAACAAGCTTGCATGCAAGTAACTGGTAAAAAAATGAATGCTGTGATTTGTTATGTGATCATGAATCGTGACTGCATTCATGACCGTGATGATGATGATGAATGTGATTTGTATCATGAGTGACTCGTGATGATGGCCCTGACTTAAAAACGCATATTAATGAGTAACATTTTCATACAGAGAGATGCACTGCACCACACCAGTACTCTGAAGAGAAGCCAAAGAAACTGTGACCTAAGTTACAGATGGAGATTGGGCCCTAAATGAGATGCAAATGCACAGACAGATTAAGATTGTGCTGCGTGCTGAAGAGATGCCAGAGACAAAGGCACAACACTACCTAACCAGTGCTCACCATCAGAAATCCAAATCTAGAAAATAATACCTTTTGCCTGTTTGGGGGGGGGGTAGTGCACGGCAGTAACAGTCCAATACCAGTAAAGATACCACAAAGCAGTACAAAAAAATTCATACATGTGCAGTGGATAGCAGGTTCACACTGCTGCAGTTACTCTGTGGCACAATAAAAGGTGTCTGATTTGATGGCATGCATCGCACACACACACACACACACACACACACACACACACACACACTGTCTACAGGTAATGCATAGCAAATTGAAAACGTTTAGTAATAGAACCAAATGTTTTAAACAAACTGAAATTATACACTGCAGTGCTGCAACACAACAATCTGCATAAAAAGCCAAGAATTACTGAAAATATCACTGCGTGTATATTAACACAGTAATACAAGAAAAATATAACCAAAACAGAAATACAGTTTTTCTCCCAGTTAATCTACCTACACCACAGATACACCCCTCCCCAAAGCACACTTCATAGTACACAAACTGACTGTTCTAAATTAACATTCAAAATCCACACACAAACAATAAACACTCGATGATATGAGCACAGAAGGGTTTCCTACAATCGATGTACTAAATTTTGAGCAAAAAAGATAAAGCTACCAACAGTCCCTATTTTTCAAGGACAGTCCCTATTTTAGGCAGCATGTCCCAGTGTCCCCACAAGTTTTGCAAAAGTTCACTTTTGTCCTGGTTTTTGCTTATGTGTCCGAGTTTTGTCCCTTTTTATGTTGGCTCACGCATGTGCAGCCAACATATTGCGGTAATAGCAGATTTGGGGGTGCGGTCACTGTTGGGCGAATGCAGGGAACGCATCAGTAGGTGCGTCCCTCATTCCCCAATAAACCTGCGTGCCAGCGCCACACCATGCATACATAATGTGGCAAGCACATCTAAGAAACAGTCCACTGCAATGCGAGCAAAGCTCGTCACACGCAGCGGACCTCCCAACGTCTTTCCCTTGTGAAAAAAAATTAACTTGGCAGCACACTGCCTGCCATAATGCAGACTTGAAGGTGCCTCCCCTTTTAGCACGCCCTGCCCCAATGTATGTACCAGCGAGGCCCATTCCCCCCTTGACATGCACCCCTTTTGGTATGTGCCGAGGGTGCCCAATCCCTCGGCTCTTGCTCCCCACTTTAGTTGTGTGCCGATGGGGGTGCCCAGTCCCCCGTCGGCTACAGCATCCTCCCAAAAAACACTCAGGTGGCATGCTGGGAACCCACCCCAGCATGCCAAATCCCCTGAAAAATAAAAACCGTCCCGCAGTTTTTTTTCCCTTTTCTTTTAACCCTGTGAAAAAAGAAAATGGTACCTCGCCGTCTCCCTGCCTCCCTCCCACAACCCGCACCCACTCTCTACGCACCCTGTCTCCCCACAACTCCCTCACCCCATACTTACCTCTGGACTCCGGCGCGACGATCTTCAGTGGACCAGGAACACGTCTGCACTCTTCAAAGCCAACTGCAAACTGAAAAAAATGCCAGTAAGCTGTATAACGGCATAAATGTTTTTCTTTTCAAATTTGGTGCATCTCTCGGGCAGTTTTTGGAATTTTTGCACCAAATTTTAAACATGGGGTTATTGGGACCCCTCCTTGTGGATTCAGTCACTGTCATGGCATTATTTGGTCCCAAAAGGTGATTTCATGGTCACTGCACAGAATCACCTTTCAGGACCAAGTAACAAAATGACAGTGGCACTGTTCATGAGGGGGGCTCTCAAAAAGCCTATGTTGAAAATTTGGTGAAAAAAAATCCCCAAAATGGCTGTTTTACAAGCATGCATTGTGCTGTTTCCACACATGCTCGTAACTTTGTGAATTTGTAGTATTTTCAGTCCAGATTTTCAAAATTGCCATTTTTCCACACCTCCTGATAAACAGTACAGCTGGCATTTTACATATCCTGGCCAAAATGTGTTTTCGCATGTCTGGTGCAGACTAGTGCGGTTGCTGTGCGAAATCAGTTTTTAGGACAGTTTTCAGCAATGACGGTGACACTGCTCATGAGCAGAGGTCCTAAAATGCCTATGTGGAAAATTTGGTGCCAAAAGTCCGTAAAATGACTGTTACATGCATGCATTGCGCAGTTTCCACGCACCCTTGTAACTTTGCAAATTTGCAATATTTCCATGCCAGATTTTCAACACTGCCATTTTTTCACACCTCCTTACGAACAGTGCAGCTGTTATTTTTCACATCCTGCCCGAAATGTGTTTCTGCACCTGTGGCGCACAATGGCATAGTTGCTGTGGGAAATCAACTTTTGAGACAGATTAACAAAATCGCAGCACTACTGTGCATGAGGGAAAGGTCCTAAAATGCCTATGTTGCAAATGTGGCTAACAACCTCTCCAAAATAATTGGGTTACGGACGTGTGTTGCGCAGTTTATATGCATGCTCATGACTTCACCAATTTTTCATATTTTCACTCCAGATTTTCAACGTTGCCATTTTTTTAAGCCTCCTCATGAACAATACAGTTGTCATTTTCCACAACCTGCCCAAAATATGATTTCGTCCCTGTATCGCCTGATTGTGCCGCTTTTCATGAGGTGGGTACACAGAAAGCCCATGTTGAAAATTTGGAGTGAAAATACCAATACACGCCTATGGTGTTAGGCTTTCCATCTGTAGCACCCCACCCTGTAGAGACTGACAGGCGTCAGGGGTGTGACTTGGGGTCAAAAGCTGTAATGCTCACACCATTCCACCCCCACCCTGCAGCCAGTGACAGGCATCGTGGTGCGCCTTACATTGTTTGGCTACAAAGTTCACCCCATTCTCCTATACTGCACCCACCTTGGCATATTTCCCAAAGACCCCAAAGCACACCAAAACACTTGTCCGTGTCTATAGGGTAGGGTGAGGTACAATGACATGAGTGTTATAGCTGGTGACCCAAAGGCACACCCCAGTGCCTGTTGGTCTTTACAGGGTGGGGGTGGGGTTGGTGTCACTTCAATACTTCACTGCCATTCCTATTATGAGTCTCTAACTCCGGCACTACCAGTGCCAATGCCAGCGAGACAACGTTCTGTATTGACAAATGCTTGCTTGTTTTGCTGACTGCTAATCCGTGAGTAACAGTTATTTCAGCACCACTGTGGTGCTGCTCAGGCTGGACAGCAGTTTGCAACTTCAGCCCCTGTGCCTGTGTTGCACTGCAAGAATGTCAGTGAGAGCACAATAAAGCATGTTCCTTCCTGTTAGATTAGACTGGGTAGTAGTGCAAACAAGTGCACGTGGATGTCTGCCTGCCAGTAGCTGAGAGGGACTCCAGACAGAGAAGGGACCGGCAGCAGTGAGTTAAAGTATCTGAACCTGACCAGCTGTAGGGACGTGTGTGAAAACAATCTGGTGTGGTGGGAGTCACTGAAGTGAAGTTTGCTCAGCAAATGAGGTGAGTGTAAGCAGGTTGGATGGGACTGTCGGGAGGAGCAATACGTGCAGTTTGAATGTCTCATCACAATTAACGTGGGTTTGCTTCTAATGAACTTTCTGTACACCATAATTTGGAACTTGTTGCAGCAGAATGATGTATTGTTTTAATCTGGATGTTTGCTGCTGATGTTACTGTGGGGTGGCATGGCCAGAGCAAGCAGCAAAATTTAAGTGATTGTGTGCAGTGTTGTCTGCGGTGGTGCCTGTGGGAGTGACACGGTTGGGGGGCTTCATGGTCAGGATGGATAGTCCCAGTTTTAGGCCTCGGAAAGTTGGTAGCTTTTAAAAAAAGACCCAAAAAGGCATTTTTAACAGCTTTTAGAGGTTTTGAATCGCAGAGCTCTGAGAGCAAACTGTCTCCAGCTACCACTACACACACACACTACCTAGCCAGAACTGAGGCTGTGCAGAACAATCTAGAGTCCATGTGACTTGCAATTCCATGAATCACTGCAGAATTTGCCTTGGAGCTCAATTACAAGGTGCAGCGATGCGAAGTACATTGATTTCAATGTACTTCACCTTAGAATCGGTGGAGAAGTGGTTTGGAGAAGGCGGAATAACGCAAAGTCATTGGTTTCAGTGGACTTCAGTTTCCTCATTATAATGCGATGTACTCCGCTTCATGTGGCGGGTTACTCCACGGATTCCGTGTTAGTTTATGAATTGCTTCACGGAGTGAATTTTAGCCACTTCACTCTCCACTAATCAGGAGGAACCAACTCACCGAAGGAGTGGTGGACACTATGACTTTTAGAAGAGGAGGCATCAGATGAAACTATGACAGTTTTACCATTAATGACAGTCATCAGTGACCTGGTTTTGTGCCCTGAACCGAAGAACTGTTTGGGGCTATGTGAGGAGGTTACTGAGTAGGTTAAAAGAAAACAGTAATTTTTGTAACCCTCCCACCCTCGAGAGCTCTACCCTGATTAAGCTTTTGGCATAATAAGAATTTATTTTTGCTGGTTTACTTACTGTATTTTAAATTTTCTGAAGTTCGCGATGGCTAAACATGGCGAATGCTGCCAGCTGCGTGGTTTCATTTCATCTAATGGTGTGGTATGCTGCCACATCATTAGATGAAATGGAACCACGCAGTGATCGCGGACTTCAGAAAATAAAAATACATTAAGTAAAGTAACGGAAAGAAAATTCTTATTATGCCAAAAGTGTAATCGGGGATAGAGCTCTTGGGGGTGGGAGGGTTACAAAAATGATTGTTTTCCTTTAACAGGTATTATTGAAAATTCTCTACAGAGATAAGTGGGATATTATTGTGGAGATTCACAGTTTGATTGTTTTTTTAATGTAATTATCCATGTCCGTGTGTCAGATATTACTGAAGGTTTAGGAATGATTAACCCACGACAGGGCATGGGCTTACTGAAAAATACTTTGTGCCGGTTGGGGGAAGGGGGGGTTGAGGCACAAGTTCAACCACCCAGGCGTGGATTAATTCTCAGCAGACCCATGCCCTAGAGTGGGGTTAATTCGCCTATAGAATGGGCAACTTTATTTTAGAAGTTTTTCGTATCCACATGCATTTGTAATAAAATAGTTCTTCCCTCTATAATGGCTTTGTCCTACTGAGGATGCCATAGTTGTAGTTCTCCACTAGGTGGATTTGTTCTAATGAAGATGCCTTAGTTGTAGTTTTTTTGTTTGCTTGTGCATGTGCAAGAAACATTTCGGCACAGCTTAGAAGAGTAGTGGGGTTTTGGAGGTGTGGCACTGTGGGGGCCAGTGGCCCCAGTGCCTTTTGAGGCTTTCCCCAATGCGATGGCACGCTGCTGCTGACACTAGTTCTGCCAGCATGCCATCACCTTGAAATGTTTTTGCTGCTGCAATCAGGGGCCGCCTCGTCATTGCAGTGTCAGTCATTCTGCTGCAATGAGGGAGTGACCTGTTATTGTAGGGCGGTACCTTGCCGTTCGCATGCCTCCAACCCAGTTCATTTGCCAACGGGGAGCCCAGTCCCTGTCGGCATAATGTCCCCACTCCCAAGTTTCTGTTGTATGCCGAGGGGGTGCCCAGCCCCCCTCTGCATCATGCACCCCCCAACAGTCTTTCTTTGCTGACAGGGTGCCCAATCCCTGTCAGTTTCAGCCCCCTTCCCAGTTCAGTTTGCTGGCCGGAGAGCCCACTCCCATCGGCATAATGTCCCCAGTTTGTTGTCTGCCGAGGTGCTGCCCAGTCCTCCCTAGGCTCGTGTCCCCCACTCAGTATGTGCCGACAGGGTGCCCAATCGCCTACCCCATTTCACAGCTAAAAAAACACTCAAGGTGGCATGGTGGGAGCCTCCAGCATTCAAAATGCCCAGAGGGACAGTCCTGCGATGTTTTTTTTTTTTTTTTAACTCTGTAAAACAGAAAATGGTCTCTCGTTTAGTCCATGGTCCCTCCTCCAACCCGCGCCCACCCTCTGTGCACCCTGTCTCCCCACACCCCCACTCACCTCATACTTACCTCCGGAGCCAAGCACGACAATCTTCAGTGGACCGGGAACATGTCTGCACTCTTCAAAGCCGACTGCGAATTGAAGAAATGCCGGTAAGCTGTATAATGGCATAAATTGTTTTTTTTCAACTTTGGTGCATATTTCAGGCATATTTGGGAATTTTGGCACCAAATATTCAACATGGGGTTATTGGGACTCCTCCTCATGAATTCAGCCACTGTGATGGCGTTATTTGGTCCCAAAAGGTGATTTTGCGGTCACGGTGCAGAATCACCTTTCGGGACAGATTAACAAAACAACAGTGCCAGTGTTCATGAGGTGGGCTCTCAAAAAGCCTATGTTGCAAATTTGGTGGAAAAAAACCCAAAAAAGACTGTTTTATGAGCATGCGTTGTGCAGTTTCCATGCACGCTCGTAACTTTGCAAATTTATATTTTCACTCCAGATATTCAACACTTGCATTTTTCCACACCTCCTTATGAACAGTACAGCTGTCATTTTATACATCCTGGATGAAATGTGTTTTCACTCTTCCAGCGCAGAATAGTACGGATGCTGTGGGAAATCAGTTTTTGGGATTAAGAAAATGACAGTGACACCGTTCATGAGCTGGGGTCTAAAATGCCCATGTTGAAAATGTGGTGATGAAAGTCCATAAAATGATTGTGTTACAAGTGTGCATTGTGCAGTTTCCATGCACCCTTGTAAGTTTGCAAATTTGTAATATTTTCATGCCAGATTTTCAATGCTGGCATTTTTTCACACCTCCTTATGAACAGTACAGCTGTCATTTCTCACATCGTGGCCAAAATGTGTTTTCACACTTCCGGCGCAGAATAGCACGGTCACTGTGGGAAATCAGTGTTTGGGACAGATTAAGATCAAATGAGTGAGGGGGGAGTGAGCAAGCTGAAGTGAGCTCTGCTAGGACTGCTGCGGATTTTTTTGTGGGGAGAAAAAGGTGCCAATGCAGGCAGGAGTCCAGTACAAAAGGGCAGCCTGCAGCGCTGGGAGAAACAGAGCGAGGGAGGGAGGGAGGGAGGAGGGGGGTGGCGAGCTCAACCGAGCTCTGTTGGGACTACTGCGGATTTCTGTTTGGGTAGAAAAAAGGTGCCAATGCAGGCAGGAGCCCAGTACAGATGGGCAGCCTGCAGCGCCAGGAGAAATAGAACGAGCGAGGGGGAGTGAGCAAGCTCAGTGGAGCCCACCCTCCTGCCCAGGTTCCTCTGTGGTCCTATACTACAGCAGGGTCTCTGGGGTGGAGACAAAGCAATGATTAGATACATTTAAGATTGCTGTAATAATACAGATTTAGTTGTTCTGTTTCTCTAACTGAGCTAAGTACTGAGCTATACTGTTAGGATTGCTGTAATAATACATATTTATTTGTTCTGTTTATTTCTCTAATAGAGCTGAGTGATACTTGGAGTGCAATAGGATTTGTAACATGGCTAAGTGAAACTGTATGAGAGCTGAGAACAAAAAGTGTGGTAGCTGAGGGATGAAAAATGGACAAGGAGGCTTTAAGATTGCTACAGTAATACAGTAGCTAATAGATGAGATTTGAGACCGAATTAACCCGGTCGGCAGGGAGACAGTAGGAGGACTAGTGGGGGGGCAGGAATTTCAGTAAATAGGGTCTTAATGGTTGAAGTATAGGGTACAGAAACTGGGAGTAAGAGCCTGTAACATAAGATGGGGGCCTAGATGGGTCAGATGCTGCATGTCAGTAGGGCGGGCATCTTTGGAAGGGTGGTGGGACAGATGGGGTGTGGGTCCGCCATGACCTGGACTGGGCTTGGAAGATGCGGGGGTATGGTCTGTAGACTGCTAGTTTGAGGGAAGAACTGTGGAGGTTAGGGAGGAGTCTTAAGTGGCAGGACAGATGAGTATGGTAGGCATCCTGGCTGGGGGGGTATAGGGGATGGCAAGGGGGATGGAGAAAGAACATCTAGGAGCTGAAACTGACCCCATTATCAGAGGCAGTAGCAGAAAAGAGAGGAAAAGGAAGGGGTGTCCGAGGTGTGGAGGAGGCCTCCTGATGGGGGAGGAAGAGACCACGAGGCATACCAGGGGAGAGAGCAAATGGCTGCGGGTAGGGAGGGACCGGGGAGGCATGGAGGGGAACAAGTAGGAGGGGGGAACCGATAAGGGGAAGAGATGTAGTAGTGGTATCGACTAGAAATAGATTCAAGCCTCTGCTATGGGAGAAAGAGTGGGAGAAGGAACATACTGAAGGGGGGGAGGACAAGCGGGGCGTGAGAGGGATGACAACAGCGGAAAAGATAGAGAGGTTGAAAGGGTAGAAGGGGGGATAGTAAGAAAAGAGGTGGTGGTGACTGGAGGAGAGAAGGCTACGGGAAGGGGAGGATGGGAGGGGCATCACTGTCTGGGTAGAAGGGAATGGGGGCTGTAAATCGACAACAGCGGGGATAGGAGAGGGGTTGGAAATCATCAGGGGAGGAGGGGAGGTCGACATGGGAAGCCCAGTAGAAAATAGCTGGGGTTCAAGGGGGAATGAGAGGAATAAGGCAGAGAACAGGGGTGAGGTGGACATGGGGGTACTGATATAGAAGTCACAGAGGGTGCAGCTGGTGGGGTAAGGGGCAATGAAGTACAAATACTGGGGTGGTGGAAGGGGCATTAGAAGGAAGGGGTAAGGATGGGGTGCACTCATCCTGGAGGTTCTATACTGAAAGGGGTTAGATGGGGCAGAAGGGGGGGAAGGCACAGCTTATTTGTGTTGAATCTATCCCCAGGTTGACTGCAGGAGGGGCAGGGCAGGCACTGCTCAAGTGTGCAGCAAAGGGAGAAAGAAACCTCATTTAGTGTTGCATGTGGGTACAAACGACTTGGCAGGGGAGACTATGGAAGTAGTGAGGGGAGGGTTCGAGTCATTGGGCAGGCAGTGTGAGGGGGTGGGAGAGTCGATGGCATTCTCGGAGGTACTCCTGCTACCATGTGCAAGCATGGGGAGGAAGGGTAGGATTGAGGAGTTTGAGTGGCTGAGGGATTCGTGCCACACCAAAAATGATGGGTTAGTGACTAACTGGTGTAGGGTCTGGGTGAATAGTGACTTGTACGCGGGGACAGGCTACACTTGAGCAGGAAGGGGAAGGGAGTATAAAACGCAGGATTAGAGGGGTATATCTCTACTAAGGTGGATTTAAACTAGTGGTGGGGGGGTGTCCAAAAGACTGAGGTTGGTAGAAAGGTCCAGACAGGGGAGCCTAAAGAGTTCACCCCCCCCAGATAAAGGTAAAGGCGGAGGCGTAGCAACCCTGGGAGGGGGCGGGCAGAGTGGTCTGAGTGTAATACAGAAGACACCACCACCCAGTAAGAATAAGGAGGAGAAAGGGTGCGGACTACCAGGAGGAGGGACACAGGCCAAGGAGGAGAAGAGTGAGGAGAAGGAAGGTTACTGGTGGAAGGTGGTCTTTCTCAACACAAGAAGCCTGGGGAACAAAATTGTAGAGCTTTAGGTGCTCCTTTCAGAGGGGAAGGTGGACATTGCTGCAGTGACAGAGACTTGGATGTGGAGGAGGGACCGGGTGGTTGGGGGGGGTGTTGCACTGTATGCGAGGGAAAGGATTAAATGCATAAGGGACGAGGGAGACTAGGAGGGGACAGAGGTCTTTTGGGTTCAGCTTCTGGACTCCAAGGGCAGAAAGCTGAGGCTGGGAGTGGTGTACAGACCATCAGCCCAATCCAGGAACCTGGATTGGGCATTGGCAGAGCAGGTAAGGAGGGTGTGTAGAAGGGGGAGTGTGGTAATAGTGGAGTATTTTAACTTACCATGGGTTGACTGGAGCACCACGGCCACTAGCAGTACCAGGGAGCAGGTGCTCCTTGATGCATTCCAGGACGGCCTTCTGACGCAATTGCTAAGTGGGCCTACAAGGCTTGGTAGCACTCTAGACCTAGTACTGGCAAATGGGGAGGCAGTGAGGGAGGTAAGGGTGGAGGACCCTCTAACAGGTAGGGGCCACCAAACAGCGTGGCTCGTTGTCGCATTGGGCAGGGAGACCGGAGGCACGGGACTAAGGTGGTGGACTTTATTAGGGTGGACTTTTGGAGGATGGGAGCAATACTGCAAGAGAGACTCCAGGATATAAGGCCAGGGATGGATGAAGAACAGAAGTGGGGAGTCATAAAGACTGGGCTAACAGAGGCCACAGTAGCCTGCACCAGGGCCAGAAGTAAGAAGAGCAGAGCCAAGAAACCATGCTGGCTGAACAAGGAAGTGCTGTAAGAGGTGAGGGCAAAGACGACTGCATACCAGAAGTACAGGAGAACAGGGAAGGGAGAGTATAGGGAGGCTTTTGGGAATTGGTCAAGGGAGGTTGCCAGGAAGGTGAAAAAAGCTAAGGCCTTCAGGCAATTAAGGTCCATACAGGGCATAAAGGGAGGGGAAAAGGACTTTTTATGTTTGCTTGCACACATGTGCAAGAAACATAGTGCCATCATCTGAGTTTCTGAAGGTGTGGCACCCTCTCTTCCAATTCCCTCACTGTGTTTGCAGGCTCGGCCACAGTTTGCCAATGAATGCTGCAGCTGTCTATGACAGCACAAAATGCAGTGCCATACAGTTGAAAGGGAGAGAGCCGCTCAGTGAGCATGATCAGATAACTGAAGGCCTTTCTGCCCCCTTCCAGGTGTCACAACTATTGAAATGTCGGCAAAAGCACTGTCTTGGTGTTAGAATGCCTCATATACACACCTAAAAAGTTATCCTGATAAAAAAAACTAACAAACAAACAAAAAAACTTTCTTGAATCAAACGCAAAACCTTACAAAACACACAACGCAGACACACAGCTTGGCAATCTGTTCTAACTGCTCCTCAACTGCAGGTCTCTGTTTGCTTCCCGAAATCGAGAATAACACATATTATTTTTTAAGAGCAAGAGAAGATGAGTAAGGGAGCCTGTTTCGTTGAATATGTAATCACTGCCCAGATCCCTCCATCTGGAGAGTTAACTTGATGTCCTTTACCTTGTCCAGCAGTCTCTGTCCAGCCTTTTTTCCAGCTTTTAAGTAAAAAAAAACAAACTAAATCTGAATTAACTTGGTTTAGAAAGAGGTGCTTCCAGCACTGTCAGCGTAAAGCGTTCACATTATTCCAGTGTTCTCCCAGAATATTTAGCACAGCAAATGGCATGGGGTCAACAGCTCCCAAACTACATACCCAATAACACAAAACCATCAGACAGTTATGGGAGGAAAACGTTGGGGAGGGCAGAATTGCAGAGGAAGGGTTAAGGCAGAGGGCGGCAGGAGCAAGAAACAGAGGGGATCGTTTAGCTGGCACCTGAGGGATGGAAAGGAGATGGAGAGGTGGAGGGAGAAAGGTAGCTGTTGTCTGTGTAAGCAGCAAAGCATAGTCACTAATGGTTTAATGATTTCAGTTGTTTAATGATTTTAATTTAATCTTTCTTCCTGAACATCAATCCTGGGGGTAGAAGTGAGGAGACTTAGACTGGGTTAGATGAACTGGTCTGGATTCTGTTATTTTAAATTTAAAACTGTCCAGCTGTCTGATGTCCTCTGACCCCCACAAGTACCTCCACACTCTGACCTCAATGCGGCTCCCTCAGCCTCTCCCTCTCTCCTTCTCTGAGGTGACTGAGTGTCGTTGAGTCGACACCAGTACTTCCTCTTCTCTCTCAACTGAGTCCCGACTCCCACCTGTCTCCTGTCCCTGTCACTCTCCCTCCTGAGTCCCGACTCCCTGCCCCGCCGAGTCTGACGGCAGTTGAGAAAAGATTATTTGGTCGTGTCATCCAGTGTTCAGCTCCAGGCAATGCCGGCAGGCTGCAGGCAGCCATTGTCCCTCCCGCCCAGTTCCAGACCTGGTCAATTTATTCTAATAACCGACCATAGATTTTTTTCAATGGGTGATTACAGCAATCAACTAGGGCTCTGCTAGTTGAATAATGCTTCCTGCCTGCCTGACAGCCAGCTGACAGACTGAAACTGTAGTCTAGAGCAAAGCGGTGAACCATAGGTATTAGAATGGGGGGGATTTCACAACCATCTTCATAAGTGGCTCTCAGTTTTTGCAATCATGTTCATTTATTGCTAGGGTCGGGGAAGAATTTACCATCTATATCCTTGACCCTACCACTTTTCACACGCAGGACTTGAGATGCGCTGACAAACAGGAAAACCGACAACCCTGCCTTAAAGTTCCGACAGCAACAGGAGACAGGTAGGTGTTCTGTTGCACTATACTGCAGTGTTAGTTTATGCACAAGACATCCGGCTCTTCCTGCTAAAGTGTCTTTCTTTTGTGTTCACATTCACTCTAATTCAAGGGCACCGTAATAAAACATTTATTGTTTTCCCTTCAGAATCATGTTGTTTGTTTCTTCACTTTTTGAAATACAGGACTGATTCTTTTTATTTGTGCTTCTTTTCCATTCAGCTGAATTCAACATTTGAAGGATTAATACAATTCACACCAAAATCTTTTTTCTCTCTTTTTGCAAACTGCTAACCTCAGCCCTAACGAGTTATTTTTCTACAGAGCACATTTAAAATGTTGCGTGGCAAAGCAGTCTGCAGTTCAAGTTCATAGCCTATAGTAGTTGCATTGCTCGCACCCTTATCTGTCACCCGCAGCAGCTCTCAGCTCCTCTCTCTGAAGGGTAAAACCGGCTTCTGTGCTCCTGAACGTGCAACCCTGGGCTTCGCTAATGGGCTGAAAGTGACATCCGTTTTTCACTTTTCCCATTTTTCATCAAGATGAACTTCACGTTTTCAAACCAACTTTTGAGAATATGTGTTTGGTTTCAGCGGCATCCCCTCATTTTCTGCCAGAGAGGTACAAGGGTGTGCGCCTCCGGCACTGCTTCTGGCTGTAAAGAAATACTGACCAAATGTGCTGTTTTATTCAGTGCCAAACAATGGAATTGCACTAAACACCTGATGCATTTCAGAACACAATCACCTTTTTCAAAGGCAGGTACATACAGATAACCTTCTGACATTGGCAGCCAGGCTACAAACTGAGAAAGATGAACAAACACCTTTTCACATATTCATGCTTTAAGTTATGTGGTGACTACTGCAATTACTGAATTATCTCTTTATTTTAATGTTTAAATATATTTGTAATTTATCTGGTTTACAATGGAATGAATAAAAGGATTGCACCAGTCTAGGTTAAATAATAACAGTGAAGTTGTATGTGTATTTCAACATGTCTAGTTTTTAACTTGTACTGTATGCTGTTTGTTTATTTATATATGGTTGTGATTTTTTAATTAATTGGCACTGTGTTGCACATTACTTTGTAATTAATTGATTTAGTGAATTGCCACATACATGCAGTTTGTCATCTTTCCTGTACGGTGATATCATTAGTCTTATAAAAAGTTGCTGTCTGTATGTGCATGCCTTTGAAAATGAGATTTTTTCCGAAATGCATTAGGTGTTTAGTGCAATTCTTTTGTTTGGCAGTGAATAAAACATACAAAAGCACTGTATGCACAAGCACAAAACTGACACATACGCACCACTGTGCACTGTGATTTCCTTGTTGATGTAATAGAAATGCCCTTCCTTTCTTTTGAAAGTGAGTCTACATGATTTCAAATTCAACTACTTGAGTCTAAGTTGTTTAAATGTATTAAAGGGAAATTGTATTTTTATTACCTCAACAACAAATTACAGACAGTGGCCGACTTGGAGATATGTAAACTGCGAATAACTTCCTACTTTTATGACAGGACTAGAAGGCTCAGTTGAACTACTACTTAACCTTCTGGTCACCAATATAGAACCGAGAGATGTCGCAGTTCATATCCCCTCATACCAAGATACCATATGTGGCTGATCACGGTACCCTTACGCTTACCAGGGCAGGAGAGGGAGTACTGCAATTAGGCATTTCTTTGTGGTGGAGGGGCGTTGGACTACTGGCACTTATTAAGTTGCCACAGTAACCTGCTGAAATGCAACAATGCACCGTCCCTCATCATGAAGAAAGCGTCAGTCAGATACAACTATATGCCTGTGTTGGGATTAATGCTGTTTGTTATTAATGATAATGGATATCCTTGTAATTGTGGGGCTCTAGTCTGCCCCCCGAAACACCCCTGTCAATAATTAAATTGATTAATATTTCATAATTATTGACGGGGGTGTGGGGGGGCGGAGGCAGAGCCCCCTAATTACAAGAATGACATTACATTTGCAATGAGACTGCTTGTTTAACTTCCCCGCACAACCTGATTGCAACTGGTCCAACATCCCAGAAATGCCGCAGTTGCCTCTGTTACATTACTGCACATTCACAGCAATGTTTTTAGTCTTTTATGGTTTCTGGACTTATGTTTTGTGATATTCCGTGATATTATTCTTTCTGTGGGAGGTGCTGTGCCCCCCACATCCCCCAGGTGCACTGATGAAGTTGCATTTTTTACCTGGGGAGGTGTGGGGCGGCAGAGCACTCCCCTCAAAAAGAATATCACGGAACATTACAAAACATATAAAGCAACCTCACAGCTAGTTAGGCAGTTAAAATTATTGTGGATCCTCATTCTTCTCTGCCTGTTTGGCAGCCTGGCACATTGGAATGTGCTCCAGCAAATTGTCAGTCAGTTGTAATTATTGCATTGTCTTGTTAGGGGAGCTTAAAAAAGCAGTCTCTTATGGTAAATTTAAATTTTTTGTAATTTGGGGGGCTACACCCCCACACCCCAGTCAATTATTATGAGTTCCCTCATTGATAATTTTCAGTGATTGTGGAGGACGTTGGACTTTGCAACAGAAGCATGCCTTCAGCATGATCATGTCTCCACACATTGACCACCAGTCCAATGTCCTCCACAAGTGCCCTGCTATTATACTGCATCTCCACTGACTAGGGTCATGAGGAAAAAGAGGACGCATTGCAATGATGTAGTATTATCATGTGAATTGTAATTATATTGTAAGGGGTGGGGGCTGATGTGTCATCTCAGCCAGACACTGCTGCTCACCCTGTTGCCCACTTTTGTCACAGAATAAAACATTTTTTTATATTTACTGGCATCACGATACTCTTGATACATTCAGTCTATTAGACTGAACATAGGTATCAGAGTATCACCAGTAAATATCAAAAGATGCTAATTAATTAGTTTGCTTGGGTTGGGTTTACCTGGCATCTGACGACAGATACACTTACTTGTCCACTATCTGTCACACTGAATCCAGTTTAATATATGGCTTATTAAAGATCATTATCTGTCTCTTACTACTGTACCTATCTTAAACTTTAAGAAATAGGTACAGTAGGTTTCTCTGGGAGCTGAGCAGACAGCAGAATAATACTGTACACAGTTGGATCTGGCTGTCACCAGCGGGCCATCCGCCCCAGTCACAGAGAACCAGCCAGTGCAGTAGTCACGTCAGTCCAGTGTGGTGTCACCTGACTCCTGTAATTTTAAGTTATTTGACCCACCTGACCCAGGAAATACAGTACCACTACTACCGCTGGTGGTGCTACCCTCTAGGCTGATGATAAACAGTCAGATAACTTACATAGAAACAGAGCTGATGGCAGCTAAGGACTGCAAGGCCCATCTAGTCTGCCTATTTTTTACCTTATGAATATGCCATGGCCTTTACTCTGTCAATGACCTATCTATTCATACTCATCTTTATTGATCACTATGCCTATCCATGCCTGTCACGAAGCCTGCACTGTATTCATATCCACCATTTCCTGAGGTAGGCTGTTCCGTGCATCCACCACCCTTTCTGTGAAAAAGACGTTCCTCACATTACTCCTTAATCGGCCTCCCTCTAATATCATGCTGTGTCCTCTTGTCCTGCTATTTTTATATTGAAACATGTTTGACTCTTGCACCATCTAATTGCCCTCCTCTGGATTGCCTCTATCCTGTCTATGGCCTTGCGGAGATGGATCTCCAGAACTGTACACAGTATTCCAGATGGGATCTCTCTCACACCAGCTGTCTGTACAGAGGGATAACAGCTCCCTGTTTTCTACTAGCAGTGCCTCTCCCTATGCATCCAAGAATTCACCAGCCCTCCTAACTGCCTTCTCAAATTGCTTGCCTACTTTTAAGTCATCTGATATGACTACCTCCAACTCCCCAGGTCCCTTTCCATTTTAGTTAGTACCACACCCCCAATGTGGTCTTCCCTGGGTTTTGGTTTCCCAGGTGCATTACTTGCACTTATTTGCATTGAATCTAAGCTGCCATACTTTAGACCAGTCATCCAAGTTTGCCAAGTCCCTTCTTCTCATCCTTTCCACCTCCTTGTGTATAAACCCTGTTGTAGATCTTTGTGTTGTCTGCAAGAGGCATACTTTTACTTCAGTTCCTCTGCAATGCTACACTTATAAAAACATTAAAGAGGACTGGCTACAACCCTACTGTGACACTTAGTAACCCCACTTTCTTTGAAGTGGACTCCAGATTGTTTACTATTACGCTGTGTCCTGTTGCCCAGCCAATTTGTTATACAGAGCTACCATCCTGGGACCTACTCCCAGGCTGGCTTACTTGTTTATTAATCTTTTGTGTGGGACTGTGTCAAATGCCTTGCTAAAGTCTAGGTAGGAGGCCACATCCCACTCACCCTCCCTATTTCCAAATTTCTTGTGACATGACACTGCATGCCCACCTTTAGGTAATCTGAAATGTCTGTATGTAATGCGTGCAAGGAGGGGCTATGCTTTTCAGTGAAAATAACAGTTTGTTCTGATTCCATGATGAATAAAAAAACATCTGAAATCAGGGGTTGCTAGGGATACTCGATTCGGAAGAACATGTAACACAAGTGTATTTTGGTTCAGTAGGAAGTTATTCAGTGAGAATGACCACAACTACCAAATCAGGCTACAGCATGACGTCTCCTCGAAGAGACTTCAGTGAGCCTAGAGGATCCTAGCCCCATGCTTTATGTAGCAATCTTTCACAGTGTATTTCAGAAATGCATATAGGGTGGGTGGTTGATGGCATTGTTGGTCAGCCACTCGTCCACAACAGCTGCAGCTGCAAATTCTATACCACCCAGTCAGAGTCTCTCACATCCCATATTCCATGGAAGGAAAGTATTCCCTGAAATCAGGGTTAGGGAACTGTAACAAAAGTATGTTTTTTCTTCAAGAAAAGCCCCAAAATTCACCACAGAGCATGTAAACCCCTCAGAGCTTCTGGGGGGCCTTGTGGACCCCAGACCCCCGGCTCTTTTCTTGTGGGGGTGCAAACTTAGTCTCTTGCCCAGGGCACCAAAATGCCTTCCTATGGCACTGGTAGCTGGTTTGTGGGGACAGGAGACTATAGGAGAATGCAGATTTCCAGCTGAGGAGTGAGGGTGGGGAAGGGAGAAGGTGCAAGGGTTCCTGTGTATTTCCACCAAACACTACAGAAGTCCAGGAACACTTGCCAAAACCCAGAGCCATTTTTGTGCATAGGCTTACTAGGCTGCAGCCTAGGGGCACCAGTCATTTAGGGGCACCTGCAAAATTAGGCAGCAAAAAAAAGTAAAAAAATGTTTTTCTGGGCTGGCTGCTGTGTCTGCTCCAGTATATCTTGCTAAAACAAAACAAAAAGACACAAAAGTCTAAGGCGTTCCAGTTCAGACTCCTACTAAGGGACCCTACCAGAGTCATTTAAACAATTAGCTCCCTGCCCCCCCCTTGTCGTGACAGACATAAATGTTTATTGCTCCTGCTGTTGTGCTGATGACAAGCCCTCCCCTTAGGCAATGGATGATGTGACATCAATGTTCATGACTGCTGGCCCTGCCCCCGCTTAGGCAATGGCTGACCTGACCCTGACTGACACCGACATCAATGTACTTACTCCGACTATTGGTGCCCCGCACGCTCGCTCTACCCCTCCCCCGTGTGAAACTATTATCCTCGGCAAGTCAACAGCGCCCCGTGGACCTTGTGATTTAGGATTTCAATCAGGTCCGCGGTGGGTGTATACTGTGCTGTGCATCCTCCGATTGGCTGCCATTTCAAGTAAGAGGGGTGGCAAGTTTAAATGGTCCCAGTACAAGTACAGCAAAGTACTTGGAAGATAGGAGAACTTGTCAACCACCACTCTGCCAGCTGAATTGGGAGGAGAGAGAAGCGCGCAAACCACAAGCCGCTGTGTCTTCAAGTCCACTGGGTCTCTGTCTGGGAGAGTCACCATCGTAGAGACAAGACAAGTGTGACTGCATAGGAGATTCAGGAGTCGGAAGCAAGCAGCAGATGTGGAGCAATAGTAGTAGTCTGGAGCAGCTAGACCAGCCAGCTACAGCTACTTAATTTTAGCCCAGCTAACTGTATTGTGGACTGAAGTGAAAGAAATTCAAATCATCCGTCCTCTCCTGACCTGACTGAGTGAGTGTGGAGGAGTCGGGTAGGCTGGAGAGCAAAGACTGAGAGAGACCTTCCTTGCCAGACCGTGAGTGCAGACAGTGCCACCAGCCCAGTAGTCGTGGCTGGTCTGGTCGGGGAGAAGTTTGAAAGCAAGTCGAGAGGTCATTGAGACTCACACAGTCAACACCAGACCCACTTTACTTTAGTAAGTAAATAGAACTGTTCTTCATCTTTTTGAGTGAGCAGTGCCAGCCAGTGTGTGTGTGAGGCGAGCTGTTGTCTAGGTGTGTTCCAAATCAACGCATATGCAACATTCATTACAACTAGTCGGATGGACTGGGTCATCGTGTCCTGTCGGTCGGCTTCTCTGGATAAATAACTGCTGCCTGCAACTTCTGCCAGACTATTTACCTTCCCACAGAATCATTCAAGGCATATCAGGTACCATTTTTGCTTTATTGCACACAATGTCGTCTGACAGTTTGTTTGAAGCTTATCTTATTTTATTGTCTGTGTTATGTAGTAACAAAAATAAATGCTGTTCCTGGTTGATCTGTAGTGTATCCATTTTTTTTTTTAGAAAGTTCAGGATGCATGCTACCTCCGCAACCCCATGACCTGCAGTGAATTTGAAGTTGTTTTTTTTTCTCCTGTAAATTAAATTGATAGCAGCAGCTTCAGAGTTCAGTCTGTTTACCCACAGGTTCTGTATTATCAGACAATGATACTGACTGGCACTGCAGTAGCTTTTATTCTTAAATAATGTTATCACCACACTTAGTGACAAAAATGCTGCCCCCTGACCTTTGGACCACTTGGATAAAAAAAAGTTTAACCACTAGCCTCCATTTTAAAATGCTACCCCCCCCCCCCATGACCTGCAGATTTTTTTTTCTCTAACTCCTAAATAAGTTAAAATGGGGAGTTTTGGGCAGTGCATTTATTCTTGCAGCTTGTCTGTTATGACACTAACTTTAGTTTAGCCTAAAAGCTACCCTGAATGACTTGCAGTGATTGAACTCAGACCATTTAGGTAAACGTGACTGTTGTTCTGTTCAGTGCATTACTTTTTTTCTAACTAGGGAGACTCTGAATAAGAATGCACACTGTTTGGCCTTGTTCAGATCGAATGCATAAATAAGCGAGTGTTTGTGCTTGCTTGTGTGCTGATAGACTGTTTTTCCACCTCTAAATAAGTGTAAACAGTTTATTAAAATGAATTTTAAAATTTTGACTGTAAAATGTTTCATATTCTGGAAAAGTTTTATACAAGTTTAGCTTTCAAAGCGGTATGAATGGGACCAGGCAGGGACTCCGTGATGTGGATGTAACTCAGCAGGACATGGCAGGGAGGTGTGTGTGTGTGTGTGTTTGGGGACACGCCTGGTGCACACTAGGTGCACTGGTCAGTGGTGGGGGGGGGGCACCTGAAGTTTCAAGCCTATGGGCACTATCTATGTAAACACAGCCCTGCCAAAACCCTTGTTTATATTAAAATGAATTCTCGCTGCAACCAAGTCTTCACAGACACTTCAGGCGGGTGGACTTTCAAAGCTTTAGACCAACTCTGCAGCTACCCAGCAAAATAAAGCAACTCGTCACATAATGTGTATAATAAAGAAGTGTTGGTCTTGGTTAAAGTATGCAGAACTAGGAAGCGGGAGATCACAGGCTTACATTCCACCCAGGAGCCACTGTGCTCACTCACTGTGTGATCCTGAGCAAGTCACTTGACTTCCATATCCTCTCTTCCAGCCATCAAACTTTTGATTAGAAGCAGGACTTTCTGAAAACAAGATGCTGCATCTCAGTTATGCTGTTCTCGGTAAACACAGTGTAAAATGAACTTAATAAGACCTATCTGGATATGGATGGCAGATGGTTAAATAAATCGGACAGAACTGTGGAAATCCGTCCAGTAAATTATCTGAATTACGTCAGTTGCTGCCAAGAACTTGGTCTGTACATACCAACAGGTCCATAATGGGTCAATCGGTGGAGTACTGTACATAACAAGATAAAAATAAACTAATATTGTTGAATCATGGATTCGGGCTGTATGAAGTTCCATTAACTTTAAAGCCAAGGAGTAAAAGAAAAGCAGAAGTGTAGGTTAAGGCTGAGACTCTGGCTGCAAACAGCAGCCCAGCTGTCTGCCCTCATTTGAGGCCATAATTAATTCGAGATGTATTTTATTGGAGAACCCCAATCTCGCCTGGCCTTAGCAAAACAAAACTGTAGCTACAGACCCTGGATGCGCTTGAATGCAACAGAGTATTTTTCAAAAGTGTCTTCAGGTGGGACTGCTTTTGTTTTCTTACTATCTAGGACTTCATTAATTTAAAAATCTGAAGATTTAAAGAGTCGCTATATATTCTATATATGGTACACGTATCCGCTCTCTATTATATATACACACCCTGTATATGTTTAAGAGAGTTTTATTTTAAATTATACACACACATACACGCTGTATATATTTGAGTTTTATTTTAAATTCTTTGTTTGTCTGTCTGTCTGTCTATCTATCTATCTATCTGGAAGGGTGTTGGTGCTTGAAAAGCCTTAAATAAGGAGGCAAAAATCTGGATAGTATTGCCATTTTGCCTCTGCTCACTTATTAAAATCTTTCCAATTGCACTTCCAAAGTGGAACACCAAATTGATGGTTGTTATACCTGGTTACCTAAAGAATAAAATAAAAATAAGGGGCAACGTTACAGTACCCCCCCTTCCCCGAGTAGTACACTAGGCTGGACAAGGAAACAGTCGCTGGAGATATTGTTAAGGCTTTCTGCCTTGGTAGTGTTTTCTTTCAGGAAAAATGGACAACATATTATCTTGTTGCCTGGTTTTGCATGAACAGCCTGGCAACATTTCAAGCCATCTTGTAGGCTGCAGTGATGTATGTAAGGGGGTAACATGGTTCGATTCTGCCCTCCAATTATTGTTTAGCACCTTTTGAAACTGCCTGGAGTTGGTGCAGGTCATTCTGGGTATACATGTCTCATGTGATGAGTGTGTGTGTGTGTTGGGGGGGTGGTTATATGCACACCTATTGCAGATCCTTGGTGAGAATGGTGCCCCCCCCACGGGGGCTGTATATATGGAGTCACTCCATGACTCTGCCCCGCCTAGTAACAGTAAATTCACCAGGACACAAAGTGAAGGAACTAATCAATAAATGAGTTGGAGTAGCAACCCCTACACACACACCCAATGCTCCAGTGCTGGCACCAGCTGTTGCCTATACTGCTGGTGACTATAGGCTGGCCAGCTAGCCCAAAATAGGGTTTTGTATCCTATTCTGCATGTTTTCTGTGGCGGATTCAATCCTCTGTCCTTGCCTGCCACCTTGGCCTATGTCACCTCAGGCAGCTACTAGACTGACCGCAGGTGCTGGCACATAAAGGATATGGGGTTGGGGCTCCTAGTAAACTTTTATGTGACTGTATACTGAGTGTCCTGTATAGTTCCCTATAAACTATATTGCATAACAAATAATGTAATTTCCCTGTATACGTTTGAAACATTCATACATACTGCTCCATGGTCCCATAGAAATGCCAGGATTTGGGACCCACCAATAATCTTTTCATGCAACGTCTAGGTGATGGTGTTTAATTTGAACTGTCTTTGCACTTCCTATGGTTTATACAGTTCTGCTTCGAATCCATTCCCCCGTGTACACCACAAAAGACGTAGGCTCTTGTGCACCCTTACCCATGCTGGGTCCCCCTAAATGATTTATTATTTATTTTTATAAAACTCACATTTAGTCTGATAGGGACCCATAGGTAAGCCTTTAGACCTCCAACTTTATATCAAGGCAACTTTCACTGGCAGACAATGATTTCATAAATGTTTGTCCTACTTTTTATGTTGCCTGCCGCATGTGCAAGAAACATATGCCATCATCTGAGTTTCTGGAGGTGTTATTTGAGTCTTCAATTCCCTCACTGTGTTTGCAGGCGCAGCCACGGTTTGCCAATTAATGCTGCAGTTGTCTGTGACAGCAGTTGAAAATGCAGTGCCGTGCAACTAAAGGGAGAGCCGCTGATGAGCATGATCAGATAACTGGACGCCTCCCACCCCAACAGCCTTCCAGGTGCCATGCTGGGGCCACCCCAGTGTGGTGAAAATTCTCATGGCGGCCAGGCGTGCCCAATCTCCGTCAGCTCCATGGCCCTCAAAAAGCCTCCCAGCTGCCCACGCTGAGGCCCACTAACATGGCAAAATTCTTATGGCGGACGGGGGTGCCCAATCCCCCGTCAACTCCACGGCCCCCCCAACAGCCTTCCAGCTTCCACACTGTGAGTCCACCCCAGCGTGGCAAATGCCCCATGTCGTCTTCCAGAAAAAAAAAACTGTAAACAAAATGGTCCCTCGGCAGTCTCCCTTCCCCCTTCCCCACCTGCACCCACCCTCTGCGCACCCTGCCTCCCCACACTCCCACCTCATCCCATACTTACCTTTGGAGTCTGGCGCGACGACCTTCAGTGGACTGGGAACACTTCTGCACTCTTCAAAACCGACCGCGAACTGAGGAAATGCCGGTAAGCTGTATAATAGAATAAATAGGGTTTTTTCAACTTTGATGCATATCTCATGCATTTTTTTGAATTTTAGCACCAAATTTTCAACATGAGGTTTTTGGGACCCCTCCTCATGAATTCTGGAATTGTCATGGCATTAATCAGGCCCAAAGGGTGATTTCATGGTCACTGCACGGAAATCACCTTCGGGACAGATTAATGAAATGACAATGCAAAGTGTTCATAAGGTGGGCTGTCAAAAACCTGTGTTACAAATTTAGTGAACAAATCTAAAATGACTGTTTTATGAGTGTGTGTTGTGCAGTTCTATGCATGCTCGTCAGTTCACAAATTTTCATATTTGCACTCCAGATTTTCAACATTGCCATTTTACCACACCTCCTTATGAGCAGTACAGCTGTCATTTTTCACATCTCACTCAAAATGTGTTTCCATGCATGTAGCGCACAATGGTGCAGTCAGTGTGTGAAATCAATGTTTAGGACAGATTAAGAAAATCACAGTGACACTGTTCATGAGCAGAGGTCTTAAAATGACTATGTTGAAAATTTGGTGAAAAAATTCTTAAACATGACTGTTTTACGAGCGTGCGTCACACAGTTCCTACGCACGCTGTGAAGTTCGCAAATTTGTAATATTTGCACTCCAGATTTTCAACATTGCCATTTTACCACATTTCCTTATGAGCAGTACAGCTGTCATTTTTCACATCTCGTCCAGAATGTGTTTCCATGCATGTAGCGCACAATGGCGCAGTCGGTGTGCGAAATCAATGTTTGGGACAGATTAAGAAAATCACAGTGACACTGTTCATGAGCAGAGGTCTTAAAATGGCTAGGTTGAATATTTGGTGACAAAGTCCATAAAATGACTGTGTTATGAGTGAGCATCGCAGTTTCAAGCACCCTCGTAAGTTCATGAATTTGTGGTATTTTTCAGTCAGATTTTCACCACTGGCATTTTCCACATTTCCTTATAAACAGTACACCTGTCATTTTTCACAACATGACAGACATGTGTTTTCACACTTTCAGCGCATAAATACATGGTCACTGTGGGAAATCATTGTTCGGGACAGATTAAGAAAATCACAGTGACACTGTTCATGAGCGGAGGTCCCAAAATACCTGTGTTGATAATCTGCTGTAAAAAAAAAAACTAATTACATTACGGGTGTGCGTTGCACACTTCCTACGCATGCTCGTGACTTCACTAGTTTTTTTTACTATTTTCACTGCAGATTTTCAACATTGCCATTTGTTACACCTCCCTATGAACAGTACTGATGTCATTTTTCACATCTTGTTCAAAATGTGTTTTCCCACCTGTGGTGCTAAATGCGTAGTTGCTCTGCAAAATCAGCTTTCAGCTAACAAACTGATATTGCCACTATTCATAGCGTGGGGGTCACAAAAGCCATGTTGAAAATTTGGAGTGAAAATACCAACAAACGCCTGAGGCGATAGAGTTTGCAACCATAACGCCCCATCCTGTAAGACTGACAGGTATCAGGGTGTGACTTGGGATTGTCACCTGTAATGCTCATACCATTCCACCCCATCCACACCCTGCAGCGGTGAGAGGCATGGAGGTATGCCTTGGACTCTTGGCCCCAAAGTTCACCTCATTCTCCTATACTGCACCCATCTCACCGTATTTCCTGATGGAATGGGGTGAGCATAAAGAACTAAAACCCCAAGGCACACTGTGACACTTCCGGTGTCTGCAGAGTAGGGTGTGGTGAAATGGCATTGCCATTAAGCCTGACATGACAAGGAATACCCCAATGCCTGTCAGTCTCTGCAGGGTGGGGTGGGGTTTGGCATTAGTTTAATACTTCACGGCCATTCCTATTATGCAGCTCTCTTAACTCCTACACTACCAATGCCAATACCAGCAAGCAAACATTCAGCATTGACAAATGCTTGTTTAGGTATGTCAGGGGAAAAAAGGAAGTGCAAGGAACATATTGTGAGGATAAAGTGGGGGGAGGAGCAAGTGGAAATTGTAAATGAGTACTTCTGCTCCGTTTTCACTAAGGAGAGGGATGGTCCACTACTAGAATGGGGTGGGGAAAGGGGGGAGAGGAGGTGACAGACTGTGATCACAGGGAGTAGGGTGCTAGAAGGGCTGAGGGCAGTAAGGGTGGAGAAGGCACCAGGTCCTGATGGCATCCACCCCAGGATGCTGAGGGAGATGGAGCTGTTGGCTGAGCTACTGGCAGATCTGTTCAGCACCTCCCTGGAAACGGGGTATGTGCCCTAGCACTGGAGGGTGGCCCATGTGGTGCCCATACACATGAGTGGGCCTAGGGAGAAGCCAGGAAATTATCACCTGGTAACTCTCACATCCATAGTCGGTGAGCTTATGGAGGCGATACTGAAGGAGGGGCTGATGGCATTGCTAGTGAGTAATGACCTCCAAGATGGGCAGCAACACGGTTCCTCTCAGGGAGGTCTTGTCAAACCAACCTAATAGAGTATTATGACTGGATGACAAGGGAGTTGGACAGGGGCCATGTGGTACATGTCCTGTACTTGGACTTCAGTAAGGCCTTCGATACCATGCCTCATGGGAGACTGTGGGGGGAAGCTGATGGCAATGGGGATGGGGAAAAAAAGCTGACTAAATGGATAGAGAACTGATTACAGGGGAGGGTGCAGAGGGTGGTAGTAGGTGGAGCTCGGCACCCAGAGTAGTGGCAAGCAGGGTGCCGAGAGGGTCACTGCTGGGCCTGGTGTTCTTGGGCTCTTATCTCTGATATAGCACACGGATTGGGAGCAGGTTAGTCTGTTTGCAGATCATACCAAATTGGGGCAGTGATGAATGAAGAGGATGGATGGGAAAAACTGCAGGGGACCTAACCAAACTAGAAACATGGTTGGTGGAGTGGCTGCTAGGATTCAGTGCAAAGAAGTGTAAGGTGATGCACTTTGGGGCTAAGAACCAGAAGAGGGACTATTGGTTGGGGCTCACAGAGGAGGAGAATGACCTAGGGGTGTTGGTAACTGGGAGCATGAACTCAGCCCGTGCAGAAAAGCAGCAGCAAGACAAACAGGATGCTGTGGTGCATCACAAGGAGTTCTTATCCAGACAGAGGGATGTGATCCTACCTCTCTACAGATCATTGGTCAGACCACACCTGGAGTACTGTGTGCAATACTGGAGGCCATACCTGGGGGAGAGAAAGTTACTGGAGGAGGTGTAAATGAGGGCAACAAAATGTTAAAGGGATGGAAGGAAAGGAATATGAAGTTAGTCTGAAGCCGCTGAACATGTACACACTGAGGAGAGAGGAGAAGTACGGGATATGATTGAAGTGTTTAAATACCTGAGGGGTAAGTAAACCTAGCACCGAGATAGGGAGTTTAAACTGAGGAGTGGAAGAGACAAGGGGCACAGACTATGGTTGGAAGGGTGACGTTTCAAGAGGAAATGAGGAGGCACTATTTCTCTGAGGGGTGGTGTCTAGTTGGAATCGCTGCCAGAGGGTGGTAACATGTAGGAGAGTCAATAGCTTTAAGAAGGAGTGGGGTAAAGCAAGAGGAAGAGTCGGGGCAGGGCTGGGACAAGCGGGAGGAACTGAGGAGGAGGAGGCTGGGGCAGCTGCAGTCTAGGGTGCTAGCTGCACACTCGGGCAGACTTACATAGACCAATTGGTGTGTTCTGCTGGCAGATCGTATGATCATATGTGAAATCACAGTGACTCTGTTCATGAGCAGAGGTCCTAAAATGCCCATGTTAAAAATTTGGTGACAGATGTCCATAAAATGACTGTTACAAGCGTATGTTGTGCAGTTTCCATGTATCGTAACTATGGAAACTGGGTAGTATTTTCACTCCAGATTTTCAACATTGCCATTTTTTCAGACCTCTTTATGAACAGTACAGCTGTCATTTTTCACATCATGCCCCAAATATGCGTTTACACATCTGGTGTAGAATAGCTCAGTTGCTGTGGGAAATCAATGTTTGGGACAAATTAAGAAAATCATAGTGACGGTCTTCATGAGCAGAGGTCACAAAATGCCTGTTGAAAACTTGGTGAAATAATTCCACTAAATGACTGTGTTACGCGCATGTGTTGCACAGTTTCCACGTACACTCGAAAGTTTGAGCATTTTTAATATTTTCACTACAGATTTTCAACATTGCCATCTCTTCACACCTCCCTATGAATGGTACAGCTGTCATTCTTCACATCCTGCCCGATCTGTGTTTTCATATATCTGGCGCACAATGGCACGATCGCTGTGGAAACTCAAAGTTCGGGACACATTGAGAAGAGGTCCCAAATGCTTTCACAAGGTGGGGGTCACAAATTGGTCATGTTGAAAATTTGTAGTGCAAATATCAACGGATGCCTGGGGCATTAGGGGTCTAACCAAAACATTCCACCCTGTACACTCTGACAGGCATCAGGGGTGTGCCTTTGGATTACCGACTGTAATGCTCATGCCATTCCACCCCCACCCCACCACCCTGCAACCCGTGACAGGCATTGAGGTGTGGCTTGGACTCTTCGGCCCCAGAGTTCACCCCATTCTCCTGTACTGCACCCATTTCAGCTATGTCCTTATGGAGTGGGGTGTCTGTAAAGCTGAACACCCGAAGGCGCACCTCGACACGTGTTGGTGTCTGCTGGGTAGAGTGAAGTTAAATGTCATGAATGTTATGGGCGACAACCCAAATGCATACAACGTCTGTCCGTCTCTGGAGGGTGAAGATGGGGTTGGCGTGAAGTTCAGTACTTCACTGCCATTCCTAGTCTCCATCCCTCTAACTCCTGCATTTCCAATGCTAATACCAGCAAGCAAACATTCGTCATTGACAAATGCTTGTTTTACATGTTTCCTGCTGGAGTGATCTGACTAGGTCACTTCACATTGCTGTCAGTCAAGATTTTGTAGTCCGGCAACCCAACTGTTGGTTTCTTGAGAATTAATCCATGGTCAGGTGATCTGGTTTGACTAATCAGAATACAGGATTTTCAGAACCCATTTCATAATAGGTTTTCATTTAAATGATTACTATGTATGGGATGTTACTGAACAGAAAAGGTTAATGGGTGCTCAGGTAAATTGTCTGTGTTGGTCTGTGGGATATTCCTGCCCAGGTTAATGCATTTTCATTTTGTCTGTTGCTATGCACTGGATGTTGCTGAACAGGTTAACGGGAGCTCATGCAAATTGTGTATTGCTGTGTGTTGGATGTTACCCCACAACCTGATGCTGTGTATCACTGTAAAACTGAGAGTCATAGCTGTACAGTGATAAAATGCATTCATGTACAGGGCATGATGGTGGACCCTGACATGCACGACAGGCAGGGGCCAGCTACTTATGTGCAGAGCAAAGGATTCAGAAGACTGACCTGATCTTGTAGTAACTTAGTAAAAGGAAGGTGGGAACCAGTAATACAGGAATTTATCTGAATGAGAAATGACAAAAGTGGCTGCATTGTATGTCGGCAACTGTGATGCTGTCCATTGCGCTGCATAGCTGAACGCATGCAGTTTGCTTTGGGCTGAGAAGACACTTGCTGTGTTACCGAGTGGGATATCTACAGCTTGTGCAGTACACTAGACTGCCATGCTGGTTACAGAGATAGTTTGACTCACCGATGATAAGATGGGGTGTGACCAAGACAGTGTCTGGTTGCATAGACGCTGAGAGCACTTTATGTTCAAGGTGGATAACCATACTAAGGGTGGGCCTGTGTCTCACTGTGTTGTGGAAGAGAAGACAAGGGGAGGCTTTATTAGACAAAGCCAGAATGAAAGGAGACCTTTTCCACAGTATTTTAGATGGTCTACAGGCCTCTTCTATAATATTTTCAGCAGCCATAAATATATTGATTCTCAGATT
Source organism: Neoceratodus forsteri (assembly GCA_016271365.2). NCBI lineage: Eukaryota > Metazoa > Chordata > Ceratodontiformes > Ceratodontidae > Neoceratodus > Neoceratodus forsteri. The sequence goes on along the minus strand of JADMNL010000035.1, from coordinate 29,322,773 downwards.
TTGAGCATTTTTTTCTGGAGCAGATAGCATATGTTTCTTTTAAATTACAACAGTTTTGGGGACTGGGTTAGTCTGAACTCGCTGCCATGGGCCTCACATGGGGCCAGAAGTAAGAAGAGCAGAGCAAGAAACCATGCTGGCTGAACAAGGAAGTGCTGTAAGAGGTGAGGCAAAAGCGACTGCAAGTACAGGAGAACAGGGAGGAGAGTATAGGGAGGCTTTTGGGAATTGGTCAAGGGAGGTTGCCAGGAAGGTGAAAAAGCTAAGAGCCTTCAGGCAATGAAGGTCCATACAGGGCATAAAGGGAGGGGAAAAGGACTTTTTATGTTTGCTTGCACACATGTGCAAGAAACATAGTGCCATCATCTGAGTTTCTGAAGGTGTGGCACCCTCTCTTCCAATTCCCTCACTGTGTTTGCAGGCGCGGCCACAGTTTGCCAATGAATGCTGCAGCTGTCTATGACAGCACAAAAATGCAGTGCCATACAGTTGAAAGGGAGAGAGACGCTTCAGTGAGCATGATCAGATAACTGAAGCGCGCTCTTTCTGCCCCCCTTCCAAGTGTCACACCATTAGAAATGTCCGGTAAAAGCACTGTCTTGGTGTTAGAATGCCCCATATACACACCTAAAAAGTTATCCTGATAAAAAAAACTAACAAACAAACAAAAAAACTTTCTTGAATCAAACGCAAAACCTTACAAAACACAAGCAAAGACACGACAACTTGGAATCTGTTCTAACTGCTCCTCAACTGCAGGTCTCATTTGCTTCCCGAAATAGAATAACATATTATTTTTTAAGAGCAAGAAGATGAGAAAGGAGCCTGTTTCGCTGAATATGTAATCCTCCAGATCACTCCATCTGGAGTTAACTGATGTCCTTTACCTTGTCCAGCAGTCTCTGTCCAGCCTTTTCCAGCTTTAAGTAAAAAAACAAACTAAATCTGAATTAACTTGGTTTAGAAAAGTGCTTCAGCACTGTCAGCGTAAGCCGTTCACATTATTCCAGTATTTCTCCCAGAATATTGCTTTACAGCAAATGGCATGGGGTCAACAACTCCCAAACTACATGCAATAGGCAAAACCATCAAACGGTTATGGGGAGGAAAACGTTAGGGAGGCGGTGCAGAGGAGGGTTAAGGCAGGCAGGAACAAGCAGAGGGGATGCGTTTTGGCTGGCACCTGAGGGGATGGAAAGGAGATGGAGAGGGTGGAGGAGAAAGGTAGCTGTTGTCTGTGTAAGAACAAAGCAGTAGTCACTAATGGTTTAATGATTTCAGTTGTTTAATGATTTTAATTTAATCTTTCTTCCTGAACATCAATCCTGGGGGGTAGAGAGGAGACTTAGACTGAGTTAGATGAACTGGTCTGGATTCTGTTATTTTAAATTTAAAACTGTCCAGCTGTCTGATGTCCTCTGACCCCCTGGCACCTCCACTCCGGACCTCAATCGCGGCTCCCTCAGCCTCTCCTCTCCTTCTCTGAGGTGACTGAGTGTCGTTGAGTCGACACCAGTACTTCCTCTTCTCTCTCAACCGAGTCCCGTCCCACCTGTCTCCTGTCCCTGTCACTCTCCCTCCTGAGTCCCGACTCCCTGCCCGCCGCGAGTCAGCGGCAGTTGAGAAAAAGATTATTTGGTCGTGTCATCCAGTGTTTCAGCTCCAGGCAATGCCGGCAGGCTGCAGGCACCATTGTCCCTCCCGCCCAGTTCCAGACCTGGTCAATTTATTCTAATAACCCAACCATGAAATTTTTTCAATGGGTGATTACAGCAATCAACTGAGGGCTCTGCTAGTTTGAATAATGCTTCCTGCCTGCCTGACAGCCAGCTGACAGACTGAAACTGTAGTCTAGAGCAAAACGTGAACCCATAGGTATTAGAATGGGGGTTTCACAACCATCTTCATAAGTGGCTCTCAGTTTTTTGCAATCATATTCATTTATTACTAGGGTCGGGGAAGAATTTACCATCTATATCCTTCGACCTACCACTTTCACCACGCCAGGACTTGAGATGCGGCCGACAAACAGGAAAACCGACAACCCTGCCTTAAAGTTCCGACGGCAACAGGAGACAGGTGGTGTTCTGTTGCACTATACTCGCAGTGTTAGTTTATGCACAAGACATCCGGCTCTTCCTGCTAAAGTGTCTTTCTTTTGTGTTCACATTCACTCTAATTCAAGGGCACCGTAATAAAACATTATTTCCCTTCAAGAATCATGTTGTTTGTTTCTTCACTTTTTGAAATACAGGACTGATTCTTTTTAATTTCTTCTTTTCCAATTCAAGCTGAGATTCAACATTTGAAGGATTAATACAATTCACCAAAATCTTTTTCTCTCTTTGCAAAACTGCTAACCTCAGCCCTAACGAGTTATTTTTCTACAGAGCACATTTAAAATGTTGCGAGCAAAACAGTCTGCAGTTCAAGTTCATAGCCTATAGTAGTTTGCATTGCTACTTTTTATATCTGTCATGCAGCAGCTCTCAAGCTCCTCTCTCTGAAAGAAAAACCGACTTCTGTGCTCCTGAGCATTGCAACCTAAGCCGCTAATGGGCTGAAAGTGACATCCGTTTTACTTTTCCATTTTCATCAAGATGAACTAGTTTTTCAAACCAACTTTTGAGAATATGTGTTTGGTTTCAGCGGCATCCCCTCATTTTCTGCCAGAAGGTACAAGGGTGTGCGCCCCCAGGCACTGCTTCTGGCTGTAAAGAAATACTGACCAAATGTGCTGTTTTATTCAGTGCCAAACAATGGAAGTGCACTAAACACATGATGCATTTCAGAACACAATCACCTTTTTTTCAAAAACAGGTACATACCAGACAACCTTCTGACATTGGCAGCCAGGCTACAAACTGAGAAAGATGAACAAACACCTTTTCACATATTCATGCTTTAGTTATGTGGTGACTACTGCAATTACTGAATTATCTCTTTATTTTAATGTTTAAATATATTTGTAATTTATCTGGTTTACAATGGAATGAATAAAAGAAGTTGCACCAGTCTAGGTTAAATAATAACAGTGAAGTTGTATGTGTATTTCAACATGTCTAGTTTTTAACTTGTACTGTATGCTGTTTGTTTATTTATATATGGTTGTGATTTTTAATTAATTGGCACTGTGTTGCACATTACTTTGTAATTAATTGATTTAGTGAATTGCCACATACATGCAGTTTGTCATCTTTCCTGTACGGTGATATCATTAGTCTTATAAAAAGTTGCTGTCTGTATGTGCATGCCTTTGAAAATGAGATTTTTTTCCGAATGCATTAGGTGTTTAGTGCAATTCTTTGTTACAGTGAATAAAAACATACAAAAGCACTGTATGCACAAGTTATCAAACTGACATACGCACCACTGCACTGTGATTTCATTGTGATGTAATAGAAATGCCCTTCCTTTCTTTTGAAAGTGAGTCTACATGATTTCAAATTCAACTACTTGAGTCTAAGTTGTTTAAATGTATTAAAGGGAAATTGTATTTTATTACCTCAACAACAAATTACAGACAGTGGCCGACTGGAATATGTAAACTACGAATAACTTCAACTAACATGACAGGACTAGAAGGCTCAGTTGAACTTACTTAACCTTCTGGTCCTGTCACCAGAGGAAGATTATTACACAGTTTACATATTCCCCTCCATACCAAGATACCTATATGTGGCTGATCACGGTCCCCCTTACGCTTCCAGGGCAGGAGAGGAGTACTGCAATTAGGCATTTCTTTGTGGTGGAGGGCGTTGGACTACTGGCACTCATTAAGTTGCCACAGTAACCTGCTGAAATGCAAGCAATATAGCGTCCTCATCATGAAGAAACGTCAGTCAGATACAACTATATGCCTGTGTTGGGATTAATACTGTTTTTGTTATTAATGATAATGGATATCCTTGTAATTGTGAGGCTCTAGTCTGCCCCGAAACACCCCTGTCAATAATTAAATTGATTAATATTTCATAATTATTGGCGGGGGTGCGGAGAGCAGAGCCCCCTAATTACAAGAATGACATTACATTTGGCAATGAGACTGCTTTGTTTAACTTCCCCAAGACAACCTGATTGCAACTGGTCCAACATCCCAGAAATGCGAGCGTTTCTGCTACATTACTGCACATTCACAGCAATGTTTTTAGTCTTTATGGTTTCTGGACTTATGTTTTGTGATATTCCGATATTATTCTTTCTGTGGGAGGTGCTGTGCCCCCACATCCCAAGTGCACTGATGAAGTTGCATTTTTACCTGGGGGAGGTGTGGGTGACAAGCCTCCCTCAAAAGAATATCACGAACATTACAAAAACATATAGCAACCTCACAGCTAGTTAGGCAGTTAAATTATTGTGGATCCTCATTCTTCTCTGCCTGTTTGGCAGCCTGGCACAGTGGAATGTGCTCCAGCAAATTGTCAGTCAGTTGTAATTAGTGCATTGTCTTGTTAGGGGAGCTTAAAAAAGCAGTCTCTTATGGTAAATTTAAATTTTTTGTAATTTGGGGGGCTACACCCCCACACCCCAGTCAATTATTATGAGTTCCCTCATTGATAATTTTCAGTGATTGTGGAGGACGTTGGACTTTGCAACAGAAGCATGCCTTCAGCATGATCATGTCTCCACACATTGACCACCAGTCCAATGTCCTCCACAAGTGCCCTGCTATTATACTGCATCTCCACTGACTAGGGTCATGAGGAAAAAGAGGACGCATTGCAATGATGTAGTATTATCATGTGAATTGTAATTATATTGTAAGGGGTGGGGGCTGATGTGTCATCTCAGCCAGACACTGCTGCTCACCCTGTTGCCCACTTTTGTCACAGAATAAAACATTTTTTTATATTCACATCATCACGATACTCTTGATAATTCAGTCTATTAGACTGAACATAGAGTATAGAGTATCACCAGTAAATATCAAAAGATGCTAATTAATTAGTTTGCTTGGGTTGGGTTTACCTGGCATCTGACGACAGATACACTTACTTGTCACTATCTGTCACACTGAATCCAGTTAATATATGGCTTATTAAAGATCATTATCTGTCTCTTACCACTGTACCTATCTTAAACTTTAAGAAATAGGTACAGTAGGTTTCTAAGGGCTGAGCAGACAGCAGAATAATACTGTACAAGTTGGATCTAGCTGTCACCAAGCGAACCATCCGCCCAGTCACAGAGAACCAGCCGGTGCACGATAGTCCGTCAGTCCAGTGTGGTGTCACCTGACTCCTGTAATTTTAAGTTATTTGACCCACCTGACCCGGAAATACAGTACCACTACTACCGCTGGTGGTGCTACCCTCTAGGCTGATGATAAACAGTCAGATAACACATAGAAACAGAGCTGATGGCAGCTAAGGACTGCAAGGCCCATCTAGTCTGCTATTTTTTTACCTTATGAATATGCCATGAGCCTTTACTCTGTCAATGACCTATCTATTCATACTCATCTTTATTGATCCCTTATGCCTATCCCATGCCTGTCTGAAGCCTGCACTGTATTCCTTATCCACCATTTCCTGAGGTAGCTGTTGCATGCATCCACCACCCTTTCTGTGAAAAAGACGTTCCTCCTGACCTCCTGTGGCCTCCCTCTAATATCATGCTGTGTCCTCTTGTCCTGCTATTTTTATATTGAAACATGTTTGACTCTTGCACCATCTAATTGCCCTCCTCTGGATTGCCTCTATCCTGTCTATGGCCTTGGGAGATGGATCTCAGAACTGCACAGATATTCCAGATGGGATCTCTCACCACCAGCTGTCTGTACAGAGGGATAACAGCTCCTGTTTTCTACAGCAGTGCTCTCTCCTATGCATCCAAGAATTCACCAGCCCTCTAACTGCCTTCTCAAATTGCTTGCCTCACTTTTTAAGTCATCTGATATGACTACCTCCAACTCCCAGGTCCCTTTCCATTTTAGTTAGTACCACACCCCCAATGTGTGGTCTTCCCCTGGGTTTTGGTTTCCCAGGTGCATTACTTTGCACTTATTTGCATTGAATCTAAGCTGCCATACTTTAGACCAGTCATCCAAGTTTGCCAAGTCCCTTCTTCTCATCCTTTCCACCTCCTTGTGTATAAACCCTGTTGTAGATCTGTGTTGTCTGCAAGAGGCATACTTTACTTCCAGTTCCTCTGCAATACCCTTATAAAAACATTAAAGAGGACCGGCTACAACCCTACTGTACGACTAGTAACCCCACTTTCTTTGGAAGTGGACTCCGTTGTTACTATTACGCTGTGTCCTGTTCTAGCAATTTGTTATGCAGGCTACCATCCTGGGACCTACTCCAGGCTGGCTTACTTTTATTAATCTTTTGTGTGGGACTGTGTCAATCGCCTTGCTAAAGTCTAGGTAGGAGGCCACATCCCACTCACCCTCCTATTTCCAAATTTCTTGTGACATGACACTGCATGCCCACCTTTAGGTAATCTGAAATGTCTGTATGTATGCGTGAGGAGGGGCTATGCTTTTCAGTGAAAATAACAGTTTGTTCTGATTCCATGATGAATAAAAACATCTGAAATCAGGGTTGCTAGGGATACTCGATTCGGAAGAACATGTAACACAAGTGTATTTTTAGTTCAGTAGGAAGTTATTCAGTGATGAATGACCCACAACTACCAAATCAGGCTACAACATGTAACCGTCTCCTCGAAAGGAAAGCTTCAGTGAGCCTAGAGGATCCTAGCCCCATGCTTTATGTAACAATCTTTCACAGTGTATTTCGAAATGCATATAGGGTGGGTGGTTGATGGCATTGTTGGTCAACCACTCGTCCACAACAACTGCGACTGCAAATTCTATACCACCCAGTCAGAGGCTCTCATCCCATATTCCATGGAAGAGAAAATTATTCCCTGAAATCAGGAGTAGAGAACTGTAACAAAGTATGTTTTCTTCAGAAAAGCCCCAAAATTCACCACAGAGCATGTAAACCCTCAGAGCTTCAGGGGGCCTTGTAGAACCCCAGACCCCAGCTCTTTTCTTGTGGTGACAAAGCTTAATCTCTTGCCCAGGGCACAAAATGCCTTCCCTATGGCACTGGTAGCTGGTTTGTGGGGACAGGAGACTATAGGAGAATGCAGATTTCCAGCTGAGGAGTGAGGTGGGGAGGGAGAGGTGCAAGGTTCTGTGGCTCCACAAACACTACAGAAGTCCAGGAACACTTGCCAAAACCCAGAGCCATTTTGTGCATAGGCTTACTAGAAGGCTGCAGCCTAGGGGCACCAATCATTAGAGGCACCTGCAAAATTAGGCAGCAAAAAAAAAGTAAAAAAATGTTTTTTCTGGGCTGGCTGCTTGTGTTGTCTGCCAGTATATCTTGCTAAAACAAAACAAAAAGACACAAAAGTCTAAAGGCGTTTCCAGTTCAGACTCCTACTAAGGCCCCTACCAGAAGTCATTTAAACAATTAGCTCCCTGCCCACCGCCGTGACAGACATAAATGTTTATTGCTCCTGCTGTTGTGCTGATGACAAGCCCCTCCCCTTAGGCAATGGATGATGTGACATCAATGTTCATGACTGCTGGCGCCCTGCCCCCGCTTAGGCAATGGCTGACCTGACCCTGACTGACACCGACATCAATGTACTCATTCCCAATAGTGTGCCTGCCGCTCGCTTCTACCCTCCCGTGTGAAACTATTATCCTCGGCAAGTCAACAGCGCCCCGTGGACCTTGTGATTTAGGATTTCAATCAGGTCCGCGGTGGGTGTATACTGTGCTGTGCATCCTCCGATTGGCTGCCATTTCAAGTAAGAGGGGTGGCAAGTTTAAATGGTCCCAGTACAAGTACAGCAAAGTACTTGGAAGATAGGAGAACTATGTCAACCACCACTCTGCCAGCCGGAATTCGGAGGAAGAGAGAGAGAGAGCGCCGCAAGCCACAAGCCGCTGTGTCTTCAAGTCCACTGGGTCTCTGTCTGGGAGAGTCACCATCGTAGAGACAAGACAAGTGTGACTGCATAGGAGATTCAGGAGTCGGAAGCAAGCAGCAGATGTGGAGCAATAGTAGTAGTCTGGAGCAGCTAGACCAGCCAGCTACAGCTACTTAATTTTAGCCCAGCTAACTGTATTGTGGACTGAAGTGAAAGAAATTCAAATCATCCGTCCTCTCCTGACCTGACTGAGGTGAGTGTGGAGGAGTCGGGTAGGCTGGAGAGCAAAGACTGAGAGAGAGACCTTCCTTGCCAGACAGTGAGTGCAGACAGTGCCACCAGCCCAGTAGTCGTGGCTGGTCTGGTCGAGGAGAAGTTTGAAAGCAAGTCAGAGAGGTCATTGAGACTCACACAGTCAACACCAGACCCACTTACTTTAGTAAGTAATAGAACTGTTCTTCATCTTTTGAGTGAGCAGTGCCAGCCAGTGTGTGTGTGAGGCGAGCTGTTGTCTAGGTGTGTTCCAAATCAACGCATATGCAACATTCATTACAACTAGTCGGATGGACTGGGTCATCGTGTCCTGTCGGTCGGCTTCTCTGGATAAATAACTGCTGCCTGCAACTTCTGCCAGACTATTTACCTTCCCACAGAATCATTCAAGGCATATCAGGTACCATTTTTGCTTTATTGCACACAATGTCGTCTGACAGTTTGTTTGAAGCTTATCTTATTTTATTGTCTGTGTTATGTAGTAACAAAAATAAATGCTGCTCCTGGTTGATCTGTAGTGTATCCATTTTTTTTTAGAAAGTTCGGATGCATGCTACCTCCATAACCCATGACCTGCAGTGAATTTGAAGTTGTTTTTTCTCCTGTAAATTAAATTGTAGTAGCAGCTTCAGAGTTCAGTCTGTTTACCCACAGGTTCTGTATTATCAGACAATGATACTGACTGGCACTGCAGTAGCTTTTATTCTTAAATAATGTTATCACCACACTTATGACAAAAACTGCCCCTGACCTTGGACCACTTGGATAAAAAAAGTTTAACCACTAGCCTCCATTTAAAATGCTACCCCCACATGACCTGCAGATTTTTTTCTCTAACTCCTAAATAAGTTAAAATGGGGAGTTTTGGGCAGTGCATTTATTCTTGCAGCTTGTCTGTTATGACACTAACTTTAGTTTAGCCTTAAAAGCTACCCTGAATGACTTGCAGTGATTGAACTCAGACCATTTAGGTAAACGTGACTGTTGTTCTGTTCAGTGCATTACTTTTTTCTAACTAGGAGACTCTGAATAAGAATGCACACTGTTTGGCCTTGTTCAGATCGAATGCATAAATAAGCGAGTGTTTGTGCTTGCTTGTGTGCTGATAGACTGTTTTTTCCCACCTCTAAATAAGTGTAAACAGTTTATTAAAATGAATTTTAAAATTTTGACTGTAAAAATGTTCATATTCTGGAAAAGTTTTATACAAGTTTAGCTTTCAAAACGGTATGAATGGGACCAGGCAGGGACTCCGTGATGTGGATGTAACTCAGCAGGACATGGCAGGGAGGTGTGTGTGTGTGTGTGTGTTTGGGGACACGCCTGGGTGCACACTAGGTGCACTGGTCAGTGGTGGGGGCACCTGAAGTTTCAAGCCTATGGGCACTATCTATGTAAACACAGCCCTCCAAACCCTTGTTTATATTAAAATGAATTCGCTGCAAACCAAGTCTTCACAGACACTTCAGTGAATGGTGGACTTTCAAAGCTTTAGACCAACTCTGCAGCTACCCAGCAAAATAAAGCAACTCGTCACATAATGTGTATAATAAAGAGTGTTGGTCTTGGTTAAAGTATGCAGAACTAGGAGGGGAGATCACAGGCTTACATTCCACCCAGGAGCCACTGTGCTCACTCACTGTGTGATCCTGAGCAAGTCACTTGACTTCCATATCCTCTCTTCCAGCCATCAAACTTTTGATTAGAAGCAGGACTTTCTGAAAACAAGATGCTGCATCTCAGTTATGCTGTTCTCGGTAAACACAGTGTAAAATGAACTTAATAAGACCTATCTGGATATGGATGGCAGATGGTTAAAATAAATCGGACAGAACTGTGGAAATTCCGTCCAGTAAATTATCTGAATTACGTCAGTTGCTGCCAAGAACTTGGTCTGTACATACCAACAGGTCCATAATGGGTCAATCGGTGGAGTACTGTACATAACAAGATAAAAAAGTAAACTAATATTGTTCGAATCATGGATTCGGGCTGTATGCGAGTTCCATTAACTTTAAAGCCAAGGAGTAAAAGAAAAGCAGAAGTGTAGGTTAAGGCTGAGACTCTGGCTGCAACGAAGCAGCCCCAGCTGTCTCGCCCCTCATTTGAGGCCATAATTAATTCGAGATGTATTTTTATTGGAGAACCCCCAATCTCGCCTGGCCTTAGCAAAACAAAACTGTAGCTACAGACCCCTGGATGCGCTTGAATGCAACAGAGTATTTTTCAAAAAGTGTCTTCAGGTGGGACTGCTTTTGCTTTTCTTACTATCTAGGACTTCATTAATTTAAAAATCTGAAGATTTAAAGAGTCGCTATATATTCTATATATGGTACACGTATCCGCTCTCTATTATATATACACACACTGTATATGTTTAAGAGAGTTTTATTTTAAATTATACACACACATACACGCTGTATATATTTGAGTTTTATTTTAAATTCTTTGTTTGTCTGTCTGTCTGTCTATCTATCTATCTATCTGGAAGGGTGTTGGTGCTTGAAAAGCCTTAAATAAGGAGGCAAAAATCTGGATAGTATTGCCATTTTGCCTCTGCTCACTTATTAAAATCTTTCCAATTGCACTTCCAAAGTGGAACACCAAATTGATGGTTGTTATACCTGGTTACCTAAAGAATAAAATAAAAATAAGGGGCAACGTTACAGTACCCCCTCTTCCCCGAGTAGTACACTAGGCTGGACAAGGAAACAGTCGCTGGAGATATTGTTAAGGCTTTCTGCCTTGGTAGTGTTTTCTTTCAGGAAAAATGCACAACATGTTATCTTGTTGCCTGGTTTTGCATGAACAGCCTGGCAACATTTCAAACCATCTTGTAGGCTGCAGTGATGTATGTAAGGGGGTAACATGGTTCGATTCTGCCCTCCAATTATTGTTTAGCACCTTTTGAAACTGCCTGGAGTTGGTGCAGGTCATTCTGGGTATACATGTCTCATGTGATGAGTGTGTGTGTGTTGGGGGGGGTGGTTATGCACACCTATTGCAGATCCTTGGTGAGAATGGTGCCCCACAGGGGCTATATATGGAGTCACTCCATGACTCTGCCCGCCTAGTAACAGTAAATTCACCAGGACACAAAGTGAAGGAACTAATCAATAAATGAGTTGGAGTAGCAACCCCTACACACACACCCAATGCTCCAGTGCTGGCACCAGCTGTTGCCTATACTGCTGGTGACTATAGGCTGGCCAGCTAGCCCAAAATAGGGTTTTGTATCCTATTCTGCATGTTTTCTGTGGCAGATTCCAATCCTCTGTCCTTGCCTGCCACCTTGGCCTATGTCACCTCAGGCAGCTACTAGACTGACCGCAGGTGCTGGCACATAAAAGGATATGGGGTTGGGGCTCCTAGTAAACTTTTTTATGTGACTGTATACTGAGTGTCCTGTATAGTTCCCTATAAACTATATTGCATAACAAATAATGTAATTTCCCTGTATACGTTTGAAACATTCATACATACTGCTCCATGGTCCCATAGAAATGCCAGGGATTTGGGACCCACCAATAATCTTTTCATGCAACGTCTAGGTGATGGTGTTTAATTTGAACTGTCTTTGCACTTCCTATGGTTTATACAGTTCTGCTTCGAATCCATTCCCCCGTGTACACCACAAAAGACGTAGGCTCTTGTGCACCCTTACCCATGCTGGGTCCCCCTAAATGATTTATTATTTATTTTTATAAAACTCACATTTAGTCTGATAGGGACCCATAGGTAAGCCTTTAGACCTCCAACTTTATATCAAGGCAACTTTCACTGGCAGACAATGATTTCATAAATGTTTGTCCTACTTTTATGTTTGCCTGCACGCATGTGCAAGAAACATAGTGCCATCATCTGAGTTTCTGGAGGTGTGGTACCCAGTCTTCCAATTCCCTCACTGTGTTTGCAGGCGCAGCCACGGTTTGCCAATTAATGCTGCAGTTGTCTGTGACAGCAGTTGAAAATGCAGTGCCGTGCAACTAAAGGGAGAGCCGCTGATGAGCATGATCAGATAACTGAAGGCCCTCCCCACCCCAACAGCCTTCCAGGTGCCATGCTGGGGCCCACCCCAGTGTGGTGAAAATTCTCATGGCGGCCAGGCGTGCCCAATCTCCGTCAGCTCCATGGCCTCAAAAAACCTCCCAGCTGCCCACGCTGAGGCCCACTAACATGGCAAAATTCTTATGGCGGACAGGGTGCCCAATCCCCGATAAACTCCACGGCCCCCAACAGCCTTCCAGCTTCCACACTGTGAGTCCACCCCAGCGTGGCAAATGCCCCATGTAAGTCTTCCAGAAAAAAAACTGTAAACAAAATGGTCCTCGGCAGTCTCCCTTCCCCTTCCCCACCTGCACCCACCCTCTCGCACCCTGCCTCCCCACACTCCCACCTCATCCCATACTTACCTTTGGAGTCTGGCGCGACGACCTTCAGTGGACTGGGAACACTTCTGCACTCTTCAAAGCCGACCGCGAACTGAGGAAATGCCGGTAAGCTGTATAATGGAATAAATAGGGTTTTTTCAACTTTGATGCATATCTCATGCATTTTTTTGAATTTTGGCACCAAATTTTCAACATGAGGTTTTTGGGACCCCTCCTCATGAATTCTGGAATTGTCATGGCATTAATCAGGCCCAAAGGGTGATTTCATGGTCACTGCACGAAATCACCTTTCGGGACAGATTAATGAAATGACAGTGCAAGTGTTCATAAGGTGGGCTGTCAAAAAGCCTGTGTTGCAAATTTGGTGAACAAATTCCTAAAAATGACTGTTTTATGAGTGTGTGTTGTGCAGTTCCTATGCATGCTCGTCAGTTCACAAATTTTTCATATTTGCACTCCAGATTTTCAACATTGCCATTTTACCACACCTCCTTATTAGCAGTACAGCTGTCATTTTTCACATCTCACTCAAAATGTGTTTCCATGCATGTAGCGCACAATGGTGCAGTCAGTGTGTGAAATCAATGTTTAGGACAGATTAAGAAAATCACAGTGACACTGTTCATGAGCAGAGGTCTTAAAATGACTATGTTGAAAATTTGGTGAAAAATTCTTAAACATGACTGTTTTCTGGCGTCGTCCACACAGTTCCCCGACGCTGTGAAGTTTCGAATTTGTAATTATTTGCACTCCAGATTTTCAACATTGCCATTTTACCACATTTCCTTATGAGCAGTACAGCTGTCATTTTTCACATCTCGTCCAGAATGTGTTTCCATGCATGTAGCGCACAATGGCGCAGTCGGTGTGCGAAATCAATGTTTGGGACAGATTAAGAAAATCACAGTGACACTGTTCATGAGCAGAGGTCTTAAAATGGCTAGGTTGAATATTTGGTGACAAAAGTCCATAAAATGACTGTGTTATGAGTGAGCATTGCGCAGTTTCAACGCACCCTCGTAAGTTCATGAATTTGTGGTATTTTTCAGTCCAGATTTTCACCACTGGCATTTTTCCACATTTCCTTATAAACAGTACACCTGTCATTTTTCACAACATGACAGAAATGTGTTTTCACACTTTCAGCGCATAAATACATGGTTGCTGTGGGAAATCATTGTTCGTGACAGATTAAGAAAATCACAGTGACACTGTTCATGAGCGGAGGTCCCAGAATACCTGTGTTGATAATCTGCTGTAAAAAAAAAAACTAATTACATTACGGGTGTGCGTTGCACACTTCCTACGCATGCTCATGACTTCACTAGTTATTTTTACTATTTTCACTGCAGATTTTCAACATTGCCATTTGTTACACCTCCCCTTGAACAGTACTGATGTCATTTTTCACATCCTGTTCAAAATGTGTTTTCCCACCTGTGGTGCTAAATGCCGTAGTTGCTCTGCAAAATCAGCTTTCAGCTAACAAACTGATATTGCCACTATTCATAACGTGGGGGGTCACAAAAAAGCCATGTTGAAAATTTGGAGTGAAAATACCAACAAACGCCTGAGGCGATAGAGTTTGCAACCATAACGCCCCATCCTGTAAAGACTGACAGGTATCAGGAGTGTGACTTGGGATTGTCACCTGTAATGCTCATACCATTCCACCCCCATCCACACCCTGCAGCCGGTGAGAGGCATGGAGGTATGCCTTGGACTCTTCGGCCCCAAAGTTCACCTCATTCTCCTATACTGCACCCATCTCACCGTATTTCCTGATGGAATGGGGTGAGCATAAGGGCTAAAGACCCCAAGGCACACTGTGACACTTCTCGGTGTCTGCAGAGTAGGGTGTGGTGAAATGGCATTGCCATTAAGCCTGACGACCCAAAGGAATACCCCAATGCCTGTCAGTCTCTGCAGGGTGGGGGGTGGGGTTTGGCATTAGTTTAATACTTCACGGCCATTCCTATTATGCAGCTCTCTTAACTCCTACACTACCAATGCCAATACCAGCAAGCAAACATTCAGCATTGACAAATGCTTGTTTAGGTATGTCAGGGGAAAAAAGGAAGTGCAAGGAACATATTGTGAGGATAAAGTGGGGAGAGAGCAAGTGGAAATTGTAAATGAGTACTTCTGCTCCGTTTTCACTAAGGAGAGGGATGGTCCACTACTAGAATGGGGTGGGAAAGGGGAGAGGAGGTGACAGACTGTGATCACAGGGAGTAGGGTGCTAGAAGGGCTGAGGCAGTAAGGGTGGAGAAGGCACCAGGTCCTGATGGCATCCACCCCAGGATGCTGAGGAGATGGAGCTGTTGGCTGAGCTACTGGCAGATCTGTTCAGCACCTCCTGGAAGCGGGTATGTGCCCTAGCACTGGAGGGTGGCCCATGTGGTGCCCATACACATGAGTGGGCCTAGGAGAAGCCAGGAAATTATCACCTGGTAACTCTCACATCCATAGTCGGTGAGCTTATGGAGGCGATACTGAAGGAGGGGCTGATGGCATTGCTAGTGAGTAATGACCTCCAAGATGGGCAGCAACACGGTTCCTCTCAGGAGGTCTTGTCAAACCAACCTAATAGAGTATTATGACTGGATGACAAGGGAGTTGGACAGGGGCCATGTGGTACATGTCCTGTACTTGGACTTCAGTAAGGCCTTCGATACCATGCCTCATGGGAGACTGTGGGGGGAAGCTGATGGCAATGGGGATGGGGAAAAAAAGCTGACTAAATGGATAGAGAACTGATTACAGGGGAGGGTGCAGAGGGTGGTAGTAGGTGGAGCTCTCGGCACCCAGAGTAGTGGCAAGCAGGGTGCCGTAGGGTCACTGCTGGGCCTGGTGTTCTTTGGGCTCTTTATCTCTGATATAGCACACGGATTGGGGAGCAGGGTTAGTCTGTTTGCAGATCATACCAAATTGGGGGCAGTGATGAATGAAGAGGATGGATGGGAAAAACTGCAGGGGGACCTAACCAAACTAGAAACATGGTTGGTGGAGTGGCTGCTAGGATTCAGTGCAAAGAAGTGTAAGGTGATGCACTTTGGGGCTAAGAACCAGAAGAGGGACTATTGGTTGGGGCTCACAGAGGAGGAGAATGACCTAGGGGTGTTGGTAACTGGGAGCATGAACTCAGCCCCGTGCAGAAAAGCAGCAGCAAAGACAAACAGGATGCTGTGGTGCATCACAAGGGAGTTCTTATCCAGACAGAGGGATGTGATCCTACCTCTCTACAGATCATTGGTCAGACCACACCTGGAGTACTGTGTGCAATACTGGAGGCCATACCTGGGGGGAGAGAGAAAGTTACTGGAGGAGGTGTAAATGAGGGCAACAAAAATGTTAAAGGGGATGGAAGGAAAGGAATATGAAGTTAGTCTGAAGCCGCTGAACATGTACACACTGGAGGAGAGGAGGGGTACGGGGATATGATTGAAGTGTTTAAATACCTGAGGGGGTAAGTAAACCTAGCACCGAGATAGGGAGTTTAAACTGAGGAGTGGAAGAGAGACAAGGGGGCACAGACTATGGTTGGAAGGGTGACGTTTCAAGAGGGAAATGAGGAGGCACTATTTCTCTGAGGGGGTGGTGTCTAGTTGGAATGCGCTGCCAGAGGGGGTGGTAACATGTAGGAGAGTCAATAGCTTTAAGAAGGAGTGGGGTAAAGCAAGAGGAAGAGTCGGGGGCAGGGGCTGGGACAAGCGGGGGAGGAACTGAGGAGGAGGAGGCTGGGGCAGCTGCAGTCTAGGGTGCTAGCTGCACACTCGGGCAGACTTACATAGACCAATTGGTGTGTTCTGCTGGCAGATTCGTATGATCATATGTGAAATCACAGTGACTCTGTTCATGAGCAGAGGTCCTAAAATGCCCATGTTAAAAATTTGGTGACAGATGTCCATAAAATGACTGTTACAAGCGTATGTTGTGCAGTTTCCATGCGCCCTCGTAACTTCGCAAATCCGTAGTATTTTCACTCCAGATTTTCAACATTGCCATTTTTTCAGACCTCTTTATGAACAGTACAGCTGTCATTTTTCACATCATGCCCCAAATATGCGTTTACACATCTGGTGTAGAATAGCTCAGTTGCTGTGGGAAATCAATGTTTGGGACAAATTAAGAAAATCATAGTGACGGTCTTCATGAGCAGAGGTCACAAAATGCCTGTTGAAAACTTGGTGAAATAATTCCACTAAATGACTGTGTTACGCGCATGTGTTGCACAGTTTCCACGTACACTCGAAAGTTTGAGCATTTTTAATATTTTCACTACAGATTTTCAACATTGCCATCTCTTCACACCTCCTATGAATGGTACAGCTGTCATTCTTCACATCCTGCCCGATCTGTGTTTTCATATATCTGGCGACAATGGCACGATCGCTGTGGAAACTCAAGTTCGGGACACATTGAAAAGAGGTCCCAAATGCTTTCACAAGGTGGGGTCACAAATTGGTCATGTTGAAAATTTGTAGTGCAAATATCAACGGATGCCTGGGGCATTAGGGGTCTAACAAAACATTCCACCCTGTACACTCTGACAGGCATCAGGGGTGTGCCTTTGGATTACCGACTGTAATGCTCATGCCATTCCACCCCCACCCACCACCCTGCAACCCGTGACAGGCATTGAGGTGTGGCTTGGACTCTTGACCCCAGAGTTCACCCCATTCTCCTGTACTGCACCCATTTCAGCTATGTCCTTATGGAGTGGGGTGTCTGTAAAGCTGAACACCCGGTAGCTACCCATCGAACGTGTTGGTGTCTGCTGGGTAGAGTGAAGTTAAATGTCATGAATGTTATGGGCGACAACCCAAATGCATACAACGTCTGTCCGTCTCTGGAGGGTGAAGATGGGGTTGGCGTGAAGTTCAGTACTTCACTGCCATTCCTAGTCTCCATCCCTCTAACTCCTGCATTTCCAATGCTAATACCAGCAAGCAAACATTCGTCATTGACAAATGCTTGTTTTACATGTTTCCTGCTGGAGTGATCTGACTAGGTCACTTCACATTGCTGTCAGTCAAGATTTTGTAGTCCGGCAACCCAACTGTTGGTTTCTTGAGAATTAATCCATGGTCAGGTGATCTGGTTTGACTAATCAGAATACAGGATTTTCAGAACCCATTTCATAATAGGTTTTCATTTAAATGATTACTATGTATGGGATGTTACTGAACAGAAAAGGTTAATGGGTGCGCAGGTAAATTGTCTGTGTTGGTCTGTGGGATATTCCTGCCCAGGTTAATGCATTTTCATTTTGTCTGTTGCTATGCACTGGATGTTGCTGAACAGGTTAGCAGGAGCTCATGCAAATTGTGTATTGCTGTGTGTTGGATGTTACCCACAACCTGATGCTGTGTATCACTGTAAAACTGAGAGTCATAGCTGTACAGTGATAAAATGCATTCATGTACAGGGCATGATGGTGGACCCTGACATCCACGACAGGCAGGGCCAGCTACTTATGTGCAGAGCAAAGGATTCAGAAGACTGACCTGATCTTGTAGTAACTTAGTAAAAGGAAGGTGGGAACCAGTAATACAGGAATTTATCTGAATGAGAAATGACAAAAGTGGCTGCATTGTATGTCGACAGCTGTGATGCTGTCCATTGCGCTGCATAGCTGAGCGCATGCAGTTTGCTTTGGGCTGAGAAGACACTTGCTGTGTTACCGAGTGGGATATCTACAGCTTGTGCAGTACACTAGACTGCCATGCTGGTTACAGAGATAGTTTGACTCACCGATGATAAGATGGGGTGTGACCAAGACAGTGTCTGGTTGCATAGACGCTGAGAGCACTTTATGTTCAAGGTGGATAACCATACTAAGGGTGGGCCTGTGTCTCACTGTGTTGTGGAAGAGAAGACAAGGGGAGGCTTTATTAGACAAAGCCAGAATGAAAGGAGACCTTTTCCACAGTATTTTAGATGGTCTACAGGCCTCTTCTATAATATTTTCAGCAGCCATAAATATATTGATTCTCAGATTTTGAGCATTTTTTTCTGGAGCAGATAGCATATGTTTCTTTTAAATTACAACAGTTTTGGGGACTGGGTTAGTCTGAACTCGCTGCCATGGGCCTCACATGGTGGGATAAGCTGCATGCGTAGTGCAAATAATAAAACTTGAAATGACAACAAATTTTAAGACTTCAGTGATGTTGAATTATGGCTTCCTTCAAGAAAAGGAGGGACTGATGTGATCAATA
Source organism: Neoceratodus forsteri (assembly GCA_016271365.2). Classification (NCBI taxonomy): domain Eukaryota; kingdom Metazoa; phylum Chordata; order Ceratodontiformes; family Ceratodontidae; genus Neoceratodus; species Neoceratodus forsteri. The sequence continues at coordinate 29,303,989 of JADMNL010000035.1, read as the reverse complement.
AAACAAGAATGGTTAGATTACATTTATGCTATAAACAGAAAATAGTTTGAAATGGTGTTTCAACCAAAGGTCTTTTTCAAGAATGTGACGTACAGACTGTCTCCTGATCCTGCTTGTTTCATCTCTTCATGCCTCACTGAAATGGACCTGGAGCTTCAGATATACATACACCTGGTGCAGTAGTGACACCTAGCGGCTTAAAGGACCACTACAGTGATACAACACTGGTCCTCCAATCTATGACCTGGCTAAATAATTTGGTTTAAAACAGAGGCAATGTAGTGTAGCGGTTAGAGCACAATACTACTATACAGGAAGCCAAGGCTTTAATCCCTCCATCATTTACTGTGTGACCTTCAGCAAGTTACTAAACCTCCCTGTGCTTTTTAATGTGCACTTAAGATTGTTCCCTCCTCCCATCTTTAATAAAACCCTCCCCTTTTGGTAATCAACAAGTATTTTGGTCACTCAGGGAATCACTCTGGAGCACTCACCTCCCTCCACAAGTGCACCAATCAGATTGCTGCACTGGATCGTCTGCTCTCATCAGGGGAAACAAGATCTGTGTGCACCATTTGAAAGTGGGCCCCACAGTGACCCACATTTAGTGTGGGGTCATGCAGCTTGTCATCTTCCCAATCATGGTCTATTTTCTAATTTTCTGACCCTCCCACCACCTTCCTGTCGCATCAGCTGTGTTTGTCATCTGCCCAGTGATGGAACATTTTCTAACTTTATGACCCTTATGCCACCTTCCCACAGCATCAGCAGGGTTGGTCCAGTAGTATACACATCTGACAACTGGGATAAGCACTACTGCCTCCCTGTCCTGACCCCACATTGTAATGAGCATTACTGCATCCTGTCCTAACCCTTCGGGGTGCTACACACTATTGCCTCCCTTTCCAACCCCACAGTGTAATGTGCTTTACTGCCTCCCTGTTGTGACCCTGTGGGGTGCTATGCACTATGTCCTCCTTGTCTTTACCCTGTTGTGTGCTGTACACTACTACTTCCCTGTCCTGACCCCACAGTGCAATGTGCATTACTGCCTCCCTGTCTTGACCCCATTGTGTGCTATACACTGCTGCCTCCCTGTCCTGACCTTGCAGTGTGATCTGCATTACCACCTCCCTATCTTGATTCCACAGAGTAATATGCAGTACTGCTCCCTGTCCTGATCCTGTGGAACGATACAGACTACTGCCTTCCTGTCCTGACCCTGCTGTGATACACACTACTGCCTTTCCTGTCCTCACTCCACAGTGTAATACACACTACCGCCTCCCGGATCTCAAAGATGGAGCCCCCAGATGGTCACTCATCTTCCTCCTCCCCTCTTTTCCCTCTCTCCCGGTGGCCCCCAAGTCAACCCATATGTCTTTCCCCACCCCCTGCTTAAGCATTCCCACTGATTTTACACAGACCACCTTGTTCAGCATTCTATTCCCCTTTTTTGCCACTCTTTCTGTGAAAAAGTATTATATATACAATAATGAATGGGGAGGTGGTTATAATGAGAATGTTAGACGCCCCCAAGGGGTGGGATGCCATACAAACCCAGAGAGTGAAGCTCGTGGGGTTTGTACAGGCATCCCACACCGAGGGTGTGTCTAACATTCGAGTTTCACACACCTCACCATCTTTTCTTTTATATAATTGCTGGGGGACGCTGTTTTGCCTCAGCAGTTATTTTATTTTAGTCTTTGGTAACCGGGTAAGGCCCACTAGGCACAAATGCCTATTTTCAGGGGTGACCTGGGTGACCTGGGAGCACTATGCAGTTAAGTGACTTGCTCAGAGTCACACAGTATGCAAGTCGAGGTTGTGAGAATCAAACTCTGGTCTGGTCTGCTGGATGAATCAAGTTATGTAAAATAGATTTAAATTAACTTACCGACGTTTCCAACTGTCGGCGAACTGCGGCGTGCTGTGTACTGAAGAGGACCGGAGGAACACTTTTTGATGTTATTAATATCGCGAGTAACCCGCGGGTTATAATGGAAATTATAACTCCCTTCTCCTATGGGAAAAAGCGGTCCCCAGTTATTATAGTCTAATTATTCATGAGCCTAGTGAGGCTCCTGATTGGCTACTGGATCGGTCATTAACATCTTGAAAATGACCAGTCCAGCTGCCGACTGACGCTGCAGCATGCATGGCTTACACCACTCTGCTTAAAATGTAATTAAGAATAAACAGAAACAAAGAAAATAGTTCTTGTAATTAGACAAATGATCGCAATAACAGCCTTGCAGCTGGTCATTTCCTTGGATTAAAGACCAACTGGAGGGAGGGGCCCTTGACTGCACCTCGGGTCATCCATTCCCACAACTGGTTGTTAATCCCTCAGGAATGACGGGCTTCTCATTGTTATTGCTTAATTTTCTCACATCTACTAGTTTCCTCATGCTATCCCTAGTACTCATGTCTGACTGGAGCTAAACAGAGCACTGCTGTCAACCTTTTTAATGCCCTGCAGAAAGGTGAAGGTCTCTGTCATGACCTCAAACTCTCCAGCGGTATACACTTCCTGCAGCAACACCCCTACAGTGACACATGTCACTGCTGACAACAACGCAAAGTCACTGTAGGGGACGTGCTTGGGACCTGGCAACACTCTTCCCCCGACCTGCACCCCTCCCCGAACTAACTCCGACATGGAGTTAGAATCCTTTACTACAGGGGTTCGGGGGGATTTGCCCCTGCCAAAGAAAAAAACACTTCCTGCTGACTGCAACTCGCAGTCGACAAGGAGCCTGAAACTACGATGCCGGTCGATGAGTTAGTTGTTGACTTTGAATCATAGAGCCCTCTCTAGGCCTCCAGGGAGTACATATTCAGGTCCTGTAGCCTTTCCTCATAGGACCTCCCCTGCTGCCCCTGAGTCATCTTGGAGGACCTTCTCTGCACCACTTCTAACCTGCCCTTACCTATTCTTCAGTTGTGAATTACAGAACTCCGCACAGCATTCCATGTGTGGCCTTACCAGATTAAAGCAGCTGTGCAACGAAATTAGTCAAAATATTTGATGCTACCTTTTTTCACTATAAAAGATCCCAATTATCTTCCAGTATTATTTGGTGGTAAAAATGTATAGTTCCACCAAATTATGAATATTTTATAAATGTCTTAATTTAGTTTTTTTCTCAAAAGATGGCTGCCATATTTGTCTAAGAAATATAGCATTTGTAGACCTGGCAAGGGTTAAGCCTCAGAAAAAAAAAAAAAAAAACAACTCATGGTGTACAGTATCAAAGGTACCAACAAAAGTAGGTGCGTTAATATTGTTTATTAATTGTAGCTAAAACTAGGTTTTTAGAAAAAACATTTTTCATTGCGCTGCTGCTTTAAAAGGTACAGCATGACCTCCTTGTGCCTACTGTTGATTCGCTAACCAATACATCCTAACAGTTTGTTGACCTTGCCCCCAGTACCTTATTGCATTTAGGAGAGCATTACAGGTTATCTGATATGATAACCCTAGTACTATTTTCTCCTTTGTCTGTTCCCCCTACCATCCAGTATTCACTTCTTGGGTTCTTTCCTCCAGTGAACATTGCTTTGCACTTCTTCGCATTGAACTTCCATTGCTGTATCCTACAACACCTATCTAATCTCTCCAAATCTTCTTTCATTACCCTTATGCCTTCCTTGGTCTCCACTGTCCACCCTGCTGTAGATTTTTGTGTCATATTTTGCCCTGAGCACCTTTGCTAGTGTCACAGAACAGCCAGGCCCAGGTGTAGCTTGCACTTTATGGATCTTTCCGAGGAGTAACTCACGTAACATTACACTTAATTCTTAGCAACAAGGATACCCAGGTCAGAGGCGTGCAACTCGATAGACGTTGCCATTATGACCCGCTGCATATTATTTCGCATCCTGGAATAAATTAATTTCTAGATTTGTTTGGAATGGTAAGCCCCTCCCAGGATTAGGTTCACTCTTTTGCAGCTCCCTAAAGGTGGCTTCAGTCTCCCTGATTTGAGACTTTATAGGGCGGCCTCTCACCTTCATATTATTTACAACTGGGTGTCATGCTCCAGCATGTTCAATTGGAAACATATAGTATTCCACTTAAATGGCCTACATGATATTTCCAAATATTTATTTGCCTCTCAATTAGTCCTCTCACCACTTAGGGATCTTTTAAGTGTCACAGCTTGTACACCCACATTTTGGAAGTGACTGGAGGGCTCCTTGAGGTTTTGTCTTCTTTATTTTTATGTTTGTTTGTACACATGCATAAGAAACATTATGTGACAGCTTAGGAGAGAAGTGGGGTTTTGGAGGTGTGGCACTGTGACAGCCAGTGCCCTCACAGCATTCTGAGGCTTGGCCGTATTTCCCCAATGCAGTGGCATGCTGCTGCTGACACTAGTTCAGCAAGTGTGCCACCAGGTTCAGATGAATTCACTGCTGCAGTGAGGGAGTGACCCATCATTGCAGGGCATGCCTTGCCTGGTGTAACATTTCAATAAACACGGTGGACGGCTGCTCACTGTCCACCGCTCAAAGTCCCTAGGAAGCTGACTTTGGGGGTTCTCAATCCCCCTGTCAGCATATGTGCCCCCTTTACTGTAGTAGTTTGCCGAGGGGGTGCCCAGTCCCCCTCGGCATCATACCCCAAACACAGACATGCTTACCGACGGGTGTGCAATCCCCCTGTGGGCAGGTTAATTCCCTCCATCGCGTCAGCATTTTCATGGTGCCGCCCTACCCCTATTGTGTGCCACACTGGGAGCCCACCCCAGTGTGGCTAACATGACCCCCGCCACCAAATGTGGCACACTGGAAGACCACCCCAGTGTGGCCAAAATCTGTGAAAAAAACAGAAAATGGTCCATGGTGACGTTTTTTTTATTTTTCTTACCTGAAACAAAGGAAATGGTTCCTCGCCGTTGGGTTCCCTCCCCCAGCCCGCACCCACCCTCTGTGCACCCTGCATCCCCACACACACCCTCACCCCATACTTGCTTCTGGAGCCCGGTGCTATGATCTTTGGTGGACAGGGAACGTGTCTACACTCTTCAAAGCCGACCGCAAACTGAGGAAATGTCGGTAAGCTGTATAATGGCATAAATTTTTTTTTTCAACTTAGGCGGATATCTCTGCCATTTTTGTGAATTTTGATGCTAAATTTTCAACATGGGGTTCTTGAGACCCCACCCCATGAATCCAGTCATTGTCATGTTGTTATTTGGTCCTGAAAGGTGGTTTTGCAGTCACTGGGCAGAATCACGTTTTGGGACCAAGTAACGAAACTACAGTGTTACTGTTCATGAGATGGGCTCCCAAAAAGCCTGTGTTGCAAATTTGGTGAACAAATGACAAAAAATGACTGTGTTACGAGTGTGCGTTCCACAATTTCTACGTACACTCATAACTCTGAAAAAGTTTAACATTTTCACTCCAGATTTTCAGCATTGCCATTTTTTTCACATCTCCTTATGAACAGTTCAGCTGTCATTTTTCACATCCTGCCTGAAATGTGGTTTCGCACAGTGGCGCAGTTGCTGTGGGAAATCGGCATTCGGGGCAGATTAACAAAATCACAGTGACACTGTTCATGAGTAGAGGTCCCAAAATGCCCATGTTAAAAATTTGGTGAGAATATTTCACAAAATGACTGTATTACGAGCGTGCATAGTGCAGTTCCCATGCACGCTCGTAGTTTCCAGACTTTTTAATATTTTCACTCCAGATTTTCAACATTGCCATTTTTTCACAACTCCTTATGAACAGGATAGCTATTATTTTTGTCATCCTGCCCAAACTGTGTTTTTGCACATCTGGCACAGAATGACAGGGTTGCTGTAGCAAATCAACATTTGAGACAGATTAACAAAATCACAGTGCCACTGTTCATGAGCAGATGTACCAAATGCTTTCATGAGGTGAAGGTCACAAAAAGGCCATGGCAAAAATTTGTAGTGCAGATACCAACAAACGACCGGGGCATTATGGTTTGTAACCATAACGTCCCATCCTGTACAGACTGACAGGCATCAGGGGTGTGCATTCGGATTGCTGGGTGTAATGCTCATGCCATTCCACCCCCATCCTGCAGCCAGTAACAGGCATTGAGGTGTGCCTTGAACTTTTCGGTCCCAGAGTTCACCTCATTCTCCTATACTACACCCATTTCAGCGTATGTCCTTATGGAATGGAATGACTGTAAAGCCAAACACCCCAAGGTACACCTTAATGATTGTTGGTGTCTGCAGAATAGGGTGAGGTGAAATGGCTCGAGCGTTATGCACGATGACCCAAAGGCATACCCCAATGCCTGTCCGTCTCTGCAGGGTGGAAGTGAGGTTTGCATGAAATTCATTACTTCACTGCTATTCCTATTTTGCATCTGTCTAATTCTTGCACTTTCAATGCTAATACAGTACCAGCAAGCATTCGGCATTGTCAAATGCTTGTTACTCTTAGTGTCATTCTCAGTCTCAGGTGGGCTCTCAGCTTGTCCAAGGAGGGAGTGATTTAATGGGAGATAAGAATGTTGGGGGTTATTTCAATTTTGCAATCACTGGGAGTCAGTTCCTAAAGGCTAGGTGTGTGGATGGAACTCCAGGTATCATTAGGTGTCTTAAGAGCATCAAACCTTCAATTTCTGCATATAAGTAAGGTGGCAGGATATTTCATTTGAATACAACCTCTAGTTTTTGCAAGTGGCGACTTAGTTTGTGAATGCACACTTTTTCTCAACTAAGTACATTAAACAATCTTGAAAAATGTAGTAAAAAGAAAATAAGTAAAATTGTATTTAAGTGCCGATTCTTGGGGTCCGAGAGCACTCTACATGATGCAAACCAAAGGATAAAACAATTCAGTTCAATTCAGTTTAACATTGGTACTAAAACACATACAAAGAATATTCTGATATAAAACAGCATAACAGCAGCAAGGGATAATTAGTACAGGAAGAATTTAGCAGGTCCCGAAATCCTCTCTAAAGAGAGGTGCCTTCAGACCCTGCTTAAAGGCGTCCAGAGAGGGGGACTTCTTTCAAAGATCTTGGGAGCAGTTTCCACCAACGTTCCCTACAAAGCGAGCTGTCCATCCTGCCTGGGAGAAAGGACTCTGACCTGCTGATTACACCACCTCAAACAAACACTCTCCTGATGTTTTAAGCTGAGCCCTGGAAACCATGAGGAGGCCCTCAGAGGAGGAGCAAAGAGAACACTGAGAGTGAACTGGAGGCAGGAGATTACTCAGGTAGCTAGGGCCCACCCTGTGTAGGGCTTTGTAGGTGAGAAGATCCACTTTGAAGGTGATGCTCAACCTTTGCAGCAGCCAGTGCAGATCAAGCAGGACTGGGGTCACATGACTGGACCCTGGAAGGCCCATCAGCAACCAGACTGTTGTATTCTGCACTACTGTAGTTGCAGGTGATGCAGGACATCTCCACTAACCACGAGGTAGAGAACATTATAGACTAGTAGTCAAGTCTGAATGTCACAAAAAGTATGCACCAGTGAGGGCAAGTCATCAGGCAGGATTAAGGCTTTAATCTGGATGATATTCCAGAGATGGAAGAAACCACTCCAGACAACAGACGACATCTGAGCCTCAAATGTCAGTCAGTTGTCCAGGATGATCCCTGGACTTTTCACCTTGGCAGAGGCTGTAAGAGGGATGGGTCCTAGCATCAAGCCTGTTTCTGCCTCAGCAGCAGCCACATCCTGCTAATGTCCAGGTTTAGTCACCAGCACCTCCATCTTGTCTAGGTTGAGCCACAACTAATTAGAGGACATCCAGTCCTGAATGTAGGCCAAACATTTGTTTAGTACCTTCACTGTGTCAAGTTTCCTGGGTACAAATGACATATACTGCTGGGTGTCATCTGCATAGCAATGAAACCCTATACTGTAATGTCTAAAGATCTTATCCGGGGGAAGCATGTACACTGCAAACAGTATGGGCGAGAAGATTGAGCCTTGAGGAACTCCACAAGGCAGGAGTTTTGGGCATAAGGAGAAACTCCCTATCGCCACTCTCTGCATCCTGCCTGTGAGAAAGGACTCTGACCAGTTGATGACAGTGCCAGTGAGTCCACTGTGCTCCCTTAGGCAATCCAGCAGCACATGGTCCATGGTGTCAAAGGCTGAAGAGAGGGGGAACCAGAATTGATCACTTCCTTCTATCTCTAGCCCTGAGGAGATTGGTTGTGCACCCTGACTAACGCAGTTTCAGTAACCATATCTAGACCTAAATCCCAACTGGAGAGGCTCATAGATGTCTGTCAAAGGTTGTGAGATGTGCTTCGAGCTGCAGAGCTACTATTTTCTCAGTGGCCTTACCCATGATGGGAAGGCTAGAGATTGGTCTATAATTCACCAATATGTCAGGGTCAAGAGATGGTTTCTTCAGGAGGAGCTTCACCAGTGCCTCTTTCAAAGCACAAGGGAATAACCCCTCTGAAAGCGAACACTGGACCATCTCAGCAAACACCAGGCCTGTGAACCCCACACATCCAACAAGGAGATGGGTTGAACCTGAATCCAACTCGCAATATGTGGGCCACAGCTTCAAAATCACCTCACAGACCTCTTCTACTCCCACAGGTCTAAACTTGCTTCAGGCAAGAGGAGTGCTTCCAGAGGCGACCATCCCCCTACTGTGGGACTGTGACCACCCCAATGGAGAAATCTCAGATCTGATAGTGGACACCCTGTTATAGAAGAACAGAGCAAACTCTTTACACTTGGTGGCTGAAACTACTCTTTTGGGTTGCAGACAGGCAGGCTGGAGTAGCCTGTTTACAGTCTAAAAGAGCTGAGCTGGTCCGTTCCTCCTTGCAGCAACCCGGACAGGAATATTGCCTTCTTATGGGAGATTGCCCTTTTGATACTCATGCACCACAGTGAGGTCCCAAAGCCAGCTTGTCCTCTTCAGACTAAGATCTCTGCCAACAATTCTCCAACCTCCGATCTCTGGTCTTCATCTCCTTGAGCACCTCATCAAACCATGGAGATCTCAAGCAAGAAGACCTAAGTCGTATACGAACCAGTGTGATAGAGTCAAGTGCTGAAGTAACAGCCCCTGTACTATTGGCTACCACCACCTCACCTGTAGTTGCCTCACAAGCAAAACTTACTACTGGGAGGTGAAGAACCATACTTTTCAGTGATCCGACCAAATGACTGGATCAATCTTGAGATCATTTATCTCAAGCCCCAGTGAGAATACTAGGTCCAAGACATGACCATGTCTGTGGGTCGCAGTAGCAATGGCTTGTGTGAGGCCCAGCAAATTCTTTGTCTGGAGGAAGTCTTGCCTAAACTGTAAGTAAGTAAATTCTTTACTGATCGGCTAAAGAGCCATTACAATGAAAAAATTCATACATAACATATTTAAACATTTCTTATAAAAATCACACCATGTACATAATGAATTACAGTTTCTAACACTCCTATTAATATCCAGCTCTTATTTGAACAGTCCACATTAGCACACTTAAAAGAACTGCCAGGATAGTACAAAATAAAAATAACACTTAATTAACCATTAGTTTGTTTAATTTTTTTGATTGCCAAAAAATATTTTGTCAGTCTTTCAACCGTCCATGACTCTGCAGTGTGAATTAATATGGTTGATAAGGTGGTTACATCAGTCTCACAGAGATTACTGAAAAACAGACCTAACCAATACTTCCTTTCCTTAGCATACCAGGGGCAAACCCACAACACTTGTGGCAAATTTTCTTTCCCATCTAATGGATAGTCACATTCATCTGATACTCTCAGGCTTTTATTATAGCGATGGATTAATACATTACTATGAAAACATTCAAATTTGTAAGTAGTTAAAACTTGTCATAATTCTGGGTTGTCCAGAATATCAAGGTAAATCTTGTATCCAAAGTTAAGATTATTTTCAGTGAACTGTACTAAATAATGTGACTTTTGGAAAATTTTCAGGTCTACTTTGTTCCAAAAGTTACTAACTTTCTTTGAAATATATTTATTGTACTGCTTGTTTAATTTAATCTTCTTATCCACTGCAATTTTTAGTGCAATCAGTTTGTGTTTGTTCAACAATGTAATCAAAGATGCGAACTAGTATTTGGCTTTGCACCCTAGATTATACCAGTATTCTTTTTCATTAAGACACTGTTTTGAAAGTGAGGTGTCCGTCAGATTAGTAATTCTTACCCAAAAGTTTAACTGTCGAATTCCAGTTAATGCTTTCATATAAGTTCTGTTTTGGCTCTAATGTAAGCTGAAGGGCATGAATGCCCTAATCTCATGAGATTCTAAACATTTTAAATAATGGATTTGTAATTTTGTTGTTGATATTAGGTTCCCAGATCTCTTTTCCATAAAGCAGTTGAGATTTGAATTTAGTGTTAATTGCCAAAATGAGGCCTTTTACCGAAAACCCACCATACTCATAATTAAACCTAGTTAGGCCCCCAGTGGTTTTACTGATGTAACCCCCATACAAATGGGGGATCCTAAAATGTTTTCCTGGGCTTGCCTAATGCCCACTGCCAGGCTGGTGTTCTGTGTCTAAACAGTTTAAAAGTGCTGCATGCGAGTGCCCTGTTAGCCCCCTTGCCTGTCTCTTTAAGAGATGTCATTTTCGTTGTATATAATTAATTTGGGTGGGGGCCGAATGGTTTCAGGCTTGAGTCCCGCCTGGGCTGCAATACAGCTGCTTCATTCTGTCATTCCTAATTGAGCAGAGGAAGCCCTTCTAGGATCTGTGATTGTTGATTATTTGTTTTAATAGTACGCTATTAGAAGTCCCTAGGGTAAGGACAAAAGCTGGCGGAAGATCCTTTTCCTCCCAAGCAGCCTGCCAATGGAACAAGCTCCCTCCCCAGGTCCAGGCCTCCTCCTCACTCATGAACTTCCGCACCAGGCTTAAGTCCCATCTGTTGACCTCAAGCGCATGCCACTGTCATGGCACTTAAAGCTCCTAAGGTATTCCCCTCCTCTCCAACTCCCGTCTCCTAGCTTAACCTTCCTACTGGCTGCCTTATTCAGACTGCTTGCCAGAGGCCACGTGTAACCCCTGAATAAACTATATACAAAGTACTACCAATTGCTTATATGTCATGATGATAACCATGCCTGTACCCATGCCTGCATCCACTGCTTTTCTTTTACCGTGCCTGTAAGCCATGCCTGTATCCACTGCTTTTCTTTTACCATGCCTGTATCCACTATTTTTCTTTACTGTAACCACCTCATGCTGTAACTCACAATGCTTCAAATGTTCCTTATGTCCTTGTTCATTCTTATAACTTATATTGTTATCCCAGGTTGCCCCTGAAAAAGGGTCCTTCGGGGCTCAGTGGGCCTACCCGGTCACCAAAATTTAATAAATAAATAAATAATGTAGTAGTCTTGTGACATGGACAGCCAGTTCTCAGTGCTGTATCATTTTTTTTCGTAATATAAAATGTATTACTGACTGTCTCTGCTGAAAATCTGGTGCTTTAGGCGTGACCTCTCCCCCCCCCCCAGGTTTCAGCTGAAAGATGAAAGCCATGAGAAAATGCTGAAACAGCATGTGAGGTCACACACACCCAGGTTTCAGATACCAGGTGTTACGTGGAAGGCCTGAGGCTAATTACAGGGTGGAAGAAGCTTGAATTGAGCATATCCATTTTATGACGTTGGAGAGAGAACCCAGGTTATTACACAGGAGTGTGAAATCATAAAGATGCTTTCATGTCCTGGAAGAGGGAAGCTTATTATGAGATCAAAGCAGTGTCATTTGAAGGACATGAGTCATGCTGAAGATTGCAGAATTTAATACTTTGAATAGACATCCTGTTTTTGTATAAGATATATATTTTTTTATATAATTTGACAGAGGAGGAGCTAGGTGACCTCAACGCAAAAGGGGTGGCAAATACAGTTTCCTTTAAGGAGTATTCTGTTTTACTACACAGAGACACTTTTAACTACACTCTGACAAAGAAACATCATTGAGCACTTTAAGCAAGCATACAGAGAAAGAGACAAGGAATTGCACTGTCAAAACCTGTTTTTGTTTTAGAGATTTGTATGTTTTGTGATATAATAGTTCTGTATTTTATGTTTTACTTATTTTTATCTCTTTGAGTAAAACTTTTTTTTTTTAGCTTACTTGGTCTGTCTTGGATTTCTTTCCTTTACAAGTAGAGTATCTAAGGTTAACGCAGACACTGTACAGAAGCTTGAATGTGATACCAAACTGGAAAAGGTAAGCGTTTTAAAAATCTGAGGTCTTTATTACAGTTTTTAAGGGTTCATTTCTGTGCACTTGGTTAGGTGCCCGCAGGCAAAGATATCTGGCCCCCCAAAGACAGAAGTATCTGAGCCTGTACATTGGGTATGCTAACAAGAGGTTCACAGTTTGAATCCCTCCAGAACTTGAGACCAAAGGTTGATTCGAACCCACAAAACAGACAAGAGGGTTACTTTGTTCTGTTATGATGATGTCAGTATAAAGGGGCAGTCCCCCATGCCTGCCTTCCAGTTCTTTCCCGCCGTCGGCTTGTGAAAGTTCCTCGTGGTAGAACAGTGCTCATCAGTACTTTCTTCAGTCATAAAGTTTTGACTTTTTCAACCTTTTTCTCAATTTTCTTACTTTTCTTATAACATCTGCTGTGTATGTTGTCCCTGACGCCCTCCGAATCACGTAAAAATAAGTGCGACTTGTGTGGTTCCCAACTTCCACACAAGGATGACCATTCCCTGTGCCTCTTCTGTCTAGGCCCAAACTACCACTTGGAGAAGTGCCTGCACTGCCAGAAATTCAGCTCAGCTACCCGAAAGCGAAGGCAGCAGTCCCTGGAAGCTCACCTCCTTAAAAAGAAAGTGGCATCCATGGAGAAGGAGTTGAAGCTTAGGTAGGCTTCAACCTCCCCAGAGGGTCACAAAAAGAAGCGGAAAAGGGAGAAGCACGGAGCAGGAATCATCATTCATGGCAGTCATGATCGGGCTGAGTGGCAGCTCACAGGTATCATCCCTCTGGGATTGCTCCTCAACGTCCATCTTGGTGGCTGCCAAGAAGGCATTGCCCCTCCCATCCAGCTCGCGCTCAGGCCCTTTGGGAGACTCCGAGGTAAAGGAGGCCTCCGCTCCCACCAAGGCTGCTCCTCTATCGTGGCCTTCCGGTTTGAGCAAGTAAGTTGGACATTGTTCCCACCGATGCCCGCCCAGACAGGACTGATAAGCTGCTCACCTCTTTGGGTGACCACCCAGCCCATCACCCTTCCGACAAGGCTGCCCCTCCTGCATGGCCTTCCTTGGATAGGGAGTCCGATAAGTCGGATGCTGGCTCCGACATCTACCTGGATGCTGCTAAGACGGCCGCTAGCTCCTCCAATGACCGCTCTGGGAACCTGCCTGCGTCAGACCCTAGCATCACACCTGATGACTCAGGCTCTTCGCAACAGGTAACCCTGTTGCCCACTGAGGTCCCCATGTCACCTCGGTTCCCACCCAGGGATTTTAACCCTCCCCAGTTGAGGCTGATGATTCAGGGACACTGCCATCAGGGGTCCACCCTCCTGCACCGGACCTTCTGACACCGGACCTGCTAACACTGGACCCGACGCTGGCAGACCCGACACTGCCCTGTGGCATTCCTTTGCCCAACAGAAGACCTGTTCCTCCGTCAGGACCGTTGGACCCTTTCGGCGGTCCCCCTATGCCAAGATCGACGCCCGTGGGACTGATGTTTTCTCTGTCTGGTCTGCCAGTAGGGCCTTTGCCAGGACCTTCTGCCCTGGCAGAGCCCCTGGCACCAGGGTACCTGAGACCACATTACCTGGTGCCGCAGTACCTAGCTCCACAGTATCTGATGCCGCAGTACCTGACGCCTCTTTATCCAGCGCCGCAGTATCTGACACTGGGCTTCCTGCTGTTGGGCTATGGCTACTCTCTTTACAGGTACCCGCACTACCTGTATTCAAGACCCCCTCCTCTTCCTCATCCACCATCCACTCCGCAGCCATTGGCGGATCTGAAGGAGACCTTGGCTTCCTGGTGAGCTGAGGCCAAGGCTCTGCTTAGCAAGGAGGTCAAGACCCGACTCTGGACGCCGGTCCCCATACTGGACCCCTCATGGAGATGGGAGACTCCCTCCCTCCCACCCTCTTGCCAGCGCCAGAGCAGAACCTTCTGGCTCCAACGGTGGGGAGGACATGCACCCCCAAGGGTTCCCCAGAGGGGTCGTTCCTCCCCCTTCCAGGGAGTCTCCTCCTCCTCCTCTCCCCCCTTCCAATTCTGGATCGGATCACTCTGATCATGAAGACGAGCCTCACAGTCCAGAACATCCAAGGCCGAGGGACCCTCTGGAGGATCCCTCCTTTCTGGAGCTCTTGAAGAAGATCCAGGAGTCTTATTCGTGGCATTCAGGGGAGCCAGACCCACAGCGCCAGAAACTCACTGCTCATTTGGATCTGCCAGAGACCACTTCTGCACTGATCCCACTGTGGATGGAGCCTCACGCTGATCTTGTTTCCACCATTTGGAGGCAACCATCCGCGCTGGCCCCCCTTCCAAGGAAGGTGGATAGACTTTACCAGGCTCCGGAAGGTAAGGACTTTTCTCAGTCTTCACCCCAAGGTGGATTCAGTTGTGATCAGCGCCACCCACGGCCACTCTGCCAACCCTAAACACCTGATCTTGTCACCACCCGACAAAGAATCCCAGCTTCTGGACCAGTACGGGAAGAAGATATATGCTTCTTCGACCCTAGGTATCCGGGCACTTAACTACATTGCCCACATGAGGGACTTCCAGAAGTCCATTCATGGCCAGGTGGAATCCAAGCTGGACTCCCTTCCTGATTCACAGACCAATCAGGAACTGGGAGACCTGGTCCATTCCACTTGTTCGGCCTGCAGGCACATGCTCCGTGCCACATATGATGCTGTGGACATTGCTGGCAGGAGCTCAGCTTTCGCTGTAGGCTTATGACATCATTGCCTGGCTCTGTGTGTCAGAATTGGTCCGTAAAGTTCAATCTGCTGTTCAGGATGCTCCCTTCAGGGGTTCGGTGCTGTTCGGGGGTGATGTCAAGGACATAACTGAACTGCAAGAGAAGGGCACTGCACTGAAATCTGTCCAGACCATGTACAGGCCTCCTCAAGGGCAGTGACGTCCCTTTCATCGCCAAACCCAACAAAAGCAAAAGCCCAGTCAGAAAGCAGGCCAACAAGTGTCGTGCCCCTCCAGCAACCAAGACTGCCCCACCAAGAAATCTGCGGGAGCCTTGGCTGCTGTACTGCCTGACACCACCTGACTCCCGGCCTCTCCTTCTGCCTCTAGCCATCCCAGAGGAACCGGTAGGAGGGAAGATTCTCCTCCCATCTACCAGGCTGGGAGAGGATAACATCGGACGCTTGGGTGCTTCAGCTAATATCTGCTAGACACTCAATAGAGTTTCTTCAGAAACCTCCTCGAAAACCACCCCCGCAGTCATCTTACCCCCTGCAACATCTTCCTCTGGTCCTGGAAGAAACCTGTCCCTTCTGGTGAAGACGGTGATAGAACACGTCCCCACTCATCTTCAGTGAAGGGTTACTATTCCCATTTCTTTCTAGTTCCAAAGAAGATGGGAGACTTGAGGCCTATCCTAGACTTCAGCTCCCTGAACATGTTCATGGAGTACAAACGCTTCAGAATGCCCTCCATGCAGAGCCTTCTTCCTCTGCTCTGGCCAGGACAGTGGTTATGCATTCTGGATATGCAAGATGCTTACCTGCACATACCTATATGCCCTTCCCACCACAAATACCTTTGTTTTTGCTTTCAGGGGAACCACTACCAATTCAGGGCCCTCCCATTTGGTCTTTTCTTGGCCCCCCCCGAGTGTTTACTAAATGCCTGGCAGTGGTAGCGGCTCAACCGCGTACCCAGGGTGTGCAGGTCTTCCCGTACCTGGACGATTGGCTCCTGGCGGCTCCATCTAGGGAAGAACTTCTGCATTCTCTTTCCCTTATCCTGCAGGCTTTTACCAGCCAACTAGGCCAAGTCCCATTTGGTCCCTTGCCAAAGCCTCAGTTTTATAGGGGCAATTCTAGACACTGCCATAGGCAAAGCCTTTTTGTCTCTGGACAGGGTCTAGACCCTTCAGAATCAGGCTAGTCTCCTGTGCGGTTGCAGATGGGTCGGAGCCAGGTCAGTTCTCCGGCTCCTCGGGTTCATGGCAGCTGCCATTCCAACAGTTCAGCTTGCTCGGCTCCATATGAGGATCTCTCAATGGATGCTTTGGTTGAAATGTGACCAAACCACGGACGATCTAGACCAAGAGGTGCTAGTGTCAGATCCCATGAGCAGGGATTTGCACTGGTGGATGGTTCAGGAGAACCTGTGTCTGGGAGTTCCATTTTGCATCACTCCTCCTTCCCAGACATTGACAACGGATATGTCAGGGGAGGGCTGGGGTGCCCACCTAGGGTCTCACAGGACTCAGGGCAGCTGGTCCCTGTTCGAGCAGAAACTGCACATAAATGTGCTCGAACTGAGAGCAGTTCTATATGCCCTACAGGCTTTCTTCCATTCATTCTTCCCGGTCATCTTCTCATCCAGTCAGACAACATGTGTGTAGTCTGGTACCTCAACAAACAGAGGAACACGTTCCTATCCTCTGTGCAGGGAGGTGATGAGAGGCTGACATTGGGCAGTTCAGCATGACCTTCACCTGATTGCAGTTCACGTTCTGGGAGTGGAAAACACCCTGGCAGACAAACTCTGTTGATCCTCAGCCAGGGCTTACAAATGGGAGTTAGACCTAAAGGTCGTAAACAACATCTTTTGACAGTGGGGGATGCCTCAGGTAGACCTCTTCACCTCCCCTCAAAATGCAAAGTTTCCCGCCTTCTGCTTGCTCGCTCCAGGGCGAGACTTTTTTGGCGGGATGCTCTGTCTCTGTGCTGGAGGGACAGATTTGTTTATGCCTTCCCTCCACTCCGTTGATTCCGAGGGTCCTGAACAAACTCAGATCAGAAGGAGCTCGGATGATCCTCATCGCCCCCTTCTGGTCTAGGCAAGTTTGGTTCACTCTTCTGCAATAGTTTTCAGAGGAACCTCCGCTTCCTCTTCCTCTGTCGTAGCACTTGTTTGACCCTTGTTCACCCAGGCCTCAGATCCCTTCATCTCTATGCGTGGCTCCTGCAGATGTAGCTAAAGCGTGCTTTGGAGTCTCCCCTTTAGTAGCGGACATTTCGGAGAAAGCCTTCCACCAGGTCCACCTACGCCATGAAGTGGAAATGGTTTTCCATCTGGGCAGACGCTAAAGACTTAAAGCCTTTCTCATGCCCAGCCAACGAAGTCCTGGACTACCCCCTTCAACCTGGGTCTCAGCCATTCCTCTTTAAAAGTTCACATGGCAACTATTTCAGCCTATCACATTTCCTTTGGAGGCAGCACTTTTGGAGACAGGACTTTTGCTCAGTTGGAAGTCTCCAAGACTTTCCTAAAAGGGGCTCTCTACTTGAGGCCCCCCCATCTGCAATCCTGCCCCTCCATGGGACTTGTAATTTCATCCTGGAGAAACTCACGCTGACTCCCTTCAAGCCCGCAGTGGAAGCAGACCTAAAGTTCCTCTCTTTTAATGCTCTCTTCCTAGTGACCATCACTTGTGCTCAGTGCATTTCTGAGCTCCAGGCCTTGATGTGTAAAATCCTGTATTTGATTTTCCACAAGGAACGTGTGGCTCTATGCACCAACCTCAAGTTTCTCCCTAAGGTGGTGGCTGAATCTACGCTGAATCAATCCATTGAGCTACCAACTTTATTTATGCAACACTCCAATCAAGGGGAGTACCTCTTGCATACCTTTGATGTTCACAGAATCCTAAGATTCTACACCAATCTAAGGATCTTTGGAAGACTGATCAGCTCTTTTTCGCTTTCGCCCGCAAATGAGAAGGCAATGCTGTTTCTAAGCAATGCCTTTCAAAAATGGTTGGTGAATTGTATCACTTTGTGTTACAGCAAGCACAGTGAGACCCTTCTGGGTCAAGTCAGAGGTCACTCTGCCAGAGGAGTAGCTGCCTCTGCTGCTTGTTTCAAAAATGTGTCTGAGGCAGACATCTGCACAGCCGCACCTTGGACTTCTGTCCATACCTTCATGAAACACTACAGTTTGGACATTGCCTCTTGCCATAGAGCAGGCTTTGGGTTGGCTCTCCTACAAGGTCTCCTCTCATGAGACCTGTTCAGCCGTGAGGTTTTATGTTATGGATGACAGTCTTCCTCCCGAGTGTTTTTTCCTATTCCAGACTGCTTGGGACTCAGTACTGTTTATGAATACCTACCTCAAGAGCCCTCTCAAAGTAAGATAGTACAGTTATGTAAGAACTTACCGTAACAGTAGATCTTTGAAAGAGGCTCTTGCAGTAGGTATTACTGGCCCACCCTCCGTCCCCCTAAGTATCTTTGCTTCATTTCCATGGGGGGAAATATCCTCTTCTCTCTCATCTTGCCTCTTTTGGCCTTTGGTGGGAAAGAACTGGAAGGTGGGTGTGGGTGACCAGCCCTTTATACCGACACCGTCTGACGCTGGTCAACTGACGATGGCGGTCCTCTGCCAGAGACTACTAGCTAGAAATGTTTCCGTGGGGTCCTGATACCTGGCAGCTTAGTCCTATATGTGAATGCCTACTGCAAGAGCCTCTCTTGAAGATCTACTGTTACTGTTTGACGCTTAAATGGACCTGGGAGCCCTAGCTGTGACAGACAGATGGATCAACCAACCAAACCTTTTGGATCACTGGGAAAGCCACAAGCTGCCTGCAGCAATTTGTTGGTGTGTAGTTGGGAGGTGAGAGGGTGATCAGCTCGAGACATTCGAGCAGCTGCTTCTGCATAGTAGCGCGCGGGAATCGGCAGAAGACAGTGTGTGGCCTACCTGCTACCCTCTTCTCAAGTGGTCTGCAGTTTAATATCAGTTGTCATCCGAAATTGCTGTTGCTGTGACCAAAATCCTGAATTGTGAAAGAGTAAACTTTGCCTGTGAGGGCCGAAGACGTGCTCCTGGAGAGATCAGCCTGTCAGGACTTGAAATAACCGCAGAGTGTATGGTTTATGCAGAGACACTGTTTAATTGCAACCGGACTGTCATCCGAACTGTGGTATTTACCTGACTTGATTATAATTGTGCTGAATGTGGAGTGTGGGTTGCGATTTGGTTCCCCATATCACTGAATGTGTCATGCTGGCTGGAGGCTGCATCCAGCAGACTTACCGGACTGTATCCGAATTATTCATCTGGTCTGGGCCTCACCATCTCAGCCTAGATTGCCGCTCATGTGCAGAGATTCATCCAACGAAAGACCCGCTTGGGGATTCGGCTCCCTGCTCAACACCATCAAACAGAATTCAACCACCACGGTGCATCGTGTGGGCCCTGCTTCCCCTGGCAAACCGGCATACCACCCTGAGGTCTTCATTGCGTTAGTCCTGCATCCTGGTCTGGGTTGTGTGAGTAAACATCAGGGTAGCTCCCTGCAACAAAGCTCAAATCAAAGTGTGTCATCTGATTTAATTGTTTTGGTTGATCATTACAAACTTAGCCATCTGGCTTCGGAATACAAATTGTGGGTTAAAGTGCATGTTGTTTGTTTTCCTTCCTAAGGGCCCCAGCGACAGCTGCAATGCCGACCTACCCCGGGCAACACTTCCGGCTAGCCTGTATATCAACTGGGTACCCAGAGTGTGTGTGTGTGACTGTGTTAGAGCGACTCTTAGGCATGCATGATTAACCTGACTAAATGAGATCTGAAATCAAATACCAGATTGCTGCCCCGCCCTTGTTCACGTCCCCTAAATAAATCAGATCCAGATCTTTCAGCATTTAAACTGGCTACTGTGTACCTTTGTGGAGGGGATACTGTGTTGCTATTGCCTTTCTCTGTTGCAGGTCTTATTTTACAGGAGGTCTCCAGGGCCAGTGCAGCTGATCCAGCCCTGGTGGTAAGTGTGTCAAGTGTGGGTATAACATTGCATTCTGGTGCTAACTGTGACTGTCTAATTGCTGACCAGTATAGGCCACTAGAGGGGTTAGAGAGGGGTGTCAGTGTCTCGGAGGGCTCTACCCAGAGCATCTATGCTACCCTTAAACCAACCCTCTGGGTGAAGGCACCCATTCACAGATCTCATGCCCCTCAACCTGCGCTAATCACGCAGGTGGGGTAGTATCCCTTGGGAGAGCACCACCTAAGGGTTACACTGAGTTTATCTTTTACCAGTTCTATATGTGAGTTCCACAGACAATTGGCAGAAAATCTAATATCTAAACAAGCGTAAGAGGGTACAACCTCAGCTTTCTGGTTCCCCATCTGTCAATTACCATCTGCATTTTTTTTATCAAATGCAACAATCTTTGTTTGATTAAAATGAATTTTCAAATAAAGTTCTTCTGATCTTTTACTTAAGAAATCCATCTTTTTTTGTAGACCAATTTTTGATAAAAAAAGAAAAAAATACCACTGTCATCATCATAGGCTAATGCTGGACATAAGAAATTCTTGAACTTGTGCGAGTCAGATATTACATCTTCCATGTCATTTAATAAGTTATCCAGATATAATGGGAATAAAAGAGGAGCTAATGCACAACATTGGTGGATGCCTTTATTGGTTTGAAATGGATATGATAGTTCTTCTCTAGTTCCTAATCTTATTTGTGCTCATGTATCATTATACAAACTAGCAATAATGGCAAGCAGATTCCTATCGATCCTTCTGATTAAGAAGCAGGTCCCAAAGTAATTTCCTCGCAAAGAAATCAAGAGCAGAGATAAAATCAATAAATACCATATACAATTTTTGCTTTCTTAAGAATAGTTATTTTTCAATAAATTGTCTTAAATACATTATCCAGGGTGGAGTACTGTGCCCTAAATCCAGCTTGCAGGATGGTCATGGACAGGCCCTCTGTTATCCCAACTTGCTCCTTAAGTGTTTCCAGTAGGATTTCTGAAAACATTTTTAAATTGATATATAAAAGACTTATTGGCCTGTACATTGATGGGTCTGTTACTTTACACTTTTTATGAATCGTGAGAATATTCGACCTACGCCAAGTTTCTGGGAAGTAATTCGAGATAATACACTTATAGAGAACAGTCAGAACTTTACACCAAAGGCCAGTCTCTCATAAATATACGTCAACCGGTATGCTGTCTGGGCCTGCTGCCTTATTTCTCTTTAGTGAATTTATAGC
This sequence comes from Neoceratodus forsteri, assembly GCA_016271365.2. Lineage (NCBI taxonomy): Eukaryota > Metazoa > Chordata > Ceratodontiformes > Ceratodontidae > Neoceratodus > Neoceratodus forsteri. Next base: position 29,282,802 of record JADMNL010000035.1, on the reverse strand, counting down.
CAGATAGACTTCATCTAAAGTTATTGGCTTAAAGGTGTTCAGATCTATCCCGACACTTGATAAGATTCTGAAAAGGAAAGATCATGAAGTTTCTGGGTAAAAAAATACACCCAAGTACATTCTGAAATATATGAATCTATAGACATTTTATAATTATCTGTCCCCTTAGCCACCAAAGACCAGCATTTTTTTTTACTATTTCTTGACTTTACTGCTTCAATTATGTGTCCATTGTTTATTATAAGTTTTTTCCCTTGTATCATAACCTTGTAGTTTCCTTTCTTTTCATTTAAGGCTTTTAAAGTTCCTCTGTTATGATTCTTTTTAAACTGTCTTAACAATTTATTAATTTCAGATTTCAGCTTTTTGCAGTCCTTATCATAGCAGCCTTTGTCAATGCGGTATGATTCAGGCAGTTTAATCACACATTCTGGCTTCTTCTTTATTACTGTAAACAATTTAGACAGTTCTAGCATTAACTGTTCTTCATCCATAATTAATAAATTATTTAAATTATTAGTAAAAAAAAAAAGTCAAGAATTACCTGGACAATATCCATTTCTGAGCTTTAGGACCATATAAGCCTCCTAGAGGATCTAATTTCAGAAAAGCTAACACTTCATTCTTTTAGCTGCTGTTGGGGACCTAGCTGTGCCATCTTTAATACTAGTGGTAAATGATCACTATCTGATGTAACTTTCACTTGCAGATTACCCCAGAGATCCACTGCACCTGTCCATAGAACGTAATCAGTTGTAGAAGCACCCCTTGCAGATCTATGGGTGAAATCACCCTCTTTATCACCATCAATTCTGCTGTTAAATGGGTATATATTAAATTCAGTTTTAACATTCGTAGCCAGAGGGAGTTTCCTGATTGGTGCAATACCATCACCTGACGTGTAATAATGCACATTATCGCCACAGTTAGGGTGAAGACATCCTCCACATCTGAAATCCCTCAGCACATCTGCACTTGTTATATTGGGGAAAATAATTTTGCAAAGGCAGCTATTTGCAGTCCTTGGTAATAGACTCCCACTGTTACTGCACAAGAAAGAGGTGCCTTTACAAAGTTATGTTCCCCCACAGAATAACTGCAGGTGTGGTGGAGTGGCAGAGAGGGTTATCTCTCTTCCTTTGCCCTGTTACCCATATCCTATTTGTGTTCTCCTTCCAACCCATCTGCCCTGCGGATCACAGGGTACTGCACTGTCACTGTGGAGACAGAGTGCTTAGTTTGGCGCACTGAGTGGGGACAGTGAGTGCTGCTCAGAGAGACAGAGAGCAGCAGCATACTCTGGGCAGAGAGAGAGAGAGAGAGAGAGAGACAGAGCACAGAACAATGATCATTGATTGTGCTGATAATTGAGCGCTGCCCTCTACCTGATTTCAGGTAGGACGAGTTAGAATGTGTCGTGTGTGTGTGTGTGTGTGTGTGTGTGCAGTTTGTCCCTGCCGCTGACTGCCCACACCGTTCCTCCTCGGCAGCAAATGTGCTTTTCTGTCATGTGATTGGGAGCTTGCCTGTGTACCATTACTTCAGTGGAGAGAGACTGGGTGACCAAAGTAGTTTTGTAACGGTGCTGGACTTGTAGTTCTTGGGGCTCTTCACTGTGAGAGGTGAATGTAACTGTCTCACTACCAGCAGTACCCTCAACAGGTGGGATGGCGACGGGCCCCTGAAGGTTCAAATAGAGGTGGGTGGATAGACTCGCCCAACAAAGAGAGGCAGGAGTCCTACACAGAGGTCGGATGAAGCAAAGATGTTTCTTTAACAGGAGGGGGGGACGAGGACGTGGTCATACAGGAAAATACCAACAATAAAAATGACAGGGAGTATGGACAGCATTATGGTGATAGGAACAACATAGAAACATAGAATTTGATGGCAGATAAGGACCGCTTGGCTCACCTAGTCTGCCCATTTCCCCACCCACCCACCCACTGCAGATCCCAGTTGACCAACAGCCTACTTCCTCCTACCCCCCACTAAAATTGCCTTATGCCTATCCCATGCATTCTTGAATTCACCCACTGTTTTTGACTCTGTGACCTCCTCAGGAAGGCTGTTCCATGCATCTACAACCCTCTCTGTGAAGAAATACTTCCTCACATTACCTCTGAGCCATCCCCCCCTCTATCTTCAAATTGTGCCGGCTTGTTCTTGAGCATCTCTTTTTCTGAAAGAAGCTACCCTCTTGGACTTTGTTGATTCCCTTGAGGTAATTGAAAGTTTCTGTCATGTCCCTCCTTTCCTCGAGGCTGTACATCTTAAGCTACTTTAGTCTTTCTTCATATGTCTTCTGGTGCAGACCCTGCACCATTTTGGTTGCCCTCCTCTGGACAGCCTCCACCCTGTCTATGTCTTTGTGGAGATGGGGTCTCCAGAAGTGTACACAGTACTCCAGATGTGGTCTTACCAACTGTCTGTACAGAGGGCCAACAACTTCCTGTTTTCTACTGGTGATGCCTCTCCCTATGCATCCCAGTATCCCCTAGCCCTCCTTACTGCCTTCTCACATTGCTGGCCCACCTTTAAGTCATCTGATATGACTACCCCTAGGTCCCTTTCCATTTTTGTTGTTGTCAGTATCTCACCCCCATTGTGTACTCTTGAACAGTAACATAAATCAGTGTAAGTACCTCAATGGTAGGGAAAATGATGGACTCACTTCTGAAAGAAAGAACTGTTGAGTACCTAGAGGCCAGCAGGCAACAGACCCAAGGCAGCATGGATTCACAGTAGGAAGGTCATGTCAGACGAATAGAATGGCTTTCTTTGACTGGGTGACCAAAGTAGTAGACCAGGGATAGGCTGTGGACATGGCCTACCTAGACTTTAGCAAGGCATTTGGCACAGTCCCACATAAAATTGCTGGGCCTCTTATTTTGGTTGTATCGCTAGTAGATGTCTCTCATGTTGATGCTGGGTAATATGCCTACCCTAGATTGTGTAATAAGGCATGTCTGCTGTGTACTTGGGGTCTACCTGGCCATAGATTTATTGACTAGTTTGGTCTCATCCATTATTTGTTAATGTTTCCTCTATTGTATCAATATGTTGTGTATCTCATCCACTGCTATGTCCTTGTCACCTCTGTATTGCTGACGTGGAGCCTTTGCAAAGGAGTCTTATGACTAAAAGGTTGTAATTCCGATTGTGTATTAAATAAAATAAGTAAAAGATTAATAAACAAATTAGCCAGCCTGGGAGTGGGTCCCATGGTAGTAGCCTAGGTAGAAAATTGGCTGGCCAACAGGACACAGAGTGTAATAGTAAACTGAGTCCACTCCGAAAAAAAGGGGGTTACTAGTGGGGTACGCAGGGTTCAGTACTGGGTCTGGTCCTTTTTAATGTCTTTATAAGTGATATTGCGGAGGGACTGGAAGGAAATGTTTGCCTCTTTCCAGATGACACAAAGATCTGCAACAGGGTTGATACATAAGGGAGGTGTGTGGAAAGGATGAGAAGGGACTTAGCAAGGTTGGAGGAATGGTCAAAAGTATGGTAGCCTAAATTCAGTGCTAAGAAGAGCAGAGTACTGCAGCTCAGAAAGAAAAACCCAAGGGAAGAGTACACAGTTTGGGGGGGGGTAGTAACAACAAAAATGGAAAGGGACCTGGGGATAGTCATATCAGATGACGTAAAAGTAAGCAAGCAATGTGAAAAGGCAGTAAGGAGGGCTGGGGGGGATACTGGGATGTATAGGAAGAGGCATCACCAGTAGAAAACAGGAAGATCTTACTTTGAGAGGGCTCTTGCAGTAGGTAATTACTTTGAGGATTGCGCCCCCTGGCATCAGGACCACATGGAAACTTCAGCCAGCAGTATCTGACAGGGGACCGCCCACCCGACATCATGTGACTGACAGCGTGATCCTGTATAGTGGGCGGTCCCTATGCTGCCTTCCAGTTCTTTCCCGCCATTGACCTGAACAGTCAGACCCCACGGGTATTGTATGCTGCAGCTTGACCACTGTTCAGATGAGTATCCAATTTTCTTTCTTTAAAAGAAGTTATTTAGTTTTTTGTGTATGTCGTCATCCTCCATTATCGAGCACAAAAATAAGTGTGCTTCATGCGGCGTGCAGCTACTGCACAAGGATTCACACTCCCTCTGCCTCTTCTGCTTAGGCTAGGAGCACAAGGTTGACGACTGCGAGACCTGCGCCAGCTTTAACCTGGCCACACAGAAGCACCATCAGCAGGCCCTAGAGGCCAGTTTGCTAAAAAAGAGGATAGCCACCTTGGAGAAAGAGCTCCAAAAATTACGTAGCGCTTCAGTCGAGTCCAAGCATGAGAAAAAGAGGAAGAAGAAATACAGGGACCGGGACCGAGACTGGTGCCTATTGTGTCTGAAGCTGCTGTGGGCTTTTCAGACGAGAGACTACTGGTCTCCTCCAGGAAGTTGGCCACCGTGGCCCAGCCAGCTCCCCCTAAACATCAGTCCTTGGGCCCCCTGCTGCCACTGGTTCTTGTGGCTGCAGGATCCTTGGCTGCACTTAGACCCATCTCTATGGGTCCATGGAAGCTGCTAAGAAGCTTGTCAGACCCTCCGACGAACGCCCGGTTCCAGATCTGGTGTCGGGCACTGGAGCCTCTTTAGTCCACCAGACTTTGACCAATAAGCTGAGTGTCAACCAGCTTGACATTTGCATTGTCATATCTGATGGTAAGTTGGACACCGGCCCCGCCAATGCCCACCCAACTGACCTGGCATCGGGGTCAGCTGAAGGCCCTGACGAATCTCTACTGCCAGACCTACCTCGCCAGCTCCCGGAGGGTTCTCCCCACCAGGCCTCTCCACTGGATGTGGCCCCCCTCACTTGCCTGTCGATTGAGAGACAGGAATTGAGGAGCTTCCGTCAGGTGTCTCAGATACACCCACGGACATGGCGATAGGTGTGGGCATTATACCAGATGGTTCTCCGCCACCTCCTCCACTGTCTGGGGCCACCAGTACATCCGCACACCAGACCTAATCCTACCAGGACCGTCTGGGTTCAGCATTCTACAAGGGTCTCCGTCATAGCCTCTGGCCCTGCTGTCGATCCCTCTGATGGGTTTGCCTCCATCAGGCTCTCCATCAGGGTATCACCCATCAGGCCTTCTGTCGGGTTACCCTCCGTCAGGCCCTCTGTCAGGGTATCCTCCGTCGAGACCTTCTTCAGGATTCCTGCTGTCTGGGTATCCAGTGCCTCAGGCACTGGTGTATAACCCACTGGGTTACCCCATCAGGGTTTCATACATCAGAATACGCTCCAGCCTTCCCCCTCCACATCAGGATACCCACCTTACCATATGCTGGGTTTCCAGCCCTATCCTCCCGCTTACCAGCCTCCTTCTCCTCTTCAACCTCTAGTAGACCTCCGGTCAATTTTGCAGTCCTGGTGGTCGGAGACCAAGTCCCAGTTGGTAACAGAGCTAGATAACCATCAGCCTCCCAGGGACCCCCCAATGTCCAGCAACCAAGACAGGTTCCTCTGCTTCAGCCAACGCTGGGCCCTCTGAAGGCCCTGATGCTGGCCATACCTTCAGGCAAACCGACATCTGGAGCCCAGAGAATTTTCTGACTCAGACCAGGATTCAGATTCAGACTCTTCAGTCATTGGGATTTGGATTCGAAACCCTACCTATGGGGAACCACAACCCAAAGAATCCCCCAAGTTTCCTCTGGAGAATCCTTTGTTTTCAGACCTCCTTAGGAAAATTGCAGCAGTGTATGACTGGAAGTCGGATGACCAGGATCCAAAAAAGGCGGTGCCTGGCAGAGTACCTGGACATGAAGGAGGTGGCACTGATCCTTACCCCACCCTGTCTTGAGCTGCACGAGGACCTGACATCAACCATTTGGATGATGGCCAAGAAGCTGACCACACATATTGTATGCCACAGGGGAAGGATCACCTCAGTGCACATCTTCCACTCTGGTAATGAGGGCTGTTAATTACATTGGGCACATGCTAGTCTACCAGAAATCCTTGTTTGCCCAGCTAGAACCAACCATTCAGGCACTACCAGATTTGGATTATAAAACCATATTGGAGGATTCGATCTGTTCAGCAAAAGTGGCCACAAGCATTCGCTGAGAGCTACCTATGATGCAGTAGACTCTTCTGTGAGAGGGGCCACTACAGCTGTCGGCCTACATCGCTTCTCATGACTGAGGGTGTTGGGCTTGGCACAAGATGTGCAAACTGCTATCCAAGATGCACCTTTCAGGGGATCTGTCCTCTTCGGTGAGGATCCTCAAGACATCATCACCTTCCAAGGTTTTAAATAACTCCAAAAATTGATTAGCGCTTTCATTGTAACCAATTGCAGAAAAGCAGGTATATGCATTTTTTAGCAGTTTACGTTGCTAAACAAATTGATACACCAGCTATGCATTATCCCAACTGATTAGCAGTTTTACTTGTGAAAATGCTAAGTAAGATAGTACAGTTACGTAACAACTTTCCATAATAGTAGATCTTCGACAGAGGCTCTTGCAGTAGGTAACTTTTTTCTCTTCATCCATCCTCCTTATCTTTTCAGCTCTTTCTTTATGGGCTCATTCTGAGCTCCAGGAGCCTCTTATCCTTTCTTCTGTTGCACCTCCTTGAAAGTCTCTGGTGGAAGAACTGGAAAGTGGGTGTGGGGACCGCTCACTATATAGGATCACACTGACGTAAGTCACGTGACGTCAGGTGGGCTGTCCCCCATCAGATACTGCTGGCTGAAGTTTCTGTGTGGTCCTGATGCAAGGGGGTGCAGTCTTCAAGGTAATTACCTACTGCAAGAGGCTCTCTCAAAGATCTACTGTTATGGTAAGTTCTTACATAACTGTACGTTGTTATCCCTCTGTCCAGGCAATTGGTGAGACTCCATCTGGAGTACTGCATGCAGTTCTGGAGACCCCATCTCTGCAAGGACATAGACAGGATAGAGGCAGTCCAGAGGAGGGCAACTAAATGGTGCAGGCTCTGCAACACAAACCATATGAAGAGAGACTAAAGGAGCTTAATATGTATACCCTCGAGGGAAAAGGGGGACATGATAGAAACTTTCAAATACCTCAAGGGAATCAACAAAGTCCAAGCGGGTAATGTCTTTCAGAAGAAGAGATGTGCAAGAACAAGGGGGCACAATTTGAAGACAGAGGGGGGACGGCTCAGGGGCAATGTGAGAAGTATTTTTTCACAGAGAGGGTGATGAATGCATGGATGCATGGAACGGCCTTCCTGAGGAGGTTGTGGGGTCAAAAACAGTGGGGAAATTCATGAATGCATGGGACAGATATAAGACATTTCTGGTGGGGGGGGTAGAAAGAAGTAGGTTGTTGGTTAACTAGGGTCTGCAGCTTATCTAATAGGTAGGGAAATGGGCAGACTGGGTGGGCCAAGCAGTCCTTATCTGCTGTCAAAGTCTGCGTTTCTATGAGGGAGGGAGAGAGAGAGAGAGACTGACTGTTCTTCGTTTCTGTTCCCCACCCCAAGAAAATACAGGCAGCAAGCGGAGCCAATGGGCGTGCAGCGCCCTACTATACTACACTGGAATGTAATGCACGGTGAGGCTACTGCGCCCGATAACTCCGCCCCATGAACCAATGGGCATGCAGCCCCTACCGAGGTGTCAGTCGGCAGGGGCGGCAGGCGGTGGGAATGCTGCCACCCGCCCGGCTGACGAGGGGGAACGGGGTGGTGGGGCTCAGTGGGGGGGTACCACTTGACCACCAGGGATATTGCAATATTTTGCTTTACAGATGCCCGTGATTGGGCACATAGCGGTCCATTGGACCACCAGGGATATAGGAACGTTTTCTATTTTTATACAGATGCCCGTGATCAGGCACATAGCGGTCCACTGGACCACCAGGGATATATGAAGGTTTTCTCTTTTTGGACAGATGCCCGTGATCAGGCACATAGCGGTCCACTGGACCACCAGGGATATAGGAGCGTATTCGGTTTTTGGACAGATGCCAGCAATCGGGCATGGGGGGGCGCCGCCAGGTGCAGCCGGAGCTCTGGTGACTACCCACAGGTGACAGCTGCCGTGTTGTGCCCTGCAATGCAGCAGCTCACCTGTGGGTGGCCATCAGTTGTTCCTTTTTTTTTGGCGTAACTTTGTGCTGGCGCAGGTAGGGGTTGTGCATGCATGGCTCTCCACATCCCAGGCTGAATATCGGGCTGTGCAGGTTATGCATGGGCACACCCCCCCCCCACACTTGTGTCTGCATACACTACTGAAGCGCTCCGGCGCATCGGGATTTGTGCCATGCACTTTTCCCTTTTGAATATCGCACCGGGCGCATCAGTGGGTTGCACATGGCGCAACACTGTTGCACCATGCGCAACCCTTTTGAATATCTGGTCCCTAGTCTTCTGTTGATTCAGCTGCGCATTGAGTACTACTGAAAAACGTGAAAATACCTCCAAAAAATAGGGAATCTGAGTATAATCAGCAAAATATAAAATTAAATCATCAGCATAAGCTTGTACAGAAAATGAAGATACTGTCCCAACTTGAACTCCCAGCCAATACTTAGATTGTACTATGAGCTGTTAAAGGGGATCAAGGGAAAAAATATATAAAAGGGGACTTAAAGGGCAACCTTGTCGAACCCCAGTAACTAAATGGATGCCATCAGCAGCCGTCTCTTGCAGGAAAGGATGTACTACATTATGTTCATAAAGAGATAGAATAATCTGAACCATTGGCTCTGGGATTCCATATTTCCCTAAAACTGAATAAAGAAAAGGAAGATGAACCTTATCAAAGGCCTTTTCTAAGTCTGCAGAAAGCATACAACCGACAATACCATGAAGTGAAAAATATAGTATCTATAATAATCATTAAAGTAGACTGAATTCTCCTGTCAGGGATTCCACAAAATTGATATGGGGATATCACTAATTTAGCATATTGCTTAAGCCAATTATTTAAAATATTAGCAAATATTTTATAGTCCATATTTAAAAGGGTAATTGGCCTCCAATTTTTAATGTTATTCCTGTCCCAGTTTAAATAAATATAACAATAATCCATCAGTAAAAGAGAAAAACACAGTTGTGTCTATAAAAAAGTGAAATAACAAGTGAAGACATTGACTAAATTCCTTAACAAAGCTTTTATAAATTTGGTGGGGTAAACCATCCAACCCTGGTGAAATGTTGGGTCTTAGTTTTTGAATGACTGTTGTTATTTCCTCAATAGTAATTGGTCCCAACAGATTAAGGGCGGCTGCTGGTACTGAGGGTAATGTAACAGTACTAAGAAATTTTTCAAGATCAGCTTTTAAACTTGGTAGTTTGGGTTCTAAGGTCTGAAAATGCTGTCTAATGGTTTCCCTAAATTGGGCCAAAGTGGTCGCTTTAGAACCATCAGGAGTAACAAAAAAGTCAATAGTAGAGGAATCTTTCAGGGATTTGCAGGCCTCAGAAGGATCACAGATGGGTTTTTTTGAGTGTCATTGCTAAATATAGCTTGCAGCGTCTTAGCCCTATCGTATTGAAAGGTTTTCATAGAATTTTTAAGAACACTAATCTGAGCTAAGTAGTCAAATTTTGAAATATAGGAAATCAAAATTAACCTTTGTAATTGTTGCCTCAGGGACAAATACTTCATAAAGTTAGCATCTTTTGTGGCTACACCCTGATGCTTAAACCAATTCTGTAAAAGAGTTTTGGTATCCAGCCACCAGACCCCTAAATCAGGATATAAAAAAGCTACTGATAGTCTAGCTTGCAAAAGCATTTTTACCCCAAAAGCAATCCGAGGGGAATCTAAGGTGGAAATATTTAGTTTCCACTTTCCATTCCTACCACACCCTGGGTTTTCAGAAAAAGAACATAATACTAATAAATGATCTGAAAACTCTAAAGGTTTCATTTGAAAAGCCTGAATATGTATTGATGGGGAAACAAACATATAATCAATCAAAGAATGCAGTGTACCTTTAGAAAATGAAAAAAGCGGACCTTTCAAATGATGGGTGAGACAATTACACAGACCTACTGTTTTGAGTATGGAAGGTAATGCATGTGAATCGCAATAAATTTTCTTTGTCTGCTGTGCCAGACCAGTAAGGCTGCAATTGAAGTCATCACCCCATAAAATAGTCAAGGAAGTAAGTAAATATGGTTGTATAGCTTTCATACACTTCACTCTATCAGCCTTTACTTGGGGGTTGTAGATGTTTATAAACCTATAACAGGTGTTATGCCATTTACCATCTATTTTTAATACCCTTCTGGGAATAAGGTCTACTAGTTTGTGTAAAGAAAAATTAAAGGAAGCAAAAAGAATGCCAACACCATCAGCACTATCTGTGCCAAATGACCAATAGGAAAGTCCCCAAGGCCAATCTCTTTTAAAGGTGTATAGTTGTTCTATGGAAAACATCCATGTCTCTTGCAAAAAACTTACAGTAATCTTAGAGTCGTGAAGGTACTGGAAAAAGAGCCTGCCTTTTAAAAATTTTTAAAAGGTTATGCATATTTAAAGAACCCCAAGTAAACTGCATATGAAGGATTTATTATTTTTTCCTTTTTTAATTTTTCTTCTTGTAGTTATCCAAGGGTTGTGAAGAGACAGAAAAAGAGGATTTCTGGGAGTCAGAATCCCCAATATCCATGTCTGTTTCCCCCCATGGAGAAAATAAAGCAGCATAGGAATTGGTTGATTCTACAGAGACCGGGCTGGGGGGAGACTTTGCTTGCAAATGCCTAGAAGATCTCTGCCTAGGAAGTGGGGAAGAGGGGGCTACAAAAGCATCGTTAGGACTCACAGTAACAGAATCAGTATAGCAGACTGGTACCATCTCCTGAGGTACCACAGGAGCCCTGTCTGCCCCCACTTTTGAAGAAGCTTGTAAGGCAGTGTCAGTAATCTGAACTGCAGATGTGGGAGAAGAGTGCAGAAGGGGGAACTTCCAGAGGAAGGTGCTCTATTACCACAGAAGAAGAGGGGGGGAGGTGAAGAAGTAGCAGAATCTTGTGCTTTCTGATGCAGGATGCCTTGTTTTTTGCTACCCATGGGCAATCTCAAAACACGTGTCCATATTCTTCGCATAAATCACACCTAGGGTGATTTGCACACTGCATGGCAATGTGGCCTACCTCCCCGCAATTGTCACACCTGGGCTGGTCATACGGGCTAGAACTGCACTTATAGCAAGCCCGAGGCTGCCCACCATAAAAATAGGCTCCCTGATCTCTCCCCAATAAAAAGGAGTTCGGAATATGTTCAATACCAGAGTCAGACTGTCGCAGCTTAACTTTATATTTCCACCCTCCCATCCAGAAATGCTCCCTATCCAAAATAGGTTCAGGAGAGCTTAACACTTCACATTTTTGAGAAAACCAGAAAGAAATGTCTTCCACATGGACTCCCTCATTACGAAACATCGCTGTCACAGATTTAAGTAAAGGTTTAGTTAGTGGTATAACTAAAAAGGGGGTCCAGATGGGAGAGAACTTGACATGCCCATACCTTTCCCAAAATAAATCTAAAATATGAGATGACCTGAAGCTAATATCAAAATTATCTTCTCCTGAAATGTTATTAAAAGCATAAACGTCTTTAGGAGAAAAATGTAAAGAGTCCTTAATCAAAGTTTTCCCAACATAATGTCTGTCAGGCCTAGGGTCCAAACCTCCTTTATACCGGATACAAACGGCATTCCTCCATGGGGCTGATTCCCTTTTGGTAGTTGAAAAAGTTCAGACATTAAAGGTCTTTCCTGAGATAGTTTAGAGGCCTCTAAACTTGAAGAAGAGGGAGGTGAAACATCCTTAATAACCATATCCTGCAGGATTTGAGTTGCTGTGGGAACTGAAGGAAGAGATGGTATTGCAGCTTGCTGTAAGATAGCTGTGGAGCCTGGTTTCCATGTAGGGGGGTTTTGAGTTAGTTGAAAGTCAGAGTCCCAGTCTGGATCAGGTACCCAGATACCTGAAGGAGCTCGTTTCCAACCTGCTCCTACCAAAGCTTTTCCTGGCGTCCAGGGCCCTTCAGTCAAGGCAGGAGGGTGTGTGAGGCTAGGAACAGTACCAGTTTTAGCAGTTAATTTTTTAATAGGAGTAGTTCCCCCTCCAGTACTGTGAAGCACATCCTTAATAAAGAACTCTGTGACACCAGGTTGAGGTGTCATTTTAGTTTGATAAGTGATATTAGGAAGATCCGCTGATTTTTCTACAGTAGGTTGCTTATAAACAAACCCAGCAGCTTTACTGAGTGGAGCGTTCAGAGTAGAAGGAAAATCTACAGTAGAGATAGGGGCTTGTAACAACACTGAGGGTTTTAAAGTAGTTGAATTATCATGCCCCTCCGAGTTCGGCTTTAGGCACTCATCAATTTCAACGAAAATACTGTCAGCCGTTTGAGCAGTCTCGCTTGGTTTAGAAGGCATTTGCGTTGAATCCTGAATGTTAGGGGAAACAGAAGAAACAGGCAAAGACTCACCAAGCCCCGCAGGCTGTGCGGAATGCTGCTCCTCAGCTGAGGAGCTGTCAGAAATTCCACTGCTAATGACAGGGCATGTCTCTGGGAGCTGTAACTCTGCAGAGTCTGTAAGCGGTTCACCAGAAAGAGAGCTCATTGTTACAAGTACAGATGAAACTGTGCCTTTGCTAGCATCAGGAGTAGCACTAAATTCTAAATCCTCTGCAGAAAACAGAGCCTCATGAAACTCATCATCTGATTCAAAATCCGATAAATCCATACAATTTGCCTCTTGCAGCTTCACAGTGGGAGATGAGGCAAACTCTCTCACCGCACCAGCATCTTCTCCCTCTGACCTGCACCAAGTGGCCATCTTGCAGGTAGCCTGTCCCCCTACTGGCCAAGAGTAGGGGAATATCCCCCGGTGTCCAGGCCAAATTTCCCCCATTCACTGGAAATACCACAAACAGCTTAATCTGGTTCAATCTCATGTGGTATTCATCTGTGTGGAGCGTAATTGTGAGGTGGGAGGAGCAGCTGCAAAGTGGGGTGCTAGCTGCACACTCAAGCAGACTTGATAGACCATGTAGCCTGTATCTGCTGGCAAATAGTAAGTAAGTAAGAGCAGCAGCACAAGAGGTAAAGTAAGAATTGAATTCAGTGGCAACTGAGAGGTGGGCAGAGGTAAGGACATTATTGACATAGATGAGTGGAGTTTTGGATTTAGAGGGGGGGGAGAGAAGAGGGAGTTAAAAAATTTTCAAAATATTGATGGGGTTATTAGCATCAAAAGTGGATTTAAAGTATTTGGACTTAGCGAGTCTTGGAGCAGGCATTTCTGAGGGCTCAATATCTGTCATGGTCAGCATTTGATTTAGAGACTTTGTGAGCCTTCCAAGCCTGGTCTTGATTTCTCATACATGGCACCAATTCTGGTGTGATCCACGGGAGATGATTTCTGTGTAGTCGAGTGTGCTTAAAGGGTGTATGCTTGTTCCAGATGTCAAGAAAGTGGCCTTGGAAATAGTCCAGGGCTTCATTAACTGTGGTAGCAGATGAAATAGGAGACCAGTCAGTGTAGGCTAGGTCATATAGGAGGTGGGCAAGGTCTAGGGATTTATATGAGTGGACAAGCAATGTTTTATGTGGGGCTTTTGGGCAGTGGAGTTTCTGGACCAAGTAGATCATATGATGGGGTTGGCTCGTGGATCAATTGCGTTAAGGGCCGCAATGTTGATACACAGCTTGGATAGGGAGGGGTCAGGCCAGTTTTGTTTAAAGTCGCCTAGTATATAGAATTTAACATTTGATGTGAGGGTAAAACTTTGAAAGAGAAGATTAGAGGCAATAGTAGGGGAGAAGCCTGGGTGGTAGTAAATCCCAGCAATGTAGATTGGTATGGACTAAGGCATGTAGAGCCTGAGGACAAGGGCTTCATAAGCTGTGGGGACTGTTACAGATTGGAACAGGGTAGTATGAATGGAGGACGAGGTGTAATTAGCTATGGCGCTGCCCCTATCTGCGTGGTCTTGCCGGGTGATATTGTAGCCAGGGATGTACAGTATATACTGGGATCAGGTGTTTTATTATTAAACCAGGTTTCTGTTATTATGAAGAGGTCAGGGGCCAGCAATAGTGCTAGGGGTTGAAGCAGGTATTGTTTAGATAGTAGAGTTTTTATGTTAAGGTGGAGTATTTTAAGACCATGAGGGAGGGTTGGTGTGTTGGAGGAAGGGGAGGGCATGTGTGGGAGAGGGGCCGCCTGCATGTTTTGTTGTTTTTTAATCATAGAAGAATTTTATTGATTTTAGAAAAGGTCCCTACAAATGTGACCTTGAAATCACAATTACAAATAATGTAGGCAGTACAGAGTGATAGCCACATCATATATAATAATCCTCAGCATGCAAGCCTATAGGTGTACCATGTCCACCAGCTATACATCATTATGGGAAAGAAACCAAGACACTGAAGTAAGCTTGGTATTAAAGATACAACATGCCAGCAGTTCAGATGGGGGGTTATTGTAAGGGGGAGGGGATTTACACAAGGGGGGCATCAGATAGGGTTCCCATTTTGCTACGTATCTACCCAGTCGGCCTTGGTGTACATAAGAGAGGCATTCCAGCAATGCCAAACGAGCAAGGGCCACGTGCCAACTTTCCCGAGAGGGCCACAGCCCTTGGCGCCAGTGCATTAAGAGTAGGCGCTTGGCCTCCATAAAGGCCAGCATCACCCATTCTTGTAGGGGGTAGGTAGGTAAGGTGTTAAATGGGGTCATGTCCCCAGGAAGGAGTCTAGCATCTACGGTTAAAATCATAGAGCCCAGCAATTGGGAACAATCAGAAGCAACTACTGACCAGAAGGGCAAGACCATGAGGCAAGTCCACAGGATATGCAACAGATTCGCTTCTGACTGGCTGCATCTCCAACAGCTTGAATGACTCAGCATGCCAGGACGACACAAAATTGCTGGGGTGCAGTACCAAAAGAAGAGAATCATAAGTTGGAGAAATCTACTTTTGGCATCCCTATAGTGAGTATGCATGGCCTGCAGATATTGGGACCAGGTGGCATCTGGGATATCAGAGTGGAGGGCTGCCACCCACTTAAGCTTACTTTGGGTCAAGGGATCCGGATGAGCATCTCTCAAAGCATGGCAGAATTTCCCGATAAGACCTTTCAGGCTAGGGGAGTTGTGTATCTGGCCCACCCACTTCCATTTACTGTCTGTGTGAAACTAGACTGAAAAACTCTGCAGAGCGCTGCGCAATTGGAGGTACTTCCAAAATTATGAGGAGGGGAGACGGAATATAGCTTGCAGCTGGTCATAGAAGACCAAAACATTGTCCGCTATGCAGACATCTTGGACTTTAGAGATCCCTTTCAGTTCCCAGGAAGGCCAGTTGATGAGTGTGCCCCCTACTATCAAGAAAGGATTTTGCCACAGAGGGACATAACGCAGTAGGGGGGCCCATGCTATACGGGGGGTGTGGGATAGAGCCATAATGGTGCACCACTGCTTGCGTATAGCTAGCATGGGAGGAGAGAGGTTGCAAGAGGCTTTAACCTCCAGGCTGAGCAGTGCCATCAGTGGGCCACCAAGGTACAGACCGGACTCAAACTGAACCCATGGTAGGTCCTGAGAAGCTCCTGGTGCGAACCATTGGGTGGCCACAGCTGCTAGGCAGGCTAAATGATAACCCTTGAGCCAGGGGACTCCTAATCCACCACGGGTCCAATGTGCACGTAATTTCTGTTTGCTCCAGGTTGGGGGTTTACCATCCCAAAGAAACCGAAACATAAGGCGGTCCATGGATGCAAATAGTTTTGGTGAAAGGGGAATTGACAGGTTGTTCAGAAGATACAAAACCCTAGGAAGGAGGAGCATGCGCACTGCAGCAGCTCTGCCCAATAGGGACAGCTGTAGCTTGCGTCACCGCTCAAGCGCTGAGACGAGTTGGGCCAACGATGGTGAAAAGTTTGAAGGCTGTAGGTTGGACCATCGATTGGGGATAAAGATACCCAAGTAGGAGAATCCCTTCTCCACCCAGGCAAGTTCAGTGCCAGCAAGGCAGTCTTTGGTACAGTGTGGGTTCAGGGGAGCCAGTATAGTTTTTTTTCTGGTTAGCATGTTAGCCCGAGAGGTTGGCAAATTGCTGTACAATGGCCAAGACAGTCGGGAGTGCCAGACGGGGTTGTGAGATGGCAAGTAAGAGATCATCGGCATATGCCACTACTAAATGAAAAGTGCCACCTATCTCCGTGTCGGAGATGGTCTGTGAGGCTAGAAATGCCCGGATAAGGGGATCTAATGCTATCAGAAAGAGGAGCGGTGAGAGGGGGCAACCTTGCCAGGTCCCCCTTTGCAATGGGAAGGGGGCAGAAATAGTGGTGTTGGTAAGAATGCGAGCCACCGGTGAGCTGTACAGGCTATGTACCCAGCAACAAAAACCCAGGTCAAAGCCATATTTCTGAAGTACTGCGAAAAGGTAGTTCCATTTGATCGAATCGAAGGCTTTAGTAAAATCAACAGCAAGGGCTGCCATAGGGACTGTGGACCGGGACACTGCCCATTTGAGGTTGAGCAGCAACCTGGTGTTATCAAGGCCAGATTTCCCTGTCATGAAGCCGGCCTGGGCCGGGTGAGTGATGGAGGGCAACACATCAAGCAAGCGAGTAGCTAAGATTTTAGCGAGTATTTTCATGTCGACCGGCAGTAGGGAGATGGGGTGAAAATTTTGCACAGTTCAGGAGGTCATTAGATTTTTGGGGGAGAAGGGTAATAAGGGCCTCTCTCATTGTGGGTGGGAGCAGTTGAGTTATATGAGCCTCTTGGAGAGCTTTAAGTAGGGGTCCTATTATTTCTGTTGCTAGCACTCGATAGAGTTTGACTGTCATGCCATCGGGGCTTGGGGCTTTTCCTGAAGACATTTGGGAGAGGGATTGCCTCACCTCTGCTTCCTCCAGTGGGGCATCTAGCCAAGATAACTAGTCCTGTGTGAGAGTCGGGCCCTCAGAGTTTTGACTAAATTGGGCCAATCCCTGCCGTAGCTGGGACGAGGACAGGGGAGAATGAGATTCATAGAGGGAGGCATAAAAGGACTGCATGGCAAGGTTGCTATCTTGTGGAGTATGAACCACTTTGCCTGAGAGGTCCCGTAGGGCATGGATTCATGATTCATGATGTCACCTGTTTACATAGTCTAAAGGCTAACAGTCGGACACTTTTCTCCCCCATCCCAGTAGGTGTGCTTCGTCCTAAGGAGTAACCACTCCGCCTTTTAATTGAGAATGGTATTGATATGGTATTTCAACCCCACTTTCTGGCGTACAAGGGAGGTATTCCTGCGCAGAGAGCTTCTTGATTGGAACCTATGTTCCAGACCAGCAAGGTCGGTTTGAATGGAGGTTAAAGTCGCTCTGAGGGCTGTATTTTTTGCAGCAGCAAAAGCTATAATTCGACCTCTAAGAACCACGTTGAAGGCCTTCCAGACCATACTGGAGTTACTTCCCCAGTAGAGTTAATGGCAAAATATTCATGGGCCACTTGGGATATCATGCTATGAAACTCCGGTTCCCTCAGGAGGGAGGGGGTTACACCTCCAGCGGGTGCCCTGTGGTCGTTGTCTATCAGGGGAGTATGTAGTTAGAACTGGAGCATGGTCAGATATTAGGATACTGCCAATTTTGTTGTCGGACAAGTGCTGGGCTGCAGCCACGTTACCCAGCCAAAAATCAATATGGCTATGTGTGGCATGGGCATGAGAGTAAAAAGTGTAGTCCCGTCCTGTTGGATGGTATCTCCGACAAATATACGCCAGCCCCCACTCCTCTTGCAATCCTTGCAGGACAGCATAAGCCTTGGGATGAGATTGAGGGAGAGGGTTTGATTTATCTAAAAAAGGGTCTAAGACCATATTGAAGTCCCCACCCACCAGGATAGGAATGCCGGAACCCTTCCTGGATAGAGATGAGATGGCCTAGCTAACAGCAGGAAAAAATTCTACGTGGTCTTCGTTGGGGGCATAGAGGTTAGCTATAATAAGTGGCCCCGCCAAGGAAGACAGCCTGACCACCACCCATCTGCCATGAGTATCCCTCCGAGTGTTCTACGTCTTCCAGGGAGATGATCTGCATATCAGAATGTCTATCCCATTGGTTTTGTTCAGAGCAGAGCTGGTGTGCACCTCTCCTACCCTAGACTTTTTCAGCCAGGGGGCCGCTCTACTCAGAAGGTGCATTTCTTGGAGTAGAGCGATGTCTGTGTGAAGAGAGGGGGGAAAGTGGAGCACCTTGGTATGTTTAAAAGGGTGGTTAAGGCCCTTAATGTTCCATGAAACCAGAGAGGTACCTGAGGAGGGGTTAGTTACTGGTGGGGCCGTGTTCCCAATCAATAAGAAAGCAGGGAAAGAGGTACTTTAGTCACCAAGGCAAGGCAATAAAGCAACAATACCAATGAGATTGAGAGAAGGTTCCACCCACCAGAGATGCAGAAAACCTCTGTTGAACCGTTGGCACTAACCTCTGTACACCAAAGTTTGCAGATAATACACTGGTACTGGAAAGGAGCTGAAGAGAGAGCAAAGCACAATAGTAAATATAAACTTTTTCAACAAAAAGCAGGCAAATAATATGCAAAACTGTTTTAAGCGCAGCTAAAATAGTATACTCTGAGAACAGTGTGAACAAGTGTAGGGGGAGGTGTATGAAACCCAGTGAGAGACAGACCCCCCCATCAGAGGATCTGCCAAACGGTCGAGCACTGGGACATCATGAGTTGAGGATAGGGGAAGTGGACGGAGGGGATCTCGGGGAGGTTGGGGTAGGAGGGCAGAATAGGGAGTGATGAGAGGGAATGGAGGTAGTCGGCTCAACCGCCATATCAGCGGTGCTAGGGGCCATGCAGTAGCCCACAAAAGAACGCCTAGGTAGCTGGGTAGGCATATGGGGGGGGGGGGCTAAGCCCCAGACCCTAATGCTGCAAGCAGCTGTAAGCTAGAACTTGTAAGACTGGCTGGTTAGCCCTAGGCACTAACCATTGCCTAGAAACTCGTCCCAGGAGGGACAAGGGAGAGAAAACATGGGGAAATATCACAGCCCCTGTTCGAGCTCCCCATGCGCACATGGAGATAGCAAACCTACGGCTTTAAACCCCCGCGGGGGGGGGAATGCCAGGAGACCGGCTCCAGTGCAACAGCGGGTGGGGGGGGACTATAACAACCCTGTAAACTACCACTTAAACACACTGAGGCTACTAAGAAAAAAAAATAAAAAGTCCAGTTATTAGCCATTGGGGCCTTCGACCTGCCCAGTAACGACCGGGGGAAGATCAGCAGGGTCTTGAGGTCTGGACGACACCACCGCAGCATAGGACAGCACTCCAGGTCATACAGGAGTCAAGGCATCTACTGCTGCCACAAGTGAGGCATCCGGATATTCTGCCCATTCCAGAGTCATGTCTGTGTCCATATTCAAAAGGTCTTGGCACTTGGAGTAGGTAGGAGGGGTAGAAGAGGCATAATCATTCCGAGATATTTTCGCTGGAGGAGTGTGCGGTTGGGACTCAGGAGAGATAGAGGTTCTGCTCTGGGACCATTGTCTGTGCCCAAAGTTGGAATTAGCCCCTCAGGGTGGCAAGGAGGTGATGGCGTTAGCTTCAGGGAGGGCAACTGCCTGCCGTGGAGAAGGCGAGTGAGGTGAGGAAGCAACTGGCACAGGGGGACTGGTATTTGCAGCTGCACGTCCGTCTGAATAAGAGTCCTTCAGTAGGGGGCGTGACCAAGCTACAGAGCAGAATGGAGGTTTAATCTTGAGCTCTGGTTCAATCCATCGAATATCTCTTCCATCCTGCAGTAATTACTGGTTCTTTGACTAAATAATGGTAGCTAAAGGCAAGACAAATGCCTAATAATGTCAAAACTTCCGAAAAAACAAACAAGGTTTTCATTTAACAGATCTAAATCTCAGCTAACCAACAAGGGCCTATCTTGCTCTACAGGACTAACTGATCCACAGGACTCACCTGGGACCTCTGCTGGAAACATGCTTAATCAACAGGAATTGCACTCAGAACAAATGATGGCAGAGCACTACAGATCAATCGAGAGACTGATAAAAGACTTAAAACATGATTTAGGAACTCACATGGAAACAGGATTTGAGAATGTAACATCCCAATTACAGCATCTTCAACAAAACGACAATGTGCTATCTGAGACTGTGGATGCCCATAAGCTGCTGATTGAGGAAATGGAGGCCCAAGTGAGTTCTCAGCAAGACGCTAGTAATGTAATGCATATTGATTTACAAAAAGCACTGAAAGATATTGAAAGGTTGAAACAAAACATCGACGATCATGAAAACAGGGAAAGTCACTGTAGTATAAGAATAGTGGGCCTGCCTGAAGCTGTGGAAGGTCGAGATTGTGCAAGTTATATCCAAAAGTGGTTGAAACAAGAGTTGAATCTCCCACCTGAGATAAAACTGGAGATCCAACGAGCTCACCGATCACCAAACCCACTCTGGATTAGAGACCACGCCACATGATAGTAAAATTCCTCAGGTATTTGGACCAACAGAGAGTGCTAGGAAACGCCAGAGCCCATGGTCCCTTAATGGTGCAGCAGAGCCGAGTGAGTAGTTTCTCCGATTACTCCTTTCAATTGCAGCAACAGAGGCAGGCGTTTGCAGAGGCAAAGAGAAGATTGCACGCCATAAATTGTCAGTTTTCCCTGATTTATCCTGCCCACCTTGTTGTAAGGCCTCAAGGAAAACCATGTTTGTTCACCTCAGTGGAGGCGGCCCTGCAGTTCGTGGGGGATCTGAAGGAAGAGAGAAGGTGCAGAGAGCCCTTAAAAAATTTACTGCTGATACAAGGACAAGAAAGTGAGTAAACTGGTACCTACAGCTGGGATTAATGCAGAGCTGGTGGATTCCTAGTGACTGGCTGTTTAAGGCTTTGTTTTCTCCCTTTGTCCCGTAACTTCAAGAAGGTGCCTATAAAGGCAGGGATGCAGAGTTGAACTGTACTGCATTGCAGAGCCTGTTTTGATCAGTGTAATGCTAGGGTGATCAAGCAGCAAATCAGACAGTTCGTGTGGCCTTTTGGACACGGGGTAGTTTGTTTATGTTATACTTTATTAGGCCCAATTGATAAGGGGTGAAAGTCTTGTGGAATATACATGGATCATGACTCATACTATATCTAAGTTACTGTCTGACCTTTGGGAAACACTGGTATATTGCTTATTATGGAGTTATTTTCCTGGATTAGCCCCTAGTAGGTGTGTGAAAGAAGGGATGACAGATAAATACAGCACTACTGGTCTAGATGTGTGGAAGACTATGGACCCCTTAACCAGATCAGGTACAGGAGGTAGTAGGAGCAATCTTTGCTCTGCTTATATACATTAAACTGAGGGGGCTTTAAAATAAAACGAAATGGTCAGAGAACCAACAAGTTTATTTTTTTTCTCTAAATACCCCCCTGGCTGGTGGGAAGAGAGAGGTGGTGTTTAAATACCTAATACACTGGGGGACGGCGGAGGGGGTATGAGTGGACAAAAAGATGCTACTGTTGATGGGAAAAGTCTCTGGAGGGCAGGCGATGGGGGTTGTATGAGGGCTCGGGAGGGGGAGGGTAAAAGTTGGACAATACTGATTTACCTCTCTTCAAAATATAAATGTGGTTGTTGGAGCAATGTTGGTTTTAAACTGTGTGAAGCATTGTAAATGGGTCGTTTCACCCTCCTGGGAAACTCAGATGGTGGGGGAATGGCTTGGAGAGGGACTAGAAGGGTGGTAGTGGATACGGAGGTGGGGCGAGAGCCCAGCTCGTCCTGGCCACGGGGTGTCCCTTCAACTTTGGGTGGTTGAGGGTAATTTCTAAGTACCCCCTCTGCTTTTTGCTTCCTCTCGTCTCCAAGGATGGGGATATTTTCTTCCGCCAGTCGGGGGCTTATGGATGGAAGAAAAGAGGTATAGGTGGTCCGGATTAATGAGCCCTGAAATACCAAATATTGGGTAAATAATGGTTTCATGGATTGAAAGCTCTAGCCACGAAAGTTAGAGGTGTACAATCAATGGAATGTGGGGGGGGGAAGGGACGGTTAAGAGTGTGAGGGTGGTAACTGTTCTAAAGTTATGTCTTCTCCCGTTGGAGAGACTTTTGTATGGTTATAATGTTACAGTTGAGATGTTAAGATGTGATATCTTGGGGACTGTTCAGTTTTTGTTTTGTTGTTTTTCATTCAGAGTCACATATACCATTATGTCTGTTACACAGAAGGATATGTATAAGAACATCAAGGATACTTTATGGATCGGTTAAATTTTTTAACATAAAATGTTAATTGCCTTAAAACTGTGGTTAAGTGGAAAAGAATATGGAGGATTATTAAAAAGATGAAGGGGGATATTATTTTTTTGCAGGAAATTCATATGGATAAAGTGGAAGCTTCAAAACTGGCAGCCTCTTGGGGGGGGGGGTTCTCTGCTGGTGTCTGCTTTTACATCCAAAGCTAGGGGGTAGCCATATGGATCTGGCCTGGGATCCCCCATAAAGTGCTCTCTTCTCTCTCTCTGATACCCAGGGCAGATATGTGTTGGATGGGGTGGAACTGGGGTCTATGAGGCTTACTTTGGGTTCCATTTATGAGCCAAATTTTGACTCCCCAGATTTTTTACAAGATTAGGGGTTACCCTTGGACCTTTCCCTGATAACATAATTTTAGCTGGGGACTTTAATACTTACTTGGACCAGGAATGGGACCATTCTAGGGGAAGGACGGGACCCCTCCTAAGAGCTCAGCAGCCCTCAGAGCCCTAACACAGGGTAGAGCACTACAGGAGGCTTGGAGATATATGCATCCAGGGGAGCGGGAATATTCATTCTACTCCCACGCCCATGGGCTATACACCAGATTGGACTATATGTTCCTTCCTCCAGACCCATTGGGCCGCATTAGTGAGGCATTATATTGCCCCCTGGTGGTCTCAGATCATGCCCCATTGCAAATAACTATTTTAATACTAAAAGGCCAAAAAGCAGAAACTCAGTGGCACATGGACCTGACATTGCTGAAGGATCCCTTATATATTAAACAGATTAGGAGAAAAATAGAGGAATTTTTGGAGTTTAACCTCCCAGAAGACACAGGTATTAATAATGTATGGGACTGTTTTAAGGCCTTTATAAGAGTGGAAACTATTTTGTATGCAACCTTCAGGAGTAAGAATTTGATTAAGGAGGAGAGGGAACTTGAGAGTGAGACAGGGAGATTGGAGAGGGCAAATATGAAAAATCATTCACTAGGCACCTCAGGAGAGTTGAGACGCCTTAGGGGGCAGCTATCACAATGGGCCTCTTTAAAAACAGATCAGAATTTAATAATAACAAAATCACAGAAGATGGTGATAAGGGAGGAAAGTGGCTTGACAGTCTAATTAAGGGGAAAAGAGCAGACAGAACAATTCTCTGTATTGCAAATGTGGCAGGAAATATTGCTTATGACCAACAAGAAATTAATACTACCTTTAAATCATTTTATTCCTTGGAATTTCCAGTAGGGGTGATGTTTCCTCTTTTTTAAATGGTATTCAGATGCCATCTCTGGGGTCTCAGGAATCGGCAGCCATAGACTCTCCAGTTTCTTTGGAGGAGGTATAACATGCAGTTTGGAAGGTAAATGGAGGCAGGGCACCTGGGCCTGATGGAATCCCAATAGAATTTTATAAAGTGATGTGGGGCCTAATTGGCCCGCTGATGTTTCAGATGATACAGAATGCTTTGGAAACGGGGAACCTTCCCCACTCTCTAACACTAGCTACAATCACGGTGCTGCCTAAACCAGGGAAAGATCCCAATAAATGTGTATCTTACTGTCCAATATCTTTACTTAACTCGAATTATAAGGTGATAGCAAAGCTTATTGCTTCCAGATTAGAAAAATATCTACCTAAATTGATTCATATGGACCAGGGAGGATTTGTAAAGGGTAGGCCAGCTAGACATTACTTAAGAAGAACCCTAAACATAATGCATAGATGGAGGGGAAGGGAGGGAAAGGAGAAGGCCTTTTGGTACTTGATGGAGAAAAAGGCCTTTGATCGTGTAGAATGGCGTTTGATGATGGCAGTTCTGCGTAAGCTCAGGTTTGGGAAGGGATTATGGGATGGATCCAGGCATTATATGGGAGCCCTAAAGCTCAAATCTTAACAAATAACATAACATTGACTCCATTTGCCCTGTCCCGAGGAAATAAACAAGGGTACCCTCTTTCCCCCCTGATCTATGTTCTTACAATTGAAGCATTGGCTGAGACAATTAGAAGTGAAGAACAAGTTGAGGGTCTTATTTGGAAAGGAAACAAAAATGTGATTTTGTTATTTGCAGATGATATTCTGCTTTTTCTTAAAAATCCAGACAAGGCAATGCCCATTCTGTATAAAATTTTTCAAACCTATGGTCCGTTATCTGGACACAAGATAAATTGGTCCAAATGTGAGTGGATGCCCATGGGGAAATCTGGAACCACCCTCTCCCTGGGAGATGCGAGGATCCCTCCTTCTACCTCACTTAAGTACCTGGGTATAAAACTGACGACAAAAATGTCCCATATGGCTAAAGCTAATTTCCTTCTGGTGATTCAAAAAATAAAAGAACAATGCACTGTCTGGAAAGCTCTACCTCTTACCCTACTGGAGAGAGTGAATCTGGTTAAAAAGAGTGTTCTGCCACAATTCCTATATATTTTTAAGACACTTCCATTGTGTATACCTAAGAAATATATTAAATCAATAGAGGGTGCCATCACACAACTTCTTGGGCAGGGGAAACGAGCTAGAATTAAAAAATAAATATTATGGCTTCCAATTGATAAAGGGAGGGTTAGACCTCCCGAGTGTCAAGCACTATTATGTCACTACGCAACTGGCCCATACTGTAGACCTGATAAGGGAGAAACCAGTACACTCGGGTTGGGTGGAGTTTGAAGACGGTGGGAGAGGCTATCTTTATTATTATAATACGATTATATTTCTGTACACTGGTGAACATGTCAAACTACCAAACCCCTGTTCAGACTCAACTCTTACGGCCTGGAAAGAAGCCCATACTATACTCCAGCATCCAAGATCTCTTTTGCCAGACCTAGAACTCTCTGCCTTACTGCTAGATGACCCTGTTAAGAATTGAAGGGATCTCAACACTCTCAAAATATGGAAAACAAAGGGTTTTTATAAAGTGGGTCAATTGTGGCAAGATGAACAAGCAGTCCGTTTTAACTTTCTGGTTAGAATCTTTAACCTGAATGCTTCACACTACTTCTTGTGGGTTAGGCTCCGGGGGAAAAGTGTGCTCTAGCGGTCTAGGGGATCAGAAGCTGATGCGGTCTCCTATAGAGGAATTATTTGTAGGGCGGAAAGAGGATGAGAATTTTAATGCAATACGAAGTTGGTATAGAATACTTATGGGGGCCTGTCAGGATCCCATGGGACCAATAAAGGCAAAATGGGAGCAAGATATTTTACCAGATGGACTGACGGGGGGGACTGGTTGCAGATTATAAAAAATGTATTAAAGTGTTCAGTCAATAATGAACTCCGGACGATCCAGTATAATATTTTTGCTAGAGCATATTTTACCCTCGAACTAGCAAATAGAATAGATCCCCAGACAACAGACCTTTGCCCCAGATATGTTGACTCAGGATCTTTCTTTCATATGGTATGGAGTTGTCCGAGGATTCAGACTTTCTGGGGTGGGGTTGTGGAAATCGTGGCAAACATGCTGGGGTACCCAGTGGGGTTGGATCTGGTGGAGAATCTCCTGGGACTTTATGTGGGCCATGGAAGTCTGACTAGGCCATATGAGGATCTCCGCAGACTAGGAGTGGTAGTAGCAATTAAATGTATTTTACTGTACTGGCTGTCTAATGCGGTCCCCATGTTAGCTTGTTGGCTGAATTCCCTGTTAGAATGTATGAAAATGGAAATAATCCAATATAATGTAAGAAGTCAGATGGATAAGTAACAAAAACTGTGGGGACAAGTTAGAACAAGTCATGACCCAGAACTGTTTCCCTATGTTTTAAGTATCTGGGAAGGAAGAGACATGTCTAGGACAAAAGCTGTGATATGGATTTCGGTTACTTGGGTAGATAGAACCACATGGGGGCCTTAAATACATTCCTAACCCTTTTGGGGGATCTTATTTACATGTACATCCTAGTCTCTGGAAATATGTACAGTGTATGGAGTTATGTATATGATATTATATAAGTTAAGCAAAACTGATAATTCTTTTTCCTTTTTTAGAAGGCTGGGGACTTCTGAATGTACATGAATGATAATCTAACTTCTGTAAGGTTAAATTGATGTGATTAATTTGATAAATGGAATTAGAGTGTAACCCCTAGGTGGCGCTATCCCAAGGGCTACTACCCCTGCCTGCTTGGCTACTGACAGGTTGAGGGGTCTAGGTTCTATGATGGTGCCTCCACCCAGAGGTCAGGGTTGGTAGTGGTTAAACTAACTTGGGCACAGCCCTTTGGGACACTGTGACCCCCCTTTGTTCCCACTAGTGGTCCACACAGTACACAGGAGTTACCGTCCCAATACCCCACATATGCACACTTTTTACACATAAAGATACCACTTACCCTCGAGACCGAATCTGCAGCACGTCTCTGAGGACCCCCTGTAAAACAAGGTTAAACAACATACGCCACACAATACAATGCTGGTTCTAAATGTACTGACACCACAGACAGTATATAGTTCAATAACAACAAATCTGATTTATTTAGGGGACGGTAACACGGGAGGGGGCAGTCAGGTTGATTTGGTTTAATAAGGTTCAAATCACAGTACTGTGCATACATATAGGGTCCAAAAAGTCTCACTGTGGGTACCCAGGATGGGGGAGGGTCAGCCAGGTCCGTTGCCCGGGGTTGGCTGGCAGGTACAGATGGATGGGGCCCTGTAGGAAGAAAATATATGCACAACACACTATTGTAATCCGGAGCCGGATGGCTCAGTTCGTAGAAAGAAAAGAACACCCAGAAATCAGTTGACACACTTTGATGAAATGAAAGGTGCAGGGAGTTTCCCTGATCTGTACTCACAATACCCCAAGCAGAGAATCTGATGGAAGTGGTTGTTCTGGATTGCCAGAAAAGCAGGGCATGGAGACAAAACCCTCATGACAGGGCCCAACTGCTTTTGATAGCAGGCAGATTCAATCCGATTAAATTGAGTTCAGCTTCCAGCTTCAGCTCACAAGTAACAGTAATCGGGGGAATTAAAGTCGCGATCCTCAGAAGCACTAAATACATTCATATGTAAAGGAAATTACTATACCAGGCAGCTGCTTCTCGATCCCGATCGCAGACACTGCAAAACCACTGGAGAACACGCAGCACCAGCAGTCCTTGAGAGGCAGATCGCTCTTCAGCACAATCTTCGGTCTTCTTCAGGTTAAGCCTGGTTCTGAACACTTCTTCTCTCTTCTGAGTTCAGGTTCAGTCCGATTAATACACACTAACAGCTGCAGGCCAACTTCAGGCCTCTCCCGCGCTTCCCGCGTGAACTACACACCGCAGTGGCACGGAGCTCCTTCTCCTTACCCAGTCAACTCGCATCTGAGCTTGCCAGCAACTGTGCAGGGCATTTCCTTTGAGTTACTCTCAGTTCGGTGGGCTGGTTCAGCTGTCACTCACAATGGCGCTCCCTCTGTTGGTGCAAAAAGGCGCCAAGGTCCAAACAACATTTCCCAGAGGCACTAGCCATACAGTACAGAGGTGGCTGGCTCCACAATGAGAGTCCCAGTTCTGATTTGCCAGTAGACTCCATTTTAATGATCCCCCCTTCACACTGATTGGTCCAGTTCAGCAGTTCAGTACCAGAATGGAGGGCTAAGCAAAAACAGTGCAGACTGCAAAGAAAAGCAGGTTAGACAAACTGTATTTTCATTATTACTCTAAATAATTCCTAGCAAACAATTACACTTTTTGAAAGAGCTCCCTCTGTGCATTTAGCGACGGCAGAAACGGAGCGAGTTGACAGCAGCCCGGGTGGGACTCAGGCATTGAACACACAGTGCCTTAAATTAATTATGTCTGCAAAGCAGACAGCTCTTAAAGAGACAGTATGTGGAGGCTTTAAAAGCACTCGCATGCAAATAATTTAAACGGCTCAAACGCCGAATGCTGCGCAGACCTGGAACACTCAGGCAAGCTCCTGGAAGACTTCTGAGAACCTCCATTTGCAGGGGGGTTACAAGAGTATTACACTTCTGCTGACCAATGGATATGTACTCTGCAAAATGGTAAATAAAGTTTTACAAAAAAAAAAAAAAAGTCCTCCAGTAATTGTTGCCGTGCCTTAAGAGTCCCTCTAGTGGCAGGCAAAGGAGATGATGTCCAGAGACATCTGGAAGTTTTAGTTGGAGGTAGAAGCTCAGGCCAAAACCTGGTGAGCCATTTTTGACCAGGGCGGGGTGATCAGCTACAAGTTCCTGGCTATCTTTAGATACCAGTAAGTTGATGAGTGACCTAAATCAGAATTGAAAGTTATGTTGATATAGGAATTTCTTAATTGGTCCAAACACCCTTCATTGAGCTGCTGTCTCATGTGTGAAATCTCTGTAGAAGGACACCAGGGAGCTCTGCCAGCATGCCTCTCCCAAATTTCTGGCCCGAAGAATTTGCTTCTTGGTAGTGTAGCGAAGAAAGTAAGCTACAATGGGCCTTGGGGTTTGATGGTTCTTATCCTTTCTACTGGATACCCGATGGGCCCTCTCCACATCCATAGGGCTGCGCCACCTATCCCTCAGCAAAACCAGGAGATTCTCATTCAGAAAACGTTCCGTAGATTGGCCGTCCACCCCTTCGGGGAGACCTATGATGCGTAGATTGTTACGTCAGGCCCCATTTTCCTGATCTGCTACCTGGTCCCAGAGTGTAGCGAGTCTCTTCTCTTACAACTGTATATTTTGTAGTAATGTGAACTGCTGGTGTTCATTAGTGTCCAGGTGCTGTTCCACCACATTCATTTTATCTAGCAACTGCCTGACATCGGCCACTGTGCTATTGAGTGAGACATTAATATCCATACCTCTCAACCTCTTGCCTCATGAATCGGGGACAAGGCTTAAAAAAATCAGGGACAAAGACCCAAAATCAGGGACACATCTTAAAAATTGGTACTATTCGCTCAGAAAGGAGGATAAAATAAAGGGATGTGTGTTAAGATGCATTTTCTGAAGAAGAACAAGTCTATAACTTTAATGTTTGACATTATTTAGTGATTTTAGCCCCCACTGTTCTGTCACAAAAACACAAATTTTATGAGGGACAGAAGAAATTTTTGAGGCAAAATCAGGGACGTCCCTGAAAATCAGGGACAGTTGAGAGGTATGTTAATATCATCTACCCTCACAAGCAGAGTTTTTAGCATACTAGTAATATATTGTAGGGAATCTGTGACAGAGGTGGGCTGTGGTGTCGATTGTGCACTTCTGGGCTGTGTGGCCAGTGGTCCTGGGCTGGACATGGTGCCGATCACACCAGAAAAGACATGTCCGTGGAAAATATAGCAGACTGGCAATACATGGCTCCAAGGCTGGTCGCAGGGGCTATCACTGATGGTATCAGGTTCAGTTAGGCAGACTGGAGCCTGGGCGGCCTACGGTGCCCACGCAACTCGTGGATACCCAGCACTGCAGGAGAAGCAAATCGCATCGGAATCTGTAGAAAAAGCCACCGGTCGGTTAGAGGTAGACTACCCGAACATTAGAGAGGGCTATCAGGTTCAGATGTCCATGGATGGTGGTGCCAGAGCATGGATGTTGTCTAGATAGGTGAGAGCTGTAAGGATTAAGCAGCCATTGCTCTGGCGGTCAAGCTACGCCCCCTCGGCTGCCTGCATGTTTGATAGATGGGGCCAGGGTTAGGGTTTATATTCCCAGTGGATAGCAAGAGAAAGGAGATGATTATAAAGTGGAGCTTTGAACATTTGTACCATGACTTAGATGTGACCAGGCTATAAAGGGTAGGCAGATAGTAAAAGGAAGCGAACTGGATAGATAGGGAGCACAGGAGCGCATAGGAGTTAGGGACAGAAGAGAGGGATGCACAGGGTAGAAAAGTAAGGTGAGCCCAAAGATGGAGGAATGAAGTGGGGGATCCCTACATCGGGATCAAAAGGGCTGAAATTAGAGGAAGAGAATAAGCAGGAGGAGTTACTGAGGGTTTATTCAGGAGGGTCACGTGGGTAGGTGGCGTGGGAAGAAGTGAGAGTAAGGAGAAGTAGGCAGCTTATTTGTAAAGTCAGCATTCAAACAAAATGAAGTCTTGCTATATTATGACAATTGCAGTTTGTCCCACCATTAGAACTGCTCCGGAGGTGAAATAGTTAACTCCATTCTAAGAATGGAACTTGGAGCACGAGCTCTACAGAGAAGCTCTGTCTGTGTAGTTTCAAACCTGAACTGTCAGATTCTTTACTCCGCCTCACTGAACAGTCGCTCCGGAGATTTCTCCTACTGCTCGGTTCATTTCTCGGTTTCAACAGTGTTTTCTCGGTTCGATTCAACCGAGGATAGTTTTATTTTAACCGCAAAACCGATCGGTTCAAGCTCTGTCTGTGGTATCGTAAGTAATTCATATTTTAATTCTGTGTGGAACTTGTAAGTTTTATCGGTTTGGTTTTTGAACCGATCAGCTTGGTTTAAAGCTTAAAGTTTTAAAACTTGACATTTTAGAGTGCGGTTCCCGGTTCTTATCGGTTCTAAAAAAAACGGATTTCATTACGGTTTTTTCCAATACCCGTGACACGGTTAGGAACCGATAAGGGTGTCTTGCCTGGCACTGCCGTTCAAAGGGCAAGTTTTTCTGGTTAGGCTGGCATTATGTCTGAGAAACCCAAAAGAAAAACCGGGCCCACTGGGTTTCAACACTGTGATGTCTGTGGGGAAGTCTTTGCCAAGGCTGACCCACACACCACATGTGTTTATTGTCTGGGGTTTGACCACCTCCAGTCAGACTGCCAGATTTGTAAGAATTTCCCTGCAGCCACCCTGGAAAAGAGATTGGGCAGGCTCAGGGAACGAGAGGCCAAAAAGTCCGCTGACCTGGATGGCCAGCCCGCACCGAACCGGAGGGAGTGCCCTCTGACCAGGGCGAGACTTCCTCGGGCAAACGAAAAGCTGGCTCGGATGAACCAGTTCCAGTAAAGAGAACAAGAAAGTCAGCAGGTTTGGAGCCCAAAATTCTTACTCCAACTGCTGCAGAGATAGCAAGAGCTATTCAGATTGTCCAGTCACTTTCTCCGGTCCCGTCCGAACCGCCACTATCTGGTAAAAGGTCGGTTCGGTCGGTTCCATCAGTTCAGGAATATGATGTTGAAGAGTTTTATGAACCAGAGGAGGGGAGGATGATTATGAACAGTATGAATGTGACTTGAGGGTCTGGGTGTGCCCATTGAACGGACATCTCCCAGACAGACCTTTAGAATCTCCCCTATGCTTTCTGAGTCCCCCTCTCATTTTATGTTTTACAAAAAAGTTGCTGAAACCCTCCAGCTTCCTTTGGAGGAAGCTGTGGATGAGCAAGAGGAGCCTGATTTTGTAGAAATTATGGATATACCAGAGTCTAGGAGATTGTCTATTCCTTTGTATGAGTCATTTAGGAAACAAACAATAAAAATCTTAAAAACTCCTAATTCTGTGCCTCCTGTAGATAAAAAGATGGACAGAAGGTACACACTGTCAGGATCTGATACAGAATTCCTTTCTTAGCAGTGCAGTCATGTTGGGATAGTTCAGGCTGCAGCCTGTGATAAAGCTAATATTCCCCTGGCTTCACATCCTCCTGACAAGGATTCCAGGAAGATTGATGCCATGGCAAAAAAACAGTACATGGCAGCGTCCTTGGGACTCAGGCAAGCAAATTAGATGGCTTATGTAGCAAGGTATCAGAAATCTAGATGGGATACTGTTACGGAATTAGCCAAACAAGCCCCTGGCCAGCTTGCTAGTGAGCTGGAGCAGGTGGCTGCCGATGGCATTGAGGCTTCAAGGTGCAGTTTCATGCTGCTGTGGATTTGTAATGACGTTTCCTCTAGAGTCATGGCCACATCTGTGTAGCTGTAGGTTGGCCTGGCTCATTGTATGCCAGCCTGTCACAGGATACCCAGACTAAGGCTATGGATTTTCCTGTGGTGGGAAATTCTCTGTTGGGAGCAGACAGAGAATTATATGAAAAGATGGATGAATATAGGACTACCTATAAAAAGTGCCCAGAAGCCAAGGCGGCCAAGCCACTCCCCAGAGGCACACCCCAGGGGTAGGGGTAGGCCTTTCCATAGGCCTTTTACCAAACCCAGGCCTCCTCTGCTTATGCTCAGAGGGGATCTTCAGAGGCAGAGGCAGACGGGCATGGGCAGGCCTGCCCCACCCCTCAGCCTAAAGCACCTGCAAACAGGCACCCTGATGGGGTGCCCAGGGCCGATTCTCCTTTACCAGTAGGGGCAGGTTGGCTTACTTCAGTCAGAACTGGGTGTCTTTAACTTCAGACAAGTGGGTTCTGGAAGTAGTAAGCCAGGGTCTGTTCTCAGCTTCAAAAGTTCCCAAAGATGAGAATCAGGCCTTTTCTACCACAAGCTCTTTAGAGACCTCTGCTCTAGAAGCAGAGGTCTCAACCCTGTTAGCTCTCAGAGCGGTAGAAAGGGTTCCTCCCTACACCAGGGCAAGGGTCTGTACTCCAGATACTTCCTTACCCCAAAAGACAGGAGAATGGCGGCCCATTTTAGACCTCAGATATCTGAACAAGCATCTTTGAAACCAAAGTTCAGAATGGTAACTCTGGCAATGATTTTACCTTTCTCTAAGGCCAGGGACTGGCTAGCTTCCTGGACCTCAAGGATGCCTATTTTCACGCCCTAATCAGTAGCTCCCACTGAAAGTACCTCAGATCTGAACTGCCTCAGGTCATTACCAGTTCAGAGCAATGCCCTTCGGCCTTACCTCTGCCCAAGGGTATTCACAAAATGTCTGGCAGTAGCAGTGGCTCACTTAAGGAGGCAAAGGATTGCTGTTTTTCCCTATCTGACGACTGGCTCATTGTAGGCCAGTCCCCAGAACAGGTAAAATCTCACCTGCAAGTCACCCAGCAGCTTCTTACCTCCTGGGCTTCCTGCAATCTACTAAAGTCGGTTCTGGAACCAGTTCAGGTGTTCACCTTCATAGGCAGAATTGGACACAAATCTGGCCAGAGCTTTTCTTCCCTTAGAAAGGGTAAGGAACTTGGTGGCTCTGGCCTCCTCCTTCACTCTGCAGGTCTCTCGACCAGCAAGACACTTTTTGCAGCTCCTGGGGCACATGGCTGCGTCCACAGCTGTAGTGCAGGGAGCAAGATTTCAGATGAGAGACATTCAGTTTCACTTGAGAGCCTATTGGTCTCAGAGAAGAGATCCCCTTTCCAAGTTGGTCCCAGTGACCCGAACCTTGATCCAGGCCCTCCAGTGGTGGCAGGATCAGAGCAATTTAAGACTGGGGGTCCCCTTCATTCCCCTTTCTCACACTTTGACCCTCATTACGGATGCTTCCCTCCTGGGGTGGGGAGCCCACATGAGCGACCTCTCCACTCAGGGAATGTGGTCCCCCCAGGAATCTCTGCTCCACATCAGTTTGCTGGAACCCAGAGCTGTCTTTTTAGCACTTCAAGCGTTTTCTGCTTCTGTCCAGAACAAAGTGGTACAAGTCAGAACAGACAATACCACAACAATGTGGTACATCAACAAGCAGGGGGGCACTCGGTCTTCGGCCTTGTGCACCGAGGCAATGAAGTTGTGGTCTCTGGCCTATTCCCTGAACACTTCACTCATAGCAGTTCACCTTCCAGGAAAGCACAATGTCCTAGCAGATGCTCTCAGCAGGATTTCTCAGGGCCATCACGAATGGTCTCTGGATCCTCAAGTACTGGGAATAGTCTTTGCCAGATGGGGCACCCCTCAGATAGATCTTTTTGCAGCCCCAGACAATCACCAACTTCCACTGTTCTGTTGCAGGCCCCCAGTGTTGGGCTCAGTCCCCCTGGATGCCTTCTCCTGGATTGGGAAGGGAAGTTCCTTTATGCTTTTCCCCCCTTCCCTCTCCTATTCAAGGTGTTAGTAAAAATCAGATCCCAGCCTTGCAGGGTGATTCTGATTGCCCCAGATTGGGCCAGGCAGCCCTGGTACCCACTCCTTCTGTCCCTGACAGTCCATCTCCCCCTGTGTCTCCCCAGGAATCACAACCTATTAACCTGTGCCCAGGGAGAGTTTGGTATCCGAACCTCAATCCTCAACCTCAAGGCTTGGCACTTGAGGAGTTAGAATTGCTGACCTACACTCTCTCAGGGTGTTCTTGAAATCCTAAAGGCTTCTAGGAAGCCTTCCACTAGGCTACTTTTAATTCTAAGTGGAAAAGGTTCTCCATTTGGTGTTCTGGGAAGCATATTTCCCAGAATCTGCTGATTTGCCCATTGTGTTAGATTACATGGTCCATCTTAATTCTTTTGGGCCTGAGACCAGCTACCCTGAGAGTTCATTTGGCAGCTGTCTCTGCTTTTGTTTCAGCAGGAAAGCCATCCTCTCTTTCCTCTCACCCTGTGTTTTCCAAGTTTTTAAGGATTACCCATACTAATCCACCTTTTCGGGATCCGCCCCTGCCTGGGACCTTAATGTTTGCATTGCCCAGTTAATGCAACCCCTTTGAACCTCTGTTTTCTGCAGAGCTTAAGTATCTAACTTGGAAAACTGTTTTCCTAGGTGGCTATCACTCTGCTAGACGCATAAGGAGTTGCAAGCCTTGTCAGTAGAAACTGACTTTATTTCTCCACAGGGATAAGGTAGTCCTCAGGACTAACAGGAAGTTTTTGCCTAAGGTGGTTTCAGATTTCCATCTTAACCAATCTATCTCCCTTCCAGTGTTTTTCACTGAACACTCCTCTTCTGGTGAGAGGAGATTGCACAGTTTGGATGTTAAGAGGGCCCTTAGTTACTTTATAGAATGTACCAAGGGTCACAGGTTCGAATCCCACCAACTTTTTCTCACTTATGGTGAGGTTGGGAAAGGGAAACCTGCCACTAAGAGATCAGTTGCCAGGTGGATTGTCTCTTGCATCCAATTTTGTTATCAGAAACTGGGCAGAGATACCCCCTCTGGCCTGAGGGCTCATTCTACCAGAGGTACAGCCGCGTCTCTAGCTGCTACCAGAGACATCCCTATATTGGAAATATGTCAGGCTGCTACCTGGAAAACGGTACACATTTTCCTAGCCTGGACATCCAGGGAGTAATGCTTGGTGAGAGATGCTCGGTTTGGCACAGCTGTGCTTCAGAGCCTATTCCCTAAGTAGATTCTGTCCCTCCTCCATGGAGGTACTGCTGTGTAGTCTGCAATTGTCATAATATAGCAAGACTTCATGTTGTTTGAAGAAAAAATTACTCACCTTAGTAATGTTGTTTCTTCTAATGGAGTCTTGCTATATTATGACCTCCCCCCCAGCCTGCCCCTCTCAGAACTTCTACTTGGGTATGGGGTGGGCAGCCTATTGTGGGCACTATTCTATGCCCCTTTTTATGTGTTTTCACCCCTTCTTGGGGTTTTGGGGTGTGGTGTTTTATTTTCTCTTATATTACTTCTCATATTGTTAAATTATACTATTAATTCTGGTCCCCTGACTTGAGTCTTTTGTGTTGGGACCAGCAATGGGTGTTAATATTTAGGTAGCCAGTTGGCTAGTGTAGGTTACAGCTTCCACAAAGACCTTAGTGAGTTTTTGCTTGTAAAGATCTGACAGTTCAGGTTTGAAACTACACAGACAGAGCTTCTCTGTAGAGCTCCTGCTCTAAGTTCCATTCTTGGAATGGAGTTAACTATTTCACCTCCGGAGCAGTTCTAATGGTGGGACAAACTGCAATTGTCATAATATAGCAAGACTCCATTAGAAGAAATAACATTACTAAGGTGAGTAATTTTTTCTTCTGTGGTATGCGAGGGTGAGGCAAGAGGATTTAATCCTATATATATATATATATATATATGTAGATGGATATAATTTGCAGATGACTTGGAGTGGTCAGGGAAAGGTAATTCGGTAATGCCAAGTTAAGTGACAGGTCTAGATAAGGTGTAGTAGAAGCCGTAAGTAGAATCTAGTTTAAAGTCAGGTGATGTGACAGAAAGATAGGGAAGATTCTTGCCCTTTGAGTAGTGCTGGCTTAGGAACAGTGCCCTCAAGTGGTAGAGATGTATAACTTGCAAATGGAAAAGTGGGGGGAAAAAACAAACTACACACAGTTCCAGTAAAGTACACTCGATAGACATAGGCAGAGAGGAGAAAGCTGTTATGGTTTGAAAAAATGTGGGCCCAGAGTTAAAACTCTGACTAGGAGGCATACAGCAAACTTCAGACAGTAGAAAGAAGTAGGGAGCCAATCGGTAGCCTGGATTCGCCAGCACCATCCAAGCAAGAGCTGGAGGTAACACCAGGGAGAGAGTGGGGCAAGCTGCAAGGAAGTCGGTGCCTGCAGAGCTGGAGGGCAGACTGGAGATGCAGGGACTATGGCGAAGCTAAGCCGTGTCCCTAAGTGCTGTTCCTTGGCAGGCTGGAGTGCCCTAGTTAGACGATGCCTCCTGCAGAGCTGGAGGTGGACTGGGGATGCAGGGACTACGGTGAAGCTAAGCCGTGTCCCTGGGTCCTGTTCCTTGGCAGGCTGGAGTGCCCTGGTCAGGGGATGCCTCCTAGGAAGAAAAGAGAGAGGGAAGAAACAGAGATGAAATTAAAAAGAAAATTGGAGGGTGGGGCA
This sequence comes from Neoceratodus forsteri, assembly GCA_016271365.2. Taxonomy (NCBI): domain Eukaryota; kingdom Metazoa; phylum Chordata; order Ceratodontiformes; family Ceratodontidae; genus Neoceratodus; species Neoceratodus forsteri. The sequence continues at coordinate 29,246,020 of JADMNL010000035.1, read as the reverse complement.
GTCAGTGAGTGGATACAGGAAAACAGCAGGAGTAAATTAAGTGACAAAAGAAAGGCAATAAACAGAAAGGGGATGGCTCTGAGAAGCCAAGCCGGGGGTAGGAGTTACTCTGGGAGAGAGAGGTATGGGGAACAAGAGATTAGAAAGTAGAGGGAACAACATGTAACCCCTAGGTGTAACTATCCCAAGGGATACTACCCCTGCCTGCGTGACTAGGTGCAAGTTGAGGGGCCTGAGTTCGGTGAATGGGTGCCTCCACCCGGAGTGTTGGTTTAAGGGTAGCATAGCTGCTCTGGGTATAGCCCTCCAGGACACTGCTACCCCCATCTATCCCTCTAGTAGCCTATACTGGTCAGCAATTAGTCACAATTAGCACCGGAATGCAATGTTATACCCACACTTGACACATTTACCTCCAGGGCTGATCAGTTGTACTGGACCTGGAGACCACCTGTAAAATAAGACCTGCAAAGAGAAAGGCAATAGCAACACAGTATCCCCTCCACAAAGATACAAAATAGCCAGTTTAAATGCAGAAGGATCTAGATCGGATTTATTTAGGGGATGTAAACAAGGGCCGGGCAGCAGTCTGGTACTGTATTTGATTTCAGATCTGATTTAGTCAGGTTAAACATGCATGCCTAAGAGTTCTTCTAACACAGTCACACGCACTCTGGGTACCCAGTTGTTATGCAGGCTATCCGGAAGTGTTGCCTGGCATTGCAGCTGTTGCTGGGACCCTTAGGAAGGAAAAACACAACATGGACTTTAACCCACAATTTGTATCCCGGAGCCGGATGGCTCAGTTTGTAATGATGAACCAAAACAATTTAAATCAGATGACACACTTTGATTTGAGCTTTGTTGGAGGGAGCTACCCTGATGTTTACTCATGCTATCCAGACCAGGATGCAGGATGGATGATATGAAGACCTCAGGATGGTATGCTGGTTTGCCAGGGGAAACTGGGCTCACACAATGCACTGTGGTGGTCGAATCCTGTTCGATGGTGTCGAACAGGGGGTTGAATCCCCAAGTGCGTCTTTTGCCAGATGAATCTCTGCACGTGAGTGGTAATCTAGGCCGAGATGGTGAGGCCCAGACCAGGTGAACAATTTGGATACAGTCCAGTAGGCTTGCTGGATGCAGTCTCCAGTCAGCGTTACACACTCAGGCAATGTGCAGAACCAAACTGCGACCTACACTTCACATTTAGTACAATTATAGTAAAGACAGGTAAATACCACAGTTCGGATGACAGTGCAGTTGTAATAAAACTGTGTCTCTGTGCAAACCGTACACTCTGTGGTTATTTTCAAGTCCTGACAAGCTGATCACTCAGAGGTAAATCTTTGGTCCACACCAAGCAAAATTCCTTTTCCACAATTCAGGATTCTGGTCACAATCCCAATAATTTCGGATAAAGTTTGATTTTAGAATTCAGACTTCTTCACTCGAAAAGATGGTAGCAGGCAGGCCAGACGCAGCCTTCCCGCTGATTCCCCCACACTACTATGCAGGAGCAGCTGCTCGAATTACTCAAGCTGTTCCTTACTCAACTCCAGCTACACACTGACCCACTGCTGCAGGCAGCTCTGGGACTTCCCAGTGATCCAAAAGGTTTGGTTGGTTGATCCATCTGTCTGTCACAGCAAGACCTCCCTCCCAGTCCATTTAGGTGCTAAACAGCAAAAACTACAATTCCTACAGAAATTCACTCCCACAAGACCCCTGGGAACAGCCTCAATTTTAGGATCCCCAAAGGACTGGTCCCAACTGGCAGTCCAGAACCAAGATGGTGGTGCAAAGCAGAAATGTCCATGCTGCAAAGGAAAGCAGGTTAGACAAACTATGATATCATTATTGTTAAAGCAGATAATCAACAATCAATCATAGATTCTAGTAGGGCTCCCTCTGCGCAGTTAGTGATGGCAGAATGAAGCGGCTGTGTTGCAGCCCAGGTGGGACTCAAGTCTGAAAACACTCTGCCCCCACCCAGATTTATTATACACTACAAAAATGACATTTCTTAAAGAGACAGGCATGGAGGCTAACAGGGCACTCACATGCAAGCACTTCTAAATGGTTAGAACACCAACCCGGCAGTAGGCATTAGGCAAGCCCAGGAAGACATTTTAGGAACCCCCATTTGTAGGGGGGTTACAAACAGATATACTTTTCAGTTTAACTTAACTTTTCCAAACAGTGCTGTAATTACTTGCATTAAACGGTCTATCACTTGCATTAAGCAGTTTAAAAAAGGCTGACTTCCAGTGTGACGGCTGCCTGCTAAGAAGCTTGTTTGGATGGCTCCCCTCCTCGGCCTGCCTATCTCTGAATTACTCCCCGATATATTGCATCAGCATTGGGGGGGAGGTTGATTAGTGCTTACAGTGCTTGGATTGGCTCCATTTTGCTGCAGATTGTTCATCGGTGTGGGTGTGGAGATGGAGAAGCAGCCGCTCAAACATACCCCGCCGCCGACCCCCCATGAAAGATAGGCCTCGAAGCAGGCCAAGGCCCAGAGTGAAGAACTAATCCCTCAAAAAGGCTCTCGGGCACTTACCAAAGTAAAATTTCTGGAAGTGCTCACCCCAGTAAAGGAAACGCTGCTAATGCTCGACACAGAATTTCGGGCTATGAAGACCTCCTTGGATCAATTTAGTACATGCACAAAAAATAACGAGGCCCGAATCTTGTTGTTTGATGACTGGAGAGGCAAGCTAGATCCTGATGTAGTGAATTTGCACCAGCGCCCTTAGAATACCGAGGAGTGCCTCGAAGATCTTGAGGGGTGTTCCTGTCACAATAATCTGGTGGTACTGGGCTTGCCAGAAGGGGAAGAGGGGTCTATGGCCATCATTTTTGCCCAGAAATTGTGCGAGAAGCTGGTAGGGCCTTCGCCTAATGGCTCCACATACATAATTGAGCGAGTGCTTCACTTGCTCAGGCCCATGCCTCCAGTCGGTTCGCCTCCAAAGATGCGTAGTTATCTGGACAAGCTGCACATCCTTAACAAACTGAAGGACATACAAGATATTCAGTGGGCTGGCAAGAAGTTGCGGATCGCTCAGGATTTGCCGTATTCAATACGCCAAAAACAATCTTCCCTACATCTTCTGATCAGTAAATTCATCTCGGCGGGTATTAAGTTCAAGTTCCGGTATTCAGTGACCTTACACATCAACAAGAATATTCAATGAAATTCCTTTGACAATCTGGACTCCTGGTCACCGAAAGCTGCAAAATGCTTTTCCCTGACTTAATTAAGTGAATCATGGCTTTTCTGGGTGCGCTGAATGGTTGGTGTAATAAACGGGTAATAATGTTGTGCTGACAGGCTTAAGCCACAGTTGAGCAATGGTCTCCCTAGGTTGGGGGTGGAGGGGTGCTGTCTAAATCCTGCAGGGACTTTCATTTTCTGGGACTTCTCCTAGTAAAAACATATGGAACTCAGCAAAACGTAAGGAGTCTATTACATCTGGTTTGGCAGACTTCCCAGATCTGGGGTGAATTTTATTTCTTGGATTGGACAGTAGCCCAGTTCTTTGTTTTTTCCTGGGATGGCACCACCATCTAGTGCCGTAAATGTGGAAATGCACGCAAGTGACTCCTGTTTGTACTTAACCATACTTGCAGTGAGAGTTTTGTTGCTGCCTTTGTAGAGACTTTTATTGTTGATTAACCTGTCTGAGTTATGTTCTTGAGGTATTAGCTGGTATCTAAATGGGGCTTTCCCTTTTGTGCTGGGTTATTCGCTCATGGTACATGTTAAGCCCTGGGAGATGGGTGTCCTTTTACTTTTACTCTGATGGTGAGACTTCATTTATTTTCTGTACACTGGGAAAACCCAGGTTTGGTCTTGATCAGCAAGATTCAGAACCCTTATTTATTGGTTTCATTTGATTGCTGTAGACACTAGATTGGTTGGGGCAGGTGGGGAGTGGAAGGGGATGGGATGCTTAGTGGGTAGCATGGCCATCATCACGACACGTGTATTAGTTTGAGAGCAGTCATTAGGACTGGGAAAGAGGAGTATTCATGGTCTATTCCTCTGCCATTTCATACAAGCTGTTTGGCTTTTGGGTTTTGAGGAGGGGTTGGGGTTCCATACTTTTCAAGGTTCTATTTACTTTGGGGCTACTGGGATGGGGGTTGTGGGGGGTTGTTTTTGAGAGCTGGGTTGTTCAGATTACCCAGTTGGGTTGTTTCACTATTAAACATGTTTGTTGTAGTAGAATATATTTTTTATCCAGGGTATGATAATAGCTTCCTGGAATATTAAGGGTGCCCGATCACGGGTTAAGTGTTTAAACACTTGAATCTAATGCACTGTCAAATTGTGTTTCTACAGGAGACGTATTTGCTGGAGGCAGAAAACAACTTATTTCATAGAGGAATTGTTGGGTGCAGCTTTGCTTCCGGCAACTCTTCCTCGCAGAGGGGGGCTGTGATTTTATTTGCTAGAGGGACACAATTTTAGGAGTTACAAAAAAATTGTAGACCCGCTTGGCAGATTCCTTTTTCTCAGAGATATTTTGGATCACAGAGAAGTTATATTAAGCACTATATGTGGCACTAACAAGGACTCCCCTGAATTTATCAATCTTTCCTTCCTTTTGGCCCCTTTTAAACATTTACCAGTTATTTTGGCTGGGGACTGGAACCTTATTATTGATCCTAAACTGGATAGGTCATCTCAAAGGGGTGCTAGTCTAGCACCGGCTCAAAGGTCTCTCCGTGATTTTTTTTGGAGACTTTTGGTCTCTGCCATCCTTAGTGCCTCCTTAACCCTACCTCTAGAGAGTATACATTTTACTCTCCCATGTTGATTTCTTTGCAATAAACCAAGCGGTGTTACCAGGCCTGAAGGGATGTGGCATTGCACCCAGAGTGCTTGTGGATTACTCCCTGATCTGGTTTGAGTGCGCTATAGATCCTGCTATCAAAAAGATACCCCTTAGATGTTGAATTTACAGTTATTCTCTTAGGAGGAGACAGCAGAATGGATCCGGACAATTATAGCTCAATTCATGGAGCACAATGCAGGTTCTATCCAACTTTTGATCAGATCTGAGTTCCCTGAAATGTGTTCTCAGAGGTGAATTTATTAGGCTTGCTGCCACTAGAAAAGAAAACAAGCGGCTTCCAATTCTTTGCTACACAGGCACAAAAGCCTGGAGGATTTTACTCTCAACCCGGCCCTCAGAGGCAGGAAGTGAGCACCTTGCAGCTCTTCAAGCGCAATCTGCAGAGACCTTGAGAAAGAAGGCGGAATAATAACTATTTAAAACCCTTGCACAATACATAGAGCAAGACGACAAGGCGGGCCACCTCCTGGCTTTAAGGCTCCATAAACGAGAAGAATCATGATTAATTACCTCACTTTCCTCTGTGGAGGGTAATAATCTGTTTATTACCCCTAGGGACATAGCTCAGGAATTTGAGTTATTTTATCAGCAGTTATATAGCCCCCCTGAACACAGCCCCACCAAGTTTGAGATTCAGGTCTATCTAAATACTATACCTCTTCCTGAACTCAGTCCTACCCAGCAGCAGCTCCTTGCTTCCTCCATTTCCTTGCATGAAGTTCTCATGGCTATTCGTTCTCTCCCATGGGATAAGGCACCGGGCCTGGATGGGTTCCCGTCTAATTTTTATAAAGTCTGGGAAATGGAACTGGCCACAATCCTCCTTCAGTTATATAACTATATCTGTTTAGAGGTGATCACTGATCCCACTCTGTCAGAGGCTATTATTGTAGTAATATAGAAACCTGGTAAACCTCGGGGCAAAGTGACTAATTATCGCCCTATCTCATTGATGAACTATGATATTAACATTTTTGGTAACATATTGGCTGCTTGTATGTCGCGGGTATGGGAAGGTTTGCTCAGTCCAGAATAAATAGGGTTTATGCAGGGCAGATCCTCTTCGGATCATATCAGGAAACTGGCTCATATTTTATGCGTCTCCAGGGAAGCAACGCAGCCAGTGGTGCTGGTCTCTCTGGATGCGGAAAAAGCTATTGATAGGGTCAGTTGGCCCCTTCCGTTTGGGATCTTAGCTAAATTTGGCTTTCCTTCTACATTTATTGCGTGGGCTAGTACCTTATATTCTAGGCCTAGCGCCAAGGTTTATTGTAATGGGGTCTTTTCTGCTAACTCATTTGTGATCTGGAACCAGGCAAAGGTGCACATTGTCCCCGTTGCTACTTAACTTATATTTAGAACTTCTGCTTCGACAACTGAATGCTTCCCCTTCCTTATCTGGTATTTTAATAGGCCCTTTGATCTTGAAATATCTGTATATGCAGATGATATTCTCCTTCATGTTACTAACCCAAACGAATCTATCCCAGCTGCATTGGATATAATTGAAGGCTTTAGTCGGCTATCAAATTATAAACTGAATTTGAGTAAAACTGAGGTAATGCCCCTTCATGCCCATATAAATAGGTCAGACATTGACACCCTCACCATGAATTGGACTATCCGGCTTAAGTATTTGGGAATTACGTTGTCTACCTCAAAATTTCTTTTGAAAAACTCAACTTGGATAACCTTATTCTCACTATACAGTAAGACAAGTGGTCACCCCTTTACTTGATACTTCAGGGCTGGGTCAGTGTTAGCAAAAGAAATATTTTCCTCAGGTTATTTTATCTGCTTACTATGTTAAACATCTACAGTCCTCTAAGCTGATTTAGTAAGCTCCGTGGCATTATTTCCTGGTTTTTATGGCAAAATATACCCCTTTGAAGGTCGTATGCACGACTTTGTGCTCCCAAAAACTTGAGGGGGGGGGGCCTTCAACTGCCAAATGTTTATCTGTATTATTTGGCCAGTCACTTGGCCAAGTATCTGTGGTGGGCCACTCCTCTCCCCGACAGTAGAGACTCCCAGAATACTCCCTTAATATTATAGATAGACTGCTACTTATTTGGGGCCATGGGGATTATGCCAACTAGCCTATGATATGTTCTTCCCAGAAACTGCCAGCCTTCTTGTGAGATAAAGTTATTTATAACTCCATCAAAGTACATAGTCAACTCTACAAATCTCTTAAGTATGACCATCAGAAGGATATTTCCCAGCCACTTTTTGGTAATCCCAATTTGGTTGTAGGGGGACGAATTCCAACTCCATGAGTCATGGGCCCACTTACACAGGTCAGGGTCAGTGGCCTAGTTAACCAGGGTAAAGGGGGTGCTGTATCAGAGAAACTGGAGCAGTTTCATTTAGCAGAAGAATATTCCTTTTTTATTAATCAAATTAGACTCATGTTTATTCAGTGGTTTGGCTCTGGGTTATGGATGATCAATCAGACTGAGGTTTTCTAGGATCTCCCAATTTTCCATTTGGCAGCCTCATTCGGTATCCCACCTAGTATTGACCCTGTTCAGTAAGCTTTATACTACTGCTGGAGGACAATCCTCTTACTGGGGGGCTGCCCTTCCCCCGGCCCACTTAGGTGGGATAAGATCTGGCAGGGTGTCTGTCAATACACTGCTAATGATAGATTGAGGTTAGTACAGTTTTATATGTTACATAATATTTATTTCACAGCAGCCAAAATGAATGGGATGGAGAAACTGCCTGAACTGCTATGTTTTAGGTGTGGTCAGGAACACGGGTCACTTTTGCATGTATTTTGGGAGTGTCCTAATGTTGCTCCCCTTTGGTCTCTTATTGAGTCTAAGGCGGATCCTCTTCTGAGACTTCAAGATTTGTTTACCCCATGCATTTGTGTGTTGGGGAATTATTCCTCAATTGTGGTAAAGGAGAAGTGGTATCACATTACCCTTATATCCATCTCTGTGAAAAAATTAGTGTTGAGGCATTGGAAGAACCAGCAAGTCCTCTCCTATCTGGAATGGGTCAAGGAACTTTTCTATAACTTACAGTTAGAAAAGTCATTCGCTAATATCAGAGGCTCAATGTCCCAATACCGTACTAGGTGGGAAAAGGTTCATGCCCTCTGGTCCATTACCTCTGTCCCTTAATTTGTCTCGCTCAGGTTGTTTTCTGCCTCCCTGTATCATGTATCAAGTGTCCCTATCACTGACTCTCTCTAGTTTTAATTCTATACATTCAATACTCACTCGCTTATCCTTAGCTGGAGTGTTTGGATTTGAAAGAACAAGTGTTTTATCTGTTGGTTCTCTCTGCCTGTTATGTTCTGTGTAACCCTAGCTCTCGAGGGAGGGAGGAGGGTGAGGATATGTTAGGGGGATGATGGGAGGGGGTTGTGGGGATTACTGGGAAGGTCTTTAAAATATCAAAAACTGTACTTCTTTGACTACTGGGTCAACAAAATTCAGTACAAATAAATAAATATACCATCTGTGCGGTTGTTCTGTAGTACTATGTATGGGATGGTATTATTGGATTTAAATAAAGTATATTGAATTAAAAAAAAAGTCTAATAAATACAGTTCAAGTGACTACACACAGTTCCAGTAAAGTACACTCAATAGACATAGGAAGAGAGGAGAAAGCTGTTATGGTTTCAAAAATGTGGGCCCACCAGTTAAAACTCTGGCTAGGAGGCATACAGCAAAGTTCAGACAGTGGAAAGAAATAGGTAGCCAGTTGAGAGCCCTTATTCACCAGCGCTGTCCAAGCAGGAGCTGGAGGTAACACCAGGGAGAGAGAGAGGGACAAGCCGTAAGGAATGCCATACCTGTGGAGGGTAGACTGGAGATGCAGGGACTGTGGTGAAGCTAAGCTGTGTCCCTGGGTGCTGTTCTTTAGCAGGCCGGAGTGCCCTAGTAAGGAGGCACCTCCTAGGAAGAAAAGAGAGGAGAAACAGAGATGAAATAAAAAGGAAATTGGAGGGTGGGGCAGTCAGTGAGTGGATACAGGAAAACAGCAGTTGTAAATTAAGTGACAAATGGAGGTCAGCAACGAAAAGGGATGGCTCCAAGAAGCCAAGCGGGTGGGGGGGAGCAGCTGCTAGGAGTTACTTTGGGAGAGAAAGGTATGGGGAACAAGAGAGAAGAAGGTAGAGAGAAAAACAGATATACATTTCAGTTTAACTTAATAACTTTTCCAAACCGAGCTGTAATTACTTGCATTAAACAGTCTAATAAATATAGTTCAAATGACTACACACAGTTCCAGTACTATACATTCGATAGTCATAGGCAGAGAGGAGAACGATGTAATGGTTTGAAAAATGTGGGCCAACCGATTAAAGCTCTGGCTAGGAGGCGTACGGCAAAGCTCAGACAGTGGAAAGAAGCAGGGAGCCAATCAGGAGACCAAATTTGCCACTGCCGTCCAATCAGGAGCTGGTGGTAAAACCGGGGAGAGAGTGGGGCAAGCCACAAGGAAGTCTTTACCTGCAGAGCTGGAGGGTGGACTGGAGATGCAGGGGCTGTGGTAAAGCTAAGCCACTCCCTAGGTGCTGTTTCTTGGCATGCCGGAGTGCCCTGGTCAGGGGACACCTCCTGCAGAGCTGTATTGTGGACTGGGGATGCAGTGACTATGGCAAAGCTAAGCTGTGTCCCTAGGGACTGTTCCATGGCAGGCTGGAGTGCCCTGGTCAGGGGACGTCTCCTGCAGAGCTTGAGGGAGGACTGGAGATGCAGGGACTGCGGTGAAGCTAAACCGTGTGCATAGGTGCTGTTCCTTGACAGGCCGGAGTGCCCTGGCGAGGGGACACTTCCTGCAGAGCTGGAGGAAGGACTGGAGGTGCAGGGACTGTGGTGAAGCCAAGCTGTGTCCCTTGGTGCTGTTCCTTGGCAGGTCAGCGTGCCCTAGTCAGGGGACGCCTCCTGCAGAGCTGGAGGGTGGACTGGAGATGCAGGGACTGCAGTAAACTAAGCTGCATCCCTAAGTGCTGTTCCTTGACAGGCCGGGATGCCCTGGTCAGGGGACATCTCCTGCAGAGCTGGAGGGTGGACTGTGAGTAACCAGGGTTTGGGTGAGATGTTATTCGCTATTGGGGCACGGTGCCTCAATTTTGTAACCTATTACCTGGCTAGCCTAGGTTCAGAGAGAAAACATTCGCTCGGCATCAGGGCTAGGTTTGCACTTCTGGTCAGGGGCACCCAAGTAATTCCGGACACAGGAAGCAATAACTGAGAATGTCCAAACCAGGAGTGGGATTCTAAAGTGGGGCTTTTATTCTCTTCAACACAAGAATACAAAGCAAGATGGACTCCCACTGGGGCTACACTCATTGGATATGCAGATCTATAGAGGTCAGAACACATCTTCATCACACAACAGCCCTCAGGTTCTGAACACATTTGGGCTCACACACCCGAACTGGTACATTCACTCTTGGATTTCCTGGTATGGCTCTCGGCCATCACTAGTACACTTTTCCTTATGTCATGGACTTTTAGTGGTGGCTCCCTCAACCACCCATGAACACTTCTAGCTCTAAAGGGAAAATATCATCCTTAATCCCATGTCTGGGTACTTTCTGCAGACACTGGCCAAGTGCCTGGGAGAAAACTATAGGTGCCCAAAGTGAATCCGTAGAGGTAAATCTGGTTACTCCAGATGGGGGGGGGGTCTCCCACCTCGTGTTCCCAAGTCCACACCTGGCCATTCATTTGGAGTCAGCACCTTTCCTTGAACTCTCTGTTTGTGGCTGCTCTCTCGAAAGATATATCACATTTAACAGTCTACTTTCCATGTAACTGGTGTCCTGACTTGCAGCGTTCTGTTAAGTGGCTGTGTCCATCCCTGTAGACCCCCCGCTGGTTAGATGCATTTCAAGTCATACACATATCTCAGAAGTACTGTACTTGGCTAGTCCTTTCCTGACCCCACAGTAGGCAGATACTTTTACACAACTGTACTTGGTGAAAACATGGGCAGTATGTCAGAGCAGACTCACCATGGTTCGCAGGTGCCCCAGGTCTCCTCACACAGAAAACACACATCTGGTACCTCAGTACAAATTCTGTAGTCAGGCAGCTTTCCCTCTTTCAGCAGGGCCTGGGGGTTTCCCCTGAAATGCTGGCCCCCCCCATCCCTCCGAGGATGGGGCACTGGAACAGCTTGGGGAGCGGTCTCTACCACTTCTGCTGGTTTCTTCTGTGTCATTCTCTAGGGCAAGAACACACACCCTCTTCCTGTTGTAGCTGTATTACAGGGCTAGGCTCTGAGGGGCTTCCAACTGCAGCATACCTCCTCCTTCCACCGAGTCTCCTGCTAGACTTCTCCCAGACTCCCTTTGAAAACCCCAGACATTCTAGCCTAACTCCCTGCTGCAACATTCCACTGTAGCTTATGCTGCTGTGAAAATTCTAAGTGATGTCATCCCTCCAGCTCAGCTGAGACTGAGGACAGAATGAGGCAGTGTGAAACCCATTTAACTGGTGTCTCACAAGCTGCCTTTTCCCTGCCTACCACAAGATCTAAGTAGGATTCTAGTAACACCAGGTGACGGGGGTTACACCCACCCTCGGGCCAGGAAAATGACTGTCTGCAGTCATTACTTACCTGACCCAAGCCATCTTACCCTATGTGTTGACTACGGGGAGGTAGCGCTGCCTTCTCACCTACCATGTGCCAGGAACAGGCAGGCAACACTAAGGGCTCAGAGGCTATCGGGTGACGCATCAGCCTCTACTCTACAGTCTTTCTATGGTTACCTAGAGGCCCTGGTATAATTGCCCAGAGCATAGCCCTAATAGATCAGTACTGTGGACCCTACTGCAGGTCAGGACCACAGCCTGTCTATCCCCCCCCAGCCCTCTAGGGAAAAGCTATCTGACCATAACCCAAATTACCCAAAAACAGGAGAACCTCCCCCCAACCCTGGACACCTGCAACCAAACACACAAGGAGCTAATACTATACCCTAGGTATTACTCCCACATTCCCCCACAACCATACCTGTGGAAGGAAAATTTAAACACAGTAAACAACAACACTGCACTTTAAACACTTCTAATTTAAAACACATGGAAGACTCCGCTGAGTCCCTCCTCCTCCTCTTCTTGCCTTTTCTTCTTATCTTCTTCAGGATAACCTGCAAGAGAAAAGACAAAACAACCCCTAATCTGCAAACACAGTACTACTATCTAACCCCTACCATCAAAACACGGAGAGTCCCAAAAAATATATTTTTAGAAAAGTAGAAAAACAGTAGAAACAGTAGAAAAACAACATTATTTATAATACTCATTTTCGGGGGGATGGAGTGACCTAGAAATCCCATCTAGTGACAGCAGTGCCCAAAGGCAAGTCCAAGAAAGAGTCTCTCCTGGGCCGAAGCCCGATGAAGCACAGTTCTGGTAGGACTGTAATCCCGAAGGGGAGAGTCTTTGAGAACAGGTCAAACAGTCTGAAGTCTGCAAGGTGTAGGGTGTGTACTGCAGTGTCATTAAAATAGAAGTCTGGACTTACCAGTCCCTTGAAGAATGAAATCAATATGACACCTGGTTTTCCAGCCAAAGACTCTCTCTGGCAGCATTCTTCGGATACTGCTGGGTGGACATCTTCGAGAAAACGACAGGATGGTACATCAAGAAACTGCTGGGTTGATGTTATCTAGGAGATGGAACCTTGGAACAAGAAAAGAAACAGCTGGTCTGAAGTCATCCGAAATCTGTGGTGATGAATCAGGATAGAGCTGGGCTGGTGTCCTCTCTGGATATGAAGTCATCTGGAAGGGCGGGGCAGGCAATGGAATCTGGATAGCCAGTACACTTCAAGGCTGATGAATCTGGGGCACCTGGGTCCTGGAATGCCAGTCTGGCAGAACAACATAGGTATGACAATGGCTGGATGGCAGCACTGGCTACCACTGCTCTGCTTTCCACTTGGTAGGCATGGACACATTCACAGGAAGTTGCCTGCATTGAGGGAAGTAACACAATGAGTCAGGTGCAAGAATTATTAGCCTGTCTGGGTGCTCATGATTCACGAACATACGAAATTTCCAGCAGATAAAGGCCTAGAGGTCTATCAAGTCTGCTCGAATGTGCAGCTAGCACCCCTAATTCTGCAGCTGCCCCTCCCTTCCACCCTTCCCCTTCATTAACCCTCCCCCTTGTCCTGTCCCATCCTCATTTGAAGCAGTCCATTGTTCTACTGCATACCACTTCAGCAGGTAACGCATTCCACCCAGCCACCACCCTCTCTGTAAAAAAGTGTCTCCTCATCTCCCTCCTGAACCTTCCTCACTCCAGTCTCATATCATGGCCCCTGGTGGCCCTCCCCTTCCTTACTTTGAACAGCCCCTCTGTACCCGTCTTGTTTATTCCTTTCATGTATTTAAAGGTTTCAATCATGTCACCCCGTCTCTCCTCTCCTCTCCTCCAGTGAGTACATGTTCAACTCCTTCAACCTCCTCTCGTATGATAAGTCCCCCAGCCCCTTGATCATCTTTGTCGCTCTGCGCTGCACCCCCTCCAGTAACTTAATGTCCCTCTTCAGATACGGACGCCAGTACTGCACGCAGTACTCCAGGTGTGGTCTAACTAATGACCTATACAGTGGCAGAATCACCTCCTCCCTCCTCGAGGATATACCCCTTGCAATACAACCCAGCATTTTGTTGGCCTTTGCAGCTGCCTTCCTACATTGTGCTGGGTGTTCATTGACCCTGTAATGAGCACACCCAGATCCTTCTCCTCCTCTGTCTGGGCTAGCTGCCTCCCCTAACTGGTAACTCCTCCTGTCTTCATCCCAAAATGCAGCACCTTGCACTTTTGGCATTAAAGCCCAGTTGCCAGGTGTCTGACCAGGTTTCAAGCATTGCCAGATCATTCTGCAACCCCTGCCATCCCCTAGGTCATCCACCACCGCCGCCTACCTTGGTATCATCAGCAAACAGACTGATCTTGCTCTTGATGTCCCATGATATGTCTGCAATGAATATCCCAAACAACACTGGTCCCAACACTGAGCGCTGTGGAACACCGCTCGTCACTGCTCTTGGGTGTGAGAGCTCCCCACCCACCACCACCCTCTGTTGCCTTCCCTGCAGCCAGTTTCCTACCCATCTCACCAGCATTGCACCCGCCCCTGTGCCTACTAACTTCCTTCCCAGCCTTCCACGTGGCACTGAGTTGAATGCCTTACTGAAGTCCAGATACAGGACATCCACTGCATGGCCCCTGTCCAGACGCCTAGTTACCCAGTCATAGAACTTGTCCAGGTTGGTTTGGCAGGATCTGCCACGTATGAAGCCATGCTGTCTGCTGTCCTGTAGTCCTTTGGCCTCTAGGAGGCCACCAGCCTCCTCCTTCAGGATAGTCTCCATTAGCTTACCCACGATGGATGTGAGGCTCACTGGTCTGTAGTTTCCGGTTCATCCTTGGGGCCACTCTTGTGGAGGGCACCATGAACCATCCTCCAGTCCTGAGGTACACACCCCGAATGTAGTGAGGCATTAAATAGGTCTGCCAGAGGTCCTGCAGGACCTCTGCCAGCCTCCTCAGGTACCCTGGGGTGGATGCCATCTGGGCCTGGCACCTTGTCACCCTCAGTGCCTTCAAACCTCTCGAACTCTGCTCTCCATGATTTCCCCATCTGTCACCCACTTCCCCCTGCTTCTGCCATTTCTCCCACCTTGGGTGTCACCCCCCTCTTCTCTTTAGTAAATACTGAGCAGAAGTACTCATTTAGTACTTCTGCCTTATCGCCTCATCTTCCACCCAACCCCTCCTTCCCTAATCTTTACTATGTGGTCCTTACAGCTCCTTTTCTCCTGATGTGCTAAGAAGTCCTTCTCCCCTTCTTAATGCCTTGTGCCAGCCTGAGTTCCGTAGATGCTTTGGCTCCCCTTACTGCCCTTGTCACCTCCTTTGATTCTGTCAAGTACTCCTCCCTCCCCTCCTGTTTTCTTGTACTTCCTAAAGGCAGCTGTTTTCCTCCTTACCTTTTCCATGACCTCCTTGCTCAACCAGGTGGTTTCTTAGCCCTAGCCTTCTTGCTCTGGGCTTTGCAGCAGGTTTTGGTTGTCTCCACTATCCCCAGCTTTATGAGCTCCCACCTCTGGTTAGTGTCCATACTAGATTGAATTCTGGCCAGGTACCCTTTTACCACTTCCCCCATCCTCCCAAAGTTGGCCCTCCTGAAGTCCAGCACTATTGTGCCAGATTCCACTCCTTCCTTGCCCATATTCACATTGAAGGTTTCATGTCCCCCTCCATCCACGATCCAAACAGTGTCTATAAACAGTGTCCTACCCACTTTCCATTGTCTGAATTTCTCTTGGAACACTGTGTCTCGGACATACCGACTTGCACCAGGATGCACATATCTTGTTGCCTCTTCCATTATCCAAGATTTCCTGTTTCTTTCTATCTTCTCCTAGACTCTCCGAGGAAAGGTAGGAAAGGATATTCTATAGATCTCATTCACCTTCCTACGAACAGTCTTTCCTCTTTACTACACTTGGTCAACTTGAGACCTTTGGCCTGGCTTGGGGGCGGACAGTCCTGGTTCTTCCAGCTACGCATACTTAATGCAACGTAAAATGGATCTTTGACTCCTTCTTGTGGGGATAGGGCTGTGGAGTCACCAATCTCTCTTTCTGTTCGCTCCTTCGAGGCAAGAGCCTGAGGCTGTGGATCTGCACCTTCTTCATAAGGCCACATAGGTTCCCCCTCATCCTCTTCCTCGCTGAGGATCTGAGCCCAGGAGTGAGTAGTTGTCTTCACTCCTGAGACTATCCACTCTTCGCTGGGCATGGAGGTCGATACCTCCCATTCAAGGGTCTCCCTCATCTCATCTTCTCCTATGAGACTTGGGCTAGGCCCCTCTCTCCAAGGATCTGCTGATGCTCCCTCCACACTGTCTCTCTGTGACCCGGACTCGGATACATCAGTACTTTGTTGTGCCTGTAGATCTGCACCCTCTTGCTTTGTGCCACACTCTGCTGAGCTTCCTCCAACAGGCTCTACCTGGTGCTGTGTGCTGCCAACTGCAGGTTCTTGAAGCTTTGTCTGGTTAGACCATGTTTCTCTAGGCACCCAGAACAGTGAAGAACCATGAAGACGTTCCTTCCATCCTTTAAGCACATTATGCACACTCTTACTGGATATCCAGGAATCGCCACATGAGGAGGCAAACATTCCCCATAGTAACATTTCTCAATATCTTTCAATCTGTTAACTTCTTCTACTATCATAGCCCAGGCATGATCCGGGTAGTGAGCTGATCCCGAAGCCATGACTGCAGAGAAAAAACAAAACTCACTGTTATCTCAAGTCCCACTCCATTGGAAAAACTTTTACAAAACGGCTCCCCTGCTGCTGTGTTTACTTTACTACCCCACCCTGTAATGGCGGCAGCACTCCTGTGCATCAGCGTTCTGTTTCTGACTCAAGCCGCTGTGCATCTGATTTCAAACAACATGAAGTCTTGCTATATTCTGACATATGTAGTGAGTCCCAACCTTCGAACTGCTTCGGAGGTGAAAGAGTTAACTTTCCATGCCAGGCATGGAACGCTGAGCTCGAGCTCGGTTGAAACTCTGTCTGTTGTTCTTCAAACTCAAACCATCAGATTCTTTACTCTGCCTCACTGAATAGTCGCTCCGGAGATTTCTCCTTCTGCTCGGTTCATTTTGTCGGTAAAAGTATCGTTTTTCTCGGTTTTCGACTGAATTTAAATCGCAACCGGTCGGTTCAGACTCTGTCTGTGGTATTGTGAGTACTAGATAGGTTTTACATTTATTTCTTCTGTATGGAACTTGTAAATGTTTCATCGGTTCGGTTTGAACCGATCAGGTTGTTTAAAATATCTTAATCTGTGATTTAGAGTGTGGTTACCGGTTCTTATCGGTTCTAAAAAAAACGGATTTTATTACGTTTTTTTCCCATGACCCGTGACACGGTTGGGAACCGATAAGAGGGTCTTACCTGGTGGATTGCCATCAACGGGTAAGTTTGGATAGGACTGGCACTATGTCTGAGAAACCCAAAAGAAAAACCGGGCCCACTGGGTTTCAACACTGCAGTGTGTGTGGGGAAGCCTTTGCCAAGGCTGATCCCCACACCACCTGTGTTTATTGTCTGGGGTTTGACCACCTCGATGCAGCCTGCCAGATTTGTAAAAATTTTGCTGCAGCTACCCTGGAAAAGAGAGTTGGTAGGCTCAGGGGAAAGGGAGGCCAAAAAGTCCGCTGAACCAGATGGCTAGCCCGGTTGATTCAACGAACGGAGGAGTGCCCTGACCAGGTGCGAGACTTCCTGGGGCAAAGGAGAGCCGACTCGAGTCGGATCTAATGGACTAGGAAATCAGCAGCTGGTGTGGAGCCAAAACATTCCTCTCCAACCGCTGAAGAAATAGCCAAAGCGATTAAGATTGTCCAGTCGCTTTCCCCGGTTCCGACCGAACCGGCACCATCAGGTAAGCGCCCAGTTCGGCCGGTTCCACCAGTTCAAGACTATGATTTAGAGGAATATTATGAACCGGAGGAGGGGGAAGAGGAGTATGAGGAGAGTGAATGTGGATTTGAAAGTCTGGATGTGCCCATTGAACGGACATCTCCCCAGACAGACCTTCAGGAGTGTCTCCTCCTAGGCTTTCTGAGTCCCCTTCTCATTTTATGTTTTATAAAAAAGTGGCTGAAACCCTCCAGCTCCCTATGGAGGAAGCTGTGGATGATCAAGAGGAGCCCGACTATGTGGAAATGATGGATATCCCAGAGTCTAGGAGACTGTCTATTCCCTTGCATAAATCTTTTGGGAAACAGACATTTAAAATTCTAAAAACTCCTTACACTATACCTCCTGTGGATAAGAGAATGGACAAGAGGTACACATTGTCAGGCTCTGATATGGAGTTCCTTTCACAACAATACAGCCATGTTGGGGTAGTGCAGGCTGCAGCCTGTGACAAGGCAAATATTCCCTTGGCTTCACACCACCGGACAAGGACTCCAGGAGGATTGATGCCATGGCAAAGAAACAGTACATGGCAGCATCCTTGGGACTCAGGAGGCAAATTATATGGCTTATGTGGCTGAATATCAGAAATCCAGATGGGATACTGTTATGGCTCTAGCAAAACAGGTCCTACCCGGCTGCCAAGGAGCTGGAGCAGGTGGCTGCTGATGGTATTGAGGCATCAAGGTGCAATTCCATGTTGCAGTGGACTCAAATGATGTGTCATCAAGAGTCATGGCTACATCTGTGGCGCTTCGCAGAATGGCTTGGCTCAGATGTACTAGCCTGTCATAGGATACCCAGACTATGGCCATGGATTTTCCTGTTGTGGGTAATTCCCTGTTTGGGGAGCAGACAGAGAATTACATGAAGAAAATGGATGAGTATAGGACCACTTATAGGAGTGCACAGGCCAAAGAAAGGCAGGCCATTTCTCAAAGGCAGCTTCCCAGGGGCAGGGGCAGGCCTTTTCATAGGCCTTTTTACCAAGCCCAGGCCTCCTCTTCTGCTTATGCCCAGAGGGGGTTCTTTAGAGGGAGAGGCAGACGGGGTACAAGCAGGCCTGCTTCCACCCTCAGCCCAAAGCCCCTGCCAAGCAGGCACCCTGATGGGGTTGCCAGGGTCGATTCTCAGCTACCTGTAGGGGCAGGCTGGCTTACTTTGTCCAGGACTGGGAGTCTCTGACATCAGACAAGTGGGTCCTGGAAGTAGTAAGCCAGGGACTGGTTCTCAGCTTCAAAAGTTTCCAAGATGAGAACCAGATCCTTTCCACCTGCAAATCCACCAGAGGCACTTGCCCTAGAGGCAGAGGTCTCTTCCCTCCTGGCTCTCAGAGCTGTGGAAAGGGTTCCATCCCTACACCAGGGCAAAGGGTTGTACTCCAGGTACTTCCTTACCCCAAAAATGACAGGAGCATGGCGGCCCATCCTGGATCTCAGATACTTAAACAAGCACCTTTTAAGACCAAAATTCAAAATGGTGACTCTGGGAATTATTCTACCCCCTCTAAGGCCAGGGGACTGGCTAGCTTCCCTGGACCTCAAGGATGCCTACTTCCATATTCTCATCAGAAGCTCCCATCGAAAGTACTTCAGGTTCGAGCTGCCCTCAGGCCATTACTAGTTCAGAGCAATGCCCTTTGGCCTCACCTCTGCTCCAAGGGTATTGACAAAATGCCTGGCAGTAGCAGTAGCTTCTCTAAGAAGGCGAAAAATTGCCATCTTCCCTTACCTGGATGACTGGCTCATAGTAGGCCAGTCCCCAGACCAAGTCAAGTTACACCTTCAGATAACTCAGCAGCTGCTCACCTCTCTAGGTTTCCTTCTGAACCTTTCAAAGTCAGTTCTAGAGCCTGTCCAGCTTCTCACCTTCATAGGCGCAGAGCTGAACACAGAGAAAGCCAGAGCCTTCCTTCCTTTGGACAGGGCAAGGACCCTGGTCTCTCTGGCCTCCTCATTCACCCTGCAGGTGTCTCGACCAGCAAGGCATTTTCTACAGCTCCTGGGGCACATGGC
This sequence comes from Neoceratodus forsteri, assembly GCA_016271365.2. Taxonomy (NCBI): domain Eukaryota; kingdom Metazoa; phylum Chordata; order Ceratodontiformes; family Ceratodontidae; genus Neoceratodus; species Neoceratodus forsteri. Next base: position 29,226,637 of record JADMNL010000035.1, on the reverse strand, counting down.
TGCTTCTACAGCAGTAGTGCAGGGAGCAAGAGTTCAGATGAGAGACATCCAGTTCCATTTGAGAGCCTTTTGGTCTCAAAAGGAAGGACCCTCTAACCAAATTGATCCCAGTGACTCGAACCCTGATCCAGGCCCTACAGTGGTGGCAGGATCAGAGCAACCTGAGACGGGGGTTCCTTTTGCCACTCAGTCTCATTCCTTAATCCTTACTACAGATGCATCCCTCTTGGGGTGGGGAGCTCACATGGGGCGACCTCACTACCCAGGGGTTGTGGTCCCCTCAGGAATCTCTGCTCCACATCAGTCTGTTGGAACTCAGAGCAGTTTTTCTAGCACTACAAGCTTTTTCCAAATCTGTTCAGAACAAAGTTATACAGGTCAGAACAGACAACACCACCACAATGTAGTACATCAGCAAGCAAGGGGGCACTCGGTCTACGGCGTTGTGCACCGAGGCAATGAAGTTGTGGTCTCTGGCTTATTCCCTAAACACCTCCCTTACGGTAGTTCACCTCTCAGGCAAGGACAATGTCCTGGCAGATGCTCTCAGCAGGATTTCCCAGGGCCATCACGAATGGTCACTGGATCCCCTGGTTTTGGGGGTGGTATTTGCCAGATGGGGCACACTGCAGATAGATCTTTTTGCAGCCCCAGACAATCACCAACTCCCCCTTCTTTGCTGCAGGCCCCTGTCCCCCTGGATGCCTTAGTTCTCAATTGGGAAGGGAAGTTTATTTATGCTTTCCCTCCCTTCCTTCTCCTGCTCAAAGTGCTAGTCAAAATCAGATCTCAACCCTGCAAGATGATCCTGATTGCTCCAGATTGGCCCAGACAACCCTGGTATCCACTCCTACTGTCCTTAGCAATCCATCTTCCCCTGTGTCTTCCCAGGAATCACAACCTATTAACCTGTGCTCAGGGGAGGGTTTGGTACCCAAACCTAAAATCTCTCAATCTCAGGCTGGCTCTTGAAGAGTTAGAGTTGCTAATTTACACCTCTCCCAAGGTGTAATGGATATTCTGAAGGCTTCTAGAAAACCTTCTACCAGGGCTACTTATAATTCCAAATGGAAGAGGTTTTCATATGGTGTTCTGGAAGCATATTTCCCAGAATCTGCTGATTTACCCACAGTCCTGGATTATATGGTCCACTTAAATACCTTGGGGCTGAGACCAGCTACCCTAAAAGTGCATCTGGCAGCTGTGTCTGCTTTTATTTCAGCAGGTAAGCCTCTTCTCTTTCAGCTCACCCTGTATTCTCCAAGTTTTTCAAGGGTTTGCTTCACACCAACCCTCCATTCAGGGACCCTGCCCCTGCTTGGGACCTTAATGTTTGCATTGCTCAGCTTATGCAACCTCCCTTTGAGCCTTTGTCTTCAGCAGAGCTTAAGTACTTGACTTGGAAAACTGTGTTTCTGGTAGCCATCACTTCTGCCAGACGCATAAGTGAATTACAAGCTTTGTCAATGGAGCCTGATTTTATCTCCTTTCATAGAGATAAGGTGGTACTCAGGACTAACAGGAAGTTCTTGCCTAAGGTGGTTTCAGATACATAGATACATAGACAGTGTCGGCAGATAAGGGCCTATGGCCCACCCAGTCTGCCCATTTAAGTTTGTAAGTTCAGTTTATGTTTTCCAGGAAGTCTGTTGCCCCTTACCCCTGATCTCCAGAATTCATTTATGTCTATCCCATGCATTCTTAAATCCCGTGATTGTTTCAGCCCCCACCACTTCCTCTGGCAGGGTGTTCCACTTATCCACCACCCGTTCTGTGAAGAAATTCTTCCTCCGTTTCCTCTGAATTGTCCTCCTCCAGCTTCATCCCATGCCCTCTAGTCCTGGAACATCTTTTTGCTTAAAATAGTGCATTCCTGCACCCTGTTCCTCCCTGTAAGATACTTGTATGTCTCTATCATATCCCCTCTCTCCCTCCTCTCCTCCAGGGAGTACATGTTCAGTGCCTTCAACCTGTCCTCATAGGACTTGTGATGCAATCCATGCACCATCTTTGTTGCCCTCCTCTGAACCTTCTCTGCCCTGTCTATGTCCTTACGTAGGTAAGGTCTCCAGAACTGCACAGTGTACTCCAGGTGTGGCCTCACTAGTGTCTTGTATAGTGGAATTATGACCTCCCTTTTCCTGCTGGTGATGCCCCTGCCTATACATCCCAGCATCCTATTTGCTTTACCTGCCTTGTCACACTGTTTCCCTGCCTTGAGGTCATCAGAGATGATAACTGCAAGATCCCTTTCCTGCTTGGTGCATGCTATATCCTCCCACCCCAACTGATATATTGTGCCAGGGGTTTTTGTGCCCATATGCATTATCTTGCACTTCCTTGCATTGAATTTCAACTGCCAAACCCCTGACCATTCTTCAAGTTTCTGCAGGTCCCTTCTCATTGGTCTCACCCTCTGGTGTGTCTACTCTGTTACAGAGCTTTGTGTCATCAGCGAACAGTGAAATTCTGCCTTCTAGGTCCTGTGCAATGTCACTGATGAAGATATTGATAGTACGGTCCAGCACTGATCCCTGTGGTACCCTCTGGTCACTCTTCCCTCTGTGGGTGACAGCCATTTACCATCACCCTCTTTGTCCTGCCACTCAGCCAGTTACCTACCCACCGCACTACTGTCCTGCCCACACCATATTCCCAGTTTGTGCAATAGTCTTCTAAGTGGCACAGTGTCAAAACCTTGCTGAAGTCCAGATAGGCCATGTTCACTGCCCTCCCTGATCCACCTCCCTAGTCACCCAGTCAAAAATTCAATGAAGTTGGTCTGACATGACCTTCCCTGGTGAAACCATGCTGCCTTGGGTCCTGTGGTCCATTGACAACCAGATGTTCCACCAATCTCTCCTTCAGTAGTGCTTCCATGATCTTCACTACGAGGTGAGGCTGACTGGTCTGTAGTTCCCGCTTCCTCTTTGTTCCCACTTTTGTATAAGGAGACTACATCTGCTATCCTCCAGTCTTTGGGTACCTCCCCTGTTTCTAGTGATCGGCTAAACAGGATAGCAAGAGGTTCAGCCACCACCTCTCTTAGTTCTTTAAGGACCCTGGGGTGCACCTCATCTGGCCCCATTGCTTATCAACTCTTATTACTTCCAGTTCTTTCAGGACCCTTTCTCGTGTAACGGACTTGTGTCCATTTCTGCACCATTCTCACCCTTGTACTCCATTCAGACCCATTACCCTCCTCTCTTCCTTAGTAAAGACTGAGCAGAAATACCTGTTCAATATGTCAGCTTTACTGTTGTCATCCTCCACACAGCCCCATCCTCCCCTTCAGTCTCACTATCCTCCTAAATTTCCTAGATTTCCCCTTAATCAATCTATATCTCTTCCAGTGTACTTCACTGACCATTCCTCCTCTGGCAAGAGGAGGCTGCTAACCTAGATGTGAAGAGGCCATAGTTACTACATAGAGCGTACTAAAGGGTCTTAGGTTTTGACTCCTCCAACTGTTCCTCACTTATGGTGAGGTTGGTAAAGGAAACCTGCCACTAAAAGATCCATTGCCAGGTGGATTGTCTCTTGTATCCAATTTTGCTATGAAAAACTGGGTAGGGTTCCTCCTCAGGCCTGAGGGCTCACTCTACCAGGGTACAGCTGCTTCCTGGCTGCTGCGGGACATCCTATTCTAGAGATACAGTATGTCAAGCAGCTACCTGGAAAACAGTTCACACTTTACCAAGCATTACTCCTGGACATCCAGGCTAGGAGTGATGCTCAGTTTAACACAGCTGTGCTTCAGAGCCTATTTCCTAAGTAGTTTCTGTCCCTCCTCCATGGAGGTACTACTTTGTAGTCTGCATATGTCAGAATATAGCAAGACTTCATGTTGTTTGAAGAAAAAATTACTCACCTTAGTAATGTTGTTTCTTCTGATGGAGTCTTGCTATATTCTGACCTCCCCCCCCGCCTGCCCCTCTCAGAACCTGTTTTTGGGATGTGGGTGGGCAGTGCAGTGTTGGCACTTAGTAGTTGCCCACCTTGTTGTTTTTCACTCCTCCTTTCTTGGGGTGACTTGGTGTTTGTGTTTTTCATTTTTTGGGTCTCCTGACTTGAGTCTTTGTTTTGGGACCAAAAAATGTGTTCTTATGTTTAGTAGCCAGTTGGCTAGTGTAGGTTTACAGCTTCCACACAGGACCTCAGTGAGTTTAGCTCGTAAAGATCTGACGGTTTGAGTTTGAAGAACAACAGACAGAGTTTCAACCGAGCTCGAGCTCAGCGTTCCATGCCTGGCATGGAAAGTTAACTCTTTCACCTCCGGAGCAGTTCGAAGGTTGGGACTCACTGCATATGTCAGAATATAGTAAGACTCCATTAGAAGAAACAACATTACTAAGGTGAGTAATTTTTTCTTATACACTCTACTGATGAAGTTCACTCAAACCATTTAAACTGCACTGTCTGTTCTCTTGGCACATTTATATGTTTTTTACTGGACTTTTTATTTGCTATAACTCACTGTTCTTGCTTAAAAGTCCCTAAAGCCACAGTATTTCATTGCACAGGATTGCCTGTATTTCTTGTTGCATCTTTCATACAACCCACAGTCTCTCACATGGCTTTGAAAATTATACTGTTGCTGAACCCACAATTATAACACAGTCTTTCTTTGCAAAATGATCACACTGCTACACACAGATTCAGCTGGCTTTAGTTAAAATCACACACAGCTTGAGTTGTTTTAGGTTGGTATTCACTTAGTCAGTAGCTGGTTATTGCGATGGAAAAATTCTGCCTACAGCCAGTCTTGGAGGCCTCCGGAATGAATCAGGCTGGCAGTCCTGCCGATTGTCCTCTGAACACCTCTCTCTCTCCCAGACAAATCGAAATGTGGGTTGAGCCCGATTTTTAAATGGAAAAGTCAGATTGTACCACTTTTATAATGTTTTCAGTCACTGCGACGCTCCTCCTGGCAAGCCAGTTCGCACACTACTCCCTCTCTCTCTCTCCTTCTCAAACACTGTGCAGTCTCTCTGGAGCTGGCTTGGGGGCGGGACTGATTGCAGTTTCACCAATCACTCAACGCCATGCAAATGAGCCTCTTTCTTCTCGTGCTGTTCTCCTCCACGGCAAACGATGAGCAGGCAAAATTTAAACTGTAAACCACACTTTTTTTTTTTCCAACTGTGACTCCTCGGCAGGAGCACCATTTCGACCATTTTTCATGGCATTTCACTCAGCGACTCTCTCTGTCCATACAACAAGCACTTCCAACTTCTAGGGCAGAAGTCTCTCTTTGTTTCCCACCGTTTTCCACACTTTTCTTGTCACACATAACTTTAGAAAGCTGGCAAATGTTATAACTTTGATGCAGGACAAGGGGCATACACTCTCAGGATTTACTGCTCCTCGGTAAACTGGTGGCACAATTACAGCAGCACATGAACAGCAGCACACAGCGGGACCTTTGGGTGGCAGTGCTTCCACTTTTTGGGCTACCTACTGCCAGACAGCAAAAACGCCAGCCCTAATCCGAGCAAATCTTCTTGTTCTCTCCCTAGATTCAAACCCAAATCCTCAGCGGTGCCTCTAGTTTGTAACCAGGGTTCGGGTGGGATGTTATTAGTTATTAGAAAATGGGTACTGCAAAAGCTGCATTCTAATTGGCTGAAACTCCATGGAACCCAGGCTGTTATTTCTTTACAACGCCCAGTTGGAAACAAGTGCCAATTCTGGGTGCCCCATTACTTAGCGTACCTTTGGGCACCCCGAATTTTCACACTAACCAGCCGCCATTTTTTCTCTCTCGCTTAGCAAGCTAGCAACCGGACAAACCCCTCGCACAAATCTCTCATTTTAACTAAACTAACAATAACCACATATTTAAAAAAACTAAAGAAAGAAAAGGGAAGTCATCAGCTTCATGTAACCGTGATCGGCAGAGCAGGGTTTTTAAAAGAGCAGCTTGAGCCTCTAACTGCTACAGTCATCCTTCCTGTCTCACTTCCAACCTGAACAACAAAAGCAGTGCTCTTTACTCAGACTGCAAATGGTACTAACTGCAGCATGATGGAGTATGGGGAGAGGACGTCAGAAACCACAATTTTTTTTGTTGGTGTTGCCAAGTGACAGATGACAGTCTCCAAGACCCCCTCCCCACCCCCAAAAGAGTTACCTGGTAACAACTTGCGTTCCAGAACAGTTTCCAAAATGAAGAAAAAATCCAACGGCCGCCTGCACTCTCAGCTTTCTACCACACTGTTCCCACATCAGTATATTTAGTTTTAAACAAAACCTACATGTTTGCACCTCAGCAGAGCAAGCACTCTTTCTCAAAATCGTTACAAACTCCCGATGTTCCTCTCTGTCTTTACTCTCGCTACACTCGTAGTCTTTCCACAACACTTATAGTACGTGCAGGCAAAGAAAAAAAATTACCAGAAGACACTTTTCATGTTCACCTGATCTCACATAGCCTTTCCCTATATTACAGTACTACCACTGCTACCCTGCTCTGTTCCAGTTGGGGGGGTGGGGTGTAACCATGACAACCGGGACCAAAAGCATAAGACACTCTAGAACGATACTATAGACACATGAACTACTCTATTTCAAAACTTATATTCATCTAATGTTCTACAAAAACATTTTTAAATACATTTATTTTGTTTTACAGTGTCCATTAAAAAAAAAAAGTACTATTAACCCATTTTCTAAGTTCAATAATACCCTCCAGGGTGGGCATTATGGAATATAATGGACCTTCCAGGGGCTATAAGGCAGTCCGCCTGCGGCGTTGGGCGTCATTACGCCCCTGGGCAGTCTGTTGTATCCCAATAACGCCCACCCTGTTGGGTATTATTACTTGCTTAGTGCATAGTGCCTCCATTTTGTAACCCATTACCTGGCTAACCTAGGTTGGGGGAGAAAACAATCGCTCGGCATCAGGGCTAGCTTTGCACTTCTGGTCAGGGGCACCCAAGTAATTCCAGACACAGGAAGCAATGACTGAGAATGTCCAAACCAGGAGTGGGATTCTAAAGTGGGGCTTTTATTCACTTCAACACAAGAATACAAAGCAAGATGGACCCCCGCGGGGCTACACTCACTGGATATGCAGATCTATAGAGGCCAGAACACATCTTCTTCATTGTACAACAGCCCTCAGGTTCTGAACATATTTGGGCTCACATGCCTGAACTGGTACTCTCACTCTTGGATTTCCTGGTATGGTTCTTGGCCATCACTAGTACATTTTTTCATTTGTTGTGGACTTTTAGTGGTGGCTCCCTCAACCACCATGAGCACTTCTAGCTCTAAAGGGAAAATCTCATCCTTAATCCCACGTCTGGGTACTTTTTGCAGACACTGGCCAAGTGCCTGGGAGAAAACTATAGGTGCCCAAAGTGAATCCGTAGAGGTAAATCTGGTTACTCCAGATGGGGGGGGTCTCCCACCATTTGTTCCCAAATCCATACCCGGCCATTCATTTGGAGTCAACACCTTTCCTTGAACTCTCTGTTTGTAGCTGCTATCTTGAAATGTATATCACATTTAACAGTCTACTTTCCATGTAACTGGTGTCCTGACTTGCAACTTTCTGTAAGTGGCTATGTCCTTCCCTGTGGACCCCCACTGGTTAGATGCATTTCAAGCCATACACATATCTCAAAAGTACTGTACTTGGCTAGTCCTTTCCTGACCCCACAGTAGGCAGATACTTTTACACAACTGTACTTGGTGAAAACATAGGCTCTATGTCAGAGCAGACTCACCATAGTTCGCAGGTGCCCCAGGGCTTCTCGCACAGAAAACACACATCTGGTACCTCAGTACAAATTCTCTAGTCAGGCAACTTTCCCTCTTCCAGCAGGGCCAGGGGGTTGCTCCTGAAATGCTGGTCTTCCCCCCCATCCCTCTGGGGATGGGGCACTGGCACAACTCGGGGAGTGGTCTCTACCATTTCTACTGGTTTCTTCCATGTTCTTCTGTAGGGCGAGAACACACACCCTGTTCCTGGTGTAGCTGTATTACAGAGCTAGGCTCTGAGGGGCTGCCAACTGCAGCACACCTCCTCCTTCCACTGAGTCTCCCACTAGACTTTTCCCAGACTCCCTTTGAAAACCCCAAACATTCTAACCTAACTCCCTGCTGCAACATTCCACTGTGGCTTGTGCTGCTGCGAGAATTCTAAGTTATGTCATCCCTCCAACTCAGCTGAGACTGAGGACAGAGTGAGACAGTGAGACAATGTGAAACCCATTTAACTAGTGTCTCTCAAGCTGCCTTTTCCCTGCCTGCCACTAGATCTAGGTGGGGTTCTAGTAACCCTGAGTGACAGGGGGGTTACATGTAGATGCAGGGACTGTGGCAAAGTTAAGCCGTGTCCCTAGGTGCTGTTCTTTGGCAGGCCAGTGCGCTTTGGTCAGGGGACGCCTCCTGCAAAGCTGGAGGGTGGCTGTTTTTCCCCCTCCCTCCTTCTTTCAGCCCCCTCTTCTCACCTTATATCTTACTATCGAGCACTGCAAAAATGTCTGGTTAGTAGTGAGGGTTCCCGGGTTTATGGATGGAACCAGGTTATTCCTGCTACGTTACCTTCTAGGAACTGGTCACTCATCTTGAAGCATTTGTACAAACTGATAAAATGGAACGGATACCACCTTATGCAATTCCAGATTATTCATAACCTTTATTACACTCTCGTTAAGTTGCATAAGGTGGGATGATTACCTAATGATCTCTGCTCCAGATGTGGTCAGGAGTCCGGCACCCTATACCATATATTTTGGACCTGTTAGAAGGTTGTTCCTTGTTGCAACTCAGTTTGCTCTCATCTAGATCCATTGTTGGGGCTTTCGGATGCCTTTCTTCCTGAAATGTGTACTTTGGGAGACTATACGGGCTCCTTGATTGGCAGTCAGAAAGCTCATATGGCGCTAATCTCTGTATGTGTGAAGAAGGTTATTCTTTGGTGCTGGCTAGTTAAAGATGCCCCTCATTTCCTAGAATGGTGTAAACAAATTTTGTTTGCATTACAAGCTGAGCGCCTTATAGGAAGCTTGTCTGGCAACTTATCCAGATATAAACAGATTTGGGAACACTTGCATGTGTTGATAACTATGTAAACTGATTTATTTATATATATATATCTATATATATATAGATATATATATATACATACACATTTATCTTTCACTTTTTCTTCTTGGCAGACAGGTGCATATTGGGCAGGGTTTATGACTTATATTTTTGCTGAAGCTCTGGTCATTCCTTCAGTGGTTGGGTGATATTGTAAATGTTAATGTTTGTTGTTTAATGCAATAATCAGAGACAATGAAATGTGTTTACTTTTATTTACATTTATATGGACCTCATCTATATTCTGTTATATATTTTTTGGGACTTCACCCTTACACAAGCTTGAGGTCTTTGTCAACTGTGTCTGTATTACTGTGTTCTTCAAGAAAGTTTATTAAATGTGGAAAAAAAGCTGGAGGGCAGACTGGAGATGCAAGGACTGTGGCAAAGCTAAGCCGCGTCCCTAGGTGCTGTTCCTTGGCAGGCGGGAGTGCCTTGGTCAGGGGATGCCACCTACAGAGCTGGAGGGTGGACTGGAGATGCAGGGACTGTGGTGAAGCTAAACTGCATCCCTAGGTGCCATTTCTTGGCAATCCAGAGTGCCCTGGTCAGGGGACACCTCCAGCAGAGGTGGAGGGTGGACTGGAGATGCAGGGACTGTATAATTGAATAATCTGAGTAATTTATGAATCAGTCTTAGAACAGTATCCCTATTCTCAGTATCCAATCACTAGTCCCAAAAAACTTATAATTGGCAATGCTGTCAACAAATCAGCTGACTTATTTTCTGGTAAATGCAGCTTTTTTCTCTGTTTACATCCCTTACTCCATATGTTGATTTCCTTCTCTTTTTGACAGATGTTTACCTCTCCACTAATAGCATGTGAAGACTCTTTATTAGAGCTTTTGGTTTTCTGCTCAATGTAATTAGTTAAATGAGCAGTCTCGAGGAGGAGTGGAGAACATACTGACAGCACTATTTTCTTCGTTATCCTGTAAAGGCTTATATGGGCCCTTACCTGGATTTTGTGGCACTAGGACAGAGGAAAAATTTCCAGTGGCTGCCTGTGCCACGCTATGATCGATAGGAACTATTAAACTATTAAATTTAGGGGTAATAGCAATCCCAGAAACATGGTGGGATTCCGCTTCAGTTTGGTCCCAGCAACTCCAGGGTTACAAACTCTATCAAGGAAACAGAACTGATAGAAGAAGTGGGGGTGTATGTACAGTATATACATCAGCGATGACATTCCTTTTTTTGAGGCTTATTCATCAACATATACATCAAGTATTTGGGTCACTGTACAACTTACAGGTTCCCCACAAATAACCATAGGAAACTGCTATAGTCCCCTGTCATCACTTAAGAGTATACCAGCGAATTAGTAAAAGACATCTCTGACTTTTCAAACGAAGGTGATGTAATAATTGTGGGAGACCTTAATATGCCAAATATAAATTAGTCTAATCTTACCAGCACAGATCAAGAAGACAAATCTTTGATTTCCACCCTAATAGACAACAGCCTTCAACAACTTATTTCCTTTCCAACTAGGGGTAGTAACATGTTGGATCTTCTCATTTCCAATACAGACCAGAAACTTTAACATTTGTAGGCTTGGCCCATTGGGTAGTAGCAATCACATCTCCATTATGTTTGAATTAAACCATGAGCATCATTGTCTAAAAAAAGGACTACTTATATTAAAAAAAAAAAAAATTCACAAATTTCAAAAACATTAATATTTTAGATCATATTCCTTGGGACTCTACCCTACATAATCTGTCTACAAAAGATGCTTGGAATAAATTAAAACACACAATTCATAATCTTGAAGAATCACATGTACTGACCAAAAATAAATGTCATCATCATCATCATCAAATCTTTATTTATTCAGGCGAACATCATTGAGCAAGGCTCATTTACAAGATGGACCTGATAAGGTCAAGGTTCAACAGTTGATACACAACAGATACATCATACACTTATATAAAACAGTTATACATACAGGGGGAAAAAATGTTTATAAACACAGTGATGTACAGTAAATTCACATGATAAAAATTGGTTACAGGAAAGTTAAGCTAATATTTACAGTATATACAGTATATACATATCCCAGTGAGAGGGCCATGGCAAACACACAATATAATGTAATACTAGGATGGTGACGGTATTACTGGGTGCCATAAGATGGGGTGTCTGTCTGGAAGGATTATTCCATATATGATTAATTTTTTTGGGAGGGAGATTGTGAGATGATAGAGCTAGCTCTAGCGGTAGCAACTGCATTTCTCTGTGAAGAAGACTGTACAATGCTGTTCAAAGGATGCAAATGGAATGATATTGGACAGTTTTAGGGATTTTTGTAGGGTGTTCCATGCTATAGCTAGAGAATAGCTGATTGCTGCCCTCCCTAGCCTGGTGTTGAATTTGGGCAGTTTGAGCAGGATGATGTTGTTGCTTCTTAGGGCATAGGAGCTAGGAATGGTCTGGGTGAAGCAGTCCAGAATATAGTTTGGAAGTTTTTTTGATAACGCTCTGTAAATCCATAGTGCTGCATTTCTGTTCCTTCTGAGGTGAAGGGAAACCCACCCAACTGCAGCATAAAGAGAGCAATGATGGGTATTAGATGGCAGATCTGTAATGAATCTTATTGCTCTATGATATAAGGTATCCAGCTTGTGAAGGTAGGAGATGGGGCAGTGACTATAAAGGAAGTCTGCATAGTCAACAACTGATAGAAAAATGGCCTGGACTAACCTCATCTTTGAGTCTCTGTTTAGGAAGGGTTTTAATCTATAGAGAAGGCCAAGCCTTTGGCGAAGCTTTTTTTAACAGTTCTTCTAAATGATGAGTGAAGTCGAGTCTGTTGTCAATCCACACACCTAGGTATTTGAAGTTTTCTACATACTCCAGATTTTCTCCAAGTATAGTGCATAGCTGGGGGAGAATGATTGAGGAGGAGGTGCTGGTGGAGCTTTGGTTTGTGAACATCATTGCTTTAGTTTTCTTTGCATTTAACAGAAGCTTTTTCTCAAGTAGCTGATATTGTAACAAGGAGAATTCTGTTTGTAGGATTTCGCCTAGCATTGCTGGTGAAGAGTTGCTGACATACGAAACAGTGTCATCAGCAAAGAGGTGTACAGAGGAATTGGTGTGGGTTGAATCAATATTATTTATATAAATGGCAAAAGGATAGGACCCAGTATAGAACCTTGGGGACTCTCTTAACAGTGGTTTAATGGGGATAGGTCACCTTCAGCTTTTACCTGCTGTGACCTACCGGTGAGATAACATCTGAACCACTTAAGGAGGGTGGATCTAGGCCAAGGAGTGCAGGGATGATAGTAGAAGCTCTTGGTCCACAGTATCGAATGCTTTGCTCAGGTCCAGGAATACTGCACAGACATTATTCTTTTATCTAATTCGGTTTGCCAGTCATTTGTGACCTTGGCTAGTGCAGTGATAGTGCTATGCTTGGCCCTGAATCCAGATTGAGCTGGATTTAAGAGGTTAGCATTGTCAAGATACTCCTTAACTGGTTACTCACTCATTTCTCCAGCATCTTGGATAGCACTGGTAGGAGGGAAATGGGTCTGTAATTATTAAGTTCCATAGGGTCCCTGATTTTAGAAGGGAACCACTTGGGCTGTCTTCCACAGTGTGGGAATAGAGCCAGAGTTTAGAGATAGGTTAAAGAGGTGTGTTAGGGGACTGCAAGTACATGGCACGAATCTTTAGAAAGTAGGGGTCCAGAGAGTCTGCCCTCGCGCTTTTTTGTATCCAGTTGCCATAATAGATCCCTCTACTTGCTTCAACAGTATAGATTTGAAGCTGAAGGAAGAGTCATCTCTGATCACCAGTGTAATGGGAGCTTAATTGTTCCCTCAGCAGGTTAGCTGGAGAGGTGTCAAAAGCAAGGCCAGCCGTTGTGAAGTGGTTATTGAAGGCGTCCAGAATTTCCATTTTGCCAGTGATAGGGCCATAACTGTTGTGTAATTGAGTTGGAAGGGAGGTGTTAGCGTCTTGCCCCACCATACCTTTGATGGTACCCCAAAATCAAGCAGGATTATGATAGGAGTCGAGTTCGGCCAAGTAGAAGGCAGCCTTTGCATCCCTAACTTTCTTGGTGCATCTATTCCTGGCTTTCCTAAAGATCATCCAGTCATTTGCATTCTTGGTTTTTCTTGCCATTTTCCAGAGTTTGTCTCTCTCCAGCAGTGCAGCTTTGAGGTCAGCTGAAAACCAACGACAGGATTTGTTTTTTATTCGGATACTAGAGATTGGGGCATGGGTGTTAAGGGCATTTATTATAATGCTATTTAGCACCTGCTGAGCTTTTTCAACAGAATGGGCAAGATAAAATTCTTGCCAGAGTGGAGAGTGAGCTAGATCATGCAAATATCCTTCAATATTGATGTTTTTCTTGGATCTCCTCATGAGGAATTTTGCAGGGATTGTTGTTATGCTGGTGGATCTTACCCCTGCGATGGGGCAGTGATCACTTAAATCGCAGAGAAGCACCCCAGCGTGTGTGAATAGATGTGGTTTATTCACTAGCATATCATCAAGTAGTGTGCTGTTATTACTATTCCTTGCATTAATTCTTGTTGGCTCATTAATTAGTTGTGTGAACCCATAAGTATCACAGAATGATACCAGAGGTGCAGTTGCCTGGGTAAGCCAGTTGAAATTCAGGTCACCTAGAATAATGACTTCTTCAGTGCTAGGCTTGAGCAGGTTCCCCAGGTGGGATAAGAGCTTGTGTTCAGCAGAGGGGGGTCTGTAGCATCCAACTAGCTGAAAAGCTGCTGTATTGGGGAGAGAGACTTTTAGGGATAGGCATTCAAATTCCTTGGGCATAGAGGTTGCAGCAATACAGGATACAGCTATACCGGATTTTGCATATATGGCTACTCCACCTCCCCTTGTTTGGCGATCAGCTCTGAATAGCTGATAGTTGGGTAGGTTAACATCCCTGTCTGCTGTGGTGGGTTTGAGCCATGTCTCAGATACCACGAGAAAGTCTGGCAAGGTATGGGCAACCCAGGCTTGTATCAGTGTAAGTTTTTTCAACAGACTGCATACATTAATATGCAGGAAACTGAGGCCTTTAATTGAGATTAGGTCTGATGGAGAGGTGATACATTCAGGGGGTCCAGGGTTGATTTCCACGTTACCAATACAGAGCAATAGAAAGAGCAGGAGTTTCGTGAGGGCTGCCAATGATAGGGAGAGAGAGGGGGCTGTCTTTGGTCCTCCTTCTCTTATTCTGTTGCCACTCTTTTGGGGTACTCCATGTGGGGTTAAGGAATTGTGTCGAGACACCAAGTAGCAGTTTGGTGGTTAGGCTTATATCCAGTAGTGGAGCCTTGATTGAAATACATGTGTGGTGGTATGTGTCTCTTTTTGGTGGTCACATCACTGTAGTCGATGCAGCAATGGTAGGGCATATGTGAGGGTTTGAGCGTCAACTAAAGGGGATGGTTCAGAGAGACTGGGCGGATGGATCACCCTAATTTGTGTGACAGGGACATCTTCTTTGTGGAACCCCATGGCTGACAGTGAAAGAAGTATCAGAAGTAAACTCCCATTATGAGAGAGATATTGTTAGTTGGCTATCGGGAGTAGTGAAGTTGCTGATTGGTTGGATCAGCAAGTCATGTGACAGTCTGTTGGTTTAGAATAATGCTGAGGGTGGGGAAGAGATTTCGTGGGAAGATGCCTATAAAGTAACACACAAGAGGGGGAAGGCGGGTGGGCAAACATTTTGTGCCTTTCCCGAGTGCTCCCTCGCTGTCCCTCCCGGCCTCATGGCTCCCTGAGTCAGCTTAGGTGCCGCCGACCGCCCACTGGCGGAGCGAAGCCCCGGCGCTCAGCTGGGTGCTGTGGGGTAGGGATGGCAGGCTGGAGAGAGACAGAGGAAGGTGCAACAATTAAATAGAGGCAGAAACTAGTGTTCCTGTTTGTTACTGACTAAATCTGCACAACAAAAGAACAAAAAAAAGGAAATTATTTAGTAAACTAAAAATATGTCAATTAAATAATGAATCCATTGCTTATATTAAATATAAATGATCAGTAACAATTCTAAAACACATGATTAAGGAAGCCAAAACCAAAACTGAATTCAAACTCACTCACACTAAAGATGGTTATAAATCACTTTTTTCATACCTAAACAAACCAAAAGGGTAATTCCCGTAAAATTGGACCAATAATTCATAACGGCATAAACCTTCAAACTGACAGTGCAACTACAAACACCTTCAATTCTTATTTTTGCTCAGTATTTACAAAAAAAAAGACCCCTATATTCCCCTACTACATCGGAAACCAAATCTTGCATCCTCTTAAAAAAACTTCCAGGAGGGGAGCAGGAAAGGGGTCACATAGAAAAAGCAGAGCCAGAGAGAATGATGCTCAGGTAAGAGGCGGGTCACTGGTCTTGAGCAACTAGGTGGTGGCTGGAGCAGTCATTTTAGGAGAAGCAGTCACATTGAGTGGTAGAGGTGAGGTAAAGTCAGAGATTCCATTTAAAGGGTCCAAGTGTAGCAGAGGAAAGTGCTTCTTTGTTGAGGGTATTGAACCACTGTGGAGCCCTATGGGTGAAGGACCGCTGACCCATGGAGGTACGACATCTGGGAACCTGGAAGGTTTGATATTGGACACTGCGAGTATGCTGATTGCCACTGTAGGCAGTAAGGAGCTTACCAACACCTGGGGGCATGAGCCCAAGGAGAACCCTTTTGGTAAGCAGGCAGATATGGTATTGTATTCTGCTGAGGAGTGGTAGCCAGCCAGCCTGTGTGTAGAGGTCACAGGTGTGTGTTTGGCAGGCAGTGCCCGTTAAAAGCCTGCAGGCTTTGTTGAGTGAAATGGAGATCCTGCAGCGGGCAGTTGTAGAAGTGGAGCCATAGATGGCAAGACTATAGTCAATGATAGAGGTGACAGAGCTGTAGATGGCCAGTCTCAGGGCATCCGCAGACATACAGTGCTTGTACAACAGACCAATCCGTATGTTGGTGGCCTTGGCAACCATGTCATTATGCCAAGTGTAGGAGAGGGTACTATCCAGCATGATACCAAGGTACTTGAACTCTGGGACATGTTCAAGTGAATTCCCAGAGTGGTTCTTGATGGTGAGGGACAGAGATTTGTGCCTGCTCCGTAGATTACAGAAGGTCATGACTTTGGTCTTGCTGTGGTTTAAGACAAGTTTATGTGAGCTGAACCAATCTTCAACAGTTTTTTTATTTTTTAATTTTTATTTTATTAGTTGCTTGCAGATACATTAATACTGTAAGACAGTGAGTTAATATATTCTAGTGTTCTCAATAAAACATATTAATTGACGGTACATTTGATTTCCATCACCTTTTCTTTAAGTGCTCTACTATTTTGACTGACTTCATTCAATCTACTATCAGACATCTATACAGTGAGTTAAAAGAAGGAGGAATTCTTTAATATATGTTTTATATAACACGTCCAACTTATTTCATTCCCATGGCTTCCCTCCATAACTCCCATCTTGTCCACCTTTGAGTGTAGATCTGAACCTGTTGGTTTAATTTAAAGGTAAGTTCCTCTAACTCTGACATATTCTGAACGGTCAATATCCAGTCCTGTTTCTTAGGGATTTTGGGACTTAGCCAGGCTCTGGTTATGACCTTGTGAGCTGCGGCAATAAGAATCACCCAGAGGTACATGGAGTCTGCACCTTTCATGCCCTCGGTGGGATCCCCAGTGTTGCTTCCATCCAACCAAGTGACTGGTCAAGGGAAAGGATTTCACTCAAGGCTTTACTAACCTCTTCCCAGAATGTCCGAAGTCTCGGGCTTGCCCAGAAGATGTGAAGGTGGGTTGCCCTCTCCTCCCCACAACCCCTCCAGCAATGTGCTGAGCGGTCAGGATTATGTTTATTTAACGCCTTGGGAGTGAGGAAGAAAAGAACCCTAACCCTTCATGTGAATTCCTGCCAAGAGGGAGAGCGAGTCGTTTTCTTAACTACTTCAAAGCTAGTATCCCAATCCAAAGTAGGTGGGTTGAAGTTAGATTCCTCCTGCCACCTAGTTTTTATTTTCATTAGAGGGTCACTTTTCACCTTATCCAGGGATTTGTAAAGATTGGATATCGTGCCTCTTTGGTTGGGCGTGGTTTTAATCTCTTGAATAGTCTGGAGGAGGGGTATGGCCCTAGATGGATCTACATCTTTCTTTTGATGAGATGAGATATATGCTCTGACCTGCAGAAACCTAAAGTGGTCTGAACCTCTCAGACTATACTTGTTCCTGAGGGATGCAAATTCTAACATCAAGTCTCCCTGCATGAACTGGCCCAGACATTCCAAGCCGGCTCTGCCCCACCGTCTGTAAGTGAGGTCCAGGCGGTTAGGTGGGAAGTCCTCAGCCCAGGCCAAGCTTTTTAATGGCCAAATAGAGGGCTGTAATTAATATTTTTGCCGTAACCTATGGACTGCTCGGATGGTGTCCCCCACGGTATGTAGCTTAGGAATTGAGAGCCCGTGAGCTGTCAAGGGTATAACCAGTCAGTCTATCAGGGGCATCCTCCCCTTCCCCTCTTCCTCACCCCTCTCCATCTCCCTCCACCCAGAAGTGGCATTGTGGTTGGCCCATTGCAGTGCATTTTTAAGTTGGACCATCAAAAAGTAGTCCTCCAATTCTGGTAACGATCTACCCCCTCTGTCCCGGTGAGTCTGCAGGATTTTTAAACTTATTCAGGGCCTTTTATTATTCCATATAAATTTTGAGATCATTTTATGCCATATCTGAAAGCATGTTTTGTGGATATATACCGGTATACATTGGAATAGGTATAGAAACTTCGGTAATACATTCATTGATATGGCATGAATTCTGGAGTACATGGGTAAGTTGGATAGGGACTATCTTTCCACGTCCTTTTTTAAGGCATCTATCGGGGCGAGTAATTTGTTTTAAATAGTTTGGAGAAATGTTTGGTGATATTTACCCCCAGATATTTCATTCGCTCTGCCGACCAATTCAATGGTAGAAGAGAGCGGATTTCCTCAGGGGGGTTGAAAAAAAGCTCAAGACCTCTGTTTTTGTTTTATTAAGATAATATCCTGAGTGTTTCCCGAATTCCTCTAGTATGAGCCAGACCTGTTCTATGGACCGATGGGGTTGGGTAAGACACAGCAGGACATCGTCTGCATACAACAGAATTTTTTTTGGTGACCACCCACCTCGATTCCCATTACGTCTGCTGCCCTCCTCACTGCCTCAGCCAGGGGCTCAATATAAAGGGCAAACAGAAGGGGGGGAGAGAGGGCACCCCTGCCTTGTGCCCCTGCCCAGCTTAAATCTGTTTGAAAGCCCTCCATTCACCCTGACGTAAGCCTGTGGACCTGTATAGAGGGACTTTATGGTATCAATAAATGTTTTGGGGAATCCCCTGTGTTCCAGTGCCATAAACAAAAAGTCCCAAGAGACCTTATCAAAGGCCTTTTCGACGTCCAGACTCGTCAGGCATGCCGGAGTGTGGGAGCACTGGATTTTATCTACCATATCCAGAGTGGCACGAACTCCGTCAGGGGCCTGCCGACCCACAACCAAGCCGGATTGATCTGCATGGACCAGGTCCGGGAGGATAGGGTTTAACCGGGAGGCCAAAATTGAGGTGAAAATCTTATAGTCAAGGTTAAGCAGGGATATGGGGTGGTATGACTCACACCTTGTTGGGTCTTTTCCTTCTTTATGAAGTATAGTTATGGTGGAATATTGCCAGGAGGGTGGGGCAGGCCCACCTTCTGTCCATATATTTGAAAAAACCCTGCGGAGGAAGGGGGCCGTCTCTGAGGCAAATGCTTTATAAAATTCAGCTCCAAAACCGTCAGGGCCTGGACATTTTGGCGGTTTGAATTTCTTAATTGTGGTTAGTATCTCTTGTTGTGTAATAGGTCTGATTAGCTCCCGCACTAAGTCCGGCGAGACCGGGGGGAAGGGGATGGAGTCAAGATAGTTTTGTTTGTCCTGAATCAAGGTTTCTTCATTAGGTCCATATAAATTAGTATAGTATTCAACAAAGGCCTCTGATATCTGTGAGGCTTGACTAACCAATTGTCCCGAGCGAGGGGAAACAATCTTGGTTATCATGGCTTTGGCTACATGGTGTCGGAGCCTATAGGTCAGGAGCTTAGTGCCCCTTGGACCCCCTTCATAATATCTTTGTTTTAAGTAAAACAAGGCCTTTTCCACCTTGGCTTTCTGAATGCTTTGTAATTTATTCTTCCACGGCATCAACTCACTCCCCTGAGTCTCATCCCACCTAGTCTTCTGGGCACATTCCAGGTCCCTAATCTGCGACATTAACTCTTGTTGTCTTTGCTTTGCCAGCCGTTTCTTATGGGAAGCTATTGAAATTAATTTGCCTCTGAGTGAGGCTTTAATTTTATCCCACAAAATCTGTGGGGAGGTCCCCTGGTCACTATTCTCTTGTATGGTTATCTTCAGGTGTTTCTTAAGTTCCTCAACTACCTCTTTGTCCTGCAGGAGAGAGAGAGATGTTCAGTCTCCAGTGAGTAGTACGTCTGGGTAAACCCAGTTCTACCTCCAGGAAAACCGGGCTATGATCGGAGAGAGTAGTTGTGCCCACTCACATGGAGGGGAAGTTAGACAGATTCCTAGAAAATGTAAAAAAACATGTCTAACCTAGAAAAAATTCGGAATCTCGTCGAGAAGCATGTATATTCTTTCGCCCTGGGATATTTCTCTCTCCAAATATCCACCATGCCTGCATGCTCTAATTGCAATTTTAAAGAACAGGCCTTAACAACATCCAGCCTCGGTATCTGAAATGTTGTGTCCATCGCCCTATTTAAGACGTATGTTCCAGTCTCCACCCAAGATCAACAGACCCTTAGCCTTCTCGGTCACCAAATATAGCATGGACGAGTATGTCCGGGTCGCAGATCCTGGTGGGATATAGACATTGACCATTGTGACCTGAGTGTCCTGAATGGACCCAATAACTGTAATGTATCTTGCCTCAGGGTCTGCTATTACCTCCTGCGGCTGGAAATGAAGGTTTTCCGAGAGGAGGATTGCCACCCCCCTCCTTCTGCCCACTGGTAGCGATGAATGAAAAATCTGTGGGAAAGTCTTAGATTTAAGCTTCTGGACTTCAGGAGGGGATAGATGGGTCTCCTGTAGGAAGACCGCATCCCACCTTTGGGAAGCTATAAACTGTTGAATCCTCCTTCTTTTAATAGGGTTTGAGGAACTGTTTATGTTAAATGACATTACTTTTGCATTTCGGTTAGCCATTACCCCTACAAATTGTGTCAATTGTTACAATCTTTAACACTGACTTTCTATGTTTGTGTAATTTAAACTTATAATTATCCTGCAAAGCAACAAATATTTTAATGCAAACAACAGTAAACTTCAACACAATCATTAAAACCATTAAAACAAAAACTTGTTGCTCAGGCCTCGTCCTATTTAGAGCCAAGAGCTGAGTCATTTGATGGTTAGTCCAAGCCGAGACTTCTGTCGACCCGGCTACCCCTTCTTTGTTAAATTGACTTCCAAGGGAATGCTGAACGATGTTCGCCAGCTGAAGGGTCTCTGAATGTTCAGACCTAGATAGGTAACTCAGAGGTACAATGAGTATACCTTGTGGGCTCCCGGAATCTCCGTGGGAAGTGCCCCCCTCCCAACTGTCAGAAATCACTCGTGCGTGTATTATCTTCCAAACCCTCTTCCTCACCTTATATGAAACGGTATATGGCACCCAGAAGATCATTTTCTTAACTAAAACATAAGAGTGCATATTTTCATTTATCCCCAGCCCATTTCTTTTGACTGAGAAGCATAAATTTTCCCAATTTCCCAGAACTTTGTAGGGCTGCTTTGGTAAAAAAACAAACAAAAAAAAAACAACCCCCCCCCCACTTCCCCACCTCCCGAAGAGGCTTCATTAGAGAGTCAGCTCTAGGTGCCGGTGTCCCAGAACTAGCTCCTCCCAGTGTGAAAGGAGTAGAGGGAGGCCTGTACTAGACAGCGGGCCCATGAATTAAGGAGGTCGCCCCAGAATGGAGATGGAAGGCGTCTCCAGCTAACCCATAAGTTCAAGACAGCTGTTTCGCCTCCCAGCCATCCTCTCCCAACTCCTCCCCTCAGAGTCTGCCCAGGCTAAATGTTCCGCATGGCCTCTGGAGGCCTCTGAGGCCCGAACACTGCACCTCCGTCCCTCCTCCTGCTCGCACTGCATCCAACACCTGAGCTCAGAGCTTCATTGAGGGATCCAGGGAGTCAGGAAGGTCCAAAGACCCTCCTTCAGATCATACCTTAAAGGGGAGTAAAAATAATTGAAAAGATAAATGAACGAAAGAGGGGGAGCACATCAGTCGGTGCACAGGCCTTCCCGGACCCCGGGGGGACATCCGACCACCCCCCATAAATCCCTAGGTCAAAACGGTGGGGCCATCACTGCGTGCTTTACCCAAAGCCACCTTGTCTAGGCAACAGTGGCCATGCAATAGTCCCGCCGACTTCAGGATCAGGCTCTAGATCCACCCAGAGCCCCCCTCCCTCCCCCTATCCAGGCCTCACCAGCCTCCGTACCCAGCACCTGAGAACTGCTTGACTTCAAGTGACAAAGTCGACCCTCAACTTCTCCCCCCCCAGTCCATGGCAAGATTAACTTAGATTAAATCCTTTATTGGTAATGATAGAGGTGAGGGAAAAGAACAAGGGCTGAGCTGCCGCACGATTCCAGCCAGACAAATCTTTTGTTGTGGGTTATTGGGCCGCCAAGGGATGATCATAGTACTCACTGTGACCTCTTCAAGTCCCGAGTCAAAAACGAAAACAGAATTAGGTGAGTAGCCCAGCTGCTGGGCAAGTAGGCCTAAGAAAGGCCCAGTCGGGCCCGAATGTTCAACAAACGTGCATCCAGCTGCAGGTGCGTCTTCATGTTTCGAGGGGCCGAGATGTGCCCGCCTCATTAGATCCAACGATCTCGCTCGCCGACTTCAGGTGTGGGGCTCCTCTGTTAATTAGCGCCGGGTCTCCAAGCTTCCGGAGCACTGCACTAATGTCCGCCTGTAGGGAGGTCTGAGGCATCCATTGAGAAGTGCTCTTCCTGACTGACCCCTTCTGGGCCACGGACCATGCGGATGCCAAGAGGTCTTGTTCCAATCTTTCCTTTTGAAGTGGAGGAGTGTCGATTCCCAGTTCCTCGAGGTATGGAGTAGCTGACAATAAATCTTTTAAAAATCTGGTGCCCTGGTCTGTAGTTATTTTTAACCTCGCCGGGTATAGGGTTTGGACCTTGATGTTCTTTGCACGGAGTTGTTTAATTATTGGCCAAAGCATTTTACGGGCTTCCTGGACACTTGTTGTATGATCATTATCAATTGTTATCTTGTGTCCTACATACGACAGAGAGCCCTTTTGCCATGCTCGCTTCAACAACTCCTCTTTACTAGTATATGAAGTAAGTCAAGCTATGAAGGATCTGGGCCTAGCTTCAGGGCTACTCGGCTTCGGAGCTAGGGACTGGTGGGCACGGTCCATCCTTAAGTCGAAATCTTGTGGGAGTTCAAGGACTCTTTTGAGGAAGTTTTGCAAGAATTCTATATTACTTGTTGCCCTGTCTTCCAAGCTTTCCGAGACCCTGTATATCCGTACATTCTGTCTTCTGCTTCTCCCTTCCAGCTCGTCAGTTCAGCGGGTGAGTTCCTGGTCCCTCGCGAGCAAGTAAAGCAGCAGCTTGTCGTGTCTGTCTGCCTGCTCTGAGACTGTGGAGAGACACAGTTCCATTTGTTCTGTTTTGTGCTCGATTCGGTTAAAATCCGTCTTTAATTCAGACAGGTTCCGATCGATTTTCGTAACTGTCCAGGCTCGTTTGTATAATAGTTTCGCCAGCTCTTCGTTATGCCCTCAGACCTCGCGAATCTGTTGTTTCTCATCCGCCGCCTTCCCATCTTCATTACTTTCTGTGTCTTCTGCCTGTATTAATTCTTTAAGCTTCTGGGCAGGAGTTAAATGAAGCTTCCCATGTTTGTTACGCCGCTGTTTAGCTGGAGTTGCCATTCTTAAGCGGGTGATCAAATTAGATTTCAAGTGGTGAGGAACGGAGTGGTGGTGAGAAACGGAGCGGTCGTTTCAAGCTACCATCACGGGTGCTGACGTCACCAGAAGTCCAATCTTCAGCAGGTTTGAAGTCAAGCTGCAGCTGGGTTCCAAGGATTATAGAGTCATGGTGGCTAGCAAACAGGACTGCATCATCCACATAGAGTAGTATATTTTGCTGGCCGACACTAGGGAGTCTGTTGAGGAAGAGGGAGAAGAGCAATGGGCCCAAAATAGACCCCTGGGGGATTCCGGAGAGGACTGGCTTTTCATCAGACGAGACACCTGCTGTCCCGACACGTTGGACCCAATTATCAAGGTTGCTAGCAAACCATGGAAGGGCATCATTGGAAATTCTGATGGATGACAGTTGCCTGAGTAGTAGAAGGTGATTAACTGTGTTGAAGGCCTTCGTCAGGTCTATAAATACTGCCCCCCCCCACAGTTTCCTTGGTCAAGCGTGGCATGGATGAAACTTGTAAATTCCAGAAGAGCAGTGGTGGCGCTGTGCTCTTTTCTGAAGCCATGCTGTTCTGGGCACTGGACTTCGTACTTATCCAGCAGTTTGACTAATTGGTCCGAAACTATTCGTTCTAATGCCTAGATAATGGGGGGGGGGGTGAGATAGGTCTGTAGTTGGTGTGAAGAGTTCTGTCACCACTTTTGTGTACTGGTGTGACACTTGTCTCTTTCCAGAGTGAGGGGAATTGGCCCAGTCTTAGTGAGAGGTTGAAGATCTTTGTCAAGGGTTCAAGGATTCCATCCAGAACTTGTGTCAGCAGTTTTAGGTCAAGGGAATCTCCACTGTACCCTTGTTTGCGGATGGCCTTGAGGATATAGTTACAGGCCACTTGTGGTGGAACCTTTTTGAAGAATTGTGGAGTTGTATGATCATGTTGGGGGGTCATGTGGGAGGTATTGGAGGAAGAATTGTCGAAGAAATTAGGAGGAAGGACACTGTCCAAGTTGGAGAATGCATTATTAAAGGTATGGGTGACGGTGCCAAGGTCAAGCGTTGGAGTACCAAGAATGTTGAGCGTAGTGGGGGGTGCCTTAGGATCCTTGCCTGGGAGTTCTTTCAGGTTGTTCCAGACGTTTTTCCCCATCACCTCAGGAGTTGGTCAGTGCCTCCTTGTAATAATTGCTTTTAGCATTCTGTATCTGTCGAGTGCAATCATTTTTGTCTGCTTTGTATTTTGTATGTTTCTTGCATCGGAGTTGCCTGAGCCTCAGTGCAGGTGGTCCCTGTGCTTGAGTGGGTATTCAAGGTCAGTAGTAATCCAAGGGTTGGACCGTCCTTTGACCTTCATCTTTTTCAGTGGCGCATAGATGTCACAGGCTTCAGTAAAGCAGCTGATGAACAAATCCAAGGCTTTGTTAGTGTCATTGAATGTACCAATCACTGCCCACGGAGTTCACAGTGAAGAAAGGAGGGTAACTAGCGGGGTACCGCAGGGTTCGGTACTGGGACTGGTCCTTTTTAATGTCTTTATAAGTGACATTGGAGGGCACCTGGAAGGAAAGGTATGTCTCTTTGCAGATGACACAAAGATCTGCAACAGGGTGATACACAAGGTTGGGTAGAAAGAATGAAAAGGGACTTGGCAAGGTTGGAGGAATAGTCAAATATGTGGCAGCTCAGATTCAGTGCAAAGAAGTGCAAGGTAATGCATCTGGGAAACAAAAACCCAGGGGAAGCGGACACAGTGGGGTGGGGGGGTGAGTTAATAACAACAAAAATCAAAAGAGACTTGGGGTAATTATAACAGATGACCTAAAGGTGGGCAAGCAATGAGAGAAGGCAGTAAGGAGGGCTGGAAGGATACTGGGATGCATAGGGAGAGGCATCAGCAGTAGAAAACAGGAAGTTGTTATCCCTCTGTACAGTTAGTGAGACCCAGTCTGGAGTACTGTGTGCAATTCTGGAGACCCCATCTCCGCAAAGGCTCTAACGTTCCCCGTTTTGGCAGAGGAAAACTGCCCCCTTTCCTGTAGAGGGCTTGCCCTGGATCACTAGGCCCATTTGGTCTGCTGAGGCCTGAGCCCCCGCCCCTGTGGGGGGCTCCCACTTGATTCTGCTCTAAACTGCTAAAACACTGTATTTTATGGGGCCCTCCTGAGGCTCCCTTTTGGTAGAAGTTATTGGTTACTCTGGCTCTTATTGGCTGATGGGCTTGTCAACCACATAAATGACTTATTCATTAACCTGCCTCGATGTACAATTTGTTTTCTGTCTTGCACCTGAATTTAGGTCCCTGCAGTTTCCCATAAGCACTTGGAAGTTTCCCTTGAGCTTTGGCAAAAGTCCCACAAGTCCTGGCTTAAAAATACCATCTTTCTGATTGGCTGTTGCTACTCTGTAATGGCTGTTAAACACGCAGTCCCCGAAGCGGATTTAACACAGTCCCAGGTAAAGTCCTGGTGCAGCCAGAAAATCAATATATTTGCCCACTTGCCCCACAGTTTAATAGCCACGTGTGTGTCCTCTTAGTCACTGCCTAGCTTAAGCTGCTTACTTCAGTCCTGAGCCTGTCACTGCTGCCGATATTTTGCATCCCCTGTTTGCAGCAGGCAGGCTGTTGTGTGAGTCCCAACAGTTACTGGTACAGCCAGGATAAAGTTGTTTTTTTTTAACATTGTCCCCATTCACAATATCCCCTCTTTAAACATCTTTTCTAAATGCCCTTGGCAATTGCTGCATTTATTTATTTTACATTTCCTTCCCTTGTAGCAGCCACTGAAACATACAGTATTCCACGAAGGCAGACATACCCTCATTAATATTCATAAGGATCAGGGCTCTGGCTCATTAATATTCATGAGCCCCGATCTCACACACTCACACACACACACACACACACACACACACTTTGTGGATCTCCTTGTTTAAAATGAAAGGGCGCTCTTGGCCCTTGCTTAGGTCACAGTCCCCACTCTGCCAAACACGGGGACTGGGACAGCTTAACACTTTCCTGCTGGACTGCAATTCGAGTGATTGGAAGGTCAAAGGCGCAGCATTGCACATGTGCCAAATTGAGCAGCAGGGAGGTGTGGCTTAATTTTGTTGAGCCTAAAATGGGCTATAACACACTGGGGCTATTATGGGGGCACACAGGGCACAACAGGAACTTGAGCTGCAAAGCAAGAAAACGTGAGGTGCTACAGAGGAGGACAGAACCGGGAGCTACTGGCACAAGGTAAGTCCCCAAATTGGTGGTAGGAGGGGGGCTACATACAAAATGAAGGGATGGTTAAAAATCCAGACTTTGTATGACTGGTCTCTCATACAGCACATTTTTGATGGCCCGCAGTGCCGTTTGACACTCAGGGGACCTGTGTACCTTATTCGGGATCTTACTTCTTATGTCTGGTCTCCAATGAGTACATATTTAGTGCCTTGAGGTGTTCCTCATAGGATCTTCCTTGCTGGCCCTGAATAATTTTTGTTACTCTGCACTGCACTGTCTCCAGCTTATCCTTATCCTTTCTGAGGTGAGGACTCCAGAACTGGGCGCAGTACTCAAGGTGAGCTTCACCAGGGATCTGTAGAGGGGGAAGTATTTTTCTTCTAACAATACCCCTTCTGATACATCCCAACTTACTGTTAGCCTTGCTCTAGGCCTTGTTGTACTGACTCGATTGCTTAAATGAGTTGCTAATAATTCCCAGATTACGTTCCTCAGCTATAGTGCTAAATCTGTCTTCTCCCATCCAATACTCTGTCTTGGAGTTCGTTCTTTTTCCCTATGTGCATTACCTTGCACTTTCTAGCATTGCATTTTAACTGCCATACCTTTGACCACCCCGCTAGCTTTTGTAGGCTTCTCTGCATTTCCCTTATTCCCACATGACTATCCACCCTCCCACATAGTTTTATGTCATCTAAGAAGAGACACAACCAGCCCTGGATTCCTTCTTCCGTGTCACATTTGAACATGTTGAAGAGGACCAGACCCAGGACCGATCCCCGTGGAATCCCACTCATAACATCCCTGTCCACTGATTTAACCCCATTGACCACCACCCTCTGCTGCCTCCCCTCTAGCCAGTTACCCACCCAGTTCACTATGGATTTAGCTGAACCCAGGTCTTCCGTCCTCTTGAGCAATCTTTTGCGGGGTTGCTTTGCCCTCGGGATCCAGAGTGGGGCAGGACACATGCTCTGGAATTACCCCTAAGGAACCCGTTCCTCCCCCTAGATGAGCTAGGGAGTCTTACTCTGCTTCAAATTCTTCTTCCTCTTCTCTCTCAGACTCCTCGGAGGCTTCTGATGGCTATTCCGAGAAAGACGACGAGCCGCGCTCTCTGTCCAAGCCCCAGCCGAGGACTCCTCCGGAGTCTCCTCCGGAGGATCCTTCCTTCACGGAGTTGCTCAGGAAGATCCAGGAAGTCCAGTGGCATTCCTTAGAGCCAGATCCTCAACGGGTTAAACTCGCCGAACATCTGGACTTGCCCCTTACGGCTCCTACTCTAGTGCCACCCTGGATCGAGTCTCACACCCACCTTGTTTCCACTATTTGGAAGCAACCGTTGGCTTTAGCCGACTTCCCAGGAAGTCAAACTGGCTATACCAGGCTCCGGAGGGTGTAGACTTCGTAGACTCTCACCCCGTGCAGACTCGGCGCCGCTCACAGCCGGTCAGCACACCCGAAACACTTGAGCTTGTCTCCCCCGGATAAGGAATCCCACCTTCTGGATCAGTATGGAAGGAAGATCTACACTTCTTCCACACTGGGGATTAGGGCCCTGAATTATGTAGCACATATGGGGGATTACCAGAAGGCTGTCCTTACCCAGGCGGAATCTAAGATTGACTATTTTCCCGACTCCCAAGTCAAGCAGGAGTTAGCCGACGTGGTCCGTTCTGCTTCTTCGGCCAGTCGTCATATTTTGAGGACAACCTACGATGCAGTGGACACCGCAGGATGGAGCTCTGCATTCGCCGTGAGTCTTCGGCATCATGCATGGCTCCGTGTGTCAGGTCTGGTCCCGGAGGTGCAGTCAGCGATCCAAGAAGCATCTTTCAGGGGTTCTGTGCTTTTCGGTGGTGATGTCAAGGACATCATCACTGATTTGCAGGAGAAGGGGACAGCCCTTAAATCTGTCGATTCAATGTACCATCCCCATCCCCCACAGCGCCGTCCCTTTCACAGACGCAGCTGGCCTCAAGCGAAACCTCAGGGAAGGCAGGCCACTAAACATCAGGCCCCCACAGCTGCTGGGCCCCCGCAGCCCAAAAAAGCAATGGGTGCCCCAGCTGCGGCGTTGCCTCACACCACCTGACTCCTTCCCTCTCCCACCGCCTCCGGACGCCCCGGAGGAACCGGTAGGAGGGAGGTTCTCCCTCCACCTTCCGGGTTGGGAGAGGAAAACGGCGGATTCATGGGTGCTTCAGATCATAACAGAGGGGCACTCCATAGAGTTTCTACAGAAACCTCCACGTCACCCCCCTCTGAACTCGTCTTACTCAAGGGACCATCTTCCTTTGGTCAGGGAAGAAATCTCTGCTCTCCTTGCGAAACAGGCTATAGAGCCTGTCCCCCCTCACCTCCACGGGATGGGTTACTATTCCCATTTCTTCCTCGTACCAAAGAAGATGGGAGATCTCAGATCCATTCTCGATCTCAGCTCCCTGAACCTGTATGTGGAATACAAGAGGTTCAGGATGCTCTCCTTTCAAACCCTTCTGCCCCTGCTTCGGCTGGGCCAATGGCTTTCTGCACTGGATATGCAGGATGCGTACCTGCACATCCCCATTTGCCCTTCGCACCGAAAGTACCTCAGGTTTGCATTCCAGGGGGACCACTACCAATTCCGGGCGCTCCCATTTGGTCTTTCCTCGGCTCCCCGAGTCTTTACCAAATGCCTGGTGGTGGTAGCGGCCCACCTGAGTTCTTTGGGAGCTCAGGTTTTTCCCTACCTGGACGACTGGCTCCTGGCGGCCCCATCCAGGGAAGAACTCCTGTATTTTCTCTCCCTCACCCAGCAGGTTTTCAGTGGCCTGGGTATTACCATCAACCATTCCAAGTCTCACTTGGATCCTTCACAGAGGCTCCAATTTATCGGGGCAATCCCCGATATGACAATGTGCAAGGCCTTTCTGCCTCCGGACAGGGGGGCCTCCCTCCAGTCCCAGATTTCCCTCTTATCGGAACACAGGAGGGTTCCGGTGAGGTCGGTGCTCCGTCTGCTTGGGCTTATGGTGGCGGCCATCCCGACAGTTCCACGCGCACGCCTCCACATGAGAATCTCTTGGTGGACTCTCCGATCTCAGTGGGATCAACAAGTAGACGACCTAGATCATCTGGTCCTGATCTCTTCGCCGATGGTAAGAGACTTACAATGGTGGATGGTTCGAGAGAACCTATTCCAGGAGGGGGGTCCCCTTTTTTCATCCTCCCCCTGGTCAGACTGTGACCACGGACGCATCAGGCGAAGGTTGGGGAGCCCATTTGGGTCCTCACCAAACCCACGGCCTATGGTCAAATTTGGAGATTGTTCTCCACATCAGCGTGCTCGAGCTTCAGGCAGTGCTATATGCTCTCCAGGCCCTTCACCAATACATCCCTCCCAGTCACCTTGCTGTCCAAACGGACAACATGTGCGTGGTATGGTACATCAACAAGCAGGGAGGAACTCTGTCCTACCCGCTGTGCAGGGAAGTGATGAGAGTTTGGGACTGGGCCACGCTTCACAACCTTCACCTCACGGTGATCCACGTTCCAGGAGTCAACAGTGTCCTGGCAGACAGTCTTAAGTCACTCGTCGGCTCTACCACACGAGTGGGAATTGGACAAAAAAGTTCTAATAAGCATCTTCCAGATTTGGGGGACTCCTCAGATAGACCTGTTCGCCTCCTCCCAAAACGCAAAGCTTCCAATCTTTTGCTCGCTCGCTCCAGAGCGAGACACTTTCTGGAGTGACGCTCTATCTCTAAGCTGGAAGGACAGATTCGTCTATGCTTTTCCCCCAATTCCTCTGGTACCTCGTGTGCTGCAGAAGCTTGCTTTGGAAGGAGCGAGAATGATTCTGATCGCTCCTTTTTGGCCCAGGCAAATCTGGTTCTGTCTTCTACAACAATACTCAGAGGTTCCTCCTCTTCCTCTTCCTTTATCTCCAGGATTGCTGACCCAGGATCAGGGGACCCTGGTCTATCCGGGACTCAAGTCCCTCCAACTTCATGCATGGCTCCTGCAGACCTAGCTCAATCTCGTTTTGACGTCTCTCCTAAGGTGGCAGAGATTCTGGTGGAGGCTAGAAAACCCTCCACTAGGTCCACCTACACCATGAAATGGAAAAGATTTTCTATCTGGGCTGCGTCCAGGAACGTGGAGCCCTTTTCCTGTCCTGTGACCATTCTGCTTGAGTATATGCGTCATCTTTTCGACCTGGGTCTCAGTCACTCCTCTTTGAAAGTCCATATGGCAGCTATTTCAGCCTACCATGTCCCTTTCGCTGATAAGGCATTTGCCCAGCTAGAGGTCTCCAAAACTTTCCTTAGAGGGGTCCTTCATCTCAGGCCCCCAGTCCGGACCCCAGCTCCGCCCTGGAACTTAAACTTTGTCCTTGAGAAACTTACCCTTCCTCCCTTGGAGCCTGCAGCTTCCGCAGACTTGAAGTTTTTATCATGGAAGATGCTCTTCTTGGTGGCCATTACTTCTGCTCGCTGAATTTCTGAGTGCCAGGCCCTGATGTGTAAAATCCCTTATTTGATTTTTCACAAAGAACGAGTAGCTCTTAGCACGAATCCTAAGTTTCTTCCGAAGGTGGTAGCGGAATCTACTTTGAATCAGTCTATTGAATTACCTGCTTTCTTCACTCAGTACTCCAATCAAGGAGAATACCTGCTCCATACCATGGATGTTCACAGGATTCTGAGATACTACACCGATAGGACGAAGGATCTCAGAAAGACTGATCAGTTGTTCATCTCCTTTGCTCACAAAAGAGAAGGCAATGCTGTTTCTAAGCAATGCCTATTAAAATGGTAGGCCCATTGCATCACTTTCTGTTATGACAAGTACCAAGTCAGGGGTCACTCCACTCGTGGATGTTTCAAGAACGTGTCTGTGGCAGATATCTGTGCTGCCGCCACTTGGACTTCAGTCCATACCTTTACTAAGCATTACAGTTTGGACATTGCCTCTCGCCGTAGAGCAGGCTTCGGGTTAGCTGTCTTGCAAGGCCTCCTTTCTTGAGACCTGCTAGATTATTTGCTACTTTTTGGAGTAGTTCCTCCTCCCAGTGCCTTTTCTCTTGTTCCAGACTGCTTGGGATTCTGTCCTGTATGTAATTACCTACTGCAGGAGCCCTCTCGAAGTAAGATAGTACAGTTACGTAAGAACTTACCGTAACAGTAGATCTTCGAGAGAGGCTCTTGCAGTAGGTAATACCTTCCCGCCCTCCATCCTCCCATCCTCCTAGACTTTTTCAGCTCCTTTTCCATTGAGGGAAATATCTGCTTCTCTCTCTCGTCCAGGCCTGTGGCAGGAAAGAACTGGAAGGCGGGCGTCCAGGACCGCCCCTTTATACCGACGTCGTATGATGCCGGTCACCTGACGTGGGGGCGGTCCCCACCAGGGACTGCTCGCTAGAAATTTTTCCGTGGGGTCCTGCCGCCAGCCAGCGTCAGTCCTATATGTAATTACCTACTGCAAGAGCCTCTCTCGAAGATCTACTGTTACGGTAAGTTCTTACATAACTGTACTTTCTCGAATTGTGGCTTGATTGCCCCAAGGGCCAATTCAAACCAAACAGAGTTATGGTCGCTGTTCCCCAACGGCTTCCCTACTACCACCACTACCGTCATCTCTGAGTTGGTGAGCACCACATCAAGGACTGTGGTCTGCCTGGTGGGTTCCTTAACAAGCTGCACCAGTAGACGGTCTTGGAAGGCATCTAGTAAGGCCAGACTCCTGACATTCTTGGCCACTTGGACCTCCCAATCGATGTCTGGCAGATTCATGTATACTAATACCACAATTTCCCCCTTTGCTACCTCTCTTTCAAGTTCCTCTATTAGTTTTCTGTCCCTTTCCTCCCCTTGCCCTGGAGGCCAATATATCACCCCCAAGTGTACTTTCTTGCCTGAGGCTGCCGTGAGTTGTGCCCATACTGACTCAGCCTCAACACTGATACCCCTAATGTACCCATCTAATACCACCTCGACTTTTTTGACAAAAAGGGCAACTCCTTCCCCTCTTCCAGTTCCTCTATCCCTCCTGAACAGTGAATATCCAGGGACTGTCCTCTCCCAGTCATTATTTGTGGCTCACATTTTCTTGATGGCCACAAGGTCCACATCAGTGTCTGCTGTCAGAGCCTGGAACTCAATTAGTTTGTTACCTAGGCTCCTGGCATTAATGCATAACCCTACTTCCCATCTGACCCCTGCTCTTACTTTACTACTGTGCTTCTGCTTTTCATGTTTTCTCCCACCCTTGTTGGGACTTTTGTACTTTTTATATCCATTCCCATGGTTCTGTAAACATCACTGCTATTTTTGTACCCCATTGGTGCTACAGTCCCCTGGATTTTTTTTTCAGTTGTTTAACCAGGAGGGCACACTAAGCCAAAAGCTTATTTACAAGTGTGACTCGGGAGCACAGGGAAGTTAAATGAAGTGCTCAGGGTCACACAGTATTTTATTTATTTATGACTTTGATAACCAGGTGAGTGTACTGATCCTAGGGACCATTTTCAGGCACGACCCGGCCATAACACATGGCGCAGGGTGACAGTGGAGTACAAGGTAACAGTAATACACACGAAACAGATTTGATACAAGCAACAATAGTAGACACAATATACAGGTTTGATGCATAGGTCCATTTGAGAACAGCGAATACAAGGTTTCAATGTGAGGAGACTTGGTACAAACAAACAAATTGTAGGCACAGTGTACAATGTGAGACTGCATCGTCCAGTGAGCAAGTAATACATAGAATACTCAGTAAAAAAATATATATACAATATGTACAGGCAAGGAAGTCAAATATTACTGTGAAAAATACAATATAACAGTTGTACGCAAGAGAGTTGACTAGTGTGGGTAGGTGGGTAACCCCTGGGCTGGGGAGTTGACTTGTGTGGGTTGGTGTGAGAACCCTGGGAGCATCGGCAGGATGAGCTTGCCAGGAACCAGAGTTTAAGGTGGGACTTGAAACTGGAGTGTGTGTCAGTGGAATGGAGTTCTGCCGGTAGTTTGTTCCACTGCAAGTGGGCAGCTGCAGACCAAGCTCTGCTACCCATGTTGTTGGATACCCTAGGAATAACTAGAAGGGGAGTACCATTTGAGCAGAGGTTGCGGAGGAGTGTTCGAGTTTTCAGAAGGGCAGTTAGGGGGGATTCTGGAGCCGTACGGATGACATTGTCCACCATGCAGCAGAGGGCTAGGTCAAAGTGACCTTGCAGTGGTAGCCATCCAAGGGTATTATAGAGGGTACAGTGGTGGGTGGAGAACGAGGCCAATAAAGCAAAGTGACAGGCGCTGTTGTAGGCAGCGGAGAGTTTAACCATGTCAGTAGCTGAGATCCTGGCATAAATAGGGGAGTAGTAGTCAAGAATAGGGAGAAGATTACCCTGGACAATGGCTGGTCTAGCTTCGGGTCTAAGGTAGTGCCTGAATCTATAGGCGGCACCTAACTTTTGATGGAACCTTCTGACAAGGGAATTTGCATGCTCAGTGAAGGTGAGGGAGGGGTCGAGCAGTACTCCTAAGTATTTGTAGGTGCTGACATCCTCCAGGGCTGTACCATCTGGGGTGAGAATGTGTAAGGGGGGCATGACTTTTCGTTTTGGCCAGGAAGGGCTTAGATCCGAACAGCATGGATTTAGTTTTTCTGGCATTTACTAAGAGGAGGTTTTTTGAGAACCAGCTGTGGGCTGCAGCATAGTTGTGTAAGAGAACTGAGGAGATTGCGGCCATGGATTTGTCACCGTGGAAGAGGACAAGGTCATTGGCATATAGGAGCGAGTTACAGTTAAGGCAGTCTAAGGGAAGTGCAATAACGAATAAGGAGAAAAAGAGGGGACCCAGGATTGAGCCTTGAAGGACCCCCACAGAGACAGGCAGGGTGGGGGAGCAGGTTTGTCCAATACACACAAATTGTGAGCGATCAGTAAGGTAGCTAGTGAACCAGCTTGTGACTTTCTGAGAACAACTAAGGAGGCTAAGCTTGGAGGTAAGGAGAGCATGGTTAACCATGTCAAAAGCCTTTCAGAGCTCGATGAAGACAGCCCCGGTGGCTTTACCATTATCCATGTTAGAGAGGATGTGGTCGGTCAGTAGAGTGAGGGCAGTGGCAGTGGAATGATTCTTGTGAAAGCCATGCTGTTGGTTTCATAAGAGGGTGTATTTGTTTATGTACTCAGTGAGCTTATTGTGGACTGCTCTCTCGAGTAGTTTACTGAGATGATGGAGGATGGATATCGGACAGTAATTGTCAGAGGATTTGGGGTCACCGGATTTAAGAATGGGAATAACCTTAGCTATCTTCCATGGGTCAGGCATGGAAGAGGTTGAAAGGGCAAGGTTAAAGATGAAGGTGAGTCACTTGGCAATTGCAGAAGAGATCAGCTTAAGAAAGACTGGAGATAGGCCATCAGATCCTGGAGGAGCTGTGGTTAGGTAGATGTTTCAGTAGATTCACTGTATCATGTATGGAGAGGGCTTTAAAATAGAATGGGAGTATTTGCCGGTGAGTGGCAGAGCTGGAGGAGGATGGCAGTGTGTCAGGTATTAGGGCCAGGCTTTGAGGTTGGGCAGTTGGCAGCTTATTTAGGTACACGAATAAGTTGGTGAACTTATAGTTGAAGACACTGGCCACATCGTGAGGGTCAGTCAGCAGCCCATCCTGGGAGTTGAGATGTGGTGCAGTGTAGCTGGAGTGGGGGTTTAGGAGGGAGCTGATTGAGTCCCAGAATTTTCTAGGGTCTCCAAGGTTGGCCTTTTGCAGGTTGCAGAAGTGGGTCTGTTTCAAAAATTTGGCCTGTCGTTTACATTTGTTCCTCATGCGCCTGTAAGCTTCCCAGAGGGCAGGAGAGGGGGTTGCTTTGAAAGTGGACCAGGCACGGTCTCTGGCCTTCATAAGGGTTAGGAGATCTTTAGAGACCCAGCGCGAGCACCCGCCTCTGACACGTCTGGTAGTGACAGGGAAAAAGCGGTCCTGGAGTGTTAGTAGAGTCTGGGTAAATGTGGAAACTGCCATGGCTACATTGGAAAGGGAAGAAAGCAAGGACCAATCCAAGGACTGGGCCTCCTCGAGGAGATTTGTGGAGATTGGGCAGCTGAAATTTCTTAGAGATAGGTATTTGGGTAGGGGGTGCTTTAGTTTGGAAGACTAGAGGAGATAGGTCAGTGAGTGATCGCTTACAGAGTCGGTCATGGTGCCAGCGTGTAATGCTCGGTCCTCCCTGTTTATGAGGATCCAGTCTAGTAGAGTCTGGGTGGCTGAGCGTGGATTAAGTCTGGTGGGGAGAGTGATCACCTGCACCAGGTTGTGCTGCTTTAACAGGGATACCTAGTCAGGCTGGTGGCAGCTCAGCCAGTTTAGATTAAAGGTGCCGAGAAGGATAGATTCCCTGTGGGGAGTTAGAGAGCTCAGGCCTTGGAGGAGGCTGATGAGCCAGTGGTTCCGGTCACGGGGGTGGAGTTGTAGCAGCAGCCAATACAGAGTTTCTTGCAGGATCCCAGGGTTAATTCAGAGAGTAGCCATTCACTAGGTGAGAAAGGATTGGAGTGTAGGACAATGCTAGCTGAGAAGGGTTCCCTTAGGAGTAGGGCCACACCGCCACCTTTTTTCCTGCCTGACCTGTCTAGGCGTAGGTAAGAGTAGCCAGGTATTCTGAAAGTGTTTTTGGTGTGATGTGGCTTTAGCCATGTTTCAGTAAGTCCTAGAATATGGGGCTTGTGTAGCTCAATTCAAGCCTCAAGGTTAGTGAATTTGGATGGAACGCTGCAGATATTGATATGTGCGATTTTAAGACCAGGGGTGTTTGTCCAGATGCTGGAGGAGGGGATGATATGGGAGTTTGTTGGGCCAGGGTTGCGTTCAGTGTCCCCAGCAAGGGAGAGTAGTGATAGTAGGAGAATGTATGGGCAAGAGGGAATATAAGGAGACCGGGAGAGGTTAGTCAGGTAGTGGCCAAGGAGGCGGCGTTCTTCTTTAGTGAGTAGGATGAGAGAGATGTACCCCAGGGTGGACTTATCCCTTGTGGTGAGTGAAGAGGGTTGAGACAGGGGAGAGAGGGAGAATGAGAGGAAGGAGAGGTGCTGTTGATCGCAGGTCAGCACTGTAGCGTAGAAGTTGGTCAGTACCAGCGCAGTAGTTAGGGAGATGACCCATAATATAGGTAGTACCAGCTTCATCTTTCTGAGGGAGAGTGGGGGACAATGGGAAGTAGTAGGAGGGAATTACCTTGGTCTGCCTTATTAAGGGGGAGAGGAGGGAGTGGTGAGGGAAGGGGCAGTTAGAAATGTAGTTCTGTGGTGCAGGAACACACTCTAGAAGGTGTTCTGTAGCCTTAAATTTGTGAATGGCAAGATGGCCAATGGGAGAAAGGTGCACAGAAGGGGGAGTGGTTTAGGTGTATTTAAGAAGTCGTGGAGGAGGGGGTTGGAGGGAAAAAATCAGCTTCCACTGGTTACCAAAATCCAAAAGTCAGGGCTAGTACCTTGCAGTATAGAGGATTTCTGAAAAACTGTTTAGATTCCAGAAATTGAGGGGTCCGTGGGTATAGAGGATTTCTGAAAAACTGTGTAGTATGCAAATGGGGGCTGCAGGATTCAAACCCAGGTCTGCAGATTTGCAGCTCTCAGAGCCATAAACCACTGCGCTATACTGCCTCCCCATGTGTGGGATGTGGGGAGTACTATCTAGGATCCCCTTCTTTCCCACCATCCATCATGGTTACCCTAGACCCATACTCCCCTGCAGTCAGTTAAACTGTCTGAATTAAACATGAAACTTCTGCCCCAAGACACTGGCTCCCCTCTCTTGTCTGGTGAAGACAGTCACCCTTGAAGAGTCTTTTGTCCCAGATGACCCCCAGTCCCCTACAAAATAATACTCCATGTCACGTTATCAACCCTTAAGCCAACTGTTAAACTCCTCTGTTTCAGCACTCCTTATCCTATCTTGCTTCCCTTCCCTGCCCCATACAGGGAGGACTTCGGAAAAGGCCAGGGAGGCTGAGTGTGCTGCCAACTTGTCTATGAAACCCAATACCTTATGGCAATAGGTTGGAACTTTACTTTAACCTTGATTAATTAATTTATATATAATTTGGAAAATACCTCTGAACACAAGTGCTCTTTTGCAGAGGTTCCACGTCTGACAAGTGCAATGAATGAAGAATACAACATACAGTCACCAGCTCAAGAAGAGCCTGGTCAGGTACAAGCAACAGGAAATTATCAGTCTGGGAAATATACACACTTCAGCATAGCAGTCCCATGGGAACACAGTTTGAAAGTGCTAGTAATGTACAAGCACAAGATAAAACATGGTATACTGGTCAGTGATGATCAATTAAAAGCAACAGCAGGCTGATTTCAAAGTGAGTTCTTCTTTCAAGGATTTATTAAATTGTGCCATTTTGGAAAGCCCCACTAGAGATTCAGGGAGTTCATTAAGCCATTGGCAAGCATGGACCACAGAAGAGCAGCTACCCAGGCATGTTTTTCGAAAGGGGACTAAAGTAGCTTGTCTAGATATACTTCTGGTGGAATATTGGTTTGTGACTGGGCAGAAGAGATCTTCGATCGCAGTGAGGGTGAGGACCAACAGAGCTTTTTTAGCCATCAGATAGGTCTGATATTTTAGCCTATCTTGAAGTGGTAACCATTTGTTGAGAGCATACAATGTGTAGCTATGTGTGAGCCTGTCCACCCCACTGGCAAAACAACAGACTTTGTTGAGTAACTTCTTTACTTTGGAGAGGGTAGTTTCACAAGTGGCCTGGGAGCCCTTAGTCGGGCAGAGGTAGGATCCTACTGGAGACTACCAGGTGCCTAGCTTCCTGTGTGAAGTTAAGGTGTTGCCTGTAGAGTGCTCCTAACTTTCTGTTGGCCAGATTTGTGATGATGTCCACATATATCTAGGGAATGAAAGGTTGTCATCCAGGGTGACACCCAGGTACTCGAAGGATTACACCTGTTCAAGGATAGTTCCATGAGCATTATGAATAGTAAGGGGAGGGGCCTTTTTTGTCAGATGTGGACCAGCAAACAACATGGTCTTTGACTTCTTATAGTTCGGGATGAGTTTATTTACTCTGAATCAATCCTCCAGAACCTGGAAGCTGCTTTGTAGATCTCTGGAGAGTTTCTCATGATGTGGGCTGCTATTGAAGACCACCACTTCATCAGTGGGTCAGAACACCTTCTAAAGGGGGGCAGGCTTCATCGAGTCTGTTTATAAACAGGCTAAAGAGAAGAGGGCCAAGTATTGACTCTTGAGGGACATCAAATTTAATTTAAATGTTAAACAGAATTTACAAAACACTTTGTATTCATGAATTTTAATGTAACTCTTAGGTGGCGCTATCCTAAAGGCTACTCTCCCTGCCTGCATGACGAGGTGCAGGTTGAGGGGCCTGAGCTGGTTGAACGGGTGCCTCCACCTGGAGGAATGGTTTTGGGGTAGCGTAACTGCTTTTGGTATTGCGCTCCGGGATGCTGTAACCCCAACCAACCACTCTAGTGGCCTAAACAGTATAACAGCAAAACATTCACATGTACCAGATGGCAGTAATAACTTGCTCACACCCCCTTGCACTTACCAGCAGGGCTGGATCCTCTGCAGCTGCCCTGGAGACTCCCTGTAAAGTAACACCTGTAGTGCAACAGTTCAATGGCAGTATAATACCCCCACTAAAAAGGTACACACTAGCCAGGTTAAATGCAAAAAGAACAAAATCTGATTTATTCAGAGGGAAGTGACAAGGGTGGGGCATGACTCTAGCAGATGATTGACAGATCTGATTAATTCAGGCTGAACTTGCATGCACAGTGAGTCCCTTTTATATAGTCACACAACCCTGGGTACCCAGTTGTTAAGCAGGCTAGCCTGAAGTGATGCCCAGGGTAGGCTGGCATTGCAGCTGTTGTTGGGGCCCTTAGGAAAGAAAACAATTAGCAT
Organism: Neoceratodus forsteri; assembly: GCA_016271365.2. Taxonomy (NCBI): domain Eukaryota; kingdom Metazoa; phylum Chordata; order Ceratodontiformes; family Ceratodontidae; genus Neoceratodus; species Neoceratodus forsteri. The sequence continues at coordinate 29,187,326 of JADMNL010000035.1, read as the reverse complement.
GCACATCAACCCAGAATTTGTAATCTGGATCTGGATGGCTCAGTTTGTTGTAATAAACCCAAACAAATAAATCGGATGACACACAATGATTGCAGCTTTGTTGCAGGGAGCTACCCTGCTTGGTACTCACGCTACACAGACCAGGAGGCAAGACTGATGAGATGAAGACCTCTGGATGATGGTCTGGTTTGCCAGGGGAAGCAGGACCCACACGACTCATCGAGGTGGTCATTACTTGTTCGAGGGTGTTGAGCAGGGATCAGAATCTCCGAGCCGGTCTTTCTTTGGAAATGTCTGTGCGATGGGAACAGCAGTCTAGGCCGAGATGGCAGGACCCAGACCAAAGCAGGCAGTTAGGATTTAGTCCGTGCGAGTGCTGGAGCAGCTTCCAGCTAGCACAACACACTTGAAGGTGGGGAACCAAATAGAGACCCACACAGCACATACAGCACACTTATAAGCAACACAACTCTTAGTCACAGTTCAGGTAAAGTCTGTTAGCAATTTAACAGAAGTTTTACACAAACCTCTCACTCCATGACTCGCTCCGGTACCTGGCAGGCCAATCGCTACTGGAGCAAGTCTTCGGTCCCAACTTCAGGCAATGATCACTCTCTTTCTCTTCAGGTTTCAGATCTCAAACAGAGGAATTAGATTTAAGTCCAACTTTCACATTCACAGGATTTCTCACTGGAAGATGTGATAGGCAGGCCAGCGCAGCCTTCCTGCTGATTCTCCTGTGCTCCTAAGCAGAAGCAGCTGCTCGATGGCTCGAGCTGTTAACTCTTCAAACTCCAGCTCACAACTGACTCTGATGCAGGCAGTTTTGGGGATTTCCTCTGAGATCGAAAAGGTTTGGTTGGCTGAGGGAAGTGTCTGTCACAGCAAAGGCTCCCCCTCCAGGTCCATTTAGGCACTAAACCTTAAAAATTACAATTCCTACAGATTTTAATCCCACAAGACTTCTGAGGACAGTCTCTATCTTAGGTCCCCTGAGGTTTGATTCCTCCAACTCTGGCAGTCCACAACCAAAATGGTGGATTTTATGCAAAAAGTCCAAGCTACAAGAGAAGGCAGGTTAAACAAACTTCTATACAATTATTAAGGCAGATAGACAGTAAATGAACACAGTTCCTAACAGAGCTCCCTTTGCGCTTATAACGACTGCAGAATGGAGCAGAAATACCACTCGCCTGGCCGGTCACCAGCCCTAAACTACTCTGACCCAGCCCAGACTAATTTCTAACACAGCATAATAACTCTCGTAAAGAGACAGACACATAGGCTTTCTATAGCACTTTCATGCAGACACACACAGCTGCTGCAGACACAGGACGCTATCCTGACAGTGGGCATTAGGAAGCCCAGGAAGACATCTTAGTAAACACCAAATTTGTAGGGGGGTTATATATTTCCCTGCCTGGAAAAACTTGGTGTCCATATCAAGTCTGTTCTTACTATAACATTTCATATGAGCACCATTATACGAAAAGATATATACATGTTTCATCTGATATATCTCAGTAGTTTAGAATTCACATTTTTCACATCAAACAGCATTGCAATTTCAGTAACATTACCGTATTTTATCATAGCATTGCACCTTATTCCCATCTCTTTAACATTATACCCCCTTATTACATTGAATGGGCACCTTAGCTTGGGTGGAGGCTTTGGTTTGGGTAGAGGCAGTGAACACAAGTTTGGACAATGAACTGGGCATGACATAGACTCCTTTGTGCACAACATTCATGGGCAAATTAACAGGCTGTCCTGGAGTGTCATACATGAGCTTTAAGATTGGTTTTACAGATCTTTCTGAGCGATGTGGCAACACTGGCATTGACACATCTTGTTGTTGAAGTTCACTGTCACTAGAGGTATTTCCGCAAAATCGGAATCATTCAAGACGCATCTTTCTGGCTCTTGAATGATAGTTTCATTAGCACTTGCATGGTCGCTTGAAGGTTCACTACTTGCCTCATTGTGTTCGGGTTCACCGATTGCCATCAACTCCACCATGCAGAGAGACTCAGTCTCTTCAAAATCCACACTGCGAGCATCACTTTCTGGAGGTTCAGGCACCATGGATGAATTGGGATCTGTTAACTCAGCTGTAGGTTCAGAGTCATCACCATAGTTAATGGAAGGAATTCCCTGGAACACTGCATCAAGTTCAAAAGATGGGTAGAAGCAGGATAGAATTCACTTTCGCCATCTCTTTCAGCATTTTCAGTATCTGCTGTGTCTGCAGGATTGGAGACATTATTGGGAGCAACAGGCTGGGAAGCAGGAGTTTGCTGATTTTGTTGCTTGGCCTGAGCAGCAGGCCTACAGTAGTAGCCACAGATACTGCCAGCTATATCCAGATATTTAGTGAAATTTCTAAAGAATTTCTCTTTGCTGCCCCTACTGTGGTAATGTAGAAAGCAGGAGATTTCTCCACAAATATCACAGAAATTTCGGAAAATAGCTGGCAACGTCTGTGGCTACTACTGTAGTTACAGAGCACCACGGAGCTTCAGACTCTTGAACAGTATTGATTACTGTTTGGCTGATAGGTAACAGATGGTTCCTGTGAATGGTTTTAACAGCACGAGGGCCCCCCTTTGGACGTACTTTATACACTGGCAGATCGTGCAGCTTACGGATTACTATATATGGAACATGACTCCATTGGTCGGCTATTTTGTGTTTACCTGGAAGTCCAAAGTTTCTGATTAGTACCCTGTCATGTGGTTGGAGCTCTCGGGCCTTAACACGTTTGTCATGGCGAGTTTTGTTAGTCAGGTTTGTCTTTGCTGCCATGGTGTTTGCAAGCTGATAGGCATGGTCTAATTGGGCTTTTAGATTTTTGACATACTGCAGGTAGTTGTCTGATTGAACACCATCAGGAGACACTCTGAAACATACATCAACTGGAAGGCGAGCTTCTCTGCCAAACATAAGGTGGTATGGTGAAAAAACAGTAGCATCGTTCTTTGTGCAGTTATAAGCATGGACAAGGGCACTAATTTGTTGGCTGCACTTTGATTTGTCTTTGGGTTGCAGAGTGCCCCACATATCAAGTAGGGTTCTGTTAAATCTTTCTGGCTATAGATCCTCCTGAGGGTGATAAAAGGTTGTTCTGGATTTTCTTACATCCCATAGAGACAACAGTTTTTTAATAAGCCTGCTCTCAAAGTCCTGGCCTTGATCTGAATTAATATGCTGGAGGGCACCGTAATGTATAAAAAAACTTTTCAACAAGGAGTTCGGCTACAGATGAGGCCTTTTGGTTGGGTAGGCCTGTGCATATCTCGTGAAATGATTTGTGACTACCAGTACATTTGTAATGCCTTTTTTAAGCCAGCTAAAGACTAAGAAAATTGATACAGACAAGCTCCATAGGTGCACTTCTGACAATATTGATCAGAGGGGCTGCTCTTTGTGGTGGAGCCTTGCGCTGAAGACACCTACTGCAAGTTTTAATGCATTGTTCTATGTCTAGGCCCATTTTAGGCCAGTAGAAATGAGAACGGTCCAGATCAAGGGTTCTGTCACTGCCCAGATGTCCCATTTGGTTGTGCAAAGCTTTTAGGACAATATTTTTGAATTTGTCTAGCAGTACTAGCTGTTTTCTCACAATTTCACCTTGGCTGTCAGTAAGTTCTTGGTACAGTAACTGGTCTCGAAGGTTGAGCTTGCTCCCTTACTGAAGAAGTAAAGCAGTTTTAGGGTCCCTGGACCACATCTTAGAATTATCTTCCCCTTTTCTTAGAGCTTCAACTACTGGTCTGATCATTGGATCATAGTACTGTTCTTTGTAGATATCAGCTAGAGTTAGCTGTGGTAAAGAACTCAAGTCCAGTGTTGCAAAACTACAGTAGGCAACTGGTATGCAAGTATCTGACTGTCCCAAGCAATCTGCCTGAAGGTTTACAGTTTCAGAGGACAAAGTTTCTTCCCTGTCGAACTTCTGGCATAGTGCTTTTACAGATTGCTCTGGGATATGAACCCATTGTTTGCCAGAAACAGGTCTTCATGAAAGAGCATCGGCATCTACGTGATTTAGGCCTGGTCAGTAATCCACTGCATAATCATAAGTTGCTAGAGCAGAAAGCCATCTGTGTCTGGTAGCATCTAGTTTAGCTGTGGTTTGGACTCATGTTAAAAGATTATCGATCTTGACCAAGATTTTAGCACCATACAAGTGCTCGTGAAATTGGTCAACTATGGCCCTCTTGACAGCAAAAAATTCTAATTTATGCACAGGATAGTTTTTCTCTGAAAATGTCAGACTTCTGCTAGCAAAGCAGACAGGACACAATCCTTCCAGATGTTCTTGATAGAGTACTGCTCTGAGACCACTCAAACAGGCATGTGTATTTATTTATTTATGTCTTTGATTATCGGGTAGTTGCACTGGTCCGAGGGACCGTTTTCAGGCACGACCCAGGCCATAAAAGATGGCGTAGTTAGGCAACAATTTAAATCACAAGGCACAGGGATGTTACAGGTTAAACAGGGGTCAAGAACAATTTTTGCATACAGGGAATAATAAATACAGGAACAAATGGTGAAAATCATGGTACAACTGGTGAGACAATAAGAGGGTACAAACCAACCCTACCATTCCCCTATGATTCACCCCACCATTGAAAGTCACATTTAGACAGAGAGAAGAGAGAGGAAGAGAACAGGAGTCAGAAACAAGCTTGGGGAGAGCAGCTAAGAAACTCCTGGAGGAGTCAGGTTAGTGCAGGATAGAGAGTGTTAGGAGTGAGGTGGGGTCTACCCCTTATAGGCAGGAGCAATTTGCTCTATCCACAAGCCAGGATTTGTAGAGAGATTTGAAAGCTGAATGGGTGTTAGAGGAGTGGAGGGCAGCAGGGATCCCTTTTCACAGTGTAGGGGCGGCAACGGATAGTGCTTTCCCTCCCATACCAGTGGACACCCTCGGTACGTGTAGGGGAGGGACGGTAGAGGAGCGGAGACACCTGGGTAGAGTTCTGACCTTGAGCAGGGGGAAAAGAGAGGACACATCACTGCTTCTGATGGTACTATCCATGATACAACCAAGGGTAAAATCAAAGTGCCTTTGGAGGGGTAGCCAGCCAAGGGAACTGTAAAGGTTGCAGTGGTGAGTTGAAAAAGGTGCCATGAGAGCAGAATGGTAGACACTGTTGTAAGCCGATGTGAGCCTGGTTCTGAGGGCCGAGGATGTTCGAGAGTAGATGGGGGAGCAGTAGTCAAAGATGGGAAGTAGGTTACCCTGGACAATTGCTATTCAAGACTGGGGTTAGCAGGTGGCGTAGATGGTAAGCAACCCCAAGATTTTGATTGATTCTGCAAACCACATTGTTGATGTGGTCCGAGAAGGTTAATGATGGATCAAGTGTCACCCCCAGATATTTGAATGAGGTAACATCTTTAAGAGTCAGACCATCAGGGGATAGTATTTGGAGGGAGAAGCTGGAACAATGAAATTTAGTAAGGTGCGGCTTGGATTCGAATAGCATAGATTTGGTCTTTTTTTCCATTTACCAATAACAGGTTTGCTGTGAACCAGCTAAAAGCACTGCCATAGTTCTGGGTAAGAACTGAGGAGACCTGGGCGAGGGACTTATCGCTGTGGTAAATGACAAGGTCATCTGCATACAGAAGCAATTTACAGTTTAGGCTATCAGCTGAGAGTGAATTAATGAAGATAGAGAAAAGCAATGGTCCCAGGATGGAACCTTGGGGGATGCAAGTTGAGACCGGGAGAGTCGGAGAGATGGCAGAACCAATGCACACTGATTGTGAGTGGCCCGAGAGGTAGACCTTGAATCAATTTGTTGTCTCAGTGGAGCAGCCAAGGAGGTGTAGCTTGGAGAGGAGGAGGAGTGCGTGGTTTACCATGTCGAAGGCCTTTGTGAGATCCACAAAGACAGCCCCGGTAGCATGCCTGCAATCCATGCTAGTAAGGCATGGTCAGTAAAGCGTGCCAGAGCAGAGGTGGTGCAGTGAGATTTGTGAAAGCCATGCTGTTGGCTACACATAAGATTGTATTTATTTATATGTTCTAATAGTTGGCAGTGGACAATTTTTTAAAGAAGTTTGCTTAGGTGTGGTGGGATAGAAATGGGGCGGTAATTATCGGATGAGTGGGGGTCCCCTGCTTTGAAGATGGGGATAATTTTTGCTGACTTCCACATATCAGGTGTGGAGGAGGTAGACAGAGCCAAGTTGAAAATAAATGTGAGAGGCTTGATAATGGCAGGGGAGATGAGTTTAAGCAGAATAGGTGAGAGGCCATTCCGAACCCAGGCTACCCCGATTAGGAAGATTCCTTAGAAGCTTGATGGTGTCCTGCGTAGATATGGTCATGAAGTGAAAGCAGGGGATACCAGGGGTGATGAGAGATGGCTGCTGGTTTGTACTGGCTCCTGGGTTGGCAAGAGGGTTGCCAGTTAGTTTGGTGAGATGGGCCGACAGGTCAATTAATTTTATGTCGAAAGACTGGGCTACATCAGATGGTTCAGTCAGAGGACCCGAGAGGGAGTCAAGTTTGATAACAAGTCTGTTATTATGACAGTTTGTGAGGGAGTTAAGGGAGGCCCAGAAATTTTTGGGGTTCCCTAGGCTGTCTTTCTGGAGGTTAATGTAGTAGTTCCATTTTAGGGATTTAGCCAGCTGTTTGCACTGATTTCTCAGACACCTATATTCATTCCAGAGGGAAGGGAAGGAGGACAATTTATGATCAGCCCACTTGCAATCACATTCTTTCATGAGTTTTAGAAGTTCCTTGGTAATCCACTGTGTACATCCTCCTCGTACCCTCCTCGTCTTAAGGGGGAGGTGGTGGTCCTGAATCCCCAGGATGGCATTCATGAAATAAGTCACTGCCGAGGACACATCAAGTTGTGAGTAAAGGTTTGACCAGTTAATGGCTCTAACTTCCTCCAAGATAGCAGGGTCAACAAGGGCTCAGAAATTGCAGAAAGAGAGATACTTGGGAGGTGGCTGTTTTGTCCTTGAGGACCAGATTATGTAGGTGGGAGAGTGGTCACTTATGGAGTCGGTGAGTGTCCCCGCCTGAGTGATGCATTCTTCTCGATTGGTGACTATCCATTCCAGCAAGGTATGAGAAGAGGTGTGCTGGTTCAGCCTGGTGGGAAGTGAGATGGTCTTAACCGAGTTGTGCTGCTTCAGTATGTCGGCATAGTCAGGTTCCTGGGTCCTTAGCCAATTTAGATTAAAATCACCAAGTGTGATGTGTCTGTAACACATAAGGCTTGGATAGATCAGCATAAGCAAGTATGGGAGCGTGAGTCAGTCTATAAACTATTTCTTCAAAAGCAACGTCACAATCTGACGTCCATCTCCACCCAAATGGCTCATTTGGTCTGAAATAGGTCTTCTCAGCATCTTTGTCAGTGCCCTTCTTAAACTTTTTGTGCGTAGGTGGGTAGCTGGGTACCCTTGAGTTTAGTTTAGCAGGGGGTGCATCACCTTGGGTACAGTCTTTGACAAATCGGCAATAATAACTGCAGAATCCTGGAAATCTTTGGAGTTCTTTAAAATTGTTGGGCTTTGGTCAGCTGGTTAAGGCTTCCACCTTACTGGAATCGGTTTGGATGCCTTCTGATGACACAGTGTGATCCATGTATGTGACAGAACTCTGGAAGAACTGGCATTTGTCAATGGATAACTTAAGACCAAACTCTTCTAGTCTGCCCAATACTTTAAATAAATGAGCCTTATGCTCCTCGAGTGTTTGTCTACAAACAATGACATCATCAAGGTGGACGAGACATTCCAAGAGATTCATATCTCCGACTGCACGCTCCATTAGTCGCTGGAATGTTGTTGGTGCACCCGGTGTGCCATGGGGCATGTGAAGGAACTCATAGAAGCCCAAAGGATAAATGAATGCAGTTTTTCCCTGTCCTCAAGAGCCATTGGGATCTGATTGTATCTGCTTTGGATGTCGAGAATGGAAAACCATTTACTCCTACTTAGTCCAGGGCATCCTGTATATGGGGCACTGTATATTGATCAGGCACAGTTCTTTTGTTGAGGGCCCTGTAATCAACACATATGTGAGCCAAGCCATTCTTTTTCCATACCACCACAATTGGGGAAGCGTATGGGCTGTGTGACTCTTGTATGATGCCAGCCGCTAACATCTCTTGTACGTGATGTCGGACGTCGTCTGTGTCGGCAGAGCTAAGCATCTAGATCTCTCTCTCTCTCTGAAGGCTTCTCATCATGCAAGCGAATGTGGCGTTCAGCATCCATGACACAACCAACATCCTATTCCTTGAGGGAGAATACTTTGGTTCTCTGGGCCAATTTGTTACTGATCCTGGTTCTTCAGCTGTTTGGAAGAGGTGAATCCCCAAAATGAAACCTATCCAGTGATACCTCACATCCTTTTTCAGCTCTGTTTTGGGATGGGAGCATAGCAGTGTCAGCACAGTAAACTTTAGCCAGGGTGCATCCTCTGTGTACCGTGATGTTTTGGACTGTAACATTTTGTAATCGTACCACCACTTGTCGGGCATAAGCGTGAGCCCGGGCCAGAAGCACACTGGGTTTATTCAGCAGTCCTTTGGGTAATTTTACCTTGTCTGGGGTGTCCAGCATCAAAATCTTGTTAGTAACATTTTTCTACAGCTGTACATCACCACTGATAGTGCATTTTGTATTGGGAGGTAACGTAATAGTAGCAGGATCCTTCTTCTAAGCCATCCCCACAGGCTTATCTTGGTCACCTTTCTCTGGGCGCATGTGCTTCTTGTAAGCCTTTTGGATCAGGGTGTGAACTTGCAGGGCTTTTCCTATCCTTCTCTTCTGCATTTCTTCACATAGCTGGGCCAGGCACCCAAATGTGTGCGTTGGTGCCAGTCAGTACAGGGATACCATCATAAAGTCCGGTGGAAGGGCAGACCAGGGCCAGTGTCTGCTACGCCAGCCACAGAGGAAGGGAAAGAAAGCCACACTTTCAAATAACCAAGATAAGGATGCAACATTTCACTTAACCCCTATACAAGCAGTCCATCCAGCGGTTGTAATGGATGTTCCGATAGATGCTGCTCATACTAGCCATGGAAAATTATTGTGACTTGAGACCTGCTGTCTAAACCTGTTTGTGCTGGAATCCTGTCTTTGTGTACAGTAGTGTCCATGGGAGAGCCACCAATCTAGACTAGTCTGGTGGGACTTTAGGAGGAACCTGGATGGATGATTTAGCCACAAAAAAACATTGGAATTTGGATTTCCTGAATCTCCACTGTAATCATTTCTTGCATCCCTCTGCAATTGGTTTGCTTTTCGGAGCTCCCCTTGGAGTCTGTTTACCACCTTTTCCTAAATCCTTTTGAGACCTGCATTCATTCTTCATATGCCCATCTTTTTCACAGTTGTAACAAATTACAGGTTCTTGAGTCCACCTTAGCTGAAACACTACATTAGGAGCTGGTCTCCATTCCTAGCTAGAGGGCTGGGCAAGAGTACACATTGGATGCTGAAGCAGGAGCACTAACAACAGAAGATCGGGGTTCGCTCACTGCCTGTGGCATTGGAGGTGATGCAATTTGTCTCAGCAACTCTTTTTTGGTGGCTGTCAAGTCACTGATCTCAGTCTTGGAGCTGCCCACAGAGGATGCCTGAGCATGCACCCCCACCGCCATAGCAGACACACTCTGAGAGGGACCAGGTCTTTGTCCATGGGAGAAACTTTCGTAGAGGTGCCCGCTTTCACTTTTCTGACATCTCTCAACAGCTCGTCTCTGAACAGCATGGCCCATGGGGTAATGTCCTTAGCAGTCTCTGAGTGCTCGTCAGGTGTTAGATTCCACCTTTGAACCTCACTCACCTGATCACCCTCTGTCACTTGGGCAGCAGCAGCAGATATGTGAGAAAGCCCCCCATATGGCCACCTTTGCTCCACTCTCTGAATTTCTCTCATTAATTTGTCACAGAATATTACTGCTTAGTTTAGAATAATTTTGTCTGTGTTAAACTGAAAAGAATATTTTGTTTCTCTCTGTCCCATTTCTATTTTTTTTGTCCATGTTTCCATTAGCAAGTTAAACTATACAGCCACTAGAGGAACACAGTCTTTCTCTAATGTGATCCCTGACTATTGTTCATACAGGTATCTTCGTAAACTTCAGCTACTCCCTCAGTCTGCCCAGCCCCCCTCCACGCTCCCTGCTTACAAATTCCTTCCTATTCCTAGATCAATTATTCACTAATTTCTCTGCCTTTATGAACAATGCATCCCCTATTCTCTTCTCTTCTCTCCCCCTTGTTCTGCTCATATTCCTCTTTTTAGCACCTCCACTTGCTCACTACTCATCTATTCCTAATAACTCTCCAAACCCCATCCGTTACTATCTCCAGTCCCCTGCCCACATCAGTGCTATCACTCCATCCACCCCATTTGAAATATGGTCTCACGCTACCATTATTCCTCATGCAGTTTTGATAACAGTGTCCCCTTTCATTGCGGTTGTGCACCTTCTTCCTCACTCATCCGCTCCCTTCTCAAAACTCCCAACCTCCTCAGTAGCCCCTTCTAAATCCCCTAAGCTCCACTTTCTCATGCTCACTCTCCACTTACTCTCCGCTGGAGATATCCATCCCAGCCCAGGCCCTATTGCCACTAGTGGCTCTGGTGCTTTCTCCTCTACTACCTCCTCCCCAACTCTCCTCTCTTAGCCCTCCCAAAGGGCTTAAAGATCCTACATCTAAACACCAGCAGCTTGCTGCAAAAAATAGACCAGATTCAGACAATGGTGCGCACTTTAAAACCAGACATTCTAATCATCTCAGAAACTTGGCTAAAGAGCACTATCCCTGACCACTCGGTCTCCATTCCTGGCTACTCACTGGTAAGGCAAGACCGTGCTGGGTGGTGGTGTGGCCATTTATGTCCTAGCCTCCATTCGGTATTCCATCATCTATTCATCCCCCAATCCTGAGACCCATGATGCCCTAGCTATCCACATGACCCTCCCCTTCACTCTCCCAGTCTTCGTAGCCGGCATATACTGCCGCCCAAATGTCCATCCTTCAGTCACACTAGACCTCTTAACTCCCATCACTTCTCTTGCTCGCACTGGGGAACTATTCATCCTAGGTGACTTCAATATAAATTGGTTGTCACCTAAAACTTATCAAAACTAAAAATCAAATCAGAGCCCTAAACCTCTCCCAACTGATCTCCCGAACCCATCCGCCCAAATGACAAAACACAACAACATTCCCTACTCGACTGGGCCCTTACCTTCCACCCCCACTGCGTCATCACCTCTGGCATCCTTCCTGATGCTCTCAGTGACCATAACCCAACATACATAGTTAGGAAAGTTAACAGAACTAAATCACCACATAAAACCATACAACTACACTCTTTCAAGTCTCTTGTCCTTGAACCTCTCCTGAGTAACCTTGCCACTTCTGACTGGTCCCCCCTAACGTCCTTCCAGTCGGTTTATAAGGCCCTTGCCTACTTCAAAGAAATCTTTCTTGCAAACTGGAACACCTCTTTTTTTTTTTTTATACTTTATATTTATTGTTTCAAGTAAACATTGAAATACAGTTTACAAGCAGAGATATATCAGATGCAAGTATATGAAACACTTAGAGGTCACCACTCCTCTTGATTACATAAATATCCACCGTCTACTGCTTAAAGATACATCATATGGGGTATTGCTGTAATGACTCAACCCTAAATGTAACTTAACAAAAAAAAGCTGCAGGATGAGCCCATGGACAGCATGGAAATGATCTATATATATAAGTCAAGGAAACTAACATAGTATATTCTCTTCCTCACAATAGGACAGAGAGAAAGATTCCATGCATTAGTCAGTAATATTTTCACAAAATGTGCTATTTCTCATTAGGGTAGTACATTTTACAATATTCTATCATTAATTTGATAGTTTAGAACTTTATATATGAAACATTTATGGCCAGATATTTTTATCAGCAATATAATACACAAAGTTATTTGCTCCGCATTAGTTATAATATCCTCTTGAAACTGCCATCTACTAACACCCCTAGGCAACTGGAGAAAGTCAAAAAGTTTTAAGGAATCCTCGTGGACGTATCAACCCAGTCCAAAAAAGGAAGTAAATTAAAATACCTACAGTATTTATTAGCAAGGGCAGTTCAAACTAGTCATACAGACTATTTAACAAAATTAGTCCATGCTTCTTCATGAATCACTGTCTTTCTTCTGAGGATGCATCTTCCCTGGGATTGTTTCTTTGACTCTTTGGAATCTGTTTCTGGGCCCAGTGCATAGCGTCTTTCGAGTCGGAGAAAATAAAAATTTTACCTTGATATGCGATTCTAAGTCGGGCTGGGAATATAATTCCATGTGGTATTCCAGTTTCCCTCAATATAGCCCTAACCCCATCAAATTGCTTTCTTCGTTGCCGTGTTGCATAACTAATATCGTGGTAGAGGTGTACCATTTGTCCATCACAGAGAATCATTTTCCGTTGTTTCGCCAATGCCAAGAGGTGGTCCCGTGTACCTACTCCATCTGTGACTGCCACTACTGTACGCGGTGACTCCGGATTCACTGGTTTACCCCGCGTTGCAATCCTGTAGGCCTTCTGAATTCGCTGGGTGTACTCAGTCACCTCATCTCCAAATTGTTGCTGTAGCCACTCCTGAATAAATAACAGTAGATGGTCTCCCTCGCAGCCTTCCGGCAGACCCAGGATTCGAATATTCATTGCCCTTGTCTGATTTTCAAGGGTTTCCAATCTGGTACGTAAATGACCATTTTCTTTAATTATCGCAATTACCGCCCCCCTAGCCACATCGGCCCGTTTCATAGCTTCTGCAGCTGCTGTAGAGACAGTGTCCATCCCGGATTCCACTGTAGTCACCCGTGTGGCCAGATTATCAATTTTATCTGAGAGGCCAGTCACCGAGGATATCAATTTATTTATTTTCAGCCCCAGTGAACTAAGCGTTTCTTCTTCCGGGGAGTCGTCCGATAAGGTCTGGTTCTGTAGGCCTGGTCTTGTGGCCCTTGCAGATTTTGTCTTAACTCCCTCATTTTGCTGCTTGTCTCATCTTGGGTTTCCCATTCTGGCAAGGAGAGATTCCCCTACAAATACCTCTGGCCCAAAGTCTCATATATCTCGAGTTAGTCTGTTATTTTAGGATTTAGCCTACTCCCAAATGCTGAGTACTATCCCCTAGCTGCCATCTTGCCCGGGCTCCACAGCACCCCCCACAAACTGGAACACCTTTGCCACACTCAAACAAACCAGAGTCAGAGGTAACCTTTTACCTTGGATAACCCCTGAACTTCTGGCCTGCCTCAGGGCTAGAGATTGAGCCTGAAAGTGTCATAAAGCTACCCAGCATCCCAGTGACCCTGTGAACTACCATATACTCCAAAATGCTTGCACCAAGGCTACAAGGTTATCCAAGTCCGAATATTTCAAATCTGCCTTCATCACCACAATAAATGCCCCATCAAAGTTCTGGAAGATGGCCCATGCCCTGTTGACCACATCATCTTGCCCACCAACCCCGGTGCTTAAAGTATATAGCTCACTAGTGTCTGAACCACCAGCTGTAGCTGCGGAATTTAACTCCTACTATACCTCCTGTGCCACTGAACTACTGAAATCCCTCCCCTCCTACCCATCCCCACCCTCTACTGGTGTGCCCCCATCATCACCCTCCCACCTCCCCTTCTCTTTCGCTACTGTAACCCCAAATGATGCCCTGTGTGCCCTTCTCACCATCAAACCCTCTAAAGGTGCCTCCCCTGATGGCCTTGACCCAAAACTCCTCTCCGTCTCTGTTGCAGCCATTGCCTACCCCTTCTCAATAATCTTAAATCTCTCATTCTATACTGCCTCAGTTCCCTCTTCATGGAAACATGCAGTGGTCCTCCCTCTACCCAAAGGGGGTGACTCCTCATCCCCCAGCAACTGTCGCCCTATTTCTCTCCTCTCTACCCTTGCCAAGCTTCAAGAACACATTGTCTTCTCCCAACTCACTGCTTTTCTATCTGACACCTCCATTTTCACCCCTTTCCAGTCCAGTTTCAGGAAAAAACACTCAACCACCACCTCTTTCCTACGGCATACAGACTCCATCCTAACCAGGTTGGATAGTGGCCAAATTACCTCTGGCATTTTTGTCGACCTGGCCAAGGCCTTCAACACTGTCTCTCACTCCTTTCTCCTCGACTCACTCCCGGCTCCTGGCCTATCTTCCTCCGCCACAAACTGGTTTAAGGCTTACCTTATTGGCAGAACCCAGTCAGTTAAGATCTTGAATGCCACTTCCCCTTCCCTTCTGATTAGCACTGGAGTCCCCCAGGGCTCTATATTAGGACCCCTTCTATTCGCCATCTTCTTAAATGGCCTGCCCTCTGTTTGCTCCCCATCCTCTAATATACATATGTATGCCGATGTTACAGTCCTGTCTGCATCTGGCTCCTGTCCTGATGAGGTTACAACCAGCTTACAGCAAGACTTTGACAAGGTTCAGCTCTGGTTTGCTAGCTATCAGCTTTTCCTCAACACCAAGAAGACAGTCTCCATGACCTTTGGCACAAGGCAGAGACTCTCAAGGCTTCTGTCCTACCCATTTTCCACACTCTTGATGGGACTTTCCTTGAGGACACATCCTCCTTCAGGTACTTATGTGTTTAGTTGGACCAACACCTAAATTTCTCTGGACATATTGATGCCATCCAGAAAAAACTGCACCCCAAGCTTGGTTCCCTGTTCAGGAACTGTAGTTGCATCCCTCCTACTGCTAGGCGTGAACTTGTCTAGAAGATGATACTGCCCATTTTTGACTACTGTAACATGGTCTGTGGTGCTGCCCCTAAGTCCTCCCTTGCCAGACTGGACACCCTCTTCAGTTCCTTGTGCTGCTTTGCCTTGGATGCCCCCCCCTCGCACCCACCACTGTAATCTTTATCGTGCCCTATCTTTCCCCTCTCTTGCAGATAGGCAGCTCTCCCACTGTGTTAAATTCACCTCCAAGCACTGGTTTGTCAGCTCCCTTCCTACCTCACCTCCTTCTTTATAATACTCCTGCACCCTTTTGTTCCCTTAGATCAACTGACTCTTGCACCCTGGTAGTCCCCCCTGCAGATCCACCCAAATCGGTCAATCCGGTTACTCTTACGACCTCCCAAAAATCTGGAATTTCCTCCCCCCTCAAATCCAGCACTCATCCTCTGCCTACTCCATTAGCTCTGCCCTCAATAATTGTTACCTTGCTCCTAGCTGCCCCTGCTATGTACCTCCCTAACTCCCACCTCTAAGCCTTGGACAAAACCTACCCCGCTACCATCACCTTCATTTTACCCTGTGCACACCCACCCAAATTCCTAGCTCTCCTCCCTTTCCCCCAGATTGCTCCCCCTTACTGGCCTCCCTTGATATCTCATAGAATATAAGGGGCCCCGAATTGTCTCCATGGGTCCCTCTCCTCCCCCCCCATTGTCTCCATGGGTCCCTCTCCCCCCCCGAAAAGGGACTTGTATCTCTTATCTACTCCTTTCCTTCACCATCCTGAAGGGGTCTCTCTGGGACATTTCCTTATCCCCTTCTCTCTGGTCAGTGCAATGCAGTGTCCTCACATCCTGCAGTGGTCTCCAGAGACACGACTCTTCCCCCTCCCCACCCACCTCGCCACTGCCTCTCTTTTCATCCCTTTTCTTTCACGTAAGCACTTGTTACTTATTAATCCGGCACTTATTATTGTCCACTGTTTTTGCCTATCATGTGTAACACTGTTGTAACATTTACCTCACAACTGTATGTTAATGCTGAACTTTTAACTTGTATGTTTAATGTCTCTTTCCTAATGTACCCCTTTCCCCCAGTTCACACTGGGAGATGAGTGACTTGTTGCTCAGTGTGCCTTCCTGGTGAAACATTTAAATAAATAAATAAATAGGAGGGAGGTGAATCCTGCAGGGTTGCAAGTCGTAACTGAAGCAGTAATAATTCAGAGAACGGGGCAGACTTAAGGATCCGGTCCAACCTAGTATGATCTAACTTGTCTGAGGCCATGCTACCCTTTCGGGGGCATTCCTGTAGCACCTTTTCAAGTCAAGATACATACACTGATAAGGGCTCCCTTTGGTATTGCTGAATGTTTCTTACCCTCCACCATAGGTCTTCATCTGAATCTGGACTCCCGTTCATATTTTCCAGTGCATCTAAATAGTAATGTGCAGTTGCTTTGGGGTTAGCAACCCGCTTAGCACAGATAGTAGCCAGAGCAGGACCTCAGAGGCTTTCACTCAACCTCTTTCTCTTCTCCGCTTCTGAACACTGCCATTCGGGTACCAAGGGGCGACATAGTTTGTCCAGGTCTCCCAATCATCCTCCCCCTGGGGGTGGGAAGAGTGCCCAAGAACAAAAAATTACTCCCCTTAGTAATTGTGTTTCTTCTAATGGAGTCTTGCTGTATTCTGCTGACATATGCAGTTAGCCCCAGCACTTGAACTGCCCCAGAGAGGAAAGAGTTAACTCTGTGCCAGAGCATAGAACATTGGGCTCGAGTTCGGTTCAAACCTCTGTCTGCATCATTTCAAAGTGTAACCGTCAGATTCTTATGAGCTAATACTAACTAACTACACCTCCTTAGTGAAAAGTGTAAATAAAGTAGCCAATAGGCAGCCAATTTTTGGGTCCCCAAAAGACTCAAGTTGAGAACCCCAAAATAATAACCATGTAGTGAACTAACATATAACTACAAAAACAACATAAACATAACCCACTCCCCCTTTCTAAAAGGGGGAAGTGCCAAGTACACCCCTGAGGTGCAACACTTTACCTGCCAGCCCATTTCCCAAAAACAGGTTCTGAGAGGGGAGGCAGGAAGGGAGGTCAGAATACAGCAAGACTCCATTAGAAGAAACACAATTACTAAGGTGAGTATTTTTTTCTTCAGACAACATGAAGTCTTGCTGTAGTCTGACATATGCAGACTACCAAGCAGTACTTCTAAGGAGGAGGAGGAGGGTACCAAACCTATTATGGGAACAGGCTCTGCCAAACCTAGCATCACTTCTAGCCTGGATATCCAGAGAGTAATACTTGGTGAATGTATGGACTGTTTTCCAGGTGGCTGCTTTGCATATTTCTAACAAAGGTATATCTCTGGCAGCAGCCAGAGAAGCAGCTGTATCCCTAGTTGAATGAGCCCTCAGGCCTGAGGGGGGTATTTTACCTAGCATTTCATAGCAGAATTGTATACAAGAAACAATACACCTGGCAGTAGTTCTCTGAGTAGCAGGTTTACCATTTCTCACTTCACCATAAGTTAGAAATAATTGAGAACAGTCAAAACTAAGTGCCTTAGTATGCTCAATGTACTACTCAGTGCCCTCTTAACATCCAAACTGTGTAATCTTCTTCCTCCTAAACAAGAATGGTCAGTGAAGAACACAGGAAGAGACACAGACTGGTTCAGATGAAAATCTGAAACCACCATGGGTAAGAACCTCCTATTGGTTCTAAGGACCACCTTATCTCTATGGAATGAGATAAAATCCGGCTCCACTGACAGAACTTGTAGCTCACTAATACGCCTGGCAGACATAATAGCTACCAGGAACACAGTTTTCCAAGTCAAGTACTTAAGTTCTGCTGAAGCCAGTGGTTCAGAAGGGGGTTGCATAAGCTGAGCAATGCAAACATTAAGATCCCTGGCAGGAGTAGGATCCTTAATAGGAGGGTTGCTATGAAGCAAACTTTTAAAGAACTTACAGAAAAAGGGGTGAGATGCCAGGGAGGAAGCCTTCCCCACTGACAGAAATGCAGAGACAACTGCTAAGTGCACTTTCAGAGTGGCTGGCCTGAGACCTAGGCCATTGAGATGAACCATATAATTCAGAACAGTAGCCAGATCAGCAGTGTCTGGTAAGACATCCATATTGGAGCACCAAATGCTGAATCTCTTCCATTTAGAATTATAAGTTGAATGAGTCTGACTGATGAATGGGAGTCCTTTCCTGAGATTGTCCTGATCCATTCACCATTAGAGAGCTTGGCTCAGACTCTGAGTCACTGGAATCAATTTGGTTAGAGGATCTTTTTTCTGAGACCAAAAGGACCTCAGATGGAACTGAATGTCCCTTATCTGAAATCTGGCTCCCTGTACCACCACAGTGGAGGCTGCCATGTGGCCCAGGAGCTGAAGAAAATGTCTTGCTGGTCGAGACACCAGAAGGCGGAAAAAATAAGCAAAGTCTGTAAGGGACTTTCCCTTGCCAGAGAAAGAAAAGCCTTTGCTTAGACTGTATCCAAATGTGTCCCTATGAAGATCAGGAGTTGCACTGGTTTGAGAACTGACTTTGGTAGGTTGAGAAATCTCAGGGAAGTGAGCAATCATTGTCACTTGCAGGTTTGACTTGGTCTGGAGACTGTCCCACAATGAGCCAGTCGTCCAGGTATGGAAAAATGGAGATGTCCTGTCTCCTGAGAAAGGCCACTACTACTGCTAGGCATTTTGTGAACACCCTTGGAACTGATGTTAGTCCAAAGGGCATTGCTCTGAACTGATAATGGCCTGAAGGCAATTCGAACCTGAGGTACTTTCTGTGGGAGCACCTGATGGGACTGTGAAAGTAGGCATCTTTGAGGTCCAGGGAGGCTAACCAATCCCCTGACCTTAGAGAGGGAAGAATTACTCCCAGAGTCACCATTTTGAATCTTGGCATGACAAGGTGCTTGTTTAGGTATCTTAGGTCTAGGATGGGCTGCCACTCCCCTGTCTTTTTTGGGGTAAGGAAGTATCTGGAGTACAGACCCTTGCCCCTGTATGGAGTAGGGCTCTGAGAGCCAGCAGAGAGGAAACCTGTGCCTCTAGGGCAATGGTTTCGATGATGTTTGCAGGTGGAAAAGACCTGACCCTCAGTTTTGGAAATTATTTGAAGCTGAGGGCCAGTCCCTGGCTTACTACCTCCAGGACCCATTTATCTGAAGTAACAGACTTCCAGGCCTGGAAGTAGTAAGCTAGCCTACCTCCTACTGGATAGGGGGAGTCGACCTGGGCTGACACATCAGGGTGTCTGCTTGGCAGGAACCTTACACGGGGAGGAGGATGCAGCCCTACTTATCCCCTTCTGCCTCTCCCTCTGAAGAACCCCCTCTGAGGAAAAGGAGAGGAGGCATGTGCCTGGAAAGGCCTGTGAAAAGGCCTGCCCCTGCCCCTAGACTGCTGCTTCTGAGGAGTTGCCTGCTTTTCCTTGGCCTGTGCACTCCTGCAGGTGGTCCTGTATTCATCCATCTTTTTCATGTAGTTCTCTGTCTGCTTCCCAGAGAATTACCCACCACAGGGAAATCCATGGCCTTAGCCTGAGTGTCTTGTGAGAGGCTAGTACATCTGAGCCAAGCAAATCTCTGAAGAGACACAGATGTAGCCATGACTCGTGATGACACATCATTTGAGTCCATAGCAGCATTAAACTGGATCTTGGATGCCTCAGTCTCATCAGCAGCCACCTCCTTCAGCTCCTTGGCAAGCTGGGGAGAAGCCTGTTTAGCCAGTTCTAGAACAGTATCCCATCTGGACTTCTGGTATCTGGCTATGTAGGCCATATAATTTGCCTGCCTGAGTCCCAAGGAGGATGCCAAGTACTGAGTTTTGGCCATAGCATCCACCTTCCTAGAGTCTTTATCTGGGGGGAGGTGAAGCCAAAGGTATATTAGCCTTGTCACAGGCTGCAGCCTGCATGACCCCAACATGGCTGCATTGTTGGAACAATAACTCTGTACCTGAGCCTGACAGCATATACCTCCTGTCCATTCTCTTATCCATAGGAGGTAAAGAATTTGGTGTTTGGAGAATTTTTTGTTTATGTTTCTCAAGAGATTTATGGAGGGGAATAGACAGTCTTTTGGACTCTGGGATGTCCATGATTTCTACAAAATCAGGCTCCTCTTGTTCCACAACAGCTTCAACCAGAGGGAGCTGGAGGGTCTCTGCCACTTTTTTGTAAAACAAATAGTGGGATGGGGACTCAGAAAGCCTGGGAGGGGAATAATTAGAATGCCTGTCTGGGGTGATGTCCGCTTCAATGGGCTCATCCAGACCTTCCACACCATCATCATCATCGTCGTTCAAACCCCAGACAATAAACACAGGTGGTATGAGAGTCTGCCTCAGCAAAGGCATTCCCACACTCACTGTAGTGTTAAAACCCAGTGGGCCCATCGTTTTCTTGGGTTTCTCAGACATGGCCAAACTAACACTTACCCTTTACAGCTTAAAAGCCAGGTGAGACGCCCCCCATTGGTTACCAACCATGTTATGGGTCGTGAAAAAAAAGTTCAGAATCCTGTTTTTTTTGAAACTGATAGGGACCAATACCTCACACTGAAAAATTAAGAAATAAAACAAGATAAACACAATCAGTTCCAAACCGGACCAATAGACAAGTGTAACCCCCAGGTGGCGCTACCCCAGGGGCTACTACCTCTGCCTGACTGACTACCGACAGGTTGAGGGGCCTAGGTCCAACAGCGGGTGCCTCCACCCAGAGGTCGGGGTTGGAACAGTCAGATGTGACCTGGTCACAGCCCTCTGAGTCACTACAACCCCTTTCTTCCCAATAGTGGCCTCACCAGGATTCCCACACTATCGTTATGACTTACACTTACCCCAAGGTCGGGATGGCCAACTTGGTGCTGAGGACCCCTGTAAAATAAGGTGCAGTTATACAATAACCCATGCACAAAGGGTTGCCTAAACCACGCAGTTCAGCAGTATACCTTGCAACAACAAATCTGATTTATTAAGGGGGAAGTAACAAGGACAGAGGAGATCAGGTTGATTAGCTTAACACTCTAATATATATATAAACCTAGGGCACTGTGCACAGGCCAAACCTATAAGTCACTGTTTCTGGGTACCCAGGCAACAGAAGGCTTGCCTATTCGGAGCAGCTGTTTGGGGCCCTGACGCAGAAAACAAGCATTTGATACCTAAATGGATTAAGCAGAGCCAGCAGGCTCAGTTCGTGTAGCCAGTAAAGCAGACAGACAAATCTTGCCCTCCTAAGGAACATCTGACAGGGAGCTACCCTGATTGAGTACTCACGACTCCTGCAGAAAGATCACTCTCACACCACACGCAGGACCAAGCCTGAGGTCCAAACACTTCTCCACACATTTATATGAAGATCAGAGGGGTACCATACCAGGCAGCTGCTTTATACTCCCGATCGCTTTCACTGCAATAACCGGGCCAAACGACGCAGCTTCACATGTCCTGACAGACCGAGCGTGATTGAAGCAGATTCTCCAGTCCTCTACAGGGTGAGCCTGGTAGGTAGCTGTAAACGTACAGCCTCCTCCGTCTGCACTTCTCCACGGATCTTGTCCACTTCTTCTGGCGATGCTATCGCCCGACTTCGTGGCCTGCCACATACGCTTGCCGCGCAAAGACTTCCACAGCACAGGAGCCAGAGCTCCTTCTACCTTCATGATCACCAATGACTCTGCCCCTCCAGGACAGTTGCAGGGCAGTTTCCTCTCCTCCACAGGGCTCCGGTTGGCTGCTTTGTTTTGTCAGTCACTCCATACGCCCTCTATTGGTGCAAAAAAGGCACCAGGGTCCAAACTACACTTCCCAGGACTACCCGCCATATATTCCTCTTTAGGCAATCTCCCAGTGGGAGTCCAAATTCTACTTGGCTCCAACGGTCTCCATTTTAAGGCCCCCCTTCCCCAACTGGCCTATCTCATCAGTTCGGGTCCAAAATGGAGGAGCTGAACACACAGAGTCCCAGCTGCAAATAAGGCAGGTTAAACAAACTATATTTTTGCGATGGCACTACATATTTTCCAAGAAACAGTTACATCTTTTAACCAAGCTCCAGGCTGCAGAAACAAAGCAATTCAAACAACCACTCGAGTGGGATTTGAGCAGTAAACTCACAGTCCCACTACACAAACTAATAAAGCCTGCAAGCAGGCAGCTCTTAAAGAGACAGTACCAGAGGCTCTAAAAGCACTCACAGCGCCCACACTTAAGTGGCCTTACGCCGAATGCCAGTAGGCAGCGAGCACTTAGGCAAGCTCCAGGAAGGCTTTTAGGAACCCCCATTTGTAGGGGGGGTTACACAAGACTTTACAATTTCCACAAAAATGTAACAAGTAAAACTAAGTCCACTACCTACAACACTTACTGTACCACAGACAGGGATCTGAATCGAAGAAAAAAATAGTGAAAAAAAATGGTATTTTAAACTGACTGACTTAACCAAACTGAGCAAGTGAAGGAGCGATCTCCAGAGTGACTGTTCAGTTAGGCGGAGTAAAGAATCTGACGGTTACACTTTGAAGTGCAGCAGACAGAGATTTGAATCGCGCTCGAGCCCAACGTTCTGTGCTCTGGCATAGAGTTAACTCTTTCCTGTCTGGGGCAGTTCAAGTGCTGGGGCTAACTGCATATGTCAGAATACAACAGGACTTCATGTTGTTTGAATAGCCTCAGCCTGTGGTAAGAGTCGTGACTAACTGTAGGCACAGGAGTGGATGCCGGTATTGGTGTGGGCACAGGAGCTGGTGAAGGGACAGGTGCAGGGGCTGGTGTGGGCAGCAGGGAAGGATCACCCCCAGGTGGCATTAATAACTTTTTAAAGGAGAACTATAGAACTATGGGCAGCTCCTGCTACAAACACCCTCCAGTTTTGCTTTAGCCCACAAAGCAGCATTTTCCTTGTGCCGCAGGGGAGTTTATTTTATTTTGTAAAAGTCTGTGAACCAGAAGTATGGCGGATGCTTGGGGCTCCATTAAGTGTAGTAGTGTGGCTCTGCTCCTCTTGCTTCAATTCAATCACATTCACAGGATTTCTCACTGGAAGATGTAACAGGCAGGCCAGCGCAGCCTTCCTGCTGATTCTCCTGTGCTCCTAAGCAGGAGCAGCTGCTCGATGGCTCAAGCTGTTAACTCTCTGACAGTGTTCCACATTGCGTGAAAATATAGAGCGGTGATAAGGGGAGGAGCCACAGGGGGCGGGGTCACCAGGGGCGGAGCTACCGGTGGGCGGAGTCAGTCGCTCGGGATGCAATAAATGCATAAGAAACAAGAAATAAGAGTAATATGATGGTAGGCCTCTGTAGTATGCAGCAGCAAATAAAAAGTGTGATAAAACATACTGGAGAACCTCTGCATTCTAGTTGCAGGCCAGCAACAGTTTGGTGAGCCATACTACAACTCTTTACTAGTGCCTGCAAGGCCAAGATCTAATCTTGATTCATGATCCTGCCCAGTGAGCTGCAGCTTTCAAATAAGAAACTGTCAACATTGGGGCCCTCAATTGAGATAAGCATAAGTGCATTTGCTTACTGGCATAATCTATTTTGTTCCTGCATTTTATTTGATTCAGTGCAGAAAACTCCTCTCACAATCTGCAGTTGACATGGGTATTATCATTGCCAGCTCTGCCAAAGTAGATATGTTTGGATACAGGTCTACATACTTAGTAGTTAGGCGTGCAGCACATCAGAAATAGTCTTAAAGGCCATCTTTTCTGTGAACATGAGACTACGAGGGAAGCCCATTCAGTGCAGAAGCATCTACATCCACAACAGTAGCATAGTGACCAAGAATAATCTCAAGGCTATCACTACCATACCCTTCCAACTGTTCAGTATCAACTTCCTGTATCATGCTGAGGTCAAAGATACTGAGCATCAAAAGTTCTGTGCTTGGAAACCTTTGCTCAATTTGAGCAATTAGGGCCCTAATAAACTTGTCATGCACAGAGGTTGTGAAATGATTCAACTGTGGTTACGCTAAATGGCAAGTTCAGGCCATTATCATTCAGAGTACTAGTTCAGGCGAAACAGAGGAGAAGTACTGACCAGGTATCAGTAGGCGTGCCCTAAGAATCTCTAAAGTGGAATGTAAATGCCTCTTTATATCAGTAAAATTCAGAGCTGATGTTTGAAAGCATTTAGATAAGATGCTAAGGTGTGGAAGTATGTCACACATCATGCATAAAATAGAAAAACTCCCAGTTTTCCACCATTTTACTAGGCCCACAGCTTGGGGATCATGCCTTTCAGAGGCCTCTCTATGCAAGGGCGTAACAACAGATGGGAAAATCTTCCTTAGTGTGTCACATGCTGCATCATGGGACAACCACCTAACTTCTTTTGCCTGTTTAGGCTTTAAAACAGGGTTTTCCATTGCCTGCTGAATTTCTTTCAGGGCAGCCATCGAACAGCAGAGTTTCATAATATCTGTATAAGTGATCTAGTGTTTGATTAAACTTTTAATGACGTTCACTTCATTTGCTGCTTCCTTTACAGCCAAGGCCTCCCGGTGAGCCATACAGTGATTTTCAACAAGAATTGGGCTGACTTCTTTCAGCTTTCTAGCCACCCCATTTTGCCTGCTCAGCATAACGGCTGCTCCATCACTGCCTAACCCTGCAAGATGATCAACCAAGATTTGATTATCAGAGAACTCCAGCATTTTTTTAACAATTGTGTCTGCTTTTCCATCAATTAGTTCCTCAAGTCCCAGGAAATAAACTCTGGGTTTCCCTTCTTTGCAGTACATACCATACAAAATGAGCTGCTTCATAACAGCAATATCAGTTGTTTAGTCCACTAAATATGAAAAAAATTTGGCAGCCTTCAAATCTGCAGGGCAGATCTCTGACCACCTCACCCAGAGAGAACCATTTCTCTGACAGTTCGATCAAACGATATTAACAGCATCAACAATATGTATATTGTCTAGGTATTTGCATCCCAATGATTTGTCGAGATCCAGCAGTGAGCCATATTTACGTTGTGTGAGGCAGTTCATTTTTATTAGCCAGTACATGCAACGAAGGGATGCCACAAAAAGCTTCTTGTTCAGGGTCATGGCCTGCTGCATTACCTGCTCTATTCCACCTTTTGAAGCTGAAATTCTGCAGTTAGCTTCCAGTTCAGCACAACAAGCGTGAACTGAACTGTTCTGATGCCTTTTATAGCATCTTCTCTGAATGTCTTACACCCACTGAGTACCCACACTGTTCCTGATTTGGGCATCTGTTTATGTTTTATGCAAAATGCAAAACATGCCATCATTTTCTTTGTACTGTAACCAACAGTATTTGTTAAGCCAGCCAGTATAAAATCCTGTTGCTCTATGCTTAGAGGTGTTTTTTTCTATATTACAGGAGGAAGTGTAGGGAGGTTTTTGGACAATGACATCGATATCAACTGGACCAACTGGCATTGTCCCAATCATCGACTCACGATTGTCATCTTGATCAGGATGTTTCCGTTTTTGAGTTAATTAGTTTCTGCATTGTGTACAATAAAGCTTTTTTTTTTTCCTAATTGTTGTCGTGTGATTATTTGTCAACACAGAACGAGAACGTAATGCTGGTTGAGTCCCAAATATTTTTTCTCACACAAATATTTTTTTTATTCCCTGAATCAGGATTCAGAACAAGTGACCACTGACGGAGCAAGACTGCACAACCTGACTAGTGGGACAGACCCCCTGGTGGCACAGTTAAGGAGACCAGTTTTTCTCACACAAATATTTTATTTATATTTTAATTTTTAATTTTATTTTTATTTTATATATATATATTTTTTCAAAGCAGCAAGAAAACCAAACTGTGGAGGAGGCTGCCTAGCACTAGTCTCTGTGAGACCACTCTCTCCCTCCGCTCCCCCTCCATCCCCACTCCACTAATGCTAGTGCACTGCATCTATTAAAAATGCAATCAGGCTGAAAATGTGCTACAAACTGTCTGACAAGCTGCTTGGTAAAAGCATAACCAAATGAACCAATGCTGAACACAAACTGCAGAGATACACTGTCGGCGCAAGACTGAAGCCAAATGTGAAGCTCCAAAGTGACAGTCTGTACTTAACTGGGACTTACCCAAGTAAAATAGCCTCTGATAGGGCAAGTCAGCTGTCACTCCCTGCAGATTTGGCGCCTTTCATCCTGAGCGACCTGGTGACCATCGGAGCAGTCATCACATGATCCTGAATTTGGAAGCACCCGAACTCAGCAATCTGAACGTCACTGCCAGCACCCTAAGTGTCCTCCCAACGTCATGACATCACTGCCAGCACCCGAAGTGTCCGCCCAATGTCACTGCCAGCACCCGAAGTGTCCTCCCAATGTCACAACGTCACTGCCAGCACCCGAAGTGTCCTCCCAACGTCACAACGTCACTGCCAGCACCGAATCCCAGTCCCACTCTGCGTGCAATGCAGGGTTCTCGTGCATCGCGCATGGCCCTAAGAGTCACGATGATTAAAGTGATGGGAGTTCTAGTACTCGCGCATGGTCCCTGAGTGTGAGTGCAGTCTTTAAACAGTGGCTGACACTTTAAAATGAGGCCATTTAAGATAAGCATGACATGCCTCTCATTTGTAATGAATAGAACTCTGCTCTGAACTCAGCTCACAACTGACTACTGCAGGCAGTTCTGGGATTTCCTCTGAGATCAAAAGGTTTGGTTGGCTGGGGAACTGTGTCACAGCAAGGGCTCCCCTCCAGGTCTATTTAGGCACCAAACCTAAAAAACTACAATTCCTACAGATTTCAGTCCCACAAGACTTCTGGGGACAGTCTCCATTTTAGGTCTCCTGCGGTTTGATTGCTCCAACTCTGGCAGTCCAGAACCAAAATGGTGGCTCTTATGCTAAAAGTCCAAGCTGCAAGAGAAGGCAGGTTAAACAAACTTCTACACTATTATTAATAAGGCAGATAATCTGTAAATGAACACAGTTACTGACAGAGCTTCCTCTGCGTATATAGCGACTGCAGAATGGAGCAGAAATACCACTCGCCTGGCTGGTCATGAGCCCTAAACTACTCTGACACAGCCCAGATGAACTTCTAGCACAGCATAGTGCCTCTCTTAATGAGACAGACACGGAGGCTTTCTATAGCGCTCTCATGCAGACACATAACAGCTACTGCAGACACAGGACAGCATCCTGACTGCGGGCATTAGGCAGCCCAGGAAGACATCTTAGTAAACTCCAGTTTGTAGGGGGGTTACATTAATGTATTCTAGAACTCAGTGGACTGAGTGAAATTTCAGTTTGTTTTATTTTTTTATACCGGAAAGCATGTGAGCAAAAATACTTGTTTTCACAGATGTCAAGTTGTACATGATGCAGAGGAAAAAGGTAAAAACAATATTTCAGTATTTTATGATATCTACGCTAGTGAACAGTGTATATGACAGGATCATCTAGATTAAAAAAAGAAAAATACAGAGCTCACAAAAATAGAGGCTATATACAGATACACATCAGCTCTAAGATACTGTAACTCAAGGGGTTGGTGGACATTCAGTGGAGTTGCCTACTGGGGCAAGCACAAGTGGTAGATTTGAGGAAGTGGTCCTTGAGGGAGGAGGTGAATGAGCCAGTTGAGCTACAGGCCTGAAGTTCAGGGGGCAGTTTATTATAAAAGGTAGGGCCCTTGTACATGATGGAGTTCTGAGCATGCTTGGTGCGGTAAAAAGGGGCGTTGAAGGTATGACAGGCTGCCCCTCTTGTACTGCGCTTTTGAACCGATAAGGGGAAAAGCAAGTTAATGCTGACTGGCAGCAGGTTACGGCGAACTTTGTGTAGGAAAGAGAGCATTTTAAGTTGGAACCTGCCATCAAGGGTGAGCCAGTTGAGAGAGGCATAGAGGGTACAGTGATGGGTCATCCAGGGGAAGACGGTCACGAAGCATGCAATATTATTGTATGTAGTCCTGAGTTTGGAGAAATGGGGGATGTGTTGGGGGAGAGTAAACAATAGAGCCATAATCAAGGAGTGGCAGGAGAAGGGAGCAGGTGAGGTGTAGTCTGGAGATGGAGATTAGGAACTTTCTGATTAAGTATGAAATACCTAGCCTCATATGGATTTTTTTGATGAGGTTGGTAATATGGATATTGTAGGTCAGGTGAGGGTCTAAGTACAGTCCAAGGTATTTGAATTTGTAGACTTGTTCTGTAATGTTACTAAGATTGTCTGAGAGGGATTGACCCATGACTGGGGCTTTTCTTGGGCCACAGAAGATCATAAATGTAGTCTTCTAGGAGTTGAGAACCAAGCCTTTGGCAGAGAACCAAGTGTGTAGCTTGCTGAAGTCAGCCTGCAACTTACTAAACACTGTGTCCAGGTTAGTGTCTCTGTAGTAAAGGGCCACGTCGTCAGTGTAAAGAACTATTTGGGTGGTTTGGCAGATGGAAGGGAGGTTATTGATGAGCGAGAACAGGAGCGGGCCTAGGATGGAGTCTTGGGATACCCCATATTTAAGGGAAAGCTGTCCAAAATGTGGGCTCCTGCCCCCGGACATAACACCGAAACTGCCCTGGCCAGGTTCACCAGTGATATCCTCAAGGCAAGCGACAAGGGCCAGTACACAGGCTCTTTCTTCATGGACCTGACCAAGGCATTCAACCTGGTCAACCATGGCCTTCTCCTGGACACCCTCAAGGGCTTGTACATATCTGAAAATGTCATGAAATGGGTTGGAAGCTACCTGTCTGACACATTTCAGAAAACTAATATCAACGGTCATTTTTCTGCTGAATGTCCAATTAAAGGAAAGCTGTCCAAAATGCGGGCTCCCACCCCTGGACAGCTTACTCTTCAGTTTAGATTTTAACAGCAAGAGCGGCATTTTTCTGCACTGCAAGTTGCTGTATTTAGAGTGAGTGAGAGAGAGAGAGAGAGGGAGAGAGCTGGTGGTGCAATTGGGTGCTGTGCTGGATGTGGTAACAGTATAAGCTGCCTGACAAAGTTTCCATGCCACGGGGCTGTGACCAAGAGACAGACTATGAAATGGGTGCAGAAAGAGTGGGACTGTGTCATGGGGTTGTTTGCCTGAGAAACCTTTCCTTTTCACCCTAAATAAAAGTGTGTTGCAACTGCACCTCTTTACTCTCTGCTGTCCTTTCATTTGACTCACAGGCTGGCCACTTGTTGGTCTCCTTAGGCTTTAAAATCTCTCCTTTCTATTCTGTGGTTTTCCGGCACAACCTTTTTGGTATCTTCCCCCCTCCCAAGTCATTCTCACACTCGCAAGTGCACGCTCCAGTCACAAAGCTTGACTCAGAAAGCCCTGTTTGGAATCAGGCTATACTGTATTCATTAAGCGTTTCCATGCAAATGCACCGTGCAGTGCAGTTTGTTAGTGTATGGTGCAAAATGCACTTGCGACTTGCACAGTTAGGCATTATGTGGCAGAACGCAACTGTAGGATGTGTTCTGCACATTATAATAAAATAAATGAAAGTCCTGTTGGTTGTCCTGTTAAGAAGGTTGTTTCTTTGGGGGAAAAGATGCCCTCAGAAAGGGTGAATATAGCTGGCACTTGTATGAAAGCTGAAATAAGACACAGAATGCAATAAACAAACATAGAGATTTAACTTGCAAGGTTAAGCTGGCTGACGTTTTGCGAGGGACACTCTTATCTCACCCTGGGGCTGTCAGAGCTATCCGCAATACGATAAACTGGACAGCACAACGCTGGATACAAAATGCTCCACTCAGCAGCCTAGCATTTCAGGCTAATTTTTCCTCTGGTTTTACTATATTGACAAAGAGATAAAAATGTATCTAGGATTGTGCACAATGTTACTCAGCTATTAAAGTTGCAAGAAGAACTGTTAAAGTTGCATTTGATTTTACCTTGTGTTTGCTCAATGGTGCTTACTCTCTCTGGGACCTAATGTTACAGCGCCGGCCTGCCCTTCATAAATTTAACTTGCAGGACAGGTACTAGAGGGTCGGAGCTACCTATTGAGGAAAAGGCAATGAAATTGGAAAATGGCAAGAATTATGCATATGCAACACTTGGAAACTATGGAAATTGTGTATATATTGTACAGAAATTATGTAGCTTCTTTTATTTGTGTAGATTTAGCGTTTAAAGAAATGCAAAAAGGGTTGGAGTTAACATGATCACCTGATTAGAACAGGTATAAAAGAAAGACTCCTTTATGTCTAGTTAAGTTCCTTGTTAGGCTCAGTGGGGTGCTTACCCAGACTTACCCAAGTATTTTCTAGTGGAATTTATGTTGAGCAAATTAACTGTCTTCTGTTTTGCTTATTTTATTGCTTTATTTTTTCATCAGTATGCTTTTATTTACATCTGTTTTGTTAATAAATTGATGCTTTATTGTGACTTGCATACTGGAGTTGGTGTCCATCATTTCCCACGACCTTGCAGACTGGCGCAGACAGAATAGGAAAGGACCAGGGCGGGAGAGGGTTTGTTTGTAAGTGATGTGAGACAGAGCTGGACTGTACCTGAGAGAAGAATGGAGAGAGAGAGAGAGAGAGAGAGAGAGAAAGAATGGGATGGGGCAGAGAGCGAGCGACAGGAGAGGTGGCTGCAGTTGGGGAGTGGTTACCATAAAAGATGATGTGGTATTCAAACAAGAGAAAAAAGAAAGGTTGTTCATGTTACAGTGGCTTGAACTGTCAGTTTAAGCTTTATTTTGTGTGCTGTGCCATGAGTTGTGGTAGGCAGTGGTTTGGCAGGGATTCAACCTGTCGATTTACTAGTTTCAATTTCAGGGCTTGGATAGATTTCACAGACTGGGGCTTTCAGATGCGGCTGACTGACACCTTTTCCTGAGGGGCAAGCCAGGATTTACCATAGTTAACAGGTACCAGTCAGTCAGTCAGCTTTTAGGATTTTAAGGCCCATTTTATAATTCTGATTATGAACTGAGGATCGTAAATAGAGGAATCTGATTGGCCAAGAGCTCTTTGAAGCTGTGATGATATCAGGTTACATCATCACGGCTTCAAAAAAGTTCCAGCACCACCAGCCACCTTGCTATCTACTGTCTGAGACCTAGTTTTTCAAAATGTACTCCTACACCATCCAAAAACTCATACATAAAACATTTTAAAATCTGTTTGTTTTATTTGTTTTTATTTTTAAAACTTCAGATTCTGTTCATAATAGTAGTAAGTCACTCCAGGGTGTGGTATATCATGGGATGTCGTCACTTCTTGGGTCATTGGATGCACTCAGCTTATTGCCTCGTGCCCAACCACCCCAGGCATGATGATATCCCATGATATACCACACCCTGTCATGCCTTATTGCTTAATTCTGTCACAGAACCAGAACACAATGTTGGAACAGTTGCTCTTAGCGACAGTCAGCAGCTGGCAAAAAATGCATTTATGATGCTGTCTCACAAAAACAAAACAAAAAAAACATTAGAAAGCTAAAAAAAACATCAGTAGAAGTTAACAGCCCGGAGAGCTCCTTAAACAACAGACAAGATCACAGTAACACACCATTCACAAGTTGTTACAACAGAAATGATACATAAAAAGTCAGAGAGCACTCAACAAAATCTGATGTACTGCTGTGTATTAGGTAGGCATGCATCACTAAAAAGTTGTGTGAGAAAAAAAAAAGCCACCAAAGCAGCAGAATGTCGAGAAATGATTTAGAGCCCATTAATGCTGTTCAGGGAGTGTGACTGGTACCTTTGGATAGATAGCCTTTGCTTCATAATTGGATCATCCCTGTCTTTCGGAATGACATGCATTTATTTGTGGCATCACATTCTTGTTCATAGGTGCACACTATGGATAGCTTTTAGGGTGCTAATTTATCATCTATATTGTGATGCCTGGTTCCTCCATTGTGAAGTAATCAAATATTGGCTACACATTGATAATACCATTTAATATATGGATCTTCAATTTAATAGATCTCTAAAGCATACAAAAAAAATTCGGTAATACCCTCACAGGTGCAGTGATAACAGTACTGCCAGTCACTTTTAATAGTATAGTTGCATGGTAATAATACTATTGTTGCACGCGCGCAAAAAGATACCTTATGCTTCCCGTCCCCCTTCCCCACGTCTAAGCATGCCTCCTCATTGGCTGCTTTTCCTGTAATGGTGAGCAAGAACAGTTTAAAAACATAGTGACCCATACTCTTGCTTACCGAGAGTGAACTTGGTCATTGCGCTTCTCCGTTTTTTTTTTTTTTTTTTTTTTTGCCCACCAGATGAAAATATCTGGTTGATCCTGCCATTCTGGTCATGAAGAGCAGGTAGGATCTGTATTAGCAAAAAACGGGCAGGGGGAAGGAACCATCACGAGTGAGCAGTCAGCTCAATGCACAGCTTGGGACAGTGTGGCGGTCGGCCAGTACAAAGTCAGTTCTCCACTGAAGCAGTCGACCGGCCATTACAAACAAAGGTCGGATCCATATATTAAAAAAAATAACAGATACATTTGTGTGTCCATTACCAGGGAGTACTGGCATCTCGAGGTTCTGGAGACATTGGAACCTCTCAAGCTTCGCTCTTGAAGTTCACGTGTCCAGAATCTCTCGATGCTAGTACTCCCTGGTAATAGACACAAACCTATCGGTTATTCTCTTTGTCATACTGATATGTAACCCTTACCCCGGTTCAAGTGAAGTAATCAAATATTGGCTGCACATTGATAATACCATGTCATACTGATTCGTAATCCTTACCGCGGTTCAACAGTGCCATCTTGCAGATCAGGGCCCCATTAAACTTGTGCCACAGGCAAGGCAACAGGCCACAAGCTGGCATAACAAAAGACTTCACGCCTGGCTGTGAGGCAAATACCCAATTCGAGGATCTAGAGGTTGAGGGGGTAGGGCACAAGCTGAACATTTATTCTAGGGACATGGATATGTTGTTCATCCACACTGTCTGGCAGGTTCCTTGCCACTTTAAATCTTGCTGGAAGGTCTTCAAGCTGGCTCCTCCCACCCACCTGGGTGGTAAAACTCTCAGCTCCGCCCCATGATGCCAGATCTTCCTTACCGCTTGGAAGCTCAGGTTCCCTCCTTAACGCTCTGTGTGTAGACTGGATCCTAATTCTTCGGTTCGCCCGAAACGTATTCTAAAATTTTCAAGACTTCGGTCAAATTACTCCCTCACGGCTGCGGTGGACAAATCGACTCCGGTTTCAGCGATGCCCATGTGGGCAGAAAATGTCAGGACAGATCCACACTCCCGTCGTCTATTGCCTCGGCTAGACCGCGACCCACAGGCCTGCGGGTTGTGCGTTCATATTACGATAGCGTCCTCGGTTTCGCGCTGCTCGGTTTACAGCTTGGGCGCAAAGGCGCTACCCTGGTGGAAGTTGAAGGAGGCCCGTTGGGCGGTTACCACGGCGGCTGGCTCGGCCAAGTAATTCGAGCAAATGATCGCCCTCGAGGAGGAGGTGGCACAGGCCGCATCATCCTCTTCCTCGGTCACGGCATTTATCCCGCTCTCTCTGGGTACCTCATATTCAGCTTCTTTTAAGGAGCTTTGCCAATCCCTTTCCACAAAGGGAGAGGGGCCATTCGGACATTCTTCTTGGTCCAAAAAGGACTCGAAAGGTAAGTCCCACCGTCGGCGTTTGTGGGAGTGGGGGAGGTCCCCTTCCCCGGACAGTCGACACTCAACTCCGGTCAAGGTTGCTGCTAAGGCCGATGACTTCACGGTGTCCCCATTAGGTCAGCTGGCCAAGACACCCGTCAATGCGGTCGAGATTTTTCTCAACACGTCGGATGGGCTGTCGACTGGTAAAGCTGACAAACCTTCTTCACCGGTTACCCCGTGGAGACCGAGGACTTGCTTGTGCCTCCAGTGCCGGAGTCCCTGGTCAAGGCTTCCGAGCCGAGGGAAGAGCGGGTGTCCCCACCCTTCCCAGACCGTCCTCGGAAACACCGAGGATCTCAGTCTTGGACATCCTCTCTGTTTAGCGATCCGCCCGACATGGCGGTCTGCTCACTAAATCAAGCGGCACGCCGCTTGCCCTCTTCTTCCTCCTTGGAAGAGGACAGGCTTTGGCGCAAATTGCGTCAATGTTATGAAGACCCGATGTGGCAGCAGTTACTTCTGTCCGGGAACAAGCCAGCGCTGTTGCCTTCCCTGGCCATCAAGTGGCTATCACCTGAGCGGCCGAAACAACCCCTCGCTGTAGTCAGGGGTGCCCAAGCCTGGGCCAGTTATTTGGCAGAAACCAGCTGCCCCACCGATTGTGGTGGAACCTCCGCCTCCACAATTGAAATCGGGGGCGCTGACCAAGGATTCTCGGTCGGGTCAGGGCCTGCCACACAGGTTGTCGGTCACCCTCACTCCCTACCATCCTCGGCAGGTGGAGGGTGGCTCAGGCCCCAGGCAGCTCTTCGCAGACTCCTCGGAGTCCAACGACTCCTTCCTGTTCTCCAGGCCCATTGACCTGGAGTCCTCTGGGGGCCAGTCGATGGACAAAAGGCCATCGTCCTTCATGGGTCTGCTTCGGCTCATCCGGAGTCTGCCGGGATGCAGCTCGAGCCCGTATCCAAGTGGGCTAAGTATCCCCTAATGGAGATACTGGACTGAGGGGATTCACCCACGGAGGCCTTTCTGGTGGCTGAAGCCATTGTTGGCCCAGCCTTGGAGCTCTGGCAGCGGCCTGCTTCCTGTCCTGCACCTTCGGCCAGGATGGCCAGGAAGTATGCGGTCCCTACCGGTTCTTTGTCCGTTTTTTCAGAACACCCCTCCGCTGAGGTGTTGGTCACCGATAGCGTTTTCCAGCGTTCTGGGAATGTTAGGGATGTGGATAAGCCACCCCTACAAGGAGTCCAAAAAGCTGGACTATGCCGGGCACAAGGTGTACTCTGCATCCTCCCTAGGCCTCCGCCAGGCCAACTTGGCCATGCTGATGGCACACTTCTCCCACGCTCTCATGGGCTCCCTGGATGAGATGATCCCTCATCTCCCAGCCGACCTGCAGACCACGGTCCAGCAGGTATGGGACCAGGGAAGGGTGGTGGAAAAACAGCAGCTCCAAACTGCTCTGAACATTGGAGACTCCTGTGCCAGATCAGTTGCGGCCGCGGTGGCCATGCGCCGCAGAGCATGGCTGAGGATATCCACCTTCACGACGGATACCCAGCATAAACTGGCAGCTGTCCCCTTCCTGGGGACCGACCTCTTCAGCCTTGGAGTGGAAGGTCACCACCAGTGGATTGGAAAGTCCAATGCCACTCTGGACTCAGTCACCTCCACCCAGAAGGACAAGGGCCATCAACAACAGCAACATAAGTCCTTTCAGGCCTTCTAGCCTCTGACATATTCACAGCCAGCCCCAGCACCAGGGCCAGCAGGCTCGCTGGCACTCTAAACCCAAGCCTGCGGCTTCCTCTAATAGGAAGCAGGAAGGTAAAGGCCCAGGAGGTCCCTTGGCGGTCCCTCTTCTAAGCCTGCCCAGTGACCCGGGTTGAGGGTGTCAGCTCCAGCTCAATCCTCCCCTGGTTCCCCGGTGGGGGGACAGCTCCACCACTTCCTTTCCGCCTGGTCCGTTATCACCACGGACCGTTGGGTGTTGTAGGTGGTAGGGAAGGGCCTGCCCCTGGAGTTCGAGCAGGCCCCGCCCTTCTGAGCCATCGCCCCTCGGGGGGGCTACAGGATCCGCAGCCTCTCTGTCAGCTCGCTGAGCCGATATTGCTCTGCTTCTCAAAAAAGAGGTGATCAGGAAGCTTTCTGATCCTCCTCCAGACCTGGGGTTTGTGTCCAGGTACTTCCTGGTCCCAAAACGGATGGGGGGATGGTGCCCCATTCTCGACCTGCACGACCTGAACAGGTTCCTAAGGTCTCGGACCTTCAGGATGGTCACTCTGGCTCAGATAATCCCATCCTTGGAACGAGGCATGTGGTTCTGTTCTCTGGACCTTCAGGACACATTCTTTCACTTCCCAATCCGTCTGTCCCACCAGAGATTCCTCCACTTCAGGGCAGAGGGATCCGTCTATGAGTTCTGGGCCATGCCCTTCGGCCTTTCCCTAGTATCCAGGGTCTTCACCAAATGCATGGCGGTGGTGACAGCATTCCTGCGGTGCTGAAGGGTCCAGGTGTACCCCTACCAGGATGACTGGCTGATTGCAGCCCCCTCCAGAACGGAGGTGGAGCGGTCCAGATATCTGGCCTTCCAGGTTTGCTCTCAGGTTGGCCTCCTCATCAACGAGGCCAAGTCGGAACTCATGCCAAAGCAGGTGATCCAATTCATCGGGGCAGAGCTTGACTCTCTATAAGCCAGAGCATGGCTCCCAGTGGACAGGGCTGATATTATTTCCTCCTTTGCCTAATCATTTCAGGTTGGGCAATTGCGCCCTGCCTGGGACTTCCTGTGCCTCCTGGGCCTCATGGCGGCCTGCACCAGCGTGGACCATTGGGCCCGTTGGTACATGAGTCCCCTTCAATGAGGGCTGGCTGGCCAATGGTCACAGCACTTTGATCTGCTGGATGAGCTACTGACAGTGACCCAGGGGATGTGGAATGCTCTCCAGTGGTGGACCGTTCCAGCACATCTGCAGGAGGGCATCCCGTTTGTCTGCCCCCGAGCTGACGGTCTCTCTATCGACCGATGCCTCTCTGGTGGGTTGGGGTGCCTAAATGGGGGAGCACAGAGCGCACGGCCTCTGGTCCCCCCTCGGGAGTCCTGATGCCACATCAACCTGCTGGAGCTTAGAGTGGTTCGTCTAGCCCTCACCGCCTTCGCTCCGTTTCTATGGGATCAAGTGGTTCAGGTCCAGATGGACAATACCACGACCATGTACTACCTAAACCGCCATGGCGGGATGCACTCCATGCCTCTGTGCAGGGAAGCTCTCCGCATTTGGTCACTCGTGCACAGCCTGGAGGCGGATCTCCTTGTCATCCATGTGTCAGGAGCCTCCAACACCCTGGCCAATGCCCTAAGCTGGATAGGGGCTGCGTCCCACGAGTGGTCTCTCCTGCCGGAGGTAGTACAAGATCTGTTCTTCTACTGGGGCACGCCTCAGGTGGACCTGTTTGCCTCCAGGGAGAATGCGAAGCTGAGACTGTTTCATGCCCGCCCCCCCTCAGCAGAGCTTGCTGCAGGGGGATGCCTTCTCGAGGCCGTGGACCCTGGGTCTCTTCTACGCTTTTCCCCCATTTCCCCTTGATCCACAAAGTACTTCTCAAGGCCGAGGAGGGACAAGGTGCAGGTGATTCTGGTAGCCCCAGACTGGTCCCACCAGTTCTGGTATCCAGATCTCTTCAGTCTCAGTTCCAGGCTCCTGGGGTGGCTTCCAGCCCACCTGGACCTGATCTCAGTCAATCAGGGGAAGGTATTCCACCCGGACCTTCAATCCGTGCACCTGACGGCCTGGTTCCTGAATGGCTAGAGTTTCAGGCCTTGGGTCTTTTCAACGAGGTCCTCAACGTCGTTGAGGTGTCTCGTAAGGCGTCGACCAGAAAATGCTTTGCCTTCAAATGGAGGAGATTCTCCATTTGGTGTCAGGGCAAGAGCCTGGACCCTTCCTCCTGTTCCTTGGCAAGCATTTTGGACTACCTGTGGTCCCTTTCTCAGCAAGGGCTTCGGTTGACGACCCTTAAGGTGCACCAGGCAGCCATCTCTGATTACCGGGTGTGGGCAGGGAAGCAGTCGGTGGCACAGGAGAAGGTGGTCGGGCACTTTTTCAAAGGCCTTGATCACATATCCCCTCCAGTGCAAGAACCTCCACCTCCATGGGATCTACTGCTGGTTTTGGCTAAGCTCATGGGCAAGCCATTTGAACCGATGCACAGGTGTGACATATCTCACCTGTCGTGGAAGACCGCCTTCTTGGTGGCTGTCACATCAGCCAGAAGGAGGGGAGAGCTCAGCGTTTTCCATCGAGTCTCCCTATCTGGTCTTCCACAGGGACATGGTTGTCCTGCGCCCCCACCCGAAGTTCCTTCTGAAGGTGGTGTCAGAGTTTCACCTTAACCAGGTGTTGACCGTGCCAGTGTTCTACCCCAATCACACCTTAGAGGCCGAATATAGGCTCCATACTTTGGACCCTAGAAGAGTGCTCGCTTACTATAAGGAGCGGACGGCTGAAGTTCGGGGAGAAGTTCGCCAACTGTTTGTCACCTACGCTGAAGCCGCACCTGGCAGACCTACAGCCAAGCAGACGATAGGCAGGTGGGTCACCTCCTGCATAGATCTCTGCTATAGGCTGGCAGGCATGGAGCCTCCCAGAGGGATAAGAGCCCATTCTACCCATCATACTGCTGCATCGGTGGCTGCTTCCAGGGACGTCCCTATCCAGGAAATCTGCAGAGCTTCTACCTGAAGTCAGCACACACCTTCATCACCCACTACCACATCGACCTTGAGTCACGCTGGGATGCTGGTTTTGGGGCCTCGGTTCTCCAGTCATTATTCCCTAAGTAGGGGGAGTGCGCCTTGCCTCTCTTCTCCCAGAGAACTGCTAGGAGTCTGCCAGACAGTGTGGATGAACAACATATCCATGTCCCTATAAATACAGGTTACTCACCTATAACAGGAGTTCTAGGAATGGTATATGTTGTTCATCCACACGACCCACCCGACCCTGGCTTCGACGCACAACCTGGCTTCCAGTGAGCTAGATCTGGCGTCATGGGGCGGAGCTGAGAGTTTTACCACCTGGGTGGGTTGGAGGAGCCAGCTTGAAGACCATCCGGCAAGATTTAAAGCGGCAAGGAACCTGCCAGACAGTGTGGATGAACAACATATACCATTCCTAGAACTCCTGTTACAGGTGAGTAACCTGTAGTTTTTGCTCTAGGTTCTGGGAGAGAGGTGCTAGAGCTACGCTAGGTCTAACTTCTGAGGGGGCCCCATAACAATTTGCGCTCAGGAAGCATAAATGCAATGTCCACTTCAGAAAATGGAATTGTACAGTATTGCTTTATTCTGACAGCATGTTGGAACAGGCAGAATGGGGTGGTTCCCAGGTTTGGTACTGTACACACACGAGCAAACTTTTCTTTCCAGAACAACAACATTTAGGGCACTTTAGAGCAAACTTTTCCTCACACACATTTTGAACTGTTCATCCCTCTGTACTAGGAATCTCTGGACTTTACTTTCCCAAGACAAGTGTATATTGTGGTAGTTACCACTCTCTTTAAAGAGATTCACTAAGTGTATACCTTGCACCACATATAGTGGTGCCTTCAGGGTTTTATTTAACTCTAAAAATTGATTAGCGTTTTGCTCATAAAAGTTCTAAAACATTGTGAAAATGCATAGCACTTGCCTCACTGTGGTTAACAAACATAACACTTCTAGAAAATCTATATAAATTCTTTCTGTACAGTTACTATTGTCCCAAGAAAAAAACTGCTAATCAGTTATTTAAAACCCCTGTGCCTTACCCCTGCAAAAAGCATTTGGTGCAGATGGTACCAAAAATAAGACTATTTTCCTAGTAAAATCACTCATAAAATGTCGGCGTCCGGGTCCTATTACTCCCCAGTGTAACCACTGCCACCTAATTTTTCACTCAAAACTGCAATGGCTACCATTTACAGGCTACTTAGAAACCAAAATGCCAGTCCGTGGGGCAGTGGGTTTTTAAACTTGACACCATTTCATACATTGACCTGACTGGGAATAACAAGGCAGACCCTGACTCCCACTCCTCATGTCTAGGGGTTTGATGAAATTTAGT
The DNA here is from genome assembly GCA_016271365.2 of Neoceratodus forsteri. Lineage (NCBI taxonomy): Eukaryota > Metazoa > Chordata > Ceratodontiformes > Ceratodontidae > Neoceratodus > Neoceratodus forsteri. The sequence goes on along the minus strand of JADMNL010000035.1, from coordinate 29,147,855 downwards.
CTCAGAGAGGGAAGGAGGGAAGGGATCTGACCCTGCGTGTCCTTTAATACTGTAAGCAGCACATTTAGATGGTTACTAACCTTGTGAATGATTTGGGTTCGATTTCTGACAGCTGGAGACCGCTGACACAAAACATGCTCCAAACTGTACCTCAGACCTCACCGTTCAGTTGATTTTCACAGTCCTGAAAAACATGGGGTTAGGAGACCACAAGCATGAAGTTCTTTTGACAGATTTGAATTCCACACAACTGTTGAATGCAAACTAGCAAACCATTTATTGTTTGAATAAAAAGGCTCAAGCCTTATTTTCCTCGAGGTAACATATTTACATTGTGCACTTTTTATGAGCTCAAAAGGTCAGACTACAATGCTTGTTGTGGTACATCTTATTGAGGAAGGGGGATTTGAACTTCCAACCCTATGTTACTGGTAGCTTCACACAGCAAACACATAGCTAACTTTTAACCCATAGCAGGGGGTCAGTTCGTTGCTGATTCCCAATTCTATTTTCCTTTAAACACTGGCTGATTTCCATAAAAATTCCCCTGTCATTTAGAAGCACTGAGGGACTTACTCCGACTTTTCTTGAATTTCTACTAACGTAACTGGATATCTCCCCACCAGTGGGGCTGGTAGTAATCTTTTCCACATTGTGGCATGTTTCTAAGCTGGGGGAAAGCTGGAACCAGTTCTTAACTGTGCCCCAGTTACATGTACAGTCTATAAGGCTGCGCTGCACCCGGTGCAAACAAGAGGACATCGGGGAGGAGGGTCTACCTTTCAAACAGCAACATGGCAGGAGGAACAAATAGTTTGAACAGTCTTTACCTGGAGGACACAAGAGAGTGAAAAAGATAAAAGCTGCCACCTTGAACCCTTCCATTGGCCCAGCTGCCACCTTAATGTCTGGGCCCCTTCTGGTAACCACCATGACTCTTGCCAAGCTGAGAAGACAATTCTCTCCTCCCGACTCCTGAATTTCTGCCCTTCACTCTGGTCCTACCCCACCAATGGATGGTGGGGAGAAATATTCTTTCTGCCATACTTTTGGAATGGGGCTATCTATCCCATTCTTCCACAGGCCTCACTGGCCTTGACATGCTGGGCTGCCCGATGCCATGCTTAAGCACAGAGCTGCTTCCTCACGCACACTCCTCCATGACTTTCCTCTGACTGACTCTCCCCTTGTGCCTGACTGGTATGAAAATCCTAATGCGTGCACATGCCAGCAGTCATGCACACTCACTTGGTGTCTTAAAGGCACCCTTTAGTAACTCCCTGCAATGGCAGGTGGGTTACACCAGTATATAGTGCCGCCCCTGTGCACAGCCATGTTATAATGCAAGGCCAGGGACAGCACGGGGATGCGCTCCATTCTAGCCTATGGGAGTTACATTCTAATTGATTTTATATATTGTATGTATATATATATATATATATATATATATATATATTGATTCGAAAGTAAGCCCCCATAGGCTAGAATGGAGTGCGTCTCTGCTGTCTCCTTGGCCTTGCATCATAATGTGTCTGTGCATGAGGCAGCACTATATACCAGGAAGTAACAGGACCCAGTGTTTGAAATTTTACAAGTGATTTTACCAGGAAAATACAGTCTTCTTTTTGGTACCATCTGCACAAAATGCTTATCACTGGGGTAAGGCACCACTGTATATGGTGAAAATCTATAATTGCAAAACTTGGTAGATCTTTAAACACATTTTTCCCTGGAGTGATGACATCTGTTAACATACCTGTTTAACCTGGTGCCCATGTGTGAACCAGTTAGTACTGACTGAGGAATCAAACTGGGGTTATGCCCAACCCTGCCCCATGCTCAGTCTTTGCCATTCCTTCTGGGTTACACCAACATTATCATCCATTTCCCCTTGATATGCTAAAGGACTCCAATACTTTAAACTTGAAACATTTCAGCACTTGGATGTGGTTAAACAGGGGCCCTGACAGGTGCACTGTAGCCTTATTTCTGGGCACATACACCTCAGACCAACCTCTCATGAATCTGTACTCACAGCTTTGTTTGTTCCTCTGATACAGACATGGAAAACTTGAAGGAAAAACATCCTCTGGAAAGCTGATACACTTCAGTATTTTCAGGAGAATTGCCCCTTGGATCCACAGACACTGAAGTCCCTTTCACTTCTTCATGGAAAATTGCCCACTGGGGTCCTGCAGACAGACTGTCTCCGCCATTTCAACTGGTACTGCTGGGTCTCAGAAACTAGGATGAGAAAACAGAGAGGTCCTTCCCCCCAGTCTAACTGAACAGACTGGCAGGCACCTCAAACTCTGATCCGTACTGCTAATCAGAATTCCAAACTCCAACTATTGACTGCACTGCCGTCTGAACATTCTGACCCTCCCTGGGGCAGCTGATTCCAAAGTGACTTATGCTGCTGCAAGAATTCTAAATGGCGTGATCCATTTTCTGCTCATCCTAGCTGAGTAAACAATGATGTTATCTGCTACAGAGCTTTTAATAAGCCATCTACCTTCTTAGGGCTACAGTACAATACAAAGTTTATTGATCGGCAAAATGCCACTACAATTCACGCACATAAATACATTAAAAAAACATAATAATGTACAACAGTAAAATAATATAAATCAAAGTGGCAACAGTGCATTCCAGAACTCCTATATCTTTGCAATATTAAAGATAAGTACTTTTCAAGAAATTTGCCACTTTTTTTTTTTTTTAGTATCTGAAGATCATCTGAATTAAGCAAAAACATTAACATTTCTTCAGGGGGGGAGGTTGAGTCCTGTAAATGTGTCACCCAACCAACGTAAATGTTGCTTCTCAAATAATGGGCCTATTAGTAATATATGCTTTAGATCATCCTCCAGTGTTCTGTTGCACTTGCTGAAAGGGGAGTCTGTGTTTGATCTTTTCTGTCTATAAAGAACACAGTTTGCTGCATATGTTTCTAATCTGAATTTTGTAATAGACCTCCTTAGATTATGGTCAGAAAGTTTCACTAAATAAGGTTCCAATCCATGTGTTTGTTTTCGTTTTTTATACCATCTATATTATTTGTATTCGTTCAGTTTGGATAGCGTATTATTTATATTATTTCAGTACCATGCATTTCTGCTTAAAGTTGAACCAGCGTAATATTCTGTGGTGATTTGCATATACAGCCCATGATGCTTTGCATTCTAGGGGGTATGTGTGATTTTGCATTTCATTGAAACATGGCTTCCCGGCCAGTGCCCTTTGGAGTAACCATTGCCTCGGTACTTGTGTACTGAGGTTCTTTGTCTTTTAACTTGCTTTTTGTTTTTATTGGGTTTACCACAACATAACCCAGTTAGACCATCTTAGGGTAGCTGGTTCATTCCACTGGCGTGTCATACAGATGAGGCACACTAAGTCCTGGTAGGATGAAACACATGTCAGTGTCTTCTGTTGGCACCCTTTGCAAACTGTGTGAGAGGCCTTTCGGCACCATGCATTTCTGCTTAAAGTTGAACCAACATAATATTCTGTGGTGTTTTGCATATACAGCACATGATGCTTTGCATTCTGGAGGTATGTGTGATTTTATGTTTTATTTATTCTATATGTCTAAGCCTAGTTTTAACTGACAAGGCTGTTTCTTCACAGGGATGTGTATAGATATCACTCTGTGCCAGAAATCCAAAATCCATCTCTGAGTATTTTATTTCCTCTTCTGGACATTGTCTTGGGAGTCTGCCTTTATTTAGAAAAAACAATTTTTAATATGAATTTTATCTGCCTATCTTTCACTAAAGTCTCAACAAAGTATTGACCCAATTCCAAAGTTAGGATAGCTGAAGGCACACTCTTGGGTACCATCAGAATGTATCTGTTTATTTTATTGCAAACTATTTCTATTTTTCCAAGATCTAATGAACCCCAGACCTCTGGTGCATAGAGTATGCAAGATTTAAATTTTGCATCTGCTACTCTAAGTATTCCCTTTACCATAGAGCGAGCATATGCAAATCACCACAGAATGTTATGCTGGTCCAACTTGATGATGATGAGCAGCTCATGATGCTTTGCATTGTGGGGGCATGTGTGATTTTGTATTTTCTTGAAACTTGGCTTCCCAGCCAAATGCCCTTTGGGGTAACCCTTGCCTCAGTGTTTACGCACAGAGGTTCTTTGTCTTTTAAATAGTTTTTTATTTTAATGGGTTCACCACAATATATCCCAGGCACACTGCCTTAGGGGTAGCTGGTCCACTCCACTGGGGTGTCAAACAGATGAGGCATACTGATGAATCCTGGCAGGACGAAACACGTGTCTATGTCTTCTGTTAGCACCCTTTGCAAACTGTGTGAGAGGCCTTTCGGCACCATGCAATTCTGCTTAAAGTTAGACCAGCATAACATTCTGTGGTGATTTGCATATGCAGCTCATGATGCTTTGCATTGTGGGGGCATGTGTGATTTTGCATTTTCTATACATTTTTGGTTCATTTGGACCACCCTTTCTGTATATTGGATAAATAATACTTCCATACCAGCTTGTTCGAAATTCATAACCTTGTACAAAAAATATTAAATCATTTTTCAAGAACAATAACCCACCAATTAACAAAATGTTTATAAATATTACCAATGATCTTATGTGGGCCAGGTGCTTTGTTTGATTTAAGTCTTGTTATAGCTGTAAATATCTCTTCTTTCGTTATTCTCATAGGCATGGGAACGTACATTAATTTTGTATTGTGTTCCATATTCCACAAGATTAGTTCCTATTCTAGAGAGAAATATAATTCAGTAAAATATGTAACCCAAGTATCTGTAGTAATATGGGCTTCCACTTTGGTACAATATTGGTTGTACCCCAAGTTACTAGTTTTCAGAATTTCCTACCATCTTTACTCATAACTGCCTTTCTTAGTTTTTCCCATAGCATTTTGGAGTGAGCTTGTTTATTTTTGTTTCAAGATTGTTCTATATCCCTTTATTTATATTTATATAAGATGTGTTAATGTTTTGTTTATGAGGTTGTAATTTCTGTTGCTTATGTATTTTAAGTTTCTTACTCAGTTCTTTTTTTTTTTGCTTTTCTACAACTGGAATTAAATCAAGTCTTCCCAGATTGTCTATTACTCCTAATACCATTATTTACACACTTAGGTCTAATCAAATTATTCATGTTCATCCAAATATCAAAAACACTGTTGTAATCAGTTTCCTCTACTATAGCTTTAGATGGTCCTTAGATAGACCCCTGAATGCATCAGTGGATCTAGATGTCCATTTGATTTGTTTCTGGTTTATTATTTCCATATCACCATTTATACAAGGGTGTTATCCTCCTAAGATGGTTGCTCAATCGAAAAGTATTAACTGTACTGGATTGTGTGCAGATTCTATTCTTTCTGTGACTCTTAGATCGTATATCAGTGGTATGGCATCAAAATTACACCATATCAAATCTATAATTGAGGAACCTAGTGGACTCATATATGTATATTTACCTTTCTTATCTCCCAGTAACCTACCATTAAGTAATAGCATGTTTTTTTTTATTAGGTAGGAATAAACCAGCTTCCCTCTACAATTTATCGGTACATCCATCGATGCTGTATTCTTCTGTATTCTATTAGCATATTCTGCCAGGAAATACACAAATTTGGGCTTTTCGGCTTGCCCCGATATCCTGGTATTAAGGTCTCCCATTAATATCATCGATATATTAAATTTTGAATCTGAAATTTGTTCAAATGCCAGGGATAACTTATGGGTTATGGCATCTGTAACTGCTACTGATGGAGGAAAATAGCTATTGAGGATTATTAATTTAACATTCTCTAGTTCATTCTCTATTTTGAGTATTTGAATACTCTCTGGGGTATCATAAGTTTTAATAATTTTTAGATGCGATTTTGTTGACAAATATATTGCTATTCTGCCTCTGTTTCTATTATGTGTTTTCTTTTGAATAGGTGGTTTTGATATATTTGTGTAACCTGGTATCCTTGAAGCATCCTCCAATGTACACCAGGTCTCCTGCAAACAAATAAGGTAACATTTCCCCAAAAAACTTTTAACATCTAGATCCACTGTTTTTAAATATGTACCTTCAATATTCCAGGATATTGTGGCAATGCTTATTTTATTATCATCTGTTCTTTGGCTATGTTCAATTCCAGTAGTATTCAGTCATTCTATTTCATCTCGGTTCAGTCTTTCAAACTTAATGGGTGAAGTAAATTGTTCCCACTCCTCTCTATTTCTGTCTTCATTATCATCTTTTCCTGGCTCACTTAATCTGTCTACCTTACCTTGTTCTATTATGCTCCATTCATGCACAGCAATGAAGTTAAGGCCTAATTTATGCAAAGTATGTGTATTGTGCAGCACTGTTTTTCCATTTCTGGATTTCTGAAAGTAATAGCAATTTGTGATGCATTATGTTGTCTTTTATGTATCCTAGTATACTCGAGTTCCTTTTTTAAAATATTCATATGTATTGACCAATAAAGGAAAGATACAATTTCCTGTTTTATAGAACTCAGAGAATCAGATTTCAGAGTATCCCAACCAAACACTGTAACTGTTTTACTAAGACATGTGTCTTGTTGCTTAGCTTTAAACATTTTCAGTTCTCTGCATCTTTCCCCTGGTTAATTCTTCATACTGTGTACCTTAACCTTTTCTTGAATTGTTCCTTTTTGTCCAGTCATATAATTTTGGCTATTGTTCCCTCCTCCTATAACATTTTCATCCTCCCAAATCTGGTCCGGCACTGTCTGTGTAGGTATCAATAATATTCCTTACCATTTTAGAATTTTTTCCTGTTTCCATATTGCCTCAGTCACTCACCCATTCTTGATATACAGTAGAACACAATCATGGTACAGTGTATTTGGGGGTCTAACACAATGTACTTTTGAGCCCTCCTCTCTTGGCAAATGGAGCAAGTGCAACATCCATTCCTTGAGCATACCATTATTTTCCTCTTTTAGCCTCTCTACACCATAGATTTCAATAAGATGTTCTAGGTTTTTCCTTCTTGATCAATATAATTGTCAGATTTACCTCCAGTCTGAGGTGACACAGTAGAGGACTCGATCCTCCCACACTAAACTCCTCGTCCTTGTTTCATAATTCTAACATTCCCTTTTCTTGTACTATCCAGGAATCTGATTTATGTGTATTTTCATTTATCCTCTTTTCCTTAGGGGTAACCACCTTCTCTGATGGTGTTTTTCTTTATTTTTTTTGTCTACCTGTGAGATTTTTTCCCTTGATTAATACCTGGGATAGTATTATCTGCTAACTGAGATGTATTTACATTTCCAATTTCTGGAATCTCATTCCTTTTCAGGCCCTTCAAGGATATTTTAGTTCGTTGTCTTTGCTTTTTGCCATTTCCCTTTGTAATGATATTAGTTACTGAAGCCCTGTTATCGTCTGGTTTAAGGTAGCACTCACAGTCTCACACACCTTATTCTTAGCAAAGAATGGTGGAATGTTTGTTTGAACTGCATTTTTATTAGTTGGTACATTTCTCCTTCCCCTAGGTCATCAGTTTGAGGAGTAATGTTAGAATAGTCTCTTGTTTGATTTTCGTTTTGCTTGGTTTTCACCAGTAACTTCCTCTTATAAAAAAAATCTGTCCTGAGATTTGCATTCTCATCCTTAATCACCACTGATTGTTCCAAAATGACCATATTTGCATAGTAGGGGGGTTTTAATAGTTTCCAACATTTGTTTAGACAGTTAGCTACAGGAAGTAAAATCTCCTTTCCCAGTGAACATTTTGTTGTTAAATTTGGTCTTCTCCAGTGTTCTTTTCTGGTTTTCTAATCTTGTTTTTTGTAAACTTTCTACAGCCTCAGACGTTATATTTCCTGGGGTAATATCTCCCTGTATTTTCTCTAAATTCTTAGTCCCTTGATAATTATACTAAGATTTTGTGTTATTTCTTTGATTTCTGAGTTATTAGTAATAGCATTTTTCTTGAGTCCCTTCGGAGTAGATATTTGGTTTGCTCCCCTCACTAAAAGCTCACTTTGAGAGTGTGCCTCCCTTGCACATGTTGAATTCTCTGGTGAGAAACCGTCAAATGTACAGCCATCTCTACTATCACTACTATAATGCTCATATGAATTTATTGGAAGGCTGTCCCACCCATGGTTACATAAATTATTTATATCAAAGGAGGGGTCTAATTACTTGGATGAATCCCATCCATAATCACCCAGCAATATTCCTTCGACCTGTATTGCTGGTGTAGAAGAGTTTATTGAATTTTATTGTGTTATTAGGAGTTTCCTTTGATTGTACCTCAATAAAATCTGTTCCCCCTTCTTCACTCTTGTTATTCACACTGATCTTACTGTCCTCCCAATTTTCTCTGTCCGCCTGATTTATATCTGGACAAATTAGTGAGCAGACATCTTTACCCCACAGGTCTGTAAGTTTAAACTAGAGTGGGTCCGTAATGCCATTGGGGCTTAAATTATGTGTCAGATTTTCCTTAAATCTAATTTTTCTGTTTCCTTTTCTAGAAGGGACCTTACTCTTTTTTTCATTCTTCTCCCCAATATCGTTGGATTTTGCGCTTCTAGTTCGCACCATCATGAGTTAAATTATTACATGTTTACTACAGAGTCTACCAAGATCTATTGCTTAGAATCTGTGATATAAAATATTCTTAAGTACTTCTGGGTGAACAGACATAAAAAAAGAAAAAAATTACTTACCTTAGTAATGTTGTTTCTTCTGATGGAGTCTTGCTGTATTCTGACATATGCAGTTAGGTCCTGCCTTTCAAATGCCCTGGAGAACAAAGAGTTAGACTTTCCATGGCCAGCATGGAATGTTCAGCGCGAGCTCGGTTGAAGCCCCTGTCTGCTGTTGTTTAAACCCCAACCGTCAGATCTTTACGAGCAATACTCACTAGAAGTTCTGTGTGGAAACTGTAAAACTAGCCAACTGGCAAATATACTTATATAAAAGGGTTTTTTTGGTTTCAAAACAAAGACTCAAGTCAGGAAACCCCAAAAACAAAACACATCCCAAAACGCAACACTCACCCAAAATAAAGGAGGGTGAAAAAGGGACACGCCTAGGATGTCAACACTGCTCCTGCCTACCCACATCCCAAAAACTAGGTTCTGAGAGGGGAGGCGGGGGGAGGTCAGAATACAGCAAGACTCCATTAGAAGAAACAGCATTACTAAGGTAAGTAATTTTTTCTTCAAACAACATGAAGTCTTGCTGTATTCTGACATATGCAGACTACCAAGCAGTACCTCCATGAAGGAGGGACAGAACCTCCTTTGGAAACAGGCTCTGAAGTACTGCTGTACCAAACTGAGCATTACTCCTAGCCTGGATATTCAGAGAGTAATGCTTGGTGAATGTATGGACTGTTTTCCAGTTGGCTGCTTGACAGATTTGTAAGATAGGAATATCCCAGGCAGCAGCCAGGGAAGCAGCTGTACATCTAGTAGAGTGAGCCCTCAGGCCTGAGGGTGGAGTCCTACCCAGTTTTTCATAGCAGAATTGTATACAAGAAACAATCCACCTGGCAAATAGATCTCTTAGTGGAAGGTTTGCCCTTACCAACCTCTCCATATGTGAAGAACAACTGGAGGTACTCAAACCTGTGACTCTTGGTGCGCTCTATGTAGTAGCTGAGGGCCCTTTTAACATCCAAGCTGTGCAGCATCCTCTCTCCAGAGGAGGAATGGTCAGTGAAGAAAACAGGGAGAGACATAGACTGGTTGAGGTGGAAATCTGAAACCACTTTAGGCAAAAACATCCTGTTAGTTCTGAGGACCACTGTATCTCTATGGAAAGAGATGAAATCAGGTTCCACTGACAGGGCATGTAATTCACTGATATGCCTGGCAGAAGTAATGGCTACCAAAAACACAGTTTTCCAAGTCAAGTACTTAAGCTCTGCAGAGGACAAAGGCTCAAATGGGGATTACATAAGCTGAGCAATGCAAACATTAAGGTCCCAAGCAGGAGCAGGATCCCTAAAGGGGGGATTGGTGTGCAGCAATCCCTTGAAGAATTTACAAAATACAGGATGGGCTGACAGAGAAGAAGGCTTGCCTACTGACAGGAAAGCAGAAACGCTGCCAAATGCACTTTAAGTGTTGCTGGCCTAAGGCCTAGGCCATTGAGATGGACCATATAGTCCAGAACTGTAGGCAATCCAGCAGAATCTGGAGAAATATTCTTCTTAGAACACCAACTAGTGAACCTTTTCCATTTGGAATTGTAAGTCTTTCTGGTGGAAGGCTTTCGAGAAGCTTTAAGGATATCCAGAACCCCTTGGGAAAGATGCAAACTCTAACTGTTCAAGAGCCATTGAGATTGAGGGACCGAAGGTTCGGGTACCAAATCCTCCCCTGAGAGGATGTCAACAGGTTGTAATTCCTGGGTAGAGACAGGGGAAGGTGGACTGCTAAGGACAGCGACAGGGGGTACCAGGGCTGTCTGGCCCAGTCTGGAACAATCAGAATCACTTTGCATGGTTGTGACCTTATCTTGACTAACACTTTGAGCAGGAGAGGGAATGGGGAAAAGCATACAGAAATTTCCCTTCCCAATTCAGGATCCGAGCAGCTAGGGGGACTGAGCCCAAGACTGGGGGTCTGCAACAAAAGAGAGGAAATTGGTGATTGTCTGGGGCTGCAAAAAGATCTATCTATGGAGTGCCCCATCTGGAGAAAATCACTTTCAAAACTAGGGGATCTAGGGTACATTTGTGATGGCCCTGGGATATCCTGCTCAGAGCATCTGCTAGGACATTGTCCTTCCCTGGGAGGTGAACTGCTATCAGAGAGGTTTGCAGGGAATAGGCCAGGGACCACAACTTCATTGCTTCCATGCACAAGGCCATAGACCGCGTGCCTCCTAGCTTGTTGATGTACCACATGGTGGTGGTGGTGGTGTCTGTTTTGACCTGGACCACCTTGTTCTGTACAGATGTGGAAAAGGTTTGCAATGCCAGAAACACTGCTCTGAGTTCCAAGAGATTGATGTGAAGCAGAGATTCCTGAGGTGACCACAGCCCTTGGGTAGTAAGATCTCCCAGATGGGCTCCCCAGCCCAGCAGGGAAGCATCTGTGGTGAGTATCACTGAATGAGACTGAGTGACAAAAGGAACTCCTTGACTCAAATTGTCCTGATCCTACCACCATTGCAAGGCCTGGATCAGGGTTCGAGTCACTGGGGCTAGTTTGGTAAGGGGATCCTTTCTTTGGGACCAGAAGGCTTTTAAATGGAACTGAATGTCCCTCATCTGGGATCTTGCTCCCTGGACCACTGCTGTGGAAGCTGCCATGTGGCCCAGAAGCTGAAGGTAATGCCTTGCTGGTCGAGACACCTGAAGGGTGAATGAAGAGGCCAGTTCCATAAGGATCCTTGCCCTGTCCAGGGGAAGGAAGGCTGTTGCCCTTATTGTGTCCAACTCCGCCCCATGAAGGTGAGGAGCTGTACTGGCTCGAGAACTGACTTTGGAAGGTTGAGAAGGAATCCTAAGGAAGTGAGCACTTGCTGAGTTATTTGCAAGTGTGACTTGACTTGGTCTGGAGACTGACCTACTATGAGCCAGTCGTCCAAGTATGGGAAGATGGAGATCTTTTTCCTCCTTAGAAAAGCAACCACTACTGCCAGGCACTTTGTGGAAACCCTTGGGGCTGATGTTAGGCCAAAGGGCATTGCTCTGAATTGATAGTAGCCTGAGGGCAACTCAAACCTGAGGTACTTTCTGTGTGAGCACCTGATGGGAATGTGAAAATAGGCATATTTGAGGTCCAGGGAGGCTAGCCAGTCCCCTGGTCTTAGACAGGGAAGGATTATTCCCAGAGTCACCATTTTGAACTTTGGTTTTAAAAGGTGTTTGTTCAGATATCTTGGATCCAGGATGGGCCGCCATTCTCCTGTCTTTTTGGGGGTTAGGAAGTACTTGGAGTACAATCCTTTGCCCTTGTGTAGGGTGGGGACCCTCTCTATAGCTCTGAGAGCTAGGAGGGAAGAAACCTCTGCCTCTAAGGCAAGGGTCTCAGATGGATTTGCAGGTGGAAAGGATCTGGTTCTCATCTTGGGAAATTGTTTGAAGCTGAGAGCCAGTCCCTGGCTTACTACTTCCAGGATCCACTTGTCTGATGTCAAAGACTTCCAGTCCTGGACAAAGTAAGCCAGCCTGTCTCCTAATGGTATTGGAGAATCGGCCCGGGCTGACCCATCAGGGTGTCTGCTTGGCAGGGGCTTTCGGCTGAGGGGTGGATGCAGACCTGCTCATCCCCCATCTGCCTCTCCCTCTGAAGAACCCCCTCTGAGAATAAGAAGAGGAGGCCTGAGCTTGGTAAAAAGGCCTTTGGAAAGGCCTGCCCCTGCCCCTGGACTGCTGCCTTTGAGGAGTGGCTCTCCTTTCTTTGACCTGAGCACCCCTGTAAGTGGTCCTGTACTCATCTGTCTTTTTCATGTAGTTCTTTGTCTGCTTCCCAAACAGAGAATTACCAATAACCGGGAAATCCATGGCCTTAGTCTGGGTATCCTGTGATAGGCTAGTACCTCTGAGCCAAGCCATCCTCCGAAGAGCCACAGATGTAGCCATGACTCTTGATGAAACATCATTGGAGTCCACAGCAGCATGAAATTGCACCTTGGATGCCTCAATCCCATCTGCAGCCACCTGCTCCAACTCCTTGGCAAGCTGGTCAGGGGCCTGTTTAGTCAGAGCCAACACAGTGTCCCACCTGGACTTCTGGTATCTAGCTGTGTAGGCCATATAGTTAGCCTGCCTGAGTCCCAAAGATGCTGCCATGTACTGTTTCTTTGCCATGGCATCAATCCTCCTGGAGTCCTTATCTGGGGGGTGTGATGCCAAGGGGATATTTGCCTTATCACAAGCAGCAGCCTACAGTACCCAAACATGGCTGCATTGCTGGGAAAGGAACTCCGTGTCTGAGCCTGACAAAGTATACCTCTTGTCCATTCGTCTGTCCACAGGAAGTATGGAATTAGGAGTCTTAAGAATTTTGTGTGTCTGTTTCCCAAAGGATGTGTGGAGGGGAATAGACAGTCTCCTGGACTCTGGGGTGTCCATCATTTCAACAAAATCGGGCTCCTCCTGATCCTCCACTGCTTCTTCCACAGGAAGCTGGAGGGTTTCAGCCACTTTTTTGTAAAATATAAAGTGAGAAGGGGACTCAGAAAGCCTAGGAGGAGAAACACCTGAAGTCCTGTCTGGGGAGATGTCCGGGTCAATAGGCACATCCAGACTTTCATAATCACCATCATCATCCTCATACTCTCTCTCCTCCTCATCCGGTTCATAAAATTCTTCCAGGGTGTAATCCGGAACTGGGGGAACTGACCAAACCGAGCCCCTGCCTGATGGTGCCGGTTCGGCCAGAATCGAAGTAAGCGAGTGCACTATTCTTAGCGCCTTGGCTATTTCATCGGCGGTCAGAGTATGAATTTCTGGGTCTGAACCAGACGATTTATCTTTTCCTTTTCTTTTAACCGGAACCGACTCCTCAAAATCGACTCTCCTTTTGCCCGAAGAAGTAACACCCTGGTCAGAGGGTACTCCTTCTGGTTCGGTTGGAACTGAACCGGGCTGGCCATCCGGGCCAGCGGACTTCTCAGCCTCCCTTTCCCTCAGTCTACCTAATCTCTTTTCCAGGGTAGCTTTGGTAAAATTTTTACAAATTTGGCAGTCTGAATCGAGGTGGTCAAACCCCAGATAATAAACACTGGTGGTGTGGGGATCAGCCTTAGCAAAGACTTCCCCACACACACTGCAGTGTTGAAACCCAGTGGGCCTGGTTTTTTTCTTGGGTTTCTCAGACATGGCCAATCCTAACCAAAACTTGCCCTTTTTTCGGCAATCCGCCAGGCAGTACTCCCCTGTCGGTTCCTGACCGTGTCATGGGTCTTGGGGGAAAAAAACATAATAAAATCCGTTTTTTTTCAGAACCGATACGGACTGGTTACCACTCTCTAAGTAAATACACAAACTTTTTTACCTGAAACTGATTGGTTCAGCCGAACTGATCCGCAATTTACAAGTTCCACACAGAAACTATAAGAAAAACCTATCTAATACTCATGGTATCACAGACAGAGACTTAAACCGACAGAACGGTAGCAGCAATTCGGTAGAAACTGAGCGAATAACGACACTTTAACCAACTTTTTTGAACCGAGGAAAGGGGAAATCTCTGGAGCGACTGTTCAGTGAGGTGGAGTAAAGAATCTTGATGGTTGGAGTTTAAACAACAGCAGACAGGGGCTTCAGCCGAGCTTGCAGTGAGCATTCCATGCTGGCCATGGAAAGTTTAACTCTTTGTTCTCCGGGGCAGTTGAAAGGCAGGACCTAACTGCATATGTCAGAATACAGCAAGACTTCATGTTTGAAATGCATTAACATGAAAATTAAAACAGAAGCCATACACAGTATTTCATATAGTTCATGTAAGACTGAAAAGCTGTAGCCTATTTTTGAATTACTTCCAATTTAAACCAAAATAGGAGATAAAGAAAAGTGCAAGTTAGTGCAGATGTACTTTATTACTTTCTAAAGAGTGGGAAACAAAATTATCTTTCTGGTACAGTAACCTGGGAAGAATTCTTTAGTCAATTGGAAGATTAGTCGTACAGTTCTAGTTCTGATCAGTGTCTTGTAGCTCTGATTAGATCAGTTCTGAATTCAGATTCTCCCAGTTCTCGGGTTCTTTGGCTTTCTCTTCTTTTCAGCTCACTTCAAGGATTTTGTACTTGAAGCCCCTTAGTTAAGAACTTTTTATCTCTTCTGAGAGAGTCCAGACTAATCTAGATTATTCAAGTCCAGATATTCCTCCTCAAAGGTTGGCTGTATATCACTTTAACCGTCTTCCTTTCTGGATTCAGCACTGTTTTAAATATAGGGAAAACCTTTTAGCACTCTTGCTCCTTCGCCTTCTCCTCAGGGGAATAGCATCCAGCCATTCTGCAGTTTTCCCAGAATCCTTCCTAAAGCTAACCTGATGGGATTCTAGTAACCTCAGGGGGCTGGGTGGCTACACTCACAGCCAACCAGATGAGCTTGCTGTCCGCAGCAAGGTTGTGGTCTCCACATAGGCCATCCAACCTCTGAGCGCCCTATGGAGAGGGTTGATCAGGTCCCCTCCTACCTAGACTAAAACTTATGCAAGCTGCAGTAGAGAACAGAGGCCCGCTGAAACATCTTCAGCTTCACCTAACACCTATCTAAGGATCTATGTGGTTTCTTTTTTTTTATTTGTTGAGATCTCGGATTACAAAATACCTTTGAACCAGTGGTTCATTTACAAAGGTTCCACATCAGTAGTACAAAACAGTGACATATAACAGTTAATAATAGGGAATAGTTAATAGGGATGTAGTATAGTGCAGTGATTTAAGGCACTGAGCTGCAAATCTGGTGACATCCAGCAGACCAGACCTGGGTTTGACTCCCACAGCTTCCACTTACATACAATACTGTGTGACCCTAAGCAAGTCACTTAACTTCCCTGTGCTCCCAGGATGCTCCTGTAAAAAAAGCTTTCAGCTTACTGTGCTACTCCTGGTTAAACAACTAAAAAAAAAAATACAAGGTACAGTGAATTACAAGATACAAAGAGCAAGGTTGATTGGTCAAGTTAGTTACTAGACTTGAGAGGTGTTTTAGCTGATAAAGGATGTAGCGTTGATATGGGGTAAATAAAGATGGTATAGGATGTAGTGTTGATGTAGGGGGAAATAAAGAGGTATAGAGTTAGATAGATAGAAAACTGGGAAGTGGTTCGGAGGGTAGGCCTTGTCATAGAGTGTGAGTGTCAGAGGTAAGTGCAGTTATGATGTGAGGCATCCTGGAGTGAATTGATGGTGGCAATGGAGAGTTGTTTAAGTGGGTTGGGCAAAGCGGGAACAGAGGTCGGAGGTGACGGGGACGTGGTGGAGGTATAGCAGCAGTAGGTAGGTATGGCAAAGAAACAATAGTAGGTGGTCTAAACAGAGGGGGGAAGGAGGTAGTAGATGAGTGGCGAGGGAAAAAGGATGAGAGAGGGTGGGGAGAGGTTGAGTGGATCGACAAAGCAGTGGTATGTGAAGTAGTTAGAGGGTGGTAGGAAGTAGTAGGAGGGGCATGGGGAAAAGGATGAGAAAGGACAGGACGAGGTTGAGAGGGTAGATGGGGGATGTGACTGGAGGACAGAGTGTAAGAACCCTCAGAGGGTGGCTAGTCAGTGCAGTCACAGTGACTGAGACTCCTAAGGTGGTGTTGAAGATTGCATTTGTAAGGGCCAAGCCTAGACTCAGACAGGATCTCAGGAGGTAGTCTGTTCATTAGGGTGGATTCCCTAGTGAAACGGCACGCTGGGCTTGGGTTGTGTGACAGAAAGGGATCTGGAAGGAGAATTGTGTCAGAATTGTGGGTGGAACGTGTGGCTGTTGTTGGTGATAGGAGGTCACGTGTGCAAGGAGGAGTTGGGCCGATAGGGAAAGTATTACCTCTTCCCTTCTGCTAACAATACCAGGAGTTGAAATTAACTTTTTCAGCCACTAGCTAGCAGGGCTAGTGGCTGGAAAAATCCAGTGGCCCAACAGGATTTTCACCAGCCCAGCACAGAAATGACAGTACATTTATTTTTTTCTTCAAAAACACAAGTTTCTTTAAAGTTTTACCAATATTATTTAAATAATCATTAAACTTTTAATGTAGAAAAGTGTTTTGTTGTCTTTTTTTACTGGCAATGGATTTTGCTGCAGAAATATAACTTTTAGGGGACAAACAACCCCCAAATTAACACACACACACACGTCTCACAGCAGGCAGTGTCACACACTCTGTTTCTCTCACACACACAGGAACAAACACACTGTCCGTCTAGTAAGTCACACACACACACACACACAGTCTTTCTCAAATTCACAGATCATGAGCTTCTGCTGCTAATATAAATGTTTCCCTAACAACCCCCCCCCCCACACACACACTTTTTTAGGTGGCAGAGCAGCTATAAAGTCTTTTTACACTCTCACCCTCTTCCACCTTAGGTCACATGATACCTTTTACAGTTAAACGAGTACTGCCAACTTTTAAGATGCATTTCTAAATTCTAATTTGACAGTATTGTACGTGTGCATTACAGTATTACATCAATGTTGTTCCTTTGAACATAAGCCTACTGTTTTATTTCTGTGTATTCTAGCAACTGTGCTATCTGCACCTGGTAGTCATGGCACCATGCTCATTCCTCTCAATTTCTCACTGAAATGAGGGAAATTGCACTCAAAATGGACAGTGAGGGACACTAACCTCATAAGGGACACATTATCAAATGAGGCAAGCTCAGAACACATGAAATTCACAGTGTTTACTTGTCCAAAAATTAAATTCGATAAAGCATCAGATGCCATCAGGGTCATTCCATCTTTTAATTATATATTTCTGTTTTAATTTGCAGCACATTTTCTGTATGGGCAACACCTTTACCATGGGGACAGAAGCGTGACAGAGCAATTCTGAGGTATGAAAAAAATGGGAAGTCCCTCGTAATCAGGGCCAGCTGAGAGGTATGGCACTGTTTCCTGATGGTGC
This sequence comes from Neoceratodus forsteri, assembly GCA_016271365.2. Lineage (NCBI taxonomy): Eukaryota > Metazoa > Chordata > Ceratodontiformes > Ceratodontidae > Neoceratodus > Neoceratodus forsteri. The sequence goes on along the minus strand of JADMNL010000035.1, from coordinate 29,130,269 downwards.
ATGCTCAGCCCCCCCCCCCCCCGCCAAAACCTTTGTGCTAGTTGGTGCCAGAGAATGACATAAGCCCAGGTCCTAGGCTAGACATAACACAGCACAGCATCATGTCAGCCTGCACTATTACAGTTACAGTTCCCCTGCAGGTTTCAGTGAGCAGCACCAATGTTGTTTTCCCCATTAGTTTGTTTCACAGTTTCTGACACTACAGTCAGTCTTACCGGCAGGCAGGCCTTCTTGGCTTTATTTGCCTGTGGCACTTACTGGACTTCTGGATCACAGTCATTCTAGATCATAGTACTCACAGTGCTGGACCCCCAACTGATTCGGTATGGTACTGAGTTCTCTGTGTTCTCTCCTTGACAGGCTGGCACTTGCTTAGTAGCTTCTTGTACTCACACAGCATACTCTCATGGTGTGCAGATCCTCCTTTCACTGGTCTGGTGTTCTTCATGAGCATCCGGAGCTCACTTTGGCCATTTTCGGTGGCCGCACCCTAACAGCCATCCTTGGAACTGCAACTACTGTCCTGGCTCAGTAAAGAAGCCTGGCGGGCGCACAGCACAGCAACTTATAACCGCTTGACCTGAAATCCACCCACATTTGGCAGGCAGGCGGGTGCCAATTTCAAACCCTGCAATACCCATTCCAATGCATTCCAGCATCCTACTTACTTTGATGTATGCCTTGTTGCACTGTCTTGATTGTTTGAAGGAGCCACTGATAACTCAAAGGTCCTGTTCCTCAGCCGTAGTACTGTCACCACTACCCATCCAGTACTCTGTCCTGGGGTTCTTGTTCCCCATTACCTTGCACTTTTTGGTGTTGAATTTCAAGTGCCAAATCTTAGACCACTCCTCTGGCTTTCATATGTCACTCTGCATGTCCTTGATTCCCTCATGGTTAGCCACCTTTCTACAGGGTTTAATGTCATCTGAGAAGAGACACAGCCTGCCCTGGCTTCCCCCATTAATGTCACTGATGAACCTATTGAAGAGGACCAGCCCTAGGACAGATCCCTGCAGTACTCCACTCATGACCTCCCTTTCTTTTTCTTAAATTCAAGTTTATTGCGTACTCGGACACAAGCACGTAATTTACATCACAGTTGAATTTTCGTAAGTTAATTCCAATTGGAAGGCTCTGCCTGTGGTTATATGGGGGAGGAAGAGCTCCTCCCCTATATCCTATTTAAGCAGAGCAGAGCCCTGTTGCTCTGCTCAGAGTGAGTCGTTCTCGCTGGCATTACGGTGCTGGTGCTCGGCTGCTCTCTTTCCTCCATTCTGTTGCTGTGTCCACCTCCCCTGCCGCCTTTCCTTTGGTCTCTCTGTTCCTCTGTTGTGTTGTTCCCCCCTCCCCTTTTCTTTAATTTGTGTGCTCCCCCATTTTGTTGTGTCTTTTCATACCTTGTTCCTTTTGGGGATTCCTGCTGCTCCTCCTCCTTGCACTGCTGTGCCTTTGGCGGCCGCTTGCTGCCTCCGCTTTACTGGCATGACTTTCGTCTGCTTCCTGCTACATGCTCACTCTCCTTCCCTACTTCTGTCCCTTTTTTGAACAGCCACCTCTCCATGCTACCACCGAGTCTGCGCGTGTTGCTTAACTCGCTCTGTTTCTTTGGCTCCGGCGCTCTGGTGCCCACCTATACTGCACCGCTGCTCCTCCAGACCTCCATTGCGGCCAAACGCCACCAGCGTTGTGCTGGGCTTCCATTCTTTCAGCTGATGCTTCACGGACACCTGGACTATCTCCTCTTCAGCGCCTTCATGCCTGTTGTTGGAGCCTGTCGGATTTCCCTCCTCCTTGGATACCTTCCCCGATCGTCCCCCTTTTCTCTTGGACGCAGTTTTGCATCGAAGCAGCCTGCCTGATTCTGACATTTCTCCCAACCATGTATCCCTAGCGGGAATGTACTGCAGTGCTCATGCTTATCCTTGTGCTCACGTTTTAGACCTGTTTTCTATGCTGGCTATTCAACCTTGTATTTGGTTCACCCAGGGATCTGTCCGGCTCCTGCTTCACTCCGTTGCTGGCTTCTGACTGTTTTTTGGGGGGGGATGATACAAGTACTTGACTTGTATGACACTTCTCATTTCCATTCTACATTATTTATATAGCATTCCTGAACCCACTGTTCATCTCCGATTCTTCCTGTTATCTGCTACATAAGTTCCGGTCCCCTTCCTGTGCACTTGCCTCTGCGATACATGCTGCATCAGGCGTCCCTCCTTGGCAAACCTCCGGTCATGTTAGCTGTTTATCATACCCACATACAGGCTTAGCTGATACCTGCCTTCGGCCTCTGGTCTCCTGCCATGTACTTTAGCTTTACGTCGTATCATTGCTTCCAGCACCCGTTCCCGACCATTCCTATGTCCCACCATCCTAACTTATCCATCGAGATTGGACACTTCAAGACATTTTGTTTCAGTCGTGCCATTGAGTTCTGGATGCTGCAGCTCTCACTTTGCTTGTTCCCACCTCTCCTTCGGTTCAGGACCATTTCTGCTATCTTGGATCATCTACCGGACTATGTCTCAGGAAGTTACATCAGTATCCCCTAGATGCTTACCATGCTACTTCGCTTCAGTTACATTATATCTCCTACCTAACTTCTGGCCAACATACGTGTGGTCTGGCTGTGCTTGCTAGCCTTCGTGGGTCTTAGCTTCCACTTTCTGCTTATCTTACCAGCTGACCTATGTGGGGTCCAGCTTTGCATGCTAGCCTTCCTGGGGCTAGCTGCCACTCTACTTACCTTATCAGCTGACCTACATGGGGTCCAGCTGCCTGCTAGCCTTCCCGGGGTTTGCAACTATACACTACTCACTTACCGACTGACCTGCATTGGTCAGTCACACTCCAGTTACTTTCCACCTCACATCAGCTAACCTGCGTGGTTCAGCTGCACATCCTCACCTCGTTTGGGCTCGCTTCATACTCCCTTGGATACTTTCTACTCCGATACTGCATTGCCCGGATCCACTGCCTCTAATTTCTGCCTGGACTCAGCTCAGTGCTACTACTTTATGCCTTTCTAACGCATGACTAGGCATGAAATCTAACTTCTGTCTGTAACATGGACTTATATATGGTTCATCGTCTGACCATTAGCCTTCGTCTCAAACCTTCTGCTAGTCTGTCAACTCATATGCCTCCCATCACCAGATGCCAGGTTTGACTACTTCTACTTCACACCTGCCTCGCCAGCCTCGGGGCCTGGATCTGCACTACTTATATTCAGTTTGCCATTTGCTAGCCTTTAGGAGCTCCTCGCTCTCTCTGGCCCTACCTCTGAGACATTAGACATCCTAATACGATGCTGACCTCTGTGCAAGATCCTGGATAATTCATGTGCTTGTATAGCTACCTGCTTCACTCACACAAGAACTGGAAGCCTATCACTGACCTTCTCATCTATTTCTACAATCTGCCTTGCCTCAGGCCTGGAGATCCTTCAACTTATGATATCTAACATGCAAAATCTTTTTCACTTGCCTCCTTCGCCCTCGCCAGACCAGATGTTTACAGTATGCTCTCCAGATCCGAAGCTAACTTCCAGCCTCTGCTTTTTCATCTAATTCCACTGCGCAGAGCCTGCTATCTGATCATTAGCTACCGGTTTTCTAGTCTGGGTTTTGAGTCCTAGCCATTTCGATATATGTCCTCGGAAGACATCCTTGCCTTGGATTGTTCAACTAATGTTACTCTCATTGCTCTAACTCATTATGCTCATTATGGAATTCCTGAACTAATCACTAGAGATTGTACTGCCATTTCACCCAACATTCCGATATCAGCTTCTTGCTCCACTGGATCATCTACATCTCTGCAACTTGGACTAGCCGATATTTTAATATAATTAATTTAGGATTATGCTCCTTTAGTATGCCCAGAAGGACAGGCTGATCAGTAGCCATGGGTCCTCAGAGGTTTCCCCCCAAGGGGGCTTTTCCTCTCCTGCGTGCTACTGGCCATACTCTCTGGAGTTGGAGAAGATAATCGTGTGATAGTTTATTCTTTTGGGGGTGTCACATCCTAATCGACTAACCATCCTTCCTATGGTGGGATACAGAGTAAATCCAAATCTTCAACTCATAACAAATTACTCATCTGTTTCAGCATCTAGCACTTGCATATACCTTTCAGTTCATCATTGTACTATAATCACTGACTTACTATGACGAAGTACCGAAGCACTATTCATCCCATACAACTTATACCTTGGAAGCATCATTCTGCTTACTGGTCTGGCCTCTGTATCCAAACTCAAACCTACATTATGTAGATGCAATACATCGCACAAGCACTGAGCTCTGAACCACATACAACTCTAAGTTACATAGTTCAGCTTCCATCAAGTGTTCTTCAAGACTATCACAGTAGGTAGGTTCTAGAGCAGTGATCACAGTTTCTAAAATTGTTGTCATCCCACAGCATTTACCAGGGGCATAGTTCATTTGCCTCATATGTTACCTTTCCTGCCTTTTCTCAACCAGTATGACCCTCATATCTATCCCGACCCTCTGAAGTGGCTCCCTCCCCTCCTCCCATTCCAAGTACCACATTTCCCTGCGACATCATCCAGGGTGTCCATCTGCTTATAAAACTGTGTGTTCTGAGATTAATTTTGTGAGTCAGTTCTTCCATGTCCTGTATCTCCTGGATAATAGTTGACCAGTTTTGGTGGGTGGGGGAGTCCGGACTGAGCCATCTCCTCATTATGGCCTTTTGCGCTGATGTCACTAGAGCATTCCATAAGTAAATCTTGTCCCTCCCTCGGATTTCTCTGGGCAAGACTCCCAAAACTAGATATTTTGGGCCTGTTGTTTCGGGGGTTGAGAATATCTCCTTTAGTTTTTGAATGATATCTCTCCAATATTGTGCCAATTTTGGGCATGACTAAAACACATGGAGATGATCCGCCTTCGATTCTTGGCAACTCCTCCAGCACGTCAGTGGGGAGTTCTTATCCCATTTACATTTAATTGCTGAGGTAATGAAAAACCTCACTGTAATGTTCCACTCAAATTCCCTCCACATTGGGGAATATGTGGTTTTATATATCTGTATGTAACTAACTTCCCACTCCTCATCAGGAAACTGTTCACTTAATTCAAGCTACCACTTCTTTTGGAGGGATGTAGCGTTGCCTCCCCTCCATCCCTCGAGGCCCAATAAATGGCTGAAATGTGGCCTCTTCATTTCTGCAGGCTCATTGTTTCTTCTAGAAGTCCCGTCAAACCCGTTTGGGCCAAGTCCTGACCTTGTTGGCGCTGTAATGTTTGTATATGGTCTTACCTGCAAGAATCTGAAGCGGTCTGATTCCCGGAGAGAGAACCTGTCTCTAATCTGTCTAAAATCCAGGACGGTGTTCCCCTCCATAAACTGCTGTAATGTATACAGACCCAGCCTCTCCCACCTTCTGAAGGGTGAGGTCATGTTCTGAGGGGGTGAACTTCCAGTCCCATGCAAACCATCTCATGGGCCATAGTTTCTTAAAATAGTTTATGTTTAGGCCAGAAGCGTCCCAGTGTCCTTAGTGTATTCCTTATCGCAAATAACAGGGTATTATTATCCTGACTCAGTGTCTCTGGCATTGCCATTCGGGCTCCCAGAGGCATTCCCTCCATAGAGACCACCTCAGTTGCCTTCCAGGTGGCCCCATAGTCCTTCGTGGACCACAACAGAGCCCACCTTAACTGAGTAACCAGGAAATAGTCCTCTAAATTAGGAACATTTCTTCCCCTTAGTATTTTGTTGGATTGCATAACTGTATTCTTAACTCTGGGTCTCTTCTTGCTCCAGAGAAATTTAGTGATCATTCTTTGCCAAATTTGGAATTGGTTATGGTGGATTCTCAAAGGCAGACACTGAAATAGGTAAAGATATATAGGTAAGACATTCACTGTGACTGAATTCTTGAGTAAATGGGTAGGTTCAGTAATTCCCACTTCTTAATATCCTGCCTGATTTGGGCTATCGGGCTCAAAGTTAAGGGCATGTAGCACCGTTAGGTTTTTAGGAATTTGGGTGCCCAGATATTTTATTTTATTAGCACTCCACCTGAGAGGGATCAGCTGTTTTTTATTTGGGCAGGGGTATAGTAAAATTTCAGTAGTTCTGTTTTACGTTTACTAAGAGAGTGTCCGGAGTATCGACCAAATCTATCCAGGATGGACCACAGCTTAGGGGTCGATCTGTCTGTGTTAGCAATATACAACAGAACGTCGTCTGCATAAAGGGATATTCCCCCCCCCCAATTACCACTTCCTCTTCCTCCTGGTCCTCCCTTATGGCCTGTGCCAGGGGCTCTTTGTATAGAGCAAATAGCTGTGGGGACAAGGGGCAACCTTGTCTGGTGCCACTGCCCAGGTCAAATCTCCATGAGACTCCTCCATTCACCCTCACACATGCCTGTGATGAGGCAAAAAGGGCCTGTATGGCTCTCAGAAGAGCTGTAGGTAATCCTATTCTGTGGAGGACTGCAAACGGGAAACTCCAAGTGACCCTATCAAATGCCTTTTCGGCATCAAGGCTCATAATACATGTGGGGGCGTGTCAATTATTGATTATATCTATTATGTTAATAGTTTGTCTTACCCCTTCTGGGGCTCATCTGGCTTCTGTGAACCCCGTTTGGTCTGGATGTATTGTATCTACTAGTAGGGGATTAAGTCTAGCGGCTATTGTTGCAGTGAAGATTTTATAAACCACGCTTAACAGGAATATCGGTCTGTTATGAGCCACAGTCCTTTACATCTTTCTCCTCTTTAGGAATCACACAGATGGTGGTGTAGCTCCATGAAGGGGGAACCACCTCACCCTCCTGCCACACCTGATTGTAGATGTTCCCAAATAGTGGGGTCATTTCAGCCATAAAGGTTTTATACAGTTCACTGCCAAACCCATCAGGCCCTGGACATTTTCCTGCTTTGAGGTTCTTAATAGTACTGATTATTTCGGGTTGAGAAATCTGTGCTACCATTGCCTGTTTCTGGGGCTCCTTGAATTTGGGAAGTTTTAGCCCGTTTAAAAATTCCCAGGCCTCCTGAGGGCAAGTATCTTTTGGTGTTTGATAAAGCTTTTTATAATAAGTTACCAAAGAGTCTGCAGTCTGTTGCCATTTGTGTGAGACTTGTCCAGTGACTGGGTGATGGAGGCTTGTAATGTTGGCCCGAGCCACACGTTGTCTCAGGCAGTAAACCAAAAGTTGGGTGGCCCTTGGACCCCCTTCGTAATAAGATTGCTTGATGTATTGCAGAGCCTTTTCTGTTTCAACTCTCCATGCTTCTGGAGCTTGTTTTTAATGTATTTTATCTCTATTTCTCTTTGCCTGCATATCTTAAGTTTTTGTTGCCCTTCCAAGGTTTTAAGGTGCTGTTTTAGCCTCTGTAGTTGTTTACCCCTTTCCCTTTTTATGTTTGCTTGTGCGTATGTGCAAGAAACATTATGTCACAGCTTAGGAGAGAAGCGGGGTTTTGGAGGTGTGGCACTGTGGAGGCCAATGGCCCCAGTGCCTTTTGAGGCTTGGCCCGCTTTCCCCAATGTGGTGGCATGCTACTGCTGACACTAGTTCAGCCAGCGTGCCACCACCCTGAAACAAATTCGCCGCTGCAATAAGGGAACGATCCGTCATTGCAGGGCGGTACCTTGCCATTCCCGACCTAGTTCATTTGCCAACGTGGGAGCCCACTTCCCATTGGCATACTATAACCCCCTTCCCCATTTGTTGTGTGCTGAGGGGGTGCCCAATCCCCCTTGACATCATGCGCCCCCCCAACAGTCTTTCTTTGCCGATGGGGGGGTCCAATCCCCGTCAGCTTTAATCCCCCCTTCCCTGTTTAACTTGCTGACAGGGGAGTCCACTCCCCATTGGCATAATTTGTCCCCCAATTTGTTGTGTGCCGAGGGGGGTTCCCAATCCCTCTTAGCTCCCCCCCTCAGTATGTGCCGACGGAGGTGCCCAGTCCCCGCCAGCCACAGCCCCCAAAAACACTCAGCTGGCATGCTGGGAGCCCACCCCAGCATGTCAAATGTCTCTAACAAAAAAATCCTGCGATGTTTGTGTTTATTTATTTATTTAACCTGTAAAACAGGTCCCTCGTTGAGTTAATTGGCTCCTCCCCAACCCGCACCCTCCTCTCTGCACCCGCTACCCACACCCTCACCCCATAATTACCTCTGACCCCATACTTACCTCTGGAGCCCAGTGCGACGATCTTCGGTGAACCGGGAGCACGTCTGCACTTTTCAAAGCCGATCACGAACTGAAGAAATGCTGGTAAGCTGTATAATGGCATAAATAGAGTTTTTTTCAACTTTGGTGCATGTCTCAGGCGTTTTGAGGAATGTTCGCACCAAATTTTCAACATGTGGTTATTGGGACCCCTTCTCATGAATTCAGCCACTGTCATGGCATTATTCGGTCCAGAAAGATGATTTTGCGGTCACTGCGTGGAATCACCTTTCGGGACCGAGTAATGAAACGACAGTGCCAATGTTCATGATGTGGGCTCTCAAAAAAATCTATGCTGCAAATTTGGTGGAAAAAATCAAAAAAAATGACTGTTTTATGAGCGTGCGTTGCACAGTTTCCACGCATGCTCATACCTTTGCAAATCTGTAATATTTTCACTCCAGATTTTCAACATTGGCATTTTTCCACACCTCCTAATGAACAGTAAAGCTGTCATTTTTGACATCCAGACTGAAATGTGTTTTCGCACTTCTGGTGCAGAATAGTGCGGTCACTGTGGAAAATCAGTGTTTGGGACACAGTAAGAAAATCACAAGTGACACTGTTCATGAGCAGATGACCTAAAATGCCTATGTTGAAAATTTGGTGATGAAAGTCCATAAAATGACTGTTACGAACATGTGCTGCGCAATTTCCACACATGATCATAACTTCACAAATTTGTAATATTTTCACTCCAGATTTCCTACATTGGCATTTTTCCACACCTACTTATGAACGGTATAGCTGTCATTTTTCACATCCTGGCCAAAATGTGTTTTTGCACTTCTGGCGCAGAATAAGTGCGGTTGCTGTGTGAAATCAGTTTTCAGGACAGATTAAGAAAATCATACTGACACTGTTCATGAGCAGAGGACCTAAAATACATACGTTGACAACTTGGTGACAAAAGTCTATAAAATGACTGTGTTACAAACGTGTGTTGCACAGTTTCCACGCATGCTCATAACTTTGCAAATTTGTATTATTTTCACTCTAGAATTTCACCAGTGGCATTTTGCCACACCTCCTTATGAACAGTACAGCTGTCATTATTCATATCCTGCCCAAAATATGTGTTTGCACATCTGGTGCACAATGGCATGGTCACTGTGGGAAATTAATGTTTCAGACAGATTAAGAAAATCATAGTGAAAGTGCTCATGAGCAGAGATCACAAAATGTCTAAGTTGAAAATTTGGTGAAATAATTCCACTAAATGACTGCAGTACAAGCATGTGTTGCACAGTTTCCATGTACGCTCAGAACTTTGAGCATTTTTAATATTTTCACCACAGATTTTCAACATTGCCATCTCTTCTCACTTTCCTATGGATGGTACAACTGTCATTCTTCACAACCTGCCTGATCTATGTTTTCGCACATCTGGCACAGAATAGCACGGTTGCTGTGGGAACCCGAAGTTCGGGACACATTAACAAAATCACACTGCCACTGTTCATGAGAAGAGGCCCCAAATGCTTTCATGAGGTGATAGTCACAAAAAGGCCATGTTGAAAATTTGTAGTGCAAAGACCAACACATGCCCGGGGTGTTAGGGTTTCTAACCATAACGTCATACCCTGTACAAACTGACAGGCATCAGAGGTGTAACTTTGGATCACTGGCTGTAATGCTCATGCCATTCCACCCCTACCCTGAAGCCAGTGACAGGTATCGAGGTGTGCGTTGCACTCTTCAGCCCCATACTTCACCCCATTCTCCTGTACTGCACCCATTTCAGCGTCTGCCCTTATGAAATGGGGTGACTGTGAAGCCGAATACCCCAAGGCACACCTCAACACTTGTTGGTGTCTACAGGATAGGGTGAGGTGAAGTGCCATGAGCATTATGGGCAATGACCCACAGACAAACCCCCCCAATGCCTGCCCATCTCTGCAGGGTGGAGGTGGGGTGGGTATGAATTAAATACTTCACTGCCACTCCTATTCTGCATCTGTCTAACTCCTGCACATCCAATGCTAATATCAGCAAGCAAACATTCGGCATTGACAAATGCTTGTTTTATAAGTTGCAATGGATATCAGTTTACCTCTGATCATTGTTTTTACCGTATCCCACAAAATTTGTGGAGTTATGCCTGGGCTATCGTTTATTTGTACTGTTTGCTTAATTATTCTCCTGATCTCTTCCTTCACCTCTTTGTCTCTTAAGAGACTTGTATTCAATCTCCACTGCATGTTTTTTTTTTTTTGGGGAGCTGCAGTTTTAGGTCTGCAATGATGGGTTGGTGGTCTGACAACGTTTCAGTTCCCACCCACAGGTTGTTGAATATGTGAAGGTCTTTAGCGAATGTCAGGAACATATCCAACCTCGAGTACATTTTATATCTCAAAGAGTAGAAGGTAAAATCCTTTGTCGCTGGATATTTCTGCCTCGGGACGTCCACCAGACCTGTGTCCCCCATTAACCCGCTAAATGATCTGGCTGTCTTAAAATTAGGGGATGGAATGCATGAGGTGGAATCAAGTGATCTGTTCAGGATCACATTCCAGTCACCCCCCGCTATAAGGACATCTTTTGGCTTTTCAGTTGTTACTTTAAAAATCTAAGAAGGAGATGGGTGAACCCGGAGGGGCATAGACATTCAGGAGGGTGACCGCCATGTCTTGTATTTTCCCCACCACCATTACATATCAGGCGTCCTTCTCCGCTACTATCTCCTCCTCCTCCTCAAAGGGGAGAGAAGCAGACAGGAGTATAGCCACTCCCCTCTTCAAACAACATGAAGTCTTGCTGTAGTCTGACTATTGCAGTTAGGTCCTGCCTTTCAACTGCCCCGGAGAACAAAGGGTTAACTTTTCTATGCCTTGCACAGAATGTTCGTCACGAGCTCGGTTGAAGCCTCTGCCTGTTGTTATTCGAACTGCAACCGTCAGATTCTTTACTCCACCTCACTGAACAGTCGCTCCAGAGATTTCTCCTGCTGCTCGGTTCAAAAGTCTGTTGAAGTGTTGGATTTTGGTCAGTTTCTTCCGAATTGTTGTTTCCGCATAGTCGGTTCAAGTCTCTGTCTGTGGTACCGTGAGTACTAGATATGTTTTTCTTCTGTTTTCTGTGTGGAACTTGTAAACTGTGGATCGGTTTGGCTGAACCGATCATTTTGAGGTAAAACTTGGACTTTAAGTAGTGTGTGGTTACCGGTCCGTATCGGTTCTAAAAAAAAAAAAAAGGGTTTTAAGTATGTTTTTTTCCAAGACCCTTCACACGGTCAGGAACCGATAGGGGGGGTCTTGCCTGGCGGATTGCCGAAAAAGGGTAAGTTTGGTTAGGTTGGCCATGTCTGAGAAACCCCAAAAGAAAACCGGGCCCACTGGGTTTCAGCACTGCAGTGTGTGTGGGGAGGTCTTCGCTAAGGCTGATCCCCACACCACCTATGTTTATTGTCTGAGGTTTGACCACCTTGATTCAGACTGCCAGATTTGCAAGAATTTTCCCAAATCTACCCTGGAAAAGAGATTAGGTAGACTGAGGGAAAGGGAGGCTGAGAAGTCCGCTGACCTGGATGGCCAGCCCAGTTTGGTTCTGACCGAACCAGAAGAGTGCCCTCTGACCAGGGCGATACTTCTTCAGGCAAAAGGGGAGCCGATTCCGAGGAATCCGTTCCGACAAAAAGAAAAAGGAAAGACAAATCGACCGGTTCGGGTTCAGAATCTCATATTCCGACCGCCGATGAGATAGCCAAAGCGATTAGGATTATGGAATCGCTTCGATCGGTTCCAACTGAACCGGCACTATCTGGCAGGGACTTGGTTCGGTCGGTTCCCCCAGTTCTGGATTATACCTTGGAAGAATTTTATGAACCGGAGTTTGAGGAGGAGGGAGAGTATGAGGATGATTATGGTGAAAGTCTGGATGTGCCTGTTGACCTGGACATCTCCCCAGACAGACCTTCAGGTGTTTCTCCTCCTAGGCTCTCTGAGTCCCCTTCACACTACATGTTCCACAGAAAGGTGGCTGATACCCTCCAGCTTCCTGTGGAGGAGGCAGTAGAGGATCAGGAGGAACCTGATTATGTTGAGATGGTGGACATCCCAGAGTCCAGGAGACTGTCTATTCCCCTCTACAAATCTTTTGGGAAGCGGACACAAAAAATTCTTAAGTCTCCCAATTCTATATCTCCTGTGGACAGAAGAATGGACAAGAGGTACACTCTCTCAGGCTCAGACATGGAGTTCCTTTTTCAGCAATGCAGCCACGTTGGGGTTGTGCAGGCAAACATTCCCTTGGCATCACACCCCCAGACAAGGACTCCAGGAAGATTGATGCCATGGCAAGGAAGCAGTACATGGCAGCATCTTTGGGACTCAGGCAGGCTAATTATATGGCCTATGCAGCCAGGTACCAGAAGTCCAGGTGGGACACTGTACTGGCACTGGCTAAACAGGCTCCTCCCCAGCTTGCTAAGGAGCTGAAGCAGGTAGCTGCAGATGGGACTGAGGCATCGAAAGTACAATTTCATGCTGCTGTGGACTCCAATGATGTATCATCAAGAGTCATGGCTACATCTGTGGCTCTTCGGAGAATGGCTTGGCTCATATGTACTAGCCTCTCACAGGACACCCAGGCTAAGGCCATGGATTTTCCTGTAGTTGGTAATTCTCTGTTTGGGGAGCAGACAGAGAATTATATGAAGAAAATGGATGAATACAGGACCACTTACAGGAGTGCTCAGGCCAAAGAAAGGCAAGCAACTCCTCAAAGGCAGCAGTCCAGGGGCAGGCCTTTCCAAAGGCCTTTTTACCAAGCTCAGGCCTCTTCTTCTTCTTTTTTTTTGCAGAGGGGGTTCTTTAGGGGGAGAGGCAGAAGGAGGATGAGCAGGCCTACATCCACCCCTCAGCCTAAAGCCCCTGCCAAGCAGACACCCTGATGGGTCTGCCCGGGTCGATTCTCCTATACCAGTAGGGGGCAGGCTGGCTTACTTTGTTATATCAGACAAGTGGGTTTTGGAAGTAGTAAGCCAAGGACTGGTTCTCAGCTTCAGAAAAATTCCCAAGATGAGAGCCACATCTTTTCCACCTGCAAGTCTCTCAGAGACCCTTGCCCTAGAGGCAGAGGTCTCTTCTCTCCTAGCTCTCAGAGCTATAGAGAGAGTTTCCACCCTACACTGGGGCAAAGGATTGTACTCCAGGTACTTCCTAACCCCCAGAAAGACAGGAGAGTGGCAACCCATCCTGGACCTAGGATATCTGAACAAACATCTTTTAAAGCCAAAGTTCAAAATGGTAACTCTGGGAATTTAGGGAACTGGCTAGCCTCCCTGGACCTCAAAGATGCCTACTTTCTCATTCCCATCAGGTGCTCCCACAGAATGTACCTCAGGTTTGAGTTTCCCTCAGGCCACTATCAGTTCAGAGCAATGCCCTTTGGCCTGACATCAGCTCCAAGGGTCTTCACAAAGTGCCTGGCAGTAGTTGTTGCCTTCCTAAGGAGACAAAAGATTTCCATTTTCCCATACTTGGACAACTGGCTCATAGTAGGTCAGTTTCCAGACCAAGTCATGTCACACCTGCAAGTGACCCAGCAAGTGTTCACTTCTTTAGGATTCCTTCTCAACCTACCAAAGTCAGTTCTCGAACTGGTGCAGCTCCTCACCTTCATAGGTGCAGAACTGGATACGGTAAAAGCAAGAGCCTTCTTTCCCCTGGACAGGGCAAGGACCCTCATGGAACTGGCCTCTTCATTCAGCCTTCAGGTGTCTCGACCAGCAAGGCATTTCCTTCAGCTTCTGGGCCACATGGCAGCTTCCACAGCAGTGGTCCAGGGGCAAGATTTCAAATGAGGGACATTCAGTTCCACTTAAGAGCTTTTTGGTCCCAAAGAAGAGATTCCCTTACCAAACTAATTCCAGTGACTTGAACTCTGATCCAAGCCTTGCAATGGCGGCAGGATCAGGACAATTTGAGATAAGGGGTTCCATTTGTCACGCTGTCTTGTTCAGTGATCCTCACCACAGATGCTTCCCTGCTGGGCTGGGGAGCCCATTTGGAGGATCTTACTACCCAGAGACTGTGGTCGCCTCAGGAATCTCTGCTTCATAACAATCTGTTGGAACTCAGAGCAGTGTTTCTGGCACTACAAGATTTTTCCAAATCTGTACAGAACAAGGTGGTCCAGGTCAGAACAGACAACACCACCACCATGTGGTACATCAACAAGCAAGGAGGCACTCGGTCTACGGCCTTATGCACAGAAGTAATGAAGTTGTGGTCCCTGGCCTATTCCCTGCAAACCTCTCTGATAGCAGTTCACCTTCCAGGGAAGGACAATGTCCTAGCAGATGCTCTGAACAGAATATCCCAGGGCCATCATGAATGGGCCCTAGATCCTCTGGTGTTGAAAGTGATTTTCTCAAGATGGGGCACTCCAGAGATAGATCCTTTTGCAGCCCCAGAAAATCACCAGCTTCCTCTCTTTTGTTGCAGACCCCCAGTCTTGGCTCAGTCCCCCTGGATGCTCTGATTCTGAACTGGGAAAGGAAATTTCTCTATGCCCCTCCCCCTTCCCTCTCCTGTTCAGAGTGTTAGTCAAGATAAGGTCACAACCATGCAGAGTTATTCTGATTGCTCCAGACTGGGCCAGACAGCCGTGGTATCCCTTGTTGATGTTCCTAACAGTCCATCTTCTCCTGTCTCTTCCCAGGAATTACAACCTGTTAACATCCTCTCGGGAGAGGATTTGGTACCCGAATCTTCAGTCTCTCAATCTCAAGGTTTGGCTCTTGAAGAGTTAGAGTTTGCAGATCTGCAGCTTTCCCAAGGGGTTCTGGATATCCTTAAGGCTTCTCAGAAGCCTTCCACCAGAAAGACTTGCAACTCCAAATGTAAAAGATTCAGCATTTGGTGTTCTAAGAAGAATATTTCTCTAAACTCTGCTGACTTGCCTACGGTTCTGGATTATATGGTCCATCTTAATGGCCTAGGTTTCAGACCAGCTACCCTTAAGGTACACTTGTCAGCTGTTTCTGCTTTCCTGTCTGTAGGCAAGTCTTCCTCTCTGTCATCCCATCCTGTATTCTGTAAGTTTTTCAAGGGATTGCTTCACACCAGTACCCCCTTTAGGGATTCTGCTCCTGCTTGGGACCTTAATGTTTGCATTGCTCAGCTTATGCAACCCCCTTTTGAGCCTTTGTCCTCAGCAGAGCCTAAGTACTTGACTTGGAAAACTGTGTTTTTGGTAGCCATTACTTGTGCCAGACGTATCAGTGAATTGCAGGCCCTGTCAGTGGAATCTGATTTCATCTCTTTTCACAGAGATAAAGTGGTCCTTAGAACTAACAGAAAGTTCTTGCCTAAAGTGGTTTCACATTTCCACCTCAATCAGTCTGTATCTCTCCGTTTTCTTCACTGATCATTCTTCCTCGGGGGAGAGGAGGCTACACAGTTTGGATGTTAAAAGAGCCCTTAGCTACTACATAGAGCGTACCAAGGGTCAAAGGTTTGAATCCCTTCAGTTGTTCCTCACTTATGGAGAAGTTGGGATGGGCAAACCTGCCACTAAGAGATCTGTTGCCAGGTGGATTGTTTCTTGTATACAATTTTGCTGTGAAAACCTGGGTAGAACCCCACCCTCAGGCCTGAGGGCTCATTCCATAAGAGGTACAGCTGCTTCCCTGGCTGTTGCCTGGGATATTCCTCTCTTAGAAATTTGTCAAGCAGCCACCTGGAAAACAGTCCATACTTTCACCAAGCATTACTCTCTGGATATCCAGGCTAGGATTGATGCTCGGTTTGGCACAGCAGTACTTCTGAGCCTATTTCCAAAGTAGGTTCTGTCCCTCCTCCATGGAGGTGCTGCTTGGTAGTCTGCAATAGACAGAATACAGCAAGACTTCATGTTGTTTGAAGAAAAAATTACTCACCTTAGTAATGTTGTTTCTTCTAATGGAGTCTTGCTGTCTGACCTCCCCCCCCGCCTCCCCTCTCAGAACCTGGGTTTTGGGATGTGGGTGGACAGGAACAGTGTTGGCACCCTAGAGATGACCCCTTTTTCTCACCCTCTTATTTTTTGGTGTGTGTTGTGTTTTGTTTTTTGGGTTTCCTGACTTGAGTCTTTGCCATGGAACCAAAAAACCTTTTTATTAAATTTAGTTGCCAGTTGGCTAGTGTGAGTTTACAGTTTCCACACAAGACACCCAGTGAGTATAGCTCTTAAAGATCTGGCGGTTTGGGTTCAAACAACAACAGACAGAGTCTTAACCGAGCTTGAGCTCAGCGTTTCATGCCTTGCATGGAAAGTTAACTCTTTCCTCTCCGGGGCAGTTCAAAGGTTGGATATCACTGCAATAGTCAGAATACAGCAAGACTCCGTTAGAAGAAACAACATTACTAAGGTGAGTAATTTTTTCATCTCTGCCATCCATACAGTCTGTTCAGTTTTGGCCTTGGTCTCAGAATCAGGCAAGGCTTCAAATTCGGACTTTAGCTGACCTAAAATGGCCTTCTGGTAACAGACCATGCAGGTGACATAGTTTAGAGCCCTTAATGCCAAAGTGGAGGATGAGAAACCTTATGTCCGTACTGGTCCAGCTGCCTTGACTGCTTGTCTGGAGGAGAGGTACTCATGCTTGAGGGTAGTAGAGCGGTCCTGGGCTGATTTTATGACCATCGAATCAGCTTTCGAATGGGCGCTAAGGTGGTACCTACCCTCTGGGGCATGATACATTCTGTCCATCTACTTGGGGACAGCAGCTACCGATGATGGCTTTTGCCAAATTGTGGTGGTCAAGTCGTCGTGAGGTCCAATCCATGGAGGGATAAGGAGGGGAGTCAGCTCTGGGTGCTCTGCCAACCTTTTACACTGAGGGTCCTGTTCCTCAGTCTTTCATCTGTTAACTTCCTGAATTTTTCAGATGATGTCCGTGAAGGAAGGGTCCTCTGGGGAGAATTGGGCTTGGGATCCTCTGGATGAAGAAATTCTGAGCCTGAGGCAGAGGAGGAGGAGGATAAGGAATCAGTCTCGGGGGTCCGATGAAGGGATCCTATCTGGAGTCGGTGCCCCTTCGAAGGTGAACTTTTTATGAGGTTCCTTGGGTCCACTTCCATGGCCCTTCACTGTGTTAACCAACGTGGAGGGGCGCAAGTCCACTCGCGAAGGGGACCGTGGAGTAGGAGCCATACAGGCCAGCATGGAAGCTGCAATCGGCTGATGGCGGTCAAGCTGTGACATCAGCTGGGTCTTAGTTCTGCTCCACCAAGACTCAACAGTGCCTCATAATCCACCTGCGGCTGTGGGGGAGGCAGAAGTGGCGGAGGCTAATACACCAGCGAATAGGCTGGCGTTGAGTAATCCAGTGATGGGTACCCTGGCATAGGATACCCCGGCAGTGGATAGCCAGGTGTATAAGCCGGTGTTGGGTACCCCAGTGTGGGGTACCCTAGTGTCAAATACCCCATCATGGGATATCCCAGCATTGGGTAGCCTGGTGAAGGATCTAACAGCGATGCTGAAGGACCCTATGGAGATCCTGAAGGGACATTGGAGGGGCCTGATAGGCCAGGGTCTGGCTGCACCCAAAGGGGCGGAGGGTCCCTCCGGGTTCTGGGGGGGGGCATAGGCCCAGAAGGAGGAACCAGAGGCATGGGGACTGAAGGCTCTCTGGGGTCATCCACCATTGGACAGACCGATGCTGGCAGAATAGTTGGGTCAGTGGCTGGCCATTGCTCCTCCTCTGGCTCTAAATGAATGGGACAGGCTGGAGGGTCCACCAAAGGTGGAGAGGGAGTGTCCCAGGAGGGGATTCCTCCCAGGGAGGCTGCAGCATAAACAGCAGTGGGTGCTGTTCTGGAAGACTGACGATGACATCAAATTCGGATCTGGTGTGAGCACTGTGGCTGGGCGCTCATCAGAAGGTCTGAAACCTGACTTAATCAGCCGGGGCTGTGCCATCATCTGTAGGCCCAACGCCTGACTTACCAGCTAAACCACTGGACGTAGTCATGTGCGTTTTAAGGGGCCTAAGAGTGGTAGAAGCCTCTGAATCCCTGGATGTGCCTGCCTAAACTGTAATTGGCTCAGGTGGGGGGCCAAGGACTGCTCTGCAGAGGGAGGAACAGGCTTGGCCAGAGGGGCACAATACTTACCAGAGGAAGGCTGCTCGTATGCCATGGTCCCCATAGGAGGCCACGGCTTGGAAGGAGACTGATCTTGTTCCCATTTCTTCTCCTTGTCCTCCTCCTTCTGCTTTTGGGAGCCAGAAGAACCCACTGGTGATGAGGAAGAGCTCTGAATCTGCTGCAGTTCCTTTTCCATTGAAGCTAATTTTTGTTTTAAAAGGTGGGCTTCCAGAGTCTGCTGCTGGTGTTTCTTTGTGGCCTGGTTGAACTTCTGGCAGGCCGCACAGGCCTCAGTGTCATGGTCGGAGTTGACACATAGAAGACACGAAGTGTGGGTATCCTTCTCCGGGAGTTGCTTGCCATAAGAGCACTTATTTTGATGAAATTCTGAAGAAGTTGAAAAAGACATGCAATCTGACTATGAAAATAATCATTTTTGTAAGAAATAAAGAATACTTATTGAAAATGGCAGTCAAACTGTAGCAGCATTCCATGAAGTCTTACGTGCACAGGTCAACGGCAGGAAAGAGCTAGAAGGTGGTCGAGGGGACAGCCCACTATATAGTGCCAGACCGACATCTGTCACATGATGCTGGGTGGGAAGTCCTCGCCAGACACTGCTAGCCGAAATTTTTCTTGTCCTAGTGCCTGGCGGCTCCATCCTAACAATTATTGCCTACTGCAAGAGCCCTCTTGAAGTAAGATCTGCTTTTCTCCACTCTTTTGCAGCTCTGTCTTGCCTCCCGAACTGCCCTCTTTGCCTCCCTATTTTTCAGTATGTATTCTTCCCATTCTTCCTTCCTCTGCTTTTCGTTATACTTGTAGAGGGCTCTTTTCTTTGCCCTCACCACTTCCCCGATTCTAGCTAATAAACGTAATGGTCTCTGAAACCTGTTTTTTGGTTGCTGTTCTCATGCATAATTTAGATTGCCTCGAGAATGGCTCTCACAATTGCCCCCATTTATTTTCAGGTCCCCATGTTGTCCACCCCAGCTAACTTTTCCTTGACCAGTTCCCTCAACCTGTTGAAGTACACCTTTCTGAAATCCTGGACTTCAGCTCTCGATTGGTATTTTCTGGACACGAGGGCCAGTTTGTCAAATGGAGTTACAATTGCTGTTCATCAGTGGCTATCTTATTCCCAAAGGTCCCATCCCCTCTGAGTTGGTGAGCACCATATCGAGAACTGCAGTCTGCCTGGTGGGTTTCTTAATTAGCTGTACCAGTAGGAAGTCCTGGAAAGTGTCGAGCATTGTCTGACATCTGATGTTTCTGACCAGTGGAACATCCCAGTCGATATCTGGCAGGTTCAGTTCACTCATCACCACTACTTCCTCCTGTGCCACACTTCTTTCAGTTTCTTCCCTGAGCTCTCACTCCCATTCAGCCCCATGCCCAGAGGTCTGTACATTACCCCCAAGTGGAGTTTCTTGCCTGAGGCTTCCATGAGTTGCACCCACAGTGATTCAGTCTCTCTAGCACTATTTTTCCATGCAGAAAGGTGTGGTGTACAAATATATGGAACTCAGAGAAACAGAAAAGAGAAAGAAGTAACTGTCTTAGCTGGCAGTTGAACCCAGGTCACCTGGAATACCATTCTAGTTGAGCTACCAGCTGTACCACCAAGGCAACTGGAAACCTGGGACTCCCAGAAGCACCTTTTTTTCTGTAATGCACAATTTGGTGCTGCACAGATAATTACATTTCTCAGGATGTGGACGTGGTGTACTCTCCTCACTTCTGGCACTATCCCTTCCCTTTAAGACTCTGGTTGGAAGGTCTTCAAGCTGGCTCCTCCCACCCAGCCAGGTGGTAACTCCCTTGGCAATGCCCCATGACGCCAGATCTTCCTTTCCGCTGGATGAAGGTTCCCTCCTTATCACTGTGCATTGAGTAGGCCCTTTGCTTTCAAAAAACTAAAAATTAACCATCTTCAGGTTGTGTTTTCGAATTAGTTCGAAACTCTTGTCGTTATGGACAAGTTGAAGTCGGTGTCCAGTTTCAAGAAATGTGACTGTAGTCAGAAGATGTCCTGGCTGGACCTGCACACCTTGTTCATCTGCTGACTAGGCCATGATCATGATCCCCAGGCATGTGGACTTCATTGCAGTTTGTATCCAAGTACTTTGGAGGATTGGCATGCCAGACTTCTTCTCAGGTGCCCAAATGAAGGGAAACCTCCCGTTTGCTCGAAGGACTCCCTCTGGGCATGCCTCCTCAGCTTCGTCTTATGTGCTGCTTTCCTTTGGCACCACCTTTACTGGGGTGTTCTGGGATTTGTGCCAGTCCCTTCTCACTCTTGGGCAGAGTCCCTCTAAGGGCACTAAATTCTCCAAATCTTCTAGAAAGGAGATTAAAGAAACAGTCTCTTCAGTCGTGGGATCGCAAATGCTGTCAGGCCTCAGATTCCTCCACTTCTTCAGAAGCGTTGACTATAGTCTATACTTTGGCCCAAGCTACTAGCTCCATGTTCTCTCCACTGGACCCATTGGCTGAGACTTTTGTCGACCAAACTGTCGAGATTTGTCTCGAGCTTTTCAACATGTTGTTGCAGGATGATGGAGAGACTTCCCTCTCTAGGACTCCAGCCCTACCACTCACCTCCCAGGGAGGGTGGGACCAGCTTCATGATCAACTCCCAAACCCTAGGGATCCCATTCTCTCTGAGGAGTCTTGGCTTTCACCGGCTCCCCCTCTTTCTCTACGTCTGGTTCCCTGGCAGTTGAGGTCGAGATTCCATAGCCCGGAGTTGAGTATCCCCCACCAGCATTGGCGCTCTCGCTCTTGGCACTCCAGCAAGTGGCGTCTCTGCTATTTTTCCTCTTCATCCTCAGGTGAAGAGAGGCTCTGATGCAAGATGCGCTGGTGCTATGAAGAGCTTATGTGGCATCGGCTCCTGCTATTCAGGGTTTAAGCAATTCAGGCCCCCATCCTAGCTTTTATGTGGGTGCCGCCACCAAGGCCCCAGCCTGCTCCGGTTTGGCCTGTTCTGCCCCCCCCATCTGGGTGGAGCTGCCTCTTGAGTAGCCCAAGGATGGCCCTCCCCTGCTAAGGATGCCCATACTGCTCCTGGGCTTCCTTGTCAGCTGTTGATCACTGTTACTCCCAATAGACCCCACAGCATCAGTGGGGATTCGGGAAGTCGATTGCTTTTCGGTAAATCCTCAGAATCTGAGGCCTCCTCCCTGCATTCTTGTTCAGTGGACGTGGAATTGGGGGCCGATATGTCTACAGAGCACAGTCCCATTTCCTTTTGGGGCTTGCTCCGTCTGATTTCAGAGTCTACCTGGATTCAGATGGAGCCCATCCAGAAATGGGCCAAGTATCCCTTAACTGAAATTCTTGACCGAGGTAGGGGTCACCTTCCCTGTCAGCGAGGTCATTCTTGGCCCCGCTCTGGAGCTTTGGCAGCATGCTGTCTGCTGCCCTGAGCCATCGGCTTGTATGGCATGAAAGTATGTGGTCCCTCCAAGTTCCCTTTTGGGTTTCACTGAACAGGGTTTGGTGGCTGTCTCAATCTTTTGTGGTATTAGCAATGTCGGGGATGTGGACAAACCTCCCAACAAAGAATCAAAGAAATTGGATCACGTATTCAGAAAGGTTTATTTGGTCTCTTCTCTTGGCCTTCAGTAGGTGAGTGTGGCTATTTTGATGGCCCATTTTGCGCACGCCTTACTGGGCACTCTTAGTGAGGTGCTTCCTCGGCTCCCGGCTGACTTACAGGCCACAGTTAAGCAAGTCCAGGACCAGGGCAGAGCAGTGGTCAAATAGCAGCTCCAAATGGCCATGGACATCGGCAGTTCCTGCACCTGGTCTGTGCCCGTCATGGTGGCCATGCGCCACAGGGCTTGGCTGCGGATTTCTACCTTTATGGCAGTCACACAGCACAAGTTGGTGGATGTCCCCTTTTTGGGAACCAACTTGTTCTGGCTGGGGGTGGGGACACCTCACTCAGATTGAGAAGTCTAGCACCACCCTGGACTCTGTCACCTCCACCCAGAGGGATCCCAAGGGCTCCAAGCTTCAGAGGGAGAAGCCATTTTTTCCCCTCTCTGCCTGTGTGGCCAAGACATCAAAGCCCTCAGCTGGGCAGCAGGCCCAGGCTTGGCATCCTCATCCGAAGTCGGTCGCTTCGGTCATCCACAAACCAAGTGGTCGAGGTTCTGCAGCTTCCTCAGCCAGTCCCTCCACCTCCAAGTCTTCCCAGTGAGAGTTTGGGGGGTACCTTCCCCATGCCCATCTTCTCTCCCCTGGGTCCTCCCGTGGGAGGCTGGTTCCACCACTTCCTTTTGCCTGGTTTGCTGTTACCATGGACAGGTGGGTCCTTGAAGTGGTCGGTCAGGGTCTACCTCTAGAACTTGAGGCTTACCTACCATGCCAAGCCCATGCCCCACAGGAGGACATGATGTTCGCTGACATGTGGTCAGCCCTTCAGGGAGACATTACTCAGTTCCTCCAGAAGGAGATAGTGGCTCAAATCTCAGACCCTCAAGCAAGCCAAGGGTTTATTTCTAGGTACTTCCTGGTCCCACATCTTAGATCTGCATGACCCGAACAAATTCTTTGTTGAGCACCTTCAGTATGGTCACTCTGTCTCAGATTTTTCCATCTCTGGAGCAGAACACAGCAATAGAGTCAAGCCATACAAAGACAAAAGTACTGGACTTTAGGAGGGCTGACTTTGCCAAAATGGGTGAGTGCCTAAGGAATGCACTAGCAAATGGGTGGGAAGGAGGGGTGGAAGAACAATGGGGAATAATAAAAACTGCCATCACAGAGGTAACGAGCCTTTGTGTGAAGCAAATAAACAAAACAAGACGATGTAAGAAACCACTATGGTTCTCAAAGGAAGTGGCAGTGAAGGTTCAAGAGAAAAGAAAGCATTCAGGAAGTACAAGGAATCTGGCAGGAGCAGGACAGAGAACTGTATCAGTTAAAGCAAAGGAAGCTGGGAAGGCAGTCAGAACAGCAAAGGCCCAAACTGAGGAAAAGATAGCCAACTCAGTTAAGAAGGAATAAAACCTTTATAGGTACATCAGGGAGCAAGGAAGACCAAGGGAGGGATAGTGAGGCTTAATAAAGGGAGGAGGGTGGGCAGAGGGAGAATGTGAAAAGGCAGAGATAGTAAACAAATATTTTGCTCAGTATTTACAAAGGAAGAGGGAGGTACATAAAACAAACAGTAGTAACACTCTGGATACAGAAGTTGATACCAGCCCATTTACAGAAGAAAGGGTTCTGAAAGAACTCTTAAAACTGAAGGTGGACAAAGCAATGGGGCCTGATGGATTCATCCCAGAATTTAAAAGAACTAAGGGTAGAACTAGTGACACCACTGACTACCCTCTTTAACAAATCATGGAGGATGGGGTGGTACCCGAGGACTGGAGGGGGCAGATGTGATTCCCTTCACAAAAGTGGGAGCAAGGCAGAAGCAGGAAACTATAGACCTGTTAGTTTAACCTCAGTGATAGGGAAAATGATGGAATCACTTCTAAAGGAAAGAATTGTCGAGTATCTAGAGGCCAGAGGGCACAAGACCCTAGGCAGCATGGATTCACAGCGGGAAGGTCATGCCAGATGAATCTGATAGATTTCTTTGACTGGGTGACCAAAGTAGTAGATCAGGAGGGCTGTGGACATGGCCTACCTAGACTTTAGCAAGGCATTTGACACAGTCCCACACAAAAGATTAATATATAAGTTAGCCAGCCTGGGAGTGGGTCCCAAGATGACAGCCTGGGTAAAGAATTGGCTGGAGAATAGGACACAGAGAGTAATAGTAAATGGAGTCCACTCAGAAGAAAGGGAGGGTTACTAGCGGGGTACCGCAGGGTTCAGTATTAGACCAGTCCTCTTCAATGTCTTTATGTTTACATTGCAGAAGGACTGGAAGGAAAAGTATGTCTCTTTGCAGATGACACTAAGATCTGCAACAGAGTTGTTGCACAGGGTGGGGTGGAAAGGATGAGAAGGGACTTGGCAAGGTTAGAGGAATGGTCAAATGTATGGCAGCTTAGATTCAATGCTAAGAAGTGCAAGGTAATGCACCTGGGAAACAAAAACCCAGGGAAGAGTACACAATGAGGGGTGAGATACTAACAACAAAAATGGAAAGGGACCTGGGGGTAGTCATATCAGATGACCTAAAGGTGGGCAAGCAATGTGAGAAGGCAGCAAGGAGGGCTGGGGGATACTGGGATGCATAGGAGAGGCATCACCAGTAGAAAACAGGAAGTTATTATCCTCTGTACAGACAGCTGGTGAGACCCCATCTGGAGTACTGTGTGCAGTTCTGGAGACCCAATCTCCGAAAGACATAGACAGGATGGAAGCTGTCCAGAGGAGGGCAACTAAAATGGTGCAGGGTCTGCACCGGAGGACATATGAAGAGAGACTTAAGGAGCTTAATATGTATAGCCCTCGAGGAAAGGAGGGAGAGGGGGACATGATAGAAACTTTCAAGTACCTCAAGGGAATCAACAAAGTCCAAGAGGGTAGCATCTTTCAAAAAAGAGGTGCAAGAACAAGAGGGCACAATTTGAAGATAGAGGGGGCGCTCAGAGGTAATTTAAGGAAGTATTTTTCACAGAGAGGTTGTGGATGCATGGAATGGCCTTCCGAGGAGGTTGTGAGT
The DNA here is from genome assembly GCA_016271365.2 of Neoceratodus forsteri. Lineage (NCBI taxonomy): Eukaryota > Metazoa > Chordata > Ceratodontiformes > Ceratodontidae > Neoceratodus > Neoceratodus forsteri. The sequence continues at coordinate 29,105,326 of JADMNL010000035.1, read as the reverse complement.
CAAAATCAGTGGTGGAATTCAAGCATGCATGGGATAGCCATAAGGCAATTCTGGGGGGTGGGGGTAGAAAGAAGTAGGCTGCTGGTTAACTAGGATCTGCAGCTTATCCAGTAGGTAGGGAAATGGGCAGACTGGGTGGGCCAAGCGGTCCTTATCTGCCGTCAAATTCTATGTTTCTATTCTATGTTTCTATGTAACATGTGGTTCTGCTCCCCATATCTTCAGGATGTGTTCATCCATATTCCCATCCATCCATCTCACCGCTGATTCCTTTGGTTCTGAGTGGACTGGAATCTTTACGAGTTCCAGGCCGTGCCCTTCAGCCTCTCCTGGGCTCCCAGGGTCTTCACCAAGTACATTGCAGTGGTGCATCCCTTCCTGGATGAGTGTCTAATAGCAGGTCCCTCCATGTAGGAGGTGGAGGTATCCTGGGATCTGGACCTCCAAACCTGCTTGTCCCTTGGTCACCTGGTGAATGAGGCCATGTTGGTACTTTTACATGTGATAAACTTCATTAGGATGGAGCTTGATCTTGCAGAGCCAAAGCTCAACTCCCAGAGGACGGGGCAGATGTTCTCTTCCCCCTTTGCCTGATCATTTCAGGTTGGGCAGAAGTGCCCTGCTCGGGATTTCCTCTGTCTCCTGGGATTCATGGCAGCATGCACCAACTTGGTCTGGTGGACCTGGTGGAGAATGCACTCTCTGCAGTGGAGCTCACCCGACAATGGTCTCGGTGCAAGTGCCAATTTGAACAGTCGGTCACTGAGACCCAGCTGATGTGGGATGCCCTCCAGTGGTGGTAGTCCCAGAACAAATGCAGAAGAGAATTCCCTTTGTCTGCCTGGAGCGATGGTTGCCATCACGACAGATGCCTCCCTGATAGGCTGGGGTAGCCACCTGGGGAGCACAGAGTGCACGGGCTCTGGACCCCAGAGGAGTCCCCTACCGGAGCTTCGGGCAGTTCGGCTGGCGCTGATGGCCTTTGCTCCACACATTCAGGGTCAGGTCATTCAAGTCCACATGAACACCACCACAACCATGGACTACCTCAGCAAACAGGGTTAGATGCAGTGCCTTCCTCTGTGCAGGGAGGCTGTCCACATCTGGCCCCTTGTGCTCAGCTTGAACACAGATCTTCTGGCCATCCATGTGGCCGGCATGTCCAGTTATATGGTGGAAACCCTCAGCTGGGTGAGCGAGGCATCTTACAAGTAGCCTCTTCATCAGGAGGTAGTGCAAAGTCTGTTCTGCTAGTGAGGCAGTCCTTTGGCAAATCTGTTTGCCTAGAGGGAGAACGCAAAGCTGAAGCTGTATAGTGCCTGCCCGCCCTCCTCAGCAAGAAATGCTGCAGGGGAAAGCCTTCTCTAGAGTCTGAGCCCCGGGCTTCATGTGTGCCTTCCCTCTCTTCTTCCACTGATCCACAAAGTGCTGCTCAAAGCCAGAAGGGACAAAGCATTGATGATTCTGGTAGCTCTGGACTGGCCCTACCAGTTCCGGTTCCCCGATCTCCTCAGCCTCCGCTGCAGACTTCTGTGGTGTCTTCCTCTACCCCTGAACCTACTTGCATGCCATCAGGAGAATGTGTTCCATTTGGACCTTCAATCCTTGTGCCATTCAACCTGGTTCCTGAGTGGCTAGAGTTCCAGGCTTTGGTTCTCTCCGACAGTGTCCTCACTGTGGTCGAGGCTTGTCATAAGGAGTCGACCTGAAAATGCTATGCCTTCAAATGGAAGAGGTTCTCCCATTTGGTGCCAGGGTAAAGGGCTTGACCCCTTATTTTGCCCTATGGCTAGCATTCACAATTACCTTTGGTCCTTCTCTCAGACTGGTCTTTGGTTGATGACCCTGAAGGTGCACCTGGCAGCCATTTCTGCATTCCGGACACACAGAAACATAGAATTTGATGGCAGATAAGGACCGCTTGGCCCACCCAGTCTGCCCATTTCCCTACCTGCTGGATAAGCTGCAGATCCTAGTTAACCAGCAGCCTACTTCTTCCTACCCCACGTACTGGTATGCCATTAGTGGCACAGGAGAAGGTGGCCTGGTGCTTTTTAAGGGCTTTGACAACATTTCCCCTCCAGTGCATGAACCACCATAACCTTAGGGCTTATTACTGGTGTTGGCAGAGTTCATGGGCAAGCCATTCGAACCAGTGCACAGCTGTGAGATATCACACCTGGCATGGACGACTGCCTTCTTGGTGGACATAACGTCTGCAAGAAGGATTAGTGAGCACCAGGCACTCCTGGTGGAGTCTCCTTACCTGATCTTCCACAGGGACAAGGCTGTCCTTTGCCCAAAACCCGAAGTTCCTTCCTGAAGGTTGTGTTGGAGTTTCACATTAACCAGATGATGAATCTCCTGGTGTTCTTCACGAACTACACCTCACAGGTCGAGCACAGAATCCATACTCTGAACCTAAGGCAAGTGCTCACCTACTATAAGGAGTGCACGTCTGGATTTATGGGAGAGGTTTGCTAGCTCTTTGTCACCTGTGCTGAAGTTGCACCTGGCAGACCAGCAGCAAAGAGGATGATCTGCACGTGGATTGTATCCTGCATTGATGGCTGCTGTAGGTTGGTGGGTAGGGAGCCTCCCGTAGAATTAAGGGCTTATTCCACCAGACATACCACTGCCTCAGTGGCTGCTTCCAGGGTTATCCTTATTCAGGAGATCTACATGGCTGCTACTTGGAAGTCAGCACACCCCTTCATTTCCCATGACCACATCAGCCTTGAGTCACATCGGGATGCTGGTGTTGGGTCCTCAGTTCTCCAGTTTCGGTTCCCTAATCGGGGTGTGTGCCTTGCTCCCCTTCTAACAGAGAACTATTAAGAGTCTGCCAGAAGTGTGAATGGTACACCATATCCATATATGTAGAAAAACAGGTTACTCACCTGCAACAGTTGATTTAGGAGTGGTATATGGTGTACTTCCACACAACCTACACGACATTCCTTGGCAAGTGACACACTGTATCTTGTTTCCAGCAGGTAAGATCTGATGTCATGGGGTGGTGCCAAGGGAGTTATCATCCAGGTGGGTGTGAGGACCCAGAGTCTTAAAGGGAAAGTATACTGCTAGAAGTGTGGATATACAGTATATACCACTCCTAAAACTACTGTTACAGGTGAATAACCTTTTTTTTCATACACGGGGTGAGGTGTGCACATACAGTGGTAGTTAAAAAGTTGATCATTACTGTGGTATTTATGATAAACCATGGGAAAAAATACAGCGGATTTACTGCTACCACGGTAAAAATATTTATTTATTTAGCTTTTGTTTACCGGGTAAGTACACTAGACAAAAATGCATTGACTAACGCTGTCCCCCCCCCCATTGGTAGCAGTAAATTTGCAGTATTTTTTCCATGGTTAGAAACATAGAAGTTGACAGCAGAAAAGGACCACAAGGCCCATCCAGTCTGCCTGTTTTTTTCTACCTTATGAATGTGCCATAGGCCTGTACTCTGTTAATGGCCTATCTATTCATACTCCTCTGTATTGCTCCCTTATGCCCATCCCATGCCTGTTTGAAGCCCTGCACTGTATTCGTAGCTACCACTTCCTGAGGTAGGCCGTTCCATGCATCTACCACCCTTTCTGTGAAGAAGAGCGTCCTCACATTACCCCTCAATCGGCTTCCCTCTAATCTCATGCTTTGTCCTCTTGTCCTGCTATTTTTCTTATATTGAAACATGTTAGACTCTTTCACCTTGTTAATGCCCTTAAGATGCTTGAATGTTTCGATCATATCACCTCTCTCCCTCTTTTGCCGTAGGGTATACATATAGAGCTCCATTAATCTGTCCTCATATGATTTCTGATGCAGTCCCTGCACCATTTTGGTTGCCCTTCTCTGGACTGCCTCCATTTTCTTAATGTCCTTGTGCAGGTGTGGCCTCCAGTACTGCATGCAGTACTCTAGATGGGGCCTAACTAGTGTCTTGTAAAGAGGGGATTATTAACCTTCCTCTTATGACTTGTGATACCCCTACTAATACACCTCAGCATCCCTCTAACCTTACCTGCTGCTTTAGTGGTCTGCTTGGATGATTTCAGGTCATCTGTGATGATGATGCCCAAGTCTCTTTCTTGCCTTGTGATTGCTAGCAACTCCCCTCCCAACCTATAGGTGGCTTCAGGGTTTCTCTTTCCGATGTATATGATCTTGCACTTCTTTGTGTTAAATCCAAGTTGCCACTCTTCCGACCATTTTGTCAGTTTATCCAGATCTCTTATTCTGCCCACCCCATCTGGATCATCTACTCTGTTGTAGATCTTGGTGTCCTCTGCAAACACGCAAACCTTACCCTCCAGTCACTCTGCAATGTCACTGATGAAGATATTGAAGAGGACTGGCCCCAGGACTAATCCGTGAGGTACCCCACTTGTGTCTTGAATCTCCTCTGACTGCATACCATTTACCGCCACTCTCTGTTTTCTGCCCACCAACCAGTTTGCCATCTAGTTGACCAACTTCTGACTCACCCCGAGCCTACCCAGCTTATTAACCAATCTTCTGTGTGGAACAGTATTGAAAACTTTGCTGAAGTCAAGGAAGGTGACATCAACAGTACCCCCCTTGGTCCACCACTCTGGTTACCCAGTCAAAGAAATTTATGTGCTTCCATAATCTTGCCCACTACTGAGGTAAGACTGGCTGGTCTGTCTACCACTCTTGTGGAGCGGGATCACATGAGCCCTTCTCCAGTCTTCTGGGACCTCTCCTGTGCTCAGAGACTCACTAAACAGTTATGATGATGGCTCTGCTAGTTCTACCCTTAGCTCTTATAGTTCCCTGTGATGTATGCCATCAGGTCCCATTGCCTTGTCCACCCTGAGCTTAGCAAGCTCTTGTAGGACCCTTTCTTTTGTGAAGGGACTAGTGCACACCTCCCTCCCACCGTGTCCATGGTGCAGATCTGTGGGCCCCGCCCTACCTTCTCCTCAGTAAAGACTGAGCAGAAGTCTCTATTTAGGATAGATGCTTTTCCTTGGTCCTCCTCCATATACTCCCCCTTATCCCATTTGATCTTAGCAATACCCCCCTTGACTTTCTATAGATACATTAGTGAAAAGAGAAAGTCGTGTCACCTTCTTTTACTGTTCATGTTAGTGTTTCCTCTGTTTGGGCCTTTGTCTGCCTTACTGCCTTCCCTGCTTCCCTCAAGGAAGTTTGGTATGCCTCCCTATCTTAGTCCTGCTGCGTTCCCTTATATTTCCTGAAGGCCAGCCTTTTGACTTTGACCTTTTCTGCTACTGTTTTTGAGAACCAAAGTGGGTCCCTCCTACTTTTGCTCTTGCTTTTCTGTCTGACACAATGGGATGTTGCTTCGAGCATTGCATCCTTAATGCTTGCCCACTTTACCTGTACCCCCTCACCTGCATTTCTTCTTGCCAGGGCCAGCTTACCACTGTTCGCCATCTCATCAAAGTCAGCTCCTCTGAAGTCCCATATTTTAGCCTTGGAATGGGATGCCTTAGTTCTAGTGACCAAATTGAACCATACCATGTGATGGTCACCAGCCCCTAGGTGACCTTCTACTTGTAGATCTGTGATCCTTTCCCCATTAGTCAGTACTAGATCTAGGATAGCTCTGTCTCTTGTGGGTTGTTGTACCAGTTATCTGAGGCCCTCCCCCCTGCCAGGAATACACTATGTGTCTAATTCTCGTGGATGTTCCTGCTGTTATTGACCAATCTATATCTGGAATGTTGAAGTCTCCCATTATAAGAACCTCCCCTTTAGCTGTCATGTTTTGTATATCTTCCAGCAATAACGTGTCTATGTCCTCCCCTGGTCTGGAGGCCTATAGACAACTCCAGTTTGTATGGCTGTCCCATTTCCTGTTTCCAGGGTGACCCACAGTTCTTCTGGCTCCTTATGTGCATTTTGAACTTCTGTAGCTTTGATATTTTAATTGACATAAAGGGCCACTTCCCTCCCTCCTTTTTGCACCTTGGTCTCTTCTGAACAGTACATAGCCGGGTACTGAAGTCTCCCAAGTGTGGTTACTGGTGAACCATGTCTAGCTAATAGCTACTTTGTCCAGTTTAGACTGTGTCATTGTTTTTATTTTTTTTTAATTAAATCAACTTTATTGAATTTTACTATACAACCACAAACAGTGTAATTGTACAAGATAATGATCATGACCATCTGGTATCCCCCCTCCACCCCCTCCACCCCCCGCTATGCTTCCACCCCCATGGACTATGTTATAATCCAGAGAAGAAGGCTAAAGGTAACAATGTCACAAGTAAAAACACACATATATATATATATATATATATATATCTATAAATATATAGTGGGGAACCGGCTAGAACCCAGAAGGAAGCCTTAATTCAGATAGAGGGCATAAAGCTTGCCCCACTTCTTATTGAAGAGTGGCATACGATGACGAGTACTGGCAATCAGGCATTCTGTCTGGAGGCAAAATGAGAGCTTATGTAGAGTTTCACAGTATGAAACTGGTGATTGGTCTAGCCAATGCTTAAGGACCTGTTTTTTGACAGCCAGGGAAATGAGAGCCATATGATAACTCCTTTCCTTGACCATGATCTGAGTGTAGTCTCAATAATGCATGTTTCAGGGGTGAAGAGGCCTTCCAGCCCCAATAAGGGGTCAACCCATTCTTCGATTAGCTTCCATAGTGGTGCAACCTTTTCACAGGACCACAACATATAAAAGTGTGCCATCTGCTTTGCCACATCTGGATCAGGTAGATGAGGGAAGGCGTCCCATCTTAAACAGCTTGACAGGGGTGTAGTACATATTATTTAAAATGTGGTATTGGGTAAGCCATAACCGGTCTTGAGTTAGATATTTATATAGGTCTTTCCAGATATGAGCCCAATTGAGTGTGGAGTCTGATAATAATGCCTCCCAAACCTTGGAACCCGTCGGTAAGGAAGGGTGCAGAGTGGTGAGCAGAAACAAATATATACAAGAACTCCCATGGGGTCTAAAAGCTAGATCTTGCATCTGTCAGTAGGTTGTCGAGATCAGAAGCCTTCAGAGTAGGGCCAAACTGCTGCAACAGTAAAGGATGCAGTTGAAAGATTGTGAAAATACATGTGGGGCTCAACTGGAATTTTGCTAGCATCTCCGAAGAGGAAAGAAGCAAGCGCTGGGAGTAGAAATCTGAGACCCTGGTGTCATGAAGCTGTGGAAGCTGACCGGGCGAGAGCAACCGGCCCTCGATCTTAATATTTAGGTTGGAGAAGATAGGCTGAGAGATATCTTTGGAAGGGAGAACTTTTAGGGAGGCACATATTTGTGAGAAAACTTTGATGGGCGCATGTATGGGGAAGAACGCAAAGGTATCGGCAGGGATTTCCAGGGAGAGAAAAGAATAGTGGTGGGAGACAGAATTTGGGCAGAGAGTAAATGGGATTCTATCTGCAGCCAGATAGGAGGATAGTCCTCATTGGCTGAATCCCAAGAAGTAGAGAACCATTTGCCACATTTATGAAGGTGGCTGACCCATTAATAGAATAGAAAGTTGGGCAACCTAAGTCGCCCTGATTCTTTAGGAAGTCCTAGGTTGAGGTATGAGCACCTAGGGGAGTTATCCAGCCAGATAAAAGTTGTGACTAGGGAATGAATATGTTTGAAGAAGGAGAGAGGTAGCCAAGTATTAAGCATATTCAATGGGTAAGAGAGTCTGGGGAGGATATTCATTTTGATAATGTTGATCCTGCCCCAGAGTGAAATGGGACGATCCTTCCATCTTAATAAATTTTCCTGTACTACAACAACTAAATCCTCAAGATTCAGCATCCTCATGAGAGAGGGGTCAGAGTCTAGGGATACACCTAGATATCTGACAGACCTGGGAGCCCATCGCATGCCAAAGCTGGTAAAATTGGTGCTGAAAACCAAGTGATTAAGGGGAAAAATCTCGGTTTTGTTGCAGTTCAGTTTGTAGTTGGAATAATAACTAAATTGGTCAGTCACCTTCATCGTTTTAGTGAGTGAGGTGGTAGGGTGAGAAAGATGCAGAAATATATCATTGGCATATACTGAAAGAGATAGTACCGAATTCCCGGCTGGAACGTAATGTATAATAGGAGAAGCTTTAAGCTGCCTGATGAGAGGTTTGAGGTATAAATTAAAAAGGAAGGGTGAAAGAGGGCAGCCTTGGCGAGTACCAGTGTGTAGGGGAAAGGAGGAAGAGAAGATACCATTACAGCATATTTTGGCAGATTGGGAAGAATAAATTACTTGATGCCATTGCAAGAATATGGGGGGATCCCATTTTCTGCAGGGTTCACCAAAGAAAGGCCCAATCAGCCCTATCAAAAGCCTTCTCGGCATCAAAGGAAATTAGGGCCATAGAAAGAGGGTGGGATTTAGCTACTTGGAAAATATAACTTAACTTACGTAGGTGGTCTGCTGAAGATCTACTCAGAACAAAGCCCACTTGCTCTGGACTAAGTAAGCAAGACCAGACGTTCCTGATTTTTGTAGCCAGAATTTTAGTAAGAATTTTGATGTTACAATTGAGCAGTGAGATGGGAAAGTAGCTAGCTGGTTGAGTAGGGGGCTTATCCAGCTTAAAAAGAAGAACTATAGTAGCCTCTAAAAGCAAGGGATTCAGAGAATCAGCTGAGAACATTAACTGATATAGACGAAGTAGAAGAGGGGAACCTTCTTTGAGAAAATGTTGGTAGATGTTTGAGGGGAAGTCATCCGGGACCGGCACTTTGTCTAGTGCTAGACTGTTTGGTGGTGGTATCCACTTCTGTCAGAGACATAGGAGAGGAAAGGAGAGCCTGATGATGGTCCAGGAGCCGGGGAAGTGAAATGGTATCTAAGTATGTCATCATTTCCTCTGTGTTTGGAGGAGAGATGCTGGACATAAAGCATGCTGTAGAAGGTTTCAAACCGAAACAGTGTCCCTGGGAAGCATTTAAGAGAGCCATCCAGTGCTGCAATGGAGGGATAATTTGTGAGCTTTCTAGTTTCTTAAGCTGAAGTGCAAGCAATGATCCTGCATTTTCACCTTGTTCAATATATTTGGATTGGGTCTTAGGATGGCATAGTCTGCTTTTTCCTTAAAGGTCAAAGTATTTGTCCTGAAGGGACAGTAAGGCTGCTAGAGAACCGGGGTGGGGGAGGGGAAGAGAGAGAGAGAAAGAGAGAGAGAGACTGTTTCAGGGATCGATTTGAGTTAATAAAGAGAGGCTTCTGACTCTCTGTGTCTCTTCCGTTTAGAGGTGAGTCAAATAAATTCATACCATAAGAAGCATTTCAGGGCGCACCATTCATGAGCTCCTCTCAGAACTCAGTTCTGGTTAGATTCAGTATAGGACTGAATAAGGGATTTTATTTTGGAGACAACAAAGTCGTCTTTAAGAAGTTGGGTGTTTAACTTCCATGTTGTATCCCGTTGTGAATCCATCGAAGGGTATGCAGCAGCCAGGCTGCAGCATGGCCTGAGAGCACAATGGGTTCCAGGCCAGCATTACAATAGCCCAGGTGGAAGAGAGAGGCTGGTATGGATATAGTCTAGCTTGGATGATGTGTTGTATACCATTGAACAGAAGGAATATGCCCAGTTGGATGGATTGAGGACCTACCAGGGGTCACAAAGACCCAGTGATTCCATAAAATCTCTGAGGGCCCATTGCGCAGACGATAGAGGTTTAGTAGGTGGAGTGTCTTAGTCGAGATCCTGTGTAGGTGGAATATTCCAGTCACCTCCTACAATTAGGGGGGATGAAAAGAAGGGGGCAAGCTTGTCTGCCAGTTCCATGAAAAAAACAGGGTCCCCACCCACCGGAACATAGACATTACTCAGAATTACCTCACGGCAGTCTAGTAGACCCTTGACAAAAATATATCTGCCCAGTGGGTCAGTGATGACTTGGTCCATCTGAAAAGAGACATTATGAGTTATTAGAATGGCTATCCCTTTACTTGAGGTTGAGTTGCTAGAGGTGAACACCTGATCAGTACCTTGTCTACGTAGCCAATTAGCCTCTTGAGGGAGAAGGTGTGTTTTTTGAAGAAACATGATGCGAGATTGAAGTAGGAAGAGATGCCTGAGCATCTGATACCTTTTCAGTTGTTCTCTGATTCACCGATTCCAGGTCATAAATTTGATTATACTGTTAGCCGTAGTCCTAATCAGCAAGAAAATTAGTACAGTAACTAACCTGAGCAGGACACACTCTGTCTCCCACCCCCAACCACTCAGCAAACATCAAGTTCTGACAGATCATTGTCACAGCAAACATGCGGTGCAAGAAAGCAGTCAGTTTAAAAAAAAAAAAAAAATTACTAAATAATCCACCATCATAACAAAAAAAAATGACCCCCCCGAGCCCCAACAATGTTCCCCCTCCTAGGAAACCAAAACCAAGAAGGGGTGATAAGACGTGTCATGGACTCTCTGAACTTGGTAATCAGAGTACCAGGAATCAGGTAAACATCAGTTTGTAGCTGTCCTCCCCACACCCCCTGTCCTCATGACCAGATGGTAATCCCTTCCCTTCGCCCCCACCCTCCCACCCTATAACTAGTAGTAAACGTTGTTTGGCCAGGCCTTTACAAAACAGCATAAAACATACAATATAAATAAGATACATATTCACATGCATATAAGTTAGGATTCTCATGGGCCATATCCCATATAATGGCTTATATATAAAAAAGAGAGTTTAACATGCATGTCTCACAAATTCCTCACATAATAATACAGTACATATAGACACTCGGGCCCGGATATTCAGAAGGGTTGCGCATGGCGAAACAGTGTTGTGCCATGCCCAACCCACTGATGCACCCCGGCGTGATATTCAAACGTGGATTGTGCCTGGCACAAATCCTGATGTGCCGGAGGTAGGGGTGTCACGATAATAAAATTTTGACGATATGATAACCAAGATGAAATTATCGTGATAACCTTGTTATCACGATAATTTTGCCACTTGTGAAACAGTGTTAGCAAAACTATTGAAATTCTATTTTATTACATAATTTACATATATGACTCTTTTTCAAGCAATGCTATGTATTTATGCACATTATTTTGAAGTCTTTGTTGTAAAATAATGGAAAGAGTAAAATATTTAAAAATGTCTTTTATTTTTTCACAGTAAAATCTCTGAGCTTTATACGGAGAGGGTGGTGGTCGCATGGAACAGCCTTCCTGAGGAGGTTGTGGGGTCAAAAACAGTAGTGAAATTCAAGAGTGTATGAGACAGACATAACTTAGGCAATTTTGGTGGGGGTAGGAGAAAGTAAGCTGTTGGTTAACTAGGATCTGCAACTTATTGAATAGGTAGGGAAATTGGCAAACTGGGTAGGCTGAGCGGGCCTTATCTGCTGTCAGAGTCTATGTTTCTATAAAATTACTTGCATTTTTTACATAAAAATTCAAATACACAGTTAATACATGTGGTATACAGACACAGCACAATACATTTTAAAATGTGAATGAGCAAATATTTTTACTTGCTTGTTTAAAGAGCACCTTTCCTGGATTTTTGTCCTTGCCTGCAAAATCATCAGGAGACTTCCTTATCTGACTGGGAGTTCCTCCGTAGTAGTTGAAAATTTTTCTCCTTAGCCCCCTAAGGAATGGAAGGGATTGTATTTGTCCCCTGGTGGGGTTCGCTGCATGATCCCTTTCACTTCCTGATCGCCAGTGCTATCCCCACGCTTCCTTGTTTTGTGAGGTCATTATATGCCTAGTGCGGGGATGCGCATGCTTCATGCAAGGCTACGGGGTGGCAGTTTAAAACTTATTTTTATGATTTTAATCTGACTTGTAGTACAAATCGGAATCAGTGTTCAAGTACCACGAGCCTTGTTACTTTTGTTACATTAGGGTGGAACCTTGGATGTAGCCTGCCTAGATTTCAGTAAGGCCTCCAACACCATTCCACATATGAGACTCAAACAAGCTGGGCAGCCTGGGAGTGGGTCCAAAGGTAGTAAACTAGGTAAGAAATTGGCTGGGGGATAGATGACAGAGAGTGGTGGTAAACAGAGCTCACTCCAAGGAAGAGAGGGTGACTAGTGGGGTGCAACAAGGATCAGTACTGGCACTGGTCCTCTTTTTAATGTCTTTTGTTAGCAACATTGCAGAGGGGCTAGAAGGAAAGGTATGCCTTTTTGCAGATGAGACAAAGATCTGCAGTAGGGTAGACACTCTGGGGCAGGTGTTTGTGTGTGAAAAAAATGCATAGAGATTGAAGAAAGCTTGAGGAGTCATCAAAAGTGTGGCAACTAGATTCTGTGCTAAGAAGTGCAAAATCCTGCACTTGGGGCAAAGAAATCCAGGGCAGAATACAAGATGGGGGGATGGTGGTGGTACTGATTACCACCAAGTAGGAAAGAGACCTGGGTAATCATATATGACAATCCATAGGTGGCCATACGGTGTGACAAGGCAGTGGGGAGAGCTAGTGGGATGCTAGGGTGCATAGGGATGGGTATCACCAGCAGAAAGAGGGAGGTGGTGATACTGCAGCATAAATCATTGGTGAAACCTCATCTAGAGTACTGTGTACAGCTCTGGAGACCACATCTCCAGAAGGACATAGAGTAGAGGCAGACAAGAGGAGGGCAACTCAAATGATGCAGGGCCTACATCAAAAGCCCTATGAGGGGAGGCTAAGGACCTCATTATGTACACCCTGGAGAAAAGGGGGGGTATGATAGAGACTTTCAAATGCCTCACGGATATAAAGAGGGTACATGAGGGAAGCATTTTCCAGAAAAAAAGGTGCTCAAGAAAAAGGGGTCATGCTTTGATGCTGGAGGGGAAATTTAGGGGAAATGTGAGGAAGTACTTCTTCACAGAAAGAGTGGCGTATACCTGGAAAAGCCTTCCAGTGGAGATGGTCGGGGCAAAAACTGTAACAGGATTCAAGAACGCATAGGACAGGCATAAGGGAACCTTTTTGGTCAGGAAAGGGAGGGTAAAGCTGGAAATGAAGTAGGGCCTGCGATATCACATTAGGTAGGGAAAATGGGCAGACTAGATGGGTCAAACAGTCATTATATGCAAGTTTTATGTGAGTAAGTCAACTGGTGCACATACCTACATACCTTCCCCCACCCCACCCCCTTTTCTTTTTCATATCCCTTGGGCTGGAACACATGCGATGGTACGAGTATGTGACATACGTACTTGGCCCCTGAACACAGTCAGAAGGCTGTTATGCTGCATTATCCAACCTCCCCTAGATTGCGATCAAGCAGTGGCTTGCTCTGTCCCAAAGGAGGCAAGCCATTGCCAGACCAGTGGCGCTGAGGGTTGAGGTGCAGGGCGTCGCACCTGCTTACACTGGCGACCTGGGTTGAGAGCGAACTGGTCGCGGGGTCAGCAGGGGGTGAGAGGATCAAGCATCCAGCATCTCTTGGGGAGGGAGGACATGTCACTCCATTGCTGACTGCTCTCTGGCGATGGCTAGAGGGCAGTACGGGTCAGGAGGCACATGCCAAAGTCATGATGCTGGAGGGAGGGGATGAGTGGGAGAAACAGAGCCCTGGCATCCTCAATGATGGCTCCCAGCATCCGCGGAGGTCAGCCCTAGTGATCTGGATTGGGTCTTGGGGGGGCGGATTGCTGGTCCCCTCTATCCTGGCCCCGCTGTGGGGGGCAATCGGTGGGGGACTGACCAGGGCCGGCAATATGGGGAGTTGGAGGGGTGAATCTCCTCATGAGGAGAGGCTCCCAGTGGGATAAAAAAAATCTGAATGAAGAAGGAGAGCCATCAGTGGATGCTCAGTCCTCCTTCATGCTGTCAGCCCTCGAGCGACCCAGGTCTATTCCTGAACCTGGTTTACCAGCATGGTGACAGGTGAGGGGCTCAGGCCCTCAAAACTCCATGCCACATGGCCAGCACTGCATTTCTTATTTTAAGGGAAAATACTAAAAATCTGATAGGAGGATAGTGGGGAATCTGGAATCATGGTTGTACCTGGAAAGGGATGCACAGCTGGTAAAGCAAGCTGAGGTGCTTTACCACTGTATATCGCAGTATATCATGCTGCATGATAACCGCGATAATGTTTTTTTACAACGATGAGTTATCGTCAGTGGTAATTATCATGATATATCGTCATATCATGTTATTGTGGCATCCCTAGCCAGAGCGCATCAGTAATGTATGCGGTGCAGGTGGAGGGGGGGACGTGCCCATGCATACTCCGCAGTATAGCGCAGTGGTCTAAGGCTGTGAGCTGCAAATTTGGTGACATCCAGCAGACCAGACCTGGGTTTGAATCCCACAGCTTCCACTTACATACTGTGTGACCCTGAGCAAGTCACTTAACCTCCTTGTGCTCCCAGGTCGCTCCTGTAAAAAAAGCTTTCAGCTTAGTGTGCTATACCTGGTTAAACAACTAAATTAAAAAAAAAAAAAATCCCGATACTTCAGGCCGGGATTTGCTGAGCCCATGCATGCGCAACCCCTACTTGCGCTGCACACAGGTGAGCCAAAAAAAAAAAGGAAAAACAGCTGGCCACCCACAGGTGAGCTGCCGTATTGCAGGGCACAACATGGCATCTGCCACCTGTGGGTGGCCACCCGAGCTCTGGCTGCACCTGGCAGCGCCCCCCCCCATGCCTGATTGTGGGCATACGTAGAAAGAGGATCCTCCAAAATCCCTGGTGGTCCAGTGGACTGCTCACAGCCCAATCGCGGGCTGAAGTATAATATAATACACGTCCTATATCCCTGGTGGTCCAGTGGACCGCTCGCAGCCCAGTCATGGGCTGAAGTATAATATAATACACGTCCTATATCCCTGGTGATCCAGTGGACCGCTCTCAGCCCAATCATGGGCTGAAGTATAGTATAATACACGTCCTATATCCCTGGTGGTCCAGTGGACCGCTTGCAGCCCGATCGTGGGCTTCAGTATGTAAAAATATCATTCAGTATCTGGTGGTCCAGTGACTACCGCAGCTCGACAGTAGGTTTCAGTCATGCAAAACATCATCTAATATCCCTGGTGGTCCAGCGGTATCCCCCCACCCGCCCACTGAGCCCCACCGCCTGCTCCTCCCCCGTCAGTGGCGGGCGGCAGCACCCACCCACCTGCCGCCCGCCAACTGACACCGTAGGTAGGTTGATATAATTATTAGTCCACAGCGTGAGTTAGTATGGCAGCAGTCAGAGCTATCCCCACAGTCCAGATGGGAATGGATCCATCTCACATCTGCACTGTGTAGTACCGCACGTGCTGCACGCCTATTGGCTCACGCTGTGGACCAATGGGGATATCGCTGGACCACCAGGGTTATGGAATGATTTCTTTTTTACATACTGAAGCCAATGATCGGGCTGCGAGCGGTCTACTGACCACCAGGATTTGGACATTTTTTACACACAAGCCCATCGATCAGCTCAAGTAGCGTCCACTGACCACCAGGGATATAGGATGAATGTCATTTTCAATGTATGCCCGCTGATCGGGCAGTTTGGCACATTGTCGCGCTGTGCAGGGGGCGTCAGTCTCCAACGGCTGCAGCCTGGCAGGGCACCAGGTGCAAGTCGCCGGGGATTGGTGCACCTGCATGCAAATGGGGCCATAATGACATGCAAATGGCCCCATTTGCGCCTTGCATGCATTATAGCCCCATTTGCATGTGCACTTTTGAATATTGAGGTTGCGCCTAGCACAACGGAACTTGTGCTAGCGCATCCCACTGCTCCACTCTGGCCACTTGCACTGGCGCAGTGCCACTGCACCATGCACACTGCGGGTGGCCAGGGTGCAGTATTCAACGCTACTGTGCCATGGTGCAGCTCCGTTGAATATCACTCTGTCAATGCCCCTGCGCAGCCAAGTTGTGCTGCGCCCAGGCTTGTGCCACAGGCTGGCGCAGTCTGAATATCCGGGCCTCAGTATAAATTCAGTATCATAGAGCATTAAGGGAGCAATATACTAATATACTAATGTTCTAAAATTTTCTTCTCCTTTTTCATTCACTAGAGTACAATTCACATATTAGAAAAGGAATTATCAAAGCAGGTCAGCATGAATATACAAATGTAGACATACTTGTCTTACATTATAAAGCACATCCTAATGATCTCATGTGCAGTTATAAATCCTAGTATTTAGAAATCTGAACACTAGGTCATATGTAAGCAATAACACACGACAGGGTGTGCGTTAGACACTTTAACACATGACTAGGAGGTGTAGTGAGGCACGAGGCCATCGGCCGAATGCGTCCAGCCTCCTAGCCGTGTGTCTATCACACATCCTGGAGTGTCTTATTGCGCTTATGAAATGGTTATCTAAAATACAGATGTATGTCATAAGCAAAATGCATAATATTTAATAGTAAAACACTTACATGTTTAGCTTAATTTTCATTAAAATAGTTCCTCTGCCAGTTTTTTTTAAGGACTTTTGAGCTGCTAAGGCATCCTTACTTGCACTTGTTATAGCACAACCCCCCAGTCTTATTTCATTTCGCTTAAACAGGAAGTTATGTTGATAGTTTAAAATTGAACTGAAATGCACCTGCACCCTTTAAACCCCCTAGATCCGCTGTTAGATGGACTGAATTTGTCAAAAAGATGCAAGTCCAGGAGAATAAAGGGTGCGAGAAACATCAAAACTAAAAGGTTTATGCAACCTCATCCACTTAACCTGTCAAAGGAAATACATAAATCCTTGTTTGTTTATTGCCAGTGCACCTAATGTAAACGAAAAAAGAATACATTTACTGAGATTCCAATATATAGCACACCGATGCTACCTTGATAGCAAGCCGATACCGAGGCCTTTTCCCCCACTCGTTTTCCAGCTGGGTTTGCTTGCTTTCGTGATTGGGTCCCTTTCTACCCAAATTCTTCAGCAGTTCGAAATGTTTCTGTGTGCAGGGATGCGAAGCACCAACCGAAAAGACTGAAGACGAGTTGTAAAGTGGAGTGGTTTTATGTTCGTCGCGTTTCAAGCTTGAGAGTAGTCGACGCTCAATAAAGTACGCTGTTGACACTCTGCTCTCAGCTGGGGTTACTGAACTGCGCTCAGTCTCAGTCAGAAATCCCCACGTTTTACAAGAAGGAAAACAAATACTAAAATTATATTTATGAGGGAGTTGGGGGATACCTAGAGTGGACCTGCAGGCTCAACGTAGTACTTGTTTTATTTTTTACATTTAGGCTGGCACCACTTGTGGCGTAAACAAGATGGCTGCGTTTTGTTTTCTTAAGGTTCTGAGTGGGCAGCATCACCTAGATCAGTGCCCACAGGCCACGCTGGTCCTTTTTCCTGTGCATCAGAATGAATATCACATCCCTACTAGCCAATCACAGCTTTTATTTTATGATGCCCATTTCATAACAATTCATATACTCTCTTTTCTTCCTAATTCTAGCAGCATACATGAAATAATTTGCAATTCTCTTAATAGTATTATCATCATTTGTATTCATAATGATGGATGTAATTTCACTTCTTGATATATCAGGCCAGTTGATAAGCAGACCCAACCAACAGTGCCATATTCTGTTATACCAAGGACATTGCCATAAGACATGGGAGAGAGCCTCCCTATTCCCATTATTACAATCACATATTTCATATGTCTTGGGAAGATTTTGATATCTACTTTTCAAAATATTATTCTCAAAGAGCTCTAATTTAGCTTTAAAAAAAGTATTTCTAAGTATCCTATTCTCCAATATATCCCAATAGTCCCTATATTTAATACTATCATTATTTTCTGCATACCATCTAGAAAATGTGGATACTCGGATTTTCTTTAAATCCTTATTAATCCAATATTCATTAACCTTTTTTTGAATACATGCCTTATAATTGGGTCTAAGATTAATATTCCTTATAAGATATGAATTTGGTACTGAGAGACCATATTGATCCAATTTATTGTGTATGTCTTGCATCCAACAGTTTTTCCCACAATCATTTTTAATCCAACAAAGCTGTTCCAAGAAACATTTCTTAGGTAGCTTATCTTTATCTAAGTTAGTTAAATATAACCAATATTTAAGTTTCCTTCCCTTACTAAGAGCATCAGCATTTATTAATCCAAGTTCAGCCCGCAAGTAGACTGATGGGCAGGACGGAAGAAAATGTATTTCGGTCCGTAATGCTTTATAGACTGAAGTCATGCACATTTTAGCATCATTTATCTTGCATACTTCTGTTGCATACATCATTTGTGCCCAGCATTTAGCTTTAATAGCTTTAAGCAAGGGTCTTAAGGAAAAGGCCCCATAAGAATAATTACATTTCTTCAGTCCATTCATTGTTTTTTTAATTTTTCCACATACCATTTCTTGCTGTTGTTTCCACTTATTATTATTATTTGTATAGATTAAACCCAAATAAGTATACTGTTTAACAGATTTTATTCTGTGATCATTTAATTTGAAAAAAGATTCAATAGATCTAGTCCCAAAAGTTAAAGTTTTTGTCTTAGATAAATTTATTTTTAGCTTCAAAAAATGTGTGCCCTTTTTCAGTGTATCTAATTGCCTTTGAAAGCCACTTTTAGTTTGAGAAATCAAGACTAAATCGTCTGCATATGCTAAAATAACTGTCAGCCTTAATTCGATCTTTGGTGCATCATTATCACAGTGTTCAAGGTTCTAAATAACAGGATCCATATATAAATTAAACAAAGTAGGGGCTAATATACAGCCTTACCTTACACTCTGATTGATTTTTAAAGGGTTTAGTTGTCTCCCCAGCAACACATAACCTAATCTTAGCCCAGGTATTGCTGTACAAAGCAGAAATTGTCGAAATTAAGGCCTGATCTATTCCTCTGTTATACATAATTTCCCACAGTTGTGCTCTATAAACCACATCAAAAGCAGCAGACAGATCAATAAATGCTGTATATAATTTTGTTTCCTTATTTTAACATTCTTATGAATTAAATATAACAGTTATCTATTGCTGATGTCCCACAGCTGAAGCCTGATCGGGCTGCACTTATCCCTCCTGTAATTTGTATTTGAGTTTTTAAATGTTCCAAAATAATATGTGAGAAAATGTTAAGACTAATATCCATTAGACTGATAGGATGATACATAGCTGGATCTTCAATGTCTCCCTTTTTATGTTTGCTTGCACACATGTGCAAGAAACATAGTGCCATCATCCGAGTTTTCGGAGGTGTGGCAGCCATCTTCCAATTCAGTCAGTGTGTTTCCAGGCACGGTCCCAGTTGCCCAATCACTGCTGCAGCTGTCTATGACAGCAGTTGAAAATGCAGTGGCACACAGTTGAAAGGGAGAGCTCCGCTTCAGTAAGCAGAGCTCCCCCCTCTCCACACGCATGCATATTGTGTGCTCACGACCCCCCACGCACATACAGTATGGCTGACAGGGGTGCCCAATCCCCCGTTGGCTCCACACCCCCCCAAAAAAAGCTTTCCAGGTGCCATGCTGGGAGCCCACCCCAGCATGACACACGTCAGTATGGCCGACAGGGTGCCCAATCCCCTGTCGGCTCCAGGCCCCACCAAAAAACAGACTTACAGCTGCACAAGTCCATATGGCTGACGGGGGTGCCCAATCTCCCCGTTGGCTTCAGGCCACCCCTTCAAACAGCCTTACAGCTGCCACGCTGGGAGCCCACCCCAGCGTGGCGCAAGTCCATATGGCTGGGGGTGCCCAATCCCCAGTTGGCAACAGGCCCACCCCCCCAAACAGCCTTCAAGCAGCCACGCTGGGAGCCCGCCCCAGCGTGGCAAACGTCCCGCTGTCTTCCTTAAAACAAACAAAAAAAAAAACTAAACAAGAAAATGTTCCCTCGGCGGTCTCCCAGCCCACCGCGCCCACCACTGCGCACTCTACCTCCCCCACCCTACCCCCCATATTTCACCTCCAGAGTCCAGTGCGCTCATCTTTCTCGGTGGACCGGGAACACGTCTGCACTCTTCAAAGCTGACTGCGAACTGAGGAAATGCCGGTAAGCTGTATAATGCAATAAATAGGGTTTTTTCAACTTTAATGCATATCTCAGGCATTTTTTTGAATTTTGGTACCAACTTTTCAACATGGGGTTTTTGGGACCCCTCCTCATGAATTCTTGAACTGTCATGGCGTTAATCGGTCCCAAAGGGTGATTTCGCAGTCACTGTGCGAAATCACCTTTCCGGACAGATTAATGAAACGACAATGCTAGTGTTCATAAGGTGGGCTCTCAAAAAGCCTATGTTGCAAATTTGGTGAAAGAATTCCTAAAAATTACTGTATTACGAGCGTGCATTGCGCAGTTTCTACGCACCCTTGTAAGTTCACAGATTTTTAATATTTGCACTCCAGATTTTCAACATTGCCATTTTACCATACCTCCTCATGAGCAGTACAGCTGTCATTTTTCACACGTCGCCCAAGATGTGTTTCCGTGCATGTAGCGCACAGTGGTGCAGTCAGTGTGTGAAATCAATGTATGGGGCAAGTAAGAAAATCACAGTGACACTGTTCATGAGCAGAGGTCTTAAAATAGCTATGCTGAAAATTTGGTGAAAAAATTCCTAAAAATGACTGTTTTACGAGCGTGCGTTCCGCAGTTCCTACGCACCCTTGTAAGTTTGCACATTTTTAATATTTGCACTCCAGATTTTCAACATTGCCATTTTACCATACCTCCTTATGAGCAGTATAGCTGTCATTTCTCACATGTAGCCCAAAATGTGTTTCCGTGCATGCAGTGCACAATGGCACAGTTGGTGTGCGCAATCAATGTTTGGGACAGATTAAGAAAATCACAGTGATACTGTTCATGAGCAGAGGTCTTAAAATGGCTATGTTGAAAATTTGGTGACAAAAGTCCATAAAATGGCTGTGTTACGAGTGAGCATTGCGCAGTTTCCACACACCCTCGTAAGTTCATGACTTTGTAATATTTTCCGTCCAGATTTTCACCAGTGGCATTTTTTCACACTTCCTTAGTACAGCTGTCTATTTTCACAACATGGCCGAAATGTGTTTTCACACTTTCAGCACAGAAATGAGTGGTCGCTGTGGGAAATCATTGTTTTGGACAGATAAAGAAAATCACATTGACACTGTTCATGATCGGAGGTCCCAAAATGCCTGTGCTGACAATCTGCTGTAAAAAATCCCCAAGCTAATTACATTATGGGTGTGCGTTGCACAGTTTCTATGCACGCTCATGACTTCACCAGTTTTTTTTATATCTTCACTTCAGATTTTCAACATTGCCATTTTTTACACCTCCCCATGAACAGTACAGCTGTCATTTTTCACATCCTGTTCAAAATGTGTTTTTGCACCTGTGGTGCTAAATGCTGTAGTCGCTGTGCAAGATCAGCTTTCGGCTAACAAACTGATATTGCCACTGTTCATGAGGTGGGGGTCACAAAAAAAAATGTTGAAAATTTTGAGTGAAAATACCAACAAATGCCTGAGGCATTAGGGTTTCCAACCATAATGCCCCACCTTGTAGAAAATGACAGGTATCAGGGGTGTGACTTGGGATTCTTGCCTATAATGCTCATACCATTCCATACCCTGCATCCAGTGAGAGGCATTGAGGTATGCCTTCTGCCCCAATGTTCACCCCATTCTCCTATACCGAATCCATCTCACCATATTGGAGGGAGGACGATTCAGAGGAAACGTGAGGAAGAATTTCTTCACAGAACAGGTGGTGGACAAGTGGAACACCCTGCCAGAGGAAGTGGTGGGGGCTGAAACAATCACGGGATTTAAGAATGCATGGGATAGACATAAAGGAATTCTGGAGGTCAGGGGTAAGGGGCAACAGACTTCCTGAAAAACATAAACTGAACTTACAAACTTAAATGGGCAGACTGGGTGGGCCATAGGCCCTTATCTGCCGACACTGTCTATGTATCTATGTATTTCCTGATGGAATGGGGTGTGCATAAAGGCCCAAAGACCCCAAGGCACACCCTGACACTTGTCAGTGTCTGCAGGGTAGGTTGTGGTGAAATGGCATGGCCGTTATGCCTGATGACCCAAAGGCAAACCCCAATGCCTGTCAGTCTCTGCAGGGTGGTGGTGGAGTTGGCTTCAGTTGAGTACTTCACTGCCATTCCTATTATGCAGCTCTGTAACTCCTACACTACCAATGCCAATGCCAGCAAGCAAACATTTGGCATTGACAAATGCTTGTTATGTATTGGGGTAATTTCTGCACCTTTCCAGGAAAGAGGGAAAGATAATGTTTCAATTCATTTATTAAAGAAAAAACACAAGATTCAACTCCAAAAAGTCGTAATACATTTATATACTTCCCCTGGGATTTTATCTGTCCCGGGGGCCTTGTTGGATTTCATAGCCTTTATGGAAAAATAGACATCTTTGACTGCAGTTTTATAAGAACTATGTTCATTGGGCACAACTATCTCAGACTCAGCAGAGGAGTAAAAAAAAATCTTCTCAGAATATTCTACCCATCGCGATTCTGTTATATAGCAATCAGCATTAGTCTTACTATTAAATGAACCCTTAGCCACAAGCTGCCAAAAACCTTTATCGTTCTTTCTTTTAATTATGTCCATCATTTGTGCCCATTTCATATTTTGAAAATCTCCTTTCCTTTTTTAGCATTTTTTATATTCCTTCTTCTTTACTTTAACTTGCTTTGATAATTGGTCATTTTTTTGTACTCTCAGTTGCCTTATCATTTTCCGTAGGTCATTTTTAAAGAAAACACATTCCTGGTCAAACCGTGTTTGTTTTTCTTTACATTTACTAAGTAATGCATCTTTATACAAACTTATCCTCAATTCCTTAAAAAGTTGTTCTACAATCTCCCATATATTCTCTGCTTCTTGAATCAGCCATATATCTTTACTCAATAATTTATCATACAGTAAAATCTGATTCATTACTCTACTTTCTAAACAACTGTCCAATTTAATACGCTTATTAACTCTGCATTCAAGAGGGACCACAAGAGATGCATTTATAACATCCCTACCCCATTGTTCAGTGCTCAACAATAGTGGAAAATTGTCACTTTCTGCCCTAGTTCGAATAAATAAGGAAGACCAAAATTGTATATCTCCTGACTATAACACCAGATCCAATAATGATTTATGATGAGCTTTAACACAGGTATAATTCACAGTCTCATCTCCCAAAATTCGACCATTTAAAGGGTACTTTGCCTAATGCCAACTTTGTAACACGAGAACTGCATTGCTGATTTCACTTGTAACTTCATGGTTGTTTCTCAACCCCGGGTCAACCCTGAAAAAAGGGACTGTAATTGTCTCAGTGGACTTACCCGGTTGCCAAAACTCAAATAAATAATAAATAAATCAAATTCAGGCATTAATTCAATCAGGATCTTACCAGATTTATTTACACCCAGATCTTGAGAAGATCGTAATATGGGAGGATGACTGCAATTATATACAAAAAAGGAGTTATCTACAAATCCATCAAAAATACCTATCCTAGCATTATAGTCACCAATCATAAGAATATCAATATTGGGAAAGGTTTGACTATGTTTATTAATCTAATTTTTTAAATTTGACCATATTTTATCACTTTAAATGGGCAGAACCAGAGGGTGGAATATACACATTAACAATAATTAATCTTTGGTTCAATTTCTCCATATACACGGCAATAAAATTCAGCATATTACAAAGAGCAGTCACCTTTATGTCAGAATAATTAGCTTGCCTATGTCCATGATGTGCAAATGTTGCATAGCCATTTATATTAATTAAATCAGCTATCCCATACCACGTTTCCTGAAAACATAACATTTCAAATTGTGTAACATAACTGATCCAACTACTGTCTACTATCTTTGTGGACCATCCTGCAATATTCTATGAAAGAACTGTTGGATTCCCTATGAAATCAGAAATTGAATCACTTTTTTCAAAAGAGCCATGGACATCAGTTTTAAGTCGATCTGAAAAACCTGCCAAAGGTTGAAATTTATTAAAGGTTTCCACTTGGAAATTTCTACATAATGGGTGATCACCCCATAATCCATCCATATTTACCAAATGAAAACCCATGGCATCCAGTATACCATCTTTACATTGTATCTTATCAGTGATCTGTGAATTTTTAATTAATAGATCTATCTGACTTCTATCTGGACATCTAATCACTTCTAAGATACCATCCCTTCCTAAAAGTATTCCCAGTAAGTTACTAAAGTAGTTACTTAGAACACCCTTTAGTTTTCTATTGCTCTCATTATATATTTTAGGAATGCCAAGACTGTATCCATTTTTTTCCCGGTTCTGGATTTGACATATCATAGACTCCTTTGGTAAAGTGATTCCTGTTCTCAAAGGTCAGGTTTATTACAAACTCATTCAATATGTCACCATTGTACCAGATGTCATTGGCAAATCTGGGTGAATAAAAAACAGTACTACAGACAGAATCTCCATCCATGTTGGTATAAAGCTCTACATTTTTGTATATCAGTTTCAGCTGTAAGGATCTTCATATTAATCCTAAAAAGCAAAACTAGTTGCCTTTCAAGTTCCACCTCATTTCCTTGAATCCAGAAGGATGGCCCTTTATGTCTAATCCTAGGGGGATTTAATTCCATTTCTCTTTTCTTTTCCCTACTTAGCTCCACACTTATTCAGTCAGTAACACATTTATTTTGAGCTAGTCATTCTACCTTCCTTCTAGTTTGATTATCTGTCTGCATAAGATGTTCTTCAGTAATATCTGGGTTCATATCTGGATCCTTCATAGCCAATGAGCATTCAGTTATCAAACATCCAATTTATTTTTTTTAGATCATTCAGTGTAGCTCCCAAGTTACATTCCAGCTTGTCACTAACAATAATATTATCTAAGCAAGATTCTAGGGGATATTCCAGAGTAGGCCAATTAACTCCTCTTTTATTAATCACTACCTCATCTTGTTTGTAGTCCTTTACAATATCAGTGTACACCAGACTGTCCTCTTTTGATCCTGTTGTACCCGATTGGTCACTCCCAACAACTAAGGGAGACAACTAAGGGAGCACAATCGCCACTTGTTTTTTTGTTTTTTCAGACTATTTTACTATTTTTTTTATTCCCTTAATGGTTTAGGTGAGTCCGGTATAATTAATGGAGAAAATTGTTCCCTTATATCTCTACCCTCATCTTCTACAAATTGTACAATAGAATCAGATTTCTCTGAGGGTGGTATTTTCTTATCTAATTTTTCATTTATTTCCTCAATCTTTATCTGATTATTAAATATACCAGCTTTAATCATTCATATTTCTTCTCTGATAGCCACTGATTGTTCCACAATGAGAGCATTTACAGAGAAAGTTGTTTTAAGCATCTGGGTTAAATCTTTACTCAGAGATGTAGGATATTTAATATTATCTCCAAAATAGACCATATTTTCTTCCAATAACAACTGTTCCCTAGATTCCCTAGATACTAAACCAAATTCACCAGCATCAGTCAGGGACTGTGGCGGGCTAAGCAATTTAAGGCCCTCAATTGTAGTCTGAAGATCTGCAGAAATTGCTTTAAAACCCTTAGAAGACTGTGGATGTATATATACGTCCAAAATCTATATACGTTCACACACATGCAGTTCTCAAAGGGTTAAGTTTGTTGGTTATAACTGAAGTGGGGTCTGAGGTTATGTAATTCATACTTTTCTATTTTCTGAGTTTCCCGATCCCAACAAGCTTCTAACAAGTCTTTCAGAGACTGAAACAGTTAACGAGACCTCTAAAGGGGACTCCATGTCTTCAGCATCAGAGCAGTCAACAATATGAGCAATAGAGACATCTAAAGCATCCGAAACATCAGAAAAAATATAACAACAGTGTCTGTTCCAAATCCTTACTACAAGTAAAATTACTACTTGCTTTGATAAGGTGTATTAATATTCACTTCAGCAGAAAATGTTTCCCACAAATCCATATTTCCTGTATTATACTGTAAATTAGGAGTTGAAATTTTCCCTTGCCCTTTAATGAATGCTAAGTGGTCTGTAATTTTAGTTTGTTTTAAACATTCAGAACCAGATTTTGTTCTTTTGTGCAGTTCTTTCTCATCAATAATAGTCATCGCAGGTAAGGTAACATGTTCCTGCTGCACCTGTTTCCTAGTAATTACCATGATTAATGTGCAGTGTGACAAGGCGAGAACACAGTTCACAGTTCTCTTTCAAATGGCCTGAGTTCCTTAGCTGTTCCAAAAAAGTTCAAAAACACTACAGGATTGGTGTCATTCTGTGGGTCTGTGGTCTGAAGAAGTTATCAAGATCCTATCCCTCACTTCAATTCTAGACCACAGCTTTTCCACATTCCACCTTGTTTTCCAAAAACATAAAAGTAATCCCAAGGTTTTCCCAGGATTAGAATCACACCACAACCTAAGTAAACAAAAATAAAAAATCAGCTAAATAAATAACCGAACCAACAAAAAACAAAGGAAAGAACAGAGGAAAAAACAAACTTACTTTGTCATGGAAATCATAATAGCCTAGCACAAGTCTAGCACAAAGAAACAAAGTCTTTATCAGGCAAAAAACTATTTTAATCACAATGACAGCTGAAAAGGTTTTAAAAAAACAACACAGTAAAAACTCTGTCACGGCTTCTCTGCCTCAGGGTAATACAATGAATGGCGAATCCGTCTAAAGGACGCCACGCATGTGCACTTATACTAAGGGCACATGTGATGAGAACAACCTATTATAACCCATATGCCTAATTTAAAAATACTAGAACAATATAAAAATAGAACAATTATATATAAAATAAAAAAACTACATAAATAAGTAGTAGGACAGGGACACTACTAATGATTCTAACAATTCAAAATGATTTAATTTTATTCGATTAACTCGGTTGCGAACAAGAACAAATTCTGATTTAAAAATAAGAAAATAGAATACCAAGGCAATTATTCACCCCTCTAAATGCCCATAAACACCAAATCTAAAAAAATGAGATAGAAACTAGCATAGAAGGATGATAGAAGAGAGAAAAAAAAATACACCAGAAGCGGCAAGGATGAACCCTCCTCCCCAATCACTCAGCACCAAGAAAAAAACAACAAAGAACTACTAAACAAATAAAAAACACTCGTCAACAAGTGCCTGGTAGTCCTTTTACTTTCCTCTTCTTTCTTCCTTTTCAGTATCCACTGGTTCCTCACTTCTTCAGCATTTAAAAAAAAAAAGATTCCTGTCAGCGTCCCACCAAACTCAGGCCTTCCTGAAGGGCCTCTCTGTTTCCCCCAATCTGGCCACCACCTCTGGCATTACTTCTAGGGGTAAAGAGAACATTTTTTGAGATGACCAACCGGCCAGCAAGAACACACAAGAAACTCTGGTAAGCTCTATTTTAACATAGGTTGCATACCTGTTAATAGTATATAAAAAGCAAAAATAGAGCTTGCTATCTGTGTTTTTCCCAAACAAAAGCAACATGCAGTGTTCCACCACCAGCAATAGGACTGAGAAGGACTTGTATCCCTGATCTCCAGTGCCTCACTGATCACCCCATAACTATGTACTATGGTCCCCCGGGTGCTCCAGAATACAGCTGAACCTGTGAAGTATCAAATTGAGAAGGACCAAAATCCTAAGGCCCTATTCGTCCCCATCCCCAGTTCAGAAAATACGAAAGTAAGGATAGCAAGGTGAAATCGTGGGGGAGCGAGAAAATATTGTGTCACTCCCAAATATGAAAAGAAGCTCACCCCACATCTGCCCAAGCCAGCAGTCTAAGCTATTACTCATGCCTGACAACAGGGTAGGTAGGCGAAGATTCAGGGCCACAGCCCTACTATCCAGGATGTGAAGAAAGCCAGCCCACAGATACTGCAGCCCTCCCTAGAGCCCCCCTGCCCTAACTCACCCATCCATCTATCCACACATAAGTAGGCTGACTCAATTGAGTAAAGAACAATAGTAATGTTAATACTGTGGAAGACAGGTCTTCCTGAGGAGAAATCATGTAGCATCTGACTTCTGCAAAGGTGTGATTGGTGTTCTTCCCCGGTGAGGTGTTCATTGAGAAGCACAGAGAGAAGCAGACAAGAGTAAGATTTGAGCAATTTAGAGTGGGAAGCATATAAACAGGGTTACAAAAGGGAGAAAGATCAAGCTAAAGAAGTGATGAGCCATCAAGGAGAAGGAATCTAGGCAAGGCAGTAGTAATAACCTATAGGGGGAAATAGCATAGGTCAGCTTCAGGTAGTATAGGTAGCAAGTAAAGGCACTCCGTGGGAAGAACACCAGTGGGTCGTGGGTGAAATAATAGGCCAGGGGCTGGTCAGGATTGCAACCATCGATCATAAGTAGCAACAAAAAAATGAGACAATAATAACCCCCGTAGTAGAACCCAGTGTCCCCCCGTAAGTCTGGAAAGTAGTGCACTTCAAGTGGACTGAGTACAAACCAAGAAGGAGCTGGACAAAATCCATGGGTAATTCACCCCCTTGGAAACACAGACTTGCTGTCGATGTTCTGAAAGTCCATGATGCAGGATAAATAAGTAGAGCGGTCTCCTCATGGAAGCAGGCATGACCAGTGGCTCCAGGCAGTGGATCCAAGCTTGAAGCAGGGTATCACGAGAGAGAATGTCTGAGCCTGGCAGTAGGAAACATGGCCGAAGAGCAGTCGTGGATCCAAGCTCACGATCAGTTCCAATACAGTCAGCAGTCAAAATATATCAAGGAAGAGAAAAAAAACCAAAATCAAACAAGGTATGTTGCAGGTTGATGTACTATTCGGACACCTCAATGACTTGCTCAGCCAGATCATGGATCCTTAAACAGATCTGGGAGGCGGGTAGCTAGCTCTTTGGAGGCCTGGGCGGGGGTGTCAAAGGAGAGCCATGAGCCAGCGATGAGAGGCTGGAGACTGGCCGGGTAGGCCATTTTGAATTTAATACCTGCCACTATGAGCTTGTTCATGATCAGATTGAATGCAGCCCTCTTTTGCCCGATTTCTAATGGCAGATCCTGGGTGATGTGGAGGTGCTTCCCTTCCCCGAGTATTGCCTATAACACCCTTGTCTTTGCCAGAACTTGCTGCTTTTCCAGATAGTTTAAGAAACTTACAATTATAGGTCTACGAGGTGCAGTGTCTGTGGGTTGGGAGCCAAGGGAGCGATGGGCTCACTTGATTTGGTAAACCAGGTTGTGAGGAAAGGGACCCACCAATTTAGCCAGCAACTTCTGTAGAAAGAGAATCGTACAGGGGCCTCCTTCACCTTCTGGCAGCTTGAAGATTAGCACATTGTTCTGGAAGCTGTGGCCTGCTAAGTAATTGGTTTTGAGCTGACGTTTAGTGATTTGCCTGAGTTTTGTTATCTCAAGGTCAGTTCAGTTGCGCCAGCCCTCAAGAGATGTAGTGCTGGCCTCCATGTCTCTGATTCTGCGGACGGGGTCCCCAATATCAGATCTGAGGAACTTAAGCTCCGCTGAGATGTTGGCTAAAGTTTCTCTAAATGGCAGTAGCTCTTGAAGAAAGCGGTCCTTGGTTAAAGGTATCGTCGAGGTTGAGGAGTAAAGTTGTTTAGCAGACCCCATAGCTTGAGCTTTGGACTTCTTTGTAGACTTCTCAGGAGTCGTCGGAGATGTGTGACGAAGTGAGGCCTGCCTCATATCCATCTCCATTGCAGCTAGAAATGCCAATAACAATGTTGAAAAGGCAATCAGTTAGTGACAGCCAGCAGGGGGCTACCAACTTGGTAGATATGATTCTTCAGAGTCGCTTTGAAAGGGTAACATTTGAGGATGGGTGAGCAGAGTGATAGGAGCTCCTAAGATGAGCTGCTATAGTGCTGCAGACATCACATGATCTCTCAGCTTCTGTCATTGTTGCCTGCAGGTCTGGAGTCTCATTTCCCAGACTGCGGGCATTTGTATACATGATTTTCCATTGACGAGATTTCCGTGTGTTAGTTGTTGGGCGAGGTCTGGCGTTTCCCCTGCACATCATATTGGGAGCCAGACCTTTTTCCTTACCTGGTGATGCATATGAACTACAAACATGCTGAACTTCTGTTTGATCACTAGCTGAGGGGGAGGATAGTTCTTCCCATTTGATGTCTTGGGTGCTGCACCCCTCTCCCCATTTGCTAGTTTAAATATTCTACAAAGATGTCAAACTTCAGCCCCAATGCACTGACTCCCTCCTTAGTCAGATGCAGTCCATCAAATTTAATGAACTTTCGCTCTCAAATCTGTTGCAAATTACCTACAAATTTGTGTCCTTTTTGCTGGCACCAGCCCTTGAGCCACATGTTTAGCTCCCCTGTCTTCCCTTCTCTGACCTTCTGTACATCTGCCCCTCTCTCAGACCAGCAGGATCTCAGAGAAGGAGATGCTGGATGAAATGGATGACAGTTTGTCTCCCATCCTGGTCAGGTGTTGCTTGGTCTCCACAACTGAATGGCTGGCAAGATTGTTAGTCCCTATGTGTACCAGGATGTTGATGTTTTCTCCTGCTTCCTGCATGATTTTAGCAATGCGGTCAGTGTCTCTACATGCTGATGTACCTGGGAGACATTTGACCATTACCCCCGGCCAGCGGTAGATATCAACTCCTCGAATCATGGAGTCTCCTATGATTAGAAGTGTTTTGGATTTCAATTTTGCTTTTGCTTCCTGTTTTGGGTGAGTTTTGTTGTGCTAGCTCCTGTGCTGCAGTGTCCTGCTTTACAGTGTCCTCTGTCCCTTTGTTTGATTTCAGAGATAGAGGCAGATACCTGTTTGTAGTTTTAATGTGGTTTGTGGAGGTGATATGTTGGAGAGCATTGAGTGATGGGGCACCCGATTTGCTCCTCCTAACCACCTGCCAACCTCTTGGACCAACTACCCTCTGCAATTGAGGTGCTTCAGGTTGGATGTTGGGGAAATGGCAGGCAGTTCTTTTAATATATTTCCCCCTGAATGTGCGATTTTGAGGTGCACAGTCTCTGCCCATGCTGCCTGGAGCTGAGCCCTTAGATCTCAGTGGTCCAGCATGTAGGACAGCGTCCTAAATCCTGTATAACTGCCCTTTCCAAAAGGGTCCCACAGTCCCTGCAGTTAATAATATCCATTCCAGTTGAGTTGCTGGGTTCATAGCTTGGTCCAAGTAATTAGAAGGAGGAAAATGAAAGCAAAAGTTTGATTTTTTTTTTTGTTTTGTTTGTTTTTGTATAACTTGTTATAACAAGTTAAATTACTTGTGTCCCTGTAAGTGAGGTCACTGTGTGGATACTCCTGTGATCCTCCCTTATTGCTTTGCTACAGGAAAGATCACGACTGTGCTACCCTATAAAAGGAGTGTAGCATGGGGTGGTTGGTGATGGGGGGTTGGTGGTTGCCTTCCCCTGCTGAAAAAGAACAACTATGGACGAAAGAACCAAGGAGGCAAGAGCAGAAACAATCAACCAACAACAAATGCAGTAGTCCTGAAAGCTTAGCCTAATGATAGATAAAACTGTAAAACCTGTAAAGCACCACCTGTAATAATTTCACAGAAGATATACCCTGCAAAAAACCAAAAACAAACAAACACTCTGCTACAGAGAAAAATAAAGCAGTAACAGAAGATATAACTTGCAAAAAACAATTTGAATCAGAGAAGATTACAGCAGTAATCTGCATGCACAAAACAGTAACAAACCTGCACGCACACCCTGTAATAATGCAGCAGAAAGTATATCCTTCAACAGCAATTTGAATCAGATAACAACATTACCAGATGTACAGGGTTTAGAGGAAAACGAAGGGAAGATAAAAATAGAACAAAGCATCAGTAAGATAGGCCAAAAGATACCACAATTTAGGTTCAAAATCATAACATGTAGGGAAGTAAAATAAGTGATTAGAAAACTGCACAAAACTAAGGCATCTGGAATAGACCAAATAGAAATATTATTCAATTTCAATTTATTGGAATACAATCGGAATTACAAACCTTTGAGTCACAGACTCTTTTGCAAAGGCTCCACGACGGTTACAGGGGGTGGAGGGTAAACAAATACACTAGAGGACATACTTAAACAGGCAGTATTTACAGTAACTGAACAGAGGAGCCGTCCAGGCAAATCTTAAAAACTGGTAAGGCAATTATGCAGCAATCTTGGCATACCAGGCTGGGGATTTTGAGAAATACATGGGGCCTTGAGGACCCCGAGTCGAGAGTAGGGGAGGGATGGGCGACAACTGGGTGGGCAGTGTTAGCCGCAGTCACATTTAGCTCTCTCAAGAAGATGAGCCTTGAGGCCTGTTTTAAATTGAGAGATGCTGTGGGTCTGTGAGAGTGAGTGTGGTAATGCATTGAGCCAGAGAGGGGCTCGGTAGTGGAAGGATCTTTGCCCAAGGGAAGTTCTACATAGTGGTACCAGGAAAGAAGAGCTTGCGGCGAGCCTTGTGTTGCACCTGTGAGGTGCAGAACTGATTAAGGGGAAAAGTCTGACAGGGGCTTGGTGAAGGTGTATCTTTTTTGCGAGGGTGCAGGTGTTGAACTGTAATCGATGTTGGAAGTTTAACCAACCAGATATCGCATAAAGATCACAGGTGTGGGTTAGTCTATCATAGCCTGTGACTAGGCGGCAGGCTTTGTTCAAGACAGTGTTTATACTGTTAAGTGAGGTGGGTTCAGCAGAGCCATATATAGTAATCCCATAGTCCACTAGGGAGAGGATGGAGGAGGTGACTGCAAGCTGCATAGCCTGTGCGGGTAAGCAGTGCTTGAGCCTGTACAGGATGCCTACTCTAGTGCTGATAGCGGAGGAGAGAATTTGGGTATGCCTCTGGTAGGAGAGGGAGGTGTCTAGTGTGACACCTAGGTATTTGAAATTGGTAACGTGTTCCAGAGGGGCACCGAGTGCGTTCTTGATAAGGAGAGCAGACTGACTATGAGGACTTTGGCGGTGAGCAAAACTCATGGACTTAGTTTTATTATAGTTGATAATTAGGGGGTGTTCAGTGAACCAGGTCTCTAGTTCCCAGAAATGCCTTTGAAGGGCCTGCTGGAGGGCTGTAGGTGGGGGTGTTTCAAACAGAACCGGCCATCGTGCGAGGAGCAAATGACCGCTGCATGCCTTAGGGAGGGAGTTTAGAAAGAGGGTGAACAGCAGTGGGCCTAGAATTGACCCCTGTGGGACCCCAGAGCAAACTGTTTTAGGGGTGGAGAGGGTGGAGCTTATCCTGACTTGCTGAGAACGGCTTGAGAGGTAATCCTTGAACCTTGCCAATGTCTCAGGGACCACATTTAGTTTAGGGAGGACATGAAGCAGTAGCTCGTGACTGACCGTGTCGAAAGCCTTGGTTAGATCCACGATATGGCCCCTGCAATTGAGCCATGGCCAGGGCTTCGTGGTAGGCGAAAGTGGTGAGAGCTCTAGGAGTGTGGTGATGGCACTGTGGCCTGAGCGGAAACCATGCTGCTCCTGGCTGAGAAGCTTATGTTTAGTTAGGTGTTCGGTTATCTGGTCAGAGACTATTCTTTCCAGGGCTTTGGAGAGAGGTGGAAGTATTGAGATAGGTCTGTAGTTGCTGGTGTTAGAGGGGTCGCCGCTCTTCAGAATGGGAGTGATTATGGCTCTCTTCCAGGTACAGGGGAACTGGCCGAGGCAAAGCGAAAGGTTAAGAATTTTGGTGAGGTGTGGTAAAGTGACATCAAGGGAGAGCCGAAGGAGTTTAAGATCTAGGGAGTCATTGCTGAAGCGGGTATTAGAGATAGCTTTGGTAATATAGTATTTTGCCTCATTGCATGTGATGACACGGGAGCCGGAAGGGGGTGTATTGGTATGACACGAGGTTGGGGGAATTAGGAGGAGGATGTGGGAGAGATCCGAGAAGGCCGAGTTAAGGGCTTCTGATAGTGGGATGATCCTGAGTGACCTCACCATTAAGAGTGTTGTGTGGGTGTGGGGGAGCGGGATTTGCCACTGAGTTCCTTTATGTTGTCCCAGAATTTTTTCCCATCACCCCAGGAGGAGGTTAGGGTGTGTTGGTAGTAAATTGCTTTTGCCTGCCGCAAAGCCCAGGTACATTTATTGCGTGCCTCCCGGTAGAGTTGTCTATCCAGGGTGCTTTGGGAGTCTAGGGCCTTGTGCCAGAGGTTATCCCTTTGCTGAAGCAGGTTTAGCAGTGGGGGTATGATCCATGGGGTGGTTCTGGATTTCACAACTTGCTTAGTAAAGGGGGCGAATAAGTCACAGGCTTTGTTGAAGGTGGTTATAAAGTGAGCGAGAGCAAAGTCAACTGAGGGATGGGGAGCCAGTTGCTGTGAGTTAGGTGGGCTTTGAGGTTCTTTAAGCCGCCCCTTTTGAGTCTACGTTGCCAGGAGATTTTTGGAGGTGCAGGGGGCCACTAGCCCGACCACCAGCAAGTAACCGGTGAGTGGTCACTGATAGCATCAGGGAGCACTGTAGCATAGGAGAGGTTACCTGGCCTGTTGGTGAAGATGAGGTCCAGAAGGGTGGAGGTCCCAGATCTGTTGTCCCTTCTGGTGGGGGAGGTGACTAGTTGGGTGAGATCAAAGGCCAGGGCAGCGTCTTTGAAGCTGGAAGAGGCTGGGGATAACCAGTTTACATTGAAGTCACCCATAACGATAACTTCACTAGTGTTAGGTAGTTGGGAGATGATTTGGAGGATAGAGTCAAATGCGAGTTTTTGATTTCTTAGGGGGGATGTAGGCCGAGATGATGTGGAGAGTTTTGGAACCCAGGCTGAGTTTTATTGTGAGTACCTGGGCACCGCATTGTGGTGTCGTATGACTTTGGCAATGAGAGAGGATTTAACATACATTGCACAACCACCACCTCTCTTGCTGGGCCTATCTGCCTGGAAGAAAGCATAATTAGGGAGGGAGACAGCATCACTGGGAATCTTGTCAGAGAGCCAAGTCACAGAGAGTGCAAGTATGTCAGGAGCATGTTGGGCAATCCAGCCTTGGAGGGGTGTGTGTTTTTTGGGAAGGCTGCATATATTTAGGGTAGCAAGCCGCAGCCGCCCTGAGGGTTTTTGGGAGGCAATCGTGCAGGTGGTCCTGGGTTGGGGTGATGTTGCCTGATAGAAGGAGGAGTAAAAGGTGTGCGAGGAAGGCCAACCTGCAGAGTTTGGATGAGAGACGCTGGGACTGGTAGGGTGAAAGGCGCCTTGAGGTGGTGTTGGGGATAGGAGACTAGGAGTAACACCGTAGCAGTGTTAGGGAA
Organism: Neoceratodus forsteri; assembly: GCA_016271365.2. Taxonomy (NCBI): domain Eukaryota; kingdom Metazoa; phylum Chordata; order Ceratodontiformes; family Ceratodontidae; genus Neoceratodus; species Neoceratodus forsteri. The sequence continues at coordinate 29,070,186 of JADMNL010000035.1, read as the reverse complement.
GAGAGGGGACATAGGGAGGCTAGAGAGGTGGAGGGGGCAAGAGGTCTTGGGGGGGACAGGAGAGGTGCAGCGTTTGCCTGGTGTGAGAGTGTGGGTTAAGTTTAGCGTGAGAGAGAAAATGCCAGCGGGATCAGTTCGTCTGGTGTGAGAGCTGCTGGTGGTAGAGTCTGTGGTTACCTTTGAGAGCTGAAGGGATGGTGTAAATGTTATTATGGTGTGGGTTGGGTGCCTCTAGGGGGGGTTGTGGAGCAAGCTGTGGGATCCTGGAAATCAGGAGGGTAGCTAATAGTAGTGTGTACATAGCAACTACAGAGAGAGGGTGGTATGCTACAGCGGCCACTAGTGTACAGTTTGTATAACCTGCAGCTGGGAAAGTAGGCTGATGGGTTATTTCCACAGGTCACCTGACTAGACCAGCCTATAAATTAGAGAGCCGACCAAGGGTGGTGGTGTGGGCGGTGGTAAGACTACTCTGTGACAGAAAAGGCAAAAAGCGCTGAAATTTACAGTCCTGCGCTTTGAAATTACAGCCCTGCCGTTAGGCTCAGCCACAGGAGAGGAGATTACTAGATTACTAGAATAAGGCTGAGAGCGCTGAAAATCACTGTCCTGCGCTATTAATTAGCTTTCAAACAGTCCTGCCATTTTTTTAAAAATTGCAGCCCTGCCGTTAAGCTCAGCCACAGGAGAGGATATAATTAAATCTTTTTGGTCACGCTTTCAGGGAGAAAAAGGCACCAATACGCAGTAACCGCAGAGCAGGTAGGCAGAACGCTGTTGTTTCTTCCACACGGTGGCAATGGGCTTTTACCTCGGCTGGGGGTTCGGGACTCCCTCCGGCGATGTGGGGGAGGGCTCTGGGGTGCCCTCATGACCTCTGCTCCTTGGGGGTGCTTGTCTTGGCTGGGGGTTCGACCCTCCGGCGATGTGGGGAGGGCTCTGGGGCGCCTCACGACCTCCGGCTCCTTGGGGTGCTTGTCTTGGCTGGGGGTTCGGACCCTCCGCGACGTGTGGGAGGGCTCTAGGGCGCCTCACAACCTCCGCTCCTTGGGGGTGCTTGTCTGTTGGATGTTCTGAACGCCTTGCTGTAAATCGTTTTATATTTTGTAGAGGTATCTACTCCCATTTAAAAGTACTGTGTTGTCTGCATAAAGACGTATTTCTGATTTTGTTACTGTCGTTGTTACTGCATTAGTATACATGAAGAACAAGAGGAGGGCCTAGGATTGAACCCTGGGGCAAACCTCTTGTCACCCCTCTCTCCCCCTAGAAAGATACTTTCCCACAGCAGTTTGTTGAATCCTACCTGTTAGGTATGAACGAAACCAAGATCTTACTTCCCCTGAGATACCTATTTGTTAAAGTCTGTTCAACAGTACTTAATGATGTACAGTATTGAAAGCTTTTGACAAATCCACGAAAACCACGTCCACCGACTCCCCTTTAACCAATGATGCGGCCACGATGTCTATTATGTTGGTGAGCACAGTGTCCGTAGAGTGTCCTTTCCTGAAACCTGACTGGTGCCCCAACAGTAGCCCATGTGTTTCCAAATGACCATATAACTGTCCGTGCACCAGTTGTTCCAGTATTTTTGAGATCGCAGGCAATAATGCTATCAATCAATAATTTGTTGGACTTCTGTGAAGTCAATTTTTATATATTGGGACTATCTTAGCCCTTTTCCATAAAGCTGGGAAAGTTCCTTCTCTAAGGCTCCAGTTAAATAAATTTGTTAATACTGGTGTGATAACATCAATTGCATCTTTACCTACTACAGCTACAGTACCTCCGTGAGTGTAAAAAAATGCTGTTTTTGTGCAAACACATCTTTAGTTGCAGTCCTTGTACAAAAATAAGTGAATTCCCTAACAAATAAATGGTGGTGAATGCAGCCCTTTCTGATCCAGCATCAGTTTTAGGTTAATTCAGACATGTTATCAGCTGAAATATTTTGTTATTTAAATAATTGGCTGCAATAAAAAATTGCTACTTTATTTTTTTTTTTTTTACTTTCTTTTTAACCCTCCTTATCATCCTCAGCCTACCACTCCTTCAGGCATTGCTCATGCCATCCATGCCTTCTTGACCCTGAGTCTTCCCCCTAGAGTGCCACAGTAACTCCTTTCCTCCCCTCCTACCTCTGTGGAGCACCTGCACAGCGGGGATCTGCCCGTGGTTCCTGGACCTGGATGGTGGAGCGGCCGCTGAGGGGCTTTTCCATCCCCGAGGGCGTCAGCTCAGGCAAGTGCATGCTGACGCACACCCGCCGCGCCCACACCGCCCTCCCTCCCGACCAGCCCCTCCAGAGCTGCCAATGCCCCATGAGCGCTGATGCTCCCACCGGCCCCCAGGGAAGTTGGGTGCGTGCAGCACCCCTGGTAACCCACCCCAAAGGAGGAGAGCATCTGTTGGGACGCTCAGCCCTCCTTCCCTCCTGACAACCCCCAACGACCCGAGTCCATGCCCGAACCTGGGTCGCCGGTGTGGTGCGAGGTGTGGCATGCAGTGCCTCAACCCTTGGCGCCACTGGGCCAGCCTGGATTGTCCTACTTTAAAGGGAGGATCAGAAACAAAAACAAAATTAAACTTTTCAGCAGAACACAAGTACAGTATCGCCACCTCCACTGAAGCAAGATCTGGTCAGCTCCACCACAGCTGCATAACGAAGTTAGTGAAGTTGTGTGGAATTCAGTAGGTATGGAGAAGCAGCACAATGATTTGTAAGTAGTAAGATTTGTTTTAGTTTCTGTTCTAAGGAAGACATGCACATTATTAGGAAAATATCACCTTAATAGGGTGGCAGCGTCCTGGTCTTGTGTATAAAGCCCAGCAGCAGTGCGTGATGCAAAGTTGAGCAAACAGTATAAGCAATACACAGTGACTGCCATGAACAGCGAGTCATGTCCTTCCCTCAGTTAGACCGCTGGAAACCATGGGAAAAGCCAACAGAAAATGGCCAGTCTGCATGTGATATATTCAGGTGCTGTTGTCAAATCTTTACTCAGCCTGCCACTTAAATCGGATGTAGAAGAGTACATTGTGGTGCAGCTAGGGCAGAGAAGAGAGGAGCAGAGGTGGGGAGGAGCAGTGAAGGGAGAAGCTGGGTGGAGCAGGGCGGAGTGGGGAGCAACAAGTCAGAGCTGGGGATGATTGCAGAAAAGAGTATAGTGGTTTGGTCATTAGGGACAATATGGACGGACTGTTTCACGGTGGAAGAGACCACTGTGACGCAATCTAACATGTGAGGACAAAAGAATATTCCCTTTCTCAGTGATAGTTAAAGTGCTACAGGGTTCCTCCCCCTGCAGCACTAAAAAGGATCAATTTTGAGGGTGAAATGAGGGAAGTCCCTCGTAATAAGGGACACAGCTAGGAGATATTATTGTTGTACATAAATACATTTTAAAACCATTTAGCTCCTGGTGAATTTATAGTCTAAAGAAGTGACGTTGAGAAAGTTAATGGCAGATACCAAAAACAAAGGCAGTGTTTTGTTTGCTGCCATGTGGATAACAGAAATGGGCTATCCCTGAGGATACTGAGTCCTTTAAATGGTATGGATTAGCAACGTGCAATATTGTACTGCATTATACCTACAAGAAGCATGTATGTGTAAATAAATAAATAATGTCTTCCAAGAAAGACAGACTTATAAAAAACAAATAAATGTACCACAGGGCATCCTGAAATGTCTCTGTCTGTCTCTCTGTATCCCTCCTACTGACACACACACACACACAGTCTCCCTTTCTCTCCCCCTCCCTCTCTTTCCTACTGAATTGCTCTCTATTAACAGAGTCTGATTCACCCACAAGGCTGTTCCATGCATCCACCACCCTCTCTGTAAAAAATACTTCCTCACATTGCCCCTGAGCCGTCCCTCCTCTGTTTTCAAATTGTGTCCCCTTGTTCTTGCTCGTTTCTTTTTCTGAAAGATGCTACCGTCTTGGACTTTGTTGATTCCACTGAGGTACTTAAAAGTTTCTGTTATGTCCCCTCTTTCCCTAAGGGTATACATATTAAGCTCCTTTAGTTTCTCCTCGTATGGCTTCTCTTGCAGACCCTGCACTATTTTAGTTGCCCTCCTCTGAACTGCCTCTATCCCGTCTATATCCTTGCAGAGATGGGGTCTCCAGAACTGGACTCAGTACTCCAGATGGGGTCTTACCAACTGTCTGTGCAGAGGGATAACAACTTCCTTTTTTCTGCTGGTGATGCCTCTCCCTATATATCCCAGTATCCCTGCCCTACCTACTGCCTTCTCACATTTGCTTGCTAACCTTAAGGTTATCTGATATGATTACCCCCAGGTCCCTTTCCATTTTGTTGTTACTACCCCCCACTGTGTAATCTTCCCCTGGGTTTTTGTTTCCCAGGTACATTATTTTGCACTTTTTTTCCCTTGAATCCAAGCTGCCATACTTCTGACCATTCCTCCAACCTTGCCAAGACCCTTCTCATCCTTTCCACACCTCCCTGTGTATCAACCCTGTTGCAGATCTTTGTGTCATCTGCAAAGAGGCATATTTTTCCTTCAGTCCCTCTGCAATGTCAATTATAAAGACATTAAAAAGGACTGGCCCAGTACTGAACCCAACGGTACCCCACTAGTAACCCTGCTTTCTTCAGACTGTACTCCATTTACAATTACCTTCTGTGTCCTGTTGTCTAGCCAATGTTTTACACAGGCTACCACCCTGGGACCCACTCCCAGGCTGGTTAATTTGACTATTAATCTTTTGTGTGGGACTGTGTCAAATGCCTTGCTAAAGTCTAGGTAGGCCATGTCCGCAGCTTCTCCCTGGTCTACTACTTTGGTCACCCAGTCAAAGAAATCAATTAGATTCGTCTGACATGACCTTAGCGTTGTGAACCCATGTTGCTTGGGGTCTGTGCCCCATTGTTCTCTAGGTACTCAACAATTCTTTCCTTCAGAAGTGATTCCATCACTTTCCCTACCACAGAGGTCAAACTGACAGGTCTGTAGTTTTCTGCCTCTGTCTTGGTCCCACTTTTGTGAAAGGGACTTACATCCGCCTTCCTCCAGTCCTCAGGTACCACACCATTCTTCCATGATTTGTTAAAAAGAGTAGTCAGTGGTTTCGCTAGTTCTCCCCTTAATTCTTTTAGAATTCTGGGGTGAATTCCATCAGGTCCCATTGCTTTGTTCACCTTCAGTTTTAGGAGTGAAAGGACTGGGATTGACCCCCTATCCAGAGTGCTTCTGTAAATTGGATTAGGCACCTCCCTCTCCTCCTCTTTTGTGAATACTGAGCAGAAATATTCATTCAGTATCCCTGTTTTTTCACTGTCCCTCTCTGCCCACCCACCGTCCATTCTATTCAGTCTCACTATCCTTCCCTTTGTCATTCTACGCTCTCTGATGTTCCTATAAAGATTTTATCCCCCTTCTTAACTGAGTTGACTATCTTTTCCTCAGTTTGGGCCTTTGCTATTCTGACTTCCCTCCCTGCTTCCTTCCGCCTTAACTGGTACAGCTCTCTGTCCTCCTTCTGTGCTTCCTTATACTTTCTGAATGTTATCTTTTTCTCCTTAACCTTCCCCGCCACCTCTTTTGTGAAGCATAGTGGCTTTTTCTTTCATTTTGATTTCTTTATTTGCTTCACATAAAGGCTTGTTGCCTCTATGATGGCAGTTTTAATGTTTCCCCCATAGTTGCTGCACCCCTCCTTCTAGCCTGTTTGCTGGTACTTTTCTAAGGCACTCTCCCATCTTGCCGGAGCCAGCCCTCCCGAAGTCCAGTACCCTCACTTTTGTATGGCTTGACTCTGTAGCTCTAGTTTATCATGAACCACACTGTTTGGTGGTCACTTGTTCCCAGATGGCTACCCACTTCTTTCATACTAAGATTCATACTAAGACACTGTCAGAGGCACAAAAGCAAAAATTGCCAATATAGGCCTCACAACTACGATTGACTTTTTGAGTACTTGTTCTCATTTCTCAAAGCATCAAGTCTATTTTTGAAGGTTAATTTATTATCACTAATTCAATTTTAGTTGGTAGTTTATTCCATGATGATACTACCCTTTGAGAAAAAAAGTTAGCTCTTTTATTAGTAAGACATTTATTACTGGAAAGTTGAAGTGGATGACCTCTAGTTTCAATCTTGATTTGTTTATGATCAAGACCGCTATGCATGAATAGATGTTCATCATTATGTAGATCCCATACGAGCAATAAGTCACCTCTCACTCTTCTTTCCTCAAGAGACATCAAGTTAAATTTTGTCAATCTATCCTCATATGAAATTGTTTTACATGACACTAAATGTTTAGTAATCCTTCTCTGAACTTTCTCCAGTCTGGCTACATCCTTCTTTTTATATGGATTCCACAACTGGGAACCAAAATCCAAATGAGGCCTGACATAAGCACGATATAGAGGTAAAAGTACCTCTGGATTTTTTATGAACATATTATGACGAATGGCCCACTAAATCTTATTTGCTTTTTTAATCATGTTAGAGATATGAGAATCAAAGGTCAGTTCAACATCAATAATTATTCCGAGATCCCTTTCACTATCTTTACTAGTTAGTAACTCGTCATATAAATGGTACTGATATCTCAGATTTTTTTTACCAAAGTGTAAAACACTGCACTTTGATATATTAAAATAAGGTTCCACTTTTTTGACCAGATTTCAAGTGTATTTAAATCCTTCTGAATGACTGCCCTATCATCTTCATTTTCACAAACATAGATTTTACAATCATCTGCATATTTAATAATAGCACTGTTAATATTAGTGGATAAATCTGATATAAAGACTTGGAAAATTAGAGGAGCCAAAACGGATCCTTGAGGAACACCACTTTGTACATCCTTCCAGTCACTGAAATGACCATCTATCATAACTCTCTGTTTTCTATCTGACAACCAATTTGAAATTCATCTAACATAAATAGGATTGATATTAAACATCTGTAGCTTTTTTAACAAGGCCCAAAATGGAACGGAATCGAAAGTCTTTTTAAAGTCCAAAAAAATGACATCGCATGAAACACCATTATCCAAATTCTGACTAACATTATCATAAAAACAAAGATCTGAGATCCTCTCACTGTCCCCATTTGAGAGTACAACGTCTAAGATTGCTCCCTCATGAGTGGGTTCCAAAACTAGCTGTCTGAGGCCTGTCACCTGTAGGGCATCGAGAATGGCTCTGCTCCTGGATGTGGCTGCCGCAAATGTGCCCCAGTTAACATCTGGCATATTCAGGTCTCCCATCAACAGTATCTCCCCTTTCTGTGCCATCCTAAGAATGCCTTCTATCATATCCTTGTCCATTCTGTCCCACTGACATGGTGGTCTGTATACAACCCCTGTGCAGATTATGGTGCCATTTCCAGTCTCTAAGGTGACCCACAGTGCCTCCTCTCCTCCCTGTTTACTCTTTTGTTCAGTTGCTTTTATCCCTTCCCTTACATAGAGAGCTACTCCTTCCCCTCTTCTTCAATTCCTGTCTCTCCTGTAGGTTGTGTACCCTGGTATGTTAACATCCCAGTCATGGTTCTCTGTGTACCATGTTTCTGTGACTGCTATGATATCCAGGCATCCCTCTTCCATCAAGGCCACCAGTTCAGGGAGCTTGTTGCCCAGACTACGGTCATTGGCACTCATTACCCTCCATTTCTTGATGACCTTACCCCTTATTGCCCCATCCCTGTCCTTATTGCCTTTGTCACTTTCTCCATTTACCCCTACTCTTCTCCCTATCGACATCTCTATCTTGGTATTTACCTCACTTACTAACCTGATTTTTGTGGGGGGGGCTAGGATTTTCCTGCTCCTTTCCAGTGCTTCCCCACTTGGCTAGTTTAAATGCTTGCCAATTAAGCATTTAAACCTATCACATAGGATCCTGGTTCCCCTCCTGGACAGATGCAGACCATCACACCAGTATAGGCCTACATCACTCCAGGTGACTCCCCAGTCCCCAATGAAGCCAAATCCCTGAGCTCTGTATCAGTTTTTCAACCATTGATTGAATCCCATGGTGTGGAGCACCCTAGCCTCACCTATGCCATAGACAGGCAGCACCTCTGAGAAGGTTACCGTGCATGTTACTTGTCTATGGACCCTCCCCCTACTCCACATACTCTTCCTGCACTGCTCTGATCCCTTACTTAGCCAGGTCATTTGTCCCTAGGTGGACAATGACATCCAGCTCCCTCCCCTGTGCAGCTGCTCCAGCTATCTTGAGGATTCGCTCCCTGTCCCTCTAAGCCATGGCGCCAGGCAGGCACCTTACTTCCCTCTCCCCTTCCTCCCACAGTTCTACCTTCCTAACAATGGAGTCCCCAACCAGGAGCTGTTTCCTTCCCCTGTGGGGTCCCATGCCACCCTCCTGTGGGTCTCCTTTGTGAAGGTTCCCAGCATCTTCCTTGGTCTCCACTGTGGGTGCCTCCATAGAGGAACCACACTTTGCCAAAAATGGCATATGAATTGTGGAGAGGTACAACTGGAGGGATGCGCCTCTGTTCTACCACCCTTACTTTCATTTTTAATAAATTAATGTATGACATAAAACAGTTTAACTTAAAAACAAAGAGTAGGTAGCATTATCCTTTTTCTTGTTTCAGTACCAGTCTGCTGCATCACTCATTTATGACACAATTCAATGTGACCTATGGTAGTTTACATGTATTTTCATAGCATAAATCATTGAGGCTATTTAATCTTTAAGTACTCTTTTCAGATCTAGCAGCCACTACCTGCTCTCCCCTTCTGTCTGTGTCACAGCTGTAATTTGGAAACGTGTATCATCATACCCCCGCCCCCATCAAGGCTGAAAAAGTTTTAAGTTGCAATGGAAAAGTAGTACAAAAACCTAACTCTTTGCAAAACCATTTAAGCAAATGTAAACAAACCGGTTGGAAGGAGGAGTGAGCAATAACACTGAACCCTGCATATTTCTGCAAAGCATCAGTGAGCAAAGGGATCCCAGCTTTTCATGGTATGGCAAAGCAGCTTATACTTCTTGGTGACAATTTGCTATATTGTTAACCTGCACTGGGAAAGAGTACAGACGCTTTGCCATAAATTTCCATTTAGTACACAATCTAGCACCCAGCTGTCCTCAGGTTTGCTATATTCATCAAATTGTATACTATCATTCAATGGTACAATATCATTGCAAGTACATTTAAAGTCATAAACGATGAGGCATTCAGTCTTCCAAAAAATGTTTTCACAACACTGATCTAAAATGCATCAGAATTTATTGTACAAATTCTATAAACTCAGCTCACTGACGGTACATAGACCTCTCCAATAATGATGTCAGCAGGTTTGCTGCTACAAGCACCTTGTCAAAACTAATTGAACCAGGCATCACCAAACTATATGTGAGTGTGTTAATTACAGGTGCAAACAATCAGACGGTGGCTGCATGGAATTCTTACAATGGGCACATCCAAATCCCAAAAAGAAATAGGGAAAGGTGTGTGTGTGTGTGTGTGTGTGTGTGTGGTGGGGGGAGGGAGCAGTTCTATTATTGGCTCACTACATTAAGGTATATCACAAAGCCATATACATTTATAAACTGTATAGTATAAAATGTCTTAGTGATCGCAAAGGGTGTACTTACATAGAAACATAGACTTTAACGGCAGAAAAGGACCACTTGAGAAATGTTAGCAGCATAGTGCTGTCCCCATCAGTGGCAGCATCCCTATCCACTTAGGGGCACTCCCCTTGCTCTTATTTTAAAGAGGATGCCATGTTTAAGTTTCCACTGAGAAGTTATTTTTTATATTAATGGCCCTAAGCGCTCAACCCCTCTAATGACAGTGCTCAAAAAACATAGCATTAGGGTGTCCTTGACCTCAGCATCGTTCCTCTCTCCTTTACTGATCGGGGTTATAATTAGCCTGCCATTCTGGCAGAATGTTTTTTCTATCTGGCTAATCTGACTGGCCTTACTTTTGGAAATTTCAAACTGCTTGGCTACCAATGATAACGCTGGTTTAGGTGTCACAATAGCAATTACTTTTTTTAAAAATCCACACTGCGTGTATTTAATAGCGAAAACGCAGACTGCTCATCGTTGTGCCTTTCTTTGTTCTGCCCAAACTGCATGGTTACATCATCGTGGTTGAGTGAAGTCAACCGAGGATCCCAACTGGTGGCAGTGCAGTGCTGCTGTGAGCAATGTGTTGTGTTTTTTAGTGTTGACAGTACTTTAAAACATTTACAGCATGTAATTCAGCTGTTGTATTGTGTCTGTTCTGCTATGTCCCTGCCATGTAGCAGGCTGTAACTGTGAACTGCATACACAGAAACACACTGACAACGTTAAAATATGCAGAGCTGCTGCCGCCACTCATGACCCATTATGTGTTTAGTGCAGAGGTTGTCTGCATGGGTGGTTTACTTTTGGTGTCTCACAGCAGTCTTTGTCAGTTGGGATCCAGGGTACCCCATCCTTCATTTTCCTTCAGCCAGCCACCATCAGTGACCACTTCTTGAGTGTTCTCCTGGCCGGGTGTGTCAGCATGGTGGAACCATCTCTGGGGAAAGGGCAAATATCCTGAAATAACAGTAATGCCTACAGCAGGGAGAAGAGATAGTGACACATTACATATTGGTGTCACCAGCTGTGGACAGCAGCAGTTAAGTAGTAGTGACACATCTGATTGTGGGGAGCATGTAGAACATGAATGTTTTGGTGCAGCAAGAGTGGTTCATCAGGGACCACTTGGTCAGCCACTCCGCTCCAGTGCAGTTCAAAGAACCTCTGGCAGATTGCCTGGGGCATCTCAGTTGAAGTAAGTGACCCACTGTGGGGGTACACCACAACAGTGCCGGATCTGGATGAAGTTGGGGCACTTAGAAGAGACAGGCCAGCACAGAGGTGCTGGGGTGAGCCAAAACAGGAATCGAAATTAGGGAAAACGGAGAAAATGAAACAAAAATAACTGTTTATCTCAGCAAGAGATTCAGTCGAAGAAGGGAAGGCACCTTGCTAATTTATACATGACATAACATCACAAGTACTGGCAGAGTCAGGAATAAATAAACTGCCTCTGGGCACGAATAGGTTATAAAGACAGCACTTACAAAAATAACTTCCGGTGTGTATTTTAATCAGGTGCACCTAGAGCCCATTGGATGCATTCAACAAGTGTATAATAATACACCTGGTTTGTCACAAAACCACATTGTATCCTGGAGTAACTGCTTCCAAACACATTTTAAAAAAAAATGGCTTTCGAAAAAAAAACCATGAATTCATTATAATAGCAGTTGTCTATACGGAAGCATGAACATTTACACATTTTACTGCAAATATGTGCTTTATATATGCATGTGTTAATATAGTAGGCTAATAATACAGCATTTCACCATTTGGTCTTGGACCCTGCCTGTCTGCATTAATATTGATTGTTATTCATTGGGGCATAGTAAATATGAATGGGGATGGGTCAGAGAGCGTCATCCTTACCCTACCTATTATACCCCTTTTGTGACCGGTAACACATACAGTATTTCATTTCATAGCTATGCATTTCATATAGGTCCTGCAATTGATAGCAATCTTTGCTTACTGAGGTGTACTTAATGTGAATATGGGATCGGGATGAAGACTCATTTATATCCTGCCTGTTATACTACTTCTGCAACTGATTAGTCTTATTGTACTATACAGTTTATGAAATGTATATGAGTTTGTGCTATGCCTTAATATAGTGAGCCGATAATATAACTGTTTTCCCACCCACACCCCTCCCCACTTCCCTTCATCTTGTGATGTACATGTATGACAGCAGTACAGTCTGAAGGTTAGAGTAATGAGCTATGAATGAGCTTGGTTCAGTAAACCTGGGTTTGATTTCCCCCAACCGCCACTTACATACTGTGTGATTCTGAGCAAGTCACTTAACCAGCCTAAAGCTCCCGGGTTGCCCATGAAAACAGGCAGTTGTGCCTAGTGGGCATTACCTGGTTAGCAAAAAAAAAAAAAATGTATTGATTGTAAGGGGTCCATGCAGGTGCCATCTCATTATTAACACCTCTAATTTTTAAAATAATTAACACACTCATATTGGGTGAGTTAGTCTTAACAAAGTGCTTGTAGCGCAAAACTGTTGATACCCTTTTGTGAGAGATCTATGTGCTGTCAAGGAGCTGAGTTTTTAGACTTTGTACAATAAAGCCTGATGCATTTTATATCAGTGTTGTGAAAAAAAAATATTTGGGGAAACTGTGAGTGCCCCAGCTTTTCTGACTTTAATGATTCCTGAATTATAGTGCACCATGCTACTTGGGAGCTGCTTCTATAGTTTGGAACAGTATATTTAAATGCGAGTTTGTCAGTATAAAAAAGTATAACCCCTATGCAAAATTCGCCTCCCTATGCAACTCTCTGCACTCACGCTTATTTTTTTCCACTCAGGTCCTTTGAAGCCAGGCTAGCTGTAGACACATTTATACATTGATCTGAATAATTATGCTATAGACAGCCCACTCATCCGTGCACAATAGAAAGAACCTCCGGTGACCAGACTGTTTCCAGCATTAATTACTGATTTCAGTGTACCTCCCTGGCAGCAGAACCCCCCTCCTTCCGCCCCTCAGGAACTTCACACCTTGACTTCCCAGGTGGTCCTTTGGCAGAGCTTTGAGCTCTGTCACTGCACTACTAAAAACAAGCATATGCAGTTAACTTCTGGCACCTAAACCGTTTTTCAGAAATCCTCCATGAGCTACAGCTCAGCTGATACTGAAGGGGATCCAGTGAGCATTGACCAGGTCAGGGACCCCTCAATTTCTGGAACCTAAACAGTTTATCAGAAATCCTCCATGAGCTACAGCTCAGCTGATTCTGCGAGGCAGTAGCCCGGACTTTTGGATTTTGTACCAGTGGAAGCTGATTTCCAAGTGGCCCACACTATCTCCTGCTGAACACATCTCTAACTACTGTATCTCCTCTGTGTCTCTAGTTGAATTTATGTGCCAGAGTTTAATAATTTGTTTAATCCTTGCAGTCATTTTAAGTTCTGAGTTGATATTAGAAGTGAATTTTGAGCCGTGACTATGTAAATCCTTCTTCTGCTCTCTGGTCTGCGACCTGTCTCCATCCCAACCCCCAAACAGTCTGCTGTGCTCTCTGACCCTGCCCACTTCTATTATTCTCTTTGTTCTGATGTAACAAGCCTCCTCTTCAAACAACATGAAGTCTTGCTATATTATGACATTTGCAGTGAGTCCCAACCTTAGAACTGCTCCGGAGGTGAAAGAGTTAACTTTCCATGCCAGGCATGGAACTTTGAGCTCGAGCTCGGTTGAAAACTCTGTCTGTTGTTCTTCAAACTCAAACTGTCAGATTCTTTACTCCGCCTCACTTAACAGTCGCTCCAGAGATTTCTCCTTCTGCTCGGTTCATTTTGTCGGTTAAAGTATAAATTTTTTGGTTTTTTGACCGAATTTAAACCGCAGCCGGTCAGTTCAAGCTCTGTCTGTGGTATTTGTAATTACTAGATAGGTTTTACATTTACTTTCTGTGTGGAACTTGTAAACGGTTTATCGGTTCGGTTTGAACCGATCAGGTTGTTTAAAATATATTACTCTGTCTTTTCGAGTGCGGTTACCGGTTCTTATCGGTTCTAAAATAACCGGATTTCATTACATTTTTTTCCACGACTCGTGACACGGTTGGGAACCGATAAGAGAGTCTTGCTTGGAGGATTGCCATAAACGGGCAAGTTTGGTTAGGACTGGCACTATGTCTGAGAAACCCAAAAGAAAAACCGGGCCCACTAGGTTTCAACACTGCAGTGTCTGTGGGGAAGTCTTTGCTAAGGCTGACCCCCACACCACCTGTGTTTACTGTCTGGGGTTTGACCACCTCAATGCAGACTGCCAGATTTGCAAAAGTTTTCTTGCAGCTACCCTGGAAAAGAGAGTTGGTAGGCTCAGGGAAAGGGAGGCCAAAGTCCGCTGAACCGGATGGCCAGCCCGGTTCGTGAAGCCGAACGAGGGAGTGCCTCTGACCAGGGCGAGACTTCCTCGGGCCAAAGGAGAGCCGACTCAGAGGAGTCGGTTCCAGCAAAAAGGACTAGGAAATCTGCTGGTATGGAGCCAAAACTTCCCTCTCCAACCGCTGAAGAAATAGCCAAAGCGATTAAAATTGTCTAGTCGCTTTCCCTGGTTCTGACCGAACTGGCACCATCAGGTAAGCGTACGGTTCGGTCGGTTCCACCGATTCAAGAATATGATATAGAGGAATTTTATGAACCGGAGGAGGGGAAAGAGGAGTATGAGGAGAGTGAATGTGGATTTGAAAGTCTGGATGTGCCCATTGAACCAGACATCTCCCCAGACAGACCTTCAGGAGTGTCTCCTCCTAGGCTTTCTGAGTCCCCTTCTCATTTTATGTTTTATAAAAAAGTGGCTGAAACCCTCCAGCTCCCTATGGAGGAAGCCGTGGATGACCAAGAGGAGCCTGACTATGTAGAAATGATGGATATCCCAGAGTCTAGGAGACTGTCTATTCCTTTACATAAATCTTTTGGGAAACAGACAGTAAAAATTCTAAAAACTCCTCACACTATACCTCCTGTGGATAAGAGAATGGACAAGAGGTACACATTGTCAGGCTCTAATACGGAGTTCCTTACACAACAATGCAGCCATGTTGGGTTAGTAGTGCAGGCTGCAGCCTGTGACAAGGCAAATATTCCATTGGCTTTCACACCCTGACAAGGACTCCAGGAGGATTGATGCCATGGCAAAGAAACAGTACATGGCAGCATCCTTGGGACTCAGACAGGCAAATTATATGGCTTATGTTGCTAGATACCAGAAATCCAGATGGGATACTGTTATGGCTTTAGCAAAGCAGGTCCCTGGCCAGCTTGCTAAGGAGCTGGAGCAGGTGGCTGCTGATGGTATTGAGGCATCTAAGGTGCAATTTCATGCTGCAGTGGACTCTAATGATGTGTCATCAAGAGTCATGGCTACATCTGTGGCTCTTCGCAGAATGGCTTGGCTCAGATGTACTAGCTTGTCACAGGATACCCAGACTAAGGCCATGGATTTTCCTGTTGTGGGTAATTCTCTGTTTGGGGAGCAGACAGAGAATTACGTGAAGAAAATGGATGAGTATAGGACCACCTATAGGAGTGCACAGGCCAAGGAAAGGCAGGCCACTCCTCAAAGGCAGCCTTCCAGGGGCAGGGGCAGGCCTTTTCATAGGCCCTTTTAACAAGCCCAGGCCTCCTCTTCAGCTTATGCCCAGAGGGGGCTCTTTAGAGGGAGAGGCAGACGGGGTACAAGCAGACCTGCTTCCACCCCTCAACCTAAAGCCCCTGCCAAGCAGGCACCCTGATGGGGTGGCCAGGGCCGATTCTTCACTACCTGTAGGGGGCAGGTTGGCTTACTTTGTCCAGGACTGGAAGTCTCTAACATCAGACAAGTGGGTCCTGGAAGTAGTAAGCCAGGGACTGGTTCTCAGCTTCAAAAAATTTCCAAAGATGAGAACCAGATCCTTTCCACCTGCAAATCCATCAGAGGCACTTGCCCTAGAGGCAGAAGTCTTTACCCTCCTGGCTCTCAGAGCCGTGGAAAGGGTTCCACCCCTATACCAGGGCAAAGGGTTGTACTCCAGGTACTTCCTTACCCCAAAAAAGACAGGAAAATGGCAGCCCATCCTGGATCTCAGATACCTAAACAAGCACCTTTTAAAACCAAAATTCAAAACGGTGACTCTGGGAATTATTTTACCCTCTCTAAGGCCAGAGGACTGGCTAGCGTCCCTGGACCTCAAGGATGCCTACTTCCTTATTCTCATCAGAAGCTCCCATCGAAAGTACCTCAGGTTCGAGCTGCCCTCAGGCCATTACCAGTTCAGAGCAATGCCCTTCGGCCTCACCTCTGCCACAAGGGTATTCACAAAATGCCTGGCAGTAGCAGTTGCCCACCTAAGAAGGCAAAAAATTGCCATCTTTCCTTACCTGGACGACTGGCTCATAGTAGGCCAGTCTCCAGACCAAGTCAAGTTACATCTTCAGGTAACTTAGCAACTGCTTACCTCTCTAGGTTTCCTTCTCGATCTTCCAAAGTCAGTTTTAGAGCCTGTCCAGCTTCTCACCTTCATAAGTGCAGAACTGAACACAAAGGAAGCCAGAGCCTTCCTTCCTTTGGAAAGGGCAAGGATCCTGGTCTCTCTGGCCTCCTCATTCACCCTGCAGGTCTCTCGACCAGCAAGGCATTTTCTACAGCTCCTGGGACACATGGCTGCTTCTACAGCAGTCTACAAGGAGCCAGATTTCAGATGAGGGACATTCAGTTCCATTTGAGAGCCTTTTGGTCTCGAAGAAAGGACCCTCTAACCAAGTTGATCCCAGTAACTCAAACCCTGATCCAAGCACTACAGTGGTGGCAGGATCAGAACAACCTGAGACAAGGGGTTCACCTTGTCTCTCAGTCTCACTCCTTAATCCTTACTACAGATGCATTCCTCTTGGGGTGGGGTGCTCACATGGGCGACCTCACTACCCAGGGACTGTGGTCCCCTCAGGAATCTCTGCTCCACATCAACCTGTTGGAGCTCAGAGCAGTTTTTCTAGCACTTCAAGCTTTTTCCAAATCTGTTCAGAACAAAGTTGTACAGGTCAGAACAGACAACACCACTACAATGTGGTACATCAACAAGCAAGGAGGCACTTGGTCTATGGCCTTGTGCACCGAGGTGATGAAGTTGTGGTGTCTGGCTTACTCCCTGAACACCTCCCTTATGGCAGTTCACCTCCCAGGCAAGGACAATGTCCTGGCAGATGCTCTCAGCAGGATTTCTCAGGGCCATCACGAATGGTCATTGGATCCCCTGGTCCTGGGGGTAATATTTGCCAGATGGGGCACCCCGTAGATAGATCTTTTTGCAGCCCCAATCACCAACTTCCCTTTTTGCTGTAGGCCCCAGTGTCGGGCTCGGTCCCTCTGGATGCTTTTACTTCAATTGGGAAGGAAGTTTCATGCTTTTCCCTTCCTCTCCTGTTCAAAGTGTTAGTCAAAATCAGATCTCAATCCTGCAAAGTGATTCTGGTTGCTCCAGATTGGGCCAGACAACCCTGGTATCCACTCCTACTGTCCTTAGCAGTCCATCTTCTCCTGTGTCTTCCCAGGAATCACAATCTGTTAACCTGTGCTCAGGGAAGGGTTTGGTACCCGAATCTCAAATCTCTCAATCTCAAGGCCTGGCTCTTGAAGAGTTAGAGTTTGCTGATCTACACCTCTCCCAGGGTGTAATGGATATATTGAAGGTTTCTAGGAAGCCTTCCACTAGGGCTACTTACAACTCCAAATGGAAGAGGTTTTCCCTATGGTGCTCTGGGAAGCATATTTCCCCAGAATCTGCTGATTTACCCACAGTCCTGGATTATGTGGTCCATTTAAACACTTTGGGTTTGAGACCAGCTACCCTAAAGGTGGATTTGGCAGCTGTGTCTGCTTTTATTTCAGCAGGTAAACCTCTTCTCTTTCAGCTCATCCTGTATTCTCTAAGTTTTTAAGGGATTGCTTCACACCAATCCTCCATTCAGGGACCCTGCCCCTGCCTGGGATCTTAATCTTTGCATTGCTCAGCTTATGCAACCTCCCTTCGAGTCCTTGTCTTCAGCAGAGCTTAAGTATTTGACTTGGAAGACTGTGTTTCTAGTAGCCATCACTTCTGCCAGACGCATAAGTGAATTACAGACTTTGTCAGTGGAGCCTGATTTTATCTCCTTTCATAGAGATAAGGTGGTCCTCAGGACTAACAGGAAGTTCTTGCCTAAGGTGGTTTCAGATTTCCACCTTAATCAATCTATTTCTCTTCCAGTGTACTTCACTGACCATTCCTTCTCTGGTGAGAGGAGGTTGCACAGCTTAGATGTGAAGAGAGCCCTTAGTTACTACATAGAGCGTACCAAGGGTCACAGGTTTGACTCCCTCCAACTGTTCCTCACTTATGGTGAGGTTGGTAAAGGGAAACCTGCCACTAAGAGATCCATTGCCAGGTGGATTGTCTCTTGTATCCAATTCTGTTATGAAAAGCTGGGTAAGGTTCCTCCCTCAGGGCTGAGGGCTCACTCTACCAGAGGTACAGCTGCTTCCCTGGCTGCTGCCAGGGACATCCCCATTCTAGAGATTTGTCAAGCAGCTACCTTTTACCAAGTATTTCTCT
Source organism: Neoceratodus forsteri (assembly GCA_016271365.2). NCBI lineage: Eukaryota > Metazoa > Chordata > Ceratodontiformes > Ceratodontidae > Neoceratodus > Neoceratodus forsteri. Next base: position 29,051,991 of record JADMNL010000035.1, on the reverse strand, counting down.
CTGGACATCCAGGCTAGGAGTGATGCTCGGTTTGGCACAGCTGTGCTTCAGAGCCTATTTCCTAAGTAGGTTCTGTCCCTCCTCCATGGAGGTACTGTTGTGTAGTCTGCATATGTCATAATATAGCAAGACTTCATGTTGTTTGATGAAAAAATTACTCACCTTAGTAATGTTGTTTCTTCTAATGGAGTCTTGCTATATTATGACCTCCCCCCTGCCTGCCCCTCTCAGAACCTCTGTTTTTTGGGATGTGGGTTGGCAGTGCAGTGTTGGCACTTAGTAGATGCCCACCTTGTTTTTTCACCCCTCCTTTTTTGGGGTGACTGGGTGTTGTGTTTTTCATTTTTTGGGTCTCCTGACTTGAGTCTTTGTTTTGGGACCAAAAAATGTGTTCTTATATTTAGTATATTTAGTAGCCAGTTGGCTAGTGTAGGTTTACAGCTTCCACACAGGACCTTAGTGAGTTTTGCTCGTAAAGATCTGACAGTTTGAGTTTGAAGAACAACAGACGGAGTTTTCAATCGAGCTTGAGCTCAAAGTTCCATGCCTGGCATGGAAAGTTAACTCTTTCACCTCCGGAGCAGTTCGAAGGTTAGGACTCACTGCATATGTCATAATATAGCAAGACTCCATTAGAAGAAACAACATTACTATGGTGAGTAATTTTTTCTTCCAGCCTTTAAAAAGCCTGTTTTTCTACTTTATTTCAGAGATGCAATGAGGCTTCACTAGGCCAGGGACCCTTCAATTTCTGGAACCTAAACTGTTTTTCAGAAATCCTCCATGAGCTACAGCTCAGCTGGTACTGCAAGGGATCCAGCAAGCCTTGACCAGGCCAGGGACCCCTCAATTTCTGGAACCTAAACAGTTTTTCAGAAATCCTCCATGAGCTACAGCTCAGCTGATACTGCCAGGTACTAGCTCTGACTTTTGGATTTTGTACCAGTGGAGGCTGATTTTCAAGTGGCCCACACTATCTCCTGCTGAACACATCTCTAACTACTGTATCTCCCTCTGTCTCTCTAGTTAAATTTATGTGCCAGGGTTTAATAATTTGTTTAATCCTTACAGTCATTTTAAGTTCTGAGTTGATATTAGAAGTGAATTTTGAGCCTTGACTGTGTAAATCCTTCTGCTCTCTGGCTTGTACTTTGTCTCTACCCCAACCAGTCTGCCCACTTCTTTGTTCTCTTTGTCTTAATGGAACAAGCCTCCTCTTCCAGCCTTTAAAAAGCCTGTTTTTGTACTTTATTTCAGGGATCCAGCGAGCCTTGACCAGGCCAGGAACCCCTCAATTTCTGGAACCTAAACAGTTTTTCAGAAATCCTCCTTGAGCTACAGCTCAGCTGATACTGCAAGGTACTAGCCCTGACTTTGGATTTTGGTACAAGTGGAAGCTGATTTTCACTCTCTCCCCCACCTCCTCCTCCACGACTTCTTAAATACACCTAAACCACTCCCCCTTCTGTGCACCTTCTCCCATTGGCCATCTTGCTCTACACAAATTTAAAGCTGCAGAACACCTCCTAGAGTGTGTTCCTGTCCCACGGAACTACATTTCTAACTGCCCCTTGCCTCACTACTCCCTCCTCTCTCCCTTCATAAGGCTGACCAAGCTAATTCCCTCCCACTACTTCCACTTGTCCTCAAGTCTCCCTCGGAAAGATGAAGCTGGTACTTCCTATATTATGGGCCATCTCCCTAACTATTGCGCTGGTATTGACTGGGTTCTCATGCTACAGTGCTGGCTCATGTATCAACAGCGCCTCCTTCCTCCTCATTCCCCTCCCTGTCTTAACCCTCTTCACTCACCACTAGGGATAAGTCCACCCTTGGGTACATCTCTCTCATCCTGCTCACTAAAGGAGAACGCCGCCTCCTTGGCCACTACCTGGCTAACCTCTCCTGGTCTCCTTCTATTCCCTCCTGCCCATACATTCTCCTACTATCACTACTCTGTCTTGCTGGGGACATTAAATGCAACCCTGGCCTAACAGACTCCCATATCACTCCCCTCCTCCAGCATCTGGACAAATGTCCCTGGTCTTAAAACCGCACATATCAATGTCTGCAGCCTTCCATCCAAATTCACTGACCTTGAGGTTTGGATCGAGCTACACAAGCCCCACATTCTAGGACTCACTGAAACACGGCTAAAGCCACACTACACCAAAAACACCTTCAAAATACCTGGTCACTCTTACCTATGCCTTGACAGGCCAGGCAGGAAAAAAAGTGGCGGTGTGGCCCTGCTCCTAAGGGAACCCCTCTCAGCTAGCATTGTCCTACACTCTGACCCTTCCTCACCTAGTGAATAGCTACCCTCTGAATTGACCCTGGGATCCTGCAAAAAAAACCTCTATATTGGCTGCTGCTACAACCCCCCCCACGACCGGAACCATTGGACTGGCCAGCCTCTTCCAAGGCCTGAGCTCTCTAACTCCCCACAGGGAATCTATCCTTCTCGGCGATCTTAATCTAAACTGGCTGAGCTGCCACCAGCCTATGTATCACTGTTAAAGCAGCACAACCTGGTGCAGGTGATCACTCTCCCCACCAGACTTAATCTATGCTGAGCCACCCAGACTTTGCTAGACTAGATCCTTATAAGCAGGGAGGACTGAGCATTACACGCTGGCACCATGGCTGACTCTGTAAGTGATCACTTACTGACCTATCTCCTCTGGTCTAAAGTGCCCCCCACCCAAATACCTATCTCTCAGAAATTTCAGCTGCCCAGTCTCCACAAAACTCCTCGAGGAGGCCCAGTCCTTGGACTGATCCATGTTTTTTTCCCTTTCCAATGTAGTCACCGCAGTTTCCACGTCTACCCGGACTCTACTAACACTCCAGGACCACTTTTTACCTGTCACTACCAGACAGGTCAGAGGTGGGTGCTCGTGCTGGGCCTCTAAGGACCTCCTAACCCTTATGAAGGCCAGAGACCGTGCCTGGCCCACTTTCAAAGCTATCCCCTCTCCTGCCCTCTGGGATGCTTACAGGCGCATGAGGAACAAATGTAAACAGGCCAAATTTTTGAAACAGATCCACTTCCGCAGTCTGCAAAAGGCCAACCTTGGAGACCCTAGAAAATTCTGAGACTCAGTCAGCTCCCTTCTAAACCCCTGCTCCAGCTACATTGCACCACATCTGAACTCCTAGGATGGGCTGCTGATCGACCCTCATGACATGGCCAGTGTCTTCAACTGTAAGTTCACCAACTTATTGATGTACCTAAATAAGCTGCCAACTGCCCAACCTCAAAGCCCAGCCCTAATACCTGACACACTGCCATCCTCCTCCTCCAGCTCTGCCACTCACCCACAAATACCCCCATTCTATTTTAAAGCCCTCTCCATACACGATACAGTGAAGCTACTCAAACATCTACCTAACCATGGCTCCTCCAGATCTGATGGCCTATCTCCAGTCTTTCTGAAGCTGATCTCTTCAGCGATTGCCAAGCCACTCACCTTCATCTTTAACCTTGCTCTTTCTACCTTCTCCATGCCTGACCCATGGAAGATAGCTAAGGTTATCCCCATTCTTAAATCTGGTGACCCCAAATCCTACGACAATTACCGTCCAATATCCATCCTCCCTCATCTCAGTAAACTACTTGAGAGAGCAGTCCACAATCAGCTCTCTGAGTACATAGGCAAATACACCCTCTTATGTAGCCAACAGCATGGCTTTCGTAAGAATCATTCCACTGCCACTGCCCTTGCTGTACTGACCGACCACATCCTCTCTAACATGGACAATGTTAAAGCCACTGGGGCTGTCTTCATTGACCTCTCAAAGGCTTTTGATATGGTTAACCATGCTCTCCTTTCCTCCAAGCTTGGCCTCCTTGGTTGTTCGCAGAAAGTCACAAGCTGGTTCACTAGCTACCTTACTGATCACTTACAATTTGTGTGTATCGGTCAAACCTGCTTCCCCACCCTGCTAGTCTCTGTGGGGGTCCCTCAAGGCTCAATCCTGGGTTCCCTCCTTTTCTTCTTATTCATTAATACACTTCCCTTCAACTGCCTCAACTATAACTCTCTCCTGTATGCCGATGACCTTGTCCTCTTCCACAGTGACAAATCCATGGCCACAATCTCCTCAGTTCTCTCACACAACTGTGCTGCAGCCCACAGCTAGTTCTCAAAAAACCTCCTCTGAGTAGATGCCAAAAAAACTAAATCCATGCTGTTTGGATCTAAGCCCTTCCTGGCCAAAACTAAAAGCCATGCCCCCTTACGCATTCTCACCCCAGACGGTACAGCCCTGAAAGACATCAACACCTACAAATACATAGGAGTACTGCTTGACCCCTCCCTCACCTTCCCTAAGCATGCAGATTCCCTTGTCATAGACTTTGACGGCAGATAATGACCGCTTGGCTCACTTAGTCTGCCCATTTCCCTACCTACAGGATAAGCCGCAGATCCTAGTTAACCAAAAGCCTATTTCTTCCTACCCCCTACAAGAATTGCCTTATGTTTGTCCCATGCATTCTTGAATTCTGCCACAGTTTTAGTCCCCACAACCTCCTCAGGAAGGCTGTTCCATGCATCCACTACCCTCTCTGTGAAAAAATACTTTCTCACATTGCCCCTGAACTGCCCCCCCATCTTTAAATTGGGTTCCCTTGTTCTTGCACATCTCTTTTTCTGAAAGATGCTACCGTCTTGGACTTTGTTGATTCCACTGAGGTACTTAAAAGTTTCTGCCATGTCCCTCCTCTCCCTCCTTTCCTCAAGGCTATACATATTAAGCTCCTTTAGTCTCTCCTTGTATGGCTTCTCTTGCAGACCCTGCACCATGTTAGTTGCCCTCGTCTGGACTGCCTCTATTCTGTCTATGTCCTTGAGGAGATGGGTCTCCAGAACTGGATGCAGTACTCCAGATGGGGTCTCACCAGCTGTCTGTACAGAGGGATAACAACTTCCTGTTTTCTGCTGGTGATGCCTCTCCTATGCATCCCAGTATACCTCAACCTCCTACTGCCTTCTCACACATTGCTTACAACCTTAAGGTCATCTGATATGATTACCCATGTCCCTTTCCTTTTTTTGTTGTTGTTACTACCTCCCCCCCAATTGTGTAATCTTCCCCTGGGTTTCTGTTTCCCAGGTGCATTATTTTGCACTTCTTTGCATTGAATCCTAACTTTCATACTTCTGACCATTCCTCCAACCTTGCCAAGTCCCTTCTCATCCTTTCCATGTCTCCTTGTGAAAGGTTCCATCAAAAGTTAGGTGCCACATATAGATTCAGGCAATACCTTACCCCTGAAGCTAGAATAGCCATTGCCCAGGGTAATCTTCTCCCTATTCTTGACTACCCGCTCCCCTATTTATGCCCGGATCTCAGCTACTACCATGGCTAAACTCTCCACTACCTACAATAACACCTGTTGGTTTGCTTTATTGGCCCTGTTCTCCACCCACCACTGTACCCTCTATAATACCCTTGGATGGCTACCGCTGCAAGGTCGCTTTGACCTAGCCCTCTGCTGCATGTTCGACAATGTCATCCACATGGCTCCAGAATCCCCCTTAACTGCCCTTCTGAAAACCCAAATGCTCCTCCGCTCAAATGGTACTCCCCCTCTAGCTGTTCCTAGGGTATCCACCAAAATGGGTAGCAGAGCTTGGTCTGCAGCTGCCCCCTTGCAGTGGAACAAACTACCAGCTGAACTCCGTTCCATTGACACACACTCCAGTTTCAAGTCCCACCTTAAAGTCTAGTTTCTGGCAAAGTCATCCTGCCGATGTTCCCAGGGGTCTCACACTAACCCACACTAGTCAACTCCCCAGCCCAGGGGTTACCCACTTACCCACACTAGTCAACTCTCTTGCCTACAACTGTTATATTGTATTTTTCATAGTAATATTTGACTTCCTTGCCTGTACATATTGTATATATATTTTTTTATCGAGAATTCTGTGTATTACTTGCCACTGGATGTAGTCACACATTGTGCACTGTGCCTACGATTTGTTTGTTTGTACCAAGTCTCCTCATGTCCGACATTGAAACTTTGTATTCACTGTTCTCAGATGGACCTATGCATCAAACCTGTATATTGTGTCTGCTGTTGTTGCTTGTATCAAATCTGCTTCATGTGTATTACTGTTACCTTGTACTCCACTGTCACCCTGCGCCATGTGTTATGGCCTGGGTCGTGCCTGAAAACGGTCCCTGGGATCAGTGCACTCACCTGGTTATCAAAGTCATAAATAAAAATAATTGCAGCATAGGGTACCATTACACAGTCTCTTTTCCAACAGTGCTCAACATATACTAATATATTCAACTCATTCCTAAGAGAGTACAATGGACACACAGTCAAAAATAAAAATAAATAAGCATAAACAGCCACTAATAGAAAAGCCTAGCAAGATCTATAGTAAATATCTCACTTCTTAAAGTCCGGTTAACCTCTATCTCTGTGTTGGGAATATGCTGAAACCTACTCGCACCACGGGTCCTGTGTTTCTCATTTGCCCCAGAAGTACAGGGCTGGACCACCTCTGTCATCCCTTCCTTTGCTGTTAGCCACTGGAGATACAGGCTGGGCTAGTTGAATAGAGTGAATAGTTTTTTTTTTGTTGTTGTTGTTTACCCCCAACCCCAGCAGCAGGCATAGCAGCATTTGAACAGATATGTGAGAGGGAATTTGAAGATTTGTTCAACAAACAATGAAAATCTCAGCATGTACTGTACATATTAACAATACATAGAGGAAGACTGAGGGCTTCAGAGCAGAATGCTAAAATCTTAATCAAGCCCGCAGACAAGGGAAGCTCAATCCTGATTATGGATACTGCAAAATATGTGTCCGATGTGTTCAGACAACTGTTAGATGAAACTGATTATAGAAAAAACAATAAGAAACAATCCCACTAAAGATTCTAAACGTTGAATTGGGTGCTCTCTTGAAGGACTCTTGCAGCAGAGGCATTGCTGCTAAAGAAAGAAAAAACTTGCTGACAGTGGATCACACAGTGCTTGCCACAATTCATTTTACCAAAAATACATCAAACACTGGAGAATCCTCCTGGATCTCTGATCATGGCAAGCATCGGGTACCCAACAGGAAATCTCTCAAAAATTGAGGATTTCTATTTGTCTCATAGTGAGTAGGTTGCAGTTGTGTTTGTATGTACTCTTGCTGTTCTTGAATAAAACTGCTTTTATGGCATACATTAAAGTATTAAAACAATAAATGCAGCACCTCTATTTTTTGTCATTAGATTGCCCCCTAACAAGGCTCCAATAACAGTAAAAGCTTATCATTCTCGAGTCTGTCACTGTAACTGTATGATTCTTCAGTCTCTTGTCAAAGTAATACTGTAGTACCGTGCAAAACGACATTTACCAAAATGAAAATAGTTTTATAATACAGACTCTGCTGAACAACTGAGCAACAAATACTAATGTAATGTTACCAACTACAAACCCGTTACCTCGGTGTATGAACTTCCTCATTACAGTGTGATCAGTTTGAAAACAAAATAACAGATGACTACATTCAGTAACATGAAATTAATATACATTATTGTACTATTCTTTTTTTCCTTTTACCAAAAACTTTGGTTTTATATATATATATATATATTTATAAAATTGGTAGGGAAATTGTTGTTGTTTTATTGGATGATGAGCATCACATGACCGTGAGTATATCAGAGCTCGACCGCACACCTGCACTTTACCCCCTCAAAACAATTTTGACATTTTATAAGATAGATAAACCCGCTTGAGGTGTGCGGTCGCTCTTGATATACACGCTTCGTAAGTTGACGACTCGCCTTATGCCTCGTGGCGTACAATGCACACCAAGGTGGGATATCAGAGCGCATCACACACCTCAGAGTGGTATATCTATTACATATATATATATAATGGAATACATGATGGATGACTATGGAATATGGAAAATATTAGATGGAGTGCAGAGTGAACTGTGATAATATCACAGGTACCGAAGGCACTTGTGATACCATTGCAGTTCACTCTGCACGAGTGCAAATGTTTGCCATATTCCACAAGTCACACATCATGTGTGCGATTTATACAATGGGCTAGTACCCTTTAGGAACATTTTGTTCTGTGTTTTCTCCCTGTTTACTTTATTTTGGTAATTGGGTACATTTTTAGGGGGGGGACCTGGGAGCACTGGGCAGTTAAATGATTTGTTCAGAGTCGCACAGTATTGAAGTGGAAATTGTGAGAATGAAACACTGATCTGGGCTGCTGGATGTGGGAAGTTTGTTCATTGCTTGTTACTCTAAACTCTAGGCTACACTGACAGCACTGTTTGTGTGTGGTCTGTGTGTATGTATGTAAGTGTTTCTGAATGGGCTGAGCCTGTTAGACACTATGAGAAACAGGTGCATGTGATTTGCAATGATAATTGTTCTACCTGCAGCTAGGAGTGAGAGACTGTTTATTCAGTAAGTTGCAGGCTTCACTGAAACAGAGAAACTGTTGCAGTCAGCACTCAGAAAGAGAAACTGGTTTATGAAGGAGGCTGGTTTGAAGATTAGAGCAGCACAGCAGTGTGCTAGGATTGTCAGAATAACTATGGGACTCAGGTGATTGTCTTTTACAATGCTAATTGAGTTAGTTGCAGGATTCAGTGAGAAAGAGAAACTGTGAAGCTATAACATGCAGGCTGCAGTGTAGATAGTCTCACTCTGGTGACATCACCATTGTGAGTATATTTGCTGGTGATGTAGAAACTGAGTTTATCAGGAAATAAACCCACAGTGTCTGTGTCATCACAGAGTTATTCCACTGCAGTGCGAATACAGGTTTTTATTGTAAATGTTACATGCTCACCCCTATTGTATAATATATATATATATATATATACACATATAGACAGCCATTGGGAACTGACAGACTTTTTTTTGTTATCCAGATAAATCATGCAGATCGGTGTGTGGAATATTTCAACAACATCTGATTGATGTCAGCACAGGCCACTTCTGTGATATCACTCCAAGTTTGATGTCCGAAGTTCAGTCTGCTGGAGTCAGCTTGACTGAAAGAAAAAAAATGAATCAGACAGTGAAAGCAAGTACATATAACATTATATGTTAAAAATAAATACAGCATGAGTATAGATACAGTGTAAGGATCGCATTTTATTACAGTTACATGCACAGAGACTTAAGCCTCTTTCAAAAATGACTACACTTTTGCCTGTAATCCTTAAGGTGAAAATAACGAGCATTGTTACACGGGTAAAGGCAAACTAAACTACCCTCAACATTAATTCCAGCAAATCGAAGCTCACCAGACCTCTACAGTGCTGGAATATAGCAGCAACTGAAGTAGCATGCATTACGTTCAGCAATATGCCTGTATAAATCATTAATGAAGTGGCAAATATTTTTGGTAAATCTCAAAAAAAAAACATGGAGAAGCATGCTAAAAAAGTGAAGGCGTTCCTTGCAAAAGCACATTCCCTGTGATTATATAAAGTGCCGTAGGCCAGGGCAAGGAATAACATTTACAATGCAGTTCCAAGTTATACAGTACTAGTTTCCGGTGTAGCACAGTGTTGAAGGCCTTGCGTAAAGTCTAGATAGGTTATGTCCTTTGCATACCTCTCAACAGTCCCTGATTTTCAGGGACTTCCCTGATTTCACCTTAAATGTTTCCTCTGTCCCGCCTTAAAATGGTGTTATCATGAAGGAACAGTGCAAATTTTAAGCACAAAATAATGCCAAACATTAGGGTTATGGACATGTTCATCAGAGAATTCATGTTGCACTAAGCCCCTTATTTGACCTTCTTCCTGAGTGGATACCTCCAAATTTAAGGATATGTCTCTGATTATTTAAAGCCTTGTCCCTGGTTTAAGAGAAAAGGGGGCTGAAGGGGTATGCTGCCCTGTATTTCCAGGCAATGGGGAACCGAGCAGTAGTACATAAGAATAGCAACTAATCAGGGAAGGGTGGTATTTGGGGGGTCCCCATAACAGTCTGGGTTTTGATAAAATGCAGTAATCATTGGGAGGGGGGTGTACTTAACAATTTTGAGAGGATGTAATATAAACCTTCTAGTAATCTGAATATTTTGACTACGTCTGGGCTACACTTTCTGTGTTTTTAGAGCTTTTGAGTAATGCTTTAACATTCTCGGAATGTCCCTTGCTGACTTGGAATACTGCCTCTGTTTGCCTGCAGAGCGTTTCGTAGAGTGAAGTGCTTATGATTTAACTCAGAACTGGATAAAAATCAATGTCTGATGGACTAAAATAGCCAACAGTTTGTACTTTTCAGCACTAAAGGACAGCACCAGATGCAGTCCCAGCATTGCTGTGTGGACTGTCCTGAGGGCAGGCAGCTGCATGTGAAAGGCTGATAAACCAAATGGAGAAGAGTAATCCAATAACAATTAACTTGGGTGTAAGGAAGAAAAAAGGTGCATTAACAAAATAACAGAAACCCGTCCCTGACGTGTCTGTTCTTGGATGTTTTTTTCTTAGTGTAGAACATGACGATCCTGCACATGGAGTGCAGTGGTTTAATTCCAAAGGCTGCAAAAATGTGGGTGTTACTGTTCAGTAAAGACTTAAGCTCATCTGTTTGAATTTGCAAAAAGAACCAATGAACTATGGATGAGAGGGCAATATGATTTTGTGGCACCAGATTGCATTTCCCCTTTATATGTTGTGCAGCTAGAGTGTGTGATGTCGATATATAGTGTTTTGGGGTCAAAATGTTTCACTAAATGCCAATACAGACCGTCAGAATGTCCCCCTCAGAGTAAACAAATTATTACTCTAACATAAAAATCATTATAGATCTTCTTAAGTTCTCATTCAGTGTATAAAATCGATAGCTTATAGCACAGACCTTTAGAAACAAGATCAAATTGTTTTTTTCCTGTTTTAAAACTGCACACAGTTGGACTTGGCATGAAAAACTCGAGATGTATTTATGTGCAGTTAATCTTTCTATTCTCTGTTTATTTAAACAAACCATTGCACGATTTGTAACCGGTACTGAAATTCATAACTTATTTAGAGCCTTCACGTTTGAAATTTTCTGTGTGTGTGTATGTATATATATATATATATATATATGTAACCCCCCTGCAAATGGGGGTTCCCAAAGACTTCCAGGAGCTTGCTTGAATGCTCCAAGCCTGAATGGTGTTTCATGCTTAGTTTATTTATCTGTGAGTGTTTTTAGAGCCTCTGGTACTGTCTCTTTAAGAGCTGTCTGCTTCCAGATATAATTAGTTTATATGGGGGGACTGTGTGTTTCTCTGCTTGAGTACCACTCGAACTGCTGCCAATTTACTCCATTTTTGCAGTCACCAGGAGTGCAAAGGGAACCTATCTGAAAGATGTAACTGTTTGCCAGAAATCATTTAGAGTAATAATGAAAATACAGTTTGTCTAACCTGCTTTCTTTGCAGTCAGAACTGTGTTTGCCTAGTTCCCATTCTAGTTTTGAACTGCTGAACTGGACCAATCAGTGTGGGATAAGGTAGCTCAAAATGGTGCCTTGGACGAATCAGAACTTGACTCGTAATCTGAGCCAGCCACAAGAGGATTGTATGGGCAGTGACTCTGGGAGATGTAGTTTGGACTTGGCTTTTTGGACCAACAGGGGCAGTCTATTGTGAGTGACAGCCAATCCAGCCAAGAACTGGGAGGAACTCAAAGGAAGTGCCCGGTTTTGTCTGCTGGAGTTTCAGTTGAGCTCTGGCAGTGAAGAGGGAAGGAGCCCTGTGCTTTTTCGGTGTGCAGTTTTAGTCGGGAAATGTGTGTAAGGCCCAGAGTTCCGGTCTGCAGCTTGTGTAACTGCTTGTTAGGACTGAATCTGTCCTGTGAAGAGAATCAAAGGATATCTGAAGAGTAGAAACCAGGCTCACCCTGTAGAAGACTGGAGAAATTGCTGAATTGCACTCGGTCTGTCAGGAACTGAATCTGCTGTGTGTTCTCCCGGGTATTGTGCAGTAATTGCGATCGGGATAGAGAAGCAGCCTGCCTGGTATAGTACTTTCTTTTACCATATAAATGTGTGAGGAGGCTTGTGCAGCTCAAGTGAATCCTGCTGCCATTAAAGGACTTTTGCCTGTTGGAGTTTGCCATATAAATGTGAGGAGTCTCGGGAGCCTCAAGAGTAGCCCTGCTGACGCTTGAAGGACCCTATCTTGTTTGGAGGTCGTGAGTACTAATTCAGAGTCGCCCTCGTTGAATTGCCACATTGAATCCAAATGGAATTACTGTACTGCTGACTGTTTAATTTTCTTTCTGTGTGAAAGGGCCCCTACCAGCTGCCATGGTCTGGACTAGCCACTAGGGCTTGGGTACCTGGACAGTAACTGGTAGGGATAGGCCTTGCACAGAGCCATAGGTAGATGAGTAAAGTGATAAGCTAATTAACCTGATTTCCCTGTCCTTGTTATAGCCCCCTAAATAAATCAGAGCTGCTTGTTTCAGCAAAGTTATACTGCCTGAGGTATTTGTCTATGTTAAAGTATTGTACTGTGATTGTTGCACTGTATCTTATTTTACAGGGGGTCCCAGTGCCTGAACCAGTCCTGGGGGTAAGTGTATACTGTGAAGGTAATTCTGATATACTGTGTGGGCCACTAGTGGGAAGAAAGGGTTGTTGCAGTGTCCCAGAGGGTTGTGACCAAGTAAGTTTAACTACTGCAAACCTGACCTCTGGGTGGAGGCACCCACCATTGGATCCAGGCCCCTCAACCTGTTAGTGGCAAATCAGGCAGGGGTAGTAGCCCCTGGGATAGCGCCATCTAGGGGTTACATATATACACACATATACATACACAATAGGGGTGAGCATGTAACATTGACAATAAAAACACGTACTCTCACTGCAGTGGAATAACTCTGTGATGACACAGACATTGTGGGTTTATTTCCTGATAAACTCACAGTTTCTACATCACCAGCAAATATACTCACAATGGTGATGTCACCAGAGTGAGACTATCTACACTCTAGCCTGCGTGTTATAGCTTCACAGTTTCTGTTTCTCACTGAATCCTGCAACTAACTCAATTAGCATTGTAAAAGACAATCACCTGTGTCCCATAGTTATTCTGACAATCCTAGCACACTGCTGTGCTGCTCTAATCTTCAAACCAGCCTCCTTCATAAACCAGTTTCTCTTTCCGAGTGCTGACTGCAAAGTTTCTCTGTCTCAGTGAAGCCTGCAACTTACTGAATAAACAGTCTGTTTCTCACTCCTAACTGCAGGTAACACAATTAGCATTGCAAATCACATGCACCTGTTTCTCATAGTGTCTAACAGTCTCAGCCCATTCAGAAACACTTACACACACACAAAGACCACACACAAACAGTGCTGTCAGTATAGCCTAAAGTTTAGAGTAACAAGCAATGAACAAACTTCCTACATCCAGCAGCCCAGATCAGTGTTTCATTGTCACAACTTCCATTTCAATACTGTGCGACTCTGAACAAATCATTTAACTGCCCAGTGCTCCCAGGTCCCCCCTAAAAACTTACCTAATCACCAAAATAAAGTAAACAGGGAGAGAACACAGCAAAAAATGTTCCTAAAGGGTACTAGCCCTATTGTATAAAGTGGTTCTCCTGGATTATACTGTGCATGACGGTTTAACCCTATTTAGGTATATTATAAATACAGTACTGTATTAGGCAGAGATTGGCTAACGTACCTTTTAACTTTCTAATAAGAGCATAATGCACACAAAACACGTTATTTTATAGAAAAAAAAAACATAGTGCAAACTTCAGTCTTTGCAGGAAAAAATACTACCCCTTGATTTCTATGAGCAGCTCACATTAGAGAAGAGCTGCAGTTACAGCCGCTCAAAGCGTTCTGTCAACATTTCTGTCACTGTGTTTCCTGTTGGTCTGTCTGGCAAAAAGCTCTGGCTTCCTTCTATTCTTGCAGTGATACAAGAATAGGATTCTTAGAATGGGAGTGGTGTACAGGCCACCATCTCAGACAAAGGAGTTGGAAAGAGAACTGGCAGGACAGATCAGGAGGACCTGCGAGAAGGGTAGTGTGGTGATTGTGGGGGACTTCAACATGCCAGGAGTGGACTGGAGTACCCCAACAACCAAGAACAGAAGGGAGCAGGTACTGCTGGATGCCTTCCAGGACAGCTTCCTGCATTAAATGGTCAGTGAACCAACCAGGTTAGGGAATACCCTTGACCTTGTGCTGGCAAATGGGGACTTTGTGAGAGAACTTACAGTGGAGGAACCGCTGTCAGGGAGTGACCATCGCTCAGTATGGCTCACATTGGATATGAGCAGGGAAGGAGTGGAATCTGGCACAAGAGTGCTGTTCTTCAGGAGGGCTGACTTTGGGAGGATGGGGGAAGTGGTAAAAGGGTACCTGGCCAGAATTCAGTCTAGTATGGACACTAAGAAAAAATTACTCACCTTAGTAATGTTGTTTCTTCTAATGGAGTCTTGCTATATTATGACTATTGCAGTTTGCCCCAGCCTTAGAACTGCTCCGGAGGTGAAAGAGTTAACTTCATGCAGAGCATGGAGCTTAGAGCGTAAGCTCGGTTCAGAAGCTCTGTTTGGCTGGTTTCAAACTGAAACCGCAGATCTTTACGAGCAAAACTCACTAAGGTTCTGTGTGGAAGCTGTAACCTACACTAGCCAACTGGCCACTAATATATTAACACATTTTGCTGGTTCCAACACAAAGACTCAAGTCAGTGGACCAGAAAATTAGATAGAATAACTAAATAAACACAACACCCAAACATGAAAGAGGGCATCAATAAATGCCAACACAGGAATACCCACCCCATACCCCAAAGTAGGAGTTCTGAGAGGGGCAGGCTGGGGGGGAGGTTAATATATAGCAAGACTCCATTAGAAGAAACAACATTACTAAGGTGAGTAATTTTTTCTTCAAACAACATGAAGTCTTGCTATATTATGACTATTGCAGACTACACAGCAGTACCTCCATGGAGGAGGGACAGAACTTACTTAGGGAATAGGCTCTGAAGCACGGCTGTGCCAAACCGAGCATCCCTCCTGGCCTGAATATCCAGGGAGTAATGCTTGGTGAAAGTGTGTACTGTCTTCCAAGTAGCTGCCTGACATATCTCCAAGATAGGGATGTCTCTAGCAGCAGCTAGAGATGCAGCTGTAATTCTGGTAGAGTGAGCCCTCAGGCCTGAGGGGGGAACCTTACCCAGCTTTTGATAGCAAAATTGGATACAAGAAACAATCCACCTGGCAATGGATCTCTTAGTGGCAGGTCTCCCTTTCCCAACCTCACCATAAGTGAGAAACAGTTGGAGGGAGTCAAACCTGTGACCCTTGGCACGCCTAGTAGTAACTTAGGGCCCTCTTAACATCTGTTGTGCAGCCTCCTCTCACCAGAGGAGGAATGGTCAGTGAAGGACACTGGAAGTGAAATAGATTGATTAAGGTGGAAATCTGAAACCACCTTAGGCAAAAACTTCCTGTTAGTCCTGAGGACCACTTTATCCCTGTGAAAGGAAATAAAGTCAGTTTCTACTGATAAAGCTTGTAACTCACTTATACGCCTGGCAGAAGTGATGGCTACCAGAAATACAGTTTTCCAGTCAATACTTAAGCTCTGCCAAAGACAGAGGCTCAAAGGGGGTTGCATTAGCTGAGCAATGCATACATTAAGATCCTCAAGCGCAGGGTCCCTGAATGGATGATTGTGTGAAGCAATCCTTTAAAAACTTGGAAAATACAGGATGAGCAGAAAGAGAAGAGGGCTTCCCTGCTGAATGAAGGCAGAGACAGCAGCCAAGTGCACTTTCAGGGTGGCTGGTCTCAGTCCCAAAGAATTAAGATGGACCATGTAGTCCAATACAGTGGTAGATCAGCAGATTCTGGGGAAACATGCTTCCCAGAACACCATATGGAAAACCTTTTCCACTTGGAGTTATAGGTAGGCTCCTGGGAAGGCTTCCTAGCAGCCTTCAGGATTTCGAGAACACTTTGAGAAAGTTGCAAATCAGCAAACTCTAACTGCTCAAGAGCCAAGCCTTGAGGTTGAGGGATTTGAGATTCGGATACCAAACTCTCCCCTGAGCACAAGTTAACAGATTGTGATTCCTGGGGAGACACAGGGGAAGATGGACTGCTAAGGACAGAAGGAGTGGGTACCAGGGATGCCTGGCCCAGTCTGGAGCAATCGGTATCATTTTGCAAGGCTGAGACCTGATTTTGACTAGTACTTTGAACAGGAGATGGAAGGGGGGAAAGGCATAAAGAAACTTCCCTTCCCAATTGAGGAGAAAGGCATCCAGGGGAACTGAGCCCAACACTGGGGGCCTGCAGCAAAACAGTGGAAGTTGATAATTGTCTGGGGCTGCGAAAAGATCTATCTGAGGAGTGCCCCATCTGGCAAACACTATCCCCAGTACTAGGAGATCCAGTGACCATTCGTGATGACCCTGGAAGTCCTGCTGAGGGCATCTGCCAGGACATTGTCCTTGCCTGGGAGGTGAACTGCTATGAGGGAAGTGTTCAGGGAGTAAGCCAGAGACCACAACTCATTGCCTTGGTGCACAAGGTCAAGACCGAGTACCCCTTTGTTTGTTGATCTACCACATTGTAGTGGTGTTGTCTGTTCTGACCTGTACCACCTTTTGTTCTGAACAGATGCAGAGAAAACCTGAAGTGCTAGAAAAACAGCTCTGAGTTCCAACAGATTGATGTGGAGCAGAGATTCCTGAGGGGACCATAATCCCTGGGGTGGAGAGGTCGCCCATGTGAGCTCCCCATCCCAAGAGGGATGCATCTGTAGTAAGGGTCAAGGAATGGGACAGAGGGATGAAAGGCACCCCCTGTCTCAGATTGCTCTGATCCTGCCACCACTGAAGGGCCTGGATCAGGGTTCGAGTCACTGGGATTAATTTGGATAGAGGATCTCTTCTTTGAGACCAGAAAGCTCTCAAATGGAGCTGAATGTCCCTCATCTGAAATCTTGCTCCTTGCACCACAGCTGTGGAGGCAGCCATGTGCCCTAGGAGCTGCAGGAAATGCCTTGCTGGTCGAGAGACCTGCAGAGTGAAGGAGGCAGCCAGGGCCATTAAGGTCCTTACCCTTTCCAAGGGAAGGAAGGCTCTGGCCTGCTTTGTATCCAGTTCTGCACCTATAAAGGTGAGTACCTGGACAGGTTCCAAAACTGACTTTAGAAGATTGAGAAGAAATCCCAGAGAGGTAAGCAGCTGCTGGGTAACTAGCAGGTGTGATTTGACCTGGTCTGGAGACTGACCCACAATGAGCCAGTCATCCAGGTAGGAAAAAATGGCAATTTTTTGCCTTCTTAGGTGAGCGACTGCTACTGCCAGACACTTTGTGAACACCCTTGGGGCAGAAGTGAGGTCAAGGGCATTGCTCTGAACTGATAATGGCCTGAGGGCAGTTCGAATCTGAGGTACTTTCGATGGGAGCTTCTGATAAGAACATAGAAGTAGGCATCTTTGAGGTCCAGGGAGGCTAGCCAGTCCCCTGGCCTTAGGGAGGGTAAAATCATTCCCAGTGTCACCATTTTGAACTTTGGCTTTAAAAGGTGCTTGTTTAGATGTCTTAGATCCAGGATAGGCCGCCACTCTCCTGTCTTTTTTGGGGTAAGGAAGTACCTGGAGTACAGACCCTTGCCCTGGTGAAGGGAGAAACCTTTCACAGCTCTGAGAGCCAGGAGGGTTGAGACTTCTGTTTCCAAAGCCAGAGTCTCTAAAGGGTTTGTAGGTGGAAAGATCTGGCTCTCATCTTTGGAAATTTCTTGAAGCTGAGAATCAGACCCTGGCTCACTACTTCCAGGACCCACCTGTCTGAAGTTAAAGACTGCCAGTCCTGGATGAAGTGAGCCAACCTGCCCCCTACAGGTAGTGGAGAGCCAACCCTGGGCATCCCATCAGGGTGTCTGTTTGGCAGGGGCTTTAGGCTGAGGGGTGGAGCAGGCCTGCTCGAACCCCGCCTGCCTCTCCTTCTGAAGAACCCCCATACATAGGCTGAAGAGGAGGGGCTTGAGTCTGGTAAAAGGCCTGGGAAAAGGCTCACCCCTACCCCTGGGGGCTGCCTCTGAGGAGTGGCTTGCCGCTCTCTGGATTGTGACCTGTAAGTGGTTCTATATTCATCCATTTTTTCATATAATTCTCTGTCTGCTCCCCAAACAGAGAATTTCCCACCACAGGAAAATCCATAGCCTTAGACTGGGTATCCTGTGACAAGTAGTACACCTGAGCCAGGCCAATCTCTGAAAAGCCACAGATGTAGCCATGACTCTAGAGGATACATCGTTAGAATCCACTGCAGCATGGAATTGCACCTTAGATGCCTCAATACCATCAAGAGCCACCTGCTCCAGCCCCTTTGCGAGCTGGCCAGGGACCTGTTTGGCTAAGGCCATGACAGTATCCCATCTAGATTTCTGGTATCTTGCAACATAAGCCATATAGTTAGCTTGTCTGAGTCCCAAGGATGCTGCCATGTATTGTTTTTTGGCCATGGCATCAATCTTCCTGGAATCCTTGTCAGGAGGATGTGAAGCCAGTGGAATATTAGCTTTATCACAGGCTGCAGCCTGAACTACCCCAACATGACTGCATTGCTGTGAAAGAAAATCTGTATCAGGACCTGACAAAGTGTACCTCCTGTCCATCTTTTTATCCACAGGAGGCACAGAATTAGGAGCTTTTAAATTTTTTATTGTTTGTTTTCTAAAAGATTTATGTAAAGGGATGGACAACCTCCTGGACTCTGGGATATCCATCATCTCCACATAGTCAGGCTCCTCTTGCTCATCCAAAGCCTCCTCTAAGGGAAGCTGGAGGGTCTCAGCAACTTTTTTATAAAACAAAAAATGAGAAGGGGACTCAGAAAGCCTAGGGGGAGACTCACCTGAAGGTCTGTCTGGGGAGATGTCCGTTCAATGGGCACATCCAGACTTTCAAAGTCACATTCACATTGATCATAATCCTCATCCCTCCTCTGGTTCATAGAACTTTCTATATCCTAATCCTGAACCACTGGAACCGACCGAACCGACCTTTTGCTAGACAGTGGCGGTTCGAGGGAACTGGGACAGGGCTGGACAATCTGTATTGCCCTGGTTATCTCAGCAGCAGTTGGAGAAGGAATTTTGGACCCAAACCTGCTGATTTTTAGATTTCTTTGCTGGAACTGGCTTCAGAGCCAGCTTTCGCTTGTCTCGAGGAAGTCTCACCCTTGTCAGAGGGCACTCCTCCAGTTCAGTTGGCACCGAACCGGCTGGCCATCCGGTCAGTGGACTTTTGGCCTCTGCTCCTGGAGCCTGCCCACCTCTTGTCCAGGGTGGCTGCAGGAAATTTTACAAATCTGGCAGTCTGAATTGAGGTGGTCAAACCCCCAGACAATAGACACAGGAGTGTGTGGGTCAGCCTTGGCAAAGGCTTCCCACAGACACTACAGTGTTGAAACCCAGTGGGCCCGGTTTTTCTTTTGGGTTCTCAGACATGATGCCAGCCTTACCAACCAATCTCTGTCTTTGATGGCAGTGCCAGGCAAGACACCCTTATCGTTCCAAAATCAGGTCACGGGTCCTAGAAAAAACCATAATGAAATCCGTTTTTTTTAGAACTGATAAGAACCGGGAACCACACTCTGAAAAGCCTTAAAAGGCTTTAAACTTATATTTAAATACAACTTGATCGGTTCAACCGAACCGATAATACTTTACAAGTTCCACACAGAAAAAAACCCTATCTATTACTAACGATTACCATAGACAGAGCCTGAAATGATCGGTTTTGAGGTTAAAATAATGAAATTGCAGTTAAAATAATGAAATCGCGGTTAAATTAAACCAAGAAATAGCGCTTTAAACCGAAGAAATGAACCGAGCAACAGGAGGAATCTCCGGAGCAACTGTTCAGTGAGGCGGAGTAAAGAATCTGACGGTTTTGGTTTGAAACCAGCCAAACAGAGCTTCTGAACCGAGCTCGCGCTCTAAGCTCCATGCTCTGCATGGAAGTTAACTCTTTCACCTCCGGAGCAGTTCTAAGGCTGGGGCAAACTGCAGTAGTCATAATATAGCAAGACTTCATGTTGTTTGAACCACAGGTGGGAGCTCATAAAGCTGGGGATAATGGAGGCAACCAAAACCTGCTGCAAAGCCCAGAGCAAGAAGGCTAGGGCTAAGAAACCGAGCTGGTTGAGCAAGGAGCTCATGGAAAAGGTAAGGAGGAAAAGATCTGCCTTTAGGAAGTACAAGAAAACAGGGAGGGGGGAGGACAGGGAGGAGTACTTGACAGAATCGAAGGAGGTGACAAGGGCAGTAAGGGGAGCCAAAGCATCTACAGAACTCAGGCTGGCACAAGGCAGTAAGAAAGGGGAGAAGGACTTCTTTAAGTGCATCAGGGAGAAAAGGAGCTGTAAGGACCACATAGTAAGGATTAGGAAGGAGGGGGGTTGGGTGGAAGTAGGGTGCGATAAGGCAGAAGTACTAAATGAGTACTTCTGCTCAGTATTTACTAAAGAGAAGAGGGGGGTGACATCTAAGGAGGGAGAAATGGCAGAAACGGGGGGAAGGGGTGACAGATGGGGAAATCATGGAGGGCAGAGTTCGAGAGGGTTTGAAGGCACTGAGGGTGGACAAGGCACCAGGCCCACATGGCATCCACCCCAGGGTACTGAAGGAGCTGGCAGAGGTCCTTGCAGGACCTTTGGCAGACCTATTTAATGTCTCACTACATTTGGGGTGTGTACCTCAGGACCGGGGGATGGCTCATGTGGTGCCCCTCCACAAGCGTGGCCCCAAGGATGAACCAGGAAACTACAGACCAGTGAGCCTCACATCCATCGTGGGTAAGCTAGTGGAGACTATCCTGAAGGAGAGGCTGGTGGCCCTTCTAGAGGCCAAAGGACAGCAGACAGCATGGCTTCATATGGGGCAGATCCTGCCAAATCAACCTGGTGGAGTTCTATGACTGGGTGATTAGGCAACTGGATGGGGGCCATGCAGTGGATGTCCTGTTTCTGGACTTCAGTAAGGCATTCGACTCGGTGCCGCATGAAAGGCTGAGAAGGAGGTTAGTAGGCACGGGGCGGGTGCAAAGCTGGTGAGATGGGTAGGAAACTGGCTTCAGGGAGGGCAACGGTAAAGGGGAGTAAAGAGGCCCTTGGGTGTGAGTGGGGAGCTCTCACACCCAAGGGCAGTGACGAGCGGTGTTCCACAGGGCTCGGTGTTGGGGCCAGTGTTGTTTGGGATATTCATTGCAGATACAGTATATCATGGGACATCAAGAGCAAGATCAGTCTGTTTGCCGATGATACCAAGGTAGGCGCGGTGGTGGATGACCTAGGGGGATGGCAGAGGTTGCAGGATGATCTGGCAAAGCTTGAAACCTGGCCAGACACCTGGCAACTGGGGTTTAATGCCAAAAAGTGCAAGGTGCTGCATTTTGGGATGAAGAACCCAAGGAGGAGTTACCAGCTGGGGGGAGTGCAGCTAGCCCAGACAGAGGAGGAGAAGAAGGATCTGGGGCTGCTCATTACAGGGTCAGTGAACAACTCGGCATAATGTAGGAAGGCAGCTGCAAAGGCCAACAAAATGCTGGGTTGTATTGCAAGGGGTATATCCTCGAGGAGGGAGGAGGTGATTCTGCCACTGTATAGGTCATTAGTTAGACCACACCTGGAGTACTGCGTGCAGTACTGGCACCCGTATCTGAAGATGGACATTAAGTTACTGGAGGAGTGCAGCTCAAGGGGACAAAGATGATCAAGGCGCTGGGGGACTTATCATACGAGAGGAGGTTGAGGGAGTTGAACGTGTACTCACTGGAGGAGAGGAGGAACAGGGGTGACATGATTGAAACCTTTAAATACATGAAAGGAATAAACAAGACAGGTACAGAGGGGCTGTTCAAAGTAAGGGAGGGGAGGGCCACCAGGGGCCATGATATGAGACTGGAGGGAGGAAGGTTCAGGAGGGAGATGAGGAGACACTTTTTTACAGAGAGGGCGGTGGATGGGTGGAATGCGTTACCTGCAGAAGTGGTATCCAGTAGAACAGTGGACTGCTTCAAAAGGGGATGGGACAAGACAAGGGGGAGGGTTAATGACGGAGGAGGGTGGAAGGGAGGAGCAGCTGCAGAATAAGGGGTGCTAGCTGCACATTCGAGCAGTCTTGATAGACCTCTAGGCCTTTATCTGCTGGCAAATTTCGTATGTTCGTATGAATATAAGATGGTGCCAGGCACAACTTCAAAGAGTATGTGGACATCTTACAAGTGTGAGGCAACTGTCTGCAGAAAGGAAACTAAAAGGTATGTGTGTTGTTTCAGTGATATTGAAAATAAAGTAGAAATCTGTGGGGTTTTGTTGAACACCAGAAGTGATTGTTCTAACGTTTGACAAAACAACTTTGTTTGTTAAGCTCATGCTTGTGTCAGACTCTGGACTCGCTGCAAAACAGCCTAACACATAGGAAGCAACTGGCTCTTGTAACTACCATAAAGTCCCATCCCACACAGAGGAAATGAACAACATCAGAAAAATGGATCCCGGCTATCAGAAGCCGAGTGTTTCCTGAATGTGTCTGTATTAAGGATATCGATAAAATAATCAGCAGTGTACACGATTTCGGGCTTCAAGCAGCCAGGAAAACATCGAACAGCTTCTGAAACCAGATTTACTCCTATCGAGAGCTCAGTATTTCCTGTATGAACGGAAAAGGAGGCAGTCTTTCTTCGCTGGACTTGTTAACCCAATTCCCTCGAGCAATCACTCGAGTGTGCTGCAAGGTTCGCCTATCACTGCAATGAAGTGTTTTTTTTTTGTTTTGTTTTTTACCTGGTTGTACTGCACTGGCAATGCTTTAAATCTGCTGCTCTCCTCAGGATTGCAAAAAAAGAAAGATTAAACTTCTGAACTGAGAGACTGTAAAGCAAGGTCGTGCCTATACACTGCACCTGAGCTCGGGAAATAATAATCAGTACTGGTATTAAATAAAAATGTAACTGCAGCCCCCCAAGCAGGGACGATTTTATTTACTTTTCAGGCTATTTATCTTGCCCAGCTGAAATGAAAAAGCTTGTTTGCAGTGGGGTCCTGCTGTTACTGAATGAACTTAATTACTGAGTGACTTGTACAGGATCAGGCAGTGAGTAAGTGCCTTTGGTAGGAGTTGAACCTGAGAGTTATGTCCCTTAAACTTGCAATCTGTACCATTAGGCCATACTGTCTAGAAATGTTCTGAACTAATAAACATTTATAATATGCTACATGTACTACGGGGCACTTTTTCTGTCCTCACACACTCAGCTTGATTCCATTCAGCTTTGACAGGCAGCCTGCCTTGAGATTGCAGTCAGCACTGGTGACTGCATCAAGAGTTCCAAGGTTTAAATCCCACCACAACCAGTGACTCCTGAAGCAAGTCGCTTGACCTCCCTGTGATTTCGTCACTCCACCCCAACACACATTGCTGTGTAAAGCAGATGTATCAGAAAGGCAGAAGCTTTGCATGCTCAAGTTTTAAACAACTTTGCAAATCATTGTCACTACTGAATCCAGAAAGAGCTATTAAACCCTTGAGAGGTTCCATCATGGCACAGAAGTAAGCTGAATAAATATGCCTAGTTGCTTTGTGGTGGGGGAAGTACATAAACAGTCACTAAGGGCTTGAACTACTGGGACCTCACTAGCAAGTCTTCACTTTACTATAAAACTGAGCCAAGAAAACTGTGTCGTGATTATAGGCAAGGCCACTGGTTTTCAGGTTTTGTACCAGAAAACTCTGTGCAGACCGAGGAGCGGAGTGAAAAATTGAGTCAAAAGTTGTCTTTTGTATGGTGGACATCAAAATACATTGAAAAGCATACCTGTTTCTTCAGTTTGTGGTTGGGTTTTGAAGAGTGAAACCTGTATTTTTTTTTCAGTTTACAGTCTTTTGAAGAGTGAAACCTTTTTTTTTTCACTTTGTGGTCGAGTTTGAAGAGTGAAGAGGTGTCTGTGGTACTGGAAGAACCAGAATGCAGGACTGCTTTTTCAAAGCAAGAGGTCTGCAGCCCTGCACGAGACCAACACTGACAGGAAGGCACACATCTAGGAAACATAAGAAACAAGGCCAGCTTGGGGTGGGAACTAGAAAAAAAAGGTGGATCTTTAGGAGCTGCTCGGGTGGAAGTGGGAGTGGATCTTAACAAAAAGAAAACAACTAATGCTCCCTCCTACTACTCATGTTCCAGTTCTTGTACCTCCCAATTAAGAAAGAAAATAGCACCCTGAAACCGTTGACTAACATGAAAGTGCATGTATTTGAGGGCGGAAAGCATATCTTGGAGGAGGGTCAGGCGGAGGAGACTATTTACACCTTGGCCAGTTCCACCAACAGAAAACATGACGTCAGCAGGGCTCCGCCCGTGCAGCCATTAAAATTACAAGTATTAGCATTTGTCAGTGCCGAATGTTCAGTTGCATGGTTCAGGGACAGGCACAATCAACTGCAAAAGAAAGTTTAGTTGCTGTTTCTGATACTTTCTTTATACTTGGGCCTTTAACAATTATTTTTTAAAACTTGTTTATTTTTACAGACAGTTGTGCACATTACAAATTCTGTAAAGCTATATAGACTAAAGGATTAGCACAGGAAATGGGAATAAATAGTATCTTGTAATGCTCGCTCAGATAGGGTGTAGCTGTAAGGCATAGCTATAGCACAAAAACTGTCTAGCAAATTACACCAGTTCTCCAGCTAACTTTTTAGGCCAGGAAGTAAAAACTTCCTAGTTTCCAAGCTGGTAATATTTTGGTATGCCAGGCAGTATTTGGAGACGCAGTCGCACTGTTCTGGTGGACTGAAGTGCGAATGCGTGAAGCACGTGGAAACACCTGGTCATGATGATACTACCCAGGACTCTACATAGAGCATAAAAAGGGCAAAAACGGGCGTAAAATATGTCAATATGCCCCTTAACTGGATCACTGAATTTTACGTGTAATAACAATAAGCAGAGCTGAAGCAGATGCAGGCAAACATTGGTTAAAAAAAAAAGACTAGTTATTTTATAACCGTGCACAGTGGTGTGCAGTCATCCCCCTACCCTGTGATTTCTTTTACTGTCTGTATGTTGAGTGTATACAGGGTAGTGTAGTGGTCCCCTCTTCCTCAGCTGATTCCCTTGCAAGTATGCATTAAAGGAATAATGCACAACAGGATGTGTGTCATGCTGGGCTAACATCACGCCTGGGGAGGCTGGGCATGAGGCACCTCAGAAGTGACGTTATCCCAGCACGACACACACCCTGGAGTGCATTATTCCTATTACATAATGGCTAATGTTCAAGTAGAAAAAAAAATTACAAATAAGTATTTTTGTAACAGTATTTTACTTGTTTTTTTTTGTGTGGAAGGGTATTTATACATAAAGAAGTTCCTTTCTTTGTATATCCAACAGGTGGCGCTGTCTGTACAGTATATGGATTTTTTTCTTTTGTGTTGTATCTGCTTCCAAGTGCGCTGTGATGCACTTGGAGAGTAGGAACGGAGGAGCAGTGTACCCTCTAGGTGAGGAGGAAAGTAAAATAATAGAACAGGAGAGAGATCTGGGGATCATAGTTTCCTCGAACCTTAAGGTAGAAATCTAATGTAGCAGGGCGGTGGGAAAGGCCAGTGGAATGTTGGCAGGCAGGGACATTACTAGCAGCAAGAAGGGATAATACTGCCCCTTTACAAAGCCATGGTGAGGCTGCACCTGGAGTATGGGGCTCAGTTCTGGAGGCCACATCTCCGCAAGAATATAGTTGTGTATTTATCTATTTTCTAATAAAGTTTGTTCACTTTGCAAAAATAAAAGAAATATCTCAGCTGCATCACCAGCTTAACCAGACCCCACCCCCTCAACCGCCCTCCCCCAGAGACCAAGTGTTCTGGGGGATGAAACATTTTTTTGGGAAGGGTGCAGGGATAGCCATAAGGAGGCTGGTCAGCCCTGCACCATCCAGACAGTGAACCGCTTTGCACCCCAAGAGGAGGCCAAGGCACCTGACTCTGCTGGGGGGACTACAAGTCATTTGAAGGGGAAAGGACAAGATAACATGATAAAACCCAGTGAGAGCAGCCAGGAGCATGAGTTACAAAATTAGTGAGCTACAGGCACTGAAGGTGGACACCAAGATGGACCTGGTGGCCATCACAGAAGTGTGGGCTTTGGAAAATAATGACTAGGACCTGACAGTCCCTAGATACTCATTGTTTAGGAGGGATAGAGGAACAGGCACAGGGAAGGAGTAGCCCTTTTTACCAAGTAGGGCAGCAAGGTGGCAAAAGATGGATTCATCAAGGACAGTAATAGAGAGAGAGACAAATAAATAAATGCCTTAGCTGGGATTTGAACCCAGGAAGCCTGGACTGCCATTCTGGTTGCATTACCAGCTGTGCCACCAAGGCAACTGGAATCCCAGAAGCACCTTACTCTTTCTCTAATGCACAACCTGGTGCTACACAGACAATTAGTTGCCCTGATTATGCAACTGATAATGCAACCAGAAAGTACAGTTATATAAACACTTACAGTAACAGTAGGTCTTTTAGAGGATCTCTTGCAGCAGACAATACCTATGGAACTATAGCTGCCAGGCACTAGGGCCACATGGAAACTTTTCTAGCTTGCAGTCTATCAGTAGGCCACCCACTCCAATGTCATATGCCAACATTGGCCTATCCTATCCTATAAGAGTGTTTGGCCCATGCACCCTCCTCACTTCTCCCTCCACAGACCATAAGCCATCTAGTCCCAACAGAGGGAACCAAAGGTTCCTGCCAGAAAGAAAAATATGGGGGAATGATGTAGGGATGGCATGGCCTGCAGTAAGAGATCCTTTCCAAGATCTGCTACAATAAGTTCTTACGTAATTGTACTAACTTACTTTGAGGGTATCTCTTGCAGGGGACCACACCTATTGAATGAGTCCCAAGCAGTTCTGTCATCAAAAGCACAGTCTGGCTGGAGGAAACCTCAAGCCTAAGAAAGTAGACCATGGAGGACAGATAGGCCAAAGTTGGCCCTATGCCTCGAGACAGTGCTTGGTAAAGGTGGGGACAGAACTCCAAGTACTGCAGGGTTTTATTTAACTCTAAAAATTGATTAACGTTTTGCTCATAAAAATGCTAAAGCTTTGTGAAAATGAATAGCTCTTGCCTCACTGTGTTTAACAAACATAGCACTTCTAGAAAATCTGTATAAATACTTTCTGTATAGTTAGTATTGTCCCAAGAAAAAAATTGCTAATCAATTATTTAAAACCCTGTACTGTAGCAGCAGCACAGAAATCTGCAGCTGATACATTCCTGAAACAGGTAATAGAAGTGGCCGTGCCTCTGGTGGAGTGGGCATGAACTACACCAGGAAGGTCCTTGCCATATTTCCCGCAATAATAAATGATAGAGTTGGCCAAGCATTTTGACAAGCACTGTTTTGAAACAGGGGTGCCCTCTTTTTCCAGGAGTGAAAGAAAACAACTGAGAGGACTTTCTGCAGTCCTTCATACATTTTGTGTAGTAATGCAGAATTCTATGCACATCTAAAGTGTGGAGCAATGCTCCCCTGGCTTGGCATGCTCTGAGTAATAAACAGGAAGGTAGATGTATTGATTTAAAGTAAACTCACACACCACTTTAGGAAGAAACTTAGGGTTAGTACACAAAAACACCCTGTCTTTGTGGAAATCAAATAAGGCTGCTGACACATGAGTGCCTCTAGCTCTGAAATTCTTCAAGAAGAATTACAGTACAAGTCACATAAACGGGACACCTCTGGACACCTTTTTGTCCTGTTTAAGTGGCTGTCCCCTTTAGGAGAAGTTGCTTAATTTCAGCATAGTGCAGAGCTTCCTAACATATGCTAAGCACTACAGTGCTGACTTTAATTTTAAAAGTGGTTTTGTTAACCTTGTAATGCTGTACAGTACCTTGCTGTACCCTTGGTTACTCTCCTTATTGATGCTGTCTGGTATCCGCGATCTCCCCAAGGAAGGGAAGGAGGGAGTAAACACTCACACTGGCCACAATTTTGATTTTGAGCTGTGCACTTTCTCTCTCTCTCTCTCAGGTGCCAGTGGTCTCGGTGAATTCAATTATTAAATGTCTTGTTGTATTTGGTGGCCAAAAATAAGTACCTTAAACACATCAGGGTCTTGGTAGAAAGAAAAACATGCACCACAGAAATTTAGGCCTTTTCTGTTTACTTCTGTTCAGCACAGACACAAGGGGAACGGTTATCTCAACACACGTTGGAAGACTCACACAGGAAGAGTTACAGTAAATGCATTCCTTAAAGCTGTTCTGCACATAATCCCTTCTGACTTAACTCGAAAGTATGTAAGTCAATAATTCAGAATTAATATGAAACTATTAAAGTTATTACTGCAATGTCCCTTTTAGTTAGTCTGTGTCATTAGAATATAGCTCTACAAGTTCATTCTCTTTGGTGGATGTCTTATACGCCTGACTGATGTAGTAGGACTGGAGGCTGTTGCACTGGAATCTGATTAGCATCAGCCACATCTTGTCGCAAATGCTGTGGTTCCACTATCTCTTCCTGTTCTTGTTTTGGAACAAATAATGCTGGATAACTATCTCAACTCTGGGTATCCCTTTTTTGTTCTGTCTCAATTCTAGTATGCAATTGGTCCACGTGTTTTTTTACTCTCCGCTGGTTAGTCAGTTAAACACTGTAGACAACGTTTCCAGACTTTTTTTCCACCACACCTTCTATTCATCTCTTCAGGCCTGCATATGTCCTGATCCACACAAAATCATTGGGTTTGAAGAATCTGGTCTTAGGAAGCATTTCAGTTACTGACCTATAGCCTAGAGGGCAAAGAAAGTCCAATTGAGTTTGAATCTGACGTCCAAACAACAATTCTGCAGGGGACATTCCCGTGACACAACATGGTGTTGTTCGATACATCACAAGAAAGTCTGAAAGGGCTATTTGTATTGCTGTTGGTGTAGTAGGATTAGCTTTGTCCATGGCAGAAAACACCAGGAGAAAGGACTGCTGTGTGACTGAACTTCTCTACTGGGACTAAAGAAGAAGAACTTTTGTACTTGGACCTTTAATTTAGGGTAAAGAAAAAACTAACAAACAAAACCAAAAAAAGTGTATGTTTGTCTGAGTTAACTGAACTGAATAGGTATCTGAACAGTTATCTAGGTGTAGATCTGGTTCCACAGCTAGCAGTGGAACCAGTGAACCAGAGGAGTGGCTATCTCTGCAAAGCAGTGTGCAAAAGATGGAGATTAGTGTCCAAAAGGTCGATAAGCAGAAAAGGGGCAAAATTCAGCAGAAGGGCAGACAGCAAGGAGAACCAGGGATAAATGAAAACCAAGGAAGGGGCTGGAGTAGAACAGTGAAGCAGTCTAGGGAGGTCAAATCATGGAAAGCCATGTGTGCAAATGCCAGGAGCCTTTGCAACAAGATGGAAGATCTGGAGGCTGTCATGGTACAGTCAGACCTGGACATTGTGGCCATCACTGAAACCTGGTGTAATGATAACCATGACTGGGAGATGGCCATACCTGGCTACAACATATTCAGAAGAGACAGAGCAGGCAGGAAGGGAGGAGGAGGAGTGGCACTGTATGTGAAAAATGACATAAGGGCCACAGAGATCCAGGAGAAACAAAATGGGGGAGAGATACTGTGGGTTAAGCTGGAAAGGAAAATGGGGCCAGCCATCCGCACAGGTGTGGTCTATAGACCACCATGCCAGGAGGAAGAAACAGATAGTGAGCTGATGCTAGCCATCCAAAGGATGGCAGACAAGGGTGAGGTAGTACTGGTTGGAGACTTCAATATTCCAGACGTGGACTGGAGCATCCCAGCAGCAGCATCAACTAGAGCAGATTTATCCTGACTCCTTCAGGGTGCCTCCCTCAAGCAACTGGTCATGGAACCAACTCGGCAGAAGGCAATACTGGACCTTGTGCTACAAACAGGGACAGTGTGATGGGGTAACAGTGGGGAGCACCTGGGTAACAGTGACCACCAGTCATTGTGGTTTGAAATCACAGAAAGAGCAGAACCAAACCACACAAAAACACGTATCCTGGATTTTAGGGGGGCAGACTTTGGGAAAATGGGGAGATACTTGAAAGAGGCATTAAGGGGAATGGGACAGGAATCAGGGGTTGAGGAACAGTGGGCAGTATTTAAAATGGGGATTATAAGAACAGCAGAATTATGCATTAAGCAGGTTAGCAAGAGGAAAAGGAAGAGGAGACCATTATGGTTTTCCAAAGAGGTAGCAAAGAAAGTGAAAGCCAAAAAGATTGCATTCAGGCAATACAAAAAGACACAGGCAGAAGGGGATAGGGAGAAGTACCAGGAGAAACAAAGGAGGCAGGAAGTCAGTAAGGAAGCCAAAGCTCAGACAGAAGAACACATTGCAAAATCAGTGGGTAAAGGGGACAAACCTTTACAGGTACATAAGTGAAAAAGAAAGACAAAGGGAGGGATAGTGAGACTGAAGGGGAGGATGGGAGCGCGTGGAGGATGACAACAGTAAAGCTGACATATTGAACAGGTATTTCTGCTCAGTCTTTACTGAGGAAGAGGGGGTAATGGGTCTGAAGGGAGCACAAGGGTGAGAATGGTGCAGAAATGGACACAAGTCCCTTTACACGAAAGGATCCTGAAGGAACTGGAAGTAATAAGAGTTGATAAAGCAATGGGGCCAGATGGGGTGCACCCCAGGGTCCTTAAAGAACTAAGAGAGGTGGTGGCTGAACCTCTGGCTATCCTGTTTAGCCAATCACTGGAAACAGGGGAGGTCCCAAAGACTGGAGGACAGCAGATGTAGTCCCCTTATACAAAAGTGGGAACAAAGAGGAAGCAGGGAACTACAGACCAGTCAGCCTCACTCGGTAGTGGAAAGATCATGGAAGCACTACTGAAGGAGAGATTGGTGGAACATCTGGTTGTCAATGGACTACAGGACCCAAGGCAGCATGGTTTCACCAGGGGAGGTCAGGTCAGACCAACCCTCATTGAATTTTTGACTGGGTGACTAGGAGGTGGATCAGGAGGGCAGTGGACATGGCCTATCTGGACTTCAGCAAGGCCTTTGACACTGTGCCACATAGAAGACTATTACACAAACTGGGGAATATGGGTGTGGGCAGGACAGTAGTGGTGGGTAGGTAACTGGCTGGGTGGCAGGACACAGAGGGTGGTGGTAAATGGCTGTCACTCCACAGAGGGAAGAGTGACCAGTGGGGTACCACAGGGATCAGTGCTGGGACCGGTCCTATTCAACATCTTCATCAGTGACATTGCGCAGGATCTAGAAGGCAGAATTTCACTTTTCGCTGATGACACAAAGCTCTGTAACAGAGTAGACACACCAGAGGGTGTAGACAGAATGAGAAGGGACCTGCAGAAACTTGAAGAATGGTCAGGGGTTTGGCAGTTGAAATTCAATGCAAAGAAGTGCAAGATAATGCATATGGAAGCACAAAAACCCTGGCACAATATATCAGTTGGGGGTGAGGATATCGATGCACCAAGTAGGAAAGGGATCTTGGGGTTGTCATCTCTGATGACCTCAAGGTAGGGAAACAGTGTGACAAGGCATCAGGTAAAGAAATAGGATGCTGGGATGTATAGGCAGTGGCATCACCAGCAGGAAAAGGAGGTCATAATCCCGCTATACAAGACACTAGTGAGGCCCCACATGGAGTACAGTGTACAGTTCTGGAGACCATACCTACGTAAGGACATAGGTTAGAAGGTTCAGAGGAGGGCAACAAAGATGGTGCATGGATTGCATAACAAGTCCTATGAAGACAGGTTGAAGGAACTGAACATGTACTCCTGGAGGAGAGAGGAGAGGGGATATGATGACATACAAGTATCTTACAGGAGGAACAGGTGCAGGAAAACACTATTTTTAAGCGTAAAGATGTTCCAGGACTAGAGGGCATGGATGAAGTTGGAGGAGGACGATTCAGAGGAAACATGAGAAAGAATTTCTTCACAGAATGGGTGGTGGACAAGTGGAACATCCTGCCAGAGGAAGTGGTGGGGGCTGAAACAATCACTGGATTTAAGAATGCATGGGATAGACATAAAGGAATTGTAGAGGTCAGGGGTAAGGGAAAACAGACTTCTAGGAAAACAAACTGAACTTACAAGCTCAAATGGGCAGACTGGGTGGGCCATAGGCCCTTATCTGCCGACATTGTCTATGTATCTATGTATCTCATGTGATTGAAGGGACTTAATAGCTGTGAGGTTTAAATTACTTGTAGAAAGATCTAGTAAGTAGGGGGAGTGGCTTAGCTAGAAGGAAGCTACATTTAAAGACTGCCTTAGAAAGATTCTGCTAATAGCTTGGCAGACACCAGGAGAAAGGACTGCTGTGTGACTGAACTTCTATTGGGACTATATTGCCCTCCTTCCTCCCCTCCACCCCCACCCAAAGCTAGTTCTATTTTGATAGGCAGAGGATTTGACTGACAACAGGAACTTCCTGTTTGGGAGCAGGAAGAGAGTGATCACAGAACCACCAAAGACCCACCATCCTAGAAGGGCAAGAGTAGCTCTCCGGCCCCCTCTAGCTGCTGGAGGTCTGCCTCTGAGCAAGTAAGTGGTCTACTGAGAAATATAGGATATTCTTTTCGTAGAACAGGACACTCAGGAGCTTAAAGGGCACACAGGCAGAAAGTAAGGAGAGAGAAGAAAAAAAAACAGAGGAAAGAGTAAGGATTGCAGACAGTTAAGGGGCCAGAAATAAGACATGATTGGAGTGGTGCAGTGCAGTGGCTGTGGAGCAGCAGTCTTCCGGGAGATGTTCTGGAGGATGCGGTGTTGTCCCATCTGCAGGTACCCTCTGGGCTGAGGGAGAAGTGCTCATCTCCAGGCTGAGTTGGTCAGGATTTGTGGGACCTCTTCCATCCAGGAACCACCAGTGCCACTGCTGCTGCCTCAGAGGTTGCCAAGAAAAAGGAGTGGTTGGACCACAGTGGGCTCAGGGAGGGTGAGGGTGGTGAACAGAGGTGCATCCTCCAGTTGTACCCTTCACAATCCCTATGCCATTCTGGCAAAGTGTGGTTCCTCTTGGAGGCACCCACAGTGGAGACCAAGGAGGATGCTGGGAACCTCCACAAAGGAGACCCACAGGAGGTGGCAGGGATCCTGCAGGAGAAGAAACAACTCCTGGTTGGGGACTCCATTGTTAGGAAGGTAGAACTGGGGGGGGGAGGGAGGTAGGTGCCTGCCTGGCGCCATGGCTTGGAGGGACAGGGAGCGAATCCTCAGGATTGACGGAGCAGCTGCACAAGGGAGGGAGCTGGATGTCATTGTCCACCTAGGGACAAATGACCTGGCT
Source organism: Neoceratodus forsteri (assembly GCA_016271365.2). Taxonomy (NCBI): domain Eukaryota; kingdom Metazoa; phylum Chordata; order Ceratodontiformes; family Ceratodontidae; genus Neoceratodus; species Neoceratodus forsteri. Next base: position 29,018,618 of record JADMNL010000035.1, on the reverse strand, counting down.
AAGAAAGGGATTAGAGAAGTGCAGGAAGAGTTTGTGTAAATGGGGAGGGGCCTTAGTCAGGTAGCACGCACGGTAACCTTCTCGGAGGTGCTGCCCATCTATGGCATAGGACAGGCTAGGGTGTTCCGCACCATAGGATTCAATCAGTGGTTGAAAAACTGGTGTTGAGCTCAGGGATTTGGCTTCATTGGGGACTGGAGGTCCACCTGGAGTGATGCAAGCCTATACTGGCATGATGGGCTGCTTCTGTCCGGGAGGGGAAGCAGGATCCTAGGTGATAGGTTTAAATGCTTTATTGGCAAACATTTAAACTAGCCAAGGGCGGAGGCACTGGAAAGGAGCAGGGAAATCCTAGCCGACCCAAATAATCACGGTAGTAAGTGCGGCAAACACCAACATAGAGATGTCGATAGGGAGAAGGGCAGGGGTAAATGGAGCAAGTGACAAAGGCAAGAAGGACAGGGATGGGGCAGAAGGGAGTAAGGCCATCAGGAAATGGAGGGTAATGAATACCAATGCCCATAGTCTGGGCAACAAGCTCCCTGAGCTGGTGTCCTTGATGGAAGAGGGATGCTTGGATATCGTAGCAGTCACAGAAACATGGTACACAGAGAACCATGACTGGGATGTTAACATACCAGTGTATATAACCTACAGGAGAGACAGGCAGGGGAGAAGAGGAGGAGTAGCTCTATGTGAAGGAAGGGATAAAAGCAACTGAACAAAAGAGTAAACAGGAGGAGAGGAGGCACTGTGGGTCACCTTGGAGACTGGAAAGGGCACCACAATCCACACAGGGGTTGTATAGACCCCCATGTCAGGGGAGGAATGGACAAGGATATGATAGAAGGCATTCTTAGAATGGCAGAGAAAGGGGAGCTACTGTTGATGGGAGACCTGAATATGCCAGATGTTAACTGGAGCGCATTTGCTGCAGTCACATCCAAGAGCAGGACCATTCTTGATGCCCTACAGGTGGCAGGCCTCAGACAGCTAGTTTTGGAACCCACTCGTGAGGGAGCAATCTTAGACCTCGTACTCTCAAACGGGGGCAGTGAGAGGACCGCAGATCTAGAAGTAGGTTGCCATCTGGGGACAAGTGACCATCAAACAGTGTGGTTCACGTTAACTCAGCTACAGAGTCAAGCCATACAAAAGTGAGGGTGCTGGACTTTAGAGGGCTGACTTTAGCAAGATGGGAGAGTGCCTCAGAAAAGCACTAGCAAACAGGCTAGAAGGAGGTGTGGAGCAACAATGGGAATCATCAAACTGCCATCACAGAGGCAACAAGCCTTTGTGTGAAGCAAAAAACAAATCAAAATGAAAGAAAAGTCACTATGGTTCTCAAAGGAGGTGGCTGTGAAAGTCAGGAAGAAAAAGATAGCATCCGGAAGTATACAGAAACACAGAAGGAGCAGGACAGAAAGCTGTACCAGTTAAGGCAGAAGGAAGCAGGAGGGAAGTCAGAATTGCAAAGGCCCAAACTGAGGAAAAGATAGCCAACTAAGTTAAGAAGGGGATAAACCTTTATAGGTACATACAGCAGCGAGAAAGACAAAGGGAGGGATAGTGAGGCTGAATAGAATGAACAGGTGGGTGGCAGAGAGATACTGAACGAATATTTCTGCTCAGTATTCACAAAAGAGGAGGGGGAGTGCCAAATCCAATTAACAGAAGCACCTTTGATAGGGGGTCGATCCCAGTCCTTTCACAGAAGAAAGGGTTCTGCAAGAACTCCCAAACTGAAGGTGGACAAAGCAATAGGTCCTGATGGAATTCACCCCAGAATTCTAAAAGAATTAAGGGTGGAACTAGTGAAACCACTGGCTACTCTTTCTAATAAATCATGGGAGGATGGTGTGGTACCTGAGGACTGGAGGAAGGCGGATGTGATTTCCTTCACAAAAGTGGACCAAGACAGAGGCAGGAAACTACAGACCTGTCAGTCTGACCTCTGTGGTAGTGAAAGTGATGGAGTCACTTCTGAAGGAAAGAATAGTTGAGTACCTAGAGGTCAGTGGAGCACAGGACCCAAGGCAGCATGAGTTGACAGTGGGAAAGTCATGTCAGAAGAATGTAATAGATTTCTTTGACTTGGTGACCAAAGTAGTAGACCAGGGAGATGCTGTGGACATGGCCTACCTAGACTTTAGCAAGGCATTTGACACAGTCCCACACAAAAGATTAATAGTCAAATTAACTGGCCTGGGAGTGGGTCCCAGGGTGGTAGCCTGGGTAAAACATTGGCTGCACAACAGGACACAGAAGGTAATTGTAAATGGAGTCCTCTCTGAAGAAATGGGTTACTAGTGGGGTACCGCAGGGTTCAGTATTGGGTCCAGTCCTTTTTAATGTCTTCATCAGTGGCATTGCAGAGGGACTGGAAGGAAAAGTATGCCTTTTTGCAGATGACACAAAGATCTGCAACAGGGTTGATACACAAGGAGACGTGGAAAGGATGAAAAGGGACTTGGCTAGGTTGGAGGAATGGTCAGAAGTATGGCAGCTAGGATTCAATGCAAAGAAGTGCAAAATAATGCACCTGGGAAACAAGAACCCAGGGGAAGAATACACAATGGGTGGGGAGTAACAACAACAAAAAAGGAAAGGGACCTGGGGGTAATCATATCAGATGACCTTAAGGTTAGCAAGCAATGTGAGAAGGTAGTAGGGAGGGCTGGGGGTATACTGGGATGTATAGGGAGAAGCATCAGCAACAGAAAACAGGAAGTTGTTATCCTTCTGAACAGACAGTTGTTGAGACCCCATCTGGAGTACTGTGTCCAGTTCTGGAGACCCCATCTCCGCAAGGACACAGACAGGATAGAGGTAGTCCAGAGGAGGGCAACTAAAATGGTGCAGGGTCTGCAAGAGAAAGCGTATGAGGAGAGACTAAAGGAGCTTAATATGTATACCCTTGAGGAAAGAAGGGAGGGGAGAACATGATAGAAACTTTTAAGTACCTCAGTGGAATCAACAAAGTCCAAGAGGGTAGCATCTTTCAGAAAAAGAAATGCAAGAATAAGGGGACACAATTTAAAGATAGAAGGAGGGCGATTCAGGGGCAATGTGAGGAAGTATTATTTCACAGAGAGGGTAGTGGATGCATGGAACAGCCTTCCTGAGGAGGTTGTGGGGTTTAAAACTGTGAGAGAATTCAAGAATGCATGGGACAGACATAAGGCAATTCTTGTGGGGGTAGGAAGAAATAGGCTGTTGGTTAACTAGGATCTGTGGCCTATCCTGTAGGTAGGGAAATGGGCAGACTAGATGGGCCAAGCGGTCCTTATCTGCCATCAAAGTCTATGTTTCTGTGTTTCTATGTTACTCTTTTTAAAAGTCTGAACCAGGCATTCCACTTTGCCATTTGAACTTTGATGGTAGGGAGGTGAGAAAATATGGTGGATACCACATTGCTGGAAAAACGTTTAGAATTCAACAGATGTGAACTGTGGTCCATTATCTGAGACAATCACTTGCGGAAAACCATGGGTAGCAAAGATAGAGTTCAGTACTTTAATGATACTCTCAGTAGTTGTCGGAAGACATTTGATAAATTTCTGGCTATTCTCTACGCATCATTTAAGAGTAACCACATGGAATTTAAATTAGGTCCCGTGAAATCAATAATGCAACCTATGCCAGGGTTTTTCAGGTTGTTTCCAATGGTGAACTGGAGCTCGTGCTGGATTTTCCATCGATACACCACAACCTTCGCATCTTTGCACAACCATGTATGTGTCTCTGTCAATGGAAGGCCACCATATGTGAAGTCTGGCCAGGGATTTCATTTTAGCAGTGCCTGGATGGCCCACATGCAGAAGAGTTAACACATTTGAATGATAACATTTGGGTAGTATGACATGCAATCCCCATAAAAGACACCTCAGCAATGGACAACTGCTGTCTCTTTGTATAGTAGGGTTGTAGTGCAGTCGAACAAGTTGTGCCTTGCAGCCAATCCTCAAGCATAGACTGATACACTTGTTTCAAAATTGCATCTTGACTAGTTGCTTTTGCAGTGTCCTTGGCTAGTACTGGAAGCTGATCTAACTGTTGTAGCTCCATTGCACACACAACAGTAGAGTCCTCCATATCTTTGAATTGCACTGGAAAACTATCTGGCCACACCTGGCATATTAATGGCTTCTCTTTAAGTCCCATATTGAACTCCATTTCTCTGGATATTGGTAACCTTGACAAGGCATCTGCATTTCCGTGCTGGTCAGTTGGATGGTATGCAGTGTTCCCATTAAGGCTGCAGATCTGGGGGTGCATTGCTCTCCCTCCAAAACCTTTCAGGGGTACAAAATTAATTCTAAGAGTTTATTCTACCATTTGTAGAACATTTTTGTGGGGTACATGTACTTCAAACAGATTTATGGGGGTACAATGTACCCCCTTCACACAAAGATGTAGTTGAATTTCATAATTTGTACTTGAATCAAGTACAGATGGGGTAAATGGGAACACTGATGGCATGTGACCTCGAAATTATAGGCAGACAAAATTAATGCCCATCATTGAAGTTGGCTAGCAGCCGTTTCTGAAATTTCTTTTTCTGGACTGAAAATTGTTACTAGTGGCTTGTGATCCGTCTTCAGGTAAAACTTGTGACCTAGCAAGTATTGACGAAATTTCTGGACTCCAAACACAATCACTAATGCTACTCTCTGAATCTCTGCATAATTCCTTCCAACTGCAGAGAGTTTGTGTGAAGCATGGGCTGTCGGCTTCTCCACTCCTTCTGGATCTGTATGGAAAAGGACAGCTTCTATACCCACAGGACTAGCATCACAGGCCAATGTGATAGGTAAGTTAGGATCATAATGAGTTAAATTATTCACATTGGATAAGAGAGACATTGATAACTTGAACTGCTTTACTGTGGCCCTTGGTCCACGTCCACAGAGTACTGTTATGTAACAGTTCATTTCGGACAGCACATTTAGTGGCTAAGCCAGGTATGAAATGATCATAGTAGTGCACCATACCCAAGAATGAGCACAATTCTGAAACATTCTGTGGTTCAGGCATATGCACAATGGCTTCCACCTTTTCATCATTCAGATGAATTTTGTCTTTGTCAATAGTGTGACCTAAGTACGTGACACTTGGTTGACAAAATTGGCATTTTTCTCTGCTGCGCCTGAATCCACTCTGTTGCAATCTCTCTAAAGTCTTTTACAAGTTAAGTAAATGTTCTGCTTCTGTCTTGCCTGTGACAGTGATGTTATCCAAATAACAAGCAACTCCTAGTATATTGCCCACTGTTTGCTCAATCACTTTTTGAAAAATAGCTGGTGTGGAACTAAGGCCAATACATAACTGTTTGTACTTGTACAGTCCTTGGTGTATATTAATCACTACCAATTTCTGAGTCTGTATCCAGTTCCACTTGAAGATATGCATCAGCGAGGTCCAGTTTAGAGAACCCCACACCACCATTCAGTTTATGAAAAAGTTCCAGTGGTAAGGGTAAATGAAACACATCTCTGCTAAGTACTGGATTAAGTGTCGCCTTAAAATCTCCACATATTCGAACCTTACCACCTGGTTTAGATACCACCCCAATTGGAGTAGCCCAATCTGAACTTGAAACCTTTTCCAGGACACCTGCTTTTTCCAGTCTGTCCAATTCTGCCCCAACCACCAGTTTTAAGGCAAAAGGAAGTTTCCGTGGTTTACAAAACTTAGGGACTGCATTAGACTTTGTAACTAGCTTGGATTTAGCTGTTGTGCAACATCTCAGGCCTTTCCAAAGCTCTGGATACAAGTCTAAAATCTCTCCAGGCTTGGGTGGATTACTGCTTTGTGGTACCTGGACAGCAGCAAATAGGCCAAAATCTGATGTATCCATATGACTGTTTAGAAGAACCTGAGCATCTCTGCCTAAAATGTTGACACCCTTTTTTGAAACCAGAAAAGTTAAAGGTATATTAGGAGAATCAGTCCGTTGTACTAAAGTGGTAAACAAGCCCAGTGGCTGAATTGGCTGCCCTTCAAATGCGTGCAGCAACTTATTGCAAGGAGACAGTGGTGGCTTATCCAGATCAGACCATGCTTGATGATTAATAAAAGTAACTGGGGAAGCAGAGTCTACCATTAAACGCAACTGATGCCTCAGTTGTGGCAATTGAAGTAACACATAGAAAGGAGGAACATCTTTAGTCTGCATTTGTGGTGCAGTAGGAACCACTGCATTGTCTGTGCTCTCTGAACTGACCACTGTGGTTCTCCTGCTCCTGCAAACCTTAGCAATATGTTCCTGACATTTACATGTATGACACTGACCTTCTCTGAATTTGCACAGGTCCCTGCTATGCTGAGAAGACCCACATAATGCACATTTGTAACTGTCCACGTAGTTTGGGTGGAGTGGTTGAATTTTCTTTGAAAACAGTGGTTTAGACTTGGGTCTGAGCTGTTTCAATTTGGGGTTTACTGCAGCTACTCGTACCTCATTTTTAGTGTTCATCTTAGCATGTGCTTCATTTTCTGCAGCCTCATACATTTGTGCCAACTGTAATAGTTCATCAGCAGATTTCTTGACACTTATTGAAAGTAATTGCTGAATACGATGTTCATTATTCAACTCCATCACAAACTTATCAGCTAAATTAGATTCAAGATGCCCCCTTCTCCACTCACATGTGAGAGCTAAGCTTTTGCTCTCTGCCAAATAAGATTATAATGACTGACCAGGTCTGTGCTGGTAACTGTAGAATTTATAACGTTCGTTCAGCCCTTGGGAAAGTTGTTAAACTGTATTGTGCATTCAATTTAGCCTTTAGCTCTTGATATGACATATCCTCCTGCCGGTCCGGTGCACACAGACTGCATAAAAGTTTGAAGGTTTTACTTCCCAAGAAAGTACAAAAAGCAGCTCGAATAAATTAATCCTGTAGTTCAAGATTTGCAGATTGTATGGCAGGATTAAGTAATAACTACTGATCAAACTGTCTGGACCATGTATCCCAGTTTGTTCCTGTAAAAATCTCAAAGCTGGCTGAAGTTGTCTTGATACTCCACAGTTCCAAATTGCTTACTTGCTTCCAATGCAGAAAAGTCAGAAAATGGTGTAATTCAGTAAGCTGGAGCTGTTAAAATTTCCACCATCTGTCACCGCCTGGCTGAAAATAAGTACCTTAAACATATCAGGGTCTTGATAGAAAGAAAAAACGTGCACCACAGAAATTTAGGCCTTCTCTGTTTACTTCTGTTCAGCACAGACTCAAGGGAATAGTTATCTCAACATACACAGGAAGACTCACACAGGAAGAATGACAATAAATGCATTCCTTGAAGCTGTACTGTCTAACATTTCTTATAGCTGTACTAAACATAACATGTCTGACTTGCAGAGAGAGAGGCAGTTCTGATTTTGAGCCACACACTTTCTTTCTGTCTCGCTCTCTGATTTGCACACTAGTGTTGGTAGTCTCTGGGAATTAAATGGTGAGGCAGTAAATCGCACAGCAACCAAGTGGCTGGAGATCTTACTTCGAGAGGGCTCTTGCAGTAGGTAATTACATATAGGACTGATGCCGGCCGGTGGCAGGACCCCACGGAAACATTTCTAGCTAGCGGTCCTGGCGAGGCTGCCCCACGTCAGGTGACGGCGTCAAAGCGGCGTCGGTATAAAGGGGCGGTCCCAGACGCCCGCCTTCCAGTTCTTTCCCGCCGTCAGCTCGTGCAGCGCCTCGCGGTTAAGTTCTTATCACTCAGTCCTGTTACTGTGTCGTTTTTTTGATTAGTTTCAGAATTTTACTCTTTCGTCAGGTGAACGTCGGTATATGTCATCCCCTTCAAAGAATAAGTGCGACTCGTGCGGCGCCCAACTGCCTCACAAAGATGGTCACTCCCTCTGCCTCTTCTGCCTAGGCCCCACCACGTGGTCGATAAGGGTCCGCACTGCCTCCGCCACCCGCAGATGACGCCAGCAGTCCTGAGCCCATCTCCTCAAAAGAAGATGTTCTGCGATGGAGAAAGAACTGAGAAACTTCCGGCGTCAACCTCACCTGAAGGGCACAAAAGCGGGATAAGAAAGGGACGGAGAAGGCCTCCTCTTCCAGCGACTCCGGCCCGAGTCACGGGCAAATATTTATCCCTTTGGGGGATCGCCCAACAGCAACAACCTCAAGGCTTTGGGAGACGTCGGCCCGCCCGGCAGGTCCGAGTTCGAGCCCGCCGGGCGAAAGGAGACTCCAGCCCCCAGTACTGCCGCAGGCCTGCGGCCTACTGGTGCGGGCACCTCCCTTAAGCCGGACGTCGGCCCCTCCGACATATGCCGGGAGAAGGCCTCTAAGACGCTCAACCTCTCAGGCCGGTGCTCGGCAGCGTCTCCCTTGGACCGGGCCTCCTCTTATCCTCGGCCCATTTCCGATGAGGGACCCCTGAAGCTGGATGCCGGCTCCTCTGGCGTCTGCCGGGACTCTGCCCATAAGCCACACGTCGGCTCCTCCGACGTGCGCCGGGCCTCTGAGCCTATGGCGGAACTTACTACTTCTGTCATTCCAGGCTCTCCGCAGCCTTCGCTGCCATCAGGGGGAGCCCCAGTGCCCCCTGCCTGACCCTGGGGATTCCCCCCGTCCCTGAACGAGACTCGGGACCATGGGGTATCGTCCGATCTGACGCCGGTTCCCCTGACGCCAACTCCGATGCTGGCCCCGCCGACGCTGGTTCTAACACTGGCCCCTCCGATGCCGGCGGGGGAGTTTCCTCTTCCTTCGGGCTCTCCACCCCATGGGCCTATCCCAGCTGATCCGCCCGTGGAGTACCTGGCTGGGCCGTCTGCTCTGGCAGCTCCTCCAGCGCCTGGGTATCTGCTGTCGTATCCGACACCGGTTTTCCCAGGTCCGCAGTATTCTGCGCCGCCGTACCCAGTGCCAACTCCTTCGACGCCGCAGTACCCTACGCCCCAGTACCTGACTCCGGGATACCCGCAGCCGGGTTACGGATACTCCCCCTACGGATTCCCTCCATACAACTATCCCCCTCCTCCACCACCCCCTAGACCGCCGGTGGATCTGCAGGAGACTCTTGCTTTCTGGTGGGCTGAGGCCAAGGCTCAGCTCACCAAGGAAGTCGAGAGCTGTCTTACGGCGACAGTGCCACCCCCGGCTCCTGTACGCCCCAGATGGCACACTCCCTGTCCACCTCCGGATTCCCGGGCTTTGCCCTCGGGATCCAGAGAGGGGCAGGACACGCATTCTGGGATCCCTCCCAAGGAACCCGTTCCTCCCCCTAGATGAGTTAGGGGAGTCTTATTCTGCTTCAGACTCTTCCTCTCCTTCTCTCTCAGACTCCTCCAAGGCTTCCGATGGAGGTTCCGAGAAAGACGACAAGCCACGCTCTCCGTCCAAACCCCGGCCAAGGACTCCTCCGAAGTCTCCTTCGGAGGATCCTTCCTTCACAGAGTTGCTCAGAAAGATCCAGGAAGTTCATCAGTGGCATTCCTTAGAATCAGACCCTCAACGGGTAAGACTCGCCGAGCATCTGCACTTGCCCCTTACGGCTCCTACCTTAGTGCCACCCTGGACTGAGCCTCACACCCACCTTATTTCCACTATTTGGAAACAACTGTCGGCATTAGCCCCACTTTCCAGGAAGTCGAACAGGCTATACCAGGCTCCGGTGATCTGCTGCAAAGTTAGGAGTTTGATCTGTGATCTGCGGCTTGGGAACATGTAAGTTTTTATTTTTCGCACTACGATCACTACAGGACCCAATCTGTGGACACAGCTCCGAGTAGCTGGAGGTACAGGGACACATGTTTCTATGGGCAGCACTAAACATCAGGCCAGTTGTTGACCCTGCTTTTCTCTCTCTCTCTCTCTCTCTCCAGTAGACCAGCTTGTAAGTGGGGAGGGTGGGGAAGGGTAGCTATGAGGGTAGCTACGAGCTATGGTCCCTCCAGTTAACAGTCGCAATTAGCTGGCAGCCACTAACTGCCACGATTAACACCTTATTAGGTGTTACCAGGGGTACTAAATGGGGATGTATAAAGACAAGTCTGGCCACAATCATCCCAATTATGTGGTGGTGCTGTCCCCTTTAAACATAAAGTGCCCCCATAGGATAACATTGACACTTAATCGGTACCCTGGGGGACGTCCGCTTAAAGCGAACATCCCCTTTAAGTGCATCCCGATTAAGGGGCTTATACTGTAATAGCATCTAAAAACAACACTTTCCATCATAGGAGCTGACTTTTATTTTTCCGGGGGGACTCAAGGAGAATGGCTGGGGGTCTGGGGGCCACCAAGGCCCCCAGAAGCTATGGGGTTTTTGTGCTTTTTGAGAGTTTTACTGAAGAGACATCACAGCATAACAAACACCATTTCAGTGCTAGCATATTATCCAAATTTGCCATTATTTTCTTGTCACTCACCACCGTGAACCACTCCCCAGCAAGTATTGCTGGCACTGGTGGTGTCCCTCACCCACCTTGACCCACTCCCAGCAAGTGCTACAGACACTGGTGATATAAGTCACCCACTTTGTAACTGCATGATAACAGGTGGCCACTCTCCTGGCCATTCTCCCAGATGTCCAGCTTGCCGACCAGTCACCTGAGCCACTGTCAATGTCCATATCCTTCCTTCACCAATGTCGGGATACTCTAGACCTCAGCTTATGATGAAGGGTCATGAGTAAGACCTGAAACACAGGGATTTAGTAGCTGCAGACTCCATATTAAAAGTGTTTTACTTTGCCGAGACTTTATTTCGTTTTAACACCAATGGCCAGGGCCAGATTAATGGATGCAGGGGTCCTACTCTGTCATATTTTGGGACCTGGGGGGGGCCTAAATGCCAGCATCCCACTCCTCTGTGGTGCCGGGCATGCAGAAACCTTGTAAACTCCAGCAATTCATCAATTTAACAATTAACCTCTAACTTAGTGGTGAAGCTAAGTAGGATCCTTTCAGAGCAATATGGTTTTGCTCCCAGATTTCTGATAAATGAAGCATCAAATAATTCAAATTCAAGCAGTGAATATAGTTGGTAGCCCCCCCCCCCATGGCTATAGAATCTTGTAGCCCCCTGAGCCCAGGCTAGTAGCAGTAGCAACCAATCCTCAGTTCCATGTAAATGCAATTATTTTCTTTTCTCTGTTTTTGTAGTCATGTTTTTGCTTCAATTCAATTAACTGCTGTTAAGTGTTCCCTTCCCGCCTTTTCCAATCCAACCAAATCATCCACCAAATGCAAAAATCATTGAAGTCACGACAAAATAAGAAAGTCAGTATGACAGTGTAAGTAACAACATACCTGGAGGTGTGGCCTGCCCTGACAGACTGGTCAATCATCGGACTTGGCCCGGGACTCCTCACAGGACGAGAGGCCCAGCAGCAGCCCCACTGACTGACTACAGTCACCAGCACACGATGAGCAGTACGCCATCTCTCCAACTCTTGGAGTCAGAGTGGTCATCAACATCCAATGAAAAGAAGCCCTGGACAATGGCAAATCAGATGACTCTGGCCCGGCCAGCTCTCTCTACTAGCAGTCTGTAGTCTTCTTCGATCGAGAGCGAGACGATCTCCGACCATCCATTATCCATTCATCCTCGACTCCTTATTACCCAGCCACACGTCCTGACACCACTCTCACACATGCAGATTCCCACTCCCCAGTAGCCACACCTCCAGGAGGACCTCTAAGATATGGTTGGTTGTGGTGGTGGGGTCAGGGTGGATCAATCGCAGACTACTCTGTGCTATGCAGCTGTCCCCACCCCCCCGAGAGGCAGAGCCAGAGAGACTCTCTCAGAGTGAGGAGGTGCTTTTCTTTTTTGGCAATGCTGTGAATGTGATGATCCTACAACCACTCAACAGTACAGCAAGTATGACCGGTCCGAGGTCTGTGGCTGTGGTCTGCCGGGTAGGGAAAAAGAAAATAAGTTAAACAGTGAGGGGGCCCTGCTGAACCATGGGGCCCTACGCCGTGGCGTAATCTGCATACAGGTTAATCCAGCCATGCCAATGACTCTTCCTTCATTGTGTTGTTTCAATTTTTAGATACAGTCAAGCATCAAACTGCTTTGCTGAATTGTTACTTTACAGCTCCGCTGCAAGCTACTCTCAGGGGGCCATTAGTCATTGAGAACTACCTGTTGTAGATAATGAAGAAATGAACAATTAAAAATAGGAGCCCAGAAGTGGACTACTGCCGAGCAACATGAAGAAGGCAAAGTAAAGCAGGGAGCAGTAGGAGAGCCACAACTAAAAAGTGCAGTGAATTAAATTTTAGAAAATATTGAAATATGTATGTTTCAAGCATTTGCACACAGCAGCAGTAAATCAAAAAAAAAAAAAACTCTTTCTAGGAGCATGGATATCTTGTTCATCCACACCATCTGGCATTGTCTCTTTCCCCTTTAAATCTTGCCGGAAGTCTTCAAGCTGGCTCCTCCCACCCACCCGGGTGGTAAATACCTGGGCTCCACCCCATGACGCCAGATCTTCCTTTCCGCTGGAAGATATAGGTCCCTCTTGCTACTTTGCAGTACCATAGGCCCTGGAGTCAAATCGACGGTTTTCGCTGCACTTACTCACCTTAAAACTCATAAGAGTTTATGATTCAGATCTGAACGCTTCGGATATGGAGGACAAGTCATCCCCCGGGTTTCGCCGGTGTCCTTGTGGACAAAAAATGTCTCGCACCGATCCCCACCTCTCGTGCATCTACTGCCTCGGCGCCGTGCATGATACTTCGGCTTGCACCATCTGTTTGGCCTTCCATCCCACCATTCTGGAGGACCACAAGGCGCGCCTAAAGTTGGGGAGACGACCGACCAATCCACGGTGAAATCGAGGAGGCCAGGTGGGCTTTTTCCGCGGCTACGGGATCCACCGAGCAGCTCAAGCAGATGGCAGCCTTCGAAGAGGAAGCTGCCCAACCTTCAGCCAACTGAAGCTTCTTCATGCTGCTCAACTTGGGCTCCACCTTCACGGGATCCTTCTGGGAGTTGTGCCAGTCTCTCCGTACTAAGGGTGAGGTGCCTTCGGGCTCGCACTCCTCCCGATCCAAGAAGAAGGATAAGGATCCTAAACCATCTTCTTCTACCCGAAGAAGACACTCCTGGGACCAAAAGCGGTCCGACTCTCAGGAGCAAGGGGTCTCGACCATGGTCAAGATCGCCTCCTCAGCTGCCAGCTTTTTGGACCTCCCGTCAGGCCAGGGCACCGATAGAGGATACGGTAGAACCGGATGAGATTTCTCGACCCGATCGGAGCCTTGTCGCGCGCGCCTGTCAATGACTCCCTGGAGAGGAATCCCATTCTCTCCTTCCCCAACGAGGAAACCCGTCCTTCTGGCATCCCGATCGAGGGACAAGTGCCGGAACCCCGGTTCTCACTGAATCCGGCTTCTCCCGACCGACAGAGCCGATGCTGTCGGTCTCAATCGAGGAATAGGACCCCATCGGTCGGTAAACCAAGAAAGGGTCACAAACACTCCCGGAAGAGGCGCCACCACCATTCCTCATCTTCCTCGGGTGAGGAGAGACTTAGACGGAAGCTCCGTCAACGTTATGAGGACCTCATGTGGCAGCAACTTCTTTTAACAGGTCAAATACCGTCTGCTCCAGCAGTACCGGCCATTACTTGGCCCCAGCCTCTTTGGCCGACACTGACTCCCTCGGTTCCGAGGACTCCGGTTCTCCCTCTGGTGGGACCGGTGCGCATTTTGGCTAGGCCCGTTACGGGCTCCCTACCAATTTTGGTGGAACCACCACCAAAACAGCCTCAGGGAGGAACTCTCTCTAAGGAGAACCGACCAACTATGGGCCTGCCCCATAGGTTGTCCATTACGGTCACTCCTGATCACCCTAGGCGCATTGAGGGGGACTTAGGTGGGAGACCCTTGTATCCGGACTCCCTAGATTCGGATACTACTATCCTTCACTCACATGATGAGGTGTCGGTGACGGGCATGGAGGAAGGGCCTTCCTCCTTCCAGGGCATCCTTAGACTCATTTCAGAGTCCATAGGTATGCCTCTGCAGCCCATTCAGAAGAAGGTGGAATATCCTCTCATGGATATTCTCAAGAGGGGGGATACCCCGACGGAGGCCTTCCCAGTGGCTGAAGCCATAGTTGGCCTGGCACTGGAACTTTGGCAGTGTCCAGCCTCTTGCCCGGCTCCCTCTGCCCGCATGGCCCGCAAGTACGCGGTGCCCATGGGGTTCTTGGCCGGCTTCACTGAGCATCCCTCGGCAGAAAGCCTTGTGACTGCCTCAGTGTTTAGGCGAACGGGCAGCTCTGCGGTTACTGACGGCCCTCCGGACAAGGAGTCCAAAAATATGGACCACTCGGCCCGGAAGGTTTACGCAGCATCATCCCTAGGCCTTCATCAGGCTAGCTCAGCAGTGATTATGGCACACTTCTCTCACGCCCTTTTGGGGTCGCTTGATGAAGTCCTCCCTCATCTCCCAGCAGACATGCAGACCATGGTCAAGCAAGTCTGGGACCAGGGCCATGCTTTTGCTAAACAGCTTCAGACGGCTCTGGACATTGGTGATTCCTGTGCCCGTTCACTAGCTGTCATGGTAGCCACTTGCTGCAGGGCTTGGCTGAGGTTATCCTCCTTTCCCGCGGATACTGAGCACAAGCTAGCAGATGTGCCCTTCCTTGGCACCGACCTCTTTGGTCCAGGAGTGGCAGGTCATCTAGAGCGCATTGAGCAGTCTAATGCCACCTTAGATGCCACCTCTGCTAAAGGTTCTTTGGGCAAGAACCAGCAGAAGCGAAGGAAGAAGTCCTTTCGGCATTCTTCCCCTGCGGTCAGACAGCCCTCCTTCCAAGGAAGTCAGCAACAGCAGCAGACTCAAGCTTGGCACCCTAGGCCCAAGTAAGGTCCCCAACAGCCCCACAAAGGAGGCTGAAGTGCTGGTCCAGGTGCCTCCTCCAAGCCTGCACAGTGACGAGGCGGGGGTGGCCTCGCCTGCACCCATCACACCAGTTCTGGGTCCTCCCATGGGGGGCCGGCTCCACCACTTTCTTTTCGCCTGGTCCAGTATCACTTTGGACAGGTGGGTTCTGGAAGTGGTCGGGCAGGGACTGCCTCTAGAGTTCGAGCAGTACCCCCCCCAGCCGGGCCCGTGCCCCACGGGAGGAAAGGATCTCAGTTGGTGCTCAGTCGGCCCTTTGGGACGACGTTGCTCAGCTCCTCCTCAAGGAGGCGGTAGCTCCAGTGCAGGATCCTCCTTCAGACCCAGGCTTCGTCTCCAGGTACTTCCTGGTGCCCAAGCGGGCTGGGGGGGTGTTGGCGCCCCATTCTAGATCTCCACGACCTGAATCGGTATCTCAGGTCTCGCACCTTCTGGATGGTAACTCTGAACCAGATCATACCATCCCTGGAGCGAAACATGTGGTTCTGTACACTGGATCTTCAGGACGCATTCTACCACGTCCCAATCCGTCCGTCCCATCAGCGGTTCCTCTGCTTCAGGGTCGAAGGGTCCCTGTACGAGTTCAGAGCCATGCCGTTCGGCCTGTCAGGTCTTCACGAAATGCATCGCAGTGGTGGCAGCCCATCTACGGCATCAAGGGGTTCGCATTTACCCCTGTCTAGATGACTGGCTGCTGGCGGGTTCCTCCCTTCAGGAGGTGGAGAGGTCCAGAGACCTGACCCTCCGAACCTGCTCCCACCTGGGCCTCCTAATCAACGAGGCCAAGTCAGAACTTGTGCCTTCTCAGGTGATGGGCTTCATCGGGGCAGAGCTTGACTCTTGTCAAGCCAGAGCTCAGCTCCCGGTGGACAGGGCGGAGGTTCTTTCCTCCTTTGCCCAATCATTTCTGGTTGGGCACTTGCACCCTGCCCGGGACTTCCTGCCTGCCTGGGACTTCCTGCGCCTCCTGGGTTACATAGCGGCGTGCACCTCAGTGGTCCACTGCGCCAGATTGCACATACGCCCCCTTCAATGGGAGCTGGCCACCCAGTGGTCTCAGCGTCAGGGTCTCTTCGACCAGCTGGTCACGGTCACCCAGAGGATGTGGGATGCTCTCCAATGGTGGACCGTCCCGAGTCACTTGCAGAAAGGAATCTCGTTTGTCCTCCCCGAGCCGACGGTTGTCCTTACGACCGATGCCTTTCTCGTGGGCTGGGGATCCCACATGGGGGACAACAGAGCTCATGGGTTCTGGACCCCCAAGGAGTCCCGATGCCACATCAACCTGTTGGAGCTCAGAGCAGTCAGACTGGCCCTGTCAACTTTTACTCCTCAGCTCCGGGGTAAAGTGGTTCAAGTCCAGACGGACAATACCATGACCATGTACTACCTCAACAAACAGGGCGGCACGCACTCCTGTCTGCTGTGCAAGGAGGCGCTCCGGATCTGGACCTTCGTCAGCTGGCTGGAGGTGGATCTCCTAGCCATCCATGTGGCAGGAGTCTCAAACCAACTGGCGGATGCTCTTAGTCGCATAGGCCGGAGATCCCACGAGTGGTCTCTCCGTCCAGAGGTAGCTTACGATCTGTTCTCCCATTGAGGCAAACCATTGGTGGACCTGTTTGCCTCCAGGGAGAACACCAAGGTGAGGCTGTATCATTCCCACCCTCCTCAGCAGGGCTCACTGCAGGGAGATGCCTTCTCGGGGCCGTGGACCGAAGGCCTCCTCTACCCCTTCCTTCCATTTCCCTTGATGCACAAGATGTTACTCAAGGTGAGGAGGAACAAGGAGAAGGTGATCCTGGTAGCCCCAGATTGGCCACACCAGTTCTGGTATCCAGATCTCCTCAGCCTTAGCTGTAGGGCCCCGGAACGACTTTGTACACGCCCGGACCTGATATCGTTGAACCAGGGGAAGGTCTTCCACTCGGACCTTCAGTCCCTGCACCTCACAGCCTGGTTCCTGAACGGCTAGAGTTCCAGGCTCTGGGTCTTTCCGAGGATGTCTACACTGTGGTAGAAGCATCTCAAAAAGAATCAACCAGGAAATGTTATGCCTTCAAATGGAAAAGATTTTCCATTTGGTGTCAGGGAAAGAGCCTGGACCCCATATCCTGCTCTGTGGCTAACATTCTAGACTACCTTTGGTCCCTCTCCAGAGGGGGTCTTTGGTTGCACCTGGCAGCCATCTCTGCTTCTCGGGCGTGGGCCGGTTAGCCGATGTTGACACAGAAGATGGTGATCGGGCACTTTTTCAATGGCCTGGATCACATATCCCCTTCAGTGCATGAACCTCCACCTCCGTGGGATCTCTTACTGGTTTTGGCAAAGCTCATGGGCAAGCCATTCGAACCCATGCACAAGTGTGAGCTCTCACACTTGTGGAAGACTGCCCTCCTGGTGGCTATCATGTCAGCCAGAAGGACAGAGGAGCTCCAGGCGCTTTCGGTGGATTCCCCTTATCTGATCTTTCACAGGGACAAAGTTGTGCTGCTCCCCCACCCAAAATTCCTTTCGAAGGTGGTATCAGAGTTTCACCTCAACCAGGTGTTGACTCTGCTGGTATATTACCCTAACTACACCTCAGTTGCAGAGTACAGGCTCCATACTCTGGACCTCAGACATGCTCTCTCCTACCATAAGTAGAGGACGGCGGAAATTGGGGGAGAGGTTCGCCAGCTGTTTGTCATCTACACTGAAGTTGCTTCTGGCAGACCTGCAGCCAAGCAGACTATTGCAGGATGGATTACATCATGCATAAGTCTGTGTTATGAATTGGCGGGCAAGGAGCCTCCCAGAGGGATAAGAGCTCATTCTACCTGCCATACAGCTGCTTCGGTGGCTGCTTCCAGGGACATCCCTATCCAGGAAATCTGTCTGGCTGCTACCTGGAAGTCAGCGAACACCTTCATTACCCATTACCACATCGACCTTGAGTCACGACGTGATGCTGGTTTTGGGGCCTCAGTTCTCCAATCTCTTTTTCCTAAATAGGGGGTGTGCACCTTGCCTCCCTCCTCCTGGAGAACTGCTAGGAGTTTGCAAGACAGTGTGGATGAACAACATATCCACGCTTCTAGAAAAAACAGGTTACTCACCTGTAACAGTAATTCTAGGAGTGGTATATGTTGTTCATCCACACACACCCACCCGACCTCCCCGGCTTAAGGCGCACAACCTGGCTTCCAGCGGGCTAGATCTGGCGTCATGGGGTGAAGCCGAGGTATTTACCACCCGGGTGGGTAGGAGGAGCCAGCTTGAAGACTTCCGGCAAGATTTAAAGGGGAAGGGACAATGCCAGACAGTGTGGATGAACAACATATACCACTCCTAGAACTACTGTTACAGGTGAGTAACCTGTTTTTACAGCAGTTGCATTTTTTTTTTATTCACTACTACGGTGTGTGTAAATGCTAGTGATATTTTGTGGCAAAACTTTTTTCCCCATCTGTATTGTGGGAACTTTGTGCACAAGCTTGGGGATTTTGGTACAAAGGTTCATAATATTTATTAATAAAAAAAATCAATTATATATTTAATATTTTAAAATAGAGTTGCTCAGAACGTATTCCCCTAGGGAATGATAGCCATTAAAAAACCAAAATGTAATGTTTTAACTGCCCAGTTCCTACTAGGGTAAGAAATGACCTACAGCACCCAGTTTGAAGTATCCAAGAAGTGCTTCAGGACCCCCAAGGGCAAACTATACCAGTTTTTCCTTCGTATGGTAAAAAAAAAAATTGCCCTTTCCTGTGCAAAACATAAAGACTGTCAGAGCAACATAACACATAACAGCAAACATTTATCAAAAATGACTTAATAATAACTGGTAAGGGACACTGCTTAATTACAAGATACTTATTTTGTCCCCCCAAAAAACAGCAGATGGAACACATGACTACTCTGCATAATTGAAACTGTAACTTAATATTTCAAACATATAGTTAACATTTCAAACATTTAGTTAGACGCTCAGCTCCTCAGGCTGGCGATCGCTCCCTGCTGAATACCGCCTCTCCAACAGCCACTTCCAGGGACCCAGCAAAGTTCTAGCCCCTGACTCAGGCTGAAGACACAGCTGATGCTCAGCTCCTCCAGCCAGTGGTCACTCCCTTCTGAATACCTCCTCTCCAACAGCCGCTTCCACAGACCCAGCAACATACATTTTGGGGACTCCGCCAGCGTACACGCTATTGGTCCTTTGTTCTCTCAGGCTGAACTTCTATTGGAGGATACAGATTTACCGGCCCTGCTATCGGCTAATTCTTTGAATCCCCTGCTCTCTGCTTATCTCTGTAGTCCAAGGAGCATGGTTAACTGTGCTTGTTTTTGACTCTGTATTTTCTCCCTGCCACATGCCCCAACCCCAGCCGCTATTTTATACACCTTAGCACTGCCCTCCCAAACACTCCCATCCCTAGTGGCTGTTTTTATAAATCCTATCTCAACCAAGTAAATATAGAATATGGCCACTAGAGGGATATTTGCAACCTGATCCTTTCAGCCCACATTTCTACTGCTGATTCTATTCCTGTTACCTAAAATCCAGCTTAAAATGGGTATGCATACTCTGAGTACCTCACCGCACCTTCTCATCTTATTTATCTTACTCAGTCACACTAGAAACCTAAGTCCAACAAAGACCAACCTATCAATAAGAATTATGATGGCAACCTTCACTACATCAAAGGCTGAGGTGCATTTCTGGGAATTTTTTTCATCATCACTAATGGATCATCGTCTCCTGTATGGGTCCTACCTCGCATCAGTGACTAGGCTTTGTATAGCATGAATGCCTGCACTGCTACCTTCTCTGATCTCACCATTCTTCTCATACAGAGCAAGAAAAGGAACCACTGCACCAGAAGGGCTATTAAATTATCCTCAAAGTTGCAAAGAGAACACCTCCTTAGGACTGCCCTCTTGTTGTTTCTATTATCTGGCAACATTTACCCCAATCCAGGACCTGATGGACTGGCTCCAAATGTTGTTTGTCACAAGCAGGGCACTGTTCATTTGGCTACCATCAACATCTGTAGTCTTTTGTGCAGAATTGACAGCCTCAAAGTCTGGGTCTTACAACATGACCCTGACATACTGTCTGTTGTTGAAACCTGGCTGTCCCCTAAAATTCCTGACACACCTGTTGCCATACCCGGATATACCATTTTCTGAATGGATAGTTCAACCAAACGTGGTGGTGGCTGCGCCATCTGTCTAAACAGCTCAGTAAAGGGTCTGACCTTTCCCGAGTTTGACCTCAGATGCTCCACCCAGGTACTTGCAATTAAAGTACTTGGGGCCCATAACAAAACATTCACAGTCCTATTAGTCTACATAGCCCCTAATGACCCAACCTCTGGTCTACACAGTGTTCTGGATGATCTCTGTACCCAAAATCATACCGCTGAGAAAATTATTTTGGGTGATTTCAATACAAACTGGCTGTCGCCAACCATCGTCCCAATAAAGGATGCCTTGTCAGTTCTACACCTCACATAACTCGTCAACTTGCCAAGACTGGGATAAGCACCACACTGGACTGGATAATCTCCAGTCACACTGATCGCATCTCTCACATAACCGTACACCCTGGCTCCCTTAGTAACCACTCCCTCATTACCTGTAGCTGGTCCAACAATTTCATTCCCCCACACCCTAAACTATCTACAATAGAGTGCTAAAATGCGGTCACCTTGATCTCCTAAAACAACAGCTATGTTATCATAACTGGGCCCTGCTTGACTCCACTGATGACATCAATGCAACACTTGAGCACTTCATTAAGGTCTTCAATTCAGCCTGTGATATACAAGCCTCTTTTAAAAAGACAGAAGTTCGAGGCACAGTGTGCTCCTGGATTACTCGTGAACTCATAGCTAGCATGAAACAACGGGACCATTTCTGGCACCGTGCTTAAGCCTTGGGTAAGCAACTGGACCTGCAAGCCTATAAAGCCACAAGAAATGCCTGCACACATGCTATTCGTTGAGAGAAAAGTAAACACCACAGGCAGCTGTTGACCAACGCTTGGAGGGATACTAGGAAAGTTTGGTCGAATATCAAAGATATCACTGGTAAAGATCCAAAGATGTCACTCTCAATGGTAAACACTGATGGTACCTCTACCCTGGACCCTCTTAAAATTGCAAATACTTTTAATGATGCCTTCACCAAATTGAGCAGTGTCCTACCTCAGGACTTCTTTGATGATACTTCTGCAAAGACTACTAGTCACTATGAGGACAAGATCCCTGGTCATCCTCCATTCTACCTTAAGAAGGTCTCAGTGTTCCAGATTAGAAAACTCCTTAAAAAAGTGTTGGGAAAATCTAGGTATAGTGGCGATTCACAAGACCTCAAACTTATCATGCTCACCTCTCATTAACTCTGTCACAATTCCTGCATGCTTGGAAAGCGGCCCTAGTGACCCAGGTACATAAATCTGCTGATCGTGCCTTGCATAACAACTGTAGTCCAATATCAATCCTCCCTCTGTCTAAAGTGCTGGAATGTATTGTTGCTAATTAGCTGGTGGATTACCTTGAAAAATACTCTGACCAATGCCGACAACAACATGGATTTAGAAAAGGACATAGCACCTCCACGGCATTCCTTGAATTCACCAGCATCGTTCAGCATTCATTTTGACCATGGCAGTCTGGTAGGGGTGGCCTTTATTTTTATTTAGTTTTTGTTAACCGGGTAGGTACACTAGACAGCATAGCTGCCTATTTTCAGGTACGACCCTGGAGATTACAACAAAGGGTGTGTAGACAATAGTAGATACAAGAAAACATCATGGAAACGAGTAGAAGTCAGACAGAGTACACGTACACAAAATTTTCAGCAATGATGGTACATTTGCTGGAATCTATATGTAGTAACAAAACAGAAATATAAGTGTAAATAACTAACAGTTACAAGTCATACAACTAGTGAGTAAGTGCTAGAAGAGAGGAAATAGCAAGATTTATAGATTTAATGAAGGCCTTTGACACTGTTAATCACCCACTTCTCCTCTATCAACTAAATAAAATTGGGCTTTCACTTGAAACGCTGCACTGATTCGAAGCTATCTTGAAGATAGAGCTCAGCAGGTGAAAATTTGTAATGTCACCTCAGAGCTGCAGGTCACCCGATCTGGAGTATTGCAAGGATCAATCCTGGGTCCACTCCTTTTTATGTTTGCTTGCACGCATGTGCAAGAAACAGTGCCATCATCCGAGATTTCAGAGGTGTGTCACCCCCTCTTCCAATTCAGTCAGTGTGTTGGTAGGCGCGGCCTCTGTAAGCCAATGCATGCTGGAGCTGTCTATGACAAGCTGCAAAATGCAGTGGCATACAGTTGAAAGGGGGAGCTATGCTTCAGTGAGCAGCGATAAGATATCTCCTGCTCATGCGCAGCTCCCCTACACACACACACAACAGAGGCGCCGCATACTGCGTGCTGCCCTCTCCCCGCACACATGTATAGCCGACGGGGTGCCCAATCCTCGTTGGCTGTGCTGCGCCTCCAAAGCCTTCCAAATGCCACACTGGGTGCTCCACCCCAGCATGGCAAGTCGATGGTATAGCCGATAGGATGCCCAATCCCCTGTCGGCTTCATTGTCTCCCCTTGCTATGCGCCAACGGGGTGCCCAATCCCGTTGGCTTCACTACCCCCCCACCCCGAGTACAAGGCCAACGGGGGTGCCCCAATCCCTCGTCGGCTCCACTCTGCTGTCCTTCTGCCACGCCGGGAGCCCACCCCAGCGTGGCAAACATCCCGCATCGTTTTTTTTGACCTTAAAGCAAAAGCGGTCCGAAGCAGTCTTCCTGCCCCCCACAACCCGCCTCACCCACTGCGCACCTTGCCTCCCCCACACACCCTCACTCCATACTTACCTCTGGACCTCGGCGCGACGATCTGCGTGGACCGGGAACACGTCTGCACTCTTCAAAGCCGACCGCGAACTGAGGAAATGCCGGTAAGCTGTATAATGGGCTAGATAGGGTTTTTAAACTTTGCTGCATATCTCAGGCATTTTTGGAATTTTTGCACCAAATTTTCAACATGGAGTTTTTGGGACCTCTTCATGAATGCTGTCACTGTCATGAGCGTTATTCGGAAGGGTGATTTCGCACTCACTGTACGTAAATCACCCTTTCAGGACCGATAATGTAAATGACACCGCCAGTGTTCATAAGGTGGGCTCTCAAGAAGCCTATTTTTTGAAAATTGGTGGGAAAAATTCCAAAACTACTTGTTTTACTTAGCGCATGCTATGCAGTTCCTGCACGCTTGTAAGTTTGCGAATTTTCAATATTTTCACCGATTTTCAACATTGCCATTTTACTACAATTCTACTTAAGGAGCAGTATAGCTGTCATTTTTCACATTCACCCAAAATTCTTGCTCATGTAGTGCACAATGGTGCAGCCTGTGTAGGAATCAATGATGGACAATTAAGAAAATCACAGTGACACTGTCTCATAAGCAGAGGTCTTAGAATGGCTGGTGTTGAAAATTTGGTGAAAAATTCTAATAATGACTGTTTTAGACAGCGTGTTGCTTGGTTCTCATGCAACTAAGTAAATTGCGAATTTTCAAAATTTTCACTCCAGACTTTCAACATTGCCATTTTACCACACCTTCTTATGAGCAGCACAGTTGTCATTTTTCACATCTCACCCAAAATGTGTTTCTGCCCATGTAGCTATTAAATGGCTTAAGTCGGTGCGTGAAATCAATGTACGGGACAAATTAAGAAAATCACAGTGACACTGTTCATGAGCACAGGTCATAAAATGGCTATGTTGAAAATTTGATGAAAAAATTCCAAAAAATGACTGTTTTATGAGCATGCGTTGTACAGTTCCTACGCACGCTCGTAAGTTTGCAAATTTTCAATATTTTCACTCCAGATTTTCAACATTGCCATTTTACCACACCTTCATATGAGTACTGCAGCTGTCATTTTTCACATCTTGCCCAAAATGTGTTTCCGCCCATGTAGCGCGCAATGGCGCAGTCAATGTGTGAAATCAATGTATAGGACACATTAAGAAAATCACAGTGACACTGTTCATGAGCAGAGGTCTTAAATGGCTATGTTGAAAATTTGGTGAAAAATTCTAAAATGACTGTTTTACAAGCGTGATGCTAGCAGTTCCTATGCATGCTGATAAGTTTGCGAATTTAATATTTTCACTCCAGATTTTCAACATTGCCATTTTATTACACTTCCTTATGAACAGCACAGCTGCCATTTTTCATATGCCGTCCAAAATGTGTTTTCGCACATGTAGCCCACAATGGTGCTGTTGGTGTGCGAAAGCAATGTTTGGGACAGAGTAAGAAAATCACAGTTACACTGTTCATGAGCAGAGGTCTTAAAATGGCTATGTTGAAAATTTGGTGACAAAAGTCCACAAAATGACTGTGTTACGAGTGAGCATTGCGCAGTTTCCACGCACCCTCGTAAGTTCATGACTTTGTAATATTTTAAGTCCAGATTTTCACCAGTTGCATTTTTCCACACTTCCTTATTTACAGTACAGCTGTCATTTTTCACAACATGCGTCAAGTGTGTTTTCACACTTTCACGCAGAGATGCGTGGTCGCCTGGGAAATCATTGTTCGGGACAGATAAAGAAAACCACAGTGACACTGTTCATGATCAGAGGCACCAAAATGCCTGAGTTGACAATCTGCTGTAAAAATCCCCAACCTAATTATATACGGGTGCGTTGCACAGTTTCTATGTACACTGTGGACGCCACCATTTTTTGAAATATTTTACTGCAGATTTGCATTGCCATTTTTACACCTCCCCATGAACAGTACAGCTGTCATTTTACATCCTGTTCGGAATGTTTTGCACCTGTGGTGCTAAATACCGTCGCTGTGCATAAGCAGCTTCCAACAAACTGATATTTCCCTGTTCATGAGGTGGGTCACAAAAAAAAAACGTATTGAACATTTGGAGTGAAAATACCAACAAATGCCTGAGGTATTAGGGTTTCCAACCATAACGCCCAACCCTGTAGAGAATGCCAGGCATCAGGGGTGTGACTTGGGATTCTTGTCTGTAATGCTCACACCATTCCACACCCTACAGCCAGTGAGAGGCATCGAGGTATGCCTTGGACTCTTCGGCCCCAGTGTTCACCCCATTCTCCTATATTGCACCCATCTCACCGTATTTCCTAATGGAATGGGGTGCGCATAAGGGCCAAAGACCCCAAGGAACACCGTGACACTTGTCAGTATCTGCAGGGTGGAGTGTGGTGAAATGGCGTGGCCGTTATGCCTGGCGACCCAAAGGCACACCCCAGTGCCTGTCACTCTCTGCAGGGTGGTGGTGGGGTTGGCTTCAGTTCAATACTTCACTGCCATTCCTATTACGCAGCTCTGTACCTTCTACACTACCACTGCCAATGCCAGCAAGCAAACATTCGGCATTGACAAATGCTTTTTAGTATCAATCTGAACAACCTGCCATCCTTCTGTCACCAACAGATTCTCCTTTACATGGACAATGCTGTCATTTTCTTGATACACCATGACCCTAACTTACTTGAAAGCATTATACAACTTGGCTTCAAGGAAGTGGAGCAATGGTTTAGTGCACACAAATTGGTACTAAACTATAAAAAAACAAAAGTTACATTGTTCACCTCCTCTTGCAATAAGTACAGGACCCATGCACTTACCATTAGAAATTACCTGGGAGCCCCAGTCAAGCAAATCCAGCACTCTAAGTATCTAGGAATAACTTTGGATAATCATCTCACCTGTGTCCCTCTCATCGAGAATGTTACCAAGGCTGTTACTATTAGGATTGAACTCCTCTATAGGTACAGGTGTGTCTGACTCCTGAAGCTCCCAAGTTTGCAATTCACAGTTCGGTATTGTCTATCATTGATTATGGCTTGGTGATGTACAGAGCTGCTGCTGCTACCTCACTCAGAAGAGTAACTGTTGCTCTGATCAAGGGTAGTACACTACTTATGGCCACTGCATGCCTTTCTCACACTTGTGAGCTATATGCTATATCTGGATGACTTCAACTAAGTGGTAGGATCAAATACCAAACATGCCTGTTAACTAAAATGTTTTTTCTTGGGCTCTTGCCACCGGGAGTGGGAAGCCTTTTGAACAAGTCCCTCAGGATCCAAAATACTCACACTTCCATCACTGAACTTTTTCTTGTCCCAAAGTGCCAGACAGCCCAATGTCAATGATCCTTCTCTTATAGAGCCCTACTTTGGTTCAGCGGATTGCACAGTGAAAGAACTAATCTACCCAAACTTGACCAGTTTAAGTGCACACACTCCGCCAGCATCTCATCTCTGAAAGCTGCTGTCATTGTTCCAAGGTATGCCTGTCCGTATCCCCATCACACCACTGAGCGTTTCCTGCTCACCACCCACCTCAACCTGCCTCATCATCTGATAATCCTGACAAGGCCCATGGCTACTGCTCCTTTTTTTCTCTGCCCTTTCTCCCCCTCCTCTTCCCACACTTATCCCTCACTACATCCCGCTTACCCCGATCTGCAACACTGATAAAGCCCCTGGCTGCTACCTGCTCTCTAGGTCTGTAAATCCTACTACCCCCTGCATCTCTCCTCTTTTCACTTTCTCCCCCTTCTCTTATTTTGAATTAGTGCTGATTATCTATATTTTATTAGGCACTGTCACTGTATGTTAGTATCTAAACCTGTTGGTTCCTCCTATGTCTGTTTCTAATCCTCCCCATTGATATGGAACCTTTGAAAATGAGCTGTGTTTGCCCTCAACGGTATTTTTTGTAATCCAAGATTGAATGAATGAATGAATAAGATTGATTAACAAAAAACACCAAGCTTTTTGGCACCAGGTTAGTTGGGGAGAGTAGTTAGCAGCTAAGTGCAGAGGGGTTTTATTTTTTAAATGACAGAAAACTGGTAATTTCTTTTGTCTCTGGATGGTTGGAGAGAAACTAGTATGAACACAGCTGCACATACAGCACTTTTCTGGCACAGGTTGGATGAGTTTGTGTTAGAAAAGTTGTTGTACATGGTAATGAGATTAGTATGGTACAATAACTTGTTTGACTTTTGGACTGTGGTGCAACAACTTATGGGAGTGTATGAAAAGTCATACACAACAAGGGCTGTTTATATATTGTAGAAGCTTTTGTTGTAATGTAAATATAAACCCCCCCACACACACAAATCTGGTGTTTAATGTCTTCCTGGGACTCCTTCAATGCCCACTGCTAGGCTGATATTGTGTCTTTACGAACATACGAACTTACGAAATTTGCCAGCAGATAAAGGCCTAGAGGTCTATCAAGTCTGCTCGAATGTGCAGCTAGCACCCCTTATTCTGCAGCTGCCCCTCCCTTCCCCTTCATTAACCCTTCCCCTTGTCCTGTCCCATCCTCGTTTGAAGCAGTCCACTGTTCTACTGCATACCACTTCAGGAGGTAACACATTCCACCCAGCCATCACCCTCTCTGTAAAAAAGTGTCTCCTCATCTCCCTCCTGAACCTTCCTCGCTCCAGTCTCATATCATGGCCCCTGGTGGCCCTCCCCTCCCTTACTTTGAACAGCCCTCTGTACTTGTCTTGTTTATTCCTTTCATGTATTTAAAGGTTTCAGTCATGTCACCCCTGTCTCTTCTCTCCTCCAGTGAGTACATGTTCAACTCCTTCAACCTCCTCTCGTATGATAAGTCCCCCAGCCCCTTGATCATCTTTGTCGCCTGCGCTGCACCCACTCCAGTAACTTAATGTCCCTCTTCAGATACGGACGCCAGTACTGCACGCAGTACTCCAGGTGTGGTCTAACTAATGACCTATACAGTGGCAGAATCACCTCCTCCCTCCTCGAGGATATACCCCTTGCAATACAACCCAGCATTTTGTTGGCCTTTGCAGCTGACTTCCTACATTGTGCCGAGTTGTTCATTGACCCTGTAATGAGCACACCCAGATCCTTCTCCTCCTCTGTCTGGGCTAGCTGCACTCCCCCTAGCTGGTAACTCCTCCTTGGGTTCTTCATCCCAAAATGCAGCACCTTGCACTTTTTGGCATTAAAGCCCAGTTGCCAGGTGTCTGACCAGGTTTCAAGCTTTGCCAGATCATCCTGCAACCCCTGCCATCCCCCTAGGTCATCCACCACTGCACCTACCTTGGTATCATCAGCAAACAGACTGATCTCTGCTCTTGATGTCCCATGATATGTCTGCAATGAATATCCCAAACAACACTGGTCCCAACACCGAGCCCTGTGGAACACCACTCGTCACTGCCCTTGGGTGTGAGAGCCCCCACCCACCACCACCCTCTGCTGCCTTCCCTGCAGCCAGTTTCCTACCCATCTCACCAGCTTTGCACCCGCCCCTGTGCCTACTAACTTCCTTCCCAGCCTTCCATGTGGCACTGAGTCGAATGCCTTACTGAAGTCCAGATACAGGACATCCACTGCATGGCCCCTGTCCAGTTGCCTAGTTACCCAGTCATAGAACTCGACCAGGTTGGTTTGGCAGGATCTGCCACGTATGAAGCCATGCTGTCTGCTGTCCTGTAGTCCTTTGGCCTCTAGGAAGGCCATCAGCCTCTCCTTCAGGATAGTCTCCATTAGCTTACCCATGATGGATGTGAGGCTCACTGGTCTGTAGTTTCCTGGTTCATCCTTGGGGCCGCTCTTGTGGAGGGGCACCACATGAGCCATCCTCCAGTCCTGGGGTACACACTCCGAATGTAGTGAGGCATTAAATAGGTCTGCCAAAGGTCCTGCAAGGACCTCTGTCAGCTCCTTCAGTACCCTGGGGTGGATGCCATCTGGGCCTGGCACCTTGTCCACCCTCAGTGCTTTCAAACCCTCTCGTACTCTGTTTTCCATGATTTCCCCATCTGTCACCACCTCCCACCCTGCTTCTGCCATTTCTCCCACCTTGGGTGTCACCCCCTCTTCTCTTTAGTAAATACTGAGCAGAAGTACTCATTTAGTGCTTCCGCCTTATCGCACCCTGCTTCCACCCAACCCCCCTCCTTCCTAATCCGTACTATGTGGTCCTTACAGCTCCTTTTCTCCCTGATGTACTTAAAGAAGTCCTTCTCCCCCTTCTTAATGCCTTGTGCCTGCCTGAGTTTTGTAGATGCTTTGGCTCCCCTTACTGCCCTTGTCACCTCCTTCGATTCACTTTGTTTGTTTTTGAGTGTCTTTGTTTGAGCCTGTTCATTTACTTGTGAGTGTTGAACCTCTACACCTGTTCCTTTTAAGAGCTTAGCTAATGTGTGTATAGTGAATGGTCTGAGTGGGGCCCGAGTGATTTAGGGCTTGCGACTGGCCATACACCACTCTGCTTTGCTCCACTTTGCAGTTGATAGTAGTGCAGACGGAGCCTGTATGGGAACTGTACTTATTTACTGCCTACATGCTGTTGTATTTGAAATACAGAAGTATGTCTAACCTGCTTTTCTTGCAGCTATGCTTTTGAAATGGAAGCCACTATGTTAGGTTTGGGACTTCCAATAATTGGAGCAGTCAGACTTTGGGGATCTTGAAGGGTCTTTAGTCTCAGTGTCTCGTGGGAAGGCAAATTATAGTTTTTGTAGTTTTTAGGTTAGCACCAAAACTGACCTGTAGGGGTAGTCCTAATGGTGACTGACAGTTTCCCCAGTCAACCTGAATCCTGGATTACAAGGGAAATCCCCAGTGCTGCATGAGACAGTGGATCAGTTAGAGTTGGATCTTGAAGTGTGAACAGCTCGAGCTTTTGAGCAGCTGCTCCCTGAACGGACCGTAGGGGGAATCAGTGGGAAAAGGCCTAACTTGCCTCCCTGCTATGTTTCTCCTGCCTGGAACTGTCTGATTGCAGAAGTCAGACTTGTTCCGATTTAAGCCGGGAACTGCGGCAGAATGAAGCAAGAGATTTGCCAACCCGGAGGCTTCACCAGCAAGAAACAAATTAACTTTGACAACTTGCTCATCCTGTCTGGGCCTTTGCCAACCTGGCACAGACTCATTGCCCTGCACCAGAGACTATTTTCAGTGAGAGACCAGCATTGGGGATCCTGCCCCTGACCAACAACCCACAGATTGTAGCCACCTGGAGGGAAAGGCTGTGAAGAGGAGGTGCGTCGTGTTGGTCCTGCTTCCCCATGCTCATCGGTGAACATCACAAGGTCTCCATATCGCCTGCCTTTCTGCAGCAATCTGGTAGTGTGAGTACAATCAGGGTAGCTCCATGCAATGGGTATTTTAGTCATCTGTGGTACCATCTGATTTCTTTAACTTTCTGGGTTTCCAAAAGACTGAGCCAACCATCTTGGATTACAAATAATTATCTTCTTGTTGTGCATGCTAACTGATTTTCTTTCCATCAAGGGCCCCAACATCAACTGCAATGCCAGCCACCCCTGGGCAACACCTCTGGCTAGCCAGTTTTCATCCCATGTACCCAGTGTTGTAGGACTGTTTATTTTGTGACTAAAGGTGCATGCCGAAAACACTGATTCAAATCAGAGTACAAATCATGTAACTAAATTCATGCCCCTTCCTTGTTCACTTTCTCTGAATAAATCTGATTGTCTTCTTCATGTTAAACCTGGCTAGTGTGCATATTATTGTCTGGGTTACAGTACTGAAAGTGTGCAGTTGTTTTGTTAACTTTATTTTACAGGGGGCCTCCAGGGAAACTGCTGAAGGTCCAGCCCTGGTGGTAAGTGTAAAGGGTGTGTACATATTATTACTGCTACACACTGACTGTGTGTTAACTGCTGTTAAAGGTTCCAAGCCACTAGGAGGGTTAGTGGGTGGTTGTAGCTTCCCAAAGAGCTAAAACAGGCTAGACAGACACCCCCCAATACTTTGTACTCTGGGTGGAGGCACCGGTAGTAACTTTAGGAAAGCACCACGTAGGGGTTATAGAAACATAACGCCATCCTTCCTGAGCATGAAAACCCTGCCTTTGACAGAACATTCAACTACAGACAACCTACCAGTGAAGATGCCTGGTGCACTTTTTTACCTTGATATCATGATTCACTACTGCTGTGCCAGCAGGGTCCTGTGGTTACCAGTTTTGAGTCAACTTATGGTTCCAATACTGAAGTATTTTTACCTTGTCAGGAAACGTTTAAACATGTCAGGGCCAGATATTCAAAGGGGTTGTGCCTGGCGCAACCGAGGTGCACCGGCGCAACCTCACAATGTGCCCCGGTGTGATATTTAAACAGGGAACTTGCGCAGCCAAGTCCCGACGCACCAGGGTGCATTGCTGATGTATGTAGTGCAGCCAAAGGGGGCATGCCCATGTATATGTGGCACATCCCGATATTCAGCCTGGGATGTGTGGTGCATCTGCTGGCACAACCCCCAGATGCACTGCATACTGGGGCGGAAAGTTAAGCCAGAAAATTCCTGGTTCAAATGCTGGCCATCCACAGGTGGGCTGCTGTGTTGCAGGGTGCAACACAGCAGCCACCAGCAGCCACCCGCTAGGCAGAGACACTGTCCCCAAGCACCCATTAGGCCCCTGGTGGCCCAGTCGTACCCCCCTTCCTCCTGTTAGCCTGATCATGGGTATCTGTACATATACAAAATGCTCTGGTAGCCTGGTAGAACCCCCTTCCCTCCCGTAACCACAATCGCGGAAAATATGGCACCCACTTGCCCTGGTAGTCTGGTGGAACCCCCCTTCCCATCCCGACCCTCTGAGCACTGCAGACTGCAGTAATGAAAGATCCCTGGTGGTCCAGTAGCTCCTCCCTCCCCACCCAAAGCCCCGATCGCCACGGCAGTAGTCCCACATCTCCCTGGTGGTCAGTGGTACCCCACCCACACAGGACCCCAGCCCCCAACTCCCGTCATGGGTGGGCGAAGCATCTCACCCGCATACCACCTGCTGCCACCGCGGACGACAGCTTACAGTATAAGTTGTAAGCCTGTTGGTCCATGCTGTGGACCAGCAGGCATGCAGCTCATACTGTAGGCTGTCATTCGGCAGGTGGCCAGGTGGCTGCGGGTGGGATTTCCACCCGCTGATGGTGGGGAGGGAGCTGGGTGGGTGGGGTCCTGTGTGGGTGGGGGCGGGGACACCACTGGACCACCATGGAGATGTGCGCATTACTGCAGTGGTGATCGGGCTTTGGGTAAGGAGATGGGGGGAGGCACTGGACCACCAAGGATCTTTCATTACTGCAGTCGGAGGTGATCAGAGGGTTGGGATGGGGAGGGGGTACCACTAGACCACTAGGGATTTGTTCTAAAATATTCTACACATGATCACAGCTAACGGGAGGGAGGGGAGTACCACTGGACTACTAGGAAGTATGGTATCATCACTGTACCCGTGGTCGCGTTAGCGGGAAGGTGGGAGGGTTTCCACTAGACTACCAGGGCATGTAGGTGCCATATTTTCCATGGTTACGGGAAGGAGTGGGGTTCAAGTAGGCTACCAGGGCATATTGTATATATACAGATACCCACGATCAGGTTATGGGAGGGGGTTCTACTGGATCCCAATGGCCAGTGTCATGCTACTGTTTACCACAATCACAGTTACAGGTGGGGGTGCCCCAGGACCCCCTCGGTCCACACTACATGCTATGCAGGGTGCCAGGAGCATTTCGCCAGGCTGCCCTGTGCAGCTCATGCAAATGGGGCCAAAATAGCATGCAAATGGCCCCATTTGCACCTTGCATACATTATGGCCCCATTTGTATGCCCAATTCTGAATATCGAGTGTGCTGTGCCTAGCCCAACTGCAGTTGCCCGAGCATTCTCAGTCCTCCCTGTCTAGGGAATGTGCCGGTGCATTGTTTGTGCACCATGCATATTCTGTGCCATATTCAACAGTGATGCGCCATGGCGCATTTCCTTTGAATATCTCACTGTCCTGGCACCGATGCATCTCGGATCGCCTGGCGCAGTTTGAATATCTCCCCCATCGGTGTTCAAACACTTCTCTGTTGTCCTGCGACATTTGAGTATGGAGTAACTAGAATTATTGTGTCATCTTTCATCCTCTTTTTATTCAAATGTTTTCAGAATCTTTTCTGTTTGTTTGCCTTTATACATCTTTAATCATATGCTACTTGTGCAAGCAGGTTAACTATAGTTGACTCACTAATAGTAAGATGGTATCCTTGATTAAATGCATTCTCCCCTTTTTATGGCTGCAGTGGACGTAGTCCTACAGCTATCTTGTGAGCACAGTAGAGAAATGAACTTACGAGATTCCAACTGGACTTCTTAATGTTGGGAGTGAATGGCAATCACTGCACATTTGCTGCTGTTTAAAAGATCGGTTTATAAAACTCCCCACTGTCTGCCGTGTTCAAGATGGCTGACAGAGTTTTCTGAGCGCGTGCTGTGACTTGCACATCTGCACTGAACTCTGGTGGCACAGTGGCACAGTCTGCCATGTCCAAAATGGCTGCCAGAGTTTTCTGCATATGTGCAACGAGTCATGCTGAACTCTGACAGCCATCTTGAACACAACAGTCTGTGCCACAGTGCCATCTGAATTCAGTGCACATGTGTGAATTGTCATGCATACGCAGAAAATTCTGGTGGCCATCTTGAACATGGTGGACAGAGCCATGTTCTTCCATCAGCTTGGCTACAGCCGTACCATCTCTGGACAGAACTTATTGGTAAAGCATTGTCTTGAGTTTGGTCTTAGGAGGGCTGAGAAGTAATAAAATAAAATAATTTAACTGCCAGAAGTGACAGAATGTTTCTGTTTTCATACTGTACGACTTGTCATTCAGCAATAGAAAATCTCCAAACCATCTTCTTCTGCTGACTTTAAAGTTGAGACTACATATGAGATGAAGAATTTGTATCATATGAGCTGTTTTTTAGTGTGCGCACTTGTTTCTGACTGTAATAACATTGTGAAATGAATGCAACCAGAAGTTGGTGCTGTTTGAAGACTTCCATGCCTCCCTTTCTTTGTATTTTAGAGAACTATTATCAGATAAAATGTTTAACTTTATGCACCATTCTTTTTAAAACAGTTTGTTACTCTATCATGAAAAACACTGATTTAAGTTGTTATACATGCTGTATACATACCTCTCAGCCACTCAGCATTAAAATTGAAAGCACTGGCCTTCAAAATTCAGAGCAAATGGCCAGAATGAGTAGCACTTTCTTATTTTAAGGAATGATGCAGTATGCAGATAGTGGGCCCCATATATTTAGTGTTAGGGACTGTTTCTATCAATTTAGATCAGTGATGTAGTAGTTTGTGTGTCCAGAAATGGCTCTAACATTATTAAGAACATCAGTAAACCACCACATAGCAAGGCTAAATTTGAGTGTAAAAATCATAGCACTATGTGAAATTCGTAGCAGTTCAGTGGTGTGGTTGTACGAGGTATATCGTTTGTGCAGTGTGGTGCATGTTTCATGTTTTTTTTTTCCTTTTTAATAATGACTAATTCTATAGTTGTACAGTGTAGCTGGTTCATTCCACTGGGGTGTCAAATAGACGAGGCATACTGATGAGTCCTGGTAGGACGAAACACGTGTCTGTCATCTGTTAGCACCCTTTGCAAACTGTGTGATTTTGTATTTTCTTGAAACTTGGCTTCCTAGCCAAATGCCCTTTGGGGTAACCCTTGTCTCAGTGTTTGAGCACAGAGGTTCTTTGTCTTTTAAATAGTTTTTTATTTTAATGGGTTCACCACAACATAACCCAGACAGACCATCTTAGGGTAGCGGGTTCATTCCACTGGGGTGTCAAACAGACGAGGCATACTGATGAGTCCTGGTAGGACGAAACACGTGTCTATGTCATCTGTTAGCACCCTTTGCAAACTGTGTGAGAGGCCTTTCGGCACCATGCAATTCTGCTTAAAGTTGAACCAGCATAATATTCTGTGGTGATTTGCATATGCAGCCCATGATGCTTTGCATTGTGTGTGCATGTGTGATTTTGTATTTCAATGATAAATCATGCTGCATATAGAAATATCTTTGAAATCTTAATTGTGTTTATTGTGTATATAAGATACACGTGCAATAGAAAATAATCAAGCTAATGTAGTTCATGATTTTTTTAAATTCCTTTACAGACACAAGGAATCAATAATTTTGGCGAAAAATGAGACCCTGCTTTATTCTTCTCATTTCACTCAACATACAAATGGCATCTGGTAAGATAACATGTTAATAATGTTTTAGACTTGCAGCAACCTCCTTCCTTCTCTCTGCAACTCCATTTCCTCCTGTCCTTTAAATCTTAGTTGAGTAATTCCCTTCTCACTCATGTGCTATAATTTGTTCTCCCTTCCCCATGCACCAACTTTCTGCTTTACCTCTCACCCTCTGCAGCACGGCACCTGCCTGCATTGTTGTCCATGTTAGCTTTGGTAGGGACTGCCTGTCACTGCATAATGTTATACTGTATAGTACTGTATGGTATATATGAATAATGACTGGGGACCGATTTTTTTCTAAAGATTCGCTAGTTTATCTTTGCTGTAATAACCTGTGTGTTATTATGGACAACATGCGCTCTGCCTGTCAAAACCGAGCGCTCTTTCATTGGCTTTTCTCATCTGTGTGGGTGGGCAGAACATATCTTCAGCCATGACAGCTCCAAACGTCCGTTAGTGAGAAGCTCCTACAGCAACTCTCTTCACCTTCTGAAAACACTTTTTGGTCATCTATCTGGATGATCCTGGCTTTAAATTAATACAACAAAGCACATAGCTGGCTGATCCTGCAGTTCCTATCCCCAGCGATGCATGCTGTCAGTGGGAATGGGTCCATCCGTGGAGGTAAGCATGCTAGATCCTGATATCAACTATAACTGGAAAAAAAATAGAAAACAAAAGTGGAAATTCAAAAAGCAAGAAAGGAGGCAGTGAGACTGCGTGTGTGTGTCTCTGTCTCTGAACCACTTTCTGAGGAATTGGGCTGGAAAAAAATTGGTTCCTAGATATTATATAAAATAAAGTACGGGGAAGTGTCTCAGGCTCAAGTTTAATGCGCACCCTTGGTTTGGAATGCTCTAACAATGCCCTCAAGGTTTATTTATTTATTTATTTAGTTAAACATCAGTTTAGAAACCTTGGTTATCTGTATGTAGCATCCCACACCTCGGATGTGTGTTAAATTCTCATATCACACACTTCCCCATACTGCATTCTATATATATATATATATATATAGATATACTATACCTGTCTGGTTTGTGTAATCAGATTTCTTTTCATGAGTACCTTCAAGCTTCTTTACTCACAAGTGGCATAGCCACTAGAGAGTGCAATTAGGGTTGAAGTTGATACAATATAAATCAAAGTACCGATGGTACTAAGCGGTGCCAGGGTATGATGCTTCATTTTTGTATAGCAAAATTCATGGATGCATGCTAAACAGTGGTAGCGATTAAAAATAATCTAGTGTGGGACGCAGAATATGAAAAAGTAAAGTTTGGTATTCTGCCTCTGTGTCCAGTATTTCATCTGCTTAAAATAGCAAAGCAGCAGCAGCATGGTGGAGCAGTACTCCAGTGGAGTGGTATCATACCCTCTGCCTTACCTACAACTTTGTTCATAAATTCACTCCTCCTTGCCTCATAGATATTGTTCAGCGTAAGCCCACAACGAGGTCCCTAAGATCATCGGGCCTTCCTCTTCTCTTTGTTCCAAAACCCTTCGTGGCCGTGGGTCAACATGCATTTGCTTTTTCTTGTCCCTTCCTCTGAAACAGCCACCCAGCTGCAGCTCTGACATGCCCTTCCAACTCCTTCAAGAGTTCTCTTAAATCCCACCTTGACTCCCCTTAACTGTGCTGCAGTGCTTAAGTTATCCCACCTTGGCTTCCTGCTTATTCCCTTGTCCTTTCCTGTCTCTCTCTTGCTCTACCCTGTTGTGCCATTCTTGCTCTGTTGTGTTCCGACTCTGAGCTGTTTCACTCCCACTGCTATCCAGTGTTATTGAATTCTCTGCCTCTGTACCAGCATCTGTTTTATCTGTAAAACTGACTGTATGAACTATATAAATCTTTGCACTTGCACCTTGATTATCAATTGTAAATCGTTACCTCTGTGTGTGTTTATTCTGTATAATCTGTAAATATTGTATGCATCTTGTATTTTGTATATTTATTGTGTTCTACAGACTACTGTAAAGTGCTATTGTGCACTTATCTGTTGCTGTTAGGTATTGTTTCTCTGTACCTGCCCTTTTACCTTCTCCCGGGTTCCCTCTGAAAAAGGGGCATTTTGTCTCAATGAGCTGGCTGGTTACCAAAATTAAAATAAATAAAATACCAGAATGACGAAAATGGTATTCCACCACCAAAACTGGTATGCAAAACAGGGCAGAATAGCATTAAATTTGAGTCCTGCAAAACAATGTTTATGCAGATGCTGCAAAATACAGACACACATATGCATGCAGACAGACATATACACGTCACAAATATGGGTGTTGGCAGGCACACCCAGTGCATACCAATGTGTGCACAATTTCTAGCTTGGGGCATCAGTTTGAGCACAAAGGAGCCTCTACAATTTTCCCTGTTCATTTGTTTGTTTGCAGCAGCAATACAGTAAAGCTGCTGTTCTTGCCATTGCCAAGCTCATTTGTTTTCTGCTTACCACTATCACATACCTGGGGAGGGGGTAGTGGATGTGATCGAGCTTGGGGGGTGGGGCAGCACTGGACTGGAAATGGAGTGGGAACATGGCAAGCATGACTGTGAACCAGATGATTGACAAAGGTGCCAAGGGGGAAGATAAGTGGGCATCTTGGACCGGCTTCCGTTTAGATCAATCAATCATTCAGTTTCTTTATTTAACCAGTCGAACACCGTTGAGCAAAGCTCATTTTCAGGATGGACCTGGGGTTACTTATCAACATAAAAGATTTACATACATACGCAGAGCATACAAATGGATTACATATACAAAGATTAGTGCATTACCATGACACAGGGTTACAAGGAGTGCATGGCAATGTGCAATATAATGAACATATAAGACTGTCAAATGTCAAGACATCAGGACCTATTTAAATTATACAAAATATACAAAGTATACAAGAACCTGTCAAGATCCATAAGGTTAGATGAGGTGGGCAAATAGAGGGAAGATTTCAGAAGGGGAGGAAGTTAACAGAGTGGAAGCATATCAGGGCAGGAGTACCCAAGAGAAGGACAGCGCTATAGATATGGTGAAATTTAGGGGGAACAGACTCTAAAGTTTAAGTTAAGGTAAAATTAATGGGAAACAGTTACAAGATTCCTTAAAGGAGCAATCATAAAGTAATCTGAAAGCTGATAGGTTGACGGGGTGAACCAGTTTCAAAGTCTTTTTCAGCTTGATCCAGAGTAAGGGTAGTGTGTAACTTAAGGATGACCTACCAAAGCGCGACATGACCTTATGTACAGTAAGGGAGATCTATGAGGCACTCCTCAGGGTGTACTTGCCTACCGTACACACTGAAAGACAATCTTGGATGTATTAAGGTAAACACAGATCATTATCCTGACATAAACCTCCCTCTCCTCTTCCTCTCCCTCTCTCCCCTCCCTTCCCTGTTACCCCTGCTATCCCGGGTGGTATCTCCTTCCTGCTTATTGGCTTCATCTTGAGACCCTCTGTTGTTTTCTGTCCCTTTTTCCCATTAGCCTTCCACCTCCCCCTTTCCCTTCCCCAGTTAGCATATTTGCTCCATGATGCTGCTGGTTTCTTGCTGCTTTTGGCAGCAGAGATAATGAACTAAATCCTAGCCCCATCACTGTACCACCCCATCAGTTTCCCACAGAATTGAAGGTTGCCCATTTAAATGTCCACAGCCTCTTCCTAAGAACTGACCAGCTGCAGCCTGTCATACTTAACCTATGGTCGGATGTAGTTGTCATATCTGAATCTTGGCTTTCCACTAAGGTCCAGGATTCCACTATGGGTATTCCTGGTTACTTCTGAGCAAAACAGGATTGCACAAAGAGGGCCAGTGGTGCTGCAGTTTACATATCCATACAAACAGAGGAGAGTGAAGAAGTAAGTGTCTTAGCTAGGACTTGAACCCAGGTCACCTGGGATACCATTGCAGTTGTGGTGCCAGCTGCGCCACCAAGGCAACCGGACACTTGGGACTCCCAGAAGCACATTACTCCTTCTCCATTGCACAACCTGGGACTACACAGATAATTACATTTTCAATCACAAGAGTGTGGTGTGCATATTTATGGAACACATACAAACAGAAGGGAGAAAGAAGTAAGTGCCTCATCTGAGACTTGAACCCAAATGCCCAGAATACCATTCCGGTTAAGCCACAAGGTTCCCCACCAAGGCAACTGGAAACTGGGCCATCCTGGAGCACATTACTCATTCTTCAGTGCACAATCTGGGGCTGCACAGATAATTACATTTTCAGTCACGAGTGTATGTGGTATGCATATTTATGGAACACATACAGAGAAGAGAAGAAGTAAGTGCCTCAGCTGGAATTTGAAACCGGGCTGCCTGGAATACTGTTGTGGTTGTGCTACCAGCTGCACCACCACTGCACTCTTGTGACTGAAAATGTAATTATCTGTGCAGTCCCAGGCTGTGCAACCCACCTTGCTGGGGTGTTGGGGCTATCCGGGGGGTGAAGCTGTGGCCAGGGAAAAGAAAACATAAAATAAAAAAAAGACAATGCTTTCTATTTTTCACTATGGTGACACTAAATTTGTGACTGTGCGTGATGTCTTTTCTCCCTTCTATGAGTTTCTTCTCCTCAGACTCTTTCTTCCCTTCTCTGTTCCCGGTTTGCTGTTGCCTCCATATGTCCCCTACTTGAGCTACTGAACTCCTTTGCTGTATCTGCTCCCATTCTTCCAGAGGTGTGCTGCTCATCCCTGGTGACTTTAACATAGAAACTTTAGGCAGGTAAGCAGTGCCACTGGCTTTCAGTTTTACCGGAAACCTCAGATAAATTCTGGAATTAAGGCTGCCTGAACACCGGTAAAAACAAAGATTTCATGGAATCCGGCATTTTATAGCAGAGCAGTAAATCTACAAAACTTGTGTTTTTCTTATAATTGCTTCCAGTACTATTTCAATTGCTTTATTTTATGCTCTGTATATTAAGCCTTCTTTCATTCTGATTATACAGATACTAAAAGAATGACAGCAGAATCCCGGTAAAATCTGAAAATTAGAGTAACAATTACCGGTGCAATTTCGGAATCTGAAGTCTTGAAAACGGAATTTCTTTCTTTAAATCAGTAAATCAGTGGCCTTGCAGATAAGGGCTGCTGGGCCCACCCAATCTGCCCATTTTTATTACCTTAATTTGTGCTGCAGACCCTACTTGATCTACAGCACTGACTAGTATAAGTTGGCTCTCCCACTTTGCAAATAAATTCTCTCAAAATGTAAAATCCTTCCAACTGACTCAGTTGATTTCTGACTACACACAGTTAAATGTTAAACCTTTAAATCACTCTTAAATTGGATCCTGCCATCCCATTCCCACTATATCAGTGAATGCAGGTATCCTTCTTGATGCCCTCAGTGATCGTTACATGGTTTAGTTTGTGTGCAAGATTCATTCTTCTAAGGCCCCTCCTCCCAATAATTTATCTAGCTCATATCTTTTAGGTTGCTGGACTTGTCCTCCCTCCTAACTGACGTGAACATCTGATTAGTCCCCCATCCCTGCAGCCACTAACATTAATTATGCCTTCCAATACGTGCAGTCCAAATTTATGATGTTATGGCACCACTGACTACCCTTTTTAACAACTCATGGGAGGATGGGGTGGTACCTGAGGACTGGAGGAGGGCAGATGTGATTCCTCTTCACAAAAGTGGGAGCAAGGCAGAAGCAGGAAACTACCGACCTTTTAGTTTAACCTCAGTGATAGGGAAAATGATGGAATCACTTCTGAAGGAAAGAATTGTCGAGTATCTAGAGGCCAGAGGGCCCGGGGCACAGGACCCTAGGCAGCATGGATTCACAGCGGGAAGGTAATGCCAGACAAATCTGATAGATTTCTTTGACTGGGTGACCAAAGTAGTAGATCAGGGAGGGGCTGTGGACATGGCCTACCTAGACTTTAGCAGAGGCATTTGACACAGTCCCACACAAAGATTAATATACAAGTTAGCCAGCCTGGGAGGGTCCCAAGATGACAGCCTGGGTAAAGAATTGGCTGGAGAATAGGACACAGAGAGTAATAGTAAATGGAGTCCTCAGAAGAAAGGAGGGTTACTAGTGGGTACCGCAGGGTTCAGTATTAGGACCGGTCCTCTTCAATGTCTTTATAAGCAACATTGGAAGGACTGGAAGGAAAAGTATGTCTCTTTGCAGATGACACTAAGATCTGCAACAGAGTTGATGCACAGGGTGGGGTGGAAAGGATGAGAAGGGACTTGGCAAGGTTAGAGGAATGGTCAAATGTATGGCAGCTTAGATTCAATGGTAAGAAGTGCAAGGTAATGCACCTGGGGAACAAAAACCCAGGGGAAGAGTACACAATGGGGGGTGAGATACTAACAACAACAAAAATGGAAAGGGACCTGGGGGTAGTCATATCAGATGACCTAAAGGTGGGCAAGCAATGTGAGAGGGCAGCAAGGAGGGTTGAGGGATACTGGGATGCATAGGGAGGCATCACCAGTAGAAAACAGGAAGTTATTATCCCTCTGTACAGACAGCTGGTGAGACCCCATCTGGAGTACTGTGTGCAGTTCTGGAGACCCAATCTCCGCAAAAGACATAGACAGGATGGAAGCGTCCAGAGGAGGGCAACTAAAATGGTGCAGGGTCTGCACCGGAAGACATATGAAGAGAGACTTAAGGAGCTTAATATGTATAGCCTCGAGGAAAGGAGGAGAGGGGGACATGATAGAAACTTTCAAGTACCTCAAGGAATCAACAAAGTCCAAGAGGGTAGCATCTTTCAAAAAGAGGTGTGCAAGAACAAAGGGCACAATTTGAAGATGGGAGGGTGGCTCAGAGGTAATTTAAGGAAGTATTTTTTCACAGAGAGGGTTGTGGATGCATGGAACGGCCTTCCGGAGGAGGTTGTAGAGTCAAAATCAGTGGTGGAATTCAAGCATGCATGGGACAGTCATAAGGCAATTCTGGGGGGTGGGGTAAGAAGAAGTAGGCTGCTGGTTAACTAGGATCTGCAGCTTATCCAGTAGGTAGGGAAATGGGCAGACTGGGTGGGCCAAGCGGTTCTTATCTGCCGTCAAATTCTATGTTTTTATGGGATCATCATGCACCTTTGAGGAAAACCAGAGTACGTGGCTCCCACCTTCTCTGGATATTAGCTGAGTTGTTCATTTGCCTCTGTACCAGACAGCTTACCTGATGATCCTACAAGATCACTGGCTCCCCGGCTGCTCTGACCAACTATCGACACCTGCACAATTGCTGTACCAAAGCCATTAGACTTGCAAAGTCCAAGTATTTTGCATCCATACTCTGAAACAACATTAATCACCCATCCAAGTTTTTGAAGGTTATCCTTTCCCTTTTCTCCCCTCCAACCTAGTTTCTCTCCCCTGTTCTCAAGGTTGGTGACTCCCTCATCTCTGTCCCTTCTTCTGTTGACTTTTTCTTTAACATCAACATCACCGCCAGTGCTGTTTCTGTTTCTCTTTCCTTTGTAATCCTCCCTTATCGCTCCTCTCCCTCTGCCTCCCATCTTCATTTTTTCTCCTTTTCTCCTACCTCTACCTCTGCTTCCCTTAATCCTCACAAGGAAGGTAGCTCTGATAGTCTTAGTCCTAGATTTCTATTTCCCTCTGCCATTGCTATGCCTATTACCCATATTAATTTCTCCTTTTTTCTGCCACTGTACCTGAAGCTTGGAAGCAAGCTACTGTCATTCCTCTTTCCAAAGGTGGTGATCCTTCTTCTGCTGATGACTTCTGTCCTATCTCTCTCCTTCCCACTCTGGCTAAGTTGGAGGAATACATTGTTCTTTCTCAGCTCTCTTCCCTCCGTGATTTCTTCTCCTTGTTCACCCCTTTTCAGTCTGGATGTATGAAATCCTTCTCCATTTCCATCTGCCTCCACCAGCTTACTGACTTCAACCTTTCTGGTATGGACCAGGGTTTGATAACCTCTGCCATCATTGTTTAACTTGCTAAAGCTTTTGACACTGTGACACACCTCCTCATTGTAGGCAAGCTTGAAGCAGCAGGTCTTTCTGCCTCCACAGTTCATTGTTTCCACTATTAGGTGGAGGGTGGGCCTCAAGCGCTATCTAGATCAAAAGCTCCCTATCCCCCCCCCCCCACACACACACCATTTGTTCAGGCGTTCCTCAAGACTCTATCCTGGGCTCCATTTTCTTTTCCATATCCTTAAACAACGTCTTCTGCCTGTTCCTCTGTGGCTATTCATATGTACACTGATGATACAGTGCTCTGCATCTTGTTCCTCATCCCACGACCTTACTTCCCAGCTGCAGGTGGATTTTGATTGTTCTGGTCTAACCAGCTATCCCTTAATGCCAAAAAGATAATTTCCATGACTTTTGACACCCAACAAAGGCTTACAAGACTCACCTTCCTCCTATTATTCCACAACGTGGTTTTGCAGTGGAGGATGTTATCTTCCTTTTAAATGCCTCGGGGTCTGTCTGGGCCATCATCTTGATTTCTCAATGCACATTGATGCCATACACCACAAGTTCTACCCCAAACATGATGTACTATGTAGAAACAAAGCCTGTATCCAGCTTCCTGCCCGCCATGAGATTGTTTTAAAGATGACTCTCCCTATTTTTGACTGTGTTGACACTGCTTACGTCAGAGCTCCAAAATCCTCCCTTGTCAGACTGAGCCCCCTTTTCCACTCTTCTTGTCATTTTGCCTTAGACTGTCCCCTTCATACTTACCACTGTTCACTCTACCTTGCCCTCTCTCCTCCCTCTCTTTCCCATTGCGCCTTGTATGTATAGTAATTTAACCTGGTCATCATGCAGATTTTACAGATGTTATCTACTTTGAGACTTCCCCTTTCTTGCACCCCTGGGTGGCCAAGCAAGGTTGAGGGGCCTGGGCTCGTTAAACTCTTTATGTGGCAAAGCTCATCCAGTGGCATGGAGGGCTGAGGTACTGGGTACCTTTCTTCCCACCACGTGGGTGACCTGGGTTCAGGAACAGACCTAAGTCGCTCAGGGGCTGGCCAAGGAGGGAGGATTGAGCATCTATAGGACGGCTCTCTTCTCTCAGGGAAGTGGGGGGGGGACTGCATATCCAGCAGGTGGTTTATTTACCACCTAGAGGAATCTAGATGGCAGCACTGTGGGATAGCACTGGAAGGGACCACACATTGAGACGGAGTACACACATGCATCACTCCAAATCATACCTCTCAACTGTACCACATTACGAGGAACATTCCTCATTTTACTTCACAAAATCTCCCTGTTCCACATTGTGAGGACTTGTCCTACATTCAATGTTAACATTTTAAAGCAAATATCTATAGTAAATGATGCAAAAAATATATTATTCAATTAATAACAGACTTTCTGAACATAAATGGAGACATTTTAACAGTGTTCTGAGCTTCTTAGGTAAAGATTTGATTAAGTGTTCCACATTTTGCTCCTTTGTTCCATATTTTGAGAGGCAATGTTCCACATTTGGGGGACAAAAGGTTGAGAGGTATGCTCCAAATACATGGTCCAATAAGAGAGAAAATAGGAGGAAATGCCCTCCAGACATAACACAGTGACAGCCTGGTCTCTTGCAGGCCCCGGATTGGTGATTGGGTGCTGCTAATCCAGACTTCTGTGGTAGGATCAATGGAGAAGGTAAGCCACAGAGATGTCAGCTGATGGGTCCGGGGTGACTTGTCCAGATGGAGGCCAGTCAGGGTGCTAAAGCAGATAAGCAGGTTTGTAGATAAAAACTCACGGGGGTGCTGGTTTGGTGGGAAATATTTAGGGGAATAGTCTAGTGCCTTCACCATGAGAAGGAAATAGTGGGCCTGATCACAAGCAGAATACTGCCCCTTGGGATGCAGTACCAACTCACCACCCAATTAACTGTTAGAACTATCAGACACCACCTGAGAAGCAATGTGTACCAGTACACACAATTCAATTGCAGTTTCAAATTCTTTTTTTTTTCTC
Source organism: Neoceratodus forsteri (assembly GCA_016271365.2). Classification (NCBI taxonomy): domain Eukaryota; kingdom Metazoa; phylum Chordata; order Ceratodontiformes; family Ceratodontidae; genus Neoceratodus; species Neoceratodus forsteri. Next base: position 28,973,625 of record JADMNL010000035.1, on the reverse strand, counting down.
TACCTGTTAGGGTAGATTGTTAATAATATGCTCACACAGCAACATTTCAGAAACTAACAACAGGACTTTATGACTCAACAGCCAGATCCTGTGACGGTAAAAATGCTAAATTGTTCTAATAATGATTTTAGGCAGTAACAGCACAGTTATTACTTTCACTGTTTTCAAGTACACAGTCTTTAAGCAATGCACTTCTCTAATGACCAACCCTCTCCACAGAGCTAGTGCACTAAGCCTCCCAGCACCCACACACAAGATGCAACCAAGGCCTACTATACTGCAGGATCTCCCACTACCCTCAGTGGCAGATCCTCACAGTTTTCAAATAATTTCTCACAGCAATTACATTTAATTTTGAACTGCAGTCCTGCTCAAACTACTGGATACCCAGGTAAATTATATACTGTTGCAGGCCTAATGCCATGGTGCCCAGGATCTTGCATTGGTGCACCTACATATACACAAGCTCAACTGACTTTTTGGCTAGCACTTTTTATATTAGAACAGATTTGTAATCCATTGGGGAATCCAACACAGATTGTATTCCAACCAGAAAAGTTCAAACTACAGCAGTGTTTCTGGCTGGCAAGCCACCACTCACGTGTCCAATAACAAGGGAAGCAATCTCAAAGGTTTCTTTGTGGCAATGTTACAGCAGCAGGCAGATGATGGTTGTTGGCCCAGGCTACGTCAGATCACTGAGTCACAGCTCTCTTTCCTCTCAAACAGCACATAGAAGTGTGGCAAGCTCAGAAGGAGCAAGACCGATGAATGGCCCCACCTCACCCAGTAGGCACTCACTTGATCAAGGGCGCAGTTACCCTAGAGACAAGCTTCTGACCATCTCCTCCCTTGGACACACCAGAAAATGCAGAACAGCTTGTTCTCACCTCTGTTATCAGCAGCCTGCAGATGGCTTCAACAGATTCAGTCTCTCGCAGCAGTGCGGGCTTCACAGTACCTCTTCTCAGCTTGGAAGGAACTTCCAACAACCAGATTCACTCACATCAGGATCTCTGGCTCTGAGGCCTGGTTAGGCCCTTAGCTCTCCTCTTCAGCACCTCTTTCCTCATCAGCCACTCAGAAAGGAGTGCCCTGAATTCTTGCACTAAATGTGGCTGCTGGTATAGCCTAGATGTTAGAGTAAGGAACTGTGAATGAGCTTGGAACACCCAGCAGACCAGGGTTTAAGTCTCATAACCTCCACTAGCAAACATTGTGTACAATGTAACCAGAAGATGTCAAGGATGGACTTACACACCTCGTGCATCTACTGCCTCACGGCAGAGCATGACGCTGCTTGCAGTCTATGCAAAACTCTGTTGACATTGTCCCTTGAAAATCTCTGTGCCTATCTTGTTCTTAGCTGGCCGATCAAACAGACCCCCACCCCAGTTCACTCCAAGAATGCATGCAAGGGATCTGTGGCCCAGCTTGGGGCAATGGAAGAGATGGTGGTTCAGGCTACTATGGGGGCCTTGTTATTCTCCACACTGCTCCCAGCTGGGGCCAGTGTCAGGATTTGTTCAGTAGAACATTTCAGAACATGTGTAAATCTCTTCAGACCTTAGAAGAGGGACCTTTCCACTGCAGCAACAAGAAAAAAGCCAAGAAGTCCTGCCATTGATAGTGGGATTGGGAACGAGCTTGCTCTTCCTGGTTGAGGGCCAGACAGCTAGCTCCACAGTATCTCCATTGAGCTTGTTGGCACAACACAGGCTGACCTGGTGGTCAAGATCTTTCTCAGCCCAGTTGAACTGTTAGAAAAGTGTGTTTAAACAGTTTGTGTCATACTTGGAAGAACAGGGTTACTAGCTGAACAATAAAACTGGCTAAGGCAAGAGTACGGCATGGAGATAGCTCTGGGGTTGATGGTCACTGTACGCGATGCCTGTGAAAAGGGCCAAATGACGAGTGCAGTGTTCATCGACCTGACCAGGGTCTTTGATGTGGTAGATCATGAGATGCTGTTGTTAAAAATGGATTTATATAGCATATCAGGATCAAATCTGCAATGGTTTAGAAGCTACCTGAGTGCTCGAGTGCAAAGGGTAAGGGTAGGCGACTCTATCAGAACCTCTGAGTGTGAGAATAGGGGTTACTCAGGGATCAGTACTGGGACCATTACTATTTTCTGTTCTTGTGAATGACTTGCTTAAGAATTTATGAGCACAGAATATATTTTATATACAGTTGACATGATCTTCTTTAGCTCGGGACCCTCTGTACATACAATACAAGGATTGCTTCAAAAAGACTATACAAAACTGACCAAGTAGTTGATTCCAAACAAGTTGACACTGAGTGAGAAAAAGACAAAGGTAATGTTGCTTGGAACAACTCAGAGGCTGGCTGAAGAGGAAGAGGACCTGTGCATCTTTGGTAGTAATGGGGATGAGATCTTTGGAGTGGTATCATTCAAGTATCTGGGAGTTAACCTAGATCAAACCCTGATTTTACGTGGCCATTTGGACATAATTGTTAAGAAAATAAACCAAAAGCTAGGTTTCTTATATAGAAATATCAATGCCCTAACTGATGAGGCCAAAATTATAGTAGCAAAACAGATACTTATACCAATTTTAGACTATTGAGCAATTTTGTTTGTAAATCAAGGTAGTGCATTTATCTCAAAATACCTAATGATTTTGAATAACATTTGCAGATTTGGACTAAGCGTTCCTGTGAGGACCCATCATTGTCTTTAGTATGAAGGGATGACAATTTTGTCTTCTTGCAGAGACTAGAATATTACACAGTTGTTTTTGCACCAAGGACTTATCAATGTAGACTACCACAATGTTTATCCAAGAAATTTGTTGCATATCTGGGACAATATTTAACAAGGAATAACATGGACATTTTTTCCTATCCCAGCTTTATAAAACTGTCCATAAGTAAACAATTCCACTTGGGGCCAAGCAGTTAGGGTACCAGTCGACAATGTTGCTGACCACTATGCACCCTTCCAACTATGGATCCTAATTCTGTGGCAGGTGGACCCCCGGGGGGGGGAGGTGATTCCCAGTTATGGCACCCTGATTGCTCAGCGCTGTAATGCCGGTGCCTTGGCTGCTGGCAGTGTAGGTTAACGCTCATGGTATGGTGTTTTTACAGCACTAATAAAAACTGCAAACAATCAAAACAGTTTTAGAAATTACTGAAGGCACATTATGACAAATCCAAATCCTGTTTTTGTAATGTTGACTGACTTTGTATACTTGTTATTTCTGATGTTTATTGTTGTATTTTAAATGTCAGGCGTGACTGAAAAAGGGCTGTACGCAGTTCATCTCCAGGTTAAAAAATAAAGAAAAATGACATGAAACTGTTGTTGAAAAGTGTCAAGGACGACTTGATCCCTAGAACTCCGATCCTTCCAACTGTCTTTCAGGTGCTTCAGGGGCAGCTGGTGTACCTGGCTGTCTCTCTACAAGAATTGCTTCTCTTCAGGGTCATGCTGCAGGAACCGATCCTTGTGATCTACATAACCCCTCTGCTGCTTCTTCTTCTTGCAGTTGATGACCTAGTCATCAGTTGAGGTCGAGATCTTGGTCTTGGTCAAGATCATGGTCAAGGGACTCCTCTCTCTCCTGGTCTCATTCCTTGGGAATGCACCGCTGCAGGCATTCCTCTTCTTCTTCTTCTTCATTGACTGATGAAGAATGGCTCCATCACAGGTTGCAATGGTGCTATGAGGACCTGCTATGACAGCAATGGGCCTTGATTGGGCAGGGTAGGGCCATACCGTCGACCCCAGCAATTCCTTGGTCACCGTCACTCCAGTCTGTTCTAGTCCTTCTGAGACAGATGTTGCCAACACCTGCTTCTCCCCTGACCAGGGTGGCACTACTGACATGGCAGCCATTGCAGGGGGCTCCCACCATAGATTCCTGTCCAGCTACCAGCTTGGCATGCTGGTTGTCCACGGACATTTCTCACTCTGAAGACTCCTGATTGGTGCATGGAGAAAATGGCCACGAGCCATGTTTGAGGCATCCTTTTATGACTCCCGACAGGTTTTCCATGCAGTCCTTGAGTACCCCTGGCTTCAGCTGGGATTTGGCCGAAAAACTAACCACTGACCATAGGCCACTGTTATTTGGGGCTATGCTCAGACTGATCTTTGAGTCCATGGAGAGCTCTCTGGTACCAGTTCAGAAGGGGGCTAAATACCCCATCACTGAAATTTTGGACAAGAACAAATTTTTGGGGCTTGCTTTCCTGTTGGCCGAGGCCATCTGGGGACTGGCTCTGGAGCTTTGGCAGCATCCAGCCTCCAGAGCAGCACCCTCTACCTGTATGGTCCACAAGTATGTGGTTCCTATCAGTGCTTTGTCTGGTTTCTTGGATCACCCCTCGGCTGAGTGGTTGGCGGCTGACTCCATTTTCCAGAAGACTAGCAAAGTTGGGGACATGGACAAGCCCCCAGTCAAAGAGACCAGAAAGTTCAACCACGCAGCAAATAAAGTGTATGCTGCTTCCTCCGGGCCTCTGTCAGACAAGTTGTGCTTTGATGACAGCCAGCTTCGGTGACTCCTTAATAGGAGTCCTTGACTGCGTCCTCCCTTGCCTTTCTGCTGATCTGTGGATAGCGATTAAGGTAGGCAGAGACTAGGGTCAAGCACTGTCTGCACACCAGCTCCAGATGGCCTTTGACACTGGTGACTGTTACACCTGTTCTGTGGCAGGAGCTGTCGTGATGCATTGCAGGGCCTGGTTGTGGATTTCCACCATCATGGCAGGCACCCATCACAAATTAGCCAATGTCCCCTGCTTGCGCATTGACCTCTTTAGCCCAAGGTGGAGGGGCAGCTCATAAAGAGTGAGAAGTCAAAATGCCACTTTGGATTCTGTGACCTTGTCACAGAAGGAACAGAAGCAGCAGAAGCTGAAAAAGAAGCCCTTCCAGTTTCAGCCCTTTCAGTCACAGCAGCCCAGGCAGCAGCAGCCCCATCAGGGGCACTGTCATACTTGGCATCCCAAACTCAAGTTCACTGGCCAGAGCCCCTAAAAGAGCAGGGGTAGGGGTGATGGTTCCCCTCTGGCAGTAGGTGCCGGTGCACCCTCCAAATCTGTTCAGTGATGGGTCGGGGATGTTTGCCTCCCACTCACCACCTCTGTGCGCCAGCTCTCTGTGGGGAGCCAGCTTCACCATTTCTGGCATGCCTGATATGTTATTACCTCAGACAAATGGGTGCTGGAAGTGGTGGTAGAGGGTTGTGTCTGTACTCTGAGGTTCTTCCGCCATACAGACCCCATACTCCAAGGGTGTCCCTCGTGTCACAGGATATGCTGTTCGCCATCTGGGAGGATGTTACTCAGCTCCTTGAGAAAGGAGCCATAGCCCATGCACCAGACACTGTGGATGGGCTGGGTTTTGTGTCCAGGTACTTCAGGTCCTGAAATGGATGGGGAACTGGCACCCCATACTGGATCTTCATGATCTAAACCAGTTTTTGAAGAAGTACAAGTTTGAGTGGTCACTCTGAACCAAATAATACCATCCCTAGAGCAGGGCAATGTGGTTCTGCTCCCTGGGCCTCCAGGATGCCTTTTTCCATATTGCAGACCATCTGTGCATGGCAGTGGTGGCTGTATTCCTGAGACACAGAGGAGTCTGCGTCTACCCCATCTGGATGACTGGCTCAAAGCCATGTCTTCTAAGGAGACTGTGGAGTGGTCCAGGGATCTGACCCTCCAGACCTGCAGAGACTTGGGTCTTCTGGTCAGCCTGGCAAAGTCTGAACTCAACTTCTCACAGGTGATCTACTTAATTGGGGCAGAGCTAGACTCCCTCTGGGCCAAGGCCCAGCTCACTGTGGATAGGACATGGGATATTTCCTCCATTGCCCAGTCATTTCAGGTCGGGCACTCGCATCTTGCCCGAGACTTCCTGCAGCTGCTGGGTACATCGCTTTCTGCACCCAGGTGGTCAGATGGGCACACTGGCAGATGCACCACCTGCAGTGGGAGGTGGGCTGCCAGTGGCCTCTGCACCTAGGTTACCTGGACCAGCCAGTCTCAGTGACCCAGCTGATGTGGGATGCCATCCAGTGGTGGCTCATCCCAGAACATCTGGAGAAAAGAGTCCCATTTATCTGTCCAGAGTAGACAGTCAACCTGACAACTGATGTGTCTCTGGTGGAATGGGGAGTGCATCAGGGGAACCACAGGACCTACAGGTTCTGGACCCCTAGAAAGTCCTGTCATCACATCAACCTGCTGGATTTCTGTGCAGTGCACCTGGTTCTGACAAAATTCACTCTCATTTGTCCAGGGTCACATCGTGCTGGTCCAGATGGACAATGCCACAACCACATATTATCTGAACAAACTGAGCAGCACACACTCCCTTCCTCTATATTGGGAGGCTCTCCAGTCCTGGACCCTCTTGTGCAGCTTGTATATGGAACTCCTGGCCATCCATGTAGCTGGAACCTCAGCTGGATGGGTAAGGTGTCCCACTAGTTGCCTCTGCATCAGGAGGTGGTGAACCACCTGTTCTCCATGTTGGGCAATCCTCTGGTGGGCCTCTTTGTCCCCTGGTAGAATGCCAACCTAAGGCTCTTTTGTGCCCTCCCCTCACAGTGTGGGACACTGCTGGGGATGCCTTTGTGAGGCTCTGGACCCCAGGCCTCCTCCACGCCTTCCCTCCCTTTCCCCTGACCCACAGGCTGTTGGTCAAGGTGAGAAGGGACAAGATGCAGATGATCCTAGTAGTCCCAGACTAGCCACACCAGTTTTGGTACCTGGATCTCCTCAGCCTCAGCAGCAGACTTCCATGGCAGTTGCCTCTATACCCGGTTATGCTCTCTTGCTACAAATACTACTAAAACCAAGGTAATTTTGTTTTGGCAAAAAAATTTAGATTTATACATTAAAAAGTCATTGGAAATAATGGTGAAAGATGGTTCTAAATTACAGTTGGTAAATGAAGATAAGTACCTAGGGTTATGGATGGACGTAAATTGTAAGTGGTCCTTTCATATAGACACATTGGTTAAGAGGTTGGGGCAATGACTGGGAATGCTGTATAGGATAAGAAATAATTTCTCAAGGAAATCTAGGTTGCACGTAATAAATACTATGTTAGTACCAGTGATTGATTATGCTGCTGTAATCTGTGTGGGGGGCAAATAAGATGGACTTGAAAAAATTAAATGGTACATAAAACAAAATGGCTAGGTATATCACGGGGCGAATAGACTTACACATCATTGTGAGTTGTATAGAGAAGTACGATGGGATCATTTGTACATTTGGAGAAATCAACATGGTGTCTATGTCATCTGTTAGCACCCTTTGCAAACTGTGTGAGCGGCCTTTCAGCACCATGCAATTCTGCTTAAAGTTGAACTAGCATAATATTCTATGGTGATTTGCATATGCAGCCCATGATGCTTTGCATTGTGTGGGCATGTGTGATTTTGTATTTCCATATAACTAAGATTATGTGTAGGTTTATAGAAAATAAATTGCCTGAATATATCACCAAAGACTTAAAAGTTAAACGCCCAACTAAGGGCTTGAGATCAGCCCAGTATATAGAGTTTCAAGTGCCAAAGTGTAGGACAAAACGTGGCTCCGTAACATTTTCCTATGTGGGTCCAAAACTTGGAATAATCTACCTGTTAATCTAAGATCCTATGACGTCAAAGTGAGTTGGTCTATGACTAGGCAGTGGTATCATAAACAAAGTGGTCAGTTGCATGAATGTTGTATAGCATTGGAAAATTGATAGGTTTTAATAGAAGGGTAACTAGTGGCTTGTGGGATGTGAGTCATTATGTGGAAATGTATTTAATATGTATATGTGTATTTGTATTTTTGTAATTTTGTACTTTGTATGTTTTGTTATCATTTTCTCCCTAGACAGTAACCAGACAATCATTTTAGAAGGTGTCCCTTGAATATAAGTGTACTTGTGTACTCAATGGGATTGTCTACCTTGTTCATTTATAAATGAAAACAATCATTATTACTACTACTAAAGGAAATGTCCTACATCCGTATCTTCTGTCCCTGCAGCTGGCAGCCTGGTTCCTGAGTGGTTAGAGTTCCAGGCTCTGGGTCTTTCGAAAAATGTACTCCGCATTGTGGAGTTTTCTTGAAAAGAGTCATCTGTTAGCGCTGTGCCTTCAAATGGAAAAGATTTTCCATTTGGTGCCAGGGTAGAGAGCTATACCTCCTAACCTGCTCTTTGGCTAGCATTCTAGACTACCTAGGGTCCCTCTGTCAGTCAGGACTGAGGTTGATGACTCTCAAAGTGTACCTGGCAGCCATCTCTGGATACCTGGAGCAGGCTGTTATCTGACAGTGCTGCAGGAGAAGGTGGTTGAGCATTTCTTCAAAGGCCTTGAATACCTGTTCCTGCCGGTGCAGTAATCACCACCACAACCTTTGGACCTGTAGCTGGTGCTGGCAGTGGTCGTGGGCTAGCCATTTGAATCAGTGCACAGGTGTGAGATGTTACACCTGTCATGGAAAGACTGCCTTTTGTTGGCTGTCACCTGTGCCAGAAGGATTGGTGAGTTCCAGCATTTTGTGAAAGGTATGGGGGCACTCATGAAGTGGGCAAAGGAAACCACTGATGCTGACTGCACTCTAAATGGCCTAGTCAGATCAGGGCACTTGTCCACCCAGCTACCTCTTGGAGGGAAAAAAATGAATTCTGACTACACCAACCACCTGGAGATGGATTTTTCAGATGATGCCCACTCAGCGGGTGTCAGGGAATTTAAGGGAAGGACAACTAGGCCAAATGCCACCAACTGGAAATACACAAGGAGAGGTAAACGTTCCTAAACCAACAGCACACTAAATATCTAAACACTAAAAGCTAAAAAGATCTATAACTTCACTAAATTATTATTACTGTATACTACGTTCTGTGCATAGAGACTTACCAAGGTAAAATATTAGGCATCTGTACCACATACAGTGGTGCCTTACCTCATAAGAATGCTAGCTATGTATATCTGCCCCAGAAATATCTAGTATTTTAACTGGGATTTCACTCACAATCTTTTGTATACTGGGTTACTGTCACTTCCTGGTCTTTAGATCTGCCCCCACGCCGCCCCATGTTCGGCAAAATTATGACATGATCCCAGGGAGAGTGCGGGGATGTGCACCGTTATAGTCTATGGGGGCAACTTTATGAACATATTTTTATATCACAGTGGCTATTTGGGGATTAATCAAGGGCAGTGGGTGACTAACAAGCCCCTTGTTAATTGCCCGGTGCCCTTGATTAGCCCTCAAATAGTCACTGTGATGTAAACAAATGTTCATAAAGTTGCCCCCATAGACTATAATGGTGCTTCTCCCTGCGCTCTCCCTGAGATCATATTATAATTTTGCTGAGTGCGGGGGTGGCGTGGTGGCAGATCTAATGACCAGGAAGTGACAGTAACCCGGTATACAAAAGATTATGAGTGAAATCCCAGCTGAAGTACTAGATATTGCTGGGGCAGATATACATAGCCAGCATTCTTATGAGGTAAGGCACTGCTGTATGTGGTGCAGATGCCCTATCTTGGTAAATCTCTTCAAGATAAATTACTACTAGGGCTCTACATACTGTACGTTACATAAATTTCTCCTATGGCTCTATGTTCATTCTATACTTTAAACAAGACAGAGCAAAAGCTTCGCCATTCATATTGGAAGCCAGCCACCAATGTGTGTGTCATGTGGTGGAAACAAACAGGTCAGGAGACCACTGTTGTCCAGGACAGTTCCACTTCAGGAGGGACACTTACACAGAAGTTTAATGATTGTGGAGTAGCAATGAGGAGAGATGAGATATATGTGCTTGTGTAACTTTGTAGTACTTTTTGTGGCTTTACTCTATTCCCACCCTTGAGTATGAGTAGGTAGGTAGGTAGTAATTTGTAGGGAATAGAAGGCCCAGGAGCAAGGGTGAGAAGAGCACTGGAGAAGGATGAGGAGGGGATGGTGGTGGATTAAAAACACTCCCTAAGCAAGGGAGGTGTGTTAGCGGAGGGCTTATGTAGAGGTTGTGAGAGGAGCTGTTCCTCTCTTTGAACCTTGGGCAAGCCCTCCCATTCAATGTTTGTGGAAAGCAGTGAGGAGAGATGAGTGTATGTGCTTGTATAACTTTGTAGTACTTTTTGTGGCTTTACTCTATTTCCACCCTTGAGTAGTAGTAGGTAGATAGTAATTTGGAAATAGAAAGCCCAAAAAGAAACCTCTTCCAACTCGCGGAGAGTATGACCCTTCTTGCACTCAGGAGAGGAAAACCCCCCAGGTGGATGAAACCTCTGATGACGCATGGCCGAGGTCTGCCCGTCCTTCTGGGCATACTAAATGGAGGGGTGGGGGGGTAGGAAGAAATAGGCTGTTGGTTAAATAGGATCTGCAGCTTATCCTGTAGGTAGGGAAATGGGCAGACTAGGTGGGCCAAGCGGTCCTTATTTGCCATCAAAGTCTATGTTTCTATGAGAAGGATCTAGGTTCTAGTAACCATAACTAATTCGAGATTGGTCAGTTATTTGGAGAGACAATAGTCCATCTTCGATCCATGGATGATACCGATCTCATAATGATCCTGAGGTTGAAGAGGAGATCCATTCTGAATGAGCGATAGGATCTGGAGTAGAAAGAAAATCCAAGTGAAGGAGGACAAAGGAAGTTCAAGTAGCTGAGATGATGACTGATGCTTGTCCAGGCGAATTGTAATAGGCAGAGGGATCATGAGTAGCTTGATAAGGTACTAAATTGAGGATGGTGGAACTGCAATGGTAGAAGTCATTAGTGAATGATCCAACTTGTGAGAGGCTTAAATGTAAGAGTATGATTTGGAGGCTAGAAATTCTGTATTGAACAAGGAGTCACTAAGGAAATATCCATAGAGTATAATTTGTAGAAATGTCTTTGAGTGCCATGTAGATGATGGTTCGTTCTTGATCCAAGAATGTTACAGCTTGAATGATGATCCTGAAGATGAAGGGTACATCTTTCCATAGGGATGGTAAAGTCCTATGTGTAAAGCCTGATCCAGTTAAACAAGGGCTAATGTAGACCATATTTCTGAAGTGACATAGGATGGATGTCCAAGGAACTGTACGAGGTTATGAGGTGGGAGAGCAAGATGAGACTGATATAAGACCAAACGGAACACTATAACAGTTGTGATGATTAAAAAAGTTATGAGTGGCTGATCCAGTTTGTGTAAGGTTCAATATTTGAGGTAGTCTGAAGGTAAAGAATCGATTAGTAAGTGAAAGTCACTAGGTAAGCATCCCAGAATAAAATGAGTAGAGAAGTGTGAGTGCCTGAGAGTAATGTCATAAGTGATTAAGAAAGCGCTAGAAGATGATTTGTGGAGCCATCCAGATGGTAGCCTAATTTAGATGAGGAATGATTGGAAATGCAGTGTAATGAATAGATGGCTTCTTTGGTCATGATGTTCATGACCTTATGCTTAATCCTCTGCTGGTATGCTGCCTGAAGTACATTTGGGTAGTCCTGTGGTGTGACCATTTAGGAGATGCACTGTGGTGGCATAGGTGGTTAAGTTATGACTAATCCTGGTGTCGAAGTACATGAGAAAATCTGGTGGCGGATGAAAGGAAGAGTCTGTAGGCTGGATTGGTAGTGAGATCGATTAATATAGAATGCCATAGGATTTAATGCTACAGCCGATTAATACCGATTGGGATGCAAGGCTGAGTTGGTGAATATGTCTTGGTCATTACAGATTGCCAGTTAAAATTCAGGAGAGCTAGTTCTCAGTGATGGTCTTTACTGTAGAGATTAATAAAGGTTCTTCGAGAAGAAGAGGCTGAATGGTCCACTGAAGAACAGGTGACCCAACTGAAGGTACTAGGTGAAAAGTTGCGGATAATAGTATAAAGAATACCAATGTACAGAAGTGAAATTGGAGGTGTGGATGGCATGGAGTTTTGGAATCAGCTATACAATGGAGATCCCATGACGAATATTCTGGACAATATCTATGCAATTCCTAAAACTAGCAACAACTGTTGGAAAGTATGAATTAAGTAACTTGGTCATCAGAGTCATTATTGAATAAGGTAAAAAATGGATGAAGTCCTGGTATCTCTAGAAGCGATGCTGATTACGAAGTCTGAGTATAACATAGATTTAAATCCTTTCCATATATGAGGATAGCTAGTGAGACAAGGCATCAGGAGTCATTGTGATTGGATGGACAGGGATCAGAGGGTATCCAATAGAAATGGAGGAGATCATTCTTTTGTCCAGGCGAATCGGATTCCATGAATGATTGCGAAGAACTGAATGGGCAGTGCGAGATGTCTGTGATAATGTAAGAGTCTATGGGGCATGTGAGCCAAGGAATGTTTGCTGGCAGTAGTATTGCTCCAGAGTAACAAATGAATGATCGAATGAGTAACAGAAGGTACTATTAGAAGGACAGGAGTAGACGTAGGGGATGGATCATATGGATCGCATGGAAGCAGATGGCTTGGTAGGAGTACTGGTTGGAAATGAGGTACAAGGCCAAAAAAGGAGCCACAGCAAACAGCACAAAGCCCAGAGCCAGCTAGGTGAAGAGGAGAAGGGCAGATGTGTGAAGGAATTATGGAATGAAACCTGAGTAACTGAAGAAACAAGCCAAGAAAGCTATGGGCCAGGCGAACTGGATGACATTCAGAACAGGAAGGAGCAGAATGATGTCAGGTCCATGGTGAACAGCAGTGAATTGCAGGAAGGCTAAAGTAAGGCATCAGACGAAGATCCACGGAAGGCCAAGGAGCCAGATCAAGCATTACAAGCAACAGGAGTCCCACAGCCGACAAAGACTGAAAGCAGTCAGAGAAACTGATAAAAGGTGCTGAAGCAACGAGAGACGAGGTTCCATGTCTGCAAAGAAAACATGTTTGTATGACAGCTGGATGGAGAACCTGTAGCAAGGAAGTCCATGAGACAGTTGACCAGGAGCGAGAGGGATCGAATGAGCCAGCAGGATCCATATGAGGAGGCAAGGATGCCAAAGGGGCCTGAAAATGAAGATCCATGGAAGAACAGGATGTCGAGTGGAATCAGTCAAATCAGAAGGGTCCAGCGATGGAAGGGATATGGAAGGGATAACAAACTGACATGATTGAGGCAACCAAACAAGGAGGTCCTGGCTCTGCAGTCAAAGTCACAGGCAGAACTGAGGATGAAAGGCTGAAGGAGTGAAGTGCCCCAGTCCTGAAGGGAAGCAGCAACCTGCATTAGGGAGAGAAGCAGACAGCGAACACAGCAATGTGAGCTAGGGCCATGGACCAAGCAAGGTAGTCTCTGTAGCACTTAAATGGTGAGGCTGAAAGTACAGCTGCAGCGAGGAGAATTGGAGACTGCTCGGCAGTAGGAGATCCAAGTCCAGAAGGGTGGTATTATTGGGTAGCAGTGGAGGAAAAATACACGTGAAGCAGTGGAATGGAGAGACATGTGTGCAGAAGGGACGCGCGAGGCAGAAAGATCCAGACTGGATGCAGGACGATGAGGACAAGGTTGAAGATCCATATCTGAATGACAATCTGCATCGGTGGAGGTGCAGTAGTGGAGACAGTACATATCAGAGGATGGCTGCCGGCCATGGAAGTCAGCAGATAAGATGAAGAATCTAGGCTGCAGATAAGGTAAGATGAAGAAGCAAGTCAGGCAAAGTCCTGTTCCTGAAGGGAGCGGCAGCTGGGCATCAGGCTGAGAACACATGAAATGAAGCAGAAGACTGCAGACTCAAACAACCATCAGAGATGGCAGAGGTGGACAGTAGTGACCTGAAGCAGAGTAAGTAGCATGATTATGGTATGTAGAGAGTGAGAGTTCCATTCCCTAAGGGAAGCGGCAGCTGGCATAAGGTAGAGAATGTGTGATAGAAATCTGTAGACTGGAGACACAGCTCCCATCCCTGGTAGTTGGGATGGGCTAGTCTTCACTCAGTGCTATCCAGCAGAGTTAGGGGCGGAGAATGTCGAAAAGGTAAGTAGGATGAAGTTCCATTCCCAAAGGGTAGCAGCAACTGGTAAGGTTAGAGAAGGTATGGTAATAGTCCGTAGATGGTAGACATGACTTCCATCCCTGATCATCAGGTAAGCGAACCTACACTCGATGCAGTCCAGCGGAGTTAGGGATGGAGGATGTCAGGCTGTTAATAGAAAGGATGTAATGATTGAAACGGACTCCCATCCCCGGTAGACAGGGGAAGCCGACCTTCACTCAGCACTTCAGAAAGTGTGAGTTAGGGGATGGAGACCGGAGTACTGCTGGTATGGGCTAAACAAAGCACTAAACTGCTGCAAGGATAATATATAGACAAGTAATGAGTCAGTACAGAAAAGGATGCAGTCTGGAAATAATTCGGTAAGCAGAACATGGATGAGACATGACCTGGCAATTACAGAGAGTGGTGAAAGCTTGGGGACAGTACACAATGAAGAAATAGGAAGGTAATAATAGGTGAAACATAGTCAGATATCACGCAGGTAGGTTGGTTAATGGTATATGCTGGCCAAGGCTGCTCCGAGCTGACCCAGCTGGAATCCCAAATAATGTCAGGAAGTCCATCAGTTCAGTGTCAAGCCCCCCCCCCGTTGTAAAGTAGCAGTATGCTAGGGTAAGCTTTAATAATGAGAGGGAGGCAGGTAATTTTACTGAAAATGTGGTTTCCTTAGGAGTGACGAGATATCTCAAGTAAGTGTGATGCATAGTAAAAACACGTACCTGGCCATGGTGAAAATGTCGCTGGAACGCCAAAGCACTTGGTAGTAGGCATAGAGATATGAGCAGAGGAGCCCAATTTGCAGGTATTTAGGTGAATAAATGCTGTTCTGTATGGAATTAATGGTAGCTGCCTATGTATTGATTAGCATTTGATGTATGAGACCTGCAACTGCTGCAGGAGTAAGCAAATGATGGAGAAGATCTTCTGGAGGTATCAAGGGTAGAGAATCTTGGCCAGACAGTATCTGAGCAGCATGTACATCTCCCAGATGGAATCCTGGGCTTTGCGGCAGGGGCATAGTCGGAGGGAGACAGAAGATGGACATGAAGGAAATAGAAGAGGAGAGCTGCAGGAATCTGTGATGACAGGGACGCTACCTGAGAAGAACTGGGAGCCAAACAAGACGAAAGGGACAGGAGAGCAACATGAAAGGGGGACCTACAGAGGAAGGAATTGGGAGCACTGTTGACCTCCAGCAGGTAGCCACTCATGGTATGTCAAGCAGGACATTTGACAGGGCTATAGGTGGACTTGTGTACAGGGGCTAGGAGGAAATATAGTACAGAGGCAAACAGTAATGCAGTGGTTGATGCAAATAGGTACCGAAAAGAAATGCGGAGGACGGCTGTGGTGAGTAGAAAATAGTCCTAAAAGAATCAAAGAAGCAGAAAGGTCACACAGGAGGGGAAGGGGGAGCACAAGAATGGGAAGATGAACCAGAGGAGCACAAATGAAAAAGGAAACACAAGATGAGGCAGGGAAGGGGAGAGAATGAAATAGGACAAACCAAGCAGCAAACAGGCCAGGAACAGCCACACAAGCCACTCAGGAGCTCAGGAAAACATTTCCTAAGCAAGGGAGGTGCATTAGTGGAGGACTTATGTAGAGGTTGTGGGAGGAGCTATGTCCCACACTGAACCTCGGGCAAGCCCTCCCAAAGAAGAAAACACCAAGCCAAGGATACTGGACTGAAGCACTTTTCTGAGGCTGTGAGGATCATGTGCTGCAGGTCTCCAACAAACCACTTTGACAGGTCACCCCTCCAGGAACTAGACAGGAGAACATCACTCAGCCAGGGCCCCCTCCATGGATTGCCAGGATACCAGGACGAACAGAACAAAGCAGGATAAAGCAGGAACCTCAAAAGGAATTGACAAGGACAAAACAGCTGGTCCAGGAAAATAGGAATGGGACACACTGGGACCACACGCATGAAGGAGTGGTGGTACAACAGTGGCGACCGACAAGCCGACCAGGGAACCAGGAGGCCAGGAGAAGCAGGCAGAAAGGCGGCACAGCCCTCGAGCACCCAGGGACCGGAGGGGCTCCGAGCCGCCAGCCAGGCGGGCGGCGGCCGACAAACCGACCAGGGAACCAGGAGGCCGGGAGAAGCAGGCAGAAAGCCGGCACAGCCCTCGAGCACCCAGGGACTGGAGGGGCTCAAAGCCGCCAGCGGGCGGGCGGCGAACGGCTGCTCTAATTAGGGAACCAGGAGGCCAGGAGAAGCAGGAGTAGCAGGTCAGAAGCCAAACCAATCGGAAAGCGACCGCTAACTCTGCCTTGCTTCTGATTGGTGCGCCTTTCCCATAGACTTTAGCTGACTTTGCAACACCATTTCTGGTCGGATTTCTGTTATTATGTTTATTGTTAAAATTACCTAAAAAGAGCTGTTTTACTTTTTAAATGTGCCCTATTTGAGGGTTGTGTAGATATCTAGTTTAGCCTGTGATTACAGCCTTTTGTGTTTCTGTATGGGCTAGACGCAGGCGCCTAACCCCCCATACCCTCCCAGTCTTTGTTGTGAGATTCAGACTTTTAGCACCTTTTGCAGATTGCTGCAATAAAGTGCCTTTGCTCACTGCCTTCTCCTCTGTCCCCTACCTTCCAGCCGCACAGCCCTCGAGCACCCAGGGACCGAGGGGCTCCGAGCACGCCAGCGGGCGGCGCCCATAAGCCACCAGGGAACCAGGAGGTGTGGAGAAGCAGGCAGAGGCAGTACGGGCAAAGCCGCTAAACCAATCGAGCGACCGCTAACTCTGCCTTGCTTCTGATTGGTGCGCCTTTCCATAGACTTTAGCTGGACTTTGCAACACCATTTCTGGCCGGATTTCTGTTATTATGCTTTATTGTTAAAATTACCTAAAAAGAGCTGTTTTACTTTTTAAATGTGCCCTATTTGAGGGTTGTGTAGATATCTAGTTTAGCCTGTGATTACAGCCTTTTTGTGTTTCTGTGTGGGCTAGACGCTTAGGCGCCTAACCCCCCATACCCTCCCAGTCTTTGTTGTGCAGATTCAGACTTTTTAGCACCTTTTTGCAGATTGCTGCAATAAAGTGCCTTTGCTCACTGCCTTCTCCTCTGTCCCCTACCTTCCAGCCAGCACAGCCCTCGAGCACCCAGGGACCGGAGGGGCTCCGAGCCGCCAGCGGGCGGGCGGCGACCGACAAGCCAACCAGGGAACCAGGAGGCCGGGAGAAGCAGGCAGAAAGGTACGGGCAAAGCAGCAAAATTTTTGCCTGCCCCCCCTCCCCCCTCTCGGTTGATTCTTTTTATACACCTTTTCCCGCCATTTCTCTAATCCATGCCCATAGCTAATTCTCTTCCTCTACTTAACCCCTACCTTACCTCCACAATGCTACTTTGCTTCTGAGCCTCTCATCTTCCTCAATCCCAAATGACAATTATGATATACCCCATGCCATGGTGATTAAGGCAGTGAATATGGCCTGCCCACCAATTCCTTATTTATATCCTGCCATTTTTGTACTGCAATCCCTGGGGTATCCCACAAAAAGGCTCTCTATCCTTACAACACTCCTCAAGTGCCTTGCATCCATTTTGGCATTACATTAACCCACTATGCCTGTCCATCAGATTATTACTTTGTGATAAATTCCACACCCATATAACAGGACCCTCACCCATTACACAGTGGTTCCCCAAGAAGAGGAGGAAATGCTCTGATCACTCCCTATCCCTATCATTTGGTGCCCTCCTCAAACTAATCTTCTTCCTTCTGATCAGTATTGGTACTATTGAAATCAATCCTGGCCCCACTGAAAGTTTTTTATCCCCATCTGATCTAACCTCCATAAATGGCCTAAGTTTCCTTCACTTCAATGCCTGCAGCCTCCTAAAAAAGTTCTCCTTAATACAGGCCTGGGTTGCACATACCCTACCTGACTTCCTGGTTATCTCTGAAACTTGGCTCAGAACTACAACAAAAGACAGTGATATAAACCTTCCCAATTACCAGCTCTTCAGATCAGATCGCCCTTCCAGGGGTGGTGGGTGGCCATCTACGTCAAGGAAACCATCTCTGCATCCTGCCTCATCAATACATCCGAACCAAAGGAATTTGAATGCTTGTCAATTAAAATATCCCTTCCGAACATGTCTTCCTTTAAATTGATTGGCTGCTATAGGCCCCCCTCTGCAGGCCTAAAACTCCTGTCCCACCTAGGATCAATACTCAATCTAGGCCCTGAAGATACCATCATCCTTGGTGATTTGAATTTAAATTGGTTATCTAATGCATCTGCACCCCTAGTAACCTTCTGTGACACCTATGGATTCACTCAATTAATCAAAGATCCAACAAGGTTAACCTAAAAAATACTACCAACAGCTCACTCCTGGATATTATGATGGTAAACAAGCCTCACTTATATTCTCATGCTGGAGTGCTACCCAGTGATGTAAGTGATCATTGTCCTATAGCTGGCATAAGATCTACACTCAAGCCATCCAATCCTGCAAAATTTCTCCATAAAAGGTCAAAAAGAATTTCAACTTCAGGATATCTCCATGATTTGTGCAATACAACATATTGGCAAGATTTTTACCTTACAACCTCAGTTGAGACAGCTCTTCAGATCTTAAAGGACATTATCACTAATGCCCTCAATATACATGCACCAATCACCAGTGTCAGAACTAAAGTAAAATCTTGTCGTTGGTTCACTGCTGACCTTAAATCAGCTTTGTTAGCCAGAGACTCTGGAAAAAGGCAAGAAAAACAAAGGATACTAGAGACTGGCTTCAATTCAGAAAAGCAAGATACTCATGCACAAAACAAATAAGAAATGCCAAAGCTGCCTACTATAGAGCTGAATTGGATGCATCCTATACTAACCATCCAGATTTTGGGGTACTATAAAGGAATTCTAGGCCAAAATTCTACCCTGCCTTACCCTCCAAACTGCTACTAGTGACATAGAAATCACTGACAAGCAAGAAATCTTAAATACCTTCAATGACCATTTCACCACAGCTGGCCTAGCATTTGACTCTTCACCTGCAAATCTCTTTGAGATCATCATTAAACCTTCAATCCACTGTGGGACAAAAGGCTGCTTCAACATTCTCCTTCGAACCAATATCCTTAAAAGAAGTAGAAGACCTCCTATCAAATTTAGATACGTCTAAGAGTGCAGGTGCAGACTCCCTGGATCCCTACTTTCTTAAAGTAGCATTGCACGCCTTATCTGGCCCCCTCACTCACCTCTTCAATCTTTCCCTAGCTACTGGTTCCATCCCCTCCATATGGAAAACAGCTCAAGTAGTTCCACTACTTAAATCAGGTGATCCCATGGACCTTAACAATTACAGGCCCATTTCCATCCTACCGGTACTATCCAAGATGCTTGAAAAATTAGTAAATTCGCAGTTAAGGGCCTATCTGGACACCAACAACCTCCTAAATCCAGCACAATCTGGATTTAGATCAATGCATAGCACCATCTCTGCCCTAGCCAAAGTCACTAACGATTGGCAGACTGCCTTGGATAAAAAGAATAGTACCTGTGCTGTGTTCCTGGATTTGAGTAAAGCATTTGATACAGTGGATCATGAATCATTAATCTCCTCTCTTAGCTCTGTAGGCCTTGATTCACTTTCACTCAATTGGTTTAGGTGCTATCTCTCTGGAAGGTTACAATTGGTAAAAAATGAAAATTACCTATCTACCTCTAAACCACTGCTAAGAGGTGTACCGCAAGGCTCTATCCTAGGCCCCATCCTCTTTGCCATTTATATTAATAACATTGATGCCAACCTCTCTCAATCTAACATTCATCTGTTTGCTGATGATTCTGTATTATATGTCAGCAATCCCTCACTATCAAAAGCCTGTGAACTGTTACAGTCAGAATTCTCCATCCTGCAATACAACCTATTGGAAAAAAAATTACTTCTAAATGCCAAAAAAACAAAAGCTATGTTCTTTGCCACAAGAATTGCTCTGCCACTACCCCATCATTCATCACCCCACAATTATCCACCTTTTTGGAGAAAAGCTGGAATTTGTGGATAAATTCAAATATCTTGGAGTCTGGATTGACAATAAGCTTGACTACTCTGTCCACATTGAAGAGCTATTAAAAAGTTGAGACAAAGGCTTGGCCTATTTTACAGAATAAAACACTACCTTACCAGAGACTCCAAACAAAGATTAATCCAGGCATCATTCCTATCCCTTATTGACTATGCTGACTTTCTCTCTGACCATTGCTCACTCTCCTCTTAAATAAGCTGGACACCCTGTATCATAGAGCCATCAGATTTATTACAGACCTTCCTCCAGCACCCATCATTGCTCTCTTTACATGGCAGTCAATTGGACATCCCTACAGCACAGAAGAAAAAGGAATGCTGCAATCTGGATCTTTAAAGCTTTATCAGGCAAACTCCCCTCCTATATCTCAGACTGTTTCACCCGAATCACATCTAGGCCATACACCTTAAAGATCAATAAGCTCATTATGCTAAAGATTCCCAATACCTGCTCCCGGTTTGGGAGGGCTGCCATCAGCTATTCCCTAGCATTTGTCTGGAACTCACTCCAAAAATCTATGAATCTGAATACCCTCTTACCCTTATCATCCTTCAAAAGATTATACACCGCCCTATTTCCAGAGTTGTGCAACTGCTTCCATAAGGCCTAGTCTCCCATCCAACCTACACCCCTCCCTTCTGTAATCCACTATGTTTAGTTTCCCTTCTTCTACCCAGTCAGTTATCACATTTCATATAAAAGCCTACAAAAGCCCTATTATTTGATTATTATCCCTGCTATATCTATTATCCTCTTCATTTTTACAGGTTAAGTTATTTTACTGTGCCTTGTATATCTATAAAGTTTGTATATTTCTCTTATTTATTTGACTGTACTAATGTTATGCTATTCTCATGTCTTTGTAAAAAACACTTGTACCCTTATTTGTATGACCACTCAGGTCCATCTTGTAAATGAGCTACGCTCAATGATGTTCGCCTGAATAAATAAAGATTTTGATTGATTGATTGATTGATTGACAATAATATATTCTGTAAATCTTGTGGTGGTGGTGGTTATTTCAGGCAAAGTTTCTATGCACTAGATTAATGCAGTTTGGGCACTTGCAGGCTGCAAACACAGTCCTGCACACTCTGACGTTGGGACAGTGAACCATTCAGTTAGAGGCCCCAAAATATTAGGCAGTCTTTTAAACCTTTGTTATAGGCAGTTCAACTCAGAGGACATTGTCTCTTTAAATCGGGTTCAGCAGTGCCTTCATTAATATTCATTAAAATATTTCCATAGCCTCTTTTCCCAGTATCTCTCTGGGCTCTCCTTTCAACTCTGCCCTGTGGGTGGTTCATAACTGGTGCCTTTCCCACCACCTACTGTCCTTAGCTCAGTGGAGTCTGTCCCGATGCTCTGTCCCATGCACAGTCCATGACTGGGGCCTTGCCTGCCCCCACAGTCTTTGGCTCAGTGGAGCCTTCTCTGATACTTTGCCCGTGGGTGGTCCACAACTGGGGCCTTGTGCTTCTGCTGCCAGCGACTGGAAGCGCCCAAAGTTTATTTTTTTCTCAAAAAACAAACACAATCCTTCATATGGACGGCAGCCAGTACCTGACTGCGGTGCTGCCACCATTCACCCTGCCGCCCTCAAATTCTTTAGGGCCAGGATTGCTGAGGACAGATTAATGGGGAAGCCTGGACCAGACTCCACCCACTATCCTCCACAAACTCCTGCTGCTGGGCTGCTGCCGAAGGGGCCGGCCTTTTGCTACCACCGCCCTTCCTGACAGGACTTCACCGCTGCGGGACCCGGGGATCACTGGACCATCACTGGGGGATGGAGGCGGAGCTGCCAGCATTCCGGACCAGCCAGGACATCAGGAAAGACAGTGAAGCAGAAGGTAAGTCCCTCCCTTACTGGCATTTCCTGGCTGGTCAGCCGTTCCACCTCGGACTTGCTGCTGCTTCTCTCTTCCTCCTCAAAACAGAACTGAACATTTCTTGCCGTTCAAACCAGCTGAGGATTCCATTCCGGAATTCTCACGCACCTGACCCTGCCTATCTGCTTTCACACTCGGGAACCATGAGTGCAGGTTTCCAGTGCTAGGTAATTTGGGGGGTATAACAGGCGACCAGATGGAAAAATGAGCAACAAAATTAATATTTAAAAAACTAGTCGACCCGGCCGGTGGCGCTGAGGGTAGGCTGGGCGCCACCTCGTCTTCACGCGGCGGCCAGATCGAGCGGACTTGTGCAGCCGGGGGTCGGTGGGGAGGGAGAATTGAGCGCCCAACGGATGCTGTCCTCCTCAGGTGGAAACCAAAAACGCATCCGCGTTCTGCATCTGTTCCATAGCTGGTGGAAGCACCGGCATCAGGAAGGGATGGAGGCGGCTCCGATTGGCGGAGCCGGGGAGGGGGGACGTTGCAGTGCATGAGAGAGCACACCTCTACTCGGGACGCACGTCCCAAGCACCGACATCTCAGGGTGAGGGACCTAAGGGGAGAAAACGGAAAAACCCCTCCGGCAGCCCTGGATGAAGGCCGCTCCAGTACCACCCAGGCCACCGACAAGGGACAGACCCCACTGTGCGAGGAGAAGAGTAGGAGGCACTCTAGGGGCAGATCCCAAGGTAGGTGACTCAGGGGACATGAGTGGACGGAAGGAATGGGCACCGGAGGTAGACAGGCAGATAAAAAGGAAAGTAAAAAAAATATATAAAAAAAAACTAGTCTAGCTGAGGCTTTGCATTTCTGGGGAAGTGGGCACCTAACCATGGGGCACCTTACACTGGGGCACCTATTCCCCTGGGGCACACCTAGCTCCCTGGGGCACTCAACCTCCCAAATGAGTTCTGGATGCCCATTTTTGGAGGGTACCAGGAACTCTGTGGCACTACAAATTTGCCCCCACAAAAATATACATCTCCCCATGTATTGCTTCCTTAAACGTCTACGTACTCTGCATTATTTTGCAAACCATTAAACTTAAACTCTAACACTCTAACTGTACGGGATCCATACTAAATTCTGCCCACCGATTTCCCATCATCCAATTTCCTGTCACCGCAACACCGACATTGCAATAGCCCAACAATAAATATTCCCGATGCACAGAATCCCAACTGTGTTCTCCTCTCTTGCCTCTCACTCTCTATATGTCTCACTGCATCATGTCTCTCTGTCCCCCTCTCCAAACTATTAAGCAAGGGGCTCAGCTCCTATAATACACTGGTGCTGTGAAGCTATACTCTGTTGCTTTCTCTCTCCCTCTCTAAGCAAGGGTTTTTCTGATGGTCTCTCTATCCTGATGCATATCTCCGAGCTGACGTGGGTGGTGGTGGGGGGCTGCAAACGAAGGACAGGCTCCCGGGGAGTTTACTGTGTCTCTCCCTCTCTCTCTCTCCCATGTCTGTGTGTCCCCTCTCTCTGTTGGCTGTGTGTGGTGCTTGGTCTGTGTTCCCTCTCTCTCCTTTTCCCAGTTACTGTTATGCAAATGCGCTGTCATACAGAGGAGCAAGTGTCAGAAAAAAAAAATCTACTGCTGCAAAACTTTTACTTTTTAATTTTAACGGGCAGATGCAGCAAGATGAGAAGAGGAGAGGACAGCAAGAGCGACGTGAGTATTCCTGGGCCACTGAGGGGGTACTGAGGGCAAGGTGCATACAGAGAAGCCAGTGTCAGAGGAAAAAAAAGGATGCAGCGAAATGAAAAGAGTAGAGCAGGAGAGACGCGAGTATTGCTGGTCTGAGGCTGAGGGCACGGTGATGAAGGCGAGGAGATCAGATGGCAGGGGTGAAGGGAGTACACCAACCACTTGGAGGTGGATTTTGCAGGTGACTCCTGGTCAATAGGTGTCAGGGAAGGGAAACGAGGCCAAATGCCACTAACTGGAAACATACAAGGAGAGGCATGAAGCTGACTCAAATGCAAACAAGGGAACATTTTATTAAACATTCCTAAAACAACACACTAAATACCTAAACACCAAAAGCTAAAAAGATCTGTAACATCACTAAATTATTACTACTGTATACTGAGGTCTATGCTTAAGATAAATTACTGCTAGGGCTCTACGTTCTGTACTGTACATAAATTACTCCTATGGCTCTACATTCTTTCTATACTTTAAAAAAGACATGACAAAAGCTTTGCAGTTCATATTGGAAGCCAGCTACCATTGTGTGTGTCTTTTGGTGGAAAGAAAGGGAACAAGTTGGGAGACCATTGCTGTCCAGAACAGTTCCAGTTCAGGAAGGACACTTGCACAGAAGAAGAAAACACCAAATGAAGTATGCTGGACTAAAGAACTCTTCAGAGGTGGTGAGGATCATCGGCTACAGGTCTCCAACAGACCACTGGGACAGGTCAGCCCTCCAGGAATGAGACAGGAGAACAGTACCCAGCCACAGCCCCTCCGAGGAGTGCCGGGATACCAGGATGAACAGGACAAAGCAGGAATCTCAGAAGAAACTGACAAGGACAAAACAGCTGGTGTGGGAAAAACGGGGAGGGGACACATTGGGACCGCACACACGCAGGCGTGGTGGTAGAATAAAGCATTTTTGTAAACCTTGTGGTTGTGGTTATTTCAGGCAAAGCTTTCTGTGCACTAGATTAATGCAGTTTGGGCAACTGCAAGTTGCAATCACATTTTAAGCACTTGCAGGCTGCAAACACAGCCCTGGGCAGTCTGACGTTGGGGCAGTGAACCATTCCATTACAGGGGGCCCCAAAACATTAGGCAGTCTTTCAAACCTTTGTTATAGGTAGTTCAACTCGGGGGACACTGTTGCTTTGAATTGGGTTCAGCAGTGCCTTCATTAATATTCATTAAAATATTTCCATAGCCCCTTTTCCCGCTATCTCTATGGGCTCTCCTTTCAACTCTGCTTCATGGGCGGTCCATAACTATGGCCTTGCCCACCCCCACAGTACTTGGCTCAATGGAGCCTTTCCTGATGCTCTGCCCTGTGGTTGGTCCATGACTGGGGCCTTGCCTGCCCCCATAGTCTTTGGCTCAACAGAGCCTTCTCTGATACTCCGCACCGTGGGCGGTCCATGACTGGGGCTTTGCCTGGCCCAAAGGCTGATCCCTGCTCTGGCGCCTGGAAGCACAGAAAGTTTTATTTATTTATTTTTTTTTTGCAGAAAAAAAACACAGTCCTCCTTCATGCAGACAGTGGCCAGCTCCCGACTGCGGTGCTGCTGCCACTCACCCTGCACCCTCAACCACTTCAGGGCCACGACTGCTGCAGACAGATTGGTGGGGAGGCCTGGACCTGCCTTCACCTACTATCCTCAATGAGCTCCTGCTGGGCTTCTGCTGAAGGGGCTGGCCTTTTGCTGCTGCCACCCCTCTGAGGGAACTTCACCGCCGTGAGACCCGGGGATCACTGGACCATCACTGGGGGATGGAGTAGGAGTTACTGCCATTCCGGACCTGCTGGGACCTCGGAAGGGACACTGGAGCAGAAGGTAAGTCCCTTCCTTACTGGCATTTCCTGGCCGGTCGGCTGCTCTTCATCGTGCTTGCCTGCCCTTGCACCCAGGAACCATGAGCGCAGGTTTCTGTTGAAAGGTGGGGGGGGGTTCTAAACAGGAGCACTAGGCAGAGAAAAATGAGCAGCAAAATAAATATTTTAAAAACACAAGTCTAACTGGGGCATTGCGTTTGTGAGGGGGCACCTATCCCCCTGGGGCACACCTGTGGTGGGGGCACCTGTCTCCTTGGGGCACCTAACCTTCCAAACAAGCCTTGGAGCACCCGGATTCCCATTTTTGGAAAGCACCAGGAATTACAAATTATTCTTTCTTTCCGTGTGATAGTCAGATTTATTTGCAGACTAGTGGGGTTTTTCTCTGTAGTCTTTTTTTTTTCTCTTTTCTTTTTGAAGGCAGGTAATATATTCCACTGTGACCTTAAAGCATCCTTACCTTTCCTCCCCAAATAACTGATTTAGATATGCTGCATACGTTTCTGATGTTGGTTCATATTTTAATCAAAGCTCCTACTGCACCACCATTATCCGGACTTCCCTCTGCAAACCAGAATGCTAACCACCTGTTGCTACCACAGTGCAATCAGAGTGCACTGATTGCTGTTAGAGGGGCGGGATTACATTGGGTGTAAAGATGGAGGTATCTAACAAAGGAGAGTAATGGAAAGTGTTAATACCTGCTTCACTGTATCTTAATCCACTGCGCCCCACAGTAGCTGAGTCAAGAATGTTGCAAAGCATTCTGTTTCTGCAGTGGCCATCACTGTGCTCAGATCCCACTGTGACAGCAACAGAAGGGTAGAATTCTGGGTAACAAAGGGGTTTCAAGATAATAGTGGGATGACCAGTAATTGACTCTCTTAATTTGAGATTTTAAATATGAAGTAGCATCAGACAACCATGCAACATGACTTAAAGTGGCTAACTGAAGGATGAGGATGTGCGATAACCCCAGTGGATGCCTGAAGAAATGTTTCCATTATGTGGTGGACTTAGTTGTTGCTTCTAATGTTGCAGTGCCTGATGAAATGTGTGGCGGTGGGGGTGGAGGGAGTAAATGAAACAAGAGACACAACTGAATGGTTTGTTGCATGTATTTCATCACAAAAAATAAGAAGAAAGTCCTTTAGATATAAGAATGTAATCCTTTGTACTTATTCAAATTTGGATTTGCTCACTTCACAGATAAGGAGCACACATACTCTTTCACCATTCTAGGAAGCATCCTGACTGTGCGGCTAGAACAGAGTGAGGGACTCATCCCAGCCAGTTATTTATAAGAGTCATGTACCATCAGGAATCTATGAATATGGAAGGGCCCCCACTCAACTTATGGTTGCGTTGTCGGGTGAAGATCTGGCATTCGGTTAAGAAAAGCCTTCTCATATGATTCCTACCCCTCTTCCGCCCTACTGCTATGTTAGAGCATTTTCACTTCAGTCGCATACACCCTACGTTTCACAAATGGGAGTATCTCTCCCTTCAGTACTTACATCAGCTTATGGCTGGGGCAACCATGCTGTCCTTCTGGGAGATGCAGGCAATGTGTAGGCTCTGCCAGGCTGACTTTTACAGATACCAGTGTAACCTCCCTGACAAATGGGGGCTTACCTGCCACCATGCAACTCCTGATTCCAGCCTCATCTACCTGGTGCCTTCCAAATTTGGCCTGCATTTTGTTTCAGTCCTTCTTGGTCTTGTCAGCCCTTTTCTAGTGCCTCAGTCACAGCTCCTGTAAAATCCTGACCTCCAGGGCTCGAAGAGCTCATCCGCAGTCACCTGCTTGCATCATGCCCTCGGGGCAGCAGAGGTTGCGCAGGTGCCAGCGGCCCCTTTGATCTTTCAGCTGCTAGTGTTGCAGTTGAACCAGAGAATGTTCTGTTGGTCCCGGGATCCACATGTGGTGAGTGGGACCTGGTGGCCACAGACAGGCCCCTAAGCAGCTGCTCTTTTGAAATGTTAGAGAGATCCATGATGGAGTTTTGATCAAGGCTCATAAATATCCATGAGCCTGAGCCCCGATCATATTCACATATTCATGAGTGTCTGTCTGCCCTTGGGGCAGCTTGTTCTCATCTGCGGCTGTAAAGAAAGAAGAAAAAGGTTTAAAATTATTGTAACAGCTGCTGTATGTTGGGGGAAACATGCTGTATGAGAGGTGAAGTGTTTAAATTAAATACTGCTTTACTCCTGGCTGCACCAGCTACTTTGGGACTCAGATAAATACAGACTATCTGCAGCTACATGTCAGGGAGCTACAATATCGGCAGCAGCGACAGGAAAACAGACTGAGCAATTTGTTCACTTTGTGCAACGAGAGCAAGTATACATGCAGGGCTAATGAACTGTGGGGCATGGGGGAAAATATTTAGGTATTGCTGGCTGCACCAGAACTTTAATTTGAGACTGTACTAGGTCTGCTTAAAGGTAGTAGGTTAAGCAGCCACTGCAAGTAGCCACAGCCAATCGGAAAGCCAGGATTACAACACCAGGACTTGTGGGACATTAGCCAAAGCTTATGGGGAAAAGACCAAGTTCTCATGGGGACTTACAGGGACCTAATTCTAAGCACCAAAACAGCAGACCAACACTGTATCGAGTGAGGTTCATGCATAATCCATTTTTGTGATTGACAGGTCCTCCAGCCAGTCGGAGGCCATGCAACCAAAAGCTTCAGGTGTCAGTGTGGCTCAGTTGGTAGCACATCCACTTCTGGACCAGAAGGTTGTGGGTTCTCGTCCCATACCAGGATTGGACTTGCACCTAAAAATTGCTGGCATCCGAGTGCAGTATTGGGGGGGTGCTGTACTGCTGGGGTTTGCCGTCCTTCGGATGAGATGTTAAACCAAGGTCCCTTCTGCCCATCCTGGTGTTGTCCTGGTGGGTGTCCAGGTGCAAGTAAAAGAATGCAGGGCACTCTTCGCAAAGAGTAGGGAACATTCCTGGTGTCCTGGCCAACATTCCCTTTCCTATAAACTGGTTCATACAATTATCCAGGTTGTGTGTGGGTGATGATGTGCGGTATGGCCACCACTACACATTGTCACTTCACTACCAGTCTAACATTGCTTGTAAAGCGCTTTGGGATACACTGTGTATGAAAAGCACTATATAAATGCTGATTCTTCTTCAGTCAATCAGGAGCCTCAGGGGAGCCCTATAAGAGACTGTGTTTTCCAGCATTTTGCCAGATTCAAGAAGGAGATCGACAGAGATTCGAGCAGGAGCCCCCCTCGAGGGTGGGGGCTCAGGCTCCCAGCCGTGCTGCCGAGCTTGGAGTTCCAGTTAATCCTCTCCAAGCTGAAGAAGGTGTAACTCTATTTAGTTTAAAGTTTAAAGTAATGTAGTTTGTTAAACTACTGGCCTGGGGTTGCCAGACTATCCCCTAGGTGCTAGCCCTCCCTTCCACATCGGGGAAAGATGTGGGCCAAAACCAGATGATATTGAGCAGCTGTGAGAGAGCCGAAAAAGACCTCAATTGTGAGAGAACTGAAGACCATCAGGAGCCTTTTATAGTGGAGATTGTCTGTGAGGAGCCTGAGTAAGTACTCTTGCACCCCCCGATGCAAGAGAGAAAGCAAGCTAAGTAACTGTGGTCCATCATGCCCCAATAATTGTTCCACGTGACAGGAAAGCAAGCTTAATGAATCTGGGCCGCCTTGCCCAAAGTGACTGTTCGTTAGAAGATAGTTCTTCAGTTTGCACGTTGCCCAGCCTGCCCTGTGCCCAGCATGGGTGAAGCTCTAGAACTGTTTTTGCAAATCGTAGCTGTTGCTGGTGGATCCAGGAGAGCCCAAGCAGGGTTCAACTATTGGGAGACCCATCGTGAGCCTAACAGTATCATATAAATGTGCTGAGATTCACCTATGTCAGTTATCTGGTTGACATATCTTGTGGAGCCACCAGCCATAGCTGCAGTGCTGCACTGATGGACTGAGACCTCAAAGTTAAGTCAGACTGGCCAATAAGATCTGGGAAATGGAAAATCTTTACCATTGGGCAATTAGAATGATCACAAACGCACCATATTCCACTCATCACTACACCCTTTACTTTATGATTGGCTGGAACTCACTTAGTTATAGACAGCATAAAAACGCTATGATATGGACATTTAGAGCATTAACAAATAAGCTCCCTAAATACATCTCTGACTGTCTACCTCTCTGCCAGTCAGGGAGTTACCTTCTAAGAAGTCTCTCATATTCCTCTCTTGTTATTCCCAAGGTAAATACATGCTTTGGCAAAGCGGCCTTAAGTCACTTTCTCCCTGTCCTTTGGAATAATATGCAAAAAACCTTAAAAACTGTTATTCCAGTGAAAGTACCCTTCTTCAAAACCCTCTTTGCTAGAGCCTTTAAAGAACCTTGCAACTGCCTTCACTAACTTAACCATTTTGGAGCTCTTCCTTTTCTTCTAGAGTCCCAGTTACATCATGATTTCTACTATCTGGATAATGCTGGGTGACAGTTGTACTATATGACTTATGTATCCTCTTGTGTTTTATGCATGTACGAAAAAGCCAGCAGAAGAAGGCCATTTGGTCTATCAAGTCTGCTCCTATTGCAGGGTCCACAGCTTGAGCTAATGTCCCTGCCCTCCCTCCCCACTCCTCCCATCCTCCTTACCTTCCCCCTAAACCTGTCCCAGCCCCTCTTAAAGCTTCCCACTGTCTTCAACGAAATGACCTCTTCCGGCAGCACATTCAAGTGTCCACCACCCTCTCTGTGAAGAAGTGCTTCCTGACCTCCTTCCTAAACCTCCCACCCTCCAGCTATGATGTACAAATTTGTGTTCTTCTGTATATGATGTACAAACTTGTGTTTTAAGTATATGATGTACAAACTATAACCTATTTGTAAGATTGTACTTAGTGTGCCTTTCATCACATGTTCATCTAACTTTTGTATGTTATATACCTGTACCTGACCCAGGTCCACCTTGTAAATTAGCTGTCTCAACTGTGTTTCACCTAGATAAATAAAGATTGATTGATTGATTGAAATGACAGTCTTCCACCTTGCTTAATTATGCCTGGAAATATAGATGTTCTAGAGTTATAAATGTACTGGATGTGACAACCATATGAATGTGCTGAATATTCAGGATTGCCGATCCTTGTTCCAACTGTTGAAACCATGCTGGTTACCTGCTCCTGAAATGTCCAGTCTGCAACAAGCAGGGCAACCCCTGCTCTTCTGCCAAATGCAAGGCAGCCCCTGCACTTCTGCTAAGAAATTGAAAGTTGTGTTGTTAAAGTGCTTTAAAGTTAAAATCCTTTTTCTTCTGTAAATTAAAGCTAGCCAATGCCACCAGCTGCAACATCCAACAGGCCTGCAACCATTACAGGACTTTGGTAACTGGGTATCCAGGGTATAGTGTGAGAGTGCGGTGTTTCATACATGTCTGAGAACTGGTACCAGTGGTGGGAAAATGAAGTGTGTTACATCTGATGTAATGCAGTTTAGATAACCAGGGCTTTGGTGTCATTTTGGGTTGGTAAACTGTGATTCTCTTTCTGCTTAATTGGTATTCACCCAGCTGGAGGGTTTCACCAGCGCAAGAAAATCATTTGTACATTTGTAAATTAGAATCACTGCATAACCTCTACTCCTCCTATTTCCTTTTCCCAACTCCTTTGTCCCCTAAATAAATATTATTGTTATTGCTTTTTGCAAATAGTTGTCATGAGCATATTATTAGAGAGAGAGTCTTTACAAAATGTCTGAAATGTGGGAAAATGTTAATGGGTCATGTTTTTTGGTGACAAAAGGTAATTGTGGGTGGTATAACGTCTCAGGGAGTTGTACCAGGCAACATCTAGCACACTCAAAAGTTAAACTCTGAGTGGAGGCACTGCACATTTTAGAACCCGATGTAAGTTTGCGAACCCAAACCCCTCAGCCTACATCATAGGTAGTAGGCAGGGGTGTAACTCTAGGAGTAGCGCCACCTACCTGCAACAAAGACACTATACTGGAACACTACCACCAATCTCGTTTTGGGACCGTATCCATTAGCCACGCCTTACCGACCTTGTGGAACTCCCTCCAAAATACCCTAAAACTGACTTGCCTTGTTAGACTATCCTCCTTTAAATCTCCTCTGAAACCTCTGTTGAAGGAAAACTGTCAGTGCTACACCTAGAGTCCCCCCTTTTGATATTTTATATGGTACTTACCACTGTATTTGCCCCTGGCTTTCCCTGCTCCCCCTTCTTTCTTTTGTTTTGCACTCCTGTCTGTCTGTGCCCTGCTACTCCATGAGCCTCTCTCCCTTACACCTTCCCCCCTCATCCTACTTATCTTCAACTATGCCTGCCTCACCTTATGGCTCATGCTCTACCTTCCTCCTTACCTCCTTCCATTCCAATCATATTATGCAGTTAGCTGCTTGCACTTACAGTATGTAGATATGCAAAAATCTGAGTAATCCAACTGTACCTTGTTATGTATTATCCACTGTATTGTGTGAACTACTGTATAAATCTGTAGTGTTTTCCTTTTATGTATACTATGTGTGCCCTCCAGGAACACCTTGCAAATGAGTATGTCAGTGGTGTATTTCCTGGTTAAAATAAAATTGAATTGAATTGAAGTGCCCACTCCCAGGACTCTCACTCCTTTATAGTTCACTGTTTTTAACTTTCTTCAGGACAGGGGCCACAGACCACATTATATTTCATCTTAATAAGTCCCCAGTAGACTCTTCTGATTTCACCCCTCTGGATACAGTCATAGGCTAGGAAAAGGAGCTAAACACAGCCATACCAGACCAGGACTGGCACAAAGCTTGTCAGTTTAGCTCAGAAGTCTCAAGCTCCCATCAGTGGAGGGAATACACATGGAAGCACCTGATCAGGTAGTTCAGGACACCAGTAGTAACAGTGCACTACTCTATAGTGTGTGGTGCCTCATGCTGGAGATAATTTGGGAATCCATGGTGCACTTAACTCACATAGTTTGGTCCTGCCCCATGCTGTTACCATTCTTCTGGGAGTTGGAACTGGAACTGAGTGAGCTTTTTCAACATTTCAGTTTTGCTAACAGCAGAGATATTCCTCTTGTTCCAGTACCCCAAGGGTCCATGAGTCCCCCTCTCTTGATACCTGATGGGAATCCTGATAACTGTGGCAAAATAAAAAAAGAATCACCTGGCTCTGGCTTACCCCAAACCTTATTTATGATTGCCGTGTGGTAAGACATGGTTAATCAAATTCACCAGATGGAAAAGATAACCCACTCTTGCAGTAACAAAGAGGAACTTTGCTCATCAAGATGAACTAGCTGGCTGTTGTATAGTATAGTATATCCAGAGACCCCAGTTTGGTTCTATCTGCTCCCTCATCACTTTACCTGAGTGAGTGACTTGAATCATAACAGTATTATTGCCCTTGTCAACCAGGGACACCATATTGTAATATTAATACCACTGGTAAGACTCCCCTCCATTTTTAATGTTCAGCTCTGGACTGACTCTCCATTCCCTGGTACCCCCCTTCCCGTGTAAAGTCTCTAACAGAAGTATATAACCATACCACCATGTATGTTTCCAAATTATGAACAGTGACCTCTCCTTCACAGCCTTCCTCCCCACATGCTGCCCTGTAAGGGAGGTACCTGGCAGGAAACAATAAAATAATTGTATTATCTGAATGGACACATATCTTGTGGATTGAAAACCCAACACTGTGAATGTCTTTTAATGCAATTTTTTTTATCATGTATGACTGTGTGCACAGACTATTTCAAGAAAGAAATATTTACAAAAAAAATGGAGTACAGTATTCATGCTGCAATTTTTTTTCTGGACAATTGATTAGACCACTAAGAACATACAGGACTGTTACAAGACAGACAGTTTGTTTTTTTTTTTGGGGGGGGGAGTCCATGCACAGCACTTAAGGGTATGGTTTCAGCAGCACTAAGCAGTGCTGCAGTGGAGGCTGTTTACTGTAGTCAAAATGGCTGAATATACTGATCCACACATTATGCATGGGAGATCCCTCATTAAAAATGTGTTGCATTATATTCTGCATGGTCACTCTGTCAGATCAAGGCAGCTCACCAGGGACCTTTGAATATGGCGCCCGCCCTGTCGGCTGGCACTGTTCATAGTTAGCATGGCACTAATCCTGTTAGTGTTGTGATAAGTTTGAATACGGGGTCCTAGAGTTGAAAAATGGTGAACAGAATAAAGGCTATCTTTGCAATTCACCACCTCTTCACTGGTTCATTGTTTTTTTGACATTTTGACCTAAAATTTTCAACGGTCTGTTTCTGACCCCACTTCATATTCTAGATAGGTGACCTTTTTAAATCTTATTCAGAAGGTGATTTCACAGAGTGACAACGAAAACATGTTTTGTCAGAGATTTAAAAACTTATACCTGTCATGTTCATCTGGGTGGTGAAAAAAGATTATGTTGAAAATTTGAGGCAAAAATGTTAGAAAATGACAAAGTTGTGAATTAAATTTCAAAACACATTAAAAAGTCATTAACCTGATTTACTTTGCCTTCAGTCAGTTTGCAGTCACTGTTCGGAGCAGCAGGATATGTTGGTCATCAGAGGAGTTCAGAGGTGAACTGAATATGTAAGTGAGGGGTGCAGGAAAGAGTAAAGCAGTGAGTGCTAAGGGAGGGGTTGGGGGTGGGGGAATCATAGGAGGAGCAGAACATGTTAAAGGACATTTCTCCATGCTATAGAAAAAAAAAAGAGGATGATGAAAGACATTTTCTTTGTTGCATGGACTAGAACTAGGGATTGGACACCCCAGTGCTGGTGTGTGGTTGGATGGCACTGGGGGTGGGCCCTCCTGTCACATGCTGTTGAGAGAGTTTACATTTTCCGATGGTGGGGTATGGGCACCAAATTGCCAGACTCTGGGGAAGTTGTGGTTTCCAGCAGCAGGGTTGGTTTCTGGTAGCAGGTTGGGCCCTGCCAGACTTCAGTTGGGGCGGGGGATTGTTGTGGTTTACAGCTGTGGGGTTGTGAACCTGACCACTGGATGTGGAGGGATATTGTGTTTTCTAGTGGCAGGGTTAGGCACCCAAGCAAAGGATATTTCAAGCTGGGTAGGACAGGAGGGAGGATACCAGCATTGGGATTGAGAACCTGCCAGTGGTGTTACAAAGCTTTGTCGGTTGGGGGGAAATGCTGCTTCAGTGCCTAATGGTTGTTATAAGAAAAGATGCAGCCACATTGTGATAGATGTGGCTGTATCCTTTCATGTGTGAGAAGTTCCTGCTCATCAGCCAATGAAGTAGCATAAGCAACAGCCTTCTCAGCATGGGGGGTTGAATCATACACCTCATACGGGCTCAGCTGCATTGGTTGCTGCTTCATACACCTCTCTAGCATCTACACTCTCCAGGCAGTACCAATATATGTTGTTTGCACATGCATGCACTCAAACACAAAAATGTTTTACTTTCCAGATCAAGCTCCCTTGTCTCAACAGACTGTGAGCAGAGTTCATGGAGCTGACTCAGTAGCAGCACAACACCTTTTTGGTTCATGGAGTGCCCAATTGCCTACGACCATAGCACACAGCAGTTCTCGCTTTTGCAGTCCATGGAATGTGGTCAAAGACTGGGGAATAGTGCAAAGATTATGATCTTCACAGCCGTGCGGTACATAGACAGTCATCAGCAAGGCTTTAGCCAGTGGAGAAGGGGAAAGAAGCTTCTAGCTGGTGGCTGGGGGAGTAAGTAGATTTGAAAGATTTTCTTAGCTGGTATTTCTGTGGGTTGTAATTGTATTTGAGGGCTGGTCTTAACTGCCATTTATCGTGCTTTAACATTTAGTTTGGGCAGGAGTAAGGGATTCTAGCAGGCAGGTTGGTTTTTGTGTGTGTGTGTTTGAAAGTTGCTAGCTGGCCTGTAAGTACAGGCATCATATTACAGGGGATTAGTGCTGGCTAAATGTGAGGTGTAATTGTCATCTCAGTAAGTCTTGTGTGGGGGAGGAGCAGACTGCACTCTTTGAAAGATTATGTGCTTCAGGTAATTCTGTTCTGACTCTAAAGTGAGGTGAACAGGGATTGGGTTGCCAGGGCTGATACTCTCGTGTGAGTTGGGTGTGGGCCCTAATCCCACCTTCCCCCACCCCTCCCTCCCCAGAGCACAGCTCATTTATAGGGGACCACCTGCCCTGCAATTGGAGGAAGAGCCTACAGGTGCAGCTCATGTAGTTTCTACCCAATAAAGCAGTCACAGGGCAGGGAAAAAGCATAGGTAGGTACTGGATAGGAGTGCAGCATCCACAGTGACAGTTGAATATTGTGGAAGGCCTTAAACTGGAATATAGTTCATGTAGTTCTAGCCACAGGGGGTTCAGTTTAAAGGCTGGGAGAGATGAGCTTAGGGAGTTGTACACTTCCCCTAGACGTTTACTGTCTAGTACTGCACCTAGTAACGGGGGGTACCCGTCTACTGTGGGACTGTATCTATGATTAGTGGGTAGGGGTGTATCTTGGACTAGTGGGGAGCCTGGTGGTTCTTTCAAGGAAATCTACTTGGAGGGGGATGGGACCACACGTCATTAGTGCTGGCATCTTTGGGAGGGTGGTGGGGTGCACAGGGTGTGGGGCAGCCATGATACTGGACTGGGCTTGGAAGTTTAGTGGTTGCCCAGTGTGCTGCCAGCTAGCACAGCTTAGAGAGGAGGTTGAGGGGATTAGGAGACAACTGGAGGGAAGGGGGAGGTATGGTTGGGGAATAGGCAGGGGTTCTCCCACAGGGTTGCACCAAACACTAAGGGCAGGGGCATAGGGAAAGGAGAGCAGGAGAGTACTCTGGGGTCGCATAGAGACTCTGACTGAGGGAGCCCAAAAGGAGGACACTACTAAGGAAGCAGGCAGGTATCTGGGGACCCTCACAGAGGGTGGCCAAAAGGAGGACATTCTCAGGGAAGTAGGCAGATAGCTGGGACTGGACAGAAGGAAGCAAGGGGGGGGAAGATGGATCAGATCTTAAGCTCAGCAACCGCTTCAGTTCTCTTCTTCTGCTTGGGGATGAGGGGGTGATGTAGCCATGACAGGGGTGGTTAGAGATGGAAAGGGAGTGGGGGCAGGAGGCGGGGCCAAATAGCAGGAAGAACAGGGGAACTTGGAAAGCAGGAAAACGGGGGAGTGGGGGATCAGAGCAGAAGGAGGGGGTAGGGGGAGGAAAGCACAAGGAGAAGGACCAGTTGGGGGGGGGAGGGCAAGGAGAAGGACCAGAAGTACAAGGAGGATACAGTAAAGGGAGCTGAGGGTTTAGGCCAGGGGAGCACAACAGGCAAGGAGGGGCTGAACAGGGATGGGAAGGGAGGGATGACAAGCCAGGCTAGTTTAGCAGATGGGGGGAAGGACCAGTCGCGAGCAGTGATGGGGGGGTAGCGAGGTATAGAAGGATACTCGGGAGGAGGAGGAGAGACATAGGATCAGAGTGGAGGGGGTGGCCAGGGTAAATAAGGAAGGGCGGCAGGTGGCACCCAGATAGGGGGAGGAGCAAGGAGTCGGCTGGGGGGAGGAGTGGGGCCGGTAGAAAGGATAAGGGATATGGAAGGGGGGAAATGGAGGAAAAGGGGTGGTCAGAGTGCTCCTGTTGGGTGATTCCATGATCGGGGCATCAAATGGGATAGGGAGGGGGAAGCCTGCCCAGTTAGAACAAAATGCTTCCCTGGACTAATGGTGCACAGGGCCAAGCATGAGGTATATCAGCTGGCAAAGGATTGTGGAGGTTCCCCGGACATACTGGCCCATCTGGGTACAAATGACATTGAAGGAAATAGTGAGCTAGAGATAGAGGCAAGGTTCAGGGAGCTTGCCAATGTCTGTCATGATATAGGATATGCGATTTCCTACTCGGAAATCCTGCTGGTGCCAAGGGCTAGTGGGGAACACAAGAGGAAGATTAAGGAGATAAACCAGTGGTTCAGGGAGTGGTGTGGGGCCAGAGGGTATGGGTTGATGGGGGATTGGGAGACCTGGGAGGATAAGGGGCTGTATGCTAGAGATAGGCTCCATCTCAGTTTGGAGGGAAAGGAAATCCTTAAGTTGAAAATAGAGGAGTTCATTGGTGAAAGGTGGGGTTTAAACTTGTGAAGAGGGGAGGGATGGGAGAAAAGGCTGTCGAGGGTGGTCCGATAAAGGAGGGACTCTGTCTCCACCCTCTTGGGGAGCTGGAGGAATGTGGGGAAAGGCCGACTGGTAGGGTGCAGACCGGGGAAGACGGAATCCCCAAGGGAACATGAGCAGGGGAAATGGAAGTATAGGGGAAGGGTGGAAGGTAGCCCTGCTAAATGCCAGGAACTTGGGCAGTAAAATGCCTGAGCTCCAGGCGATGCTAACTGAGGGAGTGGTGGATGTGGCAGTGGTCACTGAGACCTGGGCCACCGCAGGGCACAACTAGGACCTGAACCTGGAGGGTTACACTATGTTCTGGAAGGACAGGGGGAGGAGGGGAGGAGGGGTAGCAATAATAGTCAAAAACAGCATTGGCATAGGAGGAGTGGAGGAGGAGGAGGAGGAGGGAACTGTGGAGGCGATTTGTGCCACCTTGATAACAGTGGGGGGCAAGAGAGTAAAAATAGGAGTGGTGTATAGACCCCCTGCGCTGGCAGAGGAACTGGAGGAGAGGCTGGTGGAGGTGTTAGGAGACACTGCAGATTGGGCAGGGGAAGGCTGGTGGTGTTGGTGGCCTTAAACATGCCAAGAACGGACTGGGAGACTATGACATCCTCGGTGGCCAGGGAACAGAGGTTGTTGAATGTCTTTCAGGACGCGTTCCTAACTCAGCAGGTTGGGGAACCGACCAGGGAGGCGCGGATACTGGATGTGGTCCTGGCAGACAGTGACCAGATTGGGGGCCTGGAGGTAAGGGACCCATTGGTGGGGAGTGACCATGCCACAGTCTGGTTCTGCCTGACCCTAGGAGGGGTAGAAGGCAGCACAAAGATGGAGGTAACTGACTTCGGGGGGGCAGATTTCAAGGAAATGGGAAGGATCCTTGAGGAGCATTTGGATGGGATTGGGCCAGACATGGACGCTGACAGTAGGTGGGAAATCATTAGGAGGGGGTGCAGGATGCTACCAGCACCTGTGCAGGAGTAAGACGAAAATGTGGTAGGGCCCGAAAACCCTTGTGGTAGACCAGGGAGGTTGAGGAGGTGGTGAGGGGAAAGAAGGTGGCCTATAGGCATTTCAAGTGCTCAAGGAGTGAAAGGGATCGAGGGGAGTAGGAGCTGAAGGCCAGAAGGGCCACTAGGGTGGTGAGAGCGGCTAAGGCAAGGAAGGATCAGAACCTGGCCAGGGAAATTAGGATGGAATAAGGGGTTCTTTAGGTGCATTGGGAAAAAACGAAGGGTGAAGGGGCAGATTAGCAGGATTAAAACAGGGGAGGGATGGGCACAAGACTCGGGGGAGCAGGCAGAGGTACTAAATGAGAACTTTGCCTCAGTTTTCACTAAGGGAAATGGGAGGGCTGCATCATACATGGGAGGAGATGGTGAAACTGAGGAGGGGGAACCCCACCGCCGGTGGGTCTGGGGGGGGGCCATCACTGGCAGGAGGGGGGAGGGCAAAGCAGGGGGACAAGGTAGCGGAGATGGAAATCATGGCAGAGAGAGTGATGGAAGCCCTCAGGTCCCTTAAGACGGAGAAAGCACCAGGGCCAGATAACATACATCCCAGAGTGCTGAAGGAACTGACGGATGTCCTGGCGAACCCCCTGGTGGAGCTTTTCAGCATCTCTCTCTGAGGACAGGATGGGTGCCCCAGGACTGGAAAGTGGCGCATATAGTGCCTATCCACAAGGGGGGGATCAAGGGACGTGGCAGGGAACTACAGGCCCATCAGCCTGACGTCGGTGGTGGACAGCGTGATGGAGGGCATTGTCGAGGAGAGGCTGGGGGGACCTGGAAAAGTCAAGGTGCCTGGACGATAGACAGCATGGATTTGTTCCGGGGAAATCATGTCAGACAAACCTTGTGGAGTTCTATGACTGGGTGATGAGTGCCTTGGACCTGGGTAGACCAGTGGACATCCTCTTTCTTGACTTCAGCAAGGCATTTGACTCTGTTCCTCACGGGGGCCTGTTTGATAAGCTGGGAGAAATGGGGGTTGAGAACCAGATGATCAGATGGATAGGCAATTGGCTCCAGGACCTAGAGGGTCATGGTTGGCGGGTTAGTCTCATCCCCAAGGAGGGTCATTAGTGGGGTCCCTCAGGGATCAGTCCTTGGGCCCTTCCTATTCAACGCCTACGTCTCTGACATAAGGAGAGGTATCAGGAGTGAGATGAGTCTCTTTGCGGATGACTCAGAACTGTGGGTGGTGGTGGATGGGGGGAGGGGAGGGGAGAGTGGCCCTACAGGGGGATCTGGAGGCTCTGGAAAGGTGGTCTATAAAGTGGAGGCTGAGGTTCAATGCAGGGAAATGCAAGGTACTGCATCTGGGAGCCAGAAACTCGGGCCATATGTACACCCTGGGTGGGGGGAATGCTACAAGTGTCGATGGCTGAGAGGGACCTGGGGGTGGTGGTGGATGTCAAGATGAACAACTCGGAGACTTGTAGGAGGGCAGCTGCCAAGGCCAACAGTCCAGAAGGAGGGAAGTAATACTCCCTCTGTATAACTGCTTGGTGAGGCCGCACCTAGAATACTGCGTGCAGTTCTGGAGGCCACACTTAAAGAGGGACATTGAACTCCTGGAGAGGGTCCAGAGGAGGGCAACCAAAATGATCTGGGGTTTGGGGGACTGGACCTATGGGAGAGGCTCGAAGAGCTAGATATGTACACACTGGAAGAGAGAAGGGACTGGGGGGACATGATAGAGGTCTTCAGGTACATGAAGGGGGTAAATAAGGGAGGATCAGTCAGGGTGCTACAAAGGAAGGGGGGCAGCTAGAGGGCATGGGTGGAAGCTGGGGGGGAGATTCAGGGGAGAAAGGAGGAGGCGCTACTTCACTGAGAGGGTGGTGGAGCCATGGAATGTGCTGACCAGGTGGAGGCAGAGACGATGGAGGGGTTCAAGAGGGGTTGAGACAGGTACCGGGAAGGGTTCTGGAAGCAAAGCCCAGTGCAGCAAGAATATCTGGAAGTGGGAAGGAAGAAGTCAGAGAGGGCGAGGGAGGCGGCAAGGTCAGCTCCCAGGGTAGGGGGGTGACCAAACGAGCAGACACGAAAGACCGTTTGGCCTATTCTGCTGCCATTTTAGTATGTTAGTAAGGGGCCATAAAAATATTAAAACAAACTTCACTTCCGGTCACAGAGCCAGCAGGGAACCCAGGAGACAATCAGTACTATTTGTTTTTGGAGGGGGCTAGATAAACCCCATGATCCTTTGGACCAGCACAGTTGCCTAGCAGGCCATATGAGCACAGTCTGTCTTGCTGCGTGCTGGCCCCTCATCTGCTACAGTCACTTGATGCGCACGCATCATTGGCTGCCTGCCTTGTCAGTCAATGGATAGCTTCAGTTTGCAATGAGGATAAGATGGTGCCAAATTTTGTATTCAGTAAATGTGTCACAATGTGGTAGCTTTGGCGCAGTCTAATTTTTGGGCAATTTTAGGATCACTTTGACCTTTGGTCAGGTAATTAAAAAATAGTTTAGCTGTATCCAGATGGCCAGAGCAAGTTCCAAGACCATACTTTGTCACCCTGGTTATCTCCCACCCTCCTTCTCCCTTCACAGACATTATTTATTAACAGACAAAAAAATTCTGGCTGCCAGTACTGACACTGGTGTGAACCGAGTTTTTTAAAAATGTAACTTGAGCACTGTGATAAGGTGAAGGAGGTTGGTATTGACTTGGGTGGATGAGGGATGGTAGCGGGGAGCCACCTACCTCTGTCTGTAGCCTGGTAAAGCCCTAGCACAGAGGAACTAAAAATGTCTTTGGCCGAAGTGTTGAAATTGAACCAAAGATAATCTGAATTAGAGTCAAACCGAAGTTTCAGATTTTCACATAAATTTACCCTTTGTTTGCAACTACTGCTCTGACAGATTTATTCCCATGATGGGTTCAGAGATGGTCTCATGCGCATATCACTAAATAATGCAAATGTGAGCTACTCCTTGTTGTAAAGTGAGCCTCTCCAGAAACTACTTTAACTGGGGGTAGTAGAAAGCAGCTGTTTGCAGTTGTATAGAGCCTTATGACATTCAACCATAGCATTACAGCTGTGCTGTAGCCAACACCCATATTTACATTTGAGGAAAATAAGTTGCTTGGCAAGTAGCAGAGGTCCTGGAAGTCACTGTGATGAACAAGAATGTTTTATAATGTTACTTGTTTACTGTCAAATGTTTTACTGTTCCATGCATTGATGTACATTGCTACACATAAGTTTATTTTTAATTCAGTGTGCCTACGCAACTTATTGTGGTGTTGTGCTTATGCAACTTGCTGAATAAACTTTGTTGTCGTTGCTGAATGAACTTTGTTGTAGCCGTTCACCTCTCTGTGCCTCATAAATGCCACCCAGTAGGGATGTTGAAGGCAGGAATCCAGTGGAGGGTTCCACCCCTAAAGGTGCCATGGGAAGAATTCCCTTAGGCTAAAGGTAGCTTAGGAAATGCCCCCGATAAGAGAGGCTAGCCATTGGAAGAGGAGGAGGAGGATGGTGGGGCAAAGAAAAAAGCATCTAAATGAAGCAGGAAGGAAGGAAGAGTTTAAATAGGTGAGATGAGTGTGGCTGTTGCTTCAGCCCCTTGAACTGCAGACCATAGCCTTTCAATTCAATGTGCTTAGGCAACTTAATGTGGGGTTGTACTTATACAACTTGCTGAATAAACTTTGTTGTGGCTGTTCACCTCTTTGTGCCTTGGGAATACCACCCTGTAGGGATGCTAAAGGCAGGAACCTGGAGGGGGGCTCCACCCCTAGAGGTGCCAGTGGAAGGATACCCTTAGGCTAAAGGTAGCTTAGGAAATGCCCCAAAAGAACTAGATTGGAAAGCATTGCAGAGGTAACAAGTTAATACTGAAATTGGAATATACACATGGTCATCGGAGAGGAGGGTAGTGGTCAGAGATAACTGAAATGAGTAATGGTTTAAACATAGGTTACATGAATTATGATGAGCAGGCATTATTTCCCAAGGAGAGAGAGAACAGCAGAGGAGGGCCACCATCCATCTCCATCCAGCAGCAGAAACTACCTAAATAACTGTGGAAACTACCCAAGTAATTTTGGGGTATCTAAGATTATGACCTTTGGTGCTGAGGAGAGGAAAAAAACATTTTGAGGGGGAACCTCTGGTGACCTGAGGCCTAGGTTGCCTTCCTTCCAGGCTAAGGGTGTTTTATTCAGTGGCTGCGCTGCTGCTGCAATTTAAAAATCCAGTCTAAGGGGAGGAAAATGTTCCCATTTGGTGGAAAGTTTTCACGATCCCTCTAATGAGAACGCTATGAAGAGCTGCAAGAGGCTTCTGCAACAACGGAAGCTGTGAAGGTTGAGTGGGACCCCCAAGGTGGGAGAAGGATAGCAGTGACCACTGAGGTACTCAGCAGGCCTACTGATTAAAACAGACCGGGTGAACCACAAGCGGTTATGGGGAGAATAGCATAGAGGGTGCCACCGAACCTGATTCAGCTAGACAAACGAGTGCTTTTGGGTGTGAGGGCCCCATCCCTCATAGCTGAAGTCTTAAATTTAAATTGAGAGGTGCCATTGATGGCAGAAGTGGCTAAAGCTCCACCCAGAGCTAGGACATTCCCGCTATGGGCCAGATGAGAAGGACCCCACCCCAAGTTTCGCATGCTGAAGATGTGCGGACTTCAGTGCAGAGTGAAACCACCGGCTGCAGGGGGCCCCGAGTCATAGAAAGGAATGGTCATGTTTGGCAAGCCTCCCAATTATAAAGAAGAGCATACAGAAACTATTAAGTGCTATATATCAGGTGGCCATGTGAAGCCAGCGGCCCATCACTTAGGTATTGATATATAGTATGACTGAGATGATCGACTGATACAACTGACTGATATGATTGATTGATAAGATTGATAGAAGGAATGCTTAATATGATTGACTGATATGAGGAAAGCCAGCGAAAGCAAGCCAACCAATTCCACTATGGAAGCCAAATTATTTATGTCATGGAAGGTAGGTGATTGAGTAGTGAGAGGCTGTGAAGTCATTAAGGAGTGAGAAGCTGTGATGCTAGAAATTGATTCATGAGGTTTGGTAAATTAAACTGATGAGGTTTAGCAGTGATTGCTACGGGTGCCGCATGAACAGAGAACTGAAATGGATGGTTAAATAGAATTGATACGGATGGGTTATGGATTCAGCATGAATAGTGAGTGATATGTTTGGTATAAATACCTTATATGCCATGAAAGCAGAGTTAGGTCATTGGAAGGCGGGGAGTATTTGGCACGTGGTAATAAAATGCATGGATTTTGAAAGCCATATACTGTATGCTGCGAGGTAAACATATTTTGTCATGGATAGATGAAAGCCATGTACTGCAGCTGGAAGGAGCAGGGTCAAA
Organism: Neoceratodus forsteri; assembly: GCA_016271365.2. NCBI lineage: Eukaryota > Metazoa > Chordata > Ceratodontiformes > Ceratodontidae > Neoceratodus > Neoceratodus forsteri. The sequence continues at coordinate 28,929,629 of JADMNL010000035.1, read as the reverse complement.
TCATATAGCTTACATAAGAGCATGCTTCTACTGCTAGGAGCTGCAATGCCCCACTGCGACATCACAGTCCCCTGCTGTGGGAATAACATGGAGATCACAAGCTGAGCACCATGAGACCAAATAGCAACTATAATGTTGGTAGGGTAGAAACCCTCCCTCCCTCAAATAGAGCTGATTTAATGGTTAAATTTTCAGTAAAGTAGAAGGCAGAAATGGACTGCTAAGGTTTTGGTAAAGGTATGGTTTAGTAAAATTCTGAGGCAGTAGATTAGGTAGCAGGTTAGCAAGGAACCGCAAGGGAGCAGAGAGCTAGCACAGAGTGAGTGAAAGCAGAGCTGTAGAACAAACACAGTATAACATGGAGTGACAGCTACTGAGCTGTATGAGTATGGACCAGGTGCAAACAATGTAGAGGTGTAACCCCTGGTGCCGTCTATCTAAAGGGCTACACTATCCCTGCCTTGCCAGCCGAACAAGGTTGAGGGGCCTAGGTTCCCACCCCAACTCTAAACTGGCTCCTTCCCAAGAATAACAGTGTATACTTACATGGGCTGAATAAACCTTGGTACTACCTTCTGGGATGCTGTACCCACCCACATTACCGTAAGGTCACCCCAGACATGACCCATTAATCAGAACCCTCATTTCAGACATTTTGATAATTATTGACTCTCTCTAATAATATGATCACAAGACAGGTATGTGCAAAACAACAAAAATGTATTTAAATGGGGAGAGGGTTAGGAAAGGGGAAAACGTGAAGCAGAGGTCAATCTATTCACATGTGATTTAGATTGGTTTGATTTGGTTAAAGTGAATTTTCGACATGGTGCTATAAGGTGTTGCACTTTATAGCCCAGTGCCTTATAGCAGCGTGAGTTCACTGCTACAAAAATGTTAATTTCAAACAACATGAAGTCTTGCTATATTATGACATATCAAGTGAGTCCCAACCTTCAAACTGCTCCGGAGGTGAAAGAGTTAACTTTCCATGCCAGGCATGGAACGCTGAGCTCGAGCTCGGTTGAAACTCTGTCTGTTGTTCTCCAAACTCAAACCGTCAGATTCTTTACTCCACCTCACTGAACAGTCGCTCCGGAGATTTCTCCTTCTGCTCGGTTCATTTTTTCGGTTAAAGTATTATTTTTCTCGGTTTTTGACCGAATCTAAACTGCAGCCGGTCGGTTCAGACTCTGTCTGTGGTGTTTGTGAGTACTAGATAGGTTTTACATTAATTTTTATTCTGTGTGGAACTTGTAAACGGTTTATTGGTTCGGCTTGAACTGATCAGATTGTTTAAAATATATTAATCTGTCATTTAGAGTGTGGTTACCGGTTCTTATCGGTTCTAAAAAAAACAGATTTTATTACGTTTTTTCCACGACCCGTGACATGGTTGGAAACCGATAAGAGGGTCTTACCTGGCGGATTGCCATAAACGGGTAAATTTGGTTAGACTGGCACTATGTCTGAGAAACCCAAAAGAAAAACCGGGCCCACTGGGTTTCAACACTGCAGTGTCTGTGGGGAAGTCTTTGCCAAGGCTGACCCCCACACCACCTGTGTTTATTGTCTGGGGTTTGACCACTTCAATGCAGACTGCCAGATTTGTAAAAATTTTCCTGCAGCTACCCTGGAAAAGAGAGTTGGTAGGCTCAGGGAAAGGGAGGCCAAAAAGTCCGCTGAACCGGATGGCCAGCCCGGTTCGGTTCCAACCGAACCAGAGGAAGTGCCCTCTGACCAGGGTGAGACTTCCTCGGGCAAAAGGAGATCCGGAGTCGGTTCCAGCAAAAAGGACTAGGAAATCAGCTGGTGTGGAGCCAAAACTTTCCTCTCCAACCGCTGAAGAAATAGCCAGAGCGATTAAAATTGTCCTATGTCGCTTCGGTTTCGACCGAACCGGCACCATCAGGTAAGCTGCCCAGTTCGCCGGTTCCACCGGGTTCAAGAGTATGATTTAGAGGAATATTATGAACTGGAGGAGGGGAAGAGGAGTATGAGGCGAGTGAATGGATTTGAAAGTCTGTATGTGCCCATTGACCCGACATTTCCCAGACAGACCTTCTAGGAGTGTCTCCTTCTAGGCTTTCTGAGTCCCTTTTCATTTTATGTTTTATAAGAAAGTGGTTGAACCTCCAGCTCCTATGGAGGAAGCTGTGGATGATCAAGAGGAGCCTGACTATGTGAAATGATGGATATCCCAGAGTCTAGAGACTGTCTATTCCTCTGCATAAATCTTTTGGGAAACAGGCAGTTAAAATTCTAAAACCCTCACACTATACCTCCTGTGGATAAGAAAATGGACAAGAGGTACACATTGTTAGTCTGTGATACGGAGTTCCTTACACAACAATGCAGCCATGTTGAGGTAGTGCAGGCTGCAGCCTGTGACAAGGCAAATATTCCCTTGGCCTTAACCCCCCCCCGACGAGGACTCCAGGGGGATTGATGCCATGACAAAGAAACAGTACATGGCAGCATACTTGGGACTCAGACAGGCAAATTATATGGCTTATGTCGCTAGATTTCAGAAATCCAGATGGGATACTGTTATGGCTCTAGCAAAACAGGTCCCTGGCCAGTTTGCCAAGGAGCTGGAGCAGGTGGCTGCTGATGGTATTGAGGCATCCAAGGTGCAATTCCATGCTGCAGTGGACTCAAATGATGTGTCATCAAGAGTCATGGCTACATCTGTGGCACTTGCAGAATGGCTTGGCTCAGATGTACTAGCCTGTCACAGGATACCCAGACTAAGCCATGGATTTTCCTGTGTGGGTAATTCTCTGTTTGGGGAGCAGACAGAGAATTACATGAAGAAAATAGATGAGCATAGGACCACCTATAGGGTGCACAGGCCAAGGAAAGGCAGGCCACTCCTCAAAGGCAGCTTTCCAGGGGCAGGGGAAGGCCTTTTCATAGGCCTTTTTACCAAGCCCAGGTCTCCTCTTCTGCTTATGCCCAGAGGGGTTCTTAGAGGGAGAGGCAGACGGGGTACAAGCAGGCCTGCTTCCACCCCTCAGCCCAAAGCCCCTGCCAAGCAGGCACCCTGATGGGGTTGCCAGGGCCGATTCTCAGCTACCTGTAGGGGGCAGGCTGGCTTACTTAGTCCAGGACTTCAGACAAGTGGGTCCTGGAAGTAGTAAGCCAGGGACTGGCTCTCAGCTTCAAAAAATTTCCAAAGATGAGAACCAGATCCTTTCCGTCTGCAAATCCAACAGAGGCACTTGCCCTAGAGGCAGAGGTCTCTTCCCTCCTGGCTCTCAGAGCTGTGAAAAGGGTTCCACCCCTACACCAGGACAAAGAATTGTACTCCAGGTACTTCCTTACCCCAAAAAAGACAGGAGAATGGCGGCCCATCCTGGATCTCAGATATTTAAACAAGCACCTTTTAAAACCAAAATTCAAAATGGTGACTGTGGGAATTATTCTACTCTCTCTAAGGCCAGGGGACTGGCTAGAGTCCCTGGACCTCAAGGATGCCTTCTTCCATATTCTCATCAGAAGCTCCCACCCAAAGTACCTCCAGTTCGAGCTGCCCCTCAGGCTTACTAGTCCAGAGCAATGCCCTTCGCCTTACCTCTGCTCCAAGGGTATCACAAAATGCCTGGCAGTAGTAGTTGCTTCCTAAGAAGGCAAAAATTGCCATCTTCCCTTATCTGGACGACTGGCTCTAGTAGGCCAGTCTCCAGACCAAGCCAAGTTACATCTTTCAGATAACTCAGCAACTGCTCACCTCTCTAGGTTTCCTTCTGAATCTTTCAAAGTCAGTTCTAGAGCCTCGTCCAGCTCCTCACCTTCATAGGCGCAGAGTTAAACACAGAGAAAAGCCAGAGTCTTCTTCCTTCCTTTGGACAGGGCAAGGACCCTGGTCTTTTCTAGCCTCCTCATTAACCCTGCAGGTCTCTTGACCAGCAAGGCACTTTCTACAGCTCCTGGGGCACATGGCTGCTCTCAGCAGTAGTGCAGGGAGCAGATTTCAGATGAGGGATATCCAGTTCCATTTGAGAGCCTTTTGTCCCAAAGGAAAGACCCTAACCAAATTGATCCCAGTAACTCGAACCTGATCCAGGCCCCAAAGTGGTGGCAGGATCAGAGCAATCTGAGACAAGGGGTTCCTTTGTTACTCAGTCTCACCCTTAATCCTTACTACAGATGCATCTCTCTGGGGTGGGGAGCTCACATGGGCGACCACCACCCAGGGATTGTGGTCCTCAGGAATCTCTGCTCCACATCAATCTGTTGGAACTCAGAGCAGTTTTCTAGCATTCAAGTTTTTCCAAATCTGTTCAGAACAAAGTTGTACAGGTCAGAACAGACAACACCACCACAATGTGGTATATCAACAAGCAAGGGGCACTTGGTCTATGGCCTTGTGCACAGAAGCAATGAAGTTATGGTCTCTGGCTTACTCCCTGAACACCTCCCTTATGGCAGTTCACCTCCCAGGCAAGGACAATGTCCTGGCAGATGCTGTCAGCATGATTTCCCAAGGCCATTTCCCTGGTATCCACTCCTACTGTCCTTAGCAGTCCATCTTCCCCTGTGTCTTCCCAGGAATCACAACCTGTTAACCTGTGCTCAGGGGAAGGTTTGGTACCAGAACCTCAAATCTCTCAATCTCAAGGCCTGGCTCTTTGAAGAGTTAGAGTTTGCTGATTTACACATCTCCCAAGGTGTAATGGATATACTAAAGGTTTCTAGGAAACCTTCCACCAGGGCTACCTATAATTCCAAATGGAAGAGGTTTTCCATATGGTGCTCTGGGAAGCATATTTCCCAGAATCTGCTGATTTACCCACAGTCCTGATTATATGGTCCATTTAAATACCTTGAGGCTGAGACCAGCTACCCTAAAAGTACATTTGGCAGCTGTGTCTGCTTTTATTTCAGCAGGTAAACCCTCTTCTCTTTCAGCTCATCCTGTATTCTCCAAGTTTTTAAAGGATTGTTTACTCCAACCCTCCATTCAGGGACCCTGCCCCTGCCTGGGATCTTAATGTTTGCATTGCTCAGCTTATGCAACCCCTTTGAGCCTTTGTCTTCAGCAGAGCTTAAGTACTTAACTTGGAAGACTGTGTTTCTGGTAGCCATCACTTCTGCCAGACACATAAGTGAATTACAAGCTTTGTCAGTGGAGCCTGATTTTATCTCCTTTCATAGAGATAAGGTGGTCCTCAGGACTAACAGTAAGTTCTTGCCTAAGGTGGTTTCAGGTTTCCACCTTAATCAATCTATATCTCTTCCAGTGTACTTCACTGACCATTTCTCCTCTGGCGAGAGGCGGCTGCACAGCTTAGATGTGAAGAGAGCCCTTAGTTACTACATAGAGTGTACCAAGGGTCACAGGTTTGACTCCCTCCAACTGTTCCTCACTTATGGTGAGGTTGGTAAAGGGAAACCTGCCACTAAAGATCCATTGCCAGGTGGATTGTCTCTTGTATCCAATTATGTTATGAAAAGCTGGGTAAGGTTCCTCCCTCAGGCCTGAGGGCTCACTCTACCAGAGGTACAGCTGCTTCCATGGCTGCTGCCAGGGACATCCCTATTCTACAGATATGTCAAGCAGCTACCTGGAAAACAGTTCACACTTTTACCAAGCATTACTCCCTGGACATCCAGGCTAGGAGTGATGCTCGGTTTGGCACAGCTGTGCTTCAGAGCCTATTTCCTAAGTAGGTTCTGTCCCTCTTCCATGGAGGTACTGCTGTGTAGTCTGCATATGTCATAATATAGCAAGACTTCATGTTGTTTGAAGAAAAAATTACTCACCTTAGTAATGTTGTTTCTTCTAATGGAATCTTGCTATATTATGACCTCCCCACCTGCCCCTCTCAGAACCTCTGTTTTTGGGATGTGGGTGGGCAGTGCAGTGTTGGCACTTAGTAGATGCCCACCTTGTTGTTTTCACCACCCTTTTTGGGGTGACTTGGTGTTGTGTTTTTCATTTTTTGGGTCTCCTGACTTGAGTCTTTATTTTGGGACCAAAAAATGTGTTCTTATGTTTAGTAGCCAGTTGGCTAGTGTAGGTTTACAGCTTCCACACAGGACCTCAGTGAGTTTAGCTCGTAAAGATCTGATGGTTTGAGTTTGAAGAACAACAGACAGAGTTTCAACCGAGCTTGAGCTCAGCGTTGCATGCCTGGCTTGGAAAGTTAACTCTTTCACCTCCGGAGCAGTTCGAAGGTTGGGACTCACTGCATATGTCATAATATAGCAAGACTCCATTAGAAGAAACAACATTACTAACTTGAGTAATTTTTTTCTTTTAACTCAGTAGTTTTAGTAGGGGAAGGAATCATAACTGGCGCCGAACCCACGGCCAGCCAATCTCTTCCAACTTTCTGATGAGCCCTCTCCATAGGGACTTTACTAGTTAGGCGACTGCTTTAATTTTCCTCTAGGAGTGTTTAAAAAGACTAAAATCCGTATTTAAAACAGCCTCCATAGACTTGTATGGGGCTCATCCCCATGCTCTCCCTGGCCACATATCACAAATTCTGAGTACGAGGTCGGAGTGGGCTCATCAGGAAGTTGGAAGGGATCAGCTGGTCATGGGTTCGGCACCAGTTACGATCCCTTTCGCTACTAAAACTACTGACTTAAAAATTTTAATTTTTATGGCAGTGAGCTCAGGATGATATAGGGTATTGGGCAATGAAGCCCAATACCTTATATCAGAAATTTCCTTTAAGTATTCAGGTAATCATCATCCATTTTAAAATCAAGACATTAATTCCATTGGCCTCACCAATCTCTGATGTATTTAGACCTAACTGGCTGTCTTAAGTAGCTCCAGTTGATGGCAGAAACATATTTACAAATCGCCTGCACCAGATTCCAGTTCACAGTCCAGACATGGACCCCGCAATTCCCTCCTTAATCCTGGGTACCCAGTAATAGAGTCTCAAAAGTTGCAGGCCTGATAAAGTTGCAGCTTATGGCCGGCATGAGGCGGGTTGGAGCCCTTGAAAGAGAATTTGGTTAGCAGGCTTTACTTCTTTGCTTTCCACTTTTAGTTGGATGACTTCACAAAAGAAAATTACCTCCCTTGCTGAGCTAGCTTGGGCTTTAGATTGCAGACCTTAGAAGCACTTTCAAGTATTTACAGTTCCCCAGTTTTGGCAGAGGGTAATTCTGCCTACTCACAGTTTGAAGTCATCTCTGGTGTTGAGAAGCATTGCTGAGGATACATACAGGAGCTGAGGATGACCCCTGGGAATCAGGATTGGAAGCTTGCATTTTTTCAGGAAACCTCTCAGCAGGAGATGGTGCTCCTCTCTGTGCTCAAAGTCACCGAATGGTATGGACTGGGACCAGGACCAGGACTGGCATGCCTCAGACCCCCATGTCTGGCTATACCTTTCAGGGGGAGGCACATATGACAGTGCCCTAAGTGGCACACTACCAGGCTGTGTCCCAGGCCAGTCTAAGGTGGATGCGTTGCATTCAGCACATTTATCAGTAGCACATTTATACTTTCTGTTCACAGTCACTTCAACTATGAGCCAACGCGGCCACCATAGTCCATTCAGCTCTCAAATGCAGACTTTTACACGAATGGGTGCTTTCTCTCTAAGGCTAGGGTAACCCAGATGCCACAGTCCCAGCTAGACCAATTTGTCTCCATAATGCACTTTAACACAGAAACGGAACTTGAGGCATGACTCCCCACTATCTGGAATACTTTGACTTGGTAGTTCAAACAATCACTGAAGATTCTCTCAAGCACACATCACACAACCATAGTATCTTGTGGCCTTACTGATGTTCGCAGCTCCAACTTGGACATTTATCACAAGGTCCTATTGGTGTTCGCTGGCATTAGCAGGTCTCAAATGGACATAAAGCTGGTCAATGGCATCCTAGACACTGTCTGGAGAAATTTCACTTGGTTAGGGAACTCCCCTTTCAGCCCTGCAGCACTTTACACAGTCATAATTCAGAACTCACAATTCACTGGACCCTTCTCCAGTCACTTGCTTACGTGTTCACTCACCTCATTGGTGTTGAGTTAAAGCAGGGTGCAGAACAGGCAATTCTTGGCTTCTTTGCCCGAATAGTTCATCATTACTCTCTTTCTGGGGCAGAACGTGCGAGCAGCTCTCTCACAGCTGAAGGTTCAGGTCTCAACTCACATTTTCCCCAAAATGTAGAAAGGCGGGTGCCAGCCTTGGAGGGCTATTTCCGGCAACCCCCAGGATGACAACGCTTGCTGCTGGCAGCCACTCTTTACCTCATTGGTAGAGGTAGAAGGTCCCCTTCCCTGTGGAGGGGTTCACACTGAACTGAACTAGACCCATTTTTGTCTAACTGGGGGCCTGAGCTCCCCTCCATGTGGAGGGATTCCCACTGAAACTGAGCTCAGCCTGGCAAACATTGGGTTCTATGGAGTCCTTCTGGGGCTCCCGATTGGCTGAGTCCACTTGTGTATCCAAAAACTATTGGCTGAATTTGCTTGTCAGTCCACAAAATAAATATTCATTAGCCTCACTTGATGCTCAGTTAGCTCCCTGGTTTGGTGCCTGAATTAGGTTCTTGCTTTTCCCCCACAAACACTTGGCAAAGTTCCAAGAATCTCTTGCAAAGTCCCATAAGTCCTGGCTGAAATCCTAGCTTTTTCCAATTGGCTGCTAAACACACAGTCCCTTTGCCATTTAACACAGTCCCAACTTTAAAGTTGTGGTCCAGCCAGAATAATTACTTAATTTATTTCTTTGTCTGACAGTTCAATAGTTCCTTTTGAGCCCTTTTGAACGCTGCTCAGTTTAAACATTTTGCTTCAGTCCTTAGCCTGTTGCTGCTACTGAAATTTAGAGCCCCTAGGCAGCAGACAGATAATTTATCCGAGTCCCAAATGTTCACGTTTGGAGAAGACAGAAATCATTTTCATTGAAATTATCTCCCCCCTTATGTAGTAGCCCCTTCGGTGTACATTGCTGTGCTGCCTTTCACACACAGTTATTTACATCTTTACATCAGCATCAGTCACCTAAACTTGCAGCCCCCTGTCACAGAAATGGACCCACTCATGAATATTAATGCCCCATTTGTTAATGTTCATGGTGCTGGGCCAGGACCTCTAGTGCGCACGGTGCTCTACTTTTATTTATTTGTTTATTTAGATTCATAGGAATGAAACCTTTGAATCACAGACTCTTTTGCAAAGGCTCCTCGTCACAGGTTACAGGGAGGACAGTTATAACAGATACACACACAATCTTCCACGTATAGTGGCATTATACACAGGTAGGATAAGAGTACAAGAGTTGATATTACAGTTCAAGTGGCCCAAGATATATAACTGGACAAGACAGTCATCACAATTGAGGTACAGAGTAGATAATACAGGCAAGGCCCAAGTTATACAAAAGTATACAAACTGTAGAAGTTATTCGTATTCAGGTTATACCATTGGTTGAGGCAAACACAGACAGCTTATGCAAGTGAGAAGCAGGTCTCAAAAAAGTGAGCCCTTGTTGTACAGCAAGACACAAATGAAGGGTTATGCAGTAAAAAGAGCCCAGAGCTAGGAGAGTATAGAACGTGAGGACTCCAAGGCTAGTCAGGAGTCTGAAAATGACTGCAGAGATCCAAGACAATAAAAGTCAGTAGCAATCGCAGGCTGATTGTTCCAGTAGATGGATCTGGAGGGCAGACTTGAAAGAGCCGATGGTGGGTATATTGAGAAGAGGGCCGGGGGGAGCTCATTGAGTCACTGGGGAGCTCAATATGAAAATGCCCTTTGACACTGGAAGGTTCTGCAACGTGGAACAGTGTAGGATTGTCTTGAGGCACTTCGGGAGACTCGGGCAGGAGGGGTGAATGAGACCAGGGTGTCAAGACCGGGTGGGGTTTGAGGGATATTTTCTTTGCAAGGATTCAGGAACAATTTTTAAGTCTGGCTTCCAGATTTAACCTGCCTGAGGACTTATATAAAGTGCAGGTGTGAGTCAGTCTGTCATGCCCTATGATCAGCCTACAAGCCTTGTTCAGGGTGTTCTTAACACAGGTGAGGGTTGTCGGGTCAGCTGACCCATAGATCACTAAGTCATAGTCAACCAGGGAGAGAACAAATGAGGATACTGCCAGGTGAAGTGCCTCATGGGAGAGGAAGTGTTTGTGCCGATATAGCAAACCAGTTCTAGTATTGAGTGTGGACAGGAGACTTTGGATGTGGTTATGAAAGGTGAGGTGAGTATCAAGGGTAATACCCAGATACTTGAAAGAGGTGACTTGCTCAATGGGGACATTGGCATTATTACGAATGGTGAGGGAGAGGCTATTATGTTGCTTTTGTCGGTGGGTGAAGACCATGGATTTGATTTTACTACCATTGAAAATTAGTTTATGGGCAATGAGCCATGATTCTGTGGTGCGGAAATGATCTTGGAGTACAGTTTTGAGTGCCAAGTGGTTGGGATGACTGTCAAAGATGACTGTGACGTCTACGTAGAGAAGCATTTTGCCTGAACAGGACTGGGGGAGGGGGTTAAGGAATAAGCTAAAAAGTAGGGACCGAGTATGGATCCCTTGGGGACTCCGGAGTGGACAGGGCAGCTGGAGGAGACAGTGGAGCTTATTCTAACTTGTTGGGAACGGTCGGTTAGATAGCTGGCCACCCAGGACACTACCTCTGAAGCAGTGCCCACAGGCTGGAGGGTGTTAGGCAGTAGGGCATGATTAACCGTGTCAAATGCTTTGGTAAGATCTATGTTGACAGATCCTACTAATTTTCCACTGTCAAGGGCTTGGTGAATGTAGGATGTGTACCTGTGTACTCAAGGAGTGTGGTGGTGGTGCTGTGGCCACTGCGGAAACCATGTTGAACAGGAGAGAGTTAGTTATATTTGGAGAGACAGTCAGTAAGCTGATCAGAGACAATTGTTTTCAGCAATTTTGAGAGGGGAGGCAGGATGGATATAGGGTGATAATTATTGGAAGCAGAACAGTCTCCACCTTTGAGCAGAGGTGTGATAACTGCTCATTTCCAAACCAAAGAGAATTGCCCCAGGCAGAAGGACAAATTGAAGATTTTTGTAATGGGGGAGAGGACCTTGTCCAGAGTAAGTTTTAGGATTTTTGGATCGAGTGTGTCCCTGCTATGCTTAGACTTGAAGAAGAAGCTGGAGATATATTTTCATGCCGAGCTGGGGGAGATAGTTCAGAGATGTAAGGGGAAGGGATCCAACACTGTCATAGCATGGGCCATGGATGGGGGGGTCAAAGAAATTTGGGGGCAATACCCGGCTAAGGTTGGAGAAAACGGAGTTAAGGGTATTCGCAATGGTTAGTGGCTCCTGGACAGATTCACCTTCAATATTAAGCTGGGGGGGGGCGGTACTGGAACCACATTCCCGGTGATTTCCTTAATAGTGCACCAGAAGTCATAGCCAGAGCTCCAGTTAGATGAGAGAACTTGGCGATAGTGAGTTGCTTTGGCTTGGCGGGTAGCCCATGTACATCTGTTTGTGGCTTCATGATATAGTTGCTTATCAAGAGAATGCTTGGAGTCGAGAGCCTTCAGCCAGAGATTATCTTGGTGGCACATCATGTCAAGCAAGGCTGGGGAGACCCAGGGATTGTGTAGGTTTTTCGTTAATTGCTTTTTCAGGTGGCAAAAATGTTGCAGGCATGGTTGAAGGTAGAAATAAAGTATGATAGCACAGCATCAACATTTGTAGCACTGAAAATTGGGGACCAAACACAGGCTAGGAGGAAGGCCTTGAGTTTGGGGTAAATAGCCTCTTTTTAAACACCTGAGGTAGGTAGGGGTGGGGGGAGAGTGGGGACTTGCTTGTCCAAGGACAGGTTATGGGGGAGTGGTCACTAAGAGAGTCCAGAAGGACGGCAACCTGGGAGATGTGTTTTGGTCAATTAGTGAAGAAAAGGTCCAGTAAGGTGGAGGCACCTGTTTTATCATTTAGCCTGGTAGGGTATTGTCCAGTTGTACAAGGTCCAGAGCGGCAAATGAGTCCTTAAAAGCAGTGGAGGGGTGGGCAAGCCAATTGATTTTGAAATCACCAATGAGGATGGTTTCCATATTATTGGGGAGAGATGATAGGGTGGCAAGGATTTCATCAGAGGCCAGTTTTGGTTCCACAGGGGGTGTAGGAGATCGTGAAGTTTATGCATTTCCCCTGGGTGCCCTGCAATATTTTGACGGCTAGTGTCTGATCACCATGGGTGAGGGACGAGAGTGGGAGTGGTATGGCTTGCAGGAGATTCTTCATATAAATGGCTTAGCCCCCACCTCTTTTACCATGCATGTCATCTCTGAGGATGGAGTACCCTTTTATGGACATGGCAGCATCTGAGTTGCTCTTAGAGAGCCATGTTTCTGATAGTGCCGGGATATCAGGGGAGTGTTGGGCAATCTAGGCCTGGAGGAGGGAAAATTTTTTAGGAGGCTACGGATATTGATTGAGGCAAAGAGCAGTCCATTATGCTTCTTAGTATGGGGGGGATACTGGAGGGCCAGGGTTGATGTTACCAGATAGGAGGAGGAGGAGGAGGGTGTGGCGCAGTTGGGACAGATGAAGGAGTCTGGAGGAAAGGTAGTTCTGGTGGGATGTGTGTTTGGGGGGCAATAGTTGTAGGAACAGAAAGGTAGAGAATCGTGGAGGATATGAGATGGAATGGGGAGAGGGGGATGTGGGCAGGGGGGCCAGGACAGCCAACACACAAGGTTGGTTGTTAGTGCTGAGTGTGAGGTAGGCATGGGCAGTTATAGGGAGAGATATGGGTTGACTTGGTTGGAGTAAGTGGAGTGGTTGGAGGGTAGCAGGAAGGCTAACAGCCAGCAAGAGAAGACAGCATACCACCCATAGGGGTAAAAAATGGTAATTTCATTATAGGGTAGGAAAGTAGAGGGGTAGTATAGTGCCGATGCTGTGGTACAGCGGTAAGGTGACAGCTTTGGGAGCAGGAGGCAGAAGGTTTGAATCCCAAACAGGGTGGCACCAGGGAAGTGCATGTGAAGACCGGGAAGTAGCAGGACAGAGAGGGAAAAGGGAGGTGAATCAAGGCTGAGTGATAAGGGATACAGGGAGAAAATGGGGGAGCAACAGTGACTCCTAGTGGACAGTAACTATAATCTGCAGATGGGAAAATGAGCTGATAGCAGATCCAGTGGTGATCATGTGACATGATCAGTGACCTATAAAGTAAGAGATGACCCTGGGAGAAATGGTGGCTGGGGCGGGTGGGGAGTTGACAGGAAGCGTCGATTGGTAAACACCCTCTAGGGTGTTTGAGCAGCTGGGGGAGTCCAAATTACCTTTAGGTCGGCCGCTGGCAGTCTACTCCATGGAGTTTCAGTAACACACTAAGTGGGGGTTCCTGAGGGCCTGTGTAGTAGGAGAGAGGAGAACAAAGGAGATGGATCAGGTTTCTGGACACTGGCAGGAAGGCCAGAGGTCCTACTGTGCTTGCGTGACAGTCAGGAGAGTGTGTTGGGGGGGGACCTCTCCAGCCCGATAGAAGCAACAGACAAAAAGCAGCTGAAACTCTGATAAATCACAGGTAATGCAGGATACAAGTTGGTACTACTGCTAGATAGACTTTCCAGTTGCCCAATATAGATAAAGATGCAGTACAACAGCAACGTTAAGCATTGTAGGGACACAGTTAAAGTAACTTGCTAAAATGGCCTAGATTACAGCAGTTCAGCCCAGTAATGAGCCCTAGGAAAATCAATCAGTACTTGTCGGCATACAGTCTCTAGGGTGTTTGAGCAGCTGGGAGAGTCCAAATTACCTTTAGCTCAGCCGCTGGCAGTCCGCTGCATGGAGCTTCGGTAGCACACTAAGTGGGGGTTCCTGAGGGCCTTTAGGTCAGCCCTGGCAGTCTGCTCCGTGGAGCTTCGGTAGCACACTAAATGGGGGTTCCTGAGGGTCTTTAGGTCAGCCCTGGCAGTCTGCTCCATGGAGCTTTAGTAGCACACTAAGTGGGGGTTCCTGAGGGCCTTTAGGTCGGCCGTTGGCAGTCCGCTCCATGGAGCTTTGGTAGCACACTAAGTGGGGATTTCTGAGGGCCTTTAGGTCGGCTGCTGGTAGTCCGCTCCACAGAGCTTCCGTAGCACAAATTTAAATAAATTAATGACTCCCTCCGGTCCAACACGGGTCATTGGCCCCCGTCCTGCTCCTTACGGGGACTGGGACCACTGGAGGATCCATTTCTTTCACTGTGATTGCGGTCCAAAACCAAAGTGCATTTCTTTGTGCTCAGGTGAGCAAACTGGCCTGCCCAAATGCTGGTAGCTCATAATCCTGCTCTGTGAGCCCATTAGGGGACGAAATGGCACAGGGGCAGACTCTGGACCGGGGCTGTGGTGGTGAGAACAGGGAACACTTCGGGGGTACCTAGCAGGCATCGAGAGGTGCTCCAGGAACAGGAGCAATACGGGAGAAATGGCAGTAAGGTAAGACCCCATGGGGGGTACAGAAGCACAGGAGACGGTGGAAATTCAGCAGTTGGAGCTGCAACAATGACAAGTGGAGGAAAACTGAGGATTAAAAGCTAGAACTGAAGCAGAGATATAAGATTGCAGTGAACTGATGAGTTGCAACATCTGGTAAGTAAAAGTGGGCCTGAGAACACAGGCACAGGATTAGCACAATACTGTCAAAGGACAACAGGATGCTAGGAAACTTGAAAGCCCCAAAAACAAAACACAAAATGAAGACACAAACGGAAAAAACAACCAACACAAGGAAGCAAGGGGCAGCCGGAGGCAGGAAATACTAATCAGAGCAGGAGAAGTACAACAAATAGAGTCCATCACAAACCAACAAAGCCTAAAGCATGAGCAGGGCAAGGGGGGGAGAGGGCAGGCCTCGGGGGGGGGGGAGACAGACTGACAGAGCCTCCAGCTGGCAAAGAAAAAAGCTTCTGAACGAAGCAGGAAGGAAGAGTTTAAATAGATCGGGCAGGGATGTGTGGCTGTTGCTTCAGCCCCTTGAACTGCTCGCTACAACCTTTCATTTATGTTTGTTTTAAAAAAAAATTTAGATTTTTAAAAATGTTACTTTACATTCAGAAGATACCAATAAGAATGTTATAGTTTTCCAGTGGTTTTTATAGTTGTTATGTTTTTACTGGAAGGGAACAGCACTTGATGTAATATTGGTCACTGCCTTAGAAGATGATAGAGCTATTCCATGATACCGGCTCAGTATCCTGCAACTGAAACTGCATGGCAGTAACCATGCAAGGTAGACCGTATATGTATTGAGAGCAACAGGGGTATGATAGTGGAAGATTATTTCTGCTACCCCTTTCGCTCTATGCGTCAGTGAGAAAATGCCAAGTAGACGTGTGCTGGGGGCCTGCTCGAGCCGCTACCGTGGTGGAGTGGCTAGGGGACCAGCATACAGTGCAATCCGGAGACTTGGGACCACAGTTTGGTTCCCCCCAGGTCTCCCCATGCTACTACTTTTCAGGTTTTTTAACAAAAAAATGAAATAAAAATTTCACCGTCCCGAGTTTCTCCCCATCCTGAAGTCTACCCCCCCCCCAAGAGCTGGTTATTTCAATTCTGGGGGCCAGAGCCCCCCACAAAAACATACAGTCCCATTGTTTTCAATGGTCATGCTGTTTGGGGTTGCGTTGGTGTTTTGTCCAACTCTGTGGTCAGCGCTGTGTTGCATATGGCATTTGTAGCCATGCTGTTTTTGTTTGTGGTGGAACGACCCCGTGCCTATTCCATAGTAGTGGACCACATCCACTTTCATGGTTCATTGCTATGCATGCCTGTAGCAGGGTTGGTCTGCCACTTTTTAGGACCTCAAGGTTTTTTCCCAGAGGCTCTTTTGGGGGTGCAAACCAGGATTATGGGAAGTCTGCTTTTACTTGGGTTAGGCCTTTAACACTGCAGTGCACTTGCTGGGTAGCAGTGCAAGGACTGGCTAGAGGCACTGTATGCAGTCATTAACTCAATACTGGTACCAGCTGGGATAAAGCAGGAGATTAAAGAGGAATGTTTCAGCCCAAGGAAAGAGATGCAAGTGGGCTGATGTGAGCTTGGGGTCTATGGGAAAAGTCTATGAGGCTGACTGAATTTGCAGAGTACAGAGAAGATACTGCAGAGTAGCCACACAGGGAGAAACCTATAGACCTGCTGGGTAGTACAGGGAGAACTGATGTGAGTTCTTAAAGTGAAAGGTCTGCCAGGGAGAAGCTGGCTGTGAAAGAGGGACTGATGTGACACCCCAACACAGTGTGAAAGAGTAACTGAAGTAAAACCCTACAGCTAAAGACTACTGTGCAGAGTATGATGCTCAAGTTAGCACTGTTTATTTGATTGTGTTCCTGCAGGAAAAAGGCCACTGATGTTTTTTCACTCTGAAAGCTGCTAAATAAAAGCCATTTTATAGTTGAACCTTGAAAGACTGAAATAGACTCCGGTCTCTGGGTGTTCCTGAAGGCTGCTCGGTTGCACACGATCAGTGCCTTCCATCTGGAAATGAACTCTGGCCCAGTGTGCTTTCCTTGTCAAAACTAAATAAGGTTGTGAGAGAAAGAACAGGAAGAGTGAGAAAGCATGTGCATGAGAGAGAAAAGAGAGAGATTAGTGTGAAAGGAAATTGAAACAGAATGTGAATGTGAGAGTGTAAAAGGAAACTGAGTTCAAGACATATGAAAGGTTGCCCATTACTGGAATGAATGCTAGAAATGATGCAGGGTTTAGAGTAAGAGAGAGAAGTGTAGTAAAGGAAAACAAATATTTCGAGGGACGTGGATATGTTCTATCAGCACTTGTTGGCAGCATCATTTCCCCTTTAAGATGTGCTGGAAAGTCTTCAAGCTTGCTTATCCCACCCACCCGGGTAATATATCCCTTGGCTGTGCCCCATGATGGCAAATCTTCCTTCCCGCTGGAAGAAGTAGGTTCCATCCTTCACACTCCCATGTTGTAGGCCCTAGCACTTTTGATCCATCTGGATTGCTTTCTAAAAGCTTTGCTTCTGTTTCGGTATTAGTCTTCTGAAAGGAATAAACAAGACGGGTACAGAGGGGCTGTTGAAAGTAAGGGAGGGGAGGGCCACCAGGGGCCATGATATGAGACTGGAGCGAGGAAGGTTCAGGAGGGAGATGAGGAGACACTTTTTTACAGAGAGGGTGGTGGCTGGGTGGAATGCATTACCTGCTGAAGTGGTATGCAGTAGAACAGTGGACTGCTTCAAACGAGGATGGGACAGGACAAGGGGGAGGGTTAATGAAGGGGATGGGTGGAAGGGAGGGGCAGCAGCAGAAGAAGAGGTGCTAGCTGCATATTCGAGCAGATTTGATAGACCTCTAGGCCTTTATCTGCTGGCAAATTTCGTATGTTCATATGTTCTAGCTCCCGACTGTGATGGATGATAAGTTCATGCCCGGATTTTGCCGGTGCCCATGCAGGCAGAAGATATCGTGTACCACCCCCCCCCACGTGCACCACAAACATGATACCTAGGCCTGCGACATTTGTTGGTCTTTTCCCGCGATGGTCCTCAAGGACCACCTTACCTGCCTTAAGTTGGGCCGCCTGGAATAACAACATTTGTCGGTCAAATCTAAAGATGCCTATTGAGTGGTCTCCACAGCTGCGGGGTCTCGCGAGCAGCTGGAACAGCTTGCAGCCTTTGAGGATGAGGTGGCTTGGACCACCGCTCAGTCCTCCTTGGCTTCTGCCTTCATGCTGTTCAAACTGGGCTCCACTTTTTCAGGCTCCTTCTAGGAGCTGTGTCAGCCCCAACCGATCTCACAGCTCCTGTTCTCGCAAGGAGAAGAAGGAGTCGGAAGAAAAAGAAAACTCATTGTCAACATTCTTGGGACTGGGAACGTTCTCGGTCTCATGACTCCCAGTTTTTGACCACGGTCGAAACCGCAGGCTTCACAGAGACCCTTTTGGGCCAGTCAGTAGAGTTGCCAGCTGATGATGCGGCTGATATTTTTCTCAACCCAATCGACCGGTTGTCATCCAAAGAGGTCAACAATTCTCTCTTCAGCACTCCAGTCTTGTCTGTAACCTTAGAATGGGCAGCTCCATCTGCTAATCAGAACCCTCTACTGACCGACCCAGACCAGGAGGAGTCACGGCATTCCCCAGCTCCCTCCGAGATCCCCCAGCGGTGCCCCTGGCAGCCAAGGTTGAGGTCTCAGTCTTCCTCCAGTGGATCGAGCAGTTCCCACTGTCATTGGCTCTACCACTCTTGGCACCACAGGAAGTGGTGCTGCTGCTATTCCTCTTCTTCATCCTCCTCGAGTGAGGAGAGGCTTTGGCGCAAGTTGCATCGATGCTACGAAGACCTCATATGGCAATAGTTGGTGATGGCCAGTATGAAGCCGACCCCGGTTTCCACACCAGCCACCAGATGGCTGTCACCCGAGTGGCTGACAGCGACTTCCCTTGTAGGGTCAGTCGAGACCGTCCCTCCCACAGCGGAGCTGGTCAAGACCATCTTGGTTTGGCCAAAGCAAGCCTTTCCACCAGTTGTTGTGGAGCCGCCACCCAAGCAGCCAGTGACCGGTGCTCCAGCTAAAGAGTCTTGGCTGGCCATGGGGTTTCGCCATCGGCTGTCGGTCTGTGTCACACCTGACCACCTGCAGAGGGTTGAAGGTGACTTCGGTGGTCGGCTGCTTTATGCAGACTCCTCCGAGTCCAAGGATTCTTCACTGCACTCCTGTCCAGTCAGTCAATGAGGAGTCCGTGGGGGATATCTCGATGGAGGAAAGGCCCACTTCCTTTCTCAGCATCCTCTACCTTGTCTTCAAGTCCACGGGGATGAAAATGGAGCCTGTCCAGAAGCAGGCTTGCTTTCCCCTTACAAAGATTCTGGACAAAGGGGACTCTCCGCTGGAGGCTTTTCCAGTGGCCAAGGCCATTGTCAGCCCAGCCCTGAAGCTTTGGCAGTGCCCTACATTGCCTGGCACCCATTGCCCGGATTACCCACAAGTATGCGGTGCCCATTGGTACCCTCTCAGGTTTCATGGAGCACCCGTGACCCGAAGACAGAGGTTCTTCACACAGAGGGCGCCACCATTATGGAACACATTACCTGAATATATGGTTGCCAGTGACACTGTGGAATCCTTTTAAAACATGACTGGATGACTATATGGGAAAAATGAAATATAAATACCACCATTGACTACATGGTGGCAAGTTCATTATGGGCCTTGGCCTTACAAACTTGTATTTCTACTATGAAACCCCTCTGCCAGGGGTCTGATGGCTGACTCCATGTTTTGGCACTCGAGCAATATCAGGGATGTTGACAAGCTGCCAGGCAAGGAGTCCAAGAAATTGGACCATACAGCAAAAAAGGTTTACACTCCCTCCTCGCTTGGTCTCCGTCAGGTGAGCTCAGCCGTCTTGATGGCACATTTCTCCCACACCCTTATGAGGTCTTTGTATGAGGTGATTCCTCACCTGCCTGTGGACCTCCAGACCACAGTCAAGCAGGTCTGAGATCAGGGCTGGGCTGTGGCCAAGCAGCAACTGCAAATGACTCTGGATGTGGGGGATTCCTGTGCCCACTCGGTGGACGAAGTAGCCATGCTCAGTATGGCATGGCTGTAGTCTCCACCTTCATGGCAGACGCTCAGCACAAGCTAGCAGATGTTCCTTTCTTGGGTGCCGACCTATTTGGGCCCATTGTGGAGGGTCACCTCCAGCACATTGAGAAGTCAAATGCCACCTTGAACTCTGTGACATCCTTACAAAAGGATCCCAAGGGCTCCAGGCCACAGAAGTGAAAGCCCTTTTGGTCCTCCACTCTTGCAGCAAAACCAGCCCAGCATTGGGCTGGCCAGCAGGCTCAGTCTTGGTGACCCAGGCCCAAGCCAGTGGCCTCGTGGTCCATAAGCCCAGAGCGATGGGACCCGGTGGCTCCTCAGCCGGGTCCTGCTCCTCCTCCTCCAAGCCTGCTCAGTGACGGGATGGGAGGTGCCACCCTTATACCTAACACATCTCCCCTGGGTCCTCCTGTGGTGGTCCAGCTCTGCCACTACCTTTCCGCTTGGTCTGCTGTCACCACGGACAGGTGGGTTCTTTGAAGTGGTTGGTTAGGGTCTGCCTCTGGAATTCGAGCAGTACCCTCCAAGCCTAGCCTGTGCCCCACGGGAGGACTTGGTATCTGCAGACACTTGGTTGGCTCTTTGAGACAACATAGCCCAGCTCATCCACAAGGAGGTCTTGGTCAGAGTAGCAGATCCTCGGGAACACCCAGGGTTTGTCTCCAGGTACTTCTCAGTGCCAAAGTGGACAGGGGGCGGGTGCCCCATTCTAGATCTGCACGACCTGAACAAGTTCTACAGGTTGCGCACCTTCAGGATGGTAACTCTGTCTCAGATCATACCATCTCTAGAGCACAACATGTGGTTTTGCTCCCTGGATCTTGAGAATGTGTTCTTTCACACCCCGCTCTGTCTGTCCCACTGAAGTTTCCTCCTCTTTCAGGCTGAGGGAATGCTCTACACATTCCCGGCAGTGCCTTTTGGCCTCTCCTTGGCCCACAGGGTCTTCACTAAATGTGTTGCTGTATTAGCAGCTTATTTGAGGTGCTGAGGGGCCCGAGTGTACCCCACCTTGATGACTGACTAATTGCAGATTCCTCCAGGCATGAGGTTGAGTTGTCTAGGGACCCGTCCCTCCAGACCTGCACCTCCCTTGGAATTCTAGTCAACAAGACCAAGTCTGAACTTGTGCACTCACAGGTGATAAGCTTTATTGGGGTGGTGCTCAACTCATGCTGAGCCAAAGCCCAGCTCCCGGCAGACAGGATGGAGGTTCTCTATTCCTTTGCCCGATCATTTCAGTTTGGGCAACTGTGCCCTGCCCAGGACTTCCTGCACCTTCTGGGTTACATGGCAGTCTGCACCAGTGTGGTTCAATGGGCCCATTGGAATATGCGCTCATTGCAGTGGGAGCTGGCCAACCAGTGGTCTCAGTGCGAAGATCACTTCAACCAGATGGTCACTGTGACTCAGAAGATGTGGGACGCCCTCCAGTGGTGGCTAGTCCCAGAGCATCTGCAGGAAAGGATCCCGTTTATCCGCCTCAAGCCAACAGTCATCCTGACAACTGATGCCTCTCTCACAGGCTGGGGTGCCCATACACAGAGTCCATGATCTCTGGACCCCCCGAGGAGTCCTGATAGCACATCAACCTGCTGGAGTTCCAGGCAGTTCAGCTGGTGCTGATTGCATTCGCTCTGTATATTCGGGGTCGAATGGTCCAAGTCCATGCAGACAACACCAAGACCATGTACTGCCTCAACAAGCAGGGAGGGACACACTCTCTGCCTCTTTGCAAGGAAGCTCTCCACATTTGTACCCTCGTGCACAGCCTGGAGGTTGATCTCCTAGTCATCCATGTGGCAGGAGCCTTCAGTCAGCTGGTGGATGCCCTCAGTCGGGTAGGTGAGGTGTCTCACCAGTGGTCTCTCCATCTGGAGGTAGTTCAGAGCCTGTTCTCCCAGTGGGGTACCCCTCAGGTGGACCTGTTTGCCTCCAGGGAGAATGCAAAGCTGAAGCTGTTCTGTGTCTGCCTCCCTCAGCAGGGCTTACTGCAGGGGGATACCTTCTCAAAGTCCTGGACCCTGGGCCTCTTCTGTGCCTTCCCTCCTCTTCCCTTGATCCACAAGGTGCTGCTCAAGGTCAGGAGGGACAAGGCATGGGTGATCCTGGTGGCTCCAGACTGGCCACACCAGTTTTATTACCCGATCTCCTTAGCCTCAGCAACAGGATCCCGAGGCATCTTCCACTCCGCCTGGACCTGCTCTCCATCAATCAGGGGAAGGTACTCCACCTGGACCTTTAGTCGCTACCCCTGACAGTCTGGTTCCTGAGCAGCTAAAGTTCCAGGCTTTGGGTCTGTGCAAAGATGTCCTCACAGTGGTAGAGGTATCTAGAAAGGAATCATCCAGAAAATACTATGCCTTCAAAATGGAAGAGATTCTCCAGTTGGTGTCAGGGCAGGGGGGCCCCTGTCTGGTGGCTAACATTTTGGACTACCTGTTGTTCCTCTCCAAAGGGGGACTTCAGTTGACGACCCTTAAGGTGCGCCTGGCAGCCATCTCTGCTTACCGGGCGTGGACTGGTCAGCAGTCAGTGGTGCAGGAGAAGGTGGTCTGGTGTTTTTTTCAAAGGCTTAGATCACATTTCCCCTCCAGTGCATGAACCACAATGGGACTTTTTGCTGGTTCTGGCAAAGCTCCTGGGCAAGTCATTTGAACCGACACACAAGTGTGAGATGCCTCATCTGTCATGGAAGACCACCTTCTCGGTGGCTATCATGTCAGCCAGAAGGATCAGTGAGCTCCAAGCTCTTTCAGTGGAGTCTTCTTACCTGGTCTTCCACAGGGACAAGCTTGTCCTGTGCCTCAACCTGAAGTTCCTCCTAAAGGTTGTGTCAGAGTTTCACCTTAATCAGGTGATGACTCTTCCAGTGTTCTTCCCAAATCACACCTCAAAGGTTGAACACATGCTCCATACTCTGGACCTGAGGTGAGCGCTCGCTTATTATGAAGAGTGTATGACTGGAGTTCAGGTAGAGGTTTGCCAACTGTTTGTCACCTACGCTGAAGCCACACCTGGCAGACCTGCAGCCAAGCAGACGATTGGCAGGTGGATCACTTCCTGCATTGATCTCTGCTATAGGTTGGTGGGTAGGGAGCCTCCCGAAGGGCTAAGGACTCATTCCACCCATCATACATTTGCATCAGTGGCTGCTTCTAGGGAATGTCCCTATCCTGGAAGTCTGCAGGGCTGCCACCTGGAAGTCAGCACACGCCTTCATTTTCCATTACCTCATTGACCTCGATTCATGCTGGGATGTTGGTTTTGAGGCTTCAGTTCTCCAGTCTCTGTTCCCTAAGAAGGAGGTGTGCACCTTGCCTCCCTCCTCCCGGAGAACTGCTAGGAGTCTGCCAACAAGTGTGGGTAGAACAACATATCCACGTCGCTGAAAACACAGGTTACTCACCTGTAACAGTACTAGGAGTGGTAAATGCAAGGCCCCTAGAATTCTGCGGCCACAGAATTTTGCACAGAACTTGCAACCTACCACAGAACTTCTGCAGTGCCGCAGAATTCACTGTTCTTGGTGATTCTTTATTAATATTTCCATTTATCCATATAACTTGGCTCCCTTCCCCTCTTTTTATATCCAAAACCCTCTATGCTCAGAATGTGATGTTATTAATACTATCACATCATACATTAGCTAATGAAATGGCTACATTCTGCCACAGAAATGAATAGTCACTTATCTACCACAGCTCCCACTGCCAGAGGTGGTGGCATAGCATGTCAGGCACAGTGATATTTGCTCAACCTGCACTACGGCCTAATACAATTTTCAGTCTTACGTTATTACAAAATTAGACTGGCCCTTAATAAGACCTGTAAACTAGCCACTGGCAGCGATAGACTCACTCACACCAGCACCCTTTACTCTTCCACCAACTGGCTAAACTTTGACAGGAGGCTCAAATATCAGACCTGCCTCTTTGCTAAAAAATTGACAGCAAGGCTAATCCCACCTGCCCTCACCCCCTACTCCAGGCACCCATGTCCACCCGCCACACTAGGCAATCTGCGTCGGCCCACTAATGGGTACCCCTCTGCAAGACCTCCTTGGGTCAAAGAACCATTAGGTACCAGGCCCCAGTTGGCTTAACTCCTTCCCAAATGTACCCCCTCACAGAACCCAAACTTGGCTGGTTCAAGTCCCAACTACAAGACCTAATCTCTCAAAACTCAGTCTGTAACTGTCCTT
Source organism: Neoceratodus forsteri (assembly GCA_016271365.2). Lineage (NCBI taxonomy): Eukaryota > Metazoa > Chordata > Ceratodontiformes > Ceratodontidae > Neoceratodus > Neoceratodus forsteri. The sequence continues at coordinate 28,905,868 of JADMNL010000035.1, read as the reverse complement.
GATTTCAAGCTCTACCCATTTCCCCCTCTCGACTATGGACCTAACCCTGGTCCTGCCGCCCCAAGGCGTGCTTATATTTGACAATGGACATTTCCAGTCCAGCCTAGCTAACAAATAACTACCAGGGTATGGCAGGTGTCACCGACCTGCAGTGAATGTCTTCTGTTAACAGTTTACAGTCTGTACTTTGTACCTACTCATGCAATTTTCTGTACCTTTGTATCACCAGCAGGTATAATCTATTACCCGTAACCATTTTGTTACAGTACTTGCTCCTTTTGTAACTACTGTGTCTAATTGTTGCTATTGTAGCTGAGGTCTCTGAATTCAACGATGTGGAACCTTTGTAAAGGATTCTTTGACTCAAAGTTATGCTGTCCGATATCGTCAATAAATAAATTACACTAGGGCAAACTTAAACAAAACCTTGACAATAGCATAGATCTGTTAAGTCCATATCTCCACAAAGACATAGACAGAGTGGAGGCTGTCCAGAGGAGGGCAACCAAAATGGTGCAGGGTCTTCATCAGAAGACATATGAAGAAAGACTAAAGGAGCTTAACATGTATACCCTTGAGGAAAGAAGGGAGAGAGTGGACATGATAGAAACTTTCAAGTACCTCAAGGGAATTAACAAAGTCCAAGAGGGTAGCATCTTCCAAAAAAAGAGATGTGCAAGAACAAGGGGCACAATTTGAAGATAGAAGGGGATGGCTCAGAGGTAATGTGAGAAGTATTTTCACTGAGAGGTTGTGGATGCATGGAACAGCCTCCCTGAAGAGTCGTGGGGTCAAGAACAGTGGGGACTTCAAGAATGCATGGGACAGGCATAGGGCAGTCCTAGTGGGGGGTAGGAGGAATTAAGCTGTTGGTTAACTAGGATCTGCAGCTTATCTGTTTGGTAGGAAAATGGGCAGACTAGGTGGGCCAAGTGGTCCTTATCTGCCATCAAATTCTATGTTTCTGTGTTTCTATGTTTCTATATCTTACTTTGTACAAACTTATTTTTGCCTTTAAGGTATAGAGATGCCATCTGAAATGAATAACTGGTAAAATGAATTAACCTGTCATTTTTAAGAAAAATGCAGTAATTATGCCCAGAAAAGTGGAATATAATAATGTGTAGACCTGTTGAAAGAATAGACCTATTAAATAAATAATTGGGCTGTACACATTTTTGCCAGAGTTATTGATTACATATTGTCATTGGTTGATAGAATCACCTAAAAGTTATGGAGAAATGTTTTGTGCAGGGCTAGCTGTTGGGCCATAGCATAGCATGTTGTGTTTCTTTGCTGGCAACTCAGGTTCAGAGATGAGCTCTGGGAGCTGGCTGGGCAGTACAAGGATTGGGGGAACACATCACTGCTCTGAGCCTTGGAAGATATGGAGGAGTGTTCTGTCACAAGGGGGAAACATTGTGATGGGCTGGAGAGCTTTATAGTGTATGGTGGAATGTTGCTTTCGTTAAAAATCCCACCATACCAAAACGCTGTTCATCCACAGAGTCAAAAATGAATGGAACGCTGTACTGACTGTACGTGCAGAACAGCGTTCCATTCATGTGGAATGAGAGACTCGATTTGAAATGTAAGCCGTGCAGCACAAGGAACCGCCGCAAATCATGCATTGTTCTCATTAAAAATGCCACCATACACTGTAAAAAATACTGGCTTCTCAATCTCGCTAAACCAATGTGTTTTCAGCCATCTCGGGGTTTATGATTCCTTTGGATCTCTCGAGCTTAGCTTTTGAGTCGCATGGAGATCATAAACCTCTCTGTGGCTGAATACACTGGTTCAGCACGATTGCTCAGCCAGTATTCTCTATATCTCACAGCAAGTTCACATGCATGTTATGGCCTGATGGTGTTATGTAGTGTGTCTGGGGAAGCGGGTTGGCATGAAAAATGAGTTTTGCAATATCTTCTTTATTCTGTTTATTCCATTTCCAAATGGACGGTATGAATGAAGAAACAATTTCATGGAAATTTAAAAATAAATATGCTGCACACACACACACACACACACACACACACACACACACACTGTATCTTCCCTCACTATACATATATATTTATACACCGTATAGACCTACAGTACACACACACACACACACACACATTTTATGTATGTTACAGATTGCATATAAATATATGTGATACCTCATGGACGGTATATATAAATATATAAGTGATACTCAGTGGGGACCTCACGAGTGGTATAGTAGCTTGAGTATAGAAATACCTTATCACGTAAGGTCCCGTCTGTGTATTTCATTTATGCTATAGGCTAGGACATTAAGGGATCCTTTTTTTTTTTTGCCTTTTTAGGCATAAAATTATTTCTATAAGTCTGTTATTTTTTGAACTAGTGTTACTGTGCTTTCCCCCATCCTGACTGCTGTAACCACTGCCATGAAAGTGAAGTCAGGATGACAAGCTAATACTGTGATGTGGTAGTTCGTTAACGCTACAGAACTTCTGCAGAAATTACAAACCACCGCCGTAGAAGTTCTGCAGCAAATGGTAGTCTTGCCACAGAACTTGGTCCCAGTGTGCTGCAGAAAACCAGGGGCCTTGGGTATATGTTGTTCATCTACGCGGATGCACCGACGTCCTCTGGCTCAGGTGCATAACCTCTGCTTCCAGCGGGCAAGATTTGGCATCATGGGGCAGAGCCAAGGGATATACCACCCGGGTGGGTGGGAGGAGCCAGCTTAAAGACGTTCCGGCACATCTTAAAGGGGAAAGGCACTGCCAGCAAGTGTAAATGAACAACATATACCACTCCTAGAACTAATGTTAGGTGAGTAACCTGTGTTTTTCTGAGCAACATACATCACTAAAAAGAAATAATTCATGTTCTGTTATATACACGCTCTGCAAAATACTTTTCTAATTATATTTTTTCTTTGTATAATTCTGTATCTGTCTAGGTTCATTTAACGTTATCGTACCAGATGCTTCAGTTGTTGCAGCCTTAGGTTCTGATGTGATGCTTCCATTCATGATGAAACCAAATACTCCTTCTGAGAAGATCACAGAAATTAAATGGACAAATTTTGAGTCTGGCAAAGTTGTCAGTTGGCATACAAACAAGCAAAACCAGTCTCGTAATCCTGATGAAATGTACATCAACAGGTCTAAGATTTTCCCAGAGGAACTTTCAAATGGCAATCTGTCTGTTATATTGAAGAAAGTCACCATTTCTGATGAGGGCAAGTACAGGTGTTTTGTACGGATAGAAGACTACTTTGATACAGCAATTATTCTGCTACAGGTTTCATGTAAGTTCCACTTTGCATACTGTATGCATACATCTTATTTTAATTTAAAGCAGCAGTGTATGCTGCAGTGCAAATAGTTCTCCAGATAAGATGCATACAGGGCACTGGCCCGGTGGCACAGAGGGTTGAGGCACTGGACACCACACCTCGTGCCATGCTAGTGACTCTGGTTCAGAAACTAGCCTTGGTCATCAGAGATTGGCAAAAAGGGGGAAGGAGAGGATGTGAGCAGCTGCTGGCTGGTAGCCCTCCGCCTCTAGAGGGAGAACTAGGTCTCCTTGGAGCTTGTCCGCCCCCCGGTGGAGGCCGGAGTGGCTGTGTCACTTCTAAGGAGTGCCAGCGGTAGGCCAAAAGAGGGCGGGCGGAAGGGGCTGGTACCAGAGCTGTGGTGCATATGTGCGCCTCCACGCCCATGCGTTGCCCTTTCTGGGACTTCGGGTAGGACCAATTACAGGGGCGAGAACGGAGGAAAAAATCGGGGGCCACCTAGGATGAAGCCTCTGGGCCAGCTCTGGGGTTCCGCCAGGGCGCACATGGCACCATAAGACCCCAGAAGACCCTGAGTCTGGTACGTTGGCAGAAGAGCTGGAGGCTTGCCGAGGGAGGATAAATAGAATTGGGGGAAAAAATGCATACAGGGCAGATTTATAAATTATAAATCAGCAAATACAGTACCTTTGCTGCTTGAAAAAGTGTATCACATATGCTGCTGGACTTTGCTGCTGAGAATAAGGGTTAAGATGGAGGGCTGAAGGACCCAGCAGAATCCTGAATGTGGTCAGTGGTGCTTGTAGAACCTGTATGGAAGACTAGTTTGTGCACAGCATAGTGTCAATGCGCAAATCTGGTAACTGTAATCTGGCAGAGCTGCAGGGATGGAGCTGAGGTTTAAGCTGCTACTAAAGAGGATTTTGTGTGTGTGCACAGTTGACCAGAATTCTGCGAAGTGGGGCAGGAGGTTAGGAGGAGTGGCCCCTGTGAGTGACATTCAGGAACAAGGGCAGGCACTTGGAAAGGGCGGTGTGTTCTGTACTGGTGCAGCAGGGGAAGAGGTGATTGAGTGTGAAGAGTTGGACTGCTGTGTAAGCAGAGCAGGGGGAGTGCAATGGACCAAACTTTTCTGTTTGCCATCATGGTGGCAAGAAAATGGAACAAGCTCAGCTTGAATTGGAACGTATAGATAGGTTGGGATGGGGGGGGACTAATCCTAGCTTTTACAGAGGTGCAGTTGCCAGTTTTATAGATTGACTTTTGGGTAACCAGAAATGTTATTTGAAAGGTGAGTGGGCACGTAATGCTTCCTTCCTGTGTGACAGATGGATTTATTTGTAAACTAGTAGGGTTATTTTCTGTACTCTTTTTCTTGTTTTGTTTTTGTTAAAGGCAAGAGGTCATATCTTTCACTGAGGCCTTCCAGCAATGCTCACCATCCCTCTGAATAACAGATTTAAAAATGCTGCATACACTTCTGATGCTAGTTCATATTTTAAGAAAAGCACCTGCTGCACCACCATTACCCAGACATGCCTCTACAAACCAGAACCCTAACTGCCTGTTGCCACCACAGTGCAATTAGAGTGTACTGATTGCTGTTATGGGAGCGGGACTGTGTTGGGCGTAAAGATGAAGATCCAGCATTTCATCTTACATGGAAGATTAATGGAATGTGTTAATACCTGCCTGTGACAGCCATCATCAGTGTGTTCATATCCCACTGTAACACAAACAGGAGGGTAATATTCTGAATAATGAAGGGGAGTTAGGGTAATACTGGCACGGCCAATGCTCGGGTGTCTTGACTTAAACATTTAAAATATGAAATGGCATCATAAATATATGCAACATGTCTTTAATTGGCTAATCGGAGGGTGAGGATGCAAACAATTCACAGTGGATGCCTGAAGAGATCTTTTCTTTGTGGTGGACTTAACTCATACTTGTAGTGTTGCAGTGCCCGATGAGAAGTTGTGTGTGGTGGGGATAAGTGAAAGACAGCAGACACAATTGAATTGTTTGTTGCATTTATTTCATTGCAAAAACAATAAGAAAAAAGTACTCTTCGATCTAAAGATTTTGTCATTTGTACTCATCAAAATTTTGTGTCGCTTGTTTCATTTCAAAAATGAGGAGTACAGAACTCACACTGCAAAATCTTATCAGAAGCACTGAGTACAGCTTAGTGCATTAATACCTTTTTGTTGCCTTCTCCCCCATATTGGGTGGGCTTTAGTATTATTTTCTCTCGGATTTCTTTATTGGTACATTGGGCCGTATTAAAATTGGATGCAAGTTCTGCCCCGATTGCACTGCATGCACTTACTTACCTCACCAGTATTCTGCCCAGTTCCTCCCCACAAGTATTTCTCTGAGGTCTTTGCCTCACCTCAGTAGAGCCCTAACAGAGATCCTGCATGCTATTGCTTACTGAGGAGCAGAGTACGTATTGGGAAGGAAACCATCTGGAGGTGTTCGGGTGGGTGGGTATATGTGTCTTCATCCGGTCACCAGTGGAATACTGTCTCTCTTTTTTTTTTTCCTGCCCTTCCACCTTCGCTGGCAGTAGCCCGTGGTGCCCGCTGCACCGTCTTTCAGTGGGTGATAGCTGATATGGCGTGGTCACCCACCACATCATTGCAAGTACTGGTTCCCACCAGAGCATTTTCTGGAATAGTGGGACACTTATCTCTCTCTCGCCCTGTGGCCTCCACTTCTTGTCCCAGAACCGCAGAGTTGGGTTTATGTCTGAACGCTACGTCTCCCACATCACTGAACAGTGCTCCACCCAGTGCTCCACCCATCAGCACCACTGGGCTGGGCTGCTTTGAGATTGCTTTTTGAAATGATAAAGGAAGCTCTTCTTTTAGTGTGTTTTTTCCACAGGGTTTTCAGCATTAGTCTTAACTGTTTAAACACCTTGGGTCCTGTGGTGGAAATGGGTGGGGTGGGGTGGGGGCATTTTTAGGGAATTCAGTTCCAGAAGTGAAGTTAAAAGTTTGAGCCTGTTCCAGGAGCAAAGAGAGGAAGGACTGTTTGTGTGTATAGTGTAGCCCATTAAATGCAAAAAACTGACTAAAGTGTAACATATAATTAGGAAATTTGTCCCCAGACCATTGTCAGGTATGTTCAATCCTACATCAAACGCGATGGGTTCTCCCAGTGTGTTGTTTCAATTTCCAACACTGCCTGGTCAGAGTTGTAAAAAGATATGTCTGAGATGAATCTGCCACCACAATTTTCAAAATGTCAAATGTATCCATACTGTTTGACAGTCTAATAGTGTCTGAATATGATAAAAAGAAAGTAAATTGAATTGACATCCATTTTTACCATAAACTGTGACTTTTTGCCACAGACACTTTTTTTTTTTAAGAGGGGCAACTTGTGTGCAACCATGCAGATGTACACATGAGTGCAGCATGAATTTTCTTCCATGTGCACCCTTTTTGTAAACCCTTATAGTAATAATTATATGAAATGTTTTTAAGGCCCTTGTTAGTCTATTGGTGCCCTTGATTACATGGAATTTGACTTTGACGGCAGATAAGGACTGCTTGGCCCACCTAGTCTGCCCGTTTTCCTACCTAACAGATAAGCTGCAGATCCTAGTTAACCAACAGCTTACTTCCTCTTACCCCCCTAGGACTGCCTTTATGCCTGTCCCATGCATTCTTGAAGTTCCCACTGTTCTTGACTCCACGACCTCCTCAGGTAGGCTGTTCCATGCATCCACAACCCTCTCAGTGAAAAATACTTCCTCATTACCCTGAGCCATCCCCTCTATCTTCAAATTGTGCCCCTTGTTCTTGCACATCTCTTTTCTGGAAGATGCTACCTCTTGGACTTTGTTAATTCCTTGAGGTACTTGAAAGTTTCTATCATGTCCCTCTCTCCTTCTTTCCTCAAGAGTATACATATTAAGCTCCTTTAGTCTTTCTTCGTATGTCTTCTGGTGCAGACCCTGCACCATTTTGGTTGCCCTCTTCTGGACATCCTCCACTCTGTCTATGTCTTTGCGGAGATGGGGTCTCCAGAACTGCACACAGTACTCCAGATGGGGTCTCACCAACTGTCTGTACAGAGGGATAACAACTTCCTGTTTTCTACTATTGATGCCTCTTCCTATGCATCCCAGTATCCCTCCAGCCTTCCTTACTGCCTTCTCGCATTGCGTGCCCACCTTTAGGTCATGTGATATAATTACCACCAGGTCCCTTTCTATTTTTACTGTTGTCAGTATCTCACCCCCCATTGTGTACGCTTCCCCTGGGTTTTTGTTTCCCATGTGCATTATCTTGCATTTCTTTGCATTGAATCTGAGCTGCCATACATTTGACCATTCCTTCACCCTTGCCAAGTCCCTTCTCATCCTTTCCACTCCATCTTGTGTATCAACCCTGTTGCAGATCTTTGTGTCATCTGCAAAGAGACGTATTTTTCCTTCCAGTTCCTCTGCAATGTCACTTATAAAGATATTAAAAAGGACTGGTCCCAGTACTGAACCCTGCGGTACTCCACTAGTAACCCTCCTTTCTTCACTGTGTACTCCATTTACTACCCTTTACATCCTGTTGTCTAGCCAATTTTTTATCCAGGCTACCACCTTGGGACCCATTCCAAGGCTGGCTATCTTGTGTATTAATCTTTTGTGTGGGACTGTATCAAATGCCTTGCTAAAATCTAGGTAGGCCATGTCCACAGCCCCTCCCTGATCTACTACTTTGGTCACCCAGTCAAAGAAATCTATTAGATTCATCTGACACAATCTTCCATCGTGAATCCATGCTGCCTCTGGTCCTGTGCCCCACTGGCCTCTAGGTACTCAACAATTCTTTCCTTCAGAAATGATTCTATCATTTTCCCTACCACTGAGGTCAAACTAACTGGTCTGTAGTTTCCTGCCTCTGTCCTGCTCCCACTTTGTGAAGAGGAATCACATCTGCCCTCCTCCAGTCCTTGGGTACCACCCCATCCTCCCATGATTTGTTAAAGAGGTAGTCAGCGATGTCACTAGTTCTACCCTTAGTTCTTTTAGAATTCTTGGGTGAATCCCATCAGGCCCCACTGCTTTCTCCACCTTCAATTTTATTAGTTCTTTCAGAACCCTTTCTTCCGTAAATGGACTGGTATCGACCCCGTCTTCAGAGTGTTTCTCTTGTTTGGTTTAGGTAACTCCCCCTCCTCTTCCTTTGTGAATACTGAGCAGAAATATTAGTTCCAGTATCCATGCTCTTTCACTGTCACCCTCTACCCACATTCCCTTCCCTTTATTAAGCTTCAGTATCCCTCCTTTGGTCTTTCTTCGCTCCCTAATGTACCTATAAAAGGTCTTATGCCCCTTCTTAACAGAATTGGCTATCCTTTCTTTGGTTTGGGACTTTGCTATTCTGGCTGCCTTCCCAGCCTCTTTCTGCTTTAACTGATAAAGTTCTCTGTCCTGCTCCTTCTGTGTTTCCTTATATTTCCTGAATGCTGCCTTTTCTTCTTAACCTTTCCTGCCACCTCTTTTGTGAACCATAGCGTTTTTTTCCTTCGTTGTGTTTTGATTTTTTTTTTTTACGCGAAGGCTTGTTGCCTCTGTGATGGCTGTTTTGATCACTCCCCATTGTTCCTTCACCCCTCCTTCTTGCCTGTTTGCTAGTGTTTTTCTGAGCACTCTCTCATTTTCCCAAAGTCAGCCCTCCTAAAGTCTAGTACTCTTGCTTTTGTATGGCTTGATTATAGCTGTGTTTATAGTGAACCACACTGTTTGGTGGTCACTTGTTCCCCAGATGGCTACCCATTTCTAAATCTGAGATTCGTTCTCCATCCCCATTTGAAAGTACCAGGTCTAAGATTGCTCCCTCCTGAGTCGGTTCCAGTACTAGCTGTCTGAGACATGCCCCCTGTAGGGCATTAAGAATGACCCTGCTTTTGGATGTGCCTGCAGCAAAGGTGCTCCAGTTAACATCTGGCATATTCTGGTCCCCCATCAACAATATCTTCCCTTTTTCTGCCATTCTGAGAAAACCTTCTATCATTTTCTTGTCCATTCCCTTCCCCTGAGATGGAGGTCTGTATATAACCCCCATGCGGATTGTGGTGCCATTTCCTGTCTCCAGGGTGACCCAAAGTGCCTCATCTGCTCCCTGTTTACTCTTTAGTTCTGTTGCTTTGATCCCTTCCTTTACATAGAGAGCTCCTCCTCATCCTCTTTTACCCACCCTGTCCCTCCTGTAGATTGTGTATCCTGGTATGTTGACATCCCAGTCATGGTTCTCTGTGTACCATGTTTCTGTGACTGCCACAATATCCAGGCAACCCCTCTTCCATCAAGGCCACTAGTTCAGGGGCTTGTTACACAGACTATGGGCATTGGTACTCATCACCCTCCACTTTTTGATAGCCTTACCCCTTTTAGCCCCATTTCTGTCCTTACTGCCTTTGCCTTTTTTACATTTAAATCTGTTCTGCTCCCTAATAACTTCTGTACCTTGGTGTTTACCTCACTAATCCACCATGTTTTTGTGGGGAAGGCTGGATTTTCGGCTCCTTTTCGAGTGCCTCCCCTTGGCTAGTTTAAATGCTTGCCAATGAAGCATTTAAACCTCTCACCTAGGATCCTGGTTCCCTCCTGGACAGATGCAGACCATCGCATCAGTATAGATCTGCATTCCTCAGGTGGCTCCCCAGTCCCAATGAGCCAAAACCCTGAGCTCCACACCAGTTTTCAACCCTCATTTAGATTCCCTGGTGAAGTGCCTAGCATCTCCCTTGCCATAGACAGGCAGCACCTCCGAGAAGGTTACATGTCTGCCTACTTGTCAAGGCCCTTCCCAACTCTATAAACTCCTCTTGTACTGCTCTGATCCTATTCCTAGCCAGGTCTATTTGTCCCCAGGTGGACAGTGACATCCAGCTCCCTCCCTCGTGCAGCTCCTCCCAAGATCCTGAGGATTCGCTTCCTGTCCCTCCAAGCCGTGGCGCCAGGAGGGCACCTCACCTCCCTCTCCCCATCCTCCCCCATTTCTACCCTCCAATGATTGAGTCCCCCATCAGGAGTTGTTTCCTTCCCCTGTGGGGTCCCATACCACCCTCCTTTGGGTCTCCTTTGTGAAGGTTCCCAGCATCCTCCTTGGTCTCCACTGGAGGTGTCTCCATAGAGGAACCACTATCCACCAGAAGAGCGAATGAATTGTGAAGAGGTACAGCTGGAGGGATGCAACACTGTTCCACCACCCTCTCCCTCCTTGAGCCCACCCTGGTCCAGCCACTCCTCTTTCTTGGCAACCTCTGAGGTAGTGGCATTGGCCTGTGGTCCCTGGGTGGGGAGGAGGTTCTAAATCCTAGCCAGGTCAGCCTGGAGCGGAAACCTCTTCTCTCAGACCAGAGAGGTGCCTGCAAATAGGGCAGCATCGCAGCCTCCAGAATGTCTCCTGGAACACTGCACGCCACAGCCATTGCACTGCACCTCCTATCATGTCTTATTTTGTCCCTCTACTGTTTCTCTGGATGCTTACTCTCTCCTCTCCTTACAGCTCTCACCCTTCCTGTTCTGGGACAGCAACTTCCTATCTTCTTTAGTAGCCTCCTTCTTCCTTGCTCAATATCAGACTACCAGCAGCTGGGGAGTGAGCTACTTTTTCTACTTTAGGGTTGACAAAACCAATGTTTCTCATGATCCTATGATTAAATATCAGTTGACCATTACAGTATATAAAAATGATGGGAAAGCTGATCTCCATAGGCTATAATGGAGCATGTCCCCATGCTCTCCCTGGCTTTACATCATAACGTGGCTGGGCACAGGGTCAGAGCGTGGGTGGCTCTTAACACCGAGAAGTTGGCAAGACCTGGTGGCAACAATTTTACGAGCATTTTTACAGGAAAACTACAGCATTATTTTTGGCAATATATGCAGCAAATGCTTATCATAGGGGTAAGGCACCAACACATGTGGTGCAAATCTAAATTGGTTTAACTTAGTAGATCTCTTTAATTACTTCTATCCTACCTGTACTCCTACTATTTTCTCTCCATAGTTTTGAATACTTCCACGCAGACAGACTTCAAGGCACAGACACAAAAGTAGCAATAACTCAATACCCACCCACATGACCAGTCTCCCCTCCCATGCACACACACTGTAGTGGGTGTGGCCATGCTGCTACTGACAGCCCAACAAGTATAGATATAAACTGAGAGTCTCTTACCTGAGTACTAGGGAGTCAGAGGCAGGGGTCTGTAAGAGATTATGTCCATGGGTCAGAGTGCTGGGGTGTACCCCCTTTAAATGAATGGAGTTACTTTTTATTACTATTTTATACTTTATGGTGGCTAGTTGGAGAATAATGAAGGCCACTGTTTTACTAACAAGGCCCCTGTTAGCCGAGCAGTGGCCTTCATTAATCTCCAACTCTCCATCAATAATGTATAAAATAGCAATAAAAAAAATACCCCCATTCATTTCAGTGGTGCACACCCATGTGGTCTCCCTTGCCCTATGTCATAATGTGCCTGAGTGTGAGGATGTGGAGGTCAACTTCATTGGGGGGGGGCATAAGCCTGACTATAGTGGTGCTCCAATAATCTGAGCATACCATAGCACTCAACTGTCCCTGAATGCAAGGGACAGCACTCATTTTACCCCTGACAACTGCTCTGCTCCTCATCCATCATGGAGAACATACTGCTCACACAGAAGATGTCCTGTAAATTTAGACTTTATGGCAGGGGCGCCATTTCAGATTTCAGCAGGGGGAAGCTGACAACCAGTGGAGGCCAGGTGCTAATTAGCCCCTGGGTGGCAAGCTCCACAATGTCTGAAACACCTCTAAAAGGTAAAACTTACTTGTTGTGAATGAAAAGTGATATGCAAATCAGGAAAAACTAAAAGGTACAAGATTCATCTCTCTATATCCTGCAGCAGTGCATCAGATTTGCGCTTAAACCCACCCAGTTACTAACCATTTTTTTTTCCTGGCTGAAGTTCTGAACCCCGACCTAAAAACAACTATATCCCGATTTCTCTCTCTGACTCCATTCCATTCAGTACCCATCCCATATGGGTCATGAAGCCACCCAAAGGTGCAGAAACGTGAAAAACACATCAGTATTTCAGTCCTTCCTCCTTCCCCAATTCCCTTGTAAAAACAAATTCTTTACTTTTGCTTACCTGGCCATCTGGCCAGACCCTGCAGCCTGACCCAGTATGCCACCAGCACAGTTATCAATCCACTCCTCCTCCGTCTTTCTGCCAGAAGCTGGATGCTAGAACCGACCATCCCAGGTCCCCAATATGATCCGTAACCAAGTCACCTCACCAACCGAACCCACCCAACCCATGCTGCTTGCTTCTTGCATGGCTGCTGCTGCTGCAGTGCATTGATGAAGGCCTATGAAGGCTTCACATACTGCTGTTATCAATGCTGCTAGGCCTACAGTAGCTTGCTGCTGCAGGGGGCCTGTGCTATTTTTTTTTCTGTTTGTTTGTTTTGGCGAGGCGAGCCTAGTAGAGCAAGTAGGTAGCTTAGTGTCAAGTTAGGTTCTAGCTCACACTCTGTTCCTTCAGCCACCAGGGGAGACTGACACTCACTAATAGTAGACCAACAAAAATATGCTTCCACAACACTGCTATTGAGAGTTCAGTGCTCATGGACTCCTTCAAGCTGTAGTATGCAGCCTGTCTACTCTGTGGTGGGAAAGACAGTGTTGCAGTCACATGACTCATGCTCTTACTTGGCTGGAGCTCCTCCATGTCACATGTGATGGTGCTGCCACTAACAAGTGGGGACAGTAGACAGCACAATTCAGACACAGTCAAGCCAGGAGTGCACCTGCAGCATGAGTGCACACATGCCGGGGAGGGGCACTTATTGTGCAAAAGATTAACTCCAAATTTAATGCCATTATTGCTACACCACAAGAACAACCTAGACACAAATGTGGGGGGGGGGGGCTCAACTGCTCCCCTCTGCCCTACCTAAATGGCACCCCTGCTTTGTGGTAGAAGTTCATTCTCATGTGCTAATAAAGTACAAGTAAATACAATGGTTTCCACTGTGTTCTGAGGTACTGTATCTCCATGTTTCAGGATGTGTCCTGATCATCGTGAGGGTTACTGTCCCTCATTGTCCCTCATTTTGAGTGACCATGTCCCTCATTTCAAGTGACAAAATGTGAGGTATGGTGCATACTTCCAGCACCCTACTCGGCACAAAGAGTAGTGAGCATGGCCATACTGTATATGCTCCATACAGTATGACAAAGGGAAAGTGAGTGATCCGAAACAGTCATGGAGAAGCAGGTATCACATCAAAAGGGCGACTACATATGAGTGACTCGTAAATGAGCAAGTCATATTGAGCAAAATGGTTAAAAGCTACCCTGCAAGGGTAGCAACCTGGTGGATGGCGACCATTTAGAAGGGTGACCGGAAGGCAGGGATAGCGAGGGGAAGGGGAGGGATAGCATAGAGGGTTTTTGTGGGGCAGTGTTCCTGGTGCTGCTGAGCCAGCTGGTGTGGTGTGGTGTTGAGGGTGACTGGCTCTGGTGTAGGAGGTTCTGGGTTTGGGGACCGGATGGAGAGAAATATTTTGCTGCTGCCTGCAGCTTTTTTTATTCTTTTTGGAGTCTCATCACCCGTCTGACATGCCCCCCAGAGTTGATAATCCTTCAATGGGGTGCAGGGCAAAGCCTCCCCCGTGGGGGGTATGGGGGGGCACAGACCCCCTGCATATACATTGATAACTACTGGCTGGATGGTGGTGTAGCAGCCAACTCCTTTACTACACGGTCTGTAACAGCGATATCCACTCCAGTAAACTCGTACTGATCAATATTGAAAATGTTTCCAACTTCAACAGGGTTCTTTATTTTCAACTGTGAAGAATAAATCCATTTCATGCGGGCCATTACTGTAAAGGTAACACTTTCAAACAGCATGAAGTCTTGCTATATTATGACATATGCAGTGAGTCCCAACCTTCGAACTGCTCCGGAGGTGAAAGAGTTAACATTCCATGCCAGGCATGGAACTTTGAGCTCGAGCTCGGTTGAAAACTCTATCTGTTCTTCTTCAAACTCAAACTGTCAGATTCTTTACTCCGCCTCACTGAACAGTTGCTCCAGAGATTTCTCCTTCTGCTCGGTTCATTTTGTTGGTTAATGTATAAAGTATTCTGTTTCTTCACCGAAATTAAACCACAACCGGTCGCTTCAAGCTCTATCTGTGGTATTTGTAACTACTAGATAGGTTTTACATTTACTTTCTGTGTGGAACTTGTAAACGGTTTCATCGGTTCGGTTCGAACCGATCAAGTTATTTCTGTTACATTACTATCTTTTAGAAGTGCGGTTCCCGGTTCTTATCAGTTCTAAAAAAAAAAACGGATTTCATTACGGTTTTTTCCCCGACCCATGACACGGTTGGGAACCGATAAGGGAGTCTTGCTTGCCGGATTGCCATAAACGGGCAAGTCTTTGGTTAGGCTGGCACTATGTCCGAGAAACCCTGTGTTGTCTGTGGGGAAGCCTTTGCCAAGGCTGACCCCCACACCACATGTGTTTATTGTCTGGGGTTTGACCACCTCAATGCAGACTGCCAGATTTGTAAGAGTTTTCCTGCAGCTACCCTGGATAAAAGAGTTGGTAGGCTCAGGGAAAGGGAGGCCAAAAAGTCCGCTGAACCGGATGGTCAGCCCGGTTCGGTTGAAACCGAACCGGAGGGAGTGCCCTCTGACCAGGGTGATACTTCCTCGGGCAAAAGGAGAGCCGACTCTGAGGAGTCGGTTCCAGCAAAGAGAACTAGAAAAATCGGCTGGAGTGGAGCCAAAACTTTCCTCTCCAACCGCTGAAGAAACAGCTAAAGCAATAAAAATTGTTCAGTCACTCTCCCCGGTTCTGACCGAACCGGCACCATCAGGTAAGTGTTCGGTTCGGTTGGTTCCACTGGTTCAAGAGTATGAGGTAGAGGGATATTATGAACCAGAGGAGGGGGAAGAGGAGTATGAGGACAGTGAATGTGGTTTTGAAAGTCTGGATGTGCCCATTGAACCGGACATCTCTCCAGACAGACCTTCAGGAGTGTCTCCCCCTAGGCTTTCTGAGTCCCCTTCTCATTTTATGTTTTATAAAAAAGTAGCTGAAACCCTCCAGCTCCCTATGGAAGAAGCTGTGGATGATCAAGAAGAGCCTGATTATGTAGAAATGATGGATATCCCAGAGTCTAGGAGACTGTCTATTCCTCTGCATAAATCTTTTTGGAAGCAGACAGTGAAAACATTTTAAAAGCTCCTCACACTATACCTCCTGTTGACAAAAGAATGGACAAAAGGTATGCATTATCAGGCTCTGATACGGAGTTCCTTACACAGCAATGCAGCCATGTGGGGGTTGTGCAGGCTGCAGCCTGTGACAAGGCAAATATTCCCTTAGCCTCTCACCCCCCTGACAAGGACTCCAGAAAGATAGATGCCATGGCAAAGAAACAGTACATGGCAGCATCCTTGGGACTCAGACAGGCAAATTATATGGCTTATGTGGCTAGATACCAAAAATCCAGATGGGATACTGTTTTGGCTCTAGCAAAGCAGGTCCCTGGCCAGCTGGCAAAGGAGCTGGAGCAGGTGGCCGCTGATGGTATTGAGGCATCTAAGGTGCAATTCCATGCTGCAGTGGACTCTAATGATGTATCATCTAGAGTCATGGCTACATCTGTGGCTGTCCGTAGAATGGCTTGGCTCAGATGTACTAGCCTGTCTCAGGATACCCAGACTAAGGCCATGGATTTCCCTGTTGTGGGCAACTCTCTGTTTGGGGAGCAAACAGAGAATTACATGAAAAAAATGGATGAATATAGGATCACCTATAGGAGTTCACAGGCCAAGGAAAGGCAGGTCACTCCCCAAAGGCAGCCTCCCAGGGGCAGGGGCAAGCCTTTTCATAGGCCTTTTTACCAAGCCCAGGCCTCCTCTTCAGCTTATGCACAGAGGGGGTTTTTTAGAGGGAGAGGCAGTCGGGGTGTAAGCAGACCTGCTTCCACCCCTCAGCCTAAAGCCCCTGCCAAGCAGGCACCCTGATGGGGTGCCCAGGGCCGATTCTCGACTACCTGTAGGGGGCAGGCTGGCTTACTTTGTCCAGGACTGGGAGTCTCTAACATCAGACAGGTGGGTCCTGGAAGTAGTAAGCCAGGGACTGGTTCTCAGCTACAAAAAATTTCCAAAGATGAGAACCAGATCCTTTCCACCTGCAAATCCTTCAGAAGCTCTTGCCCTAGAAGCAGAAGTCTCTACCCTCCTGGCTCTCAGAGCTGTGGAAAGGGTTCCACCCCTACACCAGGGCAAAGGGTTGTACTCCAGGTACTTCCTTACCCCAAAAAAGACAGGAGAATGGCAGCTCATCCTAGATCTCAGGTATCTAAACAAGCACCTTTTAAAATCAAAATTCAAAATGGTGACTCTGGGAATTATTTTAACCTCTTTAAGGCCAGGGGACTGGCTAGTATCCCTGGACCTCAAGGATGCCTATTTTCATGTTCTCATCAGAAGCTCCCATCGAACGTACCTCAGATTCGAACTGCCCTCAGGCCATTACCAGTTCAGAGCAATGCCCTTCGGCCTTACATCTGCCCCAAGGGTATTCACAAAATGCCTAGCAGTAGCAGTTGCCCATTTAAGAAGGCAAAAAATTGCCATCTTTCCTTACCTGGATGACTGGCTCATTGTAGGCCAGTCTCCAGACCAAGTCAGGTTACATCTTCAAGTAACTCAGCAACTGTTAACTTCTCTAGGTTTCCTTCTCAATCTTCCAAAGTCAGTCCTAGAACCTGTCCAGCTTCTCACCTTCATAGGTGTAGAGCTGAACACAAAAGAAGCCAGAGCCTTCCTTCCTCTGGAAAGAGCAAGGACCCTGATTTCTCTGGCTTCCTCCTTCACCCTGCAGGTCTCTCGACCAGCAAGGCACTTTCTCCAGCTCCTGGGACACATGGCTGCTTTGACAGCAGTAGTGCAGGGAGCCAGATTTCAGATGAGGGACATCCAGTTCCATTTGAGAGCCTTTTGGTCTCAAAGGAGGGACCCTCTAACCAAATTAATTCCAGTGACTCGAACCCTGATCCAGGCCCTTCAGTGGTGGCAGGACCAGGACAATTTGAGACAGGGGGTTCCCTTCACCCCTCAGTCTCACTCCTTAATCCTTTCTACAGATGCATCCCTCTTGGGGTGAGGAGCTCACATGGGTGACCTCACTACCCAGGGATTGTGGTCCCCTCAGGAATCTCTGCTCCACATCAATCTGTTGGAACTCAGAGCAGTTTTTCTAGCACTTCAAGTTTTTTTCCAAATCTGTTCAGAACAAAGTTATTCAGGTCAGAACAGACAATACCACCACAATGTGGTACATCAACAAGCAAAGGGGCACTCGATCTATGGCCTTTTGTACCGAAGCAATGAAGTTGTGGTCTCTGGCTTACTCCCTGAACACCTCCCTGTAGCAGTTCACCTCCCAGGCAAGGACAATATCCTGGCAGATGCTCTCAGCAGGATTTCCCAGGGCCATCATGAATGGGCTCTGGATCCCCTAGTACTGGAGGTGGTATTTGCCAGATGGGGCACACCCCAGATAGATCTTTTTGCAGCCCCAGACAATCACCAACTTCCCCTTTTTTGTTGCAGGCCCCCAGTGTTGGGCTCAGTCCCCCTGGATGCCTTCCTTCTCAGTTGGGAAGGGAAGTTTCTCTATGCCTTCCCCTTCCCTCTCCTGTTCAAAGTGCTAGTCAAAATCAGATCTCAACCCTGCAAGATGATCCTGATTGCTCCAGACTGGGCCAGACAGCCCTGGTAGCCACTCCTTATGTCCTTAGCAGTCTACCTTCCCCTGTGTCTTCCCAGGAATCACAATCTGTTATCCTGTGCTCAGGGGAGAGTTTGGTACCCGAACCTCAAATCTCTCAACCTCAAGGCCTGGCTCTTGAAGAGTTAGAGTTTGCGGACCTACACCTCTCTCAAGGTGTTTTGGATATCCTGAAGGCTTCGAGGAAGCCTTCCACCAGGGCTACTTATAATTCCAAATGGAAGAGATTTTCCATATGGTGCTCTGCAAAGCATATTCCTCCAGAATCTGCTGGTTTACCTACGGTCCTGGACTATATGGTCCATCTAAATACTTTAGGGCTGAGACCAGCTACCCTAAAGGTGCACCTGGCAGCCGTGTCTGCTTTCTTATCAGCAGGTAAGCCCTCTTCCCTTTCAGCCCATCCTGTTTTCTCCAAGTTTTTCAAAGGGTTGCTTCACACCAACCCCCATTCAGGGATCCTGCCCCTGCCTGGGATCTTAATATTCGCATTGTCCAGCTTATGCAACTCCCTTTTGAGCCCTTGTCTTCAGCAGAGCTTAAGTACTTGACTTGGAAAACTGTGTTTTTGGTAGCCATCACTTCTGCCAGGCACATAAGTGAGTTACAAGCATTGTCAGTGGAGCCTGATTTTATCTCTTTTCACAGAGATAAGGTAGTCCTCAGGACTAACAGAAAGTTCTTGCCTAAGGTGGTCTCAGACTTCCACCTTAATCAATCTATGTCTCTCCCTGTGTACTTCACTGACCATTCCTCCTCTGGTGAGAGGAGGTTGCACAGTTTAGATGTCAAAAGATCCCTTAGCTACTACATAGATCGTACCAAGGGTCACAGGTTTGACTCCCTCCAACTGTTCCTCACTTATGGTGAGGTTGGCAAAGGGAAACCTGCCACTAAAAGATCCATTGCCAGGTGGATCGTCTCTTGTATCCAATTCTGCTATGAAAAACTGGGTAAAGTTCCTCCCTCAGGCCTGAGGACTCACTCTACCAGAGGTACAGCTGCGTCTCTGGCTGCTGCCAGGGACATCCCTATCCTAGAGATATGTCAAGCAGCTACCTGGAAAACAGTTCACATTTTTAGCAAGCATTACTCCCTGGACATCCAGGCTAGGAGTGATGCTCGATTTGGCACAGCTGTGCTTCAGAGCCTATTTCCTAAGTAGGTTCTGTCCGTCCTCCATGGAGATACTGCTGTGTAATCTGCATATGTCATAATATAGCAAGACTTCATGTTGTTTGAAGAAAAAATTACTCACCTTAGTAATGTTGTTTCTTCTAATGGAGTCTTGCTATATTATGACCTCCCCCCTGCCTGCCCCTCTCAGAACCTTACTTTTGGGGATGTGGGTGGGCAGGGCAGTGTTGACACTTTTTATTTGCCCACCTTGTTTTCACCCCTCATTTTTGGGATGATCTGTGCTGTGTTTGTCATTTTTTGGGTTTCCTGACTTGAGTCTTTGTTTTGGGACCAAAAAATGTGTTTATATAATTAGTAGCCAGTTGGCTAGTGTAGGTTTACAGCTTCCACACAGAGTCTTAGTGAGTTTTGGTCGTAAATATCTGACAGTTTGAGTTTGAAGAACAACAGATAGAGTTTTCAACCGTGTTTGAACTCAAAGCTCCATGCCTGGCATGGAATGTTAACTCTTTCACCTCCGGAGCAGTTCGAAGGTTGGGACTCACTGCATATGTCATAATATAGCAAGACTCCATTAGAAGAAACAACATTACTAAGATGAGTAATTTTTTCTTCTGATACCAACAGAACAGCACTTAGAGCTCGAGAAACAGTATGCTTAATAAGCCATGAGCTGTAAGCTGCTGTCAAATAACTGTCAATTACATTTAATGACATGAGCTGTAAGGTGCTGCTGAGGCTGAGACTAATTACAAGTGTACTGGGAGTGCTAATTCTAGAGGACGCAAATATGTATGTATGTTGTGAACAGCGAAATATATCGAGTGTGATTTCAACCTGCTAAACAGTAGTATTGCCGTTATGTGTAATTCAGCGATACACACTCGCCATAATAACAAACGCTCTTTTGCGTTCACTGTTATGACATGGAACAGAGAAACACATTTGTAGCACTTAATACGCATAAGGGGATTTGCATGGCCCAAAACAAAAAGGTCAAGCTTTACAACATAGAGGCCCCTCTTTGCACATCTGGAATGTGCGATGTTGGCTGACTAGATCCTAGGCATTTAATGCAGTAAGCAAACAATACTTTACAAATGAATGGCAATTTAATGACAAAGCTCAAAAGCCATTAAACAACTTGCAAAAAGATCAGAATTAATGAATTTACCTAATTTTAATGGAAATCAATTAAGAATGTATTTTAATGGCTCTAACTGCAAGTAGTAGTATGAGAAATAGAAATTGATGTGTTTTTAGATGAGATTTGCACCAGCTTAGCTGCTGCACACATGGCAAGCATGCAGCATGTGAACCTGATGTGATGTTTAAATTATGTTCACACCTGCTTAACTGCTGCACTCATGTCAAGCTTGCAACATGCAAACCTGATTTGCTTTTTAGAACTGGTTCGCTTAGGGTCACTTTGTATATGTGAACTGCATGCAAACATTGCATAATTAAGCACGTAGCATGCATTTCGGATGTACACAGCACACTTACATTTCTGTAGGGGAACCCAGCTCCCTTAGTTTGTAACAAAGATGAGCAAGCATTCAACAGACACTGCTTTCTGACCTAATGGGACAAGGAGTGCTGAAAAACAGCTGAGGCAAGCCATATTAAAAGAACACTCATTGTATTATTTTAAATTTAAACAAAAATGCCAAAATAAGTTCAGAATGGTAGAGCAATGGCATCTTACAAGACAAAAGATAAGCATTCTGTGGCTGGGCACAGATAGCCAGCAGTTAATGCAAGTTTTAATTGAGAAATTGTCATGACTGGGAAATGAAAACATTGACACATAATGTTGTTGTTTTCTCAGACTATGACCATGGATTTTCAAGACAGTGTTTTTGCTACCCCGGCATATGAACATGACAGGTGTCATTTGTGAAATCCCACCTGAAATTTTATTTTGTGGAATGAAAATAAAAACAGGTTTGGGAGTGGGATTTCAAAATTACACCCGACATGTTCATGAGGTGGGGAGACCGAAAGACTACAGTTTGTTAAAAATGTGGGTTCAGAATGTAAAACAATTATAAAGTTATGAGTAAACTTTGAAAAATGCCAATATTTCTTCATAACTGTTTTTGTTTTTGTGGAGATTTTGACTCCACATTTTCAATATAAGCATTGTAATACCCACCTCATCACAGGACAGGTGTCATTTATGAAATCCTACCAAAAACTTAATTTTGCAGCACAACCATGAAAACATGTTTTGGACAAGATTTGAAAAATGACACCTGTCATGTTCATGAGGTGGGGTGGAAAATGAATGTTTTTAATTTGGGGTCATAGTATAGGAAAACAGCAAAGTCATGAGTGAACTGTGAAAAATGTCAATGTTTCTCCATAACTTGATTGTTTTTTTATTATTTTGACCCCACATTTTCAACATAGCCATTTTGTTACTCTACCTCATGAACACAACAGGTGTCAATTTTCCAGTCTCCCTCAAAACATGTTTTTATAGTCATGCTGCAAAGTGACAATTTGGACTGGATTTCATAAATGACACCTGACGTGTTCAAGAGGTGGCATAATATTTATGTTTATTAGTTACGCACAAAACCCTGTGCCTGTTTTCAGAGGGTTTAGGGTCAGATACAACAGAGGACAACATTTAGCTGGTATATTACACATACATATATTCATGGTGTCACAAACCCACTCTGCAGGTCAACCCTCTACTCCCAAAGTGCCAACCTCTGAGCGCAGTCTTGTGCACAGTTAACAGAACAAGGGAACCCTCTTGTCTGTTTTGTGGGTTTGAATCAACCTTTGGTCTCCGTTCTGGAGGGATTCAAACTGTGAACCTCTTGCTAGCGAACCCAATGTATAGGCTCAGATAATTCTGTCTTCGGGGGGGGGCATATATCTTTGCCTACGGGCACCTAACCAGGTGTACAGAAATAAACCCTTAAAAACTCTAATAAAGACCTCAGAACAAATTCTTACCTTTTCCACTTTATCACCATTCAAGCTTATGCATAGTGTCTGCTTTAACCATATATACTTCATTTGGTAAAGAAAATAAATTCAAAGACAGACCAAGTAGGCTCTGAAAATAGAGGTTTTACTAAAATAGATAAAAATATGTAAAACATAAAATACAGAACCATACACCACAAGAACCATACAATCTTTTAAAAGAACAAGGTTTTAACAGGGCAATTCCTACTACGGTACTTAGATTTTGTCTCTACCTGTATACTTACTTAAAGTGCTCAAAGATGTTTCTTTGTCAGAGTGTAGATAAGTGTCTCTGAAGAAAAACAGAATATTCTTTAAAAAACTGACTTTGCCAACCCCTTTGTGTGAGGTCACCTAGCTCCTCCTCTCTTTATTAAAAATAATACACCCAGGATATCTTGTCATTGTTTTGAAAGTAAGTTAATTAAGGTTATGTCAGCAGAAACTCCTTTCTCCATGTGACTTCCCAAACAAGGTTGTAAATTTCCAAGATCCTCCTGTCATCTTTAGCTGCATCCTCTCACACACAGACATCAAAGCATTTATGATTTCGCACCTGTGTGTCATAACCTGCTCTCTTCCCCTAAACGCCATAAAAGTTTATGAATTCCCTCTTAGCAGTTAAAGCTATATTTAACTTAATTAAACAGGGGATCCTTGATTAGGTATCTTCCAGCCTATAATTATCTCATGGCTTTCATCTTTCAGCTGAAACCTGGGGTGAGTGAGGTCATTCCAGGAGCACCAGATTTCTCAGCAGAGACAATCAGTAACACATTTTTACATTTAAAAAAAAAATCATAGAGCACTCATGTAACCCCCTGCAAATGGGGGTTCCCAGAAGTCTTCCAGGAGCTTGCTTGAATGCTCCAAGCCTGGATAGTGTTCGGCCTCTAAGCCGTTTATCTGTGAGTGCTTTTAGAGCCTCTGGTACTGTCTCTTTAAGAGCTGTCTGGCTGCAGACATAATTAATTTCGATGGGGGTCTGTGTGTTTCCCTGCTTGAGTCCCACTCGAGCTGCTGCCAAATTGCTCTGTTTCTGCCGTCACTAAGTGGGCAGAGTGAGCACTTTTCAAAGATGTAACTGTTTGCCAGACATCATTTAAAGTAATAACAAAAATACAGTTTGTCTAACCTGCTTTTCTTTGCAGTCAGAACTGTGTTTGCCTAGTCCCCCATTCTAGTTTTGAACTGCTGAACTGGACCAGTCAGTGTGGGGGGACCTTTGAAATGGAGCCTGCTGCTGGCAAATCAGAACTTGGACTCTCATTGTGGAGCCAGCCACCTATGTACTGTATGTCCAATGCTTCTGGGAATTGTAGCCTGGACTTCAGCACCTTTTTTCCACCAACAGGGGGAGTTTACTGTGAGTGATAGCCAAACCAGCCAACTGAACTGGGAGGAACTCAAAGGAAATGCCCGGCTCCGTCTACTGGAAAGATCAAATGAGTTGTGACTGTGGAGAAGGAAGGAGCTCTGGGCTCCTGCGCTGTTGAGTTTCTGCGCGGGAAGCTCGTGTGGGGCCCTGAAGTTCGGCTTAGAACTCTTTGTGAGTGCCAGTGTGGACTGAATCAGAGTTGTAAGGAGACAGAAGCACCAGAAGTGAGGAAACCAGGCTCACCCTGTAGAAGACTGGAGAAATTGCTGAATCGCACTCGGTCTGTCAGGAACTGAATCTGCTGTGTGTTCTCCCTGGTATTGTGCGGTAATTGCGATCGGGATAGAGGAGCAGCCTGCCTGGTATAGTACTTTCCTTTTACATATAAATGTGTGTAGTGCTTGTGGGGAATCGCGTTTCAAATCCCCTGTACAGTGAATTGAGTGCCTGAAGCTGGAAGTAAACCCCAGCTTAATCCAGACTACATCCATTTGCTCTAAACTGCAGTGGGGTCCAGTCACAAGGACCTTGTCCACATGGCCTGCTCCTCCTGGCAATCCAGGACAATCTGCCTTCCATCCAGTTCCCAGCATTGAGTTTGTGAGTACAAAGCAGGGTAGCTCCCTGCCATCTATTTATCAGACTGCAAGTGTGTCATCTAAATGTTGTTTTCTCATTTCTTCACAAACTGAGCCATCCAGCTCTGGATTACAATTGGGTATTGTGCAAGTATTTTTTTTTCATCACAGGGCCCCAACCAGCTGCACCCGTTCCTGGTTAGCCCTCCCCCCATCCTGGGTACCCAGTGAAAGTGACAATTTGGGACTCTGAATGTGCACACAGTACTGTGATTATTATAGTGTTTAACGTAATTAACCTGATTGCCCCCTGTCCTTGTTATATCCCCCTAAATAAATCAGATTTATTTGTTTCAGCAAAGTTACATTGTCTGAGGTATTCGTTTATGTTAAAGTATTGTACTGTGGCTTTTGCACTGTATCATCTTGTTTTACTAGGGGTCCCCAGAGTCCAGTCGACAGAGCCAGTCCTGGGGGTAAGTGTACATTGTGAAGATGTTTCTAATGTATTGTGGGGGCCACTAGTGGGAAGAAAAGGGGGTTGCAGTGTCCCAGAGGACTGTGACCAAGTCATACCAGACAGTATTAACCCTGAGCTCTGGGTGAAGGCACTCGCCATTGGACCTAGGCCCCTCAACCTGTCAGTAGTCAGTCAGGCAGGGGTAGTAGCCCTTGGGATAGCGCCACCTAGTGGTTACATCTTGGAGGCTCACCGCTGGGATTGTGTGTCCTCTAGTGGCCATATTTACGAACCACTGTTAAAAAAAAAATGGGTACCCCGACAGAAGTGGCTGTACACCAGCTGTTGAAGTGGTGTACTGGGGAGGAGATCGACCCCCAAAATGCTATACTTATCTTGGATATCCCGCTGGGAACCAGTATGGACACTGTAGTTTCAAAGGTTAAATGTTTACGAGACCCTGTGGTAGAGGGGTGACAGGCTGATCTGCTCACCCAAACTTTCATGGCCCTAATAGAGTGTAAGGACCCTGTAGACAGTTCTAAAGTGCCACAGACTGTTACCCCGGGGGAAACCCTCACTGTCTGGAGAATGATAACCAAAGACAGTAAAGACCCCAAGGAGAGCGAGCCTCCCCCATTATCTGAAACTTTTGAGGAGAAATTTGCTAAATTATCGTTGGGGGAAGGGAAAACTGTGGAGGATTTAAAGAAACTATTATTGCCACCTGAGAACGTTCCTCCACCAACACCCTCTTCCCCTCCAGCACTCGTTATTGCCCCTCCTTCTGTGCCAGTGCAAGCTCCCATGTCTGTATCTGCCAATAGTCGTGACTCTTACCGCAAGTAGAGAATTTTCTCCAGCACCCTCCCCACCCCACAAGGGGAGGATGATTCGGAGACCTGGATAGACTGTGTTGCCCCTTTGGTATCTGAGTGGCAGTGGCAGAGGCTGAGAAATGGTAAAGAATCCTAGAGAGCCTGAGATGTCCCGCTGTGGAAGCCATTAAGTCTTTGAGGTCCACAAACCCTGAGGCATCTGCCCAAAAGTACCTAACTGCACTTGAATGCAATTTTGGGAGTATTGAGTCAGGGAAGAGCTTGATGTGGAAGTTTCAAGGTACAAAACAATGGCCAGGGGGAAAATTTATCTGCATATGTTACTCGTCTGGAAGGAGCGCTACAGCGGGCCTACTGGAAAGGGGGTGTGGCCGCCAGTGACTCAAACCCGTGTGAGGTTGGGGCACATATTGCAACATGCAAAGCACTCAAAATTGTAGCTTCTTCAGTTGAGGCTTCATGACAGGAGAGGTAACCCACTGGATCATTGTGATTTGATGAAAGAAATCTGGGAAGCTGAGGGGATGAGGATTTCTCAGAGCCCCGCATAGTTGTAGCTGCTACAACCTCTGCTTCAAGGGTGAGGTCGGCTGCTGATGGCCAGGGATCACCGAAAACCCATGATGAAAGTCAAGGATTAAGTGCCTGCCAGTCGGTAATGGCTGTAAACACCCCGGTCTGGGAGGAGTTGCTGAGGGAAATTAGGAAAGTAACACACGGTCTCATCATGAAGGATACTCCTATGAGCACGGGCACTGACACTTGCCCGACTGCTTCTGCTATGGGGGTGCCCACCCAGGCACCTCATGTTGACAACAGTTCAAAACTTGATGCATTGACTATGGAAGTGAGGGAACTGAGGGAACTGAAAAGATGTCTCCAAATGTCCAACGCACTGCTGGCTGAACTGGCACCAAGGTTTTCTATCTATAGTACCAATGTCACAGCCCCCACAGTGATGCCTCGGTCACCTCAAACTTCAGCAGACATATTTTGCCATAATTGTGGTAAGGATGGGCACATGAAGAGGGAATGCCGGTCTCAGAAAGACTTAGAGAGAGTGGTGAGCCGGCTACAAGGAGAGCTTCAGCGAACAAGTCAGTGGTTAAGAGATGCACGAAACGGTCCCAGTGAGGGTCCCAAAAATGCTAACTCACGTTCCTCTGTGGCAAGGTCAAGTTGCCCAGGCCCCTGTTACCGCCTCTCTAGACTGGTCCAGAATAGTGGGTCCCTCCATGGAGACCACTGTAAAGGTGAATGGAGTGTCTACAAGAGCTGTATTAGACAGTGGCTCCCAAGTGACAGTTATGTTCCAGGATTGGTATCAAAAGCATTTGTCAGACGTACCCTTACAACCATTAGAAGGACTGCATGTATGGGGGGTTAAGTGAGAAGGCCTACCCCTACTCCGGGTATGTCCAAATTTGGCTGTCTTTCCCCACCTCTGGGGTTGGAGTGGCAGAGCAAGTAGAGACCCTGGCCTTAGTGGAGCCCCCTACTGGACTGTATGATGGGGTTCCTTTACTAATTGGGACTAATGCACATATGTTTGGATGGCTGGCACAGTTGTGTTGTGAAAAACAGGGGTCAAGGACTAGTAGAGCTTTAAGAATTCTGGCCTTGATCAAGAAGGCCTATGAGGCACAGAGAGATGCTGACAAAGTGGAACCGGGCTAAAGTTGTCTGGAAAAAGGATTCTGAGCCTCTGATACTGGCACCAAATGCCCAGTGTACCCTCCAGGGGGAAGTCTGTATCAGAAAGGATGTCAAGAATAAAATCCTCATGTTGGATGCACCAGGCGATGGAAAATTGCCGGAGGGATTGCTGGTCAAGCCTAGTATTTTGCCAGCTAGAGCCCATGTTTATGCCAGAATGGTAATGGTTCAAGTTCATAATGTGTCTGACAGAGACATTCGAGTAAATAGAGGTTGCACCCTGGCTAATGTGCATTGTGCAGACACCTCAGTGCTACCCAGTAGCAAGAGTTTGGGGAAGAATGACAGAGTAATGCCTGACTTGTTTGATTTTGGTGACTCCCCGTTGCCAGCTGAATGGAAAGTGAGGATCAGTGAGAAGCTTGTCCAGAGAGACCAGGTGTTTTCCTTAAAAGAATAGGACATAGGATGTGTGCGAGGAGCTGAACACCACATCCGGCTGCATGAGGAAAGGCCATTTCATGAGAGGTCTCGACGCCTGGCCCCTGCTGACATAGATGATGTGAGATGGCATCTGCAAGAGATGCTATCTGCTAGAGTAATACAAGAATCCAGAAGCCCCTATGCTTCCTCCATTGTGGTAGTGAGAAAAAAGAATGGGACAGTAGGGATGTGCGTGGATTATTGCACTTTAAACCAGTGGACTATCCCTGATCAGTATACAGTGCTCTGCATTCAGGATGTCTTGGACTGCCTGAATGGTATTAAGTGGTTCTCTGTGCTGGATCTTCGCAGTGGGTACTACCAGATCCCGATGGCCCCAGAAGACCATGAGAAGACCGCCTTTATCTGTCTGCTTGGCTTTTATGAATTCCTGAGGATGCCTCAAGGGATTTCAGGCGCCCCAGCCACCTTTCAGTGACTGATGGAGCATGCAGTGGGGGACATGAACTTATCAGAGTGTCTGGTATACCTAGATGATGTTATTGTGTTTGGCAGCTCACTGGAGGAACATGAGAGCAGATTATTCAAGGTGTTGGACCGACTGGAAGACTTTGGCCTTAAACTGTCCATTGATAAGTGTCAATTCTTTCAAACATCAGTAAAGTATGTGGGACACATAGTATCCACCGAGGGAATAGAGACTGACCCAAGTAAAGTCGAGGCCTTGACCACAGCCCAAAAATCTAAAAGAACTGCAAAGATTCCTGGGATTCTGTGGTTATTATCCATGTTTCGTCAAGGACTATTCAAGAGTGACCCACCCTTTACTTAACCTTATTCAAGGGTATCCCCCAACCCACAAAAAATACAAAAAGTCAGCATTCCTCGAGACTGAAAGAGTGTATTTTTGTCCAAGTGAAGTATTTGGGGCCTGCTGGACTCCTGATTGTGAGACTGCATTTCTTGAGATCATATATCAACTTACCCATGCTCCAGTGTTGGTCTATGCTGATCCAACAAAACCTTATGTCCTGCACACTGATGCTAGCTTGCAAGGGTTGGGGGCTGTGTTGTATCAGGAGCATGAGAATGGTCTGAGACCAGTGGCCTTTGCCAGCAGAAGCCTGACCCCTTCCAAAAAGAACTATCCTGTACACATGTTAGAGTTCCTAGCTTTGAAATGGGCCATTGTTGATCAATTCCATGACTACTTGTATGGGCCTAAGACACTAGTAAAGACTGACAATAATCTTTCGACCTATGTGCAGACTTCAGCTAAGTTGGATGCTACTGGCCATAGATGGCTCTCTGCCTTATTTTCTCAGAAGAAGCCAGAAGGGGAAGGAAGGAAACATATTCAATTCAGTGCTTTAGAGTAACTGGTAACTGCTATTTTTCTTTTAAACTTAGATTGTGGGCTTTTAGTGACACTATACTTTCTTTGTTGTCTTTACTTATAATTGTTTTTGGGCTGTCGAAAATTTAAAAAATAGTGGTGGTGTAATTCTGTGCTGTCTTTAATTGCTGCAAGTTAAATCTGATTGACAGGAGCTAAACACAGGGTATAGTAAGGGGTGTGAAGTAGGAGGGGCATAAGGGGGAAGAAGCCCACCCTCAGCAGGACAAGTGTTTTGACTCATTTATTTATTTATTGGTTTTTTGGTTTCTTTTTTTTTTTTTTTTTTATAGAAAATTTTTGAGGATCAGTGGCAGGATTTTTAGGACAGTAAATTAATAAAAAGGGAACTAGGAGAGCTTCAGTAGAAGACAAGTAGTGGAATTGCAGTATAATGTGGGGAGTGGTGCAATGCAGTGGCTGTGGGGCAGCCATATTCAGGCAGACCTTCTGGACACTGAGGTGCTGCCCTATCTGCATGCATCTCTCTGGACTGCGGGATGAGGTAGCCAGACTCAGAGCGGTAGTAAACTGGGTCAGGAGTACCATCACCCCTATCCAGGGACCACCCAGTCCAATGCAACTACCTCAAAGGATGCCGAGAACGAGGAGCACTTGGATGACAGTGGGCTCAGGGAGGGTTAGAGCAGTCAGGTAGAGGCACATCCCAGATCCTATTCCACTCAAGAACTCATATGCCACACTGGCAAATGAGGACAACCAAATAAAGGTACCCAGAGAAGTGGAAGGAAAGGATGTGGAGGTTAGCCAAGGAGGTGACCTCAGAGGGGAAAGCAGTGGACCCCAGAGGAGGAGGAAGTGAATCCTGGTGGGGGACTCCATCATAAGAGGGATCCAGCTAGGAACACAGGAGGGGGACGACAGGTAGGTGAGGTGCCTACCAGGTGCCACGGCATGGAGGGATGGAAGGAAGATCCTGGGGATCACTGGGAAGGCAAGACGGGAGGGTGAGCTGGATGTCGTTATCCACCTAGGTACTAATGACCTGGCAAATGGGGAGCCAAAGGAAGTTCAGGAAGAGTTTAAGAAACTGGGAGGGGCTCAAGCAAGTAGCTACTTCTGTCACTTTCTCTAGAGTACTACCTCTCAGAGGCAAGGAGAGCATAGGAGTGCATGCACCAGGAACTTTAACTCATGGTTGAAGAACTGGTGCTGTGAGGAAGGGTTTGGATTCATTGGTGACTGGGGACCCACCTGGAGGGATGGAGTTTTGTTCAAGCTCGACGGCCTGCATCCATCCTGGAGGAATCCAAGCACTCAATGATAAGTTTAAATGCTACATTGACAAGCATTTAAACTAGCAAAGGGGTGGCAGGCCAGCAAGGAGGGTACCTACTGCCACCCCCACAGCTAGCAGTGGAATCAGTGAACCAGAGGAGTGGCTATCTCTGCAAAGCAGTGTGCAAAAGATGGAGATTAGTGCCCAAGAGGTGGATAAGCAGAAGAGGGCAAAATTCAGCAGAAGGGCAGACAGCAAGGAGAACCAGGGATAAATGACAACCAAGGAAGGGCTGGAGTAGAACAGTGAAAACAGTCTAGGGAGGTCAAATCATGGAAAGCCATGTGTGCAAATGCCAGGAGCCTTAGCAACAAGATGGAAGATCTGGAGGCTGTCATGGTGCAGTCAGACCTGGACATTGTGGCCATCACTGAAACCTGGTGTAATGATAACCACGACTGGGAGATGGCCATACCTGGCTACGACATATTCAGATGAGACAGAGCAGGCAGGAAGGGAGGAGGAGTGGCACTGTATGTGAAAAATGACATAAGGGCCACAGAGATCCAGGAGGAACAAAATGGGGGAGATATACTGTGGGTTAAGCTGGAAAGGAAAATGGGGACAGCCATCCTCACAGGTGTGGTCTATAGACCACCAGCCCAGGAGGAAGAAACAGATAGGGAGCTGATGCTAGCCATCCAAAGGATGGCAGACAAGGGTGAGGTAGTACTGGTTGGAGACTTCAGTATTCCAGACGTGGACTGGAGCATCCCAGCAGCAGCATCAACTAGGAGTAGATTTATCCTGGACTCCCTTCAGGGTGTCTTCCTCAAGCAACTGGTCATGGAACCAACTCGGCAGAAGGCAATACTGGACCTTGTGCACACAAACAGGGACAGTGTGATGGGGGTAACAGTGGGGGAGCACCTGGGAAACAGTGCCCACCAGTCATTGTGGTTTGAAATCACAGAAAGAGCAGAACCAACCACACAAAAACACGTATCCTGGATTTTAGGGGGGCAGACTTTGGGAAAATGGGGAGATACTTGAAAGAGGCATTAAGGGGAATGGGACAGCAATCAGGGGTTGAGGAACAGTGGGCAGCATTTAAAATGAAGATTACAAGAACAACAGAATTATGTATTAAGCAGGTTAGCAAGAGGAAAAGGAAGAGGAGACCATTATGGTTTTCCAAAGAGGTAGTAAAGAAAGTGACAGCCAAAAAGATTGCATTCAGGCAATACAAAAAGACACAGGCAGAAGGGGATAGGGAGAAGTACCAGGAGAAGCAAAGAAAGGCAGGGAGTTCAGTAAGGGAAGCCAAAGCTCAGACAGAAGAACACATTGCAAAATCAGTGGGTAGAGGGGACAAAACCTTTTACAGGTACATAAGTGAAAAAAGAAAGACATAGGGAGGGATAGTGACACTGAAGGGGGAGGATGGGGGCCGTGTGGAGGATGACAACAGTAAAGCTGACATATTGAACAGGTATTTCTGCTCAGTCTTTACTGAGGAAGAGGAGGGTAATATGTCTGAAGGGAGCACAAGGGGTGAGAATGGTGCAGAAATTGACACAAGTCCCTTTACATGAGAAAGGGTCCTGAAGGAACTGGAAGTAATAAGAGTTGATAAAGCAATGGGCCAGATGGGTGCACCCCAGGGTCCTTAAGAACTAAGAGAGGTGGTGGCTGAACCTCTGATATCCTGTTTAGCCGATCACTGGAAACAGGGAGGTACCCAAAGACTGGAGGACAGCAGATGTGGTCCCTTATACAAAAGTGGGAACAAAGAGGAAGCAGGAACTACAGACCAGTCAGCCTCACCTCGGTAGTGGGAAAGATCATGGAAGCACTACTGAAGGAGAGATTGGTGGAACATCTGGTTGACAATGGACTACAGGATCCAAGGCAGCATGGTTTCACCAGGGGGAGGTCATGTCAGACCAACCTCGTTGAATGTTTTGACTGGGTGACTAGGGAGGTGGATCAGGGAGGGCAGTGGACATGGCCTATCTGGACTTCAGCAAGGCCTTTGACACTGTGCCACATAGAGACTATTACACAAACAGGGAATATGGGTGTGGGCAGGACAGTAGTGTGGTGGGTAGGTAACTGGCTGGGTGGCAGGACACAGAGGGTGGTGGTAAATGGCTGTCACTCCACAGAGGGAAGAGTGACCAGTGGGGTACCACAGGGATCAGTGCTGGGACCGGTCCTATTCAACATCTTCATCAGTGACATGGCGCAGGGACCTAGAAGGCAGAATTTCACTGTTACGCTGATGACAAAGCTCTGATCAGAGTAGACACACCAGAGGGTGTAGACAGAATGAGAAGCGACCTGCAGAAACTCTGAAGAATGGTCAGGGTTTGGCAGTTGAAATTCAATGCAAAGAAGTGCAAGATAATGCATATGGACAAAACCCTGGCACAATATATCAGTTGGGGGTGAGAATATAGCATGCACCAAGCAGGAAAGGGATCTTGGGGTTATCATCTCTGATGACCTCCAAGGTAGGGAAACAGTGTGACAAGGCAGCAGGTAAAGCAAATAGGATGCTGATATATATTGGCAGGGCGCCAGCAGCAGGAAAAGGGAGGTCATAATTCAGCATACAAGACACTAGTGAGGGCCCCACCTGGAGTACAATGTACAGTTCTGAGACCATACCTACACAAGGACATAGACAGGGTAGAGAAGGTTCAGAGGAGGGCAACAAAGATGGTGCATGGATTGCATCACAAGTCCTATGAAGACAGGTTGAAGGAACTGAACATGTACTCCTGGAGGAGAGGAGGAGAGAGGGATATGATAGAGACATACAAGTATCTTACAGGAGGAACAGGTGCAGGAAAACACTATTTTTAAGCGAAAAAGATGTTCCAGGACTAGGAGGGCATGGGATGAAGTTGGAGGGAGGACTATCTAGAGGAAACATGAGAAAGAATTTCTTCACAGAACAGGTGGTGACCAAGTGGAACACCCTGCCAGAGGAAGTGGTGGGGGCTGAAACAATCACGGGATTTAAGAATGCATGGGATAGACATAAAGGAATTCTAGAGGTCAGGGGTAAGGGGCAACAGACTTCTAGGAAAACAAACTGAACTTACAAGCTCAAATGGGCAGACTGGGTGGGCCATAGGCCCTTATCTGCCGACACTGTCTATGTATCTATGTACTTATGACTATGCAGTTGAATACAGAGCATGCCTGAATCACATAGATGCTGATTCTGTCTCCCGTAGGCCTGTTCCCCAGAATGACTGGGTCAGACTGTCAGAGCCTGATATTAGAGCACTCTGCCAGAAGTTTGACAGGGAGGAACAAATGTCTGCAGATGCAGTGGACTGTATAGTGGATTGTTTGGGACCTTCTGAGAATTGCATACCTGCTGCTTATTGCCACTTTTCTGCAATAGACATTGGTGCACTGCCTCAGTTGGACAATGACAGTATTTGATGGGCTCAATCCCGAGATCCCATGATCAGATCAGCTTTAGAAGCCCTATATGCAGGGAAAGAAGTGTCCAAATTACATTCCACTGATTTGAGAACTGCATTGTTATGCAAAGAAGGTCTTAAGTTGAAACTGATCAATAGATGTTATACAGAGAAACAGTAGACAGAGGGGGACAAGTAGACAGACAACTAGTGCTGCCCACTGCCTTTTGAGATTCAGTACTGAGGTCCTTACATAACCACATGGGGCACCTTGGTATAGACAGAGCACTTGACTTGGTGAGATCCAGATTCTATTGGCCTAAGATGGGGGCTGATGTGGGCAATACATTCAACTTGTAGTCACTGCTTAGAGGAGAAACTCTTCTCAGAGCGGTTGCTCCCTTTAACATCACCACCAGTGCACCCATGGAGCTGATCTTATTGATTTTTTGAGTTTGGAGTCAGATCAAAGAAATATTAATAATGTGCTGGTGGTCATGGACCATTTTACGAGATACGCCCAAGCTTAACCCACCAAGGACCAGAAGGCATCCACTGTGGCAAAAGTAATTGTAGAAAATGTTTTTGTTCACTATGGGGCTCCACAAAGAATCCATTCTGATCTAGGGAGAGATTTTGAGAGTCATCTGATCAAAGAGATGCTTTCTCTGTGGGGAGTGCGAAAGTCCAGAACCACCCCTTACCACCCCTGGGGGACCCACAGCCTGAACGTTTCAACCGCACTTTGCTAGATATGCTGGGCACCCTCCACCCTAAGGACAAGCCTAGATGCAGCCTACAAATTAGCACCCGGGTACATGCCTACAACTGCACTAAAAGTGATGCCACTGGGTTCTCCCCTTACCACCTAATGTTTGGAAGAGAAGCTCGACTGCTGGTAGATGTGTGGTTTGGGGTCTCTCCTGATGGGGTTCGAGCTGACAACTGTTTACTGTATGTGCAAAAGTTAAAGGCCCAGCTAAATCATGCGTACCAACTGGCTCAAACCATGGCTGTCAAAAGAAATCCAGCCAACAAAGAAAGGTATGATAAAAGGTGAAAGCACAGGAACTCCAGGAGGGAGATCGGTATTGCTAAGAAATCTGGGACTGCATGGCAAACACAAGATTGCTGACAGATGGCACCATCTCTCTACATTGTAGTGGGCAAACAGATGATCTGCCTGTGTACAAAGTAAGGCCTGAGAATAATTCAAAAGATGTTAAAACAATGCACAGAAATCATTTATTGCCCATTGGACAAGTCTTGATTGAGTCTGATCCCCCAGAAAATGCCCCCTCTGGACCAGTGACTAGAGCTGCTGCTAAGAAAAAATCAAGAAAGGCTGCACCTACAGAAGCTGAGTTAAAGTGTTCCCCTCCACAAATCCCAGTTGAGCATGACTGTCGGTACACATTTTTCAACGTGGTATTTTTGGGACCCCACCTCATGAACACGGACAGTGAAATGT
The DNA here is from genome assembly GCA_016271365.2 of Neoceratodus forsteri. Lineage (NCBI taxonomy): Eukaryota > Metazoa > Chordata > Ceratodontiformes > Ceratodontidae > Neoceratodus > Neoceratodus forsteri. Next base: position 28,870,720 of record JADMNL010000035.1, on the reverse strand, counting down.
TGTTTTTCAGTCATGAAAGGTGATTTTGCACAGTGACTGTGTAATCACCTTCTGGGCCTGATTAACAAAATAACAGCTGCAGTATTCATGAGGTGGGGACCCAAAAACACCATGTTGAAAATGTGGTGAAAAAATAAAAAAAAAATGGCAACATTATGAACATAAGTTCAAGAACATAAGCTCAGCACCATGGACACAGGGAGGGAGGTGAACACTACTCCCTTCACACAAAAAAGGGTCCTACAAGAGCTCACGAAGATCAGGGTGGACAAGGCAGTGGGACCTGATGGCATGCATCCCAGGGTACTTAAGGAGCTAAGGATGGAACTAGCAGAACTGTTTAGTGAGTCTTTGAGCACAGCAGAGGTCCCAGAAGACTGGAGGAGGGCTCATGTGATCCTGCTTCACAAGAGTGGTAGCAGGGAGGAGGCAGGGAACTACAGACCAGTCAGTCTTACCTCAGTAGTGGGCAAGATTATGGAGGCACTCCTTATGGAAAGGATAGTGCAACACCTAGAATCCTTAGGGCACAGGATCCAAGACAGCATGGATTTACAAAAGGAAGGTCCTGTCAAACTAATCTCATAGATTTCTTTGACTAGGTAACCAGAGTGATGGACCAAGGGGGAGCAGTTGATGTCGCCTACCTTGACTTCAGCAAAGCTTTAGACACTGTTCCACATAGATGATTGATAAATAAGCTGGGTAGGCTCAGGGTAGGTCAGAAGTTGGTCAACTGGGTGGCAAACTGGTTGGAGGCAGAAAACAGAGAGTGGTGGTAAATGGTATACAGTCAGAAGAGATGCGAGTCACAAGTGGGGTACCTCAGGGATCAGTCTTGGGGCCAGTCCTCTTCAATATCTTCATTAGTGACATTGCAGATGGACTAGAGGGTAAGGCTTGTCTGTTTGCAGATGACACCAAGATCTGCAGCAGAGTAGATGATCCAGATGGGGTGGGCAGAATGAGAAGAGATCTAGATAAACTAGCAAAATGGTCAGAAGAGCGGCAGCTGGGATTTAATGCAAAGAAGTGCAAGATCATGCACATAGGGAAGAGAAACCCTGAAGCCACCTATAGGCTGGGAGGGGAGTTGCTGGCAGTCACAAAGGAAGAAAGGGACTTGGGCATCATCATCACCGATGACCTCAAATCATCCAAGCAGACCTCTAAAGCAGTAGGTAAGGCTAGGGGAATATTAGGGTGTATTAGTAGGGGTATCACAAGTTCTAAGAGGGAGGTAATAATCCCTCTTTACAAGACACTGGTTAGGTCCCATCTGGAGTACTGCGTGCAGTACTGGAGGCCACACTTTCACTAGGACATTAATCAAATTGAGGCAGTCCAGATAAGGGCAACCAAAATGGTGCAGGGACTGCATCAGAAGACAAATGAGGACAGATTAATGGAGCTCAATATGTATACCCTAGAGCAAAGGAGGGAGAGAGGTGATATGATCGAAACATTCAGACACTTTAAGGGCATTAATAAGGTGAAAGAGTCTAACATTTTTCAATATAAGAAAAACAGCAGGACAAGAGGCTACAGCATGAGATTAGAGGGAGGCCGATTAAGGGGTAATGTGAGGAAGTTGTTTTTCACAGAAAGGGTGGTGGATGGATGGAACGGCCTACCTTAGGAAGTGGTGGCTATGAATACAGTGCAGGGCTTCAAACAGGCATGGGATAGGCATAAGGGAGCATTACAGATGAGTATGAATAGATAGGCCACTGACAGAGCAAAGACTGATGGCACATTTATAAGGTAGAAAAAGAAATGAGCAGACTGGATGGGCCTTGCGGTCCTTATCTGCCATCAGCTTCAATGTTTCTATGTTTCTATGCCACTGAAATACATTACACAGTTCTTACCTTTATTCCTCAGTTCATGGTTCTGCTTTGAAGAGTACAGTCGAGTCTTGGTCCACAGAAGATGACATCCTAGGACCTTTGATGGTAAGTATATTGTAATGGGGGTTGGGGTGGTGGGTGCTCAGAGGGAGGGTTGGGATGGGGGAAGGGATGACGAGGGACCATTTTCTTTTTTAAGTTAAAAAAAAGATGTTGAGGGACAGTTTTCTTTTTTGCAGGAGTATAAAACATTCAAGGGAGGAACCATCAACCACTAACGAAAACAATTAAAATATGGGGATCGGGGGGTACCACTAGACACCAGGGGAAGATAGGGGAGGGTAAGGAGTGCCACTAACAGCAAGGGAGTCATGTCAGAAAACTAATATGGGGATTGGAGGTGGGGGTGCCACTGGACACCAGGGATACATAAAATGTAATATCCACCTAAAGCAATTTCTCTTATTTTAGGATAGATAGTTTATTTTTGACAGAATGTGATTACAGTATAGACAAAATATGGACACGACATAATAAAAGTGACTATGATATAAAAACAAATACTTTGTTACAATTAAAATCCAGACCCTAATGGGGCTGTCTATCATTAATACAGATGATTACAAATTTCAGAAATATCAAGGCATTTTTGTGGTCCAGGCAGCAAGTTTTTTCTTCCTGCTTTGAGATGTCTGTAAAAGATGCAGTGACAATTTCTCCAATAAAGTGGGTAATACCATGAAGCTGATGAATTCTCCAAGAGAATTGTGTTCTTAAATCAGAATACCAAGAGCATTTAAATATTACATGATGTAGCTCCTCAAGCTCTTTCGTACCACAAAAACTTGAAATGTGTGGGTCATTGGAAAATTTAGCCATCAAAACATTAGTTGAAAAGGTCTTCAATCTATATTATGTAATAATTTTGCTGTAGTCAGGCGGATGTAGATTAGTTAAATAAAACATGTTCTTTCGTGTTATTAACAAGCCATTTTGAAACCTTCAGATCATTAAGTGCAAATCTTTTTCTTTAGCTCTAATGGATACTACGTTTTTTATAACTTTAAGGTAGGCCAAGTTAACTATTACCCCTTTATCCATCCAGTGTTTTAACTTCATAAGATTATACTAATCCAATAATAATTCTGTCTGTAAAAGCCAATTAGATTTTTTTATTCTCCCACCAGATCTTTTTTCTATTAGCATATTTTTCCATAAGGCGTGATCTGAAAATTGCAACTTTAGCCAGAAGGACAGAATATGAATATGGATCAAGTCTTTTATCAAAATTTGTCCCAACTGTGATCTAACTAGTGCATTAGAAGAGCTAAAGGGAAGTCCCAGAATCTATTTGTAGGTCCAGTTTACAACTGTGTCTATTTTTCGTGAATCTACAATACCCCAAGTTTTGGCAGAATAGAGTCCTTGAGGAATTAATTTAGAATGTGTTGCTTTAATCATTGGTGCTACAGTATGTCCTCCATATCTGACATTAAACCTAGTGCTGTTTTATTAATTTTATCAACTATAGGAGTAATATGCTTATTCCACTTTTTATTTGATGAAAACGTAACTCCAAGATACGTGAATTCTATAACAAAGTCCAATAACGAACCATCCAGTGAAAGTCTTTTATAGTTTTGTCTTCATCTAAATATCATTACCTTAGTTTTCTGTGGATTATGCATTAAATTTAGCTTCTTACACAAAGAATTAAGTTTCTCTAAGCTTCTGTGAAGTAGAAATCTAGTCAATGAAAAAACAGCCAAATCATCCATGTAAGCCAATGATGGGATCATTATTTGAACTAATTTAGGCGAATGAAAGTCAGTACTTGCCATATTAACAATTACTTCATCTATATAGAAGTTAAATAAGATAGGTGCCAATACACAGCCTTGTCGGACACCACAGATAGTAGTAATTTTTTTTGTTAACAGATCATTATTAGAATACTGTATTTTAGACCAAGTATTGGAATAGAGGTGCCTAATTAATATTATTAAGTTTGGAGCAATACCCAAATTGTACATCTGAATCCATAATGTATTTCTAGCTAATCAGAAGTAGACTTGAAGTTTGCAATTGCAACAGAAAGTTTTTGTTTCTTTATTATGCAATATTTTTCCAGTAGATGTTGAAAAATAAATATTTGAGTTGTTGTACCACAGCCTTTAGTAAAACCCACCTGCAGAATAGATGACCCTGCATATTTCATAATACATTCTAATAACCTATTTAGTAATATATTTGCATAGAGTTTAGCTAGTGCATCAATTAAGCTAATTGGAGGATAGTTTTCTGGTAGAACCTTATCACCTTTTTTTAAAGATCGGTAAGATATGACTACCTGTCCAAGTCGCTGGGCTATAACCACACATTATAGATTTGTAATATATGGATTTCCCAAATAATATTATTGAAAATGATTTAAAAAATTCCTTGTAATTGATAGCAAAGAACACTCCACTCTCAATAATACCACACTTCACTGCCAATAATACTATAGTTGCAAGAAACGATAGTATTATCACCAAAATGCCACAGCGCATGTGCAACTCTGCCTGGCAAGAAATCAGGTTGTCATGGAGCCACTTCCCTTCCTGCATGTCCAAAGTCACACCGTGCATTCTAATTGGTCACTGTTCTTCTGTGGGCGGGCACACTCATTCTGAAAACATGGCGGCTCATTACTCTCGCTTAGCGAGCCAAATGTGTCTGCTTCATTTCTTTGTTTTTGTTTCTGTAAATGGATTATCTGGTTGATCCTGCATTCGAAGGATCAAAAGGAAAGGAAGAGTAGGACTTCACGAAATATAAATAGACACCCGACAGAGTGAAGCGATTCCCAGTGGGGGATGTGGGCAAAGTGGCGCTGTCTAGTGTGATGGTCAGCTGACTGCAAGCATGTCTTCAGTACTAGCGACTAACCGCAGCTCACAGACTGTAAAAGAAACGCTACATCCATATATTACAAAAAATAAAAAATAGAAAAGATCTATTTCAGGGGTAGAAGTCTATCTTAGGTTTTGGGATTCTTTGGAACCTTCTCGAGCTTCGCTTTCGAGGTTCCAAGTCCCCAAAACCTCTCGATGGTCTTACTGCCTTGTAATAGATACTTTTCTATCTATTATTCTATTTATTGAAAAACTCTATTAGTAAACTTGACCAGCAATCTATATTTTCTAAATAGAAATCAACCACTTTGTCATCGGGGCCAGGTGCTTTATTCTTTTTACAGTTTTTTAGAGTAATTACAACTTCCAGCAGAGTAATCCAAGTAAAATTATCATCTATTTCTGTAGGTATTGACGTTAGGACTGTAAGATTTTTAGATACCCCAATAGCTGAAGAGTTTGTATTAAATATATCCTACCAATACTTAATCCAATAATCAGGATGTACATATGAATCAGTTTGAGTTTTAAATTGTAATGTACCATAAGATACCAGTCTCCAAAATGCTTGATCATCCTTCTCCACGGTAGCATTAAACATCTTATGCCATCATTCTTTCTGATAGATACATTTCTGTAATTTAACATGTTCCCTATAATCTCTTCTAATTTATTTAGCTCCCTTAAATTTTCTCTAGAAGGCAATTTTCTAACCTTTCTAGTTACTTTAGCAAGTTCTTTCTTTTTAGGCAGACAAGTCCTATAAAACCATTTTTTATATTTTAGAGGAAGTTGTTGCACAGTATTATGATTTGTCAAAAGCTCATTATAGATGTTTAGAATGGAAGTGTATATATTTGCTGGCTCTAATTCACCGTCCACTTCCAGTAAAAGCATAGTTTGAAAGCAAACTGCTAACTTTAACCTATCTTCAGATTTAAACTTATTCCACCGTGCTATTTAAGCAGCAGCACATTACATTTGTAGCTAGGTCTATCCAGTTCTACCACATTTCTTATCACTTTACTGCTGCCATTCCCTTAGTGGCCTACCAGCTTGCTGTCATCCTCAATCTAAACAGCAGTACAATAAAATTGTAGTATAGGATTTCTAACTCTGTCTGTATCGCATTTTCAGCCCTTACTGTAGGAGACTGGGTGCTGCTGTGGCCGTTGCTTTCCACTGTATCCCCTTACTCCTGTGCTTATTTATTTCACCACACAATTAGTCTTTTGTTGTGGCCCTCTCCTCCCTGCTCCCACCATCCCCTAGTTGCTGGGTTCCTTGGGTGCTATCTGTGCATCATAATGAGCCACTTACTTCTACTGCTAGGCTATACCTTGTGTGCACTACATCTTACCATGCCACCTATGGGTGATCCAGCCTCTGTAGAAACTAGGTCCACCTTCTAGGAACACAAGGGATGCCCTGCTTCCCCTCTCTTTACAATATCTTATTTTTTCCAGACCAACCTTTCCTTCCATGGGCATAGTTCAGCTGCCATCTCTTGTGGTACTTCAGGTGCTATACGCCCCTATTCAAACAACATGAAGTCTTGCTATATTATGACATATGCAGTGAGTCCCAACCCTTCGGACTGCTCCAGAGGTGAAAGAGTTAACTTTCCATGCCAGGCATGGAACTTTGAGCTCGAGCTCGGTTGAAACTCTGTCTGTTGTTCTTCAAACTCAAACCATCAGATTCTTTACTCCGCCTCACTGAACAGTCGCTCCGGAGATTTTCTCCTTCTGCTCAGTTCATTTTGTCAGTTAAAGTATTATTTTCTCAGTTTTTTTGACCGAATTTAACCCGCAACTGGTCGGTTCAAGCTCTGTCTGTGGTATTTGTGAGTACTAGATAGGTTTTACATTTATTTTTCTGTGTGGAACTTGTAAATGGTTTATCGGTTCGGTTTGAACCGATCAGGTTGTTTAAAATGTATTAATCTGTCCTTTAGAGTGTGGTTACCGGTTCTTATCGGTTCTAAAAAAAAGTGATTTTATTACGTTTTTTTCCACGACCCATGACACGGTTGGGAACCGATCAGAGGGTCTTGCTTGGTGGATTGCCATAAACGGGCAAGTTTGGTTAGGACTGGCACTATGTCTGAGAAACCCAAAAAGAAAAACCAGGCCCACTGGGTTTCAACACTGCAGTGTCTGTGGGGAAGTCTTTGCCAAGGCTGACCCCCACATCACCTGTGTTTATTGTCTGGGGTTTGACCACCTCAATGCAGACTGCCAGATTTGCAAAAATTTTCCTGCAGCTACCCTGGAAAAGAGAGTTGGTATGCTCAGGGAAAGGGAGGCCAAAAAGTCCAATTAACTAGATGGCCAGCCCGGTTCGGTTTCAGCCGAACTGGAGGGAGTGCCCTCTGACCAGGGTGAGACTTCCTCGGGCCAAAGGAGAGCCTACTCGGAGGAGTTGGTTACAGCAAAAAGGACTAGGAAATCAGCTGGTGTGGAGCCAAAAATTTCCTCTCCAACCACTGAAGAAATAGCCAAAACGATTGAAATTGTCCAGTAGCTTTCCCCGGTTCTGACCGAACTGGCACCATCAGGTAAGCGTATGGTTTGGCCGGTTCCACCAGTTTAAGAGTATGATTTAGAGGAATTTTATGAACCGGAGGAGGGGGAAGAGGAGTATGAGGAGAGTGAATGTGGATTTGAAAGTCTGGATGTGTCCATTGAACTGGACATCTCCCCAGACAGACCTTCAGGAGTGTCTCCTCCTAGGCTTTCTGAGTCCCCTTCTCATTTTATGTTTTATAAAAAAGTGGCTGAAACCCTCCAGCTCCCTATGGAGGAAGCTGTGGATGATCAAGAGGAGCCTGACTATGTGGAAATGATGGATATCCCAGAGTCTAGGAGACTGTCTCTTCCTTTGCATAAATCTTTTGGGAAACAGACAGTAAAAACTCTAAAAACTCCTCACACTATACCTCCTGTGGATAAGAGAATGGACAAGAGGTTCACATTGTCACGCTCTGATATGGAGTTCCTTACACAACAATGCAGCCATGTTGGGGTAGTGCTGGCTGCAGCCTGTGACAAGGCAAATATTCCCTTGGCTTCACACCCCCCTGACAAGGACTCCAGGAGGATTGATGCCATGGCAAAGAAAGTACATGGCAGCATCCTTGGGACTCAGACAGGCAAATTATATGGCTTATGTTGCTAGATACCAGAAATCCAGATGGGATACTGTTATGGCTCTAGCAAAACAGGTCCTGGCCAGCTTGCCAAGGAGCTGGAGCAAGGTGGCTGCTGATGGTATTGAGGCATCTAGGTGCAATTCCATGCTGCAGTGGACTCTAATGATGTGCGTCAAGAGTCATGGCTACATCTGTGGCACTTCGCAGAATGGCTTGGCTCAGATGTACTAGCCTGTCACAGGATACCCAGACTTAGGCCATGGATTTTACTGTTGTGGGTAATTCTCTGTTTGGGGAGTAGACAGAGAATTACATGAAGAAAATAGATGAGTATAGGACCACCTATAGGAGTGCACGGGCCAAGGAAAGGCAGGCCACTCCTCAAAGGCAGCCTTCCAGGGGCAGGGGCAGGCCTTTTCATAGGCCTTTTTACCAAGCCCAGGCCTCCTCTTCAGCTTACACCCAGAAGTGGTTCTTTAGAGGGGAGAGGCAGACGGGGTACAAGCAGGCCTACTTCCACCCCTCAGCCTAAAGCCCCTGCCAAGCAGGCACCCTGGTGGGGTGGCCAGGGCCGATTCTCAACTACCTGTAGGGGGCAGGCTGGTTTACTTTGTCCAGGACTGGAAGTCTCTAACATCAGACAAGTGGGTCCTGGAAGTGGTAAGCCAGGGACTGGTTCTCAGCTTCAAAAAATTTCCAAAGATGAGAACCAGATCCTTTCCACCTGCAAATCCATCAGAGGCACTTGCCCTAGAGGCAGAAGTCTCTACCCTCCTGGCTCTCAGAGCCATGGAAAGGGTTCCACCCCTACACCAGGGCAAAGGATTGTACTCCAGGTACTTCCTTACCCCAAAAAAGACAGGAGAATGGCAGCCAATCCTGGATCTCAGATACTTAAACAAGCACCTTTTAAAACCAAAATTTGAAAATGGTGACTCTGGGAATTATTCTACCCCTCTCTAAGGCCAGGGGACTGGTTAGCGTCCCTGGACCTCAAGGATGCCTACTTCCATATTCTCATCAGAAGCTCCCATTGAAAGTACCTCAGGTTCGAGCTGCCTCAAGCCATTACCAGTTCAGAGCAATGCCCCTTGACCTCACCTCTACTCCAAGGGTATTCACAAAATGCCTGGCAGTAGCAGTTGCCTGCCTAAGAAGGCAAACAATTGCCATCTTTCCTTACCTGGATGACTGGCTCATAGTAGGCCAGTCTCCAGACCAAGTCAAGTTACATCTTCAGATAACTCAGCAACTGCTTACCTCTCTAGATTTCCTTCTGAATCTTTCAAAGTCAGTTCTAGAGCCTGTCCAGCTCCTCACCTTCATAGGCGCAGAACTGAACACAGAGGAAGCCAGAGCTTTCCTTCCTTTGGACAGGGCAAGGACCCTGGTCTCTCTGGCCTCCTTATTCACCCTGCAGGTCTCTCGACCAGCAAGGCATTTTCTGCAGCTCCTGGGACACATGGCTGCTTCTACAGCAGTAGTGCAGGGAGCAAGATTTCAGATGAGGGATATCCAGTTCCATTTGAGAGCCTTTTGGTCTCAAAGGAGGGACCCTCTAACCAAATTGATCCCAATGACTTGAACCCTGATCCAAGCCCTACAGTGGTGGCAGGACCAGAGCAATCTGAGAGAGGGGGTTCCTTTTACCCCTCAGTCTCACTCCTTAATCCTTACTACAGATGCATCCCTCTTGGGGTGGGGAGCTCACATGGGCGACCTCACTACCCAGGGATTGTGGTCCCCTCAGGAATCTCTGCTCCACATCAATCTGTTGGAACTCAGAGCAGTTTTTCTAGCACTTCAAGCTTTTTCCAAATCTGTTCAGAACAAAGTTATTAAAGTCAGAACAGACAACACCACCACAATGTGGTACATCAACAAGCAAGGGGGCATTCGGCCTACAGCCTTGTGCACCGAAGCAATGAAGTTGTGGTCTCTGGCTTACTCCCTGAACACCTCCCTTATGGCAGTTCACCTCCCAGACAAGGACAATGTCCTGGCAGATGCTCTCAGTAGGATTTCCCAGGGCCATCACGAATGGTCACTCGATCCTCTGGTCTTGGAGGTAGTATTTGCCAGATGGGGCACCCCGCAGATAGATCTTTTTGCAGCCCCAGACAATCACCAACTTCCCTTTTTTGCTGCAGGCCCCCAGTGTTGGGCTCAGTCCCTCTGGATGCCTTCCTTTTCAGTTGTGAGGGGAAGTTTCTCTATGCCTTTCCTCCCTTCCCTCTCCTGTTCAAAGTGCTAGTCAAAATCAGATCTCAGCCCTGCAAGATGATCCTGATTGCTTTAGACTGGGCCAGACAGCCCTGGTACCCACTCCTACTGTCCTTAGCAGTCCACCTTCCCCTGTCTCTTCCCAGGAATCACAACCTGTTAACCTGCGCTCGGGGGAGAGTTTGGTACCCGAACCTCAAATCTCTCAATCTCAAGACCTGGCTCTTTAAGAGTTAGAGTTTGCTGACCTACACCTCTCCCAAGGTGTAATGGATATTCTTAAGGCTTCTAGGAAGCCTTCCACCAGGGCTACTTATAATTCCAAATGGTAGAGATTTTCCATATGGTGCTCTGGGAAGCATAGTTCCCCAGAATCTGCTGACTTGCCCACAGTCCTGGATTATATGGTCCACTTAAATAATTTGGGGCTGAGACCAGCTACCTAGGCTAAAAGTGCACCTGGCAGCCGTCTCTGCTTTCTTATCAGCAGGTAAGCCCTCTTCTCTTTCAGCTCATCCTGTATTCTCCAAGTTTTTCAAGGGGGTTTCTTCACCCCAACCCCCCATTCAGAGACGCTGCCCCTGCCTGGGATCTCAATATTTGCATTGCCCAGCTCATGCAACCCCCTTTTGAGCCCTTGTCTTCATAGAAACATAGACTTTGATGGCAGATAAGGACCGCTAGGCCCATCTAGTCTGCCCATTTCCCTACCTGCAGGATAGGCCGCAGATCCTAGTTAACCAACAGCCTATATCTTCCTGCCCCCCACAAGAATTGCCTTATGTCTGTCCCATGCATTCTTGAATTCTCCCACAGTTTTAGACCCCAAACTTCCTCAGGAAGGCTGTTCCATGCATCCACTACCCTCTCTGTGAAATAATACTTCCTCACATTGCCCCTGAACCACCCTCCTTCTATCTTTAAATTGTGTCCCTTGTTCTTGCAAGTCTCTTTTCTGAAAGATACTACCTCTTGGACTTTGTTGATTCCCTTGAGGTACTTGAAAGTTTCTGTCATGTCCCCTTCTCCTTCTTTCCTCAAGGGTATACATATTAAGCTCCTTTAGTCTCTCTCATACGGCTTCTCTTGCAGCCCTGCACCATTTTAGTTGCCCTCCTCTGACTGCCTCTATCCTGTCTATGTCCTTGCGGAGATGGGGTCTCCAGAACTGGACACAGTATTCCAGATGGGGTCTCACCAACTGTCTGTACAGAGGATAACAACTTCCTGTTTTCTGCTGCTGATGCCTCCCTATACATCCCAGTATACCCCGGCCCTCCCTACTGCCTTTTCACATTGCTTGCTAACCTTAAGGTCATCTGATATGATTACCCCAGGTCCCTTTCCTGTTTTGTTGTTGTTACTACCTCCCCACCCATTGTGTATTCTTCCCCTGGGTTCTTGTTTCCCAGTTGCATTATTTTGCACTTTTTTGCATTGAATCTTAGCTGCCACACTTCTGACCATTCCTCCAACCTTGCCAAGTCCCTTTTCATCCTTTCCATGCCTCCATGTGTATCAACCCTGTTGCAGATCTTTGTGTCATCTGCAAAAAGGCATACTTTTCCTTCCAGTCCCTCTGCAATGTCACTGATGAAGACATTAAAAAGGACTGGACCCATCTGAACCCTGCGGTACCCCACTAGTAACCCCCCTTTCTTCGAAGTGGACTCCATTTACAATTACCTTCTGTGTCCTGTTGTCCAGCCAGTGTTTTACCCAGGCTACCACCCTGGGACCCACTCCCAGGCTGGTTAATTTTACTATTAATCTTTTGTGTGGGACTGTGTCAAATGCCTTGCTAAAGTCTAGGTAGGCCATGTCCACAGCCCCTCCCTGGTCTACTACTTTGGTCACCCAGTCAAAGAAATCTATTAGATTCGTCTGACATGACCTTCCTGCTGTGAACCCATGCTGCCTTGGGTCATGTGCTCCACTGACCTCCTCTAGGTACTCAACTATTCTTTCCTTCAGAAGTGACTCCATCACTTTCCCTACCACAGAGGTCAGCAGAGCTTAAGTACTTGACTTGGAAAACTGTGTTCTTGGTAGCCATCACTTCTGCCTTATGCATAAGTGAATTACAAGCCATGTCAGTGGAGCCTGATTTTATCTCCTTTCATAGGGATAAGGTGGTCCTCAGGACTAACAGGAAGTTCTTGGCTAAGGTGGTTTCAGATTTCCACCTTAATCAATCTATGTCTCTCCCTGTGTACTTCACTGACCATTCCTCCTCTGGTGAGAGGAGACTGGACAGTTTAGATGTCAAAAGGGCCCTTAGTTACTACATAGAATGTACCAAGGGTCACAGGTTTGACTCCCTCCAGCTGTTCCTCACTTATCGTGAGGTGGGTACAGTGAAACCTTCCACTAAAAGATCCATTGTCAGGTGAGTTGTCTCTTGTTTCCAATTTTGTTATGAAAAACTGGGTAAGTTTCCTCCCTCAGGCCTGAGGACTCACTCTACCAGAGGTACAGCTGCTTCTCTGGCTGCTGCCAGGGACATCCCTATCCTAAAGATATGTCAAGCAGCTACCTGGAAAACAGTTCATACTTTTACCAAGCATTACTCCCTGGACATCCAGGCTAGGAGTGATGCTCGGTTTGGCACAGCTGTGCTTCAGAGCCTATTTCCTAAGTAGGTTCTGTCCCTCATCCATGGAGGTACTGCTGTGTAGTTTGCATATGTCATAATATAGCAAGGCTTCATGTTGTTTGAAGAAAAAATTACTCACCTTAGTAATGTTGTTTCTTCTAATGGAGTCTTGCTATATTATGCCCCGCCTGCCCCTCTCAGAACCTTTGTTTTGGGATGTGGGTGGGCAGTGCAGTGTTGGCACTTAGTAGATGCCCACCTTGTTGTTTCACCCATCCTTTTTGGGGTGAATTGGTGTTGTGTTTTTCATTTTTTGGGTCTACTGACTTGAGTCTTTGTTTTGGGACCAAAAATGTGTTGTTATGTTTAGTAGCCAGTTGGCTAGTGTAGGTTTACAGCTTCCACACAGGACCTCGGTGAGTTTAGCTCGAAAAGATCTAACAGTTTGAGTTTGAAGAACAGAGTTTCAACCGAGCTCGAGCTCAAAGTTCCATGTCTGGCATGGAAAGTTAACTCTTTCACCTCCGGAGCAGTTCGAAGGGTTGGGACTTACTGCATATGTCATAATATAGCAAGACTCCATTAGAAGAAACATTACTAAGGTGAGTAATTTTTTCTTCTGCCCCCGCCGACACTTCACTCATGGTGTATCTTCTTTGATATGTATTTATGCATCACTGTGCCCCAGCTACACCTACTTCCCTCCACGTACGCCCAGTTGCCCTAGCCCTCGCAAAAGGGCAATATCTTGCCTGCTTAGGCTCCTACTAAGTGCCCTCAAGAAACTCCTGCTGTTGTCTCTAATTTGCGCAGGCAATATCGAACTCAACCCTGGCCCCCTTTTCTCTATACTGGCTCCCTCTGAGCTGTCTGGTTACAAGGATTGAACCCTGATACATATTAATGCCTGTAGTTTGTTAAAAAAAGCTAGACATCTTCCAGTCCTGGATTAACATCACCTCCCCTGATATTATTGTGGCAACAGAAACTTGGCTGAGACCTTTTACTCTGGACCACGAAATTAACATCCCCTCCTAAGCCATCTTCAGGACTGACAGGCCAACCAGGGACAGGGGCGTGGACATTTACGTCCAGGACAAGTTCCCAACTACCATCGTTAACACTACTTCAGTGCCCTGAGAATTTGAATGCACCACACTGAAAGTACAGCTTCCCTCTGTGACGCCAATATATATATAATAGGTTGCTATAGACCTCCTTCTGCTGGGCACAAGGTATTACACCACATATCCAGCATACTTACCTCCTTATCCTCTGAAGTGATAATAGCAGGAGACCTTAATGTGGACTGGCTCACAGCTCCTTCACAGCCCCTTAAGGATTTATGTGACAACTTTGGAATGACACAACTCATAAGAGCCCACCAGGCCCAACAAGAAACAGCCTGAAAAAAACACCTTACTTGATGTTATCCTAGTCAATAAACCTCACCTATATTCCCACTTTGGTGTCTTCTTCAATGACCTCAGTGACCACTGTGTCATAGCTTGTGTGAGGACCTACTCTAGGTCTACCTCCTCCTCCTCTAGCTATGTCCTTAAAAGATCTAAATGATGATTTGATCCCAATGCCTACCTCCCTGACCTGGAATATGCCTGCTGGCAGGACTTTTACCTGGCTCCTTTGGTTAATAAAGCCTTCGCAGTCTTCATAAACATTGTTCTCAGTTCCATCAAAAAACACACACCTCTTATAAAAATCTGTACCAAAAAAACAATATGCCCGTAGTTCTCCTTGAGCTTGAAAGCAGAGCTGCTCCATAGAGACTCGCTTTGGAAGAGGGCCAGGAAGACTAAACATCCTAATTATTGGTCTGCTTTCAGAACCACAAGAAACTGTTGCACCAGATTGGTTTGGGCTGCAAAGTCCAGCTACTACCAGTCAGAACTTAATTCCTCATCCAATAGTACAGCTAAATTCTGGAAAACCCTAAAAGAAATTCAGGGCTACAGCACCACTAGCTCACTCCCACCAAAAATCTCGGTAGGTAGCTCAGTTGCTACGGATAAGCAAGAAATCCTTGGCCTTTTTATTGACCGCTTTGCCACCGCTGGCCTTGCATTTCATGATTCCCCTGCCTCCAGGCTATGTTCACAACAATTCACCTCAAGCTCATCTGGTCCTGCCTCTACCCCTTCTTGCACGGCATTTTCCTTCTCCCCTGTCACAGTAAAGGAGGTTGAGGACCTTCTGCTTCACCTGGATAGCAGAAAAAACATGGGGTCTGACCTAATAGAGTCCTTCTGCCTCAGACTTGTCTTCCATATCTTGTTGCCTCCAGTTACCCACCTACTCAATATGTTCCTTACCCAGGGTTTACTACCAGCCATCTGGAAAATTGCCCGTGTTATTCCAGTATTTAAATCTGGCAGTGCTTCTGGTCTTAATAACTACCGCCCTATCTCCTTACTCCTCACCCTCTCTAAGCTTCTGGAAAAAGTTGTCAATACCCAGCTTAGACAGGGGATTTCTCCCATCTGCACGAAATGTGGTAAAGCCAAGGGTACAATGATGGATTACTGCTGGCAATGTCATGGGATACAGAGATACTGGAAAGGGGTTGCTGCTGAGATAGCCAAAATAGTAGGCCAGACTGTGGAGTTCTCACCATGCTCTTTACTCCTTGGGGTTGCCACTCGAAAAGGAGAAGACTGTGATCTTTACCATAGACATACCAGGGTCCTGCTGGTTGTAGCCCGACAGAGCATATAAAATCTATGGATCTCTAATAGTGTCCCCACAGTGGAGCAGTGGAAAAAGCTAGCTCTTCATGCACTGGCGGTGGACAGGTTGACCTATGGGCTCAAGGGGGAAGAAGAGAGATTCTTGCAGATACCTGGGAAGTTTTCCTTGGGACACTCTCAGTGGGAGAGGCAGCAATTCTGCGAGAGGGGTGGCTAGCTTAACTGTGCCCCAGCATATCATACGAGCCCAAACTTGGTTGTAGAGGAAGCCGAAAATTAATTTGGTTGGGTGCTTTGATGTTCTATGCCATTTACTCCACTTGGTGTCTCCTCTTCAAGATAAGCTTAGATATTGGATAAAATTGCTTTTTACCTTTAAAGAATACTCTGAACAAGGCACAGTTTGATTGTTTTAAAGTTTTTATTCTTATTATAAAATTATAACTTAGGTTACTGACTCTGTTAAGGGGATACTGCAACTCAGGTAGATAAGTACCTCCTCTATAATGCTTATGTTTTTTTTTTCCTTTTATAAACAAAACAGTACTAGGAAGAAAGAGGATCCTTTATGGTGTATTTTAGACTGAGGAAACCAAAGATGAAGTAGCTATGTATATTCTTTATATGTCTATATGGTGTATTACAAATACTACAAGAACTGTATGTACTGTATTCGGAAAAACTAATAAAAAATACAGTACAAAAAAAAAAAAGGAACCTCCACATTGTATACAGTGGTTTGCATGACTTTTAAGTCATCTTTAAGGCTAATATCCTCTATACAGTCTGTAGTTTTACCCATAAGATCTGTTATCAAAATCCCTACACTGTCAAGTTTATGTGCAGCTTCCAAAATTTTAGCTGTCATTTTTTTTTTCAATGTAACATCAATTTACATAGAAACATAGAAGTTGACGGCAGATAAGGACCACAAGGCCCATCCAGTCTGCCCATTTCTTTTTCTACCTTATAAATGTGCCATCGGCCTTTGCTCTGTCAGTGACCTATCTATTCATAGTCATTTGTATTGCTCCCTTATTTATTTGTTGAAGATCAGTTTTACAACCTTTGAGTCAAAGACTCGTTTACAAAGGTACTTCGTCAAAAAAGGTGGGGGAGACGACACATAGAGTGGTGTTAGGACAGGGATGACAGACAGGTTAGATACATAAAATATACATTTGGAGAGTGCAGACAGCGAGCTGTACTGGAGCAACTCGTGTAAGGTGCTAACATTGGTAAAACAACAGGAGATACGTTATTCAATTAACAACATGTCGCAATGCCTTATGCCTATCCCATGCCTGTTTGAAGCCCTGCACTGTATTCATAGCCACCACTTCTTGTGGTAAGCCATTCCATGCATCCACCACCCTTTCTGTGAAAAAGAATTTCCTCACATTCCCCCTTAATCGGCCTCCCTCTAATCTCATGCTGTGTCCTCTTGTCCTGGTATTTTTCTTATATTTAAACATGTTAGACTCTTTCACCTTGTTTATGCCCTTAAGGTGTTTGAATGCCTCGATCATATCACCTCTCTCCCTCCTTTGCTCAAGGGTATACATATTGAGCTCCGTTAATCTGTCCTCATATGTCTTCTGATGCAGTCCCTGCACCATTTTGGTTGCCCTTCTCTGGACTGCCTCAATTTGGTTAATGTCCTTGTGAAGGTGTGGCCTGCAATACTGCATGCAGTACTCCAGATGGGGCCTAACTAGTGTCTTGTACAGAGGGGATTATTACCTCCCTCTTACGACTTGTGATACCCCTACTAATACATCCTAACACCCCCCTAGCCTTACCTACTGCTTTAGAGGTCTGCTTGGATGATTTTAGGTCATCAGTGATGATGATGCCCAAGTCTCTTTCTTCCTTTGTGACTGCTAGCAACTCCCCTCTCAGCCTATAGGTAGCTTCAGGGTTTCTCTTCCCTATGTGCATGATTTTGCACTTCTTTGCATTAAATCCCAGTTGCCACTCTTCTGACAATTCTGCATGTTTATCCAGATCTCTTCTCATTCTGCCCACCCCATCTGGATTATCTACTCGGTTGCAAATCTTGGTGTCATCTGCAAACAGACAAGCCTTACCCTCTAGTCCATCTGCAAGGTCACTAATGAAGATGTTGAAGAGGACTGGCCCCAGGACTGATCCCTGAGGTACCCCACTTGTGACTTACATCTCTTCTGACTGTATACCATTTACTACCACTTCTGTTTTCTGCCCGTCAACCAGTTTGCCACCCAGTTGACCAACTTCTGACCCACCCGGAGCCTACCCAGCTTATTTATCAATCTTCTATGTGGAACAGTGTCAAAGCTTTGCTGAAGTCAAGGTAGGCACATCAACTGCTCCCTTGGTCCACCACTCTGGTTACCCAGTCAAAGAAATCTATGAGATTAGTTTGACAGGACCTTCCCTTTGTAAACCCATGCTGGCTTGGATCCTGTGCCCCTATGGATTCCAGGTGTTGCACTATCCTTTCCTTAAGGAGTGCCTCCATAATCTTGCCCACTACTGAGGTAAGACTGACTGGTCTGTAGTTCCCCGCCTCCTCCCTGCTACCACTCTTGTGGAGCGGGATCACATGAGCCCTTCTCCAGTCTTCCGGGACCTCTCCTGCACACAGAGACTCACTAAACAATTCTGCTAATGGCTCTGCTAGTTCCTCCTTTAGCTCCTTAAGTACCCTGGGATGTATGCCATCAGGTCCCATTGCCTTATCCACCCTGAGCTTAGCAAGCTCTTGTAGGACCCTTTCTTTTGTGAAGGGAGTAGTGCTCACTTCTCTCCCCCATGTGTCCATGATGCTGAGCTGTGGGCCCTGCCCTACCTTCTCTTCAGTAAATACTGAGCAAAAGTATCTATTTAGGATAGATGCCTTTATGGGGTCCTCCTCCTCACATGCTCCCTTTTCTCCATTAAGCTTAATAATACCCCCTCTGGACTTTCTCCGTTCACTAATGTATCTATAGAAAGTCTTGTCACCTTCTTTTACTGTTTGTGCTAGTGTTTCCTCAGTTTGGGACTTTGCCTGCCTTATTGCCTTACCTGCTTCCCTTAGGGCAGTTTGGTATGCCTCCTATCTTCATCCCGCTTGTGTTCCTTATATTTCCTGAAGGCCAGCCTTTGCTCTGACCTTTCTGCTACTGTATTTGAGAACCAAAGTGGTTTCCTTCTTCTTTGCACTTCCTTTTCTGTCTAACACAATGGGATGTTGCTTCAAGTATTGCATCCTTAATGCTTGCCCACTGCCTGTACCCCTCACCTGTGTTTCTTTTGCCAGGGCTAGCTTAACTCTATTGGCCATCTTATCAAAGTCAGCTCCTCTGAAGTCCCATATTTTGCCTTGGAATGGGATGATTTAGATGTAGTAGCCAAATTGAACAATACCATGTGATGGTCACTGGCCCCAGGTGACCTTCTACCTGGAGATCTGTGATCCCTTCTTTGTTAGTCAGTACTAGATCTAGAATAGCCCTGTCTCTTGTGGTTGCTGCACCAGTTGTTTGAGGCCCTCCTGCAGAATCCACTATGAGTCTAGTTCTGGCAGATGTTCCTGCTGGTATTGACCAATCTGTATCTGGCATGTTGAAGTCTCCCATTATCAGAACCTCCTTTAGCTGTCATGTTTTGTATATCTTCTAACAGTAATGTGTCTATGTCTTCCCTCTGGCCTGGGGCCTGTAGACAACCCAGTTCTTATGGCTGTCCCATTTCCTGTTTCCAGGGTGACCCACAGTTCTTCTGGCTCCTTATGTGTATTCTGAATTTCTGTGGCTTTGATATTTTCATTAACATACAGGGCCACTCCTCCCCCTTTTGCACCTCGTCTCTTCTGAACAATACATGCCAGGTACTGAAGTCTCCCAAGTGTGGTTACTGGTAAACCACGCCTCACTAATTGCTACTATGTCCAGTTTAGCCTCTGACATTATTGCCTGCAGGTCTGGGATCTTATTTCCCAGGCTGTGAGCATTTATGTACATGACTTTCCATTGGCCAGATTTTGTGTGTTAGTTGTTGGGTGAAGTTTGGCATTACCCTGTGCATCGTATGGGGAGACAAACCTTTTTTCTTACCTGGTGATGCAAATGAACGGCAAACATGCTGAATTCCTGTTTGACCACTAGCTGAGGGGGGAAGGGTGTTCTTCCCATTTGACGTATGGGGTGCTGCACCCCTCTCCCCATTTGCTAGTTTAAATATTCTGCAAAGACGTCAAACTTCTGCCCCAATGCACTGACTCCCTCTTTAGTTAGATGCAGTCCATCAATTTGACTTCCTTCTGAAATGGATTTAAATACTCTCACAACATTAACTATGTCATTTTCATAAAAGTTCAACACTAGAATATTGCAAAAAAGCTGAATGATCAAAGTTTTCATCTTATTTTTGTTTTCCCAGCCAGCATAAGCTAAACCAAATACTGAAAGAACAGCCTCCATTGGATTAGTTACATTCTCACTGTGATATACTAGAAACTGAGTATTGTGATAGACAGCTCAGTGACCAAATCCTCAGTTGTTAGATGAAACCAGTTTATATTTTCCAGCAGATGCTTTGTTAATACTGGATTGTCCATATCAAGATCATAATAGTGTAGTTGATCAGAATTTCTCCATATATACTCAGCAACACAAGCATTCTTAAGGAAAATCAGTAAGACATCACTATCACTAGGATATAATCGCATTAAAAATGTCATCAGTTGCCACATCCAACCTAAGAAAGCTAATTACAGAGAATATTAGCCAGTATTCTAAGGACTTCCCTATTCTAATTAGGATCATAAGGTATTCCTCTCAAGGTAACAATTACTTGTGTATCAGCCAATGGTCTTGAGATTGAATCTACAATTCTAGGGACATGGATATGTTGTTCATCCACACTATCTGGCAGGTTCCTTGCCACTTTAAATCTTGCCGGAAGGTCTTCAAGCTAGCTCCTCCCACCCACCTGGGTGGTAAAACTCTCGGCTCCGCCCCATGACGCCAGATCTTCCTTACTGCTTGGAAGCTCAGGTTCCCTCCTTAACGCTCTGCGATTAAGCTTTGGGCCTTAAAACTTGGATTTTGAAAATTTCTTCAAAAGCTTTTCTACACCTTCGCGGTCTTCATCCCTCGCGGCTGCGATGGACAAATCGACTCCTGGTTTTCGGAGATGCCCCTGTGGGCAGAAGATGTCTCGGACGGATCCGCACTTCACGTGCATTTACTGCCTAAGCCAAGAGCACGACCCGCAGGCCTGTGAACTGTGCTCATCCTTCTCGGTCTACGTCCTTGAGGATCGTGCTGCCCGTCTCCAACTTGGGCGCCCCAAAAGGAGATTTCCTCCGATTAAATCCAAGGAGGCCCGACTGGCGGTGTCCGTGGCTGCGGGCTCCGCAGAACAACTTGAGCAGATGATCGCCCTCGAGGAGGAGGCGGCTCATGCCGCTACATCTTCGGCCACGGCATTCGTCCCACTCTCGCTCGGGGCCTCCTATTCGGCTTCTTTTAAGGAGCTTTGCTTGACCCTCTCGACCAAAGGCGAGGGTCCAACTTCTTCTGGACCATTTCATCGGTCGAAGAAAAGTAAGAGTAAGTCCCATCGTCGACGCTCTTGGGAGCGGGAAAGATCTCCCTCCCCTGGTCGACAGTTGACTTCGGTCGAATTTTCGGCTCCGACCACTGGCTTCATGGTGCCCCCGTCAGGTCAGGTGACCGAGACACCCGCCGACGTGGTCGAGATTTTTCTCGACCCGTCAGACGGGTTGTCGGCTGGAGAAGCCGAGAATCCCTCCTCCCCGGTTCCTCCGGCGAGGACTGAGGATACTGTCGGCTCATCTGCGCCTCTGGTCCCGGAGCCGTCGGATTTGTCGACCGAGCCAAGGGGATTGCTGATCCTCGGCTCCCCGCCGCGCCGACCTCGGCCTAGCTGAGATTCTCGGTCTTGGTCTCGGACATCGTCGCGGTCTAGCCGATCCCGTCGACACAGGCGGTCTCGGTCTCGGCACCGCGGTAAGCGGCGTCGCCGCTCTTCCTCATCTTCCTCCTCCTCGGACGACGGGAGGCTTCGGCGTAAGTTGCGCCGAAAATATGAGGAACTTATGTGGCAACAACTATTATTGGCCGGAAACAAGCCGGCTCAGGCCTCTTCTCCGGCCATAAAATGGTTGTCACCGGAGCGGCCGAAACAACCCCTCGCGGTGGTCGAGGAGCCTGTTTCCAGGCCGGTTGTTCGGCCTATTCCTGCTGCCCCACCAATCCTGGTGGAACTGCCTCCGCCTCAACCGACAGTTGGGGCCCCGACGAAAAGTTTGCGGTCGGCTCATGGCCTTCCCCATAGGCTGTCGGTCACCCTCACTCCCGATAAGCCTCGGCACGTGGAGGGTGGCGCAGGCTCTAGGCAGCTATTCAGCGACTCGTCAGAGTCAGACGACGACTCTTCCCTGTTTTCCAAGGGGGGGCAGTCGATGGATGATAGCCCTTCGTCCTTCCTTGGACAACTCAGGCTCATCTCAGAATCCACTGGGATGAAGCTCGAACCCGTGTCCAAACCGGCTAGATATCCCCTCACTGAGATTCTGGACCGAGGGGATTCTCCTACAGAGGCCTTTCCGGTGGCCGAAGCCATTGTTGGTCCGGCCCTGGAATTGTGGCAGCGTCCGGCTTCCTGTCCTGCGCCATTGGCCAGGATGGCCAGGAAGTATGCGGTCCCTACGGGCTCTCTGTCCGGCTTTTCCGAACACCCTTCGGCCGAGGGGTTGGTCACGGACAGTGTTTTCCGGCATGCCGGAAATGCCAGGGACGTGGACAAACCGCCCGACAAAGAGTCCAAGAAACTGGACTATGCGGGGCGGAAAGTGTATGCTGCCTCCTCCCTCGGCCTTCGTCAGGCCAGTTCGGCCGTCTTGATGGCACATTTTTCCCATGCCCTGTTGGGCTCCCTGGATGAGGTCGTCCCTCATCTTCCTGCGGACCTGCAGACCACAGTAAAGCAGGTGCGGGACCAGGGCAGGGCAGTAGCTAAGCAGCAGCTCCAGACTGCGCTGGATATTGGGGATTCTTGTGCCCGGTCAGTGGCGGCCGCAGTGGCTATGTACCGGCGGGCGTGGCTGAGGATATCCACTTTCACCTCGGATACCCAGCACAAGCTTGCGGATGTTCCCTTCCTGGGAACTGACCTCTTCGGCCCTGGAGTGGAAGGCCACCTCCAGAGGATCGAAAAATCCAATGCCACCTTGGACTTGGTCTTATCCGCGCAGAAGGACAAGGGCCGTAAGCCTCAGCCTAAGCCCTTTCGCCCCTCTGCTCCTGCTGCACGCCCGGCCCAACAACGTCAGGGCCAGCAGGCTAGACCTTGGTATTCCAAGCCCAAGCCGTCAGCTTCCTCTAATAGGAAGCAAGGAGGAAAAGGCCCTGGTGGTCCCTCGGCCGGTCCTTCCTCCAAGCCTGCACAGTGACGGGCTGAGGGGTGTCGCCCCCATCCCCGTCACCTCGCCCCTGGTTCCCCCCGTGGGGGGACGGCTCTGGCACTTCCTTTCCACCTGGTCCGCTGTTACCACGGACAGGTGGGTTCTGGAGGTGGTGGGAAGAGGCCTGCCTCTGGAATTCGAGCAGGCTCCACCCTTCAGAGCCGTCGCCCCAAGGGGGGCTTCGGGGTCCCCAGACTCTCTAGAGGCTCGTCGAGCCGACATCGCCCTCCTCCTTCAGAAAGGGTGATAAAAGAGATAGAGGACCCTCCATCAGAACCAGGGTTCGTGTCCAGGTACTTCCTGGTCCCGAAACGGACGGGGGGCTGGCGCACCATTCTCAACCTACACGACCTGAACAAGTTCCTAAGGTCTCGAACCTTCAGAATGGTCACTCTGGCTCAGATAATACCATCTCTGGAACACGGCGTGTGGTTCTGTTCTCTGGACTTTCAGGACGCATTCTTTCACATCCCTATCTGTCCGTGTCATCAGAGATTCCTCCGCTTCAGGGCGGAGGGATCCCTTCTTGAGTTCCAGGCCATGCCCTTTGGCCTCTCTCCAGCTCCCAGGGTCTTCACCAAGTGCATGGCAGTGGTGACAGCATTCCTGCGGCACCGAGGGGTCCGGGTGTACCCTTACCTGGACGATTGGCTGATAGCAGCCCCTCCAGATCGGAGGTGGAGTGGTCCAGGGATCTGGCCCTCTGGGTTTGCTCTCAACTCGGCCTCCTAATCAACGAGGCCAAGTCGGAACTCGAGCCGAAGCAGGTGATATCTTTCATCGGGGCAGAGCTCGACTCTCTTCGAGCCAGAGCACGGCTCCCGACGGACAGGGCCGAGGTTCTTACCTCCTTTGCCCAATCATTTCTGGTTGGGCAATCGCGCCCTGCCCGGGACTTCCTGCGACTCCTGGGTCTCATGGCGGCCTGTACCAGCGTTGTCCGTTGGGCACGCTGGCACATGCGTCCCCTTCAGTGGGGACTGGCCAGCCAGTGGTCACAGTGCTGCGATCCCTTGGACCAGCGTGTGTGGACGACCCAGGAGATGTGGAACGCTCTCCAGTGGTGGACCGTTCCATCCCATCTGCAGGAGGGTATCCCGTTTGTCCGCCCCGAGCCGACGGTCTCTCTAACGACCGACGCCTCTTTGATGGGTTGGGGTGCCCATCTGGGGGAACACCGAGTGCATGGCCTCTGGTCCCCGCGGGAGTCCCAATGCCATATCAACCTGCTGGAGCTCCGTGCGGTCTGCCTAGCTCTCACCGCCTTTGCTCCGTTTCTCCGGGTCAAGTGGTCTGGGTCCAGACGGACAACACCATGACCATGTACTATCTAAACCGCCAGAGTGGGACGCGCTCCATGCTCTTATGCAAGGAAGCTCTCCGCATCTGGTCACTAGTGCGCAGCCTGGAGGCGGATCTCCTGGCCATTCATGTGGCAGGAGCCTCCAACACCCTGGCCGATGCCCTGAGCCGGATAGGGGCTGCATCGAACGAGTGGTCTCTCCTGCCAGAGATAGTACAAGACCTGATCTCTCACTGGGGCACACCTCTGGTGGACCTGTTTGCCTCCAGGGAGAACGCGAAGCTGAGGCTGTTTCATGCCTGCCCCCCTCAGCAGGGCTCGCTGCAGGGGGATGCCTTCTCGAGGCCGTGGACCCCGGGCCTCTTTTACGCCTTCCCCCCCATTCCCCTGATTCACAGGGTCCTGCTGAAAGCGAGGAGGGACAAGGCGCAGGTGATTCTGATAGCCCCAGACTGGCCTCGCCAGTTCTGGTACCCAGATCTCCTCAGTCTGAGCTCCAGGACTCCGAGGCAGCTTCTAGCTCGCCCGGACCTGCTCTCAGTCAATATGGGGAAGGTGTTCCATCCGGACCTTCAATTCCTGCACCTGACGGCCTGGTTCCTGAGCGGCTAGAGTTCCAGGCATTGGGTCTTTCTGATGAGGTCCTCAACGTCATTGAGGCGTCCCGTAAGGAGTCGACCAGAAAATGCTACACCTTCAAATGGAAGAGGTTCTCCATTTGGTGTCAGGATAAAGGGTTGGACCCTTTCTTGTGTCCTGTGGCAAGCATTTTGGACTATCTATGGTCCCTATCTAGTCAAGGGCTTAGGTCGACGACCCTTAAGGTGCACCTGGCAGCCATCTCTGCTTACCGGGCACGGGCCGGTCAGCAGTCAGTGGTGCAGGAGAAAGTGGTCGGGTGCTTCTTTAGAGGCCTTGATCACATTTCCCCTCCAGTGCGGGAACCCCCACCTCCATGGGATTTACTGCCGGTACTGGCAAAGCTCATGGGCAAGCCATTCGAACCAATGCACAGGTGTGGTCTCCCCCACCTGTCGTGGAAGACCGCCTTCTTGGTGGCTATCATGTCAGCCAGAAGGATGGGAGAACTCCAGGCGCTTAGCATCGAGTCTCCTTACCTGGTCTTCCACAGGGACAAGGTTGTCCTACCCCCCACCCAAAATTCCTTCTGAAGGTGGTGTTGAGTTTCACTTTAATCAGGTGTTGACTCTGCGGTGTTCTACCCCAATCACACCTCGGAGGCCGAATATAGGCTCCATACTTTGACCCTAGAAGGCGCCGCTATTATAAGGAGCGCACAGCTGGAAATTGGGAGAGGTTCGCCAGCTGTTTGTCACCTACGCTGGAAGCCGCACCTGGCAGACCTGCAGCCAAGCGGACGATAGGCAGATGGGTCACCTCCTGCATAAATCTCTGCTATGAGTTGGCAGGGCATGGAGCCTCCCAGAGGATAAGAGCTCATTCTACCCGCCATACTGCTGCATCGGTGGCTGCTTCCAGGGACGTCCCTATCCAGGAAATCTGCAGGGCTGCTACCTGAAGTCAGCACACCTTCATTACCCATTACCAAATCGACCTTGAGTCACGCCGGATGCTGGTTTTGGGGCCTCGGTTCTCAATCTCTGTTCCCCAAGTAAGTATATAGGGGTGTGCGCCTTGCCTCCCTCCTCCCGGAGAACTGCTAGGAGTCTGCCAGATAGTGTGGATGAACAACATATCCATGTGCCTAGAAATACAGGTTACTCACCTGTAACAGGAGTTCTAGGAATGGTATATGTTGTTCATCCACATGAACCCACCCGACCTCCCCGGCTTCGGCGCACAACCTGAGCTTCCAGCGGGCCAGATCTGGCGTCATGGGGCGGAGCCGACAGTTTTACCACCCGGGTGGGTGGGAGGAGCTAGCTTGAAGACCTTCCGGCAAGATTTAAAGCGGCAAGGAACCTGCCAGATAGTGTGGATGAACAACATATACCGTTCCTAGAACTCCTGTTACAGGTGAGTAACCTGTATTTTTTCCACCAGTTTTGCTAAATCTTTTAGTCCACTTATTGTTTCTTCAAATTCTACCACTATTTCACCAATTGCCTTGTTTTGCATTACAAGTTTACCTTTATCAGAACTCATTCATTTACTTTGAAATATAACTTCTGTAAGGCTGTTAAATGATAGCAAAATAACTGGGAAGTCTTGTGTCAGAGCAGAGCTATTGCTTTCCACAAAAGTGCAAACGTGGCGATATATACCCACTTGAACTGTCAGTCACTAAATTAGGGGATCTATTAATTGACTCTGTACTGAAGTGATATTGAATCCCAGTAATTTCTTGTTCAATATTTCCTTTTTTAGCATACAGTACTTAGCTATATCTATCCTGTAACCTGACAAGAAGTAGAAGTAAGCCTAGTATCAGTCTCTTCTGCTGG
Source organism: Neoceratodus forsteri (assembly GCA_016271365.2). Classification (NCBI taxonomy): domain Eukaryota; kingdom Metazoa; phylum Chordata; order Ceratodontiformes; family Ceratodontidae; genus Neoceratodus; species Neoceratodus forsteri. Next base: position 28,844,107 of record JADMNL010000035.1, on the reverse strand, counting down.
TGCCTCAACCCTTGTCAGATGTGGGGTTATCAATGTCTGAGCTCCCTTTCTAAGTTGAGGTCTAGCATTTGTTTTTTTTGTTGGTTATTTTTCTACATTGGTCCCTGGTCTTGCATCCTCGTCCAGGCATCCTGACTCCTCCAGCCACTATCCTGAGCATCCCGGCTCCTATTTGGGCCCATGCTGCATTTACCCCTGTAGCTTGTCCCCCCATGGTGGGATGGTGCAGCCCCCCCACACTCTCCTACCCAACTCCAGATCCAGTAGTCCACAGTGATGCCCTTGGAAACTGGGCACCCTGCTGAACAGCCATCAAGACGCCTTGACCGGTCACCATTTTCCCTGTTTGGCTCTCCCCTTGTGAGTGGGGCATGCAATGACACCAGTGGAAGGAGCTCACATGCTTCTGCACACACACTCACTCCTGGTGCCGTGCCCCATCTTGACCCCTGTCATTGCCTGTGCATCTGCATCACCCCCAACCTCTCCTAGGGGCCACCAGTGCACCGACACCTGCAAACCCCCCCCAAGAGGGAGAGCAGTCCATCAGATGCTTAGTTCCTCTCCTCCCCTGCTGACCCCAGCAGCCCGGGCTCGCTTCCAAACCCAGGTTGCCGGCGTGGCATGAGGTGTGGCATTCAGCACCTCAGCCCTCTGCACCATTGGACTGGCCCCATTTTGTTTTGTTTTTAACTTTATCTCCTATGGGGTTTCATCCCTTTTGCTTTTATTAGTATTTTTATTATTAGTGTTCTTTCCCTTTTTATATTTTTTTGATTTTCCATTTAATTTCGCAACTTCAAGAGGGGAGTCTATAATGATGATGATAGACCTTTGTAAGGCTGTTTTCCTAGTTCTCAATTTTATTAACTAAAAATAATTTGGTATAAAGATTTTTACAGAATTACTCAACTTTGGCTAAATAAAATTACACCAAATTTATTAAGATGCTGCCTATTGTAAAGTGCTTATCTATAACTAAAATATACAGTTTTGTTCTAAAAATGACACAAAACCTACACATGTATATATCTAATCACAAATATATTTGTCCTAATGTAACCCCCCTGCAAATGGGGGTTCCCAAAAGACTGACTTCCAGGAGCTTGCTTGAATGCTCCAAGCCTGAATGGTGTTTGGCGTTTAAGCCATTTATCTGTGAGTGTTTTTAGAGCCTCTGGTACTGTCTCTTTAAGAGCTGTCTGCTTGCAGACATAATTAGTTTATATGGGGGGACTGTGTGCTTCTCTGTTTGAGTACCACTCGAGCTGCTGCCAATTCACTCCATTTTTGCAGTCACTAGGAGTGCAAAGGGAACCTATCTGAAAGATGTAACTGTTTGCCAGAAATCATTTAGAGTAATAATGAAAATACAGTTTGTCTAACCTGCTTTCTTTGCAGTCAGAACTGTGTTTGCGTAGTTCCCCATTCTAGTTTTGAACTGCTGAACTGGACCAATCAGTGTGGATTAAGGTAGCTCTAAAATGGTGCCTTGGACGAATCAGAACTTGACTCGTAATCTGAGCCAGCCACAAGAGGATTGTAAGGGCAGTGACTCTGGAGATGTAGTTTGACTTGGCGCCTTTTGTACCAACAGGGGCAGTCTATTGTGAGTGACAGCCAATCCAGCCAAGAACTGGGAGGAACTCAAAGGAAGTGCCCGGTTTTGTCTGCTGGAGTTTCAGTTGAGCTCTGGCAGTGAAGAGGAAGGAGCCCTGTGCTTTTCGGTGTGCAGTTTTAGTCGGAAGCGTGTGTAAGGCCCTGAGTTCGGTCTGCAGCTTGTGTAACTGCTTGTTAGGACTGAACTGGTCCTGTGAAGAGAATCAAAGGATATCTGAAGAGTAGAAACCAGGCTCACCCTGTAGAAGACTGGAGAAATTGCTGAATTGCGCTTGGTCTGTCAGGAACTGAATCTGTTGTGTGTTCTCCCGGGTATTGTGCAGTAATTGCAATTGGGATAGAGAAGCAGCCTGCCTGGTATAGTACTTTCTGTTTACCATATAAATGTGTGAAGAGGCTTGTGTACCTCAAGTGAATCCTGCTGCCATTAAAGGACTTTTGCCTGTTAACTGTTTACCATATAAATGTGTGAGGAGGCTTGTGTAGCTCAAGTGAATCCTGCTGCCATTAAAGGACTTTTGCCTGTTACTGTTTACCATATAAATGTGTGAAGAGGCTTGTGTAGCTCAAGTGAATCCTGCTGCCATTAAAGGACTTTTGCCTGTTGCAGTTTGTCATATAAATGTGTGAGGAGTCTCGTGGAGCTCAAGAGTAGCCCTGCTGACGTTGAAGGACCCTATCTTGTTTGGAGGTTGTGAGTACTAATTCAGGGTCGCTCCCTGTTGAATTGTCACATTAAATCCAAATGGAATTACTGTACTACTGACTGTTTAACTAATTTTTCTTTTCTCTGTGTGAAAGGGCCCCTACCAGCTGCCACGGTTTGGACTAGCCACTAGGGCTTGGGTACCCAGGGACCGTAACTGGTAGGGATAAGCCTGTGCACAGAGCCATAGGTAGATGAGTAAAGTGATAAGCTAATTAACCTGATTTCCCCCTGTCCTTGTTATATTCCCCCTAAATAAATCAGAGCTGCTTGTTTCAACAAAGTTATACTGCCTGAGGTATTTGTCTATGTTAAAGTATTGTACTATGATTGTTGCACTGTATCTTATTTTACAGAAGGCCCCAGTGCCTGAACCAGTCCTGGGGGTAAGTGTATACTGTGAAGGTAATTCTGATATATTGTGTGGGCCACTAGTGGGAAGAAAGGGGGGTTGCAGTGTCCCAGAGGGCTGTGACCAAGTTAGTTTAACTATTGCAAACCCTGACCTCTGGGTGGAGGCACCCGCCATCAGATCCAGGCCCCTCAACCTGTTAGTGGCAAATCAGGCAGGGGTAGTAGCCCCTGGGATTGCGCCATCTAGGGGTTACACTAATAAAATAAGAACACAGATTTACACTATAGCACTGTAGCGATATATCTAATTTCCAATAAAATCAAAAATCCAGTAATGCTCTAAATCACTTGTTATTATCTTTTGGTAATAGAACCAAAAAAGGTGCCTTTATATTCCACTCTTGCTTTCCTTTTGGTGAAATGAGCTGTGCCCTCTGATAAAGGTACAAAGTTGCAACAAAAAGCCTGAAAAGGAGAAACAAAAAGAGGCACTACATACCTTCCTCTTAATTTCCAATACTCTAATAAAAACAAGATTTTGTATGTTGTATCAAGGAAGAATATTGTAGCTGCAAAGCAGTATCTTTCCACTTTAATTTATTATGGTAAATAACTGAATTATGACTACAGTACCTTGTATCAAGGAAATATAAAATATACAGAATAATAAAAAAGGAAATATATCTTATGCTGAGCCATTTTTATTTTTCATCTGAGTTAATATTTAGAAAAATCTAGTGCACATTCATCTTAGAAAATGAGTTTTAATATTCAGAAATGGCCAGCACCGAACCAAGGATCCAATGTGTCCATTCCAAATTTGTTCTATATTTTCTGTATCAAGAAATATTACTGCCGTTCAGCACTGTACCTTCCAGTCCAAATAGCACTGTTTCTTTTGACTAAAAAGTAAAACTCAGTATAAACACTATGAGCTGTACAAAAAATGAAAAAAAAAAACTCCTCCTTATTTTAAAACAAGCCCTAGAATATATCCTTCAGATAAATAAAAAGCCTGTAGCCTTATACCTCAAGCATCAATTTACTTATTAAAAAAGATTCAAGCATCCAAAATATTTAAATACTTAAGTATCCTCTTTCAGTCACTACTCTTATTAGTTCACTGTTTGCCACAAATAACAATACAGGGCATCAAAACTCCATACTCAAGAAGGACTCACCAAGCCCTGAATCACTGCGGGTACACCGTACATATTATCAAGTTGCCAGGGCAAAGTTCCAACACTAACAACACAGCACCTCTCCAAATCCCTGTGTCTGTTAGCACATCAGGTCCACTCAGCTGTTACAGTGTTTTTGCTCCAGATCCCAGATTCAGTCATGTACCTTATAACTACCTGAGAGTCAATCAATTAACTAAATATAGCTGAGTAGTCTAATAATCAGCTATCTAATGTTTGCCAAGCCACAAGTACCTCTTAGATATCATGCATACTAATAAGCCACAGGAGCACTCAATTAAAATTGAGTAGACAAACAAGATTAAACAATCAGTAGTGGGCTGAGTAGTCTAAATAAATTTGAAAGTGAACAAGGCAAACAGAATCCACGAGGCAGGCAAAGAATTGGGGAAATCAGTTAACATCAGACAACTGATATTAATCAAGAAAATAGGGAAAAAAATATGAGCAGTATAATTAATATATCTGGTATAATTAAAACAATTTGCTGGCAAAAATTAAAAGCACCCAAGCTTCCTAATAGTCGCTGAATTGCTCCGGACTTTAGAGTACCAAAGCAAAAGTTACCTATTTCCTTTTTCGTCACTCGTGATCCTTTTTGGTTTGAATGAAAAAGGATTCACATAAAAGGATCTTAGCAAGTGATGAAAAAGGATTTAAAAGAGTAAAAAAAAATTCCAAGATCATTTTTGTACCAGACAGATGCAGAATCCAACTAACAGAGTTCCAGCGAGCAAGATCAATTTTGGTATCTACAACACCTAATTTTCATGGGCTTCAAAATGTTTTTTTTTAAATGGAAGACAAGATGGTAGTTTGCGGAAAAGTAAGTTTATCCCACGAAAAAGGATGTTGTTCCTGTGAAAAAGATAATGCTTTTATAGAAACATAGACTTTGATGGCAGATGAGGACCACTTTCCTCATCCAGTCTGCTCATGTTCATACCTACTTCATAAGCTGCAGATCCTAGTTAACCAACAGCCTACTTCTTCCTACCCCGCACTAGAATTGCCTTGTGTCTGTCACATGCAGTCTTAAATTCCCCCACTGTTTCTGACCCTACAACCTCATTAGGAAGGCCATTCCATGCGTCCACCACCCTCTCCATGAAAAAAGACTTCCTCATGTTGCCCCTAAACCATCCCCCTCTATATTCAAATTGTGCCCCTTGTTCTTGCAGATCTCTTTTTCTGAAAGATGCTACCCTCTTAGACTTTGTTGATTCCCTTGAGGTACTTGAAAGTTTCTATCATGTCTCCCTTCTCCCTCCTTTCCTCAAGGGTGTACATATTAAACTCCTTTAGTCTATGTTCATATGGCTTCTAGTGCAAACCCTGCACCATTTTAGTTGCCCTTCTCTGCACTGCCTCCATCCTGTCTGTGTCCTTGAAGAGATGGGGTCTCCAGAACTGCATGCAGTACTCCAGATGAGGTCTCTTGAGACTAAATCCTTTTTCACAAGATCATATTTTTAGTCGAACTTTATACATCTATCCTGAAAAAGGAACTTCCTATAGGATATCATGGGAACGTAAAAACTTGATAACTTTGCAACAGTCTAATATTTTAGCACCTCACTGACAGTGGCAGTTCTGTTACCCAAGTTCTTTCTAAAATAAAAAAAAATAAAAACAAAATTCCACACCATCTGGATGCAAGGCGATGAGGAAAATAATGCAAAAAATTGTGATATTTTACTTTGTTTTTTCCACTGTCCGGATCAAGGTACAAACTGTTTTTTTATTATTTAGTAGATATACCATTACAATAATTTAAAAACAAGACAATAATACATTAAAAAATAAGTTTTTTTTAATTTCATAAAAATATACATTTGTATTCACAAGTTCATTGTACATATGTAAAAGGTGTCTAGTGCTTATCTGTAGGTACTAAAACCTTATTCATGTTACCATAAAAAATAAATCACTGCTTACTTTAATGCATAAAGTTTATCTGTTTGATCTACTGTACTATAATTAGTAAATTATATTATTGCTCTAGGTATAACTTTTATAGATGTAATGCGGATAAGAAACTTGCTAGTCTGTGCAATAACTAATCATTCTGTGTGGTGAATAATGCAGTGATTAATTTAGAAGGAGGGAGACCAAGGGAACCCAAAGTCTCACCCAGCCTTATTTTCTGTGATTTGCCATAGAGTGGACAAATCAGTATTATATGTTTAAGGTCCATCTTCCAATTTTGGGCCACATTTACCAAACTGAGTTTTCACTTCTGGCCTTTTTTGTTGACAGTAAATGTAATTAGCTTTGTAAAGTTCGAGTCTGTATCTTGTAAGCAGCCTTTTCTGTTTGGGATCAAGACTGTGAATTTGCTTAATTTGTTTGTATCAATGGAAACATTTTAGGTTACTTCATTTTTTAAACCTTTTTGCCATTGCCACATCTCTCACCTTACTTTTAATAATGTCTTTGATTTGTATCATGAGGTAGAAAGCAAAGTCTCCTATGAGATAAGCGAGCCCCAGTGGAAAAAAGATGGTTCTTGTTCTTCTGTGTAGAAAGGAAAACTATATGTCCTAAAGTTGTGTAGCCAATTTCTTCCTCAGTACAACATCTTGAAAGAGATGTTTCTACCGACTTTAATGAGCTCATAAGGAATATAAATTGCCTTTCTATGGCTAAAGTTTGAAGTGACAACTGGCCTAATTCCATTCTTAGAACCTCTGCTGATACTGACTGTTGGACCATTAGTATATTTCTATATAACTTACTCATAATTTTATTTAAGGCATTTATGTTTTCTGTGGCCCATACCTCCGCTGTATATTTATTTAATTTATTTATTTTAATTTTATTTATTTAATTATTCGGAAATAACCTTTGAGCATAAGCTCTTTTACAAAGGTTCCTCATCGAGTTGGAGAGTATCACGGTAAATGAGTACAGGTCACAATAAAACAAAATACTTTGCAAATGCATGAACAATTAATAGAACAACGGAGAAAATGAGCTCAGGAATTACATGGCTACAAGTATTGTTATGAAACCATTGCAGATACAAGAGACACAAACAGCAGTCTGTGTAAGAAAGTGCTGGAATAACAACACTATTGGACATTAGTAGAGGAGGGTGAGGGGGCTCAGAGTCAGAGGGGTAGAAGTGGTTTAGGAGCAGGGTGGACAAGGGCTGTAGGGTCTACCCGGCCCGGGGGTGCAGAAAGAAAGGCAGCTACCTGAGAGAGGCTTTGTCAGTTAGACAGAGGTAGGGGGCGAGGCATAGTACCACATTTGCTATGTCAGTTTCAGACAGAGGTAAGGCACAAGGGAGAGAGAGAAGAAGGGAGAGGGGGAGAAGCAGAATGTGTTGAGCTAGGAGAGTCACACTTATAGATAGCAGTCACATGTAGTGCTGGATATAAGGTAATGCCTTGGGCCAGTTTTGAAATGGGCTAGGATTATGGACCACTGAATGGAGTCTGGGGTCTCATTTAGCCACAGGAGGGCTTTGTAGGAGAAGGCACGTTGTTCGAGTGCAGTTCGCTGAAAAGGTACTGAGAGAGTTCCACGCAACCTACCTCTGGTGCCGTATCCATAGTCATTCAAGGAGAAAGTATCAGTTACATAGGGGGGAGTTTTACCCATAAATGCTTCCTTGCCAAGGAGGCACGTATGGAACTTGAGCCTATTACTTACTGACAGCCAGTTTGCCTGCCTGTACAGGGCACAGGTGTGGGTAAGGCACTCTGCAGCCAGGGCAAGTTTGCAGGCCTTATTTAGAATGATTTGCATGTTCTTTAGGGCTATATCCATGGCTGCACCATACACAACCAGCCCTTAGAAAATGGGCTTTTTATTTCCTGGCATCTGATTGGCTAGTACCCTTGCCAGGGGGGTACATTAACTTTCAATAGATGCCCAGGAAATAAAAAAGTACCAGTCTATAATGCCCCTTCACCCATGGAAGTATCCTAGTGCCAACCCAGTTTCCTAATTGGCTGTAAGCACCAAATTTAAATTTCAAAATGCCGCCATTTTTTCCTGTCCCTTAGCGAGAGATAGCACAACAACCAAAAGCATCATGTCAAACAAAAGTTAAGAAAAAAAATAATGAAATGCAAATACATAAAATTACACTGATTTAAACTGAATGACAGGCTGGAATCCTTAGTTCTACAACTGTGCAGGCTTATTATTTTTTCGTAGCTCCCGAGTCCCAATGTATAGCTGGCTGTTTTATTGGGGTGAGTGTAGACTCCACACAAGGGTGGCAGTGAACTATTATGACCCAAATTATCTGTCTTGCTCATCTTCTGAGTCCCGCTGTGTAGCTGGCAGTTTTCTTGTGGTGGAAATAAACTCCACACAAGGACAGCATCGAAAAGTTACCGCCACTAATAAAAAAAAGCGCTGCTAACGTAAACAACAAAAACAAATTTAGAAACCTTACATTTCTTGTGGTAGTTCTGGGTCTCCACTTCCTGGTTTTTTTGGCCAGGGACCCATAAAGCCATGTGCCATAACAACGACACCGAAAATAAACAGCAATACAGCAGTTTCTCTGATTGAGGACAATGTGCAAGAAACTGCATCTTTCCTTCTCTTGTAAAGGACGACCGAGCAAGGCAGTCTCCCCAATCCGCAAGCAGAGGAGTATCCCCCCCCAAATCTGCTTTACTTTTTTAAAGAAAGAAAAACCCATGAACTAAAAAACAACAGCAGTATGAGAAAAGGAACCATCAGATGGGATCGGCTTGACGGAACCAACTGCTGTCACTGCCATTTTAAAGCATGCAGCGCGAGACTCCTCACAGCAGCCTCCACTCCCGCTCAACAACAATAAACAAAAAAATAAAGAACCACTCCAGCATTTACTTTTCCGGTCACAGAGTGAATTCATCATTTCTCCCAGCCGCAGTCATAGGATATAACTCATATCCTATGGCAGTACTCTCCCAACCAAGCTCACTGTGTGACAATGTTAGTTACCCTTCTAAAGCAGTTTCCCCCTGATTAATTCTGGGTCTCGTACTGATCACAATTTAAAAGGGGGTAAACAAAACAAAAAACAACCAGAAACAAATAAGTGGTAAACACTACAGAGCCCTCTACTGGATAATATAGTGGATACAGGGACATCTCAGTTGGGGGGGGATAGACAGTTTAGACAGTACAGGCGGAGGAACTATTTTATTACAAAATAAGAGTTTTTACATGCAAATCTAATTATTTTTTCAAACATACTGTACATAATACAGTGGCCCATTTTCTAAGAGCAATAATACCGTTCAGGGTGGGGGGTATGGGCTATACCAGACCTTCCAGGAGCTATAAGGCCCTCCGCCTGCGGCGTTGGGCCTCATTACACCCCTGGGTGGTCCGGTATAGCCCAATACCACCCACCCTGTCGGGTATTATTGCTTGCATAGTCAATGGTTGATAAGACAGAGATGGATATTAAGAGGCGAAGGACCTCTGAAGTGAGATGCTGTCTGTGTCTGTACAGCACACCCAGTTTGGTGTTAACTGACTTGCATATAAAATACTAGTGTTGGCTTTTGCATTCATTACTTTTAAATATCCCTTGACAGATCTTTTCCCTAATTTTACATTAAAAATCCTCACTGCAGTGGCACTGATTGTCATTTTAGCCCAAACCAGATCAACATGAGCCTTCCTTTTCAAGTCCTGGGTGAATCTCATTCCCAAATAATCATAAAAGGTTGCATTTTCTATTTCAATATTTTTGACTGAAATTCTGGAGACTATTTTGGAATGGTTACCAAAAATTGCTATCTTAGTTTTGTCCCTGTTTATAGTCAAACCATGTTTCCTTACAAAGTTGTGAAAAATGATTCAGTTTTCACTGAAGTCCGAGTTTGGATGTAGAAATGAGGACAGTGCCATCCACATAAGTGTCAGTGTCAGTGGCTCAGTAGGTAGCACACTCGCCTCTGAGGCCGGGAGATCAGAGGGCTGTGGGTTCAGTTCCCACATCTGGCACTTGGGTTAATATCCCAGTACTGACACTGTAATGCAGCATGAGAGGGGTGCTGCATTTCTGAGGTGCCGTCTTTCGGATGAGACATTAAACTGAGGTCCCGTCTGCTTGGATTGGTGGTAGTTCAGGTGGATGTTAAAGATCCCATGGCACTTATCGATAAGAGTAGGGGAATTTCCCCCGGTGTTCTGGCCGAATTTCCCTCATTCACTAAAAAAATACCACCAACAGCTTAATCTGGTTCAAGGTCAGTTGGCATTCATCTGTATCCCCCTCCCCCGGGTCGTGCCTGAAAATAGGCAGGATTTGTCTAGTGCACTTACCCGGTCAACAAAAAAAGCTAAGTGAGATGTGGTACTTTTTTGCCAGATATTGCTGGGGAGTGGAAATTTAAGTCTCCCATGGCTTCTGTTATGTGATTAATATATATATTGAATAAAGTGGGGGATAGAATACAGCATTGCCTAACTCCAGTATTGGTTATAATTTGGTTGTAGTGTCCCCCTGATGATCGTACTGAACTGTTGTCTAGGTATTTTGATGAAGCCTGATTAAAATGTCTAGTAATATGGGTTCTACTGTAAGTTAAGTTCCTTCACTTTTCATCAGTACAGTAATAGCTCTGCTAGTACTTTTGAAGGCCAAGGAAAGATCATCAAAGCAACACTATAGTAAAGTTTGCTTTTCTTAATTTTGATAAATTTCCAAATTAGATGGTACAGCACATGAAAGAATTTGTTCTTTCTCTAACCAGTCTGTGAGTATTTTTGATATAATTTTTGAAAACATTTTTGGGGGAACATTAACCAGGCTTATTGGCCTGTACATGCTAGGATCCTAATGATTTCCTTTTTTTTAAATGGGGAATGTTATGCTTCCTTTCTAGCTATTAGGAAACTGAGAGCCCTGAAGAAATTAGTTATAGATTATATAAAGAATCGGTATCCACCAGTCTAAAAAGGTTTTGTAAATGTCTCCCAGTATTTGATCTGGGCCAGGGGATTTGTTAAAAGATAAGGATAACACTGCATAATAAACTTCATCTTCCTGAATATACATCGATTGAGGGTAATTTGTTTGTATTCCTTGTCTATTTAGTTTATTCATTTTCTGTACTTCTTGTTCAGAGAAATAAAGTGTTTTATAATGATCTTCCCAGGCATTTGGCAGTATATGTGCTTCTCAGCTATTTGTGTAAAGTTTATATTCAGTGGAAACCAAAGTACTAAATGCTTTTGTATCTTTATTAACAATAGTCCTTCTTAGTTTTTCCCACGTAGCCTTATTATATTTATTACATTCTTGTTCTAGAATGTTTTTGTATTTTTTTTTCTAGTTAGGTTTAAAGTTTTGAGATTTGCCTTAGTTCTGTTTTTCTTAACCTTTCTTACTAATTTTGACAAATGCTGTTTCTCCTTTCTACAGGTATGGTTATACCAAGTTGAAGAAGCTTTCCTTGTACTGTATGAGGTCCTACAATGAGGCCTAATTTGGTCATTTATTTCCTGCCAATTGTCCATCACCTGTTTTGGTCCTTCAGGGGATAAGATTCCTATTCTGATCTTATTACAAGAATCTGAGGAGAATATTTCTGAGAATTTATTCATTGTATCGATTTGCATCGAATTCTCTTCTGGTTAATTTTATTTTATTTTTTATTTTAATCTTTGGTAACTGGTTAATGCCCATTAGGCACAAGTGCCTGTTTTCAGGAGCAACCTGGGAGCACTGGGTGGTTAAGTGACTTGCTCAGAGTCACACAGTATGCAAGTGGAGGTTTTGAGAATCAAACTCAAGTTTGGTCTTGCTGGATGTACCAAGCTTGTTCACACCTTGTTCTTCTAATCTCTAAGCTATACTGCCAGCCCAATGGTTAATGATTTATATCATGCCTGCATTATTAAGAGGGGGACTGTTACTTTCCTCAATAGTGGATTTTAGGACATTAAAAGTTGGATATATACTAGAGAGTGGGGCTAGTCCACTGTGTCCAGTATTTTGATGTCTGTACAATTGTCAAAGCCTCTGTATTGAGCTAGACCAAGTCTATTATTGAAGAACCGGATCTGAGAATCCACACATCCAACCAGAACAAAACTTGCCATATAAAGTGCTCTACACACACAGGGTGCGAAATTCCTATACCTTAGGTGCCCCAGGGCAGGCACTTTTGTCTCGGGACACCTACTGCTGTGTAGTGCCTGCCTGGTGGTGCACTTAAGGTATTCCTGCAGTCAGAGCTCTGTTTTTGTTTAAATCAGTCAGAGCTGCATTTTTTTAAATGCTTTCTGTGCTTATGTTTTGTTTAGGATATATTTTTGTTCCCCCTTTGTGAATCGGAAGGGTCACATGACATTTTGGGGGGGGTGACAGCCATGGGAAAATAGCACAGGTGCAGAGCTGGCTGGTTCGCAGAGTAGAGGAGCAGCCTGAAGTGGGAGTTTCATCAGCACAGCTAGTATCCAACCGCTAGTGAGAAGGGATCTGTCCATCACTGCTGGAGGCGGGGTTGCAGGCTCAGATACCATGTGCGACTTGAGGAGGACTCTGCAAAGCACAGCATTTTTTCCAAATTTTGGACACATTTATTTCATACCGCGCTTTCACGGCATGTACTGTGAACGTTGGAGTGGCCACAGCAGTTGGGATCACCGATCGCGATCAGGTAAAAAGCTCTTTTAAGCGCTAATAGTATAGTATTTCAGAGTTGGTCTGCAAACGAGGTAGGGGACTTAGGTGGGAAAGGAGGGTGAAAGTGAAACCGCAAAGGTCTCCGACTGGCAGAATGGAGGAAAGAACTCTTCCCATCTAGGAAATCGGCAACAGAACAAATCTGGATCAGACTTTGGTGGAAAAAAAGTGCAACACATATCACTTACTTTAATTGAGTTCCACAGGGAAAAAAGTAGTCAAGAAATAACTGACTGGTGGTGACTGTTACAGGAGTGGTTAAGGTGAGAGAGACTTGTGGGAAGCACTGAGTGCAAGCTCTTTCTTTACTACAACTAATTACTTTCACTAAAAGTACTGCTGCCTAAGATATTTTATTTCATAGCAGTCTGTGGATTGTACTGCAACAGGCAGAGACAGTACTGCCAAAAAGCAGCTAGACTTCAACAGAGAGGGTCTCTGGGGCCATTCTCAGGCACCTTTCAGGCTAAAGTGGTCTTTTTTGTATGTATTCAGCTGCTTACTGAAATTGCTGGGAAATGGAACCGAATTTCAAAGAAAAATTTCTGTCTCCTTTTTTCCCTGTCAATAAAAAGCACTAAGCAGTGTATTGGAAGCTAACTTAGGCAGCCATCAAATAAAAAAAACTGTTTATAACTTGGAGCAGAACTAGTATTCTTTTAAAAAGGCTTGAAGACAAAGCTCAGCTACTTAAGCTATTGTACATTAATAGCACCTACCTATCATACCTAAATAAAGGTTGAGGGTGCCATTCTCGGAGTTTGAAGGCTGCAGCAGTGTAGAAGTTGCTTGCCCTGCTGGAGACTGAGAAATCTCTCTAAAAAGCTCTTTTACCTAACTAGATAAATAAAGTAATTACAAACCATCACCTTTGTGTTCTAAAGTACCTACTAGAAGCTAAATTAGGAATAAATAGTATTTTACAAGTTATTCTGTGGACTACCTAAAATCTAAATACTAAGGGGTGGCATGTAAATAGTTTCTTGGGCATGTACATTTGCTTATTACGTGCCCAAATGGGCATGTACTTTTTTTCACGCATTTCATACCCTGACCACACATATAAATTTATATATAAATACATACATTGTGCACATGATATGGGACAGAATCCTCTTTCTGTGTCAGCAACTGTTTTTAAGCAAATGCATGTGGCTATGTTTGAGGCTATAGATTTCCTGACAGAGTCATGTGTTTTTCTGGGAGAGGGGGAGAAATCCACAACTCTAGCCACACTGTCCAGTCTTTACTAATCCCATTCGTGGACTGTGACCAGCTGTGAAAAACTTTGTAAATCTACTAAAGGTATTGTAATGACAATTTTGATCCATTGGTGGATGTGTTTGAGGCACCTTTGTAATCTGCATCTCTAACCCTGATCTTTACTGATACCCTCAATTTTTTTACAGTTAAATATCCAAGAACTAATCTCTCCTTTCACTCCAAACCTCTGCAGGAATTCCTTCCTGACCAAATTACTTAATCCACAACAAATTTCAAAACTTATGCTTTTACCATTATTTTTTTTTCTACAACAGAGCAAACATATAGGCAAGGCAAGTTTATTTATGTAGCGCTTAGTTCAACAAGGGCTCTGAGTGCTTTACAGAGTTAGAGCCTAATCATGACACAGTGCTATAAACATTGAAACAACTGGCAAATAAAATCAAAATATGTCATACTGAAGAAGCTTAATCAAACAGGAAAGTTTTCAGTGAGGCTTTAAAGGCATCGACTGTGCTAACTGAGTTGATATGAAAGGGGAGTGATTTCCAGAGAGTAAGAGCTGCCACTCCAAAGGCTCTGTCACCCGAGGATTTAAACCTGGCAGGAGGGACAGCCAGCAAACTAGCATTGGTGGAGCAGAGATGGCAAACTGGGTTGTATGGAATCAGGAGCTCTTTTAAGTAGTCCGGTCCCAGACCATGTAGAGCCTTGTGTGTTAACAAGTAGATCTTAAAGGATATGCACGAGCCAAAGGCAGTCAGAATAAAGCACACAAGACCAATGTAATGTGATCACTACACAAGGAACCCACCAACATCTGGGCTGCAGCCTTCTGCATTAGCTGCAGTTGATGCATCAAACCTCCTGATAGCCCTAGGTAGAGAGCATTGCAGTAATTCAACCTAGAGGTGACGAAAGCATGGCTAATTGTCACTAAATCATCCTGAGTTACGTACAGCCTGATCCTGGCGATATTCCATAGATGAAAAAAGCCAGATCGGACAATAGAAGACACTGTTGTTCAAATTTCAATCTGTCATCCAAAATTACCCCCACATGATGAACTTTATCAGCTGTAGTGAGAGAATGGCCTCCCAATATAGGGAGAACCCTGTCTCCCACTGCAGAAAAGCCCTGGCAACCATGACCTCTGTTTTGTCTGGGTTAAGACATGACTACTTTGAGGCCATCCAGTCATTAATCTCAGCCAAACAGTGGCTCAGCACCAGAGTCACAGATTATCATCAGGGACACAAGACGGGTACAACTGGGTACTATCTGCATAGCTGTGAAATCCTATATTGTACCATCTAATGATTTCCCCTAGCAGCAGCATATGCACAGAGAATAAAATGGAGGGAAGGATTGAACCTTGCTGAACACCACGGGACAACACAGATGAATCTGGAAATTGCGCTCACTTGCCTTTCCAGTATAAACAGTAAAATGAAACTGAAATTAAATGAATCTGAGGTAAAGTTCCCCAGAGTCACCTGCTGTGTTCACCCAGCAAAGCAGGACTGATAGCAGTGGAAAACTGCACTGGTGAGACCCACATAGTCCCTCAGGCAATCCAGCAGCACCCCGTGATCCACTTTGTTGAATGCTGATAAAAGATCCAAGAGCACCACGAATGAGCATTGCCCTCATTCCCTTGGAAGGAGGAAATTGAAAGTCACCCTGATGAAGGTGATTTCAGTGCTGTGCCGAGGTCAAAAACCCAACGGGAGAGGTTCATAGATGGAAAGAGACTCTAGGCAATCTGTCATTTGCTTTTTCACAACTTCATAACCAGGCACTCACCACCACCAATGAAATTAACGCTGCAATAAAAATAAGCTTTTTTATTTTAACATGCCTGACGCATTTCTAATCTCAATGAATCTTTGTCAAAGGCTAAAAAACACATATTGACAAACATATATACAAGTAACATTATGATGTCACATCAACTAAATTTTTAAAACAACCAATGACCATTCACTGAGTTCAATTACAAACACTTAAACAGAAAATCCTATTATGTCTTAAATACACAGAAAGGCTAATGTGCAATTGGGCGGGGGGAAGTTAACAGAAAGGCTAATATGCAATTGGGTGGGGGGAAGTTAACAGAAAGGCTAAAGTGCAATTGTGGGGGGAGAGTTAATATAAACCTATCAATTTACACTTCCAGATAGGGACTACTGTAGAACTGAAAAGTAGCGTGTCCCTTTTACTTAGCGGTCTGACACTGTGCAACTTGTTAGTTGCAGTTCAAGTTCACCGTCCTATACTTCCATATAATGAGTTTGACATAGATAACTAACTTAGCTGTTCAATTAATTTAGCGGGTCTCTTTCTACCGTGAACATAGCAAGACTTTTTATACAGTGAAATAAATCCTGTCCTCGTCTCTTAGTCATTAAAAATGATTTAATATCAATACCATAATTCAAACCTGGACTAACATTAGCTTTTAATTTAATAATCCAAAACATTTCCCTTCTCAAAATAAGATTTCTGTAGTCCCCCGGATTAGGACACACTGTCAGTTGCTCAGCCACCATCTTCTTAATAACCTTCCCTAGCAAGGGTAGGATAGAGGCAGGCCTGTAATTTGCTAGAACGTCGGGGGGCTAACATTGTTTTTTTTTTTAAAAAAAGGGATCTAATCATGGCCTTTTTCAGGACCGAAGGAAAGACACCCTCCCTCAGGGATTCAATTATGATCTCTGTGAAGACTGGCTGTAGGAGCTCAGTGCAGCCACATTGAACCTGGGTCTAGTACACAGTTGGTGGGACACAAACTGAAGACCACCTAGAGGAACTCGGCCTCAGAAACCAGTTAAAACTCATCCCAGGCAGGCAGATCTATGTCACTATATACGTGACCATTCCCGGTCCACTCCAGTGCCAATCTGTCCTCCATAGATACGTATCTTCTCCGGGAATGTCCCAACCTATGCCCCTTAGTCTTCAACCACTGCGCTGAGCTGTGGTGGAAGGTCAAGAGGCGAACATGGAAAGGTGCCGTAGTGTCCAGGACAGTTGTAAGCACTATATTATAGTGCTCCGTGGCTGCCGTGTGACCTTGTGTACAGGCTAGCAACATATCCATGACATCTGGAGCCTGCTGGAGTTTGCAAGGCCCCAATTTATGTTTAGGACAGCACTGGATAGTCTCCACAGAGGGGGTAATTGAAAGAGGACCCCACACTGGAATGTGACTGCATGATGATACGAGCAAGGGACTGGATCAACCTTGACCACACCAATGTCAGGTCCCAGTGACAAAATCAGATCCAGTGGGTGGCCACACTGATCGGTTTCAGAGACAACCGCCTGTGTCAGTCCCAGTAAAGATATCAACTGGAGGACACCTGGAGCCAGCACCAGTAACCTGGGTTCAGCAGTGAAATCCGCCAGCTCCTGCAGGAAGTCATTCCCACCGCCTGGATGTCCATAGGTGAGAATGATCCTGCCATTGACACCTGAAACACTTTGAGCCATCACATTTTCAAAGGATCCAAAAGTTCTTACTAGGAGTACAGTGAGTCCCAGGGTGGATCTAAAACAGATGGCCATCCTGTCTCCTCTGCAATCCCTCTTTACAACAAGGTCACGCGAGGGATCAGCTATGAATCTCTCCATTTCCCACTGTCTTGTTCCTCAGAGACCTTGTGTTGCACAGAATAGCCTGAAGGGGATGAGTAGCACAGGCTGGACAGGCTACTTTCTGCTAAGTGAAATTTGGCAGAGCCCTAGGGAAGGGAACCAGATATGAAGGTCCTCGATCCTGATTCCATATTTTCCCCAGGGATCTCCTGGACCTTACCACACCAATCCTACATGCCCAGGACACCATAACTGGGACCACAACTGTGGTGGGTTTGCCTCCTTTGTAGGATCTCCATTTCCTGGCAGTGGCTAAGGACCCATGCAGGAAAGATCAGTGTGACACCAACAAAAGGGCAGAGTGACCGAAGGTAGTCTCTGGAGTAAGTGCACCTCTGTTCAAACAAGCATTTGTCAATGCCGAATGTTGTCTCGCTGGCATTGGCATTGGTAATGCCGGAGTTTGAGATGCATAATAGGAATGGCAGTGAAGTATTGAAGTGACGCCAACCCCACCCCCACCCTGTAGAGACCAACAGGCATTGGAGTGTGCCTTTGGGGCATCAGCTATAACGCGCATGCCATTGTACCTCACCCTACCCTGTAGACACTGACAAGTGTTGTGGTGTGCTTTGGGGTCTTTGGGCATTATACTTACCCCATTCCATAAGGAAATACACTGAGGTGGGTGCAGTATAGGAGAATGGGGTGAATGTTAGGGCTGAATAGTCCAAGGCAGACCTCGTTTCCTGTCACTGGCTGCAGGGTGGGGTTGGGGGTGACATGGCGTGAGCATTACAACAAATGATCCCAAGTCACACCCCTGACACCTGGTAGTCTCTACAGGGTGGGTGTTACAGTTGGAAACCCTAACGTTTGTACATGTTTGTTGGTATTTTCACTCTGAATTTTAAACATAGGTTGTTTGTGACCCCACCTCATGAAGAGCGGCACAATCAGTTTGTTAGCTGAAAGGTGGTTTTGCACATCGGCTATGCCATTTGGCGACACAGAGATGAAAACACATTTTGGGCAGGATGTGGAAAACGACAACTGTATTGTTCATGAAGAGGCATAAAAAAATGGCAGCGTTGAAAAACTGGAGTGAAAGTATGAAAAATTGTTGAAGTCATGAGCATGCATAGAAACTGCGCAACACACGTCCGTAACCCAGTTATTTTTGGGAGTTTTTTAGCCACATTTTCAACATAGGCATTTTGGGACCTCCCCTCATGAACAGTGGCACTGTGATTTTGTTAATCTGTTCCAAAAGTTGATTTCCCACAGCGACCATGCCATTATGCGCCACAGGTGCGGAAACACATTTTGGGCAGGCTGTGAAAAATGACAGCTGTACTGTTGATAAGGAGGTGTGAAAAAATGCCAGTGTTGAAAATCTGGCATGAAAATATTGCAAATTTGTGAAGTTACAAGGGTGCGTGGAAACTGCGCAACACTCGCTTGTAACACAGTCATTTTATGGATGTTCGTGCCAAATTTTTAACATAGGCATTTTAGGTCTCTACTCATGAACAGTGTCACCGCTATTTTCAGAATTGTCCTAAAATGGATTTCGTGACATTGACTGCTGTTTATTCTGCGCTGGATGTGCGAAAACACATTTCGGCCAGGATATGTAAAATGACAGCTGTACTGTTCATAAGGAGGTATGGAAAAATGGCAGTTTTGAAAATCTGGAGTGAAAATATTACAAATTCACGAAATTACAAGCGTGCGTGGAAACAGGCAACACACGCTTATAAAACAGCCATTTTTTTGATTCATTTCCCCAAATTTGCAACATAGGCTTTTTGAGAGCCCCCCTCATGAACAGTGGCACTGTCGTTTGGTTACTCGGTCCCGAAAGGTGATTCCACACAGTTATCGTGAAATTATCTTTTGGGACTGAATAATGCCATGGCAGTGACAGAATTCATAAGGAGGAGTCCCAATAACCCCATGTTGAAAATTTGGTGCAGAAATTCCAAAAAATGCCCAAGATACGCACCAAAGTTGAAAAAAACGCTGTTTATACCGTTATACAGCTTACCGGCATTTCCTCAGTTCGTGGTCGGCTTTGAAGAGTGCAGACATGTTTCCGGTCCACCAAAGATCGTCACGCTGGCTCCAGAGGTAAGTATGGGGTGGGGAGGCAGGGTGCGCAGAGGGTGGGCGCGGGTTGTGGGAGGGGGTAGGAAGACCGCGAGGGACCGTTTTCTTCCTTCACAGGGTTAAAATAATAATAAAAAAAAATTGCGGAATGGTTTTTCTTTTTCAGGGCGATTTGGCATGCTGGCCACCTAAGTGTTTTTTTTCGCGGGGATGCTATAGCTGGCAGGGGATTGGGCACCCCCATCGACACACAACGAAAGCGGGGGAAGGGTGCAGCAAGATCTGAGGGGGATTGAGCACCTCCCTTGGCACATAACAAATGGGGGGGCGCATGATGCCGATGGGGAGTGGGCTTCCCCGTCAGCATGTACATTAGGGCTGGGCATATTGATAGGGGATTGGGCACCCCCAAAGTTGGCATTATGGCAGTCAGTGTGCCGCCATGTTATGTTCTTTTTTCTCCAGAGAAAGCACGTTGAGAGGTCCGCTGCATATGATGAGCTTTGCTCACATTGCAGCAGACCTTTCATTTGATGTGATTACCACATTAAGTATGCATGGTGTGGTGCTGGCATGTAGGCTGATTGGGGAATGAGGGACGCACCTACTGGTGCGTGCCCTGCATTCGCCCAACAGTGACCGCGCCTCCAAATCTGCTACTACCACAATATGTTGGCTGCGCATATGTGATCCAACATAAAAAGCCTCTACACATAACTGATTAATAACAAGCATTTGCAACCCTTCAACCAATTTTTAATCATGCAATACAGCATACAGTCTCCATTTAACGTCATTGAAACCTTTCTACACATGTGGTACGTTAAAGTCCTGACTCGCTACCGACGGCAAAAGACAAAAAACAATTTTCAGATGTAAGTACCTTTAAAAAGTACAAAACTGTCAAAGATAACCCCACCCCAGATATCCTTCTTCACAACCATGCAGAATTTCAGTTTAAAGATTTATAGTTTTTTCTCTAGATGAAAGCAAAAAATTCAGAAAATAAAACACCATAGAAAACAATTGAGTTACATTTTTTCACAGTTTAATGTCTCTAAAAATATTGAACTGATTTACATAAAACCCTGTAGAGCCTGCCATGGACAACAAATTCACAAAGGTTCATGTAAATCTGTAAAATTATAATTCTGCAAGCAGCAAACAAAAATCTGATTTAACATAGACATCACCAATGGCCCAAACTAAAGAGGTGCTGCAGCTCCCCTATAATAGAAAAGCTGATTAAAATTGGCCCGTAGACTAAGTTGCTTTAAAGTGACAAAATTATTTTTTTAATCTTCACTGTGTACCACTGTATTTCTCTTTTAAATACAGAAACACTTGTCTGAAAAAGCCTTCCTGGTGAGATAATGTGGTTGTGATTTAATGAATTTGAAAGATTTCACTGCTGCATAGACAGTGGCTTATTTTTGAGCTCAGTGAGCAACCTCCCACCCCCTCACCCTTTTTATCTGCAAATTGGAATCATCCATTAAGTCAGCTCCCACATTATAGGCATTTTTACAACATACTGCTATATCCTGAAATTGCTATGAACAAGCAAAAAACAAACATCTAAATAAATATAATATTGAAATGACATACATCGTTACAGGGTATAGTTATCCTGCTCATTTCAAATTCAAGTAAACCATGGAATAGGATTTTACTATAATCTAGTATGGACATTAATATTTATTTTTCACAGCCTTACTGAAAGCATATACTATGTTTTATTAGTAGAAAACTTTTCTATGTGAGGAATGCAATTCTTTCTGAAATGTGTACTTTTTTATTTTCAGTAATGCTATATGTTCTCTCGTGCACAAATAGCTGTATTCTAATGACTAATTTATCATTGTTTTATTGCAGCTGTTGGGGAGAATCCTGTAATAAATATTCAGTTCCTTGGTAAAGAAAGTACCAAGTTCACATGCAGTTCTTCCGGGTGGTATCCTCTACCTGAGTTAACATGGAGAGATGGCAGTGGAAAGATTTTCATGGAACCAGCAGCAAAAACCACAGTAAAAAAAGAAGAAAGTGGAATAACATTGGAAAGTGATTTGCAATTGCAGATTCCAACTAATTATACGTTATATTGTGAGTTCTACAATACTGTAATGCGCAAAGAAGAAAGAAGCAGTGGTGTACGGATATCAGGTAGATAAATCCTTTACCCGATTATATTTCAGCATACTATATGCATTCCTTGATGCACATGTAAAATAATAAGAGTCTGTTCCGTTAATAACAGTAGGATATTTACTGCTTATTTTCTTATCTCACGGTCTGGCATAACCAACCTGTAGGTGTATAGAATCTAGCCACTGTATCAAGAATGCACTTTATCTGTGGCCCTGTATCTGGTACTGATATCTGCCTCCAGTTATGTGAACCTGGACTAAGCTGTAGAAGAGGGACCTAGAAGAAGTCTATTTATCTGTCATGCTTGCCTGCCAGGACCTGATCTTAGTGGCTAAGTGCAGAGCCACAAATCTGAAAAAAAATAGCCCCCTCATTGTGACTACACAATACATGTAGCAGCTAAGGGCTGCCTTAGTCATCAGGGGGAAGTGTGCTCCTTGAGACTGAGTCAGAATGCAGATTAACAAACCCAGATGGCATTGTGTGCATAGTGGGTTTGCCTAACCCTGATGCGTGATGTGCAACATCCTCAGGCTTCTGTGCATGCCGGAGTACTCGTCACAAGGCACTCAAGTCCATGGGCACAAGCACTACTGCCCATGTTATCCCCCACCCACGCAACGCTTACCTTATGGCACACTTCTGTGAGGATGAAATGTCACATTTTGCTATTTTGTAGTGGTCCTCTGTAACTTCCTGGTGGTCCAGTGGCCCCATCCATAATCCCAGCTTAAATACAGTCAGCGGCATCCAGTGGATCCACCTCCTTAACCTTGTTTTCCAGTGGGCATTCAGTTTCACTTTTGTACTCCAGATGATCTCCATCCCCCACTGTCTCCAGTGATGCTTGTGTGAAGTTCTGACACCCATAGTGTCTGCCATAAACATTCATGTGGTAGTGGGTGTTGCAAAAATGTTGTGCCCACAAAAGTGAGGACAGTAATGCTATTAAGTTGCCTTGAAACCAAGGTCATTATTTAGACTTCCTCGATTATCTCCATCTGGTCCAGATAGTCTGCACTCAAGAGTCCTTATGGAACTGGGACCTGATATAGTGACTTCCTTAAATACCTGTTCATGTGCTCTGTGGAGACAGAGGTAGTGCCAGGAGACTGGACTAATACTGTGGTAGTGCCACTACATGAGGGAGGGTACAGGGAGGACCCAGCTACTATAGGCCAGTCAGTCTTGGTATATTATGTGAAATCAACATTTTTAACTTCTTTTGACTGTTACAAAGGCTGTGGATAGGTTAGGCTGTGGATGTGCTATATTCGAACTTCAGCAAGGCCTTTGACACTGTACCACTTAGCTGACTTCTAAGAACAATGGAGGATTTTGGAAAGTTCTGACTAGATGAGTAAGTAACTATTTAAAGAGGAGGCAACAAAAAGTGATTAATGAAAGAATCATAGAAGAAATGATTCATGAATGGGATGACACAGGGGTTGAACTTGGTGCCAGACATATTTCATATGTTAATAAGTGACAATGGTTTTGGTATAAAGGGAAAAATGTGTCTAGTCACTGACGACTCAAAACTCTGTGGCAGAGTGGAAAATGAGGAGATCATTGTGGTATTGTACCATGCACTGGAAAGTTTGGAGAGGTGGTCCAAGATTCAGCAGTTGCACTTCAATGCAAAAAAATACAAAGTTATGCGTACTGCGAAAAAACACACACACAAGGTACACTGGTTGGGTGGGGAGAAGTTAGCAGACACACGCGATGAGAGAGACCTAAGACATAGTTATTTAAATCCTGTTTTACCATGTGAGCAAACAGCATACAGGGAAGGGTGGGGTTGTTTCCAGTTGCAACTGGAGGGTGAGGGGTTGGGACATTGGAGACAGAATTAACATATATTGTGTATATATAAATATGTTAATGTAGAGAGTAGGGTTGTCAAAACTGAAAGCGTACAAAGACGAAAAATAAAAAGACATTAAAGATTTGGGTCTCTGGAGTATTGGTGAATCAGTGGTGGGGTCTTACTTGGGGTTGTCAACTCTAATGCCCACCCCCAGCCCATATCCTCCTGTCTGAAGCACAAGATACAGCGCCGACCTAGTGCCTCATAGTGATACAGTATGGCCAACATAATCTGTCAAAGCGTTCTTCAAACAGGGCCCTACGGGCCCTTCTGTGAAATTATTATAGGTGGTGCTTACATTTTTGTGACTTTTTATCATTAGGCTAAGCAAAGTTAGTGTTTGCCACTATTTTATGTTATTTTATTTTTTTTGCTGAAAAGGTTTTTTTGTCTCAGAGGTGTTGCAGTCTCCTTCTCACATTGAAGGAGCTAATTGCTTTCCTCCCACAGCTCTTCCAGGGGATTAGGTGTGTGTCTGGGGGGTGGAGCTGGCAAATTGTCAGTAACTTCCAACAGAAAGACAGGTTAAAAGGTCAGGTTAGTTAATATCTTGGAGGTGGAAAACTAGGTTTGCTGGCCAAGGCACCTAGCTTCACCTGAATTCTTCTAGGTTGTTTGAAAGGACAGAGCAAATAACCTTACCAGAGCAAGGGAAAGGATTAAGACTTCTTTGGCTAAACAGATTTACTGTGTGTTGTTATTTTATTTTGTACGCACAGGGATTGTTACTGTTTGTTGCTAACATATTATTGCTTTATTTTTCTCTGATTCAAATTGTTGTTCTAGGGACATGGATGTGTTGTTCATCCACACTTATTGGCAGGTTCCTTGCCGCTTTAAATCTTGCCGGAAGGTCTTCAAGCTGGCTCCTCCCACCCACCCGGGTGGTAAAACTCTCGGCTCCGCCCCATGACGCCAGATCTTCCTTACTGCTTGGAAGCTCAGGTTCCCTCCTTAGCGCTCTGCGTTTGACTGGTTCCTGGAAATTTCAGTCTTCAAAATCTTTTAGAAGATTTTCTGAAATCTTTTTCCTTGCTACGGTGATGGCTCCGGCCCCGGGGGGCGCCCGTTTTTTTCCTCCAGGAGAGACCCGCACTCCACATGTGTTTACTGCATTGATCTGGATCATGATCCTCAGCTTTGCGAGTTTTGTTGTGCTCTTTCGACCAGCTCTGTGGAGGACTGCATGGCCCGTTCAAGGCTTGGACATCCGGTAGTTTTTCCCGCTCCAGAAAACCCCTCAGATCGTCGGGCATCCGCTCCGGCTGTTTCTGAGCAGCTCGATTCCGCTGGGCGGGGGGCAGCTCCACCTCCTTCTTCCTCGGTTGCGGCATTTTTCCCGCTGTCCTTGGGTTCTACTCATTCAGCTTCATTCAAGGAGCTTCGTCAGTCCCTCTCCTTGAAGGGAGAGGGACCCTTGGGACCTTCCCCTCGGCCCATTTCCAAGGGGCTGCAGGCGGGGTCCCTTCGTCGGCCCCAGCGGGAGTGGGAAAAGTCCCCCTTCCCGTAGGCCGACGCTCGGCTTTGGTCGAGCATGTGGCTTCGGCCTCTGGCCTCAATGTGTCCCCGTCAGTTCAGCCGGCTAGGACCCCCATCGACGTGGCCGAGCCCCTCGGCACGTCATCTGGGCCGTCTCCTGCTAGTGCTGCAATCCCTTCACCGGTGTCCCCGGTGGGGGCTGAGGTTCTGCCGGTACCCTTGGGTCGACAGTCCTCGGCCAAATTCTCTGAGCCGAAGGAGGCGGGCACGCTCCGCTCCCTCTAACCCCCCTCGGTTCCCGAGTTGGTCTCGGTCCTCCTGTCGGTCTAGCCACTCCGCGCCCGACCTCGGCGTTCTCGGTCGAGGGCACGAGTCAAGAGTGGCTTTGCGATTCTTCTCGTCCCTCTCCGGATGAAATTGCGCTTTGGTATGTTGTGCGACGTTACGAGGATCTTATGTGGCGGCAGAGGCTGTTGTCCGGAAGTCAGTCGACCTCGATTCATTCTCAGGCTAGTAAGCAGCCACCGCCCAGTCGGCCGATGCAGCTGCTTGAGGCAATCGAGGAGCCCTCTTCAGGGCCGGTTGCTGGTCCGATCCTCGCCGCCCCTCCGCCATCGGTGGAACCCGGGCCGGACCATGACTTGTTTCGCATTTTACTTGGTCCCCTCACTCCCGCTCCCCTCGGCGGATGAAGAGTGACTCAGGCCTGCGGCAGCTTTTTGCAGACTCGGAGCCTGACGTGAGCTCCGTTATGTTTCCTTGCAGGGAGGACCCATGGTCTTCCCTGGAACATTCTGTGGATGACAGTCCATCGTCCTCTTTGGGTCTGCTCCCGCTCATCTTGGAATTCACCGGAATGCAGCCCGAGCCCGTTGCCAAACGGGCACCTTACCCCGTTACGGAGATTCTGAAGCAAAGGGGCTCTCCCTCGGAGGCCTTCCCGGTGGCTGAGGCTGTCGTGGGCCCAGCCTTGGAGCTCTGGCAGCGGCCTACTTCCTGCCCTGCGCCTTCTGCCAGGGTGGCCAGGAAGTACCCTGTCCCTGTCGGTTCTCTGCCCGGTTTCTCGGAGCACCCCTCAGCTGAAGGGGTAGTCAGCGACAATGTTTTCCAACATTTTGGAAACACTAGGGACGTGGATAGGCCCCCTGACAAAGAGTCCAGAAGGATGAACTACGTTGGGCGCAAGGTTTACGCCGCGTCCTCCCTAGGCCTCCATCAGGCCAGCTCGGTGGCACTGATGGCACACTGTTCCCATGCCCATTTAGGCTCCCTGGACGAGGTCCTTCCTCATCTTCCAGCCGACCGGCGGACCACGGTCCGGCGGGTTCAGGACCAGGGTAAGGTGGTGGCGAAACAGCAGCTTCAGTCGGCTCTGGATCTGGGCGACTCCTGTGCCAGATCGGTGGTGGCCGCAGTGGCCATGTGCCGCAGGGTGTGGCTGAGGTTATTCTCCTTTTCCTTGGAAACCCAGCATGAGTTGGCGGACATCCCCTTCTTGGGGACCGACCTCTTCGGCCCTGGAGTGGAGGGACATATCCAGGGGCCCGACAAGTCCGATGCCACTTTGGACTCAGTCAGTCCCACCCAGAGGGACAAGGGCAGCCCTCAGCCTTTGTGTAAGCCCCTTGGCCCTGCTACCCCTGTGGCTCGACTGGCCCAGCTCGAGGGCCAGCAGGCATGCGCTGGGTGGCCTGTTGCCAGATCAGCGTCTTCCTCCAAAAGGAAGCAGGGAAGTAGGGGTCCGAGAGCCCCCTCGGCCTCTTCCTTCGCCAAGCGTGCTCAGTGATGGGCTAAAGGGGAGCTCTCCCCAGTCCCGTCGCCCCTGCCTGGGTTTTTCCCCATGGGGGGACGGCTCCGCACCTCTTCCTCTTGGGTGGTGCTAAGGAAAGCCCTGTTGCGGGTTGCAAACTGGTTTCCCCTTTGAGCCGTTACCCCACGGGGATCTTGGGTCCATAGACGCTTCATCGGACTGCTGAGCCGACTTGCCTGGCCCCCTAATTAGAAGTGGTCAAGAAGGTGGTGGGCCCTCCTTCTGACCCGGGGTTCGGGTCCAGGTATTCCTGGCCTCAAACAGATGGGGGGGCTTGCGCCCATCCTTCGGCACGACGGATGGTCCCTCTGCCGATCTCCCATCCTCAGATTGAGGCGTGTGGCTTCCTCCTAGGCCTCCAGGACATACTTCCTTCTCGTTCCGTCCGTTCTTGAGAGACCCCTCCCTTTCCCAGGCGAGAGGTCTCCTTATGAGTTCCTGACCAGGCCCTTCATCCTCTGCCGCAGTTTCTGCGGCTTCGAAGGGTTCGGGCATAACCCCAACCGGATGGCGGCCTGGTTAATACCTTCCAGACTTACACTGGTCTCCCTTACCGGAACCACGCTGGAACTCGTGCCTTAGCGGGTGAGGCTTCTCCGGGACTAGGCTCGACTCTTGAGTCCGAGCTCGGCTCCAGGTGGACAGGGCTGAGGTTCTTCCTCCCTTACCCAGTCAGGTTGGCCGGGTAATTGTGCCCTTCCGGGACCTCCTGCACCTCCCGGGCTCTCGGCGGCTGAGTTCCCCTAGTGGGATGGGCCTGTCAGTGGTCACAGTGCTGCGTTCCTCGGACCAGTTCATGACTACAGCCCAGGAGTTAGTGTAACGCTCCCCTCTGGACTGTTCCAGCTCCTGCAGGAGAACATCCTGTTTGTCCCCCCTGAGTCGACGGTCTTCTCCGACCGATGCTTCTCAGATGGATGGGGGTGTCCATTTAGGGGGAATACAGAGTGCTTCGCCTCTGGTCCTTTCGGGAGTCCCGATGTCCTCTCTACCCACTGGAGCTCCAGGCGGTCCACTTAGCTTGCACCGCTCGCTCCGTTTTTGCGGGGTCTAGTGGTTTAGTCCATCTGGACAGCACTACAACCATGTGCTAACTGCCCCGCCAGGTTTGGTTGAACCCCTTGCCTCGGTGTAAGGAGGTTCTCCGCATTGGGTTTTTCGCGCAGTCGGAGGCGGGTTCCCAGCCTTCTGATGGCGGGACCTCCAATTCTCCAGCTACTGCCCTAAGCTGGACATAGGCTGCGCCTCATGAGTGGTCTTCCTGCTGAAGGTAGCACAGGATCTTCTCCCTCCTCCCTCTAGGGAGAATACGAGGCCAAGACTGTTTTATGCCCGGCCCCTCAGCAAGGTCTGCTGTAGGGGATGCCGTCGTGGGCCACGGATCCCGGGCCCTTCCGTGCCTCTCCCCCATTTCCCTTGACCTACGGGCAAGGGGAGGAGGGACTTGGTGCAGGTGATGCTGGTAGCCCCAGACTGGATTGCCAGCTCTGGTATCCAGCTCTCCTCAGTCTCTGCCACAGACTCCCGAGGCGGCTTCTAGTCCGCCCGGTCCTGATCCTTTTTCAGGGGAAGGTTTTCCATCTGGACCTTCAATCCCTACACCAGTAGGCCCGATCCCTGTGCAGCTAGGGGCCAGGCCTAAGGTCCTTCGGCAAGGTCCTCGACGTTTCGAGGCGTCCTGCCAGAAGTCGGCCAAAATGCTTGCCCTCATTGGAAGAGTTCTCCATTGGATGAGGGGATAGGGCCTGGGCCCCTCCCATCCCTGGGCGAGCATTTCGGACCATCTGCGTCCGCTCTTTGAAATAGGGCTTTGGCTGACGACCCTCTGGGTGCTTCTGTGGGTCACCCTGTCTTCGGGCTGGGTGAGGAAGGCAGTCAGTGGCGAGAAAAGGTGGTCTGGCACTTTCTAGGCCTTGATCACGTCCCCTTTGGGGAGAGTATCCCCATTTCTGTGGGATCTTCGCTGGTATGGGCTTAGCTCATGGGCAAGCCGTTTGAACCTTTTGCACAGGTGTGAGTTCCCCACCTGTTATGGAAGAACACCTTCTTGGGGCCACCCTGCCATCCAGAAGGGGGGGAGTTCC
This sequence comes from Neoceratodus forsteri, assembly GCA_016271365.2. Taxonomy (NCBI): domain Eukaryota; kingdom Metazoa; phylum Chordata; order Ceratodontiformes; family Ceratodontidae; genus Neoceratodus; species Neoceratodus forsteri. The sequence continues at coordinate 28,815,239 of JADMNL010000035.1, read as the reverse complement.
AGGTGCTCCTTGAATCTCCCTATCTGGTCTTCCACAGGGACAAGGTTGTCCTGCACCCCACCCGAAGTCCCTCCGAAGGCGGTGGCAGAGTCTTTCCTATGGTGGTATTGCCTCTGCTGGGGTTCATCCCCATTCACACCTCGGAGGCTGTATATGGGTTCCATGGGACCCCATTTAACGCTCACCTACCGAGCGTAGGGATGAGGTTCGGGAGAGGTTCGCCAGCTGTTTGTCATCTACGCAGAAGCCGCATCTGGCAGACCTGCAGCCAAGCAGACGACGAGCGGGCGGGTCCCCCCCTGCATAGGTCTCTGCTATAGGTGGGCAGGCATGGAGCCTCCCAGATGGATAAGTGCTCATCTTTACCCGTCCTTCCGCTGCATCGGTGGCTGCTTCTGAGGATACTCTGGTCCAGGATATCCGCTGGGCTTCCGCCCGGAAGCAGGCTTTACCGTTCCCCTTCCACATTGACCTTGGGTCATACCGGGGTGCTGGTTGGGGCCTCGGTTCTCCAGTCTTTCTACCTAAGTAAGGGGTGTGCACCTTGCCTCCCTCCTCCCGGAGAACTGCTAGGAGTCTGCCAATAAGTGTGGATGAACAACATATCCATGTCCCTAGAAATACAGGTTACTCACCTGTAACAGGAGTTCTAGGAATGGTATATGTTGTTCATCCTACAACCACCAACCTCGGCCCGATGCACAACCTGGCTTCCAGCCGGGCTAGATCTGGCGTCGTAGAGGCGGGCCAAGAGTTTTACCACCCGGGTGGGTGGGAGGAGCCAGCTTGAAGACCTTCCGGCAAGATTTAAAGCGGCAAGGAACCTGCCAATAAGTGTGGATGAACAACATATACCATTCCTAGAACTCCTGTTACAGGTGAGTAACCTGTATTTGCTGGGTATACCTTCTGCTGCATTATTGCAAGGTGTACACTAACAGATTACTGCTGTAACTGTCTGATTCAAATTGTCTTTTGCAAGGTATATCTTCTGTTACTGCAGAGGCAGTATAGTGCAGTCGTCTAAGGCTCTGAGTTGCAAATCTGGTGACATGCAGCTGACCAGACCTGGGTTTGAATCCCACAGCTACCACTTGCATACTGTGTGACCCTGAGCAAGTCGCTTAACTTCCTTGTGCTCCCAGGTCACACCTGGAAACAAGCACTGGCTTAGTGTGCTTTTCCTGGTTAAACAATTTCCCCTTTCCCTTACTGCTTTATTTTTCTCTGTAGCAAAGTGTTTCTTACAGGGTATATCTTCTGTGAAATTAGTACAGCTGGTGCTTTACAGGTTTTCCAGTTTCATCTATCATTAGGATAAGCTTTCAGGGTTACTGCATTTGTTGCCGACTGATTGTTTCTGCTCTTACCTCCTTGTTTCTTTCGTCCATGGTTCTTCTTCTTCGGCAGGGGAAGGGCCCAACCACCCACTCTCATCCCCAACCACTCCACACTACACTCCTTTTATAGGGTAGCACAGTCGTGACATGTCCTATGGCAAAGCAGGAAGGGGCGGATCAGTGGGGTATCCACACGGTGACCTCATTTACAGGGGCACTAGTAATTTGACTTGTTATAACAAGTTATACAAAAACAAACAAAACACAAAATCAAACTTTTGCTTTCATTTTACATAGAAACATAGACTTTGACGGCAGATAAGGACCATTTGGCCCACCTAGTCTGCCCGTTTCCCTACCTACAGGATAAGCTGCAGATCCTAGTTAACCAACAACCTATTTCTTCCTACCCCCCACAAAAATTGTCTCATGTCTGTCCCATGCATTCTTGAATTCTCCCACAGTTTTAGACCCCACAGCCTCCTCAGGAAGGCTGTTTCATGCGTCCACCACCCTCTCTGTGAAAAAATACTTCCTCACATTGCCCCTGAACCGGCCCCCTCATCTTCAAATTGTGTCCTCTTGTTCTTGCGCATCTCTTTTTCTGAAAGATGCTACCCTATTGGACTTTGTTGATTACACTGAGGTACTTAAAAGTTTCTATCATGTCCCCCCTCTCCCTCCTTTCCATAAGGGTATACATGTTAAGCTCCTATAGTTTCTCCTCATGTGGCTTCTCTTGCAGACCCTACACCATTTTAGTTGCCCTCCTCTGAACTGCCTCTATCCTATGTTCTTGCGGAGATAGGGTCTCCAGAACGGGATGTGGTACTCCAGATGGGGTCTCACCAACTGTCTGTACAGAGGGATAGCAACTTCCTGTTTTCTGCTAGTGGTGCCTCTCCCTATACATCCCAGTATCCCTCAAGCCCTCCCTACTGCCTTCTCACATTGCTTGCCAACCTTAAGGTCATCTGATATGATTACCCCCAGGTCCCTTTCCATTTTTGTTGTTACTACCTCCCCCCAACCCCCATTATGTAATCTTCCCCTGGGTTTTTGTTTCCCAGGTGAATTATTTAGCACTTTTTTGCATTGAATCCAAGCTGCCATACTTCTGACAATTCCTCCAATCTTGCCAAGTCCCTTCTCATCCTTTCCACACATCCTTGTGTATCAACCCTATTGTAGAACTGTGTGTTATCTGTAAAGAAGCATACTTTTCCTTTTCAGTCCCTCTGCAATGTCACTTATAAAGACATTGAAAAAGACTGGACAAAGTACTGAGCCCTGAGGTACCCCACTAGCAACCCCTCTTTCTTCAGAGTGAACTTCATTTACCATGACCTTTTGTGTCCATTTGTCCAGTCAGTGTTTTACCCAGGCTACCACCCTGGGACCCACTCCCAGGCTGGTTAATTTGACTATTAATCTTTTGTGTGGGACTGTGTCAAATGCCTTGCTAAAGTCTAGGTAGGCCATGTCCACAGCCCCTCCCTGGTCTACTACTTTGATCACCCAGTCAAAGAAATCAATTAGATTCGTCTGACATGACCTTCCTGCTCTGAACCCATGCTGCCTTGGGTCCTGTGCCCCACTGGCCTCTAGGTACTCAACAGTTCTTTCCTTCAGAAGTGATTCCATCACTTTTCCTACCACAGAGGTCAGACTGACAGGTCTGCAGTTTCCTGCCTCTGTCCTGGTACCACTTTTGTGAAGGGGAATCGCATCCACCTTCCTCCAGTCCTCAGGTACCACACCATCCTCCCATGATTTGTTAAAAAGGGTAGTCAGTAGTTTCACTAGTTTTCCCCTTAATTCTTTTAGAATTCTGGGGTGAATTCCATCAGGCCCCATTGCTTTGTCCACCTTCAGTTTTAGGTGTTCTTTCAGAACCCTTTCTTCTGTGAAAGGACTGGGATCAACCCACCCCCCCATCCAGAGTGCTTCTGTTAATTGGATTAGGCACCTCCCCTCCTCCTCTTTTGTGAATACTGAGCAGAAATATTCGTTCAGTATCCCTGCTTTTTCATTGTCCATCTCTGCCACCCACCATCCATTCTATTCAGCCTCACTATCCCTCCCTTTGTCTTCCTCGCTCCTGATGTACCTATAAAGGTTTTATCCCCTTCTTAACCGAGTTGGCTATCTTTTCCTCAGTTTGGGCCTTTGTATTCTGACTTCCCTCCTGCTTCCTTCTGCCTTAACTGGTACAGCTTTCTGTCCTGCTCCTTCTGTGTTTCCTTATACTTCCTGAATGCAGTCTTTTTCTCCCTGACCTTCCCTGCCACCTCTTTTGAGGACCATAGTGGCTTTTTCTTTCATTTTGATTTATTTATTTGCTTCACACAAAGGTGTGTTGCCTCTGTGATGGCAGTTTTGATGTTTCCCCATTGTTGCTCCACCCTTTCTTCTAGCCTGTTTGCTAGTGCTTTTCTAAGGCACTCTTCCCATCTTGCCAAAGTCAGCCCTCCTGAAGTCCAGTACCCTCACTTTTGTATTGCTTGACTCTGTAGCTGAGTTCCCAGATGGCTACCCACTTCTAGTTTTGAGATCCTCTCACTGTCCCCATTTGAGAGTATGAGGTCTAGGATTGCTCCCTCATGAGTGGTTTCCAAAACTAGCTGTCTGAGTCATGCTACCTGTAGGGCATCGCAAATGGCCCTGCTCTTGGATGTGGCTGCAGCAAATGTGCTCCAGTTAACATCTGGCATATTCAGGTCTCCCATCAGCAGAATCTCCCCTTTCTCTGCCATCCTAAGAATGCCTTCTATCACATCCTTGTCCATTTCCTCCCCCTGACATGGGGGTCTGTATACAACCCCTGTGCAGATTGTGGTGCCAGTTCCAGTCTCTAAGGTGACCCACAGTGCCTCCTCTCCTCCCTGTTTATTCTTTTGTTCAGTTGCTTTTATCCCTTCCCTTACATAGAGAGCTGCTCCTTCCCTCTTTTCCCCTCCCTGTCTCTCCTGTAGGTTGTGTACCCTGGTATGTTAATCTCCCAGTCATGGTTCTCTGTATACCATGTTTTTGTGACTGCTATGATATACAGGCATCCCTCTTCTCTCAAGGCCACCAGTTCAGGGAGCTTGTTGCCCAGACTACGGGCATTGATACTCATTACCTTCCATTTTCAGATGGCCTTACCCCTTTTTGCCCCATCCCTGTCCTCATTGACTAAGTCACTTTCTCCATTTTCCCCTGCCCTGTCCCTATCAATATCTCTAAGTTGGTGTTTACCTCACTTACTACCCTAACTTTTTTTTTGGGGGGGGCTAGGATTTCCCTGCTCCTTCCAAACAACATTAAGTCTTGCTGTATTCTGACTATTGCAGTTAGGTCCTGCCTTTCAACTTCCCCGGAGAACAAAGAGTTAACTTTCCATGGCCAGCATGGAATGTTCAGTGCAAGCTCGGTTGAAGCCCCTGTCTGCTGTTGTTTAAACTCCAACCATCAGATTCTTTATTCCGCCTCACTGAACAGTCGCTCCAGAGATTTCTCCTTTGCTCGGTTCAAAAAGTCAGTTAAAGTGTCGTTTTTCACTCAGTTTCTACCAAATTTCTGCTACTGAATCTGTCAGTTTAAATCTCTGTCTGTGGTACCGTGAGTACTAGATAGGTTTTACATTTAGTTTCTGTGTGGAACTTGTAAATTTCGGATCGGTTCGGCTGAACCGATCAGTTTAGTTTAAAAAAGTTTGTGAATTTACTTAGAGTGTGGTAACTGGTCCGTATCGGTTCTAAAAAAAAAGATTTTGTTATGTTTTTTTCCAAGACCCATAACACGGTCAGGAACTGATAGGGGAGTCTTGCCTGGTGGATTGCCGAAAAAAGGGTACGTTTTGGATAGGATTGGCCATGTCTGAGAAACCCAAGAAAAAAAACAGGCCCACTGGGTTTCAGCACTGCAGTGTGTGTGAGTAAGCCTTTGCTAAGGCTGATCCCCACACCACCTGTGTTTATTGTCTGGGGTTTGACAACCTCAATTCAGACTGCCAAATTTGTAAGGATTTTCCCAAAACTACCCTGGATAAAAGATTAGGTAGACTAAGGGAAAGGGAGGCCGAGAAGTCCGCTGACCCGGATGGCCAGCCTGGTTCGGGTTCCGACCAAACCAGAAGGAGTGCTCTCTGATCAGGGCAATGCTTCTTCAGGCAAAAGGAGAGCCGATTCTGAGGAGTCGGTTCCAGTTAAAAGGAAGAGAAAAGATAAATCATCTGGTTCAGATCCAGAAATTCATACTCCAACCACTGATGAGATAGCCAAAGCGATAAGAATAGTGCAATCATTAACTTTGGTTCAGGCCGAAACCGGCACCATCTGGCAGGGGCTCGGTTTGGTCGGTTCCCTCGGTTCCGGATTACACTTCAGAAGAATTTTATGAACCACAGGACGAGGAGGGAGAGTATGAGGATGATGATAGTGATTATGAAAGTCTGGATGTGCCTATTGACCCGGACATCCCCCCAGATAGACCTTCAGGTGTTTCGTCTCCTAGGCTTTCTGAGTCCCCTTCCCACTTTATGTTTTACAGAAAAGTGGCTGAAACCCTGCAGCATCCAATAGAAGAAGCAGTAGAGGATCAGGAGCAGCCTGGTTTTGTTGAAATGATGGACATCCCAGAGTCCAGGAGACGTCTGTTCCCCTCCATAAATCTTTTGTGAAACAGACAAATAAAATTCTTAAGACTCCTAACTCCATACCTCCTGTGGACAGATGAATGGACAAGAGGTACACCCTTTCAGGCTCGGACACGGAGTTCCTTTTTCTGCAATGCAGCCATGTTGGGGTAGTGCAGGCTGCTGCCTGTGATAAGGCAAATATCCCCTTGGCATCACACCCCTCAGATAAGAACTCCAGGAGGATTGATGCCATGGCAAAAAAGCAGTACATGGCAGCATCTTTGGGACTCAGGCAGGCTAACTGTATGGCCTACACAGCTAGATACCAGAAGTCCAGATGGATACTGTGAAACAATCACGGGATTTAAGAATGCATGGGATAGACATAAAGGAATTCTAGAGGTCAGGGGTAAGGGGAAATAGACTTCTAGGAAAACAAACTTAACTTACAAGCTCAAATGGGCAGACTAGGTGGGCCATAGGCCCTTATCTGCCGACACTGTCTATGTATCTATGTACTGTGCTGGCTCTGGCTAAACAGGCCCCTGACCAGCTTGCCAAGGAGCTGGAGCAGGTGGCTGCAGATGGTATTGAGGCATCCAAGGTGCAATTTCATGTTGCTGTGGACTCCAATGGTGTTTCATCAAGAGTTGTGGCTACATCTGTGGCCCTTCGGAGATGGCTTGGCTCAGATGTACTAGCCTATCACAGGATACCCAGGCTAAGGCCCTGGATTTTCCTGTTATTGGTAATTTTCTGTTTGGGGAGCAGACAGAGAACTACATGAAAAAGATGGATGAGTACAGGACCACCAACAGGAGTGCTCAGGCCAAAGAAAGGCAAGCCACTCCTCAAAGGCAGCAGTCCAGGGGCAGGGGTAGGCCTTTTTTTCAAAGGCCTTTTTACCAAGCCCAGGCCTTCTCTTCTTCTTATGCTGAGAGGGGGGTTCTTCAGAGGGAGAGGCAGACAGGGAATGAGCAGGCCTGCTTCCACCCCTCAGCCTAAAGCCCCTGCCAAGCAGACACCCTGATGGGTCTGCCCGGGCCGATTCTCCAGTACCTGTAGGGGGCAGGCTGGCTTACTTTGTCCAGGACTGGAAGTCTCTGACATCAGACAAGTGGGTCCTGGAAGTAGTAAGCCAGGGACTGGTTCTCAGCTTCAAAAAATTTCCCAAGATGAGAACCAGATCCTTTCCACCTGCAAATCCATCGGAGACCCTTGCCCTAGAGGCAGAGGTTAAATTCTTCTTGATGGAAAGCTGTGCAGTTCTAGTTAATTCAATACTAAGATAACGTAAAGATTCATATGACCACGCCAGGCCCAAAGCAGTGATATCATGCTTAAGAACTCTGTGATTTAAAGAGAACACGGTGGACTTACCAACATTTAACTTGTAATTAGACAACTTACTATATTCCTTTATTAGGTCTAACATAGCAGGAATGGAGGCCTCTGGATATGAAAGCTGTAAAAGTAAATCATCAGCATAAGCAGACACTTTAATTTCCATGTCTAATATTGTGATACCTTGTACCTGCGGACATAAAAGCAATTTGCGAATTAACGGTTCTAGGTATAAATTGAAAAGAAGCGGGGAAAGGGGACAACCCTGTCTGGTACCAGAATGTAATGAAAATGAGTCAGAAATTACCCCATTACCTGAAATTTTGGCAGATGGATTTTGATAAAGCGCTTTGATCCAAACTAGGAATTGTTGTGGAAAACCAAAAGCTTTCAAGGTTTGCAACAAGAAGTTTCAATTAACTCTATCAAAAGCCTTCTCCGCATCCAGGAACACCAACACTGCTGAAAAGGAGGCATCCCTGGACACCAAGAATACATGGGAAAGAGTACGTAAGTGATCTACAGAAGATCTTCCCTTCATAAAACCTACCTGTTGCAAACCTATTAAATCTGGAAGGATTAAACTAAGCCTATCTGCTAAGATCTTAGTTAATATCTTAATGTCCTGGTTTAATAGAGAGATGGGGTCTGTAGCTTTCCACAACTTCTAGGTTCTTACCAGGCTTTGGTAGCAGTACAATGAGAGCCTCGAATAATGAGGAGTCTACACATGTACCAGATAATATAAAATGATATAAAGAAAGGAGATGGGGAGTAATCTGATCCTTAAAACATTTATAAAAGTAAGACGAGAACCCGTCAGGTCCAAGAGATTTATCGGAAGGTAATCCCTATATTACTGCCTCTATTTCCCGTGTTGAAATTGGAACCACTACTCCTCTGTTAGGTTCCTGAAGCTCAGGTAGTTGAGCCTCTTTTAAATAAAGGGAAAGAGTTGAATTGGACGGGGGGATTACTCATATCACCATATAAATGTTTATAATAACTAGTAAATTCCAATATTATTTCCTGAGGGGAAGATTTTAAAGACCCTTCCAATTTAGAGCGAATTGGGGGGATAAATCGAGCTGACTCCTGTTGTCTTATTCTCTGAGCTAATAGTTTCCCTGCTTTTTCTCCCTGGTCTACATATGAGGCCCTTGCACATATTGCAAATTCTGCCTTCTCGTTCAGAAGGCTAATATAGGAATCCTTTAATTTTGTTAGTTTTTGTTTGTCTTCTTCAGTTGATTGTGGCTGTAAATTAGCCTCCATTGATCTAATCTGAGGTAACATAGCTTTCTGTTTTAAATCTTGTTTTTTCTTCCTACTAGATGCCAATCCAATTAAAATACCATGAAGATACGCTTTAAAGGCACACCACAGAATGTCAGGTTTAATATCCTGAGCAGAGTTGGTTTCAAAAAATTGTTTAATATGCTCTTTTATACATTCAACAGTTTTTGAGTCCTTAAGTAGTTGATCATTCAACTTCCATTGGGTGTGGCGTTTGGGCAAGAATGGAAGAGACAAACTGAATTGTACCACTGAATGATCTGAGGGGGGACCTGATTGGATAATGGAGAGTGTTACCCCAGGCAAAATTTGTTGAGAGACCAATAAATGATCAATATGAGACATAGATCCGTGGACAGGAGAAATGAAGGTATATTCCCTAGCTTCTGGATGTAGTACCCTCCATATATTGCAAATTCCCAAATGGTCCATTAAATCATGAATGGCACGCCTAGCAGGGAAAGGTCTTCCTGAGGTTTTACCAGTACGATCCTTATCTGGGTCCAACACCAGATTGAGGTCTTCCCCCAAAATTATTAAAGTAGGTAGTAATGGGAATATTGAATTTAATAACTGCATAAAAAAGAGGGTCCTCCTTATTAGGACCGTAAATACTCCCCAATAAAAATTCTTTGGAGAAAAGAATACCTTTCACCAAGGCAAATCTGCCCTGTGGATCTTTCACCACCTGTGTGGCATTAAATGGAATATTCCTATTAATCAGAATCAAAACCCCACAACTATTAGAGGAGCCTTGAGCCGGAAAAAAATGCCCTATTTGCAATCTTCTAAACTGAATGGCCTCGGAGTCTAACAAATGAGATTCTTGGATAAAAGAAATATGAGAGTACAAGATGCTCAAGTGTTTCAGAATTTTGTATTGTTTTAGTTTCTGACGGACACCTTTGACATTCCAAGTGGAAATACATACATCATTAGCCATTCTGTCTAATCACCCACCAAGTCATTTTCTATCTTAATACCTGTTATTAGTGAACCATTGTAAAATTTTGTTAAACTGGACTGTTGAAACCACCCACAGCAGAAAAGAAAAAATCCCCCCAATAAAAACCCACTACTAAAACCCCCTTGAATAACCCCATCCCCTACCCTCCCTACCCCCTTACTATCCTGCAAATCGTTTTGCAGCAAACCATCACTTAGCCATCTCATCACGTACCCCCAGCATCACGCCCTATTTATATCCCGAATATTCCATAGGATGTAATATAGAACTATGCACACTAACACATAAATCCTACATGCAAATATTATCTATGAAGTATAGGACTTTGTCTGAAAGTAAACTACCCCAAAATCCAAGAGTAGGAGAAAACAACAAATGGGGAAGGGCAAACATCCCTAATCTTTACTATAAAACCTATAAGTTTTTACTGCGCAGTGGATAGCACTTCCCACAAAAATAAAGCAAAAGAGATCTCACATACCAAATCTGCCCCGACTACTACATGATAAGACCCCTAGTACTAGGTCTGAATACAAGGCATCACCATACCAATTGACCTGCATCTCCTAAAACCACATGTAGCCTTAAATTGTTATAATATTTCTCCACTTTGCAACAGTAACCTTTCACGCAGCCCAGTCCAGTGCTGATCTAGTGGAAAAGCAGAACATCCCCCTCTTGTGGCATCTCCATGTAACCGCCTCCCTACCTTAACTATCTACGAGCTATACTTTGCTTGCTGTAATAATGGGGAAGGGAAAAGAAGTTAAAAATGGACATAAAAAAGAAAACCCCGGAAAGAAAAAAGGAGGAGAGTAAACTCCGCTCGAATCTGTCTCTAAAAATTAAAATCTAACTTGACCATGATGTAATATCTATCCGTGAAGTAACTCTACAAAACCTTGCAGGCAGCACATTTCCTCCTTAAAATAGATAGCAAATCGCTAACGTGCCTGGTTGCCGACTGCATGACAGAGACCACAGGGCTACATTCTTGAACACTGTCTTCGTGGAATCATGTGAGAGCAATTCGTCCTTATACTACTGCTATCCCCAACTATGATCACCACAGCAAAAAAAAAAAAAAACCCATCAATTCTGACTTTAATAAAGATTCCTGATTCTTCCCTGTGGAATATCAACGTAAAGCTCTCCCTTTCTTCACTCCCCTCCTTACAAAGAGTGAGGGTGAAGTAACCTGACCAGCACACAAGTCCACCGGACAATCCATAACTTTAAAAGCCAACCAGTCTGAAACAAAAACCACACATCAGTTATTTGTTTTCCTTGTTTTCTCCTTTTCTTTCTTTTATTCCTTCATTCATTCTATGGATCATTTTCTCCGTTATTTGCCACCAACAAACGATAGTCCACTTTCAAGTATCCTTGAATAAATCGGGCATAGCCAACTTCAGGCCTTTGGTTGCTGCCCCCAAGTCCTCGTACGAATGCCAGGTACCCAAGATCAATACCTGCAGCTTGGCTGGATAAATTATTCGGAACTTAATTCCAGCCACAATTATTTTAGTAACGAGAGGGTGAAAGGAGGACCTGCGTTGGCGCACTGAAAGTGGCAGATCCTGGGCAACTCGTATTCTTACCCCCTCCCACTGAAGATCTTGAATTTCTCGAATTTTAAGAAAAAAGTGTTGCTTCTCCAAGTAGTTTAAGAATCGAAAGATCAAGGGCCTGAGGGGAGCCCTAGTCGGTGGGGTTGGGCGGAGTGCCCTGTGAGCCCACTCTATAATGTACTGAGTCCCGTAGGAGAAGGACCCACTATTTTCTCCAGAAATTTTTGAACAAATAAAATGGAATCATGCCCTTCTTCAGCTTCCGGGAGGCCAATAATTACCGTGTTATTCCTGTGGCTGTGACCCTCTAAATCCTCCAGCTTCTGTTCCATTTTTACCAGCTTTTGTTTTATAGATACAATCTCAGGTTCCGATTTGTCAGCCCTTTTCTCTAAGGAGGTGATCTGTGCCTCGCTGTCAGATGTCCTCAACACAATGTCTTCTATGGCTTGAGTAATCGATTTAATTTCTAAGGTAAGACCTTTTAAATCCTCCTTGAAAGGTCTAAATTCCGCAAGAAAACCTGAGAGAGTAAGCGGCTCCTGATCGGAACTCTGATGTGGCATGGCTTGCCCAGGCAAAATGTTGGTCCTTTGTTTTTTAGGTGCCTTTTCGGGCTTGGCCGGCGTAGTGTGTTTTGGTTGTATTTTCCTCATGTCCACTTCCATCTCATTAAAAACACTCCACCTGGATACCCCAGACTTTCTTACACCTGTTATTAGCCTTTTCTCCGTTCGGCGAGTTGAATTATGTAGATAAAATTTGGATTATTACCGCGTCAGACGGGAGAGGTGAAAGAAGGCGTCTCTTCAGGTTCGCTGCATTACGTGACCCTCGGGGGAACAGAATTCTGCTGTGCATGTCCCGAAACTGTGACTCTTACTCTCTCTCCCCTATGCTGGGCGGGAAATAGGGTTGCACACTGTACGAGGAGACCATGCAGAACAAGCATTTGTCAATGCTGAATGTTTGCTTGCTGGTATTAGCATTGGAAATGCAGGAGTTAGACAGATGGCAGAGTAGGAATGGTAGTGAAGTACTGAACTTCATGCCAGCCCCACCTCCACCCTGCAGAGATGGATAGGCATTGGCGTATGTGTTTGTGTTGTCACCCACAACGTTCATGCCATTTCATCTCATCCTAGCCTACAGACACTGACAAGTGTTGAGGTGTGCCTTGGGGTGTTCGGCTTTACAGTCGTCCCACTCCATAAGGACATATGCTGAAATGGGTGCAATATAGAATGGGATGAACTGTGGGGCCGAAGAGTCGAAGGTACAGCTCACTTCCTTTCAGTGGCTGGGGGTGGGGGTGGGGTATGAATGGCATGAACATTACAGTCAGCAATTCAAAGGCACATCCCTGATGTCTGTCAGTCTGTAAATGGTGGGACGTTATGGTTAGAAACCAAAACGCCTCGGGCATTTGTTGGTATTTGCACTACAAATGTTCAACATGGCCATTTTGTGACCCCCACCTCATGAAAGCATTTGTGGCCTCTTCTCATAAACAGTGGCACTGTAATTTTGTCAATGTGTCCTGAAATTTGAGTTTCCACAGCGACCGTGTCATTGTGCGCCAGTTGCACGAAAACACAGATCAGGCAGGATGTGAAGAATGACAGCTGTACCATTCATAGGGAGGTGTGAAGAGATGGCAGTGTTGAAAATCTGTAGTGAAAATATTAAAAATGCTCAACCTTCGGGGTGTACATGGAAACTACGCAACGCATGCGCTTAACACAGTCATTTGGTGGAATTATTTCACAAAATTTTCAACATAGGCATTTTGTGACCTCTACTTATGAATACTGTCACTATGATGTTCTTAATCTGTCCTGAACATTGATTTCCACCAGCAACCGTGGTATTCTGCGCCTGATGTGTAAATGCATATTTAGGGTAGGGTGTGAAAAATGACAGCTCTACTGTTCATAAGGGGGTGTGGAAAAATGGCAGTTTTGAAAATCTGGAGTGAAAATACTGCAAATTTGAGAAGGTGCACAGAAACTGCACAATGCACGTTTGTAACAGTCATTTTATGGACATTTGTCACCAAATTTTCAACATAGGCATTTTAGGACCTCTGCTCATGAACAGCGTCTCTGTGATTTTACATACGAACATACAAATTTGCCAGCAGAACATATCAATCGGTCTATGTAAGTCTGTCTGAGTGTGCAGCTAGCATCCTAGGTTGCAGCTGCCCCAGCCTCCTCTACCTCAGTTCCTCCCCAGCTTTTCCCAGCCCCTGCCCCCCCGACTCTTTCTCCTGCTTTATCCCATTCCTCCTTAAAGTTATTGACTGTCCTACATGTTACCACCCCCTCTGGCAGCACATTCCAACTAGACATCACCCTCTCAGAGAAGTAGTGCCTCCTCATTTCCCTCCTGAAACATCCCCCTTCCAACCTTAGTCCACGCCCCCTCGTCTCTCTTCCACTCCTCAGTTTAAACGCCCCCTCGGTGCTAGGTTTATTTAGTTCTTCAAGTAGCTAAACACTTCGGTCATATCCCCCTGTTTCTGCTTTCCTCCAGTGTGTACATGTTCAGCTCCATCAACCTAACTTCATTTTCCTTTCCTTCCATCCCCTTTAACATTTTTGTTGCTCTCCTTTGCTCCCCCTCCAGTAACTTTAATCTTACTTCGAGAGGGCTCTTGCAGTAGGTAATTACATATAGGACTGACGTCCGGCCGGCAGCAGGACCCCACGGAAAAATTTCTAGCTAGCAGTCCCTGGCGGGGACCACCCCCACATCAGATGACTGGCATCAGATGACGTCAGTATAAAGGGGCAGTCCCAGACACCCGCCTTCCAGTTCTTTCCCACCATCAGCTCGTGCAGTGCCTCGCGGTTAAGTTCCTATCGCTCAGTCCTGTTACTTCATCGGTTTTTCCGATTAGTTTCAGAATTTTACTCTTTCGTCAGGTGAACGTCAGTATATGTAGTCCCCTTCAAAGAATAAGTGTGACTTGTGCGGTGCCCAACTGTCTCACAAAGACGGTTACTCCCTCTGCCTCTTCTGCCTAGGCCCTGACCACGCGGTCGATAAGTGCCTGCACTGTCTCTGGTTCAAACGGCCACCCACAGACGACGCCAGCAGTCCCTCGAAGCCCATCTCCTCAAAAAGAAGACTTCTACGATGGAGAAAGAGGTGAGAAAACTTCGGCAGGTGTCAACCTCCCCTGCAGGGCACAAAAAGCAGGATAAGGAAAGGCACCGGGAGAAGGCCTCCTCTGGAGTCGCGGCTCAGGTAACATCCCCTCCGGGGGAATCGCCTGATGGCAGCCTCCAAGGCTTTGGAGGAGGCATCGGCCCGCCCGACGGGTTCAAGAGGAGACTCCAGCCCCCAGTACTGCCGCTGGCCTGTGGCCTACTGGCGCGGGTACCTCCCTTAAGCCGGACGTCAGCCCCTCCAATGTACGCAGGGAGAAGGCCTCTAAGACGCTTGACCCTTCGGGGTGGCACTTGGCAGTGTCTCCATCGGACCGGGCCTCCTCTCATTCTCGGCCCGCCTCCAATGAGTGACCCCCGAAGCCGGACGCTGGCTCCTCTGGCGTCTGCTGGGACTCGGTCCATAAGCCACACGTCAGCTCCTCCGACGTGCGCCGGACCTCTGAGCCTACGGTGGAACTTTCTACTTCTGTCATTTCAGGCTCTCCGCAGCCTTTGCTGCCATCAGGGGAGCCCCACTCCCCCCTGCCTGACCCGAGTTTTCCCTCCATCCCGGATGAGGCTGGGACCTTGGGCTACGGGCTGGATCTGACACCAGTTCCCTGATGCTGGCTCCTCGCGGCCCGATGCCAACCCGGCGGTCCCGCCCGGCGTCGGTTCCGACAACAACTTGTCCGACGTCGGCGGGATTTTCCTCTTGCTCCAGGCCCTCACCCCACGGGCCTATTCCGGCTGATCCGCCCGTGGACCATGGAGTACCCGGCTGGGCCGTCTGCTCCGGCAGCTCCTCCAGCGCCTGGGTATCCGCCGTCGTACCTGACGCCGGTTTTCCCAGGTCCGCGGTATCCGGTCCCGCTGTACCCGGTGCCGACTCCTACAACTCTGCAGTACCCAACGCTACAGTACCCATCTCCAAGATTCCCGCAGCCGGGTTACGGATACTCCCCCTACGGATTTCCTCCATACAACTATCCCCCACCTCCGTCCCCTAGGCCGGCGGTGGATCTGCAGGAGACTCTTGCTTCTTGGTGGGCTGGGCCAAGGCTCAGCTCACCAAAAGGAAATCGTGAAGCAATCTTCTGGCGCGGTGCTTCCCGGCTCCCGTCGGCCGAGGCGGCACCTCCCTCTCCACCTCCGGTTCCCGGGCTTTGCCCTAGGGATCCAGAGAGGGCAGTACACGTGTTCTGGGATCCTCCCAAGGAACCGTTCCTCCCCCTAGACGAGTTAGGGAGTCTTACTCTGCTTCAGACTCTTCTTCCCCTTCTCTCTCTCGGACTCTTCGGAGGCTTCCGATGGAGGTTCCAAGAAAGACGATGAGCCACGCTCTCCATCCAGACCCCGGCCGAGGACTCCTCAGAAGTCTCCTCCGGAGGATCCTTCCTTCACGGAGTTGCTCAGGAAGATCCAGGAAGTTCATCAGTGGCATTCCTTAGAGCCAGATCCTCAAAGGGTAAAACTCACTGAGCATCTGGACTTGTCCCTCACAGCTCCTACCTGGATTGAGCCTCACACCCACCTTGTTTCCACTATTTGGAAACAACCATCGGCTTTAGCCCCACTTCCCAGGAAGTCGAACAGGCTATACCAGGCTCCGGAGGGTGTAGACTTTTTAGACTCTCACCCCCGTGCAGACTCGGTTGTGATTAGCGCCGCTCACGGCTGGTCAGCACATCCGAAGCACTTGAGCTCACCTCCCCCGGATAAGGAATCTCGCCTTCTGGATCAGTATGGAAGGAAGAGCTACACTTCTTCCACACTGGGGATTAGGGCCCTGAACTATGTAGCACATATGGGGGTTTACCAGAAGGCCGTCCTTACCCAGGCGGAATCCAAGATCGACCCTCTGCCTGACTCTCAACTAAAGCAGGAGTTGGCCGACCTGGTCCGTCCTGCTTGTTCGGCCAGTCATCACATTCTGAGGATGACCTATGACGCAGTGGACACCGCAGGACGGAGTTCTGCATTCGCCATAAGTCTTCGGCGTCACGTATGGCTCTGTGTGTCAGGTCTGGTCCCGGAGTAGCAGTCAACCATCCAAGGAGCGCCTTTCAGAGGTTCTATGCTTTTCAGTGGTGATGTCAAGGACATAATCACTGACTTGCAGGAGAAGGGGACGGCCCTTAAATCGGTTGATTCAATGTACCATGCCCAGCCCCCACAGCGCTGTCCCTTTCTCAGACGCAGCTGGCCTCAAGCGAAACCCCAGGGAAGGCGGCCACTAAACGTCTGGCCCCCACAGCTGCCAGGCCCCCGCCGCCCAAAAAAGCAACGGGTGTCCCAGCTGCGGCACTGCCTCACACCACCTGACTCCTTTCCTCTCCCACCGCCTCCGGACGCCCCGGAGGAACCGGTAGGAGGGAGGTTCTCCCTCCACCTTCCGGGTTGGGAGAGGATAACTTCGGATTCATGGGTGCTCCAGATCATAACAGAGGGGCACTCCATAGAGTTTCTACAGAAACCTCCACGTCACCCCCCTCTGAATTCCGCTTACTCAAGGGACCATCTTCCTTTGGTCAGGAAGAAATCTCAGCACTTCTTGCAAAACAGGCTATAGAGCCTGTTCCTCCTCACCTCTATGGGATGGGGTTCTATTCCCACTTTTTCCTTGTGCCAGCGAAGATGGGAGATCTCAGACCTATTCTTGATCTCAGCTCCCTGAACCTGTATGTGGAGTACAAGAGGTTCAGGATGCTCTCCCTTCAATCCCTTTTGGCCCTGCTTCGGCCGGGCCATTGGCTTTGTGGACTAGATATGCAGGATGCGTACCTGCACATCCCCATTCGCCCTTCGCACCGAAAGTACCTCAGGTTTGCGTTCCAGGGGGCCCACTACCAATTCCGGGTGCTCCCATTTGGTCTTTCCTCGGCCCCCTGAGTCTTTACCAAATGTCTGGTGGTGGTAGCGGCCCACCTGCGTTCTTTGGGAGCTCAGGTTTTCCCCTTCCTAGACGACTGGCTCCTGGCGGCCCCATCCAGGGTGGAACTCCTGCATTTCCTCTCCCTCACCCGGCAGGTTTTCACTGGCCTGGGTATTACCATCAACCATTCCAAGTCTCACCTGGACCCTTCACAGAGGCTCCAGTTTATCGGGGCAATTCTCGACACAACTTTGTGCAAAGCTTTTCTACCTCCAGACATGGGGGCCTCCCTCCAGTCACAGATTTCCCTCCTATCAGTACACAGGAGGGTTCCGGCGAGGTCAGTGCTCCGTCTACTGTGGCTTATGGCGGCGGCCATCCCGATGGTTCCGAGCGCTCGCCTCAGATCAACGAGTAGACGACCTAGATCATCCGGTTCTGATCTCCTCGCCGATGGTAAGAGACTTGCAATGGTGGATGCTTCCAGAGAACCTCTTCCGGAGGATTCCCTTTTTTCATCCTCCCCCCGATCAGACTCTGACCACGGACACTTCAGGCAAAGGTTGGAGAGCACATCTGGGTCCTCACCGAACCCAATGCCTTTGGTCAAAGTTGCAAATAGTTCTCCACATTAATGTGCTTGCGCTTCGAGCAGTGCTTTATGCACTCCAGGCCCTTCACCAATTCATCCTTCCCGGTCACCTAGCTGTCCAAACGGACAACATGTGCGTGGTATGGTACATCAACAAGCAGGGAGGAACCAGGTTCTACCCACTGTGCAGGGAAGCGATGAGGGTCTGGGATTGGGCAACTCTCCACAACCTTCACCTCACGGCGATCCACGTTCCGGGAGTCGACAATGTCCTGGCAGACAGATTAAGTTGCTCTTCGGCTCTTCCACATGAGTGGGAATTGGACAAAGAAGTTCTAAAAAACATCTTCCAGGTTTGGGAGACTCCTCAGATAGACCTATTTGCCTCCTGCCAAAAAGCAAAACTTCCAATCTTTTGCTCGCTCGCTCCAGAGTGAGGCGCTTTCTGAAGCGACGCTCTCTCTCTAAGCTGGAAGGACAGATTCATCTATGCTTTTCCCCCCAATTCCTTTAGTCCCTCGTGTGCTTCAGAAGCTTGCTCTAGAAGGAGCGAGAGTGATTCTGATCGCTCCTTTCTGGCCCAGGCAAATCTGGTTCTCTCTTCTTCAACAATACTCAGAGGTTCCTCCGCTTCCTCTTCCTTTATCTCCAGGATTGCTGACTCAGGATCAGGGGACCCTGGTCCATCCGGGACTCAAGTCCCTTCATCTTCATGCATGGCTCCTGCAGACCTAGCTCAATCTCGTATTGGCGTTTCTCCTAAGGTGGCCGAGATTCTAGTGGAGGCTAGAAAACCCTCCACTAGGTCCACCTACGCCATGAAATGGAAAATATTTTCTATCTGGGCTGCGTCCAGGAACGTGGAGCCCTTTTCCTGCCCTGTAACCATTCTGCTTGAGTACATGCGTCATCTTTTCGACCTGGGTCTCAGTCACTCCTCTTTGAAAGTCCATATGGTGGCTATTTCAGCCTACCATGTCCCCTTTACTGATAAGGCTTTTGCTCAGCTGGAGGTATCCAAAACTTTCCTCAGAGGGGTCCTCCATCTCAGGCCCCCTGTCCGGACTCCAGCTCCACCTTGGGACTTAAACTTTGTCCTTGAGAAACTTACCCTTCCTTCCTTTGAGCCTGTGGCTTTGCAGACATGAAGTTTTTATCATGGAAGACACTCTTCTTGGTGGCCATTACTTCTGCTCGCAGAATTTCCGAGCTCCAGGCCCTTATGTGTAAAATCCCTTATCTGATTTTCCACAAAGAACGAGTAGCTCTTCGAACGAATCCTAAGTTTCTTCCGAAAGTGGTAGTGGAGTCTACCTTAAATCAGTCTATTGAGTTCCCTGCCTTTTTCACGCAGTACTCCAACCAAGGAGAATACTTGCTCCATACCATGGATGTCCACAGGATTCTGAGATACTACATCGATAGGACGAAGGATCTCAGAAAGACTGATCAGTTGTTCGTCTCTTTTGCTCACAAAAGGGAAGGCAGTGCTGTCTCCAAGCAATGCCTATTGAAGTGGTTGGCTCATTGCATCACTTTCTGTTATGACAAGTACAACAAGACCCTTCCGGGTCAAGTCAGAGGTCAGTCACTCCACTCGTGGAGTAGCAACCTCTGTGGCTTGTTTCAAGAATGTGTCTGCGGCAGGCATCTGTGCTGCTGCCACTTGGACTTCCGTCCATACCTTTACGAAACATTACAGTTTGGACATTGCCTCTCGACGTAGAGCAGGCTTCAGGTTAGCCGTCTTGCAAGGCCTCCTATCTTGAGGTTTGCAAGGTTGTTTGCTACTTCTCGGAGTAGTTCCTCCTCCCAGTGCCTTTCATTTGTCCAGACTGCTTGGGATTCTGTCCATATGTAATTACCTGCAGGAGCCCTCTCGAGTAAGATAGTACAGTTACGTAAGAACTTACGTAACAGTAGATCTTAGAGAGGCTCTTGCAGTAAATAACTTCATCCGCCCTCCATCCCCTAGGCTTTTCAGCTCCTTTTCCATTGAGGAATATCTGCTCTCTCTCTTCGGGCCTGTGGCCGAGAAAGAACTGGGCGGGCGTCTGGGACGCCCCTTTATACACGGCGTCATGGCGGTCACCTGAAGTGGGGGAGGTCCCCGCCAGGGACTGCTAGCTAGAAATTTTTCCGTGGGGTCCTGCCACTGGCTGGCATCAGTCCTATATGTAATTACCTACTGTAAGAGCCTCTTTTGAAGATCTACTGTTACAGTAAGTTCTTACATAACTGTACTATCTCTCCTCAGGTATGGCCTCCAGTATTGCACACAGTACTCTAGCTGCGGTCTGACCAATGATCTGTAGAGAGGTAGGATCACATCCTTGTGTCTGGATGAGAACCCCCCCTTGTGATGCATCCCATCATCATGTTTGCCTTCAATGCTGCTTTCCTGCACTGGGCCGAGTTGTTCATGCTCCCAGTTACCAACACCCCTAGGTCCTTCTCCTCCTCCGTGATTCCCAACCAGCAGTCTCTCTTCTAGTTCTTAGCCCTGAAGTGCATCACCTTACACTTCTTTGCACTGAATCCTAGCTGCCACTCCTCTGACCATGTCTGTAGTTTGTTTAGGTTCCCCTGCAGTTTTTCCCATCCATCCTCTTCGTTCACCACCGCCCCCGATTTGGTATAATGTGCAAACAGACTAACCCTGCTACACAGTCTGTGTGCTATATCGAAGATAAAGAGCCCAAATAGCACTGGGCCCAGCACTGACCCCTGTGGCACCCTGCTTGCCACTGCCCTTGGTGCCAGGAGCTACCCTACCACCACCCTCTGCACTCTCCCCTGTAACCAGTTCTCTATCCATTTAGTCAGACCAGCTTCCACCCATACCCCTCCTGCTCCTCACTCTTTTCCTCCTTGGCCTGTGTCCCTCCTCCCGGTAGTCTGTGCCCTTTCTCCTTCTTATTCTTATCGGGTGGTGGTGCCTTCTGTATTACACTCAGACCACTCTGCCCGCCCTCTCCCAGGGTTACTACGCCTCTGCCTTTACCTATATCTAGGAGAAGTGAGCTCATTAGGCTCCCCTGTCTGGACCTTTCTACTAACCTCAGTGTTTTGGCCACCCCCACCACTAGTTTAAATCCACCTTAGTAGAGATATACCCCTGTAATCCTGTCTTTAATACTCCCCTCCCCTTCCCTTCCTGCTCAAGTGTACCCTGCCCCTTGTATGTGTCACTATTCCCCTCAGACCCTACCACAGTTAGTCACTAACCCATAATTTTTGGTGTGGCACCAATACCTCAACCACTCGTTGAACTCTTCAAGCCTACCCTTCCTCCCCATGCTTGCACATGGTACCAGCAGTACCTCAGAGAATGCCATCGACTCCCACACCCCCTCATACTGCCTGCCCAACTACTCAAACCTCCCCTTCACTTCTTTCACAGTCCCCCCCGCCAAGTCGTTTGTACCCACATGCAACACTAAATGAGGATTCTTCCTCCTCCTTGTCGCACACTTGAGCAGTGCCTGCCCTGCCCTTCCTGCAGTCAACCTGAGGATAGCTTCAACCCAAATACGGCTGTGCCTTTCCCCCAGGATGCGTAACCCCCGGCGCTTACACCCCTTTCCCTTCTAATGCCCCTTCCACCATCCCAGTATTCATTTTTCCCTGCCCATTACCCCCTCCAGTTGCTCCCTCTGTGACTTCTGTATCTGTACCCCCTACTTCTGCCTCAGCCCTTTTCTCTGCCTTATTCCTCCCATCTCCATTGAACCCCTTCCCAGCCTGACTACTTTCTACTGGACTTCCCATGTCGACCTCTCGTCCTCCTCTGCTGATTTCCAACCCCTCTCCTATACCCGCTGTTGTTGATTTAAAGCCCCCATTCCCTTCTACCCCAACAGTGATGCCCCTCCCATCCTTCCCCCTTTCCGTAGCCTTCTCTCCTCCAGTCACCACTCCTCCTTCCTTACTAGCCCCTTTTCTACCCTTTCATCCTTGCTGTCTCTTCCCCTACCTGTTGCCATCCTTCTCATGCCCCGCTTGTCCTCCCTCCTTCAGTATGTTCCTGCTCCCCCTCTCTCTCCCATAGCAGAGGTTCAAAGCTATTCCTAGTTGATACCCCTCCTACATCTCTTCCCCCTATCGGTTCCCACTTCCTACTTGTTCCCCTCCATGCCAACCCTGTTCCCACACCTGGTTGCTCCCTACCCGCAGCCATCTGCTCTCTCCCCTGGTACTCTTCGTGGTATCTTCCTCCCCCATCCTGAGCTGAGCCCTTGCCTCAGGCACCTTCTCCCTTCTCCTGTCTTTTCTGTTAGTGCCACTGATACTGGGGTTGGGCTCACTCTCTAATTGTTCTTCCTCCATCCCCCTTTACCATCCCCTATTCCCCCCCAGCCAGGATGCCTACCATACTCGTCTGCCCTGCCACTTAGACTCTGCCCTAACCTTCACAGTTCCTCCCTCAAACTAGCCAGTCGTCTACAGACCATACACCCCCCATCCTCCAAGTCCAGTCCAGGATCATGGCGGACCCACACCCTCTACACCCCACCACCCTTCCAAAGATGCCCGCCCTATTGACATGTGACACCTGCCCCATTTTGGCTCCCATCTTATGTTATGGGCTGTTACTCCCAGGTTCTGTACCCTGCTGCAACTGTTAGGCCCCTATTTACTCAAATTCCTGCCCCCCCCCAAGCACACACACTAGTCCCCCTACTGCCCCCTTGCCAACTGGGGAATTCAGTCTCAAATCTCATCCATTAGATACTGTATTACTATAGCAATCCTAAAGCCTCCTTGTCCTTTTTTCAGCCCCTCAGCTACCATAATTTTTGTTCTCAACTCTCATATAGTTTCACTTAGCCCGGTTAGAAATCCTATTGCACTCCAAGTATTACTCAGCTCATTTAGAGAAATAAATAGAACAAATAAATATGTATTATTGCAGCAGTCATAACAAGATAGCTATATATTTAGCTCAGTTAGAGAAATAAACAGAACAACTAAAACAACAAAAGTGGCCCCAAGGATGATCCAGGGAATTACAGACCAGTCAGTCTGACCTCCATTGTGGGCAAGCTTATGGAGACCATACTAAAGGAAATGTTGGTGGCATATCTAGAGGAGCATGGTCTCCAGGATGAGAGACAGCATGGGTTCATGTGGGGGAGATTGTGTCAAACAAATCTGACTGACTTCTTTGACTGTGTCACTAAGACAGTAGACAGGGGCCAAGCAGTAGACATCCTCTATCTTGATTTCAGTAAGGCCTTTGACTCTGTGCCCCACAAAAGGTTGACCAGGATGTTGGTGGATCTTGGAGTTGGAGAGAAGATGGCCAGATGGGTGGAAAACTGGCTGAGGGACAGAACCCAGAGGGTGGTGGTGGGGATAGTTATCTGGCACCAGAGATGTAACCAGTAGGGTCCCACAGGGCTCCATGCTGGAGCCAGTGTTGTTCAGTGTCTACACCAATGACATTGAGGATGGCATTAAAGGCAAAATGTGCCTATTCACAGATTATACCAAGCTCTGTAGGAGAGTGGACAAAGCTGATGGGATACAGGACCTACAGAAAGATGTGGAAAGATTGGGAGGTGGTCCAGGATCTGGCAGCTTGGCTTCAATGCCAAAAAATGCAAAGCTATGCATATTGGAGCCAAGAATCCTGGACAGAGTATTACCTGGGTGGAGTCCAAGTAGCTGCATCAGAGGAGGAGAAGGATCTGGGAGTGATGATCACTAGTGACCTGAAGCACTCCATGCAGTGCAAGAAAGTAGCAGCAAAGGCAAACAAGCTGGGATGTATAGCTAGGGGGATCAGTAATAGGAGAGAGGAGGTTATACTGCCGTTGTACAGGTCACTGGTAAGGCTGCATCTAGAGTATGGAGTTCAGTACTGGTGCCCACACCTCAAAAAGGACATTAACCTGCTGGAGAAGGTACAGAGGAGGGCTGATAGTCGGTCAGCAGGGCAAGGCATACTAGGAGAGGTTGAGGGCACTGAACATGTACTCTCTGGAAGACAGAAGAGAGAGAGGGGACATGATTGGGACATTCAGGTACTTGAAAGGGATAGATAATGTTCATAAGGAAAGTCTCTTTAAGCTGAGTGGCAACCATATCATGAGGGAGCACAGTCTTAAGCTGGAGGGTGGGAGGTTTAGGAGCGATGTCAGGAAGCACTTCTTCACAGAAAGGGTGGTAGATGCTTGCAATGTGATGCTAGAAGAGGTCATTTTGGTAAAGACACTGAGCAGCTTTAAAAGAGGCTGGGATAGGCATGGGGGGAGATAAGAATCATGGGTAGGGAGGATGAGAGGAGTGGGGAGGGAGGGCAGGGACATTAGCTCAAGCTGTGGACCCTGCAATACGAGCAGACTTGATAGACTAAATGGCCTTCTTCTGCTGGCTTCTTAGTATGTTTGTAACTAAATCTGTATTATTACAGCAATCTTAAAAGTATCCAATCATTGCTTTGTCTCCACTCCAGAGACCCTACTGTAATATAGGACCACAGAGGACATGGGAGGGAGGGTGGACTCTAAAGTCCCGGCAGAGCTCCATTGAGCTTGCTTACTCCCCCTCTTTCACTGTCTCGTTCTATTTCACCCGGCGCAGCAGGCTGCCCTTTTGTACTGGGCTCCTACTTGTGTTGGCGCCTTTTTCTGCCCACAAAGAAATCTGCAGCAGTCCCAACAGAGCTCCGTTGAGTTTGCTCACCCCCCCTTCTCACTCACTCATTCTGTTTCTCCCAGCACTGCAGGCTGCCCTTTTGTACTTAGCTCCAGCCTGCATTGGTGCCTATTTCTGCCCACAAAGAAATCCATGTAGTCTATTGAAACTCCGCTGAGCTTGCTCCCTTCCTCACTCGCTCATTCTGTTTCTCCAGGCTGCAGGCTGCCCTTTTCTACTGGGCTCCTGCCTGCATTGGCACCTTTTTCTGCCCACAAAAGAAATCTGTAGCAGTCCCGATAGAGCTCTGTTGAGGTCACTCACTCCCCTTCTCTCACTCGCTCGTTTTGTTTCTTCCGACGCTGCAGGCTGCCCTTTTGTACTGGGCCCCTGCCTGCATTGTTGCCTTTTTCTGCCCACAAAGAAATCCATAGCAGTCCTGACAGCGCTCCGTTGAGTTTGCTTACTCCCCCTCCCTCACTTGCTTGTTCTGTTTCTCCTGGTGCTGCAGGCTGCCCTTTTGTACTGGGCTCCTGCCTGCATTGGCACCTTTTTCTGCCCACAAAGAAATCCGCAGCAGTCCCAACAGAGCTCACTTGAGCTTGCTCTCTCTCTCTCTCTCACTTGTTCGCTCTTAATCTGTCCCAGACACTGATTTCCCAAAGCGACTGTGCTATTCTGCGCCAGAAGCACAAAAACACATTTCAGCCAGGATGTAAAAAGTAACACCTGTACTGTTCATAAGGAGGTGTGAAAAAATGCCAGTTTTGAAAATCTGGCGTGAAAATATTACTAATTTGCAAAGTTACAAGGTGCCTGCCATGAAGGGTAAGTCATGGGTGCATAAGGAAGGGGGTTTGTCCTTCGTAGGTTGGTGCTGGGGTGACAGCCGATGGCAGACTTGCAGCCGGGAGCTCTGGAAAGAAATACCATAATAAGAAAAACAAAAACAAATGAGTGAGGGGGTTACAGTGCAAATTACTGAGTTGGGAGGGCAAGGTACTCCCAGCAATGACGGGTTGCTCCCTCATAGCAGCAGAATGGCTGACGCTGCAATGACGAGGTGGATCCTGATTGCAGCGGCGAAAACCTTTCAAGGTGGTGGCACGCTGGCTGAACTAGTGTCAGCAGCAGCGTGCCACCACATTGGGGAAAGCGGACCAAGCCTCAAAAGGCACTGGGTGCACTGGCCACAACAGTGTCACACCTCCACAACCTGCTTCTGCAGCAAGCTGACGCAACATGTTTCTTGTACATGCGTGCAAGCAAACATGAAAATGAGCCTATTGGTTCACTGCAGCCACCCACGGTTTTTTTTACTGTGCCACTTCAAAATACAGGGGGGAAGTGTGAGAGACAGCTGAGACATTCACTTACATACTACCATGCTTTGTGTTCTTGTACTGCTCGCTAACATCAAAAAAATAATAGCCGACGACAAAATGTTGCTGAGCAGTGCAAGTAAATCCATCCATGGTGTGATGCAGTCTGTCAGCCTGTGTAAAAACTAGGTTGGGCACAGTTACCGTGGATTAAATAGGGAATTTAATCCATGGTCACCTGCTGGTCTTGAACCAATAGCTAATCCGATGTCACTGAACCCATGTTATATATATATATTTATATATATATATATATATATATATATATATATATATATATATTTATATATATATATTTTCATGGCAAAAAACTTCATTTAATGCATCAATTAGGGTTGATCCACGCGACAAAGCGAGTAAATTCAATTTTAGGGGTTCCAACCCTTGCACGCACCTGCCCCACCAACAGGCATCGAGGTGTGCATTGGGTTATTGGTCCTAACTCTCATCCCATCCCATGTGCAAACAAGCTGAGGTGGTGCAGCATGGAGAATGGGTTGAGAGTTAGGACCAACAACCCAGGGGTAGGGTGGGGTGCAAGAGGGTGGGAACTCCCAACTATCCGGCTTTTGTTGCTGTGGAACAACCCTACCTGATGCATTAAACAGTTTTTTGCCATGAATTTCCCTTACTTTTGAGAATGTGCACTATAAATAGTGAAGTAACGGAAACACAAATGCTAACGCACATGGTGACGTAAACGATAACGCAAACAGTAATACAAGCGCAAACGTTGATGAAAACAGAAACGCAAGCACATATGGAAATGCAAACCGTAACGCACATGGGCATGGTAATGTAGTAGGATATGCAAATGCTAATGGTAACAGCAACAATGGTGCCAAAGGAAACGCAAATGCAAATGGAAGCGCGTACGCAAATGCAAATGGTAATGCATACGGTGCTGCAAAACAAAATGCAAACAAAACCAGTAATGGAAACTCAAATGTTAACAGAAACGCAAATGAAAATGCAAAGGGTAATGCACACGGTGTCATAGACGGGAACAGTAATGCAAACAGAAATGGAAATGCAACTGATAACACACATGGTCACGGTACCGCAATAGGAAATGCAAATGCTAACGGTAACAGCAATGATGACGCCAAAGGAAACGCAAATGGAAGCGCATACGCAAACACAAATGGTAATGCACACGGTGACGCCAAACAAAAACAGTAATGGGAATGCAAATGTTAACAGTAACACAAATGCAAGCACAAACGTAAACGCAAAGGGTAACTCACATGGTGGCGTACACGGGAACGGTAAAGCAAACTGAAACACAAACGCAAGTGTGTACAAAAATGCAAATGGTAATGTGCATGGTCACAGTACTGCAATAGGAAACGCAAATGCTAATGGTAACAGCAACGATGACGTCAAAGGAAACTCAAATGGAAGCACATACGCAAATGCTATTGGTAATGCACACGGTGATGCAAAATGAAACACAAACAGAAACAGTAATGGAAACACAAATGGTAACATTGGAAACCCTAATATCGTATTTTCCCCCTTCTTACAGTTTGATATCAACCCTGATGCATTAATGTAGTTTTTTGCAAAGAATTTCCATACATTTTGAGATAGTGCAATCATAGCATTATTTGCCTGTGGGCGTGCATGGCCCTCTGGGTCTGGCGCTCCCACCCATCTAAAGTAATGCACCTGGGAAACAAAACCCCAGGGGAAGAGTACACAGTGGGGGGCTACTAACAACAACAAAAATGGAAAGGGACCTGGGGGTAGTCATATCAGACGACCTGAAGGTACGAACTTATGAAGATGCCAGCAGATACAGGCCTCTCGGTCTATCGAGTCTGCTCGATTGTGCAGCTAGCCCCTCACCATGCACCTCCCACCCCTTCCCTCTTCTTACTTACCCCCTCTCTCACTCTATCCCATCCCCTCTTGAAGCCACCCACCAAGCTACAGGCTACTTCCTCATCAGGCAGAGTATTCCACTTGTTCACCACCCTCTCTGTGAAGTACTGTCTCCTGACTTCCCTCCAGAACCTTCCCCCCTTCAGCCTCAGCTGATGCCCCCTTGTGACCCTCCCCCTTCTTAACTGAACAATCTCTCCTGCATTAGTCGTCTTTATCCACTTTAGGTATTTCAAGGTTTTGATCATGTCCCCCATCCTTCCTCCAGGGAATACATGTTCAGCTCACCCAGCCTCTATTGATAGGAATACCACTCTAATCCCTGGATCATCTTTGTTGCCCTACACCGAACACCCTACAGCAATTTGATGTCCTTCTTCAGGAATGGGCGTCAGAACTGCATGTAGTATTCCAGGTGCAGCCTGAACAGCGACCTGTAGAGGGGCAGGATCACCTCTCTATTCTAGAGAAGATTTTCCTCGCTATGCACCCCCAGCATTCTATTGGCTTTTGCTGTCACCTTTCTGCTCTGTGCTGAGTGGTTCATGCTCCCCATTATGAGCACCCCTAGATCCTACTCCTCTTCTGTGCAAACCAGCTCTACCCCCTCCAGCTGATAGCTTCTTCCTGGGTTTTTAGCCTCGAAGTGCAGTACCTTGCACATTTTGGCATTAAACCCCAACTGTCATGTCTCCGACCACTCCTGTAGTTTGGTCAGCTCCTCCTGCAGCCCCCTCCACCCTTCAATTTCATCTACCACCACTCCCATCTTTGTGTTGTCCACAAAGAGACTGATCTTACTCCGGACTGCATGGGAGATAATGGCAATGAAAATCTCAAATAACACCAGTCCCAACACTGATCCCTGTGGCATGCTACTTGTGACATCCCTCGGTGATGAGAGTTCCCCACCATCACCACCATTTGCTATCTACCCTTCAGCCATTTGGGGATCCAGTTCACCATCTTTGTTCCCACCCCTGTATATTCCAGTTTCCCTTCCCCTGCCTCCCATGTTGCACTGAATCAAAGGCCTTGCTGAAGCCCACATACAGGACATCCACCGCATGGCCTTTGTCCAGTTCCCTTGTCACCCAGTCGTAGTACTTAATCAAGTGTGTCTGGCAGGATGTCCCTGAGACAAACCCTGTGCTGTTGATGGTCCTGGAGTCCATTGTTCTCCAAAAAGGTCACCAGCCTATCTCTTAGGATCGTCTCACATCAATTTACCCACAACCGATGTGAGGCTCACTGGTCCGTAGGTGCCTGGTTCGTCCGTGTGTCCACTTTTGTGAATGGGCAGCACATTGTCCATCCTCCAATCCAGTGGTATGCATCCTGTGTCCAAGGAGATAGTGAACAGGTCCGCCAATGGACCCGCCAATATCTCAGCTAGTTCCTTGCGTACGTTAGGGTGAATGCCGTCTGGACTCAGTGCCTTATCCCACCTCAGTGCCCTTAATCCTTCCAGTACCCTATCCTCTGTGAGCCCTGTATCAGACACATCCTCTCCTCCTGCCCACCCCTCTTCTCCCAGTTGGTGCCTGCCCCTTCTCTCCTTCATGAACACAGCAGAAGTAATCATTTATTGTCTCTGCTTGGTCCTTCCCCTTCTCCACCTAGCTCCTGTCCTTCTTTATCCTCACTATCTGGTCTTTGCTTTTCCAACTTTCCCTGATGTATCTGAAGAAGTCCTTCTCTCTGTTTTTAATGCCCTGCACCAAGCTCAGCTCCCTGGAGGCCTTGGCCATTCTGTCCAGCCTGGTAACCTCCCTGGACATTGTCATATACTGTACATCTCCCTGTTTTCCTCCCCTCCTGATTTCTTGAGTTTCCAAAATGCCTTTTTCTTGGCCCTCGCCCCCTCCTCATATCAGATGACCTGAAGGTTAGCAAGCAATGTGAGAAGGCAGTAGGGATGGCTGGGGGATACTGGGATGTATAGGGAGAGGCATCACCAGTAGAAAACAGGAAGTTGTTATTCCTCTGTACAGACAGTTAGTGAGACCCCATTTGAGTACTGCATACAGTTCTGGAGACCCCATCTCTGTAAGAACATAGACAGGATGGAGGCAGTCAGAGGAGGGCAATTAAAAAAAATGGTGCAAGGTCTGCAACAGAAGCCATACGAGGAGAGACTAAAGGAGCTTAATATGTATTCCCTTGAGGAAAGGAGGGAGAGGGGGAACATGATAAAAAGGTTTAAGTACCTCAAGGGAATCAACAAAGACCAAGAGGGTAGCATCTTTCAGAAAAAGAGATGTGCAAGAACAAGGGGACACAATTTGAAGATAGAGGGTGGTGGCTCAGGGGCAATGTGAGGAAGTATTTTTTCACAGAGAGGGTGGTGTACAAATGGAACAGCCTTCCTGAGGAGGTTGTGGGGTCAAAAACAGTGGGGGAATTCAAGAATGCATGGGACAGACATAAGGCAATTCTTGTGGGAGGTAGGAAGAAATAGGCTGTTGATTAACTAGGATCTGCAGCTTATCCATTAGATAGGGAAATGGGCAGACTGGGAGGGCCAAGTGGTCCTTATCTGCTGACAAAGTCTATGTTTCTATGTTTCTGTGTTTCTATGTTCCATGACATCCTGCATCAGCCAGCTGGATTTTTTTGCCTTCTCCTTCTTACTCCTTGTTCTTGCACATGTCCCAGTAGCCTCCACCAGCCTTTTCTTAATAACATCCAATTTATGGCTGGCATCCATGCATGGTTGAATGCCCGCCAGATGCCTGCCCACAATAACCCCCATCCTTTTAAAGTCTGCCCCCTTAAATTCAACCACCCTGGTACTTGATCCTCCTGATTCTCTGCCCATACAGAGTGTGAACCATACCGAGTGGTGGTCACTCCTAGCCAGAGGGTCCTCTACCTCCAAATCCCTTACAACCTCCCCGTTAGACAGGACTAGATCTGGAGTCCTACCAGTCTAGTTGGCTTCCAGATTAACTGCACCAGGAAGCTGTCCTAGAATGCCTCTAATATGACCTGCTCCTTTACACTTGTGGTAGCTTGGGTGTTCTACTTGACCCTCAGTAGGTTGAAGTCCCCACCACCACCACCACCACCACAGTGTTCCCTTTCCTACAGACCCATCTGATTTCCTCAGCTAACTCCCTATCCAGGTCAGCCCCTTGGGTTGGTGGCCTGTACACTACCTCCATCCTTAATGTCCTACTTTTTTTGCAGGGCATGGCAAACTAGAGAACAGACTGCACATGCTGTACAGCAAGGTGGCTTGCTTTGCTTCTTAGTCTCATGCAAGACTCCACCACTTTGAAGCCTTGGTTTCCATAAATTGGTCATTCTTTGACTCTCACCTTCATTAGCCCCTGCTCTGCAATGCGTAGATGTTCTTCTGCTCCTCCCCTCCAACCAGCGTTGCAGGGCTCTTGGTCCCCAAGCACTCTAGCTGAAATCGCTGCACAACAGGACATATCCTCCTGGAAGAACCCAGGGTGCGGACCAAAGTGGGCGGTAAATCCTTCGTCTCCTCTGCCCTCCTGCTGTGGAACAAACTCCCTCCCTTTGTACAGAAAGCCCCTTCCCTCAAAACTTTCCAGACCAGGCTCATGGCCTACTTGCTTAACACCAGTACTGGTTCCTGCTACTGCACTTGATCTGACCACTGTACCACCGACTATCCACATATAGTGTATTTATGTCTTGTACATTGATCAAATATTCTGTACCCCTGATCTTATGTATTGCTTAACACTCCTTGTATACCACTATGTACGCCTTATATTTGTACTCCTGTAAATATGTATTGTTTAACATTCCTGTAAACCTCTATGAATGCCTTATCTCTGTAACTAACTCCAGGTTGCCCCTGAAAAAGGGACGTTCGCGGCTCAGTGGGCCTACCTGGTTACTAAAACTGAATAAATAAGTAAGTTTTGGAACTGCATCCAGAGGGCCTCTGTTCTGCTTTCCTCACCCTCCTTTATGCACCTTAACCCATCCTGTACATATATTGCCACACATCCCTTTTCCCCTTGGCTCTGTCCTTCCTGAATATCTTATAACCGGGGACCATCAAATTCCAGTCCTGGTACTGGGTGGCCCAGGTTTCCATGATGGCTGCAATGTCCACCCTCCCTGTTGCCAATAGAGCCTGTAATTCTGCTGCTTTATTTCCAAGGCTCCTTGCATTTAGTGAGACCACCCTCCACCCTCCAACCTGTCCCTGTCATCTCCCTCTCTAAGATAACCCCTTTTTAACCCTCCCACCATGCCACTGCTCCAAGCACCTCCCTGCCAGACTGGGGGGTAAGCTCATTTGACTCCCCTCTCCGGGAGCCACACCTACCATCTGTCTTCTCGCCACCCCCCCCACCTAGTTTAAATCTACCTTTGTGGCTATGTATTCCCCGGTCCTGCATTTTAATACCTCCTTTCCCACCCTGCTCAAATGTAGCCTATCCCCAGCATAAAGTTCATTGTTGTCCCAGAGTCTGTTCCAGTCCCCTACCAACCTGTATCCCCTGGAATGACACCATTCCCTCAGCCAGGTGTTGAACTCCTCAGTCCTTACCTTCCTTGCTGTGCTAGCACAAGGTACTGGGAGCACCTCCGAGAAGGCCACCGATTCCCCCAGTTACACACACAGCCTGCCCGGATCCTCAAACCTGCCCCTCACTACTTCCATCCTCTCCCCTGCTGGGTCATTCGTACCCACATGCACCACGAAGTGCAACTTCCTCCTACCCCTCCTAGCACACTTAAGAATTGACTGCCCCACCCTGTCAGCAGTTAAGCTAGGTATGGACTCTACCCAGATTCAACTATGTCATTCTCCCTTGCTGCCCTAACATCCCTTTCGGTATCCCCCAGCAGCAGTACTCCATCCTTTCCAGCCCTCGTCCCCCTCCACCTTTTTTACCTTTGTGACTACTGCTAGAATCTGCCTTAGCTGAAACCCTTCCTTCTAGGGACATGGATATGTTGTTCATCCACACTGTCTGGCAGGTTTCTTGCCGCTTTAAATCTTGCCATAAGGTCTTCAAGCTGGCTCCTCCCACCCACCCGGGTGGTAAAACTCTCGGCTCCGGCCCATGATGCCAGATCTTCCTTACTGCTTGGAAGCTCAGGTTCCCTCCTTAACGCTCTGCGTATAGACTGGATCCTAACTCTTCGGTTCACCCGGAAATAATTTTAAAGTTTTCAAGACTTCGGTCAAATTCTTCCATCGTGGCTGCAATGGACAAATCGACTCCCGGTTTTCAGCATTGCCCGTGCGGGCAGAAGAGGTCCAGGATGGATCCGCACTCCACATGCATCTACTGCCTCAGCCTTGACCATGACCCACAGGCCTGCGAGTTGTGCAGGTCTTTCTCGGCCAACGTCCTTGAAAACCATGCTGCCTGGTTACAACTTGGGCGCCCTGAGAAATGTTATCCTCCGGTGAAGTCCAAGGAGGCCCGTTGGGTTGTGTCCGCGGCGGCTGGCTCGGCTGAGCAACTCGAGCAGATGATCGCCCTCGAGGAGGAGGCGGCCCAGGTCATGTCCTCATCTTCCTCAGTCGTGACATTTATCCCGCTCTCTCTGGAATCCTCCTACACAGCTTCTTTTAAGGAGCTTTGCCAATCCCTCTCCATGAAGGGCAAGGGGCCATCGGGACACTCTTCTCGGACAAAAAAGGAGGACTCGAAGGGTAAGTCCCACTGCTGATGTTTGTGGGAGTGGGAGAGGTCCCCTTCCTCGAACAGTCGACACTCGACTTCAGTCGAGGTTGCGGCTAAGGCTGCTGGCTTCATGGTGTCCCCGTCAGGTCAGCTGGCCGAGACATCCGTTGACGCGGTCGAGATTTTTCTCGACCCATCAGATGAGGCTGACTGGTGAAGCAGACAACCTTTCATCACGGTTCCCCTGGTGAGACGAGGACTTGCCTCGCCTCCTGTGCCAGAATCCTGGTCAAGTTTCCGGAGCGAGGAGGAGGCGGGTGTCCCCGTTCCCTCCCAGACCCACCCTCGAAAAAACACGAGGGTCTCGGTCTCGGACCTCGTCTCGGTCCAGCCGATCCTGCCAACATCAGCGGTCTAGGCACCGATGAAAGCGGCAGCCTGCTCGTCCTCGTCTTCCTCCTCGGAAGAGGAGAGGCTTCGGCGCAAATTGCGTCTACGCTACGAGGACTTAATGTGACAGCAGCTCTTTTTGTCTGGGAACAATCCGATGCCGTCCCCTTCCCTGGCCATTAAGTGGCTGTTGCCCGAAAGGCCGAAACAACCCCTCGCGGTGGTCGAGGTGCCCAAGCCTGGGCCGGTTGTTCAGCCGAAACCAGCTGCCCCACCGATTGTGGCGGAACCTCTACCTCCACAACCGAAATCGGGGGCTCCGACCAAGGACTCTCGGTCGGGTCAGGGTCTGCCCCACTGGTTGTCGGTCACCCTCACTCCTGACCGTCCTCGGCAGATGGATGGTGGACAGTGGCTCAGGCCCCAGGCAGCTCTTCGCAGACTCCTCGGAGTCTGACAATGACTTCTCCCTGTTTTCCAGGCCCCTTGACCTGGAGTCCTCCGGGGGCAGTGGATGGACGAGAGCCCATTAATCGTTCATGGGTCTGCTTCGGCTTATCTCAGAGTCCATCGGGATGCAGCTTGAGCCCGTATCCAAGTGGGCCAAGTATCCCCTCACGGAGAAACTGAACCAAGGGAATTCTGCCATGGAGGCCTTTCCGGTGGCTGAAGCCATTGTTGGCCCAGCCTTGGAGCTTTGGCAGCGGCCAGCTTCCTGTCCTGCGCCTTCGGCAAGGATGGCAAGGAAGTATGCGGTCCCCACTGGCTCTTTGTCCAGTTTTTTGGAACACCCCTCTGCGGAGGGGTTGGTTACTGACAGCGTTTCCGGTGCTCCGGGAACGCTAGGGATGTGGATAAGCCCCCTGACAAGGAGTCCAAAAAGCTGGACTATGCCAGATGCAAGGTGTATGCTGCATCCTCCCTCGGCCTCCATCAGGCCAACTCGGCCGTACTGATGGCGCACTTCTCCCACGCCCTCATGGGCTCCCTGGATGAGGTGATCCCTCATCTCCTGGCCGACCTGCAGACTACGGTCAAGCAGGTGTGGGATCAGGGAAGGGCAGTGGTGAAACAGCAGCTCCAAATGGCTCTAGACATCGGAGACTCCTGTGCCCAATCAGTAGCTGCCGCAGTGGCCATCCGCTGCAGAGCCTGGCTGAGGATACCCACCTTTATGGCAGATACCCAGCACAAATTGGTGGACGCCCCCTTCTTGGGGACCAACCTGTTCAGCCCTGGAGTGGAAAGCCACCTCCAGAGGATCAAAAAGTCCAACGCTACTCTGGACTCGGTCACCTGTGCTCAGAAGGACAAGGGCCTTTGTCAGCAACATAAGTCCTTTCGACCTTCTGCCCCTGCGGTACGTCCGGCCCAGCAACACCAGCATCAGGGCCAGCAGGCTTGTGCTTGGCACCCCAAAGCCAAGCCCACAGCGTCCTCCAACAGGAAGCAGGGAGGAAAAGGCCCAGGAGGTCCCACGGCTGGTCCTTCCTCCAGGCCTGCCCAGTGACGGGTTGAGGGGTGTTGCCCCCAGCCTCGTCGCTCCCCCCTGGGTTCCCCCCATGGGGGGATGGCTCCGCCACTTCCTTTCCACCTGATCCGCTATCACCATGGACCGCTGGGTGTTGGAGGTGGTAGGAAAGGGTCTGCCTCTGGAGTTTGAGCAGGCCCCGCCCTTCCGAGCCGTCGCCCCATGGGGTCCGCTGCCTCCCTGTCAGCTTGTCAAGCTGACATTGCCCTGCTCCTCAAAAAGGAGGTGATCAGGAAGGTGGCGGATCCTCCACCAGACCTGGGGTTTGTGTCCAGGTACTTCCTGGTCCTGAAACAGACGGGGGTCTGGCCCCTCATTCTAGACCTGCATGACCTGAACAGGTTCCTAAGGTCTCGAACCTTCAGGATGGTCACTCTGGCTCTGATCATCCCATCCTTGGAATGAGGCGTGTGGTTCTGTTTTCTGGACCTTCAGGATGCATTCTTTCATGTCCCAATCCATCTGTCCCATCAGAGATTCCTCCGCTTCAGGGCAGGGGGTCCCTTTATGAGTTCTGGGCCATGCCCTTTGGCCTTTCTCTAGCTCCAAGGGTCTTCACCAAATGCATGGCAGTGGTGACAGAATTCCTGTGGTGCCAAAGGGTCCAGGTGTACCCCTACCTGGATGACTGGCTGATTGCGGCCTCCTCCAGAATGGAGGTAAAGCAGTCCAAGGATCTGGCCCTCCAGGTTTGCTCTCAAGTTGGCCTTCTTATCGATGAGGCCAAGTCAGAACTCATGCTAGAGCAGGTGATACAATTCATCGGACAGAGCTGGACTCTCTGCGAGCCAGAGCACGACTCCCGGCAGATAGGGCCGAGGTTCTTTCCTCCTTTGCCCAGTCATTTTAGGTTGGGCAGTTGCGCCCTGCCCGGGACTTCCTGGGCCTCATGGTGGCCTGCACCAGCGTGGTCCGTTGGGCCCGTTGGCACATGCGTCCCCTACAGTGGGGACTAGCCAGCCAATGGTCACAGTGCTCCGATCCTTTGGATCAGCCAGTGACAGTGACCCAGGAGATGTGAAACGCTCTCCAGTGGTGGACCGTTCCAGCTCATCTGCAGGAGGGCATCCCGTTTGTCCACCCCGAACCGACGGTCTATCGACTGATGCCTCTCTGATGGGTTGGGGTGCTCATCTGGGGGACCACAGAGTGCACGACCTCTGGTCCCCTCGGGAGTCCCGATGCCATATCAACCTGCTGGAGCTTTCAGCGGTTCATCTAGCCCTCACTACCGTCACTCCATTTGTACGGGGTCAAGTGGTCCAGGTCCAGACGAACAATACCACAACCATGTACTACCTAAACCGCCAGGGCGGGATGCGCTCCTTGCCTCTGTGTAGGGAAGCTCTCCGCATTTGGTCCCTCGTGGCGGATCTCCTTGCCATCCATGTGGCAGGAGCCTCCAGCATTCTGGCTGATGCCCTAAGCTGGATAGGAGCTGCGTTCCACGAGTGGTCTCCTGCCGGAGGTAGTACAAGATCTGTTCTCCCACTGGGGCATGCCTCAGGTGAACCTGTTTGCCTACAGAGAGAATGCGAAGCTGAGACTGTTTCATACCCACCCCCCTCAGCAGGGCTCGCTGCAGGGGGGTGACTTCTCGAGGCCGTGGACCCCGGGCCTCTTCCACGCCTTTCTCCCATTTCCCTTGATCCAGAAGGTGCTTCTCAAGGTGAGGAGGGACAAGGTGCAGGTGATTCTGGTATCCAGATCTCATCAGCCTCAGCTCCAGGTTCCCGAGGCAGCTTCTAGCCCCACCCGGACCTGATCTCAGTCAGTCAGGGGAAGGTATTCCATCCGGACCTTCAATCCCTGCACCTGATGACCTGGTTCCTGAACGGCTAGAGTTCCAGGCCTTGGGTCTTTCCGACGAGGTCCTCAACATTGTTGAGGCTTCCTGTAAGGAGTCGACCAGAAAATGCTACACCTTTAAATGGAAGAGATTCTCCATTTGGTGTCATTGCAAGGGCCTGGACCCTTCCTCCTGCTCCTTGGCAAGCATTCTCTACTACCTGTGGTCCTTTTCTCAGCAAGGGCTTCGGTCGATGACCCTTAAGGTGCACCTAGCAGCCATCTCTGCTTACCGGGCATGGGCCGGGAAGCAGTGGGTGGCTCAGAAGGTGGTCAGGCGCTTTTTCCAAGGCCTTGATCACATATCCCCTCCGGTGCGAGAACCTCCACCTCCATGGGATCTACTGCTGGTATTGGCTAAGCTCTTGGGCAAGCCATTTGAACCGATGCACAGGTGTGACATCTCTCACCTGTCATGGAAGACCGCCTTCTTGGTGGCTATCATGTCAGCCAGAAGGATGGGAGAGCTTCAGGTGCTTTCCATTGAGCCTCCTTATTTGGTCTTCAACAGAGACAGGTTGTCCTGCGCCCCCACCCGAAATTCCTTCCGAAGGTGGTGTCGGAGTTTCACCTTAACTAGGTGTTGACTCTACTGGTGTTCTACCCCAGTCGCACCTCGGTGGCCGAATATAGACTCCATACTCTGGACCCTAGAAGAGCGCTCGCTTATTATAAGGAGTGGACGCCTGAAGTTCGGGGAGAGGTTCGCCAGCTGTTTGTCACCTACGCTGAAGTCGCACCCCGACAAACCTGCAGCAAAGTGGACAATAGGCAGGTGGGTCACCTCCTGCATAGATCTCTGCTATAGGTTGGTGGGCATGGAGCTTCCCAGAGGGATAAGAGCTCATTCTACCCGCCATACTGCTGCATCGGTGGCTACTTCCAGGGACGTCCCTATCCAGGAAATCTGCAGGGCTGCTGTCTGGAAGTCAGCACACACCTTCATTACCCATTACCACATTGATCTTGAGTCATGCCGGGATGCTGGTTTTGGGGCCTTAGTTCTCCAGTCATTATTCCCTAAGTAGGGGGTGTGTGCCTTGCCTCCCTCCTCCCAGAGAACTGCTAGGAGTCTGCCAGACAGTGTGGATGAACAACATATCCATGTCCCTAGAAATACAGGTTACTCACCTGTAACAGGAGTTCTAGGAATGGTATATGTTGTTCATCCACACGATCCAGCTGACCTCCCCGGCTTCGATGCACAACCTGGCTTCCAGCGGGCTAGATGTGGTATCATGGAGCGGAGCCGAGAGTTTTACCACCTGGGTGGTTGGGAGGAGCTAGCTTGAAGACCTTCCAGCAAGATTTAAAGAGGCAAGGAACCTGCCAGACAGTGTGGATGAACAACATATACTATTCCTAGAACTCCTGTTACAGGTGAGTAATCTGTATTTATGTACTGCTATGAACGAGTACCTGAACCAAGGGAAAACATTCTGGCAAGGTGGCAAAAATATGAAGAGAAGGGTGGATCTAGCGTATGCCCTATTTCATTCTCTGCCTCCGAGCTTGCCCTAATCAGCCATTCGGTCTTGGACCAGGTTCTGGTGGATCTCACTCCATGCTGGGTGAAGGTGAAAAAATCCATTATGGGGCTTTATAGTGAAGTTAAACAACAGACAGGATGTATTCAAGAGGCAGAACAACAAATTTCAGACTTGGAGGACACTGCAAAAGAAGTTCCAGAAAAAACTGCAAGGATGGAAAAAGAAATAGAAGAATTAAAAGTTGCCCTAGACTACCAAGAGAACTATAGCAGATGGAATAATTTCACATCAGAGGTTTACTAGACGGTGCGGAGAAGGGTAACCTCATGGACTTCTGTGTAACTACTCTACCCAAGTTATTGAATTTTACACCAAAAGCTGGAAATTTAAAAATTAAGAGGGTACACCAAGCGTTCACCCTGAGACCACCGGCAGATCAACCCCCTCACCAAGTAATATTTTGTCTACTACCACTATCCTTATTGGCAGGCTCTTATGACTGCATATAGAAATTTGAAGGATCTCACCTTTGAGGGGAATAAGCTAACACTGCATGAGGACCTCTCCTTAAGAATACTGCGTACACAACAGCAGTTCAATGCCTTAATGGATCAACTGAGAGAGAGAGAATTTTACATGACGTATCCGGCGGTGGTTAAAGTTTGATGGGAAGGCGCCACATTCTCCTTCTGTGAGCCGACCAAACTACAGGTGTACATAGCTGAATGGGACAAAAAGAACAATAAAAAGAATGGATGAAGCTGCCTCGTGAGTACATGGGGGATGCTTTGCAAACACTAGGACTTCCGTGTCTTCTCGAGGGGTGCCGCATGTTATGCATGTAATATGGGGGGTGGATAGAGGGGGCCTGAAAGAGACAAAACTTATAAATGTGGACATCCCCTAATCCTCTAGTAACACAACATGTCCATTTATGATGGCACTTTTCATACCTAAAATGGCTGCATGGACTCAAAAGGATTTTTTAGAGGGTGATCCGAATACAAGGATATGGACAAGGACTTATGTATGAATTGCAGGCCTTGGTTTAGGAATGTGCCTCAGACAACAAAAGAGAAAGGCAAAAAGAGGGGATGAGGAAAGCACAAAGGGAAAATAATATTGAGAGAGGAGGGGAGGACAAGTATTGGATGTGGGGTTGTGGCGGCCTTGGGAGGATCGAGGAGGCCTTTCTTTTCCTGGGGTTATACCGGATGCTGTCAGTAGTGGAAAGCTTACTGAGCAGCATATACCCTGGATTACTCATGGGGCAGTAGGCCAAATGGAATTAGTTAAGAGAACTTGGGTTTATAACAAATGAGACATAATTAATGAGTCTAAAGTTGATGCGGAGGGAGGGGCCATAGGGTTCGATATTACAGCTAGAGAGAGAGTGTACAAGAGAATATTTACAATGTTCCACAGGAAACAGAGGATGGGTGGTAGGGCTAAGTGGGGGAGAGGGGAGGATATAGGGGGAATTGTTTTAGTTGTTCATGTTCAGAGTTATTTGTTTGTGCACAAGTTTAAATGTGCATATGTTATTAGCTTTTCTTTATGGCTTATTACAAATCGTAGGTATGAAAGACATTCATACAGAGGGAGGTATTGGAGGTGACAACAGAGAAAGAAGGGAGCTTTTAACACTAGAAGACATGGCTAGGACCCCTGGAAATGTGATTGTGTCATGGAATGTAAAAGGGTTCTCATCACCTGCAAAGTGAGCAAAAGTACTAACAGCAATAAAGCACAAAGGTGCGGATGTGGCTATGCTGCAAGAGGGTGGGTGGGGGCTTGCTTTGCCTCCTCCTCCTTCAGCTGCCGTAAGAGAGGGGTGGCTATCCTCATCAAGAAAAGGTTCCCCTTTAAGGTCCATCATGTAGTAAAGGACCCAGTGGAAGGACGTTTCGTCTTTGTAGTGGAGGAGGTTAATGGTCAAACGATAACCCTTGGAAATATATATGCACCAACGATACCAGATGAAACTTTTTATCAGCAGATGCTAGATGTCCTGGTACAGGAACAGTATCCCCATCTTATTTTGGGAGAGGATTTTAACTATGTAGCGGATCCAAAGTTAGACTACTCTGGAACTAGAAGCCGGGAGGATCTTGCAGTTCAGCAGTGGCTCCTGGGTCTTGCTGAACTGTATTTGGTAAATGTATGGCACACAGCCAACCCGGGTGCCCACGAGTATACGTTTTATTCCCACCCGCATTCCACATGGTCCCGATTGGATTACTTGTATATTCCCAGACATGGATACTCTCATGTGGTTAAAGTGAAACACAGCCCTATTTTTTGTCAGACCATGGGATGGTCTGAATGGAGGTGATCTTGGCACAAGAAGAGGGAAGGAGAGGAGGCTAGAGATTTCCAGGTTATCTCATGGGGAAGAAAGATTTTCGGGAATTTTTAAAAGACCAGTGGAAAATCTTCCAAGAAGCAAATTGGGGCACAGTGGAGGATGAGGGAATGTACTGGGAGGCTAGCAAAGCATATATGAGAGGGTAATTATTGGATACACTGCAAAATTAAAGAGAAACAAAGAGAAGAGATAGAAAGTAAAATAAGAATGCTAGAGCAGAAGGCTATTAGAGAGGGGAGGAGGGCAGGTATCAAAGGATTTTCAGGTGGCTAGAGCAGCACTAAATGAATGTATCATGGCAGATACTAGGTCTAGATATATGTATGCGAGACAACGACTATATGAATGGGGCAACAAACCAGGGCCATTGCTGGTAAATGTAATTAAAGGGGGTAAAACACCTAAAAAAATATTGTCTATAAGAGATAAGGGGGGAACAATCTTTACAAGGAGGGCTGGGGGGGATACTGGGATGCATAGGGAGAGGCATCACCAGTAGAAAACAGGAAGTTGTTATCCCTGTACAGACAGCTGGTGAGACCCCATCTGGAGCACTGCGTGCAGTTCTGGAGACCCAATCTCCGCAAAGACATAGACAGGATGGAGGCAGTCCAGAGGAGGGCAACTAAAATGGTGTAGGTTCTGCACTGGAAGACATATGAAGAGAGACTTAAGGAGCTTAATATGTATAGCCTCGAGGAAAGGAGGGAGAGGGGGGACATGATAGAAACTTTCAAGTACCTCAAGGGAGTCAATAAAGTCCAAGAGGGTAGCATCTTCCAGAAAAAGAGGTGTGCAAGAACAAGGGGGCACAATTTGAAGATAGAGGGGGAGTGGCTCAGAGGTAATGTAAGGAAGTATTTTTTCAGAGAAGGTTGTGGATGCATGGAACGGCCTTCCGGTGGAGGTTGTGGCTTCAAAAACAGTGGTGAAATTCAAGCATGCATGGGACAGTCATAAGGCCATTCTAGGGGGTTGGGGTAGGAAGAAGTAGGCTATTGGTTAACTAGGATCTGCAGCTTATCCATTAGGTAGGGAAATGAGCAAACTGGGTGGTCCAAGCAGTCCTTATCTGCCATCAAATTCTATGTTTCTTTTTTTCTAAGCAGAAGCACTCATACGGAAACGGTTCCAAGAATTTTATACTACACTATACACAACTGAATGTAAGGGGACAGGCCTTTTAATGGATAGTATTACAGAGGAAATCCCATTTCCAATTCTGTCAGAAGCTCAGAGAACCTCACTCGGGGGTATAATTACAAAAGAAGAAATTCTTAAGGATATAGGGTCACTCAAAAATGGGAAGGCTGCAGGTCCAGATGGCTTTGGCGCTGAATATTATAAAGAACTACGACAAGAATTGGCAGAGCCCTTGTGCCGAGTGATGGAGTGAATTGGGGGGAGGGGGGACTGCCCAGGTCTTGCTGTGAAGGTACCATATGTGTGATCCCCAAGCCGAATAAGGATCCTCAGGAATGCTCCTCATATAGGCCCATTTCTCTTTTGAACCTGGATTGTAAGAGCATGACGGAGGTCTTAGCCATGAGACTGGATACGTTTTTACCTAATTTAATTAACCCAGATGAAACAGGGTTCATCCAGGGTAGACTGTCATACCACCATATGAGGAGGCTCTTAAATGTGGTGTTGTGGGGGCATAAGAACCCAGGACAAGCCTGTATCCTTTCCATGGATGGAGAAAAAGCTTTTGATCAGATTGAGTGGGACTATATGTTTAAAATTTTGGGGAAATTTGGACTGCGGGAAAAACACATTCAGTTAGTACAACATTTCCACATGGCCCCAACTGCGAGGGTTCTGGTTAATGGGATACCTTCAGAGGAATTTCGGCTTGGGAGGAGCATGAGGCAGGGCGGTCCCATCTCCCCCCTCCTATTTGCAATTGCTATAGAGCCCTTAGCAATTAAAATCAGAGAGGAATGACACATTCAGGGCATCCGACGTAAACAGGGCCAGCAACATACTATCACCTTATAGGTGGATGATATCCTGCTTTTTCCCATGAATCTGGATCAAACAATTCCAGAACTTTTGCAATTGGTGAATTATTTTGCAGCCTTCTCAGGGTATATGTTGAATATCAATAAATCCAAAATAATCTTCCTTGGGAGAGGCGGAGATGGGGACGAGCAAAAGGCCTGGGGACTTTGAAGAGTGCAGAAAGCTATAACATAGTTAGGAAATAAAAGTAGGCCTGGATATTAAGGAAATGTATAACCTTAATTATTCACCCCTATTAGATATGATTCTGAGAGACTTACAATGGTGGCAGGCTCTTCCTCTGTCTTGCATGGGCAGAATAAACTTCCTAAAAATGAACGTACTCCCTAGAGTACTATACATATTGCAAATGATGCCCATGGGTCTAAAGAATAGTGATGTTAAAAGATTGGA
Source organism: Neoceratodus forsteri (assembly GCA_016271365.2). Classification (NCBI taxonomy): domain Eukaryota; kingdom Metazoa; phylum Chordata; order Ceratodontiformes; family Ceratodontidae; genus Neoceratodus; species Neoceratodus forsteri. Next base: position 28,771,889 of record JADMNL010000035.1, on the reverse strand, counting down.
ACAGGGGTTTGGACGTTTTATCTGGCAGGGGAAAAGGCAGAGAATAAGTCTTAAAAGGCTGAAAGTTTCTAATGAGCTGGGGGGCCTTCATTAATGAGCTGGGGGGGGCCTTCATTTCCCTGATATTAAGGGATATTATTTAGCAACCCAATATAGCTATATCCACAATTGGGTTAATGAGGGGATAGTGGCTCAGTGGCTGGATTTGGAGGAGGAGGGATGTACGGGCCCCTTATCTGCTTACTTAGGAATCTCAGGCTTGCGGGCTTACAGACGAATAGAACACCCCAATCCCATGGTGGTTAGTAGTTTAGAGGCTTGGAACAATATTAAGGAAAGACGTGAGGGGGGAAGGAGATAACACCATTTTGGTCCCTGTAACAGGGAGCCCAGAATTTCTTCCTGGACTAGAAGATGAAGGTTTTGCAGTCTGGCAAAGCAAGGGAGTGAAGTGTGTTGGAGAGCTTGACAGCAGAGGGGGACTCCATACATTTCAAGATCTGCAGGGGAGGACTGGGAATCCCCTCATCACACTATTACAAATACCTGCAAGTCCGAAACTATTGGAGAAGTCTTAATAGAGGGGGAGATGATATTTCATGCATATCCTCGTTGAAAAAGAGATAAGGGGGGGCCGCACAATCTGAGAAGGGAATTATAGGCAGAGCAGCAAAGCTTGACAGGGTGTACTTTCAGGGTGACTCCAGGAAAACTAAAATGTGGTGGAAACAGGATCTGAAGTTGGTAATCACAGATAACAACTGGGAAATACTGTTGAGATCCCACATGGGACTCTTAACCAGTAATAAATTTAAAGAACTACAATTTAAGTTTCTTCACAGACTCTACTATCCGCCAAGCGTGGTGAGTAGATTGCACCCAGGAATTTCACCCACCTATTCAAAGTGTGGCAAGGCCAGAGGTACCTGGATGCACTACTATTGGCAATGCCTGGGAATACAGAAATATTGGAAGGGAATAGTGGATGAGATGGCTAAAATAGAGGGTCACCGAGTGGACTTTTCTCCCTGTTCCTTACTCTTAGGGATCTGCTCACAGGAAGAGGATGATTGGAATCTGCACCATAGACGCATAAGGGTCCTGTTTGTAGTAGCTCGGCAAGGCATACAAAATGTGTGGACATCCCAAAATGTCCCTATAGTAGCACAATGGAAAAGTCTGATGTTACGAGCTGTGGCAGTGGACAGGCTAACATATGCACTTAAAGGGACAGAGGAGAGATTTTTCCAGGTCTGGGAACCCTTCCTCAATACGTTATCAGTGGGGGAAGCAACCATACTAAGAGAAGGATGGTTAGCATAATAAAGATAGTAAAGGCATTAGACACCAGACTTCGAGAGCTACGGCGCCTCTGTTCCACCCCGCGTGTCGATGGTGCAGATCCCAAGTTTGCCTGTTGGTCTTGATACTTTCCACTACAGGACCTAATAGTACAATGTATGAACTGTCTTACTGCAGTCAAGGAATATTCAGAACAAGGCATATTGTTTATTGTTATTCTACTATATTATTATTTAACTTCTTTTTATCTAGAGAACATATACCCGGGTTATCAAATAAGATGAGATTTGCAGTAATTGGTTGCCTCAAGTATTACGGTACCTCCTGTATAAAATAGGTTGTGGAAAAGTATTCGTGCAATGCCTGCTTGTAGAACAATAGACTTATTTGTAATGAGCTAATATGAAACAAAGTGGTATACAACCTGTATGTATAACTAATATGCTGTAGTTCCTGGCAGGATTTGCCTGTACTGTGTTATGGAAAACCAATAGAAAATATAATACAAAAAAAAAGAAATGCACTGCCAGCCTTGCCAGTAAAACATTTCTGACATCATAATACAAGAATTCCGTTGGATTCTTTTTTATAGTAGTTTGCAAAATACAAATGAGAAAATGGTAATTAAACAAATAAAAATAAAGTAAATGATTGTAGAGACATCTAAAGACTCTAGATGTTCATTAACACAGCCGTTGTCAGGGGGGGGTTTGTATGGTTTGAAAGAACCCCCCTTTTGAAACTCCCCCCTTCTTTTCATAATTTGTGATATTTTTTGCATTACTTCTTTTTACTTTGTGACTGTCACAGAGTACTTATGCACACATGATGAACCCCAGCACTTTTTCTCTGCATGCATGTCCCTCCCATCTGCTACCAATCAGCTCCCTCAGTGCCAGTAAGATGACTGGAGCTGCTTTGTGAGTCTTTCTCCGCACCATCCCCCTATGACTGGCTGGCCAAATGCAGCTCATGTCAGCATTGTGAATGTGACTGGAATACAGCACAGCCGCTGCCCACAATTCACACTGTCAGCTAGCACTCGAGGAAGATGGAGCATGGTGGCAGGCTCAGAGACAATGTCTCCAGGAGAGCAAAAAAGAAATAGAGGACCTCGACTTATCAGTCACCAGCAGGTAAATTTTGCTGGCCACTATTACCAAAGATGTGTCCCTTAATAACTGCATATCAGGAGATGGGCTGTGCAGTTGAACAAGGGAGCTGTTCGGTGGGTGGGATGAAGATTTAGAAATAAATTACATAAATCCTCCTGTATACAAAGTTGTCATGTTTTATATGCCTATTTAAACTTTTCATAAGTTAAGCAAAAGAGGTAGCACAGTGGAAAGGAAATGCAAGTGTTTGGAAGGATCTGGCTGCGATCTACACTGCCACGTCCCCATCCTCTCTCTATACTCCTCCTTGGTCCTGCTGCCCCCAGTAACCACTATTCCCTTCATTATGTCCCAGCCCTACTTGAATCCTCTGATTGTTTTTGCACCCACCAGTTCAGCTGACAGACTGTTCTAAAGTTCCACCACCCTTTCCGTAAAGTAGTACTTCCTCACATCTCTCCTGAACCTACCTCCTGTTAATTTCCATTCGCGTCCATGTGACCGCGAATTGGTACACAGGCTTTATAAATAATACCCTGCAGTTCACTTTAATTCCTTTAAGGAACTTGAATGTCTCTATCACATCTCCCCTCTCCCTTCTGCTCTCCAATGAGTACATATTTAGTGCCTTGAGGTGCTCCTCATAGGATCTGCCTTGCTGTCCCTGAATCATTTTAGTTATTCTGTGCTGCACTATCTCCAACCTATCCTTATCCTTTCAGAGGGGAGGACTCCAGAACTGGGCACAGTACTCTAGGTGAGGCCTCACCAGGGATCTGTAGAAGGGAAGTATTACCTCCTTTCTTCTGCTATCAATACCCCTATCGATACATCCCAGCATCCTGCTAGCCTTGCTGCAGGCCATGTTGCACTGACTCAATTGCTTAAATAGTATATTGAGTTGGGGAGGGTGAGGGTTATAGTAAGGGGTAAAGGGAGCTCAGATATGAGTTGTATAGACTTAAAATAAGCCACAACAGAGCATACCGTAGCCCATGGTTTCTGGGAGCTTATCAGCTCCAGACCCCTGCCCTAGAAGCAAGCCAACAGTGCAGTAAGTTAGTAGTATACAACATCCAGCCAAAACCTGCTACAGACTCCACATTGAGGTTCAGTGCATATATATATATACATACACAGACAGACAGACAGACACACACACACACACACACACACACAAGCTGTGCCACCCAGATAGTAATAATTGTCCTTAGAGCAGGAGGTGGAGGGGAGCTCACAGATTAGTTGTTTTGGTTTAAAATAAGCCACATAATGAGCCACAGAGCATCTAGTGCCCCAGAGCTTTTGTGGGCCTGGCACCTCCAGACTCCTTACCTACACACCAGTAGATACAGCTGCAGATATTAAAACTGATAACATATGTGAGACAATGCCTTAGATATATTACAGTAGCAGTATCTTGCTGCGCTCCAGTACTGAATACATATATGTATTCACCCTGCAGCCAGCCAGATAATAATTTTGCTTAGAGCAAGGGGTGTAGGAGATCTCAGATACGACATTTTTAGCTTCACAATAAGCCACAAAATGCACCACAGAGCATCTAGGACCCCACGGCGTCTGGGGTCCTGGCGGCCCTAAGACCTACAGCTTTTTTTTAAAGGTTGTAGACTACAAGCTGGCCCAGTAGCGCAGAAGGCTGAGGCGCTGGTGCCTTACCTCATGCTACACTGGCAACCTGGATTTGGGAACAACCTTGGGTCACCGGGGTGCCGGCTTGGGGGGGAGGGCTGGAGCGGGATTGAGCCATGGCTCTCCCCTCCAAAGGGGTGGCTGCCCACCCATCCATAGTCTCGCTCCCACTGGGTGGAGGTCTGGTGGGTGAGTAGGTGGTACAGGCAGTGACAGAAGTCAGGAGGGGTGGAAGGGGCCACTGGATCCTGGCATATGCCTCCATGTGCATACATGCATGTGTACGCCGTGGCCCTGGGGGGTAGGGAACAAAACAGAAAAACGAAAAATGTATATAAAAAAAATAAAATAAAAAGTTGCAGATTGCATAAAAAGAACCCCCCTTGGAAAAATCCTGGCAACGGCCCTGGTTAATGATATACATCCTTACTAAGCCCTTGCACTTTAAAAATTGTATGCATTCCTGCATCTTTATCATCTTGCTCCTCTGAATACTATACAAGAGTTTCAATGCCTATATATTACAGTACCTCTCACACACACACATCTAGAGATGAGAATTCCACCACCAACACATTTCTAATTAAACCACTGCTTACACCAATCCACATACTATTCAAACCTTTGAGTGGGTGTAGTAAATACCATCAGACTTGGATTTTACAGCTTGTGTACAAACTAATGTTTGTTCTTAGAGGCTCTTCAAGGCATATTCTTGCAGTAAAGGGTCAGTAAGCCCACTAGGGGTGTAAACCTGTTGGATGTGGTCCTCACAAATGGGGACAGTGTGGAGGAGGTGGAGGTGGGGGAAGAGCTTGGCACCAGTGACCACAGGGCTGTCAGGTTCAGGGTGAGAGCGTCCGGGGTGAGGGTTATGACGAAAACCAAGGTAATGGACTTCAGGAAGGCTGACTTTCATGGAATGAGGAAGGTAGTTAGGGAAGAATTGTTGAGGATAGGGGATGTGCAGGGGGTGGAGGAATTCTGGGCAGCCATCAAGAGAGGGATATTTAAAGCCATGGACTCATGTATAAGAAGGGTAAGAAAGAATAGAAGACAGAAAAGACCTCTGTGGTTCACTAGAGAGGTGGCTTTTGGGGTCAAGGAGAAGACTAGAGCATTCAAGAGGTACAGGAGGACACAAAAGGATGAGGATATGGAAACCTACAGGTAAAAAATGAAAGAAGGCAGGACAAAAGATAAGGAGGGCTAAGGAGGCCACTGAGAAGAGGATGGCGAAGCAGGCAAGGAGGGGGGACAAAACCTTCTTTAGGTACATTGGAGAAAGGAGGAGGGCACAGCATGGGATTGGGAGGATAAGGGGGGAAGTGGAACATTACTGGAAGGGGATTTCGAAAAAGCAGAGGCATTAAATAGCTATTTCACCTCAATCTTCATGGAGGAAAGAGAGGGCAGTGGACCAGGATGGGCTGGGGAGGGTGACAGCCACAGGCAGGTGGGTGTGGCAGAATTCACAGCTGAAGGAGTAAGGGAAGAGCTGGGTAGACTTAGGGTGCACAAGGCAATGGGACCTGATGAAATACACCCAAGGGTTCTCAAGGAGGTGAAGGATGAACTGGCGCCGCATCTGGCGAGGCTGTTTAACTTGTTCTTGGTCATGGGGTGGTGCCAACAGACTGGAAGAGGGCAGAGGTGGTCGCATTACATGGGGGGGCGGGGCGGAAGGACGAAGTCAAAAACTACTGTCCCATTAGTCTTAACCTCGGTGGTGGGGAAGATGGAAACACTACTTAAGATCAGGTTGATAGAATACTTGGAGATGAATGGCTTGCAGGATGACAGGCAGCATGGCTTCATCACCAAGGGAAGGTCCTGTCAGACTAACCTGATCGAGTTTTTTGATGGGGTGACACAGATAGTGGACCAGGGAGGAGTGGTGGACGTGGCCTATCTGGATTTCAATAAAGCCTTCGACACTGATCCGCATAGTGGAATGGTGCATAAGCTGGACAGACTAGGGATGGACCTCAGGATCACCAGGTGGGTGGAAAACTGGTTGAAGGGAAGAAGTCAGCCGGTGGTGGTAAATGGGACACATTCCAAGGAACGGGCAGTGACCAGTGGGGTGCCACAGGGGTCAGTGCTAGGACCAATACTTTTTAACATCTATGTTAGTGACCTAGCAGAGGGTCTGGAGGGATGGGTGTGCCTGTTCGTAGATGATACAAAGGTCTGCAGTAGGGTGGATTCATCTAGTGGAGTGCAAGCCATGAGACGGGACCTGGAGAAGCTGGAGAGGTGGTCTGACACCTGGAAATTGAAGTTTAATGCACAAAAGTGCTCGTTGATGCACCTGGGGAGGAGGAATAGGAGGGAAACTTACTCCCTTGGGGTGGTGGTGATTAAGGAGAAGGAAACGGAAAGGGACCTGGGGATTATGGTACCGCGTGACCTCAAGGTGGGCAGCCAGTGTAGCAGGGCGGTGGGAAAGGAAATGGAATGTTGGCCTGCATTGCGAGGGGTTTTAATAGGAGGAAGAGGGATGTGCTAATGCCGTTATACAGAACCATGGTCAGGCTGCATCTGGAGTATGGGGTGCAGTTCTGGAGGCCTCACCTACGAAGAGATGTTGAGTTGATGGAAAGGGTACAGAGAAGGGCAACCAAAATGGTACGAGGCATGCAGGATGTACCCTATGAGAGAAGATTGAGAGGGCTGAATTTGTACCCTCTGGAGACTAGGAGGGGGGGGACATGATTGAGACCTTTAAGTATATGAAGGGAATGAATAAGGTGGAGGGTGATAGCTTGTTCAAACTGAAGAAGGGAGCGAACATGAGGGGACATAGCGTTAAACTGGAAGGTGGACAATACAGAGGTAATGTCGAGGGGCAGTTTTTCACAGAGAGGGTGGTGGAGGCCTGGAACAAGCTGCCGGAGGAAGTAGTGGAAGCTGAAATGGTGGAGGGGTTCAAGAGGGCTTGGGATAGATTTAAGGGGTTGAGAAAAGAGGGTGGAAACATAACAGAAGGGGGGAGGTACGGTGTTGGGCAGACTAGATGGGCCGTGGGGCCTTTTTCTGCCGTCACATTTCTGTGTGTATCTGTGTGTGTGTGTGTGTGTGTGTGTGTGTGTGTGTGTGTGATGTTCAGCCATAATATAAGAACATAAGAAAAGTGTTGGCAGATGGGGACCGCAGGGTCCATCTAGTCTTCCCAATATGACTACCCCCCCAAATAGCCTGCATCCTGACCTGTCCGCTATGCCTGTCCCATGCTAGTCTGAATTCTCTAATCATCTTTGACACCACCACCTCCTGGGTCAGACTGTTCCATGGGTCCACCCCTGTCTTTGTGAAGAAGTACTTTCTGAGGTTGCTTTTGAACCTTACTCCCACCAGTCTCAGATCATGGCCCCTTACACGTGCTGTCGTGTTCTGCTGAATGAGATCATAGGATCATAGTTGAGTACACGCTCAGGAGGCATAGCCTTTATTTGAGCTCGCCACCTGAGGGTGGAATTATTTTAAGTCACCCATATAATGATCGAGCTGATTTTTAAATATATCCATGGTCCTGCTCTCCACAATTGAGGTCAGCAATATGTTTCATGTGTTAACTATTCTTTGTGTAAACCACTGGCTTCTTTTTTTTTGTTCTGCAATGAGCACCTTTTATTTTAAAATTATGTGATCTTGTCTGAGTTTTGTAACTATTTACAGTGCCTTCAGAAAGTATTCACCCCCTCTTGGATTTTGTCACATTTCGTTGTGTTACTACCAGAATTTGTAATGCATTGAAATGATTTTCCCCCCTTGATTCACACAACATACTCAACAATTTAAAGGGGCAAAACTATTTATATTGTGTAATACAAATTTATGAAACATTAAAAACTGAAATATCTTGTTTACTTAAGTATTCACCCCCCCTGAGTCAATACTTTGTAGAAGCGCCTTTGGCAGCAATTACAGCTTTGAGTCTTCTTGGGTATGTCTGTATCAGCTTTGCACATCTGGATTTGGGGATTTTCACCCATTCTTCCTTGCAGATTTGCTCAACCTCTGTCAAGTTGGATGGGGAGCGTCGGTGAACCGCAATCTTTAAGTCTTTCCATGATTCTCAATGGAATTCAAGTCTGGGCTTTGGCTGAGCCACTCAAGGACATTCACCTTCTTGTTCTGAAGCCACTCCAGTGTTGCTTTGGCTGTATGCTTGGGGTCGTTGTCCTGTTGGAACGTAAATCTTCGCCCCAGTCCAAGGTCTGTTGCAGACTGATGCAGGTTCTTCTCAAGGATTTGCCTGTATTTGGCTCCATTCATTGTTCCCTCTATCCTGACAAGTGACCCAGTCCCTGCCGCTGAAAAGCATCCCCATAACATGATGCTGCCACCGTCATGGTAGGGATGGTGTTACATGGGTGATGAACTGTGTTCGGTTTACGCCAGGCATAGCACTTTGCATTCAGGCCAAAGAGTTCAATTTTGTTACATCAGACCAGAGAATCTTTTGCCACATGGTCTCAGAGTCTGCCACGTGCCTTCTTGCAAACTCCAGGCATGCCGTTCTGTGGCCTTTTCTCAGGAGTGGCTTCCATCTAGCCACTCTCCCATAGAGGCTACATCTATGAAGTGCTGCAGAGATTGTTGTCCTCTGGACAGGTTCTCCCATCTCAGCCATGGAACTCTGTAGTTCTGTCAGGGTGGTCACTGGGTTCTTGGTCACTTCCCTGACCAAGGTCCTTCTTGCCCGGTTGCTTAGTTTGGGAGGATGGCCTGCTCTAGGAAGAGTCTGGGTGGTTCTGTAATCTTTCCATTTACTAATGATGGACTTGACTGTGCTCCTGGGAACTTTCAACACCCTAGAAATGTTTTTATACCCCTTCCCCAATCTGTGCCTCCTCACAATTCTATCACAGAGTTCTACGGACAGCTCCTTGGTCTTCATGGTAGAGTTTCTGCTCCGACATGCACTGTCAACAGTGGGACCTTATATAGACAGGTGTATTTCCTCTGAAATCATGTCAACCATTTGAACTGACAACAAGTGGACTCCATTCAAGTTTTAGAGTGATCTCACAAGGAAATTGGATGCACCTGAGCTCGATTTGGAGTGTCATAGCAAAGGGGGTGAATACTTATCAAATCAAGACATTTCAGGTTTTTATTTGAAATTACATGTACAAAAAATTCCAGAAGTTTCATTCCACTTTGACATTATAGAGTAATTTGTGAAGATACATGACAAAAAAAACCCATATAAATGTATTTTAATTTGAGTTTGCAACATCACAAAATGTGACAAAATCCAAGGGGGGGCGAATACTTTCTGAAGGCACTGTATTTCAATACCTAAAGTTTCAGTGAGGCCAGGTTCTCTTATGGCTTTATAAGTCAAAGATCTCCACGGAGTTGTCTGTAATGAATAGAATATAAGTTCAATAGTTTCAGTCTTTCATCATAGGTTTTATCTGCCATACCTTGGATTCTTTTGGTTATTTTTCTTTGAACACCTTCTATTTGTTTCTTACCCCTAATTGTGTTAGGCGCACAGAACGGGGCACAGTATTCCAGGTGTGATCTTACTAAACTGACATAAAGTGGTATAATGACTCGTGGTTGTCTACTTTTAATATTTTTCCAAACGCATCTCATTATTCTTTGGCATTTATTTACTTTGAATGTCATATTATTGTCAAAATTAATCTTAGTATCAATATTGATCCCTAGGTCTTTTTCATTTTCAGTGTCTTTTAATATGACATTATTTAGTAAATAGCTGTTTTTCATATTATTGTGTCCCAAATGCATTACTTTACACTTTACTTCATTGAACATCATTTTGTTTCTTTGTGCCCATAATTCTAATGCTTCTATCTCCTTTTGAAAGTTTTGCATTGCATCATAAGAGTTGACTATGTGACCAGTCTTGCCGTCATCTGCATACTTATACATCCAAACATTATCAGTTGACTGCATTGAGGCTGTCAAAACATTAAACAATACAGGGCCCAAAACAGAGCCCTGTGGCACTCCACTTGTCACCTCTGCCCATGGGGATATAGAACCTTTTATAGATGTTCTTTGTCGATGGTTGTGTAGCCACTATTCTATCCATTTTATTAAAGTATATGGAAATTTCAACTTTATCATATGTTTCAATAATATTTTATAGGAGACTTTGTCAAATGCTTTTGCTAGGTCCAAAAACACTGTATCTACTGGAAAACCCATATCCAAGGGAGCACTGACATTTTCAAAAAATTGCAGTTGATTTGTTAGACATGACATGCCCTGTTTAAACCCATGCTGAGTAATATCTTGTAAATTGCTTGATTTCATATGTTGTTCTAATCTATATAAGATTAGCCTTTCTAAGATTTTCCCAATAACAGAAGTTTGACTTACTGGATGATAGTTAGATGCTACGGTTTTATTTCCTGTTTTAAATATAGGGATAACCACCGCTTCCTTCCATTATGAGACACTCTCACCTACATCTAGAGATAGATTAAATAGTCTACACAATGGTCCTGAAATTTGTGGTGCGATTTCTTTAAGAAATCTAGGGTGAATTCCATCTGGTCCAGCAGAGGAATTTATTTTTAGTTTTTGTAATGCCCCTAAGGTTTCTTAATCTGTAATGGGATCAACTGTTGAATTATTACCATAAATTATTGGATTATTAATTTTTTTCTCAGCAATAAAGGTAGAAAGAAAATAATTATTGAATTCTGCTGCCATTTGTATTTCGTCATTAATAAGACCTGTTGTTGTCTGTAATGGTCCTATTGTAGACTTGGAACCTCTAAGTGAACCAATATAATTATAAAACTTTTTTTATTGTCTAATGTATCTGTTGCTAATTTGTTTTCCATGTATGTCTTGGCTTTCCTGATTAGTTGTTTTACCTTGTTCGAGTATGTTTAGTATTTATTCCATATATTTTATAATGGTTGTTTTTTATATTTCCTATAACATTTGCGTGTTTTTATTAATCTCTTAATTTTGTTGTTCCACCACACTGGAGTTCTAAGCCCATTTCTATCTTCACACAACATGAAGTCTTGCTATATTATGACATATGCAGAGAGTCCCAACCTTCGAACTGCTCCGGAGGTGAAAGAGTTAACTTTCCATGCCAGGCATGGAACTTTGAGCTCGAGCTCGGTTGAATCTCTGTCTGTTGTTCTTCAAACTCAAACCGTCAGATTCTTTACTCCGCCTCACTGAACAGTCGATCTGGAGATTTCTCCTTCTGCTCGGTTCATTTTGTCAGTTAAAGTATTATTTTCTCGGTTTTTCAACTGAATTTAAATTGCAACCAGTCGGTTCAGACTCTGTCTGTGGTATTGTGAGTACTAAATAGGTTTTACATTTGTTTCTATTCTGTGTGGAACTTGTAAACGGTTTATTGGTTTGGTTTGAACCGATCAAGTTGCTTAAAATATCTTAATCTATCTTTTAGAGTGTGGTTACTGGTTCTTATCAGTTCTAAAAAAAACAGGTTTTATTACAGTTTTTTCCACGACCCGTGACACTGTTGGGAACCGATAAGAGGGTCTTACCTGGCGGGTTGCCATAAACGGGTAAGTTTGGTTAGGCTGACATTATGTCTGAGAAACCCAAAAGAAAAACCGGGCCCACTGGGTTTCAAAACTGCAGTGTCTGTGGGGAAGTCCTTGCTAAGGCTGAGCCCCACACCACATGTGTTTATTGTCTGGGGTTTGACCACCTCAATGCAGACTGCTAGATTTGCAAACATTTTCCTGCAGCTACCCTGAAAAAGAGAGTTGGTAGGCTCAGGGAAAGGGAGGCCAAAAAGTCCGCTGAACCGGATGGCCAGCCCGGTTCGGTTTCAACCGAACTGGAGGGAGTGCCCTCTGACCAGGGCGAGACTTCCTCGGGCAAAATGAGATCCGACTCTGAGGAGTCGGTTCCAGCAAAAAGGACTATGAAATCAGCTGGTGTGGAGCCAAAACTTTCCTCTCCAACCGCTGAAGAAGTAGCCAAAGCGATTAAAATTGTCCAGTCGCTTTCCCGGTTCGACCGAACTGGCACCATCAGGTAAGCGCGTCGGTTCGCCAGTTCCACCGTTCGTTGCCCTCCACGGTTCAAGAATATGATTTAGAGGAATTTTATGAACCGGAGGAGGGGAAGAGGAGTATGAGGAGAGTGAATGTGGATTTGAAAGTCTGGATGTGCCCATTGAACTGGACATCTCCCAGACAGACCTTCAGGAGTGTCCCTCCGAGGTCTCTGAGTCCCCCTCATTTTATGTTTTATAAAAAGTGGCTGAAACCCTCAGCTCCCTATGGAGAAGCTGTGGATGATCAAGAGGAGCTGACTATGTGGAAATGATGGATATCCCAGAGTCTAGGAGACTGTCTATTCCTTGCATAAATCTTTTTGGGAAACAGACTTTTAAAATTTTAAAGCTCCTCACTATACCTCCTGTGGATAAGAGAATGGACAAGAGGTACACATTGTCAGGCTCTAATATGGAGTTCCTCACACAACAATGCAGCCATGTTGGGGTAGTGCAGGCTGCAGCCTGTGACAAGGCTAATATTCCCTTGGCTTCACACCCCCCCGGATAAGGACTCCAGGAGGATTGATGCCATGGCAAAGAAACAGTACATGGCAGCATCCTTGGGACTCAGACAGGCAAATGATATGGCTTATGTTGCCAGATACCAGAAATCTAGATGGGATACTGTTATGGTTCTAGCAAAACAGGTTCCTGGCCAGCTTGCCAAGGAGCTGGAGCAGGTGGCTGCTGATGGTATTGAGGCATCCAAGGTGCAGTTCCATGCTGCAGTGGACTCTAATGATGTGTCATCAAGAGTCATGGCTACATCTGTGGCACTTTGCAGAATGGCTTGGCTCAGATGTACTAGCCTGTCACAGGATACCCATACTAAGGCCATGGATTTTCCTGTTGTGGGTAATTCTCTGTTTGGGGAGCAGACAGAGAACTACTTGAAGAAAATGGATGAGTATAGAACCACCTATAAGAGTGCACAGGCCAAGGAAAGGCAGGCCACTCCTCAAAGGCAGCTTCCCAGGGGCAGGGGCAGGCCTTTTCATAGGCCTTTTTACCAAGCCCAGGCCTCCTCTTCTGCCTATGCCCAGAGGGGGTTCTTTAGAGGGAGAGGCAGACGGGGTACAAGCAGGCCTGCTTCCACCCCTCAGCCCCTGCCAAACAGGCACCCTGATGGGGTTGCCAGGGCCGATTCTCAGCTACCTGTAGGGGGCAAGCTGGCTTACTTTGTCCAGGACTGGAAGTCTCTTACATCAGACAAGTGGGTCCTGGAAGTAGTAAGCCAGGGACTGGTTCTCAGCTTCAAAAAATTTCAAAAGATGAGAACCAGATCCTTTCCACCTGCAGATCCTCCAGAGGCTCTTACCTTAGAGGCAGAGGTCTCTTCCCTCCTAGCTCTCAGAGCTGTGGAAAAGGTTCCACCCCTACACCAGGGCAAAGGTTTGTATTCCAGGTACTTCCTTACCCCAAAAAAGACAGGAGAACGGCGGCCCATCCTGGATCTCAGATACTTAAATAAGCACCTTTTAAAACCAAAATTCAAAATGGTGACTCTGGGAATTATTCTACCCTCTCTAAGGCCAGTGGACTGGCTAGTGTCCCTGGACCTCAAGGATGCCTATTTTCATATTCTCATCAGAAGCTCCCATCGAAAGTACCTCAGGTTCGAGCTGCCCTCAGGCCATTACCAGTTCAGAGCAATGCCCTTTGGCCTCACCTCTGCTCCAAGGGTATTCACAAAATGCCTGGCAGTAGCTGTTGCCCACCTAAGAAGGCAAAAAATTGCCATCTTCTCATACCTGGACGACTGGCTCATAGTAGGCCAGTTCCCAGACCAAGTCATGTTACATCTTCAGATAACTCAGCAACTGCTCACTTCTCTAGGTTTCCTTCTGAATCTTCCAAAGTCAGTTCTAGAGCCGGTCCAGCTCCTCACCTTCATAGGCATGGAGCTGAACACAGAGAAGGCCAGACCCTTCCTTCCTCTGGACAGAGCAAGGACCCTGGTCTCCCTGGCCTCCTCATTCACCCTGCTGGTCTCTCGACCAGCAAGGCACTTTCTACAGCTCCTGGGGCACATGGCTGCTTTTACAGCAGTAGTGCAGGGAGCAAGATTTCAGATGAGGGATATCCAGTTCCATTTGAGAGCCTTTTGGTCTCAAAGGAGAGACCCTCTAACCAAATTGATCCCAGTGACTCGAACCCTGATACAAGCCCTACTGTGGTGGCAGGACCAGAACAATCTGAGACAGGGGGTTCCCTTTGCCCCTCAGTCTCACTCCTTAATCCTTACTACAGATGCATCCCTCTTGGGGTGGGGAGCTCACATGGGCGACCTCACTACTCAGGGATTGTGGTCCCCTCAGGAATCTCTGCTCCACATCAATCTGTTGGAACTCAGAGCAGTTTTTCTAGCACTTCAAGCTTTTTCCAAATCTGTTCAGAACAAAGTTATTCAGGTCAGAACAGACAACACCACCACAATGTGGTACATCAACAACAAGGGGCACTCGGGTTCACGGCCTGTGCACCGAAGCAATGAAGTTGTGGTCTCTGGCTTACTCACTGAACACCTCCCTTATGGCAGTTCACCTCCCAGGCAAGGACAATGTCCTGGCAGATGCTCTCAGCAGGATTTTCCAGGGCCATCATGAATGGTCACTGGATCCTCTGGTCTTGGAGGTAGTATTTGCCAGATGGGGCACCCTGCAGATAGATCTTTTTGCAGCCCCAGATAATCACCAACTTCCCCTTTTTTGCTGCAGGCCCCCAGTGTTGGGCTCAGTCCCTCTGGATGCCTTCCTTCTCAGTTGGGAGGGGAAGTTTCTCTATGCCTTCCCCCCTTCCCTCTCCAGTTCAAAGTGCTAGTCAAAATCAGATCTCAGCCCTGCAAGACGATCCTGATTGCTCCAGATTGGGCCAGACAGCCTTGGTACCCACTCCTACTGTCCTTAGCAGTCCACCTTCCCCTGTCTCTTCCCAGAAATCACAACCTGTTAACCTGCGCTCAAGGGAGAGTTTGGTACGCGAACCTCAAATCTCTCAATCTCAAGGCCTGGCTCTTGAAGAGTTAGAGTTTGCTGACCTATTCCTCTCCCAAGGTGTAATGGATATCCTTAAGGCTTCTCAGAAGCCTTCCACCAGGGCTACTTATAATTCCAAATGGAAGAGATTTTCCATATGGTGCTCTGGAAAACATACTTCCCCAGAATCTGCTGACTTGCCCACAGTCCTGGATTATATGGTCCACTTAAATAACTTGGGGCTGAGACCAGCTACCCTAAAAGTGCACCTGGCAGCCGTCTCTGCTTTCTTATCAGCAGGTAAGCCCTCTTCTCTTCAGCTCATCCTGTATTCTCCAAGTTTTTCAAGGGGTTGCTTCACACCAACCCCCCATTCAGGGACCCTGCCCCTGCCTGGGATCTCAATATCTGCATTTCCCAGCTCATGCAACCCCCCTTTTGAGCCTTTGTCTTCAGCAGAGCTTAAGTACTTGACTTGGAAAACTGTGTTCTTGGTAGCCATCACTTCTGCCAGACGCATAAGTGAATTACAAGCCTTGTCAGTGGAGCCTGATTTTATCTCCTTTCATAGAGATAAGGTGGTCCTCAGGACTAACAGGAAGTTCTTACCTAAGGTGGTTTCAGATTTCCACCTTAATCAATCTGTGTCTCTCCCTGTGTACTTCACTGACCATTCCTCCTCCGGCGAGAGGAGACTGCACAGTTTAGATGTCAAAAGGGCCCTTAGTTACTACATAGAACGTACCAAGGGTCACAGGTTTGACTCCCTCCAGCTGTTCCTCACTTATGGTAAGGTTAGTAAAGGGAAACCTGCCACTAAAAGATCCATTGCCAGGTGAATTGTCTCTTGTATCCAATTTTGCTATGAAAAACTGGGTAAGGTTCCTCCCTCAGGCCTGAGGGCTCACTGTACCAGAGGTACAGCTGCTTCTCTGGCTGCTGCCAGGGACACCCCTATCCTAGAGATATGTCAAGCAGCTACCTGTAAAACAGATCATACTTTTACCAAGCATTACTCCCTGGACATCCAGGCTAGGAGTGATGTTCAGTTTGGCACAGCTGTGCTTCAGAGCCTATTTCCTAAGTAGGTTCTGTCCCTCCTCCATGGAGGTACTGCTGTGTAGTCTGCATATGTCATAATATAGCAAGACTTCATGTTGTTTGAAGAAAAAATTACTCACCTTAGTAATGTTGTTTCTTCTAATGGAGTCTTGCTATATTATGACCTCCCCGCCTGCCCCTCTCAGAACCTTTGTTTTGGGATGTGGGTGGGCAGTGCAGTGTTGGCACTTAGTAGATGCCCACCTTGTTGTTTCACCCATCCTTTTTGGGGTGAATTGGTGTTGTGTTTTTCATTTTTTGGGTCTCCTGACTTGAGTCTTTGTTTTGGGACCAAAAAAAATGTGTTATTATGTTTAGTAGCCAGTTGGCTAGTGTAGGTTTACAGCTTCCACACAGGACCTCAGTGAGCTTAGCTCGTAAAGATCTGACGGTTTGAGTTTGAAGGACAACAGACAGAGTTTCAACCGAGCTGCAGCTCAAAGTTCCATGTCTGGCATGGAAAGTTAACTCTTTCACCTCCGGAGCAGTTTGAAGGTTGGGACTCACTGCATATGTCATAATATAGCAAGACTCCATTAGAAGAAACAACATTACTAAGGTGAGTAATTTTTTTCCTTTTTCCTATTTGGGACCCATATATCCAAACAATAATTAATTTTGGACAAAATAAGAGTCCAGGCTTGATGGACATTGGTGTTCCAATCCCATGAGATCAAATAATGTTTTATTTCTTGATAATTAGCTCTAGTATAGTCTTTTGTTGTGGTATTCCCCTTTGTTTCAGAAGGTCTAGCCTGGATATGAAACAGAACCATATTATGATCACTATTTCCAAGTGGTTCAAGAATTCAAGTTTCTTGAACAATTGACTCCATGTTGGTAAGTACAATGTCTATTGTATTATTATTTCTGGTTCCTTCATGAATGATTTGATCTAGGTCTTGATTAATTGTAATGTCTAAAAAATCCCTATCTATAGATCCATTGCAACTAAACGTTGTCCAATCAATATTAGGGAAGTTGAAATCTCCCATTAATATGTAATTACTACTTGGTTCGAAGTTGTCTATCAAGTTGAGGAAGTCAGTATTTTGTTCTTTATTAAGGTTTGGGGGTCTGTAGGCTAAGCCAATACATAGTTTTATAGTAGATAATTTAATCTCTGCCCAGATTATTTCATTATCACTAATAGCACAGTTTTGTGGGATGGTACAATATAATGTATAATCTTGTGAAATGTATAGTGCTATAGCCCCCCCCCCCGTTTATCTTTCCTATTCTTTAATGTTTTGTTAAATCCCAAAATATCTGTGTTCCAGCTTTCTTCGTGGAACCATGTTTCTGTTACCCCACAAATAGAAATTTTCTCATTTTGGATTATATACCTTAATTCATCCATTTTATTTGACAAAGTTCGGGCATTAAACAATAATACCTTTACATCATGTTTTATATCTTGGTGATGCGAATTGTTACTAGTAGAAACGGAATCAGTTGTACCAGTTATTGATGTAGTTGAAATTTGAATGTCTCTGAAAGACCCTAACACAGCCCCCTGACCTAGTTTAAATGTTTGTCAGAGGACTTGAGAAAATGTTTCCCCAGGAGTTAATTCCCCATTTTACTCAAATGCAGGCCATCACTGCAGTATAAATTATCCTGATGATAGAACTCCTCCCAGAGAGTCAGACAGTGAATCTCTTGCCTTATTGTCCATGTTCTTAACCAATTGTTAAACTTTCTTATTTTCATGTTAAGACTTGATGAGGCTTTTGGTATTTGCAAAACCTCGGATATAATTACTTTATATCCCAAGGTAGTCAATCTTGTTAGTAAGTGCCACCATGTCTTGCTTAGTCTCCTCTACTGAGTCCCTGAACATATTATTTGTTCCCGCATGAATTCATACTAAGGGGTTACTGCCAGATTTTTAACAATTGTTTTACACATATGTGTTAGGTCTGCTATTTTTGGCCCACTAAATAATGATAATGTCTGGTAGGATTTATTTGGATTGCAGATAATCCTATTGCGTCTTTTAATCATTGAATCCTTCATTAACCAGAAGATCTCTTTGATGTTGAGTATTATAACAGACGTCTGAATAATTTTCATTATCATTAGTAGTGTTGCTTACATTGTCCTTAGTTGTCAGGGAACCATTGCCCAGATTAATTTCCATATTAGTAGTCCCATCTGGAGTATCACATGTTATCAATGGTTGAAATAAACTATTTCCAATGTCGCTTTCCAACGTTGTTAAACTAGAAAATCTATTGTTAAGTGGGATAGTAAAGGTAGTTGCATGCCATCCTTTTTTAGTAGGTTTTGTATATTGTCTTGACTGAGCTGTGTTCAGACCCTTCACATACTTAAAAGTTTCAGTCATGTCTTCTCTGTCCCCTCTGTGCTCAAGAGAATATAAATTTAACCCTGAGTCATGCCTCATATGTCTCTTGGTGTACCTGCACCATTTTGGTGGCTCTTCTTTGCCCTGTCTCCAGTCGATGTCCTTTCTGAGGTGAGGGCTCCAGAACTGACTGCAGTATTTCAAGTGTGGCCTCACCAAGGACCGGTAGAGAGGCAGGATCACTTCCCACTTTCTACTAGTAATGCGTCTTGCTAATACAGCCTACAGTAAGATGCCGTTAGCCTTCTGTGCTGCCTTCTCACACTGTTTTCCTACCTATAAGTTTTCAGTGATTACTATACATAGGTCTCGCTCACTCTGTATTTCTCCTAGTTGATGTCCTCCCAGTGTGTACTTTTTACATGGGTTCCTTTTACCCAGGTGCATTACCTTGCATTTCTTTACAGTGCATTTTTACTGACAGTCCTTGGACCATTCCTCTAACTTTTTCAGGTCAGCTTCCATGTTGTCTGCCCCTTCCTGTGAGTCCACTCTATTACAGAGCTTTGTATCGTCTGCAGACAGGCAGACATTATCCCTTAGACCATCTGCGATGTCTTCTACAAAGATGTTGAAGAGTACAGGTTCCAGCACTGACCCCGGCAGGACTCCACTGGTTACCCCACCATTCCGTGAGAGAGATCCATTTATTAGTACTCTCTGAGTCCTATCACGTAGCCAGTTGCCGATCCAGTTAACTACCTTTTGTCTGACTCCTGCATGTTCCAGCTTGATGGTTAGCCTTCTGTGTGGCAGGGTGTCAAAGGCCTTGCTGAAATCCAGGTACACCATGTCCACTGCCCCTTCCTGATCCACTATTCTGGTGGCCCAGAACATAACTATTGGTGTTTACAAAGGGCCATTATTTTTTGAATAGGCATTGTGTCTTCTGGATTGCTAATAAGGGTAAGGAAGTAGATCTAAGCATGTGTGTGGGTGCTTTTTTGTAAACGATTCCCCTTAGGCAAGGGGGATTAAAGAGCTTGGTAAGTTTGAATACAACACATAAGGTGTGAAATTGTAACCTTGAGTCATAGGTAGGCCACTGAAGAGAATACAGGGCCTCACAGTGGTGTTTTCTGGAGTCCGCTCCAAGGGCAAAACATCCAGTCCTATGATAGAGTTGACGCACCTGTGCAAGAGAAGAGGATTGGGCGGAAAGTAGTAAAGGGGCACCATAGAACAAGATAGGGAGAAGGGATGTCGACGCAATCTTTGTACAGGCGGCGTTGGATAAAAGAGGGCGGAGGTGATATAATAGCCCGATCTTTTGGTTTACCGTTTTGGTAAGCTGAGTTGCATGATGCTCCACTGAGATAGAGGCATCTAAGTGAACCCCAAAGTATGTAAAAGTACTAACCGCCTCTATGGGGTCTCCTGACTGTGTACTGATCTGGAGCTGTTTGGTAGGTTTGGGGGACGGGTTATGGAAAAGCATAGCTTTTGTTTTTTTCATATTTAGAATTTGGTGATTGTCAGAGAACCAGGTCTCGAGCACAGTGAAATCAGAGTTAAGGCTTTGGTTAAGCTAGTCTGTATTGTTGAATGAGTGGTATAAGATTGCATCATCAGGCCCGTGGCGCTGAGGGTTGAGGCGCTGGACGTCACACCTCATGACATGACGGCGACCCGGATTCGGGAACGAGCCTGGGGTGCCAGGGGTCAGCAGGAGAGAGAGAGGATCGAGTGTCCGGAGGACTGCTCTCCTCTGTCGTGGAGGGATCCAGGGGTGGCCCAGCATAGCAGCGGCCCCCGGTGGAGACCGGTGGCACTGCGACACACTCGGGCTTACAAGCAGGGGAAGACATCAGGCAACTGCTTTCTGGACATGTGTGAGAGCACCCACATTGTGGGCTGGGCGGCATTGCATGTACCACGTCTGGGGCATCACCAGAACAAGGGAAAAGCACAGCTCTGTGGGGTAGGTGACGGCACCTGGCCTTCATGCCCATTGCCGGATCCCACTCACCCAGTCTTCTAGTTCCTCTACCTGGGCCCTCACCTGCAGCTCGGCCAGAACTTGAGGAAGGGCGGCCCCACCCCAGAGGGGTCAAGCCGAGGGTACTGGCTGCAGGAGGGGGAGAGAGAGGAGGCTCAGGATGGGGGAACCTCAGGCGGCAGGATCAGGCCAGGATGCCTGAGAGAGGCCCCACAGGCAGCAACCGGAGAGAAAAATAGTTGGAAAAAAAAAAAAGATTGCATCGTCAGCATATAATTGCACGGACGCACCACCACAGAAGTTGGTGAGCTCATTGATAAAAAGTGAGAATAATATCGGGCCAAGAATAGAACCTTAGGGTACTCCTTGTGAGATAGGCCTTGAAGGGGAGAGCAAACCAGACCATTTTACCCTTTGCAATCTTCCAGTGAGGTATTCATGGAACCATGTAAGTGCTAAGTAATCTAGACCTGTTTGATGCAATTTACCAAGGAGAAGGTGGTGGTTGACTAGATCGAAGGCTTTAGTCAAGTTGACTGATACTCCACTGATTAGAAGACCAGCATCACTTGCATTAAGAATGTCAGTCGAGACTTTGACAAGGGCTGTGGTAGTACTATGGCCCTTCCTAAAGCCATGCTGGCAGTCTGTGAGAAGATGATATAAGTCCATGTAGGATTGTATCTGAATGTGAAGGATCCGCTCCAGGATCTTAGCCAGTGGGCAGAGAATTGAAATATGCCTATAATTTTCCACAGCGTAGGTCCCCCCCTTATGGAGGGGGACCACCACAGCCACTTTCCAAAGACTTGGCACTTCACCAGAGAGGATGGATCTATTTAGAAGATCACAGACAGGTGCGGCGAGTGCTGCTTCCCCAGTGTTTACATAATTGGGGCCAGAGGAACAGGATCCTGGCATTAAATTTTAAAAATAATGCTCAGAAATATGTGTTTTCCATTTGGCCATTGAAAGTGTCCTAAATTTGCGAAAGTACATTTGCGAAACTTTCGAAACTTTTGTGAAAGTTTTGGAAATTTCCAAAAGTACATACAAAAAATACTGTTTCTTTACCACTTCACTGTAAATAAATGATTTAGACCTTTGGGCTGAAATGTGTGGGGTACAGAAGGCTTGCCACACAGATGTACCTTTTGCTGGCTTGGTGATAAAATTTACAGCGGTTCCATAGTTATACCATTCCAAAGTTTTGAAATTTCACACAGGATTACATTGTGGCAGCCATGGTACCTTTCAGTGCCTATTTCTTAAAAACAGTTTGAGATACAGATTTTTCGCTAAACATAGCTTTAGATGTACTTTGCACACATGCAGATTGCTCAGCCATGATTATAACAGCGGTGGAATGTTTGCCAGTGTTACGATGGTTTCTGAGATATTGTGCCAATTGCAGCACAAGGGTTACTTGGAATGTCTCTAGGCCTGTGCTGTGTGTCTGTACTTATGGGTAGATGGGAGCTCTGGGCCCTGTGCTCCCACTTATGGATGCCATTATGCAATAATGGGAGCACAGGGCCCTCCATTATGCAGTATGTGTCTTAGGTTCATCGGGCCTAACTCTCACCCCATTCTCCTATACTGTACCATCTCAGCTTCCTTGCACGTGGAATGGGGTGAGACTTAGCTCTGATGAACCTGAGGCACAGCCGACGCCTGTTGGTGTGTGGAGGGTGGGGGGGGTGGTAGGATTGGTAACCCTAACACCAAATTTCCATACTTTGTTACTGTAATAGAAACCCTAACTGATGCATTAATGGATTTTTTTTGCAATTAATTCTCCTTCTTTTGAGTTGGTGTGATTTTACCCATATGTGGTTATAGATATATATCCTATTTTAGCTTTTTGGTGCTCCTATAGTGTAGATTGTTAGGACAACTTTACAGAAACAGTAGACATAGAAAGGCTGATAGACTCCTACAGACAGCACCAGCCAGTTAAAGGTGACCTGTAAAGAACCACTGCAGCCCGCTCCCATCCCCACATACCTCACAATGCTGCTGCGGGAGTCCGGTGTTGCAGTAATCATAATTTTTAATCCACGGTTCTTTTTATATAAATTGCTGAAACCTTTGGCCAAACGCAGAGGCGCCGTGCGGTTCACGATTGAGTGGGTGCAAGGAGTCATGGGTATTACACCAATTTAGTGATGTCACTTCCACCACTGCTGTTATAGCAACAGTGGCAGCACTTTATTATGTTTATTTTATGGCTTCTAAGGGGGTCTTGATACCTATAATGTTACTTACATCAACAGCCTGTCCAGGTGTTGCTGTAAGTAACATTTCAGGTATCAGGACCCCCTTAAAAGCCATGAAATAAACATAATAAAGTACCGCCACTGTTGCTATAATAAGAGCAGTGGTGGGAACGATGTCACTAAATGGGTGTAATACCCATGACTCTTTGTCATCATTGATTCTTGACTCTTCAGCGTTTGGCCCAAAGTTTTGGCAAGTTATATAAAAAGAACCCGTGGATTAAAAATTATGATCACTGCAGCCCCGGACTCCCACAGAGCAGCATTGTGAGGTATGTGGGGATGGGAGCAGGCTGCAGTGGTTCTTTACAGGTCACCTTTAAGTGAGCTGCGTGGGCAGTGCCAGTCAGTCTATAAATGGAAATAAATAGTTATCGCCATAGGTCGCTAGATATTGCATATTATAGGAAATTATGCCATGCTTTCATTTTGAAGGCCTTATATATACACAGTAAGTGGAACAGTTTGTAGTGTGTGTGTGTGTTTGTGTGTGTATTATATGGGGAGCAGGGACTCCTGCACTTAACCACTTGGTTGGGGGGAGGCTGTCTCTCTCTTTCTCTTTGCTATCTGGTACATTTATTGCACACTTGATCAACACCTTGATTTTACTGTAAAGAGAAACAATCTGTCAAGGTCCCTGCTGCAGACATCAACTTTTCTTTTAACAAAACAGAACCCCAGTTCGAAAAATACTTGATTTTCTGAATGTATGTTTATTACATTTTTAAAGTTAGAACACACTATTACTTAGAGACATGCTTGAAGAGTAAACATTTAAAGCAGCTCCTGCAGTAACAATAACACCTCACAACTTTCATCCACTGACTTGGGCTTCTGTGATCAGTAGACGTGGTCTGCAGCTCACATCTCTTCCCAAATCTGAATCTCTTGAGCCTGCAGAGCCCTGCAGTGGGACAGTTTGGATGAATTATTGCTTTTGGGGATTGCAAACTTCAATAAGAACTCATACAACCCTGTAATAACATTAACAAGCATTTGTCAATGCCGAATGTTGTTTCGCTGACATTGGCATTGGTAGCGCAGGAGTTAGAAATGCGTAATATGAATGGCAGTGAAGTATTGAACTGATGCCAACCCTACCCCCACACTGCAGAGACTGACAGGCGTTGTCGTGTACTTCAAACAACATGAAGTCTTGCTGTATTCTGAATATTGCAGTGATCTCCAAGCTTTGAACTGCCCCGGAGAATAAAGAGTTAACTTTCCATGCAAGGCATGGAACGCTGAGCTCGAGCTCGGTTGAAGTCTCTGTCTGCTGTTGTTTGAACCCCAACCGTCAGATTCTTTACTCCGCCTCACTGAACAGTTGTTCCGGAGACTTCTCCTTCACTCGGTTCAAAAAGTCGGTTAAAGTGTCGTTTTTCGATCGGTTTCAACCAAATTTTCTGCTTCTAACCTGTCAGTTTAAGTCTCTGTCTGTGGTACCGTGAGTACTAGATAGGTTTTCTATATTAGTTTTCTGTGTGGAACTTGTAAACATTGGATCGGTTCAGTTTGAACCGATGAGGTTTGTGTAAAAAACTTTTGTCTTTATTAGAGTGTTGTAACCGGTCCATATCGGTTCCAAAAAAAAAGGATTTCATTACATTTTTTTCCCCAAGACCCATAACACGGTCAGGAACCGATAGGGGTGTCTTGCCTGGCGGATTGCCGGAAAAAGGGTAAGTTTTGGTTAGGATTGGCCATGTCTGAGAGACCCAAGAAAAAAAACAGGCCCACTGGGTTTCAACACTGCAGTGTGTGTGGGGAAGCCTTTGTTAAGGCTGATCCCCACACCACCTGTGTATATTGTTTGGGGTTTGACCACCTCAATTCAGACTGCCAAATTTGTAAAAGTTTTCCCAAAGCTACCCTGGAAAAGAGATTAGGTAGACTGAGGGGAAAAGGAGGCCAAAAAGTCTGCTGACCCGGATGGCCAGCCTGGTTCGGTTCCAGACGAACCAGAAGGAGTGCCCTCTGACCAGGGCGATAACTTCTTCGGGCAAAAGGAGAACCGACTCAGAGGAGTCAGTTCCGGTTAAAAGAAAAAGAAGGGATAAATCAGCCGGTGCGGATCCACAAGTTCTTTCTCTGACCGCTGATGAAATAGCCAAAGCGATAAGGATTGTTCAGTCGCTAACCCCGGTTCCGACCGAACCGGCACCATCGGTTAGGGGCTCAGTTCGGTCAGTTTCCCCGGTTCCGGATTATCCTTTAGAGGATTTTTATGAACCGGAGGAGGAGGAAGGAGAGTATGAGGATAGTGATGGTGATTATGAAAGTCTGGATGTGCCCATTGACCCGGACATCTCCCCAGACAGACCTTCAGGGGTTTCTCCTCCTAGGCTTTCTGAGTCCCCTTCCCATTTTATGTTTTACAAAAAAATGGCGGAAACTCTTCAGCTTCCTATGGAAGAAGCTGTAGAGGATCAGGAGGAGCCTGATTATGTTGAGATGATGGATATCCCAGAGTCCAGGAGACTGTCTATTCCCCTTCATAAGTCGTTTTGGGAAACAGACAAAAAAAAAATTTAAAGACTCCTAATTCTATACCTCCTGTGGACAAGAGAATGGACAAGAGGTATACTCTCTCAGGCTCAGATACAGAGATCTTACTTCGAGATACAGCTCTTGCAGCAGGTAACACCATTAGGACTGAAGCCGGCAGGCGGCAGGACCCCACGGAAATCTTCTAGCTAGCAGTCTTCAGCGGGGACCGCCTCCGGCGTCGGTCCCGGCCCCGACGTCAGACGTAGTACATAAGGAGGCAGTCCCGACAGATTCCCCAGTTCCTTCCCGCCGTCGACTTGCATGTCTCGACCCTTCAGCTCGTTTCTAGTGCGCGACGCCCGGTTAAGTTCTTCCTTTAAGAAAACATTTCATTTCTTCGGCTCAGTTGCTGTCTGATGTCCTCTCCAACCTCCGTTGAAGGCCATCCTTCGAAGTGCACCTGTGGGAAGCAAATCCCGTTCAGAGATCTGCATTCGGCCTGCGTCCGGTGCCTAGGCCCAGACCACAACACCCGGGCCTGCTCCTTCTGCCAGGGGTTCAACAGCCGGACCAGGATCCGTCGCCAGAAGGCCCTTCAGGTGTTCCTGCTCGAGGAGAAGATTAAAGCCATGGACACAGCCTCCAAGGGGGAATCTTCAGATAAGGCCCGGAGACATCTCGAGAAGCACAGGGAGAGAATGAGATCCAGGTCCCCGTCTAGGGCGTCTGACTCCTGTAGCTCCGGCTCCCGGTCCGACCGCTCCCCTTCCCGGGCCCGTTCTCAGCCTCCCCCCGCAGCGGTGAAGACTCCTTTGGGTTCCTCTTCTGTCTCTCAGGCCAAGATCTCCAGACCTTCTTCGTCCTCAGCTTCTAAGGCCCTGTTGAGGTCGGGGGACCGCCATCACCATCACAAGTCTGGTTCCCACCATTCGGAACCTGACGCCAGGTCTGTCTCTTTGCCTCCTCCTCCCCAGCGGAACACCAAAGAGCTGACCTCCCTGAAGAGATCGTCGGACCCGACGCTGGCTCGCCCGACGTCAGCTAAACACCACCGGTCCCAGGAACCATCGGCCACCAGACGCCCGTCGCCGGTTAGGCTTTCATCTTCTCGGATGCCGGCTGGGGGATCGACGTCTGTATCTACCGAGAAGAGGACCCCAACGCCTCCCAACGACGTCAGTCAGGAGACGATCACGGAAGAGGAGCTGACCCAGCCCGAGGACCAGATGGGCGAACCTGGTCCTGTCGCCCCCCTCCCAGGGAACCCTCGCCTGAACCTGAGGCCCCTGGGGAGCCGACGCCGGAACTCGACGACCGACCATCGGTGCCCGGCCCGTCATCGGGCCTCAGCATATCCGAGGTCAAGGAGTTGTTTATTTACTGGTGGGACACCATAAAAAGGGATATGGTTCCCACACCTCCTCCTCCTCTTCCTCCTCCCGCGATTCCGTCGGCTCTCGCACCCCCCACTCCACCCAGGGTTGCGGGCCGAGTACCTTCCCCCCAGGAGCCTACGGATTCTCCATGGGGCAGACCAGAAAAATGGAGACCTCCATCCAGATCATCTTCAGGGTCACCCAGCCCCATTCACCCTCGACGGAGGACACGGGATCGGACTTCTCGGATGAATCCAGATCCCCCTTTCTGATCAACGTCCCTTCTCCGGACCCACGTGAGCTCCCAAGGTCTCCTCCGGATGACCCATCGCTCTCAGAGATCATGAGGCATATCCAGGAGAACATGGGCTGTGACACTGAGGAACTCGACCCCGAGAGGTTACGCCTTGCCAGGTATCTTCGGCAGAAAGACCCTAAGCCTGTGGTGGTGCCACCCTTGGTGGACACTTTCGTGGACATCACCAAGGCAGCGTGGAAACATCCGCACTTGCTCCCGGCGATGTTGAAGAAAGCTGACCGCCTGTACAAGGCCCCTAAGGAGGACCAGTACTTGGCTTCACACCCTCTGGCCGATTCTCTGGTCATTACAGCCTCTCATGACCAGTCCCAGAGACTGCAACATTTGAGCACCCTGCCACCGGACCCGGAGTCCAAACAGCTGGACGCTATGGGCAGGTGCACGTATGCTTCCGCTACTTAAGCCATCAGATCCCTCAACTACTTGACCCACATGGTACAGTTCCAAAACGCCTTGTGGGAGCAGGGACTGGATCTGTCGGAAAAGATGCCAGAAGGTGAGTAGAAGGAGGAGATGCTGCAACTCCTTTGTACAGGTTCAGACGTGGGAACCCAGGTGCTGCGAGCCGCGTACGATTCCGCGGACTCCTTGGCCAGAGCAGCAGCTTCAGGCGTATGCCTCTGGAGGCACTCATGGCTCCGTGTCTCCGGATTCACCCCGGACATCCAGAAGAACATCCTGGATGCCTCTTTTGATGGAGAAGTTCTTTTTGGTGAATCCTCAGAGAAGGTTCTCACCAAATTTCAAGAGGCCGGGAAGGCGGTGAGGTCTGTCCAGGCAATGTACAGACCCAAGCTTAGTTCCTTTCGTAGGAACCAAAGCCGTTTTCGAGGCCGGACGCAGAGACAGCAGTCCCGCTCCTGTCCGCAACAGAGGGTCTCCTTCTCTCGTTGAACCCAGGGAAAGTCGTCCGCGGGCCAGAGCCAGCGACCAGCTAAGTCGGCCCAGCCCGCTGGTCCCTCAGCTGCCACAGCATGACTCCTTCCTGGCCCCCGCCCCTCAGGATCAATGGGACACCAAGGTCGGGGGCCGCATTGCGGACTACCTGCCAGGGTGGCAGTCCATAACCACCGACAGGTGGGTCCTTCAGTTGGTCGAAAGAGGCCACTTTATAGAATTCGCGGACAAGCCACCCACAAGGCCTCCTCTGCTCTCCCGTTACTCGAGTCAGCACAGATTGCTCATCAGGCAAGAAATACTTGCGCTCCTGCAGAAGGGGGCGGTGGAGTACATTCCAGAGAACCAGAGAGGATCCGGATACTATTTCCACTTCTTTCTGGTTCCGAAGAATACAGGGGACCTCCGTCCAATCTTGGACCTCAGCGACCTCAATATGTCGGTCGCCTACAAACGTTTTCCCATGGTGACCCTCCAAGGACTCATCCCCATGCTAAAGAAGGATGCCTTCTTAGCATCCCTGGACATGCAGGACGCCTACCTGCACGTCCCAGTAGCCCAAGCGCACAGGAGGTTCCTGCGCTTCGAGTTTCTCGGCCACCACTTTCAGTTTTGGGCTCTTCCGTTCAGACTGTCATCGGCCCCCAGGGTCTTTACCAAGTGCATGGCAGTCGTGGCAGCGTCTTTAAGGAGACAGGGCCACTACGTGTTCCTGTACCTGGACGACTGGCTTCTCATGGCTGCCTCCAAAGAGGCGCTCTTGCTGGCTATTCAGAGCACCCAGGATCTGTTCCAGTCTCTGGGCATCCTTATCAACTACGAGAAGTCTCTCCTCGTACTGTCCCAGAAGCTGCAGTTCATAGGTGCAGTTCTGGACACTGTTCAAGGGAAAGCATTTCTTTCTGACGAAGGAGCGGAACACATCAGATCCCTCATCAGGGATCTCTCGGCGAAGAGGACTGTCCCCGCCAGGCTGGTCCTTCGCTTGCTCGGACACATGGCTGCGGCCATTCCAACTGTCCCTTTGGCAAGGCTCCACGTGCAGGTGACTCAGTGGATGCTCAAGGTGCAGTGGGACCAAAGGCAAGACCACATGCAGCAGCTGGTCAGAATCACGAACGCCGTGATTCGGGACTGGCAATGGTGGCTAGACCCAGGGACACTCTCTGTGGGTGTTCTGTTTGCTGCGCCGTCCCCGGAGGTGATCCTTTCCACAGACGCCTCAGGGCTGGGGTGGGAAGCACACCTGAATGGGGTGAGGTCCCAGGGAATGTGGACCCCTCAAGAAGCTCACCTCCACATCAACATTCTGGAGATGAGGGCGGTCCTGTATGCCCTGCAGGCCTTTCAGTCGGAAATCCCGTCGGGTACTCTCCTGCTTCAAACAGACAATACGGCGGTGATGTATTACCTCAACAAACAAGGAGGCACACACTCTTAACCCCTTTGCAGGGAAGCTATGAGAGTGTGGGATTGGGTAATCCGACATGGCGCGAGCCTGATTGCTGTTCACGTTCCCGGAGTGAACAACACAATCGCAGACGGCCTGAGTCGTTCTCAGGCCAGAGTCCATGAGAGGGAACTTCTTCAGGAGGTAGCAGGGGATCTGTTTCTTTGATGGGGCACTCCAGAGCTGGACTTATTCCCTTCCCCATCCAACACAAAACTGCCCAATTTTTGCTCGCTAGATCCAGGGCCTGGTGTTTTTTGGCAAGACGTGTTGTCCCTCTCCTGGGCAGACAGATTCCGCTACGCTTTCCCTCCCTTCCCATTGATCCAGAGAGTTCTTCTCAAACTGTGCAGGGAGCACACAACAATGATCCTGGTAGCGCCTTTCTGGCCCAGACAGATCTGGTTCCCCATGCTGACGCAGCTGTCCTGAGAACCTCCAGTTCCATTGCCTTTCAGCTCCCATCTGTTGTCTCAGGAGGAGGGTTCACTAGTCCACCCGGACTTATGCTCACTGAACCTGCATGCAAGGCTCCTTGAGACATAGCCATTATGCGACACGGGGTCTCGCAAGAGGTGGCGGAAGTCCTTTCCACGGCCAGAAAGCCAGCAACGCATGCGACGTACGCCATGAAAACTACTAAAACGACTATAAAAAATCTGTCAAATCCTGGAGGGCATGGAGGACAAGAAAAATTAAATTTGAGAACAAACGAAACTATAATAAAGATCCAGAGGAGGTGTCGAACATCTTAAATGATTACTTTGTTGATCTTCCTAAACTAGGATTAATGGGAGACAGACCAATAATAACTGATGCTAAATGTGAAGAACTTCATTCTAACCAATATCCTCCTTTTAGATTTAAAAAATTAACAATATCTGAAGTTACTAAGGAATTATCAAGAATAAATCCGTTTAAATCAGCAGGATTAGATAAACTGGAAGGTCGTTTTTTAAAAATAGCCGCCCCATACATAGCACAAACAATCTTAGCATTATTTAATTGGAGCTTACAGGAAGGACATTTTCCTACTTTATGGAAAACAGGGAAGATAATGCCTATCTATAAGACCGGAGATAAAACATCTCCCAACAATTGTCATCCCATTGCTGTCTTGCCAGTTCTGTCCAAATGTTTGGAGAGACTGGTAAATCAGCAAATGGGAGAATACTTGGAAAAATATGATTTATTAATGAAATATCAGTCAGGTTTTAGAAAGGGTTTTTCAACTACGTCGGCTTTGGTTGAGTTTAATGATCTGATCTGTACATCTTTGAATAATGGTAAGGATACAGCAGCAATATATATTGATTTATCAAAAGCATTTGACTTGGTGAGCCACCCCATTCTTTTTGAGAGGTTGGTCGGTCTGGGTTTCTCTGGGGATCCACTAACATGGTTTATGTCATACTTGACTGACCGTTCCCAGAGAGTTCAGTTACAGGGTTATCTTTCAAACCCTCGGACTGTTAAAAGGGGAGTCCCTCGGGGGTCCATTTTGGGACCCCTGTTATTTTTGATATTCAATAATGATTTACCATCAGTGATTCAGCATATAGACATAAGGATGTATGCAGATGATACTGTTTTGGTGGCCTCCGGAAATAACTTGGTGGATCTCCAGAGAAACTTACAGACTGACTTTACCAGGGTACAGGAGTGGTTCACCAAGTCTCAACTAATAATGAATGTAAATAAGACTAAATTAATGTTCTTTGGTACAGATAGACAACAAAGATATTCAGATGTACAGATCACATCTTTGAACCAAACCAAAATAGAACAAGTCGCAAATTATTCTTATTTGGGAGTTAATATTGATTCTTTATTAACTTTCAAGAGTCATATTGAGTCTGTTATTATTAAAACACATAAAAAGTTAGGTTCTCTAAAGAGAACAACAAAGAGCTTAAGATTGCAAAATAGGAAATTGATTGCAGAACAGCTCATACTCCCTGTAATTAAATATGGAGAGGTTATTTATAGAGTTGCAACTAAACAACTTTTGAATAAATTAGATAAGTTACAGTATAGGGTAGCAAGATATGTCCTATGTTGTAGTTTTAGGACTCGTCATTGTGATCTGTTAATTAAGTTAAATTGGTTGTCTCTTGATTTGGAATATAGGAATAGTTGGTCCTTATTTATTTACAAATATAGGACAATTCATCTAAAACATAACATAGCTAAAATATTGGCAGATAAAAATCCTGCCCTTAGAAGACATTCAGTTAGAACTTTGTATCAAAATAGAATTGATCCAGATAAGCGAAAAAATCAATTTGGGGACAGAACATTAGTATCACAAGCATCAGCATGTTGGAATACACTCTCTCCTTCACTGCGATCTGAGAAAACTGCTAAAAAATTTCTAAAGGGGTTAAAGATGTATCAGGTTTTTTCATGTACATGTGTTTGATATTGTTTTTGTCTTATAATCTTGTTATTGTGTACTGTGCGTGTGTTTTTATTTAAAGTATGTATTTGATTGATTGTTTATAATTGGTGTGACTATGTGAAACTTGAAAATTTTGCACAGGACTGTCTTGAAAACTGGATTATATTATCCAAACGACATGTATTTTTCCTGTATAAAAATAAAGTTTTTACTACTACTACTACATGAAATGGCGCCGTTTTTGCTTGTAGTCTCAGGCACGTGGCCTTTCCCCTTTAGGATGCCCGGTGAAAGTGGTGCTGGAATACCTGCTTTCCCTATTCCATTAGGGTCTCGCCTACTCCTCTACTAAAGTGCACCTCTGCGTGATTTCGGCATGCCACTTCCTGGTGGGACAGTGCACAGTGGCACAGCTTGATGCCTCTCGAGACTTCTTGAGAGGGGTGTTACACATTAGGCCACCCATCAGGGATCCCCTTCCTCCTTGGGACTTACTTTTCATCCTGGAACAACTCATGCTCCCCCTTTGAACCCACCACGGATTGTGAGCTGCATTTTCTGTCATGGAAAACGTTATTTTTAGTTGCTGTCACGTCAGCAAGGAGAGTTTCCGAACTCCATGCTCTATTGTGCAGGGAGCCTTATTTAATTTTCCACCAGGACAGAGTGTCTCTGAGGACGAATCCTAAATTCCTGCCTAAGGTGGTCTCTGTCCTCACTCTCAACCAGGACATCGAGCTGTCTGTATATTTTCCCAAGTACTCTAATAGAGGAGAGGCGTTGCTTCACACCCTGGATGTTCACCGCTTCTTAAGGTACTACCTGAACAGAACTAAACAGCTTCGCAAGTCGGAGCAACTATTCA
Source organism: Neoceratodus forsteri (assembly GCA_016271365.2). NCBI lineage: Eukaryota > Metazoa > Chordata > Ceratodontiformes > Ceratodontidae > Neoceratodus > Neoceratodus forsteri. The sequence continues at coordinate 28,739,303 of JADMNL010000035.1, read as the reverse complement.
TTTCCTTCACTGAGAGAATGCTGGGCCAACCAGTCTCAAAGCAGACCCTTTCTTGCTGGCTTGTCCAGTGTATTTCATTTTGCTACAACAGCAAACAGAAGTCCCTCACGGGCACGGTCCGGGGCCACTCGACAAGGGGGGTGGCTACCTCCTTTGCAGCACTGCGTAATGTCTCCACCTCGGCCATCTGTGCCGCAGCTACTTGGAGCTCTGTGCACACATTTATTAGGCACTATAGCCTGGATATTGCATAACGGCGGAGAGCCAGTTTTGGCCTGGCCGTTCTACAGGGTCTCCTGTCCTAGAGTCAGGACTTGTTCAAGATCTCTCCTAATTTCCTCCTCCCAGAATGCTTACAGGCGCTATTGCCTGGGAATCAGTCCAAATGGTGTTACCTGCTGCAAGAGCTATATCTCGAAGTAAGATAGTACAGTTACGTAAGAACTTACCCGTAACAGTAGATCTTCGAGAACAGCTCTTGCAGCAGGTACCTTCCCGATCACCATTCCCCTTGGAGGAGGTATGGCCTACCAGGCCTTGGCAGGAGCTCCAGTTCCTTTTTTCTGATGGCGGATCCTCGGTCTCCCATTTTGATGTCATCCTGCGGCCGGGAGTCTCCGGCAGGAGAACTGGGGAATCTGGCGGGACCGCCTCCTTATGTACTACGTCTGACGTTGGGGGCGGGACCGACGTCGGAGGTGGTCCCCACTGAAGACTGCTAGCTAGAAGATTTCCGTGGGGTCCTGACACCTGCAGGCTTCAGTCCTAATGGTGTTACCTGCTGCAAGAGCTGTTCTCGAAGATCTACTGTTACGGTAAGTCCTTACGTAACTGTACTTTCCTTAACCAGCAATGCAGCCATGTTGGGGTAGTGCTGCCTGTGATGAGGCAAATATACCCTTGGCTTCACCCCCCCAAGATAATGACTCCAGGAGGATTGATGCCATGGCAAAGAAACAGAACATGGCAGCATCTTTGGGACTCGGGCAGGCTAATTATATGGCCTATACAGCTAGATACCAGAAGTCTAGATGGGATACTGTAATGGCTCTGGCTAAACAGGTCCCTGGCCAGCTTGCCAAGGAGCTGGAGCAGGTGGCTGCAGATGGTATTGAGGCATCCAAGGTGCAGTTTCATGCTGCAGTGGACTCCAATGATGTTTCATCTAGAGTCATGGCTACATCTGTGGCCCTTCATAGGATGGCTTGGCTCAGATGTACAAGCCTGTCTCAGGATACCCAGAGTAAGGCCATGGATTTTCCTGTTGTGGGTAATTCTCTGTTTGGGGAGCAAACAGAGAACTACATGAAGAAAATGGATGGATACAGGACCACCTATAGGAGTGCACAGGCCAAGGAAAGGCAAGCCACTCCCCAGAGGCAGCATTCCAGGGGCAGGGGCCGGCCTTTTCATAGGCCTTTCTACCAAGCCCAGGCCTCCTTTTCCACCTTTGTCCAGAGGGGGTTCATCAGAGGGAGAGGCAGACAGGGTACAAGCAGGCCTGCTACCACCCCTCAGCCTAAAGCCCCTGCCAAACAGGCACCCTGATGGGGTTGCCAGGGCCGATTCTCCACCACCTGTAGGCTGCAGGCTGGCTTACTTTGTCCAGGACTGGATGTCTTTAACATCAGACAAATGAGTCCTGGAAGTAGTGAGCCTGGGACTGGTTCTCAGCTTCAAAACATTTCCCAAGATGAGAACCAGATCCTTTCCACCTGCAAATCCTTCAGAGGCACTTGCCTTAGAGGCAGAGGTCTCTTCCCTCTTGGCTCTGAGAGCCATAGAAAGGGTTCCACCCCTACACAAGGGAAAAGGATTGTACTCCAGGTACTCCCTAACTCCCAAAAAGACAGGAGAATGGCGGCCCATCCTGGATCTCAGACATTTAAACAAGCACTTTTTAAAGCCAAAGTTCAAAATGGTGACTCTGGGAATAATTCTACCCTCTCTAAGTCCAGGAGACTTGCTAGCTTCCCTGGACCTCAAGGATGCCTATTTCCACATTCTTATCAGAAGCTCCCACCGAAAGTACCTCAGGTTTGAGTTGCCCTCAGGCCACTATCAATTCAGAGCAATGCCCTTTGGCCTAACTTCAGCTTCAAGGGTGTTCACAAAATGCCTGGCAGTAGTAGTTGGTTTCCTAAGGAGAAAAAAGATCTCCATCTTTCCATACCTGGATGACTGGCTTATAGTAGGTCAGTCTCCAGACCAAGTCAAGTCATACAGATAACTCAGCAACTGTTCACTTCTCTAGGATTCCTTCTGAATCTCTCAAAGTCAGTTCTAGAGCCTGTGCAGCTCCTCACCTTCATAGGGGTAGAGCTGGATACATTAAAGGCAAGAGCCTTCCTTCCCCTGGACAGGGCAGTGACCCTTGGTACACTGGCCTCTTCATTCACCCTCCAGGTGTCTCGACCAGCAAGGCATTTTCTGCAGCTCCTGGGCCACATGGCTGCCTCTACAGCAGTGGTTCAAGGAGCAAGATTTCAGATGAGGGACATTCAGTTCCACTTAAGAGCCTTCTGGTCTCAGAGAAAGGATCCTCTGACCAAACTAATCCCAGTGACTCGAACCCTGATCCAGGCTTTGCAATGGTGGCAGGATCAGGACAACCTAAGACAAGGAGTTCTCTTTGTCACTCAGTCTGATTCAGTGATACTCACCACAGATGCCTCCCTGCTTGGCTGGGGAGCCCACTTGGGGGATCTTATCACCCAAGGACTGTGGTCACCTCAAGAATCTCTGCTTCACATCAATCTCTTAGAGCAGTGTTTCTAGCACTTCAAGCTTTTTCCAAGTCTGTTCAGAACAAAGTAGTTCATATCAGGACAGATAATACCACCACAATGTGGTACATCAACAGGCAAGGGGGCACTCGGTCTACGGCCTTGTGCACAGAGGCAATAATGTTGTGGTCTCTGGCCTATTCCCTGAATACCTCTCTCATAGCAGTGCACCTCCCAGGGAAGGACAATGTCCTGGCAGATGCTCTCAGCAGGATATCTCAGGGCCATCATGAATGAATGCCACGAATGCCAGGGTACTGAATGAGCTGGCAGAGGTCCTTGCAGGACCTTTGGCAGACCTATTTAATGCCTCACTACATTCGGGGTGTGTACCTCAGGACTGGAGGATGGCTCATGTGGTGCCCCTCCACAAGAGTGGCCCCAAGGATGAACCGGGAAACTACAGACCAGTGAGCCTCACACCCATCATGGGTAAGCTAATGGAGACTATCCTGAAGGAGAGGCTGGTGGCCCTCCTAGAGGCCAAAGGACTACAGGACAGCAGACAGCATGGCTTCATACGTGGCAGATCCTGCCAAACCAACCTGGTCAACTTCTATGACTGGGTAACTAGGCAACTGGACAGGGGCCATGCAGTGGATGTCCTGTATCTGGACTTCAGTAAGGCATTCGACTCAGTGCCACATGGAAGGCTGGGAAGGAAGTTAGTAGGCACAGGGGCGGGTGCAAAGCTGGTGAGATGGGTGGGAAACTGGCTGCAGGGAAGGCAACAGAGGGTGGTGGTGGGTGGGGAGCTCTCACACCCAAGGGCAGTGATGGCGGTGTTCACAGGGCTCGGTGTTGGGACCAGTGTTGTTTGGGATATTCATTGCAGACATATCATGGGACATCAAGAGCAAGATCAGTCTGTTTGCTGATGATACCAAGGTAGGCGCAGTGGTGGATGACCTAGGGGGATGGCAGGGTTGCAGGATGATCTGGCAAGCTTGAAACCTGGTCAGACACCTGGCAACTGGGCTTTAATGCCAAAGAGTGCAAGGTGCTGCATTTTGGGATGAAGAACCCAAGGAAGAGTTACCAGCTGGGGGAGTGCAGCTAGCCCAGACAGAGGAGGAGAAGGATCTGTGTGTGCTCATTACAGGGTCAATGAACAACTCGGCACAATGTAGGAAGGCAGCTGCAAAGGCCAACAAAATGCTGGGTTGTATTGCAAGGGGTATATCCTTGAGGAGGGAGGAGGTGATTCTGCCACTGTCTAGGTCATTAGTTAGACCACACCTGGAGTACTGCGTGCAGTACTGGCGTCCGTATCTGAAGAGGGACATTAAGTTACTGGAGGGGGTGCAGCGCAGAACGACAAAGATGATCAAGGGACTGGGGGACTTAACATACGAGAGGAGGTTGAGGGAGTTGAACATGTACTCACTGCAGGAGAGGAGAGACAGGGGTGACATGATTGAAACCTTTAAATACATGAAAGGAATAAACAAGACGGGTACAAAGGGGCTGTTCAAAGTAAGGAGGGAGGCCACCAGGGGCCATGATATGAGACTGGAGCGAGGAAGGTTCAGGAGGAGATGAGAGACACTTTTTACAGAGAGGTGGTGGCTGGTTGGAATCGTTACCTGCTGAAGTGGTATGCAGTAGAACAGTAGACTGCTTCAAGCGAGGATGGGACAGGACAAGGGAGGGTTAATGAAGGGAAGGGTGGAAAGGAGGGGCAGCTGCAGATAAGGGTGCTAGCTGCACATTCGAGCAGACTTGATTGACCTCTAGGCCTTTATCTACTAGCAAATTTCGTATGTTCGTATGGTCCCTAGATCCCCTGATTTTGAAGGTGATCTTCTCCAGATGGGGCACCCCTCAGTTAGGTCTCTTTGCAGCCCCAGACAATCACCAACTTCCCCTTTTTTGCTGCAGGCCCCCAGTGTTGGGCTCAGTCTCCCTGGATGCCCTAGTTCTCAATTGCGAAGGGAAGTTCCTGTATGCTTCCCCCCCTTCCCTCTCCTGTTCAAGGTACTAGTCAAAATCAGGTCTCAACCCTGCAAAGTGATTCTGATTGCTCCAGACTGGGCCAGACAGCCCTGGTACCCTCTCTTGCTGTCCTTAGCAGTCCACCTTCCCCTGTCTCTTCCCAGGAATTACAACCTGTTAGCATGTTCTCAGGGAAGGGTCTGGTATCCGAATCTCAAATCTCTCAATCTCAGGGCCTGGCTCTTGAAGAGTTATAATTTGCGGATTTGCATCTCTCTCGATGTGTTCTGGATATTTTATAGGCTTCTCGAAAGTCTTCCACCAGAAGGACTTACAACTCAAAATGGAAAAGGTTTACTATTTAGTGCTCTGGGAAGCATATTTCTCCAGAGTCTGCTGGGTTGCCTGCAGTCTTTGACTACGTGGTTCATCTCAATAGCTTGGGACTCAGACCAGCTACACTTAGAGTGCATCTGGCAGCTGTCGCCTTCTTGTCAGCAGGCAAGCACTCTTCCCTTTCAGCTCATCCTGTATTCTGTAAGTTCTTAAAGGGATTGCTGCATACCAAACCTCCCTTTAGGGACCCTGCTCCTGCTTGGGACCTTAATGTTTGCATTGCTCAGCTTATGCAACCCCCTTTTGAGCCTTTGTCCTCAGTAGAGCTTAAGTACTTGGCTTGGAAACTGTGTTCTTGGTAGCCTTTACTTCTGCCAGACGCATAAGTGAGTTACAGGCCCTGTCAGTGGAGCCTGATTTTATCTCTTTCCATAGAGATAAGGTGGTCCTCAGGACTAATAGGAAGTTTTGCCTAAGGTAGTTTCAGATTTCCACCTTAACCAGTCTGTGTCTCTTCCTGTTTTCTTCACTGACCATTCCTCCTCTGGCGAGAGGAGGCTGCACAGCTGGATGTGAAAAGGGCCCTTAGCTACTACATAGAGCGCACCAAGAGTCACAGGTTTGACTCCCTCCAACTGTTCCTCACTTATGGTGAGGTTGGTAAGGGAAACCCTGCCACTAAGAGATCTGTTGCCAGGTGGATTGTCTCTTGCATACAATTTTGCTATGAAAAACTAGGTAGGATCCCACCCTCGGGCCTGAGGGCTCACTCTACCAGAGGTACAGCTGCTTCCCTGGCTGCTGCCAGGGATATTCCTATCTTAGAGATTTGTGAAGCTGCCACCTGGAAAACAGTACATACTTTTACCAATCATTACTCTCTGGATATCCAGGCTACTAGTGATGCTCGGTTTGGCACAGCAGTGCTTCAGAGCCTATTCCTGAAGTAGGTTCTGTCCCTCCTCCATGGAGGTACTGCTTGGTAGTGTGCATATGTCAGAATACAGCAAGACTTCATGTTGTTTGAAGAAAAAATTACTCACCTTAGTAATGTTGTTTCTTCTAATGGAGTCTTACTGTATTCTAACCTCCCCCCGCCTCCCCTCTCAGAACCTGGTTTTTGGGATGTGGGTGGGCAGGAGCAGTGTTGGCACCTAGAGGTGCCCCCTTTTTCTAACCCTCCTTTATTTTGGGTGGGTGTTGTGTTTTGTTATTTGGGTTTTCTGACTTGAGTCTTTGCTTTGAAACCAAAAAAAAAACCTTTTTAACAAATTTAGTTGCCAGTTGGCTAGTGTGAGTTTACAGTTTCCACACAGAATGCCCAGTGAGTATAGCTTGTAAAGATCTGACAGTTGGGGTTCAAACAACAGCAGACAGAGACTTCAACTGAACTTGAGCTCAGCATTCCATGCCTTGCATGGCAAGTTAACTCTTTGTTCTCCGGGGCAGTTCAAAGGTTGGCGATCACTGCAATAGTCAAAATACAGCACACCTTGAGAGAGATGCAAATCTGCAAATTATAACTCTTCAATAGCCAGGCCTTGAGATTGAGAGATTTGAGATTCGGATACCAGACCCAATTCCTTAAGGAAATATGCTGAGGTGGGTGAAGTATAGGAGAATGGGGTGAAGTTTGGGGCCGAACACTCCAAGGCACACCTCGATGCCTGTCACTGGCTGCAGGGTGGGGGTTGGGGTGGATTGGCGGGACTATTACAGCTGATGATCCCAAGTCAAACCCCTGAGGCCTGTCAGTCTCTACAGGGTGTGGTGTTACAGTTCGAAATCCTAATGCCATAGGCGTGTGTTGGTATTTTCACTCCAAATTATAAACATGGGCTTTTTGTGACCCTAGCTCATGAAGAGCGGCACTATCAGTTTGTTAGCTAAAAGGTGATTTTGCATAGCAACTGCACCATTTGGCACCACAGGTACAAAAAAACATTTTGGGCAGGATGTGGAAAATGATAACTGCATTGTTCATGAGGTGGTGTAAAAAAATGGCAACGTTGAAAATGTGGAATGAAAATATGAAAAATTGGTGAAGTCATGAGCATGCATAGAAACTGCACAATGCACGTCCGTTACCCAATTATTTTTGGGATTTTTTTAACCACATTTTCAACATAGGCATTTTGGGACCTCCCCTCATGAACAGTGGCACTGAGTTTGTTAATCTGTCCCAAAAGTTGATTTCCCAGAGCGACCACGCGATTGTACTCCACAGGTGAGAAAACACATTTTGGGCGGGATGTGAAAAATACAGGTTACTCACCTGTAACAGGAGTTCTAGGAATGGTATATGTTGTTCATCTACACTATCTGGCAGGTTCCTTGCCACTTTAAATCTTGTTGGAAGGTCTTCAAGCTGGCTCCTCCCACCGACCCGGGTGGTAAAACTCTCAGCTCCACCCCTTGATGCCAGATCTAGCCCGCTGGAAGCCAGGTTGTGTGTTGAAGCTGGGGAGGCTGGGTGGTCGTGTGGATGAACAACATATACCATTCCTAGAACTCCTGTTACAGGTGAGTAACCTGTATTTCTAGGGACATGGATATGTTGTTCATCCGTACTATCTGGCAGACTTCTAGCAGTTCTCCGGGAGGAGGGAGGCAAGGCGCACACCCCCCACTTAGGGAATAAAGACTGGAGAACCGAAGCCCCGACCAACATCCAGGCATGACCCGAGGTCAGTGTGGTAGGAGGTAAAAATGGTAAATGCCAGCTTCCAGGTCGGAGTCCTACAGATATCCTGGACAGGGGTATCCTCGGAAGCACCCACCGATGCAGCGGAAGGGCAGGTAAAATGAGCACTTATCCCTCTGGGAGGCTCCATGCCCGCCCACCTATAGCGGAGATCTATGCAGGAGGTGACCCACCCGCTCATCGTCCGCTTGGCTGCAAGTCTGCCAGGTGCGGCTTCAGCGTAGATGACAAACAGCTGGAGAATCTCTCCCGAACTTCAGCCCTACACTCCCTGGGAAGGCGAGCACTAAATTAGGGTCCCAATGGATCCTATATGCCTCCTCCGAGGTGTGAATGGGGTTGAACCCCGGCAGAGACAATACCTGGATAGGGAAAGACTCTGCTACCACCTACAGGAGGAACTTTGGGTGGGGCGCAGGACAACCTTGTCCCTGTTAGAGACCAGATTGGGAGACTCAAAGGAGCGCCTGGAGTTCTCCCAGCCTTCTGGTTGGCGTGGTAGCCCCAAGAAGGTGTTCTTCCACAACAGGTGGGGAAATCGCACCCGTGCATAGGTTCGAACGGCTTGCCCATGAGCTAAGCCCATACCAGCGTAAGGTCCCACAGAGATGGTGATACTCTCCCCGGAGGGGAAGTGTGATCAAGGCCTTGGAAAGCACCAGACCACCTTTCCTGCGCCACTGACTACCTTCCTACCTGTGCCCGGAAGACAGGGGTGGCTATCAGGAGCACCTTAAGGGTCGTCAACCGAAGCCCTTGCTCAAGAGGAAGAGTGGACCACAGGTAGTCCGGAATGCTTGCCAAGGAACAGGAGAGGGGACCAGGCCCTATCCTAACACCATATGGAGAACTCTTCCATTTGACGGCGTAGCATATCTGGTTGACTCCTGGCAGGACGCCTCAACAACGTCGAGGACCTTGCCGGAAGACCCAAGGCCTGGCCACTAGCTGCACAGGGACCAGGCTGCCAGATGCAGGGATTGAAGGTCCGGATGGAATACCTTCCCCTAATAACAGAGATCAGGACCGGGCTGGCTGGAAGCCACCTTGGGAGCCTGTGGCTGAGATTGAGGAGAGCTGGATACCAGAGCTGGCGAACCAGTCTGGGGCTACCTGAATCACCTGCACCTAGTCCCTTCTCGCCTTGCCTGTGGGTCAAGGGAAATGGGGGAGAGGCGTAGAAGAGACCCGGGCCCGCGGCCTCAAAGGCATCCCCTACAGCGAACCTTGCTGAGGGGGCTGGCATGAGACAGTCTCGGCCTTGTATTCTCCCTGGAGGGAAAAACAGAGGTCCGCCCGAGGCGTGACCTAGAGGGAGAAAGATCTTGTGCTACCTCAGGCAGGGAAGACCACTCGTGAGGCGCAGCCCTTATCTGGCTTAGGGCATCAGCCAGGGTGCTGGAGGCTTCTGCTATCAAAATGGCTAGGAAACTGCCTCCCAGCTGCGCGCAAGACCCAATGCAGAGAACCTCCTTATGCAATGGCAAGGGTCTCATCTCATGGCGGGTTAGGCAGCACATGGTCGTGGTATTGTCCGCCTGGACCTAAACTGCCAGACCCCGCACAGATGGAGTGAACGGTGCGAGCTAAGAGGACCGCCTGGAGCTCCAGCAGGTTCGAATGATATCGGGACTCCCGAGAGGACCAGAGGCGGTGCACTCTGTATTCCCCTTGATGGGCACCCCCACCCATCAGAGATGCATTGGTCGGAGAAGACCGTCGACTCGGGGCAGATGAACGGGATGTTCTCCTGCAGATAAGCTGGAATGGTCTGAAGGAGAGCGTTCCCCAACCCCTGGGCTGTTGTCATGGACTGGTCCAAAGGATCGTAGCATAGTGACCGCTGGCTGGCCAGCCCCCATTAAGGGACGCATGGACCAGCGGGTCCAAACAGACCACGCTGGTGCAGACCGCTGCAAGGCCCAGGAGGTGCAGGAAATCCCGGGCAGGGCGCAATTGTCCAGACAGACATGACTAGGTAAAGGAGGAAGAACCTCGGCCCTGTCCGCCGGGAGCCGAGCTCAGACTCAAGAGTGAAGCTTCGTCCCGAAGAAAGGATCACCCACTTAGACACGAGTTCCAACATGGCTCCATTAGAGAGGAGGCAGTCAGGCGGCCATCCGGGTGGGGGTACGCCTGGACCCTTCGGTGCCGCAGGAATGCTGCTGAGAAGAGACCGAAGGGCATGGCCTGGAACTCGTAAAGAGATCCCCGCTTTAGAAATGGAGGAGTCTTCCAAGAAATGGATGGATCAAAGTGTAAAGTACATCCTGGAGGTCCAGGAAATAGAGCCACATGTCTCGTTCCGAGGGTGGGATATCTGAGTCAGAGTGACCATCCCGTCATGCGGGTCAAGGATGGGGCATAAGCCCCCCCGTCCGTTCAGGGACCAGGAATACCTGGACACAAACCCAGGGTCTGGAGGAGGATCTGCCACCTTCCTGATCACCTCTATCTCAAGGGGCAGGGCAAGTCGGCTCAGTGGGCCGACAGTGAGGCTGTGGACCCCATGGCCCCCCGAGGGGCAACGGCTCAAAAGGGTGGGGCCTGCTTGCAATCCAGAGGCAGGACCTTCCCCTAGCACCTCTGACACTCAGCGGTCCATGAAAGCGGACCAGGCGGAGGAGGGGCGGAGCCGTCTCCCCATGGGGGGACCCGGGTAGGGGTGACGAGGCTGGGGACAGCGCCCCTCAGCCCGTCACTGAGCAGGCTTGCAGGAGGGACTGGCCAAGGGAGCTCCTGAGCCTTTACCTCCCTGCATCTCATTGGAGGAAGCCGCTGGCTTGGGGTTGGGTTGCCCAGCACAAGCCTGCTGGCCCTATGTTAGTGTTGATGGGCGGTCGAGCCACAGGGCAGAGGACAAGGGCTTATGCAAGGCTGCGGCGTCTTGTCCCCTCTGGGAGGTGACCCGAGTCCAGTGGCAATGGACTTTTCGGTCCCCTGGAGGTGTCCCTCCACTCCAGGGCCGAAGAGGTCAGTCCCTAAGAACGGGATGTCCGCCAACTTGTGCTGGGTATCTGTTGAGAAAGAGGGTATCCTCAGCCATGCCCTGCAGCACAAGGCCACCGCGGCCGCTACCGACCTGGCACAGGAATCACCTAAGTCCAGAGCAGTCTGAAGCTGCTGCTTCGCTGCTGCCCTACCCTGGTCCCGCACCTACTGGACCATGGTCCGCAGGTCAGCCGGGAGATGAGGGAGCACCTCATCCAGGGAGCCCAAAAGCGCGTGGGAGAAATGTGCCATCAGTGCGGCCGAGCTGGCCTGTCGGAGGCCTAGAGAGGACGCGGCGTAAACCTTGCGCTCGACATAGTCCATCCTTTTGGACTCTTTGTCGGGGGGGCCTATCCACATCCCGAGTGTTCACAGAACGCTGGAAGACATTATCGGTAACTAACCCCTCAGCGGAGGGGCGCTCCGAAAAAACAGGCAAAGAACCGACAGGGACAGAGTACTTACTGGCCATCCTGGCCGACAGCGCAGGACAGGAAATAGGCCGCTGCCAGAGCTCCAAGGCCGGGCCGACAATGGCCTCGGCCACCGGAAAGGCCTCCGAGGGTGAACCCCCTCGGTCTAGAATCTCCGTCAGGGGACAGGAGACCCGTTTGGACATGGGTTCAAGCTGCAAGATGAGCTGAAGCAGACCCAGAAAGGACGATAGGCTGTCGTCCATGGAGCGGTCCGGAGAGGACCCCAGGCCCTCCTGACTGGGGAACATGGAGGAGTCGTCGTCGGACTCTGAAGGGTCTGCAAAGAGCTGCCTCAGGCCTGAGCCACTCTTCACCCGTTGAGGGCAGGTGGGAGTGAGGGTGACAGACAACCTGCGGGACAGGTTGTGACCTGACCGAGGTTCCACCGAAATCAGTGAGGCAGCAAGGTTCGGATGAACAACCGGCCCCGAAGTGGGCACCTCGACTGCAGCGAGCGGTTGCGTTGGCCGTTCGGGTGGCAGCTGCTTGCTGGACGGAGAATGAATCGGAGTCGATTGATTCCCAGACAATAGCAACTGCTGCCACATGAGCTCCTCGTAACGTCGACGCCATCTGCACCAAAGCCACTCCTCATCCGAGGAGGGAGACGAGGAGCAATGGTAATGCCACTTAACTCAGTGCCCCAACTGAGACCGCCGAGGTCGGCGGGAGCAGCTTGACAGAGAAGAGGACCGAGACCCAGATCCTCGGGGAAACTGAGGGTGGGTCCAGGAAGGAGCGGGGAACACCCGTTCTTCCCTCGGCTCGGACAAAAAGACCGACGCCTGTTGCTCCGAAGGTGCAGGCAGAACCTCGGCCTCCACCGGGGAAACTGGCGAAGGGTTGACGGCTCCTGCAGTAGATCGCCCAGGTGACGGGTCGAGAGAAGACTCGAAAGCGTCGATGGAAGTCATGGCCAGCTGGCCTGACAGGGACACCGTGAAGCCAGCGGCCTGAGCCGCAACCTCGACCGTAGTCGAAAGTCAGCAGACAGGGGAAGGCGAACTCTCCCACTCCCGCAAGCGCCGATGATGGGACTTACCCTGCGACTCCTTTGACCTGGGCCAAGAGGCAGGTCCCGAAGGGCCCCTCTCCCTTCAAGGGAAGGGACTGACAAAGCTCCTTGAACGAAGCTGAATGAGAGGAACTCAAAGAGAGCGGGATAAGCGCCACGACCAAGGAGGAGGGGGGACAGCCTTGGACGCCGCCTCCTCCATGGAGGAAGAGAGATCGAGCTGCTCAGCCGAGACAGCCGACGCGGACATAGCCCGATGAGCCTCTAAAGATTTTTCCGGCACGGAAAAAATTCCAGGTCGCCTGAGCCCCAAATGGGCCGCATGATCCTCCAGGACGTTGGTCGAAAGGGCACAGCAAAATTCGCAAACTTGCGGATCATGGTCCAAGTCGAGGCAGTAAACGCATGTGGAGTGCGGGTCTGTCCTGGAGGTATTCCCCGGGCACTTCCGAGAGCCAGGAAATGAAATATCCATCGCAGCAGCGAGGGAAGAAGACCGAAGTTTTAGAAAACTTCCAAACTAAATTCGAAGAAACCGAAAAATCAGGAACCAGTCAAAAACGCAGAGTGCTAAGGAAGGAACCTGAGCTTCCAAGCAGTAAGGAAGATCTGGCGTCAAGGGGCGGAGCCGAGAGTTTTACCACCCGGGTGGGTGGGAGGAGCCAGCTTGAAGACCTTCCAGCAAGATTTAAAGCAGCAAGGAACCTGCCAGATAGTGTGGATGAACAACATATCCATGTCCCTAGAAATGACAGCAGTACTGTTTATAAGGAGGTGTGAAAAAATGCCAGTGTTGAAAATCTGGCATGAAAATATTGCAAATTTGCAAAGTTACAAGTGTGCGTGGAAACTACGCAATGCATGCTTGTAACACAGTCATTTTATGGACTTTGGTCACCAGACTTTCAACATAGGCATTTTAGGACCTCTGCTCATGAACTGTGTCACTGACATTTTGTTAATCTGTCCCCAAAATCGATTTCCCACAGCGACCGTGCTATTCCACGCCGGAAGTGTGAAAACACATTTAGGCCAGGATATGTGAAATGACTGCTGTACTGTTCATAAGGAGGTGTGGGAAATTGGCAATGTTGGAAATCTGGAGTGAAAATATTACAAATTTATGAAGTTACGAGCATGTGTGGAGACTACGCAATGCACACTCGTAAAACAGCCATTTTTTGGATTTTTTTTTTTTACCAAATTTGCAACATAGGCATTTTGAGAGCCCCCCTCATGAACCGTAGCACTGTTGAGTTTGTTTACTGTCTCAGAAGGTGATTCCGCACAGTGACTGCGAAATCACCTTTCAGGACCGAATAATGCTATAACAGTGACTGAATTCTTGAGGAGGGGTCCCAATAGCCCCATGTTGAAAATTTGGTGCCAAAATTCCCAGAAATGGCCAAGATATGCACCAAAGTTGGAAAAAACTCTTTATGCCATTATACAGCTTACCGGCATTTCCTCAGTTTGCGGTTGGCTTTGAAGAGTGCAGACATGTTCCCGGTGTAGTATCAAATCGTGCTACCTGTCAGAATTTGCTACCCTCATCAACTGCACATGCGTATTAGTGTCACGCATGAGCACTGCAACAGTCAGAGGGTAGCAAATTCTGACAGCAAAGTCCAAGGGAAAAACTCTGGCAGGCGGGCATAAAACATTTGTGCAAAAGGCAAAACCCTACAAGTGAGGCATACGTTTTTAATCAAAACCTGTATATCTTCCCTCTATCTCTTGAATAATCATTGGGCATGATGGATAAGGTCAGTTTTGGTCTGCTTATGTTCGATGACAATTAAAGGAAATTGTACAGTGTCCTGTACTCAAATGCTAATTTAATCGTTATAGCACACAATATATTGTAATAGTGATCTGATTTTTCAATGCAGACTCATTTTGGTTTACTAAGTTTATTTATTTGGGTACTTAAGATTACTGTTTTTATGTTTTGAGTATAGCCTTTCTCTGTAATGAGTTCACTGTTAAAACCCGAGTCGTGTGTGTGTGTGTGTGTGCGTTAGTCTTGCTGTAGTGTTACTCATTAAAAAAATAAAGGAAATCCTGACACCTCACTCTATGTCCCAATTAATGCTTAAAACGTTTCCTTAAAAGATCAATGTATTAAGTGTTGTTTTATTCATATGTGAGTAGGGTAAGTGTAACCCCCTAGGTGGCGCTATCCCAAGGGTTACTTCCCCTGCCTGCTTAACTACTAACAGGTTGAGGGGCCCTAGGTTCAATGGCGGGTGCCTCCACCCAGAGGTCAGGGTTTGCAGTAGTTAAACTAGCTTGGTCACAGCCCTCTGGGACACCGTGACCCCCTTTGGTTCCCTCTAGTGGCTCGCACAGTACACAGGAGTTACAATCCCTATACCCCACATATACATACTGTTCACTCATAAGGTACCACTTACCCTCGAGACTGATTCTGCAGCACGTCTCTGAGGATCCCCTGTAAAACAAGGTTAGGCAATGTACACAAATACAATGCAATGCTTTCTCTACATGTACTGATACCACAGATAGCATATAGTTCAATAACAACAAATCTGATTTATTACAGGGGGCAGTAACAAGAAGGGGGCCAATCAGGTTGATTTGGTTTGGAAATATTCAAATCACAGTATCATGCATGCATATAGGGTCCAAAATGTCACTGTCTGGGTACCCAGGATGGTTGGGGGCCAGCCAGGGTCAGTGCAGCTGGTTGGGGCCCTTGGATGGAAAAACACATGCACACACAAATTGTAATCTGGAGCCCTGGGGCTCAGTTCGTGAAGAAATGAAACAGCAACAATTAGATGACACACTTGCAGTTTGATAAACAGATTGCAGGGAACTACCCTGATTTGTTCTCACGGACTCAATACTGAAACTGGATGGATGCAGGTTGTCCTGGATTGCCAGGAGGAATAGAATAGCTGGCCCAGCCCTCGTGGCAGGACTCACTTGCATTCAAAAAACAGGCGGATTCAGTCCGAATCAAGCTGGGTTCTGCTTCCAGCTTCAGCACACAATTCACAGTACAGGGGAAATAAGATTGCGATTCCCCACAAGCACTAGACACATTTATATGTAAAAGGAAAGTACTGTACTAGGCAGGCTGCTCCTCGATCCCGATCGCAATTACTGCAAAATACCTGGGAGCACACACAGCAGCTTCAGTTCCTGACAGACTGAGCGTGATTCAACAATTTCTCCAGTCTTCTACAGGGTGAGCCTGGTTTCCACACTTCTGGTGCTTCTTTCTCCTCACAACTCTGATTCAGTCTGCACTGGCACTCACAAACAGTTGTAGGCCGAACTTCAGGGCCCGACACGAGCTTCCCGCTCAGAACCGTACAGAGCAGAAGCTCGGAGCTCCTTCCCTCTTCATAGTCACAACTCATCTGATCTTTGCAGTAGACAGAGCCGGGCATTTCCTTTGAGTTCCTCCCAGTTCAGTTGGCAGGTTTGGCTGTCACTCATAATCAGACTCCCCCAGTTGGTGCAAAAAGGCGCCGAAGTCTAAACTACAATTCCCAGAGGCATCTGCCATACAGTCCCATTGTGGCTGGCTCCAGAGGAGAGTCCAAGTACTGATTCACCCAGAGCAGGCTCCATTTTAAAGGATCCCCACACTGATTGGTCCAATTCAGTGGTTCAGAACCAACATGAGGGAGCTACTCTGCACAGTCCTGGCTACAAGCAAGCAGGTTAGAACAAACTGCATTTTCATTATTACTTTAAAGGGATACTGTCAACCCCCTTAGGTCTCAAAGTGTCTCTAGTTTATGATTGCCAAAATTCTGTAAAGATTGTTGATGTAGCTGCTAGTTTGATTTTGACTCTTATTTTCTTTAAAATAGTAAAAAACAGACTTCCCAACATACTGGTGTTATCACACCAAAATAGGTTTGTTTACATTCCTTGATCAACTCCAAATGCATCTTTCCTGGAATTGGGAACACCCACAAAACAGTCTAGCCCCTCATAATGCAGTGGTAGTTTAGGAGGCTCCTGCCTTATGAGTGACTGCATTGTTTGGATGTGTTTCTAATGCTCAGGAAGCATGCAGTAAGAACAGATCCCGGATCGTAAACAAAACAAGGTTGTTTATAAGTATACATTACCATGCATTTCAGTTCTACTAAACAAGGAGACAAACAAAACAAACAGGAACATCAGTGAATTTTAGAGGGGGTAAGCAATCATAAAATGTGGGGTTTCAAATAGAAATAATATGATGAAAAATAGGTTGACAGTGTCCCTTTAACAGGTTACAAGCAAACAATTACATCTTCTGAAAGAGCTCCCCCTGCGCATATAGCGACTGCTGAAACGGAGCAATTTGCTCAGTGGCCCAGGCAGGACTCGAGCAGGGAAACACACAGACCCTCCATTTCAGAGTAATTATACTGCAGTTTGGCAGCTCTTAAAGCAACAGTACATGGAGGCATTAGGCACTCTCACTCAATTATTTTTTAAATTGGCTGAAATACAAGACACCAGCCTGGCGGAGAGCATTTAGGCTCACCCAAAGAAGACTTTTAAGTGACCCCCATTCATAGGGGGGTTACATAAAGAATAAGGATGCTGTCTAAATACTGTACTGTACATATCGTGTACCTTATGTCATTCTGCCCTATATTTGAGTGAACTTGTGTAGTATGCACTTTATGTCTTATAGGTAGTGTAACCCCCCGTCTCCCGGGGTTACAAGAATCCCTCTTAGATCTAGTGGCAGGCAGGGAAAGGCAGCTTGAGAGACTCCAGTTAAATGGATTTCACGCTGTCTCACTCTGTCCTCAGTCTCAGCTGAGCTGGAGGAATGACATCATATAGAATTCTCGCAGCAGCATAAGCCACTTTGGAATGTTGCAGCAGGGAGTTAGAATGTTGGGAGGTTTTTGATTCAGTCTGCAGGGCAACTCAGTGGAGGGAGGAGGTGCACTGCAGTTGGCAGTCTCTCAAAACCCTCAGCTCTGTAACAGAGCTACCCAGAGGTAGAGGGTGTGTGTTCTCACCCTAGATAGAGACACAGAAGAAACCTTTTTGAAGTGGTAGAGACCGTTCCCAGTTTGTTCCAGTGCCCCATCCCTGGAGGGATGGGGGGGAAGAGTGCCAGCAGTTTCAGGGGTAATCCCCTGACCCAGCTGAGGAGGGAAAGCTGTCTGACTTTTGTTGTTTCAAGTGCTCAGGCACCAGGATTCGTTTTGTTTTGCCAGAAACCTTGGGGCACCTGCAAACCAGTTGGTGAGTTCTGCTCTGAAAGAGAGCCCATGTTTTCACCAGACAGTGTGTACAGTATCTGTTACTGTGGGGTCAGGGAAGGACAGCCAAGTACAGTACTACCGTTGTGTATGACTTAAAATGCATCTATATCCTGGGGTCTACAGGGATGGACATAGCCACTCAAAGATCATTATAAGCCAGGACATCAGTTTATGGAAAGTAGAGTGTTAAATGTGACATACATTCTACAACAATGTGTTTTAAGAAAGGTGTTGATTCCAAATGAATGGCTGGGTATGGATTTGGGAGCAAGAGGTGGGAGACCCCCCCCCCCAATCTGGAGTAACCAGATTTACCTCCACGGGTTCACTTTGGGCACCTATAGCTTTCTCCCGGGCACTTGGCCAGTGTTCGCAGAAAGTACCCAGACGTGGGTTTGTGATGAAGAGTATCCCTTTATGGAGCCAGGATGTGCTCATGGGTCGTAGAGGGAGTCACCAATAAATGTCCATGCCATATGGAAAGTAGTCCAAGGGCTGGTCGGATGTGCCACACCAAGGAATCCAGAGAAGAGTAGTCCAAGTGCTGGCCGGATGTGCCATGCCAGTAAATCCAGAGAAGAGTACAAATTCGGGCTGAGAGCCCAGTGTGTTTCAGAACCTGAGGGTTACTGTGTGTAAGAAGATGTGTTCTAGTCTCCATTTATCTGCAGTACCAGGGAGTGTAGCCCCGTGGAGGTCCATCTATGCTTTATTATTCTGCTGTTGTTGTGAATAAAAGCCACACTCTAGAATCCCACTCCTGGTTAGGACATGTCAGTTCTAGGGACATGGATATGTTGTTCATCCACACTGTCTGGTAGGTTTCTTGCCGCTTTAAATCTTGCCGGAAGGTCTTCAAGCTGGCTCCTCCCACCCACCCGGGTGGTAAAACTCTCGGCTCCGCCCCATGACACCAGATCTTCCTTACCGCTTGGAAGCTCAGGTTCCCTCCTTAACGCTCTGTGTGTAGACTGGATCCTAATTCTTCACTTCGTCCAAAACTTATTTTTAAATTTCCAAGACTTCGGTCAAGTTTCTCCCTCGTGGCTGCGATGGACAAATTGACTCCTGGATTTCGGCGGTGCCCTTGTGGGCAGAAGATGTCCAGGACGGACCCGCACTCCACGTGCGTCTACTGCCTCGGCCTAGAACATGACCTGCAGGCCTGCGAGTTTTGCCGTTCGTTTTCGACCAACATCCTGGACGACCATGCTGCCTGGTTACAGCTTGGGCGCCCCAAGAAGCCCTACCCACCAGTTAAGTCAAAGGAGTCCCGTTGGGCTGTTACCACGGCGGCTGGCTCGGCTGAGTAACTCGAGCAGATGATCGCCCTCGAGGAGGAGGCGGCACAGGCCGCATCATCCTCTTCCTTGGTCGCAGCATTTATCCCGCTCTCTGGGTACCTCATATTCAGCTTCTTTCAAGAAGCTTTGCCAGTCCCTTTCCACGAAGGGAGAGGGGCCATTGGGACATTCCTCTCGGTCCAAAAAGAAGGACTCAAAGGGTAAGTCCCATTGTTGGTGTTCATGGGAGCGGGAGAGGTCCCCTTCCCCAGACAGTCGACACTCGGCTTTGGTCGAGGTTGCAGCTAAGGCCGCTGGCTTCATGGTGTCCCTGTCAGGTCAGCCAGCCGAGACACCCGTCGACGCGGTCGGGATTTTTCTCGACCCGTTGAATGGGCTGTCGACTGGTGAAGCCGACATCCCTTCTTCACTGGTTCCCCCGGTGGAGACCGAGGACTTGCCTGCGCCTCCGGTGCCGCAGTCCCCGGTTAAGGCTTCCGAGCCGAGGGAAGAGTGGTGTCCCTTCCCAGACCCGTCCTCAAACGCGGCGAGGATCACCGGTCTTGGACATCGTCTACGTCAACCCGATCCATACAACACTGGCGACACCCGGTCTCGCACCCAAAGTAGCGGCGCTGGCGCTCTCCTTGTCTTCGTCCTTGGAAGAGAGAGGCTTTGGCGCAAGTTGCGTCAACGCTACGAGGACCTGATGTGGCAGCAGTTACTTCTGTCCGGGAACAAGCCAACGCCGTCGCCTTCCCTGGCCATCAAGTGGCTGTCACTCGAGTGGCTGAAACAACCCCTCGCTGTAGCTGAGGTGCCCAAGCCTGGGCCGGTTGTTCGGCCGAAACCAGCTACCCCAACGATTGTGGTGGAACCTCCGCCTCCACAACCAAAATCGGGGGCGCCGACCAAGGACTCTCGGTCGGGTCAGGGCCTGCCCTGCAGGTTGTCGGTCACCCTCACTCCTGACCGTCCTCAGCAGGTGGAGGGTGGCTCAGGCTCCAGGCAGCTCTTCGCAGACTCCTCAGAGTCCGACAACGACGACTCCCTGTTCTCCAGGCCCCATTGACCTGGAGTCCTCCGGGGGTCAATCAATGGACGAAAGCCCATCGTCCTTCATGGGTTTGCTTCGGCTCATCTCAGAGTCCACTGGGATGCAGCTGGAGCCCATATCCAAGCGGGCCAAGTATCCCCTGACGGAGATCTTGGACTGAGGGGATTCATGACTGAAGCCATCGGCCTGCTTTCTATCTCTCTTAGCGTTTGGCCAGGATGGCCAGGAAGTATGCGGTCTTTACCGGCTCTTTGTCCGGTTTTTCGGAGCACCCCTTTGCGGAGGGGTTAGTCACCGATGGCGTTTTCCAGCATTCCGGGAACACTAGGGATGTGGATAAGCCCCCCGACAAGGAGTCCAAAAAGCTGGACTGTGCCGGGCGCAAGGTGTACGCTGCATCCTCCATAGGCCTCCGCCAGGGCAGCTCGGCCGTGCTGATGGCACACTTCTCTCACGCCCTCAGGGGCTCCCTGGATGAGGTGATCCCTCATCTCCCAGCCAACCTGCAGACCACGGTCAAGCAGGTGCGGGATCAGGGAAGGGCGGTGGCGAAACAGCAGCTCCAAACGGCTCTGGACATTAAAGACTCCTGTGCCAGATCGGTTGCGGCCGCGGTGGCCATGCGCCGCAGAGTATAGCTGAGGATATCCAGCTTCATGGTGGATACCCAGCACAAATTGGTGGATGTCCCCTTCCTGGGGACCGACCTCTTCTGCCCTGGAGTGGACAGTCACCTCCAGCGGATCGAAAAGTCCAATGTCACTCTGGACTCGGTCACCTCCGCCCAGAAGGACAAAGGCCACCGACAGCAGCAGCACAAGTCCTTTCGTCCTTCTGTGCCTGTGGCACGTCCGGCCCAACAG
Source organism: Neoceratodus forsteri (assembly GCA_016271365.2). NCBI lineage: Eukaryota > Metazoa > Chordata > Ceratodontiformes > Ceratodontidae > Neoceratodus > Neoceratodus forsteri. Next base: position 28,718,599 of record JADMNL010000035.1, on the reverse strand, counting down.
CACTAGCACCAGGGCCAGCAGGTTCGCGCTTGGCATCCCAAACCCAAGCCCGCAGCTTCCTCTAACAGGAAGCAGGGAGGTAAAGGCCCAGGAGGTCCCTTGGCCGGTCCCTCCTCTAAGCCTGCCCAGTGACGGGTTGAGGGGTGTCGCACCCAGCCTCGTCACTCCCCCCTGGGTTCCCCCTGTGGGGGGACGGCTCTGCCACTTCCTTTCCGCCTGGTCCACTATCACCATGGACCATTGGGTGTTGGAGGTGGTAGGAAGGGACCTGCCCCTGGAGTTCGGGCAGGCCCCACCCTTCCAAGCCATCACCCCTCGGGGGGCGACTGGGTCCGCAGCCTCTCTGTCGGCTCGCCGAGCTGATATCACCCTGCTCCTCCAAAAAGAGGTGATCAGGAAGGTGGCGGATCCTCCTCCAGACCCGGGGTTTGTGTCTAGGTACTTCCTGGTCCCAAAAGGGACGGGGGGCTGGCGCCCCATTCTCGACCTGCACGACCTGAACAGGTTCCTAAGGTCTCGGACCTTCAGGATGGTCACTCTGGCTCAGATAATCCCATCCTTGGGAACGAGGCGTGTGGTTCTGTTCTCTGGACCTTCAGGACGCGTTCTTTCATGTCCCAATCCGTCCATCCCACCAGACATTACTCCGCTTCAGAGCAGAGGGATCCCTTTACGAGTTCCGGGCCATGCCCTTCGGCCTTTCCCTAGCTCTCAGGGTCTTCACCAAATGCATGGCAGTGGTGACAGCATTCCTGTGGCGCCGAAGGGTCATGGTGTACCCCTACCTGGACGACTGGCTGATTGCAGCCCCCTCCAGAGCGGAGGTGGAGTGGTCCAGAGATCTGGCCCTCCAGGTTTGCTCTCAGGTTGGCCTCCTCATCAACGAGGCCAAGTCGGAACTCGTGCCAAAGCTGGTGATACAATTCATTGGGGCAGAGCTCAACCCTTCTACGAGCCAGAGCACGGCTCCTGGCGGACAGGGCCGAGGTTCTTTCCTCCTTTGCCCAATCATTTCAGGTTGGGCAGTTGCGCCCTTCCCGGGACTTCCTGGGCCTCATGGTGACCCGCTGGTACATGCATCCCCTTCAATGGGGGCTGGCCAGCCAATGGTCACAGCACTTCGATCCGCTGGATCAGCTATTGACAGTGACCCAGGGGATGTGGAATACTCTCCAGTGGTGGACTGTTCCAGCACATCTGCAGGAGAGCATCCCGTTTGTCCATCCCAAGCCGACGGTCTCTTTATCGACCGATGCCTCTTTGATGGGTTGGGGTGCCCATCTGGGCAAGCACAGAGCGCACAGCGTCTGGTCCCCTCGGGAGTCCCGATGCCACATCAACCTGCTGGAGCTTTGAGCGGTTCATCTAGCCCTCACCACCTTCTCTCCATTTCTACGGGGTCAAGTGGTTCAGGTCCAGACGGATAATACCACGACCATATACTACCTAAACTGCCAGGGTGGGACGCGCTCCATGCCTCTCTGCAGGGAAGCTCTCTGCATTTGGTCACTCTTGTGCAGCCTGGAGGCGGATCTCCTCACCATTCATGTTGCAGGAGCCTCCAACACCCTGGCCGATGCTGTAAGCCAGATATTGGCTGCATCTCACAAGTGGTCTCTCCTGCTGGAGGTAGTACAAGATCTCTTCTCCCATTGGGGCACACCTCAGGTGGACCTGTTTGCCTCCAGGGAGAATGCGAAGCTGAGACTGTTTCATGCCCGCCCCCCCCTCAGCAGGGCTCGCTGCAGGGGGATGCCTTCTCAAGGCCGTGGACCCCAGGCCTCTTCTACGCCTTTCCCCCATTTCCCTTGATCCACAAGGTGCTTCTCAAGGCGAGGAGGGACAAGGCGCAGGTGATTCTGGTAGCCCCAGACTGGCCCAGCCAGTTCTGGTATCCAGATCTCCTCAGTTTCAGCTCCAGGCTCCTGAGGTGGCTTCCAGCCCGCCCGGACCTGATCTCAGTCAATCAGGAGAAGGTATTCCATCCAGACCTTCAGTCCCTGCACCTGACGGCCTGGTTCCTGAGCGGCTAGAGTTCCAGGCCTTGGAACTTTCCAACGAGGTCCTCAACGTCATTGAGGTGTCCCGTAAGGAGTCGACCAGAAAATGTTACACCTTCAAATGGAAGAGATTCTCCATTTGGTGTCAAGGCAAGGGCCTGGACCCTTCCTCCTGTTCCTTGGCAAGCATTCTGGACTACCTGTAGTCCCTTTCCCAGCAAGGGCTTCGGTTGATGACCCTTAAGGTGCACCTGGCAGCCATCTCTGCTTATCGAGCACGGGCCGGGAAGCAGTCGGTGGTGCAGGAGAAGGTGGTTGGGCGCTTTTACAAAGGCCTTGATCACATATCCCCTCCGGTGCAAGAACCTCCACCTCCATGGGATCTACTGCTGGTATTGGCTAACCTCATGGGCAAGCCATTCGAACCGATGCACAGGTATGACATCTCTCACCTGTTGTGGAAGATCACCTTCTTGGTGGCTATCACGGCAGCCAGAAGGATGGGAGAGCTCCAGGCACTTTCCATTGAGTCTCCTTCTCTGGCCTTCCACAGGGACAAGGTTGTTCTGCGCCCCCAACCGAAATTCCTTCCGAAGGTGGTGTCGGAGTTTTGCCATAACCAGGTGTTGACTCTGCTGGTGTTCTACCCCAATTACACCTCGGAGGCCGAATATAGACTCCATACTTTGGACCCTAGAAGAGCGCTCGCTTATTACAAGGAACGTATGGCTGAAGTTCGGGGAGAGGTTAGCCAGCTGTTTGTCACCTACGCTGAAGCCGCACCTGGCAGACCTGCAGCCAAGCAGACTGTAGGCAGGTGGGTCACCTCCTGCATAGATCTCTGCTATAGGTTGGTGGGCATGGAGCCTCCCAGAGGGATAAGAGCTCATTCTATCCACCATACCACTGCATCGGTGGCTGCTTCCAGGGACGTCCCTATCCAGGATATCTGCAGGGCTGCTACCTGGAAGTCAGCACACACCTTCATCACCCACTACCACATCGACCTTGAGTACGCCGGGATGCTGGTTTTGGGGCCTCGGTTCTCCAGTCCTTATTTCCCAAGTAGGGGGTGTGCGTCTTGCCTCCCTCCTCCCGGAGAACTGCTAGAAGTCTGCCAGACAGTGTGGATGAACAACATATCCATGTCCCTAGAAATACAGGTTACTCACCTGTAACAGGAGTTCTAGGAATGGTATATGTTGTTCATCCACACGACCCACCTGACCTCCCCGGCTCCGACGCACAACCTGTCTTCCAGCGGGCTAGATCTGGCGTCATGGGACGGAGCTGAGAGTTTTACCACTCGGGTGGGTGGGAGGAGCCAGCTTGAAGAACTTCAGGCAAGATTTAAAGCAGCAAAGGAACCTGCCAGACAGTGTGGATGAACATATACCATTCCTAGAACTCCTGTTATAGGCGAGTAACCTGTATTTATTGCTTTCTGTGTCCATATTACTTGGGTGCCCCTGTCCAGAAGTTCAAACACAGAAACATAGAATTTGACGGCAGATAAGGACCACTAGGCCCACCTAGTCTGCCCATTTTCCTACCTAACAGATAAGCTGCAGATCCTAGTTAACCAACAGCTTACTTCCTCTTACCCGCCCCAGGACTGCCTTATGCCTGTCCCATGCATTCTTGAAGTCCCCCACTGTTCTTGACTCCATGACCTCCTCAGGGAGGCTGTTCCATGCATCCACAACCCTCTCAGTGAAAAAATACTTCCTCACATTACCCCTGAGCCGTCCCCCCTCTATCTTCAAATTGTGCCCCCTTGTTCTTGCACATCTCTTTTTCTGGAAGATGCTACCCCCTTGGACTTTAATTCCCTTGAGGTACTTGAAAGTTTCTATCATGTCATCTCTCTCCCTTCTTTCCTCCAGAGTATACATATTAAGCTCCTTTAGTCTTTCTTCGTATGTCTTCTGGTGCAGACCCTGCACCATTTTGGTTGCCCTCCTCTGGACAGCCTCCACTCTGTCTATATCTTTGCAGAGATGGGGTCTCCAGAACTGCACACAGTACTCCAGGTGGGGTCTCACCAACTGTCTGTACAGAGGGATAACAACTTCATGTTTTCTACTATTGATGCTCTTCCTATGCATCCCAGTATCCCCCAGCCTTCCTTACTGCCTTCTCACATTGCCTTACCTTTAGGTCATCTGATATAATTACCCCCAGGTCCCTTTCTATTTTACTGTTGTCAGTATCTCACCCCCATTGTGTCACGCTTCCCCTGGGTTTTGTTTCCCATGTGCATTACCTTGCACTTTTGCATTGAATCTGAGCTGCCATACATTTGACCATTCCTCCAGCCTTGCCAAGTCCCTTCTCATCCTTTCTACTCCATCTTGTGTATCAACCCTGTTGCAGATCTTTGTGTCATCTGCAAAGAGACATACTTTCCTTCCAGTTCCTCTGCAATGTTACTTATAAAGACATTAAAAGGACCGGTCCCAGTACTGAACCCTCGGTACCCCACTAGTAACCCTCCTTTCTTCACTGTGTACTCCATTTACTACTACCCTTGCGTCCTGTTGTCTAGCCAATTTTTATCCAGGCTACCACCTTGGGACCCATTCCAAGGCTTATCTTGTGTATTAATCTTTGTGTGGAACTGTATCAAATGCCTTGCTAAAATCTAGGTAGGCCATGTCCACGGCCCCTCCCTGGTCTACTACGTTGGTCACCCAGTCAAAGAAATCTATTAGATTCGTCTGACACGACCTTCCCTTCGTGAATCCATGCTGCCTTGGGTCCTGTGCCTCACTGGCCTCTAGGTACTCAACAGTTCTTTCCTTCAGAAGTGATTCCATCATTTTCCCTACGCTTGAGGTCAAAACTAACTGGTCTGTAGTTTCCTGCCTCTGTCCTGCTCCACTTTTGTGAAGAGATCACATCTGCCCTTCTCAGTCCTCGGTACCACCCATCTTCCCATGATTTGTTAAAGAGAGTAGTCAGCGATGTCACTAGTTCTACCCTTAGTTCTTTTAGAATTCTTGGGTGAATCCCATCAGGCCCCATTGCTTTGTCCAACTTCAATTTTATTAGTTCTTTCAGAACCCTTTCTTCTGTAAACGGACTGGTATCGACCCCCGTCTTCAGAGTGTTTCTCTTGTTTGGTTTAGGTAACTCTCCCTCCTCTTCCTTTGTGAATACTGAGCAGAAATATTTGTTCAGTATCTGTGCTTTTTTCACTGTCACCCTCTACCCACATTCCCTCCCCTTTATTAAGCTTCAGTATCCCTCCTTTGGTCTTTCTTCGCTCCCTAATGTACCTATAACCTAGCCAAAATGCCGAGCAACAGTTTTCTCCCCGAACCCAGGCAGCCAGGTAGTGGGTTACATAATGGAGGCACCGCACAGTGCTAATAAAACAAAAAATATCTCCCCAATGCCAGGCTGGTTCAGTAGTTATAATAGCTACTGTAAGTAGTGCCTATCAAATGTCAGAAGTACTACATATTATTTTGTTAAGCAGAATGGGGGGGGGACATTGTTTAACCAGGAGTAGCACACTAAGCTGAAGCTTGTTTCCAGTTGCAACCTGGGAGCACAAGGAAGGTAAGATACTTGCTCAGGATCACACAGGATGCATCTACATGGCTGTGGGATTCAAACTCAGGTCTTCAGATCTGTTGCTCAGAGCCTTAACTCACTGCACTATACTGTCTCTGATATAAAGTATATACAGTGGATGCAAGTGGTTATTTGAGAAGCTGAGTGCCTCATTTGGTGACTATTGCAGTCTCTGTTGTGAAGCCTATTGAGGTATTGTGCTACAGCTGTGGTACATGGAGGAGGAGACTGTGGGGTACTCTTTACCCTATACGCTGCAGGTGTCAAAATGTATCATAAGGTTTTTATGTTCAATTTTATGCCTGTTCTTGGGTGCTTGGCCACTGAATTCTCTATAGTCTGTTAAAAAAATAACTTGCTATCTGCTGTGATTTTGTTCTTCTTTTGCATGCCTTCCTGATCGAGAATTGTGCCCTGTTTTTGAGCTTTTTACTCATTTTATGGTGTACTTCAGGGACTACATAGTTTCCTAAAAGTTTACATGCTGCCGGTGCTGGGCTAATGTCCATATAAATGGAGCAGCTCCATGGCTACCCCACTCATTTCACTGAAGAGCGTTGTTTTTCTTAGTACTGCAATCTTGTCATTTTTGATTTAAAATATTTTTATTGTGCCTTGTGAAAATAGTATCTTACCCCATACCGACCGTGTTGTGTTTTTAGTTGGAAAAGTTTTCATTTTTCCAGCGGATGGGCTGAAGGAACCCTTCCCCACCCCAACAGCATTCCCAGTTGTATGTGGGTACTATGTGGAGCAGCTCCATGGCATCCCCACTCGTTAGTGGTGCTTGTCACAAACCCACTCAGCAGATCAGCCCTCTACTCCCAAAGTGCCAACCTCCGAGCGCAGTAATGTGAACAGTTAACAGAACAAGGTAACCCTCTTGTCTGTTTTGTGGGTTCGAATCAACCTTTGGTCTCAGTTCTAGAGGGATTCAGACTGTGAACCTCTTGCAAGTGTACCCAATGCACAGGCTCAGATAATTCTGTCTTCGGGGGGGGGCTCAATATATTTGCGTACGGGCACCTAACCAGGTGTACAGAATGAACCCTTGAACTCTAATAAAGACCTCAGATTACTCTACCTTTTTCCAGTTTGGTATCACCATTCAAGGTTATGCCCAGTGCCTACTTTAACCATATATACTTCACTTGCAAAGGAAAGAAATTCAAAGACAGACCAAGTAGGCTCTAAAAATAGAGTTTACTAAAAAATAGATACAAAAATGTAAATACAGAACTATATATCACAAAACATACAAATCTTTTAAAAGAACAAGGTTTTAACAATGGAATTCCTACTACAGTACTTAGATTTGTCTCTCTCTCTCTCTCTCTCTCTCTCTCGAAATACCTGCTTAAAGTGTTCAAAGATGTTTCTTTGTCAGAGTCCAAACATTTGTGTGTGTAATGGAAACAGAATACAGTTTAAAAACTGGCTTTGCCCACCTCTTTGCATAAGGTCACTTTGCTCCTTCTTGTCAGGATATATATATCTATATATATGAAATATGATGTCCTAGTAAGGCATTAAGATTCTGTGACCTCAGCATAACTCAATTTCTCATATAACCCTGTGATGTAGAGGGTCTTACTGTCCTTCACAGACATCAAAGAAACATTTGTGACTTTGCACCCGTGTATAGTAACTTGGGTTTCCTTCCAAATGTCATAAAATGGATATTTCCTTTCCTGCCAGCGGGCCAGCTATAATTAAGCTAGATCAACAGGATATCCCTGATCTAGGTATCTTCTAGCCTGTAAATATCTCATGGCCTTCCAGGTACCATCTTGTATGTAAAACCTGTGTGTGTGTGTGTGTGTGTGTGTGTGTATGTGTGCGAGTGAGTCATCTCACATGCTTAGACCTGGGGGGGTGAATGAGGTCATTCCAAGTGCATCTGCTTTCTCAGCAGAGACAATCAAGAACACATTTTTATTTTAAAAAAATGATAGAGTACTCAGAACTGGCTGTCCTCATGGCACAATCCCCCTTACCTAGACTGAATTTGGGGGCTCTATCCCCTGCATGGGATGAGCTTCCCAAATCAGTTCACTCTTCAAAGACTTGAGACAGGCCATCTGAGTTCTGGTTTCTGGCTCCAGCCCTATGTACGATTGTCAGATCATACCCTTGTAAAGCAAGACTCCATCTTAGCAATCTACCATTGCTTTTCCCCATCTGCGTCAGCCCAACCAGGGGGTTGTGATCAGTCTGCACCACAAAATGCTGCCCACACAAGTATGGCTCCAGCTTCTTTAGGGCCCACACTATGGCAAGACATTCTTTCTCCACAGTAGAGTATGCTTGCTCCCTGGGAAGTAACTTCCTACTTAGGTACACTACTGGGTGATCTGTCATTTGGCTAAATATCTGACTCAATACTGCCCCAACATCCATGTCTGAGGCGTCAGTCTGAACTATAAAGGTTTTGCTATACTCAGGACTTGTCAAAACAGGAGCACTGCACAGTGCCTCCTTTAGTTTGTTAAAGGCTTGCTCACAGGCTGGGCCCCAGGTAATTTTCTTGGGCATCCTTTTCTTTGTCAGTTCAGATAGGGGAGCAGCCAGGGCACTGTAATTGGGTACAAACTTTCTAAAGTACCCTGCTTTCCCTAGAAAACTCCTGACCTGCTTCTGCATTTCTGGTCTGGGCCACGCCTGGACTGCCTCTGTCTTTATCTGGTTAGAACGGAGCTGTCTCCAGCCTATCACATGTCCGAGGTATGCCACCTCTCCCATGGCCACCTGGCACTTCTCGGCTTTGACAGTGAGCCCAGCCCTCTGTATCCTGCCCATCACTTCCCTAAGTTGGGAAAGGTGTTCCTCCCAGCTGGTACTAAAGATGGCAATGTCATCCAGGTATGCCACGGCGTACTCCTCAGCACCATTTTACACCTGGTTCACCAACCTCTGGAAAGTGTCTGGGGCATTCTTCATTCCTAAAAGCATTACTTTAAACTCAAATAAGCCTTTCAGAGTGATGAAGGCCGACCTCTCCTTAGCTCTGTCTGTCAACTCTACCTGCCAATACCCCTTTGTCAGGTCAGTCGTTGTAAGGTAGGTCACCCCTCACAGCTTGTTCAGGAGTTCGTCTGTCCGGGGCATTGGGTGAGCGTCGGACTTCATGACTGCATTCAGTCCACGATAGTCTACACAGAAATGAGTAGAGCCATCTGGCTTAGGCACAAGGACTACAGGAGAGGCCCAGGGGCTGTGGGATCTCTGGATTACCCCTAAATCCAGCATCTCTTCCACTTCCCTTCTAATGTCCTTTTGGACAGCCTCTGACATCCGATATGCTGTCCGCAGTTTGGGTGTCTGTGTCCCTGTCTTCACATCGTGTGTCGCTAAGGGGGTTAGTCCAGGCTTGGCGCTAAACAATGGGGCAAAGTCTGCTAAAACCTCCCATACTTTCTGGATCTGGTTCAGGGCCAGCTGTGGAGACAATGTTACTGCCTCCACAGAGGACTCCCACTTACTTTCCTTCAGCAAGTCCAGAAGGGGGTTTCCTTTGTCTGTCCCCTCCCTAGGACTTCACACTGCAAACACCATGTCAGCCCTATTTGCATATGGTTTCATCATGTTGATGTGGTACGTCCTTTCTCTCTGTCATTGGTCAGGTAACTCCACAATGTAGTTCACGTCATTTACCTTCCTAACCACTTTGTACAGTCCTGCCCACTCAGCATGCAGCTTATCTTTCCGGACCGGAATAAAGACCATGACTTTCTGACCCACCATGTACAAGTGAGCTCTGGCTCTGCGGTCATACCACACTTTTTGTTTCTGTTGGGCAGCTGCCAGGTTGCTCTGGGCTGTCCCCATAAGCTCCTTCAGCCTTTCCCTAAACCTATGGTGTGCTTACCTTCCCAGTCCTCCCGGATCTAGTCTAGGGGCCCACATACCTGGCGTCCATATAAGAGTTCAAAGGGAGAAAATCCTGTCGACTCTTGTGGCACCTCCCTGTATGCAAACAACAGGTGGGGAAGGTATCTCTCCCAGTCCCTCCCATGATGTTTGGCAAATGCCTGGAGCATTGACTTTAGGGTACCACTGAATCTTTCCACAAGCCCATTGGCTTGTGGATGATATGATGCCGTGCATCTCTGCACCACCCCACACTTCTCCCATAAACATTTCATCATATCCGACATGAAGGAACCCCCTCAATCAGTGATAACCTCCTGCAGAAACCCAACACGGGAGAAAATCCCAAGTAAGGCATCTGCCACTTTGTCCTCAGTGAGGATATGGCGACTGCCTCTGGGTACCAGATGGCATAATCCACCACAGTCAGGATGAACCTCTTCCCTGAGGAGCTGGGGATATTTAAAGGCCCCACAATATCCATTCCCACCCTCTGGAATGGCTCCTCCACTATGGGCAATGGAATTAGGGCAGCTTGGGTTTTCTTGCCCGCTTTCTCTATTTCTTTCATGACAAGACCTGCAATACTCCTTCACCTGCTGGGTGAAGTTTGGCCAATAGAAATTCTGGGCCAACCGCTGCATAGTGCATGCGATTACCAGATGACCAGACAAGCGAATAACATGGGCAATCTTGAGCAACTGCTCACGATATCCCTGGGGAACTACAAGCTGCCTGCCTAGCATCCCTCCCTCTGTATGCACAGCCTGAGTATACATAAGTCCATTTTCCCAATAAATCTTATGTCTGCCGTCACCTCATGGTGCCCCATCCGAGTCTGCCCAAGCCCTCAGCTTCTCTAAACTAGAGTCACTTCTCTGAGCAGCTGCAAACCCCCCACACATTCCCAAGGCATGGGACAGGTCCCCTTAAGTCGCCAAACTAGGGTCCCTAGCACTAACGTCAGGGCACTCAGGACCACTGTCAATCCCAACCCTCTGACCATGGGTCACCCCGCCCTCTTTGGAGTAACCCTCTGTAGCTGTGTGGTTACTTGCTACTGGGGAATTTCTTCCCCCTTTTTATTAGTCTCCATATCATGAGACACAGGCTGGGGAACCAGCCTCTCAGTGGTTTCCACAATGGTTTCTGTGGGGTTCAAGGAACTACAATTTTTCTTTGCCGCTTGGCTATGGGTAACTGCACATACCATCCCCTGTTGGAGATTGTTACCCAGGATCACATCCACTGCTAATGTTTTGGCTACAGCCACCTGTTGCACAGTTCCCCCTCTTTCACCCCAGTCTTGGAGAACACTGGCCAGTTACAATGTTTTCTCTTCACCCGAAAAGTCTTATACAGTGATGTATTTATTGGGTATAAGCTGACCAGGCTGTACCAGATCCCCCTTTACCAAGGTCAGGGATGCCCCTGTGTCACTTAGCCCCCGCATCTGTACACCATTCACCATGACTGGGTGCATGTGTTCCCTCATGTTCACTGGCATGCTCCCAGGGACACACAAACATTCCACTTCCTTCCTAGTATCATTCTGCGTATTATTGTTCATTCTTTTGGGACACTGTCTGGCAATATGCCCAGTTTCTCTACATAACCAACATTCACTTCTCTTTTCTCTGAAACCTGGGGTTAACTGGTTTCGGTGGAAGCAGTGAAGGTTTTAGCTGCCCTGAAGGTGCGCTTTTCCCTTTTTGCACTGCCACGCCTGCCCCATTCGCTCTCAGAGCAGGTCTGCTCTTGGCATAGTGGTCTGAGAGTTCAGCAGCCTCTTGCAGTGTTTTGGGATCTCGGTCCTCTTGCCAGGTTTTTAGCTCTGCTGGGCATGCCCAACAAAACTGTTCTAACAAAATCACATTTTCAATTTTATCAACAGAGTTTGTCTCATTTCCTTCCCACCAACGTTTTAAAAACTGGTGTTGTTTCATGGCTAGCTCCTCGTAGCTCATATCAGGGCTTCTACTGAGCTTACAGGATTTAGCTCTGTATGATTCAGCAGTTAATTCAAACTTTTTTAACAATGCAGCTTTAAGTTTGCTGTAATCATTACTGTCCTCATTTTCCAATTGACCCAATGCATCCCGAGCTTTCCCGGTAGGTAGCAGGGATAGTTGTTAGCTCCAGGACTCTCTAGGAATTTTAGTCTGAATACAAACTTTTTCAAAAGAATTTAAAAAGGCATCCATATCCTCCCCCTCTTTAAATTCAGCTATCAATTTGGAGTTCAATTTGTAACCCAGTCCTGCAGTTCCAGTTAAACCCAAGTCACTTACCTGCTCTGGTGCCGCTGGTCGGGGTCGTAGCTTCTCCAGTTCATGTTGCCTCTGGTGCTCCTGCTCTTCATGGTCTGCATCTCAGCGTTCTCGTACTCTTTTCTCCTCTGCATCTCAATGTTCTCGCTCTCTCTTCTCCTCTGCAGCTCGCTGGTGCTCACGCTCCTCACGGTCTGCCTCCCACTGTTCCCGGTCTGCCTCTCACTTTTCATGGTCCGCCTCTTGTTGTTCACGGTCCGCCTCTCACTTCTCTTGCTCCCTCTGGCACTCCAGCTCTATCCTGCGCAAATCAGTTTGCAACCTGAGAACTTCTGGATCCAGGATACTGGTGACTTTCCCTTGCTGCTGTGGCCCTTCACTGACAGTGGCCCTGCTGTCATCCTCACTGGATCTGGACACTGCACTGGCTGCTAGTCCTGCCACACTCGAGGTTTGGTCCTTTTCAGTCACGGTCTGTGACTCGCTGCTCTGAGTATCTGCTACCATCAGGGCATCTATAAGGTTCTGCTTGCTGACTTTCACCTCCAGCAGGACTCCTCTGTCCCCGTACAACTGCTTTAAGTAGTCTACAGTATGCCTGCTGTAGTTGGAAGCCATCTTCTTCCCTAACTACGGCTACTCTGACTTGCACTTTAGAAAAAAAAAAATTAAATGGGTAGGAACTTGACTGTACGCCAAGTGATATAGTTCTGTCTCCTTTTTAAAAATAAATCACTACCTTTTTTTTTCTTTGCAAGTGAGACAACAGTCTCAAGCTGACACACTGAACAATAAAAACTTGTAATACCAAAATTATGCACACTGCTGCCAACCAGTCTGTCACAAACACACTCAGCAGGTCAGCCCTCTACTCCTAAAGTGCCTGCCTCCGAGCACAGTCTTGTGAACAGTTCACAGAACAAAGTAACCCTCTTCTCTGTTTTGTGGGTTCAAGTCAACCTTTGGTCTCAGTTCTAGAGGGATTCAAACTGTGAACCTCTTGCTAGCGTACCCAATGCACAGGCTAAGAGAATAATTCTGTCTTCAGGGGGCCAGATATCTTTGCCTACGGGCACCTAACCAGGTGTACAAAATGAACCCTTGAACTCTAATAAAGACCTCAGATTACTCTACCTTTTTCCAGTTTGGCATCAGCATTCAAGCTTATGCCCAGTGCCTGCTTTAACCATATGTACTTCACTTGCAAAGGAAATAAATTCAAAGACAAACCAAGTAGGCTCTAAAAATAGAGTTTACTAAAAAATAGATAAAAAAATGTAAAATGTAAATACAGAACTGTATATCACAAAACATAATTTTTTTTTAAAGAACAAGGTTTTAACTGTGCAGTTCCTACTACAGTACTTAGATTTGTCTCTCTCTCTAAATACCTGCTTAAAGTGCTCAAAGATGTTTCTTTGTCAGAGTCCAAACATTTGTGTGTGTGTAACAGAAACAGAATACAGTTTAAAAACTGGCTTTGCCCACATCTTTGCATGAGGTCACTTTTCTCGTCCTTGTCAGGATATATAAAATATATATATATATATATATATATATATCTGTATGAAACAGGATGTCCTAATAAGGCATTAAGATTCTGTGACCTCAGCATAACTCAATTTCTCATATAACCCTTTGATGTAGAGGGTCTTACTGTCCTTCACAGACATCAAAGAAACATTTATGACTTTGCACCCATGTGTAATAACTTGGGTTTCCCTCCAAATGTCATAAAATAGATATTTCCTTTCCTGCCAGTGGGCCAGCTATAATTAAGCTAGATCAATAGGGTATCCCTGATCTAGATATCTTCTAGCCTGTAATTATCTCATGGCCTACCAGGTAACATCTTGTATCTAAAACCTGTGTGTGTGTGTCATCTCACATGCTTAGACCTGGGGGGTGAGTGAGCTCATTCCAAGTGCATCAGCTTTCTCAGCTGTGACAATCAATAACACATTTTTGTTTATTTTTTTAAATTCTGTATTTTCTTTGGCAGGGCCACTGTCGGTTTTCAGCCGTAGTTACTGCCCCTGGGACTCCCACCATCATCCATTTGCCGCTGGTTCCCCCAGTTACCCCCAGCTTACCCCGCTGTCACGGTCCCTAGTCTGCACCGTGGAACTGTGACTGGTCATGAGAGCAGCGATTACCGCTGATTGAAGCCCCGAGGACAGCTTCACTGATACAGTGGCCTCCGCCCGCCTTCCCTTTTTTCCTATGTTCTTGGAGGTGGGGACATGCAATGACGCCAGCATCTGCCCCACCTCCCATGTAGCGAGCACCAGAGCATGAGTATCTCCCGGCCTCCACCAGGGATCCTCAGTGCACCAGACACTACCTCACCCTCCCCCCGGAGAAGGAGGGCCGTCGAAGGGACGCTCCATCCTTCTCCCCCCGGCCGGCCCTCCGAACCCGGGTCGGCGGCGCCGAAAGCGGAAATCCAACCGTTGCACCAGTGGGCCGGCTATTTTTTATTTTCAAAAAATGAGAGAGTACTCAGAACTGGCTGTCCTCGTGTCACAGTGCTCATAACAGTTTGTGAATTATATCTTTTCAGGAAGTGTTTGAATAAAGTGGCTTAACCTGTACTATCATGATGCGCTTTATTTCCGAAATCTGGACTTTGGCAGCTGATGAGCTGAAGGAAGCAACCCCCCCTTCCCCATTAGCATTCCAAGTTGCATGAGGGTCAGGGAGATTATATTTTGGACTGTCAGTAGTTCAAGTTCTTGAACTGCAGCTATTTACAGACAGTGGAAATGATTAGGAGTTTCACATTAGTATTATAACTCTGTGTGTTACACTGTTCTGCAAGCTGCATGTGTTCGATGCAATATACAGAGCAGTATGTGGTTAGTGTTATCACCACCCTCCAATGGTTCCTTGTCACAAGAGTGAATCTTTTTCAGTGACTCGCACAAGAACGAGTACATTGTTGTGATTACAAATACAGCACACAGCCCTGTATGTCAAATACTAAACTGGCGCATATCTGATTACATGTTTAATGCAGGGGGTGTTGTGGTCCTCTCATCTCACGCCCCAAAACTTTAATAACCATGTCCGGGGGAGGGGGTGGATACCGGAGGAAAGATGAGGAACCAAGGACAGCAATAACTTGGCCAGAAATAAAATGACATACCTGTCGGAAATCCAGAGCCCGGGGCCGCCACCACTGCTGTTGGTATCCATACACGGTACGCTACATGAGTAGCTCGGTGGCATCATGCTCCACATCCCTAGTTAGCTCATCCCTCTTCTCCCTCTTCCATCCCATTGCTATTCCCTTCCCTCACCATTTTTTACAATCCTCCCTTGCTATTCTGTCCTTCACTATCACTCCACAGTAGCCAAACTAAATCATCCCATTCTAAGGTAAAAAATATGGGACTTCAGAGGAGCTGACTTTGATAAGATGGCCAGCAGAGTTAAGCTAGCCCTGGCAAAAAGAAATACAGGTGAGTGTGTACAGGCAAAGTGGGCAAGCATTAAGGATGCAATACTTGAAGCAACATCCCATTGTGTTAGAGAAAAGGAAGTGGTAAAGAAAAAGGAAACCACCTTGGTTCTCAAAAACAGTAGTAGAAAGGGTCAGAGCCAAAAGGCTGGCCTTCAAGAAATATAAGGGGACCCAGCAGGATGAAGATAGGGAGACACACCAAACTTGCCTAAGGGAAGCAGGGAAGGCAGTAAGGCAGGCAAAGGCCCAAACCGAGGACTCACTAGCACAAACAGTAAAAGAAGGTGACAAGACTTTCTATAGATACATTAGTGAAAGGAGAAAGTCCAGAGGCGGTATTGATAAGACCAAAGGGGATAAGGGGGCATGTGAGGAGGAGGAGGACCATGTAAAAGCATCTATCCTAAATAGATACTTCTGCTCAGCATTTACTGAAGAGAAGGAAGGGCAGGGTCCACAGCTCAGCACCATGGACAGGGGGGGAGGGAGGTGTGCACTAGTCCTTTCACAAAAGAAAGGGTCCTATAAGAGCTCGAGAAGCTCAGGGTGGACAAGGCAATGGAACCTGATGGCATATATACCAGGGTACTAAAGGAGCTAAGGGTGGAACTAACAGAGCCATTATCAGAACTGTTTAGTGAGTCTCTGAGCACAGGAGAGGTCCCAGAAGACTGGAGAAGGGCTCATGTGATTCCACTCCACATGAGTGGTAGCAGGGAGGAGGCAGGAAACTACAGACCAGTCAGTCTTACCTCAGTAGTGGGCAAGATTATGGAGGCACTTCTTAAGGAAAGGATAGTGCAACACCTGGTATCCATAGGAGCACAGGATCCAAGACAGCATGGGTTTACAAAAGGAAGATCCTGTCAAACTTATCTCATAGATTGTTTTGACTGGGTAACCAGAGTGGTTGACCAAGCTAGAGCAGTTGATGTCACATACCTTGACTTCAGCAAAGCTTTCGATACTGTTCCACATAGAAAATTGCTTAATAAGGTGAGTAGGCTCAGGGTAGGTCAGAAGTTGGTCACCTGGGTGGCAAACTGGTTGACAGGCAGAAAACAGTGGTGGTAAATGGTATACAGTCAGAAGAGATGCAAGTCACAAGTGGGGTGCCTCAGGGATCCGTCCTGGGGCCAGTCCTCGTCAATATCTTCATCAGTGACATTGCAGAGGGACTGGAGGGTAAGGACTGTCTGTTTGCAGGTGACACCAACATCTGCAGCAGAGTAGAAGATCCAGATGGTGTGGGTGGAATGAGAAGAGATCTGGATAAATTAGCAAAATGTTCGAAAGAGTGGCAACTGGGAGCCCGGCCGGGTGGTGCTGAGGGTTGAGGCGCTGGACGCCACACCTTGTGCTGTGCGGCAACCCGAGTTCAGTGCAGCTCGGGCGCGGGGTCGGCAGGGCGGGGTGGTGGCGCCCACTGGGCTGCTCTCGTCCCTGGGGGGAGGACGGGGTATCGCTCGGTGTGCCAGCAGCTCCCAGTGGAGACTGGAGGTGCTGCAGCATGCAGGGCAGCACATACACAGCGTGGCTGACGCTTGGCAGGGTTGCCGGGTGCCATAGCGTCAGGAACATGCGCTACGCACGGGAGGAAGGAGCGCACACCAGAACAGGGAAAACACCGGTCTGTGGGGTAGACGATGGCACCTGCCCAGATGCCCACTGCCGGGTCTATCCTGCCTGGCTTTCCAGTGTCCTCTACCCCGGCTCTCACCCACAAGCTGGAGAATGACTGTATAGAATGACCAAGAGGAGGGGTGACCCCACCCTGGAGGGATTAAGCTGGGGGTGCCAGTTGTGTGGGCTGAGAGGGAGGAGAGAGGAGGCTCAGGTAAGAAGACTTCAGGCGAGGCAGGAACAGGCAGGATGCCTGAGAGATGCTCCGTAGACCGTGACCGGAGGGAAAATAGGTAAAAAAAAAAGAGTGGCAACTGGAGTTTAACACAAAGAAGTGCAAGATCATGCACATAGGGAAGAGAATCCCTGAAGCCACCTGTAGGCAGGGAGGGGTGTGGCTGGCGGTCACAAGGGAAGAAAGAGACTTGTGCATCATCATCACAGATGACCTGAAATCATCCAAGCAGACCTCTAAAGTGGTAGGTAAGGCTAGGGGGATGTTGGGGTGTATTTGTAGGGGTATCACAAGTTGGAAGAGGGAGGTAATAATGTCTGTTTACAAGACACTGGTTAGGCCCCATCTTGAGTACTGCGTGCAGTACTGGAGGCCACACCTTCACAAGGACAGTGACCAAATTGAGGCAGTGCAGAGAAGGGCAACCAAAATGGTGCAGGGACTGCATCAGAAAACATATGAGGACAGATTAACAGAGCTCAATATGTATACCCTAGAGCAAAGGAGGGAGAGAGTTGAAATGATCGAAACATTCAAACACCTTAAGGGCATTAACAAGGTGAAAAAGTCTAACATGTTTCAATATAAGAGAAATGGCAGGACAAGAGGACACGGCATGAGATTAGAGGGAGGCCGATTAAGGGGTAATGTGAGGAAGTTCTTTTTCACGGAAAGTGGTGGATGCATGGAATGGCATACCTCAAGAAGTAGTGTTATGAATACAGTGCAGTGCTTCTAACAGGTATGGGATAGGCATAAGGGAGCAATACAGACGAGTATGAATAGATGGGCCATTGACAGAGCAAAAGCCGATGGCACATTCATGAGGTAGAAAAAGAAATGGGCAGACTGGATGGGCCTTGAGGTCCTTATCTGCCGTCAACTTTTATGTTTCTATGTTTCTAATCCTGAAAGCAAGCAAAATGATATGCTCATTTATCAGTCACTCATTTTGGTTTGCTCTTTTGACATGATACCCCTTCCAACAAAGTCTGATTGTATTACAGTTTTTTGTCAATGCAGGCATTATTACGTCAGTAGTTATGTATGCTTCCATTGGCCTATCAGGAATCCTGTCAGCCATATGCCAAGTATGATAGAGTGGTCCTGCGTTGTGCACATTATTACATAGAATGGTGTCCTAGAATCATAGAAACTGACTGCAAATGAGGACCAATAGGGTTGTACAGTGTGTCCATTCTCTGTACTTACTGTAAAAGTTGCATACCCTACTTGATATCTGGCTTTACCTTCTCTTTCCCGTCGCTGCTGTTCCACTTTGCCAGTCCCATGCTTTATTAAATTCCCCCATTGTGTTGTCCCCCAGTATCTCAACTAAGCGTTGGTTCATGCTAGGCATCCACCACCCTTTCCCTGAAGAAATACTTCCTGATGCTACACCTGCGACTACCCCCTTCCAAACTTATGTCATGCCCCCCCCCATGAACATGTACCTTATGAAGATGCTAAACTCTGATACACTATTTATGACCATTAGATACTGTCAGGTTTCTATTATGCTCCTCTGTCTCTCCTCTCCTCCAGGGTATATATAAGGAGGTTTCTCAGTCTCTTTCATTATGAATTTTGTTTTAATCCCTGCACCACCCTTGTTGACCCTATTGGAACTGTGTCCACACTGTCTAACTCCTTACAGAGATGTAGCCTCCAGAACTGGACTTAGTAGGAGATGTGGCCTCCAGAACTAGACACAGTACTCCAAATGAGGCATCACAAATGATCTGTACTATGGCATCACCACCTCTTTTCTTCTGCTGGTGATACTGATCCCTATGCATCCCATCATCACACTGGCTCTGCCCGCTCACTTGCAGTATGGTTTGGTTGCTGTTAGGGCATCCGGTGTGATTATCCCCAGATCCCTTTTCTGCTTGGTGACCATCAGTATGCTCCTCTGTCTTGCACCCCAATTTCATGATATGGCACTTTTTTGCATGGAATCTCAGATGCAGCACTATACATCATCATTCCAGTTTTCCTAGATCCCCCTCATTTGTCCCCCATTCATGGAGTGTGCACCCGCTTGCACATATTACTGCCATCTTCAAAGAGACACACCTTCCCTTCCAGCCTCCTCCCCAAAATGTTACTTAAGAAGCCATGAAATAGAACTGACCCTAGAAGAGAGAACTGTGGCACCCCGCTGCTCACCCTACTTTCCTTAGATTGACCTCCATTTACCACCACCCTTTATTACCTATGGCTCAATCTGTTCCCAGCCTGGTTTATCACCTTATGACCCACTCCCTGGCTGCCCAGCTTGTTCAGTACTCTTCTATGTGTAGTGGCATTCAAGGCCTTACTGAAATCAAGGTAGGTGTTATCCACTGCTTCTTCCTTCTCCCCCCATCCACTTCCCTTTTCACCTACTCAAATATATTTGTCTGACATGTCCTTCCTGCTGTGAAGCCATACTGTGTCAGGTGTGGTGCTCCGCTGGTTTCCAGGTATTGAACAATCCTTTCCTTAAGTAGTAAAATCCCTAATTTTCTGCACTGTTGAGGTTCTGCTGATTGGTTTCCACTGTCAAGCCTTCTCACTGCCCCACTGTTGTGAAGAGGGTCTACATCTTCCCGCCTCCCGTCCTCTGTAAACACTCCAATGACTCATTCATTCAAGATCCATTGGTTGTGTTGGTCATTTGCAAGGCGTGCAGTTACATGTGGGCAGCGAGGACTGTCTGCTGTTATGAGTGTGACTCCCTACGGAGTGTTGTGTGTTTGAATTAATCAGCAGGATGGCATGAAATTAGAATTAATGCACCTGTTGCTATGATGACAGGCCAAGCAGAGTTTGACTCACATTTGCTCCCACTTCGGCTTCACACAGCTCTCCCCAGAATGGCATAATAGAATGCCTGTCATCCCAATTTACCTGTGTCATCAGCCTGCTCCCCCCATGTTCCCTCCTCATCCTTGTAGATGATGTCTGGTTTGTAGTTGCTGGTCAACCCACTGAAGTGCTATCATGTATGGGCTGGCAGTATAGTCCAGAGGTTAAAGTAACGACTGTGCCCAGAGGAGCAGGTTCCCAAGCATCACGTGGTGGAATTTTTACGATCGGTCGCTTTGCCGTGACTCACGGAAGCCCAGGGCCGGACCCTAGTCGCCCCAGTCTCGGAAATGGAACTGACAACTGTCATAAAGTACGCCAGATCTCAGAACTCCCCTGGTCCAGATGGATATGGAGCGGAATTTTACAAGGCGTTTAAGGCCCAGGTCCTTTCTAACCTCTGCGCTGTTTTTAACAAGGTCCTGGATGGGGGGCCCCCTCCCCTGTCTTGGGCCTATGCCACAATATCCGTCATCCCTAAGCTGGACAAGAACCCACAGCTGTGTGCTTCTTATAGGCCCATATCTATACTTAACCAAGACTATAAACTTTTCATGTCAATTCTAACTCATAGGGTAGATCAAGTCCTCCCCTTGCTGATACATAAAGATCAGACCGGATTTGTTCGAGCCCGCACTACCACAGACAATATAAGGCGAACCTTACATGTGGTGCATCATATGCACTCGGAGGGGATCCCATCCTTATTGGTCAGCCTAGATGCCGAGAAGGCATTTGACAGAGTGTCATGGCTGTTTCTATATGAAACACTACATAAATTTGGTTTTCCTCCTGCTTTAATAAATGCCTTACAGAACATATACTCAGGCTCGCAGGCCTGTGTAAAGGTGAATGGGCACCACTCGAGTTATTTTCCACTGTACAGGGGAAACGAGGCAGGGTTGCCCCTTTTCCCCTCTTCTGTTTGCAGCCTTTATAGAACCCTTAGCTCAGAGGATCAGGGAAGCGCAAAATATTATGAGGGTGGAATTGGGTGGAGTTGAGCATCGAATAGCCCTCTACGCGGATGACATACTGCTGTACCTACGCAACCCGGAACAATCTCTCCCTGCAGTTAAGTTGATTCTAGAGACTTTTGGCGCCGTATCAGGGTACAAGTTAAACCTCAATAAAACCGAGGTGCTCCCCTTTCACTACTCCCCCACACAGACGGCGAAGGCTACTGCTCCAGGGAAATGGGAATTAGGGAAATTAAAATACCTGGGGATACACATACCTAAGTCCCCCCCAGGAGTACCACAGGTACAATTACATGCTTCAGGTGACACAACTTAAGACAGATCTAGCCACTTGGGCAACCCTTCCTCTGGGATTAGCACGCAGGGTAGACCTGATTAAAATGATCTCACTACCTAGAGCACTGTACCTGTTCCGGAACATACCGATCCAGATCCCAATGCAAACCTTTAAAGAAATAAACAAACACATTACCAAATTTATATGGTCCAACAAAAGGCCTCAGGTAAGATTCAAAACCCTTACCCTCCCCAGAGATGAGGGGGGGTGTGGGCCTCCCAGATCTCAGATTATACTACCAGGCGGTGAATGTAATGCATTTAATGTCCAGACAAATTAGAACTGACAGCCCACATTGGCTGGATATAGAACGGACACTAATAAATGACATTGCGTTTTATAGCATCCTGTATCAATCCAAGGAGAAGGGGATATTAGTCCCGAAAGGAAACCCTTGGCTCGAAGCCTCGATTAGAGGCTGGCAGATTATCTGGAAAAGCCATCACTTGTCAACATTTCTCCCACTCCTATGCCCAATCCCCAGTCTGACTGATTTCCCCCCAAACGGCCTAGACGGCGGTTTCCGACGGTGGGAGAGAAGAGGACTAAGGTACCTAAGTCAAATAGTGAGACAAGGCATAATGTGGGCTTTCACGGAAATTCAAAAGGAATTTAATATTCCGAAGGAAGATTTTTTCCGCTACTTACAGCTCAGACATTACATTGAACACCTCCCTAGGGGGATCTGGGCCCAGGAGCAGCTTTCTCCACTAATACAAACCCTAACAATAATGATTAGGACCTCTAGGCAAAACTGCCTGATATCAGTGTGTTATCGCTCCTTGAGGACGCAGAACCTGTCCTGTATAGACAGCATTTGGAACTGTTGGAACAAAGAAACGGATTATTGGGTAACCCCCGAGGACTGGCAGTGAGCTTGGAGGTACTCAGCTAAGGTAACTAGTTCACACGTTTGGAGGGAATTCACATGGAAATGCTTAATCCGCTATTTTAGAACCCCTGCAGTCACAGGTCATTACAAGCCGGGACAGGGAACTGATTGCTGGCACCTATGTGGCAATGCAAGGGCTGATCACACTCATATAATGTGGAGCTGCCCATCCTTGAAGCCTTTCCTGACCTCCGTGCAATAACACCTTCGGGAGATGTTTGATCCTCAGTTTCAGCTGACAATGGAGGTGGTCCTGTTCCTAGTCCTTCCCCCGAGACATGCGCGGGCCCATAACTAGGTATCTCCTACTTATACTTCTCACAGCAGCCAAAAAGGCCATCACGAGACATTGGTTGACACCTAAGGTACCCACCATACAAGAGTGGTGGACCATTACTAAACAAATCTATGTCATGGAAAAAATAACACATAGCTTAAATAATCAAGAAGGAAAATTTGGTACTAGGTGGGCTCGATGGCAGATGTACTACATGCTAAAGGACCCAGTCTTTGTTCCTTGAGGGGCGGGAGGCAGAGGGATGGGTTTCTTCACCCTCTCTCTCCTTGCTGGTCTCTGGGGGGGCCTGGCCGCCGGATGCTGGGGGGGTCTTTTGGCCCTGTGGTTGGGGGGTCCGTGGTCCGCCGCCCGGGGGAGCACCCTCACTGAACACTAATTTGCAATGACTAGGAATGGAGGCCTTAGAGCTGCCTTAGTTTAATTGTAGCCCGAGTCCTCCCATGTGGGAGAGGGCTGGGCACCCCTGTATGTGGAAAAATAGGTCGAGCTGACATACTGAAGGGCCTGAGAACTAACCAATTGAACGAAAGGCCAAGGAATCCAAGTAAGAATCACTCAGGCTTGGGTACGACACCCACTCCTGGACTCCTTCTCTTTTACCTTTGTATAAGAATGTCATGGAATGTTACGCTGTCACTGAGGCTGATTTGAAACCTATATACCTTTAATTAATGCTGATGGTATGGTTGACTTGTGTGTAAATAAGTTAAAATATCAATAAAAAGGATATTTATATTAAAAAAAAAGTAACTAGCTGTGAACGAGCTTGGTACATCCAGCAGACCAGACCTTGGTTTGATTCTCACAACCTCCACTTGCATACTATGTAACTCTGAGCAAGTCACTTAACTGTCCAGTGCTCCTAGGTCACCCCTGATAACAGGCAGTTGTGTCTAGTGGGCCTTACCTGGCTACCAAAGACTTTAAAAAAAAAAAAGGCATTTGTCAATGTCAAATGTTGTCTCGCTGGCATTGGTACTGGGAGTGCAGGAGTTAGAGATGCATAATAGGAATGGCAGTGAAGTATTGAACTGACGCCAACCTCACCCCCACCCTGCAGAGAGTGACAGACATTGGGGTGTACCTTTTGGTCGTCAGCTATAATGCTCATACCATTTCACCTTTTACCTGTAGATACTGACAAGTGTTGTGATGTGCTTTGGGGTCTTTGGGCCTTATACTTACCCCATTCCATAAGGAATATGCTGAGATGGGTGCAGTATAGGAGAATGGGGTGAACTTTGGGGCCAAAAACTGCAAGGCACACCTCGATGCCTGTCACTGGCTGCAGGTTGGCGGGGTGGGGGTGGAATGGCGTGAGCATTACAGTCGATGTTCCCAAGTCACACCCCTGACGCCTATCAGTCTGTACAGGGTGGGGTGTTACAGTTGGAAGCCCTAACACCATAAGCGTTTGTTGGAATTTTCACTTCAAATTTTCAACATGGACTTTTTGTGACCCCACCTCAAGAAGTGCAGCACTATCAGTTTGTTAGCCAAAAGGTGATTTTATACAGCGACTACGCTATTTGGCGCAATAGGTACGAAAACACATTTTGAGCAGGTTGTGAAAAATGACAACTATATTGTTCATGAGGCAGTGTAAAAAAATGGCAGCGTTGAAAATCTGGAGTGAAAATATGAAAAATTGGTGACATCATGAGCATGCATAGAAACTGCACAACACACGTCTGTAACCCAATAATTTGGGGGATTTTTTTAACCACATTTTCAGCATAGGCATTTTGGGACCTCCCCTCATGAACAGTGGCACTGTGAGTTTGTTAATCTGTCCCAAAAGTTGATTTCCCATAGTGACCATGCCATTGTGCGCCACAGGTGCGAAAACAACTTTTGGGCTGGATGTTAAATATGGCAGCTGTACTGTTCATAAGGAGGTGTGAAAATCTGGCATGAAAATATTGCAAATTGTCTAAATTCCAGGGGTGCGTAGAAACTGTGCAGTGCATGCTTGTGACACAGTCATTTTATGGACTTTTCATCACCATATTTTCAACATAGGCATTTTAGGACCTCTGCTCACGAACAGTGTTACCGTCATTTTCTCAAACTGTCCCAAAAACTGATTTCGCACAGCGAGCGTGCTATTCCGCACCGGACGTGCAAAAACACATTTTGGCCAGGATATGTAAAATGACAGCTGTACTGTTCATAAGGAGGTGTGATAAAATGCCAATTTTGAAAATCTGGAGTGAAAATATTACAAATTCCGCGAGTTCTGGCGTGTGTGGAAACTTCATAGCATGCTAAAATGAAAACAGTTAGTTTTTGATTTTTCTCAAATTTACAACATAGGCTTTTTGAGAGCCTCCCTCATGAAGAGTTGCACTGCAAAATCACCTTTCAGGACCAAATAACACCATGACAGTGACTGAATTCATGAGGAAGGGTTGCAATAACCCCATGTTGAAAATTTGGTGCCAAAATCCCTAAAAATGCCCGAGATATGCACCAAAGTTGAAAAAAAACCTATTTATGCCATTATACAGCTTACCTGCATTTCTTCAGTTCGTGGTCGGCTTTGAAGAGTGCAGACGTGTTCCCAGTGCACTGAAGATCATCACGCTGGACTCCAGAGGTAAGAATGGGGTAGGGGTGTAGAGAGGCAGGATGCAGAGAGGGTGGGCGCGGGTTGGGGGAGGACCAACAGACTCGACGAGGGACCGCTTTCTGGTTTGCAGGTTTAAAAGAAAACAAAAACATTGCAGGTTATTATTATTATTTTTTTTTTTTTTACAGGGGCATTTACGGCACACTAGGTTGGCTCATGTCTCCACCTAACTGTTTGGGGTTGCAACTAATGGGGATTGGGCACCCCGTCGTCACATATGGAATAGTGTGGGGGGGAGAGCTGAGGGGAATTGGGCACCCCCCTCGGCATACACCAAATGGGGCATTATGCCAACGGAGAGTGGGCTCCCCCTTCTGCAGATTTAACCAGGAACTTGGGGTCTGAAACCGACGGGGATTGGGACCCCCTGTTGGCACAGAATTGAAATGGGCGGGGGGGCCATTATGCTGATGGGGAGTGGGCTCCCCCGTCAGCACATGAACTGGGTTGGGGCATGCTGACAGGGGGATTGAGCACCCTCAAGTCGGCATTATGGCAGGCGGCAGTGACAGTCACTGCCGCCATGTTTATTGGACTGTTTCACCAGGAAGGGGCAGTCAGGAGGCATGTTCTAGTGCCGCTGCTTGAGGAGCTTGCCTCTCATTGCAATTGACATTTTCTTAGATGTGCTCGCCACATTACATGTTGCTGGTGTGGTGCCTGCATGCTGTCTTATTGGGGAATGAGGGACACACCTACTGATGCATGCCTTGCATTCGCTCACAGTGACCACACCTCCAGATCTGCTACTGATGCAATATGTTGGCTGGCACACGCGAGCCAACATAAAAACGGCTCACCTCCGGCTCCGTGGTGCCGAGCGAGGTTCAAGAGCACGCTGGCGACTCCAGGTTTGGCGCCCCAAGCCCACGTGTCAGGAGTGGAGTCCGCAGGGAGGCTGCTCACATCATTGGAAGCTCTTCCCAGGGGTGGGCATAGCTGTGGCACCAGGTGGTGGTTGGCGTGCGTGCATAGAGCCTCGACACGCCCCTTGCATGCTACACCCCAGGTCACCCTCATTGGCTGCTGATTGCGGTGGTAGGAGGGTCAAAAATCAGGGTAAAAATCACTGCCCTGACCGACCAGATAACGGTGGCCCCACCTACCCAGCCACAAAGCTGGGAAGTTCCTGTTGTCCCCTGCCTGGCGCAGATGCTAGAGAGTGCTCATGGGCTCTCTGGTCTCCCTTTCTGTTGCCTCCCTGGGCATGGGGGCCCCCCAATGAAGGGATACATTGGGTCAACTGGGTGGGGGCAGCGGGACAGCAGATCGGGTGAGGCGGTCAGGAGCTGGGACTGGCCACCCAAAGGAGAGTCTGGCTGGGGACTGGTTGGGTATATAAAAAAACCAAAAAATGGCTCACCTATTCACAGTTGTGTGCTTGTCATAGCACACTGAGCTGTAGCTCTCTGTCCCATGCCGGACATCCCCCACTCTCACTCACACTGGCCTTTTTCCGGCAGCTACAAAATAACAGTACCGCACAGATTTTCTCATCTCTGAATGACTGCTGTCGCCATCGCCTTGCTCATTACTCTAATCTAGTCTTGTTGTACCAACCACTCTCATTCACCCGCTTGTACACCAAATTCACAGCTAAAGGTGCAAATTTTAAAAAAGGCAGCTCACTAATAGGCATTGGGGGGGATCACTCACTTCACAGTGGGGGAGGGGGTCACAGCAGATCACAGACATGAACTCAAAATGGGCACCCTGGACAAATGGGAGAAAAAAAAAAACAGCCGAACCTTACATAATTTACATGTCGGTATTATTGCTGGAGCTGGGACTGAATGTGATGAGTTTGGCTAGCCTAGTTGTAGAGGCTTCAGAATAGATAACAACCCCACAATCTCACTGTGGGAGAATCATATGTTCAACTACGTGTTTCCTAGTGTTAAAGGGTAGGCAACCATTCACTGTGTATAAAGCTCCAAGTTTGGCACAGCATTTAACCACTGCATACACCACATGACAGTGTAGTCAAGGTGTTGGTCAAGATGGAGTCCTAAATATTTGTAGAAGGTTACAGAGTCTGTGAGATCTCCTTGGAGCACATATATCTTGAAGGAGGTAGAGGAACCAAGCAGCCAGAGCTCAGATCCAAACAGCATAGAAATGGTTTTCTGTTAGTTGACAGCTGACTGATTATCCTGGAATCATTTTTGAACATTAAGAAAATCTTGTTGCAGAACCTGCTTAATGGAGGAAGTGGTAGACCTCGAAGAGTAGGGAATTGTTTCATCCATGTACATAAGAATATTACAGTGGACATTGCACTGGGAAAGTCAGTAATAAAAATTAAGAATAGCAGGGTTCTAGGACTAAGCCTTGGGGGGGCCCAAAGATGACCAGGAGGGAGGGAGGAAGGGAGGGAGACATAGCAGAGTCAGATTTAATTGAATAGGTGTGATTAGTCAAGTAGGATTGGAAACAGTGGAGGGTAGAAGCAGAGACACCCAAGGACAATATGTTAAGTAAATGTAGGCCATGGTTCAGTGATGAAGGTCCTGCTGAAGTCTGTGAAGATTTCCCTTGTACCCAATCTGACTTCCATGTGAGAGTGGATGCAGTTGGTTACTCTAAGAAGAGTAGGTGGAGGTGGAGTGGTTAGGTTGTAAGCCAGATTGATAAGGTATCAGAAAGCCTGAATTTGAGTAGCAGTTGAGAGAGTTTCTACTGACTTGTCTCTTAAGTACTTTGGCTAGAATGGGTACCAGGGATACTCGGTGGTAATTAGCGGATGATCAACAGGGCTAACCTTAAGAATAGAGACTACCAAGGCACGTTTCCAGCTGTGATGAAAGGAGCCAGAAATTAGGGATTAGTTCTGTATGTGGGCAATTCGGGTGGCTAGGGTAGAGCCCCCCCCCGGGCTAGAAATGTTGGTGAAATTCCATCTACCCCACCACTGAAGTATATGTTTAGAGCAGTTAGCTCTTTGTAGACATCACCAACTGGAATTGCATGCAGGCAGACATTGCTGGTTGAAGATGGAGGGATAGTCTGGTTGGTGATGGGGTAGGGAGAGTAAGGCCCTGGGGCCTTCAGTGAAGTAGCAGTTTAGGACATCAATGGATAAGAGGGATCCAAGGTTAAACTATTATAACCCAGATGGAGGGTGGGAGGAGCTGAGAAGAGAGTTTCTAGCTTTCCAGAACTTGGACAGGTCAGGGCGGTTACCTGTAAGTTTGTTGTGGAAATAGGCTATCTTGGCTTGGCATCTAAGTTGGGGGCAGTAGTTATGAAAAGAGGTTAAAGACTGTTTGTCTGGTATGGAAGTGGTAGGTTTATATAAATCCAAGTGGCATCTCTTACATGGAAGAGATCAATGAGGTCAGATGCGACCCATAGTAGATGGTAGCTCCAGGCTCTGGTCCTCTTAAATGGGATATTTGTATTTATTTGTTTTACTAGAAAAGACTGCATTGAGCAGTGCTTATTTAAAAGGAGGTCTTGGTTAGGACAGGTAATAGTACAGCAGATCAGAAGCACAACAAATCACAGAGATTCAAACTAACAGGAACAACAAAATATAAACACTACAGATCAAAAGATCAAGCCTAACAAGTAGACAAAAGTATACAGCAGAGATACAGGAAAGATGATGACACAGCAAGAAATGACAAGTGCCATCACGGGATAATCCAAATTGCAAACATTTTACCAGCACTCACATTTTTCTATACAATGATTTTCAAGAAGCACCTTGAATGAATTGAGGCTGATCAGTGATCTCAGTTTGAAAGTAACACATAGTACAAGCCAGCTAAAAGCTATCAAGATAAATAACATTATTTCTCCTCAAATTGTAGGCACTAGGTCATAATGTCGCAAGACATTATGCTGCAGTAATATACCGTGCTGCCAGTACAGTGCAATATTTTGCCAGCGGCATAAGTCTTTGTTTTGTGGGGGTCTCTGCTCCTTGCACCCCCCCCCTTTACAGGGGGCTGCACCTCCGAACTCCCCTAACTAAAGTAACTAACTCCGAGGGGGGGGGGGGTAACAAATTTGCACAAAGTGTGAAAAATTACAAAAATCCATGCATCTGGGTCCAGGAATCGAACCCCAGTCCCAAATGCACTGCCTGCCTCCCTTGCTGCCAGTGGCTCATCCCGGTGAGCCACAGCAGCTGCTCACTGGCCTCCTGTTCCGGCAGAGGTCTTAGCCTAGGAAGAGTGAGAGGGTGCATTACCGCACATACACCCTTTTGCGGTTTTGCACCCTTTCTCCCTCCCCTACCACACTGTTCCTGTTACGTGATTATGTTATGCAAGATAAAGGGCATGGCATATTGACCCGATAGGCAGATTATACAGGTCTGTAAATCTCTTAAAGAAGGCAATGATATATCGGGCATGATGTTTCAAAGGGCCATACAGGACCAGATATACAGGTTTCTCAGCGTTCTAACAGCAAGCAAATGCCAACTGATTGCTACATAGAGGGTACCGTGATGGGACAGATTAGTTATAAAGTGAAGTGTTGTGTGGTAAAGTACATCCAGTTTTTTTTTTTTATTTAGTTGTTTAACCAGGTATAGCACACAGTTTGGCTAGGTGCCTGACAGTAACACATTTGTAAATTAGATCACTACAGTTAAGTAGTGGCAGGAATGTTGCTTGTACAAATCTTTTTCTCACCTCTACAGAGAAACAGAATTTGTTCCTAAAATAGAAGCTTAGACTTGGCCATGGTTGCTTACAAACATTATCAATATGTATAGTAAAGGTTAAATAGCTCACTATCCAGCCAGAGAACGAGATACTTTATGTCCACAAGGTTCAGCTTGTTACCCAACATGATGGTGATGCTGGGAGAGAAGGCATTAAGAGGCAACTTATTATTAGTGGTGAACACCATAAACTTGTTTTTGTGGCATTGAGAAGAAGGTTTGAAATGCACAGAATGAGCTGCAGTGTATCAGAAGCAGACAGGAGGCCATTCACTGTGACACTCTAGTGACATGCAGGACATTTTTCATCACCATAGCTGTGCAAGTTTGCATTCTCAGTATTCGCCCCTCAGCCATTAATGTAGATTATGAATAAGAGTAGCCCTAATATAGATCCTTGTGGAACTCTTTTGTGTGCAGGAGGATGAAAAGCCTTTCAATTTTAGTTGCTGCTGTGACCAGATAAATAATCCCTAAATCAGGACATAGCAGAGGGACTGATACTGTACCTATTTCAGTGAGCTTATTCAGTAAGATGTTAAGGCCAACTTTGTAAAAGGTTTTACTAAGCTCCAAGAAAATGTCAAGCATTTGTAAGTTTCTGATTCTGATCAAGGGCAGTGAGCTAATCATTGGAGACCTTAGTACTGTACATAGTTCTAAAACATGTTTGTATTGGCGTAAATACATTGAATTGGTTGAGATACTCACATAGCTGGCTGTTAACCAGCATTTCTAGTAAGTAAGCCAAACAGGGAGAATGGAAATAGGCCAATAATTATTGAGTGTGTCCTTGTCACCCAATTTGAATTGGAGGATTATATATTCTGTTTTTCAGAGCATAAATATTTCATTGTTTACTATTAAGATTACACGTTAAGTGTTAATTTCAATGTAGCTAATCATTAATTGCATGCAACAGGGTAACTGTACTACAGTTACATGCTTGTTGCATGCAACTTCATTGCAATTACAATGCAGTTACATATTGAACAATTAAAGAGATTGGTTATGGGGTGGTCAGAACATAGACATCTGCTTTTAGGAAAAATAGTTCTAGATTATCAGCCCTAGCACTTTTCTTGGGGTTCAGGTTTTAGAAGAGTCGTTTCACTTGCATAAAAGAGAGTGGCTATAATGAAAGAGGAACATCTCTCAGGCTGTCAGTTCAGAAGAAGGATGCAGCCTAGAGAAAATTTCCAGATACAGAATGCATGGTGAAAACCAGTAGAAACAGATGTAAATAGCATATAGGAGGTGTGAGCAAAGCAAGCTCAGGGAAGGAACTAAGCTATACAGAGCTTCAGGAGAGCTTCAAGCATTATTAACAAAAGTACCAATGATGTAACTTCAAGACATACGAGGAGAGACTAAAGCAGCTTAATATGTGTACCCTTGAGGAAAGGAGGGAGAAGGGGGACATGATAGAAACTTTCAAGTATCTCAAAGGAATTAAAGTCCAAGAGGGTAGCATCTTTCAGAAAAAGAGATGTGCAAGAACAAGGGGGCACAATTTGAAGATAGAGGAGGGATAGCTCAGAGGTAATGTTAGAAAGTATTTTTTCACAGAGAGGGTTGTGGAAGCATGGAACAGCCTTCCTGAGGAGGTTGTGGAGTCAGGAACAGTGAGCAAATTCAAGAATGCATGGGACAAACATAAGGCAGTTCTAGTGGGGGGGTAGGAGGAGGTAAACTGTTGATTAACTAGAATCTGTAGCTTATCCATCAGGTAGGGAAATGGACAGACTAGGTGGGCCAAGCAGTCCTTATCTGCCGTTCAAGTCTGTGTTTCTATGTTTCCCTGGCCCAGTCTTCAGGCTCTTACTCTTCGAAGTCACAGGACAAGGCCAGTGGGACGCATAAGCACAGAGATAAGGACTGCAACATGCCCTGATCCTTCTCTTCTCGCTTGTGGTCACTGCACCATTGCTCAGCCGCTCATGGATCCTCTTCCTGCTCTGGGGGAACATAGTACCCTGCTTTTAGGAAAAATGATTCTAGATTATCAGCCCTAGCACTTTTCTTGGGGTTCAGGTTTCAGAAGAGTCGTTTCGCTTGCATTAAAGAGAATGACTGAAAATGAAAGGGAAACACCTCTCAGTGCAGAAGAAGGATGCAGCCCAGAGAAAATTTCCAGATGCAGAATGCATGGTGAAAACCAGTAGAAACAAATGTAAATAGCATATAGGAGGTCTGAGCAAAGCAAGCTCAGGGAAGGAACCAAGCTATAGACAGTCTCAGGAGAGCTTCAAGCATTAATAACAGAAGTACCAATGATCTTGCTTCGGGGGTATCTCTTGCAGCAGGCCACACCAGTAGGACTTAGCTGCCAGGCACTAAGATCACATGGAAATTTCTAGCTAGCAGTCTACCAGAAGGGACCACCCACCACCAACATCACCCACTGTCAACCCTGTAAGAGTGGCGTTCCCCATAACCTCCTCAGTTCTTTTCTCACCGTCAACCAGCACACATCGGATCTTTGGAAACCACCGCAGCTTCAGTCTGCTACCATTTTCATGCCTTTTGCTACCATGTTTCTTTATTTTTCTGTTTTCTCGCCATAGTTATTTTTCCACCTTTCAATGTTTTTCTCCATTATTTATGTCTTCTAAACTGACATTGTTTATGGAGTGTTCTACAAAGTGTGACTGTGGTCAGCAAATTCTTGCGAAGGACAGCCACTCTGCTTGTGTCAGCTGCTTATGCCCAGAGTGTGACATCCAAGTCTGTGAGTTTTGGCAGAAGTTCAGCCATGCCACCCAGCACTGCTGCCAGCAGACACTCAAGAACTTTCTCCTAAAGCAGAAGTTTGCCTTCATGGAACAGGAACTGCAGGCCAGGAGCTCCTTTGCCTCCCTGGTCCAGTCCTCGGGCTCTCACCTGATCCTTCTTTTCTCGCTCATGGTCACCACACCATTACTAAACCACTAATGGGTCCTCCTCCTCCTCCCTGGGGGGAGTGGGGGGGTTGGCCCTGATGGCCCTGCATGCCTTTTCTTCCACAGAGCTACCGGTGGCCCTGCCTCCCACTTCTGTTCTCCAATGGAGGCTCCTTGGGTCAGGGTTTTCCCCTGCCCCTCAGCCTCTGCTGCTTAGGCCCCTTATAACATTGGGCACATATCATGGTGGCTCAGCTGGTGCTTCCTCAGCTGGCATGGGTTCAGCTGGCTGGTGCTTCCTCAGTGGCCGCTGTGGTTTCCTCTCCCCCAACCACCTCCCGCTTCTCTGGGATTGGACTCCTCCACTAGGTACACCGCCTCTCGTTTGTGGATCCAAAGGGATGCTGGCTTTTCCCCTGAGCCAAGCCCCCTCCTTGGTCACCTGCCCAGGCTCCTTCCTCAGTGGTGTCCACCTCTTTCTCAGCCTGTACCTGTGGGAGCTCTTCTGACTTTGCCTCCGGCCTCTGTTGGACCTATGCCCATTTTATCCCCTATCCTCAGCCAACACCCGCTGGCCTGCAACCTGTTCTTGTCCAGTCTACTCCCATCAGACCATCACTGGTCTATCCCACACCGGCACCTGTAGGGCCAAAGCCTGTGTAACCTTACTCGGTGCCAGCTGGACAATCGCTGGCATTGGTGGATATTCAAATGATGGTCTAGTCTCTTTGGAGCATTCTACAGATACGGGTCCCTGTGCCACAAGGCCCAGTGACCCCTGTCCCTCAGCATCCACCTCCATGGCCTACCTCTTTGGCTCCTTCCAGGCCAACCCCACCACCCTGGCAGGCTCACACCCCATGTCACCCACCTCACGACAGAGACAATCCTCCCCCGAATTTTCTTCTGTCTGATGAAGAGGAAGATCCAGACTTGGAGGATGAGGACAACAGTGATATTAGCGGCTCACCCACCCCTTCCACAGACTCCTCAGAGGGGACAGGGATCCCTAAGAACACCCCTAAATCCCCTCCAGATGATCCCTCCTTCTGTGCTATTATTAGGAGTGTTCAGGAGGCGATGGAGTTTGAAACAGAGGAGCAGGACCCTGAGCAACGCTGGTTAGCAACCTACCTTCACAAGCCCGACTAACCATCTTTGGTGGTCCACCTTCTTATTGACACATAAGAGGATGTTGCTATGGCTGCGTGGCATAGACCAAATGTGGTCCCAGCCATGTTCCACAAAGCTGACAGGCTGTATTGTACCCCGTTAGGCAAGTCTTTCCTGGGGGAACAGGCTCATGCTGATTCTGTGGTCATCAGTGCCACTCATGACTGCGTTAGGTAGCGATAGCACCTGAGCTCCCTACCACCAGATACAGAATCCTGTCAGCTTGACCTCTTCAGAAAAGTGGCATTTACTATCTCTACCTTGAAGATCTGTGCCTTTAGTTATCTCATCCACATGCTGCAGTATCAGAATGCACTGTGGGATAAGGCATGAGATGCTGTCCAGTCCCTCTCTGATGATTCTGCCAAGCAACAGGTCATGGAGGCAGTAAAGTCAGCCTCTGACGTAGGTACTTACCTGCTCATGGTGGCCTATGATGCTGTGGATGCATCAGCTCAGGCGTCAGCTACCAGGATATGCCTGTGCCAGTACTCTTGGCTCAGCGTGTCTGGGTTTGCCTAAGATGTCCATACGCCTATTTTGAATGCTTTCTTCAGGGGCAGCCACCTGTTTGGCAGTGATGTTGAGGACATCCTCTTTAAACTGCAGGCCTTAGGTGGGCTACCTGATCTGTTCACTCCTTGTACTACACACAGCCCAGATCTAGCCAGGGATCCTCCTTTCACAAGCTCATCACCAGGCAGCCTCAGATGAAAGCCAAGCCCCAGGGCAAGTGGAGGGTGGTGACATCAGCCCTGCCTGCCTTCACCCCTTCCACCAGCAAAAGCTCCAGAGGGACCTCCGCAGCTTTAGCTATGGCTGCCCCCATCTTCTGACTCCTTGCCAGACTCCTCCTTCCAGTAACACAGGAGGCAGTCATAGGGGGTCGCTTCTCCCTCCATCTGGACAGGTGGAGGTACATAACTTCCAGTAGTTGGGTTCTGCAGCTCACTAAACACAGTCACTCTCTTAACTAATACTAATACCGGGAGCCACTTTGGCTTAATGCACTTGACCTAGGCATCACAAAAGACGACAAAATAGGCCCCTTTAAAGATAAACTCCAAGTGGCCCTCGCCACAGACAGGAACTGTGACTATAAGACCTGAACTCTCCCACACTCTTCCCTTCTCTTTCCTGCTACCCTCATTCTAACCTGCACTCTTGCCTTCTCCTCTCTTTTTGCTAACTAACACTCCTCTAGTAGGCTTCAGGTCCCAGCCTCAGCAGCCGCCCCACCCAGTGAGTCTAGCCCTACTTTATGACTACACTCTTTAGCACTTAAGACAAAAGAACTGCTGCCCATCAAGTTCTCGCCTCCATACATTTAGTATTAGTTAATTATTTTACAGACTTTATCATCCTCTGTTCCCTACCTGATTCGCTCTGTATCCTGTAGATTCTCAAGTTGTTCACTTAACAACCTGTCAACCTAGCCTTCTTTAAATTATGTGTCTGTATATTTTTACTTATGTAATCCCTGTTATTGTAATTATGTAACCTCTGTAACCTGATGTACTCATGTCTTCCTAGGCATGGAACCTCCTTGTATCTGTTTATGTACTTGTAACCATTGTAAATGATGTTATGCCCATGTATTACTGCGATGTGGAACCTCTATAAGAGAGCCTCTGGCTCAAAGGTAATTCCTAGAAATAACATAGAAACATAGAATTTGACGGCAGATAACGACCGCTTGGCCTTCCTAGTTTGCGCATTTCCCTTCCTGATAGATAAGCTGCAGATTCTAGTTAATCAACAGCTTACTTCCTCCTACCCCCCCCACTAGAATTGCCTTAATGTCCGTCCCATGCATTCTTAAATTCTCCCACTGTTCCTGACTCCACAACCTCCTCAGGAAGGCTGTTCCATGCATCCACAACCCTCTCTGTGAAAAAATACTTTCTAACATTACCTCTGAGCCATTCCCCCTCTATCTTCAAATTGTGTCCCCTTGTTCTTGCACGTCTCTTCTTCTGAAACATACTACCCTCTTGTACTTTGTTAATTCCCTTGAGATACTTGAAAGTTTCTATCATGCCCCCCCCCCTTTCCTCAAGGGTATACATATTAAGCTGCTTTAGTCTCTCCTCATATGTCTTCTGGTGCAGACCATGCACCATTTTGGTTGCCCTCCTCTGAACAGCCTCCACTCTGTCTATGTCTTTGCGGAGATGGGGTCTCCAGAATTGCACGCAGTACTCCAGATGGGGTCTCGCTAACTGTCTGTACAGAGGGATAACAACTTCCTGTTTTCTACTGTTGATGCCTCTCCCTATGCATCCCAGTATCCCCACAGCCCTCCTTACTGCCTTCTCACATTGCTTGCCCACCTTTAGGTCATCTGATATAATTACTCCTAGGTCTCTTTCGACTTTTGTTGTTGTTATTAACTCACCCCCACTGTGTACTCTTCCCCTGGGTTTTTGTTTCCCAGATGCATTACCTTGCACTTCTTTGCATTGAATCTGAGCTGCCACATATTTGACCGTTCCTCCAACCTTGCCAAATCCCTTTTCATTCTTTCCACCCCACCTTGTGTATCAACCCTGTTGCAGATCTTTGTGTCATCTAAAAGAGACATACCTTTCCTTCCAGGTGCTCTCCAGTGTCACTTATAAAGACATTAAAGAGGACCGGTCCCAGTACTGAACCCTGCGGTAACCCGCTAGTTACCCTCCTTTCTTCACTGTGGACTCAGTTTACTATTACCCTTTGCGTCCTGTTGTCCAGCCAGTTTTTTATCCAGGCTGCCACCTTGGGATCCACTCCAAGGCTGGCTAACTTGTATATTAATCTTTTGTGTGAGACTGTGTCAAATGCCTTGCTAAAATCTAGGTAGACCATATCCACAGCCCCTCCCTGGTCTACTACTTTGGTCATCCAGTCAAAGAAATCTATTAGGTTCATCTGACATGACCTTCCTGCTGTGAAACCATGCTGCCTTGGGTCCTGTGCCCCACTGGCCTCTAGGTACTCAACAGTTCTTTCCTTCAGAAGTGATTCCATTATTTTCCCTACCACTGAAGTCAAACTAACTAGTCTGTAGTTTCCTGCCTCTGCCCTGTTCCCACTTTTGTGAAGTGGAATCACATTTGCCCTCCTCCAGTCCTCAGGTACCACCCCATCCTCCCTTGATTTGTTAAAGAGAGTAGTCAGTGGTGTTACTAGTTCTACCCTTGGTTCTTTTAGAATTCTTGGGTGAATCCCATCAGGCCCCATTTGCTTTGTCCACTCTCAGTTTCAAGAGTTCTTTCAGAACCCTTTCTTCTGCGAATGAACTGGTATCGACCCCCTATTCAGAGTTTCTCCCTTGTTTGGTTTAGGTACCTCCCCCTCCTCTTCTATTGTGAATACTGAGCAGAAATATTCGTTCAGTATCCCTGCTTTTTCACTGTCACCCTCTGCCCACATTCTCTCCCCTTTTTTAAGTCTCTGTATCCCTCCCTTGGTCTTTCTTTGCTCCCTAATGTACCTATAAAATGTTTTATCCCCCTTCTTAACAGAGTTGGCTATCTTTTCCTCAGTTTGTGCCTTTGCTGTTCTGACTGCCTTCCCTGCCTTCTCCTGCTTTAACTGATAAAGTTCTCTGTCCTGCTCCTTCTGTGTTTCTTTATATTTCCTGAATGCTATTCTTTTCTCCTTAACCATCCCTGCCACCTCTTTTGAGAACCATAGTTTTGTTTTGTTGATTTGCTTCACACAAAGACTTGTTCCCTCTGTGATGGCTGTTTTGATTATTCCTCATTGTTCCTCCACACTTCCTTCATGCCGGTTTGCTAGTGCTTTTCTGAGGCACTCTCTCATCTTCCCAAAGTCCACCTTCCTAAGTCCAATACTCTTGTTTTTGTATGGCTTGACTCTATGGCTGTGTTTATAGTGAACCACACCGTTTGGTGGTCACTTGTTCCCGCATAGCTACCTACTTCTAAACCTGAGATCCTTTCTCTTTCCCCATTTGAGAGTACCAGGTCTAAGATTGCTCTCTCCCGAGTGGGTTCCAACACTAGCTGTCTGAGGCATGCCCCCGTAGGGCATCAAGAATGACCCTGCTTTTGGATGTGCCTGCAGCAAAGGTACTCCAGTTAACATCTGGCATATTCAGGTCCCCCATTAACAATATCTCCCCTTTTTCTGCCATTTTAAGGATGCCTTCTATCATTTCCTTGTCGATTTTCCTCCCCCTGAGATGGTGGTCTGTACACAACCCCCATGTGGATTGTGGTGCCATTTCCTATCTCTAAGGTGACCCATAGTTACTCATCAACTTCCTTTTTTCTCTTTAGTTCTGTTGCTTTAATCCCTTCCCTTATATAGAAAGCTACTCCACCTCCTCTTTTACCCACCCTGTCCCTCCTGTAGACTGTATATCCTGGTATGTTGACATCCCAGTCATGGTTCCCTGTGTACCATGTTTCAGTGACTGCCACAATATCCAGGCATTCCTCTTCCATCAAGGCCACTAGTTCAGGGAGCTTGTTGCACAGACTGCAGGCATTGGTACTCATCACCTTCCATTTATTTTTTCTGGCCCTACCCCTTTTAGCCCCACCCCTGTCCTTACCGCCTTTTTCTGCATTTATCCCTGTCCTGCTCCCTACTGACTTCTCTAATAAATAAAGAAACTCCCTAGAGCTTCTGAAGTGGCCTCCAGAAGTCCCCCAGTTCTGTCCTTTTACCCTCCGAGCCACATTCCACTAATTTGGGAGGAGATCCAGGCTCTGCTCCACAAAAGGGCCAGCTAGCCCTTTCAGAGTCCCCGGTAGGACAGGGGTTCTACTCTTACTTCATCCTGGTTCCCAAGCGCACTGGAAAACTCAGGCCCATCCTGGACCTCAGCAGGCTGCATCTGTTCATCCAGTATAAAAGGTTCTGGATGGTGATCCTTCAGGTTGCTTCTGTTACTCCAGGGGGACTGGGTTTACTCACTAGACATGCAAGCAACATACCTGCACATCAAGGTGTGCACCTCTCACAGGTGCTTCCTCAGGTTCCATTTTCTAGGAGCCCACTTCAGGTTCAGGGCTCTGCCATTTGGCTTGTCCTCGGTACCCTGGGTTTTTACCAGATGCTTGCCGGTGGTGGCAGCTGCCCTTAGATGGCAGGGGCTTTATGTGTTCCCTTATCTGGATGACTGGCTGTTAGCAGCTCCGTCCAGGGAGCACTTGGCCCAAACCCTAAATGCTACCTGCAGCCTCTTCCAGGATTTGGGAGTTAACATCAACCTCCCCAATCTTTTCTGACCTCCTCCAAATGACTCCAATACATTGGGGCAGTGTTTGTTACAGCCCAGGGGATGGCCTTCCTTCCCCAGGACAGGGTGGAGCATATCATGGATCAAGCCTATCTGCTCTACTCCAGCTGTCATGTCCCCACCTGGGTTTTTCTTCATCTCCTGGGACTCATGACCGCAGTCATTGTTACAGTGCCTCTAGCCAGACTTCATATGAGGATTCCCCAATGAACTGTGCGGGTCCAGTGGGAACAATGCAGAGAAGATTTGGACAGCCAGTCCTGGTCTCAGACCTGGTCTGGTGAGTGCTGTTGTGGTGGCTGTAGCCCAGCAATCTCCTAAGGGGGGTACTGTTTTACAGTCCATCCCCCATTGCAAGTCCTCACAATGGATGCCTCAGGTCTAGGGGTCATCAGGGTGCCCACCAGACCCAAGGGCAGTGAAACTCCACAGAGGCAGGTCTTCACATAAATGTCTTGTAGATGCGAACAGTTCTGTATGTCTTTCAGGCTTTCCAGAGATGTCTCTCCCTGGGCTCACTGATGATTCAAACAGACAACTCTAGCATGATCCATTATACAGTATCAGTGGACAGAGAGGGCCTTACTCTTACCCTCTGTGTTGGGAAGTGATGAGAGTCTGGTATTGGGTGGTAGACTATGCCCTGGAACTGTTAATAGTCCATGTTTATGGCATCCAAAACATCTTAGTGAACAGCCTAAGCTGCTCCCTATCTCGATCTCATGAGTGGGAACTCCTGCCCCCGTGGTGGAAGATCTGTTAAACCAGTGGGGTCATCTAGAGTTGGACCTTTTTGCATCCTCACTCAATGCAGAACTGCCACTTTTCTACTTACTTGCTGTAGGGCCTGGAGTTTTCTGGTAAGACGTGTTTCCCTTCTCTCGGAAAGGGAGGTTCCTGTAAACCTTACCTCCCCTCCTGCTCCTCCAGAGAGTCCTGATCAAACTTCAGATGGAAGGGGCATCGATGATGCTGGTCACCCCATTCTGACCTCATCATATTTGATTCCACAGGCTTGCTCTCCCAGAAGCAGGGCACCCTGGTCCATCCGGATCTCAGTCTCTCTATCTTCATGCATGGCTCCTGCGGACATAGCCATTGCGATGTTCAGGGTGTCTCCTAAAGTGGCAGGTGTTTCCACCCGGGCCACATATTCTATGAAATGGAAGCACTTTGCCATATGGGCTGCATCGCACCATCTGGATCCCTTCACCTGCTTGTGAAACAGATTTTGGAGTACTTGCTTTCTCTCTTAGACTCTGGTCTGAAGTACTCATTGATTAAAGTCCATCTTTCAGTCATATTTACCTATCATGTTCCCATAGATGGCCATTCACTGGCCTGCTGATGTGTCTTTAACATTTTTGAGAGGCATTCTACACCTAAAGCCTCCAAGCCATGACCCTGTCCAGGCTTGGGACTTAAATTTTATGTTAGAAAAACTCACCCTGCCTCCTTTAGAACCTGCTGTGAGTTGTGAGCTGCACCATGTGTCTTGGAAAGTGTTGTAATTAGGTTGCTATTGTGGCAAGATATGTCCTGCTAGACAGATGGGCAGATGTGTGGTGTTATGATCTTACTTCGAGAAACAGCTCTTGCAGCAGGTTACACCATTAGGACTGAAGCCGACAGGTGCCAGGACCCCACAGAAATTTTCTAGCTAGCAGTATTCAGCGGGAACTGCCTCCGACGTCGGTCCCGGCCCCGACATCAGGCGTAGTACATATGGAGGTGGTCCCCCATAATCCTCAGTTCTTTTCCCACTGTTGACTCGCCAGCATCGGCCTCGGTCTCTTTCTAGCGCTCGATGACTACAGAACTTTCGACAAATATTTTCTCTACATAACTGATGTCCTCTCCAACTCCATCTCTTGAGAGTCACCTTTCGAAGTGTGCTTGCAGCAAACGGATCCCTTTCAAGGATCCCCACTCATCCTGTGTGCATTGCCTAGGCCCGGATCACGACACCAAGGCCTGCACCTTTTGCCAGGGTTTCAATAGCAGCACCAGGATCTGCTGTCAGAAGGCACTTCAGGCATATCTTCTCGAGGAAAAGCTAAAAAGGATGGACCAAGAACCTTCCTCCAAGGGAGAATCTTTCATCAAAGTCCCACGAACACCGGGACAAGCACCAGGAAAAGGTGAGGTCTAGGTCCCCAACTCGGGCCTCGGACTCCTGTAGCTCTGGCTCCAGATCAGACCGCTGTCCCTCCAGGGCTCGGTCGCAGCCTCCCCCGGTTAAGGTTAGGTCTTCAGGTGGCTCTTCCTCGCTCCAGCCTCTTAAGACAGCGAGGCTCTCGGCTTCATCAACCCCATCCAAGGCCTCTTTGAAGTCTGCTGAGCACCATAAGTCATCTTCCTCCACCTGACGTAGGACACCGACTCCAGCTCGGTCTCCCAACCGCCCAGAGGTCCTGATTTGGAGGCCAGAAAGACCAAGGACCTGATGTCCCTAAAACGGATGTCGGACCTGACGTTGGCTCACCAACCATTGGCCAAACATTCAAAATTGGCTCGGCACTCACAGGAGCTGACGACACCGGCTAGACACCCGTCGCTGGCCAGGCATTCGCCAGGTCCAAAGACGTTGCCCAAGGGACTGATGTCGGCAACTCTGGAGCGGAAGACCGCACCCCCATCATTGGTGGACACCGATCGTAGGGATTCGACAGAGGAGGAAACCTCACAGCCCAAAGACCAGGCGGGCAACACCGAGGATGCTGGGCACCCACAGGAACCTTCTCTGGACCAGGAGACCCCCAGGGACCCGGTGACAGACCACCGGCGCAAGGCCCGTCGTCGGGCATGAACATAGCAGAGGTAAAGGAGCTCTTTACCTTTTGGTGGGACACCATCAAGAAGGATGTGGTCCCCGGCCGTCCTCCTCCTACTACTCCTACTTCTCCTTCTTCTACCCCTTCACCGCCTACGCCCCCTCCTCCACCTAAGGGGCCAGAAGGACAACCACCATCCCCCAAGGAGCAGACTCCACCTCCTGGGGCAGATCTACAGACAGGAGAAGGCCTCCCTCCTGATCCCCTTCAGGGTCACCCAGCCTCAAACCACCCAGATGACGCCGGTATACTCCGTCGGGGGGATTCAAGATCAGATACTTTGGAATACTCCAGATCTCTTTCTCTGCTCAGCATCTCCTCTCCTGACCCACATGACCACCCCAGGTCTCCACCGGATGATCCCTCTTTCGCCGAGATTATGAGGCACATCCAGGACAACATGGGGTGGGATGCTTAGGACCTTAACCCCGAATGACAACGCCTTGCCTGCTACCTTCGTCAAAAAGACCCAAAGCCTGTGGTAGTGCCACCCTTGGTGGACACCTTCGCGGACATCACCAAGGCTGCATGGAAGTGTCTGCACTCCACTCCCGCGGTGCTGAAGAAGGCTGACTGCCTGTACAAGGCTTCTAGAGAGGACCAGTACTTGGCGAAGCAACCTCTGACAGATTCCCTGGTCATCACTGCCTCACCTGACTGGTCTCAAAGGCCCCAGCATGTGAGCCCTCAGCCACCGGACCATGAATCCAAGCAATTGGATGCCCTGGGGAGGCGCACGTATGCGGCTGCTACATGCGCCATCAGGTCTCTGAACTACCTTACCCATATGGTACAGTTCCAGAATGCCCTGTGGGAACAGGGCCAGGACCTGGTTGAAAAGCTTCCCGATGGCAACCAGAAAGCAGAGCTCCTCAACCTACTCCGCACCGGGTCAGATGTGGGGACCCAAGTGCTTAGAGCCACATACGATTCTGCGGACTCTTCGGCCAGAGCTGCAGCTTCAGGCATCTGTCTCTGGAGACGCTGCTGGCTCCGTGTCTCCGGCTTCACCCCGGATGTACAGAAGAATATTCTAGATGTCCCGTATAATGGCGAGGTACTCTTTAGTGAATCCTCAGAGAAGGTCATCACCAAGCTCCAGGATGCAAGGAAGGCAGTCCGATCTGTACAGGCCATGTACAGATCTAGGCCTAGTTCCTTTCGTAGGAACCAGAGCTGTTTTCGCAGCCAGCTACAAAGACAGCAGCAACGTTCCGGCCAGCAGCAGAGGATACTTTATCGTGCAAGGCCTAGGCCATATCGTCCCCAGGCAGAGGCCAACATTACACAAAGTCGGCCCAGCCTGTAGGGACAAACGCTGCCACAGCATGACTCCTTCCCAGCCCCTGCCCCTCCTCTGGATCAACGGGCAAGGAAAGTCGGGGGTCGCATCGCTCGCCACTTTTTAGGGTGGCAATCGATCACCACCGACAGGTGGGTTCTCCAGTTGGTCAAGAAAGGCCATTGCATAGAGTTTCTAAACGACCCACCTACAATACCTCCCTTGAGCTCCCATTACTCAGGTCAGCATGCCTTGCTTATACAGCAGGAGGTGTTCGCACTTCTGGAAAAAGATGCTATAGAGCACATACCAAGGAACCAGAGGGGACTAGGATATTATTCTAACTTCTTTCTGGTTCCAAAGAAAACAGGGGACCTCCATCCAATA
This sequence comes from Neoceratodus forsteri, assembly GCA_016271365.2. Classification (NCBI taxonomy): domain Eukaryota; kingdom Metazoa; phylum Chordata; order Ceratodontiformes; family Ceratodontidae; genus Neoceratodus; species Neoceratodus forsteri. The sequence goes on along the minus strand of JADMNL010000035.1, from coordinate 28,675,071 downwards.
CTGGACCTCAGCGACCTCAATGTCTCGGTCGCGTACGAGCGCTTCCGCATGGTGACCCTTCCAGGTCTGATTCCCATGCTGAAGCAGGGTGCTTTTCTAGCGTCCCTGGACATGCAGGATGCCTACCTGCATATTCCTATTGCTCAAGCGCACAGGAGGTTCCTGCACTTCGAGTTTCAGGGCCGCCATTATCAGTTCCGAGCTCTTCTCTTCGGGCTGTCATCGGCACCTCGGGTGTTCATGAAAAGCATGGCAGTCATAGCCGCATCTCTGAGGAGACAGGGCCACTGCATGTTCCCCTACCTGGATGATTGGCTTTTCATGGCACCCTCCCGGGAGGCCCTGATGTCTGCCATTCATTGCACTCAGTCTCTGTTCGAGATGTTGGGCATTATCATCAAATACGAGAATCACGCCTGGTTCTGTCCCAGACTCTGCAGTTAATAGGAGCAGTTCTGGACAGAGCGGAACACATCAGATCCCTCATCAGGGACTTTTCGGTGAAGAAGACCGTCCCGGCCAGACTGGTCCTTTGCCTGCTCGGACACATGGCTGTGGCCATTGCAACAGTCCCGCTAGCCCATCTCCACATGCGGGTAACCCAGTGGATGTTATGGGTATAGTGGGACCAAAGGCAAGACCATCTGCAGCATCCAATCCGATTAACGAAGACCATAATTCGAGATTGGCAATGGTGGCTAGATTCAAGGAACCTCTCGGAGGGAGTCCCCTTCATAGCGCCGTCCCCGACTGTGACACTCTCCACAGATGCCTCAGGGCTTGGTTGGGGAGCACACCTCGATGGTGTCCAGTCTCAGGGCCTGTGGACAGCCCAGGAGTCTCATCTCCACATAAACATCCTGGAAATGAGGGCAGTTCTTTACGCCCTGCAGACCTTCCAGTCGGAGATTCCACCGGGTACACTTCTGTTACAAACAGACAATTCCACGGTGATGTATTGCCCCAACAAACAAGGAGGCACTCATTCCTACCCGCTTTGCAGGGAGGCCACGAGAGTGTGGGATTGGGTCTTACAACACGGTGCAAACCTTATTGCCGTTCATGTTCCGGGAGTGGACAACGTCATCGCAGACAGCCTGAGCCGCTCTCAGGTCAGAGTCCACGAATGGGAACTACTGCAGGAGGTGACAGAGGATCTGTTTCGCAGATGGGGTACTCCAGAGCTAGACCTCTTCGCGTCCCCATACAATGCAGAACTGCCCAATTTTTGCTCGCTAGATCCAAGGCCTGGTGTTTTTTGGCGAGATGCGTTGTCCCTCTCCTTGGCGGGCAGATCCCTTTATGCCTTTTCACCCTTTCCGTTGATCGAGAGAGTTCTTCTAAAACTTTGCAGGGAGCAAGCAACGCTTATACTGATCACGTCCTTTTGTCCCAGACAGATCTGGTTCCCTCTCTTGGGTCAGCTATCCCAGGAACCTCCAGTGCCTCTACCAATCAGCTCCCATTTGCTGTCTCAGGAGGCAGGTTCCTTAGTCCATCCGGATCTACGTTCCCTGAACCTGCATGCTTGGCTCCTAGAGACATAGCCATGATGCAATAAGGGGTCTCACTAGAGGTGGCAGATGTTCTTACTGCCGCTAGTAAACCAGCTACCTACGCCATGAAGTGGCGCAGGTTTTGCTTATGGGTTCAAGCGCGGCCTTTCGCCTTTGGACTGTCCAGAAAAGCTGGTACTGGATTACCTGCTGTTCCTTTTCCACTCCAGCCTGGCTTACTCCTCGATTAAGGTACACCTTTGTGCCATTTCAGCCTACCACATCCCTGTTGGCCAACACACTGTGGCTCAACTAGACACGACACGTGCCTTCTTGAGGGGTGTCCTCCAACCTAGGCCCCCGATTAAGGATCCAGTCCCACCATGGTATCTACCCTTCGTCCTGGAGCAGCTCATGCTGCCACCTTTTGAACCAGCTGTGGTTTGCAAGCTACGTCTTCTCTCTTGGAAAACGTTATTTTTAGTTGCCGTTACTTCGGCCAGAAGAATTTCTGAAATGCATGCACTTATGTGCAATGAACCTTATTTGGTTTTCCACCAAAACAGGGTATCCCTAAGGACTAATCCTAAATTTCTGCCTAAGGTGGTCTCAGCTCTCATCCTTAATCAGGACATCGATCTACCAGTGTATTTCCCGAAATACTCTAATCGAGGAGAAACCCTTCTGCACACTCTTGATGTGCATAGGTGTCTCAGATACTACCTGACCAGAACCAAACAACACCGAAAATCGGACCAACTTTTCATTTCCTTTGCCCATAGGATGATGGGAGCTCCTGTTTCAAAGCAGTCACTGTCCAGGTGGCTTATTCAGTGCATTACGTTCTGTTACCAGAAGCGCAGCAAACTCTTACCTGGTGTGGTTAAGGGTCATTCCACCAGAGGCATGGCTACCTCTTTTGCGGCTTTAAGGAATGTGTCCTCCTCAGCTATTTGTGCTGCAGCTACTTGGAGCTCCGTACACACTTTCATCAGGCATTACAGCCTGGACATTGCATCAAGGCGAAGAGCAGGGTTCAGTCTAGCAGTCCTTCAAGGACTTCTGTCCTAGGCTCGAGGGAATTCGAGAATTTCTACCTTTCCTCCTCCCGATGGTGTGTGATTATCAGTATTGCTTGGCAATCAGTCCTAATGGTGTAACCTGCTGCGAGTTGTTTCTCGAAGTAAGATAGTACAGTTATGTAAGAACTTACCATAACAGTAGATCTTTGAGAACAGCTCTTGCAGCAGGTACTTGCCCTCCCACCATCCCCGCTGGAGGTAGGTCATAGTCAAAGCATCCTTCTCCTAGGATAGGGCATTTACTGACGCCTTGTTTTGCCATTTGATGGAGGATCCTTTGTCTCCTCTTCTGATGTCATCCAGCGGCTGGGAGTCTCCAGTTGGAGAACTGAGGATTATGGGGGACCGCCTCCATATGTACTATGCCTGACGTCGGGGGCGGGACCTACGTTGGAGGTGGTCCCCTCTGAATACTGCTAGCTAGAAAATTTCTGTGGGGTCCTTGCACCTGCCGGCTTCAGTCCTAATGGTGTAACCTGCTGCAAGAGCTGTTCTCGAAGATCTGTTACGGTAAGTTCTTATCTAACTGTACTTTCTGGAACATGTTAAAAAATTGCCACATGGTAAATGCCAATGTGAAGAAAAGGAAATGTTTTTTAAAGGCTGATATTCCTGTAACCTGCAAAGCAGCTGGTTTAACAAGAAGCTAATTACATTTCCTGACTAGCTGAAACAAAGGTAATAAAATCAGCTCATACAGTCACAAACCTTACAAGATCTTTCTTGTAACTTAATGGAAGGAAGCCATGTCAAAGGACAGGATGTTTTAGCCAGGTTTTGAGCACCAAATGACCATTCTGATAGGCTAATGTGAATTTTGTCTTACAGGTGCAAAATTGTCTAGAGGGGACTTCAAAAGGCTTAATCTTTGTCATAACCTTGTTAATTCTGTGTGCCAGAATTTAATTTTGAATATTGGAACAGTGACATCTCCTGGCTAAATAGAGTAGTTTCTCTAACTCACTTGATAGGTAAATAGACCACTTCTTTAGAACTGAGATAATTGCTGACACTGCAAGTTACAGGAGGTATTTAAAGCCCTCAGCTTAGGGCATGGGGGACACTTTTCATCTGGACTCTCTCTTGACCACAAAAACAGAGACTAAGAACCAAAGGCTGCTACAGAAAGACTGACATATTTTGCAAACCAGCAATTCTCTGGACTTTGAAATCTGCATAATTACGATGGAACTAAACTAACAGTTTTAAGGCATTTCTTCATGTATATTTTTCAATTTTTTATTTTCTGGTATCCTGTGACAAAATTAGTGCATATTTTAGTTGTGATTGTATGCTTCTTAATTATTTTTAGTGAAAACATTTGTTTTTAAGAAATCTGCCTGAGCAAGATTTTTATGTTTGTGTGTGAATTGTGGGACAGTTATTAATAATCTGTGACAAACTGTTATTGCCAAAAGATGTGTCACCATAGGCTGCCAAATTGAACAAGGGTCTGTAACAGGGAAAATTTGGATAAAACCATTGTAATCCACAGTGGAACCACGAAAACACAATGAGGTTCAAATCCCCATAGAACGTTTTGAGACTTCCATATTCTCACTATCTTCATCCAAATTTTAAGTCCAGACAAGTGAGCACTCACACAAGAGATGATATTTACAAAAGGTAGTCGCAAATAATGCTCAAAAATAATTTATTAGCTGGCTGCGGCTAATAAATTATTTTTGAGCGTTACTTGCAACTGTCTTTTGTAAATATCATCTCTTGTGTGAAGTCTCAAAAGGGTCTGTGTGGATTTGAACCAGGTTGTTGCATGCCTTGTGGGCTATGGCTGAATCAGAGTTACAACACTATGTCGAAGGGGTTGTATTGCCTGGATCTTCCCCTCTGTGTAACAACCAAGTAGGGGTTCTCATTTGGCTGCAAGACTTGAGACTGGTATTGTGCCCTTATCCAAATTAAACAGGGGACCCTGGGACTTTGTGGCGAGTGTTTGGTTGTGAAGCTGGTGAGCACTGTACAGCGACTTGAAGAGGTTATCTCCTGATCTTATTTCGAGTATGAGCTCCTCCAGCAGGCTACACCATAAGCACTATGCTGTTAGGCACTAAGACTCCACAGGAAACTTCTAGCCAGCAGTACCCAGCTGGAGCCCACCCCTTACATCAATCCGCCCACTGACATCACCCTTTGTATAAAGGGGGCAGTCCCCAGCCCCACCTCAGTTCTTTTCCCGCCGTCAACCCATGCACTTCAGCTCCTCAGACGCCTCGTTGGATCCGTTGGACGCCATTTTCATATTCGTCAAAAGTACCCATTTTCTTATTTTTTTCATAAAGTACCGATATCCGTCTTCTTTGACCTCAGGACGGAAAACAAGTGTCCATGTGGGTGGCAGATTCCTGCAAAAGATGGTCATTCTTGGTGCCTCTTCTGTTTTGGGTCTGATCACGATGTTCAAGCCTGCCCGGAGTGTGGCAGATTCAACCAACAAACCCAAACCCACCGCCGCAAGACTCTCCAGGCCTACATCATGGAGCAACAGCTCGCCACCCTTCAGCACCCATCAAAGGCCAGCTCCTCAGCCCCCCATTCACTGAATTCCCACAAGGAGAAACACTCAGGAGGGAAGTACCAGTAACGGGACACAGAGCACAGTAGGTCAGACGAAGACCAGATACAAGTCTCCTCGCAAAGAGAAGCAGTCCAGTTCATGCTCTGGAGAAAGCGTGGACTCAGCTCCTCCGTCAGGCCTATCTTCTTCCAGCCTGCCATTGACGAAGGCTCCTGCCCTTACCCTCTCAGTGGATGGCAACTCTTCAAGGCAAGGACCCTCGGGTCCATCCCTCAGCCTTAGACCCTTCCAGCAGTCCTCGGGCTCAAAGACAAGGACTTCAACCATTAAGGTTCAGGCATCTTCTTCCTCCAGCTCGTCGTCAGACACAGACACCTGGAGCATTCCCACTCTAGGGAACTCTCTCCCAGGGACAAGACTTCAGCAGATAAAACTAAGACCCTGACGCATGTGCCAGATGACTGGTCCTCTGACAAACGGAAGGACCAGTGGTAGACGCCACAAGGTAAGGCATCGAGTACCAAGACGCTAGCAACAACCAGTACAAGCTGGATGCCTGTGGAGCTGCTGCCTCAGAAGCTGACGTCAGCTCATACCATTCAGCAGCCTGATGACAGGCCACCTTTCGACAGATCACCAGACCAGACCCCCTGTGTACTTGACGACCCGCGACCAGACGACAGACTGTCCTACTCCACCGAGTCCTCATGTACCTCATGCTGACACTCCCGTATCAAGCAACCTTACTGATACTCCGACAGACCTCAGTGGTGCTGCACCATCACAAGTGCCGATGGTCCCCCGGCAGATGTTGGAAAGCTCTTTACCTCATGGTAGAACACAGTAAAGGGAGATTTACTAAAAAGAATGACCTCCTTCCTCCACCAACTCCACGACCCCCCTACACCAGTCCTGAACAAAATACCAGTCCCAAACTCCCAGCCACAATCTCCGTGCACACCCAGGAGCTCGAGTCCAAAAAGATCTGACTTAGAGCATCCCAGGCATAGGGGCAGATGCCACCACTCCTTCTCCAGGTCATCTTCCTCAGAAGACAGGAGCAGATAACACTGTGGGTGTAAATGGTCAAGGTCAGCCTCATCTACCTCTTCCAGAAGCCACCCTCATGCCTCAGACTTCTCTTATAGAGGTTACTCCCCTGAGCCAGAGGGTCCCTGCAGTTCACCCAGGTCCCCCCTGATGGCCCGACATTTATGAATGTGATGCACCACATCCAATTCCTAAATCAATGGGACACCAAGGAATTGGACCCGGAGAAGAAAAGGCTTCATACATTTTTGAGAATGAGTGACCCGAGACACGTAGTTATTTCCCCTCTGGTACCTCCATTTCAGGCCCTAAGTAAGTTGGCATGGGATCATCCTTCATCTTTTTCAGCTGTCCACAAAAAGGCAGACAGACTGTACAAGCCTGCCAAGGCAGAGCCCTTTTTGGGAGAAAATCCGAGGGCAGACTCCATGGTCCTCACCGCAGCTCATGGCAGGACAAAGCAACCTAAACATATGAGCTCACAACCCCTGACAAGGAATCTAAGAAATTAGACCAGTTTGGCAGGAGAGTTTATGCTTCTTTCACATGCTCCATATGGTCCCTACATTTTTGGGCCCACATGGTGCTATACCAAAAATCTTTGTGGAAGAAAGTCATCAGGTTGGCCCAAAAGCAACCAGATATCCCATCACACACCAAACTTTTGGACGTACTTCAGTCTGGCCTGGATATAGGAAAACGTGTTGAGGGCATCCTATGATTTGGCAGACACAGCAGCCAGAGCAGTGGCCACTGTGGTGTGTCTCCATCACCACTCCTGGCTGAGAGTATCTGGTTTTCAGCAGGACCTCTGGGATTCTATCCTGAATGCTGCCTTCCATGGGTCTGTCCTATTTGGGGAGGAGGTACAAAAAATTAAAATGGAACTGCAAGACTCGGGCAAAGTAGTCCAGTCCATTCACCACATGTATTACCTGGAGTCTCAACAACCTAAGTGCAAGCATTTCGGCGCCAGGGTGCCAACAGACAGAGAAACCAACAACCCTGAGGTCTTTTCAAGAGAAAGGCTCTCAACCAGCAGGGAACAGCAGACCTAGGCATCCAAAATCCTCCCAGCCTTTGCTGCCCACCCCAGGCGCACACGCATTACTCCCTGCCAACCTCCCCATCTCCAGTGGAGTTGATCGGTGAAGCAGTAGAGTGTTGGTTTTGCCTTTACCTAGATGGATGGACCAATATCACAACAGACATATGGGTGCAGGACATTATCAAAAAGGGTTATACATTGGCATTCACCGAACGTCCCCTGGGCAACCCTCCAGCCCCCTCTCGATATCCTCCCACCCACATAGCCCTCATCAGGTAAGAAATCCAGATCTTGCTCTCAAAACGAGCAGTTGAGCCTGTTCCCCCTTCTAACTAGAAACTGGGTATTACTTCCATTTCTTCTTGGTCCCTAAGAAGACAGGGGACTTACACCCATACTAGACCTGAGTCACCTGAACCAGTACATGGAATACAAAAGGTTCAGAATGGTAACCTTACCAGGGCTGATAGCTATGCTGTTGCAAGGGGACTGGCTATCCTCTCTGGACATGCAAGATGCATACTTCTAGCTCACAAAAGGTATCTTCGATTTGCCTTTCAAGGGAACCATTACCAATTCCGGCTTTGTCTTTCAGTCTCTCCTCGGCTCCGAGGGTGTTCACCAAATGCCTAGCAGTAGTGGCAGCTGCTCTTTGCAGACAGGATCATTTCATCTACCCTTACCTAGACGATTGGCTCCTGACTGCCCCCACCAGGTTGCAGTTAGTCCACACCCTCTCGGACACATTTCAAATGTTCCAACAGCTGGGGATAACAATCAGTCTCCCAAAGTCCTGTCCTTGGTCCTGTTAACATCTGCAGTACATAGGAGCCATCCTGGATACACAGCAGGTAAGGGCCTTTCTCCCACCTGACAGGACCACTCGACTGAGAGACCAGGCCCCCAGAGTAGCTTCAGCCAGTCTAGTCACAGCAAGAACCATGTTACAACTCCTAGAGCATGTGGCTGTGGCCATATCCACAGTAATAATAATAATAATAATAATAAGCTTTATTTCTCTGAGCCTTTCTTAGAATCAAGGTGCATTACAATAAAATACAAGATAAAACATATTAAAAACTAAGTTAAATACAGAGCATTAAATGGCATCCAAATTATCTCCAAATGCCTTACTCCATAAAAAAGACTTTAGGCCCTTTTTAAAACCTCCACCGTCATGCACTCTCTAATCCAACGTGGTAGAGAATTCCAGAGGGTCGGTGCCACGAACATAAAAGCTCGGGCGCCGGAAGATTTTAAAGTTACCCTTGAGATCTCTAGCAACCCCTCGTTGGCTGAGCGGAGTGGTCGCGTCGGTAGGTAAGGTACCAGAAGCTCTTTCAGGTAATCAGGGCCCAACCCGTGTAGGGCTTTATATGTCAGTAGTCCGACTTTAAAGGTGATCCGCCACTGAACCGGCAGCCAGTGCAGGTCTCGGAGCACCGGTGTAATATGAGAGGAGCGGAGTCCCCATTAACAACTGGGCTGCCGAGTTCTGCACTAGCTGCAAGCGGCGAATATCAACCCCAGGAAGCCCAAAGTAAAGGGAGTTGCAGTAGTCCAGACGCGAGGTCACAAAGGCATGGATCAGTTTGGGTAGGTCGCCGGATGGAACATAGTGCTTGATCCTGGCGATGTTCCTAAGATGGTAAAAGGATACCTGAACAACCACCGACACTTTATTTTATTTAAACATCAGTTTAACAACCTTTGAGCTAGGAGCTCATTTACAAAGGTACCTCGTCACATAGAGGACAGACAGCAGCACAAGAGACAACAGATAATAACAGTTTAAGAGCGAGTTATCATTCAGGGTTACAGTAGGTTCCAATACATATGATAGTAGATAAGTTAAAGTTAAAAATTAGGGTAGGGAGGGTGTAGGTAGGAGAGGAAGGAGGAAGAGGGGAGCGGGACTGGAGGAGCAGAGAGGAGGGGAAGGCCAGGGATGACGGGTGGGTAGAGGGAGGAGGTGTGAAGGAAGGGGGGGGACACTTGCGCATGCAATGTCAGCTGATCGTCAAGGATCACCCCCAGGTCTCGCACCCATTCAGAGGTCGGGAGCTCCGCATCCCCCAGGAATAAACCAGAGGTTTGAAATGCCCCCAACCCCTCAATCTGGTGGCCAGGATCCACAACCAACACCGCCGTCTTCTCAGAATTCAACTTCACTGAGACAGTTGTTAAACAGTGAGAGTGCTCTATTCTGGTCAGGTACAAAGGACAGATAGAGGTGGGTATTATCAGCATAACAATGAAACTCCAGCCCATATCGTCTTACAATGTCTCCGAGGGGAAGCATGTACACGGCAAACAACATGGGGGACAGCACAGAGCCCTGAGGCACCCCACAGGTCAGAGCGGTAGGATCGGAGGAAAAAATTCCCGATACTACCCTCTGAGTTCTATCTGTGAGGAAGGAAGTAAACCATCTGTGCACCAAACCCAACAACCCACAGATGCATCTCAGGTGCTCAAGCAACACCCCATGGTCTACGGTGTCAAATGCTGCTGACAAATCCAGAAGGACCAAAATGGACTGTTTTTTCTGGTCTCTCGCCATCAGGAGATCATTGAGGACCCAGACCAAGCGCAGTCTCAGTGCTGTGCCTCTTTCAACCTGATTGAAGAGGATCGTAGATGTTATGGATGGCAAGATGGTTGTCCAACTGGGCTGCCACCACTTTCTTGATTACCTTCCCAACAAAGGGGAGGTTCGAGATGAGTCTGTAGTTTGCTAGGGAGTCAGGGTCCAAAGATGCCTTTTTCAACACTGGTGACACCACCGCTTCCTTCAGGGAGCGGGGATATTCACCAGAGTCTAGGGAGCACCAGACTATCCTAGCTAAAAGAAACCAAGTTCTGAGTTTGTGTTGGAGCTTGCAAGATTTGTACTGGAACAGAATTATTTCTGGTATAACGGCTCCTTTTACATCCAAATAAAGGGGACTGCAATGGGCACTACTTTTGCCCCCAGTTTAGCGAATTTATACATGGGAGAATGGGAGGAGACTAATGTCTATAATCCCTCCAACAACATCTTTCTGAAATATATCAAGCTGTGGAAGTGATATATAGATGATTGTCTGATGGTCTGGACTGGTTCTGATGTTGAGTTGGAACATTTTATTGAATATATAAACCACACCAGCACGCATTTGAAATTTACACATGCCAAAAGCAATGAAAGCATCCCCTTTCTAGATGTCTTGATAGAGAAGAAGGATGAGAGACTTTCGACCAAACTGTATAGAAAACCTATGTCTAGGAATACCCTGTTATGTTTTGATAGCTGCCATCCTAGATCTGTGATTAATAATATCCCCAAGGGACAGTATATCAAAGCTAAACGTATTTGCTCAGATAACAGATCGTATGTAGAAGCAAAAAAGGAAATCACAGGTAGATTTATAACAAGAGGTTATGAACCAGGGGTTTTGCTGAATAGCATACACCTTGTTAATAATATTGAGAGAGAGGAATTGTTAAATTCCAATGTACAAAATAAAAGTGAAGTGGACAGATTAATTTTCATCATGGAATTTAATCATTTGGCTCCTAAAATAGGCAATGTTATTCACAAACACTGGAACATCATTAATTCTGATCCGAGATTGAAACAAATAGGTTTGAATCGTCCAATGATCTCTTATACCAAGGGACAGAATTTAAAGGACTTGTTGGTTAATTCATATATTCCATGTAAAAAAGAAAATGCACGAGATTGGCTACCTTCCCTTCCTAAAGGAAATTATGGCTGTGGAAGATGTGTACATTGTTCCAACACGTCTGATGTAAAAAATTTTCATCACCCGAGATCTGGGAAAAGCTATGAGATCAAAACTTTCATTAATTGTAACACTCAGGGTAATTTACATGCTAACCTGTCCCTGTGGATTATGTTATGTGGGCCAAACCAAAAGAAATCTGAAACTGAGAATTGGTGAGCACAAAGGAACCATTAGAAATGCAAATATGGACTATGCTATGGCATGCCACTATCACGAAGTAAAACATGGGTCTCCAGCTACCTTGAGATTTATTGGTTTGGAGAAGGTGGAAGTTGGATTTTGAGGTGGAGATTTAAATTCAAAAATTCTGCAAAGAGAAGCTTTCTGGATTTTTGAATTAAATACAATGGTTCCTTTTGGTTTGAATGATGAACTTCCTATACATAGTTATTTATATTTTTTTCCAAGTTAAAAGTAGTATTTGTGGACATGACCTGTGTCCTGTTCTGCCCACAATCGGGAGATATGACTTTCCGGCTCTGTCTCCCTTTGGGGTTTTTCTGCTTCATTGTCTATTATTTTTGTAGCTTTTTAACTTTTTTGTCTTTTTCACTATATTGTTATGGGTATATGGTGGCACTTATGTAGTCTTCATGGCTATGACTTTTCATGCTCTAGCCATGATTAGTGGGGAATATGACTTGTTCGGCTATTTTCCCCTTTTTGTAAGATTATGTAGCTTGTATGTATTTTGGTAACCGTTTTTATGTTGTTTTGTTTTATTAGTGGTAGTCATATGGAAGTATATGGTGCAGTATTTGGATCTGTCCCCTTTAAGAGTTTTTTTGTATTTAAGGGGACACTGTGCACCCAATCCATGCTCTGAGGAAGACTTTTCAGTCGATACGTAAGTGTGACATCGGTTCTGACGCTCTGTTGTCTCTTCCCGGTATTGGTCTCGGCGAAGTCCGTGGTGAGCAGCGTATGGCGAGCTGGGCTTTTACTTTTGCACTATACGTCTGTGAGGACCAGTTCACTCAGCCCCTGAGTAGGGTGGTATGTTCATCTGTATATTTGTCAAGCATTTTTGCGGCATGTATTTTGTGCCAGACGTTCTGCTGATATTTTGTCGTCTGTAGGCGCTTTTTGTTGCATATTGGAATGCTTTTTGAATGGTCCTGATGTACATGGTATATGTATTCCTTTTTTGCTCCTCGCTTTTGATTTGTGCGGTACTATGCCGTATGTGATCTATGCGATACCCATACTCTCTCGTGGTATTAAATTATGAGAGAATTTTTTTACTAAAAAGTTTTTGTAATAAAGCCTGGATATGTATATAGCCTTTAAGGTGCTGACCCTTTGTTTGCTTTTTCTAAGTATTTCGTCTCAACTCCTGGGGTATACGGTGCACTCCTCTGTTCTTTGAGACTCCACGGCCCTTAAGGATTTCTATTGACCTTGTATGTTGTTCTTTTAAACAACAACAGTACTTTAAATACTACACACTAAAGTACTATTGAGGAACTCTGATGAGCTCCTCCTCCTCTTCTTGTCTTCTCTTCTATCTTCTTCAGGAACACCTGCACGAAAAAAGAAAGACAACACACACTCCTAATCTGCATAGACAGTCTATCTAAACCCCTACCATCAAAACACTGGAGAATCCCAAAAATATATATATATTTTTTTATAGAAAAGGTAGAAAAACAGTATAAACATTAGCAAACAGTAGAAAAACAATGACATTATTTACAATACACATTTGGGGGATGGAGTGCCCTAAAAGTCCCATCTAGTGACCACAGTGCCTGAAGGCTAGTCCATTAAAGAGTCTCTCCTGGGCCGGAGCCCGGTGAAGCACAGTTCTAGCAGGCCAAAGTCCCTAAGGGGAGAGTCTTTGAGGACAGTTCACACCCTAGACCCGATGAATCCGTGGTGAGGATCTGGCTCAGTGAGTCTGTTTGGAACGGAACTCCTGACTCCAATTTGGGTGAAGTCAGCCACCATGACAGCATTTGCTGAACAGCCCTTGATACCCTTATTGGGTGCTAGAGATCATCGCACATCTGGTCCCATTGCACCCTTAGGTTCCACTGAGGAACTCTCATATGAAGCATGCCACTCGTGTGCGGCCTCTCTCCCTTCGGCCCCGATCCCCTTGGTTCGATCGGGATCTGAGGGAGTTGCGGCGATTAGGTCACAGGTTGGAGAGATGCTGGGGGAAGTCTGGCTTAGATGCCGACCATCTTAGACTCCTAGAGCATTATAAACTCTATCAGTCAGCAATCACTCATAAGAAGGCAGTGTTCCTGTCCGGAGAAATTGCTGCTGCTCAGAATCGACCAGCCCAGCTCTTTCGAACCGTAGACAGGCTGTGCAACCCAGCCTGTCTGCAGGTTCATCGAGCCTTTTCACAGACGCGGTGTGTGGAGCTTGCTTGATTCTTTGCAGATAAGGTGGCCGATATCAGGGCCGAGATTTGCGCTGCCCCCTCCATGGGAGTTGTGGTGGTCCAGCCCACAGTCACAAGCACACCGTTTGCCTGGAGTTCCTTCAAAAGGCCAGAAATCGAGGATGTTATGAGGATTGTGCAGGGTATGCGTACCACAAGCTGTAGTTTAGACCCGGGTCCCACAGGCCTGATCATGGGCTGTGGGGAGGTTATCCTCCCAGTTCTAGCTAGGAACCCAAATTGGAGGTCATAAATCTATCCAATGTACAGCTAACCCCAACTCAAACACAGGTGTTAGCTAAAGGATTGAGCTTTGTCCCTACTACTAAGGTTAATTATTTTCAAATTGAGCTGGATTTGTTCAGATTCTTTAGAAAAATATACCTCAAAGATCTTTTCAATACAACAGAGGTCCTGCCCTCACCCGTAGATGCAGTAAGAGAAGAGACTTCCTTTAAAAAGCCCTCTTCCTATAATCCCCCCATTTGAACCATACCATTAATACGTTCTGTAATATGGTTTCTAATGATGTACACAAATTGATTACAAGTGATAAGAACAAATATTGTGTACATAATGTCACTTTAGCTGAGAGACAAGCTATACAGGAATTAAAGAACTTGGATTCAATAGTGATCAAACAGGCAGATAAGGGAGGTGCAGTGGTATTGTGGGGAAGTGATGATTACAATGAAGAAGCCATGAGGCAATTGAGTAATCAAGAATTCTATAAGAAGGTTAATAGAGATCCGGGTGAGCTCAGTAAAAATAAGGCTGATGCATTAACTGATTTTGGGTTTGCATCAGGTGAAATCACTAAAAAAGAAGCTGATTTCCTCAAAGTATCTAGCCCTAAGAAGCCTGTTCTTTATTTTCTGCCTAAGGTACATAAAGGTGTGTTACCTGTGACAGGTAGACCGATTGTTTCAGCTAATGAGTCTGTCACTGAAAATATGTCTAAATATGTGGATTTTTTTGCACAAAAATTTGTTCCAAATCTTCAGTCACAACGGCACTCATAAATTTGTAAATTTTCAATATTTTGACTCCAAACTTTAAGTATAGCCATTTTTCCACACCACTTCATAAATTTGGCATGTGTCAATTTTTTAAATCCTGGATGAGATGTGTTTTCACACCTCTGGTGTGGTTTGACATTTCAGCCAATATACTATAAATAATACATGTCATGTTTATAAGGTGAATCCTAAAACAAGTATCTTCAAAGGTTGGGGTCAAAATATAAAGGAATACATAAATAACTGTTTTAAATGGAGGTCAGGGGTAAGGGGCAACAGACTTCTTGGAAAACATAAACTGAACTTACAGGCTGAAATGGGCAGACTGGGTGGGCCATAGGCCCTTATCTGCCGACACTGTCTATGTATCTATGTATCTATGTTAAAGATACGAAAGACGCTTTATTGATGCTCTGTAATGTCACTGTATCTGAGTCTGATATACTGGTTACAATAGATGTTGAAAGTCTTTATTCCAATATACCCCATGAGGGTGGTTTACAGTCTCTATCTAGACATCTAAGTTTGAGGCAGAAAAAGAAACCAAGTTCTGAGTTTGTGTTGGAGCTTGCAAGATTTGTACTGGAACAGAATTATTTCTGGTATAACGGCTCCTTTTACATCCAAATAAAGGGGACTGCAATGGGCGCTACTTTTGCCCCCAGTTTAGCAAATTTATACATGGGAGAATGGGAGGAGGCTAATGTCTATAATCCCTCCAACAACATCTTTCTGAAATATATCAAGCTGTGGAAGCGATATATAGATGATTGTCTGATGGTCTGGACTGGTTCTGATGTTGAGTTGGAACATTTTATTGAATATATAAACCACACCAGCACACATTTGAAATTTACACATGCCAAAAGCAATGAAAGCATCCCCTTTCTAGATGTCTTGATAGAGAAGAAGGATGAGAGTCTTTCGACCAAATTGTATAGAAAACCTATGTCTAGGAATACCCTGTTATGTTTTGATAGCTGCCATCCTAGATCTGTGATTAATAATATCCCCAAGGGACAGTATATCAGAGCTAAACGTATTTGCTCAGATAACAGATCGTATGTAGAAGCAAAAAAGGAAATCACAGGTAGATTTATAACAAGAATTTATGAACCAGGGGTTTTGCTGAATAGCATACACCTTGTTAATAATATTGAGAGAGAGGAATTGTTAAATTCCAATGTACAAAATAAAAGTGAAGTGGACAGATTAATTTTCATCACGGAATTTAATCATTTGGCTCCTAAAATAGGCAATGTTATTCACAAACACTGGAACATCATTAATTATGATCTGAGATTGAAACAAATAGGTTTGAATCATCCAATGATCTCTTATACCAAGGGACAGAATTTGAAGGACTCGGTTAATTCATATATTCCATGTAAAAAAGAAAATGCACAACGAGATTGGCTACCTTCCCTTCCTAAAGGAAATTATCACTGTGGAAGATGTGTACATTGTTCCAACACGTCTGATGTAAAAAATTTTCATCACCCGAGATCTGGGAAAAGCTATGAGATCAAAACTTTCATTAATTGTAACACTCGGGGTAATTTACATGCTAACCTGTCCCAGTGGATTATGTTATGTGGGCCAAACCAAAAGAAATCTGAAACTGAGAACTGGCGAGCACAAAGGGGCCATTAGAAATGCAAATATGGACTATGCTATGGCACGCCACTATCACGAAGTAAAACATGGGTCTCCAGCTACCTTGAGATTTATTGGTTTGGAGAAGGTGGAAGTTGGATTTCGAGGTGGAGATTTAAATTCAAAAATTCTGCAAAGAGAAGCTTTCTGGATTTTTGAATTAAATACAATGGTTCCTTTTGGTTTGAATGATGAACTTCCTATGCATAGTTATTTATAGTTTTTTCAAAGTTAAAAGTAGTATTTGTGGACATGACCTGTGTCGTGCTCTGCCCACAATCGGGAGATATGACTTTCCGGCTCTGTCTCCCTTTGGGGTTTTTCTGCTTCATTGTCTATTATTTTTGTAGCTTTTAACTTTTGTCTTTTTCACTATATTGTTATGGGTATATGGTGGCACTATGTAGTCTTCATGGCTATGACTTTTCATGCTCTAGCCATGATTAGTGGGGATTATGACTTGTTCGGCTATTTTCCCCTTTTTGTAAGATTATGTAGCTTATATGTCTTTTGGTAACCGTTTTTATGTTGTTTTGTTTTATTAGTGGTAGTCATATGGAGGTATATGGTGCAGTGTTTTGATCTGTCCCTTTAAGAGTTTTTTTGTATTTAAGGGGACACTGTGCACCCAATCCATGCTCTGAGGAAGACTTTTCAGTCGATACGTAAGTGTGACGTCGGTTCTGACACTCTGTTGTCTCTTCCGGGTATCGGTCTCGGCGAAGTCCGTGGCAAGCAGCATATGGCGAGCTGGGCTTTTACTTTTGCACTATAGGTCTGTGAGGACCAGTTCATTCAGCCCCTGAGTAGGGTGGTATGTTCATCTGTATATTTGTTAAGCATTTTTGCAGCATGTATTTTGCGCCAGACGTTCTGCTGATTCTTTGTCGTCTGTAGGTGCTTTTTGTTGCATATTGGAATGCTTTTTGAATGGTCCTGATGTACATGGTGTATGTTTTCCTTTTTTGCTCCTCACTTTTGATTTGTGTGGTACTATGCCGTATGTGATCTATGCGATACCCATACTCTCTCATGGTGTTAAATTATGAGAGAATTTTTTTTACTAAAATGTTTTTGTAATAAAGCCTGTATGTGTATATAGCCTTTAAGGTGCTGACCCTTTGTTTGCTTTTTCTACTGTTGTTGTTGTTGTTACTGTGTAGTAACCCTTTTCTTCCACAGGTATTGTTGTGGGGGAATGAGGAAGTAATGTAATGGTATGGTATCAGCTCCTGGTGTGTGGTTGCATGGTGCCCAAGGTCGGGGAGGTCCCCGGTTTGTTTTGTTTTGGGATGTGAGTTAGAGGCAGACAGATTTTCCTTAGAGGGCTAGGGGGATAGACAGGCAGTGGTCCTGAACGGCCGTAGGGACTGCAGTACTGATCTATTAGGGCTATGCTCTGGACAGTTCTACCGGAGCCACTAGGCACCCATAGTTAGTGGGTAGAGTAGAGGCTGATTATGTCAGCCAAAGGCCTCTAGGCCCTTAGTGTTGCCTGCCTGTGCTAGCACATGATAGGAGGGGGCCTGATCCCCCCCCTCCGCAGGTAGCACATAAGGTGAGTTGGTCTAAGCTGGGTAAATGATGACTGTGGACAGTCATTTTCCTGGCCCAGGGCGAGTGTAACCCCCCTGTTACCCGGGGTTACTAGAATCCCAGTAAGACCTAGTGGTAGGCAGGGAAGGCAGCTTGTGAAACTCCAGTTAAATGGATTTCACACTGTCTCACTCTGTTCTCAGTCTCAGCTGAGACTGAGGGATGATATCACCATAGAACTTTCGCAGCTGCATGAGCCGCATTGGAATCTGCAGTTGGGAGTTAGGTTAGAATGTTGGGAATTTTTGAAGGGAGTTGTGTGTGTGAGCAGTCTTGAAGAGAGGAGCACAGCAGTCTGTGCATAGGCTCTTGGAGCCTAAAGCTCTGATATAGAGCTACTGTTAGGGAGAGGTGTATGTGTTTCCTCCAAAAGAGGAACACAGTAAGCTGTTTGTGAAGTGGTGGAGACCACTGTTACTGGTCCCTGTGTCCCATCCCTGAGGGGATGGGGGTAAAAAGGTTTGCCTGTTATTCCAGGGGCAACTCCCCCTGGGTTCCGGCTAGGGAAGAAGCTGCCTTATTCTAAGTTGTGCTGCGGCACCAGAATCTGTGGGAAAGAGATTCCTGTGAAGAATCGCCTGTGGGGCATCTGCAACCAAATGGTGGGTCTGCTCTTACATAGGGCCATTGTTTCATCTGAACTGTTGTAAAGTGGGGATTGGACTGCTTAATCAGTGGGAGGCCTAGAGGAATAGGCTAAGCCAAGTAGAAGTTATGTTCAAGCCCAGCACGAAGAGTAAAGTAAAGTGGAAATTGGACTGCTTAATTAGTGGGAGGCCTAGAGGAATGGGCTAAGCCAAGTAAAAGCATGTTCAAGTCTAGCACAAGGGGAAAGCCAAGACATGTAGAGGAAATGTGCCAAGCATTTACCCTTTAATCTACACTGCCAAGCTTTTCAGAAAGAGATGTTTAAGTATGTTCGAGTCTAGTACAAGGGGAAAGCCAAGACATGTAGAGGAAATGTGCTATGCATTTACCCTTTAATCTACATTGCCAGGCTTTTCAGAAAGAGATGTTTAATGTCCAGAGAAATGGCCAGGTAGGAATTGTGGAAGCGAGAGGTGGGAGACCCCCCGTCAGTAGTAACCAATTTGCTCTATGGCCCATTTACGTTCCCTCAGGCACTTGGCCAGTGCTGAGGAAAGTACCCAGAGGTGGGATTAAAAGGAAGTTTCCCTTATGGAGCCGAAGGCTCTTAGGTGGTTTAGGGAGCCACCAGAAAATGTGTTCCATCTCAAATGGAAGGTGTTCGAGTGGCCGACAGGGGAACCGAGCCAGGGAAATCCCAGAATAGTGTACACGTTCAGGCTGTGTACCCAGAGCAGGGTGCAAGTCCGGGCTGTGTGCCTGGTGGATTCAGAGCCTGAGGGCTGAAGTGTTGAGGAAGTGTTCTGATTTTTAATCTGCATTACCAGAAGTGTAGCCCCATGGGGTCCGTCTATGCTTTGTTTTGTTCTGCTTGGGTGTGAATAAAGCCACACTTTAGAATCCCATTCCTCATATTGGACATTACAGTTATTGCTTCCTGTGTTCGGAATTACTTGGGTGCTCCTGTGCAGAGTAGCCAAGCCTAGCCCTTGTGCAGAGTAACCTAGTCCTCCCTGAACCCAGTCCCTCACCTGGTACTGCTGTCAGCTTCAACTGCATACCATCTGTCATTTGCAAAAAGGCAGGGGTGAGGGGTTACATCTGAACTCTGCCGGCTGCTATGCCCAGGAACCTGATGCCCCCTGCCCAGCCCCACCCCCGCACACTACTGTGGTACACCTAACACTCCCCCAAGTTGCATAGTAGGACCCACCACCTGATCCCAATCCCTGGTAATACTGGGGTTCCTCTGGCTCGAATCCCAGTACTGCTGTGCAGTGCCACCCACCCCTCTTGCCGGTGTACAGCTGCCAGCATCCCCATATGGCCCACTGGGGCTTGCAGGCTTGTTTCTGGGCTGGGGGGAGGTGGCTGCAGCCTGTCAGTGGGCATGTCTGAGGCTTGCTGCACCCAGTTCTGATGTGCCCTTCCTTTGGTGCACCACTGGAGGGGCTGCAAGTAGCAGGAAGTAGTTGCTGGGGACCTGCCTGTTCTGGAATGTGGTGCAGGGTCCCCGACGTATCGGTATATGTTGCAACTCGCAAATGCCATCGAGTTGCGACATTTGTCTTGGAATCGGGCACCTTAACTAGAAAAATAAATCAAAAACTTGGAAAGTTATTCAAATTACAGAATTCTCTGACCCTATAAGCCAGAAAAGCAATTGCTCAAAGTATATTATTGTCTCAATTGAACTATAATTCCTTCTTGTTTACAGCAATATCAAAACAAGCAATGTTAAACCTAACAACTTTTCACAGCATCTGCAGATTTACTTATAAATTATCCTACAGCACTCATCACTGTAAACTTTATCAAATAACCCGATGTTTTCTGTGTGGTCCTGGTGCCTGCCAGCTTTAGTCCTCATAGTGTAGTCTGCTGCAAGAGCTCCTCTCAAAGATCTATTGTTACAGTAAGTTCTTAGATAACTACTGTTATAAGTATTAAATAAATTCAAAAACAATAGTGTGTGTAGTTGTAAAATGTTAAAAAAATAAATACAAATACATATTTTCATTGCAGTATACAGTGGTTTGTGATGCTCTTTAGTTGTACCCTGGCGGCAATCATTTTTGTTTGTTTGAAGAAAAATGTTTACATTTATTTCGGCTGTTTTATCAGATTTTTTTTTTTTGACCTGCAACTCTCTCTGGTCATGCCTGAAAATAGGCATCTGCAAGCCAAGGGCACTTACCTGATGAATAGAAAAAAAATAAGTGTTACATTGCAGTCTTTGCATGTGGACATGTTAGTGGCAGAGTGTCAAGAGAGGGACCATTCAGAAGCACTTACAGATTTAGAATTGGGAGGGCCATCCAAAATCCTCAGTTATTTGAATCGAGATCCAGTCAGAATGAAATGTGCACAAAGAATTAAAAAAACTAACCTAAAACTTGTAGTTTGCACTGCATGTAAGTAAATGAGGCAATTTGCACCTTTGCTGCTAGCCAGTGTTTCAGCTGTGGCGACACTTTAGGCTGATTCAAAACCATTGTTAAGAGTTTATGCAGCCAAGCCACACATGCCTTGCCAGTGAAGCCAAACCAGGCAGTGAATTAGATGAAATCGACATCGCATAGAACCCTTTAGAGAACCCCTCCCCACATCATACTGTATTGTTTTGGCCCATATTTGTCAGTATATTGAGTTTTTCTTTGAAAATTTTAATATTTTAACACAGCTTGAGGAAATTCCAAAACGTGCAAGAAACTGCAAAAATATTGCAGAGAATGGTGAAAACTTGACTGGATTGACCACTGGTCTTTTTCTGCTGTCATTGTCTATATTTCTCTGTTTCTGAATTGTTGATTTTGCAGTACAACTGTGGGTGTAGTTTTCCAGTGGCCTGGGAGATAGAAACATAGACTTTGACGTTAGATAAGGACCACTTGGCTGACCTAGTCTGCCCGTTTCCCTACCTACAGGATAAGCCGCAGATCCTAGTTAATCAACAGCCTATTTCTTCCTACCCCCCACAAGAACTGCCTTACGACTGTCCCATGTATTCTTGAATTCTCCCACAGTTTTAGACCCCACAACCTCCTCAGGAAGGCTGTTCCATGCATCCACTACCCTCTCTGTGAAAAAATACTCCCTCACATTGCCCCTGAGCCGCCCCCCCATATTTAAATTGTGTCCCCTTGTTCTTGCATATCTATTTTTCTGAAAGATGCTACCCTCTTGGACTTTGTTGATTTCACTGCGGTACTTAAACGTTTCTATCATGTTCCCCCTCTCCCTCCTTTCCTCAAGGGTATACATATCAAGCTCTTTTAGTCTCTCCTCGTATAGCTTCTCTTGCAGACCCTGCACCATTCTAGTTGCTCTCCTCTGGACTGCCTCTATCCTGTCTATGTCCTTGTGGAGATGGGGTCTCCAGAACTGTACACAGTACTCCAGATGTGGTCTTACCAACTGTCTGTACAGAGGGCCAACAACTTCCTGTTTTCTGCTGGTGATGCCCTCTCCCTATGCATCCTAGTATACTCCCAGCTCTCCCTACTGCCTTCTCCCATTGCTTGCTAATCTTAAGGTCATCTGATATGATTACCCCAAGGTCCCTTTCCTTTTTTGTTACTACCCCCCCATTGTGTAATTTTCCCCTGGATTTTTGTTTCCCAGGTGCATTATTTTGCACTTCTTTGCATTGAATCCTAGCAGCCATACTTCCGACCATTCCTCCAACCTTTCCAAGTCCCTTCTCATCCTTTCCATGCCTCCTTGTGTATCAGCCCTGTTGCAGATCTTTGTGTCATCTGCAAAGAGGCATACTTTTCCTTCCAGTCCTTCTGCAATGTCACTTATAAAGACATTAAAAAGAACTGAACCCAGTACTGAAGCCTGAGGTACCCCACTAGTAACCCCTCTTTCTTCAGAGTGGACTCCATTTACAATAATTTTCTGTATCCTGTTGTCCAGCCAATGTTTTACCCAGGCTACCACCCTGGGACCCACTCCCAGACTGGTTAATTTGCCTATTAATCTTTTGTGTGGGACTGTGTCAAATGCCTTGCTAAAGTCTAGGTAGGCCATGTCCACAGCCCCTCCCTGGTCTACTACTACTTTGGTCACCCAGTCAAAGAAATCAATTAGATTCGTCTGACTTGACCTTCCCGCTATGAACCCATGCTGCCTTGGGTCCTGTGCCCCACTGGCCTCTAGGTACTCAGCAGTTCTTTCCTTCAGAAGTGATTACATCACTTTCCCCTACCACAGAGGTCAAACTGACAGGTCTGTAGTTTCCTGCCTCTGCCTTGGTCCCACTTTTGTGAAGGGGAATCACATCTGCCTTCCTCCAGTCCTCGGGTACCACACCATCCTCCCATGATTTGTTAAAAAGGGTAGTCAGTGGTTTCACTAGTTCTCCCCCCTTAACTCTTTTAGAATTCTGGGGTGAATTCCATCAGGCCCCATTGCTTTGTCCACCTGCAGTTTTAGGAGTTCTTTCAGAACCCTTTCTTCTGTGAAAGGACTGGCATCGACCCCCCATCCAGAGTGCTTCTGTTAGTTGGATTAGGCACCTCCCCCTCCTCTTTTGTGAATAGTGAGCAGAAATATTCGTTCAGTATCCCTGCTTTTTCACTGTCCCCCTCTGCCCACCCACCATTCATTCTATTCAGCCTCACTATCCCTCCCTTTGTCCTTCTATGCTCCCTGATGTACCTATAAAAGGTTTTATCGTCCTTCTTAACCGAGTTGGCTATCCTTTCCTCAGTTTGGGCCTTTGCTATTCTGACTTCCCTCCCTACTTCCTTCTGCCTTAACTGGTACAGCTCTCTGTCCTGCTCCTTCTGTGTTTCCTTATACTTCCTGAATGCTATATTTTTCTCCCTAACTTTCCCTGCCACCTCTTTTGAGAACCATGGTGGCTTTTTCTTTCATTTTGATTTGTTTATTTGCTTCACACACAGGCTTATTGCCTCTGTGATGGCAGTGTTGATGATTCCCCATTGTTGCTCCACCCCTCCTTCTAGCCTGTTTGCTAGTGCTTTTCTGAGGCACTCTCCCATCTTGCCAAAGTTAGCCCTCCTGAAGTCCAGTACCCTCACTTTTGTATGGCTTGACTCTGAAGCTGAGTTTAACGTGAACCGCACTGTTTGATGTTCACTTGTTCCCAGATGGCAACCCACTTCTAGATCTGAGATCCTCTCACTGTCCCCATTTGAGAGTACGAGGTCTAAGATTGCTCCCTCATGAGTGGGTTCCGAAACTAGCTGTCTGAGGCATGCCACCTGTGGGGCATCGAGAATGGCCCTGCTCTTGGATGTGGCTGCAGCAAGTGTGCTTCAGTTAACGTCTGGCATATTCAGGTCTCCCATCAACAGTATCTCCCCTTTCTCTGCCATCCTAAGAATGCCTTCTATCATATCCTTGTCCACTCCCTCCCCCTGACCTGGGGGTCTGTATACAACCCCTGTGCGGATTGTGGTGCCACTTCCAGTCTCCAAGGTGACCTACAGTGCCTCCTCTCCTCCCTGTTTACTCTTTTGTTCAGTTGCTTTTATCCCTTCCTTTACATAGAGACTACCCTCCCTCTTCTCCCTCGCTGTCTCTCCTGTAGGTTACGTAGCCTGGTATGTTAACATCCCAGTCATGGTTCTCTATGTACCATGTTTCTGTGACTGCTATGATATCCAGGCATCCCTCTCCCATCAAGGCCATCAGTTCAGGGAGCTTGTTGCCCAGGCTATGGGCATTGGTACTCATTATCCTCCATTTCCTGATGGCCTTACTCCTTTTTGTCCCATCCCTCCATGTACCCCGCCCTTCTCCCTATCGCCATCTCTATGTTAGTGTTTACTGCACTTACGACCGTGACTTTTTTTTTGGGGGGGGCTAGGATTTCACTGCTCCTTTCCAGTGCCTCCCCCCTTGGCTAGTTTAAATACTTGCCAATGAAGCATTTAAACCTATCACCTAGGATCCTGGTTCCCCTCCTGGACAGATGCAGCCCATTATGCCAGTATAGGCTTGCATCACTCCAGGTGGACCACCAGTCCCCAGTGAAGCCAAATCCCTGAGCTTTGCACCAGTTTTTCAACCACTGATTGAATCCCATGGTGTGGAGCACCCTAACCTCTCGTATGCCATAGACAGGCAGCATCTCCGAGAAGGTTACCGTGTGTGCTGTTTGTCTAAGGCCCATCCCCAGTTCCACAGACTCTTCCTGCACTGCTCTGATACCTTTCTTAGCCAGGTCATTTGTCCCTAGGTGGACAATGACATCCAGCTCCCTCCCCTGTGCAGCTGCTCCGGCAATCCTGAGGATCCGCTCCCTGTCCCTCCAAGCCATCAAGATCACCTATTTATTACTGCTGACCCCAAAAACCTCTCTGCTACTAATTCATACAAAACTCCAGTTGCCAGTGCAAACATCAGTCAAATTACTAGTGCAGTTATCCCCTCATGCAAACCCTGGGAATGGGATCCAGTCATGCCTTCTACCTCCGGTAATTTTCCAGCCCTGCTTCCTCTGACCCTGAGATTACATGTTAACTAATGTTCTTCTAGATGATTTACTGCCTATCTGCCTTAAGCAGACCCATGTTGTTATGTTTGCTTGCATGCATGTGCAAGAAATATAGTGCCACCATATGAGTTTTTGTACGTGTGTCACCCCACTTCCAATGCCCTGATCCTTTTTGCAGGCACGACCACACCGCACCAGTGAATGTCCGAGCTGTCTATGACAGCAGCTCAAATGCAGTGGCATACAGTTGAAAGACAATGACTGCAACATTGAATGGTGGTAATACAGCAGTATGCAAATTATCTACATGTCACCACCCGACGTGAGGCCCCCCAACACACACAGAGTCACTAAATCTGTCTCTTAATCCCTAAATGTTTCACAATGCTCCACCGCACACCTTGCCTGATTCTCACTGCCAGAACCAAAACTCGCCTCCCAGTTTTTAAAGCAGATGGGGTGCTCAATCCCCCTGTCAGCATGCCCCCTCCCCATTTCATTGCCGACAGGGTAGCCCAGTCCCCATCGGCATGATGCACCCCCCCATTTGTTGTGGGCCGAAGGGGGTGCCCAATCCCCCTCACCTAATGTACCCCCCCCAAGCACACTGTATTGCTGATGTGGGTGCCCAATCCCCATCGGCTCCAGCCCTCCCCCAAAAAAACATCCAGGTGTGCCGGCATGCTGGCAGCCCACCCCAGCATGCAAAAAAGCGTCCCACGTTGCTGTTTAGCTTTTTATACCTGTAAAAATGAAAATGGTCCCTTGCAGTCTTTCGTGCCCACTCCCCCAACCTGCACCCACCCTCTGCGCACCCTACCTCCCCACACACCCCCACACCCCATACTTACCTCTGGAGCCCGGTGCGATGCTCTTCGGTGGACTGGGAACACGTCTGCACTCTTCAAAACCGATTGCGAACTGGAGAATCGCCGGTAAGCTGTATAATGGCATGAATAGGGTTTTTTCAGTTTAGGTGGATAGCTCGGCAATTTTGGGGAATTTTTTCACCAGATCTTTAACATGGGGTTCTTGGGACCCCACCTCATGAACTCAGTTACTGTCATGTTGTTATTTAGTCCCGAAAGGTGATTTCGTGGTCACTGCATTGAACCACCTTTTCGGGACCAGTTAACAGTGTCGCAGTTCATGAGGTAGGCCAACAAAAACCCTTTGTTGAAAATGTGGTGAAAAAATTCCCAAAAAGACTGTTTTATGAGCGTGCATTGCACGGTTCCTACGCACGCTCATAACTTTGAGCATTTTTAATATTTTCACTCCAGATTTTCAACAGTACCATTTTACCACACCTCCTTATGAGCAGTACAGCTGTCATTTTTCACATCTTGCCCAAAATGTGTTTTTGCACATGTAAGCGCACAATGGCAGGGTCAGACCCGTGTGGGAAATCAGTGTTTGGGACAGATTAAGAAAATCACAGTGACACTATTCATGAACAGAGGTCTTACAATGCCTGCTTTGACAATTTGGTGACAAAAGTCCATAAAATAATTGTATTACGAGCGTGCATTGCACAGTTTCTATGCACCCTCGTAACGTCACACGTTTGTAATATTTTCACTCCAGATTTTCAACATTGACATTTTTTCACACCTCCTTATGAACAGTACAGCTGTCATTTTTCACATCCTGGCTGAAATGTGTTTTTGCACTTCAGGCGTACAATAGAGCGGTTGCTGTGAGAAATCAGTGTTCGGGACAGATTAAGAAAATCACAGTGACACTGTTCATGAGCGGAGGTCCCAAAATGCCTACATTGAAAGTCTGGTGTAAAATATCCCAAAAATAACTACATTACAGGTGTGTGTTGCGCAGTTTCTACGCATGTTCGTAACATCAGTTTTTTTTATACAGTATTTTTACTCCAGATTTTCAACATTACCATTTTTAACACCTCTTCATGAACAGTACAGCAGTCATTTTTCACATCCTGTTCAAAATGTGTTTTCGCACCTGTGGCGCCAAATGGCGCAGTCGCCATGCAAAATCACCTTTCAGCTAAAGAACTGATAGTGTCACTGTTCATGCAGTGGGGTCACAAAAAGCCCATGTTGAAAGCTTGGAGTAAAAATACCAAGAAACGCCCAGGGCATTAGGGTTTCCAACCGTAACGCCCTACCCTATAGTGACTGACAGGCATCAGGGATGTGACTTGGGATTGTTGACAGTAATGCTCACACCATTCCACCCCGACCCCCACCCTGCAGCCAGTGACAGGCATCAAGGTGCGCCTTGGACTTTTTGGCTCTAGAGTTCACCCCATTCTCCTATACTGCGCCCATTTCAGCATATTTCTTTATGAAATGAGGCGAGTGTAAAACCCGAACACTCCAAGGCACACCTCGACACTCGTCAGTGTCTGCAGGGTAGGGTGAGGTGAAATGTCATGACTGTTGTGGGCGACGACCCAAAGGCACACCAGAATGCCTGTCGATCTCTGCAGGGTGAGGGTGGAGTTGGCATCCGTTCAGTACTTCACTGCCATTCCTATACTATATCTGTCTAACTACTGCACTTCCACTGCCAATGCCAGCAAACAACCATTCGGCATTGACAAATGCTCGTCTTCCTCGGAACATAGTTACCTGCTTGCTGCTCAACTAGTATTTGTCCCTGGATTCTTCACCCCTCCCCCCAAAATGCATAACTTTACACTTTTTCCCCTCTTTAGAACATCATGATGGTATGTGTTATTATCCCCTCTCTAGAACCTCATGATGGTATCGGTTCTGTTTGAATTGTATGCTGCTCTGTCTGGAGTGCGGTGTGGTAAATCCTCTTCAGGTGCTTGTGTGTGCTCTTTACTTGTAGTGACTATGTTAGTCATGGTATCTAGGCACTAAGTTCAGAGACGCTTTTCTTGGTGTGTGGATATTGATTTAATTTTGGGTAAAGGAAGGTGTTATTCATGGAGTGAGAACTGCAGATTTGTGAGAAGAGGGGCTAAGTTCTGGTCCCCCCAGATCTTTTTCTCCCCAGATACTGAATGTCCTGTCAGGGATATGCCCTATTCTGTCATGTTAACCCTGACATCCTTTGCCCCTGCTGGTGTCCATCCACCTAAAACTCCCATGATTTTCCCATGGCGGTGCCCCCCCCAACCCGAGGCAGTCTACTAGGGTGAACTAGGAGCTAACATCAGTGTGCAGTTGGGCTCGGGTAGTTTTAGGAGTCCAGGCTGTTCTATAGATGGTCATGGGTTTTTCTCCAAGCTTTTCTCTCTGGTTTCTCCCTCCTCCCCTGGCAAGGGCTTAGCCCATTGAGTAGACTCAGCAGCATACAGCGACATGCTGTAGAGTGAGCAAGCTCCCTTGGGCCACTGCGGGGGTTGCTGTGGCAGTGGAACCTGATGCCATCTCTCTCCACCCCAGTGCACTGCTGAGCCTCAGCCTGGCTGAATGATTCCCCTAAGGATACCACTGTATCTATGCAAATGAGGGATCCCACGTGCATAATGGGGCATGGTATAGTCTGAGGTTTTGGCGGCACTAAACAGCTGCCAGCACGGTGCTGTTTAATGTCACCAAAAACCTGGCCCTAACCATGCACCGAGGCTGTGACCCCACCCCCACCCCGAATGCCGGGCAGGTGTATTGCAGGTGTACTCTTCGTAGTCTGGTGGACCCACCTCCTTCTGATTGCCCCTGTAAATTAGTATTACTGATAGTCCTCCCTGGCACCAAGTGGACCCCTGACTGCCTCTGTAAAATAGTATTACCAGTTGCTCTCACTGGTATCTAATGGACTTCCGCTTTCTGTTTGTAGACCCCCAACAAGTGTCACCCTCCCTGCACTTGGCCACCTACTGAGGACCCCCCACCTTGCAACCCTACTCACCCTGGTCACTGGCTGGCACAGCTCTTCCCTCACCTCATCGGGTGGCCACAGTCTGATATGCAGAGTGTGATCAAGCACAGTACTCACGATTGTGCTCTATGCATGTCAGATGACTGTTGGGCAAGGAAGTGAGCCAGATGATTGTGCCAGTTAGCCATCATGGATGGAATGACCTGTGATCAGGGTGGGAGGGTGGAGGGTTCTCAGCAGGTGAACAGGTTGGGGGTGTGACACTTGGCTGGGGACCATTGACCTGGGCCATTAGTCAACATAGAGGATTGTGACTAATACTATTTTAAAGGATTGGTTGGAGATTGGGGGAATCATCAAGGAAGGGGTCCACTAGATGCCAGGGAGGTCTTTCAGTAGTACTGTTTCACAGCGGCGATATGGGGAAGGGGGCCCACTAAATGCCAAGGATTCCTTACATCACTTGTCAGCTACTGGCGCTAGGGGGCTACTATACGCATGCATATGAGCAAACAATGGGCATGCAGATGGGTCCTTACTGTTACGCTTGCCCAGTGAACACTCTTGCTGAATATGGCCCACAGGGCCCCTGGCACTATACGGTTTTGGGTGCACTATCCCCTGTGGCCTGTGTGCAGCCATAGTCACTGCACTACATGGCCCCATATTCATTCAGTTAGCATGCTCCATTAAGGCGTGCTAACTGGCTGAATATCGCTTCAAGCTGACTGTGTGCTGTTTCTATGCGTGCTCTTGACTTCACCAGTTTTTTTTTTTTTTATATTTTTACTCCAGATTTTCAACATTACTATTTTTTTACACCTCCTCATGAACAGTACAGCTATCATTTTTCACATTCTGTTCAAAATGTATTTTTGCACCTGTGGCGCCAAATGGTGCAGTCGATGTGCAAAATCACTTTTCGGCTGACAAACTCATAGTGTCACTGTTCATGCAGTGGGGTCAGAAAAAGCCCATGTTGAAAACTTGGAGAAAAAAATACCAAGATGCACCCAGGACGTTAGAGTTTCTGACCATAACACCAACCCTGTAGGGACTTACAGGTGTAAGGGGTGTGACTTGGGATTGTCGACAGTAATGCTCACGCCATTCCACCCCTACCTCCACCCTGCAGCCGGTGACAGGCATCAAGGTGCACCTTGGACTCTTTGGCCCCAGAGTTCACCCCATTCTCCTATACTGCACCCACTTCAGCATATTTCCTTATGGAATTAGGTGAATGTAAAGCCCAAACACCCCAAACCACACCTAGACACTTGTCAGTGTCTGTAGGGTAGGGTGAGGTGAAATGTCATGACCGTTATGGGCGACGACCCAAAGGCACACCCGAATGGCTGTCCAGCTCTGCAGGGTGGGGGTGGAGAGTTGGTGTCAGTTCAGTACTTCACTGCCATCCCTATACTGCATCTGTCTAACTCCTGTACTTCCACTGCTAATGCCAGCAAGCAACCATTTGACATTGACAAATACTTGCTAGTGCAGCTATGCTATGAATGCCCTACAGGCATCAGCATTCTGGTCCCACTGCTCAGGAAGAGTATGCAACCTGCTCATTGGTATGGGAAACTTAGTTTTATTCAGTCATTCTTGTAAGTCAGAATAACACACAGTGTTTCTTTGACTACAGAAAAACTTCAGCTATCCACATTAATCATCAGTTAGTTTTCCCTTACAGATATACAAGTGTGCAGCATGTGTGTAGCAAGCATGCCACATGTTTAATAAGCATGCAGCATTCATGCTGCCCACTTGTATTTCTGTAAGAGTTATTTTGGACCTGTGTGGAACCACTAGAAGAATCTCACCAGCAGAGCAGAAAAGGCATTCTGGGACATATAGGCTGTAGCCCTGTGAATTGCCAGCTGGCGGGCGGTAGGTTACGTCATGTTTGGACCGGGTACCTGGAGGCTAAAGACATCAAAGAGTAACAGACTGGAAAACTCTTTTTGCAGACAAAGGCATTTTATTAAGAGCGACGCAGTGCTCCGCGCAGATTAGTTACAGGTTCTTACAAGTTCTTCCAAAGCTTTAGACAGTGGGGTTTATATACAGGGTAACAAAAAACTTCAGGAAATTACATATAAGGTAATGCTGTAGCTACATGATATTTGTCAGTGTTTGATTGGCTATGTTGGTATGGCCTAGTATTGTCCATGAGTTGTGACTCTGGTGATTGTTTCTGCTTAGCATTACTTTTATAACAGTGTATCCATATTTGGTCATACTACTTTCCTTAGCTTAGAATGCATTGCATTTTAGCTAACAATTTTAACTGTTACCACAAGACGGCATTAGATACATGTTATTTTTAGTTTAGCTATACAAGTTGCCGTGATTTCCTGTAGCCCTTTTAAGCTATGCAGAGTCTATCTGAGGCATGTGCTGATTACACAGTATGACGTGTACTGTCATGCGTTGTGTTTATGATTAAGGAAGCAACGGTTTGTTCTCTCTTAAAACTACGTAAGAACCTTGACATTAGAACTGGTTGTTTTTAGTTTATTTCCTAAGCATGCCTACAAAGATACCTATTTTAGTACCATGTTAATACATTAGAGTACAAATAACTTGTCAACCCCCCCAGGACTAAAATAAGGTATATACCATTAACTATATTATATAGTGAAAATAAAATTATGATTTTGACTGCATAGAATGAAAATGTAAACAAAGTTATATAAGAATTAATGCCGGATTGAGTCTAATCTAATACTGCAGCACATTTTACTACATGCTGGGGCCCTTTGAGCTGGCTTAAGGGGACTAGGGACTGTGGGTGTGTAATGTTTTATTGACCCTAGACCACGAATACATGAATATGCAGGCGGGAGCAACAAGCCCTACATTTTGGGCTCCAGGCACGCCCATATAGGTAGTGCTATAGGCAGCCACTTATAGATGGCGGGGGTGCCACTCTCTATAGTTACCGCCAACAAACCCAGACGTCCTGTATGTTTTTTTACTCCCAGAAGAGGCTGCTTTGCTTGACCTGTATTGCTGCCTAAATGGTAGGTTGCTTGGGCTTTATGGCACACCGGGCTTCCAGAACCCCTCGCCGTCCTGCTTTGTTACAGCGCTAACCCTGGCGGGTGCTACAACATAGCTCAGGTCAATCCGGCACCGCTGATTAGAAACATTTAATTTCTTACATTTATTACTAAACATAGAAGATAGCAAATGCTTATAAAAAGAATGACGACTAACGTCAATTGTAACATAAGTAACACCTTAAATGACAGAACTCCCCAACTGCCACCAAGGGTAGAACATATTAACTGTTTTGAGTCCGAGTCATTTAGCAGCTAATGTATGTTTTTTTGCACTTTGGTGGCAGAATTTTGTATTTAAATGAGGTGGGTATTTTTACGGTCTAATAGCCTTTGCACATTTAATATAAAAGGGGGAATGGGTACCTGGAATACAGGAACGTACTCTTTGATTGTCATACCTTGCTGGGGAGTTGTGGCATTAACATATGACGTATTATACGTATGGGTGGTAATAGGGTGGAGAACTTGTTTTTTTAGTTGAGTGTCTCCTAGGGGCACAAAACAGAAATTTTGCCATTTTTACCCCAAACACAGTAAAATATTGGTAACATATATACACCATTGTCTTTTGGTATTGCTTTTTTTTTATAACCAGAGACCCGTTTCCATGTTTTTAGTCCATATAGCTTTGCTGTGACCAAGTCCCGAATTTTAAGGCACAGCTAGACCGTGTATTGAGTATCTCCATGTACCAGGCTTTGGATATTAAGGTTTTATTATTTCTGGTCCAGGTGACTCTCCACGCCCGCGTCATGTAGATGGTGGCGTTAACAGGATCCCAGTCCCAACTGGTTGCCAGTGTAACTGACTGTTTATATCCACACCAGGGATTTATTTAACTCTAAAAATTGATTAGCGTTTTGCTCATAAAAGTGTTAAATCTTTGTGAAAATGCATAGCTCTTGCCTCACTGTGTTTAACAAACACAGCACTTTTAGAAAATCTATATAAATACTTTCTGAACAGTTAGTATCATCCCAAGAAAAAAAACTGCTAATCAATTATTTAAAACCCTGCCACACGTAATGTTAGTCTGTTTAGTTTTAATGTGTAGGCTGACGATCATGGAGAGTCTTATGGCTGTTATAGTGCTGGTGAGGATGATGCTGTGGCTCTTCATGGCTGTATCTGAAAATAAAGACATCAAGTGCAGTATCAATGTTTACTCAGTGCAATCTGACATGATTTTTTTGCATTGATCCACATGCACCCAACATTGGGGTCTTGTGCCTTTCCCCACTCTTTCGAAATACACAGTAGTGGTACCCAGTTTTTGAGTCACCTTGTATGGACCCAGCCAATTGGCATCCCTCCACTTATTTTTGTGGTCAAAATTTTTAATCATAACGGTATCCCCAATTTCCAATGGTGGGGCCCACCCCCCTTTGGGCTCTTTGTAGTTTAGGTTTCTTTGGTGGGCCCAAGCCATATTTTTAGCAGCAAATGGGAGGTACTGTTGCAGCTGGGTCTGCACCTGTGTCGGAAAGGTCTCCTGTGAGGCCTTATCCAGGGTAGTAGTGAGTGGCATGTCTGCAGGGTGTGTTAACCTCATGTCCCTCTCTGTCATCAACTGATATGGGGTGAGGCCACAATTGTTTTGTGTGGTGCCTCTAACCGCCATTAGAATACCTGGTAGGTGAGTTACCCAATCTTTACCCTGATCAAGGACTGCCTTTTTAAGTGCATTTTTAGGGTTCTGTTCATTCGCTCTACCAGGCCTGATGACTGTGGGTGGTATGTCAGGTGGAGTCGTTGCTGGATACCCAGCTTGGTGCACAGGTTGGTGACAATGTCATTTACAAAGTGGGTCCCTCTGTCTGATTCAGTTATGTAAGGGAAGCCCCACCTCAAGCATACTTACCTGTACAGAGTTTTGGCAGTTTGCTGCTGTTGCTGCAGTGAGGGGAAATGCTTCTACCCACTTGGAGAATATGTCTACAATAACCAATAAGTATCAGTACCCCCCTTGGCAGTGGGCAGGGGACCTATGTAATCAATTTGAATGGCGTCCCATGGCCCTTCTGCCACTGGGATTCTTTGCAGTTTGGACTTGCGTCCAGGGTTGCTGGATTTATTTGTGCACACACTATGCACTCCTGCACCGTGTGTTTCACTTGAGGTTGTAATTTTGGCCACCAGTATTTGGCGGCCACCAATTCTGTGGTCTTATGGACTTCTGCATGTTCGCTGAGTCTGTGATTTTCTATAACTATATTTTTCCTAAGCTCTGCAGGTGGGACCCACTTGTACTGGTCATGCTTGTTGTCTTGATATACCAGGAGGTCATGTTGCAGTGTCAGCTGGGGGTTTTCTGGCTTATCTCCCTTTTGTATTATTTCTAATTGTTTGCGCGACCAGGGGTCTTTCCTTTGGAGTACTGCCAAATCAGAGGCCTGTGATGGTTTTGCCTGTATGGCTTCCACTGAGGAGTTTTGTGTCGGGTCTTTCCAGTTTTTCCCTGATGTAGTCACCTGTTTGGCAAGGGGATCCACTATTTGATTTTGGGTTTCATGAATACTGGGATTTTTTTTGTTACATGTGCCTTTACCTTTTTTAAAGCAGTTCTTCCTGGGTATTTGTTAGCCTCAACTAGGAGATATTGTAACAACTTTTTATGTTGCACATGTTACCCTTTTGGCATTTACCATGCCTCTTTGAGCCCAAATGTGCATCTACTGTATCATAGACTGTATTAAGTATGTGGAGTCACTGTACACTGTG
The DNA here is from genome assembly GCA_016271365.2 of Neoceratodus forsteri. NCBI lineage: Eukaryota > Metazoa > Chordata > Ceratodontiformes > Ceratodontidae > Neoceratodus > Neoceratodus forsteri. The sequence continues at coordinate 28,640,722 of JADMNL010000035.1, read as the reverse complement.
ATGTGTCCATTGGGGATTAGCTTGATGGCTACATCTAGGGCTGCCAGTTCAGCCTTTTGTGCTGACTCTGACCCTGGTAACTTTACTAGTACTACCTCTTTGGTACTGGGTACATAGGCAGCAGCCCCAGTATGGAACTGACTATTATCCCAAAACCAGGAGCCATCAATGTGTTTGTCCACTGATCCTCCGGGGTGATTTATCACAAATGGTGATGGGGTTGAGGGCCTGCCTGGCACCTATCCACAGCCATGTGGCTCCCCTTCATAATCAGCGTATTGTAAACAACTCGGGCCTATAAGTTTCTCTACATCGATCTGCCTTGTTTGTACAGTGAGGGCCCATTTGCTTAGCTTTTGCCCTGATGCTCCCTGGGCTTTGCCTTCTAGTAACATTTTTACTGGCGTATGGGTAGTTTGTAGGGTAACCAGTGCAAACCCTACTATGTGTTCTGTGGCCTGTAGGGCCCAACACACTGCACACAGATTTTGCTCAGACGGCCCGCAGCCTTTTTCCACTGCTGTGAGCTGTCTAGGAAAATATCCTACTGGCCTGAGGGCTAACCATTGGTACTGCAGTAGGACGGCTATGGCCGTTTCTTGGCCAGCCTCAGCCTGTAAAATGAATGGTTTTTGTGGGTCTAGTGCTAGTACTGCTGGGGCTTGGCCTAGCTGCATCTTTAGGGGTTTTAAAAGCTTGTAGCTTCTCTGATGCCCTTTTTTGGTCATCCCCTTTAGAGTCTCATATAGGCACTTAGTAATTTCTCTATACCCATTTACAGAATTTCAACAGATGCTGCACTGCCCTGGAAATTGTCTTAAGACTGTTATAGTTTGTGGCTGTAGGAGGTTTTGTATTAGGTGATTTCTGTCAGGGTCTATTTGTTTTCTGTTGTGGGAGATTATTGTTCCCAGGAAACTGACCTTTTCCCTAGCCACTTGAGCGTTAGTGGGGTTGAGTTTTAGTCCTGCATTTTGAAGGGTCCGTAGTTGTTCTGCATGTGTTTTTACCAATTGATTTATTCTTACAGTTAGTACATGGTTTAACTATAAAAGGGCTTGAGCACTATTGCCTAATTTTTCTTTATCTGACTTAATCTTATCATTTCTCTGGTTACATGCGGTGTAAAAATATTTTCTGGGATCTGTGTCTTCAGAAGGGGAACCATATTCCTCTTCTGGACAGTTCTTTCCCAGAAACGTCCTTAAAATAGTCTCTGTGATAGACAGAAATAGAGTAGGGTAGAGATTCTCACTGACGCTGTAACAAAAACTAGCTAAAGGAAGGGTAAAGTGATAGATAGTAAAGTCCAAATAATAAAAGTTTTCTTACGTAAGATACTTACCAGAGGTCCTTTGCATCTGGCTGCCCCACCCGAGAATCACTTGTCTCCAACGGTGGCGACGTTCACTTTTTACCAGGTCACTCTGACCTTCCCCTCCGATGGGGTGATCAGTCTCTTCAGAGCGAGATTCTGTTAAAAGTGACTGCTGATGAGTCTGAAATTACTCTCTTTTGAATTCGGTTTGAAAACTTGCCACCAACCTAGCAGTGGCATCCGAGTCATGGCACCAATTGTAACCCTACAAATTGCCAGTTGGCGGACAGTAGGTTACGTGATGTTTGGACTGGGTACCTAGAGGATAAAGACATCAAAGAGTAACAGACCGGAGAACACTTTTTGCAGACAAAGACATTTTATTAAGAGTGACGCAGCACTCTGCACAGATTGGTTACAGGTTCTTTCAAGTTCTTCCAAAGCTTTAGGCAGTGGGGTTTATATACAGTGTAACAAATAACTTCATGAAATTACATATAAGGTAATGCTTTAGTTACATGATATTTGTCAGTGTTTGATTGGCTATGTTGGTATGGCCTAGTATTGTCCATGAGTTGTGACACTGGTGATTGTTTCTGCTTAGCATTGCTTTTGTAACAGTGTATCCATATTTGGTCATACTACTTTCCTTAGCTTAGAATGCATTGCATTTTAGCTAACAATTTTAACTGTTACCACAAGACGGCATTAGATACATGTTATTTTTAATTTAGCTATACAAGTTGCCGTGATTTTCTGTAGCCCTTTTAAGGTATGCAGAGTCAATCTGAGACATGTGCTGATTATACAGTATGACGTATACTGTCATGCGTTGTGTTTATGATTAAGGAAGCAACAATTTGTTCTCTCTTAAAACTACGTAACAACCTTGACATTAGAACTGGTTGTTTTTAGTTTATTTCCTAAGCATGCCTACAAAGATACCTATTTTAGTACCATGTTAATACATTAGAGTACAAATAACTTGTTACATAGGCGCAGCAGTTCTTTAATGTAGCTGTACTTAAAAATATATTAGTTGAAAACTTTATCCTTTTTCAAGACATGCAGAAAAACATCTTGAGCAGAAGTACTGCCTATATAAGGAGCTGCTTTGAATCAACTGCTAGAAAATTGTACTGAAAAATGTATAGAGCAGTTAAACTTCCACTTAGGTTGTTCTCATAAAAAGAATGAGGTTACCTAATAGCACTGTTCAATTCAATTTTATTACATTGGCTCCATTGGGCAGGCTCATTCACAAGGACGTCCTGGTGTGACAAGACAATTACGAAAAAGTGTGCATTCAACAGACATATAAATTCATGGGACAGCCATAAGACAATTATAGTGGTGGGTAGGAGGAAGTAAGCTGTTGATTGACTAGAATCTGCAGCTTATCCATCAGGTAGGGAAATGGGCAGACTAGGTGGGCCAAGCGCTCCTTATCTGCCATCAAATTCTATGTTTCTATGTAGCACATAGCCCAGCCCTTACAGCAGTAGTCATTAATGATAAAACATGTCTGCAATGTCATAAGAACTACCTTCCTTTTCTGTTGATGTTCTGAGAGGAAAGTGAAAATATTAAAAAATGATGGATATTGAAAAGATGTTACCTGCCATTACTCATTATCCTTCTTACCTCTGCTTTCAGATCTGTTCGTTTCTGAAGACAATGAGATACCAAGCTGGAAAATTGCAACAATGGCACTTGTTTCTATACTTCTACTTCTACTTGCTATTCTAGCTGCTGTAGTTTTCATATATTGTGAAAAAGAAAGGCTCCAAAAAGGTGAGTCTGAAAACTGACTGAAGCTTGTTTTCCAATTTTAATGTGCTATTTGCACCTTCTGTTCTACAGGCAGTGATGCTGTTTCAAGGTGCACCATTACGTTAGTGATCCCCCACCATTAAAAATAAAACACATGTTAAAACCACGCACCGCTGGTATATGAATCGGCAAGAGACAATTATTCCAGACCAACCTTATTGTATTTTTTAACAATGCCTCCAAGGTGCTTGATGAAAGGAAACCTGAAGATGTGGTGTGCCTGGACTTCAGTAAAGCCTTTGATACTGTACCACACAGGAAACTGGCTCATAAAATGGAGCACTTATGCTTAACTAGTTGTGCAGTGCAACAAATTAGAAAGGGATTGCAGAACTGGAAACAAAGGGTTACAGTAAATGGTATCCATCCACATGGAAACAAATGACCAGTGGAGTCCCACCAAATTCTATGCAGGGGACAAACATTACGAACATATGAAATTTACCAGCAGATAAAAGCCTAGAGGTCTGTTAAGTCTGTGTGAATGTGCAGCTCGCACCCTTATTCTGCAGATGCCCCTCCTCCACCCTTCCCTCCATTGACCCTCCCCCTTGCCCTGTCCTAGCCCTTTTGAAGCAGTCCACTGTTCTACTGGATACCATTTCTGCCAGTAACGCATTCCACCCAGCTACCACCCTCTCTGTAAAAATCTGTCTCCTCATCTCCCTCCTGAACCTTCCTCCCTCCAGTCTTATATTATGGCAATGGGTGTCCCTACCCTCCCTTACTTTGAACAGCCCCTCTGTACCTGTTTTGTTTATTCCTTTCATGTACTTAAAGGTTTCAATCATATCCCCCCGTCCTTCCTCTCCTCCAGCAAGTACATGTTCAGCTCTCTCAGCCTCCTCTCGTAGCCCTCTGATCATCTTTGTCACCCTGCATTGTATCCCCTCCAGTAACTTAATGTCCTTCTTCAGATACGGGCACCAGTACTGCTCACAGTACTCCAGCCATGGTCTAACTAATGATCTATACAGTAACAGAATCACCTCCCTCTCCTCAAGGATATACCCCTTGCAATGCAACCCAGCATTTTGTTGTCCTTTGCAGCTGCCTTTCTACATTGTGCCAAGTTGTTCATTGACCCTGTAATGAGCACCCAAGATCCTTTTCCTCCTCTGTCTTGGCTAGCTGCACTCCCCCCAGCTGGGAACTCCTCCTTGGGTTCTTCACCCCAAAATGCAGCACCTTGCACTTTTTGGCATATACCACGGTTGGCAGGTGTCTGACCATGTTTCCAGCTTTGCCAGGTTATCCTGCAGCCCCTGCCATCCCCCTAGGTCATCCACAATCGCTCCCATCTTGGTGTCATCAGTAAACAGACTGATCTTGCTCTTGATGCCCAATGATATGTCTGCAATGAATATCCCAAACACTGGTCCCAGCACTGAGCCCTAGGGAACACCGTTCATCACTGCCCTTGGGGATGAGAGCTCCCCACCCACCACCACCCTCTGTTGCCTTCCCTGAAGCTGGTTCCCTACCCATCTCACCAGCTTTGCAACCGGCCCTATGCCTTCTAACTTACTACCCAGCCTCCCATGTGGCACTGAGTCACATACCTTACTGAAGTCCAGATACAGGACATCCACTGCGCCATGCTGTCTGCTGTGCTGTAGCCCTTTGGCCTTCAGGAGGGCAACAAGCCTCTCCTTCAGGATAGTCTCCATCAGCTTACCCATGATAGATGTGAGGCTCACCGGTCTGTAGTTCCCTGGCTCATCCTTGGGGCCACTCTTGTGGAGGGGCACCACATGAGCCATCCTCCAGTCCTGAGGTACACACCCTGAGTGTAGTGAGGCATTAAATAGGTCCACCAATGGTCCCGCATGGACCTCTGCTAGCTCCTTCAGTACCCTGGGGTGGATGCCATTTGGGCCTGGCACCTTGTCCACCCTCAGTGCCCTCAAACCTTCCAGAACTATGCCCTCTATGATTTCCCCATCTGTCACTCCTCCCCCCATTTCTGCCGTTCCTCCCCCCTTGGGTATCACCCCACTCTTCTCCTTAGTGAATACCAAACAGAAGTAATCATTTAGTGCTTCTGCCTTATTGCCCCCTGCTTCCACCCAACCCCCTTCCTAATCCTTACTATGTGGTCCTTGTAGTTCCTTTTCTCCCTAGTGTACCTGAAGAAGTCCTTCTCCCTCTTCTTAATACCTTGCGCCAGCCTGAGATCCATAGACGCCTTGGCTCCCTTTACTGCCTGTGTCACCTCCTTTGATTCCTTCAGGTACCCCTCCCTGTTCTCCCCCCTCCCCGTTTTCTTGTAACTCCTGAAGACAGCTCTTTTCCTTCTTACCTTTTCCATGACCTCCTTGCTCACCCAGCTCGGTTTCTTAGCCCTAGCCTTCTTGCTGTGGGCCTTGATGCAAGTTTTGGTTGCCTCCGCTATCCCCAGCTTTATGAGCTCCCATCTCTGGTTAGTGTTCGTACCAGGTTGAATTCTGACCAGGTACCCTTTTACCACTTCTCTTATCCTCCTAAAGTCTAGCACCCTTGTGCCAGATTCCACTCCTTCCTTGCCCATGTCCAATGTGAGCCATACTGAGCGGTAGTCACTCGTAGTCACTCCCTACCAGCAGTTCTTCCTCCCTAAGTTTCCTCACAAACTCCCCATTTGCCAGCACAAGGTCAAGGGTATTTTCTAACCTGATTGGTTCGCTGACCATTTGCATCAGGAAGCTGTCCTGAAAGGCACCCAGCAGTACCTGCTCCCTTCTATTCCTGGTTATTGGGGTACTCCAGTCCACTCCTGGCATTGACATTGCCATTGACATTGTTTAATATATATATATTTTATTTCAATATACTTTATTAAAAGCAGTCAAGTACAAAACACACACTGCTCCACGTATGACGCATCCCAAGATGTACAATACACAACTGTAAGATTAAACAGAATTGATTAGGCGGGAATATAAACATAACACCTCTCTCCCCTACCTCCCAAAAGAAAGCCCCTCCTCCCCACCTCAACTCCTGCTGCCACAGAAACCAACATGAGTATAATGGGTAAATATAGGGGACTTAATGCTGAGGAGGGGAAGACAGTCAGTCGGGGCACCATCCCTTAGCATAGGTAGAGTGGATTCTACTTAGGTGAGAGAGGACCTGGGGTGGTTAACCAGTAGTAAGATGTGAAGTTTCTCCCATTTCTGTTTATAAACACTGGAGCGCTGATGCAGATCTGCAATTATACGCTCTGCTTGAAGCGCAAAGAGAATCTCTCTGAACCATTCAATATAACATGTCTAGACAGTGTCTGAGAATAATCTTTTTGGCACATGCCAAGATCAAAGCAATGTGGGCTCTAGGATACCAGAAATTGAACCTGAATATTTGCCTAGAATGCATACCCCATGACTGAATCTGTCATGAAGGTTTAAAAGGGGATCTAGTCGGGACTGAATCTGAGACCAAAAAGGGGCAATTTTTCACATGACCACAACATATGTAATAAGGTGCCATGCTCCTTGCTACATTTAGGACAGGTATCAGTGGGGATATATCCCATTTTGTATAATTTAACGGTGGGTATAATATAGATTGTGATTAAGCTGGAATTGCACGTACCAGTACCTGTCACATTTTATTGTTTGATAAAGATGCTTCCAGATTTTAGGCCATGATCTGAAAGAGACAGAAGATGGGAGAACCTGGTCCGAAGTATAATATCTTGGACCCTCCTTATTCGCAATGGCTTTCAAGAAGAAATGATAAGAATACGAAATTAGATGGGAGGTGGGCAGTGATTCCAAATAGGGAAGAAGCATGGTGGTAAAAGGTTGTTCCCAGGGCCTGTTACCAACATGATGAAGCAACATCTGCATGAATTTAAATACTGAAGAGGAAGGCCACTCAAAAACGACTCTCGCCAAATGAAAGGGAATAAGTTTCCAGTCGGTCACTAAGTGATTCGACCCTTAAGTTCAGACAGAAAGAGGATTGTGTGATAGTATTTCCAGATATTAGAAGATTAGGATTTCCGAACAGGGGTTGAGAGATGTCCCTACAATTATTGACCTCTAGATAAGAAGACAGTTGTGAATGTATTTGGTGGGAGGTCCCAAAAGGAGTGGCCTGCAATGTTTTGGGGAGACATCTTTTGCACAAGAAAGGAAGAGAGCTATAGTTGATACTATGTTTGAAGCAAAGCCTGCGCTCTATTTCCACCCATAAGGGGTAGTAGGGATCACCATGCATGTCCTGAAGGGGCCGAAGCCAATGACTTATTCTTGAGAGGTTGATAGACAGATAATAGAGGAAGATATTGGGTGCTTGCAATCCACCATCAGATTTATATGGGTGAGATGCAGGTACTTCCTTCTGGCCTTCTTATTCTTTCAAAGGAAGGAGGTGAGTAACCTGTGCTCTTGCCGGAACCAGGATAAGGGAAGGATGCTGTTGAACATCAGAAGGGGATGTAAGATGCGTGGCAGGACATTAATTTTGATAATACTCATGCAGCCCCACAAAGTGAGGGTAAGATGAGTCCATCTATTAAGGTTCGTTTTTATTGCCACTAAGAGAGAGTCAATGTTAAGCTGTTTTAATTGGTCAGTTGCAGAGGTCAGACAAATACCCAGATATTTCAACTTTGCTGGATTCCATTGCATGCCCAGATGGTCGAGTTCAGTCCAGAATGTGTACTTGTTAAGGGGAAGTACCCCCATTTTACCTAAATTCAACTTGCAGTTGGAGATGGCACCAAATTTTTCAATAATGTTTAAGGCCGCAGGGAGTGATGTGTCGGGAGATGACGGATGCACTAAGACATCATCAGCATATACTAAAAGTTTGTATTCAAGATCATAGAAAGAGATACCTGTGACCATGGGGGAACCATTAAGTCTTCTAATTAAGGGCTCAAGAAGTGAGTTAAATAAAAAAAAGGGGAAAGGGGACATCCTTGACAGGTCCCCCATTTAAAAAAAAAAAAATGGAACCGAGTACACCGTTACAAAGGACCCTTGCTAATGGGGAGGTGTAGAGAACTTGGATTCATCTGATAAATCCTACAGGGATGTGAAACCGGGGGAGCAGGTGTCTTGCCTAATCGAAGAGTCACAAAGGAATAATCACACTTGGCATTCACACATCAGCACAATTTATTGCAAGCAAAAGATAATTACACTTCATTTAGCAGCAATGTCACTATCAGCATTAATGATTACACTTTAGCATTCATTCATTAGCAATATTACTATCAGCATTAATATATACTTCAATTAAGCAAAACATGATACATCACCGATTCTATGCTACATCCAAGCCTTTTCCCAGTAGCTGGGAAGCCCTAATCATCTCACAGCCTGGCCAGGAGTCTTGAACCGGGAGAAAGTTCCACAGCGATGTGTCCACCCTGCAGATGAGGCTTCCAACCAGGCATTGAGAAAGCTACATTTATGTCTTATTCTATGCTAAAAATAACCGTGCAGCCTTCATAGTGTTGTTTTGCCACATTCTAGAAGCTGGCCGGGCTCCCAGGATGCTGCAAATTCACACCATAAGGACTGCTCAGAATTCCCTACACCTGCTAGGTCACTGTGCTCCAAACACTGGCCGGGTGCCTAGAACACTATGAGCTAAGCAGAAGTTTAAACAAAACTACAAAAACAGGTTGCCTGATAATATACAACCTTCAAGTCAGCAAAATACACTGTCTGAAGCAAAACATAATAATGAGGCTATCTAAAGAGCAAAACACCAATTAAATGAAGCAGCATGTAAAATGGAGTCACACAATACAAAATGGAGTATAAAATGACATACATTACATGAAATAGCATACAAAATGGAGTGACAATAATCAACATATTATACTATCACTACATTCGGTCCTTTGATTATTGTGAAACGATTTGTATGATATTGGTACCATAGCAAAATTACTACAAATATAACATGATAAGTAACAAGTCCAAATAAGCAAGATAATTGTCACTACAGCAATGATTATGATAGGATGTACCAGAATATTTAACACTTTTGTAGCTGATGGAGACCATCCTGTAAAAATATCCCACCAATAATGAGTAGTCTCTTGTTGAATCTTGGAACTTAAATCAATCATTTTATTTTTAACTATCGTAGTTTGCACCTGACTTTGCACTAATGATTTATTTCTTATTGCCAAATGAGCCTGCATTACATCTGTTTCCTGAATTATCTGTTTAATTTTATTTTAATGAGATACTCAATCTTGATTGATCTAAAATATTGGGCTGCCAATACAAAATAAGCTTCTGCTCATTATCAGGGACCTGTGCATTTTACTGTGGTGGATGACATTACAATCCAATGATTACTAGAATTCATGATTTGAACACGGTCCTCCACACATATTCATTATTACTCATTAAATCACTCTGGGCCTTATTTCTTTGCATTATAGAATACATATGTCGATTGTCATTCTGTCCAATCAATAAATCAGAAATATTTTCTGCTACTCCCATTCCCATACCTGTGAAGCATTAAATAACTGCAAGAACTCAAAATCATAATTCAAAGTTAATCTTTGGGGTAAGAAAACAGTTGGCATCCATTGAGCTTGTAAGTTAATTAAGCTAAATACATCAATTCCTACTGCCTAAGCCTGTTAGTCAGTGTTTCTATATCAACACTATTTAAAATTCCCATGCCTGCCCTGCTCCACCTAATAGCATATCATACCAAGCTCTTTTATATTTGCATTTTCTACTAAACATAAACGTTATGTTAAAATGGATTACATTTTTCTGATACCGCTCGCTACTGATGTACATGTGGATGGAACCTTAACTATACTATCATTGCTAATTACAGGATGATTTTTCAACACTGTAATGTGATCTGCCAAGTAGTTCTATTAGTTATTGCAGTAGCATTCATGCAGAATAACGTGTCTATGTCAAAGTAATACTTGCATTGAAAATGTCTGTTTGATTCATGCAGCAATCAAGTCTATGTTGTACAGTCACCATGCAACTATTCGGTAAGTTGCAGCATCTAATAGCAGTCTGGTTCTGTAATTTAATCCAATTTGTGTCCTGCATAGGTTGGACATATAATCGTCATGCCATTGTCTCAACTGGTTTCCAAATGTTCACATCTGGTGAAAAGTAATGTTCACTATAGGACATCCTTGGTTTTCAGGGCAAGTAAAGTTGTCTTGCACCCGTAAGCTGGTGGAAGATTTCCAACCCCATTGTACAAGTGGGTCGTCAAGCTTCAATATTCTTCCACCTGGGGTAATAAGCTTTACCGAATGGACCGTGAGAGAGAGTGTTATTCCTTTAGAATCCATTGAAGAACCTAGAAAATACACAGACTGATTATTCTCGAAGATAACATGTGTTCGCTGGTACATATTCCCATCTCTTTCCCTGACCTGATAATTAACACTGTGTTGTCTCGTCCGTGGCTATCACCTCAGCTGGTTCAGGAGGGCCATTTGGGTTTGTAACCCATATTTTGGCACCATTGTTAAAACCTCCTGTAGATCTAAAACCTTTATCCCCCCTTGCTGTTAAGAGTGTGGGGGCTTGTCCCTTTATAGGGGTCACTTTGTTAACTGGAATAATTAACAATTGAGCCACTCTGTCATACTGTTGAATTAACAGATTTTGTTCTCTACTATTCAACAAAATTACTTTCACTTCTCCTTGGTAATCACAATCAATCACCCCTCCCAAAATTTGTATTCCCTTGAGGGCTAGTTCTGATTTAGGTGCTATCCAATCAAAATGTCTCGGTGGAATTTGTATTCCAATACCAGTTTCTATCACTTGAATGTTTCTGCTGTTTATTCTGTATTCTTGAAGGGCATGTAAATCAAGTCCAGCAGCTTCTGGGTTGCCCTGCAAGGACAGAGCTCCTGGTGTAATTTCCCAATATAACACTGTTTCTGTAGTTGAGTAAGCCTGCACTTGCAAATTAGGAGTTATCATTCATTAAGGGGTCTCAGATTCTCCAATTGGTCTATTATTTAAAATCTGTAATGCTTCATGCAAATTCTCTTTCCATTTTCTGAGGCTCCCCCCAATTTCCTAAACTGTTCTTTCAGCAATCCATTCATTCTCTCAATTAACCCTGCTGCCTGCGGGTAATAAGGGATGTGAAATACCCACTGTATGTTATGGGCTTGAGCATAAGCTTGTACCATTTTCCCCTAAAATGGGAACCATTGTCACTTTGTATCTGCAAGGGTATTCCATAGTACAACATAATTAAGTTAATTGCCTTAATGGTGTTTTTCTGTGTAGCTTGTTTACAAGGGTATGCCAATAAATACCCTGAATATGTATCTACAACTGTGCAAGCATATCGACATCCTCCACTAAGGGGTAGAGGTCCAATGTAATCAATCTGCCAAATTTGTCCGGTAATTTTCCCTCCCAATTGTCCTTTCACAATATGAGGGATTGGTCTTTGTTGCCCATGTTGGCATATAGGACACTGAGCAATAACAGTTTTAACCAAATCCAATGTTAGGGTACACCCTACTATATGCCCACCTGTAAGTGGCTTTCTCTCCCAAATGTCCACATTTTTGATGTGCCCATTTTGCCAGCCGTGATAACTGCTGACTTTGAGTTTCTTCAATATCCACTGGAAGAATCTTAGCTCTTTCATCTGCAATAGAATTATACCATCGTTCAGTGTATCTGAAGCACAATGAGCATCAACATGAAATACAGTGGTCTGAGTATTTTGCACCATAGTCCATATTTCCTGCCACAGTTCTTTTCCCCATATTTCTTTGAATAAATTTTCCACTCATCCTTAGCCCAAGTGGGCAGCCAGGTTGTTAAACCATTGGCTACAGACCATGAATCAGTATAAATATGACATGTACCTGGGTTTTCTTGTCTCAAAGCCTGATATACTGCATACAACTCAGCATATTGACTGCTTTCCCTTCTCCTGATGTTACCAAAAACTTTTCAGTGTGTGGACAATAAGCTACTGCTTTCCAGTATCTCCTATTTCCCACATATTTGGCTGAGCCGTCTGTAAACCATACATGTGCTCGGTCAAGCAGGCAGCTCATCAAAAGGCTTGCCCCATTTCACAGGTGATTCTTGAATTTCAGGCATTTTCCTCAACCTGTTCTCCTCTAGAGGAATTTCAGCTACCTTCTCATGGAGGGCTGCTATTCCCCAATTCCTACCTTGCTCGATCCTGAATATACCATTTCCATTTGATAATGCTAGCTTCCTGAGCATGTCCTATTTTGTGAGTTCTAGGGAGCTTTTACCCATTGCATAATGGGTATCTCTGTCTCAATGCTACCTCATGACCCACTGTCATTTGTTCTGTCTCTATCAGAGCCCAGTAGCATGCTAGTAGTTGTCTCAAAAGGTGAGTATCTGCCTACCTACCTCTGGGAGTTTCCTATTCCAAAAACCTAGTGGCACTTTCTGTCTCCCTTGCTTCTGCCACAAACTCCAGTTTGCATACTGCCCAGTTACGGACACATTTAATTCTACCTCCCCTCCTGCAGGGGCCAAAGGTCTAAGGCTTGCTGCACTGCTTCCTTAGCCTTATCAAATGCTTTTGTTGCTCATCCCCCATTCAAACTCGTATTTCTTTCTGGTCACTTTAATAAGGAGCTAGTATTTGCCCTAAATGGGGTATATGCTATCCATAAAATCCAAACAAACCCACAAATCTTTGTGTTTCAGTTTGTCTTGTGGAGTCGAAAAGTCCAGTATTTTCTGTCGTGCCTTGGGCAATATTTCTCTATGCCCCTGTTCCATTGAATTCCCAAAATTTTACTGTTTGGGAAGGACCTGTACCTTGTCTGGATTAATTTCCCATCCTTTCTTCCTCATATGATTAATGGTCTCATCTAGTAACTGCTGTACTTTATCTTGATCAGCCCCTGGATCAAGATATCATCAATGTAATGAGAAATCTGCATGCCATCCGGCAGCTTCAACTCATCAAGTGTTCTGCCACCATCCGTGGCAGATGGTGGGCTATGCCATATCCCTGAGGTAATCTAGTGAAAGCATATTGCCTCCCCTGCCATGTGAAGGCAAACTGGTCCCAAAACTTTTCCTCAATCGGAATAGTAAAGAATGCATTAGCTAAATCAATAACTGCATACCATACCCCTTTGTGCCTTTGTATTTGCTCTATCAAATTGGTGATTGTCTGGAGCGGCGGCCGTCAATGAAGAGGGTGTACTTGTTCAATTCCTATAATCTACTGTCATCCACCATGACCCGTCACTTTTCTTGACCAGCCACACAGGATTGTTCCAAGCTGTTGTTGTGGGTTTAAGCACTCCTGCCTCTAATAGATCTTTAATAGTGGCAGTTATCTCCTCATGCCCTCCTGGTATTCTATACTGTTTCATACAGATAATTTTTGTAGCAGGTGGATGGCTACTGGAGGCATCTGCACCTTCCCCACTACTATTGGTCTTGCTGAAATGTAAGGTTTTACTCCAAATTGATATTGTCCATCAGACAATTGCAACGTCATCCCCTTTAGTATGTCTATTCCTATAATGTATTCCGGAATCGGAACAATCATTACACAATATTTTCTCCGGGGCAGCTGACCTATTTTCAGTTCCAAAATGGTCTGTACTGCCTCAATTTGTTTACCTCCTAATCCTGTAATTACCACTCGCTGACCTTTGTGTTTTGCTGGGTTCCCATAAATTAATGAGGCCTCCGCCCCAGTGTCAATTAAAGCTCGTACTTTTTGGGGTGAGCCACTTTTCCAATTAATTTCAATTCTACATGAGGTCTAAAATCCTCCTAGCCCACCCTTCTACTGGGACTTAGCCTTCATTTCAGTCATATTTTAGTTTTCAGTTGCTGCAACTCCTAACGGTACAAATCACTAGGATACAGATCTGCATATTCCTGCTCCGGTCGGGGTGACTCAATGGATCCCTGAGTGGGAGCCCACCCACCCGGGACATACTTTCATCATCAAACTCTGCCGGGGGCAGTTGGACTTACAGACTCCCTGAAGAGACATGTACATTGTCTTTAACTTTGAATTGATCTGCTTATTTACTAGCTTCTTAGTGTTCAATCCCTCTTTTGTACATTTCCCACATATCAGGGTACTGATCCCATCAATGTTTTCCTTGCCACCCCATCCTTTAAGAGAGCCAGGAACATATCTCTCCTAGAAACTCGACCCTCAGGATTGGACCGCTGTTTATCCTGTCCTGAAGAATCATATAAACTAGACCCCTTTGGGCCCCAATCTCCCAGTTCCCCTAACTGCCGTATTGCCTCTAGCACTACACCTACTGTTTTCCCCGTCTAATTAATCAACAAAGTCATCATTACTGCCTTATATGCAGGTGGTGCAGTTTTGATAATCTTATTACGTACAGACACTGGCACAACAACACTCATTAAATCAGCATGGTCTTCTGTGGAGACCGCAACTTTCATCATTTCCATTTTAATGTTTTGTATACAGTCCTTTAAGGTAAACCATGGTTTACTATCCTCCGGCCAGTCACTCACCGTCGGATACTTGTGTTTGCAAGCCATAGCCACCGTCCAGCATCGTGGATAGCCCTGCCCCTGTATTCGGAGGGTCCGACGCCTCCTTCACCACAGGGTCATAGCTTAGTGACAGAAACCTAGGGCATCAGTTTCATCTAAGCTTACTCCATCCGCCCTGTCATACAACCTCACCAGCCATCTCAACAAACTCCCCCCTCTGGGTGTACCGCTCCAGGAGGTCTGATACCTCCTGTTGAGAAAAATCCTCCACTACATCGCGATTCCTAGGATTTCCCTGATCCAACACTTCAGTACGTCTTCTAGACACTGGCTGTGCATGCAATATTGGAACCTTACGTCCCTCAGCCTTTTCTTCTTTATCTGAGGCTGACCTTTCCTCATCTGTAGAAAACCAAATATCTCCATCCCATGTTTCAGGATCCCAGTGGGCTCCTGCCCTAGCTATTGCTAGGCTTACCTTTTTCCTACTAACTCTGCCCCTCCTCTTTTTATACTTGTACTGTGCCACTCGGACAGCTGCATTTTCTGCAACTGTCCGATAGGTATCCAATTTATCACTCAGCAAATGATTTTGACATTGTAACATCACAGCTTTACTTTCCAAATCACAAACCTTTCGTTCCAACTCTGCCTTTTCACTAAGAAGTCCCACTACCTTTTCATGCATCTTCCTATAGGCAGACAATAAAATCCACCCCCTGCCCCAAGGCAGCACATTCTTTCCCTTTTGCCACAGGCACTCTTTTCATACATGTAACAACATCTGCAGGCTCAGAATCCTTTAAACAGGATTCCCAGTGTTCACTCAACCCTGCACAACATGACCACTCAGTGGCTAAATCAGCATAAGGTTGGTTTTCCCAACCAGGAATTTCCACTTGTGCACATGCAACATTAGACTCTTTCCTTTTAAACATTTTCACTTCACCTTAGTGTATACTTTCCTTTATGAATCCTGCGACTACATAAAATTGTCTTGCCTAATCGAAGAGTCACAAAGGAATAATCACACTTGGCATTCACACATCAGCACAATTATTGCAAGCAAAAGATAATTACACTTCATTTAGCAGCAATGTCACTATCAGCATTAATGATTACACTTTAGCATTCATTCATTAGCAATATTACTATCAGCATTAATATATACTTCAATTAAGCAAAACATGATACATCACAGATTCTATGCTACATCCAAGCCTTTTCCCAGTAGCTGGGAAGCCCTAATCATCTCACAGCCTGGCCAGGAGTCTTGAACCGGGAGAAAGTTCCACAGCGATCGTCCACCCTGCAGATGAGGCTTCCAACCAGGCATTGAGAAAGCTACATTTATATCTTATTCTATGCTAAAATAACGTGCAACCTTCATAGTGTTGTTTTGCCACATTCTAGAAGCTGGCGGGCTCCCAGGATGCTGCAAATTCACACCATAAGGACTGCTCAGAATTCCCTTCACCTGCTAGGTCACTGTGCTCCAAACACTGGCGGTGCCTAGAACACTATGAGCTAAGCAGAAGTTTAAACAAAACTACAAAACAGGTTGCCTGATAATATGCAACCTTCAAGTCAACAAAATACACTGTCTGAAGCAAAACATAATAATGAGGCTATCTAAAAAGCAAAACACCAATTAAATGAAGCAGCATGTAAAATGGAGTCACACAATACAAAATGGAGTATAAAATGACATACATTACATGAAATAGCATACAAAATGGAGTGACAATAATCAACATATTATACTATCACTACAGCAGGGCAAACAAGTAGTCCCATAAGATTCGATCAAAAACTTTTTCTGCATCCAGGAAACCGGAAAAGGTGTCGAGGAATCCCTGGATGCAGAGAAGAGATAGGAGAGTTTCCTCATGTGATCTGCAGAATGGCTGCCCTGAAGCGAAGCCTGTTTGTTCCTTACTAATGAGAGAGTCCCAAACAAGAGAGAGAGCTGGATGGCCAAAAGTTTTGCTAGTATCTTAAGATCAGTGTCAATAAGAGATATCAGTCTATAGTTGGAGACTAAGGAGGGATCTTTATTGGGCTTGGGGAGAACGACGATAGTGGCTGCGGTTAGTGAGGGGTCAGAGATGCCTTTTAGGAAGAAATAGTTGAAGGTGTCCAGGAGGATGGGGGCTATTTGTGTCTTGAAAGTTTTATAAAAGTTGGCTGTAAACCCATCTGGTCCTGGCACTCTATCTGGGGGGAGGTGGTCTATCGCAATTACAATTTCAGATAAGGTCAGAGGAGCCTGGAGAACCGCTACCTCAGAATCCAGTAGAGTGTGGAGCTTGGTGTCAGACAGAAATGTGTCCAGCTGGGTGGACTCAAAGGGGAGGGGGGAGGAATATAACTCCTGGTAATATTCTTTAAATGCATCTACAGTGGAGGAGCGGGAGGTAAGTAATTGTCCTGAGAATGTTTGAATGGAGGTGACGATTTTATCAGTTACTTGGGATCGGAGACGTATGGCGAGGAGCTTACCTGTCCTATCCCCTGGTCAAAATAAAAGGCCTTAGATCTCAGCATGGCATACTCAGCCCGCTCTCCAATAAGGGAGCTGTATTTAGCCTGAAGTGATTCCAGGTGTTCCCATTCGTTTACTGGGGCATCTGGTAAAAGATGTTTCTCCAGGTGTTTAATTTGATCAAGAATGGTTGATAACGAGAGATTCATTTGTTTCTTGTGTTTAGTAGAGAGATGTATACATTTGCCCCTCGATGAGCACTTAAGAGCACGCCATAGAATAACCAACTTTGGCATAGAGGGGGTATTTGCAGATTGAAAGTTAAGGGTGTAGTCTTGAATGAGGTAAACATGCTCTTCTGATTTTATTAGTTAGCTATTAAGTCACCAAGTTCTCTCTTTACACGGGGCGGTGGGAAAATCTAGATGTAGAATGGTTGGGTGATGATCAGAAATTAGCTTGGAAGTGTAGCCACATACGGAAACCCCCTGACAAGATCCTTCCCCATCAGAAAGAAATCAATGTGGGAGGAAAGGCGGTGGGGGAGAGTAGAATGAGTATTCTTTCTTCGTCAGGTTAAGTATTCTCCAAAGATCAGTATTCTCCATATTCTCCATATTCTCCAAAGATCATCTCCCCGGGGAGGGGAGATGTGTGTGTGGTGTGGACCAGATCTGTCCAGAGAGGGTGAAAGGACAGTGTTCCAGTCACCCCCTCAGGACCATAGGTATACCAGACCAGTCCGCCAGAATGGTTACCAGGGTGGTAAAAAAGGTAGAGTCACCTCAATTTTTTTCGTAAACGGAGCCAAGGACAACTTCAGCATGACCCAGTAGGGCTTGGATGAATACAAAATGTCCTTGTGGGTCAGTAGTTCCTGAAGGAGCCTGAAATGGAGTTTGCAGGCAATCAATATGGTGACCCCCGTTTTCAGTGAATCAGTACCCGAGCCAAAAACTTGACCCACCCATAACCTTCCTAGCAATAAGATTTGCGTACCGGGAAGGTGAGTCTCTTGTAAGAAGGCCACATGGGCTTGTAGTGACTGCAGATGAAGGAGCATTTTAGTCCTTTTTAAAGGTGACTGTGCCCCTTTAATATTCCATGAAGAGAAATTAGCTTCTACCATGGGTACCATGAATATGTTGGGACAAGACCTGAAATTTCGCATTACACCCAGTATTAAGGGGGCACAGGGATGACTCAGATGTGTCACATGAAAACAAAAGATACCCCAGAGTACCCTTGTTAGCAGCAAGACCCTTCCCTAAGCCTCCCTCCCCCTGCACTCCCAACCTAAAATAAGTGGTTTCCAAATTTAGGTAGTAAAGACCCCACTCCCCAGGGGGCCTCCGAACATGAAAAGTAGAACAACAGTTAAAGAACAAACCCCACTGGACTTAGGGGGCCCCATTAGAACCAATGGCAAATGCGTGACTCTCTCAGCACAAGTCACACCCGTCCCCTTCCACTCCTTATACCCGAAGTTCGCAGTAACTATAGAAAGTATAAAACAAACAGCCCTAAACATATACTCCAACAATGGTAACCCAGGAAATGGGACACTGTCATATGGCTAGGCTGTGCAAGACCTGTAAAAGAGAAAAAAAGGGGAGAGGGAGAAAAGGGGAAGGAAGGGGAAGTGGAAGAGGGGAAAAGAAAAGAGGGCAACTGGAAAAGGGAAGGAGAGTGAACAAGTCCAGGTAAAGGTCCAGTGGTAGTAAAGTCCTGAGGATCTGACAGGAAAACCCAGTAAGAGTTCCTTCTCTACAGTGCAGCTGTGGGGTGATGGAGAACAAAATGTAGATCTCAAGGAATCCATGGGGACGTGCACATTAGCTGGAAGAAAGCAGAGATCCTGTGCACGATTGTGGGGGAGTCAGCTGTCCAACCTTAACTAGAGCACGATCATGCGCACATTCGCACAGTAAGACAGTTTACATCCTTGAGGAAAATTGCGATGGGGCACATAGTCTCAGGACAGGAGCGGTCATGCATTCACGTCCTGTGGAGCAATGGAGATGGATTTAAGCAGCACAGCCCACAGTCTGGTCGCAGTAGGCCCCAAAATGCACCCCAGTGAGCAACACCACTGGAGTGTCCAGATCGCCACAAGGAAAGAGAAAGAACAGATCATTACAGGGATATACAGGTTAGTCTCTTGCAGCCAGGATTAACAATGACTCAATGAAGCCACAGTTTACCTTTTTATAAACAAACTCGGAGCTTATCTCAGCCATGCCCAGCCTCAGCAGGTTGCAAATAAGTCGGGGAACAGTCCAGGTAGTTTAGATTCTACCTGAGTCACATTTTCAAAAGACTTCCAGGTACTGTTGTGCAGGACAGAGAGACAGGCTAGGTACAACATTTTAAACTTTATGCTGGTGGCTATGAGTTTGGTGACAGCCATATGGTATTCAGCTCTCTTCTGTCTTGTAGCAGTTGGCAGGTCTTGAGCCACATGCAGAGGGAGGATTCCATTTGATTTCTTGTAGATCTTTTACTGTCGCCAGTATGTGTTGACGGTCTAGGTGGTACAGTAGGCGTGAAGCATGAATGGTCGAGGGCTGGATCCTGGGGGAGGCCTAGGGTGCAATGAGCCCTTTCAACAGTGTATTAGGTGCTGCAGGGAGGGGGCTCCGCTACCTTGAATAGCAGTTTCTGGGTGAAAAGAACAGAGGAAGTCCCTTCTGCTTCCTCTGGAAGGCCAACAATAACCAGGTTATTTCTTCAGCTTCAGCCTTCCAGGTCTTCAAGTTTCAATTCCATTTTGGACAAGTGTTGTTGAAGGGTAGTAACTTCAAGATCCAGTTTCTGTCATCAGGTTTCTGGAGAGGCGGTGTGGGCAGACACATCAGCTGTCTGCTTGAATGATTCTTTTAAATCGCTTTTGATGGTTTTGAGATCTGATGCAAACTCAGGGAAGGCGCTCTTCAGAGGAGCTAGCTCAGTTCTTAGTTTTCTTGCTAGTTTTCTACAGCGTCGAGGGCTGTGTATGTGAGGGCAGGGCCTGCCGCATCTCTGTGTCCATCGATAGCACTGGGAAGCATTGGGACAAAATGGAGCTGGTAAGCTTCTGAGGTATCTCACAGGGCTGTCCAACTAGTAATTTTATTTAAAAAACTGCAATTTTTGTATTTTTAGAGCAGAAAAGCTGGTACGGGAGTGTGAACAAGAGAAGAGAGGTGATCACAGAAGAGATCATGTGATCTGGACATTGTTTAATATTAATATGTTATCTATAGGTGGGCACCAGTAGATGAGTTGTGAAGTTCACCAATGATTCCAAAATAGGTAGGGAAGTTGCATATTATTGTAACCCCCCACCACCACCAGCCCCCCTTTTTTAACCAGCAGGGCTTCTCCTCTCACCACAAATGTGTAGGGGCAACAGAGAAGGGTGAGGGTTTACTTACTATTAGTACAAGACATAAAAGGGGGAGAAATGGCCACCATTAGACTCGGTGGACCAGACTGTTATACAAAAACAGTCAACTAAGTGTAGCAACTACCTGGCACACACCTGGTGGGACCATTTACCATGGCCAGCAACCCAGGTCCCTGGGAGAAAACGTTTGCTCACAATTATGCTAGGTTTGCACATCTGGACAGCGGCATCCAGGTAACTCCAGACCCAGGGAAGCAATAACAGTACTGTCAAAACCAGGTTGGGATTCTAGAGTGTGGCTTTTATTCACATAAAGTAGGAATAATCACAAAGTGAAGATGGACCCCCCCACAGGGCTACACATATGGGTATTGCAGATTCTCCAGGGTACAGAAATTCCTGAAATTCTCATTTAGCATAGGCTGAAGTAACACAAAACAGTGAACACTCTGGTTCTGAAATGGAGATTGGCACACAAGGCTAGACGTAGTACATTTCCCATCGAATAGGCACACACGGCCAGTACTAGGACACTTTCCCATATTCTTTTTTTCTATCTTTCTGTTTTTCCTGGCAGGTCCTCTGTCAGTCTCTCTGCCCTGGTCACAGCCCCCGGGCTCCCCACCAAGCGTCGATTGCGGGTATTCTCTAGGTCACCCCCAGCTTACCCCCAGTAGGGTGGGGCCGCAGCACCGGTTCCCCTAATTCTGGTACCATGGAACCAGTAACTGTTTGGAGTGCTGGTGATGGTGGAGCACTGAAGCCCAGGAGGCTTCATTGATTCGGAGGGCCCTCCTTTTTTTCCATTTTTCCTTCTGGGAGGTGGAACATGCAATGACATCCAGCGTCTGGCCCGCCTCCATTATGTTCAAGCGCCGCTAGTCCATCTTGTGCCAAGCACTACCCCACCCTCCTCCCGGAGAAGAAGAGCAGTCCATGGGACGCTCTATCCTTCTCTCCCCGGCCAGCCCTCCAGCAACCCGAGTCCATTCCCAAACCCGGGTCATCGGCATTGCAAGCAGAAATCCAACTGCTGCGCTAACAGGCCAGCCTGACACTTTCCCATATTTCATGAGGAATGAAGGTGGTACACACGACCACAAAGAAGCACATCCAGGTTCAGGACTTTCAGAACCCACCATACTGGGGTTAACTGAAAGAAAACAGCCCACATCCAGGGGTAATTACTTCCATTAGGCATTGACCAGATGCACTAAATGAAAAGCACTGGTGCCCAAATTGAACCTGGAGAGGTAAACGGTCACTCCACATTGGGGTGGAGGGGTCTCCACCTTTTGTTCCAAGTTTATACTCGGCCATTCATCTGATTAGTAACACCGCACAACTGTAGAAAACTGAAGATGCTGTCTTGAGATGTATTTCACACTTAACATGCTATACACACCTCTAAGGTGTCAGAAATTAAAAGTTTTGTATTTGGACGGTCACATACTGGACACCAACATAGGCAGACACTTTTAAAACAGAAAGTCTAGGTGACAGGGTCCCTTTGACAGAGAAATTCACCCCTAGGTATTGCAGATGCTCCTGGTCTTACACAGAGAAACTGTACTCACAACAAATGAAGATGTCCAGTGCAGCTTCACCAAATAAGTGGATCAAGGGATTGCCCCTGAATCCTGGAGTTCGCTCCCATCCCTCCTGGGATGGAGCAAAGGAAAACCTTTCTGGCACAGGTCTCCACCACTTCAGAAAAAATGTCTTCTTTGCTCTTCTTCTAGGGTGAGAACAAAGTACTACAAAGACAAAAGGGGTAGCTCTTTGTCAGAGCTAAACTGAGTTGCCAAGCAGCTGCAGCCTCCTCCTAGGACTCCACTGTACAGACTACTCAACATTCCAGTTCACTCTCCCTAGCCAGCTGGACTTTGTGGCTTATGTTGTTGCGAGAGTTCCATGATTACATCATCACTCCAGCTCAACTAAAACTGAAAACAGAGTGTGACAGTGTGAACCCCATTTACCTGGCATTTCACAAGCTGCCTTCCCTGTCTGCCACTGATCTAACTGAGATTCTAGTAACCCCTGGGAACAAGGGGGTTACATTATACAATGAGGTTTGATTCTCTGTCAATCTGATTGGCTAATTACCATCTTTACCCCTTGGTAAATCCAACAATAACCTGCATTATAAAGATCCGGTAGCCAAAATATAAAAAAAAAAAACCAAATCCTTCCTCACCATGGCAAAATGTAAACAAAATGCTGCCATGTTATTTTTCACTAACCGCTCTTCTTACAGAAATGGAATCAATATCTCAACAGGTACTGTAGCAGTAGGATAAGAAAGGTTTCCCAGTAGTCAGAAAGCAGAAATGGTACCAGCATACAACCCATATCCTCTTCACTCCACGTCACTGCCAGAAATGTTAGAGAAAATGCGGGCCAAAGTCCAATCAGGGCTCTCCGTCTTTACTCACCAGCCACACTCCAGTCCTCAGAAGCCCTGTACTGATTTCTTTAACCACTCTGTCCATTCCTGTATGGATCCATGTAACCAGTCCAATTTCTAAGTCTCTAAGTGATGCACTGATAACACCCAGCACACACTAATTAGCTGTGTACAAATAAAATGACTAAATTGATTTTAAAACCTCGCCAGCTGTTCAGAGGACCATCCTTACTGCAAATCCAGCCATTAATCACAGCAACAAGCCACTCACAACTCATAGTAGTCTCTGTCTTAACAAAAAACAATTGTGAATGTACCTGAGTGTGTGTGTATGTATGTCGGGGGGGGCAGATGGCTTCAGCCATAATCTTCCAAGCAAAAAGGAATAACTGACAACAAGGAAGGATATTACAAATGAAACAAATTCTAAAAAGCTTTAAAACAGTGAATTAAATATTTTCAATAACTTTTTATATATATATTTTTTTTACAGAGCATTGTATAATAACAATAATCCACTCCAGCATGTGGGTTATGGTGGGAATTACCCACAGTCAAGTGACTAAATCACATTAGAAGTGTTAAGTCCCACCGTAACCTATACCCTGTCATGGATTAGTGCTTAATTAGCAGCAGGTTTTGAATTCAGGCACTTTGCTGTAAAATTGGACTCATTTGATAGGGCTTGTTATACTGAGCAAGGAGATACAACCTTTCCAATCATGTGACCTAAGGCAGAGGGAACCAAATTTATTTCAACCCCAAGGAGGATCCTTGAAGCAGTCAGAGCAGCTGAAGCTAACCAGCCATCTGTGGTACAATGTCAGCCATGTTCAGATCTCTCTATCATTCTTAGTGCTTACCAAGTCCATTCAAAGCATGGACAAAATAGGACTCTTACTGAGAGATTGTCAAAGAAAAGAAAGTGAATAGCCTCACTGATATGATGAAGGGCTAAGCAGTAATGTCTGAGAAGGTCCTAGCAACAGCAGCATTTTCTGTGAAGGTGCAAACCAATTTGTACTCACGTAATGAACAAGTATAAAAATACAGCTGGAGGGGCTAATTTATGGATACTCAGGGTTCCAGAGGAACTGAGAAAGGGAGACCAGGAGTCTTTTATGAGAGGGTGGCTACCAGAAGTTCTACAGTTTAGACTTCCAGTTCCGGCCCCGATGGTGATGGTAGCCTAAGACAACGACTCTGATACCCCTTCCAAGAAAATCCCACCTCTTACTTCCAGAATTCTCAAAATACTGCAAATACAATATGCACAAGATGGGAAATAAGGGTCCTGCATCTATAAAACTAAAGAAAATGGAAGATACAGCGGAAGATGATCCCAGATCGGGTCAAGAGCTCAGAATCGAGTTGATTTGCTGCAAAGCGCGCCGCCATACCTAGGGCTACCCAGCTGGAACATCGCACACCAAAGAACAGAATAAAAAAATCAAACTGGACACGATATACCACGAACTGTGTGCATTTGGGCAGATATCAAACAACTGTACTCAGAAATACGCAGAGATGTGCAGCAATTAGAACAGCGACCTGAGGACTCAGAGCACCAAATTACAGCCACAGAAAATCGAGTAGATGACTTGGAACATGCTTTGCAACAAATACAAGAACAACAAGGCCTCTTAGAAGCACGCCAAGAAGATGCTGAGGAACAGAGCACGTCCGAAAAATATTCCTCTGTTGTATACCAGAGGAAGTGAGGGCTCCAAAATAAAAGAATTCATATCTAACCTACTCTGCTCAGCTTTAGACCTTCCTGAGGACTATCAATTTGATTTTGAGAGAGTACATAGAACTTTAGCGCCAAAACCATCCACGGCGACTACTGCACCCAGATCTATAATTGCCAGATTCAATAAATATGCAGTGAAAGAACATATACTACTAAAAGCATGGCGTAAACAAAAGATCTTCTTTGGGCAAACCAGATTCTATGTGGATCATGACTGTGCACCTCGCACAATGAAACAACGAAGACCTACCTCCCATTGCTTCCCACGAAGAAAAATCAGGGCATCCAGTTCCTGACCCCCTATCCAACGAGGCTTGTTGTTTTCTTACCTGAGGGAAAGATGGAATTCTCTAATGCAGAGGAGGCCCATGAACAATTGAAGGCGAAAGGCCTGTCATTTCCAGAAAGGCCTAATCTGGTGTATCTCATCTCACTCAACCTTCGATGGCAAACAGCACAACCAATACCAAATGCAGTAGAAGAAGAAAAACCAGATAAATATAAGAGATCCTAAACAACAGTTGGCAAACTTTGTTCGAGACACTACTACTATCCTTGAAAGAGAAACCTGAAATGTCTTGAAGGTACTTTTGGTAACAGTATTCATACTTAATCGCGAGTGACTGTAGGGGTGGGGGGCTGGAGGTGAGACGGAAGCAGTGAAGAGCTTACTTGGATTCCTCCGATTTAGGCCTAGTGATGCCCTTGACTCTAGCTTCGGGTGTTAAGCCCTCTAAAATATGGGCGACACTTGGACAGTTGTCAGGGATAAGCAAAAGGCCGTGTTCCTGCCGCAGTTCGTTTTCCCTTAGCCCACCCCTCCCTAACGAACCCTGGGAAGTAACAACATAATTGACATGGGCAAAATATGAGGCCTTTTGTCGTCCCTTACCTTCGAGAGGAAGCACAAGTCAAGGTTACCATTTGGAACTGATCGAATCCTACCTCTCTCTCCATACGGGGAATGCACTTGGCTGAACCACATCTGTATCCATACTTATTTTTTGGACATATTAACAAACTGTTTGGGGCAAAACAATATTTAAAAGCAGATCAGAGATGCTGTTGAAGACAGGGACCAGAATATGAAGATCCGGAATATTTTGATTTTCTTTAGGGACAATTCTTACAGGAAGGGGTGCGGTGTTTGAAAGCGGGACTTTGTGCAATCTTGTGCAACATTCTTATGGGACAACCAATGATTTATTTTTATAAGTTGGGACAAAAAAGTTTATTATCAGTTCAGCTTATTACTGCATATTCTGTCCCTTTTTTTTTAGTTGTGGGCCTTAACAGCTCACGGAGGGCCCATGGCAAAATATGCCCTGATCCTAACCCTCCTGCTGGGTTTAAGTTTTTTTATTCTAATGCATACCCAGTACCTGAAGGGAAATGGATAATAGTTTCCCCTACCTTGGAAGCTTTTACATTTTTTATTTTTATATTATTTACTAAAAATATGGTAAAAAGGATAACTGCTTTATATCAATATGTGAGAGCCCTAATAATATCAACCATACGAAAAGGTTTTTCTTTAGGCTTAATGAGGTTCTTAATGTTTAACCATGCCCTGTTGGCATGTGAGTTATGGCTTAAACTTCGATCATATGCAACACAGCTTATTGAGACGTCAGGCAGGAGGTCTAATGTTTTAGTCCTGTGTGGAAAGAGACTGCAGGGGGCTAGTCAAAGTGATAAAGGACAACCTATGAGAGATTTGGAACTGGGTCCTATACACATCAGAATTATCCTGTTGGGGTTGGAATGTCAAAGAGGGGGAGCCCATAGCCAGAAAAAGACAACTTTTTTTAGAAATAATTATGGATAACTCTGGACGTATAATGTCCTTTAATGTAAATGGCATTCATAATCCCCTAAAACGTAGAAGATTGCTACGATATTTTAAACAAAATAAGCCAGATGTGATAATGCTCCAGGAGACCCATCTTTCCCAATTGGAACACTCAAAACTAGGGGCATGGGGGTTTGATAAAGTGGTGGCCTCAGCCCATCCCTCCGGAAGGAGACGAGGTACTGCAATCCTAATTCCATATGGCACACAATTCCAAATGCAAAAACAGATCATAGACTCGGATGGAAACTATGTAATTGTGGTGGGTCAACTTTACTCGAGGCAGGTTACACTAGCCTCGCTTTACCGCCCTCCAGGCAGTAAGGTAAAGGTGGCACAGAGATTTCTGGATACCCTATTGCCAGTCATTCAAGGCATGTGTATTATTGGAGGAGATTTAAATATCACCCTGAATATTAAATTAGACTCTTCTAATCCCAGTAGGCATTGGCAGTCTGCTATCCAGAAGTATCTCAGACAAAACCTACCTGAATTGGGGCTCATAGACACTTGGGGGCATTTCTTTCCTTCAGTAAGAGCATTTACACATTTTCACCCAAAACAATACCTCAGCACGATTAGACTATTTTTTAACTTCAGTTGAACATCTTGAATATGTTAGGGATATATATATGTATATATCTATAGGGACATCCCTTCTATCAGATTATACCCCTGTTTTTTTAAAAATAGACATGGAGAGACCTAAAAAACAAAACTTCTGGAGGCTTAATATACCCTTACAAGATCCAGAATTCATTCAATTGGTTAAGTCACACATATCAATTATCTAGGCAGATAATGCTTCTCCAGATATAACAGCTACTATTTATTTATTTGAATATTCAGAAAGACTTTTGAGTCATAGACTCATTTACAAAGGTTCTAGTCATACATACATACATTGCACAGTGAATGATACTTAAGATACAGAGGAAGAAAACAGCACATTACATAGTGACATGAGATAACAAAAAAACAGATTACATAGTTGTTTCAAAGTGGGCTAACAGAGAAGTTTAGGAAGTTTAGCACAGCCAGGAGGGGGATAAAAAATCAACAAAATAATGTCAGAGATATTCAATAGGGGGCTGTTTGTCATGTTTCATAAATGCATTTGAGGTACACTGAGAAGCTAATTGCTTGATTGTAAGGAGGCAAGGCAAATCAGGTTTCAAGGGCAGTCACAATTATTTGAAGCCTGCAGGTATTCCCTTAGCTTTGATTTATATGGGCCCAACCTTCTTTCGTCAGCTATATTGATTGGGAGGAAGTTTGTCCAGGATGAGGCCCTCAAATTGAAAGTGCGTTGGTATTGGGATGTCCGGCAATGGGGTACCCGCAATAGCTGCTTGCTTGAGCTACGGGTTGTTTTGCCTCATGGTCCTGGCAGGATAATTTGGTGCAGTGAGGTGGGGTGAGGCCTAGTAATACCTTTTTGGCCATAAGGCAGGTATGGTACCTGATTCTGCTATCCAGGTTTAGCCAGTTTGTGCTGCTGTATAGGGAGCAGGAGTGCATGAGGTGATCACAACCTAGGATGAGGTGGCAGGCTTTGTTGAGTACAAGTTGGAGTCTGCTTAGGGCTGTGGAGGATGCAGCACTGTAAATTAGGATGCCATAGATAGGTAGGGATAGGATCGAGGAGTTTACGGTAAGCTGTAGTGCCTCGGGGGTGAGGCAGTGTTTGTGCCAATAGTGTACGCCTAGCTTGGAGCTAAGAGTGGTAGTTAGGTGTAGGGTGTGTTGATTAAAGCTGAGGGTTGGGGTCTAAAGTAATCCCTAGGTATTTAAAGTTGTATACTTGTTCTAGGGGGGTCTGGTTAGCAGTGAGAATTTTGGGGCAAAAGTTTTTGTGCGGGTTTTGCAGGTGGGCGAATATCATGAGTTTAGTCTTTTTATAGCTGATAATAAGATGGTGGGTGGTGAGCCAGTCTTCATTTTCATGGAAGGAGAGCTGGAGGGTTTGGTGAAGTTTGAGGGGAGCCAGGTTGGAGGCAAACAAGACTGCATCATCTGCATAAAGGAGCAGATTTCTGGAGCAAGAGGATGGGAGGGAGTTGAGGTATAGGCTGAAAAGTAGGGGTCCAATGTGGAGCCCTAGGAACACAGGATTGGATTGGGAGGCAGGGTGATAGGACCGGCCTATCTTGACTCTCTGCGTTCTATCAAGAAAACCCTCAAAACAGTGCTCAGGATGATATCATCAAGTATACTTCTTTGAAAAAAAAGGTAGAGAAAAAAGGGAACAGGAACTACAGGAGGCTTTATCGAGGCTACAAGCTAAGTTATGTCAGGGAGATAACTCAGTTAAACCTGAGATGTTAATAATTAAACAAAAACTTCAAAAAGTAACAGACCAGAACATTGAACAGCAACTGCTGTACTTAAAATTGAACTCGATAGAAGGGGGGCCACAAGGAGCCAGGAATCTGGCGAGATGCCTGTAGGGGTCCAGAGGCACGGCCATGGTTGCCAAACTTCGACACTCACAAACCAACCGTTATCCCACCCTACTGCTATTAGACAAGCAATGGCTGATTATTATAAACCCCAATATACTGAGGATATCTCCCCAAGCCCACACCAACTGACTACATATCTCCAAAGTATTAAATTACCTCATTTAAATACCCAGTAAGCTGAGTCTCTGATACGTCCTATCACCGACCAAGAGATTATAGCCACCCTTAAGCTGACCAAGACACAAAAGGCCCCGGGACCAGATGGATACCCAAATGAGTTTCTCAAACAATTTCAAAAATTACTTATACCCATCCTACTACCGGCATACAGGGAAATACAGGAGGGAGCCCCCCCCCCCAAAATCTTGGCGATATGCTGAAATTACAGCTATCCCAAAACCTGGAAAAGATGCAACTCAGGCTGCTTCCTATCGTCCCATATCTAAATTAAACTGTGACTATAAGGTCTTCATGTCCATTCTGGCTCATAGATTAGACAGATTTCTACCTCAGCTAATTGACAGAGATCAAGTGGGATTTATTATGAAGCGCCAAGCCCAAGATGCAGTACGAAGGGTCCTGTTATTAATAGAATATGCTACTCAAAGAAATATTCCCTTAATTTTACTTGGGCTCAACGCTGAGAAAGCTTTGATAGGGTCGGTCCTTCGCCTGGGCTGCTACCCTTAAAGAATTTAATCTCCCTGAAAAATTTATATTCCAAATCCAGGCCATGTACCATTCTCCAGTAGCTTATCTGAAATTAGATGGTTCGATCTCCTCACCATTTACTTGATCCAGAGGTACATGACAAGGATGCCCTTTATCCCCACTTCTTTGTGCACTTTATTTAGAACCTCTAGCTGCCAAATTAAGGGAAAATGGTAATGTTCAAGGGATCCCACTAGGAAGCAAAATGTTTAAATTATCCCTTTTTGTAGGCAATATTTTGTTAACCCTGACTTCCCCAGAGACATCTGTCCCAGCGGTATGGGAACAATTTTAATTTTTTACCACCTTATCTGGCTATAAAGTAAATTGTTCAAAAACCAAAGTACTTCATTTCTTCTTCTCTCCATCCAGACAAATGAAACTGGAATTTCCCTTCCGCTGGCATAGACTTGCAATGAAGTATCTAGCCATAAAAATCCTAGCTAAGTTAATACATCTTGAAATGGTAAATATGGAACCAATTACACAGCAAATTACCTCAGATTTGTCTAGGTGGGCACAACTCCCCCTGGGCCTAATTAATCGCGTAGAAACAATCCAACAAAATATTTTTCCTACAAACTTTGCCAACTATTCCCTCAGACATTTATTTTCGATCCTGGGATATGCTTATCTTGAGGTTTATTTGGGAGGAAGACTCCCAAGGGTAAAATACACCTTCTACAGCTTCCTAGATCACAGGAGGGCTAAATTTACCTAACTTGAAAGAATATTCTAGAGCAACTCAGACCCGTACAGCCCTATTACTCATTAATCCCTCTTATAGGCACACTGTAAAATAATAGAGATAACCTTACATGGACTGGAATCCTACCAACATATCTATTGGGAGACCACAACAGGTGTTATCCCTTGAATAGGTTTCTGAAAATGACAGCTTTATATCATTCAGTATAGATTAACCTCTCAAGAGACATATTATTTAAATGCCCTAACTTGTAATAAAGACCTCTGTCCCTCCTCATTATAGACAGATCTATCAAGATGGGAGCACTATTCCATCAGCTATGTGTTCCAACTGATAAGCCCTGTGGGAATTCATCTATTTACATATTTACAATCCTCATATGGATTACCCCAGAGAGAACTCTCGACTTATAAGGCACTACATGCTGTTTTAGTTAAGGTGGCTGACTTCTTGACTGAGATAGCAAAAGCCCCCTCTAAGAGGGTACAGTTGATTGTCCAGGCCATAGAAGGCAGACCTCAGGAACACATTATTAGTAATATATGGCAATGCGTTCTATGTCCACACAGGAACATGACCAAGTAAGAGCCAGATGGGCAAGAGAACTTAAAATAAAACTAGGCCCAGACAGATGGTTACAATCTACCTACTTTTATTCTAAAAACTCATCATCATCTTATTGGAGGGGAGTTTGCATGGAAGACCAGGGTTAGATTCTTTAGAACCCCATACATTCAGCTAAAACTGGGAGCATCAAATGCTAGTCTGTGCTGGAGAGGATGTGGGTATTCTCCTGCAGGCCAAGAACATATATTTTGGGCTTGTCCACTCCTATCAGACTTTTGGAGAGATAGTACAGGGGAACTTAACAATATTTTTGATATACCTGACCTATTCACTCCAGGATTTATCCTGACAGCAACACCTCCACAAGAAATACAGATTAGTTGACTTAAATATAAACTGGTCACACTTTTAATTCTAATAGCTAAAAAAGTTATTACCAGATTATGACTCACTAAAATGATTCCTGATAAGGCCTCTTGGAGAAACCTCACTTATGAAGTATATAACCTGGAACGTCTTTCATATAAGATAAATAACAGGATTAACTTTTAATACTAGATGGGGACTGTGGGTTGCATACCAATTAGAGACTTATTCAGACTTTGTACCGTGAAACCAAAAAAAAGGTTAATCTTATTTATGCAACAGGTGTCTGAATAAATCTGCACTGATAAATCCATTTATCTGTGCTACTATGTGGATAAATTTATTTATCCACATAGTAACTACATCATCACCCATTTATCCACACAGTAACTACATCAGTAGCTCATTTATCTACACAGTTCTCTTCAGAATTCATTTAGAATGTTCGGCCTCGGAAACAGTACTAACCATATTTAAATGTGAATAACTTAAAAATGAAAAAGATAACATGGTACTGTGAGCACGAAAATTGTTCAGCACAAAATTACCTACAAAATGAATAATGTTTCATTTATATAAACCCTGTATATTGTATATGATTAGCAAGAAAACAGAAGAAAATGATTTTTTTTCACTTTTTTGACAAACAAATATGAATAACTTTAAAACAAAAAGTGATAGCATGGTACTGTGAGCACGAAAAATGTTCAGCTCAAAAATATCTACAAAATGAGTGGTGTTTCATTTATAGATACCATTTATTTTTTATAATTAGCAAAAAACAGCATAAAATTCAATTTTCTTTTCCCTTTTTTGACAAATTATTTGCACCTACCAAAATCAAAATGTTCACACAACATCTAAACCTGTTGCATAAATGGAATATGCAGCAGTTCAGTGTGTGATAATGCATTTATTTTGTACAGTTTCCAGTGACCTCTCTTAACTCTTACCATCGTACCTTGGCACTGTGAGGTTACTTGAGGTCACTGGGCTTCTCTAAAATAAATACTTCATCCCACTGAACCACTGCATACCCTATGTATTTCATGCTAATCACAGTTGGGATAGTATATTATTCTGGGGTGTCTGATGCTAAAGGGTGGAGATCCAGTTCGAGAGAGATGTTGATCTGGAAAAGAAGGAAGGGGAAGCAAGGAATCTTATTATTTATTTAAGACTATAGTCTATAAGATCCTAGTTTGGTCAAAGAACCAAATAATAAAAAAATAAAATATTACTACAGAGATATGTTAAACAATCTAATGTGTATAAATCAAATGCCTGTAAATCAGCTGCCTGTATGAGCTGCATTATGGAACCTCAACAATTAATATGTTGCATAAAATGTGATCATGTATGTGATATTCTACCTCAAAATAAAATAAAAAGCTATATTTAAAAAAAAAAAGAATTTCTACAGTTTAGCACTGACACAGTTCTAAAAGCTTACTGGATAACTCCAAGATGGCACAGGGTGTCACAAGAAGGACCCTTTACTTTGCTGATGATAGCAATGTCGCCTGGGGAATGGGACATCATTCTTTTGGGCTAGCAGAAAGTGGAGCATGTCATGTGACACCTCCTTCACAACTCTCATCCAGAGAAAGGCCTTTTATGGGGTTAGGTAGAAACTTAAAGAATTAGACATTCTGTTCAGCCTGCTGTTCCCAGCCAGGCTGCATTTCTCAATGCCATTATACTGTCACTGATCTGAAGGAAGCAGTAACATGTTTGGAGAGGCTGGAGTGGACTCATCAGTCAGAGGCTGGGGAAGATAATGATTATTCAGAAGGAAAGGAATAAATAACATTTTGAAAGTATTGTTCTCCACCTGCTGATGCTACTCCCTGTAGACCTCCACCCTATAGAAATAAATGTCATTTTCATGTTTGCTTATGTGCATAAGCAAGAAACTTTATGTGACAGCTTAGGAAAGAAGCGGAGTTTTGGAGGTGCGGCACTGTGATGCCGATGCCCCCACTGCATTTTGAGGCTTGGACGTGTTTCCCCAATGTGGTGGCACGCTGCTGCTGACACTAGTTCAGCAAGCATGCCACCAACTTGAAACAAATTCGCTACTGCAATGAGGGAGCGACCCGTCATTGCAGGGTGGTACCTTGCTTGGTGTAATATTTCAAGTTACATGGTGGCCGTTGTCACCATCTGCCTCAGAGCCTCATAAAAGCCAATGGGGGTGCCCAATCCCCCTGTTGGCATGCCCTCTCCCCAGGTTATTTGCCAATGGGGGAGCTCACTCCCTGTCGACATTATACCCAACCATATATTTTGTGAGGGGGGTGCCCAGTTCCCCCCTCCGCATCATGTCCCCCCCTCAAACACAGATCATTGTTCCTTTGCCGATGGGGAGGCCCAGTTCCCATCGGCTCCAGTCCCAAAACACACATGTGGCATGCTGGGAGCCCGCCCCAGCATACCAAATCTACCTGCAAAAGTGGAAACCTTCCCACAATGGTTTAATTTTTTTTTACCTGAAAAGTAGAAAATGGTCCCTCATTGTGTCCGTGCCATCTCTCTCAACCGCACCCACCTCTCGCATCCCACATCCCTGCACCCCCCTCACCCCATGCCTACCTCTGGAGCTGGCGCTATGATCCTCGGTGGACCGGGAATACTTCTGCACTCTGCAAAGCTGACCCCAAACTGAAGAAATACCGGTAAGCTGTATAATGGCATAAATGTTTTGTTTGTTTTCAACTTAGGTGGAGATCTCAACCATTTTGCAAATTTTGGCACCAAATTTTTATCATGGGGTTCTTGGGACCCACCTCATGAATTCAATCACTGTCATGTTGTTATTCAGTCCCAAAAGGTGATTTTGAGAATTCACAGTCACTGCATGAGTCACCTTTCAGGACTGAGTAATGAAACAACAGTGTTACTGTTCATGAGGTGGGCTCCCAAAAACCTATGTTGCAAATTTGGTGAAAAATTCCAAAAATGACTGTTACGAGTGAGCGTTGCACAGTTCTTATAGCTTGTAAGTCCAGAATGTTTAATATTTTCTCTCCAGATTTTCAGCATTGCCATTTTTTCACACCTCCTTATGAACAGTACAGCTGTCATTTTTCACATCTTGCCCAAGATGTGGTTTTGTACATGTGGCACACAATGGCACGGCCACTGTGGGAAATCAGCGTTAGGGGCAGATTAACAAAATCACAGTGAAGCTGTTCATGAGTGGAGGTCCCGAAATGCCTATGTTAAAATTTTGGTGAGAACATTTCATAAAATGACTGTATTACGACTGTGCGTTGTGCAGTTTCCACACACGCTCGTAACTTCGAGACCTTTGAATATTTTTCACTCCAGATTTTCAACATTGGCATTCTTTCATACCTCTTTATGAACAGGACAGCTGTGATTTTTGACATCCTGCCTGAACTGTGTTTTTTAACATCTGGTACAGAATGGCGCAGTTGCTGTTAACCAATGAACATTGAGACAGATTAACAAAATCACAGTGCCACTTGTTCATGAGCAGAGGTACAAAATGCTTTCATGAGGTGGAGGTAACAAAAGGCCATGCTGAAAATTTGTAGTGCAAATACCAACAAACGTCCACACAATTATCAGAAATGAATTCCATAAAGTCGAACATTGAAATGAGAAAGTTCTGTCACTCATACAAGTATTTATCCTTGGAATCTGTAAATTCAACACACTAGTAGAGACGTAAAGATCTAACATCTTCCTTTATATTAATCAAGCTATAAAAGGTGAATTACAATCATGTGCAAAAATAGCATTAGTTAAGCAGCCAAACTTATAAAATAAGCCAATTTGGGAGGAAGCCAATTAAGCTCATTATATAAATCACAATGAGTGTATTATAGGGTTTAGCCAGGACAAATCTACAAATAAATTAAAACACTTGTTTACCAAATCTAGATCTTTAGGCGTAACTTGGAAAACCAAAAAGAATTGTAATGCAAGGTCATCAGTAATACACTTTTCGATATCATTTATCTTGCTTCTCTAGTTAAACAATCCTTAATTCGATATAAGGCGCCTATTTTTTGATTTACAGATTTCACTATATATCTAATATGTAGCGAATAAGTTAAACTGGCATTAAGTATTATGCCTAGATACTTTGTTTCAGTTACTTGTCTAATCGTGTTACCTACCAAATCATTTATAACCAAAGGATCAGCATTATGAACCTTTGGTACAGATCCAGATAAATCACATTCAGTCTTTTTTGGTATTCAAAACTAAGCAATGATCCTGTAACCATTTATTCAGTGTCAAGAAATCCTGCTGTAGAGAAGAATTAATCTCACTGATTTTTGAAGAGGTGGTATACAATAGTATGTTGTCAGCGTACAACAACAAATTGGAGAAATGTGGTACCCTAACAATAGGATCAATAAAAATGAAAAACAGCAGATGCCCCAAAATGGACCCCGGTGGTGACCCCATGCCGCAGCTCACCCTGTCGCGACTCCACACTACCAGTTTTCACCCTTACTGGATGTGCACTTAAATAACTAAGGAACCAATCACATGTTATCTCAGAAAGTCCAAGGTCCCCCAGTCTCCAGAGCAGCATGGAATGACTGACTAAATTGAAGGCTTTTGATAAATCAATAAATAGAGCACCAGTCCACTGACCGGCATCCATAGATCTTAAAGCATGGTTAGTAAAACAAGCCAGGCTATAATGCCTCTGAAAACCATGCTGCTCTGGAGAGCGAAGACTCATGGCTTCCAAATAAACCTCCAGTTGACAGTTAACCAGTTTTTCCAAAATCTTACTTAATGGAGAAAGAATAGACATAGGCCGGTAATTATCAATTTCACGATGTTGTCCCGATTTAAATATAGGTTTAATGATACTTTGCTTCCAAACCTTAGGGAATATGCCAGTGGAGAGAGCTACATTAAAGATGGTAGAGGTTCATATATGAAATTAGAAACACGTTTTAAGAACCGTGGTTCTAAGCCATCTGCTCCTGCACTTTTATTAATGGACATTTGTCTAAGCAACTTAAGTACTTCATGTGGCTGTATCATACTAAAACAGTGAGAATTATCATCACGATTACATTCAAATTCAGAATTGTTCAAGGCAGAAAAAATCAATACTAATCAAGTATTTGGATAAATCAGTGAACTTTTCCAAAAAGTGGTCAGAGATTTCCTTAGGCTCAGAAATAGTAACCCCATTTATGTTAATAGTACCAATACCTTTATTTTTGTTTGGATCTGTTAATTTTTTTAAAGATTCCCCAGATTTTTTAGAATCTCCTAGTTAATTTATTTGATGCTTCTGATAATAATCTGGTTTTTCTTTACATATCAACAATTTACATTTATTTCTCAAGCAACGATACTGATTGAAGGCCTCAACACTATTAAAGGTTTTATAAACCTTCCAATATTTATTTCTGTCTTTCATTAAAGAAAATAATGCAGGTGTAATCCATTTACTATCTTTGCCCTTAACCCTTCTTTTAATCAAAGGGAAAAATATATCCTGAATATGTAAAAGTGAACTAAGAAAAAATCAACAGGTACATCAGGATCAGAAATTACATTCAAAAAGACCAATCAATCAACTGAAGTTTGAAAATCAAACTATCAACATCAATGCCACAATAGTTTATATATATAATTATTTTAGGAGGTATCTTTATCTTCCTAAATCTCCAAAAACAATACACTGGCATGTGGTCACGAATAACTGTCAGAATAAGTCATACTCTCTGTTATCCTATCCACTGTTTTAGTCATTATCCAAGCAAGTAAGGTGTGTTGTTTGCTACAATGATTCAATCTAGTAACATCTGATATGATTTGGTATAATCCAGCACCAAAAAATGCTAATTCGAGTTATTAATGAACTTCCCCCACCCAATTCAGATGAAAGTCCCCCATTATTACTACATATTTAGATGGAACAAACTGCTGAAAATAATCCAAAAATTCATGCAGTCCATTAATACTAGCCTTAGGAGGGTTATAAATAACACAAAACCCCAATTTAGTACAAGTAGCCAATCATAATTCTAAATGAAGCCATTCACATAACATTGATTGTTGATAAGACATATCAACCCCAACAGCATCAAGTCTATCAGAAACAAAAATCAAAATCCCCCCTTCTTATTATCCTTCCTATCTTTCCTAAATAATTTATAACCATCCAATGAACATATTCCATCAGTAATATTTGATGTTAGCCAGGTCTCTGTAATACTGAAAACATCAGGCTTATGAATCCCAACCCATGCCTCAACTTCAGCCTTCTTACTAAGAAAGCTCCTAACATTAATATTAACAAACTGAAGCCCATTAGGACTCGCGTTCTGATCATTATCAATAGCTACAGGCCCTGGATTGGGTTCAACATCACCTGATAATGATAGCAAAATTCCAGTAACCAAAGGGGACATGATAAACTGCCTAATCAATCCCAAATATAAAGAATTGTGTGTCTTAGTGAAATGAATACTCCGTAAATCTAAAACATTCTGTTTGGATAAGCACCCCAAAATAAAAATACAACTTTCATGATGAGAATAGGACTCGGTCAATGTGTTAGAAAATTTGAAAGAATTAGGAGAAACCTACTGATGTGGTGTATTATCCAGTACAAAACTCCTGCATCAGTACAACTTAGTCCTGTGATAATTAGGACATTAAACCACATTGTTCCCATGATGAAACTTGCAAGTAAATATAAAATAGAAATGAATAAAAAAACAAAATAAAACAAACCCCAATTAAAAAAATATATATATAATACTGTCCAGGTAAATAAAACAAACCCCAGAAAACACTAAGTCCCTATCAGTATAATAACACAATTGCACTTTGTATGAGCTAATCAGTCTCCTCCCTTCAAACACCTGTTGCCTCTTCACCCGCACCGGTAGCCTCCCCCCTGCTTACCAGCACCGGGACTCCTGCAGCAAAATTCACAACAATGGCAACAGGCAGCAGATCTTCAATTAACTATAAACACAAAATAGCTGAAAAACGTCTAGATATCAAAACCGAGGGGAACTGAAACCACAATCTTCACTGGGTAGCAGATGGGAAGTGCAGTCAGCTTCGCTGAAATCTGCTCACCACAAAGGATGTTTTTGTCAGTGTTATTTCTTCTGCCAAGTGGCACTCACACTTGTGCCACAGTGCTAGGGCTGTGCACAGTGCAGTTCTTTTCAAGCGGTCTGCTCCTCTTCCTCTGTGACACAAGTGCTTCTCTCCTCCCTTGCTGACAGTCTCCGATAGCTGGGAGTAGCAGGCAAGTTGACGGATATGGAGGGGAGCACTGGCACACAAATTAAGACCCTGGAAGCTCAGCACAACCCAGAGGCATACCCCAGTGCATGTCCTTCGCGTGAAGATCAGTACTTCACTGCCATTCCTAGTCTGCACCTGTCTAACTCCTGCACTTCCAATGCTAATGCCAGCAAGCAAACATTCAGCATTGACAAATACTTGTTTTTTCTCTTACGGTTTTAATGTTTGAAATATGCACACCTGTGGAGGTTAGATCTAAGCAGTAAGATACAATGGGGTGTGCACTGTGCTGAGATGACTGTACGCTGATGGGTGTTCACAATTCACAATTTAAAGCTCGCTCCTGCTTGCTAGGGGACAAGGCTATATAGTAAAAGCAGAAGTAAGACCCAGAAGTGCTCCCATGGGTCACGCTACTGACTGAGCAGAGAAGACAAAATTACAATAATAAATTAAATAAAACCTGCCTTTCACTCCCAAAGACAGTGCAGCAGTATTAACACCTAAAAAATGCCCACAAACACAGTTTTTCATGTCTGTAGTTCCCTCAGACACTCTGGGGACTACAGTAATCAACCACCCCTGTGCTGTCTCCAGGACAGTGGAGCACAACACACAGCTAAAACACATTCCCTGAGATTTATTTGGTGTTTTTAATTTTTTAATAAATACTCTGTGTGCCCACACTGGCTAAGGGGGAACAGTAGAAACACACACACACACACAGACAGCAGATTTACAATTTAAAGCTCACTCCTGCACACTAGGTGCTGAGGCTATATAGTAGAGGATCCAAAGCACTCCTCAGGGTCACACTACCATCTGAGCAGAGAAACAAAATTAAAATAATAAATTATTCATAGGATAAGGACTAGTCACTTAGCATTAGCCATTCTAGACCTGCACCACTCTATATGTTAAATTGAAAACAACTGTCCCACAATATTCATCCAAGGTATTCTTAAATTGGTTCATACTATTGCATGACACCACAAGTGGTGGCAAGGCATTCATTGTGTCACCACACACTGAGACAACCAATTTCCTCGCTATTTTTTTATTGTAATGCTCTTTAGTTGATATTGATGACCCTATTCTTAAATAATACTTGTCTCTTACATTCCTGAAGATCTGCATCCTTTGTTGCCCTATAGGCCAGGCACATACCTTCCCTGTACCTTCTATACTGCAATGAATACAGCCCAAACCCTTCACGCTTCTCCTCATAGGCCATGCCCTGCACTTCATCCACCATTCTCATTGCCTGCCTCTGCACACCCTCAACCCACCTTACATCTCTCTTCAGATTTGGCACCCAGAACTGACTACAATACTCAACGTGTGGGCAAACCAGCAAAACAAATAATGGGACCACCACCTCCCTTGCACGACTCTCGATATTCTGTCTTATAGTGGCCAGTATACCATATCCCTTTTTTGTTGCCTCAGAACACTGCCTTGATAAACTAAGGTCACTACTAATTACTAGGGCTGTGTGAATATCGAATATTAATTTCCGAATACCACGAATAATGGACTATCCGAATATTCGGAACCGAATAGTCCACTATTCAGCTGGTATTCAGTATTCGGCCATGCACAAGGACAAAAAAGTCTTTCCCACCCTCCTGGCCAGCAATAAATAAATATTTTTCACCCTCGTGTCTCGTGGTCCCACCTCTGGCCAGTCAAAATAAAGAATCCCCAATCCAGACTCTCAGCAATATCCCCAGTCCCCAGATGTATAAAATAATTCCTTAATTTCCTTGGTGTCTAGTGGACCCCCCCACCCATGACCCCAAGCGGGCCACTGGCACAGCCCTCCACTCACCTCCATGGCTGGCAGCCCAACTGAGTTTTCAGTGAATGAGCGCATGCTTGTACAAGCACGTGCTCATTCACTTCACACTCAGATTCAGCCACCAGCAGTGACTAGCACTACCAGGGACTGGAGGGGAGGGGGAGCTGCTCTGGTCACCAGCAGCGGAGACAGGATGGGGGGAAATGGCATTGTGGAACCCGGGGTCCACGCGCCGTTCCCTCATCCGCCCCCGTCGGTGACCAGAGCAGCTCCCCCCCCTCCCAGTCCCTGGTAGTGCTAGTCACTCGTGCTGGTAGGCTGACAACAGTGAATGAGCACATGCTTGGCCACATGCTGCTCATTCACTGAAACTCAGTTGGGCTGCCAGCCATGGAGATGAGTGGAGGGCTGTCTAGCCCACTTGGGGTCATAGGTGGGGGGTAGAGGAGTGGGGGTGGGGGGTCCACTAGGCACCAGGAATTAGGAATTATTTTTATTTTTATACATTTGGGGACTGGGGATATTGCTGAGAGTCTGGGGTGGGGGGGATTCTTTGTTTTAGACTGGAGATCGGCCAGGTTGGGACCACTAGACACCAGGGCTAAAAACATTTATTTAATGCTAGCCAGGAGGGGGTGCTCTTATTTTTTTTAAATACCCCCTCCCAGCCACCCGAATACGAATACTGAATATTTCGGAACCTGAGTACCGAATATTTGAAAAAAGGTATTCGCACAGCCTTACTAATTACCACACCCAAATCCTTCTCAGCATCCACAGTCTGCAGCACATGTCCACCTATATAATATTTGAATCTCCTATTTTTTTTACCCAGATGCATAATCTTGCATTTATTCAGATTCAATCTAAGTTTCTTTCTTGTTGCAGTATCACCCAGTTAATTAATATTGTTTTGGAATATTTTAGCATCCCTTGCAGTTATAACCAGTGCACCCATTTTAATATCATCAGTGAATTTCGCCATCCAAGCTTTACTATTACAGGTTATAGATGCCAGTAGGATGTTAAAATGGTAGGTCAAGTACTGATCCTCTCGGGACCCACTTGTCACAGGAGCATAACCAGAGAAGTTCCCCTTGGCTATCACTCGCTGTTTCCCATTTGTTAGCCAGGCACATATCCATCATATAAGGCACTTGTATAAGTTGATTTCCTCTAGGGATTTAATCAACTCAGAATGGGAAATACTGCCGAAGGCCTTTTTAAAATCAAGATATAGTATATCCACCAGGATATCCCTATCCATGGCCTCGCTAACTGGGTCAAAGAAGTATTATCAGACTTCCGGTTATGTCGCTCCTACTATGGCTGCCTAGCTCTCAAGCTCCCCATGTCCATGATATTTTCCTCATCGATTATCTTACAAAATTGACATTAAAACACTTCAAAATAACAAGAGGAAAGTTGCAGATACCTGTCATGGAACTTCAGAATCGGTTCGCGGTTTTACCGCATGATCCCACTGAAAAGAGCGAAGACGCATCAGGCTCGGGGGCTTGACCACATCGCAACACTCTAGGGACACTGCTACTACTTTCAGATGTGGAGGTTCTTGGGTCAAAGGCGAAAACCAGTAAAATTAACAAAACTACACCAAATAAACAACTAGAACCCACAATGGACAGCAAATTGGACAGGATCCTTACAGAACTCTCAGATATAAAATCGAAAGTCAGATCCTTCAAGGAGACCATTACAGAAATGAGAACAGACATCCAGGGCCTGGAGACAAGTCACGGTATTAGATCAGCAACAGTCCACTACCTCGACTCAACTCTCTCAAATACAAGACCAAATGAAGCAGATAATTCAGATATGCAAACTGACCACAGAAAAACAGGAGGACTCTGAAAATAGGCAAGGAGAAAAATTTAAGGATTTACTCGGTCCCAAAAGGAGCTGAGGGACGGAATATAACTGAGTTTGTAGATACTCTATTACGAACAGCACTGATATTAGATACTGATTTACCCTAGAATTTGCGTGTGTTCACAGGGCTTTAGGCCCCAAACCCACATCAACATCAAGAGGCCTCGCTCAATAATTATCTGTTTTCTGAAGTATCCAACCAAGAAACTTATTTTAAAAGCTTGGGCACAGAGAAAAGTTTTTTGGGGTCTATCGTATATTCATTGATAATGATTACGCCCATACACGCTAAAAAAACGTAGAGGGTATGTCTCTTTGTTCCAAGCGCTATGATAGAACAAGTATGCCTTTAAAACCCCATATCCAGCGCTACTCGTGATACAATTTCCTGAGGGTCAGCAAATATACAAATCAGCCACAGAGCCTTATATTGACTTTCAGAAGAGAAATATCCCGCTTCCACAGAGATCAGAAGGATCAAAAAGACTGCCTATGGGTCCTTGGGGAGAGAAACAAACTGACAAGAGCTTACAGATGCAGCAAATCCTGGAATATATCCGCAGCTTCTCATACAAGGGCCTGCAAATGGATTGAAGCCTGAAGAGTTCAGACATCTCAGAGACTGTGGAATCTGGGTAGGTCCTTCTCTGTTAGGCGGGAGCTGGGCTTGTACTCTGTCTCCCTGGGTGCCCGAGCAGACCATCCAAGGAAATTTCAAATTAGAATAGGGAAGTTACTCTCACTGATTTCATTCGATGGAATGAGGCTTGACACGGTGTCGTGCCCCGGGTGGGGGGGTCTTCTTGGGTGCACTTAGTCATTACTCATGGGGAAAAATTAAACAAGGAGAATTTTGAATAAACCCCATGGTGGTTAAATTGATATTGGTAATCTGAGCGGCTTTCAGGTGCCTTGGTACTGATGGCCCTATGTGTGTGCCCCCTATCCAACTGGATCATGAACGTCCGGTCTACTACCACACGATATCCCTTGAGAGTATGGG
This sequence comes from Neoceratodus forsteri, assembly GCA_016271365.2. NCBI lineage: Eukaryota > Metazoa > Chordata > Ceratodontiformes > Ceratodontidae > Neoceratodus > Neoceratodus forsteri. The sequence goes on along the minus strand of JADMNL010000035.1, from coordinate 28,597,425 downwards.
TTCAAAAGAAAGTAAGAAAGGCACGGAGTCAGAAGGACCCATGGACCCGCTTGGGGTGTAGACCCCATCTGAGCTGTGCAGATTCTCAGGCTTTATGAGCCGATACTAAATAATCTCAGTGTATGGGACCAAGCTATGGTATATTGTGATCTGGGGGGGGGACCGCTTGGAGTGGTTGCTGGCTGATGGATCTCTGAGGACCTACCATAAATAAAATAAGATAAAATTGGTGCACCTGCGGTGAGGCCCCACCTTCCTTCAGGACCGTTGCTACTAATAATTTGACCTGATGGCGAGAACCGGCTGGATTTATTGAAGGGGAAATTAGGAAAATAAAATCCCAGTCAAATTGATACTCTCATCTTAAATCATGAGAGAGAGCAATGAGAGTGGCCTGCTTGAGATACCCCTGGAGGTGGGACGTGGAAGGTACGGCTGTGCGCCATTATCTTGGACGGGAGGACCCTTGCCTTGAGGTCACAGACACAATATTTATCCATGCTGGAATGATAAACACTCCTGGAGTCACTTTCTTTGATGGAGTTCTGAACTTTGGACTTTATCCGCTAAAGTCTTCAGTTCCACACTACTTTAATAAGATCATTGCCTACAAATATATGTAACCTAAGGACTTTTTTAACCTAATCGGACTATGGAATTTTAATATTGGCACATAGACTGAAATAACTTAAGACATTAATTAAAGTATAAGGCAGATTTCTTGTATAAATATATTAAGGGAAGGCAAACGGGGGATTACGGGAGCCTAGGAGTGCCGCACCTCACGTTTTTCTTACGCTCTTTTCCCTACCCACAATTCTAAGATATAGAATTTTACCTAACCTCTATCCCCTTATTTATTTTTTCCTTCCTTATTCTTGTTTTGGGATTGATATTCCCAGAGGGAGCCCCTTGGCAGTAAGCAGAGCATTGCTCCTTGACAACCAGTTTGGTTGTCACAGTTAGGATTGGCTGAAGATAGCCACCTAGAACATGGAAGTCACCATTGTAAATAGCTCTAGGTCAAATCTGGAAGGGCCGTATAAGCCCTATCGGTTCCCTGTTGGGCTGTAGAGGATTTAATTTTGTTACTATATCAGGGCTGAGGATTTATCGCTGTCATGATTGCAAGAGTTATTTTTAAATATGGTGGGGGGTGGGGGGGAGAATGGTATAATGGTGGGTAGACATGAATACATTTTTAAGGGTGCTATCGCACAATGTAAATGGCGTGACTGGGCTGGTCAAGAGATACAGAACCATTAAGGCACTTAAAAAGATTAAAGCTGAGATATTCCTACTTCAGGAGACACACCTCTCTTCTAATGATCACCAAAAGTTATCTAAATTTGGTTTTAGACAAGTTTACGAATCATCTTATCGCAGAGGAAGACGCAGAAGGATAGCAACGCTAATTGCTCAGAACTCCTCCTTAGAGATATTAGACCATTACTCAGATCCTGAAGGCAGACTGGTTGCGGTGAGTGGCTCACTTGGTGGCCAGCAATATACAACTGCAAATATTTATATTCCCCCAGCAAGTGATGCCTCTTCAATATAACAGACAGTAGATAAAGTGTTGGAATATCAAAGGGGGGGGTCCTGATAATTGGAGGAGATTTTAATTGCCTCTTAGATCCATCTCGTGACATGACAGCCCCTAGAACACCCCCACAGACAGCAGGTCAGTGACATCTGAGAAGGTTGATTAAAGATTTAGGCCTGGTGGACACCTGGCACCACCAACACCCCACAATGCGAACGTTCAGCTCCTTCTCACATGCTCATAAGCATTATTCTAGACTGGATTATCTATGTATATCCAAAGAACACGCAGACCAGATAGGAAGGACTGAGATTCATAATATAAGTTTATCAGATCATGCACCAATTACTTTAGATTTAGACATTCAAAGAGAGAGAGAGGTTACCTACTGGAGGCTTAATAATTCCCTATTACTAGACCACAAATGTAAGGAGCTGATAAAGACAAAATAAAAAGAAATAATAGAGGAAAACTCTTTCCCACAGACCTCCCCCAATTACTTTGGGATATCCTGAAAGTAGTTTTAATGGGCCATATTATAGTGTATGCAGCAAAAAAAGTAGATGTGAAGCTAACTTAAAGCAATTACAAGAAAAGCTGAGTTTTTACAACTTGCACATATGCAAGGAGATGATTCATTACTGGACCAGATCGTGACCACACAACAGGCTATACAAAAGATACTTACTGCTAAAACAGAGCAGGCTTTGCTGTGGCTCAGACAAAAATATTTTGAAGGGGGCTCTAGGGCTTCTAGAATATTGGCACATCGCCTCAGAAGAAGAATTCAACAAACAACAATCACTAACATTAGAGACCCTATCTCGGGTCACCCCTGCCTCACAACCACATCCATAGTGGCCGCGTTTAAATCATATTACACTAGACTATATACAGCTGAATCTAGGTCAACAGAGAAGGAGAATTTTTTGTCAAATCTAAATCTCCCACAGCTTATGGAAATCCTGAAACAGTCCCTAATCCAGCAATACAGAGTTCAGAAATAAAATTGGCTGTCTCCAGCCTTAAAATTGGTAAAAGCCCTGGCCCAGATGGCTATGAGGGCCAAATTTTATAAAATGGCTTGGGATTGGATCGAGATCCACTTACGAAACTTTGAGAGAGAGTCAGAGGTCTGTATACCCTCTTTCATGGTCACAGGCCATGATCTCAGTGATTTTAAAACCACAAAAAAAAAACACACCTATGCGACTCTTATCGACCGATCTCCATCTTAAATCAGGACTACAAAATATATGCGAGCATTCTAGCTCACCGGCTTGATGACATAATGCCTGATTTGATACATTTGGATGAAGCAGGATTTATCCCTGCCCACCAGACCTCTGAAAACTTTAAAAGAACCCTCTATCTAATTGAACATGCAAATAATAATAAAGTCCCATTATTAATAATAGGATTTGATGCACAAAAGGCATTCAGTAGAGTCTCTTGGACTTTTCTAGAGAAAACCCTTACTAAATTAGATTTCCCCAGGAGTTCATTGCCAATATCATGGGTATCTAGTCAACACCACAGGCAATGGTGAAGGCCAATGGCTCCTGCTCAGCGAGGTTTCCGCTCACTCGTGGAACAAGACAGGGATGTCCACTCTCTCCCTACTTATTTGCTTTATATGCAGAACCACTGGCACAATTTTTACGTCAACATGAGGGGATAAGAGGATATCAGGTAGCAGATAAGGATCATAAAGTGGCACCATATGCTGATGATCTTTTAGTGTATACCACAGACCTGGAGAACTCTCTTTCAAATTTAGAACAGGCTATGATATTAATAAAAAAAAATCTTGGGTTATAAGGTCAATATTCAAAACAATGAGATTTTATATATAGTAGAATATATACCAAATCATATAAAACTTAAACATCATTTTAATTGGGGAAATAAAAAAATTGAATATTTAGGGATTAACATTTCAAAGAACCCATGGCAGACTTTTAAATTAAACTATAATATATTATTTGAACAAATTAAACAAGACCTTCAGACCTGGACTCACCTTCCAATACCATTAATTAACCGAATACAGGCAGTTCAGATGAATATACTTCCCCGTCTGCTATATTTAATGTAGTCTATCCCACAAATGTTTGCAAGGGATGAGGAAAGGAGATGGAATAGGGCAAAAGTGAATTATATATGGCAAGGTAAAAGACCCCGGATAGCATTAGATAGATTACAAGCTCCTAAGGACAGAGGAGGACTGGCTCTACCTAGTTGGTCAGGATACACCATAGCTACCCTACTTAACCATATTAGAACATGGTTCACTCCAGAAGGAAGTAGCCCTCAGCGGATGGAAATAGGAAGAACGTTGACAACTGCTTATTTAGGTGAAAACATGATTTTTCACCCACCTCCCTTATGTTCCTTGGAGTCTGATATGTCAGTATACACATACAGTTATATTCAGGGGTGGATTAAATATTTATCCCATGTGGATAGTGAGTTTGGTGCTCGTTGGATGGGGATAACCTGGAGGAACCAGGCTTTTAGCCATATAAACTTGGATATGGGATTTGGGACCTGGAATGTTCTTGGTTTAAAATATACACATCAGTTATATTTAAATGGATATTTTAAAACATTTACACAACTGCAGGAGGAGTTTTCAATTCCCAGACATGACTGGCTTGATATTTTCAGATTCGACATTTTCATGCAACAACTATTAGCCTAGAGATAGAACAAGAAAAGGTCCCCCCCCCGATCTCCCTTCTAATGGTAATCCCAGGTGAACGGAACCCTAGGCATTTAGTGTCTAGATTCTATACAGCAGATAGATTGAGAGGCAGATCTAGTTGGGAGAAAGTACACAAGACTTGGGAAGCCGAAATGGGGATACAATTAACAGATCAAGAATGGCAGTGGGTATGGAGATGCCAACATAGAAATAAGGGTTCATATGGGTGGCGTGAATTTGGCTGGAAGGTAGTCTCTAGGTTCTTTCGCACACCTAAAATAACAGCCAAATACTTAGCCACACAAGATGCCTCCTGTTGGAGAAAATGTAGCTCAATGGACGCCACTCACACCCACATATTCTGGAGTTGCCCTATTTTAAGGCCATTCTGGCAGAGGTTGGAACAAGCACTAGTAGACACAGATACAGAATTTCGACCACTTACACCGGCAGTAGCACTTTTACAACACTTTCCTGCTAAGCTCAAACATAAATCTAAGATATATTTAGCTTCAATATTAATAATAGCAACAAAAAGGCTATTGCCAAAAACTGGCTTGATCCAGCCCCACCGACAATCAGAATGTGGGAGGATTTGATATATGATATCTTAATAATGGAACAGATGACAGCTAAACTCCAAGGGAGAACCACACAGGTAGTTAGTTACTGGCATACCTGGTGGATGAGGATCATGGCACTCAGACCTGACCTGATTCCATAGAAGCTTCAGGGCTGATAGCCATCCCATATTGATAGTGGAATAATTGGAAGCTCGTCCTGCACTATTGGACTAGCATGATGGCATATAGAACACCGAGGAATAATAAGATAATGGATTTGTATGTTTTGGTACCCCTTCCCCCCCGCCTCCCTTCTCAAAAGAAAGAATGTACAAATGGATGCCTTGCATTCTATCACCTCATGAGTTTATTAAGACTCTGTATAAAGAATGGTGTCTATGAATGATATAATGTACTCTATATGTCAGATATTCCGAAACATGTATGGTAAGAATGGCAGTGATGTATTCTCCAGTATCTGAAGAAAACTAATAAAAACTAAAAAAAAAAAAAAAAAAAAAAAAGTATATCAAATTTTTCAAGCATGACCTTCCTTTGAAAACCCATGCTGATAGATATCTCCATGGCCATATTGTTTAATATGTTCATCTATGGCCTCTTTATGAATCTCTCTAATATCTTGCCTATAATACACATCAGGCTTAATGACCTGTAATTTGAACTATCTGTTTTGCGGAGATGACGGATGCACTAAGACATCATCAGCATATACTAAAAGTTTGTATTCAAGATCATAGAAAGAGATACCTGTGACCATGGGGAACCATTAAGTTTCTAATTAAGGGCTCAAGAAGTGAGTTAAATAAAAGGGGAAAGGGGCATCCTTGACAGGTCCCCCATTTAAAAAAAAAAAATGGAACCGAGTACACGCTAAAAGGACCCTTGCTAATGGGGGAGTGTAGAGAACTTGGATTCATCTGATAAATCCTACAGGGATGTGAAACCGGGGAGCAGGTGTCTTGCCTAATCAAGAGTCACAAAGGAATAATCACACTTGGCATTCACACATCAGCACAATTTATTGCAAGCAAAAGATAATTACACTTCATTTAGCAGCAATGTCACTATCAGCATTAATGATTACACTTTAGCATTCATTCATTAGCAATATTACTATCAGCATTAATATATACTTCAATTAAGCAAAACATGATACATCACCGATTCTATGCTACATCCAAGCCTTTTCCCAGTAGCTGGGGAAGCCCCTAATCATCTCACAGCCTGGCCAGGAGTCTTGAACCGGGAGAAAGTTCCACAGCGATGTGTCCACCCTGCAGATGAGGCTTCCAACCAGGCATTGAGAAAGCTACATTTATGTCTTATTCTATGCTAAAAATAACCGTGCAGCCTTCATAGTGTTGTTTTGCCACATTCTAGAAGCTGGCCGGGCTCCCAGGATGCTGCAAATTCACACCATAAGGACTGCTCAGAATTCCCTACACCTGCTAGGTCACTGTGCTCCAAACACTGGCCGGTGCCTAGAACACTATGAGCTAAGCAGAAGTTTAAACAAAACTACAAAAACAGGTTGCCTGATAATATACAACCTTCAAGTCAGCAAAATACACTGTCTGAAGCAAAACATAATAATGAGGCTATCTAAAGAGCAAAACACCAATTAAATGAAGCAGCATGTAAAATGGAGTCACACATAAAATGGAGTATAAAATGACATACATTACATGAAATAGCATACAAAATGGAGTGACAATAATCAACATATTATACTATCACTACATTCGGTCCTTTGATTATTGTGAATACGATTTGTATGATATTGGTACCATAGCAAAATTACTACAAATATAACATGATAAGTAACAAGTCCAAATAAGCAAGATAATTGTCACTACAGCAATGATTATGATAGGATGTACCAGAATATTTAACACTTTTGTAGCTGATGGAGACCATCCTGTAAAATATCCCACCAATAATGAGTAGTCTCTTGTTGAATCTTGGAACTTAAATCAATCATTTTATTTTTAACTATCGTAGTTTGCACCTGACTTTGCACTAATGATTTATTTCTTATTGCCAAATGAGCCTGCATTACATCTGTTTCCTGAATTATCTGTTTAATTTTATTTTAATGAGATACTCAATCTTGATTGATCTAAAATATTGGGCTGCCAATACAAAATAAGCTTCTGCTCATTATCAGGGACCTGTGCATTTTACTGTGGTGGATGACATTACAATCCAATGATTACTAGGAATTCATGATTTGAACACGGTCCTCCACACATATTCATTATTACTCATTAAATCACTCTGGGCCTTATTTCTTTGCATTATAGAATACATATGTCTTGTCAGCATTCTGTCCAATCAATAAATCATGAAATATTTTCTGCTACTCCCATTCCCATACCTGTGAAGCATTAAATAACTGCAAGAACTCAAAATCATAATTCAAAGTTAATCTTTGGGGTAAGAAAACAGTTGGCATCCATTGAGCTTGTAAGTTAATTAAGCTAAATACATCAATTCCTACTGCCTGAAGCCTGTTAGTCAGTGTTTCTATATCAACACTATTTAAAATTCCCATGCCTGCCCCTGCTCCACCTAATAGCATATCATACCAAGCTCTTTTATATTTGCATTTTCTACTAAACATAAACGTTATGTTAAAATGGATTACATTTTTCTGATACCGCTGCTACTGATGTACATGTGGATGGAACCTTAACTATACTATCATTGCTAATTACAGGATGATTTTTCAACACTGTAATGTGATCTGCCAAGTAGTTCTATTAGTTTTGCAGTAGCATTCATGCAGAATAACGTGTCTATGTCAAAGTAATACTTGCATTGAAAATGTCTGTTTGATTCATGCAGCAATCAAGTCTATGTTGTACAGTCACCATGCAACTATTCGGTAAGTTGCAGCATCTAATAGCAGTCTGGTTCTGTAATTTAATCCAATTTGTGTCCTGCATAGGTTGGACATATAATCGTCATGCCATTGTCTCAACTGGTTTCCAAATGTTCACATCTGGTGAAAAAGTAATGTTCACTATAGGACATCCTTGGTTTTCAGGGCAAGTAAAGTTGTCTTGCACCCGTAAGCTGGTGGAAGATTTCCAACCCCATTGTACAAGTGGGTCGTCAAGCTTCAATATTTTTCCACCTGGGGTAATAGGCTTTACCGAATGGACCGTGAGAGAGAGTGTTATTCCTTTAGAATCCATTGAAGAACCTAGAAAATACACAGACTGATTATTCTCGAAGATAACATGTGTTCGCTGGTACATATTCCTATCTCTTTCCCTGACCTGATAATTAACACTGTGTTGTCTCGTCGGTGGCTATCACCTCAGCTGGTTCAGGAGGGCCATTTGGGTTTGTAACCCATATTTTGGCACCATTGTTAAAACCTCCTGTAGATCTAAAACCTTATCCCCCTTGCTGTTAAGAGTGTGGGGCTTGTCCCTTTATAGGGGTCACTTTGTTAACTGGAATAATTAACAATTGAGCCACTCTGTCATACTGTTGAATTAACAGATTTTGTTCTGTACTATTCAACAAAATTACTTTCACTTCTCCTTGGTAATCACAATCAATCACCCCTCCCAAAATTTGTATTCCCTTGAGGGCTAGTTCTGATTTAGGTGCTATCCAATCAAAATGTCTCGGTGGAATTTGTATTCCAATACCAGTTTCTATCACTTGAATGTTTCTGCTGTTTATTCTGTATTCTTGAAGGGCATGTAAATCAAGTCCAGCAGCTTCTGGGGTTGCCCTGCAAGGAGACAGAGCTCCTGGTGTAATTTCCCAATATAACACTGTTTCTGTAGTTGAGTAAGCCTGCACTTGCAAATTAGGAGTTATCATTCATTAAAGGGGTCTCAGATTCTCCAATTTGGTCTATTATTTAAAATCTGTAATGCTTCATGCAAATTCTCTTTCCATTTTCGTAGGCTCTCCCCAATTTCCTAAACTGTTCTTTCAGCAATCCATTCATTCTCTCAATTAACCCTGCTGCCTCAGGGTAATAAGGGATGTGAAATACCCACTGTATGTTATGGGCTTGAGCATAAGCTTGTACCATTTTCCCCTAAAATGGGAACCATTGTCACTTTGTATCTGCAAGGGTATTCCATAGTACAACATAATTAAGTTAATTGCCTTAATGGTGTTTTTCTGTGTAGCTTGTTTACAAGGGTATGCCAATAAATACCCTGAATATGTATCTACAACTGTGCAAGCATATCTCGACATCCTCCACTAAGGGGTAGAGGTCCAATGTAATCAATCTGCCAAATTTGTCCGGTAATTTTCCCCTCCCAATTGTCCTTTCACAATATGAGGGATTGGTCTTTGTTGCCCATGTTGGCATATAGGACACTGAGCAATAACAGTTTTAACCAATCCAATGTTAGGGTACACCCTACTATATGCCCACCTGTAAGTGGTTTTCTCTCCCAAATGTCCACATTTTGATGTGCTCATTTTGCCAGCCGTGATAACTGCTGACTTTGAGTTTCTTCAATATCCACTGGAAGAATCTTAGCTCTTTCATCTGCAATAGAATTATACCATCGTTCTAGTGTATCTGAAGCACAATGAGCATCAACATGAAATACAGTGGTCTGAGTATTTTGCACCATAGTCCATATTTCCTGCCACAGTTCTTTTCCCCATATTTCTTTCGAATAAATTTTCCACTCATCCTTAGCCTCCAGTGGGCAGCCAGGTTGTTAAACCATTGGCTACAGACCATGAATCAGTATAAATATGACATGTACCTGGGTTTTCTTGTCTCAAAGCCTGATATACTGATACAACTCAGCATATTGACTGCTTTTCCTTCTCCTGATGTTACAAAAACTTTTCAGTGTGTGGACAATAAGCTACCTGCTTTCCAGTATCTCCTATTTCCCCATATTTGGCTGAGCGTCTGTAAACCATACATGTGTTCGGTCAGAAACGGGCAGCTCATCAAAAGGCTTGCCCCATTTCACAGGGTGATTCTTGAATTTCAGGCATTTTCCTCAACCTGTTCTCCTCTAGAGGAATTTCAGCTACCTTCTCATGGAGGGCTGCTATTCCCCAATTCCTACCTTGCTCGATCCTGAATATACCATTTCCATTTGATAATGCTAGCTTCCTGAGCATGTCCTATTTTGTGAGTTCTAGGGAGCTTTTACCCATTGCATAATGGGTATCTCTGGTCTCAATGCTACCTCATGACCCACTGTCATTTGTTCTGTCTCTATCAGAGCCCAGTAGCATGCTAGTAGTTGTCTCTCAAAGGTGAGTATCTGCACCTACCTCTGGGAGTTTCCTATTCCAAAAACCTAGTGGCACTTTCTGTCTCCCTTGCTTCTGCCACAACTCCAGTTTGCATACTGCCCAGTTACGGACACATTTAATTCTACCTCCCCTCCTGCAGGGGCCAAAGGTCTAAGGCTTGCTGCACTGCTTCCTTAGCCTTATCAAATGCTTTTGTTGCTCATCCCCATTCAAACTCGTATTTCTTTCTGGTCACTTTAATAAGGAGCTAGTATTTGCCCTAAATGGGGTATATGATCGCCAAAATCCAAACAAACCCACAAATCTTTGTGTTTCAGTTTTGTCTTGTGGAGTCGAAAAGTCCAGTATTTTCTGTCGTGCCTTGGGCAATATTTCTCTATGCCCCTGTTCCATTGAATTCCAAAATTTTACTGTTTGGGAAGGACCTGTACCTTGTCTGGATTAATTTCCCATCCTTTCTTCCTCATATGATTAATGGTCTCATCTAGTAACTGCTGTACTTTATCTTGATCAGCCCCCTGGATCAAGATATCATCAATGTAATGAGAAATCTGCATGCCATCCGGCAGCTTCAACTCATCCAAGTGTTCTGCCACCATCCGGTGGCAGATGGTGGGGCTATGTACATATCCCTGAGGTAATCTAGTGAAAGCATATTGCCTCCCCTGCCATGTGAAGGCAAACTGGTCCCAAAACTTTTCCTCAATCGGAATAGTAAAGAATGCATTAGCTAAATCAATAACTGCATACCATACCCCTTTGTGCCTTTGTATTTGCTCTATCAGGGTGTCGGTGTCTGGAACGGCAGCCGTCAATGAAGGGGTGTACTTGTTCAATTCCCTATAATCTACTGTCATCCACCATGACCCGTCACTTTTCTTGACCAGCCACAGGATTGTTCCAAGCTGTTGTTGTGGGTTTAAGCACTCCTGCCTCTAATAGATCTTTAATAGTGGCAGTTATCTCCTCATGCCCTCCTGGTATTCTATACTGTTTCATACAGATAATTTTGTAGCAGGTGGATGGCTACTGGAGGCATCTGCACCTTCCCACTACTATTGGTCTTGCTGAAATGTAAGGTTTTACTCCAAATTGATATTGTCCATCAGACAATTGCAACGTCATCCCCTTTAGTATGTCTATTCCTATAATGTATTCCGGAATCGGAACAATCATTACACAATATTTTCTCCGGGGCAGCTGACCTATTTTCAGTTCCAAAATGGTCTGTACTGCCTCAATTTGTTTACCTCCTAATCCTGTAATTACCACTCGCTGACCTTTGTGTTTTGCTGGGTTCCCATAAATTAATGAGGCCTCCGCCCCAGTGTCAATTAAAGCTCAGACTTTTGGGGTGAGCCACTTTTCCAATTAATTTCCAATTCTACATGAGGTCTAAAATCCTCCTAGCCCACCCTTCTACTGGGACTTAGCCTTCATTTCAGTCATATTTTAAGTTTTCAGTTGCTGCAACTCCTAACGGTACAAATCACTAGGATACAGATCTGCATATTCCTGCTCCGGTCGTGACTCAATGGATCCCTGGTGGGGCCCCCACCCCACCAGGACATACTTTCATCATCAAACTCTGCCGGGGGAGGCAGTTGGACTTACAGACTCCCTGAAGAGACATGTACATTTGTCTTTAACTTTGAATTGATCTGCTTATTTACTCGTTCTTAGTGTTCAATCCCTCTTTTGTACATTTCCCACATATCAGGGTACTGATCCATCAATGTTTTCCTTGCCACCCCATCCTTTAAGAGAGCCAGGAACATATCTCTCCTAGAAACTCGACCCTCAGGATTGGACCGCTGTTTATCCTGTCCTGAAGAATCATATAAACTAGACCCCTTTGGGCCCCAATCTCCCAGTTCCCCTAACTGCCGTATTGCCTCTAGCACTACACCTACTGTTTTCCCCGTCTAATTAATCAACAAAGTCATCATTACTGCCTTATATGCAGGTGGTGCAGTTTTGATAATCTTATTACGTACAGACACTGGCACAACAACACTCATTAAATCAGCATGGTCTTCTGTGGAGACCGCAACTTTCATCATTTCCATTTTAATGTTTTGTATACAGTCCTTTAAGGTAAACCATGGTTTACTATCCTCCGGCCAGTCACTCACCGTCGGATACTTGTGTTTGCAAGCCATAGCCACCACGTCCAGCATCGTGGCATAGCCCTGCCCCTGTATTCGGAGGGTCCGAAACGCCTCCTTCACCACAGGGTCATAGCTTAGTGACAGAAACCTAGGGGCATCAGTTTCATCTAAGCTTACTCCATCCGCCCTGTGTCATACAACCTCACCAGCCATCTCAACAAATCTTCCCCCTCTGGGTGTACGCTCCAGGAGGTCTGATACCTCCTGTTGAGAAAATCCTCCACTACATCGCGATTCCTAGGATTTCCCTGATCCAACACTTCAGTACGCCTTCTAGACACTGGCTGTGCATGCAATATTGGAACCTTACGCCCTCAGCCTTTTCTTCTTTATCTGAGGCTGACCTTTCCTCATCTGTAGAAAACCAAATATCTCCATCCCATGTTTCAGGATCCCAGTGGGCTCCTGCCTAGCTATTACTAGGCTTGCCTTTTCCTACTAACTCTGCCCTCCTCTTTTTATGTATGCTGTACTCGGACAGCTGCATTTTCTGCAACTGTCCGATAGGTATCCAATTTATCACTCAGCAAATGATTTTGACATTGTAACATCACAGCTTTACTTTCCAAATCACAAACCTTTCGTTCCAACTCTGCCTTTTCACTAAGAAGTCCCACTACCTTTTCATGCATCTTCCTATAGGCAGACAATAAAATCCACCCCCTGCGCCCCAAGGCAGCACATTCTTTCCCTTTTGCCACAGGCACTCTTTTCATACATGTAACAACATCTGCAGGCTCAGAATCCTTTAAACAGGATTCCCAGTGTTCACTCAACCCTGCACAACATGACCACTCAGTGGCTAAATCAGCATAAGGTTGGTTTTCCCAACCAGGAATTTCCACTTGTGCACATGCAACATTAGACTCTTTCCTTTTAAACATTTTCACTTCACCTTAGTGTATACTTTCCTTTATGAATCCTGCCATTACATGAATTGTCTTGCCTAATCGAAGAGTCACAAAGGAATAATCACACTTGGCATTCACACATCAGCACAATTTATTGCAAGCAAAAGATAATTACACTTCATTTAGCAGCAATGTCACTATCAGCATTAATGATTACACTTTAGCATTCATTCATTAGCAATATTACTATCAGCATTAATATATACTTCAATTAAGCAAAACATGATACATCACAGATTCTATGCTACATCCAAGCCTTTTCCCAGTAGCTGGGGAAGCCCCTAATCATCTCACAGCCTGGCCAGGAGTCTTGAACCGGGAGAAAGTTCCACAGCGATGCGTCCACCCTGCAGATGAGGCTTCCAACCAGGCATTGAGAAAGCTACATTTATATCTTATTCTATGCTAAAAATAACCGTGCAACCTTCATAGTGTTGTTTTGCCACATTCTAGAAGCTGGCCGGGCTCCCAGGATGCTGCAAATTCACACCATAAGGACTGCTCAGAATTCCCTTCACCTGCTAGGTCACTGTGCTCCAAACACTGGCCGGTGCCTAGAACACTATGAGCTAAGCAGAAGTTTAAACAAAACTACAAAACAGGTTGCCTGATAATATGCAACCTTCAAGTCAGCAAAATACACTGTCTGAAGCAAAACATAATAATGAGGCTATCTAAAGAGCAAAACACCAATTAAATGAAGCAGCATGTAAAATGGAGTCACACAATACAAAATGGAGTATAAAATGACATACATTACATGAAATAGCATACAAAATGGAGTGACAATAATCAACATATTATACTATCACTACAGCAGGGCAAACAAGTAGTCCCATAAGATTCGATCAAAAACTTTTTCTGCATCCAGGGAAACCCGGGCAAAAGGTGTCGAGGAATCCCTGGATGCAGAGAGGAGATAGGAGAGTTTCCTCATGTGATCTGCAGAATGGCTGCCCTGAACGAAGCCTGTTTGTTCCTTACTAATGAGAGAGTCCCAAACAAGAGAGAGAGCTGGATGGCCAAAAGTTTTGCTAGTATCTTAAGATCAGTGTCAATAAGAGATATCAGTCTATAGTTGGAGACTAAGGAGGGATCTTTATTGGGCTTGGGGAGAACGACGATAGTGGCTGCGGTTAGTGAGGGGTCAGAGATGCCTTTTAGGAAGAAATAGTTGAAGGTGTCCAGGAGGATGGGGGCTATTTGTGTCTTGAAAGTTTTATAAAAGTTGGCTGTAAACCCATCTGGTCCTGGCACTCTATCTGGGGGGAGGTGGTCTATCGCAATTACAATTTCAGATAAGGTCAGAGGAGCCTGGAGAACCGCTACCTCAGAATCCAGTAGAGTGTGGAGCTTGGTGTCAGACAGAAATGTGTCCAGCTGGGTGGACTCAAAGGGAAGGGGGGAGGAATATAACTCCTGGTAATATTCTTTAAATGCATCTACAGTGGAGGAGCGGGAGGTAAGTAATTGTCCTGAGAATGTTTGAATGGAGGTGACGATTTTATCAGTTACTTGGGATCGGAGACGTATGGCGAGGAGCTTACCTGTCCTATCCCCCTGGTCAAAATAAAAGGCCTTAGATCTCAGCATGGCATACTCAGCCCGTTCTCCAATAAGGGAGCTGTATTTAGCCTGAAGTGATTCCAGGTGTTCCCATTCGTTTACTGGGGCATCTGGTAAAAGATGTTTCTCCAGGTGTTTAATTTGATCAAGAATGGTTGATAACGAGAGATTCATTTGTTTCTTGTGTTTAGTAGAGAGATGTATACATTTGCCCTCGATGAGCACTTAAGAGCACGCCATAGAATAACCAACTTTGGCATAGAGAGTTTGCAGATTGAAAGTTAAGGGTGTAGTCTTGAATGAGGTAAACATGCTCTTCTGATTTTATTAGTTAGCTATTAAGTCACCAAGTTCTCTCTTTACACGGGGCGGTGGGAAAATCTAGATGTAGAATGGTTGGGTGATGATCAGAAATTAGCTTGGAAGTGTAGCCACATACGGAAACCCCCCTGACAAGATCCTTCCCCATCAGAAAGAAATCAATGTGGGAGGAAGAGCGGTGGGGGGGAGAGTAGAATGAGTATTCTTTCTTCGTCAGGTTAAGTATTCTCCAAAGATCAGTATTCTCCATATTCTCCATATTCTCCAAAGATCATCTCCCCGGGGAGGGGAGATGTGTGTGTGGTGTGGACCAGATCTGTCCAGAGAGGGTGAAAGGACAGTGTTCCAGTCACCCCCTCAGGACCATAGGTATACCAGACCAGTCCGCCAGAATGGTTACCAGGGTGGTAAAAGGTAGAGTCACCTCAATTTTTCTAGAACGGAGCCAAGGACAACTTCAGCATGACCCAGTAGGGCTTGGATGAATACAAAATGTCCTTGTGGGTCAGTAGTTCCTGAAGGAGCCTGAAATGGAGTTTGCAGGCAATCAATATGGTGACCCCCGTTTTCAGTGAATCAGTACCCGAGCCAAAAACTTGACCCACCCATAACCTTCCTAGCAATAAGATTTGCGTACCGGGAAGGTGAGTCTCTTGTAAGAAGGCCACATGGGCTTGTAGTGACTGCAGATGAAGGAGCATTTTAGTCCTTTTTAAAGGTGACTGTGCCCCTTTAATATTCCATGAAGAGAAATTAGCTTCTACCATGGGTACCATGAATATGTTGGGACAAGACCTGAAATTTCGCATTACACCCAGTATTAAGGGGGCACAGGGATGACTCAGATGTGTCACATGAAAACAAAAGATACCCCAGAGTACCCTTGTTAGCAGCAAGACCCTTCCCTAAGCCTCCCTCCCCCTGCACTCCCAACCTAAAATAAGTGGTTTCCAAATTTAGGTAGTAAAGACCCCACTCCCAGGGGCCCCGAACATGAAAAGTAGAACAACAGTTAAAGAACAAACCCCACTGGACTTAGGGGCCCCATTAGAACCAATGGCAAATGCGTGACTCTCTCAGCACAAGTCACACCCGTCCCTCCCACTCTATACCAAGTTCGCAGTAACTATAGAAAGTATAAAACAAACAGCCCTAAACATATACTCCAACAATGGTAACCCAGGAAATGGGACACTGTCATATGGCTAGGCTGTGCAAGACCTGTAAAAGAGAAAAAAAAAGGGGGGGAGAGGAGAAAAGGGGGGAAGGAAGGGGGAAGTGGAAGAGAGGGGGAAAAGAAAAGAGGGGCAACTGGAAAAGGGAAGGAGAGTGAACAAGTCCAGGTAAAGGTCCAGTGGTAGTAAAGTCCTGAGGATCTGACAGGAAAACCCAGTAAGAGTTCCTTCTCTACAGTGCAGCTGTGGGGTGATGGAGAACAAAATGTAGATCTCAAGGAATCCATGGGACGTGCACATTAGCTGGAAGAAAGCAGAGATCCTGTGCACGATTGTGGGGAGTCAGCTGTCCAACCTTAACTAGGAAGACGATCATGCGCACATTCGCACAGTAAGACAGTTTACATCCTTGAGGAAAATTGATGGGGCACATAGTCTCAGGACAGGAGCGTCATGCATTCACGTCCTGTGGAGCAATGGAGATGGATTTAAGCAGCACAGCCCACAGTCTGGTCGCAGTAGGCTCCAAATGCACCCCAGTGAGCAACACCACTGGAGTGTCCAGATCGCCACAAGGAAAGAAAAAGAACAGATCATTACAGGGATATAGGTTAGTCTCTTGCAGCCAGGATTAACAATGACTCAATGAAGCCACAGTTTACCTTTTATAAACAAACTCGAGCTTATCTCAGCCATGCCCAGCCTCAGCAGGTTGCAAATAAGTCGGGAACAGTCCAGGTAGTTTAGATTCTACCTGAGTCACATTTTCAAAAGACTTCCAGGTACTGTTGTGCAGGACAGAGAGACAGGCTAGGTACAACATTTTAAACTTTATGCTGGTGGCTATGAGTTTGGTGACAGCCATATGGTATTCAGCTCTCTTCTGTCTTGTAGCAGTTGGCAGGTCTTGAGCCACATGCAGAGGGGAGGATTCCCATTTGATTTCTTGTAGATCTTTTACTGTCGCCAGTATGTGTTGACGGTCTAGGTGGTACAGTAGGCGAAGCATGAATGGTCGAGGGCTGGATCCTGGGGGAGGCCTAGGGTGCAATGAGCCCTTTCAACAGTGTATTAGGTGCTGCAGGAAGGGGGCTCCGCTACCTTGAATAGCAGTTTCTGGGTGAAAAGAACAGAGGAAGTCCCTTCTGCTTCCTCTGGAAGGCCAACAATAACCAGGTTATTTCTTCAGCTTCAGCCTTCCAGGTCTTCAAGTTTCAATTCCATTTTGGACAAGTGTTGTTGAAGGGTAGTAACTTCAAGATCCAGTTTCTGTCATCAGGTTTCTGGAGAGGCGGTGTGGGCAGACACATCAGCTGTCTGCTTGAATGATTCTTTTAAATCGCTTTTGATGGTTTTGAGATCTGATGCAAACTCAGGGAAGGCGCTCTTCAGAGGAGCTAGCTCAGTTCTTAGTTTTCTTGCTAGTTTTCTACAGCGTCGAGGGCTGTGTATGTGAGGGCAGGGCCTGCCGCATCTCTGTGTCCATCGATAGCACTGGAAAAGCGATTGGGACAAAAATTGGAGCTGGTAAGCTTCTGAGGTATCTCACAGGGCTGTCCAACTAGTAATTTTATTTAAAAAAACTGCAATTTTTGTATTTTTAGAGCAGAAAAGCTGGTACGGGAGTGTGAACAAGAGAGAAGAGAGGTGATCACAGAAGAGATCATGTGATCTGGACATTGTTTAATATTAATATGTTATCTATAGGTGGGCACCAGTAGATGAGTTGTGAAGTTCACCAATGATTCCAAAATAGGTAGGGAAGTTGCATATTATTGTAACCCCCCACCACCACCAGCCCCCCTTTTTTAACCAGCAGGGCTTCTCCTCTCACCACAAATGTGTAGGGGCAACAAGAGAAGGTGAGGGTTTACTTACTATTAGTACAAGACATAAAAGGGGAGAAATGGCCACCATTAGACTCGGTGGACCAGACTGTTATACAAAACAGTCAACTAAGTGTAGCAACTACCTGGCACACACCTGGTGGGACCATTTACCATGGCCAGCAACCCAGGTCCCTGGGAGAAAACGTTTGCTCACAATTATGCTAGGTTTGCACATCTGGACAGCGGCATCCAGGTAACTCCAGACCCAGGGAAGCAATAACAGTACTGTCAAACCAGGTTGGGATTCTAGAGTGTGGCTTTTATTCACATAAAGTAGGAATAATCACAAAGTGAAGATGGACCTCCCAGGGCTACACATATGGGTATTGCAGATTCTCCAGGGTACAGAAATTCCTGAAATTCTCATTTAGCATAGGCTGAAGTAACACAAAACAGTGAACACTCTGGTTCTGAAATGAGATTGGCACACAAGGCTAGACGAGTACATTTCCCATCGAATAGGCACACACGGCCAGTACTAGGACACTTTCCCATATTCTTTTTTTCTATCTTTCTGTTTTTCCTGGCAGGTCCTCTGTCAGTCTCTCTGCCCTGGTCACAGCCCCCGGGCTCCCCACCAAGCGTCGATTGCGGGTATTCTCTAGGTCACCCCCAGCTTACCCCCAGTAGGGTGGGGCCGCAGCACCGGTTCCCCTAATTCTGGTACCATGGAACCAGTAACTGTTTGGGAGTGCTGGTGATGGTGGCTAATTGAAGCCCAGGAAGGGCTTCATTGATTCGGAGGGCCCGCCCCTCCTTTTTTCCATTTTTCCTTCTGGGAGGTGGGAACATGCAATGACATCCAGCGTCTGGCCCGCCTCCATTATGTTCAAGCGCCGGTAGTCCATCTTGTGCCAAGCACTACCCCACCCTCCTCCCGGAGAAGAAGAGCAGTCCATGGGACGCTCTATCCTTCTCTCCCCGGCCAGCCCTCCAGCAACCCGAGTCCATTCCCAAACCCGGGTCATCGGCATTGCAAGCAGAAATCCAACTGCTGCGCTAACAGGCCAGCCTGACACTTTCCCATATTTCATGAGGAATGAAGGTGGTACACACGACCACAAAGAAGCACATCCAGGTTCAGGACTTTCAGAACCCACCATACTGGGGTTAACTGAAAGAAAACAGCCCACATCCAGGGGTAATTACTTCCATTAGGCATTGACCAGATGCACTAAATGAAAAAGCACTGGTGCCCAAATTGAACCTGGAGAGGTAAACGGTCACTCCACATTGGGGTGGAGGGGGGTCTCCCACCTTTTGTTCCAAGTTTATACTCGGCCATTCATCTGATTAGTAACACCGCACAACTGTAGAAAACTGAAGATGCTGTCTTGAGATGTATTTCACACTTAACATGCTATACACACACCTCTAAGGTGTCAGAAATTAAAAGTTTTGTATTTGGACGGTCACATACTGGACACCAACATAGGCAGACACTTTTAAAACAGAAAGTCTAGGTGACAGGGTCCCTTTGACAGAGAAATTCACCCCTAGGTATTGCAGATGCTCCTGGTCTTACACAGAGAAACTGTACTCACAACAAATGAAGATGTCCAGTGCAGCTTCACCAAATAAGTGGATCAAGGGATTGCCCCTGAATCCTGGAGTTTGCTCCCATCCCTCCTGGGATGGAGCAAAGGAAAACCTTTCTGGCACAGGTCTCCACCACTTCAGAAAAATGTCTTCTTTGCTCTTCTTCTAGGGTGAGAACAAAAGTACTACAAAGACAAAGGGGTAGCTCTTTGTCAGAGCTAAACTGAGTTGCCAAGCAGCTGCAGCCTCCTCCTAGGACTCCACTGTACAGACTACTCAACATTCCAGTTCACTCTCCCTAGCCAGCTGGACTTTGTGGCTTAGTTGTTGTTAGAGTTCCATGATTACATCATCACTCCAGCTCAACTAAAACTGAAAACAGAGTGTGACAGTGTGAACCCCATTTACCTGGCATTTCACAAGCTGCCTTCCCTGTCTGCCACTGATCTAACTGAGATTCTAGTAACCCCTGGGAACAAGGGGGTTACATTATACAATGAGGTTTGATTCTCTGTCAATCTGATTGGCTAATTACCATCTTTACCCTTGGGTAAATCCAACAATAACCTGCATTATAAAGATCCGGTAGCCAAAATATAAAAAAAACCAAATCCTTCCTCACTCATGGCAAATGTAAACAAAATGCTGCCATGTTATTTTTCACTAACCGCTTTCTTACAGAAATGGAATCAATATCTCAACAGGTACTGTAGCAGTAGGATAAGAAAGGTTTCCAGTAGTCAGAAAGCAGAAATGGTACCAGCATACAACCCATATCCTCTTCACTCCACGCCACTGCCAGAAATGTTAGAGAAAATGCGGGCCAAAGTCCAATCAGGGCTCTCCGTCTTTACTCACCAGCCACACTCCAGTCCTCAGAAGCCCTGTACTGATTTCTTTAACCACTCTGTCCATTCCTGTATGGATCCATGTAACCAGTCCAATTTCTAAGTCTCTAAGTGATGCACTGATAACACCCAGCACACACTAATTAGCTGTGTACAAATAAAATGACTAAATTGATTTTAAAACCTGCGCCAGCTGTTCAGAGGACCATCCTTACTGCAAATACCAGCCATTAATCACAGCAACAAGCCACTCACAACTCATAGTAGTCTCTGTCTTAACAAAAAACAATTGTGAATGTACCTGAGTGTGTGTGTATGTATGTCGGGGGGGGCAGATGGCTTCAGCCATAATCTTCCAAGCAAAAAGGAATAACTGACAACAAGGAAGGATATTACAAATGAAACAAATTCTAAAAAGCTTTAAAACAGTGAATTAAATATTTTCAATAACTTTTATATATATATATTTTTTACAGAGCATTAGAGATAACAATAATCCACTCCAGCATGTGGGTTATGGTGGGAATTACCCACAGTCAAGTGACTAAATCACATTAGAAGTGTTAAGTCCCACCGTAACCTATACCCTGTCATGGATTAGTGCTTAATTAGCAGCAGGTTTTGAATTCAGGCACTTTGCTGTAAAATTGGACTCATTTGATAGGGCTTGTTATACTGAGCAAGGAGATACAACCTTTCCAATCATGTGACCTAAGGCAGCAGGGAAACCAAATTTATTTCAACCCCAAGGAGGATCCTTGAAGCAGTCAGAGCAGCTGAAGCTAACCAGCCATCTGTGGTACAATGTGCAGCCATGTTCAGATCTCTCCTATCATTCTTAGTGCTTACCAAGTCCATTCAAAGCATGGACAAAAAATAGGACTCTTACTGAGAGATTGTCAAAGAAAAGAAAGTGAATAGCCTCACTGATATGATGAAGGGCTAAGCAGTAATGTCTGAGAAGGTCCTAGCAACAGCAGCATTTTCTGTGAAGGTGCAAACCAATTTGTGCTCACGTAATGAACAAGTATAAAAATACAGCTGGAGGGGCTAATTTATGGATACTCAGGGTTCCAGAGGGAACTGAGAAAGGGAGACCAGGAGTCTTTTATGAGAGGGTGGCTACCAGAAGTTCTACAGTTTAGACTTCCAGTTCCGCCCCCGATGGTGATGGTAGCCTAAGACAACGACTCTGATACCCCTTCCAAGAAAATCCCACCTCTTACTTCCAGAATTCTCAAAATACTGCAAATACAATATGCACAAGATGGGAAATAAGGGTCCTGCATCTATAAAACTAAAGAAAATGGAAGATACAGCGGAAGATGATCCCAGATCGGAGTCCAAGAGCTCAGAATCCGAGTTGATTTTGCTGCAAAGCGCGCCATCGCCTGCTAGGGCTACCCAGCTGGAACATCGCACACCAAAGAACAGAATAAAAAAAAATCAAACTGGACACGATATACCACGAACTGTGTGCATTTAGGGCAGATATCAAACAACTGTACTCAGAAATACGCAGAGATGTGCAGCAATTAGAACAGCGACCTGAGGACTCAGAGCACCAAATTACAGCCACAGAAAATCGAGTAGATGACTTGGAACATGCTTTGCAACAAATACAAGAACAACAAGGCCTCTTAGAAGCACGCCAAGAAGATGCTGAGAACAGAGCACGTCCGAAAAAATATTCGCCTCTGTTGTATACCAGAGGGAAGTGAGGGCTCCAAAATAAAAGAATTCATATCTAACCTACTCTGCTCAGCTTTAGACCTTCCTGAGGACTATCAATTTGATTTTGAGAGAGTACATAGAACTTTAGCGCCAAAACCATCCACGGCGACTACTGCACCCAGATCTATAATTGCCAGATTCAATAAATATGCAGTGAAAGAACATATACTACTAAAAGCATGGTGAACAAAGATCTTCTTTGGGCAAACCAGATTCTATGTGGATCATGACTTGCACCTCGCATAATGAAACAACGAAGACCTACCTCCCATTGCTTCCCACGAAGAAAAATCAGGGCATCCAGTTCCTGACCCCCTATCCAACGAGGCTTGTTGTTTTCTTACCTGAGGGAAAGATGGAATTCTCTAATGCAGAGGAGGCCCATGAACAATTGAAGGCGAAAGGCCTGTCATTTCCAGAAAGGCCGCAATCTGGTGTATCTCATCTCACTCAACCTTCGCGATGGCAAACAGCACAACCAATACCAAATGCAGTAGAAGAGAAGAAAAACCAGATAAATATAAGAGATCCTAAACAACAGTTGGCAAACTTTGTTCGAGACACTACTACTATCCTTGAAAGAGAAACCTGAAATGTCTTGAAGGTACTTTTTGGTAACAGTATTCATACTTAATCGCGAGTGACTGTAGGGGGGGGGGGCTGGAGGTGAGACGGAAGCAGTGAAGAGCTTACTTGGATTCCTCCGATTTAGGCCTAGTGATGCCCTTGACTCTAGCTTCGGGTGTTAAGCCCTCTAAAATATGGGCGACACTTGGACAGTTGTCAGGGATAAGCAAAAGGCCGTGTTCCTGCCGTAGTTCGTTTTCCTTAGCCCACCCTCCCTAACGTAACCCTTGGGAAGTAACAACATAATTGACATGGGCAAAATATGAGGCCTTGTCGTCCTTACCTTCAGAGGAAGCACAAGTCAAGGTTACCATTTGGAACTGATCATCCTACCTCTCTCTCCATACGGGGAATGCACTTGGCTGAACCACATCTGTATCCATACTTATTTTTTGGACATATTAACAAACTGTTTGGGGCAAAACAATATTTAAAAGCAGATCAGAGATGCTGTTGAAGACAGGGACCAGAATATGAAGATCCGGAATATTTTGATTTTCTTTAGGGACAATTCTTACAGGAAGGGGTGCGGTGTTTGAAAGCGGGACTTTGTGCAATCTTGTGCAACATTCTTATGGGACAACCAATGATTTATTTTTATAAGTTGGGACAAAAAAGTTTATTATCAGTTCAGCTTATTACTGCATATTCTGTCCCTTTTTTTTTATTTGTGGGCCTTAATAGCTCACGGAGGGCCCATGGCAAAATATGCCTTGATCCTAACCCTCCTGCTGGGTTTAAGTTTTTATTCTAATGCATACCCAGTACCTGAAGGAAATGGATAATAGTTTCTACCTTGGAAGCTTTACATTTTTATTTTTATATTATTTACTAAAAATATGGTAAAAGGATAACTGCTTTATATCAATATGTGAGAGCCCTAATAATATCAACCATATAAAGTTTTTCTTTAGGCTTAATGAGGTTCTTATGTTTAACCATGCCCTGTTGGCATGTGAGTTATGGCTTAAACTTCGATCATATGCAACACAGCTTATTGAGACGTCAGGCAGGAGGTCTAATGTTTTAGTCCTGTGTGGAAAGAGACTGCAGGGGGCTAGTCAAAGTGATAAAGGACAACCTATGAGAGATTTGGAACTGGGTCCTATACACATCAGAATTATCCTGTTGGGGTTGGAATGTCAAAGAGGGGGAGCCCATAGCCAGAAAAAGACAACTTTTTTTAGAAATAATTATGGATAACTCTGGACGTATAATGTCCTTTAATGTAAATGGCATTCATAATCCCCTAAAACGTAGAAGATTGCTACGATATTTTAAACAAAATAAGCCAGATGTGATAATGCTCCAGGAGACCCATCTTTCCCAATTGGAACACTCAAAACTAGGGGCATGGGGTTTGATAAAGTGGTGGCCTCAGCCCATCCCTCCGGAAGGGCAGTACTGCAATCCTAATTCCATATGGCACACAATTCCAAATGCAAAACAGATCATAGACTCGGATGGAAACTATGTAATTGTGGTGGGTCAACTTTACTCGAGGCAGGTTACACTAGCCTCGCTTTACCCTCCAGGCAGTAAGGTAAAGGTGGCACAGAGATTTCTGGATACCCTATTGCCAGTCATTCAAGGCATGTGTATTATTGGAGGAGATTTAAATATCACCCTGAATATTAAATTAGACTCTTCTAATCCCAGTAGGCATTGGCAGTCTGCTATCCAGAAGTATCTCAGACAAAACCTACCTGAATTGGGGCTCATAGACACTTGGGGGCATTTCTTTCCTTCAGTAAGAGCATTTACACATTTTCACCCAAAACAATACCTCAGCACGATTAGACTATTTTTTAACTTCAGTTGAACATCTTGAATATGTTAGGGATATATATATGTATATATCTATAGGGACATCCCTTCTATCAGATTATACCCCTGTTTTTTTAAAAATAGACATGGAGAGACCTAAAAAACAAAACTTCTGGAGGCTTAATATAACCCACTTACAAGATCCAGAATTCATTCAATTGGTTAAGTCACACATATCAATTATCTAGGCAGATAATGCTTCTCCAGATATAACAGCTACTATTTATTTATTTGAATATTCAGAAAGACTTTTGAGTCATAGACTCATTTACAAAGGTTCTAAGTCATACATACATACATTGCACAGTGGACGATACTTAAGATACAGAGGGAAAGAAAACAGCACATTACATAGTGACATGAGATAACAAAAAAACAGATTACATAGTTGTTTCAAAGTGGGCTAACAGAGAAGTTTAGGAAGTTTAGCACAGCCAGGAGGGGGATAAAAAATCAACAAAATAATGTCAGAGATATTCAATAGGGGGCTGTTTGTCATGTTTCATAAATGCATTTGAGGTACACTGAGAAGCTAATTGCTTGATTGTAAGGAGGCAAGGCAACCAGGTTTCAAGGGCAGTCACATTATTTGAAGCCTGCAGGTATTCCTTAGCTTTGATTTATATGGGCCAACCTTCTTTCGTCAGCTATATTGATTGGGAGGAAGTTTGTCCAGGATGAGGCCTCAAATTGAAAGTCGTTGGTATTGGGATGTCCGCAATGGGGTACCCGTAATAGCTGCTTGCTTGAGCTAACGGTTGTTTTGCCTCATGGTCCTGGCAGGATAATTTGGTGCGTGAGGTGGGGTGAGGCCTAGTAATACCTTTTTGGCCATAAGGCAGGTATGGTACCTGATTCTGCTATCCAGGTTTAGCCAGTTTGTGCTGCTGTATAGGGAGCAGGAGTGCATGAGGTGATCACAACCTAGGATGAGGTGGCAGGCTTTGTTGAGTACAAGTTGGAGTCTGCTTAGGGCTGTGGAGGATGCAGCACTGTAAATTAGGATGCCATAGATAGGTAGGGATAGGATCGAGGAGTTTACGGTGAGCTGTAGTGCCTCGGGGTGAGGCAGTGTTTGTGCTAATAGTGTACGCCTAGCTTGGAGCTAAGAGTGGTAGTTAGGTGTGGGGTGTGTTGATTAAAGCTGAGGGTTGGGGGTTCAAAGTAATCCCTAGGTATTTAAAGTTGTATACTTGTTCTAGGGGGGTCTGGTTAGCAGTGAGAATTTTGGGGCAAAAGTTTTTGTGCGGGTTTTGCAGGTGGGCGAATATCATGAGTTTAGTCTTTTTATAGCTGATAATAAGATGGTGGGTGGTGAGCCAGTCTTCATTTTCATGGAAGGAGAGCTGGAGGGTTTGGTGAAGTTTGAGGGGAGCCAGGTTGGAGGCAAACAAGACTGCATCATCTGCATAAAGGAGCAGATTTCTGGAGCAAGAGGATGGGAGGGAGTTGAGGTATAGGCTGAAAAGTAGGGGTCCAAGTATGGAGCCCTGAGGAACACCGGATTGGATTGGGAGGCAGGGTGATAGGACCGGGCCTATCTTGACTCTCTGCGTTCTATCAAAGAGAAACCCTCAAAACAGTGCTCAGGGATGATATCATCAAGTATACTTCTTTGAAAAAAAAAGGTAGAGAAAAAAGGGAACGGGAACTACAGGAGGCTTTATCGAGGCTACAAGCTAAGTTATGTCAGGGAGATAACTCAGTTAAACCTGAGATGTTAATAATTAAACAAAAACTTCAAAAAGTAACAGACCAGAACATTGAACAGCAACTGCTGTACTTAAATTGAACTCGATAGAGAAGGGGGCCACAAGGAGCCAGGAATCTGGCGAGATGCTGTAGGGGTCCAGAGGCAATGCCATGCTGCCAAACTTCACACTACAAACCAACCGTTATCCCACCCTACTGCTATTAGACAAGCAATGGCTGATTATTATAAACTCCAATATACTGAGGATATCTCCCCAAGCCCACACCAACTGACTACATATCTCCAAAGTATTAAATTACCTCATTTAAATACCCAGTAAGCTGAGTCTCTGATACGTCCTATCACCGACCAAGAGATTATAGCCACCCTTAAGCTGACCAAGACACAAAAGGCCCCGGGACCAGATGGATACCCAAATGAGTTTCTCAAACAATTTCAAAAATTACTTATACCCATCCTACTACCGGCATACAGGGAAATACAGGAGGGAGCCCCCCCCCCCAAAATCTTGGCGATATGCTGAAATTACAGCTATCCCAAAACCTGGAAAAGATGCAACTCAGGCTGCTTCCTATCGTCCCATATCTAAATTAACTGTGACTATAAGGTCTTCATGTCCATTCTGGCTCATAGATTAGACAGATTTCTACCTCAGCTAATTGACAGAGATCAAGTGGGATTTATTATGAAGCGCCAAGCCCAAGATGCAGTACGAAGGGTCCTGTTATTAATAGAATATGCTACTCAAAGAAATATTCCCTTAATTTTACTTGGGCTCAACGCTGAGAAAGCTTTCGATAGGGTGTCGTGGTCCTTCGTCTGGGCTACCCTTAAAGAATTTAATCTCCCTGAAAAATTTATATTCCAAATCCAGGCCATGTACCATTCTCCAGTAGCTTATCTGAAATTAGATGGTTCGATCTCCTCACCATTTACTTGATCCAGAGGTACATGACAAGGATGCCCTTTATCCCCACTTCTTTGTGCACTTTATTTAGAACCTCTAGCTGCCAAATTAAGGAAAATGGTAATGTTCAAGGGATCCCACTAGGAAGCAAAATGTTTAAATTATCCCTTTTGTAGGCAATATTTTGTTAACCCTGACTTCCCCAGAGACATCTGTCCCAGCGGTATGGGAACAATTTTAATTTTTACCACCTTATCTGGCTATAAAGTAAATTGTTCAAAAACCAAAGTACTTCATTTCTTCTTCTCTCCATCCAGACAAATGAAACTGAATTTCCTTCCGCTGGCATAGACTTGCAATGAAGTATCTAGCCATAAAAATCCTAGCTAAGTTAATACATCTTGAAATGGTAAATATGGAACCAATTACACAGCAAATTACCTCAGATTTGTCTAGGTGGGCACAACTCCCCCTGGGCCTAATTAATCGCGTAGAAACAATCCAACAAAATATTTTTCCTACAAACTTTGCCAACTATTCCCTCAGACATTTATTTTCGATCCTGGGATATGCTTATCTTGAGGTTTATTTGGGGAGGAAGACTCCCAAGGGTAAAATACACCTTGCTACAGCTTCCTAGATCACAGGGAGGGCTAAATTTACCTAACTTGAAAGAATATTCTAGAGCAACTCAGACCCGTACAGCCCTATTACTCATTAATCCCTCTTATAGGGCACACTGTAAAATAATAGAGATAACCTTACATGGACTGGAATCCCTACCAACATATCTATTGGGAGACCACAACAGGTGTTATCCCTTGAATAGGTTTCTGAAAATGACAGCTTTATATCATTCAGTATAGATTAACCTCTCAAGAGACATATTATTTAAATGCCCTAACTTGTAATAAAGACCTCTGTCCCTCCTCATTATAGACAGATCTATCAAGATGGGAGCACTATTCCATCAGCTATGTGTTCCAACTGATAAGCCCTGTGGAATTCATCTATTTACATATTTACAATCCTCATATGGATTACCCCAGAGAGAACTCTCGACTTATAAGGCACTACATGCTGTTTTAGTTAAGGTGGCTGACTTCTTGACTGAGATAGCAAAGGCCCCCTCTAAGAGGGTACAGTTGATTGTCCAGGCCATAGAAGGCAGACCTCAGGAACACATTATTAGTAATATATGGCAATGCGTTCTATGTCCACACAGGAACATGACCAAGTAAGAGCCAGATGGGCAAGAGAACTTAAAATAAAACTAGGCCCAGACAGATGGTTACAATCTACCTACTTTTATTCTAAAACTCATCATCATCTTATTGGAGGAGTTTGCATGAAGACCAGGGTTAGATTCTTTAGAACCCCATACATTCAGCTAAAACTGGGAGCATCAAATGCTAGTCTGTGCTGGAGAGGATGTGGGTATTCTCCTGCAGGCCAAGAACATATATTTTGGGCTTGTCCACTCCTATCAGACTTTTGGAGAGATAGTACAGGAACTTAACAATATTTTGATATAATTGACCTATTCACTCCAGGATTTATCTCTGACAGAACACCTCCACAAGAAATACAGATTAGTTGACTTAAATATAAACTGGTCACACTTTTAATTCTAATAGCTAAAAAAGTTATTACCAGATTATGACTCACTAAAATGATTCCTGATAAGGCCTCTTGGAGAAACCTCACTTATGAAGTATATAACCTGGAACGTCTTTCATATAAGATAAATAACAGGATTAACACTTTTAATACTAGATGGGGACTGTGGGTTGCATACCAATTAGAGACTTATTCAGACTTTGTACCGTGAAACCAAAAAAGGTTAATCTTATTTATGCAACAGGTGTCTGAATAAATCTGCACTGATAAATCCATTTATTCAGGCTACTATGTGGATAAATTTATTTATCCACATAGTAACTACATCATCACCCATTTATCCACACAGTACTACATCAGTAGCTCATTTATCTACACAGTTCTCTTCAGAATTCATTTAGAATGTTCGGCCTCGAAAACAGTACTAACCATATTTAAATGTGAATAACTTAAAAATGAAAAAGATAACATGGTACTGTGAGCACGAAAATTGTTCAGCACAAAATTACCTACAAAATGAATAATGTTTCATTTATATAAACCCTGTATATTGTATATGATTAGCAAGAAAACAGAAGAAAATGATTTTTTTTCACTTTTTTGACAAACAAATATGAATAACTTTAAAACAAAAAGTGATAGCATGGTACTGTGAGCACGAAAAATGTTCAGCTCAAAAATATCTACAAAATGAGTGGTGTTTCATTTATAGATACCATTTATTTTTTATAATTAGCAAAAAACAGCATAAAATTCAATTTTCTTTTCCCTTTTTTGACAAATTATTTGCACCTACCAAAATCAAAATGTTCACACAACATCTAAACCTGTTGCATAAATGGAATATGCAGCAGTTCAGTGTGTGATAATGCATTTATTTTGTACAGTTTCCAGTGACCTCTCTTAACTCTTACTCGTACCTTCGGCACTTGTGAGGTTACTTGAGGTCACTGGAAACTGTACAAGATAAATGCTTCATCACACACTGAACCACTGCATACCCCTTATGTATTTCATGCTAATCACAGTTGGGATAGTATATTATTCTGGGGTGTCTGATGCTAAAGGGTGGAGATCCAGTTCGAGAGAGATGTTGATCTGGAAAAGAAGGAAGGGGGAAGCAAGGGAATCTTATTATTTATTTAAGACTATAGTCTATAAGATCCTAGTTTGGTCAAAGAACCAAATAATAAAAAAATAAAATATTACTACAGAGATATGTTAAACAATCTAATGTGTATAAATCAAATGCCTGTAAATCAGCTGCCTGTATGAGCTGCATTATGGAACCTCAACAATTAATATGTTGCATAAAATGTGATCATGTATGTGATATTCTACCTCAAAATAAATAAAAAGCTATATTTAAAAAAAAAAGAATTTCTACAGTTTAGCACTGACACAGTTCTAAAAGCTTACTGGATAACTCCAAGATGGCACAGGGTGTCACAAGAAGGACCCTTTACTTTGCTGATGATAGCAATGTCGCCTGGGGAATGGGACATCATTCTTTTGGGCTAAGAAAGTGGAGCATGTCATGTGACACCCCTTCACAACTCTCATCCAGAGAAAGGCCTTTTATGGGGTTAGGTAGAAACTTAAAGAATTAGACATTCTGTTCAGCCTGCTGTTCCCAGCCAGGCTGCATTTCTAATGCCATTATACTGTCACTGATCTGAAGGAAGCAGTAACATGTTTGGAGAGGCTGGAGTGGACTCATCAGTCAGAGGCTGGGAAGATAATGATTATTCAGAAGGAAAGGAATAAATAACATTTTGAAAGTATTGTTCTCCACCTGCTGATGCTACTCCTGTAGACCTCCACCCTATAGAAATAAATGTCATTTTCATGTTTGCTATGTGCATAAGCAAGAAACTTTATGTGACAGCTTAGGAAAGAGCGAGGAGTTTTGAGGTGCGGCACTGTGATGCCGATGCCCCCACTGCATTTTGAGGCTTGGGCGTGTTTCCCCAATGTGGTGGCGCTGCTGACTAGTTCAGCAAACATGCCACCAACTTGAAACTCATTCGCTACTGCAATGAGGGCGACCCGTCATTGCAGGGTGGTACCTTGCTTGTGTAATATTTCAAGTTACATGGTGGCCGTTGTCACCATCTGCCTCAAACCTCATAAAGCCAATGGGGTGCCCAATCCCTGTTGGCATGCCCTCCCCAGGTTATTTGCCAATGGGGAGCTCACTCCCTGTCGACATTATACCCAACCATATATTTTGTGAGGGGTGCCCAGTTCCCCCTCAGCATCATCCCCCTCAAACACAGATCATTGTTCCTTTGCCGATGGGGAGGCCCAGTTCCCATCGGCTCCAGTCCCCCCCCAAAACACACATGTGGCATGCTGGGAGCCCGCCCCAGCATACCAAATCTACCTGCAAAAGTGGAAAACCTTCCCACAATGGTTTAATTTTTTTTTTTTTTACCTGAAAAGTAGAAAATGGTCCCTCATTGTGTCCGGTGCCATCTCTCTCAACCCGCACCCACCCTCTGCGCATCCCACATCCCTGCACCGCCCCTCACCCCATACTTACCTCTGGAGCTGGCGCTATGATCCTCGGTGGACCGGGAATACTTCTGCACTCTGCAAAAGCTGACCGCAAACTGAAGAAATACCGGTAAGCTGTATAATGGCATAAATGTTTTGTTTGTTTTTCAACTTAGGTGGAGATCTCAACCATTTTTGCAAATTTTGGCACCAAATTTTTATCATGGGGTTCTTGGGACCCCACCTCATGAATTCAATCACTGTCATGTTGTTATTCAGTCCCAAAAGGTGATTTTGAGAATTCACAGTCACTGCGCAGAGTCACCTTTCAGGACTGAGTAATGAAACAACAGTGTTACTGTTCATGAGGTGGGCTCCCAAAAAACCTATGTTGCAAATTTGGTGAAAAAATTCCAAAAAATGACTGTTACGAGTGAGCGTTGCACAGTTCCTACGCAGGCTTGTAAGTCCGAGAATGTTTAATATTTTCTCTCCAGATTTTCAGCATTGCCATTTTTTCACACCTCCTTATGAACAGTACAGCTGTCATTTTTCACATCTTGCCCAAGATGTGGTTTTGTACATGTGGCACACACAATGGTACGACCACTGTAAATCAGCGTTAGGGGCAGATTAACAAAATCACAGTGAAGCTGTTCATGAGTGGAGGTCCCGAAATGCCTATGTTAAAATTTTGGTGAGAACATTTCACAAAATGACTGTATTACGACTGTGCGTTGTGCAGTTTCCACACACGCTCGTAACTTCGAGACCTTTGAATATTTTTCACTCCAGATTTTCAACATTGGCATTCTTTCATACCTCTTTATGAACAGGACAGCTGTGATTTTTGACATCCTGCCTGAACTGTGTTTTTTCGCACATCTGGTACAGAATGGCGCAGTTGCTGTAGCCAATGAACATTCGAGACAGATTAACAAAATCACAGTGCCACTTGTTCATGAGCAGAGGTACAAAATGCTTTCATGAGGTGGAGGTAACAAAAAGGCCATGCTGAAAATTTGTAGTGCAAATACCAACAAACGTCCACACAATTATCAGGAAATGAATTCCATAAAGTCGAACATTGAAATGAGAAAGTTCTGTCACTCATACAAGTATTTATCCTTGGAATCTGTAAATTCAACACACTAGTAGAACGTAAAGATCTAACATCTTCCTTTATATTAATCAAGCTATAAAAAGGTGAATTACAATCATGTGCAAAAATAGCATTAGTTAAGCAGCCAAACTTATAAAAATAAGCCAATTTGGGAGGAAGCCAATTAAGCTCATTATATAAATCACAATGATGTGTATTATAGGGTTTAGCCAGGACAAATCTACAAATAGAATTAAAACACTTGTTTACCAAATCTAGATCTTTAGACGCTAACTTGGAAAACCAAAAAAAGAATTGTAATGCAAGGTCATCAGTAATACACTTTTCGATATCATTTATCTTGCTTCTCTAGTTAAACAATCCTTAATTCGATATAAGGCGCCTATTTTTTGATTTACAGATTTCACTATATATCTAATATGTAGCGAATAAGTTAAACTGGCATTAAGTATTATGCCTAGATACTTTGTTTCAGTTACTTGTCTAATCAGTGTTACCTACCAAATCATTTATAACCAAAGGATCAGCATTATGAACCTTTGGTACAGATCCAGATAAATCACATTCAGTCTTTTTTGGTATTCAAAACTAAGCAATGATCCTGTAACCATTTATTCAGTGTCAAGAAATCCTGCTGTAGAGAAGAATTAATCTCACTGATTTTTGAAGAGGTGGTATACAATAGTATGTTGTCAGCGTACAACAACAAATTGGAGAAATGTGGTACCCTAACAATAGGATCAATAAAAATGAAAAACAGCAGATGCCCCAAAATGGACCCGTGTGACCCCATGCCGCAGCTCACCCTGTCGCGACTCCACACTACCAGTTTTCACCCTTACTGGATGTGCACTTAAATAACTAAGGAACCAATCACATGTTATCTCAGAAAGTCCAAGGTCCCCCAGTCTCCAGAGCAGCATGGAATGACTGACTAAATTGAAGGCTTTTGATAAATCAATAAATAGAGCACCAGTCCACTGACCGGCATCCATAGATCTTAAAGCATGGTTAGTAAAACAAGCCAGGCTATAATGCCTCTGAAAACCATGCTGCTCTGGAGGCGAAGACTCATGGCTTCCAAACCTCCAGTTGACAGTTAACCAGTTTTTCAAAATCTTACTTAATGGAGAAAGAATAGACATAGGCCGGTAATTATCAATTTCACGATGTTGTCCCGATTTAAATATAGGTTTAATGATACTTTGCTTCCAAACCTTAGGGAATATGCCAGTGGAGAGAGCTACATTAAAGATGGTAGAGGTTCATATATGAAATTAGAAACACGTTTTAAGAACCGTGGTTCTAAGCCATCTGCTCCTGCACTTTTATTAATGGACATTTGTCTAAGCAACTTAAGTACTTCATGTGGCTGTATCATACTAAAACAGTGAGAATTATCATCACGATTACATTCAAATTCAGAATTGTTCAAGGCAGAAAAAATCAATACTAATCAAGTATTTGGATAAATCAGTGAACTTTTCCAAAAAGTGGTCAGAGATTTCCTTAGGCTCAGAAATAGTAACCCCATTTATGTTAATAGTACCAATACCTTTATTTTTGTTTGGATCTGTTAATTTTTTAAAGATTCCCAGATTTTTAGAATCTCCTAGTTAATTTATTTGATGCTTCTGATAATAATCTGGTTTTTCTTTACATATCAACAATTTACATTTATTTCTCAAGCAACGATACTGATTGAAGGCCTCAACACTATTAAAGGTTTTATAAACCTTCCAATATTTATTTCTGTCTTTCATTAAAGAAAATAATGCAGGTGTAATCCATTTACTATCTTTGCCCTTAACCCTTCTTTTAATCAAAGGGAAAAATATATCCTGAATATGTAAAAGTGAACTAAGAAAAAATCAACAGGTACATCAGGATCAGAAATTACATTCAAAAAGACCAATCAATCAACTGAAGTTTGAAAATCAAACTATCAACATCAATGCCACAATAGTTTATATATATAATTATTTTAGGAGGTATCTTTATCTTCCTAAATCTCCAAAACAATACACTGGCATGTGGTCACGAATAACTGTCAGAATAAGTCATACTCTCTGTTATCCTATCCACTGTTTTAGTCATTATCCAAGCAAGTAAGGTGTGTTGTTTGTTACAATGATTCAATCTAGTAACATCTGATATGATTTGGTATAATCCAGCACCAAAAATGCTAATTCGAGTTATTAATGAACTTCCCCACCCAATTCAGATGAAAGTCCCCATTATTACTACATATTTAGATGGAACAAACTGCTGAAAATAATCCAAAATTCATGCAGTCCATTAATACTAGCCTTAGGAGGGTTATAAATAACACAAAACCCCAATTTAGTACAAGTAGCCAATCATAATTCTAAATGAAGCCATTCACATAACATTGATTGTTGATAAGACATATCAACCCCAACAGCATCAAGTCTATCAGAAACAAAAATCAAAATCCCCCCTTCTTATTATCCTTCCTATCTTTCCTAAATAATTTATAACCATCCAATGAACATATTCCATCAGTAATATTTGATGTTAGCCAGGTCTCTGTAATACTGAAAACATCAGGCTTATGAATCCCAACCCATGCCTCAACTTCAGCCTTCTTACTAAGAAAGCTCCTAACATTAATATTAACAAACTGAAGCCCATTAGGACTCGCGTTCTGATCATTATCAATAGCTACAGGCCCTGGATTGGGTTCAACATCACCTGATAATGATAGCAAAATTCCAGTAACCAAAGGGACATGATAAACTGCCTAATCAATCCCAAATATAAAGAATTGTGTGTCTTAGTGAAATGAATACTCCGTAAATCTAAAACATTCTGTTTGGATAAGCACCCCAAATTAAAAATACAACTTTCATGATGAGAATAGGACTCGGTCAATGTGTTAGAAAATTTGAAAGAATTAGGAGAAACCTACTGATGTGGTGTATTATCCAGTACAAAAACTCCTGCATCAGTACAACTTAGTCCTGTGATAATTAGGACATTAAACCACATTGTTCCCATGATGAAACTTGCAAGTAAATATAAAAATAGAAATGAATAAAAAAAACAAAATAAAACAAACCCCAATTAAAAAAAATATATATATAATACTGTCCAGGTAAATAAAACAAACCCCAGAAAACACTAAGTCCCTATCAGTATAATAACACAATTGCACTTTTGTATGAGCTAATCAGTCTCCTCCCTTCAAACACCTGTTGCCTCTTCACCCGCACCGGTAGCCTCCCCCCTGCTTACCAGCACCGGGACTCCTGCAGCAAAATTCACAACAATGGCAACAGGCAGCAGATCTTCAATTAACTATAAACACAAAATAGCTGAAAACGTCTAGATATCAAAACCGAGGGAACTGAAACCACAATCTTCACTGGGTAGCAGATGGAAGTGCAGTCAGCTTCGCTGAAATCTGCTCACCACAAAGGATGTTTTTGTCAGTGTTATTTCTTCTGCCAAGTGGCACTCACACTTGTGCCACAGTGCTAGGGCTGTGCACAGTGCAGTTCTTTTCAAGCGGTCTGCTCCTCTTCCTCTGTGACACAAGTGCTTCTCTCCTCCCTTGCTGACAGTCTCCGATAGCTGGGAGTAGCAGGCAAGTTGACGGATATGGAGGGGAGCACTGGCACACAAATTAAGACCCTGGAAGCTCAGCACAACCCAGAGGCATACCCCAGTGCATGTCCTTCGCGTGAAGATCAGTACTTCACTGCCATTCCTAGTCTGCACCTGTCTAACTCCTGCACTTCCAATGCTAATGCCAGCAAGCAAACATTCAGCATTGACAAATACTTGTTTTTTCTCTACGGTTTTAATGTTTGAAATATGCACACCTGTGGAGGTTAGATCTAAGCAGTAAGATACAATGGGTGTGCACTGTGCTGAGATGACTGTCGCTGATGGGTGTTCACAATTCACAATTTAAAGCTCGCTCCTGCTTGCTAGGGGACAAGGCTATATAGTAAAAGCAGAAGTAAGACCCAGAAGTGCTCCCATGGGTCACGCTACTGACTGAGCAGAGAAGACAAATACTAATAATAAATTAAATAAAACCTGCCTTTCACTCCCAAAGACAGTGCAGCAGTATTAACACCTAAAAATGCCCACAAACACAGTTTTTATGTCTGTAGTTCCCTCAGACACTCTGGGGACTACAGTAATCAACCACCCCTGTGCTGTCTCCAGGACAGTGGAGCACAACACACAGCTAAAACACATTCCCTGAGATTTATTTGGTGTTTTAATTTTTTTAATAAATACTCTGTGTGCCCACACTGGCTAAGGGGGAACAGTAGAAACACACACACACACACAGACAGCAGATTTACAATTTAAAGCTCACTCCTGCACACTAGGTGCTGAGGCTATATAGTAGAGGATCCAAAAGCACTCCTGCGGGTCACACTACCATCTGAGCAGAGAAAACAAAATTAAAATAATAAATTATTCATAGGATAAGGACTAGTCACTTAGCATTAGCCATTCTAGACCTGCACCACTCTATATGTTAAATTGAAAACAACTGTCCCCACAATATTCATCCAAGGTATTCTTAAATTGGTTCATACTATTGCATGACACCACAAGTGGTGGCAAGGCATTCCATTGTGTCACCACACACTGAGACAACCAATTTCCTCGCTATTTTTTTATTGTAATGCTCTCCTTTTAGTTGATATTGATGACCCCTATTCTTAAATAATACTTGTCTCTTACATTCCTGAAGATCTGCATCCTTTGTTGCCCTATAGGCCAGGCACATACCTTCCCTGTACCTTCTATACTGCAATGAATACAGCCCAAACCCTTCACGCTTCTCCTCATAGGCCATGCCCTGCACTTCATCCACCATTCTCATTGCCTGCCTCTGCACACCCTCAACCCACCTTACATCTCTCTTCAGATTTGGCACCCAGAACTGACTACAATACTCAACGGTGGGCAAACCAGCAAAACAAATAATGGGACCACCACCTCCCTGTACCACTTTCGATATTCTGTCTTATAGTGGCCAGTATACCATATCCCTTTTTGTTGCCTCAGAACACTGCCTTGATAAACTAAGGTCACTACTAATTACTAGGGCTGTGTGAATATCGAATATTAATTTCCGAATACCACGAATAATGGACTATCCGAATATTCGGAACCGAATAGTCCACTATTCAGCTGGTATTCAGTATTCGGCCATGCACAAGGACAAAAAAGTCTTTCCCACCCTCCTGGCCAGCAATAAATAAATATTTTCACCCTCGTGTCTCGTGGTCCCACCTCTGGCCAGTCCAAAATAAAGAATCCCCCCCCAATCCAGACTCTCAGCAATATCCCCAGTCCCCAGATGTATAAAAATAATTCCTTAATTTCCTTGGTGTCTAGTGGACCCCCCCACCCATGACCCCAAGCGGGCCACTGCTACAGCCCTCCATCACCTCCATGGCTGGCAGCCCAACTGAGATTTTCAGTGAATGGCGTGCCATGACAAGCACGTGCTCATTCACTTCACCTCCAGATTCAGCCACCAGCAGTGACTAGCACTACCAGGGACTGGAGGGAGGGGAGCTGCTCTGGTCACCAGCAGCGGAGACAGGATGGGGAAATGGCATTGTGGAACCCGGGTCCACAGCGGCGTTCCCCTCATCCCGCCCCCGTGGTGACCAGAGCAGCTCCCCTCCTCCAGTCCCTGGTAGTGCTAGTCACTGCTGGTGGTGAATCTGAGTAACAGTGAATGAGCACATGCTTGGCCAGCATGCGCCATTCACTGAAACTCAGTTGGGCTGCCAGCCATGGAGATGAGTGGAGGGCTGTGCCAGTAGCCCACTTGGGGTCATAGTGGGGGGTAGAGGAGTGGGGGGTGGGGGTCCACTAGGCACCAGGAATTAGGAATTATTTTTATTTTTATACATTTGGGGACTGGGGATATTGCTGAGAGTCTGGGGTGGGGGATTCTTGTTTTAGACTGAGATCGTCCAGGTTGGGACCACTAGACACCAGGGCTAAAAACATTTATTTAATGCTAGCCAGGAGGGTGCTCTTATTTTTAAATACCCCTCCCAGCCACCCGAATCTGATACTGAATATTTCGAACCTGAGTACCATATTTGAAAAAAGGTATTCGCACAGCCTTACTAATTACCACACCCAAATCCTTCTCAGCATCCACAGTCTGCAGACATGTCCACCTATATAATATTTGAATCTCCTATTTTTTTTACCCAGATGCATAATCTTGCATTTATTCAGATTCAATCTAAGTTTCTTTCTTGTTGCAGTATCACCCAGTTAATTAATATTGTTTTGGAATATTTTAGCATCCCTTGCAGTTATAACCAGTGCACCCATTTTAATATCATCAGTGAATTTCGCCATCCAAGCTTTACTATTACAGGT
This sequence comes from Neoceratodus forsteri, assembly GCA_016271365.2. Taxonomy (NCBI): domain Eukaryota; kingdom Metazoa; phylum Chordata; order Ceratodontiformes; family Ceratodontidae; genus Neoceratodus; species Neoceratodus forsteri. The sequence continues at coordinate 28,558,450 of JADMNL010000035.1, read as the reverse complement.
TATAGATGCCAGTAGGATGTTAAAAATGGTAGGTCCAAGTACTGATCCCTGCGGGACCCCACTTGTCACAGGAGCATAACCAGAGAAGTTCCCCTTGGCTATCACTCGCTGTTTCCCATTTGTTAGCCAGGCACATATCCATCATATAAGGCACTTGTATAAGTTGATTTCCTCTAGGGATTTAATCAACTCAGAATGGGAAATACTGCCGAAGGCCTTTTTAAAATCAAGATATAGTATATCCACCAGGATATCCCTATCCATGGCCTCGCTAACTGGGTCAAAGAAGTATTATCAGACTTCCGGTTATGTCGCTCCTACTATGGCTGCCTAGCTCTCAAGCTCCCCATGTCCATGATATTTTCCTCATCGATTATCTTACAAAATTGACATTAAAACACTTCAAAATAACAAGAGGGAAAGTTGCAGATACCTGTCATGGAACTTCAGAATCGGTTCGCGGTTTTACCGCATGATCCCACTGAAAAAGACGAAGACGCATCAGGCTCGGAGGCTTCGGCCACATCGCAACACTCTAGGGACACTGCTACTACTTTCAGATGTGGAGGTTCTTGGGTCAAGGCGAAAACCAGTAAAATTAACAAAACTACACCAAATAAACAACTAGAACCCACAATGGACAGCAAATTGGACAGGATCCTTACAGAACTCTCAGATATAAAATCGAAAGTCAGATCCTTCAAGGAGACCATTACAGAAATGAGAACAGACATCCAGGGCCTGGAGACAAGTCACGGTATTAGATCAGCAACAGTCCACTACCTCGACTCAACTCTCTCAAATACAAGACCAAATGAAGCAGATAATTCAGATATGCAAACTGACCACAGAAAAACAGGAGGACTCTGAAAATAGGCAAAGGAGAAAAAATTTAAGGATTTACTCGGTCCCAAAAGGAGCTGAGGGACGGAATATAACTGAGTTTGTAGATACTCTATTACGAACAGCACTGATATTAGATACTGATTTACCCCTAGAATTTGCGTGTGTTCACAGGGCTTTAGGCCCCAAACCCACATCAACATCAGCGAGGCCTCGCTCAATAATTATCTGTTTTCTGAAGTATCCAACCAAGAAACTTATTTTAAAGAAAGCTTGGGCACAGAGAAAAGTTTTTTTGGGGTCTATACGTATATTCATTGATAATGATTACGCCCATACACGCTAAAAAAACGTAGAGGGTATGTCTCTTTGTTCCAAGCGCTATGATAGAACAAGTATGCCTTTAAAACCCCATATCCAGCGCTACTCGTGATACAATTTCCTGAGGGTCAGCAAATATACAAATCAGCCACAGAGCCTTATATTGACTTTCAGAAGAGAAATATCCCGCTTCCACAGAGATCAGAAGGATCAAAAAGACTGCCTATGGGTCCTTGGGGAGAGAAACAAACTGACAAGAGCTTACAGATGCAGCAAATCCTGGAATATATCCGCAGCTTCTCATACAAGGGCCTGCAAATGGATTGAAGCCTGAAGAGTTCAGACATCTCAGAGACTGTGGAATCTGGGTAGGTCCTTCTCTGTTGGGGCGGGAGCTGGGCTTGTACTCTGTCTCCCTTGGGTGCCCGAGCAGACCATCCAAGGAAATTTCAAATTAGAATAGGGAAGTTACTCTCACTGATTTCATTCGATGGAATGAGGCTTGACACGGTGTCGTGCCCGGTGGGGGGTCTTCTTGGTACACTTTTGATATTACTCATGGGGAAAAAATTAAACAAGGAGAATTTTGAATAAACCCCATGGTGGTTAAATTGATATTGGTAATCTGAGCGGCTTTCAGGTGCCTTGGTACTGATGGCCCTATGTGTGTGCCCCCTATCCAACTGGATCATGAACGTCCGGTCTACTACCCGCACCGATATCCCCTTGAGAGTATGGGTTCAAAAGAAAGTAAGAAAGGCACGGAGTCAGGAAGGACCCATGGACCCGCTTGGGGTGTAGACCCCATCTGAGCTGTGCAGATTCTCAGGCTTTATGAGCCGATACTAAATAATCTCAGTGTATGGGACCAAGCTATGGTATATTGTGATCTGGGGGGGGGACCGCTTGGAGTGGTTGCTGGCTGATGGATCTCTGAGGACCTACCATAAATAAAATAAGATAAAATTGGTGCACCTGCGGTGAGGCCCCACCTTCCTTCAGGACCGTTGCTACTAATAATTTGACCTGATGGCGAGAACCGGCTGGATTTATTGAAGGGGAAATTAGGAAAATAAAATCCCAGTCAAATTGATACTCTCATCTTAAATCATGAGAGAGAGCAATGAGAGTGGCCTGCTTGAGATACCCCCTGGGGGGGATGGGACGTAGGTACGGCTGTGCTCGTATCTTGACGGGGAGGACCCTTGCCTTGAGGTCACAGACACAATATTTATCCATGCTGGAATGATAAACACTCCTGGAGTCACTTTCTTTGATGGAGTTCTGAACTTTGGACTTTATCCGGCTAAAGTCTTCAGTTCCACACTACTTTAATAAGATCATTGCCTACAAATATATGTAACCTAAGGACTTTTTTAACCTAATCGGACTATGGAATTTTAATATTGGCACATAGACTGAAATAACTTAAGACATTAATTAAAGTATAAGGCAGATTTCTTGTATAAATATATTAAGGGAGGCAAAGCGGGGATTAGGTAGGGAGCCTAGGGTGCCACACCTCACGTTTTCTTACTCTTTTCCCTACCCACAATTCTAAGATATAGAATTTTACCTAACCTCTATCCCCTTATTTATTTTTTCCTTCCTTATTCTTGTTTTGGGATTGATATTCCCAGAGGGAGCCCCTTGGCAGTAAGCAGAGCATTGCTCCCTTGACAACCAGTTTGGTTGTCACAGTTAGGTTGGCTGAAGATAGCCACCTAGAACATGGAAGTCACCATTGTAAATAGCTCTAGGTCAAATCTGGAAGGGCCGTATAAGCCCTATCGGTTCCCCTGTTGGGCTGTAGAGGATTTAATTTTGTTACTATATCAGGGCTGGGGATTTATCGCTGTCATGATTGCAAGAGTTATTTTAAATATGGTGGGGGTGGGGGAGAAATGGTATAATGGTGGGTAGACATGAATACATTTTTAAGGTGCTATCGCACAATGTAAATGGCGACTGGGCTGGTCAAGAGATACAGAACCATTAAGGCACTTAAAAGATTAAAGCTGAGATATTCCTACTTCAGGAGACACACCTCTCTTCTAATGATCACCAAAAGTTATCTAAATTTGGTTTTAGACAAGTTTACGAATCATCTTATCGCAGAGGAAGACGCAGAAGGATAGCAACGCTAATTGCTCAGAACTCCTCCTTAGAGATATTAGACCATTACTCAGATCCTGAAGGCAGACTGGTTGCGGTGAGTGGCTCACTTGGTGGCCAGCAATATACAACTGCAAATATTTATATTCCCCCAGCAAGTGATGCCTCTTCAATATAACAGACAGTAGATAAAGTGTTGGAATATCAAAGGGGGGGGTCCTGATAATTGGAGGAGATTTTAATTGCCTCTTAGATCCATCTCGTGACATGACAGCCCCTAGAACACCCCACAGACAGCAGGTCAAGTGACATCTGAGAAGGTTGATTAAAGATTTAGGCCTGGTGGACACCTGGCACCACCAACACCCCACACGCGAACGCTCAGCTCCTTCTCACATGCTCATAAGCATTATTCTAGACTGGATTATCTATGTATATCCAAAGAACACGCAGACCAGATAGGAAGGACTGAGATTCATAATATAAGTTTATCAGATCATGCACCAATTACTTTAGATTTAGACATTCAAAGAGAGAGAGAGGTTACCTACTGGAGGCTTAATAATTCCCTATTACTAGACCACAAATGTAAGGAGCTGATAAAGACAAAAATAAAAGAAATAATAGAGGAAAACTCTTTCCCACAGACCTCACCCCAATTACTTTGGGATATCCTGAAAGTAGTTTTAATGGGCCATATTATAGCCTATGCAGCCCAAAAAAAGTAGATGTGAAGCTAACTTAAAGCAATTACAAGAAAAGCTGAGTTTTTTACAACTTGCACATATGCAAGGAGATGATTCATTACTGGACCAGATCGTGACCACACAACAGGCTATACAAAAGATACTTACTGCTAAAACAGAGCAGGCTTTGCTGTGGCTCAGACAAAAATATTTTGAAGGGGGCTCTAGGGCTTCTAGAATATTGGCACATCGCCTCAGAAGAAGAATTCAACAAACAACAATCACTAACATTAGAGACCCTATCTCGGGTCACCCCTGCCTCACAACCACATCCATAGTGGCCGCGTTTAAATCATATTACACTAGACTATATACAGCTGAATCTAGGTCAACAGAGAAGGAGAATTTTTTGTCAAATCTAAATCTCCCACAGCTTATGGAAATCCTGAAACAGTCCCTAATCCGCCCAATACAGAGTTCAGAAATAAAATTGGCTGTCTCCAGCCTTAAAATTGGTAAAAGCCCTGGCCCAGATGGCTATGGGGCCAAATTTTATAAAATGGCTTGGGATTGGATCGCAGATCCACTTACCGAAACTTTGAGAGAGAGTCACTCGAGGTCTGTATACCCTCTTTCATGGTCACAGGCCATGATCTCAGTGATTTTAAAACCACAAAAAAAAAACACACCTATGCGACTCTTATCGACCGATCTCCATCTTAAATCAGGACTACAAAATATATGCGAGCATTCTAGCTCACCGGCTTGATGACATAATGCCTGATTTGATACATTTGGATGAAGCAGGATTTATCCCTGCCCACCAGACCTCTGAAAACTTTAAAAGAACCCTCTATCTAATTGAACATGCAAATAATAATAAAGTCCCATTATTAATAATAGGATTTGATGCACAAAAGGCATTCAGTAGAGTCTCTTGGACTTTTCTAGAGAAAACCCTTACTAAATTAGATTTCCCCAGGAGTTCATTGCCAATATCATGGGTATCTAGTCAACACCACAGGCAATGGTGAAGGCCAATGGCTCCTGCTCAGCGAGGTTTCCGCTCACTCGTGGAACAAGACAGGGATGTCCACTCTCTCCTCACTTATTTGCTTTATATGCAGAACCACTGGCACAATTTTACGCCAACATGAGGGGATAAGAGGATATCAGGTAGCAGATAAGGATCATAAAGTGGCACCATATGCTGATGATCTTTAGTGTATACCACAGACCTGGAGAACTCTTTCAAATTTAGAACAGGCTATGATATTAATAAAAAAAATCTTGGGTTATAAGGTCAATATTCAAAACAATGAGATTTTATATATAGTAGAATATATACCAAATCATATAAAACTTAAACATCATTTTAATTGGGAAATAAAAATTGAATATTTAGGGATTAACATTTCAAAGAACCCATGGCAGACTTTTAAATTAAACTATAATATATTATTTGAACAAATTAAACAAGACCTTCAGACCTGGACTCACCTTCCAATACCATTAATTAACCGAATACAGGCAGTTCAGATGAATATACTTCCTCGTCTGCTATATTTAATGTAGTCTATCCCACAAATGTTTGCAAGGGATGAGGAAAGGAGATGGAATAGGGCAAAAGTGAATTATATATGGCAAGGTAAAAGACCCCGGATAGCATTAGATAGATTACAAGCTCCTAAGGACAGAGGAGGACTGGCTCTACCTAGTTGGTCAGGATACACCATAGCTACCCTACTTAACCATATTAGAACATGGTTCACTCCAGAAGGAAGTAGCCCTCAGCGGATGGAAATAGGAAGAACGTTGACAACTGCTTATTTAGGTGAAAACATGATTTTCACCCACCTCCTTATGTTCCTTGGAGTCTGATATGTCAGTATACACATACAGTTATATTCAGGGGTGGATTAAATATTTATCCCATGTGGATAGTGAGTTTGGTGCTCGTTGGATGGGGATAACCTGGAGGAACCAGGCTTTTAGCCATATAAACTTGGATATGGGATTTGGGACCTGGAATGTTCTTGGTTTAAAATATACACATCAGTTATATTTAAATGGATATTTTAAAACATTTACACAACTGCAGGAGGAGTTTTCAATTCCCAGACATGACTGGCTTCGATATTTTCAGATTCGACATTTTCATGCAACAACTATTAGCCTAGAGATAGAACAAGAAAAGGTCCCCCCCCCGATCTCCCTTCTAATGGTAATCCCAGGTGAACGGAACCCTAGGCATTTAGTGTCTAGATTCTATACAGCAGATAGATTGAGAGGCAGATCTAGTTGGGAGAAAGTACACAAGACTTGGGAAGCCGAAATGGGGATACAATTAACAGATCAAGAATGGCAGTGGGTATGGAGATGCCAACATAGAAATAAGGGTTCATATGGGTGGCGTGGAATTTGGCTGGAAGGTAGTCTCTAGGTTCTTTCAGACACCTAAAATAACAGCCAAATACTTAGCCACACAAGATGCCTCCTGTTGGAGAAAATGTAGCTCAATGGACGCCACTCACACCCACATATTCTGGAGTTGCCCTATTTTAAGGCCATTCTGGCAGAGGTTGGAACAAGCACTAGTAGACACAGATACAGAATTTCGACCACTTACACCGGCAGTAGCACTTTTACAACACTTTCCTGCTAAGCTCAAACATAAATCTAAGATATATTTAGCTTCAATATTAATAATAGCAACAAAAAAGGCTATTGCCAAAAACTGGCTTGATCCAGCCCCACCGACAATCAGAATGTGGGAGGATTTGATATATGATATCTTAATAATGGAACAGATGACAGCTAAACTCCAAGGGAGAACCACACAGGTAGTTAGTTACTGGCATACCTGGTGGATGAGGATCATGGCACTCAGACCTGACCTGATTCCATAGAAGCTTCAGGGGCTGGATAGCCATCCCATATTGATAGTGGAATAATTGGAAGCTCGTCCTGCACTATTGGACTAGCATGATGGCATATAGAACACCGAGGAATAATAAGATAATGGATTTGTATGTTTTGGTACCCCCTTCCCCCCCCCCCGCCTCCCTTCTCGAAAGAAAGAATGTACAAATGGATGCCTTGCATTCTATCACCTCATGAGTTTATTAAGACTCTGTATAAAGAATTGGTGTCTATGAATGATATAATGTACTCTATATGTCAGATATTCCGAAACATGTATGGTAAGAATGGCAGTGATGTATTCTCCAGTATCTGAAGAAAAACTAATAAAAACTAAAGCATAAAAAAAAAAAAAAAGTATATCAAATTTTTCAAGCATGACCTTCCTTTGAAAACCCATGCTGATAGATATCTCCATGGCCATATTGTTTAATATGTTCATCTATGGCCTCTTTTATGAATCTCTCTAATATCTTGCCTATAATACACATCAGGCTTAATGACCTGTAATTTGAACTATCTGTTTTGGGACCCTTTTTATGGATTGACAAACACTGGCCGTTAGCCAGTCTTCTGGTAGAATACCTTTATCTAAGGATTTAACCAGTATAGCATGAATAGGATCACAGAGTACAGATGCTAATTCCTTAGGAACCTGGGGTGCAATTCATCAGGTCCTACTGGCTTGGTAGGATCTATTTTTTTCCAATTTATTCCTTACCATGAGTGATGTAATTCCTAGCTTATTTACTATGCCCTTTACCCCTTCAGATGTTCCTATGTCACTTGGTTGAAAAACACTTGCAAAATAACTATTAAACTGTTCAGTCATAGCCCTCTCCCTGTATGAGCAACCCTACAGTGTTATTATTTTTGAGACTTCCAATATAGTTAAAAAAGGCTTTATATTATTAGCTACCTAATTAATTTCAGCTACATGTCACGTTTAGCTTTTTTTATATATTTTTTAAGGGCCCTGAGTCTTTGCTTATACAGTTCCTTGTTTTTAGAAAATCATTCCCTTTTAGCTTTCTTATAAGCCTATTTCTGGCATTTATCATCTTACTTACTTTAGGATTAAACCATTTTGGCTGCCTACCCTTCTAATTATATTTAGTTTTGGTTGGGACATTAATATCAACCAATCATAGAGGACACTTTTCACCACATCCCACATCTGGGTGACCCCCAAGTTCTTCAAACCTCTCAGCCCAATTCCATTGTTTAGCTGAGGTCCTTACTGTATTATAATCTGCTAATAATTAAACAAATAAAACCTGCCTTTGACTCCCAAAGACAGTACAGCAGTGTTAACACCTAAAAAATGCCCACAAACACAGACACTTTTTGTGTTTGTAGTCCCCTCAAATACTCTGGGGACTGCAGTATCCAGTCACTCCTTTGCTGTCTCCAGGACAATGGAGCACAACACACAGCTACAACACACTTCCCAAGATGTCTGGGTGTTTTTAATTTTTTTATTTTTTTTTTGGTAAATAAATGCACTCGCCCAGATATTCAGACTGTGCCGGGCAGTGGCGCAAGTTTGGACACAGCACAATTGGGCTGCGCCGGGGCCAGGATCAGGCAGTATTCAATGGTGATGCGCCATGGTGCAGCACTGTTGAGTATGGCAAGGTCAGCGCACATACTGCACATGGCGCAGTAGCAAGGCACCAGCGCAAGTCACAGAGAGGTAGCACAGGGATGTGCCAGCGCAAGTGCAGTTGTGCTAGGTGCATCACCCGCAATATTCAGCCGGGGGCATGTAGATGAGGCCATAATATATGCAAGGTGCAAATGGGACCATTTGAATTTCATTACGACCCCATTTGCATGCGTTGTGCGGGGCGTCCCAGTGAAATGCACCTGGCATCCTGTCTAGCTGCTGTCATCGGAGTTTGGGTCCCTGTTGGGCTACTGTAACCCCTTCCCCTTCCGTACACCCGATCACAGGCTTCTGTAATATTAGATATTACCCTGGTGGTCTAGTGGTTCCCTCCCTGTATGCCCAATTGCAGGCTGTTGTAATAATAAATATGAACCTGGTGGTCTAGTGGTGACCCTCACTATATGCCTGATCACAGGCTGTTGTAATAATAACTTTTAATCTGGTGGTCCAGTGGTACCCCCTCCCCACCCACAGAGGACCCCGGTCACCCAGCAGCCCCCCCCCCGGCATCAGCAGCCGGTAGCACATCTGGTCCTGTTCTATATAAGGACCAGATATGGGAATGAATGCATTCATTCACATATCCAGTCCTATGTAGTACAATATGGTCTGAAAGCCCATTTTAATAGGCGTACAGATCATACTGTATGCAGTCATTTGGCAGGCGACCAGGCTGTATGCAGGTGGGGTGCTGCCGCTCATGATGATGGGGAGGGTGCTTGGTGGCCAGAGGTCCTCTGTGGGTGGTTGGGGAGGGGGGGTACCACTGGATCACTAGGTTAATACTTATTATTACAACAGGCCGTGATCGGGCATACAGGGAGGGAACCACTAGACCACCAGGTTAATTTACATATTACAACAGCCCACGATTGGGCATACAGGGAGGGAGGGGGGTCCACTAGACTACCATGGAGGGTCTGGGTCCTTGTGGATGGTGTTCCTGTTGTGCAGGTGGCCACCCACGGCTGGTGGCTGTTGTGTTGCACCTTGCAATACAGCCGTCTGCCTGTGGGTGGCCAGAATTTGAGCCTTTCATTTTTGGCTCAACTTTGAGCACCAGTGTGCGGCGCATGGGTTGCGCTAGCATATGCGCTTGCACATCCCGGCTGAATATCGGGATGCTGCACGGCATGGGCAGGTGCCCCTGCATCTGCATCAACAAGACACATTACCAATGTGCCCCAACATATCAGGAGTTGCATCGCGCAACCTGCCCCTTTGAATATCACCCAGGGCACATTGTTTTTTTTTTCGCATGGCACAACCCCTTTGAATATCTGGGCCTCTGTTCCCTCATTGGCTAAGAGGAGAATATACACACAGCAGATTCACAACTTAATGCTCTCAGAAGAAAGATTTTGCTTGCATTGCCTATGTTAAAAGTCATACTGTACAGACGTTATTATTTTTATTTTTTGTTTTATATAATAAAATTTGACTTGTGAATTTTTATAACTGATCCTGGTTTGCCTATATTGTTTTACCTTGGCTGTATGACAGTTGATGTCAGCTTAAGTGTGATTTACACTGCGTATGCTCTAAGCCAGGAGTTATTGTACATGGTTACTAGACCTGGTAACAGGGAAGCATAGCAGAAAGCTATGGATCCTGCAACAGCAAGCTCAGGAGTGATTACGAGAGGAATGGTAACCAAGCTAGAGGCAGAAACAAAAGTCCAAACTGAGCCTGCACAGCTAGTACCAATTATGGAAGAACAGACAGGGACAGGGACAGTACCTGGGAGCATGTTTGTTTTCTTCAAATCATGGGCAAAGAGAGCTTGAGAAACAAGAGAGAAAAAGAGATTGAACATTTAGAAGAACAGAGAACAGAAAAGATGTAGAGACTGGAGACACAGAGAAAAGAAGAGATGCAGTGACAGGAGCGGCTATGGCTGGATGCCTTGCAAGCTGTCAAAGCTGAAGGATCTGTACAGGTCTAACAGATCAGCAAAACACAAACAACTTAAAAGGCATTAAACTTACAAAGCTGTGTCCCTTGTATGATATCAAAGCATATTTGACCACTTTTGAAAGGGTTGCAGGAGCCTGCCAATGGCCAAAGCAGCAATGGGTAATCAGGCTGGTACCTTACCTGACAGGGAAAGCCTAGCTTGCCTACAGCAATATGTACTGTGCATAATCAGAAAACTATGAAAGAAAAAGTGCAGGGTACTGCATTTTGGTGTGAAGAAACCAAGGAGGAGCTACCAGCTTGGGGGGGGGCAGCTAACCACGACAGAGGAGGAGAAGGATCTGGGGTGATCATTACGGGCTCAGTAAACAACTCAGCACTGTGTAGGAAGGCAGCTGCAAAGACAAACAAGATGCTGGAGTGTATTGCCAGGGGTATATTCTCAAGGAGAGGGAAAGTGGACCTGCCATTGTATAGGTCATTGGTTAGGCCACACCTGGAGTACTGCATGCAGTACTGGGGCCCGTACCTGAAGAAGGACATTGAGTTACTGAAGGGGGTGCAGGGCATAGCAACAAAGATGATCCAAGGGCTAGGGGCATACCCTACTAGAGCAGGCTGAGAGAGCTGAACATGTACTCACTGGAGGAGAGGAGGGACAGGGGAGACATGATTGAAACCTTCAAGTATGTGAAATGTATAAAAAAGACAGGCACAGAGGGGCTTTTCAAGTTAAGGGAGGAGGAGGAACACTCGAGGCCATGATCTGAGACTGGGGGGGAGGTTCAGGAGGGAAATTAAAAGACACTTTTTTTTTACAGAAAGAGTGGTGTCTGGGTGGAACGCATTGCCTATGGAAGTGGTATCCTGTAGAACAGTGGGCTGCTTCAAAAGGGGATGGGACATGGTAAGGAGAGGGTCAAGGGAGGGCAGGGAGGGAGGGCAGCTACCTGCACAATCAAGCAGACCTGATAGACCATTAGGCCTTTATCTGCTGGCAAGTTCATATGTTCATATAACCTTGTGAAAGTAGAAATCCTGAAAAAGTATGCCATCTCAGGAGAGACCTACAGACAGCGATTCCAGTTACTGAAGTACAACTCAGTCGACAATTCTTGAGAATCCTTTACTCGACTTGGAGAACTCCTTATTAAATGGCTCCAACCAGAGGGTAAATCAGTCCCACAGATCGACACACTTGCAATGGGGCAATTCAACGACCTGCCTACAGACATGCAGCTCTGGGTGAAAGAACAGTGACCAAAAAATTGAGAAAAAGCCATACATTGGCTGAAGATTATCAGATGGCCAAACAGACCATGCAACAGTGAAGTGACGCCAGGGATTGGTAAGACCTTCATTTTCCTGATTCAGCTTCAGATCAGATAAGATAAGAACTCTGGTGGGAGTAACAGAGCTGCACCCAAAGACTTACTTGCCATAACTGAAATAAGCTAGGCCATATTGCAAGAAACTACCATAAAAATAAGTAGGGTAACACTGGAACAAAGTTTGCCTCAGCAGATGTCAAAGTGGTGAACAAGACTGTGAAAGGACTTATAGACTCGGGAAGCAGACTCTGATGTATATTGTAGTTCTGGGAAACAGCTGCAGCAAAGGACCAGGTACTGGGTTCATCTGCATCCATGGAGATGCTCAGTACTATCCCACCACCCAAGTGTGGGGATGTCACTCCAAATGAAAATGGAGGTAGTATCAAAGTTACCTATACCTGTTATTCTGGTGGCACTGAGGAATGAGACGCTGGACACCATACCTCATGCCACGCCAGCGACCTGGGTTTGGGAGCGGATTTGAGTCATCGGGGGTTGGCCGGAAGGGGGGAGGATTAGCTTCCCCAGGAATGCTCTCCTTCTCTGAGGGGGGTGGGCAAGGGACTCCTATTAAGTTGCTGGCTCCTGGTGGTGGCTGGGAGGTGGTGCTGGTAACAGAGCAACAAAAGGGGACAGCACGGGTGGCTGTCCAGTGTATGGCATGTGGGAGCACGCACTGCAGTGTCCTTGGCGTTCCTGCACACTAGCACCGTGGAGGAGAAACAAGGGAAAAAAACGCAGCTGAATCCTCCCGCGTGTGGGAGGATCCGCCTGCGCTGTGGCACCAGACTATCCAGGTGCTCCCTCCGGCCCTGATGCCTTGGCCTTTAATTTTTTATTTTTATTTATTTAAACATTTGTTGACTGGGATATCCAGGTGCGACTCGGGGGGAAGGGGGTGTAGGAGTACAAACAATGTGGAACATAAGCCCATGGTATTACAAGCACTGGTACAGCCAGAAAACAGTAGAAATTGACAACAGGTTTTAGGTCTTAGAGATAAAAATACAAAAGGACCTCGGTAACAGTTAACAGAGTAAAATGACAAACTAGATAACAATTCCAAGTCCTGTGACTAGAGACACTAAGATCTGTGACTGGAGATACTAGAAGAAATGGAGATAATAAAAATAAGTGCACCAGTGTGGACTGGGACCTATAAGTGCTGAGAGGGTGGGGCTAGATCACCTGGGACAGTGGGGGGAAGGCAGCAGGAGGCGTAATTGTGACCGGCAAGCGAGATAAGACAGCGTGCTTCTAATGGAGGGGTAAGCTTGTTCCATAGGTTGGGGAGCTGATGGGAGAAGGTGGATTTGCCAGATGATGATGGGCAAAGTATAAGAAAGGATCTTTCATTTCTGTGCCTCAAGGCATAAGGGGTGTCTGGGGCTTGGGGGAGACTGTCTTCCAAATAGGAGGGTAGAAAATTAAACCAGAATTTAGCTATGAGGTTGAGAGAGTGGATATGGTGGCAGTGGGACAGTGTAGCAAGATCTAGGAGGGAGTATAGGTCACGGTGATGAGTACTATGGGGTGAGTTATTAGCAAAGCCACAAAAAGAGTTTAGGAGAGTGCCTAGCATGGTTAGGGTGGTTACTGGGGCAGTGCTGTAGGCCACGTCAGCATAATCAAAAATGGGGAGAATCATTTTTGTTACGATTTGGCATCTGGCAGGAGGCGAGAGGGACCCTCTGTGCTGGAACAGCAAGCCAAGTTTGGGGCATAGTTTAGAGATGGTTGCATCTATGTGAGGTGAGAATGATAGATAAGGGTCAAGCCAGACACTGAGGGACCTGTACTTACTGACCTAGAGTATTAGGTTACTGTTGAGGGAGACAGTGTGGGAAGAGGGGGGGAATCTGCTGATTTTCTGTGCTGAGCCAAAGATCATGGATACGGTTTTGGAAGTATTTAGTTTTAGTTAGTTTTGGCTGAATCAAAGTTGGATATTATTGAAGTCAGTTTGGAGGGTAGCTTGAGCTTCAGTTATTGAAGGACCAGAGGTAAAGAGAATGGTGTCATCAGCGTACATGAGTATGCTGGATTTAGAGCAGGAAGAAGGGAGGTCATTTATGAAGAGGGAGAAAAGGATGGGACCAAGGACAGAGCCTTGAGGAACACCTGCTAAGATGGGGAGAGGAGGGGAAGAGACCTTGGCAATTTGGACAGAGCCTGTTACAGAGGTAAGACGAGAACCACTGAATGGCGATAGGAGAAGGTCCAGCAGCTTCGAGTTTTGACAGGAGGAGGAGGTGGGAGACTGAATTGAAGGCCTTGGCCAGATCGACGAAAACTGCAGCTGTGAGGAGACCTTGGTCAGAGCCAGTGAGGATATGGTTTGTGACACATAGGAGAGAGGAGATAGTGGAATGCTGTTTCCTGAAGCCTGACTGATGGGGAGATAGGTTTCTGGTGGTAAGATAGTCCACCAGTCTGGAGTGTACCAGGGATTCCTGAAGTTTTGCGAGAGCCAGGAGGAGAGATAGATCGGCCTATAGTTTCCAGGGTTTGTGGTGTCCACTCTTTTATGGAGAGGGATAACTGAAGCAGATTTCCAGGCCTAAGGGACCATGCCTGAGGTGAAGGAGAGGTTGAGGATATGGGTGAGGGGCTTTGTTATGGCAGAGGGACTTTGTCATGGCAGATGTGGAGATCTGCAGGAATTTGGGGTGGATCCCATCTGGGCTGGATTTGTTGGTATTTAGTGAGTGTAGGGCTTTGAGAACCTCATGTTCTGAGATGGGCGAGAGTTTGAAGTTACTGTGACAAGGGGGTGTGGGGCAGACAGCAGCAGTACGAGTAGGGCTGTGGGGTATGGTGCAAGATGTAAAAAAATTGTTTAGGGAATTAGCAATGCTAATAGGATCGGATACTGGCTAACCATTTCTCTTGATGGCAGTGGAACTGTGTTGTGATGGGGGTCTAGTAGTGAGTGTACAACATTCCAGAACTTTGATGGGTAGACATGAGACAGTTGTGACTTTAAAAAGTCAGCTTTTGCTTGTCCTGTGGTCTTGGTGCAGGCATTGTTGGGGGGGGGTGTTGTAGGCTTGCCTATTTTTGGGGTTAGGGAGGGTTTTGAAAACAGACCATGCTTTGTCTCTAGCCTTGCATAAGGTGAGAATTGGGGCAGAGATCCACCTGTGGTGACACTTTTTTACCCTTAGCTTTTTCTGTGGGGCATGGGAGTCCCAGATACTTGTGAGGGTGTGCAGGAAGTTGGAGAGGGCAACATCCATGTGTTGGGCTTTGTATACATGGTGCCAGTTGGTTTGTCTTAGGTTAGTAAGCACAGCTTCAGAGTCCAGGGTGCTTAGGGAGCGAGTGTTAATGTACTTTGAGGCAGACCTGGGCAAGCAAGTTTTTCTGATGTGGCATGTTATGCAGTGGATGCCAGATGAAGTAATTCTGTGGGGATGTGAATTAAGAACCCAGTCATTAGTGAATGGTTTTGTGAGTTGGGGTTGTAGCAAGTAGGTTCGTTGAGCAGTTGTGTGAGGTTAAGGGACTCAGTTATGGAAATGTGGGTCCTAGAGGAGGGTGCGAGCCAGTCCAGGTTGAAATAACCTAGTAGAATTAGTTCCTCATTTGATGTTTGGTCGTGGAGGGTGGCTATGGTGGAGACAAGGGATTCACGAGTGAATCGGGCCAAAGCATAGAGCACCCCTGTGAACAATGGTGGGGAAGCAGATAAGGTAAGCTGGGCCAGGAGAACTTCGTGGGAGCCAGGGCAGGATTCCTTCAAGAAGACTGAGCATGGGAGGAGTTGTTTCATGAATATGGCAACCCCGCCACCTCATTTCCCATGGTCCTGCCTGAGAAGGGTAGAGTTAGGGAGGGTAAGTGACGTGTCCAACGTCCTTGCAGAAAGCCAGGTTTCTGTCAGGCAGAGGATATCAGGGGAGTGCTCGGCTAGACAACAGGTTAGTTGGTGAGTTTTAGGCAGGAGGTTTCAGATGTTAATGTGGGCAACGGAGAGGCCTCTGTGGGCATGCAGTGGTTGAGGACTGACCTGGGGGCCCAGGTTAGGGTCTATATCTCCAGCAAGGAGTAGGATGATGATGATGAGAAACAAGTAAGCAAATGGGAGTTTAAATCTTCTAGCTAGCAGGATGGCATGAGGGGCTGACCTGGCGGCTTTGAGAAGTGTTGCACAGGTTTTCATCAATGGAAGCAGGGTGCTGGGTCAATAAGGGGAGGTGAAAGTAAGAGAAGTTAGAGGGTGCATGCTCCGAACTGGAGTTGCTAAGCTAGACTTTGTGATGTGAGGAGCACTAAGTATTGAGGAGTTTCTGATAGGAGGGGGTCTGGGAGAGCCAAAGAGAGGCGGTATGAAGCATGGAGGAAGCAACTGGTGGGCTTGTGGATGAGCATTTTGTAGTGTAGAGAGTCACTGGGGCTCACAATTAGGGGAGGCAAGAGTGTTGGATGTCGGGTAGATACTTGTGCTTCACACAGTGCAGAGGAGGTGCCCAGAATAAGGGGAGGGGATCAGAGCAAACAGAAAGGGTGGATAGGAGAAGCCACCGAGGGTTTGAAAATGGATCCTCAGGAAAAAGGGTACTAATGACTTATTACGTGAGAACATCACTTGCCAGTTTAAGAGGCAGTCTAAATTAGCGGCAGGGAGGAAGGGGAGAGATTTATGGGTTGTGGGTGGAGTAATTGAGTAGTTAATAAAGGTCGGGCTGGGCAGGGTGAGCGGGAGAAAATATACCCTCTAAGGAGCGTAATCTACTGTTATTCATGGCAGCACCAAGAGAGTTAGGCTCTCCAGTGAAAAAGTAGCAGATTCAAGTTGAATAGAAGCGACTAAACCAGGGTTTGACATGGCAGTCATGGCAATGGAAGCTCTGCTTCAGCATGCATCAGCCAGTCGTCATGAAGCTGCCTGAGAGCCGGTCCTCCTTGAGTCGGGAGCTGACGTACCTTTGTCCTTGTGGGCAGAGCAGGCAGCCAGGACCGCTGGCTTGAGAAGCCCAGCCAAGGGCTGGATCGGCCTGGAAACCTGGAATGAAGAAAAAGAGAGGGAGAGGGTTAGAGTTAAAGGCCACAGCACACAGCTCGGGTGAAGTAGGGGGTGGTCAGCGATGGGGACAAAGATGGTGGGGGTTAGTTTGAGATGTAGGAGAGGAGTTGCGGGCAAGACACAGATTACACGCAAGAGGGGGTGCTGAGGGCAGTGGTGCCAAAGTTTCTAGTGGAACAAAGGCACCAGATAAAGAAAATAAACAGATTTGGGGGGGGGCCTGGGACTGTAGGTCTAGGCAGACTGAAATAAATTATGCAGGTTTGGAGGCAGGGGAAACCAGGGCTGCTGAGAGGCAAACAGTAGAAAAAAACAAGCAGGCTAGGTAGCAGTTTAGCAGTTCAGTCAAGCTGAAACTGCATTAGTGTACAAAATAAGAAAATTACTGTAAGGGTAGCGAGTGATAATACAACAACAGATGCCAGGAAATAAGTAGCATTACCCAGAAAATACCCTCTAAGGAGCGTAATCTACTGTTATTTGTGGCAGCACCGAGAGAGTTGAGCTCTCCAGTGAAAAAGTAGCCAATTCAAGTTGAATAGAAGCACCAAAACCAGGGTTTCAGATGGCAACCAATGGGAGTTCAGCTTCAGCATGTGTCAGCCAGTCAGCATGAAGCTGCCTAAGAGCCGGTCCTCTTTGAGTTAAGAGCTGGCATACCTTTGTCCTTGCAGTTGGGGATCTGCGAGGTGGCTGGCAGAACAGGCAGCCGGCACGGTTGACTTGAGAAGCCTGGTCAAGGGCTGGATCGGCCTGGAAGCCTTTGTCCTTGTGGGCTGGGATCTCCGAGGTGGATGACTGAGCAGGCAGTCGGGACCGCTGGCTTAAGAAGCCTGCTCAAGGGCTGAATCGGCCTGGAAGCCTTTGTCCTTGCAGGCGGGGATCTCCAAGGTGGCCAGCAAAGCAGGCAGCCAGGACCACTGGCTTGAGAAGCCTGGCCAAGGGCTGGATTGGCCTGGAAGCCTTTGTCCTTGCAGGCGGGGATTTCTGAGGTGGCTGGCAGAGCAGGCAGCCGGATCCACGGGCATGAAAAACCTGGTCAGTAGCTGGATCGGCCTGGAATGAAGGGTGCCTGTGACATGGCCTCGAGAGGAGATGGGAGGATGGTTGAGACTCTGGCTCGGCACCTGGTGCAGGAGCCACCAGTGGACCTGATAGGGGGAACCAAAGGACCACCCCTGCTGAGGAGGTAAGGCCCTCCTCAAAAAAAAAAAAAAGTTACCTATACTTGTGATACTTGGAAATTACTTTCCAGGATTTGCTGAGTTAATCACACAGAGCAAAACCTGCAGTTTCAGCAGCTGTGATAACAAGAGCACAGGCACATAAAATCTCAGATTGTGGGGACACTTTTCCATTTGGTGTCTTTGATGTGGACTTGTTTGAGCCCAGCTCCAAGATTCAGAAGTCCAGGACAGAAAGAAGATGCTTGAAAAAAGAGCAGCAACAAAAGACTAATTGATATAAGGGTTAATACATGAAAATGCTGAAACTAAACTGATAAGTGATTGTGATTTTGTTTCAGTGCAAACTAATCAATCAGTCAATCAAAATCTTTATTTATCCAGGAGGACTTCGTTGAGCAAAGCTCATTTGCAAGGTGGACCTGGTTAATACAAGGTTATTTACAAATGCTAATGGACAATAACAATACACACAGAAGTAAGCATATACATTTACATAGTCAGGAATTGACACAAAGTGTACAATGAATAGAACAAGGTAATACAACATCATTCCTGGTGACACAACAAAATATATGTACAACATATGGGTAGATAAATCCTTGCTAGTTTACAAAAATGCTGTTTTTATATATATATATATTAGAGGCAAAAAACTCTGTTTAATGCATCAGTTAGGGTTGTTCCACAGTGACAAAAGTGAGGAAATTCAGTGTTAAGGATTGAAAGCACCCTTGGGCCCCAACCAGCATCATGGTGCGCTGTGGGTCGCCAGCGCTAACTCTCACCCCATCACATGTGTAAAGAAGAAGAGGTATAGGAGAATGGGGTGAGAGTCAGGACCGACGACCCCAACGCGCACCCCCAGGGTTTTAAATAATTGATTAGCAGTTTTTTTCTTGGGACAATGCTAACTGTACAGAAAGTATCTATATGGGTTTTCTAGAAGTGTTATGTTTGTTAAACACAGTGAGGCAAGTGCTATGCATTTTCACAATGTTTTAGCACTTTTATGAGCAAAACGCTAATCAATTTATGGAGTTAACAAAACCCTGACCCCGATGCTGGTGGGGGCTGGGGGGTCCAAGGGGCACGTTCAACCCTAAAACCGAATTTCCTCGCTTTTGTCGCTGTGGAACAGCCTAACTGATGCATTAAACAGAGTTTTTTGCCTCTAATTTCCCTTCTGTTTGAGAATAAGGATGATAAATAGTGAATGGAATGCGGTGGCAGGAGCGTGGGGCCCCCCACCACATGATGTCTTGTTACATAGTAACAGGAACTACAACACAAACACAAGCAGCAACGGTTATGCACATGGTAAAGCAGACGTAAATGGTAAAGCAAACGTTAATACAAACGCAAACGTAAAGTGACGCCGAAGTGAACAGTGACGCAAATGGGCATGCAAGCGCATATGAAAACGCAACTGGTAATGCACACAGTGACGACACCGGTATTGTGAACGCAAATGTTAAGTGTTACAGCAAGAAGAACGCCAAAGGAAACAGAAAGTAGAACACATACGGAAGCTCGCATGTAAATGCGAACTGTAATGCACACGGGCACGGTACCGCAATTGTAAATGCAAATGGTAAAGTTAACATGAACAATAACTCCAAATGAAACAGAAACGTAAACGCGAACGAAAACACATGTGTAAATGCAAACCGTAATGCGCACAGTCACGTTACTGCAATTGTAAATGCAAATGGTAACGGTAACAGCAAGAATAATGCCAACAGAAAAGGAAACGCAAGTACATATGGAAACACAAACTGTAATGCGCATGGGCACAGAAACGCAATAGGAAACACAAATGGTAACAATAACAGCAACAAAGACGCAAACCAAAAGCGAAACGCTAAAGCAAACAAAAGGGCTGCCGTAAATGCAAATGGCAATGCACATGGGGATGCAAACCAAAACGCAAACACTAACAGTAGTGGAAATGCAAATGGTAACAGTAACGTAAATGCAAGCGCAAATGAGAATGCAATGGGTAACGCACACGTTGGCGTATGCAGGAACAGTAACGCAAACGGGTACGTAAACTCAGGTGGAAACAGTAATTGTAACATTAACAGAAGCACATGCCCTGTTTTTCCCCCAACAGTTGCATAGAGAAACACAGTGTGTACAAAGAATGTATGCATAATAGTGTGCCTCGGAGCAGAAAATGAGCTGTTGGAATACTACATTGCTTATATCTCAGGAACTGTGCGACATAGAAAAAAAAAAAAAAGTTCACATAAATCATGATTTTCCTGGCTAGGTTTTCACTATCAGGGGCTACAGGATTCTCGTAAAACTCCGGATCTCGCACTGTCAAATATGAGCCTCAAAGGCGCGGCGTACGCCACCATATTAATCTAGGGGAAAAACACTTGAATTTTGGAGTACCGTAACTTGGCAACCGTGCAATATTTTTTCACCAAACTACCCAAAAGCACATCTGTGAGATGTTGGCTGCCTTCCCTCCAAATTTCAGCCCAACAGACCAAACGGTTCTTTTACAGCTGGGTGGCAAAGAACTCCTGTCATTTTGACCATAGTCTCGAAAAGTAGTGTCTCAATCTGTGACACTTTTTGCAAAAATTAGCGAAAGTGTCAGCAACACTACTGTTTTCAGAAATTTGAAAAATATATTTATATTTCTGGGGTGTTTAACCCCAAAATAAAGACATGGCTAGCATCCTCTGGGTCTGACTAGGTGAACACAGAAAGAATTGTGTCCCTAGAGGGTCCCAATTTTAAATACCAAGCATTTTTCTGATCACTAACTGAAAACAAAATGGCGGATTTGCAACACTACTAGGGCCATTTGCAACACTAAATTGTGCATTTGCAACATTTTCAAACTTTTTGTTAACTTCCCCATTGACTTATAATGGGAACTTGTTTTTTGGATAACTTTTGAACCGTTTAATATTTTTTCACAAAATCTTCAAAAGGCACATCGGGAACCCCAGCCTCATGTTCCCTGAAGTTTTCGGATCGGTCCCGCAAACCATGCACCTGTGTGTTTAGAACAAAGAATTTGTAAAAGCATAATTGCTTTTATTGTCGCTAATAACTCCACGGCCGTATATCCGACCAGTACGAAACCTGGCAGATGCCAAGATCTGCCATGCCCAATCATGCATACCAAATTTCAGGCAAATCCGTTGAACAGTGGCAGTAATTAAGGTGCAAAGTTTGACCCGTTAACCTTAAAAGTGCTACTCAACCCTAACTATGGTAGCACATAACGTGTACATAACAGCAAGTTATAATAGTGCCGTGTATGTATAGGATCTATAAGGGGTGGTGGTAAATATCCAACATGTGCTAATGATGCCTCTCTCTAAGGTAATTTTAAGCAGGTGGGGGTGAAGCAAAAAGAGGGTGAACCAATGTTTAAAAAATGCAATGGGCCACTATAAATGAACTTCTTAACCATATAAAATCTGCCCACATTAGGTTCTATGCCGATGACACTGTTTTGGTCTCCGATGGAGTAGATCTGGGGGAGGTGGAAGCCAAATTGCAGACAGATTTTAATGTACTGCAGGCTTGGTTCACCTCGTCAGGTCTTGTCCTGAATACAAAGACCCAAACAATGTTAATTGGTTCAAATACTACTAGGAAAGGTTTACATAATGGAAATTACAAATAAAAATTGTAAATGGAAACTGTTTGACCCAGGTTTTGGTCTGTAAGTACCTAGGGGGGTGCTTGTTGACCAAAAGTTTTCTTTTGTACAACATTTAAACATGTTAATAAAAAAAGTCCATTCTAGGATAGGTGCACTTAGAAGAATAGTAAACTGCCTGGGTATTAAGGACGGGCTGGTCATAGCAAATCAGTTAATACCATTGATTGATTATGGAAAGTCATGTATATTCTAGTGCAAACAAAACATTGTTACACAAGCTCGACACGTGTTACAATAGGTTAGCAAGGTTTGTACTGAGATGTAAATTTGACACCCATCATTGTTTTATGTATACAAAGTTAAATTGGGTTTCTTTAGAGATTAGGAGACAATAAACTTGGACAAACTTAGTTTATAAAATTTATAAGACCAGATATCCCATCGGCCTGGCAGAGAGGCTTATTAGTTCTACTCATCAATTTAATTTACATAAAAGTGGAGCAAGAGATCTGATAGTTCCTAAAAATAAAAAAAATAGATTTGTAACCTTGACCTTTCAGTATAGAGCTGCCATTACTTGGAATGAACTCCCACTGACACTGAAAACCCAGGATATGGCTATAGCAAAATTTAATTCTGCTATGAAGCAAGAAATATGTTTTCATTGTGTGTGTAACAGATGACCTGAATTACTTGATGATGTCTTGTGATATAATACAAAATTTGTTCATCTTTGTATTAAGTAATTTCTTATATTGTTAAATGTGCAGATTTTACTGTCTGTTTTTAATTGTTGAAACTTTGTACTTAACATCAAAACAGGTGCACCTTGTAAAGAGGGCCATTGTGGCCCTAATGGTGTTTGAAGTTGTCTTCATATCCTGTATAAATAAAATGTTACTACTACTTACTACTATTACTGTACAACGTTTGTCGTAATCCTCAGATACTGGAACAGATAGAACAGTTGGTCATACCAAAGAAGTATAAATCTGAATTGTTACAGATAGCACATGATAGTCCTATAGCTGGTCACTCAGAGAGGAATCTCACCCTTGCCAGATTGCTGTACATATTTTACTGGCCTAGGATTCATGAGGATGCTGTTACCTATTGTAGTTCTTGAGTCGAATGTCAAAAAGCCCCAGTAACTAAACAAGCATTTGTCAATGCCGAATGTTTGCTTGCTGATATTAGCATTGGACGTGCAGAAGTCAGACAGATGCAGAATCGGAATGGCAGTGAAGTCTCAAACTCATGCCAACCTCACCTCTACCCTGCAGAGATGAACAGGCATTGGGGTGTGCTATTGGGTCATTGCCCATAACGCTCATGCCATTTCACCTCACCCTATCCAGTAGACACCGACAAGTGTTGAGGTGTGCCTTGGGGTGTTCCGCTTCACAGTTACCCCATTTCATAAGGGCATATGCTGAAATGGGTGCAGTATAGGAGAATGGGGTGAAGTCTGGGGCCGAAGTGTCCAAGGCATTCTTCGATGCCTGGCGCTGGATTCAAGGTGGAAGTGGAATGGCGTGAGCATTACAGCCAACAATCCAAAGGCACACCCCTGATACCTGTCAGTCCGTACAGGGTGGGACGTTATGGTTAGAAATCGTAATGCCCCGGGCGTTTGTTGATATTTGCACTAGAGATTTTCAACATGGCCTTTTTGTGACCCTCACCTCATGAAAACATTTGAGACCTCTGCTCATAAACAATGGCACTGTGATTTTGTTAATGTGTCCCAAACTTTGATTTCCCACAGCAGTCGTGCCATTCTGCGCCAGATGTCCGAAAGCACAGACCGGGCAGGATGTGAAGAACGACAGCTGTACCATTCATAGGCAGGTGTGAAGAGATGGCATTGTTGAAAATCTGGAGTGAAAATATTAAAAATGCTCGCTCGTCCGAGCGTACATGAAAACTGCGCAATGCATGCTCGCAACACAGTCACTTACTGACATTATTTCACAAAATTTTTAACATAGGCATTTTGTGACCTTTGCTCATGAACACTGTCACTATGATTTTATTAATCTGTCCCGAACATTGATTTCCCACAGCGACCGCGCAAGATGTGAAAATGACAGCTATACTGTTAATAAGGAGGTGTGAAAAAAATGCCACTGTTGAAAATCTGGAGTGAAAATATTACAGATTTATGACGTTACGAAGGTGCATGGAAACTGTGCAATGCACCCTCGTTATAGTCATTTTATGGACTTTTGTAACCAAATTTTCAACATAGGCATTTTAGGACCTCTGCTCATGAACAGTGTCACTGTGATTTTCTTAATCTGTCCCAAACAGTGCTTTCCCACAGCAACCTTGATATTCTGTGCTGAAAAAGCGAAAACACATTTTGGCCAGGTTGTGAAAAATGACAGCTGTACTGTTCATGAGGAGGTGTGAAAAATGCCAGTGTTGAAAATCTGGAGTGAAAATATAACAAATTCGCAAAATTACGAGTGTGCATAGAAAATGTGCAATGCACACTCGTAACGCAGTCAGTTTTTGGAATTTTTTCACCAAATTTGCAACATAGCCATTTTGAGAACCAACCTTATGAACAGTGACACTGTCATTTCATTAATCGGTCCCAAAAGGTCATTCCACACAGTGACTACAAAATCAGCTTTTGGGACTGAATAACACCATGACAGTGACTGAATTCATGAGGAGGGGTCCCAAGAACCCCATGTTGATAATTTGGTGCCAAAAGTAGAAAAAATGGCCGAGATATCCACATAAGTTGAAAAAAACATTTATGCCATTATACAGCTTACCGGCATTTCTTCAGTTCGCAGTTGTCTTTGAAGAGAGCAGACGTGTTCCTGATCCACCGAAGATCGTCGCACCGGGCTCTGGAGATAAGTGTGGGGTGAGAGGGGTGGGGGGAGGTGGGGAGCACAGAGGTTGGGGGCCATGAGGAACAATGAGGGACAGTTTTCTTTTTTAACAGGATTACAATAAAAAGATGTGGAACACTTTTGGCACACTGGGGTGGGCTCCCAGCATGCCACCTGGGTGTTTGTTGGGGGGAGGACTGGCACCAACAGGGATTGTGCACCCCCTGTCGGCCATACAGTGTGTGGGGAGAGTGCATTAGCATGCTGGGGTGGGCTCTCAGCATGCTACCTGGGTGTTTATTGGGGGAGGCTGGAGCTGACGGGGATTGGCCACCCTGTCGGCACACATAAAAGACCGTTTTTGGGACATGATGCCGAGGGGGATTGATCACCCCCGCAAACTAAATATACCAGGACACAATGCCAATGGGGAGTGGGCTCCCCCGTCAACGAAGGAACTTATGAGGGGGCATGCCAACGGGGATTGGGCACCCCAACATTGGCTTTCATGGGGACTCTGTGGTGGGCAGAGAGAACTGCTGCCATATTAACTGAAATGTTACACCGGACAAGACACCACCCTGCAAGGATGGGTCGCTCCCTCATTGCAGCAGCAAATTCATTTCAGCTTGGTGGCATGCTTGCCAAACTAGTGTCAGCAGCAGCATGCCACCGCATTGGGGAAAGAGGGCCAAGCTTCAAAATGCAGTGAGAGCAATGGCCGCCACAGTGCCGCACCCCCAAAACTCCGCTTCTCTCCTAAGCTGTCACATAATGTTTCTTGCGCAGGTGTGCAAGCAAACCTAAAAAGACAAGGTATCCCTGGAGCCCATACACTAGATTAATGTGCCTTTTGAGGGAATCACGATGGATGTGGTTGGTCCCTTATACAAAAGTAAACAGGGTAATTGATTACTTTTGTTAGTATATGACTATGCTACTCGATACCGAGAGACAGTTCCTATGTGTACTGTCCCAGGCCCAAAAGTAGCAACAGAGCTTGCCAAAATTTTCAGCAGGGTGGACAGACTTAAAGAACTTATTACTGATCAGGGTAGTAATTCTGGTGCTGCATTGCTGAAGGAGCTGTATCGACTGTTAGATATTGCAGCCATAATAACTTCTCCTTAACATCCTCAGACAGACAGTCTTGTCGAGCATTTTAATCAAACCCTAACATGTATGCTATAAAGGATAGCGAAAAGGTGAAGGGAAAGATTGGGACCATTCCTTACTTTATCTGCTTTTGGTTACAGAGTAATACCACAAGCATCAACAGGATTTTCACCCTTTGAAATACTGTATGGTAGACGACCTAGAGGCAGGGTTTGACAAATCCAGTAGTCCGATGACCTGGACTACAGGTTTTGTCAGGTGGACAAGCATTTTTGCAGTAGCAGGTTGTCCCATAGACAACCAACTAAATGCTACCAAGGTAGGTTGTTTTTTTTTTTTTGTACCTTGCAGTGCATCACAGGTCCTGTCCTAACTACTAGGTGCCACCCGGTGCACTGCATAGGCTCTGCGCTTCTTTTATCCTGGACCAGCTGGTGGTCACATGATGGCGAGAACGCATTGATACAGTATCATGTGGGGTCTGGTGGACAGCCGCTGTTCACATCTTGAGCCTCCACCAGAGCCAGCATGGCAGCCGGCTGCACAGAATGAAGGACCATCCCCGCTCATCACAGCACCACTAGCACAACATCTTCAGAAGGACTGACAGGTGAGTCAGCCAGTAGACCTAGGAGACTACCTGTCAGTCCTTGCAGTTGGCCACAGTAGTAGTGGTGGTGGTGGCGGGGGGTGGAACTACAGAAGCTGGCACTCATGAAGAAGTGCCATTTCACTCTTCAGTTTGGCAGTGGACAGTTGTTCCTTTCACTGTGGGTGAGTGATCTTTGGGCCAGGGTACCATAAGGATACCAAGAAAGTGGCAGCAAAGGGGACAAACCCATGTAAATCTGGGAAAAGAAAAAGCAGAAAGTAAAATATCATTTCCCTAAGTGAAAAGGATTAAAGTTGGGGGGTGGGTCTGAGATCATGGGGACTGGGAACAAGAACACAATTGGAAAGGACTGAAGTCGGGGGGGATTAGAGCTTGTGGGATTAGGAACATCACACAGCAAACCAATAAAGCATGCTGTATTAGTTAATCAAATAAGAAAGAAAACAAAAATGTAAAAAGGAAAGAATCCGGAAGTCAGTGGGGGGTGGATGAGGTTGTGGGAAACACAGGTGGGTGTACACGCCAGGACCAGTTGGTGTAGAATAAATTCAATTTTATAATACAAAGGGAAAGAAACTGAAGTCAGTGAGGCAGGGGTGAGACTGTGGGGGAGCAAATACTCACATACCAGGGTCAATCTAATTGGTGTGTACTGTAGAAGAAGAAACAAGAAGAAAATATTAAAGGAAAAAACTAAGGTGTTGCAGTTAGGGATGGGGAGGCTGGAAAACGATATAAACTTTGTTGTGCCTTTAGCTTATTGAGCTAGCCTAGTTGTGCCTTGCCAGTGCCACTAATAAAGCCAACAACAGGAAAGGAGTGAAGGACTGAGTGAGGTGGTGTGTGTGTGTTGTTGCTCACCACAGGGAAAAGTAAACGGAAGAAAGTCAAAGAAACAAGCATTTGTCAATGCCGAATGTTTGCTTGCTGACATTGACATTGGTAGTGTAGGAGTTAGAGATGCATAATAGGAATGGCAGTGAAGTATTGAACTGAAGCCAACCCCACCACCCTGCAGAGACTGACAGGCATTGGGGTGTGCCTTTGGGTCATCAAGCATAATGGCTATGCCATTTCACCACACCCTACCCTGCAGACACCAACAAGTGTCACAGTGTGCCTTGGAGTCTTTGGGCCTTATGCTCACCCCATTCCATAAGAAATACAGTGAGATGGGTGCAGTATAGGAGAATGGGGTGAACTTTGGGGCCCAAGAGTCCAAGGCACATCTCGATGCCTGTCACTGGCTACAGGGTGTGAGTGGGGGTGGAATGGCAGCAGTGTTACAGTCGACAATTCCAAGTCACACCCCGATGCCTGTCAGTCTCTACAGGGTGGGGTGTTATGGTCGGAAACCCTAACGTCCCAGGCGTTCATTGGTATTTTCACTCCAGATTTTAAACCTGTGTTTTTTGTAACCCCCACCTCATGAACAGTGGCAATATCAGTTCATTAGCGGAAAGCCGATTTTGCACAGCGACTATGCCATTTGGCACCACTGGTGCGAAAACACATTTCAAACAGGATGTGAAAAATGACAGCTGTACTGTTCATGGGGAGGTATAAAAAAATAACAATGTTGAAAATCTGGAGTGAAAATATAAACAAAAAACTGGTGAAGTCTCGAGCATGCGTAGAAACGGCGCAATGCACACCCGTAATGTAATTAGTTTGGGAATTTTTTACAGCAGATTGTCAACACAGGCATTTTGGGACCTCCGTTCCCGAACAGTGTCACTGTGATTTTCTTAATCTGTCCTGAACATTGATTTGCTACAGCAACCAAGCATTTCTGTGCTGGAAGTGCGAAAACACATTTCAGACAGGGTGTAAAAATGACAGATGTACTGTTCATAAGGAGGTGTGGAAAAATGCCAGTGTTGAAAATCTGGACTGAAAATATTACAAATTCGTGAACTTACGAGGGTGCATGTAAACTGCGCAATGCACGCTCGTAACACAGTTATTTTATGGACTTTTGTCACCAAATTTTCAAGATAGCCATTTTAAGACCTCTGCTCATGAACAGTGTCACGTGATTTTCTTAATCTGTCCTGAACATTGTGTGCTACATGCACAAAAACACATTTTGGGAGAGATGTGAAAAATGACAGTTGTACTGCTTATAAGGAGGTATGGTAAAATGGCAATGCTGAAAATCTGGAGTGAAAATAGTAAAAATTCGGGAAGTTACGAGCATGCATAGGAACTGCGCAACGCACACTCGTAAAACAGTCATTTTTGGGAATTATTTCACCAAATTTTCAACATATGATTTTGGGGAGCCTACCTCATGAACTGTGACACTGTCATTTCATTACTCGATCCCGAAAGGTGGTTCCACACAGTGACCACAAAATCAGCTTTCGGGACCAAACATCAAAATGACAGTGACTGAGTTCAAGAGCTGGGGCCCCAAAAAACCCATGTTCAAAATTTGGTAAACAAAAAAAATTCCCAAAAATGGCTGATATATGCACCAACATTAGAAAAAAAAAAACCATTTATGCCATTATACAGCTTATTGGCATTTCTTCCATTCGCGGTCAGCTTTGAAGAGTGCACACGTGTTCCCGGACCACCGAAGATCATCGTGCTGGGCTCCGGAGGGAAGTATGGGATGTGGGGAGGTGGGTGTGACACTTAGACAGCTGATTCTGATTATACTATGATTTTTGTAATATAAACATGTTATTGAGTGTCTCTCATGAGACATGCTGAGACAGCCTATGGGATGACAACCCCCCCCCCCCCAGGTTTCAGCTACAAGATGTTAACCTAAAAGCCAGGAGATAATTAAAGACTAGAAGAGACATAAATTAAGGATCTCCTGTTTATGTAACTTAATTGTAGCTGCCAGGTGCCCCATCTTTGACCTGTTGTCTGCAGCATTGGTGTGCCAGCCCCCAGTCACAGCTATGGACCAGGCATGCACTGACAACTGGTCACCTCTCTCCCCAGAAAAGGAGAGCTGTTCCTGGGATGCTTGATCCTTCTCCTCCCCTGCCAACCCCCAGCAGCTTGCGCTCACTCCCAAACATGGTTCAGCAGCATGGCACGAGGTGTGGCATTCAGCACCTCAACCCACAGTGCCACCGGGCCGGCGATGAACCCCACATTATCAAAATAGCCTTCTTATTACCCGAGCTTCTGTATTCAAATGCTGTCCTAAATATGACAGCTTGTCAAAATCGAATTTAGGCAGGCTTGTCCTTCCACCAGAAGTTCAACTAACACAGTACATCCCTGCCACATAAACCATGCAAGGAAACATTCGACATTGACAAATGCTTGTCTACACAGTCACAACTGTCAGGAGACTACAGTAAGCTATTAAGCTAAGCAACATATAAGCATTATTACTAGTGTTTGCCTGTTCCAACTGACTTGCCTCATCCCAGGATATTAGTGCCACCACCCAGTGTAAGACACATGCACCACATAGTGACTGGTAAAATAAATTTTATTAGCATCGAAAAAATATATTATTTTACCTGTTTTCTGATGTTCTACATCTACATACTATTAACAGTACAACACCCACACTTTGTACTTTGTCTCTGTGTAAGTTTTTTTTTTAATTTACAGTGAAATGTATTGGACTACCACTCGAAACTCAGGGACTACCATTTTTGGCAAGGTCAGTTGTCCTGGACTAGCATGCCATTTTGAAATTTGTCAATCCCTGCCTAGAGGGCCACTAGATGTTATAAAAGAAACATGGGAAAATAACCCAGATGAGCACTGAGAAAGAAATTGGTAAAATATGTTGAAATAGCCTGCAGTAATCAGAAGGAGCACAAAAATAACGGAAGTTGTATTATGACTATGGGGTAAAAGAACAAGTCTTTGAGCCACGTGAAAAAGTCTTGTTCTATGGACATGGATATTTTGTTCTATCCACGCATTCTGGCAGTGTCCTTTCCCTTTAAAATGTGCCAGAAAGTCTTCAAGCTGGCTCCTTCCACCCACCCAGGTGGTATAACCCTCAGCTGTGCCCCACAATGCCAGATCTTCCTCTCCACTGGAAGAAGCAGGTTCCCTCCTTACCGCTTCCTTGTCTTCGGATTTACTTCCAAAACTTAAACTCATAAGAGTTTTTCTTCAGAACGATCTTCAGTCGTGACCGTGATGAAGGAAAAGTCCTTGCTCGGGTTCTGCTGGTGCCCCTCCAGGCAGAAGATGCTGCGTACGGACCCACACACCATGTGCATTTACTGCCTGGGTCACAAGCACGATACCCAGTCCTGTGATATTTGTCGCTCGTTTCAACCTAATGTGCTCGAGGATTGTCTCACTTGTTTGCAGCTGGACCGCCCAGGAAAATGGAACCTGCCAGTCAAATACAAAAAAGCCTGTTAGGTGGTCTCCGTGGTAGCGGGGTCCACTGAGCAGTTGGAACAGATGAAGGCCATCAAGGAGGAGGAGGAGGCTCGGGATGCCGAACGGTCCTTTTGAGCTTCAGCCTTCGTTCCTCTGAAGCTGGGCTCTGCCTTTTCAGGCTCCTTCAAGGAGTTGTGTAAGTCTCTCTCAACCAAGGGAAAGAGCCCTTCAGCTTTGCACAGCTAGTGCTCCCATGACAAGAAGGATTCAAGAGAAAAAGAGAAGACTCACCAGGGACATTCTTGGGACTGAAAGCGGTCTCAGTCTCAGGAGACTTCGGTTTTGACCACAGTCAAAATTATGACCTTAGCCGCTGGCTTCATGGTGCCCCTGTCAGGCAAGCCTGCTGAGACACGGGTCAATGATCTGGATGAGATTTTTCTCGACCCACGCAACCCGCTATCTCTCAATGAGGCTGAGAACTGTCTATTTAGGACTTTGGTCCTACCGACTGATGAGCCAATCCAACCCAAAGGGCTGGATCCTAAGGCTCCTGATAACCAGAAGGAGCTGTAGCTCTCCCCAGCTCCCTCTGAGTGACCCCCTTGGTCCCTCAACAGCCTCGATCCAGGTCTCAGTCATCTTCATCTAGTGGGTCATATAGAATCCATCGGCACCATTCACGGCGTAAAAAGAAGCTGTGCCACTGCTATTCATCGACCTTGTCCTTGACCACAGAGGGTTCAGATAAATGGCATTTTCAACTGAGAGGGAGGTGACCAGCGGGGTACCACAGTGTTCAGTACTGGATCCTCTACTCTTCACTGTTTTCATAGCAGACATTGTAAATGGGCTGGAAGGTAAACTGTGTCTATTTGCTGATGACACCAAGATTTGCAAAAGAGTGGACTCTCCTGATGGTATGAGGAGTATGACTTCAAACTTGAAGAAACTGGAGCAGTGGTCAGAAACATGGCAGCTAAAATTCAACGCCAAAAAGTGCAAAGTCATGTACTTAGGCAGAAACAGTTCCAAAAGGATTACTACCTGAGAGGAGAGAAGCTAGCCTCCACCAGCCAGGAGAGGTACCTAGTGATCATTATATCAGAAGACTTGAAATTGGATAAACAGTGTGAAAAGGGAGCACTAAATGCAAGTGGTATGCATTGGGAGGGGACTCAAGAGTCGCAGTAGGGAAGTGATGTTACTGCTCTACAGCGTGCAGGTGCGCCCCCACTTGGAGTACTGCATACAGCACTGGAGACCACACCTCAAAAGGGACATAGAATAGAGACAGTGCAGAGGAGGGCCACAAAAATTATTCAGGGATTGCACCATATGGCATTCTAGGACAGGCTGAGGGAACTCGACATGTCCTCCCTGGAAGAGAGGAGCGAGTGGGTGACATTATTAAGACTTTTTTTTTAATCTTCATATTTCTCCCCCCGTGGCTCAGTCTGCCATCATTCGGCCACCATCATCTGCACCCCATGTGATCCCTTGCAGCTCACTTGCACAAGGCTAGCAGGCACAGTGCCCATGGCAGGAACCCCCAATCCATCCTCTGGGCCCAGAACAAGTACCAGGGCGCGATTCCACATGGGTCTGAGGATGTGCAGGAGACTGACCATCAAGCCGCCACGACCGACCACCATTTTCCGCCATGTTTTATTCCCCCTTAGGAGTGTGGATGTGCAATGACACCTGCGCACATTGTGCTGACATCCACTGCACTCCTCCCTCTATGTGCATTGCAGCTGTATAGCCCCCGATTTCCATCGGGGGCCTCTGCAGCGTGATACAAGCCTAGAATACACCCAGGGAGAGGAGAGCAGTCTATGGATGCTCAATCCACTCCTTCCCCGGC
Source organism: Neoceratodus forsteri (assembly GCA_016271365.2). NCBI lineage: Eukaryota > Metazoa > Chordata > Ceratodontiformes > Ceratodontidae > Neoceratodus > Neoceratodus forsteri. The sequence continues at coordinate 28,526,019 of JADMNL010000035.1, read as the reverse complement.
CAACCCCGACAACCTGAGTCTGTTCCCAAACACAGATCGCTGGTGTGGTGCAAGGTGTGGCGTCCAGAGCCTCAACCCTCAGCGCCACTGGGTCAGCAATATTGAGACTTTTAAATATATGAGGGGTATAAATAAGGTTAACATTCAGGAGCTTTTCCCATTGAAAGAGAGAGGGAGAATGAGAGGGCATGACGTGGCTGAAAGGAAGGAGATTCAGGAGTAGTACAATGATGTTCTTCTTTTCAGAGAGGGTGGTGGACCCATGCAGTAGCCTACCCATGGAGGTAGTGGGGCCAAAACAGTAAGCAAGTTCAATAACGTATGGGATAGACATAAATTTACCATAAGGAAAGGCAAAGGAGGGGAGGAGGAATAGCACCAGCTAGGTTCTTGGGCAGACTAGATGGACCTTGCGGCCCCCTTCTGGTGGTGTTTCTATGTGTCAATGTTTCACTGTTGGTGAAGCAGGATATACACGGAATATTTTCCAGCAGTACAGCTGGGGCCACCCACATCGACATCACCTGCTGACATCATCAACCCTATAAAGGCGTGAGCAGCCCACTTCCTCCTCAGTTATTTTCCACCGTGACTCCTGTTGCATGGGTCTCCGCAGAAGCTCTGTCGCAGTTAGGGCCATTTTTGCCTATGCTTTTCTTTAACTTAGTTTTTAGGAATCTCTTTTACGAAAGATTCCTTTACCTTGTTTATGTAGAGAATCACTCTTTCCACCTCTCTTCTGTCACTGCCACTGAGGAAAGAAGATTGCTTCTTTAGATGACCACGACCTCTACGTCTGCTATCTTGGACCTGACCACAACATCTCAGATTGTGAGCTCTGGCAAAAATTTAGCCTCACAACCCTCAAGTGATGCACAAAAGGCTGTGAAGAAATTTTCCATGGAACAACAGGTAGCCAGTTCTGGGCAGGGGTGCTCCAGGGTCCCTCTTTCCCAATCACTGGTAGGATTGTCCAGCTCCCAGGCCTCGAAGGCCCGAGACATGTCCTAAGGGAAAGTCACAAGAAACACTGCAGTCGGAATCTCTCCCCCCTGTGGGGTTCTGTTCCCTGATGGTTTCTTCCTCTTTGTCCAGGGATACTCCATAGGTAAAAGCTGCCCTGATGCCTTCCACTGCCCAGGCCTCTTCTCCTCCCAGGCACCTACCAACAGCACCTCCTCCTGCTTCTCATGCAGGCTGGCCATTGACTCTCAGAGCGTTGACCTCTGGATCATCGACTCCAGACCCTCTGTTGAGGCCTGATACTTCCCCAGGTCCTCAGATGCCGGGGTCTTCAAGCTCTCAAGACCCAATGGATGGTTTATCATGCCCTGTCTTGATGACCCCCTGCCATCAATGCAGCCTTTACCTGCTGTCGATCTATATACTGTTATTCATTTGATCATGGCTCTGTTGCACCAGTTAGGTACACACTGATCAGCGTCCCCAGCGCTGTCAGTCGTTCCATTGTCATCTATGCTGGTTCAGTGTTATCAGTCTATGACCCTTGGGGGACTGTTGATTGCTCATTCATCGGACCCTGAGTTGTAAAGAGTCGGTGTTGAAGGGGGGGCACCATCCTGACCTTATCCTTCCTGAGGAAGAGGAGAACCTCTTTCCTCAGATAGGTCTACAGCTTCTTCAGTGAGTAAGAACTCTATTAAACACACTCCCAGATCCCTTCCTGAAGACTTGCCTTCTTCATTATTATGAAGCAGCTGTCTATAGCTATGGGCTTCTACAGTGAAGAAGAGGATGCCACCAGAAGAGACCTGCTGGAATTTTTGGAGATCCCAGAATCTCCTCCTTAGGTCATTTCTCCCATGTTGCCAGCTCTGTGGAATGCCACCACTGTGGCATGGTACTGTCCTGACATGGTTCCTGCCATACCTCAGAGGGCAGATAAGCTCTATTATGGCCCCTCAGGGCTTTCCCTATTATGCTGCCCATCCGGAGACCAACTCTGTGGTCATCAAAGCAGTGCATGACAGATCCAAGGTGCCCAAGCACCTTAGCTCCCTGTTCCCTGATAAAGAATCCAAAAGGATTGACCTTTGAGTTAAGAGGGTTTATGCCTCCTCCACTCTGGGAGTCTGGATTGCTAAATTATTTATCTCATATGGTCAAATACTAGAATACCATATTGAAGAAGGGCAGGGTGGCTGCTCAGGCCCTCCCAGAATGTTCCCAGAAACAGGAAGTCTTTATGTCCCTTCAGGCCACTGAGGATATTAGTAAACAATTCCTCTGGGCCTTGTATGACATATCTGACACTGGTGCCAGGGCTGCTGCCACAGGTATTTGCTTTTTGCAGGTACCCTTGGCTCAGGCTATCAGATTTCATGGCAGATGTCCAGCAGAAGGTGCTTAATGTCTCCTTCAATGGCTCAAAGCTTTTGGGGCCTGATGTCCAGGACATTATTATTGAATCACAAGCCTCTGGTAGGGCTACTAAGACTGTCCATTCACTCTATCATACCAAACCCAGGAGCAGACAGCACACATCCTTTCAAAAGATGTCCTGTCAGTCTGGTGTGACCTCATCTCCAGGGTAAATGGAAGGCCAGTTCTGCCTTGCCTACCCCCCTCATCCTCCTCAGGCCCTGAGGCGACGGATCAGCCCCAGCAGCCGGATCACCTCTGCCTGACTCCTTGCCAGACCCCCCCCCTTTCCAGTCCCTGGCCAAGAGGTGGTGGTTGGAGGTCAGTTCTCACTCCATCTCAGCCAGTGGAGAACCATCATTTCAGATGCTCGGATTCTTCAGATTATAGAAAGGGGGTCACACTGTGGAGCTTTTGGAACAACCCCAAGAGACTCCCCTGGTACCCTTCACCTATTTTTCAGACCACACAGTGGTCTTTTGGGAGGAGGTACCGCTCCCTTCTATGGAAAAGGACGGCTGAGCCAGTGCCCAGGCAGCAGAAGAACAAAGGGTTCTATTCCAGGTTTTTCCTGGTCCCCAAAAGAACTGGAGATCTGAGGACTATTCTAGATTTCAAAGACCTCAACTTCTACATCCTAAACAAAAGGTTTCACATGGTCACTCTTCCAGGGTTGCTGCCCCCTGCTCAAACAGGGCGATTGGCTGTGCTCCCTCGATATGCAGGATGCTTACCTGCATATTTCGGTGTGCCACCTTCACAGGCAGTTTCTCTGGTTTCTTTTTCTGGGACATTATCAATTCAGGGTTTTGCCCTTTGACTTATATTCTGCACCACAGGTTTTTACAAAATGCTTAGCAGTGGTAACCACTGCTCTCTGGTGAGAGGGTCTGTGTGTCTTCCCTACCTGGATGACTGGCTCCTCAAAGCCCTGTCCATGGATCAGCTTCTCTGAACTCTGGAGAGGACCTTCCAGTTGTTCCACTTCTTCAGCATCACTGTCAACCTGCTCAAGTCCTTTCTGATTCTACTCCAATGGCTGGAGTATATTGGAATGATTCTGAACTCCGCACAGGGCAAGGCCTTCCTCCCTTTAAACAGAATGGAGTGGAGTGCCTCATCTTGCAGGCTCAGGTGGTTGTGCAGAGCCATTATATTTCTGCAAGTGTTTACTTGAGGCTTCTAGGCCTCATGGCTGCAGCCTTTGCCAATGTCCTCCTTTCCAGATTGCACATGCGGGTGCTCCAGTGGACCCTTTGGGTGCAGTGGAACCAACGCACAGACCTGGAACAGCTGATGCTGGCCTCCTCTCCGGTCCGCATGATGCTCCAGTGGTGGCTGGATCCCCAAAACCTCTTATGAGGGGTCCAATTCCGGATCTTGTCTCCTCAGCAGATCCTCATTATGGATGTCTCTGGCTTGGGATGGGGGGCACACCTGTGTCCCTTCAAGACTCAGGGTACCTGGTCCCAGACCAGCGTGTCCCTTCATATAAATGTCCTTGAGATGAGGGTAGTTGAGTATGCCATGCAGGCCTTTTCAAACCACCTCTCTCCAAGCCTGTTGTTGATTTAGTTGGACAAGCTCAGTGTGGTGTACTACATCAACTAAGGGGGAAGATGCATTTTTGCCCTCTTTTCAGGGAAGGAATGATGGTCTGGCACTGGGCATTGGACCACTACCTGGAACTCCCATTAGTCCATGTCCCAGGCATGCTGAATACCTTGGCAGAAAGCCTTAGCCAGACTCGGTCTAGGTTTCATGAATAGGAACATCTGTCATCCGTTGCAGAAGATCTGTTCAACAGATGGGGTCATCCAGAGTTGGACTTTTTTATGTCCACATTCAATGCAGAACTGTCCAGTTTCCGCCTGCTAGATGTCCCTCTCCTGGAGCAGGAGGTTCCTTTATGCCTTCCCTCCATGTCCTCTAATGCAGAGGGTGCTCATCAGTGTGCAAATGGAGGGGGCCAGCATGATCTTGGTCACACCCTGCTGGCCACGGCAGATATGGTTTCCATTACTGCAGCAGTTACCAGAAGAACCTCTGGTGCCTCTGCAGCCTCCACCTGAACCCCCCAGTTCCCATCCCTGTCCCAGCTTGAGATGCACATTTATTGGGGGGAAAATTGACCCTGTCTCCATTTGAGCCAGCCGCAACTTACAGGAACATAGAGTTTGACGGCAGATAAGGACCACATGGCCCACCTCGTCTGCCCATTTTCCTATCTAATGGATAAGCTGCAGATTCTAGTTAACCAACAGCCTACTTCCTCCTACCCCCCACTAGAATTGCATTATGCCTGTCACATACATTCTTGAATTCCCCCACTGTTTTTGACTCTATGACATCCTCAGGAAGGCTGTTCCATGCATCTCCAACCCTCTCTGTGAAGAAATACTTCCTCACATTACCTCTGAGCCTTCCCCGCTCTATCTTCAAATTATGTCCTCTTGTTCTTGCACATCTCTTTTTCTGAAAGATGCTACCCTCTTGGACTTGGTTGATTCCCTTGAGGTATTTGAAAGTTTCTATCATGTCCCCCCCTCGCCTTCCTTTCCTCGAGGCTATAGATCTTGAGCTCCTTAAGGCTTTCTTCATATGTCTTCTGGTGCAGACCCTGCACCATTTTGGTTGCCCTCCTCTGGACAGCCTCCACCCTGTCTATGTCTTTGCGGAGAAGGGGTCTCCTGAACTGTACACAGTACTCCAGATGTGGTCTTACCAACTGTCTGTACAGAGGGTCAACAACTTCCTGTTTTCTACTGGTGATGCCTCTCCCTTTGCATCCCAGTATCCCCCAGCCCTCCTTACTGCTTGCTGGCCCACCTTTAGGTCATCTGATATGACTACTCCCAGGTCCCTTTCCATTTTTGTTGTTGTCAGTATCTCACCCCCCATTGTGTACTTTTGCCGTGGGTTTTTGTTTCCCAGGTGCATTACTTTGCACTTCTTTGCGTTGAATCTAAGCTGCCATACAGTTGACCATTCCTCCAACCTTACCAAGTCTCTTTTCATCCTTTCCACCCCACCTCACCTTGCATATCAACCCTGTTGCAGATCTTAGTGTCATCTGCAAAGAGACATACTTTCCCTTCCAGTCACTCTGCGATGTCACTTATAAAGACATTAAAAAGGACCGGCCCAAGTACTGAACCCTGTGGTACCCCACTAGTAACCCTCCATTCTTCACTGTGGACTCCATTTACTACTACCTGCTATGTCCTGTTATCCAGCCAGTGTTTTACCCAGGCTGCCACCCTGGGACCCACTCCGAGGCTGGCTAATTTGTTTATTAATCTTTTGTGCAGGACTGTGTCAAATGCCTTGCTAAAATCTAGGTAGGCCATGTCCACAGCCCCTCCCTGGTCTACTACTTTGGTCACCCAGTCAAAGAAATCAATTAGATTTGTCTGACATGACCTTCCTGCTGTGAATTCATGCTGCGTTGGGTCCTGTGCCCCACTGGCCTCTAGGTACTCAACAGTTCTTTCCTTCAGAAGTGATTCCATCATTTTCCCACCCGCTGAGGTTTCCTGCCTCTGTCTTGCTCCCACTTTTGTGAAGGGGAATCACATCCACCCTTCTCCAGTCCTCAGGTACTACACCATCTTTCCATGATTTATTAAAAAGGGTAGTCCGTGGTGTGACTAGTTCTTCCCTTAGTTCTTTTAGAATTCTGGGGTGAATTTCATCAGGCCCCATTGCTTTATCCACCTTTAGTTTTAAGAGTTCTTTCAGAACCCTTTCTTTTGTGAAAGGACTAATATCAACCCTCCCACCCGGAGTGCTTCTATTGATTGGATTAAGTATCTCCCCCTGCTTTTCCATTGTGAATACTGAGCAGAAATATTTGTTCAGTATCCCTGCTTTTTCACTGTCACTCTCTGCCCAACCACCTTCCTCTTTATTCAGCGTCCGTATCCCTGCCTTCATCTTTCTTTGCTCCCTAATGTACCTATGAAAGGTTTTGTGAGCTCCACTTTCTTTCATGGCAAGTGTTGTTTTTGGTTGCTATTACTTTTGCTCATAGGATTTCCGGCCTTTATTCTTACTATTGTGAAGAGCCTTATTTGATTTTTCACAAAGACAGGGTGTCTGCGCACAAATCCTAAATTTCTTCCCAAGGTGCTGTCTGAGTTTACCTTGAACCAATCTATCCACCTAGCGAGACAATCAAGGGGAAGCACTGCTCCATACTGCAGATATGCACAGAATTTTGAAATATTTCCTCCTGCGAACTAAGGACTGCAGAAAGTCAAATGAGCTTTTTGTTTCTTTTGCCCAAGGTAGACAGGGCACCAGGTTTACAAACAATGTTTGTCCAAATGGTTGGCCAATTGTATTATGTTCTGCTACAACAAAAATGGCAAAGAGTTGCCAGGAACAATGAAAGCCCACTCCATAAGGGGTATGGCTATCTCTGTGGCTTGCTTCAAAGGCATTTCCACAACTGACATCTGTGCTTCTGCCACCTGGAGTACCATCCATGCTTTCACCAAGCACTACAGTCTGGATATTGCCTCCAGAGACCAAGCAGGCTTCAGTCGTGCTGTTCTCCAGGGCCTTCTGCCTTAGGCCATGGTTTGCCTTCCTCCCGCTCTTGTAACTGCTTGGGACTCATTGCTACAGTGTGACTTGATGACTGAGATACCCCGAAGAACATAGAATGTGTTCTGTAAGAACCTACCATAAGAGTAGATCTTCGAGGGGATCTCAGTCATCAGGTCTGCCTTCCCTCCCACCACCCTGCTCTTTGGGGTCCTTTGGTTAGACTGGCTATCCGCCGTATTCAGCCTTTTATCTAATGCTTGACATTTCTCTCTCTTACTCCTCCATTCCCCGTAGCTTGAGTTTGCTCCTTTAGTCTCAAGGGGAATGAACTGAGAAGGGAGTGGGGCTGTTCTTGCCTTTCAAACAACATGAAGTCTTGCTATATTATGACATATGCAGTGAGCCCTAACCTTCGAACTGCTCCAGAGGTGAAAGAGTTAACTTTCCATGCCAGGCATGGAACTTTGAGCTCAAGCTCGGTTGAAAGCTCTATCTGTTGTTCTTCAAACTCAAACTGTCAGATTTTTACTCCGCCTCACTGAACAGTCGCTCCGGAGATTTCTCCTTCTGCTCGGTTCATTTTGTCAGTTAAAGTATTAATTTTTCGGTTTTTTAACCTAATTTAAACCGCAGCCGGTCGGTTCAAGCTCTGTCTGTGGTGTTTGTAAGTACTAGATAGGTTTTACATTTACTTTCTGTGTGGAACTTGTAAACGGTTTTATCGGTTCGGTTTGAACTGATCAGGTTGTTTTTAAATACATTATCTATCTTTTAGAAGTGCGGTTCCCAGTTCCTATCAGTTCTAAAAAAAACGGATTTCATTACGGTTTTTTCCATGACCCGTGACACGGTTGGGAACCGATAAGGGAGTCTTGCTTGGCGGATTGCCATAAATGGGCAAGTTTTGGTTAGGCTGGCACTATGTCTGAGAAACCCAAAAGAAAAACTGGGCCCACTGGGTTTCAACACTGCAGTGTCTGTGGGGAAGCCTTTGCCAAGGCTGACCCCCACACCACCTGTGTTTATTGTCTGGGGTTTGACCACCTCAATGCAGACTGCCAGATTTGTAAAAGTTTTCCTGCAGCTACCCTGGATAAAAGAGTTGGTAGGCTCAGGGAAAGGGAGGCCAAAAAGTCAGCTGAACCGGATGGCCAGCCCGGTTCAGTTGAAACCGAACCGGAGGGAGTACCCTCTGACCAGGGCGAGACTTCCTCGGGAAAAAAGGAGAGCCGACTCTGAGGAGTCGGTTCCAGCAAAGAGAACTAGAAAATCAGCTGGTGTGGAGCCAAAACTTCCCTCTCCAACTGCTGAAGAAATAGCTAAAGCAATTAAAATTGTCCAGTCGCTTTCCCCGGTTCCGACTTGAACTGGCACCATGGGGTAAGTGTACCGTTCGGTCGGTTCCATCGGTTCAAGAGTATGATTTAGAGGAATTTTATGAACTGGAGGAGGGGGAAGAGGAGTATGAGGAGAGTGAATGTGGATTTGAAAGTCTGGATGTGCCCATTGAACCGGACATCTCTCCAGACAGACCTTCACGAGTGTCTCCCCCTAGGCTTTCTGAGTCCCCTTCTCATTTTATGTTTTATAAAAAAAGTGGCTGAAACCCTCCAGCTCCCTATGGAGGAAGCTGTGGATGATCAAGAAGAGCCTGATTATGTAGAAATGATGGATATCCCAGAGTCTAGGAGACTGTCTATTCCTTTGCATAAATCTTTTTAGAAACAGACAGTAAAAATTCCTCACACTATACCTCCTGTGGATAAAAGAATGGACAAAAGGTATACATTGTCAGGCTCTGATATGGAGTTCCTTACACAACAATGCAGCCATGTGGGAGTTGTGCAGGCTGCAGCCTGTGACAAGGCAAATATTTTATTTAGCTTTTGTTGACCAGGTAAGTGCACTAGACAAATCCTGCCTATTTTCAGGCACGACCCGGGGGAGGGGGATATAGATGAATGCCAACTGACCTTGAACCAGAGTAAGCTGTTGGTGGTATTTTTAGTGAATGAGGGAAATTTGGCCAGGACACCGGGGAAATTCCCGTACTCTTTTCGATAAGTGCCATGGGATCTTTAACATCCACCTGAACTACCACCAATCCAGGCAGATGGGACCTCGGTTTAACGTCTCATCCGAAAGATGGCATCTCAGAAATGCAGCACCCCTCTCATGCTGCATTACAGTGTCAGTACTGGGATATTAACCCAAGTGCCAGATGTGGGAACTGAACCCACAGTCCTCTGATCTCCCGGCCTCAGAGGTGAGTGTGCTACCTACTGAGCCACTGACACTGCTTTCCCTTGGCCTCACACCACCCTGAAAAGGACTCCAGAAGGATTGATGCCATGGCAAAGAAACAGTACATGGCAGCATCCTTGGGACTCAGACAGGCAAATTATATGGCTTACGTTGCTAGATACCAGAAATCCAGATGGGATACTATTTTGGCTTTAGCAAAGCAGGTCCCTGGCCAGCTTGCCAAGGAGCTGGAGCAGGTGGCTGCTGACGGTATTGAGGCATCTAAAGTGCAATTCCATGCTGCAGTGGACTCTAATGATGTGTCATCAAGAGTCATGGCTACATCTGTGGCTCTCCTTAGAATGGCTTGGCTCAGATGTACTAGCTTGTTAAAGGATGCCCAGACTAAGGCCATGGATTTTCCTGTTGTGGGTAACTCTCTGTTTGGGGGAGCAAACAGAGAATTACATGAAGAAAATGGATGAATATAGGACCACCTATAGGAGTGCACAGGCCAAGGAAAGGCAGGCCACTACTCAAAGGCAGCCCTCCAGGGGCAAGCCTTTTCATAGGCCTTTTTACCAAGCCCAGGCCTCCTCTTCAGCTTATGCCCAGAGGGGGTTCTTTAGAGGAAGAGGCAGACGGGGTACAAGCAGACCTGCTTCCATCCCTCAGCCTAGAGCCCCTGCCAAGCAGGCACCCCTGATGGGGTGTCCAGGGTCGATTCTCCACTACCTGTAGGGGCCAGGACTGGGAGTATCTAACATCAGACAAGTGGGTCCTGGAAGTAGTAAGCCAGGGACTGGTTCTCAGCTTCAAAAAATTTCCAAAGATGAGAACCAGATCCTTTCCACCTGCAAATCCATCAGAGGCACTTGCCCTAGAAGCAGAAGTCTCTACCCTCCTGGCTCTCAGAGCTGTGGAAAGGGTTCCACCCCTACACCAGGGCAAAGGATTGTACTCCAGGTACTTCCTTTCCCCAAAAAAGACAGGAGAATGCCGGCCCATCCTGGATCTCAGGTACCTAAACAAGCACCTTTTAAAACCAAAATTCAAAATGGTGACTCTGGGAATTATTTTACCTCTCTAAAGCCAGGGACTGGCTAGTGTCCCTGGACCTCAAGGATGCCTATTTTCATGTTCTCATCAGAAGCTCCCATCGAAAGTACCTCGGATTCGAACTGCCCTCAGGCCATTACCAGTTCAGAGCAGTGCCCTTCGGCCTCACATCTGCCCCAAGGGTATTCACAAAATGCCTGGCAGTAGCAGTTGCCCACTTAAGAAGGCAAAACATTGCCATCTTTCCTTACCTGGATGATTGGCTCATAGTAGGCCAGTCTCCAGACCAAGTCAGATTACATCTTCAGGTAACTCAGCAACTGCTTACTTCTCTAGGTTTCCTTCTCAATCTTCCAAAGTCAGTCCTGGAGCCTGTCCAGCTTCTCACCTTTATAGGTGCGGAACTGAACACACAAGAAGCCAGAGCCTTCCTTCCTCTGGAAAGAGCAAGGACCCTGATCTCTCTGGCCTCCTCCTTCACCCTGCAGGTCTCTCGACCAGCAAGGCATTTTCTCCAGCTCCTGGGACACATAGCTGCTTCCACAGCAGTAGTGCAGGGAGCCAGATTTCAGATGAGGGACATCCAGTTCCATTTGAGAGCCTTTTGGTCTCAAAGGAGGGACCCTCTAACCAAATGACCAGTGACTCGAACCCTGATCCAAGCCCTTCAGTGGTGGCAGAACCAGGGCAATCTGAGACAGGGGGTCTCCTTCACCCCTCAGTCTCACTCCTTAATCCTTACTACAGATGCATCCCTCTTGGGGTGGGGAGCTCACATGGGCGACCTCACTACCCAGGGAATGTGGTCCCCTCAAGAATCTCTGCTCCACATCAATCTGTTGGAACTCAGAGCAGTTTTTCTACCACTTCAAGTTTTTTCCAAATCTGTTCAGAACAAAGTTATTCAGGTCAGAACAGACAATACCACCACAATGTGGTACATCAGCAAGCAAGGGGGCACTCGGTCTACGGCCTTGTGCACCGAAGCAATGAAGTTGTGGTCTCTGGCTTACTCTGAACACCTCCCTTGTGGCAGTTCACCTCCCAGGCAAGGACAATGTCCTGGCAGATGCTATCAGCAGGATTTCCCAGGGCCATCACAAATGGTCACTGGATCCCCTAGTACTGGAGGTGGTATTTGCCAGATGGGGCACACCCCAGATAGATCTTTTTGCAGCCCCAGACAGTCACCAACTTCCCCTTTTTTGCTGCAGGCTCCCAGTGTTGGGCTCAGTCCCCCGGATGCTTTCCTTCTCAGTTGGAAAGGGAAGTTTATCTATGCTTCCCCCCTTCCCTCTCCTGTTCAAAGAGCTAGTCAAAATCAGATCTCAACCCTGCAAGATGATCCTGATTGCTCCAGACTGGGCCAGACAGCCCTGGTACCCACTCCTTATGTCCTTGGCAGTCCACCTTCCCCTGTGTCTTCCCAGGAACCACAACCTGTTAACCTGTGCTCAGGGGAGAGTTTGGCACCCGAACCTCAAATCTCTCAATCTCAAGGCCTGGCTCTTGAAGAGTTAGAATTTGCTGACCTACACCTCTCCCAAGGTGTATTGGATATCCTGAAGGCTTCTAGGAAGCCTTCCACCAGGGCTACTTATAATTCCAAATGGAAGAGATTTTCCATATGGTGCTCTGCAAAGCATATTTCTCCAGAGTCTGCTGATTTACCCACAGTGCTGGATTATATGGTCCATCTAAATACCTTGGGGCTGAGACCAGCTACCTTAAAAGTGCACTTGGCAGCCGTGTCTGCTTTCTTATCAGCAGGTAAACCCTCTTCTCTTTCAGCCCATCCTGTATTCTCCAAGTTTTTCAAGGGGTTGCTTCACACCAACCCTCCATTCAGGGATCCTGCCCCTGGCTGGGATCTTAATATTTGAATTGCCTAGCTTATGCAACCCCCTTTTGAGCCCTTGTCTTCAGCAGAGCTTAAGTACTTGACTTGGAAAACTGTGTTTTTGGTAGCCATCACTTCTGCCAGATGCATAAGTGAGTTACACGCATTGTCAGTGGAGCCTGATTTTATCTCCTTTCACAGAGATAAGGTGGTCCTCAGGACTAACAGAAAGTTCTTGCCTAAGGTGGTTTCAGATTTCCACCTCAATCAATCTATGTCTCTCCCTGTGTACTTCACTGACCATTCCTCCTCTGGCGAGAGGAGATTGCACAGTTTAGATGTCAAAAGATCCCTTAGCTACTACATAGATCGTACCAAGGGTCACAGGTTTGACCTCCAACTGTTCCTCACTTATGGTGAGGTTGGCAAAGGAAACCTGCCACCAAAAGATCCATTGCCAGGTGGATTGTCTCTGTATCCAATTCTGCTATGAAAAACTGGTTAAGGTTCCTCCCTCAGGCCTGAGGGCTCACTCTACCAGAGGTACAGCTGCGTCTCTGGCTGCTGCCAAGGACATCCCTATCCTAGAGATATGTCAAGCAGCTACCTGGAAAACAGTTCACATTTTTACCAAGCATTACTCCCTGGACACCCAGGCTAGGAGTGATGCTCGGTTTGGCACAGCTGTGCTTCAGAGCCTATTTCCTAAGTAGGTTCTGTCCCTCCTCCATGGAGGTACTGCTGTGTAGTCTGTATATGTCATAATATAGCAAGACTTCATGTTGTTTGAAGAAAAAATTACTCACCTTAGTAATGTTGTTTCTTCTAATGGAGTCTTGCTATATTATGACCTCCCCCCCTGCCTGCCCCTCTCAGAACCTTTACTTTTGGGATGTGGGTGGGCAGGGTAGTGTTGGCACTTAGTAGATGCCCACCATGTTTTTCACCCCTCCTTTTTGGGGTGACTGGTGGTGTGTTTGTCATTTTTTGGGTCTCCTGACTTGAGTCTTTGTTTTGGCACCAAAAAATGTGTTTATATATTTAGTAGCCAGTTGGCTAGTGTAGGTTTACAGCTTCCACACAGTCTTATTGAGTTTTGCTCGGAAAGATCTGACAGTTTGAGTATGAAGAACAACAGATAGAGCTTTCAACCGAGCTCGAGCTCAAAGTTCCATGCCTGGCATTGAAAGTTAACTCTTTCACCTCCAGAGCAGTTCGAAGGTTGGGACTCACTGCATATGTCATAATATAGCAAGACTCCATTAGAAGAAACAACATTACTAGGGTAACTTTTTCTTATAGGGTTGATGACATCAGCAGGTGATGTCTGCCTGGATAGCCTCAGTGGTACTGCTAGAAAATCTTCTGTGTGGATCCTGCTTCACTGACTGGGAGGTTCCTATGATGTGACCAGATGAAAGATCTTGAAGATCTACTGTTACAGTAAGTTCTTGGGTAACTGTTCTTTGACAGTACTTTTACCACCATGCCAGGCCAAGCAAAAGGGGTCAAGCATATATTGGTGACAGGGAATGCTCACCCTATCAGACAAAAGGCATACAGAATACCAGAGTAGTTATGAAAAGACGTGATTAAGGAAATATGAAAAATGAAAGTGACAGGTATTATTAAAGAATCAAGACGTGTTTGATCATCACCAGTGGTAACTGTAAATAAAATGGGAGTGTTTAAGAATCTGCCTTGATTTTAGGTAACTTAAGTGTCCAAATTTGACAGCTATCCTGTGCCCAGGATAGATAATTTGGTGGACAGATTGTGAAGTGTCAGGTACATCAGTACCCTTGATCTCACCAAGTGTTATTGTCAAATTCTCTTAGCTAAAGAATCCAGAGATAAAACTGCATTTGCTACTCCTATTGTATTCTATCAGTTCACCACTGTGGTGTATCTGCTACATTCCAGCGGTACATGGCGGTAATTCAAACCCCTCACAATGGTTATTGTGCTGCTTACCTGGATGATGTCATGGTGTACAGTGCAGACTGGAATAGCCACCTGGAACACCTATGTGCAGTTTTCAAATCTTTCAAAAATGCAGGCCTGACCATTAATCCTATCAAGTGTGCATTAAGCATGCAGGAAACCAGATACTATTTGGGCTATATTTTGGGAAATGGAAAAGTAAAGCCAGAGATTTCTAAGATAGAAGTTGTAGCTAACAGTCCTGTCCCTAAAACAAAGAAACATGTAAGGTCATTGTTGGGGCTGGCTGGTTACTACTGAAGACTAGATCCCAACTTTGCCTAGTTAGCTATTCCCCTTCACTGAACACACAAAAAAATAGTACCCGGATAATGTAAAATGGTCCCCAGAGTGTGATAAAGCTTTTGGCCATGAAGGTTACATTATCTTCAGCCCCTGTTTTAAGAAGCCCAGGCTTTGAGAAACCATTTCTGTTACATACAGATGCATTAGTCTGTATATTAGTTGGAAATTTTGTGACAGGGAAAAAAAGAACTCCACCATTGAAAAGGAATGCTTTGCAGCAAAAAATGGGCAATTGGGCACCTATGTTTTATTTGATAGGAGCTGACTTTATGCTTATAACAGATCATACTCCTCTCTGTTGCCCAATGAAGGATAAAAATTCCAGAAACAAAAGGTGGTATCTGGTATTGCAGCCACTTAAATGAAACGTTAGCACAAATTTGGAAAACAGAATGTCGGTGTGGACTTTTTCTCTACATATGGTTCAGGAAATGAGAATTCAGAAGGTTGAAAAAAATATGCAGCTGAACTGTCATGGGGCAGAACTGGAAGATATACTGATTGGCTGGTAGGAGGAGCTTAGCTTAAAGTAATTCCAACTAATCAGCACTTCTGATGGAACTGCCTTCATGTGGATATGACCTATATATCACTCCTAAAACTATGGTTACATGTGAGTAACCTATTTTTATTACTCCATCATATGAACATGACCTGTATTATTCATAAAATGTGACATAAGGCATTGTTTTCTGGAACGACCACATAATCTGGTTTTGGAGGGGAGCTGGCAGACAGCCTAGAGGTCAGAGTAATGAGCAGTGAGTGAGTTTAGTACATCCAGCAGACCTGGGTTTGATTCCCATTTCCCAAAATATAGCCCACCAATACGCGAAGAGCTCCTTGACCTCCGAAATGCAAAGACCCGATGACGGACCGGGCGCCGGTGGTTGGTCGTCGGGTTCCGGCGTCAGCTCCGCAGGGGCCTCAGGCTGAGGAGAGGGTTCCCTGGGAGGTGTGACAGGACCGGGTTCGCCCGTCTGGTCCTCGGGCTGCGTCAGCTCCTCCTCCGTGATAGTCTCCTGATCGACATCGGTAGGAGGCGTTGGGGTCCTCTTCTCGACTGGAGCAGACGTCGGCCCCCCTGCCGACGACCGAGGTGGCGTAGGCCTGACCGGCGACGGACGTCTAGCAGTCGACGGCTCCTGGGACCTATGGTGAGAAGCCGACGTCGGATCCAATGGTCTCTTGAGAGAGGTAAGCTCCTTGGTCTTCCGCTGGGGAGAGGAGGAGGAGGCAAGGAGGCAGACCTGACGTCAAGCTCAGAATGGCGGGAACCCGACTTGTGATGGTCCCTAGACCTAACCAGGGCTTTGGAGGACGAAGAAGGGGGCCTGGAGGTCTTGGCCTGTGAGGAGGAAGAGGATCCCGAGGGTTTCTTCACTGCAGCGGGGGGAGGCTGAGAACGGGCCCAGGAGGGCGAACGGTCGGACCGGGAGCCGGAGCTACGAGAGTCGGAGGCCCTGGACGGGGACTTGGAGGAAACCTTCTCCCTGTGCTTTTCCGAGTGTTTGCGGGCCTTCTCTGTAGAATCCCCCCTGGAGGTGTCCATGGCCTTGATCCTCTCTTCAAACAAAAACGCCTGTAGAGTCTTCTGGCGACGGATCCGGGTCCGGCTGTTGAATCCCTGGCAGAACGTGCAGGACCGGGTGTCGTGGTCTGGGCCTAGGCACAGGACGCAGGCTGAATGCGGATCCCTAAACGGGATTTGCTTCCCACAGGCGCACTTTGAGGGATGGCCTTCAGCGGAGGTTGGAGAGGACATCAGACAGCAATCGAGCTGGAAAAAAGAACTTTTCCCGAAGGAATAACTTTACCGTACGTCACGCGCTAAGAAACGAGCCAAAGGGTTGAGACATGCAAGTCGACGGCGGGAAAGAACTGGGAATCTGGCGGACCGCCTTCTATGTACTACGCCTGACGTCGGAGGCGGACCGATGTCGAGGTCGTCCCTGAAGATAGCTAGCTAGAAGAATTCCGTGGGGTCCTGATGCTTGCCGGCTTCAGTCCTAATGGTGTTACCTGCTGCAAGAGCTGTTCTCGAAGATCTACTGTTACGGTAAGTTCTTACGTAACTGTACTTTTTCCTGAGCAGCTAGAATGTTCGGAACTAAAATGGTAACACTCAGATTGGAGTATAAATAACTAAAAAAGTATAACTCCTATCACAAAACTTAAAGCATGAAGTTTGCTCACAATAAAAAAAATCTTTAAAATGAGGGGTCACACATGTTAGTAGCATTAACTTTTTTTTTTTTTTACAGAGCATGTAACGATGAAAATTTGCATTTTTTTCTTTTTGGAAAAAAAAAAATACCTTAGAAGTGGCAAATGTCTGTTGTATGATGGTTTTCCATCACACCAACATCTGTGCATTACACTGCCATAGTTTAGAGTATTTCTGAGCTGTTTTACCTAATAAAACAGACCATAAACTAGCCAACGCATAATGCCAGTAAACTGACTGAATTCAGAAAAATGCTCTGCACAACTTCCCACATGACATACAAACCACAATAACTGAAAAAGTATGCCTCCTAGCCCCTAGACACGTGCACAGAAAATGTTCACAGTAACGAGAGCTTTAAAATGATGGGTCACTCATGTAAGTGGCATTTGCAGATATTTTTTTACAGTTCCTAAAATGATAAAAAAAAGCATTTTTTTACATTTTGTTCCCAAATAAAAACCTACATCATAAAAAGTTCACCTTCTAGACCCCAGACACCAGCATAATTGTCCACATTAAAGATACCTTTCAAATGATGGGTCACACACGTTTCTAGCTTTTACAGTTTTTTGGTTTTTGACAGTACCTGAAACGGAGGAAAATCACATTTTTACACTTTTTTTGTCCCAAAAAAACTAAAACAAAAATTACACCTCCTAGCTCCCAGACACCAGCATACTAATTTTTCACAATGAAAAGAGCTATCAAATTGGGGATCACACGTTTCTAGTAATGGAGAAAAAATTAAATTTTCTTCACTTTTTAACCCAAATTAAAACCTAAAATAAGTAATTTACTCTATTTAACTCAATGGTGACCCCTATCTTGAAGTAGGTATTCTAGTAGGTAGGAATGTTTCCTGCTGACCTGCACTTTCCAGTAACCTTATCCCTGATTGGTTGATCCAGAAAGTGCATAAGAAGTGCACGATGCACATATGCACTCTGGGGATGGGAAGAAGTGAATACCTGATGCACATATGCGCTATGGGGACTAAAGGAATTTTCCTGATAACGCACATACACGCTATGGGGCTGAGTGAGTTAAATCCCATCTGAAACATTTCACAGATCAACTGCAGAACCATGTTTGGAGGACATGAACATTTTCATTGATAGTACCTGGTTCATGAGGTGGGGTAAAAAAGGCTATGCTGCAAATCTGGGGCAACAATATTAAAAAATGACAAGATTATGAGTTAAAATTCAGAACACATTAAAAAAGACATTAACAGAACATATCTTGCATCAGTCATTTCCCAATCAGGCTCCAGAGCAGCAGGACATGGGGTCTGAAGCAGCAGGATGTGCCATTGGGCCGGATAACTAAGTTGTGAGGATGCTCAGAGGACAGTTGGAGTGAGGGCTCGGGAGGCAGAAGTAATTGCTGGACTTTTTATTCTTTTTCAGTGTAATCACACAGGACACAAGGAAAACAATCCGGAGAGGAGGTGGGCTATGGCAGATGGTGGGATTGTTTTGTAATACAGTACATTGAACCAGGGAACAGATCGGGATGGGGTGGGCTATGGCAGAGGATGGGATTGTTTTGTAATACATGGAGCACCGGGGGAAATTACCAGGAGGGGGCAGGCTATGGCAGTGGTTTGGATTGTTTTGTAAAACAAAGGGCACCAAGAGAAGTGGTTGATGGGGCAGGCTATGCTGGAGGGTGGGATTGTTTTTCTACAAAGGGAGCACTAGGTAAGCCATCAGATTGGGGGAGGAGGAGCAGCAGGCTGATCAAGATGCTGCTCAGCTGCTGCTGAGTGGTATGTTGCACAGTAGGTGTAAGCATGCAGCTCTGATAGGTGTGGCTCCATCCTTTCAACTACACAAAGTTTCTGCCCATAAGCCAGGCTGAACACCATCATGGTCAGACTTCCCAAATTAATTGTTACACATAGACACTGGAGACTCAAAAATGCAGTTCGAAATCTGTACTTTTATGTAAAAGAAGCAGGAAATACATGGAAGATATAATACATGGCAGAAGGTTAATTCAACAAGAAATGCAAGTCTCAGTTCATTTGAACAGCAGATGATGATTTGCTCTTTGTTGAAATAACAGTTTAATTCTTCGTGGCTTGATACCTTGCACATATAAAGCTTGAAAGCAAAAAAAGGAGGTGGAGGCAGTGGTGGCATAATCCTGGTGCATCACTAGTGTGAAAGCTTCAAAGATGAACACCATCATGATCACCCTGTTCCTGGTTGGTCTGTCATTGGGGAGTTTTCTGCAGCTTCAGCTGCACTGGTTGCTACCCTGACACACTTCTGCAGCCCCTAATCTCCCAAGTAGCCACAAAATGTTTGCTTTCTGCCTGTGTGCAAGCAAATATAAAAGATGTTAAAGTGTTCATGATAAAATTAGGGATGACCATGGGCATAACACCTGACCTCCTTTTATTACATTTAGAAGATGCAGATAGTACTGGATGTGAGGACACAATTATTAATTCAGAGAAAATTATTTACTAAAAGAGATGCAAGTCACAAGTGGGGTACCACAGGGATAAGTCCTGGGGCCAGTCCTCTTCAATATCTTCATCACTGACATTGCAGATGGACTGGAGGGTAAGGATTGTCTGTTTGCAGATGACACCAAGATCTGCAACAGAGTAGATGATCCAGATGGGGTGGACTGAATGAGAAGAGATCTGGCTAAACTGGCAAAATGGTCGGAAGAGTGGCAACTGGGGTTTAACACAAAGAAGTGCAAGATCATGCACATAGGGAAGAGAAACCCTGAAGCCACTTATAGGCTGGGAGGGGAGTTCCTGGCAGTAACAATGGAAGAAAGAGACTTAGGCATCACCATCACAGATTACCTGAAATCATCCAAGCAGACCACTAAAACAGTAGGTAAGACTAGGGGGATGTTGGGGTGTGTTAGTAGGGGTATCACAAGTCGTAAGAGGGAGGTAATAATCCCTCTTTACAAGACACTGGTTAGGCCCCATCAGGAATACTGCATGCAGTGCTGGAGGCCACACCTTCACAAGGACATTAACCAAATTGAGATAGTCCAGAGAAGAGCAACCAAAATGGTAAAGGAGCTGCATCAGAAAATGTATGAGGACAGATTAACGGAGCTCAATATGTATACCTTACAGCAAAGGAGGGAGAGCAGTGATATGATCGAAACATTGAAACACCTTAAGGGCATTAACAAGGTGAAAGAGTCTAACATGTTTCAATATAAGAAATAAAAATATAAGAAAAATAGCAGGACAAGAGGACACAGCATGAGATTGGAGGGAGGCCGATTAAGGGGTAACGTGAGGAAGATCTTTTTCACAGAAAGGGTGGTGGATGTATGGAACAGCCTACCTCAGGAAATGGATATGAATATGGTGCAGGGCTTCAAACAGGCATGGGATAGGTGTAAGGGAGCAATACAGATTAGTGTGAATAGTTAGGCCATTGACAGAGCACAAGCCGATGGCACATTCATAAGGTAGAAAAAGAAATGGGCAGACTGGATGGACCATGCGGTCCTTATCTGCCTTCAACTTCGATGTTTCTAAAGGACTGGCATTGTGTACCTTGGCACAGGGAAATTACGAACTGGAACATGCAGTTTATTATTTTAATGGAGCTTCATTTGTACTCAAAACACAATGCTATATGTTTTATAAAAAAAATAAATTAGTATTCACAATGTCAGCTGTCTCCATTTTCTTGTGTTGGTACTGCTACCATGGCCTGAAAGCTACTAATTAAGCTACATAATGTCCCTCAGGGGCGCAGTGCATTAAAACTGGATTGGGACTGGGGAGGCACCCTTATTATTTTGGCTTGTGGTGTTCCCTAGTATCCCAATTTGGTACTCTTTCCAAGTTCAATTCTAGGTTCCCCATTACTAATCTCTTTCTTTCATTTCCTCTTCTACTTTCTCTCCTTGTTTTTTTTTTTGTCTACAGTGTGTTTACATCAGTGAGGTAAGTGACAGTGTTAGCAGATTTGTTCAGGACCTGATGGCAAAACATGACACAGAGCCAAACATATGGCAGGAATAACTTGTTTATTACCAGAAAACAGAAAGCACAGCATATACCTGCTGGGAGTCAGGAACAGGACCCCAGATATCGTGATATCCCTCCAAACTAGATTCAAACTTAGCAAAATACAGCATGAGTATCTCTCTTATACTCTTAACTCTTAGATAAGAAATGTATGTTGCAAGGTAGCAGTCTGCCAAATAAGGTAAAATCACAAAATATGGAAACCTCATTGGTAGAAGGTTGGCACAGAGGACAGTTAGCGCATCACTCTCTGCACATTCTCCCTAATAACAGTAAAACTAGCTAAAACTAGTTTAGGGTTACAATACAAAAGGTGCTCAGCAAAATATTAGAAGCTGCATAGCAAATAAAAATAACTAGTCTATACCACAAGGCCTGCATGATCAATGCTAATACTGTTAGGGCCGGAGATTACTAGCACATAGCCCTGTTGGGATCTGGTCTTTACCACCAGTACATGCTACAGTCATATGCATATTTTATTACTATCTTACATAGTACTACACTATATCCTATCCCACTAAGTATATCATAAATAAATGTATGTGTACCATATGCTGCACTAAGTATAGGGTTGTGGGGGTGAACAGGTATACATATTCCCCTCCTTGTTTCCTGCAAAACTGGCAGCCCAAGATGGTGATTTAGGATAAAAACTTTGTGGAATGGACAGTATATAGGAGGTGTAGCTGTCTTCTGTGATGCCTAAGGGTAGAGCACAATCATCAATTGGTAACAATAAGAATAAAAACCAAAATAGAATGCAAAATGACAAAGGCTTTAAAAGAAATATCCAACAAAGTATCAGTTAAAATAAGATATAACTCACCATTATGTATTAAATCATTCAAGGCTTGTTCAGCTTTCTGAACCATATTTCTGATATGTATGAAAATCTTTTCTATCAAATAGGGATTTGAGATTCATAGTGAGTGGGGCGATGTGCACATTAAAATCTGGTGTATTCAACCAACATGAAATCTTGCTGTATTCTGTCTATTGCAGTGATATCCAACCTTTGAACTGCCCTGGAGAGGAAAGAGTTTACTTTCCATGCAAGGCATGGAACGCTGAGCTCGAGCTCGGTTGAGTCTCTGTCTATTGTTGTTTGAACCCAAACCGCCAGATTCTTTACTCCGCCTCACTGAACAGTCGCTCCGGAGATTTCTCCTTTGCTTGGTTCAAATTAGTCGGTTAAAGTGTCGTTTTACCCCTCGGTTCAACCGCATTTCTTCATGTAACCTGTCGGTTCAGTCTCTGTCTGTGGTACCGTGAGTACTAGATAGGTTATTGTTATTAGTTTCTGTGTGGAACTTGTAAATGTCGGATCGGTTCGGTTTGAACCGATCAGGTTTGTAAAAAAGTTTATTCTGTTTTTAGAGTGTGGTTACCGGTCCTTATCGGTTCTAAAAAATGGATTTCATTACGGTTTTTTCCACGACCCGTAACACGGTCAGGAACCGATAAGGGTGTCTTGCCTGGCGGATTGCCGAAAAAAGGGTAAGTTTGGTTAGGACTGGCCATGTCTGAGAAACCCAAGAGAAAAACCGGGCCCACTGGGTTTCAACACTGTAGTGTGTGTGAGGAAGCCTTTGCTAAGGCTGACCCCCTCACCACCTGTGTTTATTGTCTGGGGTTTGACCACCTCGATTCAGACTGCCAGATTTGTAAAAGTTTTCCTACAGCTACCCTAGAAAAGAGAGTTGGTAGACTTGGGGAAAGGGAGGCCAGGAAGTCCGCTGACCTGGATGGCCAGCCCGGTTTGGTTCCAACCGAACCAGAAGGAGTGCCCTCTGACCAGGGTGAAACTTCTTCGGGCAAAAGGAGAACCGACTCTGAGGAGTCGGTTCCAGTTAAAAGAAAAAGAAGGGATAAATCAGCCGGTTCGGATCCACAAGTTCTTTCTCCGACCGCTGACGAAATAGCCAAAGTGATAAGGATTGTTCAGTCGCTAACTTCGGTTCCGACCGAACTGGCACCATTGGTTAGGGGCTCGGTTTGGTCAGGTTCCCCCGGTTCCAGATTACAATTTAGAGGATTTTTATTAACCGGAGTAGGAGGAGGGAGAGTATGAGGATAGTGATGGTGATTATGAAAGTCTGGATGTGCCCATTGACCCGGACATCTCCCCAGACAGACCTTCAGGTATTTCTCCTCCTAGGCTTTCTAAGTCCCCTTCCCACTTTATGTTTTACAAAAAAGTGGCTGAAACTCTCCAGCTTCCTATGGAGGAAGCAGTAGAGGATCAGAAGGCGCCTGATTATGTTGAAATGATGGACATCCTAGAGTCCAGGAGGCTGTCTATTCCCCTCCATAAGTCTTTTGGGAAATAGACAATAAAAATTTAAAGACTCCTAATTCCATACCTCCTGTGGACAGAAGAATGGACAAGAGGTATACTCTTTCAGGCTCGGATACGGAGTTCCTTTCCCAGCAATGCAGCCATGTTGGGGTAGTGCAGGCTGCTGCCTGTGATAAGGCAAATATACCCTTGGCTTCACACCCCCCCCAGATAAGGACTCCAGGAGGATTGATGCCATGGCAAAGAAACAGTACATGGCAGCATCTTTGGGACTCAGGCAGGCTAATTATATGGCCTACACAGCTAGATACCAAAAGTCTAGATGGGACACTGTGATGGCTCTAGCTAAACAGGTCCCCGACCAGCTTGCCAAGGAGCTGGAGCAGGTGGCTGCAGATGGTATTGAGGCATCCAAAGGCAGTGTCAGTGGCTCAGTACGTAGCACACTCACCTCTGAGGCCGGGAGATCAGAGGGCTGTGGGTTCAGTTCCCACATCTGGCACTTGGGTTAATATCCCAATACTGACACTGTAGTGCAGCATGAGAGGGGTGCTGCACTTCTGAGGTGCTGTCTTTCGGATGAGATGTTAAACCGAGGTCCCATCTGCCTGGATTGGTGGTAGTTTAGGTGGATGTTAAAGATCCCATGGCACTTATCGAAAAGAGTAGGGGAATTTTCCCGGTGTCCTGGCTAAATTTCCCCTCATTCACTAAAAATACCACCAACAGCTTAACCTGGTTCAAATTCACTTGCTCACCATCTGTATCCCCCCTCCCCCCGGTCGCCCCTGAAAAAGGGACTTCTAGGCCCAGTGGGCTTACCGAGTCAACAAAATTCAACAAACAAACAATTTCATGTTGCAGTGGACTCCAGTGATGTTTCATCTAGAGTCATGGCTACATCTGTGACCCTTCGTAGGATGGCTTGGCTCAGATGTACTAGCCTGTCACAGGATACCCAGGCTAAGGCAATGGATTTTCCTGTTATTGGTAATTCTCTGTTTGGGGAGCAGACAGAGAACTACATGAAGAAAATGGATGAGTACAAGACCACCTATAGGAGTGCTCAGGCCAAGGAAAGGCAAGCCACTCCTCAGAGGCAGCATCCCAGGGGCAGGGGCAGGCCTTTTCATAGGCCTTTCCACCAAGCCCAGGCCTCCTCTTCTGCCTTTGCTCAGAGGGGGTTCTTTAGAGGGAGAGGCAGACGGGGTACAATTAGGCCTGCTACCACCCCTCAGCCTAAAGCCCCTGCCAAGCAGGCACCCTGATGTGTTTTTTCCCCGGACCGATTCTCCACTACCCATAGGGGGCAGGCTGGCTTACTTTGTACAAGACTGGATGTCTTTAACATCAGACAAATGGGTCCTGGAAGTAGTAAGCCAGGGACTGGTTCTCAGCTTCAAACAATTTCCCAAGATGAGAGCCAGATCCTTTCTACCTGCAAATCCTTCAGAGGCCCTTGCCCTAGAGGCAGAGGTCTCTTCTCTCTTGGCTCTCAGAGCCATAGAAAGGGTTCCACCCCCACACAGGGGAAAGGGATTGTACTCCAGGTACTTCCTAACCCCCAAAAAGACAGGAGAATGGCGGCCCATCCTGGATGTCAGATATTTAAACAAGCACCTTTTAAAACCAAAGTTCAAAATGGTGACTCTGGGAATAATTCTACCCTCTCTAAGGCCAAGGGACTGGCTAGTTTCCCTGGACCTCAAGGATGCCTAGTTCCACATTCTCATCAGATGCTCCCACAGAAAATACCTCAGGTTTGAGTTGCCTTCAGGCCACTATCAATTCAGAGCAGTGCCCTTTGGTCTAACATCAGCTCCAAGGGTGTTCACAGAATGCCTGGCAGTAGTGGTTGCTTTCCTAAGGAGAAAGAAGATCTCCATTTTTCCATACCTGGACGACTGGCTCATAGTGGGTCAGTCTCCAGACCAAGTCACGTCATACCTACAGATAATTCAGCAACTGCTCATTTCTCTAGGATTCCTTCTAAATCTTTCAAAGTCAGTTCCAGAGCCAGTGCAGCTCCTCACCTTCATAGGGGCGGAGTTGGATACTATAAGGGCAAGAGCCTTCCTTCCCCTGGACAGGGCAAGGACCCTTGTGACACTGGCCTCTTCTTTCACCCTTCAGGTGTCTCAACCAGCAAGGCATTTTCTGCAGCTCCTGGGCCACATGGCTGCCTCTACGGCAGTGGTCCAAGGACCAAGATTTCAGATGAGGGACATTCAGTTCCACTTAAAGCCTTCTGGTCCCAGAGAAAGGATTCTCTGACCAAGCTGATCCCAGTGACTCGAACCCTGATCCAGGCCTTGCAATGGTGGCAGGATCAGGACAACCTAAGGCAGGGAGTTCCCTTTGTCACTCAACCTCATTCTCTAATCCTTACCACAGATGCCTCCCTCTTGGGCTGGAGAGCCCACTTAGAAGTTCTGACCGCCCAAGGGTTGTGGTCACCTCAAGAATCTCTGCTTCACATCAGTCTCTTAGAACTCAGAGCAGTGTTTCTAGCACTTCAAGTTTTTTCCGAGTCTGTTCAGGACAAATTGGTTCAGATCAGGACAGACAATACTACCACAATGTGGTACATCAACAAGCAAGGGGGCACTCGGTCTGCGGCCTTGTGCACAGAAGCAATGAAGTTGTGGTCTCTGGCCTATTTCCTGAATACCTCTCTGGTAGCAGTGCACCTCCCAGGGAAGGACAATGTCCTGGCAGATGCTCTCAGCAGGATATCTCAGGGCCATCATGAATGGGCCCTGGATCCCCTAATTTTGAAGGTAATCTTCTCCAGATGGGGCACTCCACAGATAGATCTTTTTGCAGTCACAGACAATCGCCAACTTCCCATTTTTTGCTGCAGACCCCCGGTGTTGGGCTCAGTCCCCCTGGATCCTCTAGTCCTCAATTGGGAAGGAAAATTCCTATATACTTTTCCCCCCCTTCCCTCTCCTGTTCAAGGTACTAGTCAAAATCAAATCTCAGCCCTGCAAAGTGATTCTGATTGCTCCAGACTGGGCCAGACAGCCCTGGTACCCTCTCTTGCTGTCCTTAGAAGTCCACCTTCCCCTGTCTCTTCACAGGAATTACAACCTGTTGTCATGTTCTCAGGGGAGGGTTTGGTATCCAAATCTCAAATCTCTCAATCTCCAGGCCTGGCTCTTGAAGAGTTAGAGTTTGCTGATTTACATCTCTCTCAAGGTGTTCTGGATATTTTAAAGGCTTCTCGAAAGCCTTCCACCAGAAAGACTTACAACTTCAAATGGAAAAGGTTTACCATTTGGTACTCCAGTAAGCATATTTCTCCAGAGTCTGCTAGGTTGCCTACAGTCCTGGACTATATGGTTCATCTCAATAGCTTGGGACTCAGAACAGCTACACTTAGAGTGCATCTGGCAGCTGTCTCTGCCTTCTTAGCAAGCAAGCCCTCTTCCCTTTCAGCTCACCCTGTGTTCTGTAAATTCTTCAAGGGTTTGCTGCATACCAATCCTCACTTCAGGGACCCTGCCCCTGCTTGGAACCTTAATGTTTGCATTGCCCAGCTTATGCAACCCCCCTTTGAGCCTTTGTCCTCAGTGGAGCTTAAGTACTTGACTTGGAACACTGTTCTTGGTAGCCATTACTTCTGCCAGACGCATAAGTGAGTTACAGGCCTTGTCAGTGGAGCCTGATTTTATCTCTTTCCATAGAGATAAGGTGGTCCTCAGGACTAATAGGAAGTTTTTGCCTAAGGTGGTTTCAGATTTCCACCTTAACCAGTCTATGCCTCTTCCTGTTTTCTTCACTGACCTTTCCTCCTCTGGGGAGAGGAGGCTACACAGCCTGGATGTGAAAAGGGCCCTTAGCTACTACATAGGGTGCACCAAGGGTCACAGGTTTGACTCCCTCCAATTGTTCCTCACTTATGGTGAGGTTGGAAAGGGAAAACCTGCCACTAAGAGATCTGTAGCCAGGTGGATTGTCTCTTGTATACACTTCTGCTATGAAAAATTAGGTAGAATCCCACCCTCAGGCCTG
The DNA here is from genome assembly GCA_016271365.2 of Neoceratodus forsteri. Classification (NCBI taxonomy): domain Eukaryota; kingdom Metazoa; phylum Chordata; order Ceratodontiformes; family Ceratodontidae; genus Neoceratodus; species Neoceratodus forsteri. The sequence goes on along the minus strand of JADMNL010000035.1, from coordinate 28,499,075 downwards.
AGATCTCACTCTACTAGAGGTACAGCTGCTTCCCTGGCTGCTGCCAGGGATATTCCTATCTTAGAGATTTGTCAAGCAGCCACCTGGAAAACAGTACATACTTTCACCAAGCATTACTCTCTGGATATCCAGGCTAGGAGTGATGCTCGGTTTGGCACAGCAGTGCTTCAGAGCCTGTTTCCAAAGTAGGTTCTGTCCCTCCTCCATGGAGGTACTGCTTGGTAGTCTGCAATAGTCAGAATACAACAAGACTTCATGTTGTTTGAAGAAAAAAATTACTCACCTTAGTAATGTTGTTTCTTCTAATGGAGTCTTGCTGTATTCTGACCTCCCCCCTGCCTCCCCTCTCAGAACCTGGGTTTTGGGATGTGGATGGGCAGGAACAGTGCTGGCACTCTAGAGGTGCCCCCTTTTTCTCACCCTCTTATTTTTGGGTGTGTGTATTCTGTTTTGTTTTTTGGGTTTCCTGACTTGAGTCTTTGCCTTGGAACCAAAAAATATTTTTATTAAATTTAGTAGCCAGTTAGCTAGTGTGAGTTTACAGTTTCCACACACAGAACACCCAGTGAGTATAGCTCGTAAAGATCTGGCTGTTTTGGTTCAAACAACAACAGACAGAGTCTCAATCGAGCTCGAGCTCAGTGTTCCATGCCTTGCATGGAAAGTTAACTCTTTCCTCCCCGGGGCAGTTCAAAGGTTGGATATCACTGCAATAGTCAGAATTCAGCAAGACTCCATTAGAAGAAACAACATTACTAAGGTGAGTAATTTTTTCTGCTGGTCCATATAGTTATGGTCACTATCTATGTAATTTTGTTCTGGGGTAGGTACAGGAGTTATGGACTGACCAAGAATACCGACAAAAACTGTACCTGACCGGGAAGCCCGATTAACCATTGCCCAAGGAAACTTATTACCCATTATTTATTACTGCTCCCCTATTTACTCACGCATGTCCTCAGCCCTGCGTATATGCCTCTGCTCGAGTCGACATGTAACAATATCTGCTGCTTCACTCTCCTGGCACCTTACTCCACCCACCACTGCCACCTCTACCGGTCACTGGGCTAGCTCCCACTCCTTCATAGATTTGACTTTGTGCTGGGCTGTATTATTGATAACACTATCAAACATGGTGATGCCTCCCCATATGCATCTCTACTCAAGGCCCTTGCTCCTACGAGATGTTTGCGTGCATCCTCGGCCCCCCCCCCAGAAATCCCTATAGTCTCTACTGCCATGGGAGGAAAAGCATTATCTGTTGCTGCTCCCACTTTGTGGAACAGTCTCCCTGCACCTGTCCGCTCCCTGGACACCCATAACAATTTCAAGGTACATCTCAAATCCTGGCTGCTTGATGAGGTCAAGTGCCTATGCTGTCCTAGTTAAACCCCTTCCTCCTCACCAGCCACCTTCCTTCCTTCCTTCCTTCCTTCCTTCCTTCCTTCCTTCCTTCCTTCCTTCCTTCCTTCCTTCCTCTGCTGCCTGATCTCCTAAAGCATTTGCTCCCATTTCACTATGTCCTGTCTAATCTCACCTTCCCCATACTCATCCTGCTTTGTCTATGTGGGTTCCTTGACCACGTCACCGTATCTTTGTATGCATCACTTTGCCCTGTCTTTTATTCTGTTATAATATACTGTACAAGTATTTCTAACTCCTGCAGAGGAACTGTGAGCTTTTATTGAATTGTACATTTGCCACCTGCCTGTTCTTACCTTGTAATCTGTACCACCTTGTGGTAATGACTACTGTACTATTCAATTTATTATCCATTGTATAGATGTTTTTCCTCTCTGCTGTGTGTTGTGGCCCAGGTCATGCCTGAAAACAGTCCTCTAGATCAGTGCACTTAACTGGTTATCAAAGACTTAATGTGGTGCGTTCATGAGGCACAAGGCAGAAATTAGGAATGTCAGCACCACAAGTGATATGTCCAAAAGAAAAGATCTTGATATTTGTCACGATGCAGTATTGTCCATCCATATTATAGGTAACTTTGACTTGAGAAAGATGTCACGTAGTGAGTTTTACTGGGCACGTGATAGAGGCATTGATCTGGAAGTATCCTGGTCCCTGGATGCTGGATAGCTGGATTTGTTCTGTTGTGACTTCAGTAGGCGAAGTATCACTGTCCTGTATGTGTATGTGTTGTACACTCCTGTAAGCCAGCAGAAAATAGCCTGTAATTAACACTCAGCACTAAAACTGTTGTCTCTCCTATGAAACAGCAGCAACACATACCGGTTAAAAGGACTGTTACGTCTTGGTCCTGATAAAACTTTTTTCAGCAGTACTGGCCCGGTAAGGTGAAGCTGAGACTGCGTCATCAAAGGAGGAGGGGCGGCAAAGTATAAAATGCCTGTGTGTTACCTGACTTCACAGAATGCTATCCTATATGTGTTGAGCACTCCTGTAAGCCAGCAGAAAACAGCCTCAAACTAGCACTCAACACTAAAACTGTTGACTGTCCTGTGAAACGGCAGCAATACATACTGGCTGAGAGGACTGTTACGTCTCGGTCCTGATAAAACTTTTTTCAGCAGTACCGGCCCGGTAAGATGAAGCTGAGGTGGTGTCATCAAAGGAGGAGGGGCAGCAAAGTATAAAGTGCCTGTGTGTTACCTGACTTCACAGAACACTATCCTGTATGTGTTGTGCACTCCTGTAAGCCAGCAGAAAACAGCCTGTAACTAGCACTCAGCACTAAAACCGTTGTCTCGCCTATGAAACGGCAGCAACACGTACCGGCTAAGAGTACTGTTACATCTTGGTCCTACTAAAACTTTTTCAGCAGTACCGGCCTGGTAAGGTGAAGCGGAGGTGGCGTCATTAAAGGAGATGGGGCGGCAAGGTATGAAGCGCCCATGCTGCCCACGCAAGTGCCACTCGGGAGAGGAAAAAAAAACAATTCCAAGACTTCCAAAAGTATTGACTGATCTGGTGGCAGTGGTCGGTACAAACTCTAAGAATTGACTGTAACTTGGGAGCCCTCATGGCTAGAGTCAGTGTGGCATCTTGTTGTATTAGCAGCGTTGCCCTTTGTCAGGTAACAGGTAAAATTGTTGAAGGCATCTGAGTCTGAACCGAACTGGTGGCAGCAGCCAGATTTTGGCTTTAATAAACTAAACCTTTAATGTGGTTAGAAGGTGACTTGGAGCGGTTGTGTTTATTATCCTGCTTTGATTTTTATAATCTTGCTTTGATTTTACTTTTTAACTTGTTGCTTTTTTGTTGCTGCTTATGATTTACTTCTCATCATCCGACTGTATCTAGAGCAAGGTAATTTACTTGAGCACTGACCAACTTGGTGTCAGCAGTTGGATACTGCTCAAAAAAATCGATTTGATTGTGGTAATAGGAGGTGGTGTGTCTTATTTTATTTTTTATTTATTTATTTTTTTTATTTCTGTTTTCCTCTGACTATAAATATCTTTTTAAGTTACTGTTCTGCACACCACCCCTTTTTATTTATCAGTAGCAACTACGATTGCAGTGACAATTGAAGCACATCTGACGGTGGCAGGGGTCTGTATTTGGAATTGAACTGTAATGTGGTGTGTTGGGAGGTGGAGAAACTTAATTCTTATTTTATTATAGTTTTAAGATGAGGGTTTTATTTCTGTTGATTTGTTTGCAGGCTTGGACTGGGTGGGGAGTGGAACCATTTGTTAAGCAACAGTCAGTATTGTTTGAAACTGAATATATTAACTATGGCTGTGCTAGAGACCAGCCTCTAGAACGCTCAAGGCATGCTTCTAATATGGTAGTGATGATAAAATAAAAAGTTTCAACAATAAAGGGACCTCAGTAGTGATTACTCTTCGTTAATAACCAGCCACTCTTTGGATGCCATCAGGCGCACTGGCCCCACCGGACCTTATGGACCTCACCTTTGGGAGGGTGGGACATGGCTTTCTCCTTGTAGCTGCCTGCTCCCCATCAGCCTGCCAAGCACATCAGCCACTCTTCGGATGCTGTCAGGCTCACCAGCCCTCATGGACCGCACCTTTGTGAGGGTGGGACATGGCTTTCTCCTTGTAGCTGCCTGCTCCCCATCAGCCTGCCAAGCACATCAGCCACTCTTCGGATGCTGTCAGGCTCACCAGCCCTCATGGACCGCACCTTTGTGAGGGTGGGACATGGCTTTCTCCTTGTAGCTGCCTGCTCCCCATCAGCCTGCCAAGCACATCAGCCACTCTTCGGATGCTGTCAGGCTCACCAGCCCTCATGGACCGCACCTTTGTGAGGGTGGGATGCAGCATTCTCCTTGTAGCTGCCTGCTCCCCATCAGCCTGCCAAGCACATCAGCCACTCTTCGGATGCTGTCAGGCTCACCAGCCCTCATGGACCGCACCTTTGTGAGGGTGGGATGCAGCATTCTCCTTGCCCCCGCCTGCTCCCCATCAGCCTTTCTTTAGATGCTGTCAGGTGCACTGGCCCCATCAGCTGTCATGGACCACACCTTCGAGAGGATAGGACATGGCTTACTCTTTGTCACCACCCACTCCCCATCAGCCTGCCAAGCACATCAGCCACTCTTCAGACGCCATCAGGCACACCAGCCCCGCTGGTCCTCACGGACCGTACCTTCAGGAGGACCGGACGTGCCACCCACTCCCTATCAGCCCGCCAAGCACATCAGGTACGCTTCGCTGGAAACCCTGGAACTGTGATTGCAAATCGACTAGCTGTTTCCTGCCAGGTCTGAGCACTCAATTGTTTGATCTTCCCAGCCCGTTTCTCATTGTACCAGTCAAAATCCATGGCCGAGACCCATCTTGGTTCTCCCTGCTGCCTAATCTTGCCTTCTTTTGCTCTCTGGAGTTTGAATTTTCCCCGCCCACGACACTCTTCAAATAGACTTTTGCCCCACCCCATCCCCCTGCTCCTTAGCCAATTGGTCTTCCCCTCAGTGAGCTCTCGCTCCTAATAGCATCTTCATTCTTGCTCTCTGAGGGTTGGCCACTCTCTACACACCTTCACATTGAACCCCTGTTATTCTCCCTTCCCCTGTAACTCCCAGTACTAATCCCTGATGTGTTCACTTCCCCTCCCTACCTGGTTACTTCCTTTGCAGATACAAATAAAAGTTAAACCAAGATAAAATGGCTAGCAGTGTACCGAACCATCTGACAGGCCAAGACCTCTTACCAAGTATTCTCTCCCTTCTGGTAAATCACTACACAGATACTGCTAACGCACCTAATCCTCCAAGTGCTTTGCCCCCACAACACCCCATTATTTCTCCGGCACAATTGCCTTCAGGAGTACAGTTTTTGACCAGAAGCCTAAAATAGCACCGTATATCACTCTCCCTTTAGTTATTCTGGCCCGGATAGCCCTGTGTGAGTCCTCTACTATCCATTATCTCCACACCACAATAGGGCTTTCAGAACCACTCTTAAACAAAAGGAGATGTTGCCTCACCCTCAGAATTATTCTTAATGCAGTTAATTCCTTCTCCATTTGCTGTTCTGCTCTGGCAACATCGAATAAAGCCCTGGACCACCCTCACCTATTGCTGCACCCTCTGACCTCCTGCAACTGAAAAGGCTCGGTTTCCTTCACATTAACACGTATAGTATCTTAAACAGTTTCGACCTCATCCAGGCTTGTGTTTGCCACACTAAACCCGACATCATAGTAATCACAGAAACCTGGTTGAAAGGTTTTACTCCTGACAGCACCATTAATATGCCCTCTTATAATATCTTCAGATCAGATAGAGGTACCAGAGGAGGGGGAATCACAATTTATGTGCTGGACAAATTTTCTGTCTTGAGCATGGAATCTTCTGCAGTCTCAAAGGGGTTGACTACCTTCGGGGGGCCTCCAAATTCTATCCCACCTATGCAAATTGATGTATGCTGCCAACTCCGAGGTGGTCATCCTAGGTGACCTTAACCTCGACTGACTGTCTCCCTGCTCCAAACCTTTCAAGAACATTTGTGACACCTACGACCTTACTCAGTTACAGTAGTTCTGGAACATACTAGGCCAAACGCAAAACACTCTGCTAACAGTTCCCTCCTAGACATCATCCTAGTAGATAAGCCCCATAAATTTGCATATTCAGGGATCTTCCATAAAGATATAACTGACCATGGTGCAATAGCTTGTGTGAGGTCCCCCCTTATGACTACCCCTTCACCTAAATTTACATTCAAAAGCAGTTTTCGAAAATTTAACCCTGCGGCCTCCTTGGCTGATCTGGCCATGATAAAATGGCAGGAATTTTATCTCACTCCTTCTGTATCTGAGACTTGTACATTATTCCAGAACATTGTCTTGGTGACTATTAATAAGCACTCCCCTTGGGTTAAACTTATGTCTAGCAGGAGAACATGTCCCTGGTTTTCCCTGTCACTCAAATCTATGATCAGTAACAGAGATATTCTGTGCGCAAATCCAAACTGCCTGCTGATTGGGTATCTTTTAGGGCATCTAGGAATCTCTGTACTAAGCTCATAAGGGCTGCAAAAGCTAGCTACTTTCAGTCAGCATTAGACTCCTCCAAACACAACCCTGCCATGTTCTGGCAAAACCTTGAAGGCTCTAGCCACGCTTCCTCCCTACTGACTAAAATTATCCACAACAACAATAGCTTTACCAATAAACTAGACATCCTAGCACAGCTAAATAATCATTTTGCAAACACAGGGTTAGCATCCTCCACTTCCCCGCCAACCAGCTGCTTGCCCAACAAATTACTTCCCCTACGACCCGCAATGCCAGGTGTCCCGCTGTTAAGTTTGCCTTTACCCCAGTCACCTACAGGCAGGTCAGATATTTACTGCTGGCAGTGGACACCAAAAAAAGCACAGGTGCTGACCAACTTGAACCCTTCTTTCTAAAGCTGGGCTTCCACCTATTGACCACACCCATTACATATATTTTTAATCTGTCCCTCTCCCAAGGAGTCCTCCCACATCAGTGGAAGATAGCACATGTCATTCCACTTTTTAAATCAGGTGACCCACATGATCTAAATAATTACCGGCCCATATCCTTGCTCCCAATCCTAGCAAAACTCCTAGAGAAACCAGTGAATACCCAATTAAGGCAATTCCTTGACCCTCATGACATCCTCAACCCACTTCAGTCTGGCTTTAGGCCTAGTCACAGTACCATTTCTGCCCTGGCCAAAGTAACAAACAACTGGCAAGTTTCACTGGACAGTAAAAAACATGTCTGTGCCTTATTCCTGGACCTGACCTGAGTAAGGCATTCAACACGGTTGATCACAACATATTCCTATCCGTATTACACAACACTGGGCTCGATGATACATCACTAAAATGATTTAACAGTTACCTTATTGGCAGACAGCAGCACGTAAAAGCCCAGGGTGCCACCTACTCCCCAAAACCCCTGTTAAGAGGTGTCCCTCAAGGTTCAGTCCTGGGGCCTCTACTATTCGCCCTATACATCAACAACATTAACTCAAAACTCAACCTGGCCAGTACCCACTTATTCGCAGACGACACAGTGCTCTATGTTGCCAGACCCTTGAACTGGCATGTAAGGACCTTCAACATGGCTTCAGCATCCTCCAATACAACCTCCTGCATCTGAAATTACTTCTTAATGCTAAAGAAACTAAAACGATGCTCCTCTCATCACACTCCCATTCGACTACTGTCCCCCCTGCTACTCATAAGTTTCAGATACGCACCCTGTTGGGGGAACCACTTGAAACAATGGACAAGTTCAAATACCTGGATTTCTGGCTTAACTGCAAGTTATGCTTCTCCGTTCATCTATCCAAGCTAACTAAAAAACTCAAGCAATGATTAGGCATCTTCTTCAGAATTAAACACACCCTCAACCATAATGCCAAAATAAAACCGATTCAGGCGACTTTCCAACCTCTGTTAGACTATGCTGACTTCTTATACAGACATTGCCCCTTGACTTCCCTTGCTAAACTGGATACCCTTAACCATTGGGTCATCTGATTCATAACCAATGCCCCTTACAGTACCCATAACTGTGTTCTGTATGCCCAGGTTGGGTGGCAGTCACTGAAAGTAAGAAGATTAAAAAATGCCACCCTCTGGACCTTTAGAGCTCTCACTAACAAGCTCCCAGAATGCATATCAGACCTCTTTACCTTTTCTGAAGGTACATACTCACTCAGAAAATATTCATACCTCTGGCTTGACGTTCCTGGAGTCAGAACTCACTATAGAGCTTCCTCCATCAGCCATGCACTCCCACATAGGTGCCGGAACGGGGGGGCCACTAGGGCCATGGCCTTACCACTTTCATAAGTGGCCCAATCACTTTTTGCAATGATGTTAATGTATTTAATAGGGGAGAATTTATCCCTTACATCCTTGGCCCTACCACTTTTCAAACTGTTCTGGCACCAATGCACTCCCATATATCTGGAACAAAGTACAGGCACCCTAAAACTCCTGAACATAATAGGGATGTCCTCCTTCAAGACCCTGCTGAACCACTCTTACGAAGAAAGTTGTAGATGCTTTCTCTTCTGACTACCATGACTTAAGCCACCTGTAGCCTACTCCCCCCTCTCTCCCTTATATTCACCCAGGCCCCCACCTCCCTACCTTGTCCTTACCCTCTCCCCTTTTTATGTACCTTTTACTCTCCCAATCTACTTAACCTGACTGTTGAGCACTTAAAGACCCATCTGACTATTCCTAATTTGTCCCTGAGTCTCATGGAACTTAGCCACTTGCTGTTAATGGCCTTTGTCTATACTGTCCTCACAGACTCTCAATGTTGTCTTGTTTTTTACGGCCATTTATGCTCAACATATGTCACTGATTCACCAATGTCATGAGATTCACTTGCACTCCCCTGATGTATATCACTGTTATTATGAATTGTAACATTTTACCTTGTCCTTGTCTTACAGTTGCTATGACTTGTCATTATGTTTTTTCCTTTTTTGTACCTATGTACCCAGGACCACCTTGTAAATAAGTGCTCTCAATGGTGTATTTCTCCTGGCAAAATAAAGATTGATTGATTGATTGATTGAAGGTGTTACAATTGCTAAACATAAAATTAAATTTAGAATACATTCATTGGCTAAGTTTCACTATGGATTGTCCCTATATATGATGAAACACTATTATATACCTTTTGCTAGTTTTAGGTTTAGTCCACCAAAACCCTGGTCCTAGTAATGTGTCCTCTGATAATTCTGGTCTTACAGATGTGACCTTTAATACTTTTAGGGGTTTCATTGACTGCCTCCGCATCAGTTTGTTGCAAATATATATATATGTTTTCCCAATTGTTTAACCAGGAGAGACACACTAAGCTGAAAGCTTGTTTACAGGCGCTACCTGGGAGCACAGGGAAGTTAAGGGACTTGCTCAGGGTCGCACAGCATGTACCTAGGTGGCTGTAGGATTCAAACCCAGGTCTCCAGATTTGCAGTTCAGAGCCTTAAACCACTGCACTATACTGCCTCTCTAAAACAAGTATTTGAGGAGTTCACTGCATTGGTTCATATAATGGCCCCATATGTGATGGCAGTCACTGAGTCTTGGTTGAATGGGAAAATTAGTGACACTGAGGTCTCATTACCAGTGTATAATCTTTATCAGAGAGATAGAATGGGACAAGGGGGAGGGGGCTGTCTTCTTTATGTAACAAAAACATATTCAGTGTACTTTGGGAATGGTTTGAACAAAATGGTTTGATCATTAATGCAAAAAAGACCAAGATTGTTATTTGGGAGTAGATACATTGTAACTTAGGAGAATGTTCGACCCTGACAATAATGTCCCCTAGAGGTGATAGTACTGAACAAGTGCAGTCTTTTAAATATTTAGAAGTCTTTTTAGATCCATTGTCATCTTTCACACGCCGTGTTGACTATGTAGTAAAAAATATAAATTGTCATATTAACTTTCTTTTCCGAAAAAGGAGCAATTTTACTTTTGAGGTAAATAATTGTTGGTTAACAGTCTGACATTTTCTGTTGTTGACTACAGATTAGTAGTTTATTCAGCAGCTTGTGATACTGCTTTAAAAAAATAAATGTTGCTATAAATAATGCCTGTAGATCTATTCTTAATAGTAATAGAGATAGTCATAGGTGCTGCTTATATACTACTATAACTTAGTTACCATTATATTTTAGAATTTGTTACAGTCATGCAACTATGTGTAAGAAGGCTCTTTTGGGTTATACTCCTGTTGGAGTTCAAAAGCATTTTAATTATATTTCTAATAGATTTTCAACTAGGAACATGGCAAGTGAGAAACTTCAGGTACCATTAAGTAGAACAAACTTGGGGCAAAGGTCCTTCTCAATGAGAGCAGCAAATGTTTTGAAATTGTTTCCTTTTGAGATTTGTTGTTTAAGCACTTCAAATGCTTTTAAAACTAATGTATTACAGAAGTTCTTACATAAGACTATATGTAGATGTAAATAATGTTTTTTTGTACAGTTGCTTTGTCTGTATTTTGAGGTAGACATATTTGAAAAGGGGCTATTTAGCTCAAAGGTTTTCTGAAATTAAAGAAACACAAAATAAATTGAAAGTATAATTTTGCTCATTGAGTCTGTCAATGGAGTAGCTGTAAACTGTCGTGGCTACATTGAAAACATCACACCTGCACAAGTATCAATAGTCTTTTACCGAACAACAGTCTTTACGAGATGCCGGCCAGGCTTGCAGTCGAGGGTGGAACACCAGTAATGGAGGATGGTCAGCATGTTCCTTGTAGATGTCTCCCTCCAGGTATGCCACGGAGTGAACACATGCCATTCTGTAGAAGACTGAAGAATCCTTATCGAACACTGGCAGTGGTACCATAAATGAGACATACATGGTATCAGTGATTGAGCAACGGCGAGTTGAGTAGCAAGGTCCTTGATTTGGATGTGGTGTGACATAATCTAGGTTTTTGGCTTTTGTGAGAGAAAAAGTGAGGGAATTGGCCATATATATTGAGCTACAGGCCGAGGTCCGACAATAAGGGCAATGCCATTTAACCATCCGTGAATCCTTGTCGATGTCAGGGATACACCCTGCTTCCAGATCTTTGACGAGGGTAATGACAATGTTTAAAATATTGCCACTGTAGGTGGCACAAATAATTTCCATGCCTATGTGTCACCATTTGGCCTCCACATTATTGGTGGGGATTAACTCCTTAATCTTGGCCTGTGTTTCATCAAATAAGCATGCAATATCATACATGTTATACCCTGTGAACCATTCCTCCATGCCTAAGCCATCAATACCGTGTAGCATGGGTTTGAATACATTTTCAGCTTGTTGATTTTGAAAATAACTAATATGTCTCTCTAGTTGTTCAGTGTTTCCTCTGTTCCTAATTGACATACAGTACCTGAGCCAAATAAACCTGGTATACACCCCATCAGGCTTGTTACACTCCGATCCCTTTTAGGGTGCCTAGAGTGAAACATCCCTTGGTGTGAAGCAGTTTCTTACCCAGCTACAGGGTCCTGAGCTCATGCTTGATAAGCTGCAACAATGTCTAACAACATAGTAGTATGAAACCTAGAATCATTAGCTATTGAACAATGACCATATAGGGTCATGTTCCAATGTGGTATGTTTAAAACAACAGGAACATGCATAAACTGAATATTGTTAATAAGCGTCCAAGGAATAGAAGATCTTACTTCAAGAGGTCTCTTGCAGTAGGCATTAACCATAAGGACTGAGCCACCAGGCGCTAGGACCACACAGAAAACTTACCTAGCAGTGTCTGGCAGGGGACCACCCACCCAACATCATGTGACCAATGATGGCCCAACGGTATATAGTGGGTGGTCCCCCACTCCCATCCCCCAGTTCTTTCCTGTCGTCAACCTGCACATGTCGGACCTCGCAGAACACTGCTACAGTCAGCCCCCATTTTTGATAAGTATTACCTTTAAATTCAGCATTTTCTACATCGGATTGCTTGTCTTCTCCAACTCCATCCAATTCCCTCAAGTACAAGTGTACCTGCAGCAAACAGATCCCAGAGAAAGACGGCCATATGTCATGTCTCCTCTGCCTTGGGCCCGACCATGACATGAGGACTGTGAGGTATGCCAGAAGTTCAGCCAGGCCACACAGAAACACCATAAGCAAGTTCTGGAAGCCCCATCTTCTCAAACAAAAATTGGCTTCTAAGGAAAAGGAGCTGCAGCAAGTGTGGAGCGTTTCTTCATCTCCTGGGAGATTTTTGGGTTCCCACTCTTCCAAACAGGAAAAGCACAGGCTGGACAAGGATATGGACCAGGATCAGTCTCCCTCCAGGCCGTGGCACTCTTCAGAGACCATGGCCATCAAGCGGCCCTCTATCAGTACGGGAGGCACCACTCCAGCCAAGCCTGCTTCTTCTACCTCGGGGCAGCCTTTGGTCCCGCCGCACGAGCTGGTTACTGTTCTGGTGATGATCTCCAGGGATTCGGAGGTTAAGTCCACCCTTAAGCCCTTCAAACCTCACCCAGGGCCTAAGCCAGGTGGTTCAACTGGTAAGTCGGATGCTGACTCTGTCGACAGCTGCACAGCCCCAGTGCTTAAGGTTTGACTCTGGTCTTTTGGACCAGCGCCTGCTGCTGCTTCAGCCACAGCTGTCCCGAGAGGAATCCCCTTCTCAGGACCCTCCTTCATTGCCTCCGGTGGGCCTCGCTGAGTCTTTGTCCCACCCGGAGAGCAGGAAGAGTTGCCGCCCGCTGGTCCCATCCAGATGTCAGCACTGGGCTGCACTTCACCAGACCCTATCAGGGAGCTTCTGGCCAACCCATCAATGCTTCCTCTGTTGGGGCCTCTTTCTCCATCCCAGACCTTGGAGGTGCCCATCAGCCCATCTGGGACAATGTTGGGTCCCTGTAGGTCTGCAGCCAGACAACCCCCCACCCTCAGCCTTCTGGCCTTCCTTCTGGTCCTCAGCTGGGTCCCTCAGCCCTACCATTGGGTCCTTTTCCAGGTTACCCCATGCCAGTCCACCCTCAGCTGGACTAACCTATGCCAGGCCACCCCATACCAGGGTATTCAACTCCAGGCTACCTTACACTGAGGTATCCAACGCTGGGATTTCCAATGCTGGGGTATCCCACACCAGGGTATCCAAGGCCAGGATACCCCACACTGGGTTACCCAGTGCCCGGGTACCCACCATTTGGGTACCCAATGACGGGCTATCTGCCATCAGGGTACCACCCGCCGGCCTACCAGTATCCTCCACTGGTCTCTCTGCCAACACCGGTGGATTACGATGCCCTCTTTCATTCCTGGTGGAACAAAGCCAAGCATCAGCTCACTTCAGAGTTGGAACATTGCCAGCTGGACTCTGCTCGCACACTGGTCCAGGCAACCCCTACTCCGCGATCCCTGTCCCCTATCAGGGTCCATTCTCTGACTCCGACATAGTGGAGGACCATGGTCAAGGGCTAGCTGAACCTCAGAAAGAGGACCCTTATTGATGGCTTGGGTTTTCCTGAAAGGAGCCCTTCACCATCTGACTCTTCCTCCTGTTCCTTGGGCTCTGTGTACCCTATGCCAGAAGACCTCAAGCCCAAGGAGACTCCCATGTCTCCCCCAGAGGACCCCTCCTTTATGGATATCCTCCAAAAAATTCAGAAGGCCAATGACTGGAAGACGGAAGAGCAAGATCCCCAGTGATGTAGGCTGGCCGAGCATCTTGACCTCCTGGAGCTTAGCCACCTCCGCATTCCTCTATGGATGGGGTCCCATGGTGATTTGGCCACTATCATATGGCAACAACTGTCATCTGATGCTGCCATCTCCAAGAAAGAAGACAGATTGTACCATGCTCCAGAAAGGGAAAGACCACCTGGTTAACAACTGAAAGCAGAATTTTGGGGCCTTGCCAGACTGTGAGGCCAAGACCAGAATTGAGCAGACAGTCAAGACGGCAGAGATCATCTGCCGCCACACCTTATGGGTGACTTACAATGCTGTTGATGCTTCTGCCAGAAGTAGTGCGATGGTGGTCTGTCTTCATAGACATACCCAGTTACGTGTATCAGGTTTTGCCAAGGATGACTAAGCATCTATCTTAGATGCCCCTTAAGGGGTTCGGCCTCTTTGGTGGGGATGTCAAGGACATTATGACCGACCTGTAGCAGTGAGGGAGGGCTTTTTTGTTTGGTGCATTCCCTGTACCATACCAACACCAAGTCTCATCCTCCTTTTCACTGGCAACAAAGGCGTCAGACAAGGCAGCAGCCTGCCAAATGTCAAGGCAAATGTCAGACTCCCTCATCGGCCCCCCCCCCCACCAAGTAACACAGAACTTCTGGGAGGGGTGCTCCCCAACCCTCCCTCCGTCTCTTGACTCATGGACTGCACCCTCTCCTCCACCCACAGTTCCGAAGGAGCCAGTAGGGGGTAGATTCGCCAGTCACCTGTCCTGGTGTGAGGTGATCATGACAGGCTCTTGGGTCCTTCAACTAATAGTTCAAGGTCACATGACAGAATTCATAGCAAGACCACCAGAAAATCCTCCAGGTCACTTTCACTACCCATGAGGTCACATTCTGCTCCTCAAAGAGGAGACAGCAACTCTGTTATGAAAAATTTGCCATACAGCCGGTTCCTCAGAGCCAAGCCTGAAGAGGATATTACTCCCACTTCTTTCTGGTCCCAAAAAAGATGGGAGACCTTCATTCGATATTAGACCTCAGCATGCTAAACCTGTACATCGAGTACAAATAGTTTCACATGCTGACCCTCCTGGGTCTGTTGCCTCTGCTCAACCAGGGACACTGGCTCTGCACTCTAGACATGCAGGATGCTTACCTGCATATCCCTATCTTCAATGCCCACCGCTGCTTCCTCAGATTTACCTTCCAGGGGGAGCATTTTCAATTTAAGGCTCTACCCTTTGGCCTTTCTTCGGCACCCCAGGGTGTTCACCAAGTGCCTAGCAGTAGTGGCAGCGGTCTTATGGTGTCAGGGCCCCATGTTTTCCCATACCTCGATGACTGGCTTCTGTCAGCCCCGTTGAGGGCCTGCCTGGAGGCGTCTTTAGCAGCTACTCTGGACCTGTTCCACAGGGTGGGGGTCATGATGAATTACCCCAAGTCTCACCTTACTCCTTTCCAGTACCTCCAATTTATTGGGTCTGTACTGGATACAGCCCAGGGTTAGGCTGTCCTTGCCTTTGACAGGAAGGAAATGCTGCAGAGGCAAGCTCGGATTGTGGCCTCCAGTCATTGAACAACAGCCAGAACAGTCCTCCACCTCCTCGCTCTCATGGTGGTGGCCATTCCCACAGTACCTCTAGCTTGGCTCCACATGCGGGTCATGCAGTGGACTCTCAGGGTTCAGTGGGACCAGAGGTCAGACTACCTGAATCACAGGGTTCTTGTCTCCATCCCTATGCGGCAGGATCTTTCTTAATGGCAGGATCTGGAAAATCTCTGCCGGGGTTCCCCTTCTAGCCTCCCCCTCCAGTTCAAACCCTGATAACAAATGCATCAGGTCAATGCTGGGGAGCGCATCTGGCAGATCGCAAAACCCAGGGATCCTGGTCTTTGCAGGAGCTCTCACTGCACAGCAGTGTGCTCGAGATGCGTGCTGTACTGTATGCCCTTCAGACCTTCCAGACCCTTCTCCTCCCAGGACCTCTCCTGATCCAGTCGGACAACATGTGCGTGGTCTGGTATCTAAACAGGGAGGCACTCAGTTGTACCCCCCTGTGCAGAGAAGAAATATGAGTGTGGAACTGGGCAGTTCAGCACCTGCTCCAGCTCACAGTGGTGCACATCCCAGGCATCCAGAACATCCTGGTGGACAGTCTTGGCTGCATCCAGGCATGGATTCGCGAGTGGGAACTGTGTCAGTCAGTGCTCGAGGACATCTTCGACCTCTGGGGTCATCCAGATCTCGATCTGTTCACCTCCCCATACAACACAAAACTACCCAGTTTTTGCTCACTCGTTCCCAGCCCTGGTGTCTTTTGGCAAGATGCACTGTCTCTTTGCTGGACAGTGAGGCCCCTGTATGCCTTTTCCTCCCTTCCCGTTCCTGCAAAGGGTTCTTATCAAACTGCAAGTGGAGGGAGCTCAGATGATTCACATCACTCCATATTGGCCTCACCAGTATGGTTCCTTCTACTCCAGCAGTTTGCGGTGGAACCTCTGGTTCCTTTTCCCCTCTGCCAGGACCTTCTAACTCAGGATCAGGGCAGGCTGGTGCATCCAGACTGCAAGTCCTTTCATCTTCATGCGAGGCACCTTCAGACATAGTTTTATCTCGCTTTGGGGTCTTCCCCAGAGTTGCTGAAGCTCTTGTAGAGGCCAGAAAGCCATCTACATGAACCACCTACACGATGAAGTGGAAGAGATTTTCCATCTGGGCAGCCTTCAAGGATTGGGATCCTTTTTTGTGCCCTGTCCCTCGGGTCTTAGAGCATCTGCTCCATCTCTCCAACCTAGGACTCAGCTATTCCACCTTGAAGGTCTGCTTGTCTGCCATATCCACCTACCACACTTTGATGGAAGGCAAACCTTCTCAGTTGGAGGTCTCCTTTACCTTCCTGAAAGGACTACTCCATATGAAACTTCTGGTCAGAAACCCTGTCTCCCCCCACCCCCCGGGTGGGATCTGAACTTTATCCTTGAGAAACTCACATCACTTCCCTTAGAACCAGCTGTAAGCTGCGACCTGTGCTGTTTTTCTTGGAAAGCACTGTTTTTAGTTGCTATTACTTCTGCTTGAAGGATTTTCGAGCTTCAGGCCCTGATGTGTAAAGAGCCTTATTTGATATTCTACAGAGACCAGGTAGGTCTGTGTATTTTACCACAGTTGTTTCTAAGTTTACTCTGAATCAGATTGTACACTTGCCAGTGTATTATCCTGAGCATTCTAATCCAGGGGAGGCACTTCTGCACATGTTGGATGTGCACAGAATTTTGCATTACTATACAAATGGATGAAGTCAGTCCAAAAAATGGATCAGCTTTTCATTTACTTTGTGCCCAAAAGAGAGGGCATGGCAGTTTCAAAACAATGTTTACTTATATGGTTAGCAAACTGCAATTTTTTCTTTGCTATCAGAAGTACAATAACCACTTCCAGGGGAAGTGAAAGGGCATTTGACTAGAGGCATGGCTGCATCTTCTGCTTGTTTCAGAAATGTTTCTGCTGTGGAGATTTGTGTGGCAGCTACTTGGAACTCTGTCCACACCTTCACTAAGCATTACAGTCTGGACATTGCCTCTAGGTGCAGGGCTGGCTTTGGAGCAGCTGTCCAAGGCCTTCTGTCTTAATTCCCTGCCTACTGCAGACCTTTATCCTGCCTCCCAGGTTTCAGTCTCTGTTTGACTTCACTGCTTGGGACTCGGTCGTTATGGTTATTGCCTACTGCAAAAGCCCGGTCAAAGTAAGATACTACAGTTACGTAAGAACTTACCATAACAGTCGATCTTCGAGAGAGGCTCTTGCAGTAGGCAAGGGTTTCCCCTGTTGCTGCTTCGTTTCTGTTTTTCTTAGCCTTCATCATGGCTCCAGGAGCCCCTCCTTCTCCTGTTGTACCTTTCACAGGTCTCTGGTGGGAGAACTGGAGGTGGACATGGTGGGACCACCCACTATATACTGTTTGGCCGACGTCGGTCACATAACATTGGGTGGGCAGTCCCCTGCCAGACACTGCTAGCTAAGTTTTCCATGTGGTACTGGCGCCTGACGGCTTAGTCCTTATGGTTATTGCCTACTGCAAGAGCCTCTTTCAAAGATATACTGTTACAGTAAGTTCTTACGTAACTGTACTTTGCAGTCAGGTTGCTAGGTGGACCTGAATCCAAGGTAGGGCACTGTAAAGGCTGTGGTACAGAACTGGTGGTTTCAGTTGCAACAGAAGATAAAAAGTTCAGTGAGGAAGTCACAGTAGTAGAACTGTGTGTAGTTGTCTTTGGTGACAGATGCCCAGTTGTTGTAGATTCGTTTTAGGATCTATGCCATACTACAAAATGAATTGTCCATGTTTCTTGGTCATACCCTGCCCGGTATCCTTTAAAACAAAGGACCCATCCCAGTATGGAGTCAGTCTGTCTCTGTAGAACTGGTGAGTAGGTCCACCATCTTCCCAGACAATCCCCTGTGGTCCTCGTATAACAAGAGTGTTGAAGATGAGGCTGACACCTTGTAGGATCACTGTTGCTGTCCAGGTATCACCTTCATTACAGTGGCATATACTGCACTTGGGAGAGATTGAGGAGGAGTTATTCAAGTCTGTAAAAAGACTTCCTGGTTGCTCATTGCAACACCAGAAAGGAATGTATGTGTGATTCAGATGGGAAATCTCTGAGGCCTTAATTAGCTGAACTCTCATAGCTCAGTTGGTTAAGAGCTAAAGCACGGATTGCTGAGGTCCTGGGTTCAAATCCCAGTGAGAGTCGCACTTTTCCTTTCATTTCTACAATTGGACTTATACATTTGCCTCACAGTGGCATATACTGCAGTTGGGAGAGATTGAGGAGGAGTTCCTTGAGTCTGTAAAAAGTCTTCCCAGTTGCTCATTGCAGCACCAGAAAGGAATGTATGTGTGATTCACATGGGAAATCTCGGGGGCCTTAACTGGCTGAACTCTTATAGCTCAATTGGTTAAGAGCTAAAGCATGGATTACTGAGGTCCTGGGTTGAAATCCTAGTGAGAGTCACACGTTTCCTTTCATTTCTACAATTGGATTTCTAAATTTGCCTTGCAGTAGCATATACGGCACTTCGGAGAGACTGAGGAGGAGTTATTTGAGTCCGTAAAAAGACTTCCTGGTTGCTCATTGCAATACCAGAAAGGATGTATGTGTGATTCATATGGGAAAACTCGGGCCTTACCTGGCTGAACTTTCCTAGCTCAGTTGGTTAAGAGCTAAAGCACGGATTGCTGAGGTTCTGGGTTCAAATCCCAGTGAGAGTTACACTTTTCCTTTCATTTCTACAATTGGATTTCTCCATTACATGTGACATAGCCATAGCTGGTAGGATCTTTATACTTACACTGCTTGTCATCTGTTCTTGTAAACAGCTTAAGGGCATAGATTATGATTTATTATCATTCTGAAACACAAGAATGGAAATGGTTGAAAGTATACCACCCCCCCCCCCAGTTCAGCTCAGGTGATTACTTACTCAGGGCAATGAGGGCCCTTGAAAAGTTTGAGCTAGTTGACATGAAACCACTTATCAATGGCTCTCTTGCGAGTCAACTCACACACTTGATAGAGGGGCTAAGTTTGTTCACAGTTTTGAAATGATTAGCCCATTTACTGGATAGGGAGTGGGTGGGTGCTGAGTATTGAAACACCATGACTCTTTCACCCACTTGCTAATCAACCTCCTTGACATCTTTGCCAAAGTACATTTTGGACTTTTGTTGGGCACTGCCCAAACTTTGAGCAGCAAAGTGGTGAATTTCAACCAAATTCTCCTGTAACTGTTTTACATAGGTGTCGATACTCTATCCATAGTAGGAGTGTAGATATCCACCCACAAAAGTTCTGGCAACCTCATTTGCTGGCCAGTCATCACCTTGAAGGATGTGTAATGTGTAGCTGTTGAAGGGGTAGCTATGATTGCCATTAGGAGTAAGGACAATGGTATCCCAGTTCTTTGCATTCTCATTAACAAACTTTGACAACATTGCTTTGATCTTCCTGTTGGTTCTCTCTACAGCACTAGAAGACTGAGGATGGTAAGCTATGTGGAATGTCTACCTTACCCCTAACATGTTAAGAACTTATTGCACAACCTGGCCAATAAAGCTTGTCCTGTTGTTGCAGTCTATCTTGAGAGGTAGGCCCCATCTGGTGAATAGTTGTTTCACCAGAATCTTTGCAGTAGCTTTGGCAGTATTAGCCTTACAGGGGAAGACCCTGACCTATTTGAAGAATAGGTGTATGATGACCAATGCATACTTGTTGTTTCTGCTAGTGGTGGGCACAGGCCTGATGAGATCCATCTGGATTGCTTTCCAAGGACCGGATTGTCTCTGTGGAAGCAATTTGGCATTTTTCTTGCCAGGTATTGGGTTGTTTTGAGCACAGGTAATGCAATTGTCCAGATAATGTTGGACATCTGTCGTTTGTCCAGGCCACCATGCTGAAGTTCTCAGTCTCTGCAGGGTCTTGTGTACACCCAGCTGTCCACCTGTAGGTGTGTCATGCACCTGGTGGACAAATTCTGACTAAAGGTCTTTAGGGACCACCCACAGTATGGTATCCCCTTGCTTATATAAAACCAGCTTTTGATCTGGGGAGCGGGAGAGATAGTTGAAGTGTCTCTTTAGGGAGTTATCATCAGTCACTTCTGTCTGCTGTAAAAGGTGGTTGAACATCTCTTTGATTTCTGGATCTCCCATTTGCACAGCAGCTAAATCCAATGGAATAGCCTGCAGCCACTGGATGTGCCTCTTCAAGTACTGGCATCACCCATTCTGCTCCCTCTAATGCACCTTGCTTGGCCAATGTATCTGCCCAGTCATTCTGTTCATGAAAAGGGGATGACTTTGAGTGGACCTTTACCATGTGGACATACAGCTTAAAGGGTACTCTTTCTGTCATAATATTGATGCATTGGAACAGGTCTCAGTGTTTAACCAGGGTGCCTTCCAAGGAAGCATATCCATGGGTCTTCCGAAAAGACAGAAATTCTGTAAGAGAATAGTACACCCATGCAGAATCAGAAAAAAATGATAGTGTCCCCTTTTTGTTCCTCCTGAATCAGTTCCATCGCATGTGCAGTGGCTGCCAGTTCTGCATATTGTGAGGATCTTATGGTACGCTGCTTGGATATTTCCACTGTCTCCACCCCCCGGCAGAGGACCAAGATTCCGAATCTTGCTACCTGGTGTCCCTCATGATAAAAAGAGGAGCCATCAGTGAAAACACAGTGTGTCTGGGAGTTTGCTAAGACAATGTCAGTGATGGGTGGAAATGGACTGGGTTCTGGTAAGGAAGGGGGCACCATTCCACAGTCATGTGGGTCCCCATTATAGAGGAGCCCATGGGCCAAAATGGAGGGAGTTTTGGTGGGGTATACAGTGATGTCTTGATCCTGCAAAAGGAGTGACCAATGGGGGAGTCTTGCACTGGAAACATTGCCATCCTTTACTCGATCTGAAAACAGGAAGTTAGTGAGGGGTATGGTTGGTGTGCAACACGATGGGACTGAGCCCAATAATGTAACCCAAGCTGTAACCAGTAAGTGTCTCTCACAAAGAGGGTATTTCTGTTCCACTGGTGAAAGGATTTGAGATGCATAGGCAATAAACCTAAGGCAGTCATGTACCTTCTGTACCAGGACAGCAGATATTGCCTTATCGGAGGTGGCAGTTTCTAAATACAAGGGCAAATCTGGGTTTGGGTTAACGAAAGCAGGGGCCAAGGCTAGGGCCTATTTTAAGGCAGTAAGTGACGTGATATGTTCTGGGTCCCAACATCAGGGGTATTCTTTTTCAACAGTTCATACAAAGGTGTGACTTTTTTTTAGCAAGATCAGGGATAAAATCCTGGAATAGTTTACCATGCCCAGAAAATGTTGGAGAGTGAACACGCTGGTGGACAGTGGTAAGTCCTGAATACAGTGCACCTTGTCAAAGGTGGGGCTTCTCCTTTCTGCAGTGACTAACAGGCCCAAGAAGGAAACTTCAGAGTAGCAAATTTGAAACTTGGCAGGGTTGCATTTTAAACTAGAATGCTGCAGGAGTGCAAGGAGTTCTGCAAGTAACTGAAGGTGCTGCTCTTGATCAACTGTTGCCAAGAGAAGATCATCTACATATTGTAGGAGACATTCAGGTGTGGAGAAGCCCTGCAGGGCATCTCGTATGTGAATGTGAAAGAGGGAGGGGCTATTATGGAAAACCTGGGGGAGGCATGTCTAAATGAACTGATGTCCGCAAACTTGTAATGACTATCTGGGGCCAATGGGGATGAACAAAAGCCACTAGAAATGTTCAAAGTACTGGACCACTTGTGTTCAGGTTTTAGAAGTCTGAGCACATATGGGGCCAAAGCCATGGCTGGTGCACAGCTAGGTATCACCTGATTAAGCTTTCTGTAATCAATTGTCAATCTCCATGTGTTATTGGGTTTCCTCACATGCCAGATCGGAGAATTGACCGTGGAGACATGAGGTCTGATAACCTCTTGCTTTAAAAGCAATTCAGTACTGACTCTCAGGGATGGAACTGGCTCTGCTGGAAAAGGGTACTGCTTCTAATGTGGTGGGCCCCTGCCAATAACCCATATGAGGGTATCTATCCTTCTGTAGTCGTGCTTGTGTTTAGCAAAGGCATTCCTGTTTTGTTCCAAAATAGGCTTCAACCTATCAAAGAGGGGATGGTGCTGGAACATGACAATGACATCATACTCCACATCATTCGCCTGTATAGCTGCCACTACATGTGCAGCCTGATACTATGAAAGATCACTCTCTGGTTTATTTATTAAATAAATAAATACAACATGAGAGTCAGAAATGAGAAGCATGCAATGGAGACCTGGTGCATGGAGGAGCAGCCAGAAAGAAAATCTGTCCCCGGGATGCTTTGATGATGGGGAAGATTCATGAGTTCAAAATGGTGTTCAGTCTCCAAGGTTCCAATGACAATTGGTATAGAGATTTATTTTATTTATTTATTTGTTTATTTTTTTTTTGGGTAACCAGGTAGGCCAACTGATCCAAAGGACCATTTCCAGTTGCGACCAGGGCCATACAATGGCACAGACACTAGGTACAAGTTATAAAATCCACTTAAATCCTTCTGCGACTCCCATGGGCTCAGATTACTTATTGATGAACCACCACGCAGTAACAAGAAAAACCCTATGAAAAGCACGCTACTAGACGTACTTCTAGTAAATAAACCCCATTCCTTCTCCCATGCTGGGATTTTTTCTGCCAATGTTAGCGACCATTGTTTTATCGCTGGCATAAGGGCAGTCCCTAAACCGACATCCACAGCCAAGTTCTCTGTCAAAAGATCAAAGCGGAACTTCAATCCGCTTGCATATATCAATGACCCGAAAGCCTCCCTGCTTTGGCAGAGCTTTTATCTAGTCAAAATAGTAGCGATAGCATATGCCATCCTCCATGAAATTGTATCCAGTGCCCTTAACACCCATGCACCTCTGGTCAAAACCTGCATAAAGGCTAGAAAGTGCTGCTGGTTCACTGCAGATCTCAAGGCTACATTATTAAAAAGGGACAAGCTTTGGAATATATCCTACAAAGCCCGAAGACTGGTGTCTCTTCAGAGCAGCCAGAAACCTCTGCACTAAGCTGATTAGAGAGGCCAAGGCCAATTTCTATCACTCTGAACTTGACTCTGCCTCTAATGCCCTACCAAGTTTTGGTCCACAGTAAAAGAACTATCTGGTCATACGACAGGAAACACGCTCCCCCCCAAAATTATTTCCGACAATGTAACTATCAACAACAAAAAGGAGATACTACAAGCCTTCAACAACCATTTTGCTACTGCAGGTCTAGCATTTGACAACTTGCCTGCATGTAGCCTGCACTCCCAGCTTACTATGCAGCCCTCAGAATCGAGTTCCACAAATGCAGTCTTTTCCGTCTCTCCTGCCTCCTTGAAAGAGTTCGAAGATCTTCTCCTCCAGTTGGACTCCAGGAAAAGTGCTGGCACTGACACCTTTGATCCGTACTACCTAAAGATTGCCTACCATGTCTTGGCTGTACCTATTACGCATCTATTCAATCTGTCTCTTTCACAAGGGACCCTCCCTCACCTGTGGAAAACCTCACATGTTATTCCGTTATTTTTATCTGGGGTCCCCTGTGATCTAAATAACTATAGGCCGATCTCCCTCCTCCCTATTTTATCAAAACTCCTGGAAAAAATTGGGAATGCCCAACTGAGATCTTTCATAGATAATACAAATCTGCTATACCATATGCAGTCTGGCCTTAGATTTGAACATAGTACAATCACAGCTCTGGCCAAGGTGACAAATGACTGGCAGCACGATCTAGAGAACAGAAAATTTGTCTGTGCCATTTTTCTAGACCTAAGCAAAGCCTTTGACACTGTCGACCACAGCCTACTTCTTTCTACACTAAAAGCTATGGGTCTAGACTCTACCTCCCTGTGTTGGTTTCATGACTACCTTATGGATAGGCATCAGCAGGTCAAGGCTGAAGGTGAGCTTTCCACTTCCAATCCGTTAAAAAGAGGTGTCCCGCAGGGCTCCATCCTGGGGCCACTTCTATTTGCTATCTACATCGACAGTATAGATGTCAGCATCAAAGAGGCAAAAATCCACCTGTTTGCAGATGACACAGTGATTAACCTAAGCCGCACAACACCTGAAACTGCCTGTAGAGACCTGCAAGCTGACTTCAGCTTACTACAATACCAGCTCCTTAGCAAAAAACTGCTACTTAATGCCAAAAAAACAAAAGCGATGCTATTTTTACCTGTTAATCATGTGGCATACCCTGCTGTTGCTGGTACCCTCCACTCCATCTCCACTCTATTAGGAGAAAACTTGGAATTTGTACCGAAATTCAAATATCTAGGGGTCTGGCTAGACCACAAACTTTACTTTGTGGATCACTTGGAGGATTTGTTAAAAAAACTGAGACAGAGACTTGGTCTTTTCTTCAGGATAAACCGCTTACTAACTACAGAGACCAAGAGACAGCTAGTTCAGTCTGCGTTCCTCTCCCTAATTGACTACGCTGACTTCATCTACAGTCAATGTGCTGCCTCATACCTTGGAAAACTGGACATACTATACCACAGAGCCCTGCGTTTCATTACTGGTCTCCCTTTCTCCACCCACCACTGCTCTTGATATGCGGCTGTGGGATGGACCTCCCTACAATATAGATGTAATAGAAATGTGGCCTTCTGGACATACAGTGCTATTATTGGCAAACTTCCACAGTATATTGTTGATTGTATGCCTCCTAGTGTGACTGGAACTTATGCTCTAAGAAGTTGCTCCCTGATTTCTCTGAAAGAGCCCAGGGCCCTAACGCGTTTTGGGAGAACTGCCATAGGCTTCATACTGCCATCGCTCTGGAATGAGCTTCAGAAATCGCTGAAATTGAGAAATCCTGTTAGTCTTGCTGTGTTCAAGACCTTGTATGCAAAATATATCACAGAAGTGATTGCTTCCATCGACCCTAGCTCACTTATGCCTGCCTCTCTCATACCTCCCATTCTATTTCCAATCTTTATTATCGCACAAATTGATCTCGTGTCACTTACCAACCTACCTTCCTCAGTCCTCCCTTCCACACCCGCCCATCCTCACATGTCCCCAGCTTGTTAACCTATCTCTTCTGGTAGTATTATCCCAGTCCCAGAACCCCCCCCCCGGTCTGCCTACTTCTCCTACCACATGACTTCCCTCATTATGCGTGTGGTTTTGTTAAATTGCCAATGAATCCTCCTTTTCTTGCAGCACCTTTTTTAGCTACTCTCTTCTATTGCCTAAACTCGCCATATCTTTACAGGAATACTAGACCATGTGTATGTTTGCTGAAACCTGTACCAATTATTATCTACTCTGCTATCTTACTGCTATATATCTATGTATACCTATACTAACTGTCTTCTTGTCTGTACATAATGTATTACTACTTGACTCGTGTGATGCAGGTCCACCTGCACTGATGTATACTTTCACTTACTGCTTTATTGCCTGTTTATAAATGTATTGCTACTTGACCTTGTGTGAAGCAGGTCCACCTTGTAAATGAGCTTGCTCAATGGTGTACGCCTGGATAAATAAAGATTTTGGTTGATTGATTGATTGATAATACAGTGGGTATATATAATATAGTGAGTAGAGTGGAAATCAGAAATAGTGATACATAACCATCATATCTAAAAAGGAAAAAAGAACAAGTTCATAACAAATACAACAATGCTTCTCTGATCACCGATAACTCAGTTATTACACTTACAGTGAATCATGTATTTATTTATTTAGCTTTTGTTAACCAGGTACGCACACTAGGCAGTCATATGCCTATTTTCAGGTTCAACCCAGGAGATTACAAGATGCAGACAACAGCAGATATTACAGCATTTCAGGGAAAGGTAAATAGTCAGACACAGGATGACTTAACAGAAAGGCATGTAGAAAAACATAGCATAACAAGGTAGTAATTGACAGCCGGGTGTTGAACATCACATAACAGGATAACATTTGATAGCCACGAACTAAAAATACATAAACACGCTGATCTTGGGGCGATGTCCGGACAAGACCATAAAGTGCAGCACAGTGCAGACATCATTCAGCCAGTCAAGGGTTTACAATATGATGCATAAGGGATTGCATTATAGCAATGAACATATTCACAAAGGAGGCCAAAAAGTGACAATAGTTTATTTAGTAGCCAGGCACATGATAAAGTTGGACATCTAAGGCAGATTTCTGGTGAGGGTGTTTCCTGGGGAGCATGTACAGGTGGCCTGAGACATGAGCCAGTCTCTTAGCTTCAATTTGAAGGACTGATGAGAGGGTAACATTCTGATAGCAGGTGGTAGTCTGTTCCAGAGGGAGGGGGCAGAGACATATAAGGCCTTGCTCTCCATGACAGTAGATACACGGGGGACTACTGGGGGGCGATGGAAGAGACCCTGAGACAACGAGTTACCACCTTGGTGGTGAGAAGCGAGGAGTATGGGGACTTTTGTGAGTTCTTGAGAGACGTGTCAGTTAGACAGCCCATGGCGTATTCAAAATGGCCCTGCAGCGAGAGACAGCTTAAGGACTGATATAGAGAGCAGTGATGAGTGGAGGAAGGGACCTGAAGGGCAAAGCTACAGATAGAGTTGTATGTGATATTTAGATGAGAAAGAAGTGAGGTGGACATGGAGGAGAAAACTGGAGAGCAATAGTCAAGACGGGGCAGGAGATTTCCCTGAGCAATTGCAAGGTGAGCCTCTGGGGTCAGGAGGTGGTTTATGTGGTAGGCTGCTCCAGCTTCTGGTGTACCCTGTTTATAATGTTAGTAACGTGGACATTGTAGGTAAGGGAGGGATCAAGAGTCACTCCTAGGTATTTGCAGGAGGATACAGTGTCAAGAGGAGGGCCTGCAGTGGTGACTATGTGTAATGCAGTTTCTGATTTGGCTGCCTTTGCGAGGTGCAGCTTGGAGCCAAAGAGCATGGCCTTCATTTTTTTCTCATTTACCAGATGTTTTTTGGAAAGAAACCAATTTTGAGCTGCTCCATAGTTTGTGGTGAGGGTAGAGGATATAGATTTGAGGGACATGGTGCTATGGTAGATAATGAGGTAATTAGCATAGAGGGGCATTTTACAGTTTATACTCTCTGCAGGGAGATCATTCATGAACAGTGAGAATAATAGAGGCCCCAGTATGGTGCCCTGGGGGACACCAGTATGGACGGGTAATGAGGCAGAGATATATTTGCCTATCAGAACAGACTGGGATCTGTCAGCGAGGTAGCTGCTGAACCAAGCAGTGGCATCCGGGGAGCAGGTTAGTTTTAGCAGGATGGATTGGAGAAGGTGATGGTCAACAAGGTCAAAGGCCTTTGATAGGTCCACAGACACCACACCTGTGGCCATACCCATGCCCATGTTTCTAAGTACATGGTTGGAGAAAAGGGCCAAGGCAGAGGAGGTGCTGTGACATTTGCAGAAGCCGTGTTGGAGTGGGCTTAGAAGGTTGTAATTATTTAGATACTCTGATAGTTGGTGGTGAATGATTTTTTTCTAATACAAAAGGGAAGAAAGAGACTTGGACATCATCATCACCGATGACCTGAAATCATCCAAGCAGACCACTAAAGCAGTAGGTAAGGCTAGAGGAATATTGGGGTTTATTAGTAGGGTTATCACAAGTCAGAAGAGGGAGGTAATAATCCCTCTTTACAAGACACTGGTTATGCCCCATCTGGAGTACTGTGTGCAGTACTGAAGGCCACACCTTCACAAGGACATTAACCAAATTGAGGCAGTCCAGAAAAGGGCAATCAAAATGGTGCAGGGACTGCATCAGAAAACATATGAGGACACATTAACGGAGCTCAATATGTATACCCTAGAGCAAAGAAGGGAGAGAGGTGATATGATTGAAACATTCAAACACATTAAGGGCATTAACAAGGTGAAAGAGTCTAACATGTTTCAGTATAAGAAAAATAGCAGGACAAGGGGACACAGCATGAGATTAGAGGGAGAACGATTAAGGGGTAATGTGAGGAAGTTCTTTTTCACAGAACGGGTGGTGGATGCATGAAATGGCCTACCTCATGAAGTGGTGGATATGAATACAGTGCAGGGCTTCAAACAGGCATGAGTTAGGCATAAGGGAGCAATACAGATGAGTATGAATAGATAGGCCATTGACAGAGCAAGGCCGATGGCACATACATAAAGTCGAAAAAGAAATGGTCAGACTGGATGGGCCTTGTGGTCCTTATCTGCCGTCAACTTCTGTGTTCCTAAGACATACTTAGATTAGAGGGGGTACAAAGAAGAGCTACTAAAGCCATAGTTGAACTTAAGACCAGACCCTACAAAGAAAGATTGGAAACCCTGAACCTCTATTCATTCCATTATAGGAGGTTTAGGGGTGACGTGTGTATGCTCTAAAAAGCAATTGGTGACGTCAAATTGTGGATGAGCTAGGAGTTACTCTAAAGACCAGTTGGTGCAGTGGCAGGAGACATAATAAACAACTCTTCCTGCCATGAGAAAACATTGATTCAGTGAAAGGGTAATTTCATCATGGAATGAACTTCCATCCATAGTGGTAGATAGCCCCAACATGGGTGCCTTTAAGTTAAGACTAGATCTGGTTTGAAGGGATAGAGCTAGTGAGTTCTAAATACCAGGGGACTGGCAAGCTATAAGGATGAAAGCCCATAATGCTTGATACTTCCTATGATTCCTAGTTTGCTTAGATGTGGGAGGAGGGAGATGGGACGGTAGTTTTCCAGGTCAGCAGGATCGCCAGATTTGAAAATAGGCACTACATGCGCATGCTTCAATGATTCAGGCATGGTAGATGATGAGAGGGCAAGATTAAATATGTGGGTCAGTGGCTTTACAAGGGCTGGGGAGAGGATGTTAAGAAAGGTGGGATGCAGGCCATCACTAACTGGGCTGCCTGTGGCGGGTAGCTTCTTTAGGAGTTTGCCAGTGACTCTATGGTCAATGGCTCTTAAATAAAAGACAGGGCTTGATGGATGGGGATGGCATGGCTAGTTATTCTAGGCAGAGGGAGGCTGTGGAGGGAATTTGCTGGTGTAAAAAGTAAGATCAGTGAACATTCCAATGAAGGTATCGGCAATCTTGCCTGGGTAGGTAAAGGGACCAGAGGGGGAGGTAAGTTCCGTTATTTGTTTATTTGATTTTGGGTTAAAGAGGCTGTTAATTGAGGCCCAGAAACTATGGGGGTTTTTAAGAGACTCGTTTTTCAGGTTGGTGTAGTATTAACGTTGAAGTGACATCACAGCCTGCTTGCAGGAGTTTCAAAGTTGCTTGTATGCATTCTGTAGTTGAGCGGAGGAGGATGCCTTGAAGGCTCTCCGTGTTTTGTTTCTTACTTTCACTTGGGCCAGAAGTTTATTTGATAGCCAATGGGTGTTGCCACCTCTAATCCTCCTGGTGGTGATTGGGAAGTATTTGTCCTGGAGGTTGTGAAGAGTTTCTGTAAAA
This sequence comes from Neoceratodus forsteri, assembly GCA_016271365.2. Classification (NCBI taxonomy): domain Eukaryota; kingdom Metazoa; phylum Chordata; order Ceratodontiformes; family Ceratodontidae; genus Neoceratodus; species Neoceratodus forsteri. Next base: position 28,469,425 of record JADMNL010000035.1, on the reverse strand, counting down.
ATCATCACTGCCATGGAGACATCTTTGAGTTGATAGAGTGAGGACCAGTTTATGGCCCAGGCATCCTTTAGCACCAAGTCCAAGTTGTGGGATTTGAATTTCCTAAGAGATAACAATTTGTGGGGAGGACATATTGATTTGGTGGTTAAAGCAGTATACGTAGGGGTGTGGTCACTGATAGAGTTGACCATAGTACCCGCTTGGAGGACTAGGTTTGCACAGTTTGTGGCAATTCAGTTGAGGGTGGAGTGGTAGGGGGAGTGGGGGTTGTATCTTGTAGGAGAGGAGATGACTTGCTCAAAGTGATGCATCTTTAGCAGGTGTGCAGGTGGTCGATATGCACGTTTGAGGGTCCTGGGTTGGTTTTCACATCCCCTGTGAGAAGGAGATGTGAGAGGAGATGGCAGGTGGGGGGGGTGCCAGTTGGGGGACTGTATAGTGATGGAATGGAGAAACAAACCAACGAGACAATGATCTGGGGATACTGGGGATTCTTTCCAGTAGAGGTTACAATCCCCGAGTATGATGGTGTCCCTGAAGGAGGGGGGAAGATGCAAGGCCATCCAGGAAGTTTGATAGTCCTTATTCCCCTCCTGAGGGAGGATTATAGCAACAGCCTATGTATAATTTTTTTCGATGCACCCAGAACAATTTCAGCAACAAGCCATTCACTGATCGAGGAGGGGGGGGGAGCAGGCAATAGTGGTGGCACTAATATGGTCCTGAACATATAGTGCAATGCCACCTCCCCTCTTTCTGCTGGGCCTATCAAGCCGCAGTAGTGAGTAGCTGGGGAGTTGGTAGGAGGCATCACTGTGGTATGGCTTAAGCCATGTTTTGGATAGACCTAGGACATGTGGTTTGTAGAGGCACACCCAGGCTTCAGGTTCAGAGAACTTAGCTGGGGGGGCTGCACATATTCAGGTATGCAACCCTGAGGCTGTATCTTCCTGTCCAGATAGCATTAGCATGGTCGATATGCACGTTTGAGGGTCCTAGGTTGGTTTCCACATCCCCTGCGAGAAGGAGACATGAGAGGAGATGGCAGGTAGGGGGGTGTCAGTTGGGGGACTGTATAGTGAGGGAATGGAGAAACAAACCAAGGAGACAATGATCATGGTAAGTCAGGAGAACCAGTATGACAGAGCCCATGGAGGAGAGCTGGTTTGCTTCGACTTTGTGGAGTGGCGGGGGGTCACTGAGTATAGGTGATTCGAAGAAGGATTGTAAGTAAGCCTGGTCCGCAACGAGGATGACGGCACAGAAGTCAGTCACAAGTAACAGGCCAGTCATGGTGCATAAGGTAATGTGGCGCATGGGGGAGAACATTTTTGTATTTGAAAATTGGTAATAGGATTGAAAGATAGGTTGTCACTGTGGTCCGTTTGAAGGTCTGAACAGAGGTAGACTTCCCAGTAGACCATTAAGAATGTTGTGGGTTGATCTGATGTAGGACCAAGACAGCCGCTTCTGTATCTAGAAGCATTTCAAGCTGGTGTCCCCCAACCAGTGCTTCCACACACAGGTGACCAGAGTTGTCGGTTACCAAAAAGGTAAGTATGTGGATTGGGGCCTGACACCACCATGCTGAATCATCACAATTTTGAAAGGTACTGTAGAGTGTTGGATCCCTTGCACAGAGCTCCTGAGTAGGATACAGGGTCTTTGATTAACCCTCCTACCCAGATTCGGTATTCGATCCAGAGATGGCTGCCACAACCTTTTCCGATGCCTTTGATAATTCAGCTTTAGACTTGTATGCCAGAAGTTGGTTTACTTCGGCTAACAAATCCTTGTATGAAGGTCTGGACCTCTGTTTCTGTCCTTTATTTCTCTTTATATCGTGTTGGTTTGACCTGTGTCGATTTTTCTTTTTGTACGAATAAAAGGATTTGTTTTGTTGAGGGTCTTTGGGTTTCCCCTCCACATCTCGTACTATGTGAGTGGTTCTATGCCTTTTTCCACAGCAGTGACTTTGGACTTTTCTCCCAAACTAAGGTCCTTGGCATAGACCTGGTTAATGCGTTCCACCTGCTCCAGGATTTGGCCTAAACTATCCTTTTTAGGAAAGACTAAGGCTTTTACCTTTTCCTGGATAGCTGGGAGAAGGTTTCATGAGAAGAGACATTTGTGTCTATTAAGTCTTTGTCTGCTTCCCCCTGCATGAGTCCTTTGCCAGTTCTGTAAGCAAGCCATAGCCGGCCTTCATACTGGGTGGGTGCTTCCTTGTTACACTGTTTCAACTGCGCAACCAGCATTACACTGACTATATTCGGATCACAGGCCACCAGCAGGTCGGTGCTGACCCTATCAAAAGAGGCTTTGATATAATTCCAGGCCCATTCCAGTAACTTTGCTCATAATGTGGGTTCCACGGTTTGTTTGAGAAGCTGGACCTGATGCTCCAACAGTAGGTTGAGCATTTGGCAGTACTGTTGCCTTTTCCAGGTGTAACCCCCCTACAAATGGGGGTTCCCAAAAAGTCTTCCTTGAGCTTCTCTAAATGCTCACTGCCAGGCTGGTATCCTGCGTTTTTGCAGTTTAAATATGATTGCCAGAGAGTGCCTATATAGCTTCTGTGTACTGTCTCTTTACGAGCTGCCTGGATTGTAGTCATAATTAATCTAAAAGGGAGCTCGGTTAGAAGATGTGCTTGTTTGCTGATCATTTGTTAGAGTAGTAATAATATTGCACTTTGTTCTAACCTGCCTTCTTAGTTCTGTTTGTTTCCAACATCTTGGCCCTGGACTGCTAAAATGGGCCAATCATTACATTTGGGACTCTAAAATGGAGCCTGCCTACAGGGGCTTGGTGGGGTCAAAACTTGTAGGAATTGTAGTTTAGGGCTTTTTGTGCCTAAAATAACCAGGAGGGGGAGCCCTTGTTGTGATTGACAGATAGATAAGTCAACCAAAACTTTTGGATCTTGGGAAAAGTCCCAAACTGCTTGCAGTTTCAGTTAGATCTCAGTTGGGAAGAGAAGAAGTAACAGCTCGAGGTAGTTCGAGCAGCAATCCATAGTGGATTCATGTGGGAGAACTGTAGAAATGCCTGAGTTTTTGGCCTGCATGCCTGCCTGCTGTCCCTGAGAGAGAACTTGTACCTTTTTTGGACTGAATCCGAACTTGGAGAGCGAAGTAAGTCACTGAATTGTGACCAGGCTCCTACCTGAAGAAGACCGAAGATTTGCTGAATGCGACCGGCCTGTCTGGACTTCCAGCCACCTCTGAACTCCCGGATTGTGCAGAGACTGTGTAATTGTGACCGGAGAGTCTTTTGCCTGGTACAGTGGAATTTCCTTACGTGTGAATGTGTTGTGTGCTTATAGTGGGTCGTGATTTGGTTCCCCACTGTGGTTTGAATTGTATTATGCTTGCTGGAAGCTGCATTAGAATTTCCTTGCATGTAAATGTGCTGTGTGCTGCTAGTGGGTGGCGATTTGGTTCCCCACTGTGGTTTGAACTGTATTCTGCTTGCTGGAAGCCACATCCAGTCCCACGGACTGAATCCAAAATCATCTCTATTGGGCCTGGACCATGCCACACTGGCCCAGCCTGACTACCCGCTGCACAGAGAATGCCATTGACGAGAGACCTGCCTGGGGATCAGTCCCCTGCTCAATATTTGAACAGGAATGATGCCTTGGTGATTTGTGTAGGCCCTGCTTCTCTGGGCACTCCAGCTCAACAACCTGCAGGCTCGATTTCATCCTGTCTATGTTCACTATTGAGTATCGTGAGTAAACATCAGGGTAGCTCACTGCAACAATAGCTAAATCTAAAGTGTTGTCATCTGATTGTCTTGTTGCTTTTTCTTTCATGAACTGAACCCTCCGGCTCTGGATTACAAGTAGTGTGTGTTGTGCATGTTGCTTTCTTCCATCACAGGGCCCCAACCAGCTGCAATTTTTCTGGCTAGCCCACCATTTTCCTACCTGGGTACCCAGAGTGTGTAACTGTGTGGGGACTTAAAGCACATGCATAACTATTTGATTAATACAGCCTTTAAGCCAATCAACCTGATTACACCCCTTCCTTGTTCAAGTCCCCTGAATAAATCAGATCTGACTTTTTTGCTGCATTTAACCTGGCTGTGGTTCCAGTTTGTGCCAAGAGTACTGTACTGTTGCTATTTACTGTGCATAACCTTGTTTTACAGGGGGTCCCCAGGGTCGAGCCAGAGGAACCAGCCCTGTTGGTAAGTGCAAACAGTGTGGGTACTAGTATGGTGTACAAGGGGTACTGTGAAAGTGATTATCATATATTGTTCAGGCCACTAGAAGGGAAAGAGAGGGGTTACAGTGTCCAAGAGGGCTGTGCCCAGGTTAGTTTGACCACTACCAACCCTGACCGCTGGGTGGAGGCACCCATTTCAGAATTCAGGCCCATTAACCTGCTACTAGCCGCACAGGCAGGGGTAGTAGTCCTTGAGATAGCGCCACCTAAAGGTTACACAAGTGGCAACTCAATTTTTCACCTCAGGCCATTCAACCAATTTTGTCCATAATGCTTTGGATAGACTGTGCGGACTATGGAGCACTGTGGCTCAGCTGGAGTTCAGAGCTCTTGGGGGCAGTGCTCTTAGTGACTGTCTCTGCCACGGCAGTAGCCACGCCCTGGATAAGCTTCTGTTTTTCACTTCCTTTTTCAGAACATCGGCCACGGTCTTTTGTAACGCTTTTGCCTGTTTAACAGACAGCTCACTTTTCAATATAACTTTAGCAATCAGGCCCTCTACCTCAGTTTTATCCTCCTTGGTCAGAGCATCCACTGGTGGGTGGTGCCTGTACCTTCTGGTATCCCAAGGAGCATTATCATCCTCGTCAGAGGGATGATGTGACAATGGGCAATGTCAACAACATCACTATCACATGACCCTTTAGGATCATCAGGTTCTGACATGATTTTGCAATTGTATTCTACACTCCGTATGATCCACACCTTCTTGAAACTTTTCCTTACTAACGTTATCCTGCAACACCCTGTACGCAGCACTTGCTTCGCAGTTTTTCTCCATCTTTTTCCTAACTCTCTCTGGCATCTTTCAAACTCATCTTCCAGCTCTTCTTACTCACTTTTCAGTGACTGTTTCATGCTCACCTTTCATCTGTAACATCTGTACCTTATCCTGTAACAACCTCTCATTCTCCTCTCCCAGCTTACTGATTTCCTTATTTTTCTCTGCTTTATCCTTCTCATTCTCTTCCATTAACGTAGATCTAGATTTCAGCTTCTTTCTCAGAATTGATACCTCAGATTCCAATGTCTGATGCAAAGCATAGAAAGCAGCGACCATTATACCCTTTTGGTGATGTTTCTTACTTTTAGACTTGACCTCCATATATAGCTTTCCTTCACACTACACCAGGCCAGCCTGGTTTTGCATCAGATGCAAAATCTTTCCAACCTCCATGGGAGGTAAGATATTGTAGGATGTCCACATTGAGTTCAGCATTATTGGCCAGTGTATCGGGGTCTGTCCTTGTAGACTGCACTGACTGGATTTCTAAGGCGTACCGGTTCAGCTCTGTCTCAATGATCAGACAGCCATGCATTCTGGTAGCAGAAAACACAAATGACCCTCACGCAAACCACAGAGTATTGAAGGTTCTTCACACCTATTGTGATCCCACCTTTAACACCTATGGTATCTTGGTGTCGGTTCCATCCAAACAGGTCCTGCTGTGGTTGCCACTTTGTTAGAAGAATTGTTCTGGACTTTATGGCAAAACACGACACAGAGCCAAAGATACAGCAGGAATTATTTGTTTATTACCAGAAAACACAAAGCACAGCATATACCTGCTAGGAGTCAACAGGACCCCAGATATGAGATGCCTCCAGACTACATTCGAACTCAGCAAAATACAGCAAGAGTATCACTTTTATGCTCTAAGATAAGAAATGTACATTACTAGGTAATGGTCTGTCAAATAAGGTGAAATCACAAAATATGGAAACCTAATTCGTAGAAAGTTGTCACAGAGGATGGTTAGCACATCACTTTCTCTCTGCACACAAGGTTGTAGACAGACATACTCACTGTACACATTTGTGTATGGTTTTGCTGAGGGCCTGTCACAAACCATAAGCCACTGTTGATATTATAATTCTAATCTATAGTATTCTGGTTAGTGTAGGGCACTGAGGAGTGTCCAATACATGTGTAACCTCTTTAGAGAGTAGAGGAATCATCTGACAACAATCTGACTTGTTTGGAAGGAGGTGCCATTTGGAAAGGATGTGTACATTTCTTAATGAGGGGGTTTGTAACTTTTGAAGACTGTGTACAAAAGAGAAATTTCTGGCTACACCCCTGTCTGCACATACTCTGTGATGAGTAAAACTAGTTTGGGGTTAGAATACAAAAGGTGTTTATTTAGCAAAATAATAGCAGCTGCGTAGCAAAGAAAAACAATGATACCACAAGACCTGCAAGAGCAATGCTAATACTGTTAGGGCCAGAGGTTACTAGCACATAGCCCTGTTGGGATCTGGTCTTTACCAGCAGTCCATCCTGCAATTCTATGCACATGTCTTATTACTATATTACATAGTACTACACTATATCCTACCCCACTAAGTATATAATGAATAAATATATGTGTACCATATGCTGCACTAAGTACTGTATAGGGTTGTTGGGGGTTAGCAGGTTTATAACAAGAATAGTCACCATCCTGTATGGCTAGTGAAGCCAGGGTACATAGTGGTTCTCATCATTTGTATTCAAAGTTACATGTTTTGGATTCTACCCTAGATGAAGCTATGAGAAGTGAAAGCCTTTTTGAACAGCAGCTTGTATACCATCCTACAGTAAGCCTGCTAAGAGACACTGTGAGGTAACCTTTAGAGCGCCTGTCATAAGTGTAACATCATGCTAGCAAGGCTGTACTGGGGCTGGCAGTATAGGCTAGAGATTAGAGTAACAAGCTATGAATGAGCTTGGTACAACCAGCAGACCTGGATTTGAATCTCACAACCTCCTCTTGCATACTGTATGATTCTGAGCAAGTAACTTAATCTCCCCAGCACTCGTGGTTTGCCCTTGAAAACAGGCACTTGTGACTAGTGGGCCTTACCTGGTTACCAAACAATAATAAATAAAATAAACATGTTCAGCATTGACCAATGCTTGTTGTTGCTTGAAATTGTTGAAGGTAGAGGTCCTGCATGCTTCATTATTTTTTTTTTTTAATACACATTTTTATTAGTTTTCAAGTTCAAATACAAACAAAACAAACAGCCCCGGCATCCCAGGGTACACAATCCAAAAAAAACTGATTGTGTGAACTATATGCAATATGACTATACACACACACCGGGAGGCATCACCCCCCCAAGTCATACCACTCTCTAAACTTGATAGTGTTCCCATAGTCAGACCACCTATTGTTCGCTATACCTAGCTTCCCTATGTCCTTCCCACTGAGGTCCCATGCAGTTTGGCCTGAACTCTCCTGACCAGGTTCAAATTAAACTGTAACTTGTGTGGGGGTAGAACCTCCCCATGCCCCCCGGAAAGAGAGAGAATCCCCAACCCTCCAGCGCTAAGGCAGACCTCCCTTTTACCACTCAAACATGTCCCCAAGTCTTACTAGACCACTTATCAACTCAACCTGTCCCTATCACCTCCCTAACCTTACCATATGCCTTATTTCCTTTGATTTCAAGTTTTTAACTAAACACAGCCCCACAGACAGACCTGTGTCAGTCAGATATCTCTTTGTTGGGAGTAAATTGCCTCCAACGGCACCCACCTTTCACTATATAATTATTTCCTCCCCTCTGAGTATACATGCCTTTTGATTCTGTTAAGGGCCCCAACAAGATCTCCCACCCATTGCTCATACTCGTAGAGCCGATCATCCTTCCAATGTTGAACCACAAATAATTTGACTACGAATGCAATTAGAGATACATGATATTTTGATGTAGTGCCCCTCATTTGCGAAAGATCCCTTAAAATACAAATCTCTGGTATAATAAATTCTGAGTAATCAAGCAACGGGTCCATCCGCCTCTTGATTTCACCCCACAAGGGTGAAATTTTACTACAATCCCATAACACATGTAGTAGATCCCCCTTCTCTTGACCACACCTAAAACACAGGTCTGTCTGTCTAAGGCCTCTTTCAAATAGTTTCACAGGGGTAAAGTATAGATTAGAAGTAATAAAGAAATGCAGACTTCTATATTTAGGTATTGTCATATATTTGCTATTTTTCCACACCCCGGCCCAATATATGCTTTGGGGGGCCAACCTGTCGACCCAGTACGACACCGCTACGGGGGAGCCTGGACCAAAAAACTCTATTAGGACTCTATATATCTCTGATAAGGGTCTAGATTTAGGGTCAACCTCCCTCAGCCCATCCCAATTAAATGAGCCATCTGATAGTCCCCCCTTTCTCTTTAAGAACCCCCTCCAACATGTGTGTAATTTGTAATCTTTGGAAAAAGGACATTCTGTCACACTGCACTGGGAGGGCCACTCTACTACCTTGAATGACATCCTTTAGGTACAGGCCCGAAGCCCACCCAACCCGTCTCCCCTTAAGTACCTTGTTCCCTATAAGTAGATTAGGATTGCCCACCAGTGGTTGATCTTGAGCCTTCATTTGAGCCTCTTTCTGTGCCCGAGTTAGGAACGACCACCAGGCTTCTGCCCCCTTCTTAACTGGGCATCCCACTCCAGCCTTAAGACACTGAGCAATATTGGCATATAAAGGAGCTTCTGGGGAAAGCCCAGCCTCTCTCATCATATGAGACTTTAAATACAGCCACTCCGGAACATAATCCTCTCCCTCCAGACTGCGGCCCCAGCGGATCATCATACCTAACTGCCCTGCTACATAGTACAAGTGGAGGTCTGGCAATTTAAGCCCACCTAAGTGAGGGGGGAGCCGTAAGTCATTATATTTTTTCCTAGGAGGTTTACCCCCCCATAAAAAGTCTGAGAGTACTTTCTTGATCGCTATAAACCATTTTTTGGGTATACTATATGGAGCTAAATACACTGGGTATAGTAACCTCGGTAGCAAATTCATTTTAATAAGCCCAAGCCGGGCCATAAAATTCAGGGTAGCTTATTCCACCTGATTAAATCCCCCTTAATAGCTGACAGTGTCCCTTCCATATTGACTTCCACCCCCAACTCATTACTCCTTGTAATCCAAATACCCAGATACTTAAGTTTATCCGACACCCATTGGACTCCTACTTGAGCAAAATCCGCCCGATGTACATATGGCGTCAGGGGGAGGATCTGTGTTTTGGTCATATTGAGTTTACAGTTAGACACTTTAACAAAACTGTCAATTAGCTCTCTAGTTTTCTCGAACCCCTCCACCGGGTCCCTTAGATGTAACAATATGTCATCCGCAAAAACTGAGAGCTTTAGCTCTTTTCCCATTATCTCCACCCCCTTTATCTGTCTATCCATATTTATGGCCCTCAACAAGGGTTCCAAATAAATATTAAATAATATTCGGGAAAGTGGACAACCTTGTCGGGTTCCATTTTTCAATTGAATCTCCCGTGAAACATAGCCGTTACAAAGAACTGTAGCCGATGGGGCAGCATATAGATTTTTAATGCTTTTAAGGAAGCCTTCCGGAAAACCCATCCTTTCCATTGTGTCGAATAAAAAGGGATGCGAGACCCTATCAAACGCCTTCTCTGCATCTAAAGATATTAATGCTAGAGGTAATTGGGAGTCCACTGCATAACTCAGAATATGATGGAGCTTCCTCAACGCATCAAGGGCTCCCCTTCCTGGCATGAATCCCACCTGTTCCTGACTAATTATATCTGGTGCTATCTGCCAAAATCTGTTATCCAGTATCTTTGTCAGAATTTTAACATCCTGGTTCATTAATGCTATAGGCCTATAGCTAGCTAATTCATCTCTAGGTTTACCCGGCTTCAGGATTAGGGTAATATAAGCCTGGTAAAGGGGGAGTGGGGAACCCCTTCTTGCATTACACTGTTAAAGAACTCCTGGAGAAGGGGCATTATAGTGTGTATATGAGTCTGATAGAACTTCGCTGTAAGACTGCCTGGTCCTGGTGTCTTACCCAAAGGTAGTGATTTAATTACCTCTGTGATCTCCGCTACACTTATAGGTGCTGCTAATTCCCTGGCCTGCCCAGGATCTAGCACCGGTAAAGGCACTCCTTCCAGAAATGCCCTAATTTCTTTCTCTCCCACCCTATCTCCAATTTGGTATAGATTTTTAAAGTAAAATGCAAACATGTCTGCTAAGCCCTGGGGGTCTACTATCACCTTCCCCTCATGCCGAATAGATGTCACTGTCCTACTTGCCTCCCACTCCCTAACTCTGGCCGTCAACAGGCGTCCTGGAACATCTCCCTTCAATAAATACTTAGCTTTAATCTTCTCTAGCCAATAATCTATCTTGCCATAAGTAATATCCCCCAGTTCCCGCCTTAAGCTTCTAAGCTCCCCATCTATTTCCTCTGTTGACCCCTCCATGGGAGTCAGATAACTTATAGCTCTTAATAAAAAATCCTCCTTTACCCTCCTCTGCCTGTTTCTCTGAGTTGTCAGCTCCCGAGCCGTTCCTGCATACAGAACCTTGCAAGTTGGCCACGCCAGTTTCCTATTTAACAGTGTGGGTAATTGTTGCTGTATAATATGTATCAAAGCTCCCTCAAGTTCGCCTTTAGCTACCGGGTCCGCCAGTACCACATCACTTAACCGCCACCGAAATGGTCTAGATGCACCGATCTTCAGTTCCCACGTCAACTTAATTGGAGAATGATCAGAGAAGATTCTAGCTTCCGTCTCAACCCCTTTGATACCCACCAATACTTCCCTATCAACTAAAAAGAAGTCAATACGAGACTGGGTCTTGTGTGCCACCAAGTAAAATGTCATATTGTTGCCCCCCATAGCATGGGTCCGTATTGGGTCCACAAGCACCATAGATTCTAACATTTTGTTCAAGGCCACTTGGGCCCTTGTTAATGGCCCTCTCACTGGTGGGATTCTATCCACCCAGTTATCCTCATAGACGTTTCAGTCCCCTGCTATGATAAGCGCATGTCCCGAAAAACCAACTATATCCCTCTCTATCGAGGCAAAAAATTCTGGGTTGGGAGGCGTCGGGCCATATATAGAGGCTACTAGAGTAGCCCTACCGTACAGTAAACCAGATATATAGACCCCTCTACCATCGCTTCTTGCTATCACCTGTTCTACACTATAAGGGCATGACTTCCTAACTAGGATTGCTACTCCCGCTGAAGCCCTCTCCCTACCTGTTCCAAAGACCTGACCCACCCATACTCGCTTGAGAGTACTCAATTCCTCAGTCAATAAATGAGTCTCCTGTAAGGCGACAATATGGGCCCCCAACTGCTCCAAGTGTCTCATAATAATGAGCCACTTACGTCTACCCCTGAGCCCCTTAACAGTCCATGAAATTAATCTAATACTCGCCATTCCCATAACTGAGAATCGTAGTAGGACTACTTAACCCCAAAACCTTACCTAAGCCTGCCCTTTTTGTCTCTACCCAAGTGGATTCTCTCTCTTTCCCGAACCCCCCTCACCCCTAACCCCCGGCCCCCGATCCCTAGATCGTACACCTATGATTCCTCAGATCATCGATGAGCTCCTTTCCAAACCGCTCCCCAGCCCCTCTATGACCTCAAACTCTCCGGAATCTAGCTGTAGTCATCTTAAAGTCAAATATTACTTTTTCCTTCCACATTAACTTTCTAAATACTAATCTCACTCTATCTGCCAATCAGATTACCACATTTGAAACTATCGAAGTCTATAGTCCTTGTCCTAGCCCAACCGCAATATAACCCCTTCGCCTTCCCCCTAAACTAACGGACTGTTAGGAGGCAATGCGTGCTTCATTATGAAATTACAATAGAACTGTTTATTCTTGCACAAGTTATATTTAGCACATGGCACAAATCAGCTGCAATTGTGCAAATTTCATTTCACACTTTGCAGTTAGCTCCTAATTTATGCCTATTCAAAAAATATGCAGTGTTGACCAATTAGTGACATTTTATTTTAGCGCAGTTATCCAGGCGAATATAGGCATAATTAAGTTACATCAAATATACCCTGTTCTACAGGAGCTCCAAATGTTTACCATGAAGTTTACTGTAAATGGTATCCTCTAGTGCAAGGAAAGAGGTGATACAGTATTACCACTGCACAGGCCCATGGTAATTCCTTACCTGGATTACTGTGTGCAGTTCTGGAATCCTTACTTAAGGCTGAGAGTCATCCAAAGTCCGTTCAAAAAAGATTAACTAAAATGAGTCATGGTCAGCATGGGAGGACTTATGAGGAAAAACAAACTGACCTCAATATGTACTTACTGGAAGCCAGGAGAGAGAGAAAGAGGGGAACATGACTGAAACCTTCAGGAACCTGAAGGGTACAAACAGGGTGCATAGTCAACATCTGTTTAAGTTTAGTGAGGGGGGGAGCACAAATACAAGGTGGCAGGGGGTGGTAAGCAGGTTTGTGAGGAAATGTTTCTTTACGGAGCAAGTGTTAAAAGAAGTGGAATCACCTTCTGGTGGATCTGGTAAACGTCAGGTTAAGAATGGGTAGGGACTGGAGTGATGGAGAGAGGTGGTTTGGTACAATCTGAAATGAGTATGATTGAATCAATAGAGAACTAACCAGTACTAGACTAGTAATGGCCTAGGTAGGAAACCAGCAGAGCCAATGGACTGCAAGTCGTTTTCTGTCTGTTAACATTAATGTAGCTATGTAAGTAGTATGTTGTTTTAACTTGGGTGTTGTATGCAATGGATACATTGAGGTATCTTTCTTTTCTCTGTATGACCAGGTTGCGGTATGGCATTGGTACTTTATTGCAATGGGTTTGTATTTTGGGGCATTGCATGTAATGGAAAGTTTTAACAGTTTTTTTTTTAACTGTTTTTTTTTCCTCTGTAGGTCTGGGATGGAGGAGATATTTGTTATATTGTTGTGTTATTTGCATTTTGGCCTTCCAATCTGAAACTATTGTAATGCACCTCTGTTATAGCATGCTAGTAGGTGTCAAATTGCTCTAGCGGGTTGTTACCTGTAAGTTGAAGCAACCCCACATGACTGTCTCTCTACTAGTGTGGAATCAGAATTGGTTAGACCCTATTCTAAAACTTTGAAGTACTCCTGAACAAGCTTTCGATTTTCCTACAAGTACCTAACTTTAACATTTTAAAGTTGTATCAAAAGCTGCTTCACTTTTTTGGCTATGGTTGTGTGGCTGTTTAACCAGTGGCACAGCAGTAGTGCTGCTGCTTATGATTCCAATGACCTGGGTTCAGAAATGAGCCAGGGCCATTGGAGGAGGATCGAGCATTCCAACAGATGCTGTTCTCCTCTGGGAAGGGGGTCCACTGGTCCACTGCTCTACTGCCATATGGGTTACCACAGGTAATGATGCAGGGGATAGCATTCAATGGGGATGTTGGAGAGAACATCGCATTCACATGGGGCATCAGAATGCCAGCACTTGATGACATGGCATGCTCCGGGGGGGGGGGCAGACTAATAGAGAAAAACGGGATGGATTGGGCAGTTGGAGCCTCTGCCTGCCGACCACACTCAGTGCCATACTGCATCTACTACCTGCCAAGGGGAACATCCAGGCTGTCACCTCTGCTGTGGGTGGCCAGATAAATGGTGGGGAAGAAATGTCAAAGTGCGTGAAGGTGTACCCAGCCATGGGGAGCAAGATGGGGGAGGCAGCCCCGCAGTGAGATGTGGGAGGATCTTGGAGGCTTGGACAGCTATGTGGAGCAGTCACAATGAGTGGGCAGTAGCGCATGGCAGAAGGTGGAAGGAAATCCCATCCAAGCACCCAGGGAAATAAAATATCTTAAAAAAAGCATAGCTGAAGACTCTTGCAATGCAGCATCAAAACATGCCACATCTTTTTACTCCAGACAAGGAAGCTGGATAGTGCACATCCATCACAGATCTGTGGATGGCACCACTGCCCAATCTATCTGTAGCAGGACAGCTGGCATTTATACAGCCCTTTTTTTGACAGAGTTCTGGAAGCTGCCTCTTTCTTCTTAACTATGATCCCTACACACTCAAAACTGCAGAAATAATTGTGCTAAGTGACAACTACAGAATAAGTCAGGGACTTCTTCTAAAAGGCCAGTCCCTCCCTCCAGCAACACTGAATGCTAGGCTGATAGTTAAAGACTGATCAGACAGAACGCTAGCCCAGTGGAATGACAGGCTGAGGTGCTAGGTGCCTCACCGCCTGCCACACTGGTGACCTGTATTTCGAAATGGACCTGGGTCATTCGGGGGCTTCCTGGAAGAGGGAGGATTGAGCTCTATAGTGCAGCTTTCCTCCCTGGAGGAGGGGTATCATCTGTCCCACGGCTTGACTACCACCTAGACGAATCTGGGTTGTAGCACAGTGGAACAGCATGGGGAAAGGGATCCTACACCCAGATGCTAGGGGTGTCTCTGCAGAGGCAGAATATGCACATTACATCATTGCATTTGCATGGGCCTCAGGGAGAAAATGGAGGAAGAATCCCCTGACCAATGTGCAGTGGTGGCCTGGTGTCTTGCAGGACACGCACCAATGACTAGGTACCTCCGGCCAGGATCCTGTGCCAGGGCCACAGTGGACATGGTAAGTTCCAAAGAAGTCAGGTAATGAGGTGGACGACCAGACAGGGGCCAGTCAGAGTAATCGGAGGATTAACACAGGGTGGAAGAAGAAAACCCGTAATAAGATATAATGCTTGGAAATAGTGGATAAGTGGATAGCACAATTCCCACTTTTACCTAGTTCTTTGGGTATTAATGTACCTACACTATCTGAACAAGGGTGAATACAATCTTTACAACCCTAGTTAGTGACCATTTGGGCAATACTTTACTGTAGATACTAACAGTGTGGCCTGAGCTTTATAATATCAAGCCTCCAAGATCCATCCACATCTCACTGCTGTGCTTTCCCCTCCCCTGACCGGGCAAGGATCATCAGCTGCACCCCCTGCGCCTTAGGATTCTTCGCCAAACCTCCCTCTAAGGCTTGGTTTAGGTGCAATGGCTCACTCTCCCTCCCAGGAGCAAATCCCCAGGTTCCTTGGACCCCCGCCCCTGACCGGTCAAGGATCATCAGCCACACCTCCTGCAGCTCAGGATTCTTCACCGAACTTCCCTTCGAGGTTCAATGTAGGTGCAATGGCTCACTCTCCCTCCCAGGAGCAAATCCCCACGTTCCTTGGACCCCCGCCCCTGACTGTGTAAGGATCATCAGCCGCCCCTCCTGCGGCTCAGGATTCTTTACCAAACCTCCGAGGTTCAGTCTAGGTGCAACAGAGCACCTTACTTTGGACTTGCCAGAGGCATCCCATTCTTTTAAACTTAGCACCTTTTTTACAAATGGCTGGTCACTGACCCTTATATTCCTAACCTGCTCAACTGTGCTAAAGTAGGATTTATTGTAACAGGCTATATTGTGCTAAAGTAGTTTTTTTGTAACTGACTTTTTTACCATAACCTGCTTCAGTATACAAATTGAAATCCTAATTTTTTCTACTCTATCCATTCCTTCTTTGCTGGGCTACAACTAATTAAGCTGATAGCCACTAATTTCTTTTCTATTTTTTTCTCTCTCCCCTTCTTCTGCTTCCATCCCCTTCCCCCACACTCCTGCTCGCTCTTGCAAAATACCACCCTACGAGTTAGACAAAAATTAGGGAGAGGCTGTAATTTAGTCCCCTTACCTCTCCCCGGAGGTTCCTTGGACCCCCACTCCTAACCGGGCAAGGATCATCAGTCACACCTCCTGTGGTTCAGGATTCTTCACCGAACCTCCCTCTGAGGTTCAGTCTAGGCATAACAGCCTGCCCACCCCCCTTTTCACCCGCCCTGTCTGGGCTATTATTCATGTAGATATTGGTGGTCAAATAATG
Source organism: Neoceratodus forsteri (assembly GCA_016271365.2). Lineage (NCBI taxonomy): Eukaryota > Metazoa > Chordata > Ceratodontiformes > Ceratodontidae > Neoceratodus > Neoceratodus forsteri. The sequence goes on along the minus strand of JADMNL010000035.1, from coordinate 28,453,467 downwards.
ATTGCTGACATTTACTAAGTGTCTATTTCCCCATTTGCAGGATCTATTATCCTGTTGCTAGAGGGCCTCAGTGCCTAATTACTGATTCCTTTTCACTACCTGCACCCTCAGTCCTCTCTTCTTAACATGGAGTCTGCACATCTGCTGTTATGCATTGTTCTCCTCCTAGCTACCCTAAATCATGCTGGCCTAATAGGTGACTACTAACCCACTCAGCCAATTTACCCTGCTGTATGCTCTGAGTACCAAGTACAGTGAAGCCTACCAGGATGAAACACAGTGTCACAGGTTTACTGCATGACAAAAGGGATTAACTCCATTGAAATTGCATTGTTTGCTGCAGTAACTCTACTACAGAATTCTGCAGTGCTGTGCTTCATCCTGGTGGGCTTCACTGTACATGGTACACTAACCTATGACCCTTCATCTGCTCACTCGAGGGCAGATTTCCCGACCCCACCTCAATTTTCCTCAGCCATGCATTTAGCTAAAACTATTATTGCCTCCTCCACCCTTCTACCACTATTAGCCCCTTTTTCCATAGCCCATCAAAACCCTGAAGCGAAAGAAAACTTCCACACTAAGAAAGCTTTGGCTATATATGAAGCTCATTCTTCTACTACTTTTAATCTCTGGGAACATCCACCCTAACCCAGGACCCTGCATAAAAGTACCCCTACTGCCTCTAAAAAGCAAGGCCTGCTCACGCTAGCTACCCTCAATATCTGCAGCCTGCCTGCTAAATTTGCTGTGCTACAAGCCTTTATGTCCCAGCACAACCTAGACATCCTTTCTGCCACTGAAACCTGGCTTACACCAACAATTCCTAACTTGGCAATAGCCCTAAATGGTTACACAATCTTCAGATTGGACAGGATAACAAAAAGAGGGGATGGCTGGGTCATCTACCTTAAAGACACACTAAAGAGCTATGCATACCTGCACCCTCGAATGGGACCTCTGCTCAAATACTTGCCCTTCAACTACTGCTTGGGACCCACAACAAAACACTAACCATGGCTACTGTATACATCCCCCCATATGATTAATCCAGGTATTCACTACTGTCTTGGACTTAACCCGTAACCTCCCAACTAACTCAGAGATGATTCTGATGGGAGATTTCAATATTAATTGGCTTGTTTCCGGGAACGAGCACTATTTGGATGGTTACCAACTCCTGGGGTGACTGAAAATGGTTCTGGGACAACATAAAGAATGTTACCTGGAAGAACCCTAAGCTACTTCCCACTGTCCTAGTCGTTAATTGCACCACTACCTTGGACCCAGCAGTTATTACGAACACGTTCAATGATGCATTCACTGACCTCAGTTCTGTACTCCCCCCTGACTTTTTTTAATCTAGATGTCTGCTCCAATAACATCCATCATCAACACCTGCCAAATGATCAGCCTCCTTTCTACTTCAAAGAGGTCTCCCTTGCTGAGTCCAGAAAGTATATCCTAAAGGCCACTGGCAAATCCAGACATAGTGCAGACTCCCTAGACCTCAAAATTCTGGCTCTTACACTGGATGAAGTGAGTTTTCCTTTGACAATGATTTTTTTTAATCTCTCGCTCAGACTGGCCAAGTTCCCTCACAAATGGAAATCACAGTTCACAAAAGTGATGATAGGTCCCAACATGTGAATTACCTGCCTATATCTATACTCCCCAAGGCACTAGAACACATTGTCACAGACCAGTTGGTGGAATACTTCGATAAACATGAGATCCAATGTGCCCAACAACATGGGTTTAGAAAGGGCCATAGCACCACTTCTGCCCTCCTGGAGCTCAGCGGGTTCGTACATAAATCCCTGTACCAGGATCAACTTGCAGGCACCATTTTATTGACTTAACAAAAGCGTTCGACATAGTTCATCACCGCCTACTCCTGCAGCAACTATCAAAGGCAGGGTTATCCAAGGACACTACAGCCTGGTTCACAAGTTATCTCTGTAATTAAATGCAACAAGTAAAAATAGCAGACACCCTATCTGATACTAAGCCTGTCAACTCAGGAGTACCGCAAGGTTCTATATTGGGGCCTCTCCTCTTCAGCTTGTTCTTAAATAATCTTCCTAGCTTCTGCCATGAACCCATTCTTCCTTACGCCGATGATGCCATAATTTTCTCAAGCAATTCTGACTCAATCATGCTTGAGAGCAATCTTCAGCAGGGCTTTGCACATAGATACATAGATACATAGACAATGTCGGCAGATAAGGGCCTATGGCCCACCCAGTCTGCCCATTTGAGCTTATAAGTTCAGTTTATGTTTTCCTAGAAGTCTGTTGCCCCTTACCCCTGACCTCCAGAATTCCTTTATGTCTATCCCATGCATTCTTAAATCCCGTGATTGTTTCAGCCCCCACCACTTCCTCTGGCAGGGTGTTCCACTTGTCCACCACCCGTTTTGTAAAGAAATTCTTCCTCATGTTTCTTCTGAATCGTCCTCCCTCCAACTTCATCCCATGCCCTCTAGTCCTGGAACATCTTTTTCACTTAAAAATAGTGTATTTCTGCACCCTGTTCCTCCCTGTGAGATACTTGTATGTCTCTATCATATCCCCTCTCTCCCTCCTCTCCTCCAGGGAGTACATGTTCATTTCCTTCAACCTGTCTTCATAGGACTTGTGATGCAATCCATGCACCATCTTTGTTGCCCTCCTCTGAACCTTCTCTACCCTGTCTATGTCCTTACGTGGTATGGTCTCCAGAACTGTACACTGTACTCCAGGTGGGGCCTCACTAGTGTCTTGTATAGCAGAATTATGACCTCCCTTTTCCTGCTGGTGATGCCCTGCCTATACATCCCAGCATCCTATTTGCTTTACCTGCTGCCTTGTCACACTGTTTCCCTACCTTGAGGTCATCAGAGATGATAACCCCAAGATCCCTTTCCTGCTTGGTGCATGCTATATCCTCACCCCCAACTGATATATTGTGCCAGGGTTTTTGTGCCCCATATGCATTATCTTGCACTTCTTTGCATTGAATTTCAACTGCCAAACCCCTGACCATTCTTCAAGTTTCTGCAGGTCCCTTCTCATTCTGTCTACATCCTCCAGTGTGTCTACTCTGTTACAGAGCTTTGTGTCATCAGTGAACAGTGAAATTCTGCCTTCTTGGTCCTGTGCAATGTCACTGATGAAGATGTTGAATAGGACCGGTCCCAGCACTGATCCCTGTGGTACCCCACTGGTCACTCTTCCCTCTGTGGAGTGACAGCCAATTTTACCACCCTCTGTGTCCTGCCACCCAGCCAGTTACCTACCCACCACACTACTGTCCTGCCCACACCCATATTCCCCAGTTTGTGTAATAGTCTTCTATGTGGCACAGTGTCAAAGGCCTTGCTGAGTCCAGATAGGCCATATCCACTGCCCTCCCTGATCCACCTCCCTAGTCACCCAGTCAAAAAATTCAACGAGGTTGGTCTGACACCGACCTCCCCTGGTGAAACCATGCTGCCTTGGGTCCTGTAGTCCATTGACAACCAGATGTTCTACCAATCTCTCCTTCAGTAGTGCTTCCATGATCTTCCCCACTACCGAGGGTGAGGCTGACTGGTCTGTAGTTCCCTGCTTCCTCTTTGTTCCCAGCTTTTGTATAAGGGACTACATCTGCTGTCCTCCAGTCTTTGGGTACCTCCCTGTCTCCAGTGATCGGCTAAACAGGATAGCCAGAGGTTCAGCCACCACCTCTCTTAGTTCTTTAAGGACCCTGGGGTGCACCCCATCTGACCCCATTGCTTTATCAACTCTTATTACTTCCAGTTCCTTCAGGACCCTTTCTCGTGTAAAGGGACTTGTGTCCATTTCTGCACCATTCTCACCCCTTGTACTCCCTTCAGACTCATTACCCTCCTCTTCCTCAGTAAAGACTGAGCAGAAATACCTGTTCAATATGTCAGCTTTACTGCTGTCATCTCCACGTGGCCCATCCTCCCTTCAGTCTCACTATCCTCCTTTGTCTTTCTTTTTTCCTTATGTACCTGTAAAAGGTTTTGTCCCTCTACCCACTGATTTTGCAATGTGTTCTTCTGTCTGAGCTTTGGCTTCCCTTACAGACCTCCTGCCTCCCTTTGCTTCTCCTGGTACTTCTCCCTATCCCCTTCTGCCTGTGTCTTTTTGTATTGCCTGAATGCAATCTTTTTGGCTTTCACTTTCTTTGCTACCTCTTTGGAAAACATAATGGTCTCATCTTCCTTTTCCTTTTGCTAACCTGCTTAATGCATAATTATGTTGTTCTTGTAATCCCCATTTTAAATACTGCCCACTGTTCCTCAACCCCTGATTCCTGTCCCATTCCCCTTAATGCCTCTTTCAAGTATCTCCCCATTTTCCCAAAGTCTGCCCCCTAAAATCCAGGATACATGTTTTTGTGTGGTTTGGTTCTACTCTTCCTGTGATTTCAAACCACAATGACTGGTGGTCACTGTTCCCCAGGTGCTCCCCACTGTTACCCCATCACACTGTCCCTTTTGTGAGCACAAGGTCCAGTATTGCCTTCTGCCGAGTTGGTTCCATGACCAGTTGCTTGAGGAAGGCACCTGAAGGGAGTCCAGGATAAATCTGTTCCTAGTTGATGCTGCTGCTGGGATGCTCCAGTCCACGTCTGGAATATTGAAGTCTCCAACCAGTACTACCTCACCCTTGTCTGCCATCCTTTGGATGGCTAGCATCAGCTCCCTATCTGTTTCTTCCTCCTGGGCTGGTGGTCTATAGACCACACCTGTGCGGATAGCTGTTCCCATTTTACTTTCCAGCTTAACCCACAGTATCTCTCCCCCATTTTGTTCCTCCTGGATCTCTGTGGCCCTTATGTCATTTTTCACATACAGTGCCACTCCTCCTCCCTTCCTGCCTGCTCTGTCTCTTCTGAATATGTTGTAGCCAGGTATGGCCAGCTCCCAGTCGTGGTTATCATTACACCAGGTTTCAATGATGGCCACAATGTCCAGGTCTGACTGCACCATGACAGCCTCCAGATCTTCCATCTTGTTGCTAAGGCTCCTGGCATTTGCACACATGGCTTTCCATGATTTGACCTCCTTAGACTGTTTCACTGTTCTACTCCAGCCCCTTCCTTGGTTGTCCTTTATCCCTGGTTCTCCTTGCTGTCTGCCCTTCTGCTGAATTTTGCTCCTTTTCTGCCTATCCACCTCTTGGGCACTAATCTCCATCTGTTGCACACTGCTTTGCAGAGATAGCCACTCCTCTGGTTCACTGGTTCCACTGCTAGCTGTGGAGGGTGAGCAAGTAGGTACCCACCTTGCTGGCCTGCCACCCCCCTTTGCTAGTTTAAATGCTTGTCAATGTAGCATTTAAACTTATTGAGTGCTTGGATTTCCCTCCAGGATGGATGCAGACCATCAGGCTTGAACAAACCTCCATCCCTCCAGGTGGGTCCCCAGTCACCAATGAATCCAAACCCTTCCTCACAGCACCAGTTCATCAACCATGAGTTAAAGTTCCTGGTGCATGCACTCCTATGCTCTCCCTTGCCTCTCACAGGTAGTACTTCTGAGAAAGTGACAGAAGTAGCTACTTGCTTGAGACCCCTCCCCAATTTCCTAAACTCTTCCTGAACTTCCTTTGGCTCCCCATTTGCCAGGTCATTAGTACCTAGGTGGATAATGACATCCAGCTCACCCTCCTGTCTTGCCTTCCCAGTGATCCCCAGGATCTTCCTTCCATCCCTCCATGCCGTGGCACCTGGTAGGCACCTCACCTCCCTGTCCTCCCCCTCCTGTGTTCCTAGCTGGATCCCTCTTATGATGGAGTCCCCCACCAGGATTACTTCCTCCTCCTCTGGGGTCCACTGCTTTCCCCGCTGAGGTCACCTCCTTGGCTAACCTCCACATCCTTTCCTTCCACTTCTCTGGGTACCTCTATTTGGTTGTCCTCATTTGCCAGTGTGGCATATGAGTTCTTGAGTGGAATAGGATCTGGGATGTGCCTCTGCCTGACTGCTCTAACCCTCCCTGAGCCCACTGTCATCCAAGTGCTCCTCGTTCTCGGCATCCTTTGAGGCAGTTGCATTGGACTGGGTGGTCTCTGGATAGGGGTGATGGTACTCCTGACCCAGTTTACTTCCGCTCTGAGTCTGGCTACCTTATCCCACAGTCCAGAGAGATGCATGCAGATAGGGCAGCACCTCACTGTCCAGAAGGTCTGTCTGAATATGGCTGCCCCACAGCCACTGCATTGCACCACTCCCCACATTATATTGTCTGCTACTGAAGCTCTCCTAGTTCCCTTTTTATTAATTTACTGTCCTAAAAATCCTGCCACTGATCCTCAGATAATTTTCTTTAAATAAAAAAAAAAAAAAAGAAAGAAACCAATAAATAAATAAATGAGTCAAAACACTTGCTGAGGGTGGGCTTCTTCCCCCTTATGCCCCTCCTACTTCACACCCTTTACTATACCCTGTATTTAGCTCCTGTCAATCAGATTTAACAGGGCATATAATTAAGAGTTGGGGGAAGGGGGGGTGAAAATTTGCAGCAATTAAAGACAGCACAGAATTACACCACCACTATGTTTAAAATTTTCAACAGCCCAAAAACAATTATAAGTAAAGACAACAAAGAAAGTACAGTGTCAGTAAAAGCCCACAATCTAAGTTTAAAGGAAAAATAGCAATTACCAGTTACTCTAAAGCACTGAATTGAATATGTTTCCTTCACATGTGGAGAATTGGCTTTCAGAACAAAAACTCTTTCTAAACTATAAAAAAAACTAAGGTGATGCTTTTCAGTAGCTCCCATAATAAACACAAACACCACCTGCTAACAATAAGAAATCATCTCGGAACAACTTCTCGCCTGGTACCCCACTTCAAATACGTTGGGTTTACCCACACCTTCCACCCCCACGAACCATCACTGACTGCCGCCCACACTGCCAGTGCCTGTCATGCATCCCCCCCCACATATCTCCCTGCAGTTATGCACCACCATCAACCTCCATGCTGAATCACATTCCTATCCTTTCCAAACCTTATCACCCTGGCCATCCCATGTACTACCCGCACTATAACTAGGTAGCTGCTATCCGTAACATTAAGGCAACAATCTTTTGCTCTCCTCGGAGTCGTTGCCAAACTCCTACTAATTTCAGGAAATGTTCATCCTAACCCGGGTCCCATCTCGCCCAGCCCTAGCCTCTTGCACCACAGGCTTAGAATAGCTGCAATGAACATTTGCAGCTTACCCAAAAAGATGGCAGGTCTCCATTGCTGGATACTGCAGCATCAGCAAGATGTGCTAACCCTCACAGAAACCTGGCTCTCCAAAAAAACACCTGACTCCTTGGTTGTCCTCCCTGGCTTCACCTTTCACAGAGCCAACAGAGTGGGCAAACATGGTGGGGGGTGTGCTGTGTATGCCTGTGACTCCATGATATGCCATGTCCTTCCAATACCTCCACTAGACCATGGCACCCAAGTCTTATCATTAAAACTTACTCCAGATCCCTCCAGAACCCCTGTAACTCTTACTGTCATATATGTCCCCCCAAGAAACCAAGCTTCTGCTATACAATCCCTTGTTAATTACATCTCCGGCTCTCCCCCCCCCCCAAAGCGGAACACATCATACTTGGAGACTTTAATGTGAAGTGGCTTGCCAGTTCGGCTTCCCACTCTAAGAAAACCTTCCTGCACTGGACCTGACCCAGCTGGTCAGCCAACCTACCAGGGTGAACCCCACTAATGGCTCTAGCACCCTGATCAAACTTCTCTTCACCAACCATCCCCACAGAATCTCTGACCTGGTGGTCCTTCCGGACTCCCTAAGCGATCACTCACTCATCCTGTTTTCCTAGTCATGTCTTCAGCAGAAACCCAAACTAAACTATATTGCCCGTCGGCGTCTCTGACCCGGAGACCTCACAAAACTAAGAAAATACTTAACTCTATGGGATTGGTCCCCCATCTCCCGGGCCCCTTCTATAGATGAAGCCCTTGATTATTTCACCTGTTCTTTTAATTAAGCATGTGACATCTATGCCCCACTTGCAAAATTGCAATCCAAGAAACGTAATGCCCCCTGGGTAACACCTGCACTGCTCCAACAGCTAAAGCACAGAGATGATCTCTGGCATAAAGCAGTCGCACGCAGGTGGACAGGCAGGCCTATAAAGCGGCTCGTAACAGATGCCATAAAACAGGCCAAATTGGGCTACTACAAAATGACCCATGCCTCTTCCTGGGGGAATGCTCGATTGTTCTGGGACAATATCAAGGAACTCAATGGCAAATCCCGGCTCCCCCCCCCCACTGACTGTCAACAGTGTTCCTACCACCGACCAGCTGGCCATCGCCAACTGCCTCAACTCATCATTCTCTGACCTTAGTTCAGTACTCCCAAATAACTTCTTTGACCCCACTCCTGCAACCCCGCCTCCTAACACCCAGCATCTTCCCTTTCATCTCAGGGTGATCTCTACGAATGAGGCAAGACCATATCTCATTAAAGCACTCAGTGGCTCTTGCTATTGCAAATATTCTTTTGATATGAGAATCCTACATCTAGTACTAGATACAGTCCTTTCCCCAATGACTGACCTCATGAACCACTCCCTAAGTCTGGGGCAGTTCCCAGCAGCCTGGAAGACTGTCACAGTCACCCCAATACTGAAGAGTAGTGACAGCACCTCCCCCAGTAACTTCTGTCCCATATCCATTCTCCCACCACTCTCGAAAGCCCTCATAATAATTATAGCCACCCAACTCACTGAGTACCTGCTTGCTCATAACCTACTTTGCAGGGAGCAGCATGGCTTCAGATCTGGGCACAGTACAACTACGGCTCTCACTGAGTTCTCTAATTTTATTCACTCTGCCCCGGATAGGAAACACCTAGCTGGAGCTGTATTCATCGACCTGTCAGAGGCCTTTGATACAGTCTCCCACCCCTTACTCTTAAACACACTCCGCCACATAGGGCTGTCCCAAGGACCTGTCTCCTGGTTTACCAGTTACCTCACAGCTAGATCACAATGTGTCAAAATAAACAACACCCTCTCAACCACCCTGCCAGTCCGCTCTGGGGTTCCCCAGGGCTCCATACTCGGCCCTCTATTAATCAGCATCTACCTAAACACCTTACGCAATTCCTGCTCCGGCAACATACTACTCTATACGGACGACGCGATTCTTTTTGCCTCGCACCCAGATCCCACAGTATTGCAGTCCTCCCTCCAATACGCATTTAACCAGCCAGATTAAAAACCGGTTCATAGACCAAAGACTTGTGGTCAGTGTGAAAAAGACAAAGACCATGCTCTTTGCCCACCGACAGAATAAGGTCAAGAATGCACAGCTAACAGTCCTTTCCCACTCCCTCCTTCCTCTAGAACAGGTCCATACATATAAATATCTGGGCCTTACATTTGATTCCAGCCTCTCCTTCCATTTACACATTGATACTCTATCATCAGCCATAAATATCCATATACAGTCGTGGCCAAAAATATTGGCGCCCTTGCAGTTTTTTCTAATAATGCACCATTCCTTCCAGAAAATTGTTGAAATTAAAAACTATTTTGGTATCCACATATGTATGTCTTTGGTTTGCAGTGGAATAAAACACAAAAAGCAGAAAAATTTACTAAGTCTTAGCTTATTCCACACAGAAATCCTTAAATGGCCGGACAAAATTATTGGCACCTTTTAGAAGTAGTTAGAAATAATTAGATTTCAAGCAGGTGATTCTCCTTCACTTTGGAATTGAACTCACCTGTGGTGAGTTGCAGTGCCTGCAATATAAAAATCACTCATTCAACCAGTTTGAATACAGAAAGGACTCATTCTCCTGTTTTGTGTGTCTGTGTGTACCGCAGGGAGCATGGAGAAAAGAAAGACAGCCAGAGAATTGTCTGAGGAGGTCAGACAGAAGATTATAGCCAAGCATGGACAATGTCAAGGCTACAAATCAATCTCCAGAGACCTTGATGTTCCTGTTTCCACCGTACGTAGTGTTATCAGGATGTTTAAGGCCCATGGCACTGTAGCCAACCTCCCTGGACGTGGCCACAAGAGAAAACTTGATCGAAGATTGCAGCGCAGGATTGCTCGAATGGTGGAGAAAGCACCTTGATCAACTGCCAAACAGATTCAAGCTGACCTTCAGACACAAGGTACGACAGTTTCAACTGGCACCATCCGTCGCAAACTCAATGAAAGGGGGTTATACGGTAGGAGGCCCAGGAGGACCCCACTGCTGAGAGAGAGACAGAAAGTCTGACTGGGGTTTGCCAAAACACACCTGAACAAGCCAAAATCCTTCTGGGAGAATGTCCTGTGGACAGATGAGACCAAATTAGAGCTTTTTGGTAAAGCACATCATCTGTGTTTACAGAAAACAAAATGAAGCCTTCAAAGAAAAGAACACCTTTCCTACAGTCAAACATGGAGGACGTTCAGTGATGTTTTGGGGTTGCTGTGCTGCCTCTGGCACTGGGTGCCTTGAACGTGTGCATGGCATCATGAAATCTGGAGATTACCAGGCCATTTTGGAGCGCAATGTTGAACCCAGTGTCAGAAAGCTTGGTCTCCGTCGAAGGTCATGGGTCTTCCAGCAGGACAATGACCCCCAAACACACTTCAAAAAGCACCCAGGAATGGTTCAGGACAAGAAGCTTGACTGTTCTGAAGTGGCCAGCAATGAGTCCAGATCTAAATCCCATTGAAAACCTGTGGAGAGATCTGAAAACAGCAGTTGGGAGAAGGCACCCTTCAAATCTGGGAGAACTGGAGCAGTTTGCACAAGAAGAGTGGCCAAACTGCCAGTAGAGAGGTGCAGAAGCTCATCCATGGCTATAGGAAGCGGTTGATTGCAGTTATTTTGACCAAAGGCTGTGCTACCAAATATTAAGTCTAGGGTGTCAATAATTTTGTCAATGCCATTTCTTTTCATTTTCTGATTTAAAAGGATATATTAAATGCTAAACAAAAACAAAGGTTCTGTAATATTAACAGAGAAATAAAGAATTGTGGAGACCAAATACTGTACTGTTGTTAATTTCAACTTATGTTTAGAGGAAATTGAGTTATTTGAAAAAGTACAAGGGCGATAATATTTTTGGTCACGACTGTAGGCCTATTGCATCGGCACAAGGATCGCCTACCTCCAGAAACCCTTACTCTGGCTGCACCTCCTCAGTCATCTCCCTCGTCGATTATGGGCTCATTATCTACTCTGCTGCTGACCTGACCACATATCCCTTAACAAAATCCACCTGGCCATAAACAGTGTACAGACTCCTCTACGGGGCAGGCAAGTGTACCCATACTTATACCCTATATGCCCTGACAAATCTCCACCCTGGATGAAAGGCTATTTTATCAAACATGTCTCTTCACAAAGAAAATACACCTGGGGCTTACCCCCTTGGGGGTTTCTGCCTCTCTCCTATTCTCCCACACCTCAGTGAACACCCGCACTGCCAACCGACAGGTGTGGTCCATCCCAAGGGTTAGAACCTCCTTAGTCCAAAGGTCATTCCCACACAGGGCCCCAGTCTAGTACAACGAACTCCCGTCTGACGTCTCCTCCATCTCCAAATTAGAACCTTTCAAGTCAGCCCACAAAGAGCACATTCTCACTTCATGGCACTGTCAATGTACCAGCTAGTGCTGGGTCATCTGTCTATTATCTTATGGGACCACCCTGCCACTGAGCTCATACCAATAGGGCTACTAAACATTACCTATTAACAGTGCCTCCTTTGACTGCACTCACAAGATATGTCTAATTCTAGGGACATGGATATGTTGTTCATCCACACTTTCTGGCAGGTATCCTTGCCGCTTTAATTTTGGCCGGAAGGTCTTCAAGCTGGCTCCTCCCACCCACCCGGGTGGTAAAACTCTCGGCTCCGCCCCATGACGCCAGATCTTCCTTACCGGCTGAAGCTTCGGGTTTCCTCCCCTTAGTGCTCTGCATTGTAGACCAGATCCTAACTCTTGGTTCGTCCAAAGTGGTTTTGAAGTTTCCAAACTTGGTCTTCATCTTCCCTCGCGGCTCGCGATGGACAAATCTGTTCCCGGCTTTCTCAGAGGTGCCCTTGCGAATGAAAATTTCAGGGCGGATCCGCACTCCACGTCGTCTACTGCCCTATGAGCCTAGATCCACGACCCGCGGGCCTCGCGAGTTGGCCGCTCTCTCGGCCAATGTTCTGGACGATCGCGCTGCCAATTGAAGCTCGGGCGCGAAGCGTTTCCTGCTGGTAAAATCTAAAGAGGCTCGTTGGGCGGTGTCCGACGGCTGGCTTGGCTGAGCAGCTCGAGCAGTTGATCGCCCTCGAGGAGGAGGCGGCCCAGGCTGCATCTTCCTCCTCCTCAGCTGCAGCATTTATCCTGCTCTCTCTGGGTTCCTCGTATATGGCTTCGTTCAAGGAGCTTTGTCAGTCCTTTTCCACGAAAGGAGAGGGGCCTTTGGGACATTCTTCTCGGCCCAAGAAAAAGGTGAAAGGTAGAATCCATCATCGGCGTTCATGGGAGTGGGAGAGGTCCCCTTCCCTGGGCAGCCGACCGTCGACTTTGGTTGAGGTTGCGGCCGAGGCCGCTGGCTTCACGGTGCCCCAGTCAGGCCAGCCTGCCGAGATTCCCGTTGACGAACTCATGATTTTTCTTGATTTGTTAGACGGGCTGTCGACTGGAGAAGCCGACAACCCTCCTTCATCGGTTCCCCCGGTGGATACCGAGGATCTGCCTGCGCCTTCTGGGCCGCAGTCCCCGGCTAAAGTGCCGAGCCGAGGGAAGTAGGTGTCCCCGCCCTTCCCAGACCCACCTCGGTCCCCGAAGGTCTCAGTCTCGGACCTCTTCTCGGTCCAGCCGTTCCTGCCGACCGGCGGTCTCGGTCGTTACCGAAGTAAGCGGCGACGCCGTTCTTCCTCGTCCTCCTCCTCCTCGGGTGAGGAGAGGCTGCGGCGCAAGTTGCGCCGGCGCTACGAGGACCTTATGTGGCAGCAGTTGCTGTTGTCCGGGCCTAAGCCGACCCCGGCCATCAAGTGGCTGTCGCCTGAACGTCAGAAGCAACCACTCATTCCAGTCGAGTTGCCCACTCCAGGGCCGGTTGCTCGGCCGAAACCAGCTGCTCCACCGATTGTGGTGGAACCTCCGCCTCCACAACCGAAGTCGGGGGCACCGACCAAGAATTCTCGGTCGGGTCACGGCCTACCCCACAGGTTGTCGGTCACCCTCACTCCCCACCGTCCCCGGCAGGTGGAGGGTGGCTCAGGGCCAAGGCAGCTCTTCGCAGACTCTTCAGAATCCGATGACGATTCCTCCCTGTTCTCCAGGCAGTTCGATCTGGAGTCCTCCGGGAGGCCAGTCTGTGGACGATAGCCCATCGTCCTTCTTGGGTCTGCTTCAACTCATCTCGGAGTCCACCGGGATGCAGCTCGAGCCCATGTCCAAACGGGCCAAGTATCCTCTGACAGAGATTCTGGACCGAGGGGATTCTCCCACAGAGGCCTTTCCGGTGGCTGAGGCCATTGTCGGCCCAGCCTTGGAGCTTTGGCAGCGGCCTGCTTCCTGTCCTGTGCCCTCAGCCAGGATGGCCAGGAAGTATGTGGTCCCTACCGGATCTTTGCACGGTTTCTCGGAACACCCCTCTGCCAAGGAGTTAGTTACCGATGGAGTTTTCTGGCGTTCCGGTAACGCTCGGGATGTGGATAAGCCCCCCGACAAAGAGTCCAAAAAGCTGGACTTTGCAAGGCGCAAGGTGTACGCTGCGTCCTCCCTCAGCCTCCGACAGGCCAGCTCGGCTGTGCTGATGGCACACTTCTCCCACGCCCTCATGGGCTCCCTGGATGAGGTTGTTCCCCATCTCCCGCCTGACCTGCAGACCACGGTCCGTCAGGTGTGGGACCAGGGTTGGGCGGTGGTGAAGCAGCAGCTCCAGACTGCTGTGGACATAGGTGATTCCTGTGCCAGGTCAGTAGCGGCTGTGGTGGCCATGCGATGCAGGGCGTGGCTGAGGATATCCACCTTCATGGCGGATACCCAGCACAAGTTGGCAGATTTCCCCTTTTTGGGGACTGACCTCTTCGGCCCTGGAGTGGAGGGACACCTCCAGCGGATCGAAAAGTCCAATGCCACCCTGGACTCGGTCACCTTTGCCCAGAGGGACAAAGGCCGCTGTCAGCAACAGCAGAAGTCCTTTCGTCCTTCGGCCCCTGCATCTCGACCGGCCCAACAGCACCAGCAAAAGGGCCAGCAGGCTCGCGCTTGGCATCCCAAACCCAAGCCGGCGGCTTCCTCTAACAGGAAGCAAGGAGGTAAAGGCCCAGGAGGTTCCTCGGCGGGTTCCTCCTCCAAGCCAGCCCAGTGACGGGTTGAGGGTGCCGCCCCAGCCTCATCACTCCCCTGGGTTCCCCCGTGGGGGAATGGCTCCGCCACTTCCTTTCCGCCTGGTCCGCTATCTCCACGGACCGCTGGGTGTTGGAGGTGGTGGAAAGGCCTGCCTCTGGAGTTCGAGCAGGCCCCACCCTTCTGAGCCGTCGCACCTCGGGGGCCACAGGGTCCGCAGCCTCGCTGTCAGCCCGCCGAGCCGATATTGCCCTGCTCCTCGAAAAAGAGGTAATCAGGAAGGTGGCGGATCCTCCTCCAGACCCGGGTTTGTGTCCAGGTACTTCCTGGTCCCAAAACGGATGGGGGGCTGGCGCCCCATTCTTGACCTGCACGACCTGAACAAGTTCCTAAGGTCTCGAACCTTCAGGATGGTCACTCTGGCTCAGATAATCCCATCCTTGGAAGGAGGCATGTGGTTCTGCTCCCTGGACCTCCAGGACGTGTTCTTTCACATCCCAATCCGTCCGTCCCATCAGAGATTCCTCCGCTTCAGAGCGGAGGGATCCCTTTACAAGTTCCGGGCCATGCCCTTCGGCCTCTCCCTAGCTCCCAGGGTCTTCACCAAATGCATGGCAGTGGTGACAGCATTCCTGCGGCGCCGAGGGTTCCGGGTGTACCCTTACCTGGATGATTGGCTGATGCAGCCCCTTCCAGACAGGAGGTGGAGCGGTCCAGAGATCTGGCCCTCAGGTTTGCTCTCAGTTGGCCTCCTCATCAGCGAGGCCAAGTCAGAACTACGTGCCAAAGCAGGTGATACTGTTCATCGGGGCAGAGCTCGACTCTCTGCGAGCCAGAGCACGGCCTCGGCGGTGAGGGCGAGGTTCTTTCCTCCTTGCCCAATCATTTCTGGTTGGAGCAGTACCCTATCCGGGACTTCCTGCCTCCTCCTGGGCCTCATGGCGGCCTGCATAGCGCGTGGTCCATTGGGCCCATTGGTACATGCATCCCCTTCAATGGGGACTGGCCAGCCAATGGTCACAACGCTGCGATCCGTTGGACCAGCCCGTGACAGTGACCCAGGAGATGTGGAACGCTCTCCAATGATGGATCGTTCCAGCACATCTGCAGGAGGGCATCCCATTCGTCTGCCCCTAGCCGACGGTCTCTCTCTCGACCGACGCATCTCTGATGGGTTGGGGTGCCCATCTGGGGAAACACCGAGCGCACGGCCTCTGGTCCCCTTGGGAGTCCCAATGCCACATCAACCTGCTGGAGCTCCGAGTGGTCCGTATAGCTCTCACCGCCTTCGCTCCGTTTCTACGGGGTCAAATGGTTCAGGTCCAGACGGACAACACCACGACCATGTACTATCTGAACCGCCAGGGTGGGACGTGCTTCATGCTATTATGCAAGGAAGCTCTCCGCATTTGGTCCCTCGTGCGCAGCCTGGAGGCGGATCTCCTAGCCATTCAAGTGGCAGGAGCCTCCAACACCCTGGCCGATGCCCTAAGCCGGATAGGGGCTGCGTCTCACGAGTGGTCTCTCCTGCCGGAGGTAGTACAAGATCTGTTCTCCCACTGGGGCATGCCTCAGGTGGACCTGTTTGCCTCCAGGGAGAATGCGAAGCTGAGTCTGTTCCATGTCTGCCCCACTCAGCAGGGCTCGCTGCAGGGGGATGCCTTCTCGAGGCCGTGGACCCCGGGCCTGTTCTACGCCTTTCCCTAATTTCCTTGATCCACAAGGTGCTTCTGAAGGCGAGGAGGGACGAGGCACAGGTGATTTTGGTAGCCCCAGACTGGCCCTGCCAGTTCTGGTATCCAGATCTCCTCAGCCTCAGCTCCAGGCTCCTGAGGCGGCTTCCAGCCCACCCGGACCTGATCTCAGTCAATCAGGGGAAGGTATTCCATCCAGACCTTCAATCCCTGCATCTGACGGCCTGGTTCCTGAGCGGTTAGAGTTCCGGGCTTTGGATCTTTCCGACGAGGTCCTCAACGTCGTTGAGGCATCCCGTAAGGAGTCGACCAGGAAATGCTATGCCTTCAAATGGAAGAGATTCTCCATTTGGTGTCAGGGAAGGCTTGGACCCTTCAGAGCTGCTCTGGCAAGAATTCTGGACTACCTGTGGTCCCTTTCTCAGCAAGGGCTTCGGTCAACGACCCTTAAGGTGCACCTGGCAGCCATCTCTGCTTACGAGAGCGGGCTGGCAAGCAGTCGGCGCAGGAGAAGGTGGTTGGGTGCTTTTCCAAAGGCCTTGACCACATTTCCCCTCCGGTGCAAGAACCTCCACCTCCGTGGGATCTACTGCTGGTATTGGCCAAGCTTATGCGCAAGCCATTCGAACCAATGCACAGGTGCGATATTTCACACCTGTCTTGGAAGACCGCCTTCTTGGTCGCTATCACATCAGCCAGAAGGATGGGCAAGCTCCAGGCGCTTTCCATCGAGTCTCCCTACCTGGTCTTCCACAGGGATAAGGTTGTCCTGCGCCCCCACCCAAAATTCCTTCCGAAGGTGGTGTCGGAGTTTCACCTTAACCAGGTGTTGACTCTGCCGGTGTTCTACCCCAGTCACACCTCGGAGGCCGAGTATAGGCTCCATACTTTGGACCCTAGACGAGCGCTCGCTTATTATAAGGAGTGGACGGCTGAAGTTCGGGGAGAGGTTCACCAGCTGTTTGTCACCTACGCTGAAGCCGCACCTGGCAGACCTGCAGCAAAGCGGACGATAGGCAGGTGGATCACCTCCTGCATAGAGCTGTGCTACAGGTTGGTGGGCATGGAGCCTCCCAGAGGGATGAGAGCTCATTCTACCCACCATACCGCTGCATCGGTAGCTGCTTCCAGGGACGTCCCTATCCAGGATATCTGCAGGGCTGCTACCTGGAAGTCGGCACATACCTTTATTTCCCACTACCACATCGACCTCGAGTCATGCCGGGATGCTGGTTTTGGGGCCTCGGTTCTCCAGTCTCTCTTTCCCATATAAGTATCGGGGGTGTGCACCTTACCTCCCTCTTCCCAGAGAACTGCTAGGAGTCTGCCAGAAAGTGTGGATGGACAACATATCCATGTCCCTAGAAATACAGGTTACTCACCTGTAACAGGAGTTCTAGGAATGGTATATGTTGTTCATCCACACGACCCACCCGACCTCCCCGGCTTCGATGCACAACCTGAGCTTCCAGCGGGCCAGATCTGGCGTCATGGGGCGGAGCCGAGAGTTTTACCACCCAGGTGGGTGGGAAGAGCCAGCTTGAAGACCTTCCGGCAAGAATTAAAGCGGCAAGGATACCTGCCAGAAAGTGTGGATGAACAACATATACCATTCCTAGAACTCCTGTTACAGGTGAGTAACCTGTATTTCTCTACTTCGCTGTCAATATCAAATCTGTTACTCCCTCCCTCTATCAGCAAGCTTATTGTTCTCTTGAAAACCATAAAATACAACTCTCAGTAACACGTTCAATGCAATGTATAGCTGATCTGGATTCTGCAATATTGTATAACTGAAAAAACTGTAACCTTTAACTGCCATTCTATCTCTGTATGTATTAAGTGTTTGTATTTGTTTTTTCTGACACGGAGTCTTTGTAAATGAGTCCCTGACTCAAAGGTTGTAATCCTAAAGTCTGTTAGATAAAATAAATAAATAAACCATTGGCAGCACTTTATCTTATGGGGTTCACATCGACAACATTGCCAAAGCTGTGAACATACGCATTGGCATGCTATACAGACAAGAACTGCCTAAGCCCTGAAGCTTTGAGGTCGGCTGTACAGAGCTCAGTTATTTCCATCATTGACTATTGGCTGGTCATTTATGGCTTGGCCACAGATACAACTGTACAGTGCATTTCTACCGCCCTCAGCAAAGCATGATATTATATTAGGTGCCCCAAGTCACACCCATACATGCAACCTTTATACCCAAATCGGCTGGCTGCAACTAATAGGGCGCATAAAATATCAAAGTTGCCTGCTGGCTCAGAAATTTTTCTTGGGTCTCCTTCCACCAAGAATGCAAGCTCTGTTAAGCCCCTCCCAAAAAACATGCCTCACGCTTGGCTCTGAACACCAGCTACTACAGGTTCTAAGCTGCCTTTCAGCCCAGGGATAAAGATTCCTGACAAAGCCCCGTGGCAGTTGTCCTCCTACCCCAGCTCTTCCCCTCACCCCACTCTTCTATCTCTGCGACAAAGCCCCCTCAGGCTACTCTCACTCTACTCTGTGTTTAAAATCTGCCTGATTCCTTTTCTGTATTTTACAGTAACCTTGTCATTGTATCTGCCTATTTGTTTGCTACCTGTGCAGCCTGTAACTTATTGTGTACTTGGAATGTTCAGCAACCTGGCTATATAATTTTTTGTTTCTCTTCCACTTGACATGGAACCTTTGTAAAAAAGCCTTCCTGGCTTAAAGGTATTAATCTGCAACTGAAATAAATAAAATCATTTGCCTACAGAGCACCTCTTTGGCTCAGTGCTCTCCCTAGTAATATCACCTCTGAAAACAAGTTAGGCCCCTTCAAATTCAAACTGCGACAGCACCTCTCTGGAGAAAGCTACTGTGACTGCCCTCCATAACACACTACCCTTTCTTCTTTGTACTCTTATCAGCACCTGTCCTTTCTTCTGCCATCACTTACTACTTACTACCACTCCCATTCCTTTCAACCCTCCCACCCTATAACCTTCCTCCACACCCTCCCCCTGTCTTCTATCTATTTCAACCCCTTCTTTCACGTCCAATTACTGCTAACCTCCCTACATGTTGACAAGGCCGGTTCTGGCTGCTCTGTCCTATATATTGCCCATTGTTACTCTGTTTTAACATAGCTCTCTCTAATTACATATCTGTAAAAATACTCTATGCTCTGTATAACTCTGCTGCACCCCTTATATGACTCTCCCAATGGAAACATGTTTCCCCTGTTTTTTACTGTTGCTGTATGTTGTTTTCATGTATGGTGTAGAACCTTTGTAAATGAGTTTAATAACTCAAAGGTATT
Organism: Neoceratodus forsteri; assembly: GCA_016271365.2. Taxonomy (NCBI): domain Eukaryota; kingdom Metazoa; phylum Chordata; order Ceratodontiformes; family Ceratodontidae; genus Neoceratodus; species Neoceratodus forsteri. The sequence goes on along the minus strand of JADMNL010000035.1, from coordinate 28,434,147 downwards.
TATAATCTGAGACTGAATAAATAAAATATATGATTTTTAAACCGTTTTTTTTTTTAGGTTTCCTCAAGATGGTCATTAATTAAAATTGATATTATGAGCTGCCTCATGGGCCAACAGAAGTGCATCGCACTTCATGCTGGTCACCTGGGTTGGGAAACAGATGCAGGAGCTGACACAGGCAGGCAGCCTTGGAGACAGCAGTACCAATAGCAGTATTTCCTAGGTGGGGAGGGGAGGGAGCTGGCATGTGCCGGTGCTGCAGCAGTCTCTGCTGGTGGGCCAGGGAGCTTGCTGTTCTGATGGAGGCATGCTGCTCACATCCAACACATACCCTTCACATGATCCTGTGTGTCACCTAGGGAACCAGGAGAGAAAAACAGAGGAAAATCATCCATCTGCAGCAGGATGAAGGACCAGGCCCCACACCACTGATCACAGTTTCTGTCCCTCACCACCACAGTCTGAACCCTGGAAATGAGGAGGGCAATCCCCTGCCACCTCAATGGTGGGAAAGGTCATGGAGGCACTAATAAAGGAGAGGGTGGTGAACTGCATGGAGGATAGTGGATTGCAGGACAACAGGCAGCATGGCTTCACAAAAGGGAAGTTACGCCAGACGAACTTGATTGTGTTCTTTGGTTGTGTGATGCAGGTGGTTGACCGGGGGGGGGTGGACGTAGCCTACATAGACTTTCGCTATGCCTTCGACACCGTCCCTCACAGAAGGTTGGTAAATAAGCTGTAAAGTATAGGGGTAGGTGGGAAAATAACCAGGTGGGTGGAGAACTGGTTGGGAGGCAGAAGTCAGAGAGGGTAGTAAATGAGGTGTACTCCAGGATGGGGGCGTGATGAGTGGAGTGCCCCAGGGGTCACTACTGGAACCCCTCCTTTTTAATATTTACATCAGTAATATAGCGGAGGAGAAAAGGGGGAGGGTGTGCCTGTTTGCTGATGATACTAAGATCTGCAATAGGGTGGACACCCCAGGAAGGGAGGAGGACATGAGGCAGGACCTGAAGATTCTTGAGGGATGGTCAGAGACTTGGCAACTGAAATTCAATGCCAAAAAATGTGCTGTGATGCACTTGGGGCGTAGAAACCCATGAGCAGGATACACCCTAGGAGAGGAGGTCATTAAAATAATGGAGCTGGAGAGGGATCTGGAGATTATAGTAACAAGCAACCTTAAGGTAGGTAACCAGTGTAGCAGGGCAGTGGTGAAGGCCAAAGGAATGTTGGCATGCTTCAGCGGGGGCATTATTAGCAGAAAGAGGGAGGTACTGATGCCCCTCTACAAAGCCAAGGTGAGGCCACACTTGGAGTACGGAGTCCAGTTCTGGAGACCACACCTGCAAAAGAACATAGACGGGATAGAGAGAGTTCAGAGTAGGGCAAACGGGATGGTGGAGAGTATACAAGGGAAGACATTCGAGCAGAGGTGTAAGGAGTTGGATCGGTGCATGCTGGAGACTAGAAGGGAGAGAGGGGGCATGATTGAAACTTTTAAGTATGCAAAGGGGATCAACAAAATAAAGGAGGGTTGTTTACTTAAAAGGAAGGAGGGGCTATAACTAGAGGGCATAGCCTAAGACTGCAGGGGGGAAAATACAGAGGCAATGTGAGGGGGCGGTTCTTCATGGCGGGGTTGGTGGAGGACTGGAACAGACTACCAGAGGAGGTAGCGGGGGTTGAAACAGTGGAAGGGTTCAAGAGGGCATGGGGCAGATATATGGGTCTGAGTAGCAAGGGGGGGGCAGTGGGAGGAGGGATGAGTAAAGGGGGCAAGGGGCAGACTAGATGGGTTGATGGGGTCCTTTTCTGCCATCAAGATTCTATGATTCTATAAAGTGCAAACCTCAGAAGAAAAGGCATGTGTTGGAGCTGGGGGTGCTGTGCTGAAATGGGTGTTCCTTATGAAGTATACAAGTCAGAATAAAAAACAAATCGGTATTTTTAATTTACCATATAGGAACATTAATCATGTTAATTCAACTTTTAACAGTAATTTTAAAATACTTCATTCTGCTCCAAATAGACAAGAAGTTGAAAGAAGACGTACCACTCTTGAATGAAGACCCAAAGTGGTGTTTAGCCAAAGAAGACCATTGGCCCAAATCTAGTGATGAACTAGAGTTGCGTAAAGGTGACATCATTCAGATCACCGGAAAGGTACATATTGTTTAAAGCAGGTTGGTTTCCTTGATTTACATATGCTTGCCAAGCAAACAACCTGTTATATTATGAACTGGGGATCTTTCTGTTCCTTTTAAGTTTCCAGAAACAAAAGTATTGCTAACTCATTTATAATTATCATGACTTGTAAGTGTCCATGAATGCTCATCTTAGGGATTTGAGTATGACTAAGCAGCAGTGTTTAGTCTCTCTTCCAATCATGAGTTGATTCTGTTGGAGGACTTGAACATTAATTGACCTGATGAGAAATTAGTAGGTGTCCATGACAGAATATCTGATCTCAAACTAAGATCAATAATTGCTTCCCCCAGAATCAGCTACAAATCCTGTTTGTATACAACAAGAATTTAGAGTCTTGTCTCTCACCCAGCTGAAGTGATGCACTCTGGAACCATATTTTTTTTTTTTTTTAAATTTACTGTTTTTACCCCCTTCTCTGTATCACAGTGGAATTTCTTCAGGGAGCCCTAGGCTGGTGATACTCTAATCCTAATCCCTCCCTGGATACCTCCCGGTGTGCCACCTGGACCTACTTCCATCGTGCCTCAGCCTACCCTCCCAGGGCGCGGAGGAGGGGGTCCCCAGATTCCCCTCTCCAGTCCATCAGTGAGAGTCAGGAGGTCCTCTGTGGCATTCACCAAGATGGGTTATCTGGGGTGGCCAGGTCCCGTCTATGTCCGCCGCAATGGGGTATTTTCCTTGTTTCTGGCCCACCCCTTGAGACATTGGCACACTAGGAGAGCTTGGGGTGGAACACATCTCAACGTGCAGACACTCCAGCTCCCAGCCAACATCTCCCCTCCCTTCCTCCTACCGTCCAGCTGCACCTCCACCCGTGGTCACTCAGGTTGTGGTAGAGTGGCGGGACAGGCAGCCCACCCTCCCCAGAGGAGGAGAGTGGCCTCTGGGGGCTCAGTCCTCCTTCCTCCCCCGGCTGACCCTCCAGCTGCCCGAGTCCGTTCCCGAACCCGGGTCACTGGCGCCATGAATAGTAGCCCTACCGCTGCGCCGGCAGGCCTGCCTCTGGAACTGTATCTGATGAGTTAAGTGATCACAGCTGAGTATTCTGCAGCTAGAGCCCAAAATGCTGAAGGTTCTCCAGTTATTCTGTTCTCGAGCTTAAATGTTTCTGTTTCATGGTCTACTACCTGATCACAAGTGGTCATTCCTTGATATCATTACTTACTTGGAGGCTTACTGTCTTTTTGGCTCTGCTCTTTTGGACCGCTGCAATAAGTGTGCCCCATTGTTATATAAGCATTGTAAATCGAGTGACAAATGGGAGTGGGTTCCTCCTGAACTACTTCAAAACTTTAATTCCATATTGTAATATGTTAGTCATTGTAATGTGTTAGAAACTAGAATTTTATATGTTTCATTGCACAGGTACACGTTGTAAACAGGGCATAGATTGCCCTAATGGTGCTATACTGTATAAACACATTTTATTACTACTACTACTACTGAAGGAGAGGGACAAAAGCTGGAGGCCATATTTGAAAATAGGAATGCTTCTACTCTTACTATACAAGCAGCATAAGAAATGCAAGACACTTGAAAGGCAAAACATAAATATTTTATAGATCGACAATCTCAGTTCAGTGGGAAAAATTCCTCTGTTACATAGGAATGTCTAAACACTATGATGGATAAGAAACAAAAGTCTAGGATTCATATTATCATAACAGACAGAAATCCAATTGTAGAAATGAAAGGAAAAGTGTGCCTCTCACTGGAATTTGAACCCAGGACCTCAGCAATCCATGCTTTAGCTCTTAACCAACTGAGCTATGAAAGTTCAGCCAGTTAAGGCATTTTAAGCAACTGTGGGGATATTGCCACTGGTTTCAATCCGTTTTATTGTAATTTTGATAAACATTTGCCTGTCAGTTTGACTGCAGTGCCAAATCTGCTTTCTTCCTTTTGTCCAGAAGCGGAGTTCAACAGAGGGGAATTTTTTTTTTTTATTCTCACTGTTTCTGATGTTTATGAATATCTAAAGAAAATGAACTCAAAGCCATTGGTAGGTGAAGACCCAATAGATTTTCAATTTATTAAGGTGGCAGCTGATATCCTGGCAGCCCCACAATGTCAAATGTTAAACTATTCCATTTGTGCTGGTTATTTTCAAACTACTGCAATTGGAAAGAGACTGTGGGGATCCATATTTTGAATATACCCATTTTAAATGTAATGGGGAACAGTCAGTACTAGGAGCTCACTCCCAAGTGTGTGGTTTGTCCCAATTTGCACATTGTGTGCAAAAACATTTTTTACTTATGTTTACTGCCGTGTAGTAATGTAGATTACATCAGATTGATTCTGCTGATTTGCAAGCTGTCATTTTCTGTAACTACAAATTCCAGAATCTCCTGCAGCTGACATCAGAAGAAGGCTGCAGCAGTGAGAGATTCAATGGCCTGCAGCATAGAGGTCTATAGGTTGACGGAGAGAGGCTAGAGGGCAGACTCGTGATGTCAGCTGAGGCCAACGTCTGCCATATTATGGGAAGATATGCTGCTGGCAAGGAACACTTTGCAGTGGAAGCTGAACTTGCTGTTAGTGTGACTAGCACTGTGCTCTATGAATGCAGTGTGGTAACACCACCAATACATGACTGGATTGTTCGAGTGTTGCCTTCCGTGTCCATTCAGAAACAGTCAGCGCAGAACATGTGAAACATGCATTTGCTAGGTCTCAGTGGCAGATTAAAACAATGATTAAATCCCCCCCCCCGCACAGACATTGCATCACTGTTTATATTTTGTCTGCATACAGCTGTTTTTACCCTACGCCCGGCATATGCGTCCTCTGGTAATATGGCGGACACACGGCTTCAACTGTGCCAATGAGCTGACAGCGTGAATCTGCCCTCTAGCCTCTCTGAATCTACTTATAGACCTCTATGGCCTGCAGTGCTTGTTAGAGTTATTTTTTTTTTAGGTCCAATCAGATGTTTGCAGGTCTCGCTGTTCTCACAGATGACTGTGCTTATGCCAGGGAGAACAGCAGGACCAGCAAATATTTGATCAGAGCTCATGAAAGCTTTAGCATGCACTGTGGGCTATTGAATCTCGCACCACTGCAGCTTTCCTGAGATGTCAGCTGCAGGGGATTCTGGCATTTGTAGTTTTAAAAAATGTTAGCAGCAGAATCAGTCTGGTACAATCTACTGCAGTAAACAGTTAGAAAAAAAAAAACGTTTTTGCACACAAAAGGCAAATTAGGACTAGCCCCACACTTAAGTGTGGTGTGGTGCTCTTAGTACTGACTTTTCCTCTGTAGTAACTATCATCCTATTATACAATGGCAATTAAAAATCCTGTAATCTGATTGGCTAGCTACACTTGGCAACAGTGAGGTTATGTGAGCATAACCTCACGTATTGATGGATTGATGCATTTGCCTTGTTATCATCTTCTCTTAAGAAACAGATATATTTCTTCACCAAAAATGTACTAAAACATTTAAAAAATGTTTTTTATTTTGCATAACGACAGGCCATTGTATAATAGCAGTAATGCACTCCAGGGTGTGGGTTGTGCTGGAATAACCTCACTCCTGGGACGTTGGACTCACTCAGCCTATGGCCTCGTGCCAAACCACCCAGGCATGAGGTTATCCCAGCACAACCCACTCCCTGTCGTACATTATTGCTTAATTAAATTACTTCCATTTTAGGCCAAGGTGCTAAGCTAGAATGAATACTTTTCAATAAGCTCTTAGAATACCTTGGTAAATATGGCATCCTAACCCCTCTCAGCATAGCTTTCAGCCTGGCCTTAGTACCCTGATGGCCGTGGTGAGTGTCACACAGATGTCTACTGGGCACTGTCCCAGGTCTTTTGTGTTGTGGCTGTTTATGTGGACTTCACCAACACTTTCAATTTGGTTAATCATTTATTTTATTTTGCCTTTTTTTTACTGGGTAGGCACACTAGGCAATCAAATGCCTGTTTTCAGCTGTGACCCAGGAGAGTACTACCAAACATACAGACATTGAACAATACAATATACAGTAATAAGAACACACATAGTGAGAAAATGTAATATAACATGGTATACTTTGATAAGAAGGTACATAGCATAAGGATATGCTATAACAGGATGTACAGTTGCAAGACTGTACATGGTATGAAGTGCATCAGATTAAAAATGCAGCAAATACAGGTATACATAGTGCACAGTTAGCTAGAGTGGCAGGGGGAGAGAGAAGGAAGGTTAGTTTTGTGCCAAAAGGGTCCATAGTGCAAACCACAATTATGGAACAGTGAGTGTAAGGAGACAGAAAAGTCCTCAGAGAACAAAAGAAAGAGATATATTTATAGTAATTTTCATCAGCGATGTGAAGATTGGGATGCTGGCTCAGCAGGAGGTACACTTGGAACAGACATGTAGGGAGGATATGCAAGTGCTGAGACAGGAGCAGAGCACCGGGTTAAGGAGATGTTCATGATATTTGGGACAAAATGAATGAGAGGAGGGACATCATCGATTACTGGGATGAACTGAGTTCCATAGTTTGGGGGTGGAGTAGGCAGAGGATGCTCCTCCTGCTTTAGATTTGATTCTACAGTAGGAACAATGAGCAGGGCATTATTGCTTGACCGGGGGAGTCCATTTTCAATGAACCAAAGAGCAAATGTGAGGGAACGGGGCTGACCATTTTTTTAAATATACTGTACAGTATTAAAGATAATACCTCTGTAACTATGGTCACGCAGAGACAACGGGGGAAGCCAACCTAGTTGTCACAGAGAGTACAGTGGTGAGTAAGTCAAGGTGATAGCAATGAAAAGTGCCAAATATTATTACAGGTGACATTCCAGTTGTGTAGGGTAGTTTTTGCAGCTGAGGAGTACACTGGGGCTCCATAAAGCAATTTGGGGACTAGCATTCCTCTGGGAATGGCTAGGTGAGCTGGAGGGGTCAGGTCCCGGACTACTTTGTATGATACACCAAGCATGGAGCTTACAGATTTACTGACACTTGTCACATGTGCTGCATAGTCAAGACAGGGGTATAGGATGAGTTCAAGGTGCGAGAATGAAGAGGTGATTGGGACCATGGTGCCATCCTGATATACAACAGATAAAGGGGAGGAGCAGGCTCTGAGTTTAGGGGTAGTGCCAAATAGAATAGATTTTTTGGTGGTGTTGAGGATGAGCTTGTTCAGTGACAGCCTGCTGTGCACTGATTCGAGGTCCGCTGTCAGATGTTTATCTGAGCACTATACTTCAAGCTTGTATAGAAGACCAGATCATCAGCATAGAGTAAAGCAGAGGAGTGGGTTATGCTATGTGTGATGTTGTTTATGTGCAAGGCAAATAGCAGGGTGCCAAGTATGGAGCCCTCTGGGATCTGCTCTCAGGGAAGGTGCAGCATCCAAGAGTTGGGATGTATACAAGACCCTTTGGGTTCTGTTTGCCAAGTAGTTGTAAAACCAGGGGAGAGCAGTTTGTGAAATGCCCAGATCAGCAGGTTTGTCAGTGAGCAGGGTGTGACCAACAAGGTCAAAGGGTTTTGTCAGATAAATAAAAATGGCACCTTTGAGGTTACCTGTGTCTATGGCAGTGGAAATGCTATTTGCAAGGTTAAGAAGGAAATGGTGGTGGTGTCCCCTCTACGAAATCCATGCTGATTATGGGACACTAGGTTGTGCTCAGTGAGGTAATTAGTACACTGTGAGGCTACTGCCTTCTCCAGTGTTTTACTTGAGACAAGTAGCATTGTAATGGGCCTATGGTTGTTCAAGATTCTGTGGTTTCCCTTTATGAAACTGGTACAATTCATGCAGTTTTCCATGCATCAGGCAACTACACCTGTAGAGAGAGAGAGAGAGAGATAGGTTGATTAGTTCTGCTGCAGCAGAGGCTAATTCTTTTGCGGCGATTTTCTGAAATTTAGGTTCAACTCCGTCCAGGCCCGCAGATTTGGATTCAGGAATCCACATAAGGAATTTTTTGGACCTCTGAGGGCCTGACATGCTTAAACTAGAAGGGAGGTTGTGACTGAATATGTTATGATCCTGTGTAGGTGCTGGCTAGAGATGTTGTAGTCGGCCCTTCAGAGTAGATACTCCCACCCCCATATGAAGACAGATCTGCAAAGCGGGAGTTGAATGCAATGGAAATTGTCATGCCATTATTGCAGTGTACCCCATTTAGTAACAAATTGGGGAATGAATAACTACTTTGTCGGACAAGCATTTTTTAAATTTGTTGCCAGAACAGCCTGGGGTTTAGGGCTGTTGCACCAAAAAAGTGTTTTTCAGTGGTTGCTTTCCTTGTTTCTGACCTCCCTCTTGCATTTGTTGTATAACTCTCTGCAACTCTTACCCGGCCAAGAGCAGCATCTTGCAACCAGGACCCCTTAACTTGTACATAGACAAGACAACAAGCCACAAGTTGGCATAAACAAAGGTACTACCCCTGGCATTAAGGTAAATACCTGTCTAAACATCTAAGAGGTCGGGGAAGGGGGTAAAGCACAAAATAACATTCATATTTGCTCAGAGTTCTGGGAGAGAGAGGTGCCAGGGCTACGATGTGTCTTCTACCTGAGGGGGCCCCATACACATTTTACATGGACTCAAAGACAGAATGTCCAAGACCAGAAAATTGGGATTGTATTGTATGGCTTTATTTCTATAGATGATAGGTAGAAACTGTGTGGTCCCAAAGTTTGGCTACTGTTGTTACAGAACACAGAACTTTGCATCAAGAACACTTTGCTTTCTCCAGAACAGGCAGTATTGGCATTCCAAACAAACTTCTGTATAGAACAAAATGTCCGTCCTTCTGTCTAGGGATCTGTAGACTTTTTTCCCCTAAGGGTGTATTACATGGGGATTGCTACACAGTTTAAATTCAGAATCCTCCTGTTAAGATAGACTATGTTAACACCTGCAGGGCAAACTGTGCCTTTCAGGTAACTAGTTAGTCCTAACCAGAGCTTCAGGTGAAAGTCTGTCAACCCTGACCCCTAGCCAGCCTCTGCCATTCCTTCCAGTACACACACTGGATCCTTCAATCCCACATGGATTGCGAAAGGCCTCCACACACAAAAAAATACATTCACATTCAGCACATCTTTGTGGTGAAACTGGAGTCCTGAGTGGTATAATCTAGCCTTGTCTTGGGCACATACATCTCCAGATGACTCCCTTGAAATACTGCCCATGTGCTGGCCTGGTGGTGCTGAGGCTTGAGGCACTGGATGCCTTACCTTGCACTATGCCAGTGACTCGGGTTTGGGAATGACCTTGGGTTGTTGGGGTGCCAGCAGAGGGGGATGGGAGGAGCGGGATTGAGCAAGCCGTCAGGCTGCTTTCCTCTCCCAGGGGTGATGGTGGGATGTCACCCCTCCCATAGTGCTGTCCCCACTGGGTGGAGGTCCAGTGGGGTAACGTAGGTGGGCTGGGGCAGTAGTATGGGTGGACAGAAGGGGCTGAGCTGACTTCTGGTGTGCGTGCGTGCCTGCACGTGCACATACAGCAATGTGCAAGAGCCTCGGGGGATGCGAGGAGAAAATCTACCAGAAAAGCCTATAAAAATCTATAAAAAAGAAAAATAAATACTGCCCATGTAACGGTACTCACGGTTTGTTTGTCCCTCTGTTACAGACATCAGGCTTGAATGGCAGAAAAACCTTTTCTTCCCTTGAAATCCATAGCTTTTTGTCACAAACCCTCTCAGTTCCTGCTCTGGGCAGCCAGACAATTTTCTGGTCCCTCAAGGTATTGCCTCTTGAAACTGCTGATTTCTCATTCCCATTGTACTCTCACAAAGATGACCCACTGAGGTCCTGTGGACACAGGTCGCCACCACTTCCTGAAGAAAGGCTGTTTTCTCACTCTCTAGGGTGAGAAAAATGACCAGAGGTCCTTCACCCAGCTTAAGGGAGTCTGGCAGGCATCTCTACACTCAGAGTTCCACTTTCCACTTTGGACACTTCACTACACACTGAACAACTACACACAAGACTCTAACCCCCTCCCCTCAGCAGCTGGCAAAAGGTTATGCTGCTGAGAGAGTTCTAAATCACATAATTCATTTTCTACCAAGTCAAGCTAAGTAAACAGTGAGCTCTGTGCTGAGGATTTATAAAAAAATCCTCTACAAGCCACCCAGAGATCCTACCTGGTCTAATACTGATGGGATTCTAGTAACCTCAGTGGACTGGGTGGTTACATCTCTGTATGCAGCCCAGTCCTTTTGTTAGAGGGGCCCGCACCCTCCTCTTAGTGAAAGGGACAAACTTATCTTGCATGGTGGTTAAAAACGATGGTAAGGAAAGAGGCAGCTGAATTTACATCAGTGGCATTATGCAGGTAGTTCCAGTCAGCATTTGCTGTAGCCTGCCTATATAGAGCCGGGTCCAAGTTAGAATATTTTCTGAGATGTATTATCTGGGTGTATGGGCTCTGTGCAGTTTGTCTTACCACACACAGTAGATGGGACAGTGATTGAGGATCCAGTCAATTAGTGTTTGTGTGCTGCTTTGGTGAACTAGGTGGGCTCAGTAATGACTGGGGTGAGGTTCAGCATATTAAGGGAGTGTATGACTTTTTTATGATGGTCACTAACCCAGTCTATATTAAAATCACCAAAAACAACAAATTCATTATTTTTGACTTGTGGACTAATCGATTGGAGTAGAGAGGAAAGTACAGATACGCATCTGATAGGGGAAATGTAAACAGAAAAAAAAATTAAGCATTTTTACACCCCCTAAGGTGAGTACACCATAGCAGCATTTCACTAGCGATTCAAGTTTGAGGGAAGGGGGGCTCTGTAGTATATTAGTGTGCCACCTCCTTTTTTCAGGTCAAGGTGGTTGCAATGAATAAAACTGTAGCCTGGGAGAGTACACAAATTATCAGGTGTGGATGGCTTTAGCCACATCTCAGTTATGCCGAGGACATTGGATTGGTAGTGTGTGAACCAGGCCAGTAGTTCATCATGCTTGGGGAGTAGACTTATGATATTGACATGGGCAATTTTGAGGCCTTTAATATTTTGCCATGGTATAGGTTTGGGAGCTGGCATGGCAAGGACCAAACCCAGGTTAGGCTCGACATCTCCAGAGAGAAGCTGTCCTATATGGACTAGGTATGTAAGGGGAAAAAATTAAGGCACTTGCTAAGAGGGTTGCAGCACCACGTCTATCTTCGGGACAAGCAGGTACAGAAAAGTTTGTAGCAAGTGTTCTTCTAGGTAAGACCAAGGGATATTAGGAGGAAGGGGTCATTAGTGTATACTAGTAAGGGGGAGGGTAGGATAGGCTGATAGCCTATCACTCAACTGGGGCATATCAGTTGTGAGGGGGTACATGATCTACCCAGAGCAGTACAATTATATAAGAGAGCACTGTAGTAAGGTCATGAGGCATCATGGTAGCAGTAAAATCTTGTAATATGCTCAGAGTCAAATGCACCAATGATGGACCAAAACCTTGATTATATCAACTGCTGTTATCTGTATTGAAATGAGGTATCCCCTAAACAGAGTGTTGGCTAGGCCCAGAATGACAGGCAGTATATCCCCCATCCTTGGATTTCTGCTAACATAATTCACCTGTACAAATCTCGCGATCTCGCCTGGCCCACTACAAATCCTCTCCCTCCCCTCTGACTTCCATTCCTACAGGTCCATAAGGAAATCCTGCACTAAAGCTATTAGAACTGGTAAAGCAACCTACTTCTAATCCATGAAGTCTACTATGCCCTCCTCTCACTCAACCCCCAAAAGTCTAGTCCTGATCGCCTTGACCCCTACCTTCTCCACATCTCTGCCCCTGCCATTGCTCTTTCCTCTACCCAGCTCCTAAACCTCTACATCAAACTCTGCTCTCTTCCCCAGGCTTGGAAGGTTGTGAGTGTGATTCCCTTGCATAAAGGAGATGACCCTTCATCACCTGGAATTTACAGACCTTTATCCCTTCTCCCTTCCCCTCCCTGGCCAAACTATAAGAATCTCTAGTCTTTTCCCACCCTACTGACTTCCTTAGTTCCACCAATTTCCTCTCCCCTTTCCAGTCTGGTTTCAGTGCTAAGCACTCGACCATCACTTCTCTCCTTTGTGTTACAAGGGTAGTAAGGGAACTGGCTGAGGAGCTGGCAGGGACATTGGCAAACCTATTTAATAGTTCACTATAGTCGGGCGTGGTACCGCAAGACTGGAGAACCGCACATGTAGTGCCCCTCCACAAAAGCAGTCCCAGGGGTGACCCAGGGAATTACAGACCAGTCAGTCTGACCTCAATTGTGGGCAAGCTCATGGAGACCATACTAAAGGAAAGGTTGGTGGAATATCTAGAGGAGCATGGTCTTCAGAATGTAAGGCAGCATGGGTTCATGGGGGGAGATCATGTCAAATGAATCTGATTGAATCTTTGGCTGTGTCACTAAGACAGTAGACAGGGAGCCAAGCAGCAGACATCCTCTATCTTGATTTCAGCAAGGTCTTTAACTTTGTGCCCCACAAAGGTTGATCAGGAAGTTGGTGGATTTCGGGATCAGGGATAAGATGGCCAGATGGGTGGAAAACCGGCTGAGGGACAGAACCCAGTGGGTGATTGTGGAGAGAGAGTTATCTGGCATCAGAGAGGTAAACAGTGGGGTCCCACAGGGCTCAGTGCTGGGGCCAGTGTTGTTCAATGTCTTCATCAATGCCTTTGGGGATGGCATAAGGGCAAAATGTGCCTATTTGTGAATGACATCAAGCTGTGCAGGAGAGTGGACGTAGCTGAAGGGATACAGAACCTACAGGATGCTCTAGGAAAGCTGTGGAGGTGGTCCAGGATCTGGCAGCTTGGCTTCAATGTCAAGTTCCCTTCCTTGTCAAATCACACACTCACCCCCCACTAAATATTGTCTCCCCTGATGGCCTGGCCCTTGAAGACGTCAACTCTTTCAAATACCTAGGAGTCTTACTTGACCTCTTCCTCTCCAAGAATGTAAACTCCCTAGTTTGTAGGTTTCATCATAAATTAGGTGCAGCCTATAGATTTCGGCAATGCCTCACCCCTGAAGCTACATATTGCATACCTGATTTATGTATATTAACAGTATGCACCTGTGTGCTTTTGTTACCTTTTTTTTTTTTTTTTTTTACAGTTAATCTGCCTATTATTCTAGGTACTGTGCTAATTTAACTCTGTGCCATTGTAACGTGGCCCAGGTCATGCCTGAAAACGGCCCCTGGGATCAGTGCACCTACCCAGTTATCAAAGTCATAAATAAAAAATAAATAAATAAATGCAGAGTTATGCGTATTGGAGCCAAGAATCCCAGGACAGAGTACTACCTGGGTGGAGTCCATGTATCTGTATCAGAGGAGAAGAAGGACCTCAGAGTGATTATCTCTAGTGACCTGAAACACTCCACACAGTACAAGAAAGCAGCAGCAAAGGCAAATAAGATGCTGGGATACATAGCTAGGGGGATTAATAGTAGGAGAGAGGAGGTTATACTGCCCTTGTACAGGTCACTAGTAAGACCACTTCTAGAGTATGGAGCTCAGTACTGGTGCCCACACCCCAAAAAGGACATTAACCTGCTGTAGAAGTTACAGATGAGGGCTACAAAGATAACAGCAGGTCAATGGGTAAGGTACACGAGGAGAGACTAAGGGTACTGAACGGGTACTCCCTGGAGGACAGGAGAGAGAGAGGGGACATGATTGGGACCTTCAAGTACTTGAAAGGTATAATAAGGGGGAAAGGATAGTCTTTTTAAGCTGGGTGACAACCATAACATGAAGGGACACAGTCTTAAGTTGGAGGGCGGGAGGGTTAGGAAGGAGGTCAGGAAGCACTTCTTCACAGAGAAGGGTGGTAGACACTTGGAATACGCTGCCCAAAGAGGTGATCTTGTTGAAGACAGTGGGCAGCTTTAAGAGAGGCTGGGATAGGCATAGAGGGAAGGTAAGGATTATGGGTAGGTAGGTAGGATGGGAGGAGTGGGGGTGGCAGGGACAGTAGCACAAGCTGTGGACCCTGCAATACTAGCAGACTAGATAGACCTTCTAACAAAGAAAAACAAATATTATATATAAAACTCTCAGTTGGCAAACAAAGCAAGACAATGCTACTGACCACAGCACACATTCCCCCTGGAAAACATAGTCAGGGTATAGAACTATTTTGGGACCACTACAAAAAGGTTAAGCAGGGCTGGGAACAGATTATTTTAGGGGACTTCAATACTAACTGGTTAGCACAGGATTCAGTAGCAGCAAGAGATAAAATACACAGTCTGTACCTCACACAGATGGTAAACCAGACCACTAGAATGAACTATCGCACTGGAACCAGTACTCTTATTGATTGACTCCTCACTACTTTCACTCAGCATATCAAAAATGTCACTGTTCTACCTGACACCTTGAGCGACCACTCCCCCATACTCTGCTCTTGGACCAACAAGTGCCAAAAGACCCTCTTCTGGCCACAAAAAAACGAAAGTCAAGAAAAGGGCAACTGTATTGCTTCAAAAAGTACCTGAAAGATGCAGATTGAACCCCATTAAATGAGTGTAATGACACAAATAACGCCCTTGATCACTTCATCAGTATTTTCACAAAAGCCTGCAATCTTTTTGCTCCTTACCAAACATCCAATATTAAAGGGATAACAAACGCTTGGCTCAATGGTCATCTTCTAAAGCTTATGGGACATAGGGACAACCTCTGGCACAAGGCTAGAGTGACAGGTAATCAGGCGGACTATGTGGCTTACAAGGATGCTAGAAATAAATGCACCCAATTAATTAAGAATGCTAAGGCCACATCCTACCAAACACAGATAGCAAAAAGCTGGGGGAACAGGAGGGACTTCTGGAATAATATAAAAACCTTGACAGTGAAGGAATCAAGGGAACCACCAGATCTAATTGTTACCCCCTCTGGTCCACTTCAACACCCAAAAGACCTAGCTAATACCATTAATCAGGCATTCACTGACCTAAGCTCAGTCCTTCCGCGGGATACCTTGACCCAAACAGAAATCCCCCTAGCCCCAATCCCCCACCCACCATTGACGCAAACCAGCCACTCTTCTGCTTAAGCAGGATACCTGGTCCCAAACTATTAAGCATATCAAAAGGGTCTGAGGCAAAATCAGAGTTGGCAGTGACACAACAGACATGAAGCTAGTGGCACTTGCACTGGACAAACATGCCAATCCCCTCACTAAGTTGTTCAGTACATCCCTTAGGACCAATACATTTCCTGATAGGTGGAAATCTGCCTTGGTCATGCCAGTTTTTAAAAGTGGCAACAGAACCAATCTGGGTAACTACCGCCAGATCTTAATCCTACCACCTCTCGCTAAAGCCCTAGAGAAAATTGTGTCAAACCAACTCACGGAATACCTGTACAAATATAATCTACTATGTCACCAGCAGCATGGGTTCCGAAAGTCTCATAGCACTGTCACCGCTCTCACTGACTTCACCACCCACATTTATGATGCCCTCGACACCGGAAAGTCAGTGGGGGCTATCTTTATAGATTTAACCAAAGCTTTCAACACCATTAATCACCAGACTTACTTAATAAACTGTTGTTTCTAGGCCTATCCCCTGATTCAGTCTCCTGGTTCTCTAGTTACCTCTCACATAGGAATCACTGTGTTAGGATTAGGGGAGCATCCTCTGAACCTCGAAACGTAACACTGGGAGTTCCACAAGGATCAATTTTAGAGCCTTTAGCCTGTTTATTAACTTACTCCCTAGTGCTTGTCCTGCAAAAATGCTGCTTTATGCAGATGATGCAGTAATCTCCATTTCCGGGAACCATCCCCTGAAATAACTACTGCTTTGCAAGACAGTTTTTCCAAACTTGAGTCTTGGTTCTCATGAAACAGGCTCCTCCGACACTCCAAGAAAACCAAATCCATGCACTTCACTTGTCTGTCCGCTAAGAAAAATACTGATCCACTGATCCTCCATAGACTTAAAGGTGACACCATTGAA
This sequence comes from Neoceratodus forsteri, assembly GCA_016271365.2. Taxonomy (NCBI): domain Eukaryota; kingdom Metazoa; phylum Chordata; order Ceratodontiformes; family Ceratodontidae; genus Neoceratodus; species Neoceratodus forsteri. The sequence continues at coordinate 28,417,976 of JADMNL010000035.1, read as the reverse complement.
CAAGTTTCTTCTTTCAAATATCTTGCCATCCACCTTGATGATGATCTTTCACCCCCCATATTGACCACATCGTTAAAGCTGCCAATATCAGACTGGGAACCCTATACCGTCACAGGAAAGCCATGACACTGGAGGCATTGAACCTGGCCACGCAAAGTTTCTGTTCTGTCAGTTATAGACTATGGCCTAATTATTTATTGAGCTGCCACCGAATCCGCATTAAATCAGATAAAACTACTCCTCAACAAGACTTGCCGGCTTGTACTTGGTGCAGACCACCTTGCACGTACATGCAGTCTTTATTCCTCCACTGGTTGGCTCTCCCTTCACCTCAGGACCTAGTATCAAGCATGTCTAACTGGCAAGAAAGCACTCCTTGGGATAGCACCTGAAACTACTACCACCGTATTTCAACACCACCATACCTCCAAAACCACAAGGAGTTCGGCCAAGGGCCTGTTATGTGTCCCTGTTAAAAGAACCACTCTTGCCCAGCAGTCACTCTCGTATCACAGTCCTCTCTGGTTGAATGCCCTGCCTCCTATTTTCTTACATGGTAAAAGAATAGGCCTCATTAAAAGAGACCTCCATACCCTTCTGGCCAGTTCCAAACAATGTGATTGCTATACTTAAGATCTACAGTCCCTCTCTAACCCTTTGCTTTCCCCACATTCCTAATCTCCTCTTTCTCTTTCCTCCCCCCTTACTCTCTACTTTCCCATTTTCAAAACCTTCAAAGCCCTATTCTCTTTACTTTTACCCTCCCCCATTTGTTCCCCGACTACTACCTTGCCCTTCATCTGTCCTTTTCCCCCTTGTCTCTTATCTGTACCGCCTTCTCTGCCAATGCCATGCTGGCTGCTACAGTACCTGCCACCCCCTCAAGAAAAAAAAAATCCCTACCTACCCTTCTCTTCCTTTCTGACAAAGCCTCTTTGGCTGCCACTTCTTCCACTTTCTGCACTTAGTAATGTGGATTATTATACAGTAGCCATTTCTGGTTTTGTTCTTCTATTTTACCACGAGTGTCTGACTTTTTTATACAGTATTATCTCTACTGTAAGTTGCCTCGGCCTTTTGCTGATACAATCCCCTCGAGTCTGTACCACCATAGCTGTATACCGTTGATGAAATTGCCTTATAGTTTATCTGTATTGCATTGTCTGTGTTCTAATTTGATATGGAGTCTTTGTAAAAGAGCCTCTGAGGCTCAAAGGTTGTAATTCCAAAACAGAAATAAATAACATTAATAAATACCAAATGGCTGCCTTCTGTTGGCTTCTTTGTATGTTCGTATGTACTAACTATATCTTCTATAGCATGGACCGTGGTTACATAACCGGTGTCATTGTCATTGACCTAGCCAAGGCTTTTGATTCTATCTCTCTCATCCACAGACTCAGGTCTGCAGGCTTCTGTACCACAGCTGTGAACTGTTTCATCTCATTCCTTTCCAGCTGCACGCAACATGTTCTTGCAGGTGGCACCCTTCTCCCTCATGCAGGTCATTGTTCCCCAAGGCTCCATCTTGGACTCATCCTCTTCTCCATTTTCCTTAACGACCTTCCTTCAGCCTGTTCTTTCTCAAGCATTCATATGTACGCAGACAATACAATCCTCTATGTTTCATGTCCCTCTGCCTCAGACATCAAATCTCATCTGCAATCTGACTCACTCAATCCTCCACTGGTTTCATGTCAACCATCTTAAAGTTAATGCTAAAAAAAATCTTAACAGTGACATTTGGTACTCCATAAAAATTGACCAAGCCCTCCTGCCCCCTTTCCCTCTCCACCCTGAACAGCACCATCATGGATGAGGTCCCCTGCTTCAAATATCTTGGTGTCTGGCTAGACAACCAGCTTGATTTCACAGTGCACATAGATCATATCCACTCTAAGCTCCATCCCAAGCTTGGGGCTTTATATAGAAATAAAGACTCCCTCTCCCTGTCTGTCTGCCACAAACTCCTCACTAAAATGATTCTTCCTTTATTTGACTATGACAACATCATCTGGGGTACTGCCTCCACAACTTCTCTAGCCAGGATTGACTCCCTTTTTAATGCATTCTGTGGCTTCACCTTAAATGTCCCCCCTCCCCACACTTACCACTGTTCCCTCTACTTCTCCCTCTCCCTCTCCTCTCTTAACCAGTGCAGTCAGCATTATGTCACTCTCAATTCAAAATTTTGGTTTGTGTCTCTCCCCTCCTCTCTCACCTTCCTCCATGTTCTATCCCCTTCACTCCAGAGGTATTCACCCAGCTTCTCGTTACCTCGCCCTTTATCCTTCTCTGGGCAGTTTGCTTTTTTCTACTGCCTTTCCTCGCTTTAGACTCCCTTCCTAACTCTCTTAGACAAACACTGTACCTGCTGTGTCTGAAGCAAGCACTCTCCCAAGCTGCCCCTCCCCCAATTTCCTGCCCCTGCTCCTTCCATTAGACCTCTGTATTCCCCTCTCCCCCTCTTCCTTTGACTCCACCCTATGACTATCCCCTTGGTTTCTTATTATTCCGCCACATAGTGTGACTTGCCTTGGCATATAACTATTTTCCTGGGCATGATTATTGTGTATAACTATATCTATGCAATTATTGAACCAATTGCTTTTACTCTAAACATGTTATTGTACATACTAATTTTCTGTATGTTACCATCCTAGTCACAAGCTGGTCAATCTCCTGCCATCCTATGTAACCCTGCTTATCTTTATCAACTGTTACGTACCATGCTATTGTACCTAATGTCCTTATCTACAATCTGTTCCTCACTCTGTATGTTTACTTGCTATTATGTCACTCTAATGAATGTTATCTATATTGTATACTATATTTTGTACTTACAGTATGTATATTGTGAACTGTGTATAGCGCAATGTACTCCCTTCCTTCCCCTCCCCCAGTTCGCACCTGGAAATGAGCCCCAGCTCAGTGTGCCTTTCCCTGTAACCAACTTTTAAATAATTAATAAGTATAGGATCAGGCTACAATAGCTAACAAAAGAATAACATTAACAGAGTAAGGTAAACCTAGATAGGGTGCATGGCAGTTTCCCGTATACTGGCAGATTTAAGTCACCATTTAAGTTTCAGGTTACATTCGCATTTGAAGGCGTCAGTCACCATGCAGTGGTACTGGTTTACAATATAGGCTTACCCTAGATAGGGTTTTGCCTATTTTCAGGAGAATTGGTAGTTTCTCAGAGCCTGGCTACATTCACAAATGTTAGGCAATAGCAGTATGCTGTGGTAGGATTACTGAGTAGGTCTATGCTGTATATAGTGATATGCAGCTCTTACGTGTGGCAGTTACAGCATTGGGTGCTACAGTAACGAAGGATGACAACAACATCAATAGCAGTATTTTTTACTCTAGAGTCTCTACTTACTCAGCAGTGAAGGAGGAAGATCTGAGAAGAGAGAAAAAGAGTGCCCGGCCGACTGGCAGACTACCAGTGGACTCTACAGACTCAAGGCAGACAGCTATCCTTCACGCATAGTCCTTCGTGCGGAGGCACACCTGCATGGCTCTGCTAAAATACAGAAAGTGCCCCTTCCCTTTCGGAGCTTCTGCCTCCCGATTGGCTGGAAGCTTGAGAGAGAGGACTTCAGTGGCAAATTAAAAATGCTGGCAGATTGCAGTGGCGAGACTCCAGGGCTCCAGCGGCCATTTCTTTTTTTTGGGGGGGAGTGCCCTCTTGACCCCTTCCTGCTCCTTCATGGATCTGGTGCAACTGAGTTGCAAATGCCAACTCAGCAATAAAAAAAAAGCAGCGACTTGCAAAGTCAGAGTCCTTCCATCTTGGAATTGCTGCCTCCTGATTGGCTGGAGAGAAAGAGAGAGAGGAATTCAGTGACAAATTCAAAATGCTGGCACTTTGCCATGGCAGGGCTCTAGTAGCCATTGTGGGGGAGGGCTAGTGGTAGGACCATCAGCCCTCTTGACACCTTCATGCTCCTTCAGAGATTTGGTGCAGGTGAGTCACAAACACCAACTCAGCAACATAAAAACTGCATCTTGCAAATTCAAAGTTCTTCCTTCACAGAACTGCTGCTTCCTGATTGGCTGGAGAGAGAGGAATTTGGTGTCAGATTCAAAATGCTGGCAGTTTGTAGTGGTGTGACTCTGGGGCTCAGGCGGTTCTGTAATCTTTATCCTTACTGGGCCTGTCCAAAGAAGTGATCAGTCGGTTTGACAGTTGCTTGTCTAGCAGATCTCAGCACACCAGGATTGCAAATTCCATAATCCCTTTTTATTTCCTTGGGCACAGTAATCTCATAAATCTCCAATTTAGGTATGCTTCTTTTTATTTTATTTTTCAGTTCCTTACCAGAAGTTTGTAAAAGCGTTTGACTGTCATGTACAATTGTACACTGAAGATGCAGTGATTTTTTGTCAGTGGTCTTCACATCCCTTCAATAGAACAAACCTTTCAGCAGGGATTTGAAGACAAACGCAGTGTTATTTCTCCAGTACAGAATGATACAAAATGCATCTGAGACAATATCAATGCTATTTTGTAACCAAAGTAGGAAATGTCTTAGTTCAGTGTCCCTGAGGATTGATCAATTATTTAATCAAGTTTCAACTTTGGGGCCTCACTCTTGATACTGCAGTCTCATTTGAGCCCAACAGTTCTGTGCTAAAATGATACATCAACACTTCAGAGTTCTATGCCACTTGAATTCTCTTTCTCTTCTTGAGACCAAGAAGTTACTTGCCTTGAGTTTTTGTTTGCTTGCACGCATGTGCAAGAAACATAGTGCCATCATCCGAGTTTTCGGAGGTGTGGCACCCGTCTTCCAATTCAGTCAGTGTGTTTGCAGGCGCGGCCGCAGTTCTCCAATGAACGCTGCAGCTGTCTGTAAGACAGCATTGAAAAATGCAGTCCCATTACAGTTGAAAGGGAGGCTCCACTTCAGAGAGCAGCCCCCCCACAAACGCAAGGCCACATATTACAGGCTGATGTGCTCCCTCCCCACGCACACGCTTGCATGGCCAACGGGGTGCCTAATCCCCCATCGGCTCTATGCCCCCAAAAAGTTTCCAGGTGCCACGCTGGGAGCCACCCCAGTGTGGCAAAACTTGTTATGGCCGACGGGGGTGCCCAATCCCTCGTCAGATCCATGCACCCCCAAAAGCTTTCCAGGTGCTGCACTGGGAGCCCACCCCAGCGTGGCAAAACTCGTTATGGCCAACAGGGTGCCCAGTCCCCCGTCGGCTCCAGGCCCCCCCAAACAGCCTTTCCAGCTACCACACTGGGAGCCCACCCTAGCATGGTAAACGTCCTGCATTATCTTAATAAAAAAAAAACTATAAACAAAAAAAGGTCCCTCGGCGGTCTCCCTGGCCCCCCCTCCCACAACCCGCACCCATCCACTGCGCACCCTGCCTCCCTATATCCCCCCACCCCGTACTTACCTCCAGAGTTCGGCGCGACGATCATCGGTGGACCAGGAACACGTCTGCACTCTACAAAGCTGATCATGAACTGAGGAAATGCCGGTAAGCTGTATAATGGAATAAATAGGGTTTTTTTCAACTTTGATGCATATCTCAGGCATTTTTGGGAATTTTGGGCCCAAATTTTCAACATGGGGTTTTTGGGACCCCTCCTCATGAATTCTTGCACTGTCATGGCATTAATCTGGGCTGAAGGGTGATTTCGCGATGGATTAACGAAACGACAGTGCCAGTATTCATAAGGCGGGCTGTCAAAAAGCCTATGTTGCAATTTGGTGAAAATATTCCTAAAAAATGACTGCTTTAAGAGTGGGCATTGCACAGTTTCCACGCACCCTTGTAAGTTCATGAATTTGTAATATTTTCAGTCCAGATTTTCACTAGTGGCATTTTTCCACACTTCCTTATGAACAGTACAGCAGTCATTTTTCACAACATGGCCGAAATGTGTTTTCACACTTTCAGTGTAGAAATGCGTGGTCGCTGTGGGAAATCATTGTTTGGGACAGATAAAGAAAATCACAGTGACACTGTTCATGATCGGAGGTCCCAAAATGCCTTTGTTGGCAATCTGCTGTAAAAAATCCCCAAACTAATTACATTACTGGTGTGCGTTACACGGTTTCTACGCACGCTCGTGACTTCACCATTTTTTTTAATATTTTCACTGCAGATTTTCAACATTGCCATTTTTTACACCTCCCCATGAACAGTACAGTTGTCATTTTTCACATCCTTTTCGGAATGTGTTTTTGCACCTGTGGTGCCAAATGCCATAGTCACTGTGCAAAAGCAGCTTTGGGCTAACAAACTGATATTGCCACTGTTCATGAGGTGGGGTGGTCACAAAAAAACCATGTTGAAAATTTGGAGTGAAAATCCCAACGAATGCCTGAGGCGTTAGTGTTTCCGACCAGAACGCCCCACCCTGTAGAGAATGACAGGCATCAGGGCTGTGACTTGGGATTGTTGCCTGCAATGCTCATACCATTCCACCCCCACCCACACCTTGCAGTCAGTGAGAGGCATCGAGGTGCACCTTGGACTCTTCGGCCCCAAAGTTCACCCCATTCTCCTATACCGCACCCACCTCACTGTATTTCCTGATGGAATGGGGTGTGCATAAGGGCCAAAAACCCCAAGGCACACTGTGACACTTGTCGGTGTCTGCACTGTAGGGTGTGTTGAAATGGCATGACCATTACGCCCGATGACCCAAAGGCACACCCTCATGCCTGTCACTATCTGCAGGGTGGTGATGGGGTTGGCTTCAGTTCAATACTTCACTGCCATTCCTATTATGCAGCTCTGTAACTCCTACACTACCAATGCCAATGCCAGCAAGCAGACATTTGGCATTGACAAATGCTTGTTTCTTTCATGTCTTGGATTATGGTTTACTGTTCTTCACAGTGACCAATGACTGTGCGCTATCAAGAGTGAGGACCCTGTATACCAAAATAGTATGTTTTGCTTTACATCTTCCCACACAAACACAATATTGTGTTTTGTCCTCTTTCCTGCAGTGGTTATCTTTACATACGAACGTACAAAGAAGCCAGCAAAAGAAGGCCATTTGGACTGTCAAGTCTGCTCGTATTGCAAGGTCCACAGCTTGAGCTAATGTTCCTGCCCTCCCTCCCCACTGCTCCCATCATCTCTACCCATGATCTTTACCTTCCCCCTATGCCTATTCCAGCCTCTATTAAAGCTGTCCACTGTCTTCAATGAGATGACCTCTTCCAGCAGTGCATTCCAAGTGTCCATCACCCTCTCTGATAAAACTTTTATACTGCTTTGAAATTTTATAATAATTTACTGCTGTCTGTTTTTAAGTCTACTACCAGCCTCAATTTTAAATAGTTATTGGAAGTTTTCAGTTGTCCTGTAGGAAGGCAGTATAGCACAGTGATTTAAGGCTCTGAGCTGCAAATCTGGAGACCTAGGTTTGAATCCCACAGCCCCCACTTGCATACTGTGTGATCTTGAGCAAGTCACTTAACTTCCCTGTGTTCCCAGGTCGCACCTGTAAACAAGCTTTCAGTTTAGTGTGTTACTCCTGGTAAAACAACTGAAAAGAAAAAAAGAAATGTTATTGCTTTTTTTTTTTTTGCATTATCTATTTAAACTCCCCAATATCCCAACCAGCCTCTCCTTTGGGCCACCAAGGACTGTGCTCACCTCCCCCCGGGAACCCCTGTCACCAGCTCCTGCCTCATATTGCAGCCACCCCAGGGTAACCCAACGTATCCCTTTGTCGGATAGGTCCTCTCCTTCTGGAGAGAAAGTGCCTTGCCGCTTACCTTTCTTGGCCCTGGGTGCTGCTGAGGTTGGCCCTGGCTGTCTGGGATCTCCATGGCAGTAAGGGTCCAGGCAGCCATCATCCAGTCAAAGGAGATGACATTTTCTCTGGTTTTCTTGACCCCAACTGCAGCGCCTCTCCATAGTATTCCTGGTCTCTACCAGAGGCTATTACAGAGTGAGGCAAGTTCCCCAACCCATCCCAGGAGAGGAGAGCTGTCCTGCAGATGCTCAATCCCCTCCTTCCCCTGCCGACCCCCAGTGGCCTGAGTCCATTCCTGAATCTGGGTCGCCAGTGCAGTGTGAAGTGTGGCGTCCAGTGCCACCGGGCCGGCCATGTTATTGCATACTTAACTGAAAGCACTGTACCCCAACAGTACTGGCAGTTTCTGTCTGCTGTTCTCACCCCAGGGGTCCTTTAGCATCAGTAACTATGTGCAGTAAGCTGATTAGGTTGAACTGCCTCAGAGGTGGAGACTATGATAATGATTCGCTGTATAACATAGAAACATAGACTTTGACAGCAGATAAGGACCACTTGGCCCACCCCGGTCTGCCCATTTCCCTACCTATTTGATAAACAGCAGATCCTAGTTAACCAACAGCCACCTTCTTCTCAACCCCCCACCAGAATTGCTTTATATCTGTCCCATGCATTCTTGAATTCCCCCACTGTTTTTGACCCAATGACCTCCTCAGGAAGGCCATTCCATGCATCTACCACCCTCTCCATGAAAAAAATACTTCCTCACATTGCCCCATAGCCATCCTCCCTCTATCTTCAAATTGTACTCCTATGCTGGCAGTGACCCCCTCTCCCTGTTGTGGGTCTCATTCCCGCCACTATGTATGCCATGCAAATTGCCAGTCTCATGAATAGTGAGCTATGTTGCAGCAAACTTTCACACTCAGCATTCGAGCTAGGCTGAAACAAATGTCATTACGTTTATCAAGTTTATACCACTATGTACAAGTTGAAAGTTTTAAAATGTCTGTCATGCTTGTTTTAAGATACAGAAGCAGCATAGCATTTCCAATGTGGTTGTTGATATGTAACCCCCTTATTCCCAGGGGTTACTAGAATCCCAGTTAGAGCCAGTGGTGGGCAGGGAAAGGTATCTAGTGAAATGCCAGTTAAATGGATTTAACACTGTCAAGTTATAGTGTCAGTCTCAACTGAGCTAGAGGGTGATGTAATCTTAGAACTCTTGCAGCTGCATAAGCCACACTTGTTGCCAGCTCTGGGGAAATACTGTAGCTTTAGAATGTTGAGTGAGAGTGTAGTCAGTCTGCAGTACGAATCAGTGGAGGAGGCTGCAGGTAGTGCAGCTCCTGTCTTCAGCTCTGAAAAAGAGCTACCCAGTAGTTTTTGTTTGCTTTCTCACCCTAGTGTGAGCCAGTACAGCCTAGAGGTGAAGTGATGGAAACCTGGCTTAGAGGTTTTCACAGTGCCCCATCCCAGGAGGGATGGGGTGAACTTCAGGATTCAGGAGCAACCCCCTGGTCCTGTTTGGACTTTGCTGGAAGCTGCATGAAATTCAACTGCTCTATGAGTACCTGTGATTTTTGTGTGGAATAGCCCTGGGACATCTGCATTCCTTTTGGTGAACTTTCTCTGACAAAGGGACCCTGTCACCTAGACTGTTTCTGTTTTAAAAGTGTCTGCTTATGTGTGGGTCTAGTGAATAGACTGTCCAATTAACAGAACTTTAAGCTTTCTGACATCTCAGAGGTGTGACACTTAGTATGTTAAGTGTGAAAAGCATTTTGAGATAGCATCTGCAAGTTTTCTGTGAGGGTGTTATTAACCAGATGAATAGCTGAGTATAAACTTGGAAACAAAAGGTGGGGGACCTCCCATCTAGAGTAACCAGTTTACCTCTCCGGGTTCAGTTTGGACACCTGTGTTTTCAGTCAGTGCATTTGGCCAGTGCCTAATGGAAATAGTTTACCCAGACGTGGGTTGGAGTTTCTGTGAGCCAGCATGTGCTCTTTGGTGGTTGTGTGTGCCACTAGTATTCCTCATGAAATATGGGAAAGTGTCCTAGTAGTGGCCTTGTGTGCCTAGTCGAGAAGAAATATACCAGTAACTGGCCATGTGTGCCATTCTCCATTTCAGAACCTGAGAGTTCACTGTATGTGTTCAGTATGCCTATGTTAAATGGGAAGCGCAGGAATTTCTGCACCACAGAAATCTGCATTACCAGTGTGAGTAACCCTGTGGGGTCCATCTTCACTTTGTGATTATTCTCTGTGTATGTGAATAAAAGCCACACTCTAGAATCCCAACCTGGTTTTTACAGTGATATTATTGCTTACACTGTGTCGGGATTTACTTGGGTGCCCCTGTCCAGAAGTACAAACGTAGTACAATTATGAGCAAATGTTTTCTCCCAGGGACCTGGGTTGCTGCCATGGTAAATGGTCCCACCAGGTGTGTGCCAGGCAGTTGCCACACTTGGTTTGCCTGTCTGTAACAGCAGGCTCAGAGAAAGGAGAAAAGGTAATACATGTTCTGTAAGCCCCCACCCCTCTCGTTTGCCCCTAGATGCTATGTGGTGAGAGGAGCAGCCCTGCTAGTTAAACAAGGGGGGGGCGCGGTTGAGGGGGTTACAGATATACTCCATGTTACTGTTTTCTTATAAAATTAAAGGCTTGCTGTCCATGTTCTAGCTTTGGAACTGTAGTAACTGCATCATATACTATATGTAAAACAAAGTATGTTGTTAAATCTTTTTTGACCTTTCTGGCACTAAGCCAACAATTTGGCAGGAATTTTTATTATGATACTTTTTGGAACTTTAAAGTGCCAATGCCATGTGCAGTCTATAGGCATCCAGGACATTTTGCTGAACATTTACTGTATCATAACTGATATATGCCTTATTTACACTGATCCTAAATATTCACTATATTAACTTAGTAGCAACTATCAGTGAATATAGAGGACCAGTGAAAATGTCAGTGCCATGATCAATGAGCGGCATCCGCCTACTAGAACCACAGCATTGATTGTATTTTCAGAATATACCCCCTTTCCATTTCTCTATAAGTACAGCCTCTGTTTAATCTATGAGCTGATTTATTTCTTCCTTTCTTCCTTCCTTCCTTCCTTTCTTTCCCGGTTAGGTGGACTGATCCAAACGGACCAATTTCGGCTGCGACCCGGGCCAACAGGAAGGCAACAAAATATGGATAATACAGTAGTAATACATAGTGCATATCCAAGCAGTAAATACAGGTACATGTGATCACATAGGAACAACTGATTACAGAGAAGTAGGCTGGGTAACAATACGTAGTTATAGGTATGCAGAGCAACAGTTTAGCACAAGTATACGAAAAGGAATATATACAAGGGCAGAGTAGTAACATCAAGCTATACGTTTATATACAGTGGTTTAATTGATGTATAGGATCACATCAGAAAGGCACTAGAACTCTATACAGTAAATACTGTAGTTTTTTCGGTCGGGTACAGCCCTGGAAATCCAGCAAGATAAGAGATAAAGCCAGCAGAAACATACATGAGTGCAGACAGGACTAGGGAGAGGAGGCTGAAAGAGGTAGGGATCAGAAGATTGAGAGAGGCAGTGCGAAAAAGCAGCATACTGTGGGGGCTGGGGTAGGTCATGGGCCGAAACATGGCCTAGAGAACAGTTACAGGAAGATTCCATCAGGAGCCAGGCTCGTAGGTTCCTCTTAAGGGCTATGTGGGAAGGGGAGGAGTGGATCGATAGTGGGAGCCTATTCCAGAGAGAGGTGGCAGACACAGAGAAGGCTTTACTACCCATAACAGAATGAGTGTGTGGGACTTCCAGAGGAGGGCTCTACCTTATCTAAGAGTAGTGAGGAGTAAGGGGGCAGTTTGTGATTACTAAGTGAGTTATCAATTAGGCTTCCCATGGCATAGTTGAAATGTTCCTGAAGGTTTGTCCACCCTAGAGTTTTGTAAAGTGTGCAGTGGTGAGTAGAGTAGGGTGCCTGTGGGATTGTTTTAAAATGGTTACTTTATGGTGCAGTACTTTTGATTTGTTTGTTTTTTAAAACATGAAAAATTACTGTAAAACTCATACCTCTGCATGTTCACTCACTTGCTTATTCGCTCGATGTTTTCCATTCCCTCACTCAGCTGTTCACTCACTCAACATCCTTGTTAGTCTCCAGTAAGGAATCCACAAAGTTGCAACTTTAATTCCTTTATTTTTTGAAAAAAACAAAAAGGAAAGAAAGGCGAAGTCTGAAAACAGACATCCCAAAAGTAAAATGGCGTTATTCTGCATCTGTCATCACATCTTCACCACGTAGTCCTTTGAATGTGTTCCTCTGGCCGTAGTTCATTCATCTCCTTTGTCCTCTCGTAATGCACCTGAAGAAAAAAAAAATCCAATAATAAATAAATGTATGAATGGGAACTTACTCTTGCTTACTCTTAAAGGGACAGCAACACTTACACAGGCTGAGGCAATTTTCGTGTGTGTCGGCAATTCTGGACTGCTCAAACTTTCGTATACAGTCCTCTCTCCTTCCACTCAGCTCAGTAAAGGTTGCCTCAAGCCACTGGGCTTGTTTTTCCTTCAGATTTTTCAGTTTCAAGTCTACCTTTATTTCTGCATTACCTTCTGAAATCTGTTCAGCAGCAACCCTCACATACCAATTTGTGAACCTCTTTTTGATCATGTCTGTGAAGATCTTGTTCCCCGATATGTCTAGAGGCTGGATTAAATCAGTACAGGCAGCAGGTATGAATATCGGTGTAAAATTACATTCAGCCAAAGTGTGTAAAACTGTGGTGATTGTATGTGCTTGAAAAAAATTCAACAGAACTAGAGTTTTTTGTTCTTGTGGCAGGCTGTGCTTCTCTGGAATTTTACCAAAATATGGGGCAAACACATTGCAAATGTACTCTAGAAAAGTGTCCCTATTGGCCCAGTGGTTAACTGAATGGCTTATGCTCCAGTCGGTAGGAAACGTGTGGGTTGGGTGGCTCGCACTGGTTTTTGCCTTATATATGACTTGTTTACTTATTTTTAACCAGAAGAGATACACTAAGCTGAAAGCGTGTTTACAGGTGTGACCTGGGAGCACAAGGAAGTCAAGTGACTTGCACAGGGTCACAAAGTATGCAAATGGGGCCTGTGGGATTCAAACCCAGGTCTCCAGGTTTGCAGTTCAAAGCCTTAAACCACTGTGCTATACTCATTTATTGATTGATTATTATTTCGGAAGACACCTTTGAGCCAAGGCTCTTTTACAAAGGTTCCATGTCGAGGAAACAATACAGAACATAGTGAGGACAATAGCAAGTACAATAGTTTCAAGCAGCCATAGGCTTTGTCAGGTACATTAAAGCTTTCATATGGAATTACTGTAATATGTGCAATGATTCACAGTATGTATGTTAAGTTACAGTAATCTGTGTATATTATTCAAGAACATATGTACAATAAAAAAACGCAGTTGTAATATGGTTCACTAGAATAAATTAGAAACTGCTAGGAAAGATGATAGATGCATGTAGAGGAAGCTATGGGGAGAGAATGTAGATAATAGTGGGGAAATAAAAAGGGAGGAGATAGAAGATAGTGGGGGGTAAAGGTGGGAGGGACTTAGAGGGGGGAATTAGAGGGAAGGAGAGCAAGTTTAGTTAAGAGAACCATTCACAGGAGGCCATTATGACAAGGTGCTGACGCAGATTGCACTTGAAAGTGCCCAGGGTAGTGTCGTTGGTACAGAAGGTGGAAGTGAGTTGTACCAGGATGAGGCTCTGCATGTAAAGGAGCATTGTCCTTGGGTAGTGTGGCAGTATGGAACAGAAAAAGTAAGATATTCTGAGCTCCTAGTTAGGCGGTGGGGGGGGGCAGTAAGGACTGAACCCTTGAGGGTAGGAGATTTAAAGTAATCTTTCTTGCTAACATACAGGTCTGGTAGTTGAGTCTGCCGGGGACTTGGAGCCAGCTTGCTTGCTTGTAGATGTCACAGGTATATGAGAGGCATGGAGCAGAGGTCAATAGATGACATGCCTTGTTAAGGGCAATGGCTGTTCATCGAAGTGTAGTGTCAGTGGCAGAGCTGTAGATCACAAGCCCATAGTCGACTATTGATATAACAGAGCTCTGAATGGCAATGCTTAGGGCTTCATTGGTGAGGCAGCTCCTGTGTCTAAAGAGAAGTCCTAATCGGGTGTTCACAATCTTGGCAATGCTGTCAGTGTGTTCAGAGTGAGACAAGGTGCTGTCAAAGGTAACCCCCAGGTATTTAAACAGTTGAACATGTTCGAGCAACATCCCGTCACTGTTTGTGATAGTTAAACATTTGTTTTTGTGTTTGTAATGGATGCCATGAAACATCTTTGTTTTAGTTTTTTCGTGATTTATTATGAGGTTTTGAGATTTAAACAACATCTCCACTTGCGTAAAGCTTATTTGCAGTTGCAGTTGTAGGAGGGAGGGAGGGGTCAGGGTGGGAGGTGAAAATAACTGCATCATCTGCATATAACAGGAATCTATTGGGGCATGATGCAGGGAGATTGTTCAGAAAAATACTGAAAAGCAAGGGACCCAAGATGGACCCTTGGGGAACTCCAGAGCAAATTGGACAGGAGGGTGAGAGGGACTCACCAACTCTGACCTGTTGGGTTCGGTCACTAAGGTAACTTTGGAACCAATGTGTGGTGTCATCTGAGAGACCATGACAGCATAATTGTTCAAATAGCAGGGAGTGATTGACAGTGTCAACCACCTTTCCCAAATCAATGAAGGTGGTGCCGACAAGGTGTCCCTGATCCAGAGCATTATGGATGTAAGTGGTGAGTTCAAGAATAGCTGTGGTGGCACTATGTCCTTTTTGAAAACCATGCTGCTCCTAACTTTGCAGGCTGTGGTTAGCAAGGTATTCTGTAAGTTGAACAGCAACTATTCTCTCCAGTGCTTTTGAGAGAGGGGAAAAATGGAAATGGGTCTGTAGTTAGAGGTTACGGTCTTACCCGCACTTTTGTGAATTGGCATCACAACAGCAGATTTCCATATTTGGGGAAACTGAGAAAGCATTAGGGATCGGTTGAGGATTTTGGTGAGCGGGGTCAGGACTTCGTCAATGGTGAGGGCAAGGAGTTTCAGGTCTAGGGAAGTTGCCACTGAATCTGGACCTCCCAAACACTTTGAGCAGTTGTTTTTTTGGCTAGGGCTTCTGAGATAGTTTTAAAGTAGAAAGGTGGATGGCCCTGTGTTATTCTTGCTTTGTCCAAGCCTGGAAAGTCCGGTGGGGTGGGGGGGGCAAAGAAGGTTGGAGGAAGCACATGACTCAGATCGGTGAATGCCACATTAAAAGCATTAGCCATGGTGACCTGGTCCAGAGTGAGACTGCCATTTACGTTGAGCATGGAGGGTAATGGCTGCCTGATCCCTTAGCTCCGTTCCCGCGGCTGCATAAATCTAAAATCATCACCTACAGAAAGCATGTCTTCTCCAGCCAAAGTGACGAGAATGAAAGCCGGGAGGCTTCAGAGTACCCCAGTGCAGAAATTAAGGGAAATGCTACAATTGGAACAGCAGGAGACTCCGGAGACTTCAGACACTGTAGACGGCCTACAGGCAGGGACTCTGCGTGAGGCAAGGTCACAGACGGATTTAGCCTCGACAATCGTGCAAATGGCCCAAACTGTTCAGAAAATTGACCGCGATCTTTCAGAACTCCGATCGGACATTAATCACATCGACACAGAACAGATCAAATGGAGCTCTGCTTGACACAAACCTCCGAGCAGCCTGGCAGTGGGGCACTCTGCAGTATAAAGATCAGAAAATTACAGTAGACAATGATCATACCTCTGCGGTTCAAGAGGTCAGGCGAGTACTTTGGCCAATAATAAAGCAACTCAAATCAAAAGGGGTGAGAGCTCAGGTCCTATACCCAGCTAGATTGAAAGTGGAAACCGAGAAAGGCATTAAAGTATTTTCAGATTTACTGGCAGCCTCACAGTACCTCGCAGATCTGGGTATTCCCACTCCACCACTGAATAAAGAAAAGATAGAACGGGAGCTGCTCGTCTCAGCCTGGTCAGTAGCCCAAAGGGGTGCTGTGCGTCCGGGCTCGTCGCGGAGGCTCCCTCAGTCAAATTTAAGAGCCGACATAGCGACCTTACTAAGAAGATATGGAGAAACCTCAGCGGTAAATAAAAAGGCGGCACACCTAGAGGAAGATGAAGAAGATCCCAACCTGCCGAATGTCTCGGAGACCTGAGAGAGCATTACCCGCAACCTGAACTGAATTCAACGTTAGTTGGTTACTTACTTGTCACCCTCTGAGGACTATGTCTGGCCTGCGACCTGCTCCCCAGCACCCGAAATCAATGGATACTTCAACTCCCTCAGATGAATGACAGGGACTGTGAGCCTCTCTAAGACATTTGGAGGAAAAAAAAGAAAAAAATTTTTTTTTTTCTCTCTTCACCTCTCTCTCTCTCTCTCTCATCTTAAATGCCTTTCGACTGGTTCATCTATTAAAGTACGATCCATGCAGAGGTCTATAAAGGCTGGGAGGAAATGGGAAGGGGGGGGGGATGGTCGGGGCCGGGACAGATGCTTGAAGTGCTGTCCATATGGAGAGGGTGAAGTTTGGGAGGGTAAACAGGAGGAGACCCCTGTCCTCCACACAGGCATCTGTTTTATCTGTTTTAATAGCTAGGCACCATAAGACAGAGTGCCCTCTCCGGATCGGGTAACCGCCTGCTGCAAAGGTCCAAGGTCCCACACTGATGGATAATTAAGGGAATAGGAAGCCCGTTCTTCCGACCACAGCGGATGGAGACTTGAAAGCAAAACGGAGGGATTATAAGAGCCTGGGTTGTAAATGGGCAGCATGTAAGGGGTGTAATTAGACCTGTACATTATAGGGGATTACTAAGATTGGCGAATGGAGAAATAAATCTGCATCAAGAAACCAAGCGATGATGATTAAGCATGAGGTTACAGGGCTGTGGGGGGAGGTGGCACAGGCACATTAAAAGCCTTTTGTCATAAATGGTCCTCGCTGACGTCAGAGGGCTTGGCCCTGATAGGGAAATTTCCCTTGGGCTACTATGGAGCCTAACCCTCGGGTTGAGCCTCCTATCCTCCGTCATGTATGTGACGGCCCATAAGCTGGAGTATTTCCAGCTTAACCATGGAAGTCGCTCACGGTCATATGTGCAAGGTGGTTCCTTCAGCTCTCACCTCGAGGGATCACCCATGCATCACCTGTTAGCCCCCTTTTTATGGATTGGGGGGCTGAGTTCTAACTGTTCCCACTGTTGGGTTACTCAGGTTAGAGGTTTAACGTTACAGTTATGTATTGTTGTTATAAATGGGTACACAACTGATTGTAAAAAACTACTTTCTGTAAAGCTGCAAATTTTGGTCCATCAGGAGGAAAAGCTAAGATGTATGAGCTTAAAGACCAGAAATGGTTAGCCACAACTCCAAAATTCTCTCTTATAATGTTAATGGGAGTATGAACCCTGTAAAGAGAAAACAGATATTAAGATATCTGACAGCGCAGAGGTGTGACGTGTGTCTCCTGCAGGAGAGCCACCTATCACCGCCTGAGGCCTTAAAGCTGAGATCTAAGAACTTTCCACAAGTCTTCCACTCCTCACTGCTGGAGGGCAGGAAGAGAGGAGTTGCCATCCTCATAGCATCTTCCTTTCCCTTTGAAGTGGAGGAGGTTATGGACGATCCGGGTGCAGGATTTGTCCTGGTAGTAGGGCGAGTCCAAGACATGCTGATTACTTTGGCAAATATTTATGCTCTCCCGGGCTCCCCTACATCCTTCTATTCCTCTCTTGCTCAATTGGTGGCAGAAAAAACGAAAGGAGTGTTGACTACGGGTGGGGATTGGAATCTGGTGTTCAACAGGACCCTAGATACTACATCTACGATATTAAACCCAGATTATAGAAAGGCAAGAACAGTTAAAAAGATTTTTGAGCAGGTGGCTCTGGTAGACGTTTGTCGGGGAAAGATACCCTACAGCCAGAGATTATACATACTATTCTCCTCATTTTAAAATATTCTCTAGGCTGGATACCTTTTTCACCTTCTCCAGAGATCTCCCGCATTTTCCCTCTATGTGGGTGGGGACCTCTCCCCTGTCAGATCATAATCCCCCTTTTTTAGAAGTAGACCTCAGCTTACCACGACGAAACACGCAGTGGAGGCTGAACTGTTCCCTACTTCAAGATCAAGCCATAGTCAAAGACCTTAAGCAACATATAGCCACTACAATAGAAGAAAATAATTTCGGGGGAGTATCTCCACAGATTTTATGGGACACCCTGAAGGCCACAGCCCGAGGAAAAATTATTGCCATCGCCTCAGCCAAGAAAAGATTGGCAGCACAAAGACTCCCAAGAACTCAACACACAAATTAAAATTCTGGAGGATGCTCAGAAAGTTAAGTGGGAGCAGACTAGGGACCTAACCATAAAAGGGATTAAGAAAGACCTGAAGAACTTGCAACAAGCAGAAATAGAGAAGGCCCTTTTTTACCTAAAACAGAAATATTATGAGGGGGGAGCGAGGGGTTCCCACCTGCTGGCCTTCCACCTGAGGCAATATACAGCCAGGGCCACAATTACTAAAGTAATATCCCCTGCTTCGGCGCCCCGAAGCAGGGGATATTACTTTGCAATCTGGCAGACCCAGATTGCAAAGGCTTTTGTCTCCTACTATACCAACTTATATGCCCCCCAAGAGGGAGACGACAAGGGAGGAGAAACTGAAATTTCTGGGTTCCCTGTCCATTCCATCTCTTTCCCCAGCTAAAGGGTCAGGCCCTAATCCAACCAGTTACACATTCAGAAATTCTTCGAACCATTAAGACCCTTAAAATAGGCAAGTGCCCTGGACTGGACAGCTTTGGTGCCGAATTCTATAAAGTCTTCGGGAAGGAGGTTGTTCCCCTCCTGTCAGAGGTCTTTTCTGGGGTCTGGCGGGATGGGAATCTGCTGCCACCTTCATGGCAGTTCGCAACCATTACCCTAATACCAAAGGAGAACAAGGACCCCACTAGGTGTGAGTCGTATAGACCCATCTCCCTACTTAACTCAGACTATAACATTTTTACAGCTATTATAGCCTCTAGATTAAATTCTCTTTTACCGGACTTGATGGCTTTGGATCAGACGGGCTTTGTCTCTGGCCGGCAGGCCCCAGATAGTGTCCCGGGTGGCCTTAAACATGGTAGACATTATACATCACCACCGCATTCCATACTGCCTAATGAGTTTGGACGCGGAGAAGGCCTTTGATAAGGTCTCTTGGAGTTTTCTATTTCTAATTCTTGAGACTATGGCCTTCCCACAATCTTTTATAGATAGTATAAAGGTACTATATACTGGCCCCCAAGCTTATGTTAGGGTAAATGGTGGCATTTCCTCACAATTCAGGCTGGGACGGGGCACCAGACAGGGTTGCCCCCTCTCTCCCCTCCTCTTTGCCCTCTACATAGAACCTTTGGCACTGGCTATACGCCAATCAGAGCGGATTGAGGGGGTGGAGGTGGGGGGGATAGACCGGAAAATTTCTCTATACACAGATGATGTCCTGCTCTCTCTCTCGAATCCAGAGGAGTCCATCCCGCAGGTCTGATCAGTATTGGAGGAATTTGGCAGGCATGCGGGTTATACACTTAATAAAACAAAGACGGAGGTCCTTAGCTTTTATTATACACCTACAAATAAGATAAGGGGAATGTTTCCACTGGATTGGACAGCAAACAAGATGAAATATCTGGATACTTATATTACTAAACACCTTTCTCAGCTGTTCAAGGCAAACTACTATCTCCTTATGAATCAAATGACAAAGGACTTTGAAAGGTGGTCTCCCCATGTATGCTAAGATACAATCAATCATTATGAATATCCTCCCGAAGTTTTTATATTTGTTCCAGTGCCTCCCCCTCCTTATAAACAAGGCACAATTTCAGGCCTGGCACAGGAAGTTTGTAAGATTTATCTGGAATAATAAGAGACCAAGAATTAACTTACGTATATTACAAACACATAAGAAAAATGGTGGCAGATCTCTCCCTGACTTGGAGGATTATTATTTGGCAACACAATTGAAGAGGGCCCTGCACTGGTCTAATCCAATCTATGTCTTTAATTGGAAGCTAATGGAACAGGGTGAGGAAGCCGGATGTGGCCCTCCATTGGGTGCCAGGGTCATGATCCCCGGATCCATACTCGGCCCCCTTTGTTGACGGTAGTTAACAACACGCTGGCAGCCACACGTACAGTGTGGCAGAAATATAGAATTGGGAAATCCATTTGGCCTCTGAGTGGACTTCCCTGGTCTCCGAACTTTATGCCAGCCCAGCTAGACCACACTTTCAGGGCCTGGGGTAGACGAGGTCTGGTAAATTTTGGACAATTTGTACAGGGAAATACGGTCCTGGACTTTGAGACACTCCAGAACACGTATAAACTCTGGCGCTCTGACCATTTTAAATTCCTACAAGCCAGAACACACATTTATAAATGTCAGGAGGAGGACCCAGATCCAGCGCGGGCATCGCCTTTTCTTGAATGCATGAGGGGCGTGATGGTTGGTCAGGTCCAGAGAGGACACATATCAATACTATATAAATCACTGATAGCATTGAAGAAGGACCCCCTGGATAAAATTAAATCTAACTGGCAAAGGGAGTCGGGTGTTGATGAGAGGGAGGTAAACTGGGATAAAGTGTTTCACATTGTTACTAAAACAACCAGGTCCCCACTCTGGCAAGAATTTAGCTGGAAAGTAAAGGTATGCTACTTTCTTACCCCAGCACTTCTCCATAGGAGAGACCTGACCCGCTCTCACTCTTGCTGGAGACTCTGTGGGGGGGAGGACGCACATCACGTACATATTTTTTGGATGTGTTCCAGGATAAGGTCCTTCTGGAATGGGGTGATGGCAATCCTGGGGGACCTCTTCATGCTGGACCGACCACTAGAGTGGCCAGAGGCTGTTCTGGGCATTCCACTTCAAGCTGTAAGGGGTACTGATTCAGTGTACCTCTGGGCCATACTGGTGGCTGCGGCACATAAGACCATTATTCACGTCTGGCTGAAACCAGAGCCACCTGCTACTGAGACTTGGATACAAATCATACAAGAAATCTCTGATTTGGAAGAACTAACCTTTAGAATTAATCAGTAAACACATATTTATATTTGCAGATGGACGAGATGCGTTAGCCTGGCTGGATGTGCATAGGAATCTAGACCCTGAGGCAATGTTAGTCTGAAGTAGGACAGCTCCTTACTGTAGGGGTGGGGGAGAGGAATGGTGTTTGGGACTTGAACCTTACTGGGGAGATGGGAGGCGGTAGCCCCATGACCCATGACCTGGCCCAGTGAGATAGTAGGGAGTTTGACCCCACTGAAAGGGAGTGGCATTCTTAAAATTCTACTAGTAGACATAATTAACTGTCTTTTACTAATTGATGAATATCTTCCTGATTGGACCTGTATTTCTTTTGTATACAAATTGATTGTGTACCTGCTTGTTGTCAATAAACTTGAATTAAAAAAAAAAAAAGCATTGAGGGTGGTACTCTGGGGATATGCCCTGTAACTTCAGAAAGATTTGCCCAAAATTTCTTCCCATCTTTCCATGAGTTAGCAAGTGCACTCCTGTAGTATCTTGCCTTTTCATTTTGAATTGCCCTAGTACAGGTATTTCTTGCTGCTTTTTAAGCCTGGGTATCAGTCAAGTTGGCCAAATGCCAAAGATGATCCTGGGATCTCAGTTGTTCCAGAAGATCAGCATTAATCCAAGGGTTGTTGATGCCTTTAATCTTGTGTTTTTTGACAGGGCATGGACATCACAGGCGCTATTAAAGCTGTGGATAAAATATTCAAGAGCAGTGTCAGTGTTAGAGGCTATGTCTATCAGAGACCAATCATGGTCTCATAGGAGGGTTTTTAGAGACCCAAGACGATCAGGAATAAGTCTCCTGCTGTTAACAGGTTTGGGAGGAGGCTTAGTGTATTTGTTCGACCAGGACCAAAGTACTGGGGAGTAGTCACTTAAACTGTCGGAGAGAAGTACTGTTTTCATGATGTGATCTGGACAGTTCCTGAGAACCCAGTCCAGAAGGGTGGTAGTACCTGTTCTGTAGTTCACCCTTGTGGGTGATTGGACCATTTGTGAGAAGTTCGCAGCAGTCCGTGCGTCCTTATATTTGTTCACACTGGGGGAGGACCAGTTCACATTGAAGTCACCAAGCAGGATTGTTTCTGCATTTTGATTAAATGAGTGTATGATGTCTAGTATGGGGTTTAGTCCTTGGTTGGTCAGCTTGGGGGGGATATAGATTGATGCCACTGTCAGGTTTTTGTTTTGTGCTTCAAGCAGTATCTTCATGGCAAGTACCTGGATGTCATTCTCAGAGACATGCACACTGGAAGTATGACCCTTAAGAGATTCTTTTAGGTAAAGGGCACAGCTGCCGCTTCTCTTGGACAGTCTATTTTGCCTGAAGACTGTATACCCCACCCGCCCCCAGTACCCTCCCACCTTTAGCTGGTGTTACATATAAGTGCTCTGCTCTCATGAGACGTGGTTTCATGTTTTCTATCTCCCTGGTTTCTCGTTTGCTCATTATATCAGTTCTCCACTAGAGGAAGGAAGGCACTCCCCGGGGTGGAGGGTAAGAGTTGTAGGTGATTGTTTCTAGACAGCATAGGTTTACTCCCACCCACCCCAAGTGCATAACTTCCTTTATAGCAGGGGCTCTGACATCACTTCCCCAAAACTGCTAACAGCATACACCTGTTTAGATCCTTAAAGGCACAGCATACTGAATAGGGGGTAGAGATAGTCACAAGTTTGCACACACTAAAACAAGAACAAAAAAGCATCTGTAACTGGAAGGGGCACAGACATGTGGGGAGTGGTGCAATGCACTGGCTGTGGAGCAACAGTCTTCCGGGAGACATTCTGGAGACTGCATCGATGTCCTATTTGCAGGCACCTCTCTGGTCTGAGGGAGGAGGCAGTTTGTCTCCATGCTGACCTGGCAAGGATTCAGGAAACCTACTCCCCCACCCAGGGACCACCCAGGCCACCGCCACTACCTCAGAGGTTGCCAAGAAAGAGGAGTGGCTGGACCATGGTTGGCTCAGGGAGGGTGAGGGTGGTGGAACAGAGGCGCATCCCTCCAGTTGTGCCTCTCCACAATTTATTCACCACTCTGGCGAAGCATGGTTCCTCTATTGAGGCACCTGCAGTGGAGACCAAGGAGGATGCTGGGAACCTCCACAATGAAGACCCACAGGAGGGTGGCCCAGGACCCCGCAGGGGAAGGAAACAACTCCTGGTGGGGGACTCAGTTGTTAGGGGGGTAGAACTGGGGGAGGGAGGGGAAAGGGAGGTAAGGTGCCTGTCTGGCGCCAAGGCTTGGAGGGACAGGAAACGAATCCTCAGGATCGTGGGAGCAGCGGCAAGAGGGAGGGAGCTGGATGTCATTATCCACCTAGGGAAGAATGACCTGGCTGAGAATGGGATCAGAGCAGTGCAATGGGAGTTTGTGGAGTTGGAGGGGGCCTTAGACAAGTAGCACACACAGTAACTTTCTCGGAAGTGCTACCTGTCTATGGCATGGATGAGGCTAGGGCACTCTGCACCATGGGATTCAGTGACTGGTTGAAAAGCTGGTGCAGAGCTCAGGGATTTGGCTTCATTGGGAACTGGGGCTCCACCTGGAGGGATACAGGCCTATACAGGTGCGATGGTCTGCATCTGTCCTGGAGGGGAACCGGGATCCTAGGTGATAGGTTTAAATGCTTCAATGGTAAGCATTTAAATGAGCCAAGGGGGGAGGCACTGAAGAGGAGGAAAAGGGAAATCCTAGCCCCTCCCTCAAAAAAAAATCAGGGTAATTAGTGAAGTAAACACCAAGACAGAGCAGTCGATAGGGAGAAGGGCAGGGGTAAATGGAGAAAAAGACAAAGGCAGTAGGGACAGGGATGGGGCAAAAAGAAATAAAGCCATACGAAATTGGAAGGTAATGAGTACCAATGCCCGTAGTCTAGGTAAAAAGCTCCCTGAAATGGTGGCTTTAATGGAAGAGGGATGCCTGGATATTGTGGCAGTCACAGAAACATGGTACACAGAGAACCATTACTGGGATGTCAACATACCAGGGTACACGATCTACAGGGGGGACAGGGAGGGAAGAAGAGGAGGAGGAGTAGCTCTCTATGTAAGGGAAGGGATCAAAGCAACGGAGTTAAAGGGTAAACAGGGAGGAGAGGAGGCACTGTGGATCACCCTGGAGAAAGGAAATGGCTCCACAATCTGCACAGGGGTTGTATACAGACCCCCCGTCTCAGGGGGGAGGAAATGGACAAGGAAATGAGAGAAGGCATCCTTGGAATGGCAGAGAAATGGGAGATATTGCTGGTGGGGGACCTGAATATGCCAGATGTTGACTGGAGCACCTTTGCTGCAGCCACATCCAAGAGCAGGGCCATTCTCAATACCCTACAGGGGGCATGCCTCAGACAGCTAGTTTTGGAACCCACTCGGGAGAGAGCAATCTTAGACCTGGTACTCTCAAATGAGAACGGAGAACGGATCTCTGATCTAACAGTGGGTAGCCATCTGGGAACAAATGACCACCAAACAGTGTGGTCCACGATAAACTTAGCTGTAGAGTCAAGCCACACAAAAGTGAAGGTACTGGACTTCAGGAGGGCTGATTTTGTCAAAATGGGAGAGTGTCTCAGAAAAGCACTAGCAAGCAGGCAAGAAGGTGGAGTGGAGCAACAATGGGGAAACATCAAAACTGCCATCACGGAGGCAACAAGCCTTTGTATGAAGCAAATAAACAAATCAAAACGAAAGAAGAAAACACTATGGTTCTCAAAAGAAGTGACGAGGAAGATAAGGGAGAAAAAGATAGCATTCAGGAAGTATAAGGAAACACAGAAGGAGCAGGACAGAGAACTGTACCAGTTAAAACAGAAGGAAGCGGGTAAGGCAGTCAGAATAGCAAAGGCCCAAACTGAAGAAAAGATAGCCAACTCAGTTAAGAAGGGGGTAAAACCTTTTATAAGTACATTAGGGAGCAAAGAAAGACTAAGGCAGGGATACTGAGACTGAACAAAGAGGAAGGTGGTTGGGCAGAGAGCGAAAGTGAAAAAGCAGGGATATTGACCGGATACTTCTGCTCAGTATTCACAATGGAAAAGCAGGGGGAAATACCTAATCCGGTCAAGTAGAAACACTCTGGATAGGGGGGTTGATATTAGTCCTTTCATAGAAGAAAGGGTTCTGAAATAACTCTTAAAACTGAAGGTGGATAAAGCAATGGCGCCTGGTGGGATTCACCCCAGAATTCTAAAAGAACTAAGGGAAGAACTAGTAACACCACTGACTACCTTTTTTAATAAATCGTGGGAGGATGGTGTGGTACCTGAGGACTGGAGGAGGGTGGATGTGATTCCCCATCACAAAAGTGGTAGCAAGACAGAGGCAGGAAACTACAGACCTGTCAGTTTGACCTCAGTGGTAGGGAAAATGATGGAATCACTGCTGAAGGAAAGAATTGTTGAGTACCTAGAGGCCAGTGGGGCACAGGACCCAAGGCTGCATGGATTCACAGCGGGAAGGTCATGTCAGACAAATCTAATTGATTTCTTTGACTGGGTGACCAAAGCAGTAGGCCAGAGAGGGGCTGTGGACATGGCCTACCTAGACTTTAGCAAGGCATTTGACACAGTCCCACACAAAAGGTTAATAAACAAATTAGCCAGCCTGGGAGTGGGTCCCAGGTTGGTAGCCCAGGTAAAACACTGGTTGGACAACAGGACACAGCGGGTAATAGTAAATGGAGTCCACAGTGAAGAAAGGAGGGTTACTAGTGGGGTACCGCAGGGTTCAGTACTGGGGCCGGTCCTTTTTAATGTCTTTTTAAGTGACATTGCAGAGGGACTGGAAGGGAAAGTATGTCTCTTTGCAGATGATACAAGGTTCTGCAGCAGGGTTGATACACAAGGTGGGGTGGAAAGGATGAAAAGGGACTTGACAAAGTTGGAGGAATGGTCTAATGTATGGCAGCTTAGATTCAGTGCAAAGAAATGCAAAGTAATGCATCTGGGAAACAAAAACCCCAGGGGAAGAGTACAGAATGGGGGGTGAGATACTGACAACAACAAAAATGGAAAGGGACCAGGGGGTAGTCATATCAGATGACCTAAAAGTGGGCAAGCAATGTGAGAAGGCAGTAAGGAGGCTGGGGTGCATAGGGAGAGGCATCACTAGTAGAAAACAGGAAGTTGTTGGTCCTCTGTACAGACAGTTGGTAAGACCACATCTGGAATACTGTGTACAGTTCTGGAGACCCCATCTCCACAAAGACATAGACAGGGTGGAGGCTGTCCAGAGGAGGGCAACCAAAATGATGCAGGGTCTGCATCAGAAGACATGTGAAGAAAGACTAAATGAACTAAAGATGTATAGCCTCGAGGAAAGGAGGGAGAGGGGGGACATGATAGAAACTTTCAAATATCTCAAAGGAATCAACAAAGTCCAAGAGGGTATCATCTTTCAGAAAAAGAGATGTGCAAAAACAAGGGGGGCACAATTTGAAGATAGAGGGGGGACGGCTCAGAAGTAATGCAAGGAAGTATTTCTTCACAGAGAGGGTTGTGGATACATGGAACAGCCTTCTTGAGGATGTTGTAGGTCAAAAACAGTGGGAGAATTCAAGAATGCATGGGACAGACATAAGGCAATTCTAGTGGGGGGTAGGAGGAAGTAGGCTGTTGGTTAACTAGGATCTGCAGCTTATCCGTTAGGGAAAATGAGCAGACTAGGTGGGCCAAGCGGTCCTTATCTGTGGTCAAATTCTATGTTTCTTTGTTTCTAGGTCACCTGTTCTCTGCATTGAGCGACGCATCCATCTCTGTCCAAGGTCTCATCCAAAGTGTCCTACCCTGTTAGAAGATTCTCTGGCTGGCTGATATGTGTGCACCCATTTTCTCGATTTAACTTATGTTTTTGCTGGAATTCGGTGCAGGTCTGACTGAGTATCCCTCCTCTTGACATGTATACCCACTTGATAACTTCTGCTACTCCAACTTACTGTCTGACCCCTCCCCTTATCCATCTCCTCTGACGGGGCTTAATTATAAACACCTAGGCATATTACTTAGGTTTACCTTGCGAAGGTACTCTGTCTCCCTTGGGGGAGCCTCTCAGGCATTTTGGACTGCATCTTTATGGATAATTTTCCTATCGCTTACCCTTGCTGGGGATATTGAGTCTAATCCTGGTCCAACCCTAGCAAATAATTCATCCCAATCTAACCCCTCCAATCGCTTGCCTCAATCCTCCCGTTTCACTTTTGCTCACCTTAACATTAGGAGCTTTACTGCCAACTTCCCTGAACTTGAGGCTTGGGTATGTTCTAATAAACCTGATATTCTTACCTTATCTGAAACGTGGCTGAAACCCTTCATAGCTGACTCCCACTGCTCCTTTCCAAGCTATAATATGCTTCGGGCAGATCACACTACCCCCAGAAGAGGAGGGAGTTTGGCTTTGTATTTCAAGTCTTGTCTCAATGTGACTCTCCTACATGGTCACCCTTTTGCTAATTGTGAAGTGCTTCATTCCCTTCTCTTGCTTGGGGTGCTAAAAAATACACATCTGTGTTTATATACCTCGTAGAACCTCCAGGCTAGGACTGGAAGAATTTATTGAACTATTGCCGTCTGCATCTGGGAAAAATGAAGTAATCTGCTTGGGAGATTTTCATCAGGACTGGGCTGGACCAAACTCCTCTCTCCTATCATCCATTACTAGCAAGGCGAACCTCACCCAACTTATCCAGGCCCCCACAAGGATCTCCCATCGTGGTTCCTGCTTCACCCTCATTGATTGGATCCTGACTAACAGGAAAGAGAACTTCCCCTCTGCTGGAGTACTACTTGGCTCCATAAGTGATCACTGTCCAGTGTACTGTGTTTGGGACACCACCACCCCCTCATTCCCCTCTAAAGACATCATTTTCCAACCTCTCAATGCTTAACCCTGTTGCATTCCTTCATGACTTAAAAATGGTTGACTCATCTCCCCTCTACATTACCAATGATATTAACTTAGCAGCTGAATATTTCAATGTAGCCCTCCTCCCTCTTCAGCACCAACATATTCCCATCTCCACTCACAGGGTAAAAGGGAAAGTCACCAAATGGCTCAAGCGCCCCCTACTCCAACTGCTAAAACATAGGGATAAACTGTGGGATACATGGAAGTCCTCTGCCCTTCAAGCTGACTTTGAGGCTTACAGGTCCTTATGCAACACCTGTAAAAAGGAGATTCATTTGGCCAAGAGAAAATACTACCGGAACCTTCTCAGTTCCTCTGTCTCAAACCCTAAACGGTACTGGTCACAAGTCAAGGAAATCCTTGGGAACAACAAGCCTATGACTCCAAATGAAATGCTAATAAATAGTACGCACTGCAATAACCCTCTCACCATCGCCAATGCCTTTAACTCCCTCTTTTCCTCTTCTGCCCCCCACCCAGCTTTTCCATTGTGTCCCCTACCCCACTAGTCACTGCTCCCCCTGCTCCTGTGTTGACTCCGGTCACGCGTCTAGAGGTCCTTAAGCTATTAAAATCTTTGCCGGTTAACGGTAATGCTGACATTGATGGTATTCATCCAAGGATCCTTAGACAGTTTGCCTCGTGTCTGGCGGTGCCTGTAACCAGGCTTTTCAACCTCTCAATCTGCTCAGCCTCAGTCCCATTGATCTGGAAAATGTCAGAACCATCCCAGTGTACAAGAAAGGTGACATCAATAACATATAGAACTACCATCCCATCTCACTTCTGCTCACGCTCAGTAAGCTGCCTGAAAAATTGATTCATCGACAGGTCTGTGCACACCTTCTCAACTCTAATCTTCAATCTCCTGTACAACATGGCTTTAGGGCTGGAGAGAGAGCACAACTACTGCTCTAACCCAGTTTGCCAGTGATGTTAAATGCAGCATGGACAAATGCTTACTTACAGGAGCGGTGTTCATAGACCTCTCCAAAGCTTTTGATATGGTGCATCACCCCTTTCTATTGGCTAAACTGCATTCTCTCGGTGCCTCTGATACTACCCTATCCTGGTTTGGCAGCTATCTAGAATATCGCTCTCAGGCTGTCTCTTTCTGTAAAGTTCTCTCATCTCCTACTACTATCTCCTGTGGTGTCCCATAGGGTTCTTGGCCCTCTGCTCTTTTCTGTCTCCCTCAACAACATCCCTACTCCGTCTACTCATTGCCATCTTATCATGTATGCAGATGATTTGGTGCTTTACTCTGCCTCCAAGTCTATTCTTGACATCAATTTACATCTCTCATCCGCCTTTCAGACCCTCCAAGCTTGGTTTTCCTCCAACTATCAAATCCTGAATATATCAAAGACCCAGGACATGCTTTTTGGGTCCACTAAAAAGGTGCCCTCTGAGTCCACTAAGTTCTTGATCCACTGATGTGATGTCAGCTGTCTCTAGCACTTTATCTTTCAAATATCTTGGGGTTACCCTGGACTCGGTACTTGATTTTGCTGCACACATCAAGGAGGTATGCTACTTAGTCAATGCCAAGATTGGTGCGGTCTACAGAATGCATCACTCACTCACTCACTCCAGCTGCTCAGATTTCTGTAGCAAGAGGTGTTCTACTCCCACAACTGCTATATGCCCTCCCAGTACTCTCTCTTGCCCATGTGGGGGTCCTTCACCAATGGGACATATCTTAAAACTGAAATGTATGATCTTACTTCGAGAGGGCTGTTGCAGTAGGTATTTACATATAGGACTAAGCTGCCAGGCGGCAGGATCTCATGGAAAAATTTCTAGCTAGCCGTCTCTGGCGGTGGACTGCCCCCACGTCAGGTGACTGGCATCAGGTGATGTCAGTATAAAGTGGCGGTCCCCCACACCCACCTTCCTGTTCTTTCCTGCCGTCGGCTTGTGAAAGTTCCTCTCGGTAGAACAGCGCTCGTCAGTTCCTTCATCGGTCATAAAGTTTCAACTTTTTCGACCTCTTTTCTCGATTTTATTTTTTCTCAATACCATCTGCTGTGTACATCATCCCTGATACCCTCTGAATCACATAAAAATAAGTGCAACTCGTGTGGTTCCCAGCTTCCACACAAGGACGGCCATTTCCTGTGCCTCTTCTGTTTAGGTCCAGATCACCGTGTGGAGGAGTGCCAGCATTGCCAGAAGTTCAACATGGCTACCTGCAAGTGAAGGCAGCAGTCCCTGGAAGCCCTCCTTAAAAAGAAAATGGCATCCATGGAAAAGGAGTTGAAGAAGCTTAGGCAGGCGTCAACCTCCCCAGAGGGCCACAAAAAGAAGCGGGAAAAGGAGAAGCACCAGGAGCGGGAATTGTCGTCCATGGCAGCTGCGACTTCGGCTGGAGTCACAGCCTTACAGGTCTCATCCCCTCTGGGGGATCGCTCCTCAATGGCAGTCTTGGTGGCTACCAAGAAGGCATCGCCCCTCCTGTCCAGCTTGTGCTGAGGCCCTTCGGGAACCTCCGGGACAAAGGAGGCCTCTGCTTCTGCCAAGGCCGCTCCTCCATCACAGCCTTCTGGTTCGAGCGGGTCTGGTAAGTCAGACGTCAGTCCCGCTGACGCCTGCCCAGACAGGGCTGCTAAGCTGCTCACCTCTTTGGGTGATCACCCAGCCGGCCACCCTTCCGACAAGGACGCCCCCTCCTGCATGGCCTTCCTCAGATAGGGAGTCCAGTAAGTCAGACACCGGCTCCTCCGATGTCCACCCGGACGCTGCTGATAAGACAGCCGCCGGCACCTCCGATGACTGCTCTGGCAACCTGCCTGTGTCAGACCCTATCATCACACCTGACAACCCAGGCTCTCCGCAAATGGTTAACTGCATTGCCCACTGAGGTCCCTGCATCACCTTGGTTCCCACCTGGGGATTTTAACCCTCCCTCCCTGCTTGAGGCCGAAGATTCAGGGATGCTGCCGTCAGGGGTCCACCCTCCTACGCTGGACCCTCTAACACTGGACCCGACGCCAGCCAACCCGATGCCACCCTCTGACATTCCTTTACTCGACGGAAGACCCGTTTCTTCATCAGGTCCATTGGACCCTTTCAGCAGTCTCCCTACGCCGGGCCCGACACCCGCTGGACCAACGTTTCCTCCGTCCAGTCCACCAGTAGGACCTGTGCCAGAACCTGCTGCCCCAGCAGAGCCCCTGGCACCAGGGTACGCGACACCACATTATCCAGTGCCGCAGTATCCGGCGCCACAGTACCCGATGCCTGCTTATCTGGTACCACAGTACCTGATGCCTCAGTACCCAGTGCCGGGCTACCCGCCATCGGGCTATGGATACTCTCTTTATGGGTACCCACACTACCCATATCCGAGCCCCCTCCTCTTTCTCCACCTCCGCTGCCCACTCCGCAGCAGCCAGTGGACCTGAAGGAGACTTTGGCCTCGAGGTGGAGAGCCGACTCCTGACACCAGTCCCCGTACCGGACCCCTCACGTTGGAGACAGAAGACTTCATCCCCCTTACCCGATGCCAGAGCAGAACCTTCTGGCTCCAAGGGTGGGGAAAACATGCACCCCCAGGGGATCTTCAGAAGGGTCATCCCTCCCAGAGAGACTTCATCTTCTTCTTCTTCTCCTTCTCCTCTTTAAGGGCATTCCGACTCCGATTCTGGATTGGATCACTCTGATCATGAAGACAAGCCTCATACTCCAGAACGTCCAAGGCCGAGGAACCCTCCGAAGTCCTTTCCGTAGGATTCCTCCTTTCTGGGGCTTTTGAAGAAGATCCAGGAGTCTTATTCGTGGCATTCAGTGGAGCCAGATCCACAGCTCAAGAAACTCGCTGCTCATTTGGATCTGCCCAACACTGCTCCTACACTGATCCCACCATGGACTGAGCCTCACATTGATCTTGTTTCCACCATTTGGAAGGAACCATTGGTGCTGGCCACCCCGAGAAAGGTGGATAGGCTTTACCAGGCTCTGGAGGATAAAGACTTTCTCAGTGTTCACCCCAAGGCAGATTCAGTCATGATCAGTGCCACCCACAGCCACTCTGCCAGCCCAAAACACCTGAGCTCGTCACCACCGGACAAAAAATCCCAGCCTCTGGACTAGTACGGGAAGAAGATATATGCTTCTTCAACCCTAGGTATCAGGGCCCTTAACTACGTCGCCCACATGGGGGACATCCAGAAGTCCATTCTTGGCCAGGTGGAATCCAAGCTGGACTCCCTTCCTGATTCACAGACCAAGCAGGAACTGGGAGACCTGGTCCATTTCGCTCATTTAGCCTGCATGCACATGCTCCATGCCACATACGATGTGGTGGACACTGCTGGCAGGAGCTTGGCTTTCGCCGTAGGCTTATGATGTCATGCTTGACTCCGTGTGTCAGGATTGGTCTCTGAAGTTCAATTCACTATCCAGGATGCTCCCTTCAGGGGTTCGGTGCTGTTCAGGGTGATGTCAAGAACATCATAACTGAACTGCAAGAAAAGGGCACTGCACTGAAGTCTATCCAGACCATGTACACGCCCCCTCAGGGGCAGCGATGTCCCTTTCATCGCCAGACCCAACAAAAGCAAAATCCCAATCAGGAAAAATGCACCAACAAACGTCGGGGCCCCTCCAGCAACCAAGACTCCCCCCACCAAGAAATCCACGGGAGCCTCGGCTGCTGCACTGCCCCACACCACCTGACTCTCGGCCTCTCCCTCTGCCTCTGGCCATTCCAGAGGAACCTGTAGGAGGGAGATTCTCCTCCCATCTACCAGATTGGGATAGGATAACATCGGACACTTGGGTGCGCCAGCCAATATCTGCCGGACACTCAATAGAGTTTCTATAGAAACCTCCTTGAAACCCATCCCCACAGTCATTTTACTCTCCGCAACATCTTCCTCTGGTCCTGGAAGAAATTCTATCCCTTCTGTCAAAGACGATGATAGAATACGTCCCCATTCATCTTCGGGGGATGGGCTACTATTTCCATTTCTTTCTAGTTCCAAAGAAGACGGAAGACTTTAGACCTATCCTAGACCTCAGCTCTATGAACATGTTTGTGCAGTACAGATGCGTCAGAATGCTCTCCTTGCACAGCCTTCTTTCTCTGCTCTGGCTGGAATGGTGGCTATGCACCCTGGATATGCAGGATGCTTACCTGCACATCCCCATATGCCCTTCCAACCGCAAATATCTTCATTTTTGCTTTCAGGAGAG
The DNA here is from genome assembly GCA_016271365.2 of Neoceratodus forsteri. Classification (NCBI taxonomy): domain Eukaryota; kingdom Metazoa; phylum Chordata; order Ceratodontiformes; family Ceratodontidae; genus Neoceratodus; species Neoceratodus forsteri. The sequence goes on along the minus strand of JADMNL010000035.1, from coordinate 28,384,923 downwards.
TCACTACCAATTCGTGGTCCTCCCATTTGGTCTTTCCTTGTCACCCCAAGTGTTTACCAAATGCCTGGCAATGATAGTGGCCCACTTGTGTACTCAGGGTTTGCAGGTCTTCCGGTACCTGAACGATTGGCTCCTGGTAGCCCCATCCAGGGCAGATCTTCTGCACTCTCTTTCCCTTACCCTGCAGATTTTTACTAGCCTGGGTATTATCATCAACCAGGCCAAGTCCCATTTGGTCCCTTGCCATTGCCTCCAGTTCATAGGGGCAATTCTGGACACGGCCATGGGCAAAGTCTTTTTGCCTCCGGACAGGATCAAGACCCTTCACAACCTGGCTCGTTTCCTGTCCTGTTGCAGAAGGGTCAGAGCCAGGCCAGTTCTCCTTGGGCTCATGGCAGCTGCCATTCTGACAGTTCTGTTCACTCGGCTCCATATAAGGATCTCTCAGTGGATGCTTCAGTCACAATGGGACCAAACCACTGATGATCTAGACTGAGAGGTGCTAGTGTCGGATCCCAATTGCAGGGACTTGCACTGGTGGATGGTTCAGGCGAACCTGTGTCTGGGAGTTCCATTTTCCATCGCTCCTCCTTCCCAGACGTTGACAACGGATGCATCAGGGGAGGGCTGGGATGCCCACCTAGGGTCTCACAGGACTGAGGGCAGCTGGTCCCTGTTCAAACAGAAACTGCACATAAATGTGCTCAAACTGAGAGCAGTCCTATATGCCCTACAGGCTCTTCTACCCTTCATTCTTCCCGGTCATCTTCTCATCCAATCAGACAACATATGTGTAGTCTGGTACCTCAACAAACAGGGAGGAACACGTTCTTATCCTCTGTGCCAGGAGGCGATGAGAGTCTGGCATTGGGAAGCTCAGCACAACAATCACCTGACCGCAGTTCACGTTCCGGGAGTGGAAAACACCCTGGCAGATGAACTCGGTCGATCCTCAGCCAGGGTTCGCGAATGGTAGTTAGACCAAAAGGTCATAAATGGCATCTTTCGACAGTGGGGGACACCTCATATAGACATCTTCGCCTCCCCCCAAAACACAAACCTTCCCGCTTTCTGCTCACTCGCTCCAGGTTGAGACATTTTCTGGCAGGACGCTCTGTCTCTCTGGTGGAGGGACAGATTTGTTGATGCCTTCTCACCCATTCCGTTGATTCCGAGGGTCCTGAACAAACTTAGATCAGAAGGGGCTCAGATGATCCTCATCGCCCCCTTCTGGCCCAGGCAAGTTTGGTTCTCTGTTCTGCAACAGTTTTCAGAGGAACTTCCGCTCCCTCTTCCTCTGTCACAGCACTTGTTGACCCAGGATCAGGGGACCTTTGTTCACCCAGGCCTCAAATTCCTTCATCTCCATGCATGTCTCCTACAGACGTATCTAAATCCCGCTTTAGAGTCTCTCCTTTAGTAGTGGACATTTTAGTGGAGGCGAGGAAGCCTTCCACCAGGTCCACCTACGTTATGAAGTGGAAACGGTTTTCCATCTGGGCAGATTCTAAAAACTTAGAGCCTTTTTCATGCCCAGCCAACAAAGTCCTGGACTACATGCGTCACCTCTTTGACCTGGGTCTCAGCCATTCCTCTTTAAAAGTCCATATGGCAGCTATTTCAGCATACCACATTCCCTTTGGAGATAGGATTTTTGCTCAATTGGAAGTCTCCAAGACTTTCCGTAAAGGGGTTCTCCACTTGAGACTCCCCCATCCACAATCCTGCTCTTCCATGGGACTTGAATTTCATGCTGGAGAAGCTCACACTGCCTCCCTTCAAGCCTGCAGCAGAAGCAGACCTAAAGTTCCTCTCTTGGAAGACTCTCTTCCTAGTGGCCATCATTTCTGCCTGGTGCATTGCCGAGCTCCAGACCTTGATGTGTAAAATCCCGTATTGATTTTCCACAAGAAATGTGTGGCTGTATGCACCAACCCTAAGTTTCTCCCTAAGGTGGTGACTGAATCTACACTGAATCAATCCATTGAGCTACCGGCTTTCTTTACGCAACACTCCAATCAAAGGGAGTACCTCTTGCATACCATGGATGTTCACAAAATCCTAAGATACTACATCTGTCAGACTAAGGATTGCAGGAAGACTGATCAGCTCTTTGTCTCTTTCGCTCACAAAAGAGAAAGAATGCTGTTTCTAAGCAGTGCCTTTCTAAATGTTTTGCGAATTGTATCACTTTCTGTTATGACAAGTACAATAAGATCCTTCTGGGTCAAGTCAGAGATCACTCCACCAGAGGAGTAGCTGCCTCTGTTGCTTGTTTCAAGAATGTGTCAGCGGCAGACATCTGCACAGCTGCAACTTGGACTTCTGTCCATATCGTCACAAAACACTACAGTTTGGACATTGCCTCTCGCTGTAGAGCAGGCTTTGGGTTGGCTGTCCAGCAAGGTCTCCTCTCATGAGACCTGTTCAGCCCTCAGGTTTATGTTGTGGATGACAAACCTCCTCCCGAGTGTTTTTCTTGTTCCAGACTGTCAAGGACTTAGTCCTATGTGTGAATACCTACTGCAAGAGCCCTTTCGAAGTAAGGTACTGCAGTTACGAAAGAACTTACCGTAACAGTAGATTTTCAAGAGAGGCTCTTGTAGTAGGTATTCAAACAACATGAAGTCTTGCTGTATTCTGACTATTGCAGTTAGGTCCTGCCTTTCAACTGCCCCGGAGAACAAAGAGTCAACTTTCCATGGCCAGCATGGAACGTTCAGCGCAAGCTCAGTTGAAGCCCCTGTCTGCTGTTGTTTAAACTCCAGCCGTCAAATTCTTTACTCTGCCTCACTGAACAGTCGCTCCGGAGATTTCTCCTTTGCTCGGTTCAAAAAAAGTCGGTTAAAGTGTCTCTTTCTCGCTCGGTTTCTACGGATTTCTGCTACCAAATCTGTTGGTTTAAGTCTCTGTCTGTGGTACCGTGAGTACTAGATAGGTTTTACATTCAGTTTCTGTGTGGAACTTGTAAATTTGGGATTGGTTCGGTTTGAACCGATCAGATTGGGTATGAGGATAATGATGATGATGGTGATTATGAAAGTCTGGATGTGCCTATTGACCCGGACATCTCCCCAGACAGACCTTCAGGTGTTTCTCCTCCTAGGCTTTCTGAGTCCCCTTCCCCACTTTATGTTTTACAAGAAAGTGGCTGAAACCCTCCAGCTTCCAATGGAAGAAGCAGTAGAAGATCAGGAGGAGCCTGATTTTGTTGAAATGATGGACATCCCAGAGTCGAGGAGACTGTCTATTCCCCTCCATAAATCTTTTGGGAAACAGACATTTAAAATTCTAAAGACTCCTAACTCCATACCTCCTGTGGACAGACGATTGGACAGAGGTATACCCTTTCAGGCTCGGACACGGAGTTCCTTTCTCAGCAATGCAGCCATGTTGGGGTAGTGTAGGCTGCTGCCTGTGATAAGGCAAATATTCACTTGGCATCACACCCCCCAGATAAGGACTCCAGGAGGACTGATGCCATGACAAAGAAGCAGTACATGGCAGCATCTTTGGGACTCAGGCAGGCTAACTGTATGGCCTACACAGCTAGATACCAGAAGTCCAGGTGGGACACTGTGCTGGCTCTGGCTAAACAGGCCCCTGACCAGCTTGCTAAGGGCTGGAGCAGGTGGCTGCAGTTGGATGAGGCATCCAAGGTGCAGTTTCATGCTGCTGTGGACTCCAATGATGTTTCATCTAGAGTCATGGCTACATCTGTGGCCCTTGAGATGGCTTGGCTCAGATGTACTAGCCTATCACAGGATACCCAGGCTAAGGCCATGGTTCCCTGTCATTTGTAATTCTCTGTTTGGGGAGCAGACAGAGAATTACATGAAAAAATGAGCCAGTACAGGACCGCCTACAGGTGCTCAGGCCAAAGAAAGGCAAGCCACCCCTCAGAGACAGCATTCCAGGGGCAGGGGCAGGCCCTTTCAAAGGCCTTTTAACCAAGCCCAGGCCTCCTCTTCTGCTTATGCTCAGAGGGGGTTCTTCAGAGGGAGAGGCAGACAGGGAATGAGCAGGCCTGCTTCCACCCCTCAGCCTAAAGCCCCTGCCAAGCAGAAATCCTGATGGGTCTGCCCGGACCAATTCTTCAATACCTGTAGGGGGCAGGCTGGCTTACTTTGTCCAGTACTGGAAGTCTCTGACATCAGACAAGTGGGTCCTGGAAGTAGTAAGCCAGGGACTGGTTCTCAGCTTCAAAAAATTTCCCAAGATGAGAACCAGGTCCTTTCTACCTGCAAATCCATCAGAGACCCTTGCCCTAGAGGCAGAGATTTCTTCCCTTCTGGCTCTCAGAGCCATAGAAAGGGTTCCTACCCTATACAAGGGCAAAGGATTGTACTCCAGGTACTTCCTAACCCCCCAAAAAACAGGAGAATGGCGGCCCATCCTGGATCTAAGATATCTGAACAAGCACCTTTTAAAACTAAAGTTCAAAATGGTGACTCTGGGAATAATTCTGCCCTCTCTAAGGCCAGGGGACTGGCTAGCCTTCCTGGACCTCAAAGATGCCTCTTTTCACATTCCCATCAGGTGCTCCCACAGAAAGTACTTCAGGTTCGAGTTGCCCTCAGGCCACTATCAATTCAGAGCAATTCCTTTGGCTAACATCAGCCCCAAGGGTGTTCACAAAGTGCCTGGCAGTAGTGGTTGCTTTCCTAAGGAGAAAAAAGATCTCCATTTTTCCATACTTGGACGACTGGCTCATAGTGGGTCAGTCTCCAGACCAAATCAAGTCACATCTGCAAATAACTCAGCAAGTGCTCACTTCCTTAGGATTCCTACTCAACCTTCCAAAGTCAGTTCCGAGCCAGTACAGCTCCTCACCTTCATAGGGCGGAGCTGGATATAATAAGGGCAAGAGCCTTCCTTCCCCTGGACAGGGCAAGGACCCTTATGGAACTGGCCTCTTCATTCACCCTTCAGGTGTCTCGACCAGCAAGGCATTTCCTGCAGCTCCTGGGCCACATGGCAGCCTTTACAGCAGTGGTCCAGGGAGCAAGATTTCAGATGAGGGACATTCAGCTCCACTTAAGAGCCTTCTGGTCCCAAAGAAAGGATTCCTTTACTAAACTAGTCCCAGTGACTCGAACCCTGATCCAGGCTTTGCAATGGTGGCAGGATCAGGACAATTTGAGACAAGGAGTTCCCTTTGTCACTGAGTCTCATTCAGTGATACTCACCACAGATGCCGCCCTGCTGGGCTGGGGAGCCCACCTGGGGGATCTTACCACCCAAGGGCTGTGGTCATCTCAAGAATCTCTGCTTCACATCAGTCTCTTGGAACTCAGAGGAATGTTTCTGGCACTGCAAGCCTTTTCCAAATCTGTACAGAACAAGGTGGTCCAGATCAGAACAGACAATACCACCACAATGTGGTACATCAGCAAGCAAGAAGGTACTCGGTCTATGGCCTTGTGCACAGAAGCAATGAAGTTGTTGTCCCTGGCCTATTCCTTGCAAACCTCTCTGATAGCAGTTCACCTCCCAGGGAAGGACAATGTCCTAGCAGATGCTCTCAGCAGGATATCCCAGGGCCATCACGAATGGACCCTAGATCCCCTAGTTTTGAAAGTGATTTTCTCAAGATGGGGCACTCCACAGATGGATCTTTTTGCAACCCCAGACAATCACCAACTTCCTCTCTTTTGTTGCAGACCCCCAGTCTTGGGCTCAGTCCCCCTGGATGCTCTGATTCTGAATTGGGAAGGGAAATTTCTGTATGCTTTTCCCCCTCCCTCTCCTGTTCAAAGTGTTAGTCAAGATCAAGTCTCAACCATGCAAAGTGATTCTGATTGCTCCAGACTGGGCCAGACAGCCCTGGTACCCACTGTTGCTGTCCTTAGCAGTCCACTTTTCCCTGTCTCTTCCCAGGAATTACAACCTGTTGACATCCTCTCGGGAGGATTTGGTATCCGAACCTCAAATCTCTAATTCTCAAGGCATGGCTCTTGAAGAGTTAAGAGTTTTCTGATCTGCACCTTTCTCAGGGGGCTCAGGTTATCCTTAAGGCTTCTCGAAAGCCTTCCTCCAGAAAGACTTACAACTCCAAATGGAAAAGGTTCACTATTTGGTGCTCTAATAAGCATATTTCTCCAGAATCTGCTGGGTTACCTACAGTCCTGGACTCTTAATGGCTTAGGACTTAGGCCAGCTACACTTAAAGTGCATCTGGCAGCTGTTTCTGCCTTCTTGTCAGTAGGCATGCCCTCTCCTCTGTCAGCCCATCCTGTGTTTTGTAAGTTCTTCAAGGGATTGCTGCACACCAATCCCCCCTTTAGGGACCCTGCTCCTGCTTGGGACCTTAATGTTTGCATTGCTCAGCTTATGCAACCACCCTTTGAGCCTTTGTCCTCTGCAGAGCTTAAGTACTTGACTTGGAAAACTGTGTTTTTGGTAGCCATTACCTCTGCCAGGCGTATCAGTGAATTGCAAGCCCTGTCAGTGGAGCCTGATTTCATCTCTTTCCACAGAGATAAAGTGGTCCTAAGAACTAACAGGACGTTTTGCCTAAGGTGGTTTCAGATTTCCACCTTAATCTATGTCTCTCCCTGTTTTCTTCACTGACCATTCCTCCTCTGGAGAGAGGAGGCTGCACAGCTTGGATGTTAAGAGGACCCTCAGCTACTACATAGAGCGCACCAAGGGTCACAGGTTTGAGTCCCTCTAGTTGTTCCTCACATATGGAGAGGTCGGTAAGGGCAAACCTGCTACTAAGAGATCTATTGCCAGGTCGATTGCCTCTTGTATACAATTCTGCTATGAAAAGCTGGGTAGAACCCCACCCTCAGGCCTGAGGGCTCATTCTACTAGAGGTACAGCTGCTTCCCTGGCTGCTGCCAGGGATATTCCTATCTTAGAAATTTGTCAAGCAGCCACGGAAAACAGTCCATACATTCACCAAGCATTACTCTCTGGATATCCAGGCTAGGAGTGATGCTGGTTTGGCACAGCAGTACTTCAGAGCCTATTCCCAAAGTAGGTTCTGTCCCTCCTCCATGGAGGTACTGCGCAGTAGTCTGCAATAGTCAGAATACAGCAAGACTTCATGTTGTTGGAAGAAAAATTACTCACCTTAGTAATGTTGTTTCTTCTAATGGAGTCTTGCTGTATTCTATCCTCCCTCCCTCTCAGAACCTGGTTTTTGGGATGTGAGTGGGCAGGAGCAGTGTTGGCACCCTAGAGGTGCCCCTTTTTCACCCTCCTTTACTTTGGGTGCGTGTTGTGTTTTGTTTTTTGGGTTTCCTGACTTGAGTCTTTGCTTTGAAACCAAAAAACCCTTTTGTAATAAATTTAGTTGCCAGTTGGCTAGTGTGAGTTTTACAGTTTCCACACAGAACTTCTAGTGAGTATTGCTCGTAAAGATCTGATGGTTGGAGTTTAAACAACAGCAGACAGGGGCTTCAACCGAGCTCGCGCTGAACGTTCCATGCTGGCCATGGAAAGTTAACTCTTTGTTCTGTGGGGCAGTTGAAAGGCAGGACCTAACTGCAGTAGTCAGAATACAGCAATACTCCATTAGAAGAAACAACATTACTAAGGTGAGTAATTTGTTCTTACCTTCCCTCCCTCCCTCCGTCCCCCTAAGTTTCCACTTGAGACCCCCATCTGCAATCCTGGCCCTCCATGGGACTTGAATTTCATCCTGGAGAAGCTCAATCTGCCTCCATTTGAGCCTGCAGCAGAAGCAGACCTAAAGTTCCTCTCTTGGAAGACTCTCTTCCTGGTGGCCTTTGTCACAAACACACTCCGCAGGTCAGGCCCTCTGCTCCCACAGTGCCAACCTCAGAGCACAATAGTGTTAACAAGTAACAGACAGGTTAGCCCTCCTGTCTGCTTTTGGGTCCGAATCACCTTTCATCACAAGTTCTGGGGGGATTCTAACAGTGAACCTTATGCTAGTGTACCCAATATATAGGCTCAGATACTCACCCTCTTCGGGGATTGCGGTACAATCTTTCACCAGGGGCACCAAGCCAGACTTCCAAAATGAACCCTTAAAACTGTATAAAAGACCTTGGGTGTATTCTTACCTTTTCCCAGTTTAGTAACACCATCATGCTCTTCAGAACAGCTGTCAAACTTAACCACATATATATATCACATGCAAAAAAGAACTTGGAAGACACACCCAGGCAGTCATCTTGAAAAAAAGATTTTACTAAAAGATGATAGAAATATCAAAAATGTAAACACAGAACAATATATCAAAGAGCTCACAATCCCATAAAAGAACAAGGAAAGATTACAAAACAAAAACTCCTACCACCATACATTCAGACCTTTTCTATTTAATGTATTACCTCTGTAGTTCTTATAGTTAGATCAGAGAGCTCTGTTTCTCTAGAGTCCCAAAATAATGTCATATTCCCCAGTTTCAAGGATACATTTCAACTCCATCTCCCCACCTCCTTGGTGAGTCATCTATCGCCTCCTTTTAGAATATAAAATTACAAAAATGATTTCCTGTCAGGAGATATTTTAAATAATGTGACTTCAGAAGGAAAGGCACTTCTTAAATATGACTCCTTAATTAAACATTTTCTCTTTGATCTTGTGTGGCTCCTGTTACCAGGGCACATCACAGGGTTTACAACTTTTTTTTTCACTTTATCTTTTTATTGATGTTTTGAATGTATAAAGAGGAACAAAACATACAATGCATTTGGAAGATATCATCCATTATAAAGAAACAGAACATCACATTATGCATAACAATATGTGGGTTATAGAAATACAGAGGTCTCATTGCGTGATTATTCTTAGATCTTGAACCTAAACAAATGTGCAGGTGGATGATGGCAGGGTTAAAATCAAGCAGGGCAACTGTTAATTCAAAAATATCCATAATGTATAAAGTGAGTACTAGTAAATGCTTTAACCTGGATTTTATGTAAAATGCATAAAATGATATATAAGAGAATACAATTAGGGTTTTACAACTTTTAACACCATGTTGGTATCAATGTTCTTCCTAGAGGAATCGTAAAGCTTTAGGAGCCCTATATCCTGGCAGCTGGGTCAGTTGTAATTAAGACAAAAAAACAGGAGACCTTTAATCAAGTCTCTCTGTTTTTTTTAATTACCTCACTTGTCACTGCTGACACCTTGATGTGGGCCAATTTCTCCCATCCTCTGTTCAAGTTTACAACCTGTAGCTTCACTGAAACCTGGAAGGAGGGGGGTACCCATAAGCACAGGCTGTCTTATGTGAGACAATCACTTGCAATATTTTTATATTACAAATATCATACAACAATCATAACCAGCTGGCCAAGCGTCACAGCCATCACTTCTGCTCAGCGCATTTCTGAGCTCTAGGCCTTGATGTGTAAAATCCCATATTTGATTTTCCACCAGGAACGTGTGGCTGTACGTACCAACCCTAAGGTGGTGGCTGAATCTACGCTAAATCAATCCATTGCGCTACTGGCTTGCTTTACGCAACACTCCAATCAAGGGGAGTACCTCTTGCATACTGTATCATGGATGTTCACAGAATCCTGAGATACTACACCAGTTGGGCTAAGGATCTCAGGAAGATTGATCAGCTCTTTGTCTCTTTTGCTCACAAAAGAGGAGGCAATGCTGTTTCTAAGCAATGCCTTTCTAACTGGTTGGTGAATTGTATCATTTTCTGTTATGACAAGTATAATGAGACCCTTCCAGGTCAAGTCAGAGGTTACTCCACCAGTGGAATAGTTGCCTCTGCTGCTTGTTTCAAGAATGTGTCAGCGGAGACATCTGCACAGCCGCAACTTAGACTTCTGTCCATACCTTCACGAAACACTACAGTTTGGACATTGCCTGTTTTTTCTTGTTCCAGACTGCTTGGGACTCAGTCCTATATGTGAATACCTACTGCAAGAGCCCTCTCGAAGTAAGAAAGTACAGTTACATAAGAACTTACCATAACAGTAGATCTTCGAGAGAGGCTGTTGCAGTAGGTATTACCTTCCCACCCTCCATCCCCCTAAGTTTCTTTGCTTCATTTCCATGGGGGGAGTATCCTGTTCTCTCTTGTTTTGTCTCTTTTGGTCTTTGGCGGGAAAGAACTGGAAGGCGGACGTCGCCTGAGGTGGGGGCGGTCCCCCACCAGAGACTGCTAGCTAGAAATTTTTCCATGGGGTCCTGATGACTGGCAGCTTAGTCCCATATGTGAATACCTACTGCAAGACCCTCTCTCGAAGATCTGCTGTTACGGTAAGTTCTTATGTAACTGTACTTTAATAGTGTAGTTACACCCAAGCTTGATTTGTTTCAAATCCTTGATGTACTCTTACTGCGTACTTCCTGAACATTAGGAACACCCCAAAGAGTGCAGCTACATATGATGCAGTTATCTCCATTCCTCCCACTGTATCTTGGATAGCTAGACTTTTTTGTTGTGTTCCCAAGTCCAGCAAAGATGCAGTGGGAGCTGATCATGGATTGTGTAATCACATTTTTGTGTGGTAATAGCAGAATGGCAGGAAGTCCTGTTTTTCACTTTCAAAACCAAAAAGGAATCAGAATCAAACTGACCAGCTATGTCAAATATTCTACAGAATGTGAGCATTTAAAGTACATTGGCCATGCATGTGAAAGAATTTGAATACTACCAGGACTATTTTTGTGTGTCAGTTATAACTTAGATGGCTGTACGATGCCGGTTTGACAACAAACACACCAACTGGCATGACAGCGCCAGGCTCCATGTCGACTGCAATCTGCAGTCAGCATGGAGTCACACACATCGGAGTGTGTTTTCTCGTAGGGGGCTTCACCCCCCCCGAACCCCTCACATGGGGAGCACTGCCCCCCCCATAAATATAGATACCAACTTCAAAGGGGGGGTGAAGGTGGAGGAATGTGTTGCCAGGTCCCAGGTGCACTTCTGCAGTGACATGGCACTGTTGTCGATATTGATGCATGTCGCTGTTTGGGGGGGCATACCACTCAGATAACCACCAAGCAGTAGATTTCCATTGAGTGGGACAGCCAAATGATGTGCACACATGCCAATGATGTTGTACATTGGATAACACAAGGAGAAGGGTGCCCTTTAGAATTATGTGCCCTATAGAATTATAAGGACTATAGTAGTAATGACGCATCTAAAACTCTGTCTGCTTCCTCGACAACAGGGGGGCAAGTATAGGGTATGTTACAAATCCAAGCATCTGTCATTTGACATGTTGATTGGTGGAAGCAAAAGGGATTTTCATTCTTGTATTCTATTTAAATGTATACAAACTCTGTTTTCTTGCCAATCATGTTGCATTTGTAAGCCAACCAAGGTTGTCTGTTAGGGAAAGTCATGTGAATGATGATGCCAGAACACTGCTATTGTAGTCCTTGTAATTCTGTACCCTGCCCTACATGTATTTTACATCCCTCCTCCCCACAAGTGTGTGAAAGCATAGGGGCTCTATACTAGTTGAAGGCAGTGTATTCCAGTGTACTGGAGCTGTTTCTTAGTCATCTGCTTTCAGTGTAGATCTTGGGACCACCGGTAACCCTCCCTCAGCTGAATGTAGCTGTAAATGTGAGACATAGGGAGGGAAATGATGCTACAGAAATTGTAGGTTGCATTCAGGGTTTGTATCTCAAAATCAAGACCTAAGCCAGTCCTCAACCAGTCAGTTCACTGGGCAAAGGTGTTGCGTGCTCTGACATCCCAGTGGCTGTATGGAGCCTAGCTCCTGCATTGCATACCATCTTCATGTGGTGGAAGTGATGTGCTCATGAGCCCACATTGAGTGTGTCACAGTAATCACAGTGCAGTGTGACAAATGCATGAAATACCAGCCAAGGTGATGGGTGCTAAAACCATTAATGATTTCAAGCACAGCTGGGACAGAATGAAGGGCACAGTGGTTGCTCAAGATAACAGACACTGGAATGGGAATGGGGTGGTTGGGGAGGGCTAGGATACTGAATGGACAGTAGGTCCTGAGGTTAGGTAGGGTACCACGGGCAGAGTGCATGGACCATTGATCTTTTTCTGCCATCATTGTCTGTTTCTGTGTTTAGTATGGTCCGATCCAGCAGTGTTAATAAGCCAAGAACTACTGCCATGTACCTTGTGACAAGGTGGGCTGGGGGGGAGGGAATGAGAGACTGTTGCCCAGCCAATTGTGTATCAGAGACTAGCTAGGTTTCATTTATTATTTATTTGAAAATTGGTGACTGGGAGAGGCACGCTGAGCCAAAGCTCATTTCCAGGTGTGACCCAGGGAAAAGGCAAGTGGAGAGTAATGTTACAAAGAAATACAAACCAGACTGCTAATGAAATTGCAAGAACAATAACTTAAAGTGCATAACTGCAGTACAGACTAGGGGGTGGGCGAACCAGTTTGTCAGAAATATGAACCAACCCAAACAAGCTGAAATGTTTGGAAGTGAACTGCTTCCCAACTGTTTGGGCTGTTCAGATCAGTTTGGAAGGTGGCTCTGTCGCGGGAATGATGGGCTTGAGAAGTGAGAGAGCACAGGAGGAACCAGAGACAAGGCTCTAGTTTCTCATTGAATGGATGCACTGTCCATACCCCTAAGGTGGCACCTGATTGTGTTTGCTGTAGCAACCCACGTGGTCCTCCTTAGGAGCTGGCTGCAGAGGAACACAGAGCTGGAGAAGGAACAGCAGCATTTATGCTGCTCTGTGCTGCTTTGTGTCTCTGCTTCGCCTTACAGATGACTGATGAGAACAGTTAATTTTTATTGAAAAGGGAAAACTTGGGGGTGGCAAGTGGGGACTGGGACTGGGATTCAGGGAGTTTGGGATGCGGGAACCCGGGGAGGGGAAGAGTGGGAGATAAGTGTCAATGGAGTCCCAGTTTTTTTTTGTTTTTTTTTTGCTGTAGACTGAAGAGAAAGGGGGTGAACTGTGTCAAGTTCACCCCAGCTGTCCAGTGCCATTTCTTATTTCTTTGTATACTATCCATGTGCCCTCCTCCCCCACAAACAAGTCAGTCAGACATCTCTTGTCTCGCCTTGTGCTCCGTGGGGTAAAGAAACCTATAAGCTTTGGCTCCGTGCATTCCATCACATGGAATAATCCTTTGAAGGAAAAGTAAATTTATTTCATAGAGGATTAGGCCAGGAATCTCTTTGGATAGCAGTGCCTGCAACACTAGCCCCTATAGCTCAGGTCCAGTATGTTAACTAGTGTGTGTGTGTGTGTGTGTGTAATAAAATCTGACAGCCACCCATCAGTGCCACATCTTGCAAACTGTTTGTGTGACTCCCCCCCTCCTCCCAAACAAGTCAGTCAGCTTTCGTCTCCTCCCTGTGCTCCATGGGGTAAATCTACAAGTTTGGACTCATTGGGAATGGCATTATGTCATGTAGAATAAAATAAATAAATAATCCTTGAAGGAAAAGTCTATCTTGCCACTATCAAGTTTAAATTAATTCCTTAGAACTTTAAGTAATGAGGATTTTTTGTCTCTACTTGATGTAAAATAATAGCTTTTTTATTATTTGCCTTGCTAAAGTGTAGAGTTAAAAAACAAAATAATTACTTTCTCGCTGTTTGCCTAGACCAGATTGTAGGTTATTTAAGCCTGCTCACATGTGTCTCTGGCACAAGTCTGTTTCTCTGCTTAATGAAGTTTTATTTAGAGCTCAATTTTAGTGTTAAGGCATAATCTGGATTTAAGTCCTAGTTTTAAATTATTTTGATTGAACTCCTTGACTACCCTTCACCCCTCTCCCTCCCCTTCCCCTAAGCAATCCCTCCCCCAATTTAGAATACAGTTGATTCCTTAGAGCCAGACAGCTTAAACCAGCCTCCCTTCTCTGTGCACCTGAAATGCAGACAGCATAACCCCGCCCCTCAATTTCTCCTCACAGTTGCAGAATTATACTAAATCTTTTCCTTCTCCCCCAGGTTTCCTCCTTCTACCTTGCCCTTGATCGGGTTGGACCTCCTCGGCGAGCCCTTATGGCTCTGAATTTCCTGCCGAACCACTCCTCTTGCGGTTTGGTCCAGCATCGAAGCTCGAGTCACCTCAGGTACGGAGCAATAACTACCCTGCAGCGCATTCCTGAGAGCCCAGTACTTTAATATCCTTGGCATGTCTCCACTGGATACTGCAGCATTGAACTTGTAAATATTGGTGCCTTCCTCACTGCTGCTTGTGGTCAGGTGATTTTCAGCCCGCCACCCCCTCCCCTGTCCATAATTAAATACACCAGTGCTCCTACCCTTCAACCCTACTCCCTTCTTATTGGCTGTAGGACTTGGCACATCTCAAGCTTGGTAGGGGAGTCCATACTTCCTGTCCATGGTTTAGCAAGTCTAGACTGTTTCTTGCATCATATTTCTTCCTCCTTATTTCTTCAGCTCATAAAGGGATAGTTATACGCTCTATCCCTACCTCATATCTGCCTGCTCACCTTCTTTGCTCCCATTTCAGCCACTCTGATTTTCTGTTGCCTTCTTCTACCCCGTTTTCTTCCCCCCAATTTTATTTATTTATTTTATTTAGTTTTTGTTGACCGGGTAAGTGCAGTAGACAAATCTTGTCTGTTTTCAGGCATGAGCCAGGGGAGGGGGATACAGATGAATGCCAACTGACCTTGCACCAGATTAAGCTGTTGGTGGTATTTTTAGTGAATGAGGGAAATTTGGCCAGGACACCGGGGAAATTCCCTACTCTTTTCGATAACTGCCATGGGATCTTTAACATCCACCTGAACTACCACCAATCCAGGCAGATGGGACCTTGGTTTAATGTCTCATCCAAAAGACAGCACCTCAGAAGTGCAGCACCCCTCTCATGTAGCACTACAGTGTCAGTACTGGGATATTAACCCAAGTGCCAGATGTGGGAACTGAACCCACAGCCCTCTGATCTCCCGGCCTCAGAGGCAAGTGTGCTACCTACTGAGCCACTGACACTGCCAATTGTTTATAAGACACTATAATAACGGCCAAACTTTCTCTTTTACACATCCCCTTCTACCTAGTTCTACTTCTTGCTGCTGACTACTTCATATCCTTGACCCTAATACAATCTCAGTGGCACAGCGAGCCTGTCTCCCCACTTATTGTGCCTCACAAAACCCTGCTTGTGCACCTTAGCATGCCTTGTCTCCCTAAAAGAGGCACTGCATATCTTGGACATTGGTACTTTCGAAGGTTGCTAATGGCTGCTAGTATTACCAAATTCATAAAGCGACATCTCCTGTCTACAATCAGGTTCTTCCTTCTAGTTCTCCTCCTCCTTTTAATGGGCAGACTAGATGGGCCTAGCGGTTCTTATCTGCCATCAAAGTCTATGTTTCTATGTTTCCTCGTAACCCTCTCAGGTGATGTTGAGCCCAATCCTGGTCCAACTACTCCTTGCCCTCCCCCCCCCCACCATCTACCTATCGACTCCCTAAAGGAATGAAAATAGCACATCTGAATGCTCAGAGTATTATATCCAAAATGTCAGCGCTTTGAAGCTTGGGTTAATCAACATACCCCGGACATCCTGGGTATCTCTGAGACATAGCTCAAGCCTTGCATTAAGCAACATGAGGTGGCACTATCTGGCTACAAGTGCTTCCAAAAGGATAGGCTGGACAAAAGAGGAGGTGGTATCCTCCTGTGTGCCAAGGTTAACTTAGAAGTGGCTGAAATCCCAATGCCTGATACAGGACTCACCTTAGTTGAATCAGTATTCCTTTTCCTCACCCTTGGCACTGTTAAGAAACTCTTGGTAGGATGTGTTTACCTACTCCCCAAGGTAGCCTCTTCCAGTTTTCCCCCCTCTTGATTTCCTCCCTTACAAACATTCCACACCATGATCTAATACTTTGTGGGGACTTTAATATAGACTGGCTAAGCCCTAGCTCCCACAGAATGCATACCCTGCTTGCTGATTCCGACCTGGTCCAACTTATTGGGGACCCAACTAGAATCAACAACAAATCTGGTAATCACACCCTGCTTGATTTGATGGTCACTAACTGTCCCACCAAGATTAAGGCAGTAGGTGTGATTCCTGACAACATAAGTGACCATTCTCCAATATCAATCAGTCACTTAAACTTTATTTAACCAGGCAGTTACATCGTTGAGCGAGCTCATTTTCAAGATGGTCCTGGACACATAGGACATATACAAACTGAGATATAGCAAACTTAAAACACCAGTCATCAATACTGTATGCAAAAAGAATACAATGTCAGTATGCATTGGAACAAACTTATAATGTCAAATACAACCTACATGCATATATACATAGTTGTTTCGGGGTGTACAGGTAGAGATCTGTATAGTACATAAAAAGGATAGGACGGAAGACACAATGAATGGAAGGGGAGAGGGAAGCCAGGACACCAAAGGGAGAAAAAAGAGGGGAGCCTACTGTATGGTAGGTTCCCGAAGGAGAGTTAGTTCGGGGAAAGGAGGGAGGAGGCTCAGGGAGGGGGCTAGATACTTTAGTTAGGAGGCCAGCCAACAGGGGAATAAGAAGGCCAGGGTATATACGGGAGCTGGAGGTTGAACATTCCAGGAGAGTAATGCTTACCTGAAGCAGTCACACACCATTTTCAGGCAGTTGTAGAGCAGCTTAATGAATATGTAGGGGCTAGACAGCAGGGAGAGTTCAAGTGTTTCTGCATATGGCGCAACAATTCCCCAAACCCTCCACCCAGAGTTATCCAAGTACAGGACATGAGTAGACTCGACCTCAGTGCCTTCTCCATCACAGTCAGTGACACAGACTGGAGCCCTATAATACCCTGAGGGACGTCAATCAAGTCCTCAATTTTTGTGTGTCCAAATTCACTGAAATTGTCAACCATCATGTTCCCATTAAGTCATGCTGGATAAAGGGTTCTAAAGCACCTTGGCTATCTAAGGACTTAAAGAAGCTCATGTCTACTTGTGATAAAGCCTTGCAGACATATAAGGCCAGTAAGTTTTCCTCAGATCAGCAATTATATAGGCAGCTAAGAAACCGCTGCAAGAACTCCATCCAGAAAGCCAAACACCAGCATTTCAGGAATCTCAAAACTGATCATCTTAGCAATGCAAAGGAATTCTGGAAGCAGGTTAATTCCCTCCTAAAAGGCCATACCTCAGAACCCCCTAGTTTCATTGAAGCCCAGGGCACTGTATTCAATAACCCCTCTTCTATTGCAGATGGCTTTAATTACTTTTTTACTGATCTGTATAAATAGACGTCACTCTTTTCT
This sequence comes from Neoceratodus forsteri, assembly GCA_016271365.2. Lineage (NCBI taxonomy): Eukaryota > Metazoa > Chordata > Ceratodontiformes > Ceratodontidae > Neoceratodus > Neoceratodus forsteri. The sequence goes on along the minus strand of JADMNL010000035.1, from coordinate 28,367,742 downwards.
AGCATTCCTTCCCCTGTCCTGACCCCCTCTTGTCCATTGATTCCTTAGTCCGTCCTTCCTTTCATCTGAAATTGGCTACTCTTAATGAGGTGCATTGGCTTCTCAAAAACCTGAAGGCAGATAGCTCACCAGGACATGATACACTCGAGCCCAAATTCCTTAAGCTGGGGGCTGATGCCCTCGCTTACCCCATTTGTGACCTTTTAAATTGGTCATTCCTATCTGGTACAGTCCTTGAGATATGAAAGTTAGCAGTGATTGTAACTGTACATAAGGGCGGTTCCAATTCCACTATTGAAAATTATCGTCCAATCTCGATACTCTTCCCCTTAGCCAAAATCCAAAAGAGGATACTTTTTGACCACCTACAGGATTACATAGAACTCCACCATCTGCTCTCAACTTCCCAGCATGGATTCAGGAAAACTACAGCACACTTACTGCCCTGATTAAAGTCACCTCAGACATATTTCAAGGAATGGACTATGGCAGATCCACTGGAGAAATCTTTGTGGACCTGACTAAGGCCTTTGACCTGGTCAGTCATGGTCTTCTTTTACAGCAGCTGCGCCTCCTTGGCCTTGATGCTGGTACCCTTACTTGGACTCAATGCTACCTTCAAGGCGGCACCCAAAGAGTAAAGTGAGCAGGTTCACTATCTGACCCTCGTGCCATTACCCATGGCATCCCCCAGGGATCTATTCTGGGACCGTTACTTTTTACGCTGTTTATCAATGACCTCCTGGATAACTGTGGAGGGGCCTCTGTACATCTGTATGCAGATGATGCTATAATTTACCATTCCTCAGCTGACATAGGAATGATCAACTCATTGTTGACCTCTGACTTCCATACGCTCGAAGACTGGTTTCTGCAAAAACAGCTCATACTTAACACTAAAAAAACAAAGTGTGTGGCATTTTCCAAGCCCACCTGATACCCCTTCCCCCACTCTGGTTGTTCCCTACCGAACTGGGGCTGTTCTTGAAATGGTTAAGTCCTTTAAATACTTGGGTGTCACCCTTGAGTCCTTTCTTTCTCTTGACACACATGTATCTGTCCTCACCAAATCTCAAAACCAAAAGCTTGGTGTCTTATACCGAGTTCGTCCCTGCCTCACTTTGACCTTCTGCCACAAAATAGCATCCGCCACCCTCCTCCCTCTCTTAACTTATGCAGCCCCCATGCTTCTCTCTACTTACTCCACCATCATGTCTCGTCTCTTTCAGACCTACCACACAGTGGGTTGGTTTGCTTTGGGGGTCAGTGCTCATCATCACCACTGTGATGTATTATCTTCCCTTGGATGGCTACCTTCTGAATCAAAACTATGGTATGCTACCCTAAGCTTCACTCATAAGTTGGTACACCGCTATACTCCTCCCTGGCTTGCTGACATAGTGCATCGTAAGCACCCATGGCGCCCTCTCCAATCTGCCTTGCTGCCCCTTCTCAGCTGTATCCTGTTGGAACTCGCTTTCCCCAACTGTTCTGGCTATCACCTTTCTTCCTGTCACCTTTGCAACCATTCCTTGCTGCCACACAATGCAACTGCTTTCGCTGACTCCTGTTGTCTGACAACTCCCTTTTATAGTACCAACCTGTGTTTCCTTGATAAATTATGCTGAACTTTATCTTATATCTGGTTCCTCCTCCTCCTAGTTCTATTTGTTAATTGTAACTAGAGTGTGATATTTAGTGAACGCCTGGCCCCTGATTCTGACTTAATCTAAGATTATTTTTTTTTACTTTCGATTTTTCCACCCTCCGATCCCCAAGCACCGCATCTTCCGGAGATGCTTATGGTGTCTGCCACTGCTTCCTTTGCTTTACCTGCATCCACATTTAACCCCCATGTAGCCACGGATCTGCCCTCCAGGCAGGGACAAGGTGGGGCCTGTACACCCCAAGCTTCTTGTCTGCTTAGGGTCAACGTCTCGGAGCAGGCAGGTGGGAGCTTTTGGTGTCTGCACTGGGCACTCCATCTACCCAGTGCTTGAGACCTGTTTTTCCCCTTTTCTCTCACATGGCGTGCACCTTAGATGTCAAGACATCGCCGCCAGCATCTGCCATGCTGGTTCCCAAATAACTCAGCTGTATGCTTGCTATACCTCAGGCCTCCACCTGGGGTCAGCAAAGTGCCAAGCCACAGGCCCCCCCCTCCCCCAGAGAAGGTGAGTGGTCCTGGGGACACTCAGCCTTCTCCCCTTGGCCAGCCCTCCAACTCAGCGGGCTCGTTCCCTAACCTGGGTTGTCGGTGTTGCAAATGGTAGCACTACCATTGCACCAGCAGGCCAGCAATCTGAGCTTCTTGCATAAGGTTTTTGTGTTCTCCAATTACTGCCTGTTTTGAATTTTCTAGTACTGTATTTGATCTAAAATTACTGTATTATTTGATCCAAATGTATTCTGCATCAGTATTGTTAGTTTAGCCTGTGCTATTTTTGAATGCTGTCAGCCTTGAAGTTTTTTGTATGTTTTTAGTGTTTAGTGAAAATATTGTTTTCAACACATGGCACTGTCAATGTACTGTACTTCCCGGGTCGCCCCTGAAAAGGTACCGTCTTGCCTCTGTGGGCTCACCCGGTTACCAAAATTCAATAAATAAATAAAAAAGTAAATCATTATGCCATAGGTTAGGCCAGGTCCCTGAATCTCTGTGGGTAGCAGCTGCAGCACCAGCCCTTATAGCCTCGGTCCAGTGTGTGAACTACTGTGTGTGTGAAATAAAATCTGGCAGCCAGCCAGCCACCAGTGCCATTTCTTGCATACTGTCTGTGTGGCCCCCCCCCCGAACAAGTCAGCCAGCTTTCATCTCTTCCTCCTTGTGCTCCGTGGGGTAAATATGGCAACTTTGGCTTAGTGAGTGGGCTACTCATCCCTAAAGTCCATTGCCGAACCCTCCGGTCCGCAGCAAGTCATTCCCTGCCATCCCTCATGTTCGCACTAACCAAGGAAAGCGCTTCTTTCATTATGTGACTTCCTATTTATGGAACACCCTCCCAGCAAGCCTACTTGACAAACCTACTCTCCTAGGTTTAAATCTGGCCTCAAAGCGTACCTCCTGGAACTCAGCCTCTATGGTTGTAATCGCTAGACCACGTCCCTGACCTACCCCCTTGCTACCTTCTGCTGATCCACGCCTTCCACCCCTGAATCGCCTATGGAAAAAGCTAAAAATACTGTTTACTTGACTTAAGCACCTGTTTAACCTTGTGATGCCCGCTGTCCCTGTACCCCACGTTTGTTACCCACTCCCTGACTTGTACCTGCTATTAATCTACTGTACCCCAATGTTTATGTATGCACTCACTGTAACTAAATATGCATTTCACTCAATCCTACTGTATTTTACATCTATGTATGTAGTCATTGTAACTAACTCCGGGTCGCCCCTGAAAAAGGGATCTCTGGTCTCAGTTGGCTTACCCGGTTACCAAAATCTAAATAAATAAATAAAATAATGGACATATCCTTGAAGGGAAAAGTAAATGACTGTGCCTCAGAGGGTTAAGTCAGGTCCCTGAATCTCTGTGGGTAGCAGCACCTGTAGCATCAGCCCTTATAGCCCAGGTCCAGTGTATGAACTACTGTGCGTGAAATAAAATCTGACAGCCATCCGCCAGTGCCACTTCTTGCATACTATCTGGATGCCCCCCCCAAAAAAAAAAAATAGTCAGCTGTCCTCTCCTCCCTGTGCTCCTTGGGGTAAATCTACAAGCTTTGACTCAGTGGGCATTCTGTCACATGGAATAAATAATAAAAAAGAAATAATCCTTCATGGAAAAGTAAATTACTGTGTTGGAGAGGGTTAGGCCAGATTGCCTGCTATTTGACAAAATCCCACAGACAGTATTGGGAGGGTGGGCGACTGTCAGAGTTTCATGGCTCACACTGGTGCTGTAACTCTTAAACTGTGAAGGCTGGTCAGAGTTCTCGGACTTACCTATCTTTGGACAAAATCATCATCTCGGAGGTGGGTGCCGGTTTTGAGGTTCAGCATGTACATATCAGAACACTGGCACATCTAGTAAGCACATCCAGAGTCGCATCATTCACTCCTCCTCATCTCATTTCACTAATCATGCTCTTTATTTATTTATTATTTATTAGATTTTGATGACCGGGTAAGTACATTAGGTAAAACCCTACCTATTTTCAGGCACGACTTGTTATTACTAAACGGTCTTAATTGCTTTTTTATACATATATGTTGATTAAGGCTGTTTAAAATGATGTTTCAAACTTGCAGTTACCATAAAACAATAAAGGTTATAAAAGGTTTGGATATGGTTCAGATAAGCATCCGAACATTTTTTTTATTTGCTTATCAGAACCTTTTAAAACTTCAGAAACTTTTAAGGTTCCCCCATCTCTAGTAGAGACAATAAGGCCAAACATTGCAACTAGGTGCCAAAGAAATAGCATACAGTATCAAAAGCATTAGTGCAAATATGGTAAATTTGAAAAGTGCAGGGAAACCCAACTCTGGATAATGAAATGCTGAAGCCAGTGTCGAGAGGTGGGACTATGAGAGGTAAGGAAGGTTTCAGGAAGACGATTGGCAGGAACAATGGGGAGGAGATTTAAAGAATAACTCTGCACTTCAGCATGTGGTTTCATAAATAAGATATTTCAGCTGCTACAATTTACTTGACAATACATTTTTTTCATTTTCAGTGTTTCTTTGCACTTTTTACAGCACATCTTGTCAGTCCATCTAAAAAGTCTGTATAGAAAACATTTGCCTCTCCCGTTAACCTCACGGTGCCTTTGTTTATGACATCATAATGCTCACCATGGCAACAGACTGACATGCCATAAACAGCAACAGTGTGGTTAGCAGGACAGGGCTAGATACTGTACATTTTGAAAGACTCTGTGAAGTAATTGTTGCATTATCTACAGTACTGAGTTGATCCAACAGCCAGGGAACGTAACAAAAATAATGAACTATGAAACAATAAAGTTAAAACTTAATTGGTGTAAATCTAGTGTTAATAAGCTTTTTTGTGATACTAGAGAGTTGCTCTTTAAAGTAAAATATTTGCTTGTTGGATTCTGTAAAGCAACAGTCAGGAGCTGTGTGAAAAATCCACTTGTCAGGATGGAGTTCTGGAAGCTGGCCTATGACACTGTGCAGACAGCATATTGTTCATTATTACCCTGTATCAGCCAAGGTAAAGGTAATGCTTCCTGCAGCCTGTCAGTGCAACAGTAACACTACTGCCTGCAACATGAGCTGTGTCATCAGAAGCCAACCAGGGGAAGGAAAGTAGTGCCCCAACAGATTATCCTTTTCTTCAGGGGGAAGGGTGCCACATTCCCACTGCTACACTGCCCCATGGGTGGCAGCAAGGGGTGGTACAGTGGGAACTACAAGGGAAGGGAGGACGTCATTGACATTATTTGTTGTGTGCATGTACAACCTGATGCCCCAGTGTTACAGATCTAAGGTAAGAATAAAAAAGGAAAAAAGCTGGGCCACTGGGGCTGAGGGTTGAGGCACTGGATGCTACACCTCGTGCCACACCGGCGACCTGGGTTTGGGAATAAGCCCGGGGCCAAGGGGGTCGGCAGGGAAGAGAGAGGATTGAGCGTCCAGAGGACTGCTGTCCTCTATCCGGGAGAGGGGGAGATCCAGGGTTAGCCCAGCAACGCAGTAGCCCCCAGTGGAGACCGGAGGCACTGCTACACTCAGGGCATAATAGTGGGATGCAGAGCCACTGCAGACGTCCCTGGCATCATTGCATGCCGGGGCTCTGCAGGGAGGGGAGGGGGAAGGGCATAACCACAAGCAAAAAAAAAAAAAGCCACACCTGCAGAGATGAAGGAGGTTCCAGGGACACAACCCACATCCCATTGTCAGCCATGTGCTCAGGGGGATTCCATGGCCTACCCACCGCCCAAGGTAAGACCTCTCTACTTTCAGAAAGGCTGATGCGGGAGGACAGGCCCGCCTTGGGGGGTGTGATCCGGGGGGGGCCTAGGTCTGCCTGGGTGTTTGGGGGGAGTAACTTCATTTGATGCAGGGTTCAGACTGGGAGTAAAGGCTGTCATCAAGTGAACACTCTGGAAGAATACCCGGGTGTGGTGGTGTAAAAAAAAAAAAAAAAGAATGAAAAAAAAAACTGGACAGGAAAACTGCACAGAATGACATCCATGCCATGCCATGCCCACAGAACCTGCACTTGCCAACCGTGACACTTCCTGAAGACTAGATAACAGTTCTGAAGGACCTAGCCCAGCCAGAGGGCCCTATATTGAGGGCCGGGGGGAGTCATGGGATCAGTGTGGGGAATGGTAAATCCTGAGAAAGACAAGGTGATGGAGCTGGGGTGTAACAAAGGCTGAATGGGGGGGCTAAAGGGCTAGTTGGGAGTGGGAGCACAAAACAATAATAAAAAAGGTATTGTTCCTTCAACAGTTGAGGAGGTGAGGGTGAGGTAGTGTCTGTTGATGGCACTAGTCAGGTGTGCTGTGAAGCAGAGCAGTCAAGATCAAATTGAATTTTTTTAGAAATTGACAGAAAGGTAGAGATGAGACAAGATGAAAAAAATGGAGTGGAAGATAGAAGCAGAAGGAAGTAGAGATAAAAATATGAGGACAGAGGTTTAACCAGGGGGATGGAAATGAGATGAAAGACAGTTGGAACTAAAGGTTTTCATAATCTTGGAAGCTGGTTAGTCCCCTCCCCTGGAACAACATCCATACCACACTATGCTACTCTTCTTCAGAATTTTCATTCAGAGCTCCACATTGGGGCATCTCCACACATACCTGCTTCTCCAAATAGCCCACACTCCACTCTACTCCTTTCATTTCCTCTATCAACCCCACCTCCCCCACTCTCCCCAATTCTTATGATCCCAAGGTTGTCTGCTTCTCGGCAACACAATTTTGTGCATCCCCCCATGTTTTTATTCCTCCATTCTGACTCCATTATTTGGAGACTTCCAGCCCTCTAGACCTTTTCACTTCACCCTACTTGAGCGCACACTCTCTTTATCATTTGCACTGTTTTTCCTGAAATTCTAGGTACTTTTGTTCCCCCATCAATATGTATCAGTGTATTGTACTTTAACCTGTATTGCATTATTTTGTGTACTTTTTTTCACACTGTTAATGACATATTTATTATATTTTTCTGTTTATGTATATTATCTTTTTATTGGCTTTACCGTCTATGGTGATGTACTTGTACCATATAGTAGTTGCATTGATAACAATGTACTGCATTTGTATCATCTTCCCCAAATCTACCCTCTCTCATCACTCCTGGAAATAAAGCATGGTGATTTTCTTGATCAACACATTTCAAATAGATAAAATAAAGAAAGGGATGTAACTTTAAAGGACAGAAGAAAGCAAGAAAGAGGAAACCAAACAGTCCGTATAGGGATACAACCTCTGTCTTCTCTGCAGACCTTCTATATTCAGGTCTGAAACTTTCACTTGAAACTTTATGTAACCTAAGTAATATGCAAAATGCAGTTATTGTAACCTAAGTGTTTTTATGTTAAATGTTCCTTACTGCACCTGTAATGTTATCCACTTGTGTAAACTGCAATGTTCTTACTGTCATGTTGTCAGCCCTCCCTGCGACGAGGTGCCTTTGTAAATGAGTCCCTGACTCAAAGGTCACAAACCCGACTTGTACTAAATAAATGTCACTATGAAGGCAAAACCCATTAATTAAACTTGCCTTTCCTTGTCTGCTTTACAGTCTGGTGTGTTCCACTTGTGACAGGGTTGAATACGGCCCTGTCCCACTTGTTATGGAGAAAGAATTTAAATGCAAGAATCTGTTCTATTCTCTTCTTTTCTGTCTCATCTCTGCCTGGTTACGCAACCAAATTTTCTCGTGAGACCTAGGACTTGATCAGCCCAAAGGTCTTGCAGTTTTCTGCCTCTCACTATCTCGCTACCCTCACTTGCTATTCTGTCTTTTCTTCCCACGTTGCATATCTGCTGGTATAAAAATATATGTGAATCATTATGTGGAAATGTAATTGATACTGGGATCCCTTTGTTAAAAACTGTATATAGTTGTACTGTTGAAATGATTGCAAAGCTATTTGTAATTCAGTTTAACATGAGATGCAATTTTTAAGCCTTTTGCAGAAGAGGTAAACAAGAGGTTCCTTCTGAGGCACAATATTATTTTTGCTGCACCTGCTGAAACTGACAAGAACATTGGAAACATACAAGAACACTGTGATAAGCATGCTATTTTCTTAACAAATTACTGCACAGACTTATAAAAAAGGAGCTGCAATGTTTTGCAAAAGAAAGAGACACAGAGACTGAGATTGGAAATTGAGAAGAGTCCCTGATGGGCTTTCTCTGTTTATACTGCCTTTGTAAATCATTATGCTCAACAATTTGTTATTTTTATTTTACTGCTATTCATAATAAAACTCTTGTTTTGAATTTTACATTTGCTCATGATTTTCCTATTCTTCCTGACCTGTACCTCAATGATAGATGGTGTCAGCCTAAGTGGGATTTACACCGTGCATACTCTAAGCCAGGGGTTTTGTGTGTGGGTACTAGACCTTGTACCAGGGAAGTATAGAAGAAAGGTATGGATTCCGCAGCAGCAAGCCCAGCAGTGGTTACCAGGAGAATGGCAGCCAAACTAGCAGAGACAGAATTTCAAACCGAGACTGTGCAGCTAGCACCAGTTACAGGAAAAGAACAGACAGTGACAGAATCTGAAAGCCTGACTGCCTTTTTCAAATGGTGGGCTATACAACAAAAAGAAATGGAGAAACAAAGAAAAGAAGAGATGCAGCAATAGGAGCAGTGATGACTGGAAGCCTTGCAAGCTATCAATGGCAGAATATCTGGCACAGCTCCAGACGAGCAACAAAACACAAGCAACTTAAAAGTCATTAAACTCACAAAGTTGTATCCCTCCAATTATATCGAAGCATACCTGACAACTTTTGAAAGGGTTGCCACAGCCTGCCAGTAGCAAGAGCAGCAATGGGCAATCAGAATGGTACCTTACTTGACAGAGAAAGACCAACTTGCCTATAGCAATATGGACACTGCACAGTCAGAAAACTATGACCTGGTAAAAAGTGAAATCCTGAAAGGTATGACATCTCAGGAGAGACCTACAGGCAGAGATTTCGATCTCTGAAGTGTAACTCAGTTGACAATCCTCAAGAAGCCTTCACTCAACTCCGAGAACTCCTGATAAAATGGCTCCAACCAGAGGGCAAAACAGTCCCACAGATCATTGACACATTTGCAGTGAAGCAAATCATCAACATCCTGCCTGCAGACATACAGCTTTGGGTAAAAGAACACGAACCAGAAAGTGGTGAAAAGACTGTTTCTTTGGCAGAAGACTACCAAATAGCCAGACAGACACCACAGTAGTTAGGTAACAGCCAAACACCGGTAAGACATTATTTTTCCCATTTAAACTCCAAGTCGGATAAGAACTCTGGTGGGGGTAACAAATCCACGCCTAAAGGTTTTATTTGCTTTAACTGCAGTAAGCCAGGTCATATGGCAAGAAATTGCTGTAGTAAGAAGATTGACACTGGAGCAGATTTGTCCTTAGCAAATTGGGGCAAGTACTTATTTATTTTTTATTTATTTATTTCCATTTAGGATTAATACCTTTGAGTCCAGGATTTGTTTTCAAAGATTCCAGGTCATAGTTCAACAAACATTACAAATATAACTGTGTTTACAGAGAACAGAAAATAGTTACACAGACATTCAAATAACAAAGAAATCTTATATATCCAATTAAAGGTTGAAGAGGATAGGGTAAATAGGGTTCAGTCTTATAGTTCACTATTCAGTTGGTCAGTCTAGCCTAAGGGGGGTAGGGGGTCAGCCAGGGATAGCGTCATCGTGGTGGAAGTGGTTTGTCAGCTGAGTGGGCCTCGTTCGGGGATGGGGGGGTTGATGAGATAAAAAGGGGGGGAAGGGAGAGGGTTGGGTGGCTGAAATTCTGCCATATTAGTGCAGGCAAGCACATTTCTTTTTTGTGTCAAGAAGGGATCTGAGCCCAGATTTGAAGGTACTAATCTTGGGTGATTCTGTAAGGTTAGAAGGTAACTCATTGTACCACTTTGGTCCTTGGTACAGGATGGAGTTCTGGGTGAGTTTCGTCCTTTTGAAGGGAATCACCAACCTGTCTGTAGCCGTGCTGCTTGTTGATTTGGTGGGAACTGTCAGTGTAAAGAGGCAGCCCAGTGCAGGGGAAGAAAGCCCAAGAAGCACTTTTTTCAGAAGTAGGCAGGTTTGGTATTGTGCTTTAAAATGGGAGCCACCTAGTTTCAGTGTAGAGAGTGCAGGTGTGGGTGTCCTGGGCAGCCCCTATGGCTAGTCGACAGGTCTTATTTAGTAGTGTGCTTGACCCTGTTCAGGGCAGTTTTAGTGCCTGCCCCATAGATAGGCAGCCCATAATCTATGGAGGACATCACTGAACTACTGATGGCAAGTTTCAGAGCATCTGGTGTCATAGAGTGCCTATGGCAGTAGAGAACCCCAAGTTTTGTATTTCCTGACTTAACGACTGAGCCTATATGGCCGGAGAAGGTTAGTGTATTGTCAAAGGTGATGCCCAAGTATTTGGACTTTGTTACTTGTTCCAGTGTTTCACCATTATGGTTCTGGATGTGCAAAGGCTGGTATTTCTTTTTGCTTTGGGAGGTAGAGAAGAGTAGACTTTTCATTTTTTATGGTTTAGTAGTAATTTGTTTTGTGCGAACCAGGATTCAAGCTTGAGGAAGCTGTCTTGGAGTTCGGTTGTGATGTAGTTGTGATCTTTCCCAGCGACCGATATCACTGCATCATCAGCATAGAGAACAGTGTGTGCCGTACATGCAGATGGTGCAGAGTTGATGAAGAGACTGAAAAGCAGTGGGCCAAGACACTTCCCTAGCAGATGATAGAGCATCTCCAATTTTGACTCGTTGTGACCTGTTTGTGAGGTAGCTTCTGAACCACAGTACAGTGTCTGGGGATAGACCTGTTGAATGGAGGCAGTTTAGGAGTAGTTTGTGGTTAACAGAGTCAGAGGCCATCGTAAGGTCGATGAAGACTGAGCCAACTGCCTCCCCAGTATCTAAAGCATCATAAAGCTGGGAAGAGTAATCAACAAGGGAGGTAAGTGTGGAGTGCTTTTTCAAAACTCATGCTGCTGTGAACAAAGTACGTTATATTTATCAAGATACTCTGTAAGCTGCTCCGAGACCATTCTTTCAGGTGCTTTAGACAGGGGTGGTAGAATGGATATTGGTCTGTAGTTGGACATTAGAGTTTTGTCCCCAGCTTTAAAGACAGGCATGACATTGGCTAACTTCCATAGTTTTGGAAATACCCCTGTTCTTAGAGATGCATTAAACACCATCGAGAGGGGACCGGCCATTTCATTTAGGAGAAGATCCACAAGTTTCATACCCACTAGATAAGCCCCCATCCTAGTCTTGCCAAGAACCCTCTTAATGTGCTTGACTTAACTGATATGAAGGTGGGAAATAAGACTGTGAAGGGTCTTATAGATTTGGGAAGCAGACAGGCACTAATACATACTGAAGTGCTGGGAAAACAATGTCTAAAAGGACCAGGTACTGGTGTCATCTGCATCCATGGGAACACTCAGTACTATCCCACCAGCCAAGTGGCTCTGACTATTAATGGGGCGTCACACCAAATGAAAGTGGGGGTAGCACCTAAGTTACCTGTACCCATGATTTTTGGAAATTACTTTCCAGGATTTACTGAGTTAATCAAAGAGGAAGTAAATCCTGACGTTTCAGCAGCTGTGGTGATGAGTGCAGGCAAAGAGAATCTCAGATGGTGGGGACTCTTTATTTTACTGATTTTGATTTGGACTTGTTTGAGCACAGCTCCAAGATCCAGAATTCCAGGAAAGAAAGATGACACCTGAAGAAACAGTGACAACAAAAGAACTTGCTGAAACTAAACTGATAACTGTGATTTTCTTTCAGAACAAGCTAATGATGATTCTCTCCAGGGTTATTTTAAGCAGATTGTGGTCAAATCAAGACAGGGTGAACCTATGTTAAAAAATGTAATAGGTTACTGTACAGAGTTTGGGTGAAACCTCAGACACAGGACCAGATAGAATAATTGGATATACCACAAAAGTATAGATCTGAGTTGTTACAGATAGCACATGATAGTCCTATGGCTGGTCATTGGGGGAGGGATTGCACCCTTGTCAGATTGCTGTACAGATTTTACTGGCCAGGAATTCATGAAGCTGTTGCTACCTTTTGCATTTTTTGTGCTGAGTGTCAGAAAGTAGTCCCAGTGACTAAAAAAAGACAAGGTGCCCCTTGTGTCCCTACCCTTGATAGATGTGTCTTTTGACAGAATTACAATGAATGTGGTTGGCCCCTTAGACAAAAGTAAAAAGGGTAATTGATTCATTTTGGTAGTATGTGACTATGCTACTCGATACCCAGAGGCAGATCCAGTGCATATTGTCATAGCCCCAAAAGTGGCAGCAGAGCTTGCCAAAATTTTCAGCAGGGTGGGCATACCAAAAGAGATTATTACTGATCAGGGTAGTAATTGTGGTGCTGTACTACTGAAGAAGCTGTACAGACTACTAGGTATGACTGCCATAAGAACTTCTCCTTATCACCCTCAGACAGACGGTCTTGTTGAGCATTTTAATCAAACCCTAAAATGCATGTTAAAAAGGTGTGCAAAAGAGGAAGGGAAAGACTAGGACCAGTACTTTCCTTACCTGATTTTTGCTTACAGAAAAGTGCCACAGGCATCTACAGGTTTTTCACCATTTTAAATGCTGTATGGTAGACAACTAGAGTGGAATGCCACTAGAAGTAACAAAAGAAACATGGGAAGATAACCTCCATCAGAAGCAATCTATAACATCTTATATGTGTGCCCTGAGAAAGAAGCCGTCAAAATATGTTGAAACCGCCACTTGTAATCAGGAAGAGGACCAAAACCAGCAATGTGTATTATGACCATGGGGTAAAAGAAAATGTTTTTGAGCCAGGTGAAAAGGTCATGCAACTGTTACCCACTACAGAAAATAAACTGTTAATGAAGTGGCAAGGGCCTTATAAAGTGTTGAAATGTACTGGCACAGTTAACTATGAGACTGAGACCCCAATAGGAAAAATCCTACTAAGGTATGCCATGCTAACCTCCTTAATAAATGGGTTAAAAAAACACCAAAAGCGGTTTTGCTAGTTTTACCAGAAACTGATAAAGAAGATATTGATGTAGCTTATGATAGACTGGAACAAATTGTTACTGTTGATGCTGTAAAAGTGAATGTTTCCTTAACCTCCGAACAAACTGCAGAAATTTGTAACTTGCTAAAGACATTTAACAGTACTTTTACCACAGCACCAAGCCGAGCAAAAGGGATCGAACATGTAATAGTGACAAGGAGTTCTCACCCTATTAGACAAAAGATACACAGATTACCAGAGCAGTTAAGAGCAGATGTGGTTAAGGAAATACAAAAAATGAAAGAACTGGGTATCATAGAAGAGCCAAGAAGTGTTTAGTCATCACCAATGGTGGTACCTGGCACTACAGCCATTTAAATTTAAAGTTATGCACAAATCTGGGAAAGAAAATGTCAGTGCTGATTTTCCATCTAGATATGGATCTGGAATTGAGAATTCTGAAGGCTGAAAAAAACAAATGTTTGAGTTTAAACTTCACTATTTGCTGTACTGTTAGTGAAAAAAGTATTCTGCATATGCACAGAACTGTAAAGGTTATATGCTTATATGAGAATTACTACAAAGTTTTGGAAACCTGTTTTTGTAAAATAGGTTCCCTCTTAAGGAAGGGGGTATGTGACAGGGATGAATATGGCCCTGTCCCACTTGTTATGGATAAAGAGTTTGAATGCAAGGATCTGTTCTATTCCCTCCTTTTCTGTGTCATCTCTGGTTGCGCAACCAGAGTTTCTCTTGAGACCTAGGACTTGATCACACCAACGGTCTTACAATTTTCTGCCTCTCGCTATCTCTCTACCCTCATTTGCTGTTCTGTCTTTTCTTCTCCCCTTGCATATCTGCTGGTATAAAAATATTTGTGAATCATTATGTAGAAATATAATTGATACTGACATCCCTTTGTTTAAAACTGTATGTAGTTTTACTGTTGAAATGATTACAAACCTATTTGGAACCCGAGGGTTTAACCTGACATGCAATCTTTAAGCCTTTTGCAGTAGACGTAAATAACAGGTCAGTTTTGGGTCACAATGTTCTTTTTGTTGCACTGTTGAAATGGACAAGAACATTGGAAACTTACAAGAGCACTGTGATAAGCATGCTATTTTCTTAATGAGCAGTCAACCATTAGAGTAAGGAAGGATTCATTGTGCTTGGTGCAAGAGTTGATTCATACTGTAGGTAGTTTTGCACTTGAACATTTTTATTTTCTAAAAGATTTAAAAGCCTTTAGCCAAGGACTTGATAACTAAGTATAGAATTACGAGAAGCACATGAGAGAACTTATAATTTTAGCACAGAGATATGAAGAAACAACTCCCTGAAGTTACAATAGCTTCATGCATATTTTGCTGTTTTGGTTTACAGTATCATGCAGTGGTGCATGCATAATGGAACCAATATTACTTTTAAATGCAGACACGATTGGATCATCCCATTGGTGCAGTGATAGCGCTACCGCTTGTGGTACCGATGACCCAAGGTCAGGAGCGACCTTGGGAGTCAGAGAGTTGGCTGGGGGGGGGAGAAATCAACCATCCAAAGGACTGCTGTCCTGTTCCAGGGAGGAGGGGGATCAGTGGCCAGCAATAGCCTTGCCCGTAGCGGAGACCGGGGGTTGGCACACCGACACTACAAAATGAGGGTAGCGGAGGTGCGGCAGATGCCTAATTTCCTTCGCATGGAAACATGTGCAGCACAGCCATTGGCGCCATTGTATGCCATTTCCTCCACTACAGGGGATGGAAACAGGAAAAAAACAAACAGCCGACCAGTAGGATGACACTGGTCTCCAGCAGGCCCTGCACCTGGCTATCTGGGTACGTCCTGGCAACATCCGGATCCTGTTCTCAGTGGGGCTATAGGGGGTCCCCGCTGACCCCACTGTGGGGGGCAAGCACTGGGGGAAGACGACGGACATGGTAAGTCCCAGAGGACACCAGGGTGACGGGACTGACTGGACCGGTGGATGGGGGCTATTGGGCATGGAGGCGCAAAAAGAAATCAACAAACAAAGAAATGCAGACACAATTTATTAGTTTTTTACAGCTGTGCAGAATGGAAAAAAATGAAAGGACACAGAAAGAAGTAACAAATTATAATATTTATATTTATTTATTCCCACAAAATAAATAGACATCCCCTAAGGTAAACTAACAGACATACAGTGCAGCTTAGTAAAAATACTAATTAGAAAAGAATAAATATTACATAGGTAACTTTATTTTTTGGTCAATATTAGGTTGCTAGGTCATGTTCCTACTTTCAAAATTGTCCTGAATATTAATCATTTCCAGGGCAATAAAGTATAAACTCCCCTTCCCTGCCTAATCCAAGCTTTGGATGGGAGGTGGGCTATAGCTGAGGGGCAACTCCCATGTCTAGGAGTATATAGATTTTAACAGTAACGTCTAACCAGGAGTCAATCGTTGCCAGCAGTTCCAGGTCTGGCTGCCTCATTTCTACTAAGACTGACACACTAGGGAGCCCATATATAAGTCCTGCACCACCCCAGCAGAATCATCTGGCCACATGACAACGTGCCCCTACTGAGAGACCACTCCTAATCCTCTTCTTGGTCTTTACTATTTTGCCTTTGCTACATGTAGGGGGTGCTTCTCAGTTACATTCTTTATCACTTCAATGGCGATAAGTCCCTCTAGCACAATGGCTCCTCACAGCTACCTTTCTTTGGTCAAAAAATAGATTTCATTTATAGTTGCTATATGCCTCATACAGGTCCTAACAAAATGACTTGTGAATACATCAGTTAGACTTTAGATTCATTAAAATTTGGTTAAAACTCTGTTCTTCTGTAGCAAACTCATTATAGGCATACTGCAATTCAGATAAAACTGTTCTGCTTTTTCTATATGTACAGCATCAGCACAGTTGCAGGGAACCACACTTAATGCAGAAACTTTCCTTGCGAAAGACATCAAGATTGATTTACAAAGTGTAGTGCACAACACCAGAGAGGCAATGGGAGTACACTACCAGTGCCCTGACCACAGTCTGCAACTCCCCCCAATGGCCCATACATGTACAGGTCCCGAGCCCATAAGAAGCAGAAACCACAGTAAGCAGTCAGTAACCTAAACATATTTTAATACATATACAGTCTGTATTGGTGCCCTTGCAGCTACTCTAGGGTGTAACGCAGTGATGGGTATACCCTCCTTGCTAGCATGCTATGGCACCCTGGCATGGGCACCTCGTGTAATAAGCTAGTAGATGGCCAAGGCATCTTACCTCTCACTCAGGTCTTGATGTCACAACACCAAAACAGGCACAGCTATGAGGCTAACCAGGCTCACTGCATCTTTCCCCCTTCCATGGGTGTTGATGCCATGGTACTACGTCTTCTGGTCTTGCGCTGATGGTCAGGTTTGCATGGTTCAGATTCTGTGCTGTCTTCTCCACACAGGAGCTAGGCGACAGAAAAGCTGCAGGTTACCTTCTGATACTAAACGGGACAGTTCGGTGTGAAAATCATCAGGCTGCCCTCCTTGATCATTGACCTCCAATGGTCCCTCTTTGTCCCCAACCTCATATGCCAGCTGGGATCCAAGCCTCCAGAGACTCAACTGATGGGAGCAAGTACTGTCACAGGCCTAGGACCTTGCCAGCATCCTGAGCCGGCAAGCCCCCTCCAGCTGGTCACAGTCAGAGTGTGCACCTTATGGGTAGCAGAGCCACTTGGACTCCATACCAGTGAGCATGATAAAGCACTCTAGAACCCTCAGTTTGGGATGGACTGGGGCCCCTTTTTATCCGTCCCAGATGGGTGGGCAGTGAAACCCAGGAAAGTGCTGAACCAGTTAGTACAGGGATGGCACCCTGTTACTAGGACAGAAACATTGTAAAAACAGGAAGCTAACATTTATATTTCAGAACAGGCTAAACATTTAACCATGTTAGTGCAAATTATTACTTGAATTAAGGGCAACATAGTTTATTGATTTATTTGAAAGTTGATAACTGGGAAAGGCACACTGATTCCAGGTGCGACCCAGGGCAAGAGTGCATTTTACAATCGATACAAGAAAAGTACATGACAGTTTAAAAATAGATACAGATTACAACTGATACAAAAATAGTGCACAACTGTTAAAATTGGTACAGGACTGCTGGAGAGAAGGACAACAGTTTGAAATTGGTGGTGGTACAGATCACAGGGTAACCATCTGGTGTTGCAGTGATGCATGAAAATGTGCAGTAATCAGGATGTGTGATAAACAGCCATTTTAATTGGTACAGGTACAGGTACAGTTCATAGGGTGAAAGCAAAACAGCGAAGCAATGGTGCATGAGTATGAACAGTGGTACAGAGGACATGGAGGCAATTACAAGGCATAGAGGTTGATTCACAGCTTCAATACTTATGCGCATCAATAAGAAGTTATGCTGTGTGGGGCGATGGATGAGTAGAAGGGTGAAAGGGAGCAGGGAGGAGGATGCAAGGAACAAAGGGTTAATGGTTAAGTGGGGAGGTGGCAGGGACGGGGGGAAGGGGGAGAGACACCTGAAGTAGTGTTTGATGGACACCACAGTGGGTAAACTGTGGACTGTTAGGGGTAGTGAATTCCACAGGGTGGGGATCCGATGGGTAAAAGGTTGTTTCCCAGCAAGGGAGTGCGGAGTTGCCAGCGAGAAAGAGTGTTGATCACAGGAATGCAGTGCATATCTGAGGGCTGAGGCTAGGAGGGAAGAGAGGTAGGAGGGGAAGAGTATTGAACCAGAACTTGGCGATGAAAGATACACAGTGTGCAAGCCAGCAATTCACTGGGAGGAGACGGTAGTGTAAAGGAGGCAGTGGTGCATGCGATAAGGGAAATTGGTGACAAAGCGGCAGAAGGAATAGAACAATGAGGCAAGCTTGGCTAGGGAGGGTTGTAGGGCTGAACTGTAGACCACATCGGCGTACTCGGAGGGGAGGATTAACTTAGATAATATTTCTTTTTTGATGGGTAAGGAGAGAAAGTTCTTGTGCCTAAACAACATACCTAGTTTTGGGCGGAACTTTTTATGAATGGGGTCAAGGTGCAACGAGAAGTCCAGCATAGGGTCGAGCCATACTCCAAGGTACTTTTAGGTGTCAACTGCTAAGATTTTGGACCCATCTAGGACATGGAAGGAGGGAGGGGCGATGAGTTTGGCCAGCTTCTGGGTAGAAGCAAAAGCCATGATGACTGTTTTTTTGCTATTACATTTGAGGAATTTTTTATCAAGCCAATGCGGCAAGTTCTCAAAATCAGCCTGGAGTATGGGTTTGAGTTCAGCTATAGAGGGGCCGGAGGCGAAAATCACAGAATTATCAGCTTACATTTGGACCTGGGAGGCAGGGCAGGCAGATGGGAGGCTATTTATGAAGATAGAGAAAAGGGTGGGGCAAAGAATTAACCCTTGTGGGACTCCAGCTAGGATGGGGAGGGGATTTAGTGTCGCCCAGCTGTACAAACTGAAACCTGTCTGAAAGGTAGGCCTTGAAGCAGTCGACGGTGGGGAGTGAAAGGCCTATAACTGCAAAGTCGTTTGTAAGAATTTTGTGGGCTACAGAGTCGAACGCTTTGGCTAGATCTGCGGAGATAGCCAAAGTAACCCCAATCTTCTCTGAGGATATTTCCTTCATTAGGGCACACCTTAGGAACTATAGCTATCAGTGCTAGGACCACACAGAAACTGTTACTAGCTGGGGGTCGCCCATGACGAAGTCCCACATCTGCATCTATACAAACGTGGAAGGCCCATCACTCTAGTACTTTTCCCACTGGCAGTCATCCTCATCAGACCTGCTAAAGGAAATGCCATCAACTTAGCCATTGCCATTTATTCTTTTATTTTATTAAACAGTTTATTTTGTCATCTCTGCATGGCACCAAAGTCAAAAGAGCCTTTATTTTGGCACTGTAAGAGTAAAAATAAAGATTTACAAAGAAGACATGCAAGGTTTGTATGTTCTTTTTGGGCCTTGAGGCCTTGTGAAATTTTCTAGAGCTTTAACCAGGCTACAAGGTGACACCACTAGAAAACTCCAGAAAATGTCCTCCTTCTCAAAACTCTGTAACAGCCATGGAGAAAGAACAGCGCCCAAAGTCTGGTCTCCCTCACCATTAGCTGAGAAGTGGCCGCTGAAGTAAAAGAATCAGAACAGGGAAAGGCCAACGTTGTATCCCTCGTCGCCATCCGTACACAACACAAACATAAAGAAAAAGAGCTGCTTCGCTGGGGAGATCATGGTCAAAATTAAAACAAGATAATTCTGCTATATCATTGCCCACTTCAGTGGCATTGACCACACCTCCTCCCTGACCATTGATGAGACACCATGGTCAGGGCTTGGTTTAGGTGCTGCCATACCCACTATAGATGGTAGAATGCCTTTATTGTTGGGCTGCAGCCGGTCTACACAAGCAGTTCTGGACTTTTTACAGGGTGCCACGCTGCACTGGTATCATTCTCTGAGATGATTAGATGCATTCTGCCTGCCTTCCACCACAGACTGTTGTTCTGCCAATGGAGCCACCTGGTACCCAACCCTCATCGAGAGCTTCTACTAGCATGCTGCAGAGTCCTACTTTCCAACTGCCACTAATGTGGCTGGTGATTTTGTGGTTCCCATTGATGATGAAGTAGAAGAGCTTTGTGCGTTAGGAGGAGGAGTATGAGTACCTCACTCTAGTTCTACCCTGTCATCTACTCTAGTTGTACCCTGTCATCTTGCAGTAAGGACTCGGTTGTATATATTCCAGTGTCTCCTCCTAAGGATCCTACTTTTCAAGCCATGATGGAGCAAATTCAGTTTGCCATGGTCTTTGCTGCGCAAGAAGAAGATTCTACAAAAAGAAATCTGACATAATTTTCGGATATGCCTTGTACTCACTCCATTATAATTCAACCAATATATCCTGCATTAGAGGATGCTATCGTTGCTGCATGGTACAGACCTCACTGCCTGCAGTTCCCAGAAAGACTGATAAGCAGCGTTCTGTTCCATCTGCTAAGCCTTATCGTGCAAAGCAGCCAGAAACTGACTCTGTAGTCATCATGGCTGCTCATGATAGGTCTAGAGCACCTAAACACATTTACTTTGCCTCCTAATAAAGAATCTAGGAGGCTGGATGTGATGGGCAAGCATACTTATACCTCTGCTTCACTGGGACTTAGGATTGCAAACTACCAGGCCCATATGATAAAATATCAGAACAACCTGTGGAAAACTGCCAAAACTGCATCCCAGGCTTTGCCTGATGGCTCTGCCAAGAATTAGTTACTTAGAACTTTAACTTCTGATGCTGAGGTTGGCAAACATTTGCTACACTCAATAGAAGAGGCAGCTGGCTCAACGAACATAGAACACCAAGTCCAATACTAGGACATGATTCACACTTATTTTTATTGTTAAAACACAAGTTTAAAAAGACAACGTTTGCCAGGTACCAGATGTGATAGCACCTCCCCCCCACGCATACACACAC
Source organism: Neoceratodus forsteri (assembly GCA_016271365.2). Taxonomy (NCBI): domain Eukaryota; kingdom Metazoa; phylum Chordata; order Ceratodontiformes; family Ceratodontidae; genus Neoceratodus; species Neoceratodus forsteri. The sequence continues at coordinate 28,347,038 of JADMNL010000035.1, read as the reverse complement.
ACAAGTACACAGCCGTGCCCATGGAATTTAGGCAAATTCTTTAAAAACTGCAGTAGGCAACAGAGATACAAACTCTGTAAAATCTCTGTACATAAGGGTACTATTGAGGAACAGACAAGGCTGCATCATCAGCTTGCGATGTTATGCGTGAGATCCCGGGATGGTCACAACCACCATAATTAAAATGGCAGTCGCACCAGGGGATTTAGCAGGTTTTATGAGTGCCGCGGTAAAAAAAAAAATTAATTTAATATGGTGCCTGCAGTGGGGGACCGGAAAGGTGAAGCCCCAATCTGTGCAGCGGTCAGGGCTTCACCTCTACCAGTAGTTCTCTTTTAATAGTATTTCTAAGTTATGAATGGCCAATTTGCCATCATCTTTGTTGTAGCTTTTTGAAGGGTATTCTCTGAACCTCCCAAACTGTCTTCCATACCTCAAATAAAAGTACAAAATTCTGAAAAGTACATAGAGTGTAAGTCACTTATAATGCACTACTTTGTGTATATTCAAATTGACTGTTGTAAGTGGTTGTCAGGGGCAGCAAGTGGACATGTTTTATAATTACCTTAAAGGATGACAACTGGCAAGAACTGAATAAATATGTAAATTTCCAGTCTGAGCTTCTGAACAGTATTAATGGCTGTGTGTAAATGGTGTGTCGATTTTTAATTAATTGTGCCTCTTTTTATGTTTGCTTGCACGCATGTGCAAGAAACATAGTGCCATCATCAGAGATTTCGGGGGTGTGTCACCTCCTCCTCCAATTCAGGCAGCGAGCTGACAGGCGCGGCCCCTGTAAGCCAATGCATTTTGAAGCTGTCTATGACACGCTCCAAAATGCAGTGGCATACAGTTGAAAGGGGGAGCTACGCTTGAGTGAGCAGCGATAAGAAGCTGCTCACGCGCAACTCCCCCAGCTGCAGACGCCACGCCCCGCACGCAGCGCGATAGCCGACGGGTGCCCAATCCCCATCGGCTGCGCTGCATCGCTCCTCCCCTTCCCAGTATTTGGTGGTAGGCTCCCAGCGTGGCAATCAATGATTTTGCCGTACGGGGTGCCCAATCCCATCGGCTGAACGCCCCCTCCCCAGTCCTTGTGCCGCTGGGAGCCCCCAGCGTGGCAAACGTGCAATAGTTTTTTGCCGACGGGGTGCTCATCCCCATCGGCTGAACGCCTCCAAAGTAAGCTAGTAGTCACGCTGGGCCCACCCCAAGCGTGGCAAGTGGTCCAGCGGACGTCTTTTTTTTTTTTTTTGTCCCTGTAAAACAAAAACTGTCCCATGGCACGCCTCCCGAGGCCCCCTCCCACATCCCGCACCCACCCACTGCGCACCAGCCCTCCACCCCCTCACCCCATGCCACCTCCGGACTCCGGCGGCGATCTTCGATGGACGGGAACACGTCTGCACACTTCAAAAGCGACCCGAACTGAGGAAATGCCGGTAAGCTGTATAATGGGCTAGATAGGAGGGTTCAACTTTATGCATATCTCAGGCATTTTTGGGAATATTTGCACAAATTTTCAACATGGGGTTTTGGGACCCTTCTCATGAATGATGTCACTGTCATGGCGTTGACCGGGCTCGAAGGGTGATTTCACGCGGTGACGGAAATCACCTTCGGGACTGAACTCCCGCCATGACATGACAGTTCACATAGAAGGGCAAAACACATCGTGGTGAAATATGGCCAACAAATGACTGTTTGACGAGCGTGCGTTGCGCAGTTCCTACGCAGGCTCGTAAGTTCGCGAAATTTCAATATTTTCACTCCAGATTTTCAACATTGCCATTTCACAACACTGTCTTATGAATAGTACAGCTGTCATTTTTCACATCTCACCCAAAATGTGTTTCCACCCTTGTAGCGCAGAATGGCGCAGTCGGTGTGCGAAATCAATGTACGGGACAAATTAAGAAAATCACAGTGACACTGTTCATGAGCAGAGGTCTTGAAATGGCTATGTTGAAAATTTGGTGAAAAAATTCCTAAAAATGACTGTTTTACGAGAGTGCGTTGCGCAGTTCCTACACACGCTCATAGGTTTGCGAATTTTCAATATTTCCACTCCAGATTTTCAACATTGCCATTTTTCCACCTTCTTATGAGTAGTACAGCTGTCATTTTCACATCTCACCCAAAGCGTGTTTCTGCCCATGTGAGCACAATACAGAGCGCAGTCAGTCTTGCAACTCAGTGTATGGGACATTAAGGAAATCACAGTGTCACTGTTCATGAGCAGAGATCTTAAAATGGCAATGTTGAAAATTTGGTGACAGAATTCCTAAAAATGACTGTTTTACGAGTGTACGTTGCACAGTTCCCACGCATGCTCGTAGGTTTGTGAATTTTCAATATTTCCACTCCAGATTTTCAACATTGCCATTTTTCCACACCTTCTTATGAGTAGTACAGCTGTCATTTTTCACATCCTGCCCAAAACGTGTTTCCGCCATGTATTGCACAATGGCACAGTCGTTGTGCAAGCTCAATGTATGGGACACATTAACAAAACCACAGTGACACTGTTCATGAGCAGAGGTCTTAAAATGGCTATGTTGAAAACTTGGTGGAAAAATGCCTAAAATGACTTTTACGAGAGCGCATGCTGTACAGTTCCTATGCATGCTCGTAAGTTTGCAAATTTAATATTTTTACTTAGATTTTCAACATGTCCATTTTATTAAACTTCCTTATGAACAGTACAGCTGCAATTTTTCATATGTCACCCAAATGTGTTATCGCACATGTAGCGCACAATGGTGCTGTTGGTGTGCGAAAGCAATGTTTAGGACAGATTAAGAAAATCACACTTACACTGTTCATGAGCAGAGGTCTTAAAATGGCTATGTTGAAAATTTGGTGACAAAAGTCCATAAAATGACTGTGTTACGAGTGAGCATTGTGCAGTTTCCACGCATCCTCGTTAGTTCATGACTTTGTAATATTTTCAGTCCAGATTTTCACTAGTGGCATTTTTCAACACTTCCTTATGAACAGTACAGCTGCCATTTTTCACAACATGGTCGAAGTGTGTTTTCACACTTTCAGTGCAGAGATGCGTGGTCGCTGTCGGAAATCATTGTTCGGCACAGATAAAGAAAATCACAGTGACACTGTTCATGATCGAGGCACCAAAAATGCCTGAGTTGACAATCTGCTATAAAATATCCCTAACCTACTTATATAACGGTGTGGTACAGTTTCTATGTCGCACCGTGACTTCACCATTTTTTAAATATTTTACTACACATTTGCAACATAGCCATTTTTACACCTCCCCATGACAGAGTACAGCTTGTCATTTTTACAGCCTGTTCGAATATTTTTGCACCTGTGGTGCTAAATCCCGTAGTCACTGTGCATAAGCAGCTGCTACCAAGCTGATATTCCCCTGTTCATGAGGTGGGGTCACAAAACAAACATGTTGAAAATTTGGAGTTAAAATACCAACGAATGCCTGAGGTATTAGGCTTTTCAACTAAATCGCACCACCCTATACAGAATGACAGGAATCAGGGTGTGACTTGGGATTCTTGCCTGTGATGCTCATACCATTCCACACCCTGCAGTCACTGAGAGGCATCGAGTATGCCTTGGACTCTCTTGGCCCCAAACTTCACCCCATTCTCCTATATTGCACCCATCTCACCAGTGTTCCTAATGAAATGGGTGCGATAAGGGCCAAAGACCCCAAGGAACACGTGACACTTGTCAGTCTCTGCAGAGTGGGGTGTGGTGAAATGGCATGGCCGTTATGCCTGACGACCCAAATGCACACCCCTATGCCTGTCACTCTCTGCAGGGTTGTGGTGAGGTTGGCTTCAGTTCAATACTTCACTGCCATTCCTATTACGCAGCTCTGTAACTTCTACACTACCACTGCCAATGCCAGTAAGCAAACATTCGGCATTGACAAATGCTTGTTTTCTGTGTGTCACCAGCCCTTGAGATAAGACATTTTTGTACTCAGCACTGACTTTCATTTACTGCAATTTAGAAGCTCCTCTTCAGTTTTTATGGATTTTTTATTTGTTTGGGGAGTATTTGTGCTTAATTTACTACCTTTTATCAAGTGGTAAAACGTATGTACTATGAAGGGAAGCCCAAAGAAAAGGAAACACAGTGGTCTCTCAGTACAGAAAACAGACTGAATTAAACAACAGGGCAGACAAGCATTACACTCTGATGCATTGTGGCAAATGTAAAGCCAGGGCTAAAAACAAAGCCTCTTGCAAATGGCTGCCCTCACACCAAAAAACAGAGGTACAATGAATTAAAAATGTAGTTAAACTATTTACAAAACCAGACACACCTTAACACTGTTCAGAAAATCAAAACGAATTTAAAACGTATATTTATTGTTTTTTCCCATAGTTCTCCTTTACTATCTAAGATATGTTCTAATACTGTACATATCTCCCACCGACTACTGCTGCTTTGTTGTGCTGTCTGACTCAAACAAAAGCAGCATAAGCCAGAATTTAGTCCAACAGTCATCAGCTCTAGTTATTTCTTCCAGGACTGGTTTGTGCACCAAACAGGAAAGAGACCTGGGGTCCAATGTCCAATGACCTAAAGGTAGCCAAACAGCATGACAAGGCTATGTGGTGAGCCCGTGGGATGCTGTGGAGCATAGGGAGGGGTATCTCCAGCAGAATGAGGGAGGTGGTGATACCACTGTATAAATCACTGGTGAGACCTCACCTGGAGTACTGTGTCCAGTTCTAGAGAGCGCATCTTTGGATAGACATAGACAGAGTAGAGACAGTCAAGAGGAGGGCAGCAAAAATGGGGCAGGGTCTGTACCACAGACCATATGAGGAGAGACTAATTGACCTAAATATGTACACCCTGGAAGAAAGAAGGGAAGGGAGGATATGACAGAGACTTCCAATAACCTGATGGGTATAAATAAGGTACCAGAGGGAAGCATTTTCAGAAAAAAAGATGCTCAAGGACCGGGGACATGCTATGGAGCTGGAGGAGGTAGACTCATGGGAAATGTAAGGAAGTACTTCTTCACAGGCAGAGAGAGAGTGAGTAGTGGATGCCTGGAACAGCCTTCCAATGGAGGTGGTGGCTCCAGAAGGTTACTTAGTTCATGCACCTATCACTTAGCTTAAACCTAAAAAATGGATAGCAGTCACTTGCAGCTTTTGTGAGAGTGGCCTTGCTTGTTACACAGGTTGCATTTATGTTCATTCACACAGTGTCCACTCGTGTGCCCTAGTTCTTGGCAAAAGGTACATTTCACTTGGTCAGATACATACTCAGGTGACCAGTGGAGCCACACTTATAACAGGCCTTGGGCTGACCCACATAGAATAACACCCCCCCCCCAGTCTCTGCCTAAAAAAAACAGGTAGATGTTTTAGTCCTGAGTCTGTTTCTCTAAGCATCACTTTTACTGTCTTCCTTCCAGTCCAGAAGTGCTCAGAATCAAAGATTGTTTCTAGCAGCCCAAGAACTGTGCATCTTTACTTTAACCAGTAAGTGAAGTCCGTAACATTGACCCCCTCATTTAGAATTAGAACTTTGATGGTTTATATGCAGGTCTTGTCTGGGGAATTGCTTCAAAAGGGACTCCAGTGTTCATTTGAGTTCTTGAACTTTGGCCCAGAAACACTGTAAGCCTGAGTTTACCTCGAAACTTATATTAAAAGTTGATTCCCCTGATACATGTATCAGGGTATGGATCTCATTTGCAAAAAAAAAGTATTGACTCTTTTAGTAGGGAATGTGCAACAAGGACGCGGTCTGGAAAAGTTTCCATGCCTCCTTTATATAATAGTCTGACAGCATTATGACAGCTTGCTGGGTAAATCGGGCTGTTGAACAAACAGACAAAAGGACAAGGATTATCCCTGTTAATAAAATTTAGTGGTGCTGTAATATTTGGAGGGGCAGGGATACCTGCTATATACTGCGTTGGAAACCTGGGGGCATCAGCTGCATCCTCTTGCAATCCAGTGGTCTCTCCAGCTGGGGGGGGGGGCACACTTTCTGGTGCTACTCATATACTAAGAACTGGGTTTTGCGTTAATGCTTGTTCTCTTGGTAAGTGCATAGGAGCAGTGTCAGTTATTGAAAAGTAGTGTCAGTCGATAAGACATTTGCACTGTGTGATTTTTCGTGCTGCATACCTGTTATAGACACTGAAGGAGAAGTAGTGCTGCTTGAGAGATCGCTCTGCACCAAAGGTGTTGTTCTGGTTGCAGTTTATGGTAAGGGCACTTGTACTGCAGAGGGGCCCGATACCTAAGCACAATTCTCTGGGTTACGCTCCCAACCTGCCAATAGTAAGGTTTTTTTCTACTGCCCATTCCGTTTGTTTTGGCTGTAGTCCTGCGGAGCGTCTTAGGCCGGGTGAAACACCCACATGTGCCATTCCCGACGCATCCCCAGATGTCCATGAAGAATTGCTGGAACAGTCTCCCACTTGTCCTGCTTGAGGCGGTGCACTTACAGAGTTGAGAGGCTTGTCTGCAGTGGTGCCAATATAAATCTATAGCTGTGCTCTGTGTATTTACTTCTGTATTCATGTCCGATTCCTGTGCAGGCACTTTAAGTGAAACTTGGGTTTGATGCGGCCCGCATTTCAACTGAGTCCCAGTTTGTGATAATCAGCTCTGGGTTGGGAAACCAAGATTTTTCTTTTGTGACTAAATCTTTTGCAATTTGGAAGTATTTGGGGAAGTATTATCCAACAGCTGTTTACCTCTCATGTGTTGCCCCACAGTTTGCTTTGTAGCTGATTTTGCCATAAATAAAAAGACTGTGGCCATCGTTTGATCTGTAACACTTGTTTGATAAATGATTTTGCTGACAGGAGTTACATTGTTTGAAGTTTGCATATTCTGTAAATCACTGGTTGCTAGGGGTTCATTAGAATGAGAGGCTGGGTCATCAAGCAGGCCCAAACCATTGTTTGTAATTACTGAGGTTCTAATCTTCTTTAAGGCTGCAGAAATTTATGTTTGTGTGGCCTGGAGGCCTTCTTCATCTGCTTATTTTTTTATACTTTTTTTTTTTTTATTTTCAATAGATAATATGCAAATAATACCATGAATGTGTATATTTGAACAGTTGATCTAGTTCAATTATATGTATAAATCCATATTAATTAAAGCAAAACCACATTGAGTAAGCTGACTGTAAAGTATGCTCTAAATAAGTTAAGTAAGTATAAACCAAACAACTACATATGATGCCCTCCCTCCCCATCCTCTAGCAATATAACATTACTCATAAGTTAAACAGTAGTGGCAATAATTCAGATATTTCTCTCCAGGTTGGTTCCTGATTCTCTTTTGAATGTTCAGTCTCTTCCCATAATGCTTCATATCGGGCTGTTTCCCCAAACATGTACCACCATTTCTTTTTTGTCAAATTTGTCTAACTGTGGTGCATTCCACTTTTCTAAAATTAGCCTTTTGGTTGCCATTGTCCTGTTACAATACACATACGATGGTACAAATCTCTCGTTTTCCTGCAGTTATGCCAACAATGTTTTACTCCAGTTTTTGCTATGTTCCCTAGAATTTGGGGGGTGTAATATGCACAATCAGTTATTTTTTTTAATGGTTTTGTTTTTAGCAAATGTATAGTCTTTATTTGAATTCTTCCATTGTTGCTCTGTGAATACTGTTCCCCCTTCTTGGTTGCATTTAAGGTTAACTTTAATGCAAGGGTCTATGGTATTAATACTTAATAGGTTATATATTTATTGAAATATCCTGTTATTTTCATTTTGGAAAAGTTTTTTTTTTTTTCGTTCCTTTTATGTGCATAAGTCATCCGATCCACTCTTTCGTTTAAACAAATATATATTTTAAAAATATATTTGAGTTAAATACACAAACATACCTCTCAACCTTTTGTTCCTCAAATGTGGAACATTGCCTCTCAAAATGTGGAACAAATGAGCAAAATGTGGAACACTTAATCAAATCTTTACCTAAGAAGCTCAGGACACTGTTAAAATGTTAGCATTTATATTCAGAAAGTCTGTTATTAATTGAATAGTATATTTTTTGCATCATTTACTATAGATTGTTGCAATAAAATGTTAACACTGAATGTGGGATAAGTCCTCACAATGTGGAACAGGGAGCTTTCGTGAAGTAAAATGAGGAACGTTCCCCGTAATGTGGTAGAGTTGAGAGGTATGTACACAAACACACTCTGATTGTTTAAGAAGGGGAATAACTTATTAAACTGTAATAATGTTATAAATTCTGAGTCAACTATTAGTTGAAACCATTTATGTGCATATTGTTGCAATTCTGGCAAAAGCTTAGTTATTAACCTATTATTTTTAACATTAGCATTCCCCCAATTATTTAAATGTAACCATGGGAATAATTTAATATTATGTATATGTCTTCCAGCTTGTATAATATTATTTTTTAAAGATGCAAGAATAGGTGGAAATTTGAGGCATGTGGCTATACCATCTAGCCAGTCATCAGAATCTGCCGGGTTAAGATCATCCCAAAAGACAGTGTCCCAAATATTATTATTCACTAAGGACAGAAAAGCCCAATCCTACTTCTTCTGCTTGTAATAAGGTTTGCAATGCTGTAGGGTCATTACTTGAAAAATTAGCAGCTGCATTGTTGCTTACCTTAGGCATTGCAGGACTTGCTGAAGTTGAAAAATCCATATATTTAAGCATTTCTGACTCAGTTCCATTCTCCAATACACTTTTTGCATAAAAAAAACTTAAGTCTCTTGCTGTGCCGAGGCTAAGGAAGAGACCAGCTCCCCAGCCTCCAGAGCATCCATCCTCTCTGGGATCCCACTAGGACTGACCATCATGCTGAAGGATAGCAGCTCTTCCTACAGCAGAGTAGGGGCATTTTTTATTGTAAAATTCAATACACAACATAACAATAAAACAAGAAAAATAGGGGAAAGAAATCATAAAGTGAAGTAAAATAAAACAGAAATTAAAAAAGGTAACATTTTAGAATAATTCTCCTATAATCAAAACCTATAAAATGGAAAAAAAATAACTATTAGAAACCTAAACTTTTTACAATAAAGAATGAAATATAGCCCCCTACCCCACAGAACATTCAGAGACCCCCTCAAAAGATAAAAACAGAAAGAAAACAAAACTGCTATGAAATAATCAGGCTGGTAAAGAAAAGGTCTCTATGAAGCGTGCAAAGGAAAACACATAAGATATACTGTACTGAAGGAATTAATACAATATTACATATGTGCCAAGCACACAACCTTTATAACCTGAATAAAAACATGTTCAGAATACATATGAAACAGTTAATTAATACCTGCAAGCCTAGCATAGCAGCTGAACATTTACATTAGAAAATGTGATCACATCCAGTTCATAAACCGTTTTACAGGTTTATTCACATAATTCACCTATGGCTAGATGCGACATTCTTTGTTGTTGCAAAACATAACTACTTCTGGCTTGCCATAAATAAAATGTCATACAAGAAAATAACAGTTCCAAAGTACTTTGATCATAAGAAGCCAGTCTTTCATCATAGTCTCCTAATACCAATTGTTGATAGGTTAATCTGGGCTAACCAAGGTAATCCCCCTCTAATGAACAGGAACTGCCAGAGGTGAACTGTAAAAGTGCATTTCAACACAAAATGAGTAATAGATTCTTCCAAGGCTAAACATTCCAAAGAAGGGCAACCCCTTTCTTCAATTGATTTATGTTTTTTATTTCCCTGCACATTAATTCTACCTTATGTACTTAGCCAGAGATGGTCCCACATTCGTACCGGGATCCTAGGAGTTTTAAGCTGAAAAAGAGCCAATTGTAATTTCCTTTGATGACAGTATTTAAATTCAGGTTCCCTAGGCTCTGTATTCTGCATAACTAAATCACACAACTGTTTCCTAATATTTGTCAGCCACCGAGTTTGTGTAAGTTTCCAAACATTTTTTTTAAAGATGGTTTCCACCAGTCAAGAATACCTAAGCTAAGAATCAGCTTAACAGCATCTAAACGCCAAACACTCAAATAGCCATGCAATAAGGCTACAGTCCATTCATGCCATGTTCCCCAGTCAATAAAGCAGGTCTTAAGGAACCCATCCAAAATAAGGTGTAAAAAAAAAACAATCAGCTGTGACATTCCCACGCCCCATTTTCTCCGGGTAAGTAGGTGAAACCCCATTTGATGGGATTCAACAGACTTCCCCAGAGCATGTGAAAACATATACTGTAAGTCCTGGTTTCCAAGTCTGCAGGCAATGAATATATCCATCCTACATATAATAATATAGGCAGCAAAAACAGTTTAATTATAAAAACGCTCTTTTGTTTTGACAAGATCCAGTTTTCATTTAACTACCTTCCATTCACAATTCTGTATAGCCAGTAACCAGTTTTTCCATGCCATATCTCCTGTTCCAAAATAGAGATCCAGAATTTTGATAAGGTTTACAGTAGTACGTATACCAGCAATATGACAGTCAGGCACCTGCATTCCTACAGTTATATCAATATATTTATTTAGATATACTCCAGCAAACTGCTGGAATTTATCAAAAAACCTTCAGAGCATGAGAAATATTTTCCTTTGTGCGTAAAAACAACACACTGTCATCTGCATATACAAATATTTTTTAAATTTCCTGACCCCCTGGAACTGGAAAACCTTCAATGTCTGCATGTAATGTAATATGTCTTACTACTGGAACTAAAGCTGCAGTATACAAAAGGGGGCTGAGTGGACACCCTTGACAGACTCCCATCCATATACTAATGGTATTAGACTCCAAACCTCTGACAGTTGTCAGCACTGTGACTTTGTGATGTAAAGTTTGAATCCATCTAGTAAATTATTCTGGAACCCCATAAGCATTAAACATTTGAGACAAATATTCATGTGGAACCCTATGAAAAGCCTTACTCTGGTCAAGTGACATAATAAAGCCATCAGTCTGATTCCTATTATAATATTGATAGCAGTCATAGAGAACTATCATGTTGTTCCTAATCTGTTTGCCTGATACTGCACAGGTCTGAGCAGGGTGTAAATGTGGCAAAAGTGATTGTTGTAACCTATAATGTATAAGTTTCCCCAAAATTTTCCAATCAGTTTTTAAGAGGCAGATTGGCCTCCAATTCTGTATTATGGTCTCATATCCTGATTTATACAGAAAGGTAATAACACCCCGTGTAAAGTGTTATGTTACAATATAATGTTGTGTTATTTTGTTGAATAATAATGAAAGCATGTCTACAAGTTCTGTTTGAAATTGGATATAAAATTTAATAGGAAGGCCATCTATAGTGGGAGAAACATTTCCTGTAACCCCTTGAGTGTCAGTTCAAGTTCACCACCATAATTGGTTGCAACAAACTGGGTTTGTCAGTATCCGGTAAAGTGACATTAAACTGTTTTAAATAATCCACTAAATCCCGCTGCTCAAGCAAGATGTGGGAAGACAAAGAATCAAAATGTTGCTGAATAATCTGGGTTAAATCATCAGGGTCCGATTTTAAGACCCCATGGACAGCCCGCAAGGCAGTTATGGATGTGTTATTTACACATGTTTTACAAGCACTGCAAAGGTCCCCAATAGGAGTTTTTATGGTCCCTTGAGCTAATTCTGCCAAAACAGTAGAAGTTATGTCATAGTGAAGATGTTTAATTTGAATTTTAATATTGTTAATTTGAGAAGAAAAGTCTCCTTCAGTCACATTTGTTAAAGAAAACAAATATTATACTGTAGATACTGTCGTAAGGTTAAGTACTGAAGAAATTTTTGTAATGCTAGTTTTGTCACCCCACCATTCTACAGAGTCATAAAGGCATAACTCTGTTTTCTTGACCATAGTAGCTCCCTGATTTGGTGTTGCAAAACTGCTTCTTTCAGAACTGAAACATTAAGCCTCCACCTACGAGGAGTAAAGCTCTGAGAAGGAGGTTGGTTTACATTTAAACAAAGCAAAACATGATCTGAAAATTCAGTAGGTTCATGTCAATATTTGTGATGGACATCTGAGGAAACAAATACAAAATTAATACGAGTGTGCAGTTTACCCTTATAATAAGTGGGGCATGGTTCTTCAGTTAAGATCACATAAGTATCCTTTAAACCTGCAACATCCAGGCAATTTAATAAAGCCCAGGAGTCACAATAGGTTTTTTACCTTCCAGTGTTTTAGTTTTTAGATCTACTGGGCAGTTAAAATCCCCTCCAAGAAAAACAAGTCATGATGTGGCCAAAAACAGCTATATTTGTTTGAAAAACTCAACTCTCTCACATTTGATCTGGGGAGCATAAACTGACATAAAGCAGCAAACATGTTCCACAAACATCCCATCAGTCATTAACAATCACCCAGGGTGGACATCCATTAATTTGTGCAAAGTAAATTGGTAACCATGAAATAAAATCCGGACGCCATCCACCCTGTCTAAGCCGAATGACCAATATGAGGGTTCCCAAGTCTAATTTGGTTTTTTTACATTGGGTCAAGGCTGAAGAATCTAACATTCTTGTTTCCTGTAAGGAAAAAAATCTTCATTCAATTGGTGCATAATGAAAACACAGCCTTCCGTTTAGCTTCATCATGTATACTACAAACATTTAGGGTTGCCAACTTTTGGGCAGTCAAAATCAGGACAAAAGCATGTGACATGGCTTTGGGCAGCCCAAGCGATGACAAACGCACATGAAATGCACATGCCATGGCCGACGTATGACACAGGATACCAAGCATGGTGTTTGGGATACTGTATCATGTGTCCACACTATGATGTGTGCCAAATAACTCAGCATTCCTTGCATATTCTCCCATGGAATAACCTTAAAGCTCCGGTCTACATTCATAAACTGTGGTAAGTTCAAATCAGGACCCACACAATGCAATACTACAAGAAATAAATTTTACTAAAAAAAAATTCTAGCAACAAGTACATTTTCAAACAATGAGAATTTTCAACATGTAAGTTTCCAAGCAACAATAATAAAACAAATAACAAAAGCCTCACCTCTCAGTCACTCACAACAGCTCCATACCTCTCTCTTTCGCTCTCTCCCCCTCTTACACACACACACACCAGCATCCATGCCTCTTTCCCTCTCCCATCTCAGAAACAGCTCCATGACCACCACACCTCATTTCTTAGCTTTAAAACTATACTTTGTGTTAGATTTAACAGCCTGCAAAAGTGACCTATTCTACATAGCATTTGAATGGAATTCACCACATTTCATTCGGTAGTTTATTGTGACCATAAGTTCAGCTTTTATTAATTCCACCCGGCAGCAATTTCTTACATCAGTCCACTTGTTCTTTAAGAGAGAAAACACTCTCTCAGCAAAAGCTTTTGAAAGTGGGATGCTCATGATATGTGCAATTACTGGATACAGAGCAGACAGGTCTGGTGCATACATACAAATCTTTTGCCACTTTTCATCTGGGGATGGGTCCAGTCTACAAAAGTCTGGCATGAGGGGCCGGATGACTGAATAGTACTTAAAACAGTTTGTCTGCATTTATGGATTGCTGCAGATGAAAGGCAGCAACAACATCCAACAAATCATCAAAGGCAAAGGGTTTCTTCAAGGACAACCAAGACATTTTTTTCAGGTAGTTGCAATCACCAAAATCAAACCACTGCTCTAAATATTTGACAACGGTTTCCAGGAAAAGAATAAAATCTTTCTCCAGCTTTTTACAGGACAGTGTGTCCCTATCCCTCATGAATGTCTGAAGCTTTCCCAAAAAAAGCTTTGCTGCTCGGGCTTCAAGTTTTTGCCTAAATGAAGCCATTACAGCAAATGTTTCCATGGCTGTCAGTTGGGATCTTTCTAGGGTGGTTATATATTCATTGAAATAACCAGAACTGCACTAAGGAAATACAGGTATCATTGTGGCAATGTTGGAAGTGTGCCCTCTCCATGTTCATTGTCAGGAAAGTATTGCCAGATTTGTCAAGGTGTGTCCTCTCCTTGTGACAGGAAATAGGACTGCAGTGCAGTGAGATTTTTTACTATTCTGTCAATTGCTGGCAGCAATGACAGCCATCTGGTTGGCCCATGCCTCAGAAGGGACCCATATTCCATGCCACAAAAGTTTAAAAACTCCTTTAAATATCTTGTTCTTGTGGCAGAGCCTGAAAAATGGCTAAACATTTTCAGGATGAACACCTCCACATCATATGTCAGTTTTGCTGCTGCCTTCTTTACAGCATTGTGGAGGATGTGAGCAGGGCACTTTGCCTTTTGAAGTGATGGGCAGTTCTCTTTTTGTCTGGTATACACTCCAGATCGCTTGCCATAGTTCAGACTGGCATTGTCGGCCCCATATACAGACACAGAGGCCCATGTCAAGAAATGCCTTTACAATATAGATGAAATCTGGTCAGTTATGGCCTGAGCAGATTCATCTGGGTCTTCATAGAAGTCCAGGAGAGCACTGACAACACCTTCTTCCCCTTTGAAGTACTTTACTACCAGTGGGAATCATTTTATGCTGCCCTTGTTGGAAGCATCTGATGCTATTGAGAATGACACCCCTATACTTTGTAGGTCTTTTAGAAGGCATTCCAGAGAATGTGGTCCCAGAACATTCTCTACAATAGCTTCAGCCTTTGTTCTGTCACAGGCAAGTTTCTTGACAGTCTCAGAGTCTCCATACAGCTGGCTGGCCAACTTCAGCCCACAGTCCAAGGAATTATAAGAAATGTTGTGCAGTACTGCATGGAACACCTCCGCCGCTTCTGCTGCAGTAACCTTCAGCTCTGTTCCATCCAGATTAGTAGTTCTGGTCCACTTGGTCATCAGATGGCTGTGTTTGGCTTACTAGATGGCCGTCTTGTGTTTCCCAGTGCTCTCATGCCTTGTTAGTTCATTTCGCCCACCATGTGACACCAGGATTTTTCGTCTGTAGTATCTGCAGGAGGCTTTAATGTCACTGCACTTCTCGACCAAGTTGAACTCAGTCTTCCACACATCTTCCCCCTTGCAGAGTCACTTATTGTTTGAAGATGCAGTCAGCGCAGATTGCTTCATTCTTTCAGCTCCGTTACTTACCTGTGCAGTTAACATAAATGTTGCAATATGCTTTTAGTAGATCATAACACATAACTGATGCAGTATGACTCATATCTTCATGTGAGGCATCAACACATGTGTGCCAATCATTGTCTGAAAGCACAGTGCAACTTCCATACATGGCTGCCAAACAAAGCACCAAAACCTAGCCAGTATGGCTACAGGTCATATAACCCAAATACATCACCAAAACAGCTACTGTATGGAGGCAGTCAGCGGCATGGAATACCATTATTTCATGAACCTTGGCCGTTGTTTTGGAAGCATAATATAACAAACATACACTGCAGCCAAACAAAGCTAGACACACTGACTGAAAAGAATGACTAAACAGGGTTACCAATTCACAGGTTACAAATGACATTACTTTTTATCCATGGCAAGCACTGAACAGCATTTAAAGCCTTTGTAGAATTGCAATATATTCTTCCCTAACCATGGACCTTGGGCCTTGCAGATGGTTGTTTGCAACCAAACATAAAAGAATCGGGGTGGGCAGCTGGCAGTACATACCAGACTGGAGGTCTGGACTGTGTGGAGTAACCTACATCCAGCAGACCTCTGTTTAAATGATCCCACACCCAGCTACCAAAACAAAGATATTACAGCAAGGCTCCACAAAAGCTGCCCTTAATGACAAATGGCTTAAAATAAACAATAAAACAAATACCAAATTCCAACTGGAGCCACAGCCACCAACGCAACTACGAGTGTAAAAAGGTGCAGGGCAAACATTTAGAACATTTTAAATACTTTTATCAACAGCAGCACCTGTAATGGTTCGAAGCACTTTTGTCATTGGGTGAAACTGTCTCTAATCAAAGAAATACATGCACATCAAAAAACACTGCAGTGCCACCCAAAGAGGTCTACCACACAAGACTACACATGCCACATTTCATGCAAATCAACTAGACAGTTGCCTGTGCCATAAAAGTGTGAATTTTGAAAGCAATTAAAGAATCTAAGACAGTAATGCTCATCATTGTGTTGATCAAACTGTTATTCACAAACTGTGCTATTCACAATAACATTATTTTACCAGCGAATCAGGCTTGTCTTCTTTTCAAAATGTTCCCATTTTCCATCATATGATTTAAATATAGGGAAGAGTGTGGAATGTGAATGAGTGTGGGTGGGCATTTGTGGGCTCTGACAAACAAAGATGCAAAAAGAAACCTTGGCTCTGTGCTAATCTGTCTCAGGAATCTGTGGTAAGACACTCCGCTAGCTCTTGTCTATGTAACTACAGATCCTTGAAATATATTAGCACACATTGCAATGCAAGTGTTGTACCATTCTATTTTTGAGTGCAGTAGTCAATGTGTTTTATCTGCTGTTTATAAGTGACAGTGATTTCCCCCTGCCCTGGCACGCTGTCACGATCATGATTAATTATAATCCCAATACTTGACATGCCAAGCAACACAACAGCAGGCTATCATAATAAATAATACAGGCTAGCACGTTGGCATCACTTGACACCTTTTACATTCATGACAGTATTTCTTATAGTGACACTGGAGATTGGAACAAATATATCATAGTAGCATTCAGTATGACATGTTTGTCAGCTGACGCAGATTATAGACACTCTGACATTCCCAGTAGAGAAACATGCAAGAGAAGGGGCCAGCCATTTCCCAATAATTATGTTCTAAAGTATTGTAATTACATCTGCTGCCAGCCCAGAGACAACTACATGGTGTACAAACTGTCACTGTTGTCTTTGTTGCTTGCCCCGAATATATTTGCCAAATTGCCACATGAGACAGCTTGTCAGGCACCAGGGGAAAATCAGTCTTTTATCTATTGCTGATGAAAGAATAAAAAGAAGCCATAAGTGTAGGAGAGAGCACACATTGTGTGACCATGCCAATTGCCCAGCCTTTCCACAATGACTATTTTCTCTTTCTGTATGCCATGCAGTACTTGTTAACAGAAATATTTGTGTTTTGTAACTGTATTCAAATCAACATTACTGTACATCACTAAATAAATCGCTTTATAATTACTGAGCACTACCATTCTATATAAAACTTATTGTGCCATTTCTGCTTTCCAGGCTAATTACGACCTGCCACTGCCAGGCACCAGGAGAAAAATCAGTCTTATCTATTGCTGATAAAACCAAAAAAGAAAAAGAAATAACCAGCAGTAACAGTTGCTGTAAAAGCAAACTGATTTTGCTTACTCTGATTTATTAATGGGCATTGGAGTAACTGGGCACTAGAACATTGGCACACACTGATAATGATAAGCCTGGAGCTTGGAGCCTAGAGCCTAATCAACAATGAAACAACAAGCAGACTGTTTCTTTAAAAAGCTGGGATCAGAGTCACAGAAAAAAGGCAGAGGTCCAAAACTTTGGAACAAGCCAAGAAATTCAGAAAGTACACAGCAAGTTTATGATGCCAGTCTTTTGGATCTAGTGTGCCCTGTTCTGTAAGCCCACTCCCAGTGTTTTGCCTGAGTTGGTTTGATAGTTACAGCAAGAGTCTCTACCCTGCAGAATAAACTTGGTCACTCAAACAGCTGATTCAATAACAGCACAAAAAATATGAATATTGACCACTAACTGATTGTCATAGGTGTTGTTTCATCCCACTACACTACACACTACAAACATCACATTTTATTTTTCTAGAACAGTGTAAAAAACTGCGGGCTAGAAGCCCAATAGCCCATATACCTGACTGCAGCAGAATTCATTCCTTAGGTAGCAGGTATGTGCTTCACCCCCTCCTCTTGACCCTCTCCAGCAGTCCAGTAGCCCAGACTTACAGTCCAAGTCCTACGTTCCCCCAAAACAGGCAAGCTCCAGTGAAGTTAAGCAAGGCTGAAGCTCTGGCTGCCCCTTTGCCTTGCTTGCTGGCATGTTGAAACCAAGTGATTAGAGCTCTTCCACTATTTTTTTACAGAGATAAATCTCTGTCCTAGTATCAACCTTGCCAGTAACAGCTCAGCACAGCTCCCTAGTAGTCCCTCCGGATTCCAACACTTGCTACTGACGCTGCTCCTACTCTAGCCTCTGTCTCTAAGTTGGTCTCACTCAGATTCCTAACCCTGGCGAGTTTAGGCAACCCAGCAAAAGACGAACTGGTCTGAAAGTGAGACTGCACAGTCCAGACAGATAGAGCCTCTCCTTGGAGTCCAGTTCTGGTGATGTGAGCTGCCAAATCGTCGATCCCTCCTTGCTGTGACTCTGAGCCTGGGACTGTTAGCGTCCCGGTCCTTCGCTTTCTTCTAGTTGGTCCTCGTCCTCCTTGAACTGCTGCTGTTGGTGGCACAAGCTAGAGCTGGCTCTTTTTCCTGGCATTTAAACATGCCGCCAGCTGGTAGCCACACCTCCTGATGACTTGGCATCTCCATGCAGGCATCACCAACGTCACGGAGGTGAGCGGACCTGATTGTAAACCGTGGGGCAAACAAAAAAAAATTATTCTCATTTGCAGGCAAACCAGACAGTAGCACTGCAGACCTGACTGAGATACCACAGGCTGAGGCTGACTGAGCTCCATCTCCCACTGGCTGGCGTGATCCCCCTCCCCACCCAAAGACGAAAAAGCACACGAAAAACAACAGAGAAGCCACAATCTTCAGGCCAGCAGTTGTGGCCACACAGATGCCGCCGTTGTAACACGCTTTTTTTGTGTATGTGCTGCTCTACCGTGGCCGGCGGCCGTATAGCCCATGATCGGACAGACCATAGCCATGATGACTGGATTGCCATAATGCCATGAAGTCTGCCGATACTGCTAAAAAGAGGGAGCGAGAGACTCAGGAGGACAATGATCATCATCTGGCAGGTACATTTATTGCTGAAAGGCATAAAGCAGGACATTTGCCATCCCACAGCTGGGGGGGGGGCAGGAGACAGGACTGGACCTCGAAAACCAGGACTGTCCCATGGGAAACGGGACAGGTGGCAACCGTACAAACATTTAGTGTGGCTAACTGTAAGGCCGTCATTGTTCAGCAGGAGAACAGAAAAAGAAAACATACATCATGACATCAACATAAATTGTCCTCATCATCCATCTCTAAATGTTCTTTTTTCTTTTGTTTTATCCGACCATCCAAGACTTTAATTGTGGGCAGAGTCATAGAAGAAGTGTCTGAATCAGATTCCTCCATTTCAGTGTCACCCCAGGACGCTGCAGAGGAAAAAACATCATACTTATTAACTAAAGGGAGGTCAGTTGTTTGACTGGCATGGAGCCTGGCATTTCATCTACGACCAGTGGTCTTCCATTCTGGGGGGGCGGGCATAATGTCATCAGACTGTTCAGAAGGAGCAATCAAGTCGGTCACGGTTTTGTGGACATGTGTCTCAGACAAATTCAAAACAGGTTCAGTACATACAAAAGTCGTAGGCGTATCACTACCAGAAGATTGGGAATCCAGAGGCTGCTGGTGAGAGCTGCCAAGAGTTGTACCAGGTAAAGGATCAGCAGAGAAATCCTGTGGAGGATCCTCTTGTTCAGTGCTTGACCTCCCAACATCACAGTGACCTCCCGTAGCATGAGGGGAAGGGGGGAGGAGACTATCATGCCTTGCAGGTTGTTCTGCTGAAAACTCAGGTTGTGCTCCTGCATTCATCCATTTCATTTGTGCTCACCAGATAATTTAATCTTGGTTGACACCATCCTGTCTATTGCGGGCAGTCCACGGGCAATTGTGAAACACATGCCCTCTACTGTAGCATAAATTTCAGCAAGATACATTCCTACATTCAGTGCTGATGTGGTCATACTTGACACACAAAATACAAAAAAGTTTGTCACAAGAGCTAGCTAAGTGAGTCTTATTCCCACATGTATGACAGACTTTAGGCTCTCCCACATAGAAACAGACACCCCTGTCCTTTCCAATGAAAATATTTGGGAGATGTAAAATAGCAGTGTCTGTTTGCCTTAGCTTAACTTTAAATTGTCACTTCCCACTTCAGAAGGATTCCATATCAATAATAGGTTCAGGTGTGCTAAGAATTTCTCAACGCTTTTGCAGCCAGTGATGGATATCCTCAACCTGAATCTCCTCAGTTCGAAACATGATAATACATTTAATCACAGGTGTCAAGAGGGGTATCACAAAAAATGGTGTCCAGATGAGGGGAACATTTTTTCTAGTTATATTTCGTCCAGAATCTGTCCAAGCCATGGGCTATATTAAAGCTTATATCAAAATTCTCTTCTCCTCTCCGGAGATATGAATAAGAGCATGTACATCAGAGGGAACAAATTGCAAGGTTTCTTTAATTAAACATTTCCCCAGGTATTCTCCATCAGGCAGCACATCCAACCTGCCTCTGTAACGGATTCTGACTGCATGTCTCCTAGGAATGGGTTTAGTGTGGTCAAACAGATCAGAAAACCATGGTACCCTCTGCTGCCTTTGAACATTAACCTCCCCTGCCCCCCCTCCCCTGAGGAGCCCTGTTCCCCATCTGGGCGTCTGCTCTGTGGTCCCTCACTGTCATGTGGAGCATTAGAAAAATGTTGTAGCCTGTCTTGCCTGGGCCTCTGTTCATGTGTATTGGCATTCATATGGGATGAATGCATCCTCCGTGGGTTTAGCGTCACTTTGATTGGAATCTATCAACATTTCCTGAGGCAGCGCCTCATCCCAGACTGTAGGTCCACTCATGTCCACCTCAGAAGTGGAATCAATTCTGTACCCATTACTTCTGTCTGTGTGGCCTTCCATTTTGTGCTCCTTGTGTGAGATCTGAGCAGTACAGTGATTGTCATTCAAAATTTCACTAACTGGAGACTTGGTTCATAAAATGTTTACACAGTCTTGAGCATCAGACATTAATGCATGTTTAGTATTATTTTAGACAGTAGTAGAGTTAGTAGGTGAAACCCCGTCCAGAGTCTTCCCAGCAGCAACAATAGGTTCAGGAATACAAGGCAAGTTATCAGTATTTGGGCCACTACCCCACTTACCCATCTCAGTTTGAGCCCACCCAGCATTCTGAAGTGCCCATAGAGGTGTCCATTCCGAATCCAGAGGCTGAGACTGTACACCAGAAGCTTCCTTAACTCTATCTCTGGCAGTTGGATTACATGGCTGCACATTTGGAGCTCCAAGGCCAGTACTGGATCCTGGTAAGTCTTTTCCTTGCAGTTTTTTGTCCAAATGGTGCTTTTTACCCTCTTTCATCTTAACCTCCCACTTCTTTTGCGAAGACAATTTTTTTATCGTAATCTGAATTTTTCTGCCAGTGTCAAACCTTCCTCATGAAGCAAACTCTCCTTCACCAGGTGAGAGTCTTCAGGCAAAACATCCATATTGGACTCGTCAAATATCTCACCACTTTCCAGGTTTAGGTCTTCTGAAGTCACCATCACTAAATCAGGAGTCTGTTGCAAACATTCTCAGGTATCCAAGGTGTTCTCCTGCGATGCACAGGCTGGGGTAGAAAACAACTCTCCAGCCTGACTAACCTCCTCCTTCACCGGCTCCCAGGCCGCCATCTTGGTCACTGGGCCAACAGCACCCCTTGCCAAGAGTAGGGGAACTTTTTTGGGGGGAAAAGGGTGTAACATTCAAAACAAACATCTGTTTCATTGCTAGGTGTATATGCATGTATTTTCAGTTTTCTTCCATCTTTTTTTTTTAAGTGTCGTCTTATTCCTTTATTATACTGAACATCATTCAGATCTTCCATTCTATTATTGTACATTTTCTCTCCTCTTTTTTTTTCTTTTTTCAGTCACTTTATCAAATTCCAATCCCGAATTCCTGTACACGTCTTCAGTCAGTTACCTTCCCTTCGGCTCATCCTCCCTTTATTATATATTGTTTTCTCTCCCCCCCTTTTTTTTTTATACTAAAACCCATGCATGTTCATGTGCTGTCATCACCCTTTTTGCAGTATCTTGAGTGTCCTTTCAGTTTTCCCTCTCTTCCCATTCTTTTTTTTCCCAGCTTTCATAATGTCTCCATCATTTATCTGCAATTATTCCATAATTCTCTTAGCTTTCCTGTGGTCTTCTTCCCTTTGTCTTTTTCCATATATTTGTTGATGTGAAATGGCCACATTCTTCAAAATTATGTCTGTCGAAGTCTCTTGCTGTTTTAGTACCCATTTACACCTGACTTGCCGTAGATAGTACTTTAATAAAGCAAACATGACTTGTAATGTTCCAGTATTGAAATTCTCCCATTTTTTTGATCACTAGCAAGAACTACTTCCTCATAGGTTAGGTTGTGAAATAGTCATACTGCCACGCTCTGCAGGTTACACTGTCCCAAAATTCTCTTGCAAATGTGCATTCCAAAAATAGATGCTCTTGTGTTTCAAGGATTTGTATACATGAATTTCTTGGACTGTATCTTTCTGTAAGCTGTTTGTGTTTGTTATTGTTTTTTTACATTGAGTCTCCCATGTATACTGAGCCATAACATGTCTCATGAAAAGGCCGGAATTCTTGAATTTGTCAGCTGTTTTAAAGTAACGTGTATCTGTGTAGATGGACATTTGGGTGTTTCCAGCTCTTTTCTCCCTGTTTGCAACATCATATAATACATCCCTTGTCTCGTACTTGAAATCATGCTTTGGAAAGGGGATAATGTCCTGAATCATGGATTTTATGTATCCGCCTGATATTCTGCTTTTCCTCTGGTCCCATGCTTGTGTACAAATTCTTACCTATTCTGAAACCATTTCTTCCCCATGGTTTCTTCTCTATTGTTGGTTTAGGAAACATATTAAAATAAATAAAGGTGCCATAGTAAAATAGCACTAGGTCTAGCATATCTAGGACCCCTTCTTTTATCATCCTATAAGTTCTCTCATTTGATCGGGTTCAACCTACTCCTCCACAAGGCCTGGAAAAACATACAGTAAAGCTTAGTTTTTATCTGTGTGGGAGGGGGAACATAACTAATGTAAATAAAAAGGGGTAACAGCATGTTTTTTATCAATAATACCCATTTTCGTTTTGAAATCTGGGATTTCCACTGTAAGGAAACTCCTTCTGCCTTTTTTATCTTATCTTCCCAATTTAAAAGGGCTAGATCTCCATCCCCCCAAAATAATTCATAGTATAGATATTGGTTTTTCTGTGAGCCTAATAGCTACATAAGTTGTTTTTGCTAAGTCGATCCTACCTCCTATACATGTTCTTGTACTTTTCTTCCAATTAATTCTGTATCCTGAATTATTAGAAAATTTTAAAATCTGTTTTTGATTTCTCTTGTGTCCATTGTTTTATTAACTACTATTACATTATCATCTGCATAGGTTAAAATTGTTACATGGGTTCCTCTCTTAAAGTTGTATCTTTCATTAGGGCTGAATTCTTGATGGACCGTAAAAAGGGTCAGTGCAGAAGATATAAAGAAGGGGGCTGAGGAGGCAGCCCTGTCTGACCCCTCTGTAATTCTATAGTGTCCCCAGTCCACCCATTCACCCTACGAGTTAGTGTGGTCTTCTGACACATACACTGGATCCATCTGATAAAAGACTTTGGTAAACCATAATGTCGTAAAACAGAAAACAAAAAGGCATGTGATATGGAATCAGAAGCCTTTTGTTGGTCTAGGTTTAGCACATATCCTTCTACATGTTGAAGGTCTGCTTTTTGCATTCCATCCCAAATCTCATTTCTTGTTGCAATGATTTAACCCTGTTGTATTGCTTAAGGTACATTTCTTTTTTTATAACAGTGATTTGTGCATTTAAATCTACCTTTAATGTTTCTGTTTTGGAAATCAAAGCATGGAGTTGTTTCCTTAATTGTACATAATCTAAATAGGAGGTCAGGGCCTATTTACTGGCTTTCCTTTGGAAGAATTCCTTAAACAATTTTTTTGACTCCTCCCACCACTCCGACTGTGTGTCGTACATGCATTGCACCGACTTCTTAGCATTCTGTAACTTCTTCCACTCTCCAGCTGCTTCGTCTGACTCCAGCATTGAGCTATTTAAGTGCCATGGGCCTTTCTCGCTCATAGGTCTCTTCTCCTATGCAGTTATCATTAATGGGCCTTTGTGATCTGAGAAGCATAGACATTGTGTAGATATATTTTTTATCATGATACTTTTGGATATGAAGAAGTAGTTTATTCTAGTGGAAAGGAGTCCTCTAAAGTATGTATTTCTCCCTGTGCTATGTATTGCCCTATATGCATCCTTTAGGTATGTTGCATTTACTATATCCCGTAATGTGTCTGAGTCACAGTACAATTTATTTGTTTTCAATCCCATCTGCTACTTGCAAGGCGCAGTTAAAATACCCCCCCCCCCGAACTACTACCTTGGAGATATGTAAATATGGTTGGATTTTGTGTAATAGTTGTATTTGTTTCGACCTGTGGGGCATAGCTATTTATTACTCTAAGGCATGCATTTCCATATTGTATGTCCAGATTTAGGGCTCTTCCTGGGTCTAGGTCTATTAACCTTGTGACATGAGTTATTGAATAAAACTACCGCTCCATCACATATGTCGGTTCCTTGGGAACAGAAGGTTGCTGCCTTACCCCATAGCCTGGATGCTTGAGCAATCTTGAAAAAGGTTTTGCTTCTCGTATCCTGTACCAAAATTATATCTGCTTTGCTGTTTGTTAGTTCTGATAGTATGGTCAACCCTCTTTTACCAATGTCTGGCTCCTCATACGATGCACAGGGGAAACACCGGACCTCGTCCATCAACAAACACACCGAAATCTGGCCAATGGAAAATCTTGTACACAAATGCTTGCAGTCTGGGAAACAAGATCCCAGACCTGCAGGCAACAATGACAGAGGCTAAACTGGACATAGTAGCCATTAGCAAGACATGGTTCACCAGTAACCACACTTGGGAGACTTTAGTATCCAGCTATGTACTTATCGGAAGAGAACAATGTGCAAACAGGGGAGTGAAGTGGCCCTTTATGTCAATGAAAATATCAAAGCTACAGAAATTCAGAATACATATAAGGAGCCAGAAAAACTATGAGTCACCCTGGAAACAGGAAATGGGCAGATATACAAACTGGGTTTGCCTACAGGCCTCCAGACCAGTGGGAGGACATAGACACATTACTGTTAGAAGATATACAAAACATGACAGCTAAAGGGGAGGTTCTGATAATGGGAGACTTCAACGTGCCAGATACAGATTGGTCAATACCAGCAGGAACATCTTCCAGAACTAGACACATAGTGGATTCCCTACAGGGGAAGAGCCTCAAACAACTGGTAGAACAACCAATGAGAGACAGGGCTATCCTAGATCTAGTACTGAGTAACGGGGAAAGGATCACAGATCTCCAGGAAGAAGGTCACCTGGGGGCTAGTGACCATCACATGGTATGGTTCAGTTTGGCCACTAGAACTAAATCATCCCATTCCAAGGCAAAAGTATGGAATTTCAGAGGAGCTGACTTTGATAAGATGACCAATAGAGTTAAGCTAGCCCTGGAAAGAAGAAATTCAGGTGAGGGGGTACAGGCAAAGTGGGCAAGCATTAAGTATGCAATACTCCAAGCAACATACCATTGAGTTAGAGAGAAAAGCAAGAGCAAAAGAAGGAGGAAACCACTTTGATTCTCAAGAATAGTAGCAGAAAAGGTCAGAGCCAAAAGGCTGGCCTTTAGGAAATATAAGGGAACATAGCATGACAAAGATAGGGAGGCTTACCAAACTTCCCTGAGGGAAGCAGGGAAGGCAGTAATGCAGACAAGGGCCCAAACTGAGGAAACACTAGCACAAACAGTAAAAGAAGGTGACAAGACTTTCTATAGATACATTAGTGAAAGGAGAAAGTCCAGAGGGGGTATTGCTAAGATCAAAGGGGATAAGGGGGAGTGTAAGGAGGAGGAGGACCAAGGAAAAGCATCTATCTTAAATAGATACTTCTGCTCAGTATTTACGGAGGAGAAGGTAGGGCAGGGCCCACAGCTCAGCACCATGGACACTGGGGAGGAAGGTGTGCACTAGTCCCTTCACAAAAGAAAGGGTCCTACAACAGCTCGCTAAGCTCAGGGTGGACAAGGCAATGGGCCCTGATTGCAAACATCCCAAGATACTAAAGGAACCAATGGTGGATCTAGCAGAGCCATTAGCAGAACTGTTTAGTGAGTCTCTGAGCACAGGAGAGGTCCCAGAAGACTGGAGAAGGGTTCATGTGATCCTACTCCACAAGAGTGGTAGCAGGGAGGTGGCAGGGAACTACAGACCTGTCAGTATTACCTCAGTAATGGGCAAGATTATGGAGGCACTCCTTAAGGAAAGGACAGTGGAACACCTGGAATCCATAGGGGCACAGGATCCAAGACGGCATGGGTTTAGAACAGGATGGTCCTGTCAAACTAATTTCATAGATTTCTTTGACTAGCTAACCAGAGTGGTGTACCAAGGGGGAGCAGTTGATGTCACCTACCTTGACTTCAGCAAAGCTTTCAATACTGTTCCACACAGAAGATTGATTAATAAGCTGGGTAGGCTCAGGGTGGGTCAGAAGTTGGTCAACTTGGTGGCAGGCAGAAAACAGAGAGTGGTGGTAAACAGTACATAGTCAGAAGAGATGCAAGTCACAAGTGGGGTACATCAGGGATCAGTCCTGGGGCCAGTCCTCTTCAATATCTTCATCAGTGACATTGCAGATGGACTGGAGGGTAAGGTTTGTCTGTTTGCAGATGACACCGAGATCTGCAACAGAGTAGATGATCCAGATGGGGTGAACAGAATGAGAACAGATCTGGATAAACTGGCAAAATGGTCGGAAGAGTGGCAACTGGGGTTTATTGCAAAGAAGTGCAAGATCATGCACATAGGGAAGAGAAACCCTGAAGTCACCTATAGGTTGGGAGGGGAGTTGCTGGCAATCTCAAGGGAAGAAAGAGACTTGGGCATCATCATCACAGATAACCTGAAATCATCCAAGCAGACCATTAAAGCAGTAGGTAAGGCTAGAGGGATGTTGGGATGTATTAGTAGGGGTATCGTAAGTTGTAAGAGGGAGGTAATCCCTCTTTAGAAGACACTGGTTAGGCCCCATCTGGAGTACTGCATGCAGTACTGGAGGCCGCACCTGCACAATGACATTACAAAATGGAGGCAGTCCAAAGAAGGGCAACCAAAATGGTGTATGGACTGCATCAGAAAACATATGAGGACAGATTAATGGAGCTCAATATGTATACCCTAGAGCAAAGGAGGGAGAGAGGTGATATGATCGAAACATTCAAACATCTTTAGGGCATTAACAAGGTGAAAGAGTCTAACATGTTTCAATATAAGAAAAATAGCAGGACAACAGGACACAGCATGAGATTAGAGGGAGGCCGATTAAGGGGGGATGTGAGGAAGTTCTTTTTCACAGAAAGGGTGGTGGATGCATGGAACAGCCTACCTCAGGAAGTGATGGATATGACTACAGTGCAGGGCTTCAAATAGGCATGGGACAGGCATAAGGGAGCAATTAAGAGGGGTATGAATAGATAGGCCATTGACAGAGTACAGGCCTATGGCACATTCATAAGGTAGGAAAATTTAGCAGACTGGATGGGCCTTGCGGTCTGTATCTGCTATAAACTTCTATGTTTCTAGTCTTGATACTGTTGAAATTAACAGAAAGCAGATGTAGAGATGTCATATAAAATTAGTAGAAGTATACATCCCAAACTGTATCTCATTTAGACCTAATATTCAGTTTTTTCTTCCATATATCACACTTTACTCCATCTTCTCTCTCTGAGGAGTACTCCATGGGTGAAGATGGCACTGAGAAAGAGTCTGAGTCATCTTTGTCCTCTGTGTCACCCCACTCTTTCTCCTTCTGTAGTACTTTATATGGGTTAGACATTGCAGTCTTCAGTTTTCCTTTGGCTACTTTGCCTTATTTTCCTTTTTGCTCACCTTTGATACTTAATCTAGTTCTGGGTCATTTTTCTGTTGGCTCGCGCATGCGCAGCGCGCAGCCAACATATTGCAGTAGTAGCAGATTTGGGGGTGTGGTCACTGTTGGGCGAATGCAGGGCACACATCAGTAGGTGGGTCCCTCATTCCCCAATCAGCCAGCAGCAGGCGCTGACATCATGCATCCCTAATGTGGCCACCAAATCTAAGAAAAGGTCCACTGCAGTGAGAGTGAAGCTCTCATGCAGCGGGACCACAATATGCCTCCCGACGTGCATGCAGCATGGTGACAGTGACTGCCGCCACCTCCTGTCACAATGCTGATGGGGGGGCCCACTCCCCGTCGGCATACGGACCACCCTTCCCATTGAAAATGAATGCCGAGGGGGTGCCCAATCCCCCTCGGCATCATGCGCCCCCTCCCAATGTTTTCCGTTGGCATTTATCCCCATCCCTGTTTATTTTGCCGATGGAGACCCTCCCGTCGGCGGCATAATATCCCCTTTTGTTGTGTGTCGAGGGTGCCCAATCCCCTCTGCTCCCATATCCCCCTTCAGTATGTGCGGCCAGGGGTGCCCAATCCTGTCAGCTACAGCATCCCCAAAAAAACACTTAGGTGTACGCTGGGAGCCCACCCCAGTGTACCAAATCCCATGCAAAAATAAGTACGTCCCGCGATTTTTTTTTTTTACAACCTGTAAAAAAGAAAATGGTCCCTCACGGTCTCCCTGCCCCCTCCCACAACCCGTGCTCACCTTCTGCGCACCCTGCCTCCCCACACACACCCCCCCATCCTATACTTACCTCCGTGGACCGGGAACATGTCTGCACTCTTCAAAGCCGACCACAAACTGAAGAAATACCAGTAAGCTGTATAATGTTATAAATAGGGTTTTTTCAACTTTGGTGCATATCTCAGCCATTTTGGAGAATTTTGGCACCAAATTTTCAACATGGGATTGTTGGCACCCCTCCTCATGAATTCAGGCACTGTCATGGCGTATTCGGTTCTGAAAGGTGATTTCGCAGTCACTGTACGGAATCACCTTTCGGGACTGAGTAATGAAACGACAGTGCCTCTGTTCATGAGGGGGGCTCTCAAAAAGTCTATGTTGCAAATTCGTTGGGAAAAATCAAAAAAATGGCTGCTTTACGAGCGCGCATTGCACAGTTTCCATGCACTCTCGTGACTTCGTGAATTTGTAATATTTTCACTCCAGATTTTCCAAACTGGCATTTTTCCACACCTCCTTATGAACAGTACAGCTGTAATTTTACATGTCCTGGCCAAAATGTGTTTTCACACATCCGGGTGCAAATTAGCTGGTCGCTCTGCGAAATTAGCTTTCAGGAAAGTTTGAGGAAATGTCGGTGACACTGTTCATGAGCAGAAGTCCTAAAATGCGTATGTTGAAAATTTGGTGACGAAATTCCATAAAATTACTATGTTACAAGTGTGTGTTGCGCAGTTTCCACGCACCCTTGTAACTTCGCAAATTTGCAATATTTTCACGCCAGATTTTCAACACTGGCATTTTTTCACACTTCCTTATGAACAGTACAGCTGTCATTTTTCACATCTTGCCCTAAATGTGTTTTCGCACCGGTGGCGCACAATGGTCACTGTGCAAAACCAACGTTTCGGACAAATGAACAAAATCATAGTGCCACTGTTCATGAGGGGAGGTCCCAAAATGCCTGTGTTAAACACGTGGTTAAAAAAATCCTAAAAAATAATTGGGTTACGGACGTATGTTGCACAGTTTCTATGCATGCTCATAACTTCAATTTTTCGTATTTTCACTCCAGATTTTCAACTTTGCCATTTTTTTACATCTCCTCATGAACAATATAGTTATCATTTTCCAGATACTGCCCAAAATGTGTTTTTGCCCCGGTGTGGCCAAATGGCATATCCGCTGTGCAAAACCAGCTTTCAGCTAACAAACTCAGGGATTTATTTAACTCTAAAAATTGATTAGCGTTTTGCTCATAAAAGTGCTAAATCTTTGTGAAAATGCATAGCTCTTGCCTCACTGTGTTTAACAAACACAGCACTTCTAGACAATCTTTATAAATATTTTCTGTACAGTTAGTATAGTCCCAAGAAAAAAACTGCTAATCAATTATTTAAAACCCTGCAAACTGATAGTGCCGCTTTTCATGAGGTGTGCTCACAAACAGCACATGTTGAAAATCTGGAGTGAAAATACCAACACACGCCTACGGTGTTAGGGTTTCCAACTTTAGCATGCACCCTGTAGAGACTGACAGGCATCAGGGGTGTGACTTGGGATCATCGGCTGTAATGCTCATGCCATTCCACCCCCACCCCTACCCTGCAGCCAGTGACAGTCATTGTGGTGTGCCTTGCACTGTTTGGCCACAAAGTTCACCCCATTCTCCTGCACTGCACCCACCTCAGCGTATTTCCTTATGGAATGGGGTAAGTATAATGCCCAAAGACCCCAAAGCACACCTTGACACTTGTCAGTGTCTACAGGGTAGGGTGAGGTACAATGGCATGAGTGTTATAGCTGACGACCCAAACGCACACCCCAATGCCTGTCGGTTTCTACAGGGTAGGAGTGGGGTTGGCATCACTTCAGTACTTCACTGCCATTCCTATTATGTGTCTCTAACTCCGGCACTATCACTACCAGTGCCAATGTCAGTGAGACAACATTCGGCATTGACAAATGCTTGTTTGTATATAACTGTGTTAAATGCTGCTTCCTGAACTTTCAGTGGGGGTGGGGGTGAGGGCATTGCTGTTTGATCCATGTTCTCTTTATGCAAGGAAGGAATATCAGTTTGATTTCCGTCCTCTCCTGTATCCATACCTGTCTCTACTGTATCCGGAGGTTGTGTGGATGGGTGGGGGGGGTTTGAGGGTTACCCTGCTGGAGGAGGTCCAGTTCTCCAAAAGGATCCTGGTTTCGATGTGAAGTGTGTGCTCCCATTTTTTTGCAGTCTGTTTCCTCTACCATTGCCATAGTGCTGGGTATTTTCTGGTCTGTTTTGCTTTCTTTTGTAATGAGACCCACCCTGGAAACCTTTTGTTGTGGAGGTACTTCTTTCACCTCTGTTTCTGCTTGCTTAGCTTTCTCTTTTTCCCCTGCCATATGACCTGCATTCTTTTCTTTGACGCTTGAGCACAGCCCTTTTTTGTGGTCCTGTGTTATTAATGCTTCATGAGATACCCATTCTTCTGTATTATGGGAAGCCCATGGACATTTAACATAGGAGTGTCCTTTATCCTCACATTGACTACGCCTAAAGGTGTTCACACATGATATTGCCATATGCCCCAACTCTAAGCAATGGTTACACCTGGGGGTGAATCATAATCAAAATATAGTATACAACTCTTAATTCAGAGACTAATACAAAATCTGAAAGGAAATAAAAAGGGCAAAGGCAAAAGAAACACATATATGGTATACCCAAAGACAGAGTGTCTCAGCCCTTAATTAAAAAAACACTAACACAAATTCTGTTCTCCAGAACATATCAACTTCATGGTAATATTTATCCAGTGCTTATGTTATAGGGGAGTCAGAATCAGTTACCCAAGGTATACCATGCCAGTTAATCAGCAGTTGGTTTTGTAAAGAAGTTTTTTCCCTATCACACAAATTTTGCTAAATCTTTATTATTTCCTAAAATCTCCAGAGAAGTATTTTTGTATTAATGTAAAAAAGCAACGTGCATTTCAAATATGCCATTAACAGACCGTAAGAACCACTTCTATAGTTTCTTTAATTCATTTCTTCCATGGTCCTGAGAAGGCCTCATGTATCAGAATTTTATAGGACATCAGGGCAAAGGCAGGAGTCGACGAGGCTCTAGCGAGAAAGGCCCAACATTCTTTAATAAAAGAACAGTGAAAGATCAGGTGTTTAATCGTTTCTGCCTGGTTAATACATTCAGGTCTACTGCACAATCTTTCACTTTCCTGCTTATGTTTCTGGTTGCCCTTAACGTTAATATTCCCATGACAACTAAGTCAATGTAGGTCCAGCATATGCAGGGGAATCCTGGGGTTTCTAAGTAGTTCTTTTAGATTTTGTCTGCTCTCTTTGGGCAATGTTTAACTACAATTGGGACTATACATATTGTATTTAAAAGGTCAGTATACAAGAAAGGGGAAAGGAATATTATTTAACCAGGAGTAGCACACTAAGCTGAAAACTTGTTTCCAGATGTGACCTGGGAGAACAAGAAAGTTAAGTGACTTGCTCAGGATCACACAGTATGCATCTAGCCAGCAGTGGAATTCAAACCCAGGTCTCCAGATCTGCAGCTCAGAGCCTTAACCCACTGTGCTATACTGCCTCCTACTCTGCTCTGAAGAGAGATAATCATATTAGTAGTGACATTCCACTGTCCTAACCTCATACATATGTTTTTCCAATACACTGGAACATCAAATTGCTGTTACATAATTCTTAGTGCTGGCTTGGTGGCACTGAGGGTTGAGGCACTGGGTGCCACACCTTGCTTCACATCGGCGAACTGGGTTTGGGAATGGACTCGGGCCACCAGGGGCAGCAGGGGAGGAGAGGGATTGAGCGTCCAATGAACTGCTCTCCTTCTCCAGGGAGGGGGGACTGTAGCTGTTGGTACATTGCTGGCCCCTAGTGGAGGCTGGGGTCGGTGTGCTGAGGCTAAGCATCAGGGGCTTGGGCAGGCACCGGGAGGAGCGCATGCAGATGCGTGCATGCTGCCCCCATCGGCATTGCACACCCTTCTCACACATAGGGAGAATAAGGAAAAATGGCTTCTCGGGTCACGGCAGCTTGATCGCCATCCAACAGGGTGCCCCGGCTTTGGGAGCATCGCTGACAACTGGATCCGGACTTGGTGGGAGAGAAGGGGGCTTCCCACCATCCCACCGTGGGGTTAAAAGGTGAGTGCCCTATAAAAGCTGACGGCAAATCTGATGGTGGCCAGATCAGGGAATGCGGGGATGGAGTGGCCAACCAGGAGCCAGGTAGGAGAAAAATGTATAAGAGAAAAAAGTTTAAGTACCTTATTATCCCATAACTGGATTGGAACCACACCTTAATATTATTATGTACCCAGGGTTCCCACCATTTCTCTGTATGAACTAGAAGGGGTCATGAATTAGCCATAACAAAATATACAGTTAAAAAATAATAAAGGATGAACCATCTTCAAGCCCCCCGCTGATAGGGAAGATACAATATATTTCTTTTTATGGGGTTAAGATGGCTGCCCCAGATTGCTTGGGAAAAAAAACACTTAACAAACATGTCTCTAAACTTTTGGGGGGGGGTCATAACTAATAAAAAAGGTGGTATCAATAAGTTTTAATTAAATTAACTCTTTTTTTTCTTCCCCATTTTCCACTTGTTCCAAGTGGAAACCTTTTGTTGTGCTACCC
This sequence comes from Neoceratodus forsteri, assembly GCA_016271365.2. NCBI lineage: Eukaryota > Metazoa > Chordata > Ceratodontiformes > Ceratodontidae > Neoceratodus > Neoceratodus forsteri. The sequence continues at coordinate 28,313,704 of JADMNL010000035.1, read as the reverse complement.
CAAGTTTTTCCTCCCAATTAAGCACATCTGAACGTGCTGTTCTGAATTTAACTCCTTGAATTTTTATTGGGTCTAATGTAATCTTTATACCTCCCACACTGCCTGAGGCTAAAGGGTCATCCACTAACACCTTTCCCACACATCCTTGTATGTTTAAAGCTGCTCTAGCAACTGTCCCAAATTCAGAGCATATTCTCAGGGCTGCCACCACTGAGGCTTCATCTTTCAATAATAGCACATATCATCTGCATATGCTGTGGTATTCAGAACAGTCAGACCTGAAGTATCTGTAATTGGTGTGAGCAGTTGTGAAGCATTAATCATTCTCTTTTTTTTTTTTGTGGCTGGGCTCTCTACCAGATTTCTGCCTTGGTCATGGCCCCCGGACTTCCACCTTCTGTCACTGCCATGATCCCCCAACTTTCCCCCGGAGGTCAGGACGTGGAACTGGTTTCCTGTCCAGCCCGCAGTACCAGTAACTGGTTGGGGGATCTGGCGACAGAGGCTAATTGAAGCCCGGGGACGGCTTCATAGAGGCAGAGGCCCCACCTGGATTTTTGGCTGGTTCCCCTGTGGACCTGGGTGCTTGCAGTGACACAAGCCGGGGGAGCCCTTGCAGCATCAATGCGCGATCCTCTCGAGTGTCCGCACTTGGCTCCCACCCATACTCGCGCCCAGTACCATGCACCCTAGCTTCCACCGGGGCGACGACACTGGTGCAGTGCTCTCCCTGAGAAGGAGAGCAGTCCTTTGATGCTCAACCTTCTCCTCCCCTGCCGACCCCCATCAGCCCATGCCTGTTCCCGAACACGGGTCACCGGCATGGTGCGAGGTGTGGCGTCCAGCACCTCAACCCTCAGTGCCACCAGGCTGGCGTAGCATTAATCTTTCTTAACAGAGGATCTAAAATGAAGATATACAACACCAGACTTAGGGGCATCCCTGTCATACCTCTGTTTCAGTAACCCATTAACCAATGGAACTATCACTGTTGTAAGATACAACACTTTAATCCACTGTATAAATGTATTGGGTATCTGTAACTTTTGCAAAACCAACCATAAACAAGCATTTGTCAATGCCGAATGTTGATTGCGTTGGTCTGTTGAGCTCTCGCAGTTGGCCTCTGTCACTGGCTCAGTCTGTTTGTCCCGGTGCTACAGGCTGCTCTTTTGTACTGGGCTGCTGCGTGCATTGGCATCTTGTTCTGTCGAGGAAGAAATACATAGCTGTCCCAACAGAGCTCCATTGAGGTGGCTCACTCCTCCTGTCTCACTCGCTCATTCTGTTTCTCTTGGCACTGCAGGCTGCCCTTTTGTACTGGGCTCCTGCCTGTGTTGGTGGCTTTTTCTACCCACAAAGAAATCTACAGCTGTCCCGACAGAACTCCGTTGAGGTCGCTCACTCCGCCTGTCTCACCCACTCATTCTGGTTCTCCTGGCACTGCAGGCTGCCCTTTTGTACTGGGCTCCTGCCTCTGTTGGCGCCTTTTTCTGCCCACAGAGAAATCTGCAGCAGTCCCGACAAAGCTCCATTGAGCTCGCTCACTCCCCTTCTCTCACTCGCTCATTCTGTTCTGCCAGCGCTGCAGGCTGCCCTTTTCCACTGGGTTCCTGCCTGTGTTGCTGCCTTCTTATGCCCTTAAAGAAATTTGCAGCAGTTACAATGCAGCTCTGTTGAGTTCACTCACTCGCTCATTCTGGTTTTAGTGCCACTGCAGGCTGCCCTTTTGTACTGGGCCCCTGCATGCATTGCTGCCTTTTTCTACCCACAAACAAATCTGCAGCAGTCCCAACAAAGCCCCGTTGAGCTCACTGACTCCCCCTCCCTCACTCGCTTGTTCTGTGTCTCCTGGTGCTGCAGGCTGCCCTTTTGTACTGGGCTCTTGTCTGCATTGGCAGCTTTTTCTGGCCAGAAAGAAATCTGAAGCAGTCCTGACACAGCTCCACTGAGCTTGCTCACTGCCCATCTGTCACTCTTGCATTCTGTTTCTGCCAGCGCTGCAAGCTGGCCTTTTGTACTGGGCTCCTGCCTGCGTTGCCGCATTTTCTGCCCACAAAGAAATCTGCAGAAGTCACAATAGAGCTCCGTTGAGCTCACTCACTACCGCTCTGTCACTCGCTCGTCCTGTTTGTCTTGGCGCCGCAGACTACGCTTTTGTATGGGGCTCCTGGCTGCATTGGCACCTTTGTCTGTCCACAAAGAAATCCGCAGCTGTCCTGACAGAGCTCCGTTGAGGTCACTCAGTCTCCCTCTGTCATCACTCATTCTGTTTGTCCTAGTGCTGCAAGCTGCCCATTTGTACGGGGTTCCTGCTTGCATTGGCCCCTTTTTCTGCCCATAAACTAATCCCAGCAGTCCTGACAGAGTTCCGTTGAGCTCATTAAGTCCCCTTGTCTCACTCGCTCATACGGTTTGTCCCTCCACTGCAGGCTGCCCTTTTGTACTAGGCCCCTGCCTGTATTGACGCCTTTTTCTGTGCACAAAGAAATCTGCAGCAGTCCTGACAGCACTTCGGTGAGTTCGCTCACTCTCCCTCGCTCTCTCGTTCTGTTTCTCCCAGTGCTGCAGACTGCCCTTTTGTACTGGGCTCTTGTGTTGGGGCCTTTGTCTGCCCACAAACAAATCCGCAGCAGTCCCGATAGAGCTCAGTTGAGTTCGGTCACTCCCCTCTCACTCAGTCGATCTTAATCTGTCCCAAACACTGATTCCCAGAGTGACCATGCTATTGTTCGCAGGAGTGAAAAACATATTTTAGCCAGGATGTGAAAATGACAGCTGTAGTGTTCATAAGGAGTTGTGAAAAATGCCACTGTTGAAAATGTGGCGTGACAGTATTACAAATTTGCGAAATTACAAGGGTGCGTGGAAACAGTTCAACGAACGCTTGTAACACAGTCATGTTATGGCAGTCCCAACAAAGCTCCGTTCAGCACGCTCACTCCCCTTCTCTCACTCGCTCATTCTGTTGTGCCGGCACTGCAGGCTGCCCTTTTCTACTGGGCTCCTGCCTGCGTTGCTGCCTTCTTATGCCCACAGCGAAATTTGCAGCAGTTACAATACAGCTCTGTTGAGCTCACTCACTCGCTCATTCTGGTTTTCCTTCCACTGCAGGCTGCCCTTTTGTACTGGGCCCCTGCATGCATTTCTGCCCACAAACAAATCTGTAGCATTCCCAACAAAGCCCCGTTGAGCTCACTGACTCCCCCTCCCTCACTCGCTCGATCTGTGTCTCCTGGCACTGCAGGCTGCCCTTTTGTACTGGGCTCCTGACTGCATTGGTGGCTTTTTCTGGCCAGAAGGAAATCTGAAGCAGTCCCGACACAGCTCCACTAGTAAACCTCCTCCCCTCTGTCATCTCGCATTCCGTTTCTGCCAAGCGCTGCAACAGGCCTTACATTACTGGGCTTCTGCTTGCGTTGCCGCATTTTCTGCCCACAAAGAAATCTGCAGCAGTCATACTAGAGCTCCGTTGACCTCACTCACTACCGTTCTGTCTCTCGCTCGTTCTGTTTCTCTTGGTGCCGCAGACTGTGCTTCTGCATGGAGCTCCTGGGTGTGTTGGCAACTTTGTCTGTCCACAAAGAAATCCACAGCTGTCCCGACAGAGCTCCGTTGAGGTAGCTCAGTCTCCTTCTCTCATCGCTCATTCTGTTTGTCCTGGCGCTGCAAGCTGCCCTTTTGTACGGGGCTCCTGCCTGCATTGGTGCCTTTTTCTGCCTCAAAGAAATCCCAGCAGTCCTGACAGAGCTCCGTTGAGCTCACTAAGTCCCCTTGTCTCTCTCGCTCGTACTCTCTCTCTCTCCCACTGCTGCAGGCTGGCCTTTTGTACTGGGCCCCTGTGCCTGTATTTATGCCTTTTCCTGCCCACAAAGAAATCCGCAGCAGTCCTGACAGCGCTTCGGTGAGTTCGCTCACTCTCCCTCCCTCACTCGCTCTCTCGTTCTCTTTCTCCCAGTGCTGCAGGCTGCCCTTTTGTACTGGGCTCTTGTGTTGGAGCCTTTGTCTGCCCACAAACAAATCCGCAGCAGTCCCGACAGAGCTCAGTTGAGCTCGGTCACTCCCCCCTCTCACTCGGTCGATCTTAATCTGTCCCAGACACTGATTTCCCACAGTGACCGTGCTGTTGTCTGCAGGAGTGCAAAAACATATTGTAGCCAGGATGTGAAAAATGACAGCTGTAGTGTTCATAAGGAGTTGTGAAAAAATGCCACTGTTGAAAATGTGGCGTGACAGTATTACAGATTTGCGAAATTACAAGGGTGCATGGAAACAGTTCAATGCACGCTTGTGACATAGTCATGTTATGGAGTTTCGTCACCAAATTTTTAACATAGGGATTTTTGGACCTCTGCTCATGAACAGTGCCACTGTCATTTTCTTAATCTGTCCTGAACACTGATTTCCCACAGTGACCACGTTATTCTGTGCCAGAACTGTGAAAACACATTTCGGTCAGGATGTGAAAAATGACAGCTGTACTGCTTATAAGGAGATGTGAAAAAATTGCAATTTTGAAAATGTGGTGTGACAGTATTATAAATCTGCGAAGTTACAAGGGTGTGTGGAAAGTGCTCAACACACACTTGTAACACAGTCAGTTGATGGGCTATCATCATCAAATTTTCAACATAGGCATTTTAGCATCTCTGCTCATGAACAGTACCATTGTCATTTTCTTAATCTGTCCCGAACAGTGATTTACCACAGCGATCGCTCTATTCTGCGCTGGAAGTGCGAAAACACATTTTGGCCAGGATGGGAAAAATGACAGCTATACTGTTCATAAGTAGGTCTGGAAAAATGGCAATGTTGAAAATCTGGAGTGAAAATATTAGAAATTTGCGAAGTTACGAGCGTGCGTGCTAACTGCGCAACACACGCTCTTAACGCAGTCATTTCATGGGGTATCATTACCAGATTTTCAGCGTAGGCATTTTAGGACCTCTACTCATGAACAGTGTCACTGTCATTTTCTTAATCTGTCCTGAACACTGATTTCCCACAGCGACCGCGCTATTCTGCATCGGAAGTGCGAAAACACATTTCGGCCAGGATGTGAACAATGACAGCTATAGTGTTCACAAGGAGGTGTGACAAAATGCCAATGTTGAAAATCTGGTGTGAAAATATTGTAAATTCGCGATTCTACAGTGAGGTAACAACTACGCAGCACATTTGTAAAACAGCCATTTTTGAATTTTTTCCACCAAATTTGCAACATAGACTTTTGAGAGCCCACCCTCATGAACACGGGCACTGTCATTTCATTAATGGCCCCAGAAGCAGTGATCGCGCAGTGACCGTGAAACCACCTTTCGGGGCCGATTAATGCCATGACAGTTCAAGAATTCATGAGGAGGGGTCCTAAAACCCCATGTTGAAAATTTGTTGAAAAAATTCCCAAAAATGCCAGAGATAATGCACTAAAGTTGAAAAAACCCTATTTATTACATTATACAGCTTACGGCATTTCTTCAGTTAGCAGTTGGCTTTGAAGAGTGCAGACGTGTTCCCGGTCCAGCGAAGATCATCGCGCTGAGCTCCGGAGGTAAGTATGGGGCATGGGTGTGTGTGGGGAGGCAGGGTGCACAGTGGGTGGGTGCAGGTTGTGGGGGGGGCAGGGAGACTACGAGGGACCGTTTCCTTGTCAGGTACAAAACCCAAAAAAGACTTAGGGACCGTTTTTCATTTACAGGGGCATGTGGCCGCTGGGGTGGGCTCCAGCATGCCTGGAAGTCTTTTTGGGGGACAGCTGTAGCCAATGGGGATTAGGCACCTTGGGCAGACAATAAAAGGGGCATGTACGCTGGGGTGGGCTCCCAGTGTGCCACCAGAGTGATTTGGAGGGCAGCTGTAGCCGATGGGGATTGGGCACCCCATCGGCAAACAACAAAGGAGTGGGTGGGAATTCATTTTATGCCAACAGAGGATTGGGCACCCTGTCGGCAGAGCAATAAAACTGGGCCGGGGGGGTTACATTATGCGGGGGGATAAATTTGGGGGTACATATTGTTTGTAAATCTGGCGAAACCGCGCCCATGTTCTACAACAAGTATCACAGATCCTACATCCCATTCCTGCAATGACGGGTCGCCCCTCATTGCAGTGATGGCTGACACTGCAATGACAAGGCGGCCCCTGATTGCAGCGGCTGATTTTTTAGAAAGTTGTGGCACGCTGGCTGAACTAGTGTCAGTAGCAGCGTGCCAAGGCATTGGGGGACGGGGGACAAGCCTTTGCAGGCTGTGGGGGCATTGGGCACAACAGTGCCACGCCTTCTCAACCTGCTTGTGGAGAAGGGTGACGCAACATGTTTCTTGTGCATGCGCACAATCAACATAAAAAGTCATGACTAACAGCGCCAAATTCTTGTCTCTGACCTAACGATACCACCAGGTCTGAAAGATGGCCCATAGTCCCCTTTTCTGTTAATTCTCGAAGCAAGAACAAATGATGTTGAATGCATCGTCCATGTATAGAAGAGGTCTGTGCAACAGAAATAAGTGATTTTGCTACTCCCATCAGTCTTTAAGCCAGGATTTTAGTGAGAATCTTAAAATCTGTGTTTAACAGACTGATTGGCCTCCAATTTTGTAAGCCCCTTTTATCCCTCTTTTTATGTATCTAAATCAGAGACCCCATGCTCATTTTTTTTTAATTCAAGTTTTTCTGTTTTTTTTCTTGTGTTTTCTCCCGTTCCCTTGCCGAAGCCCGCCCGGCACATGGTCGTACCTGCATGTGGAGGCATGCACGCACACCGGAAGCCAGCTCAGCCCCTTCCTTCCACCCATACTGCCACTTTGCCCACCTAAGTTACCCCACCAGACCGCTACCCGGTAGGGAATGGGAATATGGGAGGGTCAACAACCCACCACCACCACCACCACCACCCCGGGAGAAGAGAGCAGCCTAATAGCATGCTCAGTCCTGCTCCTCCAACCCCCGCCAATGCTAGCACCCTGATGGCCCAAGGTCATTACCGCACCCTGGTTACTGGCATAGTGCGAGGTGTGGTGTCCGGCACCTCAGCCCTCAGCACTGCCTGGCTGACCCCCATGTTTATCTTTAAAGAGGACCTTCACCAGTCCTTTTGACTTTCATGCATACATTACCCCTTCTTGCATTGATTCTGGAATTGTATTTCATTACTGTCTGTTGCAGTTAGTTTTTGCATTCTGAGCTGCTAAAAACTGCAGGGTGTACCAGAGCTTCTACAGGAAGCCTAGTGTTGCTGTGAGCCCAGTGTTGTATTGCTGACATCACTGTAGGGCAGAGTCAGTTTCACAGAAAAAAGAAAAACATACTGACAAGGCGTTTGGATTTTGGCATAATGCATTGTTAACAGGGTGTCTTGGGAAGGGGGGGAACACAGTATGTAACACGGCAGTAATGGCCCAGATAGAATCGGGATCCGGGATAGGCTGAAAAGCATCACGGGACGATAGCCGGAGCGGGTATTAACCCAGCATATATGCCGTGCCCGCTCCGGCAGTACCGTGACCAGCCAGACCCCTAGCCTAGCAGCACTGGGTGCTGTGGCCGAGCGAGAGGAGGAGTGGCAGGAGTGCCGGGGAGTCAGCCGCATTACCCGTCTGAGGGTGGAAACAGGGAGGGGGGCCTGAACCTGCAGCGCACCGAGCCATGAGACTTCCAGCCTCAGACCTTCACCGTCCGTGTCACGGAGAGTGTCTTTCATGGAACGGGGCCACCGGTGATTGGGAGTGGAAGCAGCCGGGCAGAGGAAGACAGCGCAGGGCATACCGAGGAGCAGGAGGGGCAGCCCAGCTGGAGCACAGCAGGACGGAGCAGTGTGTCGGAGGCAGAAGGCAGTGACACCCCCAGCATCCATAGCGCCAGTGCGATCCTCTCGGAGCGGGCGAACCGTGCACCTGAGACCTCCCGCGGCGGGTATCAGCAGAATACCCGCACCAACCTCCACGCAACTGCAACAGCGATGTTGGCTGCATGCCTCCAGGCGAAGCTAGGGACAGAAGCTGATCACCAGATAGGTACGTATCTGATGGTCCACACTGTGCTCTGATCCCGAAGTGCAGCTGCACAAACCTCGCACCGGTGCCGCCTGTCATTGTCGATGTCGCACAGTGGGCTCCTGCCAGCTGCCTCCACCGACCCGCGGCCCGTGTTACAAGCGCATTAAGCCACTCTGTCGGTGTGCTCTAATGCGATTGATGCATGGGGGGGGCGGGTGGCAGCCCTGGGCCTCGGGCGCCCCCCCCCATGCATCAATCCAGCATTAGAGCACACCTCCGTCGTGGCTTAATGCCTACATATACACTGAGCCCTGGTAGGTTTCCCTTGCAACATTGTTGCGACTGCATGGTACTGCACAGTGTGAGTCATTCCTCTACCCTATGGTGATGTCATCAGGTGCTAGCAGCTCAGCAGCTGGAAAGCAAAGGCAAGTGCAGCAGGGCTCAAAAACAAATTGACATTATGGAAGCAGAGTAAACCCTGGCCAAAAATAACAAATGCACACACCCTTTCAGGTCTAGTACTGCATATAATGACTATAAGCTGTAACTTTTTGGACCATCATGAAAGTTCCTCTTTAAGTGAATATCTTGACATTCCAGCATACAATTGTATACTTGAGTTAATTCCTCTTCCTATTCTGTACCCATAAATTTATAAAGTTCTGATGGTAAGCCATCTGGGCCAGGAGCCATGTTATTATTTGAGTAAATGGCTTCCATAATGTCAAAATGTTGCATGGATCATTCTAATTGTGTATTCTGTGCCTGTGAGGATGCTGGGAAGTCAACAGAAGATAAAACATTCTCAGCCCTTACAGCATCAATTTCAGGTGGGCCATATTTTGTTCTGGAATACTCAGTAACCACTTCCATAATAACCAACAGAATGACTTAAAAACTACTAATGCTAGTAGTTTTTACTAGTTTTTAAGTCATTCTGTTGGTTATACAGTGCAGTGATTTCTTTTTTACTTACTCTAAACTGACATGCTTCATATGGGCAGATTATTTCAGAGGTTCCAGCTACAGCAAACTGTTGTTGGTGCTTAAGTGTTTGGCCTTTTTCTATATTAAATACCCATAGCTGATTTTGAAGCACTTGAATGTGTGCCATTTAATCATGCTTGGCACTTATAGATATTGACATAAGCCTTTGCAGTTGGGTTCCAGATTGTAAATATCCTTTATATTTATCCATACATGCAGATCTACTGTATTGTTTTAAAATTTTCACAAGATCCTGTTTAAAATCCACCCACCACTGTATAGAGAATAATTGATAGGTAAGTGTGTGTTATGGAATTTTTTACACCCCCAAGGTGTGTGATGACCTATAAACCTCAAGAGGTTTATGAAGTCCATCACACACTGAGGGGATGTAAAAAATAAATTCCATCAACACACACATAACCTATCCTTTATTTTTTATAATTACTGATGTAGGGAGTGAGTGACAGCATACACACATACTTAGACTCACTCAGACACACACACACACTTACACTCACTCAGACACACACACACACGCTCTCTCAGGTGATTTTTTTTTCTTTCTTGTGCTCGGTCAGAGGAAAGCCCCAACCGAAGTGCTGGAACAGCAGGATCAGGCAGATCAATTTGGGGATGAAGAGAAGGCAGGAGCAACCAGATAGTTAAAAAGTAAATTACTTATATTCTGAAAATACGAGTGGCAAAACTTAGTTCAGGGGAAACCGCGGAACTGAAAACTGTGGCTGCCATGTTAGTCCACACACAAACTGTCAGGAAGGTGGGATGCTATGAATACGGCTCGACTCACTGCACGGGGAAAGTGGAAGTGGTTCCTAGAATGTCGTAGTAACCTGATTTGGGGTTATTACGGCATTTTATTCATCTAGCAAATCCAGTTATTAAAGGGGGTCACATAATATTATACTATAGAACGAAAACTGATTTTTTTTGCTGCCAAAAAATTATTTTAGTAGGGACACAAACCCCTCATTTTGTAATGAGGTGATATTCATTTTCCAGATATCAGGGCCTTTTTGTATAGAATGTTTAGTCCCTATAATGACTGTTAAGACATTATGATCCAAACATTAAGTTTTGAGATAAAAAAAATAAAATCAATTTGTGTGGCCAGGTTTCCCTTATGAAATGTAAGGGTGTATAAATTAGTGTGTGATTTATAGGCATCTATTACATGTGCTGTTTTTAATACTGATGTTAAGAAATTGGGAGTCACATAATAACTTTGAAGTTGCGGAGGTGGAGACCTTGTCTTTTAAAGAGAGGCCACAGTTAAACTTCCCTCCAAAAATTATAAACTGAGAAGTGTGAAGAGGCTGAATCAGTTTCAGAAGATCAACTTGCAGGGCCCTAGTTTGCAGGGCGTAAATGTTTATCAGTCTGTATAATGTGTTTTGAACTTTAACATCCAAAATTAGGACTCTCTCAGGGACCAAGTCAATTAATTAAATGAGTTCTGTCTGGGAATTGAACAGAATCCCTACTCCAGAGAATGTTTTCTGGTCAGTGGACCAGAAAGAGGGCCCAAGATACCATGCACGTTAAGACTGCAGTATTTCATATAAAGTATTATATCTTACATCTTGTAGAAATACAGCTTCTAACGCACACATGGTAAGATATGAAGAAAACAAGTCCCTCTTATCCGGGTTCTTTATGTTGTTAACATTTATAGTATGGCAGGAAAAATGTTCATGTTCCACCATGAAAGTAGGTTTTTCTTACACCACCCATTGAATCATTTCAACCTCCCTGTATGTGAAGCATATTCTCTGTGCTTATGTTTGGCATTAGCCTTCCACTTTTGAGGACCTGAGCATTCCATTGGAACCTCTGTACCTGCCATCTGTTCAGGAATAGACAACTGAATTGACGAGGTATCAGAGCCACTTTCAGTTTTATCAACTTCCGTCTGTAATAGCTCATATATATTGTTGGTCACCACCGGCACACTATGTGTTGGTTTAGATTTTGCAGAGTCATGCAGTCTTCTACTTCTCATGGTACGAACAGTAGTGAACTGGATTGTGTTCGGAGGTGGAGGGTGTTCATGGCAGTGTTGCCCGTATTTATCACAGGTGCAATGTCTGTAACAAGCTGTTTCTTTTCCTTCTTTGCCATGGAAATAGTTTCTGGTGCACTGTCAAAGTCTCCATCTCCGACATCTGTCTCCACATTCTTGGGGGGGGGGGGAACCACGAGGTACCTCCTGAACTTGAACTAAGATGTTACTGTCCCTTCGATTCTCAGAGGGGCCTGGGCTTTCTTCCAGTACTGCGTTAGCCTGCACCTGAGCATCTTCTGGCCCTGGGTCATTTCTAGTAAAAATTCTCATTTTTTATGCTAATGTGATGTATAGGTGCTGTTCAGCTCTGTCCGCCAAATCCGGTTTATTATGTGCTGAACACTGACAAGTCTGAAAGTTATGACCAATTACATCACATAAGTTGCATCTTTCCTTCTCAGTACAGTGTGCCCCAGAATGTCAGATTGCTCCAAATACAACAGATTCTAACCGGTCACAGGCAGTGCTAAGATGTGCCCCCCAACCACATCTGTAGCATATCTTTGGTTGTCCTGGGTAGCAGAGGACTCCCCTATCCCTACCCAGAAAAAAACTATTTGGCAAGTGCATCACCCCATATCACTCATTCTCAGCATAAGTCTAACTCACCATCCACCAGTCCATATCTGTTCTGAATCGAAGATTGCCTCAGGATCCAAAAGAACAGTGCATCTTTGAACCAGTATGTTAAACTGTTCATATTTATCCCTTCACTGCAAAACAATGCTGTAATTGTTTTCTGTGTGGGCCTAGATAAAGGGAGAACAGAGAAGGGAGTCCATAGAGGAGTATTCCACAGTCTATGATATTTAATCCAGAAACGTTCAAGTCCCTACTGTGTTTTAAAACTTATATCAAATATGGTTTCCCCTGATATATGAATGAGGGCATGGATTTCATTGGCAAAGAACTTGAGGGAGTCCTTTAACAGTACTCTAGCAACATACAGTCAATCTGGAGCTTCTTGCATGCCTCCCATATACTTAATTCTAACTGCATTGTGCCTTTTTGCCAGTTGAAGAGGGATTCTGAATAAATATACAGAGAGGTGTGCGGTATTTCTGGATGCTGCCACCAAATAAGTTTGGCTCTGCTCCTGTGTTGGTTGCTCGGGGCTTATTCTGCAGTTTGCCTTCTCGGGTCAGTAATTATAGGGTCCGTGGAGGCCCCAGGTCACTGCAGGACTGGGTTCTGGGTCAGATTCAAATCTGGGGGAATTTCCAGAGGTTGAGGATATAAGACTTCAACATTATCAATCTGCACATTATGTAAAGCCCCTGGGATATGAGTTGGTGATGCACCCAATATCCAGTGTCCTGTAGTTATTTCTTTTTCCACCTGCTGCCTGTAAAGCTTTGTTCACAGACCATACATCTTGAGTAGTTACAGTTTGTACCATGGGGCGTCTTAGGCTGGAAGGTATGTCCATATTTGCCATTCCCAATGTGAGTCCTACAGCACATTCAGCATTTGGCTCAACAGAAAAATTGTGTGATGCACAAGCCCTTAACTCATCTGCCAGAGTTGAGATGTCCATAGGAGTAGTCTTTGCAAAGTTTTTGTCTGTCACAGGTCCAGATTCCATAGCAACCATAACTACATTTTCATTTGCTATATTGTTGTGCGGCATTCCACTCACTGCTATTCGCGCAAGCAAGGCAGTTCATTTTGCCAAGTGTCTAGCGGCGTCTTCCTCCAGTAAATTTTTCAAGGTAGGTCTTGTGATTTGTACATCCAAGAGCCTTGCATCCTTGCTGGGACAGAGAAAATCTTCATTCTGAATTTCTTCTGTATCTGACAGGCAGTTTGCTGGACCGTATCTTCATCCATATGTTCTGTAGAGGTCTCTAACTGGGCCGAGATAGAGAAGGAGACCTCCTCCCCGTACCTCCACAAAATCCAACCTCTCTCCATCCAACCCGGACAACTCGGAATTTCCCCAATAAGAAGTAGAGTATTACTATTATATTTACACCATTTAGTTCCATACAGGCTTAACACAATTTCTACATATGACAAGGAGCGATACAATGGTTCTTTGGGCAAGAAATTCCAAGAAAGCCTGTGTGACTGGGCACTCTGTGTATAGGTGTTCTTGTGTTTCTAATTGCTAGATGCAACTGGCCCTTAGACAGTAACATTCAGAAATTTGTTTTTGTTTGTGGGTGTTGCGTTCACCTAGTTTCCCGTGCATACTTAGCCAGCTGACATCCCTTGTGTAAGATGGGATTCTTCTGCAGTTCATATTTTTAACTACCGTTTTTACTTTTTCCTCTGGACAGTGTAGTATTTCTAATATGTCTGTAAATTTGGATAGTGTTATGGCTTCATACAAAGTTTTCCTTGACATTGTTGTTACCATTTCGACTATGATCCCCCACTGTTTTATTTTCCTTATGTCATTGTTATATAATCTGGGGAATCCTTATGTCTTTTCTGATTTCTCAAGATCCCACATTTCCATTGTGTCCTATATTCCAGACATCCAAAATTTACCGTTTGGTCTCATGACTGTGCCAATGTTGTGTATTCGTATCTTGCTATAGTAGAATGGTAAAAGGTTTACCATTCCACAGGCTCCCTCTTGTTTAGTTCTGTATGTTACATTCCTTTTTATGGGGTTCAACATACTCTTCCACAGGCCCTGAAAAAAACACGTTCAATAATTTGGTTTCTAGTGCCTCTGGAATAGGAAAAATATAACTTGCATACAAAAAATAGGTATAAGTAAGTTCTTTATTAGTATCACTCTTTTTGATTTTGATATTCATTTACCTTTCCAAAAATTCACTGTATTCATAGCTTTATATAAACATTGTTCCCAGTTTTTCTCAGCCATTTGCTGAGTGCTGTATGTTATTCCCAATAGTTTTATATGCTGTTCTACAATAGGTATGCCTGCTGTGATTCCTGGAGGAGATTCTAATTCCCTTATTCAACTTCCAACACTTTTGTTATAGTTTATATGACCCAGATAGCTCAGAGAATTTGTCTAGTTCCTCCATTATTACTGTCCGTTCCATTTCTTTATTTATGGTGACAATGTCATCGTCATATGCTAAAATTTTAAATTTAGGGTTGTAACTATTTAAGGCAATTCTGCAAATCTTTTCATTTTGCTGGATGCATCTTAGTACTGGATCTAACCTGAAAACATAAAGTAATGGACTAAAAGGACATCCTTGCCTCACCCTTCTTCTTCCCTGAAGAGTTTGTCCTAACCATCCATTGATATAAGGTATTAAGCTTGCCTTATAATACAGGCTCTTTACCCAACTTATAAATTTCCCAGGTATTCTGTATCATTCTTGAACCTTAAATAGGGATTCGTGAGCTATTCTATCGAATGCTTTTTCTTGATCTATACTAAGCAGATACCCACTTGCCTTCCCTTGAGTTCCCTTGGTAACTAGTTCCCTTATCAATATTACGTCATCTTGCACTGTCCTGCTTTTATGGAGCATGATTGATAAGGGATAATTAATCTTTCTGCTACTTTACTCAATCTGGCTTGCAATATTTTTGCTAGAATTTTGTAATCTGTGTTGAGTGTGCTCAGGGGTCTCCAGTTTTTTAAGTCCACATTATCTCCTTTCTTATAAATTAATATTAGTAAAGCTTCATATTGTGAAGTTGTAATCTGCCTTTCCTCTAAACAATTGTTATACACTTCTGTCAGGATAGGGGCTATCTAATCTTCAAATGTCTTATAGAATTCAGCGCTTAGGTCATCTTTTCCTGGGGCTGTGTTGTCTTTTACTTTGCTTATTGCCTGCAAAACTTCCTGTACATCTAGTGGCCTTTACAACTCTATTTTTTCTATATTTGTTAATTCTGGTATTTCTAAACTTTCCCAAAAATCATCTTGTTTTATTTGTGGTTCCTTCTCGAACTGCTCTGTAACATAATTCTTTTATAATTTCATTTTTTGTATTGAGCAAATTGCTACTCCTTCCATAAACACTTTTTATAGATCTTTTCTCTGTTCTTATATTGCAGTCCTTGAATGAATCAAAGGTTTGCTTCTGGCACTGTGTTCTAAACCTCATCTCCTGATACACAGATTGGGCCCTATTGTACTGCAATTCCTTCATTTGTTTTTGTATATTTAATGTGTGTGGTCTATAGTCCAATTTCTCCATTCCAGACCTGGATATTAATTTTTGTAGTTGATTTCTCAGCTGTAAGTATTGTATGTATTCAGATCCTGCTTTGTTTCCCGTATAGTTACTAAATAACTGACTTATGTCCTTTTTTTGTATCTTCCTACCATTCTCCTGCCTTTTCATAAAAAAATTCTCACTGATAATCTGGCTCTCCATAACTCTTGACATTGTTGTGAGTTTTTCTTCTGACAATTTACTATTATTCATGCGCCATGTCCCTTTTACATGTGTTGTAGTGTTACCCCACTGTAAAGTGCATTTTAACATTCTGTGGTCAGAGTATTCATAACTTTGTGCAGATGATTCTATCTGAAAGTGATCTGAAGTGAATATATAATCTATTCTAGTAGAGATGGTCCCTCTTAAATAAGTGTTTCCCCTGTGGGTTTAGATGTCTATATGCATCTACCAATTTTGCCAATTTTAAAATTCTGTTGAAACTATTAGTGTCGTTGAATAATTTCTGACTTTTTTGTCCTCTATCCTCTAATTTAGTCCTGCAATTGAAGTCCCCTGCCCAAATAACCATTCTTGCTGTTAATAAATATGGCTGTATTTCCATGAACAAATTAACTCTAGCTGCCTTTGTTTGAGGTGCATAGTTATGGCTCTTAGGCCCAGATATTCAAAGCTTTGCACGGTCTGCAAACAGTTTATGTGTGATTAGCGTGGGACTGCCATATTCAAAAGGCCACATAGTGCAGGCAAAATGCATTAGCACTGAGCAAACCATAATTATATGCAAGGGGCAACGTGAACATGAATACAGGAGCCATGAGATATTCAGTGACTAGTGCTGCGCTAAGGTGTTTAGCGCGACCCTTAGCGCGGAACAAATTACCACCCAGGAAAAACTGGTCTTAACCCTGGACAAACAGCTTTGCGTGTCATTGGTGCATAGCACAGTGTTTGCGTGGCTTGTGCGACCCTAACATAAGAGCATGACACTTAGAAAATGCCTGACATGGAGGACACATGCTGCTCACTGCTGGCACCACCATGATGCCAACAGCTGCCACTGGTCCCAGTCAAGCACAGACAGTAAGGGGGGATCCGACCCACGGGGGACAACAAGGTAGTGTGGCCATACAGCACACACCTGCAGACCATACGTCTGTGGTGACCAACAGATGCCAGCACACACATGCAGCACTGTGGGAAGGCGGCCATTGAGGGGAGGGTGTACGGGTGGCCAGACCTCACCACAGCCCAGGTGTGGTCACATGGCTGGGACACATCATGCAGTGCTCATGGGCCAGTAGTGGGAATACCCCACCACCTGAGTGCCTGTCTGAGCATACATGCC
Organism: Neoceratodus forsteri; assembly: GCA_016271365.2. Lineage (NCBI taxonomy): Eukaryota > Metazoa > Chordata > Ceratodontiformes > Ceratodontidae > Neoceratodus > Neoceratodus forsteri. The sequence goes on along the minus strand of JADMNL010000035.1, from coordinate 28,297,162 downwards.
CCGCACAGTCACATACAGCACAACTGTACAGAAGCCACAGCATACTTAGCCGGCCATGCAAATGTCACTGTGAGCATCCCATGCCACAGATGCATCATCTGTGGAGCACACAACGGCAAAACAGTACTGTCCACCATCAGTAATCACTTGCATGCTGGGCCTGTCACTGTGTACAGTGCAGTGGTCATTACTGCTCTGCATACCATAGGCACACACTACCGGCCCCCTTGCTACTGTAGTGTCTGCTGTGCACTGTAGCATGGCCTACAGTGTGTCGGTTACATACTGCACCACCACCGCCTGTGCCTATACTGTGTTGTTCCCTGAGGCACATAGTGCTATGTTGTACTGCATACATGTAGCCTGCAGCAACCATCATGCACTGTCAGACTGACCTACAGGTGGAACTGTGGGACCCTGCAGTAACGCTGGGCAAACTGCATGCAAATCAGGGAATAATGAGATGCTAATCTGGCTGTTTGCCCAGAGACTACCTAAGTAGGCTTATTTGCATGTCACTTTTGAATATGGCAAATCTTAGCACCGGGCTAACAGCTTAGCTCCGTGCTAAAGCCCCGTTAACGTGTTAGTGCAGCACTAACGGTTTGGGGATATTTATACAGTTTTGATTGCTTTTCTTTCACATCTGCTGCTGCCTGCTGCTGTACTGGGTCCACGAATCTGCTGGGACACACGTTGGCCACATAGTTCATCTCTACCTGCCCTTACGTTGCTGTGCACTGTATTATTGTTGTGGTTTGCACTTCCTGGTTGCTATATTCCGTGCTGCCTTATTCTAGGGCTACATTTGCCCTGCACTCCCAGCCCTGTTTGCATGGCCTCATTCCCATGCTATATTCAGAAGCTGTTTGCCCCAGGCTTTTCCTTTTGAATGTAACTTGCTTTGTGCTCCGGGATACGTTTGCCTGCCGGGTAGTGTTTGCTGAACCCAGGGGCAAAGCTTTGAATATCTGGCCCTTAATCTGTGTTCTTCAAACGTTATGTCTTGGGCTAAAACTCTTCCTGGCTTGATTTCTATAAGTTTTGTTAATTTTGCCTTGTATCATTAAATAAGATCCCAACACTGTCACATTTATGTATTCCAATAAACCAAAAGGAGGGTCCATTTGTCCAGAGTCTTGTTGCCTTGTTTATTTGAACTTGTTTTTAGTTTGGTGTCTTGTATGAAAATTAATTGACTGTTGATACTAGACGAACTTTGCATAATGGATAGGACCTTTCTCTGACTTTTAATACTGATAGCATTAATAGTTGCTATCTTTAAGATAGATATGCTGGGAAAAAGTTTAAGAGAAGAAAATATTTAATGCTTGTCAGGCACATTTTTGTTCTGTGACCTGGTCCTCCTCCTCACTGTCTTTCCATGTCTTATGTCTTCCTGGTCCTCTGTATCAGAGAGAGTTTCTCTAGAGGAAGCCTTAGATGAACTGATTGATTTCATCTCCATCTGAGTCTGTATCCCCCCCCCCCAATTTTCCTTGGATAGTATTCCTGTTTTTATATAAAACACTTGCTGGGTTTTTTCTGTCTTTTTTCAACACTTTTATTTGCTCTCTGGTCCTTTTTTTGGCCCCTTTTCTCCTTAGCACTTGTCTTAAATTCATCAGTCTGGGTGGGGGCATCTGTTCTGTGCCTTGTGGGTCTTCTTCTAGCTCTCCCACTAGTTCCTTGTTTTTTTCCTCTTTCTACTCCTGTCTTACTGTAACTTCATCTGTCACTTGGCTATGCTCCCCCTCTTCAATAATTGTTTCAGGATTCTGTTCATTTTTGTTTTCTTGTACTCCTGCCTTTGTTTCCCTCTTATTTCTTCTAGCAATATCGATCCCTTTTGTTGTGCTTGGGTCACCAAGTTTTCTGTCGAAAGACTCTCTCCTTTATTATGAGAGGCCCATGGACACTTACCATAGGAATGGCTTCTCCATTCACACAAATTACATTTAAAAGTGTTTAAACAGTCCTTAGCCAAATGGCCATATTCAAAACAGTGATTACACTTTGTACTGTTACTTGCATTCCTAAATGGCCATGAGACCCATATTTAAAGTATGATTTAAGTTGCCCCATGTAAAATAGTGACCCTCTGTCTCTTCCCAAAAAAAAAAAAAATGCCTGGAAAATGCATGATTCCAAAATCTGTCTTAGTTTTATCTTAATTTTCCATCCCCCGTCCAAATTTGTTCAGAATTCATAATCGGTGTTGGGGTTTCCAAAACTTCACACCTTTACTTTAACCAAAACAAGATATCAGATATGTTAACCCCTTCATTCTTAAACAGGACTGTGATAGTTCTAACCAGAGGTTTTGTTAGATGGACTGCTAAGAAAGGGCTCCATAATTGTGATTTAAACATGGTATTATATTTAGCTCAACACCTGTCTAGGCCTACAGTAGTCTTAAAACGTATATCAATATTTGCATCATCAGTATTAATTAAAGCATAGATCTCAGTGGCAAAAGAACCTCATAAAATCCTTTAATAAAGTTCTAGCTATATATAGGCTATTAGGCAGTTGTTCCTGTCCTCCTTTATGTATTAGTCTGACAGCATTTCTTCAAGGTGCAGCCTCCCCCTTGGTGTAAATAGTTCAGCAAATCTTCTAGGAGGATTATTTTGTTCTGGCTTGTCTCCTGTGTCAACTCCTTTATTTATTCCAATGTTTTCTTGAATTTCAGGGGCCCCAGTGGATGTACTTGGCTGTTCATTGTCAATAATTGGTTCAGAGTCATGCCAGCCCAGTAACACTGAGGCACTGGATGCCTTGCCTCGTGCCACGCCAGTGACCCGTGTTCGGGAGCTAGCACCGGTCATTGTGGGCCAACTGGATTGGAGAAGGATGAAGCATCCTCGGATAGCTCACCTTCTCCGGGGTGGGGGGTTTCCCAGCAGTCGGTGCTTGGCTGGCCCCTAGTAGTGGCTTGAGTCTGGCACACTGATGCTGTGCCTACTGGGGGGGCTGAGAAGCAGCCATTGGACATGCTATGGACAGACACATGTGTAGTGCATCCCCTAATGGCATTGCATGCTCCAATGCCCATGAGGGAGAAAAAGTGGAAAACAGAAGGCTTCCTGGTTAGGCGGCTTGATGGCCGTCCGATGATCACCAGCTCGGGGGGGGGGAGCTCATTGCCTGATCTGAATACGGACAGGTGGGTGAGAGGGGAGCTCTCCACCATCCTGCTGTGGAGGGTTAAGCTACAGGAGTAGAAGGCAATGATGGATCCTAAGAGAGTGCAGTAAACGGATGACGGACAGAGTCCCATGGGATGCCAAGGTAACGGGAGCAGACCAGGTTGCCAGAGAAACAATATAACAAAAATAAATAAAAAAAATAATTGTTACAGAGTGTGTTTTAGCCATGCTTGGTTCAATTTTATTTGGAGATGCATCTCTGTTGTAATGTTTTACTACTGGATCTGAAATATCAGGTATCCACCCCTACGTTTCCTTAGGCAGTCATCCTGCCGATATTGGTCCTTTTTCAGGAGACCACACATTTTCAGTATCTTTTCTTTGTATAGATCTCCTCTGACCCCCAGAGTTTTTCTCCTCATGTCTTTTGTCACAGTCATAGGCTCTTCTGAGTTATCTGAAAATGCCTCCGGCCACATCAGCAGCGTGACTTCCCTTGAATTTAAACTTTTTTCATCATTACATTCTAGGGACTTACTAGTTACATGTCCCATTGTTAGTTCTGCAGCACCCTGTTTTGCTAGCTCTATATTTTGCTCCATTTTGATTTTCAGCATTGGGTTTGGCTCCTTCTTCTCCTGGCTCATTAGTCCCACAGCATCCAGATCGTTTTCTGTTGCTGCCACGTCATCTTTTGTCATAATCAGCTGAGCGGCTGTCTGAGTGCTCAGTTGAGGCACTTCCATAGCGATTTTACCCGGTCTTGACAATTGCTGCTGTTATATAGCTGTTTCTATCTCTGATAGAAGAGTGAGTAGTTTTTTTTTTTTCAGTGCTGCCAACATTTCCGATTAACTCCTTGCTTGCACTTGTACTATTTCACTTGTTCCCAGTTCAGTGGTCTTGTTTTGCCACATCTTTTCATTCCTATTATTCAGCTTACTAGAAACTTCACTCATTTCCAACAAACATTCAATATCCATTTCTTCAGCCTCTAGTAATGCTGAAGCAGAAGGGGAGGCTATCCCTCCTGCTCCCTCCACGTCCAATCCCTTCTCTGTTCGTCAGCCATCTTGGCACACATTCAAATGGCCAAGGGTTTCCCCCACTGCTGAGTAGGGGAATTTCCCCAGTGTCCTGGCCAAATTTACCCTATTTAGTAAAAACCACAGCAGCAGAACCTGGTTCGATATCAATCCTCTCCCCCCCCCCCGCAAGACTGGAAAACAAGAAGTATATCATAGCCTTCCTTTTCTGATCAGCAAATAGTAACTAAATAATGTGTTCTCTAAGCAGAAAGTGTGATGAATCAAGATTTCTATAGGGGAACAGGAAAAGACAATGTGTGGTTCTCGAAGATGGGAAGTTCACTAAGAATCTGACATTTTCAGAGGTATAGTCCGGGTGTCAAGGGAAAGGACAGAGGGCATCTACTACAGAAGAGAAGATGCATGGCAGTTATGTTACTCAGCTCCAGATGGGGACATAATAGATCCCCCTAGTAAGAGGGCAGTGTGCCTTTGCACAGAACAGCTTAATCTTCTGATTAATTATGCCACTCACAATAATGTCCTGTAACAGAAGAACTAACACCATTGTCAAAAGAGCTGAAATTCTCATGGATCTGAAGATACAAAATATGATCTTGGCATATTGCAATAAAAACACCTGCCACCTTCTTAACAATAAAAACTCAGGAGGCATTGGGTTGGCCAGGTGATTGCCTCATCACATCCCTCCTCTTAAAAATCTGGAGTGCCATATTGATTCAAAAGAATTTAGCCTTTGATTCAGGGAAGGTAGAAACAGCTCCTTCCTGATGAAGCCTCAGAACAAGGTGAAGTGCCGGGCATGTCAGATTGTCTTTGAAGGTTTAAACTAAAGCTTGAATTCTAGCAATTAAAATGGTGGTTCAGCTTTGTCTATTTTTAAATGTTGCCCGACAGGTCCTGCACTCTACACCTTCATTTGTTTTGTTTTTTTTCAAGTATCTACTCCCAATTAAGGCTGGCTGCAAAACAGTGGTATATGAAAAGCCCATTTGTGAGTCTTTGTGTGTTAGAAACAGACAAGGAAGGGGGTGGGTCATAGTGAAGGGACTACTGCGTGGAACACCCATATATTTGGTAAATGTATATGCACCTAATACGGATGAAGGACAGTTTACCAGGGAGGTCTGTAATAGGATAGCTGAACTTACAAGAGGACAAATATTCCTTGGTGGGGATGTTTTTTGAGTTATCTGTTTATACCCCCATTGTGCTGTGGAGCTACCACTCCTTCGGGCCACCATGACCCACAGACAATTCTCCTACAATCTCTCCCAAGCCACCTTAGCTCAGATCTGCAGCCATCCTCAGGATAGCCCAGCATAACCCTATACTGGGTGGGTCCCACTCCTCTGAGGGGGAAGGCACCGGCAGGAGGAGACCGGCACACTATTTTTCCCTTCGGTCCTGGGTGCTGCGGAAGCTTCCCGTGGCTTCCTGGGAGTCTTCAAAGGTGTCCTGGGCCAGCAGCTGTCGTCTGGCCAGTCCCAGAGCAGTATTTCCTGTTTTTCTGTGGTGTTCCCCCTGATTGCGATCCCTCTGCAGCACTCTCTGGTCTCCACTGGGGGCCGCAGCAGAGCATCCAAGCATCCCCAACCCACCCCAGGAGAGCAGAGCAGTCCTACGGACGCTCAATCCTTCCCCTTGCCCTGCCGACCCCCGGCGCCTGAGTCCATTCCCGAACCCAGGGATTTTAACAATATTTTAAAGCCACAGTTGGACAACTGAGACCTGGCAAAAGTAGGTGAATCTGGAACTGCCAAAGGGGGAAAAGATATTATCCTCTAATCCAGGCTAAATAAAATGTATTCCTGCATCAATCATCTCTACAAAACAGTAACACATACTCAATGGGTGAAAAAAAAATCCAGTCCCTCTATTATCATATGGCTCCTAACCGTAGCTGCACTCCAGACCCTCAAATGTAGGTGCAAGTAAAAATTAAGATTATTGCACTTTGGAAAAGTAACTGCAAAAATGGGTCTACAGCAATCTCACTTTGGAAAAGTAACTGCAAAAATGGGTCTACAGCAATCTATTGCTGTTTTTCAAACCACCTGTGGTTGCCAAAGCGCGATCAACTTTATTTTTACTTGCACCCAACTTGGTGCAGTATAATCACTGGGTCTGCAGTGCCACTATGGTTGTTTGGAGTCATGTGTTTGTTTCGTGCTGGCTGCCCCTGAGTAGCAGACATCAGTCTGCAATTGCTGATTGCAGCTAAATCTTGTGGATTTCCTCTAATAGCATAGCAGGCTATGCCGCAGTATCTGCAACCCTTGATATGAGAGCAGAGGATAGAATGACCATGTGGAGGTTAAATGCTACACTTGTAAATGAGGAAACCTTTACAAATAGGGCTGAGGAAGTGATTCATATGAGCACACGAATATACAAAGAAGCCAGCAGAAGAAGGCTATTCGGGTCTATCAAGTCTGCTTGTATTGCAAGGTTCACAGCTTAAGCTAATGTCCCTGCCCTCTCCCTCCCCACTCCTCCCATCCTCCCTACCCATGATCCTTACCCTTCCCCCTATGCCTATTCCAGCCTCCCTTAAAGCTGCCTGCTGTCATCAATGAGATGACCTCTTCTGGCAGCACATTACAAGTGTCCACCACCCTTTCTGTGAAGAAGTGCTTCCTGTCCTCCCTCCATCCTAAACCTCCCACTCTCCAGCTTAAGACTGTGCCCCCTCATGATATGGTTTCCACTTAGCTTAAAGAGACCCTCCTTATCAACCTTATTTATCCCTTTCAAGTACCTGAAGGTCCCAATCATGTCTCCTCTCTCTCTCCCTCTGTCTCTCTCCTGTCTTCCAGGGAGTACATGTTCAGTGCCCTCAACCTCTCCTTGTATGCCTTGCCATGCTTACCGGCTATCATCTTTGTAGCCCTCCTCTGGACCTTCTCCAGCAGGTTAATGTCCTTTTTGAGGTGTGGGCACCAGTACTGAACTCCATACTCTAGATACAGCCTTACCAGTGACCTGCATTGGGCCATATAACCTCCTCTCTCCTACTTTTGATCCCCCTAGATATGCATCCCAACATCTTGTTTGCCTTTGCTGCTGCTTTCTTGTACTGCGTGGAGTGCTTCAGATCACTAGTGATCATCATTCCCAGGTCCTTCTCCTCTGATGCAGATACTTAGACTCCACCCAGGTAATACTCTGTCCTGGGATTCTTGGCTCCAATATGCATAACTTTGCATTTCTTGGCATTGAAGTCAAGTTGCCAGATCCCCAGCTTTTCTAGATCTTCCTGTAGGTCCCTTATCCCTTCAGCTGTGTCTACTCTCCCACAGAGCTTGCTGTCATATGCGAATAGGCACATTTTGCCTTTAATGCCATCCCCAGTGTCATTGATGAAGACATTGAATAACACCGGCCCCAGCACGGAGCCCTGTGGGGCCCCATTGGTTACCTCTCTAGTGCCAGATAATTCTCCCCCCACCACCACCACCACCCTCTGGGTTCTGTTCCTCAACCAGTTTTCCACCCATCTGGCCATCTTTTCCCCAACTCCAAGATCCACCAACTTCCTGATCAACCTTTTATGGGGCACAGAGTCAAAGACCTTGCTGAAATCAAGATACAGGATGTCTACCGCTTGGCCCCTGTCTACTGTCTTCATGACACAATCAAAGAAATCAGACAGATTTGTTTGATACCATCCCCCCTCCCCAATGAACCCATGCTGCCTCTCATCCTGGAGATCATGCTCCTCTAGATATTCCACCAACTTTTCCTTTAGTATAGTCTCCATGAGCTTTCCCACAATGGAGGTCAGACTGACTGGTCTGTAATTCCCTGGATCATCCTTGGGACCGCTTTTGTGAAGGGGCACTACATGTGCTGTTCTCCAGTCCTGCAGAACCATGCCTGACTCTAGTGAACTATTAAATAGGTCTGCTAGTGGCCCTGCCAGCTCCTCAGCCAGTTCCTTTAGTACTCTTAGATGTACTTTGTCTGGGCCTAGTGATTTGTTGACTTTCAATGCCAGCAGACCTTCCCTCACTCTATCATCCTCTATCACTACATCTATGTTCCCCTTCCCCCGCTCCTCTTTTCCCTCCTGAAGGCACTGGATTGTCATCCTCCCTGGTGAGGACAGAACAGAAGTATTCATTTAGTATCTCTGCTTTTCCACCCTCATCCTTCACCCACTCCACCCCTTTCTTAAGCCTAGCAATCCCTTCCTTCTTGTCCCTTTTCTCACCTATATAGTGAAAGAAAGCATTCTCGACTTCTTAACTCCTGCAGCTCCTTCTGTGCCTTTGTTTGCAGGACTTCCTTGCTTGCCTCACTAGCCAACCTTAGGTAATTTTCCCTGTCCACCTCTCTCTTGGTCTTCCTGAATTTTCTATAGGCCAGACTCTTATCTCTTACTGCCAGAGCAGCCCCAGAACTGAACCAGCTGGGCACTTTGGCCCTTGTGTTCTTCCCTCTGAGCCTAATACACTAATCTGTGGCAACCAGTATTCCTTCCTTAATGGTGGACCACCTTTGGTCCACCCCCATATCTGCATTGATGCCTGCCAGATGGCTCCTTAGCACTTCTCCCATCTTCCTGAAGTCCGTCCTCCTGAAATACAAGATTTTGGTCTTAGTGGGAATGCTTTCCCTGCCCATATCCAATTGGAACCACACTGTGCAATGGTCACAGCCCTTTACCCAGAATCCTCAGCAAGAGTTTAACTATATGAGAAGAGAGTAAAGGACCTCAATATGTACTCACTGGAGTAAAGAAGTGAGTGGGGGGACATGATAGAAACTTTCAAGTATGTTAAGAGCATAAACAAGGTGCAAGGGGGAGACATCTTCCAATGTAGAAGGAGTAGAAGAACAAGGGGGCATGACATGAATTTGGAGGGGGAGGTAGATTGAGAGGGGATGTGAGGAAACTTTTATTCACAGAGACTATAGTTGACACACAGAATAGTCTGCCACAAGAGGTGGTGGGAACAAGCACAGTGTGGGGGGGGTAAATGTGCCTGGGATGGGCACAAGGGAACCTTGAGGTTGGGAAGGAGTGACAAAAAAATCACTGACCAGATAGGTTCAGAGGCTGCATACAGGTATAGGGCTAACAGGCAGACTGGATGAGAGTAGTGGTCCTTATCTGCCAAAAATTTGTATGTTTTCTTTGTTTAACTAAATGGCCCCCTTTTGGACAACTTTAATTTTTCCAGTGGCACAAGACAGGGGTGCCCACTCTCCCCATGCTCTTTGCACTGAGCATAGAAACAGTGCCACTAGCAATTCGAAAACCTACAGATATTCTAGATGTAAAGGTAGGAGGCACCAAGCTAAAAGTTAATTTATATGCGGATGTTACCCTGATTTATTTAACGGATCCAATGAATTATTTTCCACAGGTATGGCACGTGCTAGAAGACCATGGAGACATTTTAGGGTACAAAATTAAATGCATAAAAACAGAAGTGCTTCTTCTCAGTGGCTGTAAAACTATAGACTTTTGATTTAGTGCCATATAAACTGGTAACAAAGAGCATCCACCATCTGGAATACATGTACCAGTTCAGTCGGAAGCCTTTTTGCATGTAGTTACAGAAAACAATCAAAGAAGACATGATGGGCTTACAGAAATACTTGCATGAAATGTTTTCATGCTGCACACATAAAACTACCCAAGTGATATGCATGCTGCAAGTATGATTTAAATGTTAAATTAGAACCGATTGCATGCATATGGCATCCGTGCAGCAAGCAAGTGTGGAAACCGTGATTTTTATATTAAATTGGGAAAGATTGCATGTATGCAAAAAAGCAGGTGATCACTGATAACTGCACTCGTAAAAGTTAAGTGACTTGCTCAGGATCACACCATACACAAGTGGGAGTTGATGAGATTCAAACCCAGGTCTTTATGCCTCAAAATCTCCTGGCTTGCAGTGCAGTGCCTTTAACCACTAAGCTATACTGTCTGCACACATATGGCTCACTTGTACTTCAATACATACTGTATCAGAATACATCTGCATGCATGCGGCATGCTTGTAGCCAGTGTATGCTTTTCAGTTTTCTTCTCTTCCTCATCTTATTTTCACAGTTGAACTGTAGCACACATACCAATGGAAACACTTGTTTTTCCCACCCCAATACACAAACCTACCCACAAAACCACTTAATTACTTCTGTCTGGCCAATACTCCGACTATTTTTTCTCCATAGTTTTGAGTGCTTATGCGCAAACAGACTTTAAGGTGCAAACAGAAACGTAGCAATAACTTGACACACACACCCACACCCATGTGGCCAATCCCCCCCCCCACACACACACACTCTAGTGGGTATGGTCATGCTGCTACAGACAGCCCACCAAGTATAGATATAAGTAAAAAGTCTCTTACTTGAGTACTAGGGAGCCAGAGGCAGGAGACTGTAGGAGATGATGTCCATGGGTCAGAGTGCTGGGGCGTACCCCCTTGAAATGAATGGAACTATTTTCTATTACTGTTTTATACCTTATGATGGTGAGTTGGAAATAATGAAGGCCACTGTTCTACTAACAAGGCTCTTGTTAATTGAGTGGTGGCCTTCATTAATCTCCAACTCTCCATCAGTGATATATAAAATAGTAATTACCCCCCCCATTCATTTCAATGGTGCACACCCCTGCAGTCACCTTTGCCCTTTGTCATAATGTGCCTGAGTGTGGGATGTGGAAGTTAGCTTCACGGGGGGGGGTGAAAACAAGCCACAATATAATGGGGCTCCAATAGTCTGTGCATACCATACCACTTAACTGTCCGTGAAGGCAAGGGACCGCTCTAGAATGTCAGTAACATATCTAAAAGGTGCAGCTTATTTGGTTTGACTGAAACGTGATATGCAAATCAGGAAAAATTCAAATGTATAAGATTCATCTGTATATACCACAGAGCAGTGCATCAGATTTGGGCTTAAACTCACCAAGTTACTAACCAATTTCCTGGCTGAAGTTTGCCCCAAAAAAAAGTACTTTGTCCCAATTTTGCTCCAACTCCATTCTATTCAATACCCATCCCATATGGGCCATGAAGCCACCCAAAGCTGAAGAAATGTGGAAAACACATCAATATATCAGTCCTTCCTCCTTCCCCAATCCTCCTGTAAAAAATTATTTACTTTTACTTACCCGGCCATATGGTCAGAACCTGCAGCCTGCCATAGTGTACCACCAGCCCAGTTTTTAGTCCACTCCCCCCCTTACCACAAGCTGGGTGCTACAGCTGACCATCGCAGGTCCCCAGTGTGGTCCATGACCAAGTCACCTTGCCATACGAATCCACCCAACCTTGGTTTCTTCCTTCTTTCTTGGTTGCTTCTGTGGCTGCTGCCACACTGCTCTGATCAAGGCCTATGAAGGCCACCCACACTGCTGTCACCACTGCTGCTTAGCCTAGCTTGCTGCCTTGGGCTTCTGTGCTGTTTATTTTTGTAAGGCGCACCTAGTAGAGTAAGTAGGTAGCCTAGTCTTGAGTTAGCTTCTAGCTCACCCTCTGCCCCTTCAGCCACCAGAGGAGATGGAGACTCACTAAGAGTAGAACAACAAAAATATGCTGCCACAACACTGCTATTGAGAGTTCAGTGCTCACTGACTTCTCCAGGTTGTAGTGTTCAGCCTGTCCACCCTGTGGTTGGAAAGACAGTGTTCCACTTGCCAGGCTCATGCGCTGTTTCTTGACTGGAGCTCATCTGCATCACATGTGATTGTGCCACCACTAATAAGTGGAAAGAGTGGAAAACACAGTACAGACACACTCAAGTCTGGAGAGTACCTGCAGCATGAGCACACATGGGCCAGGTGGGCACTTATTGTGCAAAAGATTAAATCCAAATTTAAAGCCATTACTGCCACACCATAAGAACAACCTAGGCACAAATATGGGGGGGGGGCAACTGCACCCCTCTGCCCTACCTAAATGGCACCCTTAATGGTAGAAATTCATTCTCAGGTGCTAATACAATGGTTTCCACTGTGTTCTGAGGTACCGTAGCTCCATGTTTCATGATGTGTCCTGATCATCATGTGGGTTAATGTCCCTCATTGTGAGTGTCCATGTCCCTCATTTCAGTGACAAAATGTGAGGTATGATGCATGCTTCCAAGACATTACTCAGCACAAAGAGTGCTGAGCATGGCCATAGTGTATATGCTCAGTACAGAATGACAAAGGGAAAGTAAGTGGGATAAAACAGTCATGGATTAACACATTTGTAGCACTAAATATGCATAAGGGATTTGCATGGTCCAAAACGAAAAGGATTGGCTTCACAACACAGAGGCTCCTCTTTGTACATCTGGAATGGGGGGTGTTGACTGGCTATATCCAAGGCATTTAATGCAATAAACAAATACTCCTTTACAGATTAATGGTGATTTAATGACAAAAATCAAAAGCCATCAAACAACTTGTGAAAGGATCAGAATTATTGAGTTTACCCAATTTTTACAGGAATTCAAATAAAAATGTATTTTAATGACTAATTGCTAGCAGTAGCATAAGTGTGACAGGTTAGAATAGGACCCTGTCCCAGTTGTTAGAGAAAGTGTTTAAAATGCAAGGATCTTTCATTTTCTGTCTCTTCTCTGTCTGGTTTCACAACCCAATTTTCCTATGAGACTTTGGATTTGATCACCCCGACAATCTTGCAGCTGTTTGTCTCTCACTGTCCCTCAGTTTTCCCTTGCTGTTTGTTTTTCACCCCTTGCATATCTACTAATATAAAAATATGTGCAGATCATTGTATGGAAATGTAATTGATATTGGGATCCCCTTTGTTTGGAATATGTAGAGCATTACTGTTGAAATGTAGATAATAATAATTTGAGATGACTGCAAAAAGCTGTTGGAAGCCAGAGGTTACCAGAGTTAAATTTTTAAGCCTTTTGCAAAAGCTGTGCAAAAGGGGGCCTCAAATCAAGAAGCACACTGTATTCTAGCAGCTTCTGCCTGATATTTACAGAAACAGGATGCTTGCTAAGGGTAGGGGTTGAAAGGACTTATAAGAGCTAAGCTGCAACTGCAAGAGAGATTAAGGAGAAAAAGGGACAGAGACAGAAGGAAGACTCTGATGGGTCTTTATTTTGCCTTTGTAAATAGTTATACTGAACAAGTATATTTTATGATGCTGCTAGTGTAAATAAATCATTTTTGGTGAATTCTACAACTGCTCCTGGTTTTCCTATGCTTCCTGACAAGGTACAGCTATCCTATACAGAGTAGTAGCTAAGTTATTGGTACACTAAGGTAAATCTATAAAGAGCAATAGGCAGTCTGTGGGGAGACTTTGTCAGTGCCCAGGGACCCATTGGTGGGGCCCTGTTCAAGTACTGGCCAGCAGAAATGAGGTCACCTAGTTGCCTGCTATAACAGGAGTGAGGGATCTACTGTGGGCAGGAGCAGATGCGGGAGGCTAGTAGGTGGTTCTTTAGGGCTACTTTGAAAGGACCAAGTTTAGTATGGCAGGAGATCTGTGTAGGCAGGGAGTTGAAACAGGCGGGGGCCTGAACCAGAAAGGATCTCTGGGCTAGGATAGTTCTGGCTCTGGAAACAACTACTGTGCTTCTTTCTGAGCTACTGAATGTGTGAACACTGAGGGGGTGGAGGGTGTTAGGGCAGATGATAGTCCTGGGAGGGTGTCCTACCAAGCAGTGATTTTTTTTTTTGGCCATGAGGCAGGCTTGGTACTGCACCATTTCATCAAAGTTTAGAAACTGTGCGAGGGAGCAGAGGGTGCAAGTATGGGTCATATGGCCTGCACCAGTTAGTAGTCTACAGGCCTTATTGATCACTACTTTTAGTTTACCTGTGGCTTTGGTATCTGCCACAGAGTAGTCCAGTAAGCCATAGTCGATTAGAGACATAACAGAGGAGGTGGGCTTTGGGGGGAGGCAGGCTTTGTGGTGATAAAGAAGACTGACACGTGTATTGGTCGCAGATCTGTGGGTGCTGATGTGTGTGTGGAATGTGAGAGCTGAGACAAAGATGACACCCGGATACTTGTAGGATGAGACCTGTTCAAGGGCATAGAGCGAGTTGGATTGAATAGACAGCTGGGCATTTTTTTAGTTTGCTTTGGTGGTGAGCAAATAACAGAGTTTTATTTATTTTATTTTTTTTTAGATTCAAGATCAGCCTCTGCTCAGTGAACCAGTGCTCAGCTTGACTGAAAGTAGTTTGGAGTGAGTTTTGCAGGTCAGTCAGGCTGGTGTGTGAAACACAGATGACAGCGTCGTCCACATATAAGAGGATCTTTTCAGAACTCGCAGTGGGGACAGCATTTAAAAACAAGCTGAAAAGCAGGGGCCCCAGGATGGAGCCCTGTGGGACTCCAGAGAGGATGGGCGTGTGCCGAAGACTGTGTTATTTATCCTTGCACATTGTGATTTAACAGTACTTTTACCACGGTACCAGGCCAAGCAAAAGGGGTTGAGCAAGTCATAGTGACAAAGAATGCTCATCCTGTTAGGCAAATGACATACAGGTTGCCAGAGCAGTAAAGAGCTGATGTGGTTAAGGAACTAGAAAAAATGAAAGAACTGGGTATCATAGAGGAGTCAAGGAGTGCTTGGTTATCTGGCTTGGTAATTGTAAACAAGAAAGAAGGGGTGTTAGAATCTGCCTTGATTTTAGGATACTTAATTGTCAGAATTTGACAGTTATCCTGTGCCCAGAATATATGATTTCATGGACAGACTAGGGAGTGCAAAGTATATCAGTACCCTCAGTCTCAATAAGGGTTACTAGCAAATACCTTTAGCTAAAGAATCCAGAGACAAAACTGCATTTGCCATCCCTATAGGATTCTATCAGTTCACCACCATGATTTTTGCCAGCTGTATTCCAATGGTACATGGTTGTTATTTTATCCCCTCACTCTGGTTATAGTGCTGCGTACCTGGATGTTGTCGTGGTGTACAGTCCAGACTGGAAAAAGCAACCTGGAACACCTATGATCAGTTATCCAAGCTATCAAAAATGCAGGTCTATTAATCCTACCAAATGTGCATTGGGCATGCAAGAAACCAGATATTTGGGCTATGTGTTGGGAAGTGGTAAAGTCAAACCAGAGGTTTCTTAAATAGAAGCTCCAGCTAACAGCCCTGTACCCAAAACAAAGAAACATGTCAGGTCATTTTTAGGACTGACTGGTTATTGTTGCAGATTTGTTCCCAACTTTGCTGAGTTAGCTACTCCCCTCACTGAGCTCATGAAAAAACGCTACCCAAATAATGTGAAATGGACCCCAGAGTGTGATGAAGCTTTTCAAGCCATTAAGGCTGCATTATGTTCCACCCCGTTTTAAGAAGCCCAGACTTTGACAAGCCATTTTTGCTTCAAACAGATGCATCAGAGGTAGGCCTAAGTGCAGTACTGAGTCAAAATATAGATGGGAAGGAACATCCAATTCTGTACATCAGTAGGAAGTTGCATGACAGAGAGAAAAGGTACTCCACTATTGAAAAGGAATGTTGTGCAGCAAAGTGGGCCATGGAGTTCCTTATTTGCTTGGAACTGACATTGTTCTTGTAACTGATCACAGTCCTCTCTGTTGGCTTAACCAGATGAAAGAAAACAATTCCAGAATCACAAGGTGGTACCTGGCACTACAGCCATTTAAATTCATGGTGATACACAAATCTGGTAAAGAGAATAGCAATGCTGATTTTCTGTCAAGATATGGATTAGGAATTGAGGGTTCTGAAGTTAGAAAACAAATGTATGGGTTTGAACTCTACTGTTTGCTGTACTGTTATATAAAAACTGATAATGTACTGTACATTGCTTAATTTCTGAAAGCAGCACATATTATTAGAGAGTAAAAGGTTTTGAAAACCTGTTTAATAAAACAGGTTCCCTTTTAAGGAGGTGGGTGTATGTGACAAGGTAGAACAGGACCCTGTCCCAGTTGTTAGAGAAAGTGTAAAATGCAAGGATCTTTCCTTTTCTGTCTCTTCTGTCTGGTTACTCAACCCAGTTTTCCTGTGAGACTTCGGATTTGATCACCCCGACAATCTTGCTATTCTTTGCCTCTCACTGTCTCTCAGTTTTCCCTTGCTGTCTGATTTTCGTCCTTGCATATCTGCTAATATAAACATATGTGCAAATCATTGTATGGAAATGTAACTGATATTAGGATCCCCTTTATTTGGAAACTGTATAGCATTACTGTTGAAATGTATATAACATAGAAACATAGACTTTGATGGCAGATAAGGACCACTTGGCCCATCTAGTCTGCCAATTTCCCTACCTACAGGATAGGCCGCAGATCCTAGTTAACCAACAGCCTATTTCTTCCTACCCCCCACAAGAATTGCCTTATGTCTGTCCCATGCATTCTTGAATTTTCCCACAGTTTTAGACCCCACAACCTCCTCAGGAAGGCTGTTCCATGCATCCACTACCCTCTCTGTGAAATAATACTTCCTCACATTGCCCTGAACCGCCTCCTTCTATCTTTAAATTGTGCCCTTGTTCTTGCAAGTCTCTTTTTCTGAAAGATGCTACCCTCTTGGACTTTGTTGATTCCACTGAGGTACTTAAAAGTTTCTATCATGTCCCCTCTCCTTCTTTCCTCAAGGGTATACATATTAAGCTCCTTTAGTCTCTCCTCATACGGCTTTTCTTGCAGACCCTGAACCATTTAGTTGCCCTCCTCTGGACTACCTCTATCCTGTCTATGTCCCTGGAGATGGGGTCTCCAGAACTGGACACAGTACTCCAGATGGGGTCTCACCAACTGTCTGTACAGAGGGATAACAACTTCCTGTTTTCTGCTGATGATGCCTCTCCCTATACATCCCAGTATACCCCAGCCCTCCCTACTGCCTTCTCACATTGCTTGCTAACCTTAAGGTCATCTGATATGATTACCCCCAGGTCCCTTTCCTTTTTTGTTGTTGTTACTACCTCCCCACCCATTGTGTATTCTTCCCCTGGGTTCTTGTTTCCCAGGTGCATTATTTTGCACTTCTTTGTATTGAATCCTAGCTGCCATACTTCTGACCATTCCTCCAACCTTGCCACATCCCATTTCATCCTTTCCACACCTCCTTGTGTATCAACCCTGTTGCAGATCTTTGTGTCATCTGCAGAAAGGCATACTTTTCCTTCCAGATCCTCTGCAATGTCACTGATGAAGACATTAAAAAGAACTGGACCCAATACTGAACCCTGCGGTACCCCACTAGTAACCCCTCTTTCTTCAGAGTGGACTCCATTTACAATTACCTTCTGTGTCCTGTCGTGCAGCCAATGTTTAACCCAGGCTACCACCCTGGGACCCACTCCCAGGCTGGTTAATTTGACTATTAATCTTTTGTGTGGGACTGTGTCAAATGCCTTGCTAAAGTCTAGGTAGGCCATGTCCACAGCCCCCCAGTCTACTACTTTGGTCACCCAGTCAAAGAAATCTATTAGATTTGTCTGACATGACCTTCCCACTGTGAACCCATGCTGCCTTGTGTCCTGTGCTCCACTGGCCTCTAGGTACTCAACTATTCTCTCCTTCAGAAGTGACTCCATCACTTTCCCTACCACAGAGGTAAGACTGACACGTCTGTAGTTTCCTGCCTCTGTCTTGGTTCCACTTTTGTGAAGGGGAATCACATCCGCCTTCCTCCAGTCCTCAGGTACCACACCATCCTCCCAAGATTTATTAAAAAGAGTAGCCAGTGGTTTCACTAGTTCCTCCCTTAATTCTTTTAGAATTCTGGGGTGAATTCCATCGGGACCCATTGCTTTGTCCACCTTCAGTTTTAGGAGTTCTTGCAGAACCCTTTCTTCTGTGAAAGGACTGGGATTTACCCCCCTATCAAGAGTGCTTCTGTTAATTGGATTAGGCACTTCCCCCTCCTCTTTTGTGAATACTGAGCAGAAATATTCATTCAGTATCCCTGCTTTTTCACTGTCCCCCTCTGCCGGCCCACCGTTCATTCTAGTCAGCCTCACTATCCCTCCCTTTGTCTTTCTACGCTCGCTGATGTACCTATAAAAGGTTTTATCCTCCTTCTTAACTGAATTGGCTATCTTTTCCTCAGTTTGGGCCTTTGCTATTCTGACTTCCCTCCCTGCTTCCTTCTGCCTTAACTGGTACAGCTCTCTGTCCTGCTCCTTCTGTGTTTCCTTATACTTCCGGAATGCTATCTTTTTCTTCCTGACTTTCACAGCCACCTCTTTTGAGAACCATAGTGGCTTTTTCTTTCGTTTTGATTTGTTTATTTGCTTCACACAAAGGCTTGTTGCCTCTGTGATGGCAGTTTTGATGATTCCCCATTGTTGCTCCACACCTCCTTCTAGCCTGTTTGCTAGTGCTTTTCTGAGGCACTCACCCGTCTTGCCAAAGTCAGCCCTCCTAAAGTCCAGTACCCTCACTTTTGTATGGCTTGACTCTGTAGCTGAGTTTAATGTGAACCACACTGTTTGATGGTCAGTTGTCCCCAGATGGCAACCCACTTCTAGATCTGAGATCCTCTCACTGCCCCCGTTTGAGAGTATGAGGTCTAAGATGCTCCCTCATGAGTGGGTTCCGAAACTAGCTGTCTAAGCCCTGCCATCTGTAGGGCATCAAGAATGGCCCTGCTCTTTGATGTGGCTGCAGCAAATGTGCTTCAGTTAACATCTGGCATATTCAGGTCTCCCATCAACAGTATTTCCCCTTTCTCTGCCATTCTAAGAATTCCTTCTATCATATCCTTGTCCATTCCTTCCCCTGACATGGGGTCTGTACACAACCTCTGTGCGGATTGTGGTGCCTTTCCAGTCTCAAGGTGACCCACAGTGCCTCCTCTCCTCCCTGTTTATTCTTTTGTTCAGTTGCTTTTATCCCTTCCTTTACATAGAGAGCTACTCCCCCCCCTCTTCTTCCCTGCCTGTCTGTCCTGTAGGTTATGTACCGTGGTATGTTAACATCCCAGTCATGGTTCTTTGTGTACCATGTTTCTGTGACTGCTACGATATCCAGGCATCCCTCTTTCATCAAGGCCACCAGCTCAGGGAGCTTGTTGCCCAGACTACGGGCATTAGTACTCATTACCCTCCATTTCCTGATTGCCTTACTCCCTTTTGCCCCATCCCTGTCCTTCTTGCCTTTGTCACTTTTTCCATTTACCCCTGCCCTTCTCCCTATCGACACTTCTGTGTTGGTGTTTGCCGCACTTACTGCCATGATTATTTGGGGGGGGCTAGGATTTCCCTGCTCCTTTCTAGTGCCTCCCCCCTTGGCTAGTTTAAAAGCTTGCCAATGAAGCATTTAAACCTATCACCTAGGATCCTGGTTCCCCTCCCGGACAGGTGCAGCCCGTCATGCCAGTATAGGCTTGTATCACTCCAGGTGGACCCCAGTCCCCAATGAGGCAAATCCTGGGCTCACACCAGTTTTCAACCACTGATTGAATCCCATGGTGCAGAACACCTAGCGCTCTCCTATGCCATAGATGGGCAGCACCTCCGAGAGGTTACCGTGCGTGCTACTTGGACTAAGGCCCTCCCAATTCCACAAACTCTTCCTGCACTTCTCTAATCCCTTTCTTAGCCAGGTCATTTGTCCTTAGGTGGACAATGACATCCAGCTCCTTTCCCTGTGCAGCTGCTCCAGCAATCCTGAGTTCGCTCCCTGTCCCTCAAGCCATGGCGTCAGGAGCACCTTACCTCCCTCTCCCCTTCCTTCCCCAGTTCTACCTTCCTAACAATGGAGTCCCACACAGGAGTTGTTTCCTTCCCCTGCAGGGTCCCCTGCCGCCCTCCTGTGGGTCTCCTTTGTGGAGGTTCCTAGCATCCTCCTTGGTCTCACTATGGGTGCCTCCATAGAGGAACCACACTTTGACAGAATGGCATAGGAATTGTGGAGAGGTACAACTGGAGGATGATGCGCCTTTGTTCCACCACCCTCACCCTCCCTGAGCCCACTGTGGTCCAACCGCCTCCTCTTCTTGGCAACCTCTGAGGCAACGGCAGTGGCACTGGTGGTCCCTGGATGAAGAGGAGGTCCTAAATCCTGGCCAACTCAGCCTGGAGATGAGCAACTCCTCCCTCAGCCCAGAGAGGTGCCTGCAGATGAGACAACACCGCATCCTCCAGAACGTCTCCCGGAAGACTGCTGCTCCACAGCCACTGCACTGCACCACTCCATTCATGTCTTATTTCTGGCCTCTTAACTGTTTGCAATCCTTACTCTTTTCTCTGTGTTTATTTTTCTCTCTCTCCTTACTTTCTGCCTGTGTGCCCTTTAAGCTCCTGATTGTCCTGTTCTGAGACAAGAATATCCTATATTTCTCAGTAGACCACTTACTTGCTCAGAGGAAGACCTCCAGCAGCTAGAGGGGGCTGGAGAGCTACTCTTGCCCTTTTAGGATGGTGGGTCTTTGGTGGTTCTGTGATCACTCACTTCCTGCTCCCAAACAGGAAGTTCCTGTTGTCAGTCAAATCCTGTGCCTATAAAAGTAGAACTAGCTTTGGAGGGGAGGGAAGGAGGGCAATATAGTCCCAGCAGAGAAGTCCAGTCACACAGCAGTCCTTTCTTCTGCCAAGCTATTAGCAGAATCTTTCTAAGGCAGTCTTTAAATGTATCTTCCTTCTAGCTAAGCCACTCCACCTACTTACTGGATCTTTCTACAAGTAATTTAAACCTCACAGCTACTAAGTCCTTTCAATCACCAGAGATTTACACCTAGATAACTGTTCAGATACCCATTCAGTTCAGTTAACCCAGACAAACACACACTTTTTTTGTTTTGTTTGTTAGTTTTTTTTTACCCTAAATTAAAGGTCCAAGTACAAAAGTTCTTCTTCTTTAGGTTCGGCAGAGAAGTCCAGTCACACAGCAGTCCTTTCTCCTGGTGTCTTCTGCCAAGCTATCAAGCTAATTTGAGATGACTGCAAAAAGCTATCAGAAGTTAGAGGTTACCAGAGTTCAATTTTTAAGTCTTTTGCAAAAGCTGTGCAACACTGTATTCTAGCAGCTCCTGCCTGATATTTACAAAAACAGGATGCTTGCTAAGGATGAGGGGGTTGAAAGGACTTATAAGAGCTAAGCTGCATCTGCAAGAGAGATTATGGAGAAAAGGGCACAGCGACTGAAGGAAGCCTCTAATGGGTCTTTATTTTATTTTGCCTTTGTAAATAGTTATACTGAACAAGTATATTTTATGATACTACTAGTGTAAATAAATAATTTTGGTAACTTCTGTAACTGCTCCTGGTTTTTCTATGCTTCCTGACCTGTGCCTCAGTGACAGTAAGAAATAGAACCTGATGTGATGTTTAAATGATATTCACACTAGCTTAACTACTGCACTCATGTCAAGCTTGCAACGCGCGAACCTGATGTAATTTTAAGATATTCACACCAGCTTACCTGCTGCACACATGTCAAACTTGCAGCATGTGAACCTGATGTAATTTTTAGATGTTCACACCAGCTTACCTGCTGCACACGTCAAACTTGCAGCATGTGAACCTGATGTAATTTTTAGATGTTCACACCAGCTTACCTGCTGCACACGTCAAACTTGCAGCATGTGAACCTGATATAATTTTTAGATGTTCACACCAGCTTACCTGCTGCACACGTCAAACTTGCAGCATGTGAACCTGATTTAATTTTTAGATGTTCACACCAGCTTACCTGCTGCACACATGTCAAACTTGCAGCATGTGAACCTGATGTAATTTTTAGATGTTCACACCAGCTTACCTGCTGCACACATGTCAAACTTGCAGCATGTGAATCTGAGTTGCCTTTTAGATCTGGTTCGCATATGTTCACTTAGTGTATGCGAACCGCATGCAAATCAGCACACCTATATTTCTGTAAGACAGATTGGTACATTTGCCAGTCTCCATTATTGGGAGACTTGATTCCATAAGAATTAATCTAGTATTTGTAGTTTCTCTTTTCATTTACTTCCATTCAGCTCTTGATTCCTAGTAGGACATAAAGGGGACTGAAGGATATGCAAAGTAGGTTTGCAGAGACAGAAGACCCAGGAAACAACACACCACAGGTCAAAAGAAGGCATAGGTCTGCTAAATTTAAAAAAAATATTGAGTGAACACTGATTAGTAGCTGGTTCCAGTCATCATAAAGGACATAGAGGCATCATGACTAGGAAAAGAAATGAGTCAAATCACAGAAAAAGGCCTGGATAGTATTCCATTTAGGTACCAGGTCAATACCGCACAAGAAGGACAACACAGCATTAAGCACGCTGTGTAGAGCGTGCCTAGAATTACAGCGACAGGGGTATAACAGCGGTAGGGAATTACCCCTGTAGCTGTACACTGTAAATACAGAAGCATCAAGTTACCATGTGCTGGGGTGCCTGGTCGTGCTGCTCCCATGGTGGAGTGGCTAAAACACTAGCACACGAAAGAAATGGAGACCTGGTATTGTGGTTCAGATCCCCCCAGGTCTTCTCATGCTACTACTTTTTGAGGTTTGTTTAAAAAAAAGTTTTTCCCCCTCCCGAGTTTCTCCCCATCACTAAGACCCCTCCCCAGAGTTTGTTTAAATTCTGGGGGCATGGGGGGGGCAAAGCAAAAGAGCAAGAAAGACCATTGATTGTAAGGATGTGCACAGTTTGTGTGATGGTCGGTGTTTTACCCAGCCTCAGAAAATGGGCTAAGAAAATCTTGGGCTCTGATTGGCTGATAGACCTGGCAAGGTGGGTGTCTATCAGACAACAGAGCCCAGGTATTAAAAGTACCAGTCCCACCAACCTCATCACCAATATCAATCTACAAAAGGAATTTTTAATTTAAAATACCCACCATTTTTTGTCTCGCTTAGCGAGAGCTGAGACCCAATCACAGTCCTCCAGTGAGAGATTCCCCCACATCCATATGAAATTTCACAGTACCCTCCCTTTCCTCTCGGTTCATCTACTGAATGGTAATTTTTTTTTTTTTTAAATCCCTCCCGTCATATAATAAAGCTCTTCTTTACATTTTCTGATAGCAGTTGCTATGCAGACCGGCTACCAGGACATGCTGTGTGCACCGTACCATCGGTGCCTCGTAACAGTCTGCATAAGGTAAAGTGCAGTACAAAAAAAATACCTTAAAGCTTTGGTCATCCACTGTCACACCTCCCAAAGACCAGTTTGGTCCGTTCTACATTTTAAATAGTGCTACACTCCTCGTTACCACATCCTGCTGCTGCCGATTGTGTGAGAGAGAGAGAGAGAGAGAGCTGTCCCACCCCCAATTCCAGAGAGCGTGACTCACCCGACCCCATTGTGACTACACGGTTATCTAACTCATTCACGTACTGGTAGTGTGCCAGGGAGGTAAGCAAGAACTAACTCAGGTAAATTATTGTCATTCTCATCATACACTCACTCCATTTACACATGCAGTGCGGGGTTGAACCTGACCTGCCGACATTTTTTTGCTGCTCGCTAAGAGGATGACCGAGTGAGTGCCTGCCCCCCCAGCAAGAGAAGGCCCCTCCTGCATGATTCCCCAATGCGATGTAAAACGACAAGCTGCCAGTACTTAAACCACAAACACAATATATATAAAAATGAAGCATTTTCAGGCACATTACGGTGCTGTAATGTTAACTAGCAACTTGTGTCCCCTGCTCTCCCACAGACCGGCCAATCTAGTAGATCGAGCAAGCTGGCAGCACACGTCCATATACAGGGTGTCTAACTTAAAAATCTGCTGCCACCGCTCCACACCCTGATTCCCTGCTTTTTATCCATGTTCAAAACTGCACAATGAAAGTATTACCTTCGTTCAGAACCACACAGTTAAAGTATACAATAATACAGGACTCCACCTGTATTTCCAGTTACTTTTTTTTCTTCCAGCTCGCTCGACCTCCGTTGCTGTGCTGCTCCCGACCTTCCATTCCTCCTGAGCAGCTCCATAGTAAATCCCAATTAATTTTATGCCACTCATACAGGTACTGTAACCAGCTACAGTGTGTGTGTCTCTGTATATGGTGGGAGGGGAGGTTACCATGACAGTAAGCTCCCTAGTCCTCAGAACTCCCTAGTTAAAAAAAAAAAGGCAGCATTCTAATACTGGTGGAGGAACTATTTTGTTAATAAACGACTTTTAGTATTTAAACAATCATGTTGTGTTTTTTTTTTTAAACATACACAGCTGCCCATTTTCTAACTGCAGTAATACCCTCCAAGGTGTGTGGCATGAGCAATGCCAGACCTTCCAGGGGCTGTAAGGCCCTCCACCTGCAGCATCGGGCCTCATTACGCCCTTGGGCAGTCCAGTATTGCCAGTACCACCCACTCTGTTGGATATTATTGCTTACTTATTTCAGCACACGCCCTTTTGCTTGCGGCATTCATTGCCTTGCGATTTTTGTTTTACGCTAGATGACCCCCCCATGCCCTCCATTTATACTGTAGCAATTACGTGGGGCTGGGCTAAGAATCTTAATAGTCCATGAGCGAAAGTAGCTGCAGACGATTGGCTTAATGTCACTAGGAGTAAGGTCTGCCTAATATGATTTGTGGTCGGTGTTACAAATGAACTCTGCAGGTCAGGCCCTCTGCTCCCACAGTTCCAACCTCAGAGTGCAATAGTGTGAACAGGTAACAGACAGGGTAACCCTCCTGTCTGCTTTGGGTCCGAATCATCTGTTAGCCTCAAGTTCTGGAGGGATTCAAACTATGAACCTTATGCTAGCATACCCAATTACAGGCTCAGATATGTGCTCTTTTCGGGACTGTAGTACAATCTTTCACCAGGGGCACCCAGCCAGGCTTCCAAAATGAACCCTTAAAACTCCATAAGAAATCTTAGGTATATTTTTACCTTATCATACAAGCTCAGTACACAATCAAGCTTTCAACAGCTGTTAGACTTAAAATACAGGCACTTCACATGCAAAAAGAAACTGAGAAGACACCCAGGCAGTATTTCAAAGAAATGGTTGTTTACTAAAAATATGACAAACAAGGTAAAATTAAACACAGAACAGTATATCATACAGCATACAATCATGCAAAATAGAAAAGGAAGTTACAGACAAAACACTCCTACCGCAAATACTTAATTTCTTTCTAAGTATTACCTTTTCTAAGTGCATTTAAGTTATACCGAACGTTCTGTATCAGAGCCCAAGATGATATGACACATATTCCCCAGATACGATGTTCATTTCACTCTATCTTCCCTCCCCCTTTTGCTGAGTCAGCTAGCTACTCCTTTTAGAATTTATTCTAACATAATATCTACCAGGAGATATTTTTAATTAATGGTAACATCAGAAAAAAAAAACTTCTTAAATATGACATCCTTTCATCAAATATTTTCTCTCTGAACGTAACAATCCTACTGTTTATTTGTTTATTTATTTATTTATTTAAGCGTTTAACCAGGAAGGCATGCTGAGCAGGCTACTGCTTGATTCCTGATGCGTCCTGGGGGAGGGGGAACACAGACAACGGTTGAAGACAGCATAATACAGGTGAGTACATAGCGGGGGAGTCACTAACAATTGGTCCTGGTAAATAGACATAGTGGATCAAGAAAACAGTAGATAGAAAACAGCTGACGACAGCATAATCCAAGTGAATACATAGTGGGGAAACACTAACAATTGGTCCTGGTAAAAGGACAAAGTGGAGCGAGAGAACAGCAGATAAAGGCACAGTTTAGTTGCATTACTAAATATGGACATACTGAGTCATACCACTCAGTGAACTGAGAGACTGCCTAGACACATCAGCAGGTAGGGATGAAATGAGCTTGGAGCAAGAAGTTAAGATGCGAAGGGGAGGAGAAGTGATGAATGTTTGCTGAGAGAGAGTTCCTCAACGTTGGTATGCGGTAGCTGAATGCTACCTGACCAACAGTAGTGGACCTATGTGGGACAGCTAGGGATTAAGAGTCCAAGTTTCTGAGGGAGTATGCTAGGGTGCTGGGGTTGGGGAGGGGAGTAGCTGGGACCAGAACTTGGCTGGGATCTTAGCACAGTTGGACTGTCTACGATTATCTAGAGAGGTGAGGTTCATTGATTGGTATAGGGCACAGTGGTGTGTGGAGTAAGGACAGTTCAGGACAAAGCAACAGAAAGAGTGGAAAAGAGGGTCCAGTCTGGTTAAGGTGGACTTAGGGCCATCACTGTAAACTACATCCCCGTAGTTGAAGATGGGGAAGGATCATTTTCTGCACAGTGGCCCTCCAGGCAGGTTCAGGGATGCTGTCACGATTCCAGTAAAGTGCACCAAGCCTTGGGTGCAGCTTCTTCAGTATGGAGTCAACATGTGCAGAAAGGTTGAGGTGCTGGTCAGTCTAGACCTCAAGGTATCTGAAGGAGGTACAGGCCTCCAGGGGTGCCCCTTCCTGAGTGTGGAAGGTAATCGGGAAGGGGAGCCTAGAAAGTCTCTGCCTTGTGCCAAAGATTAATGTGACTGTTTTCTTGGCATTGAGGAGGAGGTGATTTGAGCAAAGCCAGTGCGGAACAGTGATAAAGTCCAGCTGCAGTCTGGTCATAATCTCTGAGATCGAGGGGCCAGTAGCATACAGCACAGTGTCGTCCACATACACATGGATTGAGGTGTGTGGGCAGGCAGAGAGAAGGTTGTTTAGAAAGATCGAGAACAGGAGAGGGCCTAGGACAGAACCTTGCGGTACCCCTGTGGTGACAGGGAGGGGTGCCGAGGTAAAAGAACTGATTTGGATGGATTGGGACCTGTCAGCAAGGTACGAGTGGAACCAAGATGTGGCCCAGCTGGCTAGACCGGCGTTGGCGAGTTTGGCCAGGGGGAGAGAGTGTGAGACTGTGTCAAATGCCTTGGTCAGGTTGATGAAAATGGCAGCTGTGGTGTGGCCTGCATCCATCCCAGTGAGGATGGAGTCGGTAAGCCTGAGAAGGGAGGTAGTGGTGGAGTGGGATTTCCTAAATCCAGACTGGTAGGGGGAGGAAAAGGAGGAGGAATCCAGAAAGGGTGATAGGCAAGAGAGTACCAGGCGCTCCTATAGTTTTTCCAGGATCGGAAGGAGGAAGATGGGCCAGTAGTTGGTTGGGTTTGAGGCATCACCACCCTTGGGAAGCATGATTATGGTGGAGTGATTCCATTCAGAGGGGACTTCAGCAAGGGAGAAAGATAGGTTAAAAAGGGAGGCCAGGGATTTTCTATGGCGGGGGCCGATAGGTGGAGCATTTTGGAGTCCAACTTGGTGGGGCATTTGCCCTTACTTGGATTAAGGGCAACCAGCTCATTATATACCTCATCTGGGATGACATGCAGGAAGGAGAAAAAGTGAGCTGAGGGCATGCCACTGACTGGGGTGGTGGGAGTGGGGTACTGTGGAGTGTGAGATGCGGACAGGGGAGAAGCATGGCTGTTTGTGAAGTGAGAGTTAAACAGTGTGGCCACTGCTGGGAGGGTCAGTAATGGTGAGACCACCTACCTGCAGGGAAGGAGTAGGGGTCTGCGATGGAGGGCGCAGAAGTGGTTTGACCACTTTCCAGAATTTGATCGGGAGATGGGAGGTGGAATTGAATGCACCTTTGAAATAGTTGACTTTTGCTTGGCGGATTTTCCTAGTACTAGCATTGCAAGGCTCACGGTAATGCTGGAGGTCAGCTGGAGAACTGGAAGTCTTAAAGGTTTTCCAGGCCTTGTCTCTGATTCTGAGGAGGGCTAGGATTTTGGGTGAGATCCATGGGAGGTGAGCACCTCTGACTTTGGTTCTTCTGAGGGGGGTGTAACGGTCCTAGATGGCGGGGAACTTGGACTTAAAGATCAACAGGGCCTCATCTATGGAGGTGGATTGACTAATGCGCGACCAGTCAGAATTGACCAAATCATTTAGTAATGAGGAGAGGTCCAGAGAGTTGAAGGATCTGGACAAAATGATTCTGGTTGGGGGAGCTTATGGTCTGAAGATTTTGCGTACTGAGTAGATTTCATGGTGGTCACTAAGGGCATTCACAAGGAGGCCTGAGGCTAGGATCCTGTGGGTGTGTGAGGTGAGGGACCAATCTAGAAGAGTGTGATTCAGTGTTTTGTGGTTTAATCGAGTGGGTTCGGATATTAGTTGAGCTAAGTGTAGGGCTGTCACCTTGTCCCGAAGCTTGGACTGAACCCCAGTGAGCCAGTTCAGATTAAAGTCCCCAAGTATATGGAGCTCACCTCCTGAAGCCAGGGAGTTTAGTGTGCCTAGGTGATCCAATATAGAAGGTGTGTTGGTGTCAGGAGCACAGTATGTACCTGCTATGTAAATTGGAATTGAATGGGGGATGGAGAGTTTGACCATTAGGGCGTCAATGGACTCTGAAGGCAGGGATAGCGTGACCTGGGAAAACTGGATGGTGCAGGCGATGTACATACCTATGCCACACCCTTTTTTGCCCATACGGTCATGCCAGTCGAGTGTATAGCCGGGTATAGCGAATTCAGTGTCAGGGTTGTGGGGCTTCAGAGATGATCAGGATATCTGGGCTAAGGGTCAAGACAAGAGGTTGAGGCAGAATTATTTTACATAGTAGGCTACATATATTTAGGTGAATCAGTTTTAGGCCTGAGGGGAGTTGGAGTGGTACAGAGGGGTTTGGGGTGTGGTGGTGGCTAGGTCCAGGGTTTGTCTCAATATCACCTGCTAAGAGTAACAGTAGAGTGACCAGGAGTTTGGTATTATGTGCAACCCAGTGAAGCTTTTTGGGGGTATAAGGCTTGGCTATAGAAGCTGTTGGCCTCTGAGCATAGGGCAGAAGGACTAGGTGGCTAGTTTGGAAGGTGGATGGGAATACAGCGGGGCCAATTGATAGTGTGTGTGGAAGTGGCAGCCAGGGTGTGTGTCAGCTCTGGTACCAGACGTATCAATATGTATTGGGAGCCTGATATATGGTACCTGGCAGACCAGCAGGGCACAGTAGTTAGATGGCGGGAGAGACGCACAGGGGATGAGGATAAAGAAAGTTATTAGGTCCAGTGGTATCATCATTGAGAGGCAGCAGTGCAAGAGTTAGAATTACCTTTTTTTTTTTTTTTTATTGCTGTGTTCTTAGCGTAGTGGACACTAGTGGTTTCACGGTATAGCCTGCAGATGGGAAAGTGAACTGATTGTTGGCCAGCCTGGGAGTGGGTCCCAAGATGGTAACCTGGGTGAAAAATTGGCTGGAGAACAGAGCACAAAGAACAGTAGTAAACAGAGTCCACTCTGAAGAAAGGGGGGGTTACTAGTGGGGTACCGCAGGGTTAAGTACTAGGACCGGTCCTCTTTAATGTCTTTACAAGCGACATTGCAGAGGGACTGGAAGGAAAGATATGTCTCTTTGCAGACGACATAAAGATCTGCAACAGTATTGATACACAAGGTGGGGTGGAAAGGATGAGAATGGACTTGGCAAGGCTGGAGGAATGGTCAAATGTATGGCATCTTAGATTCAATGCTAAGAAGTGCAAAGTAATGCACCTGGGAAACAGAAACCCTGGGAAGAGTACACAGTGGGGGGTGAGATACTAACAACAACAAAAATGGAAAGGGACCTGGGGGTAGTCATATCAGATGACCTAAGGTGAGCAAGCAATGTGAGAAGGCAGTAAGTAGGGCTGGTAGGATTCTGGGATGCATAGGGAGAGGCATCACCAGTAGAAAACAGGAAGTTGTCATCCCTCTGTACAGACAGCTGGTGAGACCCCATCTGGAGTACTGCGTGCAGTTCTGGAGACCCAGTCTCCGCAAAGACATGGACAGGATGGAGGCTGTCCAGAGGAGGGCAACTAAAATGGTGCAGGTTCTGCATCAGAGGACATATCAAGAGAGACTTAAGGATCTAAATATGTATAGCCTCGAGGAGGGAGAGGGGGGACATGATAGAAACGTTCAAATACCTCAAGGGAATCAACAAAGTCCAAGAGGGTAGCATCTTTCAGAAAAAGAGGTGTGCAAGAACAAGGGGGCACAATTTGAAACTGGGGGGGGTGGCTCAGAGGTAGTGTGAGGAAGTATTTTTTCATGGAGAGGGTTGTGGATGCTAGGAACAGCCTTCCTGAGAAGGTTGTGGAGTCAAAAATAGTGGTGGAATTCAAGAATGTATGGGACAGATATAAGGCAATTCTAGGGGCTGGAGGTTGGAAGAAGCAGGCTGTTGGTTAGCTAGAATCTGCAGCTTATCCATTAGGTAGGGAAATGGGCAGACTGAGTGGGGCAAGCAGTCCTTCAAACAACATGAAGTCTTGCTGTATTCTGACAGTAGCAGTGAGTCCCAACCTTCGAACTGCCCCGGAGATGAAAGAGTTAACTTTCCGTGCCAGGCATGGAACGCTGAGCTCGAGATCGGTTGAGACTCTGTCTGTTGCTATTTAAACTCAAATCGTCAGATTCTTTACTCCACCTCACTGAACAGTCGCTCCGGAGATTTCTCCTTCTGCTCGGTTCAATTTGTTGGTTAAAGTACCGCTTTTCTCAGTTTTCAACTGAATTTAAACTGTAACCTGTCAGTTCAGTCTCTGTCTGTGGTATTTGTGAGTACTAGATAGGTTATGTTTTGTTCTATTCCATGTGGAACTTGTAAACAGTTCATCGGTTCGGTGTGAACCGATTGAGTTGTTTAAAAAATCTTAATTTGTACTTTTAGAGTGTGGTTACTGGTTCTTATCGGTTCTAAAAAAAAAAAAACCTGATTTTATTACGTTTTTTTCCACGACCCGTGACACAGTCAAGAACCAATAAGAGGGTCTTGCCTGGCGGATTGCCATAAAAGGGTAAGTTTGGTTAGGACTGGCACAATGTCTGAGAAACCCAAAAGAAAAACCAGGCCCACTGGGTTTCAACACTGTAGTGTGTGTGGGGAAGTCTTTGCCAAGGCTGACCCCCACACCACCTGTGTTTATTGTGCAGGGCTTGACCACCTCAATGCAGACTGCCAGATTTATAAAAATTTTCCTGCAGCTCCCTAGAAAAGAGTTGGTAGGCTCCAGGGAAAGGAGGCCAAAAATCCGCTGAACGGATGGCCAGCCGGTTCGGTTCAAGCGAACCAGAAGGTGTGCCTCTGACCAGGGCGAGACTTCTTCGGCAAAGGAGAGCCGATTCTGAGGAATCGGTTCGACTAAAGAGCTAAAAAGAAAAATCAGCTAGTGTGGAGCCAAAACTTTCCTCTCCAACAGCTGAAGAAATAGCCAAGCGATCAAAATTGTTCAGTCGCTTTCCCGGTTCCAACCGAACCCGGCACCATCAAACAGGCGCTCAGTTTGGCGGTTCCACGGTTCAAAGGTGATTTAGAAATTTTATGAACCGGAGGAGGAGGAAGAGGTATGAGGAAAGTGAATGTGGTTTTGAAAGTCTGGATGTGCCTATTGACCGGACATCTCCCAGACAGATCTTCAGGAGTGTCTCCTCCTAGGCTTTCTGAGTCCCCTCCCATTTCATGTTTATAAAAAGTGGCTGAAACCCTCCAGCTTCCTATGGAAGAAGCTGTGGATGACCAGGAGGAGCCTGACTATGTATAAATGATGGATATCCCAGAGTCTAGGAGGCTGTCTATTCCCTTGCACAAATCTTTGGGAAACAGACATTTAAGATTTTAAAGACTCCTAACACTATACCTCCTGTGGATAAAAAAATGGACAAGAGGTATACATTGTCAGGCTCAGACACGGAGTTCCTTACACAACAATGCAGCCATGTTGGGGTAGTGCAGGCTGCAGCCTGTGATAAGGCAAACATTCCCTTGGCTTCACACACCCCCGGACAAGGACTCCAGGAGGATTGATGCCATGGCAAAGAAACAGTACATGGCAGCATCCTTGGGACTCAGACAGGCCTGTTATATGGCCTATACTGCTAGGTATCAAAAATCTAGATGGGATACTGTCATGGCTTTAGCAAAACAGGTCCCTGGCCAGCTTGCCAAGGAGCTGGAGCAGGTGGCTGATGATGGTATTGAGGCATCCAAGGTGCAATTCTATGCTGCAGTGGACTCCAATGATGTGTCACCTAGAGTCATGGCTACATCTGTGGCACTTCAAAGAATGGCTTGGCTCAGATGTACTAGCCTGTCACAGGATACTCAGACTAAGGCCATGGATTTTCCTGTTGTGGGTAATTCTCTGTTTGGGAGCAGACAGAGAATTACATGAAAAATGGACAGTATAGGACCACCTATAGGAGTGCACAGGCCAAGGAAGGCAGGCCACTCCTCAAGGCAGCTTCCCAGGGGCAGGGGCAGGCCTTTCCATAGGCCTTTTTACCAAGCCCAGGCCTCCTCTTCTGCTTATGCCCAGAGGGGGTTCTTTAGAGGGAGAGGCAGGCGGGGTACAAGCAGGCCTGCTTCCACCCCTCAGCCCAAAGCCCCTGCCAAACAGGCACCCTGATGGGGTTGCCAGGGCCAATTCTTAACTACCTGTAGGGGGCAGGCTGGCTTACTTTGTCCAGAACTGGGAGTCTCTGACATCAGACAAATGGGTCCTGGAAGTAGTAAGCCAGGGACTGGTTCTCAGCTTCAAAAAGTTTCCAAAGATGAGAACCAGATCCTTTCCACCTGCAAATCCTTCAGAGACACTTGCCTTAGAGGCAGAGGTCTCTTCCCTCCTAGCTCTCAGAGCTGTGGAAAGGGTTCCACTCCTACATCAGGGCAAAGGGTTGTACTCCAGGTACTTCCTTACCCCAAAAAAGACAGGAGAATGGTGGCCCATCCTGGATCTCAGATATTTAAACAAGCACCTTTTAAAACCAAAATTCAAAATGGTGACTCTGGGAATTATTGTACCTCTCTAAGGCTAGGGGACTGGCTGGTGTCCCTAGACCTCAAGGATGCCTACTCCATATTCTCATCAGAAGCTCCCATCGAAAGTACCTCAGGTTGAGCTGCCCTCAGGCCATTACCAGTTCAGAGTAATGCCCTTTGGCCTGACCTCTGCTCCAAGGGTATTCACAAAATGCCTGGCAGTGGTAGTTGCTTCTCTAAGAAGGCAAAGGATTGCCATCTTCCCTTACCTGGACGACTGGCTCATAGTAGGCCAGTCCCCAGACCAAGTCAAGTTACACTTACAGATAACTCAGCAACTGCTCACTTCTTTGGGTTTCCTTCTGAATCTTTCAAAGTCAGTTCTAGAGCCTGTCCAGCTCCTCACCTTCATAGGCGCAGAGCTAGATACAGAAAAGGCCAGAGCTTTTCTTCCCCTGGACAGGGCAAGGACCCTTGTCTCTCTGGCCTCCTCATTCACCCTGCAGGTGTCTCGACCAGCAAGGCATTTTCTACAGCTCCTGGGGCACATGGCTGCTTCTGCAGCAGTAGTGCAGGGAGCAAGATTTCAGATGAGGGACATTCAGTTCCATTTGAGAGCCTTCTGGTCTCAAAGGAAGGACCCTCTGACCAAATTGATCCCAGTAACTCGAACCCTGATCCTGGCCCTACAGTGGTGGCAGGATCAGAACAATCTGAGACAAGGGGTTCCCTTTGTCACTCAGTCTCACTCTTTAATCCTTACTACAGATGCCTCCCTCTTGGGGTGGAGGGCTCACATGGGCGACCTGACCACCCAGGGGTTGTGGTCCCCTCAGGAATCTCTGCTTCACATCAATCTGTTGGCACTCAGAGCAGTATTTCTAGCACTTCAAGCTTTTTCCAAATCTGTTCAGAACAAAGTTATCCAGGTCAGAACAGACAACACCACCACAATGTGGTACATCAACAAGCATGGAGGCACTCGGTCTGCGGTCTTGTGCACGAGGCAATGAAGTTGTGGTCTCTGGCTTACTCCTGAACACCTCCCTCACGGCAGTTCACCTCCCAGGCAAGGACAATGTCCTGGCAGATGCTCTCAACAGGATATCCAGGGCCATCACGAATGGTCACTGGACCCCCTGGTCTTGGAGGTGATATTTTCCAGATGGGGCACCCCGCAGATAGATCTTTTTGCAGCCCCAGACAATCACCAACTACCCCTTTTTTGCTGAAGACCCCCAGTGTTGGGCTCAGTCTCCCTGGATGCCTTAGTTCTGAGTTGGAAAGGGAAGTTTCTGTATGCTTTTCCCCCTTTCCCTCTCCTGTTCAAAGTGCTAGTCAAAATCAGATCTCAACCCTGCAAGGTGATCCTGATTGCTCCAGATTGGGCCAGACAGCCCTGGTATCCACTCCTACTGTCCTTAGCAGTCCATCTTCCCCTGTGTCTTCCCAGGAATTACAACCTGTTAACCTGTGCTCAGGGGAGGGTTTGGTACCCGAACCTCAAATCTCTCAATCTCAAGGTCTGGCTCTTGAAGAGTTAAGAGTTTGCTGATTTACACCTCTCCCAAGGTGTAATGGATATTCTGAAGGCTTCTAGGAAACCTTCCACCAGGGCTGCTTATAATTCCAAATGGAAAAGATTTTCCATATGGTGCTCTGGGAAGCATATTTCCCAAGTCTGCTGATCTGCCCACAGTCCTTGATTATATGGTCCATTTAAATAGCTTGGGGCTGAGACCAGCTACACTGAAGGTGCACCTGGCAGCTGTTTCTGCTTTTATTTCAGCAAGTAAGCCCTCTTCTCTTTCAGCTCACCCTGTATTCTCCAAGTTTTTCAAGGGATTGCTTCACACCAACCCTCCATTCAGGGACCCTGCCCCTGCTTGGGACCTTAATGTTTGCATTGCTCAGCTTATGCAACCCCCTTTTGAGCCTTTGTCTTCAGCAGAGCTTAAGTACTTGACTGGAAAACTGTGGTTCTAGTAGCCATAACTTCTGCCAGATGCATAAGTGAATTACAAGCTTTGTCAGTGGAGCCTGGTTTTATCTCCTTTCATAGAGATAAGGTGGTCCTCAGGACTAACAGGAAGTTCTTGTCTAAGGTGGTTTCAGATTTCCACCTTAATCAATCTGTGTCTCTTCCTGTGTACTTCACTGACCATTCCTCCTCTGACGAGAGGAGGCTGCACAATTTAGATGTGAAAGAGCCTTAGCTACTACATAGGCGTACCAAGGGTCACAGGTTTGACTCCCTCCAACTGTTCCTCACTTATGGTGAGATTGATAAAGGGAAACCTGCCACTAAAAGATCCATTGCCAGGTGGATTGTCTCTTGTATCCAATGTTGTTATGAAAACTGGGTAAGGTTCCACCCTCAGGCCTGAGGGCTCACTCTACCAGAGTTACAGCTGCTTCCCTGGCTGCTGCCAGGGACATCCCTATTCTAGAGATATGTCAAGCAGCTACCTGGAAAACAGTTCACACTTTACCAAGCATTACTCCTGGATATCCAGGCTAGGAGTGATGCTCGGTTTAACACAACTGTGCTTCAGAGCTATTTCAATGGTTCTGTCCCTCCTCCATGGAGGTACTGCTTTGTAGTCTGCTGCTGTCAGAATACAGCAAGACTTCCGTTGTTTGAAGAAAAAATTACTCACCTTAGTAATGTTGTTTCTTCTAATGGAGTCTTGCTGTATTCTGACTCTTCCGCCTGCCCTCTCAGAACCTCTGTTTTTGGGATGTGGGTGGGCAGTGCAATCATTGGCACTCAGTAGGTGCCCACCTTGTTGTTTTCACCCCTTTTTCTTGGGTGAGTTGGTGTTGTGTTTTTTCATTTTTGGGTCTCTGACTTGAGTCTTTGTTTGGGACCAAAAATGTGTTTTATGTTTAGTAGCCAGTTGGCTAGTGTAGGTTTACAGCTTCCACACAGGACCTTAGTGAGTTTAGCTCATGAAGATCTGTGCGGTTTGAATTTAAACAGCAACAGACAGAGTCTCAGCCGACTTGAGCTCAGCATTCCATGCCTGGCATGGAAAGTTAACTCTTTCATCTCCGGGGCAGTTCGAAGGTTAGGACTCACTGCTACTGTCAGAATACAGCAAGACTCCATTAGAAGAAACAACATTACTAAGGTGAGTAATTTTTTCTTATCTGCAATCAAATTCTATGTTTCTGTGTTTGGTTTTGATACAGCATGTGATCTGGCCTGTATTACTGGAAGTTTGCTAAGGGGGTAACTGATGCAAAGCGTCAGAGGGATTTCTCTCTGCTGAGCTGCCGAGGTGGGTCAAGCTGTACCTGCTTGCTGCATGTCGGTGGGGGTGGGGGACAGAACTCTAGTTCAGGGAGGCTTCCATGGTACCCTCATGACCTCCTGTACTGCCATAGAGGCTGCTTACTGCATGTTGGTGGGGGGGGGGGCAGCACTCCCAGGGGCGTAGCCAAGATTTGGTGTGGGGGACTTCCCAAACATTTCTAGGGGTGTCCGGGAGCATGGCCCCCCAGGAAATTTTGGAAATTTATGAGTTAAATTTTGCAGTTTCATGCATTTTAGGAATAACTGTTGAGTTACAAAATGCATCAAAAAATTCAAGTTGTCAGTCTCATCCATCCCGGTCCCAGGTATTTCAGATGAGCTCAGGATTCTTTTCTTCCTTTTTATGTTTGCTTGCACACATGTGCAAGAAACATAGTGCCATCATCCGAGTTTTACGAGGTGTGTCAGCCCTCTTCCAATTCAGTCAGTGTGTTTGCAGGCGCGGCCGCAGTTCTTCAGTGCCTGCTGGAGCTATGTATGACAGCTCCAAAATGCAGTGGCGTACAATTGAAAGGGGGAGCTACGCTTCAGTGAGCAGCGATCAGATATTACCTGCTCATGCGCGCTCCCCCTACATACACACACACACACGCTGCGTGCTGCCCCCTCCCCCAACGTGCACACTGTATAGCCGACGGGGGTGCCTAATCCCCCGTCGGCTGTGCTGCGCCCCCCAAAACACAGTTTCATATGCCCGCTGGGTGCCCACCATGCCCCAGCCATCCTTCTGCCATGCTGGGAGCTCCACCCAGCATGACAAACGCCCCGCCGCCGCCATAAAAAAAAACAACCTGAAAAATCAAAACGGGTCCTCGCTGTGTGTCTGCCCCCACCCGCCCACCAACTGCGCACCCTGCCTTCCCACACCTTCCCCCATACTTACCTCCGGATCTCGCGAACAATCTTCGGTGGACCGGGAACATGTCTGCACTCTTCAAAGCCGACCGCAAACTGAGGAAATGCCGGTAAGCTGTATAATGGGATAGATAGGGTTGTTTCAACTTTATTGCATATCTCAGGCATTTTTTGGAATTTTGGCACCAAATTTTCAACATGGGGTTTTTGGGACCCCTTCTCATGAATGCTGTCACTGTCATGGCATTACTATGGCCCGAAGGGTGATTTCGCAGCCACTGCGCGAAATCACTTTTCCGGAATGATTAATGAAACGACACTGCCAGTGTTCATAAGGTGGGTTCTCAAAAAGCCTATTTTGAAAATTTGGTGGAAAAATTCCTAAAAATGACTGTTTTACGAGCGTGTGTTGCGCAGTTCCTACGCACGCTCGTAAGTTCGGAATTTTCAATATTTTCACTCCAGATTTTCAACATTGCCATTTTACCACACCTTCTTATGAGCAGTACAGCTGTCATTTTTCACATCTCACCCAAAATGTGTGTCCGCCCATGTAGCGCACAATGACACAGTTGGTGTGCGAAATCAATGTACGGGACACATTAAGAAAATCACAGTGACACGGTTCATGAGCAGAGGTCTTAAAATGGCTATGTTGAAAATTTGGTGAAAATATTCCTAAAAATGACTGTTTTACGAGCGTGCATTGCGCAGTTCCTACGCATGCTCGTAAGTTTGCGAAATTTCAATATTTTCATTACAGATTTTCAACATTACCATTTTACCACACCTCCTTATGAGCAGTATAGCTGTCATTTTTTACATCTCACCCAAAACGTGTTTCTGCCCATGTAGCGCACAATGGCGCAGTCGGTGTGCGAAATCAATGTATGGGACACGTTAAGAAAATCACAGTGACACTGATCATGAGCAGAGGTTTTAAAATGGCTATGTTGAAAATTTGATAAAATTCCAAAAATGACTGTTTTAGAGCACACGCTACGCAGTTCCTACGCACGCTGGCAAGTTTGCGAATTTGTAATATTTCAGACATCAGATTTTTCAACAGTGCCATTTTACCGCACTTCCTTATGAGCAGTACAGCTACCATTTTTCACATCTCGCCCAAAATGTGTTTCCGCACATGTAGCGCACAATGGTACAGTCGGTGTGCGAAAACAATGTTTGGGACAGATTAAGAAAATCACAGTGACACTGGTCATGAGCAGAGGTCTTAAAATGGCTATGTTGAAAATTTGGTGACAAAAGTCCATAAAATGACTGTGTTACGAGTGAGCATTGCGCAGTTTCCACGCACCCTCATAAGTTCATGAATTTGTAATATTTTCAGTACAGATTTTCACCAGTGGCATTTTTCCACACCTCCTTATGAACAGTACAGCTGTCATTTTCCACAACATGGCCGAAATGTGTTTTCACACTTTCAGCACAGAAATGCATGGTCGCTGTGGGAAATCATTGCTCGGGACAGATAAAGAAAATCACACTGACACTATTCATGATCGGAGGTCCCAAAATGCCTGTATTAACAATCTGCTGTAAAAAAATCCCCAAACTAGTTACATTACGGGTGTGCGTTGCACAGTTTCTACGCACGCTCATGACTTCACCAGTTTTTTTAAGATTTTCACAGCAGATTTTCAACTTTGCCATTTTTTACACCTCCCATGAACAGTACCGCTGTCATTTTTCGCATCCTGCTCGGAATGTGTTTTTGCACCTGTGGTGCCAAATGCCATAGTCGTGTGCAAAAGCAGTTTTCGGCTAACAAACTGATATTGCCACTGTTCATGAGGTGGGGGTCACAAAAAAAAAATGTTGAAAATTTGGAGTGAAAATACCAACGAATGCCTGAGGCATTAGGGTTTCCGACCATAACGCCCCACCCTGTAGACAATGACAATCATCAGGGGTGTGACTTGGGATTCTTGCCTGTCATGCTCAACCCCCACCCACATCCTGCAGCCAGTGAGAGGCATCAAGTGTGTCTTGGACTCTTCGGACCCAAACTTCACCCCATTCTCCTATACCGCACCCATCTCACCGTATTTCCTGATGTAATGGGGTGCACATAAAGGGCCAAAAACCCCAAGGCACACCGTGACACTTGTCAGTGTCTGCAGGGTAGGGTGTGGTGAAATGGCGTGGTCGTTATGCCTGATGACCCAAAGGCACACCCCAATGCCTGTCACTCTCTGCAGGGTGGTGGTGGGGTGGGCTTCAGTTCAATACTTCGCTGCCATTCCTATTATGGAGCTCTGTAACTTCTACACTACCAATGCCAATGCCAGCAAGCAAACATTCGGCATTGACAAATGCTTGTTAAATTTCCACCTTTCTCCTATCTCTCTACATTCTGTTAGCAACCCTACACCACCTTTAATGACTTAGATGGTGCAGGCATTGCAACAGAAGACATATGAGGGGAGGCTAAGGGACTTGAACATGCATACACCAAAGAAGAGAAGGGGGCGGGAAGATAGAAACCTTCAAGTACCTCAGAGGCATTAATAAGGTCCAGGTGGAGGACACCTTTCAGAATAGGAGGGATGCGAGAACAAAATAGCATGATACGAGACAAGGAGGACAATTAAGGGGGAACATGAGGAAGCACTCGTTCACTGAGCAGATGGTGGACAGTTGTAATAGTCTGCCACAGGAGGTGGGGGGGTTCAAACATGACTGGGACAGGCATAACAGTACCCTAGAGGTAGGAAAGAGAGGCTAAGCTGATAACCAAGTAGGGTCCAGCCGCCAATAAAAGTGGGAAAAAAAGGGAAAACTGAATGGGCCCTAATCTGTCAGCAACTTTCTACGTTAGTCTGCATGCTGATAAACACATAAGAAATTCAGTATAATTTTCCAGGACCCTTTCACTATTAAGTCCACCACGTATTTATTATTTGTATTAAATAAAAAGAAAAAAAAGGTCCTTGGTCCATGAAGAAGTCAAAATGCCAATGTGTCCGAGACATTTATAATAAAAACAATTGACTGGCATTGGTTTATTCATAAGCTGAGAGCAAAGCCCCCCCCCCTTTTTTTTTCAGAAGCTCCATTGATCTACATGTATCATATAGTTTGTAGTTCACATGAATCAAGGGGCTGCTATGACTGGTGCAGAGTAGGGCTTTTGGAGCAGTGGGCATAAAACATGGCTAACTCCAGGTTTTTAAGACCCTGTACACAATCTATGACACCATAGTTTTGTTTCATTGCATCAACCCAGAATTTATTATTAAATACGGTGAAATTAATAAGCTTTATAAATAATGTTGTTGTATTTCAACTTTCATTGTTTACCATGTGGCACAGCTAAGGGTTTTTGTTGACAAACCACAGCCAGGTAAATTTTTGTGAAATTAAATAAATATGCAAAATAACTGTTGTAAAGCTTCTCTGGTGGCTTCCCTCATGCACAAATACACACACTGTGGTCTTAGTCAGCACAGACTAAGGAAGACTGATATTTAATGGTAGTCTGCAGCCTCAGAGTCTATGTAAACATACAATGCCAGAGACTTCTCCATGGCCTCTATGTGAAAACATCCCACAGAGAAAGACATTATTTCCCTTTCCCCCAAGCCATATTTGTGGCAAATTTTTTTTACTGCTTCACTGATTTTATTTTTTGTGCCAAACTCCCTTATTTTCATTCTTTTTTAATTATTAATTCCCATGGTCTCATTAACTGGCAGCTGACCCACGTGGCTAATGTTTTTACTGCTTGGATCTTTTTTTTTTTGTGCCAAAGTCCCTTTTTCCTTTTTTCCCCTTAAACATCCTGTGACATGAGCTCACTACATTTTGCCACTGAGTTGTAAGTGACTCACCATGCCTACAGGTTAAAACAGAATGCTGTCACGGCCTACACAGACTAGAGGAACCTGTCAGTCTAAGTTCTGAATCCAGCTCCAGGCTTCTGAGCTTATTTCAGTCAGCCCCTGTGCCAGCAAGTGGAGCGCTACTCAACGTAGAGACTCTAGCAAGTGTGGCAAGAGAAATGATGACTGCTCAGCAGGTCGGTAGATTTTTTTTTTTTATCAGAGAGCACTGCAAAATATTACAGTAGCTGGCCAAGCACTACACACTGACTCTACCTTTATTCTCTCACACTGATGTGCCAAAGTGCTGGAATTGTTGTGAGTCTGCGCTAGTCTTGGCTGCTGAACCACATAACCACCCCAGTTTACAGTCATGTGACTCAGAATCCGAGGCTCCTCGTCTGTTCCTGGTGGTGGTCGGAGGCGGGGCTCATGCATATTCATAAGCCAATGCCTGCCTCCCGACTTGCTTGCTACTGGCAATGTAAAGATCAAGGATTTACCGGCACTGTGGCTGCTAGCTCATCATGAGCAAAATCAAAACCTTTAGCTGGGGGGGGGTCTGTGCACCCAGGAATCCCCCCTGGCTACGCCCATGACTCCGGTTCAGGGGAGGGCTTCCGTGGTACCCTCATGACCTCCTGTACTGTCTGTAGAGAGCTGCTTGCTGTGTGTCGGTGGGGGGGGTGCAGCACTCCGGTTCGGGGAGGGCTTCCTTAGTACTCTCATGACCTCCTGCTGCTTGCTGTGTGTCGGTGGGGGGGCAGCACTCTGTTTCGGGGGAGGGCTTCTGTGGTACCCTCACAACCTCCTGCACTGTCCGTAGAGAGCTGCTTGCCACATGTCAGTGGGGGGGAGCAGCACTGTGGTTCAGGGGAGGGCTTCCATGGTACCCTCACCACCTCTTGCACTGTCATTTGTCACTATTTTTTATCTGCATGTTAAAATTAGAGAGGAACCTGCCAAATTATTCTTTATCCTGTTACGTCACAAACTTTATGTTTGGTTTCAACTTCAAAAGCTTGGGCAGGTCATAAAAAGGTAATAAAATGCCCTCTGGAAGTTTTAATTAACTGGTTCCCCTAGTCAGCTTAATTACATCCTGTAGTTCTAGCTAATAACCTTTCAAGTTACAGGCCGAGTCTGCTAACTTGTGTGAGACAATTTCATACACAGACCAGTTATTTATTTTACAGATATGGTAGGTAAAAGTTTATTTTTAAACAGATAATACATGTAATTTGGACAAAAGTCCAGTTTACATGACAGACCTGTGTAATCCCTATTTAAAATGCATACAATAAATTTCCATGTTAGCACATACACAAAACACATCAACATAAAATATGAATGTTACTAATATAGCAAAAAAAATAAAAACAATATACTCCCTTCTGTCTCTACACAAAGATACATATCTTATCCAGCTTTACAGCACACTGTGAGGCGTAATTAGCAATTTCAAATATGAATATTCAGTTCTTTTATGGCATGAACAAATGTGGAATGATTTACAATTCCCCTTACATCTGGAGAAAGAGAGTTCCAAAAAGTAGCAGCTTGATGGATTAAAGTCCTCTTACCATATTTATTTCGTGATTTGTCTATAATAATCTTATTTAGATGAACTGATCTAGTTAATACGCTTTTTGTAGCTTCACTGGAAACAGCAGTATTGAAATCAGATGATTTAAACAGAAATATTTCATTTTATGAATTAAGATTAACCATTGACAGATATAATTTGTATCCAAAGGCAACCAATTTAATTTGCTTAGCAATAAACAGTGATGAGCACAATAATTCCCCTTTAATACGTATCTGGCCACTCGGAAATAAGTTTTATCCAACCTGGCCAAAAGTGTTTTATTGTCTCTTGTAGATATCAGTTCGCCATATCTAAGCACTGGAATAATTGACTGTTTGGCCAACTTCTTCCTATCTATTAATGTCAAACATTCTGTGGTTCTCCTTAGGGCCCCCACCCTTTTATTCACTTTTTTTTACCAGATCCATAGTATGGTAAGGAAAAAGACATCTGCTCATCAAAAATCACTCCCAAATAACTGTACTCCTTAACCTGTTCTAATTTAATTAAGGTCTTTGTGTAAATTTGTAATTTGGAAGAAGTATCATTTTTTTTAATAAAAATTTCATACATTTTGTTTTCTTTATATTCATAATCAACCTTAACCTGATGAACCACCCCTCGATCTTTAAAAAATCATACTGCAGGTTCAATTGCAACTCATCATCTGATTGGCCAGATGCGACAATTACTGTATCATCGGCATATAACTGAATTTCTGTATACTCAAGCACTAGTGGAAGATCGTTTATAAAAATAATAAATAGAACCAGTCCCAGGCTCGATCCCTGAGGAACTCCTCTGGTGACCCCTCTGCTCTCCGATGAATAACCTTGAACCTCCACCCACTGGGAGCGACTACCCAAATAAGATTTTAGCCAATCTAGAGGGCCATCTCTGATACCTATCCCTTGCAGTCTCTCGATCAATAAGGGGTGGTCCACCAGGTCAAAGGCCTTCGAAAGGTCTACAAAAATCACAGCTGTCTCCATGTTATTTCCCAATGACCTGTTTAATAGGTCACTGAATTCTAAAAGGGCTGTTGTAGAATAATTTTTCCAAAAACCAGATTGATTTGAAGTTAAAAGATTGTATTTATCTAGATAATCCGTGACATGGACAGAAATAAGTTTCTCCAGACTCTTTGATAAAAGAGGTAACAAGGCTATAAGCCTATAGTTGTTAACATCTACCGCACCTCCCCCCTTGTAGATCAGTTTTATTCTACTTTCCTTCCAGGATAAAGGAAAATAACCAATCTGAAGGCTCCAATTAAATAAATAAGTAATGATTGGTGCTATATGGAAGACTGTTAACTTCAAAAACCTGCCTTCAAGGCCG
The DNA here is from genome assembly GCA_016271365.2 of Neoceratodus forsteri. Classification (NCBI taxonomy): domain Eukaryota; kingdom Metazoa; phylum Chordata; order Ceratodontiformes; family Ceratodontidae; genus Neoceratodus; species Neoceratodus forsteri. The sequence continues at coordinate 28,253,355 of JADMNL010000035.1, read as the reverse complement.
TCACTACCAAAGACCTTATAAATATTTATTTTTTGTAATACTTTATAAACACTAGTAATTGTAAGAGTTTTAAATCTAAAAGGGGGCAATCCATCATATAAAGGTATTGTTTTTTGTTGTTCCAAATCTTGCTTATAAGGAACCTTGCAATTAGGAAGATCAATAAAAAAATCATTTAGTACTTTAGAAATATTCTTTGGATTTTCAATAATGGTGTCTCCATTCTTTAAGCTTGTTATTTCCTCCTTGTTTAGTTAATTGTTTAGCCATGCTCCAAAAATGCCTTGGGTCAGTATTCATATCAATTTTATTTTTATAGTAAGAAAGTTTGGAGGTTTTGGCTAACCTTTTACATTTATTTCTAGCTGCCCTAAAAAGTATCCAGTCCTTCTCTAGTTTAGATTTCAAGGCTTTTTTTTTCAGATTCTGTTTTTAATTCAGAGTTGCTTTAATAGTCTATCAGTAATCCAAGGTAATTTAAAAGTTTTTTTTTGAGTTTTAACTTTAGGTGCATGCAGATCACAAATTTCTCCAAAAGTTTGAGCAGAATATTCAATCGCAGTATCAATGTCTGGGATTAATCTGCAGCTATCCCAATTTTCTTTACCTACACTATCCAAAAATCGGGTCTCAGAAAACCTTTTTAAGTTTCTGGTCCAATTTTGGCTTTGATAAACTAGATCTTGCTGAAACTGGGTCCGCAGCATAGTAACCCAAACCGGGTTATGATCTCCAAGGCAAGGAGGTAAAATGCCTGAAGCTTCACTCTCAATTTGAGTAGAGACCAAAATTATCTAGAATAGACCCATTTGTTACATTAGATGTATATCTAGTGGGACTTTTAATAAGTTGTTTTAGCCTTAAAGTAGTAACTATATATTTTAAAAGTCTCCCCTGTGAATTTTTCCAGTCACAGTTTAAATCGCCATCAAAATCAGAGGCCTGCTTTCCACTATATATGTTATTTTTGTTAATATTGTTTCTAAATATGATATATTTACTTAAGGAGGTGAATAAACAATTGAAATGATTAACCCAATATGCTCCAATTTCACTGCTAAATAGTCTATGTTCTTGTCACTGCCTTGAAACAAAATTTCTGAGTGACCAAAAGTTTGTTTTATGAAAAGCATTACCCTCCCAGATTTCCTATCTGTCCTCCATACAAAATAATTTTGCATACCAAATTAATTGTCATGATGCTTATTTGAGAGCCATGTTTCACTTAATCCCAATACACGTGGATCGTGGTTAACCAATAAAGTTGCCAAGAAGTCATTTTTTGCCCCAATACTTTGTGCATTATCATGTAAAAACTTCATATTCAAGTCATCAGGCCCAGGGTTTATTTCAATGTCTCCCCTCAATATTAATAACGAACAACAAGCCCCAGAAAAATTTGTAATTGAAATATTAAACCTATGGGGATTTGGTGATCTGCAACAACCTCCTGAGTCTAATCTTCTCCAGTAAACCTGGAAGGAGTTTCTCCTCAGTTTATTACCGTTATTTTTCTGTAATTGGCTATAAGAAATTCGCTAATTTACTAATGATTTATCTTTTGTTGATCTATTAATTGTACTAAAATCATTTGTGGTAATAATACTCAGGAGGGAGCAAAGAATCAAACAACCTAAAAGGTTTGACATCAACATTTTCAGTATAGGGTCACCAAAATAGAACTTATTTCTAAATCAACACTGGCATACACCTAAGTAAAAAACTGTAACTTGTATGCTAATAAATACCAATTTTTAAATACAAATTATAAACAAAATAAAAGTGAGAGAGAAACTTACTTTAGGTGCTCACGAACAACGGTAGATATTCAAGGTTTTTTTTTTCCCTCCGAGGAAACTAGATTAAACTATTTTTCTCTACTCGCCGAAGTACAAGAGCAGTCCTGAAACAAACCTTTCAACAACACACTATTCTAATTAAACATTTTACTTCATAAGTTCAACTAAACTTAATTAATACCAGTTTGTATTTTATTTTTCTCTTTGGAGTAGTGCTCGTGCCACTCTCGCTCGCGCTGTGAGCTGTGCGAGGCTTTTATAATGAGCTGCCCCTCCTCCTCTGTGATGCTAGTCCTGGTTCTCCTCTCACTTGCTGCCACAGATGAAAGCAATTTCTCCGGCTACCGGACACAGCAGACTGTAGAATCAAAATTACCCAGAGGTAACTGTCTGTTTACATCAAATCTGTGCTTTATTGTGCTTTGTGTCAGTGCTCCTACCTCTGGGAAACTTTGATTCTACAGCCTGCTGTGTCTACTAACCAGAGAAATTGCTTTCATCAGCGGTAGCAAGTGGGAGGAGAACCGGGACTAGCATCACAGAGGAGGGATTGAAATCTCCCGGGCTGCAGCACGCTGATATTGGTGCTATGTGACAAGGACGACTGCAGGACGGCAACCCACAGAAGGGCACAAAACCAGAGCGACTGAAAAACAGTATGTTATTTTATGTGGGGGGCTTTGCCCCCTGCACCCCCCCCATGAGGGGCTTCTCCCCCAACACACCGCTTACTTAGGATTCCTACTTCAGGGGGGTGCAACTCGGGGAAAGAGGGTAAATCCCTGATCGCTCAAATTGATGGTATAACAGTATACCTGTAGATGAGCTGTGCAAGGCTTTTATAATGAGTGCCCCTCCTCCTCTGTGATGCTAGTCCCGGTTCTCCTCTCACTTGCTGCTGCAGATGAAAGCAATTTCTCCGGTTACTGGACACAGCAGACTGTAGAATCAAAGTTCCCCAGAGGTAGAGCACTGGCACAATGCACAGATTTGATGTAAACAGACAGTTTAGCATACAAATTCAGGATTCAAATCTCCCGGGCTGCAGCACGCTGATATTCAGGCTGGAATTAGATGTTTTAACAGCAGCTGAATTAGATGGTAACAACATACCTGTAGATGAGCTGCGTGAGGCTCTTATAACTGACTTAGTACTGCCCCAATACCCACGTCTGAGGCATCAGTCTGGACTATAAAGGGTCTGCTATAGTCAGGACTTGTCAACACAGAAGCACTGCACAGTGCCTCCTTCAGTCTGGTAAAGGCTTTTTCACAGGCTGGTTCCCTGGTAATTTTCTTAGGCATCCTTTTCTTTACTAGGTCAGATATGGAAGCAGCCAGAGCACTGTAATTGGGTACAAATTTCCTATAGTATCCTGCTGTCTCTAGAAAACTCCTGACCTGCTTCTGCATTTCTGGTCTGGGCCATGCCTTGATCACCTCTATTTTTACTTGGGTAGGACGGAGTTGTCCCCAACCTACAACATGCCCGAGGTATGCAACTTCAGCCATGGCCACGTGGCATTTTTCAGCTTTTTTTTTATTTTACTATTTGTGCTTCCTTCTCACCCCCTTGGCTCTGGTCTTCCTCTGGAGCACATGGAGTCATCCCCCTATGGCACACACCCTAACTGGCCATCCTCTGTCGCCCATGTAGCCTCGGTTATACCCCCTGGGTGGGGACGGGGCTGGCCTCAACACCCCGACATAGCAGTAATGTCGGTCGGGAGGATGCCAGGAGGGTGTCCGCAAATCAGGGGCAAGCTCCTGGCGCTCTGTCTCCACCGGAGCTGAGAGGCATTTTCTCTGTTTTTCCTCTGGGGAGTGGCTGGTGCCCTGACATCAAGGAGTATCCGACGTCTGCCACTCTCCCACTCCTTCACTCTACTCCGTAGTGCCTGCTGTTTCTCCAGCCTCTGCCAGAAAGCAGCAGAGCACCGAACAGGGACCCCTGTCCTTCCCCGGGAGAGGAGAGCTGTCCTGCGGATGCTTAATACTCTCCCTCCCCTGCTGACCCCCAGTGACCCGGGCTCGTTCCCGAACCTAGGTCACCAGCATGATGCGAGGTGTGACACTTTTCAGCTTTGACAGTGAGCCTGGCTCTCTGTATCCTGCCCAGCACTTCCCTAAGGTGGGACAGGTGTTTTCCCAGCTGGCACTAAAGATGGCAATGTCATCCAGGTACACCACACATACTTCCTCAGCACCATTCAACACCTGATTCACCAGCCTTTGGAAAGTGACCATGGCATTCTTCATTCTGAAAGGCATTACCTTAAATTAAAATAACCCTATCGGAGTGATGAAGGCTGACCTCTCCCTAGCTCTGGCAGTTAGCTCTACCTGCCAATACCCCTTTATCAGGTCAATAGCTGTAAGGTAAGTCGCCCCTCCCAACTTGTCCAGGAGTTCGTCCAACCATGGCATCGGGTGGGCGTCTAACTTTGTGACTGCATTCAGTCCACTATAGTCCACACAAAAACAAGTAGTGCCATCTGGCTTGGGCACAAGGACTAGGGGTGAGGCCTAGGGGCTGTAGGATCTCTGGATTACCCCTAAATCCAGCATTTCCTCCACCTCCCTCCTAATGTCCTTTTTGGACAGCCTCTGACACTCGATATGCTGTTCACCATATGGGAGCCTGTGTCCCTGTCTCCACACTGTGCGTCGCTAAGGGCGATAGTCCAGGCTTGGCGGTAAAGAGTGGGGCAAAGTCTGCTAAAACCTCCCTTACTTGCTAGATCTGGTTTGGGGCCAACTGGGGTAACATTTTTATTGCCTCCATAGAGGACTCCCGCTTGCTTTCTTCCAGCAAGTCCAGAAGGGGGTCTCCTTCGTCCATCCCTTCCCCAGGACTGCATACTGCAAACACCATGTCAGCCCTATTAGAATATGGCTTCATTATGTTGATATGGTACATTGTTTCTGTATGTCTTCTGTCAGGTAACACTATAATATAGTTTGTCATTTACCTTTCTGACTACTTTGTACGGTCCGTCCCGCTCAGCCTGCAGCTTATCTTTCTGGACCGGGATTAGAACTATGACTTCCTGACCCACCATGTACGAACGAGCTCTGGCTCTGTGGTGGTACCACACTTTTTGTTTCTGTTGGGCAGCTGCCAGGTTGCTCCGGGCTGTCCCCATAAGCTCCTTCAGCCTTTCCCTAAACCTAAGGACATAATCCACTGTAGGAGTTCACTGGGTGGTACGCTTCCCTTCCCAGTCCTCCCAGATTAAGTCTAGGGTCCCATGTACCCAGTGTCCATATAAGAGCTCAAAGGGGGGAACCATGTCGACTCTGGGGATACCTCCCTGTATGCAAACAACAGGTGGGGAAGGTATTTCTCCCAGTCCCTCCCATGATGTTCAACAAATGCTTGGAGCATTGACTTAAGGATACTGTTAAATCTTTCCACAAGCCCATTGGCTTGTGGGTGATAAGGTGTTGTGCATTTCTGCACCACCCCACACTTCTCCCACAAACATTTCATCAGGTCTGACATGAAGGAACCCCCTCGATTGGTGATAACCTCCTGAGGAAACCCAACACGGGCGAAAATCCCTAGTAAGGCATCTGCCACTTTGTCGGTCCTCGGTGAGGATAGGGCAACTACCTCTGGATAGCAGGTGGCGTAATCCACCACAGTCAGGATGAACCTCTTCCTGGGGGAGCTGGAGGTATTTAAATGCCCCACAATACCCATTCCCACCCTCTGAATGGCTCCTCCACTATGGGCAGTGGAATTAGGTCGGCTTGGGTTTTCTTACCTGCCTTCCCTATTTCTTGGCACTGGTGACAAGATCTGCAATACTCCTTCACCTGCTGGGCGAAGTTGGGTGAATAGAAATTCTGGGCCAATCGCCATGTAGTGCATGCGATTCCTAGATGACCAGACATGGCAATATTGTGTGCAGTCCTGAGCAACTGTTCACAGTACCCCTGGGGAGCGGCAAGCTGCCTGCCTATCACCCCTCCCTCTGCCTTAGTATCCTGCGTATATATCAGTCCATTTTCCCAATAAACTTTATGCTTCCCGTCACCTCCCTGTGCTCCGTCAGAGTCTGCCCAATCCCTCAGCTTCTCTAGACTTGGGTCACTTTTCTGAGCAGCTGAAAATTCCTTGCCCATTCCCAAGGCATGGGACAGGTCCCCTTCAGTATCTAAACTAGGGTGCCTAGCTCTAGCGTCAGGGCACTCAGGATCACTGCCATCCCTTACCCTCTGACAGTGGGTCACCCCCCTCCTTCTTCAGCGTAACCCTCTGTAGCTGTTTGGTTAACTGCTACCAGGGAAATTTCTACACCCTTTCATTAGTCTCCATATCAGGAGACCGAGGCTGGGGAATCAGCCTCCCAGTGGTTTCCATAGTGGCTTCTATGGGGTCCAAGGCACCACAAATTTATTTTGCAGCTTGTCTGCGGGTAAGTGCACATACCATCCCGTTTGAGATTGTTGCCAAGAATTACATCAGCCACTAAAGTTTCAGCTACAGCAACCTGTTGCACAGTTCCTCCGTCTCACCCCAGTCTAGGAGAACACTAGTGAGTGGCAGTGTTTTCTCCTCACGAGTGAACCCCTGTACAGTTACAGATTGATTGGCTATGAGCTGACCTGGTTCTACCAGATCTCCTTTTACCAATGTCAGGGATGCCGCTGTGTCTCTTAACCATTGTGTCTGTACACCATTCACAGTGACTGGGTGCATGTGTTCCCTCATATTTACAGGCATGCTTTCAGGGACACACAAACAACCCACTTCTTTCCTAGCACTAATTTGCATATTGCTCTTCCTTTTGGGACACCATCTGGCAATATGCTCAGTTTCTTTGCAAACCCAACATTTGTTTCTTTTCTGAGAAAAACCTTTTCTTTGAAACCTGGGGCTAACTGATTTCGGTGGAGGCAGTAAGGATTTTAGCTGCCCTGAACACGTGCTTTTCCCTTTCTATGCTGCCACGCCAGCTCCATACAGTCTCAGAGCAGGTCTGCTCCTGGCATAGCGGTCCGTGAGTTCAACAGCCTCTTGCACTGTTTTTAGATCTCGGTCCTCAAGCCAGGTTTTCAGCTCTGCTGGGCATGCCCAAAATAGTGCTGTAACAATACAGCATTTTCAGTTTTATGTACAGAGTTTGCTTCAATTCCTGCCCACCAACATTTTAAAAACTGATGTTATTTCATGGCTAGCTCCTCATAGTTCATGTCAGGGCTTCTCCTGAGCTTACGGAATTTAGCTCTGTATGCTTCTGCAGTTAATTCATACTTTTTAAAAGTGCAGCTTTAAATTTGATGTAGTCATTACTGTCCTCATTGTCCATTTGACCCAGTGCATCCTGAGCTTTCCCGGTAAGTAGCGGGGATAGCTGGAAGCTCCTGGATCCTCTAGGAATATTTACCTGAATACAAACTTTCTCAAAGGAATTTAAAGAGGCATCCATTTCCTCCCCCTCTTTAAATTCGGCTATCAATTTGGAATTTAATTTGTAACCTAGTACTGTAGTTCCAGTGAAACCTAAGCCACTTACCTGCTGTGGTGCTGGTGGTTGCAGTAGTAGCTTCTCCAGTTCATGTTGCCTCTGGTGCGTGCTCACACTCTTCACAGACAGTTTCTCTCTGTTCTCGCTCCCTCTTTTCCTCTGCGGCCCGCTGCTCTCACTCCACTTCTCGCCATTCTCACACCACCTCTCACTGAAGCTGTCTCTTTTCTCTCTGGAACTCCAGCTCCATTCTCTGCAAGTCTTATCTGTAGCCTGATTGCTTCTGACTCCAGACTGCTGATGACATATGTAACCCCCTTGTTACCCAGGGTTACTAGAATCCCACTTAGATTAGTGGAAGGCAGAAAAAGGCAGCTTGTGAGACACCAGTTAAATGGATTTCACACTGTCTCACTCTGTCCTCAGTCTCAGCTGAGCTGGCGGGATGACATCGCTATAGAATTCTCACAGCAGCATAAGCCACAGTGGAATACTGCAGCAGGGAGTTAGGTTAGAATGCTGGGGATTTTCAAAGTCAGTCTGTAGAAGTCTAGAGGGAGACTCAAGAGAAGTAAGAGGTGCGCTGTAGGTGGCAGCCACTCAGAGCCTAGCTCTGTCATAGAGCTACTCAGAAACAGGGTAGTGTGTTCTCACCCTAGAGAAGAACACTGAAAATACCAGTAGAAGTGCTAGAGACTGTTCTCCGAGTTGTTCCAGTGCCTCATCCCTGGAGAAATGGGGGGAAGACACCAGCATTGCAGGGGCAATCCCCTGGCCCTGCTGGGAATGGAAAAAGCTGCCTGATAAGAGTTTGTTTTGAGTTACCAGAGAATTTTGTGTTGCCCTGGGGCACCTGCGAACCATGGTGAGTCTGCTTTGACTTAGAGCCCATGTTTTCACCAAGACAGTTGTGTAAAATGATCTGCCTACTGTGGGGTCAGGAAATGACTAGCCAAGTACAGTACTTCTGAGATATGTGTATGGCTTGAAATGCATCTAACCAGTGGGGGTCTACAGGGATGGACATAGCCACTTACAGCACGTTGCAAGTCAGGACACCAGTTACAGAGAGAGTAGAATGTTAAATGTGATATATATTTCGAGATAGCATCTACAACCAGAGAGTTCAAAGAAAGGTGTTGATTCCAAATGAATGGCTGGGTATAGATTTGGGAACAAGCGGTGGGAACCTCCCATCTGGAGTAACTAGGTTTACCTCTACGGATTCACTTTAGACATCTATAGCTTTCTCCCAGGCACTTGGCCAGTGTCTGCAGAAAGTACCCAGACATGGGATTAAGGATGAGATTTTCCCTTTAGAGCTAGAAAGTGCTCGAGGGTGGTTGAGGGAGCCACCACCAAAAATCCATGACATATGGAAAAGTGTACTAGTGCTGGCCGAGATGCCATTCCAGGGAATCCAAGAGTAAGAGTACCAGTTCAGGCATGTGAGCCCAGCTGTAGATCTGCATATCCAGTGAGTGTAGCCCCGTGGGTGTCCATCTTGCTTGTATTCTTGTGTTGAAGTGAATAAAAGCCACACTTTAGAATCTCACTCCTGGTTTGGACATTTTCAGTTATTGCTTCCTGTGTCTGGAATTACTTGGGTGCTCCTGACCAGAAGTGCAAACCTAGCACTGATGCTGAGCGAATGTTTTCTCCCCGAACCAGGCTATCCAGGTAGTGGGTTACAATAAAAATTAACACCCCACACAGAGGAATAGTTTACACATAGAAACAGAAACATAGCATCTGATGGCAGGTAAGGACCGTTTGGCCCACCTAGTCTGCCCATTTCCCCTACCTAATGGATAAGCTGCAAATCCTAGTTAACCAACAGCCTACTTCTCCTACCCCCTACTAGAATTGCCTTATGTCTGTCCCATGCATTCTTGAATTCCCCCCACTGTTTTTGACTCTACGACCTCCTCAGGAAGACTGTTCCATTCATCTACAGCCCTCTTTGTGAAGAAATACTTCATCACATTACCTCTGAGCCATCCCCCTCTGTCTTCAAATTGTGCCCCCTTGTTCTTGCACATCTCTTTTTCTGAAAGATGCTACCCTCTTGGACTTTGTTGATTCCCTTGAGGTATTTGAAAGTTTTTGTCATGTCCCCCCGTTCCTCCTTTCCTTGAGGCTATATGTCTTAAGCTCCTTTAGTCTTTCTTCATATGTCTTCTGGTGCAGACCCTGCACCATTTTGGTAGCCCTCCTCTGGACAGTCTCCACCCTGTCTATGTCTTTGTGGAGATGGGGTCTCCAGAAGTGTATGCAGTACTCCAAATGTGGTCTTACTGACTGTCTGTACAGAGGGCCAACAACTTCCTGTTTTCTACTGGTGATGCCTCTCCCTATGCATCCCAGTATTCCCCGAGCCCTCCTTAATGCCTTCTTACATTGCTGGCCCGCTTTTAGGTCATCAGATATGACTACCCCCAGGTCCCTTTCCATCTGTGTTGTTGTCAGTATCTCACCCCCATTGTGTACTCTTCCCTGGGTTTTTTGTTTTGTAAGTGCACTTCTTTGCATTGAATCTAAGCTGCTATATATTTGACCATTCCTCCAACCTTGCCAAGTCCCTTTTCATCCTTTCCACCCCACCTTGCGTATCAACCCTGTTGCAGATCTTTGTTTCATCTGAAAAGAGACATACTTTGCCTTCCAGTCCCACTGCAATGTCACTTATAAAGACATTAAAAAGCACCAGCCTCAGTACTGAACCCTGTGGTACCCCACTAGTAACCCCCTTCTTCACTGTGTTAAAATCACAGTTTGAGTTGCTAGGGCATTGCTCTACCTCCTGTGAGCAGCCCTGTGAGTGCTTGTGTGCAAATTAGTGTGTTTTAATATACTTTTGTTCTGTACTGCGCTATACTACGTTGAGCCCTGTTTCCAGGAACAGGAAGAGGGCAAGTAGTTTCTCAAGATCTGAGTTAGAAAGTACACCTTGCCAGATATACCATTTGCTTGTGTTTACCAATATTTGGGCACTTACTGTCACTCAGAAACACCTTTTCTAAGGCACTACTGAAACTTTTAAGTTATATTGGGCTATTTTGCCTCGAGCATTGTTGCGTGATCCCGGGAACAGTTCCGGGTCATGTTACTCCCATTTAAGACCAATCTGCGGTGAGCAGGGTAAGCACGTGCGTTGCGGCACACAAGAGACGCGCGCATCTGCACGTGTTCCGCGTGTTCAGAGTGATCAGGTGAGCAGTAGGTTTACAACTGTAAGCTTATGTACCATTGTGCGAACTACTGAAGTTGTATAAATCTTGCTGTGTAGTATTTATTATGGCAGAATCTGGTATGCAGTTAATAACCACGTTTAGCAACCAATGTATTAGTTGCTTAATGTATTGCATCAATATGGCAGATGACACCAGTAAGAGCTTTACCTGTGAGAAATGCATAGAAAATGAATCCCTCAAACAGACAGTTGCTATGTTTAATGATAGATTATCGGAACTGGAAGCAAGTCAGTGTCAAATTGGGTTAATATCCCAATACTGACACTGTAGTGCAGCATGAGAGGGGTGCTGCACTTCTGAGGTGCCGTCTTTCGGATGAGACATTAAACCGAGGTCCCATCTGCCTGGATTGGTGGTAGTTCAGGTGGATGTTAAAGATCCCATGGCACTTATCGAAAAGAGTAGGGAAAATTTTTATTAAGTACACAAAAACAAGATACAATGAAAAAAAAAGATACTGAACAAACGAAAAATAACACATAAGGCAATAATCTCATAAGCAAATTAACAAAAAAAATGTTAGAGAAAAGGAAAAAAGTAAATTGAAAGAATAGGAAACATTAACCTACCCAGTCCACATGTTTCCAAAGCAAAGTACCTACTTTGATCCCCAGAGTGATGAATTCATAAGCATAAAGTGCATCCAATTCATCCTGTATGTGAAAAAAAAAACTTCTTGCAACTGTAAATAATTATTCTGTAATACTAGTAAGCAACGTGCTTGCCAAATATACCATTTAAGACAAGCTAATATTACGTACACAGTACTTTTGTTCCATTTGTGCCATGCCCTTGGAATCTGTCCTAATACCAAAATATTATATGTAAGTGACCCAAAAAGTGGTTCACCCCACCAATGCGCCAGAGCAGACCAAAAGGATTTAGTATGTAAGCATTCAAAAATATAAGTGCTGTATTGTCTCAAGCTGTCCCTGGGAAGAAGATTCTTGACAAATCCTGTCACATAATTGCTTATGCTTGTGATTTGCTCACACATTAAGTTTCTGATGAGCACACGACCAGACCACATCCCGCATCTTTTCCGGCATTCTGGGTTCAATCACACTCACTAGCAAAGAAGACGTATCTATACAAGCAGGAACAGAAAAAAGATGATCCTCAAAATAACACGTGGAAACAATATTATTATAAAAAGACCTCCACTCATGTGTCACAAACCAACTAAGTTCTATTTTCCATAGTCTAATATATTTTAGCGTATATTGAACATACAAAGGAAGCTGTTTATCCACAGGGTGCCATTTCCCTCGACGTCAAGCTGTTAAAAAAGGGGGCCCCCACAGGGATATGCACATACAACCCGTGACATTTTGCTCAAACAATGGCCGAATAGAAATATAGAAAACATTTCCAAAAAATTGAACAATAGGATGTATCATATCCAAGCCACCGTCTTTCCAGGGTCTGTAGGTGTGTGCTCTCCACTGGATTCAAGCGGCTACCCCACAGCAGCTGGAAAAAAAAGACTCAATATTTTGAAATGCATATCAAATGGTAAAGGAAAAATACGGGAAAGAAATAAAAAAAGTGGGGCAATGTAAGATTTTAACTTGAACACATATTTTTTTTGTGTCATTTTCCAAGACTGCCATTTCTTTACTTTAGAAAGTGCTTTATCATAAATGTTGTCCCAATTACAATGTACTGAGTCTTGAGAGCCAAAATATACATCAAGAAGTTTCAATTTGTTCCCAATAACCAAAATGTCAAAAAACTGAACACTGGAAGTGTGACCTAAAGGCATCAAAGAACATTTAGATGTATTGATATTAATACCAGTGCCAAGTTGTACTGAAAGTAAAAAAATCCAGAATACATTTCCCGGAATCAGTATCCGCTATGGAGCAAATACAATAATCTGCATAAGCTACTATTTTAGAAAAACAAAAACCCTCAGATGAGATTATAGCATGAACATTTGCATCCATTTCAATATACCGCAGTAAGGGGTCCAAACCAAAAACAAACAAAAGTGGACTCAGCGGACAGCCTTGCCTAACTTGTACCTGATAAGGGACTGAGATACCCAAATGTCCATTAACTAGGGGAGTTACTGTTGCTGATCTATAAAGGGTTTGAATTAAATCCAAAAAAGGAAACGGTATTCCATAGTATGCCAAAATAGTCCAAAGATAATCATGACGTATTGCGTCAAAAGCTTTTTCCTGGCCTAAGGCTAATAGATAACCAGTCAGTTTATGTTGCAGATATTGTTCTGTCAATTCCCTAATAAAAATTAAATTTTGTGAGATATTTCTACCAGGAACTGCACATGTTTGCGTAGAAATTAACAGTTTATGTGAAATTGCTGAGAGCCGTTGGTTTAGAATGTTATCCAAAATTTTATAGTCAGTGGTCAACAAACTCAAAGGTCTCCAATTTTGCAGAACAGTAGGGTCTCCCTTTTTATGAACAAAAAACAGTACCCCATTTCCCATGCTAGGAGTTAATCTTTTCTCCACCCAAATTGCTTGAAAAACAACCAACAGTCATGGTGCAAGAATATTTACATACTTCTTATAGAACTCATTTGGTAAGCCATCCATCCCAGGTTTTGTATGTGCTGATAAATGACCTATATCTTTTTCCTCGTGTGTGAAGAAAAGCTAGCATTTTTGCTTTAAGAGCCAAAAACTCCTGATGCTGATTACCCGCTGTGGAAACCGCCTGTGACAACAAAGCCATATATCTTGCTCTATAACCCAGATATGTGAGATACGAGTTTCGAGCTTTAGTTTGTGAAATTTGTAAAAAAAGAAACTTAAGGTCCTGTTTTGTGTCTTCCCACCAGTCTAAAAGGCTGTCACATAAAAAAACAATGTCCGACCATAGCAAAAAAAGAAATTTAACTGCGTGGAAAGTGTCGTGTCCTGTAAAAGGGACATATTCAATTTCCAATAGCCACGACCTAATAAAAGTTTTTGGTAATTCCCAATAGTTTCAAAATTAAATGGTCAGACGTCTCTAAAGGTAATGTGGAAATAGAAAAACAAGAAAGTCTCTGTAATAAAAGCCAAAAATCTATCCTTGTAGAGATAGAACCTTTATGAAAAGTATGCTCTTATGCTCTTGCTGTTGGTGCAATGCATCATACGAGTCCACCAAATTATTTGTTCTTAAAACGTGCAACAAAGCATTAGTGTCACAAAACAGCTTTTGAGTCTTACGCCCCCAATCCCTGGCAGCTAAGCCGCAATTAAAATCACCATCCCATACGACCAATTTGGAGGTATGTAAATATGGAGAAATGTGGTGAAATAAAGCTGCTGTATCAGCTTTGGACTGCGGAGCATAGCTATTTAAAAGACAATAAGTGCATTGAGTGACATCAATATCCATAAGCATAGCTCTACCAGGTACTATATCCAAAAGTTGTAACACCTTAATAGGGATGCGGGGGAAAAACAAAATCCCCTGGCCATCACACACATCCTCCCCAGGTGACCAGAAAGAAGCAACCCAGCGCCAGTCCTGCCCTGCTTCTTTGATACATGCCAGGGAACTCGGCCTGGTATCCTGTAAAAATATAACAAAACCAGGATGTGTACTGAGACTGGCAAATGTAAGATGCCTCCTTAATGGAGATTTAATACTGTTAACATTAACAGTAATAAAAGAAAGAACATTTGCCAGAAAAAGGAAGGAAAAAAAAACCCGACCATCAAAAAAGGATAATTCACTTCCTTTTTTTCCGTTTTTTCATTTTGGGCTTTTCCTTGACCTCAATATCTAGAACATGATCAGGAAGAGAGGAGGCAACTGAGGAGAAATCAGACTCTACCTCATCATCATCACCCTCATGATCCAGTAAAGGGGCAAATGGATTGGCTGTAGGGGTTAAATCAGGCTCAGGACAGATGGGAGGGACCCCAGAACCAGTTTTGGTGGTCTTAGATCTGGTAACTCGTTGAAAGGGGGTATCAGTCAGTACCCCTGGTGGAGGCATACAAGGGGCATCCTGCACACCTAAAGGCACATTAGCTTGAATAGTGTCGGGAACAGATACTGACAGTACACTCTGAGCAACAACCTGTACAGGGGACAAAGGGGCTGGAGCAGGGCCGTCAACCATACCTGAAGTGGAAGGGGATGTAGGGGCCGGAGCACTGTATCCATGTCATCTAGGCCTGGGACCTGAGAAACCTCTCCCTCAGTATGACTAGGAGAAGGGTGAGGAACAGGGACTGGGGCCTCAGAATGCACTAATAGATCCTGTATCCTTTGACGCTCTTTTTGTGCATTAGCAACATAGACGTCTTGTTCTGCCCTAAGAGCAGCATCAGCTTGATTGTGTGAGAAGCCCAGAAGCATGAACGGAAAGTGTGTCCCCTTTCATCACACAAATTACATTTCATAGGATTTCTACAGTGTGCGCCTATATGACCCAATTCCGCACATAGACCACATTTCTGTTGGTCACATACGTTGCTTAAATGACCTAAGGCCCCACATTTATAACAGGCTCTTGGCTGCCCCAGATAAAAAAGGACTCCCCATCCCGACCTAGGAAAAAACAATTAGGCAGATGTTTAGTTAGGCCACTCTCTAAATGTAAATCAATTATCTCCAACCCCTTGTCCAGAGGTGTTCATCATCAAGAATAGGTTCAGGGGGGCCTTTAACAGAACAGTGCTGCTGTAACCAATAGGTTATGTCAGCAACACTAACCCCCTTGTTTCGAAATAAAATAGTAATCTTCTTAGAAACTGGTTTGGTCAAAGGGATAGCCAAGAAAGGTTTCCCAGAGAGGTGTGTGTTTTAAAGCCTGATATTGCTTCCAAAATCTATCCAAACCTGCTGGATGCTTGAAACTGATGTTGTAAATAGAGTCCCCAGGCATATGAATCAAGGTATAACTCTCGTGTGTATAAAACCGCATACTGTTTTTCAACAAATCACGTCCAATAAAAAGTCTATTAGGTACATCATCCTGTGACCCCCGAAATTTCAAACGTACTGCATTATGTCAAGCAGCAGGCTTGGTCACAAGACCAAAGGTAGCAGGAAAAAGTCGTTCAGCAATTTTATCATGCCATACAGAAGGACCTTTCCCCTGAGCAGGCTCAGTTGCTGAAGCTGATTGTTGAGTTATAGTACTTTCAGAGGAGGCCTCGGGAAGGGGGGGTTCAAGAGGGTGTATCAAATCACCATCCTCCAAATTCCTAATATCTTCCATAAGATCTGGACTGGAAATAAGAGGAATAGGGGCTAACATATCCGCAGGGGCTTGACCAAGAGGAAGACTCAAGTCCATAGTTGCTGGGGAATGTGAAGAAGCCTCTGCAGACTTCACATTTGCATCCCAAGTTTTCCCATCTGGGGATCTTACCCACCCCACAGCCTCTAGGGCTGAAGTTACCCATGCAGCAGGAGCCTGATTATCAGAATATGCAGTGGAAATAGGACCCAAAGTGGTGGTGGTGGTGGTGGGGGGTTCAGCAACAGGCAGGGGAGGATTCTGTGCTAATAAGTCACAGGAAATGTCCTTAGGGACTCCAGCATGACCCTCGTATTCATGAGGGCCCAAGCCTGTGTTAAACCGCCCGATATGGGGGCCAGAAAACAATTCCGGGTCTGCTGCAGAAGCCGCTGTAGCGGGCTGAATTTCCATAGAAGCCTGCAAAGTTGCAGAGGCAGTGAAAGTAAAAGACTCAACCAGATCCTGAGGGCTTTCCGAATCAATGCAGGAGGGTACCAAAAAGGAGAGTTCATTCCCAAAAGCTCTCGTAGGTTGTGAGCTGACTGTAGGAACCGTCGTAGGTTCAGACCGTGTATCTTCCTGTCCCTGTCCGTCTGGAATAAGCGCACAATGCTGCTGCAATTCATGTAGCAAAGTGTTCCGTTTGGCAAGATATTGCTGCTCTATGTCCTGAAGCTGTCTGTTGATCTCCTCCACCTCTCGCGCTTCACTCATCTCCGTAAGGACTTTACTTTCAGCCGGAACAGGTAAAGAAACCGCTGCCGCCGCAGCACTCCACTCCAAAGTAGGTTTTGTATCCATTTCGATCACTTGAGACCAGGTGAAAGCTGAGAAGGTGATCAGCTCCTCAGCTTCCCACACATCCTGCCACACCGGCATCAGCAAGCACACTGAGGAGTTTCTCACCATCAGCGCCCTCCAGATTAGGGGAATTTCCCCGGTGTCCTGGTCAAATTTCCCTCATTCACTAAAAATACCACCAACAGCTTACTCTGGTTCAAATTCAATTACTTATTGTCTGTATGTACCCCGGTTGCCCTGAAAAGGGACTTCTAGGCCCAGTGGGCTTACCGGGTCAACAAAAATCAACAAAAACAAAATCAGAGCTACGTTTCAAGCACTTGACCAAACCAGTTCTTCCATGACCAACCCACCGGCTGCCATTGGTGCATCTCAACCCATTATAGATTCAATAAACAATAGGGCTTCCAACACTGATATTATCAATACAGAATATAGTGGAAGTACAAGAAAGCGCCCTAGGGAGCAGAAGTATTCTGATAATGTGGACAAACATTGGTATGAGGTACAAGGTAAAAGAGTACACAAAAAAGGACGTAAGGCCACACAGTTCTTTCTGCCCACACATAATAGTTTCGAGCCCCTGTATGTGACTAATAACACTGAAGATGTGTCTACACTACCGGTAGATTCTCCCCACCCATTTATCTGATATTGGTAACCTTGGTGTCATCACTGGGTCAATCTGTAGTTTATCAGGCCCACCAAAGTTCTGCCCTCCTCCTTCCTTGACCCCATTGATTCCATTAAATATATCTCCCCCTAAACCTGTTCTTGAAAGTGGGGCTCCGGATGCAAATGATCCTACTCAGATGGAGATCCCCCTAATACCCTGCAGCACCCCGAGGCAAGTTTTTGTACTGGGGGATTCCATTATTAAATATTTAGATAGAGCAATTTGCAATCCAGATAAAGCAAATTGCACATGCTTTAGTTTTAGTGGTGCCAGGATCTCAAATATCTCTAATATGGTCCATAATATCTTAAATCATTGTGGCCAACACCTTTTGGTAGTGCTCCATGTTGGCACTAGTGATTTCTTACATTCAGATTTATTAGATATTAAGAAAGATATTGTGGCACTGTCAAACATATTGGTAGATATGGGGTGTGAGATTTCCTTCTCTGAAATGTTACCTGTTCCAAAAGTTTCTGAGGCATTTAATAATAGAATGCATAAATGTAACAACTGGCTTCACCTTAGATGTCTCAAACAAGATCAGGTTTGTCTTACCCACTGGGAGGAATTTGTTGACAGATCGGAACTGTTTTGTAGAGATGGCCTCCATTTGAGTCCTAGGGGAAATTGTATATTGGCAGAACACATACTCAAATATATTAATGAGCATTTAAACTGCTTGACCTGGGGGTGAGAATAATTCCCCCTCCCCAGAGGCATTCGATCAGAGAACATGCTACTAAATATTCGAATTACTTAATATATATATATTTTAACGTTAGGAGCCTTAAAAACAAATTAGATGAGTTGCAGGCTTTACTTGTAGTAGATAAGTTCGATGTCATTATGGTTACTGAAATTTGGGATGATAACAGTATTAGTTGGGATCCTTCTCTACCTGGGTATAGTTTTTACAAATATAACAGACAAAATAAAAAAGGTGGTGGGGTAGCAATTTTTCTTAAAGAATCACTTAAGTCTGTCGATATGTCAGATAAGGTCAAGTCTCTCTGAATCATTATGGATTAAACTACTGTTAAATAAACATCAACATCTCGTATTAGGAGTGGGGGATATTATGCTGACAGGGGAATTTAACCTAGGAAAAACTGACTGGATCAGGCAAACTGCTGCCACTTGTTCAGGTAGAAAATTAATCAATGTCTGCCAGCAGTGTAACCTCACCCAGGGTGTAAATCGGCCAACTAGAGGTAAAAACATTTTGGATCTGGTTCTTCACAGTGAGAGCTTGGCTCCAAAAAAACCTAATTGTGACCACACCAATTGGGAATAGTGACCATTGCTCCATCAGGTTTGAGTTAGAACATATGGTTGTTCCATTGAAAAATAATTCTATTTTATATCTGTATGATAAAGCTGATATTTCCAGTATTAAAACCAGTTTAGACAGTGTAGATTTGTTTTCTATTTTAAATATCGTGCGTATTGGGGATTGTTTTTCCTTTTTACATAACAAAATCCTTGACTTAAGAAATGTGTTCATCCTGACCAAACTAAAAAAGATTTCAAGTCAACATATACCTAAATGGATGAATAACTCAATAAAAGCCCTATTAAAAAAGAAAATTAAACGGTATGCTGCATATCTGAAATCACGGTGTCCTACTGATTGGTGTATATACCGCAATATTCAGAAGAAATGCAAAAAAATGCATAAGAAAAGGTAAAATATTGTGGGAACTCAAATTGGCAGTTAATGCAAGGAAAGATAATAGCAAGTCTTTCTTTGTATATATTAACTCTCCTAAGAATCCCACCTGTCAAGTGGGGCCTATCCAGTTCAATGATTCACAAACTCATGATCCTCTGGAAATGGCCAATATATTTAATAAATGTTTTTGTTAAATCCTTTCAGATAAAGACTATTGATATTAATATAGATCCCACAGAAGGGATCATTACCATTTCTGAATCTGATGTACATGCAGAATTAATCTCTCTTAAAGGGAAACTTAGCCTATCACCAGATGATATACCAGGGCATCTTTTGTATTTGTTGGCTGACAGTCTGGCACTTCCTCTTAAATTACTTTTTTAAAACTGTATAAATCACAGTTTTATGTCTGAACTCTGGAAAATTGCTCATGTGATTCTGATCCATGAATAAGGACCAAAATGTTATTGGGAAAATTATAGACCAAGCAGTCTAACTGCCCCGATGTGTAACATTTGGAAAGCCTGATTAAATATATTATTTCCTCTACCTTGGTCACATTAGATGAAGAACAACATGGCTTTAAAAAGGGACATAGTTGCTTGACTAACCTACTGTGTTTTTACGAGGATGTCAGTTTGCAGCTCGACAATAAACTCCCGTATGATGTGATATATATCGACTTTAGTAAGGCTTTTGACCTTCTTCCCCATTGGGCACTATTACAAAAACTTGCTTCCATCAATATTGTTCCTGTTATTGTTAGATGGATATCCAGTTGGTGGACTGACAGAACTCAGTGGATTTCGATAAATGAACAATTGTCAGGAATAGAGCACATCACGAGTAGTGTACTGCAGGGCTCTGTCTTGTGGCCCAAGCCTTTTTCAGTTGTTCATATCTGATATAACAGATAGCTGTCTTTCTAATACTATAAAATATGCTGATGACATCAAAACTGGAGGCTTGTGTTCCAACCCTGAGCAGATTGCATCCATCCAAACTGACCTGAATAACATCTCTAAATGGATTAATCTCTGGGGTATGAAACTTAATCATAATAAATGCAAGGTTATGCATTTTGGAGTCTCCAATTCTCTTCATCTCTCTACCTTGGACAACAAAGTGATGAATAGTACTAGTACAGAGAAAGACTTGGGGGTGTTGGTAACAGAAGACTTCCAGCCTGACTCTCAGATTAATGCCGTAATACTGAAAGCTAACATGGTCACCTGGTCTATTATGAGAAATATTAAATCACGGGACAAAAATGTGTTAATGCTTATAGAGCCTCTCTTCGTCCACATCTGGCTTTCTCCTCCCATTATGGTGCCCCTTTAGGAAGCATGACATTTTGCAACTTGAGAAAGTTCAAAGACGTTACACAAAACTTGTAAAAGGGTTACAACAAGTATCATACGATTCCAGATTAACTTCATTGAACTTAATGTCTCTCACTACCAGATGGTTAAGAGGGGATCTTCTTCTTATGTTCGATATCATGAAAGATCCTTATTTATTGGCTAATCTTGGGCTGATGTAAAAGATGATATTTTTAATCTCAGAGGTCACCCACTTCAGTTAAAATACAGATTTAATTTAATGCCCAGAAAATTCTTTTATACTTTACGTATTATAAAACCCTGGAATGCTTTACCTATGGAGGTTATTTCTAGTAGCTCTAAACTTATGCTGATTTCATTCTTTGTTATTATTAATGTAAGGAAGCACCTATGGGCCTCAAGGCTCTCCAGCTTCTTTTCCAATCTTAGTATGCATCTAGTATAACTCCATTTACTAGTACCTTCTATGTCCTGTTGTCCAGACAGTGTTTTATCCAGGCTACCACCCTGGGACCCACTCCCAGGCTGGCTAATTTGTTTATTAATCTTTTGTGCAGGACTGTGTCAAATGCCTTGCTAAAGTCTATGCAGACCATGTCCACAGCTTCTCCCTGGTCTACTACTTTGGTCACCCAGTCAAATAAATCAATTAGATTTGTCTGACATGACCTTCCTGCTGTGAATCTATGCTGCCTTGGGTCCTGTGCCCCACTGGCCTCTAGGTACTCAACAATTCCTTCCTTCAGAAATGATTCCATCATTTTCCCTACCACTGAGGTCATACTGACAGGTCTGTAGTTTCCTGCCTCTGTCTTGCTCCCACTTTTGTGACGGGGAATCACATCCGCTGTCCTCCAGTCCTCAGGTACTACACCATCCTCCCATGTTTTATTCAAAAGGGTAGTCAGTGGTGTAACTAGTTCCTCCCTTAGTTATTTTAGAATTCTGGGGTGAATCCCATCAGGCCCCATTGCTTTATCCACCTTCAGTTTTAAGAGTTCTTTCAGAACCCTTTCTTTTGTGAAAGGACTAATATCAATCCCCTATCCAGAGTGCTTCTGTTGACTGGATTAGGTATCTCCCCCTGCTCTTCCATTGTGAATACTGAGCAGAAGTATTCATTCAGTATCCTTGCTTTTTCACTGTTGCTCTCCTCCCAACCACCTTCCTCTTCATTCAGCCTCAGTATCCCTGCTTTTGTCTTTCTTTGCTCCTTAATGTACCTATAAAAGGTTTTATTCCCCCTTCTTAACTGAGTTGGCTATCTTTTTCTCAGTTTGGGCTTTTGCTATTCTGACTGCCTTCCCTGCTTCCTTCTGCTTTAACTGGTACAGTTGTCTGTCCTGCTCCTTCTGTGTTTTCTTATACTTCCTGAATGCTGTCTTTTTCTCCCTAACCTTCCCCGCCACTTCTTTTGAGAACCATAGTGTTTTTGCTTTTGTTTTGATTTATTTGCTTCACACAAAGGATTGTTGCCTCTGTAATGGCGGTTTTGATGTTTCCCCATTGTTGCTTCACCCCACCTTCTTGCTTGCTGGCTAGTGCTTTTCTGGGGCACTCTCCAATTTTGACAAAATCAGTCCTCCTAAAGTCCAGTACCTTCACTTTTGTATGGCTTGACTCTACAGCTAAGTTTTTCATGAACCACACTGTTTGGTGGTCGCTTGTTCCTAGATGGCTACCCACTTCAAGATAGGAGAGCCTCTCTCTGTCCCCATTTGAGAGTGCCAGGTCTAAGATTGCTCTCTCCTGAGTAGGTTCCAAAACTAGCTGCCTGAAGCATGCCCTCTGTAGGGCATCGAGAATGGCCCTGCTCTTGGATGTGGCTGCAGCAAAGGTGCTCCAGTTAACATCTGGCATATTCAGCTTCCCCCATCAGCAATATCTCCCCTTTCTCTGCCATCCTAAAGATGCCTTCTATCATTTCCTTGTCCAGTTCCTCCCCATGAGACGGGGGTCTGTATACAATCCCTGTGCGGATTGTGGTGCCATTTCCAGTTTCCAAGGTGACCCACGGTGCCTCCTCTCCTCCCTGTTTACTCTTCAGTTGCTTTGATCCCTTACATAGAGAGCTACTCCCCTTCCTCTTCTTCCCTCCCTGCCCCTTCTGTAGATTGTGTACCCTGGTATGTTGACATCCCAGTCATGGTTCTCTGTGTACCATGTTTCTGTGACTGCCATGATATCCACAATATCCAGGCATCCCTCTTCCATCAAAGCTACCATTTCGTGGAGCTGTTTACCTAGACTATGAGCATTGGTACTCATTACCCTCCATTTTTTTATGGCCTTATTTCTTTTTGCCCCATCCCTGTCCTTACTGCCTTTGTCTTTTTCTCCATTTACCCCTATCCTTCTCCCTATCGACTGTTCTGTCTTGGTATTTACCTCACTAACTACCCTGATTTTTTTTGGCGGGAGGGCTAGGATTTCCCTTCTCCTTTTCAGTGCTTTCCCTCTTGGCTAGTTTAAATGCTTACCAATGAAGCATTTAAACCTTCCCCTGCTGCTGTGGCCCTTGGCTTGCACTGACCCTGCTGTCCTCCTCACTGAATCTGGACTCTGGCCCCTCCATGTGCAAGGTTTGGTCCTTTTCAGTCACGGACTGTGACTCAATGCTCTGGGCATCTATGGCCATTAGAGCATCTATGAGGGTCTGCTTGTTGGCTTTCTCCTCATACTGGACACCTCTGTCATGGCACAACTGCCTCAAGTAGTCTGCAGTGTACTAGCTGTAGTTGGAAGCCATCTTCTTTCCTAACTATGGCTACTCTTAACTTGCACTTTGAAAAAAAAAAGGTAATAACTTTGACTGTAAGCAAAATTATGTAGTTCTATTTACTTAAAAAAAAAACTGCCTTATTTTGCAAGTGAGCTGTACAGCATTAAACTGACACACTGCACTGTTAAAGCTTGTGTTACCAATATTTTATCGCACCGCTGCCAACCAAATCTGTCACAAATGCACTCCGTAGGTCAGGACCTCTGCTCCCACAGTGACAACCTCAGAGCGCAATAGTGTGAACAAGTAAAAGACAGGGTAACCCTCTTGTCTGCTTTGGGTCCGAGTCACCTGTTAGCCTCAAGTTCTGGAAGGATTCAAACTGTGAACTTTATGCTAGCATACCCAGTTACAGGCTCAGATATGTACCCTCTTTGGGACTGCAGTACAATCTTTCACCAGGGGCACCCAGCCAGGTCTCCAAAATGAACCCTTAAAACTCTGTAAGAGACCTTAGGTATAGTCTTACCTTATTATACAAGCCCAGTACACAAATAAGCTTTTCAACCGCTGTCAGACTTAAAATAAAGGCACTTCACATGCAAAAAGAAACTGAGAAGACATCCAGGCAGTATTTCAAAGATATGGTTGTTTACTAAAAATATGATAAAAAGGTAAAATTAAACACAGAACTGTATATCATACAGTGTACAATTATGTAAAATAAAAAGGAAGTTACAGACAGAACACTCCTACCACAAAGACTTAATTTCTTTCTAAGTATTACCTTTGTAAGTGCATTTAAATTAGAGAGAACTTTCTGTCTCAGAGCCCAAGATGATATGACACATATTCCCGAGATACAATGTTCATTTCTCTCTATCTCCCAACCCCGCTTTTGGTAAGTCAGCTAACTCCTCCTTTTAGAATTAATTCTAGCATAATTTCTACCAGGAGGTATTTTTAATTAATGGTAACATCAGAAAAAAAAAATCCTAAATATGACATCGTTTAATCAAACATTTTCTCTTTGAACTTAACAATCCTACTATTTGTCACTATTTCTCGGCTGCATGTTAAAATTGGAGAAGAACCTTCCAAATTATTCTTCATCCTGTTACGTCATAAGCTTTATGTTTGGTTTCAACTTCAAAAGCATGGGCAGGTCATAAAAAAGGTAATACAATGCCCTCTGGAAGTCTTAATTAACGTGTTCCCCTGGTCAGTTTAATTACATCCTGTAGTTCCAGCTACTGACCTTTCAAGTTACAGGCCAAGTCTGCTAACTTGCGTGAGACAGTTTCATACAAAGATCAGTTATTTATTTTACAGATATCATACAATAATCATAAGCAGGGGCAGAGCATCACAGTCAGTTTTATGTCATAATAACGAAAGCCTAAAGGAGATCGCCGTTATGCAGAAGTCAAAAGTGCACAGCAAAAGGCTGCCAGGGACATAGTTTGTTAAAGTTTTCTGTGCGGGGGGCTGTGCCCCCCGCACCCCTCTACTAAAGGATTCTCAACTCCAGAAAGGTGCATGTCGGGGCGTGGGGTGAAAACATTTAAAAAAATTTGGACCGGGTACAACAAAAACACACCAGCTCCCAAACCCAGTACCCTGCCGACCAACGCCGGCAACCCACCCACCACACCATGGGGTCGGCTTGGCAACCCACCACAGCACCACCCCTCACATCCCTCGCTGTGCATGTCCTCTCCCACCCCCACATGCACGTATGTATAGCAGCTTCCTGTCACTGTAGTCGCCCCCCAAATCCAGCCACCCTACCCTCCCATAGCCGTCCATGAAATGTGCTGGGGGAAAGGGTTGCCATTATTGTAGGCACCCATTCCCCAGCGCTCTTATCACGTGATACCTTTGTGGTCATATACCTGTCTTAGTGGCCCAAAATTTGCCTTTAGTGAAATTAGATCCATCCACACTGCTTTGGAAAGATAAGATTTATGGTGACTGAGTCAGGTTGGGAAGCAGACCAAATTAAAGTCCCGGGCTGACACTCAAATGGAATTTTGATTCCCTTGGGGGACTGTTTCAAAGTATGTGTAATTAATGCACTATGTTTTGGCTCCTCTGTGTAAAGAGCTCTTACAAAACCTATGCATGAACAATTGCAGTTCCTTCATAGGGCTGTAAATATATAGAATGGTAGAGATCTGATTTTAACAATGTATAATGTACGGATAAAATAGCCTGATGAAATGGCTAAAATACAAGATAAGTGAGAAGCCAATCCAGATTTACATTCGGGTTAACATGTAAGACAATATTTGGACCAATTTCACGCCACAATCTCTAATGACTGGAGAGAGCATAGATGGAAGATTCGGTCACAACACTTCAGGACCCCACACATCACTAAATATTTTGGCACCTCCAATATAGACTACCTCCAATATAGACTAGTGCTGAAGGGTTTGTGGACAGAATGGGGGATCACTACCATATGTTATGGTCCTGTCCAAAAGTGGCTACCTTCTGGACTAATTGTCAGAAGGAATTTCATATAGGATTTGGCCAGTTCAACAGAATTTACAATGCTTTTACTTGTTATTGGGCAACCACCCAGGAGGCTTAAAAGAGTAGATTATTTATTTATTTAGTTATGGCTATATGTATGTACAGCATGTATGTATTTAGTTTTTGTTAGCTGGGAAAGGGGGATTTGACATTCCCCAACCCCCATTTTTAGCCTTGTCATGGGGAGATACAGTACAAATGTAAATCAACTGACATTGAGACAGATTAAGTTGTTTGGTGGTATTTTAGTGTATGTAAATAAATAACATACATGCAGTATACTTACAGCAGTAGCAGTGAAAACCATCACCCAGAGTTGACTTTTGGGCACATGACCTGATAACTTCTTGGATGGCACAGAGAATGCAGATCCAGCAGACAGAACAAATAACGGCTAAGCTACACCTGCAACAGGACACATGTATGAACGTTGTGTTGATAAACAGTTCATGAACTTGTTTATTAATTGAATGGAAGATCAGTTGATGAACTTTAATGGATGTTTATGAACCATTAATGAACATTCATCAAGGTTCATGAGTTGATGAACTTCATTTCACCTGAGTTGTGTTGCAACATGCTCAGATTTCCAGTTATATTAAAAGTAAAGTAAGGTGTATGTTCACTTTTTTTAATGTACTTTTCACCCTTTGACAATGACCAGCCATCTTCAATCCCTCTGCCCTGCCCAGCCTCATTACCCACCTGCTCTGGGACTTACCCCTCTCCTGTGTTCCCCAGTGGATGACCGCCTATGGGAAGCGCCACCCAGGGACCACCCCTTACCCCTGAGCAGAGTTGAAGTGTCAGTCAAGGAGAGAGCACCTCAGTTGGCAGTACGGGACCTGTGGCAGAGTGGCGTGTGTCATCCTGCATGGTTAGGGATTTTCTGTTTTTCTTCCCTGTCCCCCTGAGCATCATGAAGATGTTGCGTCTGATGCTGAGACATCAGAATGCCGACACTCACTTCCCTGTACACTGGCTCCATGGCATTACCACCTGTAGTCAGTCATGTGGCAGTGCTGCAGTGGAGACCAGAATCCCACCTACCCCTGAGGAAATGAGCACCCATAGGATGCTCAACGATCATCCTCTGGCCAGCCCTCCAGCAGCCCAGGCCCATTCCCAAACCCAGGTTGCTGGCATCACAGGCATTAGATCTAACACTGCATTGGTGGACCAGCTAGGTCTCCTTTCACTTTAAAGAAACTCTGTGTCACATAGTGAAGAAAACAAGCTGGGCATTCAGGAAGCTCAGGAAGAACTTCCAGAAGGTCACTCTATATTTAGGGCTGCAGGTAGGTGGAGCCTGCAGCCCTATTGCATCAGCTCTAAAAATGAGCTACAGGATTCAGACCATGGAACACTTCCTTTGGAGTTTTCAAATGATCTTTCCACCTCTTTGCAGCCTTTCAATTTAACCCTTGCAATGCTGTAGACTGAACATCTATCCAGAGCTCAATCAAATAGATTAATTCTACAGCCAACCCACCAGCACAATGGTTGGATTTCTGCTTGCGACCCAGGCCCAGGTTGCTGGAGGGCTGGTCAGTAGGAGTAGGATCGAGCGTCCCATGGACTGCTGTCCTTCTCTGGGGGGAGGGTTGTGCTCAGTGCTCAACGGACCACTGGCGGAAGCTGAGGGTTCACACAGCTACTGGCGCTAACACTAGAGAGGCAGGGCGGGTGCTGAACATCATTGCACATTCCCCACCCCTTCAGCCAGGAAAAACTCCTCACAGCTCCCATGCCAGTGAAGCCTTCCCCTGGCTTCAATTAGCCTGTGGGACCTGCTCTCCCCAGACAGTCACCAGTCATTCGGCACTCCGGTGCCACATCTCCACCATCTGGGAAGCCAGCCAGGGGTGCTGGGAGAGAGCAACCAAGTGCCCGGAGGTGGAAGCTGGGGGCGCCGTGACCAGGCTGATGTCCAGCGGCCAGCTGCGGGGGCAGAAATAGGTAAAAATAAAAAAAAAAAGATTAATTCTAGTTCTTTTGGCAACCTAGGGATTAAGAAACAAATGCTCTGGAGAATCACCTCTCTTCTCCAGTCTTGTAGTGCTTCAGTGAGTACAAGAAATAGGTTTTCATTTGAATCCAACTTGGTAAACAGCTGTATCCTTCTACCCTGCTGGCAGTGTATAGCACATTTTCTAGAGCCCCTTAAATAATTGTGCCTCTTAAAATAGCTTAAGGCAGTGATGGCTGTAATTTCTATTGAAACACATGCATCATTTCAAGGGCATGTAAGATAAATAGCCATGGGACAGCTAACTTCCATAAACAATGAAAATATTATTTCTTTTCAGTGGCACTTCTTTTCCTGCACTCTAGCATATCTACCTGATTCTATAGTATATGTGTTGCTTTCCTGCAAAATGTGTCTTTAAAACTATATATAATAAATAGATAGTTAATGCAGTTGTGTGCCTTTTTGTGATATTTTAATAGTTTCAGCTCCCCCTGTTCTCAGATTTCCTTGCAGTACATTTGAGACTTAACCTTTGATTTTGCTGGTCATTAATCTTCAACCTTCTTATGCATTTTTATATACATAATCGTTGACATTTTATTTTCTTCTTCAGTACCAAAAAAAAATGTGTTTTTGCAGGGTTGTTTTGCAAATTCCTCTCCTCTTTCATTTAATTTTTCTGTCCAATGTCCACCTTCAAATTTGCATTTTTTATTCCTATTTCATCAAGTTTCACAGCATGTAAGACTAGCAACAGTGGCAGTTCCAGCTTCCATTGGTTACCAGGGCACTGGCTAGGCACTACAGTTGGAAGCCAGGGCACCTACTGTAACTCAAATGGAAAAGCATATGTGCATATTCATGCTTGCTTCTTGGGAGTATTTGAACTAATGATGTATGTTACGTTTCTAAAAATAAAAATGAAAATCCCATTTTCTTTTTTTACAGGGGATGGCCTTGCTTCTCCTGTCTTGTGGGGGGGGGGGCAGATGGCTGGCTTCTCTTGGCTTGGGATGGATGACTGTCCTTCTCCTGGCTTGGGGAGAGGGGGAATGGCCCTGCCTCCTGCTTTCTCTAGAGGAGAAGCTGGACCACATGTCCCAGAAGATAGGGCCACCCCCCCAAACCAGGAGAAACAGGGAGATACCCTTTCCCCAAGCCAAAAGAAGCAGGGCCATCCTCACCCCCCCAAGCTTGGAGAATCAGGGCCCCCTCCAGGAAAAGCAAAGCTATTCTTCTGGGGCAGGAGAAGTAAAGCCTTTCCTATTATTCGAGCAAGAAGAAATGGCCATCCAAACCCTTTACAGCAGGTATCCACCTACCAAAATGGTAATCAATGGATTGGCCACCTGCAGTGGCAGGCCAAGAGATCGAGGGCCATGCATTCTTTCTTTTGAGTCTCTCCCCACATTACTGAGACACTTTCAAATAAACCCATTCACTTACCTTAACGAAAAGGCACAAGCAGTCAGAACCCTGTCACTCTGGTTCTGCAGGCAGTTTCTTTCTTGGCTGGTTTTGCTGCTGGCAGGACTTTAACTTGAGGGTCTGACTCTGTGCTGCAGCTACTGGCTGGGCAGGGTGGCTAGCTGGTGCTGCACTCTCTCATTACTGATCAGACTGTGTTCTAGTATTTTATGAAAAAAGCATAGCATAGTACAGCTCTTTTAAGGTTAGATAAACTGCTGGGTTGGGGGAGGGGCTTCTGTGCTGCAGCTTGCAAGCAATTGCAATGCATTTCTGGTTTGGTGGGCATGGTAGGCTGGGTGACTCTTGATTCAAACAGTTAGGCAGTCACTAGGAGCCAAGCCACAGTGCCACTCGCCCCCAACACTGGATGCCCAATTATGGGGTAGGGTGGTAAACTAAAATGAAAGCAAGTCGCCACTTGCTGCAAAACCCTGTTGCCACCAGACTTACCCAATTCTGACACCAAGTCCCTAAACCTAGAGTCAGACAGTAAATAAAACAAGCATTTGTCAATGCCAAATATTTGCTTGCTGGCATTAGCAGTGAAAGTGCAGGAGTTAGACAGATGCAGTATAGGAATGGCATTGAAGTATTGAACTGACGCCAACTCCACCCTCACCCTACAGAGATGGACAGGCATTGAGGTGTGCCTTTGGGTTGTCACCCACGACGGTCATGCCATTTCACCTCACCCTGCCCTGCAGACACTGACAAGTGTCAAGGTGTGCCTTGGGGTATTTGGGCTTTACAGTCACCTCATTCCATAAGGAAATATGTTGAAATGGGTGCAGTATAGGAGAATGGGGTGAACTCTGGGGGCAAAGGGTCCAAGGTGCACCTCGATGCCTGTCACAGGCTGGATGGTGGGGATGGGGGTGAAATGGCATGAGCATTACTGTTGAGAATCCCAAGTCACACCCCTGACTTCTGTCAGTCCCTACAGGGTAGGGCATTATGATAGAAAACCATAACGCCCTGGGCTTTTCCTGGTATTTTTACTCCAAGTTTTCCACATGCACTTTTTGTGACCCCAGCGTATGAACAGTGACACTGTCAGTTCGTTAGGCGAAAGGTGATTTTGCAGAGCGACTGCGCCATTTGGTGCCACAGGTTTCAAAACACATTTCGAACAGGATGTGAAAAGTGACAGGTGTACTGTTCACGAGGAGGTGTAAAAAATGGCATTGTTGAAAATCTGGAGTGAAAATGTAAAAAAGCTGGTGAATTAACGAGTATGCATAGAAATTGTGCAATGTACACCCATAATGTAATTAGTTTGAGGATTTTTTGCAGCAGATTTTCAACATAGGCATTTTGGGACCTTCGCTCATGAACAATGTCACTGTAATTTTCTTAATCTATCCCGAACATTAATTTCCCACAGTGACCGCGCTATTCTGCGCTGAAAATGTGAAAACACATTTTGGCCAGGGTGTGAAAAATGACAGCTGTACTGTTCATAAGGAGATGTGGAAAATGTCAATGTTGAAAATCTGGACTGAAAATATTACAAATTCGTGAACTTACGACAGTGCATGGAAATTGCGAAATGCGCGTACCTAACAGTCATTTTATGGACTTTTGTCATGAAATTTTCAACAAAGCCATTTTAACACCTCTGCTCATGAACAGTGTCACTGTGATTTTCTTAATGTGTCCTAAACATTGATTTTGCAAACCAACCATGCCGATGTGTGCTACCTATGCGAAAACCCATTTTGAGCGAGATGTGAACAATGACAGCTGTACTGTTCATAAGGAGGTGTGGTAAAATGGCAGTGCTGAAAATCTGGAGTGAAACTATTACAAATTCTCAAAGTTATGGCATGCATAGGAACTGCGCAATGCACACTCGTAAAACAGTCATTTTTGGGAATTCTTTCACCAGATTTTCAACATAGCGTTTTTGGCGGCCTACCTCATGAACTGTGACTGTCGTTTCGTAAATCGGTCCCGAAAGGTGGATCCGTGCAGTGACCGCAAAATCACCTTTTGGGACCAAATAACAAAATGACAGTGACTGAGTTCATGAGGAGGGGTCCCAAAAACCCCATATTGAAAATTTGGTGAAAAAATTCCCCAAAATGCCCAAGATATGCCCCAAAGTTGAAAAAAAAAACATTTATGCCATTATACAGCTTACCAGCATTTCTTCCGTTTGCGGTCAGCTTTGAAGAGTGCAGACATGTTTCCGGTCCACCAAAGAGCATTGCGCCAGCTTCTGGAGGTAAGTATGGTGTAAGGTGGGAGGTGGGGCACTCAGAGGGTGGGCGTGGGTTGGGGAGGGGCAAGACAGTCAGGGAGGGACCATTTTTCTTACAGGTGATTTTTTTTAAGATGGCCTTGACTTTTGCCACGCTGGGGTGGGCTCCCAGCATGGCAGCTGGAAGAGTTTTTTTGGGGCCAGTGGAGCCAGCGGGGGTTTGGGCACCCCGTCGGCCATACAGACTGTTGCCACGCTGGGGTGGGCTCCCAGCGTGGCACCTGGAAGTCTGTTGGGGGTTAGCAGAACTGATGGGGGATTGGGCACCCCCCGTCGGGCATACAGTGTGTGTGGAGGGGGAGTGCATGAGCACGCTGGGGTGGGCTCCCAACGTGCTACTTGGGTGTTGTTGGGTGGGGGGGATAGAGCTATGTATGACAGCTGTTGCAATGCAGTGCTGATGTGTGTAGGTGGTATGAAAATTGCCTACACGTTATCTCCGCTGATTGTATAGGTGTTTTGCTTGGAACTGTACGCCATTGCATCTGAAGTGCTGTCATAGACAGCTCAGATGTTTATTGGTGCGGTGAGGCCGTGCCTGCGACAAGGAGCAGGGCATTGGAAGTGAGGTGTGGCACTATGTTTCTTGCATATGCATGCAAGCAAACATAAAAATGGTAGACAAACTGTACCATCACATTTCAGGCTACTTGTTTTCTTGCCAGTGATATCCAAAGTGCACACGCATGCAAGCAAACATACAAAATTTTACGGGTTCCTAGGGGTTGCAATGGACATATGGATTGCAAAAAAATTATAGGGGTCTCAATTGCACCCCCTGACTACCTCTGCGTTACACCTATGCCACCAACATGTATTTGTTGTGCTAGTAACAGGCCTACTGTACATTAAATTTGCACTGTGGATGTACTAGGATGGTGCTCTGCCACGTTTCTGATGGCAAGCAGCATAATATTAGGCCAAGATGTTTTATTGTTTAATGGTGGAGGCAAGTGAGCAGGCACTTTTAAGAACTCCAGTACAGCATATCTCAGTTCAGGTGGAAAATAAATAAAACTGTTATACTAATTTTTGTGCCAGAAATACATCATAACCCTTCCCCCTAAAAAAACCCTATAGGATGAAATTATTGCTGACTAACAAATACTGCTGCTTTATGAAGAGCTGTTGGGGGGGGGGCGTTAAGAAAAAGTGAGAGAAAAAAGCGACTAATAAGCCTAGAAAAGTTGGCTAACTTGCTCAAGGTCACAGGGCAGGAAGTAGCGGTGGTGGGATGCAAACACAGGTTACAGGTCCTGGAGCTCTGGGCTCTAACCACTACTGCCTCCAATGTAATTGGGATTTATCTGCACAATCCCCAGTATTATATCATCGACAAAGGCAGTAGTGAACAGATATGGGTGAAAAGCAGCTCAGCAGGATCGACAACAGATCTGAACTATCGGTGTTGATTCGCTGTTGATTTTAGGAGTACACAGTGGAGATGAGCGGGTATGTTTATACCATACTCCTAGGTTGAACATATACATCTCGCTGCAATTCCTCCTAGACCAGTTAAGATTTTATTACTCATACAAATCATGAACTCCCACAGTATGTGGCATCTTTAATTCAGGACTCAAAAAATAAACAAACAAAAAACCAAAACGAACGAGACTGAACAACAACACATAAATCAAGGGCACTTTAGTTGAACACGTATTTGAAAACATCACTGTCTAATCTCGACAAGATGCCACTGTAATAGCTTCTGAACCCTGGGTAAGGCAGCATAAACATAACGGGAGACATGGGCAGGCAGGGACTTCAAAAGGCAGAAAACTGAAAGCTGTACTGGGATTGCTGTAAGTGAGTGGTTGCACTTAATACCGACTTCTCTCTCTCTCTCTCTCTTGCATTTTTTTAGGCAAAAGGGGGCCTCCCTTTATCTCTAAATATCATTAAAAAGATAGAATCATAAATTTATGCTAGGCACTGCTATGTATCAATGGCTACAAGCTACTTGGTTAAGCAGACCATGTACACTGCGAGGATTGGCATTTCCTGGTGACAGAAGGTTATGACTTTACTGTTTCCACAAAATGCAAAATCAGCATCTCCAACACTTTTGAAGGAATTGCAAGCGACTCAATTGAAAAGCCTTTGCCTATGTTTTGCATTCGTTTATTTGTAACTGTGTGTGTGTGTGTGTATATATAAATATATATATATTACAAGTTGTGATTTTTCCTTAGCACTGGCAGCATCTTTTTTTTTTATTAATAGATGTATTCAGTCTTTTTTACAGGCCCCACCCCCCTTCAGAAAGGTGTGGACTCGAAGCATGTGCAGCCTTCCGAAGATTTAAGATCTATAAAGCTGTGAATCTCTCATTTTTCTTAGGAACCCTTGCCTCTGGAAGCAAAAGCATGTAACTGTTTATATTGTAGCATTTTTTTACGTTAGCAAGGGCACTGACGAATCCTCTGGTTCATTGGAATTTGCTCAAAGTCAGCATAGAATACTCTGAATCATATTTTCACAGAGATTTTGTTGCAGTTAATTTTTATTGAATAACTTCAACAAGATACAAACAACATCACATTATTTTGTTAATTGTTCAAGACTACTGTGTTGTTTCACACTGTAAACGTATGTGCTTATAGATGGCACCATGATGTTTGCATCAAAATGAGATTTTGAGATAAAAAAGATGATTAGGTGTACTGAGCGAATATGCAAGTCTTTCTTTTCCTTTTCTGCACGTTTATATATTACAAAAGTAACAAAAAGCCTGCCTTCACGTTTGCACAATCATATTTTGTCTTCTAAGGAAAGTAGATGTAAAGGGTTATTCAGGAAAAATAGCACACATCTCGACCAAATCACTTCAGGTTAAATACTTTTTAAATAAACTGTCTAGTTGTAAAGATTTGTAGGTAGCATTTCTGGAAATGTAATAAGTTTAATAATCAGGATAAGTAAAATATGACGTATTCAGAGCGACAGTTTGTTTTTGAAAAACAGGTTTTTCTTCGTATAGGCCTGGGGAGTGAATATAGTAACGTGTGTATGTGTGTGTGTGCGTGCACATGCCCTGTCTATCTATCTATCTATCTATCTGTATCTATCCTTACATTGGCCTTGTGTTATTACACCTTTACAAAATCTCAGGAAGGAAAGTTAAGTACCGGTGCGTACTACTGCACCACCCTCTCCAAGCATATGGCCTCATCTGTCAAGAAATATATTTCTTAGTATACTAAGTATAATAAACACAATTTCACCTTGGTTACCATGTCAACAACAAAATTTAGACTATTTAAACTTCTAGGTAGTGTACTAATAACCACTTAAACTTGCATCCTACTAGTAAGCGACCAAAAAAACATTAATACAGTGCTCGAAGTTGAAATACAAGTGTTTTATTGTTGTGTCCATGGTTGTGGGGTTACAGGCAGTGTTAAAATCCCTCTGCCCAGAGTGAGGAATGTGCACCACACTGGGGCTGTTTTGTGGCTTCTCCCCTCTCTCCTCTTGGCGCTGTCAATGCCAGTCTGATAAGTCACACCTTTCTGCCGCTAATACCTCGAAAAATATGGTTGTAGCAGGCAGGAAGCGAATTTCCCAAATTTGTTCCCGGTCATTTCATTATTTAACATGAACCAGCTATTAAAGACAGACCATAACAGCAGATTGTATGCCTGGCATAGACAGCTGTCTAAGACCTAGACGTGAGGGCTTCATTCTCACACACTTGTATAAAAAGATTATACCGTATCAGAAGGAAACATTACATTGGTGGTCTTCCGTTGGATCCAATAAACATCTGAAGGCTAGAAGCTAAACCATGAACACCTAACAATTCAAAGAGATTTCTCAAGTTTACTGCAGTTAAATGAATAGTTTTGCTTCGAGGAAAATATACTTTCTTTTTTTGAATGAATATATAGTGAGCAGTTCCCCCAGCTAAGTGTGTGTGTGTGTGTGTGTTTTATTACACTGATACCTCTTTCGCATTTATCCTGTGTCGAATGTTGATATTAGCATTTGCTGGCACGTTTAGACAATGTGTGCCATGGTTCGGAATGAATATTAAAGGCAGAAACCTAATTCACCTTGAAATATACCCAAGCTTGTGAAAATACAAACAACAACAACAACTAAAAATCAGAATGTGTTGAAGCCTGCTATGCCATAAGGATCAGGAATCGTCATCCACCCCCTTCCCTCGTGTCATACCTTTAAGGATTAACGATTCAATTAAAAATGCAAAATAGCAACTAATTAAATAGTTTGGAGAGAACAAGCTGACTACGCACTTATAAAATAGAATGTAGAAACTGAGAATGAACCAGAAACAAGTCTATGAAATACACTATATGCACTTATGTGTTAAAACCATATCAGATTTGGATGTTTCACATTCTTCAAATGCTCCATTTGCCATGGACTGGTGTTAAATGTACACTGCTGAGGCGACCATGTGGAAAGTAACCTCGTTTCTCTCAAGATCTCCGTCGTACAATTCGGAAAGTGCTGTAGAATCCCCCTCCCCATTTATTGTCTGTTGGGTTGTAAAGAAATATTTAAATATAAAATGTATTTATTAAAAAACATGTGAAGCTGTTTTTTTTTTGTACCAACATTAAGTAATTATGTTCGCTGCAAGTTCTTTTCAATCGCCAAGTAGTCTCATTGCAATGTATGTATTAGTGCAAATGTACTAGACGGAGGGTGAGATTTCCCATTCCAGGTTCCTTTTCTTCTCCATTTATTACAGATCTTAATGAGATGATATTCTCAGAGAAAGTTTTTCAACTGTATAGTATGTGTATTATCTAAGTGATGGAACGCGGCCTACGCCTTGGGTCAGTTTTTGGTTTAAATTGATGGCTGGCAGGTGTGTGTGTGTGGGGGGGTGAACACAGCTCTCTCTTATTTTTTATATGAAAATGACATCAGCAAAATAAAACGCATGCTGTCATTCTCTGAAAGGACTACCACAGTTACACAACTGCGTTAACAGCAATGCCTCAAAATGAATAACTTACTTTCTAGCATGATGTGTTTTTTTTTTTTTTGACAGAGGATGCAGGACTTTTGCCATGCTGTGGTAGTCTCCCAGTGTGGCAGCTGGAAGGTTGGGAGTGCCAGTGGAGCCGACGGGATATTAGGCAGCCCCGTTGGCCATACAGTGTGTGTGTGTGGGGGAACGCATTAGCAGGCAATATGCGTGTGTGTGGGGGGAGCGCATGCGCAGGCAGTAGCTTCTCACTGCTCACTGAAGCGGAGCTCTCCCTTTCAACTGTACGGCACTGCATTTTCAACTGCTGTCATAGACAGCTGCAGCATTCATTGGCAAACTGTGGCCACACCTGCAAACACACTGACTGCATTGGAAGACAGGGTGCCACACCTAGGAAAACTCGGATGATGGCATTATGTTTCTTGCACATGCATGCAAGCAAACATAAAAAGTAAGCAAACAATGACAGCCAAACCCCAGGGCTGCCAACCCTTCATTCTAATACTAGGTACCCAGTCCCCCGGTCCAACATTCAATGAAAAAAAAAAGTAAGCAGACAATGGGAGCCCATCTACTGTGATGTTTTAGAAAGAAACATCAGTTATTTTCTGCTCTAATCTATTGTAGCATTGCTCCTTGTTATTCATTGTACTATTACACATTTGTGTACTTGTCACTTGTACAACAAATAAAAAGCAGAGTTATTCCATAGTCAGCAGTAAAACTTTAATCTGCTTAATAGAAAAGCATATGGGAATTAACAGAATGAATACTACAAACAACAAAAGTGCAGTAGTGCAATGAATATCAGGGAGCAATACTGTGCCATATTGGGGCAAAAACAACTAACGTTTCAATCCAGAAGCTGAGTGTTATCAGAGTTAGTAACTTAATGCAGAAATGCCCTTATATTATCTGTAACTAGGTCTGAATAACACATGTATGAACAGTGCTGTCAATAATAACACCTTTCATACAGCACTGTGCAGAACAGTGGCAGTAACAAATGCGGCAAGTAAAGGCTGTGCCACTGGTAGTGGTCACAAAGCACACCGGCGACTGCTACCAGTCCAAACACTTATTTTAGTGGGGACTGTATCCCCCAACCCCCCTTAACTAAAATAATCAACTCTGAGTTGAAGTTGGATTACGGGAGAAAAATACAATTTTGAATGCCAGGATTAGATCCCTGATCTCCACCACCATCATGGCCAAGCAGCTCCATGTCTCAGTCATCTCTGCTACAGGAGCAGCTCATCCACCATTTTCAATTTCCCAGTCCTTGTCTTCTTCCTAGTACTATGGACAGCGACCCGGGTAGCGCTTACTGCACAGCACTGCTTAATCCCTGTCTCTGTTTGTGGTACACCATTCGGGCATCGCTGTTTTTTCTATATGCTATATTTGTAGCACTTTTGTAACCGGTTGTTATATTATCTACCGCCAGTGATGTGTACAAATAAAACATTTGAAACAATGAATATAATTCATCCTCGGGCTACGAGGAAGCACTTATAAAATAACAACCGGCAATTAATGTAATGAAAAGTATATCAAACTTGGTTTAAACTACCCAAAAGGCATATTTTCACAATTGGTTAGCGCATGTAATTATAAAAAAAAGCTTTACATATAAACTACAATATCAAGAAATATGTAAGTAATAATACCTGAGAGGGTGGGCATTATTGGGATATAACAGACTGCCCAGGGGTGTACTGAGGCCCGATGCCACATGCGGAGGGCCTTAAAGCCCCTGGCAGGTCCATTATATCCCATAACGTCCAACCTGGAGGGTATTATTACACTTAGAAAATGAGTTTATATTTTTTTATAATGTTTTTATTTTTTTTAAAAAAGTGTTAAATATTATTAAAAATGAACAGAAATGTGGATTGTGTAAAATAGTCCTTTGCCACTAGAGGGTGCTACTGTTTCTGAGATTTTTGCAAATCAGAGAGAGAGCATCGAAAGTGGTAGGGAAAGGAAGTATACCACTGTGAGCGTGGTCGGGAGACTGACTGAAATGCTATTTGTGAGTCAGAAGAGGAGCAGAGATACGAGGCAGGAAAGTGCTTTTTTATTTAACAAAAAAAAAATCTAGTTTGGTGCTTTTGCTGCCATTTCTTTTGTGGGAGAGTGTGGGGACAATGAATGCAACCTGGGAATGGACTGGGTGGTGTAAGGAAGTAAATGAGTGAGCACAGTTGGTGGACTGCCTGAAATGTTGTTGGCAGGTGAGAAGTGGAGTAGAGCCTTGAGGAAATATGTGAGGCAGGTAAGAAAAAGAAGCAGTATTTTGTTTTTGCCGCTTTTTTTGTTGAAGGCGAACGTGGGCAGAATGCAACCTGGGCTATGTCAGGGAACCGCTCGCTTTGCAAACAGGAGAGAACTGGCGCTAACAATATTCAAAATTTGGGGTGCCCAAGGATACTCTTCGTAACAGGGCATCCCGAATTGGCACTTGTTTTGAACTGGGCCATTGTTAAGAAATAACGGCCCAGGTAGCAGGCTGTTTCAGCCAATCAGGGTGCCAGTTTCAGTTTCCCCGTTATCTAAAACCATATAGAACTCCATTTTGTGGATGTTGGAGTGAAGCAATGAGGATATAAAATTGACAGGTATTCATCTATATATCACTTCTCTTGAGAGACATTTTTTTTAGAACTGTGGAACCAATGAACTCTTCAGTATAATGATTCCAGATATCAGGAATCCATTCTAAAGC
Source organism: Neoceratodus forsteri (assembly GCA_016271365.2). Classification (NCBI taxonomy): domain Eukaryota; kingdom Metazoa; phylum Chordata; order Ceratodontiformes; family Ceratodontidae; genus Neoceratodus; species Neoceratodus forsteri. The sequence goes on along the minus strand of JADMNL010000035.1, from coordinate 28,214,441 downwards.
ATTAGATAAAAAGTAGGGCATTATTATATCAGATGCTCAGCCATAATGGATTTATACCTTGGGGGCTCGCTATAGCCCAGGTGTGAATGATTTCTATAGACAATCTGTATTTCCTGTATATAAAGATGGCAGGCATACTTTGCAACAGAAATGTGTTTTTTTTATTGTATTATAGTGGTAGTTATCTAAAAGTTGCCTACCTCGAGGTACCACTGAGGCACTCAAGTTGCAATTTGCATTGCCTGTAATGTGATTTTGCCTCATTCTGCCTCAGTATACCTAAGTATACTTCAGTACTGAGAAACGTCTAGGTGTACCTCAGTACTGAGACACTTTTCTAGGGCTGACACTGTATGATTATGACTAAATGAGAATCTGATACAGTAATGTCCTGCTTTTTATTGTTTTTTAGAATACTTGCCTGACATTTGTATTTTGTATCGCAGAGTTCATTGGATCCACAGTGCAAGAGAAAATGTCTCTTAAGAGAAGGAATATATATGGATGAACAGCTAAACAGTTTATATCCTCAGTGCTTCACCACAACATGTGCAAAATGGACTTCAATATAAATTTATATTTACTGTTATTGTGGTTTATATATAAAGTATTTTTTAATATTTTCATCTTCTACTCAACTGTTGAAAATATTCCTTGTGGGTAGTTAATATCCGGTCTGATGTTATACTTTTCATTACCTTTATTGCCAGTTGTAACTTTAAGAGCCTTATCGTATCCAAAGGATGACCCACATTCCCCTCCTGCAGCCTTATCGGCTCCGGCCAGAGTTTGTTTGTAATGCTATCAGACAGACAATATACCACAATTGGAGGAAATAATCATTATCCATTACAATCAGGAATACTTGGATAGAACAGTGACAGATAGCCCATTATTTTAATTTGCCTACTCTGTTAGACAACAAACTACATGACATACACCCTGGATAATAGTGAGTTGGTGCCTCCAGTGCTAGTAAGCCAAAATATCTGATAGGAACAAAGACTGGGTATAGAAGAACTGATACAAAAACTCTCAGGTGAGTTTTCAGTGCATTTATTGAAGTGCTATGAAGATGCCGACTGGCTGCCTCGGTGCTTCAACCTTCCTGGCCTTTTTGCACTTCAGTAAATGCTTTGAAAACTCACTTGAGAGTTTTTATATCAGTTCTTTGAGTGCCCAGTCTCTGCTTCTTTCTGTTAGATAGCAACATCATCCAAACTATGTGCAGCTGTCAGGGAACTATCTTCCCAGCCCTACTCTTGGTGTGGAGGGGACTAATGAAGGGCTACAGTACACAAAGGAATTGTTACAGTTTGTAATGCTCAATACTTATACAGTTGGTTCATTTTTTTTCTATTAACCCATGAACCCTTCATTGGGATTTTGTATAGCAGCAGTTTACTTAATTTTTATTTATTTATTTATTTCAGTCTTGGATTATTACACCTTTAAACACAGAACAGCTCATTTACAAAGGTTCCACATCAGTGGGGAGGGTTACAAACGACAGAGGAAGACTAACATCAGTTAACTAGCAATAAACATAAATCATGAACAAATTGATTCAGTAGTAGCAGGCAGGAAAATCACTATAACTAGCATATTTCAAATAGGGATCATGATAGTAGAAAATGTAATAAATAGGAGAGAAGTGGGGGTTGGAGAAAGAAGTGACAGCAGAGAAGTAAGAAGCAGCCAACGGGAAAATGTTTATCCCAGGGTTCACCCAGGTCATACCAACAGGAAAAACCACAACTGTCATTATGGCGCAAGCACAATGTCGACGTCAAACATCATGCCTAGCAATTGTGCCACCAGACCTCCAGCATGCCCAGTGCCCTGTGGCACATTCTGCCTGTTTGAAGGGGACCATATCCCCTGCTCCCCGCACCCACCATACTTAAATATAATCACCTCCAAGTCAGAGGTGTATGGTGCAGGGGGTGCAACTCCTGGACAGCGCCTTCCTTGCTGAGCACCACAAAATCCAATTCACCTGCAAGATGGGTGAACTGGCTGCAGTGCCGTAATTGTAGTGCCCGTATAATGGTATACCTTATTCCAGTATGCTTAGGGAACATGGCTTCACAAAATCTTGAAGGAGAGTGTTTCATAGTGTCACTAATTCATGCATCATTCATGATTGATCCTCTTTGTATATTCCAGATGGACCATGCCTGGTGGTACGGTAAAACGAAAGAATTTAGGGGAAAATTTCCATCAGTATGTGTTAAGAAACTGACAAAAGATGAAGCAGGTACAGTATGTTATTACTGAAAATCCTCATGGTAACAATTTGTTATAACCAAGGCTGGCTTTAAGGCTTTGGGGGCCCCCAGCAGCATATGTGAAGACATGGGGCCCCCTAAATGGTAAACCTGCACCCCACGTGTCTGACTGTTGCCCACATGCACATAATGTTTTTTTTATTTTTAGTACAACCAGTGATATATTTTCATTTTTAGGGCAGTATTACTCCTTAGGGCTGTTCTTCCCATCCCATCCATTGCTGCCCATCTTCCTCTTATTGATTGCAGAAGGTGATGCATGGCTCTCTGGTTGGGGGCTTCCCCCCCAATAAGCAGGGAGGCCCCCAGCAACCACAGGGTTTGCTGGTGCCTAAAACCGGCTATGGTTGTAACACTCTGTGTTTAACTGTTGATAATCATATATATTTGTAAAACAGCTTAGAAAATTACAGCCATGGTATTTATGTATTTAAAAATATTTCTCCAGGAACAGCATACTGAGCTAACACTAATTTATTTCTAGATATTACCTGGAGGAAGGGATACATAGAAGATTTACACAGTAGTTAAAGAAAAGAATGGCATTGTAAGAACTTACCATAACAGTAGATCTTCGAGGGGATCTCAGTCATCAGGTCACACTGTAGAAGCTCACCTTCAGTGAATCAGGTTCCACATGGAAGATTTTCAGCAGTACAATGGGGGCCGCCCACGCCGACGTCATCTGTCAACATCACAGCCCTATAAAGGCATAATGGCATCACTCCCTCCTCTGTTCTTTCCCCCTGATAAAAAGGGAAAATATAGCTCTAGCCATGCGGAACCAAGGGGAGAGAGAGGTGCCCAGGTCTGTATGAAACGCTGGATACACCAGATAGCCATTTCATGGAAAAGGCCCCCCCCCCGAAAGGGAGATGTGGGAGGGAAGATTGACTTGATGACTGAGATCCCGTCTAAGATCTACTGTTACCATAAGTTCTTATTCTGTCATCTTCAAGGGTGTCTCAATCATCAGGTCACACCGTTGGAAAGAGTCCCAAGTGATTTCAGGTGCAGCAAGACAGTTTGGGGGGGGGGGCAGTCCTAAGCTTCAGACAGTAGGCCCTGCAGCACAGCCCTGCCAAATCCTGCTTGGGCTCTCTAGGCAATGTTCAGACCGTGTACTTGGTTAAAATATTGATGGTACTCCAGGTGGCAGCTGTGCAAATGTCAGCAGCTGAGACCCCTCAGAAACAGGCCACAGAGCTAGCCATGCCTCCTGTAGAATGAGCTTTTACTGCTCCTGGCAACTCTTTGCCATACTTGTAGCAGATCACAATTGCCAACCACTTAGATAAAAATTGTTTAGAAATCTGAATGCCCTCTTTGCCTGGGGTGAAAGAAACAAACAATTGCTTTGACTTTTCTTGGTTCGGAGCAGGTAATACTTCAAAGTTCTGCACACACCCAATGTATGAGGCATTGCCCTGGATTTGTATGCTCAGGAAAGTAAACAGGAGGGTGGATAGACAGGTTCAGGATAAACTCAAACATCACCTTAGGAAGAAACAGGATTCATGCACATAGACACACTGTCTGTGAAAAATCAAATAAGGCTCCTCGCACCAGAGGGCCTGAAGCTCAGAAATCCTCAGAACAGAGGTATTAGCAACCAAAAATACTGCTTTCCAAGAAATGAAGCATAGCTTGCAATCATAACTGTCTAAAAAGGAGACAGGGTCAATTTCTCCAGAACAAAATTTAAATCCCAAGCCAGAACGGTGCAATGGATTGGAGGTTTCAGATGCAGGATGCCCCTCAGGAAGATACAGGAAACATCCAGCTGAGCCATGGTGCGGTTGACCACAGGCTCATGGAAGCTGAGATAGCTAAAAGATGTACTTTGAGTGAGGCAAACTGAAGACATGAGTCTTGAGAGTGATATCATGTAGTCCAGAATCTGGCTCACCAGACAAGTGCAAGGGTACAGATTATGTTTGGCAGCCCAGATGGCAAACCTATTCCACTTCATGGCATAAGTGGCTTGAGTGGAGGGCTTCTGAGTGGCCAGTAGGACATCTGCCACCCAGTGGGAAACTCCAAATCTGGTGATGGTTACATCCTCAGGAGTCAAGCATGCAGATGGAGGGACTTGAGTTTGGGATGTACCAGGGTCCCCTGAGTTTGCATCAGCAGATTCCTGCAGAGGGGGAGAGAGACCAGAAGTTCCTCTGCTAGCTGCTGTAGTAATGGCCACCATATCTGTTGAGGACAGAATAGAGCTACCAAGATCATGCTGGCCCTCTCCATCTGCAGTTTGATTAGCATCCTCTGAATCAGAGGAACTGGAGGATAGGAATAAGGGAACTGTCTGCTCCAGGAGAGGGACAACATGTCTTACCAGAAAATTCCAAGCCTTGGATCAAGTGAACAGAATCTAGGCAGTTTTGTGCTAAGCAGAATGCAAAAAGGTCCAACTCTGGACGACCCCATCTGTTAAACAGATCTTCTGTGACTGATGAGAAGCTTCCACTCATGCATCCCCAGCTGAGGCTGTCTGCCAGTGTTTAGCACTCCTGGGACATGAACCACTGGGAGAGTTAGACCGTAACATCCAGTACCACACTCTCATGGCTTCCCTGCACAGGGTATTTGAATGTGTCACTCGCTGCTTGTTGATGTAATACTCAACACTGTGGTTTTTGGACAGAATTAACAGCTGACCCTGGAGGAGATGGTTCTGAAAGGCCTGCATGGTATACAGGACCACCCTTATCTCCAGGACATTGGAGGCAGGGAGGTTTTAATCTGGGACTGAGAGCCCTGAGTTTGAAAGGGACCCAGATGTGCTCCCACCCCCCAGCCCAACTTGGAGGCATCCATGGTAAGGATCTGCTGGGGGGAATAGATCTGGAAGGGGACCCCTTGCAACAGATTCAGCAGTTCCATCCACCACTGGAGCACCTTGCGGACTGGGGAGGAGGCCAGCACTAACCGATCTAATTCATCTGTGTGGTGGTCCCATCGTACTCATAGAGTCCACTGGAGGATGCTCATGTGGATCCTAGCCAGTGGAACTGTGGGGATGGCCACAGCCATCAGCCCCAACAGCCTCTAGTATGCTGTTGTAGGGACATAAAGGCTCTGGGTGACTTCCTGAGCCTGGGCAATAAGGCACCCTGTTCTGAGGCAAGAAAGCCTTTCCCTGTGCCAAATCTAGAACCGCCCCTATGTACTGCAGCCTTTGAGATGGAACTAGGACCGACTTGGGTAAACTGACTGTCATGCCCAGGGAGAGAAATAACTGAAGAGTTCTCTCCAGAGTCCACAGGAGCTGTTCCCTGGACTGGGCCTTTAGGAGTCAATTGTCCAGGTAAGGGAAGATGTAGAACCCCTCTCTTCTGAGAGCTGCAGCTACTGCTGCTAAGCACTTGCTAAAGGCCTGCAGCACAGAGGACAAGCCAAAGGGCAGCACTTTGAATTGGTAATACTCACCCTGGAAAAGAATTTGGAGGAACCTCCTGTGGGGTGGAAATACTGAGATGTACAGGTAAGCATCCTGCATGACAAGAGAACACAGCGAATCACCCTGTTTGAGAAGGGGCATGAGTCCTGGTAAAGTTACCATCTGGACTTTTTTATACTGTACATACAGACTGAGGTCCTTGAGGTCTTAGATGGGACACAGATTCTCGGTTCTTTCAGGAACCGGGAAGCATCTAGAATAAAACCCTTTGTTTCTCTGGTGCCTGGGCATTGGCTTGATGGTCTGTTTGTGCAGAAGGGACTGCACCTCCTTCGGAGAACAGGAAAGTGAGCAGGGGGGTAGGTGGAGGGCAAAGGAGGGGCTTTTGAGAGTTGCTCGGTGAGCTCCAAAGTGTGACCCCTTTCTATTATTTGAAGTATCCAGGCATCTGATGTGATAGTTCTCCAGTGATTGAGATAGAGGGAGAACCGACCTCCAACCACCACCTCTTGATTGGAACCAGAAGAGGGGTGGTCTGGCAAGGAGTCAAGCGGTGGCAGATCCAGCCATTGGGGCTGGGCTATCACTCCTAGGGAGCTTGGCCACTGCTTCAAGTGGAGGGGCCGGGTAAGGTGGTGGAGGCTCTGCATTTGCCTTGGAGCCAGGATGTGGCTTCTGGTCTGTTGGACACCTTACAAAAGGGAGAACGCTGTCTGCTCTTGGGTTGCATATAATAGAATGAGTGGACAGATTTGACAGTCCTGCCAGATATCTGTAAATCGTTAATGATATCATGGACATCTGGCCCAAATAACTTTGAGCCATTAAAAGGAGCATTCAGCACCTTCTATTAGACATCCACACCAAAGCCTGAGACCCTCGGGCAACAGTGACTACGGCAGCACATTCCTGTGGCAGCAGCCCTGGCAATAGTATCCAAGATATCATAGAGGGCCTGCAAGAGGTGCTTGCTAACATACTCAGTGTTTTGCAAGCATTTAAGATCCTTCTGCTTCTGGGTGCCATCTGGAAAGGACTGGGCCATGGCCATGCCCTTCTTCCAAATGGTATTTGATCATATGAGAAGGGTAGTTGGCAAATTTCATCCCAAGGGTGGATGAGGTATAAACCCTCTTGTTGCAGAGATCTGTTCTGTGGAAGATGGAGCTAAGGTGCTTGGGCACCTTAGACCTATCATGAGCAGCCGTTATTACCACTGAATCTGTTTCAGTTGGGCAGCATAATGTGGGAAACCCCAAGGGGCATGATAAAGTTTATCAGCCCTGCAGGGCATAGCTTAGACCATGTCAGGCTTGTGCCAGGTTGCCGTGGTGGCATTCCTCAGAGCAGGTAAAATAGGAGGAATAACCTTTGGAGGGGACTCTGGTATCTCCAGGAAGTCCACCAGATCTTTTCTGGTAGTGTCCACCTCCTCACGAAGGAAGCACATGGCTGAAGACAATTGCTTCATAATATTGAAGAAATTAGAGTCCTCTGGAGGAGACCTAGGGATATGTTTGACAGAGTCCTCAGTCACTGAGGAAGCTGTGGATCCATCTGAGGAGAGGGGTTCTTCCTGTTCCTCCTCTTCATCAGGAAGAATACTATCAGGATGGTACTCCTCCTCAACATCGACCTGTTCTAATTCCAGGGCCGCCGACTGAGGTACCGATGATGGCCCGCAGGGGACACCCTGGGAAGACCGAAGTGGTGTTGATGGCGACTGTGCTGTCAACAGTAATAATAATAATAATCTTTATTTATTATGCGTCTTTCAAATTATCAAGGCAAATTACATAAAATTAATAAAACAAGAAATAAAACAGCTTTACATAAAATGCTCAGTTGAAATCCAATAATCAACATTAATACTCAGGAAATGCTCAATTCCATAAATAGCTCTTTAAGGCATGTTTAAAAAAAGCCACGGTCACGCACTCCCGAAGCTGACGGGGTAGAGAATTCCAAAGTGCAGGGGCCGTGTACATAAATGCACAGGCCCCTGAAGATTTTAAAGCTACCCTTGGAATCTCTAGCAACCCCATATCAGCTGAGCGGAGCAATTGCTCAGGGCAGTAAGGGGACAGAAGCTCTTTCAGGTAGTCCAGGCCAAGTCCATGTAGGGCTTTGTAAGTTAGTAATCTGACTTTGAAGGTGATCTACCACTGGACCGGCAGCCAGTGCAGTCGCGCAGCACTGGTGTAATATGGCATGTCTAGGGAGACCCCATCAACAACCAGGCTGCAGAGTTCTGCACCAGCTGCAGGTGGCAGATATCAACCCTTGGAAGCCCAAAGTAAAGGGAGTTGCAGTAATCAAGGCGCAAGGTCACAAAAGCGTAGATCAATGTAGGCAGGTCACTGGATGGAACAAGGTGCTTGATCCTAGCAATGTTCCTCAGATGGTAAAAGGATGACTTGAAAACTGCCGACACCTGAGATCGCATCGTCAGCCCATCGTCAAGCATCACCCCTATGTCCCGCACTAGTGCAGGGAAATGGGAGCCCCCCAGGAAAAGCCCTGTGGGCTGACCAGCCCCCAACCCCACCATCCGGCAACCCGGATGCACAACCATCACCAGTACAGGCGATGTAGGCTATATGTACCTAACTGGTGGACCAAATCCAAAGTGAATTTGGTCAAATTCTCATTCAGGTCAACGATAGTAGATGAATAATCAAACGGGGGGGGGATCGATGAAGTAACCCAGATAGTGAGCAGGACCGCCACCAGGGGGATGGTCCCCATCGCGGACTTTTTTATGACTTTTGCCTGGGGACTTGTCTTGGGCCTTAGTGGTCTGGGAGCTCAATGACCCTGCCAGTGACTGGGAAAGAGGGACCCCGGAGGACCTCTTCCCGAAACTGACTACCTGTTGCTCCATGAGGAAATTTTTAAGACCATTTTTGCGTCGCCTCATGGTAGTTTGATTAAACTTCTGGCAGAGCTCACAGTTGGAGACTTCGTGGTCAGGCACAAGATGGCAGACACAGAGTGAGTGTTTGTCTGTAGCGGCAATCTTCTTTCTGCAGTGACAGATATGGAAGAGAGAAGTGGAAGGATTAACTCAACATAAATCAAATAAAAGGATCTTTTTAGAAAAAGAGATTCTAAAAAGTTATATAGAAATGCCAAAGGCAAAACATTGCACAAAACTGTGTTGGAGCTTCCCCAGAGACCCATGCGATCAAGTCAATGGCGAGAAAGAACTGAAAAGGGAGCAGGGCCGCTCACACCTTCATTGGGTTGATGACATCAGCAGATAACATCAGCTCGGGAGGCCCCAGTTGTGCTGCTGAAAATCTTCGTGTAGATCCTTCTTTACTGGCAGTGAAGGTCCTACAGTGTGACCTGATGACTGAGATACCTCTAAAGAAGATCAAACATTAAAGTTACGCCATTGGTTAGCAATACATAAAATAAAACAAGACAGCATGCAGTACATGACAAGTAGTGGGTAGTAGCAGCATTTAAATTTATATTGACAAGCCCAGCAGTGCATTTAGGAAGTGTAGATATCTGTTAAGGAATGGGACAAACACAAAGGCAGTATCTAGGAACTGCAGAATCAAAGTACAATACAAGAGTGTGCTGCACCACTAATAGGTGGTCTAGCATTTTAATATGTGTAATAAAATGGATACCTGCTGATAAAAAATGGGACACTAACACACACTGACATAGACAGATACAGCAGTACAGAGAAACTCACAGCGACACCCACGACATATGCACACAAAAATACTAATACACACACAATGACCTGCACATACAAGCAAAAACAAATACACTAATGCACACAGAAGACATAATACTATAGTATTTCATTCTTTCACAAAAATATGTAACTTTTGTACAGGAAGGAATCACTGTTAACAAGAAGGACATCAATGGCAAACAGTGTCAAGTGTTCTTCTGGGTCAAGCTAGGGAAGGGGGAGCAAAAGAATCATCCTGGGAGTTGGTATTACAGGCCCCCAAACAGCTCAATGGAGCATGATACCCAGCTGGTCGGGGAGATTATGACAGCAGCCAGATCAGGTGCAGTGGTGATCCTGGGGTACTTCACTCTTCCGGGCAGAGACTGGCATCTTGAGAGTGCTGACATCAGGGCTGGGACCAAATTGTTTTCCACCATTATGGACTGATGCCTAGAGCAGTATGACAAAATACTATACTGGGTTTGAGGCCATGATAGATCTTGTTCTTAGCAGGGGGCATGGAGTCATGTCTAGTGTAAAAGTCAAGGAATTGGTGGGAGGTAGTGACTACAACTGTGTGGAGAAGGCTTCGGTGTGTGACTCCTTTTTTGCTTTCTTGGATGTTTCTTTGAAGTTTGCACTGGACTTTCCATGGTACACTTTTTTTCCCCTTGACCATAATAGGGTAACTAGTGAGTCATAAAAATGAGTTGTAACAGAACCACCAAGACGAAAAACTTAGGCAGGAATTTTCACGAAGAAGGACCTAGTGTTCAGAGTCTGAAATGGGTGCATAAGGCTGGTAATGTAAAGCAAATTGTGGTATTTGCTGAAGAAGGTGCTTGAAGCATCTGCTGAAGTCTGTGTCACTTCAAACAATAACGTAGTAATGCCACAAATGACTCTAGTTGTACAGGGACTTAAAACAACTAATTGAACAAAACAAAAAGTATGTGACTACAATAAAGTGAAAAGTTGATTCCGGGCCAGAGAGATGTGCATAGCAGCACTGATGGACTGTAAAACTAGAATTAAAACAGACAAGGAAGGGCTTGAAGCCAGGATAGTAGCAGTACAGTAAATAAATGAAAGGAGGAAGATGAAAGAGGAGTTTGGCTCCTTGAAAACAGATGTAGGCAGAGGAACCTGTGAGCAATCTAGAGGCACTGGCAGAGATGCGTACTGAATACAGTACTTTGCATTAGTGCTCACTAAAGGGCTCATGGTAGAAGGAGTAGGCTTTTAGGGAGGGTCCATATTATCATGAGGTACTACGATGCAGTCATTGGACATCACACTTGCTCCGGCAGCTGACTGCCTGGCAAAGATAAAGCCAGGTAAGTCCCATGGTGCAGACAGGATATACCCCAGGACCAAAGTGGAGCTAAATGAACAATTTGTGGTGCCAAGTGCAATAATTTTTTTTGGAGTCTGTGCACGGGAGTGTTGCAGAAGGAGTGGAGGGTTATCAATGTTATCCCCTTTTTTAAGGAGATGACAAGTTTGGGCCCAGGAAACTAGAAGCCAGTCTGCCTGGCAGTGCCAGACAAGGTGCTGGAGGTCATTATCAAGGATCGAAAAAGAGGAACACATGGTGGAAACCCATGTTTCTTGCCCCCTCTCAGCATGGCTAAGGATCTGTGCAGGTGCCAACATCTCCACAATGCAAGCATTAATGCTGCCAGGGAACCAAAGGCCAGCTACTATGCATCCAAACTACAGAAAAACCTTAACTCCCCAGACATACTCTGAAAGATTAGACACTCTGCTTTTGACTCCCCCTTCAGTTGTCTGTTGAAGTCATGAACCTTGTTTAGCTGCCCCATCTCTAACCCACCAGAGGTTTCTGCAGTCTTTCACTTCTTCACTACCTGTGTGCTCTCCCTCTTCACCATCCACCACCTCAAATAAAGCGCATTCAGACAAAAATAGACATAAATGCTAGTTTAATTCATAAAGTGCCATGAAACCACAAATCTCACAACAGAGGATGCCAGTAGGGAACACCCAGCACTAAACTCCAACCGGTTTTGCTCAGGACATCATCAGGGAGTGGCACTTTTTGTCTGACTGCTTTATTTGAGGTGATGGATGGTGCATGGATGTTTGTGTTCTTTGCTGCCTTGTCTGTATCCCAGCACACCCAGCCATTTAGGGTGGCTGTCTCTTCATACACTCTCTCCCCCTGCCACTCCTCTTCCTTCTTGTCCCACTCCCCTTCCCTTCTCCTCCTTCATTCTTTGCCTTCTCCCCATCTCTCCCTCTTCCACCATATCTGCTGTCTTAATCCTGATAAGTGTCATAGTCCTGATGGCCTGGACCCCAACCTCCTTTATGTCTGTTCCAACTATTAACTACCCTCTCACCACCCTCCTTAATCTCTCCATTTGCCTCGGGTCAGTTCCTCAGGCACTTAAACACAACAGTGCCCTATCCCACATTAAGGGTAGAAACCCCTCTTCCCCAGGGAACTACCGCACTATCTCACACCTCCCCTCAGTTACTGAATTACAGCAAAACTGATCTATTTCAAGGCTATCTGTTCCATCAGGCTATAGCTATGGCACCAGGACCACATGGAAACTTTTTTGCTAGCAGTCCTCTAGGGGCCACCAACAACTTTACATTTCGATGTCCTCACCATATAGCTCCATGCCCTCCTCAGTTCTTTTCCTGCCATTGACCGTTGCACATCGAACTCCACGGAAACAACACCGCTTCAGTCAGTCACCGAATCTTTAATTTACACACTATTATTTTTCTCACCCTAATTAGGTAGCACTTTATATTTTGAAGTAATCCTCATCATCGTGTATGTCGACTAACTTCACAAAACTCTTCCATTATTGCAAGTGTAGTAAAAAGATCTGCCACCATGATGACCATGATGTCTATGCTACAACTGCTGTTTTGACGAGGCCCACAACATCAAGGCCTGCAAAATCTGCTGCATCTTCAACTGGACTACCTGGCAGTGCTGTCAGAAAGCCCCGCACAGAAGGTAACCAGAATGGAAAGGCAGCTCCAGGTGAGAAGCTCCTCTACATCATTGGCACTGTCCACAGGCTGCCATTCTTCCAATGCCAGGACAAATCTTCTGGGAAACACAAGCAACGGGAAAGGGAGAGAAGCAAGGATAGGTTCCCCTCCCAGCATGCTCTTGGTCACCGACATGGGTGCCGGATGCTGCAGTATCGTCGTTCACTCCTGTGGCGACACCTCCTGTAGTGCACACCCTCACTACCATAGGGTTGGCTCTGGCAATGAGTGGCCGAAGACAACTGAATGTCAGACCTTTTGATGCCCCTGCCAGTGCTGCCAACCCTGCCGCTCAGACCCCTGCTTTCTCAGGTAGCTGGCAACAGGCTCTGCTGGACCTACTTTGGCCAACGATGGCTTATCGATGTTGGGGTTCCTGCCTCCCCTTCAGTGTCACAGGTTGTTCCATCAATGCTGGGAACCAGCCTTCCCTGTTGACACTGCAAGATGCCCCAGCAGCCCTGACCTCCGTCGATATCTGGACCATGCTCTCCTCCTTTATGGAGTCATTCAGAACCTTGCTTCTCCTTCGGCCCCAGTGAAGCTGGGCCTACCAGAGCAGCCTCCACGCTGACGCCTGTCATGTCAATGTGATCTCTTCCTCCTCCAAGGCATTAGCATCAATGTCCTCATTGCCTTCTGTGCATTACTCAGAACCTGTCAACAAGGATGTAGAGTACAATCATGACCTCATTCCATGAGAGGAGGAGGAAGGGGAGGAAGATGGGGATAGGAGCCCATCTAGGTCTACCTCCACTATTTCCTCTGGAGGCAAGGACTACACCAGGTATACCCTGAGGTCGTCTCCTGATGACCCCTTCTTCATCTCAGTGATGAAGCAGCTCCAAACAGCTATGGGGCTTGATGCTGAGGAGTAAGATATTACCAGGAGAAACTTGGCTGAATTTCTGTACCTGCCATATCTTTCTTCAAGGAAGGCTCTTGCAGCAGGCCAGCACTGGTAGGACTAAGCTACCAGGACCACACGGAAAACATTCTAGCAAGCAGTCTACCATGGGGGACCTACCACCACCAACATGAGCCACTGATGTCAGCATATCCTGTAAGGGCGGGCAGCCCCCACACCCTCCTCTGTTCTTTTCCTGCCATTGAACCACGCACGTCAGACCTTAGCAGACATGGCAGCTACAGTCGACTGCCATTACTCGTGCTTGCCACAGTTTTTTATTTTCCTTTTTTCATGGCTGTTTAGCATCAAATTTCAGTGTTTCAGCTGTGAAGTTTGTCTTCTCCACCAGCCTTGTCTTCCGACCGCTCCACGAAGTGTGCCTGCGGTCAACATATTCTTAAAAAGGAAGGCTACTCTGCATGTTTTATCTGCCCAGGCTCAAGCCACAACTTCAAAGCCTGCCAGATTTGCCAGAAATTAGTCGAGTCACTCAGAGACATCGTCTTAAAACTCTGGAGATCCATCTGATAAAGCAGAAGCTGGTCATGATGGAAAAGCAGCTGCAGGCCAGGAGTCTTCAGCCTCACTAGCACAGTTCTCTGGGGCTTCTTCTTCTTCTCAACAATCCAGTGGGAAGCACAAACACCAGAGCTGGGACCGGACTGTTTCCAGCTTGCGGCTGCCCAACAGACCTTCGACCATGGGGGTTAGCCCCTTCAGTTCTGTCAGCCTTCTCTTCTAACGGGCTCCCAGTGGCTCAGCCACCTGCCCCTGGCCAAGACTCTGCCTATGTTGATTTCCTCCTCGGGACCCGACGTCAGTCCTGCAAGGCAGTGCCCACAGCAGGCCACTGGTGTCACCTCTGTCTTCACCTGGGAGATCTTCTTCCTCCCAGGTGTCTGCTTCTCTGGCTAGGCCTGTGCTCGCAGATCATTCCCCTGGTTGCTCCCAGCCGAGACCTGCTGAACCACCGCCAGTACTGCCACTGCCCCAGCCTCTGGGTTGGTGTCGCCTCTTCCATAGCCCATGTCACATCTGAGGCCCGCTGGCCCATTGCCAGATCCTCAGCAGATGCTGGGTGGTCCTGTTCCAGGATACCCTACACCAGCCCCACCGCCATTATACTCTTATCCAGTGCCTTCTTATCCCTACCCACTGGGATACAATTTTCTGCCTCCAATGGCATACAATGCCCTTTTCCAAGCATGTTGGCCTTTTGTCCAGAGACATACCCCTGCTGCTCAACGGTTGCCTCCAGGCATCACCCCGATGTGCCCCCCCCCCCCCAGGATCTGCCACCCCAGAATCTGGGCTGGGCTGGACTGGGCAGGACCTTGCGAACCCTGTACATCGAGGTGCTCTTCTGCACCTAATTTTGGCTGTGGCTCTCGCCAGGATGAGCACATGCTGCTGGCATCTGACCAGGTCAGTGAGACCAGTGAGGATGACTAGGATTGTTCCGGGTCTTCCTCCTCACCAGGAGACTCTTCAGATGATGAAGACCCTTCTAGGGAGATTTCTAAATCTCAACCCCCTCCCCAAAAAGCCATCTTTTATGGACATCACGTGCCACATCCAGTCCGTTATGGGCTGGGAGGCGGAGAAGCAGAACCCAGAGAGGTATTGCTTAGCTGGTTATTTGAGACAGTGGGATGCCCTCCTGGTGGTAGTGCCTCCCCTGATTGACTTCTATGACACTGTCACCAGGGTGATTTGGAATCACCCCTCTTTTACTCCTCCATTGCCTAAGAAGGTGGACTGCCTTTGCCATGCTTCTGCTGGTAAACCCTTTTTAGGGGCTCATCCTAAAGCAGATTTGGTGGTCATAAATGCAGTGCATGACTTTACCAAAAGTCCAAAGCACCTCAGTGCCCTTCCTCTAGATAGGGATTCCAGGCAGTTGGACTACCTGGGTAAGCAAGTTTTTGCATCCAATACCCTGGCTATCCGGCCATAAATTAACTGGCCCATATGATTCAGTATCAAAATGTCCTCTGGGACCAAGCCAGGGACCTGGTGCAGGCTTTGTTTGAAGAACCCCTAAGAAGCAGCTCGCCCAGCTGTTGAAGTCGGACTTGGACGTTGATAACCATGTTTTGCGGGCTGCCTACGATGCTGTGGATGCCTCCAGCAGAGGGGTGGCAGCTGGGGTTTGCCTCCAGTGTCATACTTGGCTCCAGTTATCCTGGTTCACCTTGGATGTACAATCCAACATTTTGGACATCCTCTTTTGGGGCTCTGTCCTCCTCGGGGGAGACATGTAAGACATTATGTCCACACTTCAGGAGTCAGGTTGTGCTTTTAGGACAGCTAATTCGCTCTACCATACTCAGCCAAAAGCAAGTTAGCATCGGTCCTTTTTGTCAGTCCTCCCATAAACAGCCCTGAAACCAGCCTGCCAAAGGCCAGGGCAAGTGCAAGTCCACCTTGGCCCCTGCAGCTGCTGCCACCAGAGATCCTTGGTCACTTGCGGCCGCCCTCCCCATGCCCGTCCCACCTCCTGACTCCTTAGCCAACCCCCTTCCTCCGGCAGGCAATCTTGGGGAGGAAGTCGGGGGTCGGTTCTTTCTCCATCTAACAGAGTGGCTGGAAGTGACCACGGACAGTTCGGTGCCTTAGATCATAGAGCACGGTGGTTCTATGTCATAAGGGCGATCGCCAAAAGGCGACCATCATTATGGTGAGTGTACATCACTGAAATTAAATTTTGGCGATGTACACCCCTGGCGACAAAGAAAACGGCACAATGGACTCTAAATTTTACTGTTATGTGGGAGTCTGTGCACCCTGTATCTCCCTACTATTAGATTCTCAACTCCAGGGGAGTGCATGTTGGGGGGTGGGGTGCAACAGTATTAAAAAAAAAAAAAACTACTCAGGCTGGGTGCAACAAAACATACCTGTGCCCGGTCCCGAACCCTACATCCTAGTCACCTCAGGCCAGCACCCACCCAACGCACCACAGAGTCAGCTTAGCAGCTTACCACAGCACCACCGCTCACAGACCCTCCTGCCTCTTGGTCAGCATGCCCCCCCCCAACCGCGTGTACGTATAGCGACATCCCATCACTATTTGTGAACCCTCCGCATCCGGTCACCCTCCCTACTCCCTTGCCCTGTGGGTATGCACCGCAAATGGGTCACTATTTCAGTAGGTGCCCACTTGCAACTAGCGCATATAACAGGATACCAAGCACAGTCACACTCTGGAGTTTATAGAGTGGCCTCCAGAAAATCCACTCCTTTTATGCCCCAGCCCACCAGTCTCCAGTCTGGGAGGAAATTCAGGCTTGTCTTAAAAAAAAAAAAAAAAGCCATAGAGCCCATCCTCCCAGCTCAGTTCTTCGTCCCCATAAAGACTGGAGATCTTCAGCCCATTCTGGGCCTCAGCCATCTGAATCTGTATATCAAGTACAAGTGCTTCTGTGTGGTCACTCTCCAAGAGCTATTAGCCCTTTTTCACCAGGGGGATTGGCTCTGTTTTCTGGACATGCAGGATGCTTACGTGCACATCCAGATTTTTCCTGCCCATCGCCTCTTCCTTCACTTCCCTTTTCAGGGAGCCTATTTTCAATTCTGGGTCGTCCCTTTTGGCCTTTTCTCAGCCCCTAGGGTGTTTACCAAGTGCCTGGTGGTTGTGGTGGCAGCTCTAAGAAGGCAGAGCTTCTACATGTTCCCTTATCTGGACCATTGGGGTAACTCATGATATGGACGAGTCAAATTGAGTGACTGTATTTGAGCAACTCAATTTGACCACCTGTGAAAAGAGCGAATGTGAAAGAATAGAGAAACATGGCTATAGCAAGGGTGAGGGAATAAAAATAGCAAGAAAATGATAGGGTGACTGTGAGTGGGAGTAGCAGTGAATGACAACATTGGCAGTAGTTTGGCCAGAAGGTTTCCAGCTGGCCATTTGGTTTGGTGGTTGCAGTGGAGTGCTTCAGTGGAGAAGATCCCAAGTTCAGAGCACAGCAGTGGTGTGAATGTTTTGTGTGTTTTTTTTTTTGGTCCATACACTTAGAATTTTTTTCCCCAGAAAGCACATTTTGTGGTGCATGCTCCCCCTGTCTACAGGTTGTCCCCTACCGAATAGCCCTTACCATACCTCACCCCGTACCCCAGTGGTAGCCCCCCCAAGTTGATTATAATTAGATCGGTGGGGGCCCCCCCAATAGAAAACAGTGACTTATAGTATGGGTTTGATGGTGTGGATCATCGTTGTTTTTAGATCCGCTGTAGTGCGGATCGCATATTTAGTAGTCGGCTATTTGCAGTCACCGACGTTCACATCTCTATTCTCTCTTTGCTGTTATTACATGGTATCGATGACTGGCTGCTAACAGCCACCTCCAGAGACCGCCTGGTTCAGACTCTAGGCAACACCTTTTGCCTATTCCAGGCCTTACGGATCACCGTCAATCTGCTAAAGTCCTGCCTCTCTCCTTGCCTGCACCTCCAATATATAGGAGCAATCCTGGATTCTAACCAGGGCAAAGCCTTTTTGGTCACTGACATAGTGGAGTGACTGATAGAGCAGGCCCATCTGGTTTTGTCCAGTTGTTCGGTCCCTGCCAGGGTTTTCCTGTGCCTTCTGGGCCACATGGCAGCAGCCATTGTCATGGTTTCTTGTCCCACCAGCATATGCGTGTTCTTCAGTGGACCTGGCGGGTCCAGTGGGACCAGTGCACTGATGACCTGGACCAGTTGGTCCTGGTCTCCAACCTAGTCCGGAGGGTTTTGTCGTGGTGGCTGGATCCGGCAAACCTCTTTCGGGCAGTCTCCTTTCATCTCCCCCCTCCTGTCATATTCTCATGACAGACACAGCCTGGGGTGGGGTGCTCATCTGGCCAATCACTAGACCCAGAGTACCTGGATTGACGTAGTACAGGGTCTCCATTTTAGTGTCCTGAAGATGCAGGTGGTACGTTACACTCTGCCGGCTTTTCAGATTGATCTCCTTCCTGGTCTGCAGCTGGTGCAGATGGACAACACGTGCATGGTGTATTACATCAACAAGCAGGGAGGGACCCATTGTTGCCCCCTTGTTGGTAGGCAATGAGAGTCTGGTATTGGGCAATCGAGCATGGTCTGAAGCGCTCAGCTGTACATGTTCCATGTGTCCAAAACATTTTGTCCAACAGTCTCAGCCACTCCAGATCGTGGGCTCACGAATGGGAGCTTCTAACTGCGATAGTGGAAAATCTCTTCCACAGATTGGGTCATCCAGAGTTGGACCTGTTTGCATCCCCACTTAACACAAAACTGCCCTTTTCTGCTCACTTGATCCAAGCCTAGAGTTTTCTGATGAGATGCATTGTCCCTCTTCTGGAAGGGGAGGATTCTGTCCGCTTTTCCTCCCTTCCCGCTTCTTCAGATGGTTTTGCTGAAGCTCAAGTTCCAGTTGGAAGTGATGGAGATGATTCTAATAGCTTCCTTCTGTCCATGTCAGATTTGATTCTTCTTGCTGCAACAGCTGGCGGTGGAGCCTCTGGTGCCCTTGCCCCTGAGCACTGGTTTGCTCTTCCAGGATCAGGGCACCATAGTCCATCTGGACCTCAGATCCCTGCATCTCCATCTGTGGCTGCTGTGGACTTAGCAGCTTTGGGGTTTCTTCTAGGGTCCCAGACGTCCCAGTGGCTGCTAAGAAACTCTACCAGGGCCACTTAATGCCATGAAATAGAAGTGTTTTAACCTTTTGGCTGCTGCACGCCAATTGGACCAGTCGCCTGCCTGGTGAACCAGGTGTTGGGGTACCACCTTTCCCTTTCAGGCTCCAGCTTGGGGTACTCCCTCACAGTGCACCTTTCCACCATCTCTGCATACCTTGCACCTGTTGAGAGCAAAGCTGTTCCCCAGCTTGAAGTGTCCTGCACCTTTCTGCAAGGGATCTTGCAACTGAAACCTCCCATTCAGGACCTAATCCTTCCATGGAACCTCAATTTTATGTGGGAGAAACCCACTTTACCTTCCTTTGAACTGGCCCTGAGTTGGGAGCTGCGCTTTCTGTCATAGAAAGCGCTCTTTTTAGTTGCTATTACTTCTGCTTGAAGGATTTCTGAGCTTCAGGCACATGTATATTTAGCCTTATTTGATTTTTCACAAAGCTAGGGTGTCTTTGTCTACTAATCTTACATTTCTTCCCAAGGTGGTGTCAGAATTTACGTTGAACCAATCCATCCACCTTCCGGTTTATTTTCCTGAGTACTCTATAATCAGGGGGAGGTTTTGCTCCACACTTTGGATGTACATAGATTCTTGCAGTACTATACGCACCAGACCAAGGCTTCTAGACAGTCTGAGCAGTTGTTTTGTTTGCCTCGAGAGAGAGGGCACTCCTGTTTCCAAACAGTGTTTGTGTAAGTGGTTAACCAATTGCTTTGTTTATTGTTATCAGAAGTACAATAAGGACCTTCTGGGAGTAGGTAAGGGCCATTCAGCTGGGGATATGGCTGCCTCCGAGGCCTATTTCAGAAATGTGTCTGCTGCGGACATCTGTGTAGCTGCCACCTGGAGTCCTGTCCACACCTTCACCAAACACTACAGTCTTGATATAGCCTCTCGGTGCAGGGCCAGTTTTGGCTTAGCTGTGCACCAGGGCCTTCTCTCCTGAGCTCATGGCTGCTGATCTGTCCTCCTCTCAGTGTTTTCCTCCTGGTCATGCCCAGAACTGCTTGGGACTCAGTCCTACTGGTGTTGGCCTGCTGCAAGAGACTTCCTCGAAGTAAGATAATACTGTTACTTAAGAACTTACTGTAACAGTAGATCTTTGAGAGAAGCTTTTGCAGCAGGCCCTGCTTTCCCTCCCTCCTTCCCCCTGCTGTTCCTTGTTCCTTTTGGACTACTTCTGCCTTTTCCTCCTTGTCTCTCAGGAACCTCATCAGTTCTCCATTCGCTGCCCACTTGGGGTCTCCAGAGGGAGAACTGAGGTAGTTGTGGGAGACCACCTGCCTTTAGTTTAGTTTGTTTAGTTAGAACGCTCTATTTCAGTGCGACTGTTGGCGCTGTTGATGGCCAAGTTCTGTATAAAATTAAAACATGTTATAACCTATTATATTAAAATAAACATTAAACAGAGGAAAGGCTTTAATAATAACCCCTCAACCCCGTCTAGGGGCATATCATGTCACAGATGATCTGGGGACAGTTTGGGAAAGGGGTACCCTCAAGCACTAAATCGCCGAGACAAATGCACTTCCATACAAGGCTAGAAAAGTTGTGGCCTACCTCACTGGCGTCTTTGATCACCTGTGCATTCTCACTTTCACCCAAGCATCTGGATTCTTCCCAAATGCTGGCACACCGAACCAGGGACTCCGCACTGCACATCTGTCGTCTCTCTGGAGTCCCCAGAGCCCCTCCATCCCGCCAAGGGCAGGATGAAAATTTTCCCTGGAATCAAACTTATGAGGAATGAATTCAGCTGCAGAGAAAAAGGGGAAAAAGGTTTCCATTTCATTAGTTTCTCCTCTTCAGTTTAAATAAAACACTCACTACTGTTTTTCCTCCCAGCTAGCTTCTTTATTTAGCTCCTGCACAGCAAATGATTCAAGCAGTGCAGGGTCACATCCTTCATTCAGATAAGTAAAGCAGCTCCATGGGGCTAATCAAACTTTTTACAGACATACTGGCTGGACATTCAGAGTAGCAGAAATGATGGATTTTAAGGTAGTAACAAGCAAGGATTTTTCCCTCTCTCTCTCTCTCTCTCTCTCCTGAATGCTTTACCCAAGACCTCTCGAGCTCAGATCCCTACAGTCTACTGGCTTCTGGCTCTGGTAAGCCAAATGCTTTTCTTTTTTTTCTCTCCTCTGCCAGGTTACTCAACTCTCTGGCACTGGTCTACCCCCTAAACTCTGGCATGGGAAAGTGGGCTGCTTCCCCCACCTGGACTCCTGAGTGCTGGCCAAAGCCACAGGGGATACCAGGACTTTTCCTTGTTGACCCAGGCCCCATAACCCACGAGAAGCTTGGCTCTCTTCTGGTGCTACTTCATCACCCGCCCCTTCATTTTCATTTTGCCTGTATCTTCTTGGCTACACTGGTGCAGCGGCTTCAAAACATGGCCCAGCTCCAGTACTATAGCCCCTTGCCACTGGCTGTCCTGCCACTTGGGATATCCTGGGCACTGCCACCACCCAGATCCCTCTGAACAGCCTGCCTTCACGAACAAATGGCCCAACTCTGCTCCAAATCCTGCTGTTCCTCTATGGGGATCCCTGCCAGGCCCACATCCCATTCAACACCTTCTGGGTTTGTGTTAATCTCCTGCTGAGGACTACCCTCCATGGCCTGCCATTACAGCTTGTGACCCACCCGACATCCATGTGCCAGTGTACCAGGACCTACCCCTCCAAGTAGGCCCCATATTTGGGTGAAAGGCCCCCCCGGCTCCCTCTATACACCGAGGCCGCCGTGCTACAATGAGTACGAGGGAGAACCACTGCCATCGACTTTTCTCTTGTGGGAATCCTGCCACTGCCCCCACAGCCCTGGTGGCCCAGGATTCACAACTAGAATGGGGTCTCTAAGGGCTCTTACCTGTCCTGGCTTCACATGGCCTACTGCTTTCCCTGCTCCCAACAATGCAGGACCCTGCTAACTATACTTCCCCCATGGAACTCCATTCCCCAGCTCCTTGTCACCATTTGTTTATTGAAGTGTTTCATCAGGAAGGCACACAAAGCAACAAGTTGCTCGTCTCCCGGTGCGACCTAGGATATAGGGAACAATGGGATATAATACAGAGAAATGTTACAATGCTGGAATACAGTTTGCTTACTTGCGTACAATAAGAGCAGGAGAAATCACAGGTGGATAACATTGGCCAACGATACAACAGTTAAGTATTGTAGATATGAAGACACATACAGCAAATTGGTGACAGTTGGTAATACTGGAACACATATAATTGGAAGGCTGGGCATGTAGTTCAATGAACAAGCAACCAGCCACTACCACTGCCTGAGCTATATAAGCAGTTCCTCTCAGCCTCATTGTGAAGCACTTTTTCTTTGTAGCCAGAGGCTCTGTTGGTCTGTCCTCTGAGCTTGCTGGGGCCTACCCTTCCCCCCCCGCCACCTGCTGTTTCTGTGCATCTCTGTTGGACTTTGGTGTTTGTTTTCCTGTTTCTGGTTTGTATCTTTCCTCCGGCTGTGTGTTTCCTTGTGTTTTATGTGTCTTGTTTTGTCTTTGGGCCTTGTTCCCTATTTTCTGTGTTGCTGTGTTTTGGTTTTGTGTTTTGGGGCTTTGTTTCTAACATACTGCTACCCAGAGCTCATACTACTGCTTTCAGTTACCTACAACTGCGGCCACTGCTGCTGTTTACTCCAATTACTATTGTACCCAGTGCTTGTGTTTTTACACTGTTGCTCACCACTCTCAAACTAGTGCAATGCAACTGCAATCATTATCTGTGTGTTTCAGCTCAACCATAGCTACTCCATGTTGCATTCTCAATAGTTTTCACCTGACGCAGGCTTACTCTGACCCTAGCTATGCAGCTCATTCATGCTCTTATTCTACTTGCAGCTTCATTGCACTGCCTGACTACACCTGCATTCAGAGCGTTGTGTCTCCATGTTTTATTGCAGTTTTACAGCTCTGTGTACGCCATACAAATTGTTGATTTTGGCCCGGATATTCAGAGGGGTTCCGCATGGCGCAGCAGAGTTGCGCTGGTGCAATCCTGCATTGTGCCCCGGTGGGATATTGGAAAGTCTGCCAGGTGAAGCACAATTCCCGATGTGCGGGTGCAATGTAAGTGTATACGGCACATCTGCAGGGCATGCCAGCGCATGTCGCGGCACATCCGATATTCAGCCGGGATATGCGGCGCATATGCTAACGCTTAACTGCATTGTTGCGCGGGGGCTCAGAGTTGAGCCCATGAATCAGTGGAACAACTCCTTGTCACTCACAGGCAGGCTGCTGTATTGCAGGGCGCAGCACAGTAGCTGTCAGCTGTGGGTGGCCATCTGCCCTCCCAGAACACCATTCACAAGCACCCATATCTCACTGGTAGTCTAGTGGCATCCCCCTCCCTCCTGTGTCCTCGATAAATGTATACAAGCCAATCCCTGGTGGTCTAGTGGTACCCCTTCCCTCCCGATTCCCATATAGATGTCTCCTAAGTCATTCCCTGGTAGTCTAGTGGACCCCCTTCCCTTCTGAGTCCCCAATCGCTGGTAAATGTCACGTAATCATTCCCTGGTAGTCTAGTGGACTCCCTTCCCTCCCAATTCCCCGATATATGTCCAATAATACATTCCCTGGTAGTCTAGTGGTCCCCCCTCTCTCCCAAATCCCTGATCACGGGAAGTCACTGTAATACAATTCCCTGGTGATCCAGTGGCACTTCTCACCCATACAGGACCCCTTGCCCATCCCGCTCCCTCCCCCTTCCCCATCATGTTGAGGCAGCTGTAACATGCCCTGCATGCACCCAGCTGCCCGCCAAATGATGGGTACAGTATGGGCTTGCAGGCCATACTGTACTTGACAGTCTCAAATATGTGAATGAAGTCCACTAGACTACCAGGGAATGATTATGTGACATTTACCGGTAATCAAGGACTCTGGAGGTAGGAGGGTCCACTAGACTACCAAGGAATGACTTAGGAGACATCTGTCGAGGAATCGGGAGGGAGGAGGTACCACTAGCCCACCAGGGAGTCATTCTATGACTGTTTACCATGATCACGGCTATGGGGCGAGAGGTTGCCCCGGAACCCCCACTGTGCACACGTCAGTCTGTGCAGGGTGCCAGGCGCAAGTCACCAGACTGCCCTGCCCAAGACATGCAAATGGGGCCATAATGACATGCAAATGGCCTCGTGCACCTTGCATATATTATGGCCTCATTTGCATGCCCTCTGTTGAATATCGCAGGTGATGTATCCAGCTCAACTGCATTTGCGCTGGCGCATCCCCATGCTCCCTATCTGTGGCTTGCACTGGTGCAGTGCATGCCATGTTGAATGGTGCTGTGCACCACCGTTGAATATCAACAGGTCCTGGTGCATCCCAGTTGCGCTGCACTCAGGCTTGCACCCCTGCCAGGTGCAGTCTGAATATCCAGGCCTCTAGGTTTATTCAACTTGTTCTACTTTGAGGTTAGCCAAAAAGCTCCTACTGAAGCTGTTAAACTAGCTTCATATCTGCATGTGGTTCTCGGCCTTCCATCACTTTCTTGCTTGTCCTACAGCAGAGACTGGAAAATGTTTGGGGAATCGTGGCCCCATGTTTCTAATTATTTCTGTTCTAAATCCTTCACCGCCAAAAATCCTCAGAGTATTTGTCACCTTGATTTGGCTTTTAAATGCTGGCTGGCTTGCCCCACTATTCAGTGCAGTTTCATTGCACTATGTTATGCACTCCTATGTGCAGGTCCGCTTATTACTACTCTGTTTACTGACCTACGTACAGGTCCACACTTGCTTATGCAATCATTGCTTCTTGCTTATGCAGACCTTTGCTTCATGCCTACTGCCATCCCTTCAGCTTCAGCCTCTGGGATTCTGCTGCACTCAGTTCTGCATTCGACCTTGCAAGGTCTCAGCACTCAATGCTCATTACGATCTCAGCACACCGTGCTCATTCAGCTCACCAGCTTTTCAGCTCTCAGTCAACTTTTGGGGCATGCTAAACATTCTGTTCTGATGCAGGGTTCCTGCAGCCAGTGGTCTTGCTCTGCATTTAGTCCGCGTCTTGATCATGTCCAACTTAGGGCGGGATCCTTCTCACCTGGCCCATAGCTGGGAATGTCCTTGCCCTGGGCTTGGCTTTAGCTGCCTGCTATGCGACAGCAGCTCCTGGTGTAGAATTTAAGACTAGCGGTGAAGAGTGGTTACGACAATCTCCTTTGGCTCTAGTGTTCTACTATAACGGTTAGCTATTGACTTTAGTGGTTTCCCTAGCAAGGCACCTTCACCACATTCTCCCTACAACTGCTTCTGGTTCACCTGGTTTGAGTTTAGCATGGGTAGGCCAGGTGAGTGCCTCAGCAGTTGTTAATCTCCTCCTGTGCCTTGGTTGCACATATTGTTTTCTCGCAGCCTTCCACGGCGTTCCCGCTAGAGGGTTTGAGTGAGAGACTTCCTACAAACTGGAATATTTTCCACCTTCCTTTAACTGAGTTTTCCAAATTGCAGCTGTAGAGCCATCACTAAATAAACTATCCCAAGCCTAAAGGGAAGGCGACCTAGGCCTTGGATCCTCAGAGATTTCCTCCTCATAGGGGTCTTTTTCTCTCTTCCGTTGCCTCAGGTTATAACTGTTAGTTAACATAGTAGTGTCCCCTAGTTTCTTTAGGTAGGTACCGTTGTTGGATGGAGGTGGAGGATGTCCTGCAATTCCATCTCTCCTTAGAGGATCACCTAATTCTCAACACAGACCATTAGTATCATGCTATGCAAACCTGGGCATTTCATTACGTCATCAAACTCAGCATCTCATTACATTATCAAACTGTCTATGCTTCTCTACTACTCGTTACAGTTACTGCCCCTATGTTACTTGCTGCTTGCTCATAAGTTTCAGATCACCTCAGTCTTTGGAATGTGCTTGTAATACATTTCTTTTGGGGAAACACAAACTTTTGCTTTCATTTTCTTCCTTCTAATTACTCTGACCAGGGTATAAACCCAGCAACCTATCTGGAATGGATATCATTAACTGCAGGTACTGTGGAACACTTTTCAGAAGGGCAGTTTTACAGGATTTAAGACACTGTCCTACATGCTGGGATATTGGAGATCTAAAGGCTCAGCTCCAGGCAGCATGGGCAGAGATTGCGTGCCTCAAATTGCATATTCAAGAGGAAATATATTATAAGAACCGCCTGCCATTTCCCCAACATCCAACAGAAGCACCTCGACCGCAGAGGGTAGTTGGTCCGGGAGGTTGGCAGGTGGTTAGAAGGGACAAATCGGGTGCCCATCCCGCAGTGCTCTCCAACATATCGCCTCCACAAATCATATAAAACCTACAAACAAGTATCTGCCTCTATCTCTGAAATCAAACAAAGGGGCAGAGGACACTGTAGAGCAGGATACTGCAGCTCAGGAGCTGGCACAACAAAACTCGCCAAAACAGGAACCAAAACAAAAAAAGCAAAAAGGAAATCCAAAAAACTTCTGATCATAGGAGACTCCATGATTCGGGGAGTTGATACACATCTCCAGCCAAGGATAGTGGTCAGATGTCTCCCAGGTACATCATCGTGGAGAGAGACTGACCGCATTGCTAAAATTGTTCAGGAAGCAGGAGAAAACATTGACATTCTGGTACACATAAGGACTAACGATCTCGCCAGCTGGTCAGTTGTGGAGACAAACTGTCATCCATTTCATCTGGCATCTTCTTCTCTGAGATCCTGCCAGTCTGGCAGATGGAACATAAGGTCAGAGAAGGGGAGATAGGGGAGCTAAACTTGTGGCTCAAAGGCTGGTGCCAGGAAGGAGGACACACATTTGTAGGGAACTGGCAACAGTTTTGGGAGTGAAAGTTCTTTAAATTTGATGGACTGCCAGTGGCGACTCTACACCAGGGCCCGCTGGGCACTTGCCCTGGTAAAAAAAAAATAATGAGCCTCAATTGGTGCCCCATATGGTGCAGAGCTTCCCCCACAGTAACCATATATCAGTGCCCTGGTTGCCATCTGTTGTGCCTCAGCTGTGCCCTGGTAACCATTTGTGGCTAGAGCTGCTAGTGTGGACTGCATCTGACTAAGGAGGGAGTCAGTGCATTGGGGCAGAAGTTTGATGTCTTTGCAGAATATTTAAACTAGCAAATGGGGAGGGGGTGCAGCACCCCATACGTCAAATGAGAAGAACACCCTTCCCCCCTCAGCTAGTGGTCAAACAGGAGTGCAGCATGTTTGTAGTTCATTTGCATCACCAGGTAAGGAAAAAGATCTGGCTCCCCATACGATGCTCGGGGAAACGCCGGACCTCACTCAACAACTAACACACAGAAATCTGGCCAATGGAAAATCATGTACACAAATGTTCTCAGTCTGGGAAATAAGATCCCAAATCTGCAGGCAATAATGAGAGAGGCTAAACTGGACATAGTAACCATTAGCGAGATATGGTTTACCAGTAACCACACTTGGGAGACTTCAGTACCTGGCTATGTACTATTCAGAAGAGACCAAGGTGCAAAAAGGGGGGTGGAGTAGCCCTTTATGTCTATGAAAATATCAAAACTACAGAAATTCAGAACACACATAAGGAGCCAGAAGAACTGTGGGTCACCCTGGGAACAGGAAATGGGACAGCCATATAAACTGGGGTTGTGTACAGGCCTCCAGACCAGGAGGAGGACATAGACACATTACTGCTAGAAGATATACAAAACATGACAGTTAAAGGGGAAATTCTGATAATGGGAGACTTCAGCATGCCAGATACAGATTGTTCAGTACCAGCAGGGACATCTACCAGAACTAGACACATGGTGGATTCCCTGCAGGAAGAGGGCCTCAAACAACTGATACAACAACCCACAAGAGACAGTCGTATCCTAGATCTAGTTCTGACTAACAGGGAAAGGATCACAGATCTCCAGGTAGAAGGTCACCTGAGGGCCAATGACCATCACATGATATGTTCAATTTGGCCACTAGAATTAAATCATCCCATTCCAAGGCACAGATATGGGACTTCAGAGGATCTGACTTTGATAAGATGGCCAACAGAGTTAAGCTAGCCCTGGCAAAAAGAAATACAGGTGAGGGGGTACAGGCAAAGTGGGCAAGCATTAAGGATACAATACTTGAAGCAACACTCCATTGTGTTAGTGAGAAAAGGAAGTGCAAAACAAGAAGGAAACCACTTTGGTTCTCAAAAACAGTAGCAGAAAAGGTCAGTTCCAAAAGGCTGGCCTTCAGCAAATATAAGGGAACACAGCAGGATGAAGACAGGAAGACATACCAAACTTCCCTAAGGAAAGCAGGGAAGGCAGTAAGGCAGGCAAAGGCCCAAACTGAGGAAACACTAGCATGAACAGTAAAGAAGGTGGCAAGACTTTCTATAGGTACATTAGTGAAAGGAGAAAGTCCGTTGGGGTGGGGGTATTGCTAAGATCAAAGGGATAAGGGGTGTATGAGTTGGAGGACCACGTAAAACATCTATCCTAAATAGATACTTTGGCTCAGTTTTTACTGAAGAGAAGGTAGGGCGGGCCCACAGCTCAGTGTCATGGACACGGGGGGGGGGAGGGAGGTGTGCACTAGTCCCTTCTCAAAAGAAAGGGTCCTACAAGAGCTTGATAAGCTCAGGGTGGACAAGGCAATGGGACCTGATGGCATACATCCCAGGGTACTAAAGGAGCTAAGGGTGGAACTAGCAGAGCCATTAGCAGAACTGTTTAGTGAATCTCTGAGCACAAGAGAGGTTCCAGAAGACTGGAGATGGGCTTATGCGATCCCGCTCCACTAGCGTGGTAGCAGGGAACTACAGACCAGTCAGTCTTACCTCAGTAGTGGGCAAGATTATGGAGGCACTCCTTAATGAAAGGATAGTGCAACATCTGGAATCCATAGGAGCACAGGATCCAAGACAGCATGGGTTTACAAAAGGAAGGTCCTGTCAAACTAATCTCATAGATTCTTTGACTGGGTAACCAGAGTGGTGGACCAAGGGGAAGCAGTTGATGTCGCCTACCTTGATTTCAGCAAAGCTTTCGATACTGTTCCACATAGAATATAGATTAATAAGCTGGGTAGGCTCGAGGTGGGTCAGACGTTGGTCAAATGGGTGGCAAACTGGTTGACGGGCAGAAAACAGAGAGTGGTGGTAAACAGTATAGAGTCAGAAGAGATGCTAGTCACAAGTGGTGTACCGAAGGGATCAGTCCTGGGGCCAGTCCTCTTCAATATCTTCATCAGTGACCACTGACATTGCAGATGGACTGGAGGGTAAGGTTTGTCTGTTTGCAGATGACACCAAGATCTGCAACAGAGTAGATGATCCAGATGGGTGGGCAGAATGACAAGAGACCTGCATAAACTAGCAAAATGGTCATAAGAGTGGCAACTGGGGTTTAACACAAAGAAGTGCAAGATCATGCACATAGGGAAGAGAAACCCTGAAGCCACCTAAAGGCTGGGAAGGGAGTTGCTGGCAGTCACAAGGGAAGAAAGAGACTTGTGCGTCATTGTAAGGATAAACGATGTCTGCGCTGTGTTTTCTATCTTAAATTAATTCAAGCCACACCAAATGAATGTTTTTTTTTTGGTTTATTTTCTTTTCGAGTCTTATCAATACAAGTATGCTGGTTAACTTCTCAGTACATGTATTCTGGCTTCAAGTTTGGTGCTGTTCATTCAGTTCACAGGCAATGTTTATATATAAAACTGTTATCTTGAAAAAGCCAACACCCCAGTATAAACCAATCATAAAACAATAACATGTCTATTTTAAGCTGTGATGTACCTTTTTTCTTCAAAAACAGGTTATTTATGGACTGTGTAACTTGAAAACATGTTATTCATAAGTATTATCCTGATAAGATGTACTACAGGACAATTGATGTTGACATTGCAGGACCAAAGCATCACAAGACATTTAACTAGAAGCTCTATCACCAGACAGCTAACTACTTAGATAAACACATTTGGTTATTATAAGAAATTACACTGAAGCATTCTGGAAAAAGGCTATACTTAAACACTCAGTTTAACTATTATGAAAGGTTATACTGAAATAAATGTTTCACTACAGTCATCATCAACAATGACCTGAAATCATCCAAGCAGACCACTAAAGCAGTAGGTAAGGCTAGGGGGATGTTGGGGTGTATTAGTAGCGGTATCACAAGTCGGAAGAGGGAGGTAATAATGCCTGTTTACAAGACACTGGTTAGGCCCCATCTGGAGTACTGCATGCAGTACTGGAGGTCACACCTTCACAAGGACAGTAACCAGATTGAGGCAGTCCAGAGAAGCGCAACCAAAATGGTGCAGAGATTGCATCAGAAAACATATGAGGACAGATTAACGGAGCTCAATATGTATACCCTAGAGCAAAGGAGTGAGAAAGGTGATATGATCGAAACATTCAAACACCTTAAGAGCATTAACAAGGTGAAAGAGTCTAACATGTTTCAGTATAAGAAAAATATAAGGACAAGAGGACACAGCATGAGATTAGAGGGAGGCCAATTAAGGGGTAATGTGAGGAAGTTCTTTTTCCCAGAAAGGGTGGTGGATGCATGGAACGGCCTACCTCAGGAAGTGGTGGATAGGAATACAGCGCAGGGCTTCAAACAGGCATGGTATAGGCATAAGGGAGCAATACAGATGTGTATGACTAGATAGACCATTGACAGAGAAAAGGCTGATGGCACATTCATAAGGTAGAAAAAGAAATGGGCAGACTGGATTGGCCTTGCGGTCCTTATCTGCCATCAACTTCTATGTTTCTGTGTTACCTTTAGCCACAGGAATTGTCCCATGGCATCTCTAGGAGTGGAATCCCCTCCAAGGGTTTCTTGTCTTTTGTACCCCTACAGGGTGGTGATTCCTCTGGAATAGAGAGTGCGAATGGCCAAAACCAAATTTATACAGTTGCACAAGCATAACACTATACTGGCT
Organism: Neoceratodus forsteri; assembly: GCA_016271365.2. Classification (NCBI taxonomy): domain Eukaryota; kingdom Metazoa; phylum Chordata; order Ceratodontiformes; family Ceratodontidae; genus Neoceratodus; species Neoceratodus forsteri. Next base: position 28,183,499 of record JADMNL010000035.1, on the reverse strand, counting down.
GCGCAGGACATTGAATTGGAAGGCTGGGCCTGTAGTTCAGTGAACAAGCAGACAGCCACTCCCACTTCCTGAGCTATATAAGCAGTTCCTCTCAGCCTCATTGTGAAGCACTTTTTCTGTGCCCCACCATCCTCCCCTCCTCCTCCAGCGGCAGCACTTCTCTCCTTAGGAGGATTCCTAAGGTACGTTTAGCCACGTGAATCATTCTGTGGCACCTCTAGAAGTGGAACCCTCTCTGAGGGTTCCTTGTCTTTTGTACCCCTACAGGGTGGTAATTCCTCTGGAATAGAGAGTACAAACGGCCAAAACCAAACTAACACAGTTGCACAAGCATAACACTATACTGGCTGCGCAGGACATTGAATAACTTGGTAATAGTATGAAGCACTACATGGTAAGGTGACCCAATAGTAATTGGCAGCCATTAGTGTAACATAGATATTCATGATTTACAGTGATTGGAGTAAAGAGAGGAAGAATGGAAAGTGGGAATGAAAAATTGCGGAAGGTAGAATGGAAGAAGGAAAGAAAATTTATGGAGAGATGCAGACAGAACATGATTTTTGAGGCAAACAGAGATGACAGGGTGAACTAAAGTGCATGTAAGTGGGGTATATTGTAAGTGTAGATTATAAGTGCTTAACTGAGTGCAGGGGTAGGCCAGTGTTAGGTTTTGTTAACCAGAAGAGGGGTAGGAGGAGAGGAGTGGTAGAGTATGGCATGGTGAATGAGAGAAAGGTATTGTAGGTGGGGGTATCCAAGGGGGAAGGGGGGAGTTGAAATTCAACAGTGTCCTGTTATCCCTATTTGGGCAGAGTGGTGGACAGCCCTACTGGTAGGAAACCGGTTATAGACGATGAGAATTATTTATATATAGTGATGCGAGAGAGGGGGGTGTTGGGGGAGGGATGTTGTGGGAGGGGGTAGCAAAGGTCAACTATAGTAGGAGGGGTAGTACCCCACTAGTGTGCTGGGTGACCCTGCCTGCACAAGGTAGTGATCTAGCAGTGACTGAGGGGACGCAGTAAAAGGAGAAATAGGGGAAAGGGGGTAAAGTTGTTACCCACCGTGTGCTATGGATTCTGCCTGCACAAGGCAGTGATTGAGCTCACAGGAGGAAGATACATTAAGGGTAGAGAAAGAAGACTTTAGGAGGAGGGAGAGTAGGGGGTCAGGGAGGAGCACGATCAGAGGGAAATAGGAGTGGTGGGGAGTAGGCATATGAGCCTGAGCAGAGGTCAGCTAAAGTAGGGGGGTAGAACCCCACCAGTGTGCTGGGTGACCCTGCCTACACAAGGCAGTGATCTAGCAATGACTGAGGGGGTGAGAAAAAGGAGAAATAGGGGAAGGGGATAAAGTTGTTGCCCACCGTATGCAATGGATCCTGCCTGCACAAGGCAGTAATCAAGCTCAGAAGAGGGAGATAGATTAGGGGTAGAAAAAGAAGGGGGAGGAACACTTTAGGAGAAGAGAGAGAAGCGGACAAGGAGGAGCATGATGAGAATAAAATAGGAGAGGTGGGGAGTAGGCATATGGCAATATGGGCTTAGGGGAGATGGCGGAGGGATTAGGGAGGGTCATGGCAGGCACAGGATGGTGCAAGGAAGTTTTTGAGGGCAGAGTTAATGGAATAGCAAGAGGATGAGTGGTGAATTTGAGGGGGGAGTGAATTCTAGATATTTGGAAGGCGATAAGAATAACCTGATTGGCCAGTAAGGGTGGAGCAGCATGGGACCACCAGGGTTCATGAGTCTGTGGCTCTTAGGGAGTGGGAAGGGGGGGCAGTTATAAAGGCAGAGGAGAGATGGGAGGGAAGTTCAGCCAGCCAGTGCTTGGAGGTGAGTTTTGCACAGTGAGAGAGATGTTGGTTTGTCAGGGAAGGGAAGGATAGGGCATGGTAGAGATCACAATGATGAGTGCAGAGGGAGGCGTCAAGAGCAAAACAGCAAAAGGAATTTAAGAGGGTATCTAGTCTGGCCAGGGAGGACTTAGGGGCAGCACAGTAGACTATGTAACAGTAGTCGAAGATAGGTAGGATCATCTTCTGGACAGTCTCATGCCTAGCCGTGGATGGGATGCAGTTGCAGTTCCTGAATTAGGCACCTAGCCTGGGATGCAATTTTTTCTGCATGGTGTCGATATGACCAGAGAAGTTCAGGTGTTGGTCCAGCCAGACACCTAAATACCTGAACGGAGGATGTGTCCTTGAGTAAAGTCCCATCAAGGGTGTGGAAGGGGGGTAGAGAGGGAAACCTGGTAAGTCTGAGCCTGGCGCTGAAGGTCATGGAGACTTTTTTTTTGCATTGAGAGATAGTTGGTGGTTTGCAAACCAGTGCTAAACTTTGTCGAAGTCGTGCTGCAAGTTGGATGCAACTTCGGTGGGGCAGGAGCCAGATGCATACAAGACTGTATCATCAGCGTACATGTGAATGGAGAGCAGGTGGATGGGAGATCATTTAGAAAAATAGAGACTAGTATGAGGCCTAACACTGATCCCTGGGGGATACCAGTTCTTATTGGAAGGGGAAATTGTGTCAGAGATCTTGACTGATTGGGTTCTGCCAGTGAGGTATGCCTTGAACCAGTCTGTGGCTAAGGAGGATAGCCCAACTGGTAATAGGGTGTCCAGGAGAAGGGGGTGGGAGACTGTGTCAAAGGTTTTGGCCAGATTGACAAAAAATGGCTGAGGTGATTTGGCCATTGTCCATTTCTGTGAGGATAGAATCAGTGAGATGAAGAAGGGAGGTGGTGGTGGAGTGATTTTTCCTGAAGGCAGATTGATAAGGGGTAAAGAAGAACGAGTCATTGAGGTAAGCGGTGAGCTGGGAGAGGGCTAGGTGTTTCTGAAGTTTGGCATCAGTAGGGAGAAGAGAGATAGGGCGGTAGTTGCCAATGGAGGTGGGGTCTCCGCCTTTGGAGAGGGGAAGGACCACTATGAGTTTCCATGGGGAAGATAGTGAGGAGGTTGAGAAAGAGAGGTTTAGGATAATAGAGTGGGTAGGTGATGACTGGGGCTGAGAGGGATATTAGTTTAGGGTCAAGGCCATCCGTGAAGGAGCCTTTTGAAGGGTTGATCGCTAGTAGGGCATTTAGGGTGTCATTTGGGGAGACAGTAGTGAAGGAGAAGGGGGAATCGGGAGATCATTCGTGGGCAATAGGAAGGGGGAGAGGGAGGGAAGGGGAATAGTTTGGGAGTGTCTCCAGTACATTGTAGCTATACTGGACACTGTCCCGGGAGTGGTCTTTCTGCTCCAGGACAGGGCAGAATGCCTCATTGCACAGGCCCAGCTACTTTGCAGCAACTGGTATGTCACAGCCAGGACATTCCTGTGATTACTAGGTCTGATGGCAGTAGTCCATGCTGCTCCCCCAGTGAACAGTTCAATGAGACCAGCACACCAACAATCTAGAACAGAGGTTTCTAGTCTCTCTGCCTGTAATGAAGGTGCTTCAGTGAGGATGGAACACAGAAATTTGCTCAAAGGGATTTCCTTCCCGATCCCTTCCCCTCATCAGATCTTCACCACGGATGCTTCAGGGATGTTCTGTGGGCACATCTGGGGCCTCATCAGACCCAGTATATGAGGATCACAGTGGTGAGTTTCCTCCACATAAATGTCCTAGAGATGAGGGCCCTTCTGTATGGCCTGCAAGCCTTCCAAAATTATCTGTTCCCTGGGCCCCTGCTGGTGCAGAAGGACAGCATCAGTGTAGTGCACTACATAAACAAGCAAGGAGGATCTAATTCATATCCCCTGAGCAGGGAAGCAATGAGGGCTTGGTACTGGGCTATAGACCACAGTCTAGACCTGTCGGCAGTCCATGTTCCAGGCACCAAACACATCTTGGCAGACAGACTAAGCAGGTTGCAGTCCAGAATGCATGAGTGGGAGCTTCTGATCCCACTAGTTGAAGTCCTGTTCAACAGGTGGGGTCATCCAGAGTTGGACCTTTTTGCATCCCCACGCAACCCAAAACCGCCACTTGTTCCTGGGCCTGGAGTTTACTGGTAAGACGCATTGTCCCTCTCTTGAACAGGGAGGTTCCTCTGCACCTTTCCTCTTGTTCCTCTAATTCAGAGGGTGCTGATCAAGCTTCAGATGGAAGGAGTGACTCTGATCCTCTTTACTCCCTTAAAGCCTCATTAGATCTGGTTCCCCTTACTGCAGCAGTTGATGGTGTAACCTCCAGTACCTTGGCCCCTGTGCAAAGGCTTGCTACCACAGAAGCAGGACACCCTGGTCCATCAGGACCTCAAGTCACTCCATTTTCATGCATGGCTCCTGAAGACATAGCCATGATTAGATTTGGGGTATCCCAAAAGGTGTCTGGCACCCTGGTAGTTGCTAAGAAGCCCTCCACCAGGGCCACATATTCCTTGAAGTGGAAGGATTTTGCCCTGTGGGCTGCTTCCCATCACTTGGATCCTTTCACTTGTCCAGTGAATCAAATTCTGGAGTACTTGCTGTCCCACTCAGATACTGGACTGCAGTACTCGTCCATTAAAGTGCACCTGTCTGCCATTTCATAGAAGCATAGAATTTGACGGCAGATAAGGACAGCTTGGCCCACCTAGTCTGCCCATTTCCCTACCTAATGGATAAGCTGCAGATCCTAGTTAACCAGCAGCCTACTTCTTTCTACCCCCACCCCCCTAGAATTGCCTTATGACTGTCCCATGCATGCTTGAATTCAACCACTGTTTTTGACTCCACAACTTCCTCCGGAAGGTTGTTCCATGCATCCACAACCCTCTCTGTGAAAAAATACTTTGCCCATTATCTCTATTGCCACCCCCATCTTCAAATTGTGCCTCCTTGTTTGCACACCTCTTTTTGAAAGATGCTACCCTCTTGGACTTTGTTAATTCCCTTGAGGTACTTGAAAGTTTCTATTATGTCCCCCCTCTCCCTCCTTTCCTCGAGGTGATACATATTAAGCTCCTTTAGTCTCTCTTCATATGTCTTCTGATGCAGACTCTGCACCATTTTAGTTGCCCTCCTCTGGACAGCTTCCATCTTGTCTATGTCCTTTCGGAGATTGGGTCTCCAGAACTGCACACAGTACTCCAGATGAGGTCTTTCCAGCTATCTGTACAGAGGGATAACAACTTCCTGTTTTCTACTGGTGATGCCTCTCCCTATGCATCCCAGTATCCCCCCAGCCCTCCTTACTGCCCTCTCACATTGCTTGCCCACCTTTAAGTCATCTGATATGACTACCCCCAGTTCCCTTTGCATTTTTGTTGTTGTTAGTATCTCACCCCAATTGTATACTGTTCCCCTGGGTTTTTGTTTCCCAGGTGCATTACCTTGCACTTCTTAGCATTAAATCTAAGCTGCCATACATTTGACCATTCCTCTAACCTTGCCAAGTTCCTTGTCATCCTTTCCACCCCATCTGGTGCATCAACTCTGTTGCAGATCTTTGTGTCATCTGCAAAGAGACATACTTTTCCTTCCAGTCCCTCTGCATTGTCACTTATAAAGACATTGAGGAGGACTAGTCCTCATACTGAACCCTGCGGCACCCCACTAGTAACCCCCTTTCTTCAGAGTGGACTCCATTTACTATTACCCTCTGTGTCCTATTCTCCAGCCAATTCTTTACCCAGGCTATCATCTTGGGACCCACTCCCAAGCTGGCTAACTTGTATATTAATCTTTTGTGTGGGACTGATTCAAATGCCTTGCTAAAGTCTAGGTAGGCCATGTCCACAGCCCCTCCCTGATCTACTACTTTGGTCACCCAGTCAAATAAATCTATTAGATTCATCTGGCATGACCTTCTTGCTGTGAATCCATGCTGCCTTGGGTCCTGTGCCCCTCTGGCCTCTAGGTACTCGACAGTTCTTTCCTTCAGAAATGATTCAATCATTTTTCCTGTCACTGAGGTTATGCTAACAGGTCTGTAGTTTCCTGCTTCTGCCCTGCTCCCACTTCTGTGAAGGGGAATCACATCTGCCCTCCTCCAGTCCTCAGGTACCACCCCATCCTCGCATGATTTGTTAAAGAGGGTAGTCAGTGGTGTCACTAGTTCTACCCTTAGTTCTTTTAGAATTCTGGGATGAATCCCATCAGGCCCCATTGCTTTGTCCAGCTTCAGTTTTAAGAGTTCTTTCAGAACCCTTTCTTCTGTAAATGGGCTGGTATCAACTTCTGTATCCAGAGTGCTTCTATTGTTTGTTTTAGGTACCTCCCCTCTTCATTTGTAAATGCTGAGCAAAATATTTGTTTGGTATCTCTGCCTTTTCACAGTCACCTCTGCCCACCCTTCTCCCTTTATTAAGCCTCACTGTCCCTCCTTAGTCTTCCTTCGGCTCCCTGATGTACCTAAAAGGTTTTATCCCCTTCTTACTAGGTTGGCTATCTTTCCTCAGTTCGGGCCTTTGCTGTTCTGACTGCCTTCCCAGCTTCCTTTTGCTTTAACTGATACAATTCTCTGTCCTGCTCTTTCTGTGATTCCTTGTACTTTCTGAATGCTTTCTTTTTCTCTTGAACCTTCACTGCCACCTCCTTTGAGAACCATAGTGGTTTCTTACATCGTTTTGTTTTGTTTATTTGCTTCACATAAAGGCTTGTTACCTCTGTGATGGCAGTTTTTATTATTCCCCATTGTTCTTCCACCCCTCCTTCCTGCCCATTTGCTAGTGCATTCCTTAGGCACTCACCCATTTTGGCAAAGTCAGACCTCCTGAAGTCCAGTACTTTTGCCTTTGTATGGCTTGACTCTATTGCTGTGTTTATTGTGAACCATACTGTTTGATGGTCAGCTAGTTCCCAGATGGCTACCCACTTCTACATCTGTGATTCTCTCTCCATCTCCATTTGAGAGGACCAGGTCTAAGATTGCTTCCTCTCAAGTGGGTTCCAATACTAGTTGTCTAAGGCATGCCCCCTGTAGGCATCTAGAATAACCCCACTCTTAGAAGTGGCTGCTGCAACTGCACTCCAGTTAAAATCTGGCATATTCAGATCACCCATCAGCACATTCCGTGTGCCCATTGATGGTTGTACGGTGGCACAACTGAAGGTGTCTCATACGTTTTTGATAGGCATTCTTCATTTGAAGTCTTCTCTCTGCAATCCAGTCCTGCCTTGAGACTTAAATTTTGTGCTGTAGAAACTTGCTTTGGCTCCTTTTGAGCTGGCCATGACATGCAAGCTATGCTTTCTGTCATGGAAAGCATAATTTTTAGTTGCCATTACTTTTGCTCAAAGGATTTGCAAGCTTCAGGCTCTAATGTGTGAGCCTCCTTATTTGTTTTTTCACAAAGTCAGGGTGTCTTTGTGTTCCAACCATAAGTTCTTGCAGAATCAAACCTTTTTATTTTCCAGAGTGTGCCAATCCAGGGGAAGCATTGCTCCATACCTTAGATGTACATGGAATACTCAGACATTATGTTCACTGTGCGAAGGACTGCAGGAAGTCCTTGCAGCTTTTTGTTTACTTTCACCCCTGGAAAGAGGGTGTACCAGTTTCCAAACAGCGCCTGTCTAAATGGTTGGCCGGCTGTACAGTATTACTTTTTGTTATAGGAAGTACAGTAAGGGATTTAATGGGGTTGTTCACGGGCATTCAGCCAGAGGCATGGCCACTTCTGTTGCTTGTTTCAGGAATGTGTCAGCTGCAGACATCTGTGCCACTGCAACTTGGAGTACTGTCCACACTTACTAAAGACTACAGTCTGGTTCTCCTGCCCCTTTGCAGGGATCTGCTGATGCAGATTCAGGGGACCCTGGTCCATACGAATCTTAAGTCCCTTCATCTGCATGCCTGTCTACTGTGGACATAGCCATTGACTGGTTTGGAGTATCTCAGCAGGTGGCAGGTGTCCTTGTGGCAGCTCGAAAGCCCTCCAGTAGAGCCACATATGCCATGAAGTAAAAGAGGTTTGCCATCTGGGCTGAGAAACATCATCTAGATCCCATACGTTTCTCAGGAGCATCCTACACCTGAAACTTCCAGTCCATTCCCCTGTCCCAGTGTGGGAATTAAATTTTGTTTTGGAGAGATTGACCCTGTCTCCTTTTGAACCAGCTGCAACCTGCAAGCTACGCTTTCTTTCTTGGAAAGCATTATTTTTGGTTGCTGTTACTTCTGCTCGGAGGATTTCTGAGCTTCAGGCTCTCTGGTGTGAAGAGCCTTATTTGATTTTTCACAAAGACTGGGTGTCTTTACGCATGAATCCTAAGTTTCTACCTAAGGTGGTGTCTGAGTTTACCCTGAACCGATCTATCCACCTACCAGTTTATTTTCCATAGCTTGCCAGTCCTGGGGAAGCACTGCTCAATACTTTAGATGTGCGCAGAATTCTGAAATACTGTCTGCTCTGAACTAAGGACTGCAGAAAAACAAAGCAGCTTTTTGTTTCTTTTGCCCCAGGAAGAGAGGGCACTAACATTTTCCAACAATGTTTGTCCAAATTGTTGGCCCATTGTATTGTGTGCTGCTACAACAAGCATGACAAAGATTTGCCAGGGGCAGTGAAAAACCCACTCCACAAGGGGCATGGCTACCTCTGTGGCCTGTTTCAAAGGGGTCTCAGCCACTGACATATGAACTGCTGCCATCTGAAGTACTGTCCATACTTTTACCAAGCACTGCAGTCTGGACATTGCTTCTAGAGCCCAAGCAGACTTCAGCCAGCTGTTTTGCAGGGCCTCCTGCTCCTTTAACTGCTTGGGATTCATTCCTGTGGTGTGACCCAATGACTGGGATACCCTTGAAGAACACTGAACGGTTACATAAGAACTTACCATAACATTAGATATTTGAGGAGATCTCAGTCATCAGGTCTGCCTTCCCTCCAACCATCTGCCCTCTTATGGGCTCTCTTCTCAGAACTGGCTAACTGGTGTATCCAGCCCTTTATTCTAACCTGGGCACCTCTCTCTTGGTCCCCCATGGCATGGGTTTGCTCCCTTAGTCTCCAAGGGAAAGAACTGAGGAGGGAGCAGGGCCACTCATGCCTTTATAGGGTTCCTCACGTCAGTAGGTGATGGCATGGGTGAAACCAGTGGTACTGCTGGAAGATCTTCCATGTGGGTCCTGCTTAACTGACAGTAAAAATCCTACAGTGTGACCTAATAACTGAGATCCCCTCGAAGCTCTGCTGCTATGGTGAGTTCTTAGGTAACTGTTCTTTTTGTGTGGGTCTGTTTGTACTTTCTCCATCCCAGAGGGAACTGGGGGAACAAAGGTCTGGGCAACTGGGCTAGGAAGGGGATCTGTATAATAATAGCCTTGGTTTGAGTTTGTGTGTGTGTGTCTGTCCTTGGTGACTACATGGGTCAACTACAAATGTGAACTTCAACTGAGACACAGGTTATTATACACACTGCCTAGGTTATTATGCTTCCCCACTCTTTAGAGCACTGTGACAGGGAGATCCTGCCACTCTTGAGGACTGACCTTTTCTTAAATCTGTCACAACAGTTCTTCCATTTCTTAACTTAATCTATCCTTTACAATTTCTAGTCCATAAGATTGGCCCCTCCCCTTTTTGACTGTGCTATAGTGTCCTCTTTAATTTTCCTTTTCCAGCTCAGGTCCTCATACAGGAAGGTTCTTGTTGTGACCGCCGAGCTAATGTAAAACAACGGGCTGTGTTCCTTCCTCATTGTTGTGTTTAGTATGCAATGGCACTATGTCATAAAATACCTTGATGTATATACCTTATGTGGGTGAAACCTGTAAATGTTGAAAAAAAACATGGCACTAGGTATTTTTGATAAAGGAAAAAAGTACTAGGTGACTGTATCATAGAAATTAAATTACTAAGGTAGAGATATCAGAACCCCCCCCCCCCCGGTTGTATTGTTAAATGCATGTAAACTGCAGATTGTTTGAGAGGCCCTTTCGGTACCATGCATTCCTGCTGTAAACTGAGTCAGTCTGACATTTCGTCATGCTTTGCACATGCATCCCATGATGCTTTGGATTATTAGGGTATATGTGATGTGTTTCCTTGAAACTTGGTTTTATTGCCATGCCCTTTGGGGTAACTCTTGCTTCATTGCTTCTGCACTGAGGTTCTTTGAGTTTAGCTTGACGGTTTTTTTTTTGTTTTTTTTTTATTTGAGCCCCCACCACCCAAACAAACACATAGGGGAAGCTGAATCTCAACTGAAAAGTTAGATCAGTGGGTCTGTAGGTGCTGACTAAGTGCAGAGGAAGAGCATTAATAGTCTGTTGCTGCAAACTGATGTATTGAACAAGGGATATGCCATTGCCGAAGGTTATAATCTGTATTTTGAAGAAACATCACACAGAGATTGTGTGTTGAACCTGAAGTTCGGTGTCAGGTGCATCTGTTAACCCTCAACCCCTCCAGATGCACCTTGACCCTAAATTGATGCCAACCTATACCAGGCTCCCCATGTACTGTACTTGTACAAAGTAGCCAACCTACTGACCCCTGATCCTCAGTTTGTTTTGGGTGGGCCACAGCAAGAACACTACTAGCTAACTTAGTTGCTTCCTCCTGTATTTCATAGCATTCATCCCAATCTCTCTGAGAAACTAAGTAACTGCATGTCTGGGTGGAAGCAGGTGGAGCTGTTTATGTTACTGATGATGGTAGGAAAGATGATTGGTTAATTACAAGTTGGCCAGACACTGATCATGCTGCCCCATCCTTCAAACCTCCAGGAAGTAAGCTTACTTAATTTGTTATTACAACTGGCATGATGCCTGCAGTTGGGGGGGAGGGGTGATTGAGCTAGCATGGAGTTGGTCATAGTGAGGGTGGTGCTGCCACTGCACTGCAGGGAAGAACTGAATGAGATGGGGTGGAGGTGGATGGAGGAACCACTGGGCACCAGGGAGTGCTTGAAATTGGAGTGGTTAGAGTAGGAGGTGGCCACTGCATACCAAGGAGTGCTTGACATGGAATGGTAATAGGGTGATGGATTCCTATGGACACAAGCAATGATTAAAACTCAATGTGGTGAGGGCACATGTGGAACCTTCTGGCTATATCAGGGAATGCTTGAAGTATGATGGGTTAAGTCTGGGGATCACTGGATACAAGACAGAGTTTGAAACTACATGGTGTTAGGATCCAGAATGCTTTCTCAAGTTGGTATGATGATGAGGGTGCCACTGGATGCCAGGCCATGCTTGAAACAGGATAGGGCCACTGGATACCGGAAGTGCAAGATGAGTGTGCTAAAGGACACCTGGGAGTGCTTCAAGCAGGATAAGGAGAGGGCAGTAGTTACAGGATACCATACAGTGCTTCAAGCATGATGGGGTGAGGGCAGTGGGAGGCACAAGACACTAGGGTTGTCAGAACCCACTAAAGTTCTGGGTTCTGGTTCTAACCTTTTTTGAACTCGAACCCTATTTTTTCATTGTGCTGCCAATAGTGAAGATAATTTATTTATTTATTTGAAAATGTTTTACCAGGAAAGGTATACCAAGCTATAATGGCTCATTTCCTGATGCATCCTCGGGGATAGGGGAGATGGGAATACAATTTGGAAGCAATATTCAATGTACATAAAGATAAAAATAGGACAATCATACATGATACAACTTTGAGACAAGAAGGGCCAAACAAGTCAGTTCAAGTTACAAGATAATAAACAGTATAAAGTCATGCAACCAAAAACCAAGCATACTTTGTAGGGCAGACGAGCTACCAGATAATAATTATGCAAGATTTACACTTGAGGTAGAAAAATGAGAGCAGAAAAGTGAGAGCATGGCCAGTCTGAGGAAAAGTGGGGAGAGGAAGAGCATGGGATGAGATCACGAGTAAGAGGGTAGAATAGAAGCGTGGTAAGCCCTAGCTCTCATGAGTGGAATCTCACAAGAGTTAGAACACTGCACAACACCCACCTAGCCAGTGTCATGGGATAGAGGCTTACTTGAGGAAGGGAAGGGTAGGAGAGGAGTGGAAGGGGGAAGGAAAGTAGGAGACGTGAGTGAGTAAGTATGAGTAGTTAGGCACAATAGTGAGAGAAGTGATTAAAGAGAATGAGGGTCAGGTGCAGTTGCAGGATGGGGAAAAGTAGTTTTGAAGAAGATAGGTTAACAAATGAGTGAACGGGGCAGAGCGGATATCTAAGGGAAGGGAGTTCGAAATATTTGGAAAGTGGTAAGAGAAGGGAGAATGTCCAGAAGTGGAGAATCCTGCGGGAAGGGCAAGGGTCCTGTAGGGGGAGTTGTGGAGGGAATAGGTGGGAGTAGAAGGGATTGAGGAAGTGTCTTGAGGTAGGGTGGAAGGGAGCCAAGCCAGAACTTCCCAACTAATACATAGATACATAGACAGTGTCGGCAGATAAGGGCCTATGGCCCACCCAGTCTGCTCATTTGAGCTTGTAAGTTCAGTTTATGTTTTCCTAGAAGTCTGTTGCCCCTTACCCCTGACCTCTAGAATTCCTTCATGTCTATCCCATGCATTCTTAAATCCTGTGATTGTTTCAGCCCCCACCACTTCCTCTGGCAGGGTGTTCCACTTGTCCACCACCTGTTCTGTGAAGAAATTCTTCCTCACGTTTCCTCTGAATCGTCCTCCCTCCAACTTCATCCCATGCCCTCTAGTCCTGGAACATCTTTTGCGCTTAAAAATAGTGTATTCCTGCACCCAATTCCTACCTGTAAGATACTTGTATGTCTCTATCATATCCCCTCTCTCCCTCCTCTCTTCCAGGGAGTACGTATTCAGTTCCTTCAACCTGTCCTCACAGGACTTGTGATGCAATCCATGTACCATCTTAGTTGCCCTCCTCTGAACCTTCTCTACCCTGTCTATGTCCTTACGTAGGTAAGGTCTCCAGAACTGTACACTGTACTCCAGGTGGGGCCTCACTAGTGTCTTGTATAGTGGAATTATGACCTCCCTTTTCCTGCTGGTGATGCTCCTGCCTATGCATCCCAGCATCCTATTTGCTTTACCTGCTACCTTGTCACACTGTTTCCCTACCTTGAGGTCATCAGAGATGATAACCCCAAGATCCCTTTCCTGCTTGGTGCATGCTATGTCCTCACCCCCAACTGATCTATTGTGCCAGGGATTTTGTGCCCCATATGCATTATCTTGCCCTTCTTTACATTGAATTTCAACTGCCAAACCCCTGACCATTCTTCAGGTTTCTGCAGGTCCCTTCTCATTCTGTCTACACCCTCTGGTGTGTCTACTCTGTTACAGAGCTTTGTGTCATCGGCGAACAGTGAAATTCTGCCTTCTAGGTCCTGTGCAATGTCACTGATGAAGATGTTGAATAGGACCGGTCCCAGTACTGATCCCTGTGGTACCCCACTGGTCACTCTTCCCTCTGTGGAGTCACAGCCATTTACCACCACCCTCTGTGTCCTGCCACCCAGTCAGTTAGCTACCCACCACGCTACTGTCCTACCCAAACCCATATTACCCAGTTTGTGTAATAGTCTTCTATGTGGCACAGTGTCAAAGGCCTTGCTGAAGTCCAGATAGACCATGTCCACTGCCTTCCCCTGATCCACCTCCCTAGTCAGCCAGTCAAAAAATTCAATGAGGCACTGTGGGAAAGATTTCTGGCCCCAAGAGAGGGAAAGGAAAGAAAAGTGTAGAGGTTACAGTGGTGGGTACGAGGCAGACACAGTCCAGAGCAAAATGGCAGAAGGAGTTGAACAGAGTATCCAGTCTGGTGAGGGTGGTCTTAGGGACACCACTATAAACTATGTCTCCAAAGTCAAAGATTGGGATGGGTCATCTTTTGGATGATTTCACAGTGGGCCTGTAAGGGGAGGCAGCTACGGTGTCTGTACAGCGCACCTAGTTTGTGGTGCAACTTTTTATGTAAAGCATCCACATGCCGAGCAAAGTCGAGGTTCCTGTTGAGCCAGAGCCCAAGGTATCTGAAGGAGGAGACATCCTCTGATATGTACCCATTGAGGGTATGGAAGGTAGGGTGTCAGTAAACCTGGCAAGCCTTTGCCTGGTGCCAAAGGTCATAGAGACTGTCTTTTTGGCATTGAATGACAGCTGATTAGAGTGTAACCAGCGCTGGACATTGTTGAAATCCATCTGCAGGCTGGTCACCACATCAGAGTGAGAGGTGCCGGAGGCTATGCTAACAAAAAGAGATAAACTTTGGGCAAGTGCCAGATGCACAAAAACATCCACAGACTGGACAGCATTCAGGATATGTCAAAATGCCTGCACTAAACTGATTAGGTATACTAAAGAAAATTATTACCTAAGCACCCTAGAGTCAGTCAGTGGTAACCCATCCAAGATTTGGCATACTTTTAAACTAGTTGAGGGGAGAAAAACTCCACCATCTTTCCCCACCACCATTACCTATCGGGGCACCTCAATTACAGATAAATTTTTCATACTTGACAAACTAAAAGAGCATTTTAACACAGCGGGTCTTGAATTCCATTCTTCTCCATCAGCCAGCCTAAGAACCTCTCTCCTTCGCCCACCTGCACCACCCAACAGTCCAAGACACTCACCCTTCTCTTCCTCGTCTATCACCTTTAAACAGGTGGAAGACCAACTGCTCAGGTTGGATGTTAGAAAGAATGGAGGTGCAGACAACATTGACCCTTTGCTTTCGAAACTAGGCTATTGTTTTTTAGCTGCCCCATCACTCATTTATTCTCTTGCTATCTGAAAGTGCTGTGCTCCAAGACTAGAAAGTTGCACACCTCATACACCTTTTCAAATCTGGTGACCCCAGTGATGTTAACAACTACCGGCTTATCTCTGTCTTATCATCCCTCTCAAAAATTCTGGAGAAACTGGTCAGTATCCTACTCAGATCCTTCCTTGAAAATTCTCAGTTGCAAACTCCGAAACATTCAAGTTTCAGACCCAGTCGTAGTACTGTGTCGGCCTTGTCCAAAGTTACTAATGATTGGTTGGTGGCCATAGACAACAAACATGTCACTGGTGCGGTATTTTTGGACCTTAGTAAGGTCTTTGATACCGTGGATCACCCCCTGCTGCTTGACAACTTGAAGTCCCATGGCTTGTCAGATGCTGCGGTATCCTGGTTCACCAGTTACCTAGGAAACGGACATCAACGCATTAAGATAAACAGAACCTCCTCTTCAAACAACATGAAGTCTTGCTGTATTCTGAAGCCCCAGCCTTTAAACTGCCCCAGAGAACAATGGGTTAACTTTTCTATGCAGGGCATAGAATGTTGATCTTGAGCTTGGTTGATGTCTTTGCCTGTTGTGTTTTGAACTGCAACTGTCAGATTCTTTACTCCGCCTCATTGAACAGTCGCTCCGGAGATTTCTCCTGCAGCTTGGTTCGAAGTTGGTTGAAGTGTCAGTTTTTCGGTCCGTTTCTACCGAAATTTAGTTTCTGCATAGTCAGTTCAAGTCTCTGTCTGTGGTACCATGAGTACTAGATAGGTTTTGTTCTGTTTTCTGTTTGGAACTTGTAAAAAGTGTCAATCGGTTCGGCTGAACCGATCATTCAGGTAATTTTTGTATCTTACTTTAGTGTATGATTACCGGTCCATATCGGTACTAAAAAAAATGGGTTTTATTACGTTTTTTTCCAAGACCCGTGACACGATCAGGAACCGATAGGGGAGTCTTGCCTGGCAGTTGCCGAAAAAAGGGTAAGTTTGGTTAGGTTGGCCATGTCTGAGAAACCCAAGAAAAAAAACAGGCCCACTGGGTTTCAACACTGCAGTGAGTGTGGGGAGGTCTTTGCTAAGGCCGATCCCCACATCACCTGTGTTTATTGTCTGGGGTTTGACCACCTCGATTCAGACTGCCAAATTTGTAAAAATTTTCCCAAATCTACCCTTGAAAAGAGATTAGGTAGACTGAGGGAAAGGGAGGCCGAGAAGTCCGCTGACCCAGATGGTCAGTCTGGTTCGATTCCGACTGAACCAGAAGGACTTCCCTCTGACCAGGGCGATACTTCTTCGGGCAAAATGAGATCCAATCCTGAGGGGTCGGTTCTGGCAAAAAAGAAACTCAACGAAAAATCGTCCAGTTCAGATCAAGAATCTCTTACTCTGACCACCGAAGAAGTAACCAAAGCGATTAGTATTGTGGAATCGCTTCGCCCAGTTCCGACTGATCCAGCACCTTTTGGCAGGGGCTTGGTTCACTCAGTTCCTGATTATACCCTGGAAGAATTTTATGAACTAGAGTTTGAGGAGGAAGGAGAGTTGGAAGATGAATATGGTGATGGTGAAAGTCTGGATGTGCCTATTGATCCGGACATCTCCCAAGACAGACCTTCAGGTGTTTCTCCTCCTAGGCTTTCTGAGTCCCCTTCCCACTTTATGTTTTACAGAAAGGTGGCTGAGACCCTCCAGCTTCCTGTGGAGGAGGCAGTGGAGGATCAGGAGGAGCCTGACTATGTAGAGATAATAGACATCCCAGAGAACAGGAGACTGTCTGTTCCCCTCCACAAATCTTTTGGGAAACAGACACAAAAAATTCTGAAGTCTCCCAATTCCATACCTCCTGTGGATAGAAGAATGGACAAGAGGTATACTCTTTCAGGCTCAGATACGGAGATCTTACTTCGAGAGGGCTCTTGCAGTAGGTAATTACATATAGGACTGATGCCGGCCAGCGGCAGGACCTGGCAAGGGACCGCCCCCACGTCAGGTGACCGGCATCATACGACATCGGTATAAAGGGGTGGTCCCGGACACCCGCCTTCCAGTTCTTTCCCACCGTTAGCTCGTGCAGCGCCTCGCAGTAAAGTTCTTATTGCTCAGTCCTGTTACTTCATCGGTTTTTCCGAAAAGTTTTCAGTGTTGTATTTTATATTTTCTATCGTCAGGTGAACGTCTGTATATGTCATCCCTTTCAGAAAATAAGTGCGACTCGTGTGGCGTCCAGCTGCCTCACAAAGATGGTTACTTCCTCTGCCTTTTCTGTTTAGGCCCCGACCACGCAGTCGACAAGTATCCGCACTGCCTACATTTCAACGCCACCCAGCAGACGACGCCAGCAGTCTCTCGAAGCCCATCTCCTCAAGAAGAAGATGTCTGCGATAGAGAAGGAGTTGAAGAAATTTCGGCAGACATCAACCTCCCCTGAAGGGCACAAGAAGCAGGAGAAGGCCTCCTCCTCCTCCGCGACTCCGGCTGGAGTCATGGGCAGTAACATCCCTTGAGAGATCGTGCGCAGCCTCCAAGGCTTTGGAGGCGGCTTGGCCTCGCCCGCCGGGTTCAGGCCGAGCTTCAGGCGGGTGCCTCCGGGCAAAGGAGGCTTCAGCCCCTAGTACCGCCGCAGGCTTGCGGCCTGTTATACGGGCACCTCCATAAGCCGGACTTGGCTCCTCTGACGTCTGCTGAGAGAAGGCCGCTAAGATGCTCGAGCCTTTGGGCGGTGCACGGCAGTGTCCCCTCGGACCGGGCCTCTTCCCACCCCTTGGCCCATCTCCGGCAGTGAATTCGGGGCCGGCTCCATGGCATCCGCTGAGATCGGCCCCTAAGCGCCCGTCAGCCCTCCGACTTGCGCCAGGCCTCGGAGCCTACGGCAGACCCTGCTGTCTGTCGTGACCAGGTTCCTCGCAGTCTTTGCTGCGTCAGGGGAGCCCGAGTCCCCCCTGCCCAACCCCGGGGATTTTTCCCCTCTATCCCTGGATGAGGCTCGGGATACTGGGCTACCGTCCGATCCTCTTCCTTCAGAGCCGGATCTGATGCTGGGTCCCCTGATGCTGGCTTTGACACCGGCCCCGCTGATACCAGTTCTGACACCGGCCCCTCTGACGCCGGTGGGGGATATTCCTATTCCATCGAGCCCTCCACCCCACGGGCCTATCCCAGCTGATCCACCCGTGGAGTACCCGGCTGGGCCGTCTGTTCCAGCAGCTCCTCCAGTTCCTAGGTATCCGCCGTCCTATCCGACGCCAGTTTTCCCAGGTCCTCAGTATCCTGCACCGCAGTACCCGGCGCCGACTCCTCGGATGCCGCAGTACCCGGTTCTGGTATTCCCGCAGCCGGGTTATGGATACTCTCCCTACAGATTTAATCTGTACAACTATCCCCTCCTCCTCCTCCTCCACCACCCCCTAGGCCGCCGGTGGATCTCCAGGAGACTCTTGCCTCTTGGTGGGCTGAGGCCAAGGCTCAGCTCACCAAGGAAGTCGAGAGCTGTCTTATGTCGACGGTGCCACCACCGGCTCCTATACACCCCAGATGGCATACTCCCTCTCCACCTCTGGATTCCCGGGCTTTGCCCTCGGGATCCAGAGAGGGGCAGGACACACGTCCTGGGATTCCCCCTAAGGAACCCGTTCCTCCCCCTAGACGAGCTAGGGAGTCTTACTCTGCTTCCAATTCCTCTTCTTCTTCTCTCTCTCTGACTCCTTGGAGGCCTCCGATGGGTGTTCCGAGAAAGACGACAAGCCAAGCTCTCCGTCCAAGCCCCGGCCGAGGACTCCTCTGAAATCTCCTCTGGAGGATCCTTCCTTCACGGAGTTGCTCAGAAAGATCCAGGAAGTACATCAGTGGCATTCCTTAGAGCCAGATCCTCAACGGGTTAAACTAGCCGAACATCTGGACTTGTCCCTTACAGCTCCTACCCTAGTGCCACCCTGGATCGAGCCTCACGCCCACCTTGTTTCCACTATTTGGAAGCAACCATCGGCGTTAGCCCCACTTCCTAGGAAGTCGAACAGGCTATACCAGGCTCCAGAGGGTGTAGACTTCTTAGACTCTCACCCCCGTGCAGACTCGGTTGTAATTAGCGCCGCTCACGGCTGGTCCGCACACCCGAAACACTTGAGCTCGTCTTCCCCGGATAAGGAATCTCACCTTCTGGATCAGTATGGAAGGAAGATCTACGCTTCTTCCACACTGGGGATTAGGGCCCTGAATTATGTAGCACATATGGGGGATTACCAGAAGGCTGTCCTTACCCGGGCGGAATCTAAGATTGACTCCTTGCTTGCCTGACTCTCAAGTCAAGCAGGAGTTAGCCGACCTGGTCTGTTCTGCTCGTTCAGCCAGTCGTCACATTCTGAGGACAACCTACGATGCAGTGGACACAGCAGGATGGAGTTCTGCGTTCACCGTAAGTCTTCGGCGTCACACATGGCTCTGTGTGTCAGGTCTGGTCCCGGAGGTGCAGTCCGCAATTCAAGAAGTGCCTTTCAGGGGTTCTGTGCTTTTCAGTGGTGATGTCAAGGACATCATCACTGACTTGCAGGAGAAGGGGACAGCACTTAAATCTGTTGATTCAATGTACCGTCCCCATCCTCCACAGCGCCGTCCCTTTCGCAGACGCAGCCAGCCTCAAGCGAAACCTCAGGGAAGGCGGGCCACTAAACGTCGGGGCCCCACAGCTGCCAGGCCCCCGCCGCCTAAAAAAGCAACGGGTGCCCCAGATGCGGCGCTGCCTCACACCACCTGACTCCTTCCCTCTCCCACCGCCTCTGGACGCTCCCGAGGAACCGGTAGGAGGGAGGTTCTCCCTCCACCTTCCGGGTTGGGAGAGGATAACATTGGATTCATGGGTGCTTCAGATCATAGCAGAGGGGCACTCCATAGAGTTTCTGCAGAAACCTCCACGTCACCCACCTCTGAACTACTCTTACTCAAGGGACCATCTTCCTTTGGTCAGGGAAGAAATCTCTGCTCTCCTTGCGAAGCCGGCTATTGAGCCCATCCCCCCTCACCTCCACGGGATGGGTTACTATTCGCATTTCTTCCTCATACCAAAGAAGACGGGAGATCTCAGACCCGTTCTCTATCTCAGCTCCCTGAACCTATATGTGGAATACAAGAGGTTCAGGATGCTCTCCCTTCAAACCCTCTTACCCCTGCTCCAGCCGAGCCAATGGCTTTATGCACTGGATATGCAAGATGCGTACTTGCACATCCCCATTGGCCCTTAGCACCGAAAGTACCTCAGATTTGCATTCAAGGGGGACCACTACCAATTCCAGGCTCTCCCTTTTGGTCTTTCCTCGGCCCCCTGAGTCTTTACCAAATGCCTGGTGGTGGTAGCAGCCCATCTGCATACTTTGGGAGCTCAGGTTTTTCCCTACCTGGACGACTGGCTCCTGGCAGCCCCGTCCAGGGAGGAACTCCTGCATTTTCTCTCCCTCACCCAGCAGGTTTTTACTGGCCTGGGTATTACCATCAACCATTCCAAGTCTCACCTGGATCCTTCACAGAGGCTCCAGTTCATCGGGGCAATCCTCGACATGACAATGTGCAGGGCCTTCCTGCCTCTGGACAGGGGTGCCTCCCTCCAGTCCCAGATTTCCCTCCTATCGGAAAACAGGAGGGTTCTGGCAAGGTCAGTGCTCCGTCTACTGGGGCTTATGGTGGCGGCCATCCCGACGGTTCCGCGCGCCTCCACATGAGAATCTCTCAGTGGACTCTCCGATCTCAGTGGGATCAATGGGTAGACGACCTAGATCATCTCGTTCTGATCTCCTCGCCGATGGTAAGAGACTTGCAATGGTGGATGCTTTGAGAGAACCTTTTCCGGAGGGTCCCCTTTTTTCATCCTCCCCCCAATCAGACTCTGACCACGGACGCTTCAGGCGAAGGTTGGGGAGCCCATCTGGGTCCTCACCGAACCCAGGGCCTATGATCAAACTTGGAGATAGTTCTCCACATCAACGTGCTCGAGCTTCGAGCAGTGCTGTATGCTGTCCAGGCCCTTCACCAATTCATCCTTCCCGGTCACCTAGCTGTCCAAATGGACAAACATGTGCGTGGTGTGGTACATCAACAAGCAGGGAGGGACTCGGTCCTACCCGCTGTGCAGGGAAGCGATGAGAGTTTGGGAATGGGCAGTGCTTCACAACCTTCACCTCACGGCGATCCATGTTCTGGGAGTTGACAATGTCCTGGCAGACAGACTAAGTCACACGTCGGCTCTACCGCACGAGTGGGAACTGGACGAAAAAGTTCTAAAAAGCATCTTCCAGATTTGGGGGACTCCTCAGATTGAACTGTTCGCCTCCTCCCAAAACGCAAAGCTTCCAATCTTTTGCTCGCTTGCTCCAGAGCGAGGCGCTTTCTGGAGTGACGCTCTGTCTCTAAGCTGGAAGGACAGATTCGTCTGTGCTTTTCCCCCAGTTCCTCTGGTCCCTCGTGTGCTGCAGAAGATTGCTTTGAAAGGAGCGAGAATTATTCTGATCGCTCCTTTCTGGCCCAGGCAAATCTGGTTCTCTCTTCTACAACAGTACTCAGAGGTTCCTCCTCCTCCTCTTCCTTTATCTCCAGGATTGCTGACCCAGGATCAGGGAACCCTGGTCCATCCGGGACTCAAGTCTCTTCAACTTTGTGCATGGCTCCTACAGACCTAGCTCAATATCGTTTTGGCATTTCTCCTAAGGTGGCCGAGATTCTGGTGGAGGCTAGAAAACCCTCCACTAGGTCCACCTGCACCATGAAATGGAAAAGATTTTCCATCTGGGCTGCGTCCAGGAATGTGGAGCCCTTTTTCTGTCCTGTGACCATTCTACTTGAGTACATGTGTCATCTTTTCGACCTGGGTCTCAGTCACTCCTCTTTGAAAGTCCATATGGCGGCTACTTCAGCCTACCATGTCCCTTTCACTGATAAGGTTTTTTGCCCAGCTGGAGGTATCCAAAACTTTCCTTAGAGGGGTCCTTCATCTCAGGCCCCCTGTCCGGATTCCAGCTCCCCCATGGGACTTGAACTTTGTCCTCGAGAAACTTACCCTTCCTCCTTTTGAGCCTGCTGCTTCTCCAGACTTGAAGTTTTTATCATGGAAGACGCTCTTCTTGGTGGCCATTACTTCTGCTCGCAGAATTTCCGAGCTCCAGGCCCTGATGTGCAAAATCCCTTTATCTGATTTTTCACAAAGAACGAGTAGCTCTTCACATGAATCCTAAGATTCTCCCGAAGGTGGTAGCGGAATCTACCTTGAATCAGTCTATTGAATTACCTGTCTTCTTCACGCAGTACTCCAATCAAGGAGAATACCTGCTCCATACCATGGATGTTCACAGGATCCTGAGATACTACACTGGTAGGATGAAGGATCTCAGAAAGACTGATCAGTTGTTTGTCTCTTTTGCTCACAAAAGAGAAGGCAATGCTGTCTCTAAGTGTAACCTCTTAGTTACCCAGGGTTACTAGAATCCCAGTAAGACCTAGTGGTAGGCAGGGAAGGCAGCTTGTGAAACTCCAGTTAAATGGGTTTCACACTGTCTCACTCTGTCTTTAGTCACAGCTGAGACTTGAGAGATGACATCACTATAGAACTGTCACAGCTGCATGAGCCACATTTGGAATCTTCAGCTCAGAGAGTGAAGTTTAGAACCTTGGGAAATTCAAAGTGAGTCTTCACTTTGTCCTTAAGCAAACAAGAAGGAAATCTATGAGTTGTCTGTTTATCCCTTCCCTCTGGGGAGGAGGAAAAGTCCTCTGTGGGCTCCAGGGGCAATCCCCTTTGCCCACTATGGAAGGAAGCTGCCTGATTTTGTTTAAGTCTGTTCAAGTATAACAGCAAAGAAAGTGTTATTTCGCCTGTGGGGCAGCTGCAACAAATGGGTGAGTGTTTGGCTCCATTTGAAGGGGCAAACATACTGTTTTCTTCAAGTTGGGAAGTAATGTGGACTGCTATTTGGGAGGACTATGTCTACTAGGACGAACAAATGGAGCAGTTTGACAGTTTAAAGTTTAAATGGATTTAAAGTTCGCTGTAGAGGGGGGTGCATCAGATCATCGACCATTCAATCTACATTTTACAGTTCTAAAGTTTTCTGTGTGTCCAGAGAAATGGCCGGGTATGGGCTGTGGGAGCTGGAGGTGGGAAAACCCCCCATCTTTAGTAACCAGGTCCACCTCTACGGATTTCTTCTGTGTTTTTGCTACTTGCTTTATGCACTTGGCCAGTGATGGGGTGGGTACCCAGACGTGGGTCGCAACTTGAAAATCTCCTAGGAGTCGCAGACTCTAAATGGTGTGGGGAGCCACAGGATGGGAAAATTACTCCTTGTTTGATGAGAGCTCATTTGGAAGTACGAAAACAAATCTTTCTAGGAGTCGCAGACTTCAAGTGGTGTGGGGAGCCACAGTTTGGGAGCCTCCTTGTTGTATGGGATGTCTTGCCAAGGAAAGTTTGGGTTCATTCTTCAAGTGGACCGTCAGTCGAGAGGCCGGCAGGGGTGCCAGGCCAGTCGGGCTATGTATCCAATGCGCATGCAAAGTCCGGGCTGAGTGCCTGGTGGGTCCAAAGCCAGATAACTGTTGTAATGAGTTCATTCTCCAATGGACCGCTGTGTTTTAACCTCTAATCTGCACATACAGTAACGTAGCCCTTTGGGGGACCATGCAATGCTTTGTTATGTGTCATCTAGTATAAATAAAGCCACACTGAAAAATCCCAATTCTGGTTCTGGACATTACAGTTATTGCTTCCTGTAGTTGGATTTACTTGGGTGCCCCTGTGCAGAGTAGCCAAACCTAGGTCCCTTGTGCCAGGTAACCTCATCCTTCCCCGAACCCGTAGAGATATATGTTACCCCCACCAGGAATTGCTGCCCACGCCAACAGCATGCCACCTGTCATTTCCATAGAAAGGGCAGGGGTGGGGGGTTACTTAAGCAATGCCTATCAAAATGGTTGGCCCATTGCATCACTTTCTGTTATGACAACTACAACAAGACCCTACCGGGTCAAGTCAGAGGTCACTGCATTCGTGAAGTAGCAGCCTCTGCAGCTTGTTTCAAGAACGTGTCTGCGGCAGACGTCTGTGCTGCCACCACTTGGACTTCGGTCCATACCTTTACTAAACATTACAGTTTGGACATTGCCTCTCGCCGTGGAGTAGGCTTCGGGTTAGCTGTCTTGCAAGGCCTCCTTTCTTGAGACCTGCTAGATTATTTGCTACTTTTTGGAGTAGTTCCTCCTCCCGGTGCCTTTCATTTGTTCCAGACTGCTTGGGATTCTGTCCTATATGTAATTACCTACTGCAAGAGCCCTCTCAAAGTAAGATAGTACAGTTATGTAAGAACTTACCGTAACAGTAGATCTTCGAGAGAGGCTCTTAGCAGTAGGTAATACCTTCCTGCCCTCCATCCCCTTAGGCTTTTTCAGCTCCTTTTCCATTGAGGGAAATATCTACTTCTCTATCGTCCGGGCCTTCCGGGCCTGTGACAGGAAAGAACTGGAAGGCAGGTGTCCGGGACCGCCCCTTTATACCGACATCGTATGACGCCGGTCACCTGACATGGGGGCGGTCCCTCGCCAGGGACTGCTAGCTAGAAATTTTTCCGTGGGCTCCTGCCGCTGGCCGGCGTCAGTCCTATATGTAATTACCTACTGCAAGAGCCTCTCTCGAAGATCTACTGTTGCGGTAAGTTCTTACGTAACTACTTTCCTTTATCAGCAGTGCAGCCATGTTGGGGTTGTACAGACTGCTGCCTGCGATAAGGCAAACATTCCCTTGGCATCACACCCCCCAGACAAGGACTCCAGGAAGATTGATGCCATGGCAAAAAAGCAGTACATGGCATCTTCCTTGGGACTCAGGCAGGCAAATGATATGGCCTGTACAGCCAGTTACCAGAAATCCAGGTGGGACACTGTACTGGCACTGGCTAAACAGGCTTCCCCCCAGCTTGCCTAGGAGCTGGAGGAGGTGGCTGCAGATGGGATTGAGGCATCAAAAGTTCAGTTTCATGCTGCTGTGGACTCCAGTGATGTGTCATCAAGAGTCATGGCTACATCTGTGGCTCTTTCAGAGAATGGGTTGGCTCAGATGTACTAGCCTCTCACAGGATACCCAGGCTAAGGCCATGGATTTTCCTGTAGTGGGTAATTCTCTGTTTGGGGAGCAGACAGCGAATTACATGAAGAAAATGGACGAGTACAGGACCACTTACAGGAGTGCTCAGGCCAAGGAAAGGCAGGCAGCTTCTCAAAGGCAGCAGTCTAGGGGCAGGGGCAGGCCTTTTCAGAGGCAGGCCTTTTCAGAGGCCTTTTTACCAAGCACAGGCCTCTTCTTCCTTTTCACAGAGGGGGTTCTTCAGCGGGAGAGGCAGAAGGGGGATGAGCAGGCCTGCATTCACCCCTCAGCCTAAAGCCCCTGCCAAGCAGACAACCTGATGGGTCTGCCTGGGTCAACTCTCCTATCCCAGTAGGGAGCAGGCTGGCTTACTTTGTCCAGGACTGGATGTCTATCACATCAGACAAGTGGGTCCTGGAAATAGTAAGCCAGGGACAGGCTCTCAGCTTCAAAATATTTCCAAAGATGAGAGTCAGATCTTTTCCACCTGCAAATCTTTCGGAAACCCTTGCCCTAGAGGCAGAGGTTTCTTCTCTCCTAGCTTTAAGAGCTATAGAGAGAGTACCTACCCTACACTGGGGCAAAGGACTGTACTTCAGGTACTTCCTGACCCCCAAAAAGACAGAAGAGTGGTGACCCATCCTGGACTTAAGATATCTGAACAAACATCTTTTAAAGCCAAAGTTCATGATGATAGCTTTGGGAATTATCCTTCCCTCTCTAAGGCCAGGGGACTGGCCAGCCTCCCTGGACCTCAAAGATGCCTACTTTCACATTCCCATCAGGTGCTCCCACAGAAAGTACCTCAGGTTCGAGTTGCCCTCAGGCCACTATCAGTTCAGAGCAGTGCCCTTTGGCCTAACCTCAGCTCCAAGGGTCTTCACAAAGTGCCTGGCAGTAGTTGTTGCCTTCCTAAGTAGACAAAAGATTTCCATTTTTCCATATTTGGACGACCTGCTCATAGTGGGCCAGTCTGCAGACCAAGTCAAGTCAGACCTGCAAGTGACCCGGCAAGTGCTCACTTCTTTAGGATTTCTTCTCAACCTACCAGAGTCAGTTCTCGAACCAGTGCAGCTCCTCACCTTCATAAGGGCAGAGCTGGATACGGTAAAAGCAAGAGCCTTCCTTCCCCTGGAAAGGGCAAGAGCTCTCATGGAGCTGTCTTCTTCATTGAGCCTTCGGGTGTCTCGACCAGCAAGGCATTTCCTTCAGCTCTTGGGCCACATGGCAGCTTCTGCAGCAGTGGTCCAAGGTGCAAGATTCCAGATGAGGGACATTCAGTTCCATTTGAGAGCTTTTTGGTCCCAAAGAAAGGATTCCCTTACCAAACTAATCCCAGTGACTCGAACTCTGATCCAAGTCCTGCAGTGGTGGCAGGATCAGGACAAATTTTGGCAAGGGGTTCCATTTGCCACTCAGTCTCATTCAGTGGTCCTTACCACAGATGCTTCCCTGCTAGGCTGGGGAGCTCATTTGGGGGACCTCACCATCCAAGGACTGTGGTCTCCTCAGGAATCTCTTTTACACATCAATCTCTTGGAACTCAGGGCAGTGTTTCTGGCACTGCAAGCTTTTTCCCAGTCAGTACAGAACAAGGTGGTTCAGGTCAGAACAGACAACACCACCACCATGTGGTACATCAACAAGCAAGGAGGCACTCGGTCTATGGCCTTGTGCATAGAAGCAATGAAGTTGTGGTCCCTGGCTTATTCCCTGTAAATCTCTTTGATAGCAGTTCACCTTCCAGGGAAGGACAATGTCCTAGCAGATGCAATGAGCAGAATATCTCAGGGCTTTCATGAATGGGCCGTGGATCCTCTGATGTTGAAGGTGATTTTTTCAAGATGGGGCACTCCAGAGATAGATCTTTTTGCAGCCCCAGACAATCACCAACTTCCTCTCTTTTGTTGCAGACCCCCAGTCTTGGGCTCAGTCCCCCTGGATGTTCTGATTCTGAACTGGTAAGGGAAATTTCTGTATGCATTTCCCCCCTTCCCTCTCCTGTTCAAAGTTCTAGTCAAGATAAGGTCACAACATTGCAAAGTGATTCTGATTACTCCAGACTGGGCCAGGCAGCCATGGTACCCCTTGTTGTTGTCCCTAGCAGTCCATCTTCCCCTGTCTCTTCCCAGGAATTACAAACTGTTAACCTTCTCTCAGGGGAGGATTTGGTACCCCAATCTTCAGTCTCGCAATCTCAAGGCATGGCTCTTGAAGAGTTAGTTTGCAGATTGCATCTGTCTCAGGGAGTTCTGGATATTCTCAAAGCTTCCCGAAAGCCTTCCACCAGAAAGACTTACAACTCCAAATGGAAAAGATTCAACATTTGGAGTTACAAGAAGCATATCTCCCCAGATACTGCTGAATTGCCTACAGTTCTGGATTATATGGTCCATCTTAATAGCCTGGGCCTCAGAACAGCTACTCTCAGGGTACACTTGTCTGCTGTTTCTGCTTTCCTGTCAGTAGACAAGTCTTCCTCACTGTCATCTGACCCTGTATTCTGTAAGTTTTTCAAGAGATTGTTTCATACCAATCCCCCCTTTAGGGATCCTGCTCCTGCTTGGGATCTTAATATTTGCATTGCTCAGCTTATGCAACCCCCTTTTGAGCCTTTGTCCTCAGCAGAGCTTAAGTACTTGACTTGGAAAACTGTGTTTTTGGTAGCCATTACTTCTGCTAGACGTATCAGTGAATTGCAAGCCCTGTCAGTGGAACCTGATTTCATCACTTTGCACAGAGATAAAGTGGTCCTTAGAACTAACAGAAAGTTCTTGCCTAAAGTGGTTTCAGAATTCCATCTGAATCAGTCTGTGTCTCTCCTGTTTGCTTCACTGATCATTCTTCATCAGGGGAGAGTAGGCTACACAGTTTGGATGTTAAAAGAGCCCTTAGTTACTACATAGAGCATACCAAGGGTCACAGGTTTGATTCCCTCCAGTTGTTCCTCACTTATGGAGAGGTAGGAAAGGGCAAACCTGCCACCAAGAGAACTATTGCCAGGTGGATTTTGTCTTGTATACAGTTCTGTTATGAGAAACTGCGAAAGATTCCACCCTCAGGCTTGAGGGCTCACTCTACAAGAGGTACATCTGCTTCCCTGGCTGCTGCCAGGGATATCCCTCTCTTAGAAATCTGTCAAGCAGCCACCTGAAAAACAGTACATACCTTTACCGGGCATTACTCTGTGGATATCCAGGCTAGGAGTGATGCTCGGTTTGGCTCAACAGTACTTCAGAGCCTATTCCCAAAGTAGGTTCTGTCCCTCCTCCATGGAGGTACTGCTTGGTAGTCTGCACTTGTCAGAATACAGCAAGACTTCATGTTGTTTGAAGAAAAAAATTACTCACCTTAGTAATTATGTTTCTTCTAGTGGAGTCTTGCTGTATTCTTCTCCCCTGCCTCCCTCTCAGAACCTGGATTTTTTGGGATGTGGGTGGGCAGGTGCAGTGTTAACACCCAGGGTGCCCCCTTACACCCTCTGTTACTCATGGGGTGATATGTTATTTCAATTTTATTGTTTTTTGTTTTTGGGTTTCCTGACTTGAGTCTTCCTTTGGGAACCCAAAAGATTATTTTTCTGCCAGTTGGCTAGTAAAAATTTTACAGTTTCCACACAGAACACCTAGTGAGTTTTGCTCGTAAAGGTCTGACGGTTGCAGTTCAGAATACAACAGGCAGAGACATCAACCAAGCCCGAGATCAATATTCTATGCCCTGCATAGAAAAGTTAACCCATTGTTCTCCGGGGCAGTTTAAAGGTTGGGACTAACTGCACTTGTCACAATACAGCAAGACTCCACTAGAAGAAACATAATTACTAAGGTCAGTAATTTTTTAATCACTCTTGCCATTCACAAGAGGGGTCCCATAAGGATCCATCCCAGGCCCATTGTTGTTCCTAATCTATGTAAATAATCTGGGCTCGGGCATCACAGGCTCCAATATTCACTTATTTGTGAACGATACAGTCCTCTACATATCGAAACCTAGAGTTGGTCAAGTATGTTTTATTCTCCAATCTGATTTCATCAAACTTCAGCATCATTTGATAACAGCCAAACTGCTCCTAAATGCAAAAAAAACAAAGGTTATGTTCTTCTGTTCCCCTAATATTCCCTCAGTATGCCCCATGACAAACCACTATGATCCCATCACCACCCTTAGAAGAGACTCACTCGAAGTGGTGAATCACTTTAAATACTTAGGCTTCATATTTGACTCACACCTATCCTTTTCATCACATGCCGAAGCTGTCACAAAAAAACTGAAATTTAGGCATCGCTTCTTTTTCAGGAACAAATCATTGTTCTCTCGAGACTCCAGAACTAGACCGGTACAGGCCATGTTCATGCCTGTTCTTGATTACACTGGTATTCTCTTTAAAAATTGTGCACCCATCTACCTATGTAGGGTAGACACGCTCTATCACCGGGCAATCCATTTCATTACCAATGCCCCAGCCAGAACCCATCATTGTACCTTGTATGAGGCAATGAAGTGGACCTCCTTATCCACCAGGAAAATGGTGCACATTTATACTTGGACATATAAAGCACTCTTCAATAAGCTATCCCCTTATATATCAGCCTTCTCATGCTCAGCTAGCACCTACACCCTCAGAAAATGTGCATATATTACCCTGAATGTGCCAAATTATCGGACATGGTTTGGTAGGGCATCTATAACCTTTTCTTTTCCCTGTCTTTGGAATAAGCATCAAGCTACCCTAAAACTCCATACCCTTATCCCAGTTAGGGTGTTTGTTGGTAGGGTACATGAGATCACTGCTGAAACCTGCAACTGCACTTAGCTTCCCTCGCAGGTCTACCTTCTTCCCATCCCTCTCCTATTGTCTTTATAGATTCCTGTGTATACTGGCATCCACCCACCACCTACCTACCTTCCTTCCTTCCTTTTCTACCCAAGTTGTCTCCCATATTTATTAGGTGTGGTAAACTTACTGTCAAGCGATGTTTCTAATTTATCTCTATGTATTGATTTAACCAACCTGTTCTACGTACCATGATATCTCTGCTGTTTTTCTACGATGTGCTACTTGTATTGATTGTCTGTGATTATTTTTATTAGGTGGTGATAAACTTACTGTCATGTGATGCTTTTGCCTTTCCGTATTTGTTACAACCAATCTACTCTATGTACCATGATATACCTGCTGTATTACTATGATGTATCCATTTACTGACTGGCTGTGATGTTTAGTACTTTGTATCTAGGACCTCCTTGTGAATGAGCATGCTCAATGGAAGCTGTCCCTACACAATGAACTGAACTGAAACAGAACAGTATCATCTGCGTACGTGTGTATGTCAGTGGAGGAGCAAGCAGTAAGTAAGTCATTTAGGAAAACAGAGAAGAGTATTGGTCTGAGTACTGATCCTTGAGGGACTCCGGTGTTGATGGGAAGGAGGTGGAGAGGGAGTTTCCCATCCTGACTGATTGGGTTCTACCCATAAGACAGGGATGGAACTAGCTAATAGTGGTCATGGAGAGACCAGCTACTGTAAGCTTGTTGAGGAGAAGAGTGTAGGCAACAGTGTTGAAGGCTTTGGCCAAGTTGACAAAGATGGCAGAGGTGATGCAGCCCTGGTCCATGCCAGAGAGAATGGTGTCAATAAGCCGGAGAACAGGAGGCTGTGGTGGAGTGGGCTTTGTGAAAACCAGACCGGAAAGGGGTGAAAAAAGATGAGGCTTCAAGGAAAGGAGAAAGCTGAGCCAGTACCAGGTGTTCTTGGAGTTTGTCGAGGACTAGAAGTAGGGATATCGGTCAGAAGTTACCTGGATTTGAGGAATTACCACTCTTGGGAAGGGGGTCTACTATGGCACATGTCCAGGTGTTAGGGACAGTGTAAAGTGAGAAGGAGAGATTCAGTAGGGAGATGAGTGGAAGGGCAGTAGCATGAGCCAAGAGGTGTAGGAGCTGTGTACGGATTTTTTGACCCTGGACTTAACGTCATGGACAATTCAGGGTGATCAGAATGTCACGGGGACAAAATGTTTCTGTTATTAATGTCACACAGCACAAAACAGAGCAGACTAATGGTCGAGGAGTAACCGAGACAGTGCTTCAGTAAAAGGTGGCAACCTGACTTTCCTTCTGTTGTTATTATTAAAAATGTAGACATATTTGTAATTTTTATTTGTTAATTTTCCTAGTGAATAGACACAACCAAATTCCTATTCAGGGTAAAAAAGGGTGAATGTCAGGCTTACAGTATGTTCCCCGTACTACAAAAAGAAGGAGCATGCACACAGCCACAGAGCATCCACAAGGACCAGAATGTCAAACAAGGCACAAAAAGTGGTGTACACAACTGTAAAAAAACACTCTGGCTGACTACAGAAATCTGGCTGCAAAACCTAAACTCAAGCCCCTGAATATAACAATCAGAGCAAGTCTGCCAATTAAAAATCCCTGCCATAATCTTCTGAAGGTAAGCACAAGTCCACTTTTGAAAATGATGTCCACACACCACTCCACTGTATACTACAGTGCTAGGTCTTGCTGGTGGATGGAGCAAGAGTTGCAGTGGATGTCTGGAGCCTAGGGAGGAAATAAATAACAGACATGGGTGAGTGTGATATGAACAGGTGAGGCGGTCAGCAAGCAAGCAAGTGCCAATCATAAAAAAAGAAAAACTTGCAAAAAAAACACTCTGGATGATTACAAGAATATGGCTGCGCAGTGTGTGAGTATTTTTGGCATAGATGAGCAACTGATGTCATACAGTGTGCGTTGAATATAAATTTTGAAAATGTCGCCATTAACCCACCATGGTGTCTACATTCTATCTGCAACCAATTCAGCTTGTGACAAATGCAATATCGACGAATTGACTGCAACAAACTGTCTGCGGTGAATTAAACCACAACTAACTGTCCATATGCCGTAGGAGCTTGTGGTCAAGCCTATCTGGGTTTTTGCCCTTATGGGGGATAAGGGCTAGGAGAGCTTTCAGGGTGTCAGCAGGGAAGACAGATAGGAAGGAGAAGCAATAGGGAGAGGAGGGGGGGTGTAAGAAGCTGGCTGTTGAAGAGCTGGAAGGGGTAGGGATGCTAGAAGGGTGGAATTACAGGTGGTGAAGAAAATGTTGAATTTGGTAGCCACGGGGGGGGGGTCTGAAATAGTGATGTCTCCTACCTTTAGGACTGGAGGAGAGGGTTGGGCCAGGGAGAAAATAGGGCATGGACTACTTTTCCAGAACTCAGATGGACTGGTAAGGTTCTCCTGGAGGGTGGATGAGAAATATTCTGAAATGGCAAGTTGGATGGCCCTGGTGCAGGTGTTTCGGAGGGTACAATATTTAATCAACTCTCCATGGGTACCTGAGACCTTGTGTGTTTTCCATGCTTGATCACAAGCTCGCTGACAGGCCAGCAGTTTGTCTTATACTCAAGGGATGTGGGAGTCTTGGACTCTGGTTTTCCTGATTGAGGCGTGCCAGTCTCAAGCTTTTAAGAACTTGGTTTTGAAGTAGCCCAGGGCTGAAACAACAGAGAAGTAAGTGGAAACAGAAGACCAGTTGGTTCCAACAAGCTCCTCATGGAGGGAAGAAAGGTCTAAGGACCTAAAGGAGCGGAGGAGGACATTGTTTGGCGGGGCTTTGGGGAGGTGGATTTTTCGCACTCAGTAGACCATGTGTTGATTGCTGAGTGTATCTGGCAGGATTCCAGGTATAACTACCCAGTGGGAGTGTGATACAAGAACCCAGTCCAGCAGGGTATGTTTACCTGATTTGTGGTTTAAGCGGGTTGGTTCTGAGATCATTTGTGTTAGATTCAAGGATGAGATGTGAGTACAGAATTGGAATTGTTGACTGGAAAGCCAGTTTATGTTAAAATCCTCGTGGATGAAGAGTTCACAGTCAAAGAGTGGGTGATGACAGTGTAGATGAGGTCAGAGAGAGAGGAAGAAAGGGGGCTCGGGCAGCACTAGACACCACCCACAAAGATAGGGGACCAAAGACAGTTTTAGTAGCAGGAGTTCATATGCAGAGGGGGAGGAGACAGAGAGGCAGAGAGTATACTGAATTGAAGATTAACTATATA
Source organism: Neoceratodus forsteri (assembly GCA_016271365.2). Classification (NCBI taxonomy): domain Eukaryota; kingdom Metazoa; phylum Chordata; order Ceratodontiformes; family Ceratodontidae; genus Neoceratodus; species Neoceratodus forsteri. The sequence continues at coordinate 28,150,724 of JADMNL010000035.1, read as the reverse complement.
TGGCCACTCCCCACCCCTGAATAACCTGTCCTGCTGAATAAGGGTGTAATCGGGGATGGAGATGGCAGTGTCAGGTGTCTTAGAGTAGAACCATGATTCAGTAATGATCACCACACTAGGTTTCTGGCTAATCATAAGAGGCTGAAGTAGATCAATCTTTGAAAGAAGGCTTCTAATGTTGAGATTAATTACTTTTAGTCCTTTTGGGAAGTCAGTGGAGGGGTGAGATGGGATTGTCCTGGTTTGGGTTCTATATCCCTTGATTCCAGGAGCAGTAGAATGATGAGCAGCTTATAGGGGATGGGTAAGCGCCTTTGAGATAGGAGGGACTAAAGAGGTGAAAAAAAGGAGATATTGATGGGGGAGGGGCTAGATACGAACCGCAAGGAGTAAAGGGATGCTAAATGGATACAGGGTGAGTGAAGGATGGAGGATCTCAGGTGCCAGGGTGAGTGAAGGAGGGGTTGATGAGACAAAAATGGAAGAGTGGGGGACAAGCTTTGAGGACAGGAGAGCAAAGGTGGCAGAGCAGTAAGTGGGAGGGATGGCCATCAGGGTAAACAGGAGGGGGAGGTGGCAAAAATTATGAGTATAGTGGGGAGAAGATAAGAGAAAGAAAGAGATGGGACAGCAGTCACGGAATAAGATGGAAGGGGAGAGGCAGAAGAGGAAACTGGGAAATAAGTGCTTAGTTAGCTAGGCGGCAGAGACAGGTGGGGTTGGCAAAGTGAGGAGATAGGTTTAAAGGAGGAAATGGGGCAAATAAAGCAGAATACAGCATAAAAATATTACAGAAACACAGTGGCAGTTAACAGAGCACTGATTTGTAGTTTACAACAAGCAAAACTACAATACAAAATATCTGCCCAGGTAGTCATGATTAGACTTAATTCAGGTGCATGCTGGTGAAATATTGAGGAGAAATAATGAGGAAAGACAATTTTAATATAGGCTGTACTGTAAGGTAATAAAACACTGTGAAACTTGGTTCTATACTATACAGCAGGTAGCATCTAACATATTGTAGACCTTTAATATACCCATAGTTAAAGTCTCTGTAATTTGTTGTGGCCAAGATTCTATAGGGTTAGAACAGGGCTGAGTTGAGGCACTAACTGGTATTCCACCGAAGTGCTCCATTCAGCTATAAGCAGCTGGCCGATCATTTACTCATGAGTGAGCAAGAACTGGGCCGAACCAAGTGTGCATAGACAGGGGGGAGTCTTAGACATTACCACTAAAGCCTCTTCATAGGGGTGCAGAACTCCACTGATTGGTTCCACCCACTATAAAAACAACACCGCTTTTGGGTGGGATTGGTTGCTGGAGAGGATGGGTGGCAAGACCTATATAGGGGTGCCACATAGCGACACCAATGAGGAGTACAATATGGGGCTGCCACATAGCAACGCCACTGAGGAGTACTGTGGTTGCCCTGCTGCAGCAGTACTGCCAGGGGAGGGCAACTCAGTCCTGACCCTCACGACCCCCGTATCAGGTTCGTCTACAGAGTTAAAATGACTGTTGAGCACAAGACAGATGGTTAGGTAAGTGAAGCTGTGCAGGGGGGGAGGAGGAGGAGTTAGAATGGGGGGGAGGGAGTCACAGAGGCCTGGAGCTAGGGGGTGGGAGAAAGAAAACGAAACATGAGAGAGGCACAGCAATAAACAAACAGTTAAGCAAATGGTTCCACAGACTTGTCAGGAAACTGTGTTGGAGTCGGGAGAGCCCTCCAGGCAGTACACATATGCACTGCTGGCAGGCTGCACGTAACAGGAGCTCAGAAACAACACTATGCCTGAAAGCAGGTAACCATTGCCACAATGCCCAACTGCCCCTCAAGATCCCCCAAGGAAAGATGTACCACCCTTTTACTTTAGACATGTCACCAAAGCCGAAACCATTAAGCATATTTAAAGGGCACTTGGCAAGACCAGGATGGGGGCAGATCTGCTTGACATGAAGCTGATTGGTCTACTCCTTCACGAACTTGCTGGTCCTCTTATCATGGTGTTTAATGCCTCTCTAAAATCAGGAGTATTTCCAAACGTATGGTAGTCTGCTAACATAACGCCTATCTTTAAAGCGGGGGATAAAACCCAAACATCCATCTACAGACCTATATCCATCCTTCCTCCCCTTTCAAAAGTACTCAAAAGAATGGTCTCAGAGCAGCTTACTGAATACCTTGATAACCATAACCTACTCTGCCTGCAACACCATGGCTTCCATAAAAAGTAGTCCACGCTCACCACTCTAGTTGATTATTCATCCCAACTATATAACGCCTTGGATAGTGATCGGGCAGTTGGATCAGTCTTCACCAACCTTACGAAGGCTTTCAACTCTGTTAATCCCAACCTCCTCCTAAGTTGCCTTCTGTCTACAGGTTTATCCCCAAATACGGTACTATGGTTTGGCAACTACTTCTCTAACAGATCACAATGAGTCAAAATTGGTGATACCCTATCCACAGCGAAGAAGGTGCACCTCAGGGTTTTGCAGGGGTCAGTCCTTGGTCCTCTACTCTTTAGCCTTTTCATCAACTCAGCCTCAATGGCTTGCTCAGCAAGCACAGTTCTCTATACTGATGATGCAGTGATCTCAGTCACTGGCAGAGACCAACAATCCGTCACAACTGAACTCGAAAACAGCTTCCATAAACTTTAATATTGGTTTACGGAAAACAAGCTACTATTAAATGTCAAAAAAACAAAGAGGATGCTCTTCACTACCTCCCAAAGCAAAAGGAAATACCTGCCCCTGCGTATTCATAACCAACAGGGTGAGATCCTAGACCAAGTATCCAACTTAAATTATCTTGGTATTACCTTTGATGACATGCTCACCTTCTCAAACCACATTGACTGTGTTATCAAGACTGCAAATATAAAACTTGGTGTACTTTATCATCACAGACATTCATTGACACCGGATGCACTCAAACTAGCCACCAGTAGCTCAGTACTGTCTACCATTGACTATGGTTTGCCTATATATGGGGCAGGCACAAAAACTGCTCTTAACAGGATCAACACACTCTTTAATAAGGCCAGTCGTCTTACTTTGGGGGTTACTCTCGACACCCACATTGACACGTTGTACACTGAAACTGGGTGGCTCCCACTCCATCTTAGAGGGCAATACCAAACCTGCCTACTTCTAAAAAAAGTACTACCTAGACTGACACCACCCACACTGAGCGAACACTTTAAGCTGGCTGTCCCAATGAAATCTACCAGTAGTTTGGTCGCTGATAAGATGGTGATTCCCTTCAAAAGGCTGAAACTTGCCCAGAACTCCATCCTGTATCAGGGACCAAAATGGTACAGTGAACTATCTGCTGACCTCACAGATACTACCAACATTAGTACCTTCAAAGCTGGGCTCAAATCTCTCCTTGGCTCTAAAATGAATTGTACCTGCCTACACTTATGTGATAGTACCTCACCCCTAGTTTTCCATTTACCTACCCCCCTCTACATCTTTCAGCTATACACCACTTTTTTCTTAACCCACTCCCCTACCCCCAAATTACCTGATGATGGCCTCATTTGGTTGAAAGCTCCACCTCTCTCTCCCATCTCAGACGATGCCACCTCCTGCTGAGCCCCCCAACCCCCTCTTATCTAATCAGTCTATCTGTTAGTATTTACTAATCTGATGTGTACAAGTTCAAATTTTACTATTACTGCCTGTGTATATGCTTCAGTATTTTTTTGTTTGTTTGTTTTTGCTCTGTAAACCTTGTATTTTTGCAGTGTTTGTTCAACAATGACATGGAACCTTTGAAAATAAGTCCTTGACTCAAAGGTATTAATCCCACACTAAATAAGTAAATAAATACAGATGAGAGGACTGCAGCACAGTACAGTGCTTGATGACCCATAGAATGTAAATGCACTTGAGCAAATAAGAAGGCTCATGGTAGCAAACTGGACGAAAGAGAATACAATAGTAAGACTGCACACTTTAAAGTAAACTGTGGAACATGTAAATACAGGCAGAGTACACTTAAAGCAACTAAGTGAACTTGGCATGGCAGGCAGAGTGGCTTATGAGTAACAGAGAATCACTCACAGGTGGCATTTTTTTTTTTTTTAAATGGTGCCAAACGCCACAGATCTTGAAGGAGCCCTGCTAAGACTGTACCTGGGGCAGTACTGTTGTTGCAAATGGCTGATTTCTTTTAACAGAAAGTCCTGAACCAGCCCAGGATTAACTGAGCAACAGGCGTCGGTGTCCTGCAGTGCGGTGTGTAAGCATTAATCCACAACAAAGGAGGGCTCTACTAGAGGAATTAATGCTTGTCTGGGTGAGTGCCTCCAACCACTGACGAGCATTAATTCCCTAGTAGAGCCCAAATTTGGAGTGGATTAATGCGCTTGTAACATGGCAAGTGCAGGGGGAATACTCTTATAAGTCAATTTTATGTGGGTCAGACATGAACAGCTACTCACAATATTGCTGAATGCAATATTATATGCTGTTCAGACAAGCACTTTTGAGTTAGCAGATAGGGTGTCTAAATGTCCAGCTGTACGCATTCACATTCACTGCTTGACATCCATTTATATTGTGAGTGCTCATTTAACATACTTTGTTGAATAATGTTTTTTTCTTATATAAAACAGAAATTTAACAAGGCATTTAATTCTGTATACTCATGGAGTGGTGTGTTCACTCATTTTCTTCATTTTCCATTGTGATTCATTAATGCATTATGGGAAAAGTACAAATATTTGCATATCTGATATCTGTTTGTACTATCCCCACAATGCACTGGTGGAATGAGAAGAATAGAGGCTGACAATCGCTCCATTGCACTTGTTAAATGCAGTTTTATATTTCTGTTTCCCATGAATGTGGTGTTCTACATTCTGTCTCTGTGGCTCGATTTGATCTTTTATACTGCACTGAAGCTGATCCTCGTTTTCTCTGAGGTTGCGTGGGTGGGTGAGTACAGCTCACCAGCATTCAGTGTGCCTGTCAACATCTATTAGTGCTACCTGAATTAGATAGATAGCTCCATTTCATTTCTTGCCTCCCCCCACCCCCAAGGTCCCGGGGCCTGACGGGTGGATGAGTAGGAGTCAGCACCATTAACTGTCAGGATCTAGTTAGCGCCACCTGTAGGACAGAGAAAAAATAGCATGCGAGGCAGTGATTATCTCTCTCTGTTTTCTCTTAAGCGCGGTTCTGATGTCAAGCAGGCATTACTAGGGGATTAATACCAACTTGACGTTTGGTCACATGTGGGGTTTCAACCAGTCCAATTAGTTTATTGCACTATTTCATTTATTGCCATGTTACAAACTGCCTTAAAGTTACTCTGGTAGTCACAGGAATTGTCGAAACAGGAATAGTAGTGAAATACATGTCATGAAATTGTGGACAAAAAGAAATAACAGCTGTTCAATATAAGGGGAGAGAGAGATGATGATGTGTGACCTTGATATGACTGTTTTTTCAGTAGTATTTATTTATTATTTATTAGAAAATTTGGTAACTGGGCAAGGCAAGCTGAGCCAAGGTTAATTTCCAGGTGTGACCCAGAGGAACACAGTTACAAAGAAATACAAACCAGGATGATAAAGAAGTAACAAGAACAATGACATAAAGTGTATCAGTCAAGTGCGATACAGACAGTAATGCCAAACGTTTCAACTGGGTAGCCAATAATTAATAATAATCTTTATCTCTTGAAAGCGCAATTCAATAAATATCAAAGCGCTTTTACAAGGATTTAAAACATTAAGATTTAAAACCTTATAAATAACAAATGTCAAAACTTAATCATCTGGAAAAGCAAGAGAGAATAAAAAAGTTTTAAGAGCAGATTTAAAGCTCTCCACAGTTAGGCACACCCTTATCTGAACAAAAATCGAAAGCAACGGTATAAATAAGGTAAATTTAAAGAGTGCGGTACCTAGGTGTATCTGTGGTTTCTTCTTTTTGCTAAAGCCAGCAACTTACAGGTGCTAACTGGGCCACCCAGCCACTCGTGTTAAAACTTTTGCTGCTGCAGCTGCATTAGACTTCCAGAGTGCAAAAAAAAAAAATCAATAAGTAGTACATTTATTTATTCAATATCCTTATCATTCTTCAGTGACGTATGAAAAACATGTACTGACATTAGCTTACCTCAGCTACTTGCTGCTGTCATTTTTAAATAAGTAACTTAAAAGTTGCTATGTTTAAAAACTTTGTATTACAGAGTCAAGATGCTGCAGCCAAAGCACATGGAACTGGTGCACATAATACGTTCATAAGTACAGTCAGTCATCAGGCATTTGAATTAAAAAAAAAAATACCACTCATTCTTGCTGGCAAATTGCAATAATACATACAACTTTCTAAGATAATACTGTATATCGGCGTCTACGAGTTATATAAATAAAATATATTTTATACATAAACAAAAAAGTGGTTTCCTTACCGCATAATGAATATTTAATGTTGCTGCAGCAGCTGGCATGTGATGCTTAAGGGTACGGTGTCAACACCCTTAGGCCTCAAATTATCCTTATTTTAAACAAAAACACACTTTATGATTGATCAGTTTCTGTAAAGACTGCTGATGTATCTGGTTGTTTGGATTTAATTCCTTTTTTCACCCTACAGAATTAGAACATATAGGAAATCTGGACAGATATATCAGTTTGTGGCACAGTAAGGGATTAAAAGTGAAAAACAGGCTGCCCTCTACTGATGTTACCACCACACATTTTGTTTGCACTCCTTGATCAACTTCCACAGCATTTTTCCTGGTTGGGAATACCTCCACACAGTCTAGCCACTCATGATGCAGTGAGAGGAGAGAAGGATATGGCATCATGAGTTGCTACACTTTTTTTGGGGGGGTGTTTGTAATGTTCAGGAGGTGTACAATTAGAGTTGATCAAGGTAGGATTTGAAACAAGACAAGGTTGGATATGTTAACAATAATACCTAATAGGGTGGGCGGTATTGGGCTATACCAGACCACCAAGGGGTGTAATGAACCCTGATGCCATAGGCAGAGGGCCTTATAACCCCTGGAAGGACCAGTATAGCCCATACTGTCTACCCGGGAAGATATTATTGTGCTTGGAAAATGGTATCTGGGCTCGAGATTACAGACCCACATAAAGTGGAGAGCTATAACTTGTGCTGTGCCTTGTAATTACCTGGGAGCCCCAATATGCTATATTTGGTCAAATAGTGCACCAGCAGTACTTGAGTGATATACACAGCCATGATGATGCAGCACTAAGCCACTTGTGCACTGTCCCAACAGGGCTTCTGAGTACACTACCAGAATGCAAAGTGGCAGAGCGCTACCTGCAGTATTCAAAGGGACCTATGTAAATGAGCCTACTGGGTATACACTAAGGGGCCATTTGCATGCCCAATATGGGTTCATTTGCATGGGTAGTGAGGCAGGTTAGTGCAGAACTGCCCCAACCCCCCCAATTTCCTGATCCTAGAACTGTGGAAATATCCCTGGCAGTAGTAAGGGTCCCCACACCCCCGATTGGCAGCTTGTATCTTAGTTTAAATACATTCCTGGTGTTAGTGGTCCCACCCTCCAATCACCAGCCCATACTGTAGTTCAAATCTGTCCCTGGTGCTAGTGGTTCACCTCTGATTGCCAGCCTGTACCATAGTTCAAATAACTCCCTGGTGCTAGTGCACCCCCGCCCCCGTTATTGCCAGCCCACAGTACAACAGAACACCCTTCCTGGCATCCAGTGGTCCCCCACCCCGGTCACCTTATCATTCCCTTCAATGCTGTGGGTGCATACAGTGACCAGTGCAGCCCTCCTCACACCTCCTCTGCCAGCCACTGTATGCAGAGGCAGGGAACGCACATGTTATTTATAGGATGGGGGGACCACTAGCACAGGCTGGCAGTATGGGGGGCCCCTAACACCAGGGATGTATTTAAACTACCATATGGGCTGGCAATTGGAGGTGGAGAACCACTGGCACCAAGGATGGATTTAAACTACCGTATGGGCTCTCAATCGGGGGGGGTGACCACTACCATCAGGGATATATTTACACTACATACAGGCTAATGATTAGGTGGGGACTGTCACAAACTCCCTCCACAGGTCAGGCCTTCTGCTCCCACAGTGCCAACCTCAGAGTGCAATAGTGTGAACAGGTAACAGACAGGGTACCCCTCCTCTCTGTTTTGGGTCTGAATCACCTTTTAGTCTTAAGTTCTGGAGGGATTAAAACTGTGAACTTTAAGCTAGCATACCCAATTACAGGCTCAGATATATAGTCTCTTCGGGGCTGCAGTACAATCTTTCACTGGGGCACCAAGCCAGGGCTCCAAAATGAACCCTTAAAACTCTGTAAGAGACCCTAGGTATATTCTTACCTTCTGAGCTTAGTAACACCATCAAGCCTTTGAACAGTTGTCAGACTTAATATCAGTTCATCAATTACATGCAAAAAAATGACTGAGGAGACAAAGGCAGTATCTTAAGAAAAGATGGTTTACTAAAAATTGTAAAATAAGTAAGATAAAATACAGAACAGATATCAAGAGCTTGCAATCTATAAAGAAACAAGGGAAAATATAGAACAAAACTCTCACCACAATAAAGTTAGATCTTTGCTATCTCTAGCTCTCTAAGTGCGTTTTTTAAGTTGAGTCTTTCAGCTTTCAGAGCCCAGGATGATATTTCCACATTTCAGATACACTGATACATTTTCAACTCTATTTCCACACCCACTTGATGAGTCATCTAGGTCCTCCTTTTTGTAATATAAAATTACAAACATGATTTTCTTCCAAGAGGTATGTTAAACAATGTGACATCACAAGAAAAAAAACATTTCTTAAATGACTCCTTAATTAAACATTTTTCCTTTGAATTTAGCAATCCCACACTGGCATCAAGGTGTTAAAAAGCCGACAGGAATCAGCCTAATGATGTCCTGTTTCTGATGTCATAAAGTTGCATTTGGTTTCCACTTCAGAAAGCCTGGGCAGGTCATAAAAAGGTAATAAAATGCCCACTGGAAAGAAGGTAGTTAATTAACTGGCTCCCCTGGTCAGCTTTAATTACATCCTGTGGTTTCAGCTACTGACACTTTAAAGTTACAGGCCAAATTCCTCACACACTGAAAGGTCACACAGACCATGTATTTATAATACCAATATCGTACAATAATCATAACCAGCTGGCCAAGCATCACAGTCTTCCCCACCTAGACTGAATCTGGGGGGGGGGGTCTATCCCCTGCATGGGATGAGCTCCCTAAGTCAGTTAACTCCTCATATAGACCCGACAGGCCATCTGTGTTCTGATTGGTTGCTCCAGGCCTATGTAAGATTGTCATGTCATACCCTTGTAAGGCAAGATTCCATCTTAATAGTCTACCATTAGTTTTTCCCATTTGTGTCGGCCAAACCAGGGGGTTGTAGTCAGTTTGTACCTCAAAATGCTGCCTGTATAAGTATGGCTCTAACTTCTTTAGGGACCACACCATGGCAAGACACACTTTTTCCACAGTAGAGTATGCCTGCTACCTGGGAAGTAACTTTTTACTCAGGAACACTATGGGATGATCTTTCCCTCGGTTGGTTATCTGACTTAGTACTGCCCCAATACCCACGTCTGAGTCATCAGTCTGGACTATAAAGGGTCTGCTATAGTCAGGACTTGTCAACACAGAAGCACTGCACAGTGCCTCCTTCAGTCTGGTAAAGGCTTTTTCACAGGCTGGTTCCCTGGTAATTTTCTTAGGCATCCTTTTCTTTACTAGGTCAGATATGGAAGCAGCCAGAGCACTGTAATTGGGTACAAATTCCCTATAGTATCCTGCTGTCTCTAGAAAACTCCTGACCTGTTTCTGCATTTCTGGTCTGGGCCATGCCTTGATCACCTCTATTTTTACTTGGTTAGGACGGAGCTGTCCCCGGCTTACAACATGTCCGAGGTATGCCACTTCAGCCATGGCCATCTGGCACTTCTCAGCTTTGACAGTGAGCACGGTCCTCTGTATCCTGCCCAGCACTTCCCTAAGGTGGGACAGGTACTCCTCCCAGCTGGCACTACAGATGGCAGTGTCATTCAGGTATGCCACAGCGTACACCTCAGCACCATTTAACACCTGGTTCACCAACCTTTGGAAAGTGGCCGGGGCGTTTTTCATTCCGAAGGGCATTACTTTAAATTCACATAAGCCTATTGGCGTGATGAAGGCTGACCTCCCCCTAGCTCTGGCAGTTAACTCTACCTGTCAATATCCCTTTATCAGGTCAATAGTTGTAAGGTAGGTTGCCCCTCCCAACTTATCCAGGAGTTCATCCGTCCTGGGCATCAGGTGGGCACCTGACTTCATGACTGCATTCAGTCCATGATAGTCCACACAGAAATGAGTAGAGCCATCTGGCTTGGGCACAGGGACTATGAGTGAGGCCCAGGGGCTGTGGGATTTCTGGATTACCCCTAAATCCAGCATTTCCTCCACCTCCCTCTTAATGTCCATTTGGACAGTCTCTGACACCTGATATGCTGTTCACCGTATGGGCGTCCGTGTCCTTGTCTCCACATTATGCATCGCTAAGGGGGGTTAGTCCAGGCTTGGCACTAAACAGTGGAGTAAAGTCTGCTAAAACCTCCCTTACTTCCTGGATCTTGTCCGGGGCCAGCTAGGGTGACAATTTAGTTGCCTCCACAGAGAACTTCATCTTGCTTTTTCCAGCAAGTCCAGAAGGGGGTCTCCTTCGTCCATCCCCTCCCCAGCACTACACACTGCAAACACCATGTCAGCCCTATTAGCATATGGCGTCATCATGTTGATATGGTACTTTCTTTCTGTATGTCTTCTGTCAGGTAACTCTATGATATAGTTCACGTCATTTACCTTTCTGACTACTTTGTACAGTCATGCCCACTCAGCCTGCAGCTTGTCCTTCCAGACTGGAATGAGGACCATGACTTCCTGACCCACCGTGTACGAGCTAGCGCTGGCTCTGCGGTCATGCCACACTTTTTGTCATTGTTGGGCAGCTGCCAGGTTGCTCTGTGTTGTCCTCATAAGCTCCTTCAGCCTTTCCCTAAACCTAAGGACATAATCCACTATGGGAGTTCCCTGGGTGGCTTGCTTGCCTTCCCAGTCCTCCCAGATCAAGTCTAGGGGCCCATGTACCCAGCGTCCATATAAGAGCTTGAAGGGGAAAAACCCTGTCGACTCTTGGAGCACCTCCCTGTATGCAAACAACAGGTGGGGAAGGTATTTCTCCTAGTCCCTCCCATGCTGTTCAACAAACGCTTAGAGCATTGACTTCAGGGTACCGTTAAATCTTTCCACAAGCCCACTGGCTTGCAGGTGATAAGGTGTTGTGCATTTCTGCACCACCACCCTACACATCTCCCTCAAACATTTCATCAGGTCCGACATGAAGGAATCCCCTCGATCGGTGATGACCTCCTGCAGAAACCAGTACAGGAGAAAATCCCAAGTAAGGCATCTGCCACTTTGTCTGTCCTCAGTAAGGGACAGGGTGACTGCCTCTGGGTACCGGGTGGCATAATCCATCACCGTCAGGATGAACCTCTTTCCGGAGGAGCTGGGGGTATTCAGAGGCCCCACAGTATCCATTCCCACCCTCTGGAATGGCTCCTCCACAGTGGGCAATGGAATTAGAGTGGCTTGGGTTTTCTTACCTGCCTTCCCTATTTCTTGGCACCGGTGACAAGATCTGCAGTACTCCTTCACCTGTTGGGTGAAGTTGGGCCAATAGAAATTCTGGGCCAACCGCTGCATAGTGTGCACGATTCCCAGATGACCAGACAGGGGAATATTGTGAGCAGTCTTGCTCAACTGCTCACGGTATCCTTGGGAAATGACAAGCTGCCTGCCTAACACCCCTCCCTCTGTCTTGGCATCCTGTGTATACATCAGTCCATTTTCCCAATAAACTTTGTTTTCTGTCACTTCCCTGTGCTCTGTCAGATTCTGCCCAGGCCCTCAGCTTCTCTAGACTAGGGTCACTTTACTGAGCAGCTGCAAACTCCTTACACATTCGCAAGGCACGGGACAGGTCCCTTTCAGTCTTTAAACTAAGATCCCTAGCTCTAGCATTAGGGCATTCAGGATCACTGCCATCCCAAACCTTCTGACAATGGGTCACTCCTCCTTTTCTGGAATAATCTTCCGTAGCTGTTTGGTTAACTGCTACTGGGGAAATTTCTATCCCCCTTTCTTTAGTCTCCATTTCAGGAGACACAGGCTAGGGAACCAGCCTCCCAGTAGTTTCCACAGTGGCTTCTATGTGGTCCAGGGAGCAACAATTTTCCCTTGCCGCTTGGCTATAGGTAACTGCACACACCATCACCTGTTTGAGATTGTTGCCAAGGATGATGTCAACTGCTAACGTTTTGGCTACAGCCACCTGTTGCACAGTTCCCCCTATTTCACCCCAGTCTAGGAGAATGCTAGCGAGTGGCAATGTTTTCTCCTCCCTAGTGAACCCTTGCACAGTTACAGATTTATTGGGTATAAGCTGAGCAGGCTGTACCAGATCTCCTTTTACCAGCGTCAGGGATGACCCTGTGTCTCTTTACCCTTGTGTCTGTACACCATTCACAGTGACTGGGTGCATGTGTTCCCTCATGTTTACAGGCATGCTTCCAGGGAAACACAAATAACTCACTTCTTTCCTAGCACCAGCTTACATGTTGCTCATCCTTTTGGGACACTGTCTGGCAATATGCTCAGTTTCTTTACAAACCCAACATTCGTTTCTCTTCTCAGAAAAATCTTTCCTTTGAAACCTAGGGCTAACTGGTTTTGGTGGAGGCAGTGAGGGTTTTAGCTGCCCTGAAGGTGCGCTTTTCCCTTTCTGTGCTGCCACGCCAGCCCCATTCACTCTCAGAGCAGGTGTGCTCTTGGCATAGCAGTCCAAGAGTTCAGCAGCCTCTTGCACTGTTTTGGGATCTCTGTCCTCCAGTCAGGTTTTCAGCTCTGCTGGGCATGTCCCAAAAAACTGCTCTAACAATATAGCATTTTCAGTTTTATCTAGAGTTTGCTTCAATTCCCTCCAATTAACGTTTTAAACATTGACATTGTTTCATGGCTAGCTCCTCGTAGCTCATGTCAGGGCTTCTCCTGAGCTTATGGAATTTAGCTCTGTATGCTTCTGTAGTTAAATCAAACTTTTTTTTAAAACTGTAGCTTTAAGTTTACTGTAATCACTACTGTCCTTATTGTTCATCTGACCCAATGCATCCCAACCTTTCCCAGTAAGTAGCGAGGATAGCGGGAAGCTCCAAGACCCTCTAGAAATTTTTGCCTGAATACAAACTTTTTCAAAGGAATTTAAAAAGGCATCCATATCTTCCCCCCTCTTTAAATTTAGCTATCAATTTAGAATTTAATTTATAACCCAGTCCTGTAGTTCCAGTTAAACTCAGCCACTTACCTGTTCTGGTGCTGGTGATTGGAGTCGTAGCTTCTCCAGTTCATGTTGCCGCTGGTACTCATGCTCTTCATGGTCAGCCTGTTGCTCCCTCTTCTCCTCTGCAGCTCTCTACTCTCACCACTCATCTCTCTGGAACTCCAGCTATATCCTTTGCAACTCCATCTGCAGCCTGACTGCTTCTGGCTCTAGAATGCTGGTGACCTTCCCCCTCTGTTATGGCCCTTGGCTTGCACTGGCCCTGCTGTCCTCTTCACTGGATCTGGACACTGCACTGGCTGCTGGCACCTGAACTCCCAAGGTTCAGTCCTTTACAGACACAGACTGTGACTCGACACTCTGGGCTTCAGCGGCCATCAGACCAAGAGAAAATATAGAACAAAACTCCTACCACAATACATTTAGATCTTTGCTATCTAAGGTATTCCCTCTGTAAGTGTGTTTTAAGTTAGGTCTTTCTGCTTTCAGAGCCCAAGATGATATTTCCACATCTCAGATACACGGATACATTTTCAACTCTATTTCCACATCCACTTGATGAGTCATTTAGCTCCTCCTTTTTAGAATATAAAATTACAAACATAATTTCCTACCAGAAGGTATGTTAAATAATGTGACATCAGAGGAAAAAAAAAACATTTCCCAAATATGACTCCTTAATTAAACATTTTTCCTTTGAACTTAGCAATCCCACACTGGCACCAAGGTGTTAAAAAGCCAACAGGAATCAGCCTAATGATGTCCTGTTTCCGATGTCATAAAGTCACATTTGGTTTCCACTTCAGAAAACCTGGGCAGGTCATAAAAAGGTAATAAAATGCCCACTGGAAGGAAGGTAGTTAATTAACTGGTTCCCCTGGTAGGTTTTAATTGCATCCTCTGGTTTCAGCTACTGACACTTTGAAGTTGCAGGCCAAATTCCTCACGTACTGAAATGTCATACACAGACCATGTATTTATAATACCAATATCATACAATAATCATAACCAGTTGGCCAAGCGTCACAGAGACCACTAGCACCAGGGATTCTTTTTAAACTGGCATACGGGTGCCAATGGCACCGAGTGATGGAGGATTGCTTGGCGTGCTGGCAACCCGGGTTTGCACAGTGAGCTCAGACATTAAGAGTGGGAACTGGCAGGGAGGGAGGTCCAGAGTGTCCTACGAAAGTTTTCCACCGGGGGGGGCATTGCTGCACCAACCTACTAGCAGCTCCTGGTGTGGCTAGAAGAGGTGCTCTAGGTAGCATGGACCGCCACACATTGCCGAACATCCCTGTCCCCAGGACATCACTGTGGTCGAATGAATGTGATAAGGTGGCTGGAACCAGACAAAGCAGAAATTGCCTGCCCAGCTGCTGGATGGCAGCCACCTCATTCCCCTGAGCTGCATAGCCATCTCGCAGCACCCCTGTGATCCTCCTAGCTCCCACTCCTCAGTTAAGGTAGCAGGAACTATCTCTTCTCCTCTGTGCCCCCTTGGAGAGAGGGTCCCCCCCCCCCAGAAGGGTTACCCCAGGTCTACAGAAGATGCAGACTAAGGGGGGATGAAACAGAGATGATAGGAGTGGCCCAGTGGGTGCAGGAAAGTTAACACTGTGACCCAAAGGAGTGACAGGCCAAAAGGGCAAGGAGAGGCGTAAAAACAGATAAAAAAAAAACAAACAAAAAAAAACTACCGTACAGGCTAGCAATCAGAGTGGGGGAGCACTAGCACCAGGGAATCAGTTAAACTATGGTATAGGCTGGCAATCAGGGAGGAAGACTACTACCATCAGGGAGTTTATTTCCACAGTAGGGGCTGATGATCAGAGGGGCAGTGCCAGGGATCACAGAGGCCAGGTGTGTTCCTCCAACAGCTGACCGGTTGGAAGGCTGCATTACCTCTGGCAGCCCCTTGAGTTGCCTGGATTAAGTTGGGATTTTTGCTAGACAGAATCTGTGCTGCTCAAAACAACTGCGCTAAAACCTATTCCACAGCTCAAAGCAGCAGAATATGGGGTAGTCTGGCTATTCATGGGAATGCCCTTCCCCTGCCCACATACATTGTTAAATGTGGATGCTAACACCATTTGCCTGTGGAACAGTCTTTTGAATATGGGGATCCAGTGCAAACCCTGGCGTGTATGGGCAAAGACTTAACACCCTTGCAAATTTTTGAATATCAGGACCCTGATACCCAGTGTAAGGAAGGAGTTAATCAAATTCTTAATAACATTAAAAAAGTAAAAATAATTGGAAAAAAAAAAGCAGCTTGTAAGTTAAATAGTCTCTCTACTGGTCCATTGCCAGTAGAGGGTGGTGTGCTATGCTGAGTGTGCTGCTGTTCTTCAGAGCATGTTTCTTTTCCCTAATGGTGTCTTTTCCTAACACACACACACCTGTTGCTGTGTTTGGGTCTGTATAGTAGTAACCACAGAAACAGAAGAGACCTTCTTGTATGACCACCTTTTAGGGCTGCGTGGGCAGAGCCCTGTAGCTTCTGTTCACCTTGTTCCACTCCGTCTCGCACCACTTTTAATTTTTTTTTTTCCAGCTGATAGCCTGTCGGCACTTCAAACAACAAGAGACTGCTTTGCCACTTGGTTCCCTGCAACCCCATAGGGCAGACAGAGTATCCCAGCCCCCCATAAACATGCACAGTATCTGGGCAGCTGACCTCCCTGGGGCAGAAGCAAGTCACAGAGAGCAGTGCAGGCATTTGACCTTCCCATAGCAGGAGTGAAACCAGGTAGGCAGTTGTCTCTGTGGCTGTCACTGACCTACACAGGGAAGAGCAGAGAGTGAGAAGCTGACCACCATTGCCCGTACCCGTCCCCCCCCCAAAAAAAAAGCAACTGTGCAGCTTTGTATCCCTGACTCAGAATCCCAACCCCCCCAGCATGCACACTGTCTGGATGACTGACCTCCCCAGGGCAGGAGCGAGTCACAGAAAACATGTAAAGAGCTAGTATATTGGTTGGTCTGTTTTCTAGTTATGGTTATAGCTGCAGTCCCTTATATCAGAATCATGACATATCTGTGAGGCATTTAGTGATAGAGATCAACATTGTTTTTGTTGCTGCAATCTGCACTGGCCACAGGTCTCTCTGAGAGATTTGTGCTGTGATGTGTGCCACGCGCTGAGTGCTGTTGGAGTGGATGTTATGTTATGAGAGGATCATGCTTGCTGTGTGAAGGTCTGCACTGTAGTGACAGCAGTTAAGAAGGTGTGTATTGTTTGAATTATTATTTTTCTTAGTTTTTTGAGACTTTGTGACAGAAACAAGTATTTTTTACACATTTCTCATTCTTGTGGAAATACTGCCTTTTTTCCCCCAAAGGTCTGTAGTGTGAAACTCATTAAATATAGAAGAGTTTTTCACATTGATCTCTGCAGGACTACACCAGTGTATTACACAGGTGTGTGACAAGGCCATGGTCAGTCTAATAGTGTCCCTGTAATATGGTTAATTATACGATGGCAAGAAAGAATGCTGGACTGTGATTGGTTAATCTGAAGCTGGACCCGGGATGTTATCCCAGCATAACATCCCAATTCTGGTCCCAGTATGCTCATGACCACAGTAAATATGAAAACAAACAAAAACAAAATCACTCCACAGCCATCGCTATCATCAGCGTAAGTGCTCCCAGCCGAAGTGAAAGCCGCATTTCCAATCAGCATTGGCTTCACACTTTTTAACCCAGAACTATCACACATTCTCGCAAAGTTTTGTTTCCCTAGTAAAAATAGAGATGTAAATAAAAACAAGCCAAATTAAGAAAAACTCAGAATCTATCCCATGTGTAAGAAAGTGAAAGCCACAGTTAACATCAACGTCACACTTTCTCCTGCAATCACAGTCCTTGGTTGGCAAGCATCCTTTTTTTTCTCCCAAAGTTGTACCATCACTGTTTAAAAGACAAAGAACCTCTGTGCACAAACACTGAGGCAGGGGTTACCCCAAAGGGCATTTGGCTGGGAAGCCAGGTTTCAAGAAAATACAAAATCACACATGCCCCCACAATGCAAAGCATCACGGGCTGCATATGCAAATCACCACAGAATGTTATGCTGGTCCAACTTGAAGATCACTGTTTGCCCACTGATCACTGTTGTCAACCCCACCCCTGACACAGTTCACAATTTGAACCAAAAACTGCAGTTTTAAAAAGCCATACAGAAAATTGGCTTCTCCCGACTCGTCAATGCGAGTGCAAGCACACCATAGCAATGCACTTGCCGATCTGCTCAGCGGCCGTTCGAAACATCCGTGCACCATAAAATGACAAATTTTCACAGTAGATTGGCAGCATGGAACAACATGTAAATATAAAACATACTGTAAATGCCCTCAGAGATCCACACATAGACCTGTCACCTGTTTCCACTGCAATAGGAACCCTGAGTCAGCAGAGTGAGGGTTGGGGAATGAGAAACTGCTGCCCTGGCCACAGGATAGGAACAAAGATAAAATAAAAAAAAAATTGGGGTTGGGGAGGAGGACAACAATCTGTCACAGCCAGGGATAAGAAACTGATTAGTGTGGCACAATGCAGAGACACAGTAACTGTAGCTCCACCTACTCACAGTCAGTCAGTACTTTTCTTTTTAAGTATACTTCCCCATTGAAAAAAAACAGGGAAAATATACTTTAACATGTACTTTCTTCATCTTTTTTTTTTTTTTTTTACAGGAGTCATTGAGTAATAGGAATAATGCCCTCCAGGGTGGGTGTTATGTTGGGATGACATCCCTTCTCAGGTGTTGGATGCCCTTGGCCTGCAGCCTCACACCCAACTATGTGAGGCAGGATGTTATCCCAGCATAACACCCACCCTGTTGGGCATTATTCCTTTAATGTCATGTACCTGTCGTTGATGATGCAGCATATCTGTCTTTGTAATGAGCAATATGCTGTGGCATTGATTCCATATGGGCTGCACTTGTGATCAGGGTTTGGGGAGGGGGCATCAGCTTGATGATTGTGTAACCTCCAGGCCAATTTTTAACTAGTGTGCATCCCCATCATTAAAATCTGGAAGCATTGGTGCCCATACACTGGCATACCAATTTAGTTCACAGTCAGGTAGGTACCACACTTGGCATTAGGATGTATACCTTGCTCATTTTCTAGAGGAAGAGAGGGATAGTGGTACAGAAACAAAACAATACAAACCTTGTGTAAATTACACAGTCCAGGTCCTGGGAGGAGGCTGCAAGGCATAGGCCAGTTCTAACCTGCTGAGGGGGCCCCAGCAAATCGACACAACCAGAAGCAGTCATTAGAATGTCTATAACAGTGACTGGGATTGTGCAGTATAGCTTTATTAAACAGATGGAAAGTAAAAGCAGAAATGGACCCCCAGGGGTCGGTTCAGGCTGGACAGGTACAATTCATGACCTCTCCGTGCATGTAGTACAGTTCATGAACAGCAAAAGAACATATTCTTCCCAAATTCCCAAAAGGTGCATCAGTGGACACCTGGCCATACACTATGCAAAAAGCTTAATTGGGAGCTACAGCTTTCGGGGTGGGAGGGTTAGGATTATGAGAGTTTTCCTTTAATAAGCACAAAAGTAAGTCAGAAGTGAATAAGGAGCCATTAAGAAAGAACAGCACTGTGTGGACCATAGATATAAAGTCATTAACCACACATTAATCAAGTGTTTTAATGTCAGTTTACTAAAGACCGAAAAGGTCCCACAATTTTTCATAGTCCCTTTTTGAGTATGATTTAATAAAAGCAAAGACAGACCCAACTGATTGTTGTGGAGCTGTCACTGCACAATTTCTAATGCAATCCAGAGTGCATTTAAAATGCAGCACAGGAGGACTGAGGCTTTCTATAGACTTGTTGCTTAAAAAAGCAAGTTCATAATGAAATACAGGACAATATTTGTCAAAGCATTGCTCCAATCTGTGACTGGAAAAAGTAACATTGGGGATGGGGGAGAGACCTTAAAAATGTGAGTTTAACGACAGAGGCTTTTTATATGTAAGGATTAGGAGCTACACAAAAGCCATGATTAACCATTGTTACGGTCTCCTGTGACAAGGGCTGTCCCTAGTATGGGGAATGTTATCTCTGTGACCCCCCCCCAAGACGAGACCATGATCTGGGCACAGCTATGTAGGGCCCACGGCACATGGACAGGTTGCCTGATGGATGGCTGTCATGAGCGTGACTCTCCAAAAAGGCGGGAGGTACGTGGGCAACCGATCTGTGTGGGCACATGGTAATTTAGGGTGAATGGTACATTTGGGCGACTGCAACTAGGGTGAATGGAACAAGGGCGATGGGGGGAGGCCATTGCAGCAATGGGTGAGGGCAATGGATGCATGCATGTCAAGTGCCTGGTGGGACAGCAGAGGACCCTCCCACACCCCATGGGTAGCACCCAGTGGCAGCCCCCCATTGCCGTACCATGCCACCTGAAGCATGCCACGTGACCACAGAGGAAACCACAACCCCCACCCCTGCGAACAGGCGCACAGATACAGGGATAGGTGGCTGCAGGATGAGGACAACATGCAGGGTGGTGGGAGCAGCTGCCAAGCCACCACAGTGCCACATGTGTTGTGCACTCACTTCCAACACAGGATGCAGGCTGTGCCGCCGAGCTGCAAGTTTGAACCTCGCAGCAGCCCACAGCACAGCAACCACGGACCACAATAGGCAGGGACTACAAACAGTACTAATGAGTGTACCATACCTATGCCAAACACTCCGGCCCTATATGGGCTGCCACTTCGACACCGACCAGTGCACATGGCCACCACCGGACACCACCATACTGGATCCACATAGTGTGTCCAATGGACACACACAGTACCTCTTATGCAATAGGGATATAGGGCATTCTGGTACACGCACAGTGGCGCATGCACAGGTGTGCGCCCACCGTGACTGCCCCCACCCATATAAAGGGGCAATGCAGAAGCAGAGGCCACCCAAGTGGGGAATGGCTGCAAGATGTCAGACTGCAGTTTTGTGATAAACCAGAAAGGGAAGATCCTCCTGTCCCATGGTGGATACCTCTACCGGCAGGACAAGGAGGTGGAACAGAAAACATTTTGGAGATGTATCCAAGATCATCAGCATAGCTGCCCAGCCAAGGTGCACAGTAAAGCAGACGCAGTAGTATATACCAGCTGGCCCCATAACCATGCGCTCAATGCTGGGGAGGCGGGTGTCCGGGAGGTGCTCAGCAACGTACGGGAATATGCACTCAGCAGCATGGAGAGCACCACACAGGTGTTTGTGCAGTGCATCACTGGGGTACCAGATGCCGTGGTGGGGCAGCTATCCACACTGCCACTCCTAAAGTGCACCATGCTGGTTTATTCCACTGGGGTGTCACGCAGAGGAGATGCACTGAGTCCTGGTAGGACGAAACACGTGTATGTGTCTTCTGTTAGCACCCTTTGCAGACTGTGTGAGAGACCTTTTGGTACCATGCATTTCTGCTTAAAGTTGAATCAGCATAAAATACTGTGGTGATTTGCATATGCAACCCATGGTGCTTTGCATTATGGGGGTATGTCTGATTTTGTATTTCTTTAAAACTTGGTGCCCTGGCCAGTGCCCTTTGGGGTAACCATTGCCTCAGTGCTTGCGTGTTGAGGCTCTTTGTCTTTTAGCTTTTTTGTTTTTATTGGGTTCACCACAACATAAACCCATATAGACTATCTAAGGGTAGCTCGTTCATTCTACTGTAGTGTCATACAGATGAGGCACACTGTTGAGTCCTGTTAGGAGCCTTTGCAAACTGTGTGAGACCTTTTGGTACCATGCATTTCTGCTTAAAGTTGAATTAGCATAATATACTGTGGTGATTTGCATATACAGCCCATGGTGCTTTGTATTATGGGTGTGTGTGTGATAAAGTAAAGTGATCACATATATGTGTGTCATGTTCGGAGCTGCATAATTTTCAGCATCACAGGCTTCAGCTAATGGGAGGTTATGGAGGTCAAGATTAAGTAATGTGCTGGTGAAGAAGCTGTATGTTATTATTATACAGTGAAAACTGCAGCTGGAATGGAGTTGCTAGTAATCTTACTTCAGGAGCATATTAGTAAAAAGTGTTCAGTAATCCCAGCACTTTATATACTATTAAGTGTTGTGTGTTCCCTTACCCCCTCCCCACCACACACACACACACATGTATCTGTGCAGGGCCTTTGCCCCTTTTTGAGTTTGTTGTGACGTGCAGGCACAGATAAACTCATTGATATAAGGTGCTCTACAGGGGTGTGCCAATGGAGAGCTCCCTTTCTAGCAGCAGGTGAATCAGATACATGCTGGCGATCACTCACTTTTTGCTGTACAGGCTGAATTGGGCAAGTTTGCAAAGGACAGAGCCGCACCAGTAGTGGCGCGGCTCGGTCCTTTGAAGTTGCATTCCTGGTTGCGTGTTCACACTGCTGTAGCTTACAGCAGTGTGAACGTGGTGAGCCCAAGACTTCTGCATGCCACCTTGCACTTAAAAAAACAAACAAACCGACAGGGGTGCCCAATCCCCCTGTCAGCATGCTCCCTCCCAGTTCATTTTGCCAACGGGGGAGCCCACTCCCCATTGGCATAATGACACCCTCTGGCAATTTGTTGTGTGCCAGCCTTTAAACACACACACAAATTGATGGGGGTGCCCAGTCCCCCTCTCGGCATGCCTCCTTCCAGTTCATTTGCTGACATGGGAGCCCACTCCCCATAGGCATAATGTCCCCCCCCCAAATATGCTGTGTGCCAAGGGGGTTGCCCAATCCTCCTCGGCTCTTGCCCCTCCACACTCGATATGTGCCAATAGGGGTGCCCAATCCCTATCAGCTGCAGCCCCCCCCAAGACACTCAGGTGGCCTGCTTGGAGCCCACCCCAGCATGCCAAAAGACCCTGTAAATAAAAACCTTCCCACCACAGGTTTAAATATTTATTTTAAAACCTGTAAACTAGAAAACAGTCCCTCGTTGAATCTCTTGCTCCCTCCCCCAACCCTTATCCACCCACTGTGCACCCCACCTCCCCACACCCCACCCTCACCCCATACTTACCTCCGGAGCCTGGTGCGACAATCTTCAGTGGACCGGGAACACGTCTGCACTCTTCAAAGCCAACCTCGAACTGAAGAAATGCCAGTAAGCTGTATAATGACAAAAATGGGGTTCAACTTTGGTGCATATCTTGGCCATTTTTGCAAATTTTGGCACCAAATTTTCAACAAGGGGGTTCTTGGGACCCCGCC
The DNA here is from genome assembly GCA_016271365.2 of Neoceratodus forsteri. Classification (NCBI taxonomy): domain Eukaryota; kingdom Metazoa; phylum Chordata; order Ceratodontiformes; family Ceratodontidae; genus Neoceratodus; species Neoceratodus forsteri. The sequence goes on along the minus strand of JADMNL010000035.1, from coordinate 28,128,065 downwards.
TCATGAATTCAGTCACTGTCATCTGGTTATTCAGTCCCAAAAGGTGATTTTGCAGTCACTGCGTGGAATCACCTTTCGGGATCGATTAACAAAACGACATTGTCACTGTACATGAAGTGGGCTCCCAAAAAGCCTATGTTGAAAATCGGGTGAAAAAATTCCCCAAAAAATGACTATGAGCATGCATTGCGCAGTTTCAACGCACACTTGTAACATTGTGAATATGTAATATTTTCACTCCAGATTTTCAACATTGTTTTTTTTTTTTTTTAAAACTTCCTCATGAACAGTACTGCTGTCTTCCTGGCCGAAATGTGTTTTCGCACTTCTGGCACAGAATAGCGTGGTCGCTGTGAGAAATCAGTGTTTGAGACAGATTATGAAAATCACTGACACTGTTCATGAGCGAAGGTCTCAAAATACCTGTGTTGAAAATGTGGTGACAAAAGGTCATATAATGACTGTGTTACAAGCGTGCGTTGTGCAGTTTCAACGCACACACACATAACTTCGTGAATTTGTAATATTTTCACTCCAGATTTTCAACATTGGCATTTTTTGGCACCTCCTTATGAACAGTACAGCTGTCATTTTTCACATCCTGGCTGAAATGTGTTTTCGCACGTATGGTACAGAATAGCATGGCCGCAGTGGGAAATCAGCGTTCAGGACAGATTAAAAAAATCACAGTGACACTGTTCATGAGCAGAGTTCCCAAAATGCCTATGTTGAAAATTTGGTGAAAAAACTCCATATAATGATTGTGTTACAAGCGTATGTTTCGCAGTTTCCAGTTACACTGGTAACGCTTAGAATTTATAATATTTTCACTCAAGATTTTCAACATTGTCAGTTTTGCACACCTCCTTATGAACAGTACAGCCGTCATTTTTCACATCCTGGCTGAAATGTGTTTTTGCACATCTGGCACACAGTGGCGCAGTCGCTGTGGGAAATCAATGTTTGGAACAGATTAAGAAAATCATAGTGACAGTGTTCATGAGCAGAGGTCACAAAATGCCTATGTTGAAATTTTGGTGAAATTATTCCACTAAATGACTGTTACAAGCATGTGCTGTGCAGTTTCCACGTACGCTCTTACCTTCAAGCATTTTTAATATTTTCACTCCAGATATTCAACATTCAACACTGCTATCTCTTCACACCTCCCTATGAATGGTATAGCTGTAATTTTTCACATCCTGCCCGAACTGTGTTTTTGCACTTGTGGTGCAGAATGGTGCGGTCGCTGTGAGAAATCAACGTTTGGGACAGATTAACAAAATCACAGCGCCACTGTTCATGAGCAGAGGTCCCAAATGCTTTCATGAGGTGGGGATCACAAAAGGTCATGTTGAAACTTTGTAGTGCACAAATACCAACTAACGCCCGGGGCATTAGGGTTCCTAACCGTAATGCCCCCAACCCATGATGGGGCTCCAGTGCCCTTATCTTCTCACAGACACGTCTTCACTCTTCAAAGCCAGATCACGAATTGAGGAAACAGGTATACTCTTCAGTGTATTTCAACAAGAATGTGAACTTGGTGGCATAACTTGTTCTTTCTGCTGGGAACTGTAGTCCTGCCAATTGGTGCGTACAAACAGCAATCCCAATGACAAATTCTGGCATTGACAAATGCTTGTTATAAAATAACAATTCTTGTATTATTTTATGCCACCATTGTGTGCTTATTTATTTATCTGGTTATCAACTTTGGGTGAGTTTGGGCCTGCATACAGAGATGGGGGGGTTGTTCATTTACTGTGATTGGAGCTGCAAATGGGTGTGCATACCAAATTATTATAGCACTGGATTTTGTGTAGTAATCAACCATTGCTAATAATCATAAATCTAAAATATGGATGGTCAAAACCAGACCGCAATCTGAAGAAACAGATATACTCTCTAATATATCCAATAGGTTTTTGAACTTACTGCCATAACTTGGGCATTTTTGCGGGCCAATTTTTCAACATGCCTTCTTTGGGACCCTACCTCATGAACAGTTACAATGTAGTTAGGTAGATCTGTCCCAATGGGTGATTTCACGGTCCCTGCACGAAATCACCTTTCATCCAGGATTTGAAAATTGTCTCTGCCCTTTTGTTCGTGAGGTGGGATCAAAAGAAGGCTATGTTATAAACTGGGAGTAAAAAAATTAGGAAGCAACAAAGTTATGAGCCTCAGTTGAATTTTGCGAATGCAGGCTCATAACTTTGCTAATTTTCAATATTTTTCCTGTAAATTCACAACATAGCCATATATTTACAGGACCGCATGAATGTAACAGCTGTTATTTTTCAGACCTTGGCCAAAATGTTTTTTTTTTTTTTTAACATCCTGAAAGGTAATTTCACAGTCCCTGAGCAAAATCACCTTTGGGCAGGAGTTAAACATTTTTCTCTACTTTTGTTCATGAGGTGGGGTCATACAAAGACTATTTTGAAAATTTGGTGTAAAAATATTAAAACACAATAAAGTTATGATCCTACATTGAATTTTTGCAAATGCAGGTTCATAACTTTGCCACTTTTCAAATTTTTAACCCAAATTTGCAACATAGCCATATCTTTACTGCACCTCATGAATGTGATAGCTGTCATTTTTCAGATACTGACAAAACGTTTTTTACATCCCAAAAGATGATTTTGTGGTCCCTGCACAAAATCACATCTCGGACAGGAGCTGAACATTTTCTCCAACTTTATCCATGAGGCAGGGTCATCAGAAGGATATGTTTTTAAATTTGGTGTAAAAATATTAAAAAGCAAATTTCTATATTTTTACCCCAGATTCCTCAGCTGTAGCCCTGTCAGCTGTAGCCAGAGTTTGTTTTTTCTTGCTTATGGTTAAAGAGCAGCTTCCTAGTAACAGCGATGCTGCTCTCTTTCAGGTCGTTTCATGAGCATTTTCACAGTACACATTCATATGCATATTTATGAAAGAAAGAGATTATTCTTTAGAAATCTGTAACGGAGAAGGTAGGGAAAGGACAGACTTCCTCGTCTGAAAACTACACCTCATGCCGGCCCATGCAGCCCTGTTTCGTGATGATCACAAATGATGGCTGCATGAAAAGACTCCTTTCATTTTGAGACAGTCAAGACATATAGTTTTATACTATTTACTGTCGGGATTTTCTTACATCATAGCCATCCATTGACTAGTAGGGTCCCTAGTAGTCAATCAATTGCTTTGATTTAAGCAAATCCCAACAGTAGATGGTATAAAACTACTATGTGAAATATCAGCCCCATTATAAGTGAAAGGGGCGTGCTCATGCAGCCTTCGTTTTGTGACATCACAAAACAGGGCTGCGTGGGCTGACATGGGGGTGTGGTTTTCAGACCAGGAAGTTGGTCCTTTTTTCCCCCAACATGCCGATTTTGGATTTTACGAGTGATATAACTTTCTTTTCCTACAGAATTATTATGCCACACTTTATGGAAGGTGTACTGTGAAGGTAAGCCATAGAACAGGCTGGGGCATGCAGCTACTAGGAAGCTGCTGTTTAACTGCAGCAGGATTTTTGCTATCCATGGGCAGCAGGTATTTTGTCCTCAAGCTGCAGTCGAGAGCAGAGTGGGAGATTTCTGTTGGCACCAGTGGTCACCAGATATGACAGTATGTGGAAATGTGAACAGGATTTACACTGTTCTGTTATGAAACGGTACACATGGTGGAGTAAGTTATGGGAACCATCTGTAATAAGCTGCTAATGAGTGCTTAGCTGGTTTGATGAAATGGAATAGAGCCATGGAAAAAAAACAGCCTGGTTGATGTGTGGAAAGAGGTATGCAATTGACCCTCAGCATGTTAAGTGCATTTTCTTAAACTACTTAAGGAAAAGTAAACATAGGTAGGGTGAGGTGCAATCTGGCAATGCCACCAGTACTGTAAAATTTGCAGTATGGTGAAACCAGAGCATGCGACTCAAGTGGTGGCAGACAATAGCTTTCAAATGTCTTGGTATGAAAAAATTGAACAAAAAATGTTTTCTGATTTCATATGCTAATCAGGACTCAAGTTCGATTTAGGGTTGTATTTTTTTGCACTGTTTGGTGGGGGCATTGCTTGCTAAAGTAGGGAAAAAATGGGTGGAATTAGATTTTTTAACGGTGAAGGTACAATGAATTATCTTGTAATGTGGCACACTGAGTTGATATTTGCTATTTCCCAGTCTCTGTTGTCACATAAATCTATCCCTTGAAAGGGATCTTAGCCAGTTAGAGGATGAGAAATGCTGAACACATTTTCTAAAATTTTAATTACACCATTACCATATATTTAAAGCAAAAGTGCAATGAAATTTGGCAAAAGATGTGACCCTATACTTTTTTACTATCAAAGATTCCAGGCATTTTTTCAGTTTTGCTTAGTAGCAACATTGAAACTGTGATCCTGCCTCTACTTAGCTAATACTTGTATAGGCAAACTACCTTATTTGTATATATGTTGCATGCCTGCTTGGCCTGACTGTTTGTAATTCTTCCCAGTCTCGTAGCATTATTGGCTTACTCTGTACCAACCTGTATCCTGTTACGCATCTCCAACCTAGCTACCACTTGTATAGGCATCTAATCACCAGAATGTAACCTACTGTACTCAAATGTCCTATTTCCCTTTGTTAATATTGTTTATTGTATCTGTGACGTGGAGCCTTCGAAAACGAGTCTGACTCAAAGGGTTGTAATTCCTATGTACTTAATAAACAATAAATAATTTTCTAGTTCCATCAAAAATTGAGTATTTTCTGAGTGTTTTAATTTAGTTTTTTCTGAAGAAAAAAAGATGGCCCCCACAATTGGCTTGGGGAAAAAAATCATGATGTGCAGCATCGGTGGGACCTAGTAAAGTAGATTTGACAGGTATGTTATTATTTTTATTAATTGTAGCAGAAACTTTTTTTTTTTTTTTGTGCACCTTCTGCCCTGGCCACCCACTCACACAGTCGCTCCGTAGGGCACACCCTCTGCTGCCCCCAGACTCATCTTGTGCTGTTGTACCTTTCTTCCCCTGGCCTTTGGTATCTCCATCATGCTCAGTTCTGACTTATCCTTGTCTGGAGTGTTTCCTGCTGTCACCAAGAAAGAAGCACCTGTTGCCAGCCCACGATGGCTGGAGGTGGAAGGGCAGCCCACTTTTGGAGTCTGGTGGTGCGGGAGGGGCTGCCAGAGAGGAATCACCTTGAATGACCAATGTGACCCTTTTCTGTTTATGGGGCCCCTTCCACCACCCACATATAAGTGGCCATTTCAGTGTCCTGGGGTAGGGATGTTTGATAGCATGAATCACCCACACCACCAAGAACACCTCTGCAGAGCCACCACCATGAGCCACTGTGGAAGCAGCAAACAGTTGCGCGCCCCCCCCCCAGAGGGAACCACCCAAAGGACACTTAAAACTCCTCCCTGCCTGTCTCTGCTCCTGACATCCAGACTTGGGGCACAAACCCAGGTTGCCAGCAATGCAAAGCGATGCCCCATTGCTCAGCGCCATGGAGTTGGTGAGAAACTTGCTCTTTTAGGAAAATGTTTTTCTTTATACTGCTGCTTTAAGTTGCACTAAAAAAGGAAGCAAATAAAACAACCTGGAACACAAATGAATTTTAGAGATAGTAAACAATCCAAAATATGTTTTCAGCTGCAAACAATATGATGCAAAAAGGGTTAATAGTGTCCCTTTAATGCCATTGGTGTTGTTCCCACTAATTTTAACTTTTCCTGAAAACAATGGCTGACCTTGGGCCGTATCTACAAGGCAGTTGGCCATTAGATAAAAATGGTGAAAGTATTTTGTAGATATGGTCCATGGTAGTAGAACAATAGACACTACATTTCATCAAATTCTGTTCTTTAAACTTTCCTTTTTTCCCCCCACACAGTATTCACCAACCACTGTCCGAGGTGGTGTCATCATCCTCAACGCCAGTCACTTGATCAGGGTTAGCATGTGGTATACTTTTGTAGGGATGTGAAAATCGTGCCTTATTAACTCTGAAGAATGTGAATGTGTGTACATTTTCTGGCAGAAGCCTATTTTTCATTTTGTTTTTATTTAGTCTTTGTTAACCAGATTAGGCTCACTGGGCACAAGTACCAGTTTTCTGGTGACTCACAGTATTTCCAGCTAGACAAAACCCGTGTTCCAAAGAGACGCTTGCTCCAGGACAGCCAGTATATTTTAGCACTTTATCATACACCTCAGACCATATTAACCTTTTCTATCATCAGCATTCAGAAGCATGTGCATCAATGTGAATAAGTGGTTATTGCTGGTAACTGTCTACCCTGATGGATGGATGGAAAAGGCTCAGAAGAAGAATCAATGTGATTTGGTATGGAAGCAATTTACTAAAGGTTTTTACACAGACTTATTTATTTATTTATTTAGTTTTTGTTGACCGGGTAAGTGCACTAGACAAATCCTACCTATTTTCAGGCACGACCGGGGGGAAGGGGGTACAGATGAATGCCAACTGACCTTGAACCAGAATAAGCTGTTGATGGTATCTTTAGTGAATGAGGGAAATTTGGCCAGGACACCGGAGACATTCCCCTACTCTTTTCAATAAGTGCCATGGGATCTTTAACATCCACCTGAGCTACCACCAATCCAGGCAGATGGAACCTCGGTTTAACGTCTCATCCAAAAGATGGCACCTCAGAAGTGCAGCACCCCTCTCATGCCGCACTACAGTGTCAGTGCTGGGATATGAACCCAAGTGCCAGATGTGGGAACTGACCCCACAACCCTCTGATCTCCCAGCTCAGAGGCGAGTGTGCTACCTACTGAGCCACTGACACTGTTAGCTTGCTACTAGGGGTGGAACTGGTAGTTATGGAAGAACTATTACTCACTCCTGTCCTGAACTGTATCTCTTTGTGAAAATGGACATGCATGTTGTGGAGATGAGAAGCTACTGTGTGTGAATGTGTTTGACTCTTGTGAGTGCTGCAACTCAGCTAATAACAGAAATATGTGGTGCTCCATATTATCTGTTTTTGGAAGATTATAACCATGAATTTGGGATTTAAGAGAGTTGCAAGTATATAGTGTTTTGATTTGGTCATTGCAACTAAGTTGTCATAATTTTCGAAGTGCTCAGACATTCTCCTTACAAGATTTCCATGATACTGCCAACATCTTGTCTCATCTTTAGATCTGTGTCTTTCTATCTGTGGATTCAGAACACTCAGATATGTGTAATCAGCATTATAAGTGGAATAAGTTGACTCCAGAGTTACACATTCTGAAGACGTTTCCCTTGTAGTTGTCTCAAAAGGAGCTAGGATGCAGCACACTGTCTCCATTAACTTTCAATGCAGCACAGAGAGCATAGCGCCATCATCAACAGTGTAACTGCAGAAATATTCATGTACAGCTTGAATTTGTTCCATGAGGGTGCTGCAGCATTTAAAGAGTTGAATCCCACAGAGTGGAAACATTTTGAATCAGCTTTTGGTGGGACAGATTGTGTTTCTTTTGCATTTGGAGTACTATCACTACAGCCTTGGTTGAATGAGAAAAATGAGACACAATTTTATTCCAAAAAGCAGTCATGCCATAACTTGTTTTTCATTGTTCAGGAACTCACTGACAATTGAATGCAAGCAGCATGCAAAGCAAGAAGCATGCATGAGCCCTCCATCCTGTACTGCTTTCAAGATGTTGGGCCAGATTCTCAAAAGGATTTGGGACTAAGTCCCACACCACAACTCCAGTTGCAGACCAAACTCTCAGCATCTATAGAGATTGGTATTCTTATCTGCTGTAGCTATAGAAGATGCTACAGCTGGTCCCAGCAGCCATAAAAGTTTTCTGTAACTGCAAGGATTTCTATGGAAACACCACCTGCACACTGCCGTAAATCATGGAGACAGTCGTAAACCAGCTCTACTTTTGAGAATACTGTAGCTGCAGAAGAAACTGCAATTCCACAAGTGGCAGCACACTTGTGCCTAATTTTTCCTGCCGCTGCAGGATTTTTAAGAGTTTTTAGAATCCAGTCCCTTAGCTCCATTGTCACTTACTGTAAAGCCACATTTTAGACCACAAAAATAAATTCACTCATTAAGGAGCTCATTTAGTTCTTGCAAGATATTTGTAGCTGTATGTCTTTGCCCAAACATTTTTCTGTGAAGCAGCGCCATCTTTTGAGGTTTGTTTGTTTTCTGAAGAAGCACAAGAAAAACTGACTTAGTGAGCTGTAAGGGACATGTAGTCTATATTCTGACTGCTGATCCACATATGTGTTGTGACATGAATAACCCTCTGCATTTTTTAGTGCAAGCATCACTGTCACTTTTAATGCCTCACAAAATGTTTAGTATTTCAACATGGGGAAAGTGCCTTCGATGAGGAACATTGTATGAGGCTCTGAAAGTTTCTTGACCTCTCTAAAAATCCTTATGTTTTACTAAAGGGTATGGAAGAAGAGCTCCAGTGAACATTTCCCCAATTTATGATTAAGATGAAGACTCTTTATCGGACATTTGTTAAAAATATTCTTTCACTCAAATGCTTGAGACAGTGTTAGCTGTGTACAACACATCTCTGCTGATTTATTAGAAACTGTACTTTGTTTGCCAGATGGACGGGGTGGTGGACCTACACATTCAATGCCATCACTGGATGTGCAGCTGTGCTAATGGTGTTGATGGTAATGGTGGTCCTGGAGCTGGCAGTGATTCTGTCCACATCAAGGTCACAAAATTCATTAACCATTTATACACTGTGATCCTTCTCATTAGTGGTCTGGGAGGTGAAGGTGGAGGACACGATTTTTGACAGATCAAACAATAGTAAATGTGTCTTCAGATGGCATTTTAGACCTCTAGTACTAAGACATCAAGCAACTTTACAACGGTTTACACTTATGTTTACAGATGGTACACACTGCTCTGCAGAGATCAATTTTACTGACTGCAGAATAGTTCCATACTGTAGAAGTGACAGATATGGTTTGCATGCTAGGAAGATAACAGAAACCTGTACCACTTTTTTCACCTGTGTAAAGTTAACTCAAGTCATTCATACTTTTTATACCTATGTAGTAGAGTGGGCACTTGAGGGATTTTCACTTGGATCCATTGTAGAAAAATTGGGGGATTTGTCCTTCCCATTGCAAAATTTGTAGATTCCTTTACAGCTGCACTTCCTGATGCTTTGTCAGCAGTCTCACTCATTTGGCTAGGGTGAGGGGCTGTTACTTCACCAGTCAGTAAAGTGTCAGGCTTGGACAAAGAGCTACTGTCTGAGTCAGTCACTGTCACTTACACTGTCTAGTCACAGGGACTTTAACAGCATGAGCAGCATACCTTGTAGTGCCTCTTTCAGCGACACCAGCAGCTGCACACGTTTTCTTAAAGGGTCCCACTTTGCCATAGTTTACTGTGGTTCATTTTGTGCTTTTATTATCTCTTGAAACATATGTACTGTTTTTCTACCACCATCGCTTGAACCACCATGGGCAGAAAGCCTGAGGCTTCACTTGTGTTGTCAGCCATAACAGCACCAGTGAATGTGATCAAGTTCAGCCTTACAAAATAATGTGGCATAAAGCAGCAGTGCAACAATCTGGTGAAAATTTTGACCTATACTTTTTTTATGCTATTTTAGATTGCCAATTGCCTCCTGACTTGTATGATACCCTTCTTTCCACAATCTGAGTCTGCTTTAATACTTTTTTCACGTCTGAAATAATAAAAGGAGCACTCCTTTTAATATGGCTCAAACCAGGTTTTCATCAGTATTTGCAGCTGTTTCTGAACAGCTATTGTTCTGTAGGGTCAGAGAGCACTGCCTGCTGCATAAAAGTTAATTTTAGTCACAACAGGAGTGATATATAAACAACTGATGGACAAAAACAGCTGAAAATATTAATGAAGATCTGCTCTGCACTGTATTAAAAGGAGCACTCCTTTTATTATTTCAAACACAAAAAAGGTACTAAAGCAGACTTAAACTGTGGAAGGAAGGGTATCATACAAGTCAGCAGGTAAGGGACAATCTAAAATAGCATAAAAAAGTATAGGTCAACATTTTCACCAGATTGTTGCACTGCTGCTTTAAATCACAAATTTGTTTTGGGTTTTCTAACAGCGTAATCTGCAGTGGAAGTTAATTGAATATGAAGTTAGATGGATCCCAGGTCAGGGCTTACAGAATGGGCATAGGCAGGGCACTCTTGTTAGGAACTGGAAATCTCAATAAAAATGTATTTTCTCACAATTGAATTTGTCTTTGTATATCTGCAACCTGCCTCACCTGAAATATATCAGGGATTTATCTAATATACCACACAAGGACTGCTGGTCATCACACGTCATTCAGTCACACTTGGCTGGTACATCACACAGGTATTACAGTGAATAAATGATTTGTCTCTCCTCCCCGTCATCCAAAATATTTCTGGGATTTAAGATGCCACACTGGGCACACTGCAGTCTGAGGGAACACAGCACAGTTGGCTAGTATGCCATGCAGGACTCACAGATAATAAATAAATGATTGTCTCTCCTCCACTGTCACTCAAAATATTTCTGAGATTTGAGATGCCACACAGGTACACGCTGGGCTCAGTGCAGTCCAAGGGAGCACAGAACAGTTGGCAAGTATGCCATGCAAAAGTCAGATATATCTGGAATTTTTTTGAGAAGATGCCAGACAGACTAAACAACAAAAGAAAAGCTGGCCGTTGGTGTATAATTTTTTTTTATTAAAGAGAGAGCCACCCTCTCCCACCACTACTGCCTGTTCCTCTCTGCTTGGTCTGCCTTCTTTTTCTACACTCTTTTTTTTTTTCATGTGTAAAGTTGTATCTTCTCCAACCCTCCACACAAGGAGGAAAGATTCATTTAAGAGGATTTTCTGATTTTGTATTGCAGTCAAAAGTAGAAAGGTAGCCTAGCCACCCTCCCCCAGCCCCGCTGTTTGTCCCTCTGTGCTTGGCCTGCCTCGTTTTTCTTCACTCTTCCCCCCCCCAAGTATCTTTTCTCTCCATACTCCACACAAGAAGAAAAAATTGTTTAATGAGGACTGAGAATTGGTGGTGTATCGAATGCAATCTTGAACACATGCTGGCAGTTTGAGTCTCAGGACATCTCTGACTCTCTGCTGTGTTCCTCATGAATTCACCTCTGCAACTGCACCACAGATTTGCATTGCAGGGCACTAAACTGAAATTCAATCATCACATAACCGAATCACAACTAGGCCTCACATTGCAAAAGTTTTCACTTGCTCACCTGTCCCCACACAACCAGTTTTCTCTGCTGCTTCACCCTCAGTTCCATCCAACCTCCTCTTCCATGTGTGACCCACCAATCCTTTCTTGTCCTCAGTGTAACATGCCCCTTAGTCCTTCCTCCTCCTGTCACAAAAGCCCAGTCTGTGTCTGACATGCTGAGATAAGCCCATTCCATGAATGACAGGCCTGGCCCCACCCTGTACCCCCACCCCAGACATGCATTAACTTTTCTCTGCTGCCACCTTTCTTCCACTAGTACCACACACCCACACTGATTTCAAGCCTTGAGACAGAAGCAACGCATTGGCAGAGAGGTGAGCCAAAAGCAGCCAACCAAAAATAAGGAAAAAAGGTTTGAACCATTCTGTGAACTCTCTATTGTAAAGTTCTAAATTAGAGCTTGAACACTACAGTTCATGTACGGTTTTAAATCTTTTTTGAACTAGTTCTTAAAACCCTACTTGAACACCAAGGAGTGTTTCACTCTAGATAGGGTGGGGGGGGGTACCACTGGGCTGGATACCAAGTTGTGCATAAGATGGGATGGGATGAGGGTGAGTGTGCTACTTGCCATCAGAGAAGGTTTCCTTGGGCTGTTGGGGGCTCCCTATCTGAACCCCAAGTAAACCATGAATGTGTTCTGGGTTATAGCTAGCGTTTTCAAAATGCACTACAAAATCAACATTCTAATCTGTGCTATATTTTTTTTAGAGCAAAGACAGTTAACCCCCTATGAACTGGGACTTGAAGGTAAATATAAGTAAACATCTAAATCTTTCAGTTGATATTATGCATGCACAAAGAAACATTGGTAATTGATACTGTAGTTCTGTGCTATAAAAATGTAAAGCTGTTTCTTATCCTGTTCTGATGATCTTCACAGGGCTGAGTGAAATGTATCTTCCACCAGCAGAATTCTGATTTTGCTTCATTGAAATCTTGCTAGAATTGTGATTTCAGTTATTTCTATCTAGTTTAAAACATTTTTGTCCAAAATGTACCAGTGTTGGTATGATGACTTTACAAAGGTCCATACAGAAATGTTCCAAGTTTCAGATCTTTATATTTAATGATGACTGAGATATAAGCCTCTAAACATTCAAAGGTTTTAAAACTACATTTCACAGTTTTGACAACTGAAGAATTTTATGCCCCTATTAACATTAAAACTAGACAATGGAACATCACCAATTTTGCTAGGCCCATTGACCCTAAATATTTGCCTTTCAGGCCACCCTATCAGCACAGCAGCAAAACATTGTACTGCCATGCTGACAACCTGGGTTTGGAAGTGAACGTGGGAAGTCACTTCAGTAGGCAGGCCATGACAGAGACAGCTGTAGCTTGGCAATGCATCTCAGTCGTAGAGGGTCATCAGTGGGTTCTGCCAACACAACAACCCCTGCGGCTGGGCCTGGCAGCTTGCTTCTGCCAGAGGGGAAGCTGTGGTTGTTTGAGGCTGACAGAGGCACTGACCCTACCATGGAAGATGGGAGTGGGGAAAATGGAGAAACACCTGGTAGTCAACTGAATGATGACTGATTTCACAGCATTGGAGAAAAAAAGAGGTTGTGTGTCAGTTCTCTAATATCTCACTGAAATGCTGGATAAGTTATAAGCTGCCAAAGATTCCAAAATAATATCCATAATTAAACATTGAATTTCATGAGCTTTAATGAAATTGTAAGATGTTGTGATACTTTTGTTGAAGCCATGTCACTACATCATGCCCAGTCATACACCTGAGTTGCCACTGTAGAGGAAGGGAAATACTAGCTAAAGTGGCAATGAGGTAGCATTCATAGGAGGATCCATAATAGAAGTACAGTGGTGCCTAGTGTTAGGTCACTATCTTGAGTTACAAACCATGAATAATAGTCGTGGAAATCACTGTGCACTAGCCTAAATTCGTGCCGTATGCCAGATAAACACTAGAGTTCCTTGACTTAATGACTTGTGAAAGCACATGCATGTTCAGCATTGCTTCTGTACAGCAGCACCTGCTAACTCATTAACAACCCTGTAGATGTCAAGGTATATTTTTACTATTTAAAAACAGTGGCACCAAGTTATGCCAGGTCTTACATATAGTTGTGACTTAGGCCATTGTGAGAGAAGTACCTGGATATCTTTAGTCACTCATGAGTCATGATGGAGCATAGTACTGGGCATCACTGTCACAGGAGTGTTGGAGGGGTACTGCGTACTGCAGGGCCATAATGCCAGTGCAAGTAAAGTGATTCAGTGGTAGTAAGTACTTTATGAAAGTTAAATTCCACAAGTGGAATTCTAATGGCATTACCTATTATGCATCCATGCATTTTGGGGCAAATGTTGCCAATTAGCAATTTCTAAAGTATCTACAATAAATTTTAACCTACTAACTGCATTTGTCTAGCTTAATTACATTCCAGGAAATATTTACTTTGGTATGCATGAGAAATCTTGAGTGTATGCCTGCAACACCAGTGAGCTGTAAACATCCAAATATTTTCGCACAGTTCACCAAATAATTAAATGGTGAAATTTTGAAGTCCTGTAAGTTAAAATTTACACAGCCAAGTACTGTACCTCTCTCTTCAGCACTTTCTATTACTTTTCCAAAAGTGTATGCATATACATTTTCAATTACTGTATCTAGCTCCAAAGGTGACTAAGTCTAAGCAAATAAATATTTCCAGAAATGTTCACATGAATAATTAATTGCCAGCATTTGAGCCCAATAGCTTCCCCACCCCTGATCCAAATGCTGGGACAACCTGGCATACTGTTAGGCCCTCTCCCAATTAGTATACATTTCAAATTGCATATCTCTAGCTATAAATCTGACTGAATTATGACCAGTTAAATCATTTCAGAACTTTCCAAAGAAATTGCAACGTTTTTTGAAATGTTGTGGAATTTTATGAAAATTCCATAAATCAGAATTTACAAATTTCATCCATCTCTATAAAGGGCACAAGAAATACTCCAAAACCAGTGTTTATCATCTGCATTATTTCTCATATATCCTCATAGATCCAACATTTAGAAGATGGCACTGAAATATTGATCAAAGATGACATACAGTACAAGGAATTAACCTAATGGCAGAAGAAAAACTGTAGCCTTTTAATGCCACAGTTATGACAATACTGAGACTTACACACTGTTTATATTCAACTTTATTACAGTACTAGCAAGTGACTCCTGCCTTTTGCAAACAGACAGTACCACACAGTGCATCCTGAAACAAGTACCATCGTACTTTTTATTTTTGCTGTGTAATAGTTTTCATTATTTTCTCATAATAAGATAGTTGTGCACAAAAATAAACTGGCTCCAACCTGGCTAAATTGTGTAATTTCCATAGATGTGAATTAGGCACTAATAACTTGGGGAGAAATTAAATCTGTGCCATTTTGGTTGCTTAGTATATACTTGAAGTATAACTTACTATGACAGTGTAAACACTACCCTGGGAAACAAGAAGTTAACACCTTGGCTAAGGATGAGGAAATGCAGGGAATGCAACATGAACAGGCGGGGGAGGTGCCTTCGCAGGTGTTGCTGATTAGAAGGATTGTTGAAAGGTAGGGAGAATCCAACAAGGAGTGAGTTGGACGCTGGAAACTGCTGCAGGGAGGAGATACTCCTAGGCAGAGAACCCTGCAAGATTGGGGGGGGGGGTGTAGGACAAGATCCAGAGCAGAAAGCCACGGAGAATGGTTAATTGTTTGAAAGAGCCTTTGGAGAGAAGTTGAAGCCTGCTGCTGAGCAAGAGACCATTTCTAGAGCAGATAGTCCTGAGGTAAGGGATCAGCCTAGCCAGCTGGGCCAAATACAGTGAGTGGAATGTACTGCTGATAACAGCCTGCAAATAAGGCTAAAAGGGAACACTGTTTGTGTTTTATTTGAGACTGTGCATTTAAAACTGCTGGCCCACAAACAATTTGTTTTGTTTGAGACTGTATATTAGAAAAACTGCTGGCCCACATAAGTGGTTCAAAGATTCCTTTTGTCAATTTAGCCTGAAAGAACTGTTTTGTGTTAACCTTTATGTTATCTGAGTAGGCTGGAGAAGTTGAACTGACTGATTTTGCTTTTCTGGAGCAATAACTTACAGTTGGAGCAATAAAGGTTCATTTTCTTCTGTGAACTTTAAACCCAGCATGTTGCCTCTCCTTCTACCATAGTCCAGCTTGTCACACTTACACAAACATCATTAGTTCTAGAGAGTATCATAGTGTACCATGAACGTGAACAAAACAGAAACCGTAATACAATTACTAATTTACACAGAGAAGTAGCAGGTTATTAAATTTATCCGAAAAAAATGGTATTTTCTAGATGTAGGATTCTAAATGTAGATAATTTATGCAAAAATAAAAACATAAGCATTAATACTAAGGAGTCAATAATACTACAATGGCAGTGTACACTTCTCTCATTATTTAAGGTGAGTTTCAACATTTTAAAGAATGGGGAGAAGCATTAAAAGATGGCATAAACAGATACTGTGAATATTTAAGGAGTTCAGGTCAAGCTTGTTACCTGAATTTAATCACTCTAACTGGTCTATAGTCAGTAATGACATAACAAATCAAAAGAAGAAAATTGAAAATGGCATAACAAATGGATTGCTTCTCGATCCAGTTTGCAAAAAGCAGAAAGTGCTTACAGTTTTATGGTTGACATATATTCTAAAGGTGTTGTGCACAGTAGGAAAGTAGCCTCTGAAGAATGAAAAGAATACATCATACAGTAGCTAGACATTGGTAATTGTGTTACAGATTGAACAATCGACTGGCCTTTAAAGAGTCATTGTTCTGCTCTGTATTCAAAGGTTACAAAACCATGTAACACACAAAGTCCTCAGAATTAGACGGAAAAAAGATAAGGACCACTGGATCTCAGTAGATGTTATGTAATAATGGTTTCATAAATACCCTCCTAATGTTAAACTTGAAAGGGCAAGTCATAAGATGCTATAATGTTTTAAGGTTTCTACCTTAATCTTTCAAGGCATGAAGAAGAGAGGTGCTCTTTCTGCATTATACAGTTGCGGTTGCACCTGTGCATTAAGGTTCAGTGGTCACTTCCATGTTAAACCTAATATTTAGAACCTTAATAACTTTGCAACTGTTTGACCGATTTACATGAAATTTTGCATGCACTCTCAGGGGCCAAATATATCTTGATATAGCAAGATTTATTCCAGTCGAATATGCTGGTGCAGAGATACAGTATCAAACAAGCATTTGTCAATGCCAAATGTTGATTGCTTATATGTGCTGTTTAGGTATTTGGAAGTGAAAGTACCATGCCTAAGAACTGTCTTGTGCCCCCCCCCAAAGACATCCACTGTGTCTTTCTGTTCAGTATTCACAGAAGTGGGGGAGGGGCAAGGGCCACAGCAGTACAGCAGTTGCAAAGGTGTGAAGAGGTGGACAATAGTCCATTCACAGGTAGAAGAATCCTGCAGAAGGTGAGTAAATTTAAGGTGGACAAAGTGATGGGACCAGATGGCATACACCCAAGGATATTAAAAGAACTGTGATGGGAAATAGCAGTACCTGTGGCAGCCATGTTCACTGAGCCATTCAACACAGCGGTGGTACCAGAGAATTGGAGGAGGGCAGATGTGGTGCCTCTATACAAATCCAGCAGTAGGGAGGAGGCGGGGAACTATAGGCCAGTCAGCCTCACTTCAGTAATGGGGAAGATCATGGAGACATTGCTTAAAGAAAGGATAGTGGGGCATCTAGAAGCCATCAGAGCCCACGACCATAGGCAAGATGGATTCACAGTAGGGAGGCCATGTCAGATAAATCTGGTTGATGTCTTTGGGTGACAAAGGAAGTAAATCAGGGTGGGGCATTGTGGACAACGCTTACCTTGATGTAAGCAAAGCCTTTGACACCGTCCCACATTGGAGGCTGATAAAGTAGCTGAGTAGGCTGGGCATGGGGGAAAGGGTGGTAAACTGGGTTAGAAACTGGGTAACAGACAGGAGGCAGAGAGAGGTGGTAAATGAGGTGCAGTCTGGAGAGAGAGGGGTGACCAGTGGGGTGCCACAGGGATTGGTCCTGGGGCCGGTCCTGTTCTATGTCTTCATTAGTGACATTGCAGAAGGGCTGAAGGGAAAGGTCTGCCTATTTGTAGATGACAACAAGATCTGTAACACAGTGGATACCCCAGAGGGGATGAAGAAAATGAGGTGGAACCTGGGGAAGCTTGAATGGTCTGAGGACTGGCAACTGATTTTTAATTCAAAAAGTGCAAAATTATGCACCCAGGACACAGAAACCCTGGGGAAAGGCACAAGAGGGGGGTAGTTGCTGACAGTCACAAAGAAGGAAAGGGACCTGGGGGTTCTTATTTCAGATGACCTGAAAGTGGTAAGGCAGCTGGGAGGGCCAGTGACATGCTGGGGTGCATAGGCAAGAGTATCACCAGCATAAGGAGGAAGGTAGTGATGCCAATATATAAAACCATGGTCAAGCTTCACATGGAGTACTGTGTGCAGTTCTGGAGGTTGCACCTTCCTAAGGATATTAACAGGCTGGAGATGGTCCAGAGAAGAGCGAATGAGATGGTACAGAGCTGGCAATGCACGACTTAAGAGGAGAAATTAAGGGACCTCAATATGCACTCACTGGAAGAGAGGAGGGAAAGAGGGAATATGATAGAAACATTCCAGTACCTCAAGGGTATAAATATAAGTACTGAGAAGCAGGGGACAGCTGCTATAGGCATATGTGCCAGCTTCTGTGTGATGTTCTTATAAATCTGTAATCGCTGGTATTTCAGTAATCACATGACCACACTGCCTTCTTTAGGCAATTTTATGCTGGTTGATGCCTGGTGTCACATTGCAGACAGAGGGCTCACCAGATTGTGTTGCCATTTGAAAAACTTCATAGAGTGTTCTTTTACTGGTAAGTGTGTTGGAAAGCTGGTGAAGGTGTCACAATTGTTATTATGATTTTATCTCCTTATGTCTGTCCCCTTTGCTCCCCCCATCCCCACACCGCAACAGTCATCAGTGGCCACAGCTGCAGCCTTCTTCTTGCTAAGATGGTGGGTGAGAAACATAGAATTTGATGGTAGATAAGGACCACTTGGCCCACCTAGTCTGCCCATTTCCCTACCTGATGGATAAGCTGCAGATTCTAGTTAATTAACAGCTTACTTCCTCCTACCCCCCACCAGTAGAATTGCCTTATTTCTGTCTGTGAGCAGCTGCCTTCACAGTCTAAGAAGTATCATGTCTTTCAGTGCCGCTTATTGGTCATCTTCCAACAGAGGCGAGGAGCTGCAAGCCAAAAACTAACTCAGGACAAGCAGGTTTTAAAGTGGGGAAGAAATGGAGTGAGAAAGAATCAAGTACTCATTCAGATGCGGCGTCTTAAGATCAGCATACTGGTGTGGACACTGCAAATAGAACCCCAGCTCTTTATAATAATAATAAGCTTTACTTATATTGTGCCTTTCCAAAACCAAGGCACATTCCAGAAAGATTAAATACAAACAGTAACATAGAAACTGATAAAAACAAGTACGAAACATTAATCAAGGCCATATGCCTTATTCAATAACATGGATTTAAGATCCTGTTTAAAGCTCCCCACAGTCGAACACTCCCTTATCCGACATGGTAGAGAATTCCAAAAGGTTGGTGCCGCAAACATAAAGGCCCGGGCACCAGCTGATTTCAGTGTGACCCTAGGAATCTCTAGCAGCCCCTCATCGGCTGAGCGGAGCGACCTCACTGGGAGGTAAGGAATCAGGAGATCTTTCAGGTAGTCGGGGGCCCAGACCATGTAGGGCTGTAAAAAGTCAGTAATCCGACTTTGAAGGTGATCCGCCACTGGACTGGTAGCCAGTGCAGATCCCGCAGCACCGCACTAATATGTGATGTTCTAGGAGTACCTGTAAGTACTCGAGCTGCAGAATTCTGCACCAGCTGAAGGCGGCGGATATCAACCCCCAGAAGCCCAAGGTAAAGCGAGTTGCAATAGTCCAGGCATGAGGTCACGAAGGCAGGGATCAAAGTTGGCAGATCGCCGGACGGAACGAGGTGCTTGATTCTGGCGATGTTTCTTAGATGGTAAAATGAGGATTTTACCACTGCTGACACTTGAGATCTTAAAGTCAGCCCAACATCTAAGATCACCCCCAGATCTCGCACCCGTTTAGAGACCAGTAACTGGACATCCCCACAAAACACCCCAGCGGGGGAGCCGGCCACAGGTCCCCCTATCCGGCGATCCGGATCCAAAACCAACACCTCTGTCTTTCCAGAATTCAACTTCAACCAACAGGACCTCATCCAATCTAATTCTAATGTACTGTACCTTACATCTGGATGTATAGTAGGCCCAACTTTACATAAACACTGCACCTGAATTAACACATGATGCCATAGAAATTCAGAATTTGTCAGCAGAAAGGACCGTTCAGCCCACCCAGTCTGCCAAAGTGTTCTCTACCTACTTGTAACTCCTGCCTGTATATGTTACTGCATGTCTTATACTGCCTGCGTCCATCAGGACCTCCTTGTGAATGAGCTTGCTTAATGGATTTTTCCTGCAATTAAGTTGAACCTACTCCACTTCCATAGCCCTATTGCTCTCTGTTGACCCCCTCCTTCCCCCTTTTCTAATATGTACCTATGTTTATCCCATGCATGCTTCATGCCCCCTAACATTTTAGCTTCCACCACTTCTTCTGGCAGTCTGTTCAAGGCATCTACCACCCTTTCAGTAAAGAAATATTTCTTCACATCTATCCTGAATGCCCCCCCCCCCAGCTTCATTGTATGTCCCTTGGTTTGGGTGCTTATCCTCATTTGAAGGAAACTACCAAACTGTACTCTACCCCTGTGAGGTACTTTGTAGGTCTTGATAATGTCACCTCTCGCTTTCCTCTCTTCCAGAGTGTACATGTTGAGATTCTTCAGCCTTACCTTGTAGGGATTCCTGTGAAAATTCTGAATCATTTTAGTTGCCCTCCTCTGGAAAACCTCCACCTTTTGTCCTTTCTGAAGTGTGGACTTTAACACTGGACACAGTACTCCAGCTGGGGGTATACCAGGGAATGATACAATGGCAGCACAACATCCCTCCTCCTCCTACTGGTGATGCCACTCCTAATGCACCCCAGAATCCAATTTGCCCTGCTCATAGCCTTGTGACACTGTACTGCCATCTTGAGGTTCTCTGATATAATAACCTCAAGGATCCTTTCATGTCTAGTGAGTATCAGTACCTCCCCCCATCCTATACCCAGCATTGTGGTTCCTATGCCCTAGGTACATGATTTTACACTTGTTGGCATTAAACCCCAAGTAAGTAAGAAAATGGAATTGATCTGAATGAATTGCAGGCTTTTAAGCAGCTTTTTGGGGAGTGTGTATATGTGTGTGTGTGTGGGGGGGGGGCTCTGCTACTATAAGTATTTGCTTTTGATTTGGTATAATGTGTGAACAGACTAACCCTGCTCCCCACTCCGTGTGCTATATCAGAGATAAAGAGCCCAAATAGCATTGGGCCAAGCACTGAGCCTTGCAGCACCCTGCTTGTCACTGCTGTGGGTGCCGAGAACTACCCCCCCACCACCACCACCCTCTGCACCCTACCCTGTAACCAGTTCTCTATCCATTTAGTCAGACCACCTCCCACCTATACCCCTCCTTCTCCTCACTCTTCTCCTCCTTGGCCTGTGTCCCTCCTCCCGGTAGTCAGCACCCTTTCTCCTCCTTATTCTTATCGGGTGGTGCTTTCTGTGTTACACTCAGACCAGTCTGCCCACCCCCTTTCAGGGTTATTATGCCTCCGCCTTTACCTATATCTAGGGTGGTGAGCTCATCAGGCTCCCCTGTCCGGACCTTTTAGCCCCCCCCCCACCCCATTTCTTTAAATACACCTTAGTAGAAAAATACCCCTGTAATCCTGCCTCTTTTTAAACATATTTTCTCACTGGGCTATGATCGGCTTGGTCATCTTGATGGACTCGCCTAGCCCTGCTCCCGACATCAGGCCGGACTGCTCACCTCCACGGATTACCCCCGTGGTGAGGTGGTGAGGAGTTTCGACTCACACAGCAGGATCCAGTTGAAGAGGTGCCATTCGGGCCGGGGGGGCCGGAAGCTCATGCTGCCTGACTGTAGCCCATTTTCCAAGTTTCTCCCCTTTGCGGAGTGCGGGCGTGCAATTATGCTTAGGCACAGCGTGCCAATGTCTGCCACATTCCACCACCCTTTACTACACCGCTGTAGTAGCACCCACGGTTGTCACCAGTGGTCGCTACAGAGTGGTGGGTCCCTGGATTCCACCCCTGGGATAGGAAAGCAGTCCTCTGGATGCTCAGTCCTATCCCTCCCTTGCCAACCCCTGGTGGCCTGGGCTTGCATCCAAACCGTGGTCGCCAGCATGGCACGGGGTGTGGCGTCCAGCGCCTCAACCCTCAGTGCCAGTGGCCCGGCAGCAATGCTGCCTTTAATACTCCCTTCCCCTTCCTGCTCCAATGTACCCTGTCCCCCACGTACAAGTTACTGTTCCCCCCAGACCCTACCCCAGTTAGTCACTAACCCATAATGTTTCATGTGGCACCAGTCCCTCAGCCACTCAAACTCCTCAAGCCTACCTTTCCTCCCCATGCTTGCACATGGCACCAGCAGTACCTCCACGAATGCCACCGACTTCCCCACCCCCTCACACTGCCTGCCCAAGTACTCAAATCTCCCCCTCACTACTTGCACAGTGTCCCCGGTCAAGTTGTTTGTACCCACATCCAACAGTAAATGAGGTTTCTTCCTCCACCTCGCTGCACGCTTGAGCAGTCCCTACCCAGCCCCTCCTGCAGTCAACCTGGGGACAGTTTCAACCCAAATATGGCTGTGCCTTTCCCCCTTTCTGGCCCTTCTCACCCATTTCAGTAAAGAATCCCCCAGGATGAGTACCCCCCCGCCTCTTACCCCCTTTCCCTTCTAATGCCCTTCCACCACCCCAGTATTTGTTCTTCCCTGTCCCTTACCCCCGCCAACTGCACCCTCTGTGACTTCTGTATCTGTACCCCCTACTTCCGCCTCACCCCTTTTCTCTTCCTTATTCCTCTCATCCCCCTTGAACCCCTTCCCAGCCTCACTGCTTTCTACTGAGCTTCCCATATCGACCTCCCCTTCTCCCCTGCTGATTTCCAATCCCTCTCCTATCCCTGCTGTTGTTGATTTAGAGCCCCCATTCCCTTCTACCCTGATAGTGATGCCCCTCCCATCCTTCCCCTTCCCGTAGCCTTCTCTCCTCCAGTCACCACCCCCTCCTTCCTTACTAGCCCCCTTCTAACCTTTCGTTCTCGCTATGTCTTCCCCTACCTGTTGCCATCTCTGCTTGTCCTCCTCCCTTCACTATGTTCCTGCTCCCCCTCTCTGTCCCATAACAGAGGTTTGAATCTATTCCTAGTCAATACCCGCCCTACATCTCTTCCCCCTATCGGTTCCCCCCTCCTACTTGTTGCCCTCTGTGCCAACCCTAGTCCCTCCCTACCAGCAGCCATCTGCTCTCTTCCCCTGGTACTCCTTGTAGTCTCTTCCTCCCCCATCAGGAGCCTTCCTTCCTTCTCCTCTCTTTTCTGCTAGTGCTTCTGATACTGGGGTCGGTTTCAGTCCCTACTTGTCCTTCCTCCGTCCCCCTTTGCCATCCCCTTCATGAACACTGGCACTGTCATTTCGTTAGTTGGTCCCGAAAGGTGATTCCACGCAATGACCACTAAATCACCTTTCAGGACTGAATAATGCCATGACAGTGACTGAATTCATGAGGAGGGGTCCCAGTAACCCCATGTTGAAAATTTGGTGCCAAAACTCCCCAAAATGCCTGAGATCAAAGTTGAAAAAATCCTATTTATGCCATTATACAGCTTACTGGCATTTCTTCAGTTTGCGGTCGGCTTTAAAGAGTGCAGATGTGTTCCCAGTCCACCGAAGATCGTCACGCTGGGCTCCAGAGGTAAGTATGGGGTGGGGGGTGTGGGAAGGCAGGGTGCACAGAGGGTTGGGCCGGGGCCACAGAGTTAACGAGGGACTATTTTCTTGTTTACAGGGTTCTTAAAAAAAAAAATCGCAGGACGTTTTTTCTCTTTGTAGGGACATTTGGCACGCTGGGGTGGACTCCCAGTATACCACCTGAATGGTTTTTGGGGAGGGGGCGACTTTAGCCAGCGGGGGATTGGGCACCCCCATCGGCACATACAGGGGAGGAAGAGCCGAGGATTGGTCACCCCCTTGGCACACAATTCATTGAGGGGCGGGACATTATGTCGACGTGGGGAAAGGACTCCCCATCAGCAAATAGAACTGGGAGGACTGAAGCCAACATGTTGGGCCCCCATCGGCAATGAAAGACTGTTGGGGGGGTGCATGATGCCAAGGGGAATTGGGCACCCCCTCAGCACACAACAAATGGGGGAGGGGTGGCAGTATGCCAATGGGGACTAGGCTCCACGTCAGCAAACTTGGTCGGGGGCATGTAAGATCCTGCCCTGCAATGACGGGTTGCTCCCACATTGCAGCAGAGTAGCTGACGCTGCAATGATGAGGCGGCCCCTCATTGTAGCGGCTAAAACATTTCAAGTTTGTGGCACACTGGCTGAACTAGTGTCAGCAGCAGCATGCCACCCCATTGGGGAAAGCGGGCCAAGGCTCAAAAGGCAGTGGCGGCATTGGCCACAACAGTGCCCCACCTCCACAACCTGCTTCTGCAGCAAGCTGCCTCAACATGTTTCTTGCACATGTATGCAATCAACATAAAAATGTGAAAATTACCACTTTTTGTCAAATTCTTTGTCACACTGCTATGCAGTGGTCTGAAATTTCCAGGATATCTAGGTATTGGGTCACAGATGTGCCTTTTGAAGGATTGGTGAAAAAAATCATAATTCATTCAAAAGTTATTAAATTTGAAAAGTTTCCTATTATTTCCTGTGGTTCAACACCTACGTTTCTGACATAAGGAAGGGTATCAGGAGTGAGATGAGTCTCTTTGCAGATGACTCAAAACTGGGGGCCGTGGTGGATGGGGAGGGTGGCCCTACAGGGGGACCTGGAGGCTCTAGAAAGGTGGTCTAGAAAGCGGAAGCTGAAGTTCAATGCAGAAAATGCAAGGAACTGCACCTGGGAGCCAGAAACCTGGGCCAAGTGTACACCTTGGGGGGGGGGAATGCTACAAGTCTCGATGGCTGAGAGGGACCTGGGGGTGGTGGTGGTGGATGTCAAGATGAACAACTCAAAGACTTGTAGGAGGGCAGTGGCAAAGGCCAACAGGATGCTTGGATGCATCGCTGGGGGCTCACCTCCAGAAGGAGGGAAGTAATACTTCCACTGTATAACTGCTTGGTGAGGCCGCACCTCGAGTACTGCGTGCATTTTTGGAGGCCACATTTAAAGAGGGACATTGAACTGCTGGAAAGGGTCCAGAGGAGGGCAACCAAAATGATTTGGGGCTTGGGGGATAGGACCTATGGGGAGAGGCCTGAAGAACTAAATATGTACACATTGGAAGAGAGAAGGGTCCGGGGGGGACATGATAGAGGTCTTCAGGTACATGAAGGGGGTAAATAGGGGAGGAGCAGTCAGGGTGCTCGAAGGAAGAGAGGCAACTAGAGGGTATGGGTGGAAGCTGGAGGGGAGATTCAGGGAGAAAGGAGGAGGTGCTACTTTACTGAGAGGGTGGTGGAGCCATGGAATGCGCTGCCCAGGGGGCTGGCGGAGGCAGAAATGGTGGAGAGGTTCAAGAGGGGGTGGGACAGGTACAGGGGAAGGGTTCTGGAAGCAAAAACCAGTGCAGCGAGAATATCTGGGACTGGGAAGGCAGAAGCCAGCGAGGGAGAGGGGGGCAGCAAGGTCCGCTCCCAGGGTGGGGGCTGACCAAATGAGCAGACATGAAAGACCATTAGGCCTATTCTGCTGGCATTTTAGTATGTTAGTAAAAGTTAGATGTGCCGTGCAAAATAGGATTTCTAGGATCATGGATATGTTCTATCCACACTTACTGGCAGGTACATTTGCCACTTTAAGATGGGCTGGAAGGTCTTCAGGCTGGCTCCTCCCACCCACCCGGGTGGTATAACCCTGAGCTCTGCCCCATGACTCCAGATCTTCCATTCTGCTGGGAGGTTCAGGTTCCCTTCTTAGCGCTCCCATTTGTAGTAGGCCCTGGCTTCTGAATCTTCGGATTCAGTTCCAAAACTGATCCTCAAGCTCTATAGAGTTAAATCTTGTTTCCCGATCGCATTCATGATGGAGGAGAAATCGGTCCCCGGGTTTCACCGGTGGCCCCTGCTGGCAGAAGATGTCTCGCACAGATCCACATGCTTTGTGCTTCTACTGCCTGGGGTTAAACCACGATCCGATGGCTTGTGATCTTTGTTGGTTGTTCACTCCGAACATGCTAGAAGGCCGCACTGCCCGACTTCAGCTGGGGTGAACGGAGCTACGTTTCCCGCTGGTCAAATCAAAGGAGGCCCGTTGGGTGGCCTCTGTGGCTGCGGTGTCCGCTGAGTAGTTGAAGCAGCTCACGGCCTTCGAGGAGGAGGCGGCTCAGGCCACGGCAAGTTCCTCTTCGCCTTCGGCCTTTATTCTTCTGCACCTGGAATCCTCCTGTTCAGCTTCCTTCAAGGGGTTGTGCAAGTCTCTCTTGACAAAGGGGGAGAGCACTTCGGGGTCCCATATTTCATGATCCAAGAAGAAGAAGTTGAAGAAAGAGAAGTCAACTCATTGACGTTCTTGGGACCAGGAGTGGTCCCGCTCACAAAGTGCTCATCAAGGTCAGGAGGGACAAGGCGCAGGTGATCCTGTTAGCCCCAGACTGGCCACGCCAGTTCTGGTATTCAGATCTTTTCTGCCTCTGCTCCAGGCTTCCGAGGCAGCTTCCAGCATGCCCGGATCTGCTGTCAATCAATCAGGGAAAGGTATTCCATCTGAACCTTCAATCCCTGCACCTGATGGCCTGGTTCCTTAGCGGCAAGAGTTCCAGGCCCTGGGTCTCTCTGATAAGGTCCTCAATGTTGTTGAGTTGTCCCATAAGGAATCGACCAGAAAATGCTATGCCTTTAAATGGAAGAGATTCTCCATCTGGTGTTTGGGCAAAGATTGGACCGCTCATCCTGCCCAGTGACTAGCTTTTTGGACTATCTTTGGTCCCTCTCCCAGCAGGGACTTTGGTCATCGACCCTAAAGGTGCACCTGGCAGCCATCTCTGCTTACCGGGCGTGGGCTGGTCAGCAGTCAGTGGCATGGGAGATGGTGATCTGGTGCTTCTTCAAAGGCCTAGATCACATATCCCCTCCATTGCATGAACCTCCACCTTCGTAGGATTTACTGCTGGTTTTATCAGTGCTCATGGGCAAGCCATTCGAACCTATGCACAAGTGTGAGATGTCACACTTGTCGTGGAAGACCGCCTTCTTGGTGGCTATCACATCATCCAGAAGGACTGGGGAGTTACAGGCGCTCTCCATAGAGTCTCCTTACCTGGTCTTCCACAGGAACAAGGTTGTCCTGTGCCCCAACCCGAAATTCCTTCCGAAGGTGATGTCGGAGTTTCATCTTAATTAGGTGCATACTCTGCCAGTGTTCTACCCCAATTACACCTTGAAGGCTGAGTACAGGCTCCATACTTTGGACCTGAGATGAATGCTCACTTACTATAAGGAGCATACAGTGGAAGTTTGGGAGAGGTTCACCAGCTGTTTGTCACCGACGCTGAAGCCGCACCTGGCAGACCTGTAGCAAAGCGGACAGTAGCTAGATGGATTACATCTTGCATTGACTTCTGCTATAGGTTGGTTGGTAGGGAGCCTCCCATAGGGCTTAAGGCTCATTCCACCCACCATACCACTGCGTCAGTGGCTGA
Organism: Neoceratodus forsteri; assembly: GCA_016271365.2. NCBI lineage: Eukaryota > Metazoa > Chordata > Ceratodontiformes > Ceratodontidae > Neoceratodus > Neoceratodus forsteri. The sequence goes on along the minus strand of JADMNL010000035.1, from coordinate 28,100,918 downwards.
TTCTAGGGATGTCCCTATCCAGGAAATCTGCAGGGCTGCTACCTGGAAGTCAGCACACACCTTCGCTTCCCATTACCACATTGACCTTGAGTCACAGGATGCTGGTTTTGGAACCTCAGTTCTTCAGTCCCTCTTCTGTAAGTAGGGGGTGTGTGTCTCCTCTCCCTCCTCCTGGAAAACTGCTAGGAGTCTGCCAGTAAGCGTGGATAGAACAACATATCCATGATCCTAGAAAAATGGGTTACTCATGTGTAACAGTAGTTCTAGGAGTGGTATGTGTTGTTCATCCACACTGACCCACCCGACCTGCCCGGCTTTGATGCACAAACCTGGCTTCCAGCGGGCTAAGATCTGGCATCATGGGGTGGAGCCAAGGGTTATTTATTTATTTTTTTATTCTAGTCTTTTGGTAACCGGGTAAGGCCCACTAGGCACAAGTGCCTATTTTCAGGGGTGACCTGGGAGCACTGGGTGCTTAAGTGACTTGCTCAGAGCAGCACAGTATGCAATTGGAGGTTGTGAGAATCAAACTTAGGTCTGGTCTGCTGGATGTACCAAACTCGTTCATACCTTGTTCCTCTAACCTCTAGGCTATACTGCCAACCAGGTTATACCACCCAGGTGGGTGGAAGGGGCCAGCTTGAAGACCTTCTTGCCCGTCTTAAAGTGGCAAAGGTACCTGCCAGTAAGTGTGGATGAACAACATATACCACTCCTAGAACTACTGTTACAGGTAAGTAACCTTTTTTTCCTCGATGGCAAAACAGGATTCTTTGATCATGAAACAGGATTCTTGATCGCAATTTGCAAAAAAAAACATTTTATATAGCTGTTTCTTTGTCACCTCATTTCAAAGAAATGGTTTGGAATGTTGGACTGAAATTTTCAGGGTAAAAGGGCTCGCTCCACATATGTGCCTTCTGCTGTTTTTGTAAAAATATACTACTTTGGCTTGGAGTTCTGCAGATTTTAATTTTGGTTGATTCCCCATGGGATAACAATGTACTTGGAAGTTTACAGAGCCATTTCTTTGTCACTGTGGTGTTAAGAAATGGTTTGCAATTTTACTCTGAAATTTTTAGTGTACTGAGGGCTTGCCTCACAGATGTGCCTTTTGCTGGTTTAGTGAAAATATATTACTTTCCTCTGGATTTCTGAGGCTTTACATTTTGCTTAATTTCTCATAGGATAACATTGTAATGTGAGGTGTACACAAGCATTTTTTTTTATTTCATGTATGAAAGCGCAGGGCCCTGTAAGCCCACACTCCCTGACACAAATATGGATACTATTAAGGAGTATTGCATGGATGGTAGTTCAGGGCCCAGAGGGACCTGCACTCCCAAAGAGAACTACAGATACTACTAGGGATTGATGGATGGATAGTAACGCAGAGCCCAGAAAGGCCCTGCGCTCCCACACACATACTAGGAAAGTAAACCAATTGGAGCAAATATTTTATGGTGTTGATTGCTGAATTTGGGGATGGATTGTGGGGAACGGGATGGAGGGAGGATGCTGAGTGATAGGAGGCTGAGGGAGGGCCTGTAGGAGAAACGGGGTCACATGACTGAGCCCTCCAATAGGGAGGCAGCAGTCAGAGTACTAGAAGCACCATTTTAGTAGTTTGAGGGTAGTTGGGAAGAGGACGTCGAGCAGAGGAGCGACCTTCAGCAGGGAAGTGGTGCCTTGTGACTAGGCTTGGCAATTTGCGATTTAAATCAATTAGCGTTGAGATTCACAACTTTAGCAATTTTGACGGATATGTTTAAACATCGATTTACATAGTAATTAGTTTACAACATGCCATTGTATCACTTTAATCACAGTCATTCAGCGTTCGTCTATTTTGCTCTGTCTTAGTATTGCTTGTGATCACCAAGTCTATTAACACCTAATTTGCAGGTGCTGCATACCTGTGTGATTTCCCGTGTTAGCTTCTGAGCTGTTAATGGAAACATTAATCCTTACATTAGAAGCATAGTATCAACCGCACAACCAGCCACACAGCAATGGGCTGAAAAAGGAGATATGCAGATGAGAACTGCTCGGAATTCCCAGAACTAGAATTAAAAAAACATAAAAAAGGCCGGTAATGGGGATAGCATTGACATTCTATGGTGCAAGATTTGTAAAACCAAAGTAGCAGGACAAGCAAACCGCATTTCTGATCATCTTAGCAGCAAGACTCACCTGAGACTGGATGTTCCCTCTGACAGCATGATTGCTCCTATGGAGTACTGGAAGAGTGAGGTGCAGAACCTTCCTGTACTATCCAGTGTTGCACTGAGGGTACTGGCAGTGCCAGTTACCTCCACTGCCGTAGAGCGCTCATTTAGTCTGATTAGAAAAGTGCAAGACAAACTTAGAATGTGCCTGTCAGAGGAGAGACTAAGGCTACTAAACATATTTGTGCCACAAGGACCTAACAGAAAGTTTAGCTGCATTTAAAAACACAGACATTAAAAAAATTGAGTGATGAATAGCACAGCTGAATCCAGCATCAATTGTACTTTTGTATCAGCCTGCATGTTTTGTATCATCATCATCATCAAATCTTTATTTATTCAGGCGAACATCATTGAGCAAGGCTCATTTACAAGATGGACCTGATAAGGTCAAGGTTCAACAGTTGATACATAACAGATACATCATCCACTTATATAAAACAGTTATACATACAGGGGAAAAAAACGTTTATAAACACAGTGTTGTACAGTAAATTCGCATGATAAAAAACGGTTACAGAAAAGTTAAGCTAATATTTACAGTATATACAGTATATACATATCCCAGTGGGGAGGCCATGGCAAACCCACAATATAATGTAATACTAGGATGGTGAAGGTATTACTGGGTGTCATAAGATGGGGTGTCTGTCTGGAAGGATTATGCCATATATGGTTAATTTTTGGGAGGGAGATTGTAAGATGACAAAGCTAGCTCTATCGGTAGCAACTGCATTTCTCTGTGAAGAAGACTGTACAATGCTGTTTAAAGGATGCAAATGGAATGATATTGGACAGTTTAGGGATTTTTGTAGTGTGTTCCATGCTATAGCTAGAGAATAGCTGATTGCTGCCCTCCCTATCCTGGTGTTGAATTTGGGCAATTTGAGCAGGATGATGTTGTTGCTTCTTAGGGCATAGGAGCTAGGAATGGTCTGGGTGAAGCAGTCCAGAATATAGTTTGGAAGTTTTTGATAACGCTCTGTAAATCCATAGTGCTGCATTTCTGTTCCTTCTGAGGTGAGGGAAACCCACCCAACTGCATATAAAGAGATCAGTGTGGGTATTAGATGGCAGATCTGTAATGAATCATATTGCTCTATGATATAATGTATCCAACTTGTGAAGGTAGGAGATGGGGCAGTGACTATAAAGGAAGTCTACATAGTCAACAACTGATAGAAAAATGGCCTGGACTAACCTCATCTTTGAGTCTCTGTTTAGGAAGGGTTTTAATCTATAGAGAAGGCCAAGCCTTTGGCGAAGCTTTTTTAACAGTTCTTCTAAATGATGAGTGAAGTAGAGTCTGTTGTCAATCCACACACCTAGGTATTTGAAGTTTCCTACATACTCCAGGTTTTCTCCAAGTATAGTGCATAGCTGGGGGAGAATGATTGAGGAGGAGGTGCTGGTGGAGCTTTCAGTTGTGAACATCATTGCTTTAGTTTTCTTTGCATTTAACAGAAGCTTTTTCTCAAGTAGCTGATATTGTAACAAGGAGAATTCTGTTTGTAGGATTTCACAAGCAGCTGCAAACGAAGGGTTGCTGACATACAAAACAGTGTCATCAGCAAAGAGGTGTACAAAGGAATTGGTGAGGGTTGAATAAATATTATTTATATAAATGGCAAAAAGGATAGGACCCAGGGTAGAACCTTGGGGGACTCCTCTTAACAGTGGTTTTAATGGGGATAGTTCACCTTCAGCTTTTACCTGCTGTGACCTACCAGTGAGATAACATCTGAACCACTTAAGGGAAGGTGGATCTAGGCCAAGGGAGTGCAGGGATGATAGTAGAAGCTCATGGTCCACAGTATCGAATGCTTTGCTCAGGTCCAGGAATACTGCACAGACATTATTCTTTTTATTTAATTCGGTTTGCCAGTCATTTGTGACCTTGGCTAGTGCAGTGATAGTGCTATGCTTGGCCCTGAATCCAGATTGAGCTGGATTTAAGAGGTTAGCATTGTCAAGATACTCCCTTAACTGGTTACTCACTAATTTCTCCAGCATCTTAATAGCACTGGTAGAATGGAAATGGGCCTGTAATTATTAAGTTCCATAGGGTCCCCTGATTTTGAGGGAACCATGGGCTGTCTTCCACAGTGTGGGGATAGAGCCAGAGTTGAGAGATGGGTTAAATAGGTGTGTTAGGGGGACTGCAAGTACATGGCACCCAATCTTTAGAAAGTAGAGGGGTCAGAGTCTGCTTTGCGCTTTTTTGGTATCCAGTTGCCATAATAGATCCTCTACTTGCTTCAACAGTATAGATTTGAAGCTGAAGGAAGAGTCAGCTCTCTGATCACCAGTGTAATGGGAACTTAATTGTTCCCTCAGCAGGTTAACTGGAGAGGTGTCAAAGGCAAGGCCAGCCATTGTGAAGTGGTTATTGAAGGCCCAGAATTTCCATTTTGCCAGTGATAGGCCATAACTGTTGTGAATTGAGTTGGAAGGGAGGTGTTAGCGTCCTGCCCCACCATGCCCTTGATGGTACCCCAAAATCTAGCAGGATTGTGATAGGAGGAGTCGAGCTCGGCCAAGTAGAAGGCAGCCTTTGCATCCCTAACTTTCTTGGTGCATCTATTCCTGGCTTTCCTAAAGATCATCCAGTCATTTGCATTCTTGGTTTTTCTTGCCATTTTCCAGAGTTTGTCTCTCTCCAGCAGTGCAGCTTTGAGGTCAGCTGAAAACCAACAACAGGTTGTTTTTATTTGGATACTAGAGATTGGGGCATGGGTGTTAGGGCATTTATTATAATGATATTTAGCACCTGCTGGCTCTTTTCAACCCGAATGGGCAAGATAAAACTCTTGCCAGTGTGGAGAGTGAGCTAGATCATGCAAATAACCTTCAATATTGATGTTTTTCTTGGATCTCCTCATGAGGAATTTTGCAGGGATTGTTGTTATGCTGGTGGATCTCACCCCTGCGATGAGGCAGTGATCACTTATATCACAGAGAAGCACTCCAGCGTGTATGAATAGATGTGGTTTATTCACTAGCATGATATCCAATAGTGTGCTGTTATTACTATTCCTTGCATTAATTCTTGTTGGCTCATTGATTAGTTGTGTGAATCTATAAGTATCACAGAATGATACCAGAGGTGCAGCTGTCTGGGTAAGCCAGTTGAAATTCAGGTCACCTAGGTTTCGTATGTGTGTCCTTGTAACATTGTCAGTGTCATTTCAACTTTCATTACTACGTGGTGGAATAGTTTTGCACAAATTATAGATGGAGGGGTGTATTCGCATGTCTTATGTGCTGCACATGGATTTATGGATTTATTTGGTGTGTGTGTGAGCATCTCTGTCTCCGTGTCCAAGTCTCTGTGTAACCGTATTTGTGATAAATATCAATAAATGCCTATTTAAAAGTTGTTTTTATCAAATTTCTTATTGCCACAATAAAGATCGATATTTATTGCAAAAAATCTCAGTGAATAAACATCAATTTTATCAGTCAATTTTGGTTAAAAGGAAAAATCGAAAACTGCCAAGCCTACTTGTGATTTACTAGGTGAGCAAACCAAACGGAGCAAATGTTTTAAATATTTTACTGTGCTGATTGCTGGATGTGGGAAAGGATTGTATGGGATGGGGTGGATGGAGGACGCTGAGTGAGGGACGCTGAGGGAGGGCCTACAGGGGGAAATGGGGTCACATGACTGAGCCCTCCAATAGGGAGGTGGCAGTCAGAATATATTTCCCAGGGGGCCAAATGACCCCTCATGACAGTGACCCCAATGCTTGAGTGCCACGAAGCAGGAGTGTTTTCATCTGACTAGCAGCACCCGCGGGGAGGACAGCTGGCTGCAGACCACGCTGGGCAGGATATACAAAATCCCAGGAGTCAGGGGTGCCATAGGATACCAAAGGGAACTGACTGTGATCTGATTGGGGGGGTCCCAAAGGTGTGACTAAACCAATGTGAGAGAGATTAAGAAAAATGGAGAGACATGGAGGATGGAGAAGGGCAAGGGGTTGGGGAATGGGTGGCAGTGGCAGGCCAGAAGGGGGGGGGCAGGATGGGTGATAAGCTGCAATGGGTGTGGGGTGGCCATCTTTTTGGGGATTGCTTGGAGGGTAGGGGTTGTATGGTGTATAGACAGATCGGGCAACTTAGGGAAGAGATTGACAGGCTGAGAAGGGAGCTGAGTAGGTTGGGAGGATGAATCAGGAGGGAACAGCAGGAACCAAGGGAAAGAAGGACCTATACAGTAGATGCAAAAGACAAACAAGGGGGACTACAAGGGGAGATGTTTCAAAGGGTGGCTCATGCTACCACTAAGCAGCAGTTGAGGCATGAGGCCGAAGGTTGGAGGGAGGTCAAGATAAGGGGAGGGAGGGGAAAGGGAGCAGAGCGTGGTTTGAAGTTGCAGGGAGGGGAGAATGAGGAAGCTTGGGACAAAGGGAGGGAGTATAAAAACAGGTTTTCAGTGCTAGCAAGCCTGAAGAAGCATGAGGGAGAAAGGTCAGTCGCAGGGATTGCAGGGGAACGAGATAGCAGTATTGGCAGAGGAGCTAGTGGAGAGACTAGATGCAGGGTCAGCTCAGGAGAGGGTAATGGGTTGTGGAGGGTGGTGGCAGAAAGGGGGCCAGAAGACTCAGGAAAGTGTGGGGAGACAAGGGAATGGTACAGAAAGGAGGGGGCACCTAATCAGAACAGGAGCACTAAGAGGGAGAGGAGAGGGTTTATTGTAGGGGAAAGGAAAAGATCAGGGGAGGCACTAGTGGCTGGAGGTACAGAGAGGATTAATACAGAGCAGAGGGGGTCTGAGTTGGGAAGGGGATGCAGGTCGGGAATGGTGGGGGCAAGGGCACAGCTAACACAGGCAGCAACAAGGGGAAGCACGGGGGGTCTAGGGCAGGGGTACAACAGGGCTGAAGTGACACAGAGGGGCCCTCAGTGATGGAATCAGGGGTAGGAGAACAGTAGTGTGTGCAGAGAAATGGGCTGCACCAGGGAGGTGAGCAAGATAGAGGGGAGAGTCATTCTGGGGGATTCAATATTAAAAGGTGTAAGATGGGGGGCAGAGGAGCCAGGAAGAGCCGGATATGGGTGGGGTGTATGTCAGGCATGACAGCAGGAAACAGTGGGGCAGCATGTTAAGAGGTGTGTTGGGAGGTTAGGCAGGAACCTCATATCGTGATGCACCTGGGTACTAATGTGAAAGAAGTGCAGGAGAGATTCGAGGAATTATGAAGGTTGTGCAGTACACAACATAAGACAATAGCCAGCAGAAGAAACATAGAAACATAGAATTTGACAGCAGATAAGGACCGCTTGGCCCACTCAGTCTGCCCATTTCCCCTACCTAATGGATAAGCTGCAGATCCTAGTTAACCAGCAGCCTACTTCCTTCTACCCACACCCCCTAGAATTGCCTTATGGCTGTCCCATGCATGTTTGAATTCAACCACTGTTTTTGACTCTACAATCTCCTCCGGAAGGCTGTTCCATGCATCCACGACCTTCTCTGTGAGAAAATACTTCTTTACATTACCTCTGTGCTGCCCCCCCCCTCTATCTTCAAATTGTGCCCCCTTGTTCTTGCACACCTCTTTTTTTTTTGAAAGATGCTACCCTCTTGGACTTTGTTGATTCCGTTGAGGTACTTGAAAGTTTCTATCATGACCCCCCCGCTCCCTCCTTTCCTCGAGGCTATACATATTAAGCTCCTTTAGTCACTCTTCATATGTCTTCCGGTGCAGACCCTGCACCATTTTAGTTGCCCTCCTCCGAACAGGTTCCATCTTGTCTATGCCCTTGCAGAGACTGGGTCTCCAGAACTGCACACAGTACTCCAGATGGGATCTCACCAGCTGTCTGTACAGAGGGATAACAACTTCCTGTTTCTACTGGCGATGCCTCTCCCTATGCATCCCAGTATCCTCCCAGCCCTCCTTACTGCCCTCTCACATTGTTTGCCCACCTTTAAGTCATCTGCTATGACTATCCCCAGGTCCCTTTCCATTTTTGTTGTTGTTAGTATCTCACCCCCCATTGTATACTTTTCCCCTGGGTTTTTGTTTCCCAGGTGCATTACCTTGCACTTCTTAGCATTAAATCTAAGCTGCCATACATTTGACCATTCCTCTAACCTTACAAGTCCCTTCTCATCCTTTCCACCCCACCTTGTGCATCAACTCTGTTGCAGATCTTTGTGTCATCTGCAAAGAGACATACTTTTCCTTCAGTCCCTCTGCAATGTAAACACAAAGACATTGAAGGACCGATCTAATACTGAACCCTGCGGCACCCCACTAGTAACCCCCCTTTCTTCAGAGTGGATTCCATTTACTATTACTCTCTGTGTCCTATTCTCCAGCCAATTCTTTACCCAGACTATCCTCTTGGGACCCACTCCCAGGCTGGCTAACTTATATATTAATCTTTTGTGTGGGACTGAGTCAAATGCCTTGCTAAAGTCTAGGTAGGCCATGTCCACAGCCCCTCCCTGATCTACTACTTTGGTCACCCAGTCAAAGAAATCTATTAGATTCGTCTGGCATGACCTTCCCACTATGAATCCATGCTGCCTTGGGTCCTGTGCCCCTCTGGCCTCTAGGTACTTGACAGTTCTTTCCTTCAGAAGTGATTCCATCATTTTCCCTATCACTGAGGTTAAACTAACAGGTCTGTAGTTTCCTGCTTCAGCCTTGCTCCCACTTTTGTGAAGGGGAATCACATCTGCCCTCCTCCAGTCCTCAGATATCACCCCATCCTCCCATGATTTGTTAAAGAGGGTAGTCAGTGGTGTCACTAGTTCTACCCTTAGTTCTTTCAGAATTCTGGGATGAATCCCACCAAGCCCCATTGCTTTGTCCACTTTCAGTTTTAAGAGTTCTTTCAGAATCCTTTCTTCTGTAAATGGGCTGGTATCAACTTCTGTATCCAGAGTGTTTCTATTGTTTGTTTCATGTACCTCCCTCTCATCATTTGTAAATACTGAGCAAAAATATTTGTTTAGTATCTCTGCCTTTTCACAGTCACCCTCTGCCCACCCCCCACCCCTTTTTATTAAGCCTCACTATCCCTCCCTTAGTCTTCCTTCGCTCCCTGATGTACCTAAAAAAGGTTTTATCCCCCTTCTTAACTGAGTTGGCTATCTTTTCCTCGGTTCGGGCCTTTGCTGTTCTGACTGCCTTCCCAGCTTCTTTTTGCTTTAACTGATACAATTCTCTGTCCTGCTCCTTCTGTGATTCCTTGTACTTTCTGATTGCTTTCTTTTTCTCTTGAACCTTCACTGCCACCTCCTTTGAGAACCATAGTGGTTTCTTACATCGTTTTGTTTTATTTGCTACACACAAAGGCTTGTTACCTCTGTGATGGCGGTTTTAATTTTTCCCCATTGTTCTTCCACCCCTCCTTCCTGCCCATTTGCTAGTGCATTCCTTAGGCACTCACCCATTTTAGCAAAGTCAGCCCTCCTGAAGTCCAGTACTTTGCCTTTGCTTGAGCTTGACTATATTGCTGTGTTGTTGAACCATACTGTTCGATGGTCGCTAGTTCCCAGATGGCTACCCACTTCTACATCTGTGATCCTCTCTCCATCTCCATTTGAGAGGACCAGGTCTAAGACTGCTCCCTCTCAAGTGGGTTCCAATACTAATTGTGTAAGGCATGCCCCCTGTAGGGCATCTAGAATAACCCCACTCTTAGAAGTGGCTGCTGCAACTGCACTCCAGTTAACATCTGGCATATTCAGATCACCCATCAGCAATATTTCCCCTTTATGTGCCATTCTAAGTATACTTTCTATCATTTCTTTGTCCATTTCCTCCCCCAGAGAGGGGGGTCTGTATACAACCCCTGTGCAGATTGTGGTGCCATTGCCTGCCTCCAAATTGACCCACAGTGCTTCTTCTCCTCCCTGTTTACCGTTTTGTTCTGTTGCTTTGATTCCTTCTCTTATGTAGAGAGCTACTCCTCCTCCTTTTTTACCCTCTCTATCCCTCCTGTAGATAGTATATCCTGGTATGTTTACGTCCCAGTCATGGTTCTGTGTGTACCATGTTTCTGTGACTGCCACAATATCCAGATGTTCCTCCTCCATCAAGGCCACTAATTCAGGAAGCTTGTTACCCAGACTACGGGCATTGGTACTCATTGCTTTCCATTTTTTGATGACTTTTCCTTCTGTAGCAGCATCCCCCACTGACCTTTCTACCTTGGTCTTTTTCTCATTTAGTACCCTGTTTTGTAGGGGAAGGCTGGGGTTTTCCTGCTGCTTGTCAGTGCCTCCCCCCTTGACTAGTTTAAAAGCTTGCCAATGAAGCATTTAAACCGATTGCCCAAAAGACTTGTTCCCTTCCTGGACAGATGCAGACCATCCTGCCAGTATAGGCTGGTGTCCCTCCAGGTGGAACCCCAGTCCCCAGTGAAGCCAAACCCCTGTGCTCCACACCATTTTTTCAACCTCTCAGTCTTTTGTGTCTGCTCGAGGTAATAGTGATAGAGTTCGACCCTAAATTTACACCTATGACCCCCCCACACACAGAGGGGGTGGCAGTGGTGTTCTCCAAGATTCTCCTGGTACCAAGGGATAGCATGGCCAGGAAACTAAGAATCTCAGAGTTCAATAAATGACTGGGGACATGGTGTGAGGACATGGGATACAGACAGGTGGGGGGGATGGGGAGAACCAACACCTGTATGCACTGTATAGGCTGCACCTGAGTAGGGAAGGCTCAGGGGTCTCAAAGAAAAAAAGCTGGGAGAGTTCAGTGCAGAAAAGTATGATTTAAACTGGGTGAGAGGAGCAGCAAACACTGCCACCAGGCAAGAGAGACCACAAGAAACCTTGGCAATAAGACAGTAGAACTGCAGGCTTTGATGGCAGAAGGGGAGGCGGACATAGCTGCCATAACTTAACAAATTAACATTATCTAAAAGGATAATCCACAGATACCAACTGTGACATTGAAACTGAGGATCAAACTTGTGGCAACCCTAGGGTGGATGCAGCCTCATTCAACACATCCTTCACCAACCTCGATATTTATAAGAACCTTCACTACCCTCCTCGAAACCACCTGACTCCATTACCTCTATCCTCCCGCACTCCAGTTTTCTCCTTAAGTTTGTAACAATGAAAGAAGTACTTACCCATCTATCTAAGCTAAATACTACGGGCTCCACTGCTTATGATAAGCTTGACCCTAAGCTCCTCAGTCTGGGAGCCCCAGCAATGGCCTGTCCTGTCATGCTACTCCAACAGATCTAGCCAAGAGGGGGGTAGTTCGCTCCACCTGGAAAGTGGCTCGTTACCCCAGTACACAAGTAGGGTGCTAAAGCACTAGTTTTAACTTACAGGCCTATCTCTATCCTCTGCACCATAAGCAAACTGCTAGAAAGGTTATTCTGTAACCAAATCATTGACTACTTAGACCAGCACACCTTGCTTACCCCTGTCCAACACAGCTTTCACAAAAACAATGTGACAGATGCTGCTCTAGTCAGCTTGATCCTGCCAGATATCATGGATGGGTTGGATAATAGGATGGTGACAGGGGCAGTGTTTATTGATTTAATCAAGGCCTTTGACCTTGTTGAGCACCAGATACTTATTACCAAACTCAACTCCTTGGGCCTAGATGACCTATCCTTGAGGTGGTTCACTAACTACCTGTTTGATAGGTTTCAGTATGTCAAATGAAAATGGGACCTATCTGATAGGCGAACGATCTGGGACAGTGTCCCCCCAGTGGTCAATACTGGGCCCACTATTATTGTCACTTTACATCAATGAAATATCAACAAGCTTCAGTGGGGCAAAATGTTTACTTTATGCCAACGATGCAGTACTATACTGCAGCTCTAAAGATAGCACTACAATTACCAGTCTGCTATCTTCAAACTTACACTCCCTAAAGAACTGTCTCCTAGAAAAGACATTGGTACATAATATTAACAAGACAAAGGCCATTCTCTTTGGACAGAAGGATCCAGACCCCCAGAGAAGTAACTTGCTCACCCTTTTCTTCTCAAATGGATCAACAATCAAGACAATCGGCTCCCTCAACTGTCTGGGTATATGTTTTAACCAGGATATCACATTTAAAGTCCATGTTGGCCATGTTACTAAATCACTTCACCAAAAAGTCAGCTTGCTATACCGTCTGAGCCCCTACCTCTCAAAAGAATCTTACCTACGTATAGCCTCCTCCACCCTTCTTCCTATCCTCCTGTATGGCTCTCCCTGTGCTGCTCTCTGCCAGATGCTCAGAAATAGAAATACTCAAATCTCTATACCACAAGATGGCTCACTATGCAGCTGGTGCCTCGGCCAGAGAACATCATTGTGCCATCCTTGATTACCTTAGATGGCTATTTCTTCTGGGTAGGCCCAAATATAGAGCACTATGCTTGGCCTTTAAGCTCCTAGGTCTGAATGCTCCCCCTCACTTATGGTCTGTTAAAGTACAAACTCCTTAAATCCTCCAGTATGACACTTCTGGTCCCTAAAACCAAAACTGCTACTGGTAGTAGATCCTTTGCAAATTCAGTCCCCACTATCTGGAACTCCCTTTGTAATGCGCTGCAAGAACTATCTTTCTTGGGGGGGATTTATGAAGGGCCTTAAAGTCCACTATTTAGAAAGAAACCAGTACAGCTGCTATCGCTGATTAATATTTCTCTACTGTAAAGGATTGCTTGTTTTAATCGCACAATAGTCTGTTCTGGTCTGCTTTATTTTCTGTCCCTGAATGTAAATAATTAGAGTACTTAATCTTATATGTATCCTGACCGTAGTCTGAATGTATGTTTATTGTTAACCACTATGTTATCATGGTTAGTCTCATCTGCCTAAACTTTCTATCCATTGTTTGTACTTTCAATACAATGTACCCCTGTGTTTAAAATGTATGTAACTAATCCTGGGTCACCCCTGAAAAAGGAACTCTCTGAGGCCCGGTGGGGTTACCTGGTCAACAGAACTCAATAAATAAATAACTAAATAAATAACTGAAACATGGCCCACCTAGTACCAGGACTGGGATTTAGCAATCCCTGGGTGCAAACTGTACCGTAGGGAAAGGGACAAAGGTGGGGTGGGGGGGTCTAGCTATATACATTAAGGAGGGGATATCGTGCAACAGGGAGGAAGGTGAGGAGAACAAGGCTGAAAGCTTATGGATTCACTTACAGCACTCAAAGGGTAGGAAGGTGATATTGGAGGTGGTGTATAAGCCACCCTCCCAAATTGTGGAAATGGACAGGGAACAGGGAGAACAAATTAAGAGGCTTAGGAGTAAAGGTAACACAGTGGTGGTCGGGGACTTCAGTCTACCGGGGGTGGATTGTAACACCCCAGCCACCTCAAGTGCCAAAGAACAGGTCCTCCTGGAAGCCTTCCAGGACATCTTCCTCCCACAGAAAGTGACATAGCCAACCAGGGAGGGAGAACTTCTAGACCTGGTACTTGCAGATGGAGAGCTAGTCCAAGACATTGAGGTGAAGGACCCACTAGCAGGAAGTGACCACCGCACAGTGTGGTTCTCCCTCAACCTAGGGAAGAAATGTAGGCAATACAAAAACAAGAGTGGTGGATTTTAAGAGGACAGACTTTGGCAGGAAAGGAATAATTTTGAAAGGGTACCCAGACAATATCAGCCAACAATGGATGCAGAGCAGAAATGGAACATCATCGGGGTTGAAAAATGTTTTGGGAGGCTGTAAGTCCAGGACATATGTTACTTTTGGTCCATAAGTCCGTGGCAGGCATTGGTAAGTCACATTTTTTTCGCCTACATTTTTTTACCAAAGCAAATCACTTTTTTCTCATGTCACATAGGATGCAACAGGGACCCCTCTGTAAGCCAAATAATTTGCAGCTCACAGTCTGGATTCAAAATAGACATGCTTGGCTCTAAATTCAGTTTCACAGTCCTGTCCCGCAGGGATCAGTGAACTGTCCCTTAAGTATTACTCTCCCTGGCTAGTTGGAAGTTCTTTTTATATTAAAATAGCTGCAGCAGTGCTACAAGGGAGACACACAGGGTTTCTGGGTCCACTCCAATACAATCCTTGCACTGCTGTTTTAAGCATGTAAATATATATATTTTTTTTAACTCAGAAGCCTTAGTCTCCCATTTCTTTTAAACACACCACTGTTAATGCCTAAATTCTACTATTTTTAATCTAAATCACCCATTAAGGAGAAGAGGTCCTGTGGAATGCTGAATCTCTCAACCCCCTCCCCCCAGCCCCCAGAGCTCACACCGAACTCGAGTCAGGAGCGGTAGCACTACTGTCTGCCCCCATTTTGAGAGTGTCCCCTAACTATTTTAGTCCCCTAACATTGCATGCCTGCTTAAATCAGTTATACAGCCATTGTTAAAATGATCTACGAGTCAAGTTTGCACACAGTTTTTCTGGCACAGCTCTCAACATGTCCTTCTCCCATTAGTAAGGGTATGAATGAGAGAGTGCCAAACCCAGCAGGAACGTGTTCAGTGGCTGAACAGGTATCACCTGGTGAACATTTCTAAAGGGATTACTCGCCATGTGATCCACATTCCACCGCCGGCTGCACTGGAGTTTCTGATTCTGCAGCACGAAGTCCAGACCGTAGTGCACACTTTCGAGAGCTGGGTGCCTGCATTTCTTTCACTGAGTTAACAGCCTGTCTGCAGCATGGCAGAACCACCCCCCCCCCCAAACACGCATACGTAATGCACACAGCATGTGCTAATCATCAAGGAGACTGGGAAGCGTCTTTCTCTTCTAGTTCTGTGCCGGGAAGACTGTTAAATGGGGGGGGGGGGAGTACTTTCTCTTAGAAAATAAAAAACAAGCAAAACACGTTAGCAGCTCCAGGCGGCATGGGGAAAGAAGTCAGACAGGCTGCCTAAAAAAAAATACACACAAGTCACACATACACTTAAACAAGTAGCTTTGCTCAGTAAGTCCATCGGACTTACATAGACTGAAAAGTGAAAGTCCTGCTTTGCTTTTGGAGCATCCCAGAACTCGGACTTTGGGATTTTTCAGCCCCTGATCATAAAGAGGGGTCTGGCAGAGGCCACTAGCTCTTGCACAAAGTGCCAAAGCAAGACTGCCAGGAACAGGAGACCTAGCTGGGTGAATGGAGAGGTAGTGGAAAGGGTGAGAGAAAAGAGTGGGCCTTTAGAAAGTATAAGAGATCCTGCCATGATGAAGATTGAGAGGACTACGTGAAGAAATCCCAGGAGGTGAGCGAAACAGTGAGGGCAGCCAAGGCTTCAAAAGAACTGAGACTGGCGCAGGAGATCAGGAAAGGGGAAAAGGATTTCTTTAGGGATATAGAAGAGAGGAGGAATTGCAAGGACCAGATTGTAAGGATCAGGAAGGAGGAGGATGGGTAGAGCAGGGGGCACAGCAGGTGGGAGCACTAAATGAGTACTGCTCAGTGTTTACCATGGAAAGGGTTAGGCCTATACCTCAGGAGTGGTGGAGGGGGGCAGGGGTAGAGGAGGTGATGGATGTGGAGATCCCAGTCGAAAGGGTGATGGATGGCCTAAGTACCCTAAGGGTGGAAAAGCCACCTGGTCCAGACGGAGTGCATCCTAGGGTACTCAGGGAGTTGGCAGAGGTCCTGACGGGACCACTGGCAGATTTGTTCAATACTTCCCTGAATACTGGATGTGTGCCCAGGGATTGAAGTTAGCACACATGGTACCAATCCATAAGAGTGGTCCCAAAGATGAATGTGGAGCTAATGGAGACTATACTTAAGGCAAGGCTGGTTAGTTTCCTTGTTTTTATTTTTATTTTAGTCTTTGGTAACCGGGTAAGGCTCACTAGGCACAAGTGCCTGTTTTCAGGAGAAACCTGGGAGCACTGTGGTGGTTAAGTGACTTGCTCAGAGTCACACAGTATGCAGGTTGTGGAAATCAAACCCAGGTCTGCTGGATGTACCAGGCTCATTACTCTAACCACTAGGCTATACTCCATATTTTTGGAGGAGAATGGCTTATAGGATGACAGGCTACATGGGTTGTGTCTGGGAGATCATGTCAGACCAACCTTGCTGACTTTTTTGACTGTGTGTCGAGGTCACTTGATAAGTGCCATGCAGTGGATGTCCTTTACCTGGACTTCAGTAAGGTGTTTGACTTCTTGCCCCATGGAAGGCTGACCAATAAGTTAAATAGCCTGGAAGAAGGGAGGAAGCTGGTTGGGTGGATAAAGAGCTGGTTGCAGGGCAGGCAGCAGTGGGTGGTAGTTTGAGGAGAGCTCTCAGCACCCAGGGCTGCAACCAGCAGGGTCCCACAGGGGTCGATGCTAGGACCAGTACTGTTTAACATATTGATAGCAGATATATCAAATGGGATAAGGACATTCTCCACACCCAAGCTCTCAGCTGCCCACCGCCAGCAGCCTCAGCTCCCACCCTAACCCCCAGGCACAAACACTTTTGGCACAGATGCAAACAGGTCCTCACACTGCTACTCCCCCTGGCAGGTGATATTGAGCCCAACCCTAGACCCATCATTTCAAGCACTCGCTCCCCATTTACATTCCCAAGGGGTCTCAGGCTCCTGCACCTAAACATATGTAGCTTGCTAAACAAAATAACTGTCCTGCAGCCAGTCGCCCTAGCCCATCACCCTGACATTCTGATCATATCTGAAACGTGGTTAAAACCCCATCACACTGATGCTGAAGTATCCATCCCTGACTACACAATTATCAGACATGATCGCCTAGGGAGAAAGAGAGGCGGAGGGACAGTCATGTACATCTCCTCTAAATTACAGTTCACTTTAATTCAAATCCCCTCACTCCCAGCCCATATCAGCTCTCTCCTAATCAAAGTATCGCTCCCGTGCTCCACCCCTGTGTATGTTGCGGTGTCCTATTGTCCCCTCGGTACACCCATACCTGACATTCTATCACACCTGGACACGTTAAAGTCATTAACCAATGGTGGCGAGCTTCACGCCATCGGCGATTTTAACATCAACTGGCTAGCCACAGATAAGGCCCACCTTAAGACTAAGATTAAGACTCTAAATCTTGCTCAACTAATCGAACACCCCACCCAGCTAAACCACAAGATGCAAAATCACTCTCTCCTGGATTGGATCCTCTCCTCCCATCCTCACAGGATCCCACGAGCGGGCCTGCTCCCAGACTCCCTAAGTGACCACCACATGATCTTCATGGTCAGGAAGGTGTTCAAGCCCCCCGCTCCTCCACCAAAGACACTCCAGAGAAGGACATACAATTCCCTGGACCTACCATCACTCATGTATGACCTAGGCCAAGTAGACTGGTCTTTCATATCAGCGGCCACGTCTATTGATGCTGCCTTCGAAACTTTCAAGGCCAGATTTCTAAGTGTCTGGGACTACCACGCCCCCCCTGCACACAAAAAGGGTCAGAGGTACCCACCTTCCCTGGATCACCACAGATATCAACCAGTGCCACTCCAGAGACCACACATGGAAAATCCATAAGAAATTGGGCACCCAGGCAACTTTCCAATACTACAGAACCCTCCGCAACTTCTGCATCAAACTGATTCGCAAGTCAAAACAGAACTACTTCCTATCGGCTTTCAGTGCAAACCTTAACCACTCAACAAACTTTTGGAAGTCATTCAGATCCCTCTTCTCCCTCACAACCAACCCGCCACCACTGACATTGTCACAGCAGGGCACTACCACCATCACCGATCCCAGTGAGGTAGCCACTACTTTCAATACCTACTTCTCCAGCTGCGCTGACTCGCTCCTATCCTCCTTCCAGCATCCACCCACCTCATGCCCCCCCACCAAGAGCACTCACACCACCCATATAGCTTTGCCTTTCGCCCAGTATCCTCAGACGAAGTTCTCAACTCCCTTCGTTCCCTGAACCCTAACAAAGGAAAATGCCCCACGGCCCTTGATGCCAAGATGCTATTTCTGTCAGCCCCAGTCATAGCCGCCCAGCTAGCCGCACTTTTCAACCTCTCTTTCTCTCTAGGCAACATACCGTCTGCATGGAAACTAGCTACCGTCATACCCCTCCCCAAAGGGGGCAACCCCTCCGTCCTGGGGAACTATTGCCCCATCTCCCTACTCCCGATCCTGGCAAAAATACAGGAATGACTTGTCCTCGCCCAACTCTCTCCCTATGTGAATACCTTCTCCTTTTTCACTCCATACCAATCCGGCTTTCGCAAGTCTCACTCAACTACCACATCACTGCTAAGACTCACTGATGACATACTCGCAGGCATGGACAAACGCCACATCACGCCTGCCATCTTTTAGACTTAGCGAAGGCTTTCGTCACCATCTCCCATACTCTGCTGCTGTCTAAACTAAAAGAAGCTGGTCTCACCAGCCCAGCCTTCACCTGGTTCCATGACTACCTGGTGGGTAGGCATCAGGCTGTAAAAGTCAGATCACACATCTCCAACCCCCTACCAGTTACTACTGGTGTCCCCCAGGGCTCAGTCTTGGGCCCACTGCACTTCTCCATATTTCTAAATGACCTCCCATCAGCCTGTCACTACTCATCCATCCAAATGCATGCAGACGATACAGTGCTGTACGCCACAGGCCCCACCACATGCGGGGTGGCAAACCTGCTGCAAGAGGATTTCAACACCATCCAACAATGGTTCCGGTCAAACCAACTATTCCTGAACCCAAAGAAACAATGTCACTAACTTTTGGCTCACAACAAAGACTATCCCACCAAGCGCCATGCCCCCCTTTCCAAACCCTAGATGGGACCCCCCCCTAGAAATCTGCACTACTTTCAGATACCTAGGTCTCTGGCTTGATCAGCACCTCGATTTCACCATCCATATTGACTCACTACACAAGAAACTACTCCCTAAACTCGGCACCCTATATAGCTGTCTTCCCCCCTCCTGCTAGAAAAGCAGTTGTTCAAAGGATGATACTCCCTATACTCGACTATGGAGACATAGTCTCTGCTACTGCTCCCTCCTCCGCCTTGGCCAACCTCGACTCCCTTTATCACTCCTTCTGTCTCTTTATCCTGGACTGCCCACAAACAACCCATAACTGCACCTTATACAACTCCTTAACCCTGCCGTCCCTCCAAGACCACAGGCAAACCCATTGTTCTAGATCTACAGCCAAATTCTGGTCTCAGACCCTTCCCCCTTACCTGGCTTCTGTACTCTCCCCACAACCTCACCCTGCCTACCCCCTCAGAAGCATGGACCCCAGGCTCCTCCACATCCCTTTCATGCGTACATCCAAAGGTCAGGCTGCCTTCAGATTTCGCATACCACAGCTATGGAACGCCTTGCCAGTTGAAGTAAGACACTCACCCAACCCATGCCTCCTCAACCGCCTACTCGGCACCCACTTTACCTCAAGCTGCTCATGTTTTTGCTAGAGCCCACTATGTATTTAGACTATTTGTTGATATGATTCACTGTAACACTTTCACCTCTAGTTGATCATGCTTTAGCTAATATACACTATGTATTAGTTTACTGTTGTTGTGAATTCCCTGTAACACTACCTCCGTGTATGCTCCCCCCTTCCTATGTTCCTGTATCTACCTGCCATTTTTGTCTGCATGGCAAGTGGATCCCTCACTGTGCTATGACCTGTATTTGAGTTATTGTATTGGGACTTGTCTCCCAGGTCGCATCTGGAATCGAGCATTTCACTGCTCAGTATGCCTTCCTGGTTAGACTTGTAAATAAATAAATGAGGAGCAAGATCAACCTCTTTGCAGGTGACACAGATCTGCGTGGAAGTAGATAGTGAGGAAGGGTGTAAGGCATTTCAGAAGGATTTGGCAACACTTGAGTGCTGATCAGCCACATGGCAACTGGCATTCAATGCCAAAAAATGCAAGGTCTTGCACTTGGTGACACAAAAAACCTTAGCACAGCTACTGGTTGCAGGGAGTGCAGTTGTCCACTTCAGAGGAGGAGGAAGATCTGGGTGTGCTGGTGACAGGGGTCATGAAACACTTAGCACAGTGCAGAAAGGCAGTTGCAAAGGCAAGCAAAATGCTGTGATACATCACCAGGGGACTAACCTCTAGGAGGGACTCATTTTGCCCCTGTACAGGTCCCTTGTGATGCCGCACTTGGAGTACTGTGTGCAATTTTGGTGCCCCTATTTGAAAAGGGACATCAGACTACTGGAGGTGATCTGGCATAGGGCTACAAAGATGATCCTGGGGATGGGGGACAAGTTGTATCATGAGAGATTGAAAGAGCTCAACATGTACACACTAGAAGATAGAAGGGAGAGAGGGGGATACGATTGAGGCATTCAAATATCTAAAGAGCATAAACAGAGTAAATTCAGAGGGCTTGTTTTAAGTTAAAAGGGGGGAGGGACACCAGGGGACGCAGTCTGAAACTGGAGGGAGAAAGGTTCAAGAGAGAGAGATGAGGAGGCACTATTTCACAGAGAGGGTAGTGGCTGGTTGGAATGCACTACCCAGAAGAAGCGGTAGCACTGCAGATAGTGGGCAGCTTCAAGAGAGGTGGGATAGCGCCAAGGGAGGGTCAAAACTGTGGGGAGGGTGGGGGAAGAGATGTCGGAAGGGGGGACACTAAGTTAGAAAGGGGTGCAAGGGGAAGGGGGGGCAGCTGCAGTTTAACAGACAGTGTACTGCACACTCGAGCAGACTAGATAGACCGAATGGCCTGTATCTGTTGGCAGTTTCATATGTTCGTACAAATACGCAGAGGAATACATACATACGAACATACGAAGAAGCCAACAGAAGAAGGCCATTTGGTCTGTCAAGTCTGCTCGTATTTCAGGGTCCACAGCTTGAGCTAATGTCCCTGCCCTCCCCACTCCTCCCATCCTCCCTACCCATGATTCTTATCTTCCCCCTATGCCTATCCCAGCCTCTCTTAAAGCTGCCCACTTCTTCAACAAAATGACCTCTTCTGGCAGAGCATTCCAAGTGTCCACCACCCTCTCTGTGAAGAAGTGCTTCCTGACCTCCCTCCTAAACATCCCACCCTCCAGCTTAAGACTGTGCCCCTTGTATTATGCTTGTCACTCAGCTTAACGAGACTCTCCTTATCAACCTTATTTATGCCTTTAAAGTACTTGAAGATCCCAATCATGTCCCCTCCTCCTATCTTCCAGGAAGTACATGTTCAGTGCCCTCAATCTCTCCTTGTATGCATTACCCTGCTGACCAGCTGTAATCTTTGTAGCCCCCATCTGGACCTTCTCCAGCAGGTTAATGTCCTTTTTGAGGTGTAGGCACCAGTGCTCAACCCCATACTCTAGATGACGCCTTACCAGGAAATATGGAGTGATGGAAGCGCAAGGCCCTGCGCTTCCACAGGGAAATAAGGATACAATTAGTCTCTTAAAAAAATTATGGTGGGATTAAGGGGGCTGTGTACATTCAGGAAAGCTTAAGAGGGGGACATGCCCTCCTCCACTTTGTGTGGTTTGATGCACAGAGTAACATATACAGTATGTTGACTGACACTTAACTCCGGTCAGTTTAGGAATTAGGGTTAGGGACACTGTTATGGTTAAGGTAAATGTGTACATTCAGGAAAGTGTAGGAGGGGGCTTTGAGCCCTTCAGTCTATGGGGCTTGCCCCAAAGAGTAACATCAATTTAGGTTTAAGCTTAACTCCCAGTGGTTTAGTAAGTATGGATACAAATCTGGTTTGGGGTTTTTATGGCATAACTCTGTCACTTTTCAAGTGAGGTCTCTGAAACTTTTTTTTTTTTTTTAACATCAGGAGAGACGGACTAAGCCGAAAGCTTATTTATAGGTGCAACCTTGGAGCACAAGGAAGTTATGTGGCTTGCTCAGGGTCACACAGTATGCAAGTGGGTCTGTGGGATTCAAACCTAGGTCTCCAGGTTTGTAGCTCAGAGCCTTAAACCACTGTGCTATACTGCCTCCTGAAACCTGGTGAGCTGGTAGTCCAAGAGGAGGTGCACGTGTGTCAAGTGTGGCGAAGATGAGCCTTGAATTCTCCATTTGGCGCCATGTTTAATTTTGGTGGAAATATCAATGTGCTGTGGGTTCCCTGTGATGACTGTCCTTAGTATGATGCATTATTGTTGCAGCACTCAGTGAGAGGTTTCATTTCATATATAGTATTATAGTTAACTCCTAATATTGAGCAAGATATGGCCTGTGAACATTCTAATGTTTTTCTATAGGAATTTTTGCATTCACATGGGTTCGGGTTTAGGTTAGTTTATATATCTGTTGGAGTTAATGGTGCCACATATCTGATATTGTTCAGGGTACCAAGGTACACCTTCTGTTGCGTGTGCCTCCCATTAAATATAACTTGTTCCGGAGTTAGGCTTAGGTTATGTATCTGTTGGCGTTAATTGAGGGTACTTATGTGATATTGTGTTGGGTGCCAAGGTACACTTTCTGTCATGTGTGCTCCCATTAAATATTACTTGTTCCAGAGTTAGGTTAGGGTTAGGTTATGTGTCTGTTGGAGTTAATGGGAGGCATATATCTGATATTGTTCAGGGTGCTGAGGTATATCTTGCTGTCGTGTGCACCCCCCCCATTAAATATTACATGTTCTGGAGTTAGGGTTAGAGATAGCTGTTCAGATTTGGCCCCAACCCAGAGGGCTCTGTGCTCCTACAAGCAAATAAGCCTTTGATTATATTTTCCCAAAAAGTAATGAAATTCTCTGCAAAAATCTTCATTAATGCACCATTAGGGTTCCTTATGGTTATACTTCCTTAAAAAATAGGGAAATTCATGCCAGGCCGGTGGCACAGAGGGCTGAGGCACTGGCTGCCTTACCTAATGCCATGCCAGTGACTCATGTTCAGAAATGAGCCAGAGTCATCAGGGAGCTGGCCAAGGGAGGGTAGCAGAATCGAGCAGCAGGAATGGCCGCTGTCCTCTCCCAGGGAAGATCTCTGTTGCCCTCCCCCCGTGATTCCACTGCTGCCATCGACTGGAGGTTAGATGGCAAGGCATAGGTGGTGGGGCGCAAGAGCAGAAGGGTGTCTCGGAGATGTGGCATGCATGTGCCTCCACACATGGTGCGTGTGACCAAGACATTGGGGGTGTAAATGGGAAAAATCGAGGCATAAAAATCTATATAGGAAAAAAAAAAAAAGTAGGAAATTCTCTGAAAAAACTTCATTAATGGACCGTTAGGGTTCCAGCATCAAAAGTAGGGAAATTACATCTTAGGTTCCCAACCTCAAGACCCTACACCTATCTTCAGTTTCCAACCTGACATCCCCCCCTAATTCACCTTTACCCTGCATGCAGGAACAAGTGTGAGGGGTGCCTTTTGGGTTACAAATCCTAATGCTCACCCCATTCTCTTTATTCTGTACCCATCTTAGCTTACATACTCTTGTAATAGGGTAAGCATTAGGGTTTGCAACCCCAAGGCACACCCCTCACACCTGTTCCTGCATGCAGGATGCGGTTGTGGTGTTAGGCTTGGAAACTGAGGGTGGGGGTGGGATCTTAGGGTTGGGAACCCTAAGCTATCATTTCCCTACTTTTGACGCTGGAACCCTAATGGTCCATTAATGATGATTTTTGCAGAAAATTAAGTTAAGCACAGTGGAATATTCTTGAACAAACAACTGCTTATACAGTCCAAGAGCAGTAAGACAGAGTCTGAATTTTCCAGTGATTCCTGTTATACAGTAGAAGTTAAACTTTCAATTTGTTGTGCATGAGATAGTACCACAGTCAGCATGGGATCAACAAATCATAGGATCGATTCCCCCCAATGTAAATACAGCTCATACACAGGTCTTGGCACTGCAGTACACTCACTAGCAGGGGGTGGTACATTGTTAGAGGTATTATCCAGATACATAAATTTTGTCAGCATAAAAAGCTCCAGCGTTCCATTTGGTCTGTCCATATACTGCACCTGCCTGATGTGGATGAAATTTCTAGCTAAGGACTTTCATACCTGTTTATGTTGTTTGTAGCTGGGAAATGAAGCACCCTTGACACTAACTGAACAAAAAACATTCTGAAAATAAACCATGTTACAGTCAACTTCCCCTCTTTCTATAAAACTGTTCTGTAGGGGTCTCTCTTTGTGCAAAGAATGTTACTTGAGTGTGGTTATTGGTTCTTTTACATCTTTATCGGCCTGTACATTGCCATATCCATAGCAGTGCATTTCAAAGTATTGTGGTACTGTGTGTGTGAAATGCACCAAAATCCATACTCTAATTTATTCTGTATTCTTTCTTAGAAAAAATGAACCTAACATCCTATAATGTGAGCCCAGAAGGTAATTTATTTCTTTTTTTTTTCAGAACAAATTTAGATTATTTTAGGACATCCCTAATACTGCATTAATAAATCTGTTATCTTTCCTTTTAGGATGGAACAAAATAATTAATCATGCAGGTAAGCACAAATGTTACCATAATAAGTTTCATAAGTTAATGTTCAAGACAATGGCTTTCGCCAAGACAGTCTTGCCAAGTTGTTCCCTTTAGTTATTATATAGAATGACTACCTGAATGGCTTATCATAAAATATTTTCCAGAACAGTGCCTGTGTATAATTGGGCAAGACATTGTAATAAACTGGCTAGAGCACTGAACTCTAACAGTAGTTTACAGGTTTGAATCCCACCATAAACATTGATATTAGGGCTGTGTGAATACCTTTTCCCAAGTTCATCTGACTATTTGGCATTCAATGGCCAAATATTCAGGTATTTAGAATTCTGGTAATTAATATTTGAGTAATTCTAAAGAAAAGTCAAAAATGATCCCCCCCCCACCCTTACGTGTTTCCCAATGTCTCACCCTCAGCCTAAGCCCATAAATAAAGCCACCTCTGTCTCCCGGCCCTCTGCCAGTACCCTGATCCCACCCTCCTCACCCAGCACACAGATTGTTATGTATTTTGGTCCTATGATGTGTGACTGGAATAACATGCCTGCTTCCACAGCATGCCACCATCTTTATTGAAGAAAAGTGCTTGTTTCCACTATGAAAATGAAACACCCAGTGTCCCTCCATACCCCACCATTGGCAGCCCCTTGATCCCATCCCAGTCTCCCAGCAGCAAATTGTAGTCCCACAGTGGGTGACTGGCACAACCCACCCTCCTCCATGGCCAGCTGCTTTCTAATGAATGAAATGGTCATGTCATGCACATGCTTTTCAATAATAAAACCAGCTGGCAGCTAACCAGCTGTATTTTTTTCTAACACAAAACAAAAGCATGAGCACTTTCATTTATTAGATGGCAGACATCCATGGAGGATGATGGGTTGTGTCAGCACCCACCGTGGTACCAAAATTGACTGCTGGAGGGAAACAGGTTGGGATTAAGGTGAAGTCAAAATGGAGGGATGGGGGACATTAGGGGTTTCATTTCGTAATGCAAAAACATTTTTTTCTTCAATGAAGACAGTAGCCATCAGTGGATGCAGGCAGATTGCGTCAGTTGCCCACTGTGGGACCAAAATACAAAACACTGTGAGTGCTGGGGAGATGAGGGTGGGCTCTGAGTACTAACAATGGATGGGGTGGCAGGGTGGCAATATTTACTGGGTTTGGGCTGGGAGAGGTGGCTGGGACATAAACAAGTTATTTTTTTAATATTTTTTGATCCGATGATATAGGGGCTGGGAGAAGAAGGGGTGGATGCTAGGAGGGTGGAGGGATTTATTTATATTTTTAAACTGAGGTGGTGCTAGTAGAGTGGGATAGTTATTTTTATTATATTTTCTCATTTCAGTTGTTTGCAGAATAGTGGTTGCTGAATACAAATAGCCCCCTATTCTGGAAAAGCTCCTAAATATTCAGGAGCTCTTCTGTTCATGGTATTTGGGAAATACTATTTGGCCTTATACAACCCTAACTGATATACAGAACAGTACTGTCAATTATAAGGCTAATTAAATATTCATGAGCCTCACAAGGCTCCTGATTGGCTACTTGATCAGTTATTAACATCTTAGAAATGGCTGATCCAGCTGCCAACTGATGCTGTGCAGTACGCACGGCTCACACCAGTCAATTCAAAACCTGTAAGTAAGTAAAAACCAGTAAAAACAAAAATTGTCATTGTGATAAGACTTTTACAGTAATTGCAATGACAACCTCAAACGCAATTGTTTCCTTGGATTAATAAACAGATGGAGACAGGTAGCCCTTGACTGCGCATCCCCCCAACTGGTTGTTAATCCCTTGGAAACTACAAGCTTCTTGGCTGTTGCTTAAATATTGAGCAGCTCCCTTGTCCTCCCTATGCTTCAGTCAAAGCAGCTGTAAACCTGGGCAGAAACAGGAGCACACATGTTTTTTTTTTTAATTAAAAGAATTTAAAAAGTAGAATTTGCTTTCCCCAATATATTAAAATAACTGGCTGAATTATAGTATATGGTTAGGGCTTATTGTGTACAAAAAACAGCATCTGCTGAAATCTTGTGCACATTCTAAGAGTTGTTGTGCATATTCTAAATGTTGCGCTAACCAGCTGTGCCACTGAGACAACTGGAATCCAGGCTGTCCCCAGCACATTACTCTTTCTCAAATGCACAACCCAGTGGAAACACAAATTTTTCCTTGTAACAATCACACAGGAGTGTGGTGTGCATTTTTATGGAACACATACAAACAGATGTGAGAAAGAAGTCCCAGCTGAGGCACTTGCTGCTTTCTCACCTCAGTTTGTATGTGTTCCATAAATATGCATACCACACTCCTGTGTGATCTTAACAGTCTAAAAGTTATTGTGCACATTCTATGATGAATATTCAGCAGACCCTCATAAATATTCATCACCTTTGTGATATCTGTGACATGATTGGACCAAAGATAGCTGTTCAAACAAAAAATGTCAAACAAACATGGTGGCGTCAGTTATTGAGTGGATTCACTGATATGGTTTTGACTCAGACAGCCATAGTCTGCTCCGGGTTACCAAACCATAGTAATTTAAGTTGTTGAGTTTTTTTTTTTACATAAGTACTGATGAAAATCTTTCAACACTCATGAAAGGAACGGCACTGCACTGATAGACTTCAGCTCAGACTCTGCTACCATTAGCAACTAGGATTGTGAACACAAGGTATGAAACCTTGTAAAACTAAAATGCTGAGAAATGTAACTTTTTTTGATACATGAGGAAACCAAATACTATAAATACAGGCATGTGCCCATACCAACTCTCACTATATTTCTCATCTTGGGGTTGAGATGCCAGCATGGTCCTCTTGAGGTTTGGTCTCGAGGTCAATACACTGATGTCTCAACCCCTTGATGGAAACACAGACTTATTGTGTATGGGTGCCCATACTTTATATATAATCATCAACAGGTAACATAGAGGTTGATGGATGAGAAACCGACGATAACCACATTGTAATCGCATCGAGCAATTTCTATGACGACTAGGTAAACCTCGAGAGCGCAGATTGAGAGGTTTATAATTGTCATTGAAACCGAGAGATGCGATTTCAACGCAGTTATTATGTATTTAGAAGCATAGAAACATTAAAATTTGATGGCAGATAAGGGACCGCTTGGCCCACCTAGTCTGCCCATTTTCCTACCTGATGGATAAGCTGCAGATCTTAGTTAACCAACAGCCTATATCTTCCTACCCCCACTAGGACTGCCTTATGTCTGTCCCATGCATTCTTAGATTCCTCTACTGTTACGACTTGACGACCTCCTCAGGAAGCTATTCCATGCATCCACAACCCTCTCCATGAAAAATACTTCCTCACATTACCTCTGAGCTGCCTCTAATCTTCAGATTTCTCTCAGCCTGTTCTTGCACATCTGTTTTTCTGAAAGATGCTACCTCTTGGACTTCATGATTCTGCTGAGGTACTTACAAGTTTCTATCATGCCCCCCCTTCCTCAAGAGTATACATATTAAGCTCCTTTAGACTCTCTTTGTATGTTTTCTGATGCAGACCCTGCACCATTTTGGTTGCCCTCCTCTGGACAGCCTCTACTCTGCCTATATCTTTGCAGAGATGAGGGTCTCCAGAACTGCACACAGTACTCCAGATGGGGTCTCACCAACTGTCTGTACAGAGGGATAACAACTTCCTGTTTTCTACTGTTGATGCCTCTCCCTATGCATCCCAGTATCCCCCAGCCTTCCTTACTGCCTTCTCACATTGCTTGCCCACCTTTAGGTCATCTGATATAATTACCCCAGGTCCCTTTTCATTTTTGTTGTTGTCAGTATCTCACTCCCCATTGTGTACTCTTCCCCTGGGTTTTTGTTTCCCAGGTGCATTACCTTGCACTTCTTTGTGCGGAATCTAAGCTGCCATACATTTGACCATTCCTCCAACCTTGCCAAGTCCATTCTCATCCTTTCTACTCCATCTTGTGTATCAACACTGTTGCAGACCTTTGTGTCATCTGCAAAGAAGCATACTTTTCCTTCCAGTTCCTCTGCAATGTCACTTATAAAGACATTAAAAAGGACCGGTCCCAGTACTGAACCCTGCAGTACCCCATTAGTAACCCTCCTTTCTTCACTGTGGACTCTGTTAACTACTACCCTTTGTGTCCTGTTGTCCATCCAATTTGTTATCCAGGCTACCACCTTGGGACCCACTCCAAGGCTGGATAACTTGTATATTAATCTTTTGTGTGGGACTGTATCAAATGCCTTGCTAAAATCTAGGTAGGCCATGTCCACAGCCCCTCCCTGGTCTACTACTTTGGTCACACAGTCAAAGAAATCTATTAGATTCGTCTGACACGACCTTCCATCCATTTCCCATCCATTAACTTTTATAGTGTATGGAGCTAAAAGCACTATAAAAGTTAATGGAGGAACCACCGCGGCCATTGGTCAGAAGCCCCATGACAAGGGCTGCAACAATCTTACTTTTTTTTTTTATTGCTCCAGGCTCCCTTGATAGTTGTGCACACTGCCATGGGCATTAATCTGAGCATGCGCACTAAGGATCGTGTTGTTATGGTATCGATGTGATGTAGTCAAGAGGGGTTAACGACCTCTTGACATCACATTGATACCATAACAACGTGGTAAACTATCTGAATTCAGACAGTAATAAGGGCTTTATACATTATAATAAGAATGAGATACTGTAGTTGAGTAAATGTAATCTATATAAAAAATAAATCCAGAACAATGAATGATCATGTCAGAGTACATTAAATGCTGTACCACATAAAATACTATTCTAGGGACATGGATATGTTGTTCATCCACACTGTCTGGCAGGTTCCTTGCCACTTTAAATCTTGCCGGAAGGTCTTCAAGCTGGCTTCTCCCACCCACCTGGGTGGTAAAACTCTCGGCTCCGCCCCATGACACCAGATGTTCCTTACTGCATGGAAGCTCAGGTTCCCTCCTTAACGCTCTGCGTGATAGACTGGATCCTAATTCTTCAGTTTGACTGAAGCTCATTTTAAAATTTTCAAGACTTCGGTCATCTTTTTTCCTCGTGGCTGCGATGGACAAATCGACTCCCGGATTTTGGTGGTGCCCTTGTGGGCAGAAGATGTCCAGGACGGACCCGCACTCCACGTGCATCTACTGCCTCAGCCTAGAACACGACCCGCAGGCCTGCGAGTCATGCCGTTCGTTTTTGGCCAATGTCCTGGAGGACCACGCTGCCCGGTTACAGCTTGGGTGCCCCGAGAAGCGCTACCCGCTGGTTAAGTTGAAGGAGGCCCATTGGGCGGTTACCGAAGGGGCTGGCTTGGCTGAGCAACTCGAGCAGATGATCGCCCTTAAGGAGGAGGCGGCCCAGGCCGCATCATCCTCTTCCTCAGTCACGGCATTTATCCCACTCTCTCTGGGTACCTTGTATTCAGCTTCGTTCAAGGAGCTTTGCCAATCCCTTTCCACGAAGGGAGAGTGGCCATTGGGACATTCCTCTCAGTACAAAAAGAAGGTCTCAAAGAGTAAGTCCCATCGTCGGCGCTCATGGGAGCGGGAGAGGTCTCCTTCCCCAGACAACTGACTGTCGACTTCGGTCGAGGTTGCAGCTAAGGCCGCTGGCTTCACGGCATCCTAGTCAGGCCAGCCGGCCGAGACACCCGTCGACGCGGTCAAGATTTTTCTCGACCCGTCGGACGGGCTGTCGACTGGTGAGGCCGACAGCCCTTCTTCACCGGTTCCCCCAGTGGAGACCGAGGATCTGCCTGCACCCCCGGTGCAGCAGTCCCCGGTTAAGGCTTCCTAGCCGAGGGAAGAGCGGGTGTCCCCCGCTCCTTCCCAGACCCGTCCTCGGAAACACCGAGGATCTCAGTCTCTGTCTCGGACTTTGTCGTGGTCCAGCCGATCCCACTGACATCAGCGGTCTCTGCCTCGGCACCAAGGTAAGCAGCACCACCGCTCGTCCTCATCTTCCTCCTCGGAAGAGGAGAGGCTTTGGCACAAATTAAGTCAGCGCTACGAGGACCTGATGTGGCAGCAGTTACTTCTGTCCTGGAACAAGTCGATGCTGTCGCCTTCCCCGGCCATCAAGTGGCTGTCACCCGAACGGCTGAAACAACCCCTTGCTGTAGTCGAGGTGCCCAAGCCTGGGCTGGTTGTTCGGCCGAAACCAGCTGCCCTACCGAGTGTGGTGGAACCTCCACCTCCACAACTGAAATCGGGGGCGCCGACCAAGGACTCTCGGTCGGGTCAAGGCCTGCCCCACAGGTTGTCGGTCACCCTCACTCCCGACCGTCCTCGGCAGGTGGAGGGTGGCTCAGGCCCCAGGCAGCTCTTCGCGGACTCCTCCGAGTCCGACGACGACTCCTACCTGTTCTCCAGGCCCATTGACCTGGAGTCCTCCGGGGACCAGTCGTTGGACGAAAGCCCATCGTCCTTCATGGGTTTGCTTCGGCTTGTCTCTTGAGTCCACCAGGATGCAGCTCGAGCCCGTATCCAAGTGGACCTAGTATCCCCTGATGTTGATACTGGACCGAGGGGATTCACCCACGGAGGCCTTTCTGGTGGCTGAAGCCATTGTTGGCCCAGCCGTGGAGCTCTGGCAGCGGCCTGCTTCCTGCCCTGCGCCTTCGGCCAGGATGGCCAGGAAGTATGTGGTCCCTACCAGCTCTTTGCCCAGGTTTTCGAAACACCCCTCTGCTGAGGAGTTGGTCACCGACAGCATTTTCCGGCATTCCGGGAATGCTAGGGATGTGGACAAGCCCCCCGACAAGGAGTCCAAAAAGCTGGACTGCGCCGGGTGCAAGGTGTACACTGCATCCTCCCTTGGCCTCCACCAGGCCAGCTCAGCCGTGCTGTTGGCACACTTCTCCCACACCCTCATGGGCTCCTTGGATGAGGTGATCCCTCATCTCCCGGCCGACCTGCAGACCATGGTCCCGCAGGTGCGGGACCAGGGTAGGGCAGTGGCTAAGCAGCAGCACCAAATGGCTCTGGACATAGGAGACTCCTGTGCCAGATCGGTTGCGGCCGCGGTGGCCATGCGCCACAGAGCATGGTTGAGGATATCCACCTTCACGATGGATACCCAGCATAAATTGGCGGATGTCCCCTTCCTGGGACTGACCTCTTCGGCCCTGGAGTGGAAGGTCACCTCCAGCTGATTGAAAAGTCCAGTGCCACTCTGGACTCTGTCACCTCCACCCAGAAGGACAAAGGCCGCCGACAGCAGCAGCACAAGTCCTTTCGCCCTTCTGCGCCTGCGGCACGTCCGGTCCACCAGCATCAGGGCCAGCAGGCTTGCGCTTGGCATCCCAAACCCAAGCCCGCGGCTTCCTCCAATAGGAAGTAGAGAGGTAAAGGCCCAGGAGGTCCCTCGGCCGGTCCCTCCTCCAAGCCTGCCCAATGATGGGTTGAGGGGTGTTGCCCCCAGCCTCATCACTCCCCCCTGGGTTCCCCCCGTGGGGGGGACGGCTCCGCCACTTCCTTTCTGCCTGGTCCACTATCACCACGGACCGCTGGGTGTTGGAGGTGGTAGGAAAGGGCCTGCCTCTGGAGTTCGAGCAGGCCCCACCCTTCTGAGCCGTCGCCCTTCAGGGGGCCACGGAGTCCGCAGCCTCTGTGTTGGCCCGCCGAGCCGATATTGCCCTGCTCCTTGAAAAAGAGGTGATCAGGAAGGTGGTGGATCCTCCTCCAGACCCGGGGTTTGTGTCCAGGTACTTCCTGGTTCCAAAACGGACGGGGGGCTGGTGCCCCATTCTCGACCTGCAAGACCTGAACAGGTTCCTAAGGTCTCAGACCTTCAGGATGGTCACTCTGGCTCAGACAATCCCATCCTTGGAACGAGGCATGTGGTTCTGTTCCCTGGACCTTCAGGACATGTTCTTTCATGTCCTAATCCGTCCGTCCCACCAGAGATTCCTCCGCTTCAGAGCAGAGGGATCCCTTTATGAGTTCCGGGCCATGCCTTGGCCTTTCCTAGCTCCCAGGGTCTTCACCAAATGCATGGCAGTGGTGACAGCATTTCATGGGCGCGGTCTGGGTGTACCCCTACCTGGACGACTGACTGATTGCAGCCCCCTCCAGAGCAGAGGTGGAGCGGTCCAGAGATCTGGCCCTTCAGGTTTGCTCTCAGGTTGGCCTCCTCATCAACAAGGCCAATTCGGAACTCGTGCCAAAGCAGGTGATAGAATTCATCAGGGCAGAGCTCGACTCTCTACAAGCCAGAGCACGGCTCCCGGCAGACAGGACCGATATTCTTTCCTCCTTTGCCTAATCATTTCAGGTTGGGCAATCGCACCCTGCCTGGGACTTCCTGCGCCTCCTGGGCCTCATGGTGGCCTGCACCAGCATGGTCTGTTGGGCCCGCTGGTACATGCATACCCTTCAATGGGGACTGGCCAGACAGTGGTCACAGCACTTCGATCCGCTGGATCAGCTAGTGACAGTGACCCAGGGGATGTGGAATGCTCTCCAGTGGCGGACTGTTCCAGCACATCTGCAGGAGGTCATCCCATTTGTCCACCCCGAGCCTACGGTCTCTCTATCGACCAATGCCTCTCTGATGGGTTGGGGTGCCCATCTGGGGGAGCACAGACCGCACGGCCTCTGGTCCCCTCGGGAGTCCCGATGCCATATCAACCTGCTGCAGCTTCGAGTGGTTCATCTAGCCCTCACCGCCTTCGCTTCGTTTCTACGGGGTCAAGTGGTTCAGGCCCAAACGGACGATACCACGACCATGTACTACCTAAACCACCAGGGCGGGACGCGCTCCATGCCTCTGTTCAGGGAAGCTCTCCGCATTTGGTCACTCATACTCAGCCTAGAGGCAGATCTCCTCGCCATTCACGTGGCAGGAGCCACCAACACCCTGGCCGATGCCCTAAGCTGGATAGGGGCTGCGTCTCACGAGTGGTCTCTCCTGCCGGAGGTAGTACAAGATCTCTTCTCCCACTGGGGCACGCCTCAGGCAGACCTGTTTGCCCCCAGGGAGAATGCGAAGCTGAGACTGTTTCATGCCCGCACCCCTCAGCAGGGCTCGCTGCAGGGGGATGCCTTCTGGAGGCCGTGGACCCTGGGCCTCTTCTACACCTTTCCCCCATTTCTCTTGACCCACAAACTTCTCAAGGCGAGGAGGGACAAGGCGCAGGTGATTCTGGTAGCCCCAGACTGGCCCCGCCAGTTCTGGTATCCAGATCTCCTCAGCCTCAGCTCCAGGCTTCCAAGGCGGCTTCCAGCCTGCCCGGACCTGATCTCAATCAGGGGAAGGTATTCAGTCCGGACCTTCAATCCCTGCAGCTGATGGCCTGGTTCCTGAGCGGCTAGAGTTCCAGGCCTTGGGTCGTTCCGACGGGGTCCTCAACGTCATTGAGGCGTCCCATAAGGAGTCGACCAGAAAATGCTACGCCTTCAAATGGAAGAGATTCTCCATTTGGTGTCAGGGCAAGGGCCTGGACCCTTCCTCCTGTTCCTTGGCAAGCATTCTGGACTACCTGTAGTCCCTTTCTTAGCTAGGGCTTCAGTCGATGACCCTTAAGGTGCACCTGGCAGCCATCTCTGCTTACCGGGTGCAGGCTGGGAAGCAGTCGGTGGTGCAGGAGAAGGTGGTTGGGTGCTTTTTCAAAGGCCTTGATCACATATCCCCTCCGGTGTGAGAACCTCCACCTCCATGGGATCTACTGCTGGTATTGGCTAAGCTCATGGGCAAGCCATTCGAACCGATGCACAGATGTGACATCTCTCACCTGTCATGGAAGACTGCCTTCTTGGTGGCTATCACATCAGCCAGAAGGATTGGAGAACTCCAGGTGCTTTCCATCGAGTCTCTTTATCTGGTCTTCCACAGGGACAAGGTTGTCCTGCGCCCCCACCCGAAATTCCTTCCGAAGGTGGTGTCGAAGTTTCACCTTAACCAGGTGTTGACTCTGCCGGTGTTCTACCCCAGTCACACCTCGGAGGCCGAGTATAGGCTCCATACTTTGGACCCTAGAAGAGCGCTCTCTTATTATAAGGAGCGGACGGCTGAAGTTTGGGGAGAGGGTCGCCAGCTGTTTGTCACCTACGTTGAAGCCGCACCTGGCAGACCTGCAGCCAAGCGGACAGTAGGCAGGTGGGTCACCTCCTGCATAGATCTCTGCTACAGGTTGGCGGGCATGGAGCCTCCCAAAGGGATAAGAGCTCATTCTACCCGCCATACCGCTGCATCGGTGGCTGCTTCCAGGGACGTCCCTATCCAGGAAATCTGCAGGGCTGCTACCTAGAAGTCAGCACACACCTTCATTACCCACTACCACATCGACCTTGAGTCATGCCAGGATGCTGGTTTTGGGGTCTCGGTTCTCCAGTCTCTGTTTCCCAAGTAGGGGGTGTGCACCTTCACCTCCCTCCTCCTGGAGAACTGCTAGGAGTCTGCCAGACAGTGCGGATGAACAACATATCCATGTCCCTAGAAATACAGGTTACTCACCTGTAACAGGAGTTCTAGGAATGGTATGCGTTGTTCATCCACACGACCCACCCGACCTCCCCGGCTTAGACGCTCAACCTGGCTTCCAGCGGGCTAGATCCTGCATCATAGAGCGGGCAGAGTTTTAGCACCCGGGTGGGTGGGAGGAGCCAGCTTGAAGACCTTCCAGCAAGATTTAAAGCGGCAAGGAACCTGCCAGACAGTGTGGATGAACAACATATACCATTCCTAGAACTTCTGTTACAGGTGAGTAACCTGTATTTCAAGACCAGTCACTATAATGCATATCATAAAAGCATTAATGAAGATAACACAGACCATGGTCAGACTATGTAAACTGCTGTGCAGATATGGTAAGTGAAAAACTTAAGGTAAATTTGTGTGTGTGATAAAGCTTTTTCTTTACGTCTCATTTCTATGCATTACTCTTCATACTGACATACAAACATACATTTCTAGGACAGAAATAAGACCATTAGTTGACTGAGTTCTTTCACATACGAGCGCAGTGAGAATAATTGTAGTGATTTGTTACAGGAAAGAGTAAAAGGGACACTGATTTTTTTGGGGGGGGGTTGAGCCGTTGCCATATTGGAGTAGGCAGAACATTCACAGTGAATGTCACAGAAAGAGCAGTATGGAGTAGTTCTGCCTTACATAAAGCTGAAGTACTCTGAGCCAGATATCATAGCTGTCTGAGTGCACCACACAAAGTTTAGTGCAGCACCTTAATTAATGTGCTGCCCTACCAGCTATATAATTTTACATGCCTTGTTATCATGACCATGATGCAATACATGTACAAATATATGGCTGTTCGAGCACCATGCAGAGTGCCAGCATGCAGTGCTGGAGACCTGGCTATATGTCTGATGCAATTCTGTGTTCAAATAACAAAATAGTATAACCTAAATATATTTTGTCTGACCTCAGTGTGATGTGGCACCTCTGTTGAACGCCTATTGTTCTGCAAACCTATGCTATGTAACCTAAAACTCTATGTATGTCTTTAATGTGAAGAGGTACCTTTGGAACGAGCCTCTGGCTCAAAGGTTGTAAACTGATTTCACAAATAAACAAAATAGTAAAACCTAGTAAGGCATGCAAAGCCCTAAGAGACCATTGTCAGTGTCTGTGCGTGTGCGCCTCCATACGCACGCGCATCCATGTCTGCAGCGGCCCTGGGATCGAGGAGAAAACTGGGAAAAAATGCAAACCGTACTAATTAGAAAAAAAAATAAATAAAAGAAACATTCCAGACATTCATTGGTAGTCTAGTGGACCCCCCACCCTGCCTACCAAATTGTAAGTTGTTCTTTTTGCCTTTTTTTTATTGCATTCCTGCATACAGTACTTGTACCTACTACCTGATTGGACATTGCCCATATGTTGCTACCTGATTGTGTTTTGTCTATATGATGCTTTTTATTGTATTTTGCATACTGCATACTTTTTATCCTGTGTGTCTTTTCCTCCAGGTCACACCTTATCTCAGTGTGCCTTTCCCTGTTACCAAATGTTTAAATAATAAAAAAAAGGGTCATTATGTAGCCATTACCATATCTCTGCAATGTCTCCGTGCAAAGGGATCTGGCTAGTGGCCCTCTTCCTCACCCAGTCCCTGTTATAAATAATATAAATGTTAAATACTAACCCTGGTAGTCTAGTCACACCCCAAATCCAATCTCATTTAGAAACAAAAGAAACATTCCACACATTCTCTGGTAGACTAGTGAAACCCTCTCCATATCTCAACCCCTGTTAGAAGTAAAAGAAACAATGCTGGCCAGGTGGCGCCAAGGGTTGAGATGCTGGATGCCACACCTCACGCCATGCCAGTGACCTGGGTTCAGGAATGAGCTTG
Source organism: Neoceratodus forsteri (assembly GCA_016271365.2). Taxonomy (NCBI): domain Eukaryota; kingdom Metazoa; phylum Chordata; order Ceratodontiformes; family Ceratodontidae; genus Neoceratodus; species Neoceratodus forsteri. Next base: position 28,064,029 of record JADMNL010000035.1, on the reverse strand, counting down.
GGTTGCTGGGGGTCAGCAGGGGGGAAGGCAAGAAGTGGAATTGAGCTGCCTTGAGGCATCTCTACTCTCCTGGGGAAGGATCATGGGGTTCCCCGGTCCTTGGCTGCCACCTGGCAGAAAACGGGTGGCAATTTGGCCAACAGGGAGCCTGGCAACAGTCAGGGGTGGGGTGGAAGGGGCCGAGGCGGTACCTGGCATGCATGTGCACATCCATGTCTTCCGGGGTCCTGTGATTGGGGAGAAAACGGGGGAAAAAAACACATAAAGTTCTAATAAAAAAAGAAAAGAAACATTCCAGACATTCATTGGTAGTCTAGTGGACCCCCCTCCACCCTCATCTAATCTTAATCTTGTTAACCCATACCCCAAGCCTGTACTTTCCATTAACACCTTCTTTAAACCAGTTACTGTACCACCACTTGTCCGGCAGGCAGCACTAACCCCCAGTTCACCACCATGGTTAGCTGCCATCTGCCCAGTAAGTCTGGTATTACTAGACTGGTTATTCAAAAGAACAATTTATTGTTAACGGTGTTGTGGGATGGTGCTTCACAGTTTGTGACTCAAAACTTTCAAAGTGACCAGGTTATTGCTACTGATCTTGCTGGGCAGACAGCAACCTGCCATGTTGATGAGTTGAGTTGATGATGTAGGTGCCAGCTGTTGGGATGAGGGGTCATAACTATTGTTGGGGGAGTTGGCACAATCAGGACTCGGTGAGGATTGGGGTCCCTTACTTGATTAGCAGGAAATGCCTACTATATTTATATTTCTAACATGGATCAGGTGAGGGTGGGGGTCCTCTAGACTACCAGGGAATGTCCACAGTGCTTCTTTTTTTTCCTATCAGGAATCAGGTTAGTAAATGGGATAAGTCAAAGAAACTGCATGCACTCCAACAAAGTAATGTCTACACCAGCTTTTTTATGTCCCATGTGGATTTATTTTAGTGGTAAACTACCACACCACTGCAGTCAGATGTGGTTACTGGCCACTCAGAAACCCAGTGCAAACAACCATTCGTGAGAGAGCATGGCACCTGGGAGTATGCAGGACATTTTTACAGTGCAGTTGTGACAACTTACTTACTAAGGTGAAACCAGTTGATCACCAGGTGATGAATACAAAACATAAAATGCATGAAATTAAACAGTCTTCAGCCAGTACAACTCCTGCTATATGCGTCATGATTAATTGCAAATAAAACTTGATGTACCAGTGATTTGTAACCTCTATTTTAAATTTCAGCTTGAATGCAATACATTATGTGAGCGTAAACAAATCATTTTAAAGTACATTTGAAGTTAAGATACATAGGAAAGGAGGAAATGAGATATGCTAGACAACCAGGAATTTAACATACTGAAACAGGTAATGGGGTGGTAGGGGGAGCCTAGCGAATGTTTTTAATTTCACATGGCATGGCACCAGTAATGTGGGGGGGATGTGCACCATTGTACGCAATGGTAGAAGTAGGTTTTCAGCAGTGTTAAGCAGCACAGTACCATGAGCCTATTAATGCTGGTGAAATCCTTTAAATATACCATTTCCCCTGTATGCAGCACCAACGAATAAAGTACATTAGCATAGGCACTGGTCGCAGGTTAGTGCACACGCACAATCTGCTTTGCACCATACTAACTATGTATTCCAATATAGATTTTTGTGCTGCCAAAATCTGCAGCATGCAAAATCTTCAAGGGTTATCTCTCATCAGGCCACAGCTATGGAACTATAGCTGCCAGTCACTAGGACCACATGAAAACTTTTTTTTTTTTTTTTAGCTAGCCGTCTTCTAGGGGCCGCCCACGACAAAATCATATGTTGACATCCTAAACATATAAACATGGGTGGCCCCACACTCTCCTCAGTTCTTTTCCCAGCATCAACCATTGCATGTTGGACTCCATGAAGACACCATCGCTTCAGCTGACTGCTGAATCTTTGATTTCTAGGGATGTGGATATGTTCTGTCCACACATTTTGGCGGTGTCCTTTTCCCTTTAAGATGTGCCGGAAAGTCTTCAAGCTAACTCTTCCCACCCACACAGATGGTAACTCCCCTAGCACCATCCTGTGACGCCAGTTCTTCCTTTCCACTTGGAAAAATAGGTACCCTCCTTATCTCTCTGCATTACTGAGGCCCAGAAAACTAACTAATCCATTAGAAAACCTTTTTTTTTTTCGCTAAAGCGTCTTCTTTACTTCTTGCCGTCACCATGGATGATGCAAAGTTCACTCCGGGTTTCCAAAAATGCAGTTGCAGGCAATTGATGTTGCGATCAGACCCACACTCCTCGTGTGTCTACTGCCAGGGCCACTATCATGATGTCCAGACCTGCAATTTTTGCTACACGTTTCTTCCTTCCACTTTGGAGGATCGCCTCACCTGCCTGCTCCTTGGCCAGCTGAATGAACGGGATCCACCTGTCCATTCAAAGGAGGCTCGAAGGCAGTTTCTGCAGCTGTGGGTTCTGCCAAGCAATCAGCAGATTTTGAGGAGGCAGTGGCCCAGGCCACGCTTCAACCTTTGCCACTCCAGCTGGGTGCATCTTCATCATGGGTGCATCTTTTTCGGTACATTCAAAGAATTATGCCGGGGCTTGCCCACTTTTGGGAAGAACATGTCAGGCAAGAAGAAATCCAAGAAGGCTAAGGAAAAAGAGACTAAGAAGCGGTCTTGCCAACGCTCGTGGGATTGGGAGCAATTTCTGGCCTCCTATTCCCGTGTTTCTTTGGTGCTCCCGGCTTCAGCCAAGGCTTCGATTTTGACCGCTGGCTCCACGGTCCCCCTTTCAGGTCAGTCGGCCAAAGGTCAGGCCAGCACTGTAGCCAAGATTTTTCGCATCCCGGTCGATCTGCTCCTTTTTTCTGAAGTTCACACCATGCTCTCTAGAACTCTGGTTCTCTCAGGAGGAACGGGGCAGGCCACTGTCCCACTGCTTCCCACACCTGAATGTCTTGATCAGGGCACAGGTCGGTGAGCACCAGCCCCCTCTGAGACTCCCCCCCCCCCACCAGTCCCCCTGGAAGCACAGGTCACGGTCTCGCTATGGTAGTCTGGACTTGGGCAGTTCATATCGCTCGTGACTCTTGCGCTGCAAGCACTCTGGCAAACGGCACCACCGCTACTCTTCCTCCTCATCCTCGAGTGAGGAGAGGCACTGGCGCAAGTTGTGTCAGTGCTGTAAGGAGATTATGTGGCAGCAGCTTCTGTTTTACCGGGTGAAGCTGACCTTGGCGCCTAACCCAGCCAGTACTTGGCTGCCATCACCGGTGCCACAGCAGACTCAGCCCTGGCAGGAGCAGTCCAGACGGTCCTGACGCAGCCCATTCTGGCTTCTCTACTGATCCCTATGGGGCCACTGCCCCACAGCTAAAGGAAGGAGTCATGACCAAGGACACTTGGCCCACCAAAGGGCTTCCCCATTGGCTATCAGTCACTGTCACATGCGACGTACCCCGGCAGGTGAGTAGTGATGGGCAGTAGGCCTTTATTTCATGAGTCTTTGGAATCAGAGATGTACTCCCTTCTCTCCTGTCCAGTGGATGTGGAGTCCCTCAAGGACCTTTCCACAGACTAAAGCCCCGCTTTGTTTATGATTCTTCTCTACCTGATTTCTGAATCCACGGGTCTCCTGCTGGAACCCGTTCTGAAGAGGGAGAGATACCCCTTGACTGAGAGTTTGGACTGGGGTGACACCCTGATGGAGGCCTTCCCAGTCCAGAATGCCATTCTCAGTCCTGCACTGGAGCAGTGGCAGCAACCAGCCTCTTGCCTTGCACCTTTGGCCCGGATGGCCCACAAGTAAGCGGTCCCTACCAACTCTCTTTTGGGCTTTACGGAACATCCCTCGTCCGAGGGGCTAGTGGCTGATTCCATTTTCCATCACACAGGCAACAGGGGGAATGTGGACAAACCCCCTGACAAGGAGTCCAAAAAATTGGACCACATGGCCAGGAAGGTGTATACAGCTTCTTCACTCAGCTTTGGCAAGTGAGTTTGGCCCTGATCATGGCCTATTTCTCTCATGCACTTCTGAGGTCTTTGGACAAGGTGCTTCCTCACCTCCCTGCGGACTTACAGACTACCGTCAAGCAAGTTCAGGACCAAGGCTGGGCTGTTGTGAAATAATAGTTTCAGATGGCCATGGACATTGACGATTCCTGCACCCATGACAGTAGCCATGTGCCACAGGGCTTAGCAGTGCATCTCCACTTTCATTGTGGATATGCAGCACAAGCTGGCAGACATGCCCTTCCTGGGAACTGACTTGTTCAGGCCCGGGGTGGAGGGGCACCTCACCAGAACTGAAAAGTCCAACACCACCTTGAACTCAGTGATGTCTGCCCAGAAGGACCCTAAGGGCTCTAAGTCCACCAAGAAGAAGCTCTTTCGGCCCACCTCGGCCCCTGCAGCCAAGTTTGCCAAGCCCCAGCCTGGTCAATAGCAGGCCTGGCACCCAAGACCCAAGTCTGTGGCCACATTTGTCAGGAAGCCAGTAGGTTGGAGCTCCAGCAGTCCCAAGACCAGATCCTCCTCTGCTTCCAAGCCTGCCAGTGACGGGATGAGGGTGGTGCCTTCCTCTCTCTTTTCCTGAATCTCCTGGGTCCTCCCGTTGGGGGCTGGCTCTGCCACTTCCTTTCTGCCTGGTCCACTGTTGCCACGGACATGTAGGTTCTCAAATTGGTCAGCCTGGGTCTGCCTCTGGAATTCAAGCAGTACCATCCCAGCCGAGCCTGTGCTCCGGGGGGGGGGGGCATGGTGTCTGTCGATGTTCAATCAGCCCTTTGGCATGACATTGCCCAGTTCCTTCTCAAGGAGGTAGTGGCCTCCGTCCCGGATCCTCTGCCTCACCCAGGGTTCATTTCCAGGTACTTCCTGGTACCAAAACGGACGGGAGGCTGGTGCCCTATTCTAGATCTGCACGACCTGAACAAATTCATCAGGTCCCACACCTTCACGATGGTAACTCTGTCTCAGATCATACCATCTCTGGAGCAAAACATGTGATTTTGCCCACTGGATCTTAAGGACGCATTCTTCCATGTCCCAATCCATCCGTCTCACTGACGGTTCCTCTGCTTTCGAGTGGAGGTAACCCCTTACGAGTTCCAGGCCATGCCATTCAGCCTGTCCTCATCCCCCCAGGGTCTTCACCAAATGCATAGCAGTAGTGGCTGCCCATTTGAGGTGCCGGGGGGGGTCCAGGTGTACCCTTGCCTGGATGACTGTCTCATTGCAGGTCCCTCCAGGCAGGAGGTGGAGTGGTCCAGGGACCTAGCCCTTCAGACCTGCATCTCTCTGGGCCTTTGGTCAATGAAGCCAAATTGGAACTCATGCCTTTGCAGATGATTTACTTCATTGGGGCTGAGCTCCACTCCTGTAGAGCCAGAGCTCGTCTCCCAGTGGACTGGGTGGATGTTCTTACCTCTTTTTGCCTGATCATTTCGGGTTGGGCAATAGCACCCTGCTCGGGACCTCCTGTGTCTTTTGGGCTACATGGCAGCCTGCACCAGCATGCTCCTCTGGGACCACTGGAGAATGTGCTTCCTGCAGTAAGAGCTGGCCAGCCAGTGGTCTTTGTGCTGGGGTCACTTCACTTTTCGACCAGCTGGTTACTGTGACCCAGCGGATGTGGGACACACTTCCAGTGGTGGCTAGTCCCAGAACATCTGCAGGAGGGTATCCCATTTGTTCTTCCAGAGCCAATGGTCATCCTGATGACCGACATCTCTCTCATAGGCAGGGGAGTGCACCTAGGGAATACAGAGTCCACAGGCTCTAACTCCCCCCCCCCCGAGGAGTCCTGATGGCACATCAACCTTCTGGAGCTCAGGGCAGTTCATCTGGCACTGACCTCTTTTTTTCCACATCTTGGGTGTCAAGTGGTTCAGGTCCAGATGGACAACACCACAACCATGTACCACTTCAACAAACAGGGTGGGATGCACTCTCTACTGCTGTACAAGGAAGCTCTTTGCATCTGGACCCTCATGCATAGCCTGGAGGCCTACCTCCTGGACATTCATGTGGCCGGTGCCTCCAATCTTCTTGTGGATGCCCTCAGTCAGATGGGTGAGGCATCACACAAGAGGTCTCTCCATCCCGAGGTAGAGCAGAGCCTGTTCTCCCTTTGGGGCAAATCTCTGGTGGACCTGTTTGCCTTCAAGAAGAATGCAATGCTGAAGCTGTTTTTTGTGCCCACCCCCCTCAGCAGGAAACACTGCAGGGGATGCCTTCTCAAGGCCCTGGACCCTGGGCCTTCTTTAGGCCTTCCCTTCATTTCCCCTGATCCACAAAGTGCTGCTCAAGATCAGGAGGGACAAGGCACTGAGGCTGCTAGTGGATCCTGACTGGACCCAACAGTTCTGGTACCCCTGTCTCCTCAGCCTCTGCAGCAGGTTCCCGAGGCATCTTCCTCTTTGCCTAGACCTGCTTTCCATCAATCAGTGGAAGATACTCCAACCAGACCTTCAATCCCTGCACCTGACAGCCTGGATTCTGAGTGGCTGGAGTTCCAGGCTTTGGGTCTCTCCGAGGATGTACTTGCAGTAGTCGAGGCATCTTGGAAGGAGTCGACTCGAAAATGTTATGCCTTCAAATGGAAGAGATTCTCCATTTGGTGCCAGAGCAAGGGGCTGGACCCATTGGCTTGTCCTGTGGCTAACATTCTCGACTACCATTGGTCCCTCTCCTAGGTAGGTCTTCAGTCGACGACCCTCAAGGTTCACCTGGCAGCTATCTCTTCTTACTGGGCATGGGCCGGTCAGTAGAGCAGGAAGAAGGTTGTCTGGTGCTTTTTCAAGGGCTTGGACCACATTTCCCCACTGGTGCATGAACCACCACCACCCTGGGATCTGCTGCTGGTTTTGGCAAAGCTCATGGGCAAACCATTCGTACCGATGTACAGATGTGAGATGTCACACCTGTCATGGAAGACTGCCATTGTGGTGGCTCTCATGGCAACCAGAAGGATCAATGAACTCCAGGCGCTCTCTGTGGAGCCTCCTTACCTGATCTTCCACAGGGGCAAAGTTGACCTTCACCCCAACCCGAAGTTCCTCCTGAAGGTTGTATCAGATTTTCACCTTAACCAGTTGATCAGTGTACCAGTGTATTTCACTAACCACACCTCTGAGGCAGAGTACAAGCTCCATACTCTGGACATGAGGGGGACTCTCGCTTACTGCAAAGAGTGCATGGATGGAGTTCAGGGAGAGGTTCAACAACTGTCACCTATGCTGAAGCAGCACCTGGCAGGCCAGCAGCTAAGCAGATGATTATCAGATGGATAGTCTCCTGCATCGACCTCTGCTATAGGTGGGCAGGTAGGGAGCCTCCTGTAGGGCTAAGTGTTCATTCCACACATCATACCACTGTCTCAGTGGCTGCTTCCAGGGACGTCACTATCCAGGAAATCTGCAGGGCCACAACCTGAAGGTCAGCACACAGCTTCATTTCCCATTACCATATTGACTTTGAGTCACACCAGGATGCTGGTTTTGGGGCATCAGCTATCCGGTCTCTGTTCCCTAAGTAGACAGCGCTTTGCCCCGGAGAACTGCTAGGAGTCCTCCAGAACATGTGGCGAGAACAACATATCCACATCTCTAGGAAAACAGGTTACTCACCTGTAACAGTAGATCATCCATGGAGTGGTCTCTTGCAGCAGGTAATACTTTTGGGGTAATCACCAGAGGGTGCTGTGGTGCCCGGCAGTTCTTTTCTAGCAGTCTTTTCCAGGGGCTTCAGTTCATTTTCCCGCTGGCTGCAGCTCGTACGCAGCCCAGGCTAGAGCAACTTCTGAACAGTAGTTATTGACAAGAATTTGAGCAAATGATGAATGTCCAAAGAATCTTCAAGCAAGATAGCGCTTATTCGTTCTTGCCGCTCATGCTAGGAAAATCTACCACCTCGACAACCGCACCACTTGTGTAAAGTGTCTGGGACCCACACACGACACTTCTTCCTGCATACATTGCCAAGATTTTAACCAGACAACCCATCAACGATGGCTGCAGGAAATCAAAAATCTTTTATTGGAGCAGAAATTGCCTCTCATGGAGAATCGGAGTCTCTTTCCAAGAACTCCCTGTCCATTGATTCTCTTGAAAGGCACAAAAAGGAGGAGAAGCCCTCCTCATATTCTGTGCCTCGATGCTCATCGACAGCCACCACCGTCAGAGGTGCTCCACTGTCGACAAGGCATTCACATACTGCCTCTTCGTTGACGGGAGGTTATTCCCTCTTGTCGATGGCACTTTCCACTGCATTGACAGCAGTTAATGATGAGTCTTTTATAGGCTTTATTGATACCCCATCGATGGGGTCTCCTCTTCCATCGGCACTTGTCATTTTCAGTGCCTTCTACTCTTTCCCAAGCAGTTCCGTCGACAATGAGCCACATTCTACTTGGTAAACCGGGTGCATTTGCTATGCATACTGCCCCTCCACCCTGGCAGGTGCTTACCCATGGGGCCAGGAGGACAGGGATCAGGACCCTGGACTTACTACCCAGTGCCAAGACCTGCTCAGGCTATGCATCCAATCCTCTCTAGCCTCCCTTTGGTTTCCCATAACCCACCGTCCCCTTCTTCTCAAAAATAACTGGAAGTTACTTCAGTAGTACAGCACATCTTGCATTCCATGCAGCATGTACATCCCTCCAATCCAAGAGGGCCGATCAACCCATCCTGCTCACCTACTCCTCCGCTAAAATGATTTCAGGGTGACAGGGACCCTCTACCAACCTGGTCACTTCCCTCGTATGTGGATGACTACCTATCAGACGAGGTTGAATTTCTGGTAGATTTTACTAGAGACCTAGAGGACGAGGAATTCCAGGATATGGATTTCCAGCCCCAGTCTCCTCTATTGGTGATCTCCTCATTAAATGAGGACCTATCCAGGCATGCGGCTGCCTCTTCTCCATCTTTCCATGAGATGATGGTCCAAATTCAAAAAGTCATGGGATTCTCTGCTACCGAACATGACAGACAACGTAAGGATATGGCAGACTATCTAGAGTTACCAGAAGATCCAGTCTTAGTGGTACCCCCCAATCCAAACATACCAAAATGCTATGCTATGCTTGCAGCCTGGCACCAGCCTTCTTCGGTTACAGCTGTTCCCCGCAAAGTGGACCACCTTTACCAGGCTCGTTTGGATCACCCCTTTTTAGCCACCACTCCTGAAGCAGATTCGATGGTGTTTGCTGCAGCTCATGATCATACCAAACAACCGAAACACATAAGCGCCTTACTTCCTGATGATAAAGAATCCTGTAGGATAGACTATCTGGGGGGGAAGGTATTCTCTCTCTCTCCTAAGCTGGTCTCTGGGCTTCCTTGCTCCTGGGCTGTACCTCCTGATGCTGATCCACAGGCAGGTAACAGACCTCTGCAGCAGGGGACATCCAGCCCTCCACTTCCTGTTCTCCTCAGTTCACTTCCTGCCTTCAGTCTGGCAGGTACTCTGCAGGCAGAGCTCTGTCATGTGGCAGAACTGAAGACAGCAGACTGTAAGTTAAGCAATTTTGTTTCAATGAGGATCAGAAATCACTGCTGTATATTGGAATCCCAGGGTGGGTGCCAGTCTCAACCTTGCAAGCTGCACAGTATGACTCCATTTTCACTGGGTTGTTTTTTCCCTGCACATCCTGCACTAGGCCTGAAATGCAGTCTGAGCCTTGCAAGCTGCACAGTCTGGCCCCATTTTCACCGGGTTGTTTTTCCCCTGTACATCCTGCACTTGGCCTGAAATGCTACTTAGTGCAGTGGAAAGTGTTTCTCAGGGAATCAAAACGGGCACTGGAGTGATTTGATTTTCAGGGAATCAGAACGGGCCCGGAGTGCTCAGTAACCCGCAACATCTATTTTAAGGGGGTCAGAACAGGATGGGCCCCATCTCTTCGTGAGGCTGTTTTCCCCACGCTTTCTAGGGTATAAACGGTATGAGGAGTTAGGGAGAATAGATCTCCCCTCAGCTTTTGGGCAGAAACTGCGTGTGTGTTTGTTTTCCCGCGCTTACTACCTGTGAAGGATCGAGCAAGGGAATAAACGGCACAAGGACTTAGGGAGACTACATCTCCCTCCAGCTGGCAGCCCCGTATCTTTTCCCCGTATTTTTTCTTATCGTGTCATCGGCATTCCAATTAAGGCACTCGTCGATGGTGGGCCGGCAGCTTGTCAGCGGCAACTTGTTGTCGAATCACTGCTCGACAAAGCACTGCAGGGATGAGGAACTCCAACGAGCACGCAAAGGGGCTTAAATTATCATATATGAGGCAACTGTCGTCGGCGGGCAATCAGATTACCTCAGCTGCTCGTCGACGGCGGACCTGCAGCATGGCTTAGCGACTCCATTGATGACCACTACAGCGCGGGAGGAGCGCTATTATGGAGCCTTCATTGATGAGCACTACAGCGCGGGAGGAGCGCTATTATGGAGCCTTTTGTTCACTGTGCTGCGCCCCCCCCCCCGAACCGTCAAGAAGTGAGCCAGCTGCCTAGGTTTTTTCAGATCCCTGCATATTCTAGGGGGAGTAAAATAAAAAACCTTAGAAAAAGGACTACAGCACAAGGGCAGCTCTGATGGCCTTTACAGGACTGTCACAATTCTTAAAGGGCCAGCACACTTTCTACCTGCTTAAGCAGCAGGACATCAGAAAGGGGGGAGTAAGCTGAATTAAGGGAAGTAGGGCCTTTTGTGGTATTATGGGCTCACACAAGCCTTCCCAGGGCAGAAAAGGTCAGCGTGGCTAGTCGCCCGCTGCTAATGACCTTGGCTGGGTAGCTTCTCCTTTAATGTCCAGAGGGCAACGTCTGCAAATGGGGAAGACATCACGGAGGAAGATCCTCCTCAGCTTAGTATCATAGCGTACGGATCATATTAACCGACAGCTTCCAGAGGGACTCAGCAATCTGCAGCCTTCTCTGACACCACACCTCATAAAACAGTTAAATACAACCCAACAGTTAAATAAGACCAGATATGAGACCTCTCTAAAGGATACAAGAAAATGGACCATCCATAGTCTCACTCCTCTATAGTCTCACCCCGAGAGGCAGTTGACCTGGGAGGATCAACATTCTGCCTCCTAGGAGAAAGATAAGGTATAGAGGGTAACCTAAAGCATTGCAGGGGGCATTTCTGGCACTCATAGGACCCCAGGTTATCATCTTCTGGAGGGGGAGCGAATGGCCAAATTTCCAAATTTCTGTCGAAATAGAGGTCACTGTCGAGATTTCCCTTGGTTCTCACCTGGCGGCTCCCAGCCAACAAGAACAGGTTTTTCTCACTTGTCATCTGCTGTCAAACCAGCCACAGCTTTTCCCACTCTTCCTACCAACAGGGAAATGGCCAAAGGAGGGGTGGCAACTCTCTAAGCTTCCTCCCCTATCCAGTGCCCCAGCAGATTTTAAGCTTTTCAGGCTCGGAACGCAGCAACAGAAAAAATGGCTAAAACTGCCATAGAAGCTACCCTCTGATTTCAAACCAAACAGTGAGTCACTGGACAGGACCGTAGAGGCCTTGCTTACGCAGCAAACCAGTCAGAAGAGGCTGCACGGGGCGATACTCAATCCCTGGCTCGCCACAACCCCTGGCTTTGGCCCTAGCAGGCAGGGTCCTCTCCCCAGAGGTGTTTGATAATGCATGTCATAGTCTAGGGCAAGGGCAATTCAGGGTCCAGAGACCCCAGATGCAGAATTCATGGCCAAGCTTATAACTAGGATCAAACTCAACTTCTTGAGAAAAAGTGAGTACGGGTCTCCTTACCTAAGCAATGTAACCTCAGAAGGGATGAATCTAGTGGAGAGGGTGACAGCGATCAACAACAAGTAGTCAAAAGCTTTCTAGGCCCATTCTCGAGTAGGGGGCAGACCTTCAAATTTCTCGAGCAAGAGGTCCAAACCAAGCCGGTCAGGTGGGTCCTATGCATCACCAACAAGCCCCTGCTTCATGTCGTGCCCTCCCCTCTCTATGGTGGCTCATCCAAAAATGCAAACCCTCTACAGTTCGAGGATATTGTACAAACTGCCCCCTTGAACAAAGTGCAGTCACAGGGATTGACTAAGGGGCTGCTTCCTATTCTTCATGGCACAAAAATATATAGGGGATTCAGGCCACTCCTACATCTCAAAGGATTGAACAAGCAAGAGACCCATCAGTAGATTCCTATTCAGGAACTACACAAGCACCAGTTCAAATTCAAGGTGGGGGAGCAGTTCTTCTATTCAAAATTCTGACATCTTGAATATTCCCAAGACGCATGGGCGTTATTAATGATGCCATCAGTGGAAACAGTCCACTTAAAGGCCCCACAGCTTGACAAAACAGTACATGCAGGGGATTTTCCAGCACCCATAATTCTGCAAGGTGCCTATTTGCTTATTCCCATGCAGTAATGGTGCACGCACTATCCCAGACTCAGGGTGGGAGAGCAGTACTTCCAAATCAAACTCTACCTTTGCTGTCTTTTCAGACCCATGGACAGTATTTAAGGTGCTAGTAGTGGTTATAGTCCACTTAAAGTCCCCACAGCTCAACCAAGCATTACAGGCAGTGGCAGAGGTTGTCAAGGTCCCCTATGGCACATGGTTTTCCCATCAACTGGAGAAAGAGCTCCCTAATTCCAAACCAGACCTTGATCCCTCTGGGGGGCTCTCATCATGACACGACGTTTCTCCACCCGAAAACTAGATTTTGGGATCTGTAATTGCTCATCAAGGAGTTTTGTAAGCTCCTCAGCTGCCTGCTTATTTTTTCACACAGCTTATTAAGACAGGTTAAGCCCTTCCTCCAGGGATGGTCCCAGAGGTCAGAGGTCATGAAGGGCCACAAGTTAGGCCATCCGCACTAAGTCGGAATCGTGACCAATGCAAGACTCAGGAGCTGAGAAGGACTCACCTGTATCAGCTGTTGGCACCGGGCAGTGCACTAAGTCGGAATCGTGACCAATGCAAGCCTCAGGAACTGGGAAGGACTCACCTGCATCAGCTGTTGGCACCAGGCAGGGGATTGCTGTTGGACACAAGGTACAGTATAAGCGTTTCTAAGGGAGGAACAGTAAGCCATGCCCCGTGACATGCTGAACAGCAATTCCTCAATCATGCTAGCCTGATTCCAACTGACAGTCTGGCAACGCTGACATACACCTACCATCAGGGCGAAACGAGAAGCTCAAAGATGCTAAAGGAATCCCTTCTCTTTCAGTGGGTTGAGCACCACTGAGCGATGTTGATATCGGGACAGAAAAATGTCACAGCAGAATGTCTCAGTCGCAAGGTGGGTCGACCAAGGGATCACAGCTGAAGGACAGTGCCTCCCACATTCAGACAGAATAGTGGGGCAATACTCAAAGCAGACAGAAAACCAGGAGGAAGGAGCTACTGGTATAACTAAAACTTCTCTACTGGGGCTAAGAACTAGATCTCTTGTACTGGGACTTTCAATTTAGGGTAAAAAAAAGGAGTTTGTGTGTTTCTCAAGAGGCAGTTGAAGTAAATTGTTATCTCTTATCTGTGTACTTATCTAGGTGCTTGTCACAGGTGTCAGAAGGGAATTGTTATCTGTGAAATTAACTAGGTGTAGAAAGATTTGCAAAGAAGGGGGAGTGGCTTAGCTAGAAGGAGCCAGGTTAAGACCAGATATAAACACTGCCCTAGATAGCTTCTGCCACAAAGCAGACAGAAAACCAGGAGGAAGGAGCTACTGGTATAACTAAAACTTCTCTACTGGGGCTAAGAACTAGATCTCTTGTACTGGGACCTTCATTTTAGGGTAAAAAAAAAGGAGTTAGTGTGTTTGTTAAGAGGCAGTTGAAGTAAATTGTTATCTGTATACTTATGTAGGTGCTTGTCACAGGTGTCAGAAGGGAATTGTTATCTGTGAAATTAACTAGGTGCAGAAAGATTTGCAAAGTAGGGGGAGTGGCTTAGCTAGAAGGAGCCAGGTTAAGACCAGATATAAACACTGCCCTAGATAGCTTCTGCCACAAAGCAGACAGAAAACCAGGAGGAAGGGTGACTGTGAAAAGGCAGAGATACTAAACAAATATTTTTGCTCAGTATTTACAAAGGAAGAGGGGGAGGTACCTAAAACAAACCGTAGAAACACTCTGGATACAGAAGTTGATGCCAGCCCATTTACAAAAGAAAGGGTTCTGAAAGAACTCTTAGGAAACTACAGACCTGTTAGTTTAACCTCAGTGGTAGGGAAAATGATGGAATCACTTCTGAAAGAAAGAATTGTCGAGTATCTAGAGGCCAGAGGGGTACAGGACCTAAGGCAGCATGGATTCACAGCGGGAAGGTCATGCTAGACAAATCTGATAGATTTCTTTGACTGGGTGACCAAAGTAGTAGATCAGGGAGGGGCTGTGGACATGGCCTACCTAGACTTTAGCAAGGCATTTGACACAGTCCCACACAAAAGATTAATATACAAGTTAGCCAGCCTGGGAGTGGGTCCCAAGATGACAGCCTGGGTAAAGAATTGGCTGGAGAATAGGACACAGAGAGGTAATAGTAAATGGAGTCCACTCTGAAGAAATGGGGGTTACTAGTGGGGTACCACAGGGTTCAGTATTAGGACTGGTCCTCTTCAATGTCTTTATAAGCAACATTGCAGAGGGACTGGAAGGAAAAGTATGTCTCTTTGCAGATGACACAAAGATCTGCAACAGAGTTGATGCACAAGGTGGGGTGGAAAGGATGAGAAGGGACTAGGCAAGGTTAGAGGAATGGTCTAATGTATGGCAGCTTAGATTAAATACTAAGAAGTGCAAGGTAATGCACCTGGGAAACAAAAACCCAGGGGAAGAGTACACAATGGGGGGGTGAGATATTAACAACAACAAAAATGGAAAGGGACCTGGGGGTAGTCATATCAGATGACCTAAAGGTGGGCAAGCAATGTGAGAGGGCAGCAAGGAGGGCTGGGGATACTGGAATGCATAGGGAGAGCATCACCAGTAGAAAACAGGAAGTTATTATCCCTCTGTACAGACAGCTGGTGAGACCCATCTGGAGTACTGCGTGCAGTTCTGGAGACCCAATCTCCTCAAAGACATAGACAGGATGGAAGCTGTCCAGAGGAGGGCAACTAAAATGGTGCAGGGTCTGCACCGGAAGACATATGAAGAGAGACTTAAGGAGCTTAATATGTATAGCCTCGAGGAAAGGAGGGAGAGGGGGACATGATAGAAACTTTCAAGTACCTCAAGGGAATCAACAAAGTCCAAGAGGGTAGCATCTTTCAAAAAAAGAGGTATGCAAGAACAAGGGGGCACAATTTGAAGATAGAGGGGGCGGCTCAGAGGTAATTTAAGGAAGTATTTTTTCACAGAGAGGGTTGTGGATGTGTGGATGGCCTTCTAGAGGAGGTTGTGGAGTCAAAAACAGTGGTGGAATTCAAGCATGCATGGGACAGTCATAAGGCAATTCTAGGGGGTGGGGGTAAGAAGAAGTAGGTTGCTGGTTAACTAGGATCTGCAGCTTATCCATTAGGTAGGGAAATGGGCAGACTGGGTGGGCCAAGCGGTCCTTATCTGCCATCAGCCATCAAATTCTATGTTTCTATGTAAGGAGCTACTGGTATAACTAAAACTTCTCTACTGGGGCTAAGAACTAGATCTCTTGTACTGGGACCTTCAATTTAGGGTAAAAAAAAAGGAATTAGTGTGTTTGTCAAGAAGCAGTTGAAGTAAATTGTTATCTGTGTACTTATCTAGCTGCTTGTCACAGGTGTCAGAAGGGAATTGTTATCTGTGAAATTAACTAGGTGTAGAAAGGTTTGCAACATAGGGGGAGTGGCTTAGCTAGAAGGAGCCAGGTTAAGACCAGATATAAACACTGCCCTAGATAGCTTCTGCCACAAAGTAGACAGAAAACCAGGAAGAAGGAGCTACTGGTATAACTAAAACTTCTCTACTGAGGCTATATTGCCCTCCTTCCCTCCCCTCCACCCTAAACCAGTTCTACTTTTATAGGCACAGGATTTAACTGACAACAGGAACTTCCTGTTTGGAAGCAGGAAGTGAGAGATCACAAAGCCACAAAAGACTCACCATCCTAGAAGGGCAAGAATAGCTCTCTGCCCCCCCCAGCTGCTGGAGGTCTGACTCTGAGCAAGTAAGGAGACTACTGAGAAATATAGGAACTTCTTGTCTCAGAACAGGAAGATCAGGAGCTAAAAGGGTGCAGAGACAGTAAGTAAGTAGGGAGAGAGAGAAGGAAAAAAGAAAAAAATTAAACAAACAGAGGAAAGAGTAAGTATTCCAAATAACAGTTAGGGGGCCAGAAAAAAGACATGTTGGGAGTGGTGCAGTGCAGTGGCTGTGGAGCAGCAGTCTTCCGGGAGATGTTCTGGAGGATGCAGTGTTGTCCCATCTGCAGGCACCTCTCTGGGCTGAGGGAGGAGGTTGCTCATCTCCAGGCTGAGTTGGCCAGGATTTGTGGGACCTCCTCTCCCACCCAGGGACCACCAGGGTTACTGCCATTGCCTCAGAGGTTGCCAAGAAAGAGGAGTGGTTGGACCACAGTGGGCTCAGGGAGGCTGAGGGTAGTAGAACAGAGGCGCATCCCTCCAGTTGTACCTCTCCACAATTTCTATGCCGTTCTGGAAAAGTGTGGTTCCTCTATGGAGGCACCCACAGTGGAGACCAAGGAGAATGCTGGGCACCTCCACAAAAGAGACCCACAGGAGGGTGGCATGGGACCCCACAAGGGAAGGAAACAACTCCTGGTGGGGGACTCCATTGTTAGGAAGGTAGAACTGGGGGAGGAAGGGGAGAGGGAGGTAAGGTGCCTGCCTGGTGCCATGGCTTTGAGGGACAGGGAGCGAATCCTCAGGATCGAATGAGCAGCTGCACAGGGAGGGAGCTGGATGTAATTGTTCACCTAGGGACAAATGACCTGGCTAAGAAAAGGATCAGAGCAGTGCAAGAAGCGTTTGTAGAGATGGGGAGGGGGCCTTGAAACAAATAGCAATATGATAGCAACTCTCGGATGTGCCTGTCTATAGCATGGGTGAAGCTAGGTACTCCACACCATGGGATTCAATCAGTGGTTGAAAATCTGGTGCAGAGCTCAGGGATTTGGCTTCATTGGGGACTGGGGGTCCACCTGGAGGGATGCTGGCCTATGCTGGCATGATGGTCTGCATCTGTCCAGGAGGGGAACCAGGATCCTAGGTGATAGGTTTAAATACTTCATTGACAAGCATTTAAACTAGCCAAGGGGGGAGGCACTGGAAAGGAGCAGGGAAACCCTAGCCCCCCCAAAATATCAGGGTACTAAGTGAGGTAGACACCAACATAGAGATGTCGATAGGGAGAAGTGCAGGCGTAAATGGAGAAAGTGAAAAATGCAGTAAGGACAAGGATGGGGCAAAAAGAGGTAAGGCCATCAAGAAATGGAGAGTAATGAGTACCAATTCCCGTAGTCTGGGCAACAAGCTCCCTGAATTGGTGGCCTTGATGGAAGAGGGATGCCTGGATATTGTAGCAGTCACAGAAACATGGTACACAGAGAACCATGTCTGGGATGTTAACATACCAGGGTACACAACCTACAGGAGAGACAGGGAGGGCAGAAGGTGGGGGTAGCTCTTTATGTAAGGGGAGGGATAAAAGCAACCGACCAAAAGAGTAAACTGGGAGGAGAGGAGGCACTGTGGGTCACCTTAGAGACTGGAAATGGCACCACAATCCGCACAGGGGTTGTATATAGAACCCCATGTCAGGGGAGGGAATGGACAAACATATGATAGAAGGCATACTTAGTATGTCAGAGAAAGGGGAGATACTGTTGATGGGGGATCTTAATATGCCAGATGTTAACTAGAGCACCTTTGCAGCAGCCACATCCAAAAGCAGGGCCAGTCTTGATGCCCTTCAGGTGGCATGTCTCAGACAGCTAGTTTTGGAACCTACTCGTGAGGGAGTAATCTTAGACCTCATACTCTCAAATGGGGACAGTGAGAGGATCTCAGATCTAGAAGTGGGTAGCCATTTGGGAACAAGTGACCACCAAACAGTGTGGCTCACGATAAACTCAGCTACAGAGTCAAGCCATACAAAAGTGAGTGTTCTGGACTTCAGGAGGGCTGACTTTGACAAGATGGGAGAGTGCCTTAGAAAAGCACTAGCAAACAGGCTAGAAGGAGGGGTGGAGCAACAATGGGGACATATCAAAACTTCCATCACAGAGGCAACACACCTTTGTGTGAAGCAAATAAATCAAAACAAAAGAAAAAACCACTATGGTTCTCAAAAGAGGTGGCGGTGAAGGTTAGGGAGAAAAAGATAGCATTTAGGAAGTATAAGAAAACACAGAAGGAGCAGAACAGAGAACTCCAGGGTTTTATTTAACTCCAAAAATTGATTAGCGTTTTGCTCATAAAAGTGCTAAAACACTGTGAAAATGCATGGCACTTGCTTCACTGTGTTTAAAAAATGTAACACTTCTAGAAAACCTATATAAATACTTTCTGTACAGTTAGCATTGTCCCAAGGAAAAAACTGCTATTCAATTATTTAAAACCCTAGAACTGTACCAATTAAAGCAGAAGGAAGCAGGGAGTGTAGTCAGAATAGTAAAGGCACAAACTGAGGAAAAGATAGCTAACTCAGTTAAGAAGGGGGATAAAACCTTTTATAGGTATATCAGGGAGCATAGAAAGACAAAGGGAGGGATAGTGAGGCTGAATAGAATGGATGGTGGGTGGGCAGAGAGTGACAGTGAAAAAGCAGGGATACTGAATAAATACTTCTGTTCAGTATTCACAAAAGAGGAAGTGAGGGAGGTGCCAAATCCAATTAACAGAACCACTCTGGAGAGGGGGGTCGATCCCAGTCCTTTCAGAGAAGAAAGGGTTCTGAAAGAACTCCTAAAACTGAAGGTGGACAAAGCAATGGGGCCTGATGGGATTCACCCCAGAATTCTAAAAGAATTAAGCAGAGAACTAGTGACACCACTGACTACCCTTTTTAACAAATCGTGGGAGGATAGTGTGGTACCCAAGGACTGGAAGAAGGCGGATGTGATTCCCCTTCACAAAAGTGGGACCAAGACAGAGGCAGGAAACTACAGACCTGTCAGTTTGACCTCTGTGGTAAGGAAAGTGATGGAATCACTTCTGAAGGAAAGAATTGTTGAGTACCTAGATGCCAGTGGGGCACAGGACCCAAGGCAGCATGGGTTCACAGCGGGAAGGTCATGTCAGACGAATCTAATTGATTTCTTTGACTGGGTGACCAAAGTAGTAGACCAGGGAGGGGCTGTGGACATGGCCTACCTAGACTTTAGCAAGGCATTTGACACAGTCCCACACAAAAAATTAGTAGTCATATTAACCAGCCTGGGAGTGGGTCCCAGGGTGGTAGCCTGGGTAAAACATTGGCTGAACAACAGGACACAGAAGGTAATTGTAAATGGAGTCCACTCTGAAGAAAGGGGGGTTACTAGTGGGGTACCGCAGGGTTCAGTACTGGGTCCTGTCCTTTTTAATGTCTTTATAAGTAATATTGCAGAGGACTGGAAGGAAAATATGCCTCTTTGCAGATGACACAAAGATCTGCCACAGGGTTGATACACAAGGAGGCATGGAAAGGATGAGAAGGGACTTGGCAAGGTTGGAGGAATGGTCAGAAGTATGGCAGCTTGGATTCAATGCAAAGAAGTGCAAAGTAATGCACGTGTGAAACAAAAACCCAGGGGAAAATTACACAATGGGGGGGAGGTAGTAACAATGACAAAAATGGAAAGGGACCGGGGGGTTATCATAACAGATGACCTTAAGGTTGGCAAGCAATGTGAGAAGGTGGTAGGGAGGGCTGAGAGGATACTGGGATGTGTAGGGAGAGGTATCACCAGCAGAAAACAGGAAGTTATTATCCCCCTGTACAGACAGTTGGTGAGACCCCATCTGGATTACTGTGTCCAGTTCTGGAGACCCCATCTCCACAAGGAGATAGACAGGATGGAGGCAGTTCAGAGGAGGGCATCTAAAATGGTGCAGGATCTGCAAGAGAAGCTATACGAGGAGAGACTAAAGGAGCTTAATATGTATACCCTTGAGGAAAGGAGGAAGAAGGGGGACATGATAGAAACGTTTAAGTACCTCAGTGGAATCAACAAAGTCCAAGAGCATAGCATCTTTCAGAAAAAGAGATGTGCAAGAACAAGGGGACACAATCTGAAGATAGAGGGGGGAAGGCTCAGGGGCAATGTGAGGAAGTATTTTTTCACAGAGAGGGTGGTGGATTCATGGAACAGCCTTCCTGAGGAGATTGTGGGGTCTAAAACTGTGGGAGAATTCAAGAATGCATGGGACAGACATAAGGCAATTTTTGTGGGGGATAGGAAGAAATAGCCTGTTGGTTAAATAGGTTATGCAGCTTATCGTCTAGGTAGGGAAATGGGCAGACTAGGTGGGCCAAGCAGTCCTTATCTGTCATCAAAGTCTATGTTTCAAACAGATCTTTTCGCCTGCTGGCAGAACTCCAAGGTAAAGCAATTCCGCTCCCTGGCCAAGGACGAACCAGCGGAGGCTCAGGACACCTTTTCCCCATAAACTGGGATCTGTTCGGTGTCCTGTATGCCTTCCTCCAATACCGCCTCTATCAAGAGTCCTCTACAAAGTGGCCTTGGACAGGATAG
This sequence comes from Neoceratodus forsteri, assembly GCA_016271365.2. Classification (NCBI taxonomy): domain Eukaryota; kingdom Metazoa; phylum Chordata; order Ceratodontiformes; family Ceratodontidae; genus Neoceratodus; species Neoceratodus forsteri. Next base: position 28,043,362 of record JADMNL010000035.1, on the reverse strand, counting down.
TCATGATTCTAGTCTGTCCTTTGTTTTTTTCCGCGCTTAGTTGTTTCTCATTCATTGGTCAGGGCTACCACTTCGAACATTCAGGTTCAGCCTGGGCATTCTCCATCAAGGTCCAGTTCTGCACCCCATTTTAACTACTGGTCTCTCTCTAGACCTGGAAAGTGAGTGGAAAAACTTTCAAGGAGCTATGCGGCACAGCTCCTGCTATTGACATCATGGGGAACTCGTGTGTCTCGTCTTCCTCCAAAGTGCATTATAGAATCCGGAGGAAATTTTGGTTCTGACTTCATTCCAGGCACATACAGAACAACACAATATAATCGCCTGTACTACTGCAGTTCCTTTAACACAGATGGACAAAAGACTGCAACCAGCCACCTTACAAAGTAGAGTTTTTGCACTGGGGCACTCCTGATGGACCCTGTGGAATTGTCGGGCTCATATCCCCATGTCTGGTAGTTCTTCAGGCAGCAGCATTAAAACATCTTCAATCCACCAAAGCTATCACCTTGGAGTCTTAATATGGTTCTCAAGGCCCCCTTTAGAGCCTCTCAAGCCATCCATCATGCATCTCAAAATAAAGGTCCCCCTTTTTTCTCAAAGTTATTATTCCAGCCAGGAGTTTCAGCAAACTAAAAGCATTGCTTGCCCAAGAACTGTGCACTCGTTCATCAGGCTGGAACAGTTCCAGTTTTTGTTTGCCAAAGTTATGTCTCACATCTACTATAATCAAGGGTTTGTTCTTCCTTCCTTCTGCCCACTCTCTAAATGCAACAAGGATGGAAAATTTCATACACTAGACCTGGGAAGAGGGAGAAAAATGTACATTAAGAGGGAGAACACTATTCACAAAACTTCAACTATGTTCTTGCCAGCTAAAGGGTAAAAATTTGGGACAGCAAGGATTCAATAGGCTCTGTAGCCAAGCAGTTCTACTCCGTCACCTCTCGACTTATGATCAGGCCAGAGTAACACCCTGGCCCAGTGAGAGTCCATGGCCCCCTAGTGGCGTAATTCAGAGGAGCATCGACAGCACACTCACACTGAGTGGCCTTTTGATCATCCATTCACACACTATAGCGCAAAAAAAATTCTCACTGGTGGTGATGTCTCGACAGAGGCATCCTTTGGCCGCAGAGTATTTCAAGCTGTGGTGAACCCTTATGGTCTGTTGACATTCTTCCCACCCGAGACATCTGGGGATGTACTGCTTTTGTATATCCCAGGAGTAAGGAAGCCCGGAGACCAGCTTAGGAGAGAGAAATTAAAATTTAAATACCTGTAAATTTTCTTTCTCCGATGGCTGGTCTTCAGGCTTCAGATTCCCTCCCATAATGTATATAGTTGGCTGGCCTCACGGCCATATATGCCTTAAAATTCTTGTTTTTTTCCCAAGTTCTTGTAGTAATACCATATTAGACTGCTTTAGGAAGAACTGAGGAGAACAGGAAGTGGAGGGCTGGACATCCCCTGCTGCAGAGGTCTGTTTCCTGCCTGTGGATCAGCATCAGGAGGTACAGCCTAGGAGTAAGGAAGCCCGGAGACCAGCCGTCGGAGATAGAAAATTTACAGGTATTTAAATTTCGATTCAAACAACATGAAGTCTTGCTATATTATAGACATTAGCAGTTTGATCCAGCTCTAGAACTGCCCCGGAGTGAAATGGTTAAAACCATTCCAAAATAGAATTTTGGCACGAGAGCAGCTCTATCTGTGTCATTTCAAACTTGAACTGTCAGATTCTTTACTCCGCCTCAGTGAACAGTCGCTCCGGAGATTTCTCCTTCTGCTAGGTTCATTCTCGGTTTTAAAAGTGTTTTCTCGGTTGGATTTAACCGAGAATAGTTTTATTTAACACATAAAACCGTTCGGTTCAACTCTATCTGTGGTAACCATAAGTAAATGAAGGTTTTGTCTGTGTGGAACTTGTAAGTTGATCAGTTCGGTTTTGAACGATCAGTGGAATTTAAAACTCATTTAAAACTAAAGTTACTATTTCAGAGTGTGGTTCCCGGTTCTTATCGGTTCTAAAAAACTGATTTATTACGTTTTTCCAATACCCGTGACATGGTTGAAGGAACCGATAAAGGTGTCTTGCTTAGCACCCGTTAAAGGAGCAAGTTTTTGGTTAGGCTGGCATTATGTCTGAGAAACCCAAAAGAAAAACCGGGCCCACTGGGTTTCAACACTGTGATGTTTGTAGGGAAGTCTTTGCCAAGGCTCCCGACACTCCTATGTGTTTAATGTCTGGGGTTTGACCACCTCAGTCAGACTGCCAGGTATGTAAGAATTTCCTGCAGCCAGCCTGGAAAAAGATTGGGCAGGCTCAGGAGCGCGAAGGCCTAAAGTCCGCTGACCGGATGGCCAGCCAGTTGGTGCCAACCGACCGAGAGAATGCCCTCTGACCGGGGCCAACTTCTGCGGGCAAAGAAAAGCTGGTTCTGAGAACCAATTCCAGTAAAAAAACAAGAAAATCAGCAGGTCTGGGTCAACATTCCTTCTCCAACTGCTGCAGAGATAGTAAAAGCCATACAAATTGTCCAGTCACTGTCTCAGGGTCGTCCAGAACCACCACTATCTGGTAAAGGTTGGTTCGTCCGGGTCCCCAGTAGTTCAGGATTATGATATTGAGAATTTTATGAACCAGAGGAGGGGAGGAGGATTATGAAACAGTATGAATGTGGCTGGGAAGGTCTGGGTGTGCCCATTGAACCCGGACATCTCCCAGACAGACCTTTAGAATCTCCCCTATGCTGTCTGAGTCCCATCTCATTTTATGTTTTATAAAAAGTTGCTGAAACCCTCCAGCTTCCTTTAGAAGAGGCTGTGGATGAGCAAGAGAGCCTGATTTTGTAGAAATGATGGATATTCCAGAGTCTAGGAGATTGTCTATTCCTTTACATAAGTCTTTTAGGAAACAAACAATTAAAATTTTAAAGCTCCTAATTCTGTGCCTCCTGTAGATAAAAGATGGACAGAAGGTATACATTGTCAGGCCCTGATACAGAATTCCTTTCTCAGCAATGCAGTCATGTTGGGGTAGTTCAGGCTGCTGCCTGTGATAAAACTAATATTCCTTGGCTTCACATCTCTGACAAGGATTCCAGGAAGATTGATGCCATGGCAAAAAAACAGTATATGGCAGCCTCTCTGGGACTCAGGCAAGCAAATTATATGGCTTATGTAGCTAGGTATCAGAAATCTAGATGGGATACTGTTATGCAATTGGCCAAGCAGGCCCATGGCTAGCTGGCTAATGAACTAGAACAGGTGGCTGCTGATGGCATTGAAGCCTCTAAGGTTCAGTTTCATGCTGTTGTGGATGTTAATGATGTTTCCTCTAGGGTCATGGCCACATCTGTAGCTTTTCGTAGGTTGGCCTGGCTCAGAGTGTACTAGTTTGTCACAGGATACCCAGACTAAGGCTATGGATTTTCCTGTGGTGGGAAATCCTCTGTTTGGAGAGCAGACAGAGAATTACATGAAGAAGATGGATGAATATGGGACTACTTACAAGAGTGCCCAGGCTGAGGCGGCAAGCCACTCCTCAAGGCATACCCCAGGGTGAGGGTGAGCCTTTTCACAAGCCTTTCTACCAGACTCAGGCCTCCTCTACCTATGCTCAGAGGGGCTTCTTCGAGGCAGGGGCAGAAGGGGTGGGCAGACCTGCTCCCACCCCAGCCTAAAACTCCTCTGAAACAGATACCCTGATGGGGTGCCCAGGGCGATTCTCCTGTATCAGTGGGGGCAGGCTGGCTTCCTTCAGTCAGAATTGAGCTTCTTTAACCTCAGACAAGTGGGTTCTGGAAGTAGTAAGCCAGGGTCTGGTTCTCAAGCTTCAAAAGTTTCCCAAGTTGAGAAGCAGACTTTTCTACAAAGTGCTTCGAGACCCCTCACTCTGGAAACAGAGGTCTCATCCATGTTAGCTCTCAGAGCAGTAGAAAGGGTTCCTCCCTTGCATCAGGGCAGGGGTCTGTATTCCAGATACTTCCTTACCCCAAAAAAGACAGGAGAATGGCGGCCCATTTTAGATCTCAGATATCTGAACAAGCATCGTTTGAAACCAAAGTTCAAAATGGTAACTCTGGCAATGATTTTACCTTCCCTAAGGCCAGGGGACTGGCTAGCCTCCCTGGACCTCAAGGATGCCTATTTCCATGTCCTAATCAGAAGATCCCATCAGTACCTCAGATTGAACTGCCCTCAGGTCATTACCAGTTCAGAGCAATGCCCTTGGTCTTACCTCTGCTCAAGGGTATTCACAAAGTGTCTAGCAGTGGCAGTGGCCCACTTAAGGAGGCAGAGGATTGCTGTTTTTCCCTATCTAGACGACTGGCTCATTGTAGGCCAGTCCCCAGAACAGGTAAAATCTCACCTGCAGGTCACCCAGCAGCTTCTCACCTCCTGGGTTTTCTGCTAAACCAAAAGTCGGTTCTGGAACCAGTCCAGGTACTCACCTTTATAGAGCAGAATTGGACACAAAGCTAGCCAGAGCCTTTCTTCCCCAGAAAGGGTAAGAATTTAGTGGCTCTGGCCTCTTCCTTCACTCTGCAGGTCTCGACCAGCAAGACACTTTCTGCAGCTCCTGGGGCACATGGCTGCATCCACAGCTGTTGTGCAGGGGCCAGGTTTCAGATGAGAGACATTCAGTTTCACTTGAGAACCTTTTGGTCTCAGAGAAGAGACCCCCTTTCCAAGTTGGTCCCAGTGACTCAATCTTGATCCTAGCTCTCCAGTGGTGGCAGGATCAGAGCAATTTAAACAGGGTCCCTTCATTTCCCCTTCTCACGACTTGACTCTCACTACAGATGCTTCCCTTCTGGGTTGGGGAGCCCACATGGGAGACCCTTCCCTCAGGAGTTTGGTCCCCCAGGAATCTCTGCTCCACATCAATTTGCTGGAACTCAGAGCTGTCTTTAGCTCTTCAAGCTTTTCTGCATCTGTCCACGACAAGGTGATACAAGTCAGAACAGACAACACCACAACAATGTGGTACATCAACAAACAGGGGGGCACTCGGTCTTTGGCCTTGTGCACCGAGGCAATGAAGTTGTGGTCTCTGGCCTATTCCCTGAACACTTCCCTCATAGCAGTTCATCTTCCAGGGAAGGACAATGTCCTAGCTGATGCCCTCAGCAGGATTTCCCAGGGCCATCATGAATGGTCCCTGGATCCTCAAGTGCTGGGGATAGTTTTTGCCAGGTGGGGCATCCCTCAGACAGATCTTTTTGCAGCCCCAGACAATCACAAACTTCCTCTGTTCTGTTGCAGGCCTCCAGTGCTGGGCTCAGTTCCCCTGGATGCCCTTCTTCTGGATTGGGAGGGGAAGTTCCTCTATGCTTTCCCACCTTTCCTCTCCTATTCAAAGTACTAGTCAAAATCAGATCTCAGCCTTGCAGGGTGATTCTGATTGCCCCGGATTGGGCCAGGCAGCCCTGGTACCCACTCCTTCTGTCTCTGACAGTCCATCTTCCCCTGTGCCTCCCCAGGAATCACAATCTGTTGACTTGTGCCCAGGGAAGGGTTTGGTATCCAGACCTCAAATCCCTCAACCTCAAGGCCTGGCTCTTGAGGGTTAGAGTTGCTGATTTACACCTCTCTCAGGTGTTCTTGAGATCTAAAGGCTTCAGAAAGCCTTCCACTAGGACTACTTATAGTTCTAAATGGAAAAGGTTTTCCATTTGGTGTGCTGGGAAAAATATTTCCCAGAATCTGCTGAATTGCCCATTTTGTTAGATTCGTGGTACATCTTAATTCCTTGGGTCTCAGACCAGCTACCCTGAGAGTTCATTTGGCAGCTGTGTCTGCCTTTGTCAACAGGAAAGTCATCCCTCTTTCCTCTCATCCTGTGTTTTCCAAGTTTTTAAGGATTACTCATACTAATCCTCCTTTAGGAACCGGCCCCTGCTTGGGACCTTAATGTTTGCATTGCCCAGTTAATGCAACCCCTTTTGAACCTCTGTCTTCTGCAGAGCTTAAGTACCTAACTTGGAAAACTGTTTTCTAGTGGCTATCACTTCTGCCAGGCATAAGTGAATTGCAAGCCTTGTCAGTGGAGACTGACTTTATTTCTTTCCACAGGGATAAGGTAGTCCCTTAGGACTAATAGGAAGTTTTGCCTAAGGTGGTTTCAGATTTCCATCTTAATCAATCTATCTCCCTTCCAGTATTTTTCACTGATCACTCCTCTTGGTGAGAGGAGGTTGCACAGCCTGGATGTTAAGAGGCTCTTAGTTATTATAAGAAGCGTATCAAAGGTCTGAGTTGAATCCCTCCAACTTTTCCTTACCTATGGTGAAGTTGGGAAAGCAAACCTGCCACTAAAGATCAATAGCCAGGTGGATTGTCTCTTGTATCAATTTGTTATCAGAAAGTGGGCAGAGCCCCAGTTTGAGGGCTCATTCTACCAGGGTACAGCTGCATCTCTAGCTGCTGCCAGAGATATCCTTTATTAGAGATTTGCCAGGCTGCTACTTGGAAAGCGGTACACACTTTTACCAAGCATTACTCCCTGGATGTCCAGGCCAGGAGAGATGCTCGGTTTGGCACAGCTGTTCTTCAAACCTATTCCCTAAGTAGGTTCTGCCCTCCTCCATGGAGGTACTGCTGTGTATTCTGCTAATGTCTATAATATAGCAAGACTTCATGTTGTTTGAAGAAAAAATTACTCACCTTAGTAATGTTCTTTCTTCTAATGGAGTCTTCTATATTATAGACCTCCCAACCTGCCCCTCTCAGAACCTCTACTTGGTGGGGTGCGGGCAACTTAGTGTGGGCACTGCTTATGTCCTGTTAGCATTTTGTCCCTTTGGGACTTTGGGGTGTGTGTTTTATTATACTTATGTTCCATTTTCATATTATTAGAATGGTGTTAGTATTTCTGGTCCCTGACTTGAGTCTTGGGTGTTGGGACCATCAATGGTTGTTATTATTTAGGTAGCCATTTGGCTAGTGTAGGTTACAGCTTCCACACAGACCTTAGTGAGTTTGGCTCAGTAAAGATCTGACACTTCAAGTTTGAAATGACACAGATAGAGCTGCTCTCGTGCCAAAATTCTATTTTGGAATGGTTTTAACCATTTCACTCCGGGGCAGTTCTAGAGCTGGATCAAACTGCTAATGTCTATAATATAGCAAGACTCCACTAGAAGAAACAACATTACTAAGGTGAGTAATTTTTTCTTTCCAGTCAAGTACCAAGAATCTCAGAATCCTAAATTGTGCAGGACATGTGGTCAAATACCAGCATACACTCTGGCTTTCGGCCATTGAACTGTTCAATAAACTCCCTCCTTCATTGGAAAGGGAACAATTATTGGCCACATTCTCTGCTGGCAACTCCATATCCTGACAACTGCTTCATTCGGGATATGATGCTGTTGATACTTCGGCCCACATGTCAGCAACCAGCATTACCTTAGTCGCTATGCTTAGCTTCGTGTCTCAGGCTTCACACCTGATGTACAGCACAGAGTAGTTAACACCCCCTTTAATGGGTCCAAACTATTTGGGCCAGGTACCCAACCATTGATGGATGATCTCCAGGCTTGAGGAAGAACCCTGCATATGGTACATGGCATGTACCATACTTCTCAGCCATCCTACTGTCCTCAGTCCTCTTTTTATACCAAAAGAGGTAGTAAATACAGAGGCTCAAATAGAGGCAGATCCTGAGGTCATTCCCTGTTTACTGGAACCAACACCTCTGCCACCAAGGGTCCCTGCTCCCAGTCTCCTGGTGGAGTCGGTCAACCCACCCCCCCAGTGATCCGCCATGGCTCTGTCCATGCTTCCTAAACCAGACCTTGGAAGGTGTGGGCAGTCATTTGCCCTCCATTTGGAGTCCTGGAAGATGAGCACATCAGACGAGTGGGTCATTCATATTCAGAAAGGCCACTCTGGAATTACTTTCCAGACCACCCCCTCATCCTCCCCACTCTGTCCATTACCCACCCGACCATATTCCTATTCTCCAGGAGGAATTACTGGCTCTTCTTACCAAGAAGGCAATTTATCCAGTACCCCATCAGAACACTGAAAGTGGTTTTACTCCCACTTCTTCCTGGTACCCAAACAAACTGGAGATCTCAGACCAATACTGGACTTCAGACAATTGAACCTATATATCCAGTACAAAAGGTTCCATGTGGTCACCCTAAATTCTATCATGCCAGTACTAAAACAAGGGGATTGGCTATGTACCCTGGATATGAAGGATGCTGACCTTCATATCCCTATCCATTCTGCCCACTACAGGTCCCTTTATTTTCAACTGTTGGGTCAACACTACCAATTTTGGGTGCTCCCGTTTGACTCTCCTCTGCCCTACAAGTATTCACCAAATGCCTAGTGGTAGTAGCATCAGTCCTGCGAAGGGACAGGCACTTTGTCTTCCCATACCTGGATGATTGGCTCATAAAAGCAGATCCAAAACTGCTCTGCTTTCTTCCCTAGAAGTGACCCTAACTCTGTTCCAAGCTCTAGGGATAATGGTCAATTGGCCGAACTCCAGTACAAAATCCCCTATACAGTCACTCCAATACACAGGAGCAATGCTCAATACTGTCTCTGCCAGTGCTTACCTCCCAGCCGACAGAAAAGTTTCTATCTCTGGCATTGCACATACAAGTCCAGAAAGTTTTCACAGCCAGATGCATGTTGTGTCTTCTAGGTCACATGGCCACTACCATCCCTGCAGTAGCTTTTGCTCGTCTTCAGTTGAGACCAGTCAGATGAGTTCTACAGAACCAGTGGTCTCAAAGAACAGGAAATTTCGAAGACATAATCAGAGTCACTCCCTCATTGCAGTCTGCTTTAGTATGGTGGACGCTCTGAGCCAACCTATGTCAAGGCATGCCCTTCCAGTCCCCCCCACCCTGCTGCTGCAGACGTTGACCATGAATGCATCCCTGGAAGGATGGGGTGCGCACCTGGGTCCTTACAGGACATAAGGCAAGTGGACCACCTCTATCCCTCAGCCCCACATCAAGCTCCTGGAACTGAGGGCAGTTCACTTAACCTCCCAGGCTTTTCAAACTCACCTGTCTCCAAGACAGTTGCTGATTCAGTCAGACAACACCACAGTAGTATTCTACCTCAACAAACGAAGAGGTATAAAATCCCATTCTCTGTGCAGGGAGATGCTTGCGGTCTGGCAAGAAGCCATTTGGCAACACCTCACACTAATAGTCATCCATCTACCAGGACATTACAACCTCCTGGCTGACTTTCTCAGTCACCAGTCGTCTGCACACAAATGGTCACTTCATTATGAAGTACTCCAGAAAATATTTCATCTGTGGGGCACCCCGCAACCAGACCTGTTTGCCCTCCTGGTCAACCATCGTCTCCCCAGATACTATGCCATTATCCCGAGCAAAAAGGGATGGTCTATTGATGCCATGTCCCAAGTGTGGACAGGACTCTTCTTGTATGTGTTCCCCCGTCCCACTCCTGCAATGGACTCTACTGAAACTACAACTCAAATCTGTCACCATGATTCTCATAGCCCCTCTGTGGCCTCGGCAGGTGTGGTTTCCCCTACTTCAGCAGTCTCAGTACAGGAACCTGTTCCATTGCCAATCAGACCAGATCTCTTGATTCAGAATCAAGGGACCCTTCTGCATCCCAACCTGAAGGTACTACACCTTCATGCTTGGCTCCTGAGGGCATTTTCATAGCACGGCTACAAGTGTCGTCTCCTGTTGCCAGTATATTGCTGGCATCACATAAACCAGCAACCAGGGAAACATTTAATGCTAAATGGAAATGTTTTTCCATATGGACTGCTTCCCAATCACTAGATCCCTTCTCTTGTCCATTGACGAAAGTCTTGGATTACCTAGCCTTGATTGCCGAGATAGGATTAAGCTATTCCTCCATCAAAGTCCATTTGGCCTCTATTTCGGCCTTCCAAGAGCCTCTGGATGGTAGATTACTGTATCAACCCCATCTAGCCAAAATGTTCTTAAGAGGAATGTTACATATTAAGCCACCTATCAGAAGACCCACTCCTCAGTGGCATCTCAATTTTTTAATAGAGAAATTAACTATTGAGCCCTTTGAACTGTCAGTCATGTGTGACCTCCGTTTTCTTTCATGGAAAACACTGTTCTTAGTGGCTGTCACTTCAGCTTGATGTATTTCCAAGCTTCATGCCCTCGTAAGTAGAGAACCTTACTTGATTTTTCACAAAGACAGGGTGGTACTTTGTACCAACCCTTCCTTGCTACCTAAGGTAGTGTCTGAACACACATTAAATCAATCCTTGGAGTTGCCAGTATATTATCCTGCACACTCCAGTCAAAGTGAACACCTCTTACATACTTTAGATGTCTATCATATACTATAATACTACACTAATCAAACTAAAATGATTAGAAAGACTTCTCAACTTTTTGTCACCTTTGCCTCAGGCAGGGAAGGTCTCCCAGTCACTAAACAGACTCTCTCCAATTGGCTAGCACATTGTAGAACATTTTGTTATTCTAAATACAACAAACCGTTACCTGGACCTGTCCAAGCCCATTCTCAATCAATCAAAATCTTTATTTATCCAGGCGAACAAGAGAACCTTACTTGATTTTTCACAAAGACAGGGTGGCACTTCGTCCCAACCCTTCCTTCCTACCTAAGGTAGTGTCTGAACACACATTAAACCAATCCTTGGAGTTGCCAGTATATTATCCTGCTCACTACAATCAAGGTGAACACCTCTTACATACTTTCAGTGTCCATCATATACTATGATACTACACTAATCAAACTAGTATACGATGGCCACTACTGCAGCCTGTTTTAAAGGGGCCTCTATCACGGATATCTGCAATGCATCTACCTGGTCCACAATTCACACTTTCACAAAGCATTACAACTTAGATATTGCTTCACACCATAGGACGGCCTTTGGCCGAGCTGTCCTTCAGGGTCTCCTGTCATAATGACCACTGTTTCTGGTTTACTAGTTGAGATTCATCTCAAAAGTATTACCTGTTGCAAGAGACCATTCCTTGGAAGATAGTACAGTTACATCAAATCTTACCGTAACAGTAGATCTTTGAGGAGTGTCTCTTGCAGCAGGTACAATCCCTCCTTCCATTCCCCTCTTTCTCTAAGAGAACAAATTCTGGTCCAGTGACTTATCGGTTGGGACACCTTTGGTACTCGGCCCTCGATTCCTCGCTTGCGAGCTGGATCGGAGGAGGAACTGAGGATACCAGGGACTGCCCACACTTGTATAGGAAACAGGAAGATGATGTCATGTGTAGGTGGCCCCTGGAAAAGAGCTGCTGTGCGCCACAGCGCCCTGTGGTGATTACCCCAAAAGTGTTACCTGCTGCAGGAGACACTCCTCAAACATCTACTGTTACGGGAAGATTTTATGTAACTGTACTTTTTAGGGGTGGTATATGTTCATCCACACTTACTCACCCGACCTCCCCGGTAGTGGCGCACATGAATACTTCAATCAGGCAAGAATTGACATCATGGGGTGGTGCTAGGGGAGTTACCACCAGGGTGAATGGGAGGAGCCAGCTGGAAGACTTTCTGGCACATCTTAAAGGGGAAAGAACACTGCCAGAACATGTGGATGAACAGCATACACCACTCCAAGAACTGCTGTTATAGGTAGATTACCTGTTTTTTCACACTTTATTATTTTTCTCACCCTAGTTAGTTATCATTTTATTTTTTAAAGTGATCTTCATCGTCATGTGTGCCGAGCTGAATGACTCCATGAAACTCTTCCGATATTGCGAGTGTGGTGGAAAGATCTACAGCAATGACGTCTGCATTCACTGTCTCGACGAGGTCCACAACATCAAGGCCTGAAAAATCTGCTGCAGCTTTAACCGGGCCACCTGGCAGCACCATCAGGAAGCCTTGCAGTCCTTCCTCCTTGCACTGAAGGTAGCCAGAATACAGAAGGAGCTCCAGGTGAGAAGCTCCTCCACATCACCAACACCATCCATGGGCTCCCATTCTTCCAAGGACTGGGACACATCTTCTGGGAAACATAAGCACCGGGAGAGGGGAAAGAGCAAGGATAGGTTCCCCTGGCATGCTGTCAGCTGCACTATGGGCACCGGCCACTGCAGACTCATTGTCCACTTTGGCAGAGACCCTCCTACTACCCACACCCTCACTACCACAGGGTCGGCTCTGGCAATGAGTTCTGTTGAACCTTCCAAGGTTGGCAATGGCTCGTCATCATCAGGCCTTTTGATGCCCCCACAATGTTGCTTCCTCAGGGGCACCTGGCAGTGGGCTCCACCAGACCGACTTTGTCCAGTGACAGCAGGGTTCTTGCCTCCCCTGTCAGTGCCTCAGGCCATTCCATCAATGCCGGGAACCCAGACTTCCCCATCAACACTGCATCGTAAGCCCTGTAGCACCGACCTCTTTCGATATCCTGACCATGTTCTCCTCCTTTATGGAGGTCATTCAATGTCTTACTCCGCCTCTGGGCCTGACAGCGCTGGGGCCTACCAGATCAGCCCCCTTGTCAATGCCTCACATCGATGTGCCCTGCTCCCTCTAGGGTGACAATGTCCTTGTTGCCTTCTCTGCATTACTCAGAGCCCATTGACAAGGATATGAAGTACAATCTTGAGCTCCTCCCACAAGAGGAGGAGGAGGAATGTGGGGATAGGAGCCCACCTTGTTCTACCTTCACTGTTTCCTCAGGTGTCGAGGACTCCACCAGGTATACCTCAAGGTCCTCTCGTAATGAACCCTTCTTCAGCTAAGTGAGGAAGCAGCTCCACACAGCTATGGGGGTTTGATGCTGAGGAGCAAGCTATTACCAGGAAAAACCTGGTTGAATTTCTGGAACTACAAAATTCTTACCCTCTGATCATTCCTCCTCTGCTGGCTGCATTATAGAATGCCATCGTGGCTGCATAGTACAGGTAAAGTATGATCCCTGCCAAGGCTAAAAAGGCAGACAGACTGTACCAGGCTCCCTCAGGGAAGCCTTTTTTTCACAAGGCAATGACAGGCAGATTCAGTGGTGGTAAATGCAGCGAATGAAAGGTCTAAGTTACCTCAACACCTCAGTTCTCTTCCCCCAGATAAGGAGGTGAGGAAACTGGACTTCATGGGCAAAAGGAACTTTGCTTCGGCCATGTTGGGCCTTAAAATTGCCAGTTACCAGGCCCATGTGGTCAAATTCCAGAACACGCTCTGGAAAAAGGCCAAAGCAGCAGCTCAGGCAGTTCCTGATGGTCCTCAGAAAAAGAAGATGCTTAAGGCCCTACCGACTGGGGCAGATAAGCACTTCCTGAGGTCTACCTATGATATTTTGGATGCCTCAGCCATGGAAGCCACTGCTGGCATCTGCCTCGGAAGGCATTCTCAGCTTCGGGTGTCTGCATTCACTAGTGATGTCCAGCAATCTATTTTGAATGCCCCCTCCAGGGGTTAACAGACTCTTCATGGAAGATGTGCAGGATATCTTGCCTGATCTGCTGGCCTCAGGAAGGACTCTGTGGTCAATCCACTTCCTTTACCACATCTAACCAAAAAGTAGGCAGAGGGAGCCCTTTCATTGTGCCACCCACAGACCCAATTCAGGAGCCTGACAGCAAAGCAAGCGCAGAACGGGTGCAGACTTGCCTGACCCTACCTCCACCATGGAAAAGCCCCTAGAGGTTAAGGTGCGGCCCCAGCCATAGGTTTTACTTCAGCATGACCCCTTACTAGACCCCAAACACTCCAGTACTCCTGGAGGTGGTGGTAGGGGTTGCTTCTCCCTCTACCTGGACAGGTGGAGGAAGATCACAACAGATGCTTGGGTCCTACAGCTCATAGAGCATGGTGACACTCAAGAACTTCTGGTGTGGTCTCCAGACATACATCCAGTTCATTCAAGCTACTCTCCAGACCACATACAAGTGTTACTAGAGGAAGTTCGTACACTACTGGAGAAAAGGGTTATAGAGCCAGTTCCTGGGGATTAGAGGAACAGAGGGTTCTATTTCCACTTCTTTCTAGTCCCCAAGTCGACAGGGGATTTGAGGCCCATCCTGGACCTGAGGAATCTGAACTTCTGTATCCAGTACAAAAAGTTCAGGATGGTAACCCTGCAAGGCCTGCTGCCTCTACTGCAGCAGGGAGACTGAATATGCTCCTTTGACATGCAGGATGCACACCTGCACATAAAGATTTTCACTTCCCACAGGAAGTACCTCAGGTTTCTGTTAAAGGTGGAGCACTGCCAGTTCTAGGTATTGCCCTTTGGCTTGTCATCTGCACCACGGGTCTTTACCAAATGCTTAGAGGTGGTGGCAGCAGCCCTCGAGAGGGAGGGATTGTATGTCTTCCCCATCTGGATGACTGGATGCTCAAAGCTGTGTCCAAGGAGCAACTGTCTCACACCCTAGAATATAGCAGACAACTGTTCAGCACTACAGATCATGCTCAGTCTGCCCAAGTCAGCCTTGACTCCTTGCCAGCATCTCCAGTACATCAGAGCTGTACTGGACACTGCCCAGGTAGTAGCCTTTCTGCCCCAGGACAGGGCAGAATGCCTCATTGCACAGGCCCAGCTACTTTACAGCAACTAGTATGTCACAAACAGGGCATTCTTGCGGCTACTGGTCCTGCAGGCAGCTGCCATTGTTACAGTTCCCCTGGTAAGGCTGCACATGTGGATACTCCAGTGGACATTGAGTCCAATGGGACCAGCACAGTGACTACCTAGAACAGCGGGTTCTAGTCTCTTCACCAGTAAAGAAGATGCTTCGATGGTGGATGGAACCCAGCAATTTGCCCAAAGCAGTTCCCTTCCTGATCCCTTCTCCTCATCAGATCTTCACCATGATACTTCGAGGCTGGGCTGGGGGGCACATCTGGGGCCTCACCTTAACCAAGATACATGGACTGAAGTGGAGAGCTTCGTCCACATAAATGCTGTACAGATAAGGACCATTTTGTGTAGCCTGCAAGCCTTCCAGAATTACCTATCCCTTCGGCCTCTACTGGTGCAGATGGACAAAATCACTGTATTGGACTACCAGCAAGCAAGGGGGAACTCATTCGTACCCCCTGTGTAGGAAAGCAATGAGGGTTTGGTACTGAGCTGTAGACCACAGTCAAGCACTGCCAGCAGTCCATATCTCAGGTGCCCAAAATGTCTTGGCAGACAGACTAAGAAGGTTGCAGTCCAGAATGCACAAGTGGGTGCTCCTGACCTTGGTAGTGGAAGACCTATTTGACAGGTGGGGTCCTCCAGTGTTGGACATTTTTGTGTCCCCACTCAATGCAAAACTGCCACTTTTCTCCTTGCTCGCTCTGGGGCCTGGAGTCTTCTGGCGAGACGCGTTGCCTCTGTCTTGAAAATGGAGGTTCCTCTATGCCTTTCCTCCCTTCCCTCTAATTCAGAGGATGCTGATCAAGCTTCAGATGGAAGAAGTGACTCTGATTCTTGTTGCTCCCTTCTGGCCTCATCAGATCAGGTTCCCCTCACTGCAGCAATGGGTGGTGGAACCTCCATTACCTCAGCCCCTGTGCAAAGGCTTGCTATCAAAGGATCAGGGCACACCTGGTCCATCCAGATCTCAAATCACTCCATCCTCATGCCTGACTCCTAAAGGCATAGCCATGACTAGATCTGGAATATCTCAAAAAGTGGCTGACATCCTGGTGGCTGCTCGGAAGCCATCCACCAGGACCACTTATTCCATGAAGTGGAAATGCGTTGCCCTGTGGGCTGCTGCCCATCACTTGGATCCTTTAACTTGTCCAGTGAATCAGATTCTGGAGTACTTGCTGTCCCACTTAGACTCTTGTCTGCAATACTCTTCCAGTAAGTGCACCTGGCTGCCATTTCAGCATTCCATATGCCCATTAATGGCCGTACAATGGCAGAACTAGAGGCATCCTGTATGTTTTTAAGAGATATTCTTTACTTGAAACCTATCTGCAATCCAGTCCTGCCTTGGGACTTTTTTGTGCTGTTTTTTTTTGTGCTTCTCCAGTCCTCTGTAGGTGACTTCATTAGGGTTCGAAGCTCAGTTAAGGGTTTTATGAGGAAGGGTGCTAGTCCCAATATATTTGATGTGATATTAGCTGGTACACATTGCAATAATGCTGTGACTGCTGCAGATGCTTTTAATTCTCATTTCTCTGATCTTTCAAAGTATACAAATGTGTCCTGCTGTGTTACAGACCTGAACTCCTCTTGAGAGCAACCAACTTCCCCTCCCTTCCATCTCAGGGCTGTCACTCATGGAGAGGTATTATGCCTTATGAGGTCCATATCTTCCTATAGTAGTGCTAATTATGATGGTTTTGTGCCTAGGTTCCTTAGGATTGCTGCCCCACAACTAGCTGTCCCAGTAACTCAACTGTTTAACCTATCCTTCTCCTCTGGGATAGTGCCCAGGCTATAGAAGGTTGCTAAAGTGGTGCTGATCTTTTTCACTCAAAGAGCATTCTGGGCTTTTTTATTATTATATTTTTTATTCAAAGAATGGTTGGACCATGGAACAATACTTTATTTATTTTTCATTTAGTATGTTTTTTCTTGCTATCTGCTGCTGATACCTCAGCCTCGGTCATGGCTTCATCTTGGTGGCAGGCAGCAGTGTTTTTTCCCCACTGTAAGCGGGGCCGGGGACATGCAATGATGACCGGCATCCTCCATGCCTCTCATACTATGTTCTGGTGATGGTTGCTGTGGTACCCCTGGTCTCTGCCAGGAGTCCATCAAGCACCAGTCACACTCCCCTCCCTCCCCCTGGAGAAAGAGACAAGTCCTTGGGACGCTTCATTCTTCTCCCCGCAGCCAGCCTTCCAATGTCCCAGGTCTGTTTCCGAACCCGGGTCACTGGCGTTGCAAGCAGAAATCCAACCGCTGCACCGACAGGCTGGCCATGGAACAATCTTTTAGAGGAAATTGTGTCTGCTGACTCATTCAAAACATTCAAGAACAGAGTGGACGAATACCTATTGGGAAGGTGAAACTACAAAAGTGGCCCCACTGAGGCGTGAGACAGACTAGATGAGCTCACACCTCCTTCTGTCTATATTCCAATTAGTTCTGAGTAGGGTGACCAAAAGTGAGTGGATAGCTACTGTCCCATCACAATCCTGTCTATGCTCAATAAGTTGTTGGAGACCCTCGTGGCCTCTCAGATAACTGAGTATATTCAAAAACACAGTCTATTATCACCCTCTTAGCATGGTTTTAGGCATGTTCATAGCCCAGGTACTGCCATTACCCAATTTACTAATGATATCAGAGTTGCCATGGATAGAGGAATTCTCGCTGTGGCTGTTTTCATTTACTTAACCAAGGCTTTTGATCTTTTAGACTACTCCATACTCGCATCCAAACTGTATACCCTTGGTTTTTCAACTTCTGCTGTTAACTAGTTCTCAAGTTACCTTAGTGATTGACAGCAGTTTGTAAGTATTAACTGAGTTAGATTTGACCTCGCCACCATTAACATTGGTATATTCTTGGTCCACTGCTCTTTAGTCCATTTATCAATAATTTACCTAGATCCACTGCTTCTTGTTCCTCCCTGCTTTATGCAGATGATATGGTCCTGGATACAAGATCTAAGAGCACATCTGAAATCAACAGTTTGTATAATGCTGACTTTGGGAGTGTACAATAATGGCTAACCCAAAATAGGCTTCTTCTAAACTCTAGTAAAACCAACTCTATGCTTTTTGGTTCTGCACCCCGATTCAGGGTGTGTTCCCCTGACCTAACTACTGCTCTGATGGCTGTCCCCTTAATACGGTTGATTGTTTTAAATACCTTGGCATCACCCTGGATCAGGCCCTTGATTGTAGTCTGCACATATCAGTGACCTGCAAGTCTGTGAATTCGAAGCTAGGACTTGCTTATAAAGTCAGGCACATCCTGACTCTGGCTCCCAGGCTGGCTATAACTCTGGGTGTTTTGTTGCCTAGCATCACCTATGGAGCTGCTACCTTACTTTGAGGCAAATAAATGTAATATAAATGAATGGGCTACTTGCTACAGCAATATCTGTCACTTTGCCTTCTCTGTGCCCAAGCTGACTCACCACTGCTCTTTCTACTATAACTTAGGCTGGTTTCTCCAGCTTAATATCCCCTCTTTACCCTTGGCTGCACCATTGACAAAATTATGATCAGGTACACCTGTTGTCCTTGCTAGTTTGTTCAAAAAAATAAATCTGGCTTTCCTACTGTGATCCAGTGACATATGGTTTCTGGCAGTACCTAAATGCAAAACAAAAGCAAGAGAGCAGGCTTTTTCTGTCTCTGCCCCTAAACTCTGGAACTCATTATCGCCTAATCTCAGGAACTTTCAGACTCGCCTAGTTTTCAAGAATGAGCTTTGTCAGTTTCTCCTAATATTGGATATGTGCTCCTGTAACTGAGACCTTGGACTACCACTTACTGTATATTGTGCTTTCTTTATACTTTGAAAAGTGAAACTCGGGATTTTTTTTTTTTTACTCGGGTCTCTGCACTTTAGTATTATCAGTCCTTTGCTGATATAGGTAATGATTGTTCTTTGTACCTGTCTTTTTGTCCGTACTTCTCCCAGGTCATGCCTGAAGATAGGCATTGTATTTGAACTAGTGCACCTACTTGGTAAACAAAAACTAAAAAAATAAAATGTAGGATTGGACAGACCCAAATGCCTTCATACTTACTGAAGAAAACAGACTTTGGTTAACTATCAAAAAACGTGATTCCACTAAGCTCATGTTATTCTCATGAAATTTCAGTTGTTCTTTCTTTTGTCTGTAGTTTAATCCAGCCTGGCTTGTAGAATATTAAAACAGTGTGCTTGGGGTTTGTCACTGATAAAGTCATCATTAAATGCTCTGTCATCCTTTTTTTTCATTTCTAGAAACTCTCACCCTAGATGAAAAAACAGCTCATCAGTGCCTCAACCTGGTTGATGAAGTTACTGTCAAGGGGCTTCGTCTTCGCAGCCCGAATCACCTCAACAATGAAGAAAGATTTGATACCCGCTACTGTGTCCTAACCAAAGAGGGATTCAACTCAGGGAAGCACTACTGGGAGGTGGAAGTGGGGGAATCAAATGAATGGGGTGTGGGAGCTGTGAAAGCGTCAGTAATTCGAAAAGGTAAAAATTTAGACAAAACACCTGAACATGGGTACTGGGTTTTTGGACGATATCAGGGGCAATTCTTCCAGTGTGAAAGAACACCGCTAGCCCTTAGTCACAAACCAAGGAGGATTGGAATTTATCTTGATTTTAAAGCAGGACGTCTTGAATTTTTCAGTGCTGATACCAGGTCCAACATATGCACCTTTATACATTCTTTTTCTGAAAAATTGTTCCCTATCATTGATTGCTGGCATGAAGAGTCTGTGATTAGACTTATTAGCAAGCACGAAATTGAAGCCAGTTATTTTAAACGGTGAGTTAACTGTCCCACTCTAACTTCAGGAACCTCAAAGAAATAGTTTTCAGGACTGAAATTAAAAGTCTTAATTCAGGTCCAGAAAAAAAAGCAGAGAATGACTAATGTTGCATAAAATGCATCATCAAAATGCATAAAGGCTCATGAGAAATTTGCAAACATGCAGCCATTGATGCAGAAACATGGAACAAAGGCAAAGGCAGAGCACAAGCGTTATCCAAACCATGCCTGTCACATGGTCAAAAATAATATGGTAGACTAAAGTGATGCAAAAATCAATGGCTTTAATTTAGGAAAATCAACTAAATTTTTTGAATTAAATCAACTGGCTGTCCTAGCTCTTTAACGAACCATGATATTATTTTTGATAAAGAGGTTATGTTTGGTGTATGTCATGCCTCTTCTTTTGTTGTTTTTTTAATTTTATTTTTATTGAGTTTGCAAGAAATGCCTTACACTCATTCCACAGGTGGATAACAGTATAACAGTTTTCAGGCACCATTCCATTGTAAAAGATGTGTAGAATGGACACCTCCTTCTTAGGTATTGTATAGAGGAAATTATATATTAAAATGTTATAACCATCAAATTCAGTAACATAGAAACATAGAAATTGTCAGCAGATAAGGACCACTAGGCCAGTCTAGTCTGCCCATAAGCCCTTCACTTGTATGCAGCTTCCAACCCTATCTGGTCAGTGATCTTTCGTCAATCCCTCCCACCTCAAGGTTCCCTTGTGCATGTCCCAAGCACGTTACCCCCACTGTGCTTGCTCCCACCACCTCTTGTGGTAGACCATTCCATGCGTCCACTACCCTTTTTGTGAAGAAAAACTTTCTCACATTTCCTCTTAATCTACCCCACTCCAATTTTATATCATGCCCCCTTATTCTTATACTCCTACATTGGAAGAGGTCTCCCTCACTGCACCTTGTTCATGCCTTTGAGGTACTTGAATGTTTCTATCATGTACCCCCACTCCCTCTTTTCCTCCAGTGAGTACATATTGAGGTCCTTTCATCTCTTGTCATATGTTTTGTGGTGCAAGCCCTGTACCATCTTAGTTGCCTTTCTTTGGACCACCTCCACTCTGTCAATATCTTTGTGCAGTTGTGGCTTCCAGAATTGCACGCAGTACTCCAGGTGAGGCCAGTGGTCAGGGAACTGGAACAGGTAGGACATGGGAATAGAGGACATAGTGGGGGTGATATATTTGTAAACTGTAATGAATGTGGGGCAGCTGTCTGGATGGGTACTCTGTGGAAGCTAGGGGAGTGTCCCATTTGCTGTAGGCTGTGGGGTCTAGAGGCAGAGATCCAGTGGTTGGTAAGGGAGGTGAGGAGGATTGGGGGGACAGGTGGAACATGGAGGTATGTTGCCCATCACCTCAGGTGTCCAGGGGTACCAAGTCTGCAGTGGCTAGGTGGTTGGGGGGAACGAGTAAATCTAGAAGCAATGGGGGACTACCTCAGGAGGGTAGTAGAGGCAATGCCTTTTGTGGTTGGCCAGGGTGAGGGAATAGGTATACGGTGCTGGCAACAGGGATGGATGGGAATTGAGGGGCCCTCCAGTGGGGGGAAGGAGGGTAAGTGGGTAGGGACAACAAGGGGTCAGTAAACCAAATGGGGTATAAGGGAATGGAGGGATAAGAGTAGAGGGGGGCAGTGCAAAGGCAACAGTGAAGAAAAGCAAGTCTGGGGAAGATGAAGAGGTAGTTAACGAAGTGGGGGGCCACAAGTGGTACATTGTGGAATAGGGGAATGGCAGCAAGCTTAGCAGGTACACCGACTCAGCAAGAGCAGAAGGGGGGGGTGTAGCGGAGGGACAGATCCAGGTGAAGGTGGGCATGGCAGGGTAGATGCCAACAAGGAGGAAGTGGGCAGCAAGAAGATATAAGCAAACAGTGGAGGGAGTAGGGGAGGTGTCATAGTGATAGAGGACTCAGTCCTGAAGGGAATCAGGTGGGGAGGGGGGAGCGGTATAGCCGTATATGGGTGGAATCTGAACCAGAACTGACAGCATGTAGGGCGGGGCAGTCTTTGCTCAGATGTATTGGGGGAAAGAGGGAAACCACATGTAGTGGTGCATGTGGGCACTAACAACCTGGAGGACAGTACAGTGGAGGTGATTAGGGAGAGATTCAAGGAGCTGGGGAAGTTGTGTATGGAGGTGGGAAGTTCAGTAGCATTCTCCGAAGTGCTACCTGTAGCCAGGGCAAGCAGGGCAAGAAAGAATAGGGTAGTGGAGCTCACCTCTTGGTTAGGTGAGGGTGTGGGTTGGTGGGAGACTGGGGGAACACTTGGGCCAGCATTGATCTTCATGCAAAGGACAGACTGCATCTGATTAGGGCAAGTCAAGAAGTCCTGTAGCAGAAGCTGGAAGGTTACATAGCATCCAGAGTGATTTTAAACTAGGAAGGGGGGAGACGAGCGGGCAGACAGTGTGCTGAGTCACCAGATAAGGATGCCGAACAAGCTGTCCCCCATGACGGCAGGGATGGATCAGGGGAAGGGTCAGGATGATGTAATACAGGTTAACATAGGAAAGGGAACTGGGTGGCGGGTGGTCTCCCTGAATGCCAGAAGCCTGGGGAGTAAAACAGATGAGTTACAGGCTATCTTGGTAGACAGGATGGTGGACATTGCAGCCGTCACAGAGACCTGGGCCACCCAACATCAGGAATTGGGAGCTGGCAATCCCAGGGTACAGAATACATAGGAAGAACTGAGGGGAGGTGAAAGGGGGAGGAGTGGTAGTTTATGTAAGGGGGGTGCGGAGGAGGGTAGGACAAAGCCACTGTTGATGCAGTTCCTGGACTTAAAAGATAGGACTCTGAGGTTGGGGGTGGTGTACAGGCCACCTGCACAGACCAAAGGACTGGTCAGGAAATTAGCTGAGCAGATGCGGCGGGTAAGCAGGAAAGGAAATGTGGTGATTGTTGGGAACTACAATCTACCAGGTGTGGATTGGGGAACCCCAGTTACCTCAAGCACCAGGGAGCAATTGCTACTGGATGCAATCCAGGATGGGCTTCTGGTACAGATGGTCACATAGCCAACCCAGCTGGGAAACATAGAAACATAGATTTTGACAGCAGATAAGGACCGCTAGGCCCATCTAGTCTGCCCATTTCCCTACCTACAGGATAGGCCACAGATCCTATTTAACCAACAGCCTATATCTTCCTGCCCCCCACAAGAATTGCCTTATATCTGTCCCATGCATTCTTGAATTCTCCCACAATTTTAGACTCCACAACTTCCTCAGGAAGGCTGTTCCATGCATCCACTACCCTCTCTGTGAAATAATACTTCCTCACATTGCCCTAAACGCCCTCCTTCTATCTTTAAATTGTGTCCCTTGTTCTTGCAAGTCTCTTTTCTGAAAGATGCTACCCTCTTGGACTTTGTTGATTCCTTGAGGTACTAGAAAGTTTCTATCATGTCCCCCTCTCCCTTACGTTCCTCAAGGGTATACATATTAAGCTCCTTTAGTCTCTCCTCATACGGCTTCTCTTGCAGACCCTGCACCATTTTAGTTGCCTCCTCTGGACTGCCTCTATCCTGTCTATGTCCTTACGGAGATGGGGTCTCCAGAACTGGACACAGTATTCCAGATGGGGTCTCACCAATTGTCTGTACAGAGGGATAACAACTTCCTGTTTTCTGCTGCTGATGCCTCCCTATACATCCCAGTATACCCCGGCCCTCCCTACTGCCTTCTCACATTGCTTGCTAACCTTAAGGTCATCTGATATGATTACCCCCAGGTCCCTTTCCTGTTTTGTTGTTGTTACTACCTCCCCACCCATTGTGTATTCTTCCCCTGGGTTTTCTGTTTCCCAGGTGCATTATTTTGCACTTTTTTGCATTGAATCCTAGCTGCCATACCTCAGACCATTCTTCCAACCTTGCCAAGTCCCTTTTCATCCTTTCCACGCCTCCTTGTGTATCAACCCTGTTGCAGATCTTTGTGTCATCTGCAAAAAGGCATACTTTTCCTTCCAGTCCCTCTGCAATGCCACTGATGAAGACATTAAAAAGGACTGGACCTAATACTGAACCCTGCGGTACCCCACTAGTAACCGCCCTTTCTTCAGAGTGGACTCCATTTACAATTACCTTCTGTGTCCTGTTGTCCAGCCAATGTTTTACTCAGGCTACCACCCTGGGACCCACTCCCAGGCTGGTTAATTTGACTAATAATCTTTTGTGTGGGACTGTGTCAAATGCCTTGCTAAAGTCTAGGTAGGCCATGTCCACAGCCCCTCCCTGGTCTACTACTTTGGTCACCCAGTCAAAGAAATCTATTAGATTTGTCTGACATGACCTTCCCGCTGTGAACCCATGCTGCCTTGGATCCTGTGCTCCACTGACCTCTAGGTACTCAACTATTCTTTCCTTCAGAAGTGACTCCATCACTTTCCCTACCACAGAGGTCAGACTGACAGGTCTGTAGTTTCCTGCCTCTGTCTTGGTCCCACTTTTGTGAAGGGGAATCACATCCGCCTTCCTCCAGTCCTTGGGTACCACACCATCCTCCAATGATTTATTAAAAAGAGTAGCCAGTGGTTTCACTAGTTCCTTCCTTAATTCTTTTAGAATTCTGGGGTGAATTCCATCAGGACCCATTGCTTTGTCCACCTTCAGTTTTAGGAGTTCTTGCAGAACCCTTTCTTCTGTGAAAGGACTGGAATCGACCCCCTGTCAAGAGTGCTTCTGTTAATTGGATTAGGCACTTCCCCCTCCTCTTTTGTGAATACTGAGCAGAAATATTCGTTCAGTATTCCTGCTTTTTCACTGTCCCCCTCTGCTCACCCACCGTTTATTCTATTCAGCCTCACTATCCCTCCCTTTGTCTTTCTACGCTCGCTGATGTACCTATAAAAGGTTTTATTCCCTTTCTTAACTGAGTTGGCTATCTTTTCCTCAGTTTGGGCCTTTGCTATTCTGACTTCCCTCCCTGCTTCTTTCTGCCTTAACTGGTACAGCTCTCTGTCCTGCTCCTTCTGTGTTTTCTTATACTTCTGGAATGCTATCTTTTTCTTCCTGACTTTCACAGCCACCTCTCTTGAGAACCATAGTGGCTTTTTCTTTCGTTTTGATTTGTTTATTTGCTTCACACAAAGGCTTGTTGCCTCTGTGATGGCAGTTTTGATAATTCCCATTGTTGCTCCACACCTCCTTCTAGCCTGTTTGCTAGTGCTTTTCTGAGGCGCCTCCCATCTTGCCAAAGTCAGCCCTCCTAAAGTCCAGTACCCTCACTTTTGTTGGCTTGACTCTGTAGCTGAGTTTAACATGAACCACACTGTTTGATGGTCACTTGTCCCCAGATGGCAACCCACTTCTAGATCTGAGATCCTCTCACTGCCCCCGTTTGAGAGTACGAGGTCTAAGATTGCTCCCTCACGAGTGGGTTCTGAAACTAGCTGTCTAATGCCTGCCACCTGTAGGGCATCAAGAATGGCCCTGCTCTTGGATGTCGCTGCAGCAAATGTGCTCCAGTTAACATCTGGCATATTCAGGTCTCCCATCAACAGTATCTCCCCTTTCTCTGCCATTCTAAGAATGCCTTCCATCATATCTTTGTCTGTTCCTTCCCCCTGACATGGGGGTCTGTACACAACCCCTGTGCGGATTGTGGTGCCCTTTCCAGTCTCCAAGGTGACCCACAGTGCCTCCTCTCCTCCATGTTTACTGTTTTGTTCAGTTGCTTTTATCCCTTCCTTTACATAGAGAGCTAACACTCTGGACCTTGTACTTACTAACGGAGGCTTTGAGGGAAGTAGGAGTGGAGACTAGGTTGGAGTGACTACCAATCGATGTGGTTCACACTCAACTTGGGCTGGGAGGCTGTAAGTACAAGCATGAGGGTGGTTGACTTTAGGCAGGTGGACTTCAGGAAGATAAGGGGAATTCTAAAAGAGTAACTGGGGGAAGTTTAGGCTGAAAATGGATGCACAACAGAAATGGGATACCATCAAGCTTGGGCTGAGGGAAGCTACTGAATCATGCACCAGGACTCAGTGCAAAAAGAGATGGGCTAGGAGGCCATGCTGACAGAACAGGGAGGTGTTGGTGGGGGTAAGGGCAAAGAAGACCACTTTTGGGAGATTCAAGAAGTCTGACAGGGAGGAGCATGGGGAGCTGTATGCAAGGAAGTCCAAGGAGGTAACCAGGTTTGTCAGAGCGGCCAAGGCCTCTCTCTAGGGAACTGAGGCTGACTCAAGGCATCAAGAATGGGAACAAGGACTTTGTCAGATAAATAAGGGAGAAAAGGAACTGTAGGGATCAGATAGTATTAAGAAGGGAGGTGGGTGGAGAAGAGGATGGAAAAGGCAGAAGCTATAACTAAGTACCTCTGCTCTGTGCTCACAAAGGAGAAGGACGGACCACTACCTCTGTGGACGGGGAAAGTGGGCAAGGGAAGGAGGAGTAACTGATGGGGCAGTTACATTAAATAGGGTACTGGAGGGGCTGAAGGCACTAAGGATGGATAATGCACCAGGTCCTGATGGTATTCACCCCCAGGGTGTTGAGGGAGATGGCAGATGTATTGGTTATTCTGCTGGTGGACCTGTTCAATACCTCTCTGGACACAGAATGCATCCTACAAGATTGGAGGGAGGCTCACATGGTGCCCATCCACGAAGAGTGGCCCAAAGGATGAACCTGGCAACCATAGACCTGTAAGCCTCACTTCCATTGTTGGTAAACTTATGGAAGCAATCCTGAAGGAGCATCTGGTGACCCTTCTGGAGGAAAATGGACTACAGGATGATCAGCAGCATGGATTCGTCTTAGGAAGATCATGCCAGACCAACTGAATAGAGTACTACAACTGGGTGACGAGGGAGCTGGATCAGGGCCATGCAGTGGATGTCCTATATTTGGACTTCAGCAAGGCCTTTGATTCCGTGCCTCACGGGAGGCTGGAGGGGGAATTGTAATATGTGGGGGTAGGGCAAAGATGGCAAAATGGATCAGGGATAGACAGAAGGGGAGGCAGCAGGTGGTAGTAGTGGGGGGGGCTCTCTTTCCCTCGGAAAGTGATGAGCGGGGTGCTGCAGGGCTTTGTGCTGCACCCAGTGTTGCTCGGGTTTTTCATATCTGATATCTTGCATGGATTTAAGAGCAGGATCATTCTGTTTGCGGATGATGCTTGTCAGAGTTGGACCCCCTTTAATTAAATATATTTTTTTTATTTTTACACCTCAAGGCATTTAATTCTCTACCCCTCTGTCACAGAAATCTACTGCAGTAGTGCTTTTTGCTATCCCTTTTTACTTTCACCTTTCTGTCATAATGGGGTGGCCTCCCATTATGATATCTTTGCTAAACTACCCCACTGTATTTCCTTCCTTGTCTTTATGGTGTAGCTTTGTTGTTTTGTTTAGTAGCATGTAATTATTTCTGGTACTGTCCTGTACTGTCGGAAAATGCAGCGGAGAGTAGACATGTCGCGCTGCATCCAGAATTAAAGTAGATAGTAAATTAGTAGACTACTCCCTGCAAGCTATCCAAAAAGTGCCAGATATGCAGGTAAAGGGTACTGGGACACCTGAACAAACCTGTGTTTAAAGCTGCGGTAAAATTATAGAAGCGCTTAGAAGCAGACAAGCGCCTTTAATGTTAATACAGCACACAAGCTTTCCAGCTCCTAAAAATAAGGTTTAGACATGCGGAAATAAACTTTGTAGAGATTCTAAGATAGTGTCTCTCCTGTTTTTCTTTTTGGTTTGTTTATCCATGTACCACTCTGACCCTGACCTAAACGGCAAAACCTAGTACGGTTTTGCAAAGCTGTTTCTAGGGACATGGATATGTTGTTCATCCACACTTTCTAGCAGGTATCCTTGCCACTTTAAATCTTGCCGGAAGGTCTTCGAGCTGGATCCTCCCACCCACCCAGGTGGTAACTTCATGACTCATCCCATGGCGCAGACCTTCCTTACGCTTGAGCTCAGTTCCCTCCTAATGCTCTGCATATAAGACTGGCTCCTATTTCTTCGGTTTACCCAAAATCAATTTTAAGGTTTTCAAGACTTCAGTCATTTATTTCCCTCGCGGCTGCGATGGACAAGTCGACTCCCAGTTTTTGGAGGTGCCCATGCAGGCAGAAGATGTCTCGGACGGATCCACACTCCATGTGCGTCTACTGCTTGGGCCTTGAGCATGACGCGCAGGCTTGTGACCTGTGCTCTTCCTTTTCAGCCTACGTCCTGGAAGACCGCGCCACCCATTTGCAACTGGGGTGCCCCGAGAAACGTTACCCTCTGGTAAAGTCGAAGGAGGCCCGTTTGGCGGTTTCCGCGGCTGCAGGCTCAGCGGAACAGCTCGAGCAGATGATTGCCCTTGAGGAGGCGGCACAGGTCGCATCTTCATCTACCTTGGCCATGGCCTTTATCCCGCTCTCCCTGGGATCCTCCTATTCAGCTTCTTTTAAGGAGCTCTATCTGTCCCTCTCCACAAAGGGAGAGGGACCAACATCTTCAGGGCTTTCCTCTCGGTCCAAGAAGAAGGACCACAAAGGTAAGTCCTTCTGTCGACGCTGTTGGGAGCGGGAGAGGTCCCTCTCCCCGAGTAGTCGACCATCGACTTCGGTCGATCCTTCGGCTTTGGCCACTGGCCTCACGGCGTCCCCGTCAGGTCAGTTGACCGAGACTCCCGTCGACGCAGTTGAGATTTTTCTCGACTCGACGGATGGGTTGTCGACCGGTGAAGCGGAAAACCCTCACTCCCTGGTACCCCCAGCGGAGATTGCGGTTTCCGTGGACTTGCCCATGCCTCCGGTTCCGGAGTCCACAGTTGAACCCTCCGAGCCGAGGGGAGAGCAGGTTCCCACCGCCCTGCCCCAGAACCCTCCTCGGAAAAGCCGGGTTTCACGGTCTCGGTCTCGGACTTCTTCTCGGTCCAGCCGATCCCGCCGTCATAGGCGGTCTCAGTCTCGGTACCGTGGCAAGTGGTGTCACCACTTGTCCTCGGATGAGGGTAGGCTTCGACGCAAGTTGCGTCGGCGCTACGAGGACCTTATGTGGCAACAGCTTCTTCTGTCCGGGAGCAAGCCAACATCATCGCCTTCCCTGGCTATCACGTGGCTGTCACCGGAGCGGCTGAAGCAACCCCTCGCTCTAGCTGAGATGCCTGCTCCCAGGCCTGTTGCTCGACCAAAACCGGCTGCCCCACTGATTCTGGCGGAATCTCCGCCTCCACAGCTGTTATTTGGGGCCCCGACCAAGAATTCTCGGTCGGCCCAGGGTCTGCCCCATAGGCTGTTTGTCACCCTCACTCCCGATCGCCCTCGGCAGGTGGAGTGTGGCTCAGGCCCAAGGCAGCTCTTTGCGGACTCCTCCGAATCCGACGATGATTCCTCCCTGTTCTCCAGGCAGGTCAACTTGGAGTCCTCAGGAGGTCACTCGCTGGATGATAGCCCATCGTCCTTCATGGGTTTGCTTAGGCTCCTCTCTGAGTCCACCGGGATGCAGCTTGAGCCCGTATCCAAGTGGGCCAAGTATCCCCTCACGGAGATTTTGGACCGAGGGGATTCTCCAACGGAGGCCTTTCCGGTGGCCGAGGCCATTGTGGGCCCAGCCTTGGAGCTCTGGCAGCTTTCTGCCCTGCGCCTTCGGCCAGGATGGCGAGGAAGTATGTGGTCCCTACCGGCTTCCTGTCCGGTTTCTCGAAACACCCCTCAGCTGAGGGGTTGGTTACTGACAGCGTCTTCTGGCATGCCGGAAGTGCCAGGGACATGGACAAGTCTCCCGACAAGGAGTCCAAGAAGTTGGACCACGCCGGGCGCAAAGTCTGCGCTGCGTCCTCCCTTGGCCTTCATCAGGCCAGCTCAGCCGTGCTGATGGCGCATTTCTCTCATGCCCTGTTGGGCTCCCTGGACGAGGTAGTCCCTCATCTCCCAGCTGACCTGCAGACCACGGTTATGCAGGTGCGGGACCAGGGCAGGGCAGTGGCCAAGCAGCAACTACAGACTGCTTTGGGCATTGGTGACTCATGCGCCAGGTCAGTAGCGTCCGCTGTGGCTATGCACCGTCGGGCATGACTGAGGATATCCACCTTCACAGCGGATACTCAGCACAAGTTGGCAGATGTTCCCTTCCTGGGGACCGACCTCTTCGGCCCTGGAGTGGAAGGTCACCTCCAGAGGATCGAAAAGTCTAATGCCACTCTGGACTCGGTCTCATCCGCCCAGAGGGACAAGGACCACAGACCGCAACCCAAGCCCTTTCATCCATCTGCGCCTGCAGCACATCCGGCCCAGCAGCATCAGGGCCAGCAGGCTCGCGCTTGGCATCCCAAACCCAAGCCCATGGCGTCCTCCTCCAGGAAGCAGGGAGGTAAAGGCCCAGGTGGTCTCTTGGCCGGTCCCTCCTCCAAGCCTGCTCAGTGACGGGTTGAGAGGTGTCACCCCCAACCTCATCACCCCACAGGGGGACGGCTTCGCCACTTCCTTTCCACCTGGTCTGCTATCACCACAGACCGGTGGGTGTTGGAAGTGGTGGGAAAGGGCCTACCTCTGGAGTTCAAACAGGCCCGCCCCTTCTGAACCGTCGCCCCCCAGAGCACCTCGGGGTCCACAGCCTCGCTGTTGGCTCGCTGAGCCGACATCGCTCTGCTCCTAGAGAAAGAGGTGATCAGAGAGGTGGCGGACCCTCCCTCAGACCCAGGGTTTGTGTCCAGGTACTTCCTGGTCCCAAAATGGACGGAGGGCTGGTGCTCCATTCTCAACCTGCACTACCTAAACAACTTTCTAAGGTCTCGGACCTTCAGGATGGTCACTCTGGCTCAGATAATACCATCCCTGGAACGCGGCATGTGGTTCTGCTCTCTGGACCTACAGGACATGTTTTTTCATGTCCCTATCCATCCGTCTCACCAGAGATTCCTTCGCTTTCGAGCGGAAGGATCCCTTTACGAGTTCCGAGCCATGCCCTTCGGCCTTTCTCTTGCTCCCAGGGTCTTCACCAAATGCATGGCAGTGATGACAGCATTCCTGCAGAGCCGAGGGGTCCAGGTGTACCCTTACCTGGATGATTGGATGATAGCAGCCCCCTCCAGACAGGAGGTGGAGCGGTCCAGAGATCTGGCCCTCCAGGTTTGCTCTCAGATCAGCCTCCTCATCAACGAGGCTAAGTTGGAACTTGAACCGAAGCAGGTGATTCCTTTCATCGGGGCAGAGCTCGACTCTCTCTGAGCCAGAGCATGGCTCCCAGCAGACAGGGCCGAGGGTCTTTCCTCCTTTGCCCAATCATTTCTGGTTGGACAGTCACGCCCTGCCTGGGACTTCCTGCGCCTCCTTGGTCTCATGGCGGCCTGCACCAGTGTGGTCCATTGGGCCTGCTGGAACATGCATCCCCTTCAATGGGGGTTGGCCAGCCAGTGGTCTCAACGCTGCGATCCATTGGACCAGCTAGTGACAGTGACCCAGGGGATGTGGAACGCTCTGCAGTGGTGGATCATTCCAGCTCATCTGCAGGAGGGCATCCTGTTTGTCCGCCCTGAGCCGACGGTCTCTCTATCGACCGACACCTCTCTGATGGGTTGGGGTACCCATATTGGTGGAGCACAGAGCGCATGGCCTCTGGTCCCCTCGGAAGTCCCAATGCCATATCAACCTGCTGGAGCTTCGGGCAGTCCATCTAGCTCTCACTGCCTTTGCTCTATTCCTACGGGGTCTAGCAAATGGGCAGGAAGGAGGGGTGGAAGAACAATGGGGAATAATAAAAACTGCCATCACAGAGGTAACAAGCCTTTGTGTGAAGCAAATAAACAAAACAAAACGATGTAAGAAACCACTATGGTTCTCAAAGGAAGTGGCAGTGAAGGTTCAAGAGAAAAAGAAAGCATTCAGGAAGTACAAGGAATCGCAAAAGGAGCAGGACAGAGAACTGTATCAGTTAAAGCAAAAGGAAGCTGGGAAGGCAGTCAGAACAGCAAAGGCCCAAACCGAGGAAAAGATAGCCAACTCAGTTAAGAAGGGGATAAAACCTTTATAGGTACATCAGGGAGCAAAGGAAGACCAAAGGAGGGATAGTGAGGCTTAATAAAGGGAGGGAGGGTGGGCAGAGGGAGACTGTGAAAGGCAGAGATACTAAACAAATATTTTTGCTCAGTATTTACAAATGAAGAGGGGGAGGTACCTAAAACAAACAGTAGAAACACTCTGGATACAGAAGTTGATACCAGCCCATTTACAGAAGAAAGGGTTCTGAAAGAACTCCTAAAACTGAAGGTGGACAAAGCAATGGAGCTTGATGGGATTCATCCCAGAATTCTAAAAGAACTAAGGGTAGAACTAGTGATACCACTGACTACCCTTTTTAACAAATCATGGGAGGATGGGGTGGTACCCGAGGACTGGAGGAGGGCAGATGTGATTCCTGTTCACAAAAGTGGGAGTAAGGCAGAAGCAGTAAACTACAGACCTATTAGTTCAACCTCAGTGATAGGGAAAATGATGGAATCACTTCTGAAGGAAAGAATTGTTGAGTATCTAGAGGCCAGAGGGATACAAGACCCTAGGCAGCATGGATTCACAGTGGGAAGGTCATGCCAGATGAATCTGATAGATTTCTTTGCCTGGGTGACCAAAGTAGTAGATCAGGGAGGGGCTGTGGACATGGCCTACCTAGACTTTAGCAAGGCATTTGACACAGTCCCACACAAAAGATTAATATACAAGTTAGCCAGTCTGGGAGTGGGTCCCAAGATGACAGCCTGGGTAAAGAATTGGTTGGAGAATAGGACACAGAGAGTAATAGTAAATGGGGTTACTAGTGGGGTACCGCAGGGTTCAGTATTAGGACCGGTCCTCTTCAATGTCTCTATAAGTGACATTGCAGAAGGACTGGAAGGAAAAGTATGTCTCTTTGCAGATGACACAAAGATCTGCACCAGAGTTGATGCACAGGGTGGGGTGTAAAGGATGAGAAGGGACTTGGCAAGGTTAGAGGAATGGTCAAATGTATGGCAGCTTAGATTCAGTGCTAAGAAGTGCAAGGTAATGCACCTGGGAAATAAAAACCCAGGGGAAGAGTACACAATGGGGGTGAGATACTAACAACAACAAAAATGAAAAGGGACCTGGGGGTAGTCATATCAGATCACCTAAAGGTGGGCAAGCAATGTGAGAGGGCAGCAAGGAGGGTTGGGGGGATACTGGGATGCATAGGGAGAGGCATCACCAGTAGAAAACAGGAAGTTATTATCCCTCTGTTCAGACAGCTGGTGAGACTCCATCTGGAGTACTGTGCAGTTCGGGAGACCCAATCTCCGCAAAGACATAGACAGGATGGAAGCTGTCCACAGAAGGGCAACTAAAATGGTGCAGGGTCTGCACCGGAAGACATATGAAGAGAGATGAAAGGAGCTTAATATGTATAGCCTTGAGGAAGGGAGGGAGAGGGGGGACATGATAGAAATGTTCAAGTACCTCAAGGGAATCAACAAAGTCCAAGAGGATAGCATCTTTCAAAAAAAGAGGTGTGCAAGAACAAGAGGGCACAATTTGAAGATGGGGGGGTGGCTCAGAGATAATTTAAGGAAGTCTTTTTTCACAGAGAGGGTTGTGGATGCATGGAACGGCCTTCCGGAGGAGGTTGTGGAGTCAAAATCAAAATCAGTGGTGGAATTCAAGCATGCATGGGACAGTCATAAGGCAATTCTAGGGGTTGGGGGGTAGGAAGAAGTAGGCTGCTGGTTAACTAGGATCTGCAGCTTATTCAGTAGGTAGGGAAATGGGCAAACTGGGTGGGCCAAGCGGTCCTTATCTGCCGTCAAATTCTATGTTTCTATGTCAAGGGTTCAGGTCCAGACGGACAATACCACGACCATGTACTACCTAAACCACCAGGGCGGGACGCGCTGCATGCCTCTGTGCAAGGAAGCTCTATGCATTTGGTCACTCGTGTGCAGCCTGGAGGCGGATCTCCTTGCCATTCATGTGGCAGGAGCCTCCAACACCCTGGCCAATGCCCTTAGCCAGATAGGGTCTGTGTCTCACGAGTGGTCTCTCCTGCCGGAGGTAGTACAAGATCTGTTCTCCCATTGGGGCACACCTCAGGTGGACCTGTTTGCCTCCAGGGAGAACGTGAAGCTAAGGCTGTTCCATGCCCCCCCCAGCAGGGCTCGCTGCAGGAGGATGCCTTCTCGAGACCGTGAACCCCGGGCCTCTTATACACCTTTCCCCCATTTCCCTTGATCCACAAGGTGCTTCTCAAGGTGAGTAGTGACAAGGGTGGGATTCTGGTAGCCCCAGACTGGCCCCACCAATGCTGGTTTCCAGATCTCCTCAGCCTCAACTCCAGGCTCCTGAGGCAGCTTCCAGCTCACCCAGACCTACATTCAGTCAATCAGGGGAAGGTGTTCCATCCAGACCTTCAGTCCCTGCACCTGACGGCCTGGTTCCTGAGCGGTTAGAGTTCCAGTCCTTGGGACTTTCTGACAAGGTCCTCAATGTAGTTGAGGCATCCCGTAAGGAGTCGACCAGGAAATGCTGTGCCTTCAAATGGAAGAGGTTTTCCATTTGGTGTCAGGACAAGGGCCTGGACCCTTCCTCCTGTTCCTTGGCAAGCATCTTGGACTATCTATGGTCCTTGTCTCAGAAAGGACTTAGGTCGACGACCCTAAAGGTGCACCTGGCAGCCATCTCTGCTTACCAGGCGCAGGCCGGGAAGCAGTCAGTGGCGCAGGAGAAGGTGGTCAGGTGCTTTTTCAAAGGCCTTGATCACATTTCCCCTCCGGTGCGAGGACCTCCACGTCCGTGGGATCTACTGCTGGTACTGGCAAAGCTCATTGGCAAGCCATTCGAACCAATGCACAGGTGTGATCTCTCTCACCTGTCATGGAAGACCACCTTCTTGGTGGTTATTACGTCAGCCAGAAGGATAGGAGAGCTCCAGGCGCTTTCCATCGAGTCTCCTTACCTGGTCTTCCAAAGGGACAAGGTTGTCCTGTGCCCCCACCCGAAATTCCTCCGAAGGTGGTGTTGGAGTTTCACCTTAACCAGATGTTGACTCTGCTGGTGTTCTACCCCAATCACACCTTGGAGGCCAAATATAGGGTCCATACTCTGGACCCTAGAAGGGCGCTTGCTTACTATAAGGAGCGCATGGCTGAAATTCGGGGAGAGGTTCACCAGCTGTTTGTTACCTACGTTGAAGCCGTACCTGGCAGACCTGCAGCCAAGCGGACGATAAGCAGGTGGTCACCTGCTGCATAGATCTCTGCTAAAGGTTGGCGAGCATGGAGCCTTCCAGAGGGATAAGAGCTCATTCTACCCGCCATACCGCTGCATCGGTAGCTGCTTCCAGGGACGTCCCTATCCAGGATATCTGCAGGGCTGTTCCCTTGAAGTCGGCACATACCTTTATTACCCACTACCACATCGACCTTGAGTCGTGCCGGGATGCTGGTTTTGGGGCCTCAGTTCTCCAGTCTCTATTCCCTAAGTAGGGGGTGTGCGCCTTGCCTCCCTCCTCCCGGAGAACTGCTAGGAGTCTGCCAGAAAGTGTGGATGAACAACATATCCATGTCCCTAGAAATACAGGTTACTCACCTGTAACAGGAGTTCTAGGAATGGTATTTGTTGTTCATCCACACGACCCACCCTTCCTCCCCGGCTTCAGCGCACTACCTGAGCTTCCAGTAGGCCAGATCTGGTGTCATGGGGCGGAGCCGAGAGTTTTACCACCCGGGTGGGTGGGAGGAGCCAGCTTGAAGACCTTCCGGCAAGATTTAAAGCGGCAAGGATACCTGCCAGAAAGTGTGGATGAACAACATATACCATTCCTAGAACTCCTGTTACAGGTGAGTAACCTGTATTTCCGACTTGTCTAAACACTGACTGAAGCGGCTCCTCGACTTAAGAGGATAAATGTGTCTTGCAAAATGTGGACCTTAAGGAACTAACATAAACTTGCTAGACTTGCAAGTATTTGAAAGACAAAAGGGGCTCCATTAGGTCTTAGCTGGGCTAGACCATAACAGTTCTAAGAACCTGATTGCAAAGCTCCAAAATAAATTAACTACCTGCAAAACATAAATATGTAATCAATAGAACTTGTGCAAGGGGAAACCTGTTTTTTTGGGTGAAAACTTCCTTTGCTTTGTATTAACATATTCTCTAGCCATATTGCTTGAGTATAGTATAGTGAATTCTTACCTCATGTCTTGGACAGCACTGCATCTCTAGGAGCCAGTGGCCCACATCTGAAGCGTATTTATAGTGGCAGCGGAATGAGGTCAGCACCTTGTGGGAGGGACTAAAATCATTAATTGCCAATTAAGCCTTTTTTTTTGCTTTCAGAATAGGTTTAGGAGATTGTTATAACCATAGATAAATGTTATTACTGAATAAAATAAGTTGTGGTCATGCAGATCCCCTGACACAATGTATTAGTGTAGAAATCCGATGTATTAGAATAGAGGGTGGATCAGCTGACCTATGATGAAGAGCATACACCTATATAAGGTGACTGTTTAGTTGAAGGAATCAGATGGTCTTTGAGCACAGAGGATAGTAGAGGTGCTGAAGGCAAGTGCTTTTACTCTGTGTCAGTACCTTACAGTACTGGAGTTTCCCAGGTTGAGAAAAAGCCAATTGGTGCCTACTTTATTTTACCTTTGGATTTGATTTAAAAAGTCATTTAGTTTGAATTGCTATTACAATAAATATCACACACAGTGTGTGTTCTTCAAGAAATTGGTGTAATTGACATATCACTTCTCACACATGCTCACAAATTTGGTGTCAGAAGTGGGATTTACTGGTTGTTCAAAATATTCCAGGGGGAAAACAGTTTTTGTACCAGACCTGGTACAGTGATAAGTTGAGATGATGGCAACAGGCACAGATGACACAAAGAAGGGGTCAGTGACTCAGTCATAGACAGAGAAGACAGGTGAACCCCTGCATCCTGGTTTGGTGACTTCAGTAAGGCGAAAGTTACCAAAGAAACAGTCCACTAGTGATGGTGAAGAAGAAGAGCAACAGCAGAGATGACCCGAGGTGGATGACAGACCTCCTGAGGGCCTTTCGGATCTGCTATACTGGTTGGCAGTTCGCCAGTCGGAAATCGAACACCAGAGGGACATTGATGCACAGGAAAGAAACAGAGCGCCGACGCCAGGATATGAGGTGGGCAGAAACTTTACAATGAATTCAGTCCATGGGGACTGGACATGGAAACAGGAAGACCTTTCTTTCCAGCCCTTCTGCAATGTCACCAATGAATACATTGAACAGGACTGATCCCTGAGGTTACCTGCTGTTTACCTCCCTCTCCCCTGATTGGATCCCATTTGCCACCACACTCTGCCTCATGTCTGTCAGCTAGTTACTAACCCACTGTATCACCTTTTGTCCTGTGCCCAGACCACCCATCTTGTTAATCAGCCTTCTGTGTGGGACGGTGTCAAAGGCTTTGCTGAAATCGATGTAGGTGACATCCACCTCCCCTCCCTGGTTTACTTCCTTTGTCATCCAATCAAAAAAATCTGTATGATTCATTTGACATGACCTTCCTGCTGCGAAACCTGCTGGAGTAGCTAAGGGCTGAAATAAGTCTACTCAGCTGGGAGCTGGGGAGGATGGTGTGGTAAGTCAGAGGAGCAGAACGGTGGAAGAAAAGGTAGAGGGATGATGCCCAGGGGAGTGACGGCATCAGGCAGGGGATGGGGGTGGGGAGAAACACCCAGTATACAGGAGTATCTCTTCCTCACAGGAATAGGGAGCCCAGGGTGGAGGAATAGCAAGAGATAAGGGAAGGGGGTGAGAATGTGAGAGTAGCATCAGGCATGGGAAATTCTAAAGGGGTGCTTTCATTGCATAGATTTGCACCACTGTCTGGAAAGAGGGAGAAGGCAGCAGGAGGTGAGGTAGGAGGTCAAGATGAGTCACAGTTGAGAGTAGAAGTACAGGGAAGGAGGGAGGGAACTAATCAGAGTGGGCAGGGAAAACAGAGTGAAGGATGGGGGATGGAGAGAAAAGGAAAGGAAGAGGGGAGGGAACACTGAAAACACAAATAGTCAGCAGGGGAGGGGCAGTTTGGGAGATGAAAAAACAGTTAAGCGGATAAATCGTGGATGTGGGGGTATGTTCACCAGGGTGCAGAGGGAGCAGTTAAGTGGGGAAGCAGCTAGTTTTAAAGGTAAGAAAGGAAGGATGGGGAGCACGGATGCAGGGGATGGAAGGGTGGCAATCATATCGGACTCCATAATTGGGGTATTCACTGGGGAAGGAAAGGGGACCCAGATGCAAGCAGGAGGGTGATTTGTATGCCAGGGATGATAGCGGGGAAGATGGGCCCAAGAATTAGGGAAATAGGAGGTTGGAGGAAACACTAATTTAGTTATATCTTTGGGAACCAACAACCTAGCTGGGGAGGAGGTCGAAGTAGTGCAAAGTAGGTTCAGAGAGTGAAGGAAGTGTGCTGGCCTTCTCAGAGGTGATACTGGTACCAAGGGCCAGCACAGCCAGGAAAAGAAGAATAGAGGATTTTAATGACTGGCTGAGGAAATGGTGCAGGGAGGAGATGTTCATGTATATTGGAGACCTGGTCAAACAAAGCACTCTTTTCACTAGGCAGGCTAACCTCAGTAGGGAGGGTTTGAGGGTACTCTGGGACAAACTAAAGGAATATATAACCACTGCACTTAATTTAAACTACTGAGGGAGGACAGCAGGAATGCAGGCTGACAGAATCCAAGAGGAGGAAGTCAGTGAACCCCCCCCCCACAGTGATGGAAGAGGTCTGGAGGGAGGAGGAGGAAGGGGCAAGAACACAGCAAAGGGTGGAGGGGGTGAGGAACACATAACAAAGGTACGTGGAGGGCTGCACACAGAGAGGTTAAATAGGAATAGAAGAATAGAGGGAAGAGTAGAAAGGTCAGATTCTAGGTAGAGGGTGGTGTCTTTGAATGTGTGGAGTCTTGGAAACAAGATGGACACCCTGTAGGCACTATTAGCAGACAGGAGGGTCGACATACCTGCAGTAACCGAGACTTGAGCAACATCACACCATGACTGCGACCTTGTGCTCCCTGGATATAAACTCTGCAGGAGGGACAGGATAGTTGGGGAGGGGGAGGGGTGGCAGTTTATATCATGGAGGGAATAACTTGCACGAGGGAGGAGTCGGAGGAAGGGGAGGTGGAGGCATTATGGGTTCAGTTAAGGTCCAATAGAGGGAGAAAGGTGAGGTTGGTGGTTTACAGACCAGCCAGTCAGAATGAGGAGAGGGATAGGGAACTGAGCTCACAAATATTGGAAGCTGTGGGGAAAGGAGAGTTGGTAATTGTGGGGGACTTCAACCTACGCAAGGTGGACTGAAGCATACCATCCACAACATGTGCTAGGAGTCAGGAGATCCTGGAAGGACTGCAGATTGGGTTCCTTTCTCAAGGCATCACTGAACCAACAAAAGATGAGGCAATTCTTGATCTGGTGCTCACAAATGGGGAACATGTACATCAAATAATGGTCAGGGAGCTACTGGGTGGAAGTGACCATTGCACAGTGTGGTTCCAGTTGGATATGGGCAGGGAAAGCATTCCCACTAAGATCAGAATCTTAGATTTCAGGAGGAGGGACGTCAGGAAAATGGGCAAAGTGCTAAGGAGCCATCTGGCGGGCATCAGTGCAGATATGGGGGTGGACCAAAGGTGGTCCTTCATTAAGAAAGGAATACTGGTTGCCACAGATGAGTGTATTTGGCTCAGACAGAAGAACACTAGGGCCAGATCACCCAGCTAGTTCAGTTCTGAGGCTGTCCTGGCAGCAAGAGAAAAAGAGGCTGGCCTATAGAAAATTCAGGAGGACCAAGAGAGAGGTGGATAGGGAAAATTACCTAAGGCTGCTCGTGAGGCAAGTAAAAAAGTCCGGCGAGCAAAGGCACAGAAGGAACTGCAGATAAGTGAAGGACTTAAGAACGGGGAGAAGGCTTTCTTTCAATATATAAGTGAGAAAAGGGACCAGAAGGAAAGGATTATTGGGCTTAAGAAAGGGGTGGAGTGGGTGAAGGACAATGGGAGAAAAGCAGAGATACTAAATTAATAGCCATAAAATTAGTGGCAGGCACTCGGCCGGTGGTGCTAATAACACTTCAGTAGTTGCAATTCAAAAGAAAGAGGTGCAGCACACACCCTTGCAGTAGGGAGCCAAAGTCAGTCTGGTTCAGATGAACATAGCTTTAATCCAGCAGGGGAGGAAGCCCTTGTGGCAAGGGATGAAATGTAAGAAACTTGTACTGCTGTATATGTACACTGGTATGCTGGATTAAATATATGTTCATCTGAATCAGACTTTGACTTTGGCTCCTTACTGCAAGGGTGTATACTAAATTAATACTTCTGTCTTCACCAGGGAGAAGGATGGACCACTGCCTTCAGGAGGGAAAAGAGGAGTGGGGGGGGGAACACAGATACAGTGATAGAGAAGGTAGAGTTAGGGAGGGGCTGCTGGCATTGAAGGTGGACAAATCACCAGGCCCGCACAGAGTACATCCAAGAGTACTAAAGGAACTGGTTGAGGAGCTGGCAGGGCCACTTGCAGACCTATTTAATAGATCACTAGAGTCAGGCGTGGTACCTCAGGACTGGAGAACAGCGCACGTAGTGCCCTTCCACAAAAGTGATCCCAGGGAATTACAGACCAGTCAGTCTGACCTCCATTGTGGGCAAGCTCATGGATACCATAATAAAGAAAAGGCTGGTGGAATATCTAGAGGAGCATGGTCTCAAGGATAAGACACAGCATGGATTCACGGGGGTGGGGGGGAGATCATGTCAAACAAATCTGATTGACTTTTTTGAGTGTGTTACTAAGACAGTAGGTAGGCCAAGCAGTAGACATCCTCTATCTTGATTTCAGCAAGGCCTTTGACTCTGTGCCCCACAGACGGTTGATCAGGAAGTTGATGGATCTCAGGGTTGGGGAAAGGATAGCCAGATAGGTGGAAAACTGGCTGAGGGACAGAACCCAGAGGGTGGTTGTGGGGGAAGTTATCTGGCACCAGAGCAGTAACCAGCGGGGGTCCCTCAGTGCTGGGGCCAGTGTTGTTCAGTGTCTTCATCAATGACATTGGAGATGGCATTAAGGGAAAAATGTGCCTATTCATGGATGTCACCAAGCTCTATGGGAGAGTGGACACAGGTGAAGGGATACAGGACCTACAGGAAGATCTGGAAAAGCTAGGGAGGTGGTCCAGGATCTGGCAGCTTGGTTTCAATGTCAAGAAATGCAAAGTTATGCATATTGGAGCCAGGAATCCCAGGACAGAGTACTACCTGGGTGGAGTCCGAGTATCTGCATCAGAGGAGGAGAAGGACCTGGGAGTGATGATCACCAGTGACCTTAAGCACTCCACACAGTGCAAGAAAGCAGCAGCAAAAGTAAACGAGATGCTGGGATACATATCTAGGGGGATCAGTAATAACAGAGAGGAGGTTATACTGCCTTTGTAAAGGTCACTGGTAAGACCGCATCAAGAGTATGGAGTTCAGTACTGGTACCCACACCTCAAAAAGGACATTAACCTTCTTGAGAAGGTCCATAAGAGGGCTACAAAGATGATAGCCAGTCACCAGAGTAAAGCATAGGAGGAGAGGTTGAGGGCACTGAACATGTACTCCCTGGAAGACAGAAAAGAAAGAAAGGGGTCATGATTGGGACGTTCAGGTACTTCAAAGGGATACATAAAGTTGATAAGGAGAGTCTCTTGAAGTTAAGTAGCAACCATAACACAAGGGGGAACAGTCTTAATCTGGAGTGTTGGGGGTTTAGGAAGGAAGTCAGGAAGCACTACTTCAAAGAGAGGGTGGTGGACACCTGGAATGCACTGCTGGAACAGGTCATCTCAGTGAAGACAGTGGACACCTTTAAGAGATGATGGGATAGGCATGGGGGGAAGGTAAAAATCATGGGTAGGGGGATGGGAGGGAGGGCAGGGACATTAGCTCAGGCTGTGGACCCTGCAATACAAGCAGACTTGATAGATCAAATCACCATCTTCTGTTAGCTTCTTCATATGTTTGTATGAATCCATGTTGCCTTGGATCCTGGGGATTGTTTGATTCAAGGTGTGTCACTATCCTTTCCTTCAGCAGTGTCTCCATGATCTTCCCCACAATTTAGGTGAAGTTGATCAGCCTGTAGTTCCCCGCATCCTCCCCACTACTGCTTTGTGCAGAGGGACTACATGTGCCCTCCTCCAGTCCTCTGGAAACACTCATGTGTTGAGTGACTCAGTGAACATGGCTGCCATAGATGCTGATAGTTCCCTTTGCAACTCCTTTAGTATCCTTGGGTGCACGCTATCTGACCCCATAGCTCTGTCCACCTTCAGCTTTGTGAGTTCTTCCAGAACTCTCTCCACTGTGAATGTAGAGGTGTCCACTACTACCCTCCTTTGCACCTACTACCCAGCTGTGGTCCCTGACTCTCACCATCCTTAGTGAATACTGAACAAAATTACATATTCAGTATTTCTGCTTTGTCTAGCTCTCCTTCCTTACACTCACCCTCCTCCCCTTTGAGCCATACAATCCTGCCCCTGGTTTTTCTTCTTTTGTTGATGTACCTAGGATGTCTTGTCCCTTTTTTCACTGTCTATGCTAATCCCTCATCTGTCCACACCTTTGG
This sequence comes from Neoceratodus forsteri, assembly GCA_016271365.2. Classification (NCBI taxonomy): domain Eukaryota; kingdom Metazoa; phylum Chordata; order Ceratodontiformes; family Ceratodontidae; genus Neoceratodus; species Neoceratodus forsteri. The sequence continues at coordinate 28,001,309 of JADMNL010000035.1, read as the reverse complement.
GCTCCTAACAGCTTTCCCTGTTTCCCTTAGGCATTCAAGGTACACCTTCCTTTCTTCCTCCCATTGGGTTCTCTTATACTCCCTGAAACTCACTCTTTTAGCCCTTACCTTGTCTGCCACCTGTTTAGAGAACCATAGTAGCTTCCTCCTTCTCTTCCCTTTGGACACCAACATGGTGGATTGGTTTGTCTCTTCCACTATGGCTCCCTTTAGTTGCTCCCACTGCTCTTGCCTCCTTTTCCTATGATACTCTGATACACCTCCCCATTTCAGCAAAGTCTGCCATCCTGAAATCTAAAATCTTCACTTTTGTATGACTCGATTGAGTTCTCAGCTCCATGCTAAACCACACTGTGGTGATCACTGGACCCCAGTTGCCCTTCTACCTAGACTTCTACTGTTCCAGGAAGCAAGTTATGAGCTGAAGAGGATCTAGTGCTGCTCTAGAGAGGCAGCTAGACCTCCACTACTTATCAGAAAACCAATAAGTAAAGCGCATACAAAAGCAGACTGGAGCCCATATGAAGTAGTGAAAGGTTAATCCATTTATTTTAGGCTCCAAAACCAAGTACAAAATATAGACTGTGGTGCAAAACGTTTCCCTAGCACCTCGATTCAAATGGAATCTTCAAGGAGGTGTCCACCAAGGGATGACACACTATATTTAAATGAGGCACTCATACATATTCATAAGCTATCACTCCCAATTTAAAGGCACATACATTTCTTTCACAGTTTTTAGTGCACTGCCTTAAATTAAAGCCTATTCTAAACATTCTTTGCATTTTTAAATTACATACTCTACAAATAACATACTTATACAAAAATAGTAAAATGTGCAAAATGTATTTCCTTTACTAATCCTGTAAGGCTCTATAGTTCATTATTGTTTTTTTCAGCTCTGCTGTAAAATTATTTATAGAACACAATACCAAGAATTAGAGAATTTATTCTTGAAAGTGCCCCAGGACTGTACTGATCTGAAATATCATGACCACTCAGATCAAATTCTCCTATTGAATCAAACCAGGTAGGCAGGAGAAATGGTCCAGTCCTAAAGGATGTCTGCAAGAAAGCAAAAAAAGACATGAATAATTTTAACCAGTGCTCCAGAACAGTTAGTGAAAACAGTATAATGAGTTATCACAAAGCAGTAAAATTGTTAGTTTTTTTTGCAGTTTTTTTTTTTTTAAACAAGATCTCTATAATACAACTGTATTTCTCATAATCCCCTTTCACTTTTTAAGATAGGGCTTTAAATCCCATTTGTTATTAAGACTTTTTGGTTTTAAACTATTAAGTGTGAAGATCCATTTGCTCTCCTTTTGGAGTAACATGTTTGGATGATCACCTCCGGACTTAGGTACAGTGACACGCTTGAGACCTATAAACTGTAAGCACTCAGGAGAGGAATTATGATATTGAGAAAAACGTGCACCTACTGGGGTGTCAGAGCTATTATGTAAACTAGATCTTACATGCTCCTGGATTCTTTGTTTAAGAGGGCAAGTAGTTTTCCCTACATAAATCAATCCACAGATGCACGGTAACACATAGACCACAAACTCAGTATCACAGGTAACAAATTCTCTTATATTGACACATATTTCCCTCTGTAGGGGGTGCAGGAATTTATTACCATGTGTACCATATTTACATACATTGGAACAATGGCATTTAAGGAAGCCTTTTGGTTTGGGTGGCATCCAACTAGTCTGACCTGATGCTTTGGTTACTCTGCTATGGACCAGTTTGTCCCTTAAATTACTAGCACAACTGAATACCACCCTAGGTTTGGGTCCCACTGTGCACTGTAGTTCCAGGTCTGATGTAAGAATTTGCCAATTTTTGTAGATTACATTACTAATCTGCCCTGCTATGATAGTGTATTCTGTAATAAAAGTACATGGGCCCACATTTTTTATCCCTGGTTTCACTGTGCGCAGTAGGGACTTCCTTCTAATTAAGTCCACCTTTTTTTTTTGATTTAGCCAAATGGTTTCTGTCATATCTTTTCATGGCAAATCTCTCTATTAATTCTGTGGCTTGAATATTAAATGTTTTCTCATCAGTACAATTCCTTTTTAATCTGAGCAACTGACTGTAGGGAATAGACCTCTTTAGATTTTTTTTTGGGGGGGGGACTTTCATTATGCAGTACTGAATTAGTAGCAGTAGGTGTCCTATATGTTTGTGTTCTTATAACATTATTATCATCTGACACACTCAAAGACAAATCTAGAAAATCTAGACATGTTTTATCAATGGAGTGCATGAAATGCAGGTTCAGGTCATTCGTATTTAATCATTTCATGGAGTGCATGAAATGCAGGTTCAGATCATTCATATTTAACCATTTCATGAATTCAGTCACCTCATATTCCTCCCCCTGCCAGATGCACATAATATTATCGATGAAGCGAAACCAGTGGACAATATTCTGATGGAATGGATTAACCTCCATTTCATAAATGTAGTTTTGTTCTCACAAACCTAAGTATAGTTTGTCATAACTTGGTGCTATAGAGGCACCCATGGCAGTACTATATAATTGCAAATAGTAGGACCCTTTAAACTCAAAATATTTTGGGGTTAAAACAAAGTCTAATACTCTTAGAATAAATTCCACTGGTACTTCATCTGCATCTGCACATTTTTCCATGAAGTTCCTGGTTGCAACTGTGATGCTTGGCCAGCTGGTTATGACTATTGTATGATATTGGTATTATAAATGCATGGTCTGTGTATGACATTTCAGTACGTGAGGAATTTAACCTGTAACTTCAAAGTGTCAGTAGCTGAAACCACAGGATGTGATTAAAACAGACCAGAAGGACCATTTAATTAACTTCCTTGCAAAATGGCATTTTAATACCTTTTTACAACCTGCCCAGGCTTTTTGAAGTGGAAACCAAATGTGACTTTATAACATCAGAAACAGGACATCAGACTGATTCCTGTAGGTTTTTTAACACCTTGGTGCCAGTGTGGGATTGCTAAGGTCAAAGGAAAAATGTTTGTTTAAGGAGTCATATTTAGGAATTTTTTTTTTTCTGATGTCACATTATTTAACTTACCTCCTGGTAGCAAATTATGTGTTTGTAATTTTATATTCTAAAAGGAGGAGCTAACTGACTCATCAAGTGGGTATGGAAATAGAGTTGAAAATGTACCAGTGTGTCTGAAAATGTGATACATCTTTTTGGGACTCTGAAAGAAACAGTTCTTTGACCCAACTTAAAACGCACTTATAGAGGTAATACCGTAGACAACAAAGATCTAAATGTATTGTGGTAGGAGTTTTGTTCTGTATTTTCTCTTGTTTCTTTTATAGATTGTAAGCTCTTGATATGTGTTCTGTATTTTATCTTACTTAATTACAATTTTAGTAATCCACCTTTTCTTAGGATACTGCTTGTGTCTTCCCAGTTTTCTTTTTGCATTTGAAGTGCCTGTATTTTTAAGTCTGACGATGGTTTAAAAGGCTTGATGGTGTTACTAAGTTTGGAAGGTAATAAATGGATTAACCTTTCACTACTTCATATGGTCTTCAGTCTGCATTTCTGTGCACTTTACTTTTTGGTTATCTGGACTTCTGCATGCATGCAGCCAGAGATGGATTTAGGGGGATCCTGTAAAGGATGGCTCCCAAAATTACCCTTTTATTATCATAACTCTCAGGTCTGTAGAGCACCTTTGTGTCTAAAGATTAACGTGAAATGCATAAGTTTTCTGAGGTATAAAACTCACATTTTCCCATAAGGACTTTAAAATGATAAAACCATAAACTATGGCTGAACATGAATATGTCCTGTTCCTCACAGAAGTAATTCAAAATGTGATACTTGTTAATCATACACTTATAAGTAAAGATGTTCATGTTAAATTTGAAAACTATTGAATTGTTCAATTGATTTCTAAATATAACATCAGTGCAACCAATTTTTAAGACAAGCAATGAATTCATCTTAGAACAAATTAAACAGTCACTCAGTCAATCAGCTGATAAGTCTTTCTGCCCATCTGAAAAGGAAAGTTCATATTGAACCAGCACCATGTCGATGAGGCAGGGCTCTAGGGAAGAGTTCAGGAGGGAAAACTAACAGTCCATGCAGTTCAAACCTGCCATATTAAATCACAGACATAATAAGGATAAAACAGCTTGCACAATAGTAACACCTATAAACATTTCATGAACTGTCTCATCAGATCTGCACAACTTTATAGTCCTTTTGTCAATCATTAGTTCAGGTGCCAATGACGCTTCATCACCATCTGCAGTCATCAGCTTGGTTTCAGTTCAGGAAATCAATTTCTGTGCCTCCTTAGGTTTGAAAAACATGTAACTTTGATCATTCCAGGATAGGCATAGTTTATTTTTTTATTTATTTAGTTATTTAGAATATCGGATTTACAGACCTTTGAGTCAAGGACTCTTTTATAAAGGCACCTCATCATGGAGTACAAAGACAGACAGTGTTGCATAGTTCAATACACAGTAATGGTTACAGGTTACAGATTTCAAGCAATAGGTTTCAAGCAATAGTTACAAGGTTTCAACAGGTGTTACAGGAGGACAATGCCTCACTGATACATGAATAGAATACAGTTACATGACTGAAGGAGGCTATACAGAAGGACAACATCTCAGTGGTAGATGAAAAGCAAAACAGTTAAGCAGTGTACAGTGAAGTATGGTCCTTGGTCAGTAGAGCGGTGAGAATAATGGTGCAACACAATGTATCGCCAGGTGACAACAGCAGGAAGGGATGCAGGCATTAGGCCCTGAGGGGGACTGTAGTATTCGTGCAGTGGGGGGACTTGTGAAGTGGCATTAGTGCAGAAAAAGCAGTCTGAGGAACCTTGTCATGAACTTAAGCAGGATGGTCACTTAGGGTTGGTAGAAAAGTCCCCACATGGGGCAATCCAGAGGTGTGCTGGAGCCTGGATTTAGGAACACTTACAGCAGCGGGTGCTGAGGAGGTGGCACTTGAGGGCTATCTTGAAGGGGCCAATTTTAATGAGGTTGGTGACATTGGCTGGGAGGGTGTTGAACCAGGAGGGCACTCTGTTGCCAAAGGATCTCTGGGCAAGGGATGTCCTGGCTCTTGGTACTAGAAGGGTAGCCTTACAGGCACTACAGTTGGAGACCATAGGGGTGGACCAATGAAAGGAGGTGGTTACCCCAGGAGGAGAGAGTCCAAGGAGCATTTATTTGGTTAGCAGACAAGTCTGATAGTGGATTCTCTCCTCTAGGTTGAGCAGGTTGGCTCAGGAGTACAGCAGACAGATGTGTGTGCACCTAGAAGCTCTGGTCAGGAGCCTGCAGGCCTTGTTTATGGAGAGCTGGATTTTGGCAAGTGCAGTGATGTCAGCGGCTGCATAGATAGGCAGACTGTGGTCCACTAGAGACAGGACAGATGAGGTGATGGCCAGCCTGAGAGCCTCAGGAGGAAGGCAGTCCTTATGACAGTGTAGAAGCTCAATCCTGGAGTTAGTGATCGCAGAGAGGGCGCTGATGTAGGCGTGGAAGGTGATGGCAGAATCAAAAGTGATACCCAAGTATTTATAGGAGGACACTTACTCTAGGGGGTGCAGAGTGTTGGGTAGTATCAGGAGGGGAGCGTTTCTGACTTTGCTTTGGTGGTGCATGAAGAGCATTGCCTTAGTCTTTTTTAAGTTCATGACCAACCTATGATTGGTGAACCACTGTTCAGCTTGGTGGAAGGCATGCTGGAGGGAGGCCCATAGTGAAGCAGGGTTGGGGTGTGAGGAGCATAGCACTGCATCATCCACATAGAGGAGTATTCTGCTGGAACAGACAGTGCGGAGCGTGTTCAGACAGAGACCGAATCTAGCAGGGAATAATAGCTGTTGCTGAATTTTTAAGAGCTAGTGGAGACAAAACAGGCAGTCAGGAAAATAATCACATTTTAAGAAGCACTCAGTTGTAACCTTTTATTTTTGAAGCATTTTCCTTTTTCACTTTGCTCATTAGAAACTCCTCGATGTGAATATATGCTGCTGGATGTATGGAACAGCTCTTAGCCTGGTAACTGTCATATATCTCTATAGCCCCTTCCCAAGCACACACACACAGCATCATAAGCATTGTGATCTCACTGACAGTGACATCACAGATGACTGGCCTAGCAACCACTGAGTGACTGTTTGTAAGAAGTAGTGATGTCACAATCAGTGACATCACAATGCTGATGAGTTAGTCGGGGGATAGAGCTAGAAATGTAATTTGCCAGGCAGCATGCAATCCTACACATCACACCTACTAACCTCAGGTAAACAATCTTCTAATTGACCAAAGGGCTAAGAAAATGTACCTCAGATATAAAAGGTAATAGTTGACTACTTTTAAAAACTAGTATTACAGTAGTTTTAGGCAGTACACTAGCTCTTTAAGGTAGAGGAGATGGCCAGGGATACCGTCAAAGGCTTTCCTACGTTGTCTTGTACTGTAAGAAGTCTGGGAAGAGCATGGTGTTGTCTTCTCCATATCTTAAATTCTGATTCCTCTGTGCCATAGCCAGGATGTTATCTGTGTCCCTGACACCAGTGCATATTATCATGGAGGTGTATTAGCTGCTACTGCCTCCCTTCTCATCGTGATTCTGTATGTTTAATTGATAGCTGGGGGTTGATCCTCCTCTGCTAGTCCCAGTATCACATATAGGAGAAACCTGGCAAAGCTGAGACTGTCTTCCCCTTCTGCCATTTCAGTGATCCCCATTACATTAATTTTTCACTCCCTTGTCTGGTTTTCCACCATCTCCAGATGCTGATGAAGTATTGAGTTCTCCTTAATTAAGTGCATGCAATCAGAAGCTGCCTCCACTTTTGTTCTTTTAATCATAAGTGAACCCAGTTGCCTCTTTATTTATATTTTAATTTCACTGTTCCAATCTGCATATGTTATTGCATTGTATCTGTAATGTACATTCTACATTTTGAACCTATAACTTGTTCTTTACTCTGCAAGTGTAACCCACCCCCACCAGCCTCCCTTGTTCAACTAGCAGGGCTGCTTCTCTCACACATGGCACCAACGAGAGGGATGGGGGTTGTCACTACAGTTCAGTTTACCATTACATCTGCTTCGGAGCCTTCCATTCTCAAATAGGCAAACCAAGTGTGGCAACTACCTGGCTCACACCTGGAGGAGCATTTACCATGGCCATCAACCTGGGTCCCTGGGAGAAAACGTTTGCTTACAATTATGCTAGGTTTGTACTTCTGGTTGGGGCACCAAGTAAATGTAGACACAGTGGAAGCATTAACAGTACTGTTCAAACCAGGCTGGGGTTCTAGAGTGTGGCTTTTATTCACATACACAGAGAATAATCACAAAGCAAAGATGGGCCCCCACAGGGATACTCCCACTGGTAATACAGATTACTGAGGTACAGTGATCCCTCAGGTTCTGAAATGGAAACAGTGAACACACTCTGGTTCTGAATGGAGACTGGTACACACAGCCAGAACTGAGACACTTCCTTTGACTAGGCACCCTCAGCCAGCACTAGGAAACTTTCCCATATTTCATGAGGAATTACTAGTGCCACCGTTGACCACCAAAGAGCACATACAGGCTCACAGAACATCCAGCCCACATCTGGGTAAACTATTTTATTCAGGCACTGTCCAAATGCACTGAGAAAACAAAGGTGCCCAAACTGAACCCGGAGAGGTAAACTGGTTGCTCCAGGTGGGGGGATCTCCCACCGTTTGCTTCCAAATTTAAACTCTGCCATTCATCTGGTTAATAACACCCTCACAGAAACTTGTAGATGCTATCTTGAAATGTCTTTTACATTTAACATACTACATCTAACACCTCTGAGGTGTCATGAAGTTAAACGTTCTGTAATTGGCAATGTCTCTTCTCTAGACCTCAGCTTTAGCAGACTCTTTTAAACAGGCATGACTAAAAGTGCTGTACTTGGCAAGTCTATCTCTGGACCTCATAGTAGGCAGACACCTTTAAACAGAAAACAGTCTAGGTGACAGAGTCCCTTTGTCAGAGATAACTCACCACAGGAATGCAGGTGCCCCAGGCTCTTTTCCACACAAAAGTCTCAAGTACTCACAAAGCAGATGAATCTCAGGCCACTTCAACACAGTCCAGGCATGGACCAGGGGATTTCCTCTGAATCCTGGAATTCCCCCTCCATCCCTCCAGCATAGGAAAACCCACTGGAAAAGGTTTCCACTACTTCACTCTGTCTTCCATGTTCTTCTAGGGTGAGAACAAACTACCCTAACTACAATGGTAACTCTCTGACAGAGCTAAAAACTGAGGAGCTGCCTACTGCAGCCTCCTCCTGGAACTCCACTCTACAGACTACCCACTCTAACTCAGCATTCTATCTCACTCCCCCCAGCTAGCATTCCAATGTGGCTTATGCTGCTGTGACAGTTCTAAAGTTACATCACCACTCCAGCTCAGCTGAGACTGAAAAACAGAGTTGGACACTGTGAAATCCATTTAACTGCCATTTCACTAGCTACCTCTCCCTGCCTGCCACTGATTCTAAGTGGGATTCTAGCACCCCGGGAACAAGGGTGTTACACCAGCATGTTACATTTTTGCTCTGCTCCATTTAATTTCCACAGTTGCATCTAGAAATAAACTGTTCCTTTTTTAAAACTGAAATTTTATTGAATAACACAGTACACATTCAGATTCATTACATGATGCAAATCGAGCCATACAGTTTGTGCCTAATTTCTGTACTTCTTTCTGTCTGGCATGGAAACATTTATGCTAGTTTTTTAAACGTCATGTGTATGACTTCTTAGCTTGTATAAAATAGGTCAAAACCTCTACTACTTAAAATGCTTTAAGGGGGACTATGAATACAATAGTTTAACTTCTTATTAGCACTGCTGAGTTAAATTATGGGGATGGTTGGGGGTTTAGCATACAAGCCTAATGTGGTTATTTCATTCAGAGCAAAATTCTCAACTTACTGTCCCCTTTTTTCTAAGTAACTGTCCCAAGGTACCCTTTTTGTCAGTCTGAGAAAATCCTTCCCATCCAAAAGTTGATTCTATTCTGCATTTACCCCATAATACTTATATCCCTCAGCAGTGAAAACCACTCATCCAGAGACATATGTTCAGGGTGAGCCAGCAGCATGTGATACACTTAAGGGCCACCACCATGAGAATTAAATGCAAATATTTTTTTTTGGGGGGGGGGCTCTGGCCCCCTAGGGAAGCAACCCCAAGAGGAGGCACTGGGAACTGCTGGACATTGGTATTGAATATTTCTGAGCATGCCTGCTACTTCCTTCCAATACCCCTCTTGCTTGGGATAGCCTCAAAATAAATGAGAGTGGTCAGCCTTGTCTCCACAGTTCCCCCAACACTTGTCTGAGACCCACACTCTAGTGTTTCTTCATCACTGAAACCCTAAAGAACAGCACCACTATCTTCCACTGAAACTGTTGCCACAGAAGTGAAATCCCCCTTCAGCCTGTGTAAAAGAAGTACTTATTCTTGTCAGGTTTGTAATCTCCACTGAGAATAGTCACTTTCGTTTTATCAGAATTAACTTTAAAGTTCAACAGGATGTCACACCTTTCCATAGGTCTAGTAATTTATTTTTATTTTTTTATTTTAGTCTTTGGTAAGTGGGTAGGGCCCACTAGGCACAAGTGCCTGTTTTCAGGGGCAACCTGGGAGCACTGGGCAGTTAAGTGACTTGCTCAGAGTCACACATTATGCAAGTAAAAGTTGTGAGAATCTAACTCGGGTCTAGTCTGCTGGATGTACCAAGCTCGTTCACACCTTGTTCCTCTAACCTCTAGGCTATACTGATGGCATTGAGGAGGGGCGGCTCTGATACAACAGGGATCCAAGGTGGGAACCACAATAAACACAGTGCTGCACCAGTACAAACAGGTAATGTGTGATCAGCCCCATGCTAACAACAAAGTCAATTGGTCTGTGGCACTCTCAGAGAGTAAACACAATTTACTCTCAGTAAACTGTCATTGTGGCAAATTCTCCCTTCTTCTGTCCTCCTACTGAGCTAAGTCTCCAATATCTGACTAATTTATTTTTGGTCCCCTTCATCCAAGCTGCTAGTTCAGCACTTATCAAATCCATAGAAACTGTGACAATTACTTACATTTTCTAATGCACTTAACTCCACTCCATCATCCGCCATTTGTGATTTGTACTGTCATGCGCTACTGTACAAAATGAATTATTGTTGAGGTGGTATATTGTATGTACTCTATTCAAAATGTTATTGTACTTATTGTATGCATCTTTCAGATTGTATGTACGTTATCTTCATCTTCTTGTACCCTTTCTCCCAGGATGCACCGTTAGACGAGCAACATGTTGTCCAGTGTGCCTTTCCTCATGAAACATTTCAATAAATAAACAAAAGCTCAGCCGAATCTTGTTTGCCAGTACAAATACTTCATTCAAAAAATCTAACTCATGAGTGAAAGGCTTACAAGATAGGTACTGGTGCAGGTAATGCTGCATCACGGCTCACCCCTCTGCTTCGACTCTGGGTCTTCCTCAAGGGAGTAGCTTTTGGAAGAACACATCATCGCTTTTAAACGTGCAGCACATGGATATTCATAAGTTAATAAATGTGTTCACTTTTTGAAAATGGATACAGTGTGTGCAATGTTAAAAACAGTATCAACATCACAATCAGTATCAAGATGGGTCACTTGTAATACTTAATGTAATATCTGTGAATTAAATAAGCTACAATAATTCAAGCTGAGAAATTGGAAACCTGCTTTAGAGTTAAGGGATATGACAATGACTTATAACTAAATAAAAAGACAAGGTTTGAAAGGCCTGTAGACAAGATCTGTTTTGGGACAAAAATCCATTCAGAAGAAATGGGCAGATGGAATTTGGGTCTGGTACATTTGTTACAGAACACAACAGTTATGCTGGAAGAATAGGGAATATTATATTCCATAACTGGCCTATACACCCCCACATCCCCAAGAAGTATTCACAGTTTATTTTATGGCTTTTCTGGGTCATTTGGATCTTTCTGTCTGGAGGATTGTACTGTACATATAATGATTCTGTGTTCCTTCATTGTATCGTCAATTGTTTTTTCCTCTATGCCAATTATTTACCTATAGTCCATTGTGCCTTCTGGCAATCTCACTGGTTTTAATTGCTCCATTTTCTAGCTGACCACTAGGGGATTAGTATCCCTTGTTGTTTAAGGTCAGATTCTAGGTGGAGGGTGGTGTCTCTGAACGTGTGGAGTCTTAGAAACAAGATGGACAACATGCAGGCACTATTAGCAGGCAGGAGGGAGAACATAGCAGCAGTAACTGAGACTTTGGCAACACCACACCATGACTGGGACCTTGTGATCCCTGAATATAAACTATACAGGAGGGACAGGGTAGTTGGGAAGGGGTGGCAGTTTACATAAGGGAGGTAATAACTTGCACGAGGGAGGAATCGGAGGAAGGGAAGGTGGAGTCATTATGGGTTCAGTTACAGTCCAGTGGATGGACAGAGGTCAGGTTGTAGGTGGTTTACAGACCACCCAGCCAGGCTGAGGGGAGGGACAAGGAGCTGAGCTTGCAAATATTAGAAGCTGTGAGGAAAGGAGAGATGGTAAGTGCGGGGGACTTCAACCTGCCGAAGGTGGACTGGAGCGTACCATTCACAACATGTACTAGGAGTAAGGTGATCCTGGAAGGACTTCAATATGGGTTCCTGACTCAGGGTGTCACAGAACCAACAAGAGCAGAGGCAATTCTTGATCTAGTGCTCACAAATGGGGATTGTGTATAGGAAATAATGGTCTGGAAGCCCCAGGGTGGGAGCGTCCATTGTACAATGTGGTTCCAGTTGGATGTGGACAGGGAAAGCAACCCAACTAAGATCAAACTCTTGAATTTTAGGAGGGCGGACTTCAGGAAGATGGGAAAAGTACTTAGCAGCCACCTGGCAGGCATCAGAGTAGATACAGGGTGGACCAAAAGTGGTTCATCTTTAAGTAAGGAATACTGGTTGACACAGAGGAGTGTGTTGGGCTCAAAGGGAAGAACACAAGGGCCAGAGCACCTAGCTGTTTCAGTTTTGGGGTCGCCCGGGCAGTTAGCCAATACAAAATTCAGTAAGACCAAGAGAGAGGTGGATAGGGAAAATTACCTAAGGTTGGCTAGTGAGGCAAGTAAGGAAGTCTGGTGAGCTAAGGCACAGAAGGGGCTTCAGACAGCTGAAGGAATTAAGAAGGGGAGAAGATCTTCTTTCACTATATAAGTGAGAAGAGGGACAAAAAGGATGGGATTGTTAGGCTTAAGAAAGGGGAGGAGTGGGTAGAGGGTAATGGAGGGAATGCAGAGATATTAAATGAATATTTCTGTTCTGTCTTCACTAGGGTGAAAGATGGACTAGTGTCCTCAGGAAGGAGAAGAGGAACAAGGGGGGAGGAAAACACAGATATAGTGATACAGGAGAATAGAGGGAGGGAGGGGCTGCTAACATTGACGGTGAACAAATCACTAGGCCCAGACAGAGTACATCCAAAGGTACTAAAGGAACTGGCAGGGCCACTGGCAGGCCTGTTTAATAGTTCACTAGAGTTGGGTATCGTACTGCAAGACTAGAGAACAGCACGTGTTGCCCCTCCACAAAAGCAGTCCCAAGGAAATACAGACCAGTCAGTCTGACCTCAATCATATGCAAGCTCATGGAGATCGTACTTAAGGAAAGGTTGTGTAATATAAGGGTCTTCTATGATCCCAAAAAATAGGATCAAAGAGGGGGTTGTAAGGAAATGGGATGGTGTATATAAATATGAATGTGTATATACTGTATTATAGGAGCCATGATGAGAGACCGTAAGTGCACATAAGCACAGGTCAGGCTACAAATGGAAGCATAACTATAGTTATGTACTTGAGAAACCGGCCTGTAGTTATCTGATGGCTTGAGAAACTAACTTGTAATTATCTAAGGTGAATGTGTAACCATTATAACAGGCTGAAAGTGCATGTAAGCGCAGGTCAGGCGCTGGAAGGTTGGGCTGCAGAACTAGACTGTAATTTTGGTGGTCACTCCCACTGACCATTCACAAGGGCTGTAAATGGAAAGGTACTGTAGGAAGGGGGGAAAGAAGAATGTGCACCCCTGCAGAGCATGATCAGACCATATATGGTGACCCACTGCTCATGCTGACCTGCTGTTCCTGGTAACCTGTTTTTCATAGAGCAGATCTGTATGTGACTAGAATGAGCCACCTGTACTTATTGTGTAATACCTGCAATTATGTGGAGCCTAACTGGTTTTGTAATGTGCTGAGAAGAACTGTATATAAGCTTTGTAAATGTGCACTGTTTGGGGGAGTACTCCACGGAAGCTACACAGAGAAAAGTGTGGTTCTGTGCCTAATAAAATCTTATCAGACTCAGTGATTGCCTTGTCTCAGTCTCTGTTTGGGAAATCCTATAGCAGGTTTATAAGGAGTCCCTTGTCTTAACCTTACAATTGGTGCTGTGACTTGGATGCTCAAGCTTTGGCTAGCTTTGCAGCAGAATTGGAGCCTTTGAAGTTGCTTTGCAGTAGATGTGGAAAGGAGATGGAGAAGTCACAGACAGCACTTACTGGGTAAGTGTAAGTATTGCAATAATACTAAAAGACACTGGGATTATGTAAAAATCCCATTTACAGTTGGCCCAGTCAAAGGGCAGGAAGGTCCCTGAGTTTTTACTAGGCATTGCTTGGAAATGGAATCTCCTGCAATATCCACCCTGCTGTTTGCCTTTACAACATGTCAAAAATCAGGTAGCGAAGTGTAATACTAAAGAGAAAAATAATAAAAAGCAATTGGCAAGTGACTTGCAAGCGCTACATCAATATGTAGCTGAAATGGAAAAAAGATATTATGTTCAACAAGAACAGCTTGTGCAGATTAGAGCAGAAAATGACCAGTTAAAAAATCAAGGTACAAAAATTACAAAATGAAGGGACCTCGTAAACATGTCAGCTAAGGGTACAGGCAGAGGCATGCCTTGCTCTTAGAGAAGAAAATAAGCAGCTGAAAAAACAGCAGGAGGTCAAAGAAAAAGTAAAGGCTGAGAGAGAGAGAGAGAGAGAGAGAGAAATAGTGGTTGTAACAGCACCAGAAATAATACCTGTAGTCACAGCCCCATCACCCTATAATGCAAAGACCCCAACCCTCCACCCAATAGTGAATTGTTATGAGTCACAGCATACCTATGGGAAAGAGAGAAAAGGGTGGAATGGAGAGTTTCAGTCTGTAACTACAGAGCCTTCACCTTATAAAAGGGCAAAACATCAAAGTTTATACCCTGTGTTTAATAAAAAAACAAGACAGGCTTCAGTATGTGCAGCAAGGTGGAAAAAGTAAATTGAAAATAAAGATGAAAAACAAAACCTTTCCAGTGGCTTGAGCAGTTATAGTCTGTTTGCGAATCCAGCATGATGATAATGGTTAGACAATATCAGGTACACACTGGCTTGCTAAAAATCAAAAACAATAGAATTACAGCATGCCAGACCTATCTACCCCCCTCCACACACACATCCACAGCTAAGCAATAAGTTACATGCATGGCTTAAACCAGTAAAGTAAATCAAAAAGTGTATTGACTTGGTGCTATGTATTTACTATTACTGCTGTTTTTGACAGAGGAGAACTTTGGTTTCAGAGCAAGAAACAGCAGTCTAGAACTACAAACTTTTCCCTGATAAATCACTTCTGTATCAGCAGGAGTCAGTGCCTGTTTGGATCAAGAAAACAGATACATTATTAGAAGAAGGGGGTCTCATTTAAGTAAGAAAAAAAGTCACTGTATGTTTCTCTGAGGAAGGGGGCTGTATCAGCTTAATTTACTGAGTCAGGAGCAGAGGGTGAATCTAATTGGGGTGTGGCTTAGGAGCTTAGCAGTACAAAAGCAGGTGTCGCCAATTACAGCTTCCTGCTGTTTTTGACAGAGAAGAACTTTGGTTTCATAGCAAGAAACAACAGTCTAGAACTACACCTGCCATTTTTGACAGAGGAGAACATTGGTTTCAGAGCAAGAAACAGCAGTCTAGAACTACACCTGCTGTTTTTGACAAAGGAGAACTCTGGTTTCAGAGCAAGAAACAGCAGTCTAAAACTACAGATTTTTTACTAATTGCCCTCCTTCCCACCCCTCCACCCTCCCACCCTATGCCAGTTCTATGTTTATAACCACTGGATTTGACTGACAACAGGAACTTCCTGTTTGGCAGTAGGAAGGGAAGGATCACTGAGACACATTAGTTTCATCAACCTTGAAGGAACCTAAAAAATAACTCTTTCCCATCCCCCCCCGGCTGCTGGAGGTCGGAATCCAAGCACGGAAGAAGGAGACTACTAAAGACTACAGGAAATTCCTGTCCCAGAACAATAAGGGCTAGAGTTGTAATGACACATAGGCAATAGGAAAGTATGTGTACAAATACATAGAGGGAGGAGACAGTAAGCATACAAAGCAACAGGAGAGGGGACACAAAATAAGTTAAGATGGAAGTGGTGCAGTGCAATGGCTGTGGAGCAGTAGTGTTCCAGGAGACATTCTGGAGGCTGTGATGCTGCCCTGTTTGCAGGTACCTCTCTGGTCTGAGGGAGGAGGTTGCCCATCCCTAGGCTGACCTGACTAGGATTCGTGAAACCTCTTCCCCCACCCAGGGACCACCAGGGCCACCACTGTTACCTCAGAGGTTGTCAAGAAAGATGAGCAGTTGGACCAAGGTGGGTTCAGGGAGGGAGAGGGTGGTGGAACAGTGATGCATCCCCCCAGTTGTACCTCTCCATAATTCATATGTGGTTCTGGCAAAGAGTGGTTCCTCTATGGTAGCACCTACAGTGGAGACCATGGAGGATGCTGGGAACCTCCACAAAGGAGACCCACAGGAGGGTGGCATGAGACCTCACAGGGGAAGGAAACAACTCCTGGTGGGGGACTCGATCATTGGGGGGTGGAAGGGGATAGGGAGGTAAGGTGCCTGCCTGGTACCGTGGCTCAGAGGGACAGGAAGCGAATCCTCAGGATTGCGGGAACAGCTGCATGAGGGAGGGAGCTGGATGTCATTGTCCACCTAGAGACAAATAACCTGGTTGTGAATGGGATCAGAGCAGTGCAAGAGAAGTTTGTGGAGGGGGCCTTAGAGAAATAGCATGTATGGTTACCTTCTCAAAGATGCTGCCTATATATGGCAAGGATGATGCTAGGGTATTCTGCATCATGGGATTCAATGAATGGTTGAAAAACTGGTGTGGAGCTCAGGGTTTTGGCTTCACTGGGGACTAGGGAGCCACCTGTAGATATGCAGGCTTATACTGGCATAATGGTCTGCATCTGTCCGGGCGGAACCAGGATCCTGGGTGACAGGTTTAAATGTTTCATTGGCAAGCATTTAAACTAGCCAAGGGGGGGAGGTACTGAAAAGGAGCAGGGAAATCCCAGCCTCCCCCCCACAAAACACAGTAGTTAGAGAGGTGAACACCAAGGTAGAGAAGTCAGTAGGAAGCAGGCCAGGGGGTAAATGCAGAAAAAGTCAGTAAGGACAGGGATGGGACTAAAAGCAGTAAGGCCATAAAAAATAAATGGAAGGTGATGAGTACCAATGCCTGCAGTCTGTGCAAAAGGCTCCCTGAACTAGTGGCCTTGATGGGAGAGGGATGCCTGGATATTGTGGCAGTCACTGAGACATGGTACACAGAGAACCATGACTGGGATGTCAACATACCAGGATACACAGTCTACAGAAGGGACAAGGTGGGTAAAAGAGGAGGAGTAGATCTCTATATAAGGGAAGAGATTAAAGCAACAGAGCTAAAGAGTAAACAGGAAGTTGATGAGTCACTATGGGTCACCCTGGAGACAGGAAATGGCACCACAATCTGCATGGGGGTTGTGTACAGACTCCCATCTCAGGGGGAGGAAATGGACAAGGAAATGATAGAACGCATCCTTAAAATGGCAGAAAAAGGGGAGATATTATTGATGGGGGACCTGAATATGCCAGATGTTAGCTGGAGTACCTTTGCTGCAGGCATATCCAAGAGCAGGGTAATTCTTGATGCCCTACAGGGGGCATGCCTCCGACAGCTAATGTTGGAACCCACTCGGGAGGGAGCAATCTTAGACCTGGTACTCTCAAATGGGGAAGGAGACAGGATCTCAGATTTAGAAGTGGGTACCCATCTGGGAACAAGTGACCACCAAACAGTGTGGTTCACAATAAACACAGCCATAGAGTCAAGCCATACAAAAACAAGAGTATTGGACTTTAGGAAGGCTGACTTTAGGAAAATTAGATAGTGCCTCAGAAAAGCACTAGAAAACGGACAAGAAGGAGAGGTGAAGGAACAATGGGGAATAATCAAAGCAGCCATCGCAGAGGCAACAAGCCTTTGTGTGAAGCAAATCAACTAAACAAAACGAAGAAAAAAAAACACTATGGTTCTCAAAAGAGGTGGCAGGGATGGTTAAGGAGAAAAGGATAGCATTCAGGAAATATAAGGAAACACAGAAGGAGCAGGATAGATAACTTTATTAGTCAAAGCAGAAGGAGGCAGGGAAGGTAGTCAGAATAGCAAAGGCAAAACTAAGGAAAAGATAGTCAACTCTGTTAAGAAGGGGGATAAAACCTTTTATAGGTACATTAGGTAGTGAAGAAAGATCAAGGGAGGGATACAGAGACTCAATAAAGGGGAGAGAAGGTGGGCAGAAGGTGACAGTGAAAAAGCAGAGATACTGAATGAATATTTCTGCTCAGTATTCACAATGGAAGAGGAGGAGAAGGTACCAAAACCAAACAAGAGAGAAACTCTGAATAGGGGGGTCAATACCAGTCCATTCAGAGAAGAAAGGGTTTTGAAAGAACTCTTGAAAGTGAGGGTGGACAAAGCAATGGGGCCTGATGGGATTCACCCAAGAATTCTAAAAGGACTAAGGGTAGAACTAGAAACACCACTGACTACTTTCTTTAACAAATCATGGGAGGATGGGAAGGTACCTGAGGACTGGAGGAGGGCAAATGTGACTCACTTCACAAAAGTGGGAGCAGGGCAGAGGCAGGAAACTACAGACCAGTTAGTTTGACTTCAGTGGGAGGGAAAATGATGGAATCACTTCTGAAGGAAAGAATTGTTGAGTACCTAGAGGCCAGTGGGGCAAGGGGCCCAAGGCAGCATAGTTTCACAGCAGGAAGGTCATGTCAGATAAACCTAATAGATTTCTTTGAGTGGGTGACCAAAGTAGTAGACCAACACGTCAGCAGCACCAAGGGTTGTGCCTCCATGGCCGAAAGGCTGATCCCTCATGAAGGTAAGGGACCCACCTGACACAGTGATATGTCAGGGATACCTTGGGTAGGCTGCCATGTGGGGTGGTGAAGGTGGAATGGATCCAGGGATGAAAGGGGCTTATGGGGGCCCGAAGGAGTGATCATTCAAGGGGGCAGTAAGGTGGAAAAAAAGTGCCATTTGTTTTGCTTTTTATTAAACTCTGATCCAGAAATTCTTGGATATATTCTTGCAATAAAGTGACTGTAGCTGAATTTGTCCTTGGAAAGCAGGAGGCTGGATAATTTGATATCTTCTATTGGACACACATAAGTCTTGCACAGAGATGATATAGCACTTATGTTTTTGGGTCCACACCAGCCCCCTCATTAGATGTGACACCACTCTGAACAGAAGAAGTTGAATTTAGACTTATATTTTTTCAGAATTTTTATTTCTGTTCCTATTAGAGTGCAGCTCTTTCAGACACTGAAGGTATTAAACTATCCAGTGACTTCTGTTTCCAAGAACCACTACAGCTAGAACTTCTCTTTGCTACAAAATGGAGGATATCACATTTGGCCATGTTGACGGGTAGTAACATAAAGAACAAACTCTGGTCAGAGCCAATAAGGTTGTGGAGAGCTTTTAGGAGTGGTGAACAGAATATGTTGTGCTCACACTACACAGGAGTCCACAGGGTCAGATTGAGTAGCAAAGGGCCCACCTGGAAATGGGGCCATGAGGGGCCCTGGTACCAATCACGGTATACCCTAGTGTACAGATTGTAGCCTGGGTATGCCCTTGCATACTATAGTGTCAAATTTCAGCCATAAAATAAGAGCAAGTATTCCATTTGGAAGAAGTTATTTCATTACTGGTGCTAGAGTTGTAATACCTGACCATTTTATTACCATGGATTTAAGGTCAGCTCTTATCTACCCTGCATAAATGCTGCAAGACATAACCTCACCTCCCCTGACCTACAACAATTCTGTGGCAATGCATGGTCCTGTTTTAGCAAAATGCAAAGTGATTTTTTTTAATTCACTTACTTAATAGTCTAGTTTCTTAAATAGTTGATCCTTGCACCCCTGCCACTGCCAATATTAAATTGTGTTTTGCTAAATCAGAACCACACAGTCCTGAAGCATAGCTACAGGAGAGGTGAGAGTGCCTCTTTAAAAGAAATTCAGTGGTTAAGCTGAATGTTCCAGCAAGGCCCCTCCAGATGTTGAGACCTATGCTTTCCCTGTCTAAAAACAGTTATTGTGAGATAACAGAACGGAAACATAAAAAGATGAATACTTTCAGGAAATAGTTTGCACTGCAAGGTGTGCTATGCCAAGAGTTTTCAAAAAGGCCTGTGTGGCCCCAGCACAATATGATTACAGTGTCCTCCTCCAATCTTCTTGAGGCACTAAAGTTTCCATTGATCTGTTGGCTCAAAGTGAGTCTTGGTTTAAAGAGCTAGTGTAGTGCTTACAACTAATACTAGATTTCAGAGCAGCAAATCATTACCTTTTATATCTGAGGTACTTTTTCTTTCCCCATTCTATAACTAGAAGATTGTTTACCTGATGTTAGTAGGTGTGATGTATGGAACAACACTCTATCTGGCAGCTGACATATCTTGTTCTAATGCACACCACTACATCATCAGTACCGTGACCTGACTTCACTGACTGTAACATCACTGCTGCTTAGGGAACAGCAGTTTAGTAGTAGTAGTAGTAGTAGTAGTAGTAAAAATGTTTATTTATACAGGAAGCAAGACCAACTTCAAACACCATTAGGGCCGCTAGAGCCCTCTTTAAAAGGTGTGCCTGTTTAGATGTCAATAATTAAAACAGTTTCAATTATCCATACAAAAAAAATACTTTGAGCACAAATTACAGATACAAATAAATATGCTATACAATAAATAGCTTCTAAATATGAATTACTCATCTATTACATAAACAACGGAAATACTTCTCCTGATTCATAGCTGTATTAAACTGTGCTACAGTTAAATCTTGAGTTTTAAATTCGGGTGGAAGTTTATTCCAGGTCATAGATGCCCTGAACTGGAAAGTCATTTCTACAAATCTATTTTCATTTTTTGGGAACTATCAGATCTCTTGCTCCTTTCTTCCTTAAATTAAACTGATGTGAAGGGCTAATCAGCTTATCTGCTAGGCCTGGAGGAGAAGCAGATCTGTATAGTTTATAGACTAATTTAGTCCAGTTGTTTTGTCTTCTAAATTCTAATGAAGTCCAATTTAACTTTATATACATAGTACAGTGATGAGTATCATACTTGCATCTCAAGACAAATCTACCCAGGCCATTATAACATGTATCCAGTTTATTTAGAGATTTTTTATTAGCACTAGAATAAACTTGGCTCCCATAGTCAATCAAAGGGATTATTAGCTGGTTTGCTATAACGAACCTATCTTGAGTACTCAGACAATTAGCTTCTCTTCTAAGTGAACCTATCCTGGAATGAACTTTCTCTGTCAGTACATTCATATGTAGCTCAAAAGAAAGCTTTTGATCAACATATACTGTACTTCCAAATATTTATAAGTGGACACCTGTGCTAACTGACTACCATTTGCAGTATATAGTTGCAATTTACCTTCTCTGGAATTTTTCTTAAGAATGTTATTACCAAACAGCATTACCTGAGTCTTTCTTGTATTCAAAATGAGATTTGATGAAGTAAACCAATCTTGTAATGTATTTAAGTCTGTTTGTAACGTGGTCTCAACCTCACCAGTATCGGAACCTACAGAAACCAAAACAGTGTCATCGGTGTAAAGCCTAATGTCAGAAAATGTTATTTGACTGGGAAGATTATTAGTATAAATAATAAACAGCAAAGGTCCTAATATGGACCCTTGTGGAACGCCGCATGTCACAGGAAGAAATTTAGAACATAAATCATTCACCATTACCATTTGATATCGATATTTCAAATAAGATTGAAACCAGGTTAATAGTTCTTCAGCTAAACCTACATGCTTCAATCTGTTTAGCAGTATTGGATAATCGACAAAATCAAACGCTTTTGAGAAGTCGACGAACACCGCACCCACTGATCTAGACTGTAACTGTCAAGTCATTCACCTGTGAGGTCAGTTGTCAGTGAGATTACAATGCTGATGATGTAGTGTGGGGCAATAGAGCTACATATGTCAGCTGCCAAGTCAAGAGCTGTTCCACACATCCAGCACAACGTTATTACATAGAAGACTTTCTGATCAGCAAAAGGAAAGAAAAAAATATCTCAGAAAAAAAAAGTTACAACTGACTACTTCTAAAAATTTGTATTAGTTTCCTGTTTGTTTTAGCTCTACTAGTTCTTTAAAATACATTAATTTGCACTGAGTGACCCCTAATTTTTGTCTCCTACATCCAGCGGTCAAATCACTTTGATCTTGACACCTCCCCCTTTGTTAACCTATGACAGAGACTTTGTGTGCTGCAAACACCCCCCAAACCCTTCTTGAAAACCACTCCACCAACAAAAGTAAAATTTCTGGCTAACTGAATTATCATTGGGAGGGGCTGTTTCAGGAACCAGTTTCTCCAAGAGTGGAGGGGGGCACTGGGAGCAAACAGTGTGGTAACAAAGCAAGTCAGTTAGCCTCTGCTGGGGGTGGTTGAGCAAACAAAGTATTTAGTCGGCTGGGCTAGGTATTGAGGAAGTAAGTTGGCTAGTTGAGTTAAACAAGCAAAGCAATAAATAGTCATCTGGGCACTGGGCTGGGGGTTGAGCTATGCAAACTGTTGGTAGCTTGCAGGGGGTTTGTTGGAGCAAACAGCTGGGGCTAGGTCTGCTGGAGGTGGGAGGGGAACACTATAAAATGTTGAACCAGTGGCAGGGTAGTAGTTTACATGATTTAGTCCCCTTTTTCCAAGATAGCCAGGTGTCAATGACAACTGTTACTCAAGTGGCTGGGACTATGGGAGCAGGATGGAGACACAAAAAGAGATACAGCAAAGCAAACATTGAACAAAAAAAAACTCTCTGGAAGCTGTCCTCTCAAGAAATCAGCTTTCCCTAAGACTATACAGGACTCAACAATTACTCTCTCACACACACACAAAAGTTAAACTCATCAGGCCCAAGACATACAAACTTATAAAGCAGTCCCAAACTAGAGAAGTGCAACAATACAACCCACTCTGCACCAACATTTTTGTAAAACGAGTCCCTGATTTACGATATTCAGCATATGTTTTGAAAGACATTCAATGATAGATGTGAATACCAGAGTCCTTTATCTTCCTAATGAAAACAAACAAAAAGGACACAGAGAAGAGTTCATACCACTTCTCCACCCCATGTATAACCACTCAACTTCATGCATCACTTACACAGAGAACAATTTTACATGATACAAATAAATGAGAAAAAGTTTGCTTTGAATAAGAAAGTGATAACAAAAGGAGTGCTAATCATAATTACATTTGGCAGCAAGAAAGATGATTACGCACAGCACTGCCATGAGTTTTGTCTGTATCAACTGGTATCCATGCTGCTCCCATAAGATACATTTTATCTCACCTCCCAGACTGCAACAGTGATGTCCAGTCTTTCAGTATTGTCAGCCACAGCTCCCATAACCAGCTTGAAACTTGAAACCATACATTTCCTCAGCCAAGCAAGCTCCCACGTTGAAAACTAGTAGCTCTTTTCTGTTTACAACCACCATATGTTCCCAGCTGCTTCCTTCCTCTGGTTGTAAAACTTGAAATCCCCTCTTCATGGATTTTTTAACCCTCTCCTTGCCAGAAAACTTGCTTCCCTCTCACAGAGCCAGTAGAGCTACACACATCCCACACTGACCGTGTGTGTCCCCTGTAGCACCGCAAAACACAGAAACTGGAAGCGAGAAATTGTAAAATGCCTCATCTGTACTAAACAGCCTCCTGCCTGGTGTGGCAGCATCCCTGGGGTCACTTGTGCACAGAATAAGAAAATGTTCTTACCAATTGGCCTGGAAACAGTATTCTTTTACTTGGTGGGTTGTGAGAGAGATTAGTTTCATCTGTGAGTGATCTGTCTCTCTCTCAGCATGCCACTGCAGCTCCTTTGCTCTCACTGACCACTCTACCAGGCTTGCTTCAGCAGAAGAGATGAACGGCAAATAAATCTTGCTTACAGCAGCAATAGCCTCACTTGGAGTATAAGCGCAGGAGACCGAGCCCTGCTGCTGGATCAAGTTTTGAACTGCCCTCCACCGACCTGCATCACAGACTGACTGGTGATGACACTCCTGCCCTGTAACTTAACCAATAACAGCCTCTGACTGTCCTTGACTGATAGCCAGCCTCCCCCCATGTAAACTGAAACCAGCCTGCTTCGTAACAGTTTAGCTCCTCTGTTCCAGCTTGATGACTTCTTTCCAACTCCAGGTCTCTTCGTTTTCCCCCTGCATAATGAATGCTTCCTCACCAGCAGGATGTTCCTACATAAATGGTACAAGTCAAAAGGAACCCTGCCCACACAGACACTGGTGCTGGCGGCAGGCTGTTAAAAACAGACAACTTTCAAATCAGCAGGCAGTCACAAAACAATCCCTGCCTTCTATCTGCCAAACTGTGTGTGCGTGTGTGTGTACGTGTGTGCGTGTATGTGTGTTTGGGGAAGGGGGAGACAGCATTCTATATAAGACAGAGAGAGAGAGAGTGTGTGTGTGTGGAGAGAGCTCATTGAAGGCAATTTATGTGGTGAGTGAGGTTAAAAGCAGTGAACTCTAATCTAGCTGCTTGCTGCCTTTTCCATGCACAACAGTATACACATCTGAGTACATATAAAGGGTTCCAACCTGGAAATTTCTGGGTATCTGTCCATTCCAGTCCGACCCTGCCACCATAATACTGCAGCAATTACAGTACTGTGCATGTGTGATACTTGCACATGTGCAGGTTGCCCCGGAGTCAGCCCTGCACAACATGGTGGTGCTGACATTACTACGTGTAACAACCCAGTCCCCTTGGGTTACTAGAATACCATTAGCACTAGCCTTAAGCAGGTAGGAAAAAGCAGCTGGTGGGGAACTCATTAGGGGTTTTCTATATAATGACACTGTTGTTTACTTAGCTAGCCTGAGAGAAGGATGATTGTCATTTAGAACTCTCCCAGCAGCATAACCATGTTTTAATATATGGATTTTGAATTTAATAGTATACTGAAGTATACAAGAAAATCACAGTAATACCACTGAAAAGAAAGTGATAATAGTACTGTTGCCCACTGGTAACAGTATCTTTCAAAAGTGATAATTGTATCGTTCAGGTTCTGTAATAGTATTGTTTGGGACCTGAACGATATTATTATCAACAAAATTTAAGACTACAAGTGCAACTCTGAGCACAATGTCGTACTAAAGCGTGCCTTTGGATTGGCTGTTTTTCCTGTGTGGCTGGGCAAAACAATAAAAAAAAATGGTGGCTCACTATCTCGCTTAGTGAGGTTGCACTGCATGTCTCCCAGCGTGTCCATGATTCTTTCCTTTTTTCTTTTGTATTCTTCAGAGGAAAATAAAAAGCCTCCGGGTGCTACAAAAAAGAGAAAAGGTAGGACTACCTACAATTCTTACGAGTCCAACATGACTGAGAGCAGGGACGGGGCTAAGAGCGAGTCACAAGACATTACTGTGGTAGACCAGAAACAAGAATACTTCACTGCAACGGCCGACCGCTGGCGCCCATAAAAAAATTATAAAATGGCATTAAATTCAAAATCCATATTTTAAAAAATAACGTATAGGTGCCGGTGCATTACCAGCGAGTGATATCATCTCAAGGTTCTGGACATGGGAACCTCTCGAGCTTCGCTCTCTAGGTTTCTACCTGTCCAGAACCTCTCGATGATATTACTCAGTGGTAATGCACTGGCACCTATACATTATTCTCTTTAGCGTCAGCTGCTCTTGGGGAGCTTAGAATGTTCATCAGTAAGTTCAAGTATGTCAGTTAGACTGGCAGGAGGTCTTCCGTTGGGACTCTGTCAAAGGGAGCCCTGGTATTTCTCACCCTAGTTTGGCAAAATCTTCAGTTTGCCTGCAGGACTGTTTAGTTTCACTCTAGGGGAGTGAGAGGGAATGCAGTTCTTGTGGATCCAAGGAGCAGTCCCCTGAAGTTCACAGCTGCCCTTAAGAAAGAACAATGAGTAGAATCTGACAACTACCAGAGAAAGAAGGGTGCCTTTTGTTCCTTCCATGACTGGGAGGAAGGAACAACACCTTGAACTGCATCTTGATGGTCCCTCACCGCTCCACCCTCATCGGTCAGATTGGTTTCGCCCATTTTTTCCCTACAATCTGGAATTCTTTCCCCCTTAAATATGACACTCTTTCTCCAAGTACTCCCTTACCTCTGCCATACACAATTACCTTTCCCTCAGCTGTTCCTGCTTTAACCCATCTTAATACCTATCCCTAGTTTCTGCCTTCGTACCATGATGCTCCCTGGCAGGGTTCTCAACATCCTGAAGGGGGAAATCAGGAAATGGCTACCCCTTCTCTTCATATTCAATTCTTGCCTCTCCCCGCTCTTCTCCACCTGCCCTTCTGGGTCACCAGTGTGCACAACCAAATCCCATCCTTTTTACTCCAACAGCACTTGCATACTACCTCGAGCCTGCTCCTGGTACACTCATGCACTATAAATGGTTCTAGTGCATTATTATTGTTTTGTGTATTTATATGTTCTTTTGTATGATTTTGGACATGTATTGTAATTTATCCAATGTTCCACTGCTGTTTATGGTACAATACCTTGTGTTCCAACTGTTGCATCTTACAATGTTGTATTGTTTGCACTACCCACGTACTATTGTAACTGATCATCCTTCACAACCCTATGTAAACCCTCCCCCCAGGTTGCACCATGAGACAAGCAACTTGTTGTTCAGTGTGCCCTCCTGATGAAACATTTCAAAAATAAATATAAAAACTAATCTGTGAGTACAGAATTGTAGACTGTTCTCTGAAGGAGTTGTCTAAGGTGTTTGTGCACCATACCTGTAGATAAGGCTAGATCACACCAGCCAGGACCCCTTTCAACACAACTGTGCTAAATTTAAAGTTAAAGTTGGGAGTCTTCAGCAATTCATTGGGGATTGGAGACTCATTTGATGTAACACTGAAGAAATGGCAGAGGCTGTTTGGGGTGCACCAGTGTGAATAAATTATCACCTTACTGAGGTTCTTGTTAGAACTGCACAAAAGTGAAGAGACAACAGACAAGTGGCTTCCAGCAAGGAATATAATTTATTTCTGGTATATAAAGCAAGCTTATAATCAGTGGTGTAGTCACCGGGAGAATACTTCCAGTCTTTCTTACCTATGTAGGCTGCAGCAAGTCTCATCTCCGACAAGATGTATAATGCAAAGGGTCATACCCCTGATAATTACTATAGCAACGGCTAAAAGGATATATAAAAATCCTACAATTGGACAATGGCAAATAGCCTGACTCCTAACTACCCTGAGAAAGCATGCTGAGCTGTCAGAAACAGATAACATGAGACAATGGGATCTTGTGCTTCTGTGAAGGACTCTTGGGGTTACAGTTCTGCATAAATGCTAATGATGGCAGTATTGCCTAACTAATAATTATACAATAATAATAACAGAAGTATCTCCCAGTGTTACAATAAGTAAAGCATAATCATACTTAGCAATAATACAGTAGTCCTGAAACAAAAACACTGCTTGCTACTCTTAGTTTGTGAGAGTACTAGCTATTTGAAATAGAACACTGTACTTGTGCTCACTGTGTGGTTAATTTTAGCGCATTAGCACAAGGGAGCCCTATTGTCCTGTCAGGATGTAGGTAGAGAGGCGAGGTGGAGACACACTTACATCTGTCCACCTAACCTACCTATTTCTACTATGAATATCAGGCTCACCAACATTTTAAAACTTATGCCATGCATGAGTGGCTAAAATTGAACTTTTATGGACACATGGAACAGCCTTCCTGAGGAGGTTGTGGGGTCTAAAATTGTGGGAGAATTCCAGAATGCATGGAACAGACATAAGGCAATTCTCGTGGAGGGTAGGAGGAAATAGGCAGTTGGTTAACTAGGATCTGCAGCGTATCCTGTAGGTAGGAATATGGGCAGACTAGCTGGGCCAAGTGGTCCTTATCTGCCATCAAAGTCTATGTTTCTATGTTAAAACTGTCAGATTCTTTGGTGTGAAAACACTCTCATAACCCCGGGAAGTTACTTCCAGATTATAACAATGTATAACTTGAGTACTGCTGCAAGCAGGGTGCCAGTCCTGAAACAAAAACACTGCTTGCCACTCTTAGCTTGTGAGAGTATTAGCTATTTGTAATGGAACACTGTACCTGTGCTCACTGTGTGGTTAATTTTAGTGCATTAGTGCATGGGAGCCCTATTGTCCTGTCAGGACATAGGTAGAGAGGGGCAAGGTGGGGCAATACTTATATCTGTCCATGTAACCTAACTATTTCTGCTACAGATATCAGGCTCACCAACATTTTAAAACTTATGCCACACATGACTGGCTGAAATTGAACTTTTATTTTAAAACTGTCAAATTCCTTAGTGCGAAAACACTCTTGTAACTCCAGGAAGTTACTTCTGGGTTACAACACCGTATAACTTGAGTACTGCTGCAAGCAGGGTGCGCATGGCAGGGCATGCATATCACATGTGGAGATGCATGCAGAGACACGCGCATCTGCATGTGTTATGCATGTTAAGCGTAGACAGTAAGCTAGCGTTCACTACAAACAGCAATGGACCAACAGGTAGGCCTTAATCAATTTAAAAGGTAGCCACTCAAATTATTTGCATCCCACCTCACTGTCAGAACTAGCTTATAAAACTCACACTAGCAGACACCTTTTCCACTGTAACCAATTGAAATACTCATTCCAACATTTGGAACATGGACTGTAGTGAACTTTTAAAAGGGAAGTTGGCTACTAAATGTACAATGTGTGATATGTATTTAATTACTGATGTCCCTGTTTTAGAGGAATCCTTTACATGTCTTAAATGCAAACAAAATGAGGAACTAATGGCTGAGGTATCCCTATTTACCACCAGATTAAAAGCACTAGAAATCAGTCAGCAGTGCATGTACCAAAGAATGAACAATAAAGTAACTGAACAAACACTAATACAAAATATAGTAGACATGGGAGAAATTAATAGCCAATACCCAGTTTCTGCACCAAGCAGTCTATCACTAAACAAAAGTACACAAAGAACACTAAGCATGGCCTCCCTTAACAAAGCTACCCCAGACTTGCCAAAACACAAAAAAGAACAAGGGACGAGGAAGGGGATGACTGTTCAGAAGAAAACTGGTACCGCATTCAAAGCAAAAGACCAATACAAAAAGGAAGAAAGAGGGAAACATTTACATTACCACTATACAATAGTTTTGACCCATAGGCACAAATTTTGGAGGACCCTCAAGCCACCTCCCTTGATCACAACATTTCTACTCCCTCCCCCCAATGCAATTGGATAGTGTGACACTTGGACAGCTGGTTCTGATCACTGTATGATTTTTTGTAATATAAAAATGTGTTATTGACTGTCTCTCTTGAGAGATACTGAGGCAGCATGTGGCATGACACACACACACACACACACACACACACTCCGGTTTTAGATACAAGATGTTACCTGGAAGGCCAGAAGATCATTACAGACTAGAACAAGCCTTAATTTGGGATCTCCTGGTTATCTAGCTTTATTGTAGCTTGCCAGCTGCTAGGCTAGAATCATAAACTTTTATAACATTTAGAGGACGAAAAACCAGGTTATGTCACACTGGTGCGAAGTTATAAATGCTTTGATGTCTGTAAAATGGATGCTGCTCATGAATAAAAGGAAAGACTTAAGTAAGAAGTCATATTGAGAAAAAATGAGTTGTGCTGAGGTAACAGAATTTCATACTCTGATAAAACATCCTGTTTTGTATAGATATCATGTTTTATATTCTGACAGGGAGGAGCTAGGCGACCTGCTGCAAAGAGGTTGGCAAAGCCAGTTTTTAAGCAGTATTCTGTTTTCCACTTAGAACACAGATGTTTGAACTCTTAAAAAGCAACATCAGGCACTGTTAGAAGAATACCTTAGAACAGACAAGTATAAATAGAATAATAGATACATTCTGGTGTATTACAAGGCAGTAATTCATCGAGAGGATCTGGGGGCACAGCAAATCTTGAGAGTGAAGCTCGAGAGGTTTCAAGTGCACCTAGATCCTCGAGATGAAGAACTGCCTTGTAACACAAGAATGTATTTGTTATTTTTTGTAATACATGGATGCGAGGAAATTGTCAGTGCTTACCTTTGCCAAAGAATGAGGAATCTTCGACTGGGGTGCTGAGGTGATTTTCATGTGAGAAGGAGCCAGTGATTGCGGCAACATTGAAAACTTTAAAAAAATTCAAACCGCTAAACTGTGCAGTGTTAAACTGCTAAACGAAACAGCGGAAACAACTTTTTTTTTCTCCAGCGACGGTTGCTGTGGTCAGTTAGTCAGACTCCAAGTAGGAGTAGTGAAGCGAAGGAACAATTTTCTCTCGCTAAGCGAGAGACGCCCGCCATGTTTTTTGAAATTATTGATCCGCCCACAAAGAAAGCGCATCCAATCAGAAGGTGCGGTTTTACCAATGTCACCACGCACAGCTTTGGGGATGTCAGGAAGCCGGCTACGATCTTGAGTTTGCGCTGTTCAAGTTTTCTGATAATACTATCGTTCGGAGCTCAAACAATAGTATTATGAGCTCCGAACGATAGTATTATCACTAGGCAACGATGGTATTATCACTTTGGCTCCGGTGTATTACTGGAAATTTTTTATATGCTTTTCAGTAGTGTTATTTTAAATATCCATATATTACAAGTGTATTAGTGATAGGAATCTGCACTTTTTAAAACCTTATTCTTTTAAGTGATTTGCATGTTCTGTGATATATGGTTCTGTATTTACCTTTTACATTTTTATCTATTTTTAAGTAAAAATCTTATCTTCAAAGAGACTATTTGTGTCTTCCAAGCCTTCCTGTTTTTGCCTTTGATGCCTGGATGGTTAAGAATTTGACAGCCCTGTGCATGAGCTTATATGGGAATACCAAATTGGAAAAAGGTAAGAGTTATCTGAGGTCTTTAATAGAGTTTTTAACAGGGTTCATTTTGTACACCTAGTTAGGTGCCCATGGCCAAAAGATATCTGGCAATCCCTGAAGAGCAGAATTATCTGAGCCTATACATTGGGTACACTAGCAAGAGGTTAACAGTTTGAATCCCTCCAGAACTGAGGCGAAAGGTTGATTCAAATCCACAGAACAGACAAGAGTTACCTTGTTCTGTTAACTGTTCACAAGACTGCACTCAGAGGTTGGCACTATGGGAGCAGGGGGCCTGACCTGCTGAGTGGGTGTGTGACAGATTGGCTGGCAGTGGTGTGAAAAATGTTGGTATTACAAGCTCTAATTGTTCAGTGTGTTAGCTTAGACTGTCAGCTCACTTGCAAAAAAAGGGCAGTAGATTTATTTTTTAAAAAAGGAAACAGAACTGTATTACTTGACTTACAGTCGAGTTCCTACCTGTTTTATATTTTTTTTGTAAAGTGCAAGTCAGAGTAGCCATAGTTAGGGAAGAAGATGGCTTCCAACTACAGTGGGCACACTGTAGACTACTTAAAGCAGTTGTGCAGGGACAGAGGATTCTTGTACGAGGTGAAAGCCACCAAGCATAATCTCATGGATGCCATGATGGTAGCAGATACCCAGAGCATCAAGTCACAGACAGTGACTCTAAGGGGCCTAACCTTGAATGTGGAAGGGCTAGTGGCCGGTGCAGTGTTCAGATCCAATGAGGAGGACAGCAGGGTCACTGCCAGTGAAGGGCCACAGCAGCAGGGGAAGGTCACCAGTAACCTGGATCCAGAAGTACTTAGGCTGCAAATTGAGTTGCACAGAATGGAGCTGGAGTTCCAGAGGAAGCCAGAGCAAGAATGCTGAGAGGCAGAGTGAGAATGCCAGAAGGCAGACCGAGAGGAGCAAGAGTGCCAGAGACAACATGAACTAGAGAAGCTATGACTCCAACCACCAGCACCAGAGCAGATAAGTGGCTTGGGTTTAACTGGGACTACAGGACTGGGTTACAAATTGAATTCCAAATTGATAGCTGAATTTAAAGAGGAGGAGGATATGGATGCCTTTTTAAACTCTTTTGAAAAAGTTTGCATTCAGGCTGAAATTCCTAGAGAGTCCTGGAGCTTCCAGCTTTCCCTGCTACTTACTGGGAAAGCTCAGGATGCATTGGGTCAAATGGACAATGAGGGCAGTAGTAATTACAGCAAATTTAATGCTGCACTGTTAAAAAAGTTTTAATTAACTGCTGAATCATACAGAGCTAAATTCTATAAGTTCAAGAGAAGCCCTGATATGAGCTACAAGGAGCTAGCCACGAAACAATGTCAGTTTTTAAAACGTTGGTGTGAAGGAATTGAAACCAACTCTGTTGATAAAATTGAAAATGTGATTTAGTTAAAACAGTTTTATTGGGCATGTCCGGCAGAGCTAAAAACCTGGCTGGAGGACCGAGATCCCAAAACAGTGCAAGAGGCTGCTGAACTCTCGGACCACTATGCCAAGAGCAGACCTGCTCTGAGAGTGAATGGGTTGGGCATGGCAATGCAGAAAGGGAAAAGCACGCCTTCAGGGCAGCTAAAACCCTTACTGCCTCCACCAAAACCAGTTAGCCCCAGGTTTCAGAGAAAAGATTTCTCTGAGAGAAGAAATGAATGTTGGTTGTGTAAAGAAACTGGGCATATTGCCAGGCAGTGTCCCAAAATGCTGAGCAATAATACACAACAAGGTGCTAGGAAAGAAGTGAGTTGTTTGTATGTCCATGGAAGCATGCATGGGAACATGAGGGAACACATGCACCCAGTCATGGTGAATGGTGTACAAATGCAAGGGTTAAGGGACACAGAGGCATCCCTGACATTGGTAAAAGGGGATCTGGTACAGCCTGATCAGCTTATACCCAATAAATATGTCACTGTACAATATTTTACTGGTGAAGAGAAAATATTGCCACTCGCCAGTATTCTCCTAGGCTGGGGTGAAACAGGGTGAACTGTACAACAGGTGGCTGTGGCCAAAACCTTAGCAGTGGATGTGATCCTGGGCAACAATCTCAAACAAGGGATGGTGTGTGCAGTTACCCATAGCCAAGCAGCAAGGGAAAATTGTTGTTCCCTGTCCCTGCAGAAGCCATTATGAAAACCACTGAGAGGTTGGTTCCCCAGCCTGTGTCTCTTGATATGAAGATTAAGGAAAATGGGGTAGAAATTTCCCCAGTAGCAGTTAACCACACAGCTACAGAGGGTTGCTCCAAAAAGGGAAGGGTGACTCATTGTTAGAAGGTTGGGATTGACAGTGATCCTGAGGGCCCTGATGCTAGTGCTAGGGACCCTAGTGTAGTGACTGAAGGGGAACTGTCCCATGCCTTGAGAATGTGTGAGGAGTTTGCAGCTGCTCAGAGAAGTGACATTAGTCTAGAGAAGCTGAGGACTTGGGCAGAATCTGATGGTGCACAGGGAGGTGATGGCAGACATAAGGTTTATTGGGAAAATGGACTTATGTATATGCAGGCTGTGCAGACAGAGGGAGGAAGGGATGCTAGACAGGCAGCTTGTCGTTCCCCAGGGTATCGTGAGCAGTTGCTCAAGATTGCACATGATATTCCCTTGTCTGGTCATCTGGGAATCGTGTGCACTACGCAGTGGTTGGCCCAGAATTTCTACTGGCCTAACCTCACCCAGCAGGTGAAGTAGCATTGCAGGTCTTGCCACTGGTGCCATGATATAGGGAAGGCGGTCAAGAAAACCCAAGCCACCCTGATTACATTTCCCACAGTGGAGGAGCCATTCCAGAGGGTGGGAATGGATATTGTGGGGCCTTTAAATACCACCAGCTCATCAGGGAAGAGATTAATCCTGATTGTGGTGGATTATACCACCTGGTACCCAGAGGCAGTTGCCCTATCCTCACTGAGGACAGACAAAGTGGCAGATGCCTTACTTGGGATTTTCTTCCATGTTGGGTTTCCACAGGAAGTTATCACTGATCGATGGGGTTCCTTCATGTCAGACCTAATGAAATGTTTATGGGAGAAGTGTGGGTGGTGCAGAGATGCACAACACTGTATCACCCACAAGCCAATGAGCTTGTGCAAAGATTTAATGGCACCCTGAAGTCTATGCTCCGGGCATTTGCTGAACAGCATGGGAGGGACTGGGAGAAATACCTTCCCCACCTGTTGTTTGCATACAGGGAGGTGCCCCAAGAGTCAACAGGATTTTCCCCCTTCAAACTCTTATATGGATGCTGGGCACGTGGGCCCATAGACTTGATCCAGGAGGACTGGGAAGGCAAGAATGCCACCTATTGAACTCCCATTGTGGATTACACCCTTAGGTTTAGGGAAAGGCTGAAGGAGCTTATGGGGACAGCCCAGAGCAACCTGGCAGCTGCCCAACAGAAACAGAAAGTGTGGTACAACCACAAAGTCAGGGCTAGCCCATACATGGTGGGTCAGGAAGTCATGGTCATTATTCCAGTCCGGAAAGACAAGCTGCAGGCTGAGTGGGCAGGACCATACAAAGTGGTTAGGAAGGCAAATGATGTGAACTACATTACAGAGTTACCTGACAGAAGACAGACAGAAAGGATGTACCATGTCAACATGATGAAGCCATATGCAAATAGGATTGACATGGTGTTTGCAGTGTGTAGTCCTGGGGAGGGAACAGACAAGGGAGACCCCCTTCTGGACTTGCTGGAGGAAAATAAGTGGGATTCCTCTGTGGAGGTAGTTAAATTGTCTCCCCAGCTGACTGTGGACAAGATCCAGGAAGTAGGGGAGGTTTTAGCAAACTTTGCCCCATTGTTTAGTGCCAAGCCTGGACTAACCCCCTTAGTAACTTATGTGGAGACAGGGACACAGACACCCATACGGCAGACAGCATATCAGGTGTCAGAGGCTGTCCAAAAGGACATTAGGAGGGAAGTGGAGGAGATGCTGGATTTAGGGGTAATCCAGAGATCTCACAGCCTCTGGGCCTCACCCATAGTCCTTGTGCTTAAGCCAGATGGCTATACTCATTTCTGTGTGGACTATCGTGGACTGAATGCAGTCACAAAGTCAGATGCCCACCCGATGCCCCAGATGGATGAACTCCTGGACAAGTTGGGAGGGGTGACCTACCTTACGATGAATGACCTGACCAAGGGGTATTGGCAGGTAGAGTTGATGGACAGATCTAGGGAGAGGTCGGCCTTCATCACTCCGATAGGCTTATTTGAATTTAAAGTAATGCCTTTCAGAATGAAGAACACCCTGACCACTTTCCAAAGGTTGGTGAACCAGATGTTAAATGGTGCTGAGGAGTACGCTGTGGCATACCTGGATGACATTGCCATCTCTAGTGCCAGCTGGGAGGAAAACTTGTCCCACCTTGGGGAAGTACTGGGCAGGATACAGAGGGCCGGGCTCACTGTCATAGTTGAGAAGTGCCAGATGGCCATGGGAGAAGTGGCATACCTTGGGCATGTGGTAGGCCGGGGACAGCTCTGTTCTAACCAACTAAAAATAGAGGTAATCCAGGCATGGTCCAGACCAGAAACACAGAGGCAGGTCAGGAGTTTTCTAGGGACAGCAGGGTACTACAGGAAATTTGTACCCGATTACAGTGCCCTGGCTGCTTCCTATCTGACCTGACAAAGAAAAGGATGCCAAAGAAAATTACCTGGGGCCCAGCCTGTGAGGAAGCCTTTTCCAGACTAAAGGAGACACTGTGCAGTGCTCCTGTTTTGACAAGTTCTGACTATAGCAAACACTTTATAGTTCAGACTGATGCCTCAGACATGGGTATTGGGGCAGTAAGAAGTCAGACATCCAGCCAAAGGAGAGAGATGACTCAGTAGTGTACCTAAG
Organism: Neoceratodus forsteri; assembly: GCA_016271365.2. NCBI lineage: Eukaryota > Metazoa > Chordata > Ceratodontiformes > Ceratodontidae > Neoceratodus > Neoceratodus forsteri. The sequence goes on along the minus strand of JADMNL010000035.1, from coordinate 27,965,997 downwards.
TAGGAAGTTGCTTCCCAGGGAGCAGGCATACTCTACTGTGGAAAAACATAGAAACATAGACTTTGACAGCAGATAAGGACTGCTAGGCCCATCGAGTCTGCCCATTTCCCTACCTACAGGATAGGCCACTTATAAAGAATGTCTTGCCATAGTGTGGGCCCTAAAGAAGTTGGAACCATACTTATATGGGCAGCATTTTGTGATGCAGACTGACCACAACCCCCTGGTTTGGCTGAGGCAGATGGGAAAAACAATGGTAGATTGCTAAGATGGAGTCTTGCTTTGCAAGGGTATGATATGACAATTATACATAGGACTGGAGCCAAAAATCAGAACTCTGATGGGCTGTCTCATGTGTACGAGGAGTGAACTGATTTGGGAAGCTCATCCCATGCAGGGGATAGAGCACCCAAATTCAGTTTAGGTGGGGAGGAATTGTGACACTTGGTCAGCTGGTTCTGATCACTGTATGATTGTTTGTAATATAAAAATGTGTTATTGATTGTCTCTCATGAGAGATGCTGAGGCAACATGTGGAATGACACACACTCACACACAGGTTTTAGATACAAGATGTTATCTGGAAGGTCAGAAGATCATTATATACTAGAACAGGCCTTTATTGGGATCTCCTGTTTATCTAGCTTTATTGTAGCTTGTCAGCTGTTAGGCTAGAATCATAAACTTTTATAACGTTTAGAGGAGGAAAAACCAGGTTACGTCACACTGGTGCAAAGTTATAAATGCTTTGATGTCTGTAAAAGCAGGATGCTGTTCATGGATGAAAGGAAAGACTTAATTAAGAAGTCATATTGAGAAAATGAGTTGTGCTGAGGTAACAGAATTTCATACTTTGATAAAACATCCTGTCTTGTATATATATAGTTGTTTTATATTCTGACAGGGAGGAGCTAGGGTGACCTCATGCAAAGAGGTTGGCAAAGCCAGTTTTTAGACAGTATTCTGTTTTCCACTTAGAACACAGATGTTTGAACTCTTAAAAAGCAACATCAGGCACTGTTAGAAGAATACCTTAGAACAGACACGTCTAACTGTATTAGCGGTAGGAATCTGCACTTTTTAAAACCTTATTCTTTTAAGTGATTTGTATGTTTTGTGATATATGGTTCAGTATTTACCTTTTACATTTGTATCTATTTTTAAGTAAAAATCTTATCTTCAAAGAGACTATTTGTGTCTTCCAAGGACTTCTGTTTTTGCCTCTGATGCCTGGATGGTTAAGAATTTGACAGCACTGTGCATGAGCTTATATGGTAATACCAAATTGGAAAAAGGTAAGAGTTATCTGAGATCTTTAATAGAGTTTTAACAGGGTTCATTTTGTACACCTGGTTAGGCGTCCATGGGCAAAAGATACCTGGCAACCCCCAAAGAGCAGAATTATCTGAGCCTATACATTGGATACACTAGCAAGATGTTAACAGTTTGAATCCCTCCAGAACTGAGACCAAAGGTTGATTCGAACCCACAAAACAGACAAAAGGGTTCCCTTGTTCTGTTTACTGTTCACAAGACTGCACCAGGAGGTTGGCACTGTGGGAACAGAGGGCCTGACCTGCTGAGTGGGTTTGTGACAGCACCACTGGAAAAAACCCAGAAGCATTATTGCCATCACAAATTGACCCACCTTTAATACCATTGGAGAATACTACTGAGAAAATCCCTGAAGCCCTGTTGCCATCACAGAATAACACCACCATAGACTACAGCATACATGATCATACAAATAATGAAAATGAATTATTATAAGAACAAATATTTATATTACAGTATTCTATGGCCAAATTCACCAGCAGGTACTCAACTAGAGGCAATAAAGAGAACACAGCTAGCTGTAGTTATAGTGGGACAAAAATTAGCTACATACTTTCCATGCTGCCTGGAATCTTTCAAGCAGGTGAGAGGTGTGTAGCTATAATGCTTTACTCCATGGGTAATGGGATACTGTTAAGACAGTTCATTGAATGGTTCCACTTATAGGACTAAGTCAGTGTTAATGTTCAGAAATGGGGGGGGCAAAAAATACTCCACTCGGGCTGTTGTAAAATTTCTCAAAGTTCTTTATTTATTTTTGTTAATTGCCCTGATGTTTTGCACGCTTGTGCTTTTTCAAAGGGCTTTTCATGTATTCTGTAAGAATAATAGATAAATATTGTTTATAAATCTTACATTTTTGGATTCCATTTCTTTTCATTATTCTTCTATTAAGATTTTCTATTATACTTCATTACCACTGTACTTCTTTCTCATGCTACTTATAGTACATACTCTGTGCTTTGTTCACTCTTGTAATTAAAACTTTACGATAATATACAGTAATAGAGAATATGTACCCTGTATTCGTGCTTTGTTTCCACACTGGCCAGATACTTTTTGCTTCTGCCTTTGCCTGTTCTACTGATTCTTCATGGCAAGGAATTGCACCAAACTTGTGTCTTAACTATAATATAAACAATATGTGAATCTTTCAAGCAATAACAAATTCAAAAATTGCAATCTTACATGCGGGAACTAATGATATTTGAAGGCATGATGTTGATACTATTATTAAAGACACTAAATCAGCCATTAGGACTCTTCAGAATTTAAATGTAGTACCAATCATTTCGGAAATGTTACCAGTACCTAGGGCCAGTTACAACAAACAGAAAAACATCAAATAATACAACTGGTTGCGAAGACAGTGCTTGGAAAATAACATTGACTGTATTAGGACTTGGGAACTTTTCAATAACAGACCCAATTTATATGGGTTTGATGGTTTACACTTAAGTAAACAGGGCTCTAGAGTCATATGATGTATCTTCCATAAAACACTACAAAAATATATCACGGCAAAAAAATAGATCCTAAGGGGCAAGGGGTTAAATCAAACTGCACTATGAACAAACTTCAAGTTAAAGACAGAACAAAAACAAAATTACATAAAAGAAATAACAACATGGGTCTTACTTTTTTACTTACAAATGCACATAGTCTACACCATGTAAAAATGGACGAGCTTGAAATAATTTTAACAAGGGACAATATTGACATAGCTGCAGTAACTGAAACATGGTGGGGGGTTTCATCCAGTTGGAATGCTAAAATAAAAGGCTACAAAACTTACTACAAAAATAGAACAATAAGAAAGGGTGGGGGGATAGCCTTATTTATAAAAGGGAATATAATATACAAACCCATTAGTGATTTGACTGACAATACTTTTGAAACTATTTGGGTTGAAATTTTAAACAATAAACAAACAAAAAAAAATGATAATAGGCATTTGTTATAGACCACCCGACATAGATATTACAACCAACAAGGCTTTACTAAAAGACATTTCAGACAAAACCAATAAAGACATTATCCTATTGGGGGATTTTAACCTGCCTGGGATAAACTGGACCAATGGCATGACTAGAACTGACCTGGAAAGTACTTTTCTTGAAATGTGTGAGTCTCATAGCCTAAACCAGTTAATTTCTGAATCTCCCAGAAATACCAATATTCTGGACTTACTGTTAACTAATATTCCTGAAAATATCTACAATATTCTTATAAAAGACCCCTTAATAAACTCAGACCACAACACAATAAATTTTGCTACCAATTTCATATCTCACAAAATAGTTGGGAAAACAACTTTTAAAAATTATAATCTAGCCAGTACCGAACAAATCATGGAGGCTGTGTATAATTGGGATTGGAATGACATCCTGACCAACCCTGAAACACTGTAAACAAATATTAAAGTAAAATCCTTGAAATAGAAGCACATTTTATCCCCAACAAAACTATATGTATAATAGTAAGGACAAATTACCTATTTGGCTCACACCCACAATTTCTAAATTAATAAAAAGAAAAAGCATTTAGAGCCTTAATAAGAGACAACACCACCTGTAACAAAAACAAGTACAAAGAAATTCTTAGGAAATATAAAAACAAAATTAGAACTGAAAAAAAAAATTAATTCAAATTACCATATGTAAAAGATGGGGGGGGGGGGGAAGAGTTTTTACTCCTATGTTAACAATAAAAAATCTACCCAAAAAGCTATGGGTCCCCTCAAAATTGGGTCCATGGAAAGTACTACCCCCTTAGAAATGGCAGAAGAATTAAATACTTATTTCTGTTCAGTTTACAACAAAACCAGTCCTTTCTACATAAAACCAATTGCGAAAACAATTACATCAGATAATAACACAATAGAAATAACTAAAACAAAAATCAAAATACAGCTAGACAAACTAAATACCAATAAATCACCTGGACCTGATAAATTGCATGCTAGATTAATAAAGATGATTTCTAGTTGGCTATTTGACCCATTGCACAAGATATTTACTATGTCCCTATCCACTGGAATTATCCCTAGCGACTGGAAAACAGCAATGATCACCCCTATATTCAAGAAGGGCTCCCTTAGTGATGTGGCAAACTATAGACCAGTCAGCCTGACCAGTATACTGGGGAAACTATTTTAAACTATTCTAAAGAAAAAAATTAGAGGAAGATATGATAAAAAAGGGGATAACTGATTAATCACAGCATGGTTTTAAAAACTCAAGATCATGCCTTACGAGCAATTTAATATTTTATGAAAAAGTAAGCAAATTCATAAACAGTAAAAAACCTGCAGATATAATTTTTCAAAAACATTCAACAAGGTGGTTCACCAAACTCTAATTGATAAAATGCATAAACTTGGAATAAATAGTTTACTGGTGAACTGGGTAAACAAATGGTTGAATAATCATACACAACCCATCTGCATTAGGGGATATCAGTCACCCTTAGGATACGTGACCAATGGTGTGCCGCAGGGTTCAGTCCTGGGGCAGGTGTTGTCCAACGTATTCATTTCATACATGACTCTAAACTTACATAATTTGGCCATAAAATTTGCAGATGATACTAAAATATTGTCGAAAGTCAAAACTAACAAGGACATAAAATACATAAAACAGGACCTAATTACATTAGAAGTTTGGGCACAAAACAATGACATGTTATTTAATACTGAAAAATGTGTCGTTATGCACCTTGGTGAAAACAATAGTAATCAACATTATACATTAAATGGCTCAACATGAAGTACAGTCACTGAAGGAAAAGATCTCGGAATAATCATAAACTCTGATTTAAGTTTTGGAAAACATTGTGGTCATCTGGTAACCAAAACTAATAGAATAATAAGTTGCATCAGAAAACCTTTTGTATCCAGAAATAGAGACTTTATATTGCCTCTTTATAGAACCTATATTAGACACCACCTAGATTATTGTTCCCAGTTATGGAGTCCATACTTCAAGAAGGACATGTCTTGACTTGAAAGGGGTTCAGAGATGGATTACCAAAATGGTTGATAACATGCAAAATAAAACCTATGACCAACAGCTGAGGGAGTTGAATATGTACTCCTTGGAACAGAGTAGAATAAGGGTGGGACTTATTATTAATGTACAAAATTTAAAGAGACCCAGAATTAATGACTGAACTAGGTATGGCATTTATTTCCAGACCTTGTAATCTCAGAAATCACAAATTTCAACTACCGCTAGCATATCCCAAAAGTAATAATAGAAGATGCTTTTACACACAAAAAATTATTCCATTATGAAACCCATTACCAGAACACCCTGTAAACTCAATTAATGTGGGCTGGCAGTACAGCCTAGAAGTTAGAGGAATGAGGTGTGAACAAGCTTGATACATTCAGCAGACCAGACCTGAGTTTGTTTCTCACAGCCTCCACTTGCATACTGTGTGACTCTGAGAAAGTCACTTAAACTCCCAGTGCTCCCAGGTCACCCCTGAAAACAGGCACTTGTGCCTAATGGGCCTAACCCAGTTACCAAAGAATAAATCAATTTAATTGTTGTTGTTTTTAGCTGTATTTATTATTGTATGGATAATTTTACTCTGTTTGTCCCATTTATGTTTTGTACCTCTTTACCACAGGAATTTGTTGTAAATGGGGATCTCCCCAATCAAAATCTCCTGTATAAAAATAAATCTTTTAACAAACAAACAACAAATATAGAGATCTTTAAAAAAAATCTGGACACCTACCTACTACAACCACAGTAATTTATTCCAGTGTGCTGAAAGGTGTACTTATATGGTTATCCCACCTTCTGTACATCTAACGCATCCTAGTATAACTCCTAATATAATGCAGATCCTGACACCTATGCTTGTACGATAAGTGTCTGTGCCCTAATATAGGTGTATATACCTATAAGCGTTACTGTCTTCGAGGTAGGGGAGCTAGTCAGGGGTGCTGGTCCATGGATAACATTTCCCCCCTTGTTGCCTCAGAAGGGGCAATAATCCCAAGTAGGTGGTGGGATGGAGCTAAAAAGGTAATTTACAAGCCCGACTCATGAACTTTGTAAAGGAATTTGAGTTGTTCTCAATGTTGTCTTAGGGTACATCGCAGGCAGAAGAGAACAAAAATAAGGAAAACAATCAAAAATGCCTGAATAACCAGAAAGACTTTAAATGTGAGTTCTAACCAAGTATTACCTAAGGCAAAGCTTAAATCACCATCATGAATGAGATCATTAAGAGCATCAGTAACTTTGGATATATTTTATTGCTAATGTAAATCAAAGGAGTATCTTTTCTAGTTAAAAGAGACTTCAAGGAAAGTGTCAAAGGATCAAGGTGTACCTTAAAGATAGGCAAATATTGAGACAGGGCAAGCAAGTATTGGGGATCAGTATCAATAATGTCTGGTTCAGGGAGAGGAACAGGCGTGATAACAGTGTGACCAATAACAGTTTTCTGATGAGGACTAAAATGAAAGATAGGCTTAGTAATTTGACACGACTTATCACCATACGGGAAAGATTGATAACTGGTGACTATACAGTACTGACCATCAGAAGTTAAGTAACCCTCAGAGTTGGCACCCACCATCGCTGTAGACGTACTGGACAGGTAAAGGACCGGTTGGTGAGCCGTCTAGTGAAGCGATGTACAGTAACTCTTCAAGATAGCTTTGCAGCTTGTGGATCCTGGATGTCATCATCTGGATAAACATCAGTGAGACTGGATGACAATTCCTCACCCAATGTCAGTGCCCACTCAAGGTGGTCTGGTGCATAGCCACAAACAGGTTTCACAATGTCAAAAATGTCACAGCCGCACAGGAAGTAGTAGCCTTTCTTTGCACAGCAGTTTGTATGGGGTGCTACCCAGGCCTGGAGAAATGAATGGTAAACCAGCATGGAGGGTAAATCAGTTTGTTCTTGATAGATGTCCTCATCAAGATGGCCTATGGAATGTACTCAAGCTAATTTGTCAAAGACAGCTGTAGCAGGATCAAAACATGGTAAAGACACAGTGAAAGTAACAAACATATTGTCCTTAATAGAACAAGTTTTAGAAAAATAACAAGGAGCTTGATTAGGATACCAAGAGACATATCCAATATTTCTAACAGTTGACATAGAAATGATCAGAGTGTTTGCTATACAAACAGAGATACAGCCAGTAGTTTTGCAATGTGGGCAATGCCATTTACCCAATCGGAGATCATGAATAACAACTGGAATTTTGCCTCTTTCCAAATCCCTGAAGAAAGCGTTAACAGTAGAGATAACATAAGAGCCATAGGCAGAGCATAAAATTTCACAGCCAATATATTGCTTGTCCACCTCATGGTCATGCTGAAAAATAAGTTAATTATGTTTATGTTTGGTATCATTGAATCCTTTGGCAATTTCCTGCATATTGTAAACAGTAAAATGTTCTTCATTACTAAGAGAATTTACACTATGTAAAATAGGGGCAAAACATCATTGTTGATAGCTTGTTGGAATTTAAGAGTTTGTGCTTTGATGGTGGCAATATCTGCTCTGTTCCAAATGGACATACCTGAGCCAAAGAGGTCCGTTATGGTGCTGGCTGCCCCAGTGCTGCCTGAGACAGAACTGCCTCACTAGTTATGTCTGTTGCATCCCACTTGAGCGTGTACATGATTTAGATATAACACAATCCTTAGCAGCGGGTCTAAAAACTCCTAAGTGTTCAGTGGTGTGTGGTCCACCAATAGGGTCATTTGTACGTGTTTGATAAGAGAAACAATATCAGTCAGCATCATACTATAGAATTTGGAGGTATTAGTAGTGTGGCAAAAGCCAATTTCAACCATGTTCCAATGTGTGAAATTGAAAATAACTGGGACGTGCATAAATTGTACATTATTAATAAGGGCTCCAGAAAGTGATGTGGTGGTCAAACCACTAGGAGGACCATCCACCTGAAGAGAGCAGTTATTCAGTTCTTCTTGACTTAGTGGGACTACAGAAAGATAAAGAGCATCAGTAGCTACATAGTTATGAGGACAGAAAGAGTGGGCCTCCTCTTCAGAGAGGCGGTCACACCAGGCAGGATCTGTAAGAGCGGTAAGAGTATACCAACCAGTATTTCTAGGAGAGGTCTGTCTGATGGAAAGAGTGCCAGTTTTAGAAATGTTAGTGTTATGCCAGTCATGGAATGTACCTTTGGACAGGTGCACTACAGGGATCATGTAGCCTATAGCATCAGTTTCCCATTGGCTAGAGAGTGAGGATTTATCAGGTGAAACCACTACAGCATTAAGGAAGGGGCCTGAGCCTTCAGTTACTTTAACCATTCTATTGGGGCATTAATGTGTACTTCCACTAGGGCTGAGTGTTCAAATTTGCTAAGTAAATGTTGTATACGGTGCTTATGAGTTTGTGGTGGCGCAGGGGGTGTAGTCACAGTCACCATCAGTAGTCCCACCAGTAGGAGAGAGAAGTGCAAGATAGCCACCTTGCTGATACCTGTAAAAGAACAAGAAAAAGGATTTGTTTAGTGTGGGTACTATTCCACCCAAAGTGGGTCAAGAAAAGTAAATTTAGTCACCTTTGTACTGTTCAAGTTGGTTAGCATGGAACTACTTGTCAGTTATCTTCTTCTGCTGTTTAACTTGGACCTGATACACAGCAGGACTGGGTTTGCTAACAATGGGATAGGGGCCTTCCCATTTACTGGCAAACAAATGTGTGGGTTGTCTGTATTGGAGAAGCATAACCTGGTCTCCAGCTTACCAGTTTACTTCTTTGGATGCTTGTCAAAATGAGGTTTGGCTTGCTGTTGAGCTTTACCCATTTGATTGGCAGCCAACAAGTGTGTCTTCATGATGTCATCACAAAACTTTTCAGCATATTTGTCTACAGAAACTCAATCTGCAGTAGGGGTATGTAGCTCAACCAACAGGTGTTCAGGCAGTCTCATAGCTCTACCAGTCATAACCTCATAGAGTGTACACTGTGAAGTAGCCAAAGGAGTGCCCCTGTTTGCCATCAGTAGTAGTGGCATGAGGGAATCCCAATCCTTGGGATTGTCATGGACAAATTTACATAGCATCTGTTTGATTCTTCTGTTAGCTCATTCTACCTGGCCTGATGATTATGGGTGACGGGGATGTGAAATTTCTGGTCCACTCCAAGCATTTGGAGTGCAAGTTGCATCAATGCAACTGTAAAGCTGGTTCCCTGGTCTGAGTCTACTTTCAAAGGTAGACCCCCACCTGGAGAACAGTTGGTCCACTAAGATCTTGGTAGTTGTATTTGCTGTGTTGTTCTTAGTGAGAAATGCTTCTACCCACTTGGAGAACAAATCTGTAACACGTGCATACTTGTTGTTCTTGCTAGAATTGGCAAGGAGGCCAATGAAACTGATTTGGATCACATTCCATGGTCCAGTTTGCCTTTGGGGCAACAATTTGGCATTTCATTTTACCGAAATCGTGTTGTTCTGGGAGCACACTATGCAGTTGTCTACATAGTGCTCCACATCTTTGGCCATACCAGGCCACCAGATGACTGTTTTGAGTCTCTGGAGAGTGTTCTCTGTCCCCTGGTGTCCACCAGTTGGAGAATCATGAACCAGATGGATAAATTCGGTTTGTAGGGATTGTGGTGCAATCCGCAGTTTGTCACCTGTATCTTCCTTTTGATACCAGATGAGCTTTTGATCACTAGATAAATGCATGTGTAATCCCCAGGTGGTGCTATCCCAAGGGCTACTACCCCTGCCTGCTTAACTGCTAACAGGTTGAGGGGCCTAGGTTCTACGGTGGGTGCCTCCACCCAGAGGTCAGGGTTTGTAGTAATTAGACTAACTTGGTCACAGCCCTCTGGGACACTGAGACCCCCTTTTATTCCTACTAGCAGCCCACACAGTACACCATGAGTATCTTCACTATTTACACTTACCCCCAGGACTGGTTCGGTCAGCTTGACTCTGGGGACCCCCTGTAGAACAAAATAATGCAATATGATAGCCACAGTACAATACTTTAACATAAGCAAATACCTCAGTCAGTGTAACTTTGCTGAAACAAATGGATCTGATTTATTTAAGGGGCAGTAACAAGGACAGGAGGAAATCAGGTTAATTAGATTAGACACATTTATAATCACAGTACTGTGTGCATATTCAGAGTCCCAAATGTCACTCTTACTGGGTACCCAGGATGGTGGGGGGCCAGCTAGGATCGGTGCAGCTGGTTGGGACCCTGTGATAAAAAAAAAACAAACACTTACACAATACCCAACTGTAATCCAGAGCTGGATGGCTCAGTTCATAAAGAAAGGAAGGAAAAGAAATCAGATGAAGCATTTGCAATTTGATAACAGATGACAGGGAGCTACCCTGAATTGTACTCACAACTCAGTACCGAAAACTGGCACAGATGGGGTCCTGGATTGCCAGGCTCCCTCACACAATAGGGAGATGAACTTCTACAAGCCAGGCACACAGCTTCAATAAGCAATGGATTCAGTCCACATACATGCAGTTGGATTTCAGTCTACACTGCATGGGGACAAGAGAACCCGTTTAACTGTCCTTCACAAGCACGCCACACATTTATATGTAAAGGAAATTACTATACCAGGCAGCTGCTGTCAGGTCCCGATCGCACTTACTGCTAACCTGGGAATTCACACTGCAGCTTCACTTTCCTGACAGTCCGATCACGATTAAGCAGTTTCTTCAGTCCTCTACAGGATGAGCCTGGTTCCCACTCATTCAGCCTCTCATTCATCTTGGCAGCCGCGGATTGAGTCTAAGTCAAAACGGCAATGCGTCATCCAAGTTTAAGCCTCCCACGTGCTTCCTGCATGAAAACTGTGTAGTGCAGAGCTCGGAGCTCCTTCCCTTGTCACGGTCACAATGGATCTGCTTCTCCAGACACAAGGCAGGGCATTCCATTCAGGTGCCACCCGGTCCAATTGGTGGACTCAGTTGTCAATCACTCAAAACTCCCCTTGTTGGTGCAAATAGGTGCCAAGGTCCAGGACTTAACTTCCCAGAATTACTAGCTACTATATATGTCTTATGGCAAGCCGGCTCCCAAGAGAGTCCTGATTCTGGTTGGTCCACATAAACTCCATTTTAGAGGCCCCCCCTTGCACTGATTGAATCTATTCAGTAGTCTAGATCCAAAATGGAGGGGCCAAACACACAGAGTCCCAGCTGCAAGAAAGGCAGGTTAGACAAATTACATTTCCACTAATACTCTAAATGATATGTGGCAAACAGTTACATCTTTAGAAAGTGCTCACTCTGCCCACTTAACGACAGCAGAAATGAGGTGATTTGTCAGCAGTTCGAGCAGGACTCAAGCAAGGAAACGCAAAGTTCCCTCCCATATGAACCAATTATGTCTGCAAGCAGACAGCTCTTAAAGAGGCAGTACCAGAGGCTCTAAAAGCACTCACAGACAAATGGCTTAAATGCCAAACACCATTCAGGCTGGGAGCACTCAGCCAGCTCCAGGAAGACCTTTGGGAACCCCCATTTGCAGGGGGTTACACATGTTATCTGAGTGTCTCTTATATGGACTACCTACAGGTAGTGGTTCTTCAATGCCTTTGTCTAGGAAGTTAAAGACATGCTTCAATTCTGGGTCAGACTTTTGTGCAGCAGAAAGGTCCAGCGGGGTTTCTAGTACTGTTTTTTGTCTAGTATTAGCAGCCACGATGGCTGATATGGCTGTGGGGTGAGTCATTGTCCATGTCTCCCCCTCGAGCACCCACTTTGGCTAGTGAGTCAGCTTGCTCATTGAATTCATGATAAGGATCAGATTTGCAATGGGCTTTTACCTTCTGAATATACAGTATGTGAGCAAACTGTTGGGTAAGGGTGTGCCTATACACAAACAGATCCCTATATTTGACAGGTGTGCCATCAAATGATGTAAAGTTGTTATTTTTCCAGAAAGGGAAAAACTCAGTAAGAGATGAGCAGACCCAATTGGAGTCTGCAGAAATTATGTCACCCTTATCACCATGGGTCATGATCTCCAGTGCACAGGCCACAGCTGCCAGTTCAGCATACTGGGAAGAGATAGTGCATTTCAAGTAAATGCGACTGAAATCACCGTCATGGCCCAGAAAGAGCACTCCAAACCCGGCCACCTGCTCTTCATCCACATGGGATGCAGAGCCATCTGTAAAAATACAGAACATGTTAGTATACTCCTGAACTTCAGGTGTAGCTGGCAAAAATGGTCCTGGGTCAGGTAGGTCCAAAGGTTGGAGGGCGCAGTCATGGGGTGTCCATGTGTAGAGTAAACCATGGGCCAAAACTGAAGGCATTTTAGCAGGCATGACTTTGATGTCTCAGTCCACAAAAGTAAGGACCAATGGGTCAGTCTAGTATTCGAGACTGAACTATCTTTGACTCTGTCAGAGAGCAAAAAGTTGGTTGGGGTGTGACAGGTATGTAAAACAATAGGAGCATACCCAACAATGTACAAAAAGCGTTTGACAGCCCAATAGGTTGCCAAAAGGGTTCATTTACAGAGATTGTACTTTCTAATGGGGACAGTATCTGTGATGCATAGGCAATGGGCCTCTAGTACCCATTGTACTTTTGAGCCAGCACTGCAGGCATGGCCATATCAGAAGTGGCAGTTTCCAGATGGAGGGGTAGACTTGGTTTAGGGTTGATCAGTGCTGGTCTGAGGCTAGAGCTTGTTTGAGCTGTGCCACAGCGTGAGTATGAGTTGGGCCCCATGTCCATTGGACATACTTTTTGAGGAGCTTATACAAGGGAACAGCCTTCAGGGAAACGTCAGGGATAAAGTCCCTGGAGTAGTTTACCATTCCTAAAAAGCACTTGAGTGTTGCCACGCTAGTAGGAAGTGACAGATCTTGCAAGCCCTGGATCTTTTTGACAGCTGGGCTTCTACCATGGTCTGTGATATGTAGACCAAGGACAATAACCTCCTTCTCACACAATTGTGCTTTGGAGGGGTTGTACTTAAGGTCTGGTCTCTTGAGGAGAGACAGTAACTCATCTAGAAGGGCCAAATGTTCTTCTTTTGTGGTGGTTCCTAAGAGCAAGTCATCTACATACATCCAGGAGATATTGGGGCGTGGAAAATCCCTGCAGAGTGTCCATTATGTGTAGGTGGAACATGGAAGGGCTGTTATGGAAGCCCTGGGGGAGACAAGTTTAGGTATACTGGTGTCCTTCAAAGGTAAAGGCAAATTTACATTGACATTCCTGTGCTAATGGGAGTGACCAAAACCCATTAGAGATGTCAAGTGCTGAAAACCACTGTTTGTCAGGTGTCAGCAATGTGAGCACATCAGGGGCTGATGCCACAGTTGGGGCACAGCTGGGGGTGACTTGATTCAGTTTTCTGTAATCAGCTCCCTAAGATTGGGTCAATTTTGATCACTCTGGAAACAGGTGACTAACACACCTGTACGCAAAAATGGAGTCAAGTCACTGCGCACCAACTACAGGCCCATCTCCATCCTCCCCCCCTTATCAAAAGCTCTGGAATGAATAGTCTCAGACCAGCTTGTCGAGTTCCTGGACAAATATGAAATCCAGTGCCCAGAACAGCTTGGCTTCTGAAAAGGGCATAGTACCACCATGGCACTGTTGGAATTTACCAGATTCATCCATGATGCCCTTGACCAAGGAATCTGTGTGGGGGGGCAGTATTCATTGACCTGACAAAGGTCTTTGATACTGTTAACCACCCACTCCTACTCAGGCAACTGACCACTCTCAGGCTCTCCAAGGATGCACTGTCCTGGTTTGCTAGCTGCCTCGGGGGAAGGGTCCAACGTGTTAGGATTGCTGGCATCACCTCTGATGAAAAACCAGTCCTCTCAGGCACAGTATTACTTCGTATGAAAGAACAGAAGAAGGCCAGAGTCTATCGAAACTGTTCCCCACACTATGTGGGACATTAATTATCTATTATGCCTCAACCAAACATCTAATTTGTTTTTAAAGACAGTGGCACTAGTTGCCTCTACCAATTCTTGTGGCAAGGTGTTCCATACAATGGATGCTCTTATTGGAAAAAAGTTTCCCCTTTTGCTGGTTTTATAAGTTTTTACTTCAAGCTGTTTATTATGCAGTCTTGGAACATGTCTCCTTTTGGAGAGTGTTAGACCACATTTTTTCATTAGATCTGGTGAATTTATTAAATTAAAAACCATAAGCATATCACTTCATAATCTTCTAGTTTGAAGAGAGACGAGACCAGTAACTTTTAATCTGTTCTGATAATCCAAGTTTGTTAATCTTGAAATCATTCTAGTTACTCTCCTTTGAATCTGTTCAAGAATTGCTATATCTTTTTTTTGGTTTGGATTCCAGAAAGGGGAGCCATAGTCTAGATACAGTCTAATGTATGCCCTATACAATGGAATAAGGCATTGTTCAGTATCGATTAACAAAAGTGCGTTTATTTGCCTCAAAGTCTGTTGGTCATGCAAGCAGTTCTAACACAGTGATCATTTGATGTAAGTTTAATATTAACATATATCCCTAAATCTTTTTCACAATTTGATGAGTGAAGTGGTAGTCCATTTATTTAATATATCGTTTTTGGATTATTTACACCGAAATGCACTACTAAACATTTGTCTTGATTAAACTGCATATGATTTTCATTTGCCCAAAGTGTTCATTTTTCAAAATCCTTCTTTAATGCAGAAATATTTTCTTGATTATTAACCTTGCCCCCCTATTTAGTATCATCTGCAAATTTAACCATGAAGTTATTTGGCCCTGTTTGTAAATCACTGATAAAGAGATTAAACAATGTTGGTCCCAAGACCAACCCTCTGGTACACCACTTGTCACACTACCCAAATCAGACAAGATATCATTAATTCTGACTCCCCCCAGGGGTCTATACTTGGACCATTGCTCTTTTCTCTCTTCCTGAACAGTTTCCCTAGCATCTGCCAACAGAGAATATTACTATATGCAGATGCTGCAGTACTGTTTACTAGCAACCAAGACTCTAAACATCATGAGAGTCAGTTGCAGTGTGATTTCAGACATGTTGAAGAGTGGTTTAGCTCACATAAACTCGTCCTGAACTACAGCAAAACTAAGGTCATGATATTCTGCAACGCACGGAGCAAGTATAAACCTCTGTCCCTCACCATCAAGAAGCATGTGGGGACTTCTCTTGAACATGTTCCTGAGTTTAAATATCTTGGCATCACCTTGAACAGTTTCCTTTCCTATGCGCAGCACATTGGCAATGCAGCTAAGGCCACCAACATATGTATCAGTCTGCTTCACAAGCACAAAGACTGCATGACCACTGATGCCCTTAGACTGGCCATCTACAGCTCTGCCACCTCCATCGTCGACTGTGGTCTAGTCATCTATGACTCTGCTTCCCCTACTGCCCTCTGGAGGATATCGGTGACACTCGATGAGGCCTGTAGGCTTCTAAAGGGTGCCACCCACCTAACACACACCTGTGACCTGTATGCCCAGGCTGGATGGCTACCAATCCTTAGTAGAATACAATACCATACATGCTAGTTAACCAAAAATGTTCTCCTTGGGCACATGCCATCAGGAGTGGCAAAGTTCCTAACTGCCAACAGCAGTATCCAGCTTACACGCAGTGCTCTATATCAAACCTTCCTGGTCCCCAGATGCCAGGCCACAAGGGGTCAGAGGTCTTTCACACACAGGGCTCCTCAGTGGTACAATACTCTTAACAAAGAAACACAACTGCGATGCTTGGTCCCTATAAAAAGGCAACTCTGACTATTTCTTACCTCTACCACTCAATGTGACTGCCTCTCCTAAGTAACTGCCTCCTCATTTTACCCTAGTCAAAGGTGACCTGTAACCTCCCTTAGAGCTCTACTTTTTTGGCACCAGTTTCCTCCACTCTCACCCCCTTACTCACCCTACCCTCCTTACACCACACTGCCTTACCCACCCCCTCCCCTCTCTAATGGCACTTTCAGATATGGGGTCCTCCAGCCCATCCACCTTGCACTCTTGCCACCTGCCGACAATGGCCCTTTAGCCTGCCTACTTCTTCCTGACTTCCTCCTACCCTATACTAGCTATATACTGTTTACTCTGAAACCTGTCTGAAGCTGGCTTAAGTTGTCTCTCTCCATTCTTGGCTGTGTAATAAATGCTTAGACATCTTTGTGTTTTTAAGACTGTAACCATTGTTGACATTTGCATGTATGTTACCCTACATCCTTTGATTTGGAACCTTTGTAAATGAGCAGTTTCTGCTCAAAGGTATTTGTAATCCTAGAGTTTAATAAAATAAAATTAAAAAAAAAATTAAGTCTCCCAAGCTTCATTTGGCTTTTTCACTGGTCAAATGGGCAAATTCGCTGTTGAGACACAGGTCCTTATCACTCCTTGGTGTTGCAGCAATTGGATGGTCTCCCTCAGCGAGGGCAAGGTTTCAGCAGGAAATGGGTACTGCTTCTGCCTCACAGGGTTAGGTCCTGGGATCTCAATGGTTATGCGCATCCTGCTACAATCATGCTTGTTGGTAGCAAACACATCAAGGTGTTTTTGCAGCAAAGGTGCAAGTTCAGAAAACAGGTCATGACTTTTAAATGACATCATACTCCCTATTGTTATGGGAGATGACAGCCACATTTAAAACAAGGTTGGATCAGAATTTTTCTTATGTTGGCAACCTTTGTTTCCTCCACTTAAATGGTGGGGATAGCCTATAGGGGCCATGGGTGGAGATATCCAGACTAGATCAGATTACTATAAGTCACTACAGGCTGCAATTTTCAAAGACACAAAGCACATTTGCTGGAGCTGGAAGGATACTGCTTTCTTCAACTGCGAGCTGTGTGAGAAATTCTATATTGCACTTGATATCTGCAACAAATGTGCACTTTTGCTTAATTCTGTGGGAGGTGAAACTAACTACCCTTGGTAATTGCTTTTATTCATATTTATTTAGGGTTTAACCAAGAAGGGCTTGTAAACTCTGTTTATCTTGTTAGTAACTTCAGAAGGATTTAAATACTGCATTTGGGTAGGTCCTTGGGTAGCTAGATTGTCTACTAGGATTTGCTGACAGTTAAACTATTTTTAAATTTCAGGTGGCTGAGGAGTTGAAAAAAACTTGCAAACTCTGCTTATCTTGGAAGTAACCTCATAAGTGTTTAAATACTTCATTCTGGTTGTCCCTTGGGGTAGCTGGATTGACTACTAGGCTTTTGGGACTGAAACTATTTTAAATAATTTACTGAGTGCGTAGAGTTTGTGATAGTTAAACTCTTTTTAAACAGAGTTACTGGGGTTAAGGTGGTCACAGAAAACCTGCAGTGTGATACAGGAAAAGACGGTCTTTCAAGCAACAGAGGGTGGTGGATTAAGGTTTACGTTTGTTTGTTACAATTCTTAAGATTTTCAGTGCAGGAAGAGTTTAAAGCACAGCTGACTTATTTTGGGTGGACAGCTCTCAGAGCACAAACCACCAGGCCTGTTTTGGGGCTGGGAAGGTTTACCTGTGTCTGACTTGGATGTGTGGATTTTCTCTGATTGATTAGCAGGGTATTTCTCTATCAAATTGTTGTGTAGGGCATCTTCTGAGAGGAAGGCACTCATTGCAGCAGTGGGTCAGAGCTTCTAGCTGATTGTTTGCGAGGGCACAGTTTAGGCCCAACCCCTTCCCACCCTCACCCACCCACCCTGGAAATAGTTCTTTATACCTGGGGTTCTGACATCATTTCCTCAAGAGTGCAAGGTGCATGTCACTGTCATATCCTCTCTAGCACACTGCACTGACAATATAAGCATAAACATTGTATAATATAAATATATATTTCTACATTACAAACCAATCACACAAAAAAAAAAAAAATGTGGGGAGTAGTGCATGTAATGGCTGTGGGGCAGCAGTCTTCCAGGAGTCTTTCTGGAGGCTGAGATGCTGCCCTATTTGCGAACAACTGTCTGCCCTGAGGAGGAAGTTGCCCATCTTCAGGCCACACTGGACAGTAGTAACGGGACCTTCCCCAGGCCACAACGGACAGTAGGAAGGAACCTCCCCATCCAGGGAGCACCAGAACCACCACCACTACCTCAGAGGTTGCAAAGAAAGCACAGCAGTTGGACCACAGTGGGCTCAGGGAGGATGAGGATGGTGAAACAGAGGCACACCCAGTCAGATGTTACACACCACAATCCATACGCCATTCTGGGGAGCATAGCTCCCCTATAGATACACTGCAGAGGAGACTAGGAGGCTGAGGACAACTGTCACAAGGGAGGCCCACAGGAAGGAGGCAGAGGACACCACAAGGAAAGGAAGCAGCTCCTGGTGGGGACTCAGTAGGGGGATAAAACTGGGAGGAGCTGGAAATCTGAAGTAAGGTGCCTGCCTGGTGCCATGGCTTGGAGGGACAGGAAGCACATCCTCAGGATCACAACAACAGCTGCAAGGGATTCTGAGCTGGACGTAATTGTCCACCTAGGGACAAATGACTTGGCTCATCATGAGGTTAGAGCAGTGCAGGAGGACATTGCAGAGTTGGGGAGGGGCCTAAGACAAGTAGCAAACACAGTATCCTTCTCAGAGGTGCTGCCTGTCAAAGGCATGGGGGAGGCGAGGGTAATTGGCACCATGCAGTTTAATGAATGGTTGAAAAAATGATGCAGAGCACAGGGGTTTGGCTTCATTGGGGACTGGGGTTCCACCTGGAGGGACACCAACCTATACTGGCAGGATGGTCTGCATCTGTCCAGGAAGGGAACAAGTCTTTTGAGCAATTGGTTTAAATGCTTCATTGACAAGCTTTTAAACTGGTCAATGGGGGAGGCACTGACAAGCAGCAGAAAAATCCCAGCCTCTCCCTACAAAACAGGGTACTAAATGAGAAAAAGACCAAGGTAGAACGGTCAGTGGGGGATGCTGCAACAGAAGGTAAGGCCATCAAAAATGGAAGCAATGAGTACCAATGCCTGTAGTCTAGGTAACAAGCTTCCTGAATTAGTGGCCTTGATGGAGGAGGAACATCTTGATATCGTGGCAGTCACAGAAACATGGTACACACAAAACCATGACTGGGACGTAAACATACCAGGATACACTATCTACAGGAGGGACAGGAGGGTAAAGAGGGGAGAGTAGTTCTTTACATAAGGGAAGGAATAAAAGCAACAGAACAAAGGGTAAACAGGGAGGAGAAGCACTGTGGGTAGAATTTGGAGACAGGCAATGGCACCACAATCCGCACAGGGGTTATACAGACCTTCTCAGGGGAGGAAGTGACAAGAAATGATAGAGTATACTTAGAATGGCAGAAAAAGGGGAGATATTGCTGATGGGTGATCTGAATATGCCAGATGTTAACTGGAGTGCAGTTGCAGCTGCCACTTCGAAGAGTGCAGTTATTCTAGATGCCCTACAGGGGGCATGCATTAGACAACTAGTACTGGAGCCCACTCGAGAGGGAGCAATATTAGACTTGATACTCTCAAATGGAGATGGAGAGAGGATCACAGATGTAGAAGTGGGTAGCCATCTGGGAACTAGTGACCATTGAACAGTATGGTTCACAATAAACACAGCAATAAAGTCAAGCCATACAAAGACAAAAGTACTGGACTTTAGGATGGCTGACTTTGCCAAAATGGGTGAGTGCCTAAGGAACGCACTAGCAAATGGGGAGGAAGGAGGGTGGAAGAACAATGGGGAATAATAAAACTGCCATCACAGAGGTAATTGAGCCTTGTGTGAAGCAAATAAACAAAACAAGACGATGTAAGAAACCACTATGGTTCTCAAAGGAAGTGGCAGCGAAGGTTCAAGAAAAAGCATTCAGGAAGTACAAAGGAACTGCAGCAGGAGCAGGACAGAGAACTGTATCAGTTAAAGCAAAAGGAGGCTGGGAAGGCAGTCAGAACAGCAAAGGCCCAAACTGAGGAAAGATAGCCAACTCAGTTAGAAGGAATAAAACCTTTTATAGGTACATCAGGGAGCAAAGGAAGACAATGGAGGGATAGTGAGGCTTAATAAAGGGGAGGAGGGTGGGCAGAGGAGAATGTGAAAAGCGAGATACTAAACAAATATTTTGCTCAGTATTTACAAAGGAAGAGGGGTACATAAAACAAACAGTAGTAACACTCTGGATACAGAAGTTGATACCAGCCCATTTACAGAAGAAAGGGTTCTGAAAGAACTCTTAAAACTGAAGGTGGACAAAGCAATGGGGCCTGATGGATTCATCCCAGAATTCTAAAGAACTAAGAGGTAGAACTAGTGACACCACTGACTACCCTCTTTAACAAATCATGGGAGGATGGTGTGGTACCTGAGGACTGGAGGAGGGCAGATGTGATTCCCCTTCACAAAAGTGGGAGCAAGGCAGAAGCAGGTAACTATAGACCTGTTAGTTTAACCTCAGTGATAGGGAAAATGATGGAATCACTTCTAAAGGAAAGAATTGTCACGTATCTGGAGGCCAGAAGGGCACAGGACCCTAGGCAGCATGGATTCACAGCGGGAAGGTCATGCCAGACGAATCTGATAGATTTCTTTGACTGGGTGACCAAAGTAGTAGATCAGGGAGGGGCTGTGGACATGGCCTACCTAGACTTTAGCAAGGCATTTGACACAGTCCCACACAAAAGATTAATATATAAGTTAGCCAGCCTGGGAGTGGGTCCCAAGATGACAGCCTGGGTAAAGGGTTGGCTGGAGAAAATGACACAGAAGTAATAGTAAATGAGTCCACTCCAGAAGAAAGGAGGGTTACTAGCGGGTACCGTGGGGTTCAGTAATAGGACCAGTCCTCTTCAATGTCTTTATAAGCGACATTGCAGAAGGACTGGAAGGAAAAGTATGTCTCTTTGCAGATGACACTAAGATCTGCAACAGAGTTGATGCACAGGGTGGGGTGGAAAGGATGAGAAGGGACTTGGCGAGGTTAGAGGAATGGTCAAATGTATGGCAGCTTAGATTCAATGCTAAGAGTGCAAGGTAATAGCACCTGGGAAATAAAACCCAGGGAAGAGTACACAATGGGGGTGAGATACTAACAACAACAAAATGGAAAGGGACCTGGAGGTAGTCATATCAGATGACCTAAAGGTGGGCAAGCAATGTGAGAAGGCAGCAAGGAGGGCTGGGGATACTGGGATGCATAGGGAGAGGCATCACCAGTAGAAAACAGGAAGTTATTATCCCTCTGTACAGACAGCTGGTGAGATCCCATCTGGAGTACTGTGTGCAGTTCTGGAGACCCAATCTCCATAAAGACATAGACAGGATGGAAGCTGTCCAGAGGAGGGCAACTAAAATGGTGCAGGGTCTGCACGGAGGACATATGAAGAGATACTTAAGGAGCTTAATTATGTATAGCCTCGAGAAAAGGAGGAGAGGGGACATGATAGAAACTTTCCAAGTACCTCAAGGGAATCAACAAAGTCCAAGAGGTAGCATCTTTCAAAAAAGAGGTGTGCAAGAACAAGAGGCACAATTTGAAGATAGAGGGGTGGCTCAGAGGTATAAGAAGTATTTTTTCACAGAGAGGGTTGTGGATGCATGGAATGGCCTTCGGAGGAAGTTGTGGAGTCAAAATCAGTGGTGGAATTCAAGCATGCATGGGATAGTCATAAAGGCAATTCTGGGGGGTGGGGGTAGGAAGAAGTAGGCTGATGGTTAACTAGGATCTGCAGCTTATCCAGTAGGTAGGGAAATGGGCAGACTGGGTGGGCCAAGCGGTCCTTATCTGCCGTCAAATTCTATGTTTCTATGTTTCTATGCCTTTTTGACTATCCTAAAATCTCCAGTATGAACTCCAGCATGAACTGTGTGTGAATCTGGAGTAGTGACAATATGACATTGTCCTCTGGTCTGCAAAGGTAGCCTGTTGGCTAGATCTACAACACAGCCGTGTTGTACAAGAAAGTCAATTCCCAATATGCTGGGATGGTGACATAATACCATGAGGTCAAAGGCAAAGTCAGTGCTGAGGTGACCTTCCACCACAGGTAGAGACACAGATCAGTAGATGTGTAGCTGTATACCATCTACACCCCACGCAGTGATCTTCCAGCTGGTTAACTATTTAGCTAAAGCTGAGTTCTCATCATAGAGAACAGACATTGCAGCTGCTGCATCCAGGATCATGTCAAGTTGGCGGCCCCCAACCATGGCCTTCACACAAGGCCATCCATTCGTGTCAACAAGCAGATCACACACAGTCTGGACTGGGGCCTGTAACTGTCAATCCATGCCTCCAGAGTCATCCTCATCATCCTGTTCCTGAAACCTGAGGCCCACAGGATATCTCTTGGTCTCTTCAATGTCTCTCACAGGATACAGATGTTGTACCTGTGACATCACAGGCTGTTCAGTTGCCTCCTTCATTGCGTCGGTCTGGCCAGTAGTCAAAGTGACAAAGGGACTGTTTCCTCAGCTGCTCGATTGCTCAGTAGCCAGAGGCAGGAATGGATTTCTGTTAGATGGTTCAACAGCTGGAGCGAGGGCTGCCATGGTATGTGTGGGTTTAGCCTCTTGTTCAGTTGAAATTTCCTCCAGCAATTTTTGGAGGGTCTCATTTTCATCCTTCAGGCTTTGATAGCTAGGACCATTTTAGTACTTGCCACCGGGCTGAGCATTGGGGTTTTCCAACTGTTCCAGTCTTTGTTATTGCAGTTATTTCTCCCATTCTGGTGCCACCCCCCTTGTACGACTGCTTGTCATCAGAAGGGGTGTCAGATTTCTTATTATTGCCTTCCACAGTGTAGTGTGTAAGCAAATTGGAAGTCTGCTGCGAGGCAGTGACTTGAACTGCAGGGGCTGGAGGCAAGGTTAAAGATGTACACTTGAAAGGCACACTCCGTCTTCACAAGGATGTTGGCAAAGGTGTCAGTAGTGGGATTAATGTGGAGTTCTATTTTCTCCCACAGAGCCAGGGTCATGTTCCTGATGTACAAATCCTTGTACTCAATTTGGTCTTCATGTGCCATCTCACTAGCAAGGCCTTTGCCTGTTTCAAGGGCAAGCCATAACCACTGATGATAGGCAGCAGGGCTTTCTTTGGTGCTTTGCTTGATCTCGTAGGCTAGCTGAACTCCAGTGATACCCAGGGAGTTTGCAGCAATAAGGGCCACAGGAGTGTCATCAAAGGCAAGGGTATCACAGTTGCAGACTGTTTTGGGAAGTTTATTCCACAGAGTGGGCTCTATGGTCTATCACAAGACTTGTACCTGATACTCAGGCTGGAGAGAGAAAGTTTCTCACAAAGGGAACGTACTTTCTCCAACTGGCAACTGAGGTTATCAGTTGGACACATCTGTCCGATGGTCTGGGCAATTTGTTGGGCAGCGTGAGCAACCTGCAAGGGGTTAGAACTATGAGGAGCAGCATTGTGCTCAAGTCGTTGTATGGTGCCTTGGATGGCAGCTTCCGCTACCGCATCAGTGACAACCCAGTATGAATGGTCGCTTTGAGTAGCGGTTTCAAACATCCAGTTGATTTGGGCCTGGATTTCACTCCACTCCTTCTCAGACATGTGAAGGTTAGCCATGGCCTCATGTATCATGCCAAGGACCTCCGTTGTGTCATCTTTTGAGAGGGGCACCAGTGGAGGCACAGTATGGAGAGTGGGTCAGCTCCCATATCATGGGGGTCACCATCTTGGATGATGACGTTGCTTCTGCCATGCTTGTGAAGATGTGGCAATGTAGATAGTGTACATACGTGTCTGGCATCTTGAGGATGGCTAGCGAACATGACAGCATGTCAGGGTGTGGACGGGGTGTTGATGTGGCAAACTTTGTCATCATAATCAGAGTCATCACCAGATGACGCAATGTCGATGGGTGTATATTGGAACCCATCTATAGCCTTAACGTGGTCGTCGAGAACCTCTTACTGATGGCAAAATTTTGCCAACTTTGTTCTACACTTTTTATGACAAACTCATGTAGTGCCCTGCTCAATATCCTTCTTTACCTCATGCTGCAATACTCTATACGTGGTGCCCAATTCAACGTTCTCCGTAAGTTCCTTATCTAACTCTTTCGTGCACCTTTCATTTTCCTCTTTCAGCTCAGCTTTCTCCACTCTCAGACCTTCATTCATATCACTCAGAATATCGTTCAAATAAGTTAACTGTTTCTTATCACATTTCAACCTTTCACAATCATCTCTCAAGATGCAAATTTCATGCTCAGAATCTTGAGCAGAACAGTGCAGCAAGCTGTTGTTAGCATCTCGGAATGACTGAGTCTCCTCCACTAGCTTCTGTTCATGTTTCTTCAGCTCCAATGCCTGCAAGTCCATCTCTTTTTTTAGAGACACATTTTGCAGCTTGAGTGAGGCACATTTTGGCATTAAACTTTCCACAGCAGTATGTAAAGCAGCAACTGGGAGACTGTTAGGGTGATATTTCTTGGATTTTTGCTTAGACTCTAAATAATGATCAGAGATCATAAGCAATGGGTTGTCTGCCGACTTTGCATCCAGCACGAAATCGGTCCATCCTCCATGGGAGGTGAGATAATTAGAGACATTGAGTCTCAATTCTGTGCACAATTCAGGCATAACAAACAAGGGGAAAACAAACAAAGAAAGCAGTCGAAAGACTGGACTCAGATCCTTTGCACCATTCTCCAATGGCTTTCTGGTCCCCCATGGGCAAATGGTGGTACCAAGGTGGTATGCTGCTACTTACAAAGGGAGTGTACCAGTGGTCCATGTGGGTCTGCCATGCCTGAGACCAGAATGGAATAAAACTGTTATAGAACAACCACTGTCGGCACGACTAGGTCCAAGTAGGGAATAGGGTGCACTACACTGCTAGACATTCAAACTCAATTGAATGGAATCTGCACTTTGTACATTCTAACCTGCACATGGTTGCCAAATGTAACAGTGTGAATAAATCACCACCTTTCTGAGGTTCTTGTTGGAACTACACAAAAGTGAAGAGATGACAGACAAGTGGCTTCCAGCAAGGAATATAATTTATTTCTGGTATATAAAGCAGGCTTATAACCAATGGTGTAGTCACCAGGAGAATACTTCTAGTCTTTCTTACCTACATAAGCTGTAGCAAGTTTCATCTCAGAGAAAATGTGTAATGCAAAAGGTCTTATATCCCTGATAATTACTATAGCAATGGCTAAAAAGATATATAAAAATCCTATAATTGGACAATGGCAAATAGCCTGACTCCTAACTAGCCTGGGAAAGCATGCTGAGCTAGCAAAAACAGATAACATGAGACAATGGGATCTTGTGCTTCTGTGAAGGGCACATGCAGTTACAGTTCTGCATAAGCATTAAAGATGGCAGTATTGCCTAACAATAGTTATACAATAATAATAATAATAGAAGTATCTCCCAGTGTTACAGTAAGTAAAGCATAATCATACTTAGCAATAATACGGTAGAACTCAGATCCTGACACATATGCTTGTACGATAAGTGTCTGTGCCCTAAGATAGGTGTATATACTTATAGACATTACTGTCTGTGAGGTAGGGGGGCTAATTGGGATGCTGATCAATGGATAATAGGGGCAAAGGGTGAGGAACACTGTCTGGAGTTTCAGGCAGGACTAGGTGGTTTGTGGATGGGCACCAGCATTCCCTGGGCAATGATCATGCACCAGGAGGATTTTAAAGTGTGTGGCACATCCCACAGATATACACTTTGGAAGAGAGAGATAGAGATGTTTTTTGTGGAAAACAGTACTGCCTAGCAAAGTGTTCTGCAAAAGAAAGTATGCCTGTATTGCAGTGATAAACATTTGTGGGTCGACCCTCACTTTAAGTAACATCTGTGAATAAAGCCATACTGCAAAATCCCAGTTACTGCTTTGGACATTCCACTTATTGCTTCAAGTGTGAACATTATTGGGGCTCCTCAGCAGTTAGGTCTAGCATATGCATAACATCCTCTTCTCTGGACCTGGTTGTAAATAAAAAGGTCCATTTTAGTATGTACCCCCACTCCCCATCCTCTAGATAATGGGGCTGGTATACACTCCAATGCTAGGGGTTGTACCATGAGTGTAACTTTACCAAAAGAAAATTGTATGGCATGTAGTTGTCAGTAGTTCTTCTGGGGGGTGCCAGCTAGCCAATGGTGGTGTGTGGGTTACATACATAAGCACGATACTCGTGCATGCACAGTTTAAGTCTTCTCCAC
This sequence comes from Neoceratodus forsteri, assembly GCA_016271365.2. Lineage (NCBI taxonomy): Eukaryota > Metazoa > Chordata > Ceratodontiformes > Ceratodontidae > Neoceratodus > Neoceratodus forsteri. The sequence goes on along the minus strand of JADMNL010000035.1, from coordinate 27,939,503 downwards.
CGTGTTGCACATGGCACTCATCACATCCACACTTGCAGAAAGGAAAGGCAGTGCACCAGGAAGTGGGTATGTTTATGTGGCCCATAGAGGGGAAGGACTGCATAAACAGAATCACTGGAAACTATGCTGGAACACTGGAGCAGAACATCAGACAGTGGTCTGGTTACATGCTTCCACAGTGCTCTTTTACAAATCTGATGATAGCATAATATCTGTGGAGCTTTGCCCACAAAACCATAAAAATCAGACTCAGGAGGAGACTATAAACTAACAACAGATGTGGTCTGGGATTTGCTCATCATCACAGTCACTTTCTCATTCTTTTCTAAGCAGTAATTTTTGATAAATAGGTCTTAACCGTATTGATCTCAGTGCTGGTAGACTACTTCTGGTTTTCCCGATTGTATTAGAAGAAGGTAGCAGCAGTCTTGAAGTGGTTGCTGCCAGTGCTGGCATGCTCTGAAAAGAGTGGTCCCCATACTTGTCTGCACATTTTAGAAATGACCCCTTGAGTTAAAGGGGACAGGAACTGATTATTTATGTGCAGCTGTTTGAAACGTCTCTATTTCTATGAATTATATTCGTTCCTCTAAAGGATCCCTGTTTTAACCGTGGCTGAATAAAAGCTGAAGCTATCAGTTGTGTTTTATTTTTAGATTTATAGAACTGTTATTTAATACAACACCAGATTTCGTACATATTAACACATGTTGGTATGTGGACACATTAGGACAACAGTATCTCAATTACAAGGGGGTCTGTGTTAGGTTTGGGTTTTGAATATACACATACACTAGTCACTTGTTACAGAATTGCAGATATAAGTTTGACTATTCATGGGTAATATGGACTTATTGTACACAGAGTTAAGAAAAATATATCTAAACAGTACTCCGTGTAAAATTTGATTGACACCACTGTGTGAAACAGCTGGTGAATGCTTAACTTACAGTAGAGCAGGTTGTCTTCTAACCTATTTTTTCTTTAATACATTATACTTTCATTTTTATGAGACTTTTAACATGATTTACTATGTATTGCTTAAATAGCTTTCTTTTGAGGTTAATAAGTTTTATTGATTTGACTTATTAAGATGATATAAATATTAAAACAGTCGGATACATTGCAAAGATCTTATAGACTGTTACATATGTCTGTAGAACCAGAGAACGAAACATGCTGGCCAAATAGCAACAAACTGAATATACTAGGCAGGTAAGCAGTAGGATAATACTCTGTGCCTGGATGTACAACATCTATCCAGCTGGAGGTTAACTTTGAAAGTATTAGTAGGTGGTGCATTGCATCATGGCTAACTCATACAAACGTATCTTACCTGGCCCCATCCTGCTAGGTTCTGTAGTATATGACAAAACATCAGAAATTATGAGAGGTCCAGGGCCACTGTCCTCTACTTTAAGTCTACAAAATACAAAATATCACACACACAAAGCAAACAGGTCTTCTGTATCAGTGAAGATACTATCCTTTGTTGATATTATACCATGTCATCCATAGAGCAGGGTCCCCTATAACTCAATAACAAACTCTCCAGCACTTGCCCCTAAGTGCACCATGAGAGGAGATCATTATAGTAGCATAGTTGTGCCTATTCAGTCAGGTAAGATACATTTGTATGAGTTAACCATAATGCAATGCACCACCTGTTAATACTTTCGGAGTTAATCTCCAGCTGGATAGGTGTTGTACATCCAGGCACAGAGTATTATCCTACTTCCTAGGTTTCAAAAACAGAAGGAAAGGAGTCCAGAGGGCAGTATATTTGAAGAGGGTATTGGTCAAAGTATGTGATATTCTGGCCCAGTTGGCAACTTGAGCCATGGAGGTAAGTACCTCCCCCGGGGGGGGGGGATTATCTGGGACTGCCATTTACCCAGTAGGAGTCTTTTAACCTGCATATTGATTGCCAGAAGAAGTTTCAGCTCAGAGAGATGAAGGTGAGGGGCTGGGGGCCGGAGTCCAAATAACATCAACTTAGGGGACTGAGGCACAGGCTTCCTAAGTATTTTGGACCCCATCTCACAGGTAGCCTGCCATAGGGGCTGGATCAGCCTGCAGGACCAAAGTATATGGAACAGGTCACCAGGGAGTTCCTGACACCTCCAACACAGGTCAGACTGAGCCAGCTTTGCCTTGGCGAGGACAACAGGAGTCCTGTACCAGGAGTGAATTATCTTGTTCTGTATTAATTGACTACTGGTGTCAGGATATACCCTGTGAGCGAGTTTTAGACAAGACTTCCACTCCAGGTTCGTAATAGGGGCATACAGTGCTTTCTCCCATTAATGTTTGGATTCCTCTGCTTGGGATGGGATGGTGCTCCAAATGGCTGCATATACCCGGCTTGACTGTCCTCTTTCTAGGACCAGCCATGACTCTACCTGGGAGATTTGTTGCTCTTGATGCTGCTTATGCCTGTACGGAAGGATGGCACTTCTTATTTGGAGGAATCGCCAGAAGTCTTTGGGAGAGATCCCATAAGAACTCTGCAGACCCTCAAAGGAATTAAGGGTATCTGTACCAGGAATGAGCATATCTCAAAGCAGTGAGATACCTCCACGTTCCCAGGAGGGCCATGCAATTGATTATTTATTGATGGTAAGCTCATAATTGCCCCATAATGGAGTAAGTCTTAGGGGAGATGGGGAGGCGCCCAACTTCTTATGCACTTTGGCCCAATATTCCAGAGAGGGACCTATGGTAGGATGAGAGTGAATGCCCTTAGGGGAATGGTCAAATAACAATAGTACCAAGTGAATACGCTGACATACCTCTCTTTCCATATCCAGCCACTGGGGAGCATTGTGTTCAGGGAAAAGTAACCATTTTAATGTCTCAGCCAGTTGAAAGGCCCATTTATACCTCTCTAACCATGGAAGACCCCAGCCCCCTTCTGACCAATGAGCTCTGAGCTTATTTCTACTGTACCTAGGTTTCATACCCTCCCACAGTAAGGATCCCAGCAGGGAGTCTAACTTAGTAATAATAATAATAACATTTATTTAATTAAGCGCCTTTCAGAGTTTCAAAGCGCTGTACAGAATTAATATAAAAACAAACATATATTCAAATACATATAGTATAAAATCAGGAAAAACAGGAAACGCCTTTCCCCATAAAAAAGTCTTTAGTGCCTGCTTAAAACTCACCACCGTCCTGCACTCCCAGAAGAGGAGTTTACTACAGTAAACCATTAACGAGGTATTTTCAAAGGAATGTGGGAGAGAAGATACATAATTTTTGGTGCTGTGACCATTTTAATTGCAGATATTTTACCTACAAGCGACAGTTGAAGAGATTTCCAATTGTCTGTCCAAGTCTGTACAAATGGGCACAAGAAGTTGTTTCATATTCAGGTCCCAGATTTTATGCAAATTAGTAGAGATAGTAATGCCCAAGTAGGTAATCCCCTCCGGGATCCATCGGAGCCCATGTTGAGTAACCATTTGAGAGGTACACTTAGAGTTTAAAAGTAGGACCTCCATCTTGGCCTGGTTAATCTTGAGCCCTGAAAATGTAGCAAAATCTGACCAGGTGGACAGTAGTGGAGGGAGGGAGGTGACGATATTGGCTATAGGAAGCAACAGGTTGTCTGCATACATAAGAGTAGGGTATGCCCTTGTTCCTACCTGGACCCCAGAAATTAGAGGATTTTGCCTAATAGCAGCCGCCAGGGGTTCTACTGCCAATATAAAAAGTAGTGGGGAAAGTGGGCAGCCCTGACGGGTACCCCTACCCAGTATGAATGGGGGAGGCAGCATTGTATTTGTGAGTATCTGTGCAGCTGGGGATGAATATATTGCCCCAATCCAGGCCTGAAACCTCGCCCCCAAGCCCATAGTGCAAAGTACTTGTTGGACATAGTCCCACTCCAAGGAATCAAAGGCCTTTTCAAAATCTATTGCAATGGCAGCAGCGGGGGAAGATAATGTTTGGGCCTTATGGATTAAATTTACCAACGATCTAATATGGTCCACGCTAAAGCAGCCCTTAACAAAGCCTACTTGGGATGGGTGAATCAAACTGGGATGTAAAGGATTAAGTCTATTAGCTAGTATCATAGCTAGCACTTTGCTATCAGCATTCAATAGTGAAACAGGGTGGTAGCTGGAGGCTTTGAGAGGATCTTTACCTTTTTTGGTAGGATAGTAAGAGTCGCCTCCCTAAGGGATGAAGGGAGAGACCCTGTTTGCAATGACTCAGTATATACTTGTTGCAATACCAGAGAGATTATGGGATGCAACAGCTGCCACACTTCAATAGCACAGGTGTGCCGATAGTTTATTAACATGTAAATTTCTGTCATTGCCTACTCCTTTATCGCTTTATTGTAAGGTGCATTAAGAACCATGTAATTAAGGAACCATGCCCGAACTGCCTTGCTAAACATGTGCCTTTAAATTAGTACATTTACTGCTTTTACAGTCTTTAAAGTGCTAAGAGAGTAAAACTGCTGCCTCCTGTCATGCTGAATACACTCATTTTAAAGTGCTAAGAGTGCAAATCTGGTACCTCCTGTCCTGCTGATGTATTTCAGACAAATTTGACAATTCGCAGACAGACTGTTTTAACTTGTGGAAAACTGTAGTGCTTAGTAATTACCTCCCTGCACTACTCGACAGACCTTCTGCTCGTTGTAGTAATTCCGCAGAAAAGCGTGGCCGGCAGGCAAATTTAAACGTAGTGCCTTCATACTTAATCCTGTAACCTGTAACTTCATAGGTCCTGAAACTGGAATAATCAAAAAAATACAAAATCTTACTTAAAGTCTGACTCGGCAGCTTCTTATAACAAACATAGCCCTGCATTTACCACGCGGCTATTCTGGGCCCCAACCCCCTAGCCATTTTTGAACAAAAGAGCTAACGAGGGACAAAAGAAGTTTACTGAACCAATAAAGAAGCTTGACATACCTGTAGGTCCTCCTACAGTTTGCCTCTAAATATCCTCTTTTTCTCCACAGACAGCGGGAAAAGGGTTGCGAGGGCTCTGGATGTTTGAATCAGCCCTCCCCTGCAGCACCCTACAACGGACCCCCCCCGGCAGCACAGGTATGGAGAAGATTTACTGGGAACTCCTTTTCAGATGCCACAGGCGCCATTTTCAAATCTGGATAGTGCCTGTATAAGGAAGCTCTCTGTTTACCAGTGTCTGTGTGCTTCTACCCCACCGGCGCTGTGCGCCGGCTCCCCACAACCACCCTTGGTGAGCTCCTCCTTTTATTGCCATAAACCAAAATCCTCACCCACCCAACTATATCTCTAGCAAGGATGCTGCTGTTGCCTACATTATTCATTTTCCTCCGACTGGCAAGCAAATCCTCCTGCCAACAAGTATCCTATCATGCAAAGGCATCCAGCGTTTATGCCCCCAAGCCTAACCCCACAGCCTTGCTACAATGCCCACGCACACACGCCTGCTCAAGCCAAAACAAATGAACACTACAGTCTCATTAGTGCTACCATTCTACCTCCTTCATTTCACATGGGACACTCAGTGCTACACACTTCAACCTACCGCCTCCCCCCAACTACCTCCACCTCTTGAACCACCACAACTTGCCCTAAACCACCCTGAGTTAAACTTAGACATCTCATCACCCTTCTCCTACTCCTGTCTGGGGACATAGAGGCAAACCCCGGTCCAAACATCCCAGCTTCAAACACCCACTCCCCTTTCTCTTTCCCCAAAGGCCTCCGTATCATCCACTTAAACACCTGCAGCCTTCTATCTAAATTCTCTCTGCTGCAACCTCTTGGCTTAACCCTGCACCCTGATATCCTAGTCATCACTGAAACCTGGTTAAAACAGCATCACATAGATACGGAAGTATCCCTTCCAGGGTATGCAATAATCAGGCGTGACTGCCAAGGTAAAAAGCGAGGCGGTTTCACGGCTATGTACATCGCAAATAGTCACCAGTTCACTGTAGTGGAATCCCCATATCCCCTGGAAACATAGACTTACTACTCAACAAAATCTCTCTCCCTAGTTCCATCCACATCTATGTGGCTAGCTCATACTGCCCCCCCCAACACTCCCCCTGAGGACATCCTTTCCCACTTGGGCAACTTACAGTCCCTAGCAGCTGGGGGTCAGCTCCATTTCACCGGCGACTTCAATATAAACTGGCTCGGACAAGATAAAGCCCACCTAAAGACCAAAATTAAGGCCCAGAATCTCTCTCAACTCATTTCTGACCCCACCAGGCTAAATCACAAAACTCAAAACCATACCTTACTGGACTGGGCTATCACCTCCCACCCACATAGAATACTAAGCACAGGCCTCCTACCTGATTCCATAAGCGATCATCATATGATTTTTATGGTCAGGAAGGTATACACCCCGCCCCACCCCAAAGACATTAATCACCAGGTCCTCTAACTCCCTCAACTTAGTCTCCCTCTTGTTGGACCTAGGACAGATAAATTGGACTTTCATCCCAGAGGCACCCTCCACTGACATAGCTATTGAGGCATTCAAAACAAACTTCCTTAAAATCTGGGACAAACATGCACCATTACAAATGAAAAGAGTCAGAGGAGCACTTCTCCCCTGTATCTCGGCTGACATTATCAGAAAATGCCATGCCAGGGACCATGCCTGGAAAGCCTATAAGAAGATGGGCTCACAGGCTTCCCTCACTTCATACAGATCCCCTCGTAACATGCGTACAAACAGCATTCGCCAAGCGAAAAAAACATACTACCTAGCTGACTTCTGGAAATCACTCAAAACCCTGCTTTCCCCCCCTCCCAACCTACACCCCCGCCACTACAAGCACAGGGCACCCTCCTCTCTGACCCAATATACATAGCTGAAGCTTTTAATACCCACTTCTCCAGCTGCGCCGAAAAGCTCCTTTCCTCCCTCCCCCATTCTCACCCCAGGCCCACCCCCACTGCACAGGTGCCCCTCAGCTTGCCCCCACAACCACAACCATACCGTTCTTCTTCCGCCCAGTATCCCAAGCAGATGTCCTTCGCTTCCTTCGAGTGTTAAACCCAAACAAAGGTAAATGCCCTACGTCCATGGATGCAAAGATGCTTTACCTCTCCACCCCAGCAATAGCCGCACCTCTAGCCGACCTTTTCAATCTATCCTTTTCTCAGGGAAAGCTACCTACAGCCTGGAAGCTGGCCACTGTTATACCTCTGCCAAAAGAAGGTGACCTCTCCTCCCCAGGAAATTACTGACCTATCTCCCTACTTCCTATCCTGGCCAAAATACAGGAACGTCTGGTCCTATCCCAACTCACTCCGTAGCTAGATGCCTCCTCCTTTTTTTTACCTTTCCAATCAGGCTTCTGTAAATCCCACTCAACCATCACCTCCCTGCTTCGAGTCACAGGTGACATCCTCATGAATATGGACAAAGGATATATTACCTCTGCCATCTTCATTGACCTAGCAAAGGCCTTTGACACCGTCTCCCACTCCCTACTCCTCACCAAATTCACCAACGTAGGGCTCTCTACACCGGCCATTGAATGGTTCCATGACTATGTAGTAGGCAGGAAACAAGTAGTCAAAATAGCCTCTTACACCTCCCACCCATTGCCTGTCCCTGCAGGCATCCCCCAAGGCTCAGTCCTGGGTCCCCTCCTCTTCTCCATCTTTCTAAATGACCTCCCAGCAGCATGCTCACACTCCTCCATTCAGATGTACGCAGATGACACTGTCCTATACGCCTCTGGTCCCACTACACACAGCGTAGCAACCCTCCTCCAGGAAGAGTTCAACGCCATCCAGAACTGGTTCAGGCCAAACCAAATATTTTTTAACTCTAAAAAAAAGTATCGCTAATGTTTGGCTCCCCACAAAGACTCTCCTGCCAAGCCCCCAGCCCCCTTTTCACAACCTTGGATGGAACTCCCCTGGAAAACTGTATGAGCTTCAGATATCTGGGCATCTGGCTAGATCAACTTCTAGATTTCTCAGCTTACATCACGTCTCTACACAAGTGGCTGCTCCTCAAACTTGGTGCACTACACTGTAACAAAAGCTGCCTCCCCACACAGACAAGACATGCCATTGTTCAAAAAATGATCCTTCCCGTACTCGACTACGGTGATATAGTTTACTCCATTGCCCCCAGGTCCGCCCTGGCCTGCCTAGACATCCTGTTCCACTCCTTCTGCAGTTTCATCCTTGACTGCCCCCAATCAACACACCATTGCAACCTCTACAGCTCGTTAACCCTGCCGTCCCTACATTATCGCAGACAAATGAACTGTGCTAGGTTCGCAGCCAAATATTGGTCCCACTCCCTTCCCCCCTACCTGATGACTGTCCTCTCCCAACAACCTTCACCCACGTACTCCCTTAGGAGTATGGACCCAAGACTACTCCATGTCCCGTTTATGTGCACAACCAAAGGCCAGGCTGCTTTTAATTACCACATACCTCAGACCTGGAATGCCCTACCTGCCCCCATCCGACACACAACAAACCCCTCTGTACATAACAAATTACTCAGAGCACACTTCACCTCCAGCTGCTCCTGTTTCAACTAAAGAAACATTTTCAAATGGCATGCTAAAAAACTAATAAATATTGTACAGTATTCTACCCTCTGTGTTGTTACACTGAATGCATGTATCCTACCCTTGGCTGTTATTTTTCTCCCAAATTTTTCTCCTAAATTGCTAATGTACAAGCTTTTGCTCATTTCTGTACTGTCTATGCATTTCCAATTTATGTATGTGGGTCTCGGCCCCCAGGTCACATCTGGAATCGAGCATGTTGCTCAGTATGTTTTCCTAGTAAAACTAAAATAATAAATAAATAAAACTATCGCCTAGAATACACGCCTTTTAAGGGAGAGGATGGTGTCTGCCACCTCCTGGGCTTCTGAGATTTTAGGGAGATGTAGGGACTCCAGAATTGGGCGGACCCCTTGGGGGGTCTGGGGCTCTGGAGGATTTATATAACGAGCAGTAAAAATCCATCATTATTTGATTAATACCTTGCACCGAGGTCTGGGTCCTACTCCCTGCATCCTCTAAAGTTGCTATATGCCTTTCGGCTTGCTGCTTTTTGAGATGGTATGCCAGTAGCTTACTCCCCTTTTCTCCCCCTTCCCAATATTTATGCTTGAGTCTAATGATCGAAATCGCTGCCTTTCTAGAGACCAGCTCGTTCACTTGCATCTTCAGAGAGGTGACCTTGTGACCTGCCTCTGACCTAAGGGAAGGGATGCAAAGGGCCTTAAAAGCCTTCTTGGAGTAGTTGTTCAAGCTCCCTCAAATGTTGTTCCCTCCTCTTTTGGCACTGGCTAGCATACCTCATTATCGCCCCTCTTAGAGTAGCTTTGAATGCCTCCCATGTGGTACCCGCAGAGGTATCTACTATGAGGTTACGCTGAACAAATTCTATTGCTTCCTTTTGAAGCCAAGGGGGAAAGTCTGGGTCACGAAGTAGCAATGGGTCCAGCCTCCAAGTCAGAGACTTAGGGAGAGGGGGCCCCATGTGAAAGTAAGATGCACAGGGGTATGATCCGAGATAACTAAGGGATGAAGAAGGGTATTAACAGTCTTACTAGTAATTGTAGGAGAGGTGAGCCAGAAGTCTGTTCCACTAAGAGAGCTATGTACTGGGGAATGAAAGGTGTAGTCCCACTGGGAGCGGTGAATTATTCTCCAGATGTCTGTAAGGGCCAACTATTGTTATAATTGAGCCACTACCATTACAGCCCTGGAGTGGGGGCTCAGTATTTGAAGGGGATCTATCCAGGAAAGGGTCCAAAGTATGATTAAAATTGCCCCCTAATAAAATGGGGGTGTCTTCCGGAGCTATGGATCCCAGCACCTGGGCCAACTTATGAAAGAAGGAGGGCGAGCCCTCATTTGGAGCATATATGTTACCCAGGATCAGAGGGCCCTCCCCAGTATCCATGAGTACCACCACCCATCTACCCTCAGGGTCTCTCACTTGTCTCTATAATTTCCATTGTAGTTGCTTGTGAAGCAGAATCACCACCCCCTCTCTTTCTGGAGGAGGCCGAGGCATGTATGACCTGACCTACCCACTCACTCTTCAGTCTCTCAATATCCACCCCGATAAGTTTGGTCTCCTGCAGGAAGACAACCCTCACTCCCAGTCTCTTAAGGTGGCCCAAAACTTGCTTCCTCTTGTTTGGGGTGTTAAGGCCTCTGAAGTTCCATGTCAGACAAGTGATATCACCTGTTAGTAATAGGGAGCAAATATTTAATTAAGAGATATATCAAGAACAACCAGCAGATAGGGGGCGAGGGCAGCCCAACCAGAAGAGGCAAAGTTCTATAGAGAGCCACCAGATATGGAGAGAGTGGGTAAAGCCCATATACCCTGCCCCTACCAGATGACCATATACTAACAAATAACAAAACGTCTGTATGTATCGCTTGTGAAACAAACATACATAAACACATTAGCAAACTATATACATTATGCACAGCGTACCATGCTATTTGAGGATACAGAGGTGTCTCTTTGGCCACAGAGCACTGCTGTAGGCCAGCTCCTATTCCCTGGGCATTATCAAGTGGTATCCATCCTTCCTTAGCACTACGGTGGGTGCAGGGGGGGAGGTTCCCCCTGATAGAATCAAGCAACCCAATAAGAAGGTTGGACCACGTGGCTCATTGCAACCCCAGAGAGCTGAGAAAGCTGCTTCAGTGGTGTAGCTCAGAAGCTGGGGTAATTAAAGTGGGACTATAGAACAGTTCTAATGAGGTGGGGGTTTGCAGGAAAAAAGTAGGGGAGAACTGCCAACTATTTCGGCGAGCCTATGGTTATTGCTGATCGGTGCCAACGTGGTCTCACAACAAAATTCTTGGTGAGGTTAGGCTCATCACACCTATGAAGAGTGTACTGTAAGCCACCCACCGCAGGGGCTTCGAGACCTCCCCTTGATAGAAAAAAAAAAAATAAAACATACCAGAGGGGCATAGACCTGTGCCATTCACCACTAAGGGATTCCCGTAAAACACATCCTGGCTACCCATTCAGTGCAACTTTTTACGCATGCTGAGAAATACTTTCATGTTATATGACACAGCTTCCCATCAGACCTCACCCCCTCCACACACAAGTAAGCGAGGCAGAACCCACAAAAGTTCTGCTGTTTAATCAGATGGTACAAAAAAAGGCCTTCTTTGCCATCTAAACGTGCCTGGACCTTTGATCAGGATGTCCACTGAAAGCTTGTTGGTAGGCCTCATTGAATCCCTCCCAGTATAGGAGCGAGGCATCTTCTCTGCCATATGGCAGTGCAAGTCAGGGGTCAAGGCTGGGGTGAAGTGGGGCTCAAAAGTTCCCTTACATGGGTAACACAGAGAAAGGGTAGCAGATGGGTCAGCCAAGGAGATTGTCCACTGACAGTCAATTCAGATACCACAAACTCGCCCCTTACCTACAACTCCCCAGGGGGGGTTAAAAGAACAGAAATAGGAAGAAAATAGAAGGATGACTACTTATCTGACCATGCCAGAGGGTTTTCTCTGATTGATTGCCCTGGAGATGTAGAGCACTCAGGACGGTCCATGCTGAAGATAAGATCTCTGCGGATAGAGGAGGCCTCCCTCATAGTCTTTGGTGGACACTGCCCTGTGCTATCTGTAGCTCCGTTCTGTGGCTGGTGAGGAGTTGCTGACAGGGACAGGTAGCTGGGCTGTAACATAGGAGTGGGCCTGCCTTCCACGCTTGAATCCATGATGCCTGGGTGTTGATCTGGAGAGCTGGGGCTTATAGCTTCATATCTGTTAGTGGTGTGGTAGGCCTGTAATGGATCTGGAGCTACAGTGTTCATGCTTGTGGCCTCCTCTGTGATGTCTTGCCCTCTCTCTGAAGGATGCTCCCGGTGGCCGTGTTTCTTTGAGGATTGCCTCTTTCAGTGTGCTTTGGGGGAGAGTGCCCAGGGTTGCTCCCTGAGGTCTTGCCAGGCTGCAGGCCTGCTCACTGATGGAGAGGAGCAACAATCCAACCCTTTGGTAGCAATTTATGCTGAAGGGGCTCCCGGGGTAGTGGTGGTGAATTCTTGTGGCCAGTTGCGCTGTAAAAAAATCCATGAGTGCATCAGGAGATTCAAAACTGTTCGGGACCCCATTATGCATAACCCGCATCATGGCTGGGTAACGCAAGGAGAAGGACGGTCCAGTACTGTGCATTTTATGCCTTGCCTCAGAGTATGCTCAGCGTCTGTCCGACAGATCCTTAGAAAAGTCCTGAAAGATTTGGATCCTATTCAATCTCCACACTACATGCTATAATTCACGAGCTTTGGCTAGGACCTTCTCTTTGGCCCTAAAATCCATAAATCAGGCTATGATAGACCATGGTCTGTCCTGGGCCTGAGACATGGGGGGTAATGTACGGTGTGCGCATTCCACCTGGAGCGGTATCAATGGGTCCAGCTGCAGCATTTCATTTACGATTAGTTGCCACAGTGACTTGTGGCATCTGGGCCATAAGTTGGTTGAACATCGCCTCAACTGACGGTTGCTCCCAGTTTTGTGGCAAGCGGCCTTCAGCCATATTTTCAGGCCTACCTCGTCCAGGAGGCTCTTCAGTAAAATAGCAATTTCCCACAGCAAATGAAGGCTTTTTGTATCAATGAAGCAAAATTAGTGTAGCTTGAGTATTACCCCACAAGTTACAGTAGAGTGATGATATAATACCAGCTGGTAGAAAAAGAATTTTAAAAGATATTTCCCCTGGGTTGTGGAGCTGATCTTTAAGCTGCCATCCTGTTTAGCACCCCTAATGGCAGCCAAAGAGCTTTCTTTTGATGGAATTAATCCTGTATTGGTGAAGTAATTTGCAAAGCTGAGGCTGTTTAGAAGTACAAGTGCTATGCTAAACAAATGTAAATATCTCTAAATGTATACAACTTACAAGTAATAAACCTGTATGAAAGTTGTTCAGGACAAGACCTTTCAAATGGCCCTATTCATTAAGCTGCATTTATTTACTTATTTTATTTACATTTTGGTAACCGGGTAAACCCACTGAGACCAGAGGTCCCTTTTTCAGGGACGACCCGGATTAGTTATATACAGCACATATTACATACAGTGGACGATAATACAGTGGTTAAAATTGTAACATATATTGCAGTGACAGTAATTACAATTGACAATCCAGAATTTACATTTGGCACAATACATAGGATTAACAGTAGTTACAGTTGACACATTTGCTGGAATAGGCATTGAATACAGTGGTCACAGTTGACACATTCATTAGAATGGGCAAGGAAATAGGGGGCTAGTGACTGCAGCCAAAGAGGCTAAGTTCCAGAAGGTACACTTTAAGGCCCAACTTGAATCCTTGGAGAGAAGGCCTGTCTACCAAATTTGCTGGTAGTGTGTTCCATAAGTGTGGGGCGGTGTATTTAAAGGAATGCTTGCCCTGGTTGGTGAGTACCCGTGGGATGTCAAGGGGATGGCCAGCTGAGGATCTCATGTCAAGGCATTGTACTCTGGAGTTGAGCAGTCCATGCAGGTGAGGAGGAAGGCCACTAGTGGTGAATTTGTAGGTCAGGCAAATGGAGGAGTGGGCCAACTTGTGCAATATGGTGGGTCAGTGGAGGTCTGTTAGGACCTCACAGTGGTGCCTCCTGAGGGGGTTAGTGGCAAAGCATGCCACTCTATGGTAGAGCACAGTGAGTGTTCTTAGTTCCCCTTCTCTAAGGGACTGTAACGGGGGACCCAAGAGGAGGAATGGGAGTAGGGTGCAATTGGTGATAGCCCGCCAAATCTCATCAGAAAGAGAGTTTACCAGATGGTAGAGGAGTCCAATCCTCTGGTGGATGGACTTAGTTAAGGAGTCGATATAAGGTTTATAGGACATCTCCTGATCAAGGAGGATCCCAAGGTATTTGATCCTGTTTAGGATCTCAACTCACTTCCCCTAGGCTGTTTGGAGCTGGAGCAGGTCGCACCTGTCCATACCAAAGCATCTGGTTCCAAACAGGATGGTCTTCATTTTCTCCTCATTCAGTACAAGGGAGTTGGCAGAGAACCAGGATTTGAGTGCTGAGAGGCTGGCTTGTAATTTGGCAGTGATAATGCTGGGTAGTGGGTCACTGCAGTAGACAGTGTCATCCATGTAGAGGATGAGTTTGCTTGGCTTATAAACCCCTCTCTATGTCATTGACAAAGAGGGTGAAGAGCAGGGGCACAGGATTGAGCCCTGGGGTACCCCACCACCAGTCAGGTACTGGACTGGGTTCCTCTCCATAGAATGTTTTGGCTTTGATTGGGCAGATAGTTCTTGAACCAGGAAAGGGAGAGCTCATCCAGTCCGAAGAGGTGGAGTTTGGAGAGAAGATTATGGCTGACCAAGTCAAAAGCCTTGGACAGGTCGGTAAACAGTGCTCCCATAGCACCAAGGACATCAGACGTGAGTCAGCTAGCATTCTAGGGAGGCAGTATAGCACAGTGGTTTAAGGCTCTGAGCTACAAATCTGGTGACATCCAGCAGACCAGACCTGGGTTTGAATCCTACAGCTTCCACTTGCATACTGTGTGACCCTGAGCAAGTCACTTAACTTCCCTGTGCTCCCAGGTCACACCTGTAAAAAAGTTTTCAGCTTAGTGTGCTACTCCTGGTTAAATAAATTAAAAAACCAAAAAAAAAAAAGATAAGGGCCGTGTCTGTGCCATGGTCTTTCCTGAAGCCATGTTGTATGTCGGCTAGGAGAAGGTGCTGCTCAAGGTGGTTGTGCAGTTGGTTGTGGACCAGTCTCTCCAGCACCTTCCTGAGAGGGCAGAGACTAGAGATAGGCCTAAAGTTTGTCCCTGGGACCATTTTATGGACTGGGACTATAGTCACTACTTTCCATTTACTTGGGACTATTCCCTCGAGGAAGGACCTATTGATGAGCCATGTGACAGGGAGAGTGATAGCAGGCGCAGCGGCCCTCAGCAGCCTTTGTTCAAGCAGGTCATGTCCTGGAGAGGAATCAGGGTTAATTATGAGTAGGAGAGTAAGTACTTCAGATGGTTTAACAAGTTTCAGGTGAAACTAGGGCCGAGCATGCTCCCAATTGGTACTGTTGTTGAGGGGAACACCAGGAGGAATGAGGGGTAAGAGTTGGCCTGGGTTGGAAAAGGAGGAATTGAATGCCTCTGCTACTGTGGAGGGGTTATTAGACAGGGTATTCCCAATGAGTGATGTTCCATCCTGGCCACTGGGGACATCCTTGAGTAGCAGATTTATTTGGCCCCAGAATTTCTTGGGATCCCCAAGGTGACTAGTCTGAAGATCACTCAGGTACTTAGACTTAACGTGTTTGGAAGCTTTCTTACAGTGGTTCCTTGGTTTACTGTATTTCTCCCAGTCAGCAGTGTGGCTCGAAGATTTGTATAGTCTCCAGGCCCTGTCACGGAGCAGCACACTCTGTTTGAGGCCAGGGCCTAGCCATTTGTGGCACTACCCCTGTACTCTTAGTTTCTTTTGTGGAGCATAAACATTAGCCACGGTCAGAAACGAGTTGGTAAAATAGTCCAACACTTTATTTAGGGTGGGGAGAGTGATGATGGGATCCTAGTTGATGGCACAAAGGTCTGAGCAGAAGTCAGCTGTTATGAGTCTGCTGAAGTTCCTGGCTTCTATCACCCTGGCAGCCAGTTTGGGTGGCTTGTTGGACCAAGTGCAGAAGATTGGTGAGTGGTTACTCAATGAGTCTGACATGGTCCCGGCAGTCATAATATGATCTGGGCACTAGACAAGGGCCCAGTCAAGTGAGGGGTGATTGCCAGACTTGACATTATGCCTTGTAGGCAGATCAATGATTTGAGAGAGGTTGTAGTCAAGAACAGGGATCTTAGTAATTGAGGTCCCCCAAGGAGAAGCATCTCCCACAGGGGGTGCTCCACTAGGGCATGGGTTAGAGATTCTAGTGAAGAGGCAGTAGATTGGGGTGGGAGATAGGTGCACCCGATGTACAGGGGCTTGGTATCTCCAAGGAGCAATTTAGTAAAAATGATCTCACTGAGTTACAGAGAGGAGGGTAATCTAACTGCATAGCATTGAGATTTGCCTTGGTGTAGATGAGAACCCCACTGCGTTTCTTTCCTACATGATCCTTTCTGAAGGCATTGTAGCCAACCAGGTCTACTTCGTGTGGAAGGATTTGCGGTTTGAGCCAAGTCTCAGTCACCGCTAGTATATCAGGTTTGTACAGTGCAGTCCAAGCTTCAAGGCCATGGACTTTATGCCTTAGGCTGTCAGTATTCATGTAGACCAGTCAGAGAGAGTGTTAGTGGGGTCACTGAGAGTGAGATTAGAGGAGTGGGGGCCAGGGTTGGGTTCAACATCTCCTCCCACAGCCAGCTTAAGCCTGGCAAGTTACCCAATGATTCTGGAGGTAGAGACGGAGTACCTCTGTCTGTCTCTCATGTGGATGCAGTAGAAAAAGTTGTAACAATTTTCATTGTGGGTTACCCCATACATGGAAAGGAGTAGCATTTTGGTCCTCTCCACTAAGGGTTCAGGGGGCGGGGGGTTGACCTGTGTGCCTGTCCTGGTCCAGGGGACAGTGACCCCAGGAGTAGAGCTGGTCAGCCCCCAGGATCAGGGCTATGTGGACAAAGGCTGCCATGAATCACAGGCCCAGCATGATCACTCAGGGTAAGGCGGGGAATATATTGGCAGCTTCCTGAAGAGGCAGAGTAAGCTTTAGGGCAAGGGGGCACCAGTGGTAGATCAGGCTTATATAGGGACTAGGGCTATAGTGGTTAGGGGTGGACTAAAAGGTAACAGCTATATTATGCTGTTAACATGAATGTAGCAAGTCAAATAGTAATGTAATTCCTGGAATAAGACAGGTCAAAAGATAGGGCAGGTGGATATAGGCAGCAGATCTAGCTCGTGAGGGATAATTATCCTTGGGTATAGAGGGACTGATTATGCTGTGGCAGGTAATCAAGGCTAGGAGCAGACAATCTAAGAGGTGGATATAAGCAGCAGAACTAGCTTAATTTGAGATCACTATCATTAGGTACAGAAGGATTCATTGTACTGTAGTGTGCAATCAAGGCTAGGAGCAAACAATCTAACAGATCAGCTGTTAAAGGACAAAGGCAGGTATATAAGTCAGTAGATCGATAAGAGGAAGGTAGGCAACACTGGCACAGGCACAGTGGGGTTTGTCACATTAGGATAGGTTCTCCTGAGAAGTGGAGGGGCTAAGGTCCATTTAAGGGGAGGAGGGAATGGGGTGCATGGATGGAAAAATTCACCCCGAAGACAAAGGTCTTGTTGGCTCAGATGGTCGTAGTCATTGCAAGGGAAGGGGACTCACGGCAATGGGCCACCCTCTCAAACCCCTGAAGTTTGAAGAAAAAGCAAATGTGGACTGCGGGACTCGGTGCCAGCTTTTAATTCCAGCCACCCGAGCATCACTGGCTGCTGGTCCAATAGGCACAAAGTGCAGCTTTTAAACTTTGCATGCTCAGGGATTGGTGAGTGACGCTCCAGTTACAAATTCTGGGGATTCCGGCCCAGTCGGTGAGAGTGCAGAGGTCCAGGATATGTGACCCTTTCACCCGGTTGAAGGCTCCAGTCCAAAGAAAAGTTTTTACTGGTGGTAGTCTGAAGGTGTTGGAGTAAGCATTGCAGGCTTCAGGGGAGGTCAGCCAGTGCAGGTGCCTCACCCCAAGGAGAAAGTCTTGTTGGCTCTGATGGTCATTGTCATTGCTGGGGGCCTCTCAAACCCCTGAAATTCAAAGAAAGAGCAAGTGTGGACAGCGGGGCTCAGTGCTGGCTTTAAATTCCAGCTGCCTGAGTATCACTGGCTGCTGGTCTAATAGGAGCAGAGTGCAGCTTTTAAAATTTGCGCACTCAGGGATTGGCTAGCGGCGCTCTGGTTACAAATTCTGGGGATTCTGGGCCAGTCAGTGAGAGTGCAGAGGTCCAGGAGATGTGACCCCCTCACTCGGTTGGAGGCTCTGGTCCAAATAAACATTTTTTGCTGGTGGTAGTCCGGAGGTGTCGGAGCAGGTGTTGCAGGCTTTGGGGGAGGTAAACAAGTGCAGGCACCTCACCTTGAGGAGAAAGTCTCGTTGGCTTGGATGGTCATTGCTGTTGCAGGGCGAGGGGACCCGTGGCAATGGGCCACCCTCTCAAACCCCTGAATTTCGAAGAAAAAGTGAGTGTTATGTTTTTTAAATGATGGTAATCTGATTACCTCAATTTTCATTTTTTCATAGGAGTTATGCCAAACAAATATAAATATCTTTAAAGGTGTATGAGTTATGCATAAACCATCAGTATAAATGTTGTTCATGACAAAATGACCTTTCAAATGAGCTATTCATTACGCTGCACTAATTTCATTTTTTTAAACTACTATATGGCAATCAGATTACTTGAATTTTCATTTTTCATCACAATTTTCTCCTTTCGGATGGCTATATTTTTTAAAAATAGAATGAATTCAGATTAGTGACTACCCTCATTTGAAAGATCATTTTGTCCTGAACAACTTTAATATTGGTTGTATATTGGTAACTTGTATACTTTCAGAGATATTTAGATTTGTTTGACATGACTCCTACTGTGTTCACTCAGAGAGAAAAAAAAATGAGGTTGTTTGGAAGACCATATTTTACAAAATATAAAGAATTCAGATTTGTGATTACCCTCATGAGAAAGATCTTTTTGCCCTGAACAACTTTTACACAGGTTGTTTTTGTGCATCTTGAATAGTTTTAAAGATATTTAGATGTGGTTTGGAAGGTGTGCACATGTTCTCTCAGAGAAATGCAGCTTGGAGTTATGTGTCCATCATTCTAATTAAACAGAAAGGAGGGAGTATTTCTTTAACTGCCACAGAGATTTGCAGAATGGAAGGATACATTGAAAACTCCTAAAAGATGTGTTCCACAGAAACACCTTTTTTCAAGTAAAAGCAGGATGGCTGTAGACTCTGCTCACAACCATAAAAAAAAGAAGGTTTGAAACGATGTAACTTTAAAGGAGATAGGAAATGTATGAGATAAATAAAAATATTTCATTCATCGGACCTGTGCTTTGTGATTCTTTTTAGCAGTTTTGTTTACTACAGTTCTAAAAAACATACAATGTGTCTCAATTTCTGATCCCTTTAGCAGTGCTGCTGTTTGAACAAGGACGCATTCCCTGTTTCAGCTGGTTGTAAAAATAAAAAAAAGATGTGCTTGTCTGCTGGCCTGCCAGTTAATAGGAACACTGCTAAAAAGTGCTATTTGTTTTGCGTTTTATTAAATTCTGGTCCAGGAACTCTTGTATATATTCTTGCAGTAAAGCGAGATATTGCAGATGAATTGGTCCTTGGAAAACAGGAGGCTGGGTAGATTGATATATTCTATTAGACACACAAGTCTTGCACAGAGATGGTATAGCATATATATTTTGGGGTCCACACCAGACCCTTCATTAGGTGCAATACCTCTCTGAATAGAAGAAGCTGAATTTAGACTACTATTATTTCAGAATCTTCCTTTTTTCTTCCTGTTAGAGAGCTGCTCTTTCATAAACTGAAGATATTAAACTATCCAGTGACTTCTGTTTTCCAAGGACCAATACAGCTACAACTTCTCTTTGCTACAAAAAGGAAGATATTACAATTCACCATATTCACTGGTACAATATAAACAAAAGGAAGATTTCAAACAATGTAACTTCAAAAGAAGATGGAAAATGAATAATTAAAAAATCATTCCTCAGATCTGTATTTTATGATCATTTTTAATCAGTGTTTAGTTTACTACGAATCTAAAAAACATATTTTTTACTATAAAATGTGTATCTATTTCTGACCTATTAAGCAGTGCTGTTGGTTTGAACAAGTGTGTACCCCATGCAAACCAGAAAAATGAGTTCTGAGTAGAGCTGCCAACCCCAGGCAGTTACAGAACTGCAGAGACTGGCCATGCCCTGGCTGTATTGTATGCATCAAATTTAGAATACGTTTCTCACATGGTCGAGGGAAGAAAATAATAACGCTAAAAAACATGTGACCGTATTATCTGAAAATCAAACTGATGAAGAATTCTAGAGTGTGGAAAATAAAGTGATATCACTCTCACAGAAAATTAATCTCAGCCATAACTTATTGCATAGGATCTAAGACTTAATTTACATCCCATTTTAAACATAGGAACAGGAGATCAAAGCAGTAACAACTTGCCAGACAATACATGTGGAAGATAACTTTGCACTGAAGTTTTCACTCTATGGGATGCTAATGGATTTTTCATGGATGTGGCTGCATCATCACTACTTTTTTTAATGATGGGGTCATTTATTTTTGCCACAGTTTTCCACCTTTTTGAGGACTTCTGGACTCATAACACACACTGTACATGGAATAGCCCTCACCCAAAACAAATAGGATGATTTAATTGTGTTCAGTCATACTGTATTTCCACTACCTCAGAAGGGCCAGGAGTTCCACTGATAATGGGAATCCATGGTTGGCTGCAGTTCACAATCACTGATTGTTAATTACAGCCACTACCCTTCATGTGCATAGATGTCAGAAGCAGGGAGCGGAGAGTGCTGCAGCACCCCCACCTTCTTAGGACATAAGAAACTGCCCTTGTAAAACACAGCACCAGTTGCTCTATTAATGCATTCTCACAAAGAAGTCAAAAAAAAAAGAAACCCATATGTGTCTCTTAGGTGTGAAGGGATTCAAGTTGCTTCCCATTAGGCAGAACAGACAAGGCAGTTGAGTTGCAATTCATACTTGTTTTGTTTCTTGAGCCCTTTGCTTAGTTTGCTGAGAAACAAAAACAATGGTCCCCAGCCCAGCCATACTGTCTCTTTGCCATAGCCCCCCCCCATGGTCACAAAGTGAGATAAAAGTAATAAATAACTAACATTCACTTGCCCAATCCTCTCTATCCATTCTGATCCCAACAGCCCTTGCTGGCCATATCCTGTTACAGGGGAACCACTGAGCACTTCAGTATGCTGTATTGCTTGACTTGTTTGTGCTGAATGTGTTTCAAATAAATCAGGTGGGTATAAAGAATAGACCAAGGAGTCCCTGGCCCACTATACCTGTTGTGCCCTCATGGATGGTGGTTAATTTACTAGTGCAGTGCAGCACTATCTGTGTGCTTAAACTTGCCTATACTATATAAACAGCATAGAAATCATCCATCTGATCGATCGAGTCCAACCGGAGAAAGAACTACATCTGACTACATTCAGTAAGCAAGCTGAAATTTATATAATTGTTGCTGTAGCTTTGACAGTCAGTCAGCACTGCAAAGCATGGCTGTATAGTTTCAAACTTAAAAGTTTATTTTCTGTTTCAGTTGAAGTTGTACATTGCATTGTTCTTTCTCGTGAGCAGTTAGGCAGGCTGAGCACTGTCTGATGTGCATATAGGCTGGTGTAAAAAATACAGTACATTTTTGTGAATGGTTTCTATAAGACAGGCTTTGCATGCACTGCAGACCAGGTGGTTGTAGAGTGCAAGCAAGCTATACATACAGTATATCTGTTTTTCATTTTTCCCTTGATGCAACCCTGCTCCCATAACAATTCTCAATAGAACTGCTAACATTTCTATCTATATAGAACAGTACAATGTTTAGCCTTGTATCAGTTTGTCATGCAATTTTAATTATGAAAGATATCTTAATATATTTTTGGTGTGCTGCTTTGTAAATTCCATCAGTTGTTCAAAGTTGTAGCAGACAGGAAGACACACAGCAGAGCTGGGTTGTTACCTTCTAACTTCCTTGGGGACATAATTAATATTTAAGGAGGTTGCCAGTTGTCAATACTGCTGTGAGGCATCGGTAATGTAAAGTATGGATAATTCATCAGACATGTGCAAATAAAAGGTTTTCTTGCATTCTTTTTGCACAATGATATAAATACTGTGCTGAAAGCATTTCCTGTTTTACTGCCAGAAGCATATGCAGGCAATGTGCACCATCTACAGTATGACAATTATGTATAGTAAAAAGGTAACCTCCAGGAAGAGATGTTTAAAAAAATGCCGGTGGCAGCTATATTTACTGATGTGAATAACCAATTTCATAACTAGCAATTAAAGTTGTTTTAAAAATCTCTGAGCTAATGAGAAATACACTGATGATGAATATAAGGATGTCAGAAATGCACTAGAGTTTTAAAAACTGATGGGATGGAAGACAAGATAGAGGACAATGCCATACAATGCCATTGTTATATGTTCCTAATGTTTTTAGTCAAGTTTTGTAACATGTATGGGGTATGCTTTGAAAACAGGGATATCCCTAAATGTATGTACCTGGAGAAAAATAAACTTTTCATCATCATCATCCCCCCATAATTGATTTACATTCATCAGCTATCAAAAGTTATTACTTTGCTGTGCTGAAATATAACAGGGTTTAAATTAATGAACAGTCTAATGCCCGATGATTTTAAATGACACACTGACACAATATCAATATTTGTGGCAGAGTTACTCTTAGTTATCATTCAAATAACAATAAGTGGTGAGAATGTGTGTTGTTCTGTGGTTGTGTGTGTGTGCGTTGGTGCGTGCGTGTGTGTGTGTGTGTGTGTGTAAGACAGTTGCTCCATGGACCCCACATTGCTACACTGTAAAACCATATGCATGATTCTCCTGGTATTTTAAATAATCTGTTTCTCATACAGGCTGTTATCCTTTATTATCTTCCAGAAAGCTTCAGAGAAATACAGCTGCTCAAATTGGATGGCAGTCAGACTGTGTGTGACATTGTGTGTTGTTGCTTAAACAGTACAGAAGACACAAATCTGACTAAATGTAATCCTATAGAAAATATGTCTGCTGATTGAATGCATGCAGGTATTCCTCTGTCTTCCTTTTAAAGAGCTCATACTTCAAGAAACTGCACCATAGTCATTTATGAAAGCAATAATACCCGAGAGGCTGGGCGGTATTGGGCAATACCGTCCCGCCCAGGGGCGTAATGAGGCCCGATACTGCAGGCGGAGGGCCTTATAGCCCCTGGAAGGTCCAGTATTGCCCATACCGCCCACCCTTGAGGGTATTATTGCGCTTAGAAAATGGCCAGCTGTGTATGTTTAAAAAAAACATGATTCTTTAAATGCTAAAAGTTGTTTATTTAGTAACAAAATAGTTCCTACGCCAGTGTTAGAATGTTTCTTTTTTTTTTTTTACTTGGGAGTTCTGAGGACTAGGGAGGTCAATGTCATGGTTAACCCCTCCCCATCATACACACACACACACTGTAGCTGGTTACAGTACCTGTAGGAGCAGCAATGCAGCATAACATTCACTGGGATTTAGAAACTGCAGTCTCTCATGAGGTGCAGGCTGCACAGTTCTGAGCCCTCATGTCAGAGCGAGAGAGACGTCCTGAAAGAAAAGGCAAGCTCCCGGCCCCCCAAAAACAGAAGTGAGGGTAGTCGTTTACATGTGCACATCTCGTCCCCATCAGGCAGCAGCGTAATGAACAGGGAACCCTCTTAAGTCTTTTTTTCCAGGCGTTAGAAGTGAAAGGCATTGATAGGCAGACAAAAAAAATGAAGTGACAGGAACCATTTCCTGATCTTGTGCACCTCTCCGCTCTTTTAAGTGACTGTTGGTGCCATGTGGGTGCTGCCAAAACATGGGGGAAAATAAACAAAATGTTTTCAGTGTGGTACAGGTTTAACTGCTTCCACAAAGCCAGTCTGTGTTCAGGACTTGCTACGGACGTGCTGCTGATTTGCGCATTTTATTACGTCTGTCGGCTTTTGGGGAAGTGAGGGATGAATCTATTTGCTAGAATGGTTAGGGGACAGCGGGATGAACGGTTTTCACAAGAGCAGAGATTGACACAGAGTGGGGTCAGGAAAGTGCTTGCTTTTATAGTGAATTATGTTTTTTTCATTTTTTATATAAACACAGCAGCCATCAAACTAGGGAGCTTTGGGGAAGGGGGAGGGACAGTATATCTCGCTAAGCGAGAAAAAAATGGCGGCTATTTCAAATTCAAATGTGGAGGTTTTAGCCAATTGGAAATTAGGGTGGGCACTTGGATATTTTAATGGGTGGAGGGGCACTGGGACTGGTACTTTTTATTTCCTGGGCATCTATTGAAAGTTAATGTACCCCCCTTGGCAAGAGTACTAGGCAATTCTAAGGGCTACTAGTCCCTGCACTTACTTTCATCCACCATAGACTATCCTTCTCCCTGCTCTCTGCAACCCTAGGCAACTACTCCTCTGACACCTCTCTCTGCCTCAGTCATAACCATCTTAACCCCTCTATCATCCGTTACCCTCTTCCTGTTTCCCACCATTGTACCCTTCCCTCGCCTCCCAGTTTCTACTCTTCCCCTAAACCTACTGGCCACATAATGGCACTTATTGTATATTGCACATGCTTTTAAAATGTCAGTGTTTCTTACATGTTTTTTGCATTTCTTGCTTTCCTTTGATTGTCAAAACGGTATTGATTGTATCATGTTGAAGAATGTTTCTCCAAATCTGCAGTTTGATTGTATGTGATCCTCCTCCTCACTATGTTTCATATCTCATGTGCTGTGTCACATGTATACTCATGTATGTCTACTTGTATCCTCCCAGGTCATGCCTGAAAATAGGCAGTCCTATGCCTAGTGCACCCACCCGGTTGTCCAAAGCAAATAAATAAATGACATCACATGAGAAGATTGGAAAAATGCAAGTATATACACACACATTTTGCAGTTTATTGACACAGAATAGCCGGGCTTGACACTTTGCAAAGTAGTCTTATTTTTCTCATTTGTTGCAGCTAAGTAGAGTAAAGCAAGGAGAAGTTGAGTGTTAATTGACTTGCTCAGCCTCATGCAACCATTAAGTTGCTCTAATGTGGGATTTGAACCTGGGTCTCCAGGTACCAAACCTACTGCACGTATAGTCATAGTTTTGTTTTACTTTAATAGCTGTATTTCTTGCGATTTGTAGAGTTGCATATCTCTGTTGTATTTCTTCTACGTGCTCCTCAGACCCCCCCCCACACACACACACACTCTTTCTCAGCTGGAAGCCATTCTCTATCTCTGTTTACCAACCTGAAAAAAATGTTTTTAAATAAAAAATGGTTACCTACTAAACTTCCCATTTTTCACAACTACTAGGCATGGTGGTGCCTATTAGGTGCATTGCTAACAGGTAAATGATTCTGGTGGGGTGAGAGCAAAGGAACTAATACAGTGAACAAACATGCTGAATGCGACTAAGGTCAACTGTGCTGACTATGTTAAAAGCTTGTATGATATTACTACCACACTTGGTTACATACAGAATTATAGTGTGCTGAATGTGATGTGCCGTGGATCACCCTAGAGGTGGGGCATGGAGCCACTATTTGGACTGGTGTCATCTACAGATCTCAGGCAAATGGGGGGAGTTAGATGAGGTACTGGTGGAAGTCATTGGCAAAATGGCAGAAAAGGGGGAGATCCTGCTGTTGGGGGAGTTTAATGTACTGGATCTAGATTCCTTGCAATGTTCCTGGTGTTGTGTTGGTTGGAGATGGTGCAGAAGCAGTTGGTTAAAGCACAGGGTAGTTGGCCCAGAAGCATCAGTTTGGCTAGCAAACATGCCTGGAGTTTATTCAGCTGGGTAAAGGTGGCCAGGTATTTTTTCTTGTTATCAGCCACTACTCAGAGTTGTTACTGCTGTGTTTGTTACTGTGTGTTGATCAGCTGCAGCAGAATGGTGAATGGTGGGCTCAGGAAGGGAGACATGAAACATGTTTTCCAGCTAAGTAACTGCAATTGAACTTGCCTTTCCCCCTTTTTATAAAGGATTCTTGTTTGTCTTTCATTTGGATGTATTTACTCCAAAGAATCCTCATCTGTGCTGGAAGGGGAATGCACCTGTTCCCTGTAATATGGCACATCTTACTGCTACATGCACTGCAGTATGTAAGATCCAAGGGAACTCCAGGTCCATCATGTCTGGGCAGTGTTACACCCTCCCAACCCTTCCTTGGCTGCAGTCTATCTGCACTAATCTGTGCAGCTGTTGCCTGAGCAGACATTTATTTTATTGTAAATTATACATGGATTTAAAGTTTTTATTGTAAAGACTGAGGACATGGGCATTAACTAATACTAAGTCATGTATGTAAGTAAATATAGTCTATGGCTATCATTTCTCCAGTTATTAGGCACATTCTGCAGGCATGATGTTGATATTCCAACAATAATGATTCATGCAGTGTATTTTATGGGTGTGATCAAGGCTATATTTGAAACACTGGGGCATCATAACTGGAGAAGTTTTTCTCATCAGACTAAACTAATTCAATACTTTGAGTTCAGCACTAAGAACTTCTGGACACTGCTAGAACAGTAAATGTGACAAATAACAGAAGCATTACTATTAATGTTATCAAGAACCAACAGTACGTTGTTAAATACTGATCATATTATAAGGGCCTCGGTTCATGGTTTGGTGGTAGCAGCCCATGCTAAACCCCTTCCACTGTAACCACACTGTAAAAATTTGAGCAGAACCAGCCCTCTGAGCTGGTTGCTTCATTTTGTATAATCAAGACATTCTATTAGTCATGTACCTGACATGGCACTGAACTGTTAGACCATGTAAAAAGTGCCATAGATTTTTAAGTGACATAACAGCATGTTGTTTGGTGGTATATTGAAAGGAAGAAGTTAGCCTAACGTGGTTGTATTATTAACATTGACACAACATAATTAATTCCACAGGCCACAGCCTACACTGTGAGTGACTTGCTGTTGAAAAGAAAAATGCCTAGACAAGTCAGATGAAGAAAGCAGATGGAGAAAGAACTGGAGGTAGTTGTTTCCAAGATGCCAAGAAAACTCAATCATTGGTTTGGAAGTCCAAGGATACCAACTGAATCAGTTCCTGTTGAAAATGAGAGGAATGTCACTGCTAAGAAACAGAAAGATAATGATGTCATTTCTGAGAATCAGAAAGATACTGCCAGCAACATTGCCAAGGACTAGCAATTTGTGGCAAGACAGAATAGGAAAGGAACCTGAGACAGATGCTGCTCTCTAAAGTTAAGGATTCACCTGAACTTTACACTTGGATTAAGGAAGGAAAATAAGAGAGTACAGACATTGTGAATGAAATTATGGAACTTATGGCCCATCAATTACTTAGGGACCTGCTAGTTCAAATATGCAAAGAATCTAAGCTGTATGTAGCCATAGCAGATGAATCTTGAGATATTAGCCAACGTGAGCAGATGGCATTCTGCATATGATGGATGCCCCTACCACTGTTTATCATACATGAAGATTTTTTGAGGATGGTTGAACTGGAAAAGGCAGATGGAGAATCCATCAGCAATACTATTAAAGATATTTTAGTAAGGTACAATCTACCTCTTGAAGACCTGAGAGGACAGACATATGATGGAGTAGCAAACATGAGTGGAAATATTTCTAGAACTGCAACCGGAATAAGAAAGGTATACCCACTGGTCCTAAATGTACATTGTGCAAATCATTGTCTGGAGCTGGTGTTGCAGGACTGTACCGCTAGACCAGGCCCTCAATTTTGTACAAGAGGTAGAAGAATTAGTCCGTGATTCACCACAAAGACTGGCCCTTTATCAGAGCACTGCAGCTCAAGTCAGTGATGACCCCATATTACAACAGAAAATCTGCATTTACTTTGTTCAACAAGATGGACAACCAGAACAAAGATCATTCATTCTGTTCTCTCCAACCATGAGACATTGTATGAGACTCTCCAGCACCTGGAACAAGATAGAGCAGTAAGTTTAACATCCAAGGCCAGGGGTCTAGTGACAGCTATGGAAAGAGTTGTAACAGTTTTTGGGACTTCATATCTTGTACATGTAACCCCTTAGTTACCCGGGGTTACTAGAATCCCAGTAAGACCTAGTGGTAGGCAGGGAAGGCAGCTTGTGAAACTCCAGTTAAATGGGTTTCACACTGTCTCACTCTGTCCTCAGTCACAGCTGAGACTTGAGAGATGACATCACTATAGAACTGTCGCAGCTGCATGAGCCACTTTGGAATCTCCAGCTCAGGGAGTGAAGTTTAGAATTTTGGGAAATTCAAAGTCAGTCTTCAGTTTGTCCTTAAGCAAACAAGAAGGAAATTGGTGAGTTATCTGTTTACCCCCCTCCCTCGGGGGGGGAGGAAAAGTTCTCTGTGGGCTCCAGGGCAATCCCTTGCCCACTATGGAAGGAAGCTGCCTGGTTTTGTTTAAGTCTGTTCTTGTATAACAGCAAAGAAAGTGTTATTTCGCCTGGAGCACCTGCAACAAATGGGTGAGTGTTTGGCTCCATTTGAAGGGCAAACATACTGTTTTCTTCAGTTGGGAAGTAATGTGGACTGCTATTTGGGAGGACTATGTCTACTAGGATGAACAAATGGAGCAGTCTATCAGTTTAAAGTTTAAATGGATTTAAAGTTCGCTGTAGAGGGGGTGCATCAGGTCATCCACTGTTCAATCTACATTTTACAGTTCTAAAGTTTTCTGTGTGTCCAGAGAAATGGCCGGGTATGGGCTGTGGGAGCTGGAGGTGGGAAAACCCCCCATCTTTAGTAACCAGGTCCACCTCTACGGATTTCTTCTGTGTTTTTGCTACTTGCCTCATGCACTTGGCCGGTGATGGGGTGGGTACCCAGACGTGGGTTGCAACTGGAAAATCTCCTAGGAGTCGTAGACTGTAAGTGGTGTGGAGAGCCACAGGATGGGAAAATTACTCCTTGTTGGATGGGAGTCTCCTTGTTGGATGGGAGTTCGATTGGAAGTACGAAAACAAATCTCTCTAGGAGTCACAGACTTCAAGTGGTGTGGGGAGCACAGCTTGGGAGCCTCCTTGTTTGATGGGATGTCTTTCCAAGTAAAGTTTAGGTTCATTCTTCAAGTGGACCATCAGTCGAGAGGCCGGCAGGGGTGCTGGGCCAATCGGGCTATGTATCCAATGCGCATGCAAAGTCCGGGCTGAGTACCTGGTGGGTCCAAAGCCAGACAATTGTAGTAAAGTTTGGGTTCATTCTTCAAGTGGACCATCAGTCGAGTGGCCAGCAGGGGTGCCGGGTCAGTCGGGCTATGTATCGAATGCACATGCAAAGTCCGGGCTGAGTGCCTGGTGGGTCCAAAGCCAGACAACTGTAGTAATGTGTTCATTCTTCAAATGGACCGCTGTGTTAACCTCTAATCTACACATACAGTAACGTAGCCCTTTGGGGGACCATGCAATGCTTTGTTATGTGTCATCTAGTCTGAATAAAGCCACACTGAAAAATCCCAATTCTGGTTCTGGACATTACAGTTATTGCTTCCTGTAGTTGGAATTACTTGGGTGCCCCTGTGCAGAGTAGCCAAACCTAGGTCCCTTGTGCCAGGTAACCTCATCCATCCCCGAACCCGTAGATATATGTTACCCCCACCAGGTATTGCTGCCCACGCCAACAGCATGCCACCTGTCGTTTCCGTAGAAAAGGCAGGGGTGAGGTGGTTACATACATTTTCGGTGTATCAGAACAAGTGCCATCTTGTCGTTGGCGATCCCTTGATTCGAGGATGATCTCTACCATGGTTCACTGACGGGTCCTGAGTTGGCTCAGTAATCCAATCCTAGAGCCATAGATTCGTGCATAGAAATTGCAAATGTTTCCATGTGGGAGAGCTGCCCACTGGCTGGGGTTTCGTTCCCTTTCTTTCCTATGCTATCTACATTGCAAATGAAAACAATAACTGCAGAAACTACAATCATGAGTATAAACAGCCCTAACTAATCAGCATTTACCAAGACAACGTGATGACTTTGACTTGCTTTATGAAGACATTGAAGAGAAAGCACACAAACTGGAACTTGTGAGAGAACCTATGCTCCCCAGAAAGCATTGTGTACCTGCAAAACGGCAACATGGTACTGCCCCACATCATCAGCATGAATCTGTTAGACTTGTATCAGCAAATGTGTTATGCAGCCATTGCTGCTTGCCTTGTCAAACTTGACTGGCATTTTGATCGAGAAACTATGCTTTGCTGTCATCTATGGAGAATTTGCTGCTTCAAGCAGCTAATGCTAAGGTATTTTTAATTCCTTCACAGATCATACATTTGTATGATGACAAACATTTGGACATGGACAGCTTGAAAGTACAGCTTTGTCTGCTTCCTGGGTTTCTGCAGCAGGCCTTGCCAGAGATGAAGACAGTCACTACAATCAATGCCATCATTGATGTCTTCATATAAAAAAGGAGCTCAGCAGGCACTGTAGTCACAGGTAGCGAGTTACCTCCTGATTCCAATGAGTACAGCAACAGAGGAACGATCCTTCTCAACACAGCAGGGGATAAAGACCTATTTACAAAGCACTATGACAGAGAAGAAGTACAATCACTTATTGCTGTTGCATATTCATAAAGAGAGAACAGGCAATTTGGATTACATACAAATTGCAAAGGAGTTTGCTCAACGAAATGAAAGATGCCACATATTTCTTGAAAAACTTTAATTCTGATGACCTCTATTCATGTCCGGGACTAGTATGGTGGTAGATTGGTTGGTTGGTGAGTTTGTGGGATGCAGGACCTGGGAATCCAAGGGCAAGCATACCAGCCTGCAGTGATGACCAGATTATCTATAGGATTCAGTTATTCCTGGAACCAGGATTAGTTATAGTTGTAAAGTTGGATCCTAGCATAAACATGACTAGTGAATACCAGAAACTGCCCAACTGCATCACTAGGTACTGTACATACATACATACATACATACATACATACATATAGGTGTATATAAAGATGCCCATTACATTTGTAGTGCAACAAACTATGTGAGTAGCAGTACTGGTGAAGAGAAAAGACCATGGGAGACACTGGGTTTGACCAGAGCTAACTATCACAAACCTTAGTCTCCCAGGGGGAGTCTAATTCTTCAGAAAGACTCTTCTTTCTGGGAGCTCTGTCTAGACCTCATAGCGACCAGTGCAGTTTTTGGAAGGCCATCTTCTCTTCTCTACTCCCAGCCATTATAGTTGCCATTGTTTTGTGTTATCCAAATTATGTGTTTACTCTCATTGTACATTGTTACTCAATAAACAAATTCTTTGTAAAGTTAATGACTTAGTGCCATTATTTCCCCAGCTTCATGAGTTGCCTTGTTGATGGTGGTTGGGCTTAACTGCTAATTTCTATCTTGAAGTTAGTGGAACCAGAAACTCCTCTAACACATTTGTATACTGACTGTATGCCTATATAACAGCTTTCATTTTCAGCGGGGCAGCTGTTAGGCATCAGCTTAAGCAACAGAAGGTTCCGACTTCATATAGAGCTATTGGAGGTAATTGGCTAACAGCTGAGGTCTTAATAGTCAATATTAGATATTAGCATATGCTGTAAATGTACTCTAAACATTATTAGTGTCATCATAAATGTGCATTTATTGTATTTCTGTGTGTATCAACAACTAGTTCAGAAAAAGTGCCCTTTATACTTTAGCAAGTGCCCTTCCAACCTTTAGCACCCCCAGCTTTTACAACCTCCTGGCACCCCTGATTATAGGCATACAAAACTGTATAGGACTAGGGAGGAGACGACACAGGGTTGGTCCTGCTTTGCTTATGGCTGGAGGAGTAGGTACCTTCTTTGAAATGCTGTATGTAGTACGTCATGCATATACATACATAGATACATAGACAGTGTCGGCAGATAAGGGCCTATGGCCCACCCAGTCTGCCCATTTAAGTTTGTAAGTTCAGTTTATGTTTTTCAGGAAGTCTGTTGCCCCTTACCCCTGACCTCCAGAATTCCTTATGTCTATCCCATGCATTCTTATCCCATGCAGTAATGAATTATAATGTTTTGAGATAAAGCTGGTTGATCCTGCTTTTCAAACTGAAACTTACTGCACAGAGTTTGGAGAGGAATGATTTAGAGGGGCACCACTAGTCAGGAGTAAGTCTGCAGGCCAGGGGTAGAACAGGTCATGCCCAGGGTTTCAGTATGAATAAGACTGTGATTAATTGCAGCATCCTATCGGTACATACAGCATTGGAGTGGCTTGGCTGGATACCCTGAAATTTTGGGTATTCCCCCCCCCCCGCCTTATATGCAGCTGCATTACTCTGCATATTTGGAGGGGGGCAGCATTTTGTACATTTCTTTTCTAAGTCAAGTGTAATCATCCAGTCCTATCTTAAAGCAAGAGTCACTTGCTCTGTCTTTTGTGCTGCTGTTCACCCGCAAGATGGGGAGGGGGGTGCTATGTCACAGACTCAGAGACAGCGAGTGAGCTTGGAAATGTCATACCTTTGTCCTTGCTGCCAGATGGATGGTTCCTTTCCTCCCCATACTAATTTACAACCTAATATACAAACATAACTGATTTAGGAAGAAGAGGGGGCCAGGGCTGTGTGACTGGAAAATGAAACAAAAGATGCAGGCAGAGTCTTACCTGAACTAATGCTTTGATCATGCCCCTATCATGGTTCTTCCTCCTGACTGCTCCCAAGTCCAAAGCCAATTGGCTGTTGTGCTGGAATTAGTGTTGTGTGGGCATGAAAAGCACTGATAGCAGGATGTTCAAAAATAATTTGTCTCCCAGGGTATAGTCTGTCTGTGTCTGATCTGGTGAGGTCTCATTGTGTTATAATCAGGAGCAGAGTGGACACCATGTTATAGCCAGGAGCAGAGGGAGAGTATCTTCTATAGCACTGACTGACTGATTGCAGCTGAATCAGACCTTGAACGTGGCATTACTTTTGATCTGAGAGAGCCCAGAGCTGGAGAATTGACTTGACTGGAGAGCACACTAGCACAGAGCACTGGAGTGGAGTGGACCTAACAGGTAGCCTGAGATCAGGCACTGCAGTGAACAGCGGCAGCATGTAGTTGTGTCACAGGCAGTGTGACTTACTTCCTCTTAAGAAAGATTTATCACCACACCACCATGTTTGGAATGGTCACTAGGACAGTCAGAGACTAGGAGATGGAGTCTGAGCCAGAACTGGGAGCAAGAGAGCTGAGAGCAACGCACCTCTCTCTCTCTCTCTCTCTCTCCCCACTCACCTTACCACTGCCTCACACACTCAGCAGTGGTAAGGTGAGTGAGAGAGAGAGAGAGAGAGAGAGAGAGAGGTGCAGACTAGAAGCACTACAGGCTGCCTGTCCTGCAGCTGTACTGAATGAGAGCCCTCAGCCTGATTCCCACTGGTGAGAGAGAATGAGTTTTAATAAGTTAAATTGATCAGCCAGCCTGCTCAGGTAGTCGATCACCGGCTGCTGTAAAAAAATCTATTTTTGTTGTGCCAAAGAGTAAATACATTGCTTTGCTTTTTTTGTTTTGCTAAATTTGTCTCCAGACCAGAACCATTAAAGTTATTTGCCTGCTGACCTACTCTGCTGTCCAGATTGGGAGTGATTGTTCCCTTTCCCTAACAATTTTGTTCCAGGCAGGTTAGGTTGGTAGTTAATTGTACAGTAAGTACTACTGTACAGCAGTGGCAAAGCCTGCCTGCCTCCACTAAAAAGAACTGTCCAGTCCCTCTTGTACATATACTGTACTACTTAGACTACGTGCTTGTTCTCCAATTTGGAGAACAAGCACAAAGTCTAAGTAGTATACTGTGGGTATGTAAATAAGGGACGGGGACCCCAATCCCTGATGGTTTCACTTTCCTACATGATCCTCTCTGTTTAACTCACTGACCTTAGACCTCCAAGATGGTCAGGAACGGCCAAAGGGAATGAGGTAGGACTTGGCCATTGTTGTCATTTGTATTGACCTGTATAATGAAGTCTGAGTTCCAATTGGGATTCACACCTAGTTTCCAGGGCCAAAAATGACTTCTTCGAATTTGTCAGCAGTACACAAATATATAAACTGAATATGAGTAAAAGTCAGCTTTGCTACTAAAAAACACACCTTCTGTTAAAGTTGCCAAATGATTAGTGTTGACTCTTGAGGCCAAAAAAAAAATACATGCTTAGAGCCAGGTAACCTTAGCCAATTATGTAAGCAATAATCCATGACAGGGTGTGTGCTATTGTGGGATGCGCTTGCTCCAGGTGCTGCTAGAGGTACAAGGCCACAGGCTGAGTGCCCTCACAGCATCCAGATGTGCATTAATCCCCAATAACAGCACACCCCGGAGTGGGTTATTGCACATACAACATGGGGTATGGAACCAAAACCGCACAAGCCTCTAAATTTTTTTCTCCTCTTAAAAGACCAAAAAAGGTCATGTAAAATGTCACCTTGTAAAATAGTCCCTACCAAAAAATACACATCCTGCTACTTATGCAGCTAGAAATGTGTCAGCGTGGCTCAGCTGGTAGCACATCCGCCTCTGGACCAGAAGGTCGTGGGTTCTTGTCCTACACTGGGATTGGACTTGCACCTAAAATCACTGGCATCCGAGTGCAGTATTGGGGGGTGCTGTACTGCTGGGGTGTACCATCCTTCAGATGAGATGTTACACCGAGGTCCCTTCTGCCCATCCTGGTGTTGTCCTGGTGGGTGTCCAGGTGGAAGTAAAAGAACCCAGGGCATTGTTCGCAAACAGTAGGGAACATTCCCGGTGTCCTGGCCAACATTCCCCTTCCCATAAACCGGTTTATGCAATTATCCAGGCTCTGTGTGGGTGATGATGTGCGATATGGACGCCACCACACATTCAGTCACTTCACTACCAGTCTAGCATTGCTTGTAAAGCACTTTGGGATACACTGTATATGAAAAGCACTATATAAATACTGATTCTTCTTCTTCAGATGTACTAATGACATGATCTGTCACATTTTTGTTGAGAATATCTTGTACAATCATGCCTAACAGAGGCCAGCGACCCCCCCAAAAAAAAACATGCTGTATGTGTGTCTCCGTCTCCTACCGTAAGTATAACTTTGTGTTGGGGAGACAACAAACACAACAACTCTGTTTGACTGTTGCCTGCCTCTATCTATGTATCTACCAGCTGTGTTCCACATACAAGCACTGAAACCATTCTGGGCTGTCTGCCTCCATTTTCAGGAGGCAGTATAGTGCAGTGGTTTAAGGCTCTGAGCTGCAAGTCTGGAGACCTGGGTTTGAATCCCACAGCCCCCACCTGCATATACTGTGTGACCTTAAGCAAGTCACTTAACTTCCCTGTGCTCCCGGGTCGCATCTGTAAACTAGCTTTCAGCTTAGTGTGCCGCTCCAGGTTAAACAATTGGGGGAAAAAATTCTGTGTGTCTCTCTCTCTCTCTCTCTCTCTCTTTCTGTGCAGTGGTTTGCACTCCTCGCACAGTGTGTGTATGTGTGTGTGTGTGTGTGGGGGGGGGTGCACATGAACGACAAGCCCACCTGTCACCAGAGCAGTACTGTGCTGACTTGGGACTGGGACTGTATTCTATTGGAATGTGTCTTGCAGGAACAGTTTCAAGAAACTTTGAGGAACATCACTGTACACGCTGTCACCGGTCTCTGTTTCTACATCACCAAGTAGCATATGCACTGCTCTATGTTCAGAGGACTGCTGTTCATATTTATGTCATTGGTTGTGCCTCACACACTTGTGTGTAGTGCTGACAGATCCCTGACTTTGGGGCTTCTGTACTGTCTCACCAGGTGCATCTGGGTAAATAGCTGCCATGGAGTCCCTCTCTATACAGTGGCTACAACAGCTGTCACAGACAGCGCTGCTGCATACTTTTTCCCGTGAACAAGTGCCATAGCATGCACTGTCTCTCATGCTCTAGTACATGCTGTGGCTGTCGGCAACCTGAGCAAAGTATATACAGGATCACAATGGAATACAAGATACTCATCAACTATACTATCTGCCCCTCTGTAGCCAGGTGTCTGACATACTCAAGCAACCGTCAGTAACATTGGTGACTTAGGTTTAACTGGTCTTTTCACCTCAGAGATTTGCATACTTGGGGATTATACACAGATTTCAGTAATTGCTTATGCAATCTAGCAGTGGCCAGTTGTGATCTATGTCCTGAACTGGGACTGCTACTCCTTTGGGGTACAAGGAAGGCACAGGAACCCTGTTCAGGAGGTTTCCATTACCTAGGAAGGCTGTGGGAACAAGAATTCTTTGGTTTGAAGTACTGTAGGAAGGAGCCCCTATACAGTAAGACAAGAAGTCTGTGGAGGAGGGTGGGATGGAGGGAGCACAGTGAACTGGATTCTGAAAGAAGCTTTACTACCCTTAAATAACCCTGTGGGTGGGGGCATGGTGAGTGTCACTCACTGCAACACTGAACCCAGGCTAGAGCTTTGCAGTTCACTGGGTTGTAAGTATGTGCTGGTAGTCGGAACAGTGTTTGTACAACATATCATGGTATTCTGGTTAGATACTTGTAACTGAAGATGTTTATATCACAAAACTGTATTTAAATGTTTATACAGTGCAGTTTGGGCCATTCTCACTCTCTGTTCCAGACTAAGACTTCCTACCTTTCAATGCACCAGGAAAGCAGTGGAACTCTCCAGTGGTGGGTCCCGCTGCTAAAAGTGCCACAGAAACAACTTTAGGCTAAAGGTACCTTAGGCAAGGAGCCCAGAAGATTAATGCTGAACGGCACAATGTAAATATTTTCATAATCAGCTTTGAGACTGTCATTTCTACTTTCTTTATATGAAATAGCATAGGCATCCATAATCTAACATATTCCAGATATGTTCTGTGTATGAAAAGTAGTATTTCTCTTATTTTAGTGATCATACACTTTCAGAGTTTTCACATTTATGCAAGACTTCAAGACACAGAGAAAGCTACTTAATATGCCAGGCACACCATCAGAGCTGCACATAATTTCATTACAGAGGTCAATACTTGTTTAAACTTTTTGCAGACTGCTTACAAAAGCCTGACCATCTGTATGATTTAACAGAAGTATCCCTTCACATGTAAATGTAAGCCTTTTATAGGTTGTAACCATGATATCTCAGCTTTCCCATGTCTGTTTTTCTAGATGCTAGCAAAATGTATTTCCAGACACATGTAAAAGCAAACAACATTATTACAGACTCCAAACCTTCATTCTGTAAGATATACCGACAAAGGTCATTTTTACATGTCTGACTTCACGCCCTCTGTGGAGTGTTGAAGCAGTGCCCCGACCCAAGAAAACACTCAGCTTCTGCATTTACACAGCCCCTCTCAGCACCAATGCAAGACGTGCTGGAGATGGGGTGGGAGTCAAGGGGGGCGGTTGGCTAATAAAAGTCATAAGATGTCCATAGAGTCTGGTGCATGGGAGAGAGCGGTGCAGCCTGTCCAGAAAGACACTTAAATCACCTGCTCCAGAACATGTTCCCAGACTTTCTGGGACTGCGGGAGCAGAAGGGACTGGTTTATCATAATCCAGTAAGTGTCCACATGACGGCATTTGCACCACAGCAACCCAAGTGCTTGGGCTGCTGCGGTGCAAATGCCGCCATGTAAACAAGGTTTTAGTAAGCAGATAGCTATAAACTGTCCATTGTTGAACCATGGACTTGCACTTTGCTTGGGCTTCACAAACAATAGAGATGTTCTAACTGCATTCAGTGGATTTCATTTTATATTTAAAAGTTTTTTTTCCGAAATCATCAGACTTTTGGGATTTAACAATGAGTAGAGATGTTCTAACAGCATTCAATGGATTACTGTACATACTCACTTCTCTTGGACTTAACACACAGCAGAAATGGCCAGACTACAGATGGATTTAACACTGAGTTGACATGGTCTGACTACAATTTGTGGATTTTACATACTTTTTTCATTCTGTATTAAAATGGCAATTTGGATTTTTTCTTATATCATCAGACTAAATAGGAATTATAATTTTCTGCAACATTTATAGGACTGTTGGAACATACTTTTTTCTACAAGCAAGCAAAGTTATTTTAAATATATTTTTCTGTAATCTTTACAGGCCTATTAGAATTATTTTTTTTTGCAGTGTAGAGATTTTTTAATCCTTTAACACACACACACACACACACACACACACACACACACGTGTACACAGTGTTTTGTAGAGTAATGTTAAACGCCTAACTAAACTGAGATTCCATTGAAGCCACACATTTACAGTAAGGCCCAGGAAGGGCACTCATAGGATACATTAATACTTTTTTCTAAACCTTTAAGGACATGTACGTGTTTTAAAAACAAAACTGAGCTTATATAGATGGCTTTTCCAGGTCTCTCAGCATGATAATGTACACTTGTAATACTGCATTCCAGGAAACCTCCTAGTCACAAAACACTTACACACATCCTGTCCTTATACCCCCACACTGACAGGTGGTGATTAAATATTGATTGAATAGGGGATGGAGGAGGGAGGAGGAGGAGGAGGAGGGGGGAGCAGGGGTTTAATGGGAGGGAGATGGAGAAGGGGGACTTGGAGTTTGAGCAAGGATGGTGCAGCAGGGTGGGAGCAGAGGGGGATAGAAGAGGAGCGAGCAGTGGTTCAAGGGAGGGGTTGGAGGAGGGATTTGTGTGTGAACTAGGATGGTGTTGCAGGGGAGTGTGAGAGGAGGGGGATGGAGGAGGATGGACCTGGGTGCAAATTAGGATGGTGCAGAAGGGGTGCAAGGGGTGTGAGATGGAGGAGGAGGGACTTGAGTGCGAACTAGGATGGTGAGGCAAGGGTGGGAGGGGAGGAGGATGGAGGAGGACAGACTTGGGTGTGAGCTAGGATGGTGCGGCAGGGGTTTGAGGGGTGGGGGGTGGAGGAGGAGGGATGTATAGCAAAGAAAAGGGGTGGACTTCCTGGTTCGAGAAAGTGAGAACACATCATTTCCGGAGTTGGAGGCAGGATTTCCAGAGACAGAAAATGGGAGGGCTTCCACCTGTCAAATGACATGGCACATGCTGACTGGCTGAAATTTGCTACGTCCAGAAAATTATTTAATTCATTTATTTAGTTATTTTAAACCTGACAGCCATGCCATGGCAAGCGGTGTTTGGGATTGCAGCGTTCCTGATTCTGGCAAACTGAGGACCCTGAGGCAGCTGGGCCATAAACTATGCAGGGCTGGAGAGAGGTGATACTGACTTGTGGTTTAGTAGGTTTAACTTTGAAGTTAATTGGAAATGAGCATTGTGTCTGATCTTTCCCCCAAAAAATGATTTATATGAGTGCAGACCAAAGCATCTGTTATGGCTGAAGAAGGCTAAATAAATAAAAACCCTTGAGCATTTTAATTTTTCTAAATGTAACTACAGATTATTGGTATATGATAGTTCATAAAAGGACCAGTTTTGCAAATTTGTTCTGACATGGACCAGATTCATAAGTTATATGCCATTGTACAGAGTCATGTGCTTTATGCTGCTAGTCCAAACACTGACTTGAACTGCTGCCACTGTTCTGAGTTAAATGAAGTGCTACTTGTTATGTGTTTGTAATGTGCTGCTGCCCTTTTCAACAGTATAATGCCATGCGAGACAGCCTAGAGACAGTGGTGATTGGTAGGAAAATGACGTGGTGCATGAAGGGTAAAGGGACCGGAATGTTTAGGAGGGTCCTGTCTGGCATAGGTTGACTTGGCAGCAGCACTGTAAACTACATTTGTTGCAGAATTACCTTGAAGAATACCTTGCAGTGGCAGTGGACTGGGAATGGAAGGCAGGATTTTGTGTGGCACTTACAGTGCTTACAGATTTTGTTAGATTTTGTTTTACTTGCCATAAATGTGTAATTTAACTAGAGATTACTGTAATTAGCAGGTAACCGCAACAGGAATGGATGGACATTGTGCATTACGGAGGGAGCTGAGTGTGTGGCACAGACCAACATTGCAGATCATGTGATCTTAACAGAGTAACTGAGGTAGCAGAAGTAAATTTGGTTTTATTAACTTGTTAGTGAAGTTGTGCTGTATTTGTCATTAACTTGTTAAGATTAAACCCTAAAAGGAATTTTTAGGAAATATTGGTACAGCGTGTAGGGTGGCAAATGATCACAGTGGGAGAAGGGTTAGTTGTACACATCGAGTGAAGAGTGGCCATGTCTAAGAATAGGAAATCCAAAATCCAGTGCTTAGAAAAGGAAACAAGCCAACTTGTGTGCTCTGTTAGCCACATAATCAGATTCTAAACAACGAAAGTTAGCCATTTTTGCAAGCCTTGCAAACAAGATTACTGTGCAGAACAAGGAGACTACCCCTCAGGAGCTGCAACAAAAGAAGGTGGATAGAATGTATCCCTTTGTGTGACCAGATGCACAGCAAGTCAAATTTTGAAGATTCAAGAAATGAGAGATGTGCCTATGGAAAGGATGGTTCCACTCAATGGAGAGAAGATGAAGACATTGCCAGATTTCCAAGACCTAAAAAGGACTGCCTCTAACTTTGAAAACGTCTTCTTTATTCACAGGCAACCAATCTTACTAGGTCCCAGTGACGTTAAATGCCTACCATACAATCCTTTGAGACACCCTTGGCATTGCAGACTGCCTAAACCACACTTTCTCAGACCTGGGTTCAGTCCTGCCCAGTAACTTCTTTGACCCTATCCCAGTAGCACCCCTGCCCACTCTCCAGAGACCTACTTTCTATCTATGTACCATCTCCCCATTGGAGGCTAGACTCCTTCTGCAAAAAGCCATTAGTAGTAACAACCCCAGTACGACCTACTGGACACTAGGCTACTTCGTCTGATGTTGGATGCTATCCTGGTCCCACTTACCGAGCTGCTCAACCACTCTCTGTGCCTGGGGCAGTTCCCCAGCATGTGGAAAACTGTCATCATCACTCCCATTCTAAACAGTGGTGACTGAGCGACTCCGGGTAACTATCGACCTATCTCCATCTTCCCCTCGCTCTCTAAGACTCTTGAAAAAGTAGTTGCCAATCAGCTTGTTGAATACCTGGCCATCCACAATATCCTTTGCCCTGTACAGCATGGCTTTCATACAGGTCAAAGCACCACAACTGCGCTACTTGCATTATCCAACTTCCTGCACTCTGCTCTTGATGCCAGAAGTCCTGCTGATTCCATGTTCATTGACCTCTCCAAGGCCTTTGACACGGTTTGCCATCCCCTCCTGCTTGACTCCCTCAGATGCCTTGGTTTCTCCCCCAGCCCGCTTATATGGTTCACCAGCTACCTCTCTGCCAGAACTCAGTGTGTAAAAATCAGTAGCACCCTATCTGACACATGACTTGTCTGCTCTAGGGTTCCCCGGGGCTCCATTTTAGGCTTTCTCTCCTCTTCGGTTTCTACCTCAACTCCCTCCTCTCAGCCTGCCCAAGTAAGATCCTCCTCTAAGCGGATGGCGCTGTGCTCTTTGCCTCTGACCCTAATCCCAACACATTCCAGGCCACCCTCCAACAAGTTTTTGAAAGAGCTGAGCATTGGTTCACATCACGAAGGCTAGTCCTGAATCTAAAAAAAGACCAAAGCTATGCTCTTCTCGCATCGCCAAAGCAAAGCCAGTGGTGCCCCTCTCGTGATACTGCCTAGCACACTAAACCCCATTGAGCAGGTTTCCTCCTACAAGTATCTGGGCATTACCTTTGATTTGGCACTCTCCTTCCATTCCCATATCAATGTCCTTTCTGCTGCCGCCAGTGTCAGGACTGGACTGTTATACCACCATAGGGACTGCCTACCACAAGAGGCCCTTAGATTGGCAATCACCTCCTCTGTTCTGTCGCTAATCGACTATGGGCTGCCCATCTATGCTGCAGCCAACAACACTGTGCTTACAACAATCCAGCTCTCTATAAACAAGGCCTGCAGGCTAATGCTAGGAGCCCCTAGGTGCACCCATAAGTGCCTGCTGTATTCCACCACCAGCTTGTTTAACCTTGAAGAAAGACTCTGCTTCCAAACCTGCCTTCTTGTAAAAAAGACCCTGCTAGGGCTCCCCACGGGGTTGCCACCTCCCTGCAGCGTGCCTCCCCCTCAGTCTCCACCCACAGTACTGTCAAAACCTCCCTTAATGTCCCCAGGGTAAGGACCTCTATGGCCCAGAGATCCTTTTGCTATTGGGCTCCCTCCTGGTTCAATTCCCTCCCAGCCAACATAGCTGACTCCACTAAGCCTGGTCCTTTCAAAGTCTCTCTCAGAAGCCATCTGACAAGCACTCACTGCTGCAACTGCACATAATTCCCCACCTGCCACTTACCCTCACCCCTAGGCTGGGTCTGCCCTGTCTACTTTTGCTGTATATGCTGGGGTCTCAGGCAACATCTGCTGACTAATGTAATAAAATATCTCTGGTTGCTACCTGACGTGGTACTCGTGTACCTATATTATGACTACTGTGATCTGCCTATTACCAAGCTTGTACCACCAGTGAATGCCTGCAACACTGGTTGCTTTTTTAATCTAAGTGATATGTACTGTACTGTTTTGTTTTCTGTGATGTATTGCTCTCTTGACGAGGTGCCTTTGTAAATGAGCCTTTGACTCAAAGGTCTGTAAACTGATGATCTAATAAATAAAATCTACAAGTGAACACTTCCCAGGAGCAACACAGTTATGCCAAGAAACTGGGTAACTGTATAAGTGATTGACAGCTAAGTGTATTCTGTCCATTGTAGCATACGTACAGCATTTGCAGACATGGAAGCAAGATTTGTTACTAGATATTAAGACTTCAAGCATATCTACCAAGGAATGGAAGAACATGAGGATTCCAAAGCTCACAATGCAGCTGTGAATGCAGCATGCAGAGTGAATGCAGATTTTGAAACTGTAGTGATCAAAGATATGGTTGGTAGTTGGCAGAAGCAAATCCAGCAGAACATATGAAGAGGATTATTGAAGTAGTAACATTTATTGGATGCCAGTGCCTACCATATTATAGAAAAGATGAATATATAGCTTGGAGAACTCAGTGCTCAAACATGGAAATTGCTTAGAGTAGATTCTTCTGTTGCCACAATTTGACATTCCTTTTAAACACATGTCCAAAGATCAGTGGAGCAGAGGATGAGAAGGAAGCAGAGAATGGA
This sequence comes from Neoceratodus forsteri, assembly GCA_016271365.2. Taxonomy (NCBI): domain Eukaryota; kingdom Metazoa; phylum Chordata; order Ceratodontiformes; family Ceratodontidae; genus Neoceratodus; species Neoceratodus forsteri. The sequence goes on along the minus strand of JADMNL010000035.1, from coordinate 27,896,583 downwards.
AAAAGAAAGCACCAGTTCTGAAGCTTTTGTCTATGGTGCAATGGTTACCTTGCTGTTAAAGACCACTGTAAACCTAACCATGCAGATTGTTTTGCAGATAATCAGCAATGTCACTGCATGAGATACTACAGACCAGAAGATCAGTATTAAGATGGACACCAAAGAGGACATTGGTATGATTGACCAAGAGCAATCATTCTATATGTCAAAGACCTTGAAGTTCAAGACTGTCTTTTTGTTGTGGTAGAGGTACAGGATAGTTTAGAACAAGGAGTGCATAAAGTTTTAAAGGCCATCTTTGAAAAACATGAACTCAATGTGAACACCATTGGTGAGTCATTTGATGGTAAGACCAACATGAGGAGCGAGTTGGGGGGTTGCAGGCTTTAATCAAAAAGGATTTACTGAACAGCATGCATACCTGGGGCCACATTCACAAAAAATCATAAATGGCAATGCATTTTGTGTTGCGATTTGTGATTGCCCAGTTGTAAAAATGTGTCATTCATAGTCAGATAGTGCACCCCACTATCTGACTACGAATAGGGCTTGGTTATGTTGGCAGTAATCCCTGTTCTGCCAGCACTACCACTAGCAGCTTCCCAACCAGCAGCCAAGTGAACGGCCCTGAAAGGGATAGCACCAGTTCACTATTTCCAATTCATGAATGCACCTATGTAGATGAGCCCATTGGCCATGCAAGGCAGTAGGTGGTCATTTGCATACTCATTATGGGCCCATTTACATAGGCTGCATGGTGCAGGACCCCTTGTCCATGCCCAACATGCAGCTACAGTCCCTGGGGACTAGTGGTCCCACCCCACCCCAGCCCACCCCCTGCATCCACTGATCACTGACCTGATCATCCAAAAAACAGATGCATCCCTGATGGCTAGTTGTCCCCCCACATGATCGTTGATCATTATCCTATAGATAAATAAAAATATGTCCCCGGTGGTCAAGTGATCCTTCCCCCCTCCATTCATTGTCTCAATCCCATAGAAATAGCAGCATAAAGCTGCCCTGGTGGTCTACTGGTCCCTTCTTCCGAGAAAAAGACATGCATACTCCTTGGTGCCAGTGGTCCCTTCATGACTGTTGATCACCAGGTCAAATAGTAGACAAAAACAGATGTATCCCTGGAGGCTAGTGGCCCCCCGATCACTGATCCCTGGTCAGAGAGAATAAAGAATAGACTATTCACCCTGTTGGCTAGCGGTTCCCCCCACCCAATCCCCCTTCAGATACATCATAAAAAGTGTCCTTGTTTTCCAGTATAACCAGAACCCCCATCCTGATCATCTGTATTCCCAATAGGCACATTTCCCTGGTGGTCTAGTAAACCCCCCAAGCCCGATTCCAAGTAAGCAATAGCACAACTATTCCCTGGTGGTCTAGTGCACACCAACACCCTCGCAGGTAGTGATGGGGGAGTGGGGTGGTGGGTCACTACCTGCCAGAGTGGGGTAGTGGTTGGTGCACTAGGCCAACAGGGAATAGTTCTGCTATTGCTTACTGAGGATCATCATTAGGGAGGGGAGAGTTCACTAGGGAAATGTTTCTACTGGGCATACAGAGGATTGGGATCGAGGTAGTGGTTACACTGGAAAACAGGGACACTTTTATGATATGTTGGGCAGGGAACTGGTTGGAGGAAGAGACCGCTAGCCACCAGGGTGATGAATCTATTCCTTGTTTTTTCTGACTAGCAATTGGCGATCAGTGTGTGCATGTGAGGGGGGGCACTAGCCACTAGTCGCCAGTGATGCATCTTTTTTATTCTCCATACTTTGTGCTCCTAAACTCTGGCTACCCCCTTCCAACTGACACCTCCAGCCCTGTCACCTGGTTCCCTTGGGGCTTACCTTACATCAACATCCACTGCCACAGGACTTATGGTGTGTGCCCAGCCACTGGTGCAGAGCCTGTGGGAGGCCAGTCTTTATCCTGCCTCCAGGGGGTTCTTTTTCCACCAGTTTGTCTCCCCTTACATCCCCAAGGCCTCAGCCATTTACAGTTATGTGTGTTCATAGATGTAAGCATGTGTGCTGCCACTGACAACAGCCCTGATTCACCCACCCAGGCTAGTGCCAACCTCCCCAGTGCCTGACACAACCATCAAGCCTCCACTCAATGTCAGCTAAGTGCCAGGGAGGTCTAACTCCCAATCTGGGAAAGGAGAGCTGTCTGATAGCTTCCCTATACACTCCAAGCCCCCCCGGCAACTCATCCTCGTTCCCAAACACAGGTTGCTGGTGTAATGAAAGGTAAGGTATCCAGTGCTTCAGCCCTCTGCACCACTGGGCTGGTGTGGATATATCTGTTTTTTGTTTACTAATCAGGCCGGTGATTGGGGGAACCACTGGCACCAGGGAGTATGCGTGTCTTTTTCTTGGGCCAGCGATTGGCAGGGGGAGGGACCACTAGACCACCAGGGACATATTTTTATGTCTCTACAGGATAGTGATTGGTGATCACAGTGGGGGGGGGAGCACTAACCACCAGGGATGCATCTGTTTTTTGGATGATCAGGCTGGGGATTGGCAAATGGCAGGAGAAGGGAGTGGGGTGGGACCACTAGCCACCAGAGGTATATTTGTGTAAGCATCCAGACCCCTGGGGTTACTAGAATCCTATCAGTGTTAGACTAGGAAGGTAGATGGGCAGCTTGTGGGGAGTTTATTAGAAGCTCTCTACAGACCCCTCATTGTTTACTTAGCTGGGCTAGGTGAGAAATGAGTGAGATCATTTAGAACTCTCACAGCAGCATAAGCCATTCTGCTTAGCTGTCAGGGAAACAGTTTAAGATCTTGAGGAGTTGTGCAGTGGAAGGAGTAGGCAAGGCACTGTCAACATCTTTAAGAGCCTACTGGTGCTAGCGCCTTGAGAGCGGTATGTTGTTATTGTGATATTGCTTTCCTTGGAGATAGCAGCCAGTATGTGGAATATAATCATAGCCTTGATCACCTCTTCATTTGTGACCCTGAGAGGATTCCCTGTCTGCTGAAACAGGGATCTGGGAATCAGGTTGGGCACTGAACATTACCACTCCGCTACTTGAGGGAAGTGGAGTGTAAATATTAGCCAGATTATCTTTTTGGATTTGTTTTGTATACTTTGAGGTGTTGATCCCTTATGCATTCAGTCGGTGGATCATTGACTGCATGCGTTATGATGCCTGACATCCTCACCCGGAGGAGGATATCTGGTTGGACTGATTAATGGCACTAAATTTAAATGTCCACATACCGACAACCTATAATCTAGCTTCTGCTGTAGCTAAAGCTATAACATGTTGAAAGATCTAATCAATTCCTTATTTAAAATGGAATCACCCAATGACAGATGTAGGAAATACCCTGATCAGAAGCCTCATAGCTAGGGAGCTGCTGCAGCTAGCCCCAAAGGGCAATAAATTCACTAGATGCCATTAAAACTGTAATTCCTTAGTCTTCCTAGCATTTATGCTGTTCATGCTGACTGCTATAAATAATGAGATCTTTTATCTTAGTCTGCGTTCTTGGCATAGGAGCTTGTTGAGGTTTTGCAGCCTAATCAGATGCACATAAAACAAATTCTCATTAGAGCTACTATGGCTGCTAATTCATTAACTTGATGAGGGTGTTTCATGGGCTTAAATGCAAAGATGAATTGCTGTAGGCAGTTTTGTGTGTAAATGTTATTTTCAGTAAAGTTAGATCATTTATCTGGTTGATTCTGTGTTTCCCATGTGTTTTTTCCTGTGAACACGTGCTCTGCCATTCAAAAACAAGTGCCCCATCATTGACTCTCGCTGGCTATGTGGGTGGGCGTAACAAATCTTGAAGGCTCCTCAGTGGCTGCATTTGTCTGTTAGCAAGGAGTCATCAAAGAAACCCTCCTCTTCCTCTGTCTTGTTTAAAATACTCTTTTTTTTTCAAATATAATCTTTATTAAAAGACACACTTTTTCCATAAACTTAGCAGTCACAGTACACAAAGCATACAATACATCAGGTTAATACAGTCTTAGTTCATAAATTCATTCCTTTTACCCTTCTTTCTTTAAATGGCCTTCTCCTCTAACTTAAATTAATCCATCCCTTCTATTATCCAACCCTCCCCATCTCAAAACAATTTTCATCCCTCCAGGGGCTCCCTCTCCACCTTCCCTAGGTTGGAGTGTCCCCTTTTTCTCACATACCTAGGTTTTTTGATTTTTACTAAATCTATCTTATTAACCATATCTCCACATGAATATAACCAGGTTAGGTCAATTATTATGGAGGGGATATTTCTAAGGGGTAAAGTGAGGAACCCTAGAGGTGATGTACATTATCCACCTTCTCCACATTAATGAGCACAGTTCCGCTTTATCATTTAAATTATATGTAATTCTCCTCTGCTTTGTACATAAGAATCACTATCTCCCTCCATTCCTCCAGTGTAGGAGTCCACATAGTTAACCAACGTTTGGTTATTACCTTCTTTGCTGCTAATAGGAATACTCTCAGTAAATATTGAGAGTGCCGGTCTCTCATCTCAGGGGGGAATACATGTAAAATGAAAAATTCCCCTGTAAAGGGGAATTTTATCCCGAAGATTTCCTCCAGTTCCCCATAAAACTCTTGCAAGAAAGGCTGCAATTTTGAGCATGACCAGAATATATGGGTATGGTGGGCCGCAAGTTCACCACATTGGCGCCAACAGGAAGAATCTCCCACGTGGCTGAAATGTGAGGTAATGACCGGGGGTACGGAAAAATCTAATCAGCAATTGCCATGAGAATAATCTCCAGGAATGAGAATAGGTGATTTTCGATCTATGGCGGCATATCATGTCCCACTGTTGAGGGGTTATTACAGTGCCCAGTTCCTCCATCCACTTTTCCCTTAACATTGTTGTGTTTTCGCCTAATTTCTCAGAAAGGGGTTTATATATGGTTGAGATAAGATGTGACAGTTTTTGGGATTTCAGTATTTTCTGAAGGAGTAGAAACAGGTGAAGGTATTCTCCTGGGTCACGTACGTGAGGTGGGAGGGTTTCAAAATAATGTCTCCGTTGTAAATAACAGAAAAAATCTGCTTGTCGGAGATGAAATTCCAATTTAATTTCACCAAATTCTCTAAAGAAAGGTCCCCTATGGCACTGTGAGAGGTTTGTGAGACTGTTATGTCTCCACTCCTGAAATGTGTGATCTAATGTCACTGGGGTAAAATTCTCCAGTAGGCTCAACGGGCATATCATCACCAGAAATGGGGTGAGCCCCAGGGATTTGTGCATTAAGTACCAAGTTTTAACCTGGTGCAAAATCCAGGGGTTCATAGTTAGTTGACTTACCGGGGGTGGATTCTTATAGGTTATGTCTAAAGTAATCTTGATGGGATATTGTACCCTCCTCTATCTCCAGCCAGCGGGCCTGTGATATTCCAGCAAGACGTTGGAGAATAAGGGAGAGGTGTGTGGCCCAGAAGTATAATTTAAGGTTTGGGAGGGCAAGGCCTTTGCTGGATTTGGGGAGGGACAGGATTCCTATTTTAATCTAGGCGTCTACCTGCCCAGATTAGGCGAAATAGCCTTATTCCAGGCCTGGAACAATGTTGTCTGGTAGGCTAAGTGGTACATTCTGAAAAAGATAAAGAGCCCTTGGAAGGACCACCATTCTCACCACTTCAGTTCTTTGCATTAGATTCAGTGGGAGGAGAATCCATCTGCCTAGATCTTGCTTCAGCTGTGCAGTGAAGGGGCAGTAATTATTATTTGGGAAATCTTCCACTTTATGTGTAAGATAAATTCCCAGGTATTTTAACTTTGGAAGCCCCCACCGAAAGGGATATTTTTTCTTTAACATATCTGAGTGGGAGTAATGAACATCGAGGGCATCCGTCTTATCCGTATTAAGCCTATATCCTGAAAGAGTCCTAAACTCCTCCAAAATCTGGAAGACCACAGGAACTGACTGGGATGGGTTGGTAAGAAAGAGCAGGATATCATCTGCATACAGAGCAATACGATGCTCTGCGTCATCTATTTTTAGGCCAGTAATCTCTGTAGATTGCCTTATCGCCTGGGCCAGGGGTTCTATAAAGATGGCAAAGAGGCCAGGGGACAGGGGACATCCCTGTCGTGTTCCTTGAAATAGGGAAAAATAATCTGAGTGGTGTCCTGAGATTTTTATACAGGCTTGAGGTGAGGAGTAAATATTCCGAAGTATGGTCACAAATGGGGGAGGGAACCCCATTGCTTCCATAGTGGTAAAAAGAAAAGACCAGGAGACTCGGTCAAAGGCCTTCTCAGCATCTAGACTGAGAAGGACCGCCGGGACCCCCGCACCTGCATCTCATGCACCAGATGGAGTGCTCTACGGGTATTATCGAAAGTTGATCTCGAGCTTACAAAACCTGTTTGGTCTGGAGCGATTAGGTAGGGGAGGAATTCATCCATCCTGCGGGCCATGATGGACATAAAATATTTATAATCCATATTAAGCACCGAAATTGGCCTATAGGAGCTGCAATGCAATGGATCCTTACCTGGTTTTGGAATAAGTGAAATTGTTGCATATGCCCAGCTCGGTGGAGGGGTCTCTCCTGAGAAGCCTTCATTAAAAGAACTGAGTAGCAAGTTAATGATTGACTGCTTGTTACTTTTATAAAATTCTGCCCCATAACCGTCAGGAACAGGTGCTTTTTGTGTTTTAGAGTGAGATATTGCCAGGAGTAATTCCTCCTGGGTAATCGGGAGCAGTAATTTGTTTTGTTGGTCTAAATTGAGTTTTGGTAGTTTTAAAGCTTTCAAAAAAATATTTGACTGCTCCTGATCTATGACATGATCAGTAGTATAAAGATTTTGAAAATATTGGGTAAAGACCTGTGCAATACCTGTGAATTTAGTCTGGGGTGCCCCTGTTCTCTAAAATACTTTTCTTAAATGTTTATCTGTTCCATGTAGTATTATAAATAAAAACGCTATATCTGGCTGATCCTGCTGTTTGTCAGCTGTGGGAACGGGACCATGCTTTAGTGCCTGTAGCGCTCCTGAAGTGTGATTAGGACTATAAACTGTAAGTCAAGAAAATGATTAAATAAATAATCCTGAACTGGAGAGAAGGGCAGTTAGAGGGACAGACCAGTCCAACAGAAAGCAGCTCTCACAGTCATGGCTAGATTAATGAAAATGGGGGCCCTACTCCAAGTCATATTTTGTGGCCTGGGGGCCCCTAAATGCCAACATCCCACTCTTCTACAGTGCCGGGCTGGCAAGGCTGCAATGACCAGGGTATTCAAGCAGGATGTGGTTTATAATGCTGTGTTATGCCACATGACTTGACAAGTCACATGCCCTTCATTATAAACAACACAATTCAGAATGACCTATTACTGCATAAAGAAATATTTTATCGGTACAGTATTAACATTTTGTAAATTTTCACTTTTTAGTTACCTATAACTTGTCTTGTTTTTCCCTTGTCACTACTGTATGTACCTTGTAACTATTTTTGTTATTAATAATTATGGATTAATTATTAATTATGGATCCTCTTTTCTTCCTCTTTTCGTCCCTCCTCCGAGACACACCTGGGCATTAGACTTCGATTAGTGTGCCCTGCCTTCCCAGATATCAAATTCAAATGCCACATAAATGATTTAATAAAAATGGGGATAGTAGTTGCCACAATCTCCCTGCTCATGCCTCCTTAAATACATTTTCTCTCTCTGCTAAAACCAAAAAAACTGAAGCATGTATTGAAGCAGTCAGTGGGGCTCACAGCTCCCTCGCATCATTCCCCTGCTCAAGATTCCTTCGAACTCCAAACCTGAGACATGCTCAAGCTCCTTGCCTCCGCAACTATCACCCTCTGTGCAGCTACCTTTGTTCTCAGTTCTGTCTGTTCTCCCACTGTCTCCTCTCCTCTCCTCCATCTCCTTTGTCATTTATAGTTTTGTTGTCAGCTTAAAAGTTGCTTTGCTACCAATGCTGAGTTGCCACATCCTTGCCCCCACTCCAAGTGATTGATGCCAAAGCAGCTAAAGAGAGTTGTGCCAAGAAGACTGAGCCTTAAGAATCCTGCAGGACCTGCAGGTGTTGACTGTAGTCACTTCAGAGATTAAGCTTCCTAGAGCAACCTCCTGCAACTTCCCAGTAATGTATATGACTTAAATCAAACCAAGACAAGACTGTGCCAGCAAGAGCAAGTCCCACAAGTTAGTTCCCCTTAGGTGACTTATCAGCACCCCATGGTCCACTCAGTGCCAAACTTCAAATTTTATTAAAGACTCATCAGTACACTACTCAGGTTACTGAACACTCACAGACAGACCATGACCAGAGGCAACCACAACTTAGCTTGTTTCTCCAATGCAATAAAACAAGTTATTTCTGCATCACAATTGGCTTGGACACTGCAGAACACAGACGACTTGTGAACACAACATACCTGGTGTGGCCTGACTGATGTGAATGTGAATGTAATAAGTCCAGTCTATCCTCTTGATTGTTTCCTCAAGATCACGCAGGCGGCGGTGACACGACTCAGCCCTGCAGTGCAGCCCGGCATGGGAGGACTCCTCACAGTCACAGCAGGACCAAAGGCCCAACTAGAAGCATCACTAACTGATCCTGGCTAGTGACTACATGGAAAACACCAGCAGCATGTGACTCTGCACTGAAGCCAAATCCAACTCTAGGTGACTCCCTACAGCCTGCTCAGACTCTTTCTCTCTACTTCTGTGTCTTTAGGCAGAGACTCTTCTTCTTTGATAGATGAGACCAGCCACCGGCACCAACAACTGACCACCACAGCTCTCTCTCGTTTTCCTACTCTACTCTTCATCGCTGCCTGGCCACACACTCTGACTCCATGCACACGAATGCACTGATTTCTGCTCCCCAGTTGTCACACCTCCAGAGGACCTCTGATGGACATGATTGGTTGTGTGTTGTGAGGTCAGGTTGGATCAGAGGTGAAGTCAGAGCTGCCCATTGGAGAGACTGAGAGGCTTTCTTGTTCAGAGTGGCTGCAGGGGGAGGGGTCGTCACTCACCAGGCTGACTCAGTGGGGCAGGGGGGCTGACTGATTCCTAGAAGGTAGGTGCTTTTTGGGCAGTTCGGCCCATCAGCGGTCACCCAGTACAGCCAGGATTAAAGAAAGTAACTGTAAATAGGTTAACAGCGGGGGCCCTCCTGAACCTCGGGGCCCTGCGCCAAGACGTAATTGGCATACAGGTTAATCTTGCCATGCTCACAGTAAAGCTGGGCACATTGCAAAAGAGTGCAAGTCATCAAAAGAATAGCCAGCACTCCTGATAAAAGAAATAACATATTTTTACTTCAAAATCTTGAAATACTCATTCACTGCAGAGTGGAATAAGCAACCTAACCCAGCAGACCAGCTCCAGAACTTCGAGTTGCAATAACTATTCATTAGGGGTGTGGCTGACCCACTACCATGTGTGTTTTTTTAAGGTTTGAAATCCAGGTGAAATCAATTGACAATAAACAGCAACAGTGAAAAAATAGTGGTGAGAAAGAATAAGTGCCTCAGCTGGGACTTGATCCCAGGCTACCTGGAATACCATTCCAATTGCGCTAACCAACTGCACCACTAAGACAACTGGAACCTGGGCTGTCCCTGAGCACATTACTCTTTTTCAGATGCACAACCCATTGGCAACACAAATATTTACTTCTAACAATCACTCAGGAGTGTGGTGTGAATATTTCATGTGTAACCCCCCTGTAAATAGGGGTTCCAGGAATGCCTGCCTGTACTTTCCTGCCACCCTGTAGCCTGTCTCCTTTCTGCTCTTCCTGGGCTTCTCCCAAGCCATCCATCAATTTTCTCTGTGTCACCAGATCCTGTTCCTGCCACTGGTACCCCAGCCTGTAGACCAAGCCCAAAGTCTAGTCCCTCAGGGCTCAAAAAGTCTGATTGTGATCTCCTGCTGTAGCTTCTGCCCCCAGGGCAGCAGAAACCACATAGGCACGAAAGGCGAATTTGATCTTTAAACCGCCTCATTTTGCGGCTGTTCTTGGGCATGGTCCATTGGTCCCAGGATCCTTCTGACCTAAATGGGACCCTGTGACCATGGACAGGCCGCTGAGAGGCTGCTCCCATTAAAATTAAAGGAGTAGTGCAAGGTGTTAGATTGAGGCTCATTTAAATATTCATGAGCTGAGCCCCTATCATTTTATTTATTTATTTATTTCAAATTCTGATTAATACCTTTGAGCCGGGGGCTCATTTACAAAAGCTCCAAGTCAACAAGGAATACAAGACATTGACAGGTGATGAAGCATTGCAGGACAAAAAGACAACTAACAAGTGGTATTAGTGTGCAGTTACAACATTAAGCAGGGTGCAACAAATGAGGAGAAACAGGACCACACTTGTGGAGAAACATATTAATGCAGCACTAATTAAGTACGATACAGTGTTTGACAATCATGTTACAGTTCAGATGGGGGTGCTCCCAGTTTGCAGAAATGCAGTTTTAGCAGCCAAGATGAGACTTTGTTAAGAGGAGGTAGGAGGTGGGAGGGTGGGCAGTTGTGGAACAGGAGGGTGGGAGCAAGAGGCGGTAGTGTTTGATGGGTATGAGAATGGCTGTCAGAGGCTGTGGGTTAACAGAAACACTGGCAGTCAGATTTGCTGGCAAGAAGAGATCGAAATATTTAATATTCATAAGCACCTGTCTGCCCTCAGGGCAGCTGTTCTTGGCCGAGAAAAACAAGACAGTATTTTGTTTAAATTATATCTGCTGCTGCACATGGGGAGAAGTGTTTAAGAAGGGGGAAAGGTATAAATAAATGTTTTACCCTGGCTGATCCAGAACTTTTTGGGGACTCAAACTGCCAGCCTGTCTGCTGCTGCTGCTGCTGGGGAGCTTAAACATTTGCAGTAGTGACAGGAAAATTAACTGAGCAGCTCAGCCACTCTGTGCAGTGACAGCAAGTATTCAACCTGGGCTACAGAACTGTGGGGCATTGGGGCAAATATCTTTTTATCTCTGGCTGCACCACAACTTTTATCAAGGACTGTATCTACCCTGCTAAAGGGACAGTGGGTTAAGCAGCCACATCCAACTGGAAAGTCAGCAAAACAAAGCCAGGACTTATGGGACTTTCACCAAAGCTCATGAGTAAATGCCAAGTATTCATGGGGACTTACAGAGACCTAATTCTAGGTACCAAAACACCAGACCAACAGTGCATCGAGTGAGCATCATGCATTATTCATTTCTGTGGCAGACAGGTTCTCCAGCCAATCGAAGGTCAATCACCCCATCTCTACAACCAATCAGGACCCTTGGAAAAGCCCTATAAGAGACGGTGTAAACCAGCATTTTTCCAGATTTCCAGCCCAGAGACTGAGAGCCAGCTTGAGAAAAAGTATTAGAATCTAAATGAACTGAATGTGACTACAATTTTCGTTGTGCTGAATGCTCAGGATTTGAAAATATAAGATCTAGCCAAGACAACCCAGATCAGTTGCCTTTTCTAAAATGTTCAGTTTGGCCAGACGCAGGGCAACCCCTGCTGCTCTGCCAAATGCAGGGCAATCCCTGCCTTCTTGATAAGGATCAACAGTCATTGTTGAAAGTTCTTTCCAAGTTTGCCCTTCCCTCCTAATCAATTTTTTTTTTTTTGCCCATTTTCCCATTTGCAGTTTATACTGATCTACCACTAGAGGCATCTTATTTTTACTATTAATCCTCCAACCTTGCCTCTGCCTTTTCGTGTTCTAATCACCGTTATCCCCTGCCTTGGTGTCACTTTTAGCATATTGTACTATGTACTCTGAAGAAAAAAACAAATAAAAAAATACTTCAGAGCGGCAGTCACACTCACTGAAGATCAGTTATCTCTTTACCTCTAATAGAAATAGCAGGGCACCACGGCTATCACGCCAGCCTACTCATGGTTACCTTTCTTGCTCTGCCCACATCCCATCCTGCCCCCTACCCTCCACCCTGAACCCCACCCCTCTACCACCCCACAGCAGCCAATCCCCCCACCCTGGACATCCCTATTTTTCCATGGCACCCACCTCAACCAACACCTCTCCCCGGAGACCCTGGGCCACCCTTCCTTGCCATACCTACATGCGGCACCCTACCCATCCCTTGTACCCAAACTAGTAGGACCTCACATTGGTACCTTGCTAAGGGTCCTGGTCAACAAAGACTGCTCATCAGATTAATTGCTCTACTCCTGCTCTCTGGGAACATACACCCTAACCCCGGGTCGTTGTCAACTAGCCACCCCACACCCCACTCTAGTACTGGCCTCAGCATTGCATCCATGAATATTTGCAGCCTCCTAAAAAAATCCGCTGCTCTCCAGTGCTGAACTGTACAACACCGTCCTGATGTTATAGCCTTAGTCAAGACCTGGTTCTCGAGAAAAACTCCTGACTCAGTTATCTCACTGGCTACACTCTGTTCAGGGAAGACCATATAGGCAAATGTGGTGGTGGGTGTACAGTCTTTATGCGTGACACATTTTTAGGCCATGCTCTTCCTGACCCCAAGCTCGGTTTTAGTGCCCAAGCCCTCACCCTCAAGGTTACCCCTGACCCAACTAGGGTCCCTCTTTTTCTCACAGTCTCTTTCATACCCCTGAGGAACCAGGGACCAGCTGTACACTCCCTCATTGGTTACCTCACCACACTCCCACACAAAGCGGAGCAGCTCATCCTAGGTGACCTTAATGTTAATTGGCTGAGTACCACTGTCCCCCATATCAGGGACTCCTTTGCTGCCCTACTGTAGATATGACCCAACTAGTTACCTCACCCACTCAATTTAACCAGTCAGGCGGCTCCAGTACCCTCCTAGATGTAATCCTGTTGAACAGCCCCCATAAAATCCGGAACATTAATGTACTACCAGACTCTTAGTGACCACTCTCCTGTCCTTTGCCACTGGTCATCCCCCACACCAAAACCAGTGTTCCAGGTCACCTCACTTCGGTGCTTTCGTCCCGGGGGTCTCAGAAAGCTAAAAACACACCTAGCCCAGCTTGACTGGTCCTCAATCCTACTCACAATGGATATTGACTCTGTCCTAGCCTGTTTCTCCAGTGCCTTCAGCAAGGCCTGTGACCTTTTCACCCCCCTGACCAGAATCCATACCAAGAAACACAACACCTCCTGGATCTCCCCATCCCTCATTCAAACACTGAAACAAAGAGATAATCTCTGGCAGATTGCTGTTGAGACAGGCAAACTGGCTGACAGACAAGCCTATAATGCAGTATGTAACAAGTGCACCTGGGCTATAAGGCAGGCTAAGGCTGGATATTATCAAGCCACCCTTGAATCCATTTGGGGCTCATCCTGTGCCTTCTGGGACAATATGAGAGAGCTCAATGGTAAGACCCACTCCCTCCCACCATCACTACTCTCCATAGGCGGTACTGTCACTACTGATCCTCCCTGCATAGCTGAGTGCCTCAATATGGCTTTCTCAAATCTAAGCTCTGTCCTCCCCAACTACTTTTTTGACCCTATCCCTGCCTCCACCCACCCACCTTGGGTCACCCCCCCTTTCTACCTGTGTGCTATATCACCCCTTCAAGCCAGGCCTCATCTGCAAATAGCCTTAGCTAGCAACATCCTCAGCTGTGATCCCCTGGACTCCGGGATTCTCCGATTAGTCCTAGATACTGTACTAGCCCCTCTCACCAACCTTTTAAACCAGTCAGTATACCTTAGTCAATTTCCCAGTGCCTGGAAAATTGCAGAAATCACCCCTATCCATAAGAGTGGAGATAGAACCTCCCCTAACAATTTCAGGCCCATCTCCATTCTCCCCCGACTCTCCAAAGCACTAGAAAAAATAGTGGCCATTCAGCTGTCTGAGTATCTGGCCAAAGATGACCTGCTGTGTCCAAAACAACATGGATTCCACCCTGGACACAGCACCACTACAGCCCTCCTGGAGTTCTCCCAGCACCTCCACTCTGCTTTCAACTCTGGTCACGTTGCGGGTGCAGTGTTCACTGACCTCTCCAAGGCCTTTGACACTATCTGTCACCCCCTCTTACTTGACTCCCTCCACCAACTTGGCTTCTCCCCTGGCCCACTGGCTTAGTTCACCAGTTACCTCTCTGCCAGATCGCAGTGTGTAAAGGCAAGCTGCACCCAGTCCAATACCCTGCCCGTTTGCTCAGGGGTCCCCCAGGTTTCTATCCTGTGCCCCGTTCTGTTCAGCCTATTTCTCAATACCCCCCCAGCTCCTGCTCGAGCAATATGGTATTCTATGCCAATGATGTGGTTCTCCTTGCCTCCCACCCTGACCCTGCATCTCTATGGGAATCCCTGCAGCACACATTCAACCAAGCCAAAAAGTGGTTCCTTGACCACCGGCTGGTTATTAACCTAAAAAAAAACAACAAATCTATGCTTTTTTCACAACACCAGAATAAGACCAAAAATGCCCCCCTCTTCGTTCTTGCCAGTAATGCCCACCCTCTCAAACAAGTGTCATCCTACAAGTACCTGGGCATTACCTTCAACTTGGCTCTTACATTTCACACCCATATCAATACCCTGTCCTAAGCCATAAACTCTCAGATTAGCCTTCTCTATCACCACAGAGATTGCCTCCCCCAAACCGCTCTCCGACTGGCCATCAACTCCTCTGTCCTGTCCCTAGTGGACTATGGCCTACCTATCTACGCTGCGGCTGACAATACCGCCCCCACCAGAATCCAGACCTCGATAAACAAGGCCTGCAGGCTCCTGACCGGTGCATCCCACCACACTCATACTTGTCTGCTCTATTCCACCGCCAACCTGCTCACCTTGGAGGAACACCTGTGCTACCAGACCTGCTTACTTGCCAAAAAATCCCTGCTAGGACTCTCCCCCCCCCCAGGGATCACCACATCCTGCAGCTTGCATTCCCATCCATTGCCACCTAGTTCAGTTAGGCGCCAAATTTCTGGTGCCCGCATCAAGCTTCTACTAAAGGTCCTTCCACTGCCACACCCCCACATGGTTCAACTCCCTCCCACTCTCTGTCACTAAGTCTACCAAAATTGGTCCCTTTAAAGTTGCTCTCCATAACCACCTCTTTGGTGCCCAAAACTGTAGTTGCCTTTAATCAACCTAATGTTGGGGTCCCTCACAGTTTCTTGCCCATAGCCTTGACAATGTCCGTTGGACTGCTTCCCCCCCTTTTTTATTTTTTTGTTTGATTACTATTGACAGCATGTAACTTTATCCTGTAAACCACTGTTATATTGTGTTCTTTTTGTTATCTGTATTGCACCTGTATGTTACCACTGTTGTATCTCACATTGTAACCATGTCTACACTCCCTGAGAAGAGGTGCCTTTGTAAATGAGTCTCTAACTCAAAGGTTGCAAATCCGACTTTCAAAAATAAATAAATAAATAAAATAAAACAATGCCGGCCAACTCGACCAGCTGCAACTTCCACCAGGCCTGCAACATTCAGGACTTTGGTATCTGAGTACCCAGTGTATAGTGTGAGATTGCAGGGTTTCAGCTGTATCTGAGACTGGTACCAGTGGGGATAATTATTGTGTAACATCTGATTTAGTCAGAGCTTACATAGCCAGGGCTCTGGGTATCATGTTGATCAACTAACTTGTGATTGCCTTTTCTGTAATCTAGTAGCCACTCAGCTGGAGGGTTCACCAACAAACCAAACCAAAATCTGGTACATTTGTAAATAGCAATCAGCATAACCTCTATCCCTCCTGTTTCCCCATCCTAACTCCTATGTCCCCAAAATAAATCTTGTTGGTACTGTTTTTAAAAATCATTGTGTGTGAGCATAATATTAGAGAGAGTCATTAATTGCAAAATGTTGAAATGTAGGGAAATGCAAATGGGTCATGCCAGGGGTGGCAAATGGTATTTGTGGGTGGTATGACATCTCAGGTGGTTACACCTTGTAACAGCTAGCCCACATAAAGCATACTCTGAGTGGAGGCACTGCACATTGTTTTAATCCAAATACAGTATACGTTAACGAACCCAAATCCCTCATCCTAACTTGTAATTAGTAGGCAGGGGTGTAACACTAGGGATATTGCCACCTAGGGGTTACATATGGAACGCATACAAACAGAGGTGCGTAAGAATAAGTGCCTCATCTGGGACTTGAACCCAGGCCCCCCGGAATAATGTTCCGATTGTGCTAACCAGCTGCGCCACTGAGACAACTGGAACCTGGGCCGACCCCAAGCACATTTCTCTTTCTTAAATGCACAACCCAATGGCAACACAAATATTTACTTCTAACAGGAGTGTGATGTGCATATTTTATGGAACACATACAAACAGAGGTGAGAAAGAATAAGTGCCTTAGCTGGGACTTGAACCCAGGCCACCTGGAATACCATTCTGGTTGCGCTAACTAGCTGCACCAATGAGACAACTGGAACCTGGGCTATCCCCAGGAACATTACTCTTTCTGAAATGCACAATCCAGTGGCAACACAAATATTTACTTCCAGCTGAGGCGCTTATTCTTTCTCACCTCTGTTTGTATGTGTGCCATAAAAAATGCACACCACACTCCTGTGTGATTGTTAAAAGTAAAACATTTGCTTTTGGTCTTCCAATGTGTGCTATTCTCCCAGCACAATGTGCACACCATTGTGCCTTATTGCTTAGTTAAAAAATAAATAAAATTGGGCCCTCCCAGTGGTCCAGTGGTAGCATGTCATGTGGTCATCATTGGGAAACAGGCTAGCTATGACAGTGGCTGCATGGTCGTGAGCCTACAATGAGGAGGGTCAATGGCAAGATCCAGCACCACAGTGACCCCTGCAGCTGGGCTAGGGACCTAGCACCTGCCACATGGGATGTGCTATGAGTGTGCAAGACTATTAGGATAGCTATACTCATATCAGAAGTGCTGAGAGGGCTTTACTAATAGAGAGAAGACCCAATTATTTATTTATTTTATTTTTTAATCTTTCTGTTTATCCACCTTACTTATCCCTGTCCTTCCACTCAATCGAATCCCTCATGCTTCACTGCATCCCCATATTATCCCAGGAGTCTGCCCCAGAGTGCTACCAATCACTCGAAGAACCCTTAATACCCCCAGATAACCCCCCAGGTAGGGCGAGAGAAGGCCTTCCTCTTACCTTCCTTGAACCATGGTGTGAGCAGCTGGCGCACAGAGGAGTCTGCATCCAAAGACAACTGGAGGATGCACTATCGGCTCCCAGAGGGATCGTCACCTAGGAATGACTGAGTCCATTTTTCCGTGTTCTGGTGCCCCACAGTCACCCGGCACTCGAGGAGAGCCAGTCGGAGGAGTGCATAAAGATGCAGCTCCTCTCAGGGCTCTCGGCTGATGTCTGCCCCTCCCCACTGCTTATCCCCAACTGCACTTGTCAAATCCGGGTTCACCCGGGAGATGGCAGTATAGCAGCGGGATCTAGCACAGAACCCCTCCCAAAGAGGGAGAGCCACTTCTGGGTGCTCAATCCTTTCTTTTCCCCTGCCAACCCCGGTGATCCGAGTCCATTCTTGAACCTGGGTCACTAGCGTTGCGCAAGGAGTGACGTCCAGTGACTCAACCCTCAGTGCCACAGGGCTGGCAAGACCCAATTATTTTTAAATGATGGTCTGGGCTCCTGATATCCCATGGGTCCTAGGGCCTTCTGGCACTGAATTCTAGCCTGCATAGTGGGCTGTGAGAGGACAGTCCTCCCCCAGAGCTCTTGCTACAGACGGCAAGCTGTGGGAGTAACTGGCCTGTTGTTGGGGGTGAGGGGCTCAGAGGATGCAGGCCTGAAGAGGCTATAACCCTGGAAGGACATATGTGGCTGGGAAACTGAGAAACAATTTGTCAGCAGAAAAGGACCCTTTGGCCCTCCCAGTCTGCCCAAATGTTCCCTGCTTAATCTGTGTCCATAGACCCCCAACTGGTCTCCAGCGACCTTCCTCTTCACTATTTACTAATATACCCCATGTCTATCCCACATATACTAGAAACTCCCCACTGTTTGTGCCTCCACTATTTCCACTGGTAGTCTGTTTCAAGCATTTACCACCTTTTCAGTAAAGTAGTAGTTCCTCACACCTCTTTTAAATTTCTCCCCTCCAGCTTTATTCCATGTCCCCGTGTTCTGGTGCTCTTATTTGAAAGAGACTCCCCCTGCATCCTGTTCAGTCCTGTGAGGTACTTGTCTTTCACTCACCTCTCTTCCAGGGTGTACACATGGAGATCTCCCAGTCTCTTCTCACAGGGCTTCTCATGCAATGTCTGCACCATTGTGTTGCCCTTCTCTGGACTGCTTCCACCCAGTCTGTATCCTATCTGAGGTGCAGCCTCCAAAATGGAACACAATAGTCCAGGTGAGGTCACCAGTGAGTGATACAGTGGCAATATCAGCTCCCTCCATCTGCTGGAGATACTGCTACATATGCACCCCAGCATCCCACTAGACCTACCCACTGTTTTGTCACACTCCCTGCCACTTTAAAGTCATTAATAATGATAACCCCAAGGCCCCATTCCAGTTTAGTGACTAGCAGTACCCCCTCCCCATCCTGTATTTAGCACCTGTGTTCCTATGCCATAGATGTGTGATTTTGCACATTTTAGCATTGAATTCCAACTGCTGTGCTCTTGATCACTTTTGAGTTTCCCAGGATCACAGCACATTTTCTCCACCTCCTCCTGAGTGTCTGCCTTGTTACACATTTTGGTATCATCTGCAAAAGGGAGTACTTTCCCTTTCAGTACTGCAGAGTCACTTATGAAGACATTGTAGAGGACCAGTCCCAATGCCAAGCCCCTGCAGCACCACACTGGACGCTCTCACGTCAATAGAGTGCATGCCATTAACCACCACCCTCTGTCTCCTGTTAACCAGTTTTTAACTGAGATTATACTGCTTTGGATCCCACCCCTAGGCTTCCCAATTTCTTTATCAGTCTCCTGTGTGGCACAATGTCGAAGACCTTGAAGTCCAGATAAGTCACATCCACTGCCCTCTCCTCATATAGTTCCCTGGTTATCTAGTCAGATAAATCAATCAGATTCATCTGGCATGTCCTGTTCCCCAAGAATCCAAGCTGCTTGCAGCCCATTGGATTCAGGATACTCTACCAGTCTTTCCTTTAGCAGGGTTTCCATTAATTTCCCCACCACTGAAGTAAGACTGATTGGCTTGTAGTTGCTAGCCTCCTCCCTTCTGCCACTCGTATGAAGAGGGAAAACATCCTCTCTTTTCCAATCCTTCAGAATCATGCCTTTTTCCAATCAACTGTTCAAAAAGACTGTCAGTTGTCCAGCTAGCACCTTCTCGAGTTCCTTTAGTAACCTTGAGTGTATTTCGTACAGTCCCATAGCATTAAGAGCTACAAGACCCTTTCAAACTCTTTCCTCTGAAAATGAACTTGTGTCCATCTCCTCCTCCCCTCCTCCATTTCTGATGCTCCCTGGTGGTCTGTGCCTCCTTTCCTCCACTGTGAAGACCGAGCAGATGTGCTTGTTCAGGATGGTAGCTTTTTCATGGTTCTCTTCTGTGCAGTCCCCTAACTCTCCTAATCCTCACTATCCCTCCCCTTGTATTATTCTGCTCACTTATATGTCTGAAGAAACTCTTATCCCCCTTAGTGACCTCTTTGGTTGTCATTTCTTTAGTCTGTACCTTTGCTCCCCTCATTGCCTTTCTTGCTTCCCTCTGTTTTACTTGTTATACCTCACTGTCCTCCTCCCTCTGAGTTTTCTTATACCACCTGAATGCCATTCTTTTTTCCTTCACCATCTTGGCCACCTCCCAGCAGAACCATAATCTCTTTCTCTTACTGCGTTTACATCCTTAACACAGAGGCTGGTTGCCTTAATTATGCCCTTCCTTATTTAGAAATACTATATAGAAACAGAAATTGTCAGCAGATAAGGACTGATAGGCCCACTCAGTCTGCCCATAAACCTTGAATTTGATTACAGCTTCTGACCCAAGCTCTGCTTTACCTGTATGGTTTTCCTGTGACTGTCCCATGCATGTTTAAATGCAACCACAGTGCTTGCTCCCACCACCTCCTGTGGCAGATCATTCCATGCATCCACAACTCTCTCCATGAAGAAATATTTCCTCACTTTCCCTTTTAATCTGCCACCTTTCAATTTCATGTCATGCCCCCTCATTCTTGTACTCCTCCTGTATTGGAAGATGTCTCCCCCTTGCACCTTGTTTATGCCCTTGAGGTACCTGAATGTTTCTATCATGTCCCCTTTCTCCCTCCCTCTTCTCCTCCAGCGAGTACATATTGAGGTCCCTTAATCTCTCCTCATAAGTTTTGTAGTGCAGGCCCTTTACCATCTTAGTTGCCTTTCTCTGGACCAGCTCCAGTCTGTTAATGTCTTTTTGAAGGTGTAGTTTCCAGAACTGCACACAGTACACCATATGTGAGGCCTGACCAGGGTTTTATACAATAGCATCACTACCCTCCCACCTTCTGCTGGTGATATGCTTGCCTGTGCACCCCAACATGTCACTGGCCTTCCCTGCTGCATTTGTACTCTACTTTGACATTTTTAGGTCATCTAAAATAATAACCCCCTGGTCCCTTTCCTCCTTGGCAACTGCCAGAACCCCCCCCCCACATCCTGTAGCTTTCCTCAGGGTTTCTATGGCCCAAGTGCATAATTTTGTACTTCTTTGAATTAAACCTCTGTTGCCACTCCTCAGGCCATTTCTCAAGCTTCCCCAGGTCCTTCTTCATTTTCTTCACCCCTTCTGGAGTATCCACACTATTACAGATCTTGGTGACATTTGCAAACAGGCAGATCTTTCCTTCTAGACCCTCTGCAATGTCACTAATGAAGACATTGAACAGGACTGGCCCAAGGACTGATCCCTGAGGCACCCTGCTGGTCACCCCCTCTCACTAGATTGTATCCCATTTACCACCACACTCTGCTTTCTGTCCATTAGTTAGTTCCTAACCCAGTCTACCAGCTTGTCTCCCATGCCCCGGCAACCCATCTTGCAAACTAGCCTCTTATGTGGAACAGTGTCGAAGGCGTTTCAGAAATCAAGGAAGGATGCCCCCCACCCCTGATATACTTCATTTGTCACCCAAAGAAATTTATCAGATTCATCTGACATGATGTACCCACTGTGAAACCATGCTGCCTTGAGTTCTGGGCACAGATAGCTTCTAGATGTCCCACTATCCTTTCTTTACGCAATGCCTCCATGATCTTTCCCACTACTGAGGTGAGGCTGACTGGCCTACAGTTCCCTGCCTCCTCCCTACTGCTGGATTTGTGTAGAGGGACCACATGTGTAATCCTCCAATCTGCTGGCACTACTCCTGTGTTGAGTGGTTTGGTGCACAAGGCTGTCAGAAGTTCTGCTAGCTCTTTGCAGCTCCCTTAATATCATCAGGTGTATGCCCCATCACTTTGGCCACCTTCAATTTAGTGAACCTTTGCAGGACTCTCTCCCCTGTGAATGAACTGTTGTCTGTCACAGTGCCAACCTCTGAGCGCAGTCCTGTGAACAGTTAACAGAACAAGGTAACCCTCTTGTCTGTTTTGTGGGTTTGAAACAACCTTTGGTCTCAAGTCTTGGAGGGATTCAAACTGTGAACCTCTTGTTAGCGTACCCAATGCACAGGTTCAGATAATTCTGTCTTTGGGGGGCCAGATATCTTTGCCTATGGGCACCTAACCAGGTGTACAGAAATGAACCCTTAAAAACTCTAATAAAAGACCTCAGATTTCTCTTACCTTTTTCCAGTTTCATATCGCCATTCAAGCATATGCACAGTGTCTGCTTTAACCATATATACTTTACTTGCGAAGGAAAGAAATTGAAAGACAGACCAAGTAGGCTCTAAAAATAGAGTTTTACTAAAATAGATTAAAAAGATGTAAAACGTAAAATACAGAACCATATATCACAAAACATACAAATGTTTTAAAAGAACAAGGTTTTAACAGTGCAATTCCTACTACAGTACTTAGATTTGTCTCTCTCTCTCTCTCTCGCTCTCTCTAAATACCTGCTTAAAGTGTTCAAAGATGTTTCTTTGTCAGAGTGTAAACATTTGTGTCACTGAAGGAAAAAAAGAATACTGTTTAAAATACTGTCTTTGACAACCTCTTTGCATGAGGTCACCTAGCTCCTCCCTGTCAGGATATAAAAAAATATATCTATGCAAAACAGGATGTCTTATTAAAGTATTTAATTTTGTTACCTCAGCACCACTCATGTTCTCAATATGACTTCTTAATTCTTTCCTTTCATCTATAAGCAGTATCCTCTTTCACACAGACATCAAAGCACTTACGTCTTTCTGCCAGATCTCATGGAGGTGCAACATGCTTTGTATCACCATGTAAAAATTTAACTGTGTTTCCTCTGAACGTCATAAACGTTTATGATTTCCCTCTTAGCAACTACAGCTATTATTAACTTAGACAAACAGGAGGTCCTTGATTCTAGTCTGTAATTAGCTTCTGGCCTTCCAAGTAACACCTTGTATCTAAAACCTGTGTGTGCGTGTGTGTGTGTGTGTGTGTGTGTGTGTGTGATCTCACATGCTGTCTCAGCATTTCTCATGAGAGATCGTCCATAACACATTTTATAGTACAAAAAAAAAGGATACAGTGATCAGAACCAGCTGTCCAAGTGTCACATTGTCCACCTTCTGCCCTTTGTATCTGTTGCTTGGCTATAGTCCCTGTCCCTTCCTGTCATCCTTGAATACTGAACAGAAGTATTTATTCAGTAATTCTTTCATAGTCATGTCTCCCCCTCACACTTCTTTCCTCCCCTTTGAGCCTAACAATCCCCCCATTTTCCTTCTTTTGCTGATGTACCTGAGGAATGTCTTGTCCCCTTTCTTCACTGTCTGTACTAATCCTTCCTCAGTCCATGCCTTTGCTTTCCTTACCTCCCTCCCTGCTTTCCTGAGACACTGTAGGTACACCTTCCTCTCCTCCTCCATTTTGGTCTCCTTATATTTCCTGAACCCTGCCTTTTTAGCACTTACTTTGCCTGCCACCTCTTTCGAGAACCATAGTGGTTTTTTCCTCCTTTTACCTTTAAATACCAATCTGATACATTGGTTTGTCGCTTCTATGGCTCCTTCTAGGTGCTCCCATTGCACTTCTACACCCCATCCTCCTTTTCTCTAGGGCTGTTTTGATACCTCTCTCCATTTCAGTGAAGTCTGCCTTTATGAAATCCAAAACCTTTGCTCTAGTGTGACTTGCCTGAGTCTCTGTCCCCATCCTGAACCAAACTATGTGGTGAACACTGGATCCCAGTTGCCCTTCTACCCATACATCTGGGATTCTGTCCCTGTTGGTCATCACTAGATCCAGAATCAACCTGTCCCTGGTGGGATCAAGCACAAGCTGCCTGAGTCCTGCCTCCTATAGGGAATCTAGGATGCATCTGTTTCTGGCTGAAGCAGCTGCCTGGGTGGTCCAGTCCATGTCCAGCGTATTGAAATCCCTCATCAGCAGAATTTCACCTTTCACTACCATCTCAAGTATTTTATACACTAGCTCCCTGTCCACTTCTTCCCCCTGTCTTGGATGCCTGTATATTACCTCTTTCCATATTGCTGTGCCATTTCCAGGTTCAAGGGTGATCCACAGTGCCTCAGCCTCCCCCCGCCTACCCTGTACCTGTGTTGCCTTTATACCTTCCCTGAGATGCAGGGCAAACCCCCATCCCCATCCCTCCTGAACAGAGCATAACCTGCTACACTGATTTCCCACCAATGATTTGCAGTGTACCCGGTTTCAGTTATTCTACTATGACAGGTCTGCTTCTACTATTAAAGCCTCCAGGTCTGGGATTTTAGTTCCCAGGCTGCTGGCATTAGTTAACATGGCCTTGCAGGTTGTGCATTTTAGATGACTCTCTCTGCCTCTGTTATTGTTCTCTTGCTTCCTTCTCCAATCCCTGTTACCTTTCTTGTGTGATCCTGATTCCACCACTTTGACCTCCCCTCCCCTCTGACAACTTCAGTTGTTCTTGCCATCAATTTAGTTTCTTGCATGCACCTTTGGGGGTGTTATTAAGCCTCCTGACTTCCCTGGCTCCTTCCCCTTGGCCAGTTTAAATGCTCCCTGCTGAAGCATTCAAACTTGTCACTCAGGATTATGGTTCCCTTTCCAGATGGATGATGCCATCGTCCTTATATACCGTAGGCTTGCAATCCATTCAGGTGGTACTCCAGTCCCCCATGAAGCTAAACCCCTCCCTTCCACACCATTCCTTCAACCAGGAGTTGAATTCCTGGATGTGGAGTGTCCTAGTATCCTTCCTGCTATGAACAGGTTAACCTCAGAGGAGACGGAGTATGTTACCTGCTCCAGTTTCCCTCCCAACTTCCTGAAATCCTCCTGTACCCTGACTATCCTCATCCCTATCTCCCACCATGTCATTCGTCTCCAGGTGGATGATGACATCCAGCTCCTCCCTCCTTGCTGTTGTCCTTGCAATCCTATTGATGTGCTTTCCTTCCCTCCATGCCTTGCTTCCTGGGATGCACTTTTACCTCCTATCCTTCCTACTAGGTTCCCCTAAAGTAATTCCCCTGACAACTGAGTCCCACAGCAGTAGAAACTTCCTCCTTCTCTGGGGTTCTCTACCCCCTTTCCCTTGGGCTCCATCAAGGAGGACCTGCTCATCTTCCCTGGTCTCAGCTACGGGTGCACCTGTGGGGTCATCCAGTTCCTGTAAAACAGTGTAGGAGTTAGTTAGCTGGACCGGTTGGGGGATATGTCTCAGACCCTCCCTCCCTCACCCTCCCTGAGCCCACCATGATCCAACCACTCCTCCTCCTGGGCATTCTTTAAGATTTAAGTTGTAAACCTGGTGACCTCTGGGTGGGGATGCAAGCCCACTGTAACCTAGCCAATTCGGCTTAAAGACAGGTGACTTCATCCCTCAACCCAGAGAGGTGCCTGCAAATAGGGCAGCATTGCATCCTTTAGAATATCTCCCTGAAGACAGCCACTCCACAAACACTGCACTGCACCACTCCCATCATGTTTGTTGTGGCCTTCCTCCATTTAGCCTTTAACTACTAGCTCCTCTCCTTCCTGGGTCGGTACTTTCTGATTGGTGAACTCCCCTATAGCCCCACACCCTATATAGGGTGTATGAGCCCTGGCGTGGGTGGGTCAAGGGGAGAGTGGGTGGGATTAATGCTGCAGCTCTCCAAAATCAAATCAGCCCAGCATGGCTATTCATGGACTACCAGAGCGGCCTGTATTCTGCTAACCCTCAAATTAAGAACAATGCATTCTCTCTAATCAAATGCTAGCCAGAAAAGCAGCCCAGACCACAGAATCACAGTATTTTAGATGTTCGTGTACAGACCAGGAAATTAGAACTGTAGCATAGCTTCCGGTCTCCTGTTCCCCTGGTACTGCCTCTCATACTGATGCAACAATTGCTCTGTAGTAGTTCTGTGACCCTGCTTGCAGACTCTATTCAAATGCTCCCTGTTGCTTTGTTTCACCTCCCGACCAACTCCGCTGAGTTGATGTCACTTCTGTAATTAAGTGTTGGCCCCCCCCCACCATCACCCTTTAAATCTCTCTTTTGGATTTTCAGATTCCACTCCCTTTGTTTTACACTCACCCTTTTGGTTCTTCTCTCAATGTCACCAATTCGTTTCACCATCTACTGCCACCACCTTGGTGTCCACTCCTCATAACCTTAAAAACAACCCCGAAACACTGGGGGAAAGAAAAATATTTACAGCAAGCTTTACAACACCTGCAAAATTAAATGATACAGCCCCGCTGCCTACTGCATTCCTCTCGGATAAAACCCAGTCTACTGTCATCACCTTGGTGTCTGCTCCACTCACCTGTGAACAGCAGGGGAAAGATGAGTAGTTGCAGTATACCAAGCACCGGGGGAAAGACAAGCAGCCAGTTTCTACCTAGCACACCCATAAGATGCGCTATCAATCCGCTGGCATGCAAGTAATCCTCCCATGAAAAATCTATAAGCTCCCTCTAATCAAACACTAGCCAGAAAAGCAGCCCAGACCACAGACTCACAGCATTTTAGATGTTAGTGTACAGACCAGGAAATTAGAACTGCAGCGTAGCTCCCAGTCTCCCATTCCTTCGGTACTGCCTCTCGCACTAGTGCAGTAATGGCTCTGTAGTCAGTTCTGTGACCCTGCTTGCAGACTTTGTTTAAATGCTCCTTTATGCTTTGTGTCACCTCCTGACCAACTCTGTCTCCACTCTGTCTCTATGCCTCCTTGCAATCCCCCATTTCATGGGGGATTCTAAGGCAGTCTCCCATTTCTTTACAATCTGTCCTCCTACTGTCCAGTACCCTCGACATCATGTGGTTTGTGAGTGCTACTGTCTTTTTGTTAACCCACACTGTCAAGTAATCTATGGTACCTAGGGGACTGTCCATTGTAACATCAGCAATGCTGTCCCTCTTTGTAAGCATGCATTGTTTTACACAAGTGGGGACAGCCTAATAAACACTGATCTTTAACAGTACTTGTGAGTATCATTCCCTTTTTTCTGTGCATGGTGCTTTTGTTGCACATCCTTTTTGAAAGCACCAGGTCTGGAATAGTCCCATCCTTGTGGGTTCTTTGACTAATTGCCTGAGAAAACCTCCTTGTAGAGAGTCAGGAACAGCCCAGCTCATTGCCACAGCTGCCATTGGAAGGTTCGCCTCCACATTTGGCAGTCTGAATTCACCAACTAGCAGCACCTCCCCTTACTTGCTATTCTGATGATTGCTTCCCTATCTGCCTTATACAACTCCTCTCCCTGTGCTGGAAGTCTGTACACTACCTGGGTGTAACACCCCTACAAATGGGGGTTCCCAAAAGTCTTCCTTGGGTGAGCCTAAATGGCTGCTGCCATGGTGGTGTTCTGTGTCTTAGCAGGTTTAAGAGTGTTTGCATGTGAGTGCTCAGTTGGTCTTTATGCCAGTCTCTTTAAGAGCTGCCTATTTTGCGTTTTTTAATTAATCTGGGTGAGGAACGAGTGTTTCTAGGCTCAAGGCCCACACGGGCTGCAATACAGTTGCTTCTTTCTGCCATCACTAAATGTGCAGTGGGAGCCCTACAGGACTCTATGATTGTTTTCTGATCATCTGTATTAACTGAAAATTATTTTGTAGTCTGTCTACAGTTTGTCTACAGTTTATTAGTTTGTCTAATCTGCCTTTCTTTGCAGCATGGACATTTTTGTTAAGTACCATCATCTTGGTTCTGGATTGCCTATCTGCACCAATCAGCATCTTTGGGGCCCTAAAATGGAGCCTGCCCCAGGGGACTTTGTGTGAGCAAAATTCTGTAGGAAGTGTAGTTTTTACAGTTTGGTGCCTAAATTGATCTGGAGGGGGGGATCTAGCGTGACAGACAAGTGGAATGATGAATCAAACCTTTTGGACTGGAAAGAAAGTCTCAGGCTGCCAGAAGCAGAGGGTCAGAATACAGTTGGAGATGAAAAGTGAACGGCCTGAGACAGCTGGGCAGCTGCTCCTGTGTAATGCGCAGGGGAAGTCAATGGGAAAGCTGTGTTTGACTATCTTCTACCATTTTCCCTACTGAGGGATTATTACCTTCAATATTTCGGATACCATTTGAAGAAGTATTGCTACTGGATCACTGAATGGTGATTGTATTTTGCCTGAAGAGGACTGAGGATTTGCATTCACGAGAACAGCCTATCAGGATTTCCAAAAATGACCGCAGAACATACGGTTTGCTCAGGGACATTGTAAGTTGCAACCGGACTGTCACCTGTATCTGTGGTAATTTTCCTACCCTTACTGTAAGTGTGCTGAGTTGTGTAGTGTGGGTCGTGACCCGTGACTTGGTTCCCCACCTTGCCATTTGCATCACGCTTGCTGGAGGTTGTATCCAGCAATCAACCAGACTGTATCTGACTGGTTCACCTGGTCTGGGCCCTACCAGCCTCACCCAGACACTCACTCACTCATGCCACAGAGAAACAATTGATGACAGACTCGTCAGGGATTCGGCTCCCTGCTCAACAACAACAGACAGGAACGACACCACAGTGCTTCATGTGGGCCCTATTTCTCCCGGCCATCCAGTTCTTCACCTGGAGGTCTCCATTTCACCTGTCCTGCATCCTGTACTGGGTAGCATGAGTAAACACCAGGGTAGCTCCCTGCAACAAAGCTCAAATCAAAGTGTGTCAACTGATTTAATAATTGTTGCTAATCTTTTTGGACTGAGCCATTTGGCTCCAGATTACAAATTAAGGCTTAAAGTGCATGTTGTGTTTTCTTCCTTCCAGAGGGCTCCAACCAGCTACAACTCTGGCCTACCACGGGCAATGCTTCAGGCTAGCCTGTAGTTCCAACTGAATACTCGGAGTGTGTGTGACTGTATGACAGGGACCTTTGAGTGCATGCCTTGTAATCTGAATCAGTCAGAACTAGAATCAACTTCTAGATCACTGCCCCTCCCTTTGTTCATGTCCTCCTAATAAATCAGATCTAGATCTTTTTGCATTTAAAGTGGTGGTGGTGTACCTCTGTTCTGAAAGCTCTGTGATATTGCAGTTTACTGTTGCAGGTCTTGTTTTACAGGGAGTATCCAGGGTGTTCCAGCCAATCCAGCCCTGGTGGTAAGTAGTTATCAGGGGAAATTCACTGTATGTTACAAAGTATATTGGTGTGGGGCAACTACAAGCATAGTACAACCACTAGGGCAGCCAGAGGGGGGGGTATCAGTGTCCTGGAGGGATGTACCCAAGGCAGTCACATGGCCAACAACCCTGTCCTCCAGGTGGAGAAACCTATTTAGACAGTCCAAGCCCCTCAACCTGCAGGTCACAGTACAGGCAGGGATAGTATCCCTTGGGATAGTGCCACCTAGGGGTTACATTTTAGAGGCACTACTGGAATTTGTGCCCCCTAGTGGTCAGTGACAGTTATTGCAGCCCTTGCTTAGTGTTAATGCTGAAAATGGAATCACTGGTCACGCCCCAAGATTAAGATTGCCCCGACAAGTTGGTGGTACATCGTATGATGGGGTGGAGTGAAGCTGAGGGGATGGACCCTCAGCAGGCCATATTTTTGATGGATATCCCTTTGGAGACATCTAATGCCAGTATTGTTGAGACTGTTGAAAATGTAAAATGTTTGGGGAAAGCTGAAGTGAGAGGGAGGGACTCAGATTTGTTTGATCAAATTACAGTGGCCCTCTTGTCCTGTAGTCTTCCCATTGACCCCGAGAGGGTACCTCCCATCATTTTTCCTGATGGTTGCCAGACGGGGTGGCAGGTCATTCATTTGCATAGTGACCTGTCTGCCCCAGGGGTTCTCCCTGGATTTAGGAGTTTGAGGATAAGTTGCTCAAGCAGCTAGTCACTGAAGGGTGGTCTGTTAAAGAGTTGGTGAAGATGTCAGATCTGTATGAAGATGCATCCCCTGTGCAGTCCTCATTAGCCTCCCAGGCCACCCCTATAGTGTCCCTGGTGGTGGTCTCACCAATAGTGATACCCCCAGAGCACTTAGATTCCTATTGTAGGCTTAGACTCTTCCCATCCATGATCCCAGTGCCTGTGGGGGAGGATAACTTAGAGTCATGGATAGACTATGCTACCCCCTTGGTCCAGGATTGGCAGTGCTCTGATGGGGGGGGGTTCATGGAGAGTCTGAGGGGCCCTGCACTGGAGGCTATCCAGTTCCTTTGGTCCACCAGTCCTGAAACTACAGCAGCTGAATATCTTTCAGTCTTGGAGGGGGTGTTTGGCAACACAGAGTCAGGAGAGGACCGAATGTGGAAGTTTAAATCTGCTAAGCAATGGAAGAATGAAAAGTTGTCAGTATTCATTGCTTGAATTGAACAGGCTTTGTAGAGGGCATAGAAAAGGGGGTGTATCTACCAGTGAGCTAAATGGTGTTTGACTAGAGCATATTCTGAAGTCTGCCAGGCATTCCAGTGTGCTGCTGTTAAAGCTGAAACTGCATGATGCTACCTCATGAAAGAGATCAGAGAAGCTGAGAATGATGAAGAAGGGTGGAAACCCTATGTTGGGGTTGCCCGCACTGGACAGACTCTTGAGAGAGACAGTGAACTGCGAATGAGTCCGAACTGCAACAGATGAGAGAGTTAATTCAAGAACTGAAAGGCATGAGAACTAACCAGCAAACTCATGAGGGAACCAAGGCGGAACTTCTCCGTATACTACCTTTGGATCCTAAGAGTGAGGCCCTTGTTGGTGGAGTGGGGGTCCATGCCATTTCCTCCGACACTCAGACTGAGAGTGGTTTAATGGAAGAAGTACTCAAGTTGAGAGCCCTAGTCGGGGACCTGGTTCGTGCCACTGAAGTGGAGGGGCTCAGAGAGCAGAGAAGGGGAGTCTCAAGCCCAAGAGAGCATCCAAAATCCTCCAAGACAAGCAAGGCCGGGACCTGGGTTCTCTCCCCCTAGAAACTCCAAGGAACCAATTTTCTGCTACCACTGCGGAGAGGCTGATTAGGAGAGGTACTGCAAGAACTTGAGCTGGGCCACCCAAGAAGTCATATTCCACAAAAACAGCTGTGAGACAGACTACCACCCCCCTCTTGCCAGACTGGTCCAATGTGGTGGGTCCGTCCATGACACTACTGTGATGGCGAACAGCATTTCAGCTAGGGCAGTACTCAACAGTGACTCCCAAGTGACTATTATGTTTCAGGACTGGTACACCAAACACTTGCCTGATGGGCCATTGTAACCCTTGAAATGCCTACATGTGTGGGTTTGAGTGAGAAGTCATACCCGTACCTGGGGTATATCCAGGTCCGGTTGTCCTTCCCCACCACTGTAGCAGGAGTAGATCAACAAGCAGAGACACTGGCCCTAGTGTGCCCCCATGGGGTTGTATGATGGAGTCCCCTTGCTCACTGAGACCAACTCGCATATGTTTGGAAGGCTAGCCCAGTTATGCCAAGAGAAGCAGGGACATCGGACTGGCTGGGCCTTGCAGATTCCAACTTTGGTACAGCAAGCTTATGCATTGCAAACTTGAACTCAGGAGATGGACAAGGATGAGCAAGTTGGAATAGTATGGAAGAAAGAATCTTTGCAGCTGCCCCCTAATACCCAGTACACTGTCCAAGGAGAAGTTTGCCTTTGAAGAGATGTATAAAACAAAATACTAATGCTGTACACACCAGGAGAGGGAACACTACCAGAGTGGCTGAAGGTCAAACCAAGCATATTACCCACCCAAGCCTATGCCTATGCTAGAAGGGCCATGGTCCAAATCCAGAATGTGCCTGATTGAGAGCTCTGCAGTATGGCCTACAAAAACCCCAGGAGTGGAGCCGAGGAGGTAACTTCGGATCTATTTGACTTTGGAAAGTCCCCACTGCCTGCACAATGAAAAAGTCATATTAGCCAGAAGCTTGCCCAGTGGGACCAAGTAGTCTCATTAAAAGAATGGGATGAGGGGTGTGTACAGGCTGCTGAACATACCGTTAGACTTTATGATGACTGGACTTTACGGGAGTGCTGTCAGTGCCTGGCACCTGCGGATATAGATGGCATCCGGAGACATCTTCAGGAGATGCTAGCTGCGGGCAATATTCGAGAGTCCCCGAGCCCCTATGCTTCCCCTATTGTGCTGGTGTGTAAGAAGAATGGGTCCATCTGAATGTGTGTCGATTATTGAACTTTGAATCGGCAGACTCTTCCTGACCAATATACCATGCCCCGAATACAGGACTCCGTGGATTGCTTGAATGGGAGTAAGTGGCTCTCCATACTCGACTTGTGGAGTGGATATTATCAGATTCTGATGGCTGCAGAGGACAGTGAGAAGACTGCCTTCTGCCCTTTGAAATTTTATGAGTTTTTGAGGATGTCTCAGGGTATTTTGGGCACGTTCGCCACTTTCCAGCAGCTGATGGAGCGAGCAGTGGGAGACATGACTCTGTTGGAGTTCCTGCTATATTTGGATGATGTTGTTGTATTTGGTCACATGTTAGAGGAACATGAAAACAGGCTGTTCAAAGTCCTTGATCTATTGGAGGAGTTTGATATGAAATTGTCCATCAATAAGTGCCAATTCTTCCAAACCTCAGTCACATATGTGGGTCATATAGTGTTGGCAGATGCCAGTAATGTAGAATCATTGACCATCTGACCTCAGCTAACCAATCTTAAAGAACTCCAATGATTTCTGGATTTCTGAAGGTATAACAGGTGCTTTATCAAACACTACTCCAAGGTAATCCATTCCCTCCTCAATCTTACCCAGGGGTATCCTCCTACTAACCGCCAATATAAAAAGAGTTCCATCAGAGATGATGAGAAGGTGTATTTCAGGATGGGGGAGGCATTTGGAGCCCAGTGGACCCAAGAGTGTGAAACAGCCTTCTACGAGATTATCCATCAGCTCATTCATGCCCCTGTGCTTGCTGATGCTGACCTTGCCATGCCATACGTCCTCTATACTGATGCTAGCCTGAAGGGACTGGGGGCTGTATTATACCAGAACTATGAAAAGGGATTGAGGCCCGTAAATTTTGCCAGCTGAAGCCTGACTCCATCCAAGAAAAATTACCCAGTCCACAAGCTAGAATTTCTCGTCCTCAAGTGAGCCATAGTTGACCAATTTCATGAATACCTCTATGGGGCAAAAATACTGGTGAAGACAGACAACAATCCTTTAACTCATCTATGACAACCCCACTCAGCAGGTCAGGCCCCATGCTCCCACAGTGCCAACTTCCGAGTTCAGTACTGTGAACAGGAACGAAACAGGATAACCCTCCTGTCTGTTTTGTGGGTTCTAATCAACTTTTGGTCTCAAGTTCTGGAGGGATTCAAACTGTGAACCTTGTGCTAATGTTCCCAATGTACAGATTCAGATAATTCTGCTCTTCAGGGGGATGCCAGATATCTTTTGTCAATGGGTACTTAACCAGGTGTACAAAATTAACCCTTAAAAATTAAAGACTTCAGATTAAACTCTTACCTTTCCCCAGTTTGGTAAACCAGTAAGCTTTTGCACAGTGTCAACTTTAACCATGTATGCTTCACTCGTCAAATAAAGAATGTCAAAGGCACACCAAGTAGTCTCTTAAAATAGAGGTTTACTTTAAAATAGAAAAACTTTTAAAATGTAAATACAGAACAATATATCACCCCATACAATCGCTTAAAAAGAACAAGGTTTAAAAGTGCAAATTCCTACCAACCATACACTTATACTTGTCTATCTAATGTATTTCTTATCTTCTTACAGTGCTGATAGACAGATGTTGTTGTCAAGAGAGTTCAAACAAGAATGTATCTAAAGGTCAGTCACAGCAGAATTAAAAAAAATGTTTTGAATCTGCCTTCTCCATGATGTCACCCAGCTCCTCCTCTGTTTATTAAAAATTACGCAACCAGGATGTCTAATCAAGAAGGAGGCAAATTAACTAAGGCGACATCAGCAAAACTCATTTCCCCATATGACTTTCCAATCAAGTCTGATTTAGTGTGTCTTCCTGCCCTTCACAGACATTAAAGAAACATTTATGACTTAGCACCTAAGTGACATAACCTGTATTCTTCCTCTAAAAGTCAAAAACATTTATTATTTCCATCCTAGCAGCTGGCAGCTACAATTAAGCCAGGTAAACAGGAGATCCTTCATTTGCATCTCTTCTAGCCTGTAATTATCTCCTGGCTTTTATGTTAACATCTGGCAGCAAAACTTATGTGGGAGGTGTCATCCCACAGGCTGTCTCAGCATCTCTCATGAGAGACACTCAAAAACACATTTCTAGCTTACAAAAAGCATAGCTTAATCAGAACCAGCTGTCCAAGTATCACAATCTTCCCCACCTAGACTGAATTTGGGGGTTCTATCCACTGCATGGGATAAGTTTCCCAAATCAGTTCACTCCTCATAGACACGAGACAACCCATCTGAGTTCTGATTGGTCACTCCAGCCCTATGTAGGATTGTCATGTCATACCCTTGCAAAGAAAGACTCCATCTTAGCAACCTACCATTGTTTTCATCATCTGCGTCAGCCAAACCAGGGGGTTGTGGTCAGTCTGTACCACAAAATGCTGCCCATATAAGTATGGCTCTAACTTCTTTAGGGCCCACACTATGGCAAGAACTCCTTTTCCACAGTGGTGTATGCTTGCTCCCTGGGAAGCAACTTTTTACTCAGATACACTACCAGGTGATCTTTCCCTTGGATGAATGTCTGACTTAGTACTGCCCCAATACCCATGTCTGAGGTGTCAGTATGAACTATAAAGGGTTTGCTATAGTCAGGACTTGTCAAAACAGAAGCACTGTACAGTGCCTCCTTCAATCTGGTAAAGGCTTCTTCACAGGCTGGTCCCCATGTAATTTTCTTTGGCATTCTTTTCTTTACCAGGTCAGATAGGGGAGCAGCCAGGGCACTGTAATTGGGTAAAACATTTTCGATAGTACCCTGCTGTCCTGAGAAAACTCCTGACCTGCTTCTGGATTTCTGGTCTGGGCCACACCTGGATTACCTCTATTTTTATTTGGTTAGGATGGAGCTGTCCCCTGCCGACCACATGCCTGAGGTATGCCACCTCTCCCATGGCCACTTGGCATTTCTCGGCTTTGACAATGAGCCCAGCCCTCTGTATCCTGCCCAGCACTTCCCTAAGGTGGGACAGGTGTTCCTCCCAGCTGGCACTAAAGATGATAATGTCATCCAGGTATTCCATGGCATACTCCTCAGCACCATTTAACACCTGTTTTCACCAACCTTTGGAAATTGGCCGGGGCGTTCTTCATTCTGAAAGGCATTACTTTAAATTCAAAAAAGCCTATCGGAGTGATGAAGGCTGACCTATCTCTAGCTCTGTCCGTCAACTCTACCTGCCAATACCCCTTGGTCAGGTCAATAATTATAAGGTAGGACACCCCTTCCAACTTGTCCAGGAGTTCATCCGTCTGGGGCATCAGGTGGGTGTCTGACTTTGTGACTGCATTTAGTCCATGATTGTCCATGCAGAAATGAGTAGAGTCACCTGGCTTGGGCACAAGAACTACGGGTGAGGCCCAGGGGCTATGGGATCTCTGGATTACCCCTAAATCCAGCATCTCCTCCACTTCCCTCATAATGTCCTTTTGGACAACCTCTGTCACCAGATATGCTGTCCACCATATGGGCATCTGTGTTGCTGTTTCCACATCATGCATTGCTAAGGGGGTTAGTCCAGGCTTTGTGCTAACCAATGGGGCAAAGTCTACTAAAACCTCCCTTACTTCCTGGATCTGGTCTGGGGCCAGCTGGGGAGACAATTTTACTGCCTCCACAGAGGACTCCTGCTTGCTTTCTTCCAGCAAGTCCAGAAGGGGGTCTCCTTCATCCATCCCCTCCCCAGGACTACACACTGCAAACACCATGTAAGCCCTATTTGCATATAGCTTCATCATATTGACATGGTCCATCCTTTCTGTCTGTCTTCTGTCAGGTAACTCTATAATATAGTTCATGTCATTTACCTTCCTAACTA
Organism: Neoceratodus forsteri; assembly: GCA_016271365.2. NCBI lineage: Eukaryota > Metazoa > Chordata > Ceratodontiformes > Ceratodontidae > Neoceratodus > Neoceratodus forsteri. The sequence goes on along the minus strand of JADMNL010000035.1, from coordinate 27,861,109 downwards.
CTTTGTATGGTTCTGCCCACTCAGTCTGCAGCTTTTCTTTCCAGACCGGAATAAGGACCATGACTTCCTGACCCACAATGTACGAGCAAGCTCTGGCTCTGCGGTCATACCACACTGTTTGTTTCTGTTGGGCATCTGCCAGGTTGCTCTGGGCTGTCCCCATTAGTTCCTTCAGCCTTTCCCCTAAACCTAAGGATGTAATCCACTAAGGGAGTGCCCTGGGTGGCATGCTTGCCTTCCCATTCCTCCCAGATCAAGTCTAGGGGCCCATGTACCCGGCATCCATATAAGGGATGCCGGGTACATGGATGCCGGCATCCCTTATATGGATGCTGGGTACATGGCATCCATATAAGGGTTTGAAGGGGGAAAATCCTGTTGACTCTTGGGGCACCTCTCTGTATGCAAACAACAGGTGGGGAAGGTATTTCTCCCAGACCCTCCCATGCTATCCAGCAAACACATGGAGCATTGACTTCAGGGTACCATTGAATCTTTCCACATGCCCATTGGCTTATGGGTGATATAGTGTCGTGCATCTCTGCAACACACCACACTTCTCCCACAAACATTTCATTAGGTCCAACATGAAGGAACCCCCCATGATCGATGATAACCTCCTGCAGAAACCCAACATGGGAGAAAATCCCAAGTAAGGCATCTGCCACTTTGTCTGTCCTCAGTGAGGATAGGGTGACTTCCTCTGGGTACTGGGTGGCATAATCCACCACAGTCAGGATGACTCTCGTTCCTGAGGAGCTGGGGGTATTTAAAGGCCCCACTATATCCATTCTAACCCTCTGGAATGGCTCCTCCACTATGGCAATGGAATCAGGGTGGCTTGGTTTTTTTGCCCACCTTCCCTATTTCTTGGCACCAGTGACAAGACCTGCAATACTCCTTCACCTGCTGAGTGAAGTTGGGCCAACAGAAATTCTGGGCCAACAGCTGCATAGTGTGTGCAATTCCGAGAGGACCAGACAAGTTAATATCATGAGTGATCTTGAGCAACTGCTGACGATACCCCTGGGGAATGACAAGCTGCCTGCCTAGCACCCCTCCCTCTGTCTGCACAGCCTGAGTATACATCAGTCCATTTTCCCAATAAACCTTATGTCTTGTGCTCCATCAGAGTCTGCCCAAGCCCTCAAGCTTCTCTAGACTAGGGTCACTTCTCTGAGCAGCTGCAGTCTCCTCACACAACATTCCCACGGCATGGGACAGGTTCCCTTCAGTTGCTAAACTAAGGTTTCTAGCACTAGCGTCAGGGCACTCAGGATCACTGTCAATCCCAACCCTCTGACAATGGGTCACCCCTCCCTCTTTGGAGTAACTCTCTGTAGCTGTGTGGTTAACTGCTACTGGGGAAATTTCTACCTCCTTTTCATCAGTCTCCCCATCTGGAGACACAGGCTGGGGAACCAGCCTCCCAGTGGTTTCCAAATTGGCTTCCGTGGGGTTCAGAGAACTACAATTTTCCCTTGCCACTTGTCCACAGGCAACTGCACACACCATCCCCTGTCTGAGATTGTTGCCCAGGATCACATCCACTGCTAAGGTTTTAGCTACATCCACCTGTTGCACAGTTCCCCCTGATTTATCCCAGTCTAGGAGAATGCTACTGTTACACAAGGTCCCTGCACCCTTATTGGTATCCCCATATGTGCACTGTGGACAGCTGGCAATTATACATGCTATACTAACATATAGGGCTAAGGGCATCTACTGTATAAGAGTAGATGTCAGGATATACAAATACACATTATTGTAATACACTTTACTTGCTAATACATATATATTTCTGATGTGTTTTCTGTGTATTTCTAGCTCATAAGATAATTAGGACACTTGTCCTTGTAATGAATATGATATGTAAGTTGGCATTGCCACCTTTTGGTGATTTGTACCATTACACTGAGTTATGTAAGACTCTGTATAACTGTACTCTTTTGTTTCACAAAGTGATGACTGCTACAAAATTGTATAATGTTATCTTGGACCATGGAGCCACCTCTAATTTAGCCAATAGGGCACATCTCTATAACTAGAAATATTTCTATCTTATAGTAACCATAGTAATTATCTTGGGTATATAATGTGAGACACTGAGTCTTATGCCTCGGAGACCCCAAGAGATGTGGAGAAACCTCGAGGTATAGGGAACTCTTAGCATTGGCTCCCAGTATGTATTGCTAAGAACTGCTTAGGGCAACTGTGATTCATCCTTTTATAGTAATAAAATAATTTATTACTCTTATGCAACGTGTTTGTGATTGCTTGCCTTCCCAATATTGCCAAGAACCCGAGAGTGAGGTTTAGACCTCCTGAAACTAGCGAGGGGCAATGTTTTCTCCCCACTAGTAAAGTCTTGTACAGTGATGTATTTATTGGGTATAAGTTGACCAGGCTGTACCAGATCCTCTTTTATCAATGTCAGGGATAACCCTGTGCCCCTTAACTCTTGTGTCTGTACACCATTCACCATGATTGGGTGCATGTGTTCCCTCATGTTCACAGGCATGCTTCCAGGGACACACAAACAACCTACTTCTTTCCTAGCACCACCTTGCGTACTGATTGTCCATCTGGGACACTGTCTGGCAATATGCCCAGCTTCCTTACACAACCAACATTCATTTCTTTTCTCAGAGAAATCTTTACTCTGAAACCTGGGACTAACTGGTTTTGGTGGAAGCAGTAAGGGTTTTAGCTGCCCGGAAGGTGCGCTTTTCCTTTCCTGCACTGCCACGCCCACCCCATTCACTCTCAGAGCAGGTCTGCTCTTGGCATAGTGGTCTGAGAGTTCAGCAGCCTCTTGCAATGTTTTGGGATCTTGGTCCTCCAGCCAGGATTTTAGCTCGGCTAGACATGCCCAGAAAAACTATTCTAACAAAATCTCATTTTCAATTTTATCTACAGAGTTTGCTTCAATTCCTTCTCACAAACGTTTTAAAAACTGACGTTATTTCATGGCCAGCTCCTCATACCTCATGTCAGGTCTTCTCCAGAGCTTACTGAATTTAGCTCTGGAAGATTTAGCAGTTAATTCAAATTTCTTTAACAGTGCAGCTTTAATCTTGCTGTAATCATTACTGTCCTCATTGTCCATTTGACCCAATGCATCCCGAGCTTTCCTGGTAAGCAGCGGGGATAGCTGGAAGCTCCAGGACTCCCTAGAAATTTTAACCTGAATACAAACTTTTTCAAAAGAATTTAAAAAGGAATCCATATCCCCCTCCTCTTCAAATTCTACTATCAATTTGGAAATCAATTTGTAACCCAGTCCTGTAGTCCCAGTTAAACCCAAGCCACTTACCTGCCCTGGTGCTGGCAGTTGGAGTCGTAGCTTCTCCAGTTCATGTTGCCTCTGGCACTCATGCTCCTCATGGTCCACCTCACACTGTTCATGGTCCCTCTTCTCCTGTGCAGTTCACTGGTCTCGCTTTGCCTTTCAGCATTCTCGCTCTGCCTCCTTCTGGAACTCCAACTCCATTCTGCACAACTCAGTTTTCAGCCTGAGTACTTCTGGATCCAGAATACTGGTGACCTTCCCCTGCTGCTGTGGTCCTTCGCTGGCACTGGCCCTGCTGCCCTCCTCATTGGATCTGGACACTGCATTGGCCTCTAGCCCTTCCATACTCAAGGTTTGGTCCTTTATAGTCACTGTCTGTGACTCCTGTCTATTTTGTGGGTTCGGATCAACTTTTGGTCACAAGCTCTGGAGGGATTCAAACTGTGAACCTTTTGCTAGCCTACCCAATGTACAAGCTCAGATAATTCTGCTCTTCAGTGGGATGCCAGATATCTTTTGCCTATGGGCACCTAACCAGGTGTGCAAAATGAACTCCTAAAAATGCTATTAAAGACCTCAGATTAAACTCTTACCTTTTCCCAGTTTGGTAAACCAGTAAACTTTTGCACAGTTTCAGCTTTAACCATATATGCTTCACTTGTCAAATAAAGAATCTCAGAGGCACACTAAGTAGTCTCTCAAAATGGAAGTTTACTTTAAAATAGAAAAAAATATGTAAAATGTAAATACAGAACAATATATCACAAAACCATACAATCACTTAAAAAGAACAAGGTTTAAAAGTGCAGTCATACACTTAGACTTGTCTATCTAGTGTATTTCTTATCTTGTTACAATGCTGATAGACAGATGTTGTTATCAAGAGAGTCCAAACAATAATGCCTCTAATGGTCAATTACAGCATAATTAAAAAAAAACCTTGAACCTGCCTTCTCCATGATGTCACCCAGCTCCTCCTCTGTTTATTTAAGCAATAAGGCATGACAGGGTGTGTGTTATCGTGTAATAACATCACTCCTGGGGTGGGTTGAAGCACGAGGCGAAGCCGAGTGCTTCCACCACCCCAGGACTGACGTGTTACACGATAACACACATCCCAGGAATGCCTTATTGCTATTATACAATGGCTCGTTGTTATACAAAATAAAAAATAAAAAAACATAAAAAAATGATTTTAAGGGATCCAAATGATCATGATAATGTACATCAGGATCCATAGAAAGGCAATACAGTGATGTTATTGTGTAATAACATCACTGTCTCAGGCACACATTGACCAATCAGAGTCCAGGAAATTTTCTTGCCATTGTGTAATAAAAATTATATAACTAGGATGTCTTATCAAGAAGGAGGTAAATTAACTAGGGCAACATCAGCAAAACTCGTTTTCCCATATGACTTTCCAATCAAGTCTAATTTAATGTGTCTTCCTGTCCTTCACAGACATCAACAATACATTTATGACTTAGCACCTAAGTGACATACCCTGTATTCTTCTAAATGTCATAAACATTTATGATTTCCATCCTAGAAGCTGCAATTAAGCCAGGTAAACAGGAGATCCTTAATTTGTGTCTCTTCTAGCCTGCAATTATCCCCTGGCTTTTAGGTTAACATCTGGCAGCAAAACCTGGGGGGGGGGGATCCCACAGGCTGTCTCAGCATCTCTCTTGAGAGAACCTCAGTAACACATTTTTATCTTACAAAAAGCATAGATTAATCAGAACCAGCTGTCCAAGTGTCACATTATATACAGACTTCAGCGAAGTTGGATGCCACGGGGCACCGGTGGCTTTCTGCTCTATGTATGACTATGTGGCAGAGTCCTGACCTGGACTTAACCATACTGATGTTCTCTTGCAATGGCCACCCCTCCCTGACAAATGGGTGAGGCTGCCTGAGCCTGCTATTAAAGTGATATGCCAACATTTTTTTACAAAGATGAGCAGTCATCTGCCAAAACAGTGGATTGTTTAGTAGATTGGGGCCCTCTGACACCTGCTTGCCAGTGGCTTACTGCCACTTCTCTGCCTTAGACATCAGTGCTTTGCCACACTTTGACAATGACAGCATCCAATGGGCTCAATTCCAAGACCCTATGATCCAGCCTGCACTTAACACCCTCCGTGCAGAGAAAGATGTATCAAAACTGTGTTCCACTGATTTAAGATTGCAAGACCAGTTGTTATACAGAGAGGCAATAGATCGTCATGGTCAGGTACTCAAACAGCAGTTAGTACTGCCCACGTCTTTCCAGCAATTGGTACTGAGGTCCCTTCACAATCATATGGAGCATCTTGATATTGACCAGACTCTCGATTTGGTACACTCTCATTTATATTGTCCAAAATTGGGGGCTGACATAGAAAACCATATCAAGACCTGCAGTTGCTGTCTCCAATGAAAAACTCTACCTCAGAAGGCCACTCCCTTAGTCAATATAACTACCAGTGCTCCCATGGAATTAGTGTATATATAGACTTGTTATTCTTAGAGCCCAATCAAAAGAACATCAGCAATGTGCTAGTAGTGACTGATCATTTTACTTGCTATGCACAAGCATTTCCAACAAAAGAATTTCAACGCCTCCACAGTGGCTAAGGTGTTGGTAGAGAAGTTCTTTGTGCATTATGATGCCCCGCAATGCATACACTCTGATTAAGGGAGGGACTTCGAAAGTAGACTCATCAAGGAAATGCTCTCCCTATGGGGGGTGTAAAAATACAGAACCATGCCCTATCACCCTCAGGGAGATCCACAGCTTGAATGGGTCAATTGAACACTCTTGAATATGTTGGGCATGCTCCACCCCAAAGACAAACATAGATGGAGTCAGCAAATCAGTACCCTAGTGCATGCTTACTAGTGTACAAGGAGTGATGCTACTGGGTCCTTCCTTATTGCCTTATGTATGGAAGAGAAGCCTGGTTACCAGTAGATGTCTGTTTTGAAGTCTCACCAGATGAGGTTCAAGCTGAGAATTACCTACAGTATGTGCAGAAGTTGAGAGACCAACTAAATCTTGCATATCAACTGGCTCAGATAGTGACTGCAAAACAAAATTTAGCCAACAAAGAGAGGTATGTTCAGCACACAAAGGCTCAGGAGTTACGACCAGGTGCTAGAGTATTATTGCACAACTTAGGATTGCATGGGAAACACAAGATTGCTGACAGGTGGCATCACCTTCCTCATGTGGTGGTCAGTAAGTTGGATGAATTGCGATCTACAAAGTAAGTCCAGAAAATGATCCGCGGACCATTAAAACCATGCACTGGAACCATCTGCTCCCCTGTGGGCAAGTAGTTATTGATGCTGAGCCAGCAGATCCTGCCCCTTCTGGGCCAGAAACCAGGGCAGCTGCCAGAAAGTGACAAAGTCAACTATTCCCAGCTATTCCAGAGACTGAGTTCCCCCACAACCGGTCCCTTATGACGCAATGGTCTCTCTGAATTCGACAGTGATGAAGGTGAGGCTCCCTACTTTCCCTCTTATGAACTGAGTCAGTTGTTTCAAGGGAACCCCATGTATAATTACAGGGAGGAGGCTGCGCTTCATGAACTGCCCCAGGTGCCAGTTTCTTCTCTAGAACCAGAACCCCTGAAAGTTAGGTGCCCATTGATGTGTCTGAAATAAAGTCTTTGTGTTTAGCAGAGTTGTTTGAACTGCCTGAGGAGGAGCCGATCAAGGTAGAACCCCTGGTGACATACCAGAATGTGCAGAAGCTCATGAAAGTATTGACTGTTCTAATTCAGCACCCCGAGTCCAGTTGTTTAGGGGTCCCTTCCAAATGAGCCATCTGACTTTTTGTTGGACAGTGATGACAAGCCAAGAGCTATGGAGATGAAATCCAAAGAACACAAAAGGGACTGTGCACACCCTCTGGACTCTTCCTCCAGTGCAGGAGAACCCCTCATGGCCAAAAAGGACAGTAGCACCAAAGTTGACCCCCCCCCCAGCTCCTCTATCTATTCTCCTGAGGAAGTCTGGGTGGGCTGTCAAACCGGTGGTACATTTTAGTTATGCCTCCCAAGGGAGACCGGTGGATTTGTATTTAAATGTTGTCCATAAAGGGGTTTATATTACAAAGAGCTCACTGCCTAAATTGAGTTTGTCTGCTAATTCTAAGCTGTTGGTCCTTCCCTCAGACCATGGTGTCCCTATTTCAGTATAGCCTAAGTTAGCTGATAGGAAAAGGTCCCCAACTACATTGTTTAAAGTACAGGAAACTATTACATGAATAAGCACAGTAAGTAGCTGAATCATAAGTACAATTGTTAATGAAATGATGAAACATATGTGTGCAAGTTGTTGCTGATATAACAGATGTATATAATCATCTGCATTTATTATCCTTTAGTAAGAAATGGCAAAGTAATAGGCTATGTTTAACTGATGCATCAGATTTATTTTCTTCAAGTAAGACCATGGTCATAGTATGTATAATTTGTACAAGCAGCATATTCTTAACGGTAAGGTGATGAAATTCTCATAGTGGTATAGACTTGATGCCGATGCCAAGTTCTTTCCAGGCAGGGAAAGGTGTAATACCCCTACAAATGGGGGTTCCCCAAAGTCTTCCTTGGGTGAGCCTAAATTCCTGCTGCCAGGGTTGTGTTTTGTGTCTTAATGGGTTTAAGAGTGTTTGCATGTGAGTACTCACTTGGCCTCCATGCCTGTCTCTTTAAGAGCTGCCTATTTTGCGTTTTTTAATTAATCTGGGTGAGGACCAAGTGTTTCTAGGCTCGAATCCCACCCGGGCTGCAGTATAGCAGCTTATTTCTGCCATCATTAAATGTGCAGAGGGAGCCCTACAGGACTCTGTGATTGTCTTCTGATCATCTGTGTTAAATGGAAATGATGTTGTAGTTTGTCTAATCTGCCTTTCTTTGCAGCATGGACATTTTTGTTAAGCACCACCGTCTTGGTTCTGGACTGCCTATCTGCACCAATCAGCATTTTTGGGGCCCTAAAATGGAGCCTGCCCCAGGGGGCTTTGTAGGAGTAAAATTCTGTAGGAAGTGTAGGTGTTACAGTTTGGCACCTAAGTGGATCTAGAGGAGGAGCTCTAGATGTGACAGACAGGTGGAATGAGAAATTGAACCTTTTGGATCAGAAGGAAAGTCCCGGGCTGCCAGCAGCAAAGGGTCAGAATAGAGTTGGAGAGGAAAGAGTGAAAAGCTCGAGAGAGTCAAGCAGCTGCTCCTGCGTAGTGCACAGGGGAACTCAATGGGAAAGCTGTGTCTGGTCTATCTGCTACCATTTTTCCCAGTGAGGGATTATCGCCTTCAATATTTCGGACTGCATCCGAAGAAGTATTGCTACTGGATCACTGAATGGTGACTGCATTTCGCCTGAAGAAGACCGAGGATTTGCGTTCAAGTGATCAGCCTATCAACACTTCCAAAAACAACCACAGAGCATATGGTTTGCGCAGAGACATTGTAAGTTGCAACCAGACTGTCATCTGTATCTGTGGTAATTTTCCTACCCTTACTACAAGTGTGCTGATTTGTGCAGTGTGGGTCATGATTTGGTTCCCCAACTAGCCATTTGTATCGTGCTTGCTGGAGGCTGTAACCAGCATTCAAACGGGCTGTATCCGACTGGTTCAACTGGTCTGGGCCTTACCAATGCATCCCAGACACTCGCTCATGCCGCAAAGAAACAATTGATGAGAGACCTGCCAGTGATTCAGCTCCCTGCTCAACAACAACAAGAGACAGTAACGACACCACGGTGCTTCGTGTGGGCCCTGCTTCTGCTGACCATCTAGTTCTCCACCTGGAGGTCTCCATTTTATCCATCCTGCATCTTGTATCAGGTAACGTGAGTAAGTCCAGGGTAGCTCCCTGCAACAAAGCTCAAATCAAAGTGTGCCAACTGATTTAATAATTGTTGCTAATCTGTTCAGACTGGGCCATCTGGCTCCAGATTACAAATTAAGGGTTAAAGTTCATGTTGTGTTTTCTTCCTTCCAAAGGGCCCCAACTAGCTGCAATGCCAGCCTACCCAGGGCAACGAATCAGGCTAGCTTGTAGTTCCAACTGGATACCCAAAGTATGTGTGACTGTACTACAGGGATCATTTTTTTTTTAGAATTAATTTTTATTAAAATTATTACACACACATGACAATATTATTGTTTATCCAGGCAGAATACATTGTTTCTGGTATCAAGAATAAATTTAGAATCTCAACAGTAAGGCTCTGAGGTAAATCTATCTATTTCTTGTTATTATATCCTGGATATAAGTTGGTTTCCCCTTGTGTACGAGCTATATTTGAATCTTATTGTCTACATCAGTTGAATACTCTGTTCTGTTGATGTTCCACAACTCCAGACCTGATTGTTACCCCAAAAGGTCCAAGATTTTATTCTAATGACTTTTCCTTTACCCCCTTTACTCCTCGATGCCTCCCCCCACCTCAGCATATCCCCCTCGTATTCAAATCCCCTTCAAGGAATTAAATCCTGGTCTACTGAGGACTGGTAAATGGCCCAGGTCCACCATTTTCTCATGTAATTCAGACCTTTATGTTGGATTCTGGAGTTGAGGCTGTCTGTATAGTATATCTGTTTCATTATATCTCTCCATTCTATAACTGAGGAATCTTATCTGTCATCCATCTTCTGGTCACCACTTTCTTGGCTGCCAACAGAAAGATTGGTAGGAGTGTTTTTTTGCCAGGGTGGAGAGCGATCGGGGTATATTGACAACAACACCTGTTCAGCTGTGAGCTCAATATTTGTATTCATACACTTTGATATTTCTAACTGTAGTGAAATCTAAAATGGCATTTGGTTTGGACATAGCCAAAAGATATGGCCTAATGTTGCATGTCTACAGCCACAACTATGCCAGCACCAGCCTCTCAGGTAAGTAATGACTGAGAACTGCAGGAGAACAAAAATATCTCATCTGGCACTTCCGAGCAATATCTCTTCACATAGGAGATATGGTTATTTTTATTGCTGGAATAGTTGCCTCTAGCCAAGCCTCCCAGGGAATCTCTAGATCAAGATCCCTATTCCACTCCTCCTGTATGTTTTTTGTGTTTACTGCCAAACCCGCCCTCAAAGTTTTATATAAGTTGCCTATTATATGTCCTTCCAAGCCACCCTGCATTGCCTCCAACAAGTACTTTAACAATCTAGTAATTGGTGTCAGCAGGACAGGGTGGATGTATGAATTTCGTAAACTATTATTACGAACCTGGAAGTAACGATAATGGTCTGAATCATGTAAAGAAAACTGGATTTTTAAAGAGTCAAAAGAACTTGTACCTTCAGGTGATAACAGCTGGTAAAAGCTGGAGAGACCCAGTTGTCTCCATCTTTTAAAAGAAAGGTCAGTAGGGTTTGGCAGAAAAGATTCATCTTCAGAGATTAATTTACATTTTCCATAGGTGGGACGTATTAATTTGATCCATCTCATTGTCTTCCATATTTGATAGGTGTGGGCTGTTATCTTAGTTAATGCACCAAGGGGTAGAGATCGAGACTCCGAGGAAAAAAGTATTTTAGATATATAGAATAAATCATTAATTTGAAATTCCAAAATCTTCCAAGGATTCTGACATTCCCCTGCCAACCATATCTCGACCATTCGCAGGAACACCGCTTTTGCATATAAAGAGAGAGATACGGGTGGGCCACACCGACTGTGCCAGAGATAGTTTAAGTACAGCCAGTTTAATTCTTGGACAGCCCTGCCACCAGACAAAATGTGATATTAGCTTATCCCAGGATTTGAGGTAAAAGGAAGAGGGAAAGCTGGGTAAGTTTTGTATAAGGTACAGGGAGTCGTGGTAGTATGTTCATTTTAATTGTTGCAGTTCTCTGATGTAAATTAAAGACTATATGTGTCCATCTGGTCAGATCTGTTTGAATATTGAGAGTTAAAGGATTGAGATTCACCAGTTCAAGGACTTCTGGGTTACTGGGTATGTGGATACCAAGGTATTTTATTTTTGTGGCTAGCCATTTAAATGGGTATGTACGTTTCAGGGTCAGTGAAGGGGTAAAATTGTAAATCAAAATTTCTGTCTTAGTGTCATTTAATTTAAAGTCTGTAAGTCCCTCAAATTTCTTTAATAAATTCCAGGTTGAAGGGATTGAAGTTTCCAGTGAGGTTAAGGAAAGCATGACATCACCTGCAAATAGGCTTATTTTATATTCTTATTGGGTAATAGGTATTCCCTCTCTCTCTGAAGCCATTCTCATTGCATTGGCAAGTGGCTCCATATATAGGGCAAAAAGAGCTGGGGAGAGAGGGCAGCCCTGGCGGGTGCCACGGCTCACCGGGATTGGGGAAGATACATTCCCATTGACTCTTAGATAGGCTTTAGGAGATGTATATAGATTTTGTGGGCAATCAATAAAGAAGGATGGCAGATGGAGTGTCCGCAGGGTGTCCCAGAGAAATATCCAGGACACCCTGTCGAAGGCTTTTCAGCATCCAGACTAATAAAGGCTGAGGGAATCTGTCTTTTAATAATATACTCTTGCAGTATCAGGATTTTACAAATATTATCTGAAGTTATGCGGCCCATTATAAAACCTGATTGATCTGGATTTATAATATGGAGAGTCATTTTTCCAATCTGTTTGCCCAAATTGAAGTAAATATCTTATAATCAAAGTTTAGAATGGAGATGGGTCGGTATGATGTACGATTTGTTGGGTCTTTAATCAGGTTTTAAAATTGGGACCAAGGTGGCATATGTATTACAGGGACCTTTGAGTACATGCCTCATAACATGAATCAATCAGAACTAGAATCAACCTCTAGATCACTGCTCATGTCCCCCTAATAAATCAGATCTAGATCTTTTTGCATTTAAACTGATGGTTGTGTACCTTTGTACTGAAAGCTCTGTGACATTGCTATTTACTGTTGCAGGCCTTGTTTTACAGGGAGTCTCCAGGGCATTCCAGCCAATCCAGCCCTGGTGGTAAGTGGTTATCAGGGGAAATTCATTATATGTTACAAAGTATATTGGTGTGGGCAACTGCAAGCATAGTATGACCACTAGGGGAGCCAGAGGGGAGTATCAGCATACATTAAGGCTGTACTCAAGGCAGTCACCTGGCCAACAACCCTGTCCTCTGGATGGAGGCACCCATTTAGAGAGTCCAGGACCCTCAGCCTGCAGGCCACATTGCAGGCAAGAGTAGTATCCCTTGGGATAGCGCCACCTAGGGGGTTACATGTGTATACATAGTAGCCCCCGAGCTTGTCTCCAGGATGCCCACAGAACCTCCAGCCCTTCCGTTTTCTCTGGGTGCCCCTGTACCACCTTGGCCTTAGGGAAAAGGAAGGGAAAGGGAACGTTGTTTAACCAGGAGTAGCACACTAAGCCAAAGGTTGTTTCCAGATGCGACCAGGGAGCACAAGGAAGTTAAGTGACTTGCTCAGTATGCACCTAGGCAGCTGTGGGATTCAAACTCAAGTCTCCAGATCTGCGGCTCAAAGCCTTAACCCACTGTGCTATACTGCCGTGTTCTCTTGCTCACATATAGTACAGTCCCTCTTCTTGTCCCTTCTCTGTCTCTCCCGAACAGAAAGTTGCTGGGTACGACCATGTCCCAGTCATGGTGCTCAGTGCAAAATTACTCTATTTTGAGCACCAAATCCAAGCTAGCTTCCACCATGATGGCTTCCAGGTCTAGAATTTTGTTTCCTGGACTGCGTGCATTGGCACACATGGCTCTCCATACCGCTCTCTCTCTCTCTCTGCCTCCTTCCTTGTTCCCCTACCTATCAGTGCTATTTCCAGAAGCTTCTCCTTTGCCACCTCTTCCATTTTCACCTTCTCTATTCCCTGTCTCCTTTAATAATTTACTTTTGCTGACCTGACCCTTTTTTCCTCTGCTTTGTCCCCTACTGTCTTCTTTCACTCTGTGCTAGGGGAGTTTACTCCCTTCTGGCCCTCCCTTACTGATGCTCAGTCATATGGGGGGAACTGTTGCCTGCTATCATTTACAGCCTCCCCCCAGCTAGATTAAATGTTCAAGGTAACATTTAAACCTCCTACCAAGGACTATGTTCCCTTTGTGGTCAGGATGCAGGCTGCTTCCCCTATGGAGGCCCATATTCTCCCAGGTTGGCCCTGAGCCTCTGACATAACAGCAGCCCTCCTCCTTGCACCTATCTCCAATCAGTTGTTAAATGCCCTGGCGTGGCGTGCCCTTTCCTCTCATCCATACACAGGTAACATCTCGGCAAAAGTCAGCATATGTGCAACCTACTTAAAGTACCTCCTCAGCTCCTTGGAGTTACCCTGCACTATGCCTACCCTGTCCCTTACTATGTCGTTTGCTCTCAGATGGACAATGATGTTTAGCCATTTCCTGGTGTCCTAGTGATTCCCCGGATATGCTCTCCATCCTTCTAAGCCAAAGCAACTCTCAGGCACTTCATCTCCCTCTCCCTTCCTCCCCCCACTCCCATGTCTAACCCATAACAACAGACTCCCCCAACAGCAGCTGCTTCCTCCTCAGCTGGGGGCCTTTTTCTTCCCTTCTTCAGACTTTCCCTTCTGAGGTCCCCCATTTTCTCACTTCTCATTTCTATGGATGCCTCCTCTTGGCTGCTCCATCCTGCCAGAATGAAGAAGGAATTCTGCAATGGTACAGACAGAGGCACATGCACCTTCCTATCACCCTACCCTCCCATTAAAAAAAAAAACACTATAAAAAATAAAATCACTGTCAGGTCTGGTAATGCCATCCTAACATGGAAGACCCAAGTTGGGTTCCTGAGCCAGACTTCCCATTCCCCAGGCAGCAGGGTCTGAGACACACTTTGTATGTACAGTAGCATGTTTAAATGTCAGGGACAGATGCCATACATACCACTGTTCAGGTGCCTCATTCAGACAGAGAGAGAGAGAGAGAAAGATGATAGAGTTGTAGAGTGGAGCAGCCCTGACATTGTGAGTTAGCACAGGATGTCAGCCTCTCAAAAAAATTGGAGGTAAATGTGAGTGTTGCCACAGTGTTGGATGGACATAGATGGCAAAACTGGACTACTCAAAGAAAGGATAGGTTTTCTCCTCTACCAGTGCTCCAATGGCTTTTTGGCAGTCCCCAGGATTCCATGCTCCTAGGAGGAAGGTCCATTGGTCAAATCACTGGGGCACTACACCAGTGGTCTCCCATTTGTGTGCTGTATTTTTGTCACAGGACAATAAAAGTTCTGCTATTTAGCTTACAGATTGAGTCAGTTTCACTTTTTTCCTCCAGAGCTGTGTGCTGGCTTCCTGTTTGCAGTTCTGAAACTTCAGGGTTAGCCATACCCTCAGTAGCACCAACAGTCTGCACCAGGGAGCACAGACCTTTCCTTGTATTATATTCAGGTTGTACCTGCAGGCCTTATGAGGTCCACCAATGATGTGGATGTGAGAGTCTGAGACAGGGACCGATGTTTAGCGTGACCATGCTTGAAATAAACATAAACACAAAAATACCATTTTATATACAAAACTTATTATTTATTTATGTAATCAATAAATATTTATTTAGTATTACAAATAGCACAATTTTCTACAACAATATTTTATCTGTATTTAAATATATAACACCTATTATGAAAATATAGCTACTTTAGCTTGGCTCACCACGCTAGTGAAAACAGACAAGTGTGGGGTGGTAACTGACTAATCCCATGACAATTTACAAAACGAGTCAGAAGAAATTTGATTGGCCCTTGAATATCGATGCTGTGACTATCCCCTAGTATGATGCAGTAAGGACAGCAATATGAAGAGGGGGGTTTTAAAAAGGCAACAACAGCACCAGGGAAGGTGAGAGTCAGGTTTTAACTTCCACACTCCAAAAATGATTATTCTGAAAATCCTAACCCCCCCCCCCATTCATCCTTGGTGTCCAAGGCATGCTACAGGAGCTGGTATACTAGCTGGTCTTTGAAGTGCAGATCAGGTCCTGTTGGTGAATCTTGATCCAGCAACCTACAGATGCCACCACCAAATGCCAGCTTTCACAAAGCACTGCAGCGTGTTAAAGAAGAAATGGTTTTCACATTCAGTATAAAGCAAAGTAGTCAGTAGCTTTGGTGCACGCCATCTGTGCAACTTCTTTACAGTGATGGCATCCCATCAGGTTTAGTTCTTCATGAGGTAAGCTAGAGAAAGAAAAACATTTAAATGAATTAATGTATGCGTGTGTACTTCTGTATCTAATTTTTTTTCTTATATTCTTTTTCCCCTGCTCCCTCAATGGGGCAGATTCTTCTTCAACCTGTCCACAAGTCACAAATTTCAACTCTACTAGAGCAGTTTCCATTGGCCCTTAAATGTCCACATCCCTCCAAATACAGTGTTCTGATCTCACCCTTCCAAGTGGAGCCTGTCAGGAGGACAAGTGGTTTTAACTATGCTGTCCAGAGAGTAAGACAGAGGCTTCTGAGGTTTGGATGCCACAACTGGATTCTGAACACTGATGTGGCCTGCCCAACTTTCATCACTGTTCCATTTATGTTTGATCCTCACATGTCCCCCAGCTCAAGGGCTCTGTTTGATACAGAACACTTTTTGGGCCTGGGTGGGCTGTAAAGAACATGTCAAAGCATGTTCCACTAAGTCTGCTCCCCAAATGTGTTTATACAGAATAACTGCACTCCGTGGAGTATATTATTGGACTTATAAAATGGTTGCAAATGCCCCAAAAGTTTTAAAGAGCCCCTGACATCATTGTTATAACTTTGAGAAAATGTAATGTTTAGCACAAGTCAGCTTATATTTTAATATTGTTTCTGTATTTTTCATTCTTCTTTATTACTACGGACATTTGCATGTACACACGATTGCTGCCTTACATATTCTGGCTGCTTGCCTACATATGACATCACAGTTCTATTTACAGTATGATATCATGATGTGTTGCTGTGGGGATAACTATGATGCCATAAACTGGGATAATTTATTTTATTTCTTTATTTAAAACTTGGCAACTTGAAAAAGCATCATGACAGTAAGCTTGTTTCCAGGTCCACCCCAGATTATGATGTCACATGTAGGACGGCAGAAAGAGCAGATAAAGTCTAAGGGACAATTGGCTTCTTTCGTAGAGATATCCTCTACAGTAAAGAAAAAAGGTAAATAATTATAGAAAATACATGAAATATAAACTGAACAGTCTAAATCTGATATGTTTTCAAAGTTTTTCTAACAGTATCAGGGGCTCTTTAAAGGAAACTAATTTTAACTGGCAAGCAACTATACTACAAGAACTGTGTGGTCATGTGACTGGATTCTACCAATCCCCATACCGGAACTCCCTTATCCATGTTATAAAAGATCAGTAACCATCTCCCATCTGGTATGCTGGTATGATGATCGCCTGAATAAATAAAGATTTGATTGATTGATTGATTGATTGGTATGCATTGCTGATGCTGATGAACATGTTCAGAGACATGGCTTTCATTTTTGTTCACTAAATTAAACATTAGAGTACTTATTTTTAACTGGGGGTGACTTTGCCGAGTAGAGGAAACTGAACACTAACAAGCATACTATTTGTTTTATATACGTAAAAAATTGCCAACTCATTTGTGAATGAGCTTAACTATGGCTCTGTGCCATTTAAAGCACATGGATGGAAGGGAGCATCAACTGGCCAGCTTTTAGGTTGGGTCGCATAAATTGTACTTTCTTACAAAAACAAATCATAAAATGTGACTTTTGTAGCAAACCAGTGGTATTTATGCAGTTTGCAGTCATGAAGCAAACAACTGGATAAACATGTACACATTTGAATTTGACAAAAAAAAATGTTTTCCTTTGAGCAGATTTTCGTTATTGGCTATTGAAAAAAATGAGACTGCTGTTTAATGACTGTATATATTATTCATACTAGAAGTCCACAGCACCTGATAGTAACATAGAAACATAGAAACATAGAATTTGATGGCAGATAAGGACCGCTTGACCCACCCAGTCTGCCCATTTCCCTACCTACTGGATAAGCTGCAGATCCTAGTTAACCAGCAGCCTACTTCTTCCTACTCCCACCCCCTCTTTGCTTCCAGAACCCTTCCCCTGTACCTGTCCCACCCCCTCTTGAATCCCTCCACCAGCCCCCTAGGCAGTGCATTCCACGGTTCCACCACCCTCAGTGAAACAGCACCTCCTCCTTTCTCCCATGAACTCCCCAGCTTCCACCCATGCCTCTAGTGACCCCTCCTCCTTCCTTCAAAGCACCCTGACTGCTCCTCCCTATTTACCCCTTCATGTACCTGAAGACCTTATCATGTCCCCCAGTCCCTTCTCTCTTCCAATGTGTACATATTTAGCTCTTCGAGCCTCTCCTCATAGGTCCTGTCCCCCAAGCCCCAAATCATTTTGGTTGCCCTCCTCTGGACCCTCTCCAGGAGTTTAATGTCCCTCTTTAAGTGTGGCCTCCAAAACTCCACGCAGTACTCAAGGTGCGGCCTCACAGGAAGTTTCCCCTGTGTCCTGGCCAAATTTCCCCATTCACTAAAAATACAACCAACAGCTTAATCTAATTCAAGGTCAGTTGGCATTCATCTTTTTCTAGTAGACTGTTTCTAGATACCCTGAGGATCTCCTGCAAGGGAAAGAGAGGAGAGGCATACAGGAACCTTCCTGTCCAATCCAGCAGCGGTGCGTCCCGAGGGACTGTGCCCTTGACAGGAGGTCTGCAGCTAAACTGCAGTACCTTATTGTCTTGAGCTGCAAAGAGGCCCACTTCTGGTATGCCCCATCTGCTAAAGAAAACCTCCAGGACCTGCTTGTTCAGTGACCACTCATGGTGGTTCTATTCGATTCTGCTGAGGGCATGTGCTAAGACATTGTCCTTTCCTTGGAGATAAACTGCCAAGACACCCCCCCCCCAGGAATATGCCAGGCTCCAGATTTTCACGGCATCTGTGCACAACTGGGTTGACCTTGTGCCGCCTTGTTTATGTAGTACATGGTAGTTGTGTTGTCTGTCCTGACCTGCACCACCTTGCCCTTTATTAGGCTGGAAAAGCACTAGATGCCTAGCAGGACTGCCCCGAGTTACAATAGGTTGTTGTGTAGTAGTGACTCCTGTTTTTTGCCATGTACCATATGCTTCCCCCATATGTGCCCCCATCCCAGGAGTGACACATCTGTGGTTAGTACCACTGAAGGGGGTTGCTGCAAGAATGGCACTCTTAGGCATTCCTTGTCTAGGGTGCTTACCTAGTAAACAAAAACTAATAAATAAATAGTAAATAAACATCATACTAGCACAGTACGGTATTACGTATTCCCATTCAGACAGCAGTTTCTCTTCAGATGCTCAAATTTGGAAGATGCCAGCTATAGCCATGCCATACTGCAGTGCTACAACACATCTGAGCATTTTGCATCTGGCATTGACAAATATTGAATTGGAGTCTCCTTATAACCAAGAGAGAGTGTAACCTTTTATTTATTCAAGACTGTCTCACTGAGTAATAGCCCTTTTGAAAGAAAGTGCTAGAGACCAGGTAGGGTCTGTTGTGATACTGTATGTAGGGAAAACTGGGCAGACTGGGTAGGCCAAGTGTTTATCTGCCAACAAAGTCTATAGGCCAGATTTTCAAAGGGCCCTTAGACCAACACAAGGTGCAACAAAAAAACACCTTGAGTCAAATCCAGATGCAACAAATACTGTGCACCATAATTAGCAAGCAAACTGTTCTCTAGCTGGCCCATTGGCACAACAGTTGGATTTTCACTTGTGACGCCAACGAACTGGGTTCAGGAATAGACCTAGTTCATCAGAGCACTGGCTGGGGGGAGAGGGATAGAGCATTCCATGGACTGCTCTCCTTCTCCAGGGGGAGAGTGGGGAGAATGTCTGGTGCTCAAGGGACCCCTAGTAGAAGCCAGGGATACCACAAGCAGCCAGCATCTGGACATCCTAGGGGGTGGAGTGCATGTGGGATGTCATTGCACATTCCTGTCCCCAAGAAAAACAGGGAAAATAATTACTACTGCCAGCATCCTCATAACACCCCCCCTTGCTTCTCCTTCATTCACTCTCAGGCTGACTCCTCGACCTGACCAAAGTCCATGACACTTTGGCCAGTGCCGTGGCCTTGCCCTGGGGAGCACACCAAGGGGCAACAGGGGTAGCGGCTCATATGGGAGTGGAGGACGGCAGAGACTGTGACCGGGTCAAAATTGCTGATGCTGGTGTGTGGACAAAAAGTGCAGTAAATAAAAAAATTCAAAAAAAAGGAAAGTGCCCTCTGGCAAATTTCCCCAAAATAATGCAGGAGGTCCCCGCCTTAAAAATATGATGCATGGGGTGAGAAAGATGCAAAGTTGTGTTAAAAATACAATGCGTGAGTGAGATGGAGCAAAAAATAATGCAAGGTGAGTCAAAAATATGAGGCATGAATGAGATGGAGAAAAAATGAAGCAAGTTGTGTTAAAAATATGATTTATGAGTGAAATGGAGCAAGCAGAGTCAAAATTACAGTGCACGAGTGAAATGGAGCAAAATGACATAAGTAGAGCCAAAAACATGATGCATGGGCTAAAAAACAACTGCTGAGCAAAAAATTATGGCAAATGAAACTGCATCTAGATAACACTCACTACAATGCCTACAATACAGAACTCTTGCAGCAAAATGTCATGTACCATAGTCGGGACTGCCATCCTGCTGTGGGCCTCTGTATATGCTGTAGTGTTAGTTAGACCAGCTCTGGCTGATCTGACAGTGGCATGCAGTTGTGATGCAGTGTTGATGACTTCCTTCTTAGAAAGTAAAAAATATGGGGAGGAATGGGATGGTGCATCATTTTTTTTTTTTACGCAAGCCCCAGTGAAACATGGTGCACCCATTTTTTTGATGCAAATCTGATGCCTGCCACTTTGGTGCAGGCAGTTCTGCTTTTTATGCAGGCAGAGTTAGGAAACTGGAATTGATGCAAGTTTTAATGCAGCTTGCTCCTTACGTCATTCCTTTCTGGTGCAAGCAAATCAAGCCCTATATTCAACCTTGGTTCACATGGGCAATTCTGTGATGTTATTGAGGGTGCACAGCAGCAAGATTGTTGCCGCTGTGCATGTCTAGACACCACAGATTTGCAGTTTCGGATTGCCATTCCATTGCGATTGTGCGAACTCTTTTCTTGGGGATCACCTAGTGGTGTGGACATTTTGTAAAAGTTTGTGAAGCTGTCTGAACAGCCCACACCACACCACTCACAACACTGGGACAAGCTTTTCCCAGCTTGCACTTGTGGTTCTGTCAGTAGCAAGAACCAGTAGTTTTTAAAACCCGAGTTCAGCTAAAGGTTGTTTCTGATAGTTTAAAGACAGCTGAATTCAGAGAAGTGGCTTTCTTTGGAAACTGAGGGCTAGAAATTGAAGAAAACAGAGTCTCAGGGTCGAGCTGTGACACTGGGCATGCATGTATGCATATGTATAAACACATGCCCAGTGTTATGACTCAACTCCAAGACTGTGTTTTCTTCAATTTCCAGCTCTTGGTTTAAAAAAAAGCCACTTTCCTGAGTTCAGCTGAAAAGATCCATGCCAGATCCTTCTGGCACTACCAGGGCCTCTCAACCACTCCCCTCCCCACCAGAACCATCCACAAATATTGAAATTTCTGGGGAAACGCCTACAGTGTTCCAGAGGTGGGCCATCAGAATGTTGTTCCAACATTTTGGGGAGAACGGCCAGAACGAATCACAGGGTGCCGATATAAGTGCTGGCCATATGAACAAGGCTTATATTTCTTTGTTTCTATGTTTTTGCTCCTGACAACACAATGCACTTTTATGCCACTGATGGCAGGACTGTAATTAACATGTGTTATGGAGTGGGAATGTGCACTTAAGTAGAAGGATGGACAAAACAAACCATAGCAATATGCGCACTTAGCCAAAATTTGCATTTAACAAGTTTGCAATTATCAGGATAATTTACTATTGTGGATATAGGAAAACATGACGAAAAATACATTTAAGTGAAATATGCATTTATCTACTGTGAATTTCAAGTAGACTTCATTGTATTACATGTTAAAGATTTGGGACTGTAATTATGTAGCTTGTCCATATGGAAATGTATTTAGTAATGTTAACTGAATTTGAATAAAGTGTTCCTAAATAGCTGAAGTGTATTGTGGTATAGCTATTTTGCAAATAAGTGTTGTCTGCTGCTAGTAGTAGGTAATGGAGTTTCACATATTGAGATGTTGTTCTACTCCATTATCCACACACTGTTATACACTGCAAGCAGTGAACAATTACATTTCTCAGTCATTGAAAATCTGTGATTAATAGGGGTAAACCATGTAATACTTAAGCAGTAAGACACACCAGGGTGTGCATTAAATATATCTGACTGCATGCCAAGGAGCGTAGTAGAGCATGAGGTGTAAAGCATCATACCGCAGGTAGAGTGCCGTTAGTCCATGGAGGCCAGGTCAGATTTGTTCGATGCACACCCCAGAGTATCTTATTGTGCTTATTAAATGTTTTTGTTAATATTTTTCTGACATTAACTATATCTTTACATATGGAAAAAGAGAGATAACTGCTTAACGTGTGGTAAAATAATCCTTCTGCCTGGTAGACAATTAAGTCATTTTTGTTTTATGATTTTTGTCCTTCTTTGACATCTATAGTTTTACCCCCCCCACCCATACTAAAGTACTAAATATGGAAAAGTCACAGCCACTAGTCAGTCATTTACCCACAGGCAAGATTAAAGATTTTGTTTTCAGTTTATGTGATTGACCTGTGGGCAAGACTAAAGATTTTGGGCAGGATTCACAAAGCTTTTGAGAGACTCACAGCTGTGGGTAAACCACTGCGCAAGTGGATTGCCACTTGAGGAACTGCAGGTTACCCACAGCGGCTGGTATTCACAAAGGTGGAGCTGGATTATGACCAGCTCCATGAGTTACGGCCACTTTGTGGTGTCGCCAGGGTGATGGCCACAGCTGTGGGAATGGGCTATGGCCAGTGGATGCTGCAACTGCTGCGGCTGTGGATTGCAACTGCCGCAGCTGCGGGCAATTACAATCCACATCAGCAGTTGCGGAGTGGGACTTAGAAATGAACGCTTCGTGAATCCTGCCCTTTGTTTTCAGTTTATGTGACTGACCTGTGGGCAAGATTAATGATTTTGTTTTCAGTTTATGTGACTGACTTGTCTTGCCTTTACTGACAGCAAGTGGGTGAAGAAGTAGTTATAGTAACCAAGGAATTACAGTGAGCATGTAGCAGGCAGGGGGAGGGGGAGCACATGTGAAATCTTAGACAAACCCTCTTTCAGGGGACAAAGACTACAAAATGTCTTGAGGAATGGATAACAGTAGGAAGAATTTTGTTTTTCTATTTGGTTGTTTAAAGACATGCAAAGGCCAAACACTTGCAGAGATGGGAACCCTAATCAGCATCAGAGATTGAGGAAGGAGATGTGTTGCAGGAACTGCGCCATGATTGGCAGCTGAAACTAGAGAAAGAGTTTGTAAATAGATTTTTAAGCCATTTCTATTGCCAGATCATTCATGGGGCTATAATTTTTTTTAAATGTGCCAAATACGTTTGCTGTACACCTGTTATATATGGATGCTTTTTCCTTGCTAACAGAAGAAAAAAACTGGTTGTGTTTTAAAACTGTGCATTTTAACAGCACAGTATTTTTTTGGTATTGTAGTTCTACTTGTTAGAACTTGTTTTTACCTGTGCACTGAATGAATTTGATGCACAGGTAAAAACCAATGATAGGAATTTCTCTCTCCGTTTTACAAATGCAGATTACCATGTCAAGACCTATAGTGTTGGTACAAGCGAGCTCTTGTTAATGCTGTTGCTGATGTATGGAAACAGACAAGGTGTTAAGTCCCCATTCAGAAAACACAAGTAGATCCACCACAAAATAGCCCTGTTTTCAAAATAATTGCATCACAGGCACAAAATGAGAGAAATCCAATTGAAAATTAACAGTCTGCAACTCCAAATGGTATAACCTACTATGCTCAGTTGTTCCTTATCCAGGTTCCCCTCATCATACTTTTGCTGAATTCGAGTTTACTATTTAGCAAATAAAAACATTATCATGAGGCACTCTTTAGAGAAATTTACAATCAGTTTAAATTTTACCTAAAAGACATGGTCCTGCTTTCTCTTTCATTAGGCTGGGTTGAATAATACAAAACCCACAAAGCATGACAGTCTACATGACCTGTGCAATACTAGCTACAACTTGAAATGACTCGGGAGTTATCCAAGGCCAGTCTGTAGGGAGAATGCCAAGAAGTAGAAATGAGACAGCTTATTTTTTCAAGACTAGCTCTACATCATTCAGACAAAAAAATAAACCAGGAGGTCCCAAAACATCTGTTATTATCTGCTCTATTCCTGGGCTTGGGGACATACCCCTGCAATGCTCCTCCCTCTCTCAGCCCTGACCTCCACTAAATCTGTTTGATCACCTCAGATGGGGTCCACAGTGTAGCATCCAAAATAACCACAAGCCATCTGTTAATAGTGGTGTGGCTTTTATAGCACAGGTTTTTCTTCTCATACCCACCTCTGCACGGTGCCTGACATAGCTTGCTACCATCCCATTATGCACGTGGATGATGATGATAGGAGCTAGTTCCTGGCCCACCAGGAGAGTCACTGCAGTGCCAAACCTTGGTGCTATCCCTTCCCACTCTCCCTCAGGCAGCGCAACCAGTTCCTCAGTTTACTCCCATTCTCCAGGTCAGCAGCATGTCAACAAGATAAGCTGCTACATCCATGAGGTCACCAGCACATCTGCAAGATGAGCTGTCACATCCATGGAGCCACCATGTGATCCTAACGTCTACCTCATTTTTTTAACTGCTTAGCAGTTGCCCTAAAAAAACACTCTTGGATCCCCCTTGGGTCATTTCCAGTTGTATCTGGCTATTGTTTTCCAGATTATCCAAAAGTTCAGATAATGCACCAACCAATCGTATCTAGTTTGTTCAACCCAAAAGTGGTACTTTACTATTCAAACTCTGATAATTATCTTTTTTTAATTAGTTATTTATCTGATATACAACATACTTAACATTTATATAGAGGGTAGGTCATCCAGGTATAAGCTTTTTATTCACTCTGGCATGTTCCCAATAATGCTACATAGAAAAATAGAAACACACTGAAACTGAAAGGTGATGGCAGGAGACTGCTGGTCCATCTAGTCTGCCTGTTTGTTTGCAGGGACCCCTACTAGGCCCTAGAGACTATCCTCCAGATAACATGGTTAGGCAAAGTCCTTTCCCCTGCCCTATGATGCATATATGTATGCCCTGTCCCATCCTAGTTTGATTGAAGTGACCGTTTTGGCCTCCACCAAATTAGGGGGCAGTCTATTCCATGGTTCAATCACTCTCAGTCACTCTCTTGGAAAAGAAGTGTTTCTTGACTTCACATTTGAACCCCTCCTTGAGTTTCCAGTTGTGCCCTCTCATTTTAGTGTTAGTGCACCTAGTAGAGAGCTCTGAGTAGGGAACTTTGTTTATGTCTTTTAGGTATCTGAATGTCTCAATCATGTCCCCCTCTCCCTTCTAGACTCCAGGGAGAACAAATTCATCTCCTCCAATCATTCAACGTACGGCAGGTCATTCAATCTAGTTATCTTGCTAGCCCTTCTTTAGACAGTCTCCCGGGGCTATGGACACAAAAAAATGGTATGGAATATAATACTGACAAATGTGTTGTGATGCATTTGGGTGAAATTAATCCTTGCAGCATATATTCCCTAGTGAGCAATCCACTTAAATCAGTCGAAAATACCCAGGACATGGGTGTCCTTATTACAAAGGACAATAGGTTTAGTAATCACTGTAAGAATGTGAGTTCAGGGGCAAATAGGATATTTCGATCCATTAAGAAATCTATTTAATCTAGAACTAGAACTTGTATAATCCCTTAAATAGGGTCTATGTGAGACCGCACCTTGACTATTACTCTATATTGTGGAGTTCATATTTGCAGAGGGATGTAGATTGATTGGAGGGTATTCAGAGAAGAATAATAAGAATGGTAGATGGCCTATCCAACTTACACTATGAGCATAGATTAGAAAAGCTGAACTTATATGCACAGGAGTTAAGAAGAACTAGGGGTGATTTCTTACAAAAGTTTAAAATCTCTAGAGACCCTGATTTGATGTCTGACTGAGAATTAATTCTCAGCCATAGGAAATTACCCTTAGAAGCCACAATTACCAGCTTATTCCTACATACCCAAGAGGTAACGATAGGAGAAATTATTTCACATAGCGAGTTATTCACTTGTGGAACTCCCTCCTTCCCTAGAGAGACTGTGGAAGATAATCTCAGCCTCTTTAAAAAGAACTTAGATAAGTACATGATAAAATTGGGAAAGGGTTACACAATGCCATTTGTCAATGGGGATGTACTGAAATGGGCTCTATGCCTTCTGTGCATTTAACCTTTCCTAGTATGAATCCTAGTATGACTCCAGTCTAGTGATAAACTTCCTCAGGTAGGGTCTCCAAAACTGGACACAGTGCTCGAAATGAGGTCTCACCAGGGATCTATAAAGAGGCAGGATGATGTTCCGGCTCCTGCTGTCGAGACTTCTGCTGATATACCCCAACATTCTGCTGGTCTTGCTATATCCAAAGTTACACTGATTTGATACTTTAAGGTTGTCTGAGATTAACACTCCAAGGTCCCTTTCTATAGATGACGCAATACATTTGTCTCCATTTAACCAATATTCTGTCCTTGGGTTATTTTTGCCCAAATTCATCACCTTACATTTCTTTGCATTAAAGTTCAATTGCCATTTTTCAGACCATTTTTCAAGTTTGTTCAGGTCAGCCTGGAAATTTCTGATATATTCTTCAGTGTCCAGCCTGCTTCATAATTTTGTATCATCTGCAAAGTGTGCTAATCTACTTTTTATATCTTTGCCAATGTCACTGAAGAACATGTTGAACAGCACAGGTCTGAGGACAGAGTCCTGGGGAACTGCACTAGTGACTTCTTTCTTAGATCTGACTCTGTTGACCACCACCCTCTGGCTTCCACCCAGCTGATGATGCTATCTGTTATGCCTGTGTCTCTAAGTTTAGTTAGAAGGGGATTGTGGTGAACTGAGTCAAAGGCTTTACTAAAGAAGTACAGATGGTCCACCCGGTGCCCCTTCTTGATTTCTGTGGTAACCCAGTCAAAGAATGATAGGATATTTGTCTGTCATGATCTACCTGCATGAAACTGTGCTGTCTGGCATCCAGGAGACCGTTCTTGTCCAGGTATTCCACTATGTTCTGTTCGATCGGTGTCTCCATCAGTTTACCCACCACTGATGTCAGACTAACTGGCTTGTAGTTACCAGCTTTCTCTTTGCTCCCTCTTTTATGCAGAGGGACCATGTCTGTGGCTTTTCAATCATCAGGCTCTACCCCAGTCTGGAGCATGTGACTGAATGATGTGGTCAAGGGTTCCGTGAGTTATTTGGCTAATTCTTTTAGGATCCTAGGATGTATGCCATCAGGTCTGGGTGATTTGTCCTGTTTCATCTCCTTAAGGGATTCCATGACTCTTTTATCATGAAATATTGTGAAGCCGTAACTTGGGACACATTAGAATGAGGCCTGATACCACTTACTGGCACGGGTTCATCCCACTCCCTAGTAAAGACCAAGCAAAAGAAGCTGTTCAGTATCTCTGCCTTATGCTTATCTTCTACTATTGTATCACCATTCTTAAGTTTAACCACCCTTTATGTGGAGCACAGGGGTTTGGCTTCATTGAGGACTGGGGTTCCACCTGGAGGGACACCAGCCTATACTGGCAGGATGGTCTGCATCTGTCCAGAAAGGGAACAAGTCTTTTGAGCAATCAGTACAAATGCTTCATTGGCAAACTTTTAAACTAGTCAAGGGGTGAGGCACTGATAAGCAACAGAAAAATCCCAGCCTCTCCCTACAAAACAGGTTACTAAATGAGAAAAAGACTGAGGTAGAAAGGTCAGTAGGGGATGCTGCAACAGAAGGTAAAGCCATCAAGAAATGGACAGCAATGAGTACCAATGCCCGTAATCTAAGTAACAAGCTTCCTGAATTAGTGGCCTTGATGGAGGAGGAACATTTGGATATCGTGGTAGTCACAGAAACATGGTACACACAAAACCATGACTGGGACGTAAACATACCAGGATACACTATCTACAGGAGGGACAGGGAGGAGGTTAAAAGAGGAGGAGGAGTAGCTCTTTACATAAGGGAAGGAATCAAAGCAACAGAACAAAAGGGAAAACAAGGAGGAGAAGAAGCACTGTGGATAAATTTGAAGACCGGCAATGGCATTACAATCTGCACAGGGGTTGTATACAGACCCCCTTCTCAGGGGGAGGAAATGGACAAGGAAATGACAGAGAGTATACTTAGAATGGCAGAAAAAGGGGATATATTGCTGACGGGTGATCTGAATATGCCAGATGTTAACTGGAGTGCAGTTGCAGCAGCCACTTTGAAGAGTGGGGCTATTCTAGATGCCCTACAGGGGGCATGCCTTAGACAACTAGTATTGGAGCCCACTCAAGAGGAAGCAATCTTAGACCTGGTTCTCTCAAATGGAGATGAAGAGAGGATCACAGATGTAGAAGTGGGTAGCCATCTGGGAACTAGCGACCATCGAACAGTATGGTTCACAACAAACACAGCAATGGAGTCATGCCATACAAAGGCAAAAGTACTGGACTTTAGGAAGGCTGACTTTGCCAAAATGGGTGAATGCCTAAGGAATGCACTAGTAAATGGGCAGGAAGGAGGGGTTGAAGAACAATGGGGAATAATAACAACTGCAATCACAGAGGTAACAAGCCTTTGTGTGAAGCAAATAAACAAAATGAAATGATGTAAGAAACCACTATGGTTCTCAAAGGAAGTAGCAGTGAAGGTTCAAGAGAAAAGGAAAGCATTCAGGAAGTACAAGGAATCACAGAAGGAGCAGGACAGAGAACTGTATCAGTTAAAGCAAAGGAAGCTGGGAAGGCAGTCAGAACAGCAAAGACCCAAACCGAGGAAAAGATAGCCAACTCAGTTAAGAAGGGGGATAAAACCTTTTATAGGTACATCACGGAGCAAAGGAAGACCAAGGGAGGGATAGTGAGGCTTAATAAAGGGGAGGAAGGGTGGGCAGAGGTGACTGTGAAAAGGCAGAGATACTAAACAAATATGTTTGCTCAGTATTTACAAAGGAAGAGGGGGAGGTACCTAAAACAAACAGTAGAGACACTCTGGATACAGAAGTTGATACCAGCCCATTTACAGAAGAAAGGGTTCTGAAAGACTCTTAAAACTGAAGGTGGACAAAGTAATGGGGCCTGATGGGATTCATCCCAGAATTCTAAAAGAACTAAGGGTAGAACTAGTGACACCACTGACTACCCTCTTTAACAAATCATGGGAGGATGGGGTGGTACCGGAGGACTGGAGGAGGGCAGATGTGATTCCCCTTCACAAAAGTGGGAGCAAGGCAGAAGCAGGAAACTATAGACCTGTTAGTTTAACCTCAGTGGTAGGGAAAATGATGGAATCACTTCTGAAGGAAAGAATGGTCGAGTGTCTAGAGGCTAGAGGGGCACAGGACCAAAGGCAACATGGATTCACAGTGGGAAGTTCATGCCAGACAAATCTGATAGATTTCTTTGACTGGGTGACCAAAGTAGTAGATCAGAGAGGGGCTGTGGACATGGCCTACCTAGACTTTAGCAAGGCATTTGACACAGTCCCACACAAAGATTAATATACAAGTTAGCCAGCCTGAGAGTGGGTCCCAAGATGACAGCCGGGTAAAGGGTGGCTGGAGAATAGGACACCGAGAGTAATAGTAAATGGAGTCCACTCTGAAGAAGAAGGGGGTTACTAGTAGGGTACCGCAGGGTTCAGTATTAGGACGGTCTCTTTAATGTCTTTATAAGTGACATTGCAGAGGGACTGGAAGGAAAGTATGTCTTTTGCAGATGACACAAAGATCTGCAACAGAGTTGATGCACAAGGTGGGTGGAAAGGATGAGAAGGGACTTGGCAAGGTTAGAGGAATGGTCACATGTATGGCAGCTTAGATTCAATGCTAAGAGTTCAAGGTAATGCACCTGGGAAACAAAACCCTGGGGAAGAGTACACAATGGGGGGTGAGATACTAACAACAACAAAAATGGAAAGGAACCCGGGGGTAGTCATATCAGATGACCTAAAGGTGGGCAAACAATGTGAGAGGGCAGCAAGGAGGGCTGGGGGGATACTGGGATGCATGGGGGAGGCATCACCAGTAGAAGACAGGAAGTTATCATCCCTCTGTACAGACAGCTGGTCAGACCCCATCTGGAGTACTGCATGCAGTTCTGGAGACCCAATCTCCGCAAAGACATAGACAGGATGGAAGCTGTCCAGAGGAGGGCAACTAAATGGTGCAGGGTCTGCACGGAAGACATATGAAGAGACACTTAAGGGCTTAATATGTATAGCCTCAGGAAAGGAGGGAGAGGGGACATGATAGAAACTTTCAAGTACCTCAAGGAATCAACAAAGTCAAAGAGGTAGCATCTTTCAAAAAAAGAGGTGTGCAAGAACAAGTGGGCACAATTTGAAGATGGGGGGGCGGCTCAGAGGTAATTTAAGGAAGTATTTTTTCGCAGAGAGGGTTGTGGATGCATGGAACGGCCGGAGGTTGTGGAGTCAAAAACAGTGGTGGAATTCAAGCATGCATGGGACAGTCATAAGGCAATTCTAGGTGGTGAAAGTAGGAAGAAGTAGGCTGCTGGTTAACTAGGATCTGCAGCTTATCCATTAGGTAGGGAAATGGGCAGACTGGGTGGGCCAAGCGGTCCTTATCTGCCGTCAAATTCTATGTTTCTATGTTCTATGTCAAATTCTATTTTATGGTTTCTTCCTTTTCTTTCAGATGTTCCAAAAAAACTGCTTGTTGCCTAATTTGACATTGTTACCTATGCTGAGCTTTTTGCCTGTCTTGGCTTCTTTAATCATCTTTTTGGTCACTTTACTGCTTGCTTGGGACTTGTCCAATGAGTTTTTGGCAGTATTTTTTAACATTAATTTATTTTGAAAGTTTTATCAGGCAATACATACTGAGCCAACACTAGCTCATTTCCAGATGCGTCCTGGGAGGAAGGGTAAGGGGCTATAATTGTAATACGGAATCAAATAAAGGTATACATAGAACAAGTCTGTGTATAAAAATGTAAACATTTAAGCACATAAGTTTTTTTGGTTTTTGTATACATATATGTAATCATAAACATACCCAACAGAACACTTCATCACAGATGTATTTGCTTTGTAACACGGGGGGGGGGAGAAGTGAGGATGTTTGTCATAATAGGGGGATGGGAAGAAGGCTGGATAGCAGTATGCCTGCACACTTCCGGGATGTAAACCCCATAAGGGGAACTGGCAAAGGGGAACAAATAAAGGATGAGATTGGGCCTGCACCCCCCCAGGATGTAAGTCCCTCAACTGAAGGGAGGAAAGATAGAGGGGGGTAAATAAGAGACAGAAAGAATAAAAGGAGAGAAAAGAGAAACATAATGAAAAGGGTTAGGAAAAGTAAAAAGAGGAGAGGGGAAGTGAGAGGGATAGGAAATAAGTAGAAGGAAGGAGGGAAGGTAATGGGGAAGGAGGGAGAGGAATAAAAGAAATGAAAAATGTGTGAGTAGTTTTAAGGTAGTGAAGATGAGGGGGAGAAAGGGAAGAAAAGGTTTGAAGGGAGGAAGGCAGTGAAGGAGGGGAGGAAAAAGTAGAATAGTTTTAGAGTAGTAGTGAAGGAGAGGAATTAGGAAAGTGGAAGGAGGGGGAGGAGGAAAGATTAATGGCAACTGCAGGTGGGAGATGTTTGTGCTTGGAGTAAAAAGGTAAAAAAGCATGTGGAAGAGGCAGAGCGAACTGTAAGAGGAACATGGTATGAGCAGACATTCTGTCCCATAAGGGATTTATGAGAAGGGAGCATCAGGGAGTGACAGCTTGAGTTATGGAGAGAGTAAGAGAAAGAAGGCATAGGGGAGAGAAGAGAACTGAGATTGGGGGGGAGAGAAGACTGCCAGAATTTAGAGATAAAGGAGGCACAATGGGTAAGGCAGTGATCCACCAAGGAGGGAAGGGAGAGATCAGAGTAAAGAGAACAGTGGTGAGTATGGGAAGGACAGGCCAGGGCAAACCGGCAAAAAGATAGAAGAGGGGATTCAGTCTGCCCAAGGTTAACTTGGGAGTGGCACTGTAGACTATATCACCATAATCAAAGCTGGGAAGTATCATCTTAGAAATAATTTCCCGGCATACAGGTAATGGGATATCACTTTTGTTCCTGTAAAGGGCACCTAACATGGGGTGGAGTTTTTTATGTATAACATCTAATGTGTTGAAAGAAGCCAAGGTGCCTGTCAAGGCAGACACCAAGGTATTTAAAGGAGGGTACATCATCAGTTATACCCCCATCAAGGGTGTGGAAGAAGGGTAGGAAGGGTATCCTAGAAAGCCTCTGCCTAGTTCCAAAGCACATGGAGACAGTTTTTTTTAGCATTTAATGTTAATTGATTTGACCGGAACCAATTTTGGATAAAGTCAAAATCAAGATGAAGCCTGGATGATAATTTTGAGGAAGAAGACCCAGATGCAAATGGAACAGTATCATCTGCATACATATGGATGAACACAGAAGAACAGGTTGAGGGAAGGTCATTGAGAAATATAGAGAATATCAACGGGCCAAGGACTGAGCCTTGGAGTACACCAGTATGGTTAGGAAGGGGGTAGATAAAGAATTGTGAATTCTCACTGATTGGGGCCTGCCTACCAGACAGAAGCTGAACCAATTAATTGCTGAGGCTGAGAGACATGCTGATCTGAGTTTTATTCAGGAGGAGAATGTGACGGACAGTGTCAAAAGCTTTCTCTAAAGCGATAAAGATGGTGGATGTGAGGTGGCCATGGTCCATGCCAGTAAGGACGGAGTCAGTGAGCCTGAAGAAAGAAGAGGAGGAATGAAGTTCCTGAAATGAAATGAAAAATGAAGTTTGTGAAAGCCAGAATGGAAGGGGGCAAAGCAGGAAGAGGAGTTCAGGAACAGGGAGAGTTGAGAAAGAACAATGTGTTCTTGTATTTAGATAGGGTAGGAAGAAGGGATATAGGGTGGAAGTTGCCAGGAAAGGAGGAACATGCTATAGTCTTTTTCACCCCCACTTTATGAACATGGCAGGTGTCATTTTCAAATCTCCCTCCCACACCTATTTTCAAGGGTGTTCTCCAAACTCATGTTTCCATTGGGATTTGATAAATGGTCATGTTCATATGCTGGGATAATAGTTCAGTGGCCTACATAGCCAGTATGATGTTATGCTAGTGCAACTATGTTACTTGGTTTTGACCATTTACACTGTCTATTCCAGAGGAATTACCACTCTGTAGGGGTACCAAAAGCAAAGAAGCCTCGAAGAGGGTTTCACCCCTACAGGTGCCGCGGGACAATTCCCTTGGCTAAAGGTACCTTAGGTAGGATCCCAAGGAGAAAGGCTATGCCACTGGAGGAGGAGGGGAGGATGATGGGGCAAAGAAAAAGTGCTTGAGAGAGAGAGAGAGAGAGAGAGAGAGGCTCAGAGGAACTGCTTATATGGCACAGGAAGAGAGAGTGGCTGGCTGCTTGTCCACTAAACTACAGGCATAGCCTTCCAATTCAGTGGCCTACGCAGCCAGTATGATGCTATATTTATGGAATTGTGTTACTTGGTTTTGGCCATTCGCACTCTGTATTTCAGAGGAATTACCACCCTGTAGGGTGAGAAGTGGAAGGAAAGAATGTGGAGGTTAGCCAAGGAGGTGACCTCAGTGGGAAAAGCAGTGGACCCCAGAGGAGGAGGAAGCGAATCCTGGTGGGGGACTCCATCATAAGAGGGATCCAGCTAGGAACACAGGAGGGGAAGGACAGGGAGGTGAGGTGCCTACCAGGTGCCATGGCATGGAGGGATGGAAGGAAGATCCTGGGGATCACTGGGAAGGCAAGACAGGAGGGTGAGCTGGATGTCATTAACCACCTAGGTACTAATGACCTGGCAAATGGGGATCCAAAGGAAGTTCAGGAAGAGTTTAGGAAATTGGGAAGGGGTCTCAAGCAAGTAGCTAATTCTGTCACTTTTTCAGAGGTACTACCTGCGAGAGGCATGGGAGAGCACAGGAGTGCATGCACCAGGAACTTTAACTCATGGTTGAAGAACTGGTGCTGTGAGGATGGGTTTGGGTTCATTGGTGACTGGGGACCCATCTGGAGGGATGGAAATTTGTTCAAGCCTGATGGCCGGCATCCATCCTGAAGGGGAATCCAAGCACTCAATGATAAGTTTAAATGCTACATTGACAAGCATTTAAACTAGCAAAGGGGGGTGGCAGGCCAGCAAGAAGGGTACCTACTTGCTCACCCCCCACAGCCAGTAGTGGAAGCAGTGAACCAGAGGAGTGGCTATCTCTTCAAAGCAGTGTGCAAAAGATGGAGATTAGTGCCCAAGAGGTGGATAGGCAGAAAAGGGGCAAAATTCAGCAGAAGGGCAGACAGCAAGGAGAACCAGGAATAAAGGACAACCAAGGAAGGGGCTGGAGTAGAACAGCGAAACAGTCTAGGGAGGTCAAATCATGAAAAGCAATGTGTGCAAATGCCAGGAGCCTTAGCAACAAGATGGAAGATCTGGAGGCTGTCATGGTGCAGTCAGACCTGGACATTGTGGCCATAACTGAAACCTGGTATAATGATAACCACGACTGGGAGATGGCCATACCTGGCTACAACATATTCAGAAGAGACAGAGCAGGCAGGAAGGGAGGAGGAGTGGCACTGTATGTGAAAAATGACATAAGGGCCACAGAGATCCAGGAGGAACAAAATGGGGGAGAGATACTGTGGGTTAAGCTGGAAAGGAAAATGGGGACAGTCATCCGCATAGGTGTGGTCTATAGACCACCAGCCCAGGAGGAAGAAACAGATAGGGAGCTGATGCTAGCCATCCAAAGGATGGCAGACAAGGGTGAGGTAGTACTGGTTGGAGACTTCAATATTCCAGACGTGGATTGGAGCATCCCAGCAGCAGCATCAACTAGGAGCAGATTTATCCTGGACTCCCTTCAGGGTGCCTTCCTCAAGCAACTGGTCATGGAACCAACTCGGCAGAAGGCAATACTGGACCTTGTGCTCACAAACAGGGACAGTGTGATGGGGGTAACATTGGGGGAGCACCTGGAGAACAGTGACCACCAGTCATTGTGGTTTGAAATCACAGAAAGAGCTGAACCAAACCACACAAAAACACGTATCCTGGATTTTAGGGGGGCAGACTTTGGGAAAATGGGGAGATACCTGAAAGAGGCATTAAGGGGAATGGGACAGGAATCAGGGGTTGAGGAACAGTGGGCAGTATTTAAAATGGGGATTACAAGAACAACAGAATTATGCATTAAGCAGGTTAGCAAGGGAAAGGAAGAGGAGGCCATTATGGTTTTCCAAAGAGGTAGCAAAGAAAGTGAAAGCCAAAAAGATTGCATTCAGGCAATACAAAAGACACAGGCAGAAGGGGATAGGGAGAAGTACCAGGAGAAGCAAAGGGAGGCAGGAGGTCAGTAAGGAAGCCAAAGCTCAGACAGAAGAACACATTGCAAAATCAGTGGGTAGAGGGGACAAAACCTTTTACAGGTACATAAGTGAAAAAAGAAAGACAAAGGGAGGGATAGGGAGACTGAAGGGGGAGGATGGGGACTGCATGGAGGATGACAACATTAAAGCTGACATATTGAACAGGTATTTCTGCTCAGTCTTTACTGAGGAAGAGGAGGGTAATGGGTCTGAAGGGAGTACAAGGGGTGAGAATGGTGCAGAAATGGACACAAGTCCCTTTACACGAGAAAGGGTCCTGAAGGAACTGGAAGTAATAAGAGTTGATAAAGCAATGGGGACAGATGGGGTGCACCCCAGGGTCCTTAAAGAACTAAGAGAGGTTGTGGCTGAACCTCTGGCTATCCTGTTTAGCCAATCACTGGAAACAGGGGAGGTACCCAAAGACTGGAGGACAGCAGATGTAGTCCTCTTATACAAAAGCGGGAACAAAGAGGAAGCAGGGAACTACAGACCAGTCAGCCTCACCTCGGTAGTGGGGAAGATCATGGCAGAAAAAATTACTCACCTTAGTAATGTTGTTTCTTCTAATGGAGTCTTGCTATATTATGACAATTGCAGTTTGTCCCACCATTAGAACTGCTCCGGAGGTGAAAGAGTTAACTCCTATTCTAAGAATGGAACTTGGAGCGCGAGCTCGGTTAGAAAAGCTCTGTCTGGGTTATTTCAAACCTAAACTGTCAGATCTTTACGAGCAAAACTCACTAAGGGTCTGTGTGGAAGCTGTAACCTACACTAGCCAACTGGCTACCTGACTATTAAGACATACTCCTGGTCCCAACACAAAGACTCAAGTTAGGGGACCAGAAGTAATAATATAATATAATATAAGTAATAATATGACATAAAATAAAAACATCAAACCCCGAAACCCCAAGAAGGGAGAAAAACATATAATGGCAACTAGCTACTATACTAGGCTGCCCACCCCATACCCAAGTAGAAGTTCTGAGACGGGCGGGGCTAATAATATAGCAAGACTCCATTAGAAGAAACAACATTACTAAGGTGAGTAATTTTTCTTCAAACAACATGAAGTCTTGCTATATTATGACAATTGCAGAATACACAGCAGTACCTCCATGGAGGAGGGACAGAACCTACTTAGGGAATAGGCTCTGAAGCACGGCTGTGCCAAACCGAGCATCCCTCCTGGACTGGACATCCAGGGAGTAATGCTTGGTGAAAGTATGTACCGTTTTCCAGGTAGCTGCTTGACATATCTCTAAGATAGGGATGTCTCTGGCAGCAGCTAGAGACGCAGCTGTACCTCTGGTAGAATGAGCCCTCAGGCCTGAAGGGAGAACTTTCCCCAGTTTTTGATAACAAAATTGGATACAAGAGACAATCCACCTGGCAATGGATCTCTTAGTGGCAGGTTTCACTTTTCCGACCTCACCATAAGTGAGAAAAAGTTGGAGGGATTCGAACCTGTGACCCTTGGTACGCTCTATATAGTAACTTAGGGCCCTCTTAACATCTAAACTGTGCAATCTCCTCTCACCAGAGGAAGAATGGTCAGTGAAAAACACTGGAAGGGAGATAGATTGATTAAGATGGAAATCTGAAACCACCTTGGGCAAAAACTTCCTGTTAGTCCTGAGGACTACCTTATCCCTGTGGAAAGAAATAAAGTCAGTTTCTACTGACAGGGAGCACAACTCACTTATCGCCTGGCAGAAGTGATAGCCACTAGGAAAACAGTTTTCCAAGTTAATACTTAAGCTCTGCAGAAGACA
Source organism: Neoceratodus forsteri (assembly GCA_016271365.2). Taxonomy (NCBI): domain Eukaryota; kingdom Metazoa; phylum Chordata; order Ceratodontiformes; family Ceratodontidae; genus Neoceratodus; species Neoceratodus forsteri. The sequence continues at coordinate 27,824,352 of JADMNL010000035.1, read as the reverse complement.
GAGGTTCAAAGGAGGTTGCATTAACTGGGCAATGCAAACATTAAGGTCCCAGGCAGGCGGGATCCCTAAAAGGTGGATTAGAATGAAGTAATCCTTTAAAAAACTTGGAAAATACAGGTGAGCGGAAAGAGGAGGGCTTTCCTGCTGAAACAAAAGCAGAGACAGCTGCCAAATGTACTTTCAGGGTAGCTGGTCTCAGTTCCAAGGAATTAAGGTGGACCATATAGTCCAAAACAATGGGCAAATCAGCAGATTCCGGGAAATATGTTTCAGAACACCAAATGGAAAACCTTTTCCACTTAGAATTGTAAGTAGCCCTAGTGGAAGGCTTCCAGAAGCCTTAGGATTTCAAGAACACCCTGAGAAAGATGCAGGTCAGCAATTCTAACTACTCAAGAGCCAGGCCTTGAGGTTGAGGATTTGAGGTTCGGATACCAAACTCTCCCTGTGCACAGGTTAACAGGTTGTGATTCCTGGGGAGACACAGGGGAAGATGGACTGCTAGTGACAGAAGTAGTGGGTACCAGGGCTGCCTGGCCCAATCTGGGGCAATCAGAATCATCCTGCAAGGCTGGGGTCTGATTCTGACTAGCACTTTGAATAGGAGAGGGAAGGGGGGAAAGGCATAAAGAAACTTCCCTTCCCAATCTAGGAGAAAGGCATCCAGGGGGACTGAGCCCAACACTGGGGCCTGCAACAGAACAGTGGAAGTTGGTGATTGTCTGGGGCTGAAAAAGATCTATCTGAGGGTGCCCCATCTGGCAAAACTATCCCCAGTACTTGAGGATCCAGAGACCATTTGTGATGGCCTGGGAAATCCTGCTGAGAGCATCTGCTAGGACATTGTCCTTTCCTAGAAGGTGAACTGCTATGAGGAAAGTGTTCAGGGAATAGGCCAGAGACCACAACTTCATTGCCTCGTGCACAAGGTCAAGACCGAAAGTGCCCCTGCTTGTTGATGTACCACATTGTTGTGGTGTTGTCTGTTCTGACTTGCACCACTTTGTCTGAACAGACACAGAAAACACTTGAAGTGCTAAAAGACAGCTCTGAGTTCCAGCAAATTGATGTGGAGCAGAGATTCCTGAGGGACCACACTCCTGAGTGGAGAGTCGCCCATGTGGCTCCCCACCCAGGAGGGAAGCATCTGCAGTGAGGGTCAAGGAGTGAGACAGAGGAATGAAGGGACCCCAGTCTTAAATTGCTCTGATCCTGCCACCACTGGAGGGCCTGGATCAGGGTCTGGTCACTGGGACCAACTTGGAAGGGGTCTCTTCTCTGAGACAAAAGGCTCTCAAGTGAAACTGAATGTCCCTCATCTGAAATCTTGCTCCTTGCACTCGGCTGTGGATGCAGCCATGTGCCCCAGGAGCTGCAAAAAGTGTCTTGCTGGTTGAGAACCTGCAGAGTGAAGGAGGAGGAGGCCAGAGCCACCAAGTTCTTTACCTCTCTAAGGGTAGGAAGGCTCTGGCCTGTTTTGTGTCCAATTCTGCACCTATGAAGGTGAGCACCTGAACTGGTTCCAGAACTGATTTTGGAAGATTGAGCAAGAAGCCCAGGGAGAGAGCAGCTGCTGGGTAACTTGCAGGTGAGATCTTACTTGTTCTGGGACTGGCACAATAAGCCAGTCGTCCAGATAGGGAAAGACAGCAATCCTTTGCCTTCTTAAATGAGCCACTGCTACTGCCAGACATTTTGTGAATACCCTTGGGGCAGAGGTGAGGCTGAAGGGCATTGCTCTGAACTGGTAGTGACCTGAGGCAGTTCGAATCTGAGGTACTGGTGGGAGCTTCTGATTAGGACATGAAAATAGGCATCCTTGAGGTCCAGGAGGCTAGCCAGTCCCTGGCCTTAGAGAGGGTAAAATCATTGCAGAGTTACCATTTTGAACTTTGGTTTCAAAAGGTGTTTGTTCAGATATCTCAGGTCTAAAATGGCCGCCATTCTCCTGTCTTTTGGGTAAGGAAATATCTGGAGTACAGACCCTGCCCTGGTGTAGGGGAGAAACCCTTTCTACAGCTCTGAAAGCCAGGAGGGTTGAGACCTCTGTTTCTAAAGTAAAGGTCTCTAAAGAGTTTGCAGGTGGGAAAGACCTGATTCTCATCTTTGGGAACTTTTGAGCTGAGAACCAGACCCTGGCTTACTACTTCCAGGACCCACTTGTCTGAGTTAGACACCCAGTTCTGAACGAGGTAAGCCAACCTGCCCCTACAGGTAAAGGGAGAATTGGCCCTGGGCACCCCATCAGGGTGTCTGTTTGGCAGGTGCTTTAGGCTGAGGGGTGGAGGCAGACCTGCCCACACCCCTGCCTGCTCCCTCTGAAGAACCCCTCTGAGCATAAGCAGAGGAGGCCTGGTTTGGTAAAGGCCTGTGAAAAGGCTCACTCTACTTCTCTGGGGGCCTGCCTCTGAGGAGTGGCTATGCTCATTACTGAGCACCTTATAGGCAGTCCTATATTCATCCATTTTTCATATAATTTCTGTCTGCCTCCAAACAGAGAATTTCCAACCACAGGAAAATCCATAGCCTTAGTCTGGGTATCCTGCTGACAAGCTAGTACACCTGAGCCAGGCCACCTAGAAAGCTACAGGCGTAGCCATGACTCTGAGAATACATCATTAAAATCCAGCAGCATGAAACTGCACCTTAGATGCCTCGATGCATCAGCAGCCACCTGTTCCAGCTCACTAGCAAGCTGGCCAGAGCCTGTTTGGCCAAGGCCATGACAGTGTCCCATCTAGATTTCTGATACCTTGCTACATAAGCCATGTAATTTGCTTGCCTGAGTCCCAAGGACGCCGCCATGTATTGTTTTTAGCCATGGCATCAATCTTCCTGGAATCCTTGTCAGGAGGATGTGAAGCCAAAGGAAAATTAGCTTTATCACAGGCTGCAGCCTGAACCACACCAACGTGGCTGCATTGCTGTGAAAGGAATTCTGTATCAGGACCTGACAGAGTGTACCTCCTGTCCATCTTTTTGTCCACAGGAGGCACAGAATTAGGAGTTTTTAAAATCTTTATTGTCTGTTTCCTAAATGATTTATGCAAGGGAATAGACAATCTCCTAGACTCTGGAATATTCATCATTTCTACAAAATCAGGTTCTATTGTTCATCCACAGCTTCTCCAATGGAAGCTACAGGGTTTCAGCAACTTTTTGTAAAACATAAAGTGAGAGGGGACTCAGAAAGCAAAGGGAGATTCTAAGGTCTGTCTGGGGAGATGTCCGGTTCAATAGGCACACCCAGACCCTCAAAGTCACATTCATACTGTTCATAATCATCCTCCCTCCTCTGGTTCATAAAATTCTTCAACAACATATTCCTGAACTGGTGGAACTGACCGAACCGACCTTTTACCAGACAGTGGCGTCTGGATGGAACTGGAGAAAGTGACTGGACAATCTGAATAGCTCTGCTATCTCTGCAGCAGTTGGAGAAGGAATTTGGGCTCCACACCTGCTGATTTTCTTGTTTTCTTTACTGAACTGGCTCCTCCAAGCCAGCTTTACGCTTGCCCGAGAAGTCTGCCTGGTCAGAGGGCACTCCCTCCGGTTCGGTTGGCAATCGAACCAGGCTGGCCATCCGGGTCAGCGGACTTTTGGCCTCTCGTTCCTGAGCCTGCCAACTCTCTTATCCAGGGTGGCTGCAGGGAAATTTTTGCAAATCTGGCAGTCTGAATTGAGGTGGTCAAACCCAGACAATATACACATGGGTGTGTGGGTCAGCCTTGGCAAAGACTTCCCCACAGGCATCACAGTGTTGAAACCCAGTGGGCCCGGTTTTTCTTTTGGTTTTTTCAGACATAATGCCAGCCTAACCAAAAACTTGCCCTTTTAAACGGCAGTGGCAGGCAAGACACCCTTATCGGTTCCTAACCGTGTCACGGGTCTTGGAAAAAACCGTAATGAAATCCGTTTTTTTTAGAACCGATAAGAACCGGGAACCGCACTCTAAAACCTTCAATTCAAGTTTTAAAACAAGCTGATCGGTTCAAAACCGAACCGATAACATTTACAAGTTCCACACAGAAAATAAACTTAAATTACTTACGATACCACAGACAGAGCTTGAACCGAACGGTTTTGCGGTTAAAATAATAATATTCTCGGTTGATTTGAACCGAGAAAACACTGTTTAAACCGAGAAATGAACCGAGCAGTAGGAGAAATCTCCGGAGCGACTGTTCAGTGAGGCGGAGTAAAGAATCTGACAGTTTAGGTTTGAAATAACCCAGACAGAGCTTCTCTTACCGAGCTGGCACTCCAAGTTCCATTCTTAGAATGGGAGTTAACTCTTTCACCTCCGGAGCAGTTCTAATGGTGGGACAAACTGCAATTGTCATAATATAGCAAGACTTCATGTTGTTTGAAGCACTACTGAAGGAGAGATTGGTGGAACATCTGGTTGTCAATGGACTACAGGACCCATGGCAGCATGGCTTCACCAGGGGGAGGTCATGTCAGACCAACCTCATTGAATTTTTTGACTGGGTGACTAGGGAGGTGGATCAGGGGAGGGCAGTGGACATGGCCTATCTGGACTTCAGCAAGGCCTTTGACACTGAGCCACATAGAAGACTACTACACAAACTGGGGAATATGGGTGTGGGCAGGACAGTAGTGTGGTGGGTAGGTAACTGGCTGGGTGGCAGGACACAGAGGGTGGTGGTAAATGGCTGTCACTCCACAGAGGGAAGAGTGACCAGTGGGGTACCACAGGGATCAGTGCTGGGACCGGTCCTATTCAACATCTTCATCAGTGACATTGCGCAGGACCTAGAAGGCAGAATTTCACTGTTCGCTGATGACACAAAACTCTGTAACAAAATAGACACACCAGAGGGTGTAGACAGAATGCGAAGGGACCTGCAGAAACTTGAAGAATGGGCAGGGGTTTGGCAGTTGAAATTCAATGCAAAGAAGTGCAAGATAATGCGTATGGGGCACAAAAACCCTGGCACAATATATCAGTTGGGGGGTGAGGATATAGCATGCACCAAGCAGGAAAGGGATCTTGGGGTTATCATCTCTGATGACCTCGAGGTAGGGAAACAGTGTGACAAGGCATCAGGTAAAGCAAATAGGATGCTGGGATGTATAGGCAGGGGCATCACCAGCAGGAAAAGGGAGGTCATAATTCGCTATACAAGACACTAGCGAGGCCCCACCTGGAGTACAGTGTACAGTTCTGGAGACCATACCTACGTAAGGACACAGACAGGGTAGAGAAGGTTCAGAGGAGGGCAACAAAGATGGTGCATGGATTGCATCACAAGTCCTATGAAGACAGGTTGAAGGAACTGAACATGTACTCCCTGGAGGAGAGGAGGGAGAGAAGGGATATGATAGAGACATACAAGTATCTCACAGGGAGGAACAGGGTGCAGGAATACACTATTTTTAAGCAATAAAGATGTACCAGGACTAGAGGGCATGGGATGAAGTTGGAGGGAGGACGATTCAGAGGAAACGTGAGGAAGAATTTCTTCACAGAATGGGTGGTGGACAAGTGGAACACCCTGCCAGAGGAAGTGGTGGGGGCTGAAACAATCATGGGATTTAAGAATGCATGGGATAGACATAAAGGAATTCTGGAGGTCAGGGGTAAGTGGCAACAGACTTCTAGGAAAACATAAACTGAACTTACAAGCTCAAATGGGCAGACTGGGTGGGCCATAGGTCCTTATCTGCCGACACTGTCTATGTATCTATGTATGTATCTATGTAGGGGTACCAAAGGCAAGGAACCCCCGAAGAGGGTTCCACCCCTAGAGGTGCCACAGGATGATTCCCTTGGCTAACGGTAACTTAGGAAGGATCCCCAAAAAGAAATGTAGTAGTATGAAGCATGTTAGCAATCAGTATCTGTGAGGCATGGTAGTAGATAAGGCATCAGGCAGCTTGACAATGTAATGAGATGCGCAGGTTAGCAATGGCATGAGTACGATGGGTTGTGCTGGAGATTGAGTGGGGCTGCCTAAGGAGAGAGGGAATGGCAAGTAGGGACACCATCCACCTCCATCCAACAACGGAACCTACCTAAGAGAACTAGGGAAGACTAACTATGGCTAACTAATGGTTGTGACATGAGAAACGAAGTAGAGAAATAAAACCTTAAGGAGGAAACCTCTGGGGATCCAAGGCCTAGGTCGCCTTCCCTCCAGGCTTGGGGTGCTTATTTTGTGATGGCTCTGCTGCAATTTAAAAACTTAAGAAAAGGGGGGTGGAAAATATTCCAGTTTAGAGGAAAGCTCTCGCTCATTCCCTCTGATGAGAACGCTGTGGAAGGTTGCGAGTGTGCTCTGCAACATCGGGGACAACCAAGTCGGAGGAGGAGAGCAACGACTGCTGAGGCACTCACCTGACCTACTCACCCTAAAACCAAACCAGGTGAACTAGAGGCAGTCATAGGGAGAATGCAGTGAATGTGCCTTGCTAGCAGAATATTAGAACCAAAAGAGATTGCTATAACTCCCCTTCACAGCTAGGCTTAATTCGACACCAAGAGCTGCCATCGAGTCTTGAACGACTAAAGCCAGGCCCAGAGTGATGACATTCTCAGCTATGGGCCAGGTGAGAAAGACCCATCCCCAAGTGCTCACACTCAAGATGCAGACTTTGAAATGCAGAGTGAGACTGTTGGCTGCAGGGAGGCCCTGTGCCAGAGTGGTATGGCTGGCATGCCCCAGGAAACTTAAGAGGAGCTGAATGAGCATTGAGTGCTAGGACCTCACATGGGTCAGATGGTAGTAGCAAGTGTTGAGCAATGATTGTGTAAGCAATGAGTGGACATTTTTTAAATTTTTTTATTATGCTCTTTTCGGTGCCCCAGCTACCATGTAATTGGTCCTTATACTGCACACCAACTGCCTCGCTCCCCCTCCACCAATACCCTTGAGTTATCCCTCAAGGATGAGCCGATGCCCATTTCCAGCCTGTCTCCAAAGGGAAATGTGCTGGTGGTAACCAACATTGCCTCCCTGGATTGCTCCCCAGGGTGGGGTTCAGGGCATGGATGGCACAATGGAGCCATGATAGGTCAGTGGAGGCAGGGAGCCATGAAGTCCGAGGTGTGCATCATGGAGGCAGCCAATGCTATTTTTTTCTTGAATGTCCCCAGGGGCAGGGGCATGCATTGACATCCTGCGTCTGTCCCACCCCTCTTGTACCAGCCGCCTGTGCATGCAATGACTCCAAGCCTCGCTAGGAGTATTACGTGCACTGGACATGCTCCCAGCCCACCCCTGGAGAAGGAGATTGGCCCTTGGGGTGCATAGTCCTTCTCCCCTGGCTGGCCCTCTGGCTCCCTGGGTCCATTCCCAAACCCAGGTCTCTGGCTTCGCAAGCGGAAATCCAACTGCTGCACTGATGGGCCAGCAGGCAATGAGTGAATATGAACATAGGTCAATAAGGCAGAGTAGTAATGGTTGGACCTGCACGTATGTCAGAGAAGCAGCATTTATGAATAGCAGGGTAAGCCATCCAGGCATTCAAGGAAGCCAACGAAAGGTGACAAATACTCTGAGGATTTTTGGTGGTGGAGGCAGGAGTAGAACATAAAGTAAGTATGCCACATGGGGCCATGACTTCCCCCAACACCTCCAAGTCCCTGCCATAGGAAAAACAAGAAACGAATGGAAGGCACCGAGACCCACGTGCAGATATTAAAACTAGTTTACAGCATCAGCTGTAGCTTAGCGGATCTCCACAGTATAATAGCAATGTATAAACATAAAGATCAGCATCTGTATTGAGTAACTATGAGTTGTAGGATTCGATGAACATAGATTGGAGGGAGGAAATGCTCAGAAGCAGCTTTTGCCAGGCGGTGAAATTAAACAACAGCAATAAGATATGTGGTATGAGTTGAAGAAGCAGGATTGAGCTGCATAGGCTAGAGTTCAGAGTGAGCATGAACCAGGTGAAAACAATTGAGGTGCACAGCATGGAGAGCAGCTATGTGGTATGAGTTGAAACACACAGATAATGATAGCAGTTGAATTGTGAATAAATGGGAGCAAGTAGCATGAACTCTGGATTAGCAATGTACAAGGAGTTTAGCAATAGAATCCCCCATAAATCAGGCAAAACAAAAGACACAAACACAGAGGAACAGGGAACAAACAACATAAAGAAGAACACAGGCGGAGGCAAAATACAAACCAAATGCAGGAGAACAAACAACAGAAGTCCAGCAGAAACAAGCAGAAGTCAACAGCAAGGCCGGGGGGGGGGGGTAGGCCCCAGCCAGCAGAAAAGGACAGACTAATACAGCCTCCAGCTGCAAAGAAAAAGTACTTGAGAGAGAGGCTCAGAGGGACTGCTTTTACAGCACAGGAACAGGGAGTCAAGTGGCTGGCTGCTTGATGTCCACTGAACTACAGGCATAGCCTGACAAATATAGTATGCTGAAAATCTGACCTCTTCATTTTCCAGACATGGCAATTTCACTATTAAAACTCATGTTTTTAATTCTTTAAACTACTACAGTGTGTACCCCCAGCAACTGCACAGCAGCTACAACCAAGCTAACATGACTGACACTGGGCCATGCTTGTTTAATATTTCATTGTTTAATGTTAATCATAAGACCTGTCAGGTGAAAATAGAAGGCTAGATTTATAAAGTCCCAAGAATGCTATAACCCCTGCTGCGCCAGTAATTTGGGGCATGCAGCATTCTCCTGGCCAGTGACTGGGATTTTCTATCCAATGAGCTGATTGTCACAAGTTAAACCAGCTTTCTGCTGGACCAGGTTGCCCCAATCCCATGTACCCTTTTCACGGGGCTTGCGTCAAACATTTTTCACAAGCTGCCATAAAGTGGGAAAACTGTTGTAAATGCACCCGATGTACTGAAATTGGACACAGCTGCGGCGAAGGTGTTCGGCACAGCTGCACAAAAAAACTGGTTTGATGCAGGTCCAGCATCACCCTTTGAAATCCCACTCAGGGTGTCCTGTGATGTTTGTAAAATGTTCCCATTCCTGGTACTTTTATATTTTGAGTGTCATGAGATGCAGCTTTAAGACTTACACACTACTAGTTTAAAACAATTAGGGCAGACTAACCCTTCTACTTTGAGCTTTCTCCTAGTAACACTAATATCTCCAAATGGGTGGTGAGGTAGTTGACATAATGACCCTAAAGTCCCTTCAAATCTTAAATTACTTATGTAACTATGGTATAGTAAGACTTACCTTAAGGGAACACTCTTCTTGACGAATCCTTTTTCTACACATTGCAGCATACATGTGCAGCTTTTTCACTGTGAGATCTTGTGCTCCCGATAAAACCACACAGAACACCCATGCCTGCCAGAAGTAGAACAAAAATAACCCATGCAATGGCTTCACCTAAACAAGACAAAGATATAAGAAAACTGTTAGATTTGTGCTAAAACTGCAACACTGATTTTTTTCTCAGCAGGCTAAGCTAGATCCAGAGTCCCTGGTTTTCTATGGTTCAAATGGTAAAGAAATAAAGACAGAACTTGGCTGGTGCCACAAAACTAGATTTCTACAACAGTCAGTCTTCTGAAAAAGGCTGGGTATAATGTTTGAGTTCAATGGCAAAATGCTGGCAACACTGCATTTTTGCAGTCACAAAATTCCACAAAATGAAAAAAAAAATGAAAAGCATTTCATAGTGTGGAAGCTGTATCCTCTTTTTTTTTGCCACACAAAATGATCTATGGATCAAAAGGGCCTGGATTTTCAAGAGTGCCAGACAGAGGTGCCAGGATCAAAGGTGTGGTGCACTCTTCACCATGTGTGGCAATTAAAAGAGTTGCAACCAGAGTATAGCAGAACTTCAGTACACTGGGAAACAAACTGGCAGCACTCTGCCTCCCTGGCATTTTCTGAAGTCCTCTCTGTGTGGGGTGTGGGTGGGGGAGCAAGGCAGACCAGGAGTGAATGCAACAGAGGTATTTAAAGGGTGGCTTATGGTGTCAGGAGAAGGGGTACCAATTTGTGGGGGATCGGGGGAATTCTGGGACAGAAGACTCTTCAATAATGAAACTCTTCACTTGACAAGAGAGGGGGGCTGCTCGTTGGGGCAGAAGTTTGATGTCTATATCAGATGTTTAAACGAATTGCAGAGGAACCACAATAGCAGGTGTGAGGAAGGGGATCCTAGCTAGTACCTCTCCCCAACATCTGAGGGCTTGTAGCAGCACAGCAGATGCAAAGAGAGTTGTGGCCATAACTAGAGTAGGTGAGCATGAGTGGGGGAATGCACAGTGTGCAAACACCAAGAAAAACAAGTGAATGAGAGGACAAGGACAGCACAAAGGTAATAGAAAAGTAGGATTGGGGCAGATGGAAGGGGGTGTGCCTTAATACCAGGAACCTGAATAACGAAATCAGCGAGCTCCAGGGGATGATGGAGGACACTGAGGTGGATTTTGTGGCCATTACCAAAATGTGGGCTTTGGAAAATAACAACTGGATGATGGTCCCTCGCTACTCAATGTTCAGAAGGGACAGAGGAATAGGTGGGGGACGGTACAACTTTTTGTCAAGTCAAGGATGGCACTGAGGTGACAGAAAATGGGCGCATCGGGGTAGTAATGGGGAGACAGAGCTGCTTGGAGTGCAAGTCATGGTAGCCTTAGGCAAGAAGCTGCCCTTGGGGTGACCTATAGACCTCTGGGTCAAAGGAAAGAAAGAGACAGAGGGCTCAGGGAACAACTTGAAATAAGAATGACAAAGGGGGGAAGTAGTGGTGGTGGGTGTTCTGAACCCAACAGACATTGATTGGGATGTTCCAGTGGCCAGGCTAGCCAGATGTCAGACCTTGTTGGATGTCTTCCAGGGCTGTCCACTGGTACAGCTAGTTAAGGAACCCACCAGGCAGACTGCAATTCTAGATCTGGTGCTCACCAACTTAGAGGCGTTAGCTGTGAGAATATGGGAGACACTAGGAAACAGTGACCATAACTCCATTTTTTTCCAAACTGGCCCTTGGAAAACTCCAATCAAAAAGCAGAAGTCCTTGATTTTAGAAGGGCTTACTTCAACAGACTGAGAGAGATGGTCAGGGAACTGTTAGTCAGGGTGAACAACATGGTGGAGACAGATGGGGAGAAATAAAGGGAGCAATTCATGAGGCATCTATTTTATGCATGGTAATGGTAACCAAAAAATAACAGGTTCAAAAGATCATTACAGTTTTCAGCAAGAGCCAGAGAAGTGACAGCCAAGAAAAAGGCCTTCTGTAAGTATAAAGGAAAGCAGGGGGGTGAATAATGGGGAGCATAATGAAAAATAGAGAGGCAAAGAGGACAGTTATGGAGGCAAAAGCAGACACAGAGGTCTTAATTGTGGAGGGTGTCAATTGATATACAGCTCTTAATTGTGGAGGGTGTCAACAATGAAGAAAAGCAATTCTTCCAATATATTAGGGAAAAATGAAGAAAGGAGGGGGAATTGTAAAGCTAATTGGGGGGGTAGGGTGATAGAGGAGGATTTGCTAAAAGCTGCTATCCTTAATGATTACTTTTGTTCAGTTTCCACTAGGGAGAAAGGTGGGCCGTTGCCAGAGAGTAGCATCAAAGTGACTACTGGAAAAGAGGCAGGCAAGATTTACAAGCAGAAAGCTCTGGAAAGGGCTGGCAGAAATGAAAATAAATATCAATCAATCAATCAAATCTTTATTTATTCAGGCGAACATCATTGAGCATGGCTCATTTGCAAGATGGACCTGATAAGGTCAAGGTTCAATAGTTGTTACATATACAGTTATGTTAAAACACTTAGATACAAATACAAAAACATTGTTGCCTAAACAGAAAGACAAGTGGGGACACATGGATGTACACTATCTAATCAAATATATACATATGAACATAAAGACATGTAGGAACACATGGATGTACACTATCTACTATATACATATGAACAATGGAATGATCTTTAGTAAATCTCTTAAATAAAGCATCCAATATTCCAATGCTCAGGGGGTGAGCACCATAATGGGCAAAGGAGACGCAGTGATACGGTGTAGGAGTGACCTGAACAGGGGGTGGGGCTAGCCCCAGGCGATATATGATAGGGATGAGGACTATGGTATGTGCCAAGAAGTAATGGGAGTGGACTAAAGACAGGATGTACAGAGTCTATGGGATTGAATTATTAGAAGGTGTAATGCCACCTGATGTTGGCTGCCAGAAGTGGGGAAGGTTAGGAATTAGAGTATACTAGTACTAGTGGAAGCAATTGCATTTTTCTTGGAAGAGGCATAGGTATAAATGCTTAAAGGATGCTAATGATATAAAGTTGTTCAGCCTCAGGGTCTTCTGAACCATATTCCATGATGTAGCTAGTACATAGCTGATAGCAGATCTCCCATGCCGGGTGTTGAATTTAGGCACAGGAAGCATGATGAAATCATGGCTTCTTAGGGCATAGGTACTAGCTGTGGCCTGAGTGAAGCAGTCGATGATATAATTTGGGAGCATTTTAGTCAGTGCTCTGTAGGTCCATACTGCAGCATTTCTGTTTCTTCTGAAATGTAGAGATGTCCATCCGACTGCCACATATAGAGAGCAGTGGTGAGTGTTGAATGGTAGATCTGTTATAAACCTCAATGCTCTGTGATATAGAGTGTCCAATTTGTTTAGATAGGGAACAGGGCAGCGACTATAAAGGAAATCAGCATAGTCAAGTACTGAGAGAAAAGAAGCCTGGATCAGCCTCTTCTTGGAGTCTCTGGTTAGGAAGTGCCTTATTCTGTAAAAGAGGCCAAGTCTCTGCCGAAGTTTTTTTAGAAGTTCTTCAATGTGATCAATGTAGTTAAGTCTGCTGTCTATCCAAACCCCCAGATACTTGAGTTTTTCCACATATTCAAGGTTTTCACCAAGTATAGTAGATAGCTGGGGGAGATTGTTTAGTGAGGTGGGACTTGTCTGAGATTGGATGGAGAAAAACATTGCTTTTGTTTTTTTTGCATTTAGAAGAAGCTTTTTTTCCAATAGTTGATGTTGCACGATATGGAATTCCGCTTGCAGAACTTCACAAGCTGTAACAGGCGAAGGGTTGCTGACATATATATCAGTGTCATCTGCAAACAAGTGTACAGATGTCTTGGTAAGGTTTGAGTCAATGTTATTAATATAAATGGCAAAGAGGATGGGACCCAGGATGGATCCTTGTGGAACACCCCTTTGCAAAGGTTTGAGTGGAGAGAGGTCTCCTTCAGCTTTCACTTGCTGTGACCTTCCAGTAAGGTAACATCTGAACCATCTAAGGGAGGATGGGTCTAGGCCTATGGAATGCAAGGAAGAGAGGAGCAGTTCATGGTCCACTGTATCAAACGCCTTGCTTAGGTCTAGGAATACTGCACAAACACTATTTTTTTTATCCAGATCAGTTTGCCAGTCATTTGTTACTTTGGCCAGAGCAGAGATAGTACTATGCCTGGTTCTAAACCCAGATTGTGCTGGATTTAGATTAGCTTCTTCGAGATAGTCTCTTAGTTGGGTGCTCACTAGTTTTTCTAGCAGCTTGGATAGCACAGGAAGGATAGAGATTGGTCTATTTTGGTCTATAGTTGTTAAGGTCCATAGGATCCTCTGATTTCAGTAATGGGATAACTTGGACTGTTTTCCAGGTTGTGGGAATAGAACCAGAAATTAAAGAAAGATTAAAGAGTTGTGTTAATGGAACTGCAAGTGCATGTGTTGCAATCTTTAGAAAATAGGGATCAAGGGCGTCTGCACCTGCACTTTTTTTGATATCCATCTGCAAAAGTAGGTCCTCCACTTGTTTCAACAAAACCGGTTTGAAGGAGAAGGAGGATTCAGGTATCCGAGCTCCAGAGCTCTGGGGGCTTAGCTGAGCACGTAGAAGATTAGCTGGAGAGGAGTCAAATGCGAGACCAGCAGTTGCAAAGTGAATGTTGAACGAATCCTTTATTTCCATTTTATCTGAGGTTGTTCCCTTGTTGTGGTGTATCTGAGCTGGAAGTGTAGTACTAGGTTCTTGTCCTGTTATGCCCTTTATGGTACTCCAGAATTTGGCTGGGTTGTGATCGGAGGAGTCGAGTTCTGTCATATAATAGGCAGCCTTTGCATCCCGTACTTTCATGGTGCAGCTATTTCTGGCTTTCTTGAATGACATCCAGTCATTTGGGTCCTTAGACTTCCTTGCCTTCTTCCAAAGCTTATCCCTCTCAAGGAGGGCAGATTTAAGGTCAGTTGTAAATCAGCGGCAATTTTTGTTTTTTACACGAACCCTAGTAATAGGTGCATGAGTGTTAAGGGCACTTAAAACTATGCCATTTAACACCTCGTGTGCTTTTTCCACTGTGTCTGCTAGATAGAGCTCTTGCCATCTTGTAGAGTGATTTAATTCTTGTAGATATGCCTCAATATTGAATTTCTTTTTTGATCTCCTCAGTATGAATTTAGCCGGGGTGTTAGTTTGCCTGAAGATCTTATTCCAGCAATAAAGCAGTGGTCACTTATGTCACTGAAAAGCACTCCAGCATGCGTGAAGAGTTGAGGCTTGCTCACCAACATGATATCTAGTAATGTGCTATTGCTCAGGTTCTTTTTGTTGATTCTGGTTGGTTCATTTATAAGTTGTGTAAACCCATATGTATCGCAGAATGATATTAAGGGTGCTGCTGTCTTGGATGGCCAGTTTAGGTTTAGGTCACCTAGGATTATGGTTTCTTCTGTACCCTTTTTGATTAGGTTTCCCAGGTGGGCTTAGAAGCTTTAGATATGGCCCCGTGATCAGAATGGTTGTATCCGAAGTTACTCCTGGGGCTCACACTGGTACTGGCTAAGGCTCTAGTAGGTCTGTTTGACAATTCTTTAAAGATGGGGTAGTTCTGAAGGATTGGGAGGGTGTCATAGTTGCATTCTGTAATGGGGAGGGGGGGACAAGGAACAAGCAGTAAACTGCAGACCTGTCAGTCTTACCTCTATTGTACGAAAGCTGATGGAGTCACTGGTCCAAGAGGGCCTTATGGACTACTTGGAGAACAATGGTCTCCAGGATAGCAAACATCATGGATTTGTGGCAGGGAGGAATTATCAGACTAATCTGATTTTTTTTTTTGACTGGGTGACAAGGGCATTAGATGGGGACATGCTGTGGATTTCCTCTACTTCAAAATCAGCAAGACTTTAAACTTGGTGTCCCATAGATGCTTGCTAAAAAGGATGGAGGATCTGGGTGCAGCTAAGATCATAGTAAACTGAGTAGGTAACTGGCTAAAAGGAGGCAGCAAAGGGCTGTGGTCAATGAGCTCAAATCAGAAGACAGAGAGCTCATAAATGGGGTACCATAGGGGTCTGTCCTGGGCCTAATCCTCTTTAGTATTTTCATCAGCGACATTGGTGAGAGAATGCAGGGCAGGCTGTCTCTCTTCACAAATGACACTAAACTCTCTGGAAGGGTTGATAGCAATGAGGGAATCAGGGAAATACAGGGAGACTTAGAAACATGTCTGTAACCACTGTCTGTAACCACCTTATGCTTGAACAACCTATGTAATCGAAAGTTGTTCTCCACTGTATTTTATCTTGTATTGTTATCCCGGGTCGCCCCTGAAAAAGGGACCTTGGGGGCTCAGTGGGTCTACCCGGTCACCAAAATGTAATAAATAAATAAATAAAATTTATAGTTGTGGTCTAAGGTTTGACAGTTGAAATTCAATGCCAAAAAGTGCAAGGTAATGCACCTGAGGAACAGAACCCCAGGCCAGAGTATAGCATGGCTGGTGGGAGACTTAGCACTACAGAGGAGAAACAGAACCTTGGAGTTATCAGTGACTCCAACAGCCAATCAAGTCAGTGCAAGAAGGCATATAGAAAAGTGAGTAGCATGCTGGAATGTATCAGGAGGGGTACTGATAGCAGAAGAGAAAAGGATATACTTTCCGTATATAGATCCTTAATGAAACTACTCCTGGAGTGCTATGCCCAGTTCTGGAGTCCTCACATAAAGAAAGATAGGGATAGGCTGCAGATGGTGCAGCATAGGGTAACCAAAATGATTCAGGGCCAATAGGGCAAGTCCTATGAGGAGCACCTCAAGGTACTGAACATGTACTCACTGGAGATTAGAAGGGAGAGGTGAGATATGATAGAGACCTTAAGGTTAACTCTGGGGAGCTATATGACTTAAATACTAGTTTGTGGTCATGCGGACATGAGTGGAAACTGACAGGAGGGAGGGTCAGGAGGGACGGT
Source organism: Neoceratodus forsteri (assembly GCA_016271365.2). Lineage (NCBI taxonomy): Eukaryota > Metazoa > Chordata > Ceratodontiformes > Ceratodontidae > Neoceratodus > Neoceratodus forsteri. Next base: position 27,808,143 of record JADMNL010000035.1, on the reverse strand, counting down.
CAGGAGGGACATACGGTAGCATTATTTTACAGAAATGCTGGTGGAGCTGTGGAACAGTCTGCCAGCCAAAGTGGTGGGTCCAAAAACCATTTGTGGTTTCAGGCATAGTTGAAACAGAATAAAGGGTTGCTCAGGATGGCAAAAACAGGTAGGAGAATGGAGGGGGCAGGGGAATGATAGGGAGGGCTAGGGCCCTGGAGGAACAGTAGGTCCCAGGGCTAAATAGGGAACTCAGGTAGACTGAATTTTATTTTTAGACTTCCCTTTCCCCCATCATTATCTATGTTTCTCTGTTCTTACCATACCAAGGTGCCGCAGCATATAATTATTCCTCTTCCACTCAGGTGCAAATGAAAGACCTCTTTTCTCAATCTTTATCCTCCCCTCACCATCAGAGCTCCCTCCCAGTCAGTACTACTTACTGTAAAATCTACTAGCCAGTAGCCACTAGAAATGGACATTCCATTGAGTGAAGACATAGTACCTGGGTACGTTTACCCATCCTAGTTCTCCAGTCCTGAGATATGAAAGTCCTCTCACATGTTTTGCCTATTTGACTGTGTAAACATCCCACAGTGCCAAAAATTAGTTAGTTACTGTTCTTAAATTCTTAATTTTCTTACTTGGTCCCCTCCTTTAATGACAAATGCCTCTATTTTTATCCCACCGCATAATGCACTCATCACTGTATGGCAGGTGATCAGCCCAGACCCTCCTCCTCCCTGGCTGGTCACCGCAGACTGATAAACGAAAATGCACATATTTCAGTCTTGACAGTCATTGATTCATTCATTCATTCACTCTACAGTATGGTGGCTAACTGAGGAGAAGGGGCCTGCAATGAGTGCATTACATGATGGGGAGTATTTAGCATTGGGGGGTACTGGGTACAGAAATTAATAATTTATTGTAAAAAAACAGTAACTATGGCCAATATAAGATATGTCATTGAGGTCTATGATTCCAAGTCCATTTCCAATTTGTAAGTGCTTATTGGAATCAGAGTTAACTTGGACCTGGAATCAGACATTACAAAAGTTCATCAGATGCACAGGCATCCCTAGATGAAACATAAATATTTACTTAAAGGGGCACTGTCAGCTTTGCTCCTCGGTTTTCTGCAAATTTTTATCAGTGGGTCTGAAGGCAGATACCTGTAAGAACGTTCCTCTAGAATGCCCTTGCGTGAAATAAAAAGTAACCTGTTTACCTACTTTTTAGTATTTTTTCATAATTTCCATTTTTTCCATCTCACAGTTATATCTCCTGCAGATCGACGCAGAGAACACGCATCTACCAGTAGCGCTGTCCCAACGAGCACATTTCACCATCCCCATCGCAATAAGCATTTAATCCACCTAAGCATTCTATATTACAGCATTCCTGGCATCTTTAAATAAAAACCGAGCGCTCGTTGAGCCGAAAAGTACATTATAAAGTTGGGGCTGAAATCCTGTGCATGCGCGGGATCTTTTCCCAAGCTGCCACTGCGCATTCGCGGGATTTCGGCACCAACTTTATAATGTACTTTTCAGCTCAATGATTGCTCGGTTTTTATTTAAAGATATCAGGAGCTCTGTAATATAGAATGCTTAGATGGCTTAAATGCTTATTGCGATGGGGATGGTAAAATGTGCTAGTCGGAACAGTGCTACTGGTAGGTGCATGTTCTCAGCGCCGATCTGCTTCCGGTGGGCAGAAGATATAACTACAGGACAGAAAAAATGGAAATTATGAAAAAATACTAAAAAGTAGGTAAACAGATTACTTATTATTTCATGCAGGGGCATTCTAGAGGAATGTTCTTACAGGTATCTGCCTTCAGACCCACTGATAAAAATTTGCAATAAACCAAGCAGCAAAGCTGACAGTGCCCATTTAGCTTTCAAACTGCAGCTCCATGCAAAATAACAAACATTCATGGCATTTAAATTGCAACTAAACTTGGGCCCCTGAAAAACAGACACATGGTTCAATTTTTAAACAGCTCTTTGCAAGGTGCATCGCTCATAGAGCCGTGGCAAACTCCAAGAGCATTAGGGATCCTGCACCCAGTCTTACAAGAAAGAGGGTCCCTGTGCCAAAAAACAGGAATTGTTGCAGCTACAGGCTAGCAGCAAACAGTTGGTGCACCTACGGGAATTGCCGCAGGGATCTGGCCCCCTCTGGCACAATAATAGAGGAGCTGGGAAAGTTGAGGGGTGGTGAATCTGTTTGCCAAGAGGGGGACAGTGGGCATTTGAAGGACTGATGTGGCATCCGGCGGGGTGCTATCTGCATAGCCATGCAGCCCATGGGATGGGAGCACTTTGGGGAGGTGGTTTCCATAGACAGCGATGTGGCCCAATGTGGGCACAGCGCTGGCAGCTGTCACAGCAGCTGTCCCATAGGTTTCCACCTTGCATAACCCTGTAGGCAGGAGCCAGTCTGCCACAACATGGAAGGGGGGGGTATTAGGGAACTGTGGCAGTGTCTGGAGAATCCTACCTCCACCACTGGCATTCCTCATCTTGCAGCTCCAGTTTACTGTCTGCAGGGTTATGTAAAGTGGCCACCTATGGGGCAACTGCCAGGGCTATGCCCATCTGAGCCCATGACACTGTCTGTCTCTGGAAACTTCCTCCCAAAATAGTCCCATCCTATCCGCTGTATGGCTATGCAAATGGCACCCCCTGCCAGGTGCCACATCACACCCTCTCATGTTGAATTTGGCCATGACTCTCCTTATGGCACCTCATGCCCCTTCAGACCCCCAGAAGCCCACTTTCAGACCCCACCCCTTCTCCACAGAGTGTGGCACTGGCGCACGTCCCTTAGACCACCTTCTGGCTGGCCTAAGTGGAGTCTCTTGCTGTGTCCACAGCGGTGCTTCTAAAACTGCAAGAAAAGGAATGGTGAAACCTCACCATGGCTCAAGTAGCCTTGTGATCTGTCACACCCCTATTTGGTCGCAAGGCTGGTGTAATGCCAGTTTGGCACAATGGCTCCCCTTTTTGATGCAGATGGCATTCAGAAACTAAGACTGCCATATCTTTTGATGCAAGGTTACACTTAGCTAATTTATGTTTGACACAGATACCTTGCATTATATTCAGGGCTTTGAAAATTGAGCCCATAGTGCCCTTGAAGCACCAGGCAGTGAAGTTAGCAGCTGTTTTGCTCTCCATGCGAGTTTGCAAGTTTACAAGCTTAAATGCTATCTTAAATGCCATGAATGTTTGTTAATTTGTATGTATTCATCATTTGGAGGTTAAATAACTGTTTTTATTAAACCTCAGGGAAAAAAAATCATGATCTCTAATTGGACCACAATCAGTCACATGACATGGTGGAAGACTAGGTTTACTGGCCAAGTCACCTAGCTTCATCTGAGCTCTTTTCTTCTAGGTTGCTTGAAAGGACAGAACAAAGAACCTTACCACAGCAAGGAAAAGGATTAAGGCTTCTTTTGGCTAGGGTGATTTACTGTGTGTTGTTATTTTTATTTTGTACTCACAGGGATTGCTACTGTTAGTTGCTAACATTTATTGCTTTATTTTTCTCTGATTCAAACTGTTGTTGCTGGGTATACCTTCTGCTGCATTATTACAGGGTGTGCCTACAGGTGTGCGGTTACAGATTACTGTTGTAATCTTCTGATTCAAATTGTCTTTTGCAAGGTATATCTTCTGTTACTGCTTTATTTTTCTCTGTAGCAAAGTGTTCCTTACAGGGTATATCTTCTGTGCAATTATTACAGGTGGTGCTTTATAGGTTTTACAGTTTTATCTATCCTTAGGATAAGCTTTCAGAGCTACTGCATTTTTTGCTGGCTGATTGTTTCTGTTCTTACCTCCTTGTTTCTTTCATCCATGGTTCTTCTTTTTCAGCAGGGGAAGAACCCAGCCACCCACCCCCAATCCCCAACCACCAAACACTACATTCCTTTTATAGGGTAGCACAGTTGTGACATTTTCTGTAGCAAAGCAGGAAGGGATGGATCAGAGGGGTATCCACACAGTGACCTAATTTACAAGGGTACTAGTATTTTAACTTGTCATAACAAGTTATACAAAAACAAACAAACAAAATCAAACTTCTGCTTTCATTTTCTTCCTTCTAATTGCTCTGACCAGGATATAAACCTAGCAACTTATCTGGAATGGATATCATTAACTGCAGGTACTGCAGAACACTTTTCAGAAGGCAGTTTTACAGGATTTGGGACACTGTCCTACATTCTGGGCCATTGACGATCTAAGGGCTCAGCTCCTGGCAGCATGGGCAGAGATTGCATATTCAAGAGGAAATATATTATAAGAACAACCCGCCATTTCCCCAACATCCAACAGAAGCACTTTGATTGCAGAGGGTGGTTGGTCTGGGAGGATAGCAAGTGGTTAGGAGGGGAACATTAGATGCCCGTCACTCGGTGCTCTCCAACATAACACATCCACAAACCACTGAAAAATTACAAACAGGTATCTGTCTCTATCTCCGAAATCAAACAATGGGGGCAGAGGTCACTGCACAGCAGGACATTGCAGCACAGGAGCTAGCACAACAAAACTCACCCAAAACAGGAACCAAAACAAAAAAAGCAAAAAGGAAATCCAAAAAACTTCTGATCATAGGAGACTCCATTATTCGGGGAGTTGATACCTAACTCCAGCCAGGGGTAATGGTCAGATGTCTCCCAGGTACATCAGCATGAAGAGACACTAACTGCATTGCTAAAATTGTTCAGGAAGCAGGAGAAAACATTGATGTCCTGGTACACACAGGGACTAACAATCTCATCAGCTGGTCAGTTGTGGAGACCAAGGAACATCTGACCAGGCTGGATAACAAACTATCATCCATTTTGTCCAGCATCTCCTTCTCTGAGATCCGCCATTCTGGGAGGGGGGGCAGATGGATGGAAGGTCAGAGAAGGGGAGCTAAGGGAGCTAAACATGTGACTCAAGGGCTGGTGCCAGGAAAAAGGACACAAATTTGTAGGGAACTGGCAACAGTTTTGGGAGCGAAAGAAATTTGATGGACTGCATCTGACTAAAGAGAGAGTCAGTGCATTGGGGCAGAAGTTTGATGTCTTTGCAGAATATTTAAACTAGCAAATGGGGAGAGGGGTGCAGCATCCCATACGTAGAATGGGAAGAGCACCCCGTCCCCCTCAGCTAGTGGTCAAACAGGAGTTCAGCATGTTTGTAGTTCATTTGCATCACCAGGTAAGGAAGAAGACTGGCTCCCCATACAACACACAGGGGAAATGCCAGACCTCGCCCAACAACTAACATACCAAAATGTGGCCAGTGGAAAATCACATACACGAATGCTCACAGTCTGGGAAACAAGATCCCAGACCTGCAGGAAATAATGACAGAGGCTAAACTGGACATAGTAGCCATTAGCGAGACATGGTTTACAAGTAATCACACTTGGGAGACTTCAGTACTTGGCTATGTACTGTTCAGAAGAGACTGAGGTGCAAAACGGGGGTTGGGGGGTGGAGAAGCCCTTTATGGCAATGAAAGTATCAAAGTTACAGAAATTCAGAATACACATAAGAAGCCAGAAGAACTATGGGAAACAGGAAATGGGACAGCCATATGAATTGGGGTTGTGTACAGGCCTCCAGACCAGGGGAAGGACACAGAGACATTACTGTTAGAAGATATACAAAACATGACAGCTAAAGGGGAGGTTCTGATAACGGGAGACTTGAACATGCCAGATACAGATTGGTCAATACCCACAGGAACATCTGCCAGAACTAGACACATGATGGATTCCCTGAAGGGGGAGGGCATCAAACAACTGGTACAACAACTTACAAGAGACAGGGCTATCCTAGAACTAGTACTGACTAACAAGGAAAGGATCACAAATCTCCAGGTAGAAGGTCACCTGGGGGCCAGTGACCATCACATGGTATGGTTCCATTTGGCCATTAGAACTAAATCATCTGATTCCAAGGCAAAAATATGGGACTTCAGAGGAGCTGACTTTGATAAGATGGCCAACAGAGTTAAGCTAGCCCTGGCAAAAAGAAATACAGGTGAGGGGGGTGCAGGCAAAGTGGGCAAATGTAACTCCCGGACCCCTGCCTTTTTGAAAAATGACAGGTGGCATGCTGTTGAAGCTGACAGCAGTACCTGGTGGGGACTGGGTTTGGGGAGGACTAGGTTATTCGGCACAGGGGGCCTAGGTTTGACTACTCTGCACAGGGGCACCCAAGTAAATCCGAACACAGGAAGCAATAACTGTAATGTCCAAAACAAGGAATGGGATTTTACAGTGTGGCTTTTATTCACATCCAAACTGAACAAATAAAGCATAGACGGACCCCCACGGGGCTACATTCCTGGTAATGCAGATTAGAGACAACAGAACACTTCTTCACATTTCAGCCCTCAGACTCTGAACCCACCAGGCACACAGCCCGGACTTACATGCAGCTTTGGGTACACAGCCCGACTGGTACACTACTTGGGTTTTCCCCATGGCCCGGCTCCCCTGCTGGCCACTTGATCCGCGGTCCATATGGGAATGAACCAGTTTTCCTGTTGGTGGCTCCCCAAACCACCTTAGAGCCTTCGACTCCTAGAGGGAATTTTCCTTCCATCCCATGTCTGGGTACTTCCCTCATCACTGGCCAAGTGCATGAAGCAAAGTAGAAATCCGCAGAGCAAATCCATAGAGGTGGACCTGGTTACTAAAGATGGGGGTCTCCCACCTCCAGCTCCCACAATCCATACCCAGCCATTTCTCTGGAAACTAAACAACTCTTTTTGAAAGCTTGGCAATGTAGATTACTGGGTAGACATATATCACATCTCCTCTACATGTCTTGACTTCCCCTATGTGCTGGACATGAACATACTTTTACTTTTGGCTAAGCCTATTACTCTAGGCCTCCCTTTACTTCAGTAGTCTAATCCCCACTTTAACACAGTTCAGGATGAAACATGGGCCCTTTAGCAAGAGCAGAACTCACCCTTTGGTTGCAGGTACCCCACAGGCGAATCTCAAAATCTTTTTGTACCCCCCACACGTGGACAAAATAAGGCAGCTTCGTTCTCCAGCAGTAGCCAGGGGGTTGTCCCTGGAATAGCAGGCAAACCTTCCTGCCCCATCCCCTCAGGGATGGGGCACAGAGACCTGAATCAGCGATCTCCACCACTAAAAAACAGCTTACTGTGTCTCTCTTTAGGTGGAAATGCACACCTTTCCCTAAATGTAGCCCTGTTTCAGGGCTGAGGCTCCAAGAGCCTGAGCACAGAGCTGCAGTGCTCCTCTCACAACAATCTCCAAACTCCAACTGAACACACACTGATTGTTCAAACCTCCCAACATTCTACTCTAACTCCTTTCTGCAGATTCCATTGTGGCTCATGCAGCTGTGATAGTTCTATGGTGATGTCATCCCTCAGTCTCAGCTGAAGCTAAGAGCAGAGTAAGACAGTGTGAAATCCATTTAACTGGAGTTTCACAAGCTGCCTTCCCTGCCTACCACTAGGTCTTACTGGGATTCTAGTAACCTCGGGTAACAAGGGGGTTACACTCACCCTTGACCAGGAAAATGACTGTCCGCAGTCATTGTTTACCCGGCTTAGACCATCCCACCCTATGTGCTACCTGCGGAGGGGGGTGATCAGGCCACCTCCTACCATGTGCGAGCACAGGCAGGCAACACTAAGGGCCTAGAGGCCTTTAGCTGACATATCAGCCTCTAATCTACCCACTTACTATGGATGCCTAGTGGCTCTGGTACAACTGTCCTGAGCATAGCCCTAATAGCTCAGCACTGCAGTCCCTATGGCCATTCAGGACCACAGCCTGTCTATCTGCCCCTAGCCCTCTAGAAAAAATCTGTCTGCCTCTAACTTAACACCCCAAAATAAAAACAACCCAGGGACCTCCCCGACCTTGGGCACCCTGCAACCACACACCAAGAAACTAATACCACACCATTACATCACTTTACTGCCTCCCTACCCCCACAACCACACCTGTGGAAGGAAAGGGTTAATACAGTAACAACAACATTAACAACCACAGTACTTTAAATTTCTACACACTAAAGTACTAGTGAGGAATTCCGATGAGCCCTCCTCCTCCTCTTCTTGTCTTCTCTTCTATCTTCTTCAGGAACACCTGCAAGAAAAAGAAAGACAACACACACTCCTAATCTGCATACACAGTCTACCTAAACCTCTACCATCAAAACACTGGAGAATCCCAAAAAGATTTTTTTTTTTAGAAAAGGTAGAAAAACAGTATATACACTAGAAAGCAGCAGAAAAACAATGACATTATTTACAATACACATTTGGGGGGATGGAGTGCCCTAAAAGTCCCAACTAGTGACCACAGTGCCTGAAGGCTAGTTCATTAAAGAGTCTCTCCTGGGCCGGAGCCCATTGAAGCACAGTTCTAGCAGGCCAAAGTCCCGAAGGGGAGAGTCTTTGAGGACAGTTCACACATTCTGGAGTCTGCTAGTGTAGGGTGTGTACTGCAATGTCATAAAGAAAGAAAAGTTCGGACTTACCAGCCCCTTGTAGAATGAAAAATCTGCACCGACCAGCTCCTCAGCCGAAGACTCTCCCTGGCAGCATTTTTTCTGATACAGATGGGCGGACATCTTTTGGGAACTACAGGAGGGCACATCTGGGAACTGCTGGGATGATGTCATCTCTGGAGATGGAACCTTAGAACAGGAACAAAAAAGGAAAACAGCTGGTCTGACATCATCCGATTACCAGATGATGGATCAGGATACAGCTGGGCTGGTATCCTCTCTGGATCTGAAGTCATCTGGTGGGCCAGTCGATGGATTCTGGAAAGGCCAGCACACTGTAGAACTGATGAATGTGGGGCACCTGAGTCCTGGATGTCCATACTGGTGGATCAATAAAGGCACTGCAAAGACTGGTGTGGCAGTATTGACTAACACTGCTCGGCCTTCCATCTAGTAGGCACAGGCACATTTGCTGGGAGGTCCTTGCATTGAGGCCAATAGTACAGGGGGTCAGAAGCTTGAATTATTACTCCATCTGGGCATACATAATTCACACAGTGGAGCATTTCACATCCCTCTCCGTCCACTATTCACACTCTGTCCATAAACAGTGTCCTGCCTCTCTTCCACTGGGTATATTTCCCATGAAACAGTCCGTTTCTGATATGCTTGTTTGCACCAGGATGCACACATTTCATTGCTTCAGCCCAGATCTGGGATTTCCTGCTGTTCTCAATCTCCTCCCAGACTCTCCGAGGAAAGGTAGGAAAGGTCATCCCATAGATCACATTCGCCTTCCTATGAACCAGTCTCTCCTCTTTACTAGCTTTGGTCAACCTGAGACCGCTGGCCTGGCTAGGGGGTGGCCAGTCCTGGTTCTGCCAGCTATGCATCCTTAACGAGTTTAAAAATGGATCCCTGACTTCTTCTTCTTGCATAGCCAGGGCAGTGACATCACCACTCTCTTCCATGCATTCCTCCGAGGCAAGAGCTTGAGGCTGTGTACCCGTTCCTTTTTCCCAAGGCCACATAGGTTCCCCCTTACCTTCTTCCTCACTGAGGATTTGAGCCCAGGAGTGAGCAGTCATCCTCTCTCCTGAGAGTATCCACTCATCACTAGGCGCAGAGGTTGACACCTCCCATTCAAAGGGCTCCTGCATCTCATCTTTTCCTATGAGACTTGGGCTAGGCCCGCCCCCCCCCAGGGGTCTACTGATGCTTTATCCAAACTTTTCTTTTGAGATCCAGCATCCAAAACTTCAACATCTGGTTCTGTCTCTAAATCTGCACCCTCTAGCTTTGTGCCACACTCCCTTGAGGGGCCTTCTTCAACAGGCTCCGCCTGGCGCTGTGTGCCACCAACTACAGATTCCTGAACCTTTGTCCATGTGGGAGCCAAACGAATCTGGGGCACTTTATACAAGCCATATTTTTCCAGGTACCCAGCACAGTGAGGTATCATGAAGAGGTCCCTTCCAGCGTTTAAGCAAATTTGACACACATGCACTGGATATCCAGGAATTGCCACACGAGGTGGCAGTTTTCCTCCATAATGACACCTTTGAGTCTCCCTTAATCTGTTTACTACTGCTGTTACTGCAGCCCCGGGCATGATCCAGGTAGTGAGCTGGTCCTGAGGCCATAACTGCAGGTAAAACAAACAAAAGCTCACTGTTACTGAAAGTCCCACTTCACTGAACACTCTCTTTGCTTTTAAAATGGCTCCTCTGCTGCTGTGTTTACTTTACTACCCCACCCTGTAATGGCGGCGGCAGCACTCCTGCGCATCAACATTTAGAAATTGGGTCAAGCCACTGCGCATCCGATTTACACACACTACTGATAACTTTTGCTCAAACTGTATAAACGTGCACTGTTCTTTTTCTAACACGTTTACATGATTTTTAAAGGACTTTTCACTTGCTGTAAACATTTCTTTAACTCACAGTCCCTTAACGCCTCAGGATTTTAAGCACAGGATTGCCTGTAAACTAGTGCTGCACATTTGGCTACAACTCACAGTCTCTCTCTGGCTTTAAAACTTTAAACTGATGCTGAACTCATAACTATGCACACAGTCAATGGCCTAGCAGACTTGCTGGTAAAACTTGACACAGTCGTTACTTGCAAAGCGACTACACTGCTACATATATATTCAGCTGGCTTTTGGCAGAAAACCACTGTTTGAGCAACTTTTACTGTTGGTACTTTCTGTTATCAGTAGTTGTTAGCTGCAATGGAAAAACAGCCTAAAGCCAGTCTTGGGGCCTCAGAAATAGAACGGGTGGACAGTCCTGCCGATTGTCTCCCCGATCACCACACTCGCAATTCAGTAGATCGAGATGCGGTTTGAGCCCAATTTTAAACAGAAAAGTCTATCTTTAACAGTTTTACAGTGCTTTTTAACCACCGCGACACTCCTCCACTAGCCAGTACATGCACTCCACTCACACTCCCTCTCGAATGCTGGGCAGTCACTGTAGAGCTGGCTGAGGGGCGGGACTGATTGCTGCCTCACTAATCACATGATGCCATGCAAATGAGCCTCTTCTTTCTCGTGAGTGCTCTTCTCCTCACGGCGATCGTAGAGCAGGCAAATTTAAACTGCAGAAACCACTTTTTTTTTTTAAACTGACTCCACGGTGGGAGCCCATTTCAGCCATTTAGCATAGCCATTCACACTGCAAGTTTCTCAGTGCATTCAAAAGCATCTCCAACGTCCAGGGCACAATTTTCCTGTTGCTACCCGTAGTCTTCCACACTTTTCTTTATCACACAGTTCTTTAACAAGCTGGCAAAAACGCTGTAAACAATTGATGCAGGACAAGGGCACACTCTTTTAGCTTTACTGCTCCTTGGTAAACAGTTGGTATTTTCACAGCAGCATAAGATCCAGAGCACACAGTGACACACACTAGTTAACTTGCTTCAGCTTTCGGGCTACTCACTGCCAGATAGCCAAAATGCTAGCCCCCTGCCCAAGCACCTTCCTCCCAGAATTAAATCCAAAGCGGTGCCTCCATTTTTGTAGCCCCCGTACCCCTGCCTTTTTGCAAAATGGCAAGTGGCATGCTGTTGAAGCTGACAGCAGTACCTGGTGGGGACTGGGTTTGGGAGGACTAGGTTACTCGGCACAGGGGGTCTAGGTTTGGCTACTCTGCATAGGGGCACCCAAGTAAATCCGAACAAAGGAAGCAATAACTGTAATGTCCAAAACCAGGAATGGGATTCTACAATGTGGCTTTTATTCACATCCAAACTGAACAAACAAAGCATAGATGGACCTCCACGGGGCTACATTCCTGGTAATGCAGATTAGAGACAACAGAACACTTCTTCACATTTCAGCCCTCAGACTCTGAACCCACCAGGCACACAGCCCAGACTTGCATGCAGCTTTGGATACACAGCCCGACTGGTACACTACTTGGGTTTTCCCTATGGCCTGGCTCCCCTGCTGGCCACTTGATCCATGGTCCATATGAGAATGAACCAGTTTTCCTGTTGGTGGCTCCCCAAACCACCTTAGAGCCTTCAACTCCTAGAGGGAATTTTCCTTCCATCCCACGTCTGGGCACTTCCCTCATCACTGGCCAAGTGCATGAGGCAAAGTAGAAATCCGCAGAGCAAATCCATAGAGGTGGACCTGGTTACTAAAGATGGGTTATCTCCCACCTCCAGCTCCCACAATCCATACCCGGCCATGTCTCTGGAAACTAAACAACTCTTTTTGAAAGCTTGGCAATGTAGATTACTGGGTAGACATATAACACATCTCCTCTACATGTCTTGACTTCCCCTATGCGCTGGACTTGAACATACTTTTACTTTTGGCTAAGCCTATTACTCTAGGCCTCCCCTTACTTCAGTAGTCCAATCCCCACTTTAACACAGTTCAGGATGAAACATGGGCCCTTTAGCAAGAACAGAACTCACCCTTTGGTTGCAGGTGCCCCACAGGCGAATCTCAAAATCTTCTTGTTCCTCACACACGTGGACAAAATAAGGCAGCTTCTTTCTTCAGCAGTAGCCAGGGGAGTTGTCCTTGGAATAGCAGACAAACCTTCCTGCCCCATCCCCTCAGGGATGGGGCACAGAGACCCGTATCAGCAGGCTCCATCATTAAAAAACAGCTTACTGTGTCTCTCTTTAGGAGGAAACACACACCTTTCCCTAAATGTAGCCCTATTTCAGGGCTGAGGCTTCAAGAGGCTGAGCACAGAGCTGCTGTGGTCCTCTCACAACAATCTCCAAACTCCAACTGAACACACACTGACTGTTCAAACCTCCCAACATTCTACTCTAACTCCCTTCTGCAGGTTCCATTGTGGCTCATGCAGCTGTGATAGTTCTATGGTGATGTCATCCCTCAGTCTCAGCTGAGACTGAGAACAGAGTGAGACAGTGTGAAATCCATTTAACTGGAGCTTCACAAGCTGCCTTCCCTGTCTACAACTAGGTCTTACTGGGATTCTAGTAACTCCAGGTGACAAGGGGGTTACACAAGCATTAAGGATACAATACTTGAAGCAACATCCCACTGTGTTAGAATGAAAAGTAAGTGCAAAAGAAGAAGAAAACCACATTGGTTCTCAAAAGCATTAGCAGAAAAGGTCAAAGTCAAAAGGCTGGCCTACAGGAAATATAATGGAATGCAGCAGAATGAAGATAGGGAGGCATAGCAAACTTCCCTAAGGGAAGCAGGGAAGGCAGTAAGGCAGGCAAAGTCCCACCGCGAGGAAACACTAGCACACACAGTAAAAGAAGGTGACAAGACTTTCTATAGATACATAAGTGAAAGGAGAAAGTCCAGAGGAGGTATTGCTAATATCAAAGGGGATAAGGGGGCATGTGAGGAGGAGGACCATGTAAAAGCATCTATCCTAAATAGATACTTCTGCTCAGTATTAACAGACGAGACGAGCCCACAGCTCAGCACCATGGACACAGTGGGGAGGGAGGTGTGCACTAGTCCTTTCACAAAAGAAAGGGTCCTACAAGAGATTGTTAAGTTCAGGGTGGACAAGGCAAAGGGACCTGATGGCATACATCCCAGGGTACTAAAGGAGCTAAGGGTGGAACTAGCAGAGCCATTATCAGAATTGTTTAGTGAGTCTCTGAGCACAGGAAAGGTCCCAGAAGACTGGAAAAGGGCTTGTGTGAACCCATTCCACAAGAGTGGCAGCAGGGAGATGGCAGAGAACTACAGACAAGTCAGTCTTACCTTAGTAGTGGGCAAGATTATGGAGGCACTCCTTAAGGAAAGGATAGTGCAACATCTAGAATCCTTAGGATCACAGGATCTAAGACAGCATGGGTTTTCAACAGGAAGGTCCTGTCAAACTAATCTCATAGATTTCTTTGACTGGTTAAGCAGAGTGGTAGACCAAGGGTAAGCAGTTGATGTTGCCTACCTTGACTTCAGCAAAGCTTTCGATACTGTTCCACAAAGAAGATTGATTAATAAGCTGGGTAGGCTCGGGGTGGGTCAGAAGTTGGTCAAATAGGTGGTAAACTGGATGACAGGCAGAAAACTGAGAGTGGTAGTAAACAGAATACAGTCAGAAGAGATGCAAGTCACAAGTGGGGTACCTCAGGGATCAGTGCTTGGGCCATTCCTCTTCAATATCTTCATCAGTGACATTGTAGATGGACTGGAGGGTAAGGTTTGTCTGTTTGAAGATGACACCAAGATCTTCAACAGAGTAGATGATCCAGATGGGGATGCAGAATGAGAAGAGATCTGGATAAGCTAGCAAAATGGTCAGAAGAGTGGCAACTAGAGTTTAACGCAAAGAAGTGCAAGATCATGCACATAGGGAAGAGAAATCCTGAGCCACCTATAGGCTGGGAAGGGAATTGCTGGCAGTTACAAGAAAAAGATTTGGGCATCATCATCACAGATGACCTAAAATCATCCAAGCAGACCACTAAAGCAGTAGGTAAGGCTAGGGGGATGTTGGGGTGTATTAGTATGGGTACCACAAGTCAGAAGAGGGAGGTAATAATCCCTCTTTGCAAGACACTAGTAAGGCCTCAGCTGGAGTACTGCATGCAGCACTGGAGGCTACACCTTCACAAAGACATTAACCAAATGGAGGCAGTCCAGAGAAGGGCAACCAAAATGGTGTAAGGACTGCATCAGAAAACATAAGAGGACAGATTAACGGAGTTCAATATGTATAACCCAGAGCAAAGGAGGGGGAGAGCCCACATAAAGGTGCTACTGCATTCTCTGCCCATGTCTGCATCAGAAATTGCTTCCAAATTTACATCAAAAGTTTCACATTAAATTCTGATTTACAGACATTTTCATCTGATGCTTGATGCAAATTTGACCAGAAGGACAGAAATGTAAGACCTTCTCAAAGATGGTCTAGCATGTTTAGGTGGATGCTTAGGGTGTGCAATCCTCAAATCACAATTCCCTCAGTATCATCAATAATATGGGGTATTTTCCAACATGTTTATATCCTGAAAAAATGTTTGGGAGCCCCAAAAAATGGAAAAAGAACACCAGCTTTACACTTCCACAGGTGTCAGGGCTAGTTTCTTGCCCCCCCATATCATTTATTTTCTCTGTCCCATTGTTATGCCACATACACTTGATCTAGGAGTTGAAGCATTCTTTCCACACACCCTGCATGACCCCCTAAATCTCCTTAGATGGCAGTTACTAGTAGTGGACACCCAAGCCATGATTTCAGGGGGACCAATAGTGTGCACATTCTGGCTAGCTCGTGTGCCCCTTCAACCAAAAGCTTGACTGCTCCTTATTCCTTAATTGCTATTTGACTGTATTAGCATGAGTAGTGCTTGCAACAGGGAGGGAAGGGGAGGGAGGGTACATATCATTTTGTACCACTGAGGATGCTAGGTGGACTGATTTGTCACAGGGAGAATGAATTATCAGGGATATTAACCATATTAGGCTCCCAAACATAATCAGAAATTTAAGCTTAGAAGGGCAGCCCATTACAAATGATTGCTTTAGGAGGGGGGTCAGGATATGGAGGGTGCACCTGTTAAATGACTGGGTCAGAATTTTGTTTTAAAAGAGTGTGTGGGAGCCCATGTTTACAGTTTTTTTTTCCCCACGAGCCATGAATGTTTACAGGCAAGTTTCCTCAGTATGACAAACCTGATTAATGGGATCTCTAATTTAACTTAGTGTTTGACAAATGCAATAACAAAGTTTGAACAAATTGCATTTACCTTCCTCCAGATGTGTAATTGTCTTTAATTGTAAATAGGGTTCTTACATTTTATAAAATGGTTATAAAAAAAATAAAAACTTGATTGACTGAGGAGTTTGGAACCCAGTGCTAATCTCCCAAATTGGCATGTCAACCCAAGTTGTAGAATTGTTCCAGTCATATCCGATGGACAGAACCGAACAGGTCTCTGTTAAAAACATCTAATACAGGACCTCTTTATACAGGGGTACTCAAAGGACCCCTTTTGGGTCCCCATTTGCATTTAATGGGAGGGCTTTAAGCCCAAGGTTTGATGAGGGGAGCAACAACATTACTTGCTCGTCGGGCTTAAAAGGTCACCAATCCTGGGCCTCGCCAGGATTCATTTTTTGTTGCGGCCGGAGGCTCTGCTCTTCCTCACCTGTCCTCTGCTCCTCTCACTTGCCCCACTGTGCTCTTCATTTCTACCTCTCTACCGAAGAAACCACCTCAGTCACCTCAACCATGCCTCAGTCCTTCTCTCTCTCTCTCTCTCTCTTTCCTTTGCAGCTGCGCTACTTCATCCCCCCACCTTTTCCCCTATTCCTCTCCGTTCTTTTGTAGTTCGTGGCTGTTTGCTTCTCCTTCATTCCTAGATGCAGCACACCCGCCTTAGGTCACTGCCAGTGTTGTTTATTCCCCCGGTCTTGCTGGAGGTTTTCTGCGCAGTCCCACACTCCCTTAAGTCATGCTCCTCCAGGAACACTTTGCTCCTGTCTCCCCTACCCCACGTCCTTCTCTGCCTCTGTGCACACTCCGGTCCTCGTTCCTACAGCAGACTCCACAATCCGGTGCTGCTAATTCCTCCTACTGCTCCCAGAGCTGCTGTCCTGCTTCTGCTGCCTACATGGGCTGGCTGCCTTGTCCGGAGTTTCGGTTTGTCTTTCACTCCCTGCTCCTGCTTCATTCCCTCCTTCTGTCAGGACTCCTGCTGCATTTCTGGCTTCATTAGGTGCTCCCTTTCTCTGCAGGATCATTTCATCAGCTGCCTCCCTGAGTGCATTTGTTCTAAGCTGCCTTCATACTATCATTTTTGCTTCCACAAAAAACACACACATATAAAAAAAATAATTCCTTGCTCTGTTTTTGGACAATTTCACCACTGCTGACTTGGCAGGCACTCCTACCTCCCTCAGCACTGAGGCTTTTTTCCTGCGGCTACCACCACTTTGCGTGCATCGCTTCTGCCTGGCACTGCCTTTCAGTAGCTGTAGTGTGTGGCTCACTGCTGCTTGCCTTACATTTTGCCCCGACTCACTGTCCTGTCTATGCTACGATTGAACTTCTCTTTGAACCAGGGCAACCAATTTGGGCCAAGTGATGGAGTGAGTTTTGATATAACCACGTTTGTGCTGTATACTGTCTTGTATTATTGAGTCTGAATAACCTCGCTGGGACATGAGCTCCAGTTTGTGTTGCAATATTCCCAATATATTCAATATATAGCTACTCTAATGATAGCACAGTATGACCAGGGCTATGGGATGCACTATCTCTGGCAGCAGTTTTTGCTTGTGTCTCTTGGTTTACTGCTCCAGCTAAAGTACAAGGATGGGACTAGCCTATTTAACTATTCAAATGCACCATGCCTTCAGTCTCCTTTCCTCATTGCCCCATGTTTCAAATTTTCCTGTTTTTTGTCTTCAGCTCTCTCCTACTCAGCTTGGTCATTCCACAGTGTGCCTCCTTTGCTCATCTTGCATGTTTCTTTGTTTTATTTTATTCTTCCTTTCCTCCCTGATGATCACTCCCCCAATGCCTTTTCTGCTCAGTGCCCACTGTCTTGGCCCCTACTTCATGTCTGCTGTTCTGCCCACCCGGTGGCATACTGGTGGTTTTCCATAGTTCCCTACCTTTAACTCCATCAGCCACCCTGTCACCTCTATTCAAACAACATGAAGTCTTGCTGTATTCTGACTATTGCAGTTAGGTCCTGCCTTTCAACTGCCCCGGAGAACAAAGAGTTAACTTTCCATGGCCAGCATGGAATGTTCAGAGCGAGCTCGGTTGAAACCCCTGTCTGCTGTTGTGTAAACTCCAACTGTCAGATTCTTTACTCCGCCTCACTGAACAGTCACTCCAGAGATTTCTCCTTTGTTCAGTTCAAAAAAGTCGGTTAAAGTGTAATTTTTACACTCAGTTTCTACCAAATTTCTGCTACCGAATCTGTCGGTTTAAGTATCTGTCTGTGGTACCGTGAGTACTAGATAGGTTTTACATTTAGTTTCTGTGTGGAATTTGTAAATTTCGGATCGGTTCAGCTGAACCGATCAGTTTAGTCTTAAAAAGTTTGTGAATTTAATTAGAGTGTGGTAACCGGTCCGTATCGGTTCTAAAAAAAACAGATTTAATTACGTTTTTTCCAAGACCTGTAACATGGTCAGGAACTGATAGGGAAGTCTTGCGTGGCAGACTGACGAAAAAAGGGTAAGTTTTGGATAGGATTGGCCATGTCTGAGAAACCCAAGAAAAAAACTGGGCCCACTGGGTTTCAACACTGCCGTGTGTGTGGGGAAGCCTTTGCTAAGGCTGATCCCCACACCACCTGTGTTTATTGTCTGGGGTTTGACCACCTCAATTCAGACTGCCAAATTTGTAAGAATTTTCCCAAAGCTACCCTGGATAAGACAGTAGGTAGACTGAGGGGAAGGGAGGCCGAGAAGTCTGCTGACCTGGATGGCCAGCCTGGTTCGGTTCTGACCGAAACAGAAGGAGTGCCCTCAGACTAGGGCAAAACTTCTTCAGGCAAAAGGAGAGCCAATTCTGAGGAGTTGGTTCCAGTTAAAAGGAAGAGAAGAGAAAAATCATCTGGTTCAGATCCAGAAATTCATACTCCAACCGCTGATGAGATAGCCAAAGTGATAAGGATAGTACAATCACTAACTTCGGTACCATCTGACAGGGGCTCAGTTCGGTCAGTTCCCCCGGTTCTGGATTACACTTCAGAAGAATTTTATGAACCGGAGGAGGAGGAGGGAGAATATGAGAATGATGATGGTGATTGTGAAAGTCTGGATGTGCCTACTGACCCTGACATCTCCCCAGACAAACCTTCAGGTGTTTCTCCTCCTAGGCTTTCTGAGTCCCCTTCCTACTTTATGTTTTACAAAAAAGTGGCTGACACCCTCCAGCTTCCAATGGAAGAAGCAGTAGAGGATCAGAAGAAGCCTGATTTTGTTGAAACGATGGACATCCCAGAGTCCAGGAGACTGTCTATTCCCCTCCATAAATCTTTTGGGAAACAGACAATTAAAATTCTAAAGACTCCTAACTCCATACCTCCTGTGGACAGATGAATGGACAAGAGGTACACCCTTTCAGGCTCGGACATGGAGTTCCTTTCTCAGCAATGCAGCCATGTTGAGGTAGTGCAGGCTCCTGCCTGTGATAAGGCAAATATTCCCTTGGCATCACACCCCCCAGATAAGGACTCCAGGAGGATTGATGCCATGGCAAAGCAGTACATGGCAGCATCGTTGGGACTCAGGCAGGCTAACTATATGGCCTACTCAGCTAGATTCGAGAAGTCCAGATGGGACACTGTTCTGGCTCTGGCTAAACAGACCCCTGGCCAGCTTGCCAAGGAGCAGGAGCAGGTGGCAGCAGATGGGATTGAGTCATCCAAGGTGCAATTTCATGCTGCTGTGGACTCCATTGATGTTTCATCTAGAGTCATGGCTACATCTGTGGCCCTTCAGAGAATGGCTAGGCTCAGATGTACTAATCTATCACAGGATACCCAGGCTAAGGCCATGGATTTCCCTGCCATTGGTAATTCTCTGTTTGGGGAGCAGACAGAAAACTACATGAAAAAGATGGACGAGTACAGGAACACCTACAGGAGTGCTCAGGCCAAAGAAAGGCAAGCCACTCCTCAAAGACAGCAGTCCAGGGGCAGGGGAAGGCCTTTTCAAAGGCCCTTTTACCAAGCCCAGGCGTCTTCTTCTTTCTATGCTCAGGGGGGGGTTCTTCAGAGGGAGAGGCATATGGGGAATGAGCAGACCTGCTTCCACCCCTCAGCATAAAGCCCCTGCTAAGCAGACACCCTGATGGGTCTGCCCTGGCCGATTCTACAATACCTGTGGGGGGCAGGCTGGCTTACTTTGTCCAGGACTGGAAGTCTCTGACATCAGACAAGTGGGTCCTGGAAGTAGTAAGCCAGGGACTGGTTCTCAGCTTCAAAAAATTTCTCAAGATGAGAACCAGATCCTTTCTACCTGCAAATCCATCAGAGACCCTTGCCCTAGAGGCAGAGGTTTCTTCCCTCCTAGCTCTCAGAGTCATAGAGAGGGTTCCTACCCTACACTAGGGCAAAGGATTGTACTCCAGATACTTCCTAACCCGCCCCCCAAAAAACAGGACAATGGCGGCCCATCCTGGATCTAAGATATCTGAACAAGCACCTTTTAAAACCAATGTTCAGAATGGTGACTCGGGGAATAATTTTGCCCTCTCTAAGGCCAGGGGACTGGCTAGCCTCCCTGGACCTCAAAGATGCCTATTTTCACATTCCCATTAGGTGCTCCCACAGAAAGTACCTCAGGTTCGAGTTGCCCTCAGGCCACTATCAATTCAGAGCAATGGCCTTTGGCCTAACATCAGTCCCAAGGGTGTTCACAAAGTGTCTGGCAGTAGTGGTTGCTTTCCTGAGGAGAAAAAAGATCTCCATCTTTCCATACTTGGACGACTGGCTCATAGTGGGTCAGTCTCCAGACCAAGTCAAGTCACATCTGCAAATAACTCAGCAAGTGCTCACTTTCTTAGGATTCCTCCTCAACCTTCCAAAGTCAGTTCTCAAGCCAGTACAGCTCCTCACCTTCATAGGGGCAGAGCTGGATAAAATAAGGGCAAGAGCCTTCCTCACCCTGGACAGGGTAAGGACCCTTATGGAACTGGCTTCTTCATTCACCCTTCAGGTGTCTTGACCAGCAAGGCATTTCCTGCAGCTTCTGGGCCACATGGTAGCCTCTACAGCAGTGGTCCAGGGAGCAAGATTTCAGATGAGGGACATTCAGTTCCACTTAAGAGCCTTCTGGTCCCAAAGAGAGGATTCCCTTACCAAGCTAGTCCCAGTGACTCGAACCCTGATCCAGGCTTTGCAATGGTAGCAGGATCAGGACAATTTGAGGTAAGGAGTTCCTTTTGTCACTCAGTCTCATTCAGTGATACTCACCACAGATGCCTCCCTGCTGGGCTGGGGAGCCCACCTGGGGGATCTTACCTCCCAAAGGCTGTGGTCACCTCAAGAATCTCTGCTTCACATCAATCTCTTGGAACTCAGAGCAGTGTTTCTGGCACTGCAAGTCTTTTCCAAATCTGTACAGAACAAGGTGATCCAGATCAGAACAGACAATACCACCACAATGTGGTACATCAACAAGCAAGGAGGCACTCGATCTACAGCCTTGTGCACAGAAGCAATGAAGTTGTGGTCCCTGGCCTATTCCCTGTAAACCTCTCTGATAGCAGTTCACCTCCCAGGGAAGGACAATGTCCTAGCAGGTGCTCTCAGCAGGATATCCAAGGGCCATCACAAATGGACACTATATCCCCTAGTTTTGAAAGTGATTTTCTTGAGATGGGGCACTCCACAGCTAGATATTTCTGCAGCCCCAGACAATCACCAACTTCCTCTCTTTTGTTGCAGACCCCCAGTCTTGGGCTCAGTCCCCCTGGATGCTCTGATTCTGGATTGGGAAGGGAAATTTCTGTATGCTTTTCCCCCTTCCCTCTCCTGTTCAAAGTGTTAGTCAAGATCAGGTCACAACCAAGCAAAGTGATTCTGATTGCTCCAGACTGGGCTAGACAGCCCTGGTACCCTCTGTTGCTGTCCTTAGCAGTCCACCTTCCCCTGTCTCTTCCCAGGAATTACAACCTGTTGACATTCTCTCAGGGGAGGATTTGGTATCTGAACCTCAAGTCTCTCAATCACAAGGCATGGCTCTTGAAGAGTTAGAGTTTGCTGATCTGCACCTTTCTCAAGGGGTTCTAGATATCCTTAAGGCCTCTTGAAAGCCTTCCATCAGAAAGGCTTACAACTCCAAATGAAAAAGGTTCACTATCTGGTGCTCCAATAAGCATATTTCTCCAGAATCTGCTGGGTTGCCTACAGTTCTGGACTATATGGTCCATCTTAATGGCTTACGACTTAGGCTTCCTACACTTAAAGTACATTTGGCAGCTGTTTCTGCCTTCTTGTCAGTAGGCAAGCCCTCTCCTCTGTCAGCTCATCCTGTGTTTTGTAAGTTCTTCAAGGGATTACTGATCACCAGTCCCCTCTTTAGGGACCCTGCTCCTGCTTGGGACCTTAATGTTTGCATTGCTCAGCTTATGCAACCTCCCTTTGAGCCTTTGTCCTCTGCAGAGCTTAAGTACTTGACTTGGAAAACTGTGTTTTTGGTAGCCATTACCTCTGCCAGGCATATCAATGAATTACAAGCCCTGTCAGTGGAGCCTGATTGCATCTCTTTCCACAGAGATAAAGTGGTCCTAAGAACTAACAGGAAGTTTTTGCCTAAGGTGGTTTCAGATTTCCACCTTAATCAGTCTATGTCTCTCCCTGTTTTCTTCACTGACCATTCCTCCTCTGGAGAGAGGAGGCTGCACAATTTGAATGTTAAAAGGGCCCTCAGCTACTACATAGAGCGCACCAAGGGTCACAGATTTGAGTCCCTCCAGTTGTTCCTCACATATGGAGAGGTCGGTAAGGGCAAACCTGCTACTAAGAGATCTATTGCCAGGTGGATTGTCTCTTGTATACAATTCTGCTATGAAAAACTGGGTAGAACCCCACCCTCAGGCCTGAGGGCTCACTCTACTAGAGGTACAGCTGCTTCTCTGGCTGCTGCCAGGGATATTCCTATCTTAGAAATTTGTCAAGCAGCCACCTGGAAAACAGTCTATACATTCACCAAGCATTACTCTCTGCATATCCAGGCTAGGAGTGATGCTCGGTTTGGCACAGCAGTACTTCAGAACCTATTCTCAAAGTAGGTTCTGTCCCTCTTCCATGGAGGTACTGCTTGGTAGTCTGCAATAGTCAGAATACAGCAAGACTTCAAGTTGTTTGAAGAAAAAATTACTCAACTTAGTAATGTTGTTTCTTCTAATGGAGTCTTGCTGTATTCTGACCTCCCCCCCTGCCTCTCTTCTCAGAACCTGGTTTTTGGGATGTGGGTGGGCAGGAGCAGTCTTGGCACCTTGGGGGTGCCCCCCTTTTTAACCCTCCTTTACTTTGGGTGTGTGTTGTGTTTTGTTTTTTGGGTTTCCTGACTTGAGTCTTTGCTTTGTAACCAAAAAACCCTTCTTAATAAATTTAGTTGCCAGCTGACTAGTGTGAGTTTTACAGTTTCCACACAGAACTTCTAAGGAGTATTGCTCGTAATGATCTGACAGTTGGAGTTTAAACAACAGCAGATAGGGGCTTCAACCGAGCTCACGCTGAACATTCCATGCTGGCCATGGAAAGTTAACTCTTTGTTCTCTGGGGCAGTTGAAAGGCAGGCAGTAACTGCAATAGTCAGAATACAGCAAGAATCCATTAGAAGAAACAACATTACTAAGGTGAGTAATTTTTTCTTCCCTCAATCTGCCTCATCCTGCTTGCCTGTTCTACCATGGCGCTTTGTCTCCTTTCAGAGCTCTCATTCTGACATGCTTTGGGGCATTCTCATTCTGCTGCCTCTCCTCGGCTGCTATTGCCCTCTTGTTCTGCCATCTGCTTCATTTGGTTGTCTCTAGCTGACTCTGTCTAGCCTGCACTCGATGTTTCTTGCCAACTCTTCAGACTCCACATCATGCAGTTCTCCTCCCCTACTTGGCTCCCAAGCCAACTCATCTCTATGCTACCTCCTATCGATTCGATCTCCAGTCCAGGTCATACTGGTCCCCGATACCTACCTCGATCTGCTCATCTATTTCAATTGCTTAATCAGTATGCCTCGACTGTCTCCATCTGGCTTGCACTCGATATTTCTTTGCGCTACCTCCCATTAGATCTCATGCTACCTACTCTACCTACTGTGCTTCTGAAGCCATCATCATCATCATCATCCATATTCCTCTTCCTCAGTCACCTCAGTTCAGCTCGCTCTCCGATCCTGGCCATGCCTTCCTGTCTATTGCCCCTTATTGTGGGCCAGCTGGCTGCTCTCTACCATCGTTCAAGTTAAATTTTAAGTTAGTTTCCAGTTTCCTTTTCCCCAGTCTTCTCATGTTGAACCACTGCACTCCTGTGGCAATCATCACTGAATCATTCCTGTTTCCTCCTCTTCAAATTCCATGCTGGCCATCCAGGATTCACTCCAGTCGTGGCCTGCTATCGATATTTCTTTTGGGCATTCCTATCATGACTTCTATGATACCTGATCTACCCACAGTCATCCTACCACATGTATCAAGTTCATCACTCCACTTTTCATTCACTCAGTAGTACCTCAAGCTTTTTCTGTTTACATCGCTTACTCAAACATTCCTGTCATTGAATCCTATGCCACAAGATCAGGGTCTAATAGTTCACGTCGCATAATCATGCCTTATCGGCCTCAGTGTCTCCTTACTTGCCTCGCTCAATCCAGCATCCATCTCCTTGGATCTTATGCTACCTCATTCACCTGCCGCCCTCCTGCAGTGCTCATCACCATCAGTATTCATCATTGCCTCATGTTCTTTCTTAGATTTGTGTGCAGCCTCATGTTCCCTCTCCGATCTGTACTTTCTTTTAGGGATTTTCCCTATTCCATCATCATCCTCCCTACTCCTATCAGCCTCCCTACTCATATTCCTCGTTCATGGACCATTCTCTTTACTGACATATGTCCTCAAATCAAATGTCTTCGGCCTGGAGGGAAGGTAACCTAGGCCTTGGATCCCTAGAGGTTTCCTTCTCAAAGGGGGGTTTTCCTCTCCTCCCTGCCAATGGTCATAATATTAGAGTTAGTTTCTTCAGGTTAGTTAGTTAGTTAGGTTCCACTGTTGGATGGAGGTGGATGGTGGCCCCGGCTTTTCCCTATCTCCTTAGGAGGTCAGCCCTTATCTTCTCAGTATTCATTCATTGTCCTCTACATCTTTGGGCATTCTTTATGGACTTCTTCCTAACCTACCTTTAGCCGATGCATTCATTCCTGCAGCACCTGTAGGGGAGGAACCTTCCTCTAGGGTCCTTGCGTTGTACCCCTACAGGGTGGTATATCCCATGGATAGAGAGGCAGAAAGCCACAAAGCAAATAAAGTTACACAAGCATCATCTCATATCATCTCATCCAGTTGTGTAAGCACATTGAATGGGAGGGCTTTAAGCTTGAGGGTCGATGGACGTGGAAACAACGTCACTCTCCTCCATTGGGCTTAAAAGGTCACCGATCCTGGGCCTCACCAGGATTCATTTCTCATTGCCACCATCCACCCTTCCTCCTCCAGTGGCTTGTATCTCATACCCGTGGGCTTCTTCCTAACCTACCTTTAGCCGATGCATTCATTCCCATGGCACCTCTAGGGAGGCAACCCTCCTCTAGGGTTCCTTGTGTCGTACCCCTACAAGGTGGCATATCCCATGGATAGAGAGGCAGAAAACCACACAGCAAATCAAGTTACACAAGCACCATGTCATATCATCTCATCTGGTTATGTAAGCACATCGAATTTATGGTAACCCTTTACCAAAATGTATTATCAGGACACTATGTGAATGATATGGTCTTTTTGGACAACACCACAAGCACTGGTGAAGTAGCAACCAAATTACAGACAACTTGAAGATGATATTAAGTGTGAATAAAAACACACACACAGGTTATGCTTTTCATAAGTAAAAATTCAGAGCAAAACTTGTTAAAGGAATTAGAGGTCAAGCTGCTAAGTGGAAACAAATTGAATAAACACTGAATCTTACAAATACCTAGGATCAAAATAGACAACTCCCTAACATTTGGTACCCTCATCAAAACAGTGAACAAAGTCAAGGCTGAACATGTTAAGACAAAAAGCCTATGCTATTCTAAAGGATACTAGAACAAGCATTTGTCAATGCTGAATGTTTGCTTGCTGGTATTGGCAGTGGTAGTGTAGAAGTTACAGAGCTGCGTAATAGGAATGGCAGTGAAGTATTGAACTGAAACCAACCCCACCACCACCCTGCAGAGAGTGACAGGCATTGGGGTGTGCGTTTGGGTCATCAGGCATAACAGCCACGCCACTTCACCACGCCCCACCCTGCAGACACTGACAAGTGTCATGGTGTTCCTTGGGGTCTTTGGCCCTTATGCGCACCCCATTTCATTAGGAAATATGGTGAGATGGGTACGATATAGGAGAATGGGGTGAACTTTGGGGCCAAAGAGTCCAAGGCATACCTCGATGCCTCTCACTGACTGCAGGGTGTGGAATGGTATGAGCATCACAGGCAAGAATCCCAAGTCACACCCCTGATGCCTGTCATTCTCTACAGGGTTGGGCGTTATGGTTGGAAACCCTAATACCTCAGGCATTCATTGGTATTTTCACTCCAAATTTTCAACATTTTTTTTTGTGACCCCACCTCATGAACAGAGGGAAAATCAGTTTGTTAGTCGAAAGCTGCTTATGCATAGTGACTATGGCATTTAGCACCACAGGTGCCAAAACATTCCGAACAGGATGTAAAAAATGACAGCTGTACTGTTCATGGGGAGGTGTAAAAAATGGTAATGTTGCAAATCTGTAGTAAAAATATAAAAAAAAATGGTGAAGTCACAAGCGTACATAGAAACTGTGCAACGCACACCCGTAATATAATTAGGTTTGGGATTTTTTACAGCAGATTGTCAACTCAGGCATTTTGGTGCCTCCAATCATGAACAGTGTCACTGTGATTTTCTTTATCTGTGCCGAACAATGATTTCCCGCAGCGACTACGCATCTCTGTGCTGAAAGTGTGAAAACACACTTCAGCCATGTTGTGAAAAATGACAGCTGTACCGTTCATAAGGAAGTGTGGAAAAATGCCACTGGTGAAAATCTGGACTGAAAATATTACAAAGTCATGAACTTATGAGGGTGCGTGGAAACTGCGCAATGCTCACTCGTAACACAGTCATTTTATGGACTTTTGTCACCAAATTTTCAACATAGCCATTTTAAGACCTCTGCTCATGAACAGTGTAACTGTGATTTTCTTAATCTGTCCTAAACATTGCTTTTGCACACCAACAGCACCATTGTGCACTACATGTGAGAAAACACATTTTGGGCGACATATGAAAAATTACAGCTGTGCTGTTCATAAGGAAGTGTAATAAAATGGCAATGTTGAAAATCTGGAGTGAAAATATTAAATTCGCAAACTTACGAGCATGCATAGGAACTGTGCAACGTACGCTCGTAAAACAGTCATTTTAAGGAATTTTTTCACCAAATTTTCAACATAGCCATTTTAAGACCTCTGCTCATGAACAGTGTCACTGTGATTTTCTTAATGTGTCCCATACATTGATTTTGCACATTGACTGCGCCATTATGTGCTACATGGGCAGAAACACAATTTGGGCAAGATGTGAAAAGTGACAGCTGTACTGCTCATAAGGAGGTGTGGTAAAATGGCAATGTTGAAAATCTGGAGTGAAAATATTGAAAATTCATGAACTTACAAGCCTGTGTAGGAACTGCGCAGCACGCTCGTAAAACAGTCATTTTTAGGAATTTTGCACCAAATTTTCAACATAGCCATTTTAAGACTTCTGCTCATGAACAGTGTCACTGTGATTTTCTTAATTTGTCCGTACATTGATTTAGCACACGACTGCGCCATTATGCGCTACATGGTGAAACAAGTTTTGGGTGAGATGGAAAATGACAGCTTTACTACTCATAAGAAGGTGTGGTAAAATGGCAATGTTGGAAATCTGGAGTGAAATATTGAAAATTCATGAACTTACGAGCCTGTGTAGGAACTGCATAGCCTGCGCTTGTAAAACAGTAATTTTTGGAATTTTTGCAAATTTTCAACATGGGGTTTTGGGACCCCTTCTCATGAATGATGTCACTGTCATGGCATTATTCCGGCCTGAAGGGTGATTTTGTGCAGTGACTGTGCAGTGACTGCGAAATCACTGCCGGGCCTGAACTAATGCCATGACAGTGACATCATCGAGAAGAAGGTCAAACCAAATTCACAAAAATACCTGAATATGCAATAAAGTTGAAAACCCCTATCTAGCCCATTATACAGCTTACCAGCATTTCCTCAGTTCAGCGGTCGGCTTTGAAGAGTGCAGACATGTTCCCGGTCCACGAAGATTGTCACGCTGAGCTCTGGAGGTAAGTATGGGGTGGGGGTGTGGGAAGCTGGGTGCACAGTGGGTGGGTGCGGGTTGTGGGAGGGGCCAGGGAGACTACGATGGGACCATTTTTCCTTTACAGGTATTATTTTAGTTTAAAATGATGCATGGGACATTGCCATGCTGGGGTGGGCTCCCAGCGTGGCACAAGAGATGGTTGAGGGGCATTCAGCCAATGGGGATTGGGCACCCGTCCAGCCAAAACATCGATTGCTCACGCTGGGGTGGGCACCCAGCATGGCACCCAGTACTGGGGGTGAGGACAGTGGAGCTGATAGAGTTGGGCACCCGTTGGCTATATCATTAGTTACCCACGCTGGGGTAGGCACCAGCGTGGCATTTGAAAAAGTTTTGGGGGCGGGAGGCAGCACAGCCGGCGGGGATTGGGCACCCCGTCGGCTATATAGTGTGTGTCTTGCGTGCGTGCGGTAGGCGTGCATGCCTGCGTGGGGTGTGTGTGTGTGTGTGTGTGTGTGGGAGTTGCGCGCAGGCAGGCGATATCTTATTGCTGCTCACTCAAGCGTAGCTCCCCCTTTGAACTGTATGCCACTGCATTTTGGAGCTTGTCATAGACAGCTCCAGCATGCATTAGCTTACAGGGGCCGCACCTGCCAACACACTGACTGAATTGGAGGAGGAGGTGACACACCTCTGAAATCTCGGATGATGGCACTATGTTTCTTGCACATGCGTGCAAGCAAACATAAAAACAGTAGCTCAATAATGTGTGCCAGTCCAAGAATGTGGCAGTGTTGTATCTCAGAATACCAGTATCACTCTGCTCAATGGACTGGGGGCTAGATATTTGGACTACGCCCAGCAATGAAACAAATGGAGGTGCAGCACAGCCGAGGTGCTCTGTAGCAAGACAGGGTGATATTCAAAGGAGATGTGATATGATGCATCACCTCTGAGTATAGCACAGAATGCGCAGGGCACAGATACAATGTGCCAGTGCATCCCCCAGAGAGGTAGGATTGGGAATGCTCCAGCATAACTATAGCTGCACTGGGTGCATTTCCCAGACTTTCAGAACTGGACATGTAAATGGGGCCATAATGTATGTAAGGTGCAAATTGGGCCATTTGCATGTCATTATGGCTCCATTAGCATGAGTTGCACACAGCAGCCCAGCAAAATGCACCTGGTTCCCTGTACAGCATGTGGCGCAGACAAAGGGGGTCCTGGGGTACTCCTCGCTCCGTAGCCATGATCGCCTGTAATAAAGAATACATATAATCCCTGGTAGTTTAGTGGTACTCCCTTCCCTCCCCATAGCCACAATCCCCTTAATAATAGTTAAATAATTCCCTGGTAGTTTAGTGGCACCTCCCAACCCCGCCCGTAATTCCGATGGTGGGTAAACCCTACAGAAGGTAATCCCTGGTGGTCCACTGGCACCCCCTACCCTCTCACCCACACAGGACCCCCTGCCCACCCAGCTCCCCCCCATCATCTGTGGGTAGCTGCAACTCTCCCACATACCACCCGGCTGCCCATCGAAAGAAAGCTTACAGTATGAGCTGTAAGCCCATTGGTCCACACTGTGGACCAATGGGCTTGCAGGACATACTGTAAACTGTCATTCGGCAGACAGTCGAGTGGTATGTGAATGGCCTTGCAGCTGCCTGCCAAAGATGAGGGGAGTTGATTAGCAGGTGGTCCTCTGTTGGTGGGGGTTGGGGAGTGCCACTGGATCACCAGAGATTACCTTCTGTAGGGTTTACCCACCATCGGGATTATGGACGGGGTGGGAGGGTGCCACTAGACTACCAGGGTATTATTTAATTATTATTACTGGGGATTGCAACTATGGGGAGGTTGGGGATGCCACTAGACTGCCAGGGACCATATGGGTACTGGTGAATGGTGTTCTGGGTGGGCGGGTGGCCACCCATGGCTGGTGGTTGCTGTATTGTGCCCTGCAATACAGCCACCTGCCTGTGGGTGGCCAGCATTTGAGACTTTTTTTTGGGGGGTCAACTCTGTGCCATGGTATGAGGTACATCTAGGGGTTGTACCAGCAGATGTGCCGCACATCCTGGGCTGAATATCGGGATGTGCCGCAAATGCATGGGCATACCCCCTTCAGATGCACTGCATACTGTACATTATCACTGTGCCCTGGCGTATTGGGACTTGCGCTGCACAAGTCCCCCTTTTGAATATGGCCCTAGGTCGCATTACTGGAGTTGTGCTGGCACAGCTCGGTTGTGCCAGATGCAACCCTTTTGAATATCTGGGCTCTGATGTAATTTACAACTAGTTGGGCAGATTTGTGTTAGAATTTTTTATTTCCATAAATCATTGCCCCTGTAAAGAAAATAATGGGAAAACATAGATAAAATCTAGAACATGGTAAAATTTTGATTAATGCCAGTGAAATCACATGTTTAGCTTTTGCATTTTTTAACCAAATTTTGAGATGTCTCAATTCAGATCATTTGTACACCATAGTGAAGCCATATATTTCACATGTGCTGCATCTTGTTACAAATCTCCAGTTTCCTGAATCATGCACTAAAATTGGTCTGAGTGCACAGTATTTGTATGTTCTTTGCAAGCTCACATTTTAGTATCAAAAGTGTCTTTTTTGCAAATCTTTTTAAAATAATCAATTTTACAAAGGGTGCACCAAAAAATCAATTGTGTAGTCTTTTTGTGATTTCACATTTGCAAACCTGCCAATTACCCTGCTAACACATGCCATGCTTTTAAAATGGAGTCCATTATTGTAAAATACAATGAGTGTTGTGACAATTCAATACATTAACAAAAACAGTGCAGGGTTGCCAGTTTTACCGAGTTCTATTAAAATCAACCCATAGAGGCTTGACAATGTTCCTGCATGGAATTAAAAGTTAACTGGAACTCACTGCCACAGGCACAAAGAGCAGGGGCAATTGGAGCAATGGAGACTTGGTGCTTATCAGTCACAGGTGTTGGAGGTGAAGTCGGTGATGATGTGGAGGAGGTTGGTGATGCTGTAGAGGAGGCTGGTGATGCTGTGGAGGAAAGACAAGTTAACAAAAATCATTTGTTTGCTCGTAGCAGTTTCTAAACATTTAAAGAGTAAGTGTACTCCCTTAAACTAATACTTACATTTTTAAAAGTACTGTAGTCAGTTGTTGCTTTTAACATCTGAGGTAATGTTCCTTCTTTTTGTTTGTTAATACTTAGCAGTATTAGGTGTGGTGTGTAGAGCGGCACTGTGCCTGAAGGCTGACATATCTAGTTCTTTTCCTCTTCCTGTATCACCCGCACTGTGACCTCACTGACTGTGACATCCGAACTATTTAGGAAGAGCCAGTCACCAATTGTAAGACCAGTCAGATGTGATGTCACAGTGATTAGGTCGCAATGCTGATAAGGTATGAAAAGGAACAGAGCTAGATATGTCAGCTGCCAGGTAAAGCACTGCCCACCTAATTAGAAAACATGCTTGTGAGCCAAAAAAAATAAAAAATACTTCAGAAATAAAAAGCAAGGATGAGCTACTTTTAAAAATTAATAATGTATGCCTGCTGTTTTTGATACTACTGATTCTTAACACATTTCAGTGTAGATTATCCATATTCACCCAAGCAAGTCAGTAACAGTCATAAATTCCCAAAGTTGGGCATTGATTTTGGTAAATGTGCAGAATAATTATTCTAAATGCTAAAACATGGGTAAATATTATTATATATTGGGGTTAGTGGGGTCCAGTCATATGACCATGAGTTCATTACAGAATGATTGCAGAGGTGACTCAAATTTTCTTTTGTTTTGAGTTTTTGGAACTAATTATTAAACCATTTTCAAGTGCAACCAGAAACTCCAAGGTGTGACTGTACAATTATGCTGTAATAATCATATGTTCCAGCAGAGTTCCAACTGGCCCTTCCCAGACTCAGCCTGTATCACCAGCTTTTTCATCACTTCAGTAGCTGCCAACACTTAGCTTAGATTCTCTTTTGGGGACTCTCCAGGTTTGTGTCCCTACAGAGCCACTGCTCACACAGTACAGTGCTCCTTGCTGAAGGCTTCATGACCCACCCCTCTCTATCACAGCTGAGAACACCTTACTTAAGAAACAGTATATAGTAACTGTAGCCTTTTCCTTTGTGGTAGAAATATTGTCACTGTCAGTTATGTAGAGAATACCGGATGAACCAGTGTGTTCTGCCACAGAGGGGTTCTGATTCCCCCTGGCCTTGAGAGTTAAACTCGAAAGGTCCATGGGAATCAGAACCCCAAAGTGGCAAAACACACTGGTTGTGCAAAGAGTTGCTCATCCTGTATTTTTATAGTGTATTGTACTGTGTGAAATGTGTTTTGCAAATTCTTTTGCTTTCAAAATGAAACTGGCTCGTGCTGTCTCTAGAGATTCTAAATGCTGTTCTACCACAGTAGAGTAGAATCATACTCCATAACCTTGGAACTATGGTTAAACAGCATTTTGAAAGGGATGGAATTCTGTACAGAACAACACTCCACTGTATACTATAAACGGGTTAGCTGCACCTCAAAGGATTCGGTCACAGAACGAGCAAACATAAAAACAAAACTGTTAATATTTCAAGATAATTACACAAAGTCTACAGGATATTAAAACAAGTTGAACAAGCATTTGTTGATGCCAAAAGTTTGCTTGCTGGCATTGGCATTGGTGGGGTGTGTCTTTGGGTCGTCAGGCATAACGGCCATGCCATTTCACCACACCCTTCCCTGCAGACACCGACAAGGGTCAAGGTGTGCCTTGGGGTCTTTGGCCCATATGCTCACCCCATTCCATCAGTAAATACAGTGAGATCAGCGCAGTATAGGAGAATGGGGTGCACTTTGGGGCCGAAGAGTCCAAGGGACACCTCGATACCTCTCACTGGCTGCAGGGTGTGGGTGGGTGGGTGGAACGGTATGAGCATTACAGGTGACAATCCCAAGTCACACCCCTGATGCCTGTCAGTTTCTACAGGGTGGGGCGTTATGGTCGGAAACCGTAATGCCTCAGGTATTTGTTGGTATTTTCACTCCAAATTTTCAACGTGGGTTTTTTGTGACCCCTACCTTATGAACAGTGGTAATATCAGTTTGTTAGCCAAAAGCTGATTTTGCACAGTGACTATGGCATTTGGCACCACAGGTGTGAAAACACATTTTGAACAGGATGTGAAAAATGACAGCTGTACTGTTCATGGGGAGGTGTAAAAAATTGCAATGTTAAAAATCTGCAGTGAAAATAGTAAAACAAAACTGGTGAAGTCACGAGCGTGCATCGAAACTGTGCAATGCACACCCTTAATATAAGTAGTTTGGGGATTTTTTACAGCAGATTGGCAACACAGGCATTTTGGGACCTCCGCTCATGAACAATGTCACTGTCATTTTGTGAAACCATATTTAGGCCATGTTGTGAAAAATGACAGCTGTACTGTTCATAAGGAAGTGTGGAAAAATGCCAATGGTGAAAATCTGGACTGAAAATATTACAATTTCATGAAGTTATGAGACTGCTTGTAAACAGAGAAACATAAAAGTTGATGGCAGATAAGGACCGCAAGGCCCATCCAGTCTGCCCATTTCTTTTTCTACCTTATAAATGTGCCATCGGCCTTTTCTTTGTCAGTGGCCTATCTATTCCTACTCATCTGTATTGCTCCCTTATGCCTGTTTGAAGCCCTGCACTGTATTCATATCCACCACTTCCTGAGGTAGGCCATTCCATGCATCCACCACCCTTTCTGTGAGAAAGAACTTCCTCACATTACCCCTTAATCGGTCTCCCTCTAATCTCATGCTGTGTCCTCTTGTCCTGATATTTTTCTTATATTGAAACATGTTAGACTCTTTCACCTTGTTAATGCCCTTAAGGTGTTTGAATGTTTCGATCATATAACCTCTCTCCCTCCTTTACTCTAGGGTATATATATATATATTGAGCTCCGTTACTCTTTCCTCATATGTCTTCTGATGCAGTCCCTGCGTCATTTTGGTTGCCATTCTCTGGACTGCCTCAATTTGGTTTATGTCCTTGTGAAGGTGTGATATCCAGTACTGCATGCAGTACTCCAGATGGGGCCTAACCAGTGTCTTGTAAAGAGGAATTATTACCTCCCTCTTACGACTTGTGATACCCCTACTAATTCACCCTAACATCCCCCTAGCCTTACTTACTGCTTTAGAGGTCTGCTTGGATGATTTTAGGTCATCTGTAATGATGGTGCCCAAGTCTCTTTCTTCCTTTGTGACTGCCAGAATCTCCCCTCCCAGTCTATAGGTGGCTTCAGGGTTTCTCTTCCCTATGTGCATGATCTTGCACTTCTTTGCATTAAATCCCAGTTACCACTCGTCTGACCATTTTGCTAGTTTATCCAGATCTCTTCTCATTCTGCCCACCCCATCTGGATCATCTACTCTGTTGCAGATCTTGGTGTCATCTGCAAACAGGCAAGCCTTACCCTCTAGTCTATCTGCAATGTCACTGTTTAAGATATTGAAGAGGAATGACCCCAGGACTGATCCCTGAGGTACCCCACTTGTGACTTGCATCTCTTCTGATTGTATACCATTTACCACAACTCTCTGTTTTCTGCCTGCCAACCAGTTTGCCACCCAGTTGACCAACTTCTGACCCACCCCTAGCCTACCCAGCTTATTTAACAATCTTCTATGTGGAACAGTGTCAAAAGCTTTGTTGAAAGTTATGGTAGGTGGCATCAACTGCTCCCCTTTGGTCCACCACTCTGGTTACACAGTCAAAGAAATCTATGAGATTAGTTTGACAGGACCTTCCTTTTGTAAACCCAAGCTGTCTTGGATCCTGTGCCCCTATGGATTCCAGGTATAGCACTATCCTTTCCTTAAGGAGTGCCTCCATAACCTTGCCCACTACTGAGGTAAAACTGACTGGTCTGTAGTTCCCTGCCTCCTCCCAGCTACCACTCTTGTGGAGCAGGATCACATGAGCCCTTCTCCAGTCTTCTGGGACCTCTTCTGTACTCAGAGACTCACTAAACAGTTCTGCTAATGGCTCTGCCAAGTCCACCCTTAGCTTCTTTAGTATTCTGGGATGTATGCCATCAGGTCCCATTGCCTCTTCCACCCTGAGCTTAGCGAGCTCTTGTAGGACCTTTTCTTTTGTGAAGGCAGTAGTGCTCACCCCTCTCCCCCCCCTGTGTCCGTGGTGCTGAGCTGCAGGCCCTGTCCTACCTCCTCTCCAGTAAATACTGAGCAAAAGTATCTATTTCGGATAGATGCTTTTACAGGGTCCTCCTCCTCCGCACACGCCCCCTTTTCTCCTTTGAGCTTAGCAATACCCCCTTTGGACTTTCTCCTTTCACTAATGTATCTATAGAAAGTCTTGTCACCTTCTTTTACTGTTCGTGCTAGTGATTACTCAGTTTGTGACTTTGCCTGCTTTACTGCCTTCCCTAATTCCCTTAGGGCATTTTGGTATGCCTACCTATCTTCATCCCGCTGTGTTCCCTTATATTTCCTGAAGGCCAGCCTTTTGGCTCTCACTTTTTCAGCTACTGTATTTGAGAACCAAAGTGGTTTCCTTCTTCTTTTGCACTTCCTTTTCTGTCTAACACAATGGGGTGTTGCTTCAAGTATTGCATCCTTAACGCTTGCCCACTTTGCCTGTACCACCTCACCTGTATTTCTTTTTTCCAGGGCTAGCTTAACTCTGTTGGCCATCTTATCAAAGTCAGCTCCTCTGAAGTCCCATATGTTTGCCTTGGAATGGGATGATTTCGTTGTAGTGGCCAAATTGAACCATACCATGTGATGGTCACTGGCCCCCAGGTGACCTTCTACCTGGACATCTGTGATCCCTTTCCTGTTAATCAGTACTAGATCTAGGATAGCCCTGTCTCTTGTGGGTTGTTGTACCAGTTGTTTGAGGCCCTCCCCCTGTAGGGAATCCACCATGTGTCTAGTTCTGGCAGATGTTCCTGCTGGTATTGACCAAGCTTGCTCATAACACAGTCATTTTATAGATTTTTGTCACCAAATTTTCAACATAGCTGTTTTAAGACCTCTGCTCATGAACAGTATCACTGTGAGTTTCTTAATCTGTTCCGAACATTGATTTTACGTTACTGACAATAGCCATTGTGCGCTTCATACAAATACATTTTCAGGGAGATGTGAAAAATTACAGCTGTACTGCTCATAAGGTGGTGTGGTAAAATGGCAATGCTGAAAATCTGGAATTCAAATATAAAAAATGTGTAAACTTACAAGCATGCGCAGGAAGTGCGCAATGCACGCTCATAAAACAGTCATTTTGGGAATTTTTTTCACCAAATTTTCAACATAGGGTTTTTGGGGGCCTACCTTATGAACTGTGACACTGTCATTTTGTACATCCGTCCAGAAAGGTGGTTCCATGCAGTGACTGCGAAATCACCTTTCAGTACCGAATAACAAAATGACAGTGCCATAATTCATGAGTTGGGGTCCCAAAAACCCCATGTTGAAAATTTGGTGAAAAAATTCCACAAAATGCCTGAGATATGCATCAAAGTTGATAAAAACCCCTATTTATTCCATTATACAGCTTACCGGCATTTCCTCAGTTCGCGGCCAGCTTTGAAGAGTGCAGACGTGTTCCTGGTCCACCGAAGATCTTTGCGCTGAACTCAGGAGGTAAGTATGGGGTGAGGGGAGGTGTGGGAAGGCAGGGTGTGCAGAGGGTGGGCACAGGTGAGGGAGGGGGTCAAGACAGCGAGGGACAGTTTTTTGTTTCTAGTTATTTTTTTTGGCTAGCATTGGGCTGGCAGTATAGCCTAGAGGTTAGAGGAACGAGGTGTGAACAAGCTTGATACACCCAGCACACCAGACCTGAGTTTGATTCTCACAACCTCCACTTGCATACTGTGTGACTCTGAGCAAGTCACTTAACTGCCCAGTGCTCCCAGGTCGTCCCTAAAAACAGGCACTTGTGCCTAGTGTGCCTTACCTGGTTACCAAAGACTAAATGAAATAAATGAAATGAAATGAATTTTTTTTTTTTTTGAAGATGACACGGGACATTTGCCACACTGGGGTGGGCTCTCAGCATGGAAGTTTTTTTGGGGGGGCCAGCAGAGCCAATGGGGGATTGGGCACCCCCATCAGTTATAGAGAGGTTTGCCACCCTGGGATGGGCTCACAGCGTGGCACCTGGAAGTGTGTTGGGGGGACAGCAGATGGATGTTTGCCGCGCTGGAGTGGGCTCCCAGTGTGGCACCTGGAAGACTTTTGGGGGGACAATGAAGCCGACGGGGAACTGGGCATCCCCGGCCCGTTGGCCTTACAGATAAGCACGATTGCCGGCATCATGCTAATTGCCTGCAATATGCTAATCAGCACTGTCTTATTGCTGCTCATTGAAGCAATCTCTCCCCTTTCAGTTGTATGGCCACTGCATTTTCAACTGCTGTCATAGACAGCTGCAGCATTCATTGGAGAACTGTTTCCGCACCTGCAAACACACTGACTGCATTGGAAGACAGGATGCTGCACCCACAGAAACTTGGATGATGGCACTATGTTTCTTGCACATGCGTGTAAGCAAACATAAAAATAAAGTGAATAAGCACCCATCGACCAGAGATGCACCAGACACCAAACTGTAGTGTCACAAACGATTTATTTGGAAGGCATAAAAAAACAATGGCTAGAGTAGCACAGCCTGAGCCATAGCAGAACAAAGCTTATGCTTCACCCAACACACTGCTGGGCTTCATCAGAGTAAATCACATCCCCTCACACCAGTGTTTAAATACACAGTCAATTAAAATCAATTAAAGTATTGTTGCCATTGCACGTATTTACTGAGGCTCAGCACTGTATCTTTAATGCCAGCTCTTAAGGCATGGATCAAAGATAGTGTATGAAATGTGCCCAAAAGATACATATAATCAAATTCTTCAGAGCATTGTTTATCTAAACCAATACATCTATTATGAATATTAGCTTATTGAATAAAAAATCATATTTAAACATACTAGTTCATATAATATTGATTAGCAACACCAAATATTGATCCAGGCACACACTTAAGCACTGAAGGTAAATGATCATTTATACAATGTGACACCACATAGAAACACTATACAATTAATTATCCTACACTTTAAGTACACAAAGTGGAACTCAGCACATAAATAATAATCTGATTCAAGGAACACACAGACTCAGGAAACTTATTAGCAAAAAATTAAATCTCTTTTCAAATGTGGTGCAAGGGACCATAAAGGTCTTAATGACAACATTGACTTATCAACATTTAAAAAAAATGTGGATGTTGAATCATTTCCATTGCTCCCCCTTTCTCCCCCTTTTCTCCACCCCCCCCCCACATTCCATTTGAAAAGAGGTTTCAATTTTTGCTAATAAGTTTCTGGGTCTGTGTGTTCCTTGAAGCAGATTATTATTTATGTGCAGAGTTCCACTTCGTGTGCTTACAGTGTAGGATAATTAATTGTATAGTGTTTCTATGTGGGTGTCACATCCCTCTAAATGCCCCCCATGACACATCATCCAGTACATCACTCTGACATCACAGATTCAAAATGCTGTGGCTGTTAGGAACCAGTCTGTGAGATCTTTACTGTGAACTCCTCCAGGCAGTCCTCTTCCTTTGCAGTCCAATGCAACTGTAACCGTTAATTTGGTTTCTCACTGTACATAACCTATTACTATTTATACAATGACTGGTATCAGTTTTATCAAAACTATATGCAATTGTTCTGCTTTAAGTGCTTGGAGCTTGATTCGACTGATTTGCCACTGAAGCTGCTTATTATACTAGTAATGTTTTTGCAATTATGTATTTGATATGGAACCTTTGTAAATAAGCAATTGTGCTCACAAGTAATGTTCAAAGTTTCCAATAAACAAAATGTTCCAGTAAAGTTACAAAGTTGGTTCTGCAAACAGTTGGAACATGTAGAATGTTTTGTTTGTTTGATTACTTTCAGGTCAACATAAACATCTGCACAAAACTGAAATAAATGTCAAGTCTGGTCTGAACTGGTAGAATCAGTAAGCCCAGGAAAAACTTTGTTTCATTCAAAATAACAAAATGGCTACCCCCAATTTCCATTCCCTGTAAATGACAAAATAAAACAAAACTAAAGGAAAACCAAGACTCATTAGTCCTCTGACTCCCTACCCCATACAAAGGACAAGCACATATGAACATACAAAATTTGCCAGCAGACAAAGGCCTAGAGGTCTATCAAGTCTGCTTGAATGTGCAGCTAGCACCCCTTATTCTGCAGCTGCCTCTCCCTTCCACCCTTCCCCTTCATTAACCCTCCCCCTTGTCATGTCCCATCCTCGTTTGAAGCAGTCCACTGTTCTACTGCATACCACTTCAGCAGGTAACGCATTCCACCCAGCCACCACCCTCTCTGTAAAAAAGTGTCTCCTCATCTCCCTCCTAAACCTTCCTCGCTCCAGTCTCATATCATGGCCCCTGGTGGCCCTCCCTTCCCTTACTTTGAACAGCCCCTCTGTACCCATCTTGTTTATTCCTTTCATGTATTTAAAGGTTTCAATCATGTCACCCCTGTCTCTTCCCTCCTCCAGTGAGTACATGTTCAACTCCTGCAACCTCCTCTCGTATGATAAGTCCCCAGCC
The DNA here is from genome assembly GCA_016271365.2 of Neoceratodus forsteri. Taxonomy (NCBI): domain Eukaryota; kingdom Metazoa; phylum Chordata; order Ceratodontiformes; family Ceratodontidae; genus Neoceratodus; species Neoceratodus forsteri. Next base: position 27,768,480 of record JADMNL010000035.1, on the reverse strand, counting down.
CCTTGATCATCTTTGTCGCTCTGCGCTGCACCCCCTCCAGTAACTTAATGTCCCTCTTCAGATACGGATGCCAATACTGCATGCAGTACTCCAGATGTGGTCTAACTAATAACCTATACAATGGCAGAATCACCTCCTCTCTCCTTGAGGATATACCCCTTGCAATACAACCCAGCATTTTGTTGGCCTTTGCAGCTGCCTTCCTACGTTGTGCCGAGTTGTTCATTGACCCTGTAATGAGCACACCCAGATCCTTCTCCTCCTCTGTCTGGGCTAGCTGCACTCCCCCTAGCTGGTAACTCCTCCTTGGGTTCTTCATCCCAAAATGCAGCATCTTGCACTTTTTGGCATTAAAGCCCAGTTGCCAGGTGTCTGACCAGGTTTCAAGCTTTGCCAGATCATCCTGCAACCCCTGCCATCCCCCTAGGTCATCCACCACTGTGCCTACCTTGGTATCATCAGCAAACAGATTGATCTTGCTCTTGATGTCCCATGATATGTCTGCAATGAATATCCCAAACAACACTGGTCCCAACACTGAGCCCTGTGGAACACCGCTCATCACTGCCCTTGGGTGTGAGAGCTCCCCACCCACCACCACCTTCTGTTGCTTTCCCTGCAGCCAGTTTCCTACCCATCTCACCAACTTTGCACCCACCCCTGTGCCTACTAACTTCCTTCCCAGCCTTCCATGTGGCACTGAGTCGAATGCCTAACTGAAGTCCAGATACAGGACATCCACTGCATGGCCCCTGTCCAGTTGACTAGTTACCCAGTCATAGAACTCGACCAGGTTGGTTTGGCAGGATCTGCCACGTATGAAGCCATGCTGTCTGCTGTCCTGTAGTCCTTTGGCCTCTAGGAGGGCCACCAGCCTCTCCTTCAGGATAGTCTCCATTAGCTTACCCACGATGGATGTGAGGCTCACTGGTCTGTAGTTTCCCGGTTCATCCTTGGGGCCACTCTTATGGAGGAGCACCACATGAGCCATCCTCCAGTCCTGAGGTACACACCCCGAAAGTAGGGAGGCATTAAATAGGTCTGCCAAAGGTCCTGCAAGGACCTCTGCCAGCTCCTTCAGTACCCTGGGGTGGATGCCATCTGGGCATGGCGCCTTGTCCACCCTCAGTGCCTTCAAACCCTCTCGAACTCTGCTCTCCATGATGTCCCCATCTGTCACCACTTCCCCCCTTGCTTCTGCCATTTCTCCCACCTTGAGTGTCACCCCCCTTCTCTTTAGTAAATACTGAGCAGAAGTACTCATTTAGTGCTTCCGCCTTATCGCACCCTGCTTCCACCCAGCCCCCCTCCTTCCTAATCCTTACTATGTGGTCCTTACAGCTCCTTTTCTCCCTGATGTATTTAAGTCCTTCTCCCCCTTCTTAATGCCTTGTGCCAGCCTGAGTTCCGTAGATGCTTTGGCTCCCCTTACCTGCCCTTGTCACCTCCTTCGATTTTGTCAAGTACTCCTCCCTGTCCTCCCCCCCTCCCTGTTTTCTTGTACTTCCTAAAGGCAGATCTTTTCCTCCTTACCTTTTCCATGATCTCCTTGCTCAACCAGATCGGTTTGTTAGCCCTAGCCTTCTTGCTCTGGGTTTTGCAGCAGGTTGTGGTTGCCTCCACTATCCCCAGCTTTATGAGCTCCCACCTCTGGTTAGTGTCCATACTAGATTGAATTCTGGCAAGGTACCCTTTTACCACTTCCCCCATCCTCCCAAAGTCAGCCCTCCTGAAGTCCAGCACTATTGTGCCAGATTCCACTCCTTCCTCGCCCATATTCAATGTGAGCCATACTGAGCGGTGGTCACTCCCTGACAGCGGTTCCTCTGCTATAAGTTCTCTCACAAAGTCCCCATTTGCCAGCACAAGGTCAAGGGTATTTCCTAACCTGGTTGGTTCACTGACCATTTGCAGTAGGAAGCTGCCCTGGAAGGCATCCAGCAGTACCTACTCCCTTCTGTTCCTGGTTGTTGGGGTGCTCCAGTCCACTCCTGGCATGTTGAAGTCCCCCACAATCACCACACTACCCTTCTCGCAGGTCATCCTGATCTGTCCCGCTAGTTCCCTGTCTAACTCCTCCGTCTGAGATGGTGGCCTGTACACCACTCTCATTCCAAGAATCCTATTCTTGGAATCCTGGATCTGCATCCAAAGTGACTCCATACTACCCTCCTCCCCTTCCTCCCTTACACACTTCAGTCCTTCCTTCACATATAGTGCCACCCCCGCTCCTTTCCCAATCACCCTGTCCCTACGAAATAACCTGTACCCTGGTACAGACAGGTCCCAGTCATTGTATTGGGTGTCCCATGTTTCTGTGATGGCTGCAATGTCCACCTCTCCCTCTGCCATGAGAACCTGTAACTCTGCAGTTTTCCTCCCAAAGCTCCTAGCATTAAGGGTAACCACCTTCCACCCTTCCCCCTCCCATTCTGCCCTCCTTTCCTAGCATCACCAGCAGTACTTGCCATTTGTCCTTTGTCACTGTTATGGGGGCTAAGCTCATATGGTTTCCCAACCTGTGGGCTCTGCATATCTCTTCCCCAACTGCCACCCCCGACTCCTAGTTTAAATTCCCAACTTCCTCTATGTACTCCCCCATCCACATGTAGACATTAGCAGTTTGGGTTCTGCTTTGATTCAGACACCATATCTTTAGTTTGCCTTCAACACTTTGGGAACATGGTATTGGGTCTGGTAAGCTGAAAATAGAGGTAAGAGGGTTCCTTCCACCACCACTACTTGTCCACTCCAGTCAATCCCAATGTCTTCCACCCTCTCCTGGCCTCTAGTCAGTTTAAAACAAAGCACCTGGCACAGTGCCAGGAGCCATATATTTTTTTTATTTACAAAACAAGCCTAGAGGAGAGAAACAACTGGAGTGGGAAAAGGGGTGTTCATTGGAATAGCCATGGCCACATCGGAAGAACAAGAGTGTTATCGGGTGAAAGTCAACATGATACAAAGTGACCTAAATGCTTGAATAGGCTCGAACCAAGAAAAAAGTGCACATTTAATACTTGGGGGTACTTCCTGGTCCCTAAATCCATCTCCTCCCTCATCGCTGCCTGTGCAGATGGGCATTTACAGGGGAAGTAAACACTGCAGGGGTCATTAAAATTGTGAAAGCCTAAGGCATTGAGCTTACACATATGTATCAACATTCCTGAGATGTATCTAAATCATCTGTGAATCAAACTGAGGTGGAAGCCACATCATGTAGTCTTGAAACAGAAAGCTTTGTCACTGAGGGGCAAGCTGTAATTAACATACAGATTACCCCTCAGTGGCATCACGTTCTGTCTCAAGAGTCCACGAAATGGCTGCTGCCTTGTTTTTTTGATTTACAGATGATTTAGATATTCATATCTCAGGACTCCTGACACCTATCAGGAAGCCCAATATTTCATTTGAAACATCTTTTTACAGGCTTTCATTATTTGAGTGACCCCTGTAATGTTCACTTCCCCTTTTATGTCCATGCTGTCTATTATGTCTTATGCCAGTGTCTTTTCACCTGTTGACCTGGCAGAGATTTTTAATATCCACTTTGGGTGTCTTCCTTTGACCTCTCAGTACTGCCCAGACCTACAACTGCCAGTGCCTCTTACTGTTGCTTCCTCTGCAGGCTGCCAGCATCATTGCTTTCTCTACCTCCCACTCTCCCACCACTGCCTGGTTTGGCAGATGTAGGTAATATTGTAAGCCTTCTGATAGCCCCCCAGGACTGTCAGTACTCACTGTGGTAGGCTGGATGAGTTGTATGTCCGCCACTCTTGCAGATGCTGCTGCTGCATCTCCCCCCCCCCAACTTGGTCCAGAAAGCACTAGCCCTTTATAATATATATAGCAATTTCACCTTATAGTTGCTTTGTATGTCAGGTCACAAGTGAAAGCCAGTGCACTCTAGATGTAGTATAAGGTGGCTACAGTGCATCTGTGGGAGTTAGGCATGTGGGACCCATTCTGCCTACCAGAACAGACAGTAAAAGGTCCAGGCAGTGCTGAATGGCCATTAGAAAGGTTCATTAATGCTACTTAAACCCCAACCTAGCCAAGAATTAGTGCACGATATGAACATTCAAGGTCACTGGTAGAAAAAGGCCCATAGGTCTATGAAGTGCCCTAGTGTGTGGCTCGCAGTTTAATACTCCTGCAGCTGCCCCCCCACCCATTCCCTTTCCATCATCCCCTCTCCCTTGACTTTGCACCATGTTGTTCCTGTCTGTACTTACCCTACCTTGACTCTATCTCACCCCCTCTTAAAACTGTCCACTACCTTTAGTTTGATCAACTCCTCCGGCAGAGCGTTCCACCCAGCTGTGAAGTAGTGCCTCATCATCTCCCTCCTGAATCATCCCCCTTTCAACTTCAGACTGTGACCCATCGTAACCCTTCCCCCCTTTAGGTAGAAAATTCCTCCTGTTCTGACCTTGTTTATGCCTTTTAAATATTTAAAGGTCACTATCATGTCCCCCTCCCTTCTGTCCTCCAGGGATTACAAATTGAGCTCCTTCAGCCTTTCCTCATATGGATTCTCCCCTAGCCCCATGATCATCTTTGTCGCCCTACGCTGCACCCCCCTCCAGCATTCTCACATCCTTTCTTAGGTAATGGCACCAGTACTGCACACAGTACACAACGTGCGGCCTCACCAGTGATCTATAAAAGGGCAGAATAACCTCCTCATTCCTGGAGGTGATATCCCTGGCAATGTTCCTCAGCATCTGATTGGTCCTTGCTGCTGTCTGTCTGCACTGTGCTAATGCCCTCATGTCCCCTGTGACTTACTTCTAGGTTCTTCTACTCCTCTAAAGTGGATACCTGAATTACCCCCAGCCAATAGCTGGTCCTGTAGTTTCTGGTTCCGTGGTGCATGACCTTGCACTTCTTAACATTAAACCCCCACTGCCACACCTCTGACCAGTGCTGAAGTTTAGCTAGTTTCTCCCTGAGTGCCTGAATACCCTCCTCACTGTCCACTTTTGCACATATCTTTGTGTCATTGGCAAACAGGCTGACCATACTCTTGACCCCCTCTGCAATGTCTCCTATAAAGACACTGAATAAAACAGGGCCTAGCACTGAACCCTGCAGTACTCCTCTAGTCATGGGTCTTGGTATGGATGTCTCCCCCTTACAACTACCCTCTGCCATCTGCTATGAAGTCAGCAACTAACCTACCCCACTAGTTTCTCCCCGCCCCAAGATCCCTCAGCTTGCCCAGTAACCGTCCATGTGGCACCATGTCGAAGGCTTTGCTGAAGTGCACATACAGGAAATCTACAGCATGGCCCTTGTCAACTGCTTCTGTGACTCAATCAAAGAAGTCAATTAGATTAGTCTGGCATGATCTTCCTGAGACAAACACATGCTGTCTCTCATCCTAGAGTCTATTACTATCCAGGAAGGTTATCAGCCTCTCCTTTGGAATGGCCTCCATCAGCTTCCCCACTATAGACATCAAGCTTACCTGTCTGTAATTGCTCAGTTTATCCTTGGGCCCACTCTTATGGAGGAGCGCCATGTGAGTCATCCTCCAGCCCCTTGGCACACACTCTGTCTCCAGTGAGGTGTTAAACAGGTCTGCCAGAGGGCCTGCCAATACCTCTGCCAATTCTTTCAGTACTCTTGGATGTAAACCATCAGGACCCAGTGCCATGTCCACCCACAAAGCTTTAAGACCTTTTAGAACCCTATCCTCCTGGATGACCCATCCATGACTTCTGCACCCCCTTCCCTCTTTTCCCTTGTGGTATTGACCCATACTTCCCTTTCATAGATACTGAGCAGAGGTACTAATTGAGTGCCTCTGCCTGGTCCCCCTCCTGTTTTCAACCCTCCCCCCCTTTGATTCTAACAATCTTGTCCCTAAAACTCCTATTCTCCCTTAAGTACTTGAAGAAATCCTTATCCCCCTCTCTGATCCCCTGAGCCAATCTCATCTCCATTGCTGCTTTAGCTGCCCTGACTGCCCTACTCACTTCTGTAGATTTCGAGTATACCCCCCTGTCTTCCTCTCACTCTGATATATTGTACTTTTTAAAGACCACTCTTTTCCCTCACTGTAGCCATCACTTCCCTGCTGAGCCAGTCAGTTTTTTTGACCTGGACTGCATACTTTGCAACTTGGCACACAGTGGCCTCTGTTGGTTCCTTCTTTATGATAGACCATTTCTGTTTGGCATCCATTCCTGTGCAAATTCTAGCACAATGCCACCCAAGGATGCTGCCCATCCTGGCAAAATCTGCCTTCCTGAAATCTACTACTCTCACCCTGGTCTTAGTTGATTCCCTACTCGTGCTGAGGAAGAGCCACACTGAGCAGTGGTTACTTCCTGCTAGTGGGTCTTGTACAATCACATCCTAGACTTGATCCCCATTTGCTAATACAATCTCCAGTATGTTCCCCTCCCTGATAGGCTCTGACACTCCCTGTTCTAGGTAGCTGTCCTGGATAGCTTCAAGCAATACTTGCTCCCTGACGCTTCTGGTAGTCATGATCTATAGTCATGATCTATGAGTCAGTCCCAGGTAGGTTGAAATCACCCACTATGCCTGTACTCCCTCTGTTGCTGACCTTCCTGATTTGCTCCCCCAACTCCCTGTCATTCTCCTTATTTTGTGAGGGTGATGGGAAAGTGAGTGATAGCGATGGCAATGGAAACTGGAGCACAACGATATGCGACAGCAGGTGCAGGCAGAAGTGTGGAAGGCACTGGAAGGGCAGCTAATGTGAATAGTGAAATAATCACTGTGATGCAAGTCACTGAGAACATGGCAAAGACTCTCTATCAGGATGTATAGCGATGGGAAAATGAGGGGGGATTAACTGGGTTCAGTAGGTGAGTGGGTCACCCAATTATTTTAACAGTATTGGGATTAAGGGATAATTGGGAAAGAATCCCCATGAGGCAGTGTTGTATCAATTTAATTGCTGCATATAGGATTCCTATAACATGCACTCCTCCTCTGATGGAACATGTTTTATCCTACAAGTGACTAGGTAGCTTTTTGATAAGTAAGGAAGGCCAACCTTTATATATTGATAACTTTATATCTTGATTCCAGATATATTCTGCAGCTTTATCAAGTTGGTAAGAAGAAGGATTAGATGGTGATGCTTCTTCTGTAAGTTTGTTTGATGGTCATAGGCCTGTTAATATCATGTATTCAGAAAATTATAATTTCTCCTTGTTGTAGGGTAAGATGGAATATATAGTGTTATTGTTATTTAATCTTCTTTTCTTGTATAGGTCTTAGATGTTGTGATATTTCATTTCATTAGATGATATCTTTTTCTATCAATTTCAGTTTTTTAATTGGCTTTTTAAATGGTCATCATGACTGTATTGTTCTTTTCTGATCATTATATCAGCTTTGCTGCCAACTAATATTTTAAAATTAATAAAGTGTTTCTATACAGAGAAAAAAGTGACTAGGTTGTTTTCTGGATGGCAGAGTTAGACTGGCCACGAGGATATCTGGAAATTTCCAGGTGGGCACCTCATTGTTGGGTTCCTGCCCACCTTCAAACTCAGAATATCTTTGCATTTATCATCAGTGTTCTTATTAAGTGGGGTATTTGGGGCTCTGCAAGTAAATGTAAGATGCAAACAGAGCTAGTGTGTCACATTTAAGAGGAATACTGATATGAGTGTGTAACCCTTGGCCTTCCCCTATTTATTTTCCAAGTGGGCTTCCTATACCTCAATCCAACCCTGCTGGACAGTGTCTTTACATTCAGAGTTCACATTGCATGTCTTGTTACAAAAAGGAAAGTCAAGCTACATGTCTTCTTTTAGAATATGGGATCATTCCATTGTAATATCAAAGAATAATGTTCCCCCTTTTCTCATCTAGTCTATATCACAGTTATACAATTTACTACTCTGCCTCCCTCCTGATCTCTCCACTCTCCTGTCAATTTTGCTTCCTGCTCCTCTGCTCTATGGACTTCTGCATCTTCTTTATTCCCAGTTCCAAATCTGCTGGACAGCTGCTTCCCTTCTCATCTCACCTCCATCTGTAACTTCCCTCTCCCCCAATTCTGTCTGTTCTCTTCCTAGCTCTCCCTAAAACATTAGCTCAAACCCCATCTTGCTCCCTACTGTTCCTGCTCTGGCCCTGACTAGGCTGTTTTATACTCATTCTCCCCCTGAGCCATGTGTTATTCCAATCTGCAACTTTGTGTTAGTTACTTGTGTGGCCTGATGTCTGACATATATTCATGGTTGTATTTTTGCTCCTGTCCCTGCCCGTACTTTATATAGTACACATACTACAACTACAAATCTTTGCTGTATATTTATGCCTGTATCTTTAGCTGTATGTATTCATAGGTATCATAGGTATTCAGAGTAGAGAAGACTGAAGTCCATGATACGCACCACTTAACTATATCCCAGGGTGTTATTACCAATAACCCCTTATGTATTTGCTGATCAGGTATGTATCCAATTTGTGCTGGAATTCCTCTCATGTCTTACTTGTTACAACCTCTACTGGTAGGCGATTCCATATCTTCTGTATTCTTACTGAAAACCAGTACTTCCTTATAATTAGACCAATATCCCTTACCTGTAATTTGTAAGTGGTGTCCTCTCATGTTGTAGTTTTGGATTTTAATATCAAGGCCCAGCTGTTTCCTCAGTGAAGTATCTGACAGAGCTTTAAAAGCTAAACACATATCCCCTCTCAATCAACAATACTCCAGGGAATACATACCCAGCTCTGTCAGTCTATCCAGATAATCTAGCTCACTTACATTACTAACCAGTTTTGTTGCCCTTCTCTACATTCTCTCAAGTGCCTTTATTTCAGCCTTACCCCCTGAAGCACAACGCTGGGCACAATATTCCATATGGGGCCTCACCAGGGAGCTATACAGGGGCACCATCACCTCCCTATCTCTACTCCTGTTGTGTCTCCTAATACAGTTAAGTATACCACTGGCCTTTTTGACAACTAAGTTGCAGTGTAACTTACAACTTAAGTCATTTGTTATTCTAACCCCGAGATCCCTTTCATCTATAACTTCCCTCAAGGTTATTCCATTCAGTTGATACATAGACTATATCATTCACTATACATAATTTTGCCTGTATCATTCACTGTATAGATTTTTATATATTTTGGCCGGAATCATTTTCTGTTTGTATTTTGATTATTGTACCCTCCCTCAACTCAGCTGCTTCTAGAAATGAGCTTTGGCTCCACGTGCCATTCCTGGTTACCAATTTTCAATATATAAATGATAACTAAACTGATTTCTCAACTAGATTCACTTTAGCACAATGCAATTCATGTAACCACTGGCAATAAGTCGGCATCTTTCTTAACTGAATTCATCTCTTCCTCCTCTTCTAATAATAGACTTTGTTCCACTGATCTATTTAATTAAATTTAACTAACGTATGTATGTCTTTGGTAACCGGGTAAGTGCACTGATCTGAGAACTATTTTCAGGCTTGACCCAGGACACTGAAATGGCACAGATAACATAAAATATACAGTAGGTTACAAGTACATTACAGTAGAAGTGAAGTATACAAGTGGTACCATGTGTTCTAGTGCTAACAATAACAGACAATGAAGTACAGACAAGCTGCAGTACAAATTCCAGAGATTGCAGTCTATCAGAAGATGCATGGGGGGAGTCCAGAGCATAGTAACATGCACTGGACTCCCAACCCACCCATCACTGCAACTTCTACCACTCCCTATCCATCACTTCTCTTGAAAATTGTCGCTGTCTCCACTGTACCAAATTTGTCTCCAAATTTTGGTTTGGGATGTTACCTCCTTGCCTCTCTGCTTTACTATCCTCTCTGCCTCCCCCAACTACTGCCTTAGGTCAAGCAATAATCAGCAATGGGTGATACCCCACTGCTTGACAACAGTTGGACAGTTAGCCTTCTTGTATCACTTTCGCAAGCTATGGAACCTCCCCCCTCAAATCTGCTTATCTTCCTCCACCTACTCTCTATCTCAAGCACTTAACAATTTCCTCTTGGTAAACTGCTTCTGCAGCTAGTCCCTCTGCCATTTGTTCCCCAGCCAGTTCCCACTTCCCTCTGTCCCCATCTTCATGGCCAAGTTGTCATTAACTCTGGCTTGCACTACACTGCACCACCTGTTGTCAGTCTAATGCACTTCTCTTATGCTTTCATGTAAATCATTGTTCAATGCACAGTGTTTTGAATAACAGAAATGTTTGTTCTCTGCCTGCCCTATACTAATTGCTAAATGTTGTTGTACTCCCCCTATGGATTTTGTATATCTACTGTGTTCAATACTGTATACAATAGTCTATGGATCCAGTTGGTTGCTGGGTGCTCCTAATTCCTGTTGAACTTATATTATGTTAATTGATTTATATACGTAACTGAATGTAAGCTACTCTCCCTCTGTATCCCTTCCCCTAGGATGCACCCTGAGACAAGCAACCTGTTGTTCAGTGAGCCCTTCCTGGTAAAACTTTTCAATAAATAAAATAAATAAATTACAGTATAATAAAAGTGGTACAGTACATAGAGTGGAACAAAAGTGCAATTGCTAAGTACAAGTAGAGGTTTACATCCCCTTGTCTGTTTTCAAGCATACGACAAAAGCGTGTTCTTCTGCAGTACTTATAAGTTCTGTCTTGCTTGGCATGGTCTGACATTTAGGAAACCTTGAAGTTAAATACTTTGGTTTCTCTTTAGCAATTGGAAAAATGACTATATCCTTCATTGCACGGAGTCTGAGAATGTTCTACACAGGTTAAATAAATCTGCATTATTTACTTGTATAGCTTTAGAGTTTGTTGCACTAGGGTTTTTAACTTTATATTGTGGAAGCTATTTATTTGTCATGTTTTATCATGGTTCTAACTGTAAACATCTCTTAATTTGCTTTACATAGTAATTGGAAATAAAACAACAAATATTCTTGATGCAAGGTCTGGAACTGGCTGGTTCTTCTTCTAGACCAATGCCACAAATGTTTAGTTGATTTGAGGGGCATGCCAAATCCCAGCCCCATCTATGACCTGCCTTGCAAGCTTGATGCATGTCTACTTAGATTTTATTTCCCTTTTCCCCATGTTTCAGCATTTGAATTTCCTGTACAGTAGCCTGGAATGGGATAGCGTTGCTCAGAGGTCGTGGTAACACTGTGAACTGAGAGTCATGGGCAGGATTTTCAAAGCCGATCTGTCACAGACCTGCCAACCCTATGATCAATGCAGATTTACATACACACAGTTGGACCACCTATTAGATAGTCTAACAGAGTTGGTCAGCCATTCACTAGCATCTGAAGTGCTAGCTGGCACTTGTGGCAAAATAATGATGCTTGAGTCATTATTCTGACAGACGATTCTGAAATTACGGCAGTTCTCTCAAGCCATCCGAAGCATTGAAAATACTGTAGCTATGGCCAACACCAACCAATATTTTTCACTGCAGATGCAGGCACATGTCACTCCTGCATTTGCGTTCGAGTGTCTGGAATACCTGCCCCATTCTAGAAATAAAGTGACACTGTCAACCTATTTTTCACCATATTTTTATTTATAGTTAAAAACCTACATTTTAGGATTGCTTACATTCTCTAAAATTCATTGATGTTGCTGTTTGTTTTGTCTGTCCTCTTGTTTAGTAGGATTGAAATGCATGCTAATGTATATTTATAAACAACCTTGTTTTGTTTACAGTCCTGGTTCTGTTTTTAATGCATACATCCTTAACATCAGGAATACCACCAAACAGTGCAGTCACTCAAGATGCAGTAGTCCCCTAAACTCCCACTGCATCATTCATGAGTTACTAGACTGTGTTGTGGGTGTTTCCAAGTCCAGGAAATATGCAGTGGGAGCTGATCAAGGAATGTAAGTAAACCTGTGTTTGTGTGGTAACACCAGTATGTTGGGCAGTCTGTTTTTTACCTTTTTAAAGAGAAAAAAATCAGACTCCAACTACTAGCCACATCAGGTGTCTTGATAGAATGTTGTCAATCATAAAATGTGTTTTTTACACTAGGGAGACTTTGAGCCCTGAAGGGGTTGACATTGTCCCATTAAGGAATAACTCAGGAGTCAAACATGGCAGCACAGATTATATAGACAGTGTTGGTCATTGCTCCTCTCAACTAATGCTTCTTCCTTCACTCCTCCAGTGCTGAAACAGACTACTTTTAGGAGAACACAATTGTACATACCACAATAATGCAAAACATCATGGGAAGCATAGGCAAATCCCCCATGAGAGAATTTGGACTGGCTCTATTTTAAGCAGTGCAGTCAGCAAAGGCTAAGAACAGCCGGCACATACACGTGTTTTGTTCTCATTTGGACTCATCAGTGTGCCATATCTGTGTCTTAGCCCAGGGAGAGGGAGACAGCCATCCCTTAAGGGGGATGCTATTTGTTTGGGTCATGGAGCTAAGATACAGATATGGCACACTGATGAATCCAAATGAGGACGAAACATGTGTATGTGTCTGCTGTTCTTAGTTTTTGCTGACTGCACTGTGAGGCCTTCTGGTACCATGTAATTTGCTTAAAGTAGAGACAGTCCAAATTCTCTCATGGGGATTTGCATATTTGCAACAAGAACCAAGGGGAAGAATACACAATGGGTGGGTAAGTAGTAACAACAAAAAAGGAAAGGGACCTGGGGATAATCATATCAGATGACCTTAAGGTTAGCAAGCAATGTGAGAAGGCAGTAGGGAGGGCTGGGGATATACTGGGATGTATAGGGGGAGGCATCATCAGCGGAAAACAGGAAGTTGTTATCCCTCTGTACAGACAGTTTGTGAGACCCCATCTGGAGTACTGTGTCCAGTTCTGGAGACCCCATCTCCGCAAGGACATAGACAGGATAGAGGCAGTCCAGAGGAGGGCAACTAAAATGGTGCAGGGTCTGCAAGAGAAGCCATATGAGGAGAGACTAAAGGAGCTTAATATGTATACCCTTGAGGAAAGAAAGGAGAAGGGGGACATGATAGAAACTTTTAAGTACCTCAGTGAAATCAACAAAGTCCAAGAGGGTAGCATCTTTCAGAAAAGACTTGCAAGAACAAAGGGACACAATTTAAAGATAGAAGGGGCGGTTCAGGGCAATGTGAGGAGTATTATTTCACAGAGAGGGTAGTGGATGCATGGAAGAGCCTTCCTGAGGAGGTTGTGGGGTCTAAAACTGTGGGAGAATTCATGAATGCATGGGACAGACATAAGGCAATTCTTGTTGGGGGTAGGAAGAAATAGGCTGTTGGTTAACTAGGATCAGCGGCCTATCCTGTAGGTAGGGAAATGGGCAGACTAGATGGGCCTAGCGGTCCTTATCTGCCATCAAAGTCTATGTTTCTATGTTTCTATATGATTGCCATGGCACTTTGCATTATTGGTGTATGTGCATTTGTGTTTCCTTTAAAACTTGTCTGTATGGCCAATATCCTCCAGGATAACTCACAACTCAGGGCATTTGCTCTGGGGTTCTTTTATAGTACTTTTAGGAGAGCCACAGTCAAGTCACCAACTAAATTGGAAAATGTAGGAAAGCCAACAATCTTTACAGGCTAGTCCATGTCATATGGGTGTGGATGGAATCATACTGGGTGATGAAATTCAAATTACCATTGCCATTTTCATAGCTCTCAGTTTTTATAAAATTGAAAGACAGATTTAGCAATGGTGTAGTTTGACTGTTTCCAAGTTTTTAAAACCAGGGTTGTAAAAAAATGTGCAATCTGAATACTTATGAAACAAAATGTATGAAATTATCTGTTTCTATCCCAAATGCTATTTTTTTAATGAGCAGTTTGTTACCTGTACTTGTAAAATATGTTGAAGGGCTCCCTTCTTTCCCAAGCTGTACATTAAAAAAAATGTGGATATTAGAAAATGTAGTTTGTAATTTCTGTGCAAAAAAAACTTCTCCCTTTTTGTCCAAACTGTACATTTTGTAAATCCCAGGGCCAGTGCCGAGTCACTCATCTGAAGTCTTGGAGTGTGAATGGGCAGGCATCCAAAAATTAACTAATTAGTCATACTTGTAGGATGTGAAGGCCCCCCCTCCAGTGACTTAGTCACAGTGCAAATGAGGGTTACCAGATGTTAGTGGGTGCAATGGTTTGTGACACCCACTGCTTTCTCAAATGGTATAGCGCCTGTTGCATGGCGCTGTGCAAGATAAGTGTGGTAACAGTGTTACCACCCAAGACTTCCCCCAAACACCAACCCATATCATAATGTCCACTTTTGGGCTGGTATTGATTCTTTTTTTCTAAGACTTCTCTGGTCCTCCTGGTGTACCCTTGCCTCCTAGCACCAATCTTGTGAACAGTCCCCTCCCACAGGTCCCTTGCCAATCTCTGTCCCACACCAGCTGCTTTGTTCTGCCTCACTCTTTAGTGGTAGGACTGTTTTTAATAGTTTTGCACTAAGAAGTGTTGCTAAAGATGTAACCAAGTCTTTTGAAGGTTGCCATCCTGTGTGAATGGCCCTGCAGGCTGTTTGCATGACAACTCCATTCCCTGTAGTGTCACAAGCTAGTTCATGACTGCACAGGGACAGGCTTCAACTCTCTTTGAGGAATGAAGGTACTGTAACACCAGGGATTACAAGCAATAGAATAATGTATATTCATTGGTCCAACAATTTTATGGAAATACCTTGTGGCTGTGAATAAAGTCCTTTTTATGATTGTGGAAGTAGCCCAACAGGCATTTTGCATTCAGAAAAGGGTTAATGTCATCTTTGCTGCCAAACATCATGATCATACCTCTCAACCTTTCTTCACCGAAATGTGTGACAAGATGTGTGACAAATTACTAAAGTGTGTGACATATCATCAAACATGGCACTGCAAGCTCAGAACACTATGGCTATCCATGCACTAATGTTCTTAAAGTTTGCTGATAACTGCACATAATAGAGTATTATGAATTTCTGCATTAAAGTTTAAGTCAGAAATGTGGAATATCACCTTCCCCATGTGGGACAAAGAATTTCTATGAGGAAAATGAGTGACGTAGCTCATAATGTGTGACAGTTGAGAGGTATGATCATGACATTGTGTTAAAAATAGATTCCTCCACTGAAGCCTCATTACTATGCTGCCCGTGTGTGTGTGTGTGTGTGTGTGTAGGAAGCTTTAGAGCACTATTTTTCCTCTGGCTTGAGGAGTTAATTGAGCCCACAAAAAGTTAACTCATTATCTTCTGGCAGTCATTCTGTGTCAGATTACCAATGGATAGTACAGACACCATAGAAAGCTACTGGAAGTAGAATGGGTTAAACACTTCTTGGAGCTTTCTGCATAACAAATAAGCTCTGCTGTTCCCCTAAGTCCCTATGAACACAACACCTCATTAAACCATGGGAGGCAGTATAGTGCAGTGGTTTAAGGCTCTGAGTTGCAAATCTGGAGACCTGAGTTTGAATTCCACAGCCCCCACTTGCATACTGTGTGACCCTGAGCAAGTCACTTAACTTCCTTGTGCTCCCAGGTTGCACCTGTAAACAAGATTTCAGCTTAGTGTGTCTCACCTGGTTAAACAATTGAAAAGAAAAACATTTGACACCACCATCCTAAGAGCAGTCAGTCTGCTACTTTGCAGGACATTGCATAGCAAAAATGCCAACTTCACTCTCAGGCAGGCAGTTTTGAGCTACTGTTTATATTCTACTGATTGTTCCTAACCTGCAGTTTGTGACTATAAGTGTTTATAACTGAAAGATAGTAACCACATTTGCTTCACTTGCAAATAGGCATTTGTGTGTCTAATTTTTGTTTGACTTACTGCAGGTTACACGTAGAATCTGATAAGTTCATAACATGCTGTATTGTGAGTCAATTAACTGATATATGGGGGTTTTGGTTTCTTTTACAGATTTGTTTTTCCTGACCAAGGATATACTAAAACAAACATTTCTCAACAACGTTTTTTAAAATAAGGAGTTTAGCAGTAATTTAGTTGACATAGTGTAAAGAGCTGCTCCCTGTAAAATTACCTGTTTTTTTGGGGGGGCGGCTGCCACAAGCAGAATGGAACTTTATGAGTGGGGGAGCTCATGGCAGCAGAAGAGGCTTGCTGGCATTCAAAATTTAGTGGTGTGGATGTAGAGGCACCAATATTTAAGCATGACTTTGGTAGAGGAGTAATTGTGACTGGAGGGGGTGAGGGAGTGAGTCCTGGTATTTTTAGCATAATGGTTTTCAGTGGGTTAGACTCTGCATCCATCTGTACAGTACTGTATATCACTAAGCCACATGCAGTTGGGTATGGGTAAAACCCAGATAACCAGATGTGGATCAGAGCTGTAAAATCTGGACTGGGCTCAGCTTGTGCTAATATTGATGATCCACTCACTCCAGATGATCTGTTCTGGTTTTTACCCATCTTGTCTGGTCCTAATGGTTCCATTTTTAACTATGCTAAGGAAGGGTTGAAAAATAGACTTGCAGGCGCAGACCAGATATGTAAAAGTCAGACTAAACAGTGCAGTCAGAGTGATTGGACCAGCAGTATTTGTGCAGGTTTTACCCAGTATGGCCAGTTTGGATTTTTACAGAACTACTGTGGTTCAGATCTGTCAGTCCAGTTTTTAATCAGTCTTTATTTTATACTGAAAGGTATGTGAGCAAACATGGCCATTTACACAAACATCCAGTTTAGTATAAAAGGAGACCAGAACACCAGATCAAACAATTACATGATAAAATACAGTATAAGCAGTTTTAACATAAACAGGTCTAATACAGAGATATTGAGGGATATACAGAAGAAAGAGGAAGCAAATAAATAACAGTGACACATTTACAGCATGGAATATAGTTGGAGGTACAGTTTAGGAACATGAACAGTTGGGTGATGTGTCAAAAGAAGACATGCAAGTACTGCAGCAGCCAGATCCCGCATGCTGACTAGCATTATCGCTGTGTGATCTGCCACGGCCCCAAACACTGGGCCACGGATTGTGCGCCTTGCCAATTCTTCCACCAGGCCACATGGATTAGGCACCAGAAAAAGCATGAAGCCCACTTACTTGAGAAGTGCCTAGCTTTGATTGAAAAGGGGCTGCATAATCTGTGGGAAAAATCTTCAGTGCCAGAACTCAAAAGGAAAAAAAAAAAGGACAAGGAGGGGCAACGACACTGGGATAAGTCTCCATCCATTCGGTGGTGACCATCAGGCACCACTGACACCAGAGGGGCCTCCACTTCAGTAAGTATCCCTATTGCCAGGTCTCCTACCGCTCTGGTGGATCAGACCAGGGCCTCTCTGCTTGCTTTACTCACGGTGTAGTCAGGCCTCTTCTTGGGTGATGGAATCCCTATTGTGCTCCATAGGCCCATATCTTCTTCAGTGTCTATCACCAGCAGCTGGGTCAATAAGTTGCTCCCCAGCCCCACCGAGGCACACATGGTCACAGCTGGTAAACTGGACTCCAGCTTCTCTGTTGTCTGCATGGCCCAGGCCGATACATTGGACATTAGCTCTTCTGATGTCTGCACTGCCTCAGCTGATAAATTGCTCCCTGATTCCTCTGGGGACTACACAGCTGGGGTCACCCATCAGGGTTGCAGTATACTCCTGATGTCGAGTTGAGCAAGCTGCTGGACATGCAACAGTATTTTGAGGGTTCCTTACTCCCACTGACACAACCAGACCCTCCGGGTGTGCCTACCTGAGGTGAGCACTAATCTGGAGGTTCTCCCTCCTTTGCTGGGTCATTCTCTTCCTGATTTGCCCACTGGACCTGTTGTTAATTCCTCTAAGGACCTTCCATCAGGACCTCCTCAGCCCAAGCCCCCTTGGACAAACAGGTTCCACCACCTTGGACTTTTTTCCCCAGATGACACCGGGTCTTCTGGCACATTCTACTCACACCCTGACACCAAGTTACCATTCGCCATGTGACCCTTTGCCGACTGGGTCAGGGTATATCTGGCACTCCAGCCATTCCTCAAATACTGGACAGCATTCCATCAGGCCCCCAGGCACAGAATCTTCCAATGCCAGACATTCCTGTGCCTGATCCAGTGACAGCCCCTTTGAATTTAGTTGTTTAACCAGGTATAGCACACTAAGCTGGAAGCTTTTTTACAGGAGTGACCTGGGAGCACAAGGAGGTTAAGTGACTTGCTCAGGGTCACACAGTATGCAAGTGGAAGCTGTGGGATTCAAACCCAGGTCTGGTCTGCTGGATGTCACCAGATTTGCAGCACAGAGCCTTAGACCACTGCGCTATACTGCTTCTTCAGTGCTGACACCTGGTCCTTCTGGACCTCCTGTTGGACCTTCAGCTCCACCTCCTACTGGGTCTTCAGCTCCACCTCCAGCTGGACCTATAGGCAATGTTCCAGGATGTCTACTCCCACAATACCAAATGTACCATTTACCGCTGTATCCAATGCCTGGTCATCAACACCATTATGTACTAGGGTACCAGACACCAGGTTATGTCTAATCAAGGGTATGCTCCTTCTGGCTTTCCTTACTTCTATCAAGCTAATGGATACCCTTAATATCAGATGCCGGACTCTCCATTAAACCAGCCTCCTCCTCCTCCTCCTCCATGACCTCCTCCTCCTCAGCATCAGGCTCTGCCTCCACAGTAGCCTCTGGCTGATATCCAGGCAATGTTTCAGACACTGATTTAGGAGGAGAGGACTGAATGAGAATTGGAGAGTGACTGTCAGAAACCAGTGGCAGCCTCTACTCCTGCCTCTTGTCAGTCCCCTAGATAAGCCTCTCCTGTGGATTCTCACCTTTCTGGAGAAGGCTCCTCTAGACACCAGGTTAGGGCTAAAATCTAGGACACTCCTCTAAAAAGGGTTCAGACTCACAGCAGGCACTCTTTGGACTCTGGCTTGTCCTCCAGCTCTGGTATGCACACACCTATAAAGCCTCAGCCTAAGGATTCCCTGAAGTCCCTTCCAGAAGATTCTTTCTTTTCAGAATTCCTCATAACTATACAAAATGCCTGTGGCTGGGCTATCCAGGAACAGGATCCAAAACAGAAAAGGCTTGCAGAGCATCTACATATGACTGACGTAGCTCTTATGCCCATACTACCTTGGACTGGGCCCCATGAAGACTGGACATCCACTATCTGGCAACAGCCTTCCTCCATTCTGTCTGTTTCAAAAAATACAGACAGGATGTACCACCCCCAGATGGGGTCACACGCATTACTGGCCATCCTAATACAGACTTGGTTGTTATTGCACCTGCCCTATGACCGGTCCTCTAAACCTAACATTTGAGCATGTCTTCTCCTGATGAGGAGTGTAAGCCGATGCACAGTTTCAGTAGCAAGATCCATTCCTCCTCTACTCGCACCTCAGGTCCCCTAATTATGTGGCTTATATGGTTCCTATCAGAAATCTTCCCTGGCCTCACTTGAGTCAGCGATGGAAGCTATCTAGAACTAGGTGCTAAAGGCTGAGATTGCCAAGACTGTGAGAATAGCTAAAAATCTTCTCTCGTCATGCCCTCCAGGCCACTTATGACACAGTAGTCTCAGTTGCTCTCACCACAGCCACTGCTGTCTGCATTAGGTGACATCTGTGGCTCAGGATTGCTAGCGTAACAAAATACATCAAGAACTCCATCCTGAATGCCCCTTTTAGGGAATCTGTGTAATATGGAGGTGATGCTAAGGAAGGATATTATCATTGAAATGTAGAAATGAGGTAAACCCATCCACAATCTCTGCTTCATGTACCGAGAGGGTTATAAAGGCAAACAGCCTTTTTTTAGCAAGGGGGATGCTGGACCAAAGAGGCCCTTGCCAAAGGCCAGGCCAAATGCTGGTATCCAGCATCAGGAATCCCTACTCTCCCTGCCAGCTCCCAGAAGTCCCCCGGAGAAGCTGATAACTCCCTCTCCTCAGCTTCCTGACTTTCGGGGAACCCCCCACCTCCTACAGATCCTCTACAGGAACCAGTGGGGGGAGAAGATTTGCCCTCCACCTACTAGGGTTGCAGGACACAACCACAGACTCTTGAGTACTTCAGTTAATAGCAAGATGTCACACTATAGAGTTCCTAGACAGGTCTCCGGGGCCCCCCCAGGCCTCTCCCATTATTCTCCAAGGCACCTGTCTGTGATGGGGACAAGATCCAGGCTCTTCTGCAAAAGTCAGCCCATGGCTCTGGCATAGACAGGAAGGATATCATTTTCATTTCTTCCTAGTGCCTAGTGCCCAAAAAGGAGGGTGACCTAAGACCCATCTTGGACCTCAGCATGCTCAACCTGTACATCGAGTACAAGAGGTTCTGCATGCTCACCATCCAGGGACTTTTACCCCTGCTCCACAAGAGCCATTGGCTTTGTGTGCTGGACATGCAGGATACTTATCTGCACATCCCTGTCTTACAGTCCCACTACCACTTTCTGCAGTTTGCCTTCCAGGGGGGGACATTACCAGTTCAAGGCTCTCCCTTTTGGCATATCTTCAGCACCTTGGGTTTTTACCAAGTGCCTAGTAGTGGTGGCTATAGCCCTATGCCTCAGAGGGATCCAGTTGTGCCTGTATCTGGATGATTGGCTTCTATTGGCCCCATCACAGAGAAATCTGAGGGAGTCACTCTCCTTCACCCTGGACCTCTTTTCCAGACTTGGAATAATAGTCAACTATCCCAGGTCCCACCTCACCCTTCCCAGTGCCTACAATTCATTTGGGGTGGTGCTAGATGTGGTCCAGGGTAGTGTCTTCCTCCCACTGGACAGAGTGGAGACCCTGCAGGAACAGGCCAGATTAGTGGCCAGGTCAAGCTGGACCACAGCCTGGTTGATCCTCCATGTTCTCAGGATGATGGCAGCTGCAATTCCTACAATTCTTCTAGTCAGACTGCATGTAAGGATGACCCAATGTCTCTTTGTGTCCAATGGGATCTTTGGCTAGACAACCTGGACTACACAGTCCTAGAGTCCAGGTACATGAAGAAGGATCTTCTTTGGTGGAAGGAGTTGTCCAATGTCTCCACAGGGGTTACCATTTAACCCCCATCTCCTACTATGACCCTTACAATAAATGCTTTATGTCAAGGCTGAGGAGTTCATCTAGGGGACAATTAGACTCCGGGGGGGGGCATGGTCTCAGCTGGAAGCATCTCTACACATTAATGTGTTAGAAATGAGGGCAGTACTGTATGCTTTCCAGGCCTTCCACCCTCTTCTATGTCTGGGGACACTCCTGATTCAGACTGACAATATGTCTGTGGTCTGGTATCTGAAAAAACAGGGAGGCACTCACTCATACCCGATATGCCAGGAGGTGATGCAAGTGTGATATTGGCCAGTCCAGCATGACCTCTGCTTGACTGCTGTCCATGTGCTGGGCATCAGCAACATCCTGGCAGACAGTTTCAGCCACACCACTGTCAGGGCTCATGGGTGGGAGCTAAATCAAGAGGTAGTTGAAAGCTGATTTGACCTGTGGGGTTGGCTGGAGACAGACCTCTTCATCTCCTCATCCAATGCAAAACTACCCAATTGTTGCTGGCTTGTTCCCAGGCATGATATTTTCTGGTGAGATGCAATGTCTCTGTGCTGGACAAGGAGGTTCTTGTTGCCTTTTCTCCCTTCCCAGTGCTTCAGAGGGTTCTCCAGAAGCTACAGGTAGAAGGGGCTCACATGATTCTAATAGCCCCTCTTTGGCCTCATCAGATTTGGTTCCCTCTGCTTCAACAGCTATCAGTGGAACCCCCCAGTACATCTGCCTCTCCGTCATGATCTTCTGACTCAGAAGCAGGACAGATTGGTGCATCCAGGCCTCAAATCCCTCCACCTGCATGCGACACATAGACACATGTGGAATAACTCCCATTGTTATTTTTTTAGAAAAATTGTCAACTGTGCTGATGCATTTGTAAAATAGAGTATAACGTATACCACATGATCTATAACATGTGTGTTAATTAATTGAGCGGTTGACATGGTGACCATTTGAACCTTGAGAGCTCAGCTTGAGAAGTTTGGTCATCATGGCAACTGCAGGATGAATTGTTATAGATTGTGAGGTATACATTGTCTTGTATAGTGTATGACCTCTTGAATAAAAAAAACATATTTTGACTTACAGGCTTTACGCTGCAACACAAAACACTTGCAATAAAGTGTTTCTCAAAACAAGGGTAACAAACACAATGAGCATATTAAATAAGTCAAAGAACTGCATTTATCCATTACAATTAAACAAAGTCCTTTTGAGAACTACGCTGTCCAGGACTGCTGTTTAAAATTCCTTGGCTGGTGAATGATTGAGGCAATCCAGAGTTCTCACAATCTCCACTACATGACATGTGGGTAAAAAAATGTGAAAAAAATTCTCATAGTTGGAAGGATCTTTTGAAAATGCCATGGATGCGATAGTAAAGCTCAAACTGTCACTATCTGATCTAAGTGCTGTGGTGTAACTGTCAAACCACATCTGTGAATGGAGCGGACTGAGCTTGAGGCATAGTAATGAGCTGTTCTGCTGCAGTAGCTACGCAGCCAGTGCCGCATAACAAAGAAAATGACATAGCTACTGCAGCACAACAGTGTTACTTAAGTAATGGGTTTTGGCACATAACAACGTTCCAACATACACTATAAATGAATTATAATAGTGAGACTTTTTGAAATGTTATTTGACTTACCATACTCATGCTTGTCTACCCATTTACTCAGTCTCCTACTTGTTTCTGTCCTTGAACTAACTAATTCCTGTTGCTTCATATCAAGGTGTTATTAATTTTCATATTGTATGAGTCTGGGTTGGAGCAGCAATAAAAGATAATCTATGCAATACCCTCAATAACACACCTACCCCAGTTTACTTCTACCTGATGCCCATTTTTAGACCTTGTACAGTAATATCTTTCTTCAAGAGAATAACTTGTAATGAAATGTGTAAGATTTACATTGACATTTGGGTATATGCACTTTTACATTATATTAATTATGTGTGCGAACTATAGAGCAATCTCTAAAAATTCAATTAAACACATCAAATGTCTTCAAAAACATGTCTCAACATTGTGTTTATCTTCCACCTTGTCACAACATATAGTTGTCTCAGCAGTGCTTTCAATTAAGGCACAATAACTTCATGTATATGATGACCCGATTCTGTTGAGCTGATTGCTATAACAGTGCACAGAATAAATTGTGAAACATATAGGTAAATGTAATACAGATGGTGGCGTTATTTTTAAATCTGCCCTTTCTTAGTGTACCGTACTTTGATTCAGTTAGTGTATGTAACAACAATTCATGTTTATGTTTAAGCCCATGAAACCCCCTTATCTAGTTAATGCGTTCAAAGTCCTAGTGGCTCTGCCAGAGCTTGTTTTATTCAAGGAGAACAGTCAGCATTAAGAACTTCACACTCCCAGTTTGCAGTTTGTGTGCAAAATCATTTTTATGCTGGCTTGCCGTGCTTGCAGATTCCAAAAATTATTGCGGTAGTAGCAGATTTCGGAGGTGCATCAGTGTGGGTGAATACAGGGCATGCATTAGTAGGTGCGTACCTCATTCCCCAATAACCCAGCATGCAGGCACTCACACAAGAAATATGTAAAGTGGTCAACACGTGTAAGGAAAGTGCCACTGCAATGAAAGAGAAGCTCGTCATGCAGTAGCACAATAATACACCTCCTGATGTGCCTTTCCTGGTGAAGTATTTCAATAAATATGGTGGCAGTGACTGCCGCTCCCACCTTCCACACAATGTCTACACAGCTGACTTTAGGGATGCCTCCCCATAATGAAAGCCGACTGTCATCGGCATATTCTGTCCCCTGCCCCCATTCTGTGCTACACTGGGAGTCCACCCAAGTGTGGCAATATCACCCAAATTTCATAGAGGCATACTGGGAACCCACTTCAGTGTGCACAACAACGCCTGCTAAAAAAGAAAACTGTCCGCGGTGTTCCTTTTTTTTAAATACCTGAAAAAAAGGAAACAATCCCTTGTCGTGGTGTCCCCTCCCCCAACTAGCACCACCCTCTGCACATCCTACCTCCCCACACCCACCTCACTCCATACTTACCTCAGGAGCTCAGTGCAATGATCTTCGGTGGACAGGGAACATATCTGGACTCTTCAAAGCTGACCACGAACTGAAGAAATGCCAGTAAGCTGTATAATGGCATAAATGTTTTTTTTTAACTTAGGTAGATATCTCAACCATTTTTTTGAATTTTGCCTCCACATTTTCAACATGGGGTGCTTGGGACCCCACCTCATGAACACATGCACTGCCATCTCGTTACTCGGTCACTGTGCGAAATCACCTTTCAGGACCGATTAACAAAATGACAATGCCACTGTTTATGAGATGGTGTCCCAAAAACCCTATCTTGCAGATTTGGTGGAAAATTCAAAAAAATGACTGTGTTACGAGCACGCGTTGCGCAGTTTCAACACACGCTCGTAACATTGCCAATTTTGAATATTTTCACTCCAGATTTTCAACACTGCCCTTTTTTCATACCTCCTTATGAACAGTACAGCTGTCATTTTCCACATCCTACCTGAAATGTATTTTTGCACATGTGGTGCACAATGGTGTGGATGCTGTGAGAAATCAATGTTCGGGCCAGATTAACAAAATCACAGTGACACTGTTCATGACCAGAGTTCCCAAAATGCCTAAGTTGAAAATTTGGTTATACAAATCCCCAAAATAATTGTGTTACGGGCGTGCATTGTGCAGTTTCTACACACACTCGTGATGTCACCAATTTTTCATATTGTCACTCCAAATTTTCAACAATGACATTTTTTTACACCTCCTCATGACCAGTGCAGCTGTCATTTTTCACATCCTACCCAAAATGTGTTTTCGCACCTGTGGCACCAAAATGCACAGTCGCTGTACAAGAGCACCTTTCAGTAAATTAACTCAGTGCCACTGTTCATGAGGTGGGGTCACAAACAGCCCATGTTGAAAGTTTACAGTGAATGCCAACAAATGCCCTGGGCATTACGGTTTCCACCCATACTGCCCCATCCTGTACAGACTGACAGGCATCAGGGTTGTGACTTGGTATTGTTGGCTGTAATGCTCACACCATTCCACCCCCCCACCCTGCAGCCAGTGACAGGTGTCAAGCTGTGCTTTGGACTGTTCGGCCCCAATGTTCACCCCATTCTCCTACACTGCACCTATGTCAGTATATTTTCCTTATGGAATGGGGTGAGCATAATGCCCGAAGACCCCAAGGCACATTGTGGCAGTTGTTGGTCTCTGCGGGGTAGGGTGAGGTGAAATGGTATGAGCGTTATGTCTAACGACCCAAAGGCACACCCAAATGCCTGTCACTCTCTGCATGGTGGAGCTGGGATTGGCATCAGTTCACTACTTCACTGCCAATTCTATTGTGCATCTAACTTCTGCACTACCAATGCCAGTGCCAGCAAGCCAACATTTGGCATTGACAAATGCTTGTTTTTTTATTTTTACTTATGGTATACTGGAGTATAGCAGAGTGTATCAGACTAATTGTGCTTACTTCCAAGCTGATGTTTTCTGTAACTGCACATCCCAGAATCCCTGACAGTAGACATCAGAGCAGGGCTGAAACAGTGAGTGATTCAATAATCTGCAGTGAATGCTATACAAGAATGTTTTGCTACAGGTGCTCCAGCTTCTTAGGACAAGACATGTTTTAAGTTTTGTTGCTGTCTTAGTAATTAAAAAGAGAAGTAATTTAATGCTGATTAAAAAACATAAAGAACAAAACATAGAGGCCTAGATATTCAAACTGCACCAGGCTGTGGCGCAAGCCTGGATGAAACGCAACTTGGCTGTGCAGGAGTGTTGACTGGGCAATATTCAATGGAGCTGCACCATGGCACAGCATCATTGAATATCACACCCTGGCCACCAGCAGTGTGCATGGTGCAGTAGCACTGCACCAGCGCAAGTGCCAGAGTGGAGCTGGGGCATGCGCTAGCGCAAGTTCTGTTGCGCTATGTGCAGCAACCGTGATATTCAAAAGTGCACATGCAAATGGGGCCATAATGTGCGAATGGTGCAAATGGGGCCATTTGCATGCGTGATATGCTTCATTGCGTACCAAATCACTGATCGGTGACTTGCGCCTGGTGCCCTGACAGGCAGCAGCTGTGAGGACCGGCGCCCCCTGCACAATGCGGCAATGCCTTTGGCCCAATCACAGGCTTCAGTAAATATAAATAGCGTCCTATATCCCTGGTGGTCCAGTGAACTGCTCACAGCCCGATCACGGGCATCTGTAAAATAGAATAATGTCCAATATCCCTGATGGTCCAGTGGACCACTGTCAGCCCGATCACGGGCATTTGTTTAAAAAAATTACGTCCAATATCCCTGGTGGTCCAGTGGACCCACCTCCCCATCTGCCCACTGATCCCCACCACCCCACTCCCCCCGTCAGTGACGGGTGGCAGCACCCCACCCGCCTGCCACCCTGCCGCCCTCCGACTGACACCGTTGGTAGGGCTGTACGCCCATTGGTCCACAGCATGAGCCAATGGGCATGCTGCCCGTACTGTACTACACATTCCAGATATGTTAATGGATCCACTGATGGGGGGGGAGTGGGGCAGTGGGGATCAGTGGGGGAGGTGGGTCCGCTGGACCACCAGGGATATTGACGAAATTTTTTGATACAAATGCCCACGATTGGGCTGTGAGCAGTTCACTGGACTACCAGGGATATTGGACATTATTCTATTTTACAAATGTCCACGATCAGGCTGCAAGCGGTCCACTGGACCACCAAGGATATTGGACATTATTCTCTTTTACAAATGCCCGCGATTGGGCTGCGAGCAGTCCACTGGACCACCAGGGATATTGGATTGGATTTATTTTTACTTAAGCTCGTGATTGGGCTGACAGCAGTCCACTGGACCACCAGGGATATTGGATTAAATTTATTTTTACTTAAGCCCGCGATTGGGCTGACAGGGGTCCACTGGACCACCAGGGATATTGGATTCGATTTATTTTTACTCAAGACCGTGATACGGCTGACAGTGGTCCACTGGACCACCAGGGATATCGGATGTTATTATTTTTAACAGATGCCCGTGATCGGGCATGGGGGAGTGCCACCACAGAGGTGCAGCTGGAACTCGGGTGAAGCTGCTGTGTTGTGCCCTGCAATACAGCAGCTCACCTGTGGGTGGCCAGCTGTTCCTTTTTTTTTTGCCTCACCTGTGTACGGCACAAGTAGGGATTGCACATGCATGGACTCAGCACATCCCGGGCTGAATATCGGGATGTGCAGAGTATGCATGGGTATGCCCCTCCTACCTGTGCCACATACATTACTGATGCTCTCCAGCGCATCAGGATTTGTGCCAGGCATGATCCACATTTGAATATCGTGCCAGAGCACATCAGTGGGTTGCTCATGATGCAACACTGTTGTGCCATGCGTAATCCTTTTGAATATCTGGGCCAGGGTGTGCAACTGGTACAAGAAAACAAATACGTTCTAATCTGTATGGTTTCTGTAAACACATGCATACAATCAAAACCCACAAACCTAATACAACACATCATGACTATGTGACTCTTTGGGTGTGTATAGCATGGGGGGAGCTCATTAAGAATGTTTCAATTGGTACTACATTTTGACATGTCACTATGAAACCTCAGAGTACCAATGTTAATAAGGTACAAATTGTAATGAGAAAGCAAAATAATGTGACTTACTGGAAATTGAACCCAGGTCCCTAGAATACTGCCCCGGTGCTCTAACCACTGAACTATAGGCTCACATGGTTGGACTCAAGGTTTCCGAGACACACTTCCTTTCTCTGGTATTGCACATCCCTCAACTAGGAACAATGTAGATGACAATTAGATGATTTTAAACCATCCCAATTATCATCTCCTTTGATAATGAGTCACCAAGCTGCCCCAAGCAGAAGTAGCACCCAATGGATAAGATATGAGGCATCACAGCTAGGCAATCCTGTGTAAATAAATTGCTTGTAAGCTGAAAGCAGATGCACTTGAAGTATTTTCCTACTAAAATTCACAAGTCTGAGCGAGTAGATAAGTTGCAGCATTCTACATCAGCTGCAGATGTCAGACCTGGACAAGTGCTCTATACTACATGAGACAAAATAGGCCTGCAGTGCTGGTCAACCGCTTTCAAGCAGCCTCTCCTTACAGCCAACAACTGGGATTCCAATGTCAGAAAAATATACATTTTACAAGGATGAGCTGCCATTAATGATTCAGCTTCCTCCTGGAACCAGACATGTTTTGGGTCTTGTTATTGTCCTAAGTGAAAAGTGATTCAATAATTGAAATGGTGATTGGAAAGAATAATATGTAGAATTAATAAACACTACAAGAAGGCAGATGCTTTCCAATTTGTATTGTTTCTGTAAACATAAGTATAATCTACAGATTCAAACCCAGTTCAGTCACACACATCATGAGCATGTGTGTGTGTGTGTGTGTGTGTGTGTGTGTGTGTGTGTTTGCGAGCGTGCATGCTTGTGTGTGCATGTGTCTGTGTGTATATGCATGCGTGTGTGGAAACGTCAGTTTAACATTTTAAGTCATACTACATTCTGTTTGACAAATCACTACTCAAACCTCACAATCAACTTAAACACACTAACCATAATAATATTTAAAATTTGCACAAAGAGTAGATGTGATGACAAGAGGTGGAAGCTATTGCTTGCTGTCTAGAAAATAATAGTGAGGATGAAAGGACTGGTGTACAATTTGGGTCCAAGGAATGGTGTATTGATGGTCAATATTCTTCACACACAGCAGGAGCCTGTCCAGACAACTCTACAGGCTCTCCTGCAACACACTCCCTGACGGAGCTCTTCACACACAGCAGGAGCCTGCCCAGACAACTCTACAGGCTCTCCTGCAACACACTCCTGACCGGAGCTCCTCACACACAGCAGGAGCCTGCCCAGACAACTCTACAGGCTCTCCTGCAACACACTCCCTGACGGAGCTCCTCACACACAGCAGGAGCCTGCCCAGACAACTCTACAGGCTCTCCTGCAACACACTCCCTAGACGGAGCTCCTCACACACAGCAGGAGCCTGCCCAGACAACTCTACAGGCTCTCCTGCAACACACTCCCTAATGGAGTTCCTCACACACAGCAGGAGCCTGCCCAGACAACTCTACAGGCTCTCCTGCAACACACTCCCTAATGGAGTTCCTCACACACAGCAGGAGCCTGCCCAGACAACTCTACAGGCTCTCCTGCAACACACTCCCTAACGGAGCTCTCACACAGCAGGAGCCTGCCCAGACAACTCTACAGGCTCTCCTGCAACACACTCCCTAATGGAGTTCTCACACACAGCAGGAGCCTGCCCAGACAACTCTACAGGCTCTCCTGCAGCACACTCCCTAGCAGACTCCTCACACACAGGCCTGCCCAGAACAACTCTACAGGCTCTCCTGCAACACACTCCCTACTTGAGCTCCTCACACACAGCAGGAGCCTGCCCAGACTAACTCTGGGCTCTCCTGCAACACACTCCCTAACGGACTCTTCACACACAGCAGGAGCCTGCCCAGACAACTCTACAGGCTCTCCTGCAACACACTCCCTAACGGAGCTCTTCACACACAGCAGGAGCCTGCCCAGACAACTCTACAGTCTCTCCTGCAACACACTTCCTAACAAAGCTCTTCACACCAGCAGGAGCCTGCTCAGACAACTCTACATGCTCTCCTGCAACACACTTCCCAAATTGAGCTCTTCACACACAGCAGGAGCCTGCTCAGACAACACTACAGATACTGAGACCTTCACAAAGATGCTACACAAGCTTGACTGATAGTTTTGTACTGCTCACTGTTCTGGATTATAGCATGTAATTTAGTTGTTTCATACCTTTACTTTTAGTCGTGTGGCTCTAATCTGATTACTGCCTCTTTATAATAGTTTAGTGTGCCTGTAATCATTAATGCCTGATTCAGATTTGCTTGACATACCTTTTGGCTGCTTCCTGTGCTGCGCATATGCAGTCCCTGTGTACCCCTCTCCCATCATTTCTGCCCCTCTCTTGGCTTTCCCACTCCTGTGACCATTCCTTTGTTCATCTGGTACACTCCCCTCATTTAACCAAGTACCGTATTTTCACTTTTGTTTCAGGCTCTCCTGCAACACATTCCTAAATGGAGCTCTTCACACATAGTAGGAGCCTGCTCAGACAACACCACAGGTATGGGAGACATTCAAAAAGACACTAAGCAAGCTGCAGTCCTGCACTAATGAGCCCCATCGATGTGCAAGCACGTTGACTGACTCTCCCACCCTGGCACTACACTTATAGGTCCTCAAGGTCATGTAACTAGTCAAATGACCCCCCTTCTGGTTTCTAAGTACCCATTTCTCCATTTGTTCATTATAAATTATGACCACTAGGAGTCACTAGTGCACCTTTCTCAGGTACTTGCTCCCCTTTCACTACCATCCCTGTTCTTCCCGTCTGTCAGCTACTGTTGTTGACTTTGGTTTCCAGACTTCCCTGTCCCCCTGGGATTCAAACCCTTGACCCTAGATACTGAAGGCAAGTACACTACCACTGTGCCACTTGTAGGGTTCAAAGCTAAATGAGTTTCCTTCTGTCTTACTCACCTCGTTCACCTGCCTCTTTGGTACTCTGCCCCCTGCCCAATCCCCCCATCCCCTTTATTCCCAACTACCATCACAGCCTGTCCTTCTCCTTTGCTAGTTGAGTTACCTCCCCACTCGCCACCCTTAAGTCTGTTTTACGCATACTGTAATCCCAATTTTCCTGGATCATTTCCTGGCCAACTATGTGGTCCCCTGAGTTCCCACACCAACTTATTCTCTTCTTGTTACTCTTCATCCCACATATCCCAAAAAGTCCTGGTGCTGAAACCACCCCTCACTCACCAATCCTGGTGACCTCAGTACCACCCTGCGCCCAAGGTGTCCACACAGATCACCACCCAGTACCCACCCTACCAGGCTGGGACATTATGATTATTGGGCTGCCCACACTCTCTTTTTGATCTCACACTTTGCCTCACTGTCAGTGCCCCATCAACAAAACCTGCTCCCAAACACCCAGTTACCCTAAAACCAAAACTGATTAAGCTCATGCTAGTGCATCATGCCCTGCTACTCTTGCTACTCTCAGCAATGTACACCCAAACCCTGGCCCTCTGCAGCAACTGCAAATAAAAACTACTGGCCTAAAGATTGCTTTCCTCAACATCCGGAGCCTATTACCAAACTTGATCAGTTTCAAGTCTGGGTACAATAGCACAAGCCTGATGTACTAGCTGTTGCTGAAACCTGACTCTCTCCCAAAGCTCCTGACTCTGCTGCTGCCCTAGCTGGATATACACTCTTCAAAGCTGACAGGCTTGTGAAAAAAGGGAGGGGGGTTGTGCCATCTACCTCTCGCACACATTACAGGGCCATGCCCTTCCAACCCTGTCTGCCGGGAATAGTGCCCAGGCAATTGCAGTCAAAGTCACCTCAGGAACAAAAAAGGAAAGTCACTCATTGTCCTATCAGTCTATATTCCACCTAGGTACACAGCCACTGAATTTGACTCAGTCATAGATTACATCACCACACTTCCTAATCACTCTGAGATTGTTGCCATAGGTGACTGCAAAATCAATTGGTTTGTACCTGAGGCTAGCCCTTTTAAGGATGCCGCTGCTACCATTGGCCTCACCCAGATGGTGCAGTCCTCTACCAGGGTTAACTATAGAACTGGGACAACACCCTAATTGACCTCATTTTCACTAATAGGCCTGATAGAATTAAGGGAATTATGGTACTTCCTGAGTCCCTCAGAGATCATTCCCCTTTCATTTGTCACTGGTCAGGTCAACATCCCAAATGCCCTAACAAGTCAACCTACCATCGTGCTCTAAGGTGAGGGCAGCTCGAGCAATTTCAAGAATACCTCCGCCTTTGTGACTGGTCACCAATTAATATTGCAACAAATGTGGACCTAGCACTAGTGCATTTCATCTCCCTCTTCAAGAAAGCATGTGATATCTTTGCCCCTTTCAAAACACAGAAATACAAATCTCACAGCAACCCCTGGATCATCAAATCACTCCTAGGCATCATGCCCTCCCAGGATCTTCTGTTGCACATTGTAAAGGCCACAAATAAACCTAGCAACTGATAACACTACAAGCAGGACAGAAATGCCACACCCTTGCAGCACGCCTAGTCAGAATTACTTACTTCAAAGACCAGTTCTCACACTCCTGGGGGAATAGCAAAACATTTTGGGAGAATATAAAGAATCTAAATGGCAAGCCAAATAAGTCTCCTCCCCCTCCAGTTCTCAATGTAAATGGTGTTATCACTCAGGATTCTAAAGAGATAGCTGATATTTTCAATATTGCTTTCACTGACCTGATTGGTGTACTCCTTCCTAATTTCTTCAATGATCCCTCCTGTCAGAATAATGAAAGTAACATGAGTCCTACTCCTAACTCTCTCCCCCCTTTTTATTTCAAAGCAATAACTACAAAGTCAGCAAAAAAAAAAGAAAAACTACCTGAAAAACTCCAGATTTAGTAGCAACACCCTTAATCTTACATTGCTACGTCTTACCCTTGACTCCATTCTGTCACCACTCACCAAGATACTCAACCTATCCCTCTGCCATGGTCAATTCCCCTTGATCTGGAAAGCAGATCTAGTGATGCCAGTACACAAGAGCAGTGATAGGGCCAACCACTCCAACTACTGCCTGATTTCCATTTTGCCTCCCCTTTCCAAAGTCCTGCAGTGAATAGTTGTCAACCAGCTGACGGACTGCTTAGCCACCTATAATATACAATGTGCCCAACAGCACGGTTTTAGAAACCGCTACAGTACCACCACTGCCCTTCTTGAATTTACAGACTTCATTCATAAGTCACTAGACCGTGGTCACCTTGTGGGGTTGATCTATGCTGACCTCACAAAGGCATTTGATACTGTTCATCATATTCTGTTACTTAGGTCTCTACCCTCCCTTGGATTCTCACATGGTGTCATACTTTGGTTCAAAAGTTACTTAGCAGACAGAACCTAAAGAGTCAGAATACATGATACACTCTCAGGTAGCCGCCCGGTATGCTCAAGAGTTCTGCAAAGCTTAGATTTGGGTCCTCTCTTATTCAGCCTCTTTCTAAATAAGCTTCCCCAAGTTTTCCCAACAAACTTGCTTCTATATGCAGATGACGCAGTGCTTTACATCAGCCAGCCAGATCCCTACCACTCACCAGCTGCTTACAAGATAATTTCAATGCAGTTGAGGACTGCTTCTCTGAACATAAACTTATTTTGAACTATAAAGAAAAACAAAGTGATGCTCTTTGCCAGCCCTCACAGTAAGCATAAAAATACCCAGTTACACATCACCAGTAACCTTTACACATTCT
Source organism: Neoceratodus forsteri (assembly GCA_016271365.2). Taxonomy (NCBI): domain Eukaryota; kingdom Metazoa; phylum Chordata; order Ceratodontiformes; family Ceratodontidae; genus Neoceratodus; species Neoceratodus forsteri. The sequence continues at coordinate 27,735,072 of JADMNL010000035.1, read as the reverse complement.
AGAACAAGTCCATAACTTTAAATAAATAGGTATAACACTCGACTGTAACCCATCCTTTAATGAACATGTAAATATAATTTCTAGAGCTGTAAGCATCAGACTAGGTCTTCTGGATAGACACAGGCACAGTATGTACCAGGAAGTGCTCCATCTTGCCATTACTACTTCCATCCTCTCAATTATTGATTTTGGGCTCATAATCTATTGCTCTGCCACCACCACCACACTCAGACCACTAACTTTTGCCCTAAACAAGGTGTGCCGCCTAGTTACTGGAGCCTGACTATACACCGATACTTGCAACTTCTACACCTCAGCAAATTGGTTAAACCTCCAGGACAGAATTCATTACAAAAACCTACCTGTTCACAAAGAAAATTAGCCCTAGTCTAGCACCACCCACACTTCTGCAGCTCCTTAACAGGACAAGAGGTCACCACTGCACTAGAAGCATGTCCAGCCCAACTTTTCATGTTTCATTCTGCCATACTACACATGCACAGTGAACATTCATGTATAGAGCTCTGAGCTGGCTAAACAGTCTCCCACCCGACCTTCTGACTGACACCAAAATTGGACCCATCAAAAATAAACTTTGGCAGTATCTTTTGGAACATAGCAGCCATGACTGCCTGTCCTAACTTACCATAAATATCCCTTTCTCTCTCCTAACACCCCTCATCTCGCACTACTCAGATACCCTTCTCCCTCCAAGCTCTTTTCTTCTCATACTACTTACTAATCTCATTATTTCTCCTCTTCCTCTACTTCCCCCTCTATATTCCTTACTATACCAAGCACCTTCACTTTTTGTTTTCCGCTCCCTTTTCACGCCAGCCCTGGCACAGTCTTTTGCCTCCATGCTGTACACCCAACTGTTCCCATCCCCACTCTCTGTTTAGCACTTAAACACACACTGCCACTCCATTGCCCCCTCACTTCTCCTTGTCCCACCAACTTGAACTCCTGACTCCCTTTTTTCCACTTTTCTCTGCAGTATGAAATCTTGTAATACTACTGATGGATCTTCTGAGACAGCGCTACGAGACTCAAGCTTTCCTCACCTGATGTATACTCACCACAGCTGACCATGAGCTGGCTTTTACAGTAACCATCAGGGACTGTAAAAACCAGCTATGGTATAGCTCAAGACAAACACCACTGGTGAAAAAAAAACTAATCTTGTGCCCGGTTTCTCCTGCCCCACTGCTGCCTCATTTGGGGGAGAGGGTGAAGGGTATGCAGTCTGTGAAGGGGAGTGAAGTTTGCACTTGGAGAAAGCTGTAAGCAGATGAAACATGCTGTTCTGCCTCCAGCTACAGAAGAAGCTGCTCAGGTGAGTGCTGCTGGCTGCAGTTCTAGGTAGGAGCATAGAGGCAAGCTCCTATCTGTATCCATATATTGCAAAAAATAAAGACTAGTGAACTGTGCATTATATGACTTGGCTATAATCCCATCTTGAGGTTTTGTTGACATGTTGGAAACTCTCAAGTGTCACTCTTGAGGTTTCATGTCACCAGAAACCCTCAATCATATTATAGTCTGGTAATACACAGCCCCCTATTGATTATTCTATTTGTAATTTTTGGTTCCAACTGTTTTTTTGTAACTGCAAGCTATCAATCAAACTCACACTGTTGAAGCTGTATGCCCCATTAGCACAGCTACTTTTTTTTTTGGTACATTCTTTTTCGCTGTGGTCGCTGGTGGTGTGGCGTCTCTCTGGCGGGGCCCTCTCAGCCGCTCCTCTACTATCCTGCCTGAACTCCTTCCCCTTATCAAGGAATTGGGTGCTGAGTCTCCCCTGCATACCCCATATGGGGAGGTGGGGACCATGGAGAGTCAAGTAGGGGGTCGGAGCTTGCATTGGAGCATGTGGGAGTGGCCCTGGAGTGACCACCGTTGTCTCCCCACCAACTGGGGTTTTTCCACTTTGTGTGTGTGTTGCACTCGAGATGCCAGATGTGCAATGATGTCTATGTGAGGGACGTGCCCTCACTGACATCCACTGGTGCCTGCCCCAAAACAGCACACTCCTTACAGTACCTCCCAGTCTCCACCAGGTGTCACTGCAGATTGAGGCATCCCCACAAACCCACCACAGGAGAGGAGAGCAACCCTCTCTATGCTTAATTCTCTCCTCCCCCTGCTAATCCCCAGCAACCAGAGTCTGTCCCTGAACCCCGGTCACCAGTGTGGCGCAAGATGTGGCATCCAGTGCCTCAGCCCTCAGCACCACTGGGCCAGCTAGCACAGCTGCTTCAAATTTCAATTAGTGTTCCTCACAGAAAAGCAGCTAAATTTTCAGTTTAAAACACACAAGTTAAAGTTTACATACCTGAACAATGGTCAGGTTCCAGTTTACATAACTACTCTCTCTGTTTCTCTAAACCACTTCATTATTAATACGCTGCACAATGACTATAAGAAAACAAAACCTGGGTAGGTGTGCATAACACAAAATTTCACTCACACCCTTAGTGTGGAATGTTGTTATAAATGCAATGAAACCCAGGCTGCCCACTGCCTTGATATGGCAATATCCAGTGTTAAAGACAGAGGAGCTGCTTCAACAGTCCATGAAATTTAAACTCCAAAATACATTTTCAAAGTACATCTGAGTATAAGATAATTCTGATAGACAGAAATGTCTTACTATCTTAATGTCTTAATAATCTAAGAAATACAGTATGCCTTACTTGTTACACTAGCTCTCGAGGCCTAGTTCATCTCTCTGCTAATAGGGTTACCACCTTTTAAGAAGCCCAAAATAGAAACATAGACTTTGATGGCAGATAAGGACTACTTGGCCCACCCAGTCTGCCCATTTCCCTACCTACTGGATAAGCTGCAGATTCTAGTTAACCAACAGCCTGCTTCCTGCAACCCCCCACTATAATTGCCTTGTGTCTGTCCCATGCTTGTTTGAATTCCCCCACTGTTTTAGACCCAACGACCTCCTCAGGAAGGCTGTTCCATGTATCCACCACTCTCTCTGTGAAAAAGAATTTCCTCACATTACCCCTGAGCCGTCCCCCCTCTATCTTTAAACTGTGCCCCCTTGTTCTTACACATCTCTTTTTTTGAAAGATGCTACCCTCCTGGACTTTGTTGATTCCCTTGAGGTACTTGAATGTTTCTATCATGTCCCCCATGTCCCTCCTTTCATCAAGGGTATACATATTAAGCTCTCTCAGTCTCTCCTCATATGGTTTCTGATGTAGACCCTGCACCATTTTAGTTGTCCTTCTCTGGACTGCTTCCATCCTGTCTATGTCCTTGCGTAGATGGGGTCTCCAAACTGCACACAGTACTCCAGATGGGTCTCACCAACTGTCTGTATAGAGGGATAACCACTTCCCTTTTTCTACTTGTGATGCCTTCCTATGCATCCCAGTATCAGCTGGCTCTCCTTACCGACTTTTCACATTGCTTACCCACCTTGAGGTCATCTGATATGACTACCCCCAGGATCCTTTCCATTTTTGTTGTTGTTAGTACCTCCCCTGCTATTGTGTACTATTCTCCTGGGTTTTTGTTTCCCAGGTGCATTACTTTGCACTTCTTTGCACTGAATCTAAGTTGCCATATGTCTGACCATTCCTCCAACCTTGCCAAGTCCCTTCTCATCTTTTCTACCTCCTTTTGTGTATCAACTCTGTTACAGATCTTTGTGTCATCTGCAAAGAGGCATACCTTTCCCTCCAGACCCTCTGCAATGTCACTTATAAAGATGTTAAAGAGGATTGTACCCAGTACTGAGCCCTGAGGTACTTCACTAGTAACCCCCCTTTCTTTGGAATGTGTTCCATTCACTATTACCTTCTGTGTCCTGTTGTGCAGCCAGTTCGCTACCCAGGCTACCACCCTGGGATCCATTCCCAGGCTGGCTAACTTGATTATTAATCTTTTGTGTGGGACTGTGTCAAATGCCTTGCTAAAGTCTAGGTAGGCCATATCCACAGCCCCTTCCTGGTCTATTACTTTGGTCACCCAGTCAAAGAAATCAATTAGATTAGTCTGACATGACCTTCCTGCTGTAAATCCATGCTGCTTTGGGTTCTGTGCCCCGCTGGCCTCTAGGTACTCAACAATTCTTTCTTTCAGAAGTGATTCCATCATTTTCCCTACCACTGAGGTCAAACTTACAGGTCTGTAGTTTCCTGCTTCTGCCTTGCTCCCACTTTTGTAAAGGGGAATCACATCTGCCCTCCTCCAGTCCTCAGGTACCACCCCATCCTGCCATGATTTGTTAAAAAGTGTGGTCAGTGGTGTCACTAGGTCCCCCCTTAGTTCTTTTAGGATTCTGGGGTGAATCCCGTCAGGCCCCATTGCTTTGTCCACCTTGAGTTTTAGGAGTTCTTTCAGTACTCTTTCTTCTGTGAATGGACTGGTGTCAACCCCCTACCCAGAGTGCTTCTATTGTCTGGTTTAGGTAACTGCTCCTCATCTTCTTTTGTGAATACTGAGCAAAAGTATTCATTCAGTATCTCTGCCTTTTCACTGTCTCCCTCTGCCCACCTCCCCTCTCCTTTATTAATCTTCACTATCCCTCCCTTAACCTTTCTATGCTCCCTAATGTACCTATAAAAGGTTTTATCCCCCTTTTTGACCAAGTTGGCTATTTTTTCCTCGGTTTGTGCCTTTGCTATTCTGACTGCTTTTCCTACTTCTTTCTGCTTTAATTGATACAGTTCCCTGTCGTGCTCCTTCTGTGATTCCTTATACTTTTTGAATGCAGCCTTTTTCTCCTTAACCTTCCCTGCCACCTGTTTTGAGAACCATAGTGTTTTTTTACTCCGCTTTATTTTCTTTATTTGTTTTACACAAAGACTTGTTGCTTCTATGATGGCAGTTTTGATTATTCTCCATTGTTCTTCCACCCCTCCTATTTGGCCATTTGCTAGTGCATTCTTCAGGTGTTCACCCATTTTGCCAAAGTCAGCCCTTCTAAAGTCCAGTATCCTTGTTTTTGTATGGCTTATCTCCATGGTTGTGCTCATTGTGAAGCACAATGTGCAGTGGTCGCTTGTTCCCAGATGTCTACCAACTTCTAAAATGGGACATTTCTAACCGAAACATGATTTTTCGCAGGACAGTACCGAACCTCGACCGATGCAACAAACTTGTTTTCTCTATATAATCAGAATTAAGGCTAAGTATTGTAGTTTCTTAGTTGCTTCTATTGTTTCTTATCATTTTAAGGTATTTTAGTTAAGCTATTGTAGTTTTCTAGAACATTTAGTGGAAAGTTAGAAAATATATTTACTACTGTAAAATCAGGACATGTAGTATTTTTCATGTTTTTTTGCAGGACACAGCTGCCTAAATCAGGACTGTCCTGCGAAAATCAGGACAGGTGGTAACCCTATCTGCTAAACCTTCCACATGTAAACAGTACCAGGTCATATGTCCTATTCTACTTGGTGTTCAGACAAGAAATGCAGCCTTGTCTCATGCTATCTAGCTTCAAGAAACATGAGAGCAGGTTACATTTTGTGTCTGAACTTCAATCAGAACCAGATATTTACTTTGAAAACCGCCATTCCCTGATTAAGTCGCAATCCAGGAAACATTGGTGACTGTTTCCATGGAATTGGAATAAGGGAATATTAATTTAGGAGTTGAGCTTTCTGTTTCTTCTTTTGGAGTTTATGCTTTTATAAACTCCTTGGGCTTTGTTCTAAGGGTTTACTTAGCATTCTACACATTGTGTGTGTGTGTGTGTGTGTGTGTGTGTGTGTGTGCAATTCTGGTTACACACTCCATGTCATCTAAATATTTTTGCTTACATTTTTCCTGGAGGCATAAGTTGTTATTTAAGGTTCTTGTTAGGTGGCCACTTTAATCATCAGTCAAAACTCCTATTTAGCACGATAGCATCCCAGACAGCTAAAATGTCTTAGGTATGTACACAGCTGTAGGCCAGCAGCCAGAGTTTCCAAGTTGGTGAGAAATATGTTTTTGTGTATTTTGGGAATATGGCATCTTGGACTTGAAACTGTGGTAAAAGACTTCTCTAGTTTGGAGACTTACTGGAACAATCGAGAGATGCCCTAATAGTAACCTGACAATAATCCACTCACTAAGATAAAATTCAGGTGTCCATGGCAACCCTTTGTGGTCTGATGGTAGTGAAATGTGTGCAGTACTGGTGCCCTTGTTCTTCTAATCAAGAATGTTAAACATAAAAGGTCATGAGATTTATTTACTGGGGTCTATGGTAGGTGTGTGGTATGGTAAATATATACAACACAAAATGCCACATGGGGATCCATGGGTAAGTTAAAAGAAAACCACAGAATACTGTAGCAGAAAGAAAACCTGACTTCTCAAGATTGTCTCATCATCATAGACAAAATGGTGGATTGCCACTATTTTCTCTCTTATGCCTATCTCTTTTTCCTTCCATCTGGTAGTCACCCTATGAGATAGTTTCTTGATCACACCAGTCATTTTGAAAACTGACAAGGCACCAGGACCGGATAGGCTGCATCCGAGAGTTCTGAAAGAACTTGCAGATGAACTAGCAGCTCCACTAGCTGCACTTTTCAACACCTCTCTGCAGATAGGATGGATGCCTCAGGATTGGAGGGTGGCCCATGTGATGCCTATCCACAAAGGGGGAGGTCTAGGGAGGAGATGGGAAATTACAGGTCTGCCAGCCTAACATTGGTGGTAGGTAAACTAATGGAGGGCTTCATCAAGGAGCAGCTTGGAAGGCAACTGGAAAGGTTGGGGCACATGGATGACACAGTATGGCTTTGTCACGGGGAGGTCGTGCCAGAACAGCCTTAAAGATTTTTACGACTGGGTGACGGGGACCCTGGACAGACAAAGACGTCCTATACCTGGATTTCAGTGAGGCGTTTGACTTGGTACCCCACATCGGGTTGTTGACAAAGTTGGGGGGGTGGGAAGACAGTTGCTTAGATGGGTAGATAACTAGCTTACAGATAGAACACAGAGGGTAGTGGTGGGTGGGATAGTCTCCTCCCCTAGGAAGGTCTTCAGTGGGGTTCCCCAAGGCTCAGTGCTGGGACCACTCCTATTCAATGCCTATGTCTCCGATATAGGTAGGGGGGGTTAGGAGTAGGATGAGCCTCTTCGCAGATGACTCTAAACTGGGAGCACTGGCTGACGGGGAGGAAGTGAGAGAGACAGTCCAGAGGAATCTGGATACCCTGGAAGATTGGTCAAGGAGATGGGGACTGGGGTTTTAATCCAGGGAAGTGTAGGGTGCTGCATTTGGGGTTCAGAAACCCAGGTCATGTATACACCCTGGGAGGGATCTCACTGCATGCCACAATGAATGAAAGGGACCTGGGGGGTGGTGGTAAACACCAGAATGAACAAAACTGAAAACTGCAGAAGATCTGCAGCAAAGGCAAACAGGATTCTGCACTCACAGCCTGCGGAATAATGTCCAGGAAGAGGGAGGTGATCCTTCCTCTGTATAATGCCTTGGTCAGGCTGCATCTTGAGTACTACGTGCAGTTCTGGAGACTTCTCCTTAGGAAGGACATAGCATTGTTGGAGAGGGTTCAGAAGAGGGCAACCAGGATGATCTGGGGCATGAGTGCAAGGACCTATGAAGAAAGGCTGGAAGTCATTGGGCTGTACTCACTGGAGGACAGAAAAGACAGAGGTGACATGATTGAGGTATTCAAATATGTGAAAGTGATTAACAGGGGCAGAGCCAAAGAAATGTTCAGGCTAAGGAAAGGGGGCACAACTAGGAGGCATAAGTGAAAGTTGGAGGGGGGGAACCTACAGGGGAGAATGTAGAAGGCATTACTTCACTGAGAGGGTGGTGGAGACATGCAGTGCATTGCCTGGGAGTCTAGTTGAGCAGAGCACAGTGGAGAGCTTTAAGAAGAGGTGGGACAGATGCATGAGTATACTAAAGCCGAGGCTGATCCTCTCGGGGACCGGGGGGGGAGGAGGAGCTAATGCCCAATAGAGGCTGGTTAATGAGCAGACACGAAAGACTGTTAGGCCTATTCTGCTGGCTTTTAGTATGTTTATATTATGTTAACTGCATTGAGTATTGTACATCAAGGCTGTACTCCCAACCAGTTGGAGCACTCCTTTTCCCTGTCCTCGAGACACTCTTATACAGCAAAGAGAGATTCACATGCAGGTACCCAAAAACAGGCAAGGTTGGGGCAGTTTTTCTTCAATTTTAAATATTAATTGATCCATCTTAATCAGTAATATATTTATACTGCCACAGAGTCTACTCTCAGTTACAAGGGTGGTCTCACTTTCTCTTATGATATCAGACCCACTCATGTGGAACATAGAAGCGTACAAGTCCTTCTCTGGACTGCCTCCATTTTGTTAATGTCCTTGTGCGGATGCAGCCTCCAATACTGCACACAGTACTTCAGATGGGCCTAACCAGTGTCTTGTAAAGAGGGATTATTACTTTTCTCTTATGACTTGTGATACCCCTGCTAATACACCCCAACATCCCTCTAGCCTTACCTACTGCTTTAGTGGTCTGCTTGGATGATTTTGGGTCACCTGTGATGATGATGCACAAATCTCTTTCTTCCCTTGTGATTGCCAGCAACTCCCCTCCCAACGTAATGGTGGCTTCAAGGTTTCTCTTCTCTATGTGTATGGTCTTGCACTTATTTGCATTAAACCACAGTTGACACTCTTCTGACCATTTTGCCAGTTTTTCCAGATCTCTTCTCATTCTGCCCTCCCCATCTGGATCATTTACTCAGTTGTAGATCTTGGTGTCATCTGCAAACAGACAAACCTTGCCCTCCAGTCCATCTGCAATATCACTGATGAAGATATTAAAGAGGACTGACCCCAGGACGGATCCCTGAGGTACCCCACTTGTGACTTGCATCTCTTCACACTGTATACTGTTTACCACCACTCTCTGTTTTCTGTCAGTTTGCAACACAGTTGACCAACCTCTGACCCACCCTGAGCCTACCCAGCTTATTAATCAGTCTTCTAGGTTGAACAGTATTGAAAGTGTTGCTGAAGTCAAGGTAGGTGACATCAACTGCACCCCCTTGGTCCACCACTCTGGTTACCCAGTCAAAGAAATCTATGAGATTAGTTTGGCAGGACCTTACTGTTGTAAACCCATGTTGTCTTGGGTCCTGCACTCCTATGGATTCCAGGTGTTGCACTATCCTTTCCTTAAGGAATGCCTCCATAATCTTGCCCACTACTGAGGTAAGACTGACTGGTCTGTAGTTCCCTGCCTCCTCCCTGCTACCACTCTTATGGAGCGGGGTCATATGAGTCCTTCTCTGGTCTTCTGGGACTGCTCCTGTGCTCAGAGAATCACTAAACAGTTCTGCTAATGGCTCTGATAGTTCCACCCTTAGCTCCTTTAGTACCCTAGGATGTATGCCATCAGGTCCCATTGCCTTGTCCACCCTGAGCTTAGTGAGCTCTTGTAGGACCCTTTCTTTTGTGAAGGGACTTGTGCACACCTCCCTCCCCACCGTGTCCATGGTACTGAATTGTGGGCTATGCCCTACCTTCTCCTCAGTAAATACTGAGCAGAAGTATCTACTTAGGATAAATGCTTTTCCTTGGTCCTCCTTGACACACTCCCCCTTATCCCCTTTGATCTTAGCAATACCCCCTCTGGACTTTCTCCTTTACTAATGTATCTATAGAAAGTCTTGTCACCTTCTTTTACTGTTCGTGCTAGTGTTTCCTTGGTTTGGGCCATTGCCTGCCTTACTGCCTTCCCTGTCTCACTTAGGGAAGTTTGGTATGCCTCCCTATCTTTGTCCTGCTGTGTTTCTTTATATTTCCTGAAGGCCAACCTTATGGCTCTGATCTTTTCTGCTACTGTTTTTGAGAACCAAAGTGGGTTTCTCCTTCTTTTGGTCTTGCTTTTCTCTCTAAGACAATGAGATATTGCTTCAAGTATTGCATCCTTGATGCTTGCCAACTTTGCAAGTACCTTCTCACCTGTATTTCTTCTTGCCAGGGCTAGCTTAACTTTGTTGGCCATCTTATCAAAGTCAGCTCCTCTGAAGTCCTACATTTTTGCCTTGGAATGGGATGATTTAGTTCCAGTGGCCACATTTACCCATACCATGTGATGGTCACTTCCCCCTAGGTATCCTTCTACCTGGAGATCTGTGATCCTTTCCCCATTAGTCAGTACCAGATCCAGGATAGTCCTATCTCTTGTGGGTTGTTGTATCAATTGTTTGAGGCCCTCCCCCTGCAGGGAATCCATTATGTGTCTAGTTCTGGTGGATGTTCCTGCTGGTATTGACCAGTCTTTATCTGGCATGTTGAAGTCTCCCATTAGCAGAACCTCCCCTTTAGCTGTCATGTTTTGTACATCTTCTAACAGTAATGTGTCTCTGTCCTCCGCCTGGTCTGGAGGCCTGTAGACAACTCTGGTTTGTATGGTTGTCTCATTTCCTGTTTCCAGGGTGACCCACAGTTCTTCTAGATCCTTATGTGTATTCTGAATTTCTGTAGTTTTAATATTTTTATTGACATAGAGGGCTACTCCGCCACTTCTTTTTGCACCTCAGTCTCTTCTGAACAGTACATAGCCAGGTACTGAAGTCTCCCAAGTGCGGTTACTGGTAAAACATGTCTCCCTAATGGCTACCATGTCCAGTTTAGCCTCTGTCATTGTTGCCTCCAGGAATAGGATCTTGTTTCCCAGAATGCGGGCATTTTTGTACAAGATTTTCCATTGGCCAGATTTTGGTGCATTAGTTGTTGGGGGAGGTCCTGCATTTCCCCTGTGCATTGTATGGGGAACCAAACCTTTCTCTTTACCTTCTGTTTGCAATCCTCATACCCTAAAAGTGCATGTGAGACCACTGTTACGCTTATAAAAGTGGCCTCTGTGGAAGTATGAACACACATCACACTGTCAAAGCAGCAGGACCTATTTAGTATGTTTTGCATATTTTGTAACTGTTCTAAATTCTGATGGAACAAAGTCTCAGAATCCTGTCTGAAAACCATCAACTTAAGTACCCAAACAAATGATTTACTTACCAACTACCAAGACATGCACTGCAGCAGCTTTGCTCGGATTAGTATGGGATGAAAACCGGAAAACCCCAGTATGGTTTTCAGAGGCCTGGATGATCTGTAGCAATCCATCTAGTGCAAGAAAAAAGTGCTTTCCATAGTCATCTCTCAGTGACCTTGGTGTTTCAGAAAAAGTCCCAACTAAACTAAAATCCTCATTATTCTGAGAGTATCTAAGTTCTATGGGATAGTCTTCTTGGACAAAAGGCAAGGAACAATTGGCTGATCCTCCAGTTGGGACAGTTATATTATTACCTAGGCAGGAGACAAAAGAAACAGAAAATGAAATATTTAAATTACATGTTTTCTGTGGGATTCCCTATTTCTTTCTCTGAGAAAAATAAACTAAACTTGAACTGTAAATGTTTTGCATAGAGATGCTCAGGCATTTCACAGGGTTTTACAGATATCCCTCAAATTTCATAGTTTTGGGCTATATAAGTTAAAGATGAACAATGGGAGTGCCACTCCAAGTTTGGCAAAAATACATTTTCCTAAGTAGAGTCTCATGATCTGGAAAATGTATCAATTTTAACCAATAGTAGCAACCAAGATAATATATTCTACATGAATTGAGGAGAGACTTTGTTATTCTCATTGCAGTACTGTTGTATCTTGCTCTTTTCCAAAAAGCAGCACTTGTCTGCTTGCCCCTTAAAACTGAATTATAAGCTACAGAACACCATAACACATGATTCCTTCATTACTTTCTACGCTTTTAAAACATTTCTTGACAGTCATTTTGTGGATGTTTGTAACTGCTGACAAATCCACTGAACCTCATACTTCCTCTAGGATTTTGTATACTATTTGCAGCTTCTTTGTTCAGCAAGCTGTACTGTACTGTACTGTACTGTACCATGACTTCATGGCATGTTATCAATCCCCTGCCTCTATATATAGCTCATGCCATGCTTTTCAGGCCTATTTTCTGTACCTACTGCTTTTTTATTCGTGTATATATCATGATTTTTTTGCCTTTTGTTTTTATCAAGTATCATAACAGTTTCTATCCTGTATATGCTTCACTGTGGATATTTTTGAATCTTTTCACTGTCCTAATGAGGACCTCCCTGTAAATAAGCATGATTCAATTGAGCTTTTCCTGGTAAACCAAAAAAATACAAATCCAAAACAATGGATACTACTACTACTAATAATACAAACCTCATAGTCCAGGATAATTCAGATTGTTTTGTTTTGTTTGCTTGAGCACTGGAACACATGGTGCTTATCATATGCTTTGAACAACTAATCCATATCTTAAACTGTCATAGATACATACACAGCTAGATAGACAGTAAAGGATAGAAAAAGCTATAGGCTCAATTTTCAAAAGATGACACAGGGCTTGCATCGAGCCCTGCATCAATCCCATTCTTTAGTGCAACTGCACCAAACTCTTTTAGCACAACTGCACCCGATTTTCATATATCGCACACAGTTGCAACAGTTTTCATACTTTACAGCAGCTTGTGCCAAATATTTGGTGCAAAACCCATAAAAAACGTCCCCCAAATGGCACAAGATAGGCTATGGAAAACCTACTCTAACTTGTGGCATTTGACAGTCAAAACTGAAAATCCCAGTGGATGGTTGGGAGAATGCTGTAAGCCCTGTGAGCCAAACCCTCAGTGCACCAGGGACTTGTGGCATTCTCAGGGCTCTGAAAGTCTCAATCAATCACTCAATCTTTATTTAGCCAGGTGAAACTCCATTGAGCAAGTACATTTTCAAGGAGGGCCTGGTAGGTACAGAAAAAATAATACAGTAGCACAATAGAACATATAGCACAAATGGGCATAGTAATAAAATACATAGGAAAAAACAAGGTACAAGGATAATCAGTGAGGCCCAGTCATAAGGTGAAGCCTCATCCCAGTAAACAGTACAGCAGAGAGGTGGAAGTAAGTCCACCTAGTTTGCTCCGTTGTTCCTACATAGATTTACTTTGCTCTTTCACAGTTTCCCAACCCTTTGTTCTTAGCTACCCCCACAAAAATGTCCCATTGTGTTTTGAACCCCAAAATAGTCCAAGTGTGGTGTTGTCCTGCCCAGTGTCAGCAGGTGGTTCTTGAATAAGGATATTGCACTCCTGGAGAGGGTTCAGAGGAGGGCAACTAAAATGATATGGGGTCTGGGAGATAGGTCATATGAGGAGAGACAAGAGGAACTCAATCTGTACTCACTGAAGGAGAGGAGAGACAGAGGGGACATAATTGAGGTCTTCAAGTATCTAAAAGGGGTAAATGGGGTAGGCTTAAATGGGGTCTTTCAGAGGAGGTGGAGGGGGCCACCTGTGGGCACAGTTGGCGGCTGGAGGGTGGGAGACTCAGGGGGAAAAGAAGAAGGTGATACTTCATTGAGAGGGTGGTGGAACTGTAGAATGCACTGTCCGAGGAGTTGGGGGAAGTGACTATGGTGGGAGGGTTCAAGAGAGGCAGGGACAGGTATCAGAGGAGGTTGAGGCTGAACAATGTTGTATATGGGGGGATCACTGGAAGATTGTGGGGGACAGGAGGGGGACATCAGTGCCCACTAAATGTACAGACTCTCAAGCAGACTTGATAGACTGTGAGACCTACTCTGCCGGCATTTTAGTGTGTTAGTATATCTCCTTTAAAAATTTTTTTTTTCAGGGAACCGCAGCTGGTCACTTTAAGCATTTCCTTAGCTCAGCCTCTCCATCTCTACAGTTGGTTTAGTTGCTTATTGCGGTACTTCTCATCTTCTGCAACAAGAGTTTTAGACTGTGATGACCACAGTTGCACATAGTACTCCAAGTGCATCATTACCAGTGACCAAAAAGGGGAATGGGTTACATCACTTTCACTGCATTTTATGGCTCTTGTAAAGTAGTGCAGCATTTGATTTGCCTTACCTACTGTTCTGCCACTGCACATTGTTGTAACAGCTTTGGCATCCATTGTCATTCATCTTCCAGCTACAGTTTAACTCATGGCAGGGGTTGAAACTGGCACCAGCCCATTAGCCAAATGCTGGTAGATTTTTTTTGTCTGGCTAGTAAAATTTTCCTTTAACTAGCCCTGTGGGCTTGTACTGGATAAGGTAACATTTCAGTAAGTACATGAGCTGGGCTAGTGAAAAAGTCTGTGTGGCTAGTGGATTTCCACATTCACTAGCCCTGCTGGCTAGTGACTGAAAAACTTAATTTCAAACCCTGCACCAGTTCATCTGAACCTATGTAATTAAGTTTCAATGGGCTTATGCAACTTAGTATAGTGTTATGCTTGTGCAACTTGTGATAAGCATTGTGTGGTTTTTCACCTCTCTATCTATGGGATATACCACCATGTAGGGGTATGGAAGGCAAGGTACACTAGAGGAGGGTTCTACCCCAGAGGTGCCATGGGAATGATTTCCTTGGCTAAAGGTCCCTTAAGAAGGAGCCTTGAGAAAGAGAGGCAAGCTGCTGGAGGAGGAGGGGAGGATGGTGAGGCAATCAAATCAACCTTTATTTCTTTAAAGGCACCTTTCTTAAACCAAGGTGCCTGTACATAAATGATCAATTTCCATTAAAACCATAAATATAAAACAATAATTAACAATTCTAATGCATTGGTTTGGTGGCACTATATTAAATTTTCATCCATAAATGTCAGGCTGAACAGGTATGTTTTTAGTTATTTTTTAAAACTTTGAATGGTCAGGTAGTCACTTATGAAAAAATACTTCAGAAGGAGGTGAAAGGCCTGGCTTTCATGGCTTAAGGAGGGGGAGTGGTAGCTGCTTCATCCCATTGAACTATAGGCACAGCCTCCCAATTCAATGGGCTTACACAACTTAGTATAGTGTTCTGCTTGTGCAACTATTGTAGCCATTCACCTCCCTATCCATGGGATATACCTCCCTGTAGGTGTAGGTATATGGAAGGCAAGGAACCCTAGAGGAGGGTTCTACCTCTAGAGCTGCTGCAGGAATGATTCCCTTGGCTAAAGGTCCATTAGGAAGGAGCCCCAAAAAGAGTGTCAGGCAGAAGCATTGCAGTAGGTGATGAGTATGTATTGGTATGGAGGGTCTGCACATAGGTCAAGTAGGTATCGTGTACGTAGGAGCTTGAAGTATGATAGCAGAAGACAATGGGGCCAAATACTGACCATCTCGTAGGTCTGAACATTTATAGCAAGGGTGTGACTTCCTGAATAAAGAAGGAACAGAAAAGGAGGCCACTAGCCATCTCCATCCAACAACAGAAACCTACCAAAATAACCTAGAGAATATGTTACTAAACCTAACCAGGTATTATGATTATTGGCATGGAGGAAAGGAAAAAACCCTTTGAGGAGGAAAACTCTGGGGATCCAAGACCTAGGTCGCCTTTCCTCCAGGCTTTAGGACATTTTGCTTAGTGACAGCTCTGCTGCTGCAATTTAGAAGGTCAGTCCAGGGGGTGGAAAATATTCCAATTTGGGGGAAAACTCACTCTGTCCCTCTAATGGGAACACCTTTAAGGGTTGTGAGCAAACTCTGCAATAACGGGATACACTGCACATGGTACCAACCTCCAAGGTGGGAGGATGAGAGTGACAACCACTGAGGAACTCAGTCAGCCAACTGATCTAAGAATAAACCAAGTGAACCAGAGGCAGTTGTGGGGAAACTAGCTTAGAAGGTACCTCTGAACCTCTCAGCTAGCTAAAGGGGCCCTGCTATTCGGGGCCCCATTCCTCGCAGCTGAAGTCTTAAATTCTACATGAAGAAGTGCTGCCTGTAATTTGGATGGCTCAAGCTCTGCCCAAAGCAAGGACATACCCACTACGGGCCAGATAAAGAAGGACCCCGCCCCAAGTTTCACATTCTCACATGCAGACTTTGTGGGTGCAGAGCAAGACTGTTGACTGCAGGAAGACACTGAGCCACAGAAATTAATGGTCATGGCTGGCATGTCTCCAAACTGCAGAGAGAATGTGCATCTGAGTATGAAGCACTGAGGACCCTCACATAGGTCATGTTGTATTGAGCAAGAGAAGACTAAACTTACACATACATTAGTCTAAGCAAATAGCAGATCCGCACATAGGTCTGAGAAAAGGGCAGACATCAATCCCGTATCCTCCAGGGAATGCATGCCAACCAGTTCCACTAGGAAAGCCAAATTATGAGTGAAATTCAGAATTCTCATTACTGATGTAAGTAGAGAGTTGGAGGCTGGGCAAAGCCAGCTGCCATTGGATAAGTAGGAGGAGGCTGCAAATAGCAGTATTTGAATCCATGATGTTTATACAGTGAAACTGATATACTGTATAATATGTGTGATTACCTTTAGTGCCATGTGGGTGGCACAGCAGCAGTATTAGGAAGCCAGGCAAAACCAGTGGCTGGTAAAGATACATTTAACTTACATAAAAGAATGCTCCTGCTACTTGGAGCCACGATGCCTCCTTGTGACGTCACAGTTCCCCGCTATGGGAATAACAGAGAAGTCACAACTGAGCACCGTGAGACCAATGATTAATTTAAAGACTAAAGTTTCAGTAGGGAGAAATTAGAAATGTAAATGATTTAATGCCAGAAGCTCTAAGCCATTATTAACT
Organism: Neoceratodus forsteri; assembly: GCA_016271365.2. NCBI lineage: Eukaryota > Metazoa > Chordata > Ceratodontiformes > Ceratodontidae > Neoceratodus > Neoceratodus forsteri. Next base: position 27,718,462 of record JADMNL010000035.1, on the reverse strand, counting down.
ATTACCTGATATTTCTTATTTCCTATTCACATTCCCTTATCTATTGGAGATCCTTCACTCTCTTTTTACTTTATTGTTTCTTCTTTTTTTTCTGATCTACTTATAGTACATTTTTTTTTTAGTTGTTTAACCAGATATAGCACACTAAGCTGAAAGCTTTTTTACAGGAGTGACTTGCTCAGGGTCACACAGTATGCAAGTGGAAGCTGTGGGATTCAAACCCAGGTCTGGTCTGCTAGATGTCACCAGATTTGCAGCTCAGAGCCTCAGACCACTGCACTATACTGCCTCATCATAGGTAGTACACTATATCAATTGTTAAGTGCTTGTTTGGCCTTATTGCTATTTAAATCCATACTAAAATGTGATTATTGGATATACCATGCATATGTGTGTGTGTGTGTGTGTGTGTGTGTGTATATATATATATATATATAGTCGATGCCCTATGCACATAAGAAATGACTGTTAAAGCATGAGTGATCATTTTTTTTCTATGTAAATCTTTGGTATGTGCAATAAAAAGGAAAAAAGAAGCTGTAAGCCAGGCTGGCATGCATTAGTGTGAATGTATAGACAAGTTATGAGAGTTTGATTTATGATAATAAATGCATATAAGTCCTGCACATAGGTCAAGGGCAACATTAACCATAAGAGTAGTGAAATTCAGGTGGTAGGGCAGGAGCACCCCACCAAAAAAATAAATAAATGCTCACTGTCGACCCAAACAATGCTCACAGTTGTTGAAAACATAGGTAGGTTGCATTGAAAGAATGAATCAATAAGGAGTATACAGGGGTAGCAAATGAGAAGGAGCCAAAGAAAGGAAGCTAGCCACAACAGACAAAGAAAAGATGAGTCAGGTACAGAGCAGCGACTCCAAGAAGGAACACAGGCAATGAACAGAAGAGCATAGGGGAAACAGCAAGGGCAACAGACGGCCATAGTCATGGCAACAGGAAAAAGACACACAGGGGGGACAGAAACATGATAGGGAGGGGGGAATGAAGGAAGTGACAATTAGGGAGCAGGACAGACAGGACAGACAGCTGCAGGGTGAGCAGCAGACAAGTAGAGGACATGTACTGGAACAGGAGGGAGCAAGGAAAGGACCTTACCAGATGTGTTGCAATGGCAACACAGTGTTTTATCAATGACAATACCTGGGTATGCCTGACATTGTGCAATGATACTACCCAGTGGTAGTCTGGTAGTACAATGGTGTCAACCCAGTCAGATTTCTGGCCTCAGTGGTAGTGCCATGGCACAGTGGCATCCCTATGACAATTTCTGCAGGTTGCTTGGACTGGTAAGTGGGTATCGGTACCACAGTGATATTATGTAATTTTGAGTCCACTTTCATGTGGGACTCTGTATTGCCCTAGAAGTTCCCAATGATAATACAATGGTAGTACGACACTGTTTTCTATATACCACCAAGGCTTATTTGGTACCACCGTGGTATCAGTATTTTGTAATGTCACCACAAGGGTATTATGTTAGAGGAGCATATAAATCCCAAGCTTATTTGGTATCACTGTGGTATCAATGCATCTAGAAATTTTATACCACTGTGGTACCAACATGGTACATACCAAAATCAAACAAAGTTTGAAAGAAATACAAAATAAAACATACACTGATAAAGAAATGCATTATGAGCTGCACAGTATATGAAAATTACAATAGCAACCCTCAGTTAAGTTCTCAAATTGAATGGGATATCACTGCTTCTTTGAAATCCATTAAAATTCCATTAATCTTCTATTTTCTTCATGCAGTCCCATTACTTTTCACCATTACATTTTGTATCACCCTTTTTAATGGGCAGTTTTTATTCCCATTACATTTCCATTAATTGTTGATGTTTCATGGGCGCAAACCATTAATTTACTCACCCATGCCATAAATTAACCACTACAGGTATCCATTAAGTATTTAATGTGTGTGGTATGCCCCTTAAATTTTGTATCAGGCTATTTTAATAACATGTTTGATAACCATTGAAACTGAGCAATGAGCTTTTCACTGCCATGAAAATGATGGTCACGTACCGCTAATCCATTAATTGCCATTAAAACTGTCCAAATGAGCTTTTTATTACCATGAAAATAACTGTCCTCTTGTGGCAATACATTAATGGCCAGTAAGGATAGTTTTATTTACTATCTATCTATACTACTTTTCCCTAAGAACTATGGGTCCCCTTTGACTACTGTGTAACCTTTTGTTTTACAGGTACTCCCCATCCACTCTCCAGAATCTGCATCTCCAAAGAGGTTCCCTCACCTGGACTATAAAGTACCCATAAATTAGTTACGTGATTGGGGATGGGGCGTTTGAGCCATAATTGAATCTGCATCCATTACAATGGGAGTCCAGATGGTTGTTGCCATGACACTATATTGTAATGAGGGACAGTTAAGAGGTATAGGATCAGTCTCTCCAGATCTGGTCCCCTATAGCTGGACCCCCACCTTGAAGCAGGATCCCCTCCTTGCAGCTGGACCCCCACAGCTGAAGACTAACTTTTTGCTAGAGCATGTTGGCAACGCCATTTACAGTGAGGGACACAGCAATGCTGAGGGATAAAATGAGGGACATGTCACTAAGAGATGTTGAGAGGTATGGTACAGTCCCTTTCCCATGTGTGTCCACCCTGCACTGTGATGCTAGAGATGTTACAGACTGCCACAGGGGTTGATACTAACCTTTTGAGCCACTAGCCATCAGGGCTAGTGATTAGAAAAATCCACTGACCCAACAGGAGTTTCACTAGCCCAGCACAAAATGACCAGAAAAATCTCCATTGAAATAAATAGTTCCATCAAAATGTAGATAGGCCAATTCATTTCAGTTGCATTTTGTTCTTGATATTTGCTTAGCAACATCAAATGGTCCTGGCTCAGAGCAGATACCAGTCCAATAGGAAAGGAAATCAGTGTGAGATGTGACTTCCTGCCAGAAGCTCATGAAGAGGACAGTTACTTTTGTACACAGATGAGGAAGGAGCAGTCATCAAAATGAGGGGAACTATGACAGCCTCTTATTTTAGAGGTAGTTTAATTTCTGAGTATGTTTTATTGGGCAGCAAAGGCAGGTTTGTAATATCCCTAAAGACTGGGTCACCAGTAAGCTCTGTTGATGCCAATAAGCCCCAGTAAGGTGTCCCCAGGTGCCCCTATAGTTTAGGTTGCAAGGGGGGGTGAACATAGTGGTCAGAGCCATATAAAAATAAAGTGCTTGTCTGCAGTTAACATATTTTTTTCTTCTTATTGCAGCCTGCCCAGTAAAGGTGGCACAGGCCAGTGTCACATCTAAGGTCCAGCTTGCACTGGACAGCTGGTTGTTATGGATTCAGCATCCTGGATGCCATGGAGGATACTGAGAGTGGCCAGTAATGGCCATTAGGAGAACAAGGAATTGCCAAGGGTGGATCTATTCAAATGTATTTAAAATTGACCCAGGAAGGGAGCATACAGTGAGATGGTGGCCTTATTCAAAATGACCTACATTTATTTAACTCACGCTCCTAAATGGAGCACTGGGGGTGGGCAGCGTTCAAGTGAAGTAGTTATCGGAGGTGGAGCAGAGGGCAGGTAGGCCCTGAATTAGATAATGAACAGGGTGCTAAGGAGCAAGGTTAGAGTAAAGCCACAGTTATAGTCAAGCTAGCTGATTCGGCTAGTGAATAATTGCTAGCTGTCCCAAAGGTTTTTTTTATTCAGAAATAAGCACTGGGGAGCTAGTTGTGGAAAGTAAGTCCCAGATTATAAAGTCAGAGTGCCCCAGGGTGTAACAGGTTGCTATAGTAGCCAAGTTGCCTTCAGTAGCCAGGCTAGTGCTATAGGGGTCTCTAGATCTGTTACTCAGGTCACTAGTCCATTGCTGGGGCAGTGGCAACTGTGCAACTGGGGTGGCTAACAGGCTATGGCTGTGGCTAGTATGCTGCTTGTGTGGATAACTGCCTGGTCCACTCTCTTACTCTTGCTCCTGACTGAAACTGATACTCAAGTGCACTTTAAATCAGTAAATTCTACTATTTTACAACACTAGCTTGGCTACTGTTTGCCACTTAGCTATAGCCACCTTTATCACCCTGGACACACTCACTTTACACTCTGGTTTTAGTTAACCTAACTGGCCATTGGTGCTTATTTCTGAATACATTTATTTATTTTGTTTATTTACTAAAACTTTTCACCAGGAAAGGCACATTGAACAAACAAATTAAAAAAACTCACTGCTCCAACAACCATAGTGGCTGTGAATATTTGCACACATGCACAAGACAGCCTGACTTACCACAGGATGGTAAAGAGAGCGGGAAAGAAAGTGAAGTGGCCTGCTGCTACTGCTGTGATCTGAGTTGAGCTGCCTTGTGCCTTGCCTGCCTGTGATTCTGTGAGTGAGTCGCTCACCATATTCATGTTTTTCATCGCTCCATCCATGACTTCAGACCACAACCCAACCAGATCCAATACCAACAAGAGGGACTAAAATAAATTTAAGGAACTGCACTTCCAGCTGCTGGGCACTTGCTTGCCTTAGAGAAACCTCTTAAGACTTGGCTTGAGGTTGATTTTGATTGGACAATCATTGGGGGCCTGAGGGAGTCAGTAGGACAGTGGTGGTGAGGTGCATGGATGCCAGTGTCATTAGAGTGGGAGTCCGACTCAGCACGGCCTGAAGGTGTGGAAAAAGCAGAGGATGGATCAGGAGCTGGAGGACAGAAGACCTGCTTGGGGACGGGGAGTCCCTGCTAATTTGCTGGTGGCTGCACTGCTGCAAATGCTAAGACATTAATACTGCTGTGTCAAACTGTAATGCTCTTCAATGTACAATTTTTTTTTTTAATACTACTGAATCATGAATGAAGATTAGCCAGCCAAGTATTTCAAGGATTTAAATTAGCCGATTAAGGCTGGGTACATTACCATGCATTTCAGTTCTACTAAGCAAGGAGACAGATAAATCAGCAACACCAATGAATTTTAGAGAAGGTAAGCAATCATGAAATGTGGGTTTTTATGTAAAAATAATATGATGCAAAAAAAAAGTTGGCAGTGTCCCTTTAAAAGTCTATACTGAACACATCAGTGAACTAATCCCCCTGAATCACTTCCTGTCCCTGCCCAGCCTAAGGAATTGCAACAGCACTGACTGCCCTTACCCAAGCCGACTGCTATATTAACAGTATATTAGAATGCAGATTGCCTTCTGACTGCAAAAATAGAGTTTCTTAGTAGTATTTTAGCAGTTAATCAGTTTAGCATTCAGTTTAGTACAGTCATTCTGAGCTGATTCTAATGTTAAATACTGCTAACCATGTTTACTGTTATTAAATGGTCATTATCGAGCCGGTCCAGTGGCACTGAGGGCTGAGGCCCTGGACGTCTTACCTCATACCACGCCAGTGACCCGTGTTCAGGAACAAGCATGGGCCACCGGGTATCGACCGGGAAGGAGAAGGATGGAGTGCCCAGTGGCTGCTGTCCTTCTCCAAAGGGGTCATATGCATGCTCCCTCCACAATACCACCATCTGGGGGAGCTTGGGTGGAAGGTTCAGTAGTTGGGGGAAGCAGTAAGAGCATTGGGCAGATGTCAGCAGAGGGGCAGAGCAGGAGGCACGTCTCAGTGTGCCTCCTAGCTCATTGGCCCTCATTGCATGCCAACATCTGTGGACAAACAAGGGAAAAAAAAACGTGGTCTCTCCTAGGCAATGACACCTCACTGCACGTCTGGCTCGTCGAGGCAGACTTCGTTGTACCTGCTCCACGTCACAGTATGTATGGCTCTGAGGAGGTAAGAATGGGGGGGTCCCTCCTCACCCTACCTGGGGGGGAATTAACCAGGCACCTAGGTTAGTGGAACCGTGTACTCTAGGGGCAGACCACGATGAGGGTGGATCGTGCAAGACAGGCTGCCCGAGAGAGTGGAGAGAGTAGATAGTAGGTGCATAAGTACAAGGTTAAAAAAAAGTCATTAGCAATCAGAAGCAGTATAAAGACTCCCACAGAATAACCCATTTGGAACTGCAGCCACCAGTGCTTTTTGAGTGCTAGGTGTTGAGCACTTTAAATCAGCATTCAACAAAAGCACAACTTGCGCATGTGAATGTTTTTTGAGTATTTAAATTAGTAACTGAGTACTGGTTCAGGATTTTAGTTTCAGAATATGTTAATTAGAGATGCATTTGAGCACAGATTGAGATCTTAAACTTTCAGAAAGCACTCAACAAAAACTCAACTTGCCAGATTGCATGCTTATATAGTCCCTATCCTCCAACAACTGCAGTTGTATACTGAGTCCACTCAGCCTTGGTGCTTAGTACCTGAAGACCCACCAAGCCAGCCATGGAATCTGGTTTTCCGCCTCCCCAGCTGCAGGCTCCCAGACCCATCCCCAAGCCCAAGCTGGGACTCTGTACACTGCCCACTACATGTGAGTGTCAGTGTGACCACTTCTGGCTCTGACAGTTACAAGAAGTTGGCCCATCATTCATCAATGTTCATCAAATGCAAAAGGACACTGCTGTGTTGCAGGACAGTAACTACCTTTATTGAAAATCATACATTCTCACAGCTCATACTTCACAGATGCCCTATGCATTTTTTCAAGATGTGATGTCAAGAATGCAAAACCCTCTGTTTATAGTGCTTAATGGTAAGACATTTAAAGGGGTAATGCAATTTCCCATTAAGATGTTTATATATAGTAAATATAGCACAAACAGCTGCGGGGTGAATGACAAACAGAAATGGAGGTGAGGGAGTGAAGGAAACAGACACAGAGGCCAGAGGCAACAAAACAGAAAGAAACAGGCAAGAGAAAGAAAACAAGATATAGGACAAGAGAACTCCGGGGTTCGCAGCGGTAGGAAACACAGGAGCCGACAGGCACCATACCAAATGGCAAGAACAAGAAAAGTCCAGCAGAAAAGAAGAAGGAACAGAGGAGAGATGAAAGACAGAGCCTCTGGCCGCAATGAAAAAATGCTTCGGGCAGAAGCTGGAAGGCCTGGCCTTTCATGGCTCGAGAAGTGGAAATGGTTAGTTGCTCCACTCCACTGAACTACAGGCACAACCTTCCAAATATTTTCTTCCTTTTTAACCTATGACTTGTTAGAATAGTTTACTCTCATATACTTTTCTGCATTTAGCTTTTTTTCATGCAGATTTAATAATAATCTAACACTCATCACTCTGGCAAAACATGAGGGTAAGTAAAAATTAGAAGACTTGCATTAGACTATGTTGGATGCTGAGCATCTTAGTTCTGCAGCCATTTAGTTCCACTCATCAATGGATCCTTGGTCAGTCCTGCTTGTCAACTGAACCAAGGTCAACAGTCAACAGCATATTCTAGCTAGATCCCGTGTGCCCCCCAACTCATTCACTTGACACTGATCCTGTAAAGCAGCTGTGAACAGTTGTGTGATGCATACAAAACTATAGACACAATAAGACATGCACTGTAAATGAAACCAAGCAAATGCAGAAATATAAATGGGTGACACGACGTTTCAATGCAGTGCACCAGTACCAAACTACAGGCCAACCTCAAAAATAAAATTGAAATTGAAAATAAAGTGTTTTATCAGAGATGAGTTTTCCTGCTGGAAAAAGAACATTAAAAGAGTTGAATAACAATATGTATACTGGAACTCTTAACTATTCGTTGGGGCATCTCTCATTTCACAACTCAGAACTCCTCTATCAATGCCTCCAACCTGTCCCATATTAGGAAGTATGTCCCTCATTGTAACACTCAAAACCCCCTCCATTCACATCTCGCAACTGCTCCACAGTAGCAGGGATGTCCCTCATCGTACCACTCTGAGCCCCCTGGTTCATCCCTTTGAACTGATCCATATTAGGAGGGATACCCCTCATTTTACTATTCGGAACGCCTACTGGAGTACATACTGGAGTTCATACTGGAGAGTATAAGGAAGTCAAAAGGCATTTGCCCATGAAGACCCCCTCCCATTCAGCGGCGATTACCTAAGTCACCAACTTCTGTAAGAAATCTATCTAACCTTTTTTTTTTAAATACTTATACTTTCTGCATCAACCACCTCCTGTGGCAAACCGTTCTACCATCTAACTGCCGTACTCTTAAATCCATTCCTTCTCCACTCTGTTCTCACCATTTCTTCCCTCAATTGTTTATGACACCGTAAATAATAAGGTTTTACTATCAACTCCAACCCCAAGTCAAGTTTTAAAACTTCATCTCTCAGGATTTTAAATAATAACAATAAATCACCCCTCGTTCTTCTACTCTCTAATGTCCACAAACTCAGTCTTTCCAATCTCTCATCATAAGATCTATCCTTCCCCCCATTTATCTTTCCTGTATAGGTTCTTTGCGGCCTCTCCATCACCCTCATATCTTTTACAAGATTAGGACAGAAAACTGCAGAACAAAAATCTAAAATGGGCCTGACCATTGTCTTATACAAGGGCAGCAACACCTCCTCACTCCTAGATTAGAAGCCCCGTTTGATGCAATTTACCAACTGCATAGCTCTACTTGAAGTATTTTTACTATGCACACCACTTTTAAAATCGTTCTGTACATAAACTCCCAAATCTTTCTCCTCCTGATATCTTTAATTTTAGTCCAAGTATGCTATATGACTGTTGAATGTTATGCCTCCCAAAATGCATTATAGTGCATTTTTCCTCATTAAAGGTCATGCTACTGATCTTGGCCCATTCAAGTATATAAATCAAATCTTGTTCAAAAATCATTCTGTCATCAAAGGTATCCACTACTCCCACCATCTTGATATCATCAGCAAATTTAACCAACTTATTTTCACTTGATATCCTTAAATCACCAATAAAAATGCTGAACAACAATGGCCCAAGCACCGACCCCTGCGGCACACCACTCATCACCCTCAGTGGATCTGATAAGTGACCATATAATCTGACCCTCTGAAACCTATTTGCCAACCACTGTTTCACCCATCTCACTATGACCCCGTCCTCTCCCAGCCCTATTAGTTTTTCGACAATTTTACAATGTGGGACAGTATCAAAAGCTCTACTGAAGTCGAGCATTACCACATTCACATTTCTGCCTTCATCAGTGTGTTTACTAAAACATTCATAAAGAAATGCCAGGTATGTCTCACATGACCTATTAGCCACAAATCCATGCTGATCTCTGTCCACCAAGTTCTTACCCTTCATATATTCCAAAATAGATTCACTCAGAATTCCTTCAATGATCTTCCCTATAAAGGAATCAGACTCACTGGTCTATAATTCCTAACCTCACTTCTACTACCCTTCTTGTATATAGGTACCATGTATGCTAACTTCCACATCTCCGGCACCATCCCTACGGCCAAAGACTTTTGTCCCAGCCAAATTATAATCAATGCCAGTATATCCACCAACTCTTTCACAAAAAGAGGATGTATCCCATCAGGACCTGCAGCCTTCTCAACCTTCAACTTCATAATCCTACTCCTCACTTTTTCCTGGTATAACTTTTCTGGGATCTATCATACTGGCACCTACATGTGCTGTCTCTATCCCTCCATACTTTTTATAGAGTGCTGCAAAGCATCTGTTCAATTCTTCCAGCACCTCCTCACATTTTGAAGTTATAACCCCCTCAATATTTAAAGGCCCAATCATACAATTTCCTCTCCTCCTCCCATTTATATATGCAATAAAATTGTATTATTGCTTTTATCCATTGCAAATCTAAATTCTGACTGTTTCTTTGCATTTTTTATTTCCTTCTTAAATTTTTTTAATATATTCTTATACTTAATTTTTGATTCTGGTGAACTTAACTTTCTCATTTTTCAGAACATCACTTTCTTTCTATTACACAATCTCATTATATTTCTTGTTAGCCATGGTAGTTTTTTACCTTTATAATTATATTCTCTTCTTCTAGGTATGACGTTTACTATTACTTTCTTCATTTTCTCAGAGAACAATTTCCAAGACATTTCCATATTAAGATCCTTCATTTCTGCCTCCCAATTGATGTTACTTAATTTGTCTCTTATAGACCCATAGTTCCCTCTATTATATACCTCTTTTCATTTCTCTCACCTCTTCCACATTGGGAGGGACACCTATCATTTTGCCACACTGAACCTCTCTATTCATTCCTCTTACCTGATCCACAATAGGAGGGGCACTCCTCATTTACCCCTCAGAACCCTTCTGTACATACCTCACACATGAGTGACCAGAAGAGTGAGAATCGCAAGGTAGGAGAACAGCATCTGTAGGGAAGTCCACTGGTTTGAAGGGGATTCTGCTCAAGGTAACACTGAGCTGCGACTTGTTGGATGTAATTGTGGAGGTAAAAGGTACTGTTAATATGTGTGGTTTCTTTTTTATTGTAGCAGGTAGGATACTCTTTGAAAGAAATCTATGAGGGGTGAGTAAGGATCAAGTAAGAGGGGTTGACTGGGGGGACAATTTGAGTAGGTGCTGTATTTCAGGAAACCATGGAAACTCCCATCTGGGGTACCCAGTTAAACAGATCTTTGTAGTCAGGGGCAGTTCAACTAGGTTCAACGTGGGGGGCAAAGTATCTTCATTGAAATAGCAGGCGGCCCCCAGAAAATGTTACACTTTGCGAAGTGTTTCAGTGTCATTTTTTGATCTTTCAGAGTGTTTACTTCATAAAAATAAATCATGTCATGTCAAGAATTTGTTCTTAAATAATCACCCTGAATGGTGCTGTGCAGTACATTCCTTCTTGTAACCAGCACGCACAAATGCTATTTCATATAATCCCCCCTGCAACAGTTAATTGATATTGCTGCATTACTTTTGTACCAGGAGAGACTAGCAATGCCAGCCAAGCCAGGTTGAGTGTTTTTATGGTAGGTGCGTAGAAGACGAACTGCCAAGCTTCAACAACGTCTCAAATCCAAAGCATTTCTTAAAGCAGCAGTGCAACGAAAAAAGTTATTCCAAAAAGCCAGTTTTCTGCTATGGTTATAAAAAATATTGGAAGAACTGCTGATTTGGGTTTTTTGGATGCTTCCTATGCTGTGTACTGTACATCTGCATTTTGATTGGACTCTTATCCTCCTCGGGTCCTCAGTATTATTTCTATGTAAAAATGAGGTGGCCATCTTTTTTTCTTGAGAAATAATTACTTTAAAACGTTCATAAAATTCTTACATGATAATGAAAACTGAGAATTTCACCACCAAAATAAACTGGAAGACATTTGGCATCAATTAGGAAGAAAAAAAGGTGGGGTCAGATTTTAACCCATTTTCGTTGCACTGCTGCTCTAACACACACTCCCTCCCTGCCCATCTTTTAATTTCAAGATACAGTACCTACATTCTGAAGTCAGATCACATACCAAATTGGCAGCGAGTAGTCAATGGGCTTGACCAACATAAGCTGATCAATGGAAGGAGAAAGGGTGGAGAGCACAAGGGCAGTGAAAAGACAAAAAAATGGACAATGACATTAAGAAATAAATCTCAAGCTTCCCAACTCCATCAGTGTTTGAAGAAAAAAACTCCTACCAGAAACCACACACAACAGTCAGTGGGCAGGAGGAGCTTTTAACATTTAATGGGCATATATAACAGTTACAGTTAAAAAGTTGCAAACTGTCTTCATCTCAGATTTGTTTTTTGAAGTACACCACAGTGGAAACAGTAAACTCATAGATACATGTACAATGATGGTAGAAAACTCTGGACAATATTCATGTCAAAATGGAGTTCTCAATGTCTGTCCTAGACTCCTAGTCACCCTACCCATACCCATGACAGTCATCATTTACAGGCTGCTGCCAAAGGAAGAAACATTACATCAGTAGCAATCAGTAACATTACCAACAGCTTAATCTGGTTCAATTTCAGTTACTTACCATCTATATCCCCCCCGGTTGCCCCTGAAAAAGGGACTTCTAGGCACAGCGGGCAACAAAATCCAACAACAACAACAGTAGGCATCAATGACCACAGTGTGCCTCAAGAGGAAGATGGAAGATAGAGGGTGCTTCAAAACCAGCAATCGTGTCAGATTTTGTTTTCCTTAATTATGAAAAAGGTAGCCCTCTCACTTCAGAATGGCACTGACACATATCTATTAGAAAACACGCTTGTTAATCAACTGCTGGCACTGCCAATAATCACTACATTTTAGCCCTTCAGTAGTGGGTCAGATGGAGTTGGTTGCTGCAGTAACCCCACCAAAACATCCATAGTGAATAGGTTATAGTTATGTTATGGAGGCAGTACAGCGCAGTGGTTTAAGGCTCTGAGCTGCCAATTTGGAGACCTGGGTTTGAATCTCACAGCCCCTACTTGCATACTGTGTGACCCTGAGCTAGTCATTTAACTTCCCTGTGCTCCCAGGTCATACCTGGAAGCAAGCTTTTAGCTTAGTGTGCCACTCATGGTTAAACAATCGGAAAAATAGTTCATAAACATTACAAAATCAAGTCACACAAATGAGTTCCTGTTACAGCTAAGCATGCTCAGAACATGATACACACTGCGTGGAAGGAGTGAGGGCTTAAAATAATAGGAGTAAGTCCCAAGGCCACATGAAGCCACTGTCTACACACACCTGCAAATAAAAAAACCTTATACTAGGCAGCAAACGCAAATCAAAGCCACTTTTATTTAATAGGCAGCAGATGACTTTAGACTTTAGCAAGGCATTTGACACAGTCCCACACAAAAGATTAATATATAAGTTAGCCAGCCTAGGAGTGGGTCCCCCTGGGTAAAGAATTGGCTGGAGAATAGGACACAGAGAGTAATAGTAAATGGAGTCCACTCTGAAGAAAGGGGGGTTACTAGTGGGGTACTGCAGGGTTCAGTATTAGGACCGGTCCTCTTCAATGTCTTTATAAGCGATATTGCAGAGGGACTGGAAGGAAAAGTATGTCTCTTTGCAGATGACATAAAGATCTGCAACAGAGTTGATGCACAAGGTGGGGTGGAAAGGATGAGAAGGGACTTGGCAAGGTTAGAGGAATGGTCAAATGTATGGCAGCTTAGATTCAATGCTAAGAAGTGCAGATGCACCTGGGAAACAAAAACCCAGGGGAAGAGTACACAATGGGGGGTGAGATACCAACAACAACAAAAATGGAAAGGGACCTGGGGGTAGTCATATCAGATGACCTAAAGGTGGGAAAGCAATGTAAGAGGACAGCAAGGAGGTCTGGGAGATACTGAGATGCATAGGGAGAGGCATCACTAGCAGAAAACAGGAAGTTATTATCCCTCTGTACAGACAGTTGGTGAGACCCCATCTGGAGTACTGCGTGCAGTTCTGGAGACCCAATCTCCACAAGGACATAGACAGGATGGAGGCTGTCCAGAGGAGGCACTAAAATGGTGCAGGGTCTGCACCAGAAGACATATGAAGAGAGACTTAAGGAGCTGAATATGTATAGCCTTGAGGAAAGGAGAGAGAGGGGGGACATGATAGAAACTTTCAAGTATCTCAAGGGAACCAACAAAGTCCAAGAGGGTAGCATCTTTCAAAAAAAGAGGTGTGGAAGAACAAGGGGGCACAATTTGAAGATAGAAGAGGGCAGCTCAGAGGTAATTTAAGGAAGTATTTTTTCACAGAGAGGGTTGTGGATGCATGGAATGGCCTTCCGGAGGAGGTTGTGGAGTCAAAAACAGTGGTGGAATTCAAGCATGCATGGGACAGTCATAAGGCAATTCTAGGGGTTGGGGGTAGGAAGAAGTAGGCTGCTGGTTAACTAGGATCTGCAGCTTATCCAATAGGTAGGGAAATGGGCAGACTGGGTGGGCCAAGCGGTCCTTACCTGCCATCAAAATCTATTTTTCTATGAGTGACAGGTCAGTTGTTAAATCCACCTGTTTTCCACAATAGTGTGATGTGCAGTACAGATCAGACTGTTATGGAAAATGGCTGGATTTGACAATTTATCTTGGTCACTCAGCCTAGGATCTGGCATTTTGATTACCCACAAAGAAAAAAAAATAACTTGGTCAGCAAAGCTAATTTGAACCACTCTGAATTAATAGGCAGCAGTGGCAGTACAAATCATACTATTGTGAAAAATGGCAGGATTCGACAATTTACCTTAGTCGCTCAGGATTTGGAACTCTGATTACCCACAAATAATTAAAAATAAAAATATTATGCAGCAAACACAAATCAGAACCACACCACTCTTAATAGGCAACAGATGCAGAACAGATCATACTTTTGTGTAAAAAGGCAGGATATGACCATGCATTTATTACCTCAGTCACTCAAGGTCTGACACTTCTATTACTTGCCAACCAACTCAGTTTAACTACCAGTATGCTGTGTTCCTGCTCTAACTAGTGGCTGCTGTGTGAAGATATTTCTTTGACTTCAATGAAAAATTCATTTATTGGTTCCCCACTGTTACTTGAAAATTGCAACTGTCACCATAGTAATACTTGGAGAAGCAATAAACAAATTCTATATTCAAATGTATATAGTAACCTGGCAGGCAGATAAACTGCATGGATTGTGTTACTGTTATAATATCGATATAAGATTAGTGTGCATAAGCAGCTGATGGTGACGCACAACTCAAATTTCAATTTCTGTGCTGCATATATTGATTGAGAGTAACATACACAGGTCATGTATGCATTAATAAAATACATTAATAACAAAAATAGTGTCAAAAAAGTGGGGGGATCAATATACATATGTGGCCCACTCATGAATAGGAGTGGGGGGCTGTGGCTGGTCTGGCCCCCTGGTTTAGCTGCCCCTGCATGTAGGGAAGACAACTTCAGCACCTCTAGTACACAGCTATGTGAATGGTGCCTATGGCAATAGACATGGCAGAAATCTAGGGATACGAGTGGTGGAGAATGTGGATAGTAAAGTGAGGACAGGTTGGGGAGGTGAATAGTAGGAGGCAAAAGCCATTTTCAGGATGTCTTCCAGATACTTTGGTGCTGCCTGGAGCACCATACATTTGTAACACTTGCTATGGAACTAGCCACAGTAATAACTGACCTTAATCTTCTCCAGATCAGGTCTAAGTGCATTCTGGAGCAAGCAGCTACTAATTTTCTTCCTCAAAGGATGCCAAGGGTCTAGTCTGGGGGGGATAGTAATTGGCAGGTGAGAGAGGGACAAAAGGATCACTTGGGCAGGGCTTGGTGCCTGGGGTGGTTACAGTAAACATATTTGCTCTCCTGTGTGGCTTGGTAGGTCCAGTCGCCATAGAGGGGGTCAGAACCTGTTAGTACCCAGGATACCAGCACAGAGTCCAAGGCAAAGGTGATATCTGGAAAGGTTGTTGTGGCAAGGGACTCCATTATTAGGAGGATGGAGGTGCAACCCCCCAACAAATGGGGTTCCTAAAGTGTCTTCCCGGGCTAGCCTGATGCCCACTGCCAGGCTGGTGTCTGTGTTCTAACCATTTAAAAAGTGCTTGCATGCGAGTGCCCTGTTAGCCTCCGTGCTGGTTTCTTTAACAGACATTATTTTTGTATTGTACAATTAATCTGGGTTGGGGCCAAGTGTTTCCAGATCGATTCCTGCCCAGGCTGCAGTGTTTTTGCTTCCTTCTGCCATCACTAGTTAAGCAGAGAGAGCTTTATTAGAATATGTGACTGTTTGCTGATTACCTGCTGTAATAGTAATTAAACTGCAGTTTGTCTAACCTGCCTTCCTTTGCAGCATGGACTCTCTGTATTGCACCATCATCTTGGTTCTGGACTGCCAGTCTGAGCCTATTGATACCTTTGGGGACCCTAAAATGGAATCTGTCCCCAGGGGTCTTGTGGGAGTGAATTTCTGTAGGAATTGTAGTTTTTACATGTTGGCATCTAAATGATCCTGGAGGGGGAGCCCTTGCTGTCACAGACAGATGGATTAACCAACCAAACATTTTGGATCTCAGAGGAAATTCCCCAGAACTTTCTGCAGTGGGTTAATCTGAGGTTAGAGTTGAAAGAGTGAACAGCTTGAGTGATTCGAGCAGCTGCTCCTGTGTGTGCGTAGGGGAAATCAGTGGGAAGGCTGTGTTTGGCCTGCCTGCTAACATCTTCATAAGTGAAGAGACCTTAATCCTGAGATCAGACTTCAAGCTAATTTGAGCTTTTGCGATTGGATCCTGAACTGTGATGAACTGAATTTTCCTGAAGTGGACTGAAGATTTGCCTTGGTGTGATCAGCCTGTCAGGACTTGAGACTGCCACAGAGAATACGGTTTGCGCAGAGACACTGTGAATTGCAACCGGACTGTCATCCGAATTGTGGTATTTACCTTGCTTTTACTATGTGTGTGCCGAATGCTGATAGTGGGTCACGATTTGGTTCCCCACTGCCTGAATGTGTCACACTTGCTGGAACTGCATCCAGCACTTACCGGACTTTCATCTGAACTGTTCACCTGGTCTGGACCCTGTCACCTCGGCCCAGACAACTGCTCTTGCTGCAGAGAAAACCACATATGAGAGACCAGCTCAGAGATCAGCCCACTGCTCAACATCATGAACAGGAATGACACCATGGTGAATTGTGTGGGCCTTGCTTCTCGTGGTAATCAAGCACTTCATCCTGAGGTCTCCATTTCATCCATCCTACATCCTGTACTGGGTAGTGTGAGTAAACACCAGGGTAGCTCCCTGCAAAAAGCTCAAATCAAAGTGTGTCAACTGATTTAATTGTTGTTGCTAATCATTTGGGACTGAGCCATCCAGCTCTGGATTGCAAATTGTTGGTTAAAGTGCACGCATGTTTTCTTTCCATCACAGGGCTCCAACCTGCTGCAATGCTGGCCAACCCCGGGCACCGCTTCAGACAAGCCTGTAGTTCCAACTGGGTACCCAGAGTGTGTGTGACTGTGTTGTGGGACTCTAAAGTGCATGTCATATAACCTGAATCTTTCAGATCCTGAATCAACCAGCCAGATTATGCCCCTTCCTTTTTCATTCCCCTAAATAAATCAGAACTGAATCTTTTTGCACTAAACTGTTTGTGGTGCATTTTTGTTCAAATAGCACTATACTACTGTTGGTTGCTGTGTCTAACCTTATTTTACAGGGGGTCTCCAGGGCCAAACTATTGGAACATCCCTGGTGGTAAGTGAAACAAGTGGGGTTGCTGTATCTGTGTGCTCAGCACATTGTTTAGGCCACTAGAGGGAAAGAGGGGGGTAACAGTGTCCTGGAGGGCTGTATCCAGGTCAGTTATACTGCACAAACTCTGTCCTCTGGGTGGAGGCACCCATTTCTAGTACCCAGGCCCCTTAACTTGTACTTGGTCATGCAGGCAGGGGTTACAGAGGGGGTAGTGGATGTGGGGGACCAAGTAAGCGGAATAGTTAGGTGCCATCTGGGAGCTTCAGCTGAGAATGATACAAATAGGTTTGTAAGAGGCATGGGAGGGAGGGAGGAAAGAAGGGCTAGATGTCATTCTCCATCTATGTACTGCCTAATTAGCAGACTCCTATTGGAGGTTAAGGATATCTTAAGGAGATAGAGAGGAAGGCATAAACTAACAGTGACCTCCTTAACTTTTCTGAGGTCCTGCCAGTTTGGTTTAGAGGTGAGGGGATGCTTCTTCTGATCACTCACTTCAACTTACGGCTGAATAAGTGGTGCATAGAAGAGGGCTTTGTGTACATGGGAGATTCTTTTCCTGGAGGGACGAAAGGCTATAAAAGAAGGATGGCCTATATCCCTTCAAGGAAGGCTCCTGGGTGCTGCAGTGGAAATTTACAGAGCTCATCAAGATGCCTTTTTTTGTAACTTCAACTTTATTGAAAAGTTCAAGTATGCCACATTACAGTGCAGTAGAGCATGGATTCCAGCTTCAGGACAGGGTGATAGAGCTTACAGCTACACATAAAACCGTAAGTTAGATACCTTTAGACCTGCACTCTTGCAGTAAGGCAGTGTAAAAAGGGGGAGGGGAGAAAAAAAGAAAAAAGGGGGAAGTCAACAACAGTCATGTTGAGAGTGATGCATTGCAGTGGCTGTGGGGCAGCAGTCTTCTGGGAAACATTCTGGAGGCTGCGGTGCTGCCCTATCTGCATGTACCTCTCTGAGTCAAGACCTGAAAGGTTGAGCATCTCCTGGCAGAGTTGGCTAGGATTCTGGAGACCTCCTCACCCCCCCAGGAACCACCAATGCCACCTCCCACTGCCTCAAAGAATGCCAGTAAAGAAGGGTGGCTGGACATTGGTGGGCTCAGGAAGGGTGAAAGAGATTGGGCAGAGGTGCATGCCACCTGTAGTACAACTTCACAACTCCTACACCATTCTGGCTGAGTGAGGCTATACCATGTTGGCCACTGCATTGGTGGACAAGGTGAATACAGAAAACCTCCATAGTGGAGAGCCCAGGGGAGGCAAGGGACCCAAGAGGAAAAGGAAGCAACTCATAGGTGGGGACTGTATTATTGAGGGGGTAGAATTGGGGGTGGGTAAGGGAGGAGTGAGAGAGATAAGATGCCTACCCAGTGCCTCAGCTTGGAGGAACAGGAGGCAAACCTTGAGGATCACGAGAGGGCAACAGCACAGGAGGGGGAGCTAGATATCACTGTCCACTGGGGCAAATGACCTGGCTGACAGTGAGGTTGGGGCAGTGCAGAAGGATTCCACAGAGCTGGGGAGGGGTCTTGGACAAAAAGCATGCACGATAACCTTCTTGGAAGTGCTACCTCTCTATGGCATGGGAGATGCCAGGATGCTCTGCACCAGGGGATTTAATGAATGGCTGAAGAACTGGTGCAGAGGTGAGGGTTTTGGCTTCATTGGGGACTGGGAGCCACCTGGAGAGATGCAGGCTTGTATGCAAGGGATGATCTACATCTGTCTTGGGGGGGTACCAAGGTCCAGAGTGAAAGGTTTGAGTGTTTCATTGGCAGACATTTAAACTAGCCAAGGGGGGAGGTGGAATTATGCACACAAAACTCCACTGCCCTCCCCCACAGGTCAAGGTAGATGGACAAGAGGATACTAAGGATGAGGAAACACAAAGGACTGAAATGGGGTAATGTCAGGAGAGATGCAAGGAGAAGGGATGGGATCAGAACAAATAGGGGAAAAGCCATCAAAACATGGAGGACCAAGTGTACAAATGCCCGCAGCCTGGGTAACAAGATCCCTGATCTAGTGGCATTTTGCTAAGTGAACTATTTTGTGACCACGAAAATATGACAATTCCTGAATCAGCTAGTAGTGTACTGGATAACTCAAATTTTGTTGAAATACCACTTTTGGTGAAAATGAACCTCCAGAACCAGAGAACCAAAGCAATGTGAAAAGTGAAGAACAAACAACCAGTTCTGATCTCACAGAGAATGCAGTGGTGCCTCCTTCATCAGAAGCTGTTTTGTTGCTGGACAACAAGCTAGAAGTCATGAATTCAGATGCTAATGTTGAAGTATCAGTGCCAATACAATATACACCTAGAAGATCTGGAAGAGTTGTGAAACCAGTGGTTCAGTTCACACATGACCTACTAGGAAAGCCTGTGGACTTGCCCATGAATGTAGTTCACAGAGGGGTGTACATTATAGTCAATTCCCTGCCCAAGCTAGTATTGGTGGCATCCTCTAAAATACTAGTTAAGCCATCCACCTAATATCTTAGGGGTCCCAAGCATAGAGTTCCAAGGGTTAGCTAAAGAGTTCAGGTCTACTGCTCTCATGGGTCCAAACTTTTAGGTTTCAAGGGGTAAAGGTGATTCATACAAAATACTGTCTGAAACAACATGTTACAGTTAGTATCTGAGGTAGGTTTAGGTAAGGAAGCCTTAGTTTGGTTTTGTTCTTACTTAAGTAACCATTGCCATTATACAAGGGTCAATGGAATTGATTCTTCTCCTTTGAAGGTGGTAAAGGGCATGCCCCAGGGTTCAGTACTGGGGACACTTCTTTATCTAATTTATTTAAAAGATATTGGCAGGAGCATGGTTGGGGTAAATTACCACCTCTACACAGATGACATGATGTTATATTATTCCAATAGTTTTGTTTTGAAAATTCAGTCTACTTTGCAATCTAAGTTTAACTCATTACAGAAATGTTTTAGTCACCTAACGTTAAAACTGAACAGCTTCAAAACAAAGTAAATTATATTTGGTCCAGCATCTAAGTTAAAACCAGACATTAAGTTAGAGATATCTGACCTATCAGGTGCACACCTAGAGTGTGTTAAATCATATAAATACCTAGGGTACTGGCTGGACCAACTAGGATCAGGAAACAGTCATGTAGATAACTTGTTAGTACAGGTGGGAAAAAAAGGTGGGTTGTTAACTCAGAAATCAAAAATGTCTTAACTTGGACAATATGAAATATATAATCCAAGCACAGATAGAAACATAGAAACATAGACGTTGACGGCAGAGAAGGACCGCAAGGCCCACCCAGTCTTCCCATTTTTTCTACCTTATGAATTTTACCTTTAATTGACTATGGTGACCTGTTATTCAGGGATGCCTCTCAAAACAGATTGCATAGATTGAATGTACTTTACAATAAAATGGCCAGGTTAGTTTTAAGATGCTCTATAACCAGCCATTGCGAAGCTTGAACAGTTGGTTCTGATTACTCTATGATTTTTTTGTATTACTCTATGATTTTTTTGTAAAATAAAAATAAAGAGTGATTGTCTGTCATGAAAAATGATGTGCTCCTGGATGAATCCCCCCCAGGTTTCACTTCAAAGGGCAGGATATATGTTAAACAGCAGATCTCTGTTAGGTGATTAACTTGCAAAAACTCACATTTTATAGCCTTATTTAGGATCTGGGTTATTTGAAACTAAGAACTAAAATATCCATTTTATGACGTCCTCAGGAAGGGTAGTTAATTTCACCTGGAGCTGGGAAAACTATGTTACAGCTAGGTGAGAAAACTGACAAGTTATAAAACTCTTTGATGTGTTTGTGAAAGCAGAAAACTGCTCCTGGATGAAAAAGGACACTGGAAAATCAATCTTAATTAAGAGTGTCATCATTTGGAAAATGAGTTTTGCTGAAATCACAGAATGTAATACCTCTTGATGGGACTTCCTGTTTTGTGTGTGTGTGCATATATATATATATATATATATATATATATATACACATATATTTTATATATCCTGAAAAGGAGGAGCTAGATGATGACATCATGGGGAAGGCAGGTTTAAGACAGTGTTTTAATTATGCTGTGACTGACCTTTAGGTGATATACATGTTTGGACTCTGAAGAAGAAACATCTACTCTAGCACTATTAGAAGAGATACATTAGATGTATAAGTCTAATTCTCTGGTGGTGGGAATTTTGCACTTTTTAACCCTTTCTTTTAAGTGATTGTATGTTTTTGTGATATATTGTTCTGTATTTTCATTTTACATTTTTATCTATTTTAAAGTAAACCTCTATTTTAATAGACTACTTGGTGTGACTTTGAAATTCTTTCTTTGACAGGTGAAGCATATATGGTTAAAGTCGACACTGCAAAGCTTACTGGTAATACCAAACTGGGAAAAGGTAAACGTTTATTTTGAGATCTTTCATAGAGTTTTTAAGGATTAATTTTATACACCTGGTTAGGTGCCCGTAGGCAAAATATATCTGGCCCCCCAGAAGAGCAGAATTATCTGAGCCCATACATTGGGTACACTAGCAAGAGGTTCACAGTTTGAATCCTTCCAGAACTTGAGACCAAAGGTTGATTCAAACCCACAAAACAGACAGGAGGGTTACCCTGTTCTGTTCCTGTTCACAATACTGTGCTCAGAGGTTGGCACTGTGGGAGCAGAGGGCTTGACCTGCTGAGTGAGGTTGTGACAGACTGGTTGGCAGCAGTGTCCATAGTTTGATATTACAAGATTTTATTGTTCAGTGTCTCGGCTTGATACTGTTAGCTCACTTGCAAAAAAAGAAAAAGGCAGTGATTTATTTTTAAAAAAAGGAAACAGAACTATATCACTTGGCTTACAGTCGAGTTCCTACCTGTTTTATTTTTTTTTCTCTAAAGTGCAAGTCACATTAGCTGTAGTTAGGGAAGAGTATGGCTTCCAACTACAGCAGGCACACTGTAGATTACTTAAAGCAGTTGTGCAGGGACAGAGGAGTCCCATTCAAAGTGAAAGACACCAAGCAGAACCTCATGGATGCCCTGATGGTAGCAGATACCCAGAGCATAGAGTCACAGACAGTGACTGTAAAGGACCGAACCTTGAGTGTGGAAGAGCTAGCGGCCAGTGCAGTGTCTAGATCCAATGAGGAGAGCAACAGGGCCAGTGCCAGCGAAGGGCCACAGCAGCAGGGGAAGGTCACCAGCATTCTGGAGCCAGAAGTACATACGAACATATGAACATATGAAATTTGCCAGCAGATAAAGGCCTAGAGGTCTATCAAGTCTGCTCGAATGTGCAGCTAGCACCCCTTATTCTGCAGCTGCCTCTCTTTTCCACCCTTCCCCTTCATTAACCCTCCCCCTTGTCCTGTCCCATCCTCGTTTGAAGCAGTCCACTGTTTTACTGCATACCACTTCTGCAGGTAACGCATTCCACCCAGCCACCACCCTCTCTGTAAAAAAGTGTCTCCTCATCTCCCTCCTGAACCTTCCTCGCTCCAGTCTCATATCATGGCCCCTGGTGGCCCTCCCTTCCCTTACTTTGAACAGCCCCTCTGTACCTGTCTTGCTTATTCCTTTCATGTATTTAAAGGTTTCAATCACGTCCCCCCTGTCTCTCCTCTCCTCCAGTGAGTACATGTTCAACTCCTTCAACCTCCTCTCATATGATAAGTCCCCCAGCCCTTGATCATCTTTGTCGCCCTGTGCTGCACTCCCTCCAGTAACTTAATGTCCCTCTTCAGATACGGACGCCAGTACTGCACGCAGTACTCCAGGTGTGGTCTAACTAATGACCTATACAGTGGCAGAATCACCTCCTCCCTCCTCGAGGATATACCCCTTGCAATACAACCCAGCATTTTGTTGGCCTTTGCAGCTGCCTTCCTACACTGTGCCGAGTTGTTCATTGACCCTGAGATGAGCACACCCAGATCCTTCTCCTCCTCTTTCTGGGCTAGCTGCACTCCCCCTAGCTGGTAAGTCCTCCTTGGGTTCTTCATCCCAAAATGCATCACCTTGCACTTTTTGGCATTAAAGCCCAGTTGGCAGGTGTCTGACCAGGTTTCAAGCTTTGCCAGATCATCCTGCAACCCCTGCCACCCCCCTAGGTCATCCACCACCGCGCCAACCTTGGTATCATCAGCAAACAGACTGATCTTGCTCTTGATAACCCATGATATGTCTGCAATGAATATCCCAAACAACACTGGTCCCAACACCTAGCCCTGTGGGACACCGCTCATCACTGCCCTTGGGTGTGAGAGCTCCCACCACCACCGCCCTCTGTTGCCTTCCCTGCAGCCAGTTTCCTACCCATCTCACCAGCATTGCACCTGCCCCTGTGCCTACTAACTTCCTTCCCAGCCTTCCATGTGGCACTGAGTCGAATGCCTTACTGAAGTCCAGATACAGGACATCCACTGCATGTCCCCTGTCCAGTTGCTCAGTTACCCAGTCATAGAACTTGACCAGGTTGGTTTGGCAGGATCGGCCAATGGAAGCCATGCTGTCTGCTGTCCTGTAGTCCTTTGGCCTCTAAGAGGGCCACCAGCCTCTCCTTCAGGATAGTCTCCATTAGCTTACCCACGATGGATGTGAGGCTCACTGGTCTGTAGTTTCCCGGTTCATCCTTGGGGCCACTCTTGTGGAGGGGCACCACATGAGCCATCCTCCAGTCCTGAGGTACACACGAGATGTGGTGAGGCATTAAATAGGTCTGCCAAAGGTCTGCAAGGACCTCTGCCAGCTCCTTCAGTACCCTGGGTGGATGCCATCTGGGCCTGGTGCCTTGTCCACCCTCAGTGTCTTCAAACCCTCTCGAACTCTGCCTCCATGATTTCCCATCTGTCACCACTTCCCCCCGCCTGCCATTTCTCCCATCTTGGGTGTCACCCCCCTCTTCTCTTTAGTAAATACTGAGCAGAAGTACTCATTTAGTGCTTCCGCCTTATCGTACCCTGCTTCCACCCAACCCCCCTCCTTCCTAATCCTTACTGTGTACAGTTCTGGAGACCCCATCTCCA
Organism: Neoceratodus forsteri; assembly: GCA_016271365.2. NCBI lineage: Eukaryota > Metazoa > Chordata > Ceratodontiformes > Ceratodontidae > Neoceratodus > Neoceratodus forsteri. The sequence continues at coordinate 27,694,353 of JADMNL010000035.1, read as the reverse complement.
CAAAGACATAGACAAAGTGGAGGCTGTCCAGAGGAGGGCAACCAAAATGGTGCAGGGTCTGCACCAGAAGACATACGAAGAAAGACTAAAGGAGCTTAATATGTATACTCTTGAGGAAAGAAGGAGAGAGGACATGATAGAAACTTTCAAGTACCTCAAGGGAATTAACAAAGTCCAAGAGGGTAGCATCTTCCAGAAAAAGAGATGTGCAAGAACAAGGGGGCACAATTTGAAGATAGAGGGGGGACGGCTCAGGGTAATGTGAGGAAGTATTTTTTCACTGAGAGGGTTGTGGATGCATGGAACAGCCTCCCTGAGGAGGTCGTGGAGTCAAGAACAGTGGTGGACTTCAAGAATGCATGGGACAGGCATAAGGCAGTCCTAGGGGCGGGTAAGAGGAAGTAAGTTGTTGGTTAACTAGGATCTGCAGCTTATCTGTTAGGTAGGAAAATGGGCAGACTAGATGGGCCAAGCGGTCCTTATCTGCCGTCAAATTCTATGTTTCTATGTTTCTATGTGGTCCTTACAGCTCCTTTTCTCCCTGATGTACTTAAAGAAGTCCTTCTCCCCCTTCTTAATGCCTTGTGCCAGCCTGAGTTCTGTAGATGCTTTGGCTCCCCTTACTGCCCTTGTCACCTCCTTCGATTCAGTCAAGTACTCCTCTCTGTCCTCCACCCTCCCTGTTTTCTTGTATTTCCTAAAGGCAGCTCTTTTCCTCCTTACCTTTTCCATGACCTCCTTGCTCAACCAGCTCGGTTTCTTAGCCCTAGCCTTCTTGCTCTGGGCTTTGCAGCAGGTTTTGGTTGCCTCCACTATCCCCAACTTTATGAGCTCCCATCTCTGGTTAGTATCCATACTAGATTGAATTCTGGCCAGGTACCCTTTTACCACTTCCCCCATCCTCCCAAAGTCGGCCCTCCTGAAGTCCAGCACTATTGTGCCAGATTCCACTCCTTCCTTGCCCATATCCAATGTGAGCCATACTGAGTGGTGGTCACTCCCTGACAGCGGTTCCTCCACTGTAAGTTCTCTCACAAAGTCCCCATTTGCCAGCACAAGGGCAAGGGTATTCCCTAACCTGGTTGGTTCACTGACCATTTGCAGCAGGAAACTGTCCTGGAAGGCATCCAGCAGTACCTGCTCCCTTCTGTTCCTGGTTGTTGGGGTGCTCCAGTCCACTCCTGGCATGTTGAAGTCCCCCACAATCACCACACTACCCTTCTCGCAGGTCCTCCTGATCTGTCCTGCTAGTTCCCTGTCTAACTCCTCCATCTGAGATGGTGGCCTGTACACCACTACCATTCTAAGACTCCTATTCTTGGAATCCTGGATTTGCACCCAAAGTGACTCTGTACTACCCTTCTCCCCTTCCTCCCTTACACACTTCAGTCCCTCCTTCACATATAGTGCCACCCCCCCTCCTTTCCCAGTCACCCTGTCCCTACGAAATAACCTGTACCCTGGTACAGACAGGTCCCAGTCATTATATTGGGTGGCCCATGTTTCGATGGCTGCAATGTCCACCTCTCCTCTGCCATGAGAACCTGCAACTCTGCAGTTTTCTCCTCAAGGCTCTTAGCATTAAGGGTAACCACCTTCCACCCTTTCCCCTCCTCCCATCCTGCCCTCCTTTCCTAGCATCACCAATAGTACTTGCCATTTGTCCTTTGTCACTGTTATGAGGTAAGCTCATATGATTTCCAACCTGTGGTCTCTGCATATCTCTTCCCAACTGCCACCCCCACTCCTAGTTTAAACTCCCAACTTCCTCTATATATTCTTCCATCCTCTGTTTCAACACTTTCTTTCCTTCTTCACTCAAGTGTAGTCTGTCCTTGGCATAGAGACTACTGTCCTCCCAGGTCCCTCCCACCCCCAACAGCCCATACCCTTTAGCACACCAGGTTCTTAGCCATCTGTTAAATTCTCTATTCTCAGCTTTCTTGTTGTGCTTGTCTTTGGCACCGGAAGTATCTCGGAAAAAGTTACTGATCCTCCTGCTCCCTCACATAATTGTGCTAGTTCCTCAAACCTCCTCTGGACTATATCCACTGTCTTGTCAGCCAGGTCATTTGTCCCAAGATGTATAATTAAATGAGGCTTGTCCCTACCCCTTCTAGCATATTTCAGAACAGACTGTCCCACCCTTTCCGCTGTCATTCCTGGCATGGCCTCCACCCAAATGCGACTATGCCTCTCCGCCTTGCTACCCCACCTAACTCCTCTTAGTATTGAGTCCCCCAGCACTAAGATTCCACCCCTCTTACTCCCTGCTTGCTTCCTTTCATCTCCCTCCCTCATTTCCAGCTCCTCTTCTTCCTCCTGCACATTATTTCCCCCTTTTACCCCTGTTGCAGTTCTCCCAGCAGAACTTCCCCATGCTCCAGTTTGGTCCAGGCATTTATCAATTACTCCTCTAATTTCATCACTTCCCTCCTCCACCTTCTTCCTCTCTAGCAGTGCAAAACTATTTTCTGAAGATCCTTCACAAATGCCTGCTCCCTCTCTCTGCATAGTACTCAGGCTTCAGATTGAGTTGTGCAGAATGGAGCTGGAGTTCCAGAGGGAGGCAAAGCGAGAATGCTGAGAGGTAGAGCGGGAACGCCGAGAGGCAGAGCGAGAACAGTGAACTGCAGCGGAGAAGAGGGAGCAAGAACGGCGAGAGGTAGACCATGAACAGTGGGAGACAGACCGTGAGGAGTATAATCACCAGAGGCAACATGAACTGGAGAAGCTACAACTTCAACTACCAGCACCAGAGCAGGTAAGTGGCTTGGGTTTAACTGGGACTATAGGACAGGGTTACAAACTGAATTCCAAATTGATAGCTGAATTTAAAGAGGGGGTGGATACAGTTGCCTTTTTAAATTCTTTTGAAAAATTTTGTATTCAGGCTAAAATTTCTAGAGAGTCCTGGAGCTTCCAGCTATCCCCGCTACTTATTGGGAATTGAAAAGCTCGGGATGCACTGGGTCAAATGGACAATGAGGACAATAATGATTACAGCAAACTTAAAGCTGCACTGTTAAAGAAATTTGAATTAACTGCTGAATCATACAAAGCTAAATTCGGTAAGCTCAGGAGAAGCCCTGATATGAGCTATGAGGAGCTGGCCATGAAACAACGTTAGTTTTTAAAATGTTAGTGGGAAAGAATTGAAGCAAACTCAGTTGATAAAATTGAAAATGTGATTTTGTTAGAACAGTTTTTTTGAGCATGCCCAGCTGAGCTGAAAACCTAGTTAGAGGACTGAGATCCCAAAACAGTGCAAGAGGCTGCTGAACTCTCGGACCGCTATGCCAAGAGCAGATCTGCTCTGACAGCGAAAGGGGTGGGCGTGGCAGTGCAAAAAGGGAAAAGCGCACCTTCAGGGGAGCTAAAACCCTCACTGCCTCCACCAAAACCAGTTAGCCCCAGGTTTCATAGAAAAGATTTCTCTGAGAAAAGGAATGTTGGTTGTGTAAAGAAACTGGGCATATTGGCAGACAGTGTCCCAAAAAGGTGAGCAATACACAACGGGGGGCTAGGAAAGAAGTAGGTTGTTTGTGTGTCCCTGGAAGCATGCCGGTGAACATGAGGGAGCACATGCACCCAGTCATGGTGAATGGTGTACAGACGCAAGGGTTAAGGGATACAGGGGCTTCTCTGACCTTGATAAAGGGGGATCTAGTAGAGCCTGGTCAGCTTATACCCAATAAATATGTCACTGTACAGGACTTTACTGGTGAGGCGTAAACATTGCCCCTTGCTAGTATTCTCCTAGACTGGGGTGAAACAGGGGGAACTGTGCAACAGGTGGCTGTAACCAAAACCTTAGCAGTGGATGTGATCCTGCGCAACAGTCTCAAACAAGGGATGGTGTGTGCAGTTACCCATAGCCAAGTGGTAAGAGAACACTGTAGTTCCCTGGACTCCACAGAAGCCATTGTGGAAACCACTGAGAGGTTGGTTCCCCAGCCTGCATCCCCTGATATTGAGGCTAATGAAAAGGGGGTAGAAATTTCCTCAGTTGCAGTTAACCACACAGCTACAGAGGGTTGATCCGAGGAGGGAGGGGTGACCCATTGTCAGAGGGTTGGGATTGACAGTGATCCTGACTGCTCTGATGCTAGTGCTAGGGCTAGGGATCCTAGTTTAGAGACTGAAGGGGACCTGTCCCATGCCTTGGGAATGTGTGAGGACTTTGCAGCTGCTCAGAGAAGTGACCCTAGTCTAGAGAAGCTGAGGGCTTGGGCAGACTCTGATGGAGCACAGGGAGGTGACGGCAGACATAAAGTATATTGGGAAAATGGACTGATGTATACTCAGGCTATGCAGACAGGGGGGATGCTAGGCAGGCAGCTTGTTGTTCCCCAGGGGTATCGTGAGCAGTTGCTCAAGACTGCACATGATATTCCCTTGTCTGGTTACCTGGGAATCGAGCGCACTACATAGCAGTTGGCCCAGAATTTCTATCAGCCAAATTTCACCCAGCAGGTGAAGGAGTATTGCAGGTCTTGTCACTGGTGCCAAGAAATAGGGAAGGTGGGCAAGAAAACCCAAGCTGCCCTGATTCCCTTGCCCATAGTGAAGGAGCCATTCCAGAGGATGGGAAGGGATATTGTGGGGCCTTTAAATACCCCCAGCTCCTCAGGGAAGAGATTCATCCTGACTGTGGTGGATTATGCCACCCGGTACCCAGAGGCAGTTGCCCTAGCCTCACTGAGGACAGACAAAGTGGCAGATGCCTTACTTGGGATTTTCTCCCGTGTTGGGTTCCCGCAGGAGGTTATCACTGATTGAGGGAGTTCCTTCATGTCGGACCTGATGAAATGATTGTGGGAGAAGTGTGGGGTGGTGCAGAGATGCATGACACCATATTACTCACAAGCCAATGGGCTTGTGGAAAGATTCAGTAGTACCCTGAAGTCAATGCTCTGGGTGTTTTCTGAACAGCATAGAAGGGACTAGGAGAAATACCTTTGCCACCTGTTGTTTGCATACAGGAAGATGCCCCAAGAGTTGACAGGAGTTTCCCCCTTCAAACTCTTATATGGACGCTAGATACGTTGGCCCCTAGACTTGATCTGTGAGGATTGGGAAGGCAAGCATGCCACCCAGGGAACTCCCATTGTGGATTACGTCCTTAGGTTTAGGGAAAGGCTAAAGGAGCTTATGGGGATAGCCCAGAGCAACCTGGCAGCTGCCCAACAGAAACAAAAAATGTGGTACGACCGCAGAGCCAGAGCTCGTTCGTACATGGTGGGTCAGGAAGTCATGGTCCTTATTCCAGTCTGGAAAGACAAGCTGCAGGTTGAGTGGGCAGGACTGTACAAAGTGGTTAGGAAGGTAAATGATGTGAAATGTATTATAGTTACCTGACAGAATACAGACAGAAAGGATGGACCATGTCAGCATGATGAGGCCATATGCAAATAGGGCTGACATGGTGTTTGCAGTGTGTAGTCCTGGGGAGGGGATGGATGAAGGAGACCCCCTTCTGGACTTGCTGGAAGAAATTAAGTGGGAGTTCTCTGTGGAGGCAGTTAAACTGCCTCCCCAGCTGACCCCGGACAAGATCCAAGAAGTAAAGGAGGTCTTAGCAGACTTTGCCCCATTGTTTAGTGCCAAGCCTGGACTAACCCCCTTAGCAATGCACGATGTGGAGACAGGGACACAGACGCCCACACGGCGAACAGCATATCGCGTGTCAGAGGCTTTCCAAAAGGACATTAGGAGGGAAGTGGAGGAGATGCTGGATTTAGGGGTAATTCAGAGTTCCCACAGCCCCTGGGCCTCACCTGTTGTCCTTGTGCCCAAACCAGATGGCTCTACTCATTTTTGTGTGGACTATCATGGACTGAATGCAGTCACAAAGTCAGACTCCCACCCGATGCCCCAGACGGACAAACTCCTGCACAAGTTGGGGGGACGACCTACCTTACGACCATTGACCTGACCAAGGAGTATTTGCAGGTAGAGTTGATGGACAGAGCTAGGGAAATGTCAGCCTTCATCAGTCCGAACACTTTCCAAAGGTTGGTGAACCAGGTGTTAAATGGTGCTCAGGAGTATGCTGTGGCATACCTGGATGACACTGCCATCTTTAGTATCAGCAGGGAGGAACACCTATCCCACCTTAGGGAAGTGTTGGGCAGGATACAGAGTGTCGGGATCACTGTCAAAGCCAGGAAGTGCCAGGTGGTCATGGGAGAAGTGGTCTACCTCTGCCATGTGGTAGGCCAAGGATAGCGCCGTCCTAACCAAATAAAAATAGAAGTAATCCAGGCATGGCCCAGACCAGAGACGCAGAAGCAGGTCAGGAGTTTTCTTCGGACAGCAGGATACTATAGATAATTTGTACCCAGTTACAGTGCCCTGACTGCTCCCCTATCTGACCTGGTAAAGAAAAGGATGCCAAAGAAAATTGCCTGGGACCCAGCCTGTGAGGAAGCCTTTACCAGACTGAAGGAGGCACTGTGCAGTGCTCCTGTTTTGACAAGTCCTGACTATAGCAGACCCTTTATAGTTCAGACTGATGCCTCAGACATGGGTATTGGGGCAGTACTGAGTCAGACATCCTGCCAAGGGAAAGATCACCCAGCAGTGTACCTGAGTAAAAAATTACTTCCCAGGGAGCAGGCATACTCCACTGTGGAAAAGGAGAGTCTTGCCATAATGTGGGTCCTAAAGAAGTTGGAGCCATACTTATATGGGCCACATTTTATGGTATACACTGACCACAACCCTCTGGTTTGGCTGACGCAAATGGGCTAGACTAATGGTAGATTGTTAAGATGAAGTCTTGCTTTGCAAGGGTATCACATGACGATTCTACACAGGGCTGGAGCAAAAAATCAGAACTCAGATCTGTTGTCTCGCGTCTATGAGGAGTGAACTGATTTGGGAAGCTTCTCCCATGCAGGGGATAGAGCCCCCAAATTCAGTCTAGGTAGGGAGGATTGTGATGCTTGGACAGCTGGTTCTGATTACCCTATGATTTTTGTGAAAAATAAAAATACAATGTGATTGTATGTCATGAGAAATGATGTGCTCCTGGATGACTCACCCCACCCAGGTTTCACTTCAAAGGGCAGGATATATGTTAAACAGCAGATCCCTGTAAGGTGATTAACTTGCAAAAACTTGCAATTTTTAGCTTTATTTAGGAACTGGGTTGTTTATATAGAAACATAGAATTTAACAGCAGATAAGGACATCTTGGCCCACCTAGTCTGCCCATTTTCCTACCTAACAGATAAGCTGCAGATCCTAGTTAACCAACAGCTTACTTCCTCCTATCCCCCCACTAGGACTGCCTTATGTCTGTCCCATGCATTCTTGAATTCCTCCACTGTTCTTGACTCCACGACTTCCTCAGGGAGGCTGTTCCATGCATCCACAACCCTCTCCATGAAAAAATACTTCCTCACATTACCTCTGAGCCATCCACCCTCTATCTTCAAATTGTGCCCCCTTGTTCTTGCACATCTCTTTTTTGAAGCCAGTTTGAAGCTAAGAACTAAAATATCCATTTTATAACGTCCTCAGGAAGGGCAGTTAATTGCAACTGGAGCTGGAAAAACTATGTTACAGCTAGGTGAGAAAACTGATGAGTTGTAAATGCTCTTTGATGTGTTTGTGAAAGCAAGAAACTGCTCCTGGATGAAAGAGGACACTGGAAAATCACAGTCTTAATTAAGAGTGTCATCATTTGGAAAATGAGTTTTGCAGAGATCACAGAATTTAATACCTCTTGATGGGATTTCCTGTTGTGTGTGTGTGTGTATATATATATATATATATATATATATATATAGTACACATATATATATATATATATATATATATATCCTGAAAAGGAGAAGCTAGATGATAACATCAGGGAGAAGGCAGGTTCAAGACAATGTTTTAATTTTGCTGTGACTGACCTTTAGGTGATATTTATGTTTGGACTCTGAAGAAGAAACATTAACTCTAGCACTATTGGAAGAGATACATTAGATATATAAGTCTAATTGGTGGTAGGAATTTTGCACTTTTTAACCCTTTTCTTAAGTGATTGTATGTTTTTGTGATATATTGTTCTGTATTTTCATTTTACATTTTTATCTATTTTAAAGTGAACATCTATTTTAAGAGACTACTTGGTGTGCCTTTGAAATTCTTTCTTTGACAGGTGAAGCATATCTGGTTAAAGTTGACACTGCAAAGCTTACTGGTAATACCAAACTGAGAAAAGGTAAAAGTTTATTCTGAGGTCTTTCATAGAGTTTTTAAGGGTTCATTTTTTACACCTGATTAGGTGCTCGTAGGCAAAATATATCTTCCCCCCACCGAAAAGCAGAATTATCTGAGCCTGTGCTTTGGGTATGCAAGCAAGAGGTTCACAGTTTGAATCCCTCCAGAACTTGAGACCAAAGGTTGATTCAAACCCACAAAACAGACACGAGGGTTACCCTGTTCTGTTCCTGTTCACAATACTGTGCTCAGAGGTTGGCACTGTGGGAGCAGAGGGCCTGACCTGCTGAGTGGGGTTGTGACACCCATCACTGTGATTTATTGAAATCCCTAGGTTGGGTTCCCCTGGCAGTAAGGAGGGACATACACGAGTTTATTTGCATTTAAATCCAGTTTGGGTTTAATTCCTAAGTACCTGAATGATAGGTTAACATTCTGGGATATCAACCCATCTCTAAGAAACTCCCACATCTCTCACTTAGTTGTTCCAATGTTTTAAACTAAAAGGTCTATGCAGTACTTTAGTCAACTGGTCCTAATGTTTTGGAATACGCTACCACATTGTTTTAGGGTTCCTAATACTAAACCACCAGCTGTATCTGCACTAAAGAAACATCTGCTTTCAAATGTTCAGATTTGTAAATATTATAACTAATGTCTGTATTTAATATTTATATGTTGTATTAACCATGTATATATTGACGTATGTATGTATCATGCACACTAGGTTGCCATTCTGAATGAACATATGCACAATAGCTATTCCTAATAAACAACAAAAAAATGGGTAAAATAAATTTAAGATGTTGAATTAAAATGCAGCTGTGCGAACTATGCAGTTGTTCTAAAATATTATTAAAGAATAGCATGCTATATTATACATACTTATTTTTCTATCTGTGCAGATAATGTATATCATAATCTATAGTATAGACCTGTATATAATAAAAGGTATTAGTAGTGATTGTCATTTGTATTATAGACTTGACGTGGACACCAAGTTTCATGGGCAGGAGAGAGTGTAACCCACCCAATACAATGTTGGGGGGCTTACCTTAAGTATCTTCTTGGTCTTCTCTGAAGCCCACTGCCTGGCAGACATCCAGAAGGAGAAGTAAAATTCATGTCGCCTGTTGTGCTGCTGTTGCTCTGCATGTGTGCGTACATCCTTGCCACCACACTATCTCTTTAAAAGATCCAGCCTAGCGTATAGTGAAAATAGCCTGGGCTGGGTCTGAGTACAACAGAGCTCGTGACCAGCCAGGGATTCCCTGATTAACTCCATTCTGCTGTTGATCATAGAGCAGAGTGAGCCTTTCAATAATCTGTAAACTTTTTTTTCTAAATCCTCACTGTTGTTTAAATAAAATAAATTGTTTGAACTGCCAGTAATACCAGTATTAAACTTCCTGCCATCATCTTTGGTTTTGGACTCCCATTTTGGAACAATCAGGACACAGGGGTCCTTGAGGGGTCCTAATTGTAGTGCCTTATGGGAGAAACTGTGAACTTTCTTGTTGGTGCCTAATGAAACCAATAGGAGCACTAGAACTGTGATTGACAGCTCCCCTTAGCCAACTGGAATACAGAAAAAAAGACAAGTTCAGAAATAGTTTTTTAATGATATGCATTGCAGCTCAAGCCTCTGAACTAAGAGAAGCCCATGCAGCTCTGTCACCCTTCACATGGAGAGGCCTGTATTACCTCCTGCAAGCCTTTTGTCAGACTAAAAGGAGGATCAATTTCCTGAAACTGACTCTTAAGCAGACCAAAAGGGGTTTCTCAGTAATCAAATGAGGAGAAACTGGCAGAACTGAAGAAAGGGAACAACTGTTATTTCTTCAGCCACAAGATTGTGGCCTACCACGTGTGTGAAGGCATTGACCCTGGGACTCCGAATCAGATCAGGAGCCACTTCAGTGCAGAAAGGACTATTTTATGCCAAAGCCCAGCTGGAGGGTTCACCAGTATGCTGCTTAAACTTTGAAAGACATTTTATTCAGTGGGGCCTATGCCAACAACAGCCCAGCCAGACTGTTCCTATACCATCACCAGCATCCTGGCAAGAGACCAGCCTTGGGTAATCAGCCCCTGTGTAGCAATCAAATGCAGGTTGTGACCACCTACAGAGAAAGGCCATGAAGAGGAGATGAGTCATCTCAACCCTGGTCCCCACCAAGAGCTCAAGCAAGCAAATGGTTTTCCATGTTGCCAGCACCTGCTTCTAGTCATCTGGGTACAGTGAGTAAAACCAGGGTAGCTCCCTACAACAAAACATGAATTATTTTAATGGTACTATATGATTCAGTTTGCCAGTTAATGTGTTTTAATGTGACTGACCTATTCGGACCTGGATACAAATGGTTATGGTTTTATAAGTGTGTTGCTCCTATTTAATCACTCTTCTTTCCATCAAGGGCTCTAACATCAGCTGCAATGCTGGCCAACCCACGACACCACCTCAGGCATGCCTGTTTTCCACAATTGGTGCCCAGTAGTTGCACAAGACTGAGAAATTCAGGGAATAAAGTGAGTGAAAGTACATTCAACCTGTCTCAGTACAGTAAAGTAACCATTAATATAGATTCTCACCCCTCCCTTGTTAACGCCCCCTCAATAAATCTGATTTGCTGTTTCACTGTTAACCTGGCTTGTGTGCATATCATCATCTGGTCTAAGGTTACTGAAGCACTGGCAAAATATATTGAAAGTGCATGTTTGTGTTATTGAAACTGCCTTTTATAGGGGGTTGTAGGGTGAATGCCAGGAGACCGAACCCTGCTAGTAAGCGGAATGTGCATGAGCATAACAGTAATGCTGGTATTATTCTGTATTCTAAGTGTTAAGGGTAGCAGTGGTAAACTAAAGCATAACAGGTTGCTAGGCAGGATTGTGAGTGGTTATTGCATTCCAGAGGGCTGTACTTATTTTGTTAGTAACCCACTTACGCATTACTCTGGGTGGAGACACCATAATTGTGAGAGTATTATGGGTAGGGAGACCCCAGGAGCAACTAATTACGATCCCAGGCCTCTCAACCTGCAGTTAGGGCAGCAGGCAAGGGTAGTAGCCCTTGGTATAATGGCACCAGGACTACACACATTATGGAGAACAAAGAGTAGCTAGTAACAAAGGATTTTTACATCCTGCATATGCCCCAGGCTAATGTTCCTCATCTTTAGCAATTCAACACATTCTTGGTCTTTGATCTACAGTAACAATAGTATTCTGGTCCCCAGTAGTTCACCATTTCCTGTGGATTTGATTACTTTTCATCATCTGACTCCTAGTACCTTGGACAAGATTACTATACTACATATCCCTGAACATAACTATCTGCATGGTTTAATATTACTACATCAAGAATGCAACCTAACCTGTTCCTGCTGCACCTGCTCCTTCTGACCCTACTGGCATACCACACTACCAATATATTTAAATGCCCACTGCAACCAATCTCTGATCACCTGGTTGATAGCTCCTTGCACAGAAGTGGAATGGTTACTAGTAGTCTCAGCTGCAAGAACACTCATCTCTTCTCCCAAATACTAGTATACACAGACATGCTACTGTGCCCACAGTCGACACTACCATCAAACTATTTCTCCCTGTTTATTTTATCAGGAGTCAGGTCACTACAGGCAACAACTAAGAATAAGTATAAGGGAAAAAGTGCACGTAGCGGTCACTGCCGATAGCTTAAGGAACTTCTAAACAGACTAATACTGCTACTTGTGATAATGTTGGGCAACGTTCACCCCAACACTGGACCACCCCTAGCTACGCCTAGGGAGCAACATAGAAAAAGGACCCTCTCACTAGCTCGTATCAACAACTGTAGCCGTACCAAAAAATCAGATGCCTTTACTGCCTGGCCAGCACAGCATAGCCCAGATGTACTATCTACAGTTGAAACTTGGTTGTCTCCAATTATCCCTGACACTGCTGTGGCAATACCTGGGTATAATATCTTTTGGTAGGATCGACTATCCAAAAAAGGGTGTGGCTGTGCCCTTTATCTTAAAGACTCTATGACAGGGCATGCCCTGACCCTACCCATTAATAGAGATGAGCTTCAGGTCCTTGCTATTAAAGTTATTCTTGGGGCCTATGACAAAGCTGTGATGATAGCCTCTGTATATATTCCACCCAAACTTACAACAGCAAGCTTGAACCGATTCCTTACCTGTATCAGTAGTCTAAAGCTTAACTCAGAAGTTATATTGCTAGGGGATTTTAATGTCACTTGGCTTGCCCCCAGTGCAAGCAACTACAAGGATACCTAGGCAGCTGCACATTTTACACAGCTACAGTAGTTACCTCACCCACTAGGATCAACTATAGAACAGGGACCAGTACCTTACTGGACTGGCTACTCTCAAATTGCCCTGACCACATTAGCCACACTACAGTTCTTCCTGATGCCATTAGTGACCATTCCCCAGTCTGGTGCATATGGTCAAATAAATTTAATAACCCCCTCCGTGAAAACTATTAACAGTCAGTTGCTAATCAAGGTACACCTTGCACCACTTAAGGCACTCCTGCGACAATAAGACTGGTCTCCGATTGACACCGCTCTGGATGTTGATGCTGCACTTCAGTACTTCATCTCAAAGTTCAATGCAGCATGTGATATCCATGCCCCCTTTAAGAAATGAAAAATTAAAGGCCTTGACAACCTTTGGATCACAGGTAAACTCCTAGACCAATTAAAAGCTCAGGACCTGTTATGGGCTTGTGCTACAGCCTCTGGCAACTAAGCAGACTTTCAGGCACACAGGGCCACCAGGAATGCCTGTACCAGAGCTATCTGCACTGAAAAAGCCAGCTACTACAGAATCACCCTATCAAACTCATGGTCGGATGGAAGGAAATTCTGGCCATGGTACAGAGTGGACATTGGCGTGTAGTGCCATGATGTCAAGGGAGTTGCATGCTGTACGGGGAAGGGTGAAAATGGGAAAAAGAAGCCTGCCACTGCCAGGAAGATGGGGAACTGTGATGTACCCATGATGTGCCTCTGTCCTCCTGACATATCCAGGAGCGACAAAACGCAAGTTACAGGGCGTCCAGACCCCGCCACGTGCCTGCCCAGGGGGTACAACCGTGGCTCCATGGGGATCTGGGGTCTGTCTGGGTAGGGCGGAAGGCAATGGGATGTCAGTTGTCTCCCCTGATAGGTCGGGGGTGGCAGGCTGCTGGAAAGGAGGCAGAAAATGTAATTTCAAAAAGAAAAACACTCACATTGCCCTGGGCTGTCCCCTCTATTTTCAAATTGTGCCCTTGTTATTGCACATCTCTTTTCTGAAAGATGCTACCTCCTGGATTTTGTTGATTCCACTGAGGTACTTAAAAGTTTCTATCATATCCCCCCTCCCTCCTTTCCTCAAGGGTATACATATTAGCTCCTTTAGTCTCTCCTCGTATGGCTTCTCTTGCAGATCCTGCACCATTTTAGTTGCCCTCCTCTGAATTGCCTCCATCCTATGTCTTTGCAGAGTCGGGGTCTCCAAAACTGGATGCAGTACTCCAGATGGGGTCTCACCAACTGTCTATACAGAGGGATAACAACTTCCTGTTTTCTGCTGGTACATCCCAGTATCCCCCAGCCCTCCCTATTGCCTTCTCATATTGCTTGCCGACCTTAAAGTGATCTAATATGATTACCCCAGGCCTCTTTCCATTTTTGTTGTTGTTACTTCCCCCCTCCACTGTGTACTCTTCCCCTGGGTTTTGTTTCCCAGGTGCATTATATTGCACTTCTTTGCATTGAATTCATGCTGCCATACTTCTGACCATTCCTCCAACCTTGTCAAGTCCCTTCTCATCCTTTCCAGACCCCCTTGTGTATCAACCCTGTTGCTTATCTTTGTGTCATCTGCAAAGAGGCATACTTTTCTTTCCAATCCCTCTGCAATGTCACTAATAAAGACATTAAGAAGGACTGGACCCAGTATTGAATCCTGCAGTCATAGCCATCGCAGACCCTACTTGGTCTGTAACTCACACAGCCCCCTTGCTTTTAAGCTTCCCTTGTGCCTGTCCCACATATTCATAAATCTTGTAACCATTTTGGCCCACACCTCTTCCACTGGGAGGCTGTTCCAAGCATAATCCACCCTCTCTGTGAAGAAGTACTTCCTTACATTTTCTCTGAGCCCCCCCAGCTTCATAGTCTGACCCCTTGTAGTTGAGCACCTTTTTCTTTGGAGAATGCTTCCTTCCTGTACCTTGTTTATTCCTGTGAGGTATTTGTATGTCTATCATATCCCCCTGTTCCCTCCTGTGTTCTAAGGAGTACATATCTAAATCCTTTAACCCTTCTTCATAGTGCTTTTGTGGCAGGTGCGCCACCATTTTGGTTGCCCTCCTCTACACCGTCACTGCCGTTTCCATGTCCTTTCTATGGACATTCCTCATTTTACCATTCAGAACCACTCTGCCCATACTTCCCCCTGTCCCACATTAGGAGGGAGATCCCTCATTTTACCATTCAGTACCCCTCTGTCCATACCTATCACCTGTCCCAAATTAGGAGGGACATCATTCATTTTACAGTTCAGAACCCTTGTCTATACCTCTCATCTGTCCTACACTAGGAAGGACTTCTCTGATTTTACCATTGAGAACTTCTCTGTCAGTCTGACTTTTGATTTGTCTGAAGCTGAGAACCTTGCTACACTGCAAAGAACAAACTATAACTTCATTTAGGAGCTGGAAACTTGGTAAGGCATAATATTGTAAAACAAGGGAGCTACGCTTTCTACAAAAAGTTTCATTTTTTTTCCCTTATTGGCGTTAAGCAGAGAATTGCAGGATTCCATTAAAAGTGTAGTAATTTTATAACCAGAGGGAGTGAGATACAACTGAATTTGCTTGATTGTTGGGGTTGAGACCTAGGATTTGGAAGGATATTTTTGCAACATTTTGAAAGTGTCCTGCTGGCTGAGTAGTTACGTTTTTATCCCTGGTTTCACAGAAAGATTTTGTGTATTGGAATCAGACATAGCAGCCTGCCTACACTGAAAGGCCTGCTTACATCACAGGTATCACTAGTCAATCAGTTAGCTCTGGGTGGGGTTCATCACTGCTGTTTTAAGCATCCTTCACAGTTAGAAGCCAGTCAGTCTGACTTTTGATTTGTCTGAAGCTGAGAACCTTGCTACACTGCAAAGAATAAACTATAACTTCATTTAGGTGCTGGAAACTTGGTAAAGCATAATATTGTAAAACAGGGGAGCTACACTTTCTACAGAAAGTTTCATTTTTATCCCTTATTGGCATTAAGCAGAAAATTGCAGGATTCCATTAAAAGTGTAGTAATTTTATAACCAGAGGGAGTGAGATACAACTGAATTTACTTGATTTTTGGGGTTGAGACCTAGGATTTGGAAGGATATTTTTGCAATATTTTAAAAGTGTCCTGCTGGCTGAGTAGTTAAGTTTATATCCCTGGTTTCACTGAAAGAGTTTGTGTATTGGAATCAGACAGCAGCCTGCCTCCATTAAAAGGCCTGCTTACATCACAGGTGTCACTAGTCAATCAATTGGCTTAATTCTTAAGATTTTCAGTGTAGGAAGAGTGTAAAGCACAGCTTACTTATTTTGGGACTGACCGCTTTCAGAGCACAAACCACCAGGCTATTTTGGGGCTGGGGAGGGTTACCTGTGTCTGACTTGGATGTCTGGATTTTTCTCTGTTTGATTAGCAGGGTATTTTCTCTGTCAAATTGTTGTGTAGGGCATCTTGCTGACAGGAAAGCACTCATTGCAGCTCTGGGTCAGCGCTTTTAGCTGAATGTTTTGCAAGGACACAGTTTAGACCCAACCCCTCACCCCACCCACCCCTGGAAATAGTTCCTTTATACCTGGGGTTCTGACATCATTTTCTCAAGAGTGCAAGGTGCATATCACTGTCATATCCTCTCAAGCACACTGCACTGACAATATAAGCATACACATTGTATAATATATATATTTCTATATAACAAACCAATCACACACACACATATACAAAGAAAAAAGTAGATAAACATGTGGGGAGTAGTACAATGTAATGGCTGTGGGGCAGCAGTCTTCCGGGAGTCTTTCTGGAGGCTGAGATGCTGCCCTATTTGCAGACAACTCTCTGCTCTGAGGGAGGAAGTTGCCCGTCTTTAGGCCATGCTGGACAGTAGTAAGGGAACCTTCCCCCAGGCCACACTGGACAGTAGGAAGGGAACCTCCCCCATCCAGGGAGCACCAGAGCCACCACCACTACCTCAGAGGTTGTGAAGAAAACACAGCAGTTGGACCACAGTGGACTCAGGAAGGGTGAGGATGGTGGAACAGAAGCACACCCAGTCAGTTGTTCCACTCCACAATCCATACACCATTCTGGGGGAGCATAGCTCCCCTATGGATGCACCCACAGAGGAGACTAAGGAGGCTGAAGACAGCTGTCACAAGGGAGGCCCACAGGAAGGAGACAGAGGACACCACAAGGAAAGGAAGCAGCTCCTGGTGGGGGACTCCATTATTAGGGGGATAGAACTGGGGGGAGCAGGGAAAACTGAAGTAAGGTGCCTGCCTGGTGCCATGGCTTGGAAGGACAGGAAGCGCATCCTCAGGATCATGGGAACAGCTGCATGGGAGTCTGAGCTGGACATCATTGTCCACCTAGGGACAAATGACTTGGCTCATCATGAAATTAGAGCAGTGCAGAAGGACTTTGGAGAATTGGGGAGGGGCCTAAGATAAGTAGCACACGCAGTATCCTTCTCAGAGGTGCTGCCTGTCAATGGCATGAGTGAGGCGAGGGTACTTTGCACCATGCAGTTTAATGAATGGTTAAAAAAATGGTGTGGAGCACAGGGGTTTGGCTTCATTGGGGACTGAGGTTCCACCTGGAGGGACACCAGCCTATACTGGCAGGATGGTCTGCATCTGTCCAGGAGGGGAACAAGTCTTTTGAGCAATTGGTTTAAATGCTTCACTGGCAAGCTTTTAAACTAGTCAAGGGGGGAGGCACTGATAAGCAGCAGGAAAATCCCAGCCTCTCCCTACAAAACAGGGTACTAAATGAGAAAAAGACCAAGTTAGAAAGGTCAGTGGGGGATGCTGCAACAGAAGGTAAAGCCATCAAAAAATGGAGAGCAATGAGTACCAATGCCCATAGTCTGAGTAACAAGCCTCCTGAATTAGTGGCCTTGATGGTGGAGGAACATCTGGATATCATGGCAGTCACAGAAACATGGTACACACAAAACCATGACTGGGATGTAAACATACCAGGATACACTATCTACAGGAGGGACAGGGAGGGTAAAAGAGGAGGAAGAGTAGCTCTTTACATAAGGGAAGGAATCAAAGCAAAAGAACAAAAGGGTAAACAGGGAGGAGAAGAAGCACTGTGGGTAAATTTGGAGACCGGCAATGGCACCACAATCTGCAGAGGGGTTGTATACAGACCCCCTTCTCAGGGGGAGGAAATGGACAAGGAAATGATAGAAAGTATACTTAGAATGGCAGAAAAAGAGGAGCTACTGCTAATGGGTGATCTGAATATGCCAGATGTTAACTGGAGTGCAGTTGCAGCAGCCACTTCTAAGAGTGGGGTTATTCTAGATGCCCCAGGGGCATGCCTTAGACAACTAGTATTGGAGCCCACCTCGAGAGGAGCAATCTTAGACCTGGTTCTCTCAAATGGAGATGAAGAGAGGATCACAGATGTAGAAGTGGTAGCTATCTGGGAACTAGCACCATCGAACAGTATGGTTCACAATAAACACAGCAATAGAGTCAAGCCATACAAAGACAAAGGTACTGGATTTTAGGAGGGCTGACTTTGTCAAATGGGTGAGTGCCTAAGGAATGCACTAGCAAATGGGCAGGAAGGAGGGTGGAAGAACAATGGGGAATAATAAAAACTGCCATCACAGAGGTAACAAGCCTTTGTGTAAAGCAAATAAACAAAATGAAATGAGGTAAGAAACCACTATGGTTCTCAAAAGAAGTGGCAGGGAAGGTCCAAGAGAAAAAGAAAGCATTCAGGAAGTACAAGGAATCACAGAAAGAACAGGACAGAGAACTGTATCAGTTAAAGCAAAAGGAAGCTGGGAAGGCAGTCAGAACAGCAAAGGCCCAAACCAAGGAAAAGATAGCCAGCTCAGTTAAGAAGGGGATAAACCTTTATAGGTACATCAGGAGCGAAGGAAGACAAAGGGAGGGATAGTGAGGCTTAATAAAGGGAGGGAGGGTGGGCAGAGCGTGACTGTGAAAAGGCAGAGATACTAAACAAATATTTTTGATCAGTATTTACAAAGGAAGAAGGAAGTACCTAAAACAAACAGTAGAAACACTCTAGATACAGAAGTTGATACCAGCCCATTTACAGATGAAAGGGTTCTGAAAGAACTCTTAAAACTGAAGGTGGACAAAGCAATGGGGCCTGATGGGATTCATCCCAGAATTCTAAAAGAACTAAGGGTAGAATTAGTGACACCACTGACTACCCTCTTAACAAATCATGGGAGGATGGGGTGGTACCCGAGGACTGGAGGAGGGCAGATGTGATTCTCCTTCACAAAAGTGGGAGCAAGGCAGAAGCAGGAAACTACAGACCTGTTAGTTTAACCTCAGTGGTAGGGAAAATGATGGAATCACTTCTGAAGGAAAGAACTGTTGAGTATCTAGAGGCCAGAGGGGCACAGGACCCAAGGCAGCATGGATTCACAGCGGGAAGATCATGCCAGACAAATCTTTTTTTTTTCCCAAACGATGTCAAATGCAATTTTTTTTTTTGTTAAAGTAACTTTATTGCTTTTCCATTATTAGACATACAGATGTAAACCTGGTAACCAGGGTACACAGTCCCAAACTGACTGTGTAAACTATTTACATCCCACCCATATTCGTACATTTTAAATGGAACCAATTTTCCGTCCTTTGCTTTATTTCCCGACCCACTATTTTATGACATCCTTTTGTTCAGATACAACCCGCTCCAAATTGATATAACCTCCTTACCCTTGCCTCCACCATCCAGCCATGGGCCTCTTTCATCGGTTCCATGCCAGACAAATCTGATAGATTTCTTTGACTGGGTGACCAAAGTAGTTGATCAGGGAGGGGCTGTGGACATGGCCTACCTAGACTTTAGCAAGGTATTTGACACAGTCCCACACAAAAGATTAATATACAAGTTAGCCAGCCTGGGAGTGGGTCCCAAGATGACAGCCTGGGTAAAGAATTGGCTGGAGAATAGGACACAGAGGTAATAGTAAATGGAATCCACTCTGAAAAAAGGGGGGTTAGTAGTGGGCTACCGCAGGGTTCAGTATTAGGACCAGTCCTCTTCAATGTCTTTATAAGTGACATTGCAGAGGGACTGGGAGGAAAAGTATGTCTCTTTGCAGATGACACAAAGATCTGCAACAGAGTTGAGGCACAAGGTGGAGTGGAAAGGATGAGAAGGGACTTGGCAAGGTTAGAGGAATGGTCAAATGTATGGCAGCTTAGATTCAATGTTAAGAAGTGCAAGGTAATGCACCTGGGAAACAAAAACCCAGGGGAAGAGTACACAATGGGGGGTGAGATACTAACAACAACAAAAATGGAAAGGGACCTGGGGGTAGTCATATCAGATGACCTAAATGTGGGCAAGCAATGTGAGAGGGCAGCAAGGAGGGCTGGGAGATACTGGGATGCATAGGAGAGGCATCACCAGTAGAAAACAGGAAGTTATTATCCCTCTGTACAGACAGCTAGTGAGACCCCATCTGGAGTACTGCGTGCAGTTCTGGAGACCAATCTCCACTAAAGACATAGACAGGATGGAAGCTGTCCAGAGGAGGGCACTAAAATGGTGCAGGGTCTGCACCGAAGACATATGAAGGGAGACTTAAGGAGCTTAATATGTATAGTCTCGAGGAAAGGAGGAGAGGGTGACATGATAGAAACTTTCAAGTACCTCAAGGGAATCAACAAAGTCCAAGAGGGTAGCATCTTTCAAAAAGAGGTGTGCAAGAAGAAGAGCTAATTTGAAGATAGAAGGCGGCTCAGAGGTAATTTAAGGAAGTATTTTTTCACAGAGAGGGTTGTGGATGTATGGAACGGCCTTCCAGAGGAGGTTGTGGAGTCAAAAACAGTGGTGGAATTCAAGCATGCATGGGACAGTCATAAGGCAATTCTAGGGGTTGGGGGTAGGAAGAAGTAGGCTGCTGGTTAACTAAGATCCGCAGCTTATCCATCAGGTAGGGAAATGGGCAGACTGGGTGGGCCAAGTGGTCCTTATCTGCTATCAAATTCTGTGTTCTATGTTTCTATATTTCATACTGCTCAACAGTCCCATATCAGGGAAGACATCCCTCATTTTACCATTCAGAGCCCCTCTGTTCATATCACTCACCCATCCCACATTAGAGAAGACATCCCTCATTTTACCATGTAGATTCTCTCTGTCCATAACTCTCAGCTGTGCAACATTAGGAAGGACATCCCTCATTTTGCTATTCAGAATCCGTCTGTCCATACCTCTTAGCTGTTCCATATTAGGAGACTCATTCCTCATTTTACCATTGAAAACCCCTCTGTCCATGCCACTCACCTGTCTCACATTAAGAAGAACATCCCTAATTTTGCCATTCAAAACCCCTCTGCCCATACTGCTCAGCTGTCCCATATGGGAAGGACATCCATAATTTTACCACTCAGAGCTCCTCTGTATATAATGCTCACCAAGGCCACTGATTTACGATGATTAAAAGAATAACATTCCATTTTCAAGACTTCAAATTCTGGAGTTGCACTGGTGATTGTTACTCCAATTTCTGGATTTTACTGGGATTCTGCTGTCATTCTTTTAGTATGTTTATAAATAATCAAAATAAAAGAAGGCTTAATATACAGAGTTTTAAATAAAGCAAATTGAAAATAGTACAGGAAGCAATTATAAGAAAAATACAAGTTTAGTAGATTTACAGATCTGGTATGAAATATCAGATTCCATGAAATTGTTGTTTTTACAGGTGTTCAGGCAGCCCTAGTATTGGAATTTTACTGGGGGTTCCAGTAAAAAATTAAAAACAGAGGCCTTGCCACTCTCCTGTCCCACATTAGATAGGACATTCCTAATTTTAACATTCAGAACTGCTCTGTCCATACCTCTCAGCTGTCCCACATTAGGAAGGACATCTCTCATTTTACCATTCAGAGCCTCTTTGCCCATACTTTTCAGCTGTCCCACATTAGGAAGGGCATCTCTCATTTTACCATTCAGAACCTCTCCGTCCATACCTCTCACCTGTCTCACATTAAAGCTGCACTTAAAACTTATTTATTTGAATCAGCATATGGGGTGGTTTTAATTTATAGTATTTTTTTATCCATCCTAACCTGCCCTCATCGTTCCACTCTTTGGGCCTCTCATACCATCCCTGCCTTAGTCCTGGAGTCTGCTCCTAGCGTGCCCTGGCTACTCCACTGGTCCTTTCAAGTGCCTGGATAACCCCCAGGTGGGGCAAGGAAGGACCTACCTTCCTTCACCTCAGTGGAGCGCCTACACACTGTGGGGTCTGCCCATGGATCTGTGACTGAATGGTCCAGAATAGCCATCATCTAGGACCTCTGAGGGATGTTTTCTGCTTTTCTTGCGGTCCCCTTCCATCCCCCGAGGATGCCAGCTTGGGCAGGCTATGTGTTGATGCACTATGCCCACCAAGTGCCTAACAGCATTCTCCCCTCCCCGACTCCAATGCCATAGGAGCTGCCAATGCCCTGAAAGTTGGCTCCCACCAACCTCCAAGCACGTCAGGTGCATGAAGCACCCCTGGTAACCCACTCCCGGAAGAGGAGGAGAGCATCCATTGAGGCACTCGATCCTTATTCCCCCTGCTGACCCCCAATGACCCGGGCTTGTTCCTGAACTCGAATTGCCGGTATGGAGCGAGTTGTGACATCCAGCACCTCAACCCTCAGTGCCACCGGGCCAGCCCTAACTGATAGTATTTTAACTATGGATTTTAAATATAAGATTCTATTGATAAATTTGAAATCATTTATTGTATTGGTTGTGCAGTGTACAAGTGCCTTAGTTATAGAAAGGCACTTTTTCTAAATAAACTATAATATGATAAAATTATTATGATTAGGAGGACTATCACTCATTTTACCATTCAGAACCCCTCTGTCTATACTTCTCAGCTGTCCCGCACTAGGAGGGCGGTGGAATGTCCTTCATTTTAACTAAGTGTACGGAGGACCCACCAGGGCTTAGCTTCCATTGCAGTACATTGAATTTTGCTGCTCTTTACTTATAATAGGAAGGAGAGACTCTGGTTGATGAGACCCCCATAATTCTTAATACTCATAAAGTGTATTTCAAACCCCGACTGGCATATCTCTCAACCTATAATCAACAAAATGTGTAATAAGATGTGCAATAAACGGGTGAAATATTGACACATCATCAAACTGTAATATTGCAAGCTCAGAAGACTGTAGGTATCCAAGCATTAATGTTTATATAGTTACGGGTCATCCCTTTTAATACACCCCGGTCCAAAAACAGGTGTGCACGTGAGAAGGAGCCAGCGGGCCAGTGCAAAATACTTTAGAGAGAGGCGGCTCACCTCTGATACAGTAAATTCAAAAGAAAAGAGCAGCACTCAGGCTACCATGCTAAATGATTTATTCAAGCAAAATGCACAAACCCCTGAAGAAGACTCACTTTGGAGTTTAAGTACTTGGAGCAGTTTGCTATGAGATTTTGTACGCTGATATATACCATGCCTGAATTTGCTGTGCCTTTTGCTTGAATTTATTTAGTTTTTTTTTTTTTTTGCCGCCCCTGTGCTCGCTGGTCCCCCACTCCTTCGGGCTCCACAGGTTCCCCCAGCCCACTGTCCTCACCTAGCCCACCTCTGGTCCTCATATAGCAGACCGGGATAATCCTTTTGCGGGTGGGTCCCCCTCCTCAGGGAAGGCACCGAGGGAGGGATGGCCCCAGCACACTTTTAGGGTCCGGGGATGCTGCTGAGGATCAAGAGGCCCTGGGAAGGCACTGGAGGCACTCAGGGAACAGAGAGCTGTCATCTAGCGGCAAGCGAGTGATTTTCCCTGGTTTTCTTGAGGTGCTTGACATCCGGACATCAAGGCAAGAGCTGACATCTGCTACGCACCACCCAACAATTACCCCGATGTGTTGCCCTACCCCTGGTCTCCTCCAGCGGTCGCCCAACACCAGGTCGCAGCCCTCCCTCCCTGAAGACAATGAGCAGTCTCAAGCTGTCCCCCCGCCCCGGCTGGCCCTCCAGTGACCTGAGCTCATTCCTGAACCCGGGTCACTGGCATCGCAAGTGGAAATCCAACCGATTCACCGGCGGGCCGGCTTGAATTTATTTTTAATACACACACAACCATGTTATAATTAACCATTACAACTGGCTATGTTTAATCAAGAGCTGTCAATCAAGTGCACGGATCTTAAAGTATGCTACACAAACTCTACAAAAAATGGCAAGGTCTAAGTGCTCACTCTCACTCACTCTCACTGGGCAAGCAGGCACCAGACCCAACACCCCTCTACATACAGTCAGGAACTGTTCTCCTCCCAACTGATGCAAGCTTCCCTCCCTGGAGTGACAAATGACAGCTTTATTGGGACCAACAATTATAAAAAATAAAACTTGAGAATCTGGAATTTCAGAAACACCCTTGGTGTATGATGCTTCACTCTTGTGGTTTATGTAGCATCACTCCTCAGGAGTGTATAAAATATAGAATAATACATGGGGTGGTGTGTTTAATGATATTTTACACACACAAGGTGTTGGATGCTACATGAACCCTGAGATTAAAGCTTGAGGAGTTTATTTAAGCAGGGGTATGTGCAAAATCTCAAACGAAACACACCACCCCATTTTTTTATTTTCTATAATCGCTAGGTAGAATTTTTATGCCACAGCAATTATATAAAACCTGAATCATTTTATGAAAATAAGCAACAGTCTGGCCAGTAGATGGAGCTGATCTTTAATACAATAAAGCAGCATTCCCTCCCCTCCAAGTCTGAGAGGCTGTGCATTTTAGAGCTACCCCCAACAGATACAAACACAGCAGGCTGCAGTTCCTAGACAGAGTATTCCTGAGGTTGATACCTGAGCAGCAGCCTGTGTTGCAGCAGTGATCAGTGCCCTTTCCCGGTCTGTAGAGATTTCATCCTGCTGTGTTTGTATCTAACCAGACCATTGCTTATTTTCATAAAATGATTCAGGTGAGAAAACACTCTCCAGCAACTATATAAAATAGCTCATAGGTAGGTGTGTAAAAAACTCATATGTAATAACTGGCTAGCATTTTTCCCCATAAGGTAACCCAGTTATAATTCATCATTATAACCTGTGGGTTATAACAGTGAACACACACTGGGTTCCCTTCGATCCACGCATGTGCCAGCCATAGCTCTTCCCTTCCTCAGCGCCATTCCTTACCGCCAGACTTCACTGCTACTCACACTCACTGGTAAGTTAATTTACAAAAAAACATTAACTAGGCTTTATGTCATGGGCATTATTCTTCATGCTACTATGACCAAGCTTTAAAAAAAGAGAAACAGTACCAGTTACTTCCAACCATGGACCTTGCTGAAACCCAACTGGACTGCGGCTGCACAAGGATGTGTTTTTGTTTTATATAATTGCTGTGGCATAAAAATGGTACCTAGCAATTAAACAAAATAAAAAAATGGGGTGGTGTGTTTCATTTGATATTTTACATACCCCTGCATAAACTCCTCAAGCTTTGATCTCAGAGTTATGTAGCATCCAACATCTTGTGTGTGTAAAACATCATTAAACACACCACCCCATGTATTATTCTGCATATCATAGGAATCACACCGTGAGTTAGACTAGATAGATCAGTGTATTATGTGAAGCTCTGTATACATATGCACTGCATGTTTCGCACAGAGTCCTGACATACTGTAATTTCTTGACCCCCTGCCTCATAAATCAGGGACAGTGACAAGGCTTACAAACATCAGGGGCAAATCACCATAATCAGGGACATAGCTGAAAAAAACGGTAATATCTGCTCAAGAGGCTGTTACAGTATTGGCTTGCTCCCGGTATAAATATCATTTTGTTCATGAGAGCTGGAGGATAACACAATTATGTGGCAATATTTTATTATTCAGATCTGTACTACTTAATGATAGATATGCCAAATGGTCCTCGCCAGACAGAAATACATAGGAAGATAACACTGTTTCTGTTATATCATCCTTTTCTCAATCTATGATACATGAGAAGGGGTACACTCTGGTCATTCAATAAAATACCCCCTAAAACTCAGAATGCAGGCTATCACTTCCAGCACGATGGGCTGGGTAAAAACAAAACAAACAAAAAAAACATATCGAGTTACGTCTCACTGTTTTCACCACCTTTCAACACTTTTTCCGCACCGGTAAGAACACATATATATATATATATATATATACACCACCGTGCCCCGCCATAGAGTACTGTATCTGCCTGGGATACAAAAGTTTTACTACTGCGAACTGAAAAAAAATATTTTAAAATAACCATGCAATCCGTCAAAGCGCAGCTTCAACTGTCACGCATCTTTAATCGGCAAAGTTTATTATCCAAGTCAGATGAATGTTTTAAATGCCACTTACACACGGGGCTGACGGCTCCTGACCCTTGTTGATCCGCAACTCCCAAATGGAGAAGCAACAGAATTAGCAGCCAGACCATGGTTCTCGTAGGGATCCGGTCGACTGAGGTGCTCATCTTGGGTGTAATGACGGTGGAATTGTGATCAGTCCATTCACAAATACATTATAACTGTGTAGGGACAATGTCAACTAAACCGGTGCAATCCACTTTCGGCAAGATTAAGTAAGTTTGTCCAGTACTCACATGTAACCTGATACACACATGCACATCCCACCGCCACGCCTATGAAAACATCAGTCCCTACTGTACACACGTAAGCAATGTTTTTTACTTTTTATTGGCATGTTCGCCAGAGATCAACTTGCAGAGTGAGTCATGCACATTAAGGAACAATACAGTTCACATTTCAGTAATCAATTAGCATGCATTTAATAGTTCAACTTTTACTACAGTATATATACTTGAAAAAAAAATACAAAACTAGATTTAAGCTGGGCATGTAATGTGCCTAAATAAACAAGCATTTGTTCAATGCCGAATGTTTGCTTGCTGGTATTAGCACTGGAAATGCAGGCGTTAGATGCAGAATAGGAATGGCAGTGAAGCACTGAACTTCACCCCAATCCCACCTCCACCCTGTAGACGCACAAGCATTGGGGTATGCGTTTGGGTTGTTGCCCATAACATTCATACCATTTCACTTCACCCTGTCCAGCAGACATTGACAGGTGTTCAGGTGTGCCTTGGGGTATTCGGCTTTACAGTCACCCCACTCCATGAGGACATACGCTGAAATGGGTGCAGTATGGGAGAATGGGGTGAACTCTAGGGCAGAAGAGTGCAGGGCACACCTCGATGCCTGTCACTGGCTGCAGTGTGGTGGGGTGGGGGTGGAATGGCATGAGCATTACAGTTGGCAATCCAAAGGCACCCCCTGATGCCTGTCTGTCTGTACATGGTGGGACGCTATGGTTAGAAACCCTAATGTCCTGTGCGTTTGTTGGTATTTGCACTACAAATTTTCAACATGGTCATTTTGTGACCCCCACCTCATGAAAGCATTTGGGACCTCTTCTCATGAACAGTGGCACTGTGATTTTGTCAATGTGTCCTGAAATTTGAGTTTCCACAGTGACCGTGACATTGTATGCCAGATCTACAAAAACACAAATCGGGCAGGATGTAAAGAATGACAGCTGTACTATATATAGGGGGGTGTGAAGAGATGGCAATGTTGAAAATCTGTAGTGAAAATATTAAAAATGCTCAGTCTTCCGGGCGTACGTGGAAACTCGCATGCACGTAACACAGTCATTTAGTGGAATTATTTCACCAAATTTTCAACATGGGCATTTTGTGACTGCTGCTCATGAACACTGTCACTATGATTTTCTTAATCTGTCCTGAACATTGATTTCACACAGCAACCATACTATTCTACTTCAGATGTGTAAACGCATATTTGGGGAAGGATGTGAAAAATGACAGCAGTACTGTTCATAAGGAGGACTGAAAAAATGCCAATGTTGAAAATCTGGAGTGAAAATACTACAAATTTGTGAAGTTACGAGGGCGTGTGAAACTGCACAATGCACGCTTGTAACACAGTCATATAATGGACATTTGTCACCAAATTTTCAACATAGGTATTTTAGGACCTCTGCTCATGAACAGAGTCACTGTGATTTTACATACAAACATATGAAAATATGAATCTGCCAGCAAAACACACCAAAATGGTCTATGTAAGTCTGCCTGAGTGTGCAGCTAGCACCCTAGATTGCAACTACCCCAGCCTTCTCCCCCTCAGTTCCTCCCTGCTTGTCCCAGCCCCTGCCCCCTGACTCTTCTTCTTGCTTTATCCCACTCCTTCTTAAAGAGCTCCTGACACAGTTGAGGCAACTCTGAAAAAATGTAATATTCAGGCATAAATATGGCTTATATTTAATATTTGATTCTATAATTCTCACCCTTATTTCCTTATTACTAAGAGTATTTGCTTGCATACAGTATCTCTGCCCTTTTTGCTCTGGCTGCCTGCTTACACTTGACATCATGATTGTGTTTATGACATCAAAATATGTTGCCATGGAGATAAATATGATATCATAAACAAGGGATTGTGATGTCATGTGTAGAGAAGCAACCAGTGTAGATATAGTCTAGGGACAGGGGTCTTGTTTTCATGCAACTGTTTCCAGTAATAAAGAAAATGGGGAATTAATTACTGAAAATATATGAAGTAATCAAGAAAATGGGATGGAGTTGAATATAAATCTTACTTTTTTCAAAGTTTTCCTAATGCTGTTGAGGGCTCTTTAAAGCTATTGACTGTTCTATATATTACCACCCCCTCTGGCAGCATATTTCTGAGACACCACCCTCACAGAGAAGTAGTGCCTCCTCATTTCCATCTTGAAACGTCCCCCTTCCAACCTTAGTCCATGCCCCCCTGTCTCTCTTCCACTCCTCAGTTTAAACATCCCCTCAGTGCTAGGTTTATTTACCCCTCAGGTATTAAAATGCTTTGGTCATATCCACCCTATCCCTCCTGTCCTCCAATGTGTACATGTTCTGCTCCTTCAGCCTAACTTCATTTTCCTTCCCTTCCATCCCCTTTAACATTTTTGCTGCCCTCATTTGCACCCCCTCCAGTAACTTTATATCTCTCCTCAGGTATAGTCTCCAGTATTGCACACAGTACTCTAGGTGCTGTCTGATCAATGATCTGTAGAGAGGTAGGATCACATCCCTGTGTCTGGATGAGAACCCCCTTGTGATCCACCCCAGCATCCTGTTTGCCTTCACTGCTGCCCTCCTGCACTGGGCTGAGTTGTTCATGCTCCTAGTTACCAACACCCCTAGGTTCTTCTCCTCCTCTGTGATACTAGAGCAAGAGTTCCTTTTCTGGTTCTTAGCCCTGAAGTGCATCATCTTACATGTCTTTGCACTGAATCCTAGCTGCCACTCCACCGACCATGTCTCTAGTTTGGTTAGATCCCCCCTGCAGTTTTTCCCATCTGTCCTCTTCATCCACCACTGCCTCTAATTTGATATAATCTGTGAACAGACTAACCCTGCTCCCCACTCCATGTGCTGTATCAGAGATAAAGAGCCCAAATAGCACCGGGCCCAACAGTGACTCCTGTGGCACCCTGGTTGTCACTGCTCTGGGTGCCGAGAGCTCCTCCATCACCATCACCCTCTGCACCCTCCCCTGTAACCAGTTCTCTATCCATTTAGTCAGCTTTTTTCCCCACCCCCACTGCCATCAGCTTCCCCCAGTCTCCCATGAGGAACTGTATCAAAGGCTTTACTGAAGTTCAAGTACAGGACATGTACCACATGGCCCCTGTCCAACTACATTGCCACTCAGTCATAATACTCTGTTAGGATGTTTGACAAGACCTCCCTGAGATGAACCCATGTTGCTGCCCATCTTGGAGGCCATTACTATCTAGGAATGCCACCAGTCTCTCCTTCAGTATCGCCTCCATAAGCTTACCCACTATGGACGTGAGACTTACTGGCTGATAATTTATTGGCTTCTCCCTAGGCCCACTCTTGTGTATGGGCACCACATGGGCCACCCTCCAGTCCTGAGGCATACACCCTGTTTCCAGGGAGGTGTTGAACAGATCCACTAGGGGCTCAGCCAACAGCTCCATCTCCCTCAGCACCCTGGGGTGGATGCCATCGGGACTCGGTGCCTTGTCCACCCTTACTGCCCTCAACCCCTCTAGCACCCTACTCCCTGTGATCACTTTGTCTGTCACCTCCTCCCTCCTTCCCCACCCCGCAGCCCATTCTGGTAGTGGACCATCCCTCTCCTTAGTGAAAATGAAGCAGAAGTACTGATTTAGAATTTTCACTTGCTCCTCCCCCTTTTCCAGCCAGTCCCTTCCCTGCTTTATCCTCACAATAAATTCCTTGTACTTCCTCTTTTCCCTGA
This sequence comes from Neoceratodus forsteri, assembly GCA_016271365.2. Classification (NCBI taxonomy): domain Eukaryota; kingdom Metazoa; phylum Chordata; order Ceratodontiformes; family Ceratodontidae; genus Neoceratodus; species Neoceratodus forsteri. Next base: position 27,664,512 of record JADMNL010000035.1, on the reverse strand, counting down.
CATACCTAAAAAAGTCATTTTCCCCTCCATTTATGCCCTGTGTGGCCCTTAATTGCCTGGAGACCTTAACTTTTTTCACCCTCCTGGCAACCTCCCTCGACAAATTCCACAAAGCCTTCTTATCCTCTGCCTTCCCTGTTCTCCTGTACTTCTGGTATGCAGCTATCTTTGCCCTCACCCCTTGCAGCATGCCCTTGTTCAGCCAGCATGGTTTCTTGGCTCTGCTCTTTTTCAGTAATTGAAAGTTGGTTTGGAGATCATAAGCTACTAATGAACTATAAAAAAACATGAAATCAGTGCTTTTCTCAAGTCCATATAACCAATACAAATCCTACACCCTAAGCATCTTTAACAACCAAAATCTCCCCCTTGATCAAGTCAGGGAATTTAAGTATCTAGGCATAACCTTAGCTCCCTATCCTACTCCTCACATATCAACCTTATATCTAAAACTATTAATGCTAGGATCAGCACCTTATATAGACATCGGCACTGCCTCACCCCTGAAGCCCTCAGAACCGCCGTCTCAAGCGCTGTTGTTTCTATCATTGGTTATGGCTGGATCATCTATGGGGCTGCCACTAACTCTGCTATGAAAAGAATAAATGTAGCTCTCAATAAGGCTTGTGGGCTCACAGTTTTGTCTCTGGTGCCCCAAGGTTCACTTATACCTGTGATCTCTATGCTCAAACACTTTGATTAAATCTCAAAAGTAGGATCACCTACCAGACTTCCCTTTCTGCAAAAACATTTAGCATTGGCCAAACCCTGCCAGCCACCCTGTCTCTTCTGCTACCAGCACCAAACAACTGCTACACGTATAAATCCACCCTGACAAAATACCAGGTCCCTTTCTGCCAGTCCACTCAGGGCAGCGATCCTTTGGATTTAGAGCCCCTTCTTGGATCAATAATCCCCCCCTGAGATCAACAGGCACCCTACTCTTGTTCCCTTTAAAAGTAGCCTTAATCAGCACCTGAATTCTCTCAATAGTTGTGACTGCCCTCTGTAACAAATCAACCCCACTGTGTCCTCTTGTAACCCCAAGCTTAGCTCTTATTGTCCTAGACCTGAGCCTCTGTCTTGAGCACTCTCCCCTTCTCCCTGACCTCAGCATGCACCCCCTCAACCCCTACTCTATATTGACTACATCACTTTAGACTGCATCAGCCCTCCTCTCACTCTTCTCCCCATCTTCCCCCACTCCAGCCCTTTCCTTTTCCTACATACCTCCCTCTTCTTTCCACCTATCCTACTCCCCCATTTCCTGTCTCCCCACCCTTTCATCCCTGCCTTCCCCGTAGCCCTGCTGCCCACCCCACCCTTCTACTTCTTGTTGTACCTCCCAGATATCCTCAACTTACACCTTTCTTTTCTCTCACTCTCCTCTTCCCTCTCCTACTTGTACCGCATATGTATGTAACCCCCCCGTCACCCGGGGTTACAAGAATGGGCTTAGATCTAGTGGCAGGCAGGGAAGGCAGCTTGTGAAACACCAGTTAAATGGATTTCACACTGTCTCACTCTGTCCTCAGTCTCAGCTGAGCTGTAGGGATGACATCATATAGAATTTTCGTAGAAGCATAAGCCACATTGGAATGTTGCAGCAGGGAGTTACTTAGAACGTTGGGAGGTTTTGAAGTCAGTGTTGAGCAGCCTAGTAGGAGACTCAGTGAAAGGAGGAGGTACACTGCAGGGTGCAGTCTCTCAGAGCCCTCAGCTCTGATCAGAGCTACCAGTTGTAGTGGGTATGTGTTCTTGCCCCAGAGAAGGACACAGAAGAACACTTGTGAAGTGGTTAAGACTGTCTCCCAGTTGTTCTAGGGCCCCATCCCTGAGAAGGATGGGGGGAATCAGACCAGCTCTTCAGCAGCAATCCCCTGGTCCTGCTGGAAAAAGAGAAGCTGCCTAAGAAAATTTGTGCTGAGGGACCAATAAGTCTGTTTGTGTTTCCTGTGAGATGCCTGTGGGCACCTGCAAACCAGGGTGAGTCATCTCTGCCAGAAAGCCTATGTTTCACCAAGACTGTTGTGTTAAGTATCTGCTACTGTGGGTCAGGAAAGGACAGCTAAGTACAGTACTTAAGTAGTGTATGGCTTGAAATGCCTCTAATCAGTGGGAGTCTATAGGGATGGGCATAGCCACTTAAAGAACATTACAAGTCAGGACACTATTTTCCAGAGATTGTAGATTGTTAAGTGTGATATACATTTGGTGATAGCAATCTACAACCAGTGAGGTTCAAATGGAAAGGTGTTGATTCCAAATGAATGTCCAGGTATAGATTTGATTTGGGAACAAGAGGTGGGAGACCCCCCTCCCATCTGCAGTAACCAGATTTACCTTTACAGGTTCAGTTTGGGCACCTATAGCTTTCTCTCAGGCACTTGGCCATTGTTCAGAGAAAGTACCCAGATGTGGGATTAGATGGAAGATTTTCCCTTTATGGAGCCAGTATGTGCTCACGGGTGGTGTAGGGAGCTACCAATAAATATCCATGCCATATGGAAAGTAGTCCAAGTGCTGGCAGGATGTGCCACGCAAGGGAAAACCAGAGAAGAGTACAAGTTTGAGCTGGGAACCCAGTGTGTTTCAGAACCTGAGGGTTACAGTGTGTAAGAAGATGTGTTCTGATCTCCATTTGTCTGCATTACCAGTTAGTGTAGCCTCGTGGTGGTCCATCTATGCTTTATTATTCTGCTGTTGTGAATAAAAGCCACACTCTAGAATCCCACTCCTGGTTTGGACATTGCAGTTATTGCTTCCTGTGTCTGGAGTTACTTGGGTGCCCCTGACTAGAAGTCAAACCTAGCCAAAATGCTGAGCAACAGTTTTCTCCCTGAACCCAGGCAGCCAGGTAGTGGGTTACAAAATAGAGGCACTGCACAGCGCTAAAACAACAACAAAAAAAATAACATCAGTCCTATGCCAGGCTGGTTACATGTATTTATGCCTACTCTTATGTATTGATTCCTTTTATCCATTTGTAAATACCCTGAACATATGTATTCCCAATTCTGAACTGTAAATAGTTGCTGTAATTGTACTTTTAATGTATTGTATAACTCAAGTTATTTTCTATGTTCATCTGTGTTGCCTGTTTCTGTATTTTACTTCCAATCTCTGTTTGTACTTGACGTGGAACCTTCGTAAAAGAACCTCTGGTTCAAAGGTACTGTAATCCTAGTAATAAATAAATATAAATAAATAAAACCCTAACCAGTGGCACACATGGATAATACTTGGGTGGGGGCCCAGGATAACAAAAGACCCTTTTCATGCCACCTCCCAGCTCCCTCAGAATACATCTCCCCCAGAAAGAAATTAGTGCAGCCTCCGAAATTGAGCTACTAAAAAGCCACTATTTTTCCCTCTCCAAGCAGGGCCCCTAAGCACACAACATCAAAAAAAAAAAAAGCTAAAGTTCAAAATATTTGCCAGAAAACCAAACCTCTCCTGAAAATGAAATAGCACTCCTACCACAGACAGAAAATTTACCTTGGTTAAGTGAAGGTGCTTCAGTTCGAACCACAGATACAACCACTACCCTTCAAACTGAAGTGTTTTCACTAAACAGAGGTAAGTTCTCTGTCTATAAAACTCTAGGAAGTGAAACACAGTGCAGAAAGTCTGTTTTAAAATAATTATATACGTTTTACAATGTGTACCTTCAAAAGCTGAGATACCTGCCAGAGAGCTGATATGTGAGCAGTAGCCAGTAGCATTGTTCCCCAGTACAACCTTCATCTACAGTAGGCTCAGACACCTTTTCAATGGCGACTGTTTCAAACTTTTTTTTTTTTTTAGTTTAAATAATGGAACAGAGCAGTGACTACCCTTTGCCTCCTTCTCCTTGTATCCAGACACCCCTCGATAAGCCACTTCCTCTCTCTCCAAATAAAGATATGTGTAACAGGGCTGTCAAAACAGCACTCAGAGTTGCACGCATTTGTGGTTTGCTTGCAATTCCTGCCATTTGAGTTGATTACAAAAGAAGAACTATTTTTTTGTGCCTAACCACATTTTCCCTTTTAGACCACAAAAAAATTGGTATTTCAAACTGTTTTCTTGCCTCATAATTTTTTGTATAGGGGAATTAAATTAGGCAAGGACACTCATAATCTAGTGAACTAAAATCTCCTACCATTGGTAAAAGAAATTCAAGCAGACTTGGAAAAATGGCAAGGCCTTAACTTATCCATGTGAGGTAAGATCAATTCGATCAAAATGGTAGTAGCTCCCAGATTAATTTGTCTTTTTCAGACTTTGTCCCTTAAAATAGATAGAAGTATTTTCAACCTTCTGAACAAAATCACTAGACTTTTCCTTTGGAATTCTTCTATTCCCAGACTTTCAGTTGCAAAGCTCAAAGTGCATAAGTCAAATGGTGGTTTTGGACTTCCCCACTGGTGAAAAATATTATTTTGCTTTTCATTTAAAGCAAGGTTCTTGGCATCTTGCCTCTAACCTTAAAGGGAAACAATGGAAAAGGCACCACTTTACCCAGGTGCAACAAAAATGCCAGATTAGTGCTTTCAGACAGTAACATTTAAAAAAAAAAGACTTCTAATTATTTTTTTAATGATTTAAACAGTTGCCTTCAACTTTCACTCTCTATTGCTGGCAGACACTATCTTATGAGCAGTAGTGAGCTTCCTGTGCTCACTTTATGCTAATATGTCCTGCCAGCCAATAGCAGAGGCCAAACAGACATATTAGCATGCAGTGAGCTCAGGAAGCTCACTGCTGCTCAGGAGATGGTGGCTGCAAGCAACAGAAAGTGGAAGTTATGGGTAGCTGTTCTAAATAATTAAAAAAGTTGTTACTGTCTAAAAACACTAATTGAGAGTTTATGCAGCGTTTGAGGAAAGCTGTGTCTTTTCTAGCGTTTTCCTTTAATAAGCAATTAGCCCTATGGTTCAGGGTTGAAAAACAAGTGCTGCAACCATGTAAACCATTGGATTTCCTCTTTATGAAACTTGCTCCACCCCATACTGATAACATGTATATTAATACCTCTATTTGGGTGATTAAGAAAATGAAAAAAATGCATTCCTTATTGAGAAACTTCCCACTTGCTTGACTGCACTTTGAAATAATAATACCCTTTCAAATAATCATGTTCCTATAAAGGATTTTGGGTGGGAGGAATTGGGTGTCACAAATTTACAGGACCTACTAGGTGAACAAGGAGAGCTGCTTTCCTTTAATCTACTCAAAACATGATATAATATACTGAGACATCATTTTGTTTTCCACCTTCAGCTAAGGAAGGTGCTTCAGGACTCAATTCTTGGAACAGATTTAATCCTCAGAGATGATTCTGAATGGAATTATGTTCTTAAGATGGCAAACCTAAGGCAAGGGTTGAGTTTATTATATAAACTTCTAATGAATACAAACGACCCTTCTCTACTGTCAGCATCAGCCAAAAGAAATTGGGAAGGTGATATTGGGAAACCTATATCTGCCGAGGAAAGGGCCTCAGTCTGGGACAATGCCTGCTGTAGTAATAGGGAAATTCAAGCTAGGACAATTCAATATAAAATCCTTCACTATTATTATTATTATTCCTCAAAAAGGCTTTTCTCCATGGGATTTCAACTAGATGGGAAACACTGGAGATGTCAGGCAGAAGATGCGGATCTGTGTCATATGCTTTGGTCCTGTCCCTGTATAAAACATATATTATTGTTTATTTCAAAGATCAGATATACCTTTGAGTCATTGACTCCTTTACAAACGTTCCACATCAGATGTAATAGATACAGATACACAATACAGAATGCAGATAAACAAGACAATAAATGTTACAGAGTAAAGACATTTTTATAACAAAAAGTAAATTAGCTAAAACTTCAGAATAGAAACAGTTTGAGACAGTTAGAAAGTAATTGGAACATTAACATCCCTGAGGAGGCAGAATTATGTATGAGGATGCCAGCCAGAGGCCATTGTCAAGAAGTAAAGGGAAGGGGGGGGGGTACTGGTTCATGTACAGTCGCAGATAGCTGTGGAGTGAAGGTGGGCCCTAAGATGCAATTTGAAGTGACCAATTATTTGATCAAGACGTAAGGAGGAGGGTAGGTTATTAATCCACAAAGGTGCCCTGTAGCAAAAGGATCTTTGGAATTGGGTTGTGCAACAGGGAGGGATGGAGAAACGATGGGAGTCTGAGCTACGGGTGTGCTGAGTTTTTGAGTCCATGGGGATTAAAGGGGTGAGTGCAGCAGGGCCAAGACCGAGGGAGATTTTTTTAGCGAAGACACAGGTGTGGAATTTTATTCTGTTGTCCAGGTTAAGCCAATTGGTGTCCTGATATAGCAAGCAGGTATGTGTAAGCCTGTCACACCCTAATAACAGGCGGCAGGACTTGTTTAGGACAAGTCTAAGAATATCAAGGGCTAAGGAGCTTGCTCCACCGAAAGTCAGAAGGCCATAGTTGAGCAGGGAAAGTATCGAGGAGGAGACAGCAAGATTAAGGGCTTCTGGGATTAGGCAATGTTTAAAGCAGTGCAATAGCCCTAGTCTAATATTTAGGGCCTTAGATAATTGTTGAATATGCTCATGATAGGTAAGGCCAGTGTCCAAAGTGATGCCTACGTACTTAAAGGAATGCACAAATTCCAGGGGGGTCTGAGATGCAGATAATATTTGAGGAAAACGTCCTAGCCTGGGGTTCTGCTGATGCACGAAAAGCATACCTTTGTTTTTTTTATAGTTAATAGTAAGGCGTTGAGAGACAAACCAGCTTTTGACAGCCTTGAAGGAGGACTGGAGGGAATGGTGGAGTTTAGAGGGGTCTGGGTTGGAGAAGAAGATGACAGCGTCATCAGCATATAGCAATAGGTTGGAGGGGCAGGATGCAGGGAGGGAGTTAAGGAAGAAGCTGAAGAGGAGAGGACCCAAAATGGACCCTTGAGGGACTCCTGAGAGGACAGGCATTTTGGAGGATAGGGTATTGCCAATTTTAACTTGAAGAGACTTATTGGTAAGATAGTCTGCAAACCAACCCACTACTTCATGTGAGAGACCTAGGTTAAGTAAGGTTGTTTGAAGTAGTGAGTGGTGGATGGTATCAAAGGCCTTAGTGAGGTCAATGAAGATCGCACCTGTGATATAGCCTTTATCTAATGCAGTATGGATGTGGGACGTCAGTTCAAGCAAGGCAGTGGCTGTGCTGTGACCTTTGCCGAAACCATGTTGTTGAGTGCACAGAAGGTCATATTTGTTGAGGTGGTCAGTGAGCTGATCCAAGACAATTTTCTCTAATGCCTTGGAGAGATGGGGGGAGTATGGAGATTGGGCGGTAGCTGTCAGTAGTGGTGCGATCACCCCCTTTGAATATGGGTGTGATGGAGACGGATTTCCAAATGGCAGGGAATTTACCTAGTGAGAGTGAGAGGTTTAGAATGTAGGTGAGGGGAGTTAGGACTTCCTTAAGAGAGAGTCTAAGAATTCTGAGATAAAGGAAGTCGGCGTTGGAGGAGGCGTGGCTAAGGGCAGTGGTAAAGTAAGGTTCTGCGGACTTGGGAGAGATGCTGCGAAAGTAGAAGGGGGGCAGCGGGGTGCGAGGAGGGTGTGCTAAGATCTGGTGGGTCATAGAAGCTAGGGGGGAGGACATGGCTAAGGTTGGAGAAAGTATCACTGAAAACTGCAGCAATAGTTGTAGGGTCAGAGGTCAGGGACCCATTTGACATGACCTGGGAGGGGACTGGGTTGGGGACCTTTGCGCATATTTCCTTGATGTTGTTCCAGAACTTACGTCCACAACCCCAGGACAAAGATAAGGAGTATATGGAGTAAGATACATAAGGTTTGTGTGAATCTGCACTGAAAACATCAATCCCCTTTAATCCTAAATTTTGTGTCCTGGGAATAAGTATAGACCAGGGAAATGTAAAGAAACATTTAAACTCAGTTGTCTGGTCTGCTGCTTTAACACTTAAGAGGATCCTGCTGTCAAATTGGAAATCAACTCCTCCCCCCCCCCCGATTATGTGGAATGGGCCTAGAAGATGAGTGAAGTCATTTTCAATGAGAGATTGGTTCATCACGTGGTTGGTAAAAGTTCTCTTTCTGAAAAAATAACTGGGCCCCGTTCCTGATCTATTTGAATATTACATGAATAAAATACTGTTTTTTAGGCCTGTGCTAATTTCTAATCCTGAAACCTCTCTTAATTAAGTATAGTTTCTATAACATGATGTATCTGTAAATATTTCTACTTATATAAGATCTGATAATATCCATCATGAATATATGTAAGAACATTAGTTTTTTTGTTTCAATATGTTACTTGTATTTCTGCTTAATGTATTCTGTTTTACTAAAATCAAATGAAATCTTTAAAGCAAAAAATATTTTTTTCTATCTGTATTGCGAATTGCTTAATCACAATGATCCACTCCAGGGTGTGAACTGTTGTGGGATACGCCCACTTCTGATGTGGTTTTCATCACCACTCAGCCTATGGCCTCATGACGCACCACCCCAGGTATGGGTGTAACCCACAACAACCCCAAACCCTGTCATGGATTATTGCTTAATACGGAACACACCATTAAAACCTCAGTGCTAGAAGCTCAAAGCAACAGAGGAACTGTTACACTGATGTTCAAAACTTGTGTGCTGCATACAGTGTGACCTTCTTATAGTGCAGACCTCCAGGCAAGTATGCTGAGGCTTCATATTTAAATGGTTAGTGCTGTGCAAATTTTGCATTGACAGGCAGGCTTACTGCCATACTGAAAGTCACAGTGAGTGCATTATTGTGTGAACCCTAACCAGTGGCACACATGGATAATACTTTGGTGGGGGTCCAGGATGACAAAAGACCCTTTTCATGCCACCTCCCAGCTCCCCCAGAATACATTTCCACCAATACATTATTAAGCATTTTTCAAATTTCATGGGGGCCTGAGCACTCTGAGCCCCCATGTGTACTTGTGGCATTAACAACTACCAAGTTCCCATGCAAATCAGGGTTGTCTGCATGCATACATCCAGTACTGGTATACAGATGGTTTTGAAAGCACCAACAGGCTGCTTGCATAGTGCTGTTTAACACATTCAAAACCCTACTTTTACAAACATGCACACTGGTGCACTATCCTCACTCCCACACAGCAAGCATCTCTGTTACTCTGTGGGTAAAAAAACAAACAAAAAAACTAGCACTAGTTTTTTTTCCTCCTGCCTTCATCTCAGAGCCAGGATGTAGATCAAAGGCTATGACTGCAGTCCAGTGGGAGGGAGCAGCCAGCCACGCCCTCTGCTTGAGCTATTTAAGTCAGCTAACTTCAGTCTCACGCAGGTGCATTGTTTCTTTGCTGCAGCTGGAGACTCTGCCCTGTCCTCCTCTCCGATGTTTTTCTCCTACGCCTTTTGTGCTTCAGACTTCTGCTTGGTTTGTTCTTCTACTTTCTAGGTCAGCATTTTGCTTTCTTCCTCTTCGGCTGCAGTTTGTGCTTCTGTCTGTCCTCTGTTTCTGCTCCACTCCTGTTCCCCTGCTTTTTGTTTCTTTCTGTTTTGCTTTTTTTTGTGGTTTCTATCTTTCCTAGGAGCCTACTGTTCCCTTTTTGCATGCCTTGTACAATTCAGGCTCCCCTTTGCTGTTTTATTATACCTTTAGCAATCCCTCAGTTCAACCGCTGTTGTTAACTGTACACCTGGCTTCTAGCTAGGCAGTCACTCTCTGCTGAGTTCTTTGTTGCTCACTCAGTGCAGCAGCAGCTGTGCATTCTACTTTTCAGTTCTCATATCCTCCTGCTCCCTAGCAGTTTCATTTGTCAGTTCTACAGCCTCGGCCTTCCTGACTTGCAATGCATCAGCTCCTAAAACTACAGTCCCTCATGGAACTGGCTGGCATGCTTTCCTCATTCAGTCCAAGCTCATTGCACTCAGTCTCTTGCTTGTTCTGTTGCTAGTTTCTCTATCAGTCATGGCATTCTCCTGCATGCAGATGCCAGCAGCTACCTATCTCATGCTCCACATTGTCATGTGCTAATGGCCATCAGACTTCACCACAGACCTACTCTCCCTCCTTCTGATAACAAGCAGCATTCAGCCTTCTTTTTATTTATTTTTTTCAATTGTTCATGGCTGTCAAGCTATACCATGGTCTTCTACGACTCCTACTTTCAGATGTATGCCATACACAGCCATATTATGGCTACAGGGCTCTGCCCTTCAGTTGATGGTTGCTTTGCCCCATGAAGTCCACATCTTGATTGTGGGACCCTCACAGTGAGGGTCCTTCTCTTTCTGCCCTTCAGTTGAGAAGGCCCTCTACTCTGGGGGAAGTCTTTGGCAATGCAGATAGTGTTGGTGGCACCTCTCGATGTAGCATTCAGCTACCAGAGGGTGGGGCCTCCAAGTCTCAGAGGGCTCCTTTAACTGTACAGACAGCATTGGCAGCACCTTCAAAAATTATTTTCCCTACAGCCACCTAAAGCTCACCTGGTCTCCATTTTCTACACTCCCTTGCTTTCCCTGACCCTTAAGGGTGAAAATCATACAGCTCCAGGTCCCAGCTCTTCAAGGGCTCAGCTCCTTGCCTTACCTCTCAGTTGTCTGGCTTCCTCTCTAGGCCTCCTCTCATGGTGGTCAGGTGAGTGCCTTTCAGCGTTTGTTGCTCTCCTCCTCTTCCTGCATTGGGGGTGGGCCATGACGGAGTTCCCTTTAGTTGCTGAGGCCATTGACTTGTGGTACCCCAGGACTTTCCTGTTAGATGAATAGAGTGAGAGCCCTTTCTCAAAAAAATCTCTCCCTGAGCAGGGTCTCTAAATTGCAGTAGTGAGCATTATTAATATATCCCAAGCCTGGAGGGAAGGCAACCAAGGCCATGGATCCCCAGAGATCCCCCTCAAACATTTTTTTTCTCTCCTCTGTGCTGAAGGTCATTAAGGTTAAGTAGTCTCTGTAGAAAGTAGTCCTTCAAGTAATATATTTTGTATAGTACATGTGCAACCTCGTAGGTTTTGACTGTTGAATTGGGGTTGGATGGTGGCCTCTTTATTTTGCCATTCCCTCTCTCTTTATGGACACTATGCCCTTCTATTATTAGTACAGATATTGTCAGTCATTGGTCAATCCAGTCCATTGCTATTACTAGTCATTACTAGTTGTTGTTAACTGGGACTGGTGATTGGAGTTTGGGGGTTACCAATGGACACCAAGGACATGGGATTGTATACAGGATGGGGAATTGGAGGGTGAGGGTGCTGCTATATCACTAGAGTACCCCTGATGTCATTGATCAGTACAAGTCCAGAGATTTTGGCTGGGCACTTTACAAATCATCTTACTTCTTTCCTGACCTCCTCATATACAGAATTATCAAAAACTCCTGCAGCAAAGCTATTAAGGCTATGAAATCACAGGCATTTCAAGGCCAACCTTCAGAACAGTCTTAATGCCTCCTCAAAGCCCTGTACATTTTTCACTCCCTCACTGACCCTCCTACCCAGGCCTTCCCTTTGGTCCTTCAGGTGAATGGTTCACCAGTTTCTAGCCCCTCCTTCATTGCTGCTCACTTTAACAAATGTTTCAATGCTTTGTGCTCTCCCTTCTACTTATCCTATACCCTCCTCCACTCCCTCTCATGCCCCCCATTTCACCTTAGATGGTTTCCTTTCCCCCGTTACTAACCAGGCAAGCTTGTCTGCCCTTTACTCCCTCAACCTACACAAAGCCAGCCTTGATGGGTTTGATCCTAAACAACTCCATATCTCTGTTCATGCCATACCATCTCCACTGACACAATTTACAAACTCTTTGCCTCCCACAGTCCATGAAGCTAGACTAAGTTCTTCCACTCCACAAAGGGGGGGGCTTCCTCCCCAATTAAATTCTGGACAATCTCCATCCTCCCTTCTTTTGCCAAGATGCAAGAGAAGCTTGTCTATGTCAGATTTCTTATCCTCTATCAGTTCCCTGTCCCCATTCCAGCCTGGTTTCTGGAAGCATCACTCCACCATTTCAGTAACTTCAGTATCTAATTTCACAACCCCCTTTAAACTGTTTCCTTTTTTTTGTTGTTAAATGTTTGCAGAGTTGATGCCCCTAGAATATTGTACTTATCTGATATGTAGCATCTGTGGAATTCTCTGGCATTCGGGTCTCTTGGATCATGCCTGCAGTGTGAGATATGAGGCACATTGGCTGGCTGACTGGAAGAGTACCGGTGGGCTCTAGCAGACTTGGTGCAGACAATAGCACTAATCCTTTGTGCAGGTGGCTGCAGCATGTGGGACTGCTCATGGAAAAGTGAGGGTACTGGACTCCAGGAGGGTTGATTTTGTCAAAATGGGAGAGTATCTCAGAAAAGCATTAGCAATCAGGCAAGAAGGAGGAGTGGAGTAACAATGGAGAAACATCAAAACTGCCATCACGGAGGCAACAAGCCTTTGTGTAAAGCAAATAAACAAATCAAAACAAAAGAAAAAAGCATTATGGTTCTCAAAAGAGGTGGCGTGGAAGGTTAGGGAGAAAAAGATAGCATTCAGGAAGTATAAGGAAACACAAAAGGAGCAGGACATAGAACTGCACCAGTTAAAGCAGAAGGAAGTGGGGAAGGCAGTCAGAATAGCAAAGGCCCAAACTGAGGAAAAGACAGCCAACTTGGTTAAGAAGGGGGATAAAACCTTTTATAGGTATATTAAGGAGTGAAGAAAGACAAATGGAGGGATACCGAGGCTGAATAAAGAGGAGGGTGGGTGGGCAGAGAGGGACAGTGAAAAAGCAGGGATACTGAACGAATACTTCAGCTCAGTATTCACAAAGGAAGAGGAGGGGGAGGTACCTAATCCAGTCAATAGAAGCACTCTGGATAAGTGATCAATATCAGTCTTTTCACAGAAGAAAGGGTTCTGAAAGTACTCCTAAAACTGAAGCTGGACAAATGGGATGGGATGATGAGATTCACCCCAGAATTCTAAAAGAACTAAGGGGAGAAGTAGTAACACCACTGACTTCCCTTTTTAACAAATCATGGGAGGTTGGCATGGTATCTGAGGACTGGAGGAGGGCAAATGTGATTCCCTTCACAAAAGTGGGAGCAAGGCATAGGCAGAAAACTACAGACCTTTCAGCTTGACCTCAGTAGTAGGGGAAATGATGGAATCACTTCTGAAGGAAAGAACTGTTGAGGATCTAGAGGTCCGTGGGGCACAGGACCCAAGGCAGCATGGATTCATAGTGGGAAGGTCATGTCAGACAAATCTAATTGATTTCTTTGACTGGGTGACCAAAGTAGTAGACCAGGGAGGGCTGTGGATATGGCTTACCTAGACTTTAGCAAGGCATTTGACACAGTCTTGCACAAAAAATTAATAAATTAGCCAGCCTGGGAGTGGGTCTCAGGGTGCTAGCCTGGGTAAAACATTGGTTGGACAACAGGATGCAGAGGGTTATAGTAAATGGAGTCCACAGTGAAGAAAGGGGGGATTACTAGTGGGGTACCCCAGGGTTCAGTACTGGGTCCGGTCCTTTTTAATGTCTTTATATGTGACATTGCAGAGGGACTGGAAGGAAAAGTATGTCTGTTTGCAGATGGAACAAAGATCTGCAACAGGGTTGATACACATGGTGGGGTAAAACGGATGAGAAGAGACTTGGCAAGCTTGGAGGAATGGCCTAATGTATGGCAGCTTAGATTCTACGCAAAGTAGTGCAAAGTAATGCACCTGGGAAACAAAAACCCAGGGGAAGCATACACAATGAGGGGTGAAATACTGACAACAACAAAAATGGAAAGGGGCCTGGGGGTAGTTAGATGCCCAAAAGGTGGTCAAGCAATGTGAGAAGGCAGCAAGGAGGGCTGTGGTGATACTGGGATGCATAGGGAGAGGCATCACCAATAGAAAACAAGAAGTTGTTATCCCTCTGTATAGACAGTTGGTGAGAACACATCTGGATTACTACGTGCAGTTCTGGAGACCCATCTCCACAAAGACATAGACAGGGTGGATGCTGTCCAGAAGAGGGCAACTAAAATGGTGTAGGGTCTGCACCAGAAGACATATGAAGAGAGACTAAAGGAGCATAACATGTATACCCTCAAGGAAAGGAGGGAGAGGGGGGACATGATAGAAACTTTCAAGTACCTCAAGGGAATCAACAAAGCCCAAGAGGGTAGCATCTTTCAGAAAAAGAGATGTGCAAGAACAAGGGGCACAATTTGAAGATGGAGGGGGGGATGATGCAGAGGTAATGTGAGGATATATTTTTTTATGGAGAGGGTTGTGGATGCATGGAACGGCCTTCCTGAGGAGGTTGTGGAGTCAAAAACAGTGGTGGAATTCAAGAATGCATGGGACAGATGTAAGGTAATTCTAGTGGGGGGTAGGAGGAAGTTTGCTGTTGGTTAACTAGGATCTGTAGCTTATCCATTAGGTAGGGAAATGGCAGACTAGATAGGCCAAGCGGTCCTTATCTGCAATCAGATTCTATGTTTCTATGATATGCAGCTAAATAGGGAAACAACAGCAAGGTGTTTACAAGGGTGCCTTCCGATTGGCACAGTTCCAAATTGAATACTGTGAATCAACAAAATAAGGATGTTGCTTACAGGTAAGGTTTGCCAAACCTGAAATGAAATTGTTCCACAGGTTTGCAGCACTCACAAGGATTCGAAGTCCACACCAGATAAATTCAATTAATTTATTGTGAGTATGCCTAAACATAGAATACCACAGCACTTCACTCTGTTCCCTGTCCCCTTTTTCCCCCTTTTTTCTCTCCTTTCCCTTTCTCTCTTTCCCTTCCCTCCCTCCTTCACCCTCCCCTCTCCCTTCTTTCTTGTCCTTTATCTTTTCCTTTTTCTTCTCCTCTCCCCTCCCAAACTTGATTTTGAAGTACATTGATTTCACCTGTTATTAATTAGTAGATGTACAAAAAATGGCTGCAGTAGCTCCCAACTGCCACACCCCCTGATGAAGGGTCAGTTTGGACCCAAAGAGCTGGGGCTTTACTGGCCAGTGGGTCAATGTCATACACTGGTGATCAGATTTCTGCTATCATTTTGTAATAAATTAATTGAATTTATCTGGTGTGTACTTCCAATCTTTGTGAGTGCTGCAAACATATGGAACAGTTTCGCTTCAGGTTTGGTAAACCTTACTTGTATGCACCACCCTTATTTTGTTGATTTGTGGTATTCAGTTTGGAACTGTGCTTTGTTTTGCTCTTATACTGCTGAACCGAAGGAGTTCATGTAACACTACAAGGGGTATGGATTGGACAGTGCCTGTATTTACCAGCAAGATATCCATTGAATTTTTTCTGCTGCTACCCGTTATTTCCATTTTAATTTTCACCATTGTTTCAGACTTGTAAAGTTGTTGAGTCATTAAAACTGATCTGAGGGGATCCATGACAGTCGGTTGACAAATTATTTGTCGACCGATGTTACAATGACAACCTTATATCAAGCACATTTGTGGTCAGCATGAAGGGAGTCACAGGACAGATTATTTTCTCCAGAGGGCTTTGCCCCCTGAACCTCCCATGTGGGGGGCTCTGCCCCTGCACTCTTCACTACTAAACTAATCAACTCCAAGTTGGATTTGTTTTGGGGAGGGTATGCAATACCTCAGGAAAGCAGTGGTGAGGTCCTGCACCGACACTACAGTGACCTGGTGCTGTTGTCACTGTAGTGTCAGTCGCTGTCAAAATGTTGCGGTAGTGCTGGCATACCGACCTGAAGGAAGTATGAATGAAGACAGTGTGAGTTATTTGAATGGGGGTAGCTGCACTTGGGAATGATCTGAAAATATAGCAGACTGCAGACGATGAGCTAGAGAGAGACTGGTTGGTACAGTGGGAGTTGAATTGCCAAATGATCGTAAACCAGCCTTCTTTAAACTTGAGAAATTACTACTTAAAGAAAGAAAACTTACCTATACCATTATTTCTTTGGAGGAATACTTGAACAAAAAACAGGCACCAAGAAGATTGCATATAAATATAGTCCCTTCAAGTGGTTTAGAAAACTTCCCTTATAAAGAACAATGGATTGAAGCATCATGTCTTTGTTCCAAAACATTCGTGGAATTGATCTTGAAATTTGAAATTGAAAGACTGCAAACTTTGGAGCTGGAGCTACAGGAAGCACAAGCCATGGTGGAGAGCCTTAAAGGGAAAGCAACATTCAAGACGCGTGAAATAAAATTAAATCTTACCTTGGCAAAACATGAAAAAGAGATCATTACTAGAAAGCAGTGCAAATTAAGAAGAGATGACAAGGATTATCAAAAAGGACATATTTTAAAATGGCCCAAGAATCATTCACAAAGCAGAGGTAGAGATAAAAGCTGAAGTCTGGTCCGATTCAACAGAGACACCGCAGGACCAGGAAGCGGAAGTGCCAGGGGATCCAGGACATAGAACACTGAGTCAACAGCTGACAGCAATGAAGGAAACAATGTCGAGCCAGGAGGCAATCATTCCAGCTGTTGACCTCAGAAAATTCTTTACGAAATTGAGAAAGTCTTTTTTGAAAATAAGAAACAATAGGGGCAAGACAACATGGGTGCTTTTGCTGATAATGTCACTGACCTTGATGTTAGTATAGCCTCTGTTCAGGATTTAAATATTCTGGGGAACATTTTGGGAGAATTCAACTTGGATGCAATTCATGAGGACAGTTTAAGGGACATCTTGAAAGCATTTGATAATGATATCACAGTGGGTACCATTAATTATTCAATAAAAATACCCCCTTTCAAGGACCATCCACTTTCTGTCCAAATCTTACAAATGCTTCCCTATTAACTTTTGAAAATACTGTGACAAAACAGGTGGATGTCAGACTGTATTTGGATATGTCTAGCCTAGCCACCAACGGCATAACAACATCACTATAAATGAAAGAAATGCCATCTGAGAATTATCTGCTAATTCTGAACTAGTGATAAAATCATCAGACAAAGGTGGCAACAGTGTTGTGATGAATACAGAACAGTATATCTCCATTGCTGAAGACCTTTTAAGGGACTGTGACAACTATGAAATGCTGTAATATTCTAGTAACCCTATGCACAATGTTAACAAAAAAAATGCATAATCTGTTTATGATAGACGTTTCCAGTAACAATATTACTGAAGATGAGTATAAATACATATGGAAATATCCCATTGTCCTTGGGTTTTATGTATTACCAAAAATTCACAAGAATTTGGAGAAATCCCCAGAATGCCCTATCATTTCTGGAAATGGCTCACTAGCTGAGAATTTGGATGATTTTGTTGATTATTATCTGCAACAGTGTGTAGTTAAACTCCCTTCACATCTAAGTGACATGAGTGACGTGCTAAGGAAGTTTGAAAACTTTTTTTGGAAGGATGACTACACCTGGCTTAGAACAGATGTAGAGTCTTTTTATACATCTATCCTGCATCATCATTTTAGAGGCTTGTAGATATTTCTTAGTGAATAATGAAAATGCAGCATCTGTGTCTGTTGAGTTTTTGATTGGTGCCTTCGATTTTATTCTGAAAAATAATTTATTTGAGTTCAATGGAGAATACTTTCTTCAAAAATGTGGTATAGCGATGGGTGCCAGTATGGTACCCAGTTATGCCAGTCTTTTTTTAGGAAGATGGGAGTTTCTGAATGTACTTAACAGTGTTGATAATCCTTTTTTTTAGCCATATTAAAGCATGGCATTGATATATTGATGAGTGTCTTTGTGTATGGGAGGGAGACACCAGAAAAAAAGTTTCTGAAATGGCTGGGGGTGAATGAAACTAATCTCAGATTCACTTACATGGCAGATAAAAAGGAAACAGAATTTCTGGATTTAACTGTGAAAGCCTCTGTTGAAGAAAGTTCATACCAGCTGTTTCAGAAAAAAAGACAGCCACAAATAGTTTGCTTAGGGCAAAAAGTGCACACCCTGAAAAACTCAAAACAGTCAGACAGGCATAACTTCTGATTTAGAAACTTGTGAAAAACAAGCTGAAGAGTTAGAGACTAGATTCCCAGAGAGGGGTTACAAACCGAAACTCCTGAGAGAAGCCAGAAGCAAAGCTAGGACCAGAAATAGGAAAGAACTTATTAAAGAAAAATATGTAGTACATGAGGAGAGGGAGGTCAACAATACTATGACCTTTGTAACCGAATTCAGCAATTTGTCATGAAGAATTGGAAATGTGTTATTTAAACACTGGAATATTCTGAGAAGTGATAACATAGTACATAGAGCAGTGAAAGAAAATCCTAGAGTCACTTTTAGAAAAGCAGCCAATATAAAAGACAAGTTGGTCCACAGCAGACTCAAACCTAGACAAACGGAGTCGTCTGGTGGAAACTGGTTGCCTAAAAGACCAGTTGTTTTTTTTAAGTGTCACAAGTGTATTTATGATTTTGCATCACAGCAGAGAGTATTTATACATTCCACATTTTAACTTTGCAGTTCAGATAAGGGAGACAATCACATGTGACACATAGTTTGTGGTCTATTCATTATAGAGCGGATGCAATTAAAATTTATGTAGGCTACACCACTAGATCCCTTAAACTTAGAATACGAGAACACATAAGGTCAATAAGAAATATGAGACAAGATACCCCTGTTGGTGTACATTTTCAAACATATTTATTTAGTTTTTGTTGACCGGGTAAGTGCACTAGACAAATCTCTCCTATTTTCAGGCACGACCCAGGATAGGGGGATACAGATGAATGCCAACTGACCTTGAACCAGATTAAGCTGTTGGTGGTATTTTTAGTGAATGAGGGAAATTTAGCCAGGACACCGAGGAAATTCCCCTACTGTGCTGCTGCATTGTAGTCAGTAGGGGGCCCAGCCATTGCGATGGCCACTTGGTGCTCAGACTCAGAGAAGAAGGACATCTTGGAGGTAGGGGAGTTGGTCTCCCTCCCTATCTCTGTTTTTCAGGAGACTGACCTAGAAAAGGCCACAGGAATATCATCAGGAGCTCCAGTACAGATGGCTTCGTTAGTTAACATGGAAGAAGGACCTACCGTTCTCGAAGGCACTACAGCAGGAATACGGGCAAGTCAGGAGACTATTTCTTCAGAGGCTTCTTTGGATGGTTTGGGTCTGCAAGTGGATATCGGGAAGGCTTCGGCTGCGGACAGTGTTGCTGGGGCTTTGCGCCACCTGGCTCCCTTGAGTCCTGCCAGTCACGGTGTAGCATGGTCTGACAGGGCTCAGCGGTGCATTCTGGAGCCAGTAGCAGAGGTGGAAGCCGTTGGGGTTCCTGTACAGTGTAGCTCTGCGTTGCCGGAGGCTGGGGAGACTTGCAGTTGTTCGCTACTAAGTGAGTGCCAGGAGTCTCCCCTTGGCTCCTACACAATGGCAGAAGGTTCTAGTGCTTTGCCTCCCTGTGTGGATAAAAATGGACACTGGCTCTGGTATTGCAGTTCAACGGATTCCCTCTACAGCACAGTCGGGAGAGGTGTCATCCCAGCTTTCAGGTACTATTATGTCACAAGGTGTGGAGATTGGTTTACAGGGATCCCAACAGCAGGTCACGGCAGGACATGCCATTCACAGCTCCCCTAGTCATGGGTTTGATTCCCACCTGTCTGCTTCGGGTTTAACTATTACTGCAGCTCTTCGGGGAGCAGGGTGGGAGAAGTTCCCCTTAGATGATTCCTGGACCTCCCTTGCATGGCCCGGCCCCACTCCTCAAGGGGATTTATTGGATATTTTGGACCCTCTGGATGTACCCTTGGGCTTAAGTCTTTCACATACCTCTTCCTGGCATGCAGGAGGGGCTCAGGGTTGTGAACATTGGACAGTGCTGTACAAAACTTTGCCTATTTCTACAATGGGGACTAGTGTTGGGGATGGGCCTCTTGCTCCTTTTTTTGCCCACTCTTGTTTCTAATTTGCCACTGACTACTGAGTCTTCCATTGACATGGTGGAGATAGGGGGCAGCTCACTTCAGGCAGTTGTGCCTAGTGAGACCCCTAGGCCTCCGCCTGCTAGTGCTTCTGCCCGGGGCACGAACTCTGACTTTGCTGTTTCAGCACCTGGATCATCTGCTGGCTCTCAGAGGCCTAAAACTTTGGCCGGTTTATTTCATTCCCGCCCAGAGCAGGCCAAGCAGCGTAATGCTGTTCGGCTTAGATATAGGGGTGGGCTAGAAGTATTTCCAGACTGTTTATACAGTATGTGGGGAAAACGTTGATTAAATCCAGTCTACAATATTCTCCCTCTGAAATTTATGCCTTAATACATACTTCTGGTGATAATTATTTTGACATCAGCTTTAAAACCGGCTTAAGCTTAGATACCCTTTGGCATCATTACCAGGCAGTTCGTCATGCTCCATTATGGTCCCCTTTTTTTGCCATTCCCCTTACTAAACCAACTATTAAGAATATCACCGTTTTGTTTAAAAATGAGGGGGTGACAATAGATGACATTGTGTGTTGGTTATCTACTAAATGTACAGTGCTGGGTTTACCTGATCCCATTATTGACTCTGAGTTTTTTTGGACGGGGGGGTGGAAACTACAGGTAAAATTGCCAATTGTTAATGGGAGTATTCAGTACTTAACGAGCTGTTTCTATCTGGGCAGGGATAGAGGTTTTGTATTTTTCCCAGGACAACCAAAATCCTATTTTCGGTGTGGGGCCCATGCCCATCTTAGTAGTGCTTGTGATCAGCTTAAATGCTCCTCATGTCTGGGTTCCAGACATGTGAGTATTAATTGTCCTCACTCGTCCTACTGCAATTTGTATGAAGCAACCTCACACTCTTTTAGAGATTGTCCGTGGGCCTCTCACAATAATCCGGCGATGCCTGCTGACTCTCAAGATGAGACTGTTACTCAGGCTCAATGATCTGCTCAGGCTAGGCCTCAGTTTTGGCCTTTTGCTACTGTACCTGTCCCTTCTCCCTCTGGTCCCTCTTCTTCATGGATTGACCTGGGTTTGGTTCCAACACCCCTGACTGCACCCACGTCCAGCCCGGAATTTGTGTCTGGAGACATGGGTACCATACCCCCTGACACAGTTTCCACCCCGGTCGTTGCTGAGGAGAGGTCCCCAGCCCCTTGCACTTCAGCTACACCCTGTGCTAAGGACAATATACCCCCACCTGAAGATACAAATTGGATTCCGGTGGGGAACAGGAGGCAGACGAGAAGCTCTCTCTTGAAAGGGGGTTCCCCTGCCTTCTGTCTCTCCACCCTCTGATGTGGTGGTAAAAAAACGGCTTGCTGTCTTACATAAATGTAAACAGATGGTTGATACTGAGGAGGGGTCTGATGCCTCCTCTGTTGCATTCTCCCAGGTCGAGATGTTGACTGACACCGAGCAGGTTTCTGGTGACACTCAGCTTAGTAAGAAAAAATGTTGTAAGATGAAGTCTTCAGGCAAGGGACGAGGTAGAAAAAAGTCTTGAATTTGCAAATGTCTGCTATGGGGGATGTCTTGTCTTTTGGTAGCTTAAATGCTAATAGCCTTAAAAATGTTAAACGGAGACGGGCTATTTTTTCCCTCCTTTTGTTCTTACCTTTGAACATTATTTTTTTTACAGGACACTAGGCTCCACTCATTGAGAGAAACTGGGCAGACCCCCAGGGATTGGAGGGATGCCCTGTCTTTCTGGTCCTTGGCTGAGAACGTGTGTTCTGAAGTGGGGATTCTTGTTAACAGGATCGACATTCATGTTACGAGACTGCTTGATTTGATTCAGGGTCAGGTTATTATTTTAGATGTCATTCTCCAACAACAAGAATGGCGGTTGATTAATATTTACAACCCTCAACTTAAAACTCAGCGGATTCAGACTTTGAAAGTTATTCAGCACTTTCTTCACTCATCCAAATCAATTATTTTTGGAGGGGATTTTAACTGTATTTTGGCCTTGTCTGATAAAACTGGAATTACCCAAAATTATATTCAGATTCTAACTTTCTTAACTCTTTGTATGTCACTGCTAATCTGCGTGATGGGGCTTCTTTTGGTGCACACCCTCCGGAACACACTTTTCACCGCGGGGTAGATTTACCACACAAATTGATTACTTTTTTCTTTCTCATTGGTTGACCAGTGTTCAATATTCAGTTCTCCCATGTGAATATTCAGATCATTGTGTGTTATTGTTAAACATCGGTTGTCCCAGTAACAAACCTGTGTCTCATACGTTCTGGAAAATGAATATTTCTGTTTTGGGGGAAGAAGGTGGGTGGCAGGAGTTGTATGGACTTCTCCAGGACAAGGTTTCAGTATTTGACTTATATGATAACCCCCAACCTTTTGGTGGCAGGATACTAAATCTGATATTAAGAAATTTTGTAAGCAGTTTTCTAAACAAAAGTCCTCGGATCACTATTTTCAATATCTTAAGTGCTGTCGGCACTTAGAAAGATTACTATCTTGGCAAACAGAATGGGGACTGGATTATTCTGCCCAGATTCAGCAGGTCAAAATTGAGATGCACTTCTCTCAGTATGAGAGGACGACATCACTTTTTTTAGAACAAAAATATGGGAGGAAGGGATCGGCCAAAGTAGTTAACCCCTATGATAGTAGCCACCAACAGGTTGCATCTAAATATATTCCCTCTTTGAGTTCCCATAATGGCACTCAGATTAGTGATACTCATACCATCTTGGAGGAAGTTTCATGCCGTGCTCAGTGTTTATATGGGCAAGCTTATGATTCAAAGGCCTGGGAAGGTTTTTGGGGTTCTTTAGTTGTTCCTACCTTATCCCCTGACTGTATTAATGCTTCCTGTCGGCCTATTACTAGTGCTAAAGTGGACTCTGTTATTAGCCATTTAAAATCTATTGTTACCCCTGGTCCTGATGTCATTCCCAATGAGTTTTATAAAAAGGCTAAACCCTTATTGTTACCATATTTAACGAAGGTATACAATGTCATTTTGCAAGGTCTCTTACCTATACCTCTCCCATTTGCTGATAGTTATTTGATTTTTTTATATAAACAGAAAAATGACAAAGAAAAGTTGGACAACTGGCATCCTATTAGCTTGTTAAATTCTGATTGGAAGATCTTATGTAAGATTGTCTCCAATAGACTCTCTCAGATTACCACCCAAGTAATTTTTTCCACTCAGACTTGTGCGATTCCAAATCGTTTTATGCTCTCCAATTTTAAAATCTTGCGTGAAGTCTTTGATGGGAGTGGCACGCAAGGTTATGTCCTTAGCTTAGATCAGACTAAAACTTTTCACCAGGTCCCACATAGTTACTTATTTGTGGTCCTAGCGAAGTATGGGGTACCTGCGGAACTGCTGTGTTGGATTAAGAATCTGTATCGGTCTGCCTGCACAATGCCGTTGGTTAACGGATTACAAGGCTCCCATATCCCTATCAAGAGAAGGGTACATCAGGGGTGTCCTTTGAGTCCCTTGCTGTATGTCTTTTCTGTTGAACCTCTTCTCAGGAAACTGATTGGGGAGGGGACCATTAGACACATCTCTATACAACCAGATCTCTCCTTTCCCAGTGCTCTGGCTTATGCAGATGACATTTGTATTCTGGTAGTGGATCAAGCATCTGGCGAGAGGGCTCTTGAGATCATCCATTCCTTCTCCTTGATTTCTGGTTCTGAGTTAAATACCCAGAAGAGTATGGGTATTTCAGTTCATATTCCCCCACAGACGGTGTCTGTAGGAATATGAGGAGGAATAGTTGTTCAGTCTCAGAAAATTTGTATTTTTGGTCTTACTTTTGGCCCACCTAATGTGGTGGAATGCAATTGGATTTCATTTATGGAGGTAGTGGAATCCAAAATTGTTCGCTGGAAGCAGTTCCCCATGTCCCGCAAGAAGCGGATTTATCTGCTAAAAACTTGCATCCTGCCTGTTTTTTTATTGATTAGTTACATTTTTCCCCTTCCCATACTTCTTGAAACCCTTCTTTATAATTTATTTTTTCAGCTGCTCTGGGGTAGCAGACTAAACCCTGTAAAGAGATCTATTACTTACTGGCCTATTAAATGGGGCGGTCTTCAGATGGTAAACCTGGTGTTGTTTTATTTTTCTATTTTTGTCCATTCTAACATTTTTCCACTTATAGCCAACCTGACGGATTGTTGGGTCCTTAGTTTTTGCTCCCATTCTCGGTATTTTTTGGAAAATGGCAAGCCCCCGTGTGGAAACCATTTACCAATATTCCGACCGGGACGTCTGGATACTTCATTGAAATCTTTAGAAAGGTGAAACTGTGGAAAGTGTCTTATGATATATATTTGTTACAGAATAGAAAATGCTTATATTCCTCAGTTCTGCAAACCATGTTCTTGGTGTCACCCTGTTTTGACATGCCATGTGACACTCAATGTTTGACAAAACAATTGCTGGAAAGTAGGATTCCAGAAAAAATGTGGGATACCTTGTGGTTGTGTTGTCATAACAAATTAAATGTTAAGGATAACCAGGCACATAAGCAATTGTCTGACAGGTATTGTGTTCAGGACACCTGTATATGTACACTTGAATCTATGTCGCACCTGTTTTTTGACTCTCCGTATATAGCACCATTGTGGACTCGGTTGGGTCAGGAATGGGCTTTACCTATGTTCTCTGCTTTAACTTATTCAGATTTAGTTTATGGGGAATTTGGACCTAGTTGGAATATTTTTTGCCAGGTACATTGCGGGTTCTGTTTGCAGTCTGCAAATAGTGTATCTGGCACAACCGATACATGTTTGTTCTTCAACAAAAAATGGTTTCTTTGAAAGACCTAAGGGAGCACATTACGAAAGAAATTTCTAGTATTTATTGTTCAGAAAAAAAATCTTTGCTTGCACCTTTAGTGGCGTTTTGGTGGAGAGCGCTACCTTTAATTTTGTTTGAAGGGGTTACTTGAATGGTGTTCTCTGAGGTGGGTTTGGGTCTTGAGAATTATTTTCAGTATTATTTTCTGTTTTTTTTTCTGCTTATTATTAACCTGTATTGAAGATAGTATTTTTTCTGTTTTTTGCATTTAGGTATGGTGATACGATTTTTTTGTGATTTTTCTCAAGTTTTTGTTTTCTTATATTGTTTTCCAATAAAAAATTCCCCTACTTTTTTCGATAAGTGCCATGGGATCTTTAACATCCACCAATCCAGGCAGATGGGACCTCGGTTTAACGTCTCATCTGAAAGACGGCACCTCAGAAGTGCAGCACCCCTCTCATGCTGCACTACAGTGTCAGTACTGGGATATTAATCCAAGTGCCAGATGTGGGAACTGAACCCACAGCCCTCTGATCTCCCAGCCTCAGAGGTAAGTGTGCTACCTACTGAGCCACTGACACTGATATCACAACAGTTATCCTTCCTGTCTTAAGTTTTGGGGCCTAGAACATATACCTCCTATGAAACCAACTCTGGTCAGAGCTGATATGGCTGTGGAGAGCTTTTGGGATGCTTTTACCTATTATTTCTAATGAATTTGCACAGTGCAGATCTGTGGAGAGGCAGTTTCAATGTGGTCTTCCTTTCACACATTTTTATTTATTTAGCTTTTGTTCACCAGGTAGGTACACTAGACAAGACAATTGCCTATTTTCTGGTACGACCCAGGAGAGTACAGGAAATATGACATGGTTCAACAAGATACACTTCAGGCTGTTACACAGAGTCATGGGAAACAGAAGCCACACAATAGTCATCAGGCACAATGGTCATAACAGATACATTGGAACACCAAAGCTGCAAGCAGTGCATTATATACAATTTGTTATACAGTTTGAGTCCATTATATACAAGATTATATACAGTATATGTCCCCAGCAAGGGGAGGTACCATCAGAGCAATATCCAATACCTAGGGTGTAGAGACTGAGTGTGGGATAGAATCCCTGCAAACAGGCAGAACATTAAGATGAAAGTTCAGTGCAGGGGCCAAATGAGATTACAGAGGCTTGGGACATCCACACACTGAGAAGAGCTTTAAGTGTCTCCACAGGGAGGTTCAGAGGCCAGCCTGGGAAGGGGAGGAGTGAACCTAGGCAGGAAGGGAGTTCCATAGTCTGGGAGCAGACGAGGCAAAGTCTCTGTCCCCCATTTGAGTGTGTGTGGCCAGGATCCTTAGAGCAGCAGGGCCCAGGGATCTGAGGGAGTACAAGGGGAAGGCTGCAGGAACGAGGAGCTCTGCTAACCCAGGAGGGGTGCCAGTAACAAGGACCTTGCCCGTGAAGCAGCCCAGGACAAAATTTAAGTGATTGGATGGGGAGAGACAGTTGAGCTTACTATACAGGTCACAATGGTAGACGAGTCTAGGGGCAGCCAGCGCAAAGCAGCAGATATTGTTGTAGGTGACGGTCCACCTGGCGAGGTTGACTTTGGATGTACAAGCAAACAGAAGAAGCCCATAGCTAAGGGAGTGGAGAAACACACCTCTAGCTAGTACAAGGTGAGCAGTGAGAGTAAGATTGCTCTTTGCATGATAGGCCAGACCCAGCTTGCAGTTAACGGTTCTGCAGACATTAAAGATATGGAGTCCAAGGTCGAGCTGAGGGTCAAGTGTAACCCCAAGGTATTTGATGGAGTTGGTGATGTGTACCAGGGCTCCATCGAGACCAGTGATATACAAGGATGCGGGGGAGGCCTTTATCTTGGCCAAGGACCCAAACAGCATGGCCTGAGTTTTATTGAGGCTGAGGACCAGCTTGTGGGATGTTATCCAAGATTGGACACTCCTAATGTCCTCGCTCAACTGGTGGTTTATTACCTCAATATCCCTAGAGGGGGTTAGGATGACCAGGTCATCTGCATATAGAATGGACCTGGAGTAGGAAGAGGTAGCAGGTAAGTCATTCACAAAGATGGAAAAAAGCAGGGGCCCCAGGACTGAGCCTTGGGGAACACCCGAGGACACAGCTGTGGTGTCCGAGAGCACTTTGCTGTATTTGATCAGCTGCTGTCTGCCCTGCAAGTAGTTGGAGAACTAGCAGAGTACAGGAGATGACAAGCCAAGTGACTTAAGCTGACAGCAGAGCAGAGCATGGTCAACTAGATAGAAGGCTTTTGATAGATTAATGAAAATGGCACCAGAGAGTTTACCCTGGTCCATAGCAGTTCTGATCCCAGATGCAACAGTAACTAGGGCCAAGGATGTGCTATGCTCTTTACAAAAGCCATGCTACTCAGGAGACAGAAGTTCATGAGCCTGGATGTACTCCATGAGTTGCCCCGCCACAACTTTTTCAAGGAGTTTACTGATTGCGGACAGTATGGCTATCGGACGGTAGTTATCTAGTGACTTAGGGTTGCCATGCTTGAGAATGGGGACAACCCTTGCCACCTTCCATATATCAGGGATGACCCCACAGGCTAGGGATAAGTTGAAGATATGGGCCACTGGGGAGGCAATGTGTGAGGCCCCAAGATGGAGGAGCCTAGGTTCTATGCCATCATGGCCATCACTGGAGAAGAGGAGAGACCAGATAGCAATCTCGGCATCTCTTGTGCTGTCACAGCCTTGAAATAGATTAATGGTTGGGAAGTGGGAGCCACTTACATAGATACATAGATACATAGACAGTGTCAGCAGATAAGGGCCTATGGCCCACCCAGTCTGCCCATTTGAGCTTGTAAGTTCAGTTTATGTTTTCCTAGAAGTCTGTTGCCCCTTACTCCTGACCTCCAGAATTCCTTTATGTCTATTCCATGCATTCTTAAATCCCGTGATTGTTTCAGTCCCCACCACTTCCTCTGGCAGGGTGTTCCACTTGTCCACCACCCGTTCTATGAAGAAATTCTTCCTCACATTTCCTCTGAATCATCCTCCCTCCAACTTCATCCCATACCCTGTAGTCCTGGAACACCTTTTTCGCTTAAAAATAGTGTATTCCTGCACCCTGTTCCTCCCTGTCAGGTACTTGTATGTCTCTATCATATCCCCTCTCTCCCTCCTCTCCTCCAGGGAGTACATGTTCAGTTCCTTCAACCTGTCCTCATAGGACTTGTGATACAATCCATGTACCATCTTTGTTGCCCTCCTCTGAACCTTCTCTACCCTGTCTATGTCCTTACGTAAGTAAGGTCTCCAGAACTGTACACTGTACTCCAGGTGGGACCTCTTGTATAGTGGAATTATAACCTCCCTTTTCCTGCTGGTGATGCCCCTGCCTATGCATCCCAGCATCTTATTTGCTTTACCTGTTGCTTTGTTACACTGTTTCCCTACCTTGAGGTAATCAGAGATGATAACCCCAAGATCCCTTTCCTGCTTGGTGCATGCTATATCCTCACCCCCAACTGATATATTGTGCCAAGGTTTTTGTGCCCCATATGCATTATCTTGCACTTCTTTGCATTGAATTTCAACTGCCAAACCCTTGACCATTCTTCAAGTTTCTGCAGGTCCCTTCTCATTCTGTCTACACCCTCTGGTGTGTCTACTCTGTTACAGAGCTTTGTGTCATCAGCAAACAGTGAAATACTGCCTTCTAGGTCCTGCGCAATGTCACTGATGAAGATGTTGAATAGTACTGGTCCCAGCACTGATCTCTGTGGTACCCCACTGGTCACTCTTCCCTCTGTGGAGTGACAGCCATTTACCACCACCCTCTGTGCCCTGCCACCCAGCCAGTTACCTACCCACCACACTACTGTCCTGCCCACACCCATATTCTTGTGAAGAAGAGTCCCGGTCACAGCTATCACCTCCACAAGAGGAGAAGAGGGAGGTGAAGGCAGACAGGTCCGAGAAGTGTTTGTTAAATGTGTTAGCAATGGTAAGTGGATTGATACAACTAGTACCAATGATGAGCATATCAGTAGCCTCACCGTTGGAGGAACCACTATGTTTTTTATATTTCTCCAGAATGTCCTAGGGTCTTTTGCCAAATTCAGCAGTGCCACCTTGCAGAATTCACTTTTTGCAGCCCTGATCGCTTTCTTACACTCATTCTGGAGTTTCCTGTACTGCTGAAATATGGCCTGATCCATTGTGACCTTGAAATTGGCCCAGCACTTATCCCAGTGCATTTTTCTAGAATAAGCCTGCTGATTTCTATATATTTAGCCTGGACAGTTCACAGAAGAAATGGCATCTTATTTTCAGTGGGGTTCTACATCTACACAATATTATGCTGCACTGTGTAAAATCAGAACACACTAAAAGCAATATTTTACATCTGGGGGGACCTATTAAGTGCTTGACTGATGCATGAGTAGAAAGATGTATTGTGCAAAGAGGGTGTGCTGGTCAGCACTGATGCAATATTCAAAGAGAATGTGCCACTGGTACAGGGTGTGCATACAGTGAAGCCCACCAGGATGAAGCATAGCACTGCAGAATTTAGCAGTAGAGTTACTGCAGCAAACAATGCAATTTCAATAGGAGTTAATCCCTTTTGTCATGCAGTAAATCTGTGACACTGCACTTCATTCTGGTGAGCTTCATTGTACCTGTTGAAAATGTGACCCTGGATGGGAGTCACAGTGAAGGTGGCTGCCAAGTCAGGTGCATTCAAGGTGACCCCCAACTGAATACCTTCCAGAGGGAACATGTGACTCATACTGGTATGCACTGCAGCCCCCATGGGTGATATTCAGCCCAGGAATGAAAAAGAACAAATTGAGCATGCAGGGTGCAAAGGTGCCTTATGCATGTATGCTCATTACTGTCCCATTTGCATGTTAGCACAGGGTTGAATGCACCAGAGCAGTTCTCACCCCCAAGCACCGGCCCTGATTGCTCCCATGTGGGACTGGCCCTGAAGTCTCTGGTGGTAAAGTGGCACCCCACCCACCCCAATCATACCAGAGTCCAGGCTCTATCAATTCCATACTGTAGGGACCCCGATGCCATCCCTGATTGCACCTGAATACACCTACAGTCCATCTCCATAGTGTAGTGGCCCCTGCTCCCCCTCAATGGTGCACAGACACCCCCTTTCCCCCCCAGCCCATCCCATTGTGACAACAGGCTCTTTGATGGGATCGCACCACTGTATCAGTGGGTGGCAGTAGGATGCTGGAATGTGTTATACATAGGCATGAGCTGTGTATGGGTGATAACACCCAGTGGCCATACACCTCAGGCATTCACATGCAGATCCATCATCTTGGTGCCATTGCACTACTCAGTGCAGGTGATGGCCAGTGCTGTACCCACTCACACAGGTCCCAAAACAGGCATGTTACAGCTGACCTCCCATTCATTTGTACAATTGGGGAATTGCAGATCAACTATCCATAGCCTAAGTGTGCACTGCAAATGGCGTTGTAGAGTACCGCACCCCATGGCACCTGGGATACCTCAGCAGTCCAGAGGGTGGCATTTTACACAGGGGAGTGGGGAGAGTTTGGATTTGCAGCAGTGTATGACAGCAGAAAGATACAGCGTCAGCAAGGCATGCACTGGAGGTATGTAAATTCACTCTTACGGTTTGCCAGAGATGTACACATGGCTGCATACACTGGTAGGTCTGCAGCTTGTGTGGTGTCCTAATGCATGGTACAACCAGTTGCATCAGTCTGGAGTGCAGGTCCCCTGCCCAGGTTCAGTGCAGTCAATGGGTGACCATGGCAGGGTGTGGAGGGCAGTGCCAGTCTTTGCAACAGGTTGGGTACGGGGGGAGTGAGGGTGTCTGTGTACAGGGGCAGTGGGTGGGAGTCCTCTACACTTTGGATATGGACCATGGTTTTCCTCTGGTACAATCAGGTCTGGGGTGCCCTACACTATGGAGCTCTTTAGGGATGGAGTTGGATAGATTGGGGATGCAAAGGGGGTACCTCTAATCCATCAGGGCTACCAGGCTGCTGTGCACCTAGGTGCACATCTGCAGCCCACCTTTGGGTAGCTGGCAGGGTTAGGCCAGTTATTTGTGGCCTAACTGTGGGCCACAGTACTCTGGACTGTGATGGGCTCATTCCCACTGAATATGCCGCAGCATGGAATATGCATGGGAATGCCCCCTCGACTTGCACAGCATACCATTTGTGTGTGCCCTGGCCCATTCTCTTGCAGCAAGCGCATCTTGCATGTTTGAATGTCTCACTGCTGAGCATTGTTGGAGTTGCATGGCACATCTTCCTTTTCCGCCAGGATGTGCTACGCATCTCCTTTGAATACGGGGGCCTAGACTAGGTATCCTGAATAAATATACGATAAAAATGGTAAAATAATGACCCCACTGAAAACAAGGTAGTGCACCTAATCTAGGACAATGTGAATAAATACAGTGCAAGAATGTGTAAATGAAGATCCATATGACAATGAGATGTAGCATCTCTCCTGCCCTATCCAGGATTCAAAATACAGGATAAGAAATATTCTGTGCTTCCAGATTCAAATAGCCATTTCCCTGTAAGAATCCCTCATTTTTCCTGTGTTTTCCCCACAGTGGCAGAATCAAATCCCTGTTTAAATCCCTGTAGATTTTTCCACAAGCTGCTGGTTCCTTATTTATGACTTTGTTCTTTATTTATTATACCAGCAGCCTTTTATCAGGAAAAGAACTCTGTATTATATGTCAGGATGGCCTTGGAATGATTTAGATTTACTTGGTATACATAAGGCACAATGGAGGACTATATGAAATAACAAATATCGCACTCATTGTTTCATGAACTATACTCAAAATTAATAATCAAAATGATGGAATCTTAAATGAGTTAAGTATATGTTATTATTTTCTTCTAGGCCCTGACCCAGCAACTTAGTAAATACACACTCAGTACATCATATTATAAAATAACAAAAAAAAACAGTCTTCTGTCTCCAGTACATGAATGAATGAATTACTACATTCACAGTTTTGTGAATGACTATTACAGTATGCACTGCAAGCCCGTTGGTCCACAAAGTGGACCAATAGGCTTACAGCTGCTACTGTAGGCAGTCATTTGGCAGGCAGCGGGGTGATATGTGGATAGGTTTGTACTGCCCGCTGATGACAGGGGGAGCTGGGTGGGCAGGGGGTCCAGTGTGAGCAGGGGGTTGGGGGGTGCCACTGGACCGCCAGAGATTTTGTTCAGCAGGATTGCCCAGTGATCAGGGCTACCGGCAGGGTGGGGGGGATTCCACTAGACTACCAGGGATAATATTTACAGTTATGTTCAGCGATCACAGCTACTGGGTGGAAGGGGGGTACCACTAGACTACCAGGGACATATGTGGGTGCTTTTTGCACAGTGTTGCAGGGGTGTTGCCACCCATGGTTGGTGGCTGCTGTGTTGTGCCTTGCAACACAGCAGCTCACTTGTGGTAGCCACCATCTGAGCCTTTTTCATCCAGCTCAACTATACCCAGTGGTATGCAGCACATCTGTGTTGTTATAGCATATGTGCCACACATCCCGGGCTAAATATCGGGATGCACTGCATGTGCATGGGCATGCCCCCTGGAGATGCACCACATACAATTGTCATTCTGCCCCTGCACATCAGGACTTGCACTGTGCAAGTCACCCTTTAGAATATTGCACTGGGGCGCATTTCTGGGCAACCCCTTTGAATATCAGGGCCTATATATCAAGTTATTATTTCCTCCATTTTGGCATCAGATAAGATCTTGGCTTGTAAAAAGTGCTGAAATGCCTGCTTGTTGTAACTTACTGTTGAGATTACTCATTCCAACCACAAAAATTTATGTTCCACAGCCTAGAGTTGGAGGTCCAAAATGCAAGAAAAACTCAACTGTTGTCCCCTACATATTTCTTTCTCAGTTGTTTTGACTAACTTTTTATAACCCTCTATGTGAACATAAGGAATCAGATAATTATACTGATGGATTTCTCACTCATGGGTTGTCAGCAGTTAAACTGAGGTCTACCCTTGCCAGGAGTTTGATAGTTTCTCCACCCTTCCACACACACACACACACACACACACACACACACACACAATAAGAGGTCTCAGTAGCTCTTATCTGTTATGTTTGGGAAGCAGGCACATCCCTCGCTGTCAAAAATAAATTTATAGAGTTAGTCTGGGTAGTTATTTATTTATTTATTTTTTGTTGACTGGGTAAGTGCACTAGACAAATCCTGCCTATTTTCAGGCATGACCCGGGGGGAGGGGGATACAGATGAATGCCAACTGACCGTGAACCAGATTAAGCTGTTGGTGGTATTTTTAGTGAATGAGGGAAATTTGGCCAGGACACCAGGGAAATTCCCTACTCTTTTCGATAAGTGCCATGGGATCTTTAACATCCACCTGAACTACCACCAATCCAGGCAGATGGGGCCTCGGTTTAACGTCTCATCCGAAAGACGGCACCTCAGAAGTGCAGTACCCCTCTCATGCTGCACTACAGTGTCAGTACTGAGATATTAACCCAAGTGCCAGATGTGGGAACTGAACCCACAGCCCTCTGATCTCCCAGCCTCAGAGGCGAGTGTGCTACCTACTGAGCCACTGACACTGCGATTCACTGAAGACCTGGCAATTTATCAGATAGGTCTTGAGGGGTTAAAACCTGTGTAAATCTTTATAAATTTGCTGGAAAAGGGTAACATTTCAGAAGTATGAATCTTTCTTGAAAGATATTCATGCCTAACTGAAGTTAACAGCAAAACATATTTAAATGCTAGGCATTTAAATGTGCAGGTTGTTGCATTTTGAAAGGGGTAAACAAATCTCCAGTTTAATAGGCAACCAATATTTAACAAGCTGTTTCATTTTCCTAACGGCTATTTGATAAGCAGCTACGAGTTATGTCTCCAACATTCTAAACAGAAGGAAGGGATTATTTTATTTTAGTTGCCATAGTGATTTGTAGATGTGGAAGGCTACATTGAAAAGTCAAAAAAATGTGTTCCTCGATACTCATTTTTCAAGCTACAGATAGCAAGATGGCAAGCTATACTCAAAATTAGTAATCACAAGTCGACAATCTTTCAAAAGATACGAGTAATGCCCGTAAACAAATGTATTGCAAATAGACATATATATACAGAATATATTTATGTTTATATATACAAACATACAAAAATGCTATTTTTACATCTTATACTTGTTAGTTTTCAGTCAAATTCTCATAAACGTTGTTCTGTCCACCTGGTGGAATCTTGAATGAGTTAAGTAAATATTATTTTCTTCAGCAACTCAGTAAATACACACTCAGTACATCATATTATAAAATGACAAAAAATAGTCTTCTGTTTGCAGTAGTTTGATCAGGAATTTTATTAATGGTATAGTTATATGCCAGTATCTTGCAAGTTTCTCAGGAAGATCTCTGACATTTCAGGAATAATATCAAGCCTACACGAAACTTCCCAAAAATATAAAAATAATAATATTGAAAAACAAAGATAACTTTAAAGGGCCAGGAAATATAAGACAGAACCTGACTGGCTTGCCTTCAGGGCTGCAAGGAATGTCTGTACTAAATTAGCTAGGTCAGAAAAAGCACGCTACTTTCAAATGGCTCTTGAAGACAAAAATAACTCGACTAGGTTCTGGAACATTCTCAGGGAGGTCGAGAGTAATCAGGCCTCTTCTTCTCTGCCTGCAAAGATAGAGTCTGGAGACACTACTTTTACCAATAAGGTTGACATTCTTGACCAACTTAACAACCATTTTACTATGGGAGGCCTTGCATTTGATAATTCTCCCATCAGTAAGCTAAGTCCAATTGGTGGACTGTATGATCGTACAAGCTCCAGCTCTGAGTGCAAGCCGCGATCGCCTTCCTTCAGCTTCTGCCTGGTCATGTTCAGACAAGTGGAGGATCTCCTACTGGCACTGGATACTAAAAAGAGTGTGGGTGCTCACCTCCTGGAGCCCTTCTTCCTGAAACTTGAGTGGTACCATCTTACTGTCTCAATCATTCATTTATTCAACCTCTCCCTGGAATATGGGAAATTACCCTGGCTCTGGAAAATTGCACATATTATTCCCCTTTTCAAATCTGGTGATCCTAGTGACATGAACAATTACCACCCAATTTTCCTACTCTTTTCCCTTTTGAAGCTCCTTGAAAAAACTGTAAATGCCCAGCTCAGAGAGTACCTTGAATCTGAAAGCCTCTTAAACCAAGCTCATTTGGGTTTCAGACCCAAATACAGTACTGTATCTGCCATTGCCAAAGTGTCTATGGATTGGCAAAAAGCCTTGGATGCAAAGCAACATGTCCGCGTGCTCTTCTTAGATCTTAGCAAGGCCTTTGATACTGTGGAACATAACCTCTTATTGGATGCCTTGAGCAAACTTGGCATAGATAGCAATGCCGGTAGGTTATTTAAATGCTACCTTACCAACCGAATGCAGCAAATTAAAGCACTAGAGGACCTGTCTCCTCTAAAAACCCTACCTCGTGGCTTTCCGCAAGGCTCCATGTTGGGCCCTATATTGTTCGCAATTTACATTAACAATATCGATGTACACATGCACTCCAAAGTACATCTATCCATGGATGATACAGTCCTTTGCACCACTAATTATTCCCTGGAACTAGCTCATAAGGAGCTTCAACAGGACTTTGTTACCCTCCAGCATAACCTAGTAAGCCTTAAGTTATTGCATAATGCTAAAAAAACTAAAGCTATGGTTATCTCCCCTCAGTCCTCCCCTGCACAGAGTTCTCCAAGTAGCATTGTGGATAAATTAAAATATCTTAGGTTTTGGCTGGATAGCAGACTTAACTTTATGGCCCATCTGAATAAACTGGTGAAAAAACTAAGGCAACGCCTAGGTATCTTTTACCGCATTAGACGTCTCCTAACCCATGAAGCTAAGAAAAGATTGGTCCAAACTACCTTTCTCCTGCTGCTTGACTCTGCAGACATTCTTTACAGCCAGTGCCCCATCTCATCTCTATGTATACTTGACACCCTATATCATCACGCTCTGAGATTTATCCTGAACTCACCCCTGCACACTCATCACTGTCTACTCTATGAGACTCTAGGCTGGCCCTCCCTGGCTGCAAGGAGACATAAAAATGCTCTGCTCTGGCTGTTCAGGGCTTTAACCAATAAACTGCCAGCCTACGTCACTGATCTATTTGAGTTGGCAAAAGGGTTATATGGCCTAAGGCATGTCACGGTCAGGTGGCAATTAACTACTACCTCCCCTCCCTTTGGAATGATATGCAAAAACCTCTAAAACTAACTTCCATGCGAGGACCTGCTACCTTCAAAACTCTGATTGTAGGTTACCTGAGGGAATCTTGCACATGTTACCGGTGATCACATACCGATCGGTCATTGCTTTTGGTCCAAGCACCACTTTCTCCATTCATGTTGTTGTAATAACGTCCTATTACTAGATGACTTTCTCTTCTTTCTGTCTTTACTTCCTCCTTCCTATGACTGTCTCATGTAGTCCCTAACACTCTCCTTTTCCCTTTCCCAGCTGACGTTGTATGCAATAGGTTGCTGTATCGTTTGGTATAGGGTGGCATGGGACACTCACTCACTTGTCAATATAGGTTATACTTAGATGTCATGTGGACCTATGGAATTATTGCCTGTAGGTATTGCACATGGCCTGCTTTCTGACTAAATTTACGTATTATACTCTATTATCAGCCTGTTGAAAAATTGTTGTTAACTGCCATGTAACAAGGAATTACCCACCCAATGTTGTGTATTCCTGTTTCAACTGTTATACATGTTCACTAGAACTGACAGTCTGTTATAGAATTTATTGTCTCCTACTGTAGTGTGTATTTTTACTACTATTGTACATTTGCTCTCACCAGGATCACCTTGAAAATTAGCTTGCTCAACAGTGACTTGCCTGGTTAAATAAAGTTTTGATTGATTGAAATGGACAGACTGGGTGGGCCACAGGCCCTTCTCTGCTGACAGTGTCTATGTATCTATGTATCTAAACAATAATGTTCCTCCTAATAAATGGCATGATCTCTTTCATTCTCAAAAACAGCACATTATATAGCAAGTCAATATCTCCTCCATCTTGACATCAAATATGATCTTGGCTTATAAAAACTGTTGAAATGCCTAACGTTTGTTGTAATTAATTAAAATACATCTACATGTCTGTCATGTACAGTACTGTGTCTTTTTATACAGGTTGTATATTGTATTTGCTATGCTTGTATGTATGTACATATTCTGTGTAACTCTATTTTTTATACATTGGGACCCCATTGAAAATGAGCTCCGGCTCAACTGGGCTATCCTCTTCTGAATTTTCAGAATAAAATATTTACTACTACTACATGTTGTGAGAGATCAAAACAAGTTAACACAAACCCTGGCTACATTATTATCAGACCTCAAATGTATTTATAGAAATTATGCACGATTACATTACTAATACTGTAAATTAAAATATTACTGTTCAAACCTTATTGTTTAGATTGCTCATTCCAACCACAAACATCACATTTATGTTCCACAGCCCAGCGTTGGAGGTTCAAAACACAAGAAAAACTCAACTGTTGTCCCCTACAAATTTCTTTCTCAGTTGTTTTGACTTTTTATAACTCTATATGGGAACATAAGGAATGAGACAAATATACAGATGAATTTCTCCCTCATGGTTTGTCAGCAGTTAATTCATTAGATGAGGTCTCCCTTGCCAGGAGTTTGACTGCCTCCCCCTCCCACACACACACTTACTACAAGAGATCTCAATTCTGTTTAATATGGTATTTATCAACTTTGAGTTTATTTACATTATTAATTCTCAGGATTGTGTATCTGTTTCCTCTCCCATTTATTTTCCTTTCTTTTTCTCCTTCTCCTTTCTCTCTTTCCCTTCCGTCCCTCATTCTCCTCTCCCTCTATCTCCCCCCCAACTTACTCTCTCTATCTCTCTCTCTCATTATTCAGTTGAATTTATGGTACTCTTTTGCCCTATGTTTACTTTAGCATGATGCTGTGATATAAACACACTGAGAGCTTAGAAGTAGCTTTTCTCTGACTTTGAAGCAGTATAGAAAGTTTATCAATACGTTTATTGTGAGACTAATTGATTGAGAGTCTGAGGATCTGATACAGTGTGTATATTTTATGTTAACATGGAACTGATGTTTTTCATATGTACTGTTTTTATTTTATTGTGATTGGAGCACTTTATTTTGGGGTAGATTGTTTTCACCTGTTATTAATTAGTAGATGTGCATAAAATGGCTGCAGTAACTCTCAACTGCCACACCCCCTGATGAAGGGTCAGTTTGGACTCAAAGCGCTGGGGCATTAGTTGCCTATGAGTCTATATCATACACTAGTGAGCAGATTGCTGCTATCATTTTGCAATAAATGAATTGAATTTATTTGGTGTCAACTTGCAATCCTTGTGAGTGCTGCAAACTTGTGGAACAGTGCCTTCCAATATCCCTGTTTGTGAGGGCGGGGGGCATGGGTTTGCACCTGATTGGCTGCTTTCTTCAAGCCATTTTCAGAGGTCCCATGGTTGGCTCCATGCTATGGAGTGGTATCTCTGTGGAAACAACAATCTCCACTGTGATAGAAATCAGTGCAGGGGGAGGATTTCAAAATGTAGACAGATTCTTCCTGTCCCTTCCTTGTGCATCACTGAGTGCCACTTTTAATCATAACTCCAGCTCTGACAATATCTGCTTCCTGTGCAGCAGAAGTTCTTAAGTGATACAATGTGGGACCCCCCCCCATATTGTGTGAACAGGTGAGAGGTTAACTGGTCAGCTGAAGCTTGTTTGGGCTTCTCAGCTACCAGGGCACCACACGGCTGCAAAATTGACACTGTGGTAAACTGTGATCCAATTAGGATTATGGGATGAGTATTTATTTAGTTTTTGTTGACTGGGGAAGGAGGTCTATGCAATACTGCATATTTTTGGCCTCATTCTGAAGAAAAGGGCATATAGATGCAAACCAACTGATTAGTGCTGCTTGTAATTTTCAGATTCTGTCCATATTCTGCAGAATTTTTAAAATTTTGTTTACTTTTGTTGGAAACAGAATTCCTATAGTCCAAATGCAGATTTTTTTTTTAAACTGAGAATTAACAATCTGCAGTTTACATAAACTGCAGAGATTAAAGTAAACAGAGGATTCATTTTTCACAAACCGTGGAATAATATTTCTTGGATTCCATAATTCATGGAGCAGTAGTCCGTGGTTTACGTAAAAATACTTTTCAGAATTCTGCAGAGTTATAAACACAAATTAGGAAAAACATTTCAGAAGTGGAATTGGCATTCTGTTCGAATACTGCACAGCTCTTCAACAGGTATATTAAACCTGGTTAAGCTGTTGGTAGTGAACGAAAGAAATCTGGCATGGACAGAGGGGAAATTACCCTACTGTTTTCGAGAGTTGCCATGGGATCTTTTCGTTTCACTGGGGCGGCCTCTGGGGCGGGCGGACGGGACCTCAGTTAAAGAGTCACTTGCGTTTTGAGAAGAACTTTAAAAAACATAAGATTTTAAACAAAGTAGCTTATATTTCTCATTGGCTCTGTATTTCTTATCTCCTGTCATTTACTACAGAGGCTAGATATATTAAAACAAATTACACCATGGACCTCTCAGAACAACCAGTCAGAACAGCAGGCTGGTGCCTTACCACTGTTGTAAAATTTAGCATTACCAACTGCAAAGGTACCAGGCAGCCGCATCTCGAACATAAATTAATCCGAACCCCGACAGCAAAGAATGCTAGCCGCCATCTTATTTCCCCACTGAACTGGCTGTATTTAAAACAGAAACCCTCAAGACTGCCTCACATAAAGGAACACTCCATTATTCTTCAAAACAAATTCCACAGCTCCAACATTTGAAAAAAAAAAGCTAACCACAGCCTAAAAAGCAAGATAACAAACCTTTTCAACACTTGCTCCCTCCTCAATCCATCGCAGTCACTGAAGCACAGCTACACTTTCTGTCTCCTGACCTGGTCGCTCAAACCTCCTAATAATCTCAGAACTGTGACACTGAGCATTCCTGCAGTCTGTAACAAAAGAACCGATAGTATTCACCAAAAGAACAATTTCCTGATAAAATAAAAAAATTATATTCCCCCGAGTACGACTGGTACTTCCTGCTGACCACAACGTAAAACCAGAAGCATATACTCACTCAGGGATAGAATATCGTTACTATGCTCACCAAACCAACAATTAACTGCCTTCATAACCTGTAAATAAATCAATAGTGCATCACTCTCTTTATCAAAAAAAAAAACAATCACAGTGTATTACTGTCTTGGGGTGCTCCATTCATGTTATCATACATAAAGGTCTCCCTAGCCACACAGAACCACCTTAGCAACCTAGGACTATTTTTTTTAGCAGAGCAATAAATCCAACAAAAATCATTTAAATGCATGAAAAAACTACTTTTTCTTTCTTTTTCTTGTCACAAAAAAAAGGACATTGTATAATTGCAATAAACCACTCCAGAGTATGGGTGATGCTGGGATTTACCCAAGCCTGGATGGTTTGGTCACTTGGCCTGTGGCATCGTGACCGAACCACACCAGACGTGGGTAAACCCAGCATTACCCACACCCTGTCGTGGTTTATTGCTTAAGTAGTTGTTTCTTGAGAGTTCATTAGCTCATATTGCTTCTTCCCAACCTCGGGCTAGATATTCAAAAAGGTACAAAATCAGAGTGCAAAGGTTTGTACTGCACATTCACTCAACCCAGAGGCTGATATGTTCAGTTGAATAGTGCAGTGGCACTATCTGACTGAATACCAGCCTATGTCAGTGCAATGCTAAGTCAAGTTGTGCTGCCTCAACATGAGCCTGGGTTGTGTCCAACCCATAGGGAACGGTGCCTCCAGACCAGATAACACTGGGAGTTGTGGCATTATATTCATCACAAAATGCAAATGAGACCATTGGGCATGCGAGGCACTAAGGGCCATTAGCATGTCCATAATGGGATCATTTGCATGGGAAGCAGCAGCCTGGTTACACCCAACCTGACATTATCACTAGTGACTAGGGGCACCCCTTCCCTTGAATACCTGTCCAGCCAATGCACAGCCCATGTCCCGGTGTCTGTAGGTACCCCCACCCTCTGGCCACCCATCTCAGAGTATTGCAAGTATACCCTGGTGTCCAGTGGCACATACCATGCACAGAACCTCCATCCTGGTCTGTGTAATTGGTGTCCTGGTATCTACTGGCACTCCCCTACCCTCAGAACACTGAGCTTGGTATGGCACATGTATGCTTTGGTGTCCAGTGGCACCCTTGACCCCAAAACCCATCCCAGAGATTATACTGGTGTCCAATAGCCTTTCTGTAGATCTGTCTCGAGGACAGCAAGATGTCCTTGGTGTCTAGTAGCACCATCCTACCCTCTGAGTACCCATCCTGGTGCCTGCACTATGGTCTCTGGTGTGTAAAGACACCTTCCACCCTCTGGTTCCCTGTTCCATACACAATCTCATATACCTTGTGGGTAGTGGCACTCCATAACCCTTTGAGCATCCATCTGTGTGTTTGCATTATAGTTTCTGGTGTGAAGAGGCCCCCCCCCACACTCTGATTCATTGTCATGTACACAATACATCTCTCTGGTGTCCAATGGCACTGTCCTGCCCTATGATCTCCCTTCACAGTGCCTACACTATAGTCCTTAGTGTCTAGCAGCACCTCCACCCCCTTGAATGCCTGTCTCCTAAATGCTTATGTATGCCCTAGTATCTAGTGGTATCCCCACCACCCACTGAGCACCCATTCCAGTGCTACCACTGATTTTCTGATGGCTAGTGGATGCCCCACTCAAGCCTCCTGGCCCATAATGTTCCCTGCCTCCCAGGTGTCCAGTGGCATCCTCCTATCTCCTGGCCCATATACCAGAGACTATCCCTGGATTCCAGTGGTACACTCCAGACCATCAGTTGCTGCATGGACCACTGAACAGTGGTGGCTCTGCAGCCCTCCCAACCACTCTGCCACAGCCAGTAGAGCACCCACCTCAGTCACCCCCTTACTGGGCAGGATGGAACTGTGTGGCAGGTGCATCCTAATATGGTAATCTGCACAACCCTCCTCTCACCTCCTTGGCTGGCCCCCGTATGAGCTGCAGTGAGCATATGTACAATATACTATATGTGCACTCACTGCAGCTCATACTGAGTAGGTGAGAGGAGGGCTGTGCCAGTGGCCGTTGAAGGATGTGCCACATGGTCCCATCCACCTGGTAAGGGGGCTTGTGGTGGGCACTGTACTGGGTGTGGGTAGAGCGAGTGGGGGACCGTGGCAATGCTACTGTTCTGCAGTTCATGTAGTAACTAATGGTCCAAGGGGATTTCACTGGACACCAGGAATAAGCTAGGGTGCATGAGCCAGGAGATGGGGGATGCCACTGGACACTGAGGGAGCAGGGAACTATATGAGCTGGGAGGCTGGAGCAGGGTGTGTGCTAGTCACCAGGGAATCAGAAGTAGCACTGGGATGGGTGCTGGGTGGGGGGGTACCATTAGACACCAAGGCATACATAAGCATTTAGGAAATGGGCATTCATTGTGGGGTGGGGTACCACTAGTTACCAGGGACAGTAGTACAGGTACTGTGATGGGTGATTGGAATGTGAGAGTTGCCAACAGACACCAGAAACATGGGATTATGTACAGGATGGGGAATTGGAAGGCAGGGGAGCTGATAACCCCCAGAGTATCCCTGGTGTTATTGATTAGTTGCCAAAGGACACTCAGGAACATGGAATTGTATACAAGATGGGGAATCGGAGAGTGAGTGTGCGGGTAAACCTCTAGATTGCCCCTGATGTCATTGATCAGTACAAGTCCAAAGAATTTGCATTGGCACTTTACAAATCATCTCACTCTCTTTCTGACCTCCTCATATACAAAACTATCAAAAACTCATGCAGTAAGGCTGTCTGGGCTGTGAAATCACAGATATTTAAGGCCAACCTCCAAAACAACCTTAATGTCTTCTCAAAGTTCTGTAGATTATTCAATCACTCATTGACCCTTGTGCGAGTCATCCACTGTGGCCCTTCAGTAGAATGGTTTACCAGTGTCTGACCCCCTCCTCTGTTGCTGCTCACTTCAACAACTTTTTCACTACTTGTGATCTCCCTTCTGCTCACCCTCTACTCTCCTCCACTCCTTCTCATTTCCGCTTTCCTTCCACTCCTTTCCCCTTACAGGGTTCCCTTTCTCCTGTTACCAAAAAGGAAACCTTGACTGCCCTTTATTCCCTCAAGCTACACAAAGTCAGCCCAGATGGGTCGATCCTAAACAACTCCATATCTCTGCCATACCATCTCCTCTGACTCACCTACTTAACCTCTTCATCTCCTTCAGTGCTCT
Organism: Neoceratodus forsteri; assembly: GCA_016271365.2. Lineage (NCBI taxonomy): Eukaryota > Metazoa > Chordata > Ceratodontiformes > Ceratodontidae > Neoceratodus > Neoceratodus forsteri. The sequence goes on along the minus strand of JADMNL010000035.1, from coordinate 27,621,362 downwards.
CCCTCAGTCCTGGAAGTTGAACAAAGTTCTTCCACTCCACAAAAGGGGGACTCTTCTTCCCCTGGTAAATTCTGGACAATCTCCCTCCTCCATTTATTTTGCCAAGCTGCAAGAGAAGCTTGTTTATACCAGCCTGTCAGATTTCTTATCCTCTAACAATTTCTTCTCCCCATTCCAGTCTGGTTTCTGGAGGCATCAATGAACCATTGCTTCCCTTCTATGTGTAACTGGTTCTGTTCACTCAGGAATGGATCAGGAGCACATTGCAGCTGCTATCTTTGTTGATCTGGCCAAGACCTTTGTCTCCTCCTGGATAAGTTAAGTTATGCTGTCCTCTCAGATCCATTGGTAGACTAGTTCTATTCCTACCTCACGAGCCATCTACAGTCAGCACAAGTTAATAGCACCCTTTCTTCTCCTCTTCACATCCAGACAAAAGTCCCATGGGCCTCCATCCCAGGTTTCATTTTCTTCTCCGTCTTCATCAATGACCTCCCTCGGGCCTCTGCCAACTCGCAAATTCAAATGTAAGCAGTTGACACAGTCATCTACACCTCTGCTTCCTCCTGTTCTGCCATGGAAGGTCTGGTCCAGTAAGACTTCCACAATGTTCTGCAATGATTCCAATCAAACCAACTCCATGTCAACACAAAAAGCAAAAAGCAAACAAACAAACAAAAAAAATTATGTACATGAACCTTTGGCACCAGCCAGAAACTGTCAAGAATCTCATCTCTGACCATGTTCGCTACCTTGGATGTCAACACTCTTGAAGTGGTCTGATCTTTCAAGTACCTTGGTGTGTTGTTAACAGCAAGTTTTACTTCCCTGCCCACATTGACACCATTCATACAAAGCTCCACCCTAAACTTGGTGCCTTATACCACAATAAAGATTGTCTATCTCTGCAGGTCTGCCTTGATCTTATTACCAAAATGGTGCTCCTGGTTTTTGACTATGCAGATGTGGTCGATGGCACCACCCTTTTCACTTCCCTGGTCAGACTGGATACCCATTGCAACTCTTTCTGTCACTTTGCTACTGACTCACATCTTCATACTCATCACTGCACACTGTACTCCTCCTTACCCATTCTCCCTCTACCTTCACATCACCAGATCATTATACCTCATTCATTTCCAAATACTGGTTTGGGTCATTTCCCCCTTATCTCTCATCTCTCCTCTCCCTTATCCTTGCTGCCTCCTGTCACCTCCACTCCAGGGTTCCTTGCACATTGGCCATTCCTTATCCTACTCCTCTGCTGAACAATCAGCCTTCTCCTATCACCTCCCATAATTTTGGAACCAATTCGCCTCTTCCCTCTGCTTCCCTGACTTCCTGGTTCCCCCAGCTGAAATCCCCCCCCCACTTCTGTTTTCTGTTTTTCTAACTGTTCCCCTTGCATTCACCTCACACATAGGTGGAAGTGTTGCTGAATTGCTCCTTTGTTTCTCATACCTTGTTTGTTTGTTTTTTGCACTAACTCATGCATTTAACCTTGTTTCTTAGTGCACTTTATTTATTTTTTTAATTCGATTTCTGCTCCGACATCCCAGGGAACTCTCTCAGGCATCCACCTGGTCTTGGCTCTATCTCTGGGCCTGAAACTCCTCCATGGCTCCTGGCACCAACCTGGCTATCCCTCCAGCTCTGAGCTCCCCAAGGTGGGGCCACCCTATCCTCTCAGGGCAGTCTATCTTGAATTTGTACCAGGCTGGGCTTATCCCAGGAGCAGAGTGAGTCCAGCCAGTGGAGTGTGGACTAGGTGGGTGGTGCCATTGCCTATCTCCGGGGATGGGGATTTTCCTGCTTGGTTACACCCTCACCCCCACCCCCCAGGTAGAGCCCAAACATGCCATGATGCCAGGGGACGTCCGTCATGGTTCTTCAGCCCTCTATGTGTACCCTAAGCATGGCAGTACCTCTGGTCTCAACTGGAGGCCACTGTAGTGCCGGGCATGCCCCTGGAACCTCCCGAGGGAGAAGAGCTGTCCTCCAGATGCTCAATTCTCCTTCTCCCTTGCCGACCCCCGATGGCCCAGGCTCGTTCCTGAACCCAGGTCGCCAGCATGGTGTAAGGTATGGCATCCAGTGCCTCAATCCTCAGCACCACCAGGCCAGCTTAATGCACTTTATTGTAACTGCAGATCAGTGTCTATGCTATCTATTATGTAGCCTCTCCTCCCTTCCCCCAGGTCACTCCTAGAAATTAGTCTTGGCACAGTGTACCTTTCCCAGTCACCAGTTTTCAAATAAATAAGTAAATTTAATCAGACCAATTAATAAAACTGCACCAATCCTGCTAAAAAAGTGTGCAAAAGAAACAATACAAAATGTATCCAAGGTGGCTATATACAGTATACACCGGTACATAATGGTACATAAATTTATACAAAAGGAACAGAGATTATGTTACAACATTAACAGTAGCAGAGCCAAACCAATGTAGAGTTGAAAATGAATTTTAGTTGCTCTTAATTGCCTGAACTTGATGGTACCATGTAATAAGAGCTAATGAATAATGGCGTCAACACAGTACGGGGAACACAAAATAACAATTGTCACTACAGCGACCAGCACTGCACCTACTAAACAAGCAGCAAAGTGCTTTACCCTTTCAACCCCCATTGTGGGAGGTTTCGCGCCCCCCCCACACCCACCTTACTAAAATAACCATCTCTGGGGGGGGGGGCAACTCAGGGAATGGGAGAAACTCGGGAGGAGAGATGTTCCCCAGCAGAAAATTGTACAAACACCAGTAAAGTAAATAAAAACTTACCAGCTAAGAACCAAACCCATCTCTGCCTGCACAACCCAGCTACTCAATGGCGGTGTCAGTAACCAGCATGCCAGCATGCTAAGCAAGCAGCTCAGTTTGCAGCTCAAAGCTGCTGTTCCAAATATCACTTGTCTTCATTCTCCTCGCTGTTTCCCTACTTCCGTATCCATCTTTGTTTTTCCTCCTCACTCTCTTCACTTACTCACTATTCTTTACAGCTCACTATACCTCCAGGCACTCAAACTGAGCCACTCATATTGAGCCACTCAGTTTGAGTAGCTCATTTGACAGGTTACTGAACTTGATAATGGGATAATACAAGGGTCAACACAGAAAGAAGAAATTTATTTTTTTAAGTTCAAGAAGTTGATTATATCATTAGTATTGCTAAACACTGAATAAACATAATTCTATGTTAAAAACATCCTATCGATGACTGACCCTATTAATTATTGTACCAATCTCACCCTTACATTTCTGTCACCAAACACAGTGCTGTAATCTATGATCAGGAAGTGCCAAATAGTCCTTAATAATAAGTATAACAGCTTTATGCTCTAATTGTTTTTTCCATATAGATTCTTCTGCTCCCTGGTAGACTTGGGTGGCTGTATTAGCCTGACCTGTGCTCGCTAGTTGTCCAGATCCCCCTCTCACTTACTGGGATTGAACAGACTGCTAGAACTCTTGAGGGGCTTCATTAAGCATAGCCTCCATATTTTTCACTATTTTCTCCCCTGGAGCATGTGGATCTGCAGTGAACATAATGTCCAAGCTTCACTTCTGCAGAGATGGCCACAGAACACTGAATACAAGTTCTCCTTCCCTGCATGGTGACGTGCATATGCTGCCATCCAGACATTGCTGGGTGGCAGCAAGCAGCACACTACATTATCCCCTCTCCCCAAGGAAGGAGACCTTCTTCGGATGCTCAGTCGTTCCTCTCCCCGCTGGCCCCCGAGCAACCAGAGTCTGTTCCCAACCCTGGGTCACCAGTGTGGCAAGAGGTAAGGTGCCCAGTAGTGCCTCAGCCCACCACACCGCTGGGCCAGCTTACTCTCCACTCTAATTTGAAGGTGGTTCTTCTCCTGTTTTGAAACCTATGTCCAAGAGCCTTTTAGTGAAATCTACCATGCTCAGAAAGTTCTAGCCTTCTAATGCAACTCAGATTTCTCTGCTCTGTACTAACTGCCATACAGGAAACTGGAGTGTAAGTGAACCAGTTTATCTTTTTTTTGCAGCGCACAGTGCTAATTTGTCATAAAATATATTCAGTGGGCTTACGCAACCTAGTGTGGAGTTATGCTAGTGCAATTTTATTGATAGAACGTGGTATTTGAATGAGTTGCAAATTGTCATAGCTGAATACTTTAGTCATTCACACACTCTGTTCCCTGGTGAACTACCACTCTGTCAGGGCACCATGAAGGCAAGGAACCATCAAGGAGGGTTCCACTCCTAGAGGTGCTTCGGGAAGATTCCCTTAGACTAAAGGTACCTTAAGAAGGACCCTGAGGAGTGAGGTGTGACATTGGAGGAGGGTAGGATGGTGGGCCAAAAAAATAATGCTTCTGAGTGAGGCTGGAAGGAGCTGACTTATATAACTCAGGCAAGGAGCATGGCTGGTTGCTCCCACCCACTGAACTATAAGCATAGCCTTTCAATTCAATGGGCTTCCCAGCCTAGTGTGAAGTTATGTTCGTGCAACTTTATTGATAGACTGAGGTATTTGAATGAATTTTAAATTGTCATAGGTGAATACTTTCTCTGTTCTCCAGGAAACTACAATCCTATTAGGGATCCATGAAGGCAAGGAACCCTTGAGGAGGGTTCCACCCCTAGAGTTGCTGAGGGAAGATTCCCTTAGGCTAAAGGTACCTTAGGAAGGTGCCCCAAAAAGTATTGAGCAGTAAGTAGTGACCATGCAGGCTGAGTGAAGACAGATTGGTGACAACCAGTGACAACTGGAAACAGACACAGACTGAGTTGAGCAATTACTGATAGATATCAGGACTGATAGCAGAAGGGCACGAGTTATTTATTCTTTTTTTTTCATGTAAGACTTTTCACCTGCTGTGGCACACCCCAGTTTGGGGCATCCAGCTGCCGCCTCTGCCCTCCCAGAGAACTGGATAGCTCAAACTGCACCCAGGAGGATCTGGGATGGCCATCTTATCATCCCACTGGAGGGGTCCCCCTCTGCCAGCCAGGACAGCCTCGGACCCTCCCTGACAGGATTCCACCAAAGTCCTCCAGGCAGCTTGGAACATGGCCATCAAGCTGCATGGTCGCACCCAGCCATTTTCCTCTGATTGGCCCCTTGGAGAACTGATGTGCAATGGTGTCTGGGCACAACATGCCGACGTCCACCACATTCCCTCTTCAGTATCACCAGTGCTAGTAGTGCCCCCGGGTGTCCCCAGGGGCCGCTACAGTGCAGTGCGATTCCCCAACCCAACCCCAGGACCAGGGCAGCAATCTGTGGATGCTCAATCCCAGTCCTCCCCTGCCGGCCCCCAATGGCCTGGGCTCATTCTCAAACCTGGGTCACCGGCGTGGCACGAGATGTGGTGTCCAGCGCCTCAACTCTTGGTGCCACCAGGCTGGCTGGGGTATGAGTTCTAAAGTAGAGAGGTAACAGAAAAGAAGGAGGACCACGATACAACTCCATCCAGCAGTAGAAACCTACATGGGTAAACAAATAGAAATGTAGTGCATTATGGATTACCTAACTTTAATGACCACTGGCATGGAAGAGAGAAAAACCCCTTTATGAGGAGAAAATCTCTGGGGATTGAAAGCCTTGGTCACCTTCCCTCAAGGCATTGAGATAGATTAGTGATATCTCATCTACTGCAATTTAGAGACCCAATTCAGGAGAAAATATTTTAGAGGAAGGCTCTCATTGTATCCCTCTAATGGGGAAGCAATATGGGAGCTGCGAGTGATCTCTGTAGCCGAGGGAGGCTCCAGGCAAGGAAGCTCACACCCCAAGACAGGATGAGGAGACCAATAACCACAGAAAGACACTCACCTGGCCTCCATGAGGGGAGGCTTAGAGGGGCAGCCGAATCCTTAAGGGGTAGGGCAAGGAGTTGAGCCCCTGAGAGGCTGAGACTTGGAGTTTATGATTTTCACCCTTGAGTAGCAGAGGAAGGGAAGGATGTGGAGTCCAGGTGAACCTTAGGCAGCTATAGAGAGAATAGATCTCAAAGGTGCTGCCGACTTAGTCTGCACAGATAAAGAAGCCCCCCTGGCTTTAAGGGCCCCACCCTCTGGCAGCTGAAGTCTTAAATACTGTATCAAAAGGTGCTTCCAAGCTGATCTGCATGGCTAAAGCTTCCTCTGGGGTACATAACAGTCTCACTTAAAGGGCAGAAAGAGAAGGACCGTGCGCAGTTGAGGGACCCACCCTCAAGATGTGGACTTCAAGGTGGCAGAGTGAGACCGTTGGCTGCTGGGCAAGCCCTGGAGACAAACTATGGCTGTGGCTGGCATGCATCCAAATGCAGGAGCAGTGAGAGGCTGTGATGAAGCTTGACAGTTAAGACTACATGGAAAAAGTTAAGTGTATGTAAAGCTGAACAGCTGCTTTTTATCTGAATGGAGGAGTAGTGGGGGGCCGTGGCGAAGTCTGATAGCCACAAGCATACGAAAGAAACAACACATAGGTAAGGCTGAGCGCTGCTTTTATCTGAATGCAGGAGTGGTGGAAGCTGTGGTGAAGCCTGATGGCCATGGCTAAATGAGACTGAATGTTACAAGCTTGGACTGAATGAGGGATGCATGCCAAACTAGTTCTATAATGGAGGACAGTGGTAGCTTCTGATGGATTGCAAATCAGGGAAGCTGAGGCAGTAAAATAATAATTAAACTCTTAGGAAAAGCAGCTATATATCAGAAATGGCTGTTTATTATCTGGAACCAAAACTAGAGAGTGGAAGCTGTTGAGTGAACCACAACAGACCACAGAGGAGAGAGTCTGTTTAGCTAGGAGCCAGGTGTAAATGATTAGGGATTGTAGCTGGAACAGAGAGATTGCTAAAGGTATGGAAAACAAAATAGAACAAGCATTTGTCAATGCCGAATGTTGCTTGCTTATATGTGCTGTTTAGGTATTTGGAAGTGAAAGTACCATGCCTAAGAACTGTCATGTGCCCCCCCCAAGACATCAACTGCGTCTTTCTGTTCAGTATTCACAGAAGAGGAGGAGGGGCAAGGGCCACAGCAGTATAGCAGTTATCAAGGTGGTTAAGAGGTGGACAATAGTCCAGTCACTGGCAAAAGAATCCAGTAGGAGCTGACTAAACTGAAGGTGGACAAAGCGATGGGACCAGATGGCATACACCCAAGGATATTAAGAGAACTGTGAAGGGAGATAGCAGTACCTCTGGCAGCCATGTTCACTGAGTCATTCAACACAGGGATGGTACCAGAGAATTGGAGGAGGGCACATGTGGTCCCTTTACACAAATTCAGCAGCAGGGAGGAGGCGGGGAACTATAGGCCAGTCAGCCTCACCTCAGCAGTGGGGAAGATCATGGAGGCATTGTTTAAAGAAAGGACAGTGGGGCATCAAGAAGCCATCGGAGCCCAGGACCATAGGTAACATGGATTCACAGTGGGGAGGTCATGTCAGACAAATCTGGTTGATATCTTTGACTGGGTGACAAAGGAAATTAATCAGGGTGGGACAGTGGACAACGCTTGCCTTGGTTTCAACAAAGCCTTTGAGACCGTCCCACATAGGAGGCTGATAAACTAGCTGGGTAGGCTGGGCATAGGGAAAAGGGTGATAAACTGTGTTAGAAACTGACTGACAGACAGGAGGCAGAGAGTGGTGGTAAATAGGGTGCAGTCTGGGGAGAGGGGGTGACCAGTGGGGTGCTGCAGGAATCGGTCCTGGGGCCAGTCCTGTTCAATGTCTTCATTAGTGACATTGCAGAAGGGCTGAAGGGAAAGGTCTGCCTGGTTGCAGATGACACCACGATCTGTAACACAGTGGATATCCCAGAGGGGGTGGAGAAAATGAGGAGGGACCTGGGGAAGGTTGAGAAATGGTCTGAGGACTGGCAACTGAAGTTTAATTCAAAAAAGTGCAAAAGTGTGCACCTGGGGCACAGAAACCCTGGGGAAAGCTGCAGGATGGGAGGGGGAAGGGAGTTGCTGACAGTCACAAAGAAGGAAAGGGACCTGGGGGTTCTTATATCAGATGACTTGAAAATGTCAAAGTGCTAAGACAGCTGGGAGGGACAGTGACATGCTGGGGTGCATAGGCATGGGTATCACCAGCATAAGGAGGAAGGTAGTGATGCCATTATATAAAACCATGGTCAGGCCTCACATGGAGTACTGTGTGTAGTTCTGGAGGTCGCAACTTCGTAAGGATATTAACAAGTGGAGATGGTCCAGAGAAGGGTGAATAACATGGTACAGAGCTTGCAACACAAGACTTATGAGGAGAAATTAAGGGATCTCAATATGTCCTCAGTGGAAGAGAGGAGGGAAAAAGGGGATATGATAGAAACACTCAAGTATCTCAAGGGTATAAATATAACTACTGAGAAGCAGGAGACAGCTGCTATAGGCACATGTGCCAGCTTCTGTGTGATATTCTTTTGTTCACACAAATCTGTAATCTCCAGTATTTCAGTAACGACATGATCACACTGCCTTCTTTAGGCATTTTTTATGCTGGCTGATGCCTGGTGTCAGACGGCAGACAGAGGGCTCACCAGATTGCGTTGCCATTTGAAAAACTTAGTAGAGTGTTATTTTACTGGTAAGCATATTGGAAAGCTGGTGAAGGTCTCACAATTTTTATTATGATTTTTACTCCTTGTGTCTGTCCTCTTTGGTCCTCCCATCCCCACACCCCAACAGTCATCAGTGGCCACAGCTGCAGCTTTCTTCTTGCCAAGATGGTGGGTGAGCAGCTGCCTTCACAGTCTGTGATGTCTGACATTTTTCAGTGCCACTTATTGGTCATCTTCCAACACAGGCAAGGCGCTGCCAGCCCAAAACTAACTCTGGACAAGCCGCTTTCAAAGTGGGGGAAGAAATGGAGTGAGCAAGAATGAAGTACTCATTCAGATGTGGCATGGATTTTAAGATCAGCATACTGATGTGGACATCGCAAATAGAGCCCCAGCTCTTTAAGCAGGCTTATGAAGAGTAAAGGCTTCTCGAAGCACTGGGGTTCTGTTTATTGTACTGTAAGTGGGCTGCATCTAATTTGGTAATTTAGTGTACCTTCCATCTGGATGTATGATAGACCCAACTTTAAATAAACACTGCACCTGAATGAACACATGGTGCCATAGAAACATAGAATTTGTCAGCAGAAAAGGATCGCTCAGCCCACCCAGTCTGCCCAAGTGTTCTCTACCTACTTGTAACTCCTGCCTGTATATGTTACTGCATGTCTTATTCTGCCTGCGACCATCAGGACCTCCTTGTGAATGAGCTTGCTCAATGGATTTTTCCTGCAATGAACTTGAACCTGCTCCACCTCCATAGCCCTACTGATCTCCGTTGACCCCCTCCTTTCCCTTTTTCTAATATACCCCTATATTTATCCCATGCATGCTTCATGCCCCCTACCATTTTAACCTCCACCACTTCTCCTGGCTGTCTGTTCAAGGCATCTACCACCCTTTTAGTAAAGAAATATTTATTTACATCTATCCTGAACACCCCCTCGGCTTCATTGTATGCCCCTTGGTTTGGGTGCTCATCCTCATTTGAAGAAAACTCCCCAACTGTACCATGTTTAATCCTGTAAGGTACTTTGTAGGTCTTGATCATGTCACCTCTCGCCCTCCTCTCTTCCAGAGTGTACATGTTGAGATTCTTCAGCCTTTTCTTGTAGGGATTCCTGTGAAAATCCTGAACCATTTTAGTTGCCCTCCTCTGGAAAACCTCCACCCTATGTCCTTTCTGAAGTGTGGACTCTAAAACTGGGCACAGTACTCCAGCTGGGGGTATACCAGGGAGTGATACAATTGCAGCACAACATCCCTCCTCCTCCTACTGAGGATGCCACTCCTTATACACCCCAGAATCCAATTTGCCCTGCCTATAGCCTTGTTACACTGTACTGCCACCTTGAGGTCCTCTGATACAATAACCTCAAGGACCCTTTCATATCTAGTGAGTATCAGTACCTCCTCCATCCTATACTCAGCATCGGGGTTCCTATGCCCTAGGTACATGATTTTACACTTGTTGGCACTGAATCCCTACTAAGTAAGAAAATGAAATTGATTTAAATGAATCGCAGACTTTTAAGCAGCTTTTCAGGGAGTGTGTATATGTGTGTGTGAGTGGGGGGGAGGGGCTCTGCTACTATAACTATTTGCTTTTGATTTTGGCCTCAAATCAGGTGCACTCCTGTAAACAGATAAAACATGTTTAAGAAAGACTCATAAAAAATGTGATAGAGTCTTTCTACATTATCCAGGGCTGAGCTTGCTGAACTCTTAACACTGCATTGCAGACAGGAGAGATGCAGCCTGTTCCCAATTAATGAGCTTCCCACTGGTCACCTGTGAGCCTCTTATGGGCCAGAGCTCACTACAGAAGCAGTTGTCAATGCCGAATGGTTGCTTGCTGGCATTAGCAGTGGAAGTGCAGGAGTTAGACAGATGGGGCCCGATTCTCAAAGCCCTGCGTTGTATTCAAGGTGCTTGCGCCAAACAGATATGGTGCAAGGTGCACCTTGCATCCATGACCACCCTCCGTGCGATTCAAAAAGGCGGCCTGCATCGACCATAGGCCACCTGCCCCAAACAGGACTTGCACCTGCCCTGCGCCCTGCTATGCACTGTGGCATGGCGATGGGGGACTTCGGCCAATGCAAGCTGCATCCTGTGATTCACAGATATAACCTGGCAGGAGAAATTCTAAGTGCCCATATACCAGCAAGGGCAGGCGTAAGGGGAATTAGACATTCTCCCCTGGGTAACATGCCTGTGTGTGGCACACTGTAGGTGACTGTCCACCCCTATACACCCCCCCGAGTGTGGCCCATATGTGTGGCCCCATCCTAGTGGGCTAATGGCACCCCTCACAGCTCCCCGATGCCACCTATGTACCACGTCAGTACCCCATCCTGATGCTGTCCATACTGGCAGTGGCTCCACTGATCCCTGATGCCTGCCCCATCAGCACTACTGCAGCACCAATGTATGGTGGTACAGTGCCTACCCATGCCCCAGCAGGTGGTTCCCACCCCCTGTACACCAGTTCAGACTGCTCCCCGGCATCTGGCACATCCCACCACTCACCTCCATGGCCAGGTGCCAAGTGCACATGCCCATTACCTGGTGGGACGGGGGTCCTGTGTTAGTTTCTGGTGGCCTGCGGTGGACTCGTGTGGTGCACCAGGGGTTTGCTGCAGGGTTCTGGTTGGTGTAAGCATGGGAACTTAGCCGCTGGGACCCCTCCTGTACCTGAATCAGGTGCACGGTCCCTGGTGCACCGGGCATCGGCGCAAGATGCTGTTTGCTGCAGCTTGCGCCAGATGCAGGCCCCTATGAGAATTGGGCCCATGCAATATAGGAATGGCAGTGAAGTACTGAACTGACACCAACCCCACCCCCACCCTGCAGAGATGGACAGGCATTGGGGTGTGCCTTTGGGTCATTGCCCATTACAGTCACGACATTTCACCTCACCCTACCCTGCAGACACTGACAAGTGTCGAGGTGTTCCTCGAGTGTTCAACCTTTACTCACCTCATTCCATGAGGAAATATGCTGAATGGGTGCAGTGTAGGAGAATGGGGTGAACTCTGGGGCCAAAGAGTCCAAGGCGCACCTTGATGCCTGTCACTGGCTGCAGGGTGGGGTTGGGGGTGGAATGACATGAGCACTGCTGTTGACAATCCCACATCCTCCGATGCCTTGTCAATCTCTACAAGGTAGGGCATTATGGTCAAAAACCTAACACCCTGGGTGTTTCTTGGTATTTTTACTCCAAGTTTTAAACATGGGCTTTTTGTGATCCCACCGCATGAACAGTGACACTATCAGTTCTTTAGCCGAAAGGTGATTTTGCACAGAAACATAGAATTTGAAGGCAGATAAGGACCGCTTGGCCCACCCAGTCTGCCCATTTCCCTACCTAATGGATAAGCTGCAGATCTTAGTTAACCAGCAGCCTACCTCTTCCTATCCCCAACCTCTAGAATTGCCTTATGACTGTCCCATGCATGCTTGAATTCCACCACTGTTTTTGACTCCACAACCTCCTCCGGAAGGCCGTTCCATGCATCCACAACCCTCTCTGTGAAAAAATACTTCCTTAAATTACCTCTGAGCTGCCCCATTTTCAAATTGTGTCCCCTTGTTGTTGCACACCTCTTTTTTTGAAAGATGCTACCCTCTTGGACTTTGTTGATTCCGTTGAGGTACTTGAAAGTTTCTATCATGTCCCCCCTCTCGCTCCTTTCCTCGAGGCTATACATATTAAGCTCCTTAAGTCTCTCCATATGTCTTCCGGTGTAAACCCTGCACCATTTTAGTTGCCCTCCTCTGGACAGCTTCCATCTTGTCTATGTCTTTGCGGAGATTGGGTCTCCAGAACTGCACGAAGTACTCCAGATGGGGTCTCACCAGCTGTCTGTACAGAGGGATAATAACTTTGTGTTTTCTACTGGTGATGCCTCTCCCTATGCATCCCAGTATCCCCCCAGCCCTCCTTGCTGCCCGCTCACATTGCTTGACCACCTTTAGGTCACCTGATATGACTACCCCCAGGTCCCTTTCCATTTTTGTTGTTGTTAGTATCTCACCCCCCATTGTGTACTCTTCCCCTGGGTTTTTGTTTCCCAGGTGCATTACCTTGCACTTCTTAAAATTGAATCTAAGCTGCCATACATTAGACCATTCCTCTAACCTTGCCAAGTCCCTTCTCATCCTTTCCATCCCACCTTGTGCATCAACTCTGTTGCAGATCTTTGTGTCATCTGCAAAGAGACATACTTTCCTTCTAGTCCCTCTGCAATGAAGCTATAAAGACATTGAGAGGACCAGTCTAATACTGAACCTCACGGTACCCACTAGCAAACCCCTTTCTTCAGAGTGGACTCCATTTACTATTACTCTCTGTGTCCTATTCTCCAGCCAATTCTTTACCCAGGCTGTCATCTTGGGACCCACTCCCAGGCTTGTTAACTTGTATATTAATCTTTTGTGTGAGACTGTATCAAATGCCTTGCTAAAGTCTAGGTAGACCATGTCCACAGCCCCTCCCTGATCTACTACTTTGGTCACCCAGTCAAAGAAATCTATCAGGTTTGTCTGGCATGACCTTCCCTCTGTGAATCCATGCTGCCTTGGGTCCTGTGCCCCTCTGGCCTCTAGATACTCGACAATTCTTTCCTTCAGAAGTGATTCCATCATTTTCCCTACCACTTTGGTTAATCTTACAGGCCTGTAGTTTCCTGCTTCTGCCTTGCTCCCACTTTTGTGAAGGGGAATCACATCTGCCCTCCTCCAGTCCTTGGGTACCACCCCATCCTCCCATGATTTGTTAAAGAGGGTAGTCAGTGGTGTCACTAGTTCTACCCTTAGTTCTTTTGGAATTCTGGGATGAATCCCATCAGGCCCCATTGCTTTGTCCACCTTCAGTTTTAAGAGTTCTTTCAGAACCCTTTCTTCTGTAAATGGGCTGGTATCAACTTCTGTATCCAGGCTGTTTCTACTGTTGGTTTTAGGTACCTCCCCCTCTTCATTTGTAAATACTGAGCAAAAATATTTGTTTAGTATCTCTGCCTTTTCACAGTCACCCTCTGCCCACCCTCCCTCCCTTTATTAAGCCTCACTATCCCTCCATTGGTCTTCCTTCTCTCCCTGATGTACCTATAAAAGGTTTTATCCCCCTTCTTAACTGAGCTGGCTATCTTTTCCTCGGTTTGGGCCTTTGCTGTTCTGACTGCCTTCCTGCCTTCCTTTTGCTTTAACTGATACAGTTCTCTGTCCTGCTCCTTCTGTGATTCCTTGTACTTCCTGAATGCTTTTTCTCTTGAACCTTCACTGCCACTTCCTTGAGAACCATAGTGGTTTCTTACATCGTTTGTTTTGTTTATTTGCTTCACACAAAGGCTTGTTACCTCTGTGATGGCAGTTTTATTATTCCCATTGTTCTTCCACCCTCCTTCCTGCCCATTTGCTAGTGCATTCCTTAAGCACTCACCCATTTTGGCAAAGTCAGCCCTCCTAAAGTCCAGTACTTTTGCCTTTGTATGGCTTGACTCTATTGCTGTGTTTATTGTGAACCATGCTGTTCGATGGTCGCTAGTTCCCAGATGGCTACCCACTTCTACATCTGTGATCCTCTCTTCATCTCCATTTGAGAGAACCAGGTCTAAGATTGCTCCCCCTCTCAAGTGGTTTCCAATACTAGTTGTCTAAGGCATGCCCCCTGTAGGGCATCTAGAATAACCCCACTCTTCAAAGTGGCTGCTGCAACTGCACTCCAGTTAACATTTGGCATATTCAGATCAGCAATACCTCCCCTTTTTCTGCCATTCTAAGTATACTTTCTATAATTTCCTTGTCCGTTTCCTCCTCCTGAGAAGGGGGTCTGTATACAACCCCTGTGCGGATTGTAGTGCCATTGCCAGTCTCCAAATTTATCCACAGTGCTTCTTCTCCTCCCTGTTTACCCTTTTGTTCTGTTGCTTTGATTCCTTCCCTTATGTAAAGAGCTACTCCTCCTCCTCTTTTACCCTCCCTGTCCCTTCTGTAGATAGTGTATACTGGTATGTTTGTGTCCTAGTCATAGTTTTGTGTGTACCATGTTTCTGTGACTGCCACGATATCCAGATGTTCCTCCTCCATCAAGGCCACTAATTCAGGAAGCTTGTTACTCAGACTACGGGCATTGGTACTCATTGCTCTCCATTTTTGATGGCTTTACCTTCTGTTGCAGCATCCCCCACTGACCTTTCTACCTCGGTCTTTTTCTCATTTAGTACCCTGTTTTGTAGGGAGAGGCTGGGATTTTCCTGCTGCTTATCAGTGCCTCCCCCCTTGACTAGTTTAAAAACTTGCCAATGAAGCATTTAAACTGATTGCTCAAAAGACTTGTTCCCTTCCTGGACAGATGCAGGCCATCCTGCCAGTATAGGCTGGTATCCCTTCAGGTGGAACCTCAGTCCCCAATGAAGCCAAACCCCTGTGCTCCACACCGTTTTTTCAACCATTCATTAAACTGCATGGTGCAAAGTACCCTCGCCTCACTCATGCCATTGACAGGCAGCACCTCTGAGAAAGATACTGTGTGTGCTACTTGTCTTAGGCCCCTCCCCAATTCTACAAAGTCCTTCTGCACTGTTCTAATCTCATGATGAGCCAAGTCATTTGTCCCTAGGTGGACAATGACGTCCGGCTCAGACTCCCGTGCAGCTGTTCTCATGATCCTGAGGATGCGCTTCCTGTCCCTCCAAGCCATGACACCAGGCAGGCACCTTACTTCAGTTTTCCATGCTCCCCCCAGTTCTATCCCCCTAATAATTGAGTCCCCCACCAGGAGCTGCTTCCTTTCCTTGTGGTGTCCTCTGTCTCCTTCCTGTGGGCCTCCCCTGTGACAGTGGTCCTCAGCCTCCATAGTCTCCTCTGCGGGTGCATCCATAGGGGAGCTATGCTCCCCCAGTATGGTGTATGGACTGTGGAGTGGAACAACTGACTGGGTGTGCCTCTGTTCCACCATACTCACCTTCTCTGAGCCCACTGTGGTCCAACTGCTGTGCTTTCTTTGCAAGCTCTGAGGTAGTGGTGGTGGCTCTGGTGCTTCCTGGATGGGGGAGGTTCCCTTCCTACCATCCAGTGTAGCCTGGGGGAAGGTTCCCTTACTACTGTCCAGTGTGGCCTGAAGACGGGCAACTTCCTCCCTTAGGGCAGAGAGTTGTCTGCAAATAGGGCAGATTTCTCAGCCTCCAAAAGACTCCCGGAAGACTGCTGCCCCACAGCCATTACATTGCACTACTCCCCACATGTTTATCTACTTTTTTGTGTGTGTGTGTGTGTGTGATTAGTTTGTTATATAGAAATATACATATAATACAATGTGTATGCTTATATTGTCAGTTCAGTGTGCTAGAGAGACCATGGCAGTGATATGCACCATGCACTCTTGAGGAAATGATGTCAGAACCCCAGGTATAAAGGAACTATTTCAAGGGGTAGGTGGGGTGAGGGGTGGGAAGGGGTTGGGCCTAAACTGTGCCCTCACAAAACAATCAGCTAAAAGCTCTAACCCACTGCTGTGATGAGTGCCTTCCTGTCAGCAACATGCCCTACACAACAATTTGACAGAGAAAATACCCTGCTAATCAAACAGAAAAATTCAGACATCTAAGTCAGACACAGGAAAACCTCCCCAGCCCCAAAACAGCCTGGTGGTTTGTGCTCTGAAAGCAGTCAGCCCCAAAATAAGTCAGCTGTGCCTTAAACTCTTCCTGCACTGAAAATCTTAAGAATTGTAACAAAAGTAAAGCTAGATCCACCTCCCTCTGTTGCTTGAAAGACTGTCTTTTCCTGATAATTCTAAGTTCCTTATTTCACCTTTCAGTTAGAAGTAGCCTCCACCTGCAGAATATCTGCTACAAACCAAAGACAATTGTAAGGTTCACCTCCCTCTATTGTGAGCACAACTCACTTTCTTGCAAATCCTATGTTCAGTATTGCAGCTTCCAGCCAGAGGTAGTTTCACTTGAAGAATATTAGCTGTGCAAAACAGCGACTGTGCCATTTGACGCCACTGGTATGAAAACACATTTTGAACAGGATGTGAAAAATGACAGCTGTACTGTTCATGAGGAGGTGTAAAAAAATGGCAATGTTGAAAATCTGGAGTGAAAATATAAAACAACTGGTGAAGTCACGAGTGTGCGTAGAAACTGTGCAATGCACACCCGTAATGTAATTAGTTTGGGGATTTTTTTTTTACAGCAGATTTTCAACATAGGCATTTTGGGACCAGTGTCACTGTGATTTTCTTAATCTGTCCCAAACACTGATTTCCCACAATGACCATGCTATTCTGCGCTGGAAGTGTGAAAACACATTTTGGCCAGGGTGTGAAAAATGAGAGCTGTACTGTTCATAAGGAGGTGTGGAAAAATGCCAATGTTGAAAATCTGGACTGAAAATATTACGAATTTGTGAAATTACGAGGGTGCTTAGAAATTGCACAATGCACACTCATAACACAGTCATTGTATGGACTTTTGTCACCAGATTTTCAACATAGCCAGTTAAAGACCTCTGCACATGAACAGTGTCATTGTGATTTTCTTAATCTGTCCTGAACATTGATTTTGCACACCAACTGTCCCACTGTGCGCTACATGTGCAAACACACATTTTGGGTGTGATGTGAAAAATGACAACTGTACTGTTCATTCAGAGGTGTGGTAAAATGGCAATGTTGACAATCTGGAGTGAAAGTATTAAAAATACTCAAATTTACAAGCGTGCGTAGGAACTGCGCAACGCACACTCATAAAACAGTCAATTTGGGGGATTCTTTCACCAAATTTTCAACATAGGGTTTTTGGGGGCCTACCTAATGAACAGTGTCACTGTGATTTTCTTAATCTGTCCCAAACATTGAATTTGCACACTGATCACACTATATTTTTTTAGTTGTTTAACCTGGAATAGCATGCTAAGCTGAAAGCTTTTTTACAGGTGTGACCTGGGAGTACAGGGAAGTTAAGTGACCTGCTCAGGGTCACACAGTGTGTAAGTGGAAGCTGTGAGATTCAAACCCAGGTCTGGTCTGCTGGATGCCACCAGATTTGCAATTCAGAGCCTTAAACCACTGCGCTATACTGCCTCCCCATTGTGTGCTACGTGTACGAAAACACATTTTGGGCAGGATGTGAAAAATGACAGCTGTACTGTTCATAAGAAGGTGTGGTAAAATGGCAATGTTGAAACTCTGGAGTGAAAACATTAAAAATGCTTGAAGTCATGAGCGTGCATAGGAACTGCGCAACGCACGCTCGTAAAAGTAATTTTTGGGAATATTTTCACCAAATTTTAAACATAGGGTTTTGGGGGGCCTACCTCATGAACTATGATGCTGTTATTTTGTTCCAGGGGCAAATGGCATATACAGCTAGGTATTGTCTGCATAGCAGTGGAAGCCCAGACTGTAACATTTAATGAGCTCACCTAGGAGTAGCATGTACACCATGAAAAACATCAGCGAGATAATCGAACCTTGAGGAACTCCACATGACAAGGGCTTTGAGGAGGAGAAATTCCCCATCACTACCCATTGCCTCTAGTCAGCGAGATAGGACTAAAACCATTGGATGACAGTTTTGGTGATTCCACAATACAACTCTAAGATGATCCAAAAGCACAGTGTGGTCCACAGTGTCAAATGCTGTTGGGAGCTCAAGGAGGATAAGTAGAAAACAGTAGTGCAGCAGGAATAGGAGACAGAGAAGCACAAACTGCAGCCAGGAAGGTAGAAACAAAATACTGACCAAAAAGTAGGAGAGTCACAAAGTAAAAAGTCTGGCACAAACCCAGCAGACATTTAGAATCACAAAGGAAAAGTGGGAGAGAAACATCGAGAGAAAAAAAGGGGGGGGGGCGCAAAACCTCCAGCCATAGCAAAGAAACCGTGTTTCTAAGTGAAGCTAGAAGGAGCTGACTTAAATAGCTCAGGCTGGGGGTGTGGCTTGTTGCTACCACCCATTGAACTGCAGGCACAGCCTTTCAGTTGTGTCTCTGCTCATCGTTCCATTCTGCTGTTATCTATTACTGTTTGCTTGGCAGTAAGCAGGATTGTGAAAAAGCAAATTTGCCTTTTTTCTAAAAAATAAAAACACCAGCAACTTTTACCTCATCACTTACGCAGCCCATCATGACAGGCATACTTGATGTACAGCAGGGATACAGAGAGACTATAAAAAGGTAACAAGAGACTACAATAAGGAAATAGTGGCAGTGGGAGATAACTGTGATGGCTGCTATTGTTTTCCATATAATTTTTTACAGCTCACCAGTTGATGCATACTTAAGGATTAAGTTGAACACAGTAGGAGCCATCACAGATGTTTGCTATAACTGGGATACATTATAATGAGATTCATTAAAGTGAGGGAATATTGTACCTATCTTCTCAATTTCTCTTTCTCCTTAGCCACAGTCCCTGATGCTTAGAAGCTGGCAACTGTCATCCCCCTTCCCAAAGGGGTTGATCTCATCTCTCCTGTTAATGGTACTGGGTCATTATGTCATGGACTTAAACATGCATGAATAACCGCACAGTGTATACTGCATAGTGCTCCAGAACAACAGGGGTATATGAGCGATATGCAAGTATCGCTACCCCTGTCGTTCTGCACAGGAAGGGGAAGTGGATGTAACCATGTCGATCAGGTGCTTGGTCAAGCTGCTTCCATGGTGGAGTGGTGAGAGCACCTGACCCAGCAGTGGAAAGGATGGGGAAGGCCAGGGTTTGATTCCCTGCTAAGGAACCTTTTTACTTTTTTTTATGCACCAAGGACAAGTGCTGATCAGGATACTCTTCTTGCCCTTGTGTCCACACCACCTTGGAGTTGCTTATAATAATTCTGGGGGGGGTGTGGGGGCAAAACCCCCCACAAACACAAAGAGACCATTCAAGTGTACGCTATTTTTGTTGCTGCACACTTTTCAATGAGTGGGTTTGACGTGTGTGGTTTCGTCTGCGACATAATGACCCTGTGCCCATGTTAACTACCATGTAATCTTACTCCTCCCCACCTTAGCTCATTACTTCCTGGGTGGCCATTTTGTGTCAGGCAAATAATGGATAGTTCAGACTTCATATGGAACTATTGGAGGCAATGAGCTAACTAAGCTCCAGGGACACCTTGTCCTCTGTCATCTCTCCCCTTTCAGAACTCCTCTTTCTTCTTCATTCCCTTCCAGTCTGGCTTCCAAAAGTCCCACTTCACCTGCACCTCCTGCCTCTGACTCACTAACTCCATCCAGTCCAGCATGGATCAGGGGCAGATCACCTCTGCCATCTTTGTTGACCTGGCTCAAGCTTTCCACTTTGTGGCCTACTCATTTTCATGGACAAGCTTAAGGTGGTGGGGCTCTCTACCTCTTCCCTTGGTTGGTTTTGTTCCCATCTTGAGGGCTACTTTCAAACTCTCTGCATTGGAGATTCCCTATCACCCCACTCCTTATCTTCTGTGATGTGGCCCAAAGGTCCATTCTTGGCCCAGTTCTCATTTTACATTTTACTGAATGACCTTTACACTGCCCAGCCTAGTGTACTACTATCGCTGGGTAACTAGGGAAATGGACAACGGGCATGGAGTGGATGTCCTGAACCTAGACGTCAGTAAGGCATTCGACTCAGTACCTCATGGAAGACTAGCATGTAAGCTAAGGGACACAGGGGTTGGGGCAAAATTGGTGAGATGGGTGAAAAACTGGCTGCAGGGATGGCAGCAGAGGGTGGTGGTGGGAGGAGAATTATCATCCTCAAGGGCAGTGGCGAGTGGGGTCCCACAGGGGTCAGTGCTGGGACCAGTGCTATTTGGGGTATTTATTGCAGACATCTCAGTAGGCATAAATACAGTAGCAAGATCAGTCTATTTGTGGATGACACCAAGATGAGAGCAGTGGTGGATGACCAAGGGAAGTGGCAGGGATTGCAGGAAGATCTAACAAGCCTGGAGACATGTCAAATAATCAAGTGATGTGGGAGCTTTAAACTTCATATAAAAAGGATTCTCACTCCAAAAAGGATTTTAGTTCAGGTTTATTTTATTTTCTTCCCCCTACGATTTGCTCAGAAGGAGCTTGATCATGGAGCTTTATGTCTATTAAAAATTATTTTAGTACATATTAGTTAATACTCTTTCCAACAAAACTTTTGAAAATATGTTTATTTCTTTACAATTTAGCTGATATTTACTGCATGAACTGACAAAAGTTTCTAATATACAGTTACTTCCAACTTCACTTTAATTCACTGCCTATGAACATGCAAAATACCCTTTCAGTTGTTCTGCAGCTTCTATTCTTTTTACTTCACTAATTCACCACACACTGTGAAATAAGACATTATTTTTGTGACATCTGTGAAATGTAGGTGGAAGAATAAAACCCTGTGATCAAGCTCCTTCAGAGTGAAACATAGGGGATAGAAAATAAAAGAAACCTGAACTGAAATCCTTTTTGGAGTGAGAATCCTTTTTATATGAAGTTTAAAGTGCCCACATCACTTGATTATTTGACTACATAAGCCACCTAGGGAGCATTCAAGAACAAAAGTGGGACTATTACCCAGATACACTCATCCAGTTGAAGGCTGGAGACATGGTCTGACACCTGGCAACTTGATTTCAACACCACTCAATGCAAGGTGCTGCATTTCGGGGC
Organism: Neoceratodus forsteri; assembly: GCA_016271365.2. Lineage (NCBI taxonomy): Eukaryota > Metazoa > Chordata > Ceratodontiformes > Ceratodontidae > Neoceratodus > Neoceratodus forsteri. The sequence continues at coordinate 27,600,170 of JADMNL010000035.1, read as the reverse complement.
AAAGAATCGAAAGAGGAACTGCCATCTGGGGGGGGGAGTGCAGCTAGCTGTGACTGAGGAGGACAAAGATCCAGGGGTGCTCATTATGGGAGCAACAAACAACTCTGCACAGTGTAGGAAAGCAATAGCTATGGCCAACAAGATGCTGGGTTGTACTGCAAGAGGTATAACCTCTAGGAAGAGGGAGGTAATTCTGCCATTATACAGATTGATGGTCAGACCCCACCTGGAGTACTGTGTTTAGTTTTGGCACCCTTACCTAAAGAGGGACATTAGATTTCTGGAAGGGATGCAACACAGAGCAACAAAGATGATCCAGGGTCTGGGGGAGTTACCATATGAGGTTAGACTGAGGGAGTTGAACATGTATGCTGTGGTGGACAGCAGGGGGGATATGACTGAGACCTTCAAGTGCATGAGAGGAATAAACAGGAGAGGCACTAAGAGACTGTTCAAAGGGAGGGTGGAGGGAGAGGCACTCGGGGTCATGACATGAGATTGAAGGGTGGAAGGTTTAGGAGGGAAACGAGGAGGCATTTCTTTATGGAAAGGGTGATAGCTGAGTGGAATGCACTACCGGCAGAGGTAGTGGCCTGTAAAACAGTGGGATGCTTCAAGAGGGTCTGGCATAGGGCAAAAGGAAGGGTCATGTGGGGGGTAGGGTGGGACGGCAGCTGCAGAGTAGGGGTGCTAGCTGCAAAATTGAGTAGACTTGATAGATCAAATGGCCTTTTTCTGCTGGCAGTTTTGTATATTCATATGCTTGTTCCTCTGCATCTATCCACATGTACAGTACACTGATGATACAGTGCCTATATACCTCTGGTACCTATTGTCTTGATCACAATGCCCAGCTCCAGTTGGACTTTAACAACATCCAGCACTTGTTCTTGGCTAATCACCTGCCCTCAATGCCATGAAAATAGACTCCATGACCTTTGGTACCAGCCAGAGGCTTGCCAGGCTTGACTTTCTCCCCTCCTTTCACACCTTGATGGCATAGTGATTGAGGATGTCTCTTTTTTTAAATACCTTGGGGTTTGACTGGGTGTCACCTCAGTTTCTCAGTGCATGAGGATGTGAGCCACCAGAAGCATCACCCTAAATTTGGTGTGCTCAACAGAAAAAAGTATGTATCCTGCCTCCTGCTTCCTGCCTGTAGAGAGATCTTCTTGAAAATGATCCTCCCTATCCTTGACTATAGTGACATTGTATACAGCACCATTCCCAAGTCCACTCTTCCCAGACTGAACCCTCTTTTTGACTCTTTCTGCCACTTTGTCTTGGACTATCTCCTTCTCACCTAACACTGCTGCCTATACTCCTCTTTCGCTCTCCCCTCCTTTGATGCCAGGTGCATTGCACCTTGTGCTGTATTTATCACCAAACTGTGGCTTGGCTCCTTTCCCTGGCTCCCTTCTTTCAAACCTTACCTCTTTCCTTTCATCCTCCCACCATCATCTTATACTCCTTTCTTTACTTAGATTATCTTTCCCTTCCTCCAATGAAATCCCCTGTTGGTCAAGCTGCTATTTTCATTCACTTCATTAAACTCCAGTCATCTCTTCCCCTGATCATCAGATCTGACTCTTCCCTCTTTTCCCTCAAATCTCTTGTCTATGACTTCACTGCAAATGCCTCATAACCTGTGTCATAAGTTTCTGTCCCTTACCCTCCAGCCACTACTCTCCCTATGCTCTGCTTTTGCATTACAACATTTTGCTCCTACCCACCCACCTCTATTTTACAGCTACTGATCCTAAGCTGTAATTCATTTTGCTTTTGCACATTTGCAGATTTTTATTATGTAAAGGACTTTTTTGTGTTTCTTTTCACCTTGCATTTGTCTTTTGAACAATTACTAAGTTATTGTACTTTGTTACTGGTGTCGCTTCCCCAGGGCGCATCTCAAAATGAACTGCTACCCGCTTAGTATGTATTTTCTGGTAAAACTTTTAAAATCAATCAATAAATAAATAGTTTTCTATACAGTCTCCTGGGATGCACCTGAAAACAGACATTCGGTTGTCTAGTGTGCTGCCTGGTAAACCAAAATTAAATAAATATGCAATTTTTCCAGGTAATAGTTTTCAGAATCTCTAATGTTCATGCCTGCTTGTGTGCATGCTCAAAGCAAACATGCTGGGGCTAAGTGGACAGTGTAGGGGGTGGGAGAGGTGTGCCACTGTAGCAACAAATGGAGCCGAGTCTGCAAGAAGTGTGCAAGTGAAACACCAGTGGTGACAGGATTGATGCTGATGATATTTCTGAGCTGGCTGAGAGGTGGAAACCTCTCGCATATGAAAGGATGCAGGCAAACCTATCACAGTGTGACTGCATTCTTTTATGTGTCAGCCAGCTCAGCACTGTCATTATTAGCCACCCCCAAAGTCTGGCAGTCAAGTGCACAACCCCACCACTGAAGAACTACAGAGATTCCCCCTGTCATGAATGTATGGTAGTTGGTCACCCAATCACACTGCCAGAAAATTGTGCAGTACCCCCGAACCTACACTCCATAACAGCATGCAGCACCACAGTGCCTGCCTCTAGTGACACCAAATAATACACCGACACTGGAGTGCCCAATCCTCAGTGTCAGTCCCTAAAATAAATAAAAACATTCATAGTCATCTTTATTCTATAGCACCTAAAACAAAGACAACTGTGCATCGATGTCTAGTCCCCCACAGACCCTCCTGTCATCTCTACCACACCACTCTTAATTATCTCTCTGCAGTCCTCCACTGAATTCCTGCGCCTACCGAGGCTAACTGCAAACTGACTAAAAACAAGGTGAGTCTGGTTAATGGCCATTTAATGCAGTTTGAACTTTTACTCATAATGTTGTCATTTTTTTTAACATTTTGGCCCCAAAATGTCAACATCGCCTCTTTCCCCACCTCATTAACAAGGCAGGTCTCATATTTTAAATCCATTCTGAAACAGGTTTTTGAATTTGTTCCACAAAATTACCTTTTGGATAGGATTTAAAGAAATCCCACCTGTCTTGTTTAAAAGACAAGGTAATAAAACAACTACAGTATGTTAAAAAGTTGGTGTCAGAATCTCACAAAACAGGGTAAGCTAAAATGCTGCTAAGCAAGATGGCTGCTTGGCTGTAATGTTCTGACAGACCTGACCACAAAACCCATCAACTGAGCTTTTTAAAATAACTCCTACATCATGCAGTTAGCTAAGTGTTATAACTACAAAAAGACAAGAACCCTAGAGCAAATGCCCTGAGGCAAGGTTTACTCCAGAAGAGTATTGGCTATACAGCCAAATTTCAAACAGAGACACAATTGTACATACCATAATAATACAAAGCATAATGGGAGGCATACACAAATTCCCATGAAAGAATTTAGACTGGCTCAACTTTAAGTAAAATTGCATAGTGCCAAAAGTCCTCATTTGGACTGATTAGTGTGTCATATCTCTATCTCATCCCAGAAGCAGTAAGTCAGCCAGCCTTAAGGAGTGTCTTACTTGTTTGGGTCATGGGGAGCCAATAGTGGTTCTCAATATTTGCTGATTGCATTGTGAGGCCTTAAGTTGAACTTCATCCTTACCCACCAGACAGAGTGGCTCTAGTCTTCAAAAAACAGAGTTACAGGAAGAGTGGAGAAAAGGCAGGAAAGCTTCTAGTTTAGTTTACCGTCGTAAGACAAGGAACAATGACACTTTTATCCCTTACATGAGGCTACAGGATAGCTCAGTATCAGTGGCGCACACATAAAATGACTAGGCATTTGAGGACATTTACAGAGTCTTTTATACATCTAAGACCTTAGTGATGACCTCTGAAATCCAGGCATATATAGGGTTGTTGGATGTACCACAAGTGCCATCTGATCTGGCCGTTTTGGATAGAGAAATTTCTCTTTCACAAATGTTGGGAGTTCTGGGAGCATTCTCCAAATGCAAGGTTCTAGTGTCTAATAGGCTTAACACCAACTTTTATTAGGCTTTCAAACAAATACTAGCCCTGTTCTCTTACACGGGGGGGGGGCACTCCCTAAGGCTATGCACCAGGCCACTATCATGGTTCTTCCTAAACCACAGATCGATAATGCTTTCTGTTCCAGCTAACATCTCATCTCATTGCTTAATGTGGATGCTAAGATTCTGGCAAAAATAACATCCACCCAGCTGGAGAAAGCTCTCCCCCACATTATTCATGAGTTACAATTAGGCTTTATGCAATAAAGACAAGAATACAAAAAACACCAGTTGGTGGTGAACCTCCTGGAGTGGGCATGACTATCAGCTTGGTTGGCTCCTCTGGTAGTGATCAATACAGAGAAAGCCTTTGACTCAGTGGAGTGGGAGTATTTGCATGCAGCCCTATAAGCAGTAGAAATTGGTCTGCAATTCACTCCTTGGGTCAAAATCCTATTCGCTGACCTGACCACTGCAGTGCTCATGAATGGCTTGCTTCTGACCTCTTTCTCTCTCCATCAAGGAATAACACAGGGATGCCCCCATCTCCTCTGTTGTTTGTCATAGCTGTAGAGCCACTAGCAACTTAACTTAGAGGAGAAAAGGAGCTGCTCATTCATTGACAGCTTAGTTGGTGGGAGGAGAGAGGAGGGCTGTACCGATCCACTGCTGCTGGGATTTAGGATGGGGATGGGAGCGGGGCTGTGGCAGGGACACCTGGCTGCTGGGGAGGCTGGGTGGGCAGGGCACTGCATCACCAGGGATTTATAGGAACGGGGGAATGGGAGGGGATTTAAATACAAAAAAAAAACCACTAGACCACCAGAGATTTTTTTTAACAGGAGAAGGAGACTACTAGCCACCATCGATAATTATTTACACGTGAGGCAGGTGGGGGGGGGACTGCTAGCTACTAGGGATTTAGTTATACCTACATAAGTTGAAATTTTGCCTGCAGATGGAAGGTGAAATTTCACCATGGAAGGTGAAATTTCACCTTTCTGCCAGGTGAAATTTTGCCACTTTGCCAGACGAAATTTCACATTTCAGTATGTGAAATGGACAGAATTTCGCAGAATACTCCACAAAGTAAATTCCACCCACTTCACCCACCACTAATGATGACTTTAACAAGGCTCATGATGAAGTGTACCAAGTTTCAGATCTTTGTCATTAAAGGTGACTGGTTACATGTCATAACAGTAATCACAGAAAGGTGATCACCATTAGGGCAAGTGTACATTGCTGAAAATCTCTTTTGGCAATTTACACTCGCATTGCAGAGCAAAAGGGCACAGGAGACATACATTTTTTTGTTTATGCAGGGGGGCTGTGCCCCCCCCCACTAAAGGATTCTCAACTCCAGAGGGGGGCATGTCAGGGAGAGTTCAAAAACAAAGAAAATCCTGGACTGGCGCAAAAAATGAACATGCCCAGAATCAAACCAGGCACCCTCCTAACCCTAGTCTACCACCAACCCACCATGCCACACAGCCAGCTTGACAGCCTACCACTGTGCTACTCTTCACAAACCCTCCCTCTCCTTCCACCTGTCACACAGCGTGCTCGCCCCCCCCAAGTGTATGTACATATAGTGACATCCTGTCTCTATATCAGCTGACCCCCCATCTGGTCACCCTCCCTGTCCAGTAGCCCTGTGAATAAGCACTGTTACTGAGTCATCCTTTTTGAAAGTGCTCAATGGTAGTCGCCCTCATCACAGGATACCCAGGTAACTGAGTTATAAGCCTCCAAATGTTTGGAAATTTTAATATTACATTTCAGTTATGTAAACTGCAGAATTGTAACCTCCTATAACTTTTAAACTGGTGAATGGAATATCACCAATGTTGTTAGGTTCATTGACCCTAAATGTTAGGCTTTGAGGCCAACCCCATGGCCCAGCACCAGAGAATTGTGCTGCCAAGTGGATGACCCAGTTCAGAAGCAAGCCCAGGAAGTCATGTCAGGAGGCACAACATGGTCAAGACAGCTGTTTCTTGGCAATGCATCTTGTTAATGGAGGGTTGTCAGTGAGTTCCACCAACACAGCAACCTCTGCAGCTGGGCTAGGAAGCTTACTTCTGCCACAGGGGAAGCTGTAGCTATGTTAGGCTGACAGTTACCTCCCCCACTAGGAGAGATGGGAGGGGAAAACATGTTGGATAAAAACCTAGTAGCCAACTGAATGAATGTTGGGTTCAGTCTGACCAGGCTATATATTCCCTGTGTACAGGATACATCCCTGAGAGATAAGCTGCCAGCTGGGAGAAAACACAAAATGGAAAAAAGATGCTGTGTGTACCAGTGCTCTAATCTGTTGCTCAAAGGCTGACCAAGTTATAAGCAGCCAAAGACTCCAAAATTATCTTTTGTGAAATTGTGGAATAATGTGATACTTTTGTTAAGACCATACATTTGGCTAGTCATACACTTGAGTTGCCATTGTAGAGGAAGATAAAGGCTTGGTAAAGCTACAATAAGGCAGCATTCACAGGAGACTCTGATATAAAAGTACAGTGGTGCCAAATGTAAGGCACTGTCTTGTGTAAAGAAGCATGAAGAATAGTCATTGACATCCCATGTACTAACCTGAATTCTTGTAATATGCTAGATAACCACTAGAGCTCACTGATGTAATGACTTGTGGAAAGACATGCACGTGCAGCATTGTTTCTGTACACTACCACTTACTGATGCTTTAACAACTCTGTAGATAACAATGTATATTTTGAATATTTGAAAACAGTGACACCAAGTGATGCCAAGCCTTACAATTAGTTGTGTCTTAGGCAACTGTGACAGAAGTATCTGGATATTTTTAGTCATGATGGGGTATGATGCTGGGCATCACTGTCACAGTAGTGTTGGAGGGGTATTACAGGGCAATGATGTTAGTGCAGGTAAGGTGATTCAGTGGTGATAAGCATAAGTACATTGTGAAAGTTAAATTACTCAAGTGGAATTGTGGAAGTGGTAGTGTGGCCGAGTGGTCTAAGGTGCTGGATTAAGGCTTCAGTCTCTTCGGAGGTGTGGGTTTGAATACCACCACTACGAATGACACTTTAGTGTCAGGATGGCCAAGCGGTCTAAGGTGCTGCGTTCAGGTCACAGTCTCCCCTTGAGGCATGGGTTTGAATCCCACTTCTGACAACTGTCTCTACATCTGCAACAGGGTTGATACACAAAGGGGCATGGGAAAGATGAGAAGGGAATTGGCAAGGTTGAAGGAATGGTCAGAAGTATGGCAGCTTGGATTCAGTGCAAAGTAGTGCAAAATAATGCACCTGGGAAACAAAAACCCAGGGGAAGAGTACACAATTGGGGGGGGGGTAGTAATGGAAAGGGACCTGGGGGTAATCATATCAGATGACCCTAAGCTTAGCAAGCAATGTGAGAAGGCAGTAGGGAGGGCTGGGTGAGATAATGGGATGTATAGGAAGAGGCATCACCAGCAGAAAACAGGAAGTTGTTTTCTCTCTGTATAGACAGTTGGTGAGACCCCATCTGCAGTACTGTGTCCAGTTCTGGAGATCCCATCTCTGCCAGGACATATCCAGGATAGAGGCAGTTCAGAGGAGGGCAACTAAAATGGTGCTGGGTCTGCAAGAGAAGCCATGTGAGGAGAGACTAAAGGAGCTTAACATGCATACCCTTGAGGAAAGGAAGGAGAGGGGGGACATGATAGAAACTTTTAAGTATCTCAGTGGAATCAACAAAGTCCAAGAGGGTAGCATCTTTCAGAAAAAGAGATGTGCAAGAACAAGGGGACACAATTTGAAGATAGAGGGGGGACAGCTCAGGGGCAATGTGAGGAAATATTTTTTCACAGAGAGGGTGGAGGATGCATGGAACTGCCTTCCTGAGGAGGTTGTTGGGTCTAAAACTGTGGGAGAATTCAAGAATGCATGGAATAGATATAAGTCAACTCTTGTGGGGGGTAGGAAGAAATAGGCTGTTACATAGAAACATAGAGGTTGACGGCAGATAAAGACTGCAAGGCCCATCCAGTGTACCCATTTCTTTTTCTACCTTATAAATGTACTGTCAGCCTTTGCTCTGTCAGTGGCCTATCTATTCATACTCATCTGTATTGCTCCCTTATGCCTATCCCATGCCTGTTTGAAGCCCTGCACTGTATTCATAGCCACCACTTCCTGAAGTAGGCTGTTCCATGCATCCACCACTCTTTCTGTGAAATAGAATTTCCTCACATTCCTCATTAATTGGCCTCTATCTAATCTCATGCTGTGTCCTCTTGTCCTGCTATTTTTCTTATATTGAAACATGTTAGACTCTTTCACCTTGTTAATGCCCTTAAGATGTTTGAATGTTTTGATCATATCACCTCTCTCCCTCCTTTGCTCAAGGGTATACATATTGAGCTCCGTTAATCTGTCTTCATATGTCTTCTGATGTAGTCCCTGCACAATTTTGGTTGCCCTTCTTTGGACTGCCTCAATTTGGTTAATGTCCTTGTGAAGGTGTGGGCCTCCAGTACTGCACGCAGTACTCCAGATGGGGCCTAACCAGTGTCATGTAAAGAGGGATTATTACCTCCCTCTTCCGACTTGTGATACTGCTACTAATACACCCTAACATCCCCATAGCCTTGCCTACTGCTTTAGAGGTCTGCTTGGATGATTTCAGGTCATCGGTGATGATGATGCCCAAGTCTCTTTCTTCCTTAGTGACTGCCAGCAACTCCCCCTCCCAGCCTATAGGTGGCTTCAGGGTTTCTCTTCCCTACTGTATGTGCATGACCTTGCACTTCTTAGCATTAAATCCCAGTTGCCACTCTTCTGACCATTTTGCTAGTTTATCCAGATCTCTTCTCATTCTGCCCACCCCATCTGGATCATCTACTCTGTTGCAGATCTTGGTGTCATCTGCAAACAGACAAGCCTTACCCTCTAGTCCATCTGCAATGTCACTAATGAAGATATTGAAAAGGACTGGCCCCAGAACTAATCCCTGAGGTACACCACTTGTGACCTGCATCTCTTCTGGCTGTATACCATTTACCACCACTCTCTGTTTTCTGCCCATCAACCAGTTTGCCACCCAGTTGACCAACTTCTGACCCACCCCGAGCCTACCCAGCTTATTTATCAATCTTCTATGTGGAACAGTGTCAAAAGCTTTGCTGAAGTCAAGGTAGGCGACATCAACTGCTCCCTCTTGGTCCACCACTCTGGTTACCCAGTCAAAGAAATCTATGAGATCAGTTTGACAGGACCTTCCTTTTGTAAACCCATGCTGTTTTGGATCCTTTGCCCCTATGGATTCCAGTTGTTGCACTATCCTTTCCTTAAGGAGTACCTCCATAATCTTGCCCACTACTGAGGTAAGACTAACTGGTCTGTAGATCTCTGCCTCCTTCCTGCTACCACTCTTGTGGAGCGGGATCACATGAACCCTTCTCCAGTCTTCTGGGACCTGTCCTGTGCTCAATGACTCACTAAACAGTTCTGTTAATGGCTCTGCTAGTTCCACCCTTAGCTCCTTAAGTAACCTGGGATGTATGCCATCAGGTCCCATTGCCTTGTCCACCCTGAGCTTAGCAAGCTCTTGTAGGACCCTTTCTTTCATGAAGGGAGTAGTGCTCTCCTCCCTCCCCCCGTGTCCATGGTGCTGAGCTGTTGGCCCTGCTCTACTTTCTCTTCAGTAAATACTGAGCAAAAGTATCTATTTAGGATAGATGCTTTTACAGGGTAATCCTCCTCACATGCCCCCTTTCTCCTTTGAGCTTAGCAATACCCCTCTGGACTTTCTCCTTTCACTAATGCACCTATGAAAGTCTTGTCCCCTTCTTTTACTGTTCATGCTAGTGTTTCCTCAGTTTGGGACTTTGCCTGCCTTACTGCCTTCCCTGCTTCCCTTAGGGCAGTTTGGTATGCCTCCATATCTTCATCCCGCTGTGTTCCCTTATATTTCCTGAAGGTCAGCCTTTTGGCTCTGACCTTTTCTGCTACTGTATTTGAGAACCAAAGAGGTTTCCTTCTTCTTTTGCACTTCCTTTTCTGTCTAACACAGTGGGGTGTTGCTTCAAGTATTGCATCCTTAATGCTTGCCCACTTTGCCCGTACCCCCTCACCTGTATTTATTTTTGCCAGGGCTAGCTTAACTCTGTTGGCCATCTTATCAAAGTCAGCTCCTCTGAAGTCCCATATTTTTGCCTTGGAATGGGATGATTTAGATGTAGTGGCCAAATTGAACCATACCATGTGATGGTCACTGGCCCCCAGGTGACCTTCTACCTGGAGATCTGTGATCCCTTCCCTGTTAGTCAGTACTAGATCTAGGATAGCCCTGTCTCTTGTGGGTTCTTGTACCAGTTGTTTGAGGCCCTCCCCCTGTAGGGAATCCACCATGTGTCTAGTTCTGGCAGATGTTCCTGCTGGTATTGACCAATCTGTATCCAGTATGTTGAAGTTTCCCATTATCAGAACCTCCCCTTTAGCTGTCATGTTTTGTATATCTTCCAACAGTAATGTGTCTATGTCCTCCCCCTGGTCTGGGGCCCTGTAGACAACCCCAGTTCTTATGGCTGTCCCATTTCCTGTTTCCAGGGTGACCCACAGTTCTTCTGGCTTCTTATGTGTTTTCTGAATTTCTGTAGCTTTGATATTTTCATTGACATACAGGGCCACTCCACCCCCCCCTTTTTGCACCTCGGTCTCTTCTGAACAGTACATAGCCAGGTACTAAAGTCCCCAAAGTGTGGTTACTGGTAGACCACATCTCACTAATTGCTACTATGTCCAGTTTGGCCTCCGACATTATAGCCTGCAGGTCTGGGATCTTATTTCCCAGGCTGTGAGCATTTGTGTACATGATTTTCCATTGGTCAGATTTTGGTGTGTTAGTTGTTGGGTAGGTTTGGCATTTTCTCTGTGCGTTGTATGGGGAGACTGACCTTTTTTCTTACCTGGTGATGCAAATGAACTGCAAACATGCTGAATCCCTGTTTGACCACTAGCTGAGGGGGGAGGGGTGTTCTTCCCATTCGATGTATGGAGTGCTGCACCCCTCTCCCCATTTGCTAGTTTAAATATTCTGCAAAGATGTCAAACTTCTGCCACAATGCACTGACTCCTTCCTTGGTCAGATGCAGTCCATCAAATTTAAAGAACTCCCAGAACTGTTGCCAGTTCCCTACAAGTCTGTGTCCTTTTTCCTGGCACCAGCCCTTGAGCCACATATTTAGTTCCCCTATCTCCCCTTCTCTGACCTTCCATCCATCTGCCCCCCTCTCCCAGACTGGCAGAATCTTAGAGAAGGAGATGTTGGATGAAATTGATGATAGTTTGTCACCCAGCCTGGTCAGGTGTTCCTTGGTCTCCACAACTGACAGGCTGGTGAGATCATTAGTCCCTATGTGTACCAGGATGTCAATGTTTTCTCCTGCTTTGTGAACAGTTTTAGCAATGCAGTCAGTGTCTCTCCACGCTGATGTACCTGGGAGACATCTGACCATTACCCCTGGCTGGAGATGGGTATCAACTCCCTGAATCATGAAGTCTCCTATGATCAGAGGTTTTTTGGATTTCCTTTATGTTTTTTTTGTTTTGGTTCCTGATTTGGGTGAGTTTTGTTGTGCTAGCTCCTGTGCTGCAGTGTCCTCTGCCCCTTTGTTTGATTTCGGAGATAGAAGTAGATACCTGTTTGTAGTGTTTATATGGTTTTTGGAGGTAATATGTTGGAGAGCACTGAGTGGTGGGGCACCCGATTTGCCCCTCATAACCACCTACCTACCTCCTGGACCAACTATCCCCTGCAGTTGAGGTTCTTCTGTTGGATGTTGGGGAAATGGCGGCTGGTTCTTATAATGTATTTCCTCTTGAATATGAAATTTGAGGCATGCAATCTCTGCCCATGCTGAGCCCTAAGATCTCCAATGGCCCAGCATGTAGGACAGTGTCCTAAATCCTATAAGACTGTCCTTCTGAAAAGTATTCCACAGTACCTGCAGTTAATGATATCCATTCCAGAGAAGTTGCTGGGTTTATAACCTGGTCAGAGTAATTAGAAGGAAGAAAATGCAACTAATGGTTTGGTTTTGTGTTTTGTTTTCATATAACTTGTTATAACAAGTTAAATTACTAGTGCCTCTGTAAATGAGCTCACTTTGTGGATGCCCCACTGATCCGTCCCTTCCTGCTTTGCCACAGGAAATGTCACAACTGTGGTACCCTATAAAAGGAGTGTAGTGTGGGGTGGTTGGGGATGGAGGTGGGTGGCTGGACCCTTCCCCTGCTGAAAAAGAACCACAGATGAAATAACAAGGTGGTAAGAGCAGAAACAGTCAACAACAAATGCAATACCCCTGATAGCTTATCCTAGTGTTAGATAAAAACTGTAAAACCTGTAAAGCAACACCTGTAATAATTTCAGAGAAGATATACCCTGTAAGAAACACTTTGCTACAGAGAAAAATAAAGCAGTAACAGAAGATATACCTTGCAAAAAGACAATTTGAATCTGAAGATTACAGCAGCAATCTTTTAGCACACACCTGTAGGCATACCTTGTAATAATGCAGAAGGTAAACCAGCAACAACAATTTGAATCAGAGAAAAATAAAGCAATGAAATGTTAGCAACAAACAGTAGCAATCCCTGTGAGTACAAAATAAAAATAACAACACACAGTAAATCTGCTTAGCCAAAAGAAGTCTTAATCCTTTTCCCTTACTCTGGTAAGGTTCTCTGCTCTGTACTTTCAAGCAATCTTAGAAGGAAAGAGCTCAGGTGAAGCTAGGTGCCTTGGCCAGCAAACCAAGTCTTCTACCTCCAAGATATTAACTAACCTGACCTTTTAACCCTTCTTTCTGTTGGAAATTACTGACAGTTTGCCAGCTCCACCCCCCAGATACACACGTAATCCTCTAGAAGAGCTGTGTGAGGAAAGCAGTTGGCTCCTTCAATGTGAGAAGGAGACTGAAACACCTCTGAGACAACAAACCTTTTCAACAAAAAAAGAATAAAATAAAACAGTGTCAAACAGTAATTTTGCTTAGCCCAATGATAAAAAAGTCACAAAAATATAAGCACCACCTTTAATAATTTCAAAGATATACCCTGTAATAAACACTTTGCTACAGAGAAAAATAAAGCAGTAACAGAATATATACCTTGCAAAAGACAATTTGAATCAGAAGATTACAGCAGTAATCTGTTAGCAAACATCTGTAGGCACATCTTGTTATAAGGCAGAAGAAGGTATACCAGCAACAACAATTTGAATCAGAGAAAAATAAAGCAATTAAATATTAGCAACAAACAGTAGTAATCCCTGTGAGTACAAAATAAAAATAACACACAGTAAATCAGCTTAGCCAAAAGAAGTCTTAATCCTTTTCCCTTGCTCTGGTAAGGTTCTCTACTCTGTCCTTTCAAGCAATCTTAGAAAGAAAGAGCTCAGGTGAAGCTAGGTGCCTTGGACAGCAAACCAAGTCTTCTACCTCCAAGATATCAACTAACCTGACCTTTTAACCCTTCTTTCTGTTGGAAATTACTAACAGTTTGCCAGCTCCAACCCCCAGATACACACCTAATCCTCTGGAAGAGCTGTGGGAGGAAAGCAATTAGCTCTTTCAATTTGAGAAGGGGACTGAAACACCTCTGAGACAACAAACCTTTTCAACGAAAAAAGAATAAAATAAAACAGTGTCAAACAGTAATTTTGCTTGGCCCAATGATAAAAAAGTCACAAAAATGTAAGCACCACCTGTAATAATTTCAGAGAAGATGTACCCTGTAAGAAACACTTTGCTACAGAGAAAAATAAAGCAGTAACAGAAGATATACCTTGTAAAAGACAATTTGAATCAGAAGATGACAGCAGTAATCTATTAGCATGGTTAACTAGGATCTGTAGCTTATCCAGTAGTTAGGGAAATGGGTAGACTAGGTGGGCCAAGCGGTCCTTAACTGCCATCAATGTTTCTATGTTTCTATGAATTCTAGTGGCATTACCTATTATACATCTATCAATGTTTGAGAGCAGTTTGCCACTTAGTAACTTCTGAAGTATCTAGAGTAAATTTGAACCTATTAAACTACTTTTACCTAACATAATTATATTTCATGCCCTATTTACTTTGGTCTGAATGCCAAATCTTGAGTGTATACCTACAATAGCAGTGGAGCTATAAATATCCAAATAGTTTGAATATTTTTACACAGTTTAACAAATAATTAAATTGTAAAACATTAAACTCCTGTAACTTACAAGTTTTACAACCAATGACTTCTCTGTTTAGCAGGTTCTATGACTCTTCCAGGAAAATATGCAGATATAGTTTTAATTATCTAGCTCCAAAGACTGATAAGTTGTAAGCATAGAGATATTTTCAGAAATGTTCACATGAATAATTTATTGTCAGATTTTGAGCCCCTACAACGTCCCTGCCCCTCATCCAAATGTCATGACACTTAGCAACATTTTATAGTTTCTACCAAACAATACCCATGCCAAATTTCAGATCTCTCGCTATAACATTGACTAATGTTGGAAAATGTTACAACATTTCATGACATTTTATGAAAGTCTTTTTTTTATTTTTTTTTTTATTTTTTATAAAAAAACATAGTCATACATTTTGCAATACATGTATACATGATTTATGTTGTAACAGCATAATAAATATTCTATCAGTATCCACTTCACAGTCCTATTCTGAAGAGGAAAAACAGCAAATCTATAAGTTTTCAGCATCAGAATTATTGCTAAGAGCTGCCCCTTAATACATTGATTCAGTTTGATAAATCCCTTATTATTATCTTGCCCATATCCTGAGACAACCTCCAGAGAGTTATCCAAATGGGTAAAAAACTCTGGGCTCTGCAAAATCTACAATTTACTTTTTTATGGATATTTTCCCATTACGGAACAAATTCCGGGTAGTGCTCCAATTGATAGGAGATCCATCGCCCCCATCTATTATTAAAGGTATTCCTTCTGTAGTTCAATTTGGCCAAGATATGTTCCAAATCATAGCTCTCATATGCTAAGCTGGCAGTCACAAGGGAAGAAAGAGACTTGGGCATCATCATCACAGATGACCTGAAATTATCTAAGCAGATCACTGAAGCAGTAGGTAAGGCTAGGGGGATGTTAGGGTGTATTAGTAGGGGTATTACAAGTCAGAAGAGGGAGGTAATAATCCCTCTTTACAAGACACTGGTTAGGTCCCATCTGGAGTACTGTGTGCGGTACTGGAGGCCACACCTTCACAAGGACATTAACCAAATTGAGGCAGTCCAGAGAAGGGTAACCAAAATGGTGCAGGGACTGCATCAGAAAACATATGAGGACAGATTAACAGAGCTCAATATGTACACCCTTGAGCAAAGAAGGGGGACAGAGAGAGAGAGAGAGAGAGAGAGAGAGAGAGAGATGATATAATCAAAACATTCAAACACCTTAAGGGCATTAACAAGGTGAAAGAGTCTAACATGTTTTGGTATAAGAAAAATAGCAGGACAAGAGGACACAGCATGAGATTAGAGGGAGGCCAATTAAAGAGTAATGTGAAGAAGTTCTTTTTCACAGAAAGGGTGGTGGATGCATGGAATGGATTACCTCAGGAAGTGGTGGATATGAATACAGTGCAGGGCTTCAAACAGGCATGGGATAGGTATAAGGGAGCAATACAGATGAGTATGAATAGATAGGACAGAGCAAAGGCCAATGGCACATTTATAAGGTAGAAAAAGAAATGGGCAGACTGGATGGGCCTTGCGGTCCTTATCTGATGTCAACTTCTATGTTTCTATGATTCCTTAACCAGGATTTTCTCTGTGAGCCAGAGTCTGGTAATTACTTTTTTGGCTACCAAAATTAAAAGTACCACCACTCTATATTGCACCCAGTTAATTTTTACACCAGAAGGGGGTGGGTTGCCATCAGGATGAGCCAGTCGGAGATGTCAAACATGTCTGAAAGTTCCAGTATGATCTCATTCCAGTACCTACAAAGGAGAGGCAAAGACTGAAATATATGTTCATTCTCTGCTAATGGATATTCACAGCCTCTCCAACAATAACCCCTATCTTTCCCACTGAATTTAGCAGAGATATCAGGGGTCCTAAAAAAACAAACTCTAATTTTCCATGCCAACTCCTTCCAGTATATTGTGGATGATATTTTAAGAGTATGGAAGGGCTGATTTTTGCCATGCATCTTCCTCTAGTTGTGTATCTAGTTCCTTAGCCCACCTCTGTCTTACCAGAGCAAGGCTGTTCTTTTTATATTGTCTAAATGCCTGATAGAGGCTACTAATAATGTATTCTTGGACTCCACCTCTCAAGTGTTGAATGATCAGCATCACCAGACCAGAAGGAGATTCAGCTATTTTAGATAGTGATTCCTCAATGAGAAGAAGTCTGTTTTTAAGGACACATAAGTTGGGTAATGCTTTGAGGGTAGTTTATAAGTAGATTGTAAATATGAGAATAAATAAATACCCAAAGGGTCCACCGTCTGAAAGGCAAAACATAAAGAGTACAGTTCCTGATCTCATGATAATAGTGCCAGCTGAAGTGGGCAGAGATCTACATCATAAGTAACAGCTGTGAGAAAATATCTCTCAGATATAGAAAGAATATATTTGGTCACATGTAATCAGCTTTTAAAGAATTTCCCCATAAACTTCAAAAAGCAGGGTGGGGGGGTTCTCAAAAGGTAGGGAGTGAGTTGCTCTAACTCATTAAGTGTTACTTCTATGTCTTTCCAGTGTACAGTATATTAAGTGGACAAATGTATGAGGGCCTCAAGGGTCTGCACTGCCAGGGCATAATCTTTCAAATTTGGTAGGGTAAGCCCACTTTGTGTCCTGGGGAGCTGTGGTAAAATAAATTTTACTCAAGGTGTCCCACATCCCCAAATAAATCTGGAAATCAATTTATCCCAGGAATGAAAATAGACATCAGAAGGAGAAATGGGCAAAGTCTGGAAAAAGAAAGTAAGCAGGGTAAAACATTTTGTTGTATGGCCTCAGCTTGGCTAATCAGTCCTAAAAACATTTGCGTCCATTTAGATAAATCCATGGAAATTTGTTGGGTAATTGGTTCTAGGTTAATCAATTCCAGATGTATCAAGTTGGATGTCATTTTAATACCTTGGTATCTCATCTCTACCCTCTGCAAGCAGAATGGGAATCTAGCTTTCAGCAATCGAGAGGGAATAAATGAGAAGTTGAGAACTTCAGTTTTAGAACTATTTATCTTGTATTCCGAAAGTTTACTAAAGTTGCTAAGTTGTTCCCAGACTGCCGACACCGGGGTTTGAGGGGAGGTAAGGGTTAAAGAATATCATCTGCAAAAAGAGTAAGTTTATATGACCTACCACCCAGAGGAATCCCATCTATATTAGCTTGTTTTCTAATGTTGGCCTGGGGTTCTAAATAAAGGGCAAAGAGCAGCGGTGATAATGGGCAGCCTTGTCTAGTACCTGTGAAGAAGGGGAAGAGAGAGGAAAGTGATCCATCAAATTTAAGGCAGGCTACCAGGGAATGATACATGGTCTGGATTTGGGATATGAATCTCTCTGAGAAAGTAAAGTGCTTTAAAGTAGCCCATAAAAAGGGCCATGACACCCTGTCAAAAGCCTTCTCAGCGTCTAAGCTGAGAAGGACTAAGGGTATTTTTCTTTGTATAGCATATTCCATGAGTAGCAAAACCCTATGCACAGCATCATGTGCTTGGCACTTCATGATGAACCCTACCTGGTCCTGATCTATAAGCTGGGATAAAAGGATATCTATCCTGTGGGCCAGGACTGATGTAAAAAATGTATAATCACAATGTAATTTTGAGATCAAGCAGTAGGAAGCTATTAAAGCTGGATCTTTTCCAGGTTTAGGGATAGCTGCAATTTCAGCATATTACCAAGAAGGGGAGGAGAATCTCCTTCTTGTATTTCCAAAAAGGCTGGCAGCATTACAGGTATGAGTAGTTTCTGAAATTTCCTATAAAATTAATTTGGGTACCCATTAGGGCCCGGGGCCTTCTGAGTTTTGATCTGTTTAAGGATGTCTTTAACTTCATCTCCCATGATGGGATGAAGTAATTATTCTGCTTGCTGCCAAGAAAGGTGCAGGAGGGGGGAATTCTGAAGATATGTGGCCAGCTGTTGGGGGGAGGGGTGTATATTTTCAGAATACAAAGTCTGATAAAAATTAGCCAAGACTTGTCTAATGGCTGTGGGATGAAGCAAGAGGCAATTGATCTTAGGATCTAGCATTTTGGTGACCATTACCCATTGTTTTACTCCCTATAGGCACCGACCAAGATTCCTAGCTCTTTTGGGACACTCTTCCTGAGAGTTAAGCTTTAAATAGAGTAATTGCTGCTCTATTTTTTGGTCTACCAATCTCTGGAGCGTCAGTTTAGTGATTAATGACTGGGGTTTAACTGATAAATCTCCCTGATAAAGCTGCTTCTCTAGGTCAACCAGGACCCCTAGTAATTCTTTTTCTAAGGCTTCACTAATTTTCTTCTTATGAACTGAGTATCTTATAAGTTCCCCACTTAATACTATTTTAAGGGTATCCCACTTAATGGCCGAAGAAGTCTCAAGGAAGTCATTATCTGCCTGAATGAGCAGGATTTATTTCTTTACCATGTGTAGAAATTCTGGATCTTGAAGATAAAGTAAGTTTAGTTGGCAGAAGACCTGTTTTTTCAGTTTTGTAACATCTATTTAAAAAAAAAGTGGGGCATGGTCTGACAGAATAGAGGTCCCAATAAAAATATCCCCAATGGACTCCAGGTGTTCAACAGAGGACAAAAAATAGTCCAACCGAACAGAAGTGTTAGTTTTGGGGGAATAATGAGTATGAGCTCTAACAGAAGGAAAGAAATGACTCCAGATAACTGTTAAACCTAATGTGGGGAGATGTCGTCTTAGGTATTTTTGAAGTGCTGAAGCCTTATGTTTGGAAGGTACAGAGGTATCCAAGTTCGTATTCAAGGTAACGTTTAGGTCCCCTCCAATTACACATAAACCCAGTGCCTCAGATACAAATTCATCAAAAAATCTTTGTGCCACCCATGTTGTGCTCCCCGGAGGGGGGGAGATAAATTAATGCCAGGGTAACCTGTACCAAATAGAGTTGGCCCACTAGAATAACATAATTTCCATCATTGTCTATAATTTGTTTTTGGATATGGAACTGTACCCCATGCGGTACCAGGATTCCTGTACCTCGTCTCCTTCCTGAGATATGGGAAGAAGCTATTACTGCCTGGAACCCTGAAGTTTTTAGTTTAGAATGTTCCTCCTGGGGAAGGTGGGTCTCCTGAAGGAGAATTATATCAGGTTTGCCCTGTTTAAAGAAATGCAGTAGACATTTGTGCTTTATGGGATTATGGATGCCATTTACATTAAATGTCATAATAAGCGAGGTACTATTCATTATTAATGATACAGAGTAGACATTTCCCATTATAGCTACCCCCCTCCCCTTCTTCAAGTCTTAAATCAACATCAATGCAAGATTTTGAGGTACATTTGGCAATCTAAGTTGAATTATCAAATAGTGACTGTCAGTTATCGCTAAGTCTAATGACCTGAGCAGACCGCTCTCCAGGGGTTCCTTCCCTAAAAAGTCACTCACCGCAAGTGTAAAGGACTTGGGTAGTATTGCATATAACCAGCTACATAACATTAACTGCTATGCCAACAGGGCATGGTGAAAATTATAAAAGTGAAATAACCAGATAGGAAATATCACTAACATGGTACCACTTAACAATATGACAGTGTTTGAACCATATCTAATAATAAATAACCAATGATGAGGACCAGAACATGCTTCCAAGGTAGGGGAAACTACATTTTGTTTCCCTGAGTGAACTGGAGAAGCTTGGGTTGAATTAAGCTTCACCCCAGATTGGGGGTTAAGTCTAAGGCATCCTTTGCCCCAGGCCCCCTGTGGGCTACTGAGGCCCTGAAGTAAAAAAATAGAAACACAGAGGGAGAAAAAATAAAGACTTGATAGGGAAATAAAAGCCCAGATATGTCTGGCTGAGCTGATGCCTGGGGACTCACCATACCAAGTAATTTCACCTCCTCTCAGAATCTAGGATTACTTGAAATAAAGCAAGCCACTAACAGTGCATAATATGTAAAACCACAAATTATAGATAACTAAGAAGTACTATTGGTGTAAAATAATCTTTCAGTTTGGGCAGGCTGGCTTCCACAAAAACGAGTTCGAGTATTCAACTCATACCCTTATCTAGTCTGTACCAGAGTCACAAATTTTCAAAAATCCAGTAGAGGCCATGTGGTGTAGAGAAAAGAACAGCAAACTAAGAGGAGGAGAAGAAAGCAGGCAATTCAAATAATAATTTAAGTCCGATTTTCACAGTACTTCAAATAATTTAGGTCCCATGTTTTAGTCTCCAAAAGCAAATATCTAAGTCTTCTGATAGACCCAGCATTAAGCAATCAACTGATTGGGCATTTTTGTAAAAATAACAGCGGCATTTGGGGGGGGAGAATATCAGGAGGACATAGAGCCCCCAGGAGAGCCACAACAAGTGACCACGAGCTGCCCAGATATAGAGGGCCTGATTGAAAATTACTAACATGGTCTAGAGTCGAGCCCAGTTCTGAGACCCAGGTCAGGAAAAGAAAAATTCCCCCCAGCCTCAACGCCTCCTCTCCCCTCCCTCCTCAGCCTTCAACCCATTCCCTTATCCTCAGCATTACATGCTGAGAGTTGAAGGCCAAAAAAATCAGTCTCCATACTTCAGGTGTCCTGAACGGTGGTAACATTCCTGCTAAACTCAACCAAGCATTGCCTAGGATCAGGGATATCTGAGGTATTTTCTCTCTTCTCTATGCTGCGTGTTATCATAGTTATGGTCTGCCTGCACAGTGGCTGAGGAGCCTGAGCTGTAATAGGGCGTGCCCCCTCTGGAAAGATGATGCCTTTTGCAGTTAAGGCTTCTCAGGCCTCAGCAGCTGAAGAATATTCTTGCTTCCCTTTGGGCATAAAAATGACTAGCTTTGCAGAGTAAGGTGCGTTAAATGTGATGCCTTGGAATGTCAGTGCTAGGAGCAAAGGAAGGTAAGCCCAGCGTTGTTTCATTGTTTATGGTGCATAATCATGATCTATATAGAATCTGGTTTGGGCACAGAAGATCTTCTGTTTGCGCCATGCTGTCAGTAAAATCTGCTCTTTGGTGACATAGTTGCTGAAACGAGCAATAATCGAGCAAGGGCTAGCTGTCAGTGAAGTAGGCTTTGGTGCCAGAGCCCTGTGTACCCTCTCTAAATCTTAAGGGTAAGTCCTCTGAAAGATCTAGTGCTTTTTTAAGCAAGTTTGCCACAAATTCTTTTATTTTGGGACCCTCAACCCCTTCTGAGATGCAGTATAGATGAATATTTTTATGCCTCACCCAGTTCTCTGCATCTTCTTGGCAGGCTGATAACATCTCCTGTTGTTCCTGTAATTGCTGAACAAGGTTTTCCAAATCATCCACTCTGTTTTCTGTGGCTGTAATCTGGCACTCTAAATCATCTGCTCATTGCTCTAACAAGGTAACGTCCCTGTGGCCTTCACTGTGGAGTTGTTTAATATTTAAATGAGCAGATTTCATGGTAAATCATATCCACTTGATCTTTTTATTTTTAATTTTTGGTGGGTGATAGGTCACAGTGGTAGCTTTAGTTAGTGAAGGAGTGGGCTGTACTCGTGTGGTGTCCGACTCTGAAGCCTCAGAGCCTGATTGGCCTGCATCCACGATGTAGTCATCTATTTTCCGGGTCTTTACCAGCTTGGATCCCTTGTTCCCCCTCTTATTCATTGTTTTTAAGTGATTTGTTCCCAAAATTCTATATGATAGAGAGGGGAAATATCTGAGAAGGTGAAAGCAGCGATCTCCTTAGGCAGCCACCAACCTTGGGGTCGGAACCGGAAGTTAAAATTTTATGAAATTTTGTTGAATTTTGTGAAAATTCAGTGAATTCAAGAATTTGCTATTCTCACCCAGTCCTTCAAGTAGCACATAGTGTCTGAAATGCAAAAGCTAAATTTAGAGGGACAATGGACCTGTGACTGCTATTTGTGTAGGAGGTTCAAGGAGTGGTGTAAATAGTTTTCTGCTTACAGGACACAGAAAGGGGACACCAAAAATCAGTATGCAATACAGGAGTCTTCTTACTCTTTACTGCTTGCTTACCTTCAGCATTTATCTACATCTTTCTCGCTAATGTATGCTGTAGCTAAGGCCATGGATAGTTATGCTCTTCTCCATCCAGGGCTGCTCCCACCTCCACCTACAGTATACTCGCTGAAAAGGTTAATGCTTATTATACAATGGCAAGCAAGAATCCTGGACTCTAATTGATCAGTGTGTGCCTGATACAGTGATGATATCTCAGTATAACATCACTGTTGTTGATTGACCACAGCTTTCCTTGCTTTCTACTTCAGAAACAAAGATATACTGTCTCACTAAAAATCTAAAAAATGTGTAAATGTTTTCTTTTTATTTTGTATTACAGCAAGCCATTGTATAATAGCAATAATGCCCTCCAGGGTGTGTGTCATGGGGATAACATCACACCTCAGGTATTGGATGCACTCAGCCTGTGGCCTCATGCTCAACCACCTGAGGTGTGAAGTTATCCCAGCACTGCACACACCCTGTTGGACATTATTGCTTACATTTGAGAGTTTACCCGCACTAGGTCTAATGACTAGAATATGAATCCAAGCAGTCTGTTCCAGAGACATCTGATTTGCAAGTGAATACAGACAACCATGCAGGGCACATTTTCTCTTTTTCTCTTTAGAGTGAGCTGCTGGCTTTGTGAGATTTTATCACTTAGTACAGCATGTGTGCATAGTAAGTGGGACATACTTTACTTGACCATAAAGGGACATGTCAGCCCCATTTGGTCTCAAAGTGTCCCTAGTTTAAAAAAACACATTTTATGATTGTTCTTATTCTATAGAGACTGCTGATTTAACTGGTTGCTTGATTCAGACTCCCTTTTCCTTTTAAAGAGTGAAAAACAGTGTCAAGCATACTGGTGTTACCACACCAAAACATATCTGTTTACATTTCTTGACCAACTACAACTGCATCTTTCCTGGACTCAGGAACACCCCAAACACTATCTAGCTACTTGTTATGCAGTTGGAGTAGATGAGACTATTGTATCAGGAGTGGCTGTCCTGATTGAGGGTGTTTCTAATGTTCAGGAAGTATGCAGTAAGCTTAGGTAAACAACTTGGAGCAAAACAAGGCTGTGCATAACTATACATTCCCATGCATTTCAGTTCTAATGAACAAGGCAGCAGATTAAAGAACCAGCAACATCAATGAATTTTAGAGAAGGTAACAATCATAAAATGTGGGTTTTTACCTAGAAATAATATGATGCAAAAAAGGTTGACAATGTCCCTTTAAGTCAGGAACAGGTGTTACAGGTGAAAGCAAACACTGGTCTATACTTAAGTAATAATTTCTTAGATAGTTAACTGGGTCTCCTAAATTAGCTGGGAGAACCAGTACTTATTGTTATGAGGACTGCTTAAAGGGGAACAGTCAGCACAAAGGATACCCAACTCAGGTTTGGGGCTGGTCCCAATACATCTTTTGTGTGTAAAAACATTTTGGTTTACTTACTGTTTACTGTAGTATAAACAAGTGTATCAGCTACTTGTGCTTAGCTGCATGCTGACATCTTTTTTTTTTTTTTACTACAGATCCCAGAATCCCATGCAGCTAACATAAGAGCAGCAAGCAGCAGTGAGATGTTCAATAGCCTGCAATGAATGTTAGAACTTTCATAATCTCCAATCAGATTTTTTCCTGGACTACTTTCCTCCAAGGTCTAAGTACAGTCCTCTGTGACTGTGCTTAGCCCAAGAAGGAGAGAGGGACCAGCAAACAAAATATCAGAGCTTATATAATCACTAACATGCATTGTATGCTATAGAATCTTTTTATTACTACCTACTGCTTTGATGTCATCCACAGAGGATTCTGGGATTTGTAGTAATAGATGTCAATCTATTATACTACACTAAACAGTAAGTGAAACCAAATTGTTTTGCCCAAAAAGTGTACTTTGGGGCCAGCTCCACACTTGAGAGTGGAGATCCTTTGTGGTGACTGTTCACATTTAAATAAACCTGTATGCCTAATTTTTATGTTGATTGTGCGCATGCGCAAGAAACATATTGTGGCAGCTTTCTCCAGAAGCAGGTTGCGGAGGTGCGGTACTGTAGTGGCCAATGCCCCCACAGCCTTTAAAGGCTTGGCCTGCTTCCCTCAATGCCGTGGCATGCTACTGCTGACACTAGTTCAGCCAGCATGCCAGCAACTTGTAAAAATTTAGCCACTGCAATCAGGGGCCGCCTCGTCATTGCAGTGTCAGTCATTCATTGTAATCAGGGAGTGACATGACATTGCAGGGTGGGATCTTGAAACATTGATATTGTTTGTGAACATGGTGGCGGCTTACTGCCGTGTTCACAAACAATATTAACCCCTCCTGCCGAGCGGGCACCCAATCCCCCTTGGCAGCATGTGCCCCCCGACCGTGTTTATTTGCCGATGGGGGCCCCAATCCCTGTCGGCTTCAGTGCCACAAGATTTATGTTGCTGACAGGGGAGCCCACTCCACGTCGGCATTATGTAACCACCCTCCCACTTTTATTGTCTGCCGATGGGCTGCCCAATCCCCGTCAGCATAATGTCCCCCTCCTTTTGTTGTGTGCCGATGGGGGTGCTCAATCCCCGTCGGCATAATGTAATACCACCCCATTTTGTTGTGTGCTGATGGGGTGCCCAATCCCCCATCGGCTACAGCTTCGCCCCCAAAAGAAAGTCTCCACTGGCATGCTGGGAGCCCACCCCAGCGTGCCACATGCCCCTGTAAAATAAAAAACGGTCCCACAATGTTTTTTTTTTTAAACCTGTAAAACAGGAAACAGTCTCTCTGTGGTCTCCCTGCCCCCTTCCCACAACCCATGCCCACACACTGCACACCCTGCCTCTCCCCCCCCAATACTTACCTCCGGAGTCTGGCGTGACGATCTTTGGTGGACCCAGAACACGTCTGCACATTTCTAAGCCGACCACGAACTGAGGAAATGCCGGTAAGCTGTATAATGGAATAAATAGGGTTTTTTCAACTTTGATGCATATCTCAAGCATTTTTTTTTATTTTGTCACCAAATTTTCAACATGGGGTTTTTGGGACCCCTCGTCATGAATTCTGGCAACGTCATGTCGTTATTCGTCCCCAAAAGGTGATGTTGCTGTCACTGCAAGGAATCCTCTTTCAGGATTGATTAACAGAACAACAGTGCCAGTGTTCATGAGGTGGACTCTCAAAAAGCTTATGCGCAAATTTGGTGGGAAAATTAAAAAAAATTACTGTTTTAAGAGCATGCATTGCGCAGTTGCTATGCACACTCGTAACTTTGTGACTTTGCAATATTTTCATGCCAGATTTTCAACACTGGCATTTTTTCAGACCTTCTTGTGAATAGTACAGCTGTCATTTTCCACATGCTGACCGAAATGTGTTTTCGCACTTCCGGCACAGAGTAGCATGGTCACTGTGGGAAATCAGTGTTCAGGACAGATTAAGAAAATGACAGTGACACTGTTCATGAGCAGAGGTCCTAAAATGCCTATGTTGAAACTTTGGTGATGATACACCATAAAATGACTGTTACGAGTGTGCGTGTGCAATTTGCATGCATGCTTGTAATTTCATGAATTAATAATACTTTCACTCTAGATTTTCAACATTGCCATTGTTCTGCACTTCCTTATGAACAGTACAGCTGTCATTTTTCACATCCTGGCCGAAAAGTGTTTTTGCAATTCCGGAGCAGAATCGCGAGGTCGCTGTGGGAAATCAGTGTTTGGGACACATTATGAAAATGGTAGTGACACTGTTCATTAGCAGATGTCCTAAAAGGCCTATGTTGAAACTTTGGTGATGAAAGTCCATAACATGAGTGTATCACGAATGTGCATTCCGCAGTTTCCATACATGCTCATACATTCGCAAATTTGCAATATTTTCACTCCAGATTTTCAGCATTGCCACTTTGCCATGCCTCCTTATGAACAGTGCAGCTGTCTTTTTTCACATCCTGGTCGAAATGTGTTGTTGCTCTTCCGGCGCACAATAGTACGGCCACTATGAGAAATCAGTATTCGGGACATATTAAGAAAATTACATAGACACTGTTCATGAGCAGAGGTCCTAAAATGCCTATGTTGAAAATTTTGTGATGAAACTCCATAAAATAACTGTGTTACGAGCGTGTGTTGTGCAGATTCTCCGCACCCTTGTAAATTTGCAAATTAGTAATATTTTCATGCCAGATTTTCAACACTGGCATTTGTTCACACCTCCTTATGAACAGTACAGCTGTCACTTTTCACATCAAGGCTGAAATGTGTTTCTGCACTTCCAGCACACCATACTGCAGTCGATGTCGGAAATCAGTGTTTGGGACAGATTAGGATTGAGCGACTGTTGGGGGGAGTGACAAGAGCTCAACTGAGCTCTGTCAGGATTGCTGTGGATTTCTTTGTGGGCAGAAAACGGTGACAACGCAGGCAGGAGCCCAGTACAAAATGGCTGCCTGCAGTGCCAGGAGATGCAGAATGAGTGAGTGAGGGAGGGGGAGTGAGTGAGCTCAACAGAGCTTTGTTGGGACTGCTGCGGATTTCTTTGAGGGCAGAAAAAGGCAGCAATGCATGTATGAGCTGAGTACAAAAGGGCAGCCTGCAGCAGTGGGAGAAACAGAATGAGCGAGTGAGAGAAGGCGAGTGAGCGAGCTGAACGGAGCTCTATCGTGACTGGTGCAGATTTCTTTGAGGTCAGAAAAGGGTGGCAATGCAGGCAGGTGCCCAGTACAGAAGGGCAGCCTGCAGTGCTGGCAGAAATGGAACAAGCAAGTGAGACGGGGGAGTGAGTGAGGCCAATGGAAGCTTTGTTGGGACTGCTGCAAATTTTTTGTGGGCAGAAAAAGATGCCAACAGAGGCAGGAGCCCAGTACAATAGGGCAGCCTGCAATACCGGGAGAAACAGAATGAGTGAGTGAGATGTGGGAGTGAGCAACCTCAACAGAGCTCTGTTGGGACAGCTGCGGATTTCTTTGTGGGCAGAAAAAGGTGTCAGCGCAGCCAGGAGCCCAATACAAAAGGACAGCCTGCAGTGCTGGAAGAAACAGAACTAGCGAGTGAGAGAGTGGGAGTGGGCGAGCACAACAGAGGCGTATATTGACTGCTGTGATTTCTTTGTGGCCAGGAAAAGGCAGCAATGCAGGCAGAAGCCCAGTACAAAAGGCCAGCCTGCAGCGCCAGCAGAAACGGAATGAGCGAGTGAGAGAGGGGGAGTGAGCGAGCTCAATGGAGCTGTGTCAGGACTGCTGCAGATGTCTTTGTGGGTGGAAAAAGCCACCAACGCAGGCAGGAACCCAGTATGAAAGGGCAGCCTGCAGCAGCGGGAGACACAGAATGAGCAAGTGAGTGAGGGGGAGTGAGTGAGCTCAGTGGAGCTCTGTTGGGACTGCTGCGGATTTCTTTGTGGGCAGAAAAAGGCAGCAATGCACGCAGGGGCCCAGTACAAAAGGGCAGCCTGCAGCAGCAGGACAAACAGAACAAATGAGTGAGAGAGGGAGAGTGAGTGAGTGAGTGAGCTCAACAGTGCTCTATCATGACTGCTGCGGATTTCTTTGTGGGCAGAAAAGGGCAGCAATGCAGGCAGGAGCCCAGTACAAAAGGGCAGCCTGCAGCGCCAGCAGAAACAGAATAAAGGAGTGAGTGAGGCCAATGAAGCTTTGTCGGGACTGCTGCAGATTTCTTTGTGGAAAGAAAACAATGCAAACAGAGGCAGAAGACTGGTACAGAAGGGCAGCCTACAGTGCCAGGAGAAATAGAATGAGTGAGTGAGGCAGGGGTAGTGAGTGACCTCAATGGAGCTCTGTTGGGACTGCTGCGGATTTCTTTGTGGGCAGAAAAAGGTGCCAGTGCAGGCAGTAGCCCAGTACAGAAGGGCAGCCGTTAGTGCTGCGAGAAACAGAACGATAGAGTGAGAGAATGGGAGCGAGTGAGCTCAACAGAGGTCTATCATGACTGCTGTGGATTTCTTTGTGGGCAGGAAAAGGCAGCAATGCAGGCAGGAGCATAGTATAAAAGGCCAGCCTACAGCACCAGCAGAAACAGAATGAGCGAGTGAGAGAGGGAGAGTGAGCAACCTCAACATAGCTGTGTTGGGACTGCTGCACATGTCTTTGTGGGCAGAAAAAGCTGGCAACGCAGGTAGGAACCTAGTACAGAAGGGCAGCCTGCAGCAGAGGGAGACACAGAATGAGCGAGTGAGGGAGGGGGAGTGAGTGAGCCCAACGGAGCTCTGTTGGGACTGCTGCGGATTTCTTTGTGGGCACAAAAAGGCAGCAATGCACACAGGGGCCCAGTACAAAAGGGCAACCTGCAGCGGCAGGAGAAACGAATGAACGAGTGAGAGAGTGGGAGTGAGTGAGCAAGCTCAACGGAGCTGTATCATGACTGCTACAGATTTCTTTGTGGCCAGAAGGAGGCAGCGATGCAGGCAGGAGCCCAGTACAAAAGGGCAGCCTGCAGTGCTGACAGAAACAGAATGAGTGAGTGAGAGGGGGGAGTGAGCGAGCTCAATGGAGCTCTGTTGTGACTGCTGCAGATTTGTTTGTGGGCAGAAAAACGCACCAACAGAGTCAGGAGACCACTACAAAATGGTGCCAGGAGAAACAGAATGAGCGAGTGAGACAGGTGGAGTGAGCATCCTCAACAGAGCTCTGTCAGGACAGGTGCAGATTTCTTTGTGGGCAGAAAAAGGTGCCTTTGCAGGCAGAAGCCCAGTACAAAAAGGCAGCCTGCAGTGCCAGGAGAAACACAACCAGCGAGTGAGAAAGGGGGAGTGAGCGAGCTCAACAGAGCTCTATCATGACTGCTGCAGATTTCTTTGTGGGCAGAAAAGGGCAGGAACGCAGGCAGGAGCCCAGTATAAAAGGGCAGCCTGCAGAAACAGAATGAGCAAGTGAGACAGGGGGAATGAGTGAGGACAACGGAGCTCAGTCGGGACTGCTGCAGATTTCTTTGTGGGCAGAAAAAAAATGCCAACAGAGGCAGAAGCCCAGTATAAAAGGGCAGGGTGCAGCACCAGGAGGAACAAAATGAGCAAGTGAGATGGGGAGTGAGCGACCCCAAAGGAGCTCTGGTGGGACAGCTGCGGATTTCTTTGTGGGCAGGAAAAGGTGCCAGTGCAGGCAGGAGCCCAGTACAAAAGGGCAGCCTGCAGCGCTGGGACAAACAGAACTAGAGAGTGAGAGAGGGGGAGTGAGCAACCTCAACGGAGCTGTGTCGGGACTGCTGCACATGTCTTTGTGGGCAGACAAAGCTGGCAATGCGGGCAGGAACCCAGTACAAAAGGGCAGCCTGCAGCAGTGGGAGACACAGAACAAGTGAGTGAAGGAGAGGGAGTGAGTGAGCTCAACGGAGCTCTGTTGGGACTGCTGCGGATTTCTTTGTGGGCACAAAAAGGCAGAAGTGCATGCAGGGGTCCAGTACAAAAGGGCAGCCTGCAGCGGTTGGTGAAACAGAATGAATGAGCAAGAGAGTGAGAGTGAGTGAGCTCAACGGAGCTGTATAGTGACTGCTACAGATTTCTTTGTGGCCAGAAGAAGGTGGCACTGCAGGCAGGAGCCCAGTACAAAAGGGCAGCCTGCAGCGGTGGGAGAAACAGAATGAACAAGTGAGAGAGTGGGAGTGAGTGAGTGAGCTCAACGGAGCTGTCTCATGACTGCTACAGATTTCTTTGTGGCCAGAAGAAGGCAGCAACGCAGGCAGGAGCCCAGTACGAAAGGGCATCCTGCAGTGCCAACAGAAATGGAACGAGTGAGTGAGAGAGGGGGGTGAGCGAGCTCAACAGAGCTCTGTTGGGACTGCTGCAGATTTGTGGACAGAAAAAGGCACCAACAGAGTCAGGAGACCACTACAAAATGGCAGCCTGCAGTGCCAGGAGAAACAGAATGAGAGACAGGTGGAGTGAGGAACCTCAACAGAGCTGTGTTGGGACAGCTGCGGATTTCTTTGTAGGCTGAAAAAGGCACCAATGCAGGCAGGAGCCCATACAAAAGGGCAGCTTGAAGCACCAGGACAAACAGAATGAGCACATGACATAGAGAGACTGAGCGACCTCAACGGAGTTCTGTTGGGACAGCTGTGAATTTATTTGTGGACAGACAAAGATACCAATGTAGCCAGGAGCCCCGTACAAAAGCGCAGCCTGCAGCGCCAAAAGAAACAGAATGAGTGAGTGACAGAGAGGTAGTGAGCAAGCTCAATGGAGCTCTCTTGGGACTGCTGCAGATTTCTTTGTGGGCAGAAAAAGGCAGCAATGCAGGCAGAAGCCCAGTACAAAAGGCCAGCTTGCAGCGCTGGCAGAAACAGAATGAGTGAGTGAGAGAGGGTGAGTGAGCGAGCTCAATGGAGTTGTGTCAGGACTGCTTCAGATTTCTTTGTGGCCAGAAAAATCCGCCAGCGCAGGCAGGAGCCCAGTACAAAAGGGCAGCCTGCAGCAGTGGGAAACAGAGAACGAGCGAGTGAGGGAGGGGGAGTGTGTGAGCTCAACGGAGCTCTGTTGGGACTGCTGCAGATTTATTTGTGGGCAGAAAATAGCAGCAATGCACACAGGGCCCCAGTACAAAAGGGCGGCCTGCAGTGGTGGGAAAACCAGAATAAGTGAGTGAGAGAGGGAGTGAGCAGGACTTCCACAGGGTTGCACGCATGCCTGGCATGATTGGGGCCATTGACTGCACCCACGTGGGCATCCGCATGCCACCTGAGCCCCAAGGCATGGCATATATCAACAGGAAGGGGAGCCTGAGCATCAATTGCCAGGTGGTGTGCAATGCTATGAGGCGCATCATAAATGTCTGCACCACACACCCTGGGAGTGCACATGATGCATTCAGTCTGGTACAATGAACTCCCTTCCGACGTCTCCTCCATCTCCAAATTAGGACCTTTCAAGTCAGCCCTCAAAGAGCACATTCTCACCTCGTGGTACTGCCAATGTACCAGCTAGTGCCGGGTCATCTATCTGTCATCTTATGGGACCACCCTGCCACTGAGCTGCTACCGATAGGGCTACCAAACATTACCTATTAACAATGCCTCCTTTGGCTGCACTCACAAGATATATGTCTAATACTCTACTTTGCTGTAAATATCAAACCTCTTACTCCCTCCTTCTATCAGCAAACTTATTGTTCTCTTGAAAAGTGTAAAATACAGCTCTCGGTAACACATTCAATGCAATGTACAGCTGATCTGGATTCTGCAATATTGTATAACGGAAAACACTATAAACTTTTGCTGCCATGCTATGTCTATATGTATTAAGTGTTTGTATTTGTTTTTTCTGATGTGGAGCCTTTGTAAATGAGTTCCTGACTCAAAGGTTATAATCCTAAAGTTTGTAAAATAAATAAATAAATCTGGCACAGCTCTGTGTGGTGCCACAGGTTTGAACGTGGGGACATTCCCATGGGACACCTTGTGGGTGAGTATGGCATGGGCCAGGGGCCAGTGGCGTGGCAAACCTGGGTTTGGGTGAGGCAGGGTATGTGTGGTGGTGTGGGTGCCATAGACAGGGCAAGGGATGCAGAACAGCATAGAATAGGGCTAACTATGTTACTCTCCACACAGGTGACAGCAAGTACCCACTAAGTCTATGGCTGCTCCCCCATGCTGGCGACCAACGCCCCCTGCAGAGGAATGTTACAATGAGGCACATGCCAGTACATGCAACATCATCGAGTGAGTCTTTGGCATGCTGAAGGCATGATTCCATTGCATAGACAGGTCAGTCGGTGCCCTACAGTACAGCACCTCGAAAGCCTGCAGCCTATTCCTGGCCTGCTGCATACTGCACAACATGGCCATTGACTGTGGAATAGCTGACAAGCCTGAGGATGGTGACCGTAGCAGGAACAATGGTGACAATGGATCAGAGGGGGGTGTACAACCCCCCCCGGACAGAGGGACCCCTGACTGATACAGCAGGCTCGACACCTCCATGACACGGTCACACAGGAACACTATGATGAACACAGGTAGGTGGTGTGGCACATGTGCATGGGCCACACAGACCAGTACACCACACACATGCAGGGACAAGGACAGTGACAGGCATGCACAGAACGTGACACTAAGCAGGGATAGGGGAGATGGTTGCACACACCTACACACAGCAACAGACACATGCTACACAGGCATGTGCACACACACACACACACACACACACACACACACCGCAGTGGGGTGGCATGGATTGAGCACATGCCACTGGTGCACCAGATACAGCAAGCTAGGCTGCCCTCATCCGCCCCGCTCTCATGGCTCCCAGCAGTCTGGCATGCACACACAGTACGCGCTTTGCAACACACCTGTGCGCCACCACATGTGACACACACACACACACACCGCCTATGTGTGCTCAGGGCAGCAGCAACAGACAGCAGACAGGGCAGACCACACCTCAGGCCAGCTGTGTGGTTCCACGGCTGTGTTGGCCACATTGGCAGCTGCACTGTGGCCTATCGGCAGCTGCAGGCTGCGCATCAGCCATGGGGGTGTGTCTGATGCCCCCCAGGGGTGGATGTGTGGGACTGTGACCGAGTCCTCACAGGGTTATGTAGGCAGCCAAACAGTCCAGCCCCGGGTGTGCCAGGGATACCTACATCCAAGCCCAGGTTCCACTGTGATGGGGTTGCCCGACGTCGGGCCTGTGGGGTGGACAGCACACTGTGGGGGTCTCTTGCACACGGCCATGTCCAGTGGCAGCCAGCAACGCAAAGCCATCTGCAATGGCATCGACAATGCAGTCCATGGCTGGAGTCGTGGCCTCCTGCATGCATTGAAGCCCCACCAGGATCTGTGCAGTGCCCCTGTCCTGCTGCTCAGCTAGCTGGCACACCTCCACCCACAGTGCATGCACCCTGGTGGTGAGCAACACCTGTTGCTCAATGGATGTCCATAGCAACCTGGTGTTCTCAGCTAGCTGGTCTGCATCCTGTGCCTCCTGGCTGGGTAACCGACTGGCTGTGGGTGACCTGCCATGTCGTCCAGCCTCCCTCTCTGGTGGACACTGCACAGTGGTGCCTACAGTGGTGTAGTTTGGGTAATAAAGCACCCTCACTTAGGTTCTTGGTTGGAACTGCAAGCAGTGAAGAAACACAGATGAGTGGTGTCTACTATAAAGGATTTATTACTGGTATTAAGCAAGCTTACAACCAAACAAACACAATGGAAAATCACACTGAGGGAGAATATCTGCAATCTTTGTAAAGCTTACCTAGGTAGCAAATTTATCAGGTCTCATCTCTTCTCAGAGAAAAATTCATAATGCAATAGGTCTTATACTTCTGCTACTATGGCAACCAGCAAAAAGACATATAAACACATACTGTTGGACAATTAGGTGTCTGGCTAGCTTAGGAACACTTGCTGATCCAGCATAAAACTTAAATATCACAAACAAAAACATTTCTCATAGTCAAGGTCGTCTTACAGGGTCTCACGTAATTGCTTGGTAATAGCTATTCTGCACTAAGCTGTAGATCGCAGTGTTGCCTAACTAATAATTATACAATGGTCCAAAGATGCTCTCTAGTATTACAATTAGGATTACCATATAATACCATGATTATATGAAATAAAGTACAATAGAACTTAGATCCTGACACTTATGCTTATATGATAAGTGCTTGTGCCCTAAGTATTACTGTCTGCAAAGTAGGGAGACAATCAGGGATGCTGGACCATGGATAACAGTGGGAAGGGGTATAACTCGCGCACTGGTGGTGGGACTGGTGTCCGGCTGCCTGGTGGCACCCGCAGCCTACTGCTGCCGCCCGTCCATCTGCTGTACATTGCCCTGCACCTGTGGAGCTGTGGCAGCACCACCACCCATGCAGGGAACAGCAGTGGCACCACACACCGATGCACCTGCAGTGCTGGCAGATTGCTGTGCAGCTGAGGGCACGGCACTGGGCCTTGATGCTACCTGTGATGTGGGCAGGAGAAGCTCCTCCACAGTGTTGTCCATGCTGTCCAGGATCAGTGTGATGCCATCTTTGGAGTTGGACCCCGCCCTGACCTGTGTCTCTGTGCACAGCACACCAAGGCTGGCATCCTGCAGAAACACATCCAGGGCCTCATCTGAACCCAGACCAAGGACATCCACCTGCACCGTGGTGCTCAGCTGTGGCTTGTTGGGGCCACAGATGCTGGTGGACAGTGATGGTCCATCCACAGGGGCTGTGTTGCCATCCACAGGTGTCATGGATGCTGCCTGCACCCCAACCTCTGCACGGAGTCATACTGGTGCTGCAAGAGAGGAAGGGCGTGTCAGGGATGTGTTGCCCCGCATGTCCCCCCCTGTGTATGCCACTGGTGTACATGGCCAGCAGTGTGTCATGCACTGGGGTTTGCACACGTACATGTGGCATATGGGACAGTGACATGCACACTGGCATGCCTGTGTACACACCCTCAGGGCTAGTACATGTGCATGTGTAACATACATACCATGCAGTGATGGGATGCCACCCATCTGGAAGCCCCCTCTGGGCACACCCACCACTGAGATGTGGCAGATGGTGGCTGCCACTAACTCCTCCATTGGCATCAGTGTGGGTGCATTCAATGGCTCTCCACCAGTGGCACTATGGGACGCTCTTATGGCCACCACCTTCTCCTTGATGTGCCACCTGTCCATCCTGACCTCCTTGTGGCACTCCAGTGCCAACCACTGGTGGCTGCCATGCTGGTTCACATAGGCTGCCACCTTGCCCCATCCGATGGCCCTGTCATGCAGTGTGCCTGTGGCACCGCTCAACAGGGCCTCCCTGTCCTAGTATGCCTCAAACAGGGCATCAGTCTCCCCCATAGTAAAGTTGGGCCTGCACTTGTTAGCAGGCCCACACTCCTCACCCTCCTCTTGTCCCAACATGTCACCACCTGTGAACATGCACAGCACAGTGTGTCAGTGCCAGCATGGCCCTCGGCAGTGCTGCCTTGCATTGCTGCAACATCCCTGTGTGTTGCTGCAGCAGCCTTCACCTACCTGTCAAGGCTGCAATACGGTCCATGGCCTGTGCTGTTCTCTGGTGCTTATAAGGTGCATCGCATGCAAATTAGCTTTTGCACAATGGTAATGATATGCTAATGCACCTGACTGCACTGCACATTGGCTGATGAGGTCAATTGCATAAGGCAGCTGAATATCGTGCAGTTGCGCCGTGCTCAGCAGTGTTGTGCTGGAGCAACTCCATGGTACATGTCCTGCACATGCACAGTACGTGGTCCCGCTGTGCACATGTGCACCCCTCACATGGACCTATCGTGCACATGCCATGCCTTGTGGCATACTGCACATCCATGCTCATGCACAACACTCTGCGGGGTCAGGACCTGTCACCTCTGGCTCAGGGTCATGACACCATGCAGGGGTGTGTCAAGCATGTGGTGCACATGACTGGACACACACTGTCACCCTGCATTGTGCATCCACATCGTGCATCTATACAATGCATGATTGTGTGCTGTTGCACCCTATCGCACAATGCACACATCCTGCCAGCATGTGCATTTTCCACCGTGGAGGCCCAGAACTGCATTGCGCTTGACAATGGTGAACAGACGTGACCGTCAGGCATGCAACTGGTCCAACATCGATCTAGTCAACCTGGTGGAAGTGGTCTAGCCTTTTGTGGCCCAGCTATATATGGCCAGGTGCCATTACAGCAGGCGCAGAGTCAGGTGTGGCAGACGGTGTTGCGATCCCTCAAAAGGCACATGGGCGGGGCATGGTCGCTGAACAGTGTTGCCACTGGTACATGGACTTGTGGCACAGGAGCCCTGATTTGCTGTGACGGCTGCAGTCGAGGGTGCAGCATGGGGCTGTCCCCACAGCCAGATAGGTATGTGCTGCTGGTGTGCATGCCCATGTGCCCAACCATGGTTTTCATAGGTTTGCGCAGTGTGCTTTGCTGCTGGGGTGGAACCGTCCCTGTGACCAGTCATTACTCATGTCCATGGCACATGTGGTGCATATGCTGGTGTGTTGGTCGGGGGTTTTGCTTGGTGCCGGACACGTACAATGTGGGCCGTGGGGTGGTGGGGGACCTTCCATACGTGTGTACTCATGTCCTCCCCTCTATGTGTCCACAGGGCCAGAGGACTTCAGGCAGGCCAGGGAGGCCACAGACAGTGTGCGGGCCTGGGATAGGCCAGAGGACGGTGCTCGCAGGGGTCAGAGGGGTGCAGGTAAGGGTGGTCACTTTGGTGGTGCCTGTCACTGTGGGTGGGCAGATGGTGCAGGTTATGGCCATGGTAGAACCAGCCTAGTGTCAGGTTGACTGTGTGTGGCACATGGTCCATCTGTCATTCCACTGTGGCATGTCCGTTGGTGGCATGTGGCCAGCCGTTGGGGGGCTGTGTGCCCGGCCACCACTTTGTGTGCTGCATCAGTGCTGCCACCCAGTGCTATGTGCTCATGTCCACATGTGCATGGTGCCAGAAGGCTACACTGTCTGCCTTTCTGCACCACTGGGTGTGCCGGTTGGATTGCTTGGGTGGACAACATGGCACAGGTACATTGTGTACCCCTGTAGTGCTTTCCCCCACTGTCCACAGTGCTGTGGGTGGGTGTCATTTGTGCAGTGCATTGATTGCCTCTCTTGTCCCTTCCCCTAGGTGCACATCAGCCAGCTGCCAGAAGGGCAGCCCAACTGCAACCACAGGGCCTGGCAACAGTGATACTGCTACAAAGGAGGATCCTGCGTGTGACCATGGGGATCTGGAGTGCACTGCAGGCCCTGGAGAGGTCGCAGACCCATCACTGAGGGGTCCATCTGTCATTGCCCTCTCCCCGCCCATTTCTGTTCCCCATCATTTGCTCCTTCAACTGTACAGACCACCTCTCCCCATCCCCCTCTCCCTCCCCCCCTCTCTTGCCGCATTGTTTGCTGTTTTGTACATCACCTTTTGTATTTTATAAATGCTTTTGTAGCACATTTCTGTGTCTGCATCTGATTTGCAGCTGGCATGGGGAGCCATGCTGCAGCCATTTGTTCCCTGTTACTTGGGTCACCGTGGGTGTGGGGAGGGTCACTGGTGGTGCCATGGCAGCTGTGGGGTCTGTGTTGGTTGTGCCACTGTGTCTCATGGCCTGATGTGTGTACCTGGGTGCACTCAGTTAGGGTGTGTTGGCCCATGGGATCATTGGGGTGCTATTCCACTGCCATGGTGGTAGGGGTGCCATGGTCAGGGTCCTGTCCCCTTGGTGGCTTGACCCCCCTGGGGTTGTTGGGCTTCCACCTTCCAAGGCTGTTCTGCATGAGGAGGTGGCCTGTGGCATTGTGCAAGGGGTGGTTCGGCACTGGTGTGGGGGGTGGGGGCATGGGTGTCATTGTGCCAAGGGGATGGGGGTCATTGTGTCCATGGTGTGCACTGTGGGGGTCTCCTGTACCCCTTCCCTGTGTTGCCTTGGTTCTATGTCTTTCCTACTACCTGTTGCTCCTGCCCTGCTCACTGGTGTTGTGCTCAGCTCTGCACCTCCGTGGTTGTGCTGGTGCATCTCTGGTTGCACCATGGCACATTTTTGCCATATTCAGCTATCTTGTGCATGACTGTTTCCGGTGGTGCATCTTCTGAATATGGCTCCGGATGCACCATGGTGCAGTTTACTTGTGCTGCGCCGGTCTTGCGCCAGGGAATGTCTTATTTCTGAATATCCAGGCCGTGGGGTCAAATTAAAAAAAAAAAGTTATAAACAAGAACTGGCATTTTTTCAATATTTACTCTTAACCTTGCAATTCTTTACTTTTTGAACCCCCATTTTTACCATGGTAATGTTTTTTACCTCACATAATGAACATGACAGGAGTCATTTTCAAATCTCCCTCCAAAGCTTGTTTTTGCAGTTGTTCCGCAAAATCACATTTCAGGTGGCATTTAATAAATGACACCTGTCATGTTAATATGCTGGGGTAATTGAAAGCTACTGTCTTGCAAATTTAAGGCCACAATCTAAGAAACCAAAACGGTTATGTGTGACACTCTTCATTTACTAATGATGACAATGTTTCTGTTAAAACGCCTGTCTATCCGCATGCAAGCAAACATGCTCAGCACTGACAAACACTTGTTTCATTTATTTTAAATTATATATAATTAATTAATTAAAAGAATCATTGAAATAATATTTTTGACATAGAATTATGATTTTTAACTTTCCTTATAAAATGGGTATATAATTCTTTAATCTGGTTGGCTGACAGCCCTTGCCAGCTATGCCTTTTTTAGCTTATAGCATGGAAAATAACAAGTACCTGTCCCTGTAGTATAGTTCAGATCCATCCAATGCCATTGTTTGCAATTTTGCCACCATTTTGTGCCCATTTAGTGAGTGAAATTGGAAGCTACGGAAGTGAGAATAAACAGTTACAGCACTTAAAAAGTGTTGTTTCTACTTACAAAATGCTCTTGCAGTCTCTCCAGTCCACTCCCTCTCTCTCCTGAGCAGCGGGTATCATGGACTTCACAAACTCCCTCTTGACCTGCAAGCAGAGTGAGACCACTTAGACTTTTTATGTTGCTTGCACGCATGTGCAAGAAACATAGTATCATCATCTGAGTTTTCGGAGGTGTGGCACCCGTCTTCCAATTCAGTCACTGTGTTTGCAGGTGTGGCCCCAGTTCCACAATCACTGCTGCAGCTGTCTATGACAGCAGTTGAAATTGCAGTGGTCATACAGTTGAAAGGGAGAGCTCCGCTTCGGTGAGCAGAGCTCCCCCCTCCACACACACAGGCACGCATACTGCGTGCTCATGCGCCTCCCCCCCATGCACACACTGTATGGCTGATGGGGGGTGCCCAACCCCGTCAGCTCCATGCCCCCCCAAAGCTTCCAGGTGCCATGCTGGGAGCCCACCCCAGCGTGGCAAAATTTGTTATGGCCTACGGGGGTGCCCAATCCCCCATCGGCTCCACGCCTCCCTCAAAGTATCCAGGTGCCACGCTGGGAGCCCACCCCAGCATGGCAAATGTCCTCATCGCCTTACTGAAAAGCAAAAACTGTAAATGCAAAACTGTCCTCTGCACTTCTCCCTGCCCCTCCCACAACCCACACCCACCCACTACACACCCTGCCTCCCCACCCCCTCACCCCATACTTACCTTCGGACCTTGGCACGATGATCTTGGTGGACTGGGAACAAGTCTGCACTCTTCAAAGCCGACCGCGAACTGAGGAAATGCCGGTAGCTCTATAATGTAATAAATAGAGTTTTTCAACTTTGCTGCATATCTCAGGCATTTTTGGGACTTTTGTCACCAAATTTTCAACATGGGGTTTTTGGGACCCCTCCTCATGAATTCTATCACTGTTATGGCGTTAATCAGGCCCAAAGGGTGATTTCGCAGTCACTGCGCAAAATCACCTTTCGGGACTGAGTAACGAAAACAGTGCCAGTGTTCATAAGGGGCGCTCTCAAAAAGCCTATGTTGCAAATTTGGTGAAAATTCCTAAAAGACTGTTTTATCGAGTGTGCATTGTGCAGTTCCTACATCACCATAAGTTCCGCAAATTTTTAATATTTGCACTCCAGATTTTCAACATTGCCATTTTACCACACCTCCTTATGAGCAGTACAGCTGTCATTTTTCACATCACGCCCAAAATGTGTTTCCGCACATGTAGCACACAATGGCGCAGTCGGTGTGCAAAATCAATGTATGGGACACATTAAGAAAATCACAGTGACACTGTTCATGAGCAGTGGTCTTAAAATGGCTATGTTGAAAATTTGGTGAAAAAATTCCTAAAAATGACTGTTTTATGAGCATGCGTTGCGCAGTTCCTACACATGCTCATAAGTTCGCTAATTTTTAATATTTTCACTCCAGATTTTCAGCATTGCCATTTTACTACACCTTCTCATGAGCAGTACAGCTGTCATTTTTCACATGTCACCCAAAATGTGTTTGTATGCATGTAGCGCACAATGGCGCAGTCAGTGTGTGCAATCAATGTTTGGTACAGATTAAGAAAATCACAGTGACACCGTTCATGAGCAGAGGTGTTAAAATGGCTATGTTGAAAACTGGGTGAAAAAATTCCTCAAAATGACTGTTTTCTGAGCATTTGTTGCGCTGATCCTACGCATGCTCGTAAGTTCGCGAATTTTCAATATTTTCACTCCAGATTTTCAACTTTGCTATTTTACCACACCTCCTTATAAGCAGTACAGCTGTCATTTTTCACATCTTGCCCAAAACATGTTTCTGCACATGTAGCACACAATGGCGCAGTCGGTGTGCGAAATCATTGTATGGGACACATTAAGAAAATCACAGTGACACTGTTCATAAGCAGAGGTCTAAAATTGGCTAGTTTGAAAATTTGGTGAAAAAATTCCTAAAAGTACTATTTACAAGCGTGTGTTGCGCGGTTCGCTCGTAAGTTCGCAAATTTTAAT
This sequence comes from Neoceratodus forsteri, assembly GCA_016271365.2. Taxonomy (NCBI): domain Eukaryota; kingdom Metazoa; phylum Chordata; order Ceratodontiformes; family Ceratodontidae; genus Neoceratodus; species Neoceratodus forsteri. Next base: position 27,559,638 of record JADMNL010000035.1, on the reverse strand, counting down.
ATTTGCACTCCAGATTTTCAACATTGCCATTTTACCACAACTCCTTATGAGCAGTACAGCTGTCATTTTTCACATGTCGCCCAAAATGTGTTTCCATGCATGTAGTGCACAATGGCACAGTCAGTGTGCGGAATCAATGTATGGGACACAGTAAGAAAATCACAGTGACACTGTTCATGAGCAGAGGTCTTAAAATGGCTATGTTGAGAATCTGGTGAAAAATTCCCTTCAGACATTCTGCAATGTTACTAATGAAGACATTGAACAGGACTGGCCCAGGACCGATCCCTGCAGCACCCACTGGTGATCCCTCTCCTAGACTGCACACCATTTACCACACACTCTCTGCCTCCTGTCAGTTAGCCAGTTTCTAACCCAGTTTACCACCCTTTCCCCCATGTCCAGCCTACCCAGCTAGTTTATCAGCCTCCTATATGGGATGGTGTCAAAGGTTTTGCTGAAATCAAGGTAAGCGTCCACTGCCCCACCCTGATTCACTTCCTTTGTCACCCAGTCAAAGAAATCAAACAGATTTGTCTGACATGATGTCCCCACTGTGAATCCATGTTGTCTATGGTCCTGGGCTCCGATGGCATCTAGATGCCCCACTATCCATTCTTTAAGCAATGTCTCCATGATCTTCCCTACTACTGAAGTGAGGCTGAATGGCCTATTGTTCCCTGCCTCCTCCCTGCTGCCAGACTTGTGTAGAGGGACCACATGTGCCCTCCTCCAATTCACTCATGTTGAATGACTCAGTGAACATGGTTGCCAGAGGTACTGCTATCTCCCTTCGCAGTTCTCTTAATATCCTTGGGCATATGTCATCTGGTTCCATCGCTTTGTCCACCTTCAGTTTAGTGAGCTCCTGCAGGACTCTTTTGCCTTTGAATGGACTATTGTCCACCTCTTCACCCCCTTGGCAACTGCTGTACTGCTGTGGCCCTTGCCCCTCCCACTCTTCTGTGAATACTGAGCGGAAAGACACAGTGGATGTCTTGGGAGGAAGGCATGGAACAATCACTTCCAAATACCTAAACAGCACATACAAGCAAGCAACATTCAGCATTGACAAATGCTTGTTTGAAATGTAAGACTGCAGATTGGCAGTGTGCTGCTGGCAGGTCTTTATGGAAACTTGCCGGTGGCCTAAGGCAGCAACACACAGCACAGCACAACACAGCACAGTGTCTCTGGTGGCAGCAGCAAATCAAACAGCACCCTAAGAGAAGCAGCTGGACTATTTCAAATAACATAACACATTTTTTTGTTAATTTTACTAATTTTTTTATTTTAATATCACAGTCTCTCAACATACTGTATGTCCATTTTATAAGTGCAGTAACTCACTCCAGTGTACATGTTATGCTCTGATAAATACACTTCTAAGGGCGCTATGGTGTTGGGTCTGCAACCTTGTACCTCTTTTCATCACTAAGCATGTGTTTATCAGATTATAACCTACACCCCATCTTATGTTATTGCTTACTTATCCTCCTCACCCACTGATCAGGACCTCCTGCTGCCTTCACCAGTGCAACCATCCCATCCAGTCCATTGTGGCTGTCTCTTATCTGGGACCTGGATCTCCTGGACTCACCTAGACCCACCATGAAGCCAGACCCACTCCCCCAGCTCTCATCTTGGAGTGGGCTTCCTTCTGATCCTTGTTTTTTTCTGCATGCAGTCCAATTAACCCCCTAGAAGAGGTAACGTTCCAGAGCTGACCCCAGGCACAGACAAAGAGGCCCAATGTTGGACTTGGGGAGGCAGGTGCGATGTCATTATCCATGATTGGCAGCTTTTTTCCTTGTTTCCTCAGTCCTCTGGAATCACAGCCCTACAATGATGACATCACTGTGACATCACTGTGCATGCACTGGCACACAGTGCATCAGTGTCTGCTGCTTTCCCCTAGTTGTGGACTACTCAGCTGCCTCACCCCAAGCCAGCCACAGAGGTCAGGGGCATGCACCATGAGCTACGTTTTCCCCCTCCCAGTGGAGAGCTGTTCCTTTGATGCCCAATTCCTCCCCCCTGCCAGCCAGCCCTCCAACATTCCAGGCTCATTATAAATCCCAATTTGTCATCACTGCAAGTGGCAGCGTTACTGCTACACCAGCAGGCTGGTCAACATAGAATAGGACATAGAGTAGAATAGTATAGAATAGAACAGAACAGAATAGAATAGAACATAGAATATGCGAATTCATTGTTTGGCAGTACTAATGCGTTAATATTTATTTAACTTTGCTTACCAGGAGAGTGCACTGGTAGCAAGTACCTTTTTTCAGGCACGACCTGGGTGTAGAAGCACAAACAGGAAAAATTACTGTGAATACATATGAATGCATATGAAAATACAACAAATAGTAGACAAACATCAGCACGATTGGTACTAATAATATAATATACCAAGGTGCTTGTAATGTAATACACATTGGTAAAGTTGCAGGTAAAAAATGAGGAGGAAGATGGAGGAAGGGGTATGTGGCTGAGATTGGTCAGTGGGTGTGATGGCTAGACTAAGCTGTGTGGCTATGAGAGGGGGTGATTATCAAAAGCAAGAGTAGACTTGGGCTGAGTAGTGTAACTTAACCGGGAGACAAGCAGCCTGTTGCTCAGTGTGCCTTCCTGGTGAAACATTTCAACAAAAAACTTATGGAGCTTGAGAAAGGCAAAGGGAGAGGAAGATATTTTGACAAAAGGAGGTAGGGAGTTCTAAAGTGAAGCTGCACAATACCTAAATGAGGGATGATCAACATTTGTGTGAAACTTGGGAATTATTATATTGTTATTGGTTACAGAGTGGAAAGAAGGTCTACGAGAGAGATTTGGCTGCTGAGGTATAGTAGGTAGGTGTCCCAGTATGCATAGTTTTCTTTACTAGTGTTGCAAGTGTTGGATTGGATTTGAAGTCAGAAGGAAATCAATTAAGGGATTTGAGAGCCATATAGTTATGAACATTGGACGTGCAACCTAACACACATTTTCATATTTTGTAGTGTAGAGTGTTTTTGCTGCAGTATAGATTTACTGGCATCATCAGTTACAACTGATCTGAACTCTAATGATGGGACAAGGTTTGCCAGTGCAATACAGATTCTGGCCTCGGGAGTTAAGAAATGTCAGTACAGAGCACCTAGCTTCCGATGGAAAAAGAGAGGTGGTGTGGTGGAGATGGGATTAGAAGAATAACATAGAGTCAAGATGAACCCCAAGGTACTTGAAAGACACTGTCTCAGCTAGGGGTGTACTGTTGCTGGTAGAGACACAAAAACTGGAGGATACCTTGTTTGTTCTGTACAACTGTAAATCAGCACTCATAGAATCCCAAGGACATGAATAAATATATTTATTGTGGCTGTCTGTCCAACAGCAAAGTTATCCCCAGTGCATCAACCCTAATACAGGGTCTTCCTTAATGGGAACACGTCAATTCGCTCCTGAAAATTCATTCCTGGACAACCTGCTCTCGACAAAACGCTCCCGCCCTTCTCGTTCTCTGTTAATTCACCCCCAGTCAACTTGCTCCCTCAAATACAATACAGCATGAGTAAAAGTTGTTTTGTTTTTAATGGAAGAGAAATAAACTAAAAAGAGACACTAGGGATTATAACAGGGGAGAGGTGTTGTTATGGGAATGTTTTCTTTCTGGCAGCCGTGTGACCTCCATAACAAGAAGAAGAGGAAATTGGAACAACCAAAACCGACAGCAAGAAAATATTGTTCCTAAAAAAAACTGTGAGCTTTGCAAAAGAAACTACCCCAGTTGCACCCAATAATGAGGGAGCAGGCCAAGCACCCAACATTAACGCAACAAACCTCTTAGCCACACCTGACATTATTTTTTAAACAAAACATCAGATGCAGAAGGTCGAAATCAAAGGAACAAGCAATATCATCAAAAGGGAACTATTCCCCAAAAATGAGGAGAGGTAGGAGGGGCAAACGCAAGACAAGGTACTAGCATACAAATGAACTTGAGGAGCAAGGACAAAGCATAACAGATTTTGACTGAAACAACATTAACTGAGGAACAAGAAAGAGTTTTACTGAAAGGCTTTTCATTTGTACCCAACTCTAAACCTTTTTTAAGTTTATGGTCAATATCTATAAACTGATTAAAAAATGTAATTTAAATATTTATTTTCCAAACAAAGGGACAGTCACAATTTAACAACAATGGGAAGATTAGAAGAAACCTAAAGCTAGGGAGAGTTATTGAATTTTCAGAATGTCACTGATACTCTGACAATAGAAGTTCAGGACTTAGAGGAGCCACCAGTTTAGGATTTCAATAACTCGGGCCCACACTTTTAAAGGAGGTGGATGGTGCATCTCATCAAAAACCAGAGATGAGCTGCCCTTCTCAAAAAATGCTCCAAAATGCAATATTCAAAAGGTGGAGATGGGCAGCCCAAATCCACATAGGCCATGGCCCAAAAATAATGTATTCAGCCCAAGTAGAGGGAGCGGTCCCATGAATATTCTGCCCATGGGGATATTCAAAAAAGATGGGCTCCCAAGTGCCACAACTTAGTGGTGCAAATATAGGGATGGAAAAAGCATACCTAAATTGACCATACACCCACAAGCAGGCTGTGCTAGTGCAGAAAGGAGCACATCAGCCTGCCAGCCCTAGTAGCCTAGTGTCATCCCCCAACCCCGATCACCATACCATTCAACCTGTTGTTACTGAAGTGAGGGACATGGGCATTCAAAATGAGAGACACATCATCACAAATGGACATACTTGCTCACTACTCTGTGGAAACAATTGCCTTTAGCTATACAAAGTCTATTTTTGATGTAACAGGTTAGATTGTTATGGATGTCCACTGTACAATCAAAATGTACATCACCTTCTGTGTGTAGGCACCAAGATTTGTATGATGGTGGGATGAGGGACAGAGCATTTCTGAGGGGTAAAATGAGGGATGGCCCTCATAATCAGGGACAGTTGAGAGCTATGCCGATCCCCAGAGCACAGCATAGCATAGCACAACAGCTCCACTTTTTCATACTGTAGTGTGCCCCCCTCCCAACCCCACACCCTGTCCAATACAGAAAACACCACTTATCCCCATTCACTGCAGAAAACACCCCGATCCCTGTTCCATGTAGAACACTGCCCCAATCCCTGTTTGATGTGGAATAAACCCCCGGTCCCCATTTGATATAAATTATACCCCAATCCCAGTTTGATGTAGAATATCCCCCAATCCCTGTTCAGTGTGGAATACTGCCCCAATTCCCATTTGATGTAGAATAAACCCATATCACTTTTTGATGTAGAATAATCCCCTGATCCCAATATGAGTCTGAAAAAGCCCCCCACCCAGTACCGATCCCCTATGCCTGTAAAAATGGCATACCCTCCAGTATTTCCATCGTGTAGTGCCCCCACCCCATCAGGACAGGACCCCCCATCCTACTCCCCCAATCCCAGTCAGAGTGGATGACTGGCTCAGCCATCTGCACACCACCATGGCTAGCTGCAGACTGAACTTTCCATAAATGTGCATTGTACAGAGTACATTCTTATTGGTTGACCTATGAGCACATATAATGTACAGTACCATTTATGGACAATTCACTTGGTGGCTGGCTGTGGTGGTGTGCAGATGGCTAAACAATCGCCACCTCCAGCTACTGGAGAGTGAGGAGGGATCTCCTGATGGGGTGGGTGACTACACTATGGAAATACTTGGAGGTATCCACTTTTACAGGCATGGTGGATCAGTGCTGGGTGGGGAGCTTTTTCATTCTCATATTGGGGCCAGGGGATTATTCTACATCAAATGGTCATCAGGGGAGTATTCTACACTGAATGGAGATGGGGCTAAGTGAGGGGCACGCTACACTATGGTAACATGGGGGACTGTTGCACTGTGATCAGGGACCAGGAGTGGGGGGGGTAACACTGGACTGCTGGGGCTGACATGGTGACTGGCCTGTCAGGTCTGACTGGGGCAGGGTAAGGCTGGCCTGGCACATCCTGCCAGGTGCAGCCATGCAAGTGAGCCCATAATGGGCTTGCACATTGCCCATATGTACCATGCATGCCCAATGAGCTTATTTGCATTTTCAGGCTGAATATTACCCAGGAGGGGGAATGCAATCTGGGATGCTCCATGCCTCCCCCATTGGGGTCTTAAACCTGGACCCTGGATGCACTGCGTACAATGGTGGATGCCTGCCCCTTTGTGCCAGCTATCCAGGATCCGATATTCAAACAGGATGCATGATCTGGGGAAGGGAAGGGTGGAAGGGGAAATTGTTTAACCAGGAGAGGCACATTAAGTCAAAGCTTGGTTCCAGTTGTGACCTGAGAGCACAAGGAAGTGAAGTGACTTGCTCAGGGTCACACAGTATGCAAACAGGGGCTGTGGGATTCAAACCCAGGTCTCCAGATTTGCAGTTCACAGCCTTAAACCATTGCACTATACTGCCTTGATCTGTTGCAATTGCACATCTTGTTTGAGTATCCCTCTGGTCAGCTTTGAAAGTGGGGGCATGGGAATTCAACATTATAGACCAAATAAACATTACTAGTTTACTTCAAAAGTTTGAATCTCAGACATACAATGAAGCATTCCAGGAAACTGTGAGGGAAAGGCACCAGTTCAGAACAAAGTCTGCTATTGCTACATTTGAAAGATTATAGACTAATGAAGTAGATAAACTATTTACTGGTGCAAAATTGAATTTGAAATGTACAGTACCATTCATGGACAGTTCAGTTGGTGGCTGGCCATGGTGGTGGCTTTACAAGACACTGGTTAGGCCCCATCTGGAGTAGTATGTGCACTGCTGGAGGCCATACCTTCACAAGGACATTAACCAAATTGAGGCAGTCCTGAGAACAGCAACCAAACTGGTGCAGGGACTGCATCAGAAAACATATGAGGACAGATTAATGGAGCTTAATATGTATACCCTAGAGCTATGGAGGGAGAGAGGTGATATGATCAAAACATTCAAAGACCTCAAGGGCATTAACAAGAGGAAAGAGTCTAACATGTTTCAATATAAGGAAAATAGCAGGACATGAAGACACAGCATGAGATTAGAGGGAGGCCATTTAAGGGGTAATGTGAGGACGTTCTTTTTCACAGGAAGGGTGGTGGATGCATGGAACGGCCTACCTCAGGAAGTGGTGGATATAAATACAGTGCAGGGCTTCAAACAGGCATGGGATAGGCATAAGGGAGCAATATAGCTGAGTATGGCTAGATAGGCCACTGACAGAGCAAAGGCCAATGGCACATTCATAAGGTAGAAAAAGAAATGGGCAGACTGGATGGGCCTTGCTGTCCTTATCTGCCGTCAACTACCATATTTCTATGTTTCTATGAAATATGTTAAGAATCTAAAGAAGGAGGAATCTGAGGCACTGTGGGAACTGGAGAAGTTGCAGGGTGTAGGTTTCAGAAAAATCTAATAAGGGAGGGAATATTGTTCTTATGAAGGAAGACATGTATATAGATTAATGTATGAAACTATTGTCTGACCAATCAATTTATTGTAAGTTAAAGAATGACCTTACAACCAAATGTCAGAGGGAATTGTATGAATATATACCCCATCTGGAGTACTGTGTGTGGTTCTGGAGACCCCATCTCTGCAAAGACATAGACAGAGTGGAGGCTGTCCAGAGGAGGGCAACCAAAATGGTGTAGGGTCTGCACCAGAAGACATACAAAGAAAGACTAAAGGAGATTAATATGTATACCCTAGAGGAAAGGAGGGAGAGAGGGGACACGATAGAAACTTTCAAGTACCTCAAGGGAATCAACAAAGTCCAAGAGGGTGGCATCTTTCAGAAAAAGAGATGTGCAAGAACAAGGAGGCACAATTTGAAGATAGAGGGGGGACAGCTCAAGTAATGTGAGGAAGTATTTTTTTACAGAGAGGGTTGTGGATGCATGGAACAGCCTCCCTGAGGAGTTTGTGGAGTCAAGAACAGTGGGGGAATTCAAGAATGCATGGGACAGACATAAGGCAGTCCTAGTGGGGGGTAGGAGGAAGTAAGCTGTTGGTTAACTAGGATCTGTAGCTTATCTGTTAGGTAGAAAAATGGGCAGACTAGGTGGGCCAAGCGGTCCTTATCTGCTGTCAAATTCTATGTTTCTATTCCTTGAAACAAGCCAAATCTGTGGTTGGTTAACTAAAAAAGAAACAGATTTAATAAAAGTGGATTACCCTGTAACACCTACACTTTATATCCTGCCAAAAATTCATAAAGGTAAAGAAAATTCTCCGAGTTGACCACTAGTGCCATGAATAGGGTCCATCACACTGAATCTGAGCTTATTTATAGATAGTTTTCTCCAACCACAAATCTTATCATTGAACTGTTACATAAGGGGCAGTATGGACTTGATGAATAAACTAAATTATAACATTTTGTAATGCAAGCTGTAACGGGATTACTGTGGATGTGAGTAGTTTATATACCAGCATAGACCATGATTTAGGGTTGGAAGCTGTTAGGAATTTTATGAATAATCAAACTGAAATATCAACACAGTTCGTGGAAGAAGACATTAGATTTGCTTTAACCCATAACCATTTCCAATTCAATAGAAATCTATGTGGAATGGTGATGGAAGCAACACCTGCCCCATCATATGAGAACTTATTTATGGGGGGTTTGAAAACAGGTACATCCATGATGAATCAAAAAATAAGTTAATAAACCAGATTGTTTTATATTTCAGATTTATTGATGATATTATTATCTGGTCAGGTTAATAGGAAAAATTAAAAAAAAGTCTTAAAATACCTTGAAGAGAATTACATGTGTTTAAAATTCACTTTTGAAACTGATAAGAATGAAATTTAATTTCTTGATTTAAAATGAAGAGGAACTCATGGGGAGAAAATTTAGACTTCTGGTTATAGAAAAAAAATGCAGGTAGCACTACGCTTAATGCATATAGTGGCCATCCCCAAAAATGTATTTCATCTATGCCATATGGAGACTTTATAAGATTGAAGAGGAACTGTTCAGAGGAACAAGAGTATTACAGACAAGCAGAGGCACTTAGGGTAAGTTACGTTTGAGAGGCTATACTGAAATAATATTAAATGAGACATTTGCAAAAGTGCGGAACATGAAAAGATCTGACCTTATGACCCCGAAACACAAAGCCACTTCAAGGGAATATGTTGTTGTTGTTTAAAATGTTATTCACAAATTCATGAATTGGAAAAGTTGTTACATACTCCATTGAACAAAGTTCATTTCAAAGGAGGTCCATTTTTTGGAAGTAGAAAACATTCTAATTACACAAACAACATTATATACAATACAAACATTTAAATACTGCATATAAAATTATGTATACACACACAATTTTAAAACTGGATACAAGATACACACACAACTGCTGAACAGGTATAATATAATCTTTTTTAAGTAACTACACCCATACAGCAGGGTAGCAATGTACCTGATTTAGTTTTATACCACTGTTTTATGGTCTCCAATCTGATTACTTGATTACTCTGAGGTAAGGAGATAGGTAGTAAATTCCATATTACAGGCCTTTTCACCCAAATAGCAGATCTGCCCAGGTTTGAACTATATATAGGAACATCAAATTCCAAACCATGGGCAGACCTTAAGTTAGGTTTAATTTCCCTAAAAAGGAATACATCTAGTAAATACTGTGGTAATTTAAATTTATAATCCTTATACATTAATGTAAGGAGATGCCAAACTCTTCTGTCACTCAGTGTTAACCACTGCAAAGATCTGTATAAATTGCAGTGATGGGTCTCTCTAGGTACTTGTAGAATAAAGCGTGCCAACCTGTTGTATAGGGTGTCCAGTCCAGCAAGTAGTCCCCCGTTGCCCCTCCATAAAACATATCCCCATAATCTAAGATGGGAAGTAACATACTGTTTATCACCTTTAATGTAATGTCTGGAGACAAATACTGCCTTGTCTTGTATAATGCTCCTAGTTTGTTGCCCAAGTTCTTTTTCAAAATATCAGTGTGTAATTCCCAGGCTAACTTAGCATTCAAAGTCAGTCCTAAGTATTTGTAACTATCTACCTGTTGTGTTATAGTTCCACCTGTAGACTTAATTTCAAGATTTTTAGCTTCAGCAGACCTGGAGAATAAGATGCATCTTTTTTTTTTTTTTTTACATTTGAACACAAATGATGTTTCTAAAAAAAAAGCCTGCAAGTTGTCGAAAGCTGTTTGTAATTTTGTTTGTATACTTTCCAGGTCCTTTCCTTCATATATATATATATATATATATATATATCACTATATCATCAGCGTATATATGATAGTGTATTTCCTGGTCGCTGAAATCTAAGTTGTTAACATAAAGATTGAAAAGTAGTGGACCTAATATTGACCCTTGTGGGACTTCCTTTTTTATTTTGATTTGTTCTGACTTAAAGGAGCTTATCTCTACCAACTGCACCCTATTTTGCAGGTAGAAAGTAAACCAGGACAGCTCCTTCCCTTTTACCCCAATGTCTTGTAGTCTGGACAGAAGAACGCCGTGGTGCAGAGTATCAAAAGCTTTAGATAAGTCAACAAATAATGCACCCACGGACATTCTCCTGTCCAGACTACTCTGCAGGTAAACCTACCACTTTAGCAAAAGCTGTTTGTGTACTATGAGAAGATTTAAATCCTGATTGATATGGGTTCAGTAATCTGTTATCTTCTGAAAAAACCTGTTAATTGAGTGGCCATTAAGCTTTCAAACAATTTGGAGATAATAGGCAATAAAGAAATAGGGCAATAATGACTAATCTCATTGCAAGATCCACCCTTGTAAATAGGTGTTATTTTTGCAGTCTTCCAGTCTTTAGGAAATTCTCCTATATTTAATGAAAAGTTAAATAGATAAGTCAAAGGATGTACCATAAAAGGGGCAGTGTATTTCAGTAATCTGGTATCTAAATTGTCCAAGCCTATAGCCTTTTTTGTATCTAGTTTTAAAAGAGCTTTCATTGTTTCATGTTTTTCAAAACTTCAGAATTTAAAATGTTTCCCCATATATTCACTTAGATTTTCTAACTGGATAGTTTCTAAGTCATCTAATAGATTATTACTCAAAATCTTTAAACTAACTTCAACAAAATATTTATTAAATTAATTTACCATTTTGTTACCTAATGGAACCAAATCACCCTGTATGTTTATTTTATCAATCGTTCCCTTATCCATTTTACCCATTAATTTAGTTATTGTATTCCAAAACAATCTAGGATTTTCATTTTGATTTTGTTCCAAAAAGGACCCAGAAAAAAGTTGCTTGGTTTTCCTAATTAGTTTAAGGTACTTATTTCTACTCTGTCTATAAAGGGACCAGTCAGTGTTTAGGCCTGAGGCTTTGGCCAGGTGCCAGTGGGTATCTCTTTCTTTTTTTAGTTTATATAAAGTGGCATTATACCAATTATGATTATTTACCCTTACCCTCCTTCTTTGCAGGGGAGCGTGTTTGCTGCATATGCATGTAAATTCCTCCTGAAAATACTTCCATGAATCTGAGACTGTTGGTATTCATTCTAAGTTGTCCCAGTCAATTGTTTCAACATCAATCATAAAATGTACATAATTAAAATTCTTAAAGTTTCCCCACTGTACTGTCTGAGCCTGCTTGGTCAATTGTTGATGTTTACATAAAGCAAATATTACCTGATGATCAGAAAAATGATGAGGCAATACACCACTATAAGAATATTCCGATGGCCGATTAGTAAACATAAGGTCTAACAAAGAAGGATTTTTTTACATTCTTACATTTGATCCTAGTAGGATCAGACAGTAATTGGGGCAACTGACATTGTTCTTGAAACTCAATTAGGCTGTTAGTAGGTTCCACCTGAAACCAATTTACACTGAAATCAACAGTTACAAATAGCTCATGAGTAAGCCTAAACTTATCCAAAAACGTTTGAAGGCTCATGAAAACAGCATTCTCTAATTTAGGGGGTTTGTATATTCCTGAAACCAATAAAGGTTTAATAAATGGGATTCTTATTTCCAACAAAAACTGCTTCCAAACCCTTATTCAATGAGTCACAGTTTAATTCCTTGGCATCAAGATGTGAATTGGCATACAGTCCTCCCCTTTTTTGTTTCTATCCTTTCTAAAAAAAAAAAAAAAAACTGATATCCATCTAGCTGTAAACTTACATCCAGAATTCTTTTATTGATCCTTGTTTCTGAAATAGTAATTGTGACGCTTAGACAGCTGGTTCTGATCACTGTATCATTTTTCGTAAAATAAAAATAGGTTATGGACTGTTTGTCATGAGAGATGCTGAGAAATCTGGTGCTGTTGGAGTGACCTTGCTCACCTCCTTCCCCAGGTTTCAGCTGAAAGATGAAAGCCATGAGAAAATGCTGAAACAGCACGTTAGATCACACACACACACAGGTTTTAGATGCAAGATGTTACATGGCAGGTCAGAAGCTAATTACAGACTTTTCTAAGTTAATTACAGATTTAGCTGCTAAAAGAGAAATCAGCATCCCTTTTATGATGTTTCAAGAGGAGGAAACCAAGTTTAGTATCCTGGTGAGACATCATAAAGATGCTTTCACGTCCTGGAAGGGGGAAGCTTATCATGAGATCAAAGAAATGTCATCTGAAGGACATGAGTCTTGCTGAGGATTGTAGAATTTAATACTTGAAAAAGACATCCTGTTTTTATGTAGATATTTGTTTTTATATATTCTGACAGGGAGCAGCTAGGTGACCTCATGTAAATAGGTGGGGCAAACCAGCTTTTAAACATTAATTCTGTTTTCTTTCAGACACACTTCTATCTAGACTCAGACAAAGAAATATTTGTGAGCACTTTAAGCAGGTATTTCGAGACTAAGTACTGTAGTAGGAATTGCACTGTTTAAAACCTTGTTCTTTTAATAGATTTGTATATCTTGTAATATAAAAGTTCTGCATTATATGATTTACATATTATCTATTTTAGTAAAACTCTTTTTAGAGCATACTTGGTCTGTCTTTGATTGTTGGTCATTTGCAAGAAAAGTATATATGGTTATAGCAGACACTAGGCATAAGCTTGAAAGGTGATACCAAACCGGAAAGAGAAGTTTTTTAAATCTGAGGTCTTTATTAAAGTTTTTAAGGGTTCATTTCTGTACACCTGGTTAGGTGCCCATAGGCAAAGATATCTGGCCCCCCTGAAGACAGAATGATCTGAGCCTGTACATTGGGTACACTAAAAAGAGGTTCACAGTTTGAATCCCTCCAAGATTTGAGACCAAAGGTTGATCTGAACTCACAAAACAGACCAGAGGGTTACCTTGTTCTGTTAAACTGTTCACAAGACTGCACTTGGAGGTTGGCACTTTGGGAGTAGAGGGCTGACCTGCTGAGTGGGTTTGTGACAGATTGGTTGGCAGCAGTAGCATAAATTTTAGTATCACAAGCTTTTATTGTTCTGTGTCAGCTTGGGACTGTAAGCTTACTTGCAAAGAAAGAAAAAGGCAGAGTTTTATTTTAAAAAGGAAACAGAACTATATCACCTGGCATACAGATCAGTTTCTACCCATTTTGTTATTTTTTTTCCTAAAGTGCAAGTCAGAGTAGCCATAGTCAGGGAAGAAGATGGCTTCTGACTACAGCAGGCACACTGTAGATTACTTGAAGCAGTTGTGCAGGGACAGAGAAGTCCCGTTTGAGGTGACAGCCAAAAAGCGGAACCTCATAGATGCCCTAATGGTAGCACATACCCAGAACTGTGAGTCATGGACCATTACTGGAAAGGACCAAACCTCAAGTGTGGCAGGGATAGTGGCCAGTGCAGTATCCATATCCGATGAGGAGGGCAACAGGGCCACTGTCAGTGAAGGGCCACAGCAGCAGGGGAAGGTCACCAGTATCTTGAATCAAGAGGTACTCAGGCTGCAAATTGAGTTGCGCAGGATGGAGCTGGAGTTCCAGGTGAAGAAAGAATGAGAGAAATGAGAGGCGGACCATGAGACAGAGCGAGAATGCTGAGACACAGACTGTGAGGAGCATGAGCGCCAGCGAGCTGCAGAGGAGAAGAGAGAGGAGCACCAAAGGCAACACGAACTGGAGAAGCTACGACTCCAACCAGTGGCACCAGAGCAGGTAAGTGGCTTGGGTTTAACTGGGACTGCAGGACTGGGTTACAAATTAAATTCCAAATTAATAGCTGAATTTAAAGAGGGGGAGGATATGGATGCCTTTTTAAATTCTTTTGAAAGAGTTTGTATTCAGGTTAAAATTCCTAGAGAGTCCTGGAGCTTCCAGCTATCCTAACTACTTACCTGGAAAGCTTGGGATGCATTGAGTCAAATGGACAATTAGGACAGTAATAATTACAGCAAACTAAAAGCTGCACTGTTAAAAAAGTTTGACTTAACTGCTGAATCATACAGAGCTAAATTCTGTAAGCTCAGGAGAAGCCCTGATATGAGCTATGAAGAGCTAGCCACGAAACAATGTCAGTTTTTAAAATGTTGGTGGGAAGGAATTGAGGCAAACTCTGTTGATAAAATTGAAAATGTGATTTCATTAGAACAGTTTTATTGGGCATGCCCAGCAGAGTTAAAAACCTGGCTAGAGGACTGAGATCCCAAAACAGTACAAGAGGCTGCTGAACTCTCGGACCGCTATGCCAAGAGTAGACCTGCTCTGACAGCAATTGGTATGGGCGTGCCTTCAGGGCAGCTAAAACCCTCACTGCCTCCACCAAAACCAGTTAGCCCCAGGTTTCAGAGAAAAGATTTCTCTGAGACAAGAAATGAATGTTGGTTGTGTAAAGAAACTGGGCATATTGCCAGACAGTGTCCCAAAATGGTGAGCAATAATACACAACAGGGTGCTAGAAAGGAAGTAGGTTGTTTGTGTGTCCCTGGAAGCATGCCAGTGAACATGAGGGAACACATGCACCCAGTCATGGTGAATGGTGTACAGACACAAGGGTTAAGGGACACAGGGGCATCTTGACCTTGGTAAAGTGGGATCTGGTACAGCCTGGTCAGCTTATACTCAATAAATATGTCACTGTACAGGACTTCACTGGTGAGGCAAAAACATTACCCCTCGCTAGTGTTCTCTTAGACTGGGGTGAAACAGGGGGAACTGTGCAACAGGTGGCTGTAGCCAAAACATTAGCAGTGGATGTGATCCTGGGCAACAATCTAAAACAGGGGATGGTATGTGCAGTTACCCGTAGCCAAGCAGTAAGGGAAAAGTGTAGTTCCCTGAACCCCACAGAAGCCATTGTGGAAACCACTGAGAGGCTGGTTCCCCAGCCTGTGTCCTCTGATATGGAGATTAATGAAGAGGGGGTAGAAATTTTCCCAGTAACAAGTAACCACACAGCTATAGAGGGCTACTTTGAAGAGGGAGGGGTGACCCATTGTTAGAGGGTTGGGATTGACAGTGATCCTGAGGGCCGTCATGCTAGTGCTAGGGACTCTAGTTTAGTGACTGAAGGGGACCTGTCCCATTCCTTGGGAATGTGTGAGGGGTTTGCAGCTGCTCAGAGAAGTGACCCTAGTTTAGAAAAGCTGAGGGCTTGGACAGACTCAGACGGCACACAGGGAGGTGACGGCAGACATAAGATTTATTGGGAAAATGGACTTATGTATACTCAGGCAGTACAGACAGAGGGAGGGAGAGGTGCTAGGCAGGCAGCTTGTCATTCTCCAGGGGTATCGTGAGCAGTTGCTTAAGATTGCACATGATATTCCCTTGTCTGATCATCTGGTAATTGCACGCACAATGCAGCGGTTGACCCAGAATTTCTAATGGCTTAACTTCACCCAGCAGGTGAAGGAGTATTGCAGGTCTAGTTACCGGTGCCAAGAAATAGGGAAGGTGGGCAAGAAAACCCAAGCCGCCCTGATTCCCTTGCCTATAGTGGAGGAGCCATTCCAGAGGGTGGGAATGGATATTGTGGGGCCTTTAAATACCCCCAGCTCCTCAGGGAAGAGATTCACCATGACTGTGGTGGATTATGCCACCCAGTACCCAGAGGCAGTCATTCTATCCTCACTGAGGACAGACAAAGTGGCAGATGCCTTACTTGGGATTTTCTCCCATGTCGGGTTTCCACAGGAGGTAATCACTGATCAAGGGGGTTTCTTCATGTCAGACCTGATGAAATGTTTAAGGGAGAAGTGTGAGATGGTGCAGAGATGCACAACACCATATCACCTACAAGCCAATGAACCTGTGGAATGATTCAATGGTATTCCAAAGTCAATGCTCCAGCTGTTAGCTGAACAGCATGGGAGGGACTGAGAGAAATACCTTCCCCACCTGTTGTTTGCATACAGGGAGATGCCCCAAGAGTCAACAGGATTTTCCCCCTTCGAACTCTTATATGGACGCCAGATACGTGGGCCCCTGGACTTGATCTGGGAGGACTGGGAAGGCAAGCACACCACCCAGGGAACTCCCATTGTGGATTACGTCCTTAGGTTTAGGGAAAGGCTGATGGAGCTTATGGGAACAGCCTAGAGCAACCTAGCAGCTGCCCAACAGAAACAAAAAGTGTGGTATGACTGCAGAGCCAGAGCTCACTTGTACATGGTGGGTCAGGAAGTCATGGTCCTTATTCCGGTCCAGAAAGACAAGCTGCAGACTGAGTGGGCAGGACTGTACAAAGTGGTTAGGAAGGTAAATGACGTGAACTACATTGTGGAGTTATCTGACAGAAGACAGACAGAAAGGATGTACCATGTCAACATGATGAAGCCATATACAAATAGGGCTGACATGGTGTTTGCAGTGTGTAGTCATGGGGAGGGGATGGACGAAGGAGACCCCCTTCTGGATTTGCTGGAAGAAAGTAAACAGGAGTCCTCTGTGGAGGCAGTAAAATTGTCTCCCCAGCTGGCCCCGGATCAGATCCAGAAAGTGAGGGAAGTTTTAGCAGACTTTGCCCCCTTTGTTTAGCACCAAGCCTGGACTAACCCCCTTAGTGATGCATGATGTAGAGACAGGGACACAGACACCCATACAGCGGACAGCATATTGGGTGTCAGAGGCCGTCCAAAAGGACATTAGGAGGGAAGTGATGGAGATGATGGATTTAGGGGTAATCCAGAGATCCCACAGCTCCTGGGCCTCACATGTAGTCCTTGTGCCTAAGCCATTTCTATGTGGACTATCATAGACTGAATGCAGTCGTGAAGTCAGACACCCACCCAATGCCCCAGATGGATGAACTCCTGGATCAGTTGGGAGGGGTGACCTACCTTACGACCATTGACCTGACCAAGGAGTAATGGCAGGTAGAGTTGAAAGGCAGAGCTAGGGAGAGGTCGGCCTTCATCACTCTGATAGGCTTATTTGAGTTTAAAGTAATGCCTTTCTGAATGAAGAATGCCCCGGCCACTTTCCAAAAGTTGGTGAACCAGGTATTAAATGGTGCTGAGGAGTACACCGTGGCATACCTGGATGACATTGCCATCTTTAGTACCTGCTGGGAGGAACACCTATCCCACCTTATGGAAGTGCTGGACAGGATACAGAGGGCTGGGCTCACTGTCAAAGCTGAGAAGTGCCAGGTGGCCATGGGAGAGGTGGCATACCTCAGGCATGTGGTAGGCCAAGGACAGCTCCGTCCTAACCTAATAAAAATAGAGGTGTTCCAGGAGTGGCCCAGACCAGAAACTCAGAAGCAAGTCAGGAGTTTTCTCGGGAAAGCAGAGTACTATAGAAAATTTGTACCCAATTACAGTGCCCTGGCTGCTCCCCTATCTGACCTGACAAAGAAAATAATGTCAAAGAAAATTACCTGGGGCCCAGCCTATGAGGAAGCCTTTTCCAAATTAAAGGAGGCACTGTGCAGTCCTTCTGTTTTGACAAGTCCTGACTATAGCAAAACCTTTTTAGTTCAGACTGACGCCTCAGACGTGGGTATTGGGGCAGTACTGAGTCAGACATCCAGCCAAGGGAGGGATCATCCAATAGCCTACCTGAGTAAAAAGTTACTTCCCAGGGAGCAGACGTACTCCACAGTGGAAAAAGAATGTCTTGCCATAGTGTGGGCCCTAAAGAAGCTGAAGCCATAATTGTATGGGCAGCATTTTGTGGTGCAGACTGACCACAACCCCCTGGTTTGGCTGACACAGATGGGAAAGACAAATGGTACATTGCTAAGATGGAGTCTTGCTTTGCAAGGGTATGACCTGAAAATTGTACATAGGGCTGAAAAATAAAATCAAAACTCAGATAGTCTATCTAGGGTCTATGAGGAGTGAACTGATTTGGGAAGCTCTTGACATGCAAGGGATAGAGCCCCCAAATTCAGTCTAGGTGGGGAGGAATGTGATGCTTAGACAGCTGGTTCTGATCACTGTATCATTTTTTGTAAAATAAAAATGGGTTATGGACTGTCTGTCATGAGAGATGCTGAGAAATCTGGTGCTCTTGGAGTGACCTTGCTCACCTCCTTCCCCAGGTTTCAGCTGAAAGATGAAAGCCATGAAAAAATGCTGAAACAGCATGTGAGATCATATACACACACACAGGTTTTAGATACAAGATGTTACATGGCAGGCCAGAAGCTAATTACAGACATTTCTAAGTTAATTATAGATTTAGCTGCTAAAAGGAAAATCAACATCCCTTGTATGACGTTTCAAGAGGAGGAAACCAAGTTTAGTATCCTGGTGCAAAATCATAAAGATGCTTTCATGTCCTGGAAGGGAGAAGCTTATCATGAGAGCAAAGAAATGTCATTTGAAGGACATGAGTCATGCTGAGGATTGCAGAATTTAATACTTGAAAAAGACATCCTGTTTTTATATAGATATATTTTTTTATATATTCTGACAGGGAGGAGCTAGGTGACCTCATGCAAATACGTGGGGAAAACCAGCTTTTAAACGTTAATTCTGTTTTCCTTCAGACAGACTTTTATCTGGACTTAGACAAAGAAACATCTGTGAGTACTTTAAGCAGTTATTTAGAGACAAAGTCCTGTAGTAGGAATTGCACTGTTTAAAACCTTGATTTGTATGTCTTGTGATATAATAGTTCTGTATTGTATGTTTTCCATATTATTATCTATTTTAGTAAAACTCTTTTTAGAGCATGCTTGGTCTGTCTTTGATTGTCTTGTCATTTGCAAGAAAAGTATATATGGTTATAGCAGACACTAGGCATAAGCTTGAATGGTGATACCAAACTGGAAAGAGAAGGATTTTAAATCTGAGGTCTTTATTAAAGTTTTTAAGGGTTCATTTCTGTACACCTGGTTAGGTGCCCATAGGCAAAGATATCCGGCCCCCCAAAGACAGAATTATCTGTGCGTGTGCATTGGGTACACTAACAAGAGGTTCACAGTTTGAATCCCTCCAAGACTTGATACCAAAGGTTATTCTAAACTCACAAAACAGACCAGAGGATTACCTTGTTCTGTTAAACTGTTCACAAGATGGCACTTTGGGAGTAGAGGGCTGACCTGCTGAGTGGGTTTGTGACAATAATGATGTCAGGATTATAGGTCTTTATCCAATCTTTAACTGAGTCTAACTTATTACAAATACTACAAGCATTAAGGTGAACGATACTAAGAGCATTTGTTTTCAAAATATCTGCATTTAGTTCAACAGGCCTAGAAACATTTAAAGGACCAGGGTTTTGGTGAATAGCTCTGCTTTGCAAAAGTGTCATAATTAAAATGAACCTAAAATCCAGCAGATTCTTTTTTAGCTCTTGAATGGGGTTTACGTAATTTAAAATAGCTAAACTGTGAGTACCTTACAACTCAAGGATCCTCTCATAAGAGATAAGTATTTCACCATGTCTTGAAACAGAGAGCAAGGTGTCAAATCATCCTGAAACACACAAAACTGGATAACAATTTGTAACACTCCACAATGCTTGAGCTTCTTGGAATTAGTTTAATACATCTATCCTGAGTTGTGGTAGCTACCGTTTCAGTCTCCTGACAAGCCAAGAAGCTGTACGGGCATATGGGCAGCATTACTAATCAATAGGACCTCATGATTAAAATATTCAAAGCTACAAATAATAACAATGAAAGAAAAACAGACTTTACTATGTTATACTTATCGCCCCTTCCTGTACAAGACAGATATACACCTGTCAGACTAACTACTAAAGTATGTGCACACAGCGTTACAAACACATTTATAGAGTGATATAAGTATTGCAAACTGCTAATAGCGTTCTAAATTTTTTTGTGCTGAGTGGCGCTTGTGCCAATCACGCTCGCACCACAGCGCTGATGTTGTGGGCAGCACGGTGTTTTAAAGTCAATCTGCCCCTCTTCCTCTGATGATGATTCTTCTGTCTCCTCCTAGCCTTTACTGGCAAGTCAGTAGTTTGAGCCAGTAGTTGAAACACAGTCTGGCACAGCTGATATATATGAAACGTCAAGTCCTTCAGAGTGGGAGCTTAGGTACAAGTGAGGTACAGGATTGCAGAAATACACTGTAGTGCAGCAGGTAGTTAGGAGATGGAAATGAGGGACTCTAAAAAAAAAAAAGTAGAACAGAAAGACTCTGTCACCTTTATTACAGAATTTAACCCCATGGCAGGACGGGTAGAAGACCTTGAATACAAGTTTTGGCCAATTCTGTTATCAGATCCTTTATTAAAAAGTCACATGGCAGAAACAACCTAGGGTTACGTTTTCAAAAGGGAAAAATATTGGTGACAAATTGATACACAGTCATTTCAGTTGTATTAAGGAGATATCATCAGGTAGCAGTGGTTTAAAAACAAAACCCAAAGGTCTTTTCAGATGTGGGAGATGCAATGTGTGCAAGTACGCACACACCAGTAAAACTTTTACCAGAAACGGCAAAGCATTTCTGATTAATACATTCCTGACATTCTCAACTATTTTTGTTGTGTATATGTACTGGTGTCCTTGCAGTTCTTATTAGGTAGGCAGGACCGCAAGGCCTGCTAGGCAACATATGCAGAAACATGCGAGGGCCATTATAAATGACAGTTTGTATAATGCAATAGACAGGGCTACAGCTAGCAATTCCAGGACCCCGGGCAGGCAGTTTGATTAAGGCCCATGTATCCCTAACAAAGTAAGCTGGGGGTCACCAGGCCCCCAGAAGCTCTGGGGTTTTTGATGCTCTCTGGTGAGTTTTGAGGCTTATAGCGAAACTAAAAACAAGATTTTGTGAAACTTTCCCTAACCCATAATCCTTAGTTGAGGGAAGCACAAGACTCAGATGTGTGGTCCCATCGCTTAGAAGGTATGAGGGGGTCATTATGGAATCAGCAAGTGAGGGTGGAGCAGACCTAAGCAGCCAGAAGGCAGCTTTCCTCTGTGGGGGTTGTTACCCACCCTCCTTCCACCGACACATAGTGAGTGGGTACCTTGAAACGTGACACATACCTCCACATGCGTACATCCACAGTAGGGGGCTGCATCATAGTCCATTTCTTGCTGGCTGGATCACGGGGGGTGGGAGACTGGAAAAATAACATGAAATTACCTATTGGGGAAAAAAAGGAAGGTGCGAGGGTAGGGTATTTTTTTTTCTCAAATTACTCCCACTGCCAAGGCTCAGCAACATAATCCATCAGGAGTTGACCCTTGGTCTTCCCACCTGCTTAATGCTCTGTGTCTGTCAGCATCCTGCACCACAGTATATCAGAATCAGGCACCCACCTTCCAAGAGGGAGCAGACTTCCCATCCCACAATGGGGGTAATCGATGGTGCAAACATCTCCCTACACCAGCTGAAATTTGCTTTTTATACACCAACAAACAACACATCACACAACTCCAACAGGGCTGACACGCAGTTGCCCCCTCCCCCCTTTATCATGGCAGGGCTGCAAAGGAGGGCCACGGTGAGGAGCTTCAAGTTCTGGTGACAGGTATCATGAGGTGGAGGCTGGTGTTTTCTCCCCTTGGTTTTCCTTCCCACCCTTCCACTACATCATAGTTGGTACCACAGATTACCTTGAATGCCCACAGAAATGTCCCTGTGGGAGGCAAGCTCTCCTGCCAACCAGTTGCTGGTGCTGCTGCCATACCAGATGCAGCATCATCCTCTCCCCAGACACATACTAACAGGGTCACTTAGCCTTAGACAACCATCCTGCATGTCCTAACTAGTTCTACCTATGACAGAAAAGGCAGAAATTTAAAAAAATAAAACAGAGTCCTAAGTCTGCTGCTAAACACTCATTTTATTTTTTTTAATTTCTACCTTTTCTGTCATAGGTCTACCTAAACAGCTGGCAGCAGGAACAGCGGGTTATGCACTCATCCCCAAAGATCCATCTCCAGACATCTCCACACTTTATGTATGGCCTACATAATGCTAACAGCACTTATTGTCACTTATATCAGCTTTTTTTTCTCCATGTTTTACCTGGATGGTAGTGGATGCTGGCCTGGATGTCTGGAGGACAGTGGAGAACAAAACTGAGGGGAGACACACACACACACACACACACACACACACACACACACATCATTCGCTTTTAGAGAGGAACCTCTAGTCTCGAGGACATGGACGCTTACTCCACGAAGCAAAGACGATGACCTCCTCACATCACCAGGCTGTAGATGACTGATGACTGAAGCTTGAAGATGATCGGCCGGTGACCTGACCACACTACTGGACAGCTGCTGTTCTGATGTACTCCGGCGACGGCCACTTCAGCGACTTGTTGCTTCAGATCAGAAGCACATACTGCCTGCCCTCATCATGTCAATAAAATCTTTATGGGTGACAGTGACATGAATTGCTCTGATCGAGAGATGCACAGCAGCACATGCCAGGCACTATAGAGGAGCTGCTCCCACTCACAATGCCACAAAGCATGCAAATAGGACCACATCATCAAGTCTAGGACTGTGATACATGACACCCCCCGGCCTGGACGGTATTACAGTGGCACAGGCAGCCAGCAATATAAAGAAAAGGGTGGCTAAATTAAATATATATATATATATATATATATAAGCGCTGCACAGGCTGGCCCTCCATAGTTCAGGGCCCGGGAAAAAAGTCCCAGTTGTCCCCCCATAACAGTGGCCCTAGCAATAGAAGACTTTGCCTTATGTCACAATGGAAAACCAGATGGTCTTCAGCTTACCATATTAGAACATGTGCCAAGGAATCTGAGAGGTGGAAACAGAGTTCAAATTCTCACCCAAAAAGAAACTAAATAGATTGTAAACTTGGGCACAGCTATACCTGATGGTTTAAATGATGACATAGATTATACTTTATATATGTAGTAACTTTACTGCCTTTTTCCTCTTTTTCTCTTGCAGATACCACTGGTTTTGAAAACCACCTTGGACCCCAGTTTCTGAAAAATTGGGATTTATGTGATAAGGGTAATTCCCTTATTGCACGACACCCAAACTGTAATGCAAATATTGCCTGCAGCAAAAGGGTGACTGAAAGAAAGAGCAACTGCCACAAACAGTGGTGGTCCTCAGTTCTTCCAATAAAAGCAATGCAATTACTTATTTTTTGTGGCGGACTACACCACCTGCAACCCCCTCAAACAAATATAATCAACTTGGGATGGGAGGACTTAAAAAAAATACATCATCCTGCTGTAGGATCTGAACCCAAGTCCACTGGCTTTGTAAGCAGTGACTCTAGCCACTATGGCAGACCACCAGCTTGGCAGGGTTCTGCCACACACCTGTCTATATACCATTATAGCAAATGTAGTTCACTGCTATACTCGCTATACAGGATCCTTCAGTCTCCTATGATAGTTGCCCTAAACATGAGCAGTATTACTGAGTCACTCATATTGAGCCACTCAGTAATACTCACCCATATAGCATGCTACTGAAACATTGCTACAGAGAGAGCTACATTTTTGTAAGTTCACCAGGCACAGAGTTAGTCCACAATTTATGGACTATGTGGAGGCATATCCTCACAGCTGGATCCTGAGACCTCTGTACTTTCCTCTTTTTTTATATTATTCCTTTATTCCATCCATTCCTATCTCTAAATTCTGAATTTAATACTAACCCCATCTTTACCATCCCCCTTTAGTTCTCTCATACCTTTGTGCTCCCCTTTCTATTTCCTATATTTTATGAGGCCATCAAATTAATTAGTTGCTTAATGGAGGCCTTAATTGTTTTCCTCTTTATGGTCATGCACACTAGCCCTCCCCCAGGATTTCTTATGTATTATATATAAAAACCTTTCTAGGAAACAGTTCTTTTTTTCATTACTGAAATGTTAATTTCTTAATGTCATTTGCGAAAGAATATTTGTATGCTGTTCATATTTTTATAAAAATTGCTTTCTCATGTTTAGAAAGTTCCACTAATCTAAGTACTCCTATTAAGTCATTGTTTATTGATGAATATCGGATAACACTTTTGAGTCAAAGACTCCTTTACAAAGGTTCCATGTCATTCATTTGAACTCTGAGTTGTAAATCTATGCAATCCAATGTAAAGTATACAAAAAAGTTTTAATATTTACTAACTGAACTGAGTTATCATGAAATACTAATCTATTTAAATCAATTGTTTGAGTGTATTACATTTTTCTTATTTTTTATTGCATTTTTATTGCATTGTTGGGTCCACCAGCACCAGCCAGATATCATTGCGCTTAGTGAAACCTGGCTTTCTCCATCCACCCAAGACTCATTGCTAAATCTCATAGGGTACAACCTTTACCAGGCAGACCGAAAGGGTAAACACGGGGGGAGGGGCTGTGCTGTTTACACTAAAGACTTCCTACGAGGACAACTCCTTCCCACCCCCCAGCTACAACCTGGCCCACAGGCCCTCACTATAAAAATCACACTGGGAACCTCCAAATCCCCCTCCTCCTCATCACCACCATCTACATCCCTCCAAGAGAGCAGAAGGTGGCCTTCCACTCTGTTCTGTCCTACCTGACCACTCTTCCGCTACAAGCAGAGAAAATCATATTAGGAGACTTTAATATTAACTGGTTTGACAAAACTGCCGCACCATTTGTAGATGCCACTACTGCCCAAGACCATACGCAAGTCGTCACATCCCCAACAAGACTGAACCAGCGCACTGGGTCCTCCTCCCTGCTGGACCTGGTATTCACCAACCGCCCCTCTAAAATCACCTCTACTACTATACTGCCAAATGCCCTTAGTGACCACTCACCTGTACTCTGCTCCTGGACATGCAAATCACCCAAAGCACCCCCAGATTAATCTATCAGCACAAACTTGGCCCAGGCAAACTTGCGCAACTCAAAAGGTATCTTAGGACTATGGACTGGTCC
Source organism: Neoceratodus forsteri (assembly GCA_016271365.2). Taxonomy (NCBI): domain Eukaryota; kingdom Metazoa; phylum Chordata; order Ceratodontiformes; family Ceratodontidae; genus Neoceratodus; species Neoceratodus forsteri. The sequence goes on along the minus strand of JADMNL010000035.1, from coordinate 27,534,376 downwards.
TTCGTCAGGAATGCCCCCGATACCGACTGAGCCCTTGACCTCTTCATCCTTGCCTTCAACACCATCTGTGATATATTTGCCCCAATCACCAAAAGGGTGGCCAAAGGGAACCCGGTGCCGTGGATCTCAGAACATCTCCTGGACCTCATGCAGGCCAGAGACTCACTATGGCACCTCTCCAATGAGACTGGCCTGCCAGCTGACAGGCAGAACTACAGAGAGACTCGGAACAAATGTGCTTGGTCCCTGCACAAAGCTAAAGCAGAGTACTACAAGACCTCCCTCACCAACTCAAAGGACTCAGGGCGAAAGTTCTGGGACAATATTAAGGACCTGTGTGGAAAAGCTCCCAACACCCCCAGTCAGATTATGGTTGATGGGTGCCTTACCTCTGAGCCAGCACGTATGGCCGATGCCTTCAATGATGCATTCTCTAACCTTAGCTTGGTTCTTCCCCCAAACTTCTTTGACCCTCCTCCAGACACACCTCCCACACCCCCAACAACCCCTCCCTTTCGCCTGTGCAGCATCTCACCTAAGGGTGCCTAGCCTTATCTCAGAAGGGCACTAAGTCACTCTCGGTACAGCAGTGACACCTTAGACCTAAAACTCCTTCATCTATCTCTCTCTCCCTGAGGTCCTCAACCCCCTCGCCCACATACTAAACAGATCCTTATGCCTTGGGAAGTTCCCCTCCTGTTGGAAATCTGCCCATATCATGCCGATATTTAAAACCGGGGACCGTGTCCTCACTAACAACTACCGACCTATCTCCATTCTTCCACCCCTATCCAAGGCCCTTGAGAGGATAGTCTCAGACCAGCTAACAGACCACCTAATCAAATACAACCTGATTAGTATGCACCAACACGGCTTCCGGAAGGGGCGCAGTACCACCACTGCCCTTCTGGAACTCATCTCTCATATCCACTCTGCTTTAGACCGAGGTCAAATCTCAGGGGCTGTCTTCATCGATCTCACTAAGGTGTTCAACACAGTGAACCATCCGCTTCTGCTATCTGCACTGACCAGGACTAGATTCTCTCAGGATGCCCTTGGCTGGTTCTCCAACTACCTGTCTAACCATTCCCAGCAGGTCAAAATTGGAGACGCTGTAACAAGTAGGCTTCCTGTCCTCTTGGGTGTCCCGAAAGGGTCTGTCCTTGGACCATTACTGTTCAGCCTCTTTCTCAACTCCCTCCCCAGTACCTGCTCTGGGAACCTTCTCCTCTATGCAGATGATGCTGTACTCTACTTCTCCAACACAGACCCACTGCAACTCCACCTCTCCCTCCAGTCCTCCTTTAGATCCGTAGAAAAATGGTTCACCTCACATCGGCTTATCCTGAATTATTGCAAGACTAAGGTTATGTACTTTTCCTACCCGCTCAATTCTAAAAAGGAACTATGCCCTCAAGTACTAACTGCCAATCAGATCTCCCTGGAGCAAGTGGACTCCTTCAGATACCTAGGCTTCTCACTCGACCCTGCACTCACCTTCCACCAACATATCCACCTCCTATCTACTGACCTCAATGTGCGGCTAGGGCTCCTGTATCACCTCAAACATTGCTTTACCCCAAACGCTTTGAGGCTTGCTGTCTCCTCCTCCTCTGTCCTCTCCCTGCTAAATTGTGGCCTAGTCATCTACGGGGTGGCAAACTCATCTGCCCTCAGCAGACTATGTATTTCCCTAAATAAAGCCTGTTGCTTCACCTTGGGCTGTGACCATCTAACTCACACATGCTCTCTATATAACGATACCAACTGGCTGAACCTTGACAACAGGATTAAGTTCCACACCTGTCTCATGGCAAAAAAATAGCTCTAGGCCTCTGCCCAATAGGACTCACACCACTAATAAGGCTGGCCCTGACACTCAAGCACACTCGTAGCTTTGGTAAGCAACTCTTCTCTGTCCCTCACTGCCGTACTTCCCAATAACAAAGGTCCTTCAGCTTCAGAGCCCCTTCCTGGATGAATGGTCTGCCCACACCACTTACAAAAGAGAGCAGAATCGTCCCGTTCAAAACCACCCTCAGAAACCTACTACAGTCCTCGAATCACTGTGATTGCCACTGAAATACCTTACACTATTCTGACTGGCATAGGCTGTGGCCGGACTCCCCTCACTCTCTGCCTCAACTTGTGCCCCCTTAATCTAGTTCTACACATGTTGGCTATCTGCTTAGTATGTTTGCACTAACCTTTCCCTAGTTATTATTGCTTACACTGTTAGCCTTACAACTGCTACTGCAACTACCTGACTATGTACTGCTACTGCTATGTAACCTGTCTTTCTCTGTTTGCAATACTTGTGACGTGGAACCTTTGTAAAGGAGTCTCTGACTCAAAGGTATTTCCAAATCTCCAATAAATAAATAAAGGATGAGTGTCACTTTAAAAAGCTAGTGTACTGCCTGGAAACTGCCTGCAATTAATTGTATCTTTCAGATGTAATCAGCAATCACTTCTTATATCTCAAGTATTTTTTTCTTTTCTGTTTGTTAAGAGATTTACCACCTCACAGAACTGGAGTGATGTTTGGAGCAGCACTTTGTCTGGATGAAAAAAAGTCAGTTCTGTTCCTCCAACTACATCAATGCTGAGACCACACCTCTCCTGTTTAAGAAAAAAAACATACTGTAAATACACTGACTATGGCATCACTAGCAACCAATGAGAACTATTTCTCACTACCAGGTTTCACTTTCACATGAAGCAGCAGGGACCGGCCCTCCCTGGTTACTAGTGATGTCACGATTTACTGCATCTTGATTGGTAGCTTGTGGGAGTCACTGCTCAGGCTGTAATGTTTGTGGTGCCTCAAAGTGTTTGGTTTCATTTCTGATGATGTAGTGGGAGGAACAGAACTGATGTTTCCCCCCTCCATGTAGAATGCTTCTCCACGCATCACCCCAGTACTGCCAGGTGGAAAATCTTCTAAGTAACAAACAGAAAAGAAAAAATACTTGAGATATAAGAAGAGATAGCTGATTGCATTTGAAAATTACTTTTAATCCCATGCAGTGCACTAGCTCTTTAATGACATTTTGTATAAACGGGCACTTGATCTATTACTCCTTAGACTTGCCCCCTGAGGAAGGCCCTGTGTTAGGGTCGATGCTCTGGGGAGAAGGATGCTGTTGAGCAGACAGCCACACTAAATATACATTTATTCATTTACTCGGGATTCCATGAGCGCTTATTTACAGTTGTGCTTTGAAATTTTAGCTGGTAGCCTTATTCAAGCACTGCCTGCTTTTCCGTGTGCACATTGTTGATTTGTTCCCTTGTTTATTCTGTGCCTGGTTCCAATTTGCATGGACTGTGTCTTGGGAAGGTTGAACACCATATGTTCCATTACAAACCAGTTTTGGGGCTTGGCTAGGCAGGAAATGGGTGAATGATTAAGGGCATCATGTCCTTGCTATGTGTGAAGAGAACTGTGTCATCTGCATATAGGAGGGTAAATATTGGCTTGCAGACTGTGTGCAGATTATTTATAAAGAGGATAAACAGGAGGGGTCCAAGAATAGACTCTTGTGGTACACCACTTGTGATGTTCTTTACTCCAGAACAGTGTGTTTCCAATCCTAACACGGAGTTCTGTTAGTCAAGTAGTCTTTGAACCAAGCAAGTGCTGGTGGCCCTAGGCCAGATACATTTAGATGATTTAAGAGTTGTTTGTTGTCCACCAGATCACAGGGCTTTAGTCAGGTCCACAAACACTGCACCTGTTTGAGGCCTTTGTCCATGGCATTGTAAATGGCATCGGTGAATTCTATTAGAACAGTGTTGGTGCTGTGAAAACCATGTAGCACAAATAAGGTAATATTACTGCAAGTGATCCACTAGTTGTTGATGCACTATTTTTTCTTTTAGCTTGGCAAGAGCAGAAAGAAGTGAGATCAGGTGATATTTACCAAGAGAAGTCTTGTTTCCCTTTGTGTGGAGTGGGATGGCAATGGAGGATTTACAAAGCATAGGCACTGTCCCAGATGAGAAGAACAGGCTGAGGAGTTTAGTAATAGGGGACACAATTTGTGGAGCTGCTAGTTTGAGAAATTTTGGCAATAGACCATCAGGGCCAGTGGATTTGTTCAGCTTTAGTACGGCAAGAAGTTTAAGAACATCTTGGTCCCTAACCCTTTTTAGATAAAATTGTTGTTTGTGAAGGTTGATTTCTTCAGTGTCTGAGTTGAGAGTTGGAGGGCCCTTGGATCTGAATTTGGACAGGTGACAGAAAAAGTTGATGGTAAGGGGTGGGAGTTGGGACCAGATGCTGATTAGGGAGTTTACTGAGCACCAAAACATTTTTGGGTTGTTCAAATTAGTGAGCTGTTGTATTTTTAGGTACTTGGATTTGGCACTAAGAATTTCCTTTTAGCACACATTTCTCAGAGTCCTATAGTCCTGCAAGTCTGATGTGACTGCTTTCACTGACAAAATTAATCTTTTTTCTGTGTTGATCTTTTCATCATCCCACAATTAATTCCAGGTAATTAAGAGCAGTTACAGTTATTTTTAAACTCTGTAGTTGTTTGACTCAATTATTAATTTTATACTACACTGTGTTCATGTTGTAGAAATATATCATATATCAATCAATCAATCAATCAATCAAGTCTTTATTTAACCAGGCGTTCATCGTTGAGCAGAAGCTCATTTGCAAGATGGACCTGGGTGGAGCATGAACAATTGTATATACAGGTCAACACAGGTATTTACAAGGCAATACAGATAATACTCTTTACAGAGAGGAAGAAAAAGAAGTTCATATGTACATAGAATTATACAGATATTGTACAGATTACACGGTATTTACATACATAGAAGTGTCTATAGGAAGATAAAGCAGGTTATCTAAGGTTGCAGGAGGAAATGTCGGAAGAAAAAAATAAAAATAAAATATACACCAGGTAGAGGTGAAGGTAGGGGGAAGAGAGGGAGGAAGTAGGGAGAAAGGCTAGGAGGCACGGTGCAGAAAGGAGTTGGTAAAGCTGGATGTAGAAGGTGGATGGAGAAAAGGGTATGTGTGAGCCCCGGGATTGAATGCTATAAAGTACGGGGCATGGTAGGATGTCACTACCCAGGGTAGTGAGCTCCTATCCGAGGTTGGGAAAGGAAGAATAAGGGGATGGATGGGCCTAGTGTTGATAAGACAGTGGAATAAGAGAGAGAACAGTTAGGCTGGTGAGGAGCAAGCTGGGGGGGTCAGTACTTAAAATTGGGTCTAGGCGTGGCTATATACCAGTACTGGGTCTGAGTGGGTGAAGCAGTTACATACTTCTCTGATTGTACGGAAATAAAGCATCTTGAAAGCATTTATACCGATTAGAGTGCTTAATTTGAGGGTTTTTTGTAGATTTTTCCATAAGGTAGGTAGCATGAAGCTTATGGCTGCCCTGCCGAAGCGGGATTTTGCTTTGGGTACTTTAAGTGTAATAGCTGAGTAACTTCTTAACGTGTATTTCCCAATTATACTCAGGGGAAGACAGCAGGAGATATAGTAAGGCAGCTTATTAGAGATGGCTCTATAGATCCAGAGAGCGTGTTTCTGTGGCGCCTGAACTTTAGTGATGTCCATCCCACTGCCGCATATAGGGTGCAGTGATGTGTGTCGAAGGGGAGTCCCGTTATAAACCTCAGTGCTCGATGGTAGAGTGTGTCCAGTTTAACCATGTAAGAGTTGGGGCATTGGCTATAGAGGAAGTCAGCGTAATCAACCAATGATAGGAAAATGGATTGGACCAGTTGTTTCTTGGCATCTCTGGTGAGAAATTGGCTGATTCTAAAAAACAGTCCAAGCCTTTGCCGAAGTCGTTTTAGCAAGTCCTCGATATGTTCAATGAAGGAGAGTCTTTGGTCTATCCAAACTCACAGATACTTGAATTTTGTAACAAATTCTAGTTTTCACCTAGAACTGTAGTAATTTGGGGAACTGTCCCACTGGACACAGGGTTAGCTGTCACGGATAAAGGAGAAAGGACCATCGCTTTAGTTTTTTTGGCATTAAGGAGTAGCTTTTTTTGGAGGAGTTGGCTTTGCAAAAGGTTGAATTCTGACTGTAGGTCATTGCAGGCAGCTTCAGGTGTTGGGTGACTCACGTAGACAACTGTGTCATCTGCAAACAGATGGATGTTTGCTTCTTTTATACAGTAGTCAATGTTATTAATGTAGATTGCAAAAAGTAAGGGCCCTAATATAGAACCTGAGGTACCCCTCTTTGCAGAGTTTTAAGGGACAGGCCTCCTTGGCTTTAACTTGTTGAAACGCCCTGTAAGATAGTCAGTGAACCAGCATGAGAGAGGAGGGGTCCACCTATGGTTTGAAGAGGCGGAGAGGAGCAGACTATGGTCAACGGTGTCGAAAGCCTTTAGATCAAGGAAAACAGCACAAATAAAGTTTTGCTCTCATGATTATGCTGCCAGTCATTAGTAACTTTGGTGAGGGCTGAGACAGTGCTATGTTTAGCTCTGAATCCGGACTGCATAAGTTTAGCAGTTCCTAGACTCAAGGTGAGTCCTCAGCTGTGCATTTACAATTTTCTCTAGGAGCTTGGACAGGACCGGAAGGAAGAATTGGCCTGTAATTATTGAGATCGCCACGGTCACCTGATTTGAACAGTGGTATGACATGTAATGTCTTCCATATAGGTGGTAAGGTGCCCTGAGACAGGGATAAGTTAAAAAGGTGGGTGACGGGTATCGCTAGTTCGTGGTAGGCAATTTTTAAGAAGTAAGGGTCAAGAGAGTCGGCCCCAGCACTTTTTCTAGTATCCAACTGAAGCAAGAGGTCCTCTACCTCTTTCAGTGTGGCAGGTTGAAGTGAGAAAGGCGGCAAAGCTATCAGAGTTTCAAGCAGTTGGCTGGCAGTCTGGGAGCGAAGTATGTTTGCAGGGGAGTTATCAAATGCCATGCCTGCAGTAGCAAAGTGGTTATTGATTGCGTCAAGCATATCCATCTTTCGGTTATAGTCAAGTTGCCAGAGGTAATCTTGGCCAGGAGTAATTTCCTGGGAGTGGCCTAGCAGATCACTGATTGTGTTCCAGATCTTGATTGGGCTCTTTGTGGCAGAGTCGAGTTCGGATTTGAAGAAGGTGGTCTTGATTCTCTGATTGTTTTGGTACATAAATTTATGAGTCTCTGAACTGGTTCCAATCCTCTGCAGTGTTCAGTCTGCGTGCTTTTTTCCAGAGCTTATCTCTTTCTAGAAGCAAGGACTTGATCTGAGGGGTGAACCATTTACAGGCTTTGGTCCTAGTTTGAACTTTAATAAGGGGAGCATACTTATTAAGGGCCCTTGATAGAATGTTGTGGAAGATATTGTATGCTGACATAATCGTTTTGGCCAGGTAGAAATCTTGCCACTCAGGGGAGTACTTAAGCTCGTTTAGGTAGGCATGTTCATTGAAGTTGCGCCTGGATCTCTTCATAGAGAACTTGCTGATGGGTGCTGGGTTGTTGGTGGATCTTACTCCCGCAATAAAACAATGGTCGCTGGCATCTGAGAAGAAGACATCAGCATGGGAGAAGAGATGAGGTTTGCTCACCATTAGCACATCCAAAAGTGTGCTTTAGTACCTTGGGTATGTTTTGTATTGTGGTTCTTCTACACATGCTTTTCGTAGGGCTAGTATGGCTTTTCACAACTGGTCTGACAAAATACGTGTCACTTTAATTCTGTGGCTTTAAAAGCAGTACCTATGTAACAAACACCACCCCTGACAAAAAAGCCCCATTTTGGAGGTGCTATTTAATGGTGTTAGCGTCTGCCACCATGGGTAGCATTTTCCCTTTTTTTGAAATGTAAATAATTTTTTTTTTTTCATTTGAAATCTGTGGTGTGTGTGCTGGTGTTAATTGTTGTATCAGGAGCTAGTAACGCTACTTCCTGCAGCACTTAGAGTACAGTACCCCTCATTTTAAAAGTCAGGTCAGTTAAACTAAATTTGGAAGTGAACAAATGCTAAAGTTCTTAAACCAAGGAGTATTTCTAAAATAAAAACACATGCTAATACTGTTATGTGAATGCTACATAAAAATGTTAAAATAAAAACACATGCTAATACTGTTATGTGAATGCTACATAAAATTAAAAAAAAACACATGCTAATACTGTTATGTGAATGCTACATAAAAATGTTAAAATAAAAACACATGCTAATACTGTTATGTGCATGCTACATAACAATGTTAAAATAAAAACACATGCAAATACTGTTATGTGAATGCTACATAAAAATGTTAACATAAAAACATATGCCAATACTGTTATGTGAATGCTACATAAAAATGTTAACATAAAAACACATGCCAATACTGTTATGTGCATGCTACATAAAAATGTTAAAATAAAAACACATGCCAATACTGTTATGTGAATGCTACATAAAAATGTTAAAATAAAAACACAGGCTAATACTGTTATGTGAATGCTACATAACATGTTAATGCAACCCCCCTATAAATGGGGGTTCCTAAAAGCTTCCTAGAAGCTTGCCTAAGTGTTCCCCTGCCTGCTGGCGTTTGGTGTTTAAGCTGCTAGAATGGCACTGTGAGTGCTGGTAGAGCCTCCACATACTGTCTCTTTAAGAGCTGTCTGCTTGCAGACATAATTAATGCTTTTCAAGGGGGGCTGGTGTTTCCCTGCTTGAATCCCGCCTGAGCTACGGAGTAATCACTCCATTTTGCGGTCGCTGGAAGCACAAAGGGAGCCCATCTGAAAGCTGTAATTGTTTGCCTGTAATTATTTAAAGTATTAGTGTAACCCCCCTGTTACCCGGTGTTACTGGAACCCTAGTTAGACCTAGTGGCAGGCAGGGACAGGCAGCAAGTGAAATTCCAGTTGAATGGATTTCACTATGTCTTGCTCTGTTTTCAGTCTCTGCTGAGCTGGAGCTATGACATCATTTAGAACTGTCGCAGCTGCATAAGCCACACTGGAATGTTGCAGTTGGAGGTTAGAGTAGAAAGCTGGGGAATTTGAAGTCAGTCTGTAGGAGTCTGTTGCAGTCTGTAGTAGAGGAAAGAGATGCTCTGTTGTAAGCAGGCCCTCAGAGCTCTAAGCTCTGTCAAAGAGCTATTTTTTTTTGTATAGGTGTGTGTTCTCACCTGAAGAGGAACACAAGACGAGCACAGTGAAGTGGTAGAGACCACTTTCAATGGTTCAGGGCCGCATCCCTGCGGGGATGGGGAAGAATCAGCCTGCTTCAAGGGGCAACTCCCCTAGTCCGGCTAGGGAAAAAGAAGCTGCCTGAGTTAAGTTCGTGCTGAGGCACCAGAAGTTCTGGACGAGATTTTCTTGAGGAGAAAACGCCTGTGGGGCACCTGCAACCAAGGAGTGAGTTCGCTTTGGTAAAGGGCCATGTGTTTTCACCTGAAACAAGATGAAACTAAAGGGACTGTTACTGTGGGGTCAGGAAAAGACAGCCAAGTACAGTTTGGAAGATGTGGGGATTGGACTGCTTAACTCTGTGGGGGGGGGTCTAGAGCAATGGACACAGCCACTTATTAAGTATGTTCAAGTTCAGCACAAATGGGATGTAAAGACAGTAGATTGACTGTGAATACATTTAAAGAGAATCTACATAGCAAAGTGTTTTCAAGGATGAGGTGTTATAGTCCAGAGAAATGGCTGGGTATGAATTATGGGAGCGAGAGATGGGAGACCCCCCATCAGTAGTAACCAAATTCACCTCCATGGGTTTGCTTTGGGGTACATGTTGCTTTCTCTCAGGTACTTGGCCAGTGCCTGAGGAAAGTACCTAGATGTGGGATTGATGAGAAAGATTCCCGCATGTAGCCAGAAGTGCTCATAGGTGGTTTAGGGAGCCACCAGTAAATGTTTCCATGCTATATGGAAAGTGTCCAAGTGGCTGGCAAGGGAGCCAAGCCAGGGAAAACCCAGAGCTGTGTAGAAGTTCGGGCTGTGTGCCCAGTGTGTTTCAGAGCCTGAGCACTAAAGTGAATGAAGATGTGTTCTGATCTCCATAAATCTGCATTACCAGGAGTGTAGCCCCGTGGGAGTCCATCTATGCTTTGTTTATTATATTGGATGTGAATAAAAGCAACACTTTAGAATCCCACTTTTGGTATTAGACATTACAGTTATTGCTTCCTTTGTCCTGAGTTACTTGGGTGGCCCTGTTGTGGAGTAGCCAAACCTAGCCAATGTGCCAAGTGACATATTTCTCCCTGAACTCAGCCCACCAGGTTGTGCTGTCAGATGGAAATGGCATACCTGGGTGGGGGTTACATTGGTAAAAATGTAGTTTGTCTAATCTGCCTTTATTGCTGCTGAGACTCTGTGTGTGTTTGCCCCTCCATTTTGGACTTGAACTGCTGTGCTGTGCCAACTGGGTTAAGGGAGCCCTAAAATGGAGACTGCTTGGACCAACCAGACTTTGGACTCTCTATGGAGCTGGTATAGAAGTGGAATGTATAGCTAGTGATTCTGGGAAGTGTAGTTTGGACCTTGGTGCCTTTTTGCACCAACAGGGGGAGCTTTGGAGTGACTGGCAGTCGAATCCATCAACTGGACCTGTTGGAACCTAAGGGGAATGCTCTGTACTGAAGCTGCAGAGTCAGATCCATTGTTACCATGAGGAGAGAAGGAGCTCTGTGCTTCTGCCGTGTATAGTTTCACACAGGAAGCACATGTGAGGCCCTGAGGTTCAGCCTGCAGCTGTTGTAAGCCCTAGTTCAGAATGAATCCAACTTGTGAAGAGAATGAAGGGAGTTTGAGGAGTAGAAACCAGGCTTATCCTCTAGAAGACTGGAGAAATTGCTGAATCATGCTCAGTCTGTCAGAAACTGAAGCTGCTGTGTGTGCTCCCGGGTATCTTGCAGTAATTGCGATCGGGATCGAGGAGTAACCTGCCTGGTATAGTACTTTCCTTTTACATATAAATGTGCGTAGTGCTTTTGGGGGAATTGCTGTTTCCTGCCCCCTGTACTAAGTGCTGTGTGTTGAAGCAGGAAGCCAACCCCAGCGGGTTTTGGACTAAATCCATGGGTTATCAACTGCCCAGGGGTCCAGCCACAAGGACTTTGTTTCCATGCCTTGCTGTCTCTGGCAATCCAGAGAATATCCACCATCTGGTTCTCAACTTGGGTATTGTGAGTACAAATCAGGGTATTCCCCTGCAGCTGGTTATCAATCACAAGTGTCTCATCTAACTAATGTTGTTTCACTTCTTCATGGACTGTGCCATCCAGCTCCGGATTACAATTGGTTGTTGTGCATACATTTTCTTCTTACAGGGCCCCATCCATCTGCACCTGCTGGCCAACTCCGGCAATGGACCTGGCTAGTCCCCTCCTGACCTGGGTACCCAGAGTGTGACTTTTCAGACCCTGTATGTGTGCGCAGTACTGTGATTTAGTTCTGCCAATTAACCTGATCTCCCCTCCTGTGTTTTATTCCCCCTAAATAAAAAAGATTTGATGTTGTTAAACTTTCAACTGTCTGAAGTGTCAGTACCTACATATCAAGCATTGTATTGGTTTGTGTATGCTGATTAACCTTATTTTACAGGGGGTCCTCAGAGACGAACCTCAGAATCAGTCTCGAGGGTAAGTGGTACTTCATGATTGAACAGTGTGTACTTGTGGGGTATTGGGACTGTAACTTCTGTGCATTGTGTGAGCCTTTAGAGGGAATAAAAGGGGGTCTCAGTGTCCCAGAGGGCTGTGACCAATCTAGTTTAATCACTACAAACCCTGACCTCTGGGTGGAGGCACCCGCCATAGAACCTAGGCCCCTCAACCTGTCAGTAGTCAAGCAGGCAGGGGTAGTAGCCCTTGGGATAGCACCACCTAGGGGTTACATCTTGGAGGCACTGCTGGGATTAGTGTCATCTAGTGGCCACGTGAAGGAATTATCCCATTATGTTCAACTTAAAGGAAAAAATGGAGGGGAATGCCACACACAAGTTAAAAATTGACCCCCATAAGTTGATGGTGCACAAATTGATGGGGTGGTGCGAAACTGAGGAGATGGACTCCTAAAAGGCTATTCTATTGCTGGTTATCCCTCTGGGGACTAACAATGCTGACATTGTGTCTACTGTAGAACATGGTAAGTGTCTGGGCAAAGTAGAAGTAAAGGGACGAGACGCTGACCTGTTTGATTAAACTTTGATAGTGCTACTTTCATGCAGTTCCCTGATAGACCCTGAAAAGTTGCCCCGTGATTCTACCCGAAGGTGCCCAGAGAGGATGATGGGTTATTCACGTATGTAGCGGTCTGGTCACCCCGGGTGTGTCACCTAGTACCAACAGTTTTAAAGACAAACTGCTTAAATTGTTAGCCTCAGAAGGGGAAACTGCCCAAGAGTTGGTACGAGTGTTAGATCTATCCGAGGACCCCACGCCTGTACCTTCCCCGACTCCTTCTCCTGGGTCCCCCAAGAGCTCTATAATGTCCACACCCCCCATGGTAATTCCCCCCATTCAACTGGATTCCTATTGGAGGCTGAGGCTTTTCTCCGATACTGTCCCAGTGCCTTCAGGGGAAGACAATTTGGAGACCTGGATGGACTGTGCTACCCCTTTAGTACAGGAATGGCAGTATTCAGAGGGGGGAAAAGAGGAAGTGCTTGATATAAAACTTGAGAGGCCCTGCCCTGGAAGCCATCTGTTTTTTACAGGCTGCTAGTCCGGAGGCCACGGCCGCAGAATATCTTTCTGCCCTAGAGGGAGTGTTTGGCAACACAGAATCTGGGGATGATTTATTATGGGCATTCAAGTCAACCAAACAGTGGAAGAATGAGAAATTGTCTGCCTTTGTCGTCAGGATAGAGAGGGCTTTGCAGAGGGCCCACCGAAAAGGGGGAGTGCCTGCCAAAGAGTTAAACCAAGTCAGATTAGACCACATATTGAAGTCAGCAAGATTTTCGAGCATAATAATACTGAAGCTCAAGCTGCAAGACAGAAGAGCCAGCCCTCCAGAGTACTGCCATTTGATGAGAGAGATCCATGAGATTGAAACTGATGAAGAGGGCTGGGAACCCTGTGTTGGGGCTGTAAACCCTTGCCAGACCCCCGAAAAGAGTAAGCTACATGAGGTGCAACAGTTGAGAGATTTACTTAAGGAATTGACTGAGGCATATAGAGAACCAGATCTGTATCAGGCTCCCTCTGAGCCCAAAAGTGGAGTGGGAGTGCATGTTGTTTCCCCTGAGACCCGGATTGAGGGTAACCTGCTAGCAAAACTGAGAGAATTGAGAGAGATGGTGAGGGAGCTGCAAAGGGCTGCCTGACCCCCAATAGAAGTGGAGATCCAGAAGCCCAGCGGTGTAAGCCCCCAGTTCAAGAAGAGCCCTGCAGGGCTCCAAGGGTGCCCCAACAGACAAGAGACCCCACCACCCTCCAAGAGCACTAGAGACATTAAGTTCTGTTACCGTTGTGGGGAGGAAAGACATTTTCAGTCAGCTTGTCGGTGGCCAGAGAACTTGAGAAAAGTTACCAATAGGTTAGTGGCCTGTCATCGCAGAATGTACGCCCGGCCACCAGGGGGAGCCACTCGGAAAAGTTATACCACTAGGGCCAATGCCTGATCGACATCCAGATCAGTGCCACTGGAGGGGTCTGAAGTGATGGGTTCCTCCATGGAGACCACTGTAAAAGTGAATAGAGTGCCTACAAGAGCTGTGTTATACAGTGGCTTCCAAGTGACAATCATGTTCCAGGATTGGTATGAAAAGCATTTGTCTGATGTACCCCTACAACCATTGATAGGACTACATGTCTGGAGTTTAAGTGAGAAGACCTACCCCTACTCCGGCTATATCCGAATTTGGTTGTCCTTTCCTACCTCTGTGGCTGGAGTGGCAGAGCAAGTGGAGTCCTTGGCCTTAGTATGTCCCCCTACTGAACTGGATGATGGGGTTCCTTTACTAATTGGGACTAATGCACATATGTTTGGACGGCTGGCACAATTGTGTTATGAAAAACAGGGGTCTCGGACTGGTAGAGCTTCAAGAATTCCAGCCTTGATCGATGCCCAGAGAGATGCTGACAAAGTGGAATTGGAAGAACTGGTTAGAGTTGTCTGGGAAAAGGATCCTGAGTCTCTGATTCTGGCACCAAATGCCCAGTGTACCTTACAGGGAGAGGTCCGTGTCAGAAAGGATGTTAAGAATAAAATATTAATGCTGGATGCACCAGGTGATGGAAAATTGCCGGAGGGACTGTTGGTCAAGCCTAGTATTTTGCCTGCTAAAGCCCATGCTTATGCCAGAAGGGTAATGGTTCAAGTTCATAATGTGTCTGACAGAGAGATTCGAGTAAATAGAGGTTGCACCCTGGCTAATGTGCACTGTGCAGACACTGCAGTGCTACCCAGTAACAAGAGTTCGGGGAAGAATGATAGAGTAACACCTGACTTGTTTGATTTCGGTGACTCCCCGTTGCCAGCTGAATGGAAAGTGAGGATCAGTGAGAAGCTTGCCCAGAGAGATCAGGCATTTTCTTTGAAGGAATGGGATGTAGGATGCATGCAAGGAGCTGAGCACCATATCCAGCTGCATGATGACAGGTCATTTCATGAGACAGCTCGACGCCTGGCACCTGCTGACGTAGATGATGTGAGACGGCATCTGCAAGAGATGCTAGCTGCTGGTGTAATACAAGAATCCAGAAGCCCATATGCTTCCCCCACTGTGGTAGTGAGAAGAAAGAATGAGACAGTAAGGATGTACATAGATTATCGCACTCTAAACCGTCGGACAATCCCTGATCAGTATACAATACCCCGCATTCAGAATGCTTTGGACTGCCTGAACAGTAGGAAGTGGTTTTCTGTGCTGGATCTTCACAGCAGGTACTACCAGATCCCAGTGGCCCCAGAAGATTGTGAAAAGACAGCCTTTATCTGCCTGCTGGGTTATTATGAGTTCATGAGGATGCCTCAAGGGATTTAAGGTGCCCCAGCCACTTTTCAACGACTGATGGAGCATGCAGTGGGGGACATGAACCTATTAGAGTGCCTGGTGTACCTGGATGATGTTATTGTGTTTGGCAGCTCTCTAGAGAAACATGAGAGTAGATTTTTCAAGGTGTTGGACTGACTGGAAGACTTTGGCCTGAAACTGTCTATCGATAAATGTCAATTCTTCCAAACATCTGTAAAGTATGTGGGACACATAGTCTCCACCGAGGGAATAGAGACAGACCTGAGTAAAGTTGAGGCCCTGACCACCTGGCCACAGCCCCACAATCTAAAAGAACTGCAAAGATTCCTGGGTTTCTGTGGCTACTATCGCCGGTTCATCAAAGATTATTTAAGAGTGATCTGTCCTTTACTTAATCTTACTCAAGGATACCCTCCGACCCACAAAAAATACAAAAGGTCAACTTCCCCTGAGACTGAGAGAGTATACTTCCATCCTAATGAAGTATTTGGGGCATGATGGACACCTGATTGTGAAGCTGCTTTTCATGAGATTATATATCAATTTACCCACGCTCCCGTGTTGGCCTATGCAGATCCAGCAAAACCTTATGTCCTACACACTGATGCTAGCTTGCAAGGGTTGGGGGCTGTATTGTACCAGGAGCACGAGAATGACCTCAGACCAGTAGCTTTTGCCAGCAGAAGCCTGACTCCCTTCCGAAAAGAACTATCCTGTACACAAGTTAGAATTTCTAGCTTTGAAGTGGGCCATTGTGGACCAATTCCAGGAATATTTGTATGGGGCTAAGATTCTGGTAAAAACTGACAACAATCCCTTGACCTATGTGCAGACTTCAGCTAAATTGGATGCTACTGGCCATAGGTGGCTCTCTGCATTATCCACATACGACTATGCTGTTGAATACAAAGCAGGTCTGAACCACATAGATGCTGATGCTCTCTCACGGAGGCCTATTCCCCGGAATGACTGGGTCAGACTGTCACAGAACCTGATATTCGAGCACTCTTCCAGAAGCTTGATCGAGCGGAGCAAGTAGCCCTGGTCACAGTGAACTGTTTAGTGGACTGTTTGGGGCCCTCTGAGAATTGCATACCTGCTGCTTATTGCCACTTCTCTGCATTAGACATTAATTGGTGCTTTGCCTCAGCTAGACAATGATAGTCTTCAGTGGGCTCAATCCCGAGATCCCGTGATCAAATCAGTTCTAGAAGCCCTCTACGAAGGGAAAGATGTATCCAAGTTACGCTCCACTGATTTGAGAACTGCATTGTAATACAAGGAAGAGGGAGAGGGAGAGGCATCAATAGTAGAAAACAGGAAGTTGTTATCCCTCTGTGCAGACAGTTGGTGAGACCCCATCTGGAGTACTGTGTGCAGTTCTGGAGACCCCATCTCTGCAAAGACATAGACAGAGTGGAGGCTGTCCAGAGGAGGGCAACCGAAATGGTGCAGGGTCTGCACCAGAAGACATACAAAGAAAGACTAAAGGAGCTTAATATGTATACCCTTGAGGAAAGGAGGGAGAGAGGGGACATGATAGAAACTTTCAAGTACCCCAAGGGAACCAACAAAGTCCAAGAGGGTGGCATCTTTCAGAAAAAGAGATGTGCAAGAACAAGGGGGCACAATTTGAAGATAGAGGGGGGACGGCTCAGAGGTAATGTGAGGAAGTATTTTTTCACAGAGAGGGTTGTGAATGCATGGAACAGCCTCCCTGAGGAGGTCGTTGAGTCAAGAACAGTGGGGGAATTCAAGAATGCATGGGACAGACACAAGGCAGTCCTAGTGAGGGTAGGAGGAAGTAAGCTGTTGGTTAACCAGGATCTGCAGCTTATCTGTTAGGTAGGAAAATGAGCAGACTAGGTGGGCCAAGCGGTCCTTATCTGCCGTCAAATTCTATGTTTCTATGTTTCTATGTAAGGTCCTAAGTTGAAACTGATTAATAGACTGTTATACAGAGAAACAGTAGACAGAGGGGGACAAATAGATAAACAGCAGCTAGCTTTGCCCACTGCCTTTTGAGACTTGGTGCTGAGGTCCCTACACAACCACATGGGGCACCTTGGCATAGACAGAACACTTCACTTGGTGAGATCCAGATTCTATTGGCCTAAGATGGGGGCTGATGTTGAACTACACATTCAAACTTGTAGTCACTGCTTACAGAGGAAAGCTTTGCCCCAGAGGGCTGCCCCCCTAGTTAACATCACCACCAGTGCTCCCATGGAGCTGGTCTGTATCGACTTTCTGAGTTTGGAGCCAGATCAAAGAAATATCAGTAATGTGCTGGTGGTCACTGACCATTTTACGTGATATGCCCAAGCTTTCTCCACCAAGGACCAGAAGGCATCCACTGTGGCTAAAGTACTTACAGAAAACTTTTTTGTTCACTATCGGGCACCACAAAGAATCCATTCTGATCAAGGAAAGGACTTTGACAGTCGTCTGATCAAAGAGATGCTTTATCTGTGGGGAATGCGAAAGTTCAGAACCACCTCTTACCACCCCAAGGGGGACCCACAGTCTGAGCGCTTCAACCACGCTTTGCTAGATATGCTAGGCACCCTCCACCCAAAGGACAAGCCTAGATGGAGCCAACAAATTACCACCCTGGTACATGCCTACAACTGCACCAAAAGTGATGCCACTGGGTTCTCCCCCTATCGCCTGATGTTTGGAAGAGAAACCCGACTACCGGTAGATGTTTGTTTTGGAGTTTCCCCTGATGGCGTTAGAGCTGATAACCATTTACAGTATGTGTAAAAGTTAAAGGCCCAACTGAATCATGCATACCAACTGGCTTAAACCATGGCTGCCAAAAGAAATCTGGCAACAAGGAAAGGTATGATAAAAAAGTGAAAGCGCTGGAACTCCAGGAGGGAGACAGGGTGTTGCTAAGAAATCTGGAACTGCATGGCAAACACAAGATTACTGATCAGTGGCATCATCTCCCTCACATCGTAGTGGGCAAACTAGAAGATCTGCCTGTGTACAAAGTGAGGCCTGAGAATAATTCAAAAGATGTTAAAACAATGCATAGAAATCATTTATTGTCATTGAACAAATCTTGATTGAGTCTGAGCCCCCAGAAAATGTTCCCTCTGGATCAGTGACTAGAGCTGCTGCTAAGCAAAAGTCAAGAAAGTCTGCACCTACAGATGCTGAGCTAAAGTGTTCCCCTCCACAAGGCCCAGTTGAACATGACTGTCAGTCCATGTCAGAGGAAAGTGAGTGTGGTTTTGAGTACTACCCTTCTTACAAACAGAGTCAATCCTGGAGATGAAGCTGGGCCTTCTGGACTGTCTAAGCCCCCAGCTTTGTCCCTGGAGCCAATGCTCCCAGAAAGTGAAGTGCAAAGCATCAAGTCGGATGACATGGAATCATAGTATTGAGAGTTTGGAACTGTCTGATTTTGAAAGCAGCATAAGGGAAATCACAGAGTTTGGAACTGTCTGATTTTGAAAGCAGCACAAGGGAAATCACAGAGTTTGGAACTGTCTGATTTTGAAAGCAACACAAGGGAAAACACAGAGTTTGGAACTGTCTGATTTTGAAAGCAGCACAAGGGAAATCACAGAGTTTGAAACTGTCTGATTTTGAAAGCAGCACAAGGGAAATCACAGAGTTTGGAACTCAGTGCTTTGGCTTCTCAGAAGGAACTAGAAGGGGGACAAGATCAGATCTACAGTACAGTAGCTTCTTGTTGCTTTACATTGTTTCTTGTGGATTCTACTTGATAGCAGGTTATTTATTTTCTTTCTTACTACTAAGGGGCTAGCAGGGTATTGTTTGGGGCTGTTGGAATTTTGAAACCTGTTTTGGTAGCTATAAGTGGGCTCATTTGTTTGATTCACTGTGTGGCAGGCTGCATTTGTAGATACCTATTTCTTCTGTTTTAAAACATAATTGGTGGATTTAACTGGGTCTGTTTCTTTGAATTGAGACATATATCTTCTAATTCCAAGCCTATTTTGATGTGTTGTTGGTGAAGCTGTTTGAATTGAGTCCTGTTTTGGGTAGCAAACCTATTTTGGGGGCTTTGAGTAGAATTGTGATTCATTGTTGCTGGCTTCACTAGCTGCAAAGTTTGAGTGCAGAGTGGGGAAAGGTGCTAATGGTCTGACCAGAGGCCTCAGCTACATGATTGTTTCTGGAAGACTTGGACTGGTCCCACCCTGGTCATATTTCCTTTATACCAGGGGTTCTGACATCACTCTCAACAGACAAAGGATATGCACCTGTCATAGCAAAAGCAGACATCCAGGAAAGGAACAGCAGCAAGTGAAGAGGTGACTGCTCTCCAGTGGAAGGAAAGTAAATGCAAATCTAGAGCTTTCATTTTTACTTCTTCCATTGATATTGCATTGAGAAAGGAGGAGAGAGTTTGAAGAAGGTTGTGCAATGGCTACTTAAAGTCTGTTTTTGAGTGTGGATAGGAAGGATAGGAATATAAAAAGCAGTTGCTCAATATATCTAAACGTGTGCAACAATGGAGGTAAGGGAAATAAAATAAAATGTGTTGCACTGACAGAGGAGGGAGAGGGGAGACTTGGGGGAGTGTTTGGTATCCTGCATCTGGAAGGGTGGGGGGTCGCTGGTGGGCAACGACAGCAATGGGTAGGGTGGTAGGCTGCAACAACTGCAGTGCACCAATCTTTCTAAAAATTGCCTGGAGTGTGGGAGGATGTTTAGTGTGCAACCACATAGAAAAAACTTAGAAAGGAGATTGAGGGTCTGCAGGAGGAACTAAGACAGGCAAGGCAGATTGGGGGTGGGTTTAGCCCAATACTGGAGGGAGGTAGAAGGGGAGATGAGGGAGGGCGATTTAAGCCAACAGTGATGAGGAGAGGATCAGAAGCAGGGAAGCAGAGACAAAGGGGCCTAGGCCAGGAAGAACAATTGCCGGGGAAACCAGGTCGGGAGACAAAAGACAAATGGAAGGAGGAGATAGGGACTTGTGAGGGGAGGCAAAGAAGTGGCAAAAGTCATGGAGTGGAAAGGAGAGAACAGGTTACTATGAAGAGAGAGGGAGTGGGCATTTGTGAAGGGCCTTCAGAAAATAGTTGTGCACTCCTAGAGAGGAAGAAGGTGGAGGAGGGAAATGATGAAATTAGAGGAGTAATTGATAAATGCCTGGACCAAACTGGAACAGGGGGAAGTTCTGCTGGGAGAATTGCAACAGGGGGAAAAGGGGGAAATAATGTGCAGGAGGAAGAAGAGGAGCAGGAAATGAGAGAGGGAGATGAATGGAAGCAAGCAAGCAAGGAGTAAGAGGGGTGGAATCTTAGTGCTGGGGGACTTAATACTAAGAGGAGTTAGGTGGGGTAGCAAGGGGGAGAGGCATAGTCACATTTGGGTGGAGGCCATGCCAGGAATGACAGCGGAAAGGGTGGGACAGTCTGTTCGGAAATATGCTAGAAGGGGTAGGGACAAGCCTTATTTAATTATACATCTTGGGACAAACGACCTGACTGACAAGACAGTAGATACAGTCCAGAGGAGGTTTGAAGAACTAGCACAATTATGTGAGGGGCAGGAAGATCAGTTACTTTTTCAGAGATACTTCCTGTGTCAAAGGCAAGTACAACAAGAAAGCTGAGAATAAAGGAATTTAACAGATGGCTAAGAACCTGGTGTTGTGCTAAAGGGTATGGGCTGTTGGGGGTGGGGTGGAGGAACCTGGGAGGACAGTAGTCTCTATGCCAAGGACAGACTACACTTGAGTGAGGAGGGAAAGAAAGTGTTGAAACAGAGGATGGAGGAGTACATAGAGGAAGTTGGGAATTAAAACTAGGAGTGGGGAGTGGCAGTTGGAGAAGAGATATGCAGAGACTACAGGTTGGGAAACCATATGAGCGTACCCCCCATAACAGTGACAAAGGACAAATGGCAAGTACTGTTGGTGATGCTAGGAAAGGAGGGCAGAATGGGAGGGGGGGAAAAGGGTGGAAGGTGGTTACCCTTAATGCTAGGAGCCTTGGGAGGAAAACTGCAGAGTTACAGGTTCTCATGGCAGAGGGAGAGGGAGAAGTGGACATTGCAGTCATCATGGAAACATGGGCCACCCAATACAATAACTGGGACCTGTCTGTACCAGGGTACAGATTATTTTGCAGGGACAGGGTGATTGGGAAAGGAGGGGGGGTGGCACTATATGTGAAGGAAGGACTGAAGTGTGTAAGGGAGGAAGGGGAGGAGGGTAGTACGGAGTCACCTTGGATGCAAATCCAGGATTCCAAGAATAGGATTCTTAGAATGGGAGTGGTGTACAGGCCACCATCTCAGATGGAGGAGTCAGACAGAGAACTTGTGGACAGATCAGGAGGACCTCAGAGAAGGGTAGTGTGTGGTGATTGTGGGGACTCCAACATGCCAGGAGTGGACTGGAGCACCCCAACAACCAGGAACAGAAGGGAGCAAGTACTGCTGGATGCCTTCCAGGACAGCTTCCTGCTGAAAATGGTCAGTGAACCAACCAGGTTAGGAAATACCCTTGACCTTGTGCTGGCAAATGGGGACTTTGTGAGAGAACTTACAGTGGAGGAACCGCTATCAGGAGTGACCACGCTCAGTATGGCTCACATTGGATATGGGCAAAGAAGGAGTGGAATCTGGCACAATAGTGCTGGACTTCAGGAGGGCCGACTTTGGGAGGATGGGGAAGTGGTAAAGGGTACCTGGCCAGAATTCAATCTAGTATGGACACTAACCAGAGGTGGGAGCTCATAAAGCTGGGGATAGTGGAGGCAACCAAAACCTGCTGCAAAGCCCAGAGTAAGAAGGCTAGGGCTAAGAAACCGATCTGGTTGAGCAAGCAGGTCATGGAAAAGGTAAGGAGGAAAACAGCTGCCTTTAGGAAGTACAAGAAAACAGGGAGGGGGGACAGGAGGAGTACTTGACAGAACCTGGAAGGAGGTGACAAGGGCAGTAAGGGAGCCAAGCATCTACGGAACTCAGGCTGGCACAAGGCATTAAGAAGGGGAGAAGGACTTCTTAAGTACATCAGGGAGAAAAGGAGCTATAAGGACCACATAGTAAGGATTAGGAAGGAGGGGGTTAGTGGAAGCAAAGATAAGGGAAGCACTAAAATGAGTACTTCTGCTCAGTATTTACTAAAGAGAAGGGGGGGTGACACCCAAGGTGGGAGAAATGGCAGAAGCAGGGTGGGAAGTGGTGACAGATGGGGAAACCATGGAGAGCAGAGTTCGAGAGGGTTTGAAGGCACTGAAGGTGGACAAGGCGCCAGGCCCAGATGGCATCCACCCCAGGGTACTGAAGGAGCTGGCAGAGGTCCTTGCAGGACCTTTGGCAGACCTATTTAATGCCTCCCTACATTCGGGGTGTGTACCTCAGGACTAGAGGATGGCTCATGTGGTGCTCCTCCACAAGAGTGACCCCAAGGATGAACCTGGAAACTACAGACCAGTGAGCCTCACATCCATCGTGGGTAAGCTAATGGAGACTATCCTGAAGGAGAGGCTGGTGGCCCTCCTAGAGGCCAAAA
Organism: Neoceratodus forsteri; assembly: GCA_016271365.2. Taxonomy (NCBI): domain Eukaryota; kingdom Metazoa; phylum Chordata; order Ceratodontiformes; family Ceratodontidae; genus Neoceratodus; species Neoceratodus forsteri. Next base: position 27,511,949 of record JADMNL010000035.1, on the reverse strand, counting down.
GACTACAGGACAGCAGACAGCATGGCTTCATACGTGGCAGATCCTGCCAAACCAACCTGGTCGAGTTCTATGACTGGGTAACTAGGCAACTGGACAGGGGCCATGCAGTGGATGTCCTGTATCTGGACTTCAGTAAGGCATTCAACTCAGTGCCACATGAAAGGCTGGGAAGGAAGTTAGTAGGCACAGGGGCGGGTGCAAAGCTGGTGAGATGGGTAGGAAACTGGCTGCAGGGAAGGCAACAGAGGGTGGTGGTGGGTGGGGAGCTCTCACACCCAAGGGCAGTGATGAGCGATGTTCCACAGGGCTCAGTGTTGGGACCAGTGTTGTTTGGGATATTCATTGCAGACATATCATGGGACATCAAGAGCAAGATCAGTCTGTTTGCTGATGATACCAAGGTAGGCGAGGTGGTGGATGACCTAGGGGGATGGCAGGGGTTGCAGAATGATCTTGCAAAGCTTGAAACCTGGTCAGACACCTGGCAACTGGGCTTTAATGCCAAAAAGTGCAAGGTGCTGCATTTTGGGATGAAGAACCCAAGGAGGACTTACCAGCTAGGGGGAGTGCAGCTAGCCCAGACAGAGGAGGAGAAGGATCTGGGTGTGCTCATTACAGGGTCAATGAACAACCCGGCACAATGTAGGAAGGCAGCTGCAAAGGCCAACAAAATGCTGGGTTGTATTGCAAGGGTATATCCTCGAGGAGGGAGGAGGTGATTCTGCCACTGTATAGGTCATTAGTTAGACCACACCTGGAGTACTGTGTGCAGTACTGGCGTCCGTATCTGAAGAGGGACATTAAGTTACTGGAGGGGGTGCAGCGCAGAGCGACAAAGATGATCAAGGGGCTGGGGGACTTTTCATATGAAAGGAGGTTGAAGGAGTTAAACATGTACTCACTGGAGGAGAGGAGACAGGGGTGACATGATTGAAAGCTTTAAATACATGAAAGGAATAAACAAGATGGGTACAGAGGGCCTGTTCAAAGTAAGGGAGGGGAGGGCCACCAGGGGCCATGATATGAGACTGGAGCGAGGAAGGTTCAGGAGGGAGATGAGGAGACACTTTTTTACAGAGAGGGTGGTGGCTGGGTGGAATGCGTTACCTGCTGAAGTGGTATGCAGTAGAACAGTGGACTGCTTCAAACGAGGATGGGACAGGACAAGGGGGAGGGTTAATGAAGGGGAAGGGTGGAAGGGAGGGGCAGCTGCAGAATAAGGTGTGCTAGCTGCACATTCGAGCAGACTTGATAGACCTCTAGGCCTTTATCTGCTGGCAAATTTCGTATGTTCGTATGTTCATATATGGTTGAACTGTATGAGCTTTCAGAGGAGGAAAATGATGAACTGGGACAGACTGGTGACATACCAGAACCAGAAGAGTGTGTTGAGTGCCCTGACCGTTCACTGCCAATGTCAGAAAATCTCCCATGTGAGTCAAGTGTTGTGGACTCAGAGATTGCAACTCCTGGAGCTGAAAGTGCCCCAAGTTCTAGCCTCTACTCCAATGAAAGTTCCCCTGACAAGTGAAGACTCTGTTGTAAGCAGGGATAAAAACACAAAGACTGTAACGGTTTCCCCTAGAAGGACTGGTCGAGCTGTGAAGACTGTGGTACATTTAAGTTATGAATCCCCTGTGGACTTGCCTCTTAATATGGTCCATAAGGGAGTGTATGTGACTCCGAGCTCATTGCCCAAAATGAGCCTAGGTGCTAACTCCAGATTACTTGTATTGCCTTCTAAGTATGGTGCCCCCATCCCATCCAGCCCCCAGGTAGCTGATAGGGAAGGGCCCCCTCTTTTCGTGTTTCATGTGCAGGAAGTAATGACCTGATTTTAGAAAGTTATTGTATGTATAATGTAGTAAGCTGTGAAATACAGAATAAGTACATATGACCAAGAGTTAACATATGATTTTGGTTTAAAGAATGCAAACCTAACTGTTAGTGATATAAATGTATTTAGTAGTCTTCTTTAAAGTATTATAAGGGTACCTACTTGACAAGGATGCCAAATTCTTTTCAGACCAGGAAGGGTGTAACCCCCCTATAAATGGAGGTTCCTAAAAGCCTCCTAGGAGCTTGCCTAAGTGTTCCCCTGCCTGCTGGCGTCCGGTGTTTAAGCTGCTAGAATGGCACTGTGAGTGCTGGTAAAGCCTCCACATACTGTCTATTTAAGAACTGTCTGCTTACAGCCATAATTAATGCTTTTCCAGGGGGGCTGGTGTTTCCCTGCTCGAATCCCGCCTGAGCTGTGGAGTAATCGCTTCATTTTGCGGTCGCTGGAAGCGCAAAGAGAGCCCATCTGAAAGCTGTAATTGTTTGCCTGTAATTATTTAAAGCATTAGTAACAAGCATTTGTCAATGCCGAACGTTCACTTGCAGGTATTTGCAGTGGTGTTTGGCACGTATGGTGCTTTACCCTAATGCCCTGTGCGATTGCTGGTATTTGCACAATAAATTTTCAGCATGACCTTTTTGTTACCCCCATTGTGCGCTATATAGGCGGAAATGTGTTTTGGGCAGGATGTGAAAAATGACAGCTGTACTGCTCATAAGGAAGTGTGGTAAAATGGCAATGTTGAAAATCAGGAGTGGAAATATTGAAAATTGCAGCTACGAGCGGCATGCGGAACTGTGCAATGCACGCCGTAAACAGTCATTGTTAGAATTTTTCACCAACTTTTCAACATTGGCATTTTAAAACTCTGCTAATGAACAGTGTACCTGTGATTGTCTTACTGTGTCCCATACATTGATTTTGCACACTGACTGGCGCCATTGTGGTACTACGTGGGCGAAACACATTTTGGGCAGGATGTGAAAATGACAGCTGTACTGCTCATAGGAGGTGTGGTAAATGGCAATGTTGAAAATCTGGAGTGAAAATATTGAAAATTCGCAAACTTTAGGCATGCATAGGAACTGCGCAATGCATGCTCAGAAACAGTCATTTTAGAATTTTTTCACCAAATTTCAACATAGCCATTTTAAGACCTCTGCACATGAACAGTGTCACTGTGATTTTCTTAATGTGTCCCATACATTGATTTCGCACACCGACTGCGCCATTGTGCGCTACATGGGCGGAAACACATTTTGGGTGAGATGTGAAAAATGGCAGCTATACTACTCATAAGAAGGTGTGGTAAAATGGCAATGTTGAAAATATGGAGTGGAAATATTGAAAATTCACAATCCTACGAGCGTGTGTAGGAACTGCTCAACGCACGCTCGTAAAACAGTCATTTTTAGGAATTTTTTCACCAAATTTTCAATATAGCCATTTTAAGACCTCTGCTAATGAATGGTGTCACCAAGATTTTCTTAATGCATCCCATACATTGATTTCGCACACCGACTGCGCCATTGTGCGCCATATGGGCGGAAACATGCGTTTTGGTGAGATGTGAAAATGGCAGCTGTACTACCTATAAGAAGGTGTGGTAAAATGGCAATGTTGAAAATCTGGAGTGAAAATATTGAAAATTCGCCAACTTACGAAGCCTGTGTAGGAACTGCGCACACACGCTCTAATAAACAGTTTAATTTTGAATTTATGTTCACGATGTCATGTCATGCATATTCAGGCCTGAAGGTGATTCGCACAGTGACTCGTAAATCACCCTTCAGGCCTGAATAACGCCATGACAGTGACATCACTATGAGAAGGGTTCCCAAAACCCCATGTTGAAAATTTGGTGCAAAATTCCAAAAATGCCTGAGATATGTAATAAAGATAAAAACCCCTATCTAGCCCATTATACAGCTTACCGGCATTTCCTCAGTTCGTGGTTGGCTTTGAAGAGTGCAGACGATGTTCGGGTCCATCAAGATCGTCGCACTGAGCTCCGGAGGTAAGTATGGGGTGAGAGGGGTGGGGAGGCTGGGTACAGTGGGTGGGTGCGGGTTGTGGGAGGGGGGACTGGGAGAAGCGCAGTGGGACCGTTTTTGCTTTTCAGGTGAAAACAAAAAAAGACTACGTGGGACATTTGCCACGTTGCCGTGGACTCCCAGCATGGCAGAAGGATGGCTGGGAGGGGGCCGAGGAACCGATGGGGGATTGGGCACCCCTGTCAGAAAACAACGCAGGACGTTTGCCATGCTGGGGTGGGCTCCCAGCATGGCAGAAGGATGGCTGGGGGGGGCCGTGGAGCTAACGGGGGATTGGGCACCCTCATCAGCAAACAACGTGGGACGTTTGTCACGCTGGGGTGGATTCCCAGAGTGGCACCAAAGCTTTGGGGGGGGCGGCGTGATGCGGTGCTCTGTATGACAGCAGTGGTTTTCTTTGAAGCGAAGACCACCGCTGTCATACACAGCTCCCACACCCATTGGTGCAGGACCGCCACGCCTGCTCAACAGAGCAGTGGATTGAAAGGGAGAGGCACACCTCCAAAGTGTGCTACTCTCCCAAAACGTTCCTTGCGCATGCGCGCAAGCAAATGTAAAAATGTAGTTTGTCTAACCTGCCTTTATTGCAGCTGGGACTCTGTGTGTGTTTGCCCCTCCATGTTGGACTTGAACTGCTATGCTGGGCCAATTGGGTTAAGGGAGCCCTAAAATGGAGACTGCTTGGACCAGCTAGAATTTGGACTTTCTATGGAGCCTGTATACAAGGGGAATGTATAGCTAGTGATTCTGGGAAGTGTAGTTTGGACCTTGGTGCCTTTTTGCACCAACAGGGGGAGCTTTGGAGTGGTTGGCAGTTGAATCCACCAACTGGACCTGTTGGAACCTAAGGGGAATGCCCTGTACTGAAGCTGGAGAGTCAGATCCGTTGTGACCGTGAGGAGAGAAGGAGCTCTGTGCTTCTGCAGTGTATAGTTTCACGCGGGAAGCACGTGTGAGGCCCTGAGGTTTGGTCTGTAGCTGTTGTAAGCACTAGTTCAGACTGAATCCAACTTGTGAAGAGAGCGAAGGGAGTTTGAAGAGTAGAAACCAGGCTCATCCTGTAGAAGACTGGAAAAATTGCTGAATCGCACTCGGTCTGTCAGGAACTGAAGCTGCTGTGTGTGCTCCTGGGTATCTTGCAGTAATTGCGATCAGGATCGAGGAGTAACCTGCCTGGTATAGTACTTTCCTTTTTCATATAAATCTGCGTAGTGCTTGTGGGGGAATCGCTGTTTTCTGCCCCGTGCACTAAGTGCTGTGTGTTGAAGCTGGAAGCCAACCCCAGCAGGTTTCGGACTAAATCCATGGGTTATCAACTGCCCAGGGGTCCAGCCACAAGGACTTTGTCTCCATGCCAATGGGCATGCAGCCCATACTGTACATGACGTGTACGGTATGGGCTGCGCGTAATGGCTGTATCTGCACCAATGGGCGTGTAGCCCTACCGGACAGATCAGTCGGTGGGCAGCGGGGCGGCAGCGGGTGGGATGCTGCCGCTCGCCCGGCTCATGAGGGCGCGGGTAGAGGGGCTTCGTGGGTGGGTGGGGGACACTAGACACCAGGGAGATGTTTGGGGGTTGTAATGTGACATTCTGCCCTTGATTGGACTACGGTCCACTGGACCACCAGGGAGATATTCGGGTTGGGGTTACATTCTGCCGCGATCGAACACTTAGGGGGGGTTTCATACTACGTTCTGCCCGCGATCAGGCTGTGGGAGATGTGGGGGGGGTTCATGTAACTGTAATGCCCGCGATCGTGGCTTCGGAGATGTGGGCGGGGGTTCAGACTGTAATGCCCGCGATCGGGCTGGTGGGGGGGCACAGGGACTGAGTTGGGGGCCAGCCAGGGGTGGCAGCTGCTGTGTTGCGCCCTGCAATACAGCAGCTCACCTGTGGGTGGCCCTCAACTTGATCCTTTTTTTTTGGCTCAAGGTTGTGCAGGCGCAGGTTGGGGGTTGCGCATGCACAACTCTGCACAACCCGACTGAATATCGGGTTGCGAAGGTTATGCATGGTTCCTCCCCCTCCTGTTGAGCATGCATTCATTTGCATTGCTCTTTTGCGCAACCTGTTGTCAGTGGAGCAACTGCCTCCTGCTGAATATCGCAGAATGGCGCAATGTAGGACTTGCGCATGGAGCAACCCTTTTGAATATCTGGGCCCATATGTATTCAGTTTGGTGGTAGTATGTTTTATCTTGTTAGGCCTATTGCACCATCCTGTGTTTTTTTTAAATTGTATTGCTAATATGCTCATGCCAAATCAACTTTTTTTGTAACTCATTGTTGTATTGTACTCTGTCCTACCCAGGATTTCCTTGCAAATGATCTTGCTCAATGGAGTTTTTCCAGGTAAAATAAAATAAATAAAACAGTTGTTTTCTACTATTTTGTCTCTCATTCATTTTTAGCATCCACATTCTTTTTCCACAGTCTTTGGTGTTGCCTTTTCAGCTTTCTTACCTTTGCTTCCTGTTTTCCTCAGAGCCAGTCAGCTAACTTCATTCCTTCTGTCCCCTCCATGTTTTCCTGGATGATATTGGGTAGTATTTTGATAAAGAATGTTGCCATCTGCCACCCCCACAGTCACCCCTACACATACACACACACACACATATCAATTGTCTCCTCCAGCTCCTGTATTGTAGAGCATTTTATGATGCAGAAGGTTGATTCCTGGCCCACTTGCTGCAAACACCTCAAGCTACAGTAGTTTCTCATATTTAATCTCATAACCACTACCCATCTCAACCACATCACCCTCCCATCCAATCCTGACCATCCCCCACTGAGTCACCCTGATATGCTAAAATAAGTTGTTTACCAGGTCCAATAGCAGTGCAAAGATCCTCATCATTCTACTCTTACCGCAAGGACCAAATGCCTGTAATTCTCATCCAAAATGGTACTGGGAAGAGAATATCAGTATTTATAACAGGAAGCTATACAGAAGATATTTGATTGGTAGAACCTTTGTACCTGATCGTGCATTAATGCACGATATACTTACACTTACTGTGATGAGATCACCTCTTAAATCAGTGGGTAGCATGGGTCTATAATGTAGATGCCAACAGAAGAAGCACGCTAAGCAGCCATTTGTATTTGGCAGCTTAGTGGTGCCCCATTTCAGCAATCACTCATAAAGAGAAAAGTGTTGTTATAGTTTGATTCCTGTCCTGTCTGTGTATAGCTACATTCCATTCTTTTCTGTGCAGTTGTATTAAAGAAACAGAGTGACTCTCACATACCATGAGAAGAGAGTCAACATTAGGTACCTAATAATTATCATGATAGAAATTATATATTTTTCTCTGGTGTGTGAGCCGCAGTGAGCATCAGCAGTGTTTAACACCCCCCCCCCCAACAAGAAGTAGGTAATGTTGCATCTTGAAATCAATGATACACAGCATCTGGTATGCTCCTTCACAGTTGTCCTAATGTGCCATTTTGTTTTGCTGCATTTCCACAACTGTTCTGACAGAGAATCCCATGATATAGTGTCCCAGTGCAGCAGTCTAGCCGCAGTACAAATTACAATCATGGCATGCTTACAATGTAGGCCTTCCTTTCTGTCACACAGTGATCCGCACAGCAAGTGAAACAATTCATCACCCTTCCCCTACTATCTTACACCGAGCGTACCACTTCACACACACCCTGGCCTGTTACAGTCTGCACCATCCTCATTGGCTTCTTCTTTCTCACAGGTGACATCTGCTTATTACAGCATACACATCCCTCACTTCCTACATTCACCGGAGTCCTGTAGCAGCATGCAGCTGCGATCCCGTCGGTTACATGACAACAGTAGTTGCTCTCTGTAGAGCCAATCCATAGCATCACCCCAGTTAGGACCACATTCTCCCATCCATACTAGGCCCCCTTGTATTAAGACCCTGCACACGACCAAGTAGCAACATAAGTTGCTATCTGGTAACTGCGGCAGTGGGATGACTTAGGCACTGAATTTGTCCTCCAGTAGTTGGGGCAGTGGGACACCTCAGGACACCTCTTCCACTCACTGAAGACTGCACCACTGCTACGTTATCCATGATGTGCACAAGACAGTATAGGCACAAACAACTAGTAGTGGCAATACCCCCCATACAGTTGCGCAACACAGGACTCTGCACAATCACCAACCGACAGAGCATTGCAAAAAGTGTATGGTAAGTCACAATCACAGCCCCACTTCAGGCAGAAATACACTGTCAACGGTACTGACATCAACATATATATGTAGTTCTAAGTCAAGATGTTTCAAAATGTTTTGTTACTATGTTATCATCTTTATGTCCATATCACAGCACTTCCAACTGTTATTTTATTATGTTTCCCAGGAGCTTGTATGTGTGAACGTCAGAGTCGCTGTAGAGATGAGAAGACAGCGCGCATAATTTTGCCTCAGTATATTAGGAAAGTCATGATGAAACAGCAAGAATATATACAGTTTCCTCATAATGTTATCAAGTTGTTACAAAAAATCTGTCTGACTTATTTGGATGTCTGTCTGTTTATAATGTCTGCAGAGTGGCACTACTTTATATTGTGGAAGAAGTCATATGGTAAAATCAACTGTTTCTGCATAGCACAAGCATGCTCTTTCAGTGTTCAGCACAGAACTCAGTCCATGTTATAAGTGCAATAACCCACTCCAGGGTGTGCAGTTATTGGGGATTAATCAACACTCCGGGTGCTGTGAGGGCACTCGGGCTGCACCTTCATGCCTCACAATTCACCCGGGGTGTTGATTAATCCCCAATACCCACACACTCTGTCGTGGGGTATTGCTTATTTCAGCATGGTGGTGAAAGCAATGGGAACACCCTGCATGCCATTTACATACTGGCCCTGTCCCATCCTGGCAGCAGCACAGTTGATGATGATGTGCACTGGTGTGGAGCCCCAACACCCTCTGAGCATAGCTCAAGGAGGTCACAAGCAATGAATCATCACAAGATCAGTTGTTGTCAATTCTGAAGCAGTAACTTGTGGCCATGAATCAGGCCCACTGGATTTCACATTTCTACTGCTAGATATTCAAAGGGGTTGCACCTGGAGCAACTAAGTTGCACCAGTACAACCCCAGAACTGCACCCTGGGGGAATATATAAATGTTGGAATTGCACAGCACAATTCCCAATGCGCCGGGCATGAAGATAATTTGTGCAGCAGATCTCCGGGTGGGGCGTGCCTATGCATATGCAACACATTCCGATATTCAGCCCAGGATTTGCAGCGCAACTGCTGGCACAGCCCAGAAATGTGCTGCATATCTATGCTCAAACTAGAGCCCGTAATAAAAGGTTCAATTTAGTTCACTCACCAGTGAGCCACTGTATTACAGTGCGCAACACAGCAGCCACCGGCCATGGGTGGCAACCCTCCCCATCGTGCACAAGCACACATGACAGTCCCTGGTGGCCCAATGGTTCCTCCTCCCCATCCCGACCCTCCAGTCGCCGATTATAAATATGAATGACCCCCTGGTAGCCCAGTGGTTCCTTCCTCCCTGCCCATACTGCCTATCACTCATAAGTTTGAGTCATAATGCCCTGGTAGTTTAGTGGCACCCCCCGCCCTGCCAGTAACCATGATCACCCGTAATGATAGAAACATAGATGTTGACAGCAGATAAGGACCACAAGGTCCATTCAGTCTGCCCATTTCTTTTTCTACCTTATAAATGTGCCATCGGCCTTTGCTCTGTCAATGGCCTATCTATTCATATTCATCTGTATTGCTCCCTTATGCCTATCCCATGCCTGTTTAAAGCCCTACACTGTATCATATCCACCACTTCCTGAGGTAGGCCGTTCCATGCATCCACCACCCTTTCTGTGAAAAGAACTTCCTCACAGTACCCCTTAATCGGCTTCCCTATAATCTCATGCTGTGTCCTCTTGTCCTGCTATTTTTCTTATATTAAAACGTGTTAGACCCTTCACCTTGTTAATGCCCTTAAGGTGTTTGAATGTTTTGATCATATCACCTCTCTCCCTCATTTGCTCTAGGGTATAAATATTGAGCTCCATTAATCTGTCCTCATATGTTTTCTGATGCAGTCCCTGCACCATTTTTGGTTGCTCTTCTCAGGACTGCCTCAATTTGGTTAATGTCCTTGTGAAGGTGTGGTCTCCAGTACTGCACGCAGTACTTCAGATGGGGCCTAACCAGTGTCTTGTAAAGAGGGATTATTACCACCCTCTTCCGACTTATGATACCCCTACTAATACACCCTAACATCCCCCTTGCCTTACCCACTACTGTAGTGGTCTGCTTGGATGATTTCAGGTCGTCGGTGATGATGATGCCCAAGTCTCTTTCTTCCTTTGTGACTGCCAACAACTCCCCCCCCAGCCTATAGGTGGCATCAGGGTTTCTCTTCCCTATGTGCATGATTTTGCACTTCTTTTGCATTAAACCCCAGTTGCTACTCTTCTGACCATTTTGCTGCTTTATCCAGATCTCTTCTCATTCTATCCACCCCATTTGGATCATCTACTCTGTTGCAGATCTTGGTGTCAGCTGCAAACAGACAAACCTTACCCTCCAGTCCATCTGCAATGTCACTGATAAAGATATTGAAGAGGACTGGCCCCAGGACTGATTCCTGAGGTACCCCACTTGTGACTTGCATTTCTTCTGACTGTATACCATTTACCACCACTCTTGGTTTCCTGCCCGTCAACCAGTTTGCCACCCAGTTGACCAACTTCTGACCCACCCCAAGTCTACCCAGCTTATTAATCAATCTTCTATGTGGAACAGTATCAGAAGCTTTGCTGAAGTCAAGGTAGGCGATATCAACTGATCCCCCTCGGTCCACCACTCTGGTCACTCAAAGAAATCTATGAGATTAGTTTGGCAGGACCTTCCTTTTGTGAACCCATGCTGTCTTGGCTCCTGTGCTCCTATAGATTTCAGGTTTTGCACTCTCCTTTCCTTAAGGAGTGCCTCCATAATCTTGCCCACTACTGAGGTAAGACTGACTGGTCTGTAGTTCCTTGCCTCCTCCCTGCTAGCACTCTTGTGGAGCAGGATCACATGAGCCCTTTTCCAGTCTTCTGGGACCTCTCCTGTGCTCAGAGACTCACTAAACAGTTCAGATAATGGTTCTGCTAGTTTCACCCTTAGCTCCTTTAGTACCCTGGGATGTATGCCATCAGGTCCCATTGCCTTGTCCACCCTGAGCTTATTGAGCTCTTGTAAGACCCTTTGCTTTGTAAAGGGACTAGTGCTCACCTCCCCTCCCCCCCGTGTCCATGGTGCTGAGCTGTGGGTCCTGGCCTACCTTCTCTTCAGTAAATACTGAGCAGAAGTATCTAATTAGGATAGATGCTTTTACATGGTCCTTCTCTTCACACGCCCCCTTCTCCCCTTCGATCTTAGCAATACCCCCCTCTGGACTTTCTCCTTTCACTAATGTATCTATAGAAAGTCTTGTCACCTTCTTTTACTGTTTGTGCTAGTGTTTCCTCAGTTTGGGCCTTTGCCTGCCTTCCCTGCTTTCCTCAGGGAAGTTTGGTATGCCTCCCTATATTTATCCCACTGAGTTCCCTTATATTTCCTGAAGGCTAGACTTTTGGCTCTGACCTTTTCTACTACTGTTTTTGAGAACCAAAGTGGTTTCCTTCTTCTTTTGCACTTCCTTTTCTCTCTGACACAATGGGATGTTGCTTCAAGTATTGCATCCTTAATGCTTGCCCAAGTTGCCTGTACCCCCTCACCTGTATTTCTTTTTGCCAAGGCTAGCTAAACTCTGTTGGCCATCTTATCAAAGTCAGCTCCTCTGAAGTCCCATATTTTTGCATTGGAATGGGATGGTTTAGTTGTAGTGGCCAAACTGAACCATACCATGTGATGGTCACTGGCCCCCAGGTGACCTTCTACCTGGAGATTTGTGATCATTTCCCTATTAGTCAGTACTAGATCTAGGATAGCCCTGTCTGTTGTGGGTTGTTGTACTAGCTGTTTGAGGCCCTCCCCCTTCAGATAATCCACCATGTGTCTAGTTCTGGCAGATGTAGCCCCCACAATGGTGGTGTGGGGGCTACCACTAGAATACCAGGGCATTATGACTCAGAATGATGAGTGATTGGTGGTACAGGCAGGAATCACTGGACTATCAAGGAGTTATTCACATTAATAATCTGTGATCAGAGGGTCAGGCAGGGAGGGGGGAACCACTGGATCACCAGGGTAGATATATTTTACAGCAATAGGAGGGTTGGGGTATGGGGGTACTGCTGCATGCTGTGCAGAGCTCCAGGTGCATTTCACTGGCCAGCCCTGCACAATACATGCAAATGGAGCCATAGTGACATGCAAATGGCCCCATTTGTGCCTTGCATGCATTATGGTGCCATTTGCATATTGGGGTCTGAATATCAGGAATTTGCACACAGTGTCTATCTCTGCAGTGCTGGCGCATTTCCCATTCCTGGTATTCAGACCTGTCTGGGGAAGTGCCAGTGCATTATATTTGCACAGCTTGCATTATGTACTATATTCAAAAGAGATGTGCTATGGCACATCTCTTTTGAATATATCCCTTTTGTTGGTCCAGCACAAATTAGTTGTGCTGAGCACCCACTTGTGCCATTGCCAGGTGCAGGTTTGAATATCAAGTCCCTAGTGTACAATGTAGATACTGAAGCCAGTTGCTCAAATATTGGATCACTCTGACAACCAACGGTGAAAATGGTTATGTGTAACTATTACTCTATTCATAACTTTGCTACAGTGTCAATATACAGAACTTTATGTGTGTCACCTTGAGCTGTAACCTTGTACCGCTACATGTGGCTCTGTATCTGGCCCCAGGAACCCTTATTATTAAATAGGCTCTGCATGGTAAGTGAATCTATCCCTGGGCTGAAACCCCAAATAGTGAATAAAGAAGTGCTGCTACAGAAATAACTATTTTATTTTATTAATCAACTTTTAAAGACAGTATTCCAATCACTTTACATTGAAGCCATATGGATGAAATTAATTAAATAAATTGTATTAACTTACAATAGTAAAAAACAAGATAATTAAAAAACTCAGGTATTTTACTAAAAACACTGCCAAATGCTATACTTATAGCAATTATGCTCAACAGTTTTATTCATCTTTTAAATACTTCCACTTAAAGATAAACTTTGGTCTAGTGGTTAGTGCACCAACTTGGGAACCAGCAGATCACAACTTCAAGCCCCACCAGAGCAAAATAGTCACTGAGTGAACTTAGGCAAGTCATGTGACCTCTCAATGCTCATGTCCATCCAGCTAGTGAAATGGTTTGAAGGAGCACCACACTTGAAAACAGATGTTGCATCTTGGCTGGGCTAACCTAGGTAAATAAATTGTAAAAAAATCAATCAATGAATAATTAAGCTCTTATTTTACTTTGACTTTAAAAGCAGCTAACAGTCCACAACATGGCCTCTCCATTGCTGTGTTTGTGACATCATAATCTATTATACTGGCAAACAGAGTGTAGCAAAAGAGCCACACAAAGGTAACCTGCGGTGCTCTGTGACAATGTGCATGCTATAGGTGAAGAACAGTCATGGCACTTACCTAGGGCATATTCATGAAAAATGAAGAGTCCAACAAAAGTTCTTTCAAGACTAGGATTTCATTTATTTGTGCCAAACACAGCCAAACTGACTGTCTTGGGTCAGGGGAACCACGTCAATTGATCTAATATTCCAACTTCTTTGAGTCTTTGACAAAGATATAACGGCAAGCAGAATGATGCCATATATAATTATATTACTGAAGAAGATACCTGATAGTTTATTTATTTGTTCTAGGATTACAAATACCTTTGAGCCAAGGTTCTTTTACAAAGGTTCCACGTCATTGGTACAATTGAGACAATCATAAGCAAAGATAACAGTTTATAAAATAAAAAAAAAAAACACATAGTCTTGTAGATGAAAAAAGAACAATAAGGTAAAACTTTGGGGAAGGGAAAGGAGGAGGGTGAAATCAGGAGACTAAGTGGATGGGAGAGAGGGAGGTAGGTTGGGGGGACAGAGAGAGGAGAGGTGAGGCGGATAAGAATAGAGTGTGCAGCCGGGTGGCATTTGTCATGGGCCAGCAGGGAGGTGAAGATGGGGAGTGCTGGCAAAGTGCAGGAGTAGATGTGGGTCCAAAGGGCATCTTCAGCTATGGAACAAAATATATGTTTGCCACAACAGTCACAGAGGTTGGAGGCAGTCAGTGTTAAGCGAGCCGAGTCTTAAAAGTGCTGGCGATAGTGAAGATGAGATGTCGCTGGGAAGACCGTTGTACCAACTAGTAGCCCGGTAAGCAAAGGATCTTTGGCCTTGTGTTGTGCGGCAATGCGGGACTTGCAGAAGCTGAGGTTTCGATCCCCCAGTATGTTGGGGTGTGGATTCTCAGTTGTATGAGGGCACAGATTCAAGGGGGAGCAAGTCCCAACAAGATTTTCTTAGTAGTAATACAAGTTTGGTGTTTTATTCGATTAGCAAGATTCAACCATCCAGTTTGAGAATAGAGGACACTGGTGTGAGTTAGGCATTGGGAGCCAGTGACAAGTCGACAGGCCTTGTTGAGGGCGGTGGATACACGTTTGAGTGCAGTGGTTGTAGCAGAGCCGTAAATGATAATGCCATAACCAATGATGGATATGATGGAGCTCTGGACAGCGACAGTGAGTGCTTCAGGTGTCAGGTGTTTCCTATGATGGAATAGCAGGCCTAGCCAGGAGTTAGCGGCTTTGGCGACATGGCCGATGTGGGCAGTGTAGGAGAGGTGAGGGTCAAGGGTGATCCCGAGGTATTTAAAGTTTTTGACCTGTTCCAGTTTTGCACCTTGTCTGGTGATAACAGAGAGTTGGAAGTGCTTATGTTTATTATGGGAGCTGCTGAAGATCATGGCCTTTGTTTTTTTTTTTTTATTAAGGATCAGTTTGTGCTTTGTGAGCCAATTCTCAACCGAGGAGAAGTCGAGTTGGAGATTTTCTTGCAATTTCTTTGGGTCCTGGTGTGTGGCAAGAATTACTGCATCACTGGCATACAGGGTGATATGTTCAGTGCAAGAGTCCGGTGGGGTGTTAAGGAACAGGCTGAAGAGTAGGGGGCCCAGTATTGAATCCTGGGGGACTCCAGAGAGGACAGGTCTGAGATCAGAGTGCACATCTCCAATTTTTTCACACTGGGTGCAGTTTTCAGGATAGCTTTTGAACCAAGAGATTGAATCATTGGAGAGACCAGCATTTTTTAGTTGGCTCAGGAGGGAGTGGTGGACAGTATTGAAGGCTTTGGTCAGGTCGATGAAAATAGCACCAGTTAGTTGTCCATTGTCAAGAGAGCTGTGAATGGAGCTGGTGAATTCGAGTAAGGCAGAGGATGTACTATGACCTTTTCTAAAGCCATGTTGCTTTTTATAGAGAATATTATAATTGTCCAGATGCTCAGTAAGCTGGTCCGCTACTATACGTACCAGTGCCTTCGATAGGGGAGGCAGAATGGAGATAGGGAGGAGGTTTGCATGGTCAGCCTTATTACCACTTTTGTGAATTGGGGTGACAGTGGGCATTTTCCATTTGTCTGGGAATTGGTTAGAGGAAAGAGAGAGATTAAAGATCTTGGTGAGGGGCCCAAGTACCTCGTCAAGCGTTGGGGCCAGTAGCTTGAGGTCAAGTGTGTCATTGCTTGTTCTAGATTTGCTGATGGCTTTGGCAATGTAGTTTTGGACTTGATGTTTCTTTAGTGCTTTAAAGTAGAAAGGTGGGTGACAGGCGTGGGTGGAGGAGTTGGGGGGGATGGGAGTTGACACATCTTGGAAGAAGCCAGAGGGAAGAACACTGCTAAGGTCAGTGAAAGCGATGTTAAAAGTATTCGCAATAGTTTTAGAGTCAAGTGTAGTGTGCCCATTTATGTTGAGTATGTTCGGTGAAGATTTTGACTGCTTTCCAGTGACATCTTTAATGTTTTTCCAGAAATCCCTCCCATTTCCCCAGGGGTTAGTGAGGGCATTTTTATAGTAGTCAGATTTCTGTTGCCGAATGGATTTGGTGCAGTCATTCCATGCCCATTTATAATTCTGGATGTTGAGTTGCTTACCGGAGTTTCTAGCCAGTTCCCAGAGGTGGTCCCTGGATTTAAGTTTTTTTAGGAGGTCTCCTGACAGCCAAGAAAGATTTAACTTTACGCTTTTTGAGGGGGCCAAATTTATTACAGGCTTCATTGGAAATGTGAATACATTTCTCCAGTGCAGTATTGGTATCTGTTGCCTTGAAGATGGGGGACCAGTCCTGCAGACTGAGGTGTGATTTGAGGTGGGGTAGCTGACCACGTGGTAGGACTCTGCTGGTGATGATTTTTGGAGGGGGCTTATAAAATTTGTTTGACCAGGTACAGCTGATGGGAGAGTGGTCGCTGAGTGAGTCAGGGAGGACTGAGGTTTTCGTGATCCGAGAGGGGTGGTTGGTTAGGATCCAGTCGAGTAGGGTGCAGGTCCCAGTTCTGTAGTTCTTTCTGGTTGCATAGTCAACCATTGGAGTCAGGTTAGCTGATATAACAGAGTCCTTAAATGACCCATATTCAGCTGAGAGCCAATTGATGTTAAAGTCACCAAGAAGGATGATTTCGGAGTCCGATGGGTGGGATTTGACAAAGTCAAGGACATCGGTTAGACCAGGTCCCTGTTCTTTAGGAGGTATGTAAACAGTGACAACTGTGAGGGCCTTATTGTGGGCCTATTGTGTGATAGTGGCTGGTTCCTCCAAGCAAATGCATCATGACACATCATTGACTCTCCCTCTCCTCAAGCTAGGATTCCATGGATGTCTAAAAGGGTCCAACTGAGTGTATTAGTTTGGGGGTGCTCTATACCTGTCTCCTACCTGGTGCTCCTGAAACACTACTAGGCAGGAGTTTGATTCCCAGTTGTGCCAAATAAAACATCTACAGCATTGCCCACTAGGGCATATATAATTTACCCCATTGATATACATTGACTCAGAACTAGAATAGAAGATAATACCAGCCAAAAACTGCCAGCACTATGAGTGTGCTGAAACTGCAGTGAAGAACCCTGCATCATGCAGAATATCTGCTCATTAAGGTAAAGGAGTGGGTGGCGGTATGACTTTTGGGTGCCACTACCCATCTCACCTAGTTGTAACATGGCATAAGAACACATGCCTGGCACTATGCCTTCTGGGTGTCACAATTCAGTCTTGTAGCAGGTGTGCAACTCTCATTCCATCCGCTGTATCTGTACCACTCATCCAAATCAGGACAGTAATTGATGTGACTTCACCCTCCTTTGACAAAATGCAAGTGGGTGGGAGTGCATGCAATTGGGCAACAGCCCCCGGTTTTTCTATGCCATCCATTGCAACAGAGAATGGGTCCCTAGCCTTTACAGAACTCAAGCTACTTTCTGTGAGGGGAATGAGATTTCACAAATAAACATGACAGTAATGGGGGCATTGCTCATACAGCCTAGGAGTGAGAATGGAACTGCTTTTCCTCCTCCTCATGGTTAAACAATGGCCAGTTATGAAATACAAAGTAACCAGTGCACAAAGAGGCTGGTTCTGCTTTTCTGTGGTCATTAAGTGCGGGGTTCTTTTAATCGGTACCAGTACTATAAGTTCAAAATTTCAGTTAGTTCAGGTATATCAGGAAAAGTGGAAGGCAAAGAGTTAAATAGGATCAGGAAGGCAGTGGGGTGGGTATACAAGAAGGCAGAAGTACTTAATAGTACTTCTGTTCCAGTGTTCTAGGAGAGGGATGGACCCATTCCTGCAGGGAAAGGGGGAGCAGGCATGGGTGGTGAGATAACCACAGACGGGGTATTCACGGTGGTAAGGGTGCTGGAGGACCTTAGGTCCCTGAGGGTAGACAAGGCACCTGGGCCAGACAGGGTACATCCCAGGGCACTGAAGGAGCTGGCAGAGGTCCTGGCAGAGCCACTGGTAGATCTGCTCAACAGCTCGCTACATACGGGATGTGTGCCCAGAGATTGGAGGGAGGCACAAATGGTACTTCTCCACAAAAGTGGGCCTAAGGATGAACCAGGGAACTAGAGACCAGTGAGCCTCACCGCAATTGTGGGGAAACTGATGGAATCTATCCTCAAAGAATGGTTGGTGCAGTTTCTTGTGGATAATGGTCTGCAAGATGACAGACAGCATGGGTTTGGTGCTGGCAGATCGTGTCAGACAAACTTGGTTGATTTTTTTGACTGGGTAACGAGGGCACTGGACGAGGGCCATGCGGTAGATGTAGTCTAACTGGATTTCAGCAAGGCCTTCAATTCAGTGCCACACAGATGGTTGTCCTGCAAGTAGAGGATACTTGGCATAGGGTGAAACCTAGCCTAATGGGTAGAAAACTGGCTGAGGAACAGGCAACAGAGAGTAGTTGTGGGGGGAGAAGCATCGGAGCCCAGGGCAGTGACAAGTAGTGTCCCACAGGGATTAGTACTTGGACCAGTCCTGTTTAACATCTTCATTGCAGACATAGTGGTTGGGATCAAGAATAAGATCGGTCTCTTCACCGATGACACAAAAATATGTGCCGAGTTGGATGGGGAGGAGGGTGGCAAATTACTGCAGGAGAACTAGGCAAAACTTGAGGAGTGGTCGCACACCTGGCAGTTTGGGTTTAACACCAAGAAATCTAAGGTGATGCATTTCAGAGCCCAAAACCCAGGATACAGCTACTGGATGGATGGTATCAAACTGTCCACTTCCAATGAGGAGAAGGATCTGGGGGTGCTGATGACCGGGGAATTAAACTACTTGGCCCAGTGTAGGAAGGCAGCGGCTAAGGCTAACAGGATGCTAGGGTGCATAGCAAGGGGGATTACATCCAGATGTAGTGAAGACATATTGCCCCTGTATGAGTCCCTGGGGAGGCCGCACTTGGAGTACTGCATGCAGTTCTGGCACCCGTACTTGAAAAGGGATACCAAACTACTGGAGGTAGTGCAGCAAAGAGCAACAAGGATGATCCAGGGGTTGGGGGGATAGAACTTACGAGGAAAAACTAAAAGAACTCAACATGTATACTCTGGAGGATAGAAAAGAGAGACAGAGCAGACATGATCGAGACCTTCAAGCACCTGAAGGGGATGAAATGAGTAGGCTTCCAGGGTGAGTTCACTCTCCAGAACAGAAGAGATACTAGAGGGCACTCCCTGAAGTTAAAGGGGGGCAGATTCAGGAGGGAAAGGAGGAGGCACTACTACACTGAAAGAGTGGTAACAGGGTGGAATGCACTGCCTGAGCAACTTACTGTATATCAGTGCAGACTGTGGGGTGCTTCAAGAGGGGGTGGGACAAATTCAAGGGGAAAGTACACACCGGGGGGGGCAGTTGGGGGAGGAAGAGTTAATGGAAGGGGGCAGTTGCAGTCTAATGGGCTGAAGTGCTGCACACTCGAGCAGACTAGATAGACCATATGGCCTGTATCTGCTGGCAATTTCATATGTTCATAAAATAATATTGCACAGGGGCTATCCAGTCTAATTTACCTGAAACAGTTAAATCCACAGCAGATGTAACCATATCTGCAAACAAATATATCCCTTCATAGCATTATTTTCTTAACCATCCAAAGCCTGGTATGCTCTGCACGTCTCAAGGATTATGCAGAACTGAACTGTCATCTGGCTCTATAAACAAATGAGACAAAGTATGTCTTACCAAATGAACTAGAATAACCTCCATGAGTATGTTGAGGTGAATAACTTGAAACAAACTTCCTCAACAATGACATCACTGTCTCACGATAACAGAAACACTTATCACCCTGTATCAGCTCATATCTTAGAAACACCCATTGCATAAGCAATAAGACAAAATGGGATGTGCGCTGAACAGATCTGACAGCATAGTGAGGCACGAGACTGCAGACCCACTGTCTGCAGTCCCTGCAAAATCTATCAAATCTGTTCAATTCACACCCCAAAGTGCTTATTGTATTTACAGTTAGAAAAAAATGTTTATGTGTAGAAAAATCAGATTTGCAGATGCAAATTTGTGATAAAATAGTTCTTCCACCTACTAGAATATAATGTAATTTTGTTGCAAAGTTGATATGATCTACTAAGTTTATCCTTTACTGGTATCAGTAGACTGGTATAGAAGTACTACCCCTGCACCCCCGTGTATTGCTGTGGAGTATTTTGTTTTTAATATGATGTTGCTCTGGCTGCTAATGTGTGACAGGAGAGAGAAGAGAGAGAGGTGTTTTTCCTTTTCTTTATTGAACCTTTGAACTGCGATCACAACAATCTGCTTAGCTCAGCTATCATTTCCAGACAAGGTGTCCTATATAGGCACGGGTTGGGGGGGGGATCTGCCCTTCTAACACCCTAGATCTTGCTGTGACATCATCAGTGCTCTTCCTTATTGACTATGCGATTGTTCTCTATTGCACGGCTGACCCCCACTGCCCTGTATCAAATCATGATCTCCCTAAATAAAGCCTGCTGGTTAGTCACTGGATGCAACCATTGACACACACCTGTGAGCTCTATAACTGCATCAAATGGTTTAACTTTGAAGGCAGACTCTGGTTACCAGACCTATCTTCTTGCTAGAAAACTGTCCCTAAATGCCTCTTCCCCCAGGTCTCTGCCACCTTGTTAAGCCCTCCACTCGGCCACAGTCTACACAGAGCTCCTTGCTAGCCTCCCCCCCCCCCATCCTACTGCAGGACCTCTCTGGGCCAATGCTCCTTGTATTATAGTGTCTCCCTCTGGTTGAATGAAATGTCACTGACCA
The DNA here is from genome assembly GCA_016271365.2 of Neoceratodus forsteri. Lineage (NCBI taxonomy): Eukaryota > Metazoa > Chordata > Ceratodontiformes > Ceratodontidae > Neoceratodus > Neoceratodus forsteri. The sequence continues at coordinate 27,491,286 of JADMNL010000035.1, read as the reverse complement.
TCACCTAGGAACAGTGGCTAGGCCAATTTAAAACTCTACTCCATACTGAAATTCTCTCCCACTCCAATTGTGACTGTGCTTAGTCCTTCTCCACCTTGCCTGTGACTGTAACCTTTTGATTTTCTGTAAATGTAATTGTACATGCTGGATTTATAATGATTTGACACGGATTGGTCCTTTCCACACTCAAACTAAAAACTTGTCCTCGCTATATGCCTTTTATTGTATATAATGTCTCTGAACTCGCAATGTATATTTTGTAGTGTGTTCTCTGTATATTTATTATTGTACATCTTGTCATTTCTTTTTGTATGTATATCATGTATGTAATGTATATATGATGTGGAGCCTTTGCAAAGGAGTTCTTGACTCAAAGGTTATAATTCTGATTCCTTCAATAAATAAAATACATAAATAAATAAAACGACTAACAGCCTTGTGGCAGCACAGCAGAGGCATGCCATGGGATTGTAACAGTTCAGACTACAGGAAAAAGCTAGTATTTTTTTTCTTTGACACTTGGGCCATCCAGAGATTGTCATTTTAAAATGTGTATTGAAGAGACAGCGACAGAGCGAGCAGCTCCAGTTTCCACAATCAGTCAAACTAGGGTGAGCTGTGTTAGTGAGGAAAAAAAAATAGTGGCATTTGAAAAACGAGTGTTCTAAGAGTTCACCGATTCTATTTTTCATTTTTCCAATGCAGTCATGCTTTTGAGTACCTGTTTTTACCTGTGCATCGAACAGATTTGTTCCACTGGTAAAAACCAATACAAATGCAAGATTTACTCTCCCCATTTTAATAAATGCTGGCTAATTAAACAGAACCAGTGCAAGCCTACAATTCCTTTAGTTCTGATTGAACATGTTCTGTGTCTAGCTTGCATGTATTATAACTGATTGATATTTGGTGACAGACAAAGCTTGAAGACATTACTTTGTATCTTCTAAGAACTATGATAGTAATTTTTATCTATTATTAGTTGTGGTGGCTTATATAAATCAAGTTATGGGATTGGAAATAAGAGGCTAGACTCCTGTCTGTCCTATATTAGATAAAATCTGCATGTGCATGATGTGCACCCTATAATCCTTAAGTGCAGGGATTTTAATTAGTGTGAGAAAACAGCAAGTTCAAAATAATGCAGTACAGTAAGAATCCAGACTGATTCACATGAAGCAGAGATCCACGATGAAGGCATCAGCAGGATTCTAAACGTCTTTCGGGGGGGGGGGGAGATGCCCCATCAGTGACTTCTAATGAAAAGGGGGGTCTGAGGGAGTTGCCCCTGGCAGAAATGTTTAAAAATTTGGTGCAAAATGGTGCATTTTAGGAGCACTTTCTATGAAATCTGCAGCAAGACACGCGTAGGGACTGAGTAGCTGAAACCCAGAAATACAGAGTAGGTGACCTGAACCAGGGATCATTCTTGATGTCATTGTTTTATTGCCTTAGTCTCGATCTGACTCAGAACCAACTGCATACAAACACATGTCACAAGCCCACCTCTTCCACACTGAGTGCACACTGCATAGACACAATGTTCTCATTCACATTTACCTTGACAGCTAAGTCTTGCTGCTGTCTGCTGCCACACACATGAGCACTAATGTATTAAATAGCACAGCACAAACCAGTGACGTGCTAGAGGTGACTCTCACAGGCTTGATAGAAATGTGGTTGTTAAATTGTGTCTCTTTTTCAAATGAATGGGAAATTAGGAGGTTGAAAGGGAATACAGTTGTTAACTCTATCCTGAAAACCTGTTTTCATAAATATTTAGCAACACATGACGGGCATGGTCCTGTTTTTGTGCCATAGCTCATTCAAATGCTTAAACATCACCAATCTTTCTTTCAATGCTTTTTTTATGAGAAAGAGTCAATGCCTATAGAATTTGTGATCATGAAAGGACTGACCGGTGGACTAGCTCTAAAATGGGAATTTATCTGTCAATATCATATGATGCCCAACGATATCTCCAGTCCAAGCCTTTTCAATAAATATCAAGAGAGTTGCTCACATAATGAATACCTCAGCTCCACCAACATTGCAGCAACATAACCCCACGGTGATGTATATGAAAATAATGTATGCCTACCTCAGAGCACGATAAGAGATGGATCCCACCTCACAAGTGTGAGCACAGTCGAAGAGCTCATGATGATGATGATTCGGTTGTAAAGAGTAGGAACAAGTCACAGATGATAGCATCATGTACTGCCTTGATCACAGAACTGAATGGGTTACGGAGACAAGATCAATGAATGCTGTGCAGTGACATGTGTTCTACTGTGTACCATTGGTAAGTAGCTGACAAACTAGATGACTTGTCATTGGCTGACTGTCACCAAGGATTGAGGCAAATGTGATAGAAGGCATCAGCTATTGAATATTAATAATTTCTCTGACCAGGAGGTAGAAGGGGGAGGAGGTGGAGTGCTGGGAGTGGAGACGGTAATCATAGTAGGAACATGAACACTCACAGTTCACACAGAGGGCTCAGGCTGGCAATGCTGAGGTTGGGCTTTAAAGCCCTACAATTTCAAAGCCCTTACAGAACTCAGAGTACTGGCATTACAGTACTGGGTCATTATGGTACCAAATACTGGTTTCGCCGCCCCCTCCCTGAGGTCTGTCTCCCCTTGCAGTTAGTATCATTAGAAAGGGGGGTGTGAAAGACTGGATTCCCTTAATCATATTGAAGAATTCATTTCCCCTTTTTCTTGAGGCCAAAAAGGGGTCGGTAGATAAGGTTGATTTAATGTGGGCAGCTTTGAAATGCACTTAACGGGTTGAGTGTATCCAGATGGCAACAACTAAGTCACGTCAACATAAGGCCCAGGTGGTAACACTGCTTAGCTCAGTTCGGGCTTTGGAGGGGACCATTACCCGGCACTCTGCGAATGGTGATTGGGCTAGATTGCATCAACTTCAGGCTAAGTATGCAGACCTGATAGCTCAAAAAGTGGAGCTGTCCCTCCACTGTACAAAACTTAAGTATCTGGATTCAGGAGAAAGAGCTGGTAAGCTGCTTGTGCTCAGAATTAGGCAGGCTGAAGCCTTGCAATTTATTTCTGGTCTCTGTATTACAAAAGAAGGCCCGGTATGTATTGATTCTAAGGAAATAGCTAAGGCATTTGTAGAACATTTCTAGAAACTCAATGCCATTAACCCTCTTTTGCAGCCATCTGAGTAAGCCATAACCCAATATTTTAATTCAGTCATACTTCCAAAAGTGCCCTCTGTCGAGGCAGCTTGATTAGGTGCCCATATTACCATAAAGGAAATACAACAGCCCATAGAACAACTGCCTTCAGACAAATCCCCTGGCCCTGATGGCCTATAGTGAACAATCTATATAAAGCCTGTCAGTCTGTTCTAACTCCAGTACTTGAGGAGGTTTTTTTTTTTATATTCTTTATTTTCTTTTCTGGGTATATATTTACATACAGACAGCAGACATCCAAGTTTACAATCACATACATTTCCAGTTCTCTGAAATTTATCAGTGTTAATACAGCACTATTATTATTTATATTTCTCTTGTATTTTCAAAGAAAGTATGAAGTCTCATATTCATTATTTAATCCAGCAGCTTCTCCTTTCACCATCTCAAGGGACAAATGATGCATCTATAGGAGTTATATAGAAAACTCAGGGTCTCCATTTATTCCTAAATGAGTATTTTCACCCCATTCTATTTATAATTATACATTCCATCGGATAGACTTCTATCATAGCTTTATTCCAGTGGGATAATGTGGGCACCAAAGTTGTATACCATAACTGGGTAATGTTTTTTTTGGCTACTGCTAAGTAAAGATATAATATAATTTTTTGAGGCGGGTTCTGTCCCTCTGATCAATTATACAACATTATCATTTCCGGTGTCAATTCTATATCCGAATCTATTAATTGCCTTAAACTTTTAGTGACGTCCTGCCAATAGGGTACCACTTTAGAACAGGAGCATATTATGTGTGTAAAAGTTGCTTCTGGTTCACCACACTCCCTCCAGCACATTTCATCTATTACTGGTAAATATTTAATTAATTTATCTGGAGTAATAAAATATCTAACATGACATTTCCAGATATACTCTGACCAAAATGGTATTTGGATTGCTTTCATTGAATATTGGATGTTTTTTTGACCATGCCTCATACGTTATTTGGCTATTTAACTCTCTATTCCACTGGGCCAATCTATCTCTGGATAATTCCTTCCAAATATCTGTAACAGATTTATATATCAGGTCAATCAGTGTGATTTGCTCTTTACTGCCTAGAGCTTCTAATAAAAGATTCATCAGTGGCGGAATTGGATTTGGTATTGCCTTTACCATCAGTTCTCTCTCCTGTAGAAATTTCCTGGCCTGTAAGTATCTATAATGATGGGTGCCTGGTAAACAAAACCTAGTCTGCAAAACTGTAAAGGGTAAAATTACATGACAGTCTAGAAATTGGTAAGTCAACCTTAGCCCCCATTTTCTTCAATCCCCAAATATGTGACCTAGGTCTGTTGCCATTACTTCTTGTTCTAATGCCAACATTTTAAAATAGGAAAATTTTTCTTCTAAGCCCTGAAGGTTCCAAATTTTCCTTCATGTTTTTAGAGTGTTTCTAGTTCCATATGTAAATTCCCCAAGATTTGGTAAAGAGTGTGATGGGGCAAAAACAATAGGAAGACGGTCATGTAAATCATTTAATATAAATTCTATTGAGTTCCATGTAGTTTCCACTCTTTTGTTTAGCCAGGACAATACAATTGTGCAATTTACTGCTCTATGGTATTCTCTCAAATTCGGAAGATTTAATCCACCTCTAGCTACTGGTAACTGCAGCATTGCCCAATGGATTCTTGGCTTTTTTCCAGCCCAGACAAATCTGAACATCACTCTGTCCCAGGAACAAAAGTAAAATCTAGATGGGGAAAATGGCAATGTCTGGAAAAAATATAGTATCTTTGGGAAGATAGTCATTCTTATAGCTTGTATTCTTGATGAAAGAGAGAAAAAGATGTGTCCAAGATCCTAATATTCTTTCTATGTCTAAAGTAAGTAGTTCCAGATTAAAAATTTCGAGGTGATCCAATTTTTGGGGAATGGTAACTCCTAAATATTTTATTTTGTTATTTTTCCATTTTAGTGAGAGGTTATCATTCAAAAATTGAGAAGAAATAAAGTTTAATGGGAGAATTTCTATTTTTTGTACATTTATTTTATATCTTGCAATAACTGAAAAGTCTATTATTATTTTTAATACCTCGGGGATAGTAATTTCTGGGTCTAATGATGTTAATAGAATATCATCTGCATATAGCGAGATGGTATATTCTCTTCCTCCAAGAGGGATAACCTTTACTTCTGGAGGTTGTCTTATGGCTGCTGCTAATGACTCTATATAAAGCACAAATAGAAGCTGGGATAAGGGGCAGCCCTGTCTAGTTCCTCCATTTAGTGTGATTACCTTTGAAAGCTGGCCATTTACTTTTATATATGCTTTGGGAGTAAAATACATTTTTTGAAAAATTTTAATTATCGCTTTTGGAAATCCCATTACTGCTACTGTATTCCACAAGAATGGCCAGTTAACCCAGTCAAAGGCTTTGTCAGCATCAAGGCTGACAAAGACCATCAGTATTTGTCTCTGGTTTATATGATCCAACAAGTGGATAGTTATTTGAATATTATCTGCAGTCTGCCTAGTTCTTATGGACCCAGACTGATCTGGGACTATTAACTGGGGCATCATTTCCTCCATCCTGTGAGCCCACATGAACATAAATAATTTATAATCCATATTTAATATGGAAATTGGCCTGTATGAAGTTACTAATTCTGGAGCTTTCCCTGGTTTCAGTATGGGTGATATATTCGTATAGGCCCATGAGGGTGGGGTCATTCCACTGTCTTGTATCTCTCTAAATACTTTTAATAATAAAGATGACGATTGTTTATGGAAGGTTTTGTACCACTCTGTAGGTAATCCATCAGGGCCGGGTGTTTTCATTGTTTTACTCTTCTTCACCACTCCTGCAGTCTCCTCCATTCTGATTGGTGCCCGCAGTCTCTCTATCATATCTGAAATAAGCTTTGGTAATGAGAGGTACTGCAAATACCCATCCATCTGGGTTAAACTTGAAGGAGGGGAATCACTATATAATTGAATGTAATAGTCCCGAGATACCTCCATCACTTGTGTTGTATTTGTTGCTCTAATATTTCTTGTAGGGTCTAGGAGGTGAGCTACACAAGTAGCTGTTCTATGTCCTTTCAAGCTCCTAGCTAAATTCCTCTCCCCCTCTTGGACCTCTCTGATAGCTATAGGTTTTAAGGTAAAACAGGGCTTGTTGTGTCTTTTCATCTAAAATTTTTTGTAACTCTGGTTTTTTATGATTTATTTGGGTTTTAATTTCTGAGGTAAACTGAGTTGTACTGTGTTGTAAATTCTTAAGTTTGTCATTTATTTGTTTATACTGCTTTTCCCAAGTTTTCTTTCTATAAGCTGCATAAGCAATTATTTGGCCCCTCAGCACTGCCTTCAAAGTATCCCAGATTATAGCTTCTGATTCCTCTGGGGTTGAATTATCTGCTAGAACCTGAGAAATCTTAGACTTAAAGTTTTTCACAAAGGATTTATCCCTAAGAAAAGCAGTGTTCAGGTGCCAACCTGTGGATTTTCTAAGGGTCTTAAAATCTAGTTTTAAAAATAATGGTGAGTGATCTGAGAGAAATCTAGGTCCCACTGATATGTCCTGTAAATAATCTATATGTTCTTTTGAGATAAAAAAGTAATCTAACCTCAAATGAGAATCATACGTAGGTGAATAATATGTATAACCTCTGGAAACAGGACAAAAATGTCTCCATATGTTGGTCAGTCCCAGTGATTTCAATTGGGAACAAAATGCTTTCTGGGCTGGGGGAGTACGATATCTCATAGGTGCTGATATGTCTAATTAAGTATTCAGCATTAAGTTAATGTCCCCTCCTACAATCAAACACCCTTGTAGATTTTCAAGCAATTTTGCAAAAAATCTATTAATACAGGGAGCCACAGATAGAGGTAGGAAATAAACATTTGTCAAGGTGACTGGTACCCCAAATAATGTTCCCTTTATAATAATAAAGCATCCCTGTGGGTCAGCTAACAGTGAGTCTAATTGGAATAATGAGGTTCTGGGAATTAAAATTGCCAGTCCTCTGCATTTCCCCTTCAGGTATGAGGAAGCAAATACCTGATACCACCCCCCCATGTCAATTTAGCATGTTCTTTCTCAGTGAAATGTGTTTCCTGGAGATATATAACATTGCTAGGATGTTTTTTAAAATATTGAAATAGTCTAGATCTCTTAATTGGATTATTTAATCCTTTTATTTTAAGAGATAAAACTCTCACAGTTTGTATCGCCATCATGAGTGGATTTTGTCCCAAGTTCCTTGCTTTATATCTTCTCCCTTTCTTTTCTTACTCTCCCATCTCTCTAAACTATCTTTAATGTCAAATGCTTCTGTATTCTTTCCATGTCTATTATTAAAAGCCAGCCTATAACATATTCTATTAATCAATTTCTTCATTCAGCTCTCTACTACATCCAAATGGTCATGCACTGTATTCTTGGATCACAATTTAGTATTCTGCTGCTGTCTCACATGCTGATTTAACCTTGTGAAACTTTCTGAACTTCTACTTAACTTTGTGAATTGAACGAGTCCCATTTCAAACATGTTCTGGGTCCCTTTACCATAACTATTTACATTAAATGAACCTTCCAAGGTAGGGGAGATCAGAACTTTTCTCCCTCGTTGTGTCTCCACATATAATGAAAGCACTGGGGGAAATTCAGTTGTAGTATACTTCTGGGCCCCCAAGGGGTTACAAAGCCCCTTAAGATACCAACCAATATTGGGCAAATAACATAATAACCAAACTAACAGAATTGGTAAAAAAAAATATACCATCTGCCACTTATTTGAAAACATGAGCCTCCTGTAGCAATAGCCAATATGGGTCTCCCTTCCCTTCTGTTTTTACATACTGTTAATTTACAGCGCAGAATATAATATCCTTTATAGATCGCATGTATTTCTTTCAATTATGTATGCCATTATTTAAACTTCTTGGAAATAACTTGCATCTATTTATATTTACTTATTTATCAGTTAATACTTATATTGTATTAGCATTTTTTAGGGTTAAGCCCTGTGTCCTTTTGCACTGAATTGTGCCTCCGACACACCGCCAGTCCAGTATGATTATCAGAAATCTACCATGCGGTAATACAGGGCCTAAAAGCATGTACACACTCTTACTTGCTTTGTAACGAGTCCCAGTCTTATTATTCAAAGCTTTCCTCTAGTCGGACGTCAGAATGCTGGTCCAAGCGGCCTGTAATGTTTTGCAGTTTTACCACAGAGTCTCCCTGTGGACGTCTTGACCCTGTGACCACTTGCTAGCGTGGGGCTTCAGGCTTTATTGTGGAAATCTGCAGTCTCTTTTTAAATTGAATGCCCTCTTTCATCAGCTCCTCCTTGGACTCATCCGCCATCTGAAATTCTCTTTGACCCAAGGAAAGCTGCACTATCAACCGTGCTGGGTAAGGGGTAGTAAATTTAATTTTTGCCTCTTTCAAAGCTGGAAGTATGTTGGAGTACACCCTTCTATTTTTCAAAGTTTGTGGGGCGTAATCATTATCTACATATATCTGAGATTGGCCGTAGTTGATTTTCCCTTTATGCCAGACTAAGTATAAGATCTTCTCTTTAGTTGCATAGCTTAAAAAGTGCATGACTATAGATCTAGGTCTGGTATCTGAATCCGTAGACCGTGATACTAGGCTCCTATAAACCCTTTCCAGATCTATTTGAAAATTGGCAGGTAGATCCAAGGAAGTTTTGAGTAATGTAGTGGTGAAATCTTTAATATCTTGTCCTTCGGAGCCCTCTGGGATACAATATAGCCGCAAATTTTTATGGCGGGCCCGATTCTCTACGTCTTCTTGTTTAGCCTGTAATTGTGCACATTGCTCCTACAAATCTTGCACTGCCATTTTCAGATCATCCACGCGATTCTCCACTACTGTAATCTGCCACTTAGATGCATCCCTACATTGTTCCAGGGTGGTAATATCTTTTTGTAGTTCACCATATAAGTCCTCAATCTCCACTCTGAATGACAATAACTATTTATATATGTTGTCTAATTGTATTCTTTTATTTTTACTTTTGTTCCTTACACTACTCATTTGTTCCGTCTGATCTATTGGAGCCAAAGAGTGTTCTGAATTAGAGGCCTCCTGGGCATACATCCTTGCAATGTTTTATTTCTACAATCTATGTTATTTTTAGTGTTTTCTGCTGTTCAACGTTGTTCCCCTTGCCTTTTTAGTTTTTTGTTTGTGTCAGTTGGCAATTTATTTCATTTGTCAAGGACTTAGGAGAGGGGTTTTCCTGGAGCCGATCTAATGAGCCGCCATGCTGTAGGAACGCCCAACCGGAAGTCAAGGAGGTTTTTAATTATTGGTACACTAATGGCCTTTCTAACCCTGGCTTCCTGGAGGCACTTACAACTTTCATACCACAACCAGGGAAAGATTCCCTATATCCCAAAAATGACCATCCTATTTCTTTGCTTAACTCGGACCTTAAAATTCTAGTTAAGATCTTGGCCAATAAACTTGTCCCCATTATGGGTGACCTTATTGGTAATGAACAGGTTGGATTTATGGCGGGAAGGTTCTCTGGGGATCATATGCAGATGTCATTACATCTGCTTTCGGTGTCCAGGGATTCAAACACACCAGTGGTGTTCATTTCCCTGAACGCTGAGAAGGCATTTGCCCGTGTTTCCTGGGATTTCTTTTTTGTTACCTTGGCCTGTTTTGGACTGCCTGATGAGTTTATTAAATGGGTGTGTAACCCCCCGTTATCCGGGGTTACTAGAATCCTAGTAAGACTTAGTGGTAGGCAGGGAAGGCAGCTTGTGAAACTCAAGTTAAATGGATTTCACACTGTCTCACTCTGTTCTGCCTGACACTGAGGGATCACATCACCATAGAACTATTGCAGCTGCATGAGCCACATTGGAATCTGCAGAAGGGAGTTAGGTTAGAATGTTGGGAGTTTTTGAACAGTGAGCAGCAACAGTTGTGTGTGAGCAGTCTTGAAGAGAGGAGCATAGCTGTCTGTGCACAGGCTCTTGGAGCCTAAGCTCTGATATAGAGCTACTTTTAGGGAAAGGTGTGTGTTTCCGCCAAAAGAGGAACACAGTAAGCTGTTCTTGAAGTGATGGAGACCGCTGATACTGGTCTCTGTGCCCCAGCCCTCAGGGGATGGGGATGGAAGGTTTGCTTGTTATTCCAGGGTCAACCTCCTGGTTCCGGCTTGGGAAGAAGCTGCCTTATTTTTCTGAAATGTGTTGTGGCACCAGAAGCTGTCAAGATTCGCCTGTGGGACACCTGCAACCAAGGGGTGAGTTCTGCTCTTGCCAAAGGGCCTATGTTTCACCTGAACTGTTTTAAAGTGGGGATTGGACTGCTTGATCAGTGGGAGGCCTAGAGGAATAGGCTAAGCCAAAGTAAAAGTATGTTCAAGTCCAGTACAAGAGAAAAGTCAAGACATGTAGAGGAGATGTGCTATACATGTACCCTTTAATCTACATTGCCAAGCTTTCAAAAAGAGTTGTTTAATGTACAGAGAAATGTCTGGGTATGGATTGTGGAAACTGGAGGTGGGAGACCCCCCCACCTTTAGTAACCAGGTTCACCTCTACGGATTTGTTCTGTGGCCCTTTTACTTTGCCTCAGGCACTTGGCCAGTGCTGAGGAAAGTACCCAGATGTGGGATTAAAAGGAAATTTCCCTTAAGGAATCAAAGGCTCTAAGGTGGTTTGGGGAGCCACCAACGAAAAATGGGTCCACTGCCATATGGACTGGGATCGAGTGGCTGGCAGGGGAGCCGGGCTAGGGAAAAACCCAAATAGTGTACAAGTCGGGCTGTGTACCCAAAGCAGCATGCAAGTCCGGGCTGTGTTCCTGGTGGGTTCAGAGCCTGACGGATGAAGTGTTGAAGAAGTGTTCTGTATCTCTTATCTGCATTACCAGGAATGTAGCCCCATGGGAGTCCATCTATGTTTTGTTTGTTCAGTTTGGATGTGAATAAAAGCCACACTTTAGAATCCCATTCCTGGTATTGGACATTACAGTTATTGCTTCCTGTGTTTGGATTTACTTGGGTGCCCCTGTGCAGAGTAGCCAAACCTAAGCCCCTGTGCCGAGTAACCTAGTCCTCCCTGAACCCAATCCCCACCTGGTACTGCTGTCAGCTTCAACAGTATACCACCTGTCGTTTGCAAAAAGGCAGGGGTCCAGGGTTACAGGTGCAATTATTATATACTTCCCCATTAGCCCGAGTCTGGTGTAATGGAATGCTCTCTAACCCAATTTCACTATGTTGTGGTACCAGACAGGGGTGCCAGCTGTCTCCATTACTTTTTAATTTTTATTTGGAACAGCTTATCTGTAAATTATTATCTTCCCAGGAAATAACAGGCATCAAAGTTTGGACTAGGAGATACACACTTTCTGCTTATGCAGACAACTTACTCTTGCATGTAGGAAACCCCCAGACTTCCATCCCAGCCTTACTATTAGAGATTGAAGACTTCTCCAAATTATCCTATTATAAACTAAATTGTTCTAAAACTAAAGTTTACCCCTTGAATAGCAGAGTTACCCAGGCTGAGCTAGCAGTTCACCATCTGTCATGGGAAGCAAAATCTCTCACATATTTGGGTATTAAGGTGTCAAGGGATATGGCTATAATGGTTAAAGAGAATTTGTCCAACTTATTGAAGATGTTAAACTCAGATATGGATAGATGGAGGCTCTCCCACTTTTCTTTTGGAGCAGGCTTAGTACGGTCAAGATGAACTTGCCTCCTCGCATCCTCTATCCTTTGGATATGTTGTGATGTTTTCTTCCCAAAGTCTGGTTTGCCAGGCTCCAGAAGATGTTTAAAGCATTTATATGGAAAAGGAAGGGAGTCTGACTGACCTACTTTAAACTCACAGCTCCTAAAAAACAGGGTGGCCTGGCAGCCCCTTCCTGTTTTACATATTACAGTGCTTACCATATTAGCAAGCTCACTTTCTGGGTCAGAAGTACAGATCCCACCACAAAATTGGGCTAGTCTCCCTGTGGTTGGAATTGGAGAGGTATTTAGCATCGCAGAACTCCTGTTCATTGTCTTCCCTCCTGTATGTAACCCCTTCCGATATACCGAAACCACTTAGGAATACCCCGATTGGGTGGTCCTACATCAGACTCAGAAGCAACTCTTGCTGAATTGGCACAAATCGTCAGAGCAACCTAGCACTTGTAATCCCCATTTTAAAATAGAAAATAAGCCAATACTACCCTCCTTTTGGCCCTTGCTGAATAATTCTAAGCTTTTTGATTACCTCAAGAATGGGAGAATGATATCCTTTCATTATTTCCAACTATGTCACAAGGTTCCAGATACTTATAAATTCAAGTTTATGCAGGTGAGAGAGGCCATTTATTTCTTTAGGGGGAACATGCCCTGGCCAGCTCCTCCCACTACAGATTTATTGTCTATTTTGCAAACAGCAAATCAGCCTCACTCTGTCTCTATTGTATATATAAGAAACTACAGGAGCTGGACTCTATTTTGCCGATAGGTGTTTGTTATTATTGGGCCCAGGAATTAGGATTGTCTATAGACATTGATATATGGAGGAAGCTCTGGCAGAATAATTATAAGCTAGTTAAATAGGACAGACTCTGTCTGGTCAAATGTAATATCATGCATAACTTATATCTCACTCCTGTGAAACTTAACAGAATAGGCAGAATCCCTTCCCCATATTGTGCAAGATGTAAAAGGGCCACTAGAGCCTTGTATCATATGATATGAAGCTGCTCTAAGGTTCAGTCCTTTTGGCAATCCATCAGAAGAATTTTGGACCCTTTATTGGGTTTAGACACATTGTTTACTCCCGAAACCTGCTTACTATATCTTTTTCCCCCTCGAACACCCAGAATCAGGGAAGTACACCTTGCATTGATAACTGCAACTGTGAAATTGATTATTATGAGGCAATGGAAAGAGGAATCTCTTCCCTCAGTGATTGAGTGGTATAAAGAAGTGCTACTGGCTTTGCAACTTGAAAAACATATTGCATCCATGTGAGACAGGATAAAGGCTTAGCAGAGTACCTGGGGGTCCTCTTGAGACCTTGCTTTCCATATAGAAACCGTAGTCTTCCCTTTGACCCCTCTAGTTGATTGAGTGCCCTTGTATTATTTAGAAGATGTAATGCTTGGTTGGGGATGGGGATGGGGTGGGATAGGAGGAGGGAGGGAGGGGGTTGTATGCATGTTCATGGTTGTATTTGTTTGTTTTAAAACTTTTTATAAGTTTTATTGCAATATGCAGTCTTAATGACATGTGTCATGTTTCCAATCTGTATGGCAGACTGCTTGGAAAATTAAAGTATATTTAATTTAAAAAAAAAGAAAGGGAGGTGTGGGGGAGCAAGGAGTGCAGCCGGCAGTTAAAAGAGATGAAGGTGACTTATTCACTTGGCACTGTAATGATCTAGCGCACTGCTGCCAGTGCTCTGAACAGGTGGAACAATTTCAAAGACAGGTGGGGGGAAAAGACTTGGGGGGCACCAGCCTGAACTGGTGGGCCTCCATTTTTCAGGCTAACAATGCCCTTGATCCATGGCTGATAGAAACATCTGCAAACATTCTTTTGCAGCAGTATTATCTTAACAATCAATATCCTAGTGATTATTTTCTGCACCACCCAAACATCAACAGTCTTGAACATAATAGATTTAAAATAAACTTCTAGTTATTCAGATTAAAGTTTCAAAATGTCCATTTTCTCAACTTGGTAACTCTTTTGTTGCAGCATTATCTTATTACCAGACCCAGCCGCACCAAGGGTTGTGCTTCCCAATGATTTGTGTGGGAGTGTTCAGAACTGAGTGTGTAAACAAAGGAGAGTATTTTTTAACAACTGAACTCTAATAACCCGTGTGAGTTTTCTGAGGTGAATGACCAGAAATACTGTAAGCTTCTATGCATCGCATTGTCATCCTTGTCCCACTTCCTCCATAACCAAAACACTTATCTCACCATTTCAGTTCATATCCTAGTACAACCATCATATAGAGGCCCATTGGACAGGGACTACCCTGCCCACACATCCCTTCATTTTGATAAGGCAGATCTGTGTCTGACTGAAATACACTAAAGCTAAATTTCATTACTTTGAATCTTCTGAAACTATTGATAGTAATCTTTATACATTATTAGTTATGTTGTAACCTTGTACTGTTATATGTGGCTCTGTATCTGGCCCCAGGGATCTTATTATTAACTAGGCACTGCATGTAAATGGATCTGTCCCTGGTCTGAAACCCCATAAAGTGAATAAAGAAGCAGTACCACAGAATGCACTATTTCGATTATCAACTTCAGCAGGATAAACAGGGATGATAGGTGGGCAGAGGAGGGAGCTGAGCAGGCAGAAGTACTAAATGAGTATGTCTGTTCAGTTTTCACAAGGGAAAAGGAAGGGCCAATTCCGCAGAGGAATGGTAGAGTAGAGGGGGTTGATGAGGGGGAAATAAAGGATGGCGAGATCCAGGTAAAGAGAATGTGGGAAGGCCTTTAGTTCTGGTGGATAGGCCAGGCATCTTGCCGGGGTAAAATCCACCCCACCCCAGAGTCTTGAAGGAATTGGTAGAGGTCCTGGCATCTCCTCTGTCGGAGTTGTTCAATGTCCCTCTTCAATCAGGATATGTACCACTGGACTGGAGGATGGCGCATGTGGTGCCCACCATAAGACCAGACCTAAGGATGAGTTGTGAAATTACAGGCTGGTTAGCCTTACGTCCATGGGGGGAAATTAATGGAGACCATCTTAAAAGAGATGTTGTTGGCATCCCTTGAAGTAAACGACCTTCAAGACATCTGGGAACATGGATTCTTCCAGGGGAGATCTTGTCAAACTAATCTGATCTAATTTTTGACTGGGTGAGAAATGCTCTAGATGGAGGTTAGCCAGTTGATGTCCTGTATCTTTATTTATTTTATTTATTTATTAAGTTCTTTGATTACACCTGTAGGTGGATTCTCTTTTATAGGTTCCACGTCAGTTGAACAAAAAACAGTGGTGAACAACAGATAAGGCATTTACGGAGTTGGTACAGAAAGTTACAATTAGGTTCACACAAATTGACACGGCTGAGGCATTGTACAGTGTATGCCTGCATCTGAGAGTTAGCTCACCCTGCAGAAGTTGGACACAAAGTGGGTAGCAGACAAAGGTGACATAGAGGAGGACAGAGGGGGAGAGAGGGGTGTGGGAGAGGTGTGCCCTCTGATGGGGAGATGTAGAAGTGGTGCACTAGGTAGAAGCAGGGTGGGGATCTGTGAAATGCTGAGGTTGACTGGCGCCAGCTGGGTGGCATCTAAGTGCAAGCAGGAGATTACAAAAAAGGGGGCAGCTAGATGAATTCTAGGAATTAAGACCTTTGAGCAAAGTTCTTTACATAGGTTCCGCATCATAAGAGAGCTGTCAGGAAGACAAATACAAAGTAGGTTACATTGGAAGCGATTCCAGGCCTAAATACATTCATTGTTACAAAATGGTACCTATAATGAGTTCATAAATTGGTACATTCAGAGACACAGCTAGGGCTTGGTTGAGCATGAGGATGCATAGTTGTGTAGAGGTGTTGATGCTATAAATACCGGCCAAAGTAGGGGGAAAACAAGAAATAAGACATTCAGTTAGAGAGGGCAATTACAGTGCCTGAATCAGAAAGAGTTACAGGAGTTAACAAGCTGAAGTGCCGGGGGGGGAGGAGAGAGGGGGAAATAAGTGAGTGAGGATGAAAGGGGTGAACAGGATAACAAAGTAATGCAGGGGAGGAGGGAAAGGAAGGGAAGAGGGGAAGTATGAGGGGTGTGGATGATGGGCAAACAGGAGGATGGGGTAGGGAGGCAAGGGGGAGGGATGGTTTGAAAGGTATAATACGGGCAGATTGAGGCTCAGACCAGGTGCAGTGTAAAGTCTAGGGGTGAATTGTGCAACATGACTTTAAGGTGCCACCCTAGTGGAAGCAGTCACATGAAGATTCAGCAAAAAGGATCTGCTGTAGCTTTTTTTGATAGAAGTCCAAAGCTGCAACACTAGTGATTTCAGTGTCCAGAGTATAGAACCAGAGTGGGGCGCTATGTGCAAAACCCCACTCACTTTGTGACATGCGGCATCATAAGGTTTTGAACATTTGTGTAGCAGGGCTTCTAGTATTACAAGGGTTACTAGCTGGTTTAAGAAGAGATTGAACACTGGAGGACATCATTCCCAGGCTAACTGTTTCACATCATGTCAGCAAAGTTTTTACAGCGCCGACAATGATGGCAAATGCAAGTCATCAAAAAACACAATGGCGATTTGTGCACCAGCGAGCAGAACAACAGCAACACACTGCCCCTTTTACAGGACTTAACATAGAAAACATGATTTTTTTATGCAAAGGGGTTGTGCCCCCCCCCGCACCCCCCATAATTAAGATTCTCAACTCCGACGGGGGCTTGACATTGGGGCAAAGTGCAAAAAATTACATGTAGCAAAATGCATCGCGCACTGCAAGCTCCAAACCCAAAGCCTTCTGTAGTAGAGATGTACACCCTACCACTACGTGAGATGGCTAGCTTGGAATCACACTGCCAGACTTCCTTCCATATCCTGTTACTGCCCTCCCCCTGTCCCACATGCAACTCATTCCTACACTCGCTGTTCTTGTCATACTGCCTTGCTATTCCCCTACTCGCTATTGTCTCACAGTTATTTTTCTATTGGGCGGTCAAATTGAGTAGCTGATATTAGGTCACTCAATTTGACTGCACTAATATCACTGAATACTCAGGCGAACTTTATTGGCTAGAAGGCAGGTTTGATATCTACGTCTGCTGTTAAATAGTAGCCAGATAGTAGCCAGTTTGCCTGGGTATAAAGATACCAAGTATGGGTCCTACGTTTGGTGCCTATGAGGAGGTGACAGGCTTTGTTCAAGGCTATTTTGTTGCATCACAGTGCTGTTTCAGTGGCAGACCCGTAGATGACTAGGCCATAGTCTGCCAGCGTGGTGACTGAGCTATAAATGGCCAGGCTTAGAGCCTCATTGGTCAAGTTATGCTTGTGTCTATGCAGCATCCCAATATATTTGTTTATTGTCTTAGTGGCAGGATCAATATGCTGTGAGTAGGATAAAATGGGATCCAAGAGGATGCCCAGATACTTGAACTGTTGAACAAGATCCAGGGGTGCACCTGAATCATTATTGATAGAGGGAAGGTCTTATGTTTGTTGTGCATGCCTGAGAACAGCATGAACTTTGTCTTTTTGTAGTTCAGAACAAGCTTATGCTCTCAAAACCATTCCTCAGAAGCTGTTCTGGAGGACTTCTTGTAGATGAGTAGGGTTGGGGTTACTGGTGAAGATAACAGCATCATCCACATTGAGAAGTATGTTACTGGGACAGTTAGTAGGAAGCTTATTCGGAAAAATACTGAACAGGAGTGGCCCCAAAATGGAGCCCTGTGAGACACCTGAGTGCTCTGGTCTAGTATTGAAGAAAGTACCCCCAATTTTCACTTGCTGAGACCAGTTATTTAAGTAGCTAGAGAACCATTTAGTGGGGCCTGCGGTGAGTCCAATGTCAGTAAGTTGCTAAATAAGGAGGGTGTGGTGAACAGTGTCAAAGGCCTTGGCTAGGTCGATGAAAGTCACTCCAACCAAGTGACCTTGATCCAGGGATTTATGGATGTAACTGGAGAATTTAGGTAAGGCAGTTGTAGTACTGCGTCCCTGTCTAAAACCATGCTGTTGGGGAGATCGCAACTGGTATTTTTCTAGATAGTCAACCAGCTGGTCAGCCACAATTCTCTCTGAGGCTTTTGAGAATGGTGGTAGGATGGAGATTGGGTGGTAGTTCTCATGCTGAGTCCAATCCTCACTCTTAGGCACTGGGGTTACCAATGCGGTTTTCCAGCATTGAGGGAGCTGAGAGTGGCAGAGAGAGAGAGAGGTTGATGATGCATGTACATAGAGAGAGAATCTCCTCAAATGCAAGATTGATGTATTTGAGGTCCAGAAAGTCACCACTATATCTTGACTTCCAAAGTACTTTTTGAGATAACAACTTGCCTCACACTCCAAAATTGCCTTGAAATGGAATGGTGGGTGGTCTGGGTAAGAGGCTTTAAACCCACGGTCTCTAGTATTGTGGCATGGCAGGAAAAAATCGGATGGGAGGACACTACTCAGATTTGTAAAGGTGCTATTGAAAGTGTCGGTGATCACTTTAGGATCTAAAGTAGGGGTACCATTAACATTTAGCATTTTTGGAATAGATTTTAGATCCTTACCCATGATGTCCTGAATGTTCTTCCGGAGTGACTTACTGTTGTTTCAGCTGTTATTGAGTGCATTCTTAAAGTATTGGCTTTTAGCTGAATGGACCACTCTAGTGCATGCATGTCTAGCCTGTTTGTACCTTTGGATGTTGGACTGAGTACCTGATGTTGTAGCCTTCTGCCAAAGGTGGTCCTTTGCTCTTAGGAGCTTGGTAAACTCAACAGTAATCCACGGACTCTAGGGGCCCCTTATTATCCTTGTTTTGACTGGTGCATGCTTATCACAAATTGCATTGAAAATCATAATAAAGTGGACCAGTACTACATCCACATTGTCAGAATTATAGATTATGGACCAGTCCTGGTCCCTAAGGTCCTTTCTGAGAAGCTGTAGGTGACCATGAATGAGAACCGTGTTGGAAATGGTTCTAGCAGGGGGCTTATGGCAGTTGTTGATCCATTGACAGATGACTGAGGAATGATCACTTATACAGTCTGGTAGAACAGAAGTATATGTATTATGCTCTGGTCTATTGTAGAGCACCCAGGCAAGTAAGGTAGCAGACCCAATTTTGTAGTTCAGTCTTATAGGAGCTTGAATGAGTTGCGAGAAATGGATGGATGACAGTGTATCTTTCGGGGCTGAGGTTTTTGAGGAAAGCCAGTTGATATTAAAATCACCTAGCATTATTATATTAGATTGCAGGGACAGATTGCTTATTCCATCCATTAGTGTTTTGAGACCAGCTGTGGAATGCTTAGATGGGATATAGATTGACAGCACAGTCAGTGCTTTTTTGGTGTGCTCCAAGGAGCAGTTTTATCGCCAACATCTGAATGTGGTCACCTATATTGGGTATGAACATGATGAGACCCTGAAAAGAATCCCATATGTAGACTGCACAACCACCGCCATGCTTGGACAGGAGGTCTTTTCTAAATACAGTGTAACCCGGTATTAGGATAGCAGTGTCTGGAATTTGTGAGGATAACCAAGTTTCGACTACTGTATTGAGAGGACATCAGGATTATGCCGATTGACCCATGTCTGAAGATTGTCAAGTTTGGGCACTATGCTGCATATATTCATTGACGCAATTGTAAGTGACCCCGCTTTTTTCAGGGTGTCATTTAAAGGGAAGATCGGGTGTTTTGGAGGTCTGGGGTTAGGATGTACATTTCCTGATATCAGTAGCAGCAGTAGTATTAGTCTTAGCCTGCTCCTTGATTAGCCAGCAGGCAAGATTTTGCTTTTTTTCATTAGAGTGACACTGACGTAAAGTGTCCTGTGTTGTGGTGAGTTGAGTGAGCAATACCAGCAAAGATTGCCATTGCAGGCAACGGATGGGTGAGGTGCTTCCCATTCTGAATGTGGTGGCATCAAACAAGGTAGTAATTGGAGAGGTTATGGCGCTGTAGACATTTAGATGAGCGTCCTTGCCAATCATGGGTGTTGCTGATGCCTTGCCACCATGTAAGAATCCTGGAAGCAGTAGCAAGAGTAGGGCAGGTGAGGAATTCATTATGCTAGGGAGCTGTTTAGCTGACCCAGGGAGAGGCTGTGACACTTTATTATTCTGTTGAGGTTGCCTTTTAAGACCAATGTGATAGGAATAAGGTAGATCCAAAGTGTTTAGGGCCAGTAGGAAACCGGGGTGGAGCTGCACAGTATGGCTTGGGCATTTAATAAAGGCCGAGAATAGGGGGTGGGTGGGTTGAAAAATCAGACAGCATTAGAACTGAGACCTAAACTGTAGTCTCTATTAACAGGAAAATCAGTCCGTATTTGCACCGAGCATGAAACTGCAATAGTGCATCAGTTCATCAAAAGCACAGAATGTGCTAAAAACCTTTAAAAGATCAGAGAAGCCTGCCAGGCCAATGGCACAACAGCAGGGGTGTTCGGTAACCAATCTCTGTTGCGCTTTTAGGCCGAGGGCTTTCTGAAGGTGGAATAGTACCTTGTTCAGCTGGGTTTGGGATGCAGATTCCTTGTGTTGGCGGCTGGCCTGAAGCAGGAGCCGGGACCACCTCAGCACTGGGGAGCCTGCCTGGGCTATCAGATCTGGGGAAGAGAGGGGAGAAGTTATGGATTAAAATGAAGGAAGAGGGAGGCTGAACTGAGGAGGAATTAGAAAGGAGATATGAGGTGTAGTTAAAGAGGACAATGGGTTTAAGCAGAGGGGAAGGGGGTTAGAAAGGTACCAAGTCAGGGAGTAGTGGGAAAAAAAAGACAGGGGTGGGAGTGTCTGTGATGGTGATGCAGATGGCGCTGGAGCAGACACGGGGGTAGAAAGCAGGTAATTTCACAAGCAACAGTGAGGCAGCACACTTGATTATGTTAGTTGCTATGTATAGCCAGTCTACAATTAGGCAGCAATATCATGTGAGGAAAATTAAAATACCACATGGGGAAGCACTGGCTGAGGGAGATAACGCAGCTACAACATGGGGCAATGGTGCAGTGACAGGGTGGAAAGCGCAACTTTTCTAGTTGCTTTCTTCAGCAAATAAAGATTTAACAAGCCACAGCCAGAGTGCAATTTGATGGAGTTAAATAAATGGAGTAGGTATCTAATGAGGTAGTCAAAAGCAGTGCCGATAGGTGCACTAGGCAAAGAGAGGGACCAGGATTAGAATTTACAGCAGGTGAGGGCACAGAGATTGAGAGTTTAAACAACTGTAATTATTACAAGATGGTCATCAGCAAACAGGCAGTTTGAATGTACCAGACAATCAGATGCACAGTAATTAATGGCAGTAGTCACTTTAAAATCTATGTTGTATTTAAGTACTAAAACATGCACAATAATTAATTGGCAGAAAACACTGACATGATATGTGATATTAATTACTAATGAGGCTAACTTCATACAGACAAAATTAGTCATACAGTCATAAGCCCACAGTTGGCTGAAAATTCAGGCAGCGTTAGAACTGAGACCTAAACTGTAGTCTTAATAAACAAGAAAATCAGTCTGTGTTTGTACCGAGCGTGAAACTGCAATAAGTGCAGCAGTTTGTCTAAAACACCGAGTGTGCCAAAAAACTTCAAAAGATCAGAGAAGACTGCCAGGCCAATGGCGCAATGGCAGGGGTGCTCAGTAACCAATCTCTGTTGCAGCTTTTAGGCTGAGGGTTTCCTGAAGCAGGAACCATACCTTGGGCAGCTGGGTTTGGGATGTGGATTCCTTGTGTTGGTGGCTGGCCTGAAGCAGGAGTCAAGACTGCCTCAGCACTGGGGAGCCCACCTGGGCTATCAGATCTTGGGCAGCTGGGTTTGGAATGTGGATTCCTTGTGTTGGCGGCTGGCCTGAAGCAGGAGCCGGGACTCTGGACTTTAGCAAGGCATTTGACTCTGTGCCACATGCAAAACTGATGGACAAACTGAGGAACCTGGAGACAGGGGTGAAGCTAGTACAGTGGATAGGGAACTGGCAGAGCAACAGATGGCAGAGGGTGGTGGTAATGGGCGAATTCTTGTCACCCAGGAATGTCACTAGTCAGGTCCCACAAAAACTGGTTTTGGGTCCATTGTTATTTAATCCTTTCACAGTGGAAATAGCGGAGGGAGTTCAGAGCAAAATTAGTCTGTTTGCCAATGACTGCAAATTAGGCATGGTAGTGGACAGTGAGGCAGGAAGGAGGGTAGTCCAGGAGAATCTGGAAAGACCTGAACAGTGGTCAAACACATGGTAGCTGGGCTTCAACACTAGGAAGTGCAGTATACTGCATTTCAGAGCCAGGAACCCAGGATACAGTTACCACTTGAGAGGAGTAGATATCCATATCTGAGGAAGAAAAGGATCTAGGTGTGGTGATCACAGGGAACATGAATCACTCAGTATGATGTAGAAAAGCAGCAGCAAAGGCAAACAGAATGCTGAGGTGCATTGCTAGGGGGATCACTTCAAGGAAGGAGGAGGTTATTATGCCACTGCACAGATCATTGTTGAGGCTGTACTTGGAGTACAGTGCATAATTCTGGTGCTCTGACTTAAAGAGGGCATCATGCTCCTAGAAAGAGTCCAGTGGCATGTGCCCAAGATAATCCAGGGAACAGGGAAAAAATCATATGGGGAGAGACTAAGAGAGGTCAACATATATTCCATGTGGGATAGACAGGACAAAGGAGATATGATTGAGACTTTTAAGTACTTCAAGGGCATAAACAAAGTTAGTACTGAGGGTATGTTTAGATTGAAGGGGGAAGGGACCATGAGTGGACATAAACTGAAACTGGTGGGAGGGAGGGAGTTCATGAGGGAGCTAAGGATGATTTACTTCATGGAAAGGGTGGAGGCAGCTTGGTGCACATTGTCTGAGGAGGTGATCTCGCTGGAATCAGCAGGAAGTTTTGTGAAGGGATGGGACAAGCTCATGGTCAAGGTACAAGTAGGAAGAGCATTGACCAGGGTGGTGAACTCAGGGAGAGAAAATTTGGCAGGAGGGATAGAAAGGGGAGGGCAGTAGCAATTGTCTGATCTGTGAACTGTGTTTTCAAGCAGATGAGACAGACATTGAGGCCTAATTCTGCTGGCAATGTCCTATGTTCATGTATAACTTTTAAAGACAGTATCCCAATCATTTTACATTGAAGCCATGTGGATTAAATTAATTAAATACATTGTATTAACTTACAGTAATAAACAACAAGGGAATATAAAAAAAGCTGATATTTATTAACACCACTGAAGAATGCTGTATTTATACCAATTATTTTCAACATTCTATTTCTATCATTTTTAACTTATTCTGTTATTGGTCTTTTAAATACTTCCTCTAAAAGGGAAACTCTGTTCTACTGGTTAGAGCACCAGCTTGGAAACAAGCAGTTGACAGGTTCAAGCCACACCAGAGTTAGATACACACTGAGTCAAATTACTTGACCTCACGGTTGTCCTGGTCCAACCAGCTGCCAAAATGACTTGAAGTAGCACTACATTGAAAAGCAGATGCTGGGTCTTGGCTGGGCTATCCTGGGTGACTACATTGTAAAAAAAAAGAACACAAATAACAAAAATAATAATCTAGGTCTTACTTCACTTCATTATTAAAAGCAACTGATCGTGCCCACCTGAGCTCTCAGTTGCTGTGTTAGTGACACCATAATCTAGTATACTGGAAAGCACTATGATGTCATAAATAAGTGTATTACTGATGAGGATACCTGATAGTGACTGGTTCCTCCAAGCAAATGCATCATGACCACAGCATCATGCATCAAAAATGATTCATTGACTCTCCCTCTCCCCAATATAAGATGTCATGGAAGTTTTAAAGGGCCTGAATGGCACTACTGAGTGAATCCGCTTGGTGGTGCACTATACCTGTCTCCTGCCTGGTGTTCCTGAAACATTACTAGGCAGGAGTTTGATTCCCAGTTGTGCCAAATAAAACATCTACAACATTGCCCACAAGGGCATATATAACCTAGCCCTAGATATACATTGACTCAGAACTAGAATAGCAGATAATACCAGACACACTGCCAGCACTATGAGTGTGCTGAAACAACTGTGATGCATTTGGTTAAATGAACTCCGTATCATGCAGAATTCCTGCTCATTTAGGTAAAGGAGTGGGTGGGGGTATGATTTTTGGGTGGCACTGCCCATCTCACCTAGTGGTAACATGGCATAAGAACACATGCCTGGCACTATGCCTTTGGGATGTTACAATCCGTCTAGTAGTAGATATGCAATCCTCATTCCATCCTCTGTATCTGTACTACTTATCCAAATTGGGACAGTAATGGATGTAACTACATAGTTCATATGTAGAAAAATCAGATTTACAGATGCAAATTTATGATAAAATAGTTATTTCACCTACTAGAATATAATTATACTTTGTTACAAAGTTGATGTGCTCTACAAAGTTTGTCCTTTACTGGCATCAGTAATAATGGTATAGGAGCATTACCCATATGCCCTCGTGTATTTTTGTAGAGTATTTTATTTTTAATATGACGTTGCTCTGGCTGCTAATGTGTGACAAGCGAGAGAGAGAGAGAGAGAGAGAGAGGAGAGAGAGAGAGAGAGAGAGGTGTTTTTTTTATGTTTGCTTGCACGCATGTGCAAGAAACATAGTGCCATCATCTGAGTTTTTCAGAGGTGTGTCAGCATCTTCCAATTCAGTCAGTGTGTTTGCAGGCGTGGTCATAGTTCTCCAATCACTGTTGAAGCTGTCTATGACAGCAGTTGAAAATGCAGTGGCATACAGTTGAAAGAGGGAGCTACGCTTCAGTGAGCAGCTCCTCCTCCCCCCCCCACACACACACAGATCAACTGTGTCTGTTGCCTGATAGGATGGTGCAGTCTTGTCTAGCTTAGAGAAACAAGCCACACATCAGTACTTTAATAAACTGTTCCCTGCCAAAGCAGGACCACCAAAATGTGTGGGTGCCTAACAGTCCTTACACATGCCAGCTCTCCAAAGCACACCTTCATGGACTCCATGGGTTCTAATCCTCCAGAAAAAAATACCTCAGCATTTGATATGAAAACTCAGACTTCGTTGTATGTGTAATTCCAAACGTTTTCTCTTACTAGACTCTGTCAATGTGAACTCCCCACTTCTAAAACCTATGCAAACGAACTTAAGCATACTGTACTACCTGCAGCTGAAGCAAAGAACTGCCAGAATGCACAAAGGAGAACATACTGCTATGCATTTCAGCAGCAGCCAGTGGGGGAGGTTTTCATGACTGAAGCACTTTAATGCACTTTTTATGTTTGTTTGCACGCATGTGCAATAAACATAGTGCCATCATCGGAGATTTCTGAGGTGTGTCACCTCCTCCTCCAATTCAGTCAGTGTGCTGGCAGGTGTGGCCCCTGTAAGCCAATGCATGATGGAGCTGTCTATGACACACTCCAAAATGCAGTGGCATACAGTTGAAAGGGAGCTATGCTTCGTGAGCAGCGATAAGATATCGCCTGCTCATGTGAACGGTTCCCCCACCACACACGTGCGCACGCGCATGCCGGGCCCCCGTACGCATTGTATAGCTGACGGGGTGCCCAATCCCCATCGGCTGTGCTGTGTTCCCCAGCCTCCCCTAAAGGCTTCCAAAATGCCACGCTGGGTGCCCACCCCAGCATGGCAACTAATAATATAGCCGGCTGGGGTGCCCAATCCTCCATCGGCTGAATGCACCCCAACCGTCCTTGTGCCATGGGAGCCACCCAGCATGGCAAATATCTACGTCGTCCGTTTTTTACCTGTAAGAAAAAAAGGTCTAAGCTAGTCTCCCTGCCCCTCGACCCGCACCCACCCACTGTGCACCCAGCCTCCCTACACCCCCCACCCCATACTCACCTCTGGACCTCAGCCGACGATGTTGGTGGACGGGAACACGTCTGCACTCTTCAAAGCCAACCGCGAACTGCGGCTGTATAATGGGCTAGATAGGGGGTTTCAACTTTATTGCATATCTCAGGCATTTTTGGAATTTTTGCACCAAATTTTCAACATGGGGTTTTGGGCCCTTCTCATGAATGATGTCACTGTCATGGCATTATTCGTGCCGAAGGTGATTTGCACGGTCACTGTGCGAAATCACCCTTCAAACCTGAATAACACCATGACAATGACATCATTCATGAAAGGGTCCCAAAACCCATATTGAAAATTATGCAAAATCAAAAATGACTGTTTTACGATGCGTTGCGCGAGTTCTAGGCAGGCTCATAAGTTCGCAAATTTTCAATATTTTCACTCCAGATTTTCAACATTGCCATTTTACCACACCTTCTTATGAGTAGTACAGCTGTCATTTTTCACATCTCACCCAAAATGTGTTTCCGCCCATGTAGCGCACAATGGCACAGTCGGTGTGCGAAATCAATGTACGGGATAAATTAAGAAAATCACAGTGACACTGATAATGAGCAGACATCTTGAAATGGCTATGTTGAAAATTTGGTGAAAAAAGTCTTAAAAATGACTGTTTTATGAGCGTGCATTGTGCAGTTCCTACGCACGCTCGTAAGGTCGTGAATTTTCAATATTTTCACTCCAGATTTTCAACATTGCCATTTTACCACCTTCTTATGAGTAGTAGCTGCCATTTTCATCTCACCCAAAGCGTGTTTCGCCCATGTAGCACACAGATAGGCAGTCGGTGTCGAAGATCAATGCAGGATAAATTAAGAAAATCACAGTGACACTGTTCATGAGGTGAGGTGTTAAAATGGCTATATTGAAATTTGATGAACAAATTCAAAAAATGACTGTTTACGAGAGCGTGCATTGTACAGCAGTTCCTATGCGCGCTCGTAAGTTCTCGGATTTTCAATATTTTGACTCAATATTTCTAACATTGCCATTTTGCCACACCTTCTTATAAGTAGTACAGCTATCATTTTTCACATCTCACCCAAAACGTGTTTCCGCCCATGTAGTGCACAATGGCGCAGTCGGTGTGTGAAATCAATGTACGGGATAAATTAAGAAAATCACAGTGACACTGTTCATGAGCAAAGGTCTTAAAATGGCTATGTTGAAAATTTGGTGAACAAATTCCAAAAATAGACTGTTTCACTGGCGTGCGTTGCAGGTTCCTATGCATGCTGTAAGTTTGCAAATTAATATTTTCACTCTAGATTTTCAACATTGCCATTTATTAAACTTCCTTATGAACAGTACAGCTGCAATTTTTCATATGTCGCCCAAAATGTGTTTCGCACATGTAGCGCACAATGGTGCTGTTGGTGTCGAAAGCAATGTTTAGGACAGATTAAGAAAATCACAGTTACATTGTTCATGAGCAGAGGTCTTAAAATGGCTATGTTGAAAATTTGGTGACAAAAGTCCATAAAATGACTGTGTTACGAGTGAGCATTGAGCAGTTTCCACGCACCCTTGTTAGTTCATGACTTTGTAATATTTTCAGTCCAGATTTTCACCAGTGACATTTTTCCACACTTCCTTATGAACAGTACAGCTGTCATTTTTCACAACATGGCTGAAGTGTGTTTTCACACTTTCAGTGCAGAGATGCATGGTCGCTGTGGGAAATCATTGTTCGGCACAGATAAAGAAAATCACAGTGACACTGTTCATGATCGGAGGCACCAAAATGCCTGAGTTGACAATCTGCTGTAAAAAATCCCCAACCTAATTATATTACGGGTGTGCGTTGCACAGTTTCTATGTACGCTCGT
The DNA here is from genome assembly GCA_016271365.2 of Neoceratodus forsteri. Taxonomy (NCBI): domain Eukaryota; kingdom Metazoa; phylum Chordata; order Ceratodontiformes; family Ceratodontidae; genus Neoceratodus; species Neoceratodus forsteri. Next base: position 27,463,651 of record JADMNL010000035.1, on the reverse strand, counting down.
GACTTCACCATTTTTTTAAATATTTTTACTACAGATTTGCAACATAGCCATTTTTTACACCTCCCCATGAAAGAGTACAGCTGTCATTTTTTACATCCTGTTAGGAATGTTTTTGCACCTGTGGTGCTAAATGCCGTAGTCACTGTGCATAAGCAGCTTTTGGCTAACAAACTGATATTCCCCCTGTTCATGAGGTGGGGTCACAAAACAAACATGTTGAAAATTTGGAGTGAAAATACCAACGAATGCCTGAGGTATTAGGGTTTTCAACTATAACGCCCAACCCTATAGAGAATGACAGGCATCAGGGGTGTGACTTGGGATTCTTGCCTGTGATGCTCATACCATTCCACACCCTGCATTCAGTGAGAGGCATCGAGGTATGCCTTGGACTCTTCTGCCCCAAACTTCACCCCATTCTCCTATATAGCACCCATCTCACCATATTTCCTAATGAAATGGGGTGCGCATAAGGGCAAGACCACAAAGGAACACCGTGACACTTGTCAGTCTCTGCAGGGTGGGGTGTGGTGAAATGGCGTGGCCGTTATGCCTGACGACCCAAACGCACACCCCAATGCCTGTCACTCTCTGCAGGGTGGTGGTGGGGTTGGCTTCAGTTCAGTACTTCACTGCCATTCCTATTACGCAGCTCTGTAACTTCTACACTACCACTGCCAATGCCAGCAAGCAAACATTCGGCATTGACAAATGCTTGTTCTTTATTGAACCATGACTGATCGTATTGTGGCAGCACAGCAGAGGCATGCCATGGGATTGCAGCAGTTCAGATTACAGGAAAAAGCTAGTATTTTTTTTCTTTGACACTTGGGCCATCCAGAGATTGTCATTTTAAAATGTGTGTTGAAGAGACAGTGACAGAGCAAGTAGCTCCAGTTTCCCTGATCAGCCAGTGAAACTTGGGTGAGCTGTGTTAGTGAGAAAAAAAATAGCGGCATTTGAAAAACGAGTGTTCCAACAGCTCGCTGATTTTATTTTTTATTTTTCCAATGCAGTCATGCTTTTGAGTACCTGTTTCTACCTGTGCATATAACAGATTTGTTCCACAGGATAAAACCAATACAAATGCCGGATTTACTCTCTCCAGTTTATAAATGCTGGCCAATTAAGCAGAACCAGTGCAAGCCTACAATTCCTTTCATTCTGATTGAACAGTTCTGTGTCTAGCCAGCATGTAATATAACTGGTTGATATTTGGTGACAGACAAAGATTGAAGACATTATTTTGTATCTTCTAAGAACTGTGATAGTATTTTTTGTCTATTATTAGCTGTGGTGGCTTATATAAATCAAGTTATGGGATTGGAAATAAGAGGCCAGACTCCTGCCTGTCCTGTATTAGATAAAATCTACATGATGGGCACCCTATAATCTTACAGTGTAGGGATTTTAATCCATGTGAGAACACAGCAAGTTCAAAGTAATGCAGTACAGTAAGAATCCAAACTGATTCACATGGAGCCGAGATCCATGACGGAGGCGTCAGCAGGATTCTAAAAGTTGTGTGTGTGGGGGGGGCACATGCCCCATCAGTGACTTCTGACAAAAAGAGGAGTCTGTGGGAGTTGCCCCTGGTAGAAATAACCCGGTTGGATCTGGCCAGTAGCATCATGTCCCAAACAGCGTGGCACAATAGAAAGCCAGGAAATCATCACAGCCGACAAAGTCTGCATGCACATGATATTGCTGTCCAGCATATCACAAGCAGGAAGTACAAGGTACTGTCCCTGGTAGCTGGTGTGTCCCCCATCCCATCTGCCATGTCCCACCCACAGCAACTGACAACCCTGTAATACAACGCAGTGCCCCCCCAATGCCAATCACTGAGCTGCGGCCCCCTGCACAATCCATCACAGTAGGTGATAATGAGTGATAACTCCCTGGTGTCTAGTGGACCCCCCAACCACCCCAGATAGTCCCCCACCACCCTGCTCCCACCCCTACCCCAACCGCTAGTGGGCGACCAGCACAGCACTCCACCCTCCACCACGGCTGGATGGTATTGATGTCATTGTTTTATTGCCTTAGTCTCGATCTGACTCAGAACCAACTGCATACAAACACATGTCACAAGCCCACCTCTTCCACACTGAGTGCACACTGCATAGACACAACATTCCCATTCACATTTACCTTGACAGCTAAGTCTTGCTGCTGCCTGCTGCCACACACATGAGCACTAATGTATTAAATAGCACAGCACAAACCAGTGACGTGCTAGAGGTGACTCTCACAGGCTTGATAGAATTATGGTTGTTAAATTGTGTCCCTTATTCAAATGAATAGGAAATGGGGGGTTGAAATGGAATACAGCTGTTAACTCTGTCCTGAAACCTGTTTTCATAAATATTTAGCAACACATGACTGCCATGGTCCTGTTTTTGTGCCATAGCTCATTCAACTGCTTAAACATCACCAACCTTTCTTTCAATGTTTTTTCTATGAGACAAAGTCAATGCCTATAGAAAGTATGATCATGAAAGGACTGACCGATGGACTAGCTCTAAAATCGGAATTTATCTGTCAATATCATGTGATGCCCAATGGAGACCTCCAGTCCCAGCCTTTTCAATAAATATCAAGAGAGTTGCTCAAATAATGAATACCTCAACTCCACCAACATTGCAGGAACATAGCCCCACAGTGATGTCATATGAAAATAAAATCTACGCCTACCTCGGAGTGCGATAAGAGACGAAGCCTGCCTCAAGCTGTGCACACAGTTGCTCATCTCTGTGCTGGATGCAGTCAAAGAGCTCATGAAAACAATGTCGGAACAAAGAATAGGAACAAGTCATAGATGACAGCATCACCTGCTGCCTTGGATCACAGAACCAAAAGGCATACGGACACAAGCTCGACAAATACTGTGCAGTGACACGTGTTCTACTATATAAGAATGGTAAGTAGCTGACAGACTAGATGATTCGTCATTGACTGAATGACACCAAGGGATGGGGCAAATGTGATAGAAAGCATCAGCTATTGAATATTAATAATTTCTCTGAAAGGAGGTAGAAGGGGGAGGAGGTGGAGCACCAGGAGTGGAGTCAGTAATCATAGTGGAAACACGGACACTCACAGTTTACACAGATGGCCCAGGCTGGTACTGCTGCTGCTGCTGGGTTTTAAAGCCCTATAATTTCAAAGCTCTTATGGCACTCAGAGTGCCGGCATTACTGTGCTGGGTCATTATGGCTCCAAACTCCAGATTCGTCACCCCCTCTCAGAAGTCCATCCCCTCCATGGTTAGCATCTTTAGAAAGGGGGTGGCAAAGCAATGACAATTACTTATCCTCTTGGTGCCATAATGACCGAACACACTGTCACTAGCACTCTGAACAGATGGAACCATTTCAGAGATGGGTAGTGGAAAAGACTTGGGGGGCACCAGCCTAAACTGGGGGGTCCCCATTTCTCAGGCTAATGATGTCCCTGATCCATTGTACATAGAAACATTTGCAAACATTCTTTTACAGCAGTATTATCTAAACAATCAAAATCCTAGTTAATATTTTCTGCACTACCCAAACGCCAACAGCCTTTAACATAACAGATTTAAAATAGGCTTCTAGTTATTCAGAGCAAAGTTTCAAAACATCCATTTTCTCAATCTGATAACTCTTTTCTTGCAGTATAATCTTATTACCAGACCCACCAACACCAAGGGTTGGGTTTCCCCAATGGTTTGTGTGGTAGTGTTCAGAGCTGAACTGTCACCTGACTGTATAAACAAATCAAAGTATTTTTTTTTTTTTCAAATTGAACATACTTTATTAATTTTCAGTACAATAAAGAAGAAACAACCATTAATATATGAACATATGAGAACTTGCCAGCAGAAACAAGTCTTACGGTCTATCAAGTCCACTCATATATGTAGCTAGCACTCCTATATTGCAACTGCCCAACACCCCCCCAACTCACCTCTTGGAACTGCTCATTGTCCTTTACCCAGCCCCCCCTTCTGTGCCCTGTCCCATGCCCTTTTGAAACGCCCCAACGATCTTCATGCCACTACCCCCTCTGGCAGAGTGTTCCATTTTGACACAACCTTCTCTATGAAATAAGGCCTTCTCATTTCCCTCCTGAACCTGCCCCCTCCAATCTCAACCTGTGCCCCCTTGTGTTCCTTCCCTTCCCTTCCTCTGCTTAAACAACCTCAGAAGCTTAATGTCTCTCCTCATGTATGGAACAACATAAAAGAACAACAGGTAACCCCCGGGCCCAGATCCAATGTATACAGACCTAAAGAAGATATACATTTTATAACAACAATAAAAATATTATACAACAATAAACAAAAATAGGCTGAAACCCCAGTAACCCCTCTCCCCAAGCCCCACTTACCCCATGCCCCACCACCGGAGAAACCCAGTGAGCTTAGTATTCAGCTATAAAGAGATGAGAACCAAGAAAGGCAAAAGGCAATGTTGCTAACCGCCCCTTAGGGGAATATAAAGCACTGTGACTGAGCGTGGTTATTACACACTGTGACCAAAAACAAAAACAAAGAAACACAAAAAACTAGGGATCAGACTAGTTATATCATTAACAGGGTGTACAAAGGTTCCTAAACCTTTTGATATGTGTGAAGGTGACCCAACAAACTAGCTATTGTCCCCTCCACCTGTAGGGCAAAGAGAATCTCCTGAAACCATTCCGATGCAGACGGAATGTTAGTATCAAGCCAGTGTTGCAAGATCACCTTTTTCACACATACCAAAATAAGGGACATATAACGCTGTTGTGTACCGATCATAGCATCACCATATTTGCCCAATAAACACACCTCGGGGAGAAAGGCGTCAGACAGCACCAAAAGGAGTTCTAGCCATGACTGCATCACTGCCCAGAAAGGGGTAACTTTTTCACAGGACCAAAGAATGTGATATAATGTACCGGAAATCTTATGACATCTGGAACAAATATTTGAACCATCGCATATAACTTGTCAGGGGTATTATATAGGTTATGCAATACCTGGAATTGGAGTAGACAGTATCTATCCCATTTAATATGTTTATATAAACATTTCTATATTTGCTGTCAATTATGGGAGGAATCAAAAGATCGCAGCACCTGACTCCAGTACTAAAACATCTGCCCTTCTGAATTAGTCACAAATTGCACTAACTGACAATAAAAATAGGAAATGAAATGAGGGAAGGGAGCTGAGGAAACCATAGAAATGACTTGTCTCTCCTATGGGTTATCTCAGGGGCCCATGACAAAATATGGAGGAGCATGTGAGTAAGTTGCAAATATTTAAAGCATCTGAAGGAAGACAAGAGGAGTTTGGCCTGAGCCTCTTGAAAGGTAAGCAGCTTTTGATCATTATCCAACTCCGCTACCACACTCTAAAGCCCAAAAGGATTTAGAGAGTAGCCTATCTCCAGTTCTAAAATTGGGGTTCCCCACTATAGGCTGAGAGGTATCTTTGAGAGACGACACAGCTAGAACAGAACTGCATGTGAGCCCATATTGACTCCACAATGGGAGTATCCCATAATGATTCAGGAATTTTCTTTGAGGGAATATAAAACAGAGCATGAACATCTAAACCAAGCTGGGAGCAATATAAGCACTCAATATCCAGCCACAGTGGAGTATAGGGGCAGGAAGTATACTCAGTTGATGGTGTAAACCACTAAAAGACTCTAGAGCAATTAATGGCCAAATAATAAAAGTATAAATTGGGTGCCTGTAGGCCACTTCACTCTCTGATATGCACGAGCTTAAAAAGGGCTCTCTAAGAGGACTTGCCACGCCATAGAAAAGAAGAAATGAGGAATAACAGCCTTACTATTTTGGCTGTTTCTTCTGCATTCTGGAGCATGAACTAAGCTTGCACGAGTCACGTGCATGTGCAGTTCTGCTGGCACCACCATGTTGTGAATGGCAAAATGCCATTCACTGCAACTGTGCATGTGTAAGTGTCATGCATGCACAATTGTGTCACCACCACCAGTACCGGCAACAAAGGAAATCTGCACCAACATCAGTGGCCCCAGTCCCTGTATTGGCATGATGTAGCCCCCCCACACTCATGTGGCACACTGGGTGCCCACCCCAGTGCTCCCAAATGTATTTTTCTCCCCTGCCAACATCAGGGTGCACAATTCCTGTGTTGGCATCATGTACTCCTCCCACTCATGTGGCACACTGGGAGCCCACCTCATTATGCCCAAATGTTTTTATTTTCCTGTCAATAAAAAAACATTCCCCCAATGTGTTTTTTTCAATCTGTAAAAAAGGAAATTATCTCTTATCATCACCCCAGTCCCAGTCCCCATCCCTCATCCCCACCCTCCCACTGAGCACACACCTCCCCACACTCCCCCTTACCCCATACTTACCTCCAGAGGTCAGCACTGTCACCTTCTCTGGACTTTTTAAAGTTGAAATGGAAACTGAAAAATCATCCATTTTTTGTAATTTTGGCCCCAGATTTTCAACATGGGGATTTTGTGACCCCACCTTGTGAAAACTTTCACGGTCAGGCCAGTCTATCGGCGCAGTGGTTGGATTTCCGCTTGCGACGCTGGCAACTCAGATTTGGGAAACACTCGGGTTGCTGGAGAGTTGGCTTGGGGGAAAGGGATGGAGTGTCCCATGGACTGCTCTCCTTCTCTGAGGGAAGGGTTGGGAGCCCATCCGGTGCTTGACGGACCCCTGAGTGGAGGTTGGGGCACTGCAGCTACGGCTTCGTAACAGCACTCAGGGGGCGGGCAGGCATATACTTCATTGCCGTCCCGCCCCAGAGACCAGAAAACTGAGGAGCTGCCAGCCACCCTAGATGATGCTCACTGCAGGCTTCAATTAGCCCCGGCCGGCTCCTGGCCAATCCTGACATCTGGTGATTGAGAAGAGGTACCGGGTGGCTGGTGGCTCGGGGTGATAAAGATAGAATAATAAAAAAAAAATGTCACTGCCGTTTCATTACTTGGTCCCAAAAAGTGATTTCGCGGTCGCTGTGTGAAATCACCTTTCTGGACCGATTCTTGAAATGACAGTGACACTGCTCATTAGGTGGGATCCCAAAAAACCCATGTTGCAAATCTGATGAAGAAATTCCAAAAAATGATTGTGTTACAAGCATGTGTTGTGCAGTTTCTACACATGCTAACTTTGCCAATTTTTAATATTTTCATTCAGCATTTTCAACATTGCCACTTTTGTACATCTCCTTTTTAACAGTATAGCTCTTATTTATCGCATCCTGCCCGAAATGTGTTTTGGCACCTGTGGCACAGAATCGTGCAGTCACCCTGTGATATCGCCTTTCGGGACTAGTGAACAAAATGACATTGTTGTGCCTCATGAGGAGGGATCCCAAAAAGGCCATGCTGAAAATTTGGTGCAACACGTCCATAAAATGGCCAAGTTACATCCAGGCGTTTAATAATTTCTACGCACACGTGTTACTTTGCTCACTTGGCAGCTTGTCACACCCCTATTGGCTCTGGCCAGAGTTTGTTAGTTATGCTGTAACCTCGTACCACCATATGTGGCCATGTATCTGGCCCCAGGGATCTTATTATTGACCAGACACTGCATGTAAATGGATCTGGCCCTGGTCTGACACTCCAAAGAGTGAATAAAGACGCAGTACTACAGAATGCACTTTCATTTATCAACTTCACCAGGATAAAGAGAAATAGTGGGTGGGCAAGAGGTGGGAGCTGAGTGGGCAGAACTATTAAATGAGTACTTCTGTTCCAGTTTCACAAGGGAAAAGGAAGGGCTAATTCTGCAGGGGAATGGTGGGGTAGAGGAGGTTGATGAGGGAGAAACATCGGATGGTGAGATTCCAATGAAGAGAGTGAGGTAAGGCTTTAAGTCCTTGTGAACAGACAACAGGGCCAGGTAAAATTCACCCCAGAGTCCGATGGAATTGGCAGAGGTCCTGGCAGCACCTCTGTTAGAGTTGTTCAAAACCTTCCTTCAATCAAGATATGTACCACTGGACTGGAGGATGCCACATGTGGTTCCCCTCCAAAAGAGAGGACCTAGGAAAGAGCCATGAAAATACAGACTGGTTAGCCTTACGTCCATGAGGTGGGGGGGGGTTAATGGAGACCATCTTAAAGAAGAGGTTGTTGGCATTTCTGGAAGTAAGGGTCCTTCAGGACATTTGGCAATGTGGGTTCATCCAGGAGAGATCTTGTCAAACTAACCTGATCAAATCTTTTGACTGAGTGACAAAAGCTTTAGGTGGAGGTTAGCTAGTTGATGTCCTGTATCTGGACTTCAGCAAGACATTTGACTCTGTGCCACATGGGAGACAGTAGGGCAAAGTGAGGCAAATAGGGGTGAAGCTGGTACAGTGGATAGGGAACTGGCTGAGCAACAGACAGCAGGGGGTGGTGATGGGGTGGAATTATCATCACCTAGGAAGGTCACTAGTGGGGTCCCACAAGGACTGGTTTTGAGTCCACTGGTATTTAATGCTTTCATAGCAGACGTAGCGGAGGGAGATAAAAGCAAGATGAGTCTGTTCACCATCGACTCCAAATTAGGTGTGGTGGTGGACAGTAAGGAAGGGAGAAAGGTATTCCAGGAGGATCTGGAAAGACTTTGACAGTGGTTGAACACGTAGCAGCTGGGGTTCAGTACTAGGAAGTGCAGTGTACTGCATTTCAGAGCCAGGAACCCAGGATACAGTTACCACTTGGGGGGGCAGATATCCGTATCTGAGGAGGAAAAGGATCTTGAGGTGGTGATCACAGGGAACATGATTCACCCAGTATGTTATAGACAAGCAGTGGCAAAGGCAAAGAGAATGATGAGGATCATTGCTAGGGGATCACACCCTGGATGGGACTATCCTTGAGGACATCTCCTTATTCAGATACCTTGGGGTTTGGCTGGACAGGCATCTCAACTTCTCTGGGCACATTGACGCCATCTTGAAAAAACTGTGCCCCAAGCTTGGTAATTTGTACAAAAACTGTAGTTGCATTCCTCATAAGGCTAGGTGTGAACTTGTCCAAAAGATGATACTCCCCATTTTTGACTACTGTGATGTAGTCTATGGTGCCACTCCTAATTCCTCACTGACCAGATTGGACACTCTTTTTAACTCCTTCTGTTGCTTTACTTTCAACGCTCCCTCTCATACTCAACACTGCAATCTCTGTCATGCTCTGTCCTTTCCCCCGATAGCAAAAGCAAATAGGATTGTGTCCCAGAGTGCAAAACGGATCTCTAAATATAGGTTTGGCGAACTTCCTACTGATCTCACTGTATCCATCTCTACCCTCTCCCCCACCCTCCCGCAACCTCAGATCTCAAGACACACATACACTATCTGTCCCCTTCCGCACTACCCTCATTGATCAGTCTGGATTTACCTACCACTTCCCTAATGTCTGGAACTTCCTCCCCCAAATACATCACTCCTCCTCCTCCTATTACTCTCTTTTTTTTTTCACTTTATTTTTCTCCAGGACCTGAGAAACTCTCTCCAGCTACCTACCAGCCCAGCTCTACCTCTCGGTCTGAAGCTCGGCATTCCAGGATGACCCTGCCCGGTGGATTCCCCGGCTCTGAGTCCCCCGAGGCGGGGCTGCCTGCCCTGGCACTCTGTCTACAATTTAATGCACCAGGCAGGTGTCAGAGAACCCCCCTGGAATCCAAGCCTGACAGTGGGAGTGTGACCGAGACTGGAGGCGCCTTCACCTATACTCGGCCTGGGGTTTTTACTATATGTTACCCCCAGGAGCCAGACGTGCAGTGACATCTGCATGGAGAAGCCATAAGCGTCTGCCATGCTTCTCCCTTGTGTTCCAGGCACAGAAGTACACCCGGTCTCCACTGTGTGTCACTACTGCGCCGAGGAGCCCCCGAGCCCACCTCAGGGAGAGGAGAGCTGTTCTCTGGATGCTCGATCCTCTCCCTCCCCTGCGGACCCCTGACAACCCGGGCTCATTTCCAAACCCAGTCACTGGCGTGGTGCGAGGTATGGCGTCCAGCGCCTCAACCCTCAATGCCACCAGGCCGGCTTCCTATTAATCTCTTACTATAGCCTTACTCAACTATTTCTCCTCTAGCTGTTCCTGTTATAATCCACCTTTACATCCTGCTACTATCCTGATCCTGCAAATTTCCCCAACATATCTTCACCCTCTCACTTACATTTGCAACCCTATACACCTTTCTTCTCCTTATTTACTGTACCACCTCCAAATGAGTGCCCTCTGCCCCATGTCCTTTATATGTCACCCTCACTCCCACCCTCTCCTCATACTTGCTGCACCCAGTCCCTGATCAGCGTGCTTATTCATCCTGAGGAGATTGGGTTTTGAGAACCCCCACCCTTGACTTGCCAGCTCCCTGTCCCCTTACAGGGTTTTCAGCATCCTGAAAGGGAATAGATTTTGCCTCCCCCAACTCCTCCTCCATCCTAATAGATCACAATATAGCACAGTTTCTCCCTGCCCATTTTCTACCCTTCCCTTGCACTTAATAGAGTGCCTCTGTTCCTGTAAGCAATTGGAACTAATTTTGTTCTCTCTTGTACTATTACATTACTGTCTGTCTGTTCCTCTTGCCTTCCAGTTTTGTTTAGACTTAGCCACTGCATCTTTTTATTAACTGTAAAGCCTGTTATCCATACCTCTTAATTTCCATTCCCCCTTGTACTTCAAATGTATGACTATGCTGTCCACCTGCTTACTATCTGTATACCTATTGTATCCAGTGCTTCCTGTATAATTGTATAATATCTGTTTGTAATAATAATAATAATAATAATAATAATAATAATAAAATGTATTCAATAAAGCGCCTTTCAACTTTCAATGAGCTGTACAATATACACAAAACAAAACATATGTGCAAATACATTCAATATAAAATTAAAATAATACCTGAAATGCTTTCCCCCATAAAAAAGTCTTAAGTGCTTGCTTGAAACTCCCCACCGTCCTGCACTCCAGAAGCTGACGGGGCAGAGAATTCCAGAGGGTAGGTGCTGCAAACCTAAAGGCACACGCACCAGATTACTTTAGATTAACCCTTGGAATCTCCAGCAACCCCTGGTCAGCAGAGCGGAGCTGTCACAAAGGGGTGTAAGGAACCAAGAGCTCTTTCAGGTAGTCAGGATCTGATCTGTGCAGGGCTTTGTAAGTCAATAGACCTACTTTAAAGGTGATCCGCCACTGTATAGGCAGCCAGTGCAGAGCGTGCAGCACTGGGGTAATATGAGATCGTCTGGATGCCCCAGTCAACAAACGTGCTGCCGCGTTCTGCTCTAGCTGTAAGCAGTGGACATCAACCCCAAAAAGCCCTAGATAAAGGGAGTTGTAATAATCAAGGCATGAAGTCACAAAGGCATGGACCAAAACAGGCAGGTCGCTAGATGGAACTAGGTGCCTAATCCTGGCAATGTTCCTAAGGTGGTAAAAGGACAGATTGAAGACTGCTGAAACCTGATAACATAGAGTCAGATCACCGTCAAACACCACACCCAGGTTACGCACCCTTTCAGAGGTGAGGATCTAGGCCTCCCCCAGGCTAAACCAGAAGGGAGCCCAGTCCTCAACCCCTCTGCCCTATGACCCGGGTGCACAACCAGAATCTCAGTCTTTCCTGGGTTCAACTTTAGGCCACTGGAATTCATCCAGTCTTGGATTTCTGCGATGCAGCTGTTTAGTATCGAGATAGCACTAACCTGGTCAGGTGCAAAAGACAGGTAGAGCTGGGTGTCAGCAGCATAGCAATGAAACCTCGGCTCATACCGTCTTACAGTGTCTCCGAGGGGTAGCATATATATATACTGCGAATAACATGGGGGACAGCACCAAACCCTGAGGTACCCCGCAAAGCAGAGGGAAAGCCTCAGATGAAAACAAACCCGAGACCACTCTCTGTGTTCTCCCAGTGAGGAAAGATGAAAACCATCTGAGGACTGTACCTGACAGCCCACAGATAAGCCTCAGGTGTTTGAGCAGAACCCCATGATCCACAGTATCAAAAGCTGATGATAAATCTAAGAGAACCAAGATAGAACGGTGTCTCCGATCTCTCGCCATCAGGAGATCATTGAACACCCGAACCAGAGCAGTCTCAGTACTATGCCTCTTACGAAAACCCGATTGAAGAGATTTGTGTAAATTATGGATGGTTAAATGGTTATCCAGTTGAGCAGCCACAACTTTCTCAATAACCTTCCCTACAAAAGGGAGGTTAGAGATAGGCATATAGTTTGCTAGGTTCTCTGGGTCTAAAGAAGCTTTTTTCAGAAGGGGAGTCACCACCCCCTCCTTTAGGGACATAGGAAACTCACCCATATCTAGAAAGCACCGGACAATCTGAGCTAAGACCGGGCCAATGATCTCACTACAACCCAAAATCAGGGAAGTAGGGCCTGGATCTAAACTACAGCACATGGGATGCATCTCCTGGAAAATCTGCATAATATCTATGAAATCCAGCAGGTCAAAGGTACTCCAGGAAACTCTTGGCTCTGTGACAGAGCTTCAATCAACAGCAATCCCCTTAGAGTGAAGTTGGTGGCACTCCCGCCTGATGTCATCCACCTTATTCACAAAGAAATGAGCGATCTCGTCACAATCAGTTTGTGTAAAAACTCAACAGAGCTACCGACAGGCTGGGTTTCACAGTCTGTCAACAGTTCTGAAGAGTTGAGCTGGTCGGTTCCGTGCGACAGAAATTTCCCTGGACAGGAATTCTGCCTTCTTATGGGAAATTTCAGTTTGGTAGAGTTTATAGTGCTCTAACAAAATAAGGTGGCCGGCATCAGAGGCAGTCTTCCTCCAATGATGCTCTAACCTGCGCCTCAATTTCCACAACTCTTTTAGAGCCCCATCAAACCATGGGGCCCCAGGGTGGCGTGGAAAGGGGTGAACTCAGATAGGAGCAATCGGATCAAGGGCTGAAGATATGGTCCCATTATAGGCCACAACCAACTGCTTGGGATCTGTGCAAGACTCATCCAACAGCGAGAGGTCAATAACCGCCATCAGGTCTTCAGAGGCCTTATCCCACAAAGGATGGTACCTGACCAACTCCATAGAGACTGACCTACCCAGGGGGGCAGCAAAATCGAACCCAACTGAATAGTGATCAGATCAACCGACTGGTTCCACCACCAAATCGGAGGTTTCGATCCCCAGGAGGAAGACCAGGTCAAGAGAGTGACCTCCCTTGTGTGTAGCTGAGGAAACAACCTGTGTAAAGCCCAGGAATGTCATCACCTGGAGGAAATGTTGACCAAAAAGCAAGGATTTGTCGTCGACCTAGGCATTAAAGTCATCCGAACCATCAGTCTGGGTGACTCCAAAGCTATATCAGCAGTGAAGTCTGCTATTTCCTGCAGGAATAACTTCTCATCACCTGGTGGATGGTAGATGACAACGATCCTACACCCAACACCAGCTACCACAGTACACTTAAATGACCTGGCCTCCTCAACTGGTATACCAGTTAGACCCAATTCAGTCTTGAAACACACACAACCCCTTCCCCCCGCAGTCCAATCTCAGGTGATGTACAACTGAGTACCCAGTGGGAACAGCTGCCTCTAAAAAAGGAGCCGCATTCCCATCCAACCTGGTCTCGGTAATGCAAACCAGATCTGCCCTAGCAACAAAGTCTGCAATAAGAACAGTCTTGTTGCAGACAGATCTGGCATTGCGTAACACCGCCTGGGTTGGACGAAGTTGGCGAGCTGTCCTAACTACATGCACTCCAAAACTGGAGGTGCCCTTGGGAATGGGAACCAGAATGGAGGCACCCTGTTCCAGATACCATTTTGCCCCAGGTCATCTACTGGGCCTCACCACCCCTATGGGAGAGTCCAACTCTTTCGGACTCTGCTGTCTGCAACCCCAACCCAACTCCCCCAGACCAATCCTCAAAGCCCGACAGCATTGATAGGTAAAGCAGGCAAGGGGAGAAGAGTAACCTCCCCCACCCCAGGTCTCACTGGGAGATGAGCAACTTGTTGTTCAGTTTGCCTTCCTGGTTAAACATTTCAATAAATAAATAAAAATAAGGAAGGAGTAGATTATTATGCTACTGTTCAGATCATTGGTGAGGTAGCACCTGGACTACTGTTTGTAGTTATAGAAACATAGAAACATAGACTTTGACTGCAGATAAGGACAGCTAGGCCCATCTAGTCTGCCCATTTCCCCTACCTACAGGATAGGCTGCAGATCCTAGTTAACCAACAGCCTATTTTTTCCTACCCCCCACAAGAATTGCCTTATGTCTGTCCCATGCATTCTTGAATTCTCCCACAGTTTTAGACCCCACAACCTCCTCAGGAAGGCTGTTCCATGCATCCACTACCCTCTCTGTGAAATAATACTTCCTCACATTGCCCCTGAACCGCTCCTTCTATCTTTAAATTGTGTCCCTTGTTCTTGCAAGTCTCTTTTCTAAAAATGCTACCCTCTTGGACTTTGTTGATTCCACTGAGGTACTTAAAAGTTTCTATCATGTCCCCCCTCTCCCTTCTTTCCTCAAGGGTATACATATTAAGCTCCTTTAGTCTCTCCTCATACGGCTTCTCTTGCAGACCCTGCACCATTTTAGTTGCCCTCCTCTGGACTGCTCTATCCTGTCTATGTCCTTGCGGAGATGGGGTCTCCAGAACTGGACACAGTACTCCAGATGGGGTCTCACCAACTGCCTGTGCAGAGGGATAACAACTTCCTGTTTTCTGCTGCTGATGCCTCTCCCTATACATCCCAGTATACCCCCAGCCCTCCCTACTGCCTTCTCACATTGCTTGCTAACCTTAAGGTCATCTGATATGATTACCCCAGGTCCCTTTCCTTTTGTTGTTGTACTACCTCCCACCCACTGTGTATTCTTCCCTGGGTTCTTGTTTCCAGGTGCATTATTTGCACTTCTTTGCATTGAATCTAGCTGCCATACTTCTGACCATTCCTCCAACCTTGCCAAGTCCCTTTCATCCTTTCCACGCCTCCTTGTGTATCAACCCTGTTGCAGATTTTGTGTCATCTGCAAAAGGCACACTTTCCTTCCAGTCCCTCTGCAATGTCACTGATGAAGACATTAAAAAGGACTGGACCCAATACTGAACCCTGCGGTACCCCACTAGTAACCCCCCTTTCTTCAGAATGGACTCCATTTACAATTACCTTCTGTGTCCTGTTGTCCAGCCAATGTTTTACCCAGGCTACCACCCTGGATCCCACTCCCAGGCTGGTTAATTTGACTATTAATCTTGTGTGTGGGAATGTGTCAAATGCCTTGCTAAAGTCTAGGTAGGCCATGTCCACAGCCCCTCCCTGGTCTACTACTTTGGTCACCCAGTCAAAGAAATCTATTAGATTCGTCTGACATGACCTTCCCGCTGTGAACCCATGCTGCCTTGGGTCCTGTGCTCCACTGGCCTCTAGGTACTTCGACTATTCTTTCCTTCAGAGTGACTCCATCACTTTCCCTACCACAGAGGTCAGACTGACAGGTCTGTAGTTTCCTGCCTCTGTCTTGGACCCACTTTGTGAAGGGAATCACATCCACCTTCCTCCAGTCCTTGGGTACCACACCATCCTCCCATGATTTATTAAAAGAGTAGCCAGTGGTTTCACTATTTCCTCCTTAATTCTTTTAGAATTCTGGGTGAATTCCATCAGGACCCATTGCTTTGTCCACCTTCAGTTTTAGGAGTTCTTGCAGAACCCTTTCTTCTGTGAAAGGACTGGGATCGACCCCCCTATCAAGAGTGCTTCTGTTAATTAGATTAGGCACTTCCCCCTCCTCTTTTGTGAATACTGAGCAGAAATATTCTTTCAGTATTCCTGCTTTTTCACTGTCCCCCTCTGCCCACCCACTGTTCATTCTATTCAGCCTCACTATCCCTCCCTTTGTCTTTCTACGCTCGCTGATGTACCTATAAAAGGTTTTATCCCCCTTCTTAACTGAGTTGGCTATCTTTTCTAGTTCTGACACCCATACTTAAAGAGGGACATCAGGTTCCTGGAGGGAGTCCAGTGGCAGGTGTCCAAGATGATCCAGGAAATGGGGGAGAAATCCTATTGGGAGAGACTAAGAGAGCTCAATATGTACTCCCTGGAGGATAGACAGGACAGAGGAGCTATGATCGAGGCATTTAAGTACTTCAAGGACATAAACAAAGTTAGTTCTGAGGGTATGTTTAGATTGAAGGGGGAAGGGATCACAAGGAGACATAGACTGAAACTGGTGGTGGGGTCAGGAGGGAGCTGAGGAAGCATCATTTCATGGAAAGGGAGGTGGAAGGTTGGAATGCGCTGCCTGAGGAGGTGATCTCACTGGATTCAGTAGAAAGTTTTAAGAAGGGATGGGATAGGGTCATGGTCAAGGTACAAGTAGGGAGAGAGAACTGACCAGGGTGGTGAACTCAGGGAGGGATCATTTAGTGGGAGGGATAGAAAGAGGAGGGGGGAGGCAGCAGCAGTTGTTTGATCTGTGAACTATGTTTTCGAGCAGATGAGACAGACATTGATGCCTAATTCTGCTGGTGTTGTCCTATGTCAGTATATAACTTTTAAAGGCAGTAACCAAATCACTTTACATTGAAGCCTTGCGGATGAAATGAATTAAATAAATTGTATTAGCTTACAGTAATAAACAAGGGAAAATAAAAAAGCTGATATTTATTAAAACCACTGAAGAATGATATATTTATACCAATTATTTTCAACATTGCAGTATTTCTATCATTTTTAACTTTTTCTGTCATTGGTCTTTTAGATACTTCCTCTAAAGCAAGGGGGGGCAAGAGGTGGGGGTGGGGAGCAGCAGGAGTCTAACCTCTGTGCAGCACAATTTAGCAGACGCGATAGACCATTTGGCCTGTATCTGCTGGCAGTTTCATGTATCCGTATGTTCATGAAATGGAAACTCAGTTCTACTGGTTAGCGCACCTGCTTGGGAAACTATCAGTTCACAGGTTCAAGCCACACCAGAGCCAGATACCAACTGAGTGAAGTTTGGCAAATTACTTGACCTCAGAGTTGCCCCAGGCTGTGCAACCAGCTGCCAAACTGGCTTGAAGCAGCACCACAGTGAAAACCAGATGTTGGGTCTTGGGTGGGTTATCCTGGATAAACTGTAAAAAAAATTAATAAATAATTGTAACTCCCTTGTCACCCGGGGTTACTTGAATCCCACTTAGAACTAGTGGCAGACAGGGTAAGGCAGCTTGTGAGACACCAGTAAAATGGGTTTCACACTGTCTCACTCTGTCCTCAGTCTCAGCTGAGCTGGAGGGATGACATCATAATAGAATTCTCACAGCAGCATAAGCCACACTGGAATGTTGACTGCAGGGGTTAGCTGTAGAACATTGGGGGTTTTGGAGTCAGTCTTGCCAGTGACTCAATACGGAGAGGAGTGCTGCTGTGGCAGCTCCTCACAGCCCAGCTCTGATATAGAGATACCCAAGAAAACAAAGGGCCATGTGTTCTCACCCTAGAGAAGAACACAGAAGATACCTGGGGAAGTGGTAGAGTCCATTTCCCAGTGTTGTTCCAGTACTCCATCCCCGGAGGGATGGGGAGGGGAGAATCCAGCATTTCAGGGGCAACCCCCTGTCCTGCATGGAAAGAGAAAAACTGACTGACAGAAGAATTTGTACTGAGGTACCAGAGAATCTGTGTTTGTGGGAAGAAGCCCTGGGGCACCTGCATACCATAGTGAATCTACTCTGAAATAGAGACTGTGTTTCACCAGAGAATTGTGTAAAAGTATCTGCTTACTATGGGGTCAGGAGAAGACTAGCCATGTACAGTGCTTTTAACTTTGTGTATGGCTTGGAAGCATCTGAGACAGAGGGGTCTATAGGAATGGACATAGCCACTTCAGAACTTTTTAAGTCAGGACACCACCTGAATGCAGTGTAGAATGTTAAATGTGACATACATTTTGAGATAGCATCTATAACCAGTAATTCGAAGAAAGGTGTTGATCCAAAATGAATGGCTGGGCATAGATTTGGGAACAAGAGGTGGGAGACCCCCCATCTGGAGTAACCAGGTTTACCTCTATGGGTTCAGTTTGGGCACCTGTAGCTTTCTTCCATGCACTTGACCAGTGTTCGCAGAAAGTACCCAGACGTGGGATTGAGGATTATTTTCCTTTTAGAGCTAGAAAGTGCTCATGGGTGGTTGAGGAAGCCACCAACAAAGTCCATGCCTTATAGAAAAGTGTCCAAGGACTGGCCGGGGTGCCATGTCAAGGAATCCGTGCAGAAGAGTACCAGTTCGGGCCATGTGAGCCCAGAGTGTTTCAGAACCTGAGGGTTGTTGTGTAGTGAAGATGATATGCTCTGTCCTCTGTAAATCTGCATTATCAGTGAGTGTAGCCCTCTGGGGTCCATTTTTGCTTTGTTATTTTTGTGTTGAGGTGAATAAAAGCCACACTCTAGAATCCCACTCCTGGTTTGGACATTATTGTTATTGCTTCCTGTGTCCGGAATTACTTGGGTACCCCTGTCCAGAAGTACAAACCTAGCATAATGATGAGCAAATAGATTTCCTCCCCGACCCTAAAAGGGGTCACCAAATGGAGGCACCCATTACCGAACCAAGACCCCTTAACCCGCTAAAGCACTGTCAACTCCTTGCTCTGTAGGCTCTGTTTCTACAACACTTTGCTCATTTTGAAGAGGCCTTGGTACTGAAGGGGGATTATTAGTACTCTCATAGTGTTCTTCAAGTTCTGGCATGTCACCAGAAAGACACATTCCATCAGCCTCTCCCTCAAGCAAATCATACAGTGCCACAATACACAGAGACTCAGCATCCTCAGACGTGATAATTTGCACTTCACTTTCAGGGAGCACTGGCTCCAAGGACAAAACTGGGGAGGGGTTAGGCAGTCCAGAAGACCCAGCTTCATCCCCACAACTAGTCATAAGATTACCCCAAAACAGCTGGCTCAGTCCATAAGAGGGGTAATAGGCATAGTCACACTCACTTTCATCAGAAGTGGACTGACAGTCACTATCATTCTGGGCCTGCTACGGAGGAAACTTTAAATCTGTGACCACTGGTGTAGGTTGACTCTGTCTTTTTCTTGCAACAGCATGAGTCACCCACCCAGGGGGCTCAGTTTCTGGGGGTTTGGCCTCAATCATGACTTGGCCAATAGGTAGCAAGTGGTTATGGTGCATGGTCTTGACAGCTTTGGAGTTGTTCTTTGGGCACACCTTGTAGACAGGTAAATCATACAACTTTCCAACTACTACATAGGGAAGATGGTGCCATAGATCAGCAATTTTGTGTTTACCATGCAGTCCCAAACTGTGTAACAACACATGGTCTCCAGGTCGATGCTCTTGAGCCTTTACTTTTTTATCATCCCTCTCTTTATTGGCTAGATTCCTCTTGGTGGCCATTGTCTGGGCCATTTGATAGGCATGGTTCAATTGAGCATTCAGTTTTTGTACATATTGCAAGTAGTTTTCGGCTTGGACCCCATCTGGAGAGACCCCAAAACAGACATCAACTGGCAGCCGGACCTCTCTCCCGAACATGAGGCAGTAGGGGGAGAACCCAGTAGCATCATTTTTTACTAGTGGATGGAACAATACACAGTAATCTCTTTCACAATACCCCAGATACACCACACAAGTACCCACACTGTTTGAATTTACCACCAGGGCTTTCCTTTTTTCGGCCCTGGGGACTCCCTGTAAAACAAGGTTATAGACAGCAAGTAGCAGCAGTACAGTACTCTTGCACAAACTGAAACCACAGTCAGGGTAAATGGAAAAAAAAACAGAGTTAGGTTTGATTTATTTAAGGGACTTGAACAAGGGAGGGGTGTAATCAGGTTAATTTGCTTAAAGACTCTATCATTCAAACAGTTATGCATGCACTTCAGGGTCTAAACAGTCACACACTCTGGGTACCCAGATGGAGAATGGTGGACTAGCCAGGAATGTTGCAGCCACTTGGGGCCCTGTGATGGAAGAAAACAACATGCACAGCACACACTAATTGTAATGCAGAGCCGGAGGGCTCAGTTCATGAAAAGAAAACAACAAGACAATCAGATGACACACTTTTAGATTAGGCTGTTGTTGCAGGGAGCTACCTTGATGATTACTCACGATACCCAAGACTGGACACAGGCTGGACGAAAATTGAGACTGCAGGTGGTTGATCTGGAGTACCAGGAGAAGCAGGGCCCACGCGATTCGCCGAGGCATCATTCCTGTTCAAGCGTGGAGCAGGGGACTGATCCCAAGTCAGGTCTTTCGTCGATAGCTTTCTCTGTGCAGCAGGTAGTCTGGCTGGGCCAGTGTAGCAAGGCCCCGGCCAAGTGGGGACAGATTCAGATACAATCCGTTTGGGGCTGGATGCAGCTTTCGGCAAGCAGAACACAGTTCACACAGTGGGGAACAAAATCACAACCCACTTTCAATACACAGCACATTTACATGTAACGAAATTCTACTGCACCAGGCAAACTGCTCTCCGGTCACGATTGCAAAGTCTCTGCACAAACCAGAGATTCAAAAGCAGCTGGAAATCCTCACAGGCCGATCGCATTAGCAAAATCTTCGGTCTTCTTCAGGTATAAACCTGATAAAAAAATCAGTGGCTTACTTCGTTCTCACAAACTTGGATTTAGTTCAAAATAATTCTCTTCTCTCTCTCTCTCTCAAGGGCAGCAGGCAGACATGCAGGCCAAAACTCAGGCCTTTTCACAGAGACTGTATTGAGCTGTTGCCTTTTCAACTCCCACCTTGGATCTGACTCAACTGCCAGCAAGCTTGGGGATTTCCCTCAGAATCCAAAAGGTTCGGTTGTCTGATCTGTCTGTCAGTCACAACAAAGGCTCCCCCTTCAGGTGCAAAAAGACTCCAAAAGCCCAAAACTACAATTCCTACAGATTTTGATTCCAGACAGCTTCTGTAGTCTGGCTCCATTATAGTTCCCACCAGTACTGATTTGTCCAATTCGGCGGTCCAGGACCAAGATAGTGGAGATAAACAAAACAGTCCTTGCTGCAAAGAAGGCAGGTTAGACAAACTACATTGTCATTATCACTCTAAATGATTTTCAGCAAATAATTACATCTTTCAACAGAGCTCCCTCTTAGATTACTTATGGCTGCAGTCCAGGCAGCTCTTAAAGAGACAGTACACAGAGACTATACAGGCACTCTCTGGCAATAATATTTAAATGCCTAGAACGCTGGACACCTACCTGGCAGTGAGCATTTAGGCAAGCTCGAGGAAGACTTTTCAGAAACTCCCTTTTGTAGGGGGATTACACCAGCATTTGAATGTTAACCTTTGCTGTTCTTTGTAACAAAACTGAACTTTATCACTCATCAGTTGTTAGTAATGTCTGTCTGTACTTAGCTCTGTGACGTGGAACCTTTGTAAATGAGTCTATGACTCAAAGGTATTTTCCAAATCCAAATAAATAAATTAAATAAATAAAAGGGCCCAAATGGCATGACTGAGTGTAACAGTTTGCTGGTGCTCTATACCTGTCTCCTACCTGGTGTTCGTGAAACACTACTAGGCATGAGTTTGATTCCCATTGTGCCAAATACAACATCAACAGCATTTCCCACTAGGGCATCTATAACTTACCCCTTGATATACATTGACTCAGAACTAGAATAGCAGATAATACCCACCACAAACGTCCAGCACTGTGAGTGTACTGAAACAAAAGTAATGTGTTTGATTAGATGAACCCTGCATCATGCAGAATACCTGCTCATTTAGGTAAAGGAGTGGGTGGCGGTATGAATTTTGGGTGGCACTACCCATCTCACCTAGTTGTAATATGGCATAAGAACACATGCCTGGCACTATGCCTTCTGGGTGTCACAATTCAGTCTTGTAACAGGTGTGCAACCCTCATTCCATCTGCTGTATCTGTACCACTCATCCAAATTGGGACAGTAATTGGTGTGACTTCACCCTCCTTTGACAAAATGCAAGTGGGTGGGAGTGCATGCAGTTGGGCAACAGTCCCCTGTTTTGCTGTGCTATCCATTGTAACAGAGAATGGGTCCCTAGCCTTTACAGAAGTCAAACAGCTTTCTGTGTGGAGAGGGAGATTTCATAATAAACACTTCAGTAAGGAGGCCATTGCATACAGCCCAGGAGTAGCATTAGAATCCCTCTTCCCATTCATGGCTAAACAATGGCCAGTTATGAAGTACAAAGTAACCAGTGCACAAAGAGTCTGATTCTGCTTTTCCATAGTCATTAAGTGCAGGGTTCTTTTAATCAGAACCAGTACTGTAAGTCCAAAATAATATTGTACAGTGACTATCCAGTCTTATTTACACAAAGTACTTAAATCCACAGCAGATCGAAACATATCTGCAAACAAATATATCCCTTCATACCATTATTTTCTTAACCACCCAAAGCCTAGTATTCTTTGCACTTCTCAAAGATTATGCAGAACTGAACTGTCACCTAGTTGTATAAAGAAATGAGAGAAAGTATGTCTTACCAAATGAACTAGAATAACCTCTGTGAGTATGTTGAGCTGAATAACTTGAAATAAGCTTCCTCCACAATTACATCACTCTCTCACCATAACAGGAACACTCATCATCCCATACCAGCTCATATCTTAGAAACACCCATTGCATAAGCAATAAGACAATATTGGGTGTGCATTGAACAGATTTGACTGCAAGCTCAGGGGCGTAGTGATTCATGAGACTGCAGACCCAGTGCCTGCAGTCCCAACAAGTCAGATCTGTTCAATGCACACCTGGAGTTCTTATTGTACATATAAAATGGGCTCCTTTTTAATTTTTATTTTTTTACTTTTTAGAGTTAGAAAAAACATGTTTATATGTAGAAAAATCAGATTTACTAATGCAAATTTGTGATAAAGTTTTTCCACCTACTAGAATATAATGTCATTTGCTTACAAAGTTGATGTGCTCTGCAAAGTTTGTCTGTTACTGGCATCACTAGTACTGGTATAGGAGTACTACCACCGTGCTTCCCAATGTATTGCTGTAGAGTATTTTTTTTTAAATATGATGTTGCACCGGCTGCTAATGTGTGACAGGAGAGAGAGAAAGAAGTGTTTTTTATTGAACAGTGACACATGGCATTACAGCCGCACAGCAGAGGCATACTGTGGGATCATAACAGTTCAGACTACAGGAAAAGTTAGTATTTTTTTCTCTGACATTTAGGCTATGCAGAGATTGCCATTTTAAAATGTGTATTGAAGAGTCAGCAGGAGAGTGAGCAGTACCAGAGTTTCCCCGATCAACCAGTGAAACTAGGGTGAGTTGCGTTAACAAGGAAAAAATGGCGGCATTTCAAAAACAAGTGTTTCAACAGCTCACTGATTGTATTTTTTTATTTTTCCAATGCAGTGATGCATTTGAGTACTTGTTTTTACCTGTGTATCAAGCAGATCTGTTGCACAGGTGAAAACCAATCAAAATGCAGGATTTATTCTCCCCATTTTATAGATGGTGGCTAATTAAACAGAACCAGAGCAAGCCTACAATTCTTTTAATTTTGACTGAACAGTTCTGTGTTTAACTGGACGCAGCATAGCACAGTGGTTTAAGGCTCTGAGCTGGAAATATGAAGACCTGGGTTTGAATCCCACAGCCCCCACTTGCATACTATGTGACCCAGAGCAAGTCACTTAACTTCCCTGCATTCCCAGGTTGCACCTGTAAACAAGCTTCAGCTAAGTGTGCCATTCCTGGTTAAATAATTGAAAAAAAAAAGCTAGCATGTATTTAAACTGATTGATATTTGGTGACAATCTTCTAAGAGCTCTGATAGTAATTTTTATCCATGATTAGCGGTGGAAGCTTATATAAATCAAGTTATAGGACTGGAAAAAAGAAGCCAGACCCCTGACTGTATTGTATTAGATGAAATCTACATTATGGCACCCTATAATCTTTAAGTGCAGGGGTTTTAATCAATGTGAGATCACAGCCAAGTTCAAATTAATGCAATACAGTAAGAATCCAGACTGATTCACATGAAGCAGAGATCCATGGCAGATCGAAATATTCTTTTACAGCAGTATTATCTAAACAACCAAAATCCTAATGAATATTTTCTGCACTACCCAAACACTAACAGCCTTTAACATAATAGATTTAACATGAGCCTCTAGTTTTACTCTGTATCTGACCCCAGGGATCTTATTATTAACTAGGCTGGGTGATGAGGGAACTGGACAAGGGCCATGCAGTCGATGTCTTGTATTTGGACTTCAGCAAGGCTTTTGATTCAGTGCCTCATGGGCGGTTGGGGGAAAGTTGAAATATGTGGGGGTGGGGACAAAGATGGTGAACTGGATTGTGAACTGGCTGAAGTGGAGGCAGCAATGGTTGGTAGTGGGGGGGGCTCTTATCCCCAAGGGCTGTGACAAGTGGGGTACCACAGGACTAGGTAGTGGGCCCAGTGCTGTTTTGGATATTCATAGTGGATATCTCACATGGCATCAGGCGTAAGATCAGTCTGTTCGCTGATGATACCAAGATGGGGGCGATAGGTGGATGATAAAGTAGGGTGGCAGGGACTACACGACAACCTGAGTAAACTGGAAGAGTGGTCAGAAATGACCAGAAAAGCAGGAATAGCAAGGTTAAGGGGGCAGTAGCAAGGGTGATGGGGGAGGTGGTTGCTAATGGTATGAAAATGGATAAGGGGCAAAGGGTGAGCTGGCAATGGGAGAGGGCCAGGAATGCAGAAATGGCAGGGTGGAAGGGACTGCAGGACATCCTCCACAAATGCGGGAAAATAGGGAGATGTCTAAGGGGATCCAGGTAGCTGAGGGTGCAGGGAGGGGGGCAACTCAAATTGGATCAAACCAGATGGGGGCATCGGGGGTAGGAGAGTGTAAGGAGGGCTATAAGGGAGAGTCACCCTGGGGGGCCGTGCAAGCCTGAGGGCAAAAAAAGGATGTGGTAACAGCCACAACCCAGGTGGGGCCAGTGGGATCTGGGACAAGATGCTCATTATGTAAGGGGCGCAAGGGAAGCTAGCAGAAAGCGAGAGGGCTGCTGGGGACATAAGGTCAAATGCAGAAGGTCCAGGAGGACACCACAGTGGGGTGGGAGGCAAGTTGCAAAAATCGGGAAGAGTGAGTCAGTTTGTAGAAAGGAGACTCCAGGGCCTGCGAAAGCATGTTGCAAGAAAGGGGAAGACCAGGGGAGCAGGCAGGGAGTGGCCCCACTGCGGGCAAGGTGGAGAACAATGTCATGATTGTCGGGGATTCCATGGTTGGGGTATCAGCTGGGGAGGTAAGGGTGGTAGGAGTAGCAAGGTCTGGGTCAGCTGCCTTCCAGGAATGACAGCTGCAGAGGTCATTTACTACATCCCTTCCTGGGGGAAGCAACAGGATATGAGAACTCTCCTGGTGTTCCATTTGGGAACAAATGACCTAGTTGGTTATAGTCTGATGGAAGTGCAAGCGAGGTTTGAGGCCCTGTCGAGGTTCTGCAATGAACTGAGCTTCTGTTCAGTGACATCCTCAGAGGTGATTCCAGTCCATAAAGCTAGTATGGACAGAAAACAAACAGAGGATAGCAGAGTTCAACAGCTGGTGCACTCACTGGTGTGATTGAAGGGTTATGGGTTGCTGGTCCAGTGGGGGACCATCTGGCAAGACGATAGCCTCTTTGCCTCTGATAGGCTACACCTGAATGGGGATGTCAGGAAGGTGCTTAAGTGGAAACTGGAGGAATTCTTTCATGCCCACTATAATTTAAACCAAACGGTGGGGGGGGGACTCCTAACAACACCAAATAGTGGATGTGACAAGGGGGACAGTTGCCCCCTCCACAGAAAAACAAACAGGAAGTCAGGGCTGTGAATGTTAAGACATATATCATGAGTACTGCCAAGAAAGGGGCGGGGGTTAGGGAAACCGCAAACTGGATGGCCATGTGCACAAATGCTCAGACTCTGGGAAATAAGGTCACTGACCTGGCAGCAGTCATGGCAGAGGAGGATCTGGACTTAGTGGGTATCATGGAGACTTGGTTTCACAATAGACAGGACTGGGACATGAACATTCCGGGTTACATGCTTTTCAGAAGGGATAGAGTAGACAGGAGAGGGTGGTGGAGTAGCACTCTGAGGCGGGATCCCAGCTGCAGAAAATGCAGGTATATGGGGACAACACTACTTTGAATCACCAAGCGAAAAGGTGAGGTAGTGCACTGGCATGGTATACAGGCCACCAGGGCAATCAGAAGGGGTGAACAACCAGATGGCTGAAGAGATGCTTAGGATGGTGGCAAAGGGCAAGGTGCTGCTGATGGGAAACCTCAACCTACCAGATGTGGAGTGAGAATCAATGACTGCAGCCTCAGCTACAAGCAGAGCAGTTTTAGACTCTCTCCAGTTTGCCCATCTCAGGCAGCTGGTCAAGGAACCAACCAAGGAAGGAACGATGTTGGATCTGGTGCTTACAAATGGAGATGGAACAGAGGAGGTATCGGTGGGGAAAAACCTGGGCACCAGTGACCACAGAATGGTGTGGTTCACACTACGCACCTCAGTCACATGTTACCGGACCAAGGTGAAGGTTCTGGACATCAACTGGGCAAATTTCAACAAGATGAGGGATCGTGCTGACATGGCAATGAAAGGGTTGAGGGAGTTTAGAGGGGTGGAAAACATTTGGGCCACAATAAAGGGAGCCATTGTGGGGGCCACTGACCACTGCACAAAGAGGGTAAACAAAAACAGGAAGAAAAGGAAGTCACTGTGGTTCGATCGAGAAGTGGGGGACAGTATCAGAGCTAAAAAGCGAGCCTTCAGACGCTATACAAAAAATGCAGAGTGACCTAGACTGGGCAAACTACTAGGCGATGCTAAGGAAAGCAGGGAATGTGGTCAGATAATCAAAAGCAAGGGCCAAGGAAAATATTGCCAAAGCGGTTAAGAAGAGGGATAAGACCTTCCTCTGGTATATTAGTGAGTGGAAGAAAGGGGGAAATGGGTTGCCTAGTCTGGAAACAGAGACAGGGGTAAGGGTGGAGGGAGACTGGGAGAAGGCTGAAATGCTGAACAATTACTTCAGTGCAGCATTCACGAGGGAGGAGGAGGTATGGGAAGGCAGAAACACCAGGCCAGCCAATATGGAGGGGGCAGGGTTGGATGTGAGCCCCTTCAAGGATGAGGAGATCTTGAGCAAACTCAAGGGCCTGAAGGTGGACAAGGTGATGGGGCTGGATGGGGTTCACCAAAGAGTCTTGAGGGAGCTGAGGGAGGTGCTAGCACTCCCTTGACCACTCTGTTCAATGAGTCATTACACTCTGGGGAAATCCCAAAGGATTGGAAGTGTGCAGATGTACTGCCCCTGCACAAGGGTGGGAGGAGGCAGGACATGAAAGAATTACAGGCCCATAAGTCTGACTTCTGTGGTCAGCAAGCTCATGGAGAAACTGCTCAAGGGCAGAATCGCCAGCTACATGGATGCTAACGGCTTCCTTGACCCAAGGCAGCATGACTTTTCCAAAGGCAGATCATGTGAAACAAATTTAGTTGGGTTTTTTGACTGTGTCACTGGGGTAGTGGATCAGGGTGTGTCAGTGGACATAGCATACCTGGATTTCAGGAAGGCTTTTGATACATTACCACACAGAAGGCTAGTGTACAAAATGGAGTGCTTGGAGCTGGGAGGATGGTTACTAGGTGGGTGCAAAACTGGTTGAGGAGCAGAGTACAGAGGGTGTTAGTAAATGGGGAAATGGGGTCCCCTCGGGTGTGTCGGGGTCACTACCAGTTTCCCTAGGGGTCGGTGCTGGGGTCCCTGCTGTTCAACATCTTTATATCCGACATAGTTGAGGGGTTGGAGGGCAGAATGAACCTATTTGTAGATGATGTAAAAATTTGCAATAGAGTAGACTTGCAGGACGGAGCTGAGGGGATGCAGAGGGACCTAGGGAACTTAGAGGAATGGACCCAAAAATGGAAATTACTGCTCAACATGGCAAAATGTAAAATCATGCACCTCGGCAGAAAAAATGAGAGAGCAAAATATAGAGTAGGGGGACAGCAGCTGGAAGTGACAGAAGAGGAGAGGGATTTTGGCATCATCATTTCACAGGCCTTGAAGGTGGCTGGGCAATGCAGGACAGCAGTGTCTAAAGCCAGCAGAGTGTTGGGTTGTACTGAGAGGGAGATCACCAGCAGAAGGAAAGATGTCCTGATGCCCTTGTACACCCAGCTGGTCAGGCCTCATGTGGAGTATGGGGTCCAGTTCCGGAGGCCTTACCTAAAAAAGGATATGGAGAGGGTGGAATGAGTACAGACGAGGCAAGCAAGATGGTGAAGGGGCTTGACCATTTGCACTATGAGATGAGACTGAGAGCTCTAGACATGCACTCTCTGGAACAGAGGAGAGAGAGAGAGGGGAGGCATGATAGAGACCTTTAAGTACCTAAAAGGGATCAGCAAGGAGGGAACTGAGAACATATTCCGATTGAAGGGGTGTCCCAGGAAAAAGGGTCATGATCTCCAAGTAGAAGGGGGTAAATTTAGGGGTAACATCAGGAAATACTACTTTACTGAGAGAGTGGTGGACACCTGGAATGGGCTGCTGAAAGGAGTGGTAGGGGAAGGTTCAAGAGGGCTTGGGACAGACATAGAGGGTGGTTGATGAGAGGGGAGGAAATTCACAACAAGCCTAGTGGCAGCTAGGCTATTGGGCAGACTGGATGGGCCTGGCAGTCCTTTTCTGCTATCACCTTCCTATGTTCCTATGTTACTAAATGTAGCAGTTGGGGTTCAGTGCTAAGAAGTGTAAAGTACTGCACTTTGGAGTACAAACCACTGAGAAAGGTTCTAGGGGTGGTTATAACAGGGAAAATGAATAACTCAGGAAAGTGCAGGAAGGTGGCAGCTAAATCCAACAGGATGCTGAGGTGTATTGCAAGAAGAATCTTTTGTAGGAGTAGTGAGGTGATCCTGCCTCTGTACAGGTTACTAGTCAGGCCACACCTGGAGTACTTCGTGAAGTACTGACGCTCATATCGGAAGAAGAATGTCAGATTACTGGAAGGGGCACAACACAGAGCAACAAAGATGATCCAAGGATTGGAGGACAAACCCTATGAAGAAAGGCTGTGTGGGTTAAATATGTAGTCCCTGGAAGAGAGGAGGGACCGGGGGGATATGACTGAGATCTTTAAGTACTTGATGGGAATAAACAAGACAGGTACAGAAAAGGTATTTAAGTTGAGGAGTGGGAAGGACATGAGAGGGCATGGTCTCATCTTGGAGGGGAGAAGATACAGGAGAGAGGCGAGGAGACATTTTTTGTGAAGAGGGTTGTGGCTAAATGGAACATTCTGCCCAAGGAGGTGGTATCCTGTAAAATGGTGGGCAGTTTTAAAAAGGGATGGGATGGGACAGGGTAAGGGGGGTAATTGTGAGAGGGGATGGGAGGTGGGGCAGCTACAAGGTAAAGGTGTTAGCTGCACATTCGAGCTGACTTGATAGACCATTGGGCCTGTTTCTGCTGGCAGATTTGTATGCTTGAATGTTCATAGGCACTGCATGTAAATGGATCTGTCCCTGGTCTGAAACCCCATATAGTGAATAAAGAAGCAGTACTACAGAATGCACTATATTTATTTTATTTATCAACTTTTAAAGACAGGATCTCAGTCACTTCACACTGAAGTCGTACACATGAAATAAATAAAGTGTATTAATTTACAATAATAAACAGCAAGTAAACTGAAAAAACAGGTATGTACTAAAACCACTGAAGAATGCTCAATTTATAGCAGTTTTGTTCAGCACTGGAGTTGTTCTAGCATTTTTTATGCTGTCCCTTCCACACACTGGCCAGTCTCTCCTTTGGGTCTCTCAAAGACTTACACTTGTCCAGACTACTCCCATCCACCCACCACCCCACATCACAGCCAACCCCAGGGTACCTCGATGTATCCCTTCATTGGGAGGATCCCCTTCTTATGATGAGAATAAACTTACCAGCCTGACAGAAGTCCTGGGTGCTGCTGGGGCAGTCATTTGGTGGTCCGGGAGCTCCAGTGGTGAGGGTCCAGTAGGTCATCATCTGACTGGTTGGTGTGCTATTTTCCTTTGTTTTCTCCCATGGGGTTGTGATGTGGAGGACATCAAGCCAGACACCAACATCTGTCACACACCTAGTCAGTGGGACACTGCTGCACTACTGTTCTCCTAGCCTCCGCCAGGACACCACCCTCCACCTGAGAGAAGGCGAGCCGTGATTGGATGATCAAGCCTACTCTTCTCTGGCCAGCCCTCCAATGCTGAGCCCATTCCCGAACCTGGGTTGCCAGTGTTGCAGCAGTGATTGCTTCCTCTGAGCTGGTGGGCTGGCTATTCTAGTATTTTTAATGTATTCTGTTATTGGTCTTTTAAATACTTCCACTATAAGAGAAACTCAGTTATACTAGTTGGAGCACCAGCTTGGGAACCTGCAGTTCACAGGTTCAAACCACACCAGAGCTAGATACCCACTGAGTGAAGCTGGGCAACTTACGTGACCTCACAGTTGACCCAGGCTGTCCAAGCAGCTGCCAAATTGGCGTGAAGCAGCACCACAGTGAAAAACAGATGTTGGGTCTTGGCTGGATTATCCTGGGTAAATAAACTGTAAAAATTTAGATAAATAATAATCTAGCTCTTACTTCATTTCATTATTAAACACAACTGACTGTCCCCACCTGAGCTGCTGTGTTAGTGACATCATAACCTAGTATAATGGCAAGCGCTATGATGTCATAAATAAATGCGCTACTGAACAGGATACCTGATAGTGACTGGTTCCTCCAACCAAATGCATCATGACCACAGCATCATGCATCAAAAACGTGCCATTGACTCTCTCTCTCTCCCCCAACATAAGATGTCATGGAAGTTTAAAAGGGCCTGAATGGCACTACTGAGTGTATCAGCTTGGTAGTGCACTATACCTGTCTCCTGCCTGGTGTTCCTGAAACATTACCAGGCAGGAGTTTGATTCCCAGTTGTGCCAAATAAAACATCTACAACATTGCCCACAAGGGCATATATAACTTACCCCATTGATATACATTGACTCAGAACTAGAACAGTAGATAATACCAGCTAAAAACTGCCAGCACTATGAGTGTGCTGAAATAACAGTGCTGTGTTTGGTTAGATGAACCCCATATCATGCAGAATACCTGCTCATTAAGGTAAAGGAGTGGGTGGGGGTATGACTTTCAGGTGGCACTGCCCATCTCACCTAGTTGTAACATTGCATAAAAACACATGTCTGGCACTATGCCTTCTGGGTGTCACAATTCACTATTGTTGCATGTGTGCAACCCCATTATATCCTATGTAGCTGTACCATTCATCCAAATTGGGGCAGTAATGGGTATAACCCTCCTTTGACAAAGGACAAGTGGGTGGGTGGGAGTGCATTCATTTGGTCAGTAGATCCCTGTTTTGCTGTGTAGTCTGTTGCAAATAAAAATGAGTCCCTAGTCTTTACAGAAGTCAAATTACTTTCTGTGTGGGGAATGAGATTTTATAATAAACACCACAGCAAGTGGGCCATTGCTTATACAGTACAGGAGTGAGAATAGAACCCCTCCTCCTCATAGTTAAACAATGGCCAGTTATGAAGTACAAAGTAACCAGTGCACAAAGAGGCTGATTCTGCTTTTCTGTAGTCATTAAGTGCAGGGTTCTATTAATCAGCACCAGTACTGTAAGTTCAAAATATATAGGATAGTGGATGGTCAACTATGCACAACCAGTGTGTTGTGCCACCAAGGGGTTCTGATTCCTGGTGACCTCAAGAGCGAAGCTTGAGAGGTCCATGGGAATCAGATCCCTGAGGTGGCACTACGCACTGACTGTGTATAGAGTTACCTGTCTGCTATGCTATATAGTATATGGGCATCCATGCCTATTTCAGACATAGCACTTTGTTTCAGTGAACTGGTGGTTGGGAGGGCACTTGAGGGTTGGTGGTAGGCTCAAATTACTGACACAAGTGTGCTGTAGATGTTTCTGCAATTTCAGGGTTAATTGTTTCATATAAATCAGGCTGGATAGTCCCTGTACAATTTTATAGTGTCTAGTGGAATGCTGTTATGCATGGAATTCTATGCCTGGAAAATGCTTGTTCTGCTGCAGTAGTGACATCATTATGTTGTTCTGCTGCAGCAGTGCTGTCACTACTGCAGCAGAACAACTTGGAATGCTGCTGCATACTTGACTTCCCCTAGCCAATTAAGCTGGAAGAAAAAAATTACTCACCATAGTACTGTTGTTTCTTCTAATGGAGTCTTGCTGTATTCTGACAATATGCAGTTAGCCCCAGCACTAGAACTGCCCCGGAGAGGAAAGAGTTAACTCTATGCAGTAGCATAGAACATTGAGCTCGAACTCGGTTTTCAAACCTCTGTCTCTGGTACATCTCAGTGTAACCATCAGATTCTTTTGAGCAATACTAACTAACTAACTTGTAGCAATATAAACTGTGTTAAACTTTAAGCCACAGGCAACATAGCTTGGGTCCAAAAGACTCAAGTCGAGAATCCAAGAAGAAAACATGTAGATAGTGAAAAGTGATGTATAAGAACACACAAATCAATAAGAAAAACACCCCACCTGAAGGCAGGGGACAATCATAGGTATCATAGGTCTTTCAGAGCGGAGAAGACTAATAGTCCATAAGCTCGCTGTTGAATCCTAGTAATAACTTCTAATATTGTTATCAATCAGGAATTTATCCAGGTTTGTTTTAGAGGCCTGCATACTTACGCTGGTTATCACTTCTAAAGGTAACCTATTCCATAAAGGCACAACTCTAACACTAAACCAGTGCTTTCTCCTGGTGGTCCTGAATAGCCCCTTTTTAACTGAAATTGATGTCCTCTGATTTGGTATGGTAACTCACGTAATTCTAAGCCCAGAAGTCTCCTCAAATTAATGTCTCTTATTGCTCTATATACCATGCACATATCTCCTCGCAATCTTCAATATTCCAAAGTGTATAGCCCAGAGCAATTCAACCTTTCCTGATAGTCCATACCCTGGGCTCCACTAATCATCCTAGTGGCCCTTCTCTGAACCCTTTCCAAAGTTGTAATCTTATTTCTATATCCTGGTGACCAAACTTGTGAACAATATTCCATATGTAGCCTCACCAGTGACCCATACAAGGGCAACAGGACATTCCTCCTCCTGCTCTTTATGTGCCTGTTTATATAACTCAAAATATTACCAGCTTTTTTAATCAGCAAGCTACTATGTTGTTTAAACTTAAGGTCATTTGAGACCCTAATACCCAGGTCTCTTTCCTCTTTAACCACTCCAAGCATATGTCCATTTAGTTTCTAAGTTGCACCTACATTGTTTCTGCCAAAATGCATGACCTTACATTTCTCCACATTAAAGGTTAGTTTAGAGTCCTGTGCCCACCTCTGTAGTGTAGTTAAAGCTTCCTGTAGTATGGCACTTTCAGTTATGTTATTTACTGTATAACCGAGTCTTGTGTCATCGGCAAATTTAGCCTCCCACACATCCCTCGCAGCTGTCATTGAGTGAATATATATATTAAACAGGCAAGACCCCAACACAGATCTCTGCAGGACCCCCACTAGTGACCCTTGACCAACCTTAATTACATCCCCTGATTGTCACTCTCTGCCTTCTATTGCTCAACCAAGAGTTGATCCAACTGGTTATATCCCCTGGATACCGTGTTCAATCAGGGCATCCACCAGTCCGCCGTGTGGAACCCTATCAAAGGCCTTCGAGAAGTCCAGAAAAATAACATCCACAGGGTAACCCTCATCTAGGGTCCTACTTACATTTTCATAAAAACTCAAAAGGTTTGTCTGACATGACCTACCGTGTTTAAAACCATGTTGTGTATTATCAATATCTCCTCTACAGTGTATGTCCTGTTCTAGGTAATCTTTTATAACCCCCTCCAGCACCTTGCCCTAAATAGATGTCAGGCTTATTGGTCAATAATTACTGACTTCTTGCTTGGATCCTTTCTTAAAAATAGGGATTACATTTGCCTCCCTCCATGCCTCTGCCACTTCACCCTGGTCCAGGGAAGTCTGAAATAGGTATGTTAGTGGTTCTGCCAGAGTTTCTGCTAATTCAATGATCACCCTTGGATGTATTCCATCTGGTCCCATGGATTTACTGGGGTTGAGACTGAGCAATCTTTTTTTTTTTATTTCATCCTTATTTAGTTTAATTGTACTGTGTTTTTCCTGGTGTTGTTTATTACCTGAAGTTTTGTTATTATATACAGTTGAAAAATAAGTATTACATATTTGAGCCATTTCTTCATTTTCTTGTATCATATTCCTGTCAGTGTCTTTAATTGGGCCTATCCCTTGTTGTCTTTTTTTCATGCTGCTAACATAGTTATAGAAAGTCTTATAATTATCTTTAACTTTGTACACCAGATTATATTCATATTCTCTTTTTGCTTTTAAGATACATTTTTTTCTTTTTTTTAATAGGTGCCTATAGTTGTCCCAGTCCTTACCATGTCCACTTTTTTTGGCTTTCACAAACACTCTATTTATTTTATTTATTTGTCTTTTAATACTTCCAGTCATCCACATCGGGAATCTTCCCAGATCTATTATATTTCCTTTTAACTAGGATATATTTATCAATTATTTGATTTATTTTCCCAGCCAGAGCAACCCACATATTGAATATAGTTTTGTTATGAAAATTATCCTTCCACCCCCATCTATTGAATTCCTCCCTTATTTTATTACAATCTGCTTTACTGTGGTTTCTGATCATTGTATCTCCAGTGGTTTTAGTGCCTACATTATTTATAATAAACTCCACCTTAGCATGGTCACTGGAACCAAGTGGGGTGGTGACCTTGCATAATTATATATTTTCCCCCATGTTACTTAGAACTATGTCCAATATATTTGTTTCCCTTCTTGTTTCTTGGACATATTAGTCCAAACCAAGTAGGCTAAAAGTCTCCAAATATTTTTGTTCCATTGAAATCCTAGCTGTATGATTTTTCCAATCGATACCAGGGAAGTTTAAATCATCCATTATTATTATATTTTCAAGTATGTCACTTTCTTCCATACTTTTTATTTACTTGATATCAATATCTGGTGGGGTATTTGGGAGTTTATATATCACCCCAACAGCAATTTTTGCTCTCCCTTCTGGTGTAACTTTTACCCACAACTGTTCTATTCCATCTACAGTCTTTACTTCTATTTGTTCTGCTATTATATTTTCATCAATATAGACAGCTGCCCCACCTCCCTTCTTACCAATTATATCCACGCTGTACAGATGGTGTCCTGAAATGTGCCTTTCCCACTGATCTTCAGTATCCCACCATGTTTCTGTACTGGCACATATTTGTACCTTATCAGTAATCAATGTGGATACTAATTCGTCACATTTCCGAATTAAACTTATTGCATTAACATTCATACAATTCCAGATAGATATATTCTTATTTACCTCTATTTGGTTCCTATGTGATCTGGTATCCCCACCATTCTGCCCCCATATCCTAGTTTAAATATGGGTTTACTGTATACAGAATATTTTGAGCCAGGATTCTGATCCCCTGTTTGTTTGTACAGTATGTATCCCATCATTACTAAAAAGTCTGGGGTTTAAGAAGGTGTTCCAATGTTCTATTAGGACCATCCCTTCTCTGAGGCTCCATCTTCTCAGCTATCCATTTAGCTGTTTTATTCTCTCAATCTTGTTGGACCAGTTTTTGGGACTGGGAGGACCTCCAAGATAAAGACCTTGCACCCCAATGTCTTAAGTGTTTTACTTACTTCTTCAAAGTCCCTTTGGATCGCTAGCATTTTTCTTTTCCCTATTTCGTTTACCCCTGCATGTATGATGGTTACAGGTTTTTCACAATTCTGCAGGAGTCCAGGAAATAGCTGCTTGATGTCCCCAATTCCAGACCCCAGTAATGAGCTCACTGTAGTATACTCATTTCTGTTTTTACAAATTATTCGGTCTACATTTCTTGTCATTGAATCCCCCATGATCAACATATCTCTAGGTATTTTGCTTTTTCCTGGAACTGTCTTTATACATGGGATGTGATTTAGCATATTTACTGTGTTTTCAGTTTCTAAATGATTTTCCTCCCCAATATACTAAAATTATTATGCAATTGTAGGTTGAAGTGGCCACCTATATTAAGTCTAACCTTTTCGGTTTTCTTTTGGACCAAGCACCAATCCTTGTCTCCTTTCTTATACTCTCCTTCATTCTGGTTTTCCAAACTATTTAACTTTGTAGGTGTTACAATTTCCTGGGTCACCCATTTCATCAGCCCCAGTAGTGTTTTTACAAAGGGTCATTTGCTCAGCTGTATCTATGTATCTTTCTAGATTAGCAATATCCTGCTGTATTTGTATTCTGTTCTGCAAGGATTCAATTTCCTTCAGCAAAATGTCTAAAAGGATACATTTATCGCATATAAACACCTGTTGCTCATCCCTATCTGTATACATATAGCATGCATTGCAAACTATCATGTTATCCATACTGCTAGATGTAATAGCAATTAATGAACAGATATAGTAGGCCTACCTCAGTTAGTGCTTTTCCTGGCCTTAATATTTTAGTGGCCCAGATCCCCAGTCATTCCTAGCAGACACAGCCAACACGCGCCAGATGTGCGTGTCTCTGCGTGTGGCGATGCGCACCCTGCCCGCGCTCACCCTGCTCACAGCAGGATGGCTCTTTGTAGCTCAGGTAGACATGGAAGTGCTACGTGGGGGAACTGAGAGTCCAGATACAATTTAAAATAAAAACTTATATGTTTTTAAATTCTCTGCTCTCCATGCATATACCTCTCATGCGAGGTTCAGGCACACCTCTGGGGTGCAACACTGTATCTGCCAGACCACATCCCAAAAGAAGGTTCTGAGAGGGGAGGCAGGGTGGGAGGTCAGAATACAGCAAGACTCCATTAGAAGAAACAACATTACTATGGCGAGTAATGTTTTCTTCAAACAACATGAAGTCTTGCTGCATTCTGACAATATGCAGACTACCAAGCAGTACCCCTTGGAGGAGGGGGGAAAGAGAACCTTACTTGGGGAACAAGCTCTGCAGTACTGCTGTGCCAAACCTAGCATCACTCCTAGTCTGGGTATCCAGACAGTAATGCTTGGTGAATGTCTGAACTGTTTTCCCAGTGGATGCTTTACAGATTTGCACCAAGGGAGTTTCCTTGGCAGCTGCCAAGGACACAGCTGTACTCCTGGTTGAGTGTGTCCTCAGGCCTGAGGGTGGCTCTTTTCCTAGCTTTGAATAACAGAACTGGATACAGGAGACAATCCATCTGGCAGTAGATCTCTTAGTGGCAGGTCTACCTTTTCCTGCCTCCGCATAGGTAAGAAACAGTTGGGTGGTGTCATTCCTGTGGGCCTTCATCTGCTCTATGTAATAGCTTAGAGCCCTTTTTATGTCCAAACTATGTAATCTTCACTCCCCTGAAGAAGAATGATCAGTGAAAAAGACAGGGAGAGACATAGATTGGTTCAGATGAAAATTGTAAACCACTTTAGGTAGAAATCTCCTGGTTGTCCTGAGGACTACCTTATCCCTATGAAAGGAAATTAAGTCAGGTTCAACTGACAAAGCCTGTAATTCACTGATTCTCCTAGCAGAAGTGAGGGCTACTAGGAACACTGTTTTCCAAGTCAAGTACTTAAGCTCAGCAGAAGACAAGGGTTCAAAAGGAGCTTGCATATGCTGTGCAATACAGATATTCAAATCCCAGGCTGGAGTGGGCTCTCTAAAGGAAGGGTTTAGGTGAACCAGGCCTTTAAAGAACTTATGGAAAACAGGATGAGATGCTGGGGAGGATCCCTTCCCTGCCTAAAGAAAAGCAGAAACAGCTGCCAAATGGACTTTCAGAGTAGCAGGCCTAAGACCTAAGTCATTCAGGTGGACCAAATAGTCCAGAACTGTGGCATTGCCTACAAAGTCTGGCTGTGTGTCCTGGAAAGAACACCAGATAGTGAACCTTTTCCATTTGGAACTGTAAGTTTTTCTGGTAGAAGGTTTTCTAGAAACCTTAAGGATATCTATTACTCCCTGGGAAAGATTCAAACCTGCATATTCTAACTCTTCAAGAGCCAAGCCTTGAGCTTGAGGGAGTGAA
The DNA here is from genome assembly GCA_016271365.2 of Neoceratodus forsteri. Lineage (NCBI taxonomy): Eukaryota > Metazoa > Chordata > Ceratodontiformes > Ceratodontidae > Neoceratodus > Neoceratodus forsteri. Next base: position 27,425,462 of record JADMNL010000035.1, on the reverse strand, counting down.
GGTTGGGGTACCAAATCCTCCTAGGAGAAGGTCAGGAGGTTGTGCCTTCTGGGCAAAAACAAGGGAAGTGATGCTGCTAGAGACAGCAGCAGAGGGTACCACGGTTGTCTGGCCCAATCCGGGGCCACTAGGATCACTGTGCAGGGTTGAGACCTGATCTTGACCAGAACTCTGAAGATTAGAGGAAAGGGGGGCATAGAGAAATATGCCTGTCCTGTCCAACAGGAGAGCATCAAGGGGAACACTCCCTAAGATTGGAGGTCTGGAGCAAAACAGGGAAAGTTGGTGATTGTCTGGAGCTACAAAGAGATCTATCTCTGGGATACCCCATCTCTTGAAAATTACCTGACGCACATGGGGATTCATGGTCCATTCATGGTGACCTTGAGAAATCCTGCTTAAGGCATCTCCTAGAACATTGTCCTTCCCTGGAAGATGCACTGCTATTAAGGAAGCTTGAAGAGAATAAGCTGGAGATCGTACTTTCATGACCTCTGTGCACAAGGTCATGGACCAAGTGCCCCCTTGCTTGTTTATGTACCACATTGTAATAGTATTGTCTGTCCTGACTTACACCATCTTGCCTTTTACTGCTTTTGAGATGGTCTGAAGGGCTAGGAATACTGCTCTGAGTTCCAAAAGATTGATGTGAAGGAGGGACTCCTGCTGAGACCAAATTCCTTGAGCAGTTAGGGCTCTTAGGTGGACTCTGCATCCCAGGAGAGAGGCATCTGTGGTCAGTATCAGTGAGAGTGTCTGACTGAGGAATGGATTACCTTGTCTAAGATTGTCCTGATCTAACCACCACTGGAGAGCCTGGACAAGTGTCTGAGTCATGGAAATCAGTTTTGTAAAAGAGTCTTTTTTCTGGGACCAAAAACATCTTAGGTGGAACTGAATGTCTCTCATCTGGAACCTTGCTCCTTGAACCACTGCTGTGGAAGTTGCCATGTGGCCTAGGAGTTGGAGAAAATGCCTGGCAGGATGAGACACAAGTGGTCAGAATGAGGTAGCTAGGTCTATCAGGGCCCTTACCCTTGAAGATGGGAGAAAGGCCTTTGCTTGAATAGTATTCAGCTCTACCCCAATGAAGGTGAGGAGCTATACTGGTTTGAGGACTGACTTACAAAGATTTAGAGGGAACCCTAGTAGCTGAGAAGGCTCTGGGTAACCTCGAGAGTTGACTTGACTTGGTCTGAGGACTGGCCTACAAGTAACCAGTTGTTGAGATAAGGGAAAACAGAAATGCCCTACCTTCTGAGGAAGGCTACCACTACTGCAAGGCACTTTGAGAACACCCTTGGGGCTGAGGTCAGGCCAATTGGCATGTCCGTGAACTGATAATGGCCTGATGGCAACTCAAACTTGAGGTATTTTCTGTGGGAGCAATGTACAGGTGTATGGAAATAGGCATCCTTGAGATCCAGGGAGGTTAGCCAGTCTCCTGGTCTCAGAGAAGGAAGAATTATTCCCAGAGTCAGCATTTTGAATTTTGCCTTTGTGATATGTTTGTTCAGATATCTTAGGTCTAGGATGGGTTATCACTCCCATGTATTTTTCGGGTTAAAGAAGTACCTGAAGTACAGTCATTTGCTCCTGTGATGTGGAGGAACCCTCTCTATAGCTTTGAGGGTTACTAGGGAGGAAACTTCTGCCTCTAAGTCAAGTGTTTTTGAAACTGTTGCAGGAGGAAAGGATCTGGTTCTCATTTTGGGGAATTTTGAGAAGCTGAGAGCCAGTCCCTAGCTTACCACTTCCAGAACCCAACTGTCTGAAGTGATAGACTTCCAGGCCTGGAAGTGGTAAGCCAGCCTGCCCCCTACAGGAACAGGGGAGGTGACCCAAACTGACTCATCAGGGTGTCTATTTGACAGGAGCTTTAGGCAGAGAGGAGGATGCAGCTCTGCTCAGAACCCTTCTGCTTCTCCCTCTGAAGAACCCCCTCTGCTGAAAAGAAGAGGAGGAGGCCTGGGCTTGGTAAAAAGACCTTTGAAATGGCATACTCTTGCCGGCCCTAGACTACTGCTTTTGAGGAGGGGCCTGCCTTTCCTTGGCCACTACACTCCTGTAAGCCGTCCTGTATTCACCCATCTTTTTCATGTAAGACTGTCTGCTCCCCAAACAGAGAATTACCAACCACAGGGAAATCCATAGCCTTAGCCTGGGTATCCTGTGAGAGGCTAGTGCATCTAAGCCAAGCAACTCTCCTGAGAGACAGAAATGTAGCCATGACTCTTGATGCCACATCATTGGAGTCTACAGCAGCATGGAATTGTACTTTGGATTCCTCAATTTCATCAGCAGCCACCTCCTCCAGCTCTTTGGCTAGCTGAGGGGAGGCTTATTTATCCAGTTTCCGAACCGTATCCCACCTGGACTTCTGGTACCTGGCTGTATAGGCCATATAACTGGCTTGCCTGAGTCCCAAGGAAGATGCCAAGTACTGTTTCTTGGCCATGGCATCCACCTTTCTGGAATCCTTATCTGGTGGAGGAGGGGGTGAAGCCAAAGGAATATTTGCCCTGTCACAGGCTGCAGCCTGCACTACTCCAACATGGCTGCAAGGGTTGTAGAGAAATTCTGTGCCTGAACCTGACAGCATATGCCTTCTGTCCATCCTTTTGCCACACGGGGTATGGAAGTAGGCGTTTGCAAATGTTTTTGAGTCTGTCTCCCTAAAGATTTGTGGAGAGGGATAGACAGCCTCTTGGACTCTGGGATGTCCATCATCTCTACATAATGAGGTTCTTCTGTCTCCTCAGCAGCTTCCACAACTGATAGCTGAAGAGTGTCAGCCACTTTCTTGTAAAACATAAAATGGGAAGGGGACTCAGAAAGTCTGGGAGGGGAGACATTGGTAGGCCTATCTGAGGAGATGTCTGGTTCAATAGGTTCATCTAGGCCTACAAAAACATCTTCCTCTTCTTCCTCCTCTGGGAAATCTTCATCACCCACCCATTCTTCATAAAAAGCCTCCAGATCAAAATCTGATGGAGTTGGAACCATCCGAACCGATTGCTTTTCTGAAGGTGTCGGTTCAGATGGAACTGAGTGAAGCGATTGGACTATGCTTATCGCTTTAACAATTCCTTCAGCAGTTGGAGTCTGCGGTACCTGATTCAAGCAGACTGACTTCTTTCTCTTTTTTGCTGGAACTGATCCCTCAGGATCGGATCTCCTCTTGCCCAAGGAGGTATTGCCCATGTCAGCAGGTATCCCCTCAGGTTCGTTCAGAACCGAACCGGTCTGGCCATCCGGATCTGCAGACTTCTCGGCCTCCCTTTCCTTCAGCCTACTTAATATTTTTTTCCAAAGTACATTTAGGAAAGTTTTTACAAATTTGGCAGTCTGTTTTGAGGTGGTCAAACCCCACACAGTACACACATTTATTTATTTTATTTATGTTTTTGGTAACTAGGTAGGTGGCACTGATCCAGGAGACCATTTTCAGTCAAGACCCGGGCCACAACGTGGCGTCATGATACATAGTAGTATACATAATATACACATTTGATTAAACTGTACAAACAATATTTACATTTGATTATACTGTACAAACACCAATGGATGCTGAAACAGCCATTGTTTACATATGATATACAAGCATGGCAAAAATAAGGTACCTTGAGAAATATAGGCAGTAGTGTAAAAGGAGAGGTAGTTTGCATTATACAAATTGACAATGAGCAGTTTAAGCCTAACGGACAGGTAACATCTAGTCTAAGTGCCATGCCAGTTGACCTGAGAGAGCTGGTGGCAAGCAGGGCATGACACCCAGACAGTGTGCCTGGCTCAGAACAGAGCAACCGGCTGAGTATGTGTAGATGAGGAAAAGATGTGCTGAGCCCTGCCTGTCAGTAACAAGGGATTTATCAAGGGGGCAGTGTGAGGTATTATGGGAGGTCACCATGTGAGATTCAGCTCTAGGGAGGAAGGGGCAGGGTGGGAAAAGAGTGGAGGGTGGTCATGCTGTCCTAGTCATTGGTAGAAAAATGATGGTGGCTTTTGGGTTCCTACTCTGCCCAGTAAGCATTTACAGTAGGATGCTTCCAGTAGCCAGTCCTTCAGGTTTGATTTGAAAGACTCATGGGATGGTGATGTATGAACGGGTGCCAGAAAACTGTTCCAGAGGGAGGGAGCAGAGACAGAGAAAGCTTACTGCCCATGACTGTGGAGACACGGGGAACCTTAAGGATTTGAAAGGAGGAGACCCTTGTAGGTCTGGTGGCCATTTTATGTATGAGAAGGGGAGCATAGGGGGAACATTTGTAATTTCTGAGAGCACTGTCCATCAGACAGCCTGTGGCATAGTCAAAGTGTGCCTGGACAGGGAGCCATCCAAGGGGCTGGTAGAGTGAGCAGTGATGAGTTAATGAGGGGGCTTTGAGAACAAAGCGACAGATGGCATTATAAGTCATGGTGAGATGGGAAAGTTGCTTTCTGGACATGTGGGAGTAGATGGGGGAGCAGTAATCTAGGAAGGGGAGAAGGTTGCCTTGCACAATGGCTAGGCAAGCTTCAGGGGATAGCAAGTGGTTTGCACGGTATGCCACGCCTAGCTTCTGATTGATCTTACTTATGGTCTGTGTTGTGTGATCACAGAAGGTGAGCGATGGGTCAAGAGTAACACTGAGATATTTGAAAGAGGTGACCTGTTCTAGTGGAGGGCCTGCAGGTGGACATACAGTGAGTGCAGAATTTGATTTGGCAGCTTTATTTAGGAAAGGCTTGGATCCAAAAAGCATGGTCTTAGTCTTTTTCCCATTTACTAGGAGTTTTCTGGATGCGATCCAGCCTTCAGCTGCAGCAAAGTTGCCAGTGAGAGTGGAGGAGATGGACTCTAGGGACTTTTCACTGTGGTACAGGACTAGGTCATCTGCATAGAGGAGTGTATTGCAGTTTAGGCTATCTACTGGTAGAGTACTGATAAACATGGAGAAGAGAAGGGAGCCAAGAATTGATCCCTGAGGAACTCCAGTGCAGGTGTAAAGGGAAGCTGAGGCAACTCTACCTATGAGCATGGATTGGGACCTGTTTGTAAGGTAACTATGAAACCAGGCTACAGGTCCAGGGGCACAGCCGAATTGTTCAAGAGTGGCGAGGAGAAGATGATGATCAACTGGGTCAAACGCCTTTGACAAATCGACAAAAACTGTGCCCGTGGCATTACCCTTGTCCATGTGTCTGAGAACATGGTTCGGAAAGGTTGCCAGGGCAGAGGAGAAGCTGTGTTGTTTGCGGAAACCATGCCGAAAGGGACTTAGGAGGTTATACTTATTGAGGTGTTTGGATAGTTGGGAATGGACTACTTTCTCTAAAAGTTTGCTAAGATGTGGTAGCAAGGAGATGGGTCTGTAGTTTTCTGGGGCTAGGGGGTTTCCCGCCTTGAAGATGGGAACCACATTTGCATGTTTCCAGGTGTCGGGCGCTGTTGAGGTAGACAGTATGAGGTTAAAAATGTGAGTTAGAGGTCTGACACGGGCTGGGGAGATGATCCTCAGGAAGGCAGGGTGCAGCCCATCACTTCCTGGGCTACCGCTGGAAGGTAAGGTTTTCAGGAGTTTTGAGATGGCCTTGGTGCCGATGGCCCTGAAATAGAAAGTGGGGTAGTTGCTATGGGGTTTGGAGTGGTGGAGGGGCTGCCATTTCTGTTTAGGATGGAGGGAAGGAGCTTCTTTAGGTATGGGGGCAGGTCAGTGAACATAGCGTTTAGGAGGTTAGTGATGTCAGCAGGGTCATTTTATGGTGCCTGATGGGGATGTGAGTTCAGTTATTTGCTTGTTGGTCTTAGGATTTAGTAGGGATCCTATTGAGGCCCAGAATTTACAAGGGTTCCCCAGGGTGTTTTTTTGGAGCTCAGTAAAATATTTCTTTTTTAGTGACTTTGCCTGCTGCTTACAGGCATTTCGCAGCTGCCTGTAGGCATTCCATAGCTGGGGGAATGGAGACTTTTTGAATGCTCTCCATTTGGAATCCCTGACCTTCATTTGAAGTAACATAGAAACATAGATTTTGACGGCAGATAAGGACCGCTTGGCCCACCCAGTCTGCCCATTTCCCTACCTAATGGATAAGCTGCAGATCCTAGTTAACCACCAGCCTACTTCTTCCTACCCCAACCCCCTAGAATTCCCTTATGACTGTCCCATGCATGCTTGAATTCCACCGCTGTTTTTGACTCCACAACTCCTCCAGAAGGCCGTCCCATGCATCCACAACCCTCTCTGTGAAAAAATACTTCCTTAAATTACCTCTGAGCTGCCCCCTTCTATCTTCAAATTGTGCCCCCTTGTTCTTGCACACCTCTTTTTTTGAAAGATGCTACCCTCTTGGACTTTGTTGATTCCCTTGAGGTACTTGAAAGTTTCTATCATGTCCCCCCTCTCCCTCCTTTCCTAGAGGCTATACATATTCAGCTCCTTAAGTCTCTCTTCATATGTCTTCCATTGCAGACCCTGCACCATTTTAGTTGCCCTCCTCCGGACAGCCTCCATCCTGTCTATGTCTTTGCGGAGATTGGGTCTCCAGAACTGCACGCAGTACTCCAGATGGGGTCTCACTAACTGTCTGTACAGAGGGATAATAACTTCCTGTTTTCTACTGGTGATGCCTCTCCCTATGCATCCCAGTATCCCCCCAGCTCTCCTTGCTGCTCTCTCACATTGCTTGCCCACCTTTAGGTCATCTGATATGACTACCCCCAGGTCCCTTTCCATTTTTGTTGTTGATCGTATCTCACCCCCCATTGTGTACTCTTCCCCTGGGTTTTTGTTTCCCAGGTGCATTATCTTGCACTTCTTAGCATTGAATCTAAGCTGCCATACATTTGACCATTCCTCTAACCTTGCCAAGTCCCTTCTCATCCTTTCCACCCCACCTTGTGCATCAACTCTGTTGCAGATCTTTGTGACATCTGCAAAGAGACATACTTTTCCTTCCAGTCCCTCTGCAATGTCGCTTATAAAGACATTGAAGAGGACCAGTCCTAATACCGAACCCTGTGGTACCCCACTAGTAACCCCCCTTTCTTCAGAATGGACTCCATTTACTATTACTCTCTGTGTCCTATTCTCTAGCCAATTCTTTACCCAGGCTGTCATCTTGGGACCCACTCCCAGGCTGGCTAACTTGTATATTAATATTTTGTGTGGGACTGTGTCAAATGCCTTGCTAAAGCCTAGGTAGGCCATGTCCACAGCCCCTCCCTGATCTACTACTTTGGTCACCCAGTCAAAGAAATCTATCAGATTTGTCTGGCATGACCTTCCCTCTGTGAATCCATGCTGCCTTGGGTCCTGAGCCCCTCTGGCCTCTAGATATTCAACAATTCTTTCCTTCAGAAGTGATTCCATCATTTTCCCTACCACTGAGGTTGAACTAGCAGGTCTGTAGCTTTCTGCTTCTGCCTTGCTCCCACTTTTGTGAAGGGGAATCACATCTGCTTTTCTCCAGTCCTCGGGTGCCACCCCATTCTCCCATGATTTGTTAAAGAGGGTAGTCAGTGGTGTCACTAGTTCTACCCTTAGTTCTTTTAGAATTCTATAAATGGGCTGGTATCAACTTCTGTATCCAGAGTGTTTCTACTGTTTGTTTTAGGTACCTCCCCACCTCCTTTGTAAATACTGAGCAAAAATATTTGTTTAGTATCTCTGCCTTTCACAGTCACCCTCAGCCCACCCTCCCTCCTCTTTATTAAGCCTCACTAACCTTCCCTTGGTCTTCCTTCGCTCCCTGATGTACCTATAAAAGGTTTTAGCCCCCTTCTTAACTGAGTTGGCTATCTTTTCCTCGGTTTGGGCCTTTGCTGTTCTGACTGCCTTCCCAGCTTCCTTTTGCTTTAACTGACACAGTTCTCTGTCCTGCTCCTTCTGTGATTCCTTGTACTTCCTGAATGCTTTCTTTTTCTCTTGAACCTTCACTGCCACTTCCTTTGAGAACCATAGTGGTTTCTTACATCGTTTCATTTTGTTTATTTGCTTCACACAAAGGCTTGTTACCTCTGTGATGGCAGTTTTTATTATTCCCCATTGTTCTTCCACCTCTCCTTCCTGCCCATTTGCTAGTACTATTTGCTAGTAGTAGTTCTTTTGTTATCCAGTGCATGTAGCCACCTCTAACCCTTCTGGTTTTGATGGGAAAATACTGATCCTGCAGTTTCTGCATGGTACTGGTAAAAAGAGTGACAGCAAAGGAGATGTTATCACTCCAGTATAGGGAGGACCAATCTAAGGACATTGCTACCCTAGTTACCAGGTCATGATTCAGGCTGTTTAAATTTCTGAAAGACAGTAGTTTTGGTGGAGGGTGAACTGTCTTTGTGTTTACAACGATGTATGTTGGGGTGTGGTCACTGCGTCTGACATGGTGCCTGTTTGGAGGAGTAGGTCAGATCAATTTGTTATAATCCAATCAAGGATAGAGTGGTTTGGCGAGTGCTGATTGAATCTTGTTGTGGTAGAGATTACTTGCTCCAGGTTTTGTGATCTTAGTAGGGCTGTGTAGTCAGGGTAACATAGAAACATAGACTTTGACGGCAGATAAGGACCACTTGGCCCACCCAGTCTGTCCATTTCCCTGCCTACTGGATAAGGTGCAGATTCTAGTTCACCAACAGCCTACTTCTTGCAACCCCCCCCCGCTATAATTGCCTTGTGTCTGTCCCATGCATGTTTGAATTCCCCCACTGTTTTAGACCCAATGACCTCCTCAGGAAGGCTGTTCCATGTATCCACCACTCTCTCCGTGAAAAAAAATTTCCTCACATTACCCCTGAGCCGTCCTCCCTCTATCTTTATGTAACCCCTTGTTACTCGGGGTTACTAGAATCCCAGTAAGACCTAGTGGTAGGCAGGGAAGGCAGCTTGTGAAATTCCAGTTAAATGGGTTTCACACTGTCTCACTCTGTTCTCAGTCCCAGCTGAGACTGAGAGATGACATCACCATAGAACTGTCGCAGCTGCATAAGCCACATTGGAATCTGCAGCAGAGGGAGTGAGATAGAACGTTGGGAGTTTTCAAAGTCAGTCTCCTGTTTGTTTTGAACTGAGAAGGTAAGTGTCCAGTTTCAAGTGGTGGAGACCGCTGTCCAGGTCTCAGTGCCCCCCTCCCTCCGGGGGGGGGGGAAGTAAAGTATCCCTATGTAGATTCAAGGGGCAATCCCCTAATTTCTGCTAAAGGAAGAAAGCTGCCTTTTACGGTTTCTGTTTGGTCTTGAAAGTAGAAGGAGTTGTACTTCGCCTGTGGGGCACCTGCATCAAAAGGGTGAGTTTGCTCTAATTTGAGAGGGCAAAAGATGTGTTTCTTCAGTTTGGGAAATGTGAAGAGATCTGGGATTTGAACTACTATTTGGGAGGCCTATTGTACTAGGACAAACAAATGGAGTAGTGTCAAAATCTAAAGTCTGTGTGAATTCAAGTAATGTTGTAGAGGGGGTGCTACAGTCCACCCACCGTTTAATCTACATTTTGAAGTTTCAGTTTCTCCAGAGAAATGGCCGGGTATGGGCTGTGGGAGCTGGAGGTGGGCAAACCCCCCATCTTTAGTAACCAGGTTCACCTCTACGGATTTCTGCTGTGATTGTTACTTGCCTCATGCACCTGGCAAGTGATGAGGTAGGTACCCAGACGTGGGTCGCAAATGGGAAAATCTCTCTAGGAGTCGCAGACTCTAAGTTGTGTGGGGAGCCACAACTTGGGAAAAGAATTCTCCTTGTGAGATGGGAGTCAGAAGAAGTAAGAAGAAAATCTCTCTTTGGGTCGCAGACTCTAAGTGGTGTGGGGAGCCACAACAAGTAAAATGGGTTCATTCTTTAAATGGACTGTCAGTCAAGTGGCCGGCAGGGGAGCCGGGCCAGTCGAGCTGTGTATCCAAAGCGCATGCAAGTCCGGGCTGTGTGCCTGGTGGGTTCAGAGCCTGAAAACAGTAGAAATGGGTTCATTCTTTAAGTGGACCACCTTGTAGGCTCTAATCTGCATTATCAGTAAACGTAGCCCCATGGGGGTCCATCTATGCTTTGTTATGTTCAGCTAGTTTATGAATAAAAGCCACACTGAAAAATCCCAGTCCTGGTTCTGGACATTACAGTTATTGCTTCCTGTGTTCGGATTTACTTGGGTGCCCCTGTGCAGAGTAGCCAAACCTAGGTCCCCTTGTGCCAGGTAACCTCATCCTCCCCGAACCCAGGTCCCCACCAGGTATTGCTGCCAGCGCCAACAGCATGCCACCTGTCATTTTAGCAAAAAGGCAGGGGTGGGGGTTACATTTAAATTGTGCCCCCTTGTTCTTACACATCTCTTTTTCTGAAAGATGCTACCCTCCTGGACTTTGTTGATTCTCTTGAGGTACTTGAACATTTCTATCATGTCCCCCCATCCCTCCTTTCATCAAGAGTATACATATTAAGCTCTCTCAGTCTCTCTTCATATGGTTTCTGCTGCAGACCCTGAACCATTTTAGTTGCCCTCCTCTGGACTGCTTCCATCCTGTCTATGTCCTTGCGTAGTTGATCTCCAAAACTGCACACAGTAATCCAGATGGGGGTTCACCAACTGTCTGTAGAGAGGGATAACCACTTCTCTTTTTCTACTTGTGATGCCCCTTCCTATGCATCCCAGTATCCCTCTGGCTCTCCTTACTGACTTTTCACATTGCTTACCCACCTTTAGGTCATCTGATATGACTACCCCCAGGTCCCTTTCCATTTTTGTTGTTGTTAGTACCTCCCCTGCTATTGTGTACTCTTCTCCTGGGTTTTTGTTTCCCAGGTGCATTACTTTGCACTTCTTTGTATTGAATCTAAGTTGCCATAAGTCTGACCATTCCTCCAACCTTGCCAAGTCCCTTCTCATCTTTTCTACCCCCTTGTGTATCAACTCTTTTGCAGATCTTTGTGTCATCTGCAAAGAGGCATACCTTTCCCTCCAGACCCACTGCAATGTCACCTGTAAAGATGTTAAAGAGGACTGGACCCAGTACTGAGCCCTGAGGTACTCCACTAGTAACCCTCTTTCTTTGGAATGTGTTCCATTCACTGTTACCTTCTGTGTCCTATTGTGCAACCAGTTTGCTACCCAGGCTACCACCCTGGGACCCACTCCCAGGCTGGCTAACTTGATTATTAATCTTTTGTGCGGGACTGTGTCAAATGTCCTACTAAAGTCTAGGTAGGCCATGTCCACAGCCCCTCCCTGGTCTATTATTTTGGTCACCCAGTCAAAGAAATCAATTAGATTTGTCTGACATGACTCTCCTGCTGTAAATCCATGCTGTTTTGGGTCCTGTGCCCCGCTGGCCTCTAGGTACTCAACAATTCTTTCCTTCAGAAGTGATTCCATCATTTTCTCTACCACTGAGGTCAAACTTACAGGTCTGTAGTTTCCTGCTTCGGCCTTGCTCCTACTTTTGTGAAGAGGAATCACATCTGTCCTCCTCCAGTCCTCAGGTACCACCCCATCCTGCCATGATCTGTTAAAAAGCGTGGTCAGTGGTGTCACTAGGTCCTCCCTTAGTCCTTTTATGATTCTGGGGTGAATCCCGTCAGGCCCCATTGCTTTGTCCACCTTGAGTTTTAGGAGTTCTTTCAGGACTCTTACTTCTGTGAATGGACTGTTGTCAACCCCCCTTCCCAGAGTGCTTCTATTGTCTGGTTTAGGTAACTCCTCCTCATCTTCTTTTGTGAATACTGAGCAAAAGTATTCATTCAGTTTCTCTGCCTTTTCACTGTCTCCCTCTGCCCACCTCCCCTCTCCTTTATTAATCTTCACTATCCCTCCCTTAACCTTTCTATGCTCCCTATTGTACCTATAAAAGGTCTTATCCTCCTTCTTAACTGAGTTGGCTATTTTTTCCTTGGTTTGGGCCTTTGCTAGTCTGACTGCCTTCCCCACTTCTTTCTGCTTTAATTGATACAGTTCTCTGTCATGCTCCTTCTGTGATTCCTTATACTTTTTGAATGCAGCCTTTTTCTCCTTAACTTTCCCTGCCACCTCTTTTGAGAACCATAGTGGTTTTTCACTCCGCTTTGTTTTCTTTATTTGTTTCACACAAAGGCTTGTTGCCTCTATGATGGCAGTTTTGATTTTTCTCTATTGTTCTTCCACCCCCCCTTTTTGGTAATTTGCTAGTGCATTTTTCACAGGGTTTGGACCTGCTGCCCAGTTTGGATTAAAGTTCCTGAGTAGGAAAGCATCCTTAGTTGGGGTGGTGCAGGCTAGACTATAGAGAAAGCTAGACAGTCCCTGGATACTAGCTGGGTGGGGGGGGGTTGTAGCAACAGCCAACATAAAGTTTTTTGTTGCACTGATGGTAAGCTCAATAATCATCCATTCACTTAAGGAGATGGCTGTGGAGTATGCAACAATGACAGCTGATATGTGGTCCTGGACATACAGCACACCTCCACCTCCTCTCTTCCTACCTGGTCTAACCAGCTGGAGGAAGGAATAGCCTTGAAGCTGGTATAAGGCACTGTCATGGTATGGCTTCAGCCAGGTCTCAAAGAGACCCAGTACTTGGGGCTTATATAAAGTCACCCAGGCCTCTATCTCGGCAAATTTGGAAGGGAGGCTACATACATTTAGGTGGGCAATTTTAAACCGTTTCGTCCCGCTTAAGTGGCATTTGTGTGATCAATATGTGTGTTTGCAAGTCCAGGGTTAATTTCTACATCCCCTGCTAGCAAGGTGAGGAGAAGGAGGGACAAAAGGGGGTAGGTCAGAGGATGCCAGTGTTATTTTCGAATTGTGATAGAGTGAATCAGATAACCTAGTTGACTTTGTTTATTATTTGATAAGGATGTCAGAAATGCAGACTCCATTGATGTGACCCTATTTAGGGCCATATCGGGCATGCTAAGGGGATGAAGCGGTGGCTGTGTAGGGGTGTAGTGATAAAGAAATCTTTGTTCTGTGGCTAGAATCCCTGCTGAGAAATCTGTGGCCAGCAAGTCAAGGTGGCAGTAACAAGCAGTACAAGCCTTATATTCAGTTGTGGCAGTGATGAGGACACGCACTTACGTTTGTAGGAGATATGAGGAAAAGGATAGACCAAAAAGTCATGTTCCTTAGAGTGCAAGTATGCAGCTTTAAGGGGAGTATGAAAAGGCTTTGGAGGTGGGGAGGGAGAATACACAGTGGCCACTGATGGTGGTTTTAGATAGGCTGCAGAGGGGGAAGTGGGCTGATTGGTGATTTTCCACACGCGATACACAGTATAAGTTCAGATGTCGACCAAGAGTGATGGTGGGGGTGGCAGGGCTAAAACACAGCACAGTCAGTAGAGTCACTGGGGCCGTTGCAACTTCTGGAAACACGTACCTGCGGGCTATTCATAAGCTCAGCGACTGGGGGGGGCTCCTCTAACCTTCCTGACCCTTGTGACCACTGGACAGCTGTGGAGGAAAAGAAAGGGAGTGAATTTATGGAGGTAGGTGGAGGAGTGGCTAGGAAGAGGGGAGAGGGCTACAAAATGGATGTTCAGCCAAAGTCAGAAATGGGCACTGAGATGCTTCACTTTCTGTGCTTGGCAAATTGATTTTACAATGCTTCAATTTCTGTTTCTGTGGCATGTTTAGTATAGAGCAGTCTATTTTCTTTAAATGCAGTGTTGAGCTAATCTAATCTCCTGAGTGATTGCAGTACAATTTAATAAATGCAGACTTTAAGTATAATTAAGGCACTGTGGAGGTAGGCTCCTGAGCAGAGGTTTTAAAACACAATTCCAATTAAAGTAACTGAGAGAAAAGCTCCACAGACACTATGCTGGCTGTAGATATCTTGACAAGAAAACTATCAGTATTGCTGTACCAATAGAAAAGGTGATGGCGGTTTGGTGCCAAAACTTCAAGATTCAAACACAGCACAGTCAGCAGAGTCTTTGGGGCCATTGCTACTTCTGGAAATATGTACCTGCGGGCTATCCATGAGCTCAGCGACTGGGAAAGGCTCCTCTAACCTTCCTGGCCCTCGCAACCACCGGACAGCTGCGGGCTGTCCGTGAGCTCAGCGACTAGGGGATGGCTCATCTAACCTTCCTGGCCCTTACTACCACTGGACAGTTGCAGGCTATCCATGAGCTCAGTGACTGGGGAAGGGCTCCTCTAACCTTCCTGGCCTTCGCAACCACCGGACAGCTGCGGGCTATCTGTGAGCTCAGCGATGGGGGGAGGGCTTCTCTAACTTTTCTGGCCCTTGTGACCACCAGATAGCTGTGGGCTATCCATGAGCTCAGCGACTGGGGGAGGTCTCCTCTAATCTTCCTGGCCCTCACGACCACCAGACAGCTCACATATGAGGTGGGGGTCAGCTTTATCAAATGCCTCCCCACACTCAGTACAGTGTTGAAACCCAGTGGGATCGGTTTTCTTCTTGGGTTTCTCAGACATGGCTATTCTCTTGAAAAAAAGTTACCCTGTAAGCCAGGTAGCGCTGTCTGATCAATTACCAACCGTGTCACAGGTTGTGGAAAAAACAACAAAATCTCATTTTTTTTTAAACCGATCTGAACCGGAACCCACAAGAGAAATTCAAATTTAAATTCAAACGTAAGGAATCAGAGAATTATTTTGGTTCCCGATTGGACCGACCGATAGGAAAACGAACAAAAACAATTTCCACACAGTTTTAATCACTATCTACCTACTTACACTACCCATGTACCATAGACAGAGATTCGATACTGAAAAAATAACAAAACGGTTGAATAAACCGACCGATTTTTACTTTTACCGTACCAAAGGGAAGGAGAGATCTCCGGAGCGACTTCACAGTTAGGCGGAGTAAAGAATCTGACAGTTACACTGAGATGTACCACAAACAGAGGTTTGAAAACCGAGCTCAAGCTCAATGTTCTAGCTATTGCATTGAGTTAACTCTTTCCTCTCCAGGGCAGTTCAAGTGCTGGGGCTGACTGCATATTGTCGGAATGCAGCAAGACTTCATGTTGTTTGAAGTTGTTGTTTTTTAAACATCTGCAGCACACCTGTGCTCTCGAAATCACTGGGAATTAGAACCCCCTCAGTGGCACAATACGTTTGTTGTGCATAGTTGTCCATCCACTATCCTACATGTACAGGGACCTCCCAGTCTGATTTACATGAAACAGTTAAATCCACAACAGATCTAAACATCTCTGCAAACAAATATATTCCTTTATAGCATTTATTTTCTTAACCATCTAATGTCTGGTATTCTCTGCACTTCAGAAAGATTATGCAGAAATTAACTGTCACCTGGCTATATAAACAAGCATTTGTCAGTGTCGAATGTTTGCTTGCTGGCATTGGCATGGGTAGTGTAGAAGTTACAGAGCTGCATAATAGGAATGGCAGCGAAGTACTGAACTGAACCACCACCCTGCAGAAAGTGACAGGCATTGGGGTGTGCCTTTGGGTCGTCAGGTATAACGACTACGCCATTTCACCACACCCTACCCTGTAGACACTGACAAGTGTCACGGTGTGCCTTGGGGTCTTTGGCCCTTAAGCGCACCCCATTCCATCAGGAAATATGGTGAGATGGGTGCGGTATAGGAGAATGGGGTGAAGTCTGGGCCCGAAGAGTCCGAGACACCTTGATGCCTCTCACTGACTGCAGGGTGTGGGTGGGGGTGCAATGGTATGAACATGACAGGCAAGAATCCCAAGTCACACCCCTGATGCCTGTCATTCTCTACAGGGTGGCGCGTTATGGTCATAAACCCTAACGCCTCAGGAATTCGTTAGTATTTTCACTCCAAATTTTCAACATGTTTTTTTTGTGAGCCCCACCTCATGAACAGTGGCAATATCAGTTTGTTACACGAAAACTGCTTTTGCACGCGACTATGGCATTTGGCACCACAGGTGCAAAAACACATTCCGAACAGGATGTGAAAAATGACAGCGGTACTGTTCATGGGGAGGTGTAAAAAATGGCAATGTTGAAAATCTGCTGTGAAAATCTTAAAAAAAAACGGTGAAGTCACGAGCGTGCGTAGAAACTGTGCAATGTACACCCGTAATGTAACTAGTTTGGGGATTTTTTACAGCAGATTGTTAACACAGGCATTTTGGGAGTCGATCATGAACAATGTCAGTGTGATTTTCTTTATCTGTCCCAAACAATGATTTCCCACAGCGACCACGCATTTCTGTGCTGAAAGTGTGAAACACATTTCGGCCATGTTGTGGAAAATGACAGCTGTACTGTTCAAAAGGAGGTGTGGAAAAATGCCACTGGTGAAAATCTGGACTGAAAATATTACAAATTCATGAACTTATGAGGGTGTGTGGAAACTGCGCAATGCTCACTCGTAACCCAATCATTTTATGGAGTTTTGTCACCAAATTTTCAACATAGCCATTTTAACACCTCTGCTCATGAACAGTGTCATGTGATTTTCTTAATGTGTCCCATACATTGATTTTGCACACCAGCTGAGCCATTGTGCATTACATGGGTGGAAACACATTTTGGGTGAGATGTGAAAAATGGCAGCTGTACTGCTCATAAGAAGGTGTGGTAAAATGGCAATGTTGAAAATCTGGAGTGAAAATATTGAAAATTCGCGAACTTACGAGCGTGCGTAGGAACTGTGCAATGTACGCTTGTAAAACAGTCATTTTTAGGAATTTTTCCACCAAATTTTCAAAATAGGCTTTTTGAGAGCTCACCTTATGAACACCGGCAGTGTCGTTTTGTTAATCATTCCGGAAAGGTGATTTCGCGCAGTGGCTGCAAAATCACCCTTCGGGCCCAAGTAACAGTGACAGTGACAGCATTCATGAGAAGGGGTCCCAAAAACCCCATGTTGAAAATTTGGGCCCAAATGCCTGAGATATGCAACAAAGTTGAAAAAACCCTATCTATCCCATTATACAGCTTACCGGCATTTCTCAGTTCGTGGTCGGCTTTGAAGAGTGCAGACGGTTCCTGGTCCAATGAAGATCATCGCCGAGCTCCGGAGGTAAGTATGGGGTGGGGGTGGGGAGACAGGTGCACAGTGGGTGGGTGCAGGTTGTGGGGGCAGGGAGAAGCGCTGAGGGACAGTATTAACAGGGTTTTTTTTTCTAAGATTACGAGGGACTAAGACTACGAGACGCTTGCCACGCTGGGGTGGGCTCTCAACGTGGCAGCTGGAAGGCTGTTGGGGGCTGGAGCTGATGGGGATTGGGCACTTCGCCGGCCATAATATCAATTTGCCACACTGGAGTGGGCCCAGCGTGGCACCTGGATCTTTGGGGGCGTGCAGCCAGCGGGGGATTGGGCACTTCGTCAGCCATAAAACATTTGCCATGCTGGGGTGGGCTCTCAGCATGGCACCTGGATGCTTTGGGGGGGCATGCAATGATGGGGGATTTCGGGCACTACGGGCTATATGGTATGTGCATGGGTGGTGCTGGCCAGCACACAATATGTATGCAGGCAGTTGAGGGGGCTCTGCTCACTGAAGCAGAGCTCTCCCTTTCAACTGTATGCCACTGCATTTTCAGCTGTCATAGACAGCTGGAGCAGTGATTGGCGCACTGTGACCATGCCTGCAAACACACTGACTGAATTGGAAGAGGCTGACACACCTCTGGAAAACTCGGATGATGGCACTATGTTTCTTGCACATGCGTGCAAGCAAACATAACAAATCAGAGAAAGTATGTCTTTCCAAATGAGCTAGAATAACCTCTGTGAGTACATTGAGGTAAATGACCTGAAATAAGCTTCCTCCACAATTACGTCATTGCCTCACCATAAAAGAAACACCCATCACCCCATATCAGCTCGTATCTTAGACACACCCATTACACAGTGGCTAATAAAACAGAACCTGTGTAAGCCTGCAATTCCTTATTGAACAGATCTGTGTCTAGCTAGCATGCATTGGAACTGATTGATATTTGGTGACAGACTGAACTTGAAGACATTACTTTGCATCTTCTAAGAGCTCTGATAGTAATTTGTATCTATTATTAGCTGTGGTGGCTTGTATAAATCAAGTTGTGGGATTGGAAATAAGAAGCCAGACCCCTGACAGTACTTTATTAGATGAAATCTACATTATGGGACCCCTATAATCTTTAAGGGCAGGGGTTTTAATCAATGTGAGAACACAGCAAGTTCAATTTAAAGCAACACAGTAAAAATCCAGACTGATTCACATGGAGCAGATCGAGATCCATGGCAGACAGAAACATTTGCAAACATTCTTTTACAGCAGTATCATCTAATCAATCAAAATCCTAGTGAATATTTTGTACACTACGCAAACACCAGCAGCCTTTAACATAATAGATTTAACATAAACTTCTAATTATTCAGAGAAAAGTTTAAAAATGTTCTTGAGTTCACTTGCACTTGTGCAAGGAATGTTTTGCATCTATATGGCACTTTAGTGGTGTGTCACTGCCAAGCCATTTACAGCTGAAACTTCAATGGACTTGGCCCTGCACACCAATGACCAGGCACTCTGGTCATGACAGTAGTTCTACTTTGCTGACATAGCACATGCTGGACTTAAAAGAAATGAACCGCTCCAATGGGAGCTCTTAATTTCTTTTTCATAGCCATAACTCTGGGCTCCTCTCCCCTCACATCACAGAGCCCAGTACTGCCAGCAAGTCTTGCTGTGAGCCAGAGTCCTGTCATTGGCTGACTTTCTTTTTCCCAGTGAGTCTGAAGGCAGTCACAAGCAACAGAGCTGCTACTGCCTACACAATACTTGAATGAAAGAGCTGTAATTAATGCCAACGCCAGCCATTGCAAAACTGTGCAGCTAGAGACTATGAGCTGTACACTGCTGCAGAGAAAATGAGACAGAGACATGAGTGATAGACTGAGATTTGTGAAGCAGGCTTGTGAAACGGGACACGGCAGGCTCCCATAATGGTCCACTCATGTTCACCTCCTGCCCAATTACTGTATTTATGTGTGAGCTGCCAACCTGTACTGCAATGTAAATGGGACTGACTCCCTCCCATACTTTGCGGGCTGTAAGGTTCTGTCTATCACCAATGGAGAAAGAGAGAAGGAGACAGGGACCAGGGGGTAGTTGGGAAAACAGCAAGACAACAGAAGGTAGCCTAGTGGACTCTCCCTCTGTCATGCTGTGTCTGTCTCTTGAGGAAATGTGGCAGTCTCTCTCTCTGGAGCCCCAGTTTGCAGATCTGTCAGCCTTTCTGTCCCACAGTGAGCTGCTCCCAGCCATGCACTGAGAGAGAGAGAGAGAGAGAGAGAGAGACTGAGCGGCAGAGGATTCCCTATTCCCCATCCTCCGTCCCCCACCCTCAGCCCATTCCCTGCAGCCAGACCTCACAGAGCAGCACTGGGACATGTCTGGCTTGGGGCTGGGAGATCAAGGGTTCCAATGTACATAACTGGATAATGGGACAGTGGCAAGTGTCCCCAATTCCCCCAGACAGGCAGTGAGTACAGGAGCACGACCAGGAGTGAGGCACTAACTGGTGACCTGAAGCCGACCACCATCACTGGGAACTGCGCACCCCCCTAGAGGGGGTGAGAGAGCGAGTGTCCTGGGAGCTAGTAAAGCCTCTTCAAAGAAATGAGACAGAGTGAGAGACACACTGGTGAGTGGGACAAAGAGAGGGACAGTGATGAGTGTTTCACTGAGAATTGCTGCCCACTTGCCCATAGGAGTGAAAGAGAGACTCAATGACACCGGAGTGACAGTGGGTGGACAGTGGCAGCAGGTACAGGGCCTGGTCACATTAGCTGTATCCTGGGCTCTGTCTCTCTTTCTCTCTCTCTCTCTGTCAGTTGGTGTGTGTGGTTCAGATGAGTTGTACAGCAGAGGGAAAAAGGAGTGAGGCACCCCCCCCAATGACTTTTGTCTCAGCTGAATGTTGTGGCAGCTGACACCCTGTCCATCAGAGAGAAACTGAGAGTTGGGAGCCAGCCACTCATGCAGACCAGAATGTGTTTTGTGTCAGCAGCACTCATTCTCCCAAAATCTCTGTGGCAGCAACCTTTCCCCTTCCACCAAGACAGTGCAGACCGCTGCCTGATCCGCTGCCCTGTCCATCTTAATAAAAGGCTTTAAAGTAAAAAAAAAAAAATCTGCCGGTGAGGGATTTGTATGAGCTAAATGTTATTGTGGCATCTCCTGCCCCATCTGTGCAGTATGTCTGAGAAAGAGAGAAAGAGAGAGAGAGAGAGAGAGAGCAAAATAGGGACATGTGAAGCAGAATTCCTGCAGTTTGTTGTCTATCTTTCTGTCTTTGGAGTCTGTCTGTTTTTGTCTCTTGAGTGACATTGACCCTGGTTTGCGTGACTGACATTGAGTTCTGTCTTGTAGTGGACATGAGACATAAGGCTACCAAATTTCAGGGAGGATTCAAGGGAGACACATTAAGGGGCTGAACATTTGGGGGCTTAGATGTCCTCTGGTGAGTTTTGGGACTTTTACTGAAGACAAAATACACTTAGTTACATCCTCCCCACCCCTGACTCCAGGGAACAAATTATTTTTTCCCCCTAGAGTCAGGGATGTGCGTGGGAGATTTTGGCTGGCCTTTGAACAACTGGCTGACCAACAATGTCATCCACCCCACTGCATAAGCATTATTGTAATGTACTGCAAAATTTTCAAGGTTTAAGTGTAACCCACAGTGCCTCACCTTCCCCCTGACAACCCTGCACCTGTGTTGTTTTTATCCCATCTCTGACATACAGGGTGACTCTCTTGTCTTTTTTTACACCCCCCCATCCCTCCTGAACGGAGCATAACCCCATACATTTATGTCCCACCCATAATTTGCAGTGTACCAGGTTTCAGTTATTGCTACTATGTCCAGGTCTGCCTCAGGGCTGGTATCGGTTTTTTATGGGCTCTGGGCAATGGACCTCTGGAAGGCCCCCAGTCAGACCCGTCTGTCAGTTAAAAAAATAAATACAAAAAACCCGCACCAGCCAGCTTACCGTCACCAAACCTCCCCACACAGCAATAGTACAGCAACGAGCAGAAATAATTCCACCCACCCCAGCAGCAGCAGGCCAAGCCAGTAAACCACTCATGTTTGAATCGACCTTCCGACCTACAGAAGGCCAGTCCCCTCAGACCCATCTGTTAAAAAAAATGATAAAACCACATCACCAGCTAGCTTGCCATTCCAACACCAGCTCTCTCGCCACACAACAGACAGTTCAGCAGCAAAGGCAGAATTAGTACAGTCTCAGAGTCCAGACAGTGCACTGGATTACAGCTCAGCCTCCCCTCCCTGAGTCTCTGACACCCTCCCTCCCTTCCCTACCCACTCCCAGGGTCTGTACCTGTCCTACCTGCTGGTGTGGTGCAGTGCAGCACCATGTGGGTCACTTAAGTCAGAGAGCTTTATTTAAATTATCTACACCCAGGGCTGCTGCTGTCGACTTCTTGTCAATGGTGCATTGGTGCCGTTAGCTCCAAATCCACACAGGCCTAATGTGGTCATGATCAAGCGGTCGCACTGACAACCGATCTCTCTACAGACTCAGTCCTGGCAAGCAGTGCTCTTTGCTCTGCCACTGCACAGAACTTTGAATTCAATTAAACTCCCACCTTTGCACTGACCAGTGGCGCCACCTTCGCAACAACGTCATTAGAGAAACATCACAAATCAAACAGCTAGCTGACTGGCTGGGTTGCTCAGGCCCACCCCTCCACCACACACTCCTCCAGCTATTGGCTGCTGCCTGCATATTCCTTTCCACACCCTGCCCCCCCAGGCTACGGCACAGAATGCTAATGGATCGGGACCCAGGGCAGGCAGGCAGCCTTGGCTGATTTGGAAGGGGAATGCCTACGCCGCCTGGACCCATTTCGTATAGTTTTCTTGTCTGTCACTCTCAGCTCACGGCAGCAGCAGCAGTGTATGTAAAAAATGGAATCATGGGCCTGGGACCAGCTTCACCACCAGTATGCAGTGGCTGGAGGCCAGTGAGCAGAAAAAAAGCATGCTGCCAGCACAGCACTACAGCAAAGTTTACCCTTCTTTTAACCCTGCCTGGGCTCCTCTCTGGTGTCAGGGCCCTGAGCAACTGCCCAGGTGGCCCAGGTGCTGATGCCGGGCCTAGTCTGCCTCTCCTATCAACACCTCCAGATCAGTGATTTTATTTCCCAGGCTATGGGCATTACTCACAATGGCCTTCCATGTCTTGCAATCTAGATTGCTTCCCCTGCCACTTTTACTACACCCCTGCTGCATTCCCCTACTTCAGTTCTCCTTCCTGACTGGTCCCTGTACTTTGCTCCCCCGGCTACTTCTTTTGTTTGTGTCGTCAATTTATTTTCCTGCCTGTGCCCACTTGGGGTGGGGTGATACTAAGCCTCTTGACTCTCCTGGCTCTTCTCACTTGGCCACTATAAATGCATGCTGCTGAAGCATTTAAACTTCTCACTCAGGATCAGAGTCCCCTTCCCAGATCGATGCAAGCTGTCATTTTGTTAATGTAGCGTTAGAAGTGATATGTGGATAATAGGCCTTCAGGAATTACCCAAGAGAAAATTATCTGTGAAGAGGAAAACTTTTCTACTTTTTAAAATAGATAATTCCTGAAAAAGACCTAAGGTTGAAATGTTGCCTCTGTTTTTATTGTGTGTTTGATATTGTACAACCATTTTATGTTTAGTGCGCAGATGGTATGTCGATATAACAATTTATAAATTACTAATGTGATTTCAGCCAAACCCTGAAGAGACACAGTGCCTCTCATTTTGAATAACTGTGCTGTTTTGCAGAAGTGATTGTAGGGGACGCTCCACTTCAGCACCAGGGGAGAGGATTACAAAATGAAATAATAAAACAGAATGTTAAAGTTAACTATAAATTACTCAAGCTAAACTGGAGTTTCTTATAAGATAATAGGGTCTCTGAGGGACATCTCTTGTAAGCGTCTCCTTTTGTGAAGGTTAGGGAGGCAGACCCACTCAGCTTCATGGTCCTCCTCATGCAAACCTCACACTATGAGTATCTTATACCACCATACAGTAACACTGGGCATGCTCATCCTAGCTCCTGCTGCACTCTCTCCCTGGTCCTCGCTCCTTTGACCCCTTGACCCCTCCAAAGTTTCTACATTAGATGTGCTGCAGCTGTACTTATTGGCGACTCCTGACACCCACTGCTCGCTCTCTCTCTCTGTCTCTCCCTCCCTCTCTCTCTCTCTCTTTCTTCCTCTCTTCCTTGCTGCTCTGAAATCCTCCCCCCCAGGCTTCTACAATAGCCACTGTGTGAAAACCACTACCAGTGGCAAACACCACTGTAAATACCTGCAAGTGAATGCAGGGCATTGGCAAATGCTTGTCTCAACTTGACAACTCTTGTCTTGCAGTATAATCTTATTAACAGACCCATCAGCACCAAGGGTTGGGTTTCCCCAATGATTTGTGTGGGAGTGTTCAGAGCTGAACTGTCACCTGAGTGTGTAAACAAAGGAAATAATTTCTTAACAACTGAACTCTAATAACCCTTGTGAGTTTGCTGAGGTGCATGACCTGAAATACTATAAGCTTCCATTCACCGCAATAGCAGTGGAGCTTAGTAGTAGTAGTAGTAGTGGAGGTTATTTATAAGTGGTGCCCTTCCCCTGAGGCCCAGGGCACCATTACAAAAAAGTATAACTTACAACATTAAAGCCATATAGCGATACAAGTAGTGATCATCATGCAAGAAATAAAACATTACAATACAAACAGATAAAATAATTATAGCAATTCCCACTAAAAACTATCCCATAAAATAACATCCCTACTAAAATTCACTGAATAAAACTAAAGACTGATGTGCTGTAAGCACTATACAGCTTCTCAAACAGTCTGCTGAAAAATCTATATTTTTTTGCACATTTATAAAAACAGCCAACAAGGGGGCCTACTCCCTCAAGGTCATGGGCAAAGAGTTCCAAAGCACTGGGCCCCCTATTTCAAAGGTCCAGTTGCCCAAAGTTTAGTCTTTTCCTTGGGAGCACCAGGATACCCTCCTGGGAGGATCACAGTGGGTGAACTGGGGTGTACAGGTGCAGGAGATCACACAGGTAAGCTGGGTCCCACTTGTGCAGAGCTTTATAGGTTAACAAACATATTTTAAATGAGATACACCACTTCATCAGCAACCAGTGCAGATCACGCTATGACAGGGAAACATGGCAAGATCTTGACAAGCCCGTGTGTAACTGGGTGGCTATGTTATGAAGCAACTGCAGGCAGAGCTGCAGCTATGAATTTTGGGGCCCCGGACAAGTCACTTGAAATGGGCCCACGTTTCTCAAACCAGCTAATGCCAGGGGTAATGCCAGCTCCTTAGGTGGGCCCCTCCTGAGCTCAGGGCCCCAGACAACTTCCCCACTTCCTCCCTATTTTTTTTTTTTTAATTTTTATTTTAGCTTTTGTTGACTGGGTAAGTGCACTAGACAAATCCTGCCTATTTTCAGGCACGACCCGGGAGGAGGGGGAGGGGGATACAGATGAATGCCAACTGACCTTGAACCAGATTAAGCTGTTGGTGGTATTTTTAGTGAATGAGGGAAATTTGGCCAGGACACCGGGGAAATTCCCCTACTCTTTTCAATAAGTGCCATGGGATCTTTAACATCCACCTGAACTACCACCAATCCAGGCAGATGGGACCTCGGTTTAACGTCTCATCCAAAAGACGGCACCTCAGAAATGCAGCACCCCTCTCATGCTGCATTACAGTGTCAGTACTGGGATATTAACCCAAGTGCCTGATGTGGGAACTGAACCCACAGCCCTCTGATCTCCCGGCCTCAGAGGCGAGTGTGCTACCTACTGAGCCACTGACACTGCTAATTAACTGCTATTACTGCGGCCCTGACTGTAAGTGTTGTACAGTACCTCCATTAACCCCAAGGCAGAGAGTGTTACAATAGTCTAGCCTCGAGGTAACAAACACGTAGATCAGTGTGGCCAGGTCTTGGAACAGAATAAAGGATCAGATCTGGCAGATGTTCCAGAAATGAAAAAAGCCATTCCAGACAATTACATCATTGTCTCATGTCATCTATAACAGAAGCAGTTATCACACCACTTCACTTTATATCTTAGTACAACCATGTGTCCACAGACATCTTTGCCCTCACTCTGTTCCATCTCATGCCATCCTTAACCAGGAGTAGCACACTAAGCTGAAAGGTTGTTTACAGGTGCAACCTGGGAGCACAGGGAAGTGAAGTGACTTGCTCAGGATCACATAGTAGCCACAGATATTGCTAGCTATTTCCTGAAATTTCTGTGGTATTTGTAGAGAAATCTCCTGCTTTCGGCATTTCCATAGTAGGGGCAGCAGGGAGAAACTCTTCAGAAATTTTGCGAAATATCTGGAAATAGCTGGCAATGTCTGTGGCTACTGCTGTATATGCTAATGGGGGCAGCAGGATTTAAACCCAGGTCTCCAGGTCTTCAGCTCAGAGCCTTAAACCACAAATTGATGCAAGAACATGAAATTATTCTCAGTCATGTCAGAAGAGATTTGCCACTTTTGGTTTTAACTTTTGCTGTATTGTGCATAATGTTTCCTATGTTGATTCTATTTCCATGGTCAGGTTACAAGTTTTGATGCTGACCAGAATTTGTTTACTAGCTGTATTAGTATTCATGCTGCATCACTCTCCTGCAGTTTAAGCAACCCCTTAGGAATAGCTTAAAAGTAAAGCTTGCACAAGCCAAACATGAGCAAAACACTGTCAAATAAAATGCCTTACCATAGTCTGTTTCTCCACAGCTGCTGTATTTGAGAGGGTCATGAGGGTCGCGGACATTTTGCCCTCCCTCACCCTCTGGACCTGCATCACATTAACAAGGTACGGAGCTCATGGCCACACTGACACAGGAGCGCTACTCGGCTGAATCATATAGGCAGACTGCATTTGAATTTGAATCTGGACTTTTCGCCTTTTTTAGCCTCTTGTGTTAACCTTAATCCAAATTGCTGATCCAACATTTTGGGTCATCGTACATGTGGAGATAGTTTATTTGATAGTTCTTTTCAATGTGGAGATAGTTTATTTGATAGTTCTTTTAATAGCAGCTAGTACATTAAATCTCAGTCAATTCTGCCTGTTACCTTAAAGGTCTTTAGTAACTGGTGATATTAGTACTTTAAACCGAAATCATGGCTGTGACCTTAATGAATAGTTGCCTGCTTATACACTATTGAGGCATATGAACTTGCCGTTTTAAGTCTATTTAGCTGAGTTTATTGTTTGTAAGCCAAATGTGCACTGAAGTAACTTACTACAGTAACCAGGAGTCTGTGCACTGTTAGGTGTTATCTCTTTCTCTTTCTCTTTCTCTCTTTCTTAACTGCCGTCATTGTGTAAAGCCTTCTGCTGAAGCTGCTACTGTGTAGCTAGTGGCTGCCCTCCCCCACCATCCCAGTACATAAAATGCCTTACCATAGTCTGTTTCTCCACAGTTGCTGTATTTGAGAGGGCCATGAGGGTCACAGACATTTTGCCCTCCCCCACCACCTGGACCTGCATCACATTAACAAGGTACGGAGCTGGTGGCCACACTGACACAGGAGCGCTACTTGGCTGAATCCTGTAGGCAGACTGCATTTGAATTTGGCCCCACCAACGCTCCAGGTTGGCTCCCCACCACCCCCACCACCACCCTTGGTCAACTCCATCTTATACAGGATCGATGTTTCCTGATGGAACCAATCAGCCCTTTTTCCCCATCTGCAGCCTATAATGATCCACCACTAAAGGCAGACCAGCCTGGCTAAGTTCCCCATGCTGTAAAGAATCTACAGCCAGTTGCTTAACAAGGAATCCTGTCCTGGTTTCTTGTCCTGGTTCCTCCTGTAGCGGACGCTGTCACCTGACCATCGGGCATGGTGTCCTCCACAATGAAGGGTGCTGATCAGTTCCTCATGCACTCAGCCGTGACTGCCCCCCTTCCAACTGTGATGTCATATGGCATCTACACCCGCAGACTAACCTTAATATTGCTGGTGGCTTTACTTCCCTTGCAATGCGGTGAACCAGCAGGCCCACTTATCATGCACCCACCCACACTACTGGGTACACATCCCACCCACCACCACCTCCCTACCACTCTATCTACCCCATAGTACCCTCCACCCTACCCCAACACGCCCACCCCCCTCACCCCACTCTAAACTTCCATCCTGCCCATTCCTATACCAGGCCATCCTAGCCCTTCTTCACATGCCTATCCCTAGCTCACCCCCCAAGCCTCCCTGCCACCTCCACTCAGCTAAAGGAAGACATCTTATAGCCCTCCTCAAAATGATTTGCTTGCTTCTACTGTTATCCGGCAACGTCCACCCAAATCCAGGCCCAGTAGCACACTGCCAATCACTGTAGCTCTCAGGGCAAAGCATAACCTGGATGAATATCTGCAGCCTACCAAAAATAATTTTCACCTCTGCATTGCTGACTTGTCCAGCATCAACCCAACATCTTGGCCCTTACAGAAAGTTGGCTTTCAAAAAAGACCCCGGACTCCTTTGTCTCAATCATTGGTTTCTCCCTGCTAAGAGAAGATCATAAGGGAAAGAGAGATGGTGGCTGTGCCTTGTATGTAAACAATGCACTGCATTATCAAGCACTGCCAGTTCCCTCCCTGGAGAATGGTGCTCAAGCTCTCTCTATAAAACTCACACCAGACCCAAACCGGGCCCCGCTATTTCTCACTGTCTCCTACATCCCCCCGTAACCAATCAGCTGCATGTCAATCTCTCACAGACTACCTTGCCACCCTCCCTTACAAGAAGGAACAGGTCCTAGTTGGAAACCTTAACATTAACTGGCTCACAAGCACATCAGCTCATGCCAAAGACACCTTTGTGGCTTTAAATATGTCCCGACTGGTATCCCAACCCACTAAAACAAACACCAGCAATGGAACCTGCACACTACTAGACATCCTCATTACAAATCATCCCCACCATATTACTGATCTTGTGATCCTACTTAACTCCTTGAGTGACCACTCCCCAATCCTGTTTAACTGGTCCTGTCGATTACCAAAACCTCCACCTAACGTCACCTATCATCGCTGGTTATGGCCTGGTGGTCTCACTAAACTCAGGCAGCACCTATCTAACTGTGACTGGTCCCCTATTTCCCATGCCCTGCACATTAACGACGCCCTTAACTACTTTACTGCCACTTTCAGTGAAGCCTGCGATGCATTCGCACCCTTCATCAAATCGTTCTTCAATTAGAGAAATGCCCCCTAGATTACCCTAGCACTGCTGCAGTTGCTCAAACAAAGAAAGAACCTATGGCAACGAGCCACTGACTCTGGCTCACCAGTGGAAAGGCAAGCCTACAACACTGCCCGCAATAAGTGCACATGGGCAATATGCAAGACCAAGTCGGACCATTATAGAACTACCCTGGCCGCCTCCTGGGGTAGCTCTTGTAAGTTCTGGGATAACATTAAGGATCTCAATGGGAAAGCCTGCTCTCCCTCACCATCCCAGCTTAACATTAATGGTGCAACCACCACTGACCCACTAACCATTGCAAACTGCCTCAACTCTATATTCTCTGACCTCAGCTCAGTTCTTCCAAGTAACTTATTTGACTCAGTACAGTCTAAGCCAGTGTCAAATCTCCAACGATCCCCTTTCTATCTTAAAGTCATTACCATGACTGAAGCCAAACACTACCTATTCAAAGCCCTCAGTGGCTCCAATTATTGTAAAGAATAATTTGACATGTGAATCCTAAACCTTGTTATTGACTCTGTCCTCTCATCGCTCACTGCCCTACTAAACTGGTC
Organism: Neoceratodus forsteri; assembly: GCA_016271365.2. Lineage (NCBI taxonomy): Eukaryota > Metazoa > Chordata > Ceratodontiformes > Ceratodontidae > Neoceratodus > Neoceratodus forsteri. The sequence goes on along the minus strand of JADMNL010000035.1, from coordinate 27,396,722 downwards.
CCTGCATCTGAGCCAGTTTCTGACCTTGTGGAAAACAGTCACCATAACCCCTATACTAAAAAGCAGTGACTGCTCATCCCTAAACAATTACCAGACCATCTCAATTCTTCCTCCACTTTCAAAAGCCCTTGAAAAAATTGTGGCTGACGAGCTCACTGAATACTTGCTCAAGCATGGCCTACTGTACAAAAAGCAACACAGTTTCAGAGCCGGTCATAGCACCACAATGGCCTTTACAGAATTTTCTAACTCACTTCATGCTACTCTGGACAAAAGACACCTGGCAAGGGCTGTGTTCATAGACCTCTCTAAGGCCTTAAACATGGTTTCCCATCCCCTTTTACTTAATATTCTACAACACACTGGGGTTTCCCAAGGCCCCCTCTCCTGGTTCTCCAGATACCTATCCACCAGAACCCAGTGTGTCAAAATTAGCAATACCCTACCTACCACTCTCCCGGTGCACTCTGGTGTCCCCAAGGGATCTATACTGGGCCCCCTGCTCTTTAGCATATATCTCAATGCCTTGCCTAAATCCTGCTCTGGGAATATTCTCCCATATGCGGATGACGTAGTTCTCTACACCTCCAATCCTGATCCTTCCTTTCTCCAGCTTGTGCTCCAAGACTCCTTCAAACAAAATGAAAACTGGTTTACTGAGCAGAGAGTCAATGTTAAAAAGACCAAAACTATGCTCTTTGCCCACCGACAGAACAGGGCTAAGGATTATCAACCGAATATCCTCTCCAATTCTGTCCTCCCTCTGGAGCAGGTCCAAACCTATAAATACCTAGGCATCACCTTTAACACCGCCCTCTCATTCCATGACCACATTAAAACCCTATCCTCAGCCACTAATGCCTGTATCAGTCTCCTATACAGGCACAAAGATTGCCTACTACCAGATGCATTGTACCTGGCAGTAATGTCCTGTCACTGGCGGATTACAGATTCACCATCTATGCTGCCTCTGACCCAATGGAACTCCAACAAATCCAACTTGTTATCAATAAGGCCTGCTGGCTTTTCTGTGGTACAGATAAGCATACACACACCTACACCATCTACACACTCACAAATGTTCTCACACTAGAGGAAAGGCTGCAGTATCAAACCTGTCTCCTCACCAAAAAAATCCACTTGGTCCTTACCCCAGTCAGTGTTGTGGCCTCCCTCCAGTTGGTCACCCTCTCTGTGGCCACTCGCCCTGCCACCAATGCTATCTGGAAGGTACCCAGGGTCAAGACCTCATTAGCACAAAGATCATTCCCCTTCAGAGCCCCCTCATGGTGCAATGCCCCCTCCCCATTGCTGCAACTACCAAGTTAGGTCTGTTTAAGACGGCCCTAAAAGCCCATATTCTATCTGCACGTAGCTTCCAGTGCAACCACTAGCTTCACCCTAGGCCCTGCCCTTTCATAAGATCAGCGATGAAGTGAACAGGAACGCACAGGAACTCAGTTCCTGTACATTTTTCGCAGCAGGAACGGAGTTCCTGTACTTCTTCCCACTGACACTGGAACCAAAATTCTTAAACCAGCAACATAATGACAGTTTCTGGCCCTGTGACCTGAAATCAGGGTTTTCATAACAACATTTGACTTGTACAACAGTGCTATTTTGCTAGAAATAATGAATATGTCTAACTGAATTTACTAGTATCTAAATAGATAGACATGTCTTCACACAACAATCCCTCACAGTGAGGATCTTCATTCTGTATTTCATTTTTGCTAGTACCCGAGTTCCTGTACTTCTTGTCTAGCACTTGCAGCACTGCATAAGATGCTATTCTTGCACTGACTAGGTCTCTAATGAGGCTGATCGCTTTCTCCTGAACCTGGGGCCCTATGCCCTAGAACTATCTGAACTAGCCCACAACACACTCTTTTTCGGATCCTGACAATGCCTCAGAAGGCTGCACACTGCAAAACATCACTTGTAACATCACCCTAACATCCAACCATAACCTGTATTGCTGCATCTATTAGCTTCCGCATATATAAAGCATGTTCACTACACATCTGTACGTTCTGTATGCATGCAATTCTACCTCCTTCTTTTATAGCAAACAACTGTAGGCAATTACCCTACGTACACTAGATTGACTTGTATGACTAGTCCCATTGTTAAACTGTATTTACTGATTGTTGTACTTGTCTCAGTAATACCTTGTACTTGATGTGTAGCCTTTGGAAACAAGTCTATGACTCAAAGGGTTACAAGTCCTATGCTATAAATAAATAAATAAATACATTATGCATGCTTAAAACCACTGTCACTGTGGATACCCACCTCTATGATCAAACAGCCACAGAATCACACTGCACTTCAGTGATTTGGGTTTTCACAACCCAGTATACTGTAATCTGATTATATTGTAGTTAGTTGTTCTTGTCCACTCCCACATGCTTGATTTGTGTCCCAAAAACAAAGGCTGGTCATATATTGTATGCATGGCAAGGTTTTTGGTTTTTAATCACTTTTTTCACTACTCTCAGATATCTAAAACAGTTGCATACCTTGTATAGTAGTGAAAAACTGAAACAATGAACTACTGTTGTTGTGAAATGTCATTTCCAGTACCTTCTTTTGATATGGTGCATGCACAGCTGCATTTGAATAGAGTGGCAATGTTGCATCACACAGTATTAGACTAAATCATGTTGTATATTTGCAGCTCAATGAGAGTCACCTGTTCAGTTTCTGTACCTGAACGGGTGCATGATAGATCCAATTCAGCAGTGGGTTAAAAATGACCACTACATGGGGAGGGGTGAACCCAAGGTTACTTCAGTAAAGAAAATGTATTGTTTTACAAACAGGTTTTGCATTTATTTTTTAGAAAATGTATTGTTTTCAGGAATAAAGCAATTTACAGGTTGAAACAATGCCAGTTACCTGATAATAATCCCTCCCTATTCCTTGGGGAGATACTGTACTTGGTGGATAGAGCCAATCTCCCTGCCTGCAATGCCATCCAAAGGATATGAGAGTGAGCCAACTCTTCCCCTCCAAGTCCTAACCCAGCTTAAATTACAAAATAGTTTAAACTGATATCCTGTAGCAGAGGTCAAGGAGATTCAAGAACAAAATGGTGCCCTGTTTTGTGTCAGGAATCCCAGAGTCCACACTCCCTAGTAGCACCTTTTCACAACTGAGGCTGGATGGCTCTGCCACACTTTGCTACTGTTTTTTTTTTTTTTTTTACTTTTGAAGTTTCCATTGGGAAGGGGACCCTGCTGCTAACCTTCAGTGACTGTTACAGCACATGAGGATGATAAATAATACTGTATCCAATCCAAAACAGGAGCCCAACAAACTAGTACCTCTCACCCCAATCCCTTCCTCCTGTGCTCTTCAGAATACTCTGGCTGCTTAAACATTCTCATCACAACAAAGTATAGTGGAATATTTGAGCAGCAAGAACTGTACCTCACTGTTGAACAACTTGCAGTGCTCCCAGATTTACAGGGATTCCTGTATTTTAAGGGATTTCTACTACAAAAATGGGATATGGGAAGGAAATCTTTTATTTTTAAAATATCAGGGGAAATGGACAAACACTACGGGAAAATGCCCACTATGAATCTCATGGCTGCCAAGATCCAGACAGAGCCCTCCATTTGGTGCTCAGTTTGCTGACTTTGCTACACTAAGCAATTCTGTTGGTCCATTTGCAGCCTGTGTTTCTCTAGGGTAGTAGGGTAATGTGTTGGCAGTGCATCTTTCTGAGGATGAATTCAGATCTTCTGATCAAGAACCTGTGAACTGCTGCATGATCCAAACACCTGCCATATGGCCCCACTCAAAACAGCAACACCGTTGTGTCAGCCGAGCTGCATCTCAAATGCCACTGTTCTGGACTGACAGAGAGCCTAAGCCATTGAAGGTAAACCAGCCTTCTTGTGGGCAGCCTCAGGTTAGTCTATTTTAACTCATTTTAAGTGCAAAATGAGTTGGACAAAAGACTGACCACTTGATGATGATATGCTTTGGGGAGGGTGCAAGAAAAAGTGCTTAAGTGTTGCTTGAGGGAAGCAGTGCCCCAAACCACCAAGGCAAACAAACCTTCTGTTTTGCAAATTTGTCTATTTCAAACACATGAAGTGCAAAAAGTGAGCCAGACAAGAGATTCGATGATGGTGGGCTTTAAAGGGTGATGGGGACACAAGGAGTGCTTAAGTGCTACTTGGCTTGTTTGGTGCACAGAGCAGAGTTGTGTTTTTAAAAAGATCACTAAGGCAGCACTTCTTCTGACCAGCCTAGAGGTTGAGGTTATTTGAAAAAAAAAATTAGACAGTGTTTCTATTTAATTGTGAGCCTGGGAAAGGTATGGGGGTGTCTTCATCAAGATAAGCAGGAGTTATGAATTATATGTGTGAGATCAGAAGGAACCCATAGACCCTGGTCTGGCCTAAGGTTAGTAAAATAAATGAAAAAAAGGGAATATTTGTTTTTACCTCTGAGAGTTCAGTGCACAAAGCTGTGTGTGTGTGCGCGTGTGTGTGAAGGGGGTGCTTAAGCATGCCAATGAAAAAACACAACAATACACTGAAACAATATTTATTAATAGAGCACTACAGGTACACAGAGCTGTAGGCCCAATGCATGATTGGTGTGCAGTGGCTATGCATGCATATCTGGGGCGAGTAGCTACTCCACACCCCCTGTGCCTCCTGCATGGCATGCATGAAGGAGGCACATACCAGACCCACTGCACCCAATCCTCCATGTCTGCAGACAGCTCCAGGATGGGGATGTTCCAGGGGCGTGCCAGCACTACGTGTATTCACTAACCCGTGTAGTGCTGGCCGCATGGGTGCAGAGGGTGGTGCAGGGTACACCAGGGAGACCCTGCCATCACCTATGGCATACCCCCATGAACACAGGTATTCGGTCACTGGGGGACCAGGACAGTGCACACTGTGTTGCTTCCAACTGCTGGGCAGCAGGAGGTGGCAGGGGCAGCTGGATGGGTGAGCACCCAGAAAGTTTATGTGAGGCAGCACTGGGACTGGAGAGTGACACACTGGTCTGGGTGCATGATATCAGCATGCACAGCCCCAGACCCATGCCACCCTATGTGTGAGATCCACTATGAGTCCCAGGGGGGCATCCCATTGGATGTCTGCCTGGGACAACTCCTCCCCCAGCCACCCTGCAGAATCCTGTACATTGGGGGAGGAGCCGTGGATAGGTGGTCGGCATTGGTGAATGTCAGTATGGGTGCACCTGTCTGTGGGGTGCAGGGGCAAGAGTGGGGTTTGCACATTTTGTGCATCCCTATGCCCCTTTCATGCATTGTGAGCAGAACACAAAATGTATCAGTCTGTGATTAAGGGGTACATTTGAAGTTAAGGCATTTCATACTATAAATAGAATACTGTACAGGGGACTGTATTATTATAAAGTTATAATACCTTCAGGAGGTTCTGGAGACATGTGAACCTTGAGAACTGAGCTTTATATATTCCAACATGTCCCCAGAACCTCAAGATGGTATTATATTGTTACATATAAAGTTCTTATAGTTGTAGAGTAGTTATGTGATACATTGTAGGTGATTTTTGTTTATTTAAAATAAATAAGAACTCATAAAACAGCCTGAACATTTGTCCTAGTGATTTTATTGACTGGCACACTGACATCAATTGCGTACTTACATTGATTTGTGCATACAGGAAAATCTACAGGAATTTTATCCCAGTTTTACATGGAAAATACAGGGAAAATTAGGGTGCACTATAGGAAAATGCTTTGCTTGATCTGGGCGCACTGAACTTGTATGAAACATTGCCATCCCATGGAAAGTGGTAAATAACAGCTCAGTGGACAATTCCCAGCCCCTCTGTGACCTAAACCAGGATGATAATGCCACTCTCTTGGAGTGGCTCTTAGAGCCCTTTTTTTTTTGTTACACCTACCTTGAGCTGTAGCAGCTGGCTCCTGTAAAGTTTTGGTTATTGTGTTTCACATGTTACAGCTTAACAGGCACAAGAGGAGCTGCACAGCTGGTGATTCACCTGTCACCACCTATATAGCTGCTCAGCTTTACCAGGATGGAGCTGTTATTCCTGTTGTCACCTCTCACTTGTAGAAAGTCAAGCATCAGAAGCCAGGCCACCTCTATGCTTCCATGTTGCCACCAGAGCCAATCTCCATCCTCTGCTTCTACTGTATGGTCACACCCATGGCTATTAGAAAGTGCCATTGAAGAGGTTTCAGATTTTTTTTTTAAATAAGGTGTGAGTGTTGGATAGCGCACAATTTCAAACACCCACAGTAGGCATCAGGGTCAGTAGCAAGAAAACAGTACAGTGAGGAGTGAGGCAGGAAGTGTACTTTAGTTAACGGAGAGGACATGGACAGATGGTACCATGAACAGCCTGGTGTGACATGACTGAAGTGGATGGGAGAACACTCTCTTTAAAAGTGAGCCTCTGTAAGTCAGAACAGCACAACTCCATTGAACTTTTGTGGCACCTTTCCACCTGCTAGCCACTATCTGACTATGTATACCACTCATCTTTTTGTGGCAAATGAACCCCTCAGTGCAATGTGGACCAGATTGACCTGGTGGCAACAGTCAGTACTGGCACTGTGAGCAGCTTGCTGTGACATGAGTGAAGGGGGCAGGGGACCTCTCTCTTCAAAAGTGAGACACCGCAAGTGGCTCTCTTGATTGGCTCTCCATGTGAGTGGCTGTCTCAGGAGTGGCTAGAGTCATCAGTGATAGTCACAGGTGGGATGCTGTTACATATGAACAGATCACACCTTAGGTTCTTTGCATGGTATTCTGGACAAAGAAAGTAACAACAAGTAGAAGTAATAAAAGAGGTTTATTACAACACTCACGCCATAACAAGTGAAGCAAAGCAATCACAAGGGAGCCAATTTCCCACCATATATATATTTAACTTGCAACCAACAAATGGGTTATTAACAAACACAATTTTCTTGTTGTGTGCTCTTACTGGAGGAACAGTGGGTTTACCTCCCCTATTTATGGATCTGCTAGCTGTAGCTCAGTCATGTCCAGAAGGAATTTTATTTATTTGCAACCACTGTAGGTGCACTGTAAGATGGCATGGTTCAATCCCCCTTGAGCTCCTTGTATAGTTCAGGAGGCTAGACTTACAGTTTATCATATCTATGGAAATGTCACAGACATGGTGAGTCACACTAAGAATGGTAGCAGCTGCAGCATTATACATACTCATCACTGATGAACCATAAAAACCTTCTATCAGTGAGTACAGCCTGTATTAAATAGTATATATACAGCTGACACCATACCTAGACTGTTATTTGTTAAACACAAAAAGTAAGCAATGTTGTGTTAGTAGTGAACTATGTCATTAACAGTTACAACAATTATTTGCTCCTTACAGGCACACCAGTTGTTAAAACAGGTGTTAATGCAAGTGATCAGTTACTGGGGGTTGGGCATATATACAATTCATGCCCACCTCCTCCCGAGCTCCTTTCTCTGTGAAAGATGCAGCATGGAGATAATAGAATACTATATGACCAATGCTGGAACAGATGCCCAGCCATACAATAGTAAATACTATAACATTTGCTTGTAACAGGTGTTTGCATAAATGTTAGAGAACACTCTATTCCCAACAGAGGTGTAGATATTTATCTAAAAATATACTGGCAAACTTTCTTTGCCAATCAGTCATCATCTGGAAAGTTGTATCTTGAATAAATACAGATGGGTTGGTTCCAGCTTGCAAAAAAATAATAATAAGGTCAATACAGTATCCTACTATGATTCAAACTATATTAACATGAGAATAAAATTGGGCCACTGGTTAAAATACACTTACAGTATGCATTACCAGTGGTCACTTGTGAAGGACAGTCTTATCCCTGCAAGAGAGAAAAAAACAAAACACAAGTCATAAAAGGGAACATCTCATTTACTTAAAGTGTCCTCCTTGTGAAAGGTTAGCATTGGTTTCTAAAATGCTGATACTGATATTAACATTATAAAGACATATGCATTTGACTACCCTTGGGGGTAGGACCTTTTTATTGTAGCTACTAGTACACTCCGATGAATTCCTGAAAATGAAATGAAGTATTAATGTCAGATTATTAGGCATTCCTAATTCCCTGAATTTGACATTAGAACCATGTCATTAACACACACATCATTCTGATAACACAAGTTATAATACTGGCATTTTTTATGTACAAAATTGTTAAAAGGGTGTTAAATTAGGCCTGTAACATATATGGTAAAATTTCCCAAAACAGACAGAATACTTATTGTGGAAGTGTATGTTGTAAAGCTATCCTGTTAATGTTAAAGTAAATGGCATTTTACAAATGCTGGGGGTGAACATCCCCTGCCTTCTGATCACCACGTGATGCATGGGGATAAGTGATACAGGACAAGGACAAAGAGCCTTGAGATCTCTGTAAAGGAAGGCATATGTAGGAATGGGTGGGTTTGTAGATCGCAAACAGCGTTTTGGTTGCAATACCAGAGAGAACAAAAATTGCAGTCTCAACGTCATGGACAGATAAGGAGGACTGGAAAAAAAAAAAGTAACTTTTAACAAAAGTACTCTTGACATGCACACCCCATGCAAGTTACATTTGGATAAGAAATATTGATTTAATTAGGGAGGTACATAAATTGTGAACTGGAAAAAACAGGTACAGCTCAAAAACACAAGGAGGTAAAGTGACTTGCCAAAGTTCACACACTCTGCAAACAATGTTTCCTGGGACCAAACCCAGTCATAGCTGCAGTGGCCTTGAGCACCACACTGACTAAGAGGTCTAATAAATAAAAGAATACTGTCTAGCCACTGGCTGAGGCACCAAAAACAAAACTGATAAACTATCATGATTTCTATGATGGCAGATGGAAAGGCCATATTGGAAAGAAAAAGTAGAAAAGCATTTATGTCATGTTTCTATTCTTTGTTTTTTTTGCAACCAACAATGATTAACATGAATCAAGACTAATGACATCAGTCCACATATTTCTATGTTAACCAACCACTTATCTGAAAGATAGGAAGGGGGATAAAACCTTTTATAGGTACATTAGGGAGCATAGAAAGGTTAAGGGAGGAATAGTGAAGATTAATAAGAGAGAGGGGAGGTGGGCAGAGGGAGACAGTGAAAAGGCAGAGATACTGAATAAATACTTTTGCTCAGTATTCACAAAAGAAGATGAGGAGGAGTTACCTAAACCAGACAATCGAAGCACTCTGGGTAGGGGGGTTGACACCAGTCCATTCACAGAAGTAAGAGTCCTGAAAGAACTCCTAAAACTCAAGGTGGACAAATCACTGGGGCCTGATGGGATTCACCCCAGAATCCTAAAAGAACTAAGGGAGGACCTAGTGACACCACTAACCATGCTTTTTAACAAATCATGGGAGGATGGGGTGGTACCTGAGGACTGGAGGAGGGCAGATGTGATTCCCCTTCACAAAAGTGGGAGCAAGGCAGAAGAAGAAAACTACAGACCTGTAAGTTTGACCTCAGTGGCAGGGAAAATGATGGAAGCACTTCTGAAAGAAAGAATTGTTGAGTACCTAGAGGCCAGCGGGGCACAGGACCCAAAGCAGCATGGATTTACAGCAGGAAGGTCATGTCAGACAAATCTAATAGATTTCTTTGACTGGGTGACCAAAGTAATAGACCAGGAAGGGGCTGTGGATATGGCCTACCTAGACTTTAGCAAGGCATTTGACACAGTCCCACACAAAAGATTAATAATCAAGTTAGCCAGCCTGGGAGTGGGTCCCAAAGTAGTAGTCTGGGTTGCAAACTGGCTGCACAACAGGACCCAGAAGGTAATAGTGAGTGGAACACATTCTGAAGAAAGGGGGGTCACTAGTGGAGTACCTCAGGGCTCAGTACTTGGTCCAGTCCTCTTTAACATCTTTATAGGTGACATTGCAGAATGTCTGGAGGGAAAGGTATGCCTCTTTGCAGATGATACAAAGATCTGTAACAGAGTTGATATTCGGGGGGGTAGAAAGGATGAGAAGGGACTTGGCAAGGTTGAAGGAATGTTCAGACATATGGCAACTTAGATTCAATGCAAAGGAGTGCAAAGTAATGCACCTGAGAAACAAAAACCCAGGAGAAGAGTACACAATAGCAGGGGAGGTACTAACAACAACAAAAATAGAACGGGACTTGGGGGTAGTCATATCAGATGATCTAAAGGTTGGTAAGCAATGTGAGAAGTCAGTAAGGAGAGCCAGAAAGATACTGGGATAAATAGCAAGGGGCATCACAAGTAGAAAAAGGGAAGTGGTTATTCCTCTGTACAGACAGTTGGTGAGACTGTGTGCAGTTCTGGAGACCTCATCTATGCAAGGACATAGACAGGATGGAAGCAGTCCAGAGGAGGGCAACTAAAATGGTACAGGGTCTGCATCAGAAACCATATGAAGAGAGACTGACAGAGCTTAATATGTATACCCTTGCTGAAAGGAAGGATGTGGGGGACATGATAGAAACATTTAAGTACCTCAAGGGAATCAACAAAGTCCAGGAGAGTAGCATCTTTCAGAAAAAGAGATGTGTCAGAACAAGGGTACACAATTTAAAGATAGAGGAGGGATGGCTCAGGGTAATGGTGATGAAATTTTTTTTCACAGAGAGAGTGGTGGATGCATGGAACTGCCTTCCTGGGGAGGTTGTTGGGGCTAAAACAGTGGTAGAATTCAAACATGCATGGGACAGACACAAGGCAATTGTAGTGGGGGGTGGCAGGAAGTAGGCTGTTGGTTAACTAGAATCTGCAGCTTATCCAGTAGGTAGGGAAATGGGCAGACTGGGTGGGCCAAGTGGTCCTTATCTGCTGTCAAAGTCTATGGCCCAGATATTCAAACTGCGCTCAAAACTGGCGCAACAGCAGGAGCAAGAAACCAGGTGCGCGAATGCGCAACAGGTGCGATATTCAAACATGGAGCAGAGCAAATTGCGCAAGCAACCAACGCCTGAATATCGCATACTGTGCCATCGCAAGAACCAGGAAGGAGAAGCTGAGCTAAAATGTTGCGCTATGGCGCAACCAGGGAAGCTCAGCTGAGCATTCCAGAGCAGCCATAGCGCAAGCACAGCCCCCCCCAGAGCAATGGAACTGCACATCCAGGGAGGCAGGCTGGGGCCCACCACCAGCCATGGCACACATGGGCACAGGAACACATTGCAGAACCCACACCACATCTGTACACCCCAAGCACATCATCACTGGGGGTGGGACGGATGATCCACCTGCCCATGGGGACAAGCCAACAAAGCATATCAGAGCCCTGACACCCCAGCACAACCACTGGCAGGCGGAGAGTGCCACACACAGGGGGTTGACAACCACAGTGCACATCAGCCCCCCGTATGCACAGCACACCCTGCACTGTGACCCCAAGACACCACCCATGTGCAGTGACTGGCACTGCAGGAAACCATGCAGTCCCCCCAGCACACGTCAACCCCGTGCAGCACAGAAGCCTACAAGCCAGACACACCCTGTGCACCCAGCAGTGGGTGGCAGCAGACGGCAAGACCAACTGAAAGTCACTGCCATGCTGGAGATACCTCCCCATGCACACACACCACACACACACACACACACACACACACACACACACACACACACACACATATACCCAGGACCATACCAGCCCAGATGGCATGTACACCCCTGCAACTGAGCACCCATAGGCAGCTGCAAATCAGAGACCAACACATTATTCGTATAAAAATATAAATGTATTTTAACAAAACAAACATTAACAAGAACAATTACAGCTATTTACAAGGGGGGGGGGATGGGTACAAGGTAGGGTTGATCAAGGGGGTAGGGATGACAAACTTGGAGAGGGAAGGCAGGGTGGTAGGGATGGGAGAAGTGGGAAGGGAAGATAGGTCATGGGCCAGCCGGCCGGCCGTCCTCCTGCTGGTGTCTTGCAGTTCCCTGCCACCTCCTCTGCAGGCCATGGTGGTGTATTGAGTGCAGGATGTCGGTGTTCTGGGCCACAAGCTGTCGGATGGCCCTGACATCCCTCGCCAGCCGATGGAGAACCTCGAGGCCTAGGAAAATGGGAACACAGTCAATGGCTGTGACTGACCACAACCCTGAACAGCACCCAACCTGCAAGCCATATACAGTGGCGTGAAAAAGTATTTGCCCCCTTCCTGATTTTCTCTGTTATTGCATATTTGTCACACTGAATGTTTTCAGGTCTTTAGACAAAATATAATATTAGATAAAGGGAACCTGAGTGAACAAATAACACTTTTTTTTTTTTTACTTATTTCATTTATTTAATGAAAAAAGTTAACCAACACCAACTGGCACTGTGTGAAAAGTAATTGCCCCTAGTTAAATCAACCCAATTAAAAGGATAATTAGAGTAAGCTGATTGAACACAGCCAGGCTTGATTACAGCCAGCCCTGCTCAATATAAACCTCACTTATTTTGGCCCTTACCATCAGAGTCATGTTGCCAGCACAAAGATTCAACAAGCACATTATGCCATGATCAAAGGAAGTTCCTGAAAAGATCAGAAAAATAATTGTTGCCCTCTATCAGTCTGGAAAGGGTTACAAAGATATTTCTAAGGCTCTGGGACTCCATCGAACCACAGTGAGAGCCATAATCTCCAAATGGAGAACACTTGGAACAGTAGTGAACCTTCCCAGGAGTGGGCGGCCTGCCAAAATTACTCCAAGGGCACAGTGTAAAATCATCCAAGAAGTCTCAAAGGATCCTAAAACAACATCCAAAGAACTGCAGGCTACTCTTGTCTCAGCTAAGGTCAGTGTTCATGACTCCACAATCAGAAAGAGACTGGGCAAAATGGGCTTCATGTGAGAGTAGCAAGGCGAAACCACTGCTAACTCAAGAAGAACATAAATGCTCGTCTCTCATTTGCCAAGAAGCACCTGGATGATCCAAGCCTTTTGGGAAAATGTTCTATGGACAGATGAGTCCAAAGTGGAACTTTTGGACAACATGGATCCCATAATGTCTCGCGTAAAGCAAACACAGCATTCCACAGTAAGAACACCATACCAACAGTCAAACATGGTGGTGGTAGTGTGATGGTGTGGGATGCTTTGCTGCCTAAGGACCTGGATGACTTGCCATAATTAAAGGAACCATGAATTCTGCTCTGTACCAGAAAATTCTTAAGGAGAATGTCCAGTCATCCTTCCGTCAGCTGAAGCTGAAGCTGTAGTTGGGTCATGCAGCAAGACAATGATCCAAAACACAAAAGCAAGTCCACATCAGAATGGCTAAAAGAAGTAAAATTAAAGTTTTGGAGTGGTCTAGTCAAAGTCCAGACTGAAACCTAATAGAGATGCTGTGGCAGGACCTGAAACGAGCAGTTCATGCTCGAAAACCTACCAAATGTTACTGAATTAAAGCAGTTCTATGAGGAAGAGTGGGTTAAAATTCCTCCACAGCAATGTGAAAGACTGATATTGAATTATAGGAAGTGTTTGGTTGCAGTCATTGCAGCTAAATGTGGCATAACCAGTTATTAAGTGTAAGGGGCAATTACTTTTCACAGTGCCAGTTGGTGTTGGTTAACTTTTTTCATTAAATAAGTGAAATTAAAAAAAAACAAGTGTTATTTGTTCACCAGGTTCCCTTTATCTAATATTACATTTCTCTAAAGACCTGAAAACATCCAGTGTGACAAACATGCACAATAGAGAAAATCAGGAAGGGGCAAATACTTTTCACGCCACTGCAGCCCAATGTCCCGACCTGTGATGGCATGCACCCACCCACAGTGAACATGCACATGGCCATCACAAACAGGCGGCACCAGCTATGCGCACCACTGCCCACACACACTGCCCACGTCAATCACAGTACAAACTAGGCTGGCAAGTGATGGAGCAACGGTGCGATGCCAGTTACACAGCTATGTGCCCAGTGCATGCCTGACCACCAGTGACGATACACAGACGTCTGTGATACTGCACTGTGATGCATGTCACCTGTGTCGTGCCTACATACATGGACATAGACAGTGTCGGTAGATAAGGGCCTATGGGCCACCCAGTCTGGCCATTTGACCTTGTAAGTTCACTCTGTTTTCCTATAAGTCTGTTGCACCTTACCCTGACCTCCAGAATTCCTGTATGGCTATCCCATGCATTCTTAAATCCAGTGACCAAGTCAGCCCCCACCACTTCCTCTGGCAGGGTGTTCCACTTGTCCACCACCCATTCTGTGAAGAAATTCTTTCTCATGTTTCGTCTGAATCGTCCCCCCTCCAACTTCATCCCATGCCCTCTAGTCCTGGAACATCTTTTACGCTTAAAAATAGTGTTTTCCTGCACTCTGTTCCCCCCTGTAAGATACTTGTATGTCCCCATCATATCCCCCTCTCCCTCCCTCCTCCAGGGAGTACATGTTTGGTTCCTTCAACCTGTCTTCATAGGACTTGTGATGCAATCCATGCACTATCCGTGTTGCCCTCCTTTGAACCCTCTCTACCGAGTCCATGTCCATACGTGGGTATGGTCTCCAGAACTGTACACTGTACTCCAGTGTGGGGCCTCACTAGTGTCTTGTATAGTGGAATTATGACCTCCCCTTTGGTTGTGTTGTGCATGGCTGGTGGTCTTGCCCCCCCCAGCATGCAATAGCATCCATAAAGTAATGATACTCACACTCCTCCAGCAGCTGGGTCTGCCGCTGCTGCTGATGCTGCTGCTGCTGCTGCTGCGGTTGGGGCACAACACCCCTGGCACGGGGCCCTGGCACGCCCCACCCTCCTCGAGCGTCCTCAAAATCCGGCCTGTGGGAGACATATGTTGAGACAAACATCAGTGTGACTCAAAAGCAGAGTGCCCCCTGCCCCAGTGAGAGTGCCTGCCCACACAGCCATAACCATCCATCGCACAGCTGCACACACTGACACAGCCAACCGTGTCTGAGCCGGCACCTATGCACAGCCACCCAAGCACACACACACCCCTACAGAGAATATAGGTGCATAGATGGTACACTCACCTGGCCTAGGCACCACGCCCCACCTGGCACACGACCGCAGCCGCCAAGAGTTCCCTCCTTCGGTGGAGGTCACTGTACCGTGCTGGCACTGCTCAGCAGACCGGCTGACCAGTGACCTCCACCAGGTCAGTGGCCACTTGCTGCCACCATCGGATCCCTAGGCATGGTGAGGGGGGCCTCACCATACAGTGCCTCACAGTGGGGCTCCACCAGGGCCACCAGGTTGGCCACTTCAAGCTGGCTCCAGGACACCGCCCTCCTCCTAGCCATGGCACCAACTTTACAGCAGGCAATATGGCGCCCTGCTGCGCCGTGACCCCACATGGAGTTGTTGCGCAATAGACCACCACAGGCTCCAATCGCACTGTTCGAACAGCGCCGTCACTTTACATGGCCCTGTCACCAGACAGCACAATAGGGACGTACACATGGCATGCGAACAGTGCCAGAGGGCAGAGGGCATACACAAGGTCATGGCAATGACGCAAGGCTACGCACAGCGCCATCGGACGTATAGGCATCCTGCGCGACTGCCAAGCTGAGCACCAGTGCCACAGTGGACTATCGCGCAGTAGTGCCACAATGCCATATAGTGCCCAGTGCTGTAGCGCCACTGGCACAATGGTGGCCATGGCCTGAATCGCCTATCGCGCTCAGCAAGTCTGCAGCGTGATAGACGCATGCGTAAGCTGTCTGGGCATGCGCAATGCAGTGTAGCACGCAGCCACAAACCTGCGCCATTAGCTCAGCCGGACCTTCCGTATTGTGCAAAGCGCAAATACGCGATATTCAGCCGACATATGCAAATCATTCGATCAGCCATTCAAAGGCGCAGTGGCGCGATTAGCATGTCATTAAAGTTGCACCACACCTCATTTGCATGTGTTGCACTATAAAAATGCGACAGTGGGTTGTGCTGGCCAGATTTGGTTACTGCAGGTGAGAGGTGAGTTACATGCTGTGTGATGCTCAGGACAATGCTCATGGGCAGGGGTGCCGGAGGATGATAAAGGCTGAGGGGGCTGAGCATGAAAAGGGCACTTAGAAAGGGACAAAGGGCACCCTTTCTATCAGTATCTGCCATGCGGAGAGGAAACGTGGGGCTTCCGCCCCCGGGCCGGCAGCTATGCTCATGGGGAAATGCTGTCGACTGCACAGTGACAGGTGTCCACTTCCACCCATACAGATCACCATGACTGACCAGAGCCAAGCTGAGGGTGTGGATGGCGGGCGTAGGAGGAGGCCGAACTCACGCGGCAGAGACAGAGGCCTCTTCCAGGCCTACCTGGAGGATGAGCCACTATTGAGTGGACGGAGGGCACCCTCAGAGCATGCAGCTGCAAGGGAGGGGTAGCTTGGGCCGTCAACCTGCACGGAAGCCACCAGCACTCCGTGCAGGAATGCAGGAAGAAGATGGGGACTGACCACAGGAGGCTGAAGGAGAAGGTGGCAGCCTTCAGGGCGGCACGTGCTGGCACTGGTGGGGGCCCACCAGTGGTGTTGCAGCTGACCCCTACAGAGGAGACGCTGGTCGCGGCCATGCAGCTGAGTGCCATTGCGGGCGTACCAGGCGGAGGATTCCAGACAGGTGGAAGCCCATCACTGCACGGTATGACATGGTGGTGTTGTTGGGGGGGGGCTGTTGTTCACATGCACTCACATGTACTCTCTTTCTGTTACAGATCCTGTTCGTCTGCAGGAGACGGTGGTGGTGGTGGCTCCAGACAGTGAGGCAGACCTGCTGGACGTGGAGGAGGGACCATCCACCTCCACCACCAGCCTGCAGGCACTGCAGCAGCATGCACGCTGGGCCTACAACTCCAATGTCAGTGATACGAGTGCAGGGGGTGCACAGCCTGTGTCACAGCAGTCTGGCATGCAGGTATGCCAGCATGCTGTGCCTATGGCAGTGGCACTCACCTGCACCATTGATGATAACAGGCATGCAATGGGCAGTGATAGGTGTGTGTCCCATGACGGACACATGGCAGGCCAGCACGTGCCCCTGGGCCTTCCTGGTTCACACCTGTGTACCAGCATGATGGCACAGTCCCAGGCTGTGCCTGTCCGCACCGGTGGGGCAGCACCAGTGGCTGTGCAGGTGTCTGGCACTGTTGTCAGCACGGAGGTGGAACAGGTGGACCTGGGGGCTCAGCAGTTGGAGGGGCGGCAGCAGCAGTCACACACCAGGTCTGGGGGTACAGTGTCAATCAGTGGCACATGTCCACCGCTCATTGATCTGCCCATACTTGGTCCTGGTGAACAGCGCCCACCCTCAAGGGGTGCTGTGCACCAGGACCATCCACACCCTGGGGGTCATGAGGCCATTGGGGCAGAGTACCCATTGGACGTGCACACCCTCCTGCTGCAGGACTCAGTACAGCTGCAGGGGCGGGTTGCAAGGTCCGTGGAGGCACTGTCTGTGTCCGTGGAGCGGCATAGCAGGGAGTGTGCTCGGGACCGAGCCGAGCTGGTCCTTATGTGGACGGATGTGACCGCTGCCATTGACAGGCTGACCCAGGCAGTGGTCTCTGTGGTGGACACATTGGCCACACTGTCAGGTGCCCCTGTACCACACACACCACACAGTGCACTCTCCACTCCCTGCTCCCGGCGTCGTGCGACACCAGGCCTGTCGATGCCGGGTTCTGCTGTGGGCATCCCGAGCACCCCTGGTGCAAGTTTGTTTGGCAGGATGCAGACCCCTGTGTGGGCAAGGTCGTGTTCGCGCAGTGGGACCCCTGGTGGTGCACCAGCGCCACCTGATGTGGCCCCTGCTCAGCCTGCCAGTGCTGCTGGGACACGGCGGGGCCACCCATGCATCCGTGGTGGCCATGGGACAGTGCTACCTGACTGAGCTGTCTCCCAGTGCAGGCCCTGTCTGGTGCTGCCCTGTGTGCAATGTGTGTCATGGTGGGCAGTGCACTGCTGGGTGCTCTGCTCACCACGCTGACACATGGACCACCTGCACACTCTCCCAACTGCTGTCCACAGGTGCGTGTGCATGATGATGCCTGCATTGCACTGTACACCAAGGTGCAAGTGTGCCCAGGTCCTGACACATGTACGTGGACAGTCCAGGTGGTGGGGGTGGTTGGTGGTGCTGTGTGTTGGCAATGTCATTTCCGCAGTGCTGTGCTGCTGCCCATGTATGCTGCCTGGTGTGTGTGTGTGTGTGTGTGTCCATATGAGTGCTCACCCCTCTCTGATGGTGTGTTAGTATGCCTGGAACCGTCAACTCCCCTGACCTTCATGCACGGTGTGTTCCCCGGTGTGCCTGTGGTTTGCGCATGGACAGTGTTGCCTGCACATGTCCCCTTGACTTACCTGTGTTGGGCATAGTGCTCTTCTGCAATGGTGTCCCAGTGCAGCTGGGCCTGCCGGGTCAGTCGGGGGTCCCTCCGTCCTAGGGGGGGCTGCTCATCACCCACATCACCGGCGCCACTGGCGTCCCCATCGCTGTCCCCCTCTTGGACCTGTACGGCTATCCCATGGTCTTTGGCCATGTTATGCAGGATGCAACAGGCCAGGAATATCCCACAGGCCTTTTGGGGGCTGTACTGTAGGGCTCCGCCGGAGGTGTCCAGGCATCGGAAGCGTGCCTTGAGCATCCCAAACATCCGCCTCATGATGTTACATGTTCCGGCATGTGCCTCATTGAAACATAGCTGCGCTGGGGTCGTGGGCGCCGGTACAGTGTGAGCAGCCAGGGACGGAGGGTATCTGCAGTCACCTGTGTGGAGATAGTGGAGATCAGTGTCATGTCAGGTCCATATTGCCCATATCCTTGTGTGCCACTACCATGGCACCTGTGTCATTCCCACCCTTGCCCAGAGTTTGCATTCCATACATGTGTACTCACCCACTAGATGACCCATGGGATGTTCCCCTCTGAATTGATGGCACAGTCGCAGACTGGTGCCATGAAGGCATCATGTGCCGCCAGGGTGTGTGGCACAGACATTGATAATGCGCCCAGTGGCATCACACACCACCTGGCAGTTGACACTGGAAAAGCCCTTTCAGCTCCTCGGCAAGCCCGCTGGCCGGGGCCAGGTGGCGCATGAATGGCCACATGGGTGCAGTCTATGGCTCCTAGCACGCCAGGCATACGTGCTACCCTGTGGAACTCCTGCATGTTTGTTGTATGCTCTGCCCGGTGCTGGGAAATGGATGTACTCCGCAGCATGAGGCAGCAGTGCACTGAGGAATTGGGTGAGGATGCGTGACGTGGCCGACCGTGTAATGCCTGTGGTGTCCCTGTTGGCCTCTGGAAGGTGCCCGTGGCGCAGAGCACATGCAGGCTGTCACCTTGGTCTCCACGGACAGAGCATGACTCCGTCGTGAGGGTGCCTGCATCACATCACTGCACAGCTCACAGAGCCGCCTCAGTATTGCCCTGTTCAGGCGGTACCGCCCACAATCTCGACTGCCTGTGCACAGCTCAAGCTGATGCGGCACGATACCGCCTGTTGGGCATACCACCGACTGGGCCCCTCCGCCACGCCCCTGCAGCATGGTGTCTCACCCTCATTACAGCTTCCATGTGGAAGCTGACACTGTCCATCTCCCTGGCTTCTGCCCCCCCAGCTGCTGTTCCTGTGTTAACCCCGCTGCCCCCACTGCTGCTTCCACTGCACCGGGCACCCCCCACTGGCCTCTCTGTCCTCCTGGACCCACTGTCCCTCTCTGCCCTTCCAGCTCCTGTCTCTCTCTCTCTCTGTCTCTCTCCCCAGTTTACGGCCTGCTAGGGTTCTTGCGCCACTTCCTTGAGCCTTTTATTTTGGTTCAAATCCGTACTGCGCAACTTGCGGTTGAGCCACTTTACATTGGCGCAAGTACCGGATATCGACGGCGCACTTGATGCATGGACCCGCTTCGGTTGCGCATGCCTTCATTTCCATTGCGCTGTTGCTCAGCATGTTTTCAGTGGCGCAACTGGCCCCTTCTGAATATCGCAGAATGGCACATTTTTGGAGTTGCGTACGCACAACCCTGTTGGGCATGGCGCAACCCTTTTGAATATCTGGGCCTATGTTTCTATGTTTCTATGATAGAAAGTTTGCAGACAATGCGCCAACACTGCAAACCAGAACATGTCATTGGCAACTAGTCAAAAGTGTCAGTAATTTTATGAGCAGATGTTCCTCATTGCAAACGACATAATAAAAAACAGGATAGCTTCAGAAAACATAGTTAAAGACTCTGATAACTGGTAAGGGTGACAGAGATATAACAGATGCTGAATTTGGCACTTTGTTTCCCAGCTACAAATATTTCCACGCATCAAAGTCCAGGATGACACATTCAAAAACATATTCTACAACACTCCATCACTGATGAAGGTAAACCTGGAATAAGCAAATAAAGATTCTTTTAAATTAAAAAAAAATTAGCTCAAGCAAGCAAAGCCAAGTGACGCAATCAGAGTAAGATAGACTTAACGCTTCCATCCCAGCCAACACTAATTACTGATGTTAGAACAGTGTTAAAACCAAACATATCATTATAGTTAATGAAGCTGATACCATTAAACCTTAACATTCATTACAGAATACACTAATGTTTCTGCTTTGGTTTTTTTAAACATTCTTCAATTAGTCATTATCAGAACTGTAGGGAACAACATGACCTTGAGAATGCTGTATTCAGTCTAGTAGAGCAAACTAAACTTTCAGGGAATACATAACAAGATATGGCATACTACTAGTAAACATAGTGCTTTTCCTAAAGTGAGTAGCGAGGAACAGCTGTATAGACAAAAGTGTTTACACTTAGATTCATTATAGAAGGCAATAAAAGGTGGATCAATCAACAGATATAATTAAAGTGTACTCACCACAAATCCAAAGCACGTGGACAGAGACAGCACCCTGCCAGATGTACTTCCATTTAAAAAAAAATACCTCCAGGGTCAGAACAGACACATTTTTTGGTCGGTGAATCACATTAGAGTGGAAGATTCCTCATGGAAGTCTATAATAAACTTATTAGGTGGGTCAACCATGGATTGTGCAGTAGTCATTAACCATATTAGGCTTGAAAGCCTCCAATTCAGCCCTCTAGTGGACTGCATCACAGTTGACTGCTGGACAAAGAAAGAAACAAAAAGCAGAAGTAATAAACAAGGTTTATTACAATACTCATGCCATAACAGGTGAAGCAAAGCAATCACAAGGGAGCCAGTTTCCCACCATTCCTTGAGTATGATCTCTTTCTCTTTGAGGAGCTGGTGTGCATACAATTATATATGATTGATAAGAGTACAGTTACAGATATGATAAACATACAGCATTGGATAAGGAATGTAGTTAATGTTGCTCCCTTGGGCAATTACATAGGAAATAAGGAAGAATCTCTGAACAAAGGAAACTCATATTCAGGAAGAATAAGTGTTATCTGTTTTTATTTCCAGACAGTGAGTCTGGAAATGTTTGCAACATAATCATAAAATCTCACTATGTGTCACAATAGTGGAAAACTACAGAATGTGAATGATTATGAGTATAAAGAATATTTGGCAGAAACATATCATTTAGGTAAATGCATTACAGACAAATATGAGCATAGCAAATCTAATAAAGAACACTAATATACATAAAACAAAATAAACATTATAAGACTGTGGTAAGGCACTAATACTTGTAAGTGTATAAGGTTGTGGTTATGGTTACATGTCGGTCAGTTGGTGGTATATAACCCAGGCATAACAGATGCTGAGAGGGAGGGTACTTGAAAAAAATGCAAGGGGTTTTATGCAAACTATAATGGTTTGTTAAGTATTAGCAATATAATTCATTAAAACCTTAGTTTTTGCATGCGGATTTCTGAGTTATGGAGGAAGGGTCATATATAAATAGTAACAAAGAGTATATTGGGTTTAAAAACAATTGTGTATGTCATTGTAATGTTGATGTTTGGAAATGTTATGAGTATAAGAGGGGCCATGGAAAATAACGTAGAGGCACAAATCAGAATAATATTTAGAGAGAAGGAAATGCAAATACTGTAATAGTGATGTGGTTTACTGAGCAGAGTTTAAATAAATCAGAGAATAGGGTAAATTGGAAAATATACAAGTAATCACATGTAATGCTTCCCAAAAAATAGAGATACAGAGAACAGAATACCTCAGTAAGAATAACAAGTGAGGGGAACAAAAATATCAGGAAACTGTTAAAATGCAGGGAAATTAAGCTGAATAATTTAGTAAAAATCACAATAGTGAAATCATGGGTACCTTCTGTTAAATATGAATGTGCACTCTTTAGTAACTGAAGTAGAAACATAGACTTTGATGGCAGAAAAGGACCGCTTGGCCCACCTAGTCTGCCCATTTCCTTACCTTTTTGATAGGCTGCAGATTCTAGTGAACGAAGAACTACAAACATCTCCCACTAAACAAATGTGGTGCACATTTGCCCTCCCCATATGTGAGGTCACTGTGGCTCCCTATTTAGGGAGTTCTCATGGAAGTGCCATATGAGATCTTTTAGGATATCAGTTGTAGAGGCACACCACTGGAAGTGTGCACTCTGAGGGAGACAGAAATTATTTAATTCAAGAATAGTGCTTTTAATAATTTACTGAGCATACAACTCAGCAAAGTATCAGACAAAATGTGCTACTCACTCAGTGGAGCTTCATTAGGTGGTACGGGTTCAAGATGAGAATGCCTTATTTAAGGTCACCAAGTTGTGATGTCATAAAGGATCACCTAGTAGACAGTTACAAAATTGAACCATGATGCTCCCAAAGCTTGACCCTTGCTCCTTAAAACAAAAAAAAAATTGCAAAAAAACAAACAAAAAAAAGTGCTATAACTCAATATTATTTTATCAGTGAAAGGTATTAAGCAATATCTTCAATGGAAGGAGCTCACCTCTATTACAAATCACTGAGATTAACTCACAGTATAAAAACCAAATTGTGGTATTTACCTTCTAGCTTCCTTGCCAAATTGAAAAGCATAAGAGAAAGCAAGGTGGGAGGGGGGGAGAGAGAGAGAGCGAGAGAGATGGTTGAGATATTTACACTGCAGGCAAATCCAGCTAATGTCCAGTCTTTGCAATTTAAATGTGTGATTGATCACATTATGGCTACTTACTTATTACAGACTCTTGCTCTTTCCTTTTTGCTATAGAGTTTTTTCTTCTGTGGGCTTAGCACCTGTAGGTTACTCAGCCCTGTCCCGGCCTCTCCATCTGGCACCCACCACCCTGACTCACCTTGCCCTGTAGATTTCCCCATGGATTGCCCCCTGTGGTGAGGCCAGGAATGGGAGGTCTATCCTCACCCCACCTGGTGACTCTCATCCAGAATGAGGGGTCAGTGGTCAGGCAGTGATGCAGGAACAGGGTCAGGCTGGGCTTCATTAAGCCAGCACCAACCCCTTTTCCCTTTTCTCCCTGTCCTCAATGTGGAGGTACACATATGCTACAGAACTGCTGCCCCTTCCTTCCACCTATGTCAGCCATTCTCTGGCACTGCCACCCTGCCTACACCAGGTGGCAGCCAAGGAGCAAGACAGTATAGTTCCCCACTCTATTAGAGGAGAGCTGTCCATCATACACTGAGTTGTCTCCCCCCAGGTGACCCCGGCAACCTGCACCCATTCCTGAAACTGGGTCACTGGTGTGGGAAAAGATAAAGAGCACTAAGCAGCCCAGTCCTCTTCACCACTGGGTTGGCTAACCTCTCTCTCTCTCTCTCTCTCTCTCTCTCATTCTTGCTCTCGCTTATGCTTTTGAATTTGGCAGATGAAGCTAGTAGGTAAATTGATCTTTTCTGTTCAATTTATTTTTACAGTATGAAGCTTCAAGCCTTTTAAATGCTTGGTTTATCATACCACAAATTGCTTTTTTTCCTGTGAGTTGCAATGCAGCTTTGTCCCTAAATTAGCATTCATGGGCCCGATTCCAAGTCAAATGTCACATCTCGCTGGCGTATGTGAGTTGCAACATTTGCTGCTACTCCAGGGACCCTGTGCCATATTCCAAGAGTGGCAGGGTCCTGGCACTTGCAACATGTGGGTTATGCCATGCAAAGGCTAATGCCATGGGCATGGCGTAGAAGTCCTACATGTTGTAAGTAGCGGCCCACTGCTGGCAGCCCCCCAAGCCCCCCTACCCTGGAACACCATGACACACACCAGGGGGCATGGGGGGCAGAACAGGTGGCACAGGAGTCCAGGGAGTGCACTGAAGAATGGACCCCTAGGAATCCTCGACATTCGGGGAGGTGGGGCAGGGCTATGCCTGTGGGGCATGAGGGGCACATCAGTGTCATTGTCACAGCACCACGGGGGCAGTCAGCCAATGGATAGCACCATCAATGCCCCTTAGAGCAGCTCCAGGCTGCTCTTAGTGCTGCCAGTGTGGCTGTCAGAATCATGGCAGTGGGTTATGGCAGCCACCCTCTTGGAATAGGGCACAGTTGCTGCTGTAACCCACCCTTGCACCATGTCATTGTGGGCTGTGGTGTAATGGGTGGCATATCCCATGGTTGTCATAGCCCGCAGCTGACATGGTGCAAGGTGCCTTTTGTAATCTGGGTTGGCATACTGCTTGGCATAAGTCACAAGATACACCATGGGGCTTGGTGTATCTCAGCTTACACAGGCATAACCAGTCTTGGAATCAGGCCCGATGTTACTTTACCATATTTTCACCTACTGTACATACCTTTAGTTTCTCTGCTGAAAATTGTATTTGTGTTCTACCATACTCTCTGTATTTTACATTGTATACTACTATATACTGTAAATCCACAAGGAAAGTTCCTGCACTCAGATTTGAGTCGGTTCACTGCAAGACGGCAGCCAGCCCACTATACAAACAAAATCCACAAAGAAGCACTCCACAAAAACTCAGATAGTCATAAACTTCCAACTAAATTGTTGGTTTATTTAACACCACAGTGAGAGCCCCTAGTGCCTTGGCTACAAGCCTTCAAAGGGGGTGTGAACTATATGCGGTATGTGTCTGGTTTAAATATACAAAAAGCATGACATCACATTGACAATCCAATGGAAATACATCAAATTGAAACTATTAAAAAAAAAATTTAGAAAATATTTTTTATGTTTAAGTATTCCTACTACATTTAAACATTTTTGTTGCATTAATACATAATGACATTAACTATCATGTCTCAATGTAAAATCTGATCTGAACAGGTCATCCACAATTCAGTGACAGGAAACAACCACGGGCTACAAACCACAAAAGAAGGCAAATTACATTGAATTTGAACTATTGATTATACAAAGAAATGATATCCATCATAATTTTCTTATATTAAAGGGATCTCCAAAAAATGGAATACACCTAAACAACTTTTAGTACTGAAGATATTATATTACTACAAACAATTCAAGGATATACAGGCATTTAAAATGCATTACAAAAAAATTAAAGGCATAACTCGATAGAAAAATTTCCAGGTCCCAATTACTGATGTCAATGGAAATAATTCCTAGGCAATGTATGCCAGAAAGACCTTAGTAGAAAAAGACAAAAGAAAAAAGTATTACTGTGCATTCTTTGATTACAGGTAAAAAATTAAAAAAAACTTGCAATGAGTTAGAGAGATATCTATGAGAGCCAATGGATGAGGTGGGGGGAGGGATCAGAAGAAAGGAAGATGTGGTGGGGGAAGGAAGGGGGGGGTCAAAATTGAAAGGAAAGGGAGGGAAGGAAGGGGGGAGGGAAAAGAGGAAGGGGAAGGGGGAAAGAAGGAAAAAAGGTAGGAATGGAGGGGTGGGAAAAATATCACAATCATTATATACATTTCATCCTTCTTATTTCTTTAAAAAGGGTTTCAAGTCACGTCTTTCACTGAGATCCCTGGGTCTAACTGTATCTGCCCTAAAGATCTGATAACTCCCTCTTTGCAGTAAGAGGTTCTGTTTATTGCTTTCTCTTGCTGGAGTACATACACATTCAAGTCCTATAAATCTGAAATAGCTGGGAACAGACTGATGTGCATTTACAAAATGTCTACTCACAGGCTTATCAGTCTTCTGATTTATGATGGAGCGAATATGCTCTTGTATGCACTCCTTCATAGTTCTAATGGTCTTACCTACATAAAAGGGAATATAGCTACACCAAAGAATATAGATAACAAGCCTTGTAGAGTATGTTATAAAATCTTTCACTTCAATTTTGACATCATTTGGAAGTACAATATTGCTTCCTGTTTGCTTATATTTGCAAATATTGCATCTTCTACACTTGTGCACCCCATTAGGTCTCACAGGTAACCAAGTTTTAATATCTTGTCTTTTTTTTATTTTTATAGAATTGGCTTTTAACTAACTTATCTTATAGGTTAGCTGTTTTCCTAAATGTGATCCTTGGGGTCTCAGAAATCACTTCTTTCAGTATTTCATCTCCTTTCAAAATGTCCCAACAGTTCCAGACTATGTTTCCCACCTGTCCTACAAGATTATTATATTCTAAAGAGAAAGTTATTTTATCATTGGTTTCACGTTTTTCAATAGCCCCTCCTCTAATCAACTCTCTTTGTATTTTTGTTTTTACATTCTCTAATGCTTCATTAAGGACTGATTCTTTATACCCCCATTCCCTAAATCTCATCAGAAGTTCTTCTGCTTGTTGTGAAAATTCACTATCATCAGTGCAATTATGCCTAATTCTTCTGAGCTGGCTATAAGGGATGGAGTCCTTAAGCTTGTCTGGATGTAAGTTTTCATTCCTAAGTAGGGAATTTGAAGAAGTAGAATTCTTAAAACAACTGTTGCAAAATCTTACAATGTTGTATTGTTTTTACTACCCACATACTTTTATAACTGATCATCCTTCACAACCCTATGTGACCCCTTCCCCCCAGGTCGCACCATGAGACAAGCAACTTGATGATTAGTGTGTCCTCCTGGTGAAACATTTCAATAAATAAATAAATAAAACCCTTTGTCTTGATAGCACCTGTGGCACTGTCACCCATAAAGGTCACATCATGAAAATTAATTTGTTCTTGATGAATAACTGAGGTAAATCTTAAATTCAGACCATTAATATTCATCCACTCAACAAAATTCTGTGCACTCTCTAGGCTGCCTTTCCAAATACACTGGCAGTCATCAATGAAGTGCCCCCATTGTATGATGATCTTAATCAATGGGTTCACAAGAGGGTTATTTAGATGTTGAAATTCCCATAGCCCCATAAATAAATTTGCATGAGCAGGGCCATTGATGCCCCCATTGCTGTTCCACATTCTTGTGCATAAAATACATTATTACATTCAAAATAACTGTGATGAAGCACAAAATCAAGGGCTTGCTCTAAAAAATCTACAGGTGCATTTGTTTCATGCGTGTCACTCTGTAGAAAGAATTTTGCTGATTTCACACCATCCAGATGCCTAATTGAGGTATAAGAGGATTCAACATCCACCGATATCCATAAGATATCTGGCTCCCAAAAAATCTCTTGGAACTTATTTATTGTGTCCCCTGAATCCTGTAAGTATGATGGCAGTTTGAGCACATTGTATTGTAAAAATAATTCAATAAAATCACAGAGATGCTCTGTTATTGAGCCAACTCATGACGCTGTTGGCCTCCCTGGTGGTTCAGACATGCTTTTGTGAATTTTAGAAAGACAATATAAGGTGGGGACCACAGGATGGTCACAGTACAAATACTTAAATTCATTATTATTAATACTTCCATCTTGTAATGTCTTCTCCAAAAGAAAATATAAATCCATTTTATACTGATATACTGAGTTTTTTCTAGTTGTTTACATCAAAGACCAGTGTCTCAACCATCTCTTTTTACTTTTCAGTGTCCATCAAAGCAATGTTGCCCCTTTATCTGCTTTGTTAATTATTATGCTATCATTAGCTATTCATTCTTGTAAAGCGTGTTCCTCTGTGAAGTTAAGATTCCTTCTGCTTTTATTACTTATATTCTTTAAGAAAAGTTCCCTTACCTTATATAGAACAGTATTCTCAAATGCACTGATATTTCTATTAATTACTGTTGGGCAAAAATCTGATTTACAAAGTGCCCTTCATTGCTTTGAAGTTGCTATTATCCATATGTCTATTTTCAGCAGATGCAACATCTTCAACTCCAAGTGTGGTTTCTAACACCATCTCATTTTCACTGAAGTCATGTATTCCTTGAGCTGCTGCAATCAGATACTCCAAGCCCTCCCCGGGAACTGCTTGATTGCTTATGCTTTCTCTAAATCCCATATTTCCCACTGGTTCATTTACTTGTTTATCTGCAAAAAAATAGCTTCAAGTGTATTTTCCAAAATAGCTTGAAAATGTCCACAAAAGTTGCAAACTCATTAACGCATGGCTTGGGAAGAAAATTCAATCATTTTTGCAGTAGCCAAGTTTGAGGCTCACCTAAGTCAAATTTGCTTAGATTGACTATTTGTAACTCCTTGTATTTTTAGGGGCTCTGAGAGTTCGTTTTTTGCCACCTGGTCCACCCCATTTACCTCTTCTAGTCCGTTTCCTCCATTTTTTTAAGGTTCTGCGTATTTTTCTACTAATGGCCTAGCTACAGAATTTTTGGTTAAATCAGTAGTTACAGATCTTACAGGAAGAATACTAGAATTATCTCTCTTTTGAGCAGCATTGTTTCTGTTGAATCTGGCCCTACTTTTATTCCTTGACATCCCTCTATGTCTTGACCTTTGGTCCGTATTTTTGGGAAGTACATATGGAGTGCCCCGTTCGTAATCTTTGGTATCCCTTAATATTTTCTATTGTTTCCATTCAATAATCTCTTTTTCATGTTTTACTATAGTACTTTGTTTCTCAGGGCTCTATCCAGATAGGCAAATTCTACATGTCTTTTATATACTATCACTTCCTCTTTTGCTGTTTTAAACTCTTTTGCCAATTCTTGATAGTTCTCAGTATCTTCTTCAACAACAAGTCTTGTGTAGGCTAGTGAGGCTGCTTTAGATATCTTGAGCCAAGCCTCCTTCCTTTTAAAATTGTCTCAGCCACATGAGGGTGTTTCTGTATAAGGCAAGGTAAATTTTTATTTAGAAAGATGCCCAATCCCAGAGGCTCTGGGTGCCATACAAATAAAATGGACAGATAAACACAACCAAAAGCTCAGACTAAACATCAGTAAGCATTAAATTCCATAAATTATAAAATAATAAAAAAAAATTATCTGGAGAAATTTAAAAACATGGAGGCCAGGAACTGAGATCAAAACCTTAGCATACTGATCTCACTTAAAAAGCTAGGTCAGGGTAAGCCTGGGTGAACAGGAGAGCCAGGTACAATGTAAATTGTATCCACTTCCCCTCCCCCCAGGAAACATCTGGAAATGAACTATTTGAGCACAGTATGTTCTTTCCTGGAGAAATGCTTAAATAAATAAATAAATAAAATGGTCACAATTTTGTAAGCAGACTGTGGATAATAATAAAATTGCTGATTCCAGGAAGACAACAGTAAAGGATACTATTCACAAAGCAGACTACCCTGAAAAACAAACTAACAAAAAAATAAAAAGTTTTTTTCACATAAATGTTTGTTCAGATACAGTTCAATATATATCAATTAGGGGTATGGATATAATTTCTAAAAATACGAATATTGACAATCAGATGTCATATATAAATCCTTTTCTGTCCCAATGAAATAATTGAATACCCACCAAGGCACTGCTGGAATAGAAAATTAGATATACTAGTACTGCACAGATTATTTCCATTATTATTATTATTAGAAGTATAGTATGGTATGTTAAACTCTACATTGTAATTACAATGTTAGAACATAAATTCACCATTTTCATGTGAAATTTGGTTTTTGTCTGATAGTTTTCTGTGTTAACGGTATGGAGACTTCCCCGGATGTTGACAGACTGGAGCTGAGCTGCTGCATGCTGCCTCATTGAGGAGGAACGAGGAAAGCAGGAGCTGTACAAAGTGCTTTTATCTTATCTAGAAAAGGTATGCTACCACTGCCTTGAACTATGCTGAAAAGCTCCATACCTGTCTTAAGTGTACAGCCTTTTCAAGCTGTCTTGTGCTGCTAGTTACTGTTTCCTCTCCACTGCTGATCTTTCTCTCTCTTTCTTACAGACTCTGGAATGCAGATGGAGGTGTACTTGGTTGATGAGGAGAGTGAGAAGAAAACCCCACAGGGGACCATTGTCAGGGAGTAGGCCCAATGAGTACTGGACAGCAGAAGAAGACATACTTGTGACAAATCTTGCAGCAGCCTCATTCCATCTTGTCCTTCCCTTTCTGCAAACTACAGTTTTGAAGGGATGGTGCCATTTCTAATTTTATATTTAATAACATTTTGAAGAGGTTGGGGAAGTGAGGTTTCTATGTATAGGCCACCCTCTAAATATATGTATTAAGTAATTTTATATCTTGGCATTTTGCCATTTATTTTATATAAACTTTTTCCCTGTGGAAAATGTATGTTGCACGCTGGTTAGGAATTATCTTGAGCCTTAAATGTTCTCGGTTAGTTCTCAGTTCTTAGTGCAATTATTTGTAATTTTTATTAGTTTAAGATTTGATTGATATATTTTAATTTCATGGGCTTGTGTCACGTGACTCTGCTCCATATAGCACAGGTGCTGGAATCTTGTAAGCAGAGTCGTCATCTCGCTGCCTCAAGCTACACACATCCAAGCAGCTGTGGCCCATTTTTACTCCATGCAGTCTCTACATTTTCCTTTGTACTCTGTTACTCCTTCTATTGGTGTGCCTTATTTGGGTCTGCCTTTGGTGAGAAATAGAGTATGAAGCCAAGTATATTATAGGAAAAGAGACCATTTGTTACCTAAAAGTGAGCTCTGGCCACTGAAGAATTTTTCAGTTACTGACTGGTGTAGGAGTGAGACATCTCAACTTGCTCTATTTTCAGGTGCTCTAACTGAAGCTGATATGGAGTAAGTCTTTTGATTTTAATGGTTGATTCACGTCACTCTTAAAGAGATCCCTAGAGTCTATTATTTAGAACCCGTTTCTGTGCTAGACCTATACAGTATGATATTGTGTCTGCTATAGCTATTAGCTATTAGTTAATATTGTCAGAAAAAACAAACGACTTAAAACCAGATTCTGATTGAAAGTGATTGTTGTCATTCACTGCACTCTTTTTGTGTCTTTTTTTTAAGTGTGTCTATCAGTCACTCTCTGAATCAGACTTTCATTGAACTTAAAGTCCCTTGTACTCCTATTAATGAACTTGGTCATACCCAGAAGCACAGGGTACAGAGTCTGAAGTTATTAGAACTGTTTGACCAACTTTCAGAGGCTGTTGCAAACATCAAATTAATTGTGCTCCTGTATCTCTGAATGAATCTACTGATTAATATAGTACTATACTTTGGAGTCTAATGCTATGGAATGGATGACTTGGAAAACCACAGAGAAGGTGCAGAATGGACCTAAAGTGTGATACTGTTTAATGTAACCTGAGTGTGAACTTACCCATTTTTCTAATACCTTAAGACTGGACACTGACCCATGGGATACTACGTCTCTTATAGACTTTTATTTTGGGTCAGACTCTAGCACTTTTTATACTTTGGCACTTTCATTTGCTTATTAGCATTAGTGTTAGCTTTTATACTTGCTGTATCTTTCCTTCAATTGGCCTGTACTAATTGTTAATGCTACCTTCTTATTTGCCCTGTTTTGGGTGGAAGATGGTAAATACTAGGCAACAAAGACTTGCACATGGAGTTATCACCTCTGGCTTCTGACATGATTAAATTAAACAAATTAAAGCTGGACTTCCAATGACGTCATCCAGTGATGCAGGACTAAAACCTCGAGCTCCATTCCATGACATAAAGAAAGTTTAATAAAACAAATTTTTTCCCCCAACCAAAGGCTAAAATTGCCAGAATACAGAAGATAAGAATGGCGTCGAAGCAGCAACTGAAAGAATTTGGGGCAGACAACACCCAGACCAAGGGAGTGCAAAGAAATCAGAAAGACAGGCCTGTTAAGCCCCAAGGTGGAAATTTCAGAGTCAGCTGGGGAGGATAAGGTGAGCTGTACAATTACATCCAAACAACTAATCAATGAGCTGCAGAATATAGGCACCACACTCAAATAAATGCAAAACAATATTGCAGAGACTCACTGAGAGGTAACCAATATCAGCCAGAGAACCACAGAGCTGGAAAGTGGCCTTACCGAACTCAGCAAGCAGGGGGATCACCATGATGCAGCACTATTGTACCTTTACAACAGGGAAAAAGAGTTTGTTGCCAAGTTAAATGATCTTGAGCAATGGTCCCAGAGAAACAATTGCTGCATTCATGGATTGCATGAAGGGACAGAAACGGAAGAAATGAAGACATTCTTGGAGGGATTCTTACAAGAGTTGCTGGGCTGAGACAAAACAAGACCAATGTGCATTAAAAGAGCCCATCGGGTGTTGGCGCCAGAACCTGTTGATCAAACGGCGCGTCCCAGGTCGATAATGGCCAGATTTGTTAATTATGCCACTAAAATGAAAATCCTGTGTACAACTTGGAATAAAAGAGAGGTCCTATTTGGAGACACAGAATTATACTTCGAACATGACTTCACACTATTGGTGATGGATCAACAGTGGGAAATCCTCCGGGTGATCAGGGAGCTCAAAGCAAAAAACATTCACATGCAGATCTTCACACCAGCCCAAGTAAAAATACCTTTGGATAAGGGACCACAGTTTTTTCATAGCTTGGGAGAAGTAGCCACAACACTGTGAGAATTGGGAGTGAAAGGACTCACCACAGACAGAGGAGATGCTGGAAAAGAAGTGCTGAAAACTTACCAGTGGAGCCAGCAAGATTAGAAGAAGGACTGTCAGAGGACATCATGGCAAGATAACGTCCACAGAGAGGAGAAGAGACCCCATCTAGTTCAAAACAAGCAGGGTGAAAAACTTCTTTGTAAGTACTTTGGATCTAAATACGTGGGGTTGAGGCAGCAACAGTGATCAGCAATTCATTGCCTAAATTGTTAAATTAAAGCAGCAACAATAGTGTTATATCATGCAGTTGAAATTGGTAAATGGGGAATTTGCTCTGGGGGGGAGAAGAAGGATGGGACATATTACAGCAAATGTAAGTTGTTTATGAATCATGAGTTGGAATTGGGATGAACTAGAGGAAAGGAAAGAGGGTTTCTAGGAGGGACAAGGATAAAGAGTATTGAATAAATTAAAGCAATGCTGTGCACCAGGCAGGGGGATACAGAGGATAGGCTAAAGGTTGGTTAGGGGTTGTTTCACTATTGAGGGAAAGGGCAAAAAGGTTGAGAAACCTGGCTGGGGGGGCATAATGCAAAGCATGCAGAGCAATAAGCAAATGGGGAAGCAATGACAAGGATGTATACCTAAATGATCGAAGGGCAGAGGACTGCTAAGAATTCTGGATGATGAAGCAGAATGGGTGGCTGGTACAGCACTCAGGGAGAATGAGTGTGACAACCACAGCAGAATTAAATCTACAAATGTGGAGACTAACAAGATCGAGCTGCAGCACCCTGAGAATATACAGAAGTACAGACTCAGGGGAGGTCACATTAATAATCAGATGAAGTAAAAAAAAAATGGTGAGATAGGGTACCCTGCAAGGGGTAAGTGAGAGCAAAACAGGGACCCAGTCTCTTTGACATATGGAGAAAGTAAGATGAAAGAGAAGTTAAGACTTGTAAATAGTTTTGTTATGGTTTGTATTGTCCTGTTAAAATGCTTGCAAAATACAAAGCGTGGGAAGAGCTATGATTGTGCCTGTACAAAAGGAGTCACAGGAAAGGGGGGTAATGTATGAATGACTGACCTGAGGATAATCACATATAATATGAAGGACTTGAACTCACCCATAAAAAGGGTGCTTGTTCTGCAGGAGATCAATAGGCTTAAAGTAACTGTTGCATTTCTGCAGGAGATGCACCTTTCTCAACTGGAACAGTGGAAACTAAAGAGGACCTGGGTTGGGTCTGTGTACTCTTCCACATATATTGCTCACCCCCACAGGAGGGGGGTCATGATACTAATAGATAGAAATGCACCACTGGAAGTAGAAAAAGTACTAGAAGTTGAGGAAGGGTGCTTTGTAAAAATAACTGGAACATATAGATGAGTGCCATGTGTACTGCTGAATGTGTATGCCCCTACTGAGTTAACAGACAGAATGGCATTTGTGAAACACCACCTTACTAGAGTGGTAAAAGAACAGGGGCCATTGTTTTTGGTGGGGGGAGACTTTAACTGTGGCCCAGATCCAAGGCTAGATAGGAGTGGAACAGATGGGAGAGATCACAGAGGGGAAAGTAAAACAGTTCTCAGAGTGGTGGAGGAGTCTGGACTGATAGATGTGTGGAGAAATCAGCATGGGAAAGAGAGGAATTATGATTTTTTTTTCACATCCACATGGACAGTATTCCAGGTTACATTACTTTTTACTGAGAATGGATTGGTTACATGTGGTGGGCATCTGTGGGATAAGACAGATAACAGCCTCAGACCATGCCCCTGTAATACTTGACATGATAGTTGAGCCAATCCATAAAAACTCATTCTGAAGAATTTACGTCTCCCTCCTTAATGATCAGGAATTTTGTCAGCAGCTGACAAATGAAACCAAGGAACAGTGTTGGGTAAGTTACTTTTTGTATTACTTTCTATTACTTTGGGAAACTTGTTCCAGGGAGCTCTGTGCAGTCACTAGCAAGGATAGAGAAGTACTAGAAAAAGTAATACACCTGACAGTTATAGTTACTTTTTTCTTTCCATACAAAAACAATACAAAAGTCATAAGTAACTAAAACAGACTACATTTATTTGAAAGTAATAGTTTAGTTACCAGTGACTTTCAAATAAATGTAATCAGTTGAAGTTACATATTACTTTTGTATAAAAATAAAAGAAGTAACTGTAACTGTAAGGTATACTATATTTTCTAGTACTTCACCATCCTTGTTAGTGACTGCTCAGAGCTTCCTGGAACAAGTTTCCAAAAGTAACAGAAAGTAATACAAAAAGTAACTTACCCAACACTGCCAAAGAACACATTCAAGCAAACAAAGTGGGAGAGATCCTGAAGGCTCCCACATGGGATGGACTTAAAGCCAGCATGAAATGAGTCTGTATACAATATGCCTATAGAAAAAAAGGAGCAAATCAAGGTAGGCTGGACTTGGAACAACAAATACTTGACATAGAAATGGAACATAAGATCACCTTAAATCAGGAAATGAAAAAACAACTAGAACAATGTGGAAAAAAATTGACCAGAATGCTGGAACAGAAGATTGAGGGAGGGCTCAGACACACACAGCAGAAATATTATGAGAAGAGGAAACAGGGCAGGAAGACTGCTGGCTTGGCAACTCAGGCAGAAGGGGCTGAATATGACAGGGCTGCAGACAAAGGAACAATTGAGAGGAGGGGCAATATACACGAACCCCACAGGTATATTGGCATACTTTGCAACCCACTACAGAAATGTATACTCAGACTCTTGGGGTAGGGAGATGATAAGGCACTAACAAAGTTTTTTTGACTCAATAACCTTAAAAGGACTGTGGGAGGAAGAAAAGGAACTATTAGACAGACCCATAACCATAGCTGAAATCAGGACAGCCATCAAAAACCTGAAAAGTAGCAAGGTTCTTGCTTGGTGTGGATGGGCTTCCAACAGAATTTTACAAGAAATTCAGGAACAAGTGGCACCACTGTTACAAGCCACATTTAATAAAACATTAGATGAATAACAGGCCCCACCCTCTTGGAAATATGCACAGATAACAGTGATCCCCAAACCCGGAAAAGATTCACAACCATGTAGTTCATATAGACCTATATCCCTTCTCCCAGTAAATTTAAAGATCTTCACCTCCATAATGGCAAATAGGCTTTAGAACCACAGACAAGACCTAATACATCCAGACCAAAAGGGATTTATTAAGGGGAGAGTACGTCAAGACAATATCAGGAGGCTCCTAAACATGTTCACTTCCCAAAGAAACTCCTCACATTTACAGCCAGCCCAGTCACTGGGTGCAGAGAAGGCCTTTGACAGGGTCAGGTGGAGATACTTAAAATGGGTATTAAAAGCCATGAACTTTGGTCCCAAGTTTCAGTCTAGTGTTGAGGCACTGTATGCAGGTCCAGAAATGGTGGTAAAGTCAACGGGATGAACTCTCTGAGATTCATGCTAGCACGTGGTACCCGCCAGGGTGGCCCCCTGTTCCCACTCCTGTTTGCATTGTGTATAGAACCCATGGCCATGAAAATCAAGGATAACCAAATAATAAGGGGTACTGAGGTAGCAGGAAAAACAACATTGCATCTCTTTATATGCAGATGATACCCTATTATTTATTGGGGACCCAACAACTTCTATACCAGAGATCCAGATGATCCTCTAGAATATGGGGGAAATGTCTGGCTGTAAAATAAATGCAGACAAAACTGAGGCAATACCCATCTGCAGTCACTTCACATGGGCAGTAAAAGTGAAGGTACCATTTACATGGGTGAAACAAAACATTATTAGATATCTAGGTATTAGGGTTACTCCAAGCATCAGAGACCTATTTAAAATACATTATGAAAAATTAGCCTTAAATTGCACAGTGGATTTAAAAAGATGGGCCACCCTGCCCTTTTCCTTATTTGGCAGGATAAATATCATCAAGATGAAAATTGTGCCATGCTATCTCTTCCTCTTTCAGACCCTACCAGTTGGCAACCCACAGGTGTTCTGGAAGCAACAGATTAAAGCTACTCAAAGGTTCATGTGGGTGGGGAAAGGCTAAGGGTAGACAGAGGGAAAATGACACTGCTAATGGAGGAGAGTGGTACTGGTCTCACAGATTTTCAGCTGTACTATCGCGTCACACAGATTCCATACCTAATGACATGGGTTAAACAAAAAGAGTGGTCCAGGTGGTTTGGAATGGAGAAAATGACAGCTCTGCCCACCTCGCTTCAAGCCATGCTGACAACTAGAATACCACAGGAAGTGTGGAAAAAAAATAGGCAATCCATGGGTTAGACACTCACTTTCAGTTCTATTCAAAATCAGGCGACTTACTAACACCCCAAATGGTATTGGACCCCTAACCCTGATAATAGGAGACTTGGATTTTGCACCGGGCCACACATATGTAGGATTTAGGAACTGGAATGGTAAGGCACTGACTAGATATGCACAACTTATGGAAGGAGGTCACAACCAGCAACTACAGGGAAATATGGTATGGGAAAGGCAGACTTTTATAGGTTCCTATAAGTGAGAAGCTACCTACATGAGATGGATAGAAGTGCCCAAATTTCCAGAGTTAGGACAGCATGGGAAGACTTCCTGTACTGGGTCACTATACTCAAAGACTGTATCCAATATATCTCACTGATGTATAGACTCCTATTGAAGGCAGGCAGGATTACAGTAACAAACTTAAAGAAAGAATGGGAAGAGGAGATGAGAAAACCAATAGCAGACAAACAGTGGGAGGAGAGCCTGGTAGGGTGTAGAGTCTTGGCATCACAAAACTGGATGGAGTTCTGATGGAAGATCACAAATGGATTCTTTTATGTTCCAGTGGTCACCCAGCTCCTTGGCACAATGAATTCAGATCAGTGCTGGAGGGATTGTGGGGACAGAGGTACACATTACCATGTGCTGTGGTCCTACCCAAAGATACAGGAATTTTGGACTAAGGTCAGGGAAGAGCTAGCCAAGGTATGGGGGGGTGAACATGCATGAAGCAAGGTATTATTATGTGTTGGGGAAAATAATCCTGGGCATTATAGGAAGGATGAGGAATCAAGTCTTCCAGTGCACATCACTAACAGCTCTTAAAACTATAACCACACACTGGCTAGATCCACAAGCACCAGAGATAGTAGAATGGAAAGATAGAGTAGCACAAATCTATGATATGGAACAACTGACAGCAAGACTGAGACTTACAGTGGAAAAATTCACAGAAAATTGGACGTGCTGGATTACATACAGGGAAGCAGACACAGGAGAAGGGGCAATTGTAGGTGAGGAGGACTAGTGACCAACACAAAGGAAAAGGGGGGGCAAAAAAACACATAGATTAAAAAAAACAGGATAACTAGATAGTTAGCTCACACCTTTATTAGCAAGGACAATATTATTAAAAGCACAGCTGGATGAACTAAAAAGAGGGCAAGCACAGTTTGTTGAAATAATCAGTTTATTGTTATAGTAAGCAGTTTTATGTTTGATGTTCATAGAAGTTAAGCACATTAAGTAGGGGTGGATGACCACTGAAGTGAGCAATGGAGATGAAAGAGGCAAATGTGAATAAAAGCATAGTAACAAGTTTGCTGTTGGTTACCTGATGATGATGTTATCCCTCACACCTACATTTCCAGGTTCATTACATCCATTTGACCCATGAAAAAATGGAGACCTGAGGCATAATGGTAGGACGTGTTACACATTACAGAATAGCAGGTTGGATCATTCCTATCTCTCATCTGCAGTACAAGCTAGAGGGGAGGGATACTACAATGACCCAGCAGCAAACAGGTAAGCCCAAACCCAAAAGGTAAGACTGCAAAAGGGGAAGGGAAGGGCAGCCGGTGAGTTTTGTTTCCTGCTTACATGTTTGCATCTCTTTCCAATCTTAATTTAAAAAATTGTTGAAAAAAGAATGAAGAT
Source organism: Neoceratodus forsteri (assembly GCA_016271365.2). Taxonomy (NCBI): domain Eukaryota; kingdom Metazoa; phylum Chordata; order Ceratodontiformes; family Ceratodontidae; genus Neoceratodus; species Neoceratodus forsteri. The sequence continues at coordinate 27,358,019 of JADMNL010000035.1, read as the reverse complement.
TTTAAGATAAATTGAAACAACAATATAAAAATGTGGTACTGTAATATACTGAAAAGACTCCAATGTGGGCATAAGTCATGTAAAATGCTTTTGCTTTTGAATTTTAATAAAAACCTGAGTTACTAAAAACTAAAATTAAAGCAGGTAGACAGTCAAAGATGACCAAACATCTAATGTTGTTAAATGAGGTTTAAAGTAATAAAACATCTACACCTAGGAATGCTGCAGCCAGCTCAATTATACTGTATTTATGCCAGAAAAGGAAATGACTAAGCACTTAACTCAACTGACACTCTTGATTCCATCAGTAAAACTAATATTAGTGAGAACATGGGGGATGGAAGAAATTTAGATGAGAGAGGTATCTCATTGGGTGTTTTTTTGGGTTCTCTGCTCTTAAGTTAACAAGAACTGGAATTTTCACCAGATTTATGGGATAGCCCTGAGAGGTCACTAAAAAAACAAAGATGTAGTGGTAGAGGCTTCCCATGATTTACAGAATATCATCATACTGTAAGCTTGAAGCAATGTGAATCACAATTAAATAAAACTATTTTCTGAAGGGAATGTCAACAAGACACACAGTTAAGTAGTCTTGATGACAGTAACTTGCAAAATGGTGCACAAATGGACTACCAACCTATTTGTTTGAGCAGGAACTTAATTTAATGTCCAGTCTAATGCTAATTTAATTTTAATGGAACAACTTATCATAAGTAAAGATATAATGGAACCTTTAAAAGTTGATACTGATATTAATAAGAAAAAAAAATGGATTGAATCCTGGCAATACTTCCCATTCCAGATGAAAATAATGAACTTACAACTACAGAACCAGAGATAGAAAAGGAGGAAAATACAAAGCAATCAAGATGTTCTGATTTTAGCCCACTTTACATACCTGATTCTCCCAAGAAAAGTGGCAAAAAACAGAACAAGAAGAAAGTTAAGAAAACATAACAAAAAATTAAAGTTAATATAATGGAGGTGAATGAAAAAATGAACAGGGTGCTAAGGACAAATCTAAAATGTAAAGTGAGAACAAGGTACAAATAGAATGCAGCAAAGCAGGGGGTAACATTCGCTATCAAAAGGTGAACAAGCAATGACCTTTTATAGCTGCAACTTCACCAGCTGCTCAAACTGGAAGGAAATTTAAAGAAAATAATACTTAAAATAAAATACAATACCCTATGAGTATACTTCTTACGGAGTTCAATCAAGAAATAAATCAATTAAACAAAACATTAGAAAATTCCAAGCAAGGAAGTGCTGAAACACATGTAACAGATAAACTGCTGGATTTGATCTATTTACAAAAGATTAATAACACCAATGAGTGTAAGAAAACTGAACCTGATATGGACAGTTCTGCAACAATTAAATCCAACAACTAGGATAAGATCAAAGATCCCATTGAGGAACAAAAGGACAGCTCCCCATTTGTTAGGTTAATGGTACTGGCAGGATGGCTGCATGCCAAAGATGGACTGTATTTTCCACAACTAATTGAATTGTTAACATCGGAATATGGTATATATACAGACTTAGAAGATATTGTAGGGGTGAATATAACACCTATCGATTGTGCTACCTTGATTGATGTGCACTGTGACTCTCCAAGAGCTTCTACTAATGCATGGTTGAATCTGCAAGGTATACCTTTGTTTTTACCAGGTGATACACACTAAGCTGAAAGCTTGTTTACAGGTGCAACCTAGATGCACAGAGAAGTTACGTGACTTGCTTAGCATCACACAGTATGCAAGTAGGGGCTGTGGGATTCAAACCCAGGTCTCCAGGTTTACAGTTCAGAGCCTTAATCCACTGATACAAGGTAGAGACATCACTGTATTCTTTCCAAATAGGAATTTCTTTAACAAAAATATTGTTGAGCAAAAGAAAGAGCAACCTGTCATTCTTACCATATTTGGATTGGCCAACTTACATAAAGAAAATGATAAAAAACTTACAGAAACCATCTGCAGCTTACTAAGATATGTCTACCAGTAAAAAACAAAGGTATAGCAGATTTGATAATGAATAAAGCAGACACTTTAGATAATTTGTGGCTAAACTTTGTTGACTCGGAATTAATTGACATTGTGAAAGAACCAAGTAGGCATACAATAAGTAAAGAAAACAAATATCTTTCAATAACCAATACATTTTTGTCTCTAGCTGGATACCAGGACTGACAAACAACCATTGAAAATGGTGACTCTGCCTTGATTGGAGGCAGAGAACACCAGGAGGAAAGAGTGCTGTGTGACTGGACTTCTCTACTGGAACTAAAAAAGTAGAGCTCTTCTACTGGGACCTTCAATTTAAGGTAAAAAACAAACAAACAAAAATAGTTAGTGTGTTTGTCTGAATTAGATGAAGTGAATGGTTATTTGAGCAGTTATTTAGGTGTAAATCTCATGTAGCTGAAGCGAATTGTTAGCTGTGCAATTTAATTACATGTAGAAAGATCTAGTAAGTAGGGGGAGTGACTTAGCTAAAAGGAAGCTAGATTTAAACACTGTCTTAGAAAGATTTTGCCAGAGGCTTGGCAGAAAACACCAGGAGGAAGGAGTGCTATGTGACTGGACTTCTTTACGGGGACTATATTGCCCTCCTTCCCTCCCCTCCACCCACCCACCCAAAGCTAGTTCTACTTTTATAGGCGCAGGATTTGACTGACAACAGAAACTTCCTGTTTGGGAGCAGGAAGTGAGTGATCACGGAGCCACCAAAGACTCACCATCCTAGAAGGGCGAGAGTATCTCTCCACCCCCCCAGCTACTGGAGGTCTGCCTCTGAGCAAGTAAGGGGTCTACTGAGAAATATATGATCTTCTTGTCTCAGAACAGGGCGATCAGGAGCTTAAAGGGTGCAGAGGCAGTAAGTAAGTAGAGAAAGAAGAAAAAAAACAGAGGAAAGAGTAAGGATGCCAAACAACAGTGAAGGGGCCAGAAATGAGACATGATGGTAGTGGTGCAGTGCAGTGGCTGTGGAGCAGCAGTCTTCTGGGAGACGTTTTGGAGGATGCGGTGTTGTCCCATCTGCAGGCATCTCTCTGGGCTGAGGGAGGAGGTTGCTCATCTCCAGGCTGATTTGACCTGGATTTGTGGGACCTCCTCTTCTATCCAGGGACCAGCAGGGCCACTGCTGTTGCCTCAGAGGTTGCCAAGAAAGAGGAGTGGTTGGACCACAGTGGGCTGAGGGAGGGTGAGGGTGGTGGAACAGAGATGCATCCCTCCAGTTGTACCTCTCCACAATTCCTATACCATTCTGGCAAAGTGTGGTTCCTTTATGGAGGCACCCACAGTGGAGACCAAGGAGGATGCTGGGAACCTCCACAAAGGAGACTCACAGGAGGGTGGCATGGGACCCCACAGGGGAAGGAAACAACTCCTGGTGGGGGACTCCATTGTTAGGAAGGTAGAACTGGGGAGGAAGGGGAGAGGGAGGTAAGATGCCTACCTGGCACTATGGCTTGGTAGGACAGGGATTGAATCCTCAGGATCACCAGAGCAGCTGCACAGGGGAGGAAGCTGGGTGTCATTGACCACCTAGGGATAAATGACCTGGCTAAGAAAGGGATCAGAACAGTGCAGAAGAGTTTGTAGAATTGAGGAGGTGCCTTAGACAAGTAGCTCACATGGTAACCTTCTCAGAGGTGCTGCCTGTCTATGGTGTAGGAGAAGCTAGGGTGTTCCACACCATGGGATTCAATCAGTGGTTGAAAAACTGGTGCAGAGCTCAGGGATTTGGCTTCATTGGGGACTGGGGGTCCACCTGGAATGATGCAAGCCTATACTGGCATGATGGGTTGCATCTGTCCAGGAGGGGAACCAGGATCCCAGGTGATAGGTTTAAATGCTTCATTGGCAAGCATTTAAACTAGACAAGGGGGAAGGCACTGGAAAGGAACAGGGAAATCCTAGCCCCCCCAAAAAAAGTCATGGAAGTAAGTGAGGTAAACACCAAGATAGAGATGTCAATAGGGAGAAGGGCAGGGGTAAATGGAGAAAGTGACAAAGGCATGAAGGATAGGGATAGGGCAAAAAGGAGTAAGGCTATCAGGAAATGGAGGGTAATGAGTACCAATGCCCATAGTCTGGACAACAAGCTCCCTGAACTGGTGGCCTTGATGGAAGAGGGATGCCTGGATATCGTAGCAGTCACAGAAACATGGTACACAGAGAACCATGACTGGGATGTTAACATACCACGGTACATAGCCTACAGGAGAGACAGGAAGGGGAAAAGAGGGGGAGGAGTAGCTCTCTATGTAAAGGAAGGGATTAAAGCAACTGAAGAAAAGACTAAAAAGGGAGGCGCGGAGGCACTGTCGGTCACCTTAGAGACTGGAAATGGCACCACAGTCTGCACAGGGTTTGTGCACAGACTCCCATGTCAGGGGGAAGGAATGGACAAGGATATGATAGAAGGCTTTCTTAAGATGGCAGAGAAAGGGGAGATACTGTTGATGGGAGACCTGAATATGCCAGATGTTAACTGGAGTACATTTGCTGCAGCCACATCCAAGAGCAGGGCCATTCTTGATGCCCTACAGGTGGCATGTCTTAGACAGCTAGTTTCAGAACCCCACTCATGAGGGAGCAATCTTAGACCTCGTACTCTCAAATGGGGACAGTGAGAGGATCTCAGATCTAGAAGTGGGTTGCCGTCTGGGAACAAGTGACCATCAAACAGTGTGGTTCACGTTAAACTGAGCTACAGAGTCAAGCCATACAAAAGTGAGGGTAATGGACTTCAGGAGGGCTGACTTTGGCAAGATGGGAGAGTGCCTTAGAAAAGCACTAGCAAACAGGCTAGAAGGAGGGGTGGAGCAACAATGGGGTAACATCAAAACTGCCATCACAGAGGCCACAAGCCTTTGTGTGAAGCAAATGAACAAATCAAAATGAAAGAAAAAGTCACTATGGTTCTCAAAAGAGGTGGTGCGGAAAGTCAGGGAGAAAAAATATAGCATTCAGGAAGTATAAGGAAACACAGAAGGAGCAGGACAGAGAGCTGTACCAGTTAAGGCAGAAGGAAGCAGGGAAGAAAGTCAGAACAGCAAAGGCCCAAACTGAGGAAAAGATAGCCGACTTGGTTAAGAAGGGGAATTAAACCTTTTATAGGTACATCAGGGAGCGTAGAAAGACAAAGGGAGGGATAATGAGGCTGAATTGAATGGACGGTGGGTGGACAGAGAGGGATGGTGAAAAAGCAGGGATACTGAACAAATATTTCTGCTCATTATTCACAAAAGAGGAGGGGGAGGTGCCTAATCCAATTAACTGAAGCACTCTTGATAGAGGGGTCAAGCCCAGTCCTTGCACAGAAGAAAGGGTTCTGAAAGAACTCCTAAAACTGAAGGTGGACAAAGCAATGGGGCCTGATGGAATTCACCCCAGAATTCTAAAAGAATTAAGGGGATAACTAGTGAAACCACTGACTTCCCTTTTTAACAACTCATGGGAGGATGGTGTGGGACCTGAGGACTTCAGGAAGGCGGATGTGATTCCCCTTCACAAAAGTGGGACCAAGACAGAGGCAGGAAACTACAGACCTTTCAGTTTGACCTGTGTGATAGGGAAAGTGATGGAATCACTTCTGACGGAAAGAATTGTTGAGCATCTAGAGGCCAGTGGAGCACAGGACCCAAGGCAGCATGGGTTCACAGTGGGAAGGTCATTTCAGACAAATCTAATTGATTTCTTTGACTGGGTGACCAAAGTAGTAGACCAGGAAGGGGCTGTGGACATGGCCTACTTAGACTTTAGCAAGGCATTTGACACAGTCCCACTCAAAAGATTAATAAATAAATTAGCCAGCCTGGGAGTGGGTCCCAGGGTGGTAGCCTGGGTAAAACATTGGCTGGACAACAGGACATAGAAGGTAATTGTAAATGGAGTCCACTCTGAAGAAAGAGGGTTACTAGTGGGGTGCCACAGGGTTCGAGTACTGGGTCCAGTCCTTTTTAATGTCTTTATAAGTGACATTGCAGAGGGACTGGAAGGAAATGTATGCCTCTTTGCAGATGACACAAAGATCTGCAACTGGGTTGATACACAGGAGGCGTGGAAAGGTTGAGAAGGGACTTGGCAAAGTTGGAGGAATGGTCAGAAGTATGGCAGCTTGGATTCAGTGCAAACAAGTGCAAAATAATACACCTGGGAAACAAAAACCAAGGGGAAGATTACACAATGGGGGGGAGGTAGTAACAAAAAAAAATGGAAAGGGACCTGGGGGTAATTATATCAGATGACCTTAAGGTTAGAAAGCAATATGAGAAGGCAGTAGGGAGGGCTGGGGGTATACTGGGATGCATAGGGAGAGGCATCACTTAGCAGAAAACAGGAAGTTGTTATCTCTCTGTACAGACAGTTGGTGAGACCCCATCTGGAGTACTGCATCCAGTTCTGGAGACCCCATCTCCACAAGGACATAGACAGGATAGAGGCAGTCCAGAGAAGGGCAACTAAAATGGTACAGGGTCTGCAAGAGAAGCCATATGAGGATAGGCTAAATAAACTTAATATGTATACCCTTGAGGAAAGGAGGGAGGGTGGGACATGATAGAGACTTTTAAGTACCTCAGTGGAATGAACAAAGTCCAAGAGGGTAGCATCTTTCAGAAAAAGAGATGTGCAAGAACAAGGGGACACATTTAAAGAAAGAGGGGCAGTGGTTCAGGGACAATGTGAGGAAGTATTTTTTTACAGGGAGGGTGGTGGACACATGAGCAGCCTTCCTGAGGAGGTTGTCGGGTCTAAAACTGTGGGAGAATTCAAGAATACATGGGACAGACATAAGGCAATTCTTGTAGGGGGTAGGAAGAAATAGGCTGTTGGTTAACTAGGATCTGTGGCTTATCCTGTAGGTAGGGAAATGAGCAGACTAGGTGGGCCTAGCAGTCCTTATCTGCCATCAAAGTCTATGTTTCTATATGAGTAAAAAAGAGTTATGCCTGATGTCTTGTAACATTGCAGGACTTAAAAACAAATACGTTGATACTGACTGGAGAGTCTTCATTGAACAAGCAGATGTATTATATTTTCAGGAAACATGGCGCTCTGATGTAGATGCATTAAGTTTGAATGGTTATGAATTGTTTTAACCCCCAGGAAAAAGGATAAAATGATTAGGAAGGTGCTCTGGAAGCCTAATTACTTTCATAAGAATAGGGAGTTTTAAACAGATGTCACATATTTCAACAACTTCCAATTACCTTGCTACCTATATTAGTGATGACACTGATAGTATAGCAGTTATCAATGTGTATATACCCCTGGGGAATTCAAATTTCTACCAGAATAAAATATGGGAACAACTTAATTGAGCTCTAATTAATATTCATTTGAAATATTTAGATGTTGAACTATTACTAATAGGAGATTTGAATACAAGAATTGGTTCTTTTGATGGCCTAATAGATAATTCATGTATAACATTGGCAACCTATACTCCTTATATTCCAAAAAGAGCATTCAAAGATCAAACAATTAACAGGTCAGGAACCCAACTTATTTGTATACTAAAAGAGCACAATTTACTGTATAGCCATTAAACAGCCAGCTGACAGGTGAAACAGAGGAAGAAATCTCATATGTATCATCTAGGGGGTCATCAATGGTTGAATTAGCCCTATGATCTGGTTGCAGAGACCAGTGGTGCACAACTTTTTTTTCTGGTGTGCCAGACTGACGACATGAGTCAAGACCCAGAGCCACTGTAAAACGGTATGAGATCACAAATGTCCAGCAAGACTTTAAATGTACACATAAAACAAAACAAAACACACATTTATCTATTTATTTGTTTATTTATTTATTTATCAAGATGTTACTGAAACTAAAAACAAGGAAAAAATAAAGACTGCAAGTGGAAGCTGCTAGGTCCTCAGGGGCCATAGACAGCTGCTGTGGGGGCCATTTCTGGCCCCCAGGTCACTTGCTGTGAACCCCTGGCACAGACCTTTGGAATAAATTTATCATTCCAGTAAGGGCAGATAGTGATCACTATCCACTGGTATTAAGAGTATCAAAAAAAGTTTGTTTACTTCAAAAAACAGACACACAAGACCAGTGTTGATTCTCAGAAATAAGGTCACAGAAAAAAGCTAATGTGGAAGGAGAACTTAAGCTCTGTTATAACTCATATCTTAAAAAAAATATTTTATTCGGTGGGACATGAATAAACTTATAGAATGTAATTTGGACTTCCTTCTAGAGCACTTAAACTACTTATTTGAACAAGTTAAAATCAGATTCAAATGTTCGGTTTATAACACAGGGGAAAGTATAAAAATCAGGATGGATGGTACGATGGAGACTGTAAAGCTTTTAAAAAGCAGACAAGGAAGCTACTGTAAGCTTATACAAAACTAAGGCAAAGGAAATATTGAAATAAATCAAGAATCAGCAAGGAGAATGCAATTTACTCAGAGGATAAAAAGAATAATTATTTTTTTTAAGCAGTGGGATAATATTCTAAGGGCAGGGAATGATAGCAACAATAAACATTCTGGCTTATGGTAGCAAGGGAAACTAGTAATTTTAAAACACACATAGATGCATATTACTGAAACCAAATGAATAGAGCATTTTACAAATATCTTTTATGATAAACAGGTTAAGGCTGACTTCCCAAAGAGTGTAGCTAGTTAAAGTAAGCTCCCAACCATTACTAATGAAGAAGTTCTTCTCTCAATAAATACTTCAAACCAAGCCAAAACCCCGGGACCTTGTTCTATACCAGCAGGAGTTTACTTATGCAACAAAACTCATTGTGCCAAAACACTAACAGTAATATACAACAAATGTACTCCTGCTCAACAGTTTCCAAAATCATGGCAGGGAGCCAGCATAATACCAATACACAAGAAAGGAGACTTGTCCATCCCCTGTATGTACTACCCAATTAGGCTCCTTGACATTAATTTAAAGATACAAATGACAAATGAGAAATACAACTGAATGGGGGATTATCCCCTTGCAAGCAGGATTTAGACTACATCATTCTACACTGAACAACGTTTTCATATTGTACCATCTAATAGAAAAGTACATTGAAATAAGAAAGCAAAAAAAAAAATTGTATTCATAGATTATTCAGTGGCATTTAACTGCACCTCAAGAAAAATACTGTGGGAACTTTTGTTGACAAAAGGAATTGATTAAACACTAACTTACACAATTTACAACCTATATCATGATACCTGGGCTAGGGTCAGTGTGGGAAATGAGGTCAATTATCTACCCCATTTAAGATAAATAAAGGGGTAAGACAAGGCTGTGTGTTAGCCCCAATTTTATTTGCCTTATATATAGATGGTTTACTCTGGGAAATGAATACAGTATCATCAGATTCGCCCAACATAAATGGTCAGATCAGTTCTGCATTAGCTTATGCAGATGACCTTGTTCTTTTTTCACTCTCTAAAAGTGGTCTGCAGAAGAAATTGGATACATTAGTTAAAATTTCAAACAACCTAAAATTACCAATCAATCTTTCCAGATCATAAATTATAATTTGGGGACAAAAAAAATATCTCAAGAAGGGACTTTGGCACTGGGCACAGAGAATGTGGAAGTAGTAAAATCTTACACATATCTGGGTGTAACTTTTGATGAAATACTTACTGGAAAGTTAATATTGAAAGACTCCTGAAAACATACTCGCACGCACGCACGGACACACACACACACAAACCCCGCAATGGTTCTGGCTAGATTTAATCATAAATATTGTGGTAATAGTGTTAAGCCATTGGTGAAAGTAACGGATGCTAAGTTTCACACCCAGATGTTGTATGGGACCAATATTCGGGATATTAAAAATAGAAACAAACTTTGGGTACCCATTTTGAAAGTGTTAATGAATACTTTAGGACTTGGACCATCATGCCCAGCCTCTTATATCAGAGTGGAGTTTGGAATCCCATATATATCTTCTCTCTTAGAAACAAGGAAGACTAATTTCTGGATAAGAACAACAAGAATGCCAATAAAATAGATTCACATATCAGTCCCTTTTGGACAAAAGAAAATGGCTAGATCTTGGATTTATTTATTTATTTGAATTTTGTTGACTGAGTTGGCCACTGAGTCAGAGTTGTCCCTTTTCAGGGGTGACCCAGGAAATAAAAGCATTCCATACATAAGAAAAACATTGTTATACAATGGAGGAAACAAATTATACATATATGTACTGAAAATTAAACATATAAGGTACAGAGATGAGTTGTAACTTGGGGTTATACTTAAATATCAGACAATAATCTGTCAGGACAAGGATTACAAAATAGAGGAGCTAAACAAATCTACATGGGTTAGAGTACTAGGTAAGACTAGTAAAGACAGTGTGGTACATACATATAATTATTGTCTATTAAACAATCTATACATGTATCTAGGAGAAATAATGAGAGAATAACCCCATAAGAGAGGAGTTGAAATTGCCAAGCTCAGTAAACCATATGGGGTAGAGAAAAAGGAGGAGGGTTGGGGAAAGAGGATAGGCACAGGAAGGGAGAAAGGCCTGGGGGAGTGAGGGCATAAAGAAGATTGTAAAGATTATTTACAGTCACAGAAGAGAGGTGGAAAGAATATTGATTTGTATAATCTTTTAAACTGCATAAGAGAAGTACAGAAGAATTGGTCCGGTGGGTGATTCTTCCATTTTTGAGGGACAGCAACAAAGAAGGATCTTTCAGAAATAGCTAGGTGAGTCTTGGGTAGTTTTAAGACTGGATACTAAAAGGATCAAAGGGATCTGATAAAGGGTTTCAGTGTGAGTAGGTTGGAGAGGGTGGTTGGGGAGGGCAGGTGGATGTGCTTAAAAGTGGTGCAGAGCAAAGGGAATTCAAGACGGGCGTCTAAGGATAGCCACCCTGGGGTGTGAAGCACATTGCAGTGGTGGGTATGCACAGATACTGAAGCAACAAATTGAGCTATTCTTTGGTAAACTTGTCTTAATCTGGCTGGTTTGCAGCCTTAGCCGAGTGCAATAGTGTAGTGCCATAGAGAAGGCCTGTAAGCAGGTTATCAGAGGCAGTAGTTCTCCTGGTCTGAGGCTGAAGGTAGGGCGCAGTCTGGTATAGGAGGCCTAGCTTCTGATGCATGGATTTTATGACCTTGTCAATATGTGTTTCAAAAGTTACGTGTTCATCCAGTGTTATACCAAGTTATTTGAAGGAATTTACCTCTTTTACTCAACGTTTCTGGTACACAGCTTTATTAGACTCATTGGGAAGATATAAATTAAATGTGTTAAAACTTTATGTGGATAATAATATTATACTCAGCTTAAAGTATAAACGTCTTATTGCAAAAAAAGTTGTGTCATTGGCAAAAAAAAAAAATTATTGGATATAAAAGTAACAGCTTAATCCAAAAGGTTTGTAAACAACGACTACCAATTTGGATTCACATCTTACTAGGAAATATTGACAGACCCAAAGTATAAGAAAATATTTATACAATATAAATTTGAAGGGTTTGAGAGCAATATTTTAAATGCTCATCATAAAAAAATTCCTATAACTGCATGTACGTGCTCAGTAGGAGGTATAGAAAATGTCATTCATGTTATTTGGTGTAGAACCCGGTACTTGAAGAAATGGACCTATTGGTTGAAACCCTTTTTGGATAGGACATATGATATTGATAAAATAACACAAATACATTACTGCATACAAATGATGAATGGACTACTGAGAGAATGGCAAAAATGTTTTCGTCTATTACTAAAACAAAGACTAACTAAAACTCAGATTACTTTATGACATAGTAAGTTTGGGATATGTTCCCTCCAATTGAATGCACTTCAAATAAGAGTGGGGATTATGAGAGCTTACACTGAATGCACGTTAATGTATGACAACTATATAAGTACATACTGTAGAAATCTATTCTGGTATGAGCTGTAATATGATCTTTTTATTTAAGCCCTATCCATATATGAAAATAATTATTTATGCTAAGTACAAATGATTTTAATTGTGTAATTGTATGTATAACTTGTTGATAATTTCTCAAGTTAAACAATAAACTGATGATGATGATGATGTAAATGGTATAGTCATACAAACTGCAATTTTTGCACAACTGTCACTTGATTTTGCCATTAATATGGCCATATCCAAAATTGTTTGCTTAAGCAACAATGACATGACAGCTGGGTTTTGTGTGATTTTTGCTCATGAAATAAAACTTGATCCAGTGCTTATCTATAATTGGAGCATTCATTTTACGTGTTTTAACTAGCAAAAGCAAGTCTCAATTTCAAAACTGTCATAGGGAAGTTACAAAAAATAGTACAAATGCCATAATTGATTTTTAAGCATTGAGTCACCTCTGTTTACAAACAAAAATATCATTATCTAAAATTCACATTTAATACAAATAACTATAACTCATTTAATGCTGACTACTAGTTAGGGAAAGGGAAAGGGGGAATTGTCTAAACAGGAAAGGTACACCAAGCCAAAGCTTCTTTCCAGAAGTAACCCTAACTCTGTAAGGTTCTGTTTCAACATTTCATTTTCTGGATAGTACAGTATGTTTGCCAGTAGCTTCAGATCAAAAGCTATAACCAGATCAAACTGGGCACTTTTGATCATGTAGATATAAATAATTGAGCAAAATATTAGCCAATGATGGACTGGAATGGTGATCCCTAAGTGACAATTATGTTTAAAATCATAAGAGTATTTCACTAGGCACTCAGTGGTAAATCAGATTTCATAATTGTATGTTTTACCAATTTTTTGACAATCAGGATAGCTGCTACATATACACTCCACAAAATCTAGAATTGGAACAGTTTTTTTAAGTGGCCACTTAATTTCTAATCAATTGAGGAACACATTTTCTATTAGCCATGATCCAATTTAACAGTTTTATCAGTTTTAATCTCACAAGCGACAGTCTAAAGAGATTAGTAAAACCATTACATTTCTTCATCATCTCCAGGACCAGGCCATTATTTATTACAGTGCTAAATATTTTTGGAACTTCTGCCTAGTTTCAAATACCTTTTGTTAATTAATTTTATATTTATTTTCAAAGACAATTTGGCACTGCAGTGGAGTCCTGTTGGATTCTGTATTCCATGGTTGCACTGATTTTCTATCATAACTTACCTGTCTCATACTTTAGGGAATGTCCCTTATTTACTGCATAGACCCTTTTTGTGTTTGCTTGTGCGCAAGTGCAAGAAACACATTATGTCAGCTTCCTTCACAAGTGGGTTGTGGAGGTGTGGCAGTGTTGTGGTGAATGGCAGCAGTACGTTCTGGGGCTGATCTGTTCCACGCTAATAGAGGAGCCTGTTGCAGTTAATGAGCATGCCATTATGCTCAAACTAATTGACCACTGCAATTAGGGAGTGCCTTGTCATGGAACAATCAGCTGTGATGCCGGGGCATTTCTGATTGTGGCGGTCAGTGTAAGAGAATGGTCTACTGTTCTACAGTTCATCTACATACATGATTTGAGGCCAGCATTACTTTGTCATTGTGACCCTTACAAATAGAAGCAACAACTTACACAACAGCTTCAATAATGTTACTAGCATTTGCAACCAGCGAAGCAAGTGCCACCCTAGCCCTGTTGGTAGCAACAGCCCAAACCCATGGTACTGACCGTATACAAAATGTAAGCCTCCTACAATTCATGCCCCTTCCCCCAGTTCATTTGCTGATTGGGTAGCCCAATTCCCCATCAGCACGAAACCACCCCTATCTGTCATGTGCCGAGGGGGGGTGCTTAATCCTCCTTGGCTTATGTGCCCATCTCCCAACATTCTGCTGATGGGGGTGCCCAATCCCCGTTGGCTTCAGTGTCCCCCAAGAAACACTCAGGTGGCACTCTGGGAGCCCACCCCAGCGTGCCAAAATACCTGCAAATGCAGAAAATCTTCCCACATTTTTTTTGTTTCCTGTAAAAGAAAAACAATCCATCTTTGAGTCCAGTACCCGGCCCCCAACCCACATCCACGCTCTGTGCATTCCACCTCCCCACACCCCCCTCACTCTTACTTACCTCCAAAGCCCGGCAAGATGATCTTTGGTGGACCGGGAACATGTCTGCACTCTTCAAAGCTGACCGTGAACTGAAGAAATCCTGGTAAACTGTATAATGGCGTAAATTAGTTTTTTCAACTTACATGGATATCTCAGTCATTTTTCTAAATTTTTGCACCACATTTTCAACATAGGGTTCTTGGCACCCTGTCTCATGAATTCAATGACTGTCATCTGATTATTCAGTCCCAAAAGGTGATTTCATGGTCACCGCATAGAATCACCTTTCCAGACTGATTAATGAAACCACAGTTCATGAGGCGGACTCTCAAAAAGCCTATGTTGCAAATCTGTTAAAAAAATTCAAAAAATCACTGTTACGAGCGTGCGTTGTGTAGTTTCCATGTACACTCATAAGTTTGCGAATTTGTAATATTTTCACTCCAGATTTTTCAACATTGCCATTTTTTCACAATTCTTTATGAACAGTACAGCTGTCATTTTTTACATCCTGGCTGAAATGTGGTTTCGCACTTCCGGCTCAGAATAGCGTGGTCGCTGTGGGAAATCAGTGTTTGGGACAGATTGAGAAAATCACAGTGACCCTGTTCATGAGCAGAGGTACTAAAATGTCTGTGTTGAAAATTTGGTGACAAAAGTCCATGAAATTATTTAATTACGAATGTGCATTGTGCAGTTTCCATGCACCCTCATAACTTCATGAATCTGTAAGATTTTTACTCCAGATTTTCAACATTGGCATTTTTCCACATCTCCTTATGAACAGTTGTCATTTTTCACATCCTGGCTGAAATGTGTTTTCTCACTTCTGGCACAGAATAGTGCAGTCGCTGTGGGAAATCAACGTCTGGGACAGATTAAGAAAATCACAGTGCCACTGTTCATGACAGAATGTCCCAAAATGCCTATGTTGAAAATCTGGTGTAAAAATTCCCCCAAATAATTTCATTACAGGTGTGCATTGCAGAGTTTCTATGCATGCTCATGACTTCGCCAATTTTTTGTTATATTTTCACTCGAGATTTTCAACATCACGATTTTTTACACCGCCTCATGAACAGTACAGCTATCATTTTTCACATACTGTTCAAAATGTGTTTTTGCACCTGTAGTGCCAAATGGTGCAGTCGCTGTGCAAAATCACCTTTCGGCTCACAAACTGATAGTGTCACTGTTCATGTGATGCAGTCACAAAAAAGCCCTTGCTGAAAACTTGGAGTGAAAATACCAAGAAACTCCCAGGACGTTAGGGTTTCTGACCACAATGCCCTACCCTGTAGGGACTGACAGGCATCAGGGTGTGACTTGGGATTGTCGACAGTAATGCTCACACCATTCCACCCCCACCCCCACCCTGCAGCCAGCGACAGGCATTGAAATGTGCCTTGGACTCTTCAGCCCCAAAGTTCAACCCATTCTTCTCTGCTATACCCATTTAAGTGTATTTCCTTATGGAATGAGGTGAGTGTAAAGCCTGAACACCCCAAGGCACACCTCAACGCTTGTCGGTGCCTGCAGGGTATGGTGAGATGAAATGGCATGAGCGTTATGGGTGACGACACACAGGTGCACCCCAAAGCCTGTCCATCTCTGCAGAGTGGGGATGGGGTTGGCATCAGTTCAGTACTTCACCGTCATTTCTATTCTGCATTTGTCTAACTCCTGCACTTTCAGTGCTAATGCCAGCAAGCAAACATTTGGCATTAACAAATGCTTGTTTATAACTTTGAACTGCCCCATGTCATTAGAGACATTGCTAATTTACCATTCAGAATATCTCTGCTCATAGCAGTGCCTCTCTCATTTTCATTATTGCTAGGAATGTCTTTCATTTAAGCCCCTCAGAACCCCTCTGAACTCCTCTGAGCCCCTCTGTTAATACTAACAGCTTAATCCTGTTCAGATTTCAGTTGGCATCCATCTGTGTCCCCTCCCAAGGATGAGGCTGAAAACAGGTATAATTGTGTAGTCCTCCTTTCCCAGTAACAAAAACTAAATAAATAAACTAACCAACTTCCCCTTCATTAGAATGGATATCCTTCATTTTACCACTCAAAATTGTTCAGCCCTACATGGAAATGGCACTATCCATATACTGAATCAAAGGACATGCAGGCAGACTTTAACTCTGTCTTAAAAAGCATAAATTCCTAATATTTTATTATGCTAGATCAGTATTGGATTTTGCGTAAACACAGTAGTTGCCACAGTGTGTTAAAATTGCCATTTGATGATGTGCCCCACATATTGATGAGCTGTATCCCATACATTATCTTGTATGTCACAGCATCTCTCATTTCAGTGAAAAAAATGCTAACAATGACGTTTTCAACTAGAAGCAGTTATTCATACAAACATATAAAGAAGCCAGTGGAATGAGACCATTTAGTCTATCTAGTCTGCTATTTTGTCAAATGAATCTTATAGATTTCTTTGACTGGGTGACCCAGGAATTGCAGCAGGGAGGAGTGCTGGATGTGGCTTGGATTTCAGCAAGGCCTTGACACCATTCCACATAGGAGAGTAGTAAGCAAGCTGGGTAGCCTAGGAGCAGGACCAAAGGTGATAAAATTGGCAAGAAATTAACTAAGGGATAAGAAACAGAGGGTGGTGGTAAATGGAGTTCATTCCAACGAAGGGAGGGTGGCCGGTGGGGTACCTCAGCGATCTGTACTGGAACTAGTTCTCTTTAATGCCTTTATCAGTGACATTGCAGAAGGGTTGGGGGATATGTCTGCCTGTTTACAGATTACACTAACATCTGCAACAGGGTAGACACTTCGGCGGGTAGAAAAATGAGAGGGGATCTGAAAAGGTTAGAAGAGTTTTTAAGGGTATGGCAACTGGGTTTAAATGCAAAACAAAAAAGGGGAGAAGCACAAAATGGGATGAGAGGTATTGACGACCACCAAACAGGAAAGATATCTTGGAGTTATCATATCTGATCACCTAAAGGTGGCTAGGCAGTGTGACAAGGCAGTCGGGAGAGCTGGGGGATGCTGAGGTGCACAAGGAGAGGCATCACCAGCAGAAAGAGGGAGGTGGTGTTACACCTGTATAGATCACTGGTGAGACCTCGCCTGGAGTACTGTGTTCAGTTCTGGGGACCTTATCTCTGGAAGGGCACAGAAAGAGTGGAGGTAGTCCAGAAGAGGGCAACCAAAACAGTGCATGGTCTGCATCAAAAGACCTATGAGGAAAGACTGAAGTATCTTAATATTATATGCTGGAGGAATGGCGGAAAAAAGGAGAATATGATAGAAACTTTCAGATACCTCACTGGTATAAATAAGGTTCAAGAGGGAAGCATCTTTCAGAAAAAAAACATGCCCAAGGCAAAAGGTCATGCTATAAAGCTGGAGGAAGTAGACGCACGGGAGATGTGAGGAAGTTCTTCTTCGCAGAGAGGGTGGTGAATGCCTGGAACAGTCTCCCAGTAGAGGTGGTGGAGGGGGCAATAACTGAAATGGGATCCAAGAAAGCATGGGTTAGGCATAATGGAACCTTAGTGATAAGACAAGGGGGGGGGAATAAGCTAGAGATCAAGTAGTCTGTGGTGATACGGTGGTTAGGGAAACAAGCATTTGTCAATGCCGAATGTTTGCTTGCTGGCATTGGCAGTGGCAGTGTAGAAGTTACAGAGCTGTGTAATAGGAATGGCAGTGAAGTATTGAACTGAAGCCAACCCCACCACCACCCTGCAGAGAGTGACAGGCATTGGGGTGTGCCTTTGGGTCATCAGGCATAACACCCATGCCATTTCACCACACTCCACCCTGCAGACACTGACAAGTGTCACGGTGTTCCTTGGGATCTTTGGCCCTTATGCGCACCTCATTCCATTAGGAAACACGGTGAGATGGGTGCGATATAGGAGAATGGGGCGAACTTTGGGGCTGAAGAGTCCAAGGCATACCTCGATGCCTCTCACTGGCTGCAGGGTGTGGAATGGTATGAGCACTGCAGGTGAGAATCCCAAGTCACACCCCTGATGCCTGTCATTCTCTACAGGGTTGGGTGTTATGGTCGGAAACCCTAATACCTCAGGCATTCGTTGGTATTTTCACTCCAAATGTTCAACATGGTTTTTTTGCGACCCCACCTCATGAACAGAGAATATCAGTTTGTTAATTGAAAGCTGCTTATGCACAGCTACTCTGACATTTACTTTCTAGAGTGCAAAAGTATTCCGAATAGGATGTAAAAAATGACAGCTGTACTGTTCATGGGGAGGTGTAAAAAATGGCAATGTTACAAATCTGCAGTAAAAATATTTAAAAAAATGGTGAAGTCACGAGCATACATAGAAACTGTGCAACGCACACCCGTAATATAATTAGGTTGGGGATTTTTTTACAGCAGATTGTCAACTCAGGCATTTTGGTGTCTCTGATCATGAACAGTGTCACTGTGATTTTCTTTATCTGTCTCGAACAATAATTTTCCACAGCGACCACGCATCTCTGCGCTGAAAGTGTGAAAACACACTTCGGCCATGTTGTGAAAAATGACAGCTGTACTGTTCATAAGGAAGTGTGGAAAAATGCCACTGGTGAAAATCTGGACTTAAAATATTACAAAGTCATGAACTTACGAGGATGCGTGGAAACTGCGCAATGCTCACTCGTAACACAGTCATTTTATGGACTTTTGTTACCAAATTTTCAACATAGCCATTTTAAGACCTCTGCTCATGAACAGTGTAACTGTGATTTTCTTAATCTGTCCCAGACATTGCTTTTGCACACCAACAGCACCATTGTATGCTACATGTGCGAAAACACATTTTGGGCGGCATATGAAAAATGGCAGCTGTACTGTTCATAAGGAAGTGTAATAAAATGGCAATGTTGAAAATCTGGAGTGAAAATATTAAATTCGCAAACTTATGAGCATGCATAAGAACTGCGCAACACAAGTTCGTAAAACAGTCATTTTTAGGAATTTTTTCACCAAATTTTCAACATAGCCATTTTAAGACCTCTGCTCATGAACAGTGTCGCTGTGATTTTCTTAATGTGTCCCATACATTGATTTCGCACATCGACTGCGGCATTGTGCGCTACATGGGTGGAAACACATTTTGGGCAAGATGTGAACAATGACAGCTATACTATTCATAAGAAGGTGTGTTAAAATAGCAATGTTGAAAATCTGGAGTGAAAATATTGAAAATTCGTGAACTTATGAGCATGCGTAGGAACTGCGCAACGCACGCTCGTAAAATAGTCATTTTTAGGAATTTGTTCACCAAATTTTCAACATAGCCATTTTAAGACCTCTGCTCATGAACAGCATCACTGTGATTTTCTTAATTTGTCCCATACATTGATTTCACACTGACTGCGCCATTGTGAGCTACATGGGCGGAAACACGTTTTGGGTGAGATGTGAAAAATGACAGCTATACTGTTCATAAGAAGGTGTGTTAAAATAGCAATGTTGAAAATCTGGAGTAAAATATTGAAAATTCGTGAACTTCACAGGCGTGCATAGGAACTGTAAAACGCACGCTTGTAAAACAGTCATTTTCTGGAATTTTTTCACCAAATTTTTAACATAGCCATTTTAAGACCTCTGCTCATGAACAGTGTCACTGTGATTTTCTTAATTTGTCCCGTACATTGATTTCGCACACCAACTGCGCCATTGTGCCCTACATGGGAGGAAACACGTTTTGAGTCAGATGTGAAACATGACAGCTGTACTGCTCATAAGAAAATGTGGTAAAATGGCAATGTTGAAAATCTGGAGTGAAAATATTGAAAATTCGCGAACTTACGAGCGTGGTTAGGAACTGCACAATGCACGCTCATAAAACAGTCATTTTAAGAATTGTTTTCACCAGATTTTCAACATAGCCATTTTAAGACCTCTGCTCATGAACAGTGTCACTGTGGTTTTCTTAATTTGTCCCATACATTGGTTTAGCCTTTACGACTGTGCCATTATAAGCTACATGGGTGGAAACACATTTTGGGTGAGATGTGAAAAATGACAGCTGTACTACTCATAAGAAGGTGTGGTAAAATGGCAATGTTGAAAATCTGGGTAGAAAATACTGAAAATTCATGAACTTCAGAGTGTGCGTGGGAACTGTACAATCGCTCGTAAAACAGTCGATTTTTGAATTTTTCACCAAATTTTCCAAATAGGCTTCTTGAGAGCCCACCTTATGAACACTGGCAGTGTTGTTTCGTTAATCAGTCCCAAAAGGTGATTTTGCGCAGTGACTGCGAAATCACCCCTCGGGCCCGAATAACGCCATTACAGTGACAGTATTCATGAGAAGGGGTCCCAGAAACCCCATGTTGAAAATTTAGTGCAAAAATTCCAAAAAATGCCTGAGATATGCAACAAAGTTGAAAAAACCCTATCTATCCCATTATACAGCTTACCGGCATTTCCTCAGTTCGCGGTCGGCTTTTAAGAGTGCAGACATGTTTCCGGTCCACCGAAGATCGTCACGCCGAGCTCCGGAGGTAAGTATGGGGTGAGGGGTGTGTGGGGAGGCAGGGTGCGCAGTGGGTGGAGTGCGGGTTGTGGGGAGGGCAGGAAGACTGCGTGGGACGTTTTTTCTTTACAGGTATTTAGAAAAAAAAGACCGGCTGGGGCGTTTGCCATGCTGGGGTGGGCTCCTAGCATGGCAGAAGGATGGCTGAGGCGTGGAGCTGACGAGGATTGAGGCACCCCGTCGGCCATGGCATTTGTTGCCACGCTGGGGTGGGCTCCCAGCATGGCACCTGTACTCGGGGGGCAGTGAAGCTGGCGAGGATTGGGCACCCGTCGGCTATACAGTGGTTGCAGCTGGGGTGGGCACAGCATGGCATTTGGAGAACTTGGGGCGCAGCACAGCTGGCCGGGGTTAGGCACCCCGTCGTATAGAGTTGTGTGCCTGGGGGCAGCACGCAGTATCGCTGTGTGTATATATGTGTGTGTGTGTGTGTGTGTGTGGGAGGCTGCGCGCGGGCAGGCGATATCTGATCGCTGCTCACTGAAGCGTAGCTCCCCTTTCAACTGTATGCCACTGCACTTTGGAGCTTGTCATAGACAGCTCCAGCATGCATTGGCAGACAGGGGCCGCGCCTGCCAACACACTGACCGAATTGGAAGAGGGGGTGACACACCTCTGAAAACTCGGATGATGGCACTATGTTTCTTGTACATGCGTGCAAGCAAACATAAAAACGGGCAGACTAGGTGGGCCAAGAAGTCCATATCTGATGTCAATTTCTATGTTTCTATGTTTCTCATATTGCAGGGTCCTCAGCTTAATCTACTGACCCTGCATATCTCCCAGGCCCACCCTTCCCCTCCTTCTGCCGCTCCCTTAACCTTTATTTTCCCCTTAAAAAAGGAAGGTCTAAATAATCATTTTTTTTCTTCAAAGCTGTGCAGGTTATAGGTTTAACAATGACTGTCTCTAGTGCACCCTCCTCATTTCATCCAGATATAAAATTAAATAAGCTCTATTCTGTCCTACTCTGAAACCCTTCTGTGCTCCATTACAGAGGTCATGACCCTACTCTTGCAACATAATGATGTCTTGGTGCTCAAGCTGCTGCATTCCTACTTCTCAGATCATTTAACTACAGTGTCTTTGCTTTGTTCTTGTTATTTCACATTGGCTAACAAACTTCATGGAGTGCACTGCTATGTTTTGGGGCACTGAAGTGTGTCAGAGTTAAATACTACACCCAAGAACATTATCATACTGTGACTGCAGTAGTAGTGCAGGTAAACTACCATCACAAACAATGTGACTTGCTTTGCAGCACATACTAAAATTATACTGTCAGGGTACCATGAACACCTCACAGACAACAGCCTCCGTTTAAAGCATTTTTATTTAAACTGGAAAACTTCAACCTCAGAAAATAGTAGTGTGCTTTCTATGAAATGTATTAGCCAATATAAGACCATCACAAAATGCAATCAGTGAGAAAACAGGAATGCAGAAGCCTGATCACCATTTCATTATCATCAAGTCCCATGGTACATTACAGAAGCAGGGTCACGACCTCTGTGATGGAGCCAAGCAGGTTTTCACAGTCAGACAGAATGGAGTTTATTTAACTTTAGATCTGGATGAAATAAGGATGGTACAATAGAGATAATTATTGTTCAAACCTACAGCATGCATACATATTTTAAAGAAAAAATGGTTAACAAGACCTTCCTTTAATTCTAACCCAGCACCTTTGGAAACTGCCCACTATATTCAATTAAACCACCTCTTCTGGAAGCACATTCCAGCCTATCACCACCCTCTCCATGAAGAAGTGCTTCATAGTCTCCCTCCCTCCTAAACGGCCCCCTAACTTAAGACTGTGTCCCCTCATGTTTCAGTTGCCACTAAGCTTAATAGACCCTTCTTGCCCACCCTATGTCTTTCTTTCAAATGCTTCAAGATCTGTTTCAGTCATGTCCCCTCTCTCCATTCTTCTCCAGGGAGTATGTGCTAAGGGCCTCCAACCTCTCCTCATGCAGTATGTTTTACACTGCTGGTCCATGATCATCTTCATTGCACTTCTTTGGACTGTCCAGCAGGCTAATGTCCTTTTTAAGGTATGGGCACAATACAGTACTGTACAATGTATTCCAGATGCAGCCTCACTAATGACCTGTGCAAGGGTAGTATTACCCCTTCTTGCTTGCAACTGATTCTTCTGGCAATGCAGCCCAACATTTTATTTGCCTTTGTTGCTGCTTTCCTGCACTGTGTGGGGTGTTTCAGGTCACTAGTGATCATCACTCCCAGATCCTTCTCCTCCTCAGATGCAGATACCTGGACCCCTCACAGGATGTGCCCTGTCCTGCTGTTCTTGGCTCCACTGTGAATAACTTTTAATTTCTTTGCATTGCAGCCAAGTTGCCAAATCCTGGACCACCTCTAGTTTTTTCAGATCCTCCACTGGGTCTTGTATCCCTCCCGCTGTGTCCACCCTCCAATGAAGCTTGGTGTCATCCATAAATAGGCACATTTTTCCTTTAATGCTACTGCCAGTATAATTGATGAAAACACTGAGCAGCACCAGTATGAGCACCAAGCCTTGTGGGACCCCACTGGTGACCTCCACCACCATTCATCAATTTCAGCTCCACAGTCAGTGGCATCTAAAAGGCGAAGTTCATTAGCCATCTGAATGACTTCAGTCATGTCATCAGTGTCAGTAGCTTCCTCTGTTGCCAGCTCAAACTCAAAGGCAGGACTAAGCGTGGCAGACCAACAGTGTGTGATGGCATTCTCAGTCAACTTTTCATATGCCTCTCCTGCCAGGTCAATCATTGTTTTTAGGTTTTTAGGTTTAGCTTTTTTATGAATTCAGTTACCTGTGTTCTGGCACCACAGCCACAAGGTCATCAAGCAGCCATTTCCTGTAGTGTTTCTTAAAGGTGGTGATTATGCCACCATTCAATGACTGGATTCATGAAGTGGTGTTCTTAGGCAGGAATAGTGCCCTTATCTTACCATCCCTCAAGCATAGTTCTGCTTCTGAGGGATGTGTAGGACATTGATTTAGCAGAAGGAGAGCTTTCAGGTGTAGCTTCCTTCTGCAGAGGTAAGCTCTGACTGAGGGCACAAAGGACTCGAAGAACTAAGAGTGGAAGATCGTGGATGTCATCCATGCGGTCCAGCTGTTGCCGTACTGGATGGGCAGTGACTGCATGTTTACATGGTAGAAGCTCCTCAGTTCTGAAATTTACCAATGTACAGTGGCTTGATTTTATGCCTGCCAGATGTATTACAGCAGAACAGAAAGGTCACTGTGCCCTTACTGACCTTAAACCCTTTTCTGGCATTAGATTCCAATCCACTGGCTAGGGTGACATCTGGCAGGCAGTGCCAAAACAAGCCCATTTCATCGGCATTGAAAACTTGATCTGGGGTATATGCTCTGTCAGCCAGAATTTACTTCGGCTCTGGCAAAAACTCGGCAGCTATGGCATCGTCACAGGAGCACTGCTTACCAGTGACACAGACCCGCTGGATGTCATTCCTATATTGAAAACTTCCACAACCACCCAGTGGAAGAATTAAACTTAGAAGATTTCTCTTTTGAAACTAGATGCCTTTTTTGCTCATGATGCTGCCAGACACTGGGATGCAACTGGTCCTTTGCTATGAGAACCAGAGCTGTGTAACTTCATCTATCTCACTTTCATTAGCTTGGTGTAATTTATTTTGTTTCAGCGCTTCACATTGGTTGGCCTCCAAAACAAACTCTCTCAATGATTGCTCTTGCTTCTGCCAGGTACAGATGGTAGATTTACTATACCCCATCTCTGCTGATAGCTTCGCCAGACTCTCGCTGGCATTCAAACGATTGAGAATGCTGAGCTTGTCCTGAGTATCTGGGTCTCTTCATGGTCATTTGTGAAACCTGTTACCATCTATCAAATTAGTCATAGTGACTTTTTTATAGTGCCTGCAACAACACTAACCTCGATCCAGCTGTCGAGCACTTACATGCTGAGTCGGGAGTCGGGAAATGTGATGAAAAAGGTAAAAGTGCTGGATTTGATCTAACCTGTCACCATTTATCAAATTAGTGATACTGTATTGAGGTTAAAGTATAGCACCTGCAGCAAATCTTAACTGCTAACTGCCACAGCACTCGGCTACTAAAATGCTGAGTTGGGAGTCAGGAATTCTGATGACAAAGTACTGTAAAATTGCTTGATTTGATGTCAACATGTGGGATCCAAATTAACTGTTTGCTATAACCGAGCATTCAGTATAGCGGCATTCATTATAGTGGGGGGTTACTGTACTAATTCAGTGCATCTGCTTTGCCCCCATTCTCCTCCTCCACGGCCCCTTTTCTGAGCCCAACAATCCCATCTTTCTTGTCCCTTTTCTTGCTAATACAGTGAAAAAAAATCTTCACTTCCTTCTTAATCCCCTCAGCTAGCTGCAGTACCTTCTGAGCTTTAGCCCACCAGACTAACTTACCTGCTACACTAGTCAAGTTCAGTTAATCCTCCTTGTCTTCCTCTCTCTTGATCCTTCTGAATTTCTTGTAAGCTAACCTCCTGTCTGTTACTGCCCAGGTGACCACTATGCTAAACCAACTGGATGCTATGGCCCTTGAGTTTCCCCTTTAAGCCTAACACATTCCTCTGTGGCAACCATTATTCCCTCCTTGATGATGGATCACCTTTGGTCTACCCTTGTATCTACTCAGATGCTTGCCCGGTGACTTCTTAGTAACGCATCCATCTTTCTAAAGTCCACCTTCCTAAAATCCAGAATTTTAGTCTTAGTGGAGGCCTTTTTCCTGCCCATGTCCTACCAGAATCACGCTGTGTGATGGTTATTTCCACTCAGGGGCTCTTTGACCATTATATTCTGGACAGATAAACCATTATATATTTGTAACATTAGAATACAGCTGTATTGTGGCATTAGCACATACTGATGGTACTCTATATACTGAGAAAAAAGAGTAGAAGGCTATGACAGAGCACACAATTTTAAATAAAACCTCAGCCATGGAAGCAGCATTGAGGCATAGATATCCAAGGAATGGGTTCATCCTAGTTTTCTGTGGATACCAGCCCTCATCATACCAGCCTCCCCAACCTCATCATAGACTTCTCATTGGATTACCTGCTTATCCACCTCCCACAGCTTATTCCTGTGGAGAGGGTAGCAGGGGACCCCATCCTGCTGCAGTTTTAGGTTCCAGATTGGAGAAGGACCACATCACTGCTGTGGGGCCTACAGAAGACCAGAAGTTCATCCACTGCTGGGAGGGGAGGAAGGAACAAGGTTGACCTAAACTGGGAATAGGGTTGGCACCCTATCTAGAGTTGGTGCACAAGAGGACTAGCAAACAACAAAAGGGAGTAAAGTTAATAGCACCCTATCAGAGAAAAGGTTAAAAAAGGGGATGGCTGAAAGAAAACAGGCCATAACTAGGAATAGGAACAACACTCTATCTGGGGTAGGTGTGCAAAAGGGTATGACAAACAACAGAAGGGGAAAAACTAGAAGCACCTTCTCAAGGGTAAGTTACATAAGCATTTGCAGGTAAAAAAGGGAGAGCAGGAAATGGGAATACTGTAAGAGGTGAAGTACAGTGGATGTGGGGCGGCACTTTTCAGAGAGACCTTCTGAAGACTGTGGTGCTGTACCATCTGTGTGAACCTCTCTGGGGTGATAGAGGAGGTTACTAGACTCCAGGCCAAGTTGACTAAGTTTCAGAGGACCCCCTACAGCCACCAGGTCAGACACCATTACCTCACAGGATGCCAGGGTGGAGGAGGAGGAGGAGGAGGAGCAACTGGACTATGGAGGGCTCGGGAAAGGGGGGTAGATTCTAGAAGGGTGGGGGGGGTCGGAGGCACAGTCATCAATTGGTACCAATACAGCATTCCTATGCTGCTCTTGGGGGGGGGGTGACTGCCAGGAGAAGGCACCCATTGCAGTAATCAGGGAGGATGTGGGGGTCCTTCAAGGTGTAGACCCAAAGGAGGGGAGAACCCCAGAGGAGGAGGAAGCAACTTCTAGTAGGGGACTTGATTACCAGGGGGATCAATTTGGGAATAGGAAGGGAGCAGACAGGGAGATCAGGTGCCTAAGTGGCACCATGGCTCAGAGGGATGGGAAATTAATCTTGGGGATTGTTAGGGCAGCAGGAATGAAGGGGGAGCTGGATGTCACTCTCCACCTGGGGACCAAAGACCTAGCTAGGGATGGGGCTGGGATAGTGCAGGGGGAGTTTAGGGAGTTGGGGAAGGGTCTTAGACAGGTAACACCCTCAGTGGCTTTCTTTGAGGTGCTGCCTATCTATGACGGGGGAAGGAGAATGTTCTCCACACCAGCACCACTTCAAGTCATGGCTGAAGAAATGGTGGAGACAGGAGGGGTTCAGCTGCATTGGTGATTGGGGACCGATGTGGGAGAATAAGGGGGAGAAGAACTCCAGTCCTCAGTGAACAGTTTAAATATTACTGTGATGAGCATTTAAACTAGCCTAGGGGAGTGGTCAAAGGAATCGGGGAGGCACAAACTGCCTGCCCCACAACAGGATGAAGTAGAGAGTAGGGAGAACCCAAGAGGAAAAGAATCCACCAGGGTACAAATTAATATAGGAAGCAGGGTGACAGAAATGAACTAAGAGAGGAATATGAACATTAAAAAGAGAGAGAGAGAGGAAGGATGGGGGTAAAAAGGACAATAGTGGGGAAACATCTGAGTGCTAACAAAATCTGGAAATCAATGTGTACAAATGCTAGAAGTCAATAAATAAGATCCTAGACATAGAGGCCATCATGGCAGGGGCAGACCTGGATATAGTGGCCATTACTGAGTCATGGTGCACTGAAAACCATAACTGGGACATGGTCATACCAAGCTATACTATGTTTAGGAAAGACAGGGTGATAAGAAATGGAAGTGGTGTGGTTATATATGAGAGGGGAAACATAAACTATTCGTATCAGTATGATCTACAGATCTCCGGCACAAGGGGAGTTGGATAAAGTACCGGTGGAAGCCACTGGCAAAATGGCAGAGAAGGGAGAGGTGCTGCTGGTGGGGGACTTTAACCTGCTGGATGTAGACTGAAGCCTCCCAGCTATGCTTCTGCTAGAAGTAGTAGCATCCTGGGCTCTCTGCAGGGGATGCTCATCAGGCAACTAGTCAGAAAACCCACTTGTGATGGGGCAAAACTAGACCTGGTGCTCACTAACAGGGACAATGTTGCATACGTCAAGATGGGTGGCCACCTGGGGACCAGTGATCACCATATGGTATGGTTCAATATAAGGAAGGCTGCAGAATTGAGCCTTACATGGGTGTGGGTCATGGACTTCAGGAGGGCAGATTTTATAAAGATGGGTGAATGCCTCAGTGATGGCCTGGCAGGAGGAGATGACTTGAAGGGGGTGGAGGAACAGTGGATAAAGCTAAATGGGGGCATAGTGAAGGCAACAAACCTCTGCATCAAACAAGTGAGCAAAAGCAAGAGGCAAAAGAGACCACTATGGGTCTTAAAACAGGTGACGGATAAGGTAAAGGCTAAAAGGGTTACATTCAGAAGGTATAAGGAAATGCAGATGGAGGAAGATAGGGAGGTGTATCCGGAAAATGGAGGGAAGCATTGAAAACAGTAAGGAGAGTGTAGGTGCAAACTGAAGAGAATAATCCAGGCAGTAACAAAAGGGGACAATACATTTTTAGATACGTAAGCTAAAAGAGGAAGACCAGGACAGGGACTGGATGGTTAAAAAGGGAAGAGAGGGACTGTGCAGAGGGGTACCAGGAAAAAGCAGACACCTTAACAAATACCTCTGCTCAGTGTTCACAAACTCACTAACAGGGACAGAGTTGCAGACATCATGGTGGAGGCCACTTGGAGAGTAATGATCACCATGCGGTGTCGTTCAATATAAGGGTGGCTGTGGAACTGAACCACACAGGGGCAAGGGTCCTGGACTTTAGGAGGGCAGATTTTAAAAAAGATGGGTGAATGCTTCAGGAATGACCTAGCGGTGTGGGTGACCTGGGAGAAATGGAGAAAAAGCATGAAGATAAAAGGGAACATAGTAAAGGCCACAAACCTCTCCATCAAACAAGTGAGCAAAAGCAAGGGGAAAAAAGAGACCAGTATGGTGCTAGAAAGAGATGGCTGAAAAGTTAAAAGCTAAAAGGATCACATTCAGAAGGTATAAGGAGGCATGGAGGGAGGAGGATAGGAAGGTGTATTGGGGGAAACAGAGGGAAGCAGCAAAAGCAGTAAGGAGCACAAAGGCGCAAACTGAAGAGAGAGAGAATAACTCAGGAGGTAATGAAAGGGGACATGATGGTAAACGGAATTCACTCAGAAGAAGGGAGGGTGACCATTGGGATACCTCAGGGATCAGTGTTAGGACCAGTTTTTTTAAATGACATACAGAGGAGCTGGAAGGGAAGATCTGCCTCTCTGTGGATGAGATCTGTAACAGGGTGGACTTTCTGGGGGTGCACGAAAAGGATGAGCAGAGACCTGAGAAACTAGAGCAGTGGTCAAGGGTATGGCATCAGGGTTTCAATGCAAAAAATGTGCACAATAATGCACTTAGTGCACAGAAACCCAGGGACAGAGCACAGAATGAGTGGAGTGGTATTGATGATCATCAAACAGGAAAGAGACCTGAAGCTAATCATATTGGATAACCTCAAGGTGGCCAGGCAGTGTGACAAGGCAGAAGGGCGGACAAGTGGGATGTTGGGGTGCATATCGAGGGGTATCACCAGTGGAAAGAGGGAAGTGGTGTTGCCTTTGTATAGACTGTTGGTAAGACTCTACCTAGAGTATTATGTCCCATTCTGGGGACCATGGGCAGGATTTTCAAAAGGCTTAAATCATCACAAGCCCCTGGTGCGGTGGTACGCCACATGAGACTTGAGGTAATCTAATGGGAGTTTCTATCCTGTATGGCAATTGCCACAAGTTAGACCAACTCTTTCTGGTCTAACTTGTGGCAATACTGGTGGCCTTTTTCAGAGAGCTTGCAACATATATTTGGCGCAAGCTGCTATAAATCATGAAAACTGTCGTAACTGTACCTGCGATTGTGGAATCAGATGCAGTTGCAGCAACAGAGTTGGCACCCTGCCAGAACCTGATTGTCATGGTGCAGGGCTTGGCACAAGCCCTGTGCCATGCTTTAAAAATTCTACCCCACTTCTCTGGAAGGACATAGAGTGGAGGTGGTCCAGAGTACAGCAAAAAAAATGGTGCGGGGTCTGCATCAAAAACACTGAGGAGAGACTAAAGGACCTCAATATGTACACTCTGGAACAGAGGAGGAAGAAGGGAGATATGATGAAGACCTTTAACTAACTCCAGTGGGGCAAATACGGTACAGGAAGGGAGTATTTTACAAAAGAAAAGCTGCCTAAGAACAAGAGGACCTGCTATGAAGCTGGAGGAGGGTAGATTCAGGAGAGATGTGAGAAAGTACTTATTCACAGAAACAGTGGTGGATTTATGGAACAGCCTTCCAGTGGAGGAGATGGTGGGTGGAAAAACAGTGATGGGGTTCAAGACTGCATGGGATAAGCACAAAAGAATCATAGTGGAAAGGAAAGGGGAGGGAGAAAGAGCTGTAGATCAGGCATGGTCTGATGTAATAGTGTAGGTAGGGAGAAATGAGCAAACTGGATTGGTTAAGTGGTCCTTATCTGCTGTCAAAATATATGTTTCTCTGTAGGAAGGGGAAGGGTCTGCAAACAGATAACAGGAGCTTTGAAGGGGGAGGTAGACATTCGTTCTTTTTCACAGGAGAAACTCCTGAAGGGACTCAGTAATCAAAAGGTAGAAAAAGCAATGGGGCCGACCGGGTGCATCCAAGGGTGTTGAGGGAGCTCAGAGAGGTACTGGCTGCACCTCTGACAGTCCTGTTTAACAGATCACTGGAAACTGGAGTGGTTCTATAGGACTGAGGGAGGGCAGGTGTAGTCCCACTTCACAAAACTGGTAGCAAGTAGGAGGCTGGCAATTATAGGCCAATCAGCCTATCATTGGTGATGGGAAAGTTACTGGAAACACTGCTGAAGAAAAGGATTGTGGCACATCTTGATTGCAGAGGAGCTGGAAGGGAAGAAAAAATTACTTACCATAGTAATGTCTTGCTGTATTCAGACAAGTGCTGTTAGACTGACCGGTTCAGCTGTCCCGGAGAACAATGAGTTAAACTCTATGCAAATGCATAGAACATTGAACTCGAGTTCGGTTTTCAAACCCCTGTCCTTGGTACGTTCTAGTAACTAATCAGATTCTAGGAAGCTAACACTAAAGATATAAGTCAAAAACTCTAACCAAACCTAAAAAGGGGACCCCTTTAGGGGCAACACAACCATAAAAAGGTGGGCATGTAGAAGACTCAGGTCACAGATGCCCAAGAGAGACCCCATGATCACTACTTGGTTAAAGCCTAAACGTGCTTCAGAGAGCCACCCTTTCCCCAGGTTCTGGAGGGAAGGCGGGGTGGGAGGTCAGAATGCAGCAAGACTCCATTAGAAGAAACAACAATACTATGGTAAGTATTTTTTCTTCAAACAACATGAAGTCTTGCTGTATTCTGACAAGTGCAGACTACAAAGCAGTGCCCTATGGAGATGGGCACAGAACCTATTTGGGAACTAGGCTCTGCAGTACTGCAGTGTCAAACCTGGCATCAGTCCTGGCCTGGGTGTCCAGGCAGTAGTGTTTTGTGAATGTATGGACAGTCTTCCAGGTGGCAGCTTTGCAGATCTCAAGCAAGGGGAGCTCCCTGGCTGCCATCACAGAGGCAGCAGTCCCCCTAGTGGAATGGGCCCTAAGATCTGCTGGTGGGTCCTTCTCCAGCTTACTATAGCAAAACTAGATACAGGCCACAATCCATCTGGCTATGGTCCTTTTGGTGGCTGGCCTGCCCTTACCCACTTCACCACAGGTAAGGAATAGCTGGGAACAGTCCTTCCTTAGCTCCTTTGGCCTGTCCATGTAATAGCTGTTGTCTCTTTTTACATCCAGACTGTGAAGCCTGCATTCCCCTGAGCTGGAATGATCTGTGACGACTACAGGCAGGGTGAGGGATTGATTAAGATGGAATTCAGAGACCACTCTGGGGAGGAATTTCCTATTAATCTGCAGGACAATCTTATCCCTGTAAGGGTACAATATAATTGAACTCCACTGACAAGGCCTGGTGCTCACTGATCCTTCTGGCAGAGGTAATGGCCACTAGGAATGCTGTCTTCCAAGTGAGAAACTTGAGTTCAGAAGAAGACATGGGTTCAAAGGGAGGCTGCATAAGCTGACCTATGCAAATATTCAGATCCCAAGCAGGGGTAGGTTCCCTGTGTGGAGGATGACGATGTAGAAGACCTTTGAAAAACCTCTTGAAAACTGAGTGTGCAGCCAGGGAAGGTCCCTTTCCAGCTGAAACATAGGCAGAAACAGCTGCCAAATGAACCCTCAAGGTGGAGGACTGAAGTTGTAAAGACTGAAGATGAACCAGATAATCCAGAAGTGTTGGTAGACCAACCTGATGTGGGTTCAGGCCCTGCTGGGAGCACCAGATAGAGGACCTCTTCCACTTAGAGGAGTAGGTTTTCCTGGTTGCAGGTTGCCTGAACACCCTTAGGATGTACAAGACAGATTCCGAGAGATACAGATCTGCATATTCTAAGTATTCATATGCCAGGCCCTGAGATGATGGGACTGCAGATTGGGGTAAAGGATCCTCCCTTGGGATGATGTCAGCACGTTGCACCTCCTGGGGAGGCAAATTGGACTGGTCACTGACAGAAACAATAGCATTGAGTACCATGGTTGTCTGGCCCAGTCTGGGGCTATGAGGATCATGGTGGCCAGCTAAGACCTCAGCTTGACCAGGACTCTGGATATTAGAGGGAATGGAGGGAAGGCATAAAGGAACCTGTTTGACCAATCCAGAAGGAGAGCCTCCAGTGGGACAGAGCCCTGAGCTGGAGGTCTACAGCAGTATAGTGGTAACTGATGATTGTCGGGGGCTGCAAAGAGATCTATCTCTGGCACCTCCCATCTCTTGAATACTGACAGAAGGACTTGCCTGTTCAGTGCCCACTCGTGATGGCCCTGGCTGATTCTGTTGAGAGCATCTGCTAGGAAATTGTCCTTCCCTGGCAAGTGAACTGCTGACAGGGATATATTCAGAGAGTAGACCAGATTCTAAATCTTCATGGAGTCTGTGCAAAGCAATGAGGATCTTGTTCCCCTCGCTTGTTGATGTAGTAATTGGTGGTGGTGGTATTGTCTGTCCTGACCTGCACCACTTTACCCTGTAAGAGATTGGCAAACTTCTGTATAGCCAGGAACACTGCTTTGAGCTCCATAAGGTTGATGTGCAAAGAGGTTCCTGAGGAAGCCAATTGCATTGGGCTGTGTGATCCCCTGGGCACCCCAGCCTAGTAGGGAAGCATCTGTTGTCAACACTAGAGAGGGGGGGCCTGGGGAAGAAAGTGACCCCCCACTCTGAGGTTGTCCATGTCCTACCACCACTGAAGAGCTAGTACAAGGGTGGGAGATACTGGGATCAGCTTGGACAGGGGATCTTTCCTTTGAGACCAGAAGGATCTCAGGTAGAACTGAATGTCCCTCATCTGAAACCTGGCCCCCGGGACCACAGCTGTGGTGGAGGCCATGTGACCCAGAAGCTGCAGGAAATACCTTGCTGGTTGAGGGACTCAAAGGCAGAAGGGTTTTGCCAGCTTGATGAGGGCCTGTGCCCTTGCTAGAGGCAGAAAGGCCTTTACCTGAATAGTGTCCAGCTCTGCTCTGATGAAATCCAGCACTTGAATAGGGGTCAAGACAGACTTTTTCATATTCACCAGGAAACCTAGGGACTGAAGAGTGTCCTGAGTGAGGTCTAGTGCCCCTTTACCTGCTGAGGGAATGACCCACCAGCAGACAATCATCTAGGTAAGGATAAACTGCAACCTCTTGTCTTCTGATGTATGTCACTACCACTGCCAATCATTTTGTGAACACTCTTGGTGCAGAGGTGAGACCGAAAGGCTTGGTTCTGAACTGGTAGTGGTCTGAAGGGGAATTGAAATCTGAGGTATTTTCTGTGAGACTGCCTGATGAGGATGTGAAAGTAAGCATCCTGAAGCCAATCCCCTTGCTTGAGAGTAGGTAAAATCATGGCCAG
Organism: Neoceratodus forsteri; assembly: GCA_016271365.2. NCBI lineage: Eukaryota > Metazoa > Chordata > Ceratodontiformes > Ceratodontidae > Neoceratodus > Neoceratodus forsteri. The sequence goes on along the minus strand of JADMNL010000035.1, from coordinate 27,324,301 downwards.
GGTTGTCATCTTGAATTTGAGGTTTGTAATATGCCTGTTTAGGAATCTGAGATCTAGAATGGGCCACCACTCCCCATTCTACTTTGGTGCTAGGAAGTACCTGGAGTAGAACCATTTTCCCCCTGTCTGGGGAGGCACAGACTTCACTGCCTTTTAAAGGAGAAGAGTGGAAACTTCTGCCTCCAGCAGGGCTGGTTCTGTAGGACTGACAGGTTTGAGAGCTCTTGTTGCCAGTTTTGGGAGCAGCTTGAAGCTAAAAGCAAGACCCTGACCTACTATTTCCAGGACCCACTTGTCTGAAGTAATGGATTGCCAAGCCTGGAGATAGTAGGTCAGCCTGCCCCCTACAGGAGTAGGGGAGGTGGCCCGGACAAACTCCTCGGGCTGTCTGTTTTGTTGGATAGCAGACTGAGTAGTGGAGGCAGCCTGCCAACACCCTCTCCTGCCTCTCCCTCTGAAGAAACACCTTGGTCGCTGGTAAGAAGGAAAGGCTTGGGACTGATGGAAAGGCCTGGGGTAAGGCATGCCCCTGCCTCTGGCCTGTTGCTTTTGAGGAGTGGCAGCCTTTTATTTTGCTGAAGCACTCCTGTAAGCCACTCTGTACTCATTCATTTTTTTCATATATGCTTCAGTCTATTCCCCAAACAGAGAATTCTGGACAAGGGGACAGTCTGTAGCATTATTCTGTGTGTCCTGGGACAGATAGGTGTTTCTACTGGCTTAGATGTATGAAAGAGGTACAGCAGATGCCATAGCCCTAGAAGCTGCATTATTAGAGTCCACAGCCACATGGAACTGGGACTTTGATGCCTGCATCCCCTTGTTAACCAACTGCTGGAGATTAGCAGAGAGTTCAGGAGAGGCCTTTTTGGCTATCTGTTCTACAGACTCCCCAAGGGATTTCTGATACTTGGAGGCATAATAGAAACATAGAAACATAGAATTTGATGGCAGATAAGGACCGCTTGGCCCACCTAGTCTGCCCATTTTCCTACCTAACAGATAAGCAGCAGATACTAGTTAACCAACAGCTTAATTCCTCCTACCCCTCACTAGGACTGCCCTATGCCTGTCCCATGCATTCTTGAAGTCCCTCACTGTTCTTGACCCCACGACCTCTTCAGGGAGGCTGTTCCATGCATCCACAACCCTCTCAGTGAAAAAATACTTCCTCACATTACCTCTGAGCCATCCGCCTTCTATCTTCAAATTGTGCCCCCTTGTTCTTGCACATCTCTTTTTCTGGAAGATGCTACCCTCTTGGACTTTGTTAATTCCTTGAGGTACTTGAAAGTTTCTATCATGTCCCTCTCTCCTTCTTTCCTCAAGGGTATACATATTAAGCTCCTTTAGTCTTTCTTCATATGTCTTCTGGTGCAGACCCTGCACCATTTTGGTTGCCCTCCTCTGGACAGCCTCCACTCTGTCTATGTCTTTGCGGAGATGGGGTCTCCAGAACTGCACACAGTACTCCAGATGGGGTCTCACCAACTGTCTGTACAGAGGGATAACAACTTCCTGTTTTCTACTATTGATGCCTCTTCCTATACATCCCAGTATCCCCCAGCCTTCCTTACTGCTTTCTCACATTGCTTGCCCACCTTTAGGTCATCTGATATAATTACCCCCAGGTCCCTTTCTATTTTACTGCTGTCAGTATCTCACCCCCATTGTGTAATCTTCCCCAGGGTTTTGTTCCCCATGTGCATTACCTTGCACTTCTTTGCATTGAATCTGAGCTGCCATACATTTGACCATTCCTCCAACCTTGCCAAGTCCTTCTCATCCTTTCCACTCCATCTTGTATCAACCCTGTTGCAGATCTTTGTGTCATCTGCAAAGAGACATGCTTTCCTTCCAGTTCCTCTGCAATGTCACTTATAAAGACATTAAAGGACCAGTCCCAGTACTGAACCTCGGTACCCGCTAGTAACCCTCCTTTCATCACTGTGTACTCCATTTACTACTACCCTTTGCGTCCTGTTGTCTAGCCAATTTTTATCCAGGCTACCACCTAGGGACCCACTCCAAGGCTGGCTATCTTGTGTATTAATCTTTTGTGTGGGACTGTATCAAATGCCTTGCTAAAATCTAGGTAGGCTATGTCCTCAGCCCCTCCCTGGTCTACTACTTTGGAACCCAGTCAAAGAAATCTATTAGATTGGTCTGACACGACCTTCCCATCGTGAATCCATGCTGCCTTGGGTCCTGTGCCCCACTGACCTCTAGGTACTCAACAATTCTTTCCTTCAGAGAAGTGATTCCATCATTTTCCCTACCACTGAGGTCAAACTAACTGGTCTGTAGTTTTCTGCCTCTGTCTTGCTCCCACTTTCGTGAAGAGGACTCACATCTGCCCTCCTTCAGTCCTTGGGTACCACCCCATCCTCCCATGATTTGTTAAAGAGAGTAGTCAGCGGTGTCACTAGTTCTACCCTTAGTTCTTTTAGAATTCTTGAGTGAACCCCATCAGGCCCCATTGCTTTGTCCACCTTCAATTTTATTAGTTCTTTCAGAACCCTTTCTTCTGTAAATGGACTGTTATCGAGCCCCGTCTTCAGAGTGTTTCTCTTGTTTGGTTTAGGTAACTCCCCCTCCTCTTCCTTTGTGAATACTGAGCAGAAATATTCGTTCAGTATCCCTGCTTTTTCACTGTCACCCTCTACCCACGTTCCCTCCCCTTTATTAAGCTTCAGTATCCCTCCTTTGGTCTTTCTTCTCCCTAATATATCTATAAAGGTCTTATCCCCTTCTTAACAGAATTGGCTATCCTTTCCTCGGTTTGGGCCTTTGCTATTCTGACTGCCTTCCAGCCTCTTTCTGCTTTAACTGATAAAGTTCTCTGTCCTACTCCTTCTGTGTTTCCTTATATTTCCTGAATGCTGTCCTTTTCTCCTTAACCTTCCTGCCACCTCTTTTGAGAACCATAACGGTTTTTTCCTTCGTTGTGTTTTATTGATTTGTTTTACACAAAGGCTTGTTGCTTCTATGATGGCTGTTTTGATCACTCCCCATTGTTCCTCCACCCCTCCTTCTTGCCTGTTTGCTAGTGCTTTTCTGAGGCACTCTCTCATTTTCCCAAAGTCAGCCCTCCTAAAGTCCAGTACTCTTGCTTTTGTATGGCTTGATTGTATGGTTGTGTTTATCTTGAACCACACTGTTTGGTGGTCGCTTGTACCCAGATGGCTACCCACTTCTAAATCTGAGATTCTTTCTCCATCCCCATTTGAGAGTACCAGGTCTAAGATTGCTCCCTCCCGAGTGGGTTCCAATACTAGCTGTCTGAGGCATGCCCCCTGTAGGGCATCAAGAATGACCCTGCTCTTGGATGTGCCTGCAGCAAAGGTGATCCAGTTAACATCTGGCATATTCAGGTCCCCCATCAACAATATCTCCCCTTTTTCTGCCATTCTAAGAGCCTTCTATCATTTCCTTGTCCATTCCCTCCCCCTGAGATGGGGGTCTGTATACAACCCCCATGCGGATTATGGTGCCATTTCCTGTCTCCAGGGTGACCCAAAGTGCCTCATCTGCTCCCTGTTTACTCTTTAGTTCTGTTGCTTTGATCCCTTCCTTTACATAGAGAGCTACTCCTCCTCCTCTTTTACCCTCCCTGTCCCTCCTGTAGATTGTGTATCCTACATATAATTATATATATAATACATATAAGAGGTTTGCCTGATGCCTAAGGAGGACACCAGGTATGTTTTCTTGGCAAGGGAATCCATTTTCCTGGAGTTCTTGTCAGGGGGACGAGAAGCCAGAGGAATGCCAGCCTTCTCACAGGCTGCAGTCTACACTACCCCTACATGGCTGCAATGGTTAGATTAAAAGTCAGTGCCACTGCCAGCCAGAACATACTTCCTGTCCATCTTCTTGTCTAAAGGAGAGACAGAACTAGGGATCTGGAGGATTTTTTAAATCTACTTTTTAAGGGACTTGTGGTTGGGGATCGAAAGTCCCAGGAATAGAGGGAAATCCATCATTTCCTTGTAATCCTCTTCCTCATCCTCTTCCTGTCTGGCTTCTTGTACAGAGAGCTGCAGGGTCTCAGCCACCTGCCTCATAAAGGCAAAATGGGACATGGTCTCAGAAGGTATATGGTCAAAATCACCCAGCCGTAATAGCGCGAGTCAAAATAGCGTGTACATTATAGCGCTTGCTAATTATAGCGTGTTACATCCCAGTGCAAAGCTGAAATAGCGCTGCAAGCCATGCCATCTAGTGGCAACATTGACCCTCACAGGTTGTTAAGTTTTAAGAGACTTAGCTTGCAAAGCGTGAACTCCCACTTTCACACTTCTTTCTGTGCAGCTGTGATGGCTGGGTGGTATGCAGTGGTGGGACTCAAATAACAGGATGAGAGTTGACTGGTTATGCTGCAGGGTACTGATAACCTCTGCTGATTTCTTGCCTACAGGGCCATGGGGTGAAACCATATATATATATATATATATATAAGCACCAATAACTGCTGTTAATAGTCCCAGCCATATTTGGTTTAAAAAAAAAAAAAGCTAACAAGAGGATAACAACAGGATGGGGCGAGTAGCACACAGCGATGTGCAGTGGGCATTTGGCAGGATGGTTCGAGGGGGCAACGAGGAGGGCAAGGCTGGGCACACAGGACACCAGGGGTGGATGCCAACAGTGCAGCAATGTCTCTGCAAGGAGCAGGCATGCCAGAACCACACACACACACCCCTAACACCATCCTAGCTCAAATCCTCTGTCTTGTACCTCATGGACCAAAGGCTTAGTTGCAGAAGTCTTCACTTCTCCTCTTGATGGCTGTTCCATCATGAGGGTGGCTTAGCAGCTGATACAGTCCTGCAAGTAGATCCCCTGTTTTAAAGTTTTTGAAATTGTGGTTTTGACTGCCGCTATAATGATTGTACACTTTTTTAGTTAAGTGCTAATATGTATGCGCTTAAATGACTCACGCTGATATTGTTGCACGATCTTGACACTAACCCGTCTCAGAGATAGGCCTAGGAGGGGACTCATATTGAGGATGATCAGGGGAAATCTCAGGATCTATGGGCTCCCCTTCATCCTCCTCATCATCATCATAGTCACATTCAGAGTAATAGTATTCCTCAGAATCAATAGGTCCTGAGGGTACTGAACCAGTATCCAGAACTGTTGGCTGCCCAGATGGTACCTGCTATGGTTCACCAAACCCAGTTTGCAAAGACTGCACTATGTGGATGGCTTTTGCAATTTCCTCAGTGGCTGGAACCGGGACAGACTGCTTGCATGGTTCTGAATCAGAGCGCTTGGCTTTTTTTGATGGTGCGGTTCTGAAACTGACTCAAAATGTCTTTTAACCGTTGACGGTTCACCCTGGCCTGAGGGTTTGGCAGCCGGAACCAAAGGTTTGGCTGAACCGATGTCACCTTCTGCATATTTTTTATCCATTCTTTCTCTCAGTTTATTAAGACATCTGTCTATTGTAGACTGAGGAAAATTTTCACAAATGGTACAGTCTGTTTGCAAGTGGTCGAAACCCAAGCAGTATAGACAGATCAAGTGCAGATCAACTTTGGCAAATTGCTCCCTGCACTCAGTACAGCACTGAAACCCAGTGGGACTGGGTTGTCTCTTGGGTTTCTGTGACATAACCCTAAAATTTGCACTGCTTAACCCTGTGGTTAAGCAAAAAAGAACCAAATTACTACTTTATCCGAAAGTGGCTTAGTTACGCCCGGATAAAGAAATTTGAATTTGAACGACTTACCACTGATGGTTTAGTTAGGCTGGGTAAGAGAGATACAAAGTCCTGACCAGCTAATGGTTCAGCACTAGCCAAAGGAAAAAAAAATAGAAAAAAATTGGTTTTGGTCAGTGCTTTGAACCAGGTCCCAAGAACCAAACAATCTACAGAGAGAAAGAAAAAATAAAGTTTGGTCTCCTCACAGTCAACAGAACCAGTTGGAAACTGAACACTTACCAACCTAGGAACGTACATGATACTGAAGACACTGGTTTGAGAACTTCTTAGAAGAAAATAATAAAGTGGTTTTCAAAAAAATGAAAACACTCAGCTTTAACTGAAGGCAATGAGGAGAACTCTCCGAGGCATCTTCACTGGTGAGCACAGTAAAGAATCTGATCAGTTACTAGAACATACCGAGGACAGTGGTTTGAAAACTGAGCTCGAGCTCAACATTCCATGCATTTGGATAGAGCTTAACTCATTGTTCTCCCAGGCAGCTGAACCGGTTGGTCTAACTGCACTTGTCAGAATACAGCAAGACTTCATGTTGTTTGAAGGCCTGCCTCTTTGTGGATGAGATCTGTAACAGGGTGAACACTCTGAGGGGATGGTGGAAATGATGAACAGAGACCTAAGAATCCTTGAGGAGTGGTCAAGGGTACGGCAGCTGGGTTTCAATGCAAAAAAATGCAAAATTATGCACTTGGGGCACAGAAACCAAAGGGCATAATACAAAATGGGTGGAGTGATAATAATGACTACCAAGTGGGAAGGAGACCTGGAAGTAATCATATCAGATGACCTAAAGCTGGCCAGGCAGTGTGACAAGGCAGTTGTGAGGTCTAGTGTGATGCTGGGATGCATAGGGAGGGGCATCACCAGCAGAAAGAGGGAGGTGGTATTGCTCCTGTATAGATCACTAATAAAACCATACCTTGAGTACTGTGTCCAGTTCTGTATACTACATCTCTGAAAGGACACAGAATGGAGGCAATCCAGAGGAGGACAAAGAGCAACTAAAATGGTGCAGGGTCTGCATCAAGAGTTCTACAAGAAAGACTTAAGGATGTCAGTATGTACACCCTGGAAGAGAGAAGGGGGGGATATGACAGAGACCTTTAAATAACTCGTGGAGCTAAATAAGGGGGAAGTACTTTTCAAAAAAAGGAGCTCAAAAACAAGGGGTAATAATATGAACCTGGAAGGGGCAGACCCAGGACAGATTTATGGAAGTACTTCTTCACAGAGTGGTAGACTCCTGGAACAGCCTTCCAGCAGAGGTGGTGCATGTAAAGACGAGTGTGTGTGTGTGTCAGGTGCAGGGCACAGCCAGGGCATATTTTAGTGGAAAAGAAGGAGAGGAGGAAGAATGACAGAGACTGAATAGGGACAGAAGTGATAATGTAGGTAGGAAAACATGCAAACTGGGTAGGCTAAGTGGTCTTTATTTGCTGTCAAATTCTATTTTTCTATTTTCTGCTTATTGCAATGGCTTTTGCTCTGTTCTTTTTCTGGATCTTAGTACCCTGGTGATGAACAGGCACATGCCCACACATGTGAGTGTGTATAGTATGACAGCAATCAGAGCCCCTCCTGAGCCAGTCCAAGTTGCACTGCCACATGCAGCCACCTAGTTAGCAGTATAGCTGTGAAGGTGACTATCCTTTCTCCCCAGAGAATAACAGTGGAGCTGAATGTCATCCCTCCCCAGAGGATAAGAGTAGAGCTGACTGCCTTCCCACCCCAGAGGATAATAGCGGAACTGACTGCCTTCCCTCCCCAGATGACAAAAGCAGAGTTGACTGTCCTCCCTCCCAAGAGGATAACAGCAGAACTGACCGCCCTACTTCCTCAGAGAATAACAGCAGAGCTGACTGCCCTCCCTCCCTCCCAAGAGGATAACAGTGGAGCTGAGTGTCCTTCCTCCCCAGAGGATAACAGCAGAGCAGACTGTCCTCCCTCCCCAGAGGATAACAGCAGAGCTGATTGCCATCCCTCCTCAGAGGACAACAGCAGAGCTGACTGCCCTCCCTCCCTCCCTCCCTCCCTCCTTCCCCAAAGAATAACAGTGCAGCTGACTGCCCTCCCTCCCCCAGAGGAATAAAAGCAGAGTTGACTGCCCTCCCTCCCAAAAGGATAAGAGTGGAGCTGACTGCCCTCTCTTCCCAAAGGATAAGAGCAGAGCCAACTGCACTCACTCTCCAGAGGAATAAGAGCAGAGCTTGCTACCCTCCCTCCCCAGATGACAAGAGCAGAGCTAATTGCATTCCCTCCCAGAGGATAACAGCAGAGCTGACAGCCCTCCCTCCTCCTCCCCAGAGGATAAGAGTAGGGCTGACTGCACTCTCTTCCCAGAGGATAACAACAGAGCTGACTGTTCTTCCTCCCCAGGTGATAACAGTGGAGCTGACTGCCCTCCCTCTCCAGATGAAAAGAGCAGAATGTCCTCCCTCCCAAAAGGACAAGAGCAGAGCTGACTGCCCTCCTTCCCAGAGGATAACAGTGGAGCTGGGTGCCCTCCCTCCCCATAGGATAACAGCAGAGCTGCCTGCCATCCTTCCCCAGAGGATAAAAGCAGATAGGACTGCCCTCCCTCCCCAGAGGATAAGAGCAGAGCCAGCTGCCCTCACTCTCCTGAAGAACAAGAGCAGAGTTGGCTATACTCCCTCCCTCCCTCCCTCCTCAGAGGATAACAGCAGGGCTGACTGCCTCCCTCCTCCCCAGAGGATAACAATGGAGCTGACTACCTCCCTCCCAAAGGATAAAGACAGAGCTGACTGTCCTCCCTTCCCAGATGTTAACACTGGAGTTGGCTTCCCTCCCACCCCAGATGATAAGAGCAGAGTTGATTGTCCTCCCTCCCAAGAAGACAAGAGCAGATCTGACTGTCCTCTTTCCCCAGAGGATAACAGTGGACCTGACTGCCCTCCCTCCCCAGAGGATAAGAGCAGAGCTGACTGCCCTCCCTCCGTCCCTCCCTCCCTCCCCAGAGAATAACAGTGGAGTTGACTGTCCTCTGTCTCAAGAGGATAAGAGCAGAATTAATGGCCCTACTTCCTCAGAGAATAACAGCGGAGCTGACTGCCCTCCCTCCTCAGAGGACAACAGCAGAGCTGACTGCCCTCCCTTCCCAGAGGATTACAGCAGAGCTGACTGCCCTCCCTCCCTCCCTTGGAGGATAACAGCAGAGCTGATTGCCATCCCTCCTCAGAGGACAACAGCAGAGCTGACTGCCCTCCCTCCCCAGAGGATAACAGCAGAGCTGACTGCCCTCCCTCCCCAGAGGATAACAGCAGAGCTGACTGCCCTCCCTCCCTCCCTCCCTCGGAGGATAACAGCAGAGCTGATTGCCATCCCTAGAGGACAACAGCAGAGCTGACTGCCCTCCCTCCCCAGAGGATAACAGCAGAGCTGACTGCCCTGCCTCCCAGAGGATAACAGCAGAGCTGACTGCCCTCCTCCCTCCCTTGGAGGATAACAGCAGAGCTGATTGCCATCCTCCTCAGAGGACAACAGCAGAGCTGACTGCCCTCCCTCCCAGAGGATAACAGCAGAGCTGACTGCCCTCCCTCCTCCCCAGAGAATAACAGTGGAGCTCACTGCCCTCCCTCCCTCCCCAGAGGATAAAAGCAGAGTTGACTGCCCTCCATCCCAAGAGGATAAGAGCAGAACTGACTGTCCTCCGTCCATGAGGATAACAGCCAAGCTGACTGCCCTCCCTCCTCAGAGGAAAAAAAGCAGAGTTGACTGCCCTCCCTCCCAAAAGGATAAGAGTGGAGCTGACTGCCCTCCTTCCCAAAGGATAAGAGCAGAGCCAACTGCACTCACTCTCCAGAGAAATAAGAGCAGAGCTTGCTACCCTCCCTTCCCAGAGGATAAGAGCAGAGCTAACTGCATTCCCTCCCCAGAGGATAACAGCAGAGCTGGCAGCCCACCCTCCCTCCCAGAGGATAAGAGTAGGGCTGACTGCACTCTCTTCCCAGAGGATAACAGTGGAGCTGAATGCCCTCCCTCCCCAGAGGACAACAGCAGCACTAGCTGCCTGCCCTCCTCCTCCCAGAAGATAACAGCAGAGCTGACTGCCATCCCTCCCAGAGTATAACAGTGGAGCTGACTTGTCCTCCTCCCAGAGGATAACAGCAGAGCTGACTGCCCTCCTTCTCCAGAGGGTAAGAGCAGAGCTGACTGCCCTCCCTCCCTCCCCAGAGGATAAGAGCAGAGCTGTCTGTCCTTCCTCCCCAGAGGATAATAGCAGAGCTGACTGCCCTCTCTTCCAAGAGGATAAAAGCAGAGCTGACTGTCTTCCCTCCTAAGAGGATAAGAGCGAAGCAAACTGCTCTCCTTCCCCAGAGGATAAGAGTAGAGCTGACTGCACTTCCTCCCCAGAGGATAAGAGCAGAGCTGACTGCCCTCCCTCTCCAGATGAAAAGAGCAGAGTTGACTGTCCTCCCTCCCAGGAGGACAAGAGCAGAGCTGACTGCCCTCCTTTCCCAGAGGATAACAGTGAAGCTGGGTACCCTCCCTTCCCCGAGGATAACAGTAGCACTAACTGCCATCCCTCCCCAGAGGATAAAAGCAGAGATGACTGCCCTCCCTCTCCAGAGGATAACAACTGAGCTGACTGCTCTCCCTCCCTCCCCAGAGGATAAGAGCAGAGCTGTCTGTCCTTCCTCCCCAGAGGATAATAGCGGAGCTGACTGCCCTCTCTTCCAAGAGGATAAAAGCAGAGCTGACTGTCTTCCCTCCTAAGAGGATAAGAGTGAAGCTAACTGCTCTCCTTCCCCAGAGGATAAGAGTAGAGCTGACTGCACTTCCTCCCCAGAGGATAAGAGCAGAGCTGACTGCCCTCCCTCTCCAGATGAAAAGAGCAGAGTTGACTGTCCTCCCTCCCAGGAGGACAAGAGCAGAGCTGACTGCCCTCCTTTCCCAGAGGATAACAGTGAAGCTGGGTACCCTCCCTCCCCCGAGGATAACAGTAGCACTAACTGCCATCCCTCCCCAGAGGATAAAAGCAGAGATGACTGCCCTCCCTCTCCAGAGGATAACAACTGAGCTGACTGCTCTCCCTCCCTCCCCAGAGGATAAGAGTGGAGCTGACTGTCCTCCCTTCCCCGAGGATAACAGCGAAGCTGACTGCCCTCCATTCCAAGAGGATAAGAGCAGATAGGACTGCCCTCCCTCACCAAAGGATAAGAGCAGAGCCAACTGCCCTCACTCTCCAGAGGAATGAGAGCAGAGCTGGCTACACTCCCTCCCTCCCTCCCCAGAGGATAACAATGGAGCTGACTACCCTCCCTCCCCAAAGGATAGGGACAGAGTTGACTGTCCTCCATTCCCAGATGTTAACACTGGAGCTGGCTGCCCTCCCTCCCCAGATGACAAGAGTAGAGTTGACTGTCCTCCCTCCCAAGAGGACAAGAGCACAGCTGACTGCCCTCCCTCCCTCCCAGAGGATAGTAGTGGAGCTGATACTCCTCCATCCCCAGAGGACAACAGCAGAGCTGACCGACCTCCCTCCCCAGAGGATAACAGCAGAGCTGTCTTCCCTCCCTCTCCAGAGGATAACTGTGAAGCTGACTGCCATCCCTCCTCAGATGACAACAGCAGAGATGACTGTCCTCCCTCCTCAGAAGATAACATCAGAACTGACTGCACTCCCTCTCTCTCTCTCCCCAGAGGACAACAGCAGAGCTGATTGCCCTCCCTCCCTCCCCAGATGATAACAGCAGAGCTGAATGCCCTCCCTCTTCAGAGGATAACAGCGGAGCTGACTGCCCTTCTTCCTCAGAGGACAACAGCAGAGTTGACTGTCCTCCCTCTCAAGAGGATAAGAGCGGAGCTGACTGCCCTCCTTCCCCAGAGGATAGAAGCAGAGCAGACTGCCCTCTCTCCTTTGAGAATAAGAGTGGAGCCAACTGCCCTCACTCTCCAAAGGGATAAGGGCAAAGCTGGCTGCCCTCCATCTCCAGAGGGTAACAGCAGAGCTGACTGCCCTCACTCCCCAGAGGATAACAGTGGAGCTGGCTGCCTTCCCTACTCAGACAATAAGAGCAGAGCTGACTGCATTTCCTCCCAGAGGATGAGTGTATCTGACTGCCCTCCCTCCACAAAGGATAAAAGCCGAGCTGACTCCCTTCCTTCCTCCCCATAGGATGAGTGGAGCTCACTGTCTTCCCTCTCCAGAGGATAACAGTGGAGCTGACTGCCATCCCTCCGTAGAAGATAAGAACAGGGCTTACTGCCCTCTCTCCCCAGAAGTAAGAGCGGAGCCCACTGCCCTCCCTCCCTCCCCAGAGGTTAGGAGTGGAGTTAAGTGCCCTCGCTGTCCAGTAGAATGAGAACAGAACTGACTGCCCTCCCTCCCAGAGGATAAAAGCAGAGCTGACTACCCTCCTCCTCCCTCCCCACAGGATAACAGTGGAGCTGACTGCCCTCCTTCCCCAGAGTATAAGAGCAGAACTGACTGCCCTCCCTCCTAAGAGGATAACAGTGGTGGAGCTGACTGCCCTCCCTACTCAGATGATAAGAGCAGAGCTGACTGCATTTCCTCCCAGAGGATGAGTGGAGCTGACTGCCCTCCCTTCCCAGAGGATAAAAGCAGACCTGATTGCTCTCCCTCCCAGAGGATAACAACCAAGCTGACTGCCTTCCCTCCCTCCCGAGAGGATAAGAGTGGAACTGACTGCCTTCCTCTCCAGAGGATAACAGTGGCACTGACTACCATCCCTCCTCAGAGGATAAGAACAGAGGTGAGTGCCCTCTCTCCCCAGAGGTAAGAGTGGAGTTGACTGCCCTCCCTCCTCAGAGGTTAGGAGCAGAGTTGACTGCCCTCACTGTCCAGTAGAATAAGAGCAGAACTGACTGCCCTGCCTCCCTAGAATATAAGAGCAAAACTGACTGCCCTCCCTCCCCAGAGGATAGCAGCGGAGCAGACTGCCCTCCTTCCCCTGAGGATAAGAGCGGAGCTAACTGCTCTTGCTTCCCAGAGGATCAGAATGGAGCTAACTGTCTTCCTTCACCACCAGAGGATAACAGTGAAGCTGACTGCCCTCCCCACAGGATAAGAGCGAAGCCAACTTCTCTCCTTCCCCAGAAGATAAGAGTGGAGCTGACTACTTCCATCTTCAGAAGATAACAGCAGAGCTGACTACCCTCCCTCCCTCCCCCAGAGGATAGCAATGGAGCTGATTACCTTCCCTCCGAAGAAGGTATTAGTGGGGCTGACTGCCCTCTCTCCCCAGAGTTTAAAAGCAGATCTGAATGCCTTCTGTCTCCAGAGGATAAAAGCAGAGCTGGCTGCCCTCCCTCTACAGATGACAAGAGTGGAGCTGACTGCCTTCCCTCCTCTGAGAATAAGAACATCCTTTGTGATGTTTGATCCTCCTTCCCCGGCTGACACCAAGTGACTCAGGTTCATTCCCAAACCAGGTCGCTGACATTACAAGAAGTAGCACTCCTGCTGCATCAGTGGGCCATCTACTGTCCCAAACTTATGCTTCTCTGTGAGGCAAGCTGGCTACCAGGAGAGCAGTATCATTAACCAAAGATGAGGCAGGGGGACCAGAGGTGTGGATGCACATCTGGGCAGGGAGAACATGATGGCCCAATCCAGCTGAAAGTCACTATCATTTTCACTAACATTTTAGTTCCCACATATCTCATCCCCAACCACCCCAGCAGGCCACAGCCCAATATGAAGCTATACTTACATAATGCTTGAACGATGGTCATCAGATTGACACTTTAAAATTTATATGTACAACTTACTATAGAAATTCAAACAGATAACGATAATCCAAAAACTGTTGTTTACAAAATGATTTTTACAAAGATGGTGCAAGTCGCAGAGCAACTAACCGGTAGACTTGCACCATTGATCTTGCACCATGTACCATCTTTGTAAAAACTGTATTTTAAAAACAATTTTTGTGTTATCAGTATCTGTATACATTTCCTTAGGGAGTCACTCTTTTTGATATATATTTTTGGGACATTTGTTCATTTAAATTTTAATGTGTCAATCTGATGACATCATCATTCAAGGAATATTTAAGTGTAGCTTTGTCTTCATTACTCTGCCCCCCGGTGAAGCCTTTGGTGGTGGTGAAGCAACATGGCATTTTTCTTCCACTTGATGAATGGATCAAAACTCAGATGTATAAAAATGTCATATCCTTGGCAGTAAACTGCTTATAACTGTGGTAAATCTAAGTTTGGTGCAGGTGCAGAGATGTGCTGCATAACTAGTACCTCAAGCTTTGACTTCTTTTAGGAGTTAGCTCCCTTTAGTCATGCCATCCACATTCACTATTGCACAGTGACTACATGTTGTACTACACAACCAAATGTAGTAGCCTTTTAAGGCAGTTGGAAAAGGGTATAGACCAGGGATGGGCAGACCCAAAAAAGTCCTGACCCTTATTATCAGGACCAGGATCCTGATCAGAGTCCTGATTATTTCTGATTGGTTCTGACTCAAATCAGAACCTTTAGGAAGTCTTTAGGAAATATGAAAACATTCACAAAATGCACTGTAAATAAAGACTTTTCCAATGTGTGTGCTGGCCTGTGTTTTATTTATTTATTTACTTATTGAATAGAATAAGAATTACAATCCTTTGAGTCATAGACTCTGTTGCAAAGGCTCCATGTCAAGAAAAGTAAAAAGTACAAAGAAAACACAAAAAGAAAGATATACATTCAATAAGAATGAAGTAATAATGAAAATACACATTCAATAAGAATGAAAAATTGCACGGTCATACCATCCTGGCTTATGCGTTGTCTGCGGGTTGCAACAGCTAGGAGTATAAGAAGGTCCCGGGTCAGAGCTTAGACAGGATATAATTTCGACTCTTCTATGCATTCTTTTGCATTGTCTTGTTGAATTTATTCTGCATTCCCTTACCTTCTGTGAGGGCTATGGTTAAACATATCTCAGGCCACCTTCCTTCTCCAACATGCATACATACATATCTATCCCCTCCCAGCCCCACATTTTACTTTTCTTCCCCTCCTTCCCTGTTTTCAAATTTCTGCCTCTTCCCTTTCCCAGCTTTCCCATTTTTGCTGGTCCCTATCCAGGATTTCCAATTTTTGCCCTCTTCCTAGCCAGAATTTCTTATTTCTGTCCCTTCCCTGTGCCATATTTCCCATTTCTGCCTACACCCTGTCCTAGTTCTCAAATTTCTTCTCCCTTCTCTGCCTTTTTTATAACATTTTGGCCCCCTTCCCTGGCCCAGTCCTGGCAACTTACTGCTGCCTGCAGTGCTTAGTGTCCCTCTCTCCCAAAATTCCATGTCCATCTTAAACTTTATTGCAGTGCACATAATTCCCCAATGGCACACACTACAAACTGCAATTTTCCTAACTTGAAAAACAAACCTTTATCTTGGGGGCAGGCTGGTCCTTGTCATCCATTGCAATGCTGCTGCCATCAGCTGCTTGCTTGCTCCTTCAGTCAGTCATCAAATACTGGCCCATTTTCCCATTTTAACCACTGACTATCTGCTCCCTTGGCTGGCTGACCACTTCTGATCTCTTGATCAACCAACTATGATGGACCGACTGACTGCAATGGACCAACCAACCACAATGGACCGACCAACTGCTTTCTTGGGCTTTAGTCTTGTTTCTCTGCTGCTGCCAACTGTATTTCTGTTCCCACACTCTGCAACAGTAATTTAAACATGCACACATAAAGTACTGCTGAAGAGATGGAAACTGGAAATAGGCTAGGAAGCAAAAAGAAATAAATTAATTAATCTTTTTTTATTGTTAATATTATTATTATTGGGCCATTTGCTTTGGAATTTTACAGGGGGTGAGGGTAGTTTTTGCAAATGGGATATGCATTTTTCACAGATCTGGTACACTTCACGGCAGAGTTCTTATTTACCTGCATCTACCAGACATCATGGGATCTGGGGAAGGGGGTTCTGATTCTGTGCCTCCCTAGTGTAGACCAAGTTGAACCACAACCCTTTGGCTGACACTTGCCTGCACAGGACTGAACATATGATACCACTGCATCCTATGTTAACATCATACATCATGTTACACCTGGGTTAGGCCCCCATTATCCCACATACACCTCCCACACACCTCATACTGTATTCCTGGTCTATTGTACTGTGATACTGCTATTTTGCACTAACATATAGATATATGTACCCATCATGTCTGCATGAGTGCCAGGAATGTGCTTTGTTGCTCATATATGCCAGTGTTTACATACTTCAGAAGATTAGATCATGCATGACTATTATACCTCACTATAATGCATTATGTTTGTCTTTTACATATATTCCATGTATAATCTACCTAATCACTGATAAGATGACTCTGAGGGATCATCAGTGATTATTGTATACCTATATTCTCATATAATTATATGTAGTGTGTGTTTTATACTCAAACAGATATGCCACGTGTAATAGAGCCCCGTCAGCACTTATTTGTCTCATTAGAGAGAAAACCTTTGTTATGTCTTATTTTATACATAAGCAAAAAATGCCACATGTAATAGAGCCCAATCAGCATTTCTTTTGTCCAAGCTATAATGCTAATGGAATCATATTCTGTCTCATATGATACTCATTAGTAATAATGTCTCCTAAGTCATTATCCAATACATAATATTTGTCATATACATAACTATGTTGTAATCTCTGTTGCTATACTGTTATCTGTAGTATTTAGCCTTCTGTAACCTAGTTTCACATGCAGAGAGAAAGAGATCTTGCAGAGCCTGAGATCTTTAGCAATTCTGGAGATTATGTACATTCTTCAGGAGAGCGGTGAGAAACCCATCTCCCTTGTGATTTTTTCTGTCACATGCTTGGTGTAAGTAGTATAATAAACTTGATTAGTACTCCCTGCTTGTTTATGAATGTTTCTTGGCAGACTCCAATGACACAATAATCTGTATTATTATTATTATTATTATTATTTACTCTACTATCTGAGATTGTCTACTCAACAATCATGCCAATAGTAATTTCTCATATCTACCCGTCTGGTGTTTTTGCTTCCTACATTATTCATTCTCTGTGAGTGACAGGAAGCAGTGCTTTAATGCCAGATGCTTTCAGCTTCCCAAAGGCAGGGGGCATCTCAGACACAACCCAATGTGCGATGGCCTGGGCTCAGGAATCTAACTTGAGTTTTCAGCACCTTGTGTGCCTTTCTCTAGTTCTTTGGTAAAAAGATATTTCAGCCATACTAATCCTTGGAAAACACAAGTTACTGAATACTTTGATACCTTTTATTTGGCTAATATATGTCTTGTTCAAAGATAGTACAGTACACAAGCTTTTCGGGACATATATGTCCTAAAGAAGGGACCTGTGGGGCCACCAAAAGCTTGTTCACTATGTAATCTTTGTGCAAGACATACTGTATGTTGGTCCAATAAAAAATATCACACTAAAACCATGTTGGAAGCTTCCACTTTTAAAAAAATGATTTTGAATTCAAAATCAGAATTCATGTGGAAAATTAAATAAATCAGTGAGGGAAAAGGACCATGAAGCTTAATTCACAAAATGAGAATTTGTAGGGTTTTGTCAGCCCTAACTGCTGCATCAATTATTTCTAGGGCTGGGGTAAAATTTATTTGTTCATTTTCACAAAGATTTTCTCATAAAATGCCAAAACATTGCCAAAACTGCATTATTTTACAGAAAGAAATATTATTCAAAAACCTTATTTTGTCAAGCAAAAATCCCTATTTTTGCTTAAAAATGAAAACTTTTTTGTTTTGAATGAAAACAGTAATTTTATTTTGACATTTACCATGCAGGTTTTGAAATAGAAAAAAAAAAAGAAAAAAAAAAAGCCAAATCCTTATATTTGTGAGAAGGCTTACTGTGTTAAACGGCATTTGGCATGATTTCTGAATATGGAAAAAGATATTTAGCACAGCCCAAGTTATTTAATTGTTTTAGTATCCCAAGCTGCTGTTTTAAGATGTGCACACAGCTTTTTTTCAGCACACTACTACTAACATGTATTTGTCAATGCCGAATGTTCGCTGTATACACTGGTGTCATAGGGTGTGTGTGGTGCTGATACCACTGAAAGTGACATTAACAATTGCTTCAGTGAAGAAATCATTTTATTAACAGTCAAGAATGCAAAATGGAAGTGATGATGTCAAGCAGTGTAACTGTCTTATTTGTTAATATTTGTGACCTAAATTTTCAACATATCCTTCTTATGACCCCACCTTATGAACAAGTGCAGAGAAAATTTTCTACTCCTGCCTGAAAGACGATTTTGCGCAACAATGACTGCAAAATCACCTTTCGAGGTGTAAAAAAAACTTGTTGGCCAGGATCTGAAAAATGAAAGCTGTCACATTCATGAGGTGCTGTAAAGAAATGACTATATGGAAAATTAAGTGTCAAAATATTGAAAACTGCCAAAGTTACGTGCCGGCATTTGCAAATTTCAAAGCAGGCTCATTACTTCATTGCTATTTCAGATTTTTACACAAAAGTTTCAACATAGCCTTCTTATGACCCTAACTCATGAGCAATGGTGGAGAACATTTTCGAGTCCAATCTGAAAGGTGATTTCGCACAGCAACCGTGAAATTACCTTTCAGGACAGATTTGCCTAACATCACTTGCATTGGAGACCCAGAAAAGGTATGTTGAAAATTTGGAACAAAAATATTAACAAATGGGCAAGTTATGCCATTAAGTTGAAAACCCCATTGAACTACATTGAAGCTGAAAACCCTATTAAATACATTGAAGTGCTTACCTCAGTTTGCTGTTGGGCTTCAAAGTGTAAAGACATGTATAAAAGACAAAGAACCTCTGTGCGTAAACACTGAGGCAAGGGTTACCCCAAAGGGCATTTGGCTGGGAAGCCAAGTTTCAAGAAAATACAAAATCACACATGCCCCCACAATGCAAGACATGTATGCTGTCCAAGGAAGATTAAGGGGATGGACCCCCTGTGGGTAAGTATGGAGTGGAAGGGGGTGTGGGATGATGGGTTCTGAGTGGGAGGGTTGGGTGGGGCTGGTAATGGCACAGCAAACAAAGATGGACGTGTTTCTTTTTTTCAGGGGGAAAAAACACAAGGGACAGTTGTCTTTATTTCAAGGACAGGACACAGGGGGATTTGCCACTCCTAGTGTCACTAGGGGACAGTACTGGAACAGTTGAGGACACTGGGGTATTGGGCACCCCCAGTGTCACTGACTTATGTTTGGGAGGCACAACAGACATCAATGGATAGTTTTCTTCTTTTCAGGGGAAAAAATAAAGAGGGAAAGTTTTAGGTACTGGGGGATTGAGCACTCCCAGTGTTACTACTGTATGTTTGTGGTGGGAAGGGGTGCTGACAGGAAAGATCGGGTTGGGAGACAATTAGAGCCACCAGCAACAGAGATCAATGGATGGTTTTCTTTGTTGCAGGCAGGGTCGGACTTGGAAGCAAAGGGCCCACCTGGAAAGGAAGCCATGGGGGCCCTGGTACCAACCACAGTATGCCCCCATATACCAACTATAGCCCAGGTTTTACTGACCCTGGCATATTGTAGATCCAAAAGCAGAAAAATAAACATATTCCAATTCATTGACAATATGAAATACAGGTGTATAATCATTTCATCCATGCTGGAATCCTAGTAATGTCACAGGAACAGTACGAGTAGCTATAGCACACATGTATACTGGTCTGCTCTTTCTTTATTTAGTTATTGAGGATTTGGAAAATACCTTTGAGTCAAAGATTCTTTTTCAAAGGTCCCATGTCAGTACAGGTAAAAACAATAAGAGAACACTACAGAGCAATACAGAAACAGTAACACAAGCATGCAAACAATAAACAATGATACAGTAAGTTGGCTAACATTTTAGATACTGTTGATACCTGGTGTTAGACACAAAGTCCAGGTACATGTGAAAACTCCAGTAAAGGACTAACAAAGAGAGACTCAAGAGTGTGTGTGTGGGGGGATATACGGCCAGAGGCCTTAGTCAATGGATACTGGGGGGGGGAGGCAGGTTCAGAGGCAGTCACAGAGATTTGAGGACTGTAGATGGTTCCTAAGGTAGGCTTTGTAGGAGCCTAGTCTATTCATGTTTGTAAGACCGTTAGGCAAGTTATTGACCCAGGAAGGGGCTCGGTAACTAAAGAACCTTTGTAATTGGGAGGTGCAGCACCGGAGGATCATGGGGAGTTGCCTGCTAGCACTACGAGTGAGCTGCTGTGACAGGCCCGTTGGATTAGAGGGGAGAGACCAGTGGCGGCAAGACCAAGGGTAATCTTTTTGGCCATGAGGCAAATGTGAAACCTGATTCTGTTATATAGGTTAAGCCAGTTTGTGGCATTATAAAGGGAACATGCGTGGGTTAGATGATAACAGCCCAGGGTGAGATGACAGGCATTGTTGAGGGAGAGCCATAGTCTGGATAAGGCCGAGGAGCTGGCAGCACTATAGATTAGAATGCCATAGTCTAGAAGGGAGAGGACTGAGGAGGAGACCGCAAGACGAAGGGCATCAGGGGTGAGACAGTGTTTAAACTGGTAGAGGATGCCAAGCTGGATGTTGAGGGCTGTAGACAGTTGGTGAATGTGATAGTGGAAATTAAGGGCTGGGTCAAGAGTAATGCTCTTAATATTTATATGCTGTGCTAGGATTAATGGGCAGAACAGAGCACTCTGCTGTTTACATATTACAAAAATGAACTGGACATTGTGCTCAGGGTTCTAATATTTAATACACATTTTCAAAGGTAGAGAGCAGAAAACAGGTGTTACTTTTTCAGGAATCTCTACATATTATATTCCAAGTTCAAGTTGAAACACTGACCTGTTATTGCGCCAAGATCTTTGGGTTTTCAATCTCTAAAAACAAATGTGAACACACTCCCAACTAGATGCAACAGTATCAAGTGAGAGATTGTAAGCAGGGGACTTTACAGCACCTTAACCCAATTGCATGGTATATGGTGAATATTTACCTAGTGCAACATGGCCTTATCCTGACATTCTGAAGGTCTCTGATTATGTGATAGTTTAGTTACATTGTCTAAAGCTTTCCCAGGCAGCTAAAACTGCCTCCAGCTAATGCTAAACCTAAATCAAGCAGCTTAATTATGACTGTTGCATCTAGCTGGTAATGTAGTAGTAGTAGTATTAGTCATAGTCTTTTATTGTTCAGTCTAAAAAGATCTTTGCAATCGAGTACAAATAAACAATAATCATACATGTACAAAGAGCATACTATAAATGTTATACACAATTATGCTAAAGTGCTCAAGTACAATATATTAAAAAGAGAATAATGGATAGGGTAGTATCCATTACTGGGGAGTAATACCATTGAGAGGTTCTGGACACAGGAACCTCAAGAGCGGAGGTCGAGAGATTCAATGTGTCCAGAACCTCGAGATGGTAGGACTCTCCGGTAATGGACACTAAACTGTCCATTATTTTTTTTAATATATGGATCTGATTGTTTTGTTTTTTTCTTATCATTTTATGATGGGTGGTCAGCTGATGCCCCAAAGAACTCTTTTAGTCCTGGCCAACTGGCACACTGTCTCACAAATCAGCCGCACTCTCTTCCCTTCTCGCACGCCCTCCTGCTGTGAAGTTTGCTAGGTAGTCCTTCTACCTTACATGTGGAACGTAGGCTCAATGATGGTGAAAAAAATAAATCTAGTTCGAATGACTGTATATAAAAAAAAAACACTGAGAGTTTCTGTGGTACAGTATAGTCTCTTGTTAAGTGAGAGAAATCAGCCATGTTTTTTAAAGTATTCCACCCACCCAGAGTGAGACGGTGGCCAATCAAGAGCCACATTTTAAATATAGAGGACATTTTGCTTGACTGGCAGTGGTAGCGTAGCCTGGCATGGGAGACTCCTGCTTTTGCGCTGTTCAGTTTTTGTGATAATAGTATCATTCAGCACTCTGAACTATACTATTAGGGGATCTGAATGGCAGTATTATCACTCTCGAACTGTGGTATATCACTTTGGGAGTGATAGTATTACTGCAAATTATTTGTATGCTTTACAAGCATATTAAATTCATGATCTATATATTAAAACAACATTCAGTTTATAATTGTCTTACTTCTTATTCTCTTTATCTGTTGTGCAGTTAGTAAAAAGTTTGCCACCTTAGTTATTGTAAATTCATCTTCTGTTGTTTGCATTATATTTATTTTCACATCATCACCATCACTTGTGATGAAAGAAGAAAGAATATCTTCTAACCATTTTTTTCTAGCCGCATTGTACCATATGCATCTTTGAATAACATGGTTAATACTGTATAGCAGATTATATTCGTATTCATAATATCAGCTTAAATGAAATATCAGCGAAAATAATCTGAATGCGAATATAATGAGCTTCTTGGTAACATCAATGTGTTGCAGTTAACGGTAACGGTACAGTAAAGTACTGTATACACAGACAATGTTGCTGCTTTTAAAATGAAGCACTTTACAGACTAATAGTAAATAACTGCTCAAAAAAAAAAAGGTAGTGTGAGTTCAATCAATACTGCATCCAGCAGCAGCGTTCCATGTCATGTACTTCTACTTCTGTGCAGCATCCTCCTGCAAACCCTAAATAGAAAAAAGAAAAGAGGTACGCTTTACTAACTGCACTGTGCCTGTTCAATCAAAAATAATGAAAACTAATCTAAGCTTACCTTAGTAAGGCAGTTTGTGTGTGCTTCCTGAATTCCAGATTGTTGAAACCCGCGGACAATGTCATCATGTCTAGTAGCAAGTTGTTCAAAGCTGTTCTAAAGCCAGTGAGTATGGTGCTCTTTTAAATTTGTTAGCCGTAGGTCTGCTGCCATATTATCTCCATTTCCTGCTATGAGTCTGTCAGAAACTAATCCAGCATACCATGTTGTGAACTGTTTCTTTAGGCAGTCCTTAAAAATCTTGTTCACTGAAACATCGAGGGGCTGGAGTGCGTCGGTGCAGGATGCCAGTACGTATACCAGTATGATGCCATTGGATTCAAGCTGCTTCAAGACTGCATCTGTGGTATGTGTCCTATACAAATCAAGGACTAGGAGAGCCTTCTGCTCATCAGGCAGTGACAGGTTTTCTTTTTGATTTGTTACATAGGGTACCAGCACTTTATCAATAAACTCCAGTGTGGTTTCGACATTTGCCCTGTGATTCTCACTGTGGCCTATGAGCCACTCAATGGGGAACTAGTGCCGAGGGTGTGATGCTGAGCTGCGATCCTTATAAATCAATTGGGAAGGGAGCATTACGCCTTCTAGAGTGCAGGCAAGCACAATGGTTATCTGTCTTTTGTCGCCGAGTCCAGTGACAGGGACTTGCCTTGCACCTGTAACCTCCATCGTCCACTCAGATACAGGGATCATATTGACCCTTGTTTCGTCCATGTTAATCACTATTTGAGGTCTGATCAGCTCCTGTGCACAAGCATGTGCAATTCTGGTCAGAAAAGCTGATTTTAAGTTGGGAAAGTCACTGGGCATTTTACATCCCGCTTTGGTGCCTTTTCGATTGCTAAATCCAATTCTGTGAAGGTAACTCCACGCCCACTTGCTTGAGAGTTCTAGGTGCCCCCCCTCAGATAGCAACTGAGGAGAGTTGGCTTTCACTGTGCCAACTACTACTGCATGTTTGACTCCTGCATTAACTACTGCTCCCTCGGCACAACGGGATTTAATGATTTTTTTCAACTGTTGTTTAAGATGCTCCTCTAGATGGGTTGGTCATCCTCGTGGTTTACGAGGGAGGAGAGGAGACATGGTTGTGGGATCAGGGATCTTCTGGAGCTCGGCCAGGTAGTGGGACTTGAAACTGTGGACTGTACTCTCATTTATCCTGCAGCCTGTGGCGCTCATGTAGTGGCGAACAGCAGCCATCACTCCCTGCTCAGCTGCATAATTCCCCACTTGAAATCTAGTCTCAGGTGTGTAATTTACATAGGCAGAGTCTACTCTTCTTTGTTGAAGGTGGGAAAGCAGCTGCACATTCCTCGCTACAGCTGCTGCTATTCCAATCTCCACACCAGAACTCTCAGCCAGATCAGTAATGGAAACAGTGCTTGCATCCACAGGATACTTTCACTTGATGGGCTGTGAGGAGCTCATCCATTTCAGAAGTAACATGCTGGCAACTGAGTGGCAACTGAGAAAACAACAAGGTGAATCAGGAGGAGTGCTTAAAGCCTGCTGTGATCAATTATGGATCCATTAGCGATCCAGATCTTCATTAATTAGTTCTGCAGCATGTACTACTGTACTTGCAAGTGACCACAGCATGAATACGATTGGGAGTTAATATGTGTGGTAGCAGAGTGCCCGCAAAAATTATCGGGCATGAATACAAACTGCTATACAGTATTTTCCAGATCTTGAGCCCTGCAATAGCAATATGAATGTACTGGGTCTGTTGCTTTTTGGAATTTTGACAAAAGTACATTTGAATTGAAGAATTCAATCCTAAATTTTGCATAAATGTTTCTTGTAATACCTCTTCTAATACATCCAGATAATATTTATATTTATGTGTACATACACCTCAGCCCCACTTTTTACTTTTCTTCCCCTCCTTCCCTGTTTTCAAATTTCTACCTCTTCCTTTTCCCAGCTTTTCCATTTCTGCTGGTCCCTACCCAGGATTTCCAATTTTTGCCCTCTCCCTAGCCAGGATTTCTTATTTCTGTCCCTTACCTGTGCCATATTTTCCATTTCTGCCTACACCCTGCCCTAGTTCTCAAATTTCTTCTCCCTTTTCTGTTTTTTTTGTAACATTTTGGCCCCTTTCCTAGCCCAGTCTTGTCAACTTACTGCTGCCTGCAGTGCTTAGTGTCCCTCCCTCCCAAAATTAGATGTCCATCTTAAACTTTATTGCAGTGCACATAATTCCCCAATGGCACACACTACAAACTGCAATTTTCCTAACTTGAAAAACAAACCTTTATCTTGGGGGAAGGCTGGTCCTTGTCATCCATTGCCATGCTGCTGCCATCAGCTGCTTGCCTGCTCCTTCAGCCAGTCATCAAATACTGGCCCATTTTCCCATTTTAACCACTGACTATCTGCTCCCTTGGCTGGCTGACCACTTCTGATCTCTTGATCAACCAACTATGATGGACCAACTGACTGCAATGGACCAACCAACCACAATGGACCGACCAACTGCTTCCTTGGGCTTCAGGCTTGTTTCTCTGCTGCTGCCAACTGTATTTCTGTTCCCACACTCTGCAACAGTAATTTAAACATGCACACATAAAGTACTGCTGAAGAGATGGAAACTGGAAATAGGCTAGGAGGCAAAAAGAAATAAATGAATTAATCTTTTTTTATTGTTAATATTATTATTATTGGGCCATTTGCTTTGAAATTTTACAGGGGGTGAGGGTGGTTTTTTGCAAATGGGATAGGTATTTTTCACAGATCTGGTACACTTCATGGCAGAGTTCTTATTTACCTGCATCTACCAGACATCATGGGATGGGGGGGGGGTCTGATTCTGTGCATCCCTAGTGTAGACCAAGTTGAACCACAACCCTTTGGCTGACACTTGCCTGCACAGGACTGAACATATGATACCATTGCATCCTATGTTAACATCATACATCATGTTACACCTGGGTTAGGCCCCCTATCATCCCACATACACCTCACACACACCTCACACTGTATTCCTGGTCTATTGTACTGTGATACTGCTATTTTGCACTAACATATAGATATAGGTACCCATCATGTCTGCATGAGTGCCAGGAATGTGCTTTGCTGCTCATATATGCCAATGTTTACATTCTTCATAAGATTAAATTATGCATGACTATTATACCTCACTATAATGCATTATGTTAGTCTTTTACATATATTCCATATATAATCTACCTAATCACCGATAAGATGACTCTGAGGGATCATCAGCAGTTATTGTATGCCTATATTCTCATATAATTATATGTAGTGTGTGTTTTATACTCAAGCAGATATGCCACGTGTAATAGAGCCCCGCCAGCACGTATTTGTCCCATTAGAGAGAAAATCGTTGTTATGTCTTATTTTATACATAAGCAAAAAATGCCACATGTAATAGAGCCCAATCAGCATTTCTTTTGTCCAAGCTATAATGCTAATGGAATCATATTCTGTCTCATATGATACCATGAATAATACTGTCTCCTAAGTCATTATCCAATACATAATGTTTGTCATATACATAACTATGTTGTAATCTCTGTTGCTATACTGTTATCTGTAGTTTTTAGCCTTCTGTAACCTAGTTTCACATGCAGAGAGAAAGAGATCTTGCAGAGCCTGAGATCTTTAGCAATTCTGGAGATTATGTACATTCTTCAGGAGAGTGGTGAGAAACCCATTTCCCTTGTGATTTTTTCTGTAACATGCTTGGTGTAAGTAGTATAATAAATTTGATTAGTACTCCCTGCTTGTTTATGAATGTTTCTTGGCAGACTCCAATGACACAATAATCTGTATTATTAGTATTATTATTATTATTTACTCTACTATCTGAGATTGTCTATGCAACAATCATGCCAATAGTAATTTCTCAGATCTACCCTTCTGGTGTTTTTGCTTCCTACATTATTCCTTCTTTGTGAGTGACAGGAAGCAGTGCTTTAATGCCAGATGCCTTCAGCTTCCCAAAGGCAGGGGGCATCTCAGACACAACCCAATGTGTGATGGCCTGGGCTCAGGAATCTAACTTGAGTTTTCAGCACCTTGTGTGCCTTTCTCTAGTTCTTTGGTAAAAAGATATTTTAGCCATACTAATTCTTGGAAAACACAAGTTACTGAATACTTTGATACCTTTTATTTGGCTAATATATGTCTTGTGCAAAGATAGTACAGTGCACAAGCTTTTCGGGATGTATATGTCCTAAAGAAGGGACCTGTGGGGCCACCAAAAGCTTGTTCACTATATAATCTTTGTGCAAGACATACTGTATGTTGGTCCAATAAAAAAATATCACACTAAAACCATGTTGGATGCTTCCACTTTAAAAAAAAATAGTTTGAATTCAAAATCAGAATTCATGTGGAAAATTAAATAAACCAGTAAGGGAAAAGGACCATGAAGCTTAATTCACAAAATGAGAATTTGTAGGGTTTTGTCAGCCTTAACTGCTGCATCAATTATTTCTAGGGCTGGGGTAAAATTTATTTGTTCATTTTCACAAAGATTTTCTCATAAAATGCCAAAACATTGCCAAAACTGCATTATTTTACAGAAAGAAATATTATTCAAAAACCTTACTTTGTCAAGCAAAAATCCATATTTTTGCTCAAAAATGAAAACTTTTTTGTTTTGAATGAAAACAGCAATTTTGTTTTGACATTTACCATGCAGGTTTTGAAATGGAATACATCCAGATAATATTTATAGTTATGTGTAAGAACATTATTATTATACTATACTATACCATCTAGAGAATTGTGATATTCTTGTTTTTTTCTATAGCCTCCAGACTGTATTTCTTAATAAGTAACTTCTTTATATATTTTTTTATATTGCACTGATATGGTAATATTTTTAAATGTTAAGCCAACAGATTTTTTAAATCTGATGGACAGCAGTATTTCCCTAACTTTTGATAGCTATTGAGATTTCCAAAATCCCTTAGCCATCCACTTTTTCTTTTCCTCTAAACATTTTCTGGCCATTTTCTATTCTCTGATTGCTCACCCAGTCTAATCCAGAAACATAGAAACATAGACTTTGATGGCAGATAAGGACTGCTTGGCCCACCTATTCTGCCCATTTCCCTACCTGCTGGGTAAGCTGCAGATCCTAGTTAACCAACAGCCTATTTCTTCCTACCCCCCCACAAGAATTGCCTTATGTCTGTCCCATGTATTCTTGAATTCTCCCACAGTTTTAGACCCCACAACCACCTCAGGAAGGCTGTTCCATGTGTCCATCACCCTCTCCTTGAAAAAATACTTTCTCACATTGCCCCTGAACTGCCCCCCATCTTTAAATTGTGGCTCCCTGTTCTTGCACATCTCTTTTTCTGAAAGATGCTACCCTCTTGGACTTTGTTGATTCCACTGAGGTACTTAAAAGTTTCAGTCATGCCCTCCTCTCCCTCCCTCCTTTCCTCAAGGGTATACATATTATGCTTCTTTAGTCTCTCCTCATATGGCTTATCTTGCAGATCCTGCACCATTTTAGTTGCCCTATTCTGGACTGCCTCCATCCCATCTATGTTCTTAAAGAGATGGGGTCTCCAGAACTGGACCCAGTACTTCAAATAGGGTCTCACCAGCTGTCTGTACAGAGGGATAACAACTTCATCTTTTCTGCTGGTGATACCTTTCCCCATACAACCCAGTATCCACACAACCCTCCCTACTGCCTTCTCACATTGCTTGCTAACCTTAAGGTCATCTGATATGATTACCCCCAGGTCCCTTTCCATTTTTGTTGTTGTTACTACCCCCCCCACATTGTGTACTCTTCCCCTGGGTTTTTGTTTCCCAGGTGCATTATTTTGCACTTCTTTGCACTGAATCCAAGATGCCATACTTCTGACCATTCCTCCAACCTTGCCAAGTTCCTTCTCATCCTTTCCACCTCCCCATGTGTATCAACCCTGTTGCAGATCTTTCTGTCATCTGCAAAGAGGCATACTTTTCCTTCCAGTTCCTCTGCAATGTCATTTATAAAGACATTAAAAAGGACTGGACCCAGTACTGGACCCTGCGGTACTCCACTAGTAACCCCTCCTTCTTCAGAGTGGACTCTGTTTACTGTTACCTTCTGTGTCCTGTTGTTCAGCCAATGTTTTACCCAGGCTACCACCCTGGGACCCACTCCCAGGCTGGCTAATTTGTTTATTAATCTTTTGTGTGGGACTGTGTCAAATGCCTTGCTAAAGTCTAGGTAGGCCATGTCCATAGCCCCTCCCTGGTCTACTGCTTTGGTCACCCAGTCAAAGAAATTGGTTAAATTTGTCTGACATAGCCTTCCCACTAGGAATCCATGCTGCCCTGGGTCCTGTGCCCCACTGGCCTCTAGGTACTCAACAATTCTTTCCTTCAGAAGTGATTCCAACATTTTCCCTTCCACAGAGGTCAAACTGGCAGGTTTGTAGTTTCCTGCCTCTGTCTTACTCCCAGTTTTGTGAAGGGGAATCACATCAGCCCTCCTCCAGTCTCCAGGTACCACGTCATCCTCCCATGATTTGTTAAAAAGGGTAGTCAGTGGTGTCACTGTTTCTTCCCTTAATTCTTTTAGAATTGTGGGGTGAATCCCATCAGGCTCCATTGGTTTGTTCACCTTCAGTTTTAGGAGTTCTTTCAGAACCCTTTCTTCTGTGAAAGGACTGGGATTGACCCCCCCATCCAGAGTGCTTATGTTAATTGGATTAGCTACCTCCCCCTCCTCCTCTTTTGTGAATACTGAGCAGAAGTATTTGTTCAGTATCCTCGCTTTTCCACTGTCCCTCTCTGCCCACCCACCATCCATTCTATTCAACCTCACTATCCCTCTCTTTGTCTTTCTACACTCCCTAATGTACCTATAAAAGCCTTTTTCCCCCTTCTTAACCAAGTTGGCTACGTTTTCCTCAGTTTGGGCCTTTGCTATTCTGACTGCCTTGCCTGCTCCCTTCTGCCTTAACTGGTACAGTTCTCTGTCCTGCTCCTTCTGTTTCCTTATACTTCCTGAATGCTATATTTTTCCTCCCTAACCTTCCCCACCACCTCTTTTGAGAACCATAGTGGCTTTTTATTTCATTTTGATTTGTTTATTTGCTTCACACAAAGGCGTTTTGCCTCTGTGATGCAGTTTTGATGTTTCCCCATTGTTGCTCTAGCCCTCCTTCTTGCCTGTTTGCTAGTGCTTTTCTAAGAAACTCTACCGTTTTGACAAAGTCAACCCTCCTGAAGTCCAGTACCCTCACTTTTGTGTGGCTTGACTCTGCAGTTGAGTTTATCATGAACAACACTGGTGGTCACTTGTTCCCAGATGGCTACCCACTTCTAGATCTGAGATCTTCTCACTGTCCCCACTTGAGATTATGAGGTCTAAGATTGCTCCCTCCTGAGTGGGCTCCAGCACTAGCTGTCTGATGCATGCCCCCTGTAGAGCATCAAGAATGGCTCTGCTCTTGGATGTGGCTGAGCAAAGGTGCTGCAGTTAACATCTGGCATATTCAGGTCCCCCATCAACAATATCTCCCCTTTCTCTGCCAGCCTTCTATCATATCCTTGTCCATTCTCTCCCCTGAGATGTCGGTCTGTATACAACCTCTGTGCAGACTGTGGTGCCATTTCCAGTCTCTAAGGTGATGTACAGTGCCTCCTCTCCTCCCTGTGTACTATTTTGTTCTATTGCTTTTATCCCTTCCATTACAGAGAGAGCTACTCCTCCCCTCTACTTCCTTCCCTGTCTCTCCAGTAGGTTGTATATCCTGGTATGTGAACATCCCAGTCATGGTTTTCTGTGTGCCATGTTTCTGTGACTGCCACAATATCCTGGCATCCTTCTTCCATCAAGGCCACCAGTTCAGGGAGTTTGTTGCCCAGACTACAGGTATTGGTACTCATTGTCCTCCATTTCTTGATGGTCTTACCCCTTTTTGTCCCATCCCTGTCCTTACTGCCTTTGTTGTTTTCTCCATTTACCTCTGCCCTTCTGCCTATTGACATGTCTTTCTTGGTGTTTACCTCACTAACTATCCTGATTTTTTTTTGGGGGGGATAGGATTTCCCTGCTCCTTTCCAGTGCCTCTCCCCTTGGCTTGTTTAAATGCTTGCCAATGGGGCATTTAAACCTATCACCTAGGTTCCTGGTTCTCCTCCTGGACAGATGCAGACCATCACACCAGTATAGTCCTGCATCACTCCAGGTGGACCCCCAGTCCCCAATGAAGCCAAACCACTGAGCTCTACACCAGTGTTTCAACCACCGATTGTATCCCATGCTGTGGAGCACCCTAGCTTCACCCATTCCATAGACAGACAGCACCTCTGAGAAGGTTACCATGCATGCTACTTGTTTAAGGACCCCCCCAATGCCACAAACTCCTCCTGCACCGTTCTGATCCCTTTCCCAGACAGGTAATTTGTCCCTAGGTGGACAATGACATTCAGCTCCTTCTCCTGTGTAACTGCTTCTGCGATCCTGAGGATACGCTCTCTGTCCGTCAAAGCCATGGCACCTTGCAGACACCTTTCCTTCCTCCCCCAGTTCTACCCTTCTAACAATGGGATCTCCCACCAGGAGTTGTTTTCTTCCCCTGTGTGGTCCCATGCCACCCTCTTATTGGTCTCCTTTGTGGAGATTCCCAACATCCTCCTTGGTCTCCACTGCTGGCGCCTCTATAGGGGAACTACACTCTACCAGAGTGGCATACGAATTGTGGAGAGGTACAACTGGAGAGATGCACCTCTGTTCCACCTCTCTCACCCTCCCTGAGCCTACTGTGGTCCAACTGCTCATCTTTCTTGGCAACCTCTGAGGCAGCGGCAGTGGCCCTGGTGGTCCCTGCATAAGAGAAGAGGTCCCCAAAATCCTGGTCAACTCATCCTGGAGATGAGCAACCTCCTCCCTCAGCCCAGAGAGGTGCCTGCAGATGGGACAACACTGCATCCTCCAGAATGTCTTTCAGAAGACTGCTGCTCCACAGCCACTGCCCTGCACCTCTCCCATCATGTCTTATTTCTGGCCCCTTAACTGTTGTTTTGAATACTTACTCGTTCATCTGTTTATTATATATATATTGTTCCCCAACTTACCTACTGCCTCCATGCCCTTAAAGCTCCTAATCTTCCTATTCTGAGAAAGAAGTTCCTATATTTCTCAGTAGTCTCCTTACTTGCTCAGAGTCAGACCTCCAGCAGCTAGAGGGGGATGGAGAACTAATCCTTTCCTTCTAGGATGGCAAATCTTTCGTGGCTGTGATCACTCCCTTCCTGCTCCCAAGCAGGAAGTTCCTGTTGTCAGTCAAATCATATGCCTATAAAAGTAGAACTAGCTAAGGGCAGGGAAGGAGGACAACATAGTCCCAGTAGAGAAGTATAGTTCTAACAGCACCTCCTTCGCCTAGCTGTTCTCTGCCTGTTCTCTACCAGAAGCTAGCTAGGGCAGTATTTAAATCCTAAACACCAGGCATCCTTCTGGTTAAGCCACTCCCCCTAATTTACAGTTCCTTCTACACCTAGATAACTGCACAGATAACAATTCACTTTAGCAAACTCAGACAAACACATTAACCCTTTTTTTGTTTGTTTTTACCCTAAATTGAAGGTCCTAGCAGTAGAGTTCTAGTTCTTTGGTTCCAGTAGAGAAGTTTAGTTCTAACAGCACCTCCTTCTTCTTCTTGTTCTCTGCCTGTTTAGCTAATTACCCTTGCTTCTGCTAATGCCCTTAGATTAGGAAGGCCTGTTTTCAGTTCTCGCATACATAACAGGAATTGTAGGTGGGAAGCCTAAGTTTGCTCTTAAGATGCATGTTATGGGTTTCTCTAGTTGGTAGACATAGTTATGTTCCCAAAATTCTGCCCCATATAAGATTTGGGAGTTGTATTTAGCTTCCACCGTTGATAGCAATGGTCTTATAGAATGGCCAGCATAGCATGATTAAATCTTTTCAGGGCCAGGGCTGTATTCATGACCTTATTCAGAACTGAGGTACAGTGAGATTTCCAACACAGGTTCTTAGAAAAAACAATACCCAGGTAAGTGTAATTTTGTGTAATTTCTAATGGGTAAGATTTTATATCCCTTTTGCCTCTGTATTTCATATTTCAAAATAGCATAATATTTGATTTAGACTTGCTTAGTGACAGGCCAGTTTTATCCACAAAAGATGCCAGTAAGTTTTTTGGTTCTTGTTTGTTACCCTTTTTATAAATGGGGGTTATTTCTAGTTATCGATTTAAATCTAGCTCCAGAGCCTTTTCCATAGCAGCCCCAAAAACTGGAATGCACTCCCATTAGATATTAGGATTGCTTCCTTTATTTCAACTTTTAAAATTAGGTCAAAAAATTATTTATTACAGAGATCTGTTTGCAGCTTTAATTTGTAATTTATATTAGCTGTTTTGTATTGTTGTCTGTATTGTTTTTCATTGTATTTTGTATGTCTTTTTTGTCTGGGCTGGGCCTGAAAAGGGATCATTGGTCCAGTGTCTTTACCACGTTACCGAAGAATAAATGAAATGAAATGAAAGCCCAATTTCTCCTGTAAACCTGTAGCCATTAGGGAAAATAATATAAGATTGTCAGTATATGCCAGACATGGGCATATTTCCTTGTCAATCCTTGGTGAGTCTGTATTAGAATTCTGTAAAATATCTAACAGAGGGTCAATGTAGATTGAAAACAATGTAGGAGCTAGACTATACCATTGTCTTACACCCCTGCATGTTGAGAAGGGGGCAGACAGGTTGCTAGC
Organism: Neoceratodus forsteri; assembly: GCA_016271365.2. NCBI lineage: Eukaryota > Metazoa > Chordata > Ceratodontiformes > Ceratodontidae > Neoceratodus > Neoceratodus forsteri. The sequence goes on along the minus strand of JADMNL010000035.1, from coordinate 27,291,161 downwards.
CAGATCAAGCCTAACTTGTGCCCAAGTTTTAGAATATAAAAGTTTTGTAATATTAATCATAATTGGGTCAATCCCTTTTTTGTCCATTACTTTCCATAACATGCTCCTGTTGATGGTATCAAATGAAGTTGAAAAGCTGCTATATGCTGCATAAAGTCTCTGTTTTCTAAACTGTATGTATTTTTCACACGGATGGTGTAAAATAAAACAGTTATCCAAAGTTGAGTATATTTGATGAAAATCTGCTTGGAATGGTGTCAGATCCCCTCTCCTATTAATGTTGTTTATGATATGCCCCAGTAGTATTCTAGCAAATATCTTCCCTATTATATCTAAAAGACTTACAGCTCTTTTTTTGTTGGTTCTCGTTTGTTACCCTTTTTATAAATGGGGATTATTTATGCTCCTCTCCAGGAATCAGGGATATAGTACTGAAATGTATATTTATTAAGGAAAGAACACAATATTATTATCCACTTCTGTATCTCACAGTTAAATAATTCACCCGGCATCACATCGGGCCTGGTGCCTTGTTTTTGTTTAAATTTTGTATTGCATCCATCACCTCTAATTCTGTGATTGGTAAAACATTCAGCTTAATCATGACTTTATTTAGATCAAGCCATGATCCTTTTTCACGTTTATTTAACATTACTTCTGAAAAAAATTCAACCCCTTTTCCTGGAGAGATCTAATTTTATATTTCAACCATAAGGTCTTTGCAATCATGTGCCACTAGGGTCCAGAACCTTTTACTATCTTTTGACTCAATAGCTTTTATCACACATTCCCACTGTAAAGCATAATATTCTTTCTTCTTTCTGCTTAAAAGTTTTCTGTAATTTTTCCTTGTACTTTTCAGGATATATTTTCCTTGTTGTGTACAGTTTTGTCTGTGATGTCTTATATATTTCATTAATTGTCTTTTCATAGATTTACTTTCATTATCGAACCAACTCGTAGCTTCTTTCTTAAATGTTAGGCTGCCATTTTTATACAATTTAGACTGTATCTGTCCAAAAAAATTATTTAATGTTTCATAGGTCATTTTAGAATCCAAATTCTCTATTTTATCAAATGTATTTACAAGAAAACTCTCTAAATGGTATTTAATATAGGGTTCAACCTTTTCTGCCAATATCAGTCTTTTCCTATATCTGATTTTCATTTGTTTTATCTTAATATTAGTTTTTACTAAGTCAACACTACTATTTATTAATGTGGTATACAGGACCACTGGGAGATGATCACTGTCTGTTCTGACTGGAACAAGTATTTCCACCAATTTACCAGACCTCTCTAACATGCTAGATCCAACACTGTGTTTCCCTTATCTGATGGGAAAGTAGCTGCTCCTTCTCGATCACCCATTAGCCTGCCATTCAATATGCTTGAACTATGATTTTATTGGTAATGTGTTCAAATTTGTTTGTAGCACCTCGTTTCTGCTCTCAGACTCGACCTTTGAAAACCTCTGTATTAAATTATGCACATTCTTGAAATATTCATTGTTTTCCTGCACTAGTTTCACTGATTAACAGAGGTACAGTCAAGTTAAAGGGTTACGTTCTAAATAAAAATGGACTTTGTGTCAGCCAAATCAGGGTTTTGTGGATGCAACAACTGAGGCATGTTTCCCACACTGGAGAGAACCTGACTGGAATAATCTCCAAACAGGAGCAATCTGCACTAGCTCCAAACAACTGTAAGGGACAGATACTTTATAATGCAGAGGCAGTTTTGAAGCAGCACAGCATCTATAAGTGGGAGTGAAGGGAGGAGCAGTCACAGTATGCAGGGGGGCTCAGGCCAAGAAGTCAGCAAAGTGCTGGAAGCTAAGAAGGCAGTCTTAGCCCACTGCCACCACGCCACCTCCTGCAGAATGAGTCAGGCAGCTTACAAGGAGGCCAGTCAAAAATGGGAATTTAAGTACCAGAGTCCCTGTACATCTATGAACATGAACTGTGTTTTTATCACAAAAATCTGAAGAAGAAATACATAAAACAGGGTGCAGACACTACCTACCTCTGCATCGGGATACATAGCATTGCAGGGACAACATGCAGGTTTGTGAGCAAACTGAAAAACTGTGTATCCCAATGCAGTGGTAGATTCTGTACATGCGTAAAAAAACTCCAGTTAGCCTATGGCACCCCGCGAAAAAAAAATAATATGTTATGGACTTTATCACCCTAACAAAGAGGCCACAAACACATACATTTTCACATTTTTATTAGCCAAAAATACTTCAGGCAATACACTATTTTCAAAGGTTAGGACCTAGAGTCATGCATGACTTAATATGGATATACTGCAACACAAACTGTATTTTCCTAGCTGTATACCCCACACTGCTTGCTGCAACCTTTCCGATCATCAGCAATTAAAACTCAGATAAAAAAAAATTATGTATGAACCATTTTGCCAGCAACAACCAAACACAGTACTGTATTATTACCGTCCAACAATACATACCATTCTGAATGCCTAAGCTTAGTGGGAAGAAATGTAGAACATCAATATTATTTAGAAAGATGCCACAGCTGCTCCAATCTCATCACCGATCACCCCCTTTGTGCTCAGCTCACAAGTCACAAATCTGATTAAAAAACACCAAGGGTAAATAAAAAGAGCTACAGCTGGTCACAATGCCAGATATAGACTCACACCTGCCACGGACCAAACCACACAATGCCACCAGTGCCACCTAAACCACACTCCCATCTCTCCCAATGATTTCCCCAGTCAACCATTCCTAATTCCTGGACCATTTCCCTACTCCTCAATGACTTTAACTTGTCACCACCATTAATAAGAGGCTGACATACCGACTCACATGCCATAGGCCTGTGCCACAACATGCCACTGGTCCAGCACCACCAAGACCACACCCCCATCTCTCCTGACTATTTCTCTGACCATTTCCAAATCAATTTTGAATTTAACAAACTCACTACTGCACCCCAACCATCTTGGAGTTGGGGGGGGAGCTGAGCATACCAGGAGGGATAAAATCAGCACAGAGGTGATTTCCGGAATTCTGACCATCTCCGTAGGCCTCTTTCAGGTTACTCAGTCTCTGCAGCAGCTCATGGTCTGTTGGACTGAAATAGCGTAAGGAAGAGAGATTAGTACTTGGGCCAGTTTTCAAGTACAGTACCTACATCTTGGCATGTCATAGAGACCGATGGTGAGAACATACCACTGCAGCAACCAATAGTAGCGCTATGTACCATAGCCTCTGTGTGTCTCTCTCACATGAGCCACTCTCTCTCCTGTGCCTGAGACTTCTGCTACCCAGCACCCTCCATGACACGGCAACCCTACCCCATTCCACAATATCAAATCTTGTTTGCAGTTCACACATTTGGAGACTCTTTTGTTCTTCTTACATGCTGTGGCACTACATAAAGTATCCTGTCCATCCATGTCAGGTTACCTGGCTGATGGACATAGGCAAATACAAAGACAAAAGGGCCCAGCCCCCATGGACACTGACTGTGCTATTAAATAAATACATAAACCTGTAGCCTGCCCTGCCCTTATGTATTCACTGCTATTGTCTGCCGAACTGTCTACTGTTTGTGCATGCATGAGGAGATAGCGAAAGAGAGAGAGAGAGAGAAAGTCAGAAAGTACTTGTTGTCCCACATGCATGCACAGCATAAAAGGAGAGTTGATTTGGAGACAATGAGGGCTGCCAGCAACAACAATCGATGGATGATTTTCTTTCAGGCACACATTCCAGGCTGACCATGACAGATCAGCCTGGCTTTCTGGGCAGTGCAGATCATAGGGACAGTAACTTCTTTTAAAGTTGGTCACTGTCCCCACCCAACAAGCTGAAACTCTGTTATAGTTAGCCTGCATGCCGATCGATCTGCCACTGTTGTGCCCCTGCAATACTGATCTGCATTGGGCAGACAATGTCACACCCTTAAAAGTTACTCTTATACCAGTGTGTTCACTTGTGCTTGTGTGCACAGCGAACACAACAATGGAATTTACCAGCAAACACACAGAACTCTCCCAGGAGTTACAGGGAAAAGTCCAAGTCACCTGGGAATCCTGTTGAGTCTGAACTTTCCAGTCTCCTGCAGGATGGCTATATTCTACCCCGACACTTATGTAGCTCAGTTGCAATCCATAACACATTTATGTTAGTTATTTGTTTAAACTGGTTATGTTGAAAAGCTTATTGTACAGTGAAACAGTGTTTTTCATGTGTGTTCTGAGGAAGGGGTACACTAAGAAAGAATGGAGAAAGCAAAAAACACAATAAAAGTAAAGCACACCAGTAGGTGAATTCCAAACATAAGCTAGCAACATACAATAAATAGTTTACCATGCAATAAACAAGGGCTTTAATACAACAATTTGTAATACAGGCATAATAAACCAGCACAGGAATGCACAGGAAAGTGCAGAGGACAATGCAATCACTGTAAAATGTAAACAACAAGGGACCAGTCCAGGTCTGATGATCCAGATTTCAAGCATACCCTCAACCTACATGAAATTCAGACCAGCAGGAACAGACTGATCAAAGCTGGAAAACCTGACAAACTGGTCCAGCTGGAACAGCTGGACCATGCAAGTTGCTACCGGTCTGGTGGGTCAGCCGGACCGGTCCATTTTTTACTGTTTTGGCTCTGGTGCAACATTCCAGTTTGGATTTTACCAAGTCACTAGGTTTCACTAGGTAGGACAGGAACAAAAAAGGCAGAAGCCCATAAGTAGCTCCTTAGGATAGGGAGTAGTACTCCATATTCCCTTTTAAAGCTATGCATGCTTGCATGTATGTATCCAAATTAATTTTGAATTGTACTTTGGTTGTGCTAGATGTTACGGTTAGAGGAAAGTTTATTCTGTAGATTTGGTGCTATTGCAGTGTAAAAGTATTTCATTTTATTTGTTTTATACCTTTCGATTTTAATTTGTAAGGGATGTCCTCTGGTATTAATTTGATCATTTTTATACTGTATGTTTAACTCTTTCATCATATATGGATTATTTAAGATATACTAGAGAAGCATGTCTTCTCTGTGCCTTCTAATTTCTAGGCTATGTAGTCCCCAATATATTTAGTCTTTCATCATATGAAAAATGTTTTAAAGATTAATCTACTTTATATACCTTTTTTGCACTTTTTCTAATTTATCAATGAACATTTTAAAGTAAGAACTCCATATTTGGCTTCCATACTCCAGACTCAGTCTAACATATGATAGATATAATGGCATTAGTACTTCTGAGTGTCTACTTTTTATATTTCTCTTAATTGCCATTATAATTCTGTTGGCTTTACTAATGACTGAGCTACATTGTTCTTTAAACATTAATCCATTATCAATTAAAATCCCCAGGTCTTTCTCACATGTCTTTTGGGCAAGTGGTATACCGTTTATTGTGTATGTTTTTTTCTGATTTTGCTTACCCACATGTATAACACAGCATTTATCACCATTCAATTTCATTCCTCATTTTTTTGTCCATTCAATTATTGTATCAGTATCACCTTGTAACAAAATTATTTATTCTGTTGTACAATATGGACCACAAATTTTGGTGTCATCTGCATTTTTTATTTACTTATATTTTCTTCTAGATCGCCAATGAAAATCTGAAAAATTATTGGCTCGATCACTGACCCTTGTGGAACTCCACTGATGACTGGGCCTTCAGCAGAGAGATGTCCCCGGATTATATGTTTGAGACCTATCCTTTAACCAATTTACTATCCACCTAGTAATGTGCTTATCAATATTGTATTTATTTAATTTCTGATGGCTTGCCCAGTGTGGGACTCTATCAAACACCTTGCTAAAGTCAAATAAAAGAGCATCCACTGGTGTACCATTATCCAGTAATCTACTTACATTATCATAAAAACATATCAAATTAGTTGAACATAATTGCCCCTTTTGAAAACCATGTCATTTTTTTGTCAAATGGAGGGTCTTCACAAAATCGATATATTATTTTGTTTTTCAGTATTGCTTCCAATATGTTGCATGGTACTGAAGTTAGACCGATTGGTCTATAATTTGAAAAACTTCAGGGGGACCAGTTAATGAGCATGCCACTATGCTCAAAGAAACTCACGTCACAATCAGCTGTGTTCTGTAAAAACATTAGTCTGCAGCTGTTATCTCCCACTGCTGCCCCCACATTCTCATTCCCCCTCTCTCTCTCTCTGTCTCTGACACACACACACACACACACACACACACACAGGCATGCATAGAGGGGACAGCTGCGCTCCCAAATCTCTATGATACTTAAAGTAAGAATGGATACTGCACCAACAGCATCTGACTATGTAACAGGCAGCCCACAGTCAAAGGAACTGATGAAGTGTTGGGGGGGCTGCCACCACTCCAGTTTTTTTTTGGCCAAAGCAGATTACCCTTTTTAACCCCTTCTCACCAGAATTATATAGACGTAATTTGAAAAAAAGCTATATATGTGTCTTTTGAGGCTGAAATGATTCACGTGTGAAGGGGTCAATCTTCCCATGCTGATTCAAAGAGAAGCAGGGGAGATGAGATGTATACCAGCTGTATGTTGTAAAGATAGCAGGGGGTCAGGACTGTGACAGTGGGGCTCAGCTCTGACCTGACACAACCAGAGATTTACAATTCTCATTTAATTACTAAGTGGTCCAGCACTCCACTCATGTGTTTCTCACACGCATGAAGTGTGGACAGTTGATCAGCTGAACCAATCAGTACAGATCATTTATGGCTTCAGGAGTATTTTTTTAACTCCATCCCAGTGACTTGACCAAGAAGTTATACTGAAAAGGTAGCTCTATGTGCAGTCAACTGGTGGAAAAGTTAGCAGGACGCTTTTACTACTAACTCTGCAGTGGGAAACTGAAAGTGATCCTCTACAAAATGGGAAAAGTCCTATGAGGCATTGATCAGTACAGGTACTGCCCTACTGGAATTGTGAAAAATGTAAATTTGTCATAGTATGCAGTGTTTTTAAGTAACTGTTTCTTAGAAACATAGGCAGAAGAGTTAACCCCTGGTAATACTGTATCTGACCCAATCACATATTGGTTACATCTTGAGATTTCAGATGTCAAAATAAATCACATAAGGGCTTATATCACCTTATTATTATCATATTAGGAGGGACCTCCTTGTAAATGAGTGTGTTCAATGGTGTTTTCCTGCAAATAAACTGGAAACTTGAACTTGAAACTTATATTAAGAGTACACAGTGATCCTATATATGTAGTAACTTGACTTCCCTACCTTACAGTATTGATGCTGTGTAAGGAAGTCATCAAAATATTTTAATAAAATGATTTAATAATAAAATCATTTAACAATCCTCATTTTATGGCACTCAGCGCCAGATCTGGTGACTGCATACAAGTTAAGAACATTTGGGCAGACTAGATGGGCCTACATGTAGCGGTTCTTATCTGCTGACAATTTCTATGTATCTATATATAGCCATTTAACTGCCAGTAGAAACAAGCATTTGTCATTGCCGAATGTTGTCTTGCAGGTGTTGGCATTGGTAGTGCAGGAGGTAGAGAGATGCATAATAGGAATAGCAGTGAAGTATAGAACAGACAGCAACCCCACCCCACCCTGCAGAGAGTGACAGGCATTGAGGTGTGCATTTGGGACACTGGCCATAACGCTCATGCCATTTCACCTCACACTACCCTGCAGAGTCTGACAAGTGTTACGTTGTGCCTTTGGGTTGTCAAGCCTTATGCTCACCCCATTTCATAAGGAAATACATTGAGATGGGTGCAGCATTGGAGAATGGGTTGAACTTTGGGGCTGAAGAGTCCAAGGCACACCTTGATGCCTGTCAGTGGCTGCAGGGTGGGGGTGGGGGTGGAGGACCAATGGCATGAGCGTTATGGAAGACAATCCAAAGATACACCCCTGATGCCTGTTCATCTGTACAGGGTGGAACATAATGGCTAGAAATCCCAATGCCCTGGGTGTTTGTTGGTATTGGCACTCCAAATGTTAAAACATGGCCTTTTTGTGACCCCACCTCATGAAAGCATCTGCTCATGAACAGTGTCCCTGTGATTTTGTTAATCTGTCTCGAGCGTTGATTTCCCACAGTGACCATGGCATTCTGCACCATATTAAAATGTCAGCTGCACTATTGATAAGGAGGTGTAATGATATGGCAATGTTTAAAATCTGGAGTGAAAATATTAAACATTCTCAAAATTATGAGCATGTGTGAAAACTGCGCATCGTACATTCGTAACAGTCATTTAGTGGAATTATTTCACCAAATGTTTAACATAGCCATTTTGGGACCTCTGCTCATGAACAGTGGGACTATGATTATCTTAATCTACCCTGACTGTTCATTTCCCACAGGGACTGCACAATTTATTTATTTTTTTATTTAGTTGTTTAACCAGGTATAGTACACTAAGCTGAAAGCTTTTTTACAGGAGCGACCTGGGAGCACAAGGAGGTTAAGTGATTTGCTCAGGGTCACACAGTATGCAAGTGGAAGCTGTGGGATTCAAACCCAGGTCTGGCCTGCTGGATATCACCAAATTAGCAGCTCAGAGCCTTAGACCACTGCGCTATACTGCCTCCAATTGTTCTTCAGATGTGCAAAACTATATTTTGGGCAGGATGTGACAAACGACAGCTGTACTGTTTGTAACAAGATGTGCAAAAATGATGATGTTGAAAATCTTGAGTAAAAATATTACAAATTCTCAAAGTTATGACTGTGCGTGGACACTGCGCAATGCAGGCTTGTAACATAGTCATTTTATGGAATTTTTTCACCAAATTTTCAACATTGGCATTTTGGGACCTCTGCTCATGAACAGTGTAACTGTCATTTTCTTACTCTGTACTGAACATTGTTTTCCTACAGCAAATGTGCCACTGTGCACTGGATATGCAAAACTACATTTCAGGCAGGATGTGAAAAATGACAGTTGTAGTGTTCATCAGGAGGTGCGATAAAATGCCAATGTTGAAAATCCGAAGTGAAAATATTACAAATTTATGAAGTTATGAGGGTGGATGGAAATTGTGCAATGCACGCTCATAGAACAGTCATTTAATTGTTTTTTTTTCACAAAATTTTCAACATGGGATTTTAGGGTCTCTGCTTATGAACAGTGTCACTGTGATTTTCTTAATCTGTCCCAAATACTAATTTCACATAGCGACTGCACTATTCTGCGCCGGAATTGCGAAAACACATTTCGGCCAGGATGTGAAAAATGACAGCTGTACTGTTCATAAGGAGGCATGGAAACATACCGATGTTGAAAATCTTGAGTGAAAATATTACAAATTCGCAAAGTTATGAGCGTGCGTGGAGACTGCACAATGCACATTTCCAACTTTGCAACACAGACTTTTTGAAAGCCCACCTCATGAACAATGGCACTGACATTTCATTAATCAGTCCCAAAAAGTGATTCCACACAGTGACTGGAAATCACATTTTGGGATGGAATAATGCCATGACAGTGGCTTAATTTCTTGAGGAGGGGTCCCAATAACCCCATGTTGAAAATGTGGTTGCAAAATTCCCAAAAATGCCTGAGATATGCACCAAAGTAGAAAAAACCCTATTTATTCCATTATACAGTTTACCAGCATTTCTTCGGTTTGCGGTCGACTTTGAAGAGTGCAGTCATGTTCCCTGTCCACCGAAGATCGTCGCAGCAGGATCTGGAGGTAAGTATGGGGTGGGACTGTGTGGGGAGGTGGGTATGCAGTGGATGGGTGCAGGTTGGGGGAGGGGCTGCAGACAGCAAGGGACCATTTTCTACTTTACAGGTTAAAAAAATAAATGATCATGTGAAGGTTTTTTTCATTTGACAGGTACATTTGGCACACTGGGGTGGGCTCCCAGCATGCCACCTTCATGTTTTTGGGGTGTGGGGGGGCTGGAGCCAATGGGGATTGAGCACCCCATCAGCAAATAAAAAGGGTGTTTGGCAGGAGGGGATTGGGCACCCCCTCGGCAAACAACTGGCATGGGACATAATGCCGACAGGGAATGTGCTCCCCCATCAGCAAAACAACTGGAGAGGGGGCACCCCTGACGTCAGCTTTTCTGGGAACTGTGAGAGGTGGATGGCACAGCTGCCACCATGTCTCATTGAAATGTTACACCAGGGAAAGCATGCCCTGCAATGAAGTGGAGCTCCCTCATTGCAGTGGCTAAAACATTTCAAGTTGGTGGCACACTTTGCAACTGCTGTCGTAGACAGTGTGCAGTCTCATTTATGCCACACAGCCAAGCCCAAAAAAGAAGTGGCGCCACTGGCCACAACATGACCATACCTCCAAAACCTGTTCTTCCACTTCAAGCAACCCCAATATGTTGTCTGTGCTGCATGCACAAGACAACATAAAACAAGCATTTGTCAATGTCGAATGTTGATTGCTTTGCTCTGTTGAGCTCACTCACTCCCCCTCTCTCACTCACTCTTTCTGGTTCTCCTGGTGCTGCCCTTTTGTACTGGGCTCCTGCCTGCATTGGCACCTTTTTCTGTCCACAAAGAAATCTGCAGCTGTCCCGACAGAGCTCCATTGAGGTCGCTCACTCCCCCTCTCTCACGCACTCATTCTGTTTCTCCTGGCGCTGCAGGCTACCCTTTTCTACTGGGCTCCTGCCTTTGTTGGTGCCTTTTCCTGCCCATAAAGAAACCTGCAGCATTCCCGACAGAACTCCGTTGAGCTCGCTCACTCCCTCTCTCTCACTCGCTCATTCTGTTTCTGCTGGTGCTGCAGACTGCCCTTTTGTACTGGGCTCCTGCCTGCGTTGCTGCCTTTTTCTGCCCACAAAGAAATCTGCAGCAGTCATGATACAGCTTCACTGAGCTTTGCTTACTCCCCCTCTCTCACTTGCTCATTCTGTTTCTCCCACCGCTGCAGGCTGCCCTTTTGTACTGGGCCTCTGCCTGCATTGCTGACTTTTTCTGCCTGCCCACAAAGAAACCCACAGCAGTCTCAACAAAGCTCCATTGAGCTCACTTAATGTGTCCTGTCTAGGGCATGGATGAGGCTAGGGCAATCCGTACCATGGGACTCAATGACTGGTTGAAAAGCTGGTACAGAGCTGAAGGATTTGGCGTCATTGCTGACTGGAGTGCCACCTGAAGGGATGCAGGCCTATTCAGGCATGATGGTCTGCATCTATCCTGGAGGGGAACCAGGATCCTAGGTGATAGGTTTAAATGCTTCAATGGCAAGCATTTAAACTAGGTAAGGGAAGAGGCACTGAAGAGGAGTAAGGAAATCCTAGCCCCCCCAAAAAAATCAGGGTAATTAGTGAGGTAAACACCAAGATAGAGCAGTCGATAGGGAGAATGGCAGGGGTAAATGGAGAAAAAGACAAAGGACAGGGATGGGACAAAAAGAAATAAAGTCATAAAAAAATGGAGGCTAATGATTACCAATGCCCGTAGTCTAGGTAAAAAGCTCCCTGAAATGGTGACCTGGATATTGTGGCAGTCACAGAAACATGGTACACAGAGAACCATGACTGGGATGTCAACATACCAGGGTACACAATCTACAGGAGGTACAGGAAGTGAAGAAGAGGAGGAGGAGGAGTAGCTCTCTATGTAAGGGAAGGGATCAAAGCAACAGAACTAAAGGGTAAACAGGGAGGAGAGGAGAGGAGGCACTGCGGGTCACCCTGGAGACTGGAAATGGCTCCACAATCTGCACAGGGGTTGTATACAGACCCCTGTCTCAGGGGAAAGAAATGGACAAGGAAATGATAGAAGGCATCCTTGGGATGGCAGAAAGGAGATATTGCTGATGGGGGACCTGAATATGCCAGATGTTGACTGGAGCACCTTTGCTGCAGCCACATCCAAGAGCAGGGCCATTCTCGACGCCCTACAGGTAGCATGCCTCAGACAGCTAGTTTTGGAACCCACTCAGGAGAGAGCAATCTTAGACCTGGTACTCTCAAATGAGGATGGAGAGAGGATCTCTGATCTTGAAGTGGGTAGCCATCTGGGAACAAGTGACCACCAAACAGTGTGGTTCACGATAAACTTAGCTGTAGAGTCAAGTCACACAAAAGTGCAGGTACTGGACTTCAGGAGGGCTGATTTTGTCAAAATAGGAGAATGCCTCAGAAAAGCACTAGCAAACAGACAAGACGGTGGGGTGGAACAACAATGGGGAAACATCAAAACCACCATCACAGAGGCAACAAGCCTTTGTGTGAAGCAAATAAATCAAAATGAAAGAAAAAATCACTATGGTTCTCAAAAGAAATGGTGGGGAAGGTAAGGGAGAAAAAGATAACATTCAGAAAGTATAAGGAAACACAGAAGGAGCAGGATAGAGAACCGTACCAGTTAAAGCAGAAGGAAGCGGGTAAGGCAGTCAGAATAGCAAAGGCCCAAAGCAAGGAAAAGATAGCCAACTCGGTTAAGAAGGGGGATAAAACCTTTAATAGGTACATTAGGGAGCAAAGAAAGACTAAGGCAGGGATGCTGAGGCTGAACAAAGGGGAAGGTGGTTGGGCAGAGAGCGACAGTGAAAAAGCAGGGATATTGAACGAATACTTCTGCTCAGTATTCACAATGAAAAAGCAGGGGGAAATACCTCTTCTGGTCAAAAGAAGCACTCTCGATAGGGAGGTTGATATTAGTCCTTCTACAGAAGAAAGGGTTCTGAAAGAACTCTTAAAACTGAAGGTGGATAAAGCAATGAGGCCTGATGGGATTCACCCCAGAATTCTAAAAGAACTAAGGGAAGAAGTAGTAACACCACTGACTACCCTTTTTAATAAATCATAGGAGGATGGTGTGGTACCTGAGGACTGGAGGAGGGTGGATGTGATTCCCCTTCACAAAAGTGGGAGCAAGACAGAGGCAGGAAACTACATACCTGTCAGTTTGACCTCAGTGGTAGGAAAATGATGGAATCACTTCTGAAGGAAAGAACTGTTGAGTACCTAGAGGCCAGTGGGCACAGGACCCAAGGCAGCATGGATTCAAGAGGGAAGGTTGTCAGACAAATCTAATTGATTTCTTTGACTGGGTGACCAAAACAGTAGACCAGGAAGGGGCTGTGGACATGGCCTACCCAGACTTTAGCAAGGCATTTGAAACAGTCCCGCACAAAAGATTAATAAACAAATTAGCCAGCCTGGGAGTGGGTTCCAGGGTGGTAGCCTGCGTAAAACACTGGTTGGACAACAGGACACAGCGAGTAATAGTAAATGGAGTCTACAGTGAAGAAAGGAGGGTTACTAGTGGGGTACCACAGGGTTCAATACTGGGGCCGGTCCTTTTTAATGTCTTTATAAGTGACATTGCAGAGGTACTGGAAGGGAAAGTATGTCTCTTTGCAGATTACACAAAGATCTGCAACAGGGTTGACACACAAGGTGGGGTGGACAGGATGAAAAGGGACTTGTCAAGTTTGGAGGAATGGTCAAATGTATGATAGCATAGATTAAATTGAAAAAAGTGCAAAGTAATGCACATGGGAAACAGAAACCCAGGGGAAGAGTACACAATGGGGGGTGAGATACTGACAACAACAAAAATGGAAAGGGACCTGGGGATAGTCATATCAGACAACCTAAAGGTGGGCCAGCAATGTGAGAAGGCAGTAAGGAGGGCTGGGGGGATACTGGGATGCACAGGGAGAGACATCACCAGTAGAAAACAGGAAGTTGTTAGCCCTCTGTACAGATAGTTGGTAAGACCACTCTGGAGTACTGTGTACAGTTCTGGAAACCCAATCTCTGCAAAGACATAGACAGGGTGGAGGCTGTCCAGAGGATGGTAAACAAAATGATGCAGGGTCTGCATCAGAAGACATAAGAAGAAAGACTAAAGGAACTAAAGATATATAGCCTCTAGGAAAGGAGGAAGAGGGGAGACATGATAGAAACTTTCAAATACCTCAAGGGAATCAACAAAGTCCAATAGGGTAGCGTCTTTCAGAAAAAGAGATGTGCAAAAACAAGGGTACACAATTTGAAGATAGAGGGGGAGATGGCTCAGATGTAATGTGAGGAAGTATTTCTTCACAGAGAAGGTTGTGGACACATGGAACAGCCTTCCTGAGGAGGTCGTAGAGTCAAAAACAGTGGGGGAATTCAAGAATGCATGGGACAGACATTAGGCAATTCTAGTGGGGGGTGGGAGGAAGTAGGCTGTTGGTTAACTAGGATCTGCAGCTTATCCATTAGGTAAGGAAATGGGCAGACTAGGTGGGCCAAGTGATCCTTATCTGCCGTCAAATTCTATGTTTCTATGTTTCACTCACTCCTCCTCCCTCACCCACTCGTTCTGTTTCTCCCGGAGCTGCAGGCTACCCTTTTGTCCTGGGCTCCTGCCTGCGTTGGAGCCTTTTTCAGCTGACAGAGGAATCCTCAGCAGTCCAGACAAAGCTCAGTTGAGCTTGGTCACTGTCCCTTTCTTACTCGCTTGACCGTAATCTGTCCCAAACACTGATTTCCAAAAGCAACTGCGGTATTCTGTGCCAGAAAAGCGAAAACACATTTCGGCCAGGATGTGAAAAATGACAGCTGTACTGTTCATAAGGAGGTGTGAAAAAATGCCAGTGTTGAAAATCTGGTGTGAACTATTACTAATTTGCAAAGTTACAAGGGTGTATGGAAACTGCACAATGCACGCTCGTAACACAGTCATTTTATGGAGTTTCATCACAAAATTTTCAACATAGGCATTTTAGGACCTTTGCTCCTGAACAGTGTCACTATGATTTTTGTACTGCATCTCGAACACTGATTTCCCACCGTGCCCATGTTATTCTGCACCAGAAGTGCAAAAACACTTTTCAGCCAGGATGAGAAAAATGACAGCTGCACTATTGATGAGGAGGTGCGGAAAAATGGCAATGTTGAAAATCTGGAGTGGCAATATTGCAAAGTTGCGAAGTTACAAGCGTGCATTTAACCTGCACAACACACGCACGTAACACACTCATTTTATGGACGTTCATCACAAAATTTTCAACATAGGCATTTTAGGACCTCTGCTCATGAACAGTGCCACTGTGGTTTTCTTAATGTGTCCTGAACACTGATTTCCCACAGCAACCACGGTATTCTGCTCTGGAACTGAAACAACACATTTCAGCCAGGATGTGAAAAATGACAGCTGTACTGTTTATAAGAAGGTGTGTAAAAATAGCAATGTTGAAAATCTGAAGTGAAAATGTTGCAAATTGGCGAAGTTACGAGTGTCCATAGCAACTGCACAACACACGCTCATAAAGCAATCATTTTTTGGATTTTTCCCACCAAATTTGCAACATAGACATTTTAAGAGCCCACCTCATGATCACTGGCACTGTCGTTTCATTAATGGGTCCTGAAAGATGATTCCGTGCAGTGACTGCAAAATCACCTTTCGGGACTGATTAACACCATGACAGTGGCTGAATTCATGAGGAGGGGTCCCAAAAACCCCATGTAGAAAATCTGGTACCAAAATTCCAAAAAATGCCTGAGATATGCATCAAAGTTGAAAAAAACATATTTATGCCATTATACAGCTTTCCAGCATTTCCTCAGTTCGAGGTCAGCTTTGAAGAGTGCAGACATGTTCCCGGTCCACCGAAGATCATCGCGACAGACTCCAGAGGTAAGTATGGGGTGAGAGGGAGTGTGAGGAGGCAGCATGCGCATTGGGGAAGCATGGGTTGTGGGAGGGGGCTAGGAGACCGCAAGGAACAGTTTTCTTTTTCATAGGTTAAAAAAAAAAGACATTGCAGGATTTTTTTTTACAGGGGCATGTGGCACGCTAGGGTGGGTTCCCAGCATGCCAATGGAGTGTTTTTTGGTGGGGGCAGCTGTAGCCGATGGGGAATCGGGCACCCCATCGATACAAAAGGGGGGGTGCAAGAGCCGAGGGGAATCGGGCACCCCTTCGGCACAAATCTACTGGGTTTTTGTGGGGAGCATTATGCTGACAGGGAGTGGGCTCCCCTGCCAGCAAATTAAACTGGGAGGGGGGACATAATGCCGATGGGGAGTGGGCTCCTCCGTCTGCAACTTTAACTAGGAGGGGAACTGAAGCCGATGAGGATTGGGGCCCCCATCGGCAAAAACACTGTTGTGGGGGGAGCACATGCTGCTGAGGGGGATTGGGCAGCCCTTCAGCAGTGGGGGTGCCTAATATTGTTTGTGAACATGGCAGCAAGCTGCCGCCATGTTCACAAACAATATCACAGTAGCAAGGTTCCACCCAACAATGACAGGTCACTTCCTCATTGCAGCGGAATGGCTTATGCTGCAATGACGAGGCGGCCCCTGATTGCAGTGGCTGAAACCTTACAAGGTTGTGGCACACTGGCTGAACTAGTGTCAGCAGCAGCGTGCCACCCCATTAGCAAAAGTGGGCCAAGCCTCCAAAGGCTGTGGAGGCACTGGCCACAACAGTGACGTGCCTCCACAACCTGCTTCTGCAGCAAGCTGCCACAATATGTTTTTTTGTGCATGCGTGCAATCAACATAAAAATGACACATAGCATTTCTCAGTTTTATTAGTTTTACAGGTACTCTCTGGCTCAGTGCCTATTGTCCTCCCTGCGAGTTACCATGCACAGCACAGCTGAAGTATAAAACTGGGTACTAGGATCTGCATCTGGCTGTTTTGTATTTTGTGCAGTTTTTTTGTTGCTTGCACACACTTCAAAAGCGGGTTATGGAGAAGTGGCAGTGTTGTCAACTGGCAGCAGTTGGTTCTGAGGCTGGTCTCTGCCGCAACAAATTGAGGAGCATGCTGTTGATGACAGCAGTTAATGAGCGTGCCACAATGCACAAAGAAAGTTGACCACTGCAATCAGGGAGCGCCCCCATCACTACACAATCAGCTGTTTTGGCTGTGGGGCATCCCTGACTGCAGCAGCCAATTAAAAGCTGCATTATGTGGTGTCCCCAAGGTGATGATTTCTCAGTTGGCCTCTCACAGTCCCCACAAAGCTGATGGAAAGCCACTGCCTGCCATTCAATGTGCCTATAAATCCCCAGGTTCAGTGTACAAGCTGGAAAGCAGGAGACTGGTGCTCGTACTATGGGCCAGTCAGACCCAAAACATTATATCCAATCCAAGAAAGAATGCGGCACACAAGAGTAGAGTGCAATAAAAATGTGATTTATTAAAGCTTACATGCCAAAGTTTCGTAACTCCACTCTAAATACAGTAAATATACAGACAGACAGACAAAAAAACCCGGTGCTCTGACTCAATACTCGAGTCTTCCTCAGGGGGTGTGGCAAATAGTAAGAAGCTACCCTTTTATACACGTCACATCTAAATTAATCTCACAGGTGAATAAAATTATACAAATATTAACAGAACATAACACTTTACTAACTAAATAAAACAGAAAAATTTAAAATTCGTTTCCGTATGGCATCATCATCATAATTTTAATTATAATGTGTTCAATAGATAGAGATGCAGCTCAGGAAAAGGTGTAATTGAAAGAGGTCACATCTAAATAAGTCACAATGGGAGGGGGGGAGAGAAAATGAAAACCAAAGATTATTAGGTCCTATATAGTAAATTAAAAAACTATATTAACTTTGTGCTTAGAAAATTTAGGCAAGTTTATTGATTTTTTCTTACAGTTATGTATCCCAACTTTGAAATCTTCTATAAAAGATAGCACAGATCTACTGTGTAAATTACAAAAAATAAAATGGGAATCTAACTATGTTTGGCTCTCAGTGGATGTGGAAGCACTATATACTTCTGTTCGTCACCACCAAGGAATAGAAGCGGTAAGGTATTTTTTGGATCAACTTGGTGAAGTTGAATATGTGCCAAAAGAATTTATTCTGAAAGGTGTACAGTTTATTTTAGAGCATAATGTTTTTGAATTTGAAGGAAATTGTTTTTTACAGAAATGTGGGACAGCAATTGGTGCCTATATGGCACTCAGTTATGCAAATTTATTTTTGGGACATTGGGAGAATTAATTCATTCTAAATCAGGTTACAAATCCTCTCTATAGCAATGTAGCTTTCTGGTTTAGATTTATTGATGACTGTATATGTATATGGAGTGGTCCGATTGAATTAATTCCAGAGTTTGTAAAATGGCTAAATGTTAACAAATTCAATCTTAAATTTACATATATAGCCTCTAAGGAGACCATTCATTTTCTAGACTTGCCCTTGATGGCTTCACCTACTGACCATATAGTCCAGTCTAAATGTTTCAGAAAACAGACAGCGACTAATTCTCTCCTTCATGCTTCCAGTGCTGATCCCCCCCACTCTAAAAAACTCTATCCCATATAGGCAGCATCGTCGCTTGCGAAGAATAATTCTTATTATGAACAAGCACAAGAATTAACTAAGAGATTCTTAGAAAGGGGGTATAATTTGGATTTATTAACAAAAACTTTTCAGAAAGTGAACAAAATTCAACGGGCCACACTCTTGAGAGAAAAAAACAGTCATCAGGATCTATTGCCACCTTGCACTTTTGTCACTGAATACAATCATATAGCAGGTAAAAAAGGTAATGTTGTGCACAGAAATTGGACTATTTTATTGAGTGACAACGAACTAGGGAGGGTAGTGGGGATGAAACCAAGAGTGACTTTTTGCAAAGCAAGAAGCCTTAAAGACAAGCTTGTACATAGCAGCCAAAAGCATCCAAAGAATATAATTGCAGGCAGTAGCCTGGGATTATGTGGGGGAAGAGCTCCTCCCCCACAGTCTATTTAAAGGAAGCAGCTGACTTCCGCTCTGCTTAGAGTGAGTCGCACTCGCTGTGCTCGCTCCATCGCGTGCTGGGGTGGGTTCCTCCTCATTCCTTCCTGTTTCCCCATACCTCCCAGTTGGCTTGCCCCCCTGTCTTCCTGTCCCCTTGTTTCCTCGTTCTTGCCTGCTCCTACCACCCCCTTTTTTCCCCAGTGTGTTTTCCTTTGGGGGGGATCCTTCTGGCCCCATGCCGCGCCTTCGTTCAGTTTGTTCACCAGCTTTACCTTAGATTTCTACACCGATTCATTCTGTTGCTTGCGGTCCTTCCCTGGTGCCTCTATTTGGCCTGCATACCACTGCACTGCTCCAATGCAGCTACCTTCAGCAGCCGCCTCGCCCCTTCTCATGTGCCTCCTGCTTACGGCTTTTGCCTCTCCACCTACCCGTTTGCTGCTCGCCTCACCGCACCCTTGCCTTCATTTACTGGGATGCTGAGCTTCCGGGTATTCCAACGATGCTACTAACTTGTATTGGGAGGCTTGGCCGTGCTTGTCGCATAACGCTGCACTGCGCCCTCATTCTCGCAGCACCTTTGCTGTTACTCCGCCTTCTAATTTTTACTCCTATTGCCATCTCTGTATTTCAAAACTTACTTGAAAGGCTGCTCAGCACCATCTTAATGGACTATTATAGTCATGGAGCTCTCTGCATTGGATAGTCCTGGAGACAACTAGGGCACAATAGCATACTGTGGTCAGTCGTACAGTAAGTACGCCACCTGCTGGAGAAGCCCCTCCAGTCTTTACTTTCCTACTGTTCATCTACAGCTCTACTACCATCACAGCACTTGCGGTACGTAGCAGCCAGTCCCTTACCTAATGGACCTTGCAGACTCCGGACGCCTCTGTGACTTGCAATCTTGTTCTACTCGACTATGGGCATTTATTATTTCCCTGGTTTATTAATTTCATACATTCTTCTGGATTTGGACTCTTGGTTGATACGCAGCATGGATGCCCTCCTTGCAGTCATTGACACTGCATTCACTATTGTGCTTGTCTTCACTCAGTCTCTCCTCTAACAGCTTGAGACCTCACTATTCCTTTCTTTATGGCAAACCTAACACAAGCAGCTGCACCTGGAATTCCATTCCTCTGGCCATTTACCGTAAGCTCACTACGGTGGACTAGCTCGTTGTGTTGTACCTTTCCATCTGAAAATAGAAACAGAGAAACATAGAAACATAGACTGTGACGGCAGATAAGGACCGCTAGGCCCATCTAGTCTGCCCATTTCCGTACCTACAGGATAGGCCGCAGATCCTAGTTAACCAACAGCCTATATCTTCCTGCCCCCCACAAGAATTGCCTTATGTCTATCCCATGCATTCTTGAATTCTCCCACAGTTTTAGACCCCACAACTTCCTCAGGAAGGCTGTTCCATGCATCCACTACCCTCTCTGTGAAATAATACTTCCTCACATTGCCCCTGAACTGCCCTCCTTCTATCTTTAAATTGTGTCCCCTTGTTCTTGCAAGTCTCTTTTTCTGAAATATGCTACCCTCTTGGACTTTGTTGATTCCCTTGAGGTACTTGAAAGTTTCTATCATGTCCCCCCTCTCCCTTCTTTCCTCAAGGGTATACATATTAAGCTCCTTTAGTCTCTCCTCATACGGCTTCTCTTGTATACCCTGCACCATTTTAGTTGCCCTCCTCTGAACTGCCTCTATCCTGTCTAGCTCCTTGCGGAGATGGGGTCTCCAGAACTGGACACAGTATTCCAGATGGGGTCTCACCAACTGTCTGTACAGAGGGATAACAACTTCCTGTTTTCTGCTGCTGATGCCTCTCCCTATACATCCCAGTATACCCCCGGCCCTCCCTACTGCCTTCTCACATTGCTTGCTAACCTTAAGGTCATCTGATATGATTACCCCAGGTCCCTTTCCTGTTTTGTTGTTGTTACTACCTCCCACCCATTGTGTATTCTTCCCTGGGTTCTTGTTTCCCAGGTGCATTATTTGCACTTTTTGCATTGAATCCTAGCTGCCATCGTCTGACCATTCCTCCAACCTTGCCAAGTCCTTTTCATCCTTTCCATGCCTCCTTGTGTATCAACCCTGTTGCAGATCTTTGTGTCATCTGCAAAAGGCATACTTTTCCTTCCAGTCCCTCTGCAATGTCACTGATGAAGACATTAAAAAGGACTGGACCCAATACTGAACCCTGCGGTACCCCACTGGTAACCACCCTTTCTTCAGAGTGGACTCCATGTACAATTACCTTCTGTGTCCTGTTGTCCAGCCAATGTTTTACCCAGGCTACCACCCTGGGACCCACTCCCAGGCTGGTTAATTTGACTAATAATCTTTTGTGTGGGACTGTGTCAAATGCCTTGCTAAAGTCTAGGTAGGCCATGTCCACAGCCCCTCCCTGGTCTACTACTTTGGTCACCCAGTCAAAGAAATCTATTAGATTAGCCTGACATGACCTTCCGCTGTGAACCCATGCTGCCTTGGATCCTGTGCTCCACTGACCTCTAGGTACTCAACTATTCTTTCCTTCAGAAGTGACTCCATCACTTTCCCTACCACAGAGGTCAGACTGACAGGTCTGTAGTTTCCTGCCTCTGTCTTGGTCCCACTTTTGTGAAGGGGAATCACATCTGCCTTCCTCCAGTCCTCGGGTACCACACCATCCTCCCATGATTTATTAAAAAGAGTAGCCAGTGGTTTCACTAGTTCCTTCCTTAATTCTTTTTAGAATTCTGGGGTGAATTCCATCAGGGCCTCATTGCTTTGTCCACCTTCAGTTTAGGAGTTCTTGCAGAACCCTTTTTTCTGTGAAAGGACTGGGATCGACCCCCTATCAAGAGTGCTTCTGTTAATTGGATTAGGCACTTCCCCCTCCTCTTTTGTGAATACTGAGCAGAAATATTAGTTCAGTATTCCTGCTTTTTCACTGTCCCCCTCTGCCCACCCACCGTTCATTCTATTCAGCCTTATTATCCCTCCCTTTGTCTTTCTACGCGCGCTGATGTACCTATAAAAGGTTTTATTGCCCTTCTTAACTGAGTTGGCTATCTTTTCCTCAGTTTGGGCCTTTGCTATTCTGACTTCCCTCCCTGCTTCTTTCTGCCTTAACTGGTACAGCTGTCTGTCCTGCTCCTTCTGTGTTTCCTTATACTTCCGGAATGCTATCTTTTCTTCCTGACTTTCACAGCCACCTCTCTTGAGAACCATAGTGGCTTTTCTTTCATTTGATTTGTTTATTTGCTTCACACAAAGGCGTGTTGCCTCTGTGATGGCAGTTTGATAATTCCCCATTGTTGCTCCACACCTCCTTCTAGCCTGTTTGCTAGTGCTTTTCTGAGGCACCTCCCATCTTGCCAAAGTCAGCCCTCCTAAAGTCCAGTACCCTCACTTTTCTATGGCTTGACTCTGTAGCTGAGTTTAATGAACCACACTGTTTGATGGTCACTTGTCCCCAGATGGCAACCCACTTCTAGATCTGAGATCCTCTCACTGCCCCCGCTTGAGAGTACAAGGTCTAAGATTGCCCTCACAAGTGGGTTCCAAACTAGCTGTCTAATGCCTGCCACCTGTAGGGCTCAAGAATGGCCCTGCTCTTGGATGTGGCTGCAGCAAATGTCTCCAGTTAACATCTGGCATATTCAGGTCTCCAATCAACAGTATCTCCTTTCTCTGCCATTCTAAGAATGCCTTCCATCATATCCTTGTCCATTCCTTCCCCCTGACATGGGGGTCTGTACACAACCCCTGTGCGGATTGTGATGCCCTTTCCAGTCTCCAAGGTGACCCACAGTGCCTCCTCTCCTCCCTGTTTACTCTTTTGTTCAGTTGCTTTTATCCCTTCCTTTACATAGAGAGCTACTCCTCCCCCTCTTCTCCCCTGCCTGTCTCTCCTGTAAGTTATGTACCCTGGTATGTTAACATCCCAGTCATGGTTCTCTGTGTACCATGTTTCTGTGACTGCTACGATATCCAGGCATCCCTCTTCCATTAAGCCCACCAGCTCAGGGAGCTTGTTGCCCAGACTACAGGCATTGGTACTCATTACCCTCCATTTCCTGGTGGCCTTACTCCCTTTTGCCCCATCCCTGTCCTTCTTGCCTTTGTCACTTTCTCCATTTACCCCTGCCCTTCTCCCTATCGACACCTCCATGTTGGTGTTTGCCACACTTACTACCGTGATTGTTTGGGGGGCTAGGATTTTCCTGCTCCTTTCCAGTGCCTCCCCCTTGGCTAGTTTAAAGCTTGCCAATGAAGCATTTAAACCTATCACCTAGGATTCTGGTTCCCTCCGGACAGATGCAGCCATCATGCCAGTATAGGCTTGCATCACTCCAGGTGGACCCCAGTCCCCAGTGAAGCCAAATCCCTCGAGCTCCACACCAGTTTTTCAACCACTGATTGAATTCCATGGTACGGAACACCCTAGCCTCTCCTATGCCATAGATGGGTAGCACCTCCGAGAAGGTTACCGTGCATGCTACTTGACTAAGGCCCCTCCCCAATTCCACAAACTCTTCCTGCACTTCTCTAATCCCTTTCTTAGCCAGGTCATTTGTCCCTAGGTGGACAATGACATCCAGCTCCCTCCCCTGTGCAGCTGCTCCGGCAATCCTGAGGATTCGCTCCCTGTCCCTCCAAGCCATGGTGCCAGGCAGGCACCTTACCTCCCTTTCCCCTTCCTTGCCCAGTTCTACCTTCCTAACAATGGAGTCCCCACCAGGAGTTGTTTCCTTCCCTGCAGGGTCCCTGCCACCCTCCTGTGGGTCTCCTTTGTGGAGTTCCCAGCATCCTCCTTGGTCTCCACTGTAGGTGTCTCCATAGAGGAACCACACTTTGCCAGAATGGCATAGGAATTGAAGAGGTACAACTGGAGGGATGTGCCTCTGTTCACCACCCTCACCCTCCTGAGCCCACTGTGGTCCAACCACTCCCTTTCTTGGCAACCTCTGAGGCAGCGGCAGTGGCACTGGTGGTCCCTGGATGGAAGAGGAGGTCCCGAAATCCTGGCCGACTCAGCCTGGAGATGAGCAACCTCCTCCCTCAGCCCAGAGAGGTGCCTGCAGATGGGACAACACCGTATCCTCCAGAACATCTCCTGGAAGACTGCTGCTCCACAGCCACTGCACTGCACCACTCCAATCATGTCTTATTTCTGGCCGCCCTTAACTGTTTGCAATCCTTACTCTTTCCTCTGTTTTTTCTCTCTCCTTACTTTCTGCCTGTGTGCCCTTTAAGCTCCTGATTGTCCTGTTCTGAGACAAGAATATCCTATATTTCTCAGTAGACCACTTACTTGTTCAGAGGCAGACCTCCAGCAGCTAGAGGGGCCGAGAGCTACTCGTGCCCTTCTAGGATGGTGGGTCCTTGGTGGTTCTGTGATCACTCACTTCCTGCCCCTAAACAGGAAGTTCCTGTTGTCAGTCAAATCCTGTGCCTATAAAAATAGAACTAGCTTTGGGTGGAGGGAGGGAAGTCCATCCAGGATCATCTGCTCCATTACGACTTCTCTATCAGATTCTGTTTTGGGAATTTGCATCTGTATGCCTGACTGCTTGCCTTGGTGTAAATGTCTCCTTCCTTGCTATGTCAGCTCCTGTCTGCTCAATGCCTGGCTCTACAGCCTCATCCAGTTGTACGGTCAGTTGGTCAATCCTTAGTTCCTTTCCAATGGACTTTCAGTTCTTAGTGACGTTTTGCCATAATCCTAGCTTGGGCTTCTTGACAGGTGACTATGGGGCAGGTAGCATATTTGATTACATCCTTCCAGCGTGCTGTTTTCCTCATGCTTGGGCTGTTCCTGGGTACTATCAATAATGGCTACTCCTTTGCCCTATGGCTCCTTGGCCATACTACGCTGCTTGACCAACTCAGCCTCTCATTTGGACTCACCTCCATATCCTGGATGCTTCCTATCAAGATGCTCATTGATTACGGCCTACCTTTGCTGCACTGGATGCTCCTTCACATGTTAATTCTACTTTCCCCGAGTTGATACTGCTGCCTCGGCCAGTATTGCCTGCTGAACTTTTCTCATTGTCTCTCTGATTAAACCAACACCTCCTAATCACATAACTTAAGTTCCTAGATGCTTGCTGTCTCTATCAGACCTGTGCCCCATGAGCCTCGGAAGTCCTTCGTTCCTATATACTATTACACCGTACTCGCCTGCTTCTCATCCTTCCTTTGTCCATCGGGCTGGGAGGTTTACCTACTTCTACTCTTGCCTGCTCGCCCAGCTCGAGCCAGGAGATTCACAGATATACAACCTGCCTTTGCCCTTCTGACTGGGAGGTTTCTTGCTTCTGCTCTTCTGCCGCACCCTGCTAAAGGCCTGGAGATCCTCACTTTCTATTATAAGCCTACTTGCTGCTGTGTTGGCCATCCAGAAGCTCCTTTCATGGATTTCATCTGTCGTTTGTTCTTCATCATATGTTCTTGGATGTTTTGCCCTGCTGCCTCAGCCATGGAATTGCTGCTGCTTTCTTTCCAGGACTTGGTTGTCATCTCCTGCAGACTTTCATTATCATGTTTGTGCTCTACCGAATTCAGGCCTGTTATGACGCTACTTCATTGGATTCAGCCTCTTCAGTTATCTCCATTTTGGACTCTTCAGGTCTCCTCTAGTTTTCCTGCCTCGAACTTTGCATACCTTCAATTTTCAATATTATTCCTCTCGTCCAGTTGCCATATCTCAACCTCAGTCTCTTCCATGAGATTATATACCTCTCCAGCTGATGGATTCCTGCGCATTTGAGGGACTATCTACCACGCTCAATTTCTGCTAGCAGACATTCCTGGGTCTGGCTGCACTTCGCATACTGGAATCAGCCACCTCTCTCCTGTCTCACCAGCTCTCGGTTCAGCTGCACTTTCTTCAGGGGCTGATTGCCACGTCCTGTTCCTTCTCATCTGCCCCTGTGGGTGCAATCCCTGCTCCTGCTTCCTCTCCCTTCAGATTAGCTGTCCAACTGATTTGCTTATTCTTTGGGCTCACCATATTCTACTACTTGGATGCTACATACATCGCACCAGTGTCTCTGATTATCCTCTACAGCTTGCCATTCCAGCTCAGCTCTACAGCCGTTGCCTTCATGTCAATTCCTAAAACTATATTTCACTTATCAGAACTGGATTCATTAGTCAGTATCCTGGCTACAAGACTTCTCTCATTACACGTACTATACAAGCCCTCTATCAGACATCTGGAAGTCGTTCTACTTCTGTTCATCTTGCCTCGTTGACGTCAAGTTTGGCTGCAACTATTTGCGTCTGGTCTCCTGTATTGAATTCATCAGTCATCAACTTCATCTCCACCATCATACATTTCCTGGATTATGCCCTCTATAAACTGAAGTCCGGAAGAAAGTTCTTCATATCCACACTCCATCATTCCGAATTGTACATGGCATTTCGGACTCGGACTTTATTAGGAGGAAATTACTTCACTGGACATTTGCAATTCAGATCTTCTTAAGCGCCGTTGATCTGGATTAAATTCTACAAATTAGAATTCAGATTTAGCTGATTAATTTAGTTTAATTAGGATCTCTCTCCTTTAGTATGCCCAGAAGGATGGGCAGGTCAGTAGCCATGGGTCCTCAGAGGTTTCCCCCCCAAGGGTTTTTTTCCTCTCCTGAGTGCTACTGGTCATACTCACCGGAGTTGGAGGAGGTGATCGTCTATTCCTATCATTATTAGGTGTTGTCATGCACGTCTCTTCAGTATTCAGTTAAAGAACAATCGTTGATATATATATATATATATATATATGCTTTTTGGGGCTTTCATAATTCAAAACCAAGCTTTCTTCCATAGGTGGGATACAGAGAAAGGCCAAAACTATCAAATATTATCAAACAACTCAATTCAAGCATCCAAGTTCCTAAGCATAAACATTCTATACTACTACCTAATAAACATTGTCCTCTTAATGCTGGCCTCTGTATCCAATAACCATCTACATCATTCCATTATATATGTTACATAAGCACCGAGCTATGAACCACACATAAACAGAACATGGCTTCCCATTAGATCAGAAGGCTTTTATAGCTGTAGCCGATATAATGTTTGTAAATATGCAGTTCTAGCCAAGACATTTCAGCACCGTACAAGATCAAATACGTGTGTCAAAATTGTACAACTAATAACGTGTGACACTCCATTTGTAGTATACACCCTATGGTGCTTATGTGGACTTACATATGTAGGAAAAACAATTCATCCCCTTAAACAAAGGATTCAAGAGCACATTCGCTGTATTATAAATGTAAACATAAATACACCAGTAGGGGCACACTTTTTGACACACCATTCTTCAAATGCTGCTAACTTGAAATTTATGGGACTGGTATGGGTGCCTCCCTTAAAACTGGGAGGTGATAGGCCAAATATTCTGCTGCAAAAAGAATGTAGATGGATTTTTCAGTTGCAAAGTATAAAACCACAGGGATTAAATAATCAATGGGACCTTAAACCCTATTTGAAATATCCATAATAAATAACAAGGAGATTTTGAATGGAGCTATAATTATATATAAGCACAAAGCTAATATAGTTTTTTGATTTACTATATATGACCTAGTAATCTTTGGTTTTCATTTTCTTCAACCCCCAAACCCCCCCTCCCATTGTGGCTTATTTAGATGTGACCTCTTTTAATTACACCTTTTCCTGAGCTGCATCTCTTTATCTATTGAACGCATTATAATTAAAATTATGATGATGATGCTAATGAATTTTTTTTCTTCTTGTTTTTCAGAATAAACTTCATGGATCAGGAAATGATTATAAATGTGCTTCAATATTCATATAAATACTATAATAGCTTGACTTATCATTAAATATAACCATTTTCCTGAGACTGATTAAGTTATTCACTTTTGGTTTTTAGCAAAACATTTTTTCCACTAGCTTAGCTCTCTTCTAATCATCGAGTGCTATTTAAGCAGCTTGTAGTTAAATATGACTTTTAATGAAAATAATAAATATGAAGAGTTAATAGGTTCTGAGCTATACGGAAATTAATTTAGAATTCTTCTGTTTTATTTAGTTAGTAAAATGGTATGTTCTGTTAATATATGTATAATTGTATTCACCTGTGAGATTAATTTAGATGTGATGTGTATAAAAAGGTAGCTTCTTACTATTTACCACATCCCCTGAGGAAGACTCGAGTACTGAGTCGAAGCGCTGGAGTTTTTTGTCTGTCTCTCTGTATATATGCTGTATTTAGAGTGGAGTTACGAAACTTTGGCATGTAATCTTTAATAAATCAAATTTTCATTGCACTCTACTCTTTTGTGCCATATTCTCTCTTGGATTGGACATTCAATGTGCCTTCAAGGTGAAATATTTCAATAAATAAAAAAAGTTGATGTGGGTGCCTAATCCTCCTGTTGGCATGAACCCCTTCCCCAGTTAATTTGCCAATGGGGTAGCCCAGTCCCTATCAAAATGATGCACCCCCCATCTGTTGTGTGCCGAGGGTGCCCATTCTGGCTCATGCACCCCCCCCAGGCACTGTATGGCTGTGAGGGTTCCCAATCCCCATCAGCTTCACTGCTCTCCTAAACAAACTTCCAGGTGCCATGCTGGGAGCCCACCCCAGCATGGCAAAAGTCTGTATGGTCCACAGGGTTATCCAATCCCCCATCAGCTCCACTGCCCCCAAACAAACTTCCAGGTGCCATGCTGGGAGCCCACCCCAAGCATGGCAAAGTCTGTATGGTCCACAGGGTTATCCAATCCCCATCAGCTCCACTGCCCCCAAACAAACTTCCAGGTGCTATGCTGGGAGCCCACCCCAACATGGCAAAGTCTATATGGTCCACAGGGTTATCAATCCCCATCAGCTCCACTGCCCCCCCAAACAAACTTCCAGATGCCATGCTGGGAGCCCACCCCAGCATGGCAAAAGTCCTGCATCATCTTTGCAAAAAAAAAAAATAAAGAAAAAACTGTCCCTCGTTAACTCTCTTGCCCCCTCTCCCCATCCATGCCCACCGTCTGTGTACCACACTTCACCAAATCCCAACATCCCCCCATACTTACCTCTGGAGGCCAGCACAATGATCTTCAGTGGATGGGGAACATGTCTGCACTCTTCAAAGCTAACCGCTAACTGAAGAAATGCCAGTAAGCTGTATATTGGCATAAATGTTTTTTTTCAACTTTGGTGCATGTCTTGGCCATTTTGTAGAATTTTTTCACCAAATTTTAAACACGGGGTTCTTGGGACCCCACCTCATAAGGTCATTCACTGCCATTGTGTTATTTGGTCCTGAAAGGTGATTTCACGGTCACTGCGTGGAACCACCTTTTGGGACTGATTAACAAAATGACAGTGACACAGTTCATTAGGTAGGCCCTCAAAAGCCTTATGTTGAAAATTGGGTGAAAATATTCCTAAAAATTACTGTTTGACTAGCAGGCATTGAGCAGTTCCTACACACACTCATAACTTCGAGAATTTTTAATATTTTTATTCCAGATTTTCAATATTGCCATTTTACCACACCTCCTTATGAGCAGTAGAGCTGTCATTTTTCACATCTCACCTGAAGTGTGTTTTTGCACATGTAGCACACAAAGGCTTGGTTGGTGTGCAAAATCAATGTTCAGGACAGATTAAGAAAATTACAGTGACACTATTCATGAGCAGAGGTCTTAAACTGGCTATGTTGAAAATTTGGTGATAAAAGTCCATAAAATGTGTTATGAGCATGGATTGCACAATTTCCACTCACCCTTGTAAGTTCACAAATTCATAATATTTTCAGTTCAGATTTTCAACACTGGCATTTTTCCACACCTCCTTATGAACAGTACAGCTGTCATTTTTCACACTCTGGCCAAAATGTGTTTTTGCACTTCTGGTGCAGAATAGCATGGTAGCTATGAGAAATCAGTGTTCGGGACAGATTAAGAAAATCAGAGTGACTCTGTTCATGAGCGGAGGTCCCAAAATGCCTATGTTGAAAATCTACAGTAAAAAATTCCCCTAACTAATTACATTATGGGTGTGCATTACGCAGTTTCTAAGCACGCTTGTGACTTCACCAGTTTTTTTATATTTTCACTCCAGATTTTCAACATTGCCATTTTTTACACCTCCTCATGAACAGTACAGCTGTCATTTTTCATATTCTCTTCGAAATGTGTTTTCGCACCTGTGGTGCCAAATGGTGCAGTCGCTGTGCAAAATCACCTTTCGTCTAACAAATTGATAGTGTCACTGTTCATGCGGTGGGGTCACAGAAAGCCCATGTTGAAAATTTGGAGTAAAAATACTAAGAAACACCCAAGGCGTTAGGGTTTCTGACCATAATGCCCTACCCTGTAGGGACTGACAGGCATATGGGGTGTGACTTGGGATTGTCGACAGTAATGCTCATGCCATTCCACCCCCACCCTGCAGCCAGTGACAGGCATCAAGGTGCACCTTGGACCCTTTGGCTCCATAGTTCACCCCATTCTCCTACAGTATACTGCACACATTTCAGTGTATTTCGTTATGGAATGGGGTAAGTGTAAAGCCCGAACACCCCAAAGCACACCTCGATGCTTGTGTCTGCAGGGTAGGGTGAGGTGAAATGTGGTGACCATTATGGGAGATGACCCAAAGGCACAAACCAATGCCTGTCCATCTCTGCAGGGTCGGTGGAGTTGGTGTCAGTTCAGTACTTCACTGCCATTCCTATACTGCATCTGTCTAACTCCTGCACTTCCACTGCTAATGCCAGCAAGCAACATTTGGCATTGACAAATGCTTGGTATACATTGCTTCTCAGTGTATATAAATACCGCTCATGTTGCTTAGCTTTGTTATTTACGTGATGAAGGGACCTGTGAAAGGGAACGTTTGTGTATAATTCCATCTTCGTACAAGACACTTGTTGGTCCAATAAAAGGTGTTAAACTTTCCATCATCTCCTAAGGAAACAAAACAATTCTTTGAACTTAACAAAAATGAGGAGACATCATACACCATGCTGTTGGAGGCCTTTAGGGCATTTATCAGGGGTAGGATATTAAGTTTGTCCTCTTTTAAAAAGAATGAGAGAGAGAGAGAAATGTCTTAACCAAAAGGAGAAGGAACTACAGAACCTAGAGAAAATGCATAAGCAAAATAAAAGTGATAACATGGGCCTTCTTTGGAAAATAATTATGTTATAAGATTAATAAAGTACATACTGGGAAAGCTGAATTAGCTCTCTTTAGGATACAACAGAATTGTCAGCGGGAGATTGCCTGGTAAATAATGCACAGATAACTTCTTAGTGGGTGCTCGACTGACAATTTATTTTATACATCACACCATTGCCTTTACTTTGCCACTTTAAAATTTACATATTTACAGCATTCCTTCATCTTTCCCCACGTTATCCATCATAAAAGGTCCAACATTTAATATTCTGTTCAATCACATAGTTCACATGTCTTTTGTAAAGTTCTCCTGTTGTCTTCTTGGGGTCCGGACGTTTGTAAAGCCTGATACCCCTTCATCTCCTTTCCCTTGAAACAGTCTGTTGTCCATTGTCTTCTCGGGTCCGGATGCTTGAAAGTCCAATAGCCCCTTCTCCAATTCCCCTTGCTGCCCTCTCTTTGGGTCCAGTTGCCGATGGCAACTGGCCCCCATATTATTTCTTCCTTAATCGTATGCCTTCTTTTTCACCTGCCTCCATGTCCAGGCGTCTGTGCCTGGCCCGTGGATCTTACCTACCCCCCCTTTCCAACCCCCATATTTTATTTTTTACCCAGAAATTTCCCCATCTACACAAAAATCCCTCCAGAGAACCCTTCTTTCTTCTCTGACCTGTTGCCCTCTTTTGGCAACCCATTCCTTGCACCCTTGCCCTTTCTTTCCTCTCCGACCTGTTGCCCTCTTTTGGCAACCAATTCCCAGCATGTCCTGCCTCCCCTGGCATTGCACCTCCTTTCCTTTTCTTGTTGGCCTCTTCCACCAACCCATGTCAGCCGAGACTTGATCCCCTTCTCTTGTCACCCTCTTTCAGTGACCAATTATTCCTTCCCATTCCACCTGCCCATGCCTCCTTTTCCCTCAGTAAGTAACCTACTGGGCAGGTGGGTGGGTGCTAATTTTCAAATCCTAGCAAAAAGAGGGAGACCCCCCTCCTCTGCTGGCACCTGACTACCCCCTAGGGCCCCCCTTCCTCCCTTCAATCCTTACCTGCTTACCTGTCCTGCCACATTTTTCATTGCAGGAATGACATCATGACCCCTTCCCCTATACCTGGGCCAGCCTTTCTACCATTCCCTTCCCCTTAACATGAGCCTCCTAGCATGCACCCCCTACAGCCAGTCCTACCCTGTACCTTTTTCCCCGGACTCCCCCTGACAATTTAGCTTCCTTCATCTTTTTCCATGTTATCCATCATGAAGTCCAACATTTAATATTCTATTCAATCACATTGTTCACTTGTCTTTTGTAAAGTTCTCCTGTTGTCTTATTGGGATCTGGAAATTTGTAAAGCTAGCTACCACTTCATCTCCTTTCCCTTGAAACAGTCTGTTGTCTGTCATCTTCTTGGAGTCCGGATGCTTGAAAGACCAATACCCATTCTCCTATTCCCCTTGCTGGCCTCTCTTTGGGTCTGGTTGCAGATGGCAACTGGCCCCATATTATTACTTCCTTAATCATACGCCTCCTTTTTCACCTGCCTCCATGTCCGGGCATCTGTGCCTAGCCCATGGATCTTACCTGCACCCCCATTTTATTTTTTACCCAAAAATTTCCACTCGACCATCTACAGCTTATGCAATGGAATGATGGGCTTCCCCGCCCTCCCTCTTTTCCCAAATTTCTATGCTATCTCCCAATTGTAGCAAATATTCTGATATCCCTGCTGTCAAAAGATGCACCCCATCCCACCTGTACATCCCTGGGTTGGTAAATTCAATGTCTTTATGGGCAATGTATGTTCTCCCCACCCCTTAACCATGTTGCCACTTGCCTGTTAATGCTCTTCCTAGCCTGCTCCACCTCTTTTATGTCTCTGGCCTGTCGCCAAACCATCCTAGGTGCCATTTCTGACCATGTTATCCTTGCCTGTGGCCAAAACTGTTCAATTGCCCCTAAGTCCCTTAGCATTTCCTGCACAAGACTCCCCACGGTCGATCTCCCAGATCATTGCCCCCCAAATGTATTATCAGTAGATCTGGTTGTGGCCACTTTTGCTTCAGCTCCTCCAAGGTTGGCATAATCTATGCCCACCTCATGGATGGTGGCCCACTTCTCTTCCCAATAAATGTAAGAATGCCCGAGGATCCAGACCCACCTGCACCTTTCCTGACCAGTGGAAGACAGAAATACACATATTATACCAGTTTCTTTACATATCTCTTTAGTAATTTGACCGCCACCTTCCTGCTTTTTTAATTTCTTCCTCTGATCCCCCTTTTGCTGATAGCACGGACGTGGTTCCAATCCTAAATGAATGAGAGGAGTAACTCTGTGGATCCTCCCCCAGATGTGCCATTCCCTTCTTTAGAACCCCCATTACTTGGAAGCATGTAACCGGCTTACCATCACTATGTGTAAAGAACTGCCTGCCCCCCTTTTTGCCTCCTCCCCTTGTATTTCCACAGAGAGGCAACTGGGCATGTCACCTCAGTCTCTTGTCTTCCCAATACAATCTCTGCCTCCATCTCTGTCTGGTCAGTCTTAGAAGGCCTTAGCCAAATTGTCACCCTCTCTTGTTCCCAGCGTACAGTATTTCCTTTTCCCACAAACCTCCTATCTCATCCTTTTAGTTACCCACCACTACTTCACTGACCCTGAATGTGCCTTTTGCCATCACAGTAAAAATGGTCCTAAATAAGCAGGTTTCAAAGTCTGATGTACATATCTCCCGAGGGCCCCTACTAGACCTTCAAGTTTTTTTCCTGCCACGGGTTTCCTCAAATCTGCCTTCCCTCCTTTTAACCATTGCCACCCCATCAACATGCACTGAACCACTTTAAACTTGTTCAGTTCAGCCCAACCTTTCGTGCTGCAAGCCCATCCTATCCCAGCTAACTGTACCCCCATTGTCCTGCTAGCCATTCCCGATTCCCACTTTTTAACCATGTATTTTGTTTTCTGGTCCTCTGAAACTGGTTCACTTACCTTGAACCCTTCCTGCTCCCAGAACTCCTGAAATGCTCCCCATGCCCCTTTGTATGCCCTCAGCATGTTGGTAGAGCAGGAGCTCCTATATAGAAGTCGGGCTCCTTCCAGCCAATTTCCCATGCTCTCTCTGATACCTGCGTTCTTTGTGCAGACATTTGTGGCGCCATGGACCAGAACCTCTCCAGCTGTAAACAGGAAAGGCTGTCAGCTATGTCAATTTTTACCCCCTCTATATGCTTGGCTTTAAATGACATGTTTAGTCTTAAACCCCACAGCACTAGTTGTCTCAAAACCCTGTTTGCTGTTACTGAGTGTTCTCCCTGCTGATTGATAACTTCTACCACTGCTCTATTGTCACACCTAAACATAATCTTCCTGTTCAATAGCCCCCTCTCTCTCTCTCTCTCTCTCTCTCTCCAAGACTCTGGCCATGCTTCTGAAATCCACTTCCCCAAAAATATGCCCCAATACTAACAGAACCGGATGCGTCCGTGTATAGGTCCAAATCGTTATTCCCTAGCCACTCCTTCTGCCAGAACGTGACCCATTATAGCCTATTAAGAACTGCTGCCATGCCTCCAGATTCTGCCTCATCCCCTGTAAAATGTCCACCCAATGGTGTGGCAGCTTAACCCCCCCCCAGTTGCCCTGGCTAATCTCCTGGTGAAAACCCTCCTAGGTGACACTGCCCTGCATGCAAAATTCAAATGCCCCAACAGTTGTTGTACCTGACTCAAGGGGACTCTCCTCCTCTTCTTGACCTCCTGTAGTAGTTCCTTGAGTCTGGCCACCTTATGTTGGGGTAAACTGAAGACCTGCTCTTCTGCATCTACCTCGCTCCCCAGGAATTCCAACTTCCTAGCTGGACCGTCTGTTTTCCCCTTTGCAAGTGGAACCCCTATCCTTCTGCACATGTCCTCAAAATCTAGAAGCATTGACTTTGTCTCCATTTTGTTCTCCCCCACCAGCAGGAAATCATCTAAGTAATGTACCACCACCGTATGCCCATATTTTTCCCCAAACACCCATTGCATCCAAGTGCTAAATGCCTCGAACTTCACACAGGCTGTGGAACAGTCCATAGGCATTGCCTTGTCAAAATAAAAGAACGCTTGGAAGCAAAATCCCAACAGGTCCCAATCTTCCTTCCCGACTGGTAGTAACCGAAAAGCTGCCTCAGTGTCGGTCTTTGCTAGCCATGCCCCTTCCTTTGCTCTAATCAATTCCACTGCCTGCTCCAATGTTGCATAAGAAACTACTACTTTCCCCAGGTATGTGATCATTCACTGACACCCCTTCCAGATATGACAGGTGATGAATAAGCCTGAATTCCCCTTGTTGCTTCTTGGGCACCAACCCCAATGGTGAAACCAGCAACTTAGGCAATGGTGGGGTCTGAAATGGACCCTCTATCCTTCCAACCTCAGCTTCCTTCCTTATTTTCCTTAATGTTATATCCTCCTTACCTTTTAGAGAGGCCAGGTTCTTGGCTCCCCATGCTACTTCTCATCCCTTGATACTCCAAACTAAAACCCCTTTTGAAACCTTCCACTAGCATCTTCCCTGCCCTCACATCTGGGTATCCTTTCATCCATTCTTTAACTACCCCCACCCTTATTGGAGTCCTAGCTAACCCAAACCCCCCTTCACTGTTGCCCACATCTCCCTCATTGGCTCCCCATGCCACCTGACCCATACCCCCCTCCCTTGAAATCCCTTCCCCCTCCTGTTTTGGTAACCCCCCTTCCTCCCCGAAAGGGCTTCCTGTTCCCCCACTGCCCATTATTTCTGTCCCCCATTGCTCTGCAGCGTGTCACTGGATGCTGCCCATCGCACTTCGAACAGACATGTCTGAACTTACAACTGGTCCAAGAACAGAACGCTTTGTTGAATCCCCAGCATGTTTTTTTCCCTGTTGCCCACTCCCCCATTGTCTACTACCCTCTCCTACCCCCCTGTATCTTGACAGACTCTTCACCCATAACTCATAATGAGTGGAATCCCACCTCAAATCTCCCCAGGCCACCATCCTCTGCCCAGAAAGCTTCATCATATTTTAACCAGTCCATGCCCAACCTTGCCTTATAGGCATCCTTTATTGTGGTGGCGTACGTGAGCAGTGGGATGGCTAACTCTGGCTTCTTCTCTAACAGAATGGCGCTGAATATAGAAACCCCCCCCTGCCATGTCTCTATACTTTTTCCCTTGTAAATTACCTCCTCCACCTTATTCCTCACGATCGCCAATGCCACCGCCATCTCGGATCTTCCCACCGTTTCCTTTTATGTGTGCCTCTTTGTAGACTCTTTGTCTAACAATGCGAATACATCCACATATTCACCTTTCCATATTTTTTCTTTAATAGTTAAAAGTACATGATCCCCCATTGTCATGCCCAGTATCCTGTTATTGCCCTCCCTGGTTTTTGTGTTTACTTCCTCCCCATCTGCCTTAAGTTCCTGTAAAGCCTTTTCCATTTTCTCTATCCCCTTCTCTCCCATGTCTCCCAGCATGCCTGCTAAATACTCGGTCAGATCCCCCTCCGGGATCTGTTCTCCCTTGTCCTTACCACTTGTGTCCTCCTCAGCATTGTGGTCCTCATCCTGTTCTTGTTCTGGCACCATCAGTGGTGTCCTTTTTTCCACTGGTGGTACCAGCATCTCATTTGGCTCTTTCCCAGCCAAACAACCTCCCCTAACAAGGAACAAAAACCCCACTCCCTGAATGGCCCGTGACCTACTAGCCTGACCCCGCACCTTGTTGTGGCCACCAGCAGCCCTACTGCATCCCTCCTGGCCATATTTCTTCCTGACGGACCAGTTCTCTCTCAAGTAGGGCAAGTGCCCTTCCTGGAACAGCAAAAAGTCCACAGTTGCAGCCACCAGTAGCCCCCGATGACCCAGACCTCCCTCAAGCAGAGCAAGCACCCTTCCAGGCACAGCCAAAGATCCACAGAATTCCACATGGGAAGGCAAATGAAAAACAGATTGAGGCTGTCATAAACACGTAAGAAAATTATCAATGTCTACCTAGCACTTTATTACTCCTTTTAACAAATACTAAACTGTCAAGTATGGCCCTTTAAGACATTATTAAACTGTACTCTCAACTGTAGTAAAATAACCAACAGTATATGAAAAAGACAGAGTGAAACACAAGTCCTAGCTCCTGCAGGCCCTGCTAGGCCCCCCTGTCCAAACAAATCCCTACCACGTGGCCGGGTCTACCATTCCCTACCCTCCTTACCTTGATTCAAAATTCCTGCCAGTCGAAGTGCTGAGTTCTGCTAATTTTCAAAACCCAGCAAAAAGAGGGAGACCCCCATCTCTGTTGGCACCTAAATACCCCCTAGGCCACCCTCTTCCCCCTGCCCAATCCTTATCTGCTTACCTGTCCTGTCATATTTGTCATTGCAGGAATGACATCATGACCTCCTCCCCTTTACCTGGGCCCTCCTTCCTAGTATTCCCCTCCCCTTAACCTGAGCCTCCTAGCATGCCCACCCCCAGCCAGTGCCTCCTGCCTTTTCCCACCAGAATCCTCTGGTTTAGGCTGTCCCTTGGGGGCAACGAATTCCATTGGGAGTCTGGGAAAAGGCTAGCAGACATTGGGCCTATAGGCTTAAGCAAGTCCAAAATAGGAACAATATATATTGTACTATGGATGAATTTAAGAATACTTTCATCAATATGAAGGACATTAACAATGTCTTTATATTATGAAATTCTGTAAGGATCCGTGTATGAGTACTCCCACCTAGCCACACTGTCTTTTGTTTCCAATTCCCACACCTCCACAGCCCCTCCCCACCTACCTTGTTTTAACCTTTATCTCTGCCTCATTTCCTCAGCTCCCCTGAGGGCTGGTCATGAGGGCCAGCTGCAAGCAAGAAGCCCTCACCAAAGCTACAGATGGACACCCCGCCCTGTAAACATGTGCCCAAGGACTTGGCTGGATTTCAAATCGGGCTGTTTGGCCCCGCCTACGCTGGGCGCCAGCTGCCACACCACCCCCACGCTACCCCCACCACTACCACCCTTGGTGAACTCCATGCTATATAGTATGGTACCACATGTGTTATTTCTCCAATCAACCCATTTTCTCATTTGCAGCTTATCTCCTTCTACCACTAGTGGCCACTGCCAAAACTCCCATTATGCTGCTTCTCTACTTAATCACTATTGCAATACTTGCCCCGTTGGTGTCACTCCCCCCATCTCCTATCCAGTGCTAGCTGCTGGCCAACTGGTACCCATTCCCCTGCAAGTAAGAGCTACAACCACCACCAATGCCGCCATCTGCCAGTTGCCCACTCACTCAGCTGGCTGGTCCTTCCATCCTCCCACCATCTTTCCATTTTGGGTTACTAGCTCTAAAACTACATGAACAGGACACCTCATTGGCTAATGACCATTTGCCTACAACCACCCAGAAAGCCATGTGGGCTTCACCCAAAGCCAGGTTCCTATTCATACTGCTGCTATTGACTGGCGGGGACATTGAGTCAAACCATGGTCCCAGCACCACCTCTCCACCTACCCAATCCTCCCAACTCTTTCTCTCCCCCCTTCAGGATTAAAAATAGTACATTTAAACATTTGCAACCTTTTACGAAACATAACTCTGCTATAACCGCTAGCCCAATCCCTCAGACCTGCTATTTTGATGATCCCCAAGACGTGGCTTAAGCCCTGCAACAAAGATGATGAAATCTCTTTATCTGGGTATACAGGCATCCGGCATGACCACACTGGCAACAAAAGAGGTGGTGGCATAGTGATGTTCATCTCATCAGCACTCCGCTTTACCTCAGTCTTGCTATCCTTCCCCATGGAGTCCATAAATGCACTAATGGTAAAACTCTCTTTCCCCAACCAATCCCTATTTTTATACTCATATCTTACTGTGCACCTAACTCCCCCCTACACCTACTAAGCGATTTTAATCTCCACTGGCTCTCCAGGGCAAGCTCTAAGCTACGAGACCAGGTGGCTGTGCTAAACCTGTCACAACACATCTCTGAACCCACTTGCCTTAATCACAAAATGCTGAATCATACCCTTCTGGACTGGTCGCTCGCCTCCCACCCATGTAGGGTAGCTGCCTCAGGCCTCTTACCTGACACCCTAAGTGACTACCAGCAGATATTTTCAGTAAGGAAAATTTTCCATCCAGAGACCCCGAATCTTACTGACCAGATCCTACAAAACCCTGGACCGGGCCACCTACCTAAAAACCCTAGCAAACATGGACTGGTCCTATATTAATCAGGCCCCTACTGTAGATTCCACTTTGGAGTATTTCAAAACCAATGTATTTGAAGTCTGGACCACTATGCAACCCCCAGATGGGCCAGAGTGAGGGATGCATACCTGCCTTGGATCCCAGCCCACTTACTGTCACTACTTTGGGCCAGGGACCAGGCCTGGAAGTCCTTCAAGGCCTCTGGTATGCCTGTGGATCTCCAAAAGTATCGATCTTTATGAAATACCAGCACAAGGCAAATCTGCCAGGCTAAAGCCGATTATTACAAAGCCTCGCTTAACACAAAGGTAAACCACCCCTCCAAATTCCCAAAAGTGATAAAATCGCTATTCAACACTATATCACAACCACCCTCCCTGATCCTAACTGTAGATAATTCCACAGTCTCTGACACCCTTGCAGTGGCCACAGAATTCAACTCTTACTTCACAAGCTGCTCCTCTTCTCTGCTAACCTCCCTCCAACCGGCCCAGTAGGCCACCACTTTGACCCCCACCCAGACCATCCCCCTCTAGTTGACTCTTTCTCATTCAAACAGGTCTCTTCATCTGAAGTACTCATTGCCCTGCTCACTCTCAACCCCTCAAAAGGTAAATGCCTGACTGGCATGGACACTAAATTGCTCTGCCTGTCAGCTTCCACTATAGCAAGCCCCATGGCTTCACTTTTCAACCAATCCTTCTCACTCACTGCCGTTCCTTCTGAGTGGAAACATGCCACTGTCCTCCCCCTCCCCAAGGGTGGTGACCCCTCTGCCCCAGGAAACTACCACCCAATCTCTCTCCTTTCCATACCAGCCAAGCTCCAAGAACACCTAATTCTCACTCAGGTCTCCACCTTCCTTGACTCCTCTTTTCTCACTCCCTTCCAGTATGATTTTAGGAAAACCCACTCCACCACCACTTCCCTCCTAAGGCTCACTGACTCCATCCTAGACGGTATGAATGCAGGGACATTACCTCAGCCATTTTCATCGACCTGGCAAAGGCATTCAACACTGTCTCCCACTTGCTCCTCCTATCCAAGCTGGCACACATTGGGCTCTCCAGATGGGCCACCAGTTGGTTCCACTCCTACCTAGTAGGCAGATCCCAATCTGTCAGAACTGACACATTCAGGGTGGCCTGGTGGCGCAGAGTGTTGAGGTGCTGGATGCCACACCTCACACCACACCGATGACCCGGGTTCGGGAGTGGACTCGGATCATCAGTGGGTCAGCCGGGGGGAGACAGGCTGGAGCATCCCACAACAGCTCACTTTCTACGGGGAGGGATTTGGCCTATGCCCAATATTTGCATGACCCCGAGTGGAGGC
Source organism: Neoceratodus forsteri (assembly GCA_016271365.2). Classification (NCBI taxonomy): domain Eukaryota; kingdom Metazoa; phylum Chordata; order Ceratodontiformes; family Ceratodontidae; genus Neoceratodus; species Neoceratodus forsteri. Next base: position 27,250,714 of record JADMNL010000035.1, on the reverse strand, counting down.
TCAGATTAATGCAGGCTCCATTAGGGGAAGGGATGTGGTCAATGTACAGTGTGAACATCGGCGCCGTGCGTCATGGCATCAGGGGAAGTCACACACTGTACGCGGAGGGAGAAACATGGAAAAAAACTGCCACCACCAGGAAGATGGGGAGAAAAAGTTGTGCCCACAATCTGCCAGTGCCCACCTGACAGACCTCGGACTGATGAATTATGAGGCGTATGCGCCCCTGCCTCGTCCCCACCTGGGGGGGTAATCCACGGCTCCAAGGGCATGGGGGTCCGTTCCAGTAGGGTTACGGGCAGTGGGATGGCTACTGTGTCTCTCCTGAAGGATCAGGGTGCCAGGCTCAGTTAGGAGAGAAAAACAGTAATTAAAAAAAAAAAAAGACTGACACATTCACCTCCGTCTCCCTCCCTGTTACAACTGGGTTTCCCCAAGGCTCAGTCCTGGGCCCACTCCTGTTCTCCCTTTTTCTCAATGATCTCCCCTCTGTTTGCACACACACATCCATACATTTGTATGTGGATGATACCATCCTATTTACATCAGGCCCCACCACCTCTGATGTGACAACCAGTCTTCAGCAGGACTTCGACAATGTTCAGCACTGCTTTCGTACAAATCAATCATGTCTAAATGCCAAGAAAACTGTTTCCATGACCTTCGGCACTAGGCAGAGACTTTCTTGGCTCCCCTCCACCCCTACCTACCGTACCCTGGACAGGACAACTCTGGAGGCCTGCTAATCCTTTAGATATCTCAGGGTCTGGCTTTACTAGCACCTTGACATTTCTGTACATATCGACTCCATCCACAAAAAAATGCGCCCCAAGCTTGGTGCCCTTTATCACAACCATGGATGCATACTGCTGCCAGTTCACAGGGAAACTATGTAGAAAATGACTCTATCCGTCTTTGACTATGGGGATATAGTCTACAGTACCAAGCAAGCAACCAAAAAGCAAAGCTCTATTTATAAAACGCGCCTTTCTTACAATCAAGGCACATGTACAGTACAATAAATAATTAAAAATGTATAAAAACAGATCCAGCAATTAAAATGCAATAAATAAAGCAGTGGCCTAAAAGTCAGAATACGCTAGGCTAAATAAATACGTTTTAAGTGCTGATTTAGAACTTTGGTCGGTCAGGCAATCGCGTACCCAATGAGGTAGAGAATTCCACAGGGTTGGGGCCATAAAACTGTATGCCCGAGCCCCAGATGTCTACAAAGGGACCCTAGGAATATCTAGCAATACCTTGTCAGTGGATTGGAGGGAGCAGGTGGGGCAGTAGGGGCATAGGAGCTCTTGTAGGTAATTAGGTCCCTGATCATGTAGGGCCTTATAGGTCAGCAAACCGACCTTGAAGGTGATCAGCCACTGTACTGGCAGCCAGTGCAGTCTGTGGAGCACAGGTGTTATATGACTGGTCCTAGAAGTACCAGTCAACAGCCTAGCTGCTGCGTTCTGCACCACCTGCAAGTGGCAGATATCAACCCCCGGTAGCCCTAGGTAAAGGGCATTGCAATACTCAAGGTGGGAGGTAATGAAGGTGTGGACCAATGTTGGAAGATCATCAGGAGGAACCAGATGCTTTACCCGGGTGATATTCCTCAGATGGTAAAATTGAGGTTTTGACAACTGCCGACACCTGAGATTTAAGGGTCAGGCGGTCATCCAAAATAACAACCAGGTTCTGCACCCAGTCTGAGGTAGTCTGGTGAGCACCCCAAGCCATAGGCCAGAGGGTGCTCCTACCAACAAACCCACCTCCTGATGATCTAGGCCCACCACCAACACCTAATTTTTTTCCTGGTTTAACCATAATCAACTTACACTCATCTCCAGTCCTGTATCTCTGCCAGACAGCTGTTAAAAACCGAGACAGCATCATCCTGACCAGGCACAAAGGACATGTACTGCTAAGTATCATCTGCATAGCAATGTAAACTCAAGCCATACCACCTGATAATCACTCCTAATGGCAGCATGTACACTACAAACAACATGGGTGACAATATGGAGCCCTGGGGCACCCCACAGATTAGGAAGAGGAGTGCTAAGGAAAAAATCCCCTACAATACTCTCCTACCCTCCCTACCCTACCCTACTCTTGAGGAAGGATTGAAACCATCCGAGGACCATACCAGACAGTCCACAGGTAAACCGCAGGCACTCCAACAGCATACCATGGTCTACAGTGTCAAATGCTGCACAGAGATCTAGAAGGACCAAGATGGAACAGGTCTTTTGATCTTTCACTATTAGGAGGTCATTTAGTACCTGGACAGGGGCCATCTTGGTACTATGTCTCTTACTAAATCTGGACTGGAGAGAATCATAGACATTGTAGCTGGTCAAATGATCATCCAGCTGCGACGCAACCACCTTCTCAATAACCTTTCCTACAAAGGGAAGGTTAGAGACCGGCCTGTAGTAAGCCAGACAGTCTGGGGCCAAGGAAAGCTTTTTGAGGAAGGGCCAAACCACAGCCTCCTTCAGAGGATTCGGAAAAATTTCCCTCACCAAAAACCTCCAGACTATCTCGGCAAGGATCGGCAAGGGTGCCGCTCCCAAATCCACCCTAGCCAGACTGGACTCCCTCTTCCACGCCTTCTGTCACTTTGCCCTGGACTGCTTCTACTCCACCCACCACTGCGCCCTCTACCAGGCCCTGAACCCCCCTCACTAAATGGTCTCAGACAGTCCCATTCTGCTAGGCTTGTGGCCAAATGTTGGTCTCAGTCCCTGCCCCCCTACCTCGCCTGTGTCCTAGCAGCCCACAAACCCACAGCATACTCACTCAGAAGTGACTCCCATGTATTGACCATTCCTCACATGTCAACTGGCACTGGTCAGGCAGCTTTTAGGTACAGCTTGCCTAAACTATGGAACAAACTCCCAGTGAGCATTCGGCTCGCTCCCCCCCCCCCAACTCCGAAACCCCCCATTTTCTAGCACACTTTTCCTCCAACTGCACATGCAACTAACTTCTGTCTTCTTAGGACATAGCTTGTCAAGTCCCAGTATATCAGTATTCATTCTAGAGGGCCTTCTCGCTGTAGTTTAGTGCCATTATGCTGTTTGCTCATTTGTACTTGTCTGTGATTTGTTCTCACTTTCAGTACTGGGATGCATCCCAGAATATGCCACTGTACCTGTGTGTACACATGTCCTGAATGTGTACTGTCTAATTCCTAGTATTGTAATTGCTGTGCTGCACTTCTCCACTACCCTCTCCCCCAGGACACATCTGGAATCGAGCAGTAGTTTGCTCAGCATGCCTTCCTGGTAAAACTCTCAAATATGTATTCATTATTTATCTATCTATTTATTTGAGTTTTGGTGACCAGGTAAGACCGCTGAGACAATTACTGTCCCTTTTTCAGGGTCGATAAATATATATATATATATATATATAAATACAGTAATAATTTGGACTTGATTAGGAACTTTTTATCCAGGGCCAAACTTCCCAAAATGTCTGTGTCAAAGCAGCATGATTTAAACATTGGCATCTTGTTTAATGAGATTAAAGGGGCTAAGACTTCAGGTTTGGACGGTCTGCCAGTCAAACTTTATGCACTTTTAAATGACAAGGTTGGCTCAATGCTTCAGAAGGTTTATACAGAGGCTGAAAATAACAAAGGACTACCCCTACATTGTCAGAAGCCATTATAACAGTATTGCTAGAAAAAGGCAAAATACCCTTGACCCCACCAGTTATCACTAAATCTCTTTATTAAATATTGACTAAAAGATTTAGGCAAAGATTTTAGCCAACAGATTACAGATCGCATTTGCATGCCATATACATAGTGATCAGGTGGGTTTCTTTTTTTTTTTATGCTCTTCCCTGCCCCCGGACTGGTCACTCCATCAGGCCTCCTAGGCACCCTACCTTTTTTGACACCCAATCTCCCTAGCCCCCACCTCATATTTACAACCGCCACCCCCCAGGGTAACTTGGCGTGACCCTTCGCCAGATGGGTCCATCTCCTCAGAGGGGGAAGGCACCAGTGGGGTGGCCACACTCACAATTGGCCCTGTGAGGTGCTGCTGAGGCAGGTATGGCTGGCAATGGGGCTTTGGTGTTTGTAGAGGCTGGAAGTGTTCCTGCAGTTGGCCCAGGAGCTTTTTACTCCCTTTTCTCCCTGGGGGCATGGCGTGCCACAAACATCTAGGCACATGCCGAGATCCGCCGTGCCCCCCCTCAGTCAATAAGTCCAGCACACTGCTCTACTCCTGGCCTCTGCCAAGAGTCAGCAGGTGCTGGGCACCATCCCCACCCTCCCCCCTAGAGAAGGCAAGCAGGCTTCTGATGCTAGAGCCTTCTCCCCTGGCTGACCCTCCAGCATGCTGGGTCCATTCCCAAACCAAGGTTGCCAGCGTCGCGAGCGGAAATCCAACCGCTCTGCCGATGGGCCAGCTGATCAGGTGGGTTTCATCAAAGGGAGGGATGGTTTTGAAAATGTCAGCAGAATCCTGTCGACAATATAGATGGCTTCTAAATGACAGGATGAGTCTATTTTGTTTCACTAGATGCCAAAAAGCATTTGACTCAATCGAATGGGGTTATTTGTATGAAGTGTTAGGTGTTTTTGAACTGGGTGCTAGTGTTATCTCAAGAGTGGCCATCATGTATTGAATCCCCACTGCAAACATTTGCACTAACAGAATTCTTTCTGAAAAATACTCAGTAGAAAAAGGGACAAAACAAGGGTGCCACCTTTTTCCTCTCTTGTTCATCCCAGCTAAAGAGTCTCTCCTTTTCCTAATCAAGCAAAGTAATACCATTGCTAGGGTCAAATTTGGTAATCTTCAACATAAAATAGTTGCTTAGGCTGATGATCTACTTTTGTCCTTATTTGACTCATGTCAGTATCTCAAAACCACTATGGAGCTCCTGAAGAGTTCAGGTTAGTGTCTGGTTTGTCTATTAATTGGTCAAAGTCAGAGGTACCTTCCCTAAATGGTAATAAGGACAACCTTAAAATCATGTGCCATAACAATGACTTAAAATGGAGGGATTTTATTAGATATCTGGGGGTTCTGATTCCATGGAAGTTAGATAGCTTGGTAGCTATAAATATGAAGCCTCTAACAGAGGAAACAAATATCAACTTGAAGAGGTAGGGCAAGCTCAGCTTATCATTTTGAGGCAAAGTTAGCACACTTAAAATGATGTTGGCATCCAAATTCATCTACTTGATGAACACTATGCTTACGTATGTCTGACCTGTCTGGTTTAAATAAATTGATTCCCACATTAGGTCTTTCTTATGGGAGGTAAAGAAAGCAAAGTAACGCACCTGGGAAACAAAAACCCAGGGAACAGTACACAATGTGGGGGGAGGTACTAACAACAACAAAAATGGAAAGGGACCTGGGAGCAGTCATATCAAATGACTTAAAGGGAGGCAAGCAGTGTCAGAAAGCAGTAAGAAGTGCTTGGGGGATACTGGGATGCAAAGGGAGAGGCATCACCAGTAGAAAACAGGAAGTTGTTATCCCTCTGTACAGACACTGGTGAGATCCCATCTGGAATACTGTGTGCAGTTCTGGAGACCCCATCGCCACAAGGGCATAGACAGGGTGGAGGCAGTCCAGAGGAGGGCAATTAAAATGGTGCAGGGTCTGCACCAGAAGCCAGATGAAGAGAGACTAAAGGAGCGTAATATGTACACCCTTGAGGAAAGGAGGGAGAGGGGGAACATGATAGAAACTTTTAAGTACTTCAAGGGAGTTAATAAAGTCCAAGAATGTAGCATCTGTCAGAAAAAGAGATGTGCAAGAACAAGGGGGCACAATTTAAAGATAGAGGGGGGACGGCTCAGGTGCAATGTAGGGAAGTATTTTTTCACAGCGAGGATAGTGGATACATGGAACGTCCTTCCTGAGGAGGTTGTGGGGTCAAAAACAGTGGGGGAATTCAAGAATGCATGGGACAGACATTAAAGCAATTCTTGTGGGGGGGGGTAGGAGAAAGTAGGCTGTTGGTTAACTAGGATCTGCAGCTTATCCAGTAGGTAGGGAAATGGGCAGACTAGGTGGGCCAAGCAGTCCTTATCTGCAGTCAAAGTCTATGTTTCTATGTTTCAAGGCTCAGTTTAGGCAAACTAAAGAAGCACCGGCAACATAGAAAGTACAGGCCTTCCTGACTTCAAACATTACCAGCAAGCCTTTCTATTTAAACAAATTTGTCATTGGTTCCTGCCCAACAATAGTGTACCCACATGGGTTAGATATGAACATTCTCTTATCTGTTCTTACTCATTACATCATATAGTTCTGAGTATCTTCCCAGCTTGTTCTGGATCTCATCCATATTTGAAAAATTCAGCTAGGTCTGTAAGATATTTCCATAATTATATGTCACCCCCTCTTTACAGTACCTCTTGAATATACTCCCATATGGAGAAATCCAAACATTAAAAGTGGAGGAAGGATTTTGGTTAGCCCAATCTGTGGGGAAAAAAAGAGGTAATTTTTCTTCTCGCTGATATATTAGACCCCGAAACAGGCATCTTTAGGTCTTTTGCAGAGCTGAAGGAGATGTATGGTTGGCCTTACACGCAATTCTTTTTTTTCTTACAGATAAGAGATGCATTGAAAGGCATTTTGGATGTTAACTTAGCTGTTCCAATATCTAAAGAATTTGAGAACTTGAATACATTAGCTGAAAGTAAGGGAGGTGCTGGGAAATTATATAAATTTTCCATCAGTGAAGGGCCTGATCTTACATGTGTAACCAAAGCAACATGGGAGGACAGCCTAAGACATATAGGCCCAGATATTCAAAAGGGTTGCGCCATGCATAATAGGGTTGTGCCTGCTCAAGTCCGAACTTGCTCCATTCTGCCATATTCAGCAGGAGGCAGTTGCGCCACAGAAAACATGCTGAGCAACAGCGCAATGCAAATGAATGCATGCTGAACTGGAGGGGGAGGAACCATGCATAAACTGCACAGCCCGATATTCAGCTGGGCTGTGCAGAGTTGTACAGGCGCAACCCCCAACCTGAGCCTGCACAACTTTGAGCCAAAAAAAAAAGGCTTAAGTTGAGGGCCACCCACAGGTGAGATGCTGCATTGCAGGGTGCAACACAGCAGCTGCTACCTGTGGCTGGCTAACCAATCCTGTGCCCCCTGCAGCCCGATCGCGGGCAGCGACTATAATCCCCACCACCACCCACCCGATCGCGGGCAGCAATGCTGGCCCCGAGCGTATCCCTGGTGGTCCAGTGGACAGCCCGATCACGGGCGGTAGTTGTTAATAACCCCTCCGCATTCATCCCTGGTGGTCCAGTGGACGAAAAGACGCCGAGGCGGTGGTTGTTTATCCCCCGCCCGAATTCATTGCTGGTGGTCCAGTGGCACATCCTGATCGCGGGATGCAAATGTTGAACAAACCCCGAACATAGCCCTGGTGGCTAGTGTCCCCCCCTCACCACCCGGAAGCCCCACCACCCGCTCCCCCGGCAGCTGGCGGGCGGCAGCATCCACCTGCCTGCCGCCCGCCACCGCCGACTGACTGCCTGGTAGGGCTGCCGCCCGGTGGTGCAGAACAAGAGCCAATGGGCGTGCAGCCCATACCGTACATGACAGTCAGATTTGTGAATGAATACATTCATTCATTCACAAAACCGGACTGTCTTGTACATGTAGGCTACACGCCATTGGCTCCTGCTCTCACCAATGGTGTGCAACCGCATGCAATCGGCAGGCGGGCGGCAGGCGAGTGGATGCTGCCGCCCGCCGGCTGCCAGAGGGGAAGCAGGGTGGTCGAGCTTCATGGGTGGGTGGGGTGGGGAGGACACTAGCCACCAGGGCTATGTTCGGGAGGGGTTTGTTCAACATTTACATCCCGATCGGGATGTGGCACTGGACCACCAGGGATGAATTTATGGGGGTTATTAAACAACTACTGCCCGCGATCTGGCTTTTCGGTCCACTGGACCACCAGGGATATGTTGGGGAGCCACATTGCTGCCCGCGAACAGGCTACTGTAGGGGGGGGGATTAAACTATACCTGCGATCGGGCTAGTGGGGGTGGTGGTGGTGGGGATTGTACACTGTTTCGCCCGTGATCGGGCTGCAGGGAGCGTCGGTCCCCGACAGCTGCTGCCTGGCAGGGTGCCAGGTGCAAGTCCTTGGGGATCGGCGCACCTGCATGCTAATGACATCCAAATGGGGCCATAATCAGATGCAAATGGCCCCCCCTGCACCTTGCATGAATTATGGCCCCATTTGCATGTCACCTTTTGAATATGGGGATTTTGTGCATGGCGCAATGGTACTTGCCCAACCGCAAGTTGAATGCTCCACTCTGACAACTTACAGTGGCGCAAGTTCCACTGCGCCATGCACCAGTGGCTGTGGCCAGGGGGTGATATTCAAAGGAGTTGCTCAAGGGCGCAACTCATTTGAATATCGCTCTGGACACACCTCTACGCAACTATTTTGTGCAGCAAAAGGGCTTGTGCCACAAAATAGCGCAGTTTGAATATCCAGCCCTTACTATCTAAGACATCATGGGAGCTTATGTGACATATTGGATATAAGACTAGCATGGACCTAAAGGGTAATTTAGTTCAGTTTAAATTGCTTCACAACAGGTACTATACCCCAGAGAAATTGCACAAGCTTGGCCTATCCTGAGGTAATAATTGCTGGAGAAATAGCTCTGTAGATGCCAACCTACTCCATGTGATGTGGGGATGCGCTTTGATTAAACCTTCCTGAGTAACTATTTGAAAAGCCTGTAATCAAGTTTTTCAAGTTAAATTGCCACTTGAGCCTGAAATTCTTATTTTAGGAGTCTCGAGTTCTTTAATATCACTGTTCCTATTAGAGAAGAGATGGCTTATGATAGCTGCTGTGTGCTTTAAGTCACTGGAAGTACAAATGCCCGCTAACTCAGATGACTGAGGCAGTATAGCGCGGTGGTCTAAGGCTCTGAGCTGCAAATCTGGTGACATTCAGCAGACCAGACCTGGGTTTGAATCCCACAGCTTCCACTTGTATACTGTGTGACCCTGAGCAAGTCACTTAACCTCCTTGTGCTCCCAGGTCGCTCCTGTAAAAAAGCTCTCAGCTTAGTGTGCTATACCTGGTTAAACAACTAAATAAATAACTCAGATGACTGGATAAAGGCCTTATCCTCAGTGAACGTATCAGTCATCCGAACACTAATGCCTTGCATACATATGACACAGGCTGGGATACCTTCTTTACCTGATTAAATCTAGGATAGACTCTCTCAGCATATATCAGAACATCATGAACATCTCTGATATATAAGTGGGTAAGAATGCTTGACCTGTACTGCCCTAGAGGACTGTATAGATCGACCCTCTCATTATCAATGTATGTTAGTCTTACCATCTGTACCTTGATCAGTTTTAACATGTTATAAGTATACTGTGACTGTAATTTTTTTCCCCAAGTGTGTTGCATATTTTTGTATTTTATATTTATGAAACAATAACATTTGTTTTTAAAAACTGAGGTCAAAATATATAAAAAAAAAAGTTATGAATGTATGTTGAAACTTTCTGATGCTTGTTTTTAACTTCAAGAATTTTCAGTATTTTGTCTCCAACTTTTCAACACAGACATTTTTTCACACCACCTCATTAAACGTGACAGGTGTCATTTTTAAAATGCTGGCCAAAACATGTTTTCACACTTGTGGCACAAAATGATGCTTTGGCCAGTATTTTATAAATGCCACCTGTCATGTTTATAAGGGGGAGTTATAAAATGGCTATGTTGAAAATATGTGGCCAAAATGTTAAAAAAAGTTATGAGGAAACATCAAGTGCAGGGCCAGCCTTTGGTCCTGCAGATAGTGAATTAAGAACACATGCCAGCGAGCTAAGTTTGGGGGTTAACTCAGTGAGCCAGTTGAATAGGCCGAGGTTGGAGGGGTAGCACTAATGTGCAGCTCCACCCCTCTCCCCTGTGCAAACCAAATTACATATGATCTGTAGCTTCACACAGGGCCCAGACCTGTATGAAGAAAATTACAACTGATTTGGTTAGCCATATGTGGTAAGCCACACTTCCCTCCCTCCAAACAGTATATGACTATGAGGCAAGGGCTCATATCTCTATCTTGTGCTTGGGCAGAAGGCTAATGGCCCAGAAGGGGTGTATTAGGGTTGACAAGGGCAAGAAACAACACACTGGTGATCCACCAAGACTCCCGAGACTCCAAACCCTCATGTTTTCAGTATCATGTGATCATAGCAACCCAAAATGAGCAACCACAAAAGTAGCGACTCATTTTGGGCACTATTATTCTGGGCTACCCTGCACAATAGCAAGGGTATGGGAAAGCGACCATGGAGAAGGGCAAATGGAAGGGGGGGTAGCAAGAGGCAGGGGAGGGACAGGGAAGGGGTTTTCAGGGACTGGTATACATGCTGCCACCAAGCTAGCCATGTAGCATGGTGGTGTGGGTGGCTAGCTTTGGCACAGCAGGTATTGAGTTTTGGACTGGGAGTGAGCACATTTTGCCACAGCCGCAAGCTGCAGCACTTGTATTTTGCCAAAATCCGGATTTTGCCCTCTCCCTGACGTGCATCACCCTGGAGTTGAGAATCCTAATTCAGGGAGGTGAGGGGGCAAAGCCCACTGCAAGGGAAGTTGTTGGGGGGCTGAAACACTTTTTTTAAATCTGGGTGTTGGGTCTCCTTGAAGTGTATATTGCCTATTTCCTTTTTGGCAATTCACACTCGCCATAATAGTGTTCACTGTTTTTCAATCGCTATTATGAACTGGTTGTTGAAAATGGAGCAAGCAAAAGTTCCACGGGTACTTTCACGAAGGTCCTACACTGACAATGGCAGGACTTTCATGAAAGTTCTGCAGTACTTTTTTGAAAGGATCCCTATGTAAACCAATGGGACATTCCGTGAAAACTTCAAGAATGTTCTACAGTTCAACAGCCCCAAAACACCACTTTCTTTGCCAATTCATAGCAAGAAAACAGGACTTTTGGCTGAAATTTGCAGGATGGCAAGTCCTTGCCCCATAGACATGCCTTTTGCTGGTTTGGTGAAAAAATTTACACTGATTCTAGAGTTACAGCACTCTTAATTTGCACATTTTCCCACAGGATAACACTGTGGCAGCCACAGTGCATTTTGGCACCTATATCTTGAAAACGGTTTGAGATACAGATGTTTTGTTAAGTGCAACTAAGTACGTGAGAAGATGGGCAGGTCATGAATACAACTGTAAAGGAATTTTTTTCCAAAGTTGCCATGGTTACTGAGATATTGCCACATTTGCAGTACAAGGGCTACTTGGAATGCCTATAGGACTGCACTATGTGTCTGTACTTATGGGTGGGTGGGAGCGCAGGGCCCAGAGAGCCTGTGCTCCAATCTATGCATACTATTTATGCTAAACTGGGAGCAATGGGCCCTCCTACACTGTGCCTCTACACTCATGGGTGGGTTTGGGTGCAGGGCCCAGAGGGCCTGCGCTCCCACCTATGGATATGATTGTGAAACTCTAAAAGCACAGGGCTCTCCTGCACTATTTCTCTATACTTATAGGTAGGTGTGAGCACAGGGCCCAGAGAGCCCTCACCCCCACCCATGGATACTATCTTGCAATACTAGGAATGTAGGGTCCTCAGGTGCTACAGTAATGGGTGGGCAGGAGAGCAGAGCCTAGAGGGCCCATGCTGCCAAATATGCATCCCATTATACAAAACTGGGAGCACAGGGCCCTACTGCACTATGCCAGTACACTTATGGGTGGGTGGGAGCACAGGACCCAGAGGGCCCACTCTTCCACCTATGGATACCATATGAGTAACATTTCACTTTCTCAAAAAGAAGGGACATTCATTAAAAAAAAACTCTGTTAGTGCATCAGTTAGGATTGATTCCACACAACAAAAGTCTGGAAATTTGATGTTAGGGTTGCCATATCCCCCCACCCCCCACACCCTCCACAGAGCAACAGGTGCCAGGAAGTGCCTTGGGTCATCGAGCCTAACTCTCACCCCATTCTCCTATACTGTACCATCTCAGCTTGTTTACACATGGAATGGGCTGAGAGTTAGGGCCAATGACCCCAAGGCACACCCCAGCACCTGTTGGTCTGTGGAGGGTGTGGGAGTGTGTGGGGGAAGTTGGTAACCATAATATCGAATTTCCAGACTTTTTTGGTGTGGAATAAACCCTAATTGATGCATAAACTGAGTTTTTTTGGGATACATGATGGGCAACTGTGGAATATGGGAAATATTATCACAGTTCATTCTGCACAAGTGCTAATATTGCCCATATTCTACAAGTCACCCATCATGTGTGTGGTTTATATAATAGGGCTCTTAGTTTTTACATTGTTTTATTTTGTAAGGTGCTGTTTCAGTTATGTTTTGGTTTGATGTTATTTTTATGTTGATTGCGTGCACGTGCAAGAGACATAATTCACTGCTTTCTGCAGAAGCAGGTTAAGGCATGGCACTGTTGTGGCCAATGCCCCACAGCCTTGGAGACATGACCCACCTTTCCCAATGTGGTGGCATGCTGCTGCTGACACTAGTTTAGCCAGCGTGTCACAACATTGCAAGGTTTCAGCTGCTGCAGTCAGGGACCACCATGTCATTGCAGCATAAGCCATTCTGCTGCAATGAGGGAGTGACCTGTCATTGCTGGGAGGAACCTTTCTACTGTGATATTGTTTGTGAACATGGCGGTGGTTCGCCGTGTTCTACAAACAATAATGAACACCAGTGCCCAGGGGTGCCCAATCCTCGAGCAGTATGTACCCCCACAACAGTGGTTGTTAGTCGATGGGGTCCCAATCCCATTGCTTCAGTCCCCTGCCCTGCGTTCAGGTTGCCGACAGGCCTCCCCATCTGCATCATGTCCCCCTCATGACAAAACATACTGTGAGTGTGTGCTGAGAAGTGCCAATCCCCATTAGCTACAGTCACCCCCCACTCCAACATGCCAAATGTCCTGCGTCTCCCTGTTAAAAAAAAAGTCCTGTGATTTTTTTTTCTAAAGCAAAAACTGTCCCTCGTTGAGTCTGGCGGCCCTCCCCAACCTACAGCGACCTGCACCCCACCTCCCACAACCCCCTCACCCCATACTTGCCTCCGGAGTCCAGCGTGACAATCTTCGGTGGACCGGGAACACGTCTGCACTCTTCAAAGCCGACCGTGAACTGAGGAAATGCCGGTAAGCTGTATAATGGCATAAATAGAGTTTTTTTCAACTTTGATGCATATCTTAGGCATTTTTGGGAATTCTGGCACCAAATTTTCAACATGGGGTTTTTGGGATCCCGCCTCATGAATTCAGCTACTGTCATGGCATTATTCAGCCCCAAAAGGTGATTTCATGGTCACTGCGCAGAATCACCTTTTGGGACCGATTTACAAAACTACAGTGCCAGTGTTCATGTGGTGGGCTCTCAAAAAGTCTACGTTGCACATTTGGTGGAAAAAATCCAAGAAATGACTGTTTTACGAGAGTGTGTTATGTAGTTGCTACGCACACTCATAACTTCGCAAATTTGCAATATTTTCACTCCAGATTTTCAAAATTGCCATTTTCCCACACTTCCTTATGAACAGTACAGCTGTCATTTTCCACATCCTGGCCGAAATGTGTCTTCACACTTCCGGCACAGAATAGCATGGTCGCTGTGGGAAATCACTGATTGGGATACATTCTGAAAATCACAGTGACACTGTTCATTAGCAGAGGTCCTAAAATGCCTATGTTGAAAACTTAGTGATGAAAGTCCATCAAATGAGTGTGTTACAAGCATGCATTGTGCAGGTTCTATGCATGTTCGTGACTTTGCAACTTTGCAATATTTTCACTCCAGATTTTCAATATTGCCATTTTTCCACACTTCCTTATGAACAGTGCAGCTGTCATTTTTCACATCCTGGCCAAAATGTGTTTTCGCACTTCCAGCGCAGAATAGCGCAGACACTGTGGGAAATCAGTGTTTGGGATGTATTATGAAATTCACAGTGACGCTGTTCAGGAGCAGAGGTCCAAAAATGTCTATGTTGAAAATTTTGTGATGCAACTCCATAAAATGACTGTTATGAGCGTGAGTTGTGCAGTTTCCATGCATCCTTGTAACTTCGCAAATTAGTAATATTTTCACACCAGATTTTCAACACTGCCATTTTTTCACACCTCCTTATGAACAGTACAGCTGTCATTTTTCCCATCCTGGCTGAAATGTGTTTTCGCATTTCCAGCGCAGAATACTGCAGTCGCTTTCAGAAATCAGTGTTTGGGACAGATTAGGATCGGTGCCAGTAGAGGGGAGCACCGAGCTCAACTGAGCTCTGCTGAGACTGGGCGATTTCTTGTGGGCAGAAAGGCATCAACACAGGCAGGAGCCAAGTACAAAGGGCAACCTGCAACACCGGGAGAAACAGAATGAGTGGGTGAGGGAGGGGGAATGAGTGAGCTCAATGGAGCTCTGTTGGGACTGCTGTGGATTTCTTTGTTGGCAGAAAATGGGAGCAATGCAGGCAGGGTCCCAGTACAAAAGGGCAGCCTGCAGCAGCAGGAGAAACAGAAAGAGTGAATGAGAGAGGGGGAGTGAGCGAGCTCAGTGGAGCTCTATCATGACTGCTGCGGATTTCTTTGTGGGCAGAAAAAGACAGCAACACAGGCAAGAGCTCAGTACAAGACCTGCAGCACCAGCAAAGTAAAATGAGCGAGTGAGAGAGGGGGAGTGAGCAAGCTCAATGGATCACTGTCAGTACTGCTGCAGATTTCTTTGTGGGCAGAAAAAGGTGACAACAGAGGCAGGTACACAGTACAAAAGGTTAGCCTGCAGCACTAGGAGAAACAGAATGTGCGTGTGTGTGAGAGAGGGGGACTGAGCAACCTCAACGGAGCTCTGTCGGGACAGCTGTGGATTTCTTTGTGGGCAGACAATGGTGCCAACACAGGCAGGAGCCCAGGACAAAAGGACAGCCTGCAGCACCAGGAGAAACAGAACGAGTGAGTGAGAGAGTAACATAAAAACATAGACATAGAAGTTGATGGCAGATAAGGACCGCAAGGCCCATCCAGTCTGCCCATTTCTTTTTCTATCTTATAAATGTGCCATCGGCCTTTGCTCTGTCAGTGGTCTATCTATTCATACTCATTTGTATTGCTCCCTTATGCCTGTCCCATGCCTGTTTGAAGCCCTGCACTGTAATAATAGCCACCACTTCTTGAGGTAGGCCATTCCATGCATCCACCACCCTTTCTGTGAAAAAGAATTTCCTCACGTTCACCCTTAATTGGCCCCCCTCTAATCTCATGCTGTGTCCTCTTGTCCTGCTATTTTTCTTAGATTTAAACATGTTAGACTCTTTCACCTTGTTAATGCCCTTAAGGTGTTTGAATGCCTCTATCATATCACCTCTCTCCCTCCTTTGCTCAAGGGTATACATATTGAGCTCTATTAATCTGTCCTCATATGTCTTCTGATGCAGTCCCTGCACCATTTTGGTTGCCCTTCTCTGGACTGCCTCAATTTGGTTAATGTCCTTGTGAAGGTGTGGCCTCCAATACTGCACGCAGTACTCCAGATGGGGCCTAACCAGTGTCTTGTAAAGAGGGATTATTACCTCCCTCTTACGACTTGTGATACCCCTACTAATACAGCCTAACACCCCTAGCCGTACCTACTGCTTTAGAGGTCTGCTTGGATGATTTCAGGTCATCAGTGATGATGATGCCCAAGTCTCTTTCTTCCTTTGTGACTGCTAGCAACTCCCCTCCCAGCCTATAGGTGGCTTCAGGATTTCTCTTCCCTATGTGCATGATCTTGCACTTCTTTGCATTAAATCCCAGTTGCCACTCTTCTGATCATTTTGCTAGTTTATCCAGATCTCTTCTCATTCTTCCCACTCCATCTGGATCATCTACTCTGTTGCAGATCTTGGTGTCATCTGCAAACAGACAAGCTTACCCTCTAGTCCATCTGCAAGGTCACTAATGAAGATGTTGAAGAGGACTGGCCCCAGGACTGATCCCTGAGGTACCCCACTTGTGACTTGCATCTCTTCTGACTGTATACCATTTACCACCACTCTCTGTTTTCTGCCCATCAACCAGTTTGCCACCCAGTTGACCAACTTCTGACCCACCCCGAGCCTACCCAGCTTATTTATCAATCTTCTATGTGGAACAGTACGTGGAGTAGGAGTGAGCGAGCTCAACGAAGCAAAGCAATCAACATTCGGCATTAACAAATGCTTGTTTCTTTTGGTATGGTTTGACTGCTTCTCTTTGGTTAGTGAATGATGTCTGTCATGAATGGGATGTGTGTAGTTTGTTATTGATTGATAAAATTGAATGGGTATGCTGTGTGCATTGTCATTGGTTGGTTTTGATCCTGGTTAATTTTGATTGGTTGGTTTGTTCCTGTTTCGTCATGCACGTGCTGTAATTGGTTGGTTTTGGTTTGTGGGTCATAGCCTAGCAGGAAAGTGTGGAATGGAGCTTTGTGTCTTTTTTATATTTTAGGGGTGTTTGGGAGGTCATTTGTTATTTCTTTCTATTTTGCATTTGTACTCTTCTTTATTTTGCAGGCTATTTTGTGTTTATTACATGCTTGGTGCTTTCACTTTTCAGATTTCAGTATATCACTTTGAAGTCCGTGTGTTGCAAACTTTCAGTTTCGCCTACTTGGCGTTTTTGTTTGTAAAGTAAGCAGTTTCTTTCTTATTACAAATATTGCTACAGTATTACTAAAATAAACACAATAGTAGTTGTCTGTCTAGCATGCTTTATAATAAAAAAAGAAGAAGTTTGTATTATTAAATTTTTTTATTCGGAAGAGCACATGTATTATGTGGTATCATCTTGTGTTGTAGCAACTCTATTCATGAATTGTTTTTGTTCATGCATCACTGCTATGGTTTTTTAAAATATACATGTTTTTTGTATATTAAATTTAAACTACTATAGACAGAGTTTTTCGGCTCTGGTTCTGCATATTTAATTGGATTGACTATCTGAAGAAATAACAGGAGCTCTTCGGGTGATTCCTTCCTCTTAGTGTCCTCCTGTGTAGGGAGAATGGGGAAAAATAATAAGTGGTTTGTAACAAGACAATATTTGCTAGTATCATTTTCCATGAAGAGTACCTTGTACTATGTTAAATGTGATATTTTTAGCATCTATGGTGGGATAATTACTGAAATTACTGTGCACTTTTTCTTCCTTTGTAAATGTATTGTAAACTGTTGTGATGCCCACCCAGGTCCATCTTGAAAATGAGTTTTGCTCAATGATGATCACCTGGATAAATAAATATTTGATTGATTGATTGATTGATTGATTAAAGTATGCTGGCAGTCCTTCGGGTATTGTGAAGTTGCTGGTGGGCATTTGTGCAGTACTTTTTTTTTTCTGAAGACATTGAGGGTTCTGAGAACATGCAGGGCATGATGTCACTTGCATTACTGAGTATATTTGATATGTTCTTCTGTTTCTAATCATTTATTTTTGCATAATCATTCAATGATAGTTTTTTGTGACCAGACACCTGGATAATTTTGCTCAATGGAATATTTGAATCACTCAATTTCTCTACTAGATGCTTCCAGATTGAGTGATTCATTAACCTTTTTTCTGCATGTATGTCAGCAGATTCCACCATGTTTTTTATTATTTTACCGAGAGAGTTAATGTCTAAAGGCTGTTTTTTGAACCAGCATGTGGGGTACTACACCTTATAAGGATGGTTTACTGCAGGAAAAAAAAGGGGAACCATTTGTATTGCTTTTGGTAGGCTGCTTGATTTGTAGACAAAGTAATTATTGACTGGACATTTGTTTTTGTCTTAGGCTTGGTATGCACGGTGTTTGAGGAATATGATATCTTTGGGGTTTGTACCAGTGCAAGTCTTCGTTTGTTTCACTCTTATGTACTCTAAATAAAGACTCCCCCCTCCTCATCTCTTCTGACTTTGATGTCTCCACATTTCAGATTCCTTGTCTCTGTTGTACCCCTGAGTCCTAAGTATATTGTTACTGTTAACCATATACTGTTTAAAAGTGCTTGTGGATTATGGGGTCAAATTAATTTCTTTTCATACAGCTGTTCAATTATTGAATCTGCTAATTCATCTGCAGCCTGGGGGCAGTTTCCTTTTCCTTGGTCTTTCAAAATCTTTTGTTTTGATGTTACTACCTGTCTGTGTTTTAAAGTTGGTGAATTTGACAGGGAGTGTCCATAATTCATTTCTTTTAAGTACGTCTCAAGATTTTGCAGTTTGGACTATACAGTTAATGGTTTGTAGTCATTTCCATCAGTTCTTTGTAAAGAAATGAAATATTGGCATGGTAAGGTATTTAAGTTTCCTGGTGCCATATTGCGAAATAAATCAGTAATACCCAGTTCATTGTTTAGAAAATTCTGAAAATGGTTAGCATCTGCTTCCAATTTTTTCGGTGTGTTTTCATTTTTAATGCTTAAGATAAACCTGTTAATGGTGGTTTGGGCCATGATCATTTTTTCCCTGGTAGAAAATCGGATATTTCAGTTGTTGCTCTGGTGGTATGATGATGCTTTAAAGTCAGGTCTTCTAAAGACTGCGGGCTCTTTAAATTGGTTGCAGCTTATGGTAACTTCTTCTATATTTATTGATGGCCTCTGTCTTTTTAGGGTTCACTTGTTCAGTTTAGTAGTGTGTTTGTTTTTCTTGTAATGTTGTTGATGTTTCTGCAGGTTTGCTGGCAAAGGCTCCTAGCTTCACCTGAGCTCTTTTCTTCTAGGTTGCTTGTAAGGACAGAGCAAATAACCTTACCAGAGCAAGGCTTCTTTTGGTTAGGCAGATTTACTGTGTGTTATTATTTTCTTTTGTACTCACAGGGATTGTTATTGTTTGTTGCTAACATTTTATTGCTTTATTTTTCAGATTCAGATTGTTGTTGCTGGGTATACCTTCTACGACATTATTGCAGGGTATGTCTACAGGTGTGTGCTTATGGATTACTGCTGTAATCTTCTGATTCAAATAGTGTTTTGCAAGATATATCTTCTGTTACTGCTTTATTTTCCTCTGTAGCAAAGTATTTCTTACAGGGCATATCTTCTGTGAAATTATTACAGGTGGTGCTTCACAAGTTTTACACTATTATTTATCATTAGGATAAGCTTTCAGGGCTACTGCATTTGTTGCTGGCTGATTGTTTTTGCTCTTACCTCCTTGTTTCTTTCATCAGTGGCTCTTCTTTTTTGGCAGGGGAAGGTTCCAGCCACCCACCACCATCCCCAACCACTCCATGCTACACTCCTTTATAGGGTAGCACAGTCATGACATTTCCTGTAGCAAAGCAGGAAAGGGTGGATCAGAGTGGTATCCACACAGTGACCTCATTTACAGGGGTACAAGTAATTTAACTTGCTATAACAAGTTATACAAAAACAAATAAACGAAACACAAAATCAAACTTAAGCTTTCATTTTCCTCCTTCTAATTACAGTAACCAGATTATAAACCCAGCAACCTATCTGGAATGGATATTATTACTGCAGGTACTGCAGGACACTTTTCAAAAGGGCAGTTATACAGGATTTAGGACACTGTCCTACATGATGGACTATTGGAGATCTAAGGGCTCAGCTCCAGGCAGCATGGGAAGAGATTGCGTGCCTCAAATCACTAATTCAGGAGTAAATATGTTATATAAACTGCCCACCATTTCCCCAACATCCAATTAAAGCACCTTGACTGCAGAAGGTAGTTGCTCCGGGAGGTTGGCAGGTGGTTAGGAGGGGCAAATCAGGTGCTCTATCACTTGATGGTCTCCAACATGTCACCTCCACAAACCATATAAAAACTATAAACAGGTATCTGCCTCTATCTCCAAAATCAAGCAAAAGAGCAGAGGACACTGCAGAGCAGGACACTGCAGCGCAGGAGCTAGCACAACAACACTCACCCAAAACAGGAACCAAAACAAAAAAAAGCAAAAAGGAAATCAAAAACATTCTGATAATAGGAGACTCCATGATTCAGGGAGTTGATACCTATCTCCAGCCAGGGGTAATGGTCAGATGTCTCCCATGTACATCAACATGGAGAGACACTGACCACATTGCTAAAATTGTACAGGAAGCAGGAGAAAACATTCATGTCCTGGTACACATAGAGACAAACGATCTCGAAAGCTGGTCAGTTGTGGAGACCAAGGAAAACCTGACCAGGCTGGGTGACAAACTTTCATCCATTTTATCTGGCATCTCCTTCTCTGAGATCCTGCCAGTCAGGGGGGAGAGATGGACAGAAGGTCAGAGAAGGGGAGATAAGGGAGCTAAACATGTGACTCAAGGGCTGGTGCCAAGAAAAAGGACACAAATCTGTAGGTAAATGGCAACAGTTTTGGGAGCGAAAGTTCTTTAAATTTAATGGACTGTATCTGACTAAGGAGGGAGTCAGTGCATTGGGGCAGAAGTTTGATGTCGTTGCAGAATATTTAAACTAGCAAATGGGGAGAGGGGTGCAGCACCCGATACATCGAATGAGGAGAACACCCTTCCCCCCTCAGCTAGTGATCAAACAAGAGTTCAGCATGTTTGCAGTTCATTTGCATCACCAGGTAAGGTAAAAGATCCGGCTCCCCATACGATGCACAAGGGAAATGCCAGACCTCACCCAACAACTAACACACCAAAATCTAGCCAATGGAAAATCATGTACACAAATGTTCACAGTCTGGGAAACAAGATCCCAGACCTGGAGGCAATAATGACAGAGGTTAAACTGGACACAGTAGCCATTAACGAGACATGGTTCACCAGTAATCACACTTGGGAGACTTCAGTACCCAGCTATGTACTGTTCAGAAGAGACCATAGTGCAAAAGGTGGGGGCGGTGGAGTGGCCCTTTACATCAATGAAAATATCAAAGCTACAGAAATTCAGAATATACATAAGGAGCCAGAAGAACTGTGGGTCACCCTGGAAGCAGGAAATGGGACAGCCATACAAACTGGGATTGTCTACTGGCATCCATTCCAGGGGGAGGACATAGACACATCACTGTTAGAAGGTATACAAAATATGACAGCTAAAGGGGAGGTTCTAATAATGGAATTCTTCAACATGCCAGATACAGATTGGTCAATACCAGCAGGAACATCTGCCAGAACTAGACACATTGTGGATTCCCTGCAGGGGGAGGGCTTCAAACAACTGGTACAACAACCCACAAGAGACAGGGCTATCCTAGATCTAGTACTGACTAACAGGGAAAGGATCACAGATCTCCAGGTAGAGGGTCACCTGGGGGCCAGTGACCATCACATGGTATGGTTCAGTTTGGCCACCACAACTAAATCATCCCTTTCCAAGGCAAAAATGTGGGACTTCAGAGAAGCTGACTTTGATATGATGGCCAACAGAGTTAAGCTAGCCCTGGCAAAAAGAAATACAGGTGAGGGGTTATAGGCAAAGTGGGAAAGCATTAAGGATGCAATACTTGAAGCAAAATCCTTTGTGTTATGAGAGAAAAGGAAATGCAAAAGAAGAAGGAAACCACTTTGGTTCTCAAAAACAGTAGCAGAAAAGGTCAAAGCCAAAAGGCTGTCCTTCAGGAAATATAAGGGAATGCAGTGGGATGAAGATAGGGAGGCATACCAAACTTCCCTAAGGGAAGCAGAGAAGGCAATAAAGCAGGCAAAGGCCTAAACCAAGGAAACACTAGCACAAACAGTAAAAGAAGGTAACAAGACTTGCTATAGATATGTTAGTGAAAGGAGAAAGTCCAGAAGGGTATTGCTAAGATTAAAGGGGATAAGGGGGCATGTGAGGCGGATGACCATGCAAAAGCATATATCCTAAATATATACTTCTGCTCAATATTTACTGAAGAGAAGGTAGGGTAGGGCCCGCAGCTCAGCACCATGGACAAGGGGGAGGGAGGTGTGCACTAGTCCCTTCACAAAAGAAAGGGTCCTACAAGAGTTCGATAAGCTCAGGGTGGACAAGGCAATGAGACCTGATGGCATACATCCCAGGGTACTAAAGTAGCTAAGGGTGGAAATAGCAGAGCCATTATCAGAACTGTTTAGTGAGTCTATGAGCACAGGAGAGGTCTCAGAAAACTGGAGAAGGGGTCAAGTGGTAGCAGGGAGGAAGTGGGGAACTACAGACCAGTCAGTCTTACCTCAGTAGTGGGCAAGATTATGGAGGCATGCCTTAAGGAAAGGATAGTGCAACACCTGGAAACCATAGGAGCACAGGATCCAAGACAGCAAGGGTTCACAACAGGAAGGTCCTGTCAAATTAATCGCATAGATTTATTTGACTAGGTAACCAGAGTGGTGGACCAAGCGGGAGCAGTTGATGTTGCCTACCTTGACTTCAGCAAAGCTTTTGATACTGTTCCACAAAGAAGATTGATTAATATGTTGAGTAGGCTCAGGATTGGTCAGAAGTTGGTCAACTGGGTGGCAAACTTGTTGACGGGCAGAAAACAGAAAGTAGTGGTAAATCATATACAGTCAGAAGAGATGCAAGTCACAAGTGGGGTACCTAAGGGATCAGTCCTGGGGCCAGTCCTCTTCAATATCTTCATCAGTAACATTGCAGATAGACTTGAGGGTAAGGTTTGTCTGTTTGTCGATGACAACAAGATCTGCAAAAGAGTAGATGATCCAAATAGGGTGGGCAGAATGAGAAGAGATCTGGCTAAACTGGCAAAATGGTCAAAAGAGTGGCAACTGGGGTTTAATGCAAAGACGTGCAAGATCATGCACATAGGTAAGAGAAACCTTGAAGCCACCTATAGGCTGGGAGGGGAGTTGCTGGCAATTACAAGGGAAGAAAGAGACTTAGACATCATCATCACAGATGACCTGAAATCATCTAAGCAGACCACTAAAGCAGTAGGTAAGGCTAGGGGGATGTTGGGGTGTATTAGTAGGGGTGTCACAAGTCATAAGAGGGAGGTAATAATCCCACTTTACAAGACACTGATTAGGCCCCATCTGGAGTATTGCGTGCAGTACTGAAGGCCACACCTTCACAAGGACATTAACCAAATTGAGGCAGTCCAGAGAAGGACAACCAAAATGGTGCAGGGACTGCATCAGAAGACATATGAGGACAGATTAACGGAGCTCAATATGTATACCTTTGAGCAAAGGAGGGAGAGAGGTGATATGCTCGAAACATTCAAACACCTTAAGGGCATTAACAAGGTGAAAGAGTCTAACGTGTTTCAGTATAAGAAAAATAGCAGGACAAGAGGACACAGCATGACATTAGAGGGAAGCTGATTAAGTAATAATGTGTGGAAGTTCTTTTTCACAGAAAGGGTGGTGGATGCATGGAACAGACTACCTCAGGAAGTGGTGGACATGAATACAGTGCAGGGCTTCAAACAGGCATGGGATAGGCATACGGGAACAATACAGATGAGATGAATAGATAGGCCATTGACAGAGTAAAGACTGATGGCACATTCATAAGGTAAAAAAAGAAATGGGCAGACTGGATGGGCGTTGCAGTCCTTATCTGCCATCAGCTTCTATGTTTCTGTATGTTTCTATATCTATTTTTAGTATCTTCTTTTGGTTTTTTCCTTTTCCATTGTGGCTCCTCATCAAATGCTCTGGCTGTGTGAATTGCGATGTCTGCAGCTAGAAGGTTTTTGAACAACCCCCAGACAGATCTTGGTCCCTTTCTGGCTATGTAGTTGCAGCCAGATTACTTCTGATGTGCCCTCCTCCCCTTCTTCCCGATTACATCTGATCCCTTCCCTAACGTAAATGGCACCCCCCCCGCCTTCCCTTTATCTCTATCCCTTTGGAATAGTTGATACCCTGGGATGGTTAGGTCCCAGTCATGGTGCCTGGTTTCCCACATCTCAGTCATGGCAGCTATGTCCACCTCCCCCTCTGCCATCAATGCAACTCTGCCAACTTATTCCCCAGGCTCCTAGCATTTAGTGAAACCATTCTCGACACTGCTCCTAGCCTTTCTGGTTCTTTACCCTTCACTTAAACCCCCTATTTCACCTAAGCTCGTATCTATCCCAGTGGTGGGGGGAGATCCATTGGACCCCACCCTCTCCTAGTGATTCCCAGCCTCAATGCCTCCCCCTACCTAGTTTAGAGGATACCTCTCATTGATGAAACCCCCAGCTTCTGCTTCAGCACCTGTGACCCTGCCCTGCTGAGGTGTAACCTATCCCCCACAAAACGATCTGTGTTATCCCATGTACTATCCCAGTCTCCCACCAATCCATACCCATTGGACACACATTATTCCCTCAACCACTTGTTGAAGTCACTGATTCTTCTCTTCCTGTGTGTACTATCCCTTGGCACTGGCAGAACTTCTGAGAAGGCTACCATTGTTCCCTCTTTGCTGCATAGTTTTCCCACTTCTCTGAAACTGTCTTGTACCTCCTCTATCCTTCTCCGTCCCAGATCATTTGTTCCCAGGTGCACCACAATGTGCAGCTTCCCCTCCTCCTTCCTCACATATCTGACCAAATGGAGTTCCTGTGGTTTTCAAACATTGTTCACAGGTGAAAAGTATTTTGCGTTGATGGACTTTTTGAAATTAGTTCTGTCTGTTGTGGTACCTGTGTGGTGGTTTGCAGATGAAATGAGTGTTGAAATATCAGGTGCTGATGTAGATAGAGTAGGTATATTTGTATCCATATACCACTTTGTCTAGGTCAGCAGCCTGTTATTCAAGAACAGTGAAAATATCAAGATATATTGTTAAGGTTATTGCTTCACCCCATTGTATGTATATATTTATATGATATATATCATATATCCTGCATTCTAAGTGACACTGTTTCACTAAACAGTTTGTTTCTCACTACTACCTGCAACTTACTCAATTAACATTGCAAAGGACACTCAGCTGTTTCCCATAGTGTTTCTGAAACCACCAGCCCATTACTATGCTACTGTCAGCTTCACTACAGCCTGCATTCTAAATGGCACTGCTTCACAAAACAGTCTCTGTTTCTCACTCCCACCTGCAACTAACTCAATTAACATTGCAAAGGATACTCAGCTGTTTCCCATCATGTTTCTGAAACTCCCAGCCCATTCAAAAGACTCATGCACACTGGGACCACACACACACACACACACACACAAACAAAGAGCAGACAGCACACAGGAACAGGGAAACATAGCAATTCTTCTGACGCGCCTACCCCCATTGTATAAATAGCGCACATAATGTACAGATCGTGTGTTATGGAAAATAGTCTCACTCCTGCAGAATGAGCTCTGGCACTCATGAGTATCCAGAGCTAACTCTGCAGGAGTGAGAATATTTTTCATGTCACACTCCTGTTCATCGTGTGTGTGTGTGTGTGTGTGTTTTTGTCTATATATATATCTCCGCCAGCAGGTGGTCGGCATCCACAGCTGATGCTCAGAACCACCAGATCAGAGGAACTGCCTAGGAAAGGTATGGCAAAACCGCATCCAATCGGAAGGCAAGCACACTCCACAGCTTTGCCTCCGATTGGTCCCTGCTTCACCCTGCTTATTTTTCCAATTTCTGAGTGTTTTCTGGGGCATTGATGTTCAATTTTGCATGAAAAAGAGCTGTTTTCATGTAATTGTGGGGTGTGGGGAAACTTTTTATAGGCTTAGACTTGTAAGAACAGTGATTACAGCCTTCTTGTCAAGTATTGTGAAGCCAGATGCTTTGGCTCCTCAGCCCCTTCCCTAGTCTTTCAGGTGCAAATTTTTGGCCCCCTGCTGCACTGCTGACACTTGCATTTGCAAAGTGCTTAAATTACAGTGCTCTTTCTTTATTTCCTCTGAAGAGGACCCTTGCCAAGCGCTCCTAACTGAGTGCCAGGGCCAGTCTCTGCCAGCTGGCGGTCGGCATCCACAGCCTACGCTCGGAACTACCAGACTGGAGGAACTGCCCAGGAAAGGTACAGCAAAGCCGCAATTTTTATGCCAACCCGCCCTTCCCCCTCCTCTACCCCTTCTTATATAGACACTTTCCCACCAATAGTATAAATCACGCCCACTGCGTCTCACTGCTCTACAGCCTGCTCTATATCCCCTTGCTAGCTACCAATCAGCAGATTCATATTCTGCTCTATTACTCTGCCCATACTGTTGAGTCTAAACCTGGTCACTGTAAGCACTTAAGCATCAGAGTGAGCAATACCTACACTAGGCATCCCTTACTGCGCTACGCTATCCTTCTCCCTCGAAATACAATCCCAC
Organism: Neoceratodus forsteri; assembly: GCA_016271365.2. NCBI lineage: Eukaryota > Metazoa > Chordata > Ceratodontiformes > Ceratodontidae > Neoceratodus > Neoceratodus forsteri. Next base: position 27,224,475 of record JADMNL010000035.1, on the reverse strand, counting down.
ACTACTTAAGTTCTACTGTCCCTGACATTAGCTGGATAAGTCAATTATAGTAGCCATTTATTGTAGGCACTACGAAAGACACTTGCTATAGTACCATCTGCATACCATTTATAATGGGGAGAATTCCCTGGATCCTTCTTGCACTATTACTGTATCCCGATCACAGTGAAAAATGCTGTCACTCACAGGATACTACACAGGGAGACATGACGCCGTACTCGACATACTGCAACACTGCAACAGTCCCAAGAGACTGGGTATATGTATATGACTTCCCACCGCTACAACGTTACCCTTGGAATAGCTACGATGGAGGGACACAGTCGGATTTGCAATTGTATGGCACTCATCTCCGTCTCCACACAGTAAAATCTTACATGCTCCTATCTGCAAGAGTAATAATCATCACTCTTACGGGAGGCCAAAGCTTCACATCCGGATGGCAAGGAAGGCTGCATCAGAATAAAAAAAAGTGGGCAAAAGCAAGAATATATAACCTATCTCTTGCGGCAATCATGAAAATATTGATTTTATTATTAATATGCTCTGGAAATATGGAACTTAACCCAGGACCCCCAGAGGCCATCACTGCACCATCAGACCTAGCCAAGATTAAAGGATTAAGCTTTCTCCATATTAATGTATGCAGCCTGCTAAAAAAGATCACGATGATCCAAGCCTGGGTTAACCATACTCTACCAGATATACTGGTAGTGTCCGAGACATGGCTCAGGCCTGCCACAGCCGACAAAGACATAAACTTACCCAACTATCAACTATTCAGAGCTGACCGTCAATCCAGGGAAGGGGTTGTAGCGATATATGTAAAGGACAGCCTATCTGCAACCTGCCTTGACTCATCTTCTATGGCAAAAGAATTCAAATGCCTATTCCTCAAAGTGGCTCTTACCCATACTGCATTATTGCAGCTAATTGGCTGCTATAGGCCTCCTTCAGCTGGCCTCAAGCTACTATCTCATCTGGGTGACTTAATCAAAAAGGAGACTGAGGAAACTATAATTATAGGAGACCTAAACCTAAATTGGCTCTCTAAGGCAGCTACACCTTTAATATCATTCTGTGACACATATAGGCTCACCCAGCTCATAAATGAACCTACCAGAATCAACAAAAAGACTACAAGTAACAGCACACTATTAGTTGTTATACTAGTGAGTAAACCTCACCTTTTCTCGCACGTTGGAGTCCTGTTCAATGATATCAGCGACCACTGCCTTATTGCGGGAGTAAGAGCAGCATGTAAGCCTTCATCTCCCACTAAGTTCACAGTGAGGAGATCAAAACCCAAATTTAATATTAATGCATATCTGGAAGAGATAAAGCACTCCACATGATGGCAAGAGTTTTACTTAGCAAACACATAGCATAAGATGTTCTAAATGGCATTATTACAGGAGCCCTTAACGTCCATGCACCAGTATCTAAAGTACGTATCAAAAATAAAACCTGTCATTGGTTCACTTCAGACCTTAAAACCACCCTCCTAGACAGAGACAAGCTATGGAAAAAGGCACGAAAAACTTAGATATCAGCTGATTGGGAGCAGTTCTAAAAAGCCAGGAATATCTGCACCAGGAAAGTACGAGACACTGAGGCTGCTTACTATATGACTGAACTAGACTCCTCCTGCCACAACCCTGCCAAGTCATGGAACACTATAAAAGACATAGCACGACATAACCCAAGTAACTCACTCCCAGCCAAAATACACAGTGGAACAAAAACCATCAATGATGGACTGGAAGTCTTGGAGTCCTTTAACAATCACTTTACAACTGCAGGACTAGCATTCGACACCTCTCCAGCTAACCAAATGCGCTCCCGGTTAGGTATACAGAACACTGAAGCACGGGTAACTGACTCTACCTTCTCCTTCATACCAGCCACTCTGAAGCAGGTGGAAGAACTAATTTCACAACTGGACACCAAAAAAAGTGCAGGTGCAGGCTCCCTTGACCCCTACTTTTTAAAAATTGCCATACAAGTATTAGCAGTGCCAATAACACACCTATTTAACCTCTCATTACAATTAGGAACTATCCCATCAATCAGGAAAACCACTCAAGTAATTCCATTATTGAAAGCAGGGTACCCCATGGACCTCAACAACTACAGACCAATTTCCATTCTCCCTGTGCTGTCCAAACTGCTGGAAAAAATCGTGAGCACCCAACTAAGAGGATACCTTGAAGTGGCTAATCTTTTAAATCCAGCACAATCTGGATTTAGAGCCAAGCACAGTACATCACAGCCCTTGCAAAAGTAACCAATGATTGGCAACTCGAACGGGATAAAAAAAATTGTGTCTGTGCTGTATTCTTAGACCTGAGTAAAGCCTTCGATATGGTCGGCCACGAACTGCTCCTCTCCTCCGTGAAATCCATAGAACTCGACTCAAACTCCATTAGATGGTTTAACAACTATGTCACGGGAAGAATCCAGCAGGTGAAGGCCGAAGAAGACCTATCCCCACTCAAACCACTACAAAGAGGAGTACCCCAAGGATCTATCCTCGGTCCAATCCTCTTTGCCATCTATATCAATAGCATTGACAATAACCTTAGCAAAGCCACTGTACACCTGTTTGCTGATGATACAGTACTGTATGTCAGCCACCCTTCTCCTGTAACAACATGCATAGAATTACAAGCAGAATTCAACCTACTACAACATCAACTACTGGGAAAAAAACTTCTGCTAAATGCAAAAAAAACTAAGGCAATGTTTTTCTCCCCCCAAATACAAACAGGATACTCCATCCCAAACAATTGCCCTCACATATCCACTGTTCTTGGTGAAAATCTTGAATGTGTCACAAAATTCAAATACCTGGGTGTCTGGCTAGACAGCAGACTCGACTACTTAGAACATCTGGAAGAATTGCTAAAAAAACTCCGACAGAGGCTTGGACTCTATTACAGAATAAAGCACTTTCTCACAAGCGAATCTAAAAAGAAGATGGTCCAGGCCACATTTCTCTCAGTAATCGACTATGCTGACTTCTTATATGGTTGTTGCTCCATCTCAAATATGAACAAACTGGACACACTCTACCATAGAGACCTGTGGTTTATTACAGATCTACCTCTCAGCACTCACCACTGTTCACTCTATGCTGCAGTTGGATGGACCTCACTCCAATTTAGAAGAGACAGTAATACCACACTATGGACTTATAGAGCTATAACCCAGATGCTACCAAAATATGTCTCAGACTGCTTCACACAAGCCTCATCAAGTAAATATGTCCTAAGAAGTCTAAATTTCATCATGCTTAAAGTGCCCAAATTCAACTCTCGCTACGGTAGATCTGCCATTAGCTATGTGTTATCTTCCGTATGGAACACGATGCAGAAGACACTGAAAGTGAACAAACACATATCAGTTGCATCCTTCAAATATCTGTACACTAGGCTTATCAAAGAAAAATATAATTGTTTTCACCAACAGTAGAGTAATCCTAATTTTATCCATCTCCCTCGCCATCTAGCCGATTCATCTGTGGAAGCTATCTGCTATTCCCAAGAGTCATCATTTTCACAATCCATGCATTTCTCCTTCCATCCACTTCTCCTTAATCCTGTATTATACATCACTGCCCTATTCCCCCCTGTTATTTACTACCCCAGTACGGGCCTTCTTCCTCCTTCCTAGGCCCACTGTTAATCCCTACCACAGTACCAGCCTTCTCCCTCCTTCCTCCTCCTCCCTCACTATCCATTTACACCCCTCCCCTCTCCCCTCCTCCTCACCCCTGCCTACAACCGATATTAAGACCTTAATTCGTCTATCTCCTCTGCCACCTGTCCCCTCTTGTACATACCCCTACATACCTCTCCTCATAGAAACACCTTAGCAGCTGACCAGACATCACATCATCCTCCTTCCTAAACCTCCAGAAAATCTCCTGATATCTTACACTTTAAATCTTAATACCCATAAATTATTTATTCTACCAATCAAACGAGCTGGCTACTCCATAACCTATGTAGATTGGTGTTAATTGCTTATTGGCCCATCCTTTTCTTGTATTGTATTTTACCAATGTACTACTACCCTTGAAATTAGTTTATAGTCTGAGTATGATGTCTCCTCAAAGTGTGTGTACATTGAATTATACTATATTCTTATGTAAATTGAACCTTGACCTTACCAGGTCCATCTTGCAAATGAGCTGTGCTCAATGATGCTCGCCTGGATAAATAAAGATTTGATTGATTGATTGATTGATATATATATATGTGCACACACACACACACACACACACATATTGCAAAAAATATACACTAATACAGACATTAGGGCTAAAACATACATAGAAACATACAATTTGTTAGCAGATAAGGACCACATCAATAGAAATATATAATTTGTTAGCAGATAAGGACCACTAGGCTGACCCAATCTGCCCCTTTTCTCTACTTACAGTATTACCGTAGACCCTACTTAATCTCAGGCTGTTTTTCCCTCACCCCACTAAGATTCTCTTATGTATATCCAATGCCTACTTGAACCCCTGTTGATTATTTGGGTTCAGAATATTGAAAACTGCCAAAGGTATGCCCGAGTATTGAAAAATTTCAATGTATGTTCAGAACTTTGCTGCCTTTTAATATTTTTACCCCAGATTGTATTGTCAGTATAGCCTTTTTATGACCCCACCTTATGAACCCGGTAGAAGAAAATGTTCAAATCCAGGGCGAAAGGTGATTTCAAGGAATAATTGTGAATTCATCTTTCTGGCTGAATTGAAAACATTTCATCTACCTTATTCATGTGGTGGGGTACAAAAAAGATCGTTTTGAAAATTTGGGGGAAAAATACTAAAATTGACCAGGTTAAGAGTAAAAGTTCAAAACACATTGAAATGGGGGGATATTGGGATGCATAGGGAGAGGCATCACCAGTAGAAAACAGGAAGTTGTTGTCCCTCTGTACAGACAGCTGGTGAGACCACATCTGGAGTACTGTGTACAGTTCTGGAGACCCCATCTCAGCAAAGACATAGACAGGGTGGAGGCTGCCCAGACGAGGGCAACCAAAATGGTGCAGGGTCTGCACCAGAAGACATATGAAGAAAGACTAAAGGAGCTTAAGATGTATTACCCCGAGGAAAGGAGGGAGAGGGGGACATGACAGAAACTTTCAAATACCTCGAGGAACTCAAAGTCCAAGAGGGTAGCATCTTTCAGAAAAAGAGACGTGCAAGAACAAGAGGGCACAATTTGAAGATAGAGGGGGGATGGCTCAGAGGTAATATGAGTAAGTATTTCTTCACAGAGAGGGTTATAGATGTATGGAACAGCCTTTCTGAGGAGGTCATAAATTCAAAAACAGTGGGGGAATTCAAGAATGCATGGGACAGACATAAGGCAGTTCTGGGAGGGTAGGAGGAAGTAGGCTGTTGGTTAACTAGGACCTGCAGCTTATCCGTTAGGCAGGGAAATGGGCAGACTAGGTGGGCCATGCGGTCCTTATCTGCCATCAGATTCTGTGTTTCTATGTTTCTATGAAATACATTATATCAATGGCACTTGCCAGTTTTCCTCAGTTCCCAGTCCAGGGCTGAAGAATGAAGATGTGTCTCCAGTCCAGGAAGGATTGCAGCATAGGACATCTGGTAGGTAAGTATAGGGTAAGGGGGGTGTGGGTGCTGACTTGGTGGTTTAGGGTGGGGTATAGGGATGGTGGGTAAACAACAAGGGACCATTAACTTCATTTCAGGTCTGAAATGTAAAAAAGAAGAAAAAAAGACATTATGGGACAGTTTACTTTTTTCAGGTACAGTACAATATCTCCAACACTAGAAATTGGCACCCCAGTGTCATCTTCATGCTTGTCAGCACTGGGGACGTGCACCCTCATGTCACAGGCTGCTGGGCTGGGGCTTTGGAATATACACATGCTGTGGATTGGGCACCCCCATGCCAGTAGATTGTCACAGTGGGGGGGGGTCAAAAACAAAATGGAGGTGGGATACAAACTGGAGACACTATGAATTGGGCACCCCAGTGTCAGTAGATTGTCACGGTGGGTGGTCAAAAACAAAATGGAGAGGAGAGACAAACTCTTACCAGGGCTAGGCATCCAGTGTCAGCATATTTCAATAGAATATATGTTTAGCTTGTGCTGGCCACTGTGCACCGTGATGTCCAGTTTAAAGCAAGCAGGCTGCTCTTTGATGCAGCTTGTTAATTGTAGCAGTCAGGGGGAAGACAACAAATTCACACACAGCACATTCATGAGTGGTGGGTTACATAGATACATAGACAGTGTCGGCAGATAAGGGCCTATGGCCCACCCAGTCTGCCCATTTGAGCTTGTAAGTTCAGTTTGTTTTCCTAGAAGTCCGTTTCCCCTTACCCCTGACCTCTAGAATTCCTTTATGTCTATCCCATGCATTCTTAAATCCCGTGATTGTTTCAGCCCCCACCACTTCCTCTGGCAGGGTGTTCCACTTGTCCATCACCCGCTCTGTGAAGAAATTCTTTCTCATGTTTCCTCTGAATCGTCCTCCCTCCAACTTCATCCCATGCCCTCTAGTCCTGGAACATCTTTTCGCTTAAAATAGTGTTTTCCTGCACCCTGTTTCTCCTGTAAGATACTTGTATGTCTCTATCATATCCCTCTCTCCTCCTCTCCTCCAGGGAGTACATGTTCAGTTCCTTCAACCTGTCTTCATAGGACTTGTGATGCAATCTATGCACCATCTTTGTTGCCTCCTCTGAACCTTCTCTAACCTGTCATGTCCTTACGGATATGGTCTCCAGAACTGTACACTGTACTCCAGGTGGGGCCTCACTAGTGTCTTGTATAGCGGAATTATGACCTCCTTTCCTGCTGGTGATGCCCCTGCCTATACATCCCAGCATCCTATTTGCTTTACCTGATGCCTTGTCACACTGTTTCCCTACCTTGAGTTCATCAGAGATGACAACCCCAAGATCCCTTTCCTGCTTGGTGCATGCTATATCCTCACCCCCCAACTGATATATTGTGCCAGGGTTTTTGTGCCCCATATGCATTATCTTGCACTTTTGCATTGAATTTCAACTGCCAAACCCTTGACCATTCTTCAAGTTTCTGCAGGTCCCTTCTCATTCTGTCTACACCCTCTGGTGTGTCTACTCTGTTACAGAGCTTTGTGTCATCAGCGAACAGTGAGATTCTGCCTTCTAGATCCTGTGCAATGTCACTGATGAAGATGTTGAATAGGACCGGTCCCAGCACTGATCCCTGTGGTACCCCACTGGTCACTCTTCCCTCTGTGGGAGGACAGCCATTTACCACCACCCTCTGGGTCCTGCCACCCAGCCAGTTACCTACCCACCACACTACTGTCCTGCCCACACCCATATTCCCAGTTTGTGTAATAGTCTTCTATGTGGCACAGTGTCAAAGGCCTTGCTGAAGTCCAGATAGGCCATGTCCACTGCCCTCCCCTGATCCACCTCCCTAGTCACCCAGTCAAAAATTCAATGAGGTTGGTCTGACATGACCTCCCCTGGTGAAACCATGCTGCCTTGGGTCCTGTAATCCATTGACAAACTAGATGTTCCACCAATCTCTCCTTCAGTAGTGCTTCCATGATCTTTCCCACTACCGAGGTGAGGCTGACTGGTCTGTAGTTCCCTGCTTCCTCTTTGTTCCCACTTTTGTATAAGGGACAACATCTGCTGTCCTCAGTCTTTGGGTACCTCCCTGTTTCCAGTGATTGGCTAAACAGGATAGCCAGAGGTTCAGCCACCACTCTCTTAGTTCTTTAAGGACCCTGGGGTGCACCCCATCTGGCCCCATTGCTTTGTCAACTCTTATTACTTCCAGTTCCTTCAGGACCCTTTCTCGTGTAAAGGGACTTGTGTCCATTTCTGCACCATTCTCACCCCTTGTACTCCTTCCAGACCCATTACCCCCCTCTTCCTCAGTAAAGACTGAGCAGAAATACCTGTTCAATATGTCAGCTTTACTGTTGTCATCCTCCATGCAACTCCCATCCTCCCCCTTCAGTCTCACTATCCCTCCCTTTGTCTTTCTTTTTTCACTTATGTACCTGTAAAAGGTTTTGTCCCCTTTAACCACTGATTTTGCAATGTGTTCTTCTGTCTGAGCTTTGGCTTCCTTACTGACTTCCCTGTCTCCTTTGTTTCTCCTGGTACTTCTCCCTATCCCCTTCTGCCTGTGTCTTTTGTATTGCCTGAATGCAATCTTTTTGGCTTTCACTTTCTTTGCTACCTCTTTGGAAAACCATAATGGTCTCCTCTTCCTTTTCCTCTTGCTAACCTGCTTAATGCATAATTCTGTTGTTCTTATAATCCCCATTTTAAATACTGCCCACTGTTCCTCAACCCCTGATTCCTGTCCCATTCCTTAATGCCTCTTTAAGTATCTCCCCATTTTCCCAAAGTCTGTCCCACTAAAATCCAGGATCGTGTTTTGTGAGGTTTGGTTCTGCTCTTTCTGTGATTTCAAACCACAATGACTGGTGGTCACTGTTACCCAGGTGCTCCCCACTGTTACCCCCATCACACTGTCCCTGTTTGTGAGCAGAAGGTCCAGTATTGCCTTCTGCCGAGTTGGTTCCATGACCAGTTGCTTGAGGAAGGCACCCTGAAGAGATCCAGGATAAATCTGCTCCTAGTTGATGCTGCTGCTGGGATGCTCCAGTCCACGTCTGGAATATTGAAGTCTCCAACCAGTACTACTTCACCTTGTCTGCCATCCTTTGGATGGCTAGCATCAACTCCTATCTGTTTCTTCCTCCTGGGCTGGTGGTCTATAGACCACACCTGTGCGGATGGCTGGCCCCATTTTCCTTTCCAGCTTTACCCACAGTATCTCCCCATTTTGTTCCTCCTGGATCTCTGTGGCCCTTATGTCATTTTTCACATACAGTGCCACTCCTCCTCCCTTCCTGCCTGCTCTGTCTCTTCTGAATATGTTGTAGCCAGGTATGGCCATCTCCCAGTCATGGTTATCATTACACCAGATTTCAGTGATGGCCACAATGTCCAGGTCTGACTGTACCATGACAGCCTCCAGATCTTCCATCTTGTTGCTCTTACATATAGCTCTATCCCTGCTGAATGACAACAGCATAACCCCACAGGCACACAGGGAAACAGCCCTGCTACCTATCACATGAATGCATTCTCGTAATATGACCATATGACCGCATGACTACTTCATCAAAGGCTTTCTCCTCCCCTTCATCTTCGCACTTCTAGGGTTCTCTTATGTCTATCCCATACATGTTTAAATCTTGCCACTGTGCTTGCTCCCACCACCTCCTGTGGCAGGCCATTCCACGAGTTCACCACCCTTTCGGTGAAAAAAAAAACTTCTTCATATTGCCCCTCAATCTGCCTCCTTCCAATTTCATATCATGCCCCATCAATCCTGTAGTCCTCTTATATTTTAAGATGTTTCCCTCTTGCACTTTGTTTATGCTCCTAAGGTACTTGAATGTTTCTATCATATCACCCCCATCCCTCCTCTCCTCCAGTGAGTACATTTTTTTTCTACCTCTCTTTATGTACCCATACCTCATTGGCCTCTCCCCAGTGAAGTCATTTGGCTCAGGCTGTTCCCATCCTCCTGAAGCCTCAGTCCATTCACTAGTTGCCCCTTTCCTCGACACAAGCTCCTAATCCCCCCCAGATCAGAGCCCCGGGGAGCAAGGGACGCCACTCCTCCTGTGCTCTATCTAAGTGTCAGCCAGGAGATGTGCGAGGAGGACCAGGAGGGCTGTGAGCCTGGAATGGACTTGGTGCCAGGCCCCTAGACCCACCTTTGCCTACCAATGGATAGTGTTTTTTTCACTTGTTTCACCCTGCCCCCTCTCTAACCCATTGGAGCTCAGATGTGCAATGACATTCAGCGTCCGTCAAGCTCCAACCCCAGCCATATGGCTTACGATGCCACTTTTTACTGCCACCCCCCGACTACTGCCAGAGGTCACACTGGAGCAACGCATGACCCTACACCCTCCCCAGGAAGAGAGAACTGTCCTCCGGATGATCCATCCCTTTCTGCCCCTGCCAATCCCCGATGATCCAGGCTTATTCCCGAAACCAGGTTGCCAGCATGGCACGAGGTGAGGCAACCAGTGCCTTAACCCTCAGCACCACCGGGCCAGCTTCAGTGAGTATATGTTGAGGTCCTTCAGTCTCTCTTCATATGTTTCCTGGTGCAAGCCCTGTACCTTCTTGGTCTCCCTCCTCTGGACTGCCTCCACCCTGTCAATGTTCTTTCAAAGACTGGCCTTCAGAATTGCACAGTGTACTCCAGGAGAGACCTTGCCAGTGTTGTATACAACAGCATCACAATCTCCCTCCTTCTGTTAATGATACCTCTGCCTATGTATCCCAACATGCCAGTAGCCCTGCCTTTTAGCCTTTGTGCTCTGCTTAGACACCTTTAGGTCATCTGAAATGACAACCACCAGATTCCTTTTTTTCCTTGGTGAATGTCAATAACTCCCCCCCCCATCCTGTAGCGTTCCCCAGGGTTCCCTCATCTCAGGTGCATTATTTTGCACTTTTTGGATTAAAAACTTAGCTGCCAAAGCTCTGACCATTTTTCAAGCTTTTGAAGATTACTCCTCATTTTTGTATAACCCCTCTGGTGTATCTACCATGCCACAGATCTTGGCATCATCCACAGTTGGACCTTTCCCTCCAGCCCTTCTGCAATTTCACTAAGGAAGACATTAAATAGGACTGGCTCCAGGACTGATCCCTGAGGCACCCCATGGGTCACCCCCCCCTCTTCCCAGATTGAATCCCATTAACCACGACCCTCTGCCTCCTGTCAACCAGTTCTTAACCCAGTTTGCCAACTTGGGGACCATGCCTAGACTACCCTTCTTGTTAACCAGCCTTTTATGCAGGATGGTGTTGAAGGTCTTGATAAAATTGAGGTAGGTGACATCCACCACTCCCCCTTGATTAATCTCCTTAGCCACCCATCAAAAACATTTATCAGATTCATTTGACACAACCTTCCTGATGTGAAACCATATTGCTTTGGAACATGGGCATCTTTGCATTCCAAGTGTCCCACTATTATCTTTTTAAGCAGTGTTTCCATGATCTTGCCACAACTGAGGTGAGGCTGACTGGCCTATAGTTCCCTGCTCCCACTTTTGTGTAAAGGGACTATATGTGCCCTTCTCAAGTCTTCTGGAACCACTTCTGTGTTGAGTGATTTGGTGAACACATCTGCCAGAGGTGCTGCTAGTTCCCTCCGCAGCTCCCTCAATATTTCCAGGTGTATGCCATCTGGTCCATTGCTTTATCCACCTAAGGTTTTGTGATCTCCTCAAGGACTCTCTCCATTGTGAATGGACTGGTGTCCACCTCTCCCCCCTACTTTGTATCTGCTGCCCATCTGTGGACCCTGACATTCCTTTCCAGTGAATACTGAACAGAAGTATTTATTCAGGATTTCTGCCTTTTCTGGGTCTTCCTCCTTACACTCTCCTTCATTTCCTTTAAGCCTTACAATCCCTGCTGTTTTTTCCTTTTTTCACTGATGTACCATGTAGAATTTTTTGTCCCCTTACTTCCCCATCTGTGCTAATCCTTTCTCAGTCCACACCTTGGCACTCCTAACTGCCTTCCAAGCTTCCATTAGACATCCTAGGTACATGCCCCTGTCTTCCTCCCTTTTGATCTCCTCATAGATGCTCCACTGGTAGCATCTCCAGGACCACAACATTTTAACACTGATACCCGGGGACTGCCTTAAGGGAGCTTCCATCAGTTTTTAGGCATAATACCCAGGTACAGTACCAGGCAGGAGTGGGTAGAGGCCTACTGTACAGAAGGATTGCAGACAGGTATCGCCTAATGCTATAATTAATAAGTACAGAGCTGCACCTACTTGGGTCTAGTTAAATGCGGCAACCAAAACTTGCTGTGGTGCTCACCTAGTCAGGCCTGGCTAAACAGTGGCTTGTTGCATTACCTCACCACCAATGCTGAGTACCTAATTGGAGTTAGTCAGCATGAGTTGCCCAGCTAGACAGTTTACCTTTACAGAAAGTTTGGAGAGTAATAAAGCTATGTTGTTTCTGCCCAAACTGGTATCTTTCTTGTCCAGCCATCTGTGTTGTGTAATATAGTGCATGTTTGTAAATGTGTGTGCATGTGTGTGTGTGTGTGGGGGGGGTGACAAGGTTAAATATGGCCCTGCCTCATTTGTTATACAGAAAGAGTTTAATTACAAGGGTCTGTTTCTTTCCTCTCTTTTTCTGTCTCTTCTCTGTCTGGTTGTGCAATAAAATCTTATGAGACCTAGGAACTGATCACTCTGACAGTTTCGCAATTGTTCACCTCTCACTATAACTCTGTCTTCACTTACTGTTTTGTTTTTTCTTCCCCCTTGCATATCTGCAATTATAAAAAATATATGTGGAAATGTCACTGATACTGGGACCCTTTTGTTTAAAACTGTATATAGTTATACTGTTGAAGTAATTACAAAAACTGGAATTCAAAGGGTTAATGTGAAATACAGTTGTTAAGCCTTTTGCAGAGCTGCAAACAAGAGGTCCATTCTGGGTCACTATGTTCTTTTAAGAACATTCTGGAAACTTATAAGAACACTCTGTGAGAAGCAGGCTTTGTTTACAAGTTCCCAAAGACTTATAAAAAGAGCAGCAATGCTTTTGCTAGAGAGACAAGGAGAGTGAGAGATTGAAACTTGGAATTAAGAGATACACACAGAAGAAGTACTTAGTTTACTCTGTTTGTACTGCCTTTGTAAATAGTTATACTGACCAATTGTTTTTTATTTTGCTGTTACTAATAATAAAATGCTATTTGCAAATTTTACAACTGATCCTGGTTTTTCTATGCTTCCTGACCTGTGCCTTGATAATAGATGGTGTCAGACAAAATGGGTTTTACACCATGCATATTCTAAGCCAGGAGTTTTATGTGTGGGTACTAGACCTTGTACCAGGGAAGCATAGAAGAAAGGCATGGATTCCGCAGCAGTAAGCCCAGGAGTGATTACCAGAAGAATGGCAACCAAACTAGCAGAGACAGGAGTCCAAGCAGAGACAGTACAGCCGGCACCAGTCATGGAAAAAAACAAGCAGGCAGTGATAGAACCTGAAAGTCTGACTGCCTTTTGCAAATGGTGGGCTATACAACAATCAGAGATGTTAGAAACAGAGAAGAGAGGAGATGCAATAGAGAGAAAAAGAGATTCAACATCTAGCGACACAGAGAAAATAAAAAAATGCAACAACTCGAGAAGCAGAGAAAAGAAGAGATGCAGTGACAGGAGCAGCAAAGAAGAGAAGAGATGCAGTGATGGATGGATGCCTTGCAAGTTATCAAAGCTGGAGGATCTGGTACTGATCCAGCAGAATAACAAGACACAAATGACTTAAAATACATTAAACTTACAAAGTTGTGTCCCTCATACAATATCAAAGAATACCTGACAACTTTTGAAAGGATTGCCACAGTTTGCTAGTGGCCAAAGCAGCAATGGGCAATCAGACTGGTTCCTTTACCTGACAGGTAAAACCCAACTTGCCTACAGCAATATGGACATTGTACAGTCAGAAGACCATGACCTGGTGAAAATAGAGATCCTTAAAAGGTATGACATCACAGGAGAGACCTACAGACAGAGAGTTTGGTCTCTGAAGTACAGCTCAGTTGATAATCCTCAAGAAGCCTTCACCCATCTCAGAGAACTCCTTATTAAATGGCTCCAACCAGAGAGCAAAACAGTCCTACAGATAAAATTACAAAAGAAATCCCACACTCAAAAAACAGAATATAAGGACTGCTTCACCAATGTCTAAAAGTGCTTCATTTTATTAAAGTGCCATATACTGAGCCCTGATGCATTTTGGAACCAATTTTCCTTTCTGTTTTTTGAGTGCGGGATTTCTTTTGTAATTTTATTCAGTTTTATCCCTGCACCTCTATGTCATGTGCAGCCCCTGTTTGGAATTTTTTTTTCAGTCCTACAGATAATTGACACATTTGCAATGCAGCAATTCATCAACATCCTGCCTACAAATGTGCAACTTTGGGTGAAAGAACACTGACCAGAAAACAAGGAAAAGGCTGTTTCTTTGGCTGAAGACTACCAAATGGCCAGAAAGATGCCACAGCAGTGAGGTAACAGCCAAGGGTTCCATGTCATAATAGCAATTGCAAAACAGTAATAGTTTTTATGGTGTTTGTATATTGCAGAAAAGCATTTCAGTGATATACAATTCTCAGCGGCCTCATTTCTGGCATCACTTGATGTTTTTGCAGGGGGGTGTCAGCTCCCCTTCATGGGGGGCTTTGCCCCAACACACACCTGCTTGCAGATTGTCAACTCCAGGGGAGTGCATGTCAAGGAGGAGGCAGAACTCAGCAGGGGAAAAAAAGGCAGCCACAAATAGTGGCAAAATACTCAGCCCCGATCCATCCCAAACCGAGTGCCTACTTCAGTGTAGCCAGCCATCTTCCCCACTACATCACAGGGCTGGCTCAGCTGCACTCCTCTCTATTTGAACCCTTCCTCTTATCCCTCCCCTTCACCTCCGTATCCCTGCACTTCCAGTCACTTTCCTCACTATGCTATCACTACTGTTGCAAGGTAGCTGATGATGGCAGCGCTATAAATGAGTCACTGTTTTTACTGTCACTCATTTGTTATCACTATAATTACTGGCTGTCATGGGAAAAACCCTCTAATATTATTATGGTATGATACTGTATTATAAATAAATGGTCTGTGTTCTGTGCTTCTCTCGCTAACACTCCAGTCATCAGTGACAATTGACCTTTGACATCAGGTGTCAGTGTAAAAGACTGCAGGATGTGTGAAATTGACTAGTGAAGGGAAAACCTAATTTAGAGCTTCCTGTTCTATTCTTAATTAAGACTCTTGCTATCTGCCAGAAAATAGGCCTCATAAGCATTTATGATTTCTTAGAGGAACAGGCTATTTGATAAACAGCACAGTGTTAAAAGTCGTAAACCCTTTGATCTTCCTTGGGAACAAGAAACCAACAACCAGTGCAAAGAGAAAGGGTTGATCAAAGACTGTCATATTTGGGAAATGGCTTTTTGCTGATGTTCACTTTAATTAAAATACCTCCTTGTAGATAACTATGTTAGAATTAATTCTAAGGGAGGATCTTGCTGATCTCAGAAAAAGGGGGTGGACAAAGGGAGAGTTAAAATGAATCCTGTATCTGAGAAATGTGGCATATGATTCTAGACTCTGAAAGAGATAGTTCTCTGACTTGGAAAGCAATAATTAAGTATTTGTGGTAGGAGTTTATATTTTGCAACTTTCCTTTTTTTGTGTATGACTGTGAGATTTATGATATAATTGTTCTGTGTTTGATGTTACCTGTTTTAAAACTTTCTAGTAAACAACATTTTTTTAAAACACTATCTGCGATCTTCTGTTATTATACATGTGATGCTGAATCTGTGTTTAAGTCTGATAGCTAATAAGGGCTTTATGGTGTTACTAAGCTTACAAAAGGTAAGAAATACCTAGGTCTCATATAGAGTTCTAAGGGTACATTTTGGAAACCTGACTAGATGCCCCTGGGTGAAGGATTGTATCATATCCCCTGAAGAGGGTACATATCTGAGCCTGTTAATCGGGTATGCTAGCATAAGGTTCACAGTTTGAACCCCTTCAGAACTCGAGGTTAACAGGTGATTCAGACCCAAAGCAGACAGGAGGGTTACCCTGTCTGTTACCTGTTCACACTATTGCACTCTGAGGTTGGCACTGTGGGGACAGAGAGTCTGACCTGCAGAGTGCATTTATAGCAGATTTGGTTGGCAGTGGTGGGATTTCAAGTATTTGGTAACACAAGCTTTAACAGTTCAGTGTGTCAGATTAGTACGGTACAGCTCATGTGCAAAATAAGGAAGTGATTTATTTTTAAAAAGTAAATAGAACTATTTAGAAAATGGGCAGGGAGCATTATCCTTCTTGACTGGCTAATGCCACCAACTACCCGGTCCGGTATCAGTCAACAGAGACCGGGAAATAATAAGCCCCAGTCTCTAGCTGTCTGATTACTTGTGAAAATCACTATGCCACTGGAATGTTCAATTTACTAAGTCATCATTTGTTTCCTGTCACTTAGCGAGAGGTATTACTGCCCCCAACACTCCCTAGTTCAGTGCTATCTTCCCAAAACCACATATCAACCTCCCCCTGTGCTAATTTCACTTTTTTTATGTACCTTAATGTCCAAGGTTGCTGCTGTAATTGCTGGCAGCACGACTCTCCAACAGCTGAGCACGCTGTTGTGCCCCTTGTCCAGTTGTTTGCTGGCTCTCGTGGTCCCAATGGTTACTGCTTCAGTCAGCATTAAGTCCCACCTGTAATCATGAGCAAGGGACTTCTCGGTAGTAACTTGCACCGATTGAGAGAAGAGCACTGAACGGTGCCCAGGCTATTTCTGTTTTAATATAGCGAGGCAGTGATCAGAAAATGGGGTAAAATGACCAGGAGGGAGAGAACACCAGCATATGGCCCTGAAGCCGATTGACCTACAAAGACAGACCGAACAAGCTGTGGCAAAATGAACTGTCTCCCCACACATAGTTATCACGCAAATAAAAAAATCAACTGAGCACTGCTGAATTTTTAAAAAATAAAGTAATTTGGAGCGCTGCTGTCTGTGATCCTATTTGTAGGTCTCCACTTCCTGGTTTTGCATGGCAAAGTCACGCCTCACAGGCTCATCTCTCAGGAACAAAAACAGTCTTGAAGAAAGGGAACAGAAAAAGTAAAACTGATAGCAAGAGACTGCTGGAGGGGGGTTACAAAAAGTCTTTTCTTCTGAACCTGCTGGGGGTTGTTAGCAGATGAGAATGGCTCTGTGACCATTGGGGGGGTTGCAGGAAAGGGAACAGCATACAAACAGGAGGGATTATTTAACCAAAAAGAAGCTTTTTTTTGTCTTTATATTCATTCTGAAAGTGATTTCTTCTGTTATTTTGTTACATATTTAAAATGTATACACAAGCCCATTTTCTAAGCACAATAATACCCTCCAAGGTGGGCGGTATTGTGCTATACCGGACCTTCCAGGGCTATAAGGCCCTCTGCCTGTGGTGTCGGGCCTTATCATGCCCCTGGGCAGTCTGGAATAGCACAATACCGCCCACCCTGTTGGGTATTATTGCTTACATAATTTTGCTTACAGTAAAAACTCCTACCTGTTTTATTTTTTTTCAGGTGCAAGTTAGAGTAGCTGTAGTTAGAAAAGAAGATGGCTTCCATCTACAGTGGGTACACTGCAGACTACTTAAGGCAGTTGTGCCAGGTCAGAGGAGTCCAGTATGAGGGGAAAGCCAACAAGAAGAGCCTAATGGAGGCTCTGATAGCAGCAGATGCCTAGAGCCCTGAGTCACAGTCTGTGACTGAAAAGGGCCAAACCTTTGGTGTGGAGGGGTCAGCGGCCAGTGCAGTGTCCAGACCTAGTGAGGAGGACAGCAGGGCTGGTGCAAGCCAAGGGCCACAGCAGCATGGGAAGGTCACCAGCATTCTGGAGCCAGATGCAATCAGGCTGCAGATGAAGTTGTGGAACTGGAGCTGGAGTTCCAGACAGAAGCAAGGTGAGAGCAGTGAGAGGCAGAGGAGAAGAGGAATCAGCTTTAGTGAACCACAGAGAAGAAGAGAGAGACAGCTTCAGTGAGGGACAGAGCAACAGCAGTGAGAAGTGGAGCAAGAACAGCGAGAAGCTGGGTGAAAACAGTGGGAGGCCAAGTGAGAAGAGCGACAGCATCAGTGAGAGGCTGAACAAGAGCAGAGAGAGAGTGCCAGTGGAGATTTGAACTGGAGAAGCTAAAATTTCCAAGACCAGCACCAGAGCAGGTAAGTGGCTTGGGTTTAACTGAAACAACAGGACTGGGTTACAAATTAAATTCTAAACTGATAGCCAAATTTAAAGAAGGGGAGGATATGGATGCCTTTTAAAATTCTTTTGAAAAAGTTTGCATTCAGTCAAATATTCCCAGAAGGTCCTGTAACTTCCAGCTATCCCCAATACTTACCGGGAAAGCTCAGGATGCATTGGGTCAAATGGACAATGAGGACAGTAATGATTACAGTAAACTGAAAACTGCACTTTTAAAAAAGTATGATTTAACTGCAGAAGCATACAGAGTTAAATTCCATAAGCTCAGGAGAAGCCCTGACATGAGCTACAAGGAGCTAGCCATGAAATAACATCAGTTTTTAAAATGTTGGTGGGAAGGAATTGAAGCAGACTATGTAGAAAAAATTTAAAATATTTTATTGTTAGAGCAGATTTTTGGGGCATGCCCAGCAGAGATGAAAACCTGGCTGGGGGACCGAGATCCAAAAACAGTGCAAGAGGCTGCTGAACTCTTGGACCACTATGCCAGGAGCAGACCTGCTCTGTGAGTGAATAGGGCTGGCATGGCAGTGCAGAAGGGGAAACGCATGCCTTCAGGGCAACTAAAACCCTCACTGCCTCCACCAAATCCATGTAGTCCTAGGTTTCAAAGAAAAGATTTTCCTGAGAGTAGAAATGAATGTTGGGTTTGCAAGAAACTGGGCATATTGCCCAACAGTGTCCCAAAAGGGCGAGCAGTACACAAAGTGGTACTAGAAAAGAAGTAGGTTGTTTGTGTGTCCCTGAAAGCATGCCAGTAAAAATGAGGGAACATGTGCACCCAGTCACTGAATGGTGTACAGACACATGGGTTAAGAGACAAGGGGGGCCTCCCTGACTTTGGTAGAAAAGGGATCTAGTACAGCCTGGTCAGCTTATACCCAATCAATTTGTGACTGTACAGGGGTTCACTAGGGAGGAGAAAACATTGCCACTTGCTAGTGTTTTCCTAGCCTGGGGTAAGACAGGGGAAACTGTGCAACAGGTTGCTGTAGCTGAAACTTTAGCAGTTGATATAGTTCTCAGCAACAACCTCAAACAGGGGATGGTGTGTACAGTTACCCATAGCCAAGCAGTAAGGGAAAATTGTAGTTCCCTGGACCCCATAGAAGTCACTGTGGAAACCACTGGGAGGCTGGTTCCCCAGCCTGAGTCTCCTGATATGGAGACTAATGGTGGGGCAGAAAGTTCCCTGGTAGCAGTTAATCAAACAGCAACAAAAGGTTACTCTGAGGATGGACCCATTGTCAGAGGGTTAGGGATGGCATTGATCCTGAGTGCCCTTATGCTAGAGCTAGGAACCCTAGTTTAGACACTGAAGAGGACCTATCCCATGCCTTGGAAATGTGTAAGGCATTTGCAGCCACTCAGAAAAGTGACCCTAGTCTAGAGAAGCTGAGGGCATGGACAGACTCTGATGGAGCACTGAGAGGTGATGGGAAGCATAAGGTTTCTTGGGAAAATGGACTGATGTATACTCAGGATGTTAAGACAGAGGGAGGGGTGATGGGCAGGCACCTTGTCATTCCTCAGGTGTACCGTGAGCAGTTGCTCAAGGTTGCACACAATATTCCCATGTCTGGTCATCTGGGAATCATGCACACTGTGCAGTGATTGGCCCAGAATTTCTATTGTCCCAACTTCACTCAGCAGGTGAAGGAGTATTGCAGATCTTGTCACCGGTGCCAAGAAATAGGGAAGGCAGGTAAGAAAACCCAAGAAACCCTAATTCCAGTGCCCATAGTAGAGGAGCCATTCCAGAGGGTGGGAATGGATATTGTGGGGTCTTTAAATACCCACAGCTCCTCAAGGAAGAGGTTCATCTTGATTGTGGTGGATTATGCCATCCATTCCCCAGAGGTAGTCACCCTATCCTCACTGAGGACAAAGTGGCAGATACCTTACTAGGGATTTTCTCCTGTGTTGGGTTTCCACAGGAGGTTATCACCAATCAAGGGTTTTTTTTCATGTCAGACCTGATGAAATGTTTGTGGGAGAAGTGTGGGGTGGTGCAGAGATGCACAACACCTTGTCACCCACAAGCCAATGGGTTTTTGTTAAGATTTAACCGGACCTTTAAGTCAATCCTCCAAGCATTTGCTGAACAGCATGGGAGGGACTGGGAGAAATACCTTCCTCACCTGTTGTTTGCATACAGGAAGGTGCCCCAAGAGTCAACAGGGTATTCCCCCTTCAAACTCATATGGACGCAGGATACATGGGCCACTAGACTGGATCCAGGAAGACTAGGAAGGCAAGTATGCCACCCAGGGAACCCCCATAGTAGATTATGTCATTAGGTTTAGGAAAAAGCTGAAGGAGCTTATGGGGACAGCCCAGAGCAACCTGGCACTACCCAACAGAAACAGAAGGTGTGGTATGACTGCAGAGCTAGAGCTTGCTCGTACTTGGTGGGTCAGGAAGTCATGGTTCTAATCCCAGTGCAGAAAGACAAGCTGCAGGCCGAGTGGGCAGGACCGTACAAAGCAGTCAGAAAGGTAAATGATGTAAACTATATTATACAGTTTATTTATTTATTTAGTATTTTGGAAAGACCTTTGACCATGAGCTCTTTTACAAAGGTTCCACGTCAGGGTGGACAATAAGATGATACACATATTCAGTGGTTACAGAGGCCTGCTCATTAGGCATTAAAGAGTGATTACATGAGTATTGGACAAATAGGAGGAAAAACACAGCAGTTGTAATGGAATACAAGCTATATTTAATTGATTGCCCTAGGTAGCACACCCCTGGAGATCTCCAAATCTGTTGATAGACTGATTGAGAAACTGCATAGGGTTTAATGCTATCCCAGATGGTGACAGGCAGGGTGACAGTGAAACAAGGGGGATTGGATATGAACCTAACAGCAGAGAGCGAGAGGTGGGGGGAATAGTGAAATGGGGGCTGTGGGGGGGGAGCAGCTCCAGAGGGCTTTGTCAAGTAGGGTGTGGGTATGGAGGGGTTTGGGAGGGGCAGTGCCAGAGAGCATTTAAAGAGAACTGATAGCTCACTTAAGCCCTTGGATAGGCTGGAATGGAGGCAGGGTTCTCTAGGTAGCCCTGCTGGGTGTTACCTTGGGTGTAAGCCTGTCTATCAAGTGGGGCCTGAGAAGCAGGTGCAATTTGAGCTAGACATTAGGAGCTCTTTGAGGCCTGCTTTGAATTGAGACAGGCTGTTTTTTTGTAGTTTCATCAGGAGTTCATTTATCCAGAGGGGGGCCCAATAGGAGAAAGTGCACTGCCCTAGGGAAGTTCAGCAGAATGGGATGGACAGTGCGCTATTCTTCCTCCCTCTGGTAATGTGAGATGAAAGAGAAGCCTCGAGCAGGTTTCCTACACAGGGTGGGTTTTTTCCAAGCAGTGCCTTCTTTGCCAGGAGGCAAGTTTGGTATTTGATCCTGTCTTTTAAGTTAAGCCAGTTTACAAGCTCATACAGGGTGTAGTGATCTGTGCACAGGGTGAGGCGGCATGCCTTATTTAGTGCAATTTGGTACCTGACAGAAGACATACACAAAGGATGTACCATGTCAACATGATGAAGCCAGATGCTAATAGGTCTGACATGGTGTTTACAGTGAGTAGTCCTGGGGAGGGGATGGATGAAGGAGACCCCCTTCTGGACTTGCTGGAAGAAAGCAAGCAGGAGTCCTCTGTGGAGGCAGTTCAATTGTCACCTCAGTTGTCCCTGGACCAGATCCAGGAAGCAAGGGAGGTTTTAGCAGACTGTACCCCATTGTGTCACACCAAGCCTGGATTAACCCCCTTAGCGATGCATGATATGGAGACAGGGACGTAGGCGCCCATACGGCAAATAGCATATCTGGTGTCAGAGGCCTTCCAAAAGGCATTAGGAGGGAAGTGGAGGAAATGCTGGATTTAGGGGTAATCCAGAGATCCTACAGCTCCTGAGCTTCACCAGTAGTCATTGTTCCCAAGCTGGATGGCCCTACTTGTTTTTGTGTGGACTGTCATGGATTGAATGCAGTCACAAAGTCAGATGCTCACCCAATGCCATGAACGGATGAACTCCTAGACAAGTTGGGAGGGGTGACATTTATTTATTTTTATTTAGTTAGTTTTTGTTTACTGGGTAGGGTGCACTAGCCATGGCAATGACTATTTTTAGGCATGACCGGGGGTACAGAACAGAAAAAAAAACATATATACGGCATCAGAGATAACATAACTCTACATCATGACATTACATTGTTATGAACAATTTTTCAAGGATGGAAATACAGTGCAAGCAGGAGATGAATAGCAATCAAGGTAAAAATATTATTTAGAGTAATTCATTAGCTATGAGGGAAAAACGATACATTTACTAAAGGTCATAGGAGCAGGATCTCAGACAAATTAGGTTAGGATAATGCAGAGAAGCCTGTAACACAAGTGTGAACATACAGGATAGATTTTGGAGGTGGTAGTGAAGTTGAAATGAGGGATAGAAGCATAGTATAGAAAAAAGAAAATTGACAAGGGAAGAAGAGAGGACAGAGAGTGATTGTGAGTAGGCCAGAAATGGGTAGCAAGAAGGAAGAAATGTGAAATAACTTACAACTATTGACCTGACAAAGGGGTATTGACAGGTAGAGTTAACTGCCAGAGCTAGGAAGAGGTTGGCCTTCATGTCTCCGATAGAGTTATTTGAATTTAATGTAATGCCATTCAGAATGAAGAGCGCCCCAGCCACTTTCCAAAGGTTGATGAACCAGGTGTTAAATGATGTTGAGGATACACTATGGCATACCTGGATGACATTGCCATCTTTAGTGCCAGCTGGGAGGAACACTTGTCCCACCTTACAGAAGTGATGGTCAGGATACAGAGGGCCAGACTCACTGTCAAAGCTGAGAAGTGCAAGGTGGCCATGGCTGAAGTGGCATACCCCGGGCATGTTGTAGGCAGAGGAAAGCTCCATCCTAACCAATTAAAAGTAGAAGCAATCAAGGCATGGCCAAGACCAGAAATGCAGAAGCAGGTCAGGAGTTTTCTAGGGACAGCAGGGTACTATAGGAAATTTGTGCTCAATTACAGTGCCCTGGCCACTCCCCTATCTGACCAAGTAAAGAAAAGGATGTCTAAGAGAGTGACCTGGGAATCAGCCTGCAAAAAAACATTTATCAGACTGAAGGTGGCATTGTGCAGTGCTACTGTATTGACAAGTCCAGACTATAGCAGACCCGTTATAGTCCAGACTGATGCCTCAGATGTAAGTATTGGGGCAGTGCTGAGCCAAACATCCAACCAAGGGAAAGATCACCCCACAGTGTACCTGAGTAAAAAGTTACTTCCCAGGGAGCAGGCTTACTCTACTGTGGAAAAAGAATGTCTTGCCATGGTGTGGGCCCTAAAGAAGATAGAGCCATATTTATACAGGCAGCATTTTGAGGTATAAACTGACCACAACCCCCTGGTTTGGCTGGCATAAATGGGTAAGACAAATGGTAGACTACTAAGATGGAGTCTTGCCTTGCAAGGGTATGACATGATGGTCTCCCACAGGGCCAGGGCCGCCAATGAAAATGTGGATGGTTTGTCCCATTGTTTTGAGGTATAAACTGAATTTTTGGAACTCATCCCATATAGGAATAGATCCCCCAAAATTCAGTATAAAGAGGTAGGGGTGTCACAGGAAACACCCTCTAATATTATTATGGTATGATATTATATTATAAATAAATGGTCTGTGTTCAGTGCTTGTCTAGCTGACACTCCAGTCATCAGTGATAAGTTTCAATTGACCTCAGGTGTTGGTATAAAAGGCTGCAGGTTGTGTGGCATTGACTAGTGAAAGGAAAACCTAATCTAGAGTTTCCTGTTCTGTTCTTAATTAACACTCTGGCTATCTGCCAGAGGATAGGTCTCTTAAACTCTAATAATTTCCTAGATGAACAGGCTATTTGATAAACAGCACAGTGTTAAAAGTCATAAACCATTCGATCTTCCTTGTGAACAGGACACCAACAACCAGTTCAAAGAGAAAGGGTTGCTCAAAGACTGTCATATTTGTGAAATGGCTTTTTGCTGATGTTCACTTTAATTAAAATACCTCCTTGTAGATAACTATGTTAGAATTAATTTTAAGGGAGGATCTAGCTGATCCCACCAAAAGGGGATGGGAAAGGGAGCAGTAAAATGAACCCTGTGTATGAGAAATGTGGCATTTGATTCTAGACTCTGAAAGAGTTAGTTCTCTGACTTGGAAAGCACTTAAAGGTAATACTTGGTTAGAAAAGATTTAAGTATTTCTGGTAGGAGTTTGTATTCTGTAAATTTCCTTTTTTTGTCCCTCCTGAACTCAAGGCTAACAGGTAATTCAGACCCAAACAGACAGGAGAGTTACCCTGTCCATCACCTGTTCACACTATTGTACTCTGAACAAAGGGCCTGACCTGTGGAGTGCATTTGTGACACTAGCTACCACAGCCAAGCACCGGTAATACACTCTTTTCCCCATTTAAACTCCAAGTCTGATAAGAATTCTGGTGGGGGTAACAAATCTGCTCCCAAAGACTATTTGCTAGAGCTGTAATAAGCCTGGTCAGTTTGTAAGAAATTGTTGTAGTAAGACTGACACTGGAGCAGATTTGTCCTTAGCAAATTGGGGCAAGTACTTAATGGATGTGAAGGTGGGAGATAAGACTGTGAAGGAATTTATAGATTCAGGAAGCAGACAGACCCTAGTGCATATTGAAGTGCTGGGAAAACATCCAAAAGGACCAGGTACTGGTGTCATCTGCATCCATGGGGACACTCGATACTATCCCACCACCCAAGTGACTCTGAATACTAAGGATGTGTCACACTAAATGAAAGTGGGGGTATTACCTAAGTTACCTGTACCTGTGATGATTGGAAATGACTTTCCATGATTTACTTAGTTAATCAAAGAGGGAATAAGTCCTGATGTTTCATTAGCTGTGGTGACGAGAGCTCAGGCAAAGAACATCTCAGATGCTGGGGACTCTTTTCCTTTCATTGATTTTGATTTGAACTTGTATGAACACAGCTCCAAGATCCAGAGTCCAGGAAAGAAAGACAACACCAGAAGAAACAGTCTCAATAAAAGACTGATGGACTAAGAGGATAACTTATGAAAATGCTGAAACTAAATTAATCACTGATTGTGATTTTCTTTCAGAACAAGCTGAACATGTTTCTCTCCAGGGTTATTTTTAGGAGCTGGGGTGAAACCAAAACAGGGTGAACCTATGTTTAAAAAAATGTAATAGGCTGCTGTACAGAGTTTGGGTTAAACGTCAGATACAGACCCGGATAGAACAATTGGTTATACTTCAAAAGTATAGATCTGAGTTGTTACAGTTAGCACATATTGTCCTATTGCTGGTCACTCAGGGAGGGATCACACTCTTGCCAGATTGCTGTACAGATTTTACTGGCCTGGAATTCTTGAAGATGTTGCTATCTATTGCAGTTCTTGTGGTGAGTGTCAGAAAGTAGCCCCAGTGACTAGAAAAGACAAGGTGCCCCTGGTGCCCCTACCCTTGATAGATGTGCCTTTTGAGAAAATTGTAATGGATGTAGTTGGCCCCTTAGACAAAAATAAAAAAGGGTAATTGATTCAGTTTGGTAGTATGCGACTATGCTGCTCGATACCCAGAGGCAGTTCTTATGCATATTGTCACAGCCCCAAAAGTTGCATCAGAGCTTGCCAAAATATTCAGCAGGATGGGCATACCTGAACAGATTATTACTGATCAGGGTAGTCATTTTGGTACTCTATTACTGAAGGAGCTGTACCGACTACAAGGTATCACTGCTATAAGAACCTCCCCTTATCACCCTCAGACAGACCATCTTGTTGAGCATTTTAATCAAACCCTGAAATGCATGTTAAAAAGGTTTGTAAAAGGGGAAGGGAAAGACTGGGACCATTACTTACCTTACCTGCTTTTTGCTTACAGAGAAGTGCCACAGGCATTTACAGTTTTTCACCATTTGAAATGCTGCATAGTAGACAACCTAGAGGCTCACTAGGTATAATAAAAGAAGCATGGGAAGATAACCTCCACCAGAAACAACCTATTACATCCTATATGTGTGCCCTGAGAAAGAAGCTGGCAAAATGTGTTGAAATTGCCTGTAGTAATCAGGAAGAGGCCCAAAATCAGCAGAAGGTTTTATTATAACCATGGGGTAAAAGAAAAGGTTTTTGAGATAGATGAAAAGGCTTGTTTCTGTTACCCACTACAGAAAATAAACTGTTAATGAAGTAGCAAGGGCCTTATAAAATGCTTAGACATACTGGCACAGTTAACTATGCGATCGATACCCTTGATAGGAAAAAATCCTACTAAGATATACCATGCTAACCTCCTCAAGATCAAGAAATGGGTTGAAAAAACTCCAAAAGCTGTTTTGCTGGTTTTACCAGAAACTGATAAAGAAGATATTGATGTAGCTTATGACAGACTGGAACAGATTGTAACTACTGATGTTTTAAATGTGAATGCTTCCTTAACCTCCAAACAAACTGCAGAAATTTGCAACTTGCTAAAGACATTTAACAGTACTTTTACCACAATACCAGACTGAGCAAAAGGGGTTAAGCACATAATAGTTGCAAGGAATGCTCGCCCTATTAGACAAAAGACATACAGATTACCAAAGAGGTTAAGAGCTGACACAGTTCTAGAAATACAAATAAATGAAACTACTGAGTATCATAAAAGAGTAAAAAAGTGCTTGGTCATCACCAGTGGTGTCTGTAAACAAAAAAAAAGGGAGTGTAAGAATCTGCTTTGATTTTAGGAAACTTAATTGTCAAAATTTGACAGTTATCTTATGCCCAGAGTAGATGATTTGGTGAACACACTGAGAAGTGTCAAGTATATCAGTACCCTCGTTCTCATCAAGGGTTACTGGCAAATACTTTTAGCTAAAGTCTCCAGAGTCAAAACTGCATTGCCACTCCTATTGGATTCTATCAGTTCACCACCATGCCATTTGGCTTACATAGTGCACCCGCTTCATTCCAGCAGTACATGGATGTAATTTTATCCCCTCACATTGGTTTTTGTGCTGTGTACCTGGATGATGTTGTAGTGTACAGTCCAGACTGCAAAAGTCACCTGGAACACCTACGGGCAGTTATACAATCGATCAAAAAGGCAGGTCTGACACTTAATCCTACCAAGTGAGCATTGGGCATGCAGGAAACCAGACATTTGGACTATGTTTTGGGAAATGGAGAAGTCAAGCCATAGGTTTCCAAGATATAAGCTGTAGCTAACAGCCCTGTACTCAAAACCAAGAAACATGTTATTTCATTTTTAGGGCTAGCTGGTTATTATCTGAGATTTGTTACCAGTTTGCTGAGTTAGCTACTCTTGTCACTGCACTTACAAAGAAGCAGTTATCGAATAATGTGAAATGGACCCCAGAGTGTGACAATGCTTTTCTGACCATTAAAAGGTACCTAAATAAGCAGTTTTTTTTAAACTGCAAACTCCAAAATCTGGCTTCATAGTGATGTAAAGTAAAGACTGCTGTTTACATTTATGCTAAAACTGCATTTATGTACATAACATAAATGCAGTTCCATAGCTTTGGAAAAATGTAAACATCAGCCTTTCACTTTCAAAAAACAGCCTTGGTTTCTCCCTAAGATGTCTGCCAGGTGTTTTAAGAGATGAGTCAGGGTGACATCATCGGAGCCAGAGACAGAGATCCACATATATTTCTCTAGTGCTAACTAGTTCTTCTTTCCCTTATTATTTTGAATTGTTGTACCAGAATGATCAACACCATGTATTACCTTGTGGATCATTTTGATCAGTGCATATGTTAGGCTATGATTTTGTACATTTTTTTTACTTTAACTTGCAGATAATGTTTTGCAATCTAGCTGACTTTTTCTTTGGCAAACTGCATTACAGCACAACACTTCAAATACCTGATGATCTAGTGGTTATATGATGCACTGAATTTTGTTTTTTGTTAACCAGGAGAGACACTCTAAGCTGAAAGCTTGTTTAAAGGTGTGGCCTGGGAGCACAAGGAAGTTTAGTGACTAGCTTAGGGTCACACAGCAAAGTATCAGTTTTGTTCAGTTCCAAAGTGCATGCTCTCTTGTTAATCCACAAATAAGGCTTTATTTTTCCACACAAACCCCCTGCACCTAGCCTGCCTTCTGTTGAACACTCCACCATCCATACCCTGTCCTTAGTACTGCCTGGGGCTGCATATGAGCTTGTAGTCTCATGAAGAGAGTTATCACACCTCAGATTGTAATCTTGTACCTCAGAGACTTGTGCACACCTATACTGATATGCATCCTCAGCTGACACTGTTAAAAAATTCCTCCCAAATCATTCTCCAGTCAACATTCTCAATGTTTGACTTCTACTCCTACAGTAAACATTGAGTGGATCACCACCCTTCTGCACAGTGAAGGTAGTATGCACAGATCCCTGTTGTGTTTTTTCCCACCTCATTAACCAACAACTAAGTCTTCCTGGAAGGCCAAGTAATAAGTATCGTGGCCCACCTGAAAAACTGCTGTTCATGCCCTCATAAGGGCTGCCCTTACAATGGTAAACATATTATTAACAGGAGAGGCATACTAATACCTTGAGCAAATCCACCTGACTTCCAGTGTCAGTCTACTCCTTTACCTGTGATCTGCAGAACCTCGCAGGACAGTTCCCAGCAATTCTTCTCAAGCACTTTTCTGTGGTCTGCTCCACAATGAGATTTGGCTGGCTACCACCCTTCCAAATCTTAAATGAGCTATACAGAACTCCCTCAATACTGTCCTAACAAACATCAACATTCCCACATCCCACCCGAGGGTAATCTCCCTACACTGAATTCAAATAACAGTTTAGGTGTTGCCCTGTCACTCTGAATATTTGTCATCACTGGCTACTCTCATCCACAGTCAAGTAGTGATCATGATGCTGGCAACCCTACATTTCAGATCTAACAGTGATCTGCTCAGCGTCCTCCTTCATGTCTTCAACTAACCTGAATATAGTTGCACCCTGCTGGAATGGCCTCTTCAGTCCCTCTCTGGCATTCATTCTTCTCATCTGCTCCCCATACCAGAAACTGGTGAGTTCACTACCCTTCCACATCAGGAATGTGGTTAGTACAATCTCCTGTGTTATATTTACATATTAATAATAAACATTATCTTCTGGTAAGCCAAGCTGATAGCAGCATGGCACAAGTGGAAAAATAGGCTTTCCCACCCATATAAGATATAAGCCACCTATGATTAGGCATTATTAAATGACGTGTATAATGATGTGCACACCCATCATTTAATAGTGCCTAATCAAAGGTAGCTTAGATCTTTTAAGGATACGAAAGCCCATCATTCACCTTGTTCCCTGCTGCTATGAGCCTGACTTACTGGAAAGATATGTTTACATTTGATATGTCAAAATAAAATGGGGACTATACTACTTGTATTCATGATGCAGAGGGGGTGATGAGCTCACCAGTTTTTGATGTGAGGAGAAATAATGAAGAATTAATACCAGAGGGGGACTGAGAAGTCTACTCTTGCAAGGTACTACTATATTCAGGAAAGGGGAAGACAGACAGAGAGAAATATGAGCAGATTACTGTGAGAAATAAGATGTGGGCTGCCAGCACCTTGATCACTACCTGACCGTTGTCCTGGCCAACATTCCCCTTCCCATAAAACCAGTTCATGCAGTTGTCCAAGGCTGTGTATGGATATTAATTTATGAAATGGCTGCCACCACACGTTCAATCACTTCGCTGCCAGTCTAATACTGCTTGTAAAGCACTTTGGGATACAATGTGTATAAAAACCACTATATAAATGCTGATTCTTCTTCTTATTATTTCCCATGGAAAAAGAAGACAAGACAAGCTTATATTTGAGTTTCAAGAAAGAATGAACTCTAACATTGGACTGCACAAGAACCTTGCTACAAAAATGTGGTGGCTCTAGGGGGTGGTGAAGGGTGTGACTGCAACCCCAACCCCACATAGTAACGTGCTTGCTTGCTGCTGCATTTCACTTTGTTGAAGAAGTCTGATTTATTGATTGTACAAATGTTTACATTCAAACTATGGATTACGTTTGTAGGTTTTGTCAAAAACATATTAGAAAGGAATAATAGCAGACAATATAACAGTTTAATAAAAATGTTAAAAAGTACATATTAAGCATGCACACCACCCCAGCACCCCACATTCTTGTATCCTGGAGCCACCATAACCACTAGATCACCAGGTTTTTCAATATTTGTACTGCACTGTGGTTTGCCACAGAGAAAGTTGGTTGGATTAAAACACATTTTCAGCATGTTAAAATAAACAAAATGAACAGAACCATACCCTGACATGTGCATTATACAAAATAATGCACATGGTTTTGATTACATGGGGACGAAACAATTCTATACAAAGGGAGAAAAGAACTAGTTAGCACTATAGAGAGCCAAATAGCTCTCTGACTTTGGCTCAAATGATGTAATTACATAACACATTTGGCAGCCATTTTAGGAAGCAGGTAAGACAGTTTTTTTTGAAACTGGAAGGCTGATTTTGCAATTTTCAAATGTTTTGGAACCACATTTAGGTAAATTATGTAAATGTAGTTTAGCATTAATGAATACAGCAGCCTTTCCTTTAGTTATCTACAGAGTCAGATTTTTGAATAGTTTATTGTCAGAATGTTGCTTAGGTATCCTTTAAGGCTACATTATGTTCAGCCCCTGTTTTAAGAAGCCCAGACTTTGAGAAACAATTTCTGTTACAAATAGATGCATCAGAGATAGGTCTAATAGCAGCCCTGAGTCAAAATACAGATGGGACAGAACACTCTATTCTATATATCAATAGAAAGTTGTACAACAGAGAGAAAAGGTACTCCACCATTGAAAAAGAATGCCTTGCGGCAAAGTGGGCCATGGAGTTCCTCAAGTTTTACTTACTTACTAGGAGCTGATTTTGTGCTTGTAACAGATCACAATCTTCTCTGTTGGCTTAACCAAATGAAGGATAACAATTCTTGAATCACACAGTGGTACCTGGCACTACAGCCATTTTAATTTAAAGTGATGCACAAATCTGGAAAAGAGAATGTCAATGCTGATTTTCTGTCAAGATATGGATCAGGAATTGATAATTCCGATGGTTGAAAAAAATGTGAGTTGAAACTTCTCTGTTTGCTATACTGCATGTGCACTAAACTGTAAAGATTATAAGCTAATGTAGTGTTAAAGAAGAATTTAAAGAATGTTTTGGAAACCTGTTTTTTTTTTTTAAACAGGTTCCTTCTTAAAGAGGGGGTATGTGACAGGGTTGAATAAGACCCTGCCTCACTTGTTATGTAGAAAGAGTTCAAACGCAAAGGTCTGTTCTATCCTCTCCTTTTCTGTCTCTTCTCTAGTTGCACAACCAAATTTTCTTGTGAGACCTAGAAACTGATCACTCTGATGGTTTTGCAATTGTCCACCTCTTGCTATCCCTCTGCTTTCACTTGCTGTTCTGTCTTTTCTTCCACTTTGCATATCTGCAGTTATAAAAAATACATGTGGAAAAGTCACTGATACTGGGATTCATTTGTTTAAAACAGTATATAGTTATACTGTTGAAGTAATTGCAAAAACTGGAATTCAAGGGGTTAACCTAAAATGCAATGTCTTAAGCCTTTTGCAGAGCTGTAAACAAGAGGTCAGTTCAGGGTCACTATGTTCTTTTAAGAACATTCTGTAAACTTACA
Source organism: Neoceratodus forsteri (assembly GCA_016271365.2). NCBI lineage: Eukaryota > Metazoa > Chordata > Ceratodontiformes > Ceratodontidae > Neoceratodus > Neoceratodus forsteri. The sequence continues at coordinate 27,192,800 of JADMNL010000035.1, read as the reverse complement.
AGAACATTCTGTGAGAAGTAGGCTCTCTTTACAAGTCCCTCAGAACTTATAAAAAGAGTAGCAATGCTTTTGCTAGAGATACAAAGAGAGTAAGAGATTGAGAGACTGAAACTTGGAATTAAGAGATATTCTCAGAAGATGAACTTAATATTCTCTGTTTGTACTGCCTTTGTAAATAATTATACTGAACAATTTTTATTTTTTTATTTTGCTGTTATTAATAATAAAACATGATTTATGAATTTATTTTACAACTGCACCTGGTTTTCCTATACTTCCTGACCTGTGCCTCAGTGACATGGGGGGGACTCTGAAGGACAGGTGGGTAGGTGTAGCTTCTCAAAGGGCTTATCCTTGTTATCATCTAGCCCACTATGTCATTTTATCTGTGTTGAGGTACCACACATAGACAGGTTGCATCCCTCCAAGCCCAGCTACCCATCATAGTTCAGCCAACTATCAGTCAATGGAATAAAGGTGGGGCTGTCCCCAACCACCCATTACACAAACATACTTGCCCATTCCCAATTAAGTGCCCCAGGCATTTAGTCCCAGGGTGCATTCTGTGGCTTTTGCCATCAAGTGTATCTGAGTGACAATAGTACAGTTACCACATCTTGTACAATAATTTCCCAGATCTAGCTAAATATTACCACATTGCTGATGTATGTTGGACATGAGGTCATAGGATGTGTTTCATGAGGTACTGGAAACTGACCAGATCACCAAGCAGTGTGAAAAGGAATATGGTGAACTGATAGAAACTAAATAGGACACTTCAGGAACACCTACCTCTAGCATTAAGTAGCTTTGTTTCTGCACCACATCCCACATTTTCTCCAGGAGTTTGTAGGTGAATCTGTGCTCTTGATTCAATTTTAATGTTGTGCCATTCTCCATAACACTATGTAATCTCTTGTCATGTGAAGTCAGTGCTATAGCAGGGTATCTTCTCGACAAGCTCTGACTTATATTTACAATAAAAAGCGAACTAACTCCATTTTTTTCTCTTTAAAATCTGCTACCTGGGTGAATAAGTGAGCGGAAACTACTGGGGCAAATATAGCCAGAGAAGAAATGAAAATTTTACCTTTAACCAAGCAGAATTTGGAGGAGCTGGGAGCTTGGCAGGATGAGCAGCCAACTGGCCTGGAAGCCAAACACCCACGCAGAAGCTCATCCCCGATTGATCCACCTCAACCAGCGCCAGAGGAGTTCTCTTCTTTGCAACTCAATGTGAACTTATCTGCCATAAAAGATGCTGTCTTCAAGCTGGCCGATGACTTGAGGGACATTAAACTGACTTTGGGAACTCTAGCAACTCAGATTTCTGACATTGAGGCCTGCATCTTCTCCCTGGAGGACCACTAGGAGAAAATCAACCTCAAAGTGGTAACGCTGAGATGAGCTGTCTCTTCACTGGAAAGCAAACTTGATTACCTAGAAGGTCATAATCTTTGTAACAATTTGGCACTAATCGGGCTCCTTGAGGGTGAGGAGGGACCCAACACCCTGGATTTCTTGCAGCGCTTCTGTCAGAAGGTGGTAGGCCCCTCTTCTAATGGGTCTAGCTATATTATAGAGAAGGCCTACTGGGCGCTCCAGGTGAAATCCTCAACTCAGGATCCTCCCCGTTCTATTATATTCAAAGGTATACATTTTCTTGATAGGAAGCATATCCCTAGAGAGGCAAGGAAGCTGGAGTCTCTTCAGTGGTTGAGGAGAAAGCTTCAGATTGTCCCAGACATGACTGTCAAGACAAGCCCATTTGGAGTACTGCCCTCTCCTTAAGAAATTATGGGCCGCCCATATCAAGCATAGGCTCCACTACCCAGCTCGGCTCAAAGTCACCACTGATGCCGGCCATAGGACATTTGAAATGGCTGATCAGGCTAGTAAGGAATTGCCCCAGTTGTTCCCCAATTTGTTTGCTCCATCTTCTGGCTGATGTGTTCTCTGCTTGAAAAGCTGTCCCAGAAATGTGAATTTCAGCCAGCACTGAGTAATATTGGACTGTGATGTGTTTTCCTGCAAGGTTTTAATATGATTCCCCACTTTACTCTACCTTAAGGTTTAATCCACAGTGTTACTCTGGGACTTATTTATCTTTTTTTTTTTTTTTTTACTAAACTCAGCTCCTGAACTGATGCATGATGTGCTGCTTGTTTCACTTATTTTGCTGGACTGCACCGAGGAATCAGTCTCTTTTAATTTCTTTGAGCACAATGGACTGGTCACCGAGTTTGCATTTTTGAATTATTTTAGTAACCCAGTATGCTGGAACTGTCTGAACTCTAAGCGCAGACATGTACCCGTCTGCCGGTTGACCATTTATTGAGCGCCACCTACTGTTTTGTCTAGAAAAGTGCTACCAGTAAGAGGCACTTTAATCTGTCTCTCACTTCAGATCTGGCTGCTCTTTTTGGTCCTTTTCAATGGTGTGGAACATGGACGGACATGGCAGGGGATGTGTCCTCACTATTCTACCACCAGCTGCCTTCTTGTTTATAGATTGTAATAATTACTACTAAACTTGGGGTGCTTTCTTTTTTTCAGCTCAGAGGACATTTATTTGGACGGCATGTCATTTTCTTTGTCATATTATTGACAACAAATTTAAACATTGGATGCTTTTTGTACTAGATGATATGACTTCAGTGTTATATTGCATTTTGCATTATGGAGTGGGGTCCTTTTTGAGTCATAGGCTTTAAGGCTTGGGGTTTAAAGCTGAATTGTGTATATAGTTGTATTAATTTTGTGCTGTATGTTTTGCCTAGATCGGAGTTGTGAGCAATGGTTGTTGGTGGGGCGCTGGGGGAGGGGTGGGAGGCTGCGCTCTTCCTTTATTGCTGAGTTGAGCTCCCACATATCTTTTTTCTTTTTGCATGTTTAGTGAGCTAATGTTTCTTACATGGAACATAAAAGGGGTCAGAGACAATAGGAAGACATTTGCCATTTTGTGGAATCTTCATAAATTTCATCCCCATGTAGTATTTCTTCATGAGACCCACATGGCTCATTCCCAGGTGGGCTTCCTTCAGAAATCCTGGATGGTGCAGGCTTATGGGGTGGGCAACAGCTCGTGCCAATGGGGTGTGGCCATTTTGTTTTCAAAAGGCACTCCACTTACTTTGACAAACATGGTCAAGGATGAAGAGGGTAGATATATGAACATACAAAGAAACCAGTAGAAGGCCACCATTTGGTCTATCTAGTCTGCTCGTATTGCAGGATACACAGCTTGAGCTACTGTCCTTCCCTCCCCACACCTCCGATCCTCCCTATCCATGATCCTTACCTTCCCTCTATACCTATCCCAGCCTCACTTAAAGTTTCTCACTGTCTTCAATGAGATCACCTCTTCCAGCAGCACATTCCAAGTGTCCACCACCCTCTGTGAAGAATTGCTTCCTGACCTCCTTCATAAACTTCCCACCCTCCAGCTTAAGACTGTGCACCCTCATGTTATGGTTGTCACTCAGCTTAAACAGACTCTTCTTATCCACCTTATTTATCCCTTTCAAGTACTTGAAGGTCTCAATCATGTCCCCTCTCTCTCCTGCCTTCCAGGGAATACATGTTCAGTGCCCTCAACCTCTCCTCATATGCCATACCCTTCTGACCCACTATCATCTTTGTAACCCTCCTCTGGACCTTCTCCAGCAGGTAAATGTCCTGCTGCATGGTATGTTGGGCAACCTAGAGCTTGTCTTGGGTTCTGTGTATGACCCCAACCAAGACTCTCTGGCTTTTTTCTCAAACTTACTTAATGTATTGCTACCTTTTTGCTACCTTCCAATTTTGTTTGGTGGCAATTGGAATTGGTACAGGTAAATGCTGTTGGTAGAGCATACAATCCTAAGATGGGCCTCCCTCCAGCCCAATGGCTCTCAAAGAGCTAATGGATCACCTTGGGTTGGTAGACCCATGGCAGATGCTGCACCCCACCACCCATGACTTTTGTTGTTTGTTTTTTTTGTTGTTGTTTAACCAAGAGTATCACACTAAGCTGAAAGCTTTTTTACAGGTGTGACCTGGGAGCACAGGGAAGTTAAGTGACTTGCTCAGAGTCACACAGTATGCAACTGGAAGCTGTGGGATTCAAACCCAGGTCTGGTCTGCTGGATGTCACCAGATTTGCAGCTCAGAGCCTTAAACCACTGTGCTATACTGCCTCCCAAACTTTACATTCTACTCTCCTCCACATAGAGTTATGTCTATGATTGGCTATTTTCTGTTTAGCAGGCATTGACTTCTCTGGTTAAAAACACCCCCCATACAGAGTTGGGTTCTCTCTGACCCATCTCTGCTGCTGGTTTCACTTGAGGTCCCTAAGCTTCCAAACCATTCTTACTCCTGGTCACTAAACAACCAGTTGTTGGAGGACCCTGACCTGGTTCGTACCTTTCAAAGCTATTTGCTCCAGTCTATTCATCATAATCAGGACTCCCTGGTGTCCTTTGAATCTATATAAATAGATTTAAGTGAGATTGGATGGTAACTTTCTGGCCTAGATGGGTCCTTCCCCAGCTTAGGCAACAAAATAATCTGAGCTTCGAATAAGGTTACATCTTTAGGTGGATGAGCTAACCAAGAATTAAAGAGTTTTGTCAATAAAAGAATTAAAGCCTCTGCATAAGTTTTATAAAACACTGAAGAACACCAATCAGAACCGGGGGCCTTGTTCAAGGGTAGGGAGGCTATAGCTGCACCCACCTCTGCTCCAGTAATGGGTCCGAGAAGGGACTGCTGCTGAGTTTCGTTAAGCTGTGGGAGGTTAAGTAACTGGAAGAAATCGGATTGATAAGATTGGGACTCTAGCAGAGGTGGGTGCAGCTATAGTCTCCTTACCCTAGACTTCAGTACCCTAGACCTGAAAGTTACTGTCCAATCTCACTTATCAATAATGATACTAAATTATATGCCAAAATTTTGGCTATCCTTCTGGCATCTGTTTGGGTCCCTCTTTTGGGTCCTTAACAGGCAGGCGTCATCATGGGTAGGAGTTCAGGGGATCATTTCTAGAAATTATTTTACCTTCTCTTCATGTCCAGGGAGGCCAATCTTGATTCAGTGTTGGTCTCCCTGGACACAGAGAAAGCCTTTGACCGAGTTACGTGGCCTTATCTATTTACTGCCCTGGCCGAGTTTGGATTCCCCAGGGAGTTTATTGATAGGATTAAAGTCCTGTATAGTTGCCCAACTGCCTGAATTCTCTACAACAATGTGCTCTCGGACCCATTTAAACTATCTAGAGGGACTCAGCAGGGCTGTCTCCTGTCTCTATATTTATTTAACTTATATTTGGAGCTTCTTGCAAGAAAAATAAATTCCACCCCTTCTATAAAAGTTATTACAGTGGGTCAGGAATCTTATAAACTCTCATCCTTGTGGATGATATTCTATTACACCTTGCAAATTTGACCTATTCGCTACCTGAAGTCCTGAATATCATCAACCATTTTAGCTGCTTCTCTGGCTATAAACTGAATACTTACAAATCCATTATCTACCCTTTAACCCCTTCTTGCTCAAAAGAGCTGTGCCTCCTTCTGGGTCTCCAATGGGAGACGTCTGCCCTTCCTTATCTTGGCATAAAATTGACTAAAGACTTATTTAGGTTAAAAACATTATGTCTTGAACCTATAGTTAAACAGGTTGGAGAGGATCTAACACGTTGGTGTAAGCTCCCACTTTCTTTGTGGAGGAGAGCCAACTTGCTCAAAATATCTGTACTGCCCAATTTTCTCTCTCCTCTGGGAGTTCTCCACATTTTCCTCCCATAACTTGGTTCAGCAAATTACATTTCCTCTGTTCCTCCTTTCTGTGGCTTAGCAAGCCGCCAAGACATTCATATGCCCAGTTATACAGGCTACACAGTCTGGGAGGTTTTCCACTCCCTGACTTTTTAATGTTTTACTTAGCCTTACATGGAACCAAGTATTTCAAATAGGGAGCCTTGGGTGATACTGACAGTGTTAAATCAGTTTGGTTAAATATAGAACAGGTGCTGACTAGCTAGCTTAATACTTCCCTGTCCTCTTTGCTGTATCTACCCTATTCATCCCTACTGTTTGCTCTGAGGGATACCCTGATAGGTTGGAGTGTTGAGGCCCATGCTCAGTTATGCCAGCACTTTAATCTCTCCCGTTACAGAGATTTGGGACAACCCTTAATCCACAATGGGAACCTTCGTATTGCTGGCCAACCATTCTCAGCTTCTCACTGGTCAGTATTTTCTGGATTGCAAGTGGCTGACTTAATTAATGGGGATACATTTCTTTATTTCCCTCAGTTTTGTAAGAAGCATGTGGTTCCTGCACTTTCTTGTTTTAAATACCTCTAGGTCAAGCATTACGTTAAGACTTTCTTGCCCCCCCACCATGGTTCTGTTTGGCATCTGCCTTTTTTCAGCCTTTAATTGGAGGTGCTTGGGAGGCTTTTTTACTGGCAGAGTACCCTAAACCTAGACTGGGCTAACTCTTACTGGGTTGTCTTGTTGAATAATATCTATATTTTTGTCAAGCAAGACTGGTTGCGTTTACTACAGTTTAACATCTTACATGATCTGTACCTCTCTTATTATAAGCTACGCAAAATGAAAAAAACTTCCCTCACCAGATTGTAAACACTATCCAGGAGAGAAGGGCACATTATACCATAAACTGTGGATGTGTCCCCTAACTAGGACCCTTTAGATGATAGTTCGAAGTAAGATCTCATCTTTGTTCCCCAACACTAGCTATTTTGTACCAGAGATTTGCCTACTGGGAGACTATTCGGGTATTCCCACTCTTAAACATAAGCATTATATGGCCCTTCTCTCCTTAGTGACCAAATTGATTACTGCCCTTCAAGAGGGGGGCCTGGTCTCCTAATTACTCAGAGTGGGTACTGGAATGTTTAGTGGCACAGTGCAGAAAAAGCTATAGCTAAATTGTATGGTAACTCTGCCAAGTTCCAGGCTTGGCAGTCTGATTTAGTAGCCTTCCTCAGTCAGTAATTACTGGTTTTTGCTATATCTTCCCCTGTTTTGGTACGTTATCTTATATTTTGTCCACTATGAAGGATTAGCTTCTAGTTTTCTTTTTTTTCTCTTTTTTCCCCCTTGAATGCTGGCTTACTGCATCGACACACCTAGCAGTCTCCTACAGCTGTAATTATTTTATGCATTGTGCAGCTGGGTTGGGGATGTGTGGGGTAGGGGTGTTGGTACTTTTTGTTATTTATTGTGCTTTTGGTTATTAATTAGTGCTGTATTTGATCTCTTGTTTTAATTGTTACTTTTTTTTCTTAGTCTTGTTTGTTCAAATGTTCTGTGGAAATGCTCAATTAAGTGTACTGAATTGCAAAACAAAAAAGACACTATGTAATTTTTTGCACTACTCTAAATGCATTATCTACTGTATACACAACAATGCACTTTCAAAAAAAAATCTTCTCTATTATTCTTCTTAAAACACAATGTAGTCCCTACTTGCCTTGTCCTCTAGTACCCTGTAAAATCCTATTGTTTCTGTAATCATGCCTACTGGATCAGTTCGCCATGTGCAGAGCAGCGCATCTCAAAACCACACAACAGAGACAGCACGTTCAGAAATAGCAACAGGGTGCAAAACCGCTAAATGTTCTATGTGTGGTTGTGCACCATGATTCTGTTACCTGGCAAAGGATAAGTCCTCTGCTGAGAGGAGGGTCTGCCAAGCAACTGCCAGGAGGCAGTATAGCGTAGTGGTTTAAGGCTCTGAGCTGCAAATCTGGTGACACCCAGCAGACCAGACCTGGGTTTGAATCCCACAACTTCCTCTTGCATATGTGTGACCCTGAACAAGTCACTTGACTTCCATGTGCTCCCAGGTCGCACCTGTAAAAAAGCTTTCAGCTTAGTGTGCTACTCCTGGTTAAACAACTAAAAAAAAAAAAAAAATGGCTTGACAGAATGAGCCACAGGCAGCAATGGAGATGGTGTGTCTGCAGACCGGATATTGAATCCTGGCCCTATCCCCATACACATGGAATTTTTCTTTATTTCACACTTTGTGTAATTTAAGTGTACAACCCCCCCCCACCCAGAGTTGATTATTTTAGTTGGGGGTTGGGAGATGAGACCGTAATGGGGGGTGGGGCTAAAATATAGAGAAATGCTGCTGGCAAATATATTGCGCCTGTATTGGCAGCATGGTATATTGCTGCAGCATTGTGTCATATGACATTATGGCCCCGTGCCGTAGCCATGTAATATCCTGATGTCTGTACTCTCCCAGGTTGTGCCTGAAAATAGGCAAATTGCTGCCTAGTGTACCCTACCTGTTTAACAAAAATTAATTAAATTAAAAAATAAATAAAATGTATTCTTTAAGTACATGGGTATTCCCAGGCTTTGGGAAGAATTCTAGTCTGTTACAAACTTTAAGGTCGCATGTCTTTGGGTGTCATGAATTCACACATCTACTGTGACGTCACTCTTTACTTTTGTGACTTTTAAGCCCAGTTGTGGACTCCATCCACTGGACCTACACCATTCCGTTGACCTACAGTATGTCAGTCAATGGATACAGGGGCTGTTATATTCAATGGGGTCAGTAAATAACACCTTTCTTGTATTACAGGATGTTAACTCACTGACATAATGTACTTGTTTCTCTTTTTTCTTGTCAGGGTAAGAGCTTAGCAGAATTTTCAGTTCTTCACCTACACCAAATAGAGGATAATGGATGGTCTTCTGGTAATAATCATGCAATAGTGTACGGTAGAATGTTATAATCACTTTGAGAGGTTTACTGTTGTCATGGCAACCTCAAGAAGTGATTGCAGCGTGGTTGTTACCCAAAGACTATCCATTAGCTTTTATACTGTATGGGCACCAGTTTGTGTTGCATTCACAGTAAAGAATATTGCACTGAGTGAATGTTCCATGTTGTTATGCTATTGTTATGACATAGTGAAGAGGGTATAACAACAATCTCCCCCCAACTATGTTTCTTCTCCCCAGCACCATAACTCCCTCTGGCTACTCCACTCACCTGATCTGCTCTACCACCCACTGTGGACCCTGCCTTCTTCAAGGGCGTTACTTTATCCCCGAGCCCTGGGGCAGCTCTGGGCACTAGGAGTCCAAAGGGACAGAGGCAGGGAACCAGCATTGGGCATGTGGTGGAGTGGCACTGGGAGGTCCATCACCTATCCAGGCTGGAGGGAATTTTTTCATAGTTTGTCCCTGAGTTGCCTCCTCCCCCCTGAGCATGGCATCCCCTGATGCCATGGTGCACAGCAACCCTGCAGGCGTCAGCCATGCTAACCCAACGTGTGGTCAGCATCCTGCAGTGCCCCCGCTTTCCACCAGAGGTTGCTGGGATGCTAGACAGCCCATTACCCTCCCCCCCCGAGAGGAGAGCAGCCCATCAGATGCTCAGTCCTCTCCCTCCTCTTCCAACCCCCGGTGCCCAAGCTCACTCCCGAACTCGAGTAGCCAGTGTGGCGCGAGGAGGTGTGGCATCCAGTGCCTCAACCCTCAGTGTCACTGGGCCACCAGTATAACAACAATCTGATGTCATATCAATGGTATAACTGTCATGAGCCCCTGGCTCCAAACCTAGGGCAGCCCGGCAGGACCTCCTGTTTGCAGAGAGGATCCCTCTTTTTAAGAACTAGTGAGCAGGAGTAAGGGTTCAGAAAGACTTCACAACCTTCTTTTTCTCATTGGAAGGGTGGATTCTATAATTTCAAGTTCCCTGGATGCTGCACTGCTTTCAGTATTTGAATCCCACCACGGTCACTGTCTATGTCTTGCCTAAGTAGTTTTTATATGATAACCGAGTGGTGCTGTCTATGCCTTATACCGTCTTTTCAAAATCCTTCTGTTAAAATGTTAAATCACACAACCAGACCCCAGGCAGAGTTGATAAGAAAATCATAAAAGTTTACTTAAACTAAAAGTAATACAGAAAGGCCTACAGTTTGAAAAAACTTTGAAATGCAGACAATAACAAAAGTAAAACTAGATGATTTACAGAAAACACTAGATGCTATATTCTAAACTACAGCTTGTATTTTATTTCAGAATTCAGACAAGATTTTAAATGTTCTTGGGGGAGAGAACACTTCATTAGGTGATAGAGTTTGCAGCAAGTCCTTGATCCAAGTCTCTGGATGTCCTTTTAAAAGTCTCCAGATGCTCTTGGGTGAAAAATCTTGCTTTCCAAAATGCTGACTTAAAAATCAGAATTTCCTGTTCAGTATGTGACAAGACAAACTTTCCATACACTCAGGTCTGGTTTTAGAGATTTTTCCAGGCCTACACATATACTCCTGGTCTTCAAATATATGCCAGCTGTACAGACTATCTGCCTTCCAACTAAACTGTTTTCAACTGCTCTGAGTTAAAAATATGTCTGAGTGTATACATGATGGTCATTTTTTGGGACATACTTACCTTTTTTTCCCTCTGGGGGTGGGGTTAAATGGTTCCAAGACAATACAGATATTAGGGTGCAATAGCTAGCCTTTTCCTGCAGGTGTCAGTGTGGTTCCATGTCAACCCCAGTGACATCTGGTCCATGCATTTGGCTTAACCCCTGACTCCTAGGTCACTACATTACCTTTCCCTGTCATGGAAAGCCACAGTGGGAGATGTTATGTCTTCCTGGGCTTTATACCTGTCTCCCTTATCTTGAGACATAACAGGTCCACACTAGCCTTTATAGAAATAACAATTATTTTGTGCTTACCTGTTAAAGGGACAGTGTCTTAATTCCAAAGTACATTACAGCATGTACAATATGAACCCACATAAATGGATCTAGGTCTATCATACGACAATAACAACATTGTAAAGTGTGTGAGTTTAGTTAATAATAAGCCTCTCCCATACATTATACTCTTCTTGATACAGAGAAATTAATCAACTTTGAAGTTTTTCACAAGGCAAAGACCAGTTAGAAATCCATGAAAAAAAAATCTGCAAAAAGACTATAAACTCCCACAGAGTAGAAAGGTTTAGAGTGAGGTGATATTTCCTTAGAATTAAAAAAATGCAAAGAAATGAACACTTGAAAACATTTGCAAGCAGAGAAAACAATTCTGCACAGCTCTAATCAGGGTGCAAAATCTCGTAGTCTAGTTAACAAAAAGGAACTGGGACTCACTGGATGATCAGACTGTGGAGAGAAGAATTGTGTGACGAGCTGGCTGGCATTACAAAATTGTTGCTATAAACAGTATCCTCCCCAGTCATTGGTTGGGGGTAGGGAGTACTCTAATTACAATGGTGGGGATATTAGGGAGGGCTTGACCCAGATTGGGTGAGGTCAGGAGGCAGCAGGACACCAGAAAATGCTTAACTAAGGATAAGGTAAGAGTGTGGATACTACCAGCACCAGGACATGCTTGCAACGAGGTGAGGGAGGGGTGCCACTGGAAATAAGGGAATGCTTTATCTGAATGGACAGAAGACACAGAGGTCATTGGATACAGGAGAATGCTTGAAACAGGAGGGGGTGAGGGTGATGGGGACACCTGACATGAAGAAAGGTATGAGATGGGGCAGAGTGGGGGCATGCATGTCTCTGGACATAGGAAGTGCTTGAGTTAGGATGGGGTGAGAGAGAAAGTATTACAACTTGACATTGGGGAGTTTTTGAAACAGGCCTGAGTGAAGGAGAGGGGTGCCAATGCTCACCATGGAAAAGGGTGAGGGTAGAGGATTCCAGTGCACACCAGAGAATGCCAAACCTTCACCAAGGTCAGGGAAAGGTGTGGTATGGCCCCATAATAATAATAATAATAATAAACTTTATTTCTTTTGTGCCTTTCTTAAATCAAGGCGCATTACAAAATAACAATAATAAAACATCATAAAACAAATTAAAATCCAAGATAAAATATACAGTATTAGTTAAAATCTATGTCATCACTAAATGCCTTTTTCCATAAAAGGGATTTTAGGCCTTTTTTAAAACCCTCCACCGTCATGCACTCTCTAATCCAACAGGGTAAAGAATTACAGAGGGTCGGCACCACAAAACTAAAAGCGTGGGCACTGGAAGATTTTAAAACTACCCTCAGAATCTCTAGCAACCCCTAGTTGGCTGAGTGGAGAGATTGCTTCGGAAGGTAAGGCACCAGAAGATCTTTCAGGTAATCAGGGCCCAAACCGTGTAGGGCTTTATATGTCAGTAATCCAACTTTGAAGGTGATCCGCCACTGAACCGCCAGTGCAGATCCCGCAGCACCGGTGTAATATGGGAAGAACATGAAGTCCCCATTAACAACTGGGCTGCTGAGTTCTGCACTAGCTGCAAGCGTCGGATATCAACCCCAGGAAGCCCAAAGTAGAGGGAGTTGTAGTAGTCCAAACCGGAGGTCACAAAGGCATGGATCAATGCAGACAGGTCACCAGATGGAACAAGGTGCTTGATTCTAGTGATGTTCCTAAGATGGTAAAAGGATACCTTAACAACCACTGACACTTGCGCATGCAATGTCAGCAGATCGTCAAGGATCACCCCCAGGTCTTGCACCCGTTCAGAGGTAGGGAGCTCCACATCCCCCAAGAATAAACCTGAGGTTTCATTTGCCCCTGGCCCCTCAATTCAGTGACCAGAATCCACGACCATCACCTCCGTCTTCCCAGAGTTCAACTTCAACCAGCTGGACCTCATCCAACCCTGGATCTCACTGAGACAGTTGTTAAACACTGAGAGTGCTTTATTCTGGTCAGGTGCAAAAGACAGATAGAGCTGGGTATCATCGGCATAACAATGAAAATCCAGCCCATATCATCTTACAATGTCTCCGAGGGGAAGCATGTACATCACAAACAACATTGGGGACAGCACAGAGCCCTGAGGCACCCCACAGGACAGAGTGGTAGGATCAGAGGAAAATATCCCTGATACAACTCTCTGAGTTCTACCTGTGAGGAAGGAGGTAAACCATCTGTGTACCAAACCCGTCAACCCACAGATGTATCTCAGGCGCTCGAGCAGCACCCCATGGTCTACGGTGTCAAATGCTGCTGACAAATCCAGAAGGACCAAAATGGACCATTTTTTCTGGTCTCTCACCATCAGGAGATCATTGAGCACCCAAACCAGCGCAGTCTCAGTGCTATGTCTCTTTCAAAAACCTGATTGAAGAGGGTCGTAGATGTTATGGATGGATAAATGGTTGTCCAACTGGGCTGCCACCACTTTCTCGATAACCTTCCCCACAAAGGGGAGGTTCGAGATGGGTCTGTAGTTAGCTAGGGAGTCTGGGTCCAGAGAAGCCTTTTTCTACACTGGTGTCACCACCGCTTCCTTCAGGGAGCGGGGATATTCACCGGAGTCTAAGGAGCACCAGACTATCCTAGCTAGAACCGGAATGATAACCTCACCACAGCCCATAATCAGGCCAGTGGTACCCGGGTCTAAACTACAGCTTGTGGTATGCATACCCTGGACAATCCTCATAACATCATCGAATTCTGGCCTTCCGAAGGAACTCCAGGCAAACGGGGTACTTGTAACCGTAGACTGGACCACAGCAACTCCCATGGCGAGTGCTGTGCGAGTCTCAGCCCTGATGTCAGCCACCTGATCTGCAAAGAATCGAGCAAGCTCCTCACATTGTATTTGTGACAAGACTTGACAGACCTGCAGACAGGCTGGGTTGCACAGCCTGTCCACGGTTCAAAAGAGCTGGGCTGGTCGATTCTATGCAGCAGCAATTTCTCCAGACAGGAATACTGCCTTCTTATGAGAAATTGCTGACTGACAGAGTTTGTAGTGCTCTAGGAGTCTAAGATGGTCGGCATCTAAGCTGGATTTTCACCAGCACCTCTCCAACTTGCATCCTAGTCACCGCATCTCCCTCAGATCCTGATCAAACCAAGGGGATCGAGGATGAAGGGAGAGAGAGCGCACATGGGTGGGATCAATTAAATCCAAAACAGCGGTTATAGCCTTATTATAGGCTAGCACCAGCTCTTCAGGATTAGGAAGTTCTGATAGGTCAAGAACCGCAGTTAGGCCTTCAGGAGTAATATCCCGTAAAGGGCGGTACTTGACCATCTCCACAGGGTAGGCCTACGCAGGGGGGTGCAGAAATTGAATCTCACAGTGTGATGATCAGACCAACCGACAGGTTCCACCCCCACCTCGGAGGCTTCCATCCCAGCAGGAAGACCAGATCCAGTGAATGGCCGTGTTTATGAGTGGCAGAGGTAACCACCTGTGAGAGGCCCAATGAATACATCGATTGGAAGAAGTGCTGACCAAATTGCAGAATCCGTCATCAGTCCAGGCATTAAAGTCACCCAGCACCATCAACCTGGGCGACTCAAATACCAGGTTGATATCGAAGTCCGCCACTTCCTTAAGGAATAGCTTCTCGTCACCGGGCGGATGATAAACGAGTGCTATCCTATAGCCCTTACCTGCCACTACAACACATTCAAAGGATCTGGTCTCCTGCACTGGAACACTGGTGAGATCCAGTTCGGTCTTGAAACAGACCACAACCCCCCCCCCATCCCTGCGATCCAATCTCGGGCGGTGTATCACCGAATACCCAGCTGGAACTGCGGCCTCAACTACTGGGCCAGTATTACTGTCCTGCCAGGTTTCGGTGAAGCAAGTCAGGTCCGCAGTGCCCACCAAGTCTGCTATAATGGCAGACTTGTTCACAATGGACCAGGCATTGCAGAGCACCGCCTGGGTCAGATAGGACTCCTGGGATGCCCCAACCACCTGCCCACAATTTACAGAGGTGGTGCCCTTTGGTATGGAGACCAAACAAGGAGATCCCCATTCAGCACTCCATTTCACCCCAGGGTGTCTTCTGGACTTAACCACTCAGATGCGAGCACCCCCCTCATCCATCCGCTGCCATTCATGCCCCCCACCCCTCTGACAACTACCACGAGCAATTCCCAAGGCCCTACAACGTTGGTATATAGGGAAAAGCAATGGAAGGGAAAAGTAAGGGCAGAGGGCATGAAGAGAGGCGTATGTGTAGTGCAAGACGAGGGTGGGGGTAGAATGACAATAAATATCATCATCCACAAACATGGCACCAGTGATAATAATATCTAAACTCCCTATAAAGAATAAGATAAGGACACAATAGGAAAATTACAAATTAAACCAAAAAGAAAACTAAATCATGAATAAAACAAAGCTTAGCAAACAAAAACCACTTGATATAAATTAAACAACACCATCCAACAACAAAAATGATTAAATAATAACAATATACAGTACTGGTAAATTTTAGAAAGTCTATTCCGAACAGTGGAGCTCCCACCTTCCACCGCCAAAATGTCCAATTAAGAAGCCACAGACTCTCACTCCATGGCATCAGTGACCAGAGGGACACAGATTAAAATTAAGGTCAGGATCCCACAGGTGCTCCCCCAGTTCATCCCCCCCAAGGAGCTCTCATCACCCAAGAGGGGACAGTAAAGGAAGGAAGCCCTCCAAGACATAATAATGTTCTAAGGTAGGCAGATCCAGGAGCAGTTAATCAAAGTACAGTACTAGTGGCAAACCTTTGAGGGCTCTCACCACCATGAAGTAACATAACCCGAACTGTATCCTTCAAAGAACCCCATCAGGATCAGTTCCACCACTAAGAAATTAAGCAGCAGCAGCAAATAAAATTTAAAAAGCAGAGGTCTTACTTTATGGTCGTCGTCCAGGGGTAGATCAATAAGGGGGGAAAGGACTAGTTAAACCACTGCCTGCACAAGGGACTCACTTCACGGACCAGCCCGCCTCACCATGGACCTTATCGCCACCTGGTCAGCTCTTCAGCTGTTCCAGTGCAGATCAGAAGTGCTGGAAGAACTGCCGCCAAATGGCATCAGTCTCCCAGCATACCACCCTAGAGAGGACAGGTGTCCGAGGCGCAGACCACTGACCACAAACAGGGATCCTAATATATCCAGGAACTTACTTCCCCAGACTCTCTTCTTGCCAAGAAGAGGTAGACTGAGTGCAAATCCACACGTCGGAAAAACAAATCCCCGCTCAGGAACAGGTAAATCCAGGAGGCGATGAAACTTCCTAACACACAACTCCTGGGCTGTCCATTCTGACCATATTCCTCCAGTTCCTCCAATTCCAACCTCCGCTCCACTCTAGTGTACAGTATCCCGGAAAAAACACTGGTCCCCTTAATCCAGGGAATCAGTCCTCTTCAAGCACAGCCGAAGCTGCACTAACACAAATGGATGACTGCACCCGGTGGGGCCCAAGAAGCCAGAACGCCAACAATCGGCAAACGGCAGCAGCAAGCGAAATCTCCAGGGGCCATGAAACCTCCAGTTAACAAATCCTCACTCCCCGATTTCCGCATAGAACACATAGCAATTAATGACAAAAACTGGGTGAGGCTGGGTGCAGGATAGAATGTTGCCCAATAAAAAGCCACAGAAACCATGACTACTTCACTGGTAACAGCTAGTTATTGGTAATGTTTCATCTAACAAAGATATTGTACTCTCTGTGGATCCTCAAGGCATTTACAGGAAACGTAAGTAAATATTTGATATTCTCATCCAAGTAAGTTTACTGTTTGTGTGGATGTTACCCTGAATAAATAAGCCCATCTGCAATTAGTATGTAATACAGTATAGTCAAGGGTCTTCGGGTCTCTCATTTCCAATCCCATAACTTGATTTATCCAAGCCATATCTAATAATGCATAGAAAATACTACTACAATTTTTTGAAGAATGTACTGTAAGCACTGCTAGTCAAAAAATAACAAATCAGTTACAATACATGCTAGCCAGGCACATAACTGTTCAGTTAGAATTAAGGGAATTGCAGACAGGGGCAGACTCTAATTAGACCCTATGTGATGGGTGTTACTAGGATATCAGCTGATATGGGGTGAGGGGTGTTTCTGATATGGTGAGATGACGATGTCACTGTGAATGAAGCTTACTGTGTTTCCTGTTATCGACCTCAACATACCCAACACACTCACAGAAGTCATTAGAGTTCCTTTTTTTTTTTAAGATGTACTTTGTCTCTTTGTTTACACAGCTGGTAATAGTTTAGCTCTGCATCCTCTGCACAAAACATTGAAAGGGATACTCCATCCTGGGTTCTGACATGTGATAGAATGAAAGAGCCATCAAGAGAAGAACGCTGTCATTCTGAAACTCATGTCTGAATAATCTAAAGTTTATTTTAACCCTATTGTGTTACAGGCTTTTGGTGTTTATGGTAATACAGGGCAGAAAATAGTCACCAGGTTAAGATGGTTTAGATAATGCTGCTATAAAAGGATATGTTTGTTTGCATATAGGTCTGTCTGCCATGGATCCATCTGTGGTATGCGACTCAGACTGGACTGTCATGGTGCAATCTTTATTTTGGACTTGCTTGCCCCTCACACTTATTGGAAAATCTTTCATTTAAGAGTATGAAAAAGCAACATACCTGTCTCTGTGTGCAGTGGTTTCTTTGCAGTTCCTAACTGGCAATTGTTTAGCCTTGGCGGGGGGGGGGGAGGTCTAGTCTCACTTCCAGACTATGTAAGCAATTGTCCCATTGTGGCAGTAATTATGAAATCTCCTTCTCTCCATAAAAATACTTTGATTTCTATAAAGGCTATGGACATCATTAACTGTTGCAATGGGTGGCTTGGTCAAACAGGGGGCTGTTCTCATACGAACTTGCAAAATTGCCAGTAGAAACAGGTCTCATGGTCTATCGAGTCTGCTTGATTGTGCAGCTTGCCCCTCAACTCGCAGCTGTCCCACTCTTCCCTCCCCACAACAACCCCCCCATTCCACCCCCTCTTAAATCTGCCCACCATTCTACAGGATATCACTTCCTTGGGCAGAGTATTCTGCTTGTCTACCACCCTTTCTGTGAAAAAGTGTCTCCTGATTTCCCTCCTGAATCTTACCCCCTCCAGTCTCAGCCGATGCCCCCTTGTGTTCGTCCCCCTTTTGATTTGGAAAATCTCTTCTGTATTAGTCTTGTTTATTCCTTTTAATTATTTAAAGGTTTCAATCATATCCCCCATCCTTACTCTGCACCAGTGTACACATGTTCAGCTCTCCTATCCTCTTCTCATAGGATTTTCCCTCCATTCCCTGGAACTTCTTCATTGCCCTATGCTGCACCCTCTCCAGCAATCTAATGTCCTTCTTCAGGAATGGACACCAGTACTGCATGCAGTATTCCAGGTGCGGCTGGACCAGTGACCTGTACAAGTGAAGGATCACCTCTCTGTTTCTGGAGGAGATGCCCCTCACTATGCACCCCAGCATCACGTTTGCCTTTGCAGCCACCTTCCTGCACTGAGCTGAATGGTTCATATTCCCCATTATAAGCACTCCTAGATCCTTTTCCTCCATGGTGCATTCCAACTGTACCCCTCCCAGCTGATATTTCCTCCCCTGGTTGCTCTGAAGTGCAGGACCTTGCACTTCCTGGTGTTGTAACCCATCTGCCATGTTTCTGACCACTCCTGTAGTTTGGTCAGGTCCTCCTGCAGTCCCTTCCACCCCTCCATGTCATCTACCATAGCTCCCATCTTGGTATTGTCTGAGAACAGACTGATCTTACTCCAGACCCCATGTGAGATATTGGCTATGAATATCTCCAACAGCACTAGTCCCACTACCGAACCCTGTGGCACCCCAATCACAACATCCCTCAATAATGAGAGTTACCCTCTGCCATTACCCTTTACTGCCTACCCCTCAGCTGGTTGGTGATCCAATTGACCATTTTTGTTCTCACCTCTACATATTCCAGCTCCCCCCAGCCTCCCATGCAGCAAAGAATCAAAGGCCTTGCCGAAGTTCAAATACAGGACATCCACTGTGTGACAGGTAGAATAGAACCCTGTCCCATTTATTATGGAGAAAGTGTGTAAGTGCAAGGATCTGTATTCTTTCCTTTTCTGTCTCTTCTGTCTGGTTGCGCAACTGAGTTTTCCTGTGAAACTTCAGATTTCATCAACCCGAACAGTCTCGCATCCTCTGCCTCTCACTGTCTCTCAATTTTCTCTTACTGTCTTCCTTTCTTGCATATCTATATCTGCTAATATGAAATACTGTATATGAGAATCAGTGTATGGAGTGAAGCTGATATTGGGATCCCTTTTGTTTGAACGATGTTTAGTGTTGCTGTTAAAATGTATATATTTGTGATTTGAGATAACTGTAAAAAGCTAGAGGTCATTTGAGTGCAAATGCCTGAGTCTTTTGCAAAGGCTGTGGGGACCTCAGGAAGTTCTCAATGTTCTAAGCAAGTCCTGAAATTTACAAATAAACAGTTTTGTGAAATGTTACAACTGCTCCTGGGTTTTCTCCATGCTTCCCGACCTGTGCCTCGATGACAGATGGTGTCAGCTTAAGTGGGATTTAAGCCATGCATACCCTAAGACAGGAGTTTTGTGCTTGGGTACTGGACCTAGTACCAGGGAAGCACAGAGGAAGGTATGGATTCTGCAGCAGCAAGTACAGTCAGAGATTGTACAGCCAGCACAAGTCATGATAAAAGAGCAGGCAATGACAGAACCTAAAATCCTGATGCATATGAAGGGTTAAAACATGAAAATACTGAAACTAAATTGATAACTGATTGTGATTGTCTTTCAGAGCAAGCTGCCAGTGTTTCTCTCCATGGTTATTTTAAGCAGCTGGGGGTGAAACCAAAACAGGGTGGACCAATGTTTAAAAAATGCAATGGATTACTGTACAGAGTTTGGATTAAACCTCAGACACAGGAACAGATAGAACAACTGGTTATACCACAGAAGTATAGAACAGAATTGTTACAGATAACACATGATAATCCTATGGCTGGTCACTCAGGGAGGGATCGCACCCTTGCCAAATTGCTGTATAGAGTTTACTGGCCGAGAATTCATGAAGATGTTGCTACCTATTGTAATTCCTGTGCTGAGTGTCAGAAATAGAAACATAGACTTTGATGGCAGATAAGGACCGCTTGGCCCACCTAGACTGCCCATTTCCCTACCTTCAGGATAAGTTGCAGATCCTAGTTAACCAACAGCCTATTTCTTCCTAAACCCCACCAGAATTGCCTTATGTCTATCCCATGCATTAGTAGCCCCAGTCACTAGGAAAGACAAGGTGCCCCTCGTACCCCTGCCCTTAATAAATGTGCCTTTTGAGAAAATTGCAGTGGATGTGGTTGGTCCTTTAGACAAAAGTTAAAAGGGTAATAGATTTATCCTGGTAGCATGCAACTATGCTACTCGATACCCAGAAGCAGTTCCAATACGTACTGTTACAGCCCCAAAAGTTGCAGCAGAGCTAGCCAAAATTTTCAGCAGAGTGGGCATATCTAAAAAAATAATTACTGATCAGGGTAGTAATTTTGGTGCTGCACTGCTTAAGGAGCTGTACAGACTGTTAGGTATCACTGCCATAAGAACCTCCCCCTATCACACTCAGACAGAGGTCTTGTTGAACATTTAAACCAAACCTTAAAACGCATGTTAAAAAGGTTTGTAAAAAGGGAAGGGAAAGACTGGGACCATTACTTGCCTCACTTACTTTTTGCTTACAGAGAAGTGCCACAGGCATCAACAGGGTTTTTGCCATTTGAGTGCTGTATGGTAGGCAGCCAAGAGGGCCACTGGATGTGATAAAGGAAATGTGGGAAGATAACCCTACCCAGAAAAAATCTATATCTTCTTATATGTGTACCCTAAGAAAGAAACTGGCAAAATGTGTTGAAATTGCCCATAATAATCAGGAAGAGGCTCAAAACCAGCAGAAGGTATATTATGTGCAGCTAAGATAAAAGATATCTGAAACTGCTATTAAGCCCCTTCTCATCCTTATGTGTGACTTATACATTTAAGTGTAAGACCTTCATCACCCTTATGCATGCTGCTTACTAATTGTTCACACTATCATTTAACCAAGACACAGCTACATTCTCTTAGCTTCTGACTTCCAAGCTGTGACCACTACTGCAAGCATCCCACACCTGCTCCCCTTCCCCGTCCTTTTCTTGTCTCTCTCTACATATATATTACTTCTCTCACTCTTCCAAGCCTCGATTACTTTGTTTATCCTTTATTCCCTGTCGCTGCTCAATATACTAAAATTATTTATTGCAAACACCGGTTACCCTGCCTTGTACTGCTGGCATGCTACCCTGAAGTGCTTTACACTATGTACCATATGTCTTCTCACTATCTATTGTCAACCAATGTTGTATCCTTTTATGTAATATACTGCTTGTTCTAAATGTACACATGAATACATGTTATACTATTGTTCCACCAAGTATTTTCATTTTATGTAATGTTCATCAGTGTACATGTCTCAGGACCTCCTTATGAATGAGATTGCTCAATGGAGTTTTCCTGCAATAAACTTGAACTTGAACTTATGACCATGGGGTAAAACAGAAAGTTTTTGAGCCAGGTGAAAAGGTTTTGCTATTGTTGCCCACAACAGAAAATAAGTTGTTAATGAAGTGGCAAGGGCCATATAAGGTTCTTAGATGTAGTGGCAAGGTTAACTATGAGACTGAGACCCCTGACAAGAAAAATTTTTCTAAGATATACCATGCTAACCTCCTCAACAAATAGGTTGAAAAAATGCCAAAAGCTGCCTTGCTAGTTTTACCAGAAACTGATAAAGATATTGATGTAGCTTATGATAGACTGGAACAAATTGTATATGCTGATGCTGTAAAGGTGAATGTTTCCTTAACCTCAGAACAAACTGCAGACATTCGTAATGTGCTAAAGACATTTAACAGTACTTTTACCATGGTACCAGGCCGAGCAAAAGGGGATGAGCACGTAATAGTGACAAAGAATGCTCAACCTATTAGGCAAAAGTTATACAGTTTGCCAGAGCAGCTAAAAGCTGATGTGGTTAAGGAAATACAAAATATGAAATACTTGGGTATCATTGAGGAGTTGAGGAGTCGAGGAGTGCTTAGTCATCTCCCATGGTACTTGTAAACAAAAAAGAAGAGGGTGTTAGACTCTGCCTTGATTTCAGGAAACTTAATCAAGTGTCAGAATTTGACAGTTACCCTATGCCCAGAATAGATGATTTGGTGGACAGACTGGGGAGTGCAAAGTATATCAGCACCCTCGATCTCATCAAGGGTTACTGGCAAATACTTTTAGCTAAAGAATCCAGAGACAAAACTGCATTTGCCACTCCTGTTGGATTCTATCAGTTCACCACCATGCCATTTGGTTTACATGGTGTACTCACTACATTCTAGCGATACATGGATGTCATTTTATCCCCTCACACTGGTTATTGTGCTGCGTACCTGGATGATGTCGTGGTGTACAGTCCCGACTGAAAAAGTCACATGAAACACTAAAGAGCAGTTATCCAAGCTATCAAAAATGCAGGTCTGACAATTAATCCTACTAAATGTGCATTGGGCATGCAGGAAACTAGATATTTGTCAAATGTATGGCAGCTTAGATTCAATGCTAAGAAGTACACGGTAATGCACCTGGGAAACAAAAACCCAGGGGAAGAGTACACAATGGGGGGTGAGATACTAACAACAACAAAAATGGAAAGGGACCTGGGGTAGTCATATCAGATGACCTAAAGGTGGGCAAGCAATGTGAGAGGGCAGCAAGGAGGGCTGGGGGATACTGGGATGCATAGGGAGAGGCATCACCAGTAGAAAACAGGAAGTTATTATCCCTCTGTACAGACAGCTGGTGAGACCCCATCTGGAGTACTGTGTGCAGTTCTGGAGACCCATCTCTGCAAAGACATAGACAGGATGGAAGCTGTCCAGAGGAGGGCAACTAAAATGGTGCAGGGTCTGCACCAGAAGACATATGAAGAGAGACTTAAGGAGCTTAATATGTATAGCCTCGAGGAAAGGAGGGAGAGGGGGGACATGATAGAAACTTTCAAGTACCTCAAGGTAATCAACAAAGTCCAAGAGGGTAGCATCTTTCAAAAAAAGAGGTGTGCAAGAACAAGGGGCACAATTTGAAGATAGAGGGGTGCGGCTCAGAGGTAATTTAAGAAAGTATTTTTTCACAGAGAGGGTTGTGGATGCATGGAACAGCCTTCTGGAGGAGGTTGTGGAGTCAAAATCAGTGGTTGAATTCAAGCACGCATGGGACAGTCATAAGGCAATTCTAGCGGGTGGGGGTAAGAAGAAGTAGGCTGCTGGTTAACTAGGATCTGCAGCTTATCCATTAGGTAGGGAAATGGGCAGACTGGGTGGGCCAAGTGGTCCTCATCTGCCGTCAAATTCTATGTTTCTATTTGGGCTATGTGCTGAGAAACAGAGATGTCAAACCAGAGATTTCTAAAGTAGAAGCTGTAACTAACAGACCTGTACCTAAAACAAAGAAACATGTTGGGTCATTTTTAAGCTGGCTGATTATTAATGGAGATTTGTTCCCAACTTTGCTGAGTTAGCTACTCCCTCAATGGACTCACTAAGAAACAGTACCCAAATAATATGAAATGGACTCCAGAGTGTGACGAAGCTTTTCAAGCCATAAAGGTTACATTATGTTCAGCACCTGTTTTAAGAAGCCTAGACTTTGATAAACCATTTCTGTAACAGACAGATGCATCTGAGGTAGGCCTAGGTGCTGTCCTAAGTCAAAATGTAGATGGGACAGAACATCCTATTCTGTGTGTAAGTAGCAAATCGCATGACAGAGAGAAAAGGTACTCCACTATTGAAAAGGAGTGTTTAGCAGCAAAGTGGTCCATAGAGTCCCTCAAATTTTATTTACTAGGAACTGAATTTGTTCTTGTAACTGATCACGATCCTCTCTGTTGGCTTAACTAGATGAAAGATAAAAATTCCAGAATCACACAGTGGTACCTGGCACTGCAGCCATTTAAATTCTCTGTGATTCACAAATCTGGTAAAGAGAACAGCAATGCTGATTTTCTGTCAAGATATGGATCAGGAATTGAGGGTTCTGATGGTTGAAAGAAAAACGTATGGTTTGAACTGTACTTTTTGCTGTACTGTTAAAAAAATGGATGCAAATGTGCTTAATTTCTGAAAGTTGAAAATGTTAGTAGAAAATAGAAAGTTTTGGAAACCAGTTTAATGAAACAGGTTCCCTCTTGGGGGTATATGTGATAGGGTAGAATAGCATCCTGACCCATTTATTATGGAGAAAGTGTGTAAATGCAATGATCTGTATACTTTCCTTTTCTGTCTCTTCTGTCTAGTTACACAAGACAAATTTTCCTGTGACACTTCGGACTTCATCAACCTGAACAGTCTTGCAATCCTTTGCCTCTCACTGTCTCTCAGTTTTCTCTTGCTGTCTCTTTTCTATATCTGCTAATATGAAATATATGAGAATCAATGTATGGAGTGAAGCTGATATTGGGATCCCTTTTGTTTGAAAGATGTTTAATGTTGCTGTTGAAATGTATATATTTGTGATTTGAGATAACTGTAAAAAGCTAGTGGTCATTTGAGTGCAAATGCCTGAACCTTTTACAAAGGATGTGGGGACCTCAGAAAGTTCTCAATGTTCTAAGCAGGTCCTGAAATTTACAAATAAACAGTTTTGTGAAATTTTCCAATTGCTCCTGGGTTTTCTCCATGCTTCCTGACCTGTGTCTCAACAACACACTGCATGGCCCTTGTCCAGCTCCCTGGTCACCCAGTCATAGAACCCAACTAGGTTCATCTGGCAGGATCTGCCCAATATAAGTCCATGTTGATTGCCGTCTTGGAGGACCACTGTCTTCCAAAAAGGACACCAGCCTCTCTTTTAGGATTGTCTCCATAAGCTTCCCCATGATTGAAGTGAGGCTCACTGGTCTGTAGTTGTCTGGTTCATCCTTAATGCCATTTTTATGAATGGGCACCACATGGGCCATCCTCCAGTCCTGTATAATGCATCTTGTGTCCAGTGATGTAATGAACAGGTCTGTCAGTGGTCCCACCAGGATCTCTGCTAGCTCCCTAAGCACTATAGGGTGAATGCCATCTGGTCCCTGTGCCTTGTCCACCTTCAGCGTTCTTAGTCCTTCTAGAATCCTGTCCTCTGTAATCCTGATATCAATCACCCCCTGCCCACTCCACCTCTCCCATGAGGTATCTGCCCCCCTTTCCTCTCTGTGAACACAGAGCAGAAGTAATCATTCAGTGCCTCTGCCTGGTCCCACCCCTTCTGCACCCACCTCCCCATCCTTTTTAATCCTCACAATCTGGTCTTTGTTTCTCCTCCTCTCTCCAATGTATCTGAATAACTCCTTTTCACCATCCTTAATTCCCTGTGCCAGTCTCAGCTCCCTGGATGCCTTGGCCACCCTAACTAGTCTGGTAACCTCCCTGGACATCTTTGTGTACTCATTCTTGTTCCCTTGCCCTCCTGATGTCTTGAGTCTCTGGAATGCTTTTCTCTTGGCCTTCACCCCTTCCATGACCTCCCAAGTCAGCCAACTTGGCTTCTTTGCCCTACCCTTCTTGCTCTGTATCCTGGTACAAGTCTCAGAAGCCTCTGGTAGTCCCTTTTTAATAATATCCCATTTCTGGTTAGCATCCATGCATGTTTGAATTTCCACCAGATGCCCAACCAATATTTTCCCCAACCTTTCTCCTGTTGCATGCACTACTGCCCAGTTATACTTCATCAGGAGAGGACTCAATCCCCCTGTGTTCCAGTGTGAATGAGTGGTATAGATGTTAGAAGGTGGAATGGGATTTGCACACCTGCTACCAGACTTGATTGTAGCACCTATATATATATTAGAGGCAAAAAAATCCATTTAATGCATTAGTTAGGGTTGTTCCACAGCGACAAAAGTGAGGAAATTCGCTGTTAGGGTTGAAAACTACCCTTGGACCCCCGCCCACCCCCAACCGGCATTGGGGTGCACATTGGGATCAGCCTAACTCTCACCCCATGACATGTGTAAAGCAGCAGAAGTATAGGAGAATGGGGTGAGAGTTAGGACCCACGATCTCAATGCGCACTCCAATGTTGGTCGGGGTGGGTAGGGGAGGTCCAAGGTGGTTTTCAACCCTAATAGCAGTTCTCTCACTTTTGTCGCTGTGAAACAACCTAACTAATGCATTAAATGGAGTTTTTGCCTCTAATTTCCCTTCTTTTTGAGAATGATAATGAGAAATAGTGAATGTAATGCAGCGACGGGAGCGCGGGGCCCCCGCCACATGATGTCTTGTGGCATAGTAACAGGAACAGCAATGCAAACAGAAGTGCTAACAGTGGCTCACATGGTAACACAAGCTCGAATGAGAACAGAAAGGGTAACGCACATGGTGGCGTAGACAGGAACGGTCTGCCACGTGATGTGTTGTCACATAGTAACATGGTGCCTGCAAACGGACATGTCAATGGGCATGGTGACACAAAGTGAAACAGAAAGATAAACAGTACTGTAGACAGAAATGGCAAAAAATAACACAAACGCAAGCGCAAATGAAAACGCAAAGGATAACGCACATGGTGGTGCAGACATCAACGGTAAGTGAAACGGGTATGGAACCGCAAGCGGAAAGGGCAACAGTAACAGTAATGTAAGCGCACAGGCTGGTTTTCCCCAAAACCTGCATAGAGAAACACAGTGAGTACAAATAATGTATGCATAATAATGAGTATTGGAGCAGAAAATGAGAACTTGGAATACTAAATACGTTATATCTCAGGAACCGGACGACATAGAAACAAAATTTAAAAGTCATATGATTTACAACTGTCCTGGCTAATTTTGTACTAGGGGGCTAAGTTTTCTTCTTATGAAAAGTCTGTATCTCGCACCGTTTCCGAGATACGGGCCCTGAAAGGCACGGTGAATGCCGTAATGTTATCCTATGGGGAAAAAAGAGAAGTTCAGAGTGCCATAACTTTGCCTGCCACTAATATTTTTTCACCAAACCACTGAAAGGCACATCTGTGGGCTACTTGCTGTCTTCCCTCCAAATTTCAGGAAAAAAGAGCAAACCCTTATTTTGCAGCAGGGTGCCAAAGGAGTCCTGTAATGCGTCGGGCGCCGTAATGTTATCCTATGGGAAAAAACATCAACTTTGGAGTGCTGTAACTTTGCTGCCATGTAATATTTTTTCAATACAACACTGAAAGGCATATCTGTGAGATGTCGGCTGCGTTCCCTCCAAATTTCAGCCCCAAACTCCTAACCGTTATTTTGCAGTGCAGTGCCAAAGATTGCTGTCATTTTCCCACAGACTAGAAAATTACTGTCGCAATTTATGAAAGCTTCCGCAAAAAAGTTCGACACTTTTGTGAGCACGAAAGTAATTTGCGAAAGTACTTTTTCCAGAAATTTGAAAAACATATTTCTGGGGTGTTTTACCACAAAATAAAGACATGGCAAACATCCTCAGGGCCCGACTAGGTGAATACAAAAAGAATTAGGTTGCTAGAGGGTCCCAAATTTAAATGGCAACCATTTTTCTGTTCACCAACTGAAAACAAAATGGTGGATTTGAGAAAGTAACGGGCCCATTTGCGAAAGTAAAAATGCATTTGCGACACTGTCAAACTTTTTGTTAACTTTTCCCATTGACTTATAATGGGAAACTGTTTTTTAAATAACTTTTGAACCATTTAATATTTTTTCACCAAATCTTTGAAAGGCACACTGGGGACCCTGGTCACACGTTCCCTGAAGATTTTGGGCCAGTTGCGCAAACCATATGACCTGTAGGTGCGACCATAGAATTCCAGAAAAAGCGTAAACGTGTGCACAGATCATGCTTAGTAACTCTGCAGCTGTATATCTGATCAGTACGAAACTTGGCAGATCCCAAGGCCTATGGTTCTTGATTGGGAATTCCAAACTTCAGCCAAATCTGTCAAACAGTTGCAAAGTTATTAAGGTGCAAAGTTTTGGGGTTTAACATAGAAATGGCTCCTCAACCCTAACTATGGTAGCACTACCCTGCTACCATAATATATATATATATAGCCTTAGAATGGTGTAGTGCCAGTCATGTGATCTTATGTCATTAAAACTAGGTGAGATTGTGCCATCCAGAATGTATGTGCTTCACCTACTCCTTAGGTATCGTCTTCAGTAGTGCACTTGCTTATGGCATAATAATGCTTGCTAGTGTAACAGATTATGATGTCACAAACAATGCAATTGAGATGTCAGGGTTTCAAAGACAAAGTGACATAAGAGCTAGAATTTTGTTTTTACTGTAACCCCCCCCAAATTGGGGGGCTTATCTTAAGTGTCTCCCTGGGCTCCATTGATTCCCCACTGCCTGGCTAACATCCAGTAAAGAGGCTGAAATCCATGTTCAGTGTTGTTCTGCTGTTGTTTCTGCTTGAAGTGCAATGCCATGTCACCGTGCTATCCCTTTAAGAGCTCCAACCAGGTGTATAGTGTAAATAGCCTGGGCTGGGTCCAAGTGCAATGAAGCTCACAACCAGCCAGGCAAAGTTCTAATCCACTCCACTCTGCAGGCACTTAACAGAGCAGCAGGAGCCCTCTAATATACTGTAATTATTCATTTCTAAATCTTTGCTGTTATTGAATAAATAAGTTGATTACATTAACTACTTTTCCTCCACTATGGGAGTCACCATGTTTGGTCTGGGACTTTGCTAATTTGAACAATCATAACCAAGGGGTCCTTACGAGGTCCTTATTACAGTGCCTTGTGGGTGAAACTGTGAACTTTCCTTGTTGGCGCCTGAACCCACCAATAGGAGTGCTCACACTATGATTGACAAGTAAGGTAGCCAACTGGAATACAGAATCCCAGTCGTCTGTGGAGACTGTGTTTAAATAGTGTGCAGTCCAGCTCAAGCTCTCAAACTGAAGGAAGCAATGTGTATCACAGCTGCAATTTGCAGGGAAAGGGCCTGTTTTTGCCTCCCTGCAGGACTTGAAGAAACTCGGACTGCCTAAACGCAGAGAGAAGGAGTTTTGCAACTGTTAGTCTGGAAGTGCAGCTTGATCCTTTGAGAGGAAAGGAACTTGTTGAGTGATTTAAGTGGAGTGCGCAGGGAATGGCCTGAATTGCCTCCTGGTGGTAGACCTTGATTCCTGAGGGGATCGATTAAACAAAAGACTGCCTAGAAGCAGAAAGTGGGTTTCCTCAGCCATGAATGCTGCGCTGGAGAGCTTTTTTCCACCAGAGGGAAAATACATGTTGCTGAAGCATCCCAGAATTGGGACCAACTGCATTGAGATACTGTTCTAGGGACTCCTGATTAAAGTGGAGCCTGCTTCTGTGGAAACTGTCTCTTGCTAAGCACCAAGAGGGAGAGACCATCATGGGTTTTCCTCAGCAACTGCAGTAAAGACTTCCAACAACCAGCCAGTTAAACTGTTCACCAAGTTTAATGTTCATCATTGGACCTATGCCATCTTCGGCCTGAAAAGACTGTTCTTGCACCAGCCTAATAATCTTCCTGGTTAGAGACCAGCCTTGGGGAGTCAGCCCCAGTGGAGAAGCAAATCACAGGTTGTGGCTGCCTACAGGGAAAGGCCATGAAGTGGAGGTGAGTAGTATTGGCCCTGGTCCCCACTAGAACCCCAGAAAGTCCAGTAGGTCCATGATGTCACCAGCCAGCCATCCATCTATATGGGTGCAGTGAGTACAACCAGGGTAACCCACTGTAGCAACCAAATAAATGTTGTATCATCTGATCTGCCTTTTAGTTTCATTGTGGGTTTTGACTGTGAATATAGACCATCCAGCTCAGGATTACAATTGATTTACTATTTAGAAAGTTGTTTCAACTGTCTAATAATGCCTTTCCTTCCATCAAGGGCCCCAACCAGTTGCTACACCAGCCAACCCACAGCAGCACAGCAGCCTGCTTCGATTTCAACCCTGGGTACCCAGCTGTGTAACAGACCGATTGATTCAGGGATTAATGTATTTATAATTACCTGCTATCTGTTTGTGTACAGTGCCAGAATACTCAATCTAGACTCAAGCCCATTCCTTTTTCAAGTTCCTTTAATAAA
The DNA here is from genome assembly GCA_016271365.2 of Neoceratodus forsteri. Lineage (NCBI taxonomy): Eukaryota > Metazoa > Chordata > Ceratodontiformes > Ceratodontidae > Neoceratodus > Neoceratodus forsteri. Next base: position 27,162,854 of record JADMNL010000035.1, on the reverse strand, counting down.
CTAGATTTGTTGTTAAAGGTTAATATGGGCTGTGAGTCTATCATTGCCTGGCTTCTGAGTTACTGTGTCGTTTCAAAGGTGCAGTGATAAGTGTATTGTTACTGCTGAAAACTGTTTTTTTGCAGGGGGCACAGGGTACATGCCAGAAAACCCGACCCAGTAGGTAAGTGTGGTGTCCATGAGCATATCATTAGTGTTCTTAAATGGTTCCATGTCAGAACCATGACTGGGGAATGGCAAACCATCAATACGGTGCTGGACCAACAGAAAAAACACTTTTTGTAAAGTGTTTTTTTGCAGGGAGGCTTTGCCCCCACACCTCCTTTATTTAGGATTCCAACTACAGGGAGGGCACACCTTGGGGATGGGGATGAAACCATGGTCACACAAAAGTGTTGGCACCATGGTGCCATCTGCATTATGATGGCTCGTCATTCTTCAATTGCCTACTTCAAGGGCTACCTTCTTAAATGAATGTACATTGAATGCTATAGGCTGCTTTGGTAAAACTGTTTCTACAAGGTCACTAGAAAGGGGTGTGGGGGTGTGTATAGCTTCCCAGAGGGCTATGCCAGTTTCTTAGGGAACCCACTTAAGCTCTATTGTGGGAGGAGGCACCATAACCGTAGTTATACTGTGGGCAGGGATGCCCCGATAAATGTCAGCTCTTAACCCAGGCCCCCCAATCTGCATTCAGGCAAGCAGGCAGGGGTAGTAGCCTTTGGTATAATTGTGCCAGGGTTACATTACAATTTAATTTGGAGGTGCTCAGAATGACAAAATCAGATTCAGATTCCTTGAATTCTGATAATTTTTTTTTAATTCAGGATTTCATTATTTAGCATTAAAAAATCTGAAAAACCGTTATCAAATGTAGAATTGGAATCGGAATCCAATTCTGTATCCTACAACATTCCTTACCTATTACAGTGTTTTCTTAAATTCTTGATTTCTCTCCTACCTTTTTACCACCACACGGCTCTGCTGTTGGGCTGGTTGGAGGCTCAGGTAGCACAGGAGTCATCTGGTGCTGTGGTCCACTCTGTGAAGAAATGTTTCTGCCATTAATTCCTACTTGCTGCATTCTGTGTCCATTGTCTGCTACCATATTTTCATTGTAATATCAGCTGCCAGCACCCAGCCATTTGGCTATGTACTCCCTGTTGGCTATACTCTTTCAGAAGTGTCCCTTCATCCAACTCCTTAATTTTTTTTTTAAATGGCAGGTTTAACTAATTAGGTATTGTGATAAGGATGAAAAGTGGTTATCATATTGTTGTGACATCAGAACGATACCATAACAACTTTTCATGAACTTTGAACTGTACCATGAAAAGAAAACTGTGTGTATGGAAATCCGTACACAATAGGAGCTAACCATATACTATATCTTGTTAGTATGTGACTCTGTATAATTATGCAGTGTATCTTTGCATTCACTAACTGTAAATTTCTGATATTTATGTAATTAATTCTGTGTCATCCCCAAAAAGAGACATTTTGTCCCAGCAGACCCACCCAGTTAATTCAGCAACTAAATAATCAGAAATGTTGATGGAGGGCTTACACAAATACATCAGACTCAAGCCAGTTTATTATTTTGTCATTACAAAACCAAAAAATTACCAGTCTTTATTACTAAAGTTATCTTTATGAAAAAAATATTTTTCTCCCTTACAGTCCCTTTACAGGTGAGGCTTATTCAGAATGAAAGTCAGAAATTATAATCTCCTACTTGTGGTTTCACAGATTGTTGCAGAGGAAATGACTCTAATGTCAAATGCAGAGCATTTGTACTTCAGCCTCTACTATACATGGATTGTGTTTTTTATTATTATGTACAATTTACATGGGTTGACCATAACCTATTTTTACACTTAGCAGCAAGACACGTTAAAGGGCAACAGTCAGCTCAAAGGGCCCTCATACACAAGTGTGAGTATGGTCCCAATGTACACTTTGTATGCACAAATATTTTGGTTTACTTATTTACTGTAGTGCAGTAGATTGTATCAAACTAATTTTGCAGTTCTAGGCTGACATCTTTTGTTACCACAAATCCCAGAATCCCCTGCTGCTGACATCAAAGAAGTAGGCAACAGCTGAAGACTCAATAGCCTGGGTGTATGTTAGAGCTTGTATAATCTCCATTCAGATGTTTTCTGGGTCTGCTTTTCTCCAGAGGCTAAGTGCAGTCCTCTGTAATTGTACTAATCCCATGGAGACAGCCAGACCAGCAAACACAATATCAGAGCTCATATCTACCCAAACATGCCCTGCAGGCAATTGAATCTCCCACTGCTGCCTACTGCTCTGATGTTAACAGAGGCTTCTGGGACTTAAGTACCAGAACATGTCACCCTAGAACTTAACAAAATTAGTCTGATACATTCTACTACACTACAGCAAGCAGTAAGTAAACCAAACTTATTCTGTACACTAAGTTCACATTGGGACCAATCCCACATTTGAGTGTGGGGCCCTTGGTGCTGTTGTCCTTTAATTAAAAACTGCACTAACCCACAGAAGCTTGCACTAGTCCACAGCCACATATATCTGAGGATTTGGCATGACAGTCAATAAAAACATAGACAAACACAGCATCTGCCTAAGGAATTGCAGTAAGCAACCATTTTTTTTCTTTGTCCCATTCCTTTCTACCTACCCCCCACTGATTAGGACCACACAGTTGCTTCAATAGCCAGTGCTCCTTTGCTTGACTGGCAGGGGTGCAACCTCAGATGTCTGGTGGCCCATGACCCCCTCTCACTCCCTCTCACTTTACCTCTGTGATGCGCTCAGTGCATCAATCCCACACACCTTCTACTCCATTACTTGTAGTAGGAAGCCAGTGACAACTCCAAGAAGTTCCCATGTTCCAACCTAAGCAGTGTGATCCTCACACTTGAATGTCTGGAAAAGACATCCACTCTTGGAAGTGAAAAGCATAAACCTCTGCATTACGCTGTGAGTATATTCATGGCACTCCAGTCCTTACCTTGTGGGGTTGTTATGTTCACTTGATAGGCTGCTAGATGCACATGTGATCACCAGACCAAATTTCGACTAGCCCCTACCTAAGCCCCTGCAAGCCAGACCTAGCCAGTTCTTATGTACATTTGGTTAGGCTTCAGCACACTCAATAGTTCCTGTGACTATACACACAGCAGAATACCAAAAGATTCATCTATATATGGGTTTTAGGTGCACAGAGGAGAGATTTAGAAAGAAAAAAGCCACCAGGTAAAGAGTTACATGTTCTACTGCCGCTTTGGCACTTCTTCTCATTGTCAGAAGTGCGCTTGTCAGGGTAGGTAGTCTTGATCCTGTATAATGTGGCTATTCTTGTTCAAGCTGTAGATCATGCTGATGAGGTACTTTTAAATATGGCACTATGTAGGACTTACAACAGGGGTGGCCACTAGTGAGAACACCCACAGTGGCAGCTATTGAGGACAGAAACAGTAGAAATAACATAAACTAAAGCATTCATGCAGCCCCTGCATAATTGGTTGCAGTAGACGGTGTGCATGACCCACAACGAAGAAATAGCAGAATAGCATAAATTAAAGGGACACTGTCAACCTTGTTTGTATCATATTATTTTTAGGTAAACACCAATATTTCATGATTGCTCACCTTCTCTAAAATTCACTGATACTGTTGGTTGTTTTATTTGCCTCTTTGCTTATTAGAACTGAAATGCATAGTAATGTATAGCTATACCCAGTCTTGTTTTGCTTCAGATCATTGAGCTATTCTTATTGCACAATTTCTGAACACGCAGTCACTCGATACAATAGTCTCCTCTAATTCCACTGCATAATGAGAGGCTAGAGTGTGTTGAGGTGTCCCTGAGTCCAGGAAAGATGCAGCAGGAGTTTATTTGTTTATTGCAGTCTTGGATTACAACCTTTAAGCTAATAGCTCATCTACAAAGTACATGTTCATAAAAACAAATGTTAACAATAACAATCATATATTTACATGCAAAGTAACAGTTATTTCAGTATGTTATTTCAGTATAAAACTACTTAGCGCAAAGCAAAGTTTAGTAGTTAATCATTTTTATTAAAGAGTTTTTTAGGATATAACATTCGACAAAACCAGGTACATACATTACAGCATAGCAAAATGGGTCTACAAATTGTCTGCAATACAGTTATTCAGTAGCAAGGTTCAACAGATAAAAGAAAAAAAAAAGCAGATTTCTGAATGAGTACACATTTTAAAGTACTATAAGTACTATGCATTATATTGTAAAGACCCTAAGTATCAGCCATGCCAAGATTAATTAAAGAGTTCAGTGCAGTTAGGACAACAAAGGAGCATCCTGGTACCTGGTAGAGCCTAAAGAAAAGAAAAAAGAAATAAACAACACAGTAACAAACGCTACAGTCCAGATCACAAATCTTATCTTGGAGAGAAAAAAGGGGTCAAAGAGACAGAGAATTCCTTTTGGGGGTAGGACTGGGGTTCTTACCCTTGTATACAGGTAACCATCTTGTAACAGTCCAGATCACTCTATTTGGGGAGATTCAGCCAATCCCAGCATGTGGGTGGAGATAGGCCAGGTAAGGGGCCCAGGTGAGATGGTATTGTAAGAGTGTGTTGGAAGCTAGGTGCGATAGGTGATCCAACGTTGCCACCTTAGACAGGGCGTTATATAGTTCTGAAATAGTGGATATCACTGTGGTTCTCTACCAGGAAAGAATAAGCCACTTAGCTTGAAGACTATGTAGAGTCAGCCATCTATGCTGCTGGTGGGTGAGTGGCCTCAGCACAGGATGAAGGCCCAATATCCAGACCAAAGGGTCAAGGAGGCAGTATAGTGCAGTGGTTTAAAGCTCTGAGCTGCAAACCTAGAGACCTGGGTTTGAATCCTACAGCCCCCACGTGCATACTGTGTGATCCTGAGCAAGTCACTTAAAATCCTTGTGCTCCTAGGTCGCACATATAAACAAGCTGTCAGCTTAGTGTGTCTCTCCTGGTAAAACAAAGGTAAAATAAAAAAGAGTCAGACCAGGGCCTAAGGCCTTTTGAGCCAGACCTAAGATGGCCGTCCAGAATGGGAGAGAAGTGGGCAGAGCCAGAGAATGTGCATGAGGTCTCCCACTCCGGACAGGCGTCACCAGCATTCTATGGAGGACCACATGGGTATGGTACCAGTGTGACAGAATCTTGTTTTGTATGAGCCTGCTTCTTGGATCTGGATACATAGAATGGGCATATTTCCAGCAGAGCTTCCACTGAGCTTCAGAGAGGGGCTGTTGAAGAGCTTGCTCCCATTTACCCTTGACTTGGGATGAGTGTGAGGGGAGGTGGTTTCTGAGATTGGCATATATAAGGCTAGCTTTACCACCCTTATGAGTCAACCATTTAGTCAGAGGCAGAGGACTTGCCTTGTACACCATGTGATATTGTTTAATATAAGCTAATACCAAGCTCCTAAACTGCAAGTATTGCCAGAAGGCCTGCTTGCCTAATTGGTATTCCTGATCTAGATTTACAAAGGATGTTATGCTGAGGCCATCTTCCACCATTAAGTCTTTCAGTGTAAGGATACCTTTATTCTGCCATATGCAGAGGTCTGCCATCCACATTTAAGGCTATGTTCCCCCATATAGGGGTGGCCAGTAGAGGACAGAGATCTGCCTCCAAACCTTTTTGGCACCAGGTGCCATATCTGAATGGAGCTTTCTATCGTGGGACTAGGGCATAGTTGTTGGGGGAGAGGGTTGTAAAGTAGGACCACCAATGATTGGGTCTGGGCCATAGATGCTTCCATGTGCACCCATTGCGGCCTCTCAGATGTTTGTGGGAGAAACCAATTTAGGGTTTAGGCAGCAGCAAAGGCCCACTTGTATCCCTCTAGCCAAAGGAGGCCCCACCCTCCCTGTGTCCAGTGTGACCTAAGTTTATTCCTATTGTATCGGAGTTTAGTGCCTTCCCAGATAATATTGGAGAAGGTCTGATCTATAGTTTTGACCCATGAAGCTGGCAGTGCAAGAGGAAGATGCGGGATAACATATAGTAGTTTAGGGGTGGCTACCATTTTAATCACAGATATTTTGCCTGCCAACGAAAGCTGAAGACCACGCCAGTGCGTAAACTCAATTTTAATTTCTTTGAGGAGAGGTTTGAGTTTCAGATCCCAGATTTTGGTAAGATCTATGGTTAGATGGATCCCTAGATATACAAGGGAGTAGGAAGCCCATTGAAGGCCAAGATGGGTTATCCGGTCAACAGTGCAGAGACTATTAAGGGACAGTACCTCAATTTTAGACCTGTTAATTTTCAGACCAGAGTAACTCATTAACATCGCAAGGAGGGAGAGCAAAGTTGAGAGAGAAGTTGGGATATCTACTAGTGGAACTAGCAGATCATCCGCTTACATAAATGTGGAAAAGGTGTTGTCACCAATAGGGAATCCTGTAATATCAGGAGAGTGGCGTATGGTTGTTGCAAGAGGTTCCACAGCAAGTATGAATAGTAGGGGAGAAAGGGGGCAGCCTTGCCTCATACCCCATCCCAGACGAAAGGGTGCAGACAGGATGGAGTTAATTAAAACCCAAGCCATGGGGCAAAAATGTAGAGCTGCTACCCAATGTCTAAAATTGTGGTCGATACCTATTTCTTCCAGCACCTGATGGAGATATTGCCATTTGAGGGAATCAAAAGCCTACTCGAAGTCAATGGCTACCACAGTGGAGGGTGCGGGATAATTGCCAGCCCCATAGATAATATTTATCAAAGAGTGAATATAGTCTCTACTAAGCTGACCAGGGACAAAACCAACCTGAGAAGAATGAATGAGACAGGGAAGTAAGGTGTTTAACCTGGTGGCTAAAATGTTTGCAAAGATTTTACTATCTGAGTTAATAAGTGAAATAGGGTGGTAGCTGGATGGAAGAGTGGCATCTTTCCCTTTTTTGGGAAAGACTATGATAGTCGCTTCCCTAAAGGATGGGGGAAGGGATTCAGTAATAAGGGCCAAGTTAAAGATGTCACTGAGCAAGGAGGTTATCAGCAAGGCCCCTAGAATTCTGCGGCCGCAGAATTTTGTGCAGAACTTGCAATCTACTGCAGAACTTCTTCGGTGCCACAGAATTCACTCTTCTTGGTGATTTTTTATTAATATTTCTGTTTATACATAGAATCTGGTTCCCTTCCCCTCTGTTTATATCCAACCCCCCCATATGTTCAGAATGTGATGTTATCATTGCTATAACATCAAACATTAGCTAATGAAATGGCTGCATTCTGCAACAGAAATGAACAGTCACTTATCTACCAAAGCTCCCACTGCCAGAGACGGTGGCACAGCACATCATGCATGGTGATATTTGCTCAACCTGCACTACAGCCTAATACAATTTTCAGTCTTAAATTATTGCACTAGGGCCAACTTAAACAAAACCTTGTCAATAGCACAGACCTGTTAAGTCCATGCCTCACTTATTACAAACCTATTTGTGCCTTTAAGGTATAGAGACGCTATCTGAAATGAATAACTAATAAAATGAATTTAACTGTCTACATTTTTAAGAAAAATAAAGTAATTATGCCCAGAAAAGTGAAATATAATAATGTGTAGACCTGTTGAAAGAATAGACCTGTTAAATAAATAATTGCACTGTACGCATTTTTGTCAGGGTTATTGATTACATATTGTCATTGGTTGATAAAATCACCTAAAAGTTATTGAGAAATGTTGTGTTTAGGGACAGCTGTTGGGCCAGAGGGTAGCATGCTGTGTTTCTGTGCCAGCAATTCGGGTTCAGAGATTAGCTCTGGGAGCTGGCTGGGCAGCACAAGGATTGGTGGAACACATCACTACTCGGAGCCTGGGAAGGTATAGTGCAGTGTTCTGTCGCATGGTGGACACATTGTGATGGGCCGGAGAGCTCTATCTCACAATTGGTTCACATGCATGTCATGGCCTGATGGGTGTTATGCAGTGTGTCAGGGAAAGCAGATTGACATGAAAAATGAGTTTTGCAATAACTCCTCTATTCCATTTCCAATGGGACCTGTATGAATAAGGATGCAAGTTCATGGAAATTAAAAAATATATATATATATATATATATATACACACACACACACACACAGTATATCTGTCTCTCTCTCACACACACGCACGCACGCATATTTGTATGTATGTTACAGATTGCATATAAATATATAAGTGATACACAGTGGGAACCTCATGAGTGGTGTAGAAAGCACATACAAATATATAAGTGATACACAGGGGAGACCTTATTAGTGAGATAGATAGCATGCATATAGAAATACCTTATTTAACACATAAGATCCCCTCTGCATATGTCATTTATGCAACAGGCCAGGACCTTAAGGGAGAGACATTTGTTTTGCTTTTCTGAGCAAAAAATTATTTTTGTAAGTCTGTTATTTTTTGAACTAGTGTTACTGCGCTTTCCACCATCCTGATTGCTACAACCACTGCCATGAAAGTGAAGTCAGGATGACAAGCTGACATTGTGATGTGGTAGTTTGTTAGTGCCGCAGAACTTCCATAGAAATTACAAACCACCGCCGCAGAAGTTCTGCAGCAAATGGTAGTCTTGCCGCAGAAGTTGGTCCCACTGTGCCACAGAAAAGTAGGGGCCCTGGTTATCAGTGGTGCAACTAGACTCCACATTTCAGGAGGAAAGCCATCCCCACCAGGGGTTTTCCCAAGATTTTAATTTTGGAGTGCCTCTGTGACCTCTTGGGGGGGGGGGTGATAGGATTCTCCAGTGTGGCCGCTTGCTGAGGAGTTAAATGGCAGAGGGGGGAGAGACCTCAGAAAGATGTTTATCTGTGAGATAGCAATGGTGCTGGATGAGGTATATAACTTTTAGTAAAAGTCCATCATTATTTCATTGATATGCTCTGGCTGTATTTGCATGGGACCCCCTTGTCTCCTACGTCCCGGGATATGGCTGTCTGCTCTTTGTTTCTGGAGTCGGTAGGCTAGCACTTTCCCTCCCTTGTCTCCCCCCTCCCAATATTTATGCCTTAGTTTAAGAAAGACCAGTTCAGCTTTTCTGGCAAGTAGGTCATGAATTTGATGACACAGGTGGGTGATCTCCCTGCCTAGTGGGGAATGAAGGGTAATGTGGGGTGCACTCTTAAATTTAGCTTCCAGCTCGGTGAGACCAGAATCTAAAGATTTGAGCTGGTGCTCTCTCTGCTGCCTGCGATGGGTGGAGTATCCCATAATAGCACCTCTTATGGTGGCTTTCAGCACCTCCCAGACCAATGTCGATGGAACTGAGGTATTGAGATGGTCTTGTGGGTAGTTGGTGACCTGAGTATGAAACCACTGAGGAAAATCTGTATCCCTCAGAAGTAATGGGTCTAGGCACCAGTTTTGAGAGTGAGGGGCTGGGGGGCTATGTAGTAGGTGGAGTTGGACCGGGGCATAGTCTGATATAAGGACAAGGTGGATCACAGCATCATTGATGCCCTTCATAACTGTATGGGATACCAGCCAATAGTCTAGCTGACTAAAAGAGTTGTGTACCAGGGAGAAGAAAGTGTAATCTTCATCCCTTGGATGGAGAATACAGCATGGGTCCTGTAGCCCCATATCTGAGATCAACTGTCTGAGAGAAAGAAAGAGAGAGAGGCAAGTTTTCTGATGATGGTCTGGACTAAGGGAAGTGTGATCTAATAGGGGGTCCAGGGGAGATTAAAATCTCCCCCCATTAATATGGGGACATGTGAGGAGGCTAGAGCACTTAGAGCTTGTGCCAATGAGTGGAAAACCTGTGGCTGATCATTATTAGGGCCATATACATTGGCTACCACCAGGGGCCTGATGGAGTATCAAGGAGAGCTGTCATCCACTTGCTGTCCCCATCATATTGCACTTTTTGTTGCAACCAATGGAGGTATTTGTGAAGTAAAATAGTTACCCCCCATTTACGGGTGGGAGCTGAGGCTGAGATAACCTGTCCCACCCAAGCACCTTTCAAACAATCATGGTCCAGTTTCTTCAGCTTAGCTTCTTGGAGCAGGGCTACCTGTGTTTGTAGTCATTTAAGATGATTCAGCACCTGGGAGCATTTCATAGGGGTATTAAGGCCATGCACGTTCCAGGCGACACAGCGAGTTTCAGCTATAATCAAACAGTAGCAGTTCTGGTCTACAAGGAAACAAACCATGTATAGTAGCAAAGTCTGAGAATGACAGGCAGCCCCATTTCTTTCTAATTGGAAGATCTGCAAGATTTGAAGAGAGCACAGCCGATGAGGCGTTCCCTGTAAATAGGTGACCCCCCCTTTGGTCTCAAAGTGATCATGACCTGGACATAACAAGAAGCTTATGCAACTAATTTCAAACAGCAATAAATTGTAATAAAATTTAAACAACTATATACACAGTCTGACCATTCTACAGCTGTTGGGAGTCCCAGAGGTATTATGTCATTATCCAGAGTCACAAGACATCCTCTGGTATCCATGGGGGTATGGCCTTGTGTCAGAGTAGGCAGTGTCTAAACAACCTGCCCATACTAGCGGGGACCAAAGTAACACGGAGACTCCCTTATCATCCATAAGATGAGATCACCCCTGAAGCTATCGATCCCAAGGATATAGGTAGTGGGGCGTCCCCTACCGCCTGTCTCATTTTAGAAATTAAGCATGGGACAAGAAGATATGTGAGTAATACCCTCAGCCATAGTTATAAACTGTGCTGGGGAAGGAGGTCATAATAACAAAGAAAAAGAGTGAACCTCTACTGTCTTCACCCTTTCCAGTGTTACAACCTGAAATATCAACCAGTTAATTAGGCCTAGTTATCTTATTGTCATCAGTCCGGGGGTTCTGACCCAGGTCTAGGAAGGTTCATTGCAGTGTCCACATTGTCATCTTGTGAGTTCACAATAGGTGGATTGGTCACAGAACACTGGCTGTTAGCAACTGTGTGAGCCCAGGATTTGTTCTGGATTATGGAGATCATAGGCCTTGAGACCTCCACCGCTAACGAGGCAGTCTCTGACCCATCCAATGCATCTTGTATGGTAGGTGGATCCTGGAACTCAGGCTGTAAAATTTCATATGGAATGGGAGTGAAAAAAGTCTGTAGGTTCAAGAAATCTTGCTGGTCCAGAGGTTGATCTGGGTATTCTGCCGTCTGTGGCCTCAGGGATCCAGCTCAATCAGCAGGATGTTGTCAGTGGGTATGTCGATAGAAGGGTTGCTGTTTTCTTGACCTCGGGGGTAAGGATGCCTCAAAGACCCGCACATCAGGGTCTGTTATGACTTGCTTGGTAGTCGTTGATATGTCTGTTGCTGCCAGGGAGGGAGAATGATGCAATGGCTCACCCTGGAAATCTGACCCCCAAAATTCATCGGGGTGTCTGGCCCGCAGAAAGTCTGTCAAGCTCTCCGGTGTCTCAAAGAGGAGCAGGGATCCATTGTATATAACCCACATGACTGCTGGGTAGCGCAGGGAGTAGGAGTAGTTCCATATTTGTAACAGTCTCCGTGCTGGGGTATATGCCTTCCCGTGATCTGAAAGTTCTTTGAATAGTCCTGATAGACTTGAACTTGATGTCCCTGCTGGACAATCCTTGCTGCAGATCTAGCTGCCATAGCTATAGAATCCTTTTGCCTAAAATCCAGGAATCTAGCAAGTAGGGGGCAAGGCCGTCCTCCCAGCCTTGGCACTGGAGCGAGAGAATGATGGGCCCCTCTCTAGCTGAAGAGAGAGATCTGCCTGTAGGTTAAGCAGCTTCAGGAGGTTTTTTTGTAAAAACTCACTGGCCAATTTCTGTTCTGCGCCTTCCAGGAAACCCACGAGCCACAGATTATTGTGATGACTGTGGTTTTCAAGGTCATCAACTTTGCTTTGTAGTGTATGAATGATTTTATTCTGTTACCTCATAGTAGCCATTATTTCTTGAAGGGCTGCATCGTGGGAGGAGATTTGCCACTTGTTATGAAAGATCCTGATCTTGATCCCTTGTAGGGTCTGTGTCATGGCATTAACTGCAGTTGTTAGCTGTGCCATTTGGGTCATGAGCTGACTGAACATCAGTTCTGTTCTTGATATGTCTTCCGAGGCCTGCATGGTGAAGGCCATGATGCTGTTCCACTGTAGAGAGAGCAAAGCGGTAGGTCTTTGGGTGTTAGCACTTGCAATGTAAATGCAAAGAATTGAGCCAAGGGGATTCGTCTCTGCTGTGTCTTAGATTTAGGCAGAAATAGAGGGTCCAAGTAATGAATATTTAAACAAATTTTCCCCCGTGTTCCAGGAGCTAGCGCAATAAGCGTTCATGCTGAGTCAGGGCCAGGCCATGCCCCCACAAAGCAAAGTTTAAATAGGAAAGGAAATGCAATAACAGGATATAATATTAACAAGGGAGCAGGGAGATTGATCAAGTACAGTTCAAGAAACCAGTAAAGCCAGTATCCTTTGTCAGAAAAGGAGGGAAAGGAGGGAAGTATAGGGGTGGGAAGTGGGGATAGGAGGATGTGGTGAGGAGTGGAGGTAGGGAGAAGAGAATGGGAGTTAAAAAATAAGAGAGAGAAGGGTAGGGTAAGGGGGCATGGGAAAAGTATTAGGATGGGTGCAGGTAGTAGGAGATGATGGGAAATATCTGGGGGAGGTTAGAGACCAGAGGCAATCATGCCTAACTGATGACATAAAGATTGGTTAGCAGAGGTGATTGCACTTCTTTAGGTCAGTAAGATGTGAGTGGAGCTTCAATTTGAAAGGACCAAGATTGGAATCTGTCAAGAGGTCACCTGGGAGGGAGTTGAGCCAGTTAGGGGCATGGAAGCCAAAGGAGCATTGACCAAATGAAGTGCGGCAGAAAGGAACCTTATATAGATTGTTGGCTGACCCCCTGGTCAATCTAACTGCTGTTGCTGGATTTATCAAGGATTGAACCCCAACTGGTGCCAGGCCTAGGACAGCCTTTTTGGCAAGACGACATGTCTGATACTGAATTTGGTTTTCCTGGTCAAGCCAGCCCAATAGTGAGCAGAGAACACAGGTGTGGGAAAGGCCTGAAGTACCCAGGACTAGCCTACTGGCTTTATTCAAAGTTAAGGGAATCCTTTTTAAGGCTGTATCAGAGGCAGCACTGTAGATGACAAGCCTATAGTCTATGACTGAAAAGACTGAACTATTGATGGTGAGTTTTAGTGCTTCTTCTGTAAGGCAGGCCTGTATCTGTAGAGCTGGAAAATTTATCTATTTGTAGAACTAGCAACCTGATCAACGTGTATGGAGTAAGAGAGGGAGCTGTCCAAGGTAACCCCAAGATATTTGAAGCTTTGGATCATTTCAAGAGTTTCATTTTATTTGGTATTTCCAGCCTGGAAGACTTGTACCTACTGTGTGGTGAAGTGAACAGCATGATTTTGTTTTCTTATAGTTTAGCAATAACCATGCTTTTTTTTTACCTCCTTCCATCCTCCCTGGTTGACCACTCATTCTGATCTCCTGGTCCCCACCTGCTCGGTCTTCCCTGACTCCATACTTCCTACCTCATATTGTGACCCCCCAGGTAATCTGACATATCCCTTCACCGGAAGGGTCCCCCTCCTCTGAGAGGGAAAGCACTGGTGGGGTGGCCAGCACATTAGGCAATTGGCCCAATTGCCACTGAGATGGAGCCAGTCATCAGGGCCTGGCAGCAGCAGAGGCCAGGGATCATCATCCAGCCAACCAGAGGGAGTTTTTCCTGATGTTCTCTCTATGGGTAGTGGCGCACCACAGCCATCAGAGTGAATGCCGATGTCCGCCACTCCCCCTAGTCATACAGAGCCTGATGCCCTGCTATGCTCCTGGCCTCCACCAGGGGACAGCAGGTGCCTGGCCTCATCCCCACCCTCCCCCCAGAGAAGGTGAGCAGTCCCAGGGATGCTCCATCCTTCCCTCCCAGCTGTCCCTCCAGCAACCTGAGTCCATTCCCGAACCTGGGTCACCAGCATCGCAGGCAGAAATCCAACCACTGCACCAATGGGCTGGCTCATAACCGTGCTTTAATGGACCAGTCTTTGACAATATTGAAGTAGTCCTGCATTTGTTATTCTGGCAAAGTGGGGTCAGGGTGACTAGTGAAAAGGACACCATCATCCAGATAAAGAAGGATTCTATCTTGCACATTTGTGGAAGGTGATTTAAAGAGAGACTAAACAGCAGTGGACCCAAGATTGATCCTTGGGGAATACTGGTGGTGACACATAGGCTATTGGAGAGTGTACAGATGATTTTTACCTATTGTACATGTCCAGAGAGGTAGCTCAAAAATCAGCTCAGATGGTTAGAAGATATGCCTAGGTCACCTAGTGGAGCAAGCAGGAGATCATGATTGACCATATCGAAGGCCTTAGTGAGATCTATGAAGGTAACCCCCACCAAGTGCACCCAATCGAATGCATCATGAATAAATTTTGAAAACTCAACCAGTGCAGTTGTTGTACTGTGTTGCTTTCTAAACCCATGTTGCTGTTGGCATTGAAGATGGTGTTTATCTAAATGGTCAACGAGCTGATCAGAGACAATCCACTCCAGGGCTTTTGCAATCGGGAAAAATATAAATAGGCTGGTAATTAATTAGAGTTGCCCTTTCATTGCTTTTGAAGACTGGAGTAATGACAGCGGCTTTCCTGAGGTTGGGTATTTTCCAGTAGTGAGGGAGAGGTTTAAGATTTTTGTTAATGGCACCAGGAGTACATGAAGAGTGAGGAAAAGTAACTTCAGGTCAAGACCATCACCACTGTGCCTGGACTTGCCTAATACTTGCTGAAGGCATTTTTTAGCAATGGTTGTCAAGATAATGCTGAGGTAGAAAGGAAGAGTGAAGCTTGTGGGAAAGGTGTCTGAGGTATTGCATGGGTCATGGCTAATTGGTTAAAGGAAGCCAGGGGGAAGCACACCACTGAGGTCAGTGAAGGCCTTACTGAATACATTAGCTATGAACTTAGGGTACGGTGTTATAGTACCATCAATGTTCAATATGGTTGGAGCCATTTTGTTTGGTGTCCCTGTTATGGCCTTGATATTTTCCCATACTTTGCGGCTCTTACACCAAGACTTGTCTAGCTCAGTCCTAAAGTAGCTAGCTTTCGCTTGGCGAATGGTCTGGGTGCATTAGTTTCAAGCCGTCTTATAGATTTGGAGGTCAATGTGGAAGCCGGACATTTTAGCCTTGTACCAAAGGTTGTCTCCGGAATGTAGTTGAGCAATGAGAGAGTGGATAATCCAGGACTTATATGACTCTCTAATCTTCCTTATTGTGATAGGGGCAAATATATAGGGTCAAGAAATGTAAACAAACATGTTTTGTGTGGTAACACCAGCATGGTGGGCTCTCAGTTTTTCTCTTTTTAAAACAAAAAAGGGATCTGAAACAAACTAACAGCTGCATCACCAGTCTTTATAGAAAGTGAACAATCACAAAACGCATTGTTTAAACTAGGGACACTCTGAGGCCTAAAGGGGTTGACATAGTCCCTTTAAAGCATTCCTGTAGCCCCTACCTAAGTGACTGTAGTAGAACATGTCCATGACCCGCAATACAATTTTCCCATTTACCCCCACTTTGACTCAGCAACTGAACCACCCCCTCCAACTATTGGGCTGGTTTAGAGGTACAGCGGGCTTGCACAGGTCTTGCTTCTATGGGTCCCTCTAGGAGCAACCAGGGATTGAAACCACATGGGGAGAAACAGCATGCCTGTGCTTCTGGTAAGAGGGAGAGTCAATTGTTCCCAAGTGTCAGATAGTAGACTGTGGCTTGGTAAGGGGACTCTGATTTAAACCTCATACCTGTGAGTAGATTCCAGTCAGTTGGTGGCTGGCAAAGAGCTAGAGAAATGCACATCTTCCCTGTCTACCAATGAACATGGTGCCTATCCCCTGCAGGACACTGACCACATGAGTCCTCGGCCATCCAAAATTATGCTTTCCCTGCTAGAGGTCATGTGGCCCTTTGCTTGTTGTTCCCTATTCACTAGAGAAGGTGCTTAGTGCATTCAGGCCACACGGCACTCAGTTTGAGGGCTTCTGCCATCAGGATAATGTTGCCAGGTGCCCATATATGTGCACTGATGATAACGCCGCCAAATTGCATGCTGCATTAGGATATAGTGTGCATGTACAAATGCAACCATCTTGGAAAGGGGGACAGTGCACTTTGCATGTGTAATAGTGGTCATCTTACTGAGGGCAGGCAAGTCATCTTAGTAAAGTAAGACTCATGATCTCCTGAGCTCACAGTGCAACGACAGTAATTTTTTATTTTTTTATTTATCAATTTGTTAACCGGATTGGGACACTGGATGAATCCTTTTTCAGATCTGACCAGAAACATACAACAATCAACATTAATGACAATAAGTAAGATCACATTAACAATCACACTTAAACTGCTGCAGCAAAAATAACCTAAACTTATATTTAAAACTACCAAAAGATAAAGCTTGATGTAGAGTAACAGGTAACGCATTCCAAAGGGATGGGACTGTGACAGAAAAAGACCGCAACCCATTCCAATTCTTATAAACCAGTAAATTCAGCAAGATGCCATTAGCAGATCTCAAATTTGGGAGAGAAGAATGAGTTATAGCCATATCAGCCAGAGGTAAATCAGAAAAAAAGAAGCTTATAAAGCATACAGCCTGAAAAATAAATAGTTCTTGCCCTGGGTGACAACCAGCCTAATTGTAAATACAGAGTACAATGATGAGTTTTTAATGGAACTGAAAGAATAAACCTACAGCTATTATTATAGCCTGCAGTGAAAACGTTATAGTCCCCAACATTTAAATTCTGAAACAAATAACAAACGTAATCAAAATGTGGAAGCAGTGATCCAATGAAAATAGATCTCCCAGTTTCTAAAGAAAAATGTAACCAGAATTTATACAGAATGCCCAATTTTTGATTTATTGACTGACTAACATGCTTAATATATAGAGAGTAAGTTAAACCTCAATCCAACCACATCCCAAGATATTTAAATTGGGTAACTTGTTCTATCACAGCACCACCCCAATCAAATAGCCATAAGTAAGGGGTATCCTTCAACATAAGTGGAGTCCCAAAAATCATAGATTTTGTTTGTTTAGAATTTAAGATCATGGAGTTATTTACAAACCATGTACACATATTCCTAAAGCTAGCATCAAGAACACTTGTCAAATCTTCCAATGATTTAGCCTGACAATAAAGTATTAAATCATCCACATACATTATTGAGTTATAGGCTCCACATTGAGCAGGCAATTGGTTGACAAATAGTGAAAATAACAAGGGGCCCAAAATGGACCCCTGCAGTACTCCACACTCAATTAAAGCCATTTGTGAATCCTTTAACCCAACATGTACAAATTGTTTATGATTAGCCAAATAATTGTTCACACATAACACTGCACTTGCAGAGAGACCAAAAGCTTTCAACTTACATGATAATAAACCATGATCAATTAAATCAAATGCCATGGTCAGATCCATAAACACCACTCCAGTCATTTGCCATCTTTAAAGCCCCTGAGTATGGGGTCTGTGAACCTGACCAAGGCAGTACCTGTCCCATATCCCCATCGAAACCCATACTGCTGTGAACATAAGATGTCATGATTATCCAAATAATCCTTCAGTTGGTTAGAATCTACTTTCTCTAACAATTTACTCAGAGGATTTAAAATGGAGATTGGCCTAAAGTCACTCAAGACAGCAGCATGTGTTTTTTAGGGACTGGAATAACCCTTGCACATTTTCAGCCATGTGGGAATTGGCCCAAAATCAAAGATAAATTAAAAATATAACAAAACGGATTAACAACGTAAAAAACAGACAACTTCAGAAACCTGGCATCGAAACCTCTCCCACCATCACAACTCTTATCTGGCAGGGTGCAGAGTAAATCAAACATTTCATGCAACTCAATTGCCATGAAGTAGAATTGTGGTCTCTCCACTTGTCCAATATCTTCACTCACAGATGCATCAAGTAAACCTGACTTATAACTTGAGTAGTCTGAGAACTTAATGTTGAATAAGTCAGCAAACGCTGTTCGGTCAGTGATTATTTCATCATTCACTAGCAATTTTTCCACCTCACTATTAGTCCTAGGGGACAATAATGAATTTACATTCTGCCAGAATTTGTTGGAATCCGACAGATTAGTTGTAAACTGTTCACTATCGAATTTCCTTTTAGTGCCCTTCACCATTTCAGAAACCTTATTTCTCAGGTTTTGATAGTCAGCCAATGAGACAAATGAGGGGCTACATTTATAATTTAACCAACTGTGGTTCCTATGCTTAATAAAGGATTTAATTTAATCAGAAAACCAATTTTTTAACTTGCCTCAAAGTCTGACAGTAAGCAAGGGAAAAAAAGACATTTTGGACAAATAACAATTGATTAAGAAAATAATCTAAAGCACAATACACATCAGGAATACAGATAAGCCTAATCAATAGAGGATAAAGAAGCATTAACTGCTTCGATATTGACTCTTTTAAAACATCATTGTTTTAAAATCTGGGGAAGAACCTTTACAGTCTTAAAGCTCAACATACAAAAAAATAGCCTGGTGATCACTTACTAAACCTGGCATAACTTCAGAAGCAATTATGATACTCTCATGATTGGTAATAACCCAATCAAGAATTGAGTGATTAGTTGAGTGTGCATTTAAATGAGAAGCATTAGAGATTTTTTGTATTAAGCTATACGACTGCAACAAAGATTCCAACCCAAGTCCATCCCTATGCTCCGAATTCAAATTAACACCTCCTACAAAATCTATGTCATTTCCCAAGCAATATGGAGAAACAATGTCCAAAAATACTCTAGTCCATCTATGCCAACTTGAGGGGGATTATAAAGACAGCCAAAAATAAGATGTTTCTTCCTACCCAGAATGAATTTCAGCAACAACCAATCACAAAAACGATCAGGTCTCTATACTAGAACCCAAAACAGTCAACTGAAGAGTATCCCTAAAATAGATCGCAACCCCCCTCCCCTTTTTTCTACCCCTACAGTCAGCCCTAAACAAATTATAACCTGGCAATGTACACAGGTTATCAGGAATTTGATGTTTCAACCAGGTCTCAGAAATTACCATAACATCTGGTTGCTGATGAAAAACAAAATGTTCAAGCTCACTTAACTTAGGGATCAAGCTTCTTACATTAAATTGAGCAATTTTAAACCCCTTACAAAAATACAATTGAGAGAGATTTGGCCCAGAAGACGCTAAACTAAAATCAGGAGGGCTGGGGTTAGTTTCCACATCCCCAGATAATACAAGTAAAACAATATATTTAAACAAGTTCACTATCTTCTAAATCCCACCTTGATAATAACAATTAGGGATATTTAGAAACAAGTACTCATAATATCTAATTTCATATTTCTTCCTAATTAGAAGATGACTAGTAATACACCTAGTATCTCTACCAACAATCACATTAGACGTAGTATAATCACCTTAATTCTGTCAATCCTTCATTACCCCATGAGAAACAATATCCCCTACAATTTTACCACATACACAGAAGCCACATAGTAGTAACAATATGCTCACAAGATAGTATTTAGCTAGAGCTGAACTATAAATGACCACTATTAACAAACTTAGCCTCCCCACTCTCCCACATCTTTCATGGACTCCACTGGCTCCCGTGCACTTTGCTGCACTTAGCAACAAACTGGCCATCGCAGTAGACATCGCCACATCTACCAAGCTCACCAATTTAAACCCCACAACCCCACCTTCATGGGCTGCCACCACTAATCAGGAGGGGAGGGAGTGTGTCTAAACAACAGGTTAGGGCAGCTAAGACACCTAGAATACTGAGATCCATAGACTGTGTGGACAAGTGAGTCTCCACTTCAAATAGGCAGTATGAAGCAGCAATGTAGTTAAAGTCAATAGCAGCAGTTATAACATAACAGGAGGATGCACAATAAGCAGCAGATTCAGGCAGTAAACAACAATACTAAGCAATAAGTTCAAAAACAGCAGTAGTAAAGTGTCACCGGCAGCAGCTTAAATAGTAAAATGGAAGCAATGAAGCCATGGGTAACAGAATACAGAATAAAAATGGCAGCAATAAAAGTCAAGGGTAGCAAACACTGGCACTCCAAATTATTGCAGCAGTGGTTCCATTTTAAACATATCCAGGCTAGTCCTCCAACCTAAGACCACCAGAAATCAGGGTTATCACAAGTAGGTTAGCATCAGCGCCTCTGGTCTTCAGATCTATAGCCCAATATAGTAGCAGTATGGAGAAGCTACCATACCCAATTACTCCAGCAAGATGGAACTATGGCTTGGGTTTCTCAGTTAGAGACTTGCTTTCACTGGGAGCAGTGGGGTCTGCCACCCACCCACTGACTCCTGAGCACCTTGCCACACTTAGCCACTAACTGTCCACCTCAGTAGATGCCACCACATCTACCAAGCTCACCAATTTAAACACCACAATCCCATCTTCATGGGCTGCCACCACCAATTGGGAAGGGAGGAGGCATAGCTAAACAACAGGTTAGGACAACAAAGACACCCAGAATACACGGATCCGTAGACTGTGCTGACAAGTGAATCTCAGGTGCAAAAAGACAGTATGAAGCAGCAATGTAGTTAAAGTCAACAGCAGCAATTATAACATAACAGGAGAACATACGATAAGCAGCAGATTCAGGCAATAAACAACAATTCTAAGCAGTAAGTTCAAAAACAGAAGCAGCAAAATGTCACAGGCAGCAGCTTAAATAATAAAACAGCAGCAATTAAGTCATGGGTAGCAGCATACACAATAAAAACGGCAGTGATAAAAGTCACGGGCAGCAAATACTGGCACTCCAAATTAATGCAGCAGTGGTTCCATTTTAAACATATCCAGGCTAGTTCTCCAACTTATGACCACCAGAAATCAGGCTCATCACAAGTAGCTTAACATCAGTGCTTCTGGTCTTCAGGTCTATAGCCCAATACAGTAGTGGTATGGAGAAGCTACCATACTCAATTACTCCAGCAAGGTGGAACTATGGCTTGGGTTTCTCAGTTAGTGATGGAACTGCATGCTCCCCTACTACCAACCGGCAACTCATACTCAGCTTGACTGCCCAATTCCCAGGGTTATAAGAACATTAAGGGGCAAACAACGCCAGATAAAACATTTAAATAATCATATAACATGCCCAGGTTAAAGAACAGACAGAAACTGCACATAGTGTAGGATGTGTAGATACAAAAGGCCTTATGCTTAGATAGCCATAACTAATATGAACTACTCTGATTATTGTCCAATAGATAGTAAAGACAAGAAAATGCCCAGCATGCAAGATATCACTGGTAACCAGCAGAAACAGATCTCAATGCCCAGGGTGCTATGTAGAAGAACTAGACTGTAATAGATCAGTCCCGCTCCTTAGATGGTTCCTCCACCAATCAGGATAACTCTAACAACATGGAATAGCAGATGAACCCTTCAGCATTTATCAGACAATCACAACTCACCATAAAAACATTGCTGGAGTAACAGCAGTCATTCATGCTAAAGATAATGGAACACCTGGAAGCCATAACAGCCCCAAAACTGCAGAAACACACCCCAACCAAGGGCAGCGCCATCACAACCAATAACACAGATGCACAAAATATGACCATTGAGGACACCCAGGAAAACAACCCGGATGGGGATGACAAAAATAAGCCACAGGATGAATTTGATCAATATCAAGGGAGAGAGCAAGGAGCAGGGCTCACAGGCTATGTGAACTATATTAATTATTGTTCTCATTTTATACTAGTGTTCTGGGGTTAGACTGTGCTGGTGAGGAGTACAGCTTGAGAGGCTGAGGGAGTTTTTGTTAATCTTGTTGTAATAACAGGCTGAATTTTTTTCAGTTGTTGTGGCTGACTGTTTTATTAGTTTGGGGCACTAAGGTGCTGTATTGTGCTGGCAGTTCATGCAGGGATGAATTTAAGCTGATTGTTTTTTGCAGGACCGAAGGATAAGGTCCACCCACTCCAGGGTTCATTGGCCTTTATACGCATCTGACAGGAAACACAGGGGACATGGACTAAGCACAGTTAAAGGGATCAAAGCACAAATACAGGGGTAAAACTGGTATACTAAAGGCAAGTCAGAGGGGGATAACTCTTCGATAATACAGTACCAAGGTTAAAGAAAGAAAGAGGAGAGAAGGAAAGTAAAGGAGGGGAGGAGAGAAGAGAAGAGAAGAGAAGAGAAGCAGAAGAGCTTACCTAGGATTAGAAGACAGGTCTATAACAGGGCAGAGAAGAAAAATGCAGGGTGCAGTGCAGTGCAGTGCAGTGGATGCAGGGATGCAGTCTTCCGGAGGATGTTCTGGGTACTGCATAGTTGCTCATATGCTGGTACATCTCTGGGTTGAGGACACAGGTTGTCAGTCTCCTGGCAGAGCTTGCAGGTGTATTGATGGCCTTGGCCCCCACCCGGAGGCCACCATGTCTGCATCTCCTGCCACAGTGGATACCTCAGCAGAAGGCTGGCTGGACTAGGGTGGGCTCAGAGAGGTTGAGGTGGGGGGGGGTTAAAGGTGCATTGCTAATTCAGTCAAATTTAATAACTCCTTTGCTGTCCTGGAGGAGCAGGAAAGTCCCACAAGAGAACCCAAATTTGAGACCAGGGAAGATAATAATAATAATGATGCTTTATTTAGAGGGCGCCTTTCAACAAACCAAGGCACCTAACATTAGCCTGAGCAGCACATAAAACAGCAAATATCCATCCTTAGAAAATGGCAAGAATAGATTCTCAATCCTGATTGGCTAATGTCACCTCCAAGCTGGGCATTTATTTTTCAATAGATGCCCAGCAACAAATAAGTATCAGCCCAAGTGCCACCTTACCACATACCCTTGTGCAAGGGTGCTCAGCCTGCTCCATCATTGGCCAAAAGCACCAGATGAAATTCAAAACCCCCGCCATGTTTTTTTTCTCACTTAGTGAGAACTAATACACCCCCAACTGCAACACTGTTTCCCCTCAGTCCCAGCTCCTTTCACACAAAAAAACAAAGAACACCAGTTCCAATTGTCTTCAGGCCAGAAGAGTAGAAAACAGCCGTCTTTCTCTTACAATGGCACCACTCTCCCAACCATGTTCTCGCATCACATGCCAACTGCAAATACAAAAGTCAGTCAGTCACAGTCATGGTAGCAGCAGCACAGAACTCCCCCATGGCACAATATCTGCATAGTTAGTGACCCATTACATATTCAGAGCCTTCAAAAATAAAATACAGAAATAAATTACCTTACACATCTCCCTCGTAGCAGATGCTGACTCCACGTCCATTAGGGTTAAAGGTCCCGAGCTCAAAGAGAACTTTCACATTCAGAATGTAACAAAATAAAAAAAAATGCAGCAACAGTGCAGCATAACAAACAAATGTCCAAACACTGCAAAGCAGGTATTCTTATGCCCAGTCCTCTTCTTCTTAACGTGGCATGCTGCCTGCATGTATGCTGGTAAGGTATGTGTGTAGGTGGGGGAAGGGGGTGATTTTCAACCAGAACAGCTCAGTAGGGAGGAGTAACAGACTTGTAACAGCCTGTGGACTACTTTTTGAAACAAAGAGTTTTTTTTTATATTTATATAAATGTTTTACACTTGTGTTCTCTCTTATTTTACCAATTCATTAAAATTCACAAACATGGCCATTTTCTGTGCTCATTAATAATACCCACCAGGTTGGGCATTATTGGGACATACCAGACCTTCAAGGGGCTATAAGGCCCTTCACTTGTGGCATTGGGCCTCATTATGCCCCTTGGCGGTCTGGTATTTCCCAATAATGCCCACCATGTTGGGTATTATTGCTTACTTATAAAATTCAAATTATTGACAAGATAAAATAAAACAGCAAAGGCTTGATGCCATAGGTATGTTTTAAGGGCCTGTTTAAATCCCTCCATGGTTGTGCACTCATGAAGCTGATGGGGTAGAGAATCCAAGATGAGTGGGTCCTCCCGAAGAAAGACCCAGGGGTGGGAGATGGAGTACCCCAGAGGAAGAGGAAGCTACTCCTGGTGAGGGACTCAGTAGTCAGAGGAATGGATCTAGGTACAGGTGGTGGGGAGGAGAGGGAGGTCAACTGCCTTCCAGGAGGCACAGCTTGGAGGAAGGGGGGGAGCAAATCCACAGGATCGCTACAGTGGTAGCAAGGAGTGGGGAACTGGAAGTCATGATCCATCTGGGGACAAATGACCTAGCCAGGAAGGAGGTGAGCATAGAGCAGGTGCAGGATGACTTTACCCAGGTCCACCTTTTGAATGAGCTTTTGCTCAACGGTGATTGCCTGGTTAAATAAAGATTTTGATTGATTGATTGATGACTTTAGGGGTTTGGGAAGGCACCTTGCAGAGGTAGCAGGTTCTGTATCATTTTCAGAAGTGCTGCCAGTCCACAGCAGGGGGAGGCTCAAAATCTCTGAATCAGCTAGTTCATTCCATGTTTGAGCAGCTGGTGCAGAAAGAATGATTTTGGCTTCATTGGGGACTGGGGACCCACCTGGAGGGATGGTGGTCTGTACAGAGGGAATGGCCTTCATCTATCCATCCAGGGAGAGGACTGCAGCCCTCAATAAAAAGTTTGGATGCTTCCTTGCCAAGCATTTAAGCTTGCCAATGAGGACAGTCGGCAACACGGGAGACTTAGGCAGCCCACCCCTACAGGTTAGAGTAGCTAGCAGGGTGAAGCAGGAGGAAATGTTGTGGACAGAATTTCTTGAGCTCATTACAAGGAGTAAAACAAAGGAAGGGAGGCAACAGAAGAAAGAAACCAGAGTTAGAAAGGGGGAACAGGAAGCCAAGAGTAGATGTACAAGGAGGGCAGGCGGGGAAACATGGTCAGATATTCCTAGGCTCGTTACAACAGAAAAGGCAGAGGTAACCAGGCAGCAGCATGAAAAACAAACAGGACAGGAAGGAGGGAGCAGAAAGGCAAAAATAGAAATGCAAGTGTAACCCCTAGGTGGCGCTATTTCAAGGGCTACTACCCCTGCCTGCTTGGCTAGTAGCAGATTAAGGGGCCGGAGTTGTGAATCAGGTGCCTCCACCCAGAGGTCAGGGTTTTTAACGATCAAGCTAACCTGGGCACAGCTCTACGGGACACAGTAATCACTTTCACAATACCCCTCGTACACCAGGCAATTAACCACACTGTTTGCACTTACCACTGGGGCAGGTTCCTCTAGCTCAACCCTGGGGACCCCCTGTAAAACAAGGTTATGTAAAGCAAATAGCAACAGTACAGTATTCTTGACACAAACTGGAACCACAGTCAGGTAAAATGCAAAAGGAGTTAGATCTGATTTATTTAAGGGACTTGAACAAGGGAGGGGTGTGATCAGGTTGATTGGCTTAAAGATTAAATCAATCAGACAGTTATGCATGAAATTCAGAGTCCCTAAACAGTCACACACTCTGGGCACCCAGGTGGAAAAGAGGTGGGCTAGCCAGGATCGTTGCCCGGGGAAGGCCGGCGGTGCAGCTGGTTGGAGCCCTGTGATGAAAGAAAACAACATGCACAACACACTAATTGTAATCTGGAGCCAGATGACTCAGTTCATGAAGGAAAAGAAACAACAAGACAATCAGATGACACATTTAGATTAAACTGTTGTTGCAGGGAGCTACCCTGATCATTACTCATGATACCCAAGACTGGAAACAGGCTGGACAAAAATCGAGACTGCAGGTGGTTGATCTTGAGTGCCAAGAGAAGCAGGGCCCACACAAATAGCCGAGGCATCATTCCTGTTCAAGCATGGAGCAGAGGGCTGATCCCCAGACAGGTCTGTGCAGTGGTTAGTCTGGCTGGGCCAGTGTGGCAAGGACCCAGGCTGAATGGAGGTGAACATGGATTCAGTCCGTTTGAGCTGGAGGCAGCCTCCAGTAAGCAAACACAGTTTAAACACACAGTGGGGAACCAACTCACGACCCACTTTCAGCACACAGCACATTTACATGCAAGGAAACTTTCACTGTACCAGCATACCGCTCTCCGGTCACAATTGTAAAGTCTTCTGCACACACCAGGAGTTTAGGGGTAGCTGGAAATCCTGACAGGCCAATTGCATTCAGCAAATCTTCGGTCTTCTTCAGGTTGAGCCTGGTCTCAATTCAGTGGCTTGCTTGGTTCTCACAAACTCAGATTCAGTCCGAAATAATTCTCTTCTCCCTCCCAGGGTCACAGTCGCAAAGTCTTCTGCACACACTGGGAGTTTAGAGGTAGCAGGAAATCCTGACAGGCCGATTGCATTCAGCAAATCTTTGGTCTTCTTCAGGTTGAGCCTGGTCTCAAGTCAGTGGCTTGCTTCATTCTCACAAACTCAGATTCAGTCCAAAATAATTCTCTTCTCTTCTCCCTCTCAGGGGCAGCAGGTAGGCATACAGGCCAAAACTCAGGCTTTTCTACAGTTCTCCCAAGTGAAATTACACAGACAGATGCTCGACTGTGTCGAGCTGTTGCTTCCTCACTTCCCAACTTAGATCTGACTCAAACAGCAAGCAGCTTGGGAATTTCCCCAAGATCCAAAAGGTTCGGTTGGCTGATCCTCCTGTCAGTCACAACAAGGGCTCCCCCTCTAGGGCTGTTTAGGTGCCAAAACCCCAAAGCTACAACTCCTACAAGTTCTGACCCCACACAGCCCCTGTAGGCAGGTTCCCCATTTTAGAGTCCCAAAGTACTGATTCATCCAATTTGGCAGTCCAGGACAAAGATGGCGGAGACAAGCAAAACAGTCCTTTCTGCAAAGAAGGCAAGTTAGACAAACTACATTATCATTATCACTGTAATAGATTTTCAAGAAACAGTTACATCTTCTGACAGAGCTCTCTCTGCACAATTAGTGATGGCAGAAATGGAGTGATTATCTGGCAGCCTGGGCAGGACTCGAGTATGGAAACACTTAGCCCCCTCCCAGATCAATTATTACTGCAATCTAGGCAGCCTTTAAACAGATAGTACACGGAGGCTAAACACGCACTCCCATACAATAACGTTTAAACTGTTAAACAGCAGAACACCAGCCTGGCAGTGAGCATTTAGGCAAGCTCAAGAAAGACTTTTCGGGAACCCCCATTTGTAGGGGGTTACATCCTTCCCTGCCTGGAGAAAACTTGGCATCCGCGTAAAGTCTGTACCATCACAACATTGAGAATGCAACATATACGAGACATATGTAACATTAAAATGCTATGCAAATAACATCTGATGCATCAGTTAATGTAAACTTATCCTTTACTATACATATTCACTACACTTTACAATACTATATCCATTCTGACAACACATTACGCATATTTCACACAGGTAAATTAAACATTACTATACTGAATCATGAAATAACTTCTTGTACCTAAAACAATGAAAGAGGGGGCCCTTCCCTATCAGATAACTGGGGGCTGGATGGGGCAGGGGCACCATACTGAGAAGGAAGAACAATCAATCTGGAATTGGCATTAAAGCTCAGTTTGGGTTGTGAGCTCTGAGAAACATGAACACCTTTGTGAACCACATTAAGAGGCAAGTCCACTGGCCTCCCGGGAGAATTATAACTGAAACGTACTACTGGCTTGACAGCTCAGCCAGTCTTTCTGGGGGGAATAACCACAGTCTCTGTGTTCTCAGCACTGGTCTTGGGACTTTCGTCACTTGTGAGAGGTGCCTCTGCCTAGATGGGAATGTCCAAACTTGGAGCACTGTCATCTCCTTCTCTGTAGACTCTGTTCCTACAACACTTTGCTCATTATTATCTTCTGACAAAGGCCCAGGTTGTTCATTTTGAGAAGACTCTGGCACTGAAGGGGGGCTATCAACACTCTCACATTGTTCTTCAGGTTCTGGTATGTCACCAGAAAGACTCAAACATCAGCCACTTCTTCAGTCAATTCATACAGTTCCACAATACACAAGGAGTCTGCAACCTCAGATATAATACTTTGCACTTCACTTTCAGGGAGCATTGGATCCAAGGATGAAGCTGGGGAGGTTAGGCAGTCCAGAAGGCCCAGTTTCATCCCCACAATTAGTCATAGGGTTACCTCGAAACAGCTGACTCAGTTCATAGGAGGGGTAGTACGCATTGTCACACTCACTTTCATCCAAGGTGGACTGAGAGTCACTAATATTCTGGACCTGCTGCAGGGGAAACCTTAAACTTGTGACCACTGGGTTAGGTTGACTCTGTCTCTTTCTTGCAGCAGCATGAGTCACCGGTCCAGGGGAATCAATCTCTGAGGGTTCAGCCTCAATTATGACTTGGCCAATAGGTAGCAAGTGGTTACGGTGCAAGGTCTTGACAGCTTTGGAGTTATTCTCTGGGTGCACTTTGTACACTGGTAAATCATCCAACTTTCTGACTACTACATGGGTAAACATGGTGCCATTGATCAGCAATCTTGTGTTTACCATGCACTCCCAACTTACGCATCAACGCACGGTCTCCAGGTAGAAGCTCTCGAGCCTTTACTTTTTTATCATGCCTCTCTTTGTTGGCTAGATTTCTCTTGGTGGCCATTGTCTGGGACAGTTGATAGGCATGGTTCAATTGAGCTTTCAGTTTTGGTACATATTGCAAGTAGTTTTCAGCTCGGACCCCATCTGGAGAGACCCCAAAACAGACATCAACTGGCAGTCGGGCCTCCCTTCTGAACCCGGTAGCATAATGTTTCGTGCAATTGTATGTGTGGACCAAGGTGCTAATCTGCTGGCTCCATTTATGCTTGTCTTTTGGGTGGAGAGTGCCCAGTATGTCTAGAAGGTTGTGGTTAAAACGTTCTGGTTGAGGGTCTCCCTGTGGGTGATAGGGGGTGGTTCTTGACTTTCGCACCACCCATAGAGAGAGCATTTGTTTGATCAGATGAGAGTCAAAGTCTCTGTCCTGGTCTGAGTAGATCCACTGGGGGGCACCATAGTAAAATTTTCCACTAGCAAATTAGCCATGGTAGAGGCCTTTTGATCTTTGGTGGGAAAAGCTTGTACATACCATGTGAAATGATCCGTAACCACTAACACATTGCCAATATTCTGCTGATCAGGTTCTAAACACAAAAAGTCTATGCATACCAGTTCCATGGGGGTGCTGGTAGTAATATTAACAAGGGGGCAGCCCTCAGAGGCAGGGCTTTTCTTTGCAGGCAGTGACTACGTCCTTACATTGGCTCCTATCTTGGGCCAGTAGAATCGAGATTGTACTAGGTCGAGAGTCCTGTCAATACCGAGGTGCCCCCATGTGATTGTGGAGGAACCTCGGTACCAAATCTTTAAAGGCTGTGGGCAGGACCAATTGTTGCTTGTCTACTTTTCCACTACAATCTACTGTCTCTCTATATAGCTGATTGAGCAGCTTCAACCTGGGGCCTTTTTTAAACAATAAAGCAGTTTGCAACTCAGGGGAACATAACTTAGACATCTTTCCCCACATGCAGGGCATCAAGTGCTGGCTGAATCATAGGATCTTGGGATTGAGCCCACCGAATGCAGTCATTGTCAAATTGAGGTAGTGCACTAATATCTAGAGCAGAAAAGTGGCAATAAGCAGCCAGTATGCAGGTGTCAGAAGGGCCCAAGCAATCTACTAAACCATTCACTGTGTCCACAACGTCTGTTCATCTCTATCAAAGTTTTGGCACAATGCTCGGATGTCAGGTTCAGACAGCCTGACTCAATCACTCTTGGAAATGGGCCTTCATGATAGGGCGTCAGCATCAATAGGGTTCAGGCCCGGTCTGTATTCGACAGCATAATCATAGGTTGATAATGCAGAAAGCCACCGGTGCTCAGTGGCATCTAACTTAGCTGAAGTCTGTACGTAGGTCAATGGGTTGTTGTCAGTCTTCACCAAATATCTTCACCCATGGAGGTATTCATGAAACTGGTCAATGATGGCCCATTTTAGTGCAAGGAACTCTAACTCATGCACAGGGTAGTTTCGCTCTGATGGGGTCAAGCTCCTACTGGCAAAATCCACTGGTCTCAAACCATCCTCATGGTCTTGATACAGCACAGCTCCTAGACCCTGCAGACTAGCATCAGTATGCAGCACATAGGGTTCGGTGGGATCAGCATAGACGAGGATGGGGGCATGGGTGAGCTGGTATATTACTTAGTGGAAGGCTGCTTCACAGTCAGGCAACCAGTGGGGCCTGAAAAGTTCACCTGGGCAGAAGTATACTTTCTCTGGTTCTTTGGCGTACCAATTTTTGTATTTACGATTGGTAGGAGGGTAATCCTGGGTAAGATTCAAGAGTGGGTGAATCACCTTAGAATAGTCTTTTATGAACCTGCTGTAGTAGCCACAGAACCCCAGGAAACATTGTAGTTCTTTCAAATTATGGGGCTGGGGCCAAGTAGTCAGTGCTTCAACCTTACTGGGATCAGTCTCTATTCCTTCTGTAGATACTATGTGCCCCATATACTTCATGGAGATTTGGAAAAACTGGCACTTGTCAATGGACAGTCTGAGGCCGAAATCTTCCAGTCGGTCAAGGACTTTAAACAGTCAGTTCTCATGCTTTCTCTAAGGAGCTCCCAATCACAATGACATCATCCAAGTACACCAGGCAGTCCAGCAAATTCATATCTCCCACCACACATTCCATCAGTCGCTGAAAGGTGGCCAGGGCTTCCAATATCCCCTGTGGTATTCTCAGAAATTCATAGAACCCCAAAGGACAGATGAAGGCTGTTTCCTCACAGTCCTCCAGAGCCATCAGAATCTGGTAATATCTGCTGCGAAGATCCAATACCGAGAACCATTTGCTCCCATTCACACAATCCAGGGCATCTTGTATACGGGGCATGGTGTATTGATCGGGGGATGGTCCACTGGTTCAGGGTTCAATAATCAATACACATCCTCACAGACCCATTCTTCTTATGCATAACCACAATGGGAGAGGCATATGGGCTCCTGTATTCTTGTATCATGCCAGCAGCGAGCATTTCCTGCAGGTGTCTTCTCACATCATCTATGTCTGCTGGGGCTAGGCATTGGGACCTCTCTCAAAATGGCCATTCATCATGCAGGTGTATGTGATGCTCCTCGGCCTGGACACATCCCATGTCCCATTCCTTCAACGAAAACACTTGGTCTCTCTAGTCAAATTTCTTGCTAATTATAACCTTCCATTCAGCTGGCAACGGGGAGTCACCAAAGTCAAACAAGTCCAGGGTCACTCTCTCCTTCTCACCTGGGCACTTGTTGCTGGAAAATACTGCAGTGTCTGCGCAGCGTACTGTAGTTAGGATGCACCTTCTGTTCACCCGGATCTCCCGATCTGACATATTTTGAATCTGGACCATCACTCATCATGCATAGGCATGGGCATGAGCAGGCAAGATGCTGGACTTGACCAATAATCCTTCTGGCAATTTTCCATCGCCTGGTGCATCCAACATCAGTATTTTGTTCTTAACATCTTTCTAGAGGTGGACCTCCCCCTGAATGGTACACTGGGCATTTGGCACCAGTACCAGAGAGTCTAGATCCTTCTTCCACACGATCCCCACAGGTTCATCCTGGTCTTCTTCCTCGGGTTTCTGTTGCAAATCATAGGCCCTCTTAATCACAGCTTGAATTCTCAGGGCTCTCCCAGTCCGTCGCCCTTGTTTCTCATGACAAAGTTGCATTAGTCTCACAAACATATGGCCGTTGGTCCCAATTAAGAGGGGAACCACATCATACAGTTCAGCAAGGACACACTAAAGCCAGTGTCTTGACTTGTTCATCCACTCCAGCCACTGAGGTAGGGAAAGACAGCCAGATCCGAATATACCCTGAGTACGGATAAAACTTCTCGCTCAACCCCCATGCATGTAAGCCTTCCAAGGGTTGTAAGGGCACATCAGACAGGTACTTTCAATACCAGTCTTGGAACACTATAGTCACTTGAGACCCACTGTCAAGCACAGCCCAGGTGGACACACCGTTCACCTTTACTGTAGTTTCCATTGAAGGGCCCACCACCTTGGACCATTCAGGTGCTGCAGGCTTGGATGTCGACTTGGCAGCGGCCTTTGAAGAGTAACTTTTTTGAGCAGCTCCACCTGTCGGCCAGTTGCTGTTCCATCAAATCGAGGCTAATAGTCTAGTGGTAACCTTTCTCAAATTCTCCAGTGAGCAACAAAAGAACGGGTGTGCCTGTCCTCCCCGCAGTGGTAGCAAAAATGGGGTTCTCTAGAGTCTCTGTCTCTGAGTGGTGGGGGGCCTTCTCCCTGCTTGGGTACATCAGGAGCACCTTGAGGCCCTTCCTGGACTGATGACTTGCATTCCTGATCTTCTGGACTTCCACCAAGTTTGGCGGTTTGTGTGGCTCATATTAACTCTCCCACCAGGGCTATCAATCCTCGCATTTCCTCCAATAGCTTACCCCAGTCTGGGTTTCTGAAGAGACAACATGCACCTGCACCCCACTGTTTAACTCAGGGGGTGCCTGGTAGAGGTCAGGATCTCTGGCCGCCTTGGCGTCTTGTGGGTTACCCTTCAACTCTATCAATTCTTTAATCAACTCTTTCAGCAGCTGGGCCTCATCTTCATCACTTCTCTCAGGGGTCTGACACGTATGAACAACTCAAGCACAGGGCTCACAGCCCTCTTCATCATTCTCTGCCTCATGAATCTCTTTCATGAGGTGACAATATTCGGGAGGATTAGCCTTCCTGTCTTGCAATTAACTTTTAGCATCATCACACTAGAGTACCTGGCTGACTTGAGAATATGGTCCAATCTGACCTGATTCAGTTCCTTAGCAAGCACCCCTCCTTTTCTGTGAGCCCTCAGCAGAGCCCTCTCAATTCTGGTAACAAACATAGACAACTTCTCGTTCTTCCACTGCTTGGCAGATTTGAACTTCCACAGTAAATTGTCCCCTGACTCAGTACTTCCAAAAACTCCCTCCAATGCAGAGAGGTATTCAGACGTAGTAGCCTCCAGGGGCTCGTAGGAAGTGAATGTCCTCCAGTGCAGGGCCCCTCATACTTTCCATGAGTCTCTTCCTTTTCTCCCCCTCAGATCACTGCCACTCCTGGACCGGGGGGTAGCATAGTCCAGGCATGTTTCTAGGTCATCCTCTCCTACAGGTACGGGGACTGTGCCTTAGAAAAGCCTAAGTCTACGGTAAGAGTCCAGATGCACAGATGGTATTACTATGAGGGCGGTGACCACAGGGGACCCCTTAGGGGAGGCAGGAGATGCTATTGGGGACTGTAGTGGTGTGGGTTCTTCAGAAAGGTCTAACACCTTCACTAACTCTTGAGCGGTTTGCCCCTCAGAAGCTAACAGCTTAAGCAGCTTGTCCTTCAACCTCTCTATATTGGGGGACCCACCTGGGGTAGTCGGATCACTGTGTAAGTGGATGACCCTCCACCCCTTCTGTGCCCATTCAGACAGAATAATAGGGGGTACCTTCTCCAGATCTTTGGGGAAGCTTCAGGAGAGTAAAACTACCATGGTCTGGTCAAACAGGTCTGAATCCCTCCCCTTCACTTCAGCTTTTCCCAAACCCTTACCATGCTCCACAGCTTCTGCAATAACATCATTTATGGTCCCTAATGGGACAAAATTAACAGGAGGGCCTGTCGGAGATCTGTTCCCTCAGCCACGCTCCACCCATCAATCTGTGTACTAACAGCTTATGGGGGGGTGACATAGAGCTTAGGCGTAGCTAGCTCTTCCCTTTGTTCACTAATTCTAAACATAATGGGGTAATTCCCTCCTCTGGCCACTAGAGGACGCTAATCCCAGTGGTGCTTCCCAGATGTAATCCCTAGGTGGCGCTATCCCAAGGGCTACTACACCTGCTTGCTTGGCTAGTAGCAGATTAAGGGGCCTGAGTTCTGAAATGGGTGCCTTCACCCGGAGGTCAGGGTTTTTAGTGGTCAAGCTAACCTGAGCACAGACCTCTGGGACACTGTAACCTGCCTCTTTCCCTTCTAGTGGCTGGAACAATGCACAATAATCACTATCACAATACCCTTTGTACACCAGGCAATTACCCACACTGTTTGCACTTACCACCAGGGCAGATTCCTCTAGCTCGACCCTTGGGACTCCCTGTAAAACAAGGTTATGCAAAGCCAATAGCAACAGTACAGTACTCTTGGTACAAACTGGAATCACAGTCAGGTTAAATGCAAAAAAAGTTAGATCTGATTTATTTAAGGGACTTAAACAAGGGAGGGGCATGATCAGGTTGATTGGCTTAAAGACTAATGCAATCAGTCAGCTATGCATGCAATTCAGAGTCCCTAAACAGTCACACACTATAAGTACCCAGGTGGAAAAGATGTGGGCTAGCCAGGATCATTGCCCTGGGTAGGCCGGCTTTGCAGCTGGTTGGGGCCCTGTAACGAAAGAAAACAACATGCACAATATGCAAATTGTAGTCCGGAGCTGGAGGGCTCAGTTCGTGAAGGAAAAGAAACAACAAAACAATCAGATGACACACTTAGATTAAGCTGTTGTTGCAGGGAGCTACCCCTATCATTACTCACGATACCCAAGACTGGACACAGGCTGGACAAAAATCGAGACTGCAGGTGGTTGATCTGGAGTGCCAGGAGAAGCAGGACCCACATGAATCACTGAGGCATCATTCCTGATCAAGCATGGAGCAGGGAGCTGATCCCCAGACAGGTCTCTCATTGATGGCTTTCTCTGTGCAGTGAGTAGTCTGGCTCGGCCAGTGTGGCAAGGCCCAGGCTGAATGGAGGTGAACACAGATTCAGTCCATTTGAGCTGGAGGCAGCCTCCAGCAAGCAAACACAGTTCAAACAAACAGTGGGGATCTAAGTCACGACCCACTTTCAGCACACAGCACATGTACATGCAAGGAAATTTCCACTGTACCAGTAGACTGCTCTCTGGTCTCAATCGCAAAGTCTTCTGCACACACCGGGAGTTTAGGGGTAGCTGGAAATCCTGACAGGCTGATCGCACTCAGCAAATCTTCGGTCTTCTTCATGTTGAGCCTGGTCTCATTTCAGTAGCTTGCTTCATTCTCACAAACTCAGATTCAGTCCGAAATAATTCTCTTCTCCCTCTCAGGGGCAGCAGCAGGCATACAGGCCAAAACTCAAGCCTTTCCACAGTTCTCCCACGTGAAACTATACAGACAGCTGCTCAACTGTCTCGAGCTGCTGCTTTCTCACTTCCCAACTTAGATCTGACTCAAACAGCAAGCAACTTGGGAACTTCCCCAAGCTCCAAAAGGTTCAGTTCGCTGATCCTTCTGTCAGTCACAACAAGGGCTCCCCCTCTAGGGCTGTTTAGGTGCCAAAAGCCCAAAACTACAACTCCTACAAGTTCTGACCCCACACAGCCCCTGTAGGCAGGCTCCATTTTAAAAGTCCCAAAGTACTGATTCATCCAATTTGGCAATCCAGGACCAAAATGGTGGAGATAAGCAAAACAGTCCTTTCTGCAAAGAAGGCAGGTTAGACAAACTACATTATCATTATCACTCTGATAGATTTTCAACAAACAGTTACATCTTCTGACAGAGCTCCCACTGCGCAATTACAGGTAGCGATGGCAGAAATGAAGCGATTATCAGGCAGCCCGGGCGGGACTCGAGCATGGAAACACTCAGCCCCCTCTCAGATCAATAATTACTGCAATCTAGGCAGCCTTTAAAGAGACAGTGCACGGAGGCTATACAGGCACTCTCATGCAATAACGTTTAAACTGCTAAACGGGGGGGGGGTGGGGTGGCTAGCTGCTCAGCCATCAAGACGCTGTTTCTGAGAGCTCCAAAAGATTTCTATCTAAATAACTATAAAAAACAAACTTGTAACTTATTTGGTGGTATAGAAATATAGACAAACTACTCATGAAGATTTGGGTATTGCTCAAGGTGGACTTAGTTATCATGGGCCGGAAGAATTCAGAGAACAGAGCCAGTTTCTTTGCACCACGTGGCGTGGCCATGAAAGCACGAACTGTATCCTCGGAGCAAGTGTTGGAGGAGCCCGACAAGAATGACTCCCACCCGGCATCCCTTGACTCGCTCCAGCAGGCTCTTTCCACTCTCACCAGGACGATCTAGCAAATGGACAAAGAAATGGACACATATCACGATCACATGCTGGCAATGGAACAATGGATGGATGGCCTGGTCGAAGCTGCGGCGGGCACTGAAAATAACTCAAATAAAGCACTAGCCACAGCAGCGACGTGTGTGAGAGAACACACACTTATGTCTAGCCAAATGGAACAGCTAGAGAACACAGTGAGGGCCTTGCATGTTTGGGTAATTGGAATTCCAGAGAAAACAGAGGGTGACGACCTGTGTGCATTTATTATATCATGGCTGGATCAGACGTATGGGTTGGATCTCCAAAATATTATTCTCTGTGCTTACCGAATTACACCTCAAAGAGCTAGTAGTGAGAAAGTGGAGCATCGTACTATCCTAGCTTGGCAGAAGACACCAAGAGGAAGGACTGCTGTGTGACTGAACTTCTCTGCTGGGACTAAAATAGAAGAACTTTTGTATTTGGACCTTTAATTTAGGGTAAAAAAACTAACATACAAAACAAAAAAAAGTGTGTGTTTGGGTTAACTGAACTGAATGGGTAACTGAAAAAGTCATCTAGGTGTAAATCTCAGGTGACTGAAAGGACTTAACTGCTGTGAGGTTTAAATTACTTGTAGAAAGATCTGGTAAGTAGGGGGAGTGGCTTAGCTAGAAGGAAGCTACATTTAAAGACTGCCTTAGAAAGATTCTGCTAATAGCTTGACAGAAGACACCAAGAGGAAGGACTGCTGCGTGACTGAACTTCTCTACTGGGACTATATTGCCCTCCTTCCCTCCCCTCCACTCCCCCACCCAAAGCTAGTTCTATTTTTATAGGCACAGGATTTGACTGACAACAGGAACTTCCTGTTTAGGGGCAGGAAGTGAGTGATCACAGAACCACCAAGGACCCACCATCCTAGAAGGGCAAGAGTAGCTCTCCGGCCCCCTCTAGCTGCTGGAGGTCTGCCTCTGAACAAGTAAGTGGTCTACTGAGAAATATAGGATATTCTTGACTCAGAACAGGACAATCAGAAGCTTATAGGGCACACAGGCAGAAAGTAAGGAGATAGAGAAAAAAACAGACGAAAGAGTAAGGATTGCAAACAGTTAAGGGGTCAGAAATAAGACATGATTGGAGTGGTGCAGTGCAGTGGCTGTGGAGCAGAAGTCTTCCGGGAGATATTCTGGAGGATGCGGTGTTGTCCCATCTGCAGGCACCTCTCTGGGCTGAGGGAGGAGGTTGCTCATCTCCAGGATGAGTTGGCCAGCATTTGTGGGACCTCCTCTTCCATCCAGGGACCACCAGTGCCACTGCCGTTGCCTCAGAGGTTGCCAAGAAAGAGGAGCGGTTGGACCACAGTGGGCTCAGGGAGGGTGAGGGTGGTGGAACAGAGGCACATCCCTCCAGTTGTACCTCTCCACAATTCCTATGCCATTCTGGCAAAGTGTGGTTCCTCTATGGAGGCACCTACAGTGGAGACCAAGGAGGATGCTGGGAACCTCCACAAAGGAGACCCACAGGAGGGTGTCAGGGGACCCTGCAGGGGAAGGAAACAACTCCTGGTGGGCGACTCCATTGTTAGGAAGGTAGAACTGGGCAAGGAAGGGGAGAGGGAGGTAAGGTGCCTGCCTGGAGCCATGGCTTGGAGGGACAGGGAGCGAATCCTCAGGATTGCCAGAGCAGCTGCACAGGGGAGGGAGCTGGATGTCATTGTCCACCTAGGGACAAATGACCTGGCTAAGAAAGGGATTAGAGAAGTGCAGGAAGAGTTTGTGGAACTGGGGAGGGCCTAAGTCAAGTAGCACGCACGGTAACCTTCTCGGAGGTGCTACCCATCTATGGCATAGGAGAGGCTAGGTGTTCCATACCATGGGATTCAATCAGTGGTTGAAAACTGATGTGAGCTCAGGGATTTGGCTTCATTGGGGACTGGGGTCCACCTGGAGTGATGCAAGCCTATACTGGCATGATGGGCTGCATCTGTCCGGGAGGGGAACCAGGATCCTAGGTGATAGGTTTAAATGCTTCATTGGCAAGCTTTTAAACTAGCCAAGGGAGGCACTGGAAAGGAGCAGGAAAACCCTAGCCCCCAACAATCACGGTAGTAAGTGTGGCAAACACCAACACGGAGGTGTCGATAGGGAGAAGGGCAGGTTAAATGGAGAAAGTGACAAAAGCAAGAAGGACAGGGATGGGGCAAAAGGGGTAAGGCCATCAGGAAATGGAGGGTAATGAGTACCAATGCCCGTAGTCTGGGCAACAAGCTCCCTGAGCTGGTGGCCTTAATGGAAGAGGGATGCCTGGATATCGTAGCAGTCACAGAAACATGGTACACAGAGAACCATGACTGGGATGTTAACATACCAGGGTACATAACTTACAGGAGAGACAGGCAGGGGAGAAGAGGGGGAGGAGTAGCTCTCTATGTAAAGGAAGGGATAAAGGCAACTGAACAAAAGAGTAAACAGGGAGGAGAGGAGGCACTGTGGGTCACCTTGGAGACTGGAAAGGGCACCACAATCCGCACAGGGGTTGTGTACAGACCCCCATGTCAGGGGATGGAATGGACAAGGATATGATGGAAGGCATTCTTAGAATGGCAGAGAAAGGGGAGATACTGTTGATGGGAGACCTGAATATGCCAGATGTTAACTGGAGCACATTTGCTGCAGCCACATCCAAGAGCAGGGCCATTCTTGACGCCTTACAGGTGGCAGGCATTAGACAGCTAGTTTCAGAACCCACTCGTGAGGGAGCAGTCTTAGACCTCGTACTCTCAAATGGGGGCAGTGAGAGGGTCTCAGATCTAGAAGTAGGTTGCCATCTGGGGACAAGTGACCATCAAACAGTGTGGTTCACATTAAACTCAGCTACAGAGTCAAGCCATACAAAAGTGAAGGTATTGGACTTTAGGAGGGTTGACTTTGGCAAGATGGGAGAGTGCCTCAGAAAAGCACTAGCAAACAGGCTAGAAGGAGGTGTGGAGCAACAATGGGAATTATCAAAACTGCCATCACAGAGGCAACAAGCCTTTGTGTGAAGCAGATAAACAAATCAAATGAAAGAAAAAGCCACTATGGTTCTCAAGAGAGGTGGCTGTGAAAGTCAGAAGAAAAAGATAGCATTCGGAAGTATAAGGAAACACAGAAGGAGCAGGACAGAGAGCTGTACCAGTTAAGGCAGAAAGAAGCAGGGAGGGAAGTCAGAATAGCAAGGCCCAAACTGAGGAAAATATAGCCAACTCAGTTAAGAAGGGGATAAAACCTTTATAGGTACATCAGCGAGGAAAGACAAAGGGAGGGATAGTGAGGCTGAATAGAATGAACGGTGGGTGGGCAGAGGGGACAGTGAAAAGCAGAAATACTGAATGAATATTTCTGCTCAGTATCTCAAAAGAGAAGGGGAAGTGCCTAATCCAATTAACAGAAGCATTTTGATAGGGGGTCGATCCCAGTCCTTTCACAGAAGAAAGGGTTCTACAAGAACTCCTAAAACTGAAGGTGGACAAAGCAATGGGTCCTGATGGAATTCACCCAGAATTCTAAAAGAATTAAGGAAGGAACTAGTGAAACCACTGGCTACTCTTTTTAATAAATCATGGGAGGATGGTGGGACCCGAGGACTGGAGGAAGGCAGATGATTCCTCACAAAAGTGGGACCAAGACAGAGGCAGGAAACTACAGACCTGTCAGTCTGACCTCTGTGGAGGGAAAGTGATAGAGTCACTTCTGAAGGAAAGAATAGTTGAGTACCTAGAGGTCAGTGGAGCACAGGATCCAAGGCAGCATGGGTTCACAGTGGAATGTCATGTCAGACTAATCTAATAGATTTCTTTGACTGGGTGACCAAAGTAGTAGACCAGGAGGGCTGTGGACATGGCCTACCTAGACTTTAGCAAGGCATTTGACACAGTCTCACACAAAAGATTGATAGTCAAATTAACTAGCCTGGGAGTAGGTCCCAGGGTGGTAGCCTGGGAAAACATTGGCTGGACAACAGGACACAGAAGGTAATTGTAAATGGAGTCCACTCTGAAGAAAGGGCGGTTACTAGTGGGGTACCGCAGGGTTCAGTACTGGGTCCAGTCCTTTTAATGTCTTCATCAGTGACATTGCAGAGGGACTGGAAGGAAAAGTATGCCTTTTGCAGATGACACAAAGATCTGCAACAGGGTTGATACACAAGGAGGCGTGAAAGGATGAAAAGGGACTTGGCAAGGTTGGAGGAATGGTCAGACGTATGGCAGCTAGGATTCAATGCAAAAAAGTGCAAAATAATGCACCTGGGAAACAAGAACCCAGGGGAAGAATACACAATGGGTGGGGAGGTAGTAACAACAACAAAACAGGAAAGAGACCTGGGGGTAATCATATCAGATGACCTTAAGGTTAGCAAGCAATGTGAGAAGGCAGTAGGGAGGGCTGGGGGTATACTGGGATGTATAGGGAGAGGCATCAGCAGCAGAAAACAGGAAGTTGTTATCCCTCTGTACAGACAGTTGGTGAGACCCCATCTGGAATACTGTGTCCAGTTCTGGAGACCCCATCTCTGCAAGGACATAGACAGGATAGAGGCAGTCCAGAGGAGGGCAACTAAAATGGTGCAGGGTCTGCAAGAGAAGCCGTATGAGGAGAGACTAAAGGAGCTTAATATGTATACCCTTAAGGAAAGAAGGGAGAGGGGGGACATGATAGAAACTTTCAAGTACCTCAAGGGAATCAACAAAGTCCAAGAGGGTAGCATCTTTCAGAAAAGAGACTTGCAAGAACAAGAGGACACAATTTAAAGATAGAAGGAGGTGGTTCAGGGCAATGTGAGAAGTATTATCTCACAGAGAGGGTAGTGGATGCATGGAACAGCCTTCCTGAGGAAGTTGTGGGGTCTAAAACTGTGGGAGAATTCAAGAATGCATGGGACAGACATAAGGCAATTCTTGTGGGGGGCAGGACGATATAGGCTGTTGGTTAACTAGGATCTGCGGCCTATCCTGTAGGTAGGGAAATGGGCAGACTAGATGGGCCTAGCGGTCCTTATCTGCCGTCAAAATCTATGTTTCTATGTTTCTATGTTCGATGATTCAGGACCACATTTTGCAAGCTGCCAGAACTAAGAGGAACGTACATGTGAATGGGTCCCGGGTGATGCTATTCACGGACCTTTCTTACACAACCCGGTTAAAAAGAATCGGTTTTGATGCTGTGAGGCGGCAATTCCACAACCTGGAGATTCCTACACCCATGCTGATGCCAGCAAGACTCCATGTTAACATTGGGCGGAAGGTCTACATATACACTGACCCCAAGGAGGCAGGAAAGATGGCTGAAAAGCTCGAGGTGGAATGGGCAGCCCGAGAGGGAGAGAACTCTTCAGAGTCGGGAGAGGAAGAAGAGACTTAAAAAGGGTTTCTCGTCTGGAACTTTTTGTCTAACTCTAAAGCTACTTTGCAGGTAATTGCTCCATTTGCTGAGAACTAGTGTTGGAACTCTGTGATAAACATTACAAAAGATGCAATGGAGCTCATCCATAAAATGAATGAACACGGATTTACATTTTCTGACTTTGGGGATTGTATGTTATGGCTTCCTAGTCAAAATTAAGCAAAGTCGCTATCCTTGTTTTTTTTTCTTTTGTGGATGCCTCTCTGGGTTATCCTACTAAAAGTGGATATTTAGTCCTTTTAAGCGGTGCTGCACATGGTTAAAATGGCGGTTTCGTCTCCGCATTTAGTTGGGGAGTAAATCTGTTCTCAAGTACTTGAAGACCTGTGATTTTATTTTAATAAGTGTTAAAAGAGCTACCTACAGTAATAGGGGTTTAACGTTATAAAATCAAAATGTTGCTGCCGAATAGGCTGAGGGAGCTACGAAGAGGGGAATTTTTTCTTTATATCTTTTATGGGCTGTATAAATTAATTAATTTATTTATTTGAACAGCAGTTTGAAAACCTTTGAGCCAGAGGCTCATTTACAAAGGTACCTTGTCACATAAAGGCAGATCACAATACAACAGCAGGTAAACAGTAACGGGTACTAAACAATGGGTGGTACATCAAGTTGAATACAACAGAGGGAGACAAACAAAAATTAAGGCTAAATAGCCATTACTTTTATTGTAAAAATTCTTATGTGGTAAATGTAGTTTAAGGCATTAGCAGCATGTAGCCTTTCTGTAAACTATGGCAAAAAGTTTGGTATCTCCCTCCATCTTGCATCAAAAGTAACACTGACTCATATACCCTTACATCAACTTTTACTGGAAATATGATGAATGCTTTGTTCCGAGTGAAATGCTTGTACTGTATAGTATAAAAATATATATATAAAAGTATAAAAGATAAACTGCTAAACCGCAGAATACCGGCCTGGCAGTGAGCATTTAGGCAAGCTCAAGGAAGACTTTTCAGGAACCCCCATTTGTAGGGGGTTACACAAGGGTCAGAGGCTGCCACACATGGACAGCCATGTATACAAATGCCCCCAGTTAGAGAAACCATATCCTAGACCTGACAGCCTTGAGAGCAGAAGTGGACCTGGACAAAGTGAATATTACCGAGACATGGTACACTGTAAGTAGGTAAGTAATGCTTATTCATTCTACTAAAAGTCGTTATGATACAAAGGAAAGAAAAAGAACATTCTGCAGTTTAAAAATGTTAAATATACAAAATGTACATAAAATTCAATCACTAAGCAGTACATAGTACCAAACATATCAAACAATAATTTGTACTAACCAAAAAATGAGTATGGATTACCCTAAATAGACACTTTCTAATAAGCATCAGTAACTTAATTCAACATGAAATATTTAGTGTCCATGTTAATTTCCTTTTAACAAGTAATGATAACAGGGTTTATAGTGTATCTCACTCATTGTGCATTTCTGTCTGTTAGAAACTCACTTCATTTAGGGCAACTTGCCCTGGACTGCACAAAACAATTATCCCTGAAACAGGCCCTAGGGAAAATACTATCTTTTTGTCTTTTTACAATACACTACTGTAGTGCCTCAGAGCTGGAACTTAAAGAGAGTGTTAATTATTAATTTTGAACAGTTTGTGCTAGGAGCAAGGGAAAATGGTTGAGCGCCATGAAGGGGTGGGCCAGGGGCTCTGTATTTAAATAAATCCAGCCTTCAAGACATGGTGATGCC
The DNA here is from genome assembly GCA_016271365.2 of Neoceratodus forsteri. Taxonomy (NCBI): domain Eukaryota; kingdom Metazoa; phylum Chordata; order Ceratodontiformes; family Ceratodontidae; genus Neoceratodus; species Neoceratodus forsteri. The sequence continues at coordinate 27,119,637 of JADMNL010000035.1, read as the reverse complement.
CACAGGGGAGGGGTTAGCAAAGGAAGGCATCAGAAGGGCCATAAATATTTATTAGGGAGGTGTGGTTGAGCGAGAGGGTGACAGTTAAGCCCAAACCAGGTCCAGGAATTAAAAGGGGCCCAGTCAAGCAGGCCCATTGTCTTAAAGGGGGCTTATTCAGTAGAGGCCCAGCTATTTAAAAGGAGCACAGCTTAAGGGTCAGACCCAGAGTATTAAAAGGGGCACAGTTGTAGAGAAAGGCCCAGAGTATTTAAAGGAACACAGCTACCTAGAAAGGCCCAGGATTGAAAGGGGCAAGGGGAAACCCCAGGGATTTAAAGGGGCCCAATTACAGATAGACCCAGCAAATGTTTAAAGGTGCAAGACATGTCCAAATGCTTATTTAAAAGGGCACAGGAAGCCCAGGACCCATGGGGAAAGTTAGGCTCACTGCTAATTAAAGGGGCAAATTAGGCCTACTGCTAATTAAAGGGGCAAGTTAAGTCTGCTGTTACATTAAAGGGGCAAGTAAGGCCCACTGCCATGTTGCACTGCCATTTAAAGGAGCAAGTCAGGCCCACTTCTATATATAGGTAACATACGCAATATATATGTAACATCATCCCAAAATGTCCTTTGCAGCACAACTAACTACCATCCATGTTATTTGTAGGTCATCATCTTGCAACTTGCTGGATGGGTCTCCCTGTATTAATTATATATGTACTACTTATATATGTGTATCATTGTTCTGTAATGTTCTCTGTTTTCCACACAGCTACCTTCTACTGTTATTGTAGGCTATCATCTTAATAATTGCTGGATGGTCCATTTGTGTATTGCTACCTTCTGCTGTATTGTTATGCCCTTACCCTAACAGCATCATGATTGCTCTTCCTCTTTGCAATTCTGTAACTATGTAATGTAATTGTGTATTCTTCTATTCTCTACACCCCCAGGACGCATCTGGAATTGGGCAGTACTCTGCTCAGTATGCTTTCCTGGTAAAATGTTTAAATAAATAAACTGCTAGACATTTGGATTCCCCAGGTGTTACAGGGGCCCAGCAGTATTACTGACCCGAGGTGGTTAAGGAGACTAGTTAGCCATACAGAACTGCAGTAACAGGAAGAACCTGATCTAGTCAGAGGGACCCCTGTTAGTTAGGTCCACCAGTGCTAGGGTTCACCAAGAAAAGTGAATATTTACTGTGGTCTGGACATTACTGTGGTCTGGACATTAAGACTGAATAATTGATCACTGCAATAAGAACTAAGACTTTATCTGCATTGCTATTATTCCTACAAACAGTGAAAGCACCCGAAAGTACTGTTTTGTTGCCAGCATATCGTGTTACAATGTGTTCAAATCAGTCTTCAGCAATTTTCCAGGATCCTTTCTCCATTGATATCTAGAGCAGTCTTCTTCAAAGTACTCCAGAAGTCGTCTTCAGTGCATCTTCGAAGAAGCCAGCAACAGATCTTCAAGGAGCCATGCCAGAATCGTTTGCAATGTCATACATAGAAACATAGACTTTGTCGGCAGATAAGGACCGCTAGGCCCATCTAGTCTGCCCATTTCCCTACCTACAGGATAGGCCGCAGATCCTAGTTAACCAACAGCCTATTTCTTCCTACCCCCAACAAGAATTGCCTTATGTCTGTCCCATGCATTCTTGAATTCTCCCACAGTTTTAGACCCCACAACCTCCTCAGGAAGGCTGTTCCATGCATCCACTACCCTCTCTGTGAAATAATACTTCCTCACATTGCCCCTGAACTGCCCTCCTTCTATCTTTAAATTATGTCCCCTTGTTCTTGCAAGTCTCTTTTTCTGAAAAATGCTACCCTCTTGGACTTTGTTGAGTCCACTGAGGTACTTAAAAGTTTCTATCATGTCCCCCCTCTCCCTTCTTTCCTCAAGGGTATGCATGTTAAGCTCCTTTAGTCTCTCCTCATATGGCTTCTCTTGCAGACCCTGCACCATTTTAGTTGCCCTCCTCAGGACTGCCTCTATCCTGTCTATGTCCTGTTTATTATTTTCCACTTTTCCAGTCTTCCCAGTGTACGGCCTGGCCCAGTACAAAGGTACCATCCATTTTCTTGTTTTACTGTTCATATCAAAGTGTTCTCCAGATCTTCTGCCACAGTGCCCTGCATCATCATCCTGTTTCTTATTTTACACAGTCTTTGACTCATCCGGTCTTGGTGCCCAGAACCCCGTTGTTGCTCATGTTCCACAGACTTCCTTCTCCAGAATCTTTTTCATGTTCTGGCAGTCCAGAACAGGACTGTGGCTGGGTGTGCAGTGTCTCCTTCATGTCCTGGCAGTCCAGAAGAGGGCTGCTTCTGTGTGTTTAGTATCTTCCTCCTTTTTCTTCTCCCAGCAGGCCAGAAGAGGACTTTGGCCAGTGGTACTGAATCACCTTCTTCTTCTCCCAGCAGTCCAGAAGCGGGCTGTGGCTGGATCTGTAATTTGTCAGTTCTGGCAGCCCTCAGTGGGTTTTGAGCCGAGGAAATCTTTGCTTTGTTTCAAAATTCCAGCAACCCTAGAGAGGTGGGGTATGGCCAAGAGACTCATGGCCTGTACAAAATCCTCTCTGCAGTCCCTTCGTTAACCCATTTCAGCCAAGTCTTCCCCTTGTGTTTCGTATTCTCTAACCAAATTCCTTCTCGATGACAGAGGAAGCTCACCCATGCATGAATTGCCTTTTATGACGGATGTTCAGTTTTATAGTGACACGCTTTAGAGTTCCTTGGAGTGGAGTACTCCAGGTTACAGGACCTAGGTAGAGGTGCAGCTCAGGGTAGTATTTGAAGATTGCATAGAGATTTACTGACATTGGAGTATAGACCACTCATAAAGTGGAGCTGTTACAGCTGTTGGATTTAGAATTCTCCTCATACAGGAGAGAAGGAATAAGTGTTCCCTGTGACCGTGTTCCCTTCACTGTTTTGTATGAATAAAAATCCTGAGAAGTATTTGGAACCTATTTCTGACTCCAGCTTCTCTTTGTCAAGTGCTACCATTCACCTGTTTGGAACCTACATTAGTCATTTGTATACAAGTTACTGGTGTCATCAACACAGTTGCTTTATTTACCCCCTTTTATTGATGTGGAAACCCAGCACATGCTAACATCCATCTTACTACCTTCGGGACACCATACTACTTCGTAGACATATTGATTATAGAAACATAGAAACATAGACTTTGATGGCAGATAAGGACCACTTGGCCCACCCAGTCTGCCCATTTCCCTACCTACTGGATAAGCTGCAGATTCTAGTTAACCAACAGCCTATTTCCTGCCACCCCCCCACTACAATTGCCTTGTGTCGTCTGTCCCATGCATGTTTGAATTCCCCCACTGTTTTAGCCCCAACAACCTCCCCAGGAAGGCAGTTCCACGCATCCACCACTCTCTCCGTGAAAAAATATTTTGTCACATTACCCCTGAGCCATCCCCCCTCTATCTTTAAATTGTGTCCCCTTGTTCTTACACATCTCTTTTTCTGAAAGATGCTTCCCTCCTGGACTTTGTTGATTCCCTTGAGGTACTTGAACATTTCTATCATGTCCCCCCTGTCCCTCCTTTCATCAAGGGTATACATATTAAGCTTTCTCAGTCTCTCTTCATGTGGTTTCTGATGCAGACCCTGCACCATTTTAGTTGCCGTCCTCTGGACTGCTTCCATCCTGTCTATGTCTTTGCATAGATGAGGTCTCCAAAACTGCACACAGTACTCCAGATGGGGTCTCACCAACTTTCCGTACAGAGGGATAACCACTTCCTTTTTCTACTTGTGATGCCCCTTCCTATGCATCCCTGTATCCCCCTGGCTCTCCTTACTGACTTCTCACATTGCTTACCAACCTTTAGATCATCTGATATGACTACCCCAAGTCCCGCTCCATTTTGTTGTTGTTAGTACCTCCCTGCTATTGTGTACTCTTCTCCTGGGTTTTTGTTTCCCAGGTGCATTACTTTGCACTTCTTTGCATTGAATCTAAGTTGCCATATGTCTGATCATTCTCCAACCTCCAAGTCCCTCTCATCCTTTCTACCCCTTGTGTATCAACTCTGTTACAGACCTTTGTATCATCTGCAAAGAGGCATACCTTTCCCTCCAGACCCTCTGCAATGTCATCTATAAAGATGTTAAAGAGGACTGGACCCAGTACTGAGCCCTGAGGTACTCCACTAGTGACCCCCCTTCTTTGGAATGTGTTCCACTCACTATTACCTTTTGTGTCCTGTTGTACAGCCAGTTTGCAACCCAGGCTACCACCATGGGACCCACTCCCAGGCTGGCTAACTTGATTATTAATCTTTAGTGCGGGACTGTGTCAAAATTATAAAAATTAGTATAGCTTAATAGCTAAAAATCAACTGCTTTCCAAGCTTTTAAAAAATAATTTGATAAACCTGCTAGATTCTAGTACACAAAACAATTTTAATAATGTAGTTATAACTTGAGACCTACAAATAAACCAATTCTACTTAAAACATATAACTCAACAGTAAAGCACAGAATTTGTGTTTAAAAATTAGAACCTGTTTGAAACGTGTTCATTTTACTGGAGTGGTTCAACTGCTGAGACTTTCTAAAATATGCGTTAGATGGTCCAACAGATTTTTGTTCAGTGAAGTATTGCATCCAGTCTTTGCTTTATAGAGCGATTAAAGTTTTTGTACTCTTATATCCATAGTAGTGGCTCCATTGCAAGAAGTCCTGTACGAAACTCAATCAGAATGTCCCAGAGCAGAGAACTCATTTGGCAGCTCCGAATCATGTTGAAGAGTCTCTAATAAAGGCACTAAGTTAAAGTGGCAGCAGGAATTTGTTTATATTGAAAGCCAACACTTTTAATAACAAACAAGTAAAGTAAGTCTACTTTGCAGTAGTCACTACAAATCCACAGCTTCCTTGCAATCTCAGGCAGGCTCTTTAAAACAGCCAGGAGTTCAATATCAGTATATTTTAGTACTCGAGATACCAAATGGTTAGGAATCAGTATGTTTCATTTCCCCTCTGTGCTAAATTGCAATAGCTATTGCCACGAGTCAAAAATGGAGTGCTTTTTGTTCTGAAATTCAAAACCAGGGAGTTTATGATCTCCAGTAATCAATGATAATAAAGAATGATATAGATCAAGATTCTCAACAGAGTCCATGGTCTCCTAAAATAAACTTTCTATAAGGTTTTCTTAAAATCAGCAAGTACCTGTCACTGACACAGCATCCTTCTAGCCAGGCAAATGTAAAGATACATTATTTCAATATGCAAGCAAGCACTCCTGTTTCCAACTAGAAGTCCCACCATCTGAAAAAAACTCTCTCCGGACCTCCATTTCTTACTGCCCATTTCAGTTTAGGTTACAGAAATTTTTTTACCATGCTTAGTCATCTTTTTAATCAAGCTCTGTCTATTTCTAATGCCACCATAACATTTTTAGACTACAGGCACCTAGGATAAAAAAGCAAAGTGAACCTCTAAGCACAGTAAACTAAATGCTTTCAGTTAAGAAAGGACACCCAAGCCCTATGCAAAGGTAACATACCTCTTCAAGGCATTTTCATGCCTTTCAGCACATTTTGTGCTAGTGCAACATTCTACACTCCACATCCCTGTGGGCCATTGCAGCTATAAACCTCCTCCTATGAAACTTCCACAAACAGTTTTTGGGCAGTCTTCAAGTGTTCTCCAAGTCCATTCTAGGGGCTTTTCAGTCATTAACTTGCTCCGGCATCTTGCAAACAACAAGGGCCAAGTCAACTCAAAGCAAGCTCCACAGTTAAATCTCGGTGCCACAAAATGCTAGGAAAATGCCAGTACTCCCATTATCAGCAGCACACTCTGTTTAAAATAAAGAGTAAAAACCAATACTGTATCATTGAAATGGGTCAAAATCAGGCCATGTTTCATTCATCGATTTAGAACAAAACACAATTAAAATCAAAGTCAAAGATGAAATCGTAGAAACAGCACTTCACTGACCTATGTAGCCAGTATAGTGCTATGCTTGCGCAACTGTGTTAGTTTGGTTTTGGCCACTTGCACTCTCTATTCCAGAGGAATTACCACACTGTAGGGGTATGAAGGCAAGGAACCCTCAGAGAGGGTTCCATCCCTAAAGGTGCAACGGGATGGTTCCCATGGCTAAAAGTACCTTAGGAATCCTCCTAAGGAGAGAGTGCTGCTGCTGGAGGAGGAGGGGAGGATGGTGGGCAAAGAAAAATGCTTCACAGTGAGGCTTAGAGGAACTGCTTATATAACTCTTGAAGTGGATGGCTGCTTGGCCACTGAACTACAGGCAAGCCTTTCAATTCACTGACCTATGCAGACAGTATAGTGTTATGCTTGTGCAACTGTGTTAGTTTGGTTTTGGCCATTTGCACTCTCTATTCCAATGGAATTACCACCCTGTAGGGGTACGAAAGCAAGGAACCCTCGGAGATGGTTCCACCCCTAGATATGCAACAGGATGGATCCCGTAGCTAAAGGTACCTTAGGAATCCCCAAAAGAAATGTAGTATCATCCCCAAAAAGGAGGCTACATGAAGCATATAAACAAGTAGTAACTGTGACATAGGAGCAGTAACTATAACATAATAGTAGAGAAGTATAGGCAGTTTGATAATGCAATGAGATGTTCAGTTAGATAACAATGACTGCCCAGGTTTGCGTAGCATGATACTGACATTTTGCTTTGAGATTAGGGTATCCCCTAAGGAGAGAGGGAATGGCAGGACATCCTCCACCTCCATCCAACAGCAGAACATACCTTAGAAACTAGGGGAAACAACTATGCTAACTAAGTGTTATGACCCGAGGCAATTGAGGAGAGAGAAAAAAATGCTATGAGGAGGAAATCTCTGGGGATCCAAGGCCTAGGTCGCCTTCCCTCCAGGCTTGGGATAGTTTAATTAGTGACAGCTCTGCAGCTGCAATTTGGAAAACTCAATTAAAGGGAGGTGAACATATTCCAATTTGGAGGAAGGCTCCCACTCCAACCCTCTCGCGGGAACGCCGTGGAAGGTTGCGAGAAAACTCTACAACAATACGTGCATCCAAGGCACAGGAGGAGAGCAACAACTGCTGAGGCACTCACCTGGCCTACCCACCCTAAATCAAACCAGGTGAAGCAGAGGCAGTTGTAGGGAGAATGCGGTGAAGGTGTCTTGCTAGGGAAACCACTAAAGTCAATGGCTAACCATTATAGTGGAACACTAGAGACAAAGGAGATTGTCATAACCACCCTTCACCACTAGTCTTAAATTCTACACTAGGAGCTGCTGTCACATAGCAGGTAGCTAAAGCCAAGTCCAGAGTGAGGACATTCCCAGATATGGGCCAGGTGAGAAGGATCCTGCAAAAAGTTGGACACACTCGAGATGCAGACTAAATGTAGAGCGAGACCATCAGCTGCAGGAACCCTGCACCAGAATAGAATGGCTGGCATGCCCCAGAAATTGATTTAGAGCTGAAAGCTGGTGAGCTGAATGAGCACGGCATGCTAAGATCATAATGAGCATTGAGTGCTGAGACCTGCAAAGTCGAATGCAGATTGAGTGCAGCAGAATCCCAGAGGCTGAAGCCGAGGGGATGGCAGTAGGCATGAAGCAATGGGTTGCGTAAGCAAGGAGCAATGATTGTGTAAGCAAGTGTGGACCTGCACAGAGGTCAGTAAGCAGTATTAGTGATAGGTGGACCTGCATAAATACTGTGTAGCAATTAAACAGCACTGAATTGGGGGCAAGACAGCCAGACATGAATAGCCAAATTAAGGTGACAATCTCTGAGGATTTTCAGCGGTGAAGATGGATTTAGAACAGAATTAATTAGCCACATAGGCCACGACCCCCCACACACCTCCCAGTCCCCGACTTAGGACAAACAAGGAAGCAATGGAAAGGCCGAGAACCACATGCAGGCATAAAAGCTAATTTAACAGCCTCAGCAGGCACTTCAGCTAACCTGAGAGTAAAACAAGGTACAGTAGCAATGGGAGTAAACAAAGCAGCAGCAGGAAGCAAGTAGGCCTGTACAGCAGTAGTAAAAACAAATGAGTACACTGAATTGTAACTGCAAAAATAAAAGGAGGCATAATGCTGTTAAGCACTGTCAACAGGCAGTGCAATGAGACTGCAGCAATGAGGTAATTAGAACAAGCATGAGTAAGCTGTATAGCTAGGTTCAAGTAAATCTTAGTCAGGTGAAAGTAATAGAATATACCACATGGACCAGCTATAGTTGAGCTGAAACACACAGATCAGGTTTGCAGTTGCAGTGCAAGTAATTTGAGAGTTGTGAGTAACTGAAAGCAAGCAGTATGAGCTCTGAAGTAGCAGTATGCTAGGGGCATAGAAAAGCCCCCCCTCAAAAAAAAAGGAAGGAAGCACACACAGCCAAAGGCAAAATACAAACCAGAAGCAGTAAAATAAACACAGAAGCCCAACAGAGACAAGCAGGAGCAGTGGGGGGGGGGACAGGCCCCAGCCAGCCAGGGAGGCCCAACCAGCTCAGAGGACAAACCAACAGAGCCTTTGGCTGCAAAGAAAAATGCTTCACAGTGAGGCTTAGTGGAACTGCTTAAATAGCTCAGGAAGTGGGAGTGGCTGGCTGCTTGGCCACTGAACTACAGGCAGGCCTTTCAATTCATGTTCAGGGCTGTGAGGAGCAGAGCAGCACTGTGGCCATCTTGCCGCTCTGCCCCCCCACAACATGGTACACTGGAAACCATGACAGGGAGGTAAATCTACCAGGGTACACTGTACAAAGGAGGGAGAGGGAGGGTAGAAAAGAAGTGGGGGCCTCTACATCACAGAAGGTATTAAAGTGATGGCAGTGCACACTTCAGCCAGGAAATGGTACAGAAATTTGCACAGAAGTGATCTACAGGCCTCCGGCACAGAGTGAGCAGGTAGATAGGGCAATAATGGAGGAAATACATGGGATGGTGGAAAAGGGGGAGGTACTGCTGCTGGGAGATTTTAACATGCCAGACATGGACTGGACCATCACAACAGCTGCCTCAGCCAGGGGCCAAGACATCATAGAATCCTTGCAGGGAGCAGGCCTCAGGCAGCTGGTTCAGGAGCCCACTAGGGACAAGGTAATTTTAGACCTTGTGTTGCTCAATGGAGACAGGGTCAAGGAGGTCAGGGTGGATGGGTACCGAGGGTCCAGTGACCACCATACAGTGTGTTTCAACATCAGCACAGAGTCAAATGAAAACCACACGAAGACAAGGTTCTTGGATCCCCCCACTAACTGTTAACAATGTCCCCACCACCAAACCCACTGGCCATCGCCAACTGCCTCAACTCATCATTCTCTGACCTTAGTACAGTACTCCCAAATAACTTCTTCAATCCCACTCCTGCAACCCCACCCTCTAACAGTGGCACAGTAGGTAGCACACTTGCCTCTGAGGCCGGGAGATCAGAGTGCTGTGGGTTCAGTTCCCACATCTGGCACGTGGGTTAATATCCCAGTACTGACACTGTAGTGCAGTATAAGAGGGGTGTTGCACTTCTGAGGTGCCGTCTTTCAGATGAGACATTAAACTGAGGTTCTGTCTGCCTGGATTGGTGGTAGTTCAGGTGGATGTTAAAGATCCCATGGCACTTATCGAAAAGAGCAGGGAAATTTCCCCAGTGTCCTGGCCAGATTTCCCTCATTCACTAAATATACCACCAACAGCTTAATCTGGTTCAAGGTCAGTTGGCATTCATCTGTATCTCCCTCTCCCGGGTCATGCCTGAAGATAGGCAGGATTTGTCTAGTGCACTTACCCAGTCAACAAAAACTAAATAAAAAAATAAATAACACCCAGCATCCCCCCTTCCATCTCAAGGTGATCTCTACGAATAAGGGAAGGCTTTATCTCATTAAAGTACTCAGTGGCTCTTGCTATTGCAAAGATTCTTTTGATATGAGAATCCTACATCTAGTACTAGATACAGTCCTCTCCCCACTGACTGACCTTATAAACCACTCCCTAAGTCTGGGGCAGTTCCCTGCAGTCTGGAAGACTACCACAGTCACCCCAATACTGAAGAGTGGTGAGAGCACCTCCTCCAATAACTACTGTCCCATATCCATTCTCCCTCCACTGTCAAAAGCCCTTGAAAAAAGTATAGCCACCCAACTCACTGAGTACCTGCTTGCTCATAACCAACTTTGCAGGGAGCAGCATGGCTTCAGATATGGGCACAGTACTACTACGGCTCTCACTGAGTTCTCTAATTTTGTTCACTCTGCCCTGGATAGAAAACACCTAGCTGGAGCTGTCTTCATCGACCTGCCAAAGGCCTCTGATACAGTCTCCCACCCCTTACTCTTAAGCACACTCCATCACATAGGTCTGCCCCAAGGACCCGTCTCCTGGTTTACTAGTTACCTCACAGCTAGGTTACAATGTGTCAAAATAAACAACACCCTCTCAACCACCCTACCAGTCTGCTATGGGGTTCCCCAGGTCTCCATCCTCAGCCCTCTATTATTCAGCATCTACCTAAACACCTTGCCCAATTCCTGCTCTGGCAACCTGCTACTCTATGTGGACAACGCAGTTCTTTTTGCCTTGTACCCAGATCCCACAGTATTGCAGTCCTCCCTCCAACACACATTTAACCAGACTGAAGACTGGTTCATAAACCAAAGACTTGTGGTTAATGTAAAAAAGTCAAAGACCATGCTCTTTGTCCACTGACAGAATAAGGCCAAGAATGCGCAGCTAACAATCCTCTCCCACTCTCTCCTTCCTCTAGAACAGGTCCATACATATAAATACTTGGGCCTTACATTTGATGCCAGTCTCTCCTTCCATTCACACATTGATGCCTATCATCAGCCATAAATGTCCGTATAGGCCTATTGTATCAGCACAAGGATTGCCTATCTCTGGAAGCCCTTAATCTGGCTAATACCTCCTCAGTCCTCTCCCTTTTCGATTATGGGCTCATTATCTACTCAGCTGCTGACCACACAGCCCTTAACAAAATCCACCTGACCGTAAACAAAGTGTAGAGACTCCTCTCTGGGACACACAAGCATACCCATAGTTGTACCCTACATGCCCTGACAAATCTCTTCACCCTGGATGAAAGGCTATTTTATCAAACATGTCTCCTCCCAAAGAAAATACACCTGGGCTTATTCCCTTGGGGGTTTCTGCCTCTCTCCTATCCTCCCACACCTTGGTGAACACCCACACTGTCAACCAACAGGTGTGGTCCATCCTGAGGGTTAGAAACTCCTTAGCCCAAAGGTCATGCCCACTCAGGGCCCCAACCTGGTACAACAAACTCCCCTCCAACATCTCCTTCATCTCCAAATTAGGACCTTTCAAGTCAGCCCTCAAAGAGCGCATTCTCACTTCACGGCACTGCCAATGTACCAGCTAGAGCTGGGTCATCTATCTATCATCTTACAAGACCACCCCGCCACTGAGCTCCTACCGATAGCGCTACCAAACATTACCTATTAACAATGCCTCCTTTGGCTGCACTCACAAGATATCTGTCTAATTCTCTACTTTGCTGTAAAAATGAAACCTGTTACTCCCTCCCTTTATCAGCAAACTTATTGTTCTCTTGAAAACTGTAAAATACAGTTCTCGGTAAAACGTTCAATGCAATGTATAGCTTGATTCTGCAATATTGTATAACTGAAAAAGCTGTAACCTTTAGCTGTCATTCTACATCTATATTCTGTATTCAGTGTTTATGTTTGTTTTTTCTGACGCGGAGACTTTGTAAATGAGTCCCTGACTCAAAGGTTGTAATCCTAAAGTCTGTTAAATAAATTTCAGGAGGGTGGACTTTGCTAGAATGGGGAGAAGAATCAAATAAGCCATGGAAAGAAGGGATCCAGGAGGAGGGGTTGAGGAGCAGTGGGCATGCCTAAAAGATGAAATAATTGAGGTGACAAATCAGGGCATTAGGCTGAGCAACAAGGGAAAAAGAAGGAACAAACCACTGTGGTTCCCAAAGGAGGCAGAAGAGGTGCGGGACAAAAAGAGAGCTTTCGGAAAATACAAGGAGACTCAGAAGAAGGAGGAGGAGGATGGGGTGTTGTACCTAAAGAGACAAAGGGAGGCAGGGAAAGCTGTAAGGAGAGTGAAGATGCAAACAGAGGAGAGAGTAACAAAGACAGTAAAGAGTGAGGACAATACATTTTACAGATACATTAGCAATAGAAGGAAGGCAAGGGGAGGGATTGTAAGGCTCAAAGGGGAAGAATGAGTGTGTATAGAGGGTGACCTAGAAAAAGCATTGATATTTAATGAATACATCTTTTCGGTATCCACGGTAGAGGGGGGAAGGACAGGGACCACAACAAGGCAGCAGAAACAATAAGGGAAGAGAGAGGTAAACACCAGTCCTTTTACAGAAGAGAGTCCTGGAGGAACTTACAAAACTGAGGGTAGACAGAGCAATGGGACCAGATGATATACATCCCAGGATATTAAAGGAATTATAGGCAGTGCTAGTAGAACCACTGGCAGCCCTGTTTAGTGAGTGGCTGAATGCAGGGGTGGTTCCAGAGGACTTGAAGGGGGCAAATGTAGTCTCTCCTCACAAGAATGGTAGCAGGGAGGAGGTAGGAAACTAGGCCGGTCAGCCTCACTTCAGTAGTGGGTAAGGTTATAGAGGCACTGCTGCTTAAGGATTGGATTATGGAACACCTGGAAACCATGGGAGCACAGAATCTAATGCAGCTTGGATTCACAACAGGAAGATCATGTCAAACAAATTTAATTGACTTTTTTGACTGGGTGACAAAGGAGGTGGCTCAGGGAGAAGTAGTGGATATTGCCTACCTCAATTTCAGCAAGGCCTTTGACACTGTACCTCACAGAAAACTAGTGAACAAGCTGGGTAGCCTGGGGTGGACCACAAAGTGGAAAATTGGGTTAGAAACTGGTTAAGGGACAGGAAGCAGAGGGTGGTAGTAAATGGGATCAAATTTGAGGAAAGGAGGGTAACCAGTGGGGTGCCTCAAGGATCAGTGATTAGGCCATTTTTTTTTAATGTCTTCATCAGTGACATAGCTGAAAAGCTGGATGGGAAGGTTTGCCAATTTGCAAATAATACCATGATCTGTAACAGAATAGAAACTCCAGAGGGGGTTAAAATAATGAGGAGGGATCTGGGAAAGCTAGAAAAATTACCTAAATTGTGGCAATTAAAGTTTAATGCACAAAAGTGCTCGGTGATGCACCTGGGGAGGAGGAATAGGAGGAAAACTTACTCCCTTGGGGGCGATGATTAAGGAGAAGGAAACAGAAAGGGACCTGGGGATTATGGTATCGCGAGACCTCAAGTTGGGCAGCCAGTGTAGCAGGGCGGTGGGAAAGGTAAATGGAATGTTGTCCTGCATTGCGAGGGGTTTTAATAGCAGGAAGAGGGATGTGCTAATGCCATTATACATAACCATGGTCAGGCCACATTTGGAGTATGGGGTGCAGTTCTGGAGGCCTCACGTCCGCAAAGATGTTGAGTTGATGGAGAGGGTACAGAGAAGGGCAACCAAAATGGCACGAGGGATGCAGGATGTACCCTATGAGAGAAGATTGAGAGGGCTAAATTTGTACCCTTTGGAGACTGGGGGGGTATGATTGAGTCCTTTAGGTATCTGAAGGGAATAAATAAGGCAGAGGGTGATAGCTTGTTCAAATTGAAGAAGGGAGCGAACACACAGGGACATAACCTCAAACTGGAAGGTGGGCAATACAGAGGTGATGACAGGGGGCAGTTTTTCATGGAGTGGGTGGTGGAGGCCTGGAATAAGCTGCCGGAGGAGATAATGGCAGCTGAAATGGTGGAGGGGATCAAGAGGGCTTGGGATCGATTTAAGGGGTTGGGGAAAGAGGGTGGGAGCATAACAGAAGGGGGGTAGGGTGTTGAGCAGACTAGATGGGCCATGGGACCTTTCTGTGCCATCTCATTTCTGTGTATCTGTGTAAGTGCAAGATCATGCACCTAGAGTGATGAAACTCTGCAGAGAGCTACAGGATGGGAGGGGAGGGGAGGAAGTGATGACAGTCACCTGGGCAGAAAGGGATTTAGGGCTAATTATCTCAGACAATCTTAAGGTGGCCAAACAGTGTAACAAGACTGTGGGAAGGGCCAGTGGAATGTTGAGGTGCTAGGAAGGCATATCACTAGCAGAAGAAGGGAGGTAGTAATACCCTTACAGGGTTTTAAATAACTGCAAATATTGATTAGCACTTTTATTGTAATCAATTTCGACAAAGTATGTATATGCATTTTCTACCAGTTTACGTTGCCAAACAAATTGAGACACGAGATATGCATTTTCCCAACTGATTAGCAGTTTTACTTGCGAAAATGCTAATAAATTTTGCAGTTATTTAAAACCCTGCCTTATGCAAAACATTGGTGAGGCCTCATCTAGAGTACAGTGTTCAGTTCTGGAGGCTGCATCTTTGAAAGATCATAGACAGGGTGGAGGTGGTCCAGAGTAGGATCATCAGGATGGTGCTGGGTTGCATTACAAAACATATGAGGACAGATTAAAAGACCTCAATATGTATACACTGGAAGAGAGGTGGGAAAGGAGGATATGACAGAGACCTTCAAGTATCTTAAATGCTTGAATAAAATGCAGGTGGGTGACATCTTTCAGTACAAGAGTTGTACAAAGACAAGGGGGCACGACATGAGATTGAAGGGGGTAGGATAAGGGAAAATGTTAGGAAGTTTTTCTTCATGGAAAGGGTGGTAGATGCTTGGACTAGCCTGCCCCAGGAGGTAGTGGGTGCTAATGCAGTGGGGGATTCAAGTGTGAATGGGATAGACATAAAGAAACACTAGATGTGGGAAAGAGAGGTGAAAGCCAATGACCAAATAGGGTCAGCGGACGCTGATGCAGGCAGGGGATATTGACAGACTAGGTGGGCCTAGTGGGCCTTATCTGCCATCAACTACTATGCTACTATGTTACTAAGAATCTGGCCAGGAGGACGAGGCAACTATTGCAGAAGAACCAACACTGACATCAACATTGTGCTTCTTTGATGCTGTACATGAATTAGTAAAAACTATAAAGGTATCACTGGGATTCAAGCCACCACCACCTTCTTCTGAGATGAACCTGAACCCTATGGTTCAGCAAAACAAAAAGAGGATTTCTTCCCAATATGCCAGGCCATAATTGATATAGTAACTAAGAAATGGGAGGGCAAGGACCCAGCCTGGATTCTGGAATGCAGGTCACTTAACAGTATGTATCCAGTAAAGCAGATGTTGTGTAGAAGTGGTGCGCCACACCACTGATTGATCCACATATCCCTACACTAAGCAAAAAAACTGTACTGCCAGCAGATGGCACAACAGACCTCAAAGACCCAGCAGCTAAAAAGCTGAAAGAGATGCACAGAAAGGTTTTTGAGATGGTTGGGCTGGTGATACGGGCCACCACAACAGCGTTATATGCAGCAAGAGCCCAGATAACATGGCTAGAAGAGGCTTTCAAGAAGCTTACCCTTAAATTGGAAGAGGAAGACCAGATGGGCTCTTCTTCCAGACTCTAAACCAGATGACTTGAAATTTCTGGGCATCGACTGGATAGCACCAGACATGTGGGGTGGAGATAGGGCTAATAGACTATTGAAAAAAGAAAGCATGTGGATCTGTAAATTGGATACTGTAAAACCAAAGGGATTAAACAATAATTGGGATATCAAACCATTTTTGCATAACAAAAAGTACTGATTCACTTTTGATATTGTTTAAAAACTACAGCTCCTACTAAAAACTTTGATTTGATATAATATCTCTGTTATTGTGTGGATATTAGGTGGAATAATGTAGTGATTTGCTCTAAATAGCTTGTTCTTTTATTTCTCCTTTTTTAGGTGTGTTTTACCCATCCTATCTGGGCTCCTACCTACACAGTTAGCACGTGCCACAATGGAGTATGGCAGCCTTACTGCTTTATAGTCCCAGAATACAAGCACCATTAGGATGTGGTAGCTCCATAGTTTCCTCTTTTCCTTTGTTTACTTGTGTTTATTACTATTTTTGCAAATAAGTTGCTTATAAATTCTGATTAAGGTTGGAGGCAGCTACACTGACCTCCTGCTTTGTGATTACTTGTGCACCTCAAATATTCAGTAAAAATAATTTTGTACTAGCAAGCAACAGTGCACTGTGCTTCCTTGCACTCTACTATCTGTTGGATCTCAGACTGCTAAGTACATGGGGGATATGACAATCCATGCCCTCAAACTAAACACCAAGGACAGCAGCAGTGGTGAACAGGGGCCAAGCATCTCTGTGGGATGCAAATGTGGATTCAAAAGCCACTTAACAAAATATACTGTTCAAAGGTGGCTTTCTCTTTGAGGAGGGCTTTAAAGAGTTTTTAAAGCAGAAAGAGGAGGGGAAAGACTCAATGAAGGACAACCTAAAAACCAGCTACCTACCATCAGCATGCAGATACTGTGCAAACAGGGACCACCAATACATGATGCGGAATCATTCCTTTCGTGGTAAAGGGAACCACTCCTACTTCAAACCTCAGTTTAATGCACATGGCTCATATACAGTCTGAATTAGGGGCACCTGGGGCAGGGAACAGTTCAATGCTAAAGGAAAAGGCAGTCAACAAAACAGGCAATGAATACAGTAAGCAGGAGAGGCAATTGAAGCCAACTGAACCTGCCAGAATCCTACCTGAACCCATCATAACCAACAACTAAACAGTACCAGTCACAGCCAACAACCAGACAGTACCAGTAGGGGGCATCTAAATCAATTCAAGGACAGATGGGCACAAACAACATCTAACAGGTGGGTCAGAGAAGTAGTCTCAGAAGGCTATGCAATAAAATTTGCTGAAAAGTCAGACAGACTAGTCCTGTCCCCCATATCAAAGAAAATGGTATCCCCTCAACAAGTCAGGCTTATACTGAGGAAACTATTAGCAAATAGAGCCATACAACTGATACTCCGGTCAAAGTAAGGTAAAAGGATATACTCAGTTTTCTTCATGGTACCAAAGAAGACAGGGGACCTCAGGCCAGTACTAGATCTCAAGTTCCTAAACAAATGCATATGAGTCCAGAAGTTCAGGGTGGAAACACTCCACTCCACACTCAAGTCTATCAGATAAGGGGACTTCCTGACCTTCATAAACTTATGGGATAGTTACAAAATCTTACGAACATACGAACATACGAAATTTGCCAGCAGATAAAGGCCTAGAGGTCTATCAAGTCTGCTCGAATGTGCAGCTAGCACCCCTTATTCTGCAGCTGCCCTTCCCTTCCACCCTTCCCCTTCATTAACCCTCCCCCTTGTCCTGTCCCATCCTCGTTTGAAGCAGTCCACTGTTCTACTGCATACCACTTCTGCAGGTAGCAGTTCCACCCAGCCACCACCTCTCTGTAAAAAGTGTCTCCTCATCTCCCTCCTGAACCTTCCTCGCTCCAGTCTCATATCATGGCCCTGGTGGCCCTCCCTCCTTACTTTGAACAGCCCTCTGTACCTGTCTTGTTTATTCCTTTCATGTATTTAAAGGTTTCAATCATGTCCCCTGTCTCTCCTCTCCTCCAGTGAGTACATGTTCAACTCTTCAACCTCCTCTCATATGATAAGTCCCCAGACCCTTGATCATCTTTGTCGCCCTGCGCTGCACTCCCTCCAGTAACTTAATGTCCCTTTTCAGATACGGACGCCAGAACTGCCGTGTACTCCAGGTGTGGTCTAACTAATGACCTATACAGTGGCAGAATCACCTCCTCCTCCTCTGAGGATATACCCTTGCAATACAACCCAGCATTTTGTTGGCCTTGCAGCTGCCTTCCTACACTGTGCCGAGTTGTTCATTGACCCTGTGATGAGCACACCCAGATCCTTCTCCTCCTCTGTCTGGGCTAGCTGCACTCCCCTAGCTGGTAAGTCCTCCTTGGGTTTTCATCCCAAAATGCATCACCTTGCACTTTTTGGCATTAAAGCCCAGTTGCCAGGTGTCTGACCAGGTTTCAAGCTTTGCCAGATCATCCTGCAAACCCTGCCATCCCCTAGGTCATCCACCAGGTTGGTTTGGCAGGATCCGCCAACCTTGGTATCATCAGCAAACAGACTGATCTTGCTCTTGATGTCCCATGATATGTCTGCAATGAATATCCCAAACAACACTGGTCCCAACACCGAGCCCTGTGGGACACCACTCGTCACTGCCCTTGGGTGTGAGAGCTCCCCACCCACCACCACCCTCTGTTGCCTTCCCTGCAGCCAGTTTCCTACCCATCTCACCAGCATTGCACCTGCCCCTGTGCCTACTAACTTCCTTCCCAGCCTTCCATGTGGCACTGTCGAATGCCTTACTGAAGTCCAGATACAGGACATCCACTGCATGTCCCCCGTCCAGTTGCCTAGTTACCCAGTCATAGAACCAGACCAGGTTGGTTTGGCAGGATCGGCCACGTATGAAGCCATGCTTTCTGCTGTCCTGTAGTCCTTTGGCCTCTAAGAGGGCCACCAGCCTCTCCTTCAGGATAGTCTCCATTAGCTTACCCACGATGGATGTGAGGCTCACTGGTCTGTAGTTTCCCGGTTCATCCTTGGGGCCACTCTTGTGGAGGGGCACCACATGAGCCATCCTCCAGTCCTGAGGTACACACCCCGAATGTAGTGAGGCATTAAATAGGTTTGCCAAGGTCCTGCAAGGACCTCTGCCAGCTCCTTCAGTACCCTGGGTGGATGCCATCTGGGCCTGGTGCCTTGTCCACCCTCAGTGCCTTCAAACCCTCTCGAACTCTGTCCTCCATGATTTCCCCATCTGTCACCACTTCCCCCGCGCCTGCCATTTCACCCATCTTGGGTGTCACCCCTTCTCTTTAGTAAATACTGAGCAGAAGTACTTTATCAAGCTGCCCTTATCATACCCTGCTTCCACCCAACCCTCCTTCCTAATCCTTACTATGGGTCTCAGTTAGCCCTTTTCTCCTGATGTACTTAAAGAAGTCCTTCTCCCTTCTTAATGCCTTGTGCCAGCCTGAGTTCCGTAGATGCTTTGGCTCCCTCACTGCCCTTGTCACCTCCTTTGATTCTGTCAAGTACTCCTCTCTGTCCTCCCCCCTCCCTGTTTTCTTGTATTTCCTAAAGGCAGCTCTTTTCTTCCTTACCTTTTCCATGACCTCCTTGCTCAACCAGCTCGGTTTCTTAGCTCTAGCCTTCTTGCTCTGGGCTTTGCAGCAGGTTTTGGTTGCCTCCACTATCCCCAACTTTATGAGCTCCCATCTCTTTATGAGCTCCCATCTTCATATCCTGGGAGTGTGGGTGGTGGGGGTGGAGAGGCAATTGGCACAACTAAAGGGGGCCATAGCTGAAGTATCAGATCTGTGTATTAGGCAAGTAAGTAAAGCAAAGAGAAAGAACAAAACAATATGGTTTTCAAAGGAAGTAGCCAGAAGTGTGAGGGAGAAAAATACAGCATTCAGAAAATTCAAAGAAACATAGAGGGTGGAGCATAGGGAAGCATATCTGGAAAGATTGGGTGAGGCAGGAAAAGCAGCTATAAGGGCCAAAGCACAGACAAAAGAAAAATAGCACAGGCAATTAAAAAAGGAGACAAGACTTTCTTTAGATACATTAGTGAAAAACAAAAGACTAGGGGAGGTATTGTGAGACTTAAAATGGAAGAGGAAGGGTCTGCTGAAGAGGACCAGGAAAAGTCAGAAATACTGAATAAATATTTTTATTCAGTATTTGTGGAGGAAGGGAAAGGGGAGGGCCCACAGTTATGAGATAAAAGCAGCCAGGAGACATGGGTAGAAACCAGCCCATTCATAGAAGAAAGAGTCCTAAAAGAGCTAGAAAAGTTGAGGGTAGTCAAAGCAATGGGACCAGATGGAATACATCCCAGACTACTAAAAAAGCTCTGAAAGTTGCTGGAAGCACTCCTGGTGGATCTGTTCAATAGATCATTAGAGACTGGGGAGATCCCAGAAGATTGGAGAAGGGTGCAGGTCATCCCTCTCCACAAAAGTGGGAGCAAAGAAGAGGTGGGAAATTACAGGCCGGTCAGTCTAACCTCAGTGGTAGGCAGACTGATGGAATCAGTACTCAGGAAATAACTGTGTTGTGCCTCGAATCAAGCAGACAACTGGATCCAAAGCAGCATGGCATGACATACTTGGTGCATCATTGGCTATGCCCTTGGCATGGTTTTTTCACAGAAAGGGTGGTGAATGCCTGGAATAGCGTTCCCATAGAAATGGTGGGAGTACAGACAGTGACCACATTCAAAAATGTGTGGGATAAGCACATGGGAACCAAAAAGGCAGAAAAGACAGGGTAAGAAAGTAACCAAGTAACACATTAGAGGTCAGGAAAGAATGGGTAGACTAGATGGGCCAGGAGGTAGTCATCTGCCATCAAAATTCTATGTTTCTATCCCCATATGCCCATCACACTACAAATACCTTAGGTTCCATATACTAGGATAACACTTCCAGGACCAGATCTTGCCCTTCAGGCTGGCATCAGCACTGAGAGTCATCACAAAGGTGTCAGTTGTGTTGGTGGCACATCTGAGAGAAAAAGGTGTACACATAATCCCCTACCTGGACAACCGGCAAATTTGAGCAAGAACATCAGTACCATCAGAAAAAGGCATGAAACTGGTATGCAGGACTTTACAGGAACATGGCTGGGTGATCAACAAAGAGAAGAGTTCACTAAACTGTCTCAAAACATAGAGCACCTAGGAGCACACATAAACACTATTGAGGGGATAGTGAAACCATCACAGAAATGGAAGGTCAAAATGAGGAAACTAGTGAAATAGCTACACCACTACAAGGAAATCACCCTGGCACAGGTGGCACAGGTACTAGGATGCATGGTATCCTGCGTAGAGCTAATGCCTTGGGTGGGATGGAGAATGAGACTGCTACAATAGCTCATGATCCAGAAGGGGCCAATAACACAAGACAATTTAAAAGAAAGGTTTGCTTTAACAGACAAGGCAGCCACATCAGTAGAGTAGTGGGAGAACTCAGACAACTTGCAAAAAAGAATGCTACTAGAGATCACCTATTACATCATTACTGATACAGACACAAGCCTCCTATGATGGGAAGCAGCATTACGATACAGAACAGCCCAAGGAAGGTGGTCAAAAATGAAAGCAAGGTTGACAATAAACATCCTAGAGATGAAACTGGTCTACCACACACTATGTGCATTTGAGAAATACATCGGGGGCTCAGCAGTGATGGTCAGATCAGACAACAAAGCAACTGTAATGTACATAACCAAACAGGGAAGCACAAAGAGGCCAAGCCTCTTAAGAGAAGCCAACAAAGTGCAAACATGGGCACAGAGAACCTATAACACATTACAGCCACACATCTAGTGGGGGAAACTCAACACCACTGCAGATTGGCTCAGCAGGCAGCAGATACACCAAGGAGGAGGGATACTTCACCCAGAGATGTTTCAAGCCATACAGAGGTGATGGTGCCCAATCATGATAGATCTGATGGCCATGAAACTCAACACACTAGTACCAATATTCTTCTCCAAATTTAAGGAACATCACTCAGCAGGGGAGGATGCTCTTTTGCAACCCTGGACGCAAGAGTTTGCATATGTGTTTCCACCAGTTCTGCTAATTTCACAAGTGGTCAACAAAATCTGACTACTCAGATTGAAAATGATAATGATCATGCCATACGGGCCCAGAAGGGCCTACTTTGCCATGGTCATAGCTATGGCACAGGAGTCCTGAAAGCTACCAAAGAGGCCAGACCTACTGATGCAAGTCCCAATCAGCACCCAAATCTTGACTACCCTCAACTTACAGCATGGCTATCGAAAGGGAGAGACTGCTGAAGGCAGGTTACCATGAAACAGTTATCAACACCATGTTACAATCCAGATCGTCCACTACAGCTACATATAATAGGCAATGGAAATTATTCACCAGATAGTGAATCAAGCACAACAAATAACCATTCCACAAGGTTTGCTATACTTACAGCAAAGGGTTACCACCGGCCTCACTGAGAGTCCAACTATTAGTCATAGCATTCACCCTAGGCCGAGTCGGTAATACATAACTGGATTCACACCCAGATGTACTTCACTTTCTGAAAGCAGTGACAAACAGAAAACCTAGAAACAGGATTGCACTAGCTCCTTGAGACCCCACACTAGTACTGAACTCATTCGCATTAGCAACATTTGAACCAGTAACAGATATGGACCTCTTCTGGTTGGGACTTAAGGCTTCATTCTTGGTTGCCATCTGCTCAGTATGCAGAATTGGGGAGCTATACATCCTATCAAGTAGGGAGCCATTCACACAGTTCCATGAGGACGGAGTTACATTATGGACAGTACTGACCTTAATCCTGAAAGTAGCATCACAATTTCATGCTAGCCAGACACCAGTGCTCCCGTCCTTTACTACCGACCAACTCACAGAAGAGTCTGAGTTACTGTACATATTGGACATTAAATGTACACTAAGAAAATACTTGCAAAGGACAGAGCAGTTCAAGAAAACAGACAGGCTATTCATCATCATGCAAGGCCACACGAAGGGGATGGCAGCATCCAAGACCACAATAGCCACATGGATAAAGAGGACTATCACAGAGGCATACAAAGGCAGGGGCATGAAGCCTGCAGAGAATTTGAATGCCCATTTGACTAGAGCAGTCAAGGCATCCTGGGCGGAAAGGAGCCAAGCCTTAGAGCAGAAATCTGTGCAGTGGTGACTTGGTCTTCACTGCACACATTCACCAAACATTACAGACTAGACAGATGAAACCCAAACAGGGCTTCATTTTCCAGGAAGGTGTTGGCGGCAGCCACAACTTCAGGTTCCATATACAGTCACTCTTCCCTACCTTTCTGAACGGGTACTGTTTATTATGTAACCCACAAGATAAGGACTGGAGTACCATGGATATAGTTGCAGCATAATGGTAGTTTACAGTGGTGCTAAAGAGCCAGCTTCAAGACAGGACATGTCTCGCACTAGCTCTACACCTTGACTGTGCAAAACTCAGAATATTTAAAAAATATCTACATTATTTCAGCCTACAACTCAACAGAACTTGATTCTTGAGGTGTCACGGAGAAAACTGATATTAAGCTTGATTATAGGGTTCCAGAAAAAACAGCAGACTGGTGCACAGAAACATCTGACCCCTACTCCCAGCAAGACCAGAGTTGCCATGAATGTTCCAGGAGGTGAGATCCTGAGTGCCGCCATGGCAAAACCTGTTGGAACCCATCAAAATGATGATTGTAAAAATGGAAATGAATCTAAAGCAACCTAGAATCTCAAGATGCAGCTATTCAAGGACTGGTCGGGACAGTTGCAGATACGAAGAAGCGGACCCTCCTTTTCTTCAAGACTTAATCATCACTGATACTGTTTTTAAAACAGCAATGAATCATGAACTTGGTTTTTGTTGTTATTGTAATAGGTGAGAAGAATGAAATGGTTAAATGTTTATCTGCTTTGTTTTATTGGTCTTTGTAAACTTTTTGTAACTTATTTGTTACTATTTGTATGTCTGATATCTTGTATTTTTGTACTTTGATAATGTTGTAACAACTTAGCTTTTTATATAAACAGGTACGCCTTGTAAATAGGAATTTTTGGAACCCTAATGGCTGTATTACTGTATAAATAAAATTTTAACTACCTACCTACAATGACCCAGGCTGCTGTAACCAATTTGACTCGTGAGAATACTCAGCTCAGGAGGCATCTTGAAGCACAAGAATGAAGTTAGATCGGCGAACTTTCATATTGTCGGGGTTCCCAAAGAAATCGAGGGACCTGACTTGCTCATTTTCCTTAAGCCGTGGCTTCATGGAGCTCTTCAAATAGTGGAAGACTGCGACTGGTGACAATTGAAGCGGACATACAGAGTCAACCCTCAAGTGTGACTTGCAGCTGCAAGTCAACCATGAATGGTCCTAGTACATACTTCAGAAATGGAGGTCAGAGATCAGCTCATTTCGAATGCCCGTGCCATATATCCACTCATGATTAGTGAGTCAGATAACAAACTTTATACAGATCAGTTCTTTCAAACTTAGACCCAGAGGAAAAAGTTTGATGTGGTTCATCAGCACCTCTGAGCACTGGAATCATACATTCCTTTCTTTTGCCAGTGAGGTTGAGGATCACCTATGGTGGAAAATTGTGATAGTTCACTGACCCACAAGATGTAGGTTGGTGGTTAGAGAAAACAGAGCAGGAGTTTGCTGCAAGGGCAACTATGGAAGGCACTGCCAAAGGATTGGACTCATCTGAAGAATGAATTGGGGCTTACTTTCTCTTGCTGTGGTGAATGACTGTTACTGTCTGGGACCCTTTATTTTCTTTTTACTGTTCTCTCCCAAGTTAGGAGAAGAGCTCTTTTTACTATAACTCTTTGTGGTATAAATTGAGGAATTAGATTATGAACATGGGCACTCTTTGGGCTTATTAGATTCTGCATGATTCAATTATCTTTCCTCATGTTTTATATCAGTGTCCCTCCATTCTGAACTTTGTCCCTGCACACTTCTGATTGTCTAGGTTTTATGTAAGGGTTCACTATATTTTCTAAGTAACAGCTGTTTGATCTCTACTTCTCTTTTGATATAAGCTCTTAAAGTAAGCAGTTTACTCTAATTCTGAAGTTGTTCTGGGCTGTGCATTTACTGGGGGGGGGGGTGGTGTACCAGCAAATTTAATATGCCTTTATATCACCCTTTGTTTTATGATTAACATAGTTAATAGTTTAGTAAATTCTACCTTTTGGAGTATACTACAGTCACTGAGGCACCTAGCTTAATGGATACCTTCACTACCTATATTTCCTTTTCATCCCCCCCCCCGACTCCTACTGTGCAAGATTACAGGGATATCATATTTGTATATCAACTTTTTTCTCATGAGTGGTTGTTTTGCTCATTCTTGTACTGTTACCCTGTATGAGGGTATGATGTGTTTTCATGTCTCATTGAAAATAATAAATTAAAAAAAAATTCTTAGTTTACTCACCTGGTAAAGGTGATTATTTTAGAGTATATCTATAGCACTCCACTGTCCACCACTATGGAGAGCAATAGGAAAGGAACACCATGTACACAGACTTAATGCACACTTCTGTATAACTACAACTGCATAAGGGTGGGGCAAGCTGAGATGTTGTTCATTAGAATTTCAATGTATGGTACATAGCTCAGTGCCTGTAGTACATAAGAGCTGGGTAAGATTATGGTTAGTGCATATGTACCAATCCAGCTCAAACGTACCTAAGTCAGTGCTTGTGGTACATAGGAACTGGATGGGATATGACTGATACTTATAACTGTGAGTTGGATGAGACATGGTTGCCGTTAGAGCTTTATCTTTTGGCCTTTCTCTATATCCCACCTTTGGTGGGATGCTAGATAAGTGTAGGATTGAAGGCCCAAAGAGAATGTAATTACCAATATGAATACCTCCTCCAACTCCGGAGAGTGTGGCCAGTAGCATACAGGAGAGGAGAAATCCCCTTAGGAGGAAACCTCAGAGGACCCATGGCTTACTGACCTGCCCATCCTCGAGGCATACTAAAAGAAAAGTAATCCTAAGATAGGTAAGTATTATTTATTTAATTTATTTTAATTTATTTAGAGATTTGGATCATACCTTTGAGCTCAGAGTTCTTTTACAAAGATTCCACTTCAAACAGTGACAATGACAACAATAACACACAGTTTATATACAATACTCGAATAGTAGGTAGCTAGTATATAATAA
Source organism: Neoceratodus forsteri (assembly GCA_016271365.2). Lineage (NCBI taxonomy): Eukaryota > Metazoa > Chordata > Ceratodontiformes > Ceratodontidae > Neoceratodus > Neoceratodus forsteri. The sequence goes on along the minus strand of JADMNL010000035.1, from coordinate 27,093,850 downwards.
GGTTACAATGTCATTCATAGTACCAATGGTGATAGTATAGCATCAAGAGCATTCAACTAGAGTAAAGGACAGTGTTTGTATGTATGTTTGTAAGTTGTCTTCTAACTAGTTCCAGAGTGTTGGTTGAAGAAGCATATCCTCAGTTCAATTGCAAGCAGGTAATCCTGGAAGATGAGGTACTGGCGAATGAAGAGTCCACCATGGAGAGAATGCGTAAGAGGTTATCGAATCCAAGTCCGTAATATCTATAGGTGTAGAGGCATTGTGCATAGTCAGGTAGCTTGGCTAGAGGCTGTTCATGGAATCACATCTTGGAGGTGCAAGAATGTAGAACTGGTTGATGGTCAATCCTGGAGTGCAATGAAGCAAGAAGTCCATTGTAGACGATGTAATGAATTATGATAAGCAAACAGCTAGGCCCTCTTTGCAGGGTAGAGTAGAAGAATGGTAGATTCCACGTGATACGATATGCATAGTTCCAGTTGAGAAGGCACCAGGCCCCCTCATGGGGTGAAGCAGGGATATGTGTGCAGGCAGTCAGGCCCCCTTGTGGGGTAAAGTGGACAGAAACCTTCAGGCCCCCTTGTGGGGTGAAGCAAAACTGTATAGAGCAAGCAGATAGGCCCCGTTTTAGGGTGAAGTAGAAGTACATTGAGTATCTAGTGCAAAGTAGGGATATGGTGGACCCATGCAGTCCACTATAGCTTGGGTTCTGGTAAAGACAGCAAGATCCTCATATGGGTCAGCCGAGAAGGGAAAGAATTGGATGAGCAAGCAGCCAGGCCCTATGTGGGTGACATGGTGGGACCACACGTGGTCCACCAGTGGACACGTTACAGTATGAAGGCGACCCCCATGTAGGTCAGCCAAGGTGACACAGAATGCGTACAGCACAAGCTAGGCCCCTTTTTGGTGGGGTGAAACAGTAATTAGAAAAATATTCCAGGATAACGCAAAGACCATAGGCCGGAGCAGTATGCCATCATGATGGAGACCCAAATAATGATGGATTTCCTTCTACGCTTTCAAGAGGGAAGCAGATGTAGGATCAGTAAACGTTTTCCTTGATGGGGAGCAGAGCTAGATACAGTCTGATGAGGAGGTAAGACAACTGTTTATGCACAGTTAATGTATAAATGTAGATCAAGGCTAGATTTCCTTGTTAGATTTGCAAGTCCTGTTGTCTAAGCTGATGATGAACAGGAACTCAGCGCTGAAGATGTAGTTCCAGCAGATGGAGAGATCCAGCTAAAAGGGATGTCTGGATGAGGAATGATGGGTAATCCATGATCAAGGGAGCTGTGAGTGAAATGGCAGTAAAGTGTTCATGGACAGCCAGCATGGTTGAAGATGAGTGCCAACGGGAATATAGCTGAGGACGTAGAAATCTTAGATGATGGAATGGTCGGCAGTGATGCCAGCAGGGAAATGGTGATGAGGTAGCAGTCTATGCTAATGGGAGGCTTGTCTGAAGCTGGAATTCCAGTGCAATAGTAGGTTCCAATCGAGTACTTTATCGGAAGAGAGAATTGTCCTAAGATGTCCAAAGATACAGGAATACTCTACAGAGATGGGCAGCATAGATATTAGGTTGGAACTGGACCTGACATGGAATGGATTGCAGAAGTAATGAACAATGAAATAGAGTAGGCCCAGATGGGCAAGCTGGAGCATGGATTCCTAGAGGTCCAGAGTAAGCAGTGAGTGCATGCTTGAGTGATTGAGTAAGCATCAGGTGGTCAGCTTCAGGAAGATGAAACCCCCACATGGTCTGCTTTTGTGAAGATGGAATGCCCTAAGAATCTATAGATTTGAGATGGCGAGTCCCCCTCATGGGTTCGCCATCACCGTAATAAAACATGCTCTGAAGTAATGGAGGGCGAACCCCCCACATAAGTCTGCCTGTAGTGACTTGAAAACGTTTGAACTAAGAAGGGCTCCCTTGTGGGGCATGTAAGTTTGGGATGGCAGGCCCCCTCATGGTCCACCATTGCCATAGTATTGTGCTGTCTGAGTAAAGGATGGTAGGACCCCCCCATGGTCCACCATTGCTGTAGTGGCACATGGTCCAATATAATGAGGTGAGTCCACATATCAATATGGACTAATGAGTGATGGGCAGAAGCCCACTGTAGGCACGGATGTTTGAGATGATGGGACCCCCTGTGGGTCTTCCATCACTGTGGTAAGTGTGGATGACATATGAGCCTTATGAGGCCAGAAGGAGGCCGAGCTGAACAAGAGATTCTGTGCTGAATGACTGGATGAGTTAATGAAATGTCAAAAAGCCATCAATATAGCTTGGCTAAAGCTTAAACCCTTGCAAGGTATAGCGAGGAAGGTGTAGAATGGTAATGTGCAATGACAGGCATAGCAGCAGGATTGCATGATTTGAAGGTTGAACTATCTAAGTGATATGAGGGTCCCCAGTCAGTATGCCAGAGGGACCCCCTGAAGGTCCCCAGAGGACAGCATGAAAGTAACTGAGTAGCTTGCTTGGCCCCCACACTGGTCGCCCCTGAAAAAGGGACCTTTGGGGCTCAGTGGGCTTACCCGGTCACCAAAATTTAATAAATAAATAAATAAAATAAATAAAGCTGGAGAGGTAGGACCCCCTCATAGGTCTGCCTAAGGAGGAGTAGAGTGAGTGAATCGGGCTAAGCCTCCATGTAGACTAGCTGGACCAGTGGGGCCACCACGTAGGTTTGTTTAAAGTAGTAGAAGTAGTAGAAGTGAGGAGTTGAGCTTGCCTCCATGTATACAGAGCTGTCCCTCAATCCTACTGATCCAGGCTTGAACCTCTTTTTAACTCCTTCTGCCGGTTTGCCCTGGATGCCCCTGCTCTGACACATCACTGCGCTCTTTACCGTTCTCTAAATTTTCCCTCACTTATTGACAGGAGAACATTGCACGTGGCAAAGTTTACCTCTAAATTCTGGCTAGGCTCGCTCCCCTCTTACCTGTCTGCCTCCTTATCTGCCCCTCACCCCACCAAATACACCCTCCGATCTGATGACTCTCACTCACTGAATATGCCCTACAGAAATACTACATCCAGCCAAATGGCATTCTCTCATCACCTACCTAAGCTCTGGAACCAACTACCGTCCCAAATCCGCCACTCCTCATCAGTCTACTCTCTCTCTACATCCCTAGCAAACTACCTAGTGAAGAATTTCAATTGAGTCTAGCCCTGCGGGGCCCTGCCTAGCTGCTGGTCTATATCTCCTCCTTCCTCCAGCTGGGCCAAATATCTGCCCCTATCCCAAACCACTTTTGCAATCCTAGCATTTCTGCAACTTAGCACTTCTATCTCCCCTACTGTTCCACCCCCTGAGTACCTTTTGACTATACCCCCTGTCAGCCACTCACAAATGTATCCTAATCTAGAAATGTTATTAGCTATTGTTAGTTGTTAACGGTACAGTCTGTCTATATGCTGCTAAGATGTATATATCCTGTTGTACTACTATTATTCCCACTCCCCTTCCCCCAGGATGTACCTTGAGATGAGCATTGTTGCTCAGTGTAACCTTCCTCGTGAAACATTTTAATAAATAAAAAAATAAATAAAATAGGCTGGACTGGCGGAGTCAGGATGGTAGCGTAGCAGCTTCCGACTAGGCCGGTTGAAGAAAGGATGCTACAGAAGGGATCAGTATGAGAATGTGATGAAGTGGTATGTCAGGTTAAGGTCCCTTCATTAGATAGAGTGAGACATCCTGGGCATTCGTATGAGTAATAAAGCTGCGATAAGCAAGGCTGTGCAGGGGTGAGGGTGTTGGCCCAAAAGGTCAGCAGCTCAATCATGAATTATGGAGGGCGACCTTTGTAGTATGTATCATCATGCCCTACATTCTGTAGATGTTGCTGAGTGGCAGATCAAGTCATCAGCCATGAACAGTGGAAGATCAATTACTGATGGACATAGTGTTACCAATGCAGTAACGAGATGAAGCGATAGAGCCGTCTGTAGAGAATTGTTACCTGTCTGTCTTAACATACAGCAAGTGGGGTGAATATGTGCAGAAAGGATCCCTCATTAATCCCTGAGGGAGCTGATGCAAGCATAAACTGGTGATAGGAAGCATACTGTACACAGTCAATCATAGCAGCAGGATAGGTAGATGTCCTGATATAGTTTTGGGTGCAGTAAAGTTTTAGGGCAGGACTGCTGAGTTTGTGTGGAATAGACGTGCTGGTTGAGGGTAACCTCTTGGAGCAATAATATTGTCCAGGAAGCCCTGGGCACAAGCAGCAAACAAAGGCAGGAATGCGGCTCCAATCTGGTGCAGCTGTGCAGCACAATGTCCTGGCACTGAGGAGAGAAGCGGTTGAGTCAGCAATCCGAAGACAGTCGGAACAAGTGGGGGCACAAGCAGTGATGACCTGGGATGGAGAACACCATAATGTGCAGGCAGGTAGCAGTACAGCAGCAGGAGTGGACTGTCAAATGGACAGAGCAAGAGCAGCATCAGCAGGCCACGAGCATGAGCATGAGCAGTCCCAGTAAGGAGGAGCAAAGCTAGTGGACGGAGGCACTGAGGTGTGGCTGGCAGAGAAAAAGCCCCCCAAAAAGCACTGGAGGCACAGAGAGAGAGGTACGGGAGCGAGAGGAAGGAGCAAGGCCCACACGGAGAGTGGGGGAGGGTGACAACAAGCAAAGCAACAGTGAAAGGGGTGAAAACAAGGGGCAAGGCAGCACAAAAAAACAAACGGCCACAGAGGAAGGGGGGAGGAGAGAGAGGGAGCCCGATGAGCCGTGCTGCCAAGGAGTGAGTCTGAATCACTCTAAACAGAGGGAGTAGAAGCTGAAGGCTTTAGTAGAGAATGAGGGGGAGAACTATCCTCCACCCCCCACTTAACTGCAGGCAGAGCTTTCAAAAAAGGAAAAAAGTTAACTGCAGTCTGATCAGGTCGTCTTTGCTCTCTGCTCTCTCTCTCTCTCTCTCTCTCTCTCACGCTCTCTTTCTTTCTCCCTCCTTGAATATAAATATTTACCACTGAAGAACAGTCATACTGGCTAGGTCAGGCTTGCAGGAACTTAGGCATGGGCTAGTTGAAATTTGATCTGGTGATCACATGTGCATCTAGCAGCCTATCAAGAGAACATAACAACCACACACGGTAAGGACTGGAATGCCATGGATAGACTCTAAAATAATTACTTTCATCAAGTGAATAAACTACCATTACTCTCCACTCTAGCCAGCATGGACATGTATGACGATAACTATACTAGTCCTGGCCAAACAGTTCTATGTCCCAGACTAATACAATAATGGCAAAAGTGACACTTGATTTACATACCCAGAACAGACTGATTAAGATGCAAGTTGTTATTTTTAGTTTTTTTGATCACTTATACTTTTCAAATTCTGCTTCTGATCTGGAACACAGCATATAACAATATCTATAGATTTGTTATTCGGGCCCCTTTCAGTAACCACCACTGCTCTTTACATAGGACTCTTGGATTCCCCCCCCCCGGAATGTAGGGAACTGATGGTAGGTTCACTCATTTTCAAAACACTCCATGCGAGTACAAAATCTCTGCTGTCGAATCTGTTAATCCCTAAAACCAACATGGGAGAATTGAGGTCCTCCTCTGTCTCCTCAAATGTCCCAGGTGACTTACAAGTATGGGTCAAAGAGCCTTCCCCTATGCCACTCCAAAGCCCAGGAATTCCATTCCGGACAAACTGCATACCCTCGACTCCCCCCCCCACCTTTAAAAAGCACTTCTTGAGGGTACTATCATCTAAAACATATTGTAACTGTGGGCCCTGATATTATTAGGTCCATTACATGATGTATCTTCTAAAACTCATAGACTCAATTTATTTGACAATAGTTATCTGTATTATGCATGTCTCTGAATTACTTGTATACTACTGATGCATTACTTGCTAGCCAACTATGTCTTAACTGTATTGTGATTTACTTGTAACTGTCTACTGTTACTCCCTCTCTGTTCATATTTCTGTATGGTGTTGTGAATCTGTGTTTTATGTGCCATCAAGATGGTCCGGTTGTGCCTGAAAATGGTCCCTGGGACCTGTGTGCTTACCCAGTTATCAAATAAATAAAGAAATACAAATAAAATAAATACATTTTCGAACATTTTTGATAAATTCCATGGAAACCCTAAAGTGTTTCAGTTTTACCCTGTGATTTACTTTTCTGAAATTTACATAAACTGTAAAAAACTAGTCCACAGTTTATGTAAACTGCTTATTAATTCACAGTTTAAACCAAAAGCTACAATAAAACTTTCAGAATTTTGAATCTGTGCTTCCAACAGAATTTTGTGGAATTAATTAATTTATTTAATTTTGGAAAGAGAATAACCATTCCCCCAAATTCCGCTGGTGGAATTTCACATTCCACATGGTTGTAATAATTAGACTATAAGTTTATGTATTTTCCCCCAGTTAATCAGTAAAACAAATTAATATCCTCAGTTCAACACCCCATGCAGTGTGCAACCACAATGCAGTATCTCCTTCGTGCACCACTACAGCGTTAGTGTCAGCCCAAGACCCTGGTGTGGGAATTGAACTCATGAACATCTAATCTTCCTGGCCTTGAAGTGAGGTGCCAGTGGTGAGAGTACTCCCAGCTGTAGCACTAACATTGATAGACATCTTGTCTTGCTGATAAATGGGGGGGGGGCACAAGATGGATTGTCTAAGTATCAGTAATTCAGGAGGTGGACATTTGTGTTGGGGGGGCATGGGGATCATGTAGCAGGACTGTATAAATGTTGGTCTCCAAGAGCCTAGCTTTGAGGTAGAAGGTAGTTTTTTTAGTTCTGAGTTCAGCTGTCACTTCTAAATTAGTGGTGAATCCATCATTAATAAAGATCCTGCAGCAGCACGCCATTCTTAGACCTTTGCATGGAATAGAACCAATCTAACATAATATATTTCCAACATCACAAAAATTCATGATATCATGGCCCACTACCAATAGTTACCGTGTTCAGTACAACATTCTTGAAACAGAAATTTTCGAGCTGCTTGCTAACAGCCCATCCCTTTTTGGCCTGTCCCCATTCATTATTGTTGCATGACCCATGTTAAAATCCTGGATCTAACATTGTCTAAGTCCCACAAACTAAAGGAAGCAAGAGGATCTGCTTCTAGCTGAGCCCATAAAAATAAAAATGTTGCAATTTAAGCATTAATCTGACAGTCCACTTACATTTCTGTCTTGTAGGGGACAGTCTCTGCATAGGTTCTTGTTGTTCTCATGCCTGTCAGGGGTGCTTTCTATGGCTCTTATCAGTGCACAAGATCACAAGCTGAAAAAGTTCTGCCTACATTCAGCAATGTGTAGAAATCAGATTCTATGTGTAGCAATGTGTAGAAAACAGATTTTAGATGAGTGATCCATGAAGTTAAGCCTGTTGAGACAGAAATACTGTTCGGTAAAATCTTAATTTAGGAAAGGGTTAATTTACATTGAGTCTATTTGTGTTTGCTGTGTGCTGAAGCACAAGCAAACATGTTAGTATGAGAATGCCCTTTGAGGGGTGTGACACTGCCAACCCAATGCACATCAGTGTTGCGGGGGCGCAACAGTGGCAGACCAATCAGCACACAGGCTGACTATGACAGAGTTTCGACTTGCTGGACGGGGATGGCTACCAACTTAAAAATATGTTGCCATCCCTTTGATCCACACCACCCAGTAAGCCAGTCTGATCTGCCATGGTCCACCTGGAATCTGTGCCTGAAAGAAAACCATCCATTGATGCTGATGCTCTGTTGCTTGCGGCCCTAATCATCTCCAATCCCACCCTTCCTATACGCTGTGCATGCATGTGGGGCTACAAGTACTTTCTGACTTTTTTTCTCTCTCTCTTTCTCTGTCACCTCATGCACACACAAACAGCAGACAATTTGACAGAAAATAGCAGTGAATACATAAGGGCAGGGCAGGCCACAGTTTTATGTATTTATTTAAAAGTGCAGTCAGTGTCCATGGGGGCTGGGCCCCTTTTGTCTTTGTACTTGCCTGTGGCCATTGGCAGCCTCATCTTGGAGTCATGCCTGGGGTCCATGGCCAGTTTGCTGCACTCCAGTCTGGACAGCCAGTGGGTCAGCAGCACTGCCATGCTGGCCACCAGCAGTGGGCCAGCCAACCACAAGGAGACCATGCAGGACCTCAGCGACCAGCTGGCTGGCTACCTGAGCAGGGTTTGTGGACTGATGCAGGCCAAAAAAAAACTGGAGAGGAAAATCTAAAAAGTTATGGCCAAGAAGGGTCCAGCAGACCCGGACTGGAGTACCTTCCTGATACCACTGGACCAGCAGATGAGGGGTGTCAGAAATGAAAAGACAACTATGAAAACAGAGTGACACTGGGATGGGCAGTGGGTTATTAGTGTCTAGGGAGGACTCTAGGAATTGGATGGGACCACTCTTTCCCATTGAGGAGACTCTAAGGAGGGTGACAGGACCACAAGTGCCAAGGGAGGATCCTGATGGAGAGGGGATCACTAGTGTCTAGAGAGGACTGCAGAAATTGGATAGGGTCACTCCTTCCCATTGAGGGAGACTGACTCCAGGGAAGGTGATGGAGACACAAGTGCCAAGGGAAGACCTTAAGAAGAGGGGGTTACTGGTACCAGTGTAAGACCTGGATGAAGAGGGGACCACTAGTGCCAAGGGAGAACTCGGATGAATAGGAACCATTGGTACCAGGGGAGGGCCCGGATGGAGAGGGGGCCACCTGTTCTAAGGGAGGACCTAGATGGAGAGGGGACTGCTAGTGCCAAGGGAGGACCCAAATGAAGAGGTCTGTAGTGCTGAAAAATGAGTCATGTGTCATACAATATAGTAGATGAGTTACCTAGGATGTCACTTGTAGTCTGCAAGTGTCATTTTTGAATGTTTTAGTCCTGATTTGTTGTAAATTGGGAGTCCCTGAAGTGCTGAGACAGGTAGTTTACAATTACATATCGTGATGCATAGGTATGTGATGATGAGCTGGCTGGCTCTGAAACTTTAGTCAGCTGTAGGGGACAGGAAATCAATTAATGAAATTTGGGAATATATCAAAATGACAATACATACTACTATTTCTTTTTTTTTATTTTAGACTTTGGTAACCAGGTAAGGCCCTCTAGGCACAAGTGCCTGTTTTCAGGGGTGACCTGGGAGCACTGGGCAGTAAAGTGACTTGCTTAGTGTCACACAGTATGCAAGTGGAGGTTGTGAGAATCAAACTCAGGTCTGGTCTGCTGGATGTATCAAGCTCGTTCACACCTCGTTCCTCTAACCTCTAGGCTATACTGCCAGCCCTGACGTGTAAAATGTATAAATAAATATAAACACAAGGGCCTGTAATAGGAGGTCCAGTTCTGAAGGATAAAACTGACACAGAGACAATGCAATAACCCCCCCCCCTTTTTTGGTTTCTACTTTCACTCTATCCTGTCTTCTTCTGCTTATTCTTATCTATCCTAATTTTCTTGTCAGGGTGGCCAACCTGGCAATTTTCTACTTTGCCTTTACTGTCATTTTTTTGCTCTGGTATTAAAAAAAATTGTATCTTGTTATAATATATTAAAAATAGGGGCTGAAATAGAATCAAGAACACTAAGGGCATACAAGATAGGAATTAAAAAAAAACAATATATACAAAAAGGGAGCTGTGTCACTTAAAAGAAGCCCCAAAATGAGTAGAGGGCTGGGTTGTGGAAAAAGCCTTCAGCTACAATTTCAATTAGTAAGTAAGGAAAGCTGAGACTGTAAAATTGTTGCAAACAGTGGAAAAAATGTTTTAGGCAACACTAAGTACAGATTTACAGGAAAGTGCTATAGAACCTGTACAATTTCTGTATGAGTTTAATACCTATGTATCCAAACATTTAAGTTTAAATTTAGGAGGAAATGAAAGTAACTACGTTTGGTTGCTATGGTGCTGATTCTAATAAGCCCCAAAGCAATCAAAAATGTACCCTTGTTTGTAAAACACGTGAAAATGGGCTAAAGTAAGACAGTATAATTAAAACACTACAGGCAGATTAATTGGAGTTCTTTAAGTGTCAAACATTTATTCAAAAGGGAGCTGTAATTACTGAAGTTAAGCCTTCTGTATTTTAGAAGGTTGAATTCCTCAGCAAGGCGCCGACTGAAAGTGCAGCAGCCAGATAAGCTGTTTAAGAAAAATAATAAAATGTTCTGGAAATATAAAACAAGGGATTTGGGAAGAAAATAATGCATGTCCAAAGATTAGAGTACCATATTATGTGAAACAAAATATAGCTACTACAGTGGTTCACGTATGTATGTTTTCCTTATAAGAACAAAAATAAAAATAAAAAGCTATAACCTTATATGGAGCCAGATAGGGAGCGCACCGCTCATCTCTCTTTTCTATGCTAAGGTTATAGACTGTTATTTGTTCTTAAACAGGTTTGGTTTATCCTTATACTTTTTCACATTTGTAAAGAAAAGTTCTTTTACCTAGAGATATGTCTCATGCTGCAAGGTCCTACTATAGGGCAAGCTGCCCCTGAAAATGGCAGGTTTTATAGATGCTAGGGAATGTGATGTCACAAAGGAGTAGGAGCTCAGTGAAAACACACCCTTTTCCTTCACTATATAAACCCTCCACTAGGAGGCTTAGATAGATAGGTTGGTCAATAGGGTTCTGACCAAGGTGAGAGAAGGATCTCAGCAAGGAGGTAATGTGCAGGCTTTCACATTAACTGAGGAAGGAGAGAGCACAGGAATTTCTTTATAGCATCTAAAGAAGAAATATATCCTGACGTTTGAACTGATGTGAAGAAATAACATCATATTTTTCCTTTCTGTAAATATTAGATTTTTTTTTTGGTTTTGTGTTTTTCTAAAATAAAATCATAAATGCAGAAGCATGCATTTTTTATGCATCATAATCTGGTTGTATGATCTGTTTATTGAGACCCACATGTTTACAGGGCCATAAACCAAAGTGGTTAAATAAAAGCATCTTAAAACTTATTAAAACAAGCATTTATTAATGCCGAATGTTTGCTTGATGGCATTAGCAGTGGTAGTGCAGGAGTTAGACAGATGTAGTATAGGAATGGCAGTGAAGTATTGCACTGATGCCAACTCCACCCCTACCCTGCAGAGATGGACAGGCATTGGGGTGTGCCTTTGGGTCATCACCCACGACGGTGATGACATTTCACCTCACCCTACCCTGCAGACACTGACAAGTGTCGAGGTGTGCCTTGGAGTGTTTGGGCTTTACATTCACCTCATTCCATAAGGAAATACACTGAAATGGGTGCAGTATAGGAGAATGGAGTGAACTCTGGGGCCAGGGGGTCTAAGGTGCACCTCGATGCCTGTCACTAGCTGCAGGGTGGGGTGGGGGTGGGGGCATGAGCATTACTGTCAACATCCCAAGTCACACCCTGATGCCTGTCATTCCCTACAGGGTAGGCGTTGTGGTCAAAACCCTAATGCCCTGGGCGATTCTTGGTATTTTTACTCCAGTTTTTCAACATGGGCTTTTTGTGACCCCTCCGTATGAACAATGACACTATCAGTTCATTAGCCGAAAGGTGATTTTGCACAATGACTGCGCCATTTGGCACCACAGGTGTGAAAAATGACATTTGTACTGTTCATGAGGAGGTGTAAAAAATGGCAATGTTGAAAATCTGGAGTGAAAATATAAAAAATTGGTGAAGTCACAAGTGTGTGTAGAAACTGCACAACACACACCTGTAATTAGTCTGGGGATTTTTTTACAGCACAGTTTCAGCATAGGCATTTTGGAACCTCCGCTCATGAACAGTGTCACTGTGATTTTCTTAATCTGTCTCGAACACTGATTTCCCACAGCGACCGTGCTATTCTGCACCGGAAGTGCGAATACACATTTTGGCCAGGGTGTGGAAAATGACAGCTGTACTGTTCAAAAGGAGGTGTGGAAAAAAATGCCAATGTTGAAAATCTGGAGTGAAAATATTACAAATTCGTGAACTTATGAGGGTGTGTGGAAACTGCACAATGCACACTCGTAATACAGTCATTTTATGGACTTTTTCACAAAATTTTCAATATAGCCATTTTAGGATCTCTGCTCATGAACAGTGTCACTGTAATTTTCTTAACCTGTCCCAAACATTGATTTCACACAACGACCACCCCATTGTGCGCTACATGTGCAAAAACACATTTTGGGCGAGATGTGAAAAATGACAGCTGTACTGTTCATAAGGAGGTGTGTTAAAATAGCAATATTGAAAATCTGGAGTGAAAATAGTAAAAATTCTCAAAGTTACAAATGTGTGTAGGAACTGCACAATGCACACTCATAAAACAGTCATTTGGGGGAACGTTTTTCACCAAATTTTCAACAAAGGCTTTTTCGAGTCATACCTCATGAACTGTGACACTGTTGTTTTGTTTTATTTATTTATTTGAAGTCAGTTTACAACCTTTGAGCCAAGGGGCTAGTTGCCAAAGGTACCTCATCACACTGAGGACAGACATAACAAATTTAGGTTACAGAGTATTGGTAGCTGAAATTGGTGTTACCAATGGTATTGTTAATTGGTTCTAAAAGGTGGTTCCACACAGTGACCGTGAAATCACCTTTTGGGAAGGAAAAACAAAATGACAGTGACAGAGTTCATGAGGTGGGATCCCAAGAACCCCATTTTAAAAATTTGGTGAAAAAATTCCCCAAAATGGCTGAGAGATGCACCAAAGTTGAAAAAAACCACGTATGTCATTATATAGCTTACCAACATTTCTTTAGTTCACGGTCGGCTTTGAAAAGTGCAGACATGTTCCCGTTCCCCCGAAGATCATCACACCAGCCTCCAGAGGTAAGTATGGGGTGAGGGTGTGTGTGGGGAGATGGAGTATGCAGAAGGTGGGTGTAGGATGGGGAAAGGGGCAAGAGAGTCAATGAGGGATCGTTTTCTTTTGTTATAGGTTTTTTTTTTTTAAAGATGACATGGGACTTTTGCCATGCTGGGGTGAGCTCCCAGCAAGGCACCTGGAAGTTTGTTTGGGGGGGCAGTGGAGCTGATGAGGGATTAGGCACCCCCATGGGCCACAGAGTTTTGTCATGCTGGGGTGGGCTTCCAGCATGGTACCTGGAAGTTTGTTTTTGGGGACATTGGAGCCGACGGGGAAGCGGGCATCCCTGTCAGCCATGCAGTGTGCAGAGGTGGAGGTGAGTGCATGAGCACTCTGGGATGGGCTCCCAGCGTGCTATCTGGGTGTTTGTTCTGGGGGGTACTGGATCCGATGGGGATCACACTGTTCCTTCAGAAACCAACTTTCTATGACAGTTCAGATGCAGTGCTGATGTGTATGTAATTTGCATACTGCCGACAGCAGTATGCAAATTGCCTGCTGATGGCAGTATGCAAATTGCCTACATGTTACCACCACTGATTGCAGTGGTGGTTTTCTCTGAACTATATGCCACTGCATCTTAACAGCTGTCATAGACAGCTCAGATATTCATTGGTGCAGTGCAGCTGCACCTGCAAAAAGGAGCAGGGCATTGGAAGTGGGGGTGGCACACCTACCAAAACTCGTATGGTGGCACTATGTTTCTTGCACATGTGTGCAAGCAAACATAAAAAACTGCAGCATATAGAGTAGTCATAACAAATAAGACGTAGTCACAGTGGCTTAAGTTTAAAACATTACAGTGTAAAAGTAAAAAAGCAAGTAAAGCAAAGAAAAAATCAGCAGCATTTAGCAAAAACAGCATCAAAGTCAAATGGTAAACAATTTTTCAGATATATAAATTCATTAAAAAAGGGAAATGAAGAACTGAGTACAATTTGAAATGAATCAGAATGTATAACAGCCCTGTCCCACACTGCAAATATATTCAACGATTATTTCTGCTCAATTTACACAGAACAAGCATCAAAAATCAGGGGGCCTACAAGCAATATACTAGAGGGGAGCCACATCATTACTAAAGAAGAGACAGAACAAGAAATAAATAACCTGAAAGAACGTATTACACCTGATCTAGATAATATAACTCCATCAATCTTAAAATGAATTAAATCCTGCATTTGGATGCCTTTAAAAATACTATATGAAAAATGATTAAATTCAGGCTTGGTACCCAGTGATTGGAAAATATCAAAAGTTACTTGAGTTTTTAAAAGTAAAAGTAAAACAGATGTTTCGTAATGTGTTTCTTGCACATGCATGCAAGCAACACAAAAATTACAGGAAGGGTAGCATGACAGGAAGTGTGAAGAATAAAAGTGATGAAAGCAGCACATGATAACAGCCAGCAATAAAAGTCTGTATAAGTTGTAACGTAATAAAAATAGGATGTGTGAGAAGAACTAAGGGAGGGTGGCAATAGTAGAAACAGGTCATGTGAAGATGAAAGGTTGCTAGGAAGAGATGCTGAGAAGGTGACCAGACAGGAACACAGATCAGAAAGGCAGGGGATACCAAGGTGTTAAAAATTGGTAGGAAGGGTAGATGCAGTAGGAAGTGCTAAAAAGTGAATGGAAGCTATGAAAGAACACAGAACAACAAACACTTAGATAAACAGAGTGTAAGATTTGTATACACAGTGATGTGTGAGAAGAACTATTCAAGGGGTGGGGTTGGAGGGTTGGCAGGACTGAAGTTGTAACGATATTTGTAAGAGAGGCAGGAAGGATGTTATGTACAGGAGGAAACTGAGCAGTCAGGAACACAGATAAAACAAGCATTTGTTAATGCTGAATGTTTCCTTGCATGGTGTATGTGGTAACGATGTATTAAAGTTATGAGTCTGCATTTGCAAAGTGCAATATTGCCTCATACGTTTGTTGTTTTTCAGGATCATGAAGAAAAGGGAGAAAAAAAGGAGATAAACACAGAAAAAAAGTGTAAATAAAAAAAGCCAAAGCAAGGGGAGGGAAAAGGGCATAGGTGGGGGGGGGTGGGGCTAGGTGTATAAAACAAGTGAGCATCACTAAAATGCATGTATTTGTACACACATGTATTTGAGAGCTTAGGAGAGTTTAGCTGTTAGTAGGATCTCAATCAAAAGCTGAATATTAAATACGTGGGATTGCAAATTTGATAGATATAATTCTTCTTATGTGATCCTCACTTGTTCTGCACTTTAAAACTTCTGTATATAGCAAGCACTTGTCAATGTGGAATGTTGGCTTACTGACATTGGCATTGATAGTGCAGGAGTTATAGAGATGCACAGTAGGATTGGCAGTGAAGTAGTGAACTGACGCCGACCCCAGACCCACCCTGCAGAGATTAACAGGCATTGGGGTGTGCCTTTGGGTTGGTGGCCATAACGCTCATGCCATTTCACCTCACCCTACCCTGAAGACACCGACAAGTGCTGCAGTGTGCCTTGGGGTCTTCGGGCCTTATGCTCACCCCATTTCATAAAGAAATATGCTGCGATGGGTGCAGTATAGGGGAATCGGGTGAACTTCGGGGCTGAAGAGTCCAAGTCACACCCCTCACACCTGTCAGTCTCTACAGGGTGGGGCATTACAGTTGGAAACCCTAATGCTCTCATTTGTTGGTATTTTCAGTCCAAATTTTCAATATGGGCTGTTTGTGACCCCACCTTATGAACAGTGACACTATGAATTTGTTAGCCAAAGGGTGATTTTGCACAGCGACTATGCATTTTGGTGCCACAGGTGTGAAAACAGATTTCAGGTAGGATGTGAAAAATGACAGCTGCACTGTTCGTGAGGAGGTGTAAAAAAATGGCATTGTTGAAAATCTGAAGTGAATATATGAAAAATTGGTGGTCTCGAGCATGTGTAGAAATTGCACACAGCATACCCATAACATAATTATTTTGGGAATTTTTTTAACCAAATTTTTAACATAGGTATTTTGGGAACTCTGGTCATGAGCAGTGTTGCTGTGATTTATTACTCTGTCCCACACTTTGATTTCCCACAGCGACCATGCCATTACGTGCCACATGTGCGAAAATACATTTTGGGCAGGATGTGAAAAATGACAGCTGTACTGTTCATAAGAAGGTGTACAAAAATGACAATGTTGAAAATCTGTAGTGAAACTATAAAAAATTGAAGTCATGGACGTGCGTAGAAACTGTGCAACGCATGCCCGTAATGCAATTATTTTGGGGATTTTTTAACAACATTTTCAACATAGGCATTTTGGAACCTCCATTCATGAACAATGTAACTGTAATTTTGTTAATGGGTCCTGAATGTTGATTTCGCACAGCGACTGCACCATTGTGCGCCACATGCACGAAAACACATTTCAGGCAGGATGTGAAAAATGACAGCTGTACTGTTCATAAGGAGGTGTGAAAAAATAACAATGTTGAAAATCTGGAGTGAAAATTAAAAAAATTGTTGAAGTTATTCACGTGCATTGAAACTGTGCAGTGCACACTCATAACAGTAATTTTATGGAATTTTTCCAACAAATTTGCAAGATAGGCTGTTGGAGACTCCACCTCATGAACAGTGGCACTGTCATTTTGTTAATCAGTCCTGAAAGGTGGTGCCATACAGTGACCGTGAAATTACCTTTTGAGACGGAGCAACAAAATGAGAGTGCATGTGTTCATGAGGTGGGGTTCCAAGCACTCTATGTTGAAAATTTGGAGGTAAAATTCTAAAAAATGACTGAGATATCCACCTAGTTGACCCCCCCCCCCACCATTTATGCCATTATATAGCTTACCAGCATTTCTTCAGTTTGCAGTTGGCTTTGAAGTGTGTAGACGCATTCCTGCTCCACAGAAGATCGCCGGGCCAGACTCCAGAGGTAAGTATGGGGTGAGGGGGGTGTGGGGAGGTGGGGTTCGCAGAAGGTAGGTGGGGTTGGGGGAGGGGACCTCATGGTGAGGGACCATTTTCTTTGTTTCAGGTAATAAGAACAAAAAACGAACACTACAGTTTTCTTTTCCTACAGTTGTATGAAAAAATGTTGTGCACACTGGGGTGGGCTCCCAGTGTGCCCCATTACTTTGGGGGGTGATGTTGGACAACTGGGGGTGGGAGGGGCAGGAATATACCGATGGCAGTCGAAGCTGACACAAGTGAGGCACACTGCGGGCCCCAGTGTGCCACAATCTTTGGGGGTATTTAAGATGCCAACGGGGAATGGGCACCTCCAAAGTCAGTTTTGTTGGCACTGTGTGGCAGATGGTGGCAGATGCCACCACCATGTTTCTCTAAATGCTTCATCAGGAAAGGCACATCGGGAGGCGTGTCATTATGCGGCTGCATGTTGAGCTTGTCTTTGATTGCAGCGGCACTTTCCTTACAAGTTGTGGCCACTTTGCATAATGTGTGTGTCAGCACTGGCATGCTGGCTAATTGGTGAATGAGGGATGCACCGACTAAAGCGTGCCCTGCATTTGACAACACAGACACATGTCTGAAATGTACTACTAGCACAAGATGTTGGCTTGCTCATGCGTGGCAAGCCAACATAAAGATGGAACATCGAAGACCCTTCAGTATGTAACACCTATTTCCTGATTCTGAATGCACCATTCTTACCATTTGCAAATGGTTAAATATAAACTTGTTTTTAAGGCTTAACACATGTGAACCGACTTGCCTGCTGTAAACACCTACAATACTCAGCCAGGATCACCTATGTGAATGTAGTTTTCCAATCTGCATCACAGATCTATAATTGAACAGGCTGGAGATGAGGAGCATATGTTTATTCCCTCCTTCCTCCCCAAACTTTTTATCTGTTATTGCCGTCACTTGCTAGTGTGGGAGGCAATGTATAGGCACAATGGCATTATCACCATTCCATTCCAAGTACTTGATGTTGGCTCTACCATGCTGGTTTGACATCCTTTATGCTGACCGGCATTACAATGACAGGAATCATGTGGGCTACAAGATGTGGTCGTCATGATTCCTTTAAGTCTCCCAGTCCTTTTTTGTTTTATTGGGGGGCTTCACCCCCTGTCCCCCAGAATAAAGGATTCTTAACTCCACTCGGAGTTACTTTGGGGCAGGGGTGCTGAATTGGGAGACAGTCTGCCCCTGTCTCAGGCACACCAATACAGCGATCTGTTGTCAAAGTTTTGCTGACAGGATTGTAGTTCGCTGTGTTGGTGTCACCATAAGGGGGGCATACCCTTGTTGTTGAGCAGTTGACCTCTGGGCAGTGGTTGAGTGAAAGGGAAATAGGGTCTTTTGTTCCCTGCTACAAGATAGTTGTGCAACAAAGTGCTGCTACAGTGATGTTAATGTATGTGAGTGACTAGGGTTTTGTGGTCAGAGCCACTTATTTCGGGATCTCTGCTTCTAAAATGTCCCCATATTATCTCACTTTATTAACATACCAGTGTGAAGATAACTTCTGACATTTCAGCATTGGGAAATCATTTTTGTTTTTGTGGCCTTTGATATTTTGAGAAATATATCTCATTATAGCTCTTGCACCTTTTAGAGCAGATTTCTTTGTGTGCTGCTAATGTTAACAGGTTTGTGTATTTTGCTTAGTCATGACATAACTGGATGACTGCTGCCCCCCCAAAAAAGATTAAAGATTCAATTTGTATTATTACCAGCATTCAAGAATTCCTTATAATAATATAGGAACATGTGCACTAAATTCAGACATTTAACAGGTTCTACTTGTCTACATTTGTAGTTGGCAGAAAAAGTATCTAAAACCCATGAACAAGACTATGTACTGTATATGCCATGCAGAAAACAAATGCACCAGTATTTCAGTGTTCTATTGATCTAGTCAAAGGGATTCTACAGTTTTACTGACTGGATCCAGAGTGCTGGCACACACAACCTCGACCATTCAAGTAAGCACAGACACTGCACGTATTCTCATTAGTGTGCAGAACAGCTAATGAAGAAGGGGTAAAGAAGTTATTGCTTATGTAACCCCTCAGTGGCGCTATCCCAAGGGCTACTACCCCTGTCTGCTCAGCCAATGACAGGTTGAGGGGCCTGGATCCAATGGTGGGTGCCTCCACCCAGAGGTTGAGGTTGGAACAGTCAACTACGACCTGGCCACAGCCCTCTGGGTCACTGCAACCCCCCTTTCTTCCCACTAGTGGCTCACCAGCAATTCTCACACTATCGTTATGACTTACACATACTCCCGGGTCAGGATGGCCAACTTGGTGCTGGGGACCCCCTGTAAAATAAGATGCAATTATACAATAACCCATACACAAAAGGGTAGCACAAACACGCAGTTCAAACGGTACACCTTGTAACAACAAATCTGATTTATTAAGGGAAAAGTAACAAGGGCAGGGGAGATCAGGTTGATTAGCTTAACACTTCTACTATATAGGGCACTGTGCACAGGCCAAACCTATCAGTCACTGACTTTGGGTACCGATGCCTTACAAGGCTAGCCTATTCGGTGCAGCGGGTTGGGGCCCTGATGAGGAAACAAGCATTTGATACCTAGACTTGATTTGTGAGAGCCCGCAGGCAGAATTCATGCAGCCACTGAAACAGCCAGACAAATCTTTCCCTCAGAAGGAACACCTGAAAGGGAGCTACCCTGATTTAGTACTCTTGACTCCTGCAGAGAGATCCCACTCACACCACTGCAGAACTCGGCCTGTGATCCAGACGCTGCTCCACACATTTATATGTAACACAGAGGAGTACCATACCAGGCAGCTGCTCCAAACTCCTGATCAAATCAACTCACTAATCAAACCAGGTGAACAACGCAGCCTCACTTGTTCTGACAAACCGAGCATGATTCAGTAGATTCTCCAGTCCTCTACAGGGTAAGCCTGTTAGGTAGCTGTATTCGCACAGCCTCCTCTGCCTGCACTCCTCACAGATCTTGTCCGCTTGCTCTACTGGCGATGTGGTCACCCACCTTCTCAGTCTAACACATGTGCTTCCTGCGTGAAGACTTGCACAGCGCAGGAGCTAGAGCTCCTTCTCCCTTCATGATCACCAACGACTCTACCCCTCCAGGACAGTTGCAGGACAGTTTCCTCTCACTCCACAGGGCTCTGGTTGGCTGCTTTATTCTGTCAGTAACCTCATACGCCCTCTATTGGTGCAAAAAAGGTGCCAGGGTCCAAACTACACTTCCCAGGAGCACCTGCCATTTATGTCCCTTCAGGCAGGCTCCTAGTGGGAGTCCAAGTTCTGGTTGGCTCAAGCGATCTCCATTTTAATGTCCCCTCTCTCCAATTGGCCCATCTCAGAAGTCCAGGCCCAAAATGGTGGGGCCTAACACTCAGAGTCCCAGCTGCAATAAAGGCAGGTTAAACAAACTTCATTCTTACTGTTATGCTACAGATGTCCCTGCAAGCAGTTACATCTGCCAATAGGGCTCCCTCTGCTCGCTTAGCGACGTCAGAAATGGAGCAATTCAAACAGCAGCTTGAGTGAGATTCGAGCAGTAAACCCACAGTCCCCCCTTGCAAACGAATAAAGCCTGCAAGCAGGCAGTTCTTAAAGAGACATTACCAGAGGCTCTAAAAGCACTCACAGTGCCCACATTTAAAAGGCATTACACCGAACGCCAGTTAGGCAGGGAGCACTTAGGCAAGCTCCGGGAAGGCCTTTCGGAACCCCCATTTGTAGGGGGTTTACACCCTTCCTGGTCTGGAAAGAGCTTGGTGCCTGTGTCAAGCAGTTACCCTTAAATCACTTTAAGGCAAAACAGTTTAAACTGACAGCACCTCAAACCTTTTGTTACATACACTAGTACTGCATTCCACAGTTTACTATTGGTTATACAATATTACACATACAGACAACCTTTTTCCTTTTAAATCAGATCATTACTTCTTGCCCATGACACCTGGAAAGAGGGGGCCCTTCCCAATCAGCTACTTTCGGGTTAACATGGGGCAGGGGTACCATACTCAGAGGGCAATACTAGCAGTTTGGAATCATCCCCTAGGGTTAATTTGGGCAAGGAGCTTGGGACATGTACACTCCTTTATGGACCACATTCAAAGGCAGATCCACAGGCTGGCCCAGGGACTCATAACTCAATCTCACTACAGGCCGTACTTCTCGGCCAGTCCATCTAGGAGTCTTGGGGAAAATTTCTGAAGGCTCAGACTCCATTCCCGCCTGACTTTGGATGGCCGGGGAAACTTCTATAGAAGCAGGGGACCAAGAGTCCATGGTACCTTCAGGGACAGAGCCCTCTATTTCTGAACTCACACCACCTGGCTCAGCTGGGGACATTTCTGGTACTGCCGGGGGACTATCAGGACACTCCAAATATTCTTCTTGCTCTGGCATATCCCCAGTTGCCTCTCCAACATCACTTCCTTCATCTGAGAAATCAGACAGTTCAGCCAGTTCCAATGAGCTGATATCTTCAGATTTAATACCACTCACTTCTCCCTCCGGGAGCATTGGCTCCAGAGACAAAGCTGGGGGCTCAGACAGTCCAGGAAACCCAGCTTCATCCCCAGGGTTGATTAGAGGATTGCCCCTAAACAACTGACTCAGTTCATAAGAGGGGTAATATTCAGGATTACACTCACTGTCCTCGGACACAGATTGGCAATCAGCTTCAATGGAGGGGAAGGGGTGGAGAAGGTCTCTTTAGTTTGATATCTGAGGAATCAGTCGGTCTTAGTTTTTTCTTGGCAGTGGCTCTAGTTACAGGCCGGGGGGGGGGTGTATTTGGTGGTTCAGCCTCTATCAGGATCTGTTTTATTGGCAGCAGATGATTTCTGTGTATAGTTTTCACATCTTTTAAGTTGTTCTCAGGCCGCACCTTGTATACAGGTAAATCTTCCAACTTTCCTACAACAATATAAGGGAGGTGATGCCATCTGTCAGCAATCTTATGCTTGCCATGCAGTCCCAGATTCCTTAATAGCACTCCATCCCATTCTCTAAGCTCCATTGCTTTCACTTTTTTGTCATACCTTTCTTTATTGGCGAAATTTCATTTTGCAGCCATGGTCTGGGCTATTTGGTAGGCATGGTTTAGTTGGGCCTTCAGCTTCTGCACATACTGTAGATGATTAGCTGCTTGAGCCCCATCAGGAGAAACTCTGAAACAGACATCTACTGGCAGTCTAGCCTCTCTCCCAAACATCAGTCGATACGAGGAAAATCCAGTGGCATCACTTTTGGTGCAGTTATAAGCATGTACTACAGTGCTAATCTGCTGGCTCCATCTAGGCTTATCTTTAGGTTGCAGGGTGCCCAACATATAAAGCAACGTGCAGTTAAACCTTTCAGGCTGAGGATCTCCCTGGGGAAGATAAGGAGTAGTTCTCGACTTTCGTACCTCCCACAACGATAGCATTTCTTTAATCAAGCGGCTCTCAAAATCTCATCCCTGATTGGAATGGATTCTTTGAGGGGCCCCATAGTGGACAAAGAAATTCTTAACAACTACTTTAGCCACCGTGGTTGCTTTCTGGTCTTTAGTGGGGAAAGTTTGTGCATACCGGGTAAAGTGATCAGTAACTACCAATATATTGCTGATGTTTCTCTGATCTGGTTCTAGACTCAGGAAATCAATGCAGTCCAATTCCATGGGGGCACTAGTAGTGATGTTAACCAGAGGGGCAGCCCTCTGGGGCAAGGTCTTTCTTTGTAATCATCGGCTACAAGTCCTGATATGCTGTTTCACATCAGCACCCATTTTGGGCTAATAAAACTGGGACCTCACCAAGTCAAGGGTTCTGTCTATGCCGAGGTGTCCCATGTGATTGTGTAGGGACCTTAACTCTGTTCTCTAAAAACAGTGGGCAGCACCAGTTGTTGTTTGTTTACTCACCCCTCTTTATCTACTGCCTCTCTGTATAATAGTCTATTAATTAGTTTCAACTTGGGACCTTCTTTGTATAACAGGGCAGTTCTTAAGTCAGTGGAACGCAATTTTGACACATCCTTCCCCATGTAAATAGCCTCCAGAGCAGTTTTTATCATGGGATCCCAGGATTGGGCCAGCCGGGGACTATCATTATTGAACTGGGGCAACACACTAGTGTCTAATGCAGAGAAATGACAGTAAGCTGCAGGTATACAGTTCTCAGAGGACCCCAGACAGTCCACCACTCAATCCACAGTATCAGGAGATACTTGCTCCTCCTTGTTAAATTTTTGGCAAAGTACTCTAATGGCAGGTTCGGACAACCTGACCCAGTTGTCTTGGGACACAGGCCTCTGGGAGAGAGCATCAGCGTCTATGTGGTTGAGGCCTGCTCTGTATTCAACAGCATAGTCATAGGTAGACAACGCAGAAAGCCACCTATGGTCAGTGGCATCCAACTTAGCTGAGGTCTGTACATAGGTTAGAGGACTGTTATCAGTCTTCACCAATATCTTAGCACTGTATAAGCAGTCATGAAATTGATCAACTATGGCCCACTTCAAGGCCAGGAACTCTAGCTTGTGCACTGGATAGTTCTTTTCTGAAGGAGTTACGCTTCTGCTGGCAAATGCTATGGGTCTTAAACCATTTGTGTGCTCTTGATATAACACAGCCGCCAATCCTTGTAGGCTGGCATCAGTATGAAGAATGTATGGCCTAGCAGGGTCAGCATAGGCCAGCACTAGGGCATGGATAAGTTGATATATAATATCATGGAAAACTACCTCACAATCAGCAGTCCAGCAGGTTCCAAATACATCATTTGTATGGAAATATTTTTTCTCAGTCTCAGAGGGCACAGCTTTCTTGTACTTTTTGTGGGTTGGAGGATACCCTTGAGTAAGGTTGAGTAGAGGGTGGGTCACTCGAGAATAGTCTTTGATAAACCATCTATAATATCCACAAAACCCCAGGAACCTGTCACACAAGGTCCCTGCACCCTAGTTGATACCCTCAGATGTACACCGTAGACCGCTAATTCTTATGTATAGGTTACACTAATACTTACGGCTAAGGGCATCTACCGTATAAGAGTAGATGTCAGGATATGAATGCATATTGTTGTAATCCAATTTGCTTGCTAATGCACACATATTATACCATGTATTTTCTGTCTATTTCTTACTTGTCAGATGCCAAGACACCTGTCCTTGAAGTAGTTATAATAGGTAAGGCATCATTGCCATCCTTTGGTGATGTGCACCACTACACTTGGTTATGTAAGATTCTGTATAAGAACTTCTTTGTTCTAAAACTGATGACTTTACAGAATTGTATAATGTTATCTTGGACCGTGGAGCTACCTCTAATTTAGCCGATAGGGCTCATCTCTGTAACTAGAAATGTTTCTATCTTTTAGTAACCATAGTAATTATCATAGGTATATAATATAATGCACAGGCTTTACACCTCAGAGACCCGAGAGATCCCAAGAGACTACAGAGAAACCTCGAGGTGTAGGGAACGCTTAGCACTGGCTCCCGGTTAGTATTGGTAAGAACTGCTTAGGGCAACTGTGATTTATCCCTTTTGTAGTAATAAACTTGTTTATTACTTGAATGCAACTTGGTTGTGATTACTTGCATTCCCAATATCATCAAGAATCTGAAGGTGAGGTTTAGACCTCTCAACAAATTGGTGACCGTGTGCAGGCAATATTTGGCGTTTGTAAGTTTTCACTTGTTGCTTAAACTTTTCCCTTCCCATGGGGACTGTAGGTGTACATTCCCGTACCTCCTTTCCCATTTTTAAAAATACCAGTTTGTAGTCACTTGAAAAGTCTGGCTGACTTTTCGGGTGTGGTCAATGCTGTCTCAACCCACTCCATAGCAGCTTTGAATTGCAAGCCTGCAACTTATACAGTAGCCCGGCTGTGTCTAAAGTACTCGTGTTGTGGATCGATACGCAACATGCTGTCTTTTTCACAGTCTGAATTTTCGTTCCCTCCCATACAATGTCCACAGTATCAGATATCTGTGCAGAACTGAGACTCGATATCTCTAACTTCCTTGCCTCCCATGGAGGATGGGCTGACTTCGCGTGGGACGCAAGTCAATCCGAAAACCCTGTACTGGGGATTTCAACCCAGTATGCAGTGATGCGACAGTCAACCAATAAGCGTCATGCTAAAGGGTTAATGGTCGCCGCTCTCTACGCTGCTTTGGAAGCCTCCAAAGCGAGGTTTCGAACCCTTGATCTGCAGATCGCATCTCTTAAGCAAAAGATGGGTTTAAAGGAAACAGAATGTATTAGACTGCAGCAGAACTTGGAGTCTGAGCTCCAAACTCTGCGAAATGAAAAGGATTCACTATTGCATCATTCAGCACATGTGGTGAACAAGAAATGTGTACTTTGAAGCAGGAGTGTGAAAGTTTGAGACAGGATAAGAGTCAGGTTGTGCAAATGAATGATTTGTTGAGTGCTGCGAATGCACAGTTGAGTGACGAAATGGGTGAGCTTCAGGACGAGATCAACCAGGTACGTAATGATTTAGAAATAGCCTATAGGGACAATCACAAATTGAGTGCCGTGTACCGAGTTTTGCAAAAACAGAAGCAGGATCAGGTTGATATGGATGTTGCAAGTGAGAATCATGATGAATGTAGAGCTAAGATGGCAACACTGCGCCATCAGCGAGAGGTTCTGGCTGGCCATGTTAAGGCAATGGGAAGCATAGCCCCTGCCTTCCACTCGTCATCAGAAGGGGAGTTATCTGATGATGACATCTCATAGTACAATGCCCAGTCACTCCCCTACTATGGCCCAGATTCCCCACCCAGCCATCCACAGCATGGTGGGTCCCAACCCCCAACTCCCCAGGTCACACGTCGATGACGTTGTGATGCTCATCATGGGAAATGCCAACATGGTGGAGCCCATGATGGGGGGGAGCAGGCTCAAGCCTGGTCCCGATGGCACCTCTGGTAGTCGTTATTAGTGTGGAAGACAGGCAAGAGATAGAAACCATGATTGATAGAGCATTAGGCAATGTTCCCCTTACTGAAAGGAGTATAAAAGCTATTAAAAGTCAGATTCAACAGATTTTCCAAGAAGCTAGCACTCAGGAAGGTGTTGTTCGCACTGCAGCCGAAGCTGCAGCTCGCGCAGCCTTGGATGGTGCACGAGACGCGTTACCTTTGCCTGATCGACCACCTACTAATCCCCTACAAATGGCCTACTCGGTTCAGCAAATCGCTGACAGCATTGGTCGGATGAGCCGTCCGACAACCTCAGCTGTCACTTGGAAAAGGTGCATTCTAAATACGAGATGCTCAGCCTCGCTGCAGAATATCAGGTCCAAATACTACGCCAGACCATCGATCCTGGTTTATGGGCCAAACTCCCTGAAGCAGTTCGCCAGGATGGGAACGCTACCTTTGACGAGGTTGCAGCTGAGCTCATTTCTGCTCATAGTCCAGGTGTAGTAGGAGTGATGCTGGCATACCCTGTAAAGCAGAATGCAAAAGAAAGCCCAGCGGCCTACCACCAGAGACTCTGGATGGCCTACCGAGCAGGAAAACACCTGGCACAAGAAGCTGCGGATGTAGATCTTATTGAATATAAGACCTTGTTCCTTAGGAACATGATCCCAGCAGTAAGAGAAAAGGTAGAGCCAACCACTTACCCAAATACGGATAGGTTTGCCGATATTCTTCGGAAAACCGAGAGGGTATATCAACTGTACATCCGTGATTTGGGTTCCGGTTCCAAGAAAGTAGCTGCCGTGGAACCCGCCCTCAGGACCATGACACATTATACAGTGGGAGGGCAAGCCCAACACCGGCAGACCAAACATCCATCAGCCCCTCCAGCTAGTAGCCAACAAAACCCCCAACAGGCCCAACAACAACAACAGCAGTGGGGTGGGAACCGAAACTGGCCTAAGAACAGGAGGCATAAGGGCAGAGGGAAACCATCACAGAGAACGGGTCCTTCATATAGGGAAATAGCTGAAGAAAATCAAAAATTCCGAGAGCTCCTAGGACAAGTGCGCTCTGTAGCGGATGCTGTTCCCGCACAGACCCTTGTGGCAGTGCAACCGGTGACCCATGCCACAATCGGCCATGGAGATGCTGGAAGTACAAACCCACAGGCCCATACAAGCCTGAACCCAGAAGCTCCTCCCTATATCACATCGGTACAGCACTGCAAAGTCATTCACGCAAGCCAGGCCCAACCTCTGCATGCTTCTGGCAATATGGATTGACAATTACAGGCCCAAGTCCGTATTATAAACAAGCTGGTCTTGGATACAAACGGAAGGCCCTGCACTGAGGTCGAGGTCGGGGGCCACCAACTAGTAGTCTTAATAGATACAGGTGCAGCTGTATCTGTGCTACATGACGAACACCCAGACACGTCCCCTTGGTCTACCGGACGGAAGATCAATATGTCAGGAGTTGATGGTACCAGGTTGCCTGCATACCATTCTCTACCCTTACCGGTAGAGCTAGGCCACCTGAAGGCCTCACATACTTTACAACTGATGGTACTGCATGATCATCCTAGTATCATAGGAGTCGATTTCCTTGCACCACATGGCTGTATAGTGGATCTAGCTAACATGCTGTTGATACAGATTCAGGGTCAATACCATACCATCCTGATTCCCAACTCACATGTTGTGGCAATGATATCTGTCAATGACAAAGAGTATGACGTCATAGATTTGTTCAAGAATCAAAAACTTTTTCCAAAACTCTTACCTATTCTGCAACGACATTTGAAAGCATTTGCAGTTAACAAGCATGACTGTGGTAGAATGCACACTGTCATTAAGGTGCCCGGCCCGGCACATGAAAGGCAAAGACAATACCCTTTTCCAGCTGAGGCCTTGCCTTCCCTTAGAGAAATGATCAAGTCACTCCTTAAACAAGGAGTAATCAAAACTTGTGTTTCTACTGCCAACTCCCCAGTATGGCCCATGAAGAAACCCACAGGTGCCTGGAGACTTACTATTGACTACAGGAAACTGAATCAGGTCACTCCCAGTTGTTTCCCAACTGTTGCATCGGCACCAGATGTGCTCCGACTTCTAACACCTGATCAGAAATGGTTCAGTTCCCTGGACATTTCCAATGGTTTTTGGTCATTGCCATTGGCCCTCAAGAGTCAATATAAGTTTGCCTTCACCTTTGAAGGATGACAGTACACGTTGACTTGCTTGCCACAAGGATTCCATAACAGTCCATCCCTCTTTCATCTCCACATAACATACTAAAATGCCAGCAGAATAGGCCTAATGGTCTTTCGTGTCTGCTCGTTTGGTCAGCCCCCACCCTGGGTGCTGACCTTGCTGTCCCCCTCGCCCTCTCTGGCTTCTCCCTTCCCAGTTCCGGATATTCTTGCTGCATTGGATTTTGCTTCCTGAACCCTTCCCCTGTACCTGTCCCACCCCCTCTTGAACCCCTCCACTGTGTCTGCCTCCACCAGCCCCCTAGGTAGTACATTCCATGGCTCTACCACCCTCTCAGTGAAGTAGCACCTCCTCCTTTCTCCCCAATCTTCCCTCCAGCTTCCACCCATGCCCCTAGTGGCCCCTTCCTCCTTCCTTCAAGCACCCTCACTGTTCCTCCCCTATTTACCCTCTTCATGTACCTGAAGACCTCTATCATGTCCCCGGTCCCTTCTCTCTTCAAGGTGTACATATTTAGCTCTTGAGCCTCTCCTCATAGGTCCTGTCCCCAAGCCCCAAATCATTTTGGTTGCCCTCCTCTGGACCCTCTCCAGGAGGTTAATGTCCTCTTTAAGTGTGGCCTCAAAACTGCGCAGTACTCCAGGTGCGGCCTCACCAAGCAGTTATACAGAGGAGTATCACTTCCCTCCTTCTGGAGGTGATCCCTAGTGATGCATCCCAGCATCCTGTTGGCCTTGGCTGCTGCCCTCCCACAAGTCTCAGAGTTGTTCATCTTGACATCCACCACCACCCCAGGTCCCTCTCAGCCATTGAGACTTGTAGTATTCCCCCAGGGTGTACACTTGGCCTGGGTTTCTAGCCTAGGTGGAGTACCTTGCATTTTCCTGCATTAAACCTCAGCTTCCACTCTCTAGACCATCTTTCCAGAGCCTCCAGGTCCCCTGCAGGGCGACCCTCCCTCGCCCCATCCACCACTGCCCCCAGTTTCGAGTCATCTGCAAAGAGACTCATCTCACTCCTGATTCCTGTCCTTATGTCAGATACATAGGCGTTGAACAGAAGGGGCCCAAGGACTGATCCCTGTGGGACCCCACTAATGACCCTCCTTGGGGAAGAGATTATCCCACCAACTACGACCCTCTGGGTCCGGTCCTGGAGCCAATTGCCTATCCATCGGATCATCTGGTTTCCCACCCCCATTTCTCCTAGTTTATCCAACAGGCCCACGTGAGGAACAGAGTCAAATGCCTTGCTGAAGTCCAGAAAGAGGACATCCACTGGTCTACCCAGGTCCAAGGCACTTGTCACCCAGTCATAGAACTCCACCAGGTTTGTCTGACACTTTCCCCGGGATGAATCCATGCTGTCTATCGTCCAGGCACCCTGACTTATCCAGGGTCCCCCCTAGCCTCTCCTTGACAATGCCCTCCATCATCTTGCCCACCACTGATGTCAGGCTGACAGGCCTGTAGTTCCCTGCCAGCTCCCTTGATCCCCCCTTGTGGATAGGCACTACATGCGCCATCTTCCAGTCTTGGGGCACCCACCCTGTCCTCAGAGAGATGGTGAAAAGCTCTGCCAGGGGTTTTGTCAGGACATCTGCAAGTCCTGGCGACCCTCCAGACACCCTCCAGAGTTTCTCTACCCTCCAGTGTCTCTTACAGTATGTGGATGACCTGTTGCTGGCCACGGCCATGCAGGAACAACATTTAGATCTCTTGGACGAACTACTGACTCTCATCCAGACAGCAGGCCTAAAATGTAACCCAGCAAAAGCACAATTGTGTCAGAAGAAAGTATTCTTTCTGGGTCTAAAAATAACTGACCAAGGTCGAAGCCCTACCTGGAGGAAGGTACAGGGATTACAAGACTTGCCATAGCCTACCAGTGCGACAACTCTTCAAAGGCTTCTAGGTATGGTAAACTATTCAAGAGATTTCATTTGTGATTTTGCTCAAAAAGTCGTTCCTCTGTGTAAATTACTCAAAAAGGATGTACCATGGACTTGGGGTCCTATTCACACCCAGGCTGTGACATCACTAAAGCAGGCTCTGGCCTCTGCCCCAGCACTGGTTAACCCCAATCCAGCACTACCATTCCATCTTGAGTGTGCCACCTCTGACATTGCCATGTCAGCAGTGCTGGCCCAGAAGGTGCATGGCACCTTGAGACCTAATGCGTATGCACCACAGCTCTTGACCCCAGTGGAGCAGAAATATGGCCTTTGTAAAAGGAACCTTCTGGCCACCTACTGGGCTGTCAAGCACTTCTTGTATATCAGTGGGTACTCACCATTGATCATCAACACTAACCACACGCCAACTACCTTCTTGCTCTCAAATAGAGTGAAGGATGGGTCAGTCTCTAACACTAGGCTGACACATAGGTCACTTCTCTTCCAGGATAAAAATATCCAGGTCCACCTGACCAAAGTTCCATCTCTGCCAGCTCATGGCCTCCTTTTACAGGGAGAACCCCATGACTGTACACTACAGTCACCTGATCTTCCAAATCCAGGTCCTTTCCTCCCTGCCACGCCACAAGTACTCAAGAGTACCTCTTTGTGCCATATTTTTACTGATGGCTCAGCAGCCTACTGTCAGGGAGAACAGATTGCAGGGATAGGCATTTTGGTAATATACCCTTATGGAAACACTGTCAAGATATCTAAATGCTGTAGTGTAGCTTCATCACAGTATGCAGAGATGGCAGCGGTGGCCTGTGCCCTTGAGTTCATCCAACATGGAACTCAGGTTACTATCATCTTTACAGACTCTAACTGGGTTTGTTGTTCCCTTACAGAATTTCTTCCTTTCTGGCAGAAGAACTCCTTCCTCTCTTCTGATGGCAGCCCAGTGAAATACAAAGAATTGGTAATATACATACATGCATTGGCACAGAAGTTCACACAGAAACTTTAGGTTCACAAGGTCAAAGCACACTCTCTTAATGACCCCTATCATGCTTTCAGTGACACTGCAAACACCCTTGCTAAGGAAGGGGCCCAAGGGGGGGATGTCTGGATGATGAACCATCCAGAAGCTAATGCAGCTGTGCATGTTGCAGCCCTCAAGAAGAAATCTGAGTCTTTTTCCCCCTTGGACCTCTCAGCAGCCCAACATCTGGACACTGAACTCAGAGAGGTGTTCAGATTCCTTGACAAGGGTACTAAAGAATGACTACTTACACATAACCCCTATCAAAGGCATAAAGTTAAGTTGCACTTATCTCCTAATGACAAGCTCATTTGGTTCCAACCAGATGATACTACCACCAAGTTGTGGGTAGTCCCCAGACACCTAAGATCTGAATTTTTGCACCAAGTACACAATACCCCTACTGGTGGACACCAGGGAGCAGAAAACACCTTCCAAAGACTCAAGGCCACCGTCTGGTGGCCTGGTATCACCAAAAATGTTAAACAATACATAGACAATTGCCTTGTTTGTGCACAAAACAATCCCATACCTACAAAATGAAATGCCAAACTTTTATCACAAAGACATTCTGGCCTTTGGCATGCCATCCAAATTAATTATATTGGCCCTCTGACCAATACCAGCAAAAGCAATAAGTATGCTCTTGTGGTAACAGACCTATTCTCTAAGTGGGTCGAGGCTTTCCCCACTAAGACATGCACAGCAAAGACAACTGCCAAAATCCTGGTGGAACAGATTTTCTCCAGGTGGGGCCTGCTTCTTAAGGTAGACTCCAACAAAGGAACTAGTTTTACAGGTGAGTTGATGAAAGAGTCCCTTGAACTCCTTGGAGTTCAACAAAAGTTCCACATACCTTATCATCCTCAATCCTCAGGTCAAGTGGAAAGAGCCAACAGACGGATTAAGCAAATGCTTTCCAAATTTATTGAGGACAATCCCAAAACCTGGGATTCCCTGTTGCCTTTACTCCTTATGGCAATCAGGGGCACACCCTCAGCCACTACCCAGCTGACACCCTTTGAGGTGATGACTGGTAAACAGATGAGATTACCTGAACACTTGCTGTTTGACCTGCACACCACCACAGCAGACTGCGTGTCTGTGAACCAGTATGTGGAAAAACTCAAAAAAGACCTCATATACACACACACTTGTATGCTGAAAACTGCATGGGCAAAGCCCAGCAACAATCCAAAATACAATTTGACAAACACGCACAAGAAGTGGATTGGCAAGTTGGAAATCAGGTAATGGTACTTCAATTTGCACATCCCACCCACTCCTTCTCCAACAAATGGGAAGGCCCATACCCCATTGTCAACAAGCTCAGTCCAGCAGTCTATCAAGTTAGACTCCTGCACAACAACAAACTGACTAACAAATGGTTGTATGCAAACCTAGAATTTACAGCTCTTTCAAATTCTTTGGCTGAGGCCAGGTAGTCAAAGCTTCCACTTTACTGGGGTCAGTCTCTATGCCCTCAGTGGATACTATGTGCCCCACATATTTCACAGATGTTTGAAAGAATTGACACTTATCTATAGATAATTTGAGACCAAAATCTTCCAGTCGATCCAGGACTTTGAACAACCTGCTTTCATGTTCCTCCAAGGAGCTGCCAAACGCTATGACATCATCCAGGTAGACTAAACACTCGAGTAAGTTCATATCCCCCACAGCATGCTCCATCAAGCGTTGGAAAGTAGCAGGGGTGCCTGAAATCCCCTGAGACATCCTCATAAACTCGTAAACACCTAGTGGGTAAATGAAAGCAGTCTTTTCATGATCCTCTGGCGCCATCAGGATCTGGTAGTACCCACTGCGAAGGTCTAACACTGAGAACCATTTGCTACCATTTAGGCAATCCAAGGTGTCCTGGATGCGTGGCATGGTATACTGGTCTGGTATAGTTCACCTGTTTAAAGTACGGTAATGCACACACATCCAGACAGCTCCATTCTTCTTTCTCACTACTACAATAGGTGAAGCATAGGGGCTTCTGGATTCTTGTATCACCCCAGCTGCGAGCATCTCCTGCAGGTGTCGTCTCACATCATCTATATCAGTAGGGGCCAGGTGCCGAGATCGCTCATGGAAGGGTCACTCGTCCTGTAGCCAAATGTGGTGCTCTGCTCCTTGCACACATCCTACATCCCACTCATTGGAGGAAAACACCTACTCCCTCTGAGCGAGCCTTTCACTAATCCTTTTCTTCCATTCTGCTGGTAGTGGGGAGTCACCGAAACCAAACAGATCAGGAGTCACTCGGTCACTCCTCCTGGAAGTCTTGGTGGTAGGCAGAACAACAGTATCCACACAGTGCACTGTGGCCAGAGTGCAACCTCGCTTCACTCGAATCTCTCAATCAGATACATTGTGCACTTGAACCATTACTCTTCTGGCAAAAGCATAGGCTCTAGCAGGCAAAATGCTGGGTTTAACCAGCAACCCCTCTGGCAATTTTCCATCGCCTGGTGCGTCCAGCATTAATATTTTATTCTTAACATCCTTTTTAATCCATACCTCTTCTTGTAGAACACACTGGGTGTTTGGGGCTAGCAGCAAAGACTCTCGATCATTCTTCCAGACAATATCCTCCAGGCCTTTGGGTTCCACCTGGTTGGCCTTTCTCTGTGTCTCATAGGCCTTCTGAATCAAGGATGGAATTCTGAGAGCTCTCCCAGTCCTGGACCTCTGTTTTTCAGAGCACAGCTGCACTAAATGACCAAACATATGAGCATTGGTTCCAATTAACAAGGGCACCCTATCATACAGTCCAGTGGGGGGACATACTAATGCCAAGGTCTCCACTTGTTCGGCCACCCCAGCCACAGAAGTAGGAAAAGATAACCAAATCCGGGTATACCCAGAAAAAGGGTAGGCCTTATCACTCAGTCCACAAACATGTAGTCCATCCAAAGTCTGCAGAGGCACTTCAGGCAAGTACTTCCAATACCAGTCCTGAAACATAATCATCACTTGGGAACCATTGTCCAACACAGCCCGGGTGGGTACTCCATTCACTCTCACGGTGGTCTCCATTGAGGGACCCACCATGTCAGGCCATTCAGGGGGCATGGTTTTGGAGGTTGCTTGGGCATTGGCCCGGGTAACAAAACTCTTCTGAGGAGGCCCTCCCTGAGGTCTGGTATAGGCCTTGCGATGCCAGGCTACTAGCTTGCTGTTGACCTTCCTTAAGTTCTCTGGTAACCGGCACTCAGTCTGAAAGTGTACATCCTCCCCACAGCGGTAGCAGAACTTAGTATATCAGGGGTCTTTGTTGGGATGGCGATATCTTGCCTGCTGGGAGGCGTCGGTGTTCTGGAGGGCTCCTCTTGACTAGGTTGTTTGTTTCTAGATAACTCAGGTTCCCCAATTTGGAGGGGTTGGCAGCAGTTTGTTTCAATTCTCTCACCATTTCCCTTAACTCTCTAATCTCAGCCTTCAAATCACTCTCCACCCGGGATCAGAGGAAACAGCATGCACCCCAACTCCACCCAGGGCCTCTGGGGGCACAGAAAATGCATCAGGTCCCTGGTTCAATCCCCTCGAGGGGTGGGCCTCATCTGGTTCACTGGGCTCAGGGGTCTGGCATAGATTCACGACCCCCACATAGGGTTCCCACCCCTCTTCATCAGTCTCAACTTCTCAAATCTCTCTCATCAATTGGCAATACTCGGGAGGGGCAGCCCATCGGTCATGTAGTTTGAGCTTCAATAATATCACACTGGAAAATCTGGCAGATTTCAAGATATGATATAGGTGGACCTGATTTAATGCAGGGGCAGTTACTCCCGCCTTTCGATAAGCTTTTTGTAGTGTCCTTTCCATTTTGGTAACAAAGGCTGGCAGTTTCTAATTCCTCCACTGTATAGCTGACTTGAACTTACACAACAAGTTTTCCCCAGTTTCTGTACTCCCAAACACCCTCTCTAAGGCAGAAAGGTACTCTACTGCAGTGGCTTTGGGGCTAGTAGCCTGCAAGAAATGAATGGCTTCCAAAGCTGGGTCCCTCAGGCTCTCCATCAGTCTCTTTCATTTCTCCCCTTCAGAGCACTGCCACTCTTGGATTAAAGGGGTAGCATAGTCCATCCAGGTCTCCAAATCATCTTCTCCCGAGGGCACAGGCACAGTACCAGAAAAAAGTTTCAATCTCCGATAGGAGTCTAGTTGTATGGGGGGAACAACTATAGGTGGTGAAGCCAGGATGGAACTCTTGAAGGACCTGGGAGATGTACCCGGGGATGGTTGGGAGGTGGGACCACTGGAGAGGTCTAACACCTGTAGTAATTCCTGAGTGGTCCTCCCTTCTTCAGCTAACAGTTTAAGCAATTTATCTTTGAAGCTATTAGTCTTGGGGAACCCCCCTGGGGTGACTGAACCACTCAGGACATGAATGACCCTCCACCCCTTTTGAGCACCTTCCGGGTAAATCACTGGGGGCACCCTCTCCGGGTCTATAATTATACTGCATAAAAGCAGCACCTGCAAGGTCTGGTCAAGTAGGTCGGCACTTCACTCCTTCACCTCTACCTTGCCTAAACATTTAACACACTCAACTGCAGAAACAAGGTCAGCGTTCTTTATCCCCAGAGGTACATCCAGTAGTAACACAATTTTCTGGGAATCCAACTCTTCAGCTTCACCCCACCCCATCAGTTTATGCACCATCATCTTAACAGGGTCTAACTTAATTTTAGTTGTGATATCCCCCTCCAGTTTTTCCTTTAGTTTGGCCATGTTGGGGTATTTCATCTACTTGGCCACTAGGGGATGCTAATCCCAGCGGTGCCTTAAAAATGTAACCCCTCAGTGGTGCTATCCCAAGGGCTACTACCCCTGCCTGCACAGCCAATAACAGGTTGAGGGGCCTGGATACAATGGTGGGTACCTCCACCCAGAGGATGGGGTTGGAACAGTCAAATACGACCTGGTCACAGCCCTCTGGGTCACTGCAACCCCCCCTTCCTTCCCACTAGTGGGCCACCAGCAATTCCCACACTATTGTTATGACTTACACTTACCCCCAGGTTGGGATGGCCAACTTGGTGCTGGGGACCCCCTGTAAAATAAGATGCAGTTATACAATAACCCATACACAAAAGGGTAGCACAAACATGCAGTTCAAATGGTATACCTTGTAACAACAAATCTGATTTATTAAAGGGAAAGTAACAAGGACGGGGGAGATCAGGCTGATTAGCTTAACACTTCTACTATACAGGGCACTGTGCACAGGCCAAACCTATCAGTCACTGACTTTGGGTACCCAGGCCTTACAAGGCTAGCCTATTTGGTGCAGCGGGTTGGGGCCCTGATGAGGAAACAAGCATCTGGTACCTAGACTTGATTTGTGAGAGCCCGCAGGCACAATTCATGCAGCCACTGAAATAGCCAGACAAATCTTTCCCTCAGAAGGAACATCTGACAGGGAGCTACCCTGATTTAGTACTCACGACTCCTGCAGAGAGATCCCATTCACACCACTGCAGGACTCAGCCTGTGATCCAGACACTGCTCCACACATTTATATGTAACACAGAGGGGTACCATACCAGGCAGCTGCTCCAAACTCCCGATCACTTTCACTGATCAAACCAGGTGAACAACGCAGCCACACTTGTCCTGACAAACCAAGCGCTATTCAGGAGATTCTCCAGGCCTCTACAGGGTGAGCCTGTTAGGCAGATGTATTCACACAGCCTCCTCTGCCTGCACTCCTCACGGATCTTGTCCGCTTGCTCTACTGGCGATGCAGTCACCCACCTTCTCGGCCTAACACATGCGCTTCCTGTGCGAAGACTTGCACAGCACAGGAGCCAGAGCTCCTTCTCCCTTCATGATCACCAATGACTCTGCCCCTCCAGAACATTTGCAGAACAGTTTCCTCTCACTCCTCAGGGCTCCGGTTGGCTGCTTTATTCTGTCAGTCACCTCATACGCCCTTTATTGGTGCAAAAAAGGTGCCAGGGTCCAAACTACACTTCCCAGGAGCACCTGCCATTTATGTCCCTTCAGGCAGGCTCCCAGTGGGAGTCCAAGTTCTGGTTGGCTCAAGCGATCTCCATTTTAAAGTCCCCTCTCTCCAATTGGCCCATCTCAGAAGTCCAGGTCCAAAATGAGGGGGGCCTAACACTCAGAGTCCCAGCTGCAATAAAGGCAGGTTAAACAAACTGCATTCTTACTGTTATGCTGCATATGTCCCCACAAGCAGTTATATCTGCCAATAGGGCTCCCTCTGCTCTCTTAGCGACGTCAGAAACGGAGCGATTCAAACAGCAGCTTGAGTAAGATTCAAGCAGTAAACCCACAGTCCCTCCTTGCAAACGAATAAAGCCTGCAAGCAGGCAGTTCTTAAAGAGACATTACCAGAGGCTCTAAAATCACTCACAGTGCCCACATTTAAATGACATTACGCCGAACGCCAGTTAGGTAGGGAGCACTTAGGCAAGCTCCAGGAAGGCTTTTAGGAACCCCCATTTGTAGGTCGGTATTGAGTCATTGCTGTGCGGGAGGTTGCCATTTTCACTGTCGACCTCTCTTGGTGTTTCCATCAGCTGGGGGAGGGTCTGTTGTTGTGGGAAGTGCTGGCATTTCCCTAAAGACTTAACTATTTCACCCTATGGTATGTCTACCACCTAGCAAGACAGAAGCTTGTTGCTACTAGTTTCCTGTGCAATGACATCACTGATGAAACTGACAGTGCGCTCTCCAGCTGGTTTGTAAGTTTTGGCTGGCAACATTTCGATGTAAACAGCAGTGTCAGTTGCAGTTTCAGCATCATTGTGCTGATCTGTCCAGCTAGGTACGTTGTCAGTGTTGGTATGACTTCTTATGTTTCCCAATTATGATCACAGCACATGTACAAAGAAAGTTGCATTAAATAAAAAGATATGACAAAAATAACCCACAGAGCCAGAGGAGGCAGGGGACACCTCACAGACCCACTGCAGTGCCAGGTCCAAATGCTGGTGGGCTGACTTTGTCTCATGTCTTCAAGACCAGCCAGTATTATCTCACCTGGGTTTGGACTAGTTAATTCTCTGTATGACTGTAAATGCAGTTCCCAGTCCACTGGTGTCAGCAGACCACTTAGTAGACAGCTGCAACTATGGCATCCAGTGGGCCAAAATGAGTGAAAGCAAACCTGCCACAGAGCTGTCAACATCATCCTAAACAAAGGTGCTGCTGTGCCAGGGCTTTTGCAAAGAAACCCACGTAAAACTGGTTGGATTCCATTTTGTTGTGAATGAGTATACTTTGGTCAATAGTAGAGCTCACTCACTGCCTAATTTCAACCACACAAACTGTTTAGGGTCCTTCATGAGGTCTGGAGTCCACACATTGGACTGTAGTGTGTGTGTGTGTGTGTGTGTGTGTGGGAACTGAGCACAATAGTCCTGGGGGGGGCGTGCTGTGAGTGGGTTTCAGGTGAATCTGTCAGTCTCAATGAGGCCACATTACCAGGTCACTGTAGGGTTTTGGGGTCCCAGTGCCTGTGGGGAAAAGGTGGTGGGCTAGGATGGACTCGTGTAAGTGTGGAGACATGCATGGTGACCGCAGTGAGAACTGGTCTACAGAGTTACACTGAAGAATACATTTTATTTGTTATGATCTCTTGATAGAGTACCCCTTCTTTTGCATGGCAGAGATCATGTATGAAACATAGGAGTGAGGTTAACAGCTGGTGGAAGGAAGTGCCTGGAGACCCAGGGCTACAGATTATTGCTGTCCGGCTTTATGTAAATTAAAGTACTGAAGTGCTCTCTGATTGGAGTTCTTCAGTTCTTTCAAGTATACAAAGTTTACACCCACAAAACTGTGACCACTATCATACTCATGATTGCATGGTCATTGGTCTGTCAGGGACAAGCCGAATGTAGATTGTTCTGCATTGGGCTAGTCTGTGACACACCTCTGAAATGTCATTCTCTGAAGGAAAGCTAAATGTTTCTTGTGCATGCACAGGAAACATAAGAAGACCTGAGAGACACAGGGAGTAATAATAATAAATAAACAAAAAAACTTGGGTAACAAGAAACATAAGAATTACAGTTTAGCACAGTGTGTCATAAAACCAATGTCCCGATTCAGTTCATAAATGTTAGATTTAAATGAATATATGTCAGTTCACATGTCCTTCTTTCCTGTGTGTTTTTGAAGTTGCCTCTTAGCATCAGGACAGATAAGGCAGAGAGGGAATGATCTGTTTGTAAAAAATGGTCTCCTACTGGTGTTCTAATAATCTGGTTTACTGTTGTATGTCAGTGGTGGTTCATCCGGGTTTGCAGTGGTTGTCTGGTTCCCAATATAGTATCCATTTGTGCAGTTCTTACACTGAATTAGGTAAATCACATTGCTGGACTGACGTGTAGGATCCATTGATTTTTATTGTGGTGTTCTGGCTTGTCTTGATGGTGGTCTATGTGCATATGTGGGACTTAAATTTGGCATCATTATCTAGCGTGCAGTTAAATCTCCAGTGGGAAGATTTTGAGTCATTAGGGTCTAAGTTTAAAATGACCGAAATAGGAACATGGACCTATATTCAAATTGTACCAATGTTTGCTTTAATCATACCATTGAGCAAACCTCTGGATATTAGTATCATGTCAATTCTACTGTATATACCACTTCTATTAGAATAGAAAGTATAATCCCTTTTATCAGGGTATTTCATTTGCCATGCAAAAGATTCGTCCAAATTCTTCATTCTCTCCCTTATTGTTTTCCTACCTTTGACGTTGGTTTCAGTAATTACTCGTTACTGCTGCCACCAAATTATCTAATACGATGTTAAAATCACCACCTACCATAATGTTTTTACTCAAGAGTTTACTGATTTTGTCAAAAAACTCATTAAGAAAGGCACTTGAATCACCATTAGGAGCATAAATGTTGCATATGGTTATTTCTGCACTGTCTGTGGATCATTCTAAACTTTGTCATCTTCTGTTAGGGTCCACCCATTCATAGATTGAGTAAAGTTAGTTGTTTTACTAATCGGTGTGGCCAAGC
The DNA here is from genome assembly GCA_016271365.2 of Neoceratodus forsteri. NCBI lineage: Eukaryota > Metazoa > Chordata > Ceratodontiformes > Ceratodontidae > Neoceratodus > Neoceratodus forsteri. The sequence goes on along the minus strand of JADMNL010000035.1, from coordinate 27,053,915 downwards.
CCTTGAATTTCTTACTGACCGAATTATGAAAAACATCCCCAGCCCATGACCTTCTTAATTTAACAGCTTCAACACTTAATAAGTGGGTTTCCTGCACCAAGGCAATATTCACCTTGAACTTGTGAAGGTATGAGAGCACTTTTTTCCTTTTGATTCACATTCCTACCCCCTTTACATTCCAAAATATACTTCTAACAGTTATCCTGTTATTACCCATCATAAAAAAGTTAGCAAATAATGAAACTTGGTAATGCATTACCTTCATACATGTTGAGTATCCCAAAAACCTTGGTATGGGAAGTCCTTTGTCTAAAACTCATGACAATAAAAAGACCTACGCTTAAGAGGCCTATAAGCTCATAAGTCTATGTTAACTAACTATACTCTGTACATAAAGATTAACATTTCTGTCACAGAAAACCTTTTAGTGAAATATACTCTTACAAGTAGCAAACTTAACCCAGGAACTGCACCCAGCAAAGATATAGAAACATGAACTAAAACAGATGACCATGTCCTAGAAGTACATATACCGTATAACTACATGACAGCAATAACATAATGTCCACTTTGAACCATGCTAATGGATTATTACTAATATTAACTATCAAAACTATAGATAATAAACAAGCTCCTGCAAAAATGCAGCCAACATGAATCTGTGATCCATAATAGCCAGGGAGTTCTCAATGGCACTGGTTCTCAGACTCCTGTCACACGAAATAAGAGCAATAAGTTATCCTAAAGAAGCTAGTCATGGCACTGCTCAGGAGAAACAACCTTTGAATGCTGTTAGTATATGTATATATGATCTGTCTATACATAAGGACCACAAAATTACATACCTGACAGGTTGGGGATAGGAGACAGGAGATGGAGGAAATGGAGAAGAAGAGAAAGAAAGAGTGTGGGGAGTGGAGGGGAAGACGAAGAAGAACAGAAGAGAATGAAAGCATTGTAACTTATGATGGTCTTCAGGTTTTTTGGTCCCATTCACTTTATTTGAAGCCACATGGTGTACTAAATATGAATTGAAGTGAGAGAAAATGCAGGAAGAGGGAAATTTGTTAGGGGTAAAAGGGACAGGAAAAGTCAGAAAATGTATACCACATGATGCCTGTGCCTTGAGAAGTCGTAGCTGGATTGACATCAGTCTTTGCGGCTGTTAAACACAGCGTTGTACCTCATTTGGTCAGTTTTTGTTTCCTAAATAGGGTATAAAGTTTGCCTCTTACTATGTGTGAAGGAGTTTTCATGTTTGCCTGATGTCAGAAGCTGAACTCATTCCCATGGAAGCCATGGAGCATTCCACATCGATGCAGCAACTCCTGCCATGGCATCTGCTGGTAAAATGCTGGCCCACTTCCAATTCTCCTGCGGATACTGATCCTGATAGCCTCCACGCTCGACTTGAACAACTTTTTTGCAGTTAGCATCCATAAAGCTTACTTTGGTGGAGGTGGCCAAGGATGTTAAAGCCATTAAGCCTTTATTAGGGCAACTTGCTTCCAGAATGGGTGATATGGAGGCCAAAATTTCCTCTCTAGAAAATTCATGTAGTAGAGAGGAAAAGGAGGTTGTGGAGCTCCACTGCAAGCTTGAAAAACTCTAGGACAGGATTGAGGACCAGAAGAACTGCAATCGAAGGAATAACCTGGTAGTAGTTGGCCTACCAGAGAAAGCAGAGGGGTTTGACAGCCTAAAATATATTCAAGAGCTTCTTTTGGACGTGGTTGGTCCTTCCCCTCCCTTGACTGATATTATGTGGGGTGGGCACACCAGTTACTTACCACGGCACCTCCCCGCCCCATGGCAAGCCTCAGGCCATCATAATTTGGTGTTTAGATTTTCAGCAGAAGCTTTACATCCAGCAGAAGGTCAGGGACAAGGGCCTCTTATACTGGAAGTCTTATTGCTTTTAGATCTTTGGTGATCTTACTCCGAAGGTACAGGACTGACTAATGGCTTATAAGGAGATTAAGCAGGCTCTATATGCAGTTAAAATCCAGTTCCAATGCTGCCCAGCTAATTGTATATGGGTCTATGGGAGCAACAGAGTTCCAATCTGCAGCTTCTGCCTGACAAGGATTGCCCTAGATCTTCCGAAGTCTCCAACTACCTACTGTGCACTGAGTGGGTTGGGACTGCACTCTGCTGCTTGCTTGGCGGATTTGGGGATCGTCTGGTCTCTTAAGTGTTTGTGACCATTGTTCCTGTCTACTGGAGTCTTTCAGGTAGTATGTTCTGCACTTTTATGTTCCACAGAAGAGATTGCTTTTCTCTGCATACCCACCTGACTTATTAATGTGGATCCTTCGGTGCAGTATTTTGCAATTTGTAAGTTGATTAGCGTAATGTACCTGCCACTACCACAGATATAGTATATGTGGCTATTAGATTTAGTTGGACTGGCTGCCCTGCCTGTTTATTTTAAGCTGCTATTATGGTTGATTTAGCACCGTTTCTTACCTTATGCTAAAGGGACTTTCATGGACTGTTTATGGATTGAGACTGATAGCAGTTCACATTGTAATTTTACTATTGTTACTTAACTTCGAGGCTGGTTTAGTATAGTGCTCAATTTGCTAATTAATTTTGCTCCCTCATTACGTTCACTTGTGCGCATGTGCAAGCAACGTCTTGCAACAGTACGACTTTTGGAGATGTGTGACCCTCCTCGCGAATCCACTGCTCAGTGTAGCAGGCACGACCCTATCAGATCAATACATGCTGAGCTGTGAATGACAGAGGTTCAACTGTGTTGGTCTTCAATTCTAAGGAAAGGTCTTCTGCAATCAGTGGTGGTAGTGTGTATGCAGTTTGCATGCTGATCAGCCAAACTGCTGTTATGCACAGCTCGGCATGAAATCCCTCCTGCTTCCTCCCTCTGGTAATGTCCTCCCCCTCCCTCATTCGTGTTCTCCCCGCACCGACTTTGTGTGCCAAGGGGGTGCCTAATCTGCCTCAGCTCATGTGCCCCCTGAACACTTTGTGGCTGACGGGAGTGCCCAATCCCCCGTCATCTGCAGCCTGCCCTCAAAAAACAACCAGTTTGCACACTGGGGTCCACCCCAGCATGCTCATGCCTCCCCCACACACACACTGTATGGTGGGTGGGGGTGCCCAATCCCCACCGGCTCCAGTCCCCCCAACAAACATATAGGTGGCACATTGGGTGCCCATTCCAGTGTACCAAAAGCATCTATTTTTTGTTTTAAAACCCGTGAAAGAAGAAAACAGTCCCTCAGTGAGTCCTTGGCCACACCCTCGCCAACTTGCGCCCACCTCTATGCACCCACCTCCCAACACACCCCCTTCACCCCATACTTACCTCCAGAGCCTGGTGCAATGATCTTCGGTGGACCAGGAACACGTCTGCATTCTTTAAAGCCGACTGCGAACTGGGGAAATGCTGGTAAGCTGTATAATGGCATAAATAGGGTTTTTCCAATTTAGGTGGATATCTCAGCCATTTTTTCGTCTTTTGGCACCAAATTTTCAACATGGGGTTCTTGACACCCCTTCTCATGAATTCAGTCACTGTCAATGCTGTATTTGGTCCCAAAAAGTGATTTTGCAGTTACTGCACGGAATCACCTTTCGGGACAGATTAACGAAACGACAGTGAAATTTGGTGAAAAATTCAAACAAATTACTGTTTTACGAGCGTGTATTGCACAGTTACCAAGTGCACTCATAAGTTCGCGAATCTGTAATATTTTCACTTCAGATTTTCAACATAGGCATATTTCCATACCTCCTTATGAACAGTGCAGCTGTCATTTTTCACATCCTGGCCAAAATGTGTTTTCGCACTTCTGGCACAAAATAGCAAGGTCGTTGTTGGAAATCTGTGTTTGCTACAGAGTAAGACAGTCACTGTGACACTGTTCATGAGCAGAGGTCCTAAAAATGCCTATGTTGAAAATTTGGTAACAAAAGTCCATAAAATGGCTGCTACGAGCGTGCTTTGAACTATTTCTACACACACTCATAAGTTCATGAATTTGTAATATTTCCACTCCAGATTTTCAACATTGATATTTTCTCACATCTCCTTATGATCAGTACTGCTGTCATTTTTCACATCCCGGCTGAAATGTGTTTTTGCCCTTCTGGCATATAATAGCGCGGCTGCTGTAAGAAATCATGTTTGGTACAGAGTAAGAAAATCACAGTGACACTTTTCATGAGCAGACATACTAAAATGCCTATGTTGAAAATTTGGTGCAAAAATTCCAAAAAATGACTGTTTTACAAGCTTGTGTTGTGCAGTTTCCATGTGCACTCCTAACTTCACTAATTTGTCTTATTTTCACTCCAGATTTTCAATATTTGTATTTTCCACACCTCCTTATGAACAGTACAGCTGTCATTTTTCACATCCTTGCCAAAATGTGTTTTCACACTTTCGACGCAGAATAGCGCGGTCACTGTGGGAAATCACTCTTCGGTACACGGTAAGAAAATCATAGTGACAGTGTTCATGGCCAGAGGTGACAAAATGCCTATGTTGAAAATTTGGTGAAAGAATTCCACTGAATGACTGTGTTACAAGCGCGGGTTGCGCAGTTTCCACACAGGCATGTACCCTTCAGCACGCCCAGGGCGTTAGGGTTCCTAAGACAGACACTTAAGAAGTATGAGGGTGAAATGTTGATCAGATGAAAGAGGAGTTGCAGAGAGGTACTCTGTTGGGATATGGATGCTAAAGGGGACATAGATACAACTGGTGGGGGCCTGCATAAATGCCAAACACCAATGCAAATACCTGCAAGCAAATGTTCAGTATTGACAAATGCTTGTTTTTAGATTGTAATATCCTGATGTGTTTTAGTTTTGAGTTTTGAGTTTTTATTTCTTTCTCCTTGGTTCTAGTCCCTGAACTGTTTGAGGTGTTACTGGGGGTCTTCCTGAGCCTAATCTGTTATTCCATCCTCCCTCCCTGTTTTTTTATTTTTAATATATGCAAATCTGAGGTTTCCTGAATAAGCTGGTGTCCGAGTCCAATGGACTGTTGGTCACATGCCTCATGGACAGAAATATGTTTGTGGTGTGCTGGCACCCACTGTGGCTTGTGCCAGGCCAGCTGCCCATCCTTCCAATGGGGAGTGAATTGTGCACTCTCCATTCATGGTGGTTCTTTTGCTTATGGTCACCTATTAAGATGTGTTTTGGGGTTTGGGTGAGTATCTCTCCTTTTAGAGAGATCTATTGTATATAATTACTTCTGTTTGCATTTGTTGTTCCTCTTTATTTTTACAGCTGCAGTAGGTGGAACCTGCAGACATTTTGCATGTACAAAAGGAGTGACGTCATATTTTCTGTCCGTGGAACTGACTGAAGGTGTAAATAGTCTCCTCCACCTTACCCTCCTCCAAGAAATGTTTTCTGACCTCAAATAAATATGCTTTCATGTTAGTCAATGGTTGCAGTGCACTATATCTTTCTTAAGTGGGAGGTATAAGAACTGGAACCTGAGTAGTGGGAGGAGGCATTAGTTTTTTGGGGGGAGTAAGATCCACCCCACCTCCACCCAAGAAGCTCCTAAGGATCCACACCACCTTTTTTTTGGTTTATGTGGGAGGGGCATGAGGTGGATCTATCATGCTGGAACAATTAACTATCAGAGCTGCCTGGGGCATCAGAACTTAAGCTTCAGAAGGAAAGAAAAAGCCTGAAACTGCATCCTTATACAGCACTTGTTTAAACAGCCTTGGCTCAGCTTACATTCCTCTCCTGGCCACACATTTTCACAAATACATTCCAAGAGATGGAAAGTCCCTCCTGGTGGGTATATGGTGTTATTCAGACCTGTCCTCCAGCCCTGCCCCCACCACCTTACTCTGTATTTTGCATCAGCTGAAGCATGTCAGTACAGCAAGAGGCAGCAGTGTATATTTTCACTGGGCTTGCAGTTTTAAAGGAGTAGTCCATTCAGAATTTGCAAAAACACATGTTATGCAGAGTGTTTTGATTTGTATGTTAAGTCCTAGTGTGTCCTTCCCTCTGTCTGCTATTAGGAGTTTTTCCTAAATTAGCCTATTACAGATACCTGAGAGCTAGCTAACTGGGGTTTCTATAAGAAAACCACTACTAAATTAAGCTTTAATTCACTATTATTACTTTCTATGTGTGTCAGATCTAGCTTGCAGGAGTGTTTTAATTTTAATTTCATCAAACTATGCACAAGCATAAAAGCACAGAAATTGCCCAGATCATTAGTGCTATAATTAGTTAAGACTCTAGCTGTTTCTTACAGAAAACTCACTCAGTTAGAGTTCAAGTATTTACTAAACTATTACCAGCATTATATTAGGTAGAACTAACATTTAGTGCTGATTTTGCTCTGTGAAATGATTTTCATGTTTTATTTTTTTTTTAACAAATGAAGTGTATGATATGAAGCTGCAGCCTAGAAACTGCAAAATACTTTAAAGTCACTTTTTCTCCTGTGTGTGGTACAGCATGAAAACAACAGGATGATAGTAACTGTTTCAGCTACACATTTGATCCCATTTACAATGGTTCATTGCACTACACATTTAGTGTAGCCCACTTTTTCAACTAATAAAACAAATATTCACCAAACTAAATAACTCACACATACATATTTTTATACTTTATTGAAAAGATACTTCACATTTGTAACCAAAAAAAAAATTTGAAAATCATGTCACAGTGCAAAATCAGAACTAACTGCCAGTTCTACCTCTTAGAATAGAGGAAGCAGTATAGTGCGGTGGTCTAAGGCTCTGAGCTGCAAACCTGGTGTCCTGGGTTTGAATTCTACAGCCTCCACATACATATTGTGTGTCCCAGAGCAAATCACTTAACTTCCTTGTGCTCCCAAGTCACAAGCTTTAGTGTGTCTCTCCTGGTAAAAAAAAATAATGCTGATACCTACATTTAAAGTTTAGCAAATACTTTAGAGTTAACTGGGTGAGTTTTCTGTAAGAAAACTGCTATAGTCTTTACTAATTATAGCAGTGATAATCTGGGGCAATTACTGTGCTTTTTACTGTTGTGCGTAGTTTGATGAAATTAAATTTTAAAATGAAAACACATATTACTGCTAGCTAGACTTGACACACCCAGATAACACAAATAGTGAATTAGAGCTATTTAGTAGCTGTTTTCTTACAGACACCCCCATTAGGTAGCTCTCAGGCATCCGCTAAATTGTAACTGTTGCCATTTGCGCTCACTGGATGAGAAGAGTTACAAAGCTCTGCTGTTGTGAACTGATAAAAGCACTGCATATGCTAAATCTATGGGCCTGGCTACATCACTGTCACATGAGACAAGGTGCATTGTAGGAGGCAGAAGGCAATACACCTTTCTGTGATGGAGATCTCCAGGGATCATAAAACTACCCTAAATCTAGCAGCCTAATTTAGGAAAAACTCCTAATAGCAGACAGAGGGAAGGACACACTAGCACTATACATACAAATAAAAACACTCTGCATAACATATGCTTTTGCAAATTCTTGGTGGACTACTCCTTTAATTGAGCCATCCCCCATCTGTATCTTTCCAAGAACCACTTTATGTGGTGTACATACCAGCGTGGTTATTTCATTCTTATTTACAGCTTTACACCTTTACCAATTTTTAATTGCAATTGTGTCTAAACACTCTACAGTATAGCCTCCAGTCTCCCACTATACATGCATGCATTGCAGCACTGTTTCACTGTATGCAGAGAGGTCAGAGGCTACCAGGACATATGCAGAAGGCAGTGTGGAGCATGGGTGTAGGCTGCAATACTGGGATGCCTCCATGCCACAGTACCTGACAGCTGTATGTGCACCCCCCAGGTGTACCCCCATGTCCCCACCTAACCTACCTCTCTGCCCGCACTTGCCTTCATGAGGACCACCTCCTGATGGTATCCATTTATTATCCATAATTGCTCTTCTCACTGTGCTGAGATAGAGTACCCTGCCTGCCCATGAGTGATACGACAGCAATACTACCTGCAGAGCAGTGCCAGTAGTGAACACATACATTAGTGGAACTCCTGAGTGCATCATGGAGCACTGCTGTGCTGGACATTAGATGTGTGGCACTGTGTACAGTGGAGCAGGGGGGCACACTAAATGCAGTAGTAGATGGTCTGTTTTCAGCCATACAGCAGCAGTGCAGGAACATCTGTTGTGCCCAGGTGTCCTAATACTGGCAGAACTGATGTCATGTCTCCCACTTTTTCCCTCCCTCCCCCCTTCTCTCCCTCTCACTGACATAGGCCTCAATTTCAACATATGAATCTCCCCTTCCCTTGAACCTCTCTCTGTCACCTCCACAACATAAGTGTGTCTCATAACAGTGAAATATGGTTGTTTATATAATATGACTGTGCCATATACACAGTATTCCATAGGACATGTAGGAGGGCATCTCAAAATGCAGCTGTCATCACCGAGTGCACCATGGATTGTGCACTGCTACTACAGGGCTGAGACCACACACACTATTGCACTCAATGTGGACAGGCTGCAGTGTTTTCAAACCATTATCCACACTCTTCACTGGCAGTGTAGACACACTGTAATGTTTACAGTCTGTAATGGTTTGGATCCTTTACAGCTTTTTTGAGTGTAGTGTGGACAGGGCCTGCATATCTATGCAATTATCTATCTTTCTATCAATTGCATGTATTGCTATTTTTACCTATTTCTAAAACAAGCCTGCATATCACATTTGCTTGCACTTTGAGCACATACTTACAAAATTGTGTACATTTGTACTCCACTTCTGCATAGACCTCATACTTCCCTAATATTCCCATTATCACAAGCACAACTACCTTGCCCTTATCAAAAGTGACCCCCTCTGAAAGTTACTATCACATTTTCTCTCACTAATAGTCTATCATCATTACACCTGACTTCCTGACATCAGCACGTTGCTTAAATATAACTTACATCACCTCATGGACAAAAACCCTGTTTCTCTTAAAAAAAACAACCAAAAAAACCTGTGTAAATAATCCCAAGGCTGAACATATGCCAGCCATTACTTCTTCATGTGCTGCCACTATACCATCATGGGGATTTGCATACATTTCCCATGATGCTTTGCATTATTGGGGCATGTGCAATTGTGTTTTCTTTAAAATGTGTTTGTCTGGCCAATATCATCTAGGATAACACATACATCAGTGGCATTTGCTTTGGGGTTCTTTTGTAAGCTTCCAGTTCCTTCCATTAAAATGTACACCTCCATATATTTTCCTAATAATGTATATGCCTTCCTTAGAACAGAAACTAAAACAAATCTTACTGCTTACAAATCATTGTGTTGTTTCTCCATACCTCCTTAACAATTCCATGCAATTTCACTAACTTCATTGCGTAGTCTTGGTGGATCTGACCAGAATCTGTTTTTCTAGCCAGGAGGTTTTGTACCAGCTTTTCTACTTTTTGTCCTCTCTATATCCACGTCCTTTTATGTCAAGCCAGATCATTCTGTGCTGTACTTTTTGGGGTTCCTTTAGCCATTGGTTCATGCTATATTATTCTTTGGATTGGGGTAATGTTCAGGGATAATGTGTCATTCCAGATTTTTTCCAGAGGCCCTTATGGGCCTTTTCTATTGTCTCTCTGGAGTATATTGGGGACTTAGATGGCATTGTTTAACTTGCTTAGCTCATCTCATAAGGTTATTAGCTGGAATGTTGAGGGAGCCCAAACTCCAGAAAAAAGGAATATGATTCTCAGTCATTTGAAATCTCAGGGAGTTCAGATTGTTTTTTTGCAAGAAACTCATATGAGGCCACAGGATTGCCTTTTATGGAGGTGGGTGAGACAGGCTTATGCAGCAGGTATGAGTAAATGTCAGGCAGGGGTTGCCATTCTTTTTGCCAGATCTGTGGCTTAAAGTTTATTAAAGATTACTCAGACACTGAAGGCAGGTGTCTAATTTTGCATGGCTCCCTGGGTGGATCCCCAGTCATTTTGGCCTCCAGCTATGGTCCTAATGCAGATGGCCCCTCCTTCTTTACTTCCTTATTGACCCTCTTGAGTTCATTGGTTGAGTTTCTGCTTATTTTAAGTGGAGATTGGAATCTGGTTCAGGATTAACCACTGGACAAATCCCCTCCACATTGTCAAGGCCCTTTATCAGCCCAGTGGGCTTATTTGGAGGTCATATCCTCCTTGGGTGTGGCAGATCCCTGGAGAGTGCTCAGTCCCTCCTGAAAACAGTATACTTTCTGCTCTTCTGTCCACTCTTCCTTTTCCCATTTAGATTTTCTTGTTTCCCACTCTATTTTGTCCAGCATTTCCCTATGTGATATTGAGGTGCTTGTTGTCTTAGATCATTCCACAGTTACATTGGTGTTAGTGCCCCCCCCCCCAAGCAGAGATAGGGTCTGGTGTGTGAAAAATCATTTGCTGAAGGAACCAAATTTTTTAAAATGGGTGAGGAACTACACTGATTCATTTTTTCATTATGATCTGGGCTCGCTGGAGGAGTTTCATAATGTTTGGGGTGCCTACAAAGTGGCTGTCAGAGGGGAGTTGATTCTACTGGCCTCTGTCCAGAAAAAGGAACATCAACAAACTTGTAGTCGACTCTTTACAGAGATTAGGAATTGGAAAAGAACCATCTCTGCATTCTCATCAGAGGCGGATTAGCATTCTTTGGTGGTGGTGAGAGAGAAGTATGCTGAACTTCTGTGTGAGGGAGCAGAGTGGGCTCTTTCACAAGCAAGAAGGCAAGGCAAGGCAAATTTTATTTCAAGGGTGCCCAATCCCTGAGGCTCTGGGTGCCTTACATTAAAACAGGTTAATCAGAAAAAAGACAATTTACAACAATAAGTAGACAGGAGTGATTAAAACAAACATTTAAATTCAGAAATACTTAAAACCATCAGTGGTCAGTGCAAATCAGGTAATTTAATTTGGGAAGGCCAGAGGAAAAAGGTAAGCCTGAAGCTCCATTTTAAAGGCCTCGATGGATGGGGCTGGAAGAGTGTTCCACAGGGTTGGTGTGGCAACACTGGGTTACCGAATGTTTGCAGCCTGACCCTTGGGACATCAAGGAGGCCCCTGGTTGAGAACCGGAGGGAGTGGACTGAGGAGGCAGGTGTAAGGAGGTCAGCCAGATAACCAGGATCCAGTCCACATAGGGTCTTGTAGTTGAGCAAGTCCACCTTGAAGATGACCCTCCACCTGACTGGCAGCCAGTGCAGTGCACACAGGACAGGGGTCACATGGCTAGGCCTAACTAGGCCCATCAGTAACCAAGTCGCTGTGTTCTGCACAAGCTGCAGCAAGCAGTGGGTCCCTCCAGTGACCCCAAAGTTAAGAACATTACAGTAGTCAAGCCTAGATGTAAACAAGCATTTGTCAATACCGAATGTTTGCTTGCTGATATTAGCATTGGACATGGCGGAGTTAGACAGATGCAGAATAGGAGTGGCAGTGAAGTATTGAACTCACACCAATCCCACCTCCAATCTGCAGAGATGGGCAGGCATTGGGGTGTGCCTATAGGTTGTTGTCCATAATGCTCATGGCATTTCACCTCACCTGATCCTGTAGACACCGACAAGTGTTGAGGTGTGTCTCGGGATGTTCGGCTTCACAGTCACCCCATTTCATAAGGATATATGTTGAAATGGGTGCAGTACAGGAGCATGGGGTGAAGTCTGGGCTGAAGAGTGTGAGGCACACCTCAATGTCTGTTGCAGGCTTTAGGGTGGGGGTGGGATGGCATGAGCATTACAGCCGGTGATCCAGAGTTACACATCTGATGCCTGTCAGTCTGTACAGGGTGGAACGTTATGATTAGAAACCCAAACTCCCTGGTTGTGTGTGTTGGTATTTGCACTACAAATTTTCAATATGGCCTTTTTGTGACCCCCACCTCAGGAAAGCATTTGGGATCTCTTGTCATGAACAGTGGCAGTTTGATTTTAATGTGTCCTGAACTTCGAGTTCCCACAGCGACCATGCCATTCTGCTCCAGATGTGCGAAAACAAAAATCAGGCAGGATGTGAAGAATGACAGCTGTACCATCCATAGGGAGGTGTGAAGAGATGGCAATATTGAAAATCTGTAGTGAAAACATTAAAAATGCTTGAAGTTCCTAGTGTACATGGAAACTGCACAACACATGCTTGTACTGCAATCATTTAGTGGAATTATTTCACCAAATTTTCAACATAGGCATTTTGTAACCTCTGCTTATGAACGCTGTCACTATAATTTTCTTAATCTGTCTGAAACATTAATTTCCCACAGCGACCAAGCCATTTTATGGTTCCATGCTTTTGGTGGCACAGATTAAATTTGGATCCTCTGACTATTTTATTGTCTGTTCATAGTTTCATTATGATCTTTTATCTTTCTGTAAAGTGCCTTGATGGCTGAAAGGCACTGTGAGAAATAAAATGTATTATTATTATTATTGTGCGCCACATGTGCAGATGCATATTTCGGGCAGGATATGAAAAATGACAGCTGTACTGTACTGTTCATAAGGAGGTATGGTAAAATGGCAATATTGAAAATCTGGAGTGAAAATATTACAAATTTGCGCACTTCCAAGCATACGTGGAAACTGCACAACACACACTTGTAACACAGTAATTTTATGGACTTTTGTCACCAAATTTTCAACATAGGCATTTTAGGACCTCTGCTCATGAACAGTGTCACTGTGATTTTCTTAATGTGTCCCAAACACTGATTTCCCACAGTGACCATACTATTCTGCACCAGAAGTGCGAAAACACATTTCGGTCAGGATGTGAAAAATGACAGCTGTACTGTTCATAAGGAGGTGTGGAAAAATGCCAATGTTGAAAATCTGGAATGAAAATATTACAAATTTGTGAAAGTATGAGCATGCGTGGAAACTTCGCATTGCAGGCTCGTAAAACAGTCATTTTTGGGGAATTTTTTCCACCAAATTTGCAACATAGGCTTTTTGAGAGCCCACCTCATGAACACTGGCACTGTGATTTCCTTAATTGTTCCAGAAAGGTGATTCCACGAAGTGACCGCAAAATCACCTTTCAGGACCAAATAATGCCATGACAGTGGCTGAATTCATGAGGAGGGGTCCCAATAACCCCATGTTGAAAATCTGGTGCCAAAATTCCCAAAAATTCCTGCGATATGCACCAAAGTTGAAAAAACCCTATTTATGCCATTATACAACTTACTGGCATTTCTTCAGTTCGTGGTCGGCTTTGAAGAGTGTAGAGGTGTTCCTGCTCCACTGAAGATCGTCATGCTGGGCTTCAGAGGTAAGTAGAGGGTGAGGGGGTGTGGGGAGGCAGGGTGCACAGAGGGTGGGAGCGGGTTGGGGGAGGGGCCATGGACTGAATGAGGGACCATTTTCCGTTTTACAGGGTTAAAAAAAAAACATTGCAGGACTGTTTTTTTTTAAGAGACATTTGGCATGCTGGGGTGGACTCCCAACATGCCACATGAATGTTTTTTTGGGGGGGCTATAGCCAATGGGGGATTGAGCACCCCCCTCAGCAGACAACAAATTGGGGGGGACGTTATGCTGATGGAAAGTGGGCTCCCCCATCGGCAAATTGAACTGGGAAGGGGGGAACTGAAGCCAATGGGGATTGGGTGCCCTGTCGACAAAGAAAGACTATTGGGGGAGGTGCATGATGCTGAGGGGGATTGGGCACCCCCTTGGCATACAACAGAAACTTGGGGTGGGAACATTATGCTGATGGGGCAGGACTCCCCATTGGCAAATGAACTGGGTTGGGGCATACAGATGGCAAGGTACTGCCTTGCAATGATGGGCCACTCCCTCATTGTAGTGGAATGGCTAATGCTGCAATGATGAGGTGGCCCCTGATTGCAGTGGCGAAAACTTTTCAAGTTGGTGGCACACTGGCTGAACTAGTGTCAACAGCAACGTGCCACTGCATTGGGGAAAGCGGACCAAGCCTCAAAAGGCACTGGGACCATTGGCTCCCACAGTGCTGTACCTCCAAAACCCTGCTTCTCTTCTAAGCTGTGCCAAAATGTTTCTTGCGCATGCGAAAGCAAACATAAAAAGGCAAGCATTAGTGTAGGCAGATTTTCAGACATCACCAGGGGCTTGATCCTGGCGATATTCCTCAAGTGGTAGAAAACACTTTTGACCACAGATTACACCTGAGCTGCAAGTGTCAATCTGTTATTGAGGATAACGCCTAGGTCTCACATCCTAGGGGAAGCGATCAACAGAGTGGATCCCAGAAACAATCATGTACCCACTCCAGAGGCACTCCCATTATGCCCCTGACCTGCCTTGACCCCTAGTACCGCCATATTTTCTGGGTTCAGTCACAGCCAGCTAGAGGACATTCAGTCATTGATCTCAGCCAGGCAGTTGTTAAGCACTCTCACAACATCGAATGTTCCAGGGACAAATGACAGATACAGATACAGTTCAGTATCATCTGCATAGCAGTGAACACCCACACTGCACTGTCGAATGAGCTCCCACAGGGACAGCATAGACATCATGAATAACACAAACAACAGGATCGAACCCTGATGAACTCCACAAGACAGGGGCCTTGGGGTAGTAGGAGGAGAAATTCACCATCATTACCTGTTGCCCCATGTCCAAGTGAAAGGACTCAAACCTGCTGATGACAGTGCCAGCCAGTCCACAATACTCTCAAAGGCAATCCAGCAGCACCATGTGAACCACAGTATCGAATGCTGAAGACTGATCCAGGAGAACAAAAATTGACCTGTCCCCCCTATCTCTAGCCCTGAGGAGGTCATTCTGCACCCTAAATAACACTGTTTCAGTGCCATGCCTAGCTCTGAAACCTGACTGAAATGGCTCATAGATATCAAAGAACATGAATAGCTTGGCAGAAGGCACCAGGAGAAAGGACTGCTGTGTGACTGAACTTCTCTGCTGGGACTAAAGTAGAAGAACTTTTGTATTTGGGCCTTTAATTTAGGGTAAAAAAACTAACATACAGAAAAAAAAAGTGTGTGTTTGGGTTAACTGAACTGAATGGGTATCTGAAGGGTTATCTAGGTGTAAATCTCAGGTGGCTGAAAGGACTTAACTGCTGTGAGGTTTAAATTACTTGTAGAAAGATCTGGTAAGTAGGGGGAGTGACTTAGCTAGAAGGAAGCTACATTTAAAGACTGCCTTAGAAAGTTTCAGCTAATAGCTTGGCAGAAGGCACCAGGAGAAAGGACTGCTGTGTGACTGAACTTCTCTGCTGGGACTATATTGCCCTCCTTCCCTCCCCTCCACCCCACCCAAAGCTAGTTCTATTTTTATAGGCACGGGATTTGACTGACAACAGGAACTTCCTGTTTAGGGGCAGGAAGTGAGTGATCACAGAACCACCAAGGACCCACCATCCTAGAAGGGCAAGAGTAGCCTCCTGGCCCCCTCTAGCTGCTGGAGGTCTGCCTCTGAGCAAGAAGTGGTCTACTGAGAAATATAGGATATTCTTGTCTCAGAACAGGACAATCAGGAGCTTAAAGGGCACACAGGCAGAAAGTAAGGAGAGAGAAAAACAGAGGAAAGAGTAGGATTACAAACAGTTAAGGGGCCAGAAATAAGACATGATTGGAGTGGTGCAGTGCAGTGCAGTGGCTGTGGAGCAGCAGTCTTCTGGGAAATGTTCTGAGGATACGTGTTGTCCCATCTGCAGGCACCTCTGGGCTGAGGGAGGAGGTTGCTCATCTCCAGGCTGAGTTGGCCAGGATTTATGGACCTCCTCTTCCATCCAGGGACCACCAGTGCCACTGCCGCTGCCTCAGAGGTTGCCAAGAAAGAGGAGCAGTTGGACCACAGTGGGCTCAGGGAGGGTGAGGGTGGTGGAACAGAGCACATCCTCCAGTTGTACCGCTCCACAATTCCTATGCCATTCTGGCAAAGTGTGGTTCCTCTATGGAGGCACCCACAGTGGAGACCAAGGAGGATGCTGGGAACCTCCACAAAGGAGACCCACAGGAGGGTGGCAGGGGACCCTGCAGGGGAAGGAAGCAACTCCTGGTGGGGGACTCCATTGTTAGGAAGGTAGAACTGGGGAGGAAGGGGAGAGGGAGGTAAGGTGCCTGCCTGGCGCCATGGCTTGGAGGGACAGGGAGCGAATCCTCAGGATTGCCGGAGCAGCTGCACAGGGGAGGGAGCTGGATGTCATTGTCCACCTAGGGACAAATGACCTGGCCAAGAAAGGGATTAGAGAAGTGCAGGAAGAGTTTGTGGAATTGGGGAGGGGCCTTAGTCAAGTAGCATGCACGGTAACCTTCTTGGAGATGCTACCCATCTATGGCATAGGAGAGGCTAGGGTGTTACGCATCATGGGATTCAATCAGTGGTTAAAAAACTGGTGTGGAGCTCAGGGATTTGGCTTCATTGGGGACTGGGGGTCCACCTGGAGTGATGCAAACCTATACTGGCATGATGGGCTGCATCTGTCCGGGAGGGGAACCAGGATCCTAGGTGATAGGTTTAAATGCTTCATTGGCAAGCTTTTAAACTAGCCAAGGGGGGAGGCACTGGAAAAGAGCAGGAAAATCCTAGCCGCTCCAAATAATCACAGTAGTAAGCGCAGCAAACACCAACATAGAGGTGTCGATAGGGAGAAGGGCAGAGGTAAATGGAGAAAGTGACAAAGGCAAGAAGGACAGGGATGGGGCAAAAGGGAGTAAGGCCATCAGGAAATGGAGGGTAATGAGTACCAATGCCAGTAGCCTGGGCAACAAGCTCCCTGAACTGATGGCCTTAATGGAAGAGGGATGCATGGATATTGTAGCAGTCACAGAAACATGGTACACAGAGAACCATGACTGGGATGTTAACATACCAGGGTACATAACCTACAGGAGAGACAGGCAGTGGAGAAGAGGGGGAGGAGTAGCTCTCTATGTAAAGGAAGGGATAAAAGCAACTGAACAAAAGAGTAAACAGGGAGGAGAGGAGGCACTGTGGGTCACCTTGGAGACTGGAAAGGGCACCACAATTTGCACAGGGGTTGTGTACAGACCCCCATGTCAGGGGGAAGGAATGGACAAGGATATGATAGAAGGCATTCTTAGAATGGCAGAGAAAGCGGAGATAGTGTTGATGGGAGACCTGAATATGCCAGATGTTAACTGGAGCACATTTGCTGCAGCCACATCCAAGAGCAGGGCCATTCTTGATGCCCTACAGGTGGCAGGCATTCGACAGCTAGTTTCGAACCCACTGTGAGGGAGCAATCTTAGACCTCGACTTCAAGGGGCAGTGAGAGGATCTCAGATCTAGAAGTGGCTTGCCATCTGGGGACAAGTGACCATCAAACAGTGTGGTTCACGTTAAACTCAGCTACAGAGTCAAGCCACACAAAAGTGAGGGTACTGGACTTTAGGAGGGCTGACTTTGGCAAGATGGGAGAGTGCCTCAGAAAAGCACTAGCAAACAGGCTAGAAGGAGGTGTGGAGCAACAATGGGGAATTATCAAAACTGCCATCAAAGAGGCAACAAGCCTTTGTGTGAAGCAAATGAACAAATCAAAACGAAAGAAAAAGCCACTATGGTTCTCTAAAAGAGGTGGCTGTGAAAGTCAGGAAGAAAAGATAGCATTCCAGAAGTATAAGGAAACACAGAAGGAGCAGGACAGAGAGCTGTACCAGTTAAGGCAGAAGGAAGCAGGGAGGGAAGTCAGAATAGCAAAGGCCCAAACTGAGGAAAAGATAGCCAACTCAGTTAAGAAGGGGGATAAAACCTTTTATAGGTACATCAGCGAGCGTAGAAAGACAAAGGGAAGGATAGTGAGGCTGAATAGAATGAACGGTGGGTGGGCAGAGGGTGACAGTGAAAACGCAGGAATACTGAACGAATATTTCTGCTCAATATTCACAAAAGAGGTGGGGGAAGTGCTTCATTCAATTAACAGAAGCACTCTTGATAGGGGGGTCGATCCCAGTCCTTTCACAGAAGAAAGGGTTCTGCAAGAACTCCTACAACTGAAGGTGGACAAAGCAATGGGTCCTGATGGAATTCACCCCAGAATTCTAAAAGAATTAAGTGGGGAACTAGTGAAACCACTGGCTACTCTTTTTAATAAATAATGGGAGGATGATGTGGTACCTGAGGACTGGAGGAAGGCGGATGTGATTCCCTTTCACAAAAGTGAGACCAAGACAGAGGCAGGAAACTACAGACCTGTCAGTCTGACCTCTGTGGTAGGGAAAGTGATGGAGTCACTTCTGAAGGAAAGAATAGTTGAGTACCTAGAGGCCAGTGGAGCACAGGACCCAAGGCAGCATGGGTTCACAGCGGGAAGGTCATGTCAGACGAATCTAATAGATTTCTTTGACTGGGTGACCAAAGTAGTAGACCAGGGAGGGGCTGTGGACATGGCCTACCTAGACTTTAGCAAGGCATTTGACACTGTCCCACACAAAAGATTAATAGTCAAATTAACCAGCCTGGGAGTGGGACCCAGGGTGGTAACCTGGGTAAAACATTGGCTGGACAACAGGACACAGAAGGTAATTGTAAATGGAGTCCACTCTGAAGAAAGGGGGGTTACTAGTGGGGTACCGCAGGGTTCAGTATTGGGTCCAGTCCTTTTTAATGTCTTCATCAGTGACATTCCAGAGGTACTGGAAGGAAAAGTATGCCTTTTTGCAGATGACACAAAGATCTGCAACAGGGTTGATACACAAGGAGGCGTGGAAAGGATGAAAAGGGACTTGGCAAGATTGGAGGAATGGTCAGAAGTATGGCAGCTAGGATTCAATGCAAAGAAGTGCAAGATAATGTACCTTGGAAACAAGAACCCAGGGGATGAATACACAATGGGTGGGGAGGTAGTAACAACAACAAAAAAGGAAAGGGACCTGGGGGTAATCATATCAGATGACCTTAAGGTTAGCAAGCAATGTGAGAGGCAGTAGGGAGGGCTGGGGCTATACTGGGATGTATAGGGAGAGGCATCATCAGCAGAAAACAGGAAGTTGTTATCCCTCTGTACAGACAGTTGGTGAGACCCCATCTGGAGTACTGTGTTCAGTTCTGGAGACCTCATCTCCGCAAGGACATAGACAGGATAGAGGCAGTCCAGAGGAGGGCAACTAAAATGGTGCAGGGTCTGCAAGAGAAGCCGTATGAGGAGAGACTAAAGGAGCTTAATATGTATACCCTTGAGGAAAGGAAGGGAGAGGGGGGACATGATAGAAACTTTGAAGTACCTCAGTGGAATCAACAAAGTCCAAGAGGGTAGCATCTTTCAGAAAAGAGACTTGCAAGAACAAGGGGACACAATTTCAAGATAAAGAAGAGGGCTTATCTAGGGGCAATGTGAGGAAGTGATATTTCACAGAGAGGGTAGTGGATGCATGGAACAGCCTTCCTGAGAGGTAGGGGTCTAAAACTGTGGGAGAATTCAAGAATGCATGGGACAGACATAAGGCAATTCTTGTGGGGGGTAGGAAGAAATAGGCTATTGGTTAACTAGGATCTTCGGCCTATCCTGTAGGTAGGGAAATGGGCAGACTAGATGGGCCTAGCTGTCCTTATCTGCCGTCAAAGTCTATGTTTCTATGTTTCTATGTAACATGACATGTTCTTTGAGCTATTGAGCCACTAACTTCTCAACAATCTTGCTCAAAATATGGCAGGTTGGAGACTGGACAGTAGTTTTGTAGGACATCAGGGTTGAGAGATGGTTTCTTCAGGAGAGGTCTCACCACAACCTCTTTTAATGCATCTGGGAAAATCCTCTCTGACATTGAACACAGACTATCCCAATGAACTCTGGACCAATGGACTCGACACATCTCATCAAGAAATGAGTCGGGATGGGTCTGGTTCACAATGGGTGAGATTTAGCTTCAAGATCACCTCAATGAACTCGGACACCTCCACTGGCTTAAACTCATCCCAGATAGATGGAGTGCCACTGTTCATCATAGGCCAACCACTGCAAGGTAGCACTTACCTCACCAGTGGGATGCCCTATTGGATGGAGGACACCCAGTCAGAGAAAAACAGAGCAAACTCCTCACAAAGAGTGATCGAAAAAGCTTTTTTCAGTTTTAGACAGACGTTGTAAAAGTCTGAATCAGAGTCTGAAACAGCTGAGCTGGTCTGTTCTTCCCTGCAGCAGTCTCCCCTGGATAGGAATGCTGCCTTCTTATGGTTGATTACCCCTTGGTACTCATGCTAATGAGTATGCAAGGCCAGTTTGTCCTCCTCTGACCAGGTCCTCTTCCAGCAATGCTCCAACTTGTGACCCCTGAACTTCATCACCTTGAGATCCCCATCAAACCAAGGGGATCTCAAGTGAGAAGATCTGGGTCATATACAGACTGGTGTGATGGCATTGATCACCCCGGAGACCACTCTGTTTTAGGAAGCTACCGCCTCACCCATGCCAACTGCACATGCAGAATCTGTGCTAGATAAGTCAGCTATCACCAACAGTGCCTCTGGGGACACTCCCCTTAAAAGGTGATAGCTGCCATCTCCACAAAGGGAGACCTTTCGGGGGTGGCCCCAAGCAAGAACTTCACCATGCAATGATCAGACCAAATGACCTGATCAGTCTTGATGTTGGCTACCTCAAGCCCCAGCGAAAATACCAGGTTGCAGTGATGGGTCACAGAAGTAACCACTTGTGTCAGGCCCAGGGTTGAAATCAACTGGAGGAGGTCATGAGCAAACTGTGAGGTTTCACCATCAACCCAGGCATTGGAGTCCCCCCAGAATTAAACATTTGGGGGACTCCAACACTTAGACAACGACAAGATCCTTGACCTCCTGCAGGAATTCTCCCCCAGACCCCAGAGGGCAGTAAATGAGAATAATCCTGCAACCTGCACCTGAACCCCCTGCTTACAGCTACATGCTCAAAAGATCTGCCAAAGCCCACTGGGTGCATGGTGAAGCTCAAACTGGATCTAAAACAGATGGCCGTTCTCCTACATCTGCAGTCCCTCCTTGGGCAGTGCACCACAAAGAACCCACCAGGGATGGTTGCCTACAAAACTGGTCCAGCCTCATTGCCCAACCAGGTCTCTATAATGCAAGCCTAGCTGACCGAGGAAACCAAGTCTGCCATAATCACAGTCTTGTTTCTCACTGACCTGCCATTGCGAAGCACTGCCCGAAGGGGATTGGCAGGCTCTGCTGGCCCCTCAATTACCTGACCACTCAGTCTGGTGGGAACCCTGAGGATGGAAACCAAACATGTCAGGCCTCTCTCTAGACCCCGCTTAATCACAAGGCATCTCCTGCACCTAACCACCTCAACACCCGTCACCTCCTGCTACACACCGCCGCCAACCACCATGAACCCTTGTAATGCCAACCTCTTTGCAGTGCCTCGCTGCAGTATCCAGCACTGGGAAGTCAACAGCTGGGATGCTGTGTAGGTGAGGCACAGGGACCAAGGCTTCAGCACATCCCTTCAGAATCAGTGCACTAAGATGGTATTCCTGATCACCCCTAATTCCTGGCCTACCAGAGAAAGTACAATTCAAGATTTAGCAATTATACCTCCACAATAACAGCCATCGCATTCACCTTAATACAAAATAAACTAAATTTCACACACCTCTCACACACTCACACTACAGAAAAGAAAAAAAAATAGTTAAAAACCCACATCCCATACACCCACCCTCCCAGTTATAAAATTTACACAATACAATAATGAGTCATCTATTTCCAAATCCAGGACAGACCAACCCCAGTGCCACAAACAGTTACAATCACAACTACATCAGGAGCAATGTCCAAAATATGCAAACAGTTTTTAGAAAAAAAGGCAGAGATATCACTAAGTCCCACTCAGGAGGAACCACCATAGTGTGCTCTCACCAAGTTGCATGGAGTCCCATCAACTGTACTACTCTCTCACCAATAGATTCAGTTGCAGATTTTGCCATGGACTGCTGTTGAAAAGTTGAAAAAAAATAGAACAATACCAGGAGGTACTAATCCTCAGTTCTGCTCGCCACCTGCAGCAACTGTCAGTTATCCCAAGCATAGACACACCAGGGATGCCAAAGGGAGGAATAACATACAGTTCAGGAGTGAGCTCATCTGTCCTGGTCCTTTTCAGCCAGAAGCACCCCTCTCACTGGAGAGCTATAAAGACTTACAGGGCCAGCCACAAAAACTGTGTCAGGAGAACACACACCCCTGGAAAGATTAACCAAGAGTCCACATCGCACAGACACAAAAAAACCTTTTCACAGTGGCTCTCTCACCAGTCCCCTGACAAGCCGCTGCTCCAAGCGATGGACGGCAGAAGACCAGAGCAGTCCCAAGCCATGATAAACGATGCTCCTCTGTCTGAGTAGGTGTACAGCAACAACTCTACACCAGTTCCTTCCTGAGAGTCAGCCAACCAGATTCCACTCAGTTTGCCATAAGTTATTTTTTGGAACTTTTTCAAATCTTTCTGGATTTCACTGTAAGCCTCTCAGTAAGCCTCTGGGTTGTGGAAGCAATTACAAGAGCTACAGCTGGTCACTCATCATGCTTTCCCTCCCATGTTCTCCAAGGGTTCCTTCGAAAACCAAACAACGGTAGTACTGGGGGCCCTAACTAGAAAATAAAAAATTAAAACAGTGGAGATCGCGTTCCAGTGAGGTGCAGCTCAGGGTGGCTACCCAGTGAGTACAATGAAATCCAAAAGGCTGCATCTAGAATAACTGTACAAACATGCTGCAATGGTAGTCCAGGCATTTACTGAAAAATACAATAATGCTGCAGCTTAAGTTCAATGCCTGGTCAAAAGCCCCAGCACTTCTCCTCTTTCTGAGGCTTCCAAGGGGGTAACAAGCAAATGCAATATTCAACATTTTAACTGTTTCTTCCTGCTGACGTCACAGTCAGATCTTTCTACCTAATTGGTTAGTTACAAAAAATTAAAATTATAAACATTTAGGTCCAGATATTCAAACTGCGCCCGGCTGTGGCTCAAGCTTGGGTGCAGCTCAGCTTGGTTGCACAGGGGTGTGGACTGGATGATATTCAACGGAGCTGCGCCATGGCTCAGCAGCATTGAATATCATACCCTGGCCACCTGCAGTGTGCATGGCGCAGTGGCACTGCGCTAGCGCAAGTGGCCAGAACGGAGCATGGGGATGTGCTAGCACAAGTTTCATTGCGCCATGCACAGCAACTGCAATTTTCAAAAGTTAACATGCAAATGAGGCCATAATGTATGCAAGACACACATGAGGCCATTTGCATGTCATTATGGCCTCATTTGCATGCAGGTGCGCTGATCCCCGATGACTTGCACCTGATGTCCTGCCAGTCAGCAGCTGTCGGAGATCGACACCCCTGCAGCTGGCAATGTGCTCCACAGCCCGATCGCAGGCATCTGTAAAATAAAGACATTACATATCTTGGTGGTCCAGTGGACTTCATCTCGCTCGATGGTGGGCATCTGTAAAAATAAAGAATATTCCAATATCCCTGGTGGTCCAGTGGATCGCTTATTCTCGATCTGTGGCATCTGTAAAAATAAAATAATTTGTTCAGTATCTCTGGTGGTCAGTGCGATCATATCTCGCCTCATCGCTGGCATTTGTAAATGTGGCCTGGGACTATGTCCATATTCTTAGTGGTTCAGGGTCCTCCTCACTCACTCACTGGAGCTTCCCACCGCCCACTTCCCCAGTCAGCTGGTGGACGGCAGCATTCTCACCCACCTGCTGCCCCACTGCCCACCAACCGACACCGCCAGTAGGGCTTACACGCCCATTGGTTCCAATGTGAGCCAATGAGCTTGTAGCCTCATACAGATTATATTTCCAGATATGAATGAATCATTCACATATCTGAATGTAGTACGGTACGGGCTGCACGCCCAGTGGCTCACGCCAGAACCAATGGGCGACAGCCTACACTAACGGTGTCAGTCAGCGGGCGGCAGGGTGGCAGGCAGGTGGGTTGATGCTGCCTGCCATTGACCGGGGGAGCGGGCACTGGGGCCCAGTGGCTGATGGGGAGGGGGGGCACCCAGACCACCAGGATATAGGACATAGTCCTATTTTAATTACAAATGCCTACGATATGTAGATAGCGTCCACTGACCACCAGGGATATTGGAATTATTCTTTCTTTTACAGATGCCCACGATCGGGCAGATAGTGGTCCACTGGACCACAAGGGATATTGGAATTATTCTTTTATTTTTACAGATGCCCGCAATTGGGCAGATAGCGGTCCACTGGACCACCAGGGATATTGGATGAATTACTCTATTTTAGGACAAATTCCCACGATCGGGCAGCCAGCAGTCCACTGGACCACCAGGGGTATTGGACGGAATTATTTTATTTTATTACAAATGCCTGCGATAGGGCATGGGGGGGTGCCACCAGGTGCAGCTGGAGCTTGGGTGGCCACCTACAGGTGGCAGCTGCTGTGTTGCACCCTGCAATGCGGAAACTCACCTGTGGGTGGCCATCAGTTTTTTTTTTTGGGGATCAACTTTGTGCTGGCGCAGGTAGGGGTTGCGTACGCATGGCTCTGCACATCCCGGGCTGAATATCAGGCTGTGCAGGGTAGCCATGGGCACGCCCCACCTAACCTGCATACATTACTGATCGCTCTGGCTCCATAGGGATTTGTGCTGTGCACTTTTCCCTTTTGAATATTGCGCCGGGGCGCATCAGTGGGTTGCGCATGGCGCAACACTGCTGCACCATGCACAACCCTTTTGAATATCTGGGCCTGAGTATAATTAATATACAAAATTAAAAAAGACAAAGAGATTCATTAAAGCAAGAAATTAATTTGTTCAATATTTCATTTCATTTACTGGATGAGATAAACTCTTATAGGCATATCAAATAGTTCATATATTATAACCATTTCATATTCATGGAAACATTAGAAATTCCTTTAACCGATATATGATCTCAATGAAATTTATCAGCCTTATTTTTTAAAATGCAAATAATATGTGTATCCAAAAATAGTTATATTCCTATTCTTATATTAGAGGTAGCACTTAAGAATCATTGGTTTATATTCATGTGACATATTCCTATCAATAGTCAATGTCTATTATTTAAAATAGAGTCAGACTTGGAAGTGCTGGGCAAAATAAGAACGGAACAAAACAGAATATTAAATAACAAATCAGAATAACTTTTATAAAGGACTGAGATCCTTGAAGAACAACAGAAATAGGCAGTCTGTAATTTATAAAAACTGCCTATTAAGTCAAAGGAACTGACTGCAATCACCCAATTAATTTCAAGGCATGATCCTGGGACTCAGAAGTATCCCAAACAGTCAGTTTCCAGATCCATTCATGTGGCAAGACCTATAGTTAAAGAATTGATAAGAAGAGTTATACAACTGCATATTGAAAATATTTTTTTAAGTTTGGAAATGGAATGTCAGAACAAAACACAATTGATGGTATGTCTAAAGGGGGAATAGAGGGAGAAAAGGGGAGAAGGAACAAGTACTATTCAATACAGAGTGTGGGGGGATGGATCCTTTCTCAGGTACATGATAGAAGGAGAGGTGATGAAGAATGAAGGGGGGGTTAAAGAAAATGATAATTTATAAGTAATACAGGACAAGGAGTCACATCATTTAAAGTAGCAATGCAATGAAAAAAGTTATTCCAAAAAGCACATTGTCTGCTTAAGTTATGAAAAATTTTGTCAGAATTGTTGATTTTGGTTTTCTGGATGCTTCCTATGCTGTGTACTGTACATTTGCATTTTTGTCTAGACTTTTACCCTCCTCAGGTCCTCAGTATTATTTCAATGTAAAAATGAGGCGGCCATCTTTTTTTCTTGAGAAATAATTATTTTAAAATGTTTATAAAATTCTTAAGTGATAGAGAAAACTGAAAATCTCACCACCAAAATAAACTGGAAGACATCTGGCATCAATTAGGAAGAAAAAATGGTGGGGTCAAATTGTAACCCATTTTCATTGCACTGCTGCTTTAAGATGTGGTTTTAAATCCCACATCCCCTTCATGACAGCTGGATTAACAGTATTCAGTCTGAAAATCCAGCATAACTCTTTTTTTAATAAGATTTACCCTATCATCCCCACATTTCCCACACTTAGCAACCTCAGTTCCCATACATTTCAGTTCCTTGGGATCAGACTGATGTGTCTCTGCAAGGTGTTTCCCTACAGCCTTGTCCAATATTTGATTTCCAATGTATCCCATATGTTCCTGAATACATTCTTTAAAGCTCCTTATAGTCCTCCCAATGTATGCAATTTTACAAGAACACCAGATAATGCATACTACAAAGGTAGTGTTACAGGTTATTAGGTCCTTAATATACATTTTCTGGTCATTTCTGTATGCTGCCAGATTTTTCCCTCTTTAATATATTGGCACATTTTGCAACATTTGCACTTGTACATCCCTTTAGGTCTCTGTGGGATCCATGTTTCCTTGTAAGCTGTAGGTGCTTGGAAGTGGCTATGGACAACTTTGTCCCTAAGGTTAGGAGTCCTTTTAAAAGTAACCCTGGGACAGTGATCCATAGCCATCCCCACCTTCTCATCCACTAACAATATCTGCCAGTTTCTCTGTATGATATTGTCAATAGTTACAGCTATATTAATGTACTCTGTGGTCAATTACTGGCCCCCAGCACGTCTCCTCTTTACCTACCCATTCCTTCATACAGACTTCTGTTTGTGTCAGATTCCTTCTCCCCCACCCACATTATTGTGATGTGGGGTGGGTTAGATGGTATAGTTTGTATGAAGAGGAGGAGAGAAATTACATTTTTATCTCTTTTTCAGATTCCTTAGACACTTGTGGTACATCAAGTTGTTACATTCTCAGTATATATTGACATCAGTACATATCAGGCTGCATGGTCTTAATTCCTTGAGGTTCCTCGACTAGAGTTTTTTGTTTGACACTAATATTATCAATTTATATTTAAATTATCATTTATATAGTCCTGAGGTTTTTGCAATTTCTTGGGCCTTTTATTTAGCTTGAGAATACAGCTGGGTGACATGTCCAGCTAGGTTTTACACATCACACAGTGTGCACTGATGTTTTCTAGACAACTTTACTGGTAATTCTTGTCTTTAATGCATACATTGTAATTTCATGAGCCCTATAACTATCTTAGTTTGTCTTTTAGCTGGGTGGGGGTTGCCTTTCAGTAATCACATCCTTATACTAGCTGTGACACTCATAGCTTGATTTAGGAGTTGTCTGCTTCAGCACTGTTATCTTATGTCAATAAAATTTATATGCAGTAGGATTCTTTGTATGTGTGTTGCACCAAGCACATCTGAACCCAAGGTTCTTTCGGACTGAGGGCAGTATTGTACTGTTAAACTTCTCTGACATCATCTTCTGTTTTTTTTTTTTAATGAGTATTTTAAACCAATGGGGATTGTTTTCTGTTTTTCTCTGCATTATCTAGCTGTTATAAGTATTGTATTTTCTAAACAACTGCCATGAGCTTCTGAAGAAGGTCTGGTTGGTCCGAAAGCTAGAGCACTTTGTTATTGTTGTTACATCTATGTTGGTCCATTAAAAGGTATCAAATCATTTGCTACTGGATCTATTCTTGCAAGGACCAATACGGCAACTACTAAATCTAGATTTTAACTTTTTCTTTAGCTTTCACTACAGTGTGAGAGTTATAACCCCTATCGAAACTTTTTTGCAAGTCTTCAGACTGTTTATCAAAATCAAGAAGTTCAGTACAATTCCTATGGATCCTTAACATTTGGCTGTAAGGGATTGATTCCTTCAATTTATGGGGGTGGGCACTGTCACTCCTTAGGAGTGCATTGGTGGCAGTTTACTTCCTATACCCTTTTGTTGTAATTATTTTTGTGTTTTTGTTTCCTATTAAACTTACATCAAGAAAAGTGATATGTTCCTTCTCTACTGTATATGTAAACCTTTGATTGTAATTATTACTGTTCAGCATCTTTACAAACTCTTTTGCCATCTCTTCACTCTCCTTCCATGTACACAGGCAATCATCTATGTAGCTGTACCACCTGACTATGTTTTCAAAACATTTATTATTATTTCTATCACGGATGTGTAGTATCTCCCAGTATCCCATGAATAGATTGACATATGCAAGTGCCACTACTGTGCCCATTGTGGTACCACATGCCTGGAGGAAATATTCCTCATTATATGTAAACACATTATGTGTCAAAGTAAGTTCTAATACCTTTATAATAAACTCTATTGGTGTGGCACTATGGTATCTGCTATTTTCTATATAGAACCTACTTGCCCATATGCCATCTTTGTGTTCTATACCAATATTATATAGTGCTTCCACATCAATAGTTAACCAGAGAAAGTCATCCTGCCAGTCTAGGTTGATAATCTTTCTTATTGTGTCTCCTGTGTCCTATTGATAAGATAGAAGTTTGAATACTAATTTTTGCAAAAAGTGATTTACAAGGTGGAAGACTAGGTTTGCTGGCAAAGGCATCTAGCTTCACTTGAGCTCTTTTCTTCTAGGTTGCTTGTAAGGGCAGCACAAAGAACCTTACCAGAGCAAGCAAAAGGATTAAGGCTTCTTTTGGCTAGGCAGATTTACTGTGTGTTATTATTTTCTTTTGTACTCACAGGGATTGTTACTGTTTGTTGCTAACATTTTATTGCTTTATTTTTCTCTGATTCAAATTCTTCTTGCTGGGTATACCTTCTGCTACATTATTACAGGGTATGCCTACAGGTGGGTGCTTACAGATTAGTGCTGTAAACTTCTGATTCAAATTGTCTTTTGCAAGGTATATCTTCTGTTACTGCTTAATTTTTCTCTGTAGCAAAGTATTTCTTACAGGGTATATCTTCTATAAAATTATTGCAGGTGGTGCTTTACAGGTTTTACAGTTTTATCTATCATTAGGATAAGCTTTCAAAGCTACTGAATTTGTTTCTGGCTGGTTGTTTCTGCTCTTACCTCCTTGTTTCTTTTGTCCATAGTTCTTTTTTGGCAGAGGAGGGGCCCAGCCACCCACCCCCATCCCCTACCACCCCACACTACACTCCTTTTATAGGGTAGCACAGTCATGACATTTCCTGTAGTAAAGCAGGAAGGGATAGATCAGAGGAGTATCCACACAGGGACCTCATTTACAGAGACACAAGAAATCTAACTTGTTATAACAAGTTATACAAAAACAAACAAACAAAACACAAAATCAAATATTTGCTTTAATTTTCCTCCTTCTAATTACTCTGACCAGGTTATAAACACACCAACTTATCTAGAATGGATATTATTAACTGCAGGTACTATGGGACACTTTTCAAAAGGGCAATTATATAGGATTTAGGACAATGTCATACATGCTGGGCCATTGGAGATCTAAGGGATCAGCTCCAGGCAGCATGGGCAGAGACTGTGTACCTCAAATCACATATTCAGGAGGAAATATATTATAAGAACTCTCCACCATTTCCCCAACATCCAACAGAAGCACCTCAGCCACAGAGGGTTGTTGGTTCAGGAGGTTGGCAGATGGTTAGGAGGGGCAAATTGGATGCCCCATCACTTGGTGCACTCCAACAT
The DNA here is from genome assembly GCA_016271365.2 of Neoceratodus forsteri. Classification (NCBI taxonomy): domain Eukaryota; kingdom Metazoa; phylum Chordata; order Ceratodontiformes; family Ceratodontidae; genus Neoceratodus; species Neoceratodus forsteri. The sequence goes on along the minus strand of JADMNL010000035.1, from coordinate 27,024,393 downwards.
ATCACCTCCACAAACCATATAAAAACTACAAACAGGTGTCTGCCTTTATCTCCAAAATCAAACAAAGGGGCAGAGGACACTGCAGAGTAGGACACTGCAGCACAGGAGCTAGCACACCAATACTCACCCAAAGCAGGAACCAAAACAAAACAAAACAAGCAAAAAGGAAATGCAAAACACTTCTGATCAAAGGAGACTCCATGATTCAGGGAGTTGATACCTATCTCCAACCAGCGGTAACAGTCAGGTGTCTCCCAGGCACATTAACGTGGAGAGACACTGACCACATTGCTAAAATTCTACAGGAAGCAGGAGAAAACACTGACATCTTGATATGCATAGGGACTAATGATTTCACCAGCTGGTCAGTTGTGGAGACCAAGGAACACCTGACCAGGCTGGGTGACAACCTATCATCCATTTCATCCAGCATCTCCTTCTCTGAGATCCTGCCAGCCTGGAAGAGGGGGGCTGATGGACAGAAGATCAAAGAAGGGTAGACAGAGGAGCTAAACATGTGGCTCAAGGGCTGGTGCCAGGAAAAAGGACACAAATTTGTAGGGAACCGGCAACAGTTTTGGGAGCAAAAGTTCTTTAAATTTGATGGACTGCATCTGAGTAAGGAGGGAGTCAGTGCATTGGGGCAGAAGGTTGATGTCTTTGCAGAATATTTAAACTAGCAAATGGGGAGAGGGCTGCAGCACCCGATACATCGAATGGGAACAGCACCCCTTCCCCCTCAGCTAGTGATCAAACTGGAGTTCAGCATGTTTGTTTGTTTGTTTTTCAACTTTGTTTCCCTCCCGTCATGGCTCTGAGGTCCTCTCTCAGGCATCCCATCCTTGTCCTGCCCACCTGAGGATCCCTATGCTATGCCTCCTCTCTCCCCTCCTTGCTGATGCCAGTACCCCCGGCTAACCCCATCTGGGATGGGTCACTCCTCTCCTACTTGGGGTGCACTTACTAGACAGAATCCATCATCGGACAAAGAGTGAGCCCTGGAGAAATTGAAGGCAAGTCAGGGAAATCCCGGCATAGGGCATGGAAGATCGGTGCCATCGCCTAATCCTCAGAGCTGGGTTTTTCCTGTGTTTCTTAGCTACACCCCTCTCAACGTAGGGCATGCAATGCCACCCAGCCCTGATGTAGGTGCTCCCACCCATGTTAGAAAGGCAGCTGCCTGACGTTGCCCTGTACTATGCAAGCCCAGCTGTGTAGCAGTGCTGCTGGTCTCCACCGGGGGGGCCGCTGCTGCACCAGGCTAACCCTAGATCCTTCCCCGACAGAGAAGAGCAGTCCCTAAGATGCTCAATCCTCTCTCCCCCTGCCGACCCCTGCTGGCCCAAGCTCATTCCCGAACCCGGGTCGCCAGCATGGTGTGAGTTGAGGCGTCCAGTGTCTCAGCCCTCAGCGCCACTGAGCCGGCTGAGTTCAGCATGTTTGTAGTTCATTTGCATCACCAAGTAAGGAAAAAGGTCTGGCTCCCCATACGAGGCACAGGGGATGTGCCAGACCTCGCCCAATAACTAACACACCGAAATCTGGTCAATGGAAAATCATGCACACAAATGCTCACAGTCTGGGAAACAAGATCCCAGACCTGCAGACAATAATGGCAGAGGCTAAACTGGACATAGTAGCCATTAGCAAGCATGGTTCACCAGTAATTGCACTTGGGAGACTTCAGTACCCAGCTATGTACTGTGCAGAAGAGACCAAGGTGCAAAGCGGGGGTGGAGTAGCCCTTTATGTCAATGAAAATATCAAAGCTACAGAAATTCAGAATAAACATAGAGAGCCAGAAGAACTGTGGGTCACCCTGGAAACAGGACATGGGATAGCCATACGAACTGGGGTTGTCTTCAGGCCTCCAGACCAGGGGGAGGACATAGATACATTACTGTTAGAAGATACACAAAGCATGACAGCTAAAGGGGAGGTTCTGATAATGGGAGACTTCAACATGCCAGATACAAATTGGTCAATACCAGCAAGAACATCTTCCACAGCTAGACACATAGTGGATTCCCTGCAGGGGCAGAGCCTCAAACAACTGGTACAACAACCCACAAGAGACAGGGATATCCTAGATCTAGTACTGACTAACAGGAAAAGGATCACAGATCTCCAGGTAGAAGGTCACCTGGGGGGGCCAGTGACCATCACATGGTACGGCTCAATTTGGCCACTAGAAATAAATCATCCCATTCCAAGGCAAAAATATGGGACTTCAGAGGAGTTGACTTTGATAAGATGGCCAACAGCGTTAAGCTAGCCCTGATGAAGGGGTACAGGCAAAGTGGACAAACATTAAGGATGCAGTACTTGAAGCAACATCCCATTGTGTTAGAGAGAAAAGGAAGTGCAAAAGAAGAAGGAAACCATTTTGGTTCTCAAAAACAGTAGCAGAAAATATTAGAGCCAAAAGGCTGGCCTTCAGAAAACATAAGGGAACGCAGTGGGTTGAAGATAGGGAGGCATATTAAACTTCCCTAAGGGACGCTGGAAAGGCAGTAAGGCAGGCAAAGGCCCAAACCATGGAAACACTAACACGAACAGTAAAAGAAGGTGACAAGACTTTCTATAGGTACATTAGTAAAAGAAGAAAGTCCAGAGGGAGTATTGCTAAGATCAAAAGGGATAAGAGGGCTTGTGAGGAGGAGGAGGAGGACCATGTAAAAGCATCTATCCCAAATAGATACTTCTGCTCAGTATTTACTGAAGAGAAGGTAGGGCAGGGCCCACAGCTCAGCACCATTGATACAGAGGGGAGGAAGGTGAGCAATAGTCCCTTCACAAAAGAAAGGGTCCTACAAGAGCTCACTAAACTCAGGGTGGACAAGGCAATGGGACCTGATGGCATACATTCCAGGGTACTAAAGGAGCTAAGGGTGGAACTAGCAAAGCCATTATCATAACTGTTTAGTGAGTCTCTGAGCACAGGAGAGGTCCCAGAAGACCAGAGAAGAGCTCATGTGATCCCACTCCACAAGAATAATAGTAGTAGCAGGGAGGAGGCAGGGAACTACAGACCAGTCAGTCTTACCTCAGTAGTGGGCAAGATTATGGAGGCACTCCTTAAGGAAAGGATAGTGCAACACCTGGAATCCATAGGAGCATGGATCCAAGACAGCATGGGTTTACAACAGGAAGGTCCTGTCAAACTAATCTCATAGATTTCTTTGACTGGGTAACCAGAGTGGTGGACCAAGGGGGAGCAGGTGATGTTGCATACCTTGACTTCAGAAAAGTTTTCTATACTGTTCCACATAGAAAATAGATTAATAAGATGGGTAGGCTCGGGGTGGGACAGAAGTTGGTCAACTGGGTGGCGAACTGGTTGACAGGCAGGAAACAGAGTGGTGATTGTCACAGCTCCACTCAGCAGGTCAGCCCTCTACTCCCAAAGTGCCAACCTCTGAGCTTAGTATTGTGAACAGATAACAGAACATAGTACCCTCTTGTCTGTTTTGTGGCTTTGAGTCACCTTTGTCCCAGGTTCTGGAGGGATTCAAACTGATAAGCTCTTGTTAGTGTACCCAATTGTTAGGCTCAGATAATTCTGTTTCCGGGGGCCAGATATTTTTGCCTACGGGCACCTAACCAGGTATTACAAAATGAACCCTTAGAACTCTATGCAAGACCTAGAGAACTCTTACCTGTTTCCCAGTTTGGTACCACAGTAAGCTCATACACAGTGTCAACTGTAACTATCAAAGCTTCACTTATAAAAAAAGAAGTTTTCAAGGCACACCAGGCAGTTTCTGTTTTTAAAATATATATCTTTACTTTAAAATAGGTAAAAAATATGAAAACAGTAAATACAGAGCAAGCTATCCCAACACATACAATCTTAAAAACCAAACAGGTTTAAAAGTGCAAATTCCTACAACCCATACACTCAGACTGATCTTATCTAATATATCCTTACTTTCTTAAACTTTCAGTGTTTTGATGTTCCTCTTTTTCAGTCAGAAATGAATATCTATATGTGTTTCTAAGGTCTGCTCAGTATACTCGAAAGCAGTCTTGAACCGGCCTTCTCTCTGAGGTCACCTAACTCCGCCTTGATGTATTAAAATTATATTTTATAACACAGGATGTCCTAATAAAATATTTAAAAAAAATAGGTGACATCAGTGAATCTCCTCTCTTCATGTGACTTCTCAAACCAGTCTATGATCTGCTTCACACAGACATCAAAGTCTCTTTGATGTAATTAACTGGCTTCCTTGGAAGACACCCCATACAAATGCATATGCCCCTTTCTTCATGACACCTAGTGCAAATCAAAGGATTTCCCTGAGGATGTCATAAATGGATATTTTAGTTCCTGGCTTCAAAGCAACTAACAAGTTATTTGCATCCCAGATATCTGTACTTTAACCTACATCCTCTCCTTTGAACTTATACCTGGGGGGGGGGTGATGTATCATTTCAGCAAGATAGTAGTTTCTCCTGACAGACACTCCCTACATATTTTATATTGCAGAAAAAATATCATAGTGTAATCAGAACCAGCTGTCCACCTGCCACAATCCTCCCCACCTAGACTGAATTTGGGGGCTCTATCTCCTGCATGGGATGAGCTTCCCAAATCAGTTCACTCCTCATAGACACAAGTTCTGATTGGTCACTCCAACTCTATGTAGAATAGTCATGTCATACCCTTGCAAAGCAAGACTCCATCTTAGCAATCTACCATTGTTTTTCCCCATCTGCATCAGTCAAACCAGGGGGTTGTGGTCAGTCTGCACCACAAAATGCTGCCCATACAAGTATGGCTCCAATTTCTTTAGGGCCCACACTATGGCAAGACACTCCTTTTCCACTGTGGAGTATGCCTGCTCCCTGGGAAGTAACGTTTTACTCAGGTAAGCTATTGAGTGGTCCCTCCTTTGGCTAGATGTCTGACTCAGTACTGCTCCAATACCCACGTCTGAGGCATCAGTCTGAACTATAAAAGGTTTGCTATAGTCAGGACTTATCAAAACAGGAGCACTTCATAGTGCCTCCTTTAGTTTGGAAAAGACTTCCTCACAGACTGGGCCCCAGATAATTTTCTTGGGCATTCATTTCTTTGTCAGGTCAGACAGGGGAGCAGCCAGGGCACTGTAATTGGGTACAAATTTCCTATAGTACTCTGCTGTCCTGAGAAAACTTCTGACCTGCTTCTGAGTTTCTGGTCTGGGCCATGCCTGGATTACCTCTATTTTTATTTGGTTAGGACGGAGCTGTCCCTGGCCTACCAAATGCCCCAGGTATGCCACCTCTCCCATGGCCACCTGGAACTTCTCAGCTTTGACAGTGAGCCCGGCCCTCTGTACCCTGCCCAGCACTTCCCTAAGGTGGGATAGGTATTCCTTCCAGCTGGTACTAAAGATGGCAATGTCATCCAGGTATGCCACAGCGTACTCCTCAACACCATTTAACACCTGGTTCACCAACCTTTGGAAAGTGGCCGGGGAGTTCTTCATTCTGAAAGGCATTACTTTAAACTCAGATAAGCCTATTGGAGTGATGAAAGACAACCTCTCCCTAGCTCTGTCTGTCAACTCTACCTGCCAATACCCCTTGGTCAGGTCAATCATCGTAAGGTAAGTCACCCCTCTCAACTTGTCCAGGAGTTCATCCATCCAGGGCATCGGGTGGGCATCTGACTTTGTTACTGCATTCAGTCCATGATAGTCCACACAGAAATGAGTTGAGCCATCTGGCTTGGGCACAAGGATTACAGGTGAGGCCCAGGGGCTTTGGGATCTCTGGATTACTCCTAAATCCAGCATCTCTTCCACTTCCCTCTTTATGTCTTTTGGACAGCCTCTGACACCCAATATGCTGTCCGCTGTATGGGCGTCTGTATCCCTGTCTCCACATCGTGTGTTGCTAAGGGGGTTAGTCCAGGCTTGGCACTAAACAAGGGGGTAAACTCTGCTAAAACCTCCCTTACTTCCTGGATCTGGTCTGGGGTTAGCTGGGGAGACAATTTTTTTATGACTCCACAGAGGACTCCAGCTTACTCTCTTCCAGCAAGTCCAGAAGGGGGTCTCCTTCGTCCATCCCCTCCCTATGACTACACACTGCAAACACCATGTCAGCCCTATTTGCATATGGCTTCATCATGTTGACATGGTACATCCTTTCTGTCTGTCTGTCTTTGGTCAGGTAACTCCACAATGTAGTTCACGTCATTTACCTTCCTATCCACTTTGTACGGTCCTGCCCACTCAGACTGCAACTTGTCTTTCCAGACTGGAATAAGGACCATGACTTCCTGACCCACAGTCATACCACACTTTTTGTTTCTGTTGGGCAGCTGCTAGGTTGCTCTGGGCTGTCCCCATAAGCTCCTTCAGCCTCTCTCCAAACCTAAAGACATACTTCACGATGGGAGTTCCCTGAGTGGTGTGCTTGCCTTCCCAGTTCTCCCAGATCAAGTCTAGGGGCCCACGTACCCGACATCCACATAAGAGTTCGAAGGGGGAAAATCCTGTCGACTCTTGGGGCACCTCCCTGTATGCAAACAACAGGTGGGGAAGGTATTTCTCCCAGTCCCTCCCATGCTGTTCAGAAAATGCCTGAAGCATTGACTTTAGGGTACCATTGAATCTTTCCACAAGCCCATTGGCTTGTGAGTGATATGGTGTTGTGCATCTCTGCACCACCCCACATTTCTCCCATAAATATTTCATCAGATCCGACATGAAGGAACCCCTTCGATTGGTGATTACCTCCTGCAGAAGCCCAACAAAGGAGAAAATCCCAAGTAAGGCATCTGCCACTTTGTCTGTCCTCAAAGAGGATAGGATGACTGCCTCTGGGTACCGGGTGGCATAATCCATCACACTCAGGATGAATCTCTTCCCTGAGGAGCTGGGGGTATTTAAAGGCCCCACAATATCCATTCCCACCCTCTGGAATGGCTCCTCCCCTATGGGCAATGGGATCAGGGCTGCTTGGGTTTTCTTGCCCACCTTCCCTAGTTCTTGGCACTGGTGACAAGACCTGCAATACTCCTTCACCTGCTGGGTGAAGTTAGGTCAATAGAAATTCTGGGCCAACCACTGCATAGTGCGTGTGACTCTCAGATGACCAGACAAGGGAATATCATGGGCAATCTTGAGCAACTGCTCACAATACCCCTGGGGAATGATAAGCTGCCTACCTAGCATCCCTCCCTCTGTCTGCACAGCCTAAGTATACATAAGTCCATTTTCCCAATAAACATTATGTCGGCCGTCACCTCCCTGTGCACTGTCCAAGTCTGCCCAAGCTCTCAGCTTAGGGTTACTTCTCTGAGCAGCTGCAAACTCCTCACACATTTCCAAGGCATGGGACAGGTCCCCTTCAGTCACTAAACTAGGGTCCCTAGCACTAACTTCAGGGCACTCAGGATCACTGTCAATCCCAACCCTCTGACAAGTGGTTATCCCTCCCTCTTCGGAGTAACCCTCTGTAGCTGTGTGGTTACTTGCTACTGGGGAAATGTCTACCCCCTTTTCATTAGTCTCCCCGTCTGGAGACACAGGCAGGGGAACAAGCCTCTCAGTGGTTTCTGCAATGGTTTCTGTGGGGTTCAGGGAACTACAATTTTCCCGTGCCACTTGGCTATGGGTAACTGCACATGCCATCCCCTGTTGGAGATTGTTACCCAGAATCACATCGACTGCTAATGTTTTGGCTACAGCCACCTGTTGCACAGTTCTCCCTGTTTCACCCCAGTTCAGGAGAACACTGGCCAGTAACAATGATTTCTCTTCCCTCGCAAAGTCTTGTTCAGTGATGTGTTTATTGGGTATAAGCTGACCAGGCTGTACCAGATCCCCTTTCATCAAGGTCAGGGATGCCTGTGTCCCTTAACCCCTGCATCTGTACACCATTCACCATGACTGGGTACATGTGTTCCCTCATGTTCACTGGCATGCTACCAGGGACACACAAACAACCCACTTCTTTTCTAGCACCCAGTCGTGTATTATTGCTCGCATTTTTGGAACACTTTCTGACAATATGCCCAGTTTCTTTATACAACCAGCACTCATTTCTTCTCTCAGAGAAATCTTTTCTCTGGAACCTGGGGCTAACTGGTTTAAATGGAGGCAGTGAAGGTTTTAACTGCTCTGAAGGTGCACTTTTCCCTTTCTGCACTGCCACGCCTGCTCCATTAGCTCTCAGAGCAGGTCTGCTCTTGGCATAGCAGTCCAAGATTTCAGCAGTCTCTTGCACTATTTTGGGATCTCAGTCCTCTAGCCAGGTTTTTAGCTCTGCTGGGCATGCCCAGAAAAATTCTTCTAACAGAATCACATTTTCAGTTTTATCAACAGTTTGCCTCAATTCCTTCCCACCAATGTTTTAAAAACTGACGTTGTTTCATGGCAAGCTCCTCGTAGCTCATGTCATGGCTTCTCCTGAGCTTATGGAATTTAGCTCCGTATGATTCAGCAGTTCATTCAAACTTTTTTAACAGCGCAGCTTTACGTTTCCTGTAATCATCACTGTCCTCATTGTCCATTTGACCCAATACATCCCAAGCTTTCCCAGTAAGTAGCAGGGATAGCTGGAAGCTCCAGGACTCTCTAGGAATTTTAGCCTGAGTCCAAACTTTTTCAAAATAATTTAAAAAGACATCCATATCCTCCCCCTCTTTAAATTCAGCTATTAATTTGGAGTTCAATTTGTACCCTTAGTCCTGCAGTTCCAGTTAAACCCAAACCACTTACCTGCTCTGGTGCTGCTGGTCAGAGTCATAGCTTCTCCAGTTCGTGTTGCCTCTAGCGCTCCTCTCTCTACTCCTCTGCATCTCACTGGCACTCACGCTCCTCACGGTCTGTGTCTGTCTTTTCCCGCTCTGCCTCACAGTGTTCTCGCTCTGCCTCATGGTCCGTCTCTCACTTCTCTCGCTCCCTCTTCTCCTGGAACTTCAGCTCCATCCTGTGCAACTCAATTTGCAGCCTAAGTACTTCCAGATTCAGGATACTGGTGACCTTTCCCTGCTGCTGTATTTCTTCACTGACAGTGGCCCTGTTGCCCTCCTCATCAGATCTGGACACTGAACTGGCTGCTAGCCCTGCCACACTCGAGGTTTGGTCCTTTTCAGTTATGGTCCGTGACTCTCTGCTCTGGGTATCTGCTACCATCAGGGCATCTATGAGGTTCTGCTTGCTGGCTTTCACCACAAATGGAACTCCTCTGTCCCCGCACAACTGCTTTAAGGAGTCTACAGAGTGGCTGCTGTAGTCAGAAGCCATCTTCTTCCCTCACTACTTCTACTCTGACTGGCACTTTAGAAAAATATAAATGAAAAGGGTAGGAATTTGACTGTAAGCCAAGGGATATAGTTCTGTTTCCTTTTGAAATAAAACACTGCCTTTCTCTTTTCCAAGCGAACTGAATAGTCTGAAACTGACACACTGAACAATAAAGCATATACCACCAAACTTTTTCGCACCGTTGCCAACCAATCTGTCACAACTCCACTCAGCAGGTCAGCCCTCTACTCCCAAAGTGCCAACCTGAGAGCATAGTATTGTGAACAGTTAACAGAACAAGGTAACCCTCTTGTCTGTTTTATGGGTTCAAGTCACCTTTGTCCCAAGATCTGGAGGGATTCAAACTGATAACCTCTTGTTAGCATACCAAATTGTCAGGCTCAGATAATTCTATTTTTGGGGGCCAGATATCTTTGCCTACTGGCACCTAACTATGTTTTACAAAATTAACCCTTAGAACTCTATGCATGACCTAGAGAACTCTTACCTGTTTCCCAGTTTGGTACCACAATAAGCTCATGCGCAGTGTCAACTGTAACCATCTAAGCTTCACTTATAAAAAAAGAAGTTTTCATGGCACACCAGGCAGTTTCTGTTTTTAAAATATATATCTTTACTTTAAAATAGGTAAAAAATATGAAAACAATAAATACAGAACAAGATATCCCAACACATACAATCTTAAAAACAAAACAGGTTTAAAAGTGCAAATTCCTACAACCCATACACTCAGACTGATCTTATCTAATGAATATCTATATGTGTCTCTAAGGTCTGCTCAGTATACTCAAAAGCAGTCTTGAACCGGCCTTCTCTCTGAGGTCACCTAACTCCGCCTTGGTGTATTAAAATTATATTTTATAACACAGGATGTCCTAATAAGATATTAAAAAAAAATAGGTGACATCAGTGAATCTCCTCTCTTCATGTGACTTCTCAAACCAGTCTATGATCTGCTTCACACGGACATCAAAGTCTCTTTGATGTAATTACTTTCTTCCTTGGAAGACACCCCATACAAATGCATATACCCCTTTCTTCATGCCACCTGGTGCAAATCAAAGGATTTCCCTAAGGACGTCATACATGGATATTTTAGTTCCTGGCTTCAAAGCAAACTAACAAGCTAATTGCATCCCAGATATCTGAAGTTTAACCTACGTCCTGTCCTTTGAACTTATACCTGGGGGGGTGATGTTTCATTTCTCAAGACAGTAGTTTCTCCTGACAGGCATTCCCTACATATTTTATTTTGCAGAAAAAATGTCATAGTGTAATCAGAACCAGCTGTCCATGTACCACAGTGGTAAACGGTATACAGTCAGAAGAGATACAAGTCACAAGTGGGGTACCTCAAGGATCAGTCCTGGGACCAGTTCTCTTCAATATCTTCATCAGTCACATTGCAGATGGACTGGAGGTAATAGTTGTCTGTTTGCTGATGACACCAAGATCTGCAGCAGAGTAGATGATCCAGACGGGGTAGGCAGATTGAGAAGAGATATGGATAAACTGGCAAAATGGTCAGAAGAGTGGCAACTGGGGTTGAATGCAAAGAAGTGCAAGATCATGCACGTAGGGAAGAGAAACCCTGAAGTCACCTATAGGTTGGGAGGGGAGTTGCTGGCAGTCACAAGGGAAGAAAGAGACTTGGGCATCATCATCACAGATGACTTGAAATCATCCAAGCAGACCACTAAAGCAGTAGGTAAGGCAAGGGGGATTTTGGGGTGTATTAGTAGGGGTATCACAAGTCATAAGAGGGAGATAATAGTCCCTCTTTACAAGACACTGGTTAGGCCCAATCTGGAGTATTGCATGCAGTACTGGAGGCCACACCTTCATAAGGAAATTAACCAAACTGAGGCAGTCCAGACAAGGGCAACAAAAATGGTGCAGGGACTGCATCAGAAAATATATGAGTGCAGATTAACTGAACTCAATATGTATACCCTAGAGCAAAGGAGGTAGAGAGGTGATATGATTGAAACATTCAAACACCTTAAGAGCATTAACAAGGTAAAAGAGTCTAACATGTTTCAGTATAAGAAAAATAGTAGGACAAGAAGACACAGCTTGAGAGTAGAGGGAGGCCGATTAAGGGGTAATGTGAGGAAGATATTTTTAACAGAAAGGGTGGTGGATGCATGGAACAGTCTGCTTCAGGAAGTAGTGGATATGAATACAGTGCAGGGCTTCAAACAGGCATGGGACAGGCATAAGGTAGCAATACAGATGAGTATGACTAGATAGGCCATTGACAGAGCAAAGGCCGATGGCACATTCATAAGGTAGAAAAAGAAATGGGCAGACTGGATGGGCCTTGCGGTCCTTATCTGCCATCAACTTCTATGTTTCTGTGTTTCTATAACCAGATTTTCACTCAGTGACCCAATGCCCGAAATTATAGAGCATCCAGATTGCTCAACCATGCTCTTATGCTCTTTAGGCAAAGCGTATACAGGTATAGTTGGCATAATGGGACCTTCCTGCCAAATGTATTTATATTCCTCCAAGAAAATTCCACCTGTCTCTACAGCTTCATTTAATAATATTGCTGACTCCTTCCTAAAGGTGAAAGTAGGGTTCCCTGATAGGAGCATGTAATTCTCTCTTTCCATTAATAATTTTGATATCATAGTAGTGCAAGAATCCTGATTCATAACCACAACATTGCCAGCCTTATCTGCAGGTTTTATGATTATATTTTTCATTTATATAAGTTCCTTTAGTGATTGCTTTTCTACAGGGTCAGTGTTGTGGTGAATGGAATGTCTGCATTCCAACAGTTTCCTAATCTGTTTCCGAACTGTTTTTTTCATAGGCTGAAATACAGCTCTTCATGACAGTAGGACAGAACTCTGATTTACCTCTAAATGCTTGGCATCATGCTTTATTAAATTCCAATATACCATCACCATCACTCAAATCCTGTGATTCCCTTTCATTCAACAATTCCAAAAGTGCATTTAAATTCTCTCTATTGAGAGGGTCCATGGTTTCTTTATCTATATAAAGTAGTACAGCAGCACCAGTTCCTGCATCCTTCAGTGGCATAGGTGAAGGAGCGCTTCAAAAACTGGGGAGTCAGAACCATCACCAGAGCACCAACCAGTGTGCCACACTAGGACCCCCCTCCCATTGAGAAAGACACAGAAAAAAATGCCTCCAGATTGCCTAGATGATGCAGTCTGTCACAATATGAGTTTACCTGTACTGGAAGTATTGGTATCAACGCTGTGGGCAGACGCACTCTCTGATTCCATCTTTGGGTTTGTTGTATACTGGTATAACACTGTTTTCAAGGTTTGTAATTAATTCTGAAGTTTTATTTTTTTCATCTGTGCCAGTTCTCCCTGGCAGAACAGCTTAAATAAACTTTGTACAAACATGGCTACTGCTGTATTACTGTGGAATGATAGCCACTGAATTGCATGGGGCTGCCATCTTACTGTCATAATTATATTGTATTAATCCCCATTCAGTGATCTTCTGACACAATTACAGCACTACACTGTTAGAGTTGCTATGGACTGCATGACTTAGCAACCCCCACCCCCCAAAAAAGCACCATGAATTGTATTGTCAGCAATCCTTGTCTTTATTTTGACAAATAACTCAGACAAACAAGATACTGTAATTAAACTGTATTTTTCACTCATGACATTGGTATGTACAGGTAGACTTCAAAAAATATATGCAATGTGCATATTATTAAAACACCAGAGTGACTGTGTGTGTAATGTGCCAATAAAAGTCACTATATGTGTATCTAAAGTAACTATATATGCAATGGCAGAAATGTGTGACTCTCAAAGGGATTTGAACCCAGGACCTTAGCAATCCATGCTTTAGCTCTTAATCAACTGAGCAATGCGAGTCCAGCCAATTAAGGTGCCTGAGTTTTCCCATGTGAATCACACGTACAGTACATTTCTTTTTGGTGTTACAATGAGCAACCAGGAATTCTTTGTATAAACTTTAATAACTCCTCCTCAATTGATCCTGATTGAGGAGGAGTTATTTGAGTCTATAAAAAGACTTCCTAGTTGCTCATTGCAACACCAGAAAGGAATGTACATGTGATTCACATGGGAAAATTCAGGGGCCTTAATTGGCTAGACTCTCATATTGGTTCGTTAAGAGCTAAAGCATGGATTGTTGAGGTCTTGGGTTCAAATCCCAGTGAGAGTCACACTTTCCTTTTCATTTCTACAACTGCATTTCTAAATTTGCCTTGCAGTGGCATATACTGCACTTCAGAGAGATTGAGGAGGAGTTATTTAAGTCTTTATGTCTGCAATGTTAATTTCACCATAAAGTGACTGTATGTGCAATGTTAATTTCAAAATAAAGTGACTATGTACAATGCTAATTTCACAATAAAGTGAATGTGCAATGTTAATTTCACAATAAAAATACTGTATGTGCAATGTTAATTTCACAATGAAAGACTGTATGTGCAATGTTAGTTTTAAAACAAAGTGACTGTATATGCACTCTTAATTTTACAATAAAGTGACTGTATATGCAATTTTATTTTCACAGTAAAGTGACTGTACGTGCAACATTCATTTCAAAATAAAATGGCATTGGAGTATAGAACAGTGACTTTGGTAAACTTTGTAGTTGTAATTCACTTGTCAGCTCTCAACTAATACTGTCAGCTTAAAACTTCCCAAAGTATATTGCCAGACTTTGCACATATAACAAATTCCCTGGCAATGTCAATCAAATCCAGTTTTGCAGTCCTTGATTTATGGATGTGAAGTACAGCCATACTGTTTAATCTGCTTGCAGTCATGGTGAATCTCAAATAAGTTTTCAGTCTCCGAAGAGCTGAAAAGGATCTCTCAGCTGTTGCTGTTGTTGATGGAATTGCTTTCTGTATCTGAATCAGCATCAGGACCTCAGAGTATAGATATTTGGCACCACCAAGCCGTTGCATACTATGCAAAAGTTCTTCAATTGTGGAAAGATTTTCTTTGACCCCGTTAATTTCTGCCAGCATTGGTAGTTGCAATCTGAATCTCTTGGTGTCAGTATCCAGGGAATGATGCTGAACTATTTCCTCCACAATATCCTGCTCTACTGGTTCACCATTTTCTTGTTTTAGGAGGAGGTCTTCGGTTTTTAAAAAAATGTCAAAACACTGCTGGTCAAATCTTGATTTAACAGATATTATCAAGGTATCTATAAACTCCATGAAAATTGAATTAAAATAGTCATGTGGGTTTTTAAAAGAAACTGGAGCTGACCCATTGTCAAAGTATTTAGGTGACCTTTTGAAACATGGGACCACTGGCTCAGAAATGTTCAATTTTCTTGCTTCCTCAATACTGTCTTGTCACAATTTAGCAAAGGTTTTCTCATTTGGTAGTCTCTGCAGGCATGAAATCAAATGTCCTGATGCAATTTTAGCACCAGCTATAGTCAGGTATTTTCAATGCAAAACTTTGCTGGTCTCTTTGCATGGTGCAAACACCAGTGCAGCCATCTGAAAACCGAAAACAAAAATGCTGGAAACTGTTGAAGAAGACAAGCCAGTCCATTTGCTTTACTTCCAGATTCACCACTATCATCTTCTACTATTTCTTCTAGTGCCTCAATGTTTGAACTGTAATTGTCAAAGACTGATGAAAAGCTGATGTTCTGACTGTCCATCTGGTTGGGCAGAGTGGATGCAAAGCTTTATTGCTTCCACTGAAGTTATCATTGATTTTTTTCAAAGATGCCAAGTCTTTTTGCTGAACTTTTTTTAATGGTATTGATCTCTCTCTGACACGATCCAAAGAGTTCCTCACCGATGGCACACAACGTGAAGAGTCTTGTAAGGCCAGGTTTAAACTATGAGCACAGCAGTGAACATATAATGCATTAGGGCACAGCTGATGAATCCTTGATTGCACACCATTAATTTTCCCAGCCATATTACTTGCCCCATCATAGCACTGACCTCTACAGTTTTTTATATCAATGTCCAGTCTTTACAAAACATCAAGAATTATGTTTGTGTTTCTGCGTCTGTTAATGAGGTATTGTAGAATCCAATGAATTCTTCAAGAATTATGAGTGTTTCCTTATTGCAGTACCGTAAGCATGCAGATACCTGATCTTTAGTAGAAGAGTCTGTGATTTCATCCACCATTAGGGCAAACCATTTGGCTTGCTCTATTTCTCCCACAATGTCTTTTACAATTCTATGGGCCATTAGTTGCAGCATTTAATTCTGTATGTCGTGAGAAAGCCAAGTCTCCTTTTTTTTAACCACCTGTCCAGAACAGGCAAATCCAAATGTCTGAAACCAAGTAGTGTCATGAAGTTTCCTAAATCCTCTTCATGAGCCTGAACTGCTAATCCTTGCTGACCCAAATACTCGAGTATTGTGAGGATTGCCATTAGAGCTATTTATGATTCTTTTTGTTCTTTTAAAAAGTCCTTGTGAAGGTCAACCTTTATGTTGGTCCCCCTTACATAACTGTTCCACTTTTCAGTTGCCTCATGGTGTGCATTGGAGCCTTCATGCCTTTTAAATTTTCTGAAGCTTTATTCCAGTTTGAAAATCCTGTTGCTATGAATGCTTGCTCACACTTTTTTGAAACGGTCCACAGCTTTAGCTTACTTACCATGGAACAAGTATGACACAACACACTACTATTGTTTTCTTTGTTCCAGTGCAGCCACGGCCATTTGTCAACCAAGTGAACTTGAAGCTTCCATCAGTGTTAGAGATTTGTATTGTTGGGAACTCCATATCATGAGGCTGGTATGGTTTCAGCATAATGGTGGAATGTTGAAGGCCAGTATATGAAACTTTGCCATTTGTTGGTGCCTCTGTAATTGCTGTGTGTTGTGTCACCTTGAATATCTTAGTTGCCTCAGACACCCTAGCTGCCTCAGGTTCCATAGACATTTCTGATGACTTTGCTGCCTCAGATGCCATTGATGTCTCCAGTGCCTTTGATGCCTCTGATACCTCTGATGCCTGTGCCACCTCTGATGCTTTTGCTGCCTCTGATGCCTTTGCCACCTCTGATGCCTGTGCCACCTCTCATGCTTTTGCCACCTCTGATGCCTTTACCACCTCTAATGCCTCTGATGCCTCTGTTGCCTGTGCCACCTCTGATGCTTGTGCCGCCTCTGATGCCTGTGCCACCTCTGATGCCTGTGCCACCTCTGATGTATGTGCTGCCTCTGATGCCTGTGCTGCCTCTGATGCCTGTGCTGCCTCTGATGCCTGTGCCGCCTCTGATGCCTGTGCCACCTCTGATGTCTGTGCTGCCTCTGATGCCTGTGCTACCTCTGATGCCTTTGCTGCCTCTGATGCCTATGCCACCTCTGATGCCTTTGCTACCTCTGATGCCTATTCCACCTCTGATGCCAGTGCCACCTCTGATGCCTGTGCCTTCTCTGATGCCTTTGATGCCTGTGCTGCCTCTCATGCCTTTGCTGCCTCTGATGCCTGTGCCAACTCTGATGCCTGTGCCACCTTTCATGCCTGTGCCACCAATGCCTGTGCCACCTCTGATGCCTATGCCACTGCCAATGCCTGTGCCACCTCTGATGCCTATGCCACTTCCAAGGCCTGTGCCTCATCTGATGCCTTTGCTACCTTTGGTTGAAAGTAAGCATAAAGGTTTCCTGCTTTTCTTTTGTTCGTCATGATATTTACTTTCAAAAATGATTTTCAGTTGCCTTAAAAAAGAACACACATTTAGTTACTCCAAAAGCCAAATCACATTTCTTTTAGTGAAAACAAAATCACTGATGATTAAAACAACCAAGTTCATGACATTTATCTAGAAATACTCCATTAAACATCAAATGAAGCAACTGACTGCTACAATTTACCAGGCAGCAATGTCATTCAGGTACGCCATGGCATACTTCTCAGCACCATTTAACATCTGGTTCACCAACCTTTGGAAAGTGGCCGGGGTGTTCTTCATTCCGAAAAGCATTACTTTAAATTCAAATAAGCCTAATGGAGTGATGAAGGCTGACCTCTTCCTGGCTCTGGTAGTTAACTCTACCTACCAATACCCCTTGGTCAGGTCAATAGTTTTAAGGTAGGTCGCCCCTCCCAACTTGTCCAGGAGTTCATCTGTCCGGGGCATTGGATAGGTGTCTGACTTTGAGACTGCATTCAATCCATGATAGCCCACACAGAAATGAGTAGAGCCATCTGGCTGGGGCACAAGGACTATGGGTGAGGCCCAGGGGCTGTGGGATCTCTGGATTACCCCCTAAATCCAGCATTTCCTCCACCTTCCTCCTATATACTTTTGGACAGCCTCTGACTCCTTATATGCTGTCTGCTGTATGGGCATCTGTGTCCCTATCTCCACATTGTGCATTGCTAAGGGGTTTAGTCCAGGCTTGGTGCTAAACAGTGGGGCAAAGTCTACTAAAACCTTCCTTACTTCCTGGATCTTGTCTGTGGCCAGCTGGGGAGACAGTTTAACTGCCTCCACAGAGGACTCCCACTTGCTTTCTTCCAGCAAGTCCAGAAGGGGGTCTCCTTTGTCCGTCCCCTCCCCAGGACTACATTCTGCGAACACCATGTCAGCCCTATTGGCATATGGCTTCATTGTGTTGACATGGTACATTCTTTCTGTCTGCAGGTAACTCTATGATATAGTTCATGTCATTTACCTTTCTGACTACTTTGTATGGTCCTGCCTATTCAGCCTGTAGCTTGTCTTTCAGGACCGGGATAAGGACCATAACTTCCTGACCAACCGTGTACGAGCAAGCTCTGGCTCTGCGGTCATACCACACTTTTTGTTTCTGTTGGGCAGCTGTCAGGTTGCTCTGGGCTGTCCCTATAAGCTTTTTCAGCCTTTCCCTAAACCTAAGGACGTAACCCACTATGGGAGTTCCCTGGGTGGCATGCTTGCCTTCCCAGTCCTCCCAGATCAAGTCTAGGGGCCCATGTACCCGGCATCCACATCAGAGTTCAAAGGGGGAAAATCGTGTTGACTCTTGGGGCACCTCCTTGTATGCAAACAACAGGTGGGAAAGGTATTTCTCCCAGTCCCTCCCATGCTGTTCAGCAAATGCTTGGAGCATTGACTTCAGGGTAGCATTAAATCTTTCCACAGGCCCATTGGCTTGTGGGTGATAAGGTGTTGTGCACCTCTGTACCACCCCACACTTCTCCCACAAACATTTCATCAGTTCCTACGTGAAGGAATCCCCTCGATTGGTGATAACCTCCTGTGGAAACTCAACATGGGAGAAAATTCCAAGTAAGTCATCTGCCACTTTGTCTGTCCTCATTGAGGATAGGGCAACTACCTCTGGATACTGGGTGGCATAATCCACCACAGTCAGCATGAACCTCTTCCCAGAGAGTTTTTTTTTTTAAAGGCCCCACAACATCCATTCCCACCCTCAGGAATGGCTCCTCCACTATAGACACTGGAATTAGGGTGTCTTGAGTTTTCATACCTGCCTTTCCTATTTCTTGGTATTGGTGACAAGACCTGCAATACTCCTTCACCTGCTGGGTGAAGTTGGGCCAATAGAAATTTTGGGCCAACCACTGCATAGTGCATGCAATTCCTAGATGACCAGACCAGGGAATATCATGTGCAATCTTGAGCAACTGATACCCCTGGGGAATGACAAGCTGCCTGCCTACCACCCTTCCCTCTGCCTGCTTAGCCTGAGTATACAACAGTCCTTTTTCACAATAAACCTTATGTTTACCATTACCTCCCTCTGCTCCATCAGACTCTACCCAAACTCTCAGCTTCTCTAGACTAGAGTCACTTTTCTGAGCAGCTGCAAACTCCTTACACTTTCCCAAGGCATGGGACAGGCCCATTTCAGTTTCTAAACTAGGGTCCCTAGCACTCACATCAGGGAACTCAGGATCACTGTCATCCCTAACCCTCTGACAATGGGTCACCCCTCCTTCTTTGGAGTAACCTTTTGCAGCTATGTGGCTAACTGCTACTGGGGAAATTTCTACTCCCTTTTCATTAGTCTCCATCTCAGCAGACACAGGCTGGGGAACCAGCCTTCCAGTGGTTTCCACAATGGCTTCATTTGTCACTGTAACCTTGGAGGGGCACCCACAGCACAACTGCCTTATGTGAGACAATAACACACTACATTTTTATATTACAAATCATAGAGCAATCATAACCAGCTGGCCAAGCATCACAGTCCTGACCCTTTTTTCCTTTTGCCTCTTTGCCTGTCCTCACCTGGACCTCCAATGATACTGTCCTGTCTGTGATCACTGGAACCACATGATTCCAGGAGCACTGCATTCCAAATCCTATTACTGCTGGTGGTGAACAGTAGCACAAAATCCAACATGCCCTCCTCCCTTTTTGAGCCCTGAAATAATTACTCTGGTAATGCCTCCTGTCCTGACAGGCACGTACCTGAAATGGATTCCTATCAGCCGCGATTGGAACTTTCCAGCCCATGCCCGACATGTTGAAATCCACAACTAGCACCACAACCCCTAGACTTCCTTCTAACTTTAGTGTCTCTCCCTGTGAATTGTCTATCTGTGGATGGTGGCACAGTGACTGGCTTGCAGACCACCCAGATCTGGATTAATTCCCCTTTCCCACATAAAGGATCCAGCATGGATTTGTGGCTGAAAAGGCTATTTTTCCTAAGGATCCAGAATGGGTCCTATTTGATAAATCAGAAAAAACAGATCTGTTTGCTTACTCTTCGTAATTTCTTTCTCTTCTCACATACCAATACATTTTCACACTTAGCCCAATAAGCAATGGATTATATTCCTCATGTATTGGTTTCTGTGAGAAAAGATGAAGGAAGAGTTAGAGTAAGCAAACAAATATTAGGAGCACAATTTGAAGGGGGGGGGATGGCTCAGCGGTAATGTGAGGAAGTATTTTTTCACAGAGAGAGCTGTGGATGCATGGAATGGCCTCCCTGAGGAGGTTGTGGAGTCAGAAACAGTGGAAGATTTCAAGAATGCATGGGACAGACATAAGGCAATTCTAGGAAGTGGGGGCAGGAGGAAGTAGGCTGTTGGTTAACTAGTATCTGCAGCTTATCCATTAGGTATGGACATGGGCAGACTGCATGTGTCAAGCAGTCCTTATCTGCCATCAGATTCTATGTTCTGTGTTTCTATGCTAGTACCTCTTTTACAAAAAAGAATCACTGTGGGTTGGCCTTAAGGAACTTGGAAGTGGTCCTTTCAGACATGAAACACTGACTGGATCCTTTAGGTGACTTTTCAAGTACTGTATTAGAAACAAATACTTTTTTGGAATGATAACTATTTTAGAGTTTTAGAGACTTCCTTCCCTCTAAGCGTTCTTACTGTTTGCCTAGCATTCTTCAGGAACAATCCACAATTAAGTAGTTTGTACAGCTCTTTATTTAAGGCTAGGTAAAGGGATACTGTCAAGTCAACCCACTTGGAACATATTATTTTTGGTTGAAAACATACATCTTATGACTGGACACCTTGTGTAAACCTTGTTGAATTAGTTGGTTGTTTGATCTGCTTCCATTCTTAGTAGAACTAAAATGCATGGGAGTGTTGCAATTATACCAACATTGTTTTGCTTCTAATCCTTGACATTCTTATTGCATACATCCTGAACATTAGGAACACCCCTAAACACTATGGTGACTCACGGTGTAACAGTATACACTCCTCACACAGCATTATCAGTGGCAAGACTGTGTTAGGAGCATTCTGAACAAAGTCCAAGAAAGGGTAAACAAACACATTTGTGTATGGTGACATCAGATATGCGAGGTAGTTTTTTTTTTCACTCTTAAAAAGAAAAGAGGACTCCAAATCAAACTACCAGCCACACCAGCACACTGTGCAACATTTGAACAATCAGATTCATAAAATATGTTTTTAATCTAGGGACAGTTTCAGGCCTAAAGGGGTTGAATGACTGTCTCTCTTTAAGCAACCAGAACCAATCCAACTCCCTTTTCTTTAGCAGATAAGTCACAACACCCTTCCCCCCATTCCCTAGTTACCTGCTGCTGCTGCTGAACTGGTCTATCTATGTTCTGGAGTTGTCTAGTCTAGGTTATAAGTAGATATAATCTTCTGAGTTGTTTGTTACATGGAAAGTATAACCCCCTCCCCGGGCCCCACCCCATGATATTTTTTCATTAATCATCTTGTTTTGGGGTTAGCAGTGATTTCAAGTGCAATGCTGTGTGTGTGTGTGTGGTGAAAAAAAAAAAAAAAAACTTTCCGAGAATTCCAAATCCTGTCCCCCCCCCAAAAAAAGAAACAGTTGAACTTTACTGTATCAGACTCAGAAGCTATTGCTAATACTTTCTTAAAATGCTGAGGATAACCTCAAAATATAAGATTCTGTAGAGCTTTTTGGTCACATACCCTTAAGTCACCACACAAGTATGTTGCTACTAACCCTGCAAAATCAGCACTAAAGTATCCAAAATGTTGTTTGGAAAGTAAGCACATTTAATTTATCTGTGTGGTGGCAGGTGCTACAGCTTGAAGGTAATAAAACAGCCTATTGCTGAGTATATGTGCACACACTATTAGGTTAAAAAAAAAGTTCTACAGTTCAATATAGAAACTGTTTCAGACAGAGTTTCCCTAACAAATTCTGTTGAAAATATTTGCACATTTGTCCACATGGAATTTTATTTGTTATTATGATGCTTGCACACATGTACAAGAAACACATTGTGTCACCTTCCTACTCAAGCTGGCTGTGGAGGCGTGGCAGTGTTGTGGCCAATGGCAGCAGTCTGTTCTGGGACTGATCTCTGCTGTGGCCAATAGAGGAGCATGCTGTCAATGATGGCAGTTAATGAGCGTGCCACTATGATCAAGGAAACTGGCCGCTGCAATCAAGGAGTACCCCGTTACTACGCAATCAGCTGTTTTTACTGCAGAGCATCCCTGACTGCAGCCATCAATTATAAGCAGCATTGTGTGGTGTTCCTATGGCAATGGCTTCTCCGTTGGCCTCTCACAGTCCTCACAAACCTGACAGAAGCCACCACCCACTGTTCAGTGTGCCTTCCTGGTGAAACATTTCTATAAATAAAAGAAAAGCTGATGGGGGGTGCCCAATCTCCCTGTTGGCATGAACCCTACCCAGTTCATTTGTCGATGGGGTAGCCCAGTCCCCATTGGCATGATGCACCCTCCCCATTTCTTGTGAGCCAAGGGGGTGCCCAAGCTCCCTTGGCTAATGCACACTCCCCCCAAGCACAAGCACAGTATATGTGCAATGGTGGTGCTCAGTCCTTGTCAGCTTCAGCTCCCCCCAAAAAGAAGCACCCAGGTGTGCCAGCACACTGGGAGCCCATGCCAGCGAGCAAAAAAGACTCCCACGTCATCTATATTTAAAACCTGTAAAAACAGAAAATGGTCACTCTGCCCCTCCCCAACCAACATCCACCCACTGCGCACCTACCTCCCCACACCCCCACCCCATACTTACCTCTGAAGCCAGGCGTGATGATCTTCGGTGGACCAGGAATACATCTGCACTCTTCAAAGCTGACCACAACTGCAGAAATGCCAGTAAGCTGTATAATGGCATAAATAGAGTTTTTTCAACTTAGGTGGATATCTCAGCCATTTTGGGGAATTTTTTCACCAAATGCTCAACATGGGGTTCTTGGGACCCCACCTCATGAACTCAGTCACTGTCATTTTGTTATTTGGTGCCAACGGTGATTTTGTGGTCACTGCATGGAACCACCTTTCTGGACCGATTAACAAAACGACAGTGTCACAGTTCATGAGGAAGGCCCCAAAAAACCCTTTGTTGAAAATGTGGTGAAAACATTCCCAACAAGCATTTGTCAATGCCGAATGTTTGCTTGTTGGCACTGGCATTGGTAGTGTAGAAATTACAGAGCTGCATAATAGGAATGGCAGTGAAGTATTAAACTGAAGCCAACCCCACCACCACCCCCCTGCAGAGAGTGACAGGCATTGGGGTGTGCCTTTGAGTCGTCAGGCATAACAACCACGCCATTTCACCACACTGTACCCTGCAGACACTGACAAGTGTCACGGTGTGCCTCGGGGTCTTTGGCCCTTATGCGCACCCCATTACATCAGGAAATATGGTGAGATGGGTGCGGTATAGGAGAATGGGGTGAAGTTTGGGCCTGAAGAGTCCGAGGCACACCTTGATGCCTCTCACTGGCTGCAGGGTGTGGGTGGGGTGGAATGGTATGAGCATGACAGGCAAGAATGCCAAGTCACACCCCTGATGCCTGTCATACTCTACAGGGTGGGGCGCTATGGTCGGAAACCCTAACGCCTCAGGCATTCGTTGGTATTTTCACTCCAAATTTTCAACATGTTTTTTTTGTGACCCCCACCTCATAAACAGTGGCAATATCAGTTTGTTAGCCGAAAACTGCTTTTGCACAGCAACTATGGCATTTGGCACCACAGGTGCAAATACACATTCCAAACAGGATGTGAAAAATGACAGTGGTACTGTTCATGGGGAGGTGTAAAAAATGGCAATGTTGAAAATCTCCTGTGAAAATCTTAAAAAAACTGGTGAAGTCACGAGCGTGCATAGAAACTGTGCAGTGCACACCCATAATGTAATTAGTTTGGGGATTTTTTTAGAGTAGATTAACACAGGCATTTTGGGACCTTCGATCATGAACAGTGTCAGTGTGATTTTCTTTATCTGTCTTGAACAATGATTTCCCACAGTGACCATGCATCTCTGCACTGAAAGTGTGAAAACACATTTGACCATGTTGTAGAAAATCAGCTGCACTGTTCATAAGGAGGTGTGGAAAAATGCCACTGGTAAAAATCTGGACTGAAAATATTACAAATTCATGAACCTACGAGGCATGGAAACTGCACAATGCTCACTAGTAACACAGTCATTTTATGGAGTTTTGTCACCAAATTTTCAACATAGCCATTTTAAGACCTCTGCTCATGACCAGTGTCACTGTGATTTTCTCAATCTGTCCCAAACATTGTTTTTGCAAACCGACTGTACCATTGTGCGCTACATATGTGGAAACACATTTTGGGCGAGATGTGAAAAATGGTAGCTGCACTTCTCATAAAGAAGTGGGGTAAAATGGCACTGTTGAAAATCTGGTGTGCAAATATTACAAATTCGCAAACTTGCCAGCATGCGTAGGAACTGTGCAATGTGCACTCCTAAAACAGTAATTTTTGGGAATTTTTTCACCAAATTTTCAACATACCCATTTTAACACCTCTGCTCATGACCAGTGTCACTGTGATTTTCTTAATGTGCCCCATACATTGATTTCACACACCGACTGTGCCATTGTGCGCTACATGGGCAGAAACACATTGTGGGCGAGTTGTGAAAAATGACAACTGTACTGCTCATAAGGAGGTGTGGAAAAATGGCAATGTTGAAAATCTAGAGTGAAAATATTGGAAATTTGCAAACTTACAAGCGTGCATAGGAACTCTGCAATGCACGCTCGTAAAACAGTCATTTTTAGGAATTTTTCACCAAATTTTCAACATAGCCATTTAAGACCTCTGCTCATGAACAGTGTCACTGTGATTTTCTTAATGTGTCCCGTACATTGATTTCGCACACCGACTGCGCCATTGTGCGCTACATGGGCAGAAACACATTTTGGGTGAGATGTGAAAAATGACAGCTGTACTGCTCATAAGAAGGTGTGGTAAAATGGCAATGTTGAAAATCTGGAGTGAAAATATTCAAAATTCGCGAACTTACGAGTGTGCGTAGGAACTGCACAATGCACGCTTGTAAAACAGTCATTTTTAGTAATTTTTCCACCAAATTTTCAAAATAGGCTTTTTGAAAGCCCACCTTATGAACACTGGCAGTGTCATTTTGTTAATCATTCTGGAAAGGTGATTTTGCACAGTGGCTGTGAAATCACCTTTATGGTCTGAGTAACGCCATGACTGTGCAAGAATTCATGAGGAGGGGTCCCAAAAACCCCATGTTGAAAATTTGGTGCAAAGCAAAAATTCCCAAAAATGCCTGAGATATGCAACAAAGTTGAAAAAACCCTATCTATCCCATTATACAGCTTACCGGCATTTCCTCAGTTTGCGGTCAGCTTTGAAGAGTGCAGACGTGTTCCTGGTCCACTAAAGATCATCAGCGGACTCGGAGGTAAGTATGAGTGTGAGGGAGGGTGTGGGGAGGCAGGGTGCACAGTGGGTGGAGTCTTGGGTTGTGGGGGCAGGGAGACTGCGAGGGACCTTTTTCTTTAGTTTTTTTTTGAAAAAGACGACCCGGGATGTTTGCCATGCTGGGGTGGGCTCCCAGCATGGCAGAAGAACGGGGGGCATGGAGCCGGTGAGGGATTGGGCACCCCCTTCGGCCATGGCATCTGCTGCCACACTGGGGTGGGCTCCCAGCATGGCACCCTTTTGGGGGGAAGACAGTGAAGCCGACGGGGAATTGGGCACCCCCGTCTGTGACAGCATGGGGAGGACAGTGGGCCGACAGGTGATTGGGCACCCCGTGAGGCCATTACATCATTTTGCCACGCTAGGGTGGGCTCCTAGCGTGGCACCTGGCTCTTTGGGGAGGGACGTGAAGCTGATGGGGGATTTGGCACCCCCGTCGGCTGTACAGTGTGGAGGGGGGAGGGGGAAGGCGCTGCGTGCGCGCGTGTGTGTGGGGGGGGAGAGCTCTGCTCACTCAAGCGGAGCTCTCCCTTTCAACTGTATGCCACTACATTTTCAGCTGTCATAGACAGCTAGAGCAGTGACTGGCGCTCTGTGACCGCACCTGCAAATACACTGACAGAATTGGAAGAGGCTGACACACCTCTGGAAAACTCGTATGATGGCACTATGTTTCTTGCACATGCGTGCAAGCAAACATAAAAATGACTGTTTTATGAGCATGCATTGTGCAGTTCCTATGAACGCGCATAACTTCAAGAATTTTTAATATTTTCACTCCAGATTTTCAACATTATTATTTGACCACACCTCCTTATGAACAGTACAGCTGTCATTTTTCACATTTCGCCTGAAATGTGTTTTCACACATGTAGTGCACAATGGCTTGATTGGTGTGCAAAATCAATGTTTGGGACAAATTAAGAAAATCACAGTGGCATTATTCATGACCAGAGGTCTTTAAAGGCCTATGTTGAAAATTTGGTGGCAAAAGTCCATAAAATGACTGTGTTATAAGCATGCATTGCGCAGTTTCCATGCACCCTCGTAACTTCATGACTTTGTAATATTTTCACTCCAGATTGTCAGCACTGGCATTTTTCCACATCTTCTTAAGAACAGTACAACTATCATTTCTCACACCCTGACCAAAATGTTTTTTCACACTTCCAGTGCAGAATAGCACAGTCGCTCCAAGAAATTAATGTTCGGGACAGATTAAGAAAATCACAGTGACACATTTCTTGAGTGGAGGTCCCAAAATGCCTATGTTCAAAGTCTGGTGTAAAAAATCCGCACAATAATTACATTATGGGTGTGTGTTGCGCAGTTTCTATGCACGCTTGTGACTTCACCAATTTGTTTTATATTTTTACTCCAGATTTTCAACATCAACATTTTTTTTACACATCCTCATGAACATTACAGCTGCCATTTTTCACATCCTGTTTGAAATGTGTTTTTGCACCTGTGGCACCAAATGACACAGTCGCTGTGCAAAATCACTTTTCAGTTAATGAACTGATAGTGTCACTGTTCATGCAGTGGGGTCACAAAATGCCCATGTTGAAAACTTGGAGTAAAAATAGCAAGAACGCCCAAGGCATTAGGGTTTCTGACCATAATGCCCTACACCATAGGGACTGACAGGTATCAGGGGTGTGACTTGGGATTGTCGACAATAATGCTTACGTCATTCCACTCCCACCCTGCAACCAGTGACAAGCATCAAGGTGCGCCTTGGATTCTTTGACCCCAGAGTTCACTCCATTCTGCTATACTATGGGCAGACTGGATGGGCCTTGCGGTCCTTATCTGCCATCAACTTCTATGTTTCTATGTTGTATACTGCACCCATGTCAGCATATTTCCTTATGGAATGAGGTGAGTGTAAAGCCCGAACCCCCAAGGCACACCTCAACACTTATCAGTGTCTGCAGGGTAGGGTGAGGTAAAATGTTGTGACTGTTACGGGCAATGACCCAAAGGCACACTGCAATGCCTGTCCATCTCTGCAGGGTGGGGGTGGAGCTGGCATCAGTTCAGTACTTCACTGCCATTCCTATACCGCATCTGTCTAACTCCTGCACTTGCACTGCTAATGCCAGCAAGCAAACATTTGGCATTGACAAATGATTGTGTTTATGTTAAATTCATCCTCTGTCACCTATTCTCTGGCTGTTCTGTGAGAGAGACAGAGTGTGGTGAAGGAACAATGATTCCTAGTGGCTGTTTTATTTCAGTTCTCTTATTGAATTATCTTATTGAATTTATCACTTTGGTGACTGTTATTATCCCCCAAAGGGCATATGAGTCTGGTCACCCCAAGATGTATGGGCTAATGGACCTACAAGATGTTGGGTAATGGCCCCCCATTGGGTGCAGTGATTGCCCCCCAGTACATGGACTGGCCCATCATCCTCCAAGTAGTGTGTTCTGGTTCCCATGCCATCTTCAGGGTACTGATCTAGTCCAGTGTCATTGTACTAAATCCCCACCCCCATTAACTGTGTACTGGTTTCATCCACCCCATGTGCGTACTTCTGGTCCACCAGGCATATGGTACAGGGCCCAACCCCCCATGTTCATGGTACTGTCCCTCCCCATGTGTGGTTGCTGTTTGTCCCCTCCCAAATGCAAGGTTCTGGTCACTTCCCGGGGGCAGGGTACTTGTCTCCCACATGTGCATGGTGATGGCCCAACCACACAAGCAGCATATTACTGCCCCCCCCAGTATTGGTACCAGTCCCCCAATGTGATGGGTACTCGCCCCCCCTCAGGTGTATGTGTCTGGTCACCCCCAGGTGCATGGGGACATGGTCCCCTAAGATGCAGAATATTGCCCCCCCATCAGGAGCAGTGATTGGTCTCCCCCCAGGTTCAGAGCCAGCCAGTCATCCCTCAAATAGTGCATACTGGTCCCAACCCTATTGTCAGGCTACTGGCCCTCCCCACCACCATGTACTGTGTACTGGTTTCCAGCTCAGTGTCAGTGAACTGGTCCCGCCACCCTCATGTGCAGCACACTGGTTCCCCCCTCCCTCTCCCCATGTGCACAGTTCTGGTCCCCACCCCACAGTGCATGGTACTCGGCCCTTCCCCCACCCCTCATGTTTAGAGTACTGTCCCACACCACCTCCCCACAGGTGCTGGTATCTGCCACTCTCCCAGGTGCAGGGTTCTGGATCAGCCCAACATGTAGGATATTGCTCTCCCCCCTACTTGCACCCCATTAAGGAAAGTGATTGGACCCCAACCCCCCAGTTTCCCATCATTCCCCAAGTAGTGTGTACTGGTCCCCATCCCAGTGTCAGGTTCCTGGCACCCCCTCCACCCCCACTTGCAGTGTACTGGTTACCCCGCTCAACCTCCTCATGTGCACAGTTCTGGTCCCCCAGGTGCATGATACTTGGCCCTTCCCCAACCCCCATGGTAAGAGTGCTGTCCAACCCCACCTCCCGACAGGTGTTACCATCAGTCCCCTCCCACAGATGCAGGATTCTGGTTCATCCCAACTAGCAGTGTATTGCTTCCCCCTCCCCCATGTTTTGGTACCAGCCCCCCCCAAGGTGATGGGTACTCACCCCCAGCCATTGGGTGTGGTCAACCTCCAGTTGCATGGGGAAATGGTCAGCCAAGATGCATGGAACTGGCCCCTCCATTAGGGCAATGTTTGGTCTCCCCCAGTTCCTATCATCTTTCAGTGAGTGTCTATTGGTTCCAACTTCAGTGTCATCAATCAATCAATCAACCAAAATTGTATTTGTAAAAAGCACTTTTCTGCAACCAAGGTGCTTGTACATAAAATAGGCATCATAAAACATTATAAAAATAACAACATCATTAATCGGTAAAGCCCAACATTTTAAACTGTATAAATTACAGAGGCAGCCTAAAAGCTACTCTAAGTCAAGCTAAATAAGCGTGCTTTCAATGCCATTTTAAACTCTGGATGGTCAGGCAGTCTCACACCCGGCGAGGTAGAGAATTTCACAGGGTCGGGGCCACAAAATTAAAAGACCGGGCCCCAGATGTCTTTAAACAGATCCTGGGAATCTCTACCAATCCCTCATCAGTGGATTGGAGAGGGCAGAAGGGGCATTAAGGGTGAAGGAAATCTTGCAATTAACTGGGTCCCTGATTGTGTAGGGCTTTATACATCAGTAAACCAACCTTGAAGATGATCCACCACTGTACTGGCAGCCAGTGCAGTCCGCGGAGAACAGGCGTTCTATGACTGGTCCTAGAAGAACCCATCAATAGCCTGGCTGCCGCATTCTGCACTAGCTGCAGGTGGCGGATATCTACCCCCTTTAGCCCTAGGTGAAGGAAGTTGCAGTAGTCAAAGTGGGAGGTAACAAAGGCATGGACCTAAGTTGGAAGGTCATAGGGAGGAACCAAATGTTTCATCAGGGCGATATTCCTCATATGGTAAAGAGAGGGTTTGACTACAGCCGCCACCTGAGATTTCAGGGTTAGGCCATTATCAAAAATAACACCCAGGTTCCACAGCCAGTCTGAAGCAGTCAGCTGTACACCCCCAAACCACAACCCATAGGGTAATCCTGTCAACATACCCACCTCTCAACAATCTGGGTCCACAAACAGCACCTCGGTTTTAGTTGGGTTCAGCCTAAGCCAACTCACACTCATCCAGTCTTGGATCTTGGGTAGACAGTTGTTAAACACTGACAGGAACACATCCTGATCAGGTACAAAGGACATTTACAGCTGAGTATCATCTGCATAGCAGGGAAACTCAAACCGTACCACCTAATGATCTCTCCCAACGGCAGCACATACAGTGCAAACAACATGGGAGACAGAATGGAACCCTGCGGTACCCCACAGTACAGAGGGGCTGAGGAATAAACTCCTGACACCACTCTCCAAGTCCTACCCTCAAGTAAAGATTGAAACCATCTGAGGACTGTACCAGACAGTCCACAGATGAACCACAGGAGTTCCAACAGTATCCCATGGTCAGCAGTGTCAAATGCTGCAGAGAGATCGAGAAGGTCCAAGATGGAACGGGTCCTACAATCTCTAGCTATCAGGTCATTTATAGTATTCGTGCAAGGCCCATCTCAGTGTTATGTCTCTTCCTAAATCCTGACTGGAGAGAATTATAGATATTGTGGCTGGTCAAATGGTCATCCAACTGCGACGTAACCACCTTCTCGGTAACTTTATCCACAAAGGGCAGATTAGAGACAGGTCTGTAGTTCGCCAAACAGTCTGGGTCCAGGGAGGGTTTTTTAAGGAGGGGCCAAATAACTGCCTCCTTCAGGGGATCCAGAAAGATACCCCTCTCCAATAACCTCCAGACTATTTTGCATGGCCCAGGTTAGATATCTCTACGCATCCTACTAGGAAGTGTATGGGTCTGGGATACAAATTACAGCAGGTTGGTTGCAACATCTGGATGACCAACACAATGACAGTGATTGCAGGTCAACGAAAGTCAGATCAAATAAACTGAGGACCTGACATCTCCTGCTGACCTCCGCAGCTCCCATTAGAGGGGGCCAGACAGATGCCAGAACTGACTGTTGTAATCTTATTTATGAAGAATTGAGTAAACTCATCACAACATTCTTGTGAAAAAGCTCTCACAGGTTGAAGACAGATTGGATTGCACAATCTGTCCACAGTCCACAAGAGCTGAGCTGGTCAATTCTGCTCAGCAGCAATCTCCCTGGATAAGAATTCTGCCTTCTTATAGGTGATTGCCAATTGATAGGCCACATAATGGTCCATCAGCCTAAGCATGTCACACTCCAGTCCTGACTTCTGCCAGCTCCTCTCTAGCCTTGGTCCCACTCTCTTCAACTCCTTCAAGGTCTCATCAGACCAAGGAGACCCTGAATGATGAGTGAGGGTATGAACACAAACAGGAGCTATGGAATCCAGGTCTGCCACCACTGCCTTATTATAGGCAAGTACCAGATCCCCTGGATCCATGCATTCATCCTGTATACCCGATAGATCCAGCATCGTTATTAGGCCATCTGGGGTAACACCCCTCAAAGGGCAGTACTGGACCATTTCAATAGGGGTAAGCCTACTGGGGAAGCCATGGAACTGAACCTGATGGTGTGATGGTCAGACCACATGACTGGCTCCACCACCAAACTGGATATCTCCATCCCCAGAAGGAACACCAAGTCCAATGAGTGACCACCAATATGGGTCAAGGAGGTAACATCCTGTGTAAGGCCCAGTGATCTTATTAGCTAGAGGAAGTCATGTTACTGGCACCCCACCCCCATTAACAGTGTACTGGTTACCCCTCTTTATGTGCACAGTTCTGGTCCACCAAATGCATAGTTCCTGGCCCTTCCCTAATCCCAGATGTTCAGGGTACTGTCCTACCCATCCCACTTCCCCATAGGGAGTTGCTATTGCTCCCCCTCACACCCCAATGCATGGTTCTGGTCACCTCCCAGGTGTTAGGCACCAGTTCCTTCACGAGTGCATGGTAGTTGTCCACCCCCATGATCAGCATATTGGTCTCCCCACCCTCGGTACTGATAGTGCTCTCCCCAGTGTGATGGGCACTAGGCCCCCCAGGTGTAGGGGTCTGGTCACCCCCAGGTGCATGGGGAAATGGTCACACAAGATGCAGGGCACTGGCCCCCAATCAGATGCAGTGATTGCCCCCCCCCAGGTTCAGAGACTGGCCAATCATCCCTCAAGTAGTGGGTACTGGTCCCAATCCCATTGTCAGGCTACTGGTCCCCCCCATCATGTACTGTGTACTGGTTCCCAGCTCAGTGCACTGAACTGGTCCCACCCACCCTCATGTGCAGCACACTGGTCTCCCCCTCCCTCCCTCTCCCCATGTGCATGGTTCTGGTCCCCCCAGCACATGGTACTGAGCCCTTCCCCCACCCCCTCTTGTTCAGGGTACTGTCCCACCTCACATCCCCAAAGGTGCTAGTATCTGCCACCCCATCCCACAGATGCAGGGTTCTGAATCACCCCAACAAGCAAGGTATTGCTTCCCCCCTTCCCCATGTACTGGTAACAGTCCCCCACCCCCAAGGCGACAGGTACCCCCCAGGTGTGTGGGTGTCTGGTGACTCAACATCCAGTTGCACTGGGAAATGGTCCCTCATGATGCAGGGTACTGGCCCCCCATTAGGGAAAGTGATTGGTCCCCAACCCCCCAGTTTCCCATCATCCCCAAGTAGTGTGTACTGGTCCCCATCCCAGTGTCAGGTTACTGGCACTCCCTCCACCACCACTTGCAGTGTACTGGTTACCCTCCTCACTTTCCCCATGTGCACAGTTCTGGTCCCCAGGTGCATGGTACTTGGCCATTCCCCAACCCCCATTATGTTAATGGTACTGTCCCACCCCACCTCCCCACAGGTTTTGCTATCAGTCTCCTCCTTCAGATGCAGGATTCTGGTTCAATCCAACTAGCAGTGTATTGCTTCCCCCTTCCCCCATGTAGTGATACCACCCCCCCATTCAAGGTGATGGGTACTCGCCCCTATCCACTGGGTGTAACTGTCTAGTCAACCCCCAGGTGCATGGGGAAATGGTCAGCCAAGATACATGGTATTGGCCTCCCATTAGGGGCAGTGTTTGGTCCCTTCCCCAGTTTCCCATCATCCTCCAATTAGTGTATTCTCTCTCCAGTGTGATGTTACTTGTACCCCAACCCCCACTAATAGTGTACTGGTAAGTTCCCCCTTCCCTCTATGTGCATGATTCTGGCCCACCAGATGCATGATACTTGGCCCTTCCCCAACCCTCCATGTTCAGGGTACTGTTCCACCCATCCCACCTCCCCATATGGGGTTGTTATTGGTCCCCGTCTAACCCCCAATGCATGGTTCTGGTCATCTCCCAAGTGCTGGGCACTGGCTCCCCCACATGTGGATGGTAGTTGTCCAACCCACGATCAATGTGTTGCTCTCCCCCCTCCTGGTACTGGTACCAGTCCTCTGAATGTGATGGGTATGCAGCCCTCTCTGGTGTAGGCATCTGGTCACCCCCAGGTGCATGGGGAAATGGTCCCCCAAGATGTAGTGTACTAGCCCCCAACCAGGGGCAGTGATTGGTCCCCCACCTCCCACCTAGGTTCAGAGACCAGAACATCATCCCTCAAGTAGTGTGTACTGGTCCCAACTCCACTCTCAGGCTACTGGACCCCCTCCACATACTATGTACTGGTTTCCACCCCAGTTACAGGGGACTGGTCCCCCCATCCCCATGCACAGTGGGTGGAGGATAATGGGGGAAAAGAAAAAATTACTCACCATAGTAATGTTGTTTCTTCTAATGGAGTCTTGCTGTATTCTTACTATATGCAGTTAGCCCCAGAACCTGAACTGCCCCTGAACGGAAAGGGTTATCTCTATGCAGCAGCATTGAATGTTGAACTCGAGCTCAGTTTTCAGACCTCTTTCTCTGGTACTTCTCAGTGTAACCGTCAGATTCTTATGAGCAAACTAACTAACTATAGATATGGAAATTGTTTAACTTTTAGGCCAAAAGGCAACAAAGCTGGGTCAAAAAGACTCAAGTCGAGAACCCAAGAAAAAGGTGGTGAAAAAAATAGATAACAAAATCTGAAATTTTGAGTTTCCCAAGGTTCCTTTTATATATATTATTTGGGAAAGGGGAGATAGAAATAGGAGAATCAACAAACTTGTATGAATAATCTATCTCAACCCTTATAAGATAATATGAATCAATATGACTCCATAATAATGATCACATATTTTAATAATTCATGAAAACACTTCAAAAATATTTTTTATATTACAATAATATTTCCTTTCAATATATCTACAAATAAACTTATATTTCTGTTTCAAAAAATAATTGTAACAATGCTCCAAATATAATTGTAACGTTTCAGAACTCAAGTTTGTTCATCAGACTTGGAGCTTATTCTGTGAACAGAAAATGTGAAAATAAAAAACTTATATTAGAATTTTTGTTTTTTAATATAACAAAGCTAGTAAATATATCATATTATTACTAGATCAATAATAATTGCATTATTGATAGGTGGAACAGACCTATTAACACATAAGGATATCCTGAAGGCGATTTCTGTAATGTCCACGGCTTGCTCCTTTAAATGGGGGCTTTTACATACACTTCAATAACAAAATGTCCCCTGTGAAAAAATTCAAATATCTAAGTAAATCTAAGCAATTTTTTTCAATGAATTTAATAATATTAATGCTCAAAAGGGCTGCTTACTTATAAGTGAAGTCCTTATGTTTAAGCACTCGTCATATGGGGTTTGAAACTTAGCCGTACTGACTCTGCTTGAAATAAACATATTTAAAACATTATAAACAAATGTTTATATATATTAAAGTAGTTTAGAAAAGGATATATTCAGTAAATAGAAATTATACCTTTAAAGGATCCAATAGACCATTTTTGTGTCTCGTTTGTTATCAACATTTAACCCTGAAAAAAAGAAAATTCATGATATCCTTTTACAATATTATTCTTAAAGTTTAAAACAAATGTTGAGTCAGTTATTATAATCCTTACCAGTTCTCCCAAATTCAAAATTTAAAGTGCTTAAAGATTCAATGAAGAACTGAATTGCAAGCCACCGCCATTAAGCGTGGACACCGTTTTACTTACAACACGCCAACTGACTTCACAAGTGTGCACTTAGAGAAGAAAGGGGGGCCAGACCACACAGGTATACACACTAGCGTGTACACATCATGATGTGATGTTTAACTGGGTGGTCCGGTCATATAAATGAAAACTCAAATATAATGATGTAGTTTCATCCTTTCTAAGTACGTGACTCAGTACATATGTTAATTGCTTCATAAGGTGAAATCAAACACTTAGTACAAACTCATCACAATGGCAAAATGAAGAAACTACGAATATCCAAAAGGCGACACTAGGAAATAGGTGATATAGATAATATACATTCATTAATCATGAACCATCTAGTTAAATGTTTCATTAGATCTATTCAAATAGATGGGTTAAATAATAATAATTTCATTATTTTTTAGGTAAAACTAACCTATTAACATATGAAGATATCACAAAGACGATTGTTATTAATGGTAGCAGCTAGCTCCTTAAATGGGGGGGGGATACATCGTGTGTGTGCTTCATTGGTAAACTATTCCAAATCTTTTAGCTGTGAGTCAATTTGGAATGTTTTCATAAGTCTCAACAAGTTTCATAGTAGAATTAAATAATATCGATGCACAAAACGTGCTTACTTTTAAATAAAGCCCTTATATATGGGCATTGAGTTAGTGAAATCCTTGCCAATATTCAATGTAATGGATTTACAGCGTTTGAAAATATTCTAAAGGGGGCCGAATTGTAAGCTGCCACCATTAAGCATGAACACCGTTTAACTTACAGCATGCCAACTGACTTTCACAGGTTCATGTGTATTCCTGTGTGATCCAGACCCCTTCCCTTTTTAAGTACACACTTGTGAAAGTCAATTGGTGCTGGCTAAAGTTAAACAGCGTTCTCATGCTTAATGGTGCAGCTACTACTGCTCCTTTAGAATATTTTCAACCAACCATTGAAGAGTGATGCGAAAGGCTTTTTCCCTTGTGGAAATTGCGTGCATTGTAATAATGGTATTAAAATGAAAAACATTAAGAGCACTTGGGATGATCAAATATACAATATTAAGGATTTAATTACTTGTAATACAGAATATGTTGTTTATTTTATTATTTGTCCTTGCTCATTATATTATATTGGTGAGACCACTAGACCATTAAAAATAAGAATCACAGAGCATAAAAGCACCATCCGCGGACAAGATTTACGTTCTCCACTAGCTCGACATTTTACTGAGAGACAACATCAAGTGTCAAGTTTGAAATTTTTTGGTATTGAGAAAATACCTGAATTACAAAGAGGTGGCGACAGAGAAAGGATTTTACTTAAAAGGGAAGCGTGGTGGATCTTTCACCTGAAAACCCATCTACCTAGATATGGACTAAATGAAACACTTAACTGGACTGTTTATGATTAATGAATGCATATTTGCATCATTTATTCCTGTGTACTTTCTTATATATATATATATATATATATATATATATATATATATATATATATTTTGACATTTGTTAATTATTATGTTTTGTCATTATGATGGGTTTATATTTATTGGTTTTTCTCTTCATATGAAGCAGTGAATATAAGTACTCAGTTAGATACTTAGAAGGGGGAAACTCCATTAATACTCTGGAGCTTTCATTTACATGATCTGACCTCCCAGTAAAACGTCATTTTATGACGTATACACGTTCATGTGTATACCTGTGTGGTCCCGCCCCTTCCCTTTTTAAGTACACACCTGTGAAAGTCAGTTGGTGCGCTGTAAGCTAAAAGGCGTTCATGCTTAATGGCGGCAGCTTACAATTCAGCCCCCTTTAGAATATTTTCAAACGCTGTAAATCCATTACACTGAATATTGGCAAGGACTTCACTAACTCAATGCCCATGTATAAGGGCTTTATT
This sequence comes from Neoceratodus forsteri, assembly GCA_016271365.2. NCBI lineage: Eukaryota > Metazoa > Chordata > Ceratodontiformes > Ceratodontidae > Neoceratodus > Neoceratodus forsteri. Next base: position 26,987,463 of record JADMNL010000035.1, on the reverse strand, counting down.
TAAAAGTAAGCTCGTTTGTGCATCGATATTATTTAATTCTACTAAGAAACTTGTTGAGACTTATGAAAACATGCAAAATTGTCTCACAGATAAAAGATTTGGAACAGTTTACCAATGAAGTACACACATGATGTATCCTCCCCTTCCCCCCCATTTAAGGAGCTAGCTGCTGCCATTTATAACAATTGCCTTTTAGATATCTTCATATGTTAATAGGTTAGTTTTACCTAAAAAATAATGAAATTATTATTGTTTAACCCATCTATTTGAATAGATCTAATGAAACATTTAACTAGATGGTTCATGATTAATGAATGTATATTATCTATATCACCTATTTCTAGGTCGCTTTTGGTTCGTTGTTTCTTCATTTTGCCATTGTGATGAGTTTGTACTAAGTGTTTGATTTCACCATATGAAGCAATGAACATATGTACTGAGTCAAGTACTTAGAAAGGGGGAAACTCCATCATTATATTGGAGTTTTCATTTATATGACCGGACCACCCAGTTAAACGTCACATCGTGATGTGTACACACTAGCGTATATATCTGTATGGTCCGGCTCCCCTTTCTTCTCTAAGTGCACACCTGTGTAGCCAGTTGGTGCATTGTAAGTAAACCGGTGTCCGTGCTTAATGGCGGCGGCTTGCAATTCGGTTCTTCTTTGAATCTGTAAGCGCTTTAAATTTAGAATATGGGAAAACTGGTAAGGACTACAATAACTGACTCAATATTTGTTTTGAACTTTAAGAATAATATTGTAAACGGATATCTTAAAATTTTTTTTTTCAGGGTTAAATGTTGATAATAAACGAGACACAAAAATGGTCTATTTGATCCTTTAAAGGTATAATTTCTATTTACTGAATATATCCTTTTCCAAACTACTTCAATATATATAAACATTTGTTTATAATATTTTAAATATGTTTATTTCAAGCAGAGTCAGTACGGCTAAGTTTCAAACCCCATATGACAAGCGCTTAAACATAAGGGCTTCATTTATAAGTAAGCAGCCCTTTTGAGCATTAATACTATTAAATTCATTGAAAAAATTACTTAGATTTACTTAGATATTTGAATTTTTTCACAGGGGACATTTTGTTATTGAAGTGTATGTAAAAGGTCCCCCCCCCATTTAAAGGAGCAAGTCGTGGACATTACAGCAATCGCCTTCAGGATATCTTTATGCATTAATAGGTCTGTTCCTCCTATCAATAATGAAATTATTATTGATCTAGTGATAATATAATATCTTTACTAGCTTTGTTATATTAAAAAACAAAAATGGTAATACAAGTTTTTTATTTTTCACATTTTCTGTTCACAGAATAAGCTCCAAGTCTGATGAACGAACTTGAGTTCTGAAACATTACAATTATATTTGGAGCATTGTTACAATGATTTTTTGAAACAGAAATATAAGCTTATTTGTAAATATATTGAAAGGAAATATTATTGTAATATAGACAAATCTTTCTGAAGTGTTTTCATGAATTATTAAAATATGTAATCATTATTTTGGAATCATATTGAATCATATTATCTTATAAGGGTTGAGATAGATTATTCATGCAACTTTGAAAAAATATATAACCATAAAAGCAACAGTAATAAAACAACTACCTCACCCTGAAGAGGGAAGGTACAAGGTACACTCCTGAGGTGCAACACTGTACATGCCAGCCTACTTCCCAAAAACTAGGTTCTGAGATGGGGAGGCAGGGAGGGAGGTCAGGATAAAGCAAGACTCAATTTGAAGAAACAACATTACTATGGTGAGTAATTTTTTCTTCAAACAACATGAAGTCTTGCTGTACTCTGACTATATGCAGACTACCAAGCAGTTCCCCCCAGGAGGAGGGGATACAGAACCTTACTTTGGGAACAGGCTCTGCAGTACTGCTGTACCAAACCTAGCATAACTCCTAGCCTGGATGTCCACAGTAATGCTTGGTGAATGTATGGACTGTTTTCCAGGTGGCTGCTTTATAGATTTCTAACAAGGGTATATCTCTGGCAGCAGCCAGAGAAGCAGCTGTACCCCTAGTCTAGTGGGCCCTCAGGCCTGAAGGGGGTTCTTTGCCCAACTTGGCATAGCAGATTGTATACAAGAGACATCCACCTGGCAATAGATCTTTTACTAGCAGGTTTACCTTTTCCCACTTCCTCATATGTGAAAAATAATTGAAGACAGTCATTTCTGTGTGCCTTAGTATGCTCTATGTAGTACCTAAATGCCCTTTTAACAACCAAACTGTGTAATCTTCCTTCTCCTGAAGAAGAATGATCAGTGAAAAACACTGGTAGAGACATAGATTGGTTCAGATAAAAATCTGATGCCACTTTAGGTAAGAACTTTCAATTTGTTCTAAGGACCACCTTATCCCTATGGAAGGAGATAAAGTCAGGTTCAACCGACAGGGTCTGTAGTTCAGTAATCCACCCGGCAGAAGTGATAGCTACCAGGAACACAGTTTTCTAGGTCAAGTACTTAAGCTTGGGCGAAGCCAGAGGCTTAAAGGGTGGCTGCATAAGCTGAGCAATGCAGACATTTAGATCCTAAGTCAGAGTAGGCTCTCTAAAAGGAGGATTGATGTAAACCAGACCTTTGAAGAACTTATGAAAACAGGATGAGATGCCAGGGAAGATCCCTTCCCTGCCAAAAGAAAAGCAGACACAGCTGCTAGGTGAATCTTCAGAGTTGCAGACCTAAAGCCTAGGCCATTAAGGTGAACCAGATAATCTAAGGCTGTAGCAATGTTTGCGATATCTGGCTGAATGCCTCATTGAGAACACCAAATGCTGAATATTTTCTATTTGGAATTATAAGTTTTTCTGGAAGAATGTTTTCTAGAGACCTTCAAAATATCCAGTACTCCCTGAGAAAGATGCAGGCCTGCCTATTTTAACTCTTCAAGAGCCAGGCTTTCAGACTGAGAGACTGGAGACTGGGGTACCAAATTCTCCCCTGAGAGGAGATTAGGAGATTGTGTTTCTTGGGAAGAGACAGGGGGAGTGACATTGCCAGGGACAACAGCAGAGGGTACCACGGTTGTCTGGCCTGGTCTGGAGCCACCAGTTTCATTGTACAGGGTTGAGACCTGATTTTGACTAGAACTCTGAACAACAGGGGGAAGGGGGGGGGAAGGCATAGAGGAACCTGCCCTTCCAATCCAGTATGAGAGCATCCATAAGAACAGTCCCAAGGATTGGAGGTCTGCAGCAAAATGGGAAGTTGGTGATTGTCTGGGGCTTCGAAGAGATCTGTTTCTGGAATGCCCCATCTGGTGAAGATTACTTTCAGGATGTGAGGACCCAGGGACCATTTGCGATGGTCCTAGGGGATTCTGCTCAAAGCACCTGCTAGCACATTGTCCTTCTCTGGAAGATGAACTGCTGTCAGGGAGCCTGAAGGGAGTAGGCTAGAGACCACAGTTTCATGACCTCTGTGCACAAGGCAGTGGACTAAGTGCCCCCTTGCTTGTTGATATACCACATTGTGGTGGTATTGTCCATCCTGACTTGCACGACTTTGTCTTTGACTAATGCTGACTAAGCCTGGAGGGCTAGGAACATGGCCCTGAGTTCCAAGAGATTGATATGAAGGAGAGACTCTTGATGTGAACAAACACCCTGAGCCATGAGGTCTCCCAAATGGGTTCCCCATCCTAGAAGAGAAGCATCTGTGGTTAGGACCACTGAGGGAGCTTGACTGAGGAATAGGACACCCTGTCTGAAAGTGTCCTGATCCAGCCACCACTGGAGAGCTTGGACCAGATTCTGAGTCACTGGAATCAGTTTTTCTGAGACCAAAAAGACCTTAGGTGGGACTGAATGTCCCTCATCTGAAACCTGGCTCCTTGTACCACTGCAGTGGAAGCTGCCATGTGGCCTAGGAGTTGAAGAAAATGTCTTGGTGGGTGAGAGACCAGAGGGCAAAAGGAGGAAGTGAGATCTCTAAGGGTCTTCACCCTTGCTAGTGGAAGGAAGGCCTTTGCCTGGACAGTATCTAACTCTACTCCTTTAGAGGTAAGGAGTTGTACTGGTTTGAGAACTGACTTGATAAGATTGAGAAGGAACCCCAGGGAACTGATCAGGTTCTGAGAGATTTGCAGAGCTGACTTGACCTGGTCAGAGGACTGACCTAAAATGAGCCAGTCATCCAGATGAGGGAAGATGGAGATACCCTGCCTTCTGAGGAAGGCTACTACTACTGCAAGGCACTTTGTAAACACCCTTGGAGCTGATGTTAGGCCAAAGGGCATGGTTCTGAACTGATAATGGCCTGAAGACAACTTGAACCTGAAGTACTTTCTGTGGGAGCACCTGATAAGAATGTGAAAATAGGCATCTTTGAGGTCCAGGGATGCTAGCCAATCCCCTGGCTTTAGGGAGAGAAGAATTATTCCCAGAGTCACCATTTTGAATCTTGGTTTTGTGATATGTTTGTTCAAATACTTCAAGTCTAGGTTGCATCACTACCCCCCCTGTCTTCTTTGGGGGTAAGAAAGTATCTGGAGTACATACCTTTGCCCCTATGCTGTTTAGGAACTCTCTCTCTCTCTACAGCTCTGAGATCCAGTAGAGAAGAAACCTTATCCTCTAGGGCAATGGTTTCTGAAAATGTTGCAGGTGGAAAGGACTTGACTCTCATTTTTGGAAATCTTTTGAAACTAAGAGCTAGTCCCTGGCTTACTACCTGCAGGACCCACTTGTCTGCAGTAGCAGCCTTCCACTCCTGGAAGTAGTGAGCTAGCCTACCTCCTACTATAATAGGGGAGACAACCTGAACTGACACATCAGGCTGTCTGTTTGGCAGAAGCCTTGGACTGGAAGAGGATGCAGCCCTGCTCATCCCCCTTCTACCTCTCCCTTGAAAGAACCCCCTCTGTGAGAAAGAAGAGGAAGCTTGGGCTTGGTAAAAAGGCATGTGAAAAGACCTGCCTGTGCTCCTAGACTTCTGCTTCTGAGGAGTGGCTTGCCTCTCCTTGGCCTGTGCACTCCTGTAGGTGGTCCTGTATTTGTCCATTTTCTTCATGTAAACCTCTGTCTGCTCCCCAAACAGAGAATTACCCACCACAGGAAAATCCATGGCCTTAACCTGGGTGTCCTGAGAAAGACTAATACATCTGAGCCAAGCAAATCTCCTGAGAGACACAGATGTAGCTATGACTCTTGATGCCACATTATTGGAGTCTACAGCAGCATGGAATTTTACCTTGGATGCCTCAATTCCATCAGCAGCAACCTCCTCCAGCTCTTTGATCAGCTGGGGGGGGGGAGCTTTTTTAGCCAGCTCCAGAACTGTATCCCAGCTAGACATCTGGTATGTGTAGGCCATATAATTAGCCTGCCTGAGCCCCAAGGAGGATGCCAAGTATTGTTTCTTGGCCATGGCATCCACCTTCCTGGAGTCTTTATCTTGGGGGTGTGAAGCCAAAGAAATACTATCCCTGTCACAGGCTGCAGCCTGCTCTACCCAACATGGCTGCAATGGTTGTATAAAAACTCCTTACCTGAGCCTGATAACATGTACCTCCTGCCCATTCTCTTATCCACAGGAGGTAAGGAGTGAGGCATTCGTAAAATCTTTTTTGTCTGTTTCCCCAAAGATTTATGAAGAGGGATAGACAATCTCTTGGACTCTGGGATGTCCATCATTTCAACAAAATCAGGCTCTTCTTCCTTTTCAGCAGCCTCCACCATTGGGAGTTGGAGAGTTTCAGCCACATTTTTGTAAAACAAAAATTGGGAAGGGAACTCAGAAAGCCTGGGAGGGGAGACATTGGAAGGCTTGTTGGGGAGATGTCCGGTTCTATAGGCACATCTAGGCCTCCAAAGTCATTGCCATCATCTTCATCCTCAGGATAATCTTTATCTCCCTCCCATTCCACATCATAAAATGCATCCGGATCATAATCCAATGGAGTCGGATCCAACTGAACCGATCGCCTAACTGGCGGCATCGGTACAGACGGAACCAGGCGCAGCGACTGAACAATACTTATCACTTTGTCTATTTCATCGGCAGTTGGAGTATGCGGCATTGGATCCGAACTGGCCAACTTTTTCTTTTTCTTTGCTGCAACTGAGCCCTCAGAGTCAGCCTTCCCTTTACTCGAGGAGGCACTGTCCGGGTCAGTAAGCACCTTCTCAGGTTTGGTCAAAACCAAACTGGGCTGGCCATCCGGATCAGCAGACTTCTCGGCCTCCTTTTCCTTTAGCCTACTCAATCTTTTTTCCAGAGTGGCTTTGGGAACATTTTTATAAATCTGTCAGTCTGGTTTGAGGTGGTCAAACCCCAAACAATAAACACAGGTGAGGTGGGGGTCAGCCTTGGCAAAAGCCTTTGCACACTCTGAGCAGTGTTGAAACCCAGTGGGACCATTTTTTTTCTTGGGTTTCTCAAACATGGCCACACAACACAAATTACCCTTTACAGCTTTCATGCCAGGTAATACTCCCCTATTGGTTACCAACCGTGTCACGGGCTGTGGAAAAAATGGAAAAAGTCAGTTTTTTTAAACCAATAGGAACCGGACACCACTACTAAATCCCAGATAATTCAAAACACCCACAATGGTTTGGTATCCAACCGGACCGACCGATTGGAAACCGAAGAAAACAATTTCCAACAACTTAAAATATCACTGCTTATCTACAACACTACCTGTACCGTATACAGAGATTCATTACCAAAAAAAAATAAAGAAATCAGTTGAACAACTGAACATTTTCTTCACTTATCCAATGCGAAGTGATAGGAGAAATCTCCGGAGCGACTTTACAGTTTGGTGGAGTAAAGAATCTGACGGTTACATTGAGATGTACCAGAGACAGAGGTTTGAAAAATGAACTTGAGCTCAATGTTCTATGCTGCTGCATAGAGTTATGCCCTTTCCTCTCTGGGGCAGTTCAAGTGCTGGGGCAAACTGCATATAGTCAGAATACAGCAAGACTTCATGTTGTTTAAAGCAGCGATACTAAATGAATACTTCTGTCTTCCCCAGGGAGAAGAACGGACCAGTGCTTTCAGGAGAGAAAAGAGGAGCTGGGGAGGGGGAACACAGATGTAGTGATAGAGGAGAACAGAGTGAGGGAGGGGCTGCTGGCATTGAAGGTGGACAAATCACCAGGTCCAGGCAGAGTACATCCAAGGGTACTAATGGAACTGGCTGAGGAGCTGGAGGGCTACTGGCAGATCTGTTTAATAGTTCACTAGTCAGGCGTGGTACCAAATGACTGGATAACAGCACATGTGGTGCCCCTCCACAAAAGCAGTCCCAAGGATGACCCAGGAACTTACAGACAAGTCAGTCTGACCTCCATGGTGGGCAAGCTCATGGAGACCATACTAAAGGAAAGTTTGGTCGAACATCTAGAGAAGCATGGCCTCCAGGATATGAAGCAGCATGGGTTCATTGGGGGGAAATTTTGTCAAATGAATCTGATTGACCTCTTTGACTGTGTCACTAGGACAGTGGACAGAGGCCTAGTGGTAGACATCCTCTATCTTGATTTCAGCAAGGCCTTTGACTCTGTGCCCCACAAAAGGTAGATCAGGATGTTGGTGGATCTTGGGGTTGGGGAGAAGATGGTCAGATGGGTGGAAAACTGACTGAGGGACAGAACCTAGGAGGTGGTTGTGGAGGGAGAGTTATCTTATCTGGCACCAGAGAGGTAAACAGTGAGGTCCTGCAGGGCTCGATGCTGGTATTGGGGTTGTTCAATTTGTTTTATCTATTTATTTATTGAAATGTTTCACCAAGAAGGCACACTGAACAAGTTGCTTGTCTCGCAGTGTGACCGGGGGTACAATAAGGATAAGAAAACAGATTATACAGATAATAGATGGTAAGGACAGTTACAAATTATGTAGGAAGCAGGTAGACAATATAATACAACAATTAGGACACAGTACAGACAATTACAACTTGTAAAATTAATACAACAAATAAGAGTGCACAGATCTAAGATACCATGTTACAGACGGTACAATAATGCAACAGTATAGTCATGGTGCAATAATGTTCCAAGTGCTAGGCTCAAAACCAGTAAACAAGTTCAATTGAAGGAGTAGGGAGGGAAGTAGTTAAGAAGTGCTGTAAGGAGGTGTAGTGGAAAAGGAAGAGGGGGAAAGAGTCAAATCTATTAAAGGATGACCTTCTGCACCCTCCATTCCAACTAAGATACTCACCAATGGTAGGATTGCTGAAAGTAATTCTCAAATCCTTGAAGAACTTAACTTCCATTTTGTCACTGCTGGCCTAGCCTTCGACTCCTCACCTTATGCAGGCCATGGAAACAATCAAGCCAGTCCCAAGCAATCCTAGGGTCCTCCTCCTATCCCTTTGAGCTGTGGCACTGGAAGGGACCTTACCTCACTCACCTCATCCCTGCCTGTCACCAACTGAATAACCTCACTATTGAGTGCAACACCAGGATTCACTTCCTCCTCCTCCTCCTCCTCCTCTGGGGACCTCTATTACTCCCCTTTGGCTTTCTCTCATGGAAGACCCCCACACTCATATCAGTCACTGCATTGGGTGCCCCTGTGGGATAATTCTGCCCAGCTACTGCAGTGTACGTGTCACTTAGTGGTATGGGATGTGGAACAGGCTTTCACGCCACAACTCTGTAACTCCCAGAGCCCACCTTGTCAAACTGATCCTCCTTCCTGGCATCCTCTGAGACAGCAGAGGTGTACTCGGTGGTGCCTGTGTTTGGAAATAGATCCTCTTAACCCAAGCTGTCAACCTCCTTCCTCAGTCCAGTGAGATGCATGCAGATGGGGCAGCACCGAATACTCCAGAATGTCTGTTGTAAACTGTACAATGACAAAGAGAATGCACATTACCTGAATAGGAGTTCCTCTGTGACACCAGTGTAATTTTTTTAAACATCCCCCAAGGAAGGAAAGGGAAGGAATCATACTTTGTCCTCAGTGAGCTAGCTTCAGAGCCCAGTGTCATGAAGGGCTGAGGTGTCTAGCGCCTTGCATCCTGATACACCGGTGACCCGAGTTCGGGAATGGAGTCGGGTAATTCAGGGGTTGGCCGGGGGAGGGAGGAAGGATCGAGACCCCTAATGGATGGCTGTCCTCCCTTGGGGGAGGGTGCAGTGTTTACCTGGAGGTATCCAGGTGATAGTGCAGTTTGGGCACACCAAGACAATCCAAACACAGATGTTTGAGAAGGCGGATCTTGTCCATTATGCCACTACATGTGAGCAGCTACTGATGGGGCAGCCACTGCAGAAAGATGCCAGTCAGCCAATCAGGGACTCCCATTCTCGGACTCCATTGTATAATTGTTGTTATTCTCTGGAGGTCAAAGTTATCTACAGGTAAGTATTTTTTTTCATCCCAATCTCAGTACGACTGATTGCCTGCCAGCATCTTTGCTTTCTGTCTCCTCTGCCAGTTCATTATCAACCCACCCCCCCCCACACACACACATACACATAATTGCTAAGTACCAGGGCTGTGAGACAAAGTGGGTAGGGATAATGGGATGCTGGGATGTATAAGGAGAGTGAGCATGACAGTGCCCACCCAGAGTTTCCTTTCCTGCCACCCCCCAACAGTGGCTGCCCCATTGCCTGTTTCCCACCCTTAGTGCACAGACGACTGAGTGAGAGACAGCATCATCACTCTTCTGCACCTGCACCATGGCTGAAATGTCCTATAAGACAGCAAGAGAGAAAACATTGGGATGTTGTTGTCTGTGGCCTCCCCTTGCTCCATGGTACAGAACAGTGCTACAGTTTGTGTGCAGAAGAGACCTGTGTATTTGCTGTGTCTCTGTCTCTGTCTCTCTCAGTGTCTTTTTCTTTGGGAACCTACTGTATGTGCTTCTTTCTCACCTCCCATACAATAAGTTCTCTATTTCTTAGTCTGCCAACCCTCCCCCCATCCCAGTGAGAGCGTGCAACCAAGTTTTTTCTCCGACGTTCAAGAACGGAGCTTGGTACTTAGAGAGAAAGCAACATACAGAAAACGAGACAAGGAGAGTAACAGTGAGAGACAGAGAACGAGACAGAGACACTGGGGGGACCAGCACTGAAGAGACAATATGTGTGGTGTCCTCTCTCTGTGTGTCTGTGGATAGTAATGTGTTAGGGAGGACATTGTAGGGAACAGCACTTGCAAGCGGAATATGCTTGTGTGTCTTTCTCTGTCTGTCTGTAAGTCATAAGAGAAAGAGGCACAGACATAGAAACATAGAAACTGTCAGCAGATAAGAACTGCCTGGCCCATCTTGTCTGCCCATGAGTGCTTGTACTGGATTACTGCTTCTGACCCACTCGCTGCTATACCTCTATGGTTCCCCTATGTCTGTCCCAAGAATGCTTAAATCCATCCATAGTGCTCGCTCCCACCACCTCCTGAGGCACACCATTCCACATGTCCACCACTCTCTCTCTGTAAAGAAGAACTTCCTCACATTCCCTCTTAACCTCCCACCTTCCAATTTCATATCATGCCCCCTCATTCTTGTGCTCCTCCTGTACTGGAAAATGTCACCCCCCGCACCTTGTTTATACCCTTGAGGTACTTGAATGTTTCTATCATATCCCATCTTTCCCTCTTCTCTTCCAGTGAATACATATTGCTGTCCCTTAATTTATCCTCATAAGTTTTGTGTTACAAGCTCTGTACAATCTTATTCATCCATCTCTGGACCATCTCCAGCCTGTAATATGCTTACAAAGGTGCGACCTCTAGAATGATACCCCTGCCTATGCACCCAAGCATGTCACTGGCCTTCCCAGCTGCCTTAGCACTTTGACATTTTCAGGTCATCTGAAATAAGAACCCCCAGGTCCCTTTCCTTCTTTGTAACTGTCAGCAACTCCCCCACACACACCATCCTGTAGCTTTCCCCAGGGTTTCTGTGTCCCAGGTGCATAATTTTGCACTTTTTGAATTAAACTTCAGTTGCCAGTCCTCAGACCATTTTTCAAGCTTCCCCAGGTCCCTACTCATTTTCTCCACCCCCTCTGGGGTATCCACTGTGTTACAGACCTTGGGGTCATCTGCAAACAGGCAGACCTTTCCCTTCAGCCCTTCTGCAATGTCACTAATGAAGACATTGAACAGGACTCATCCCAGGACCAATCCCTGCAGCACCCCACTGGTCATCCCCTCTGTCCAGACTGCACCCCCATTTACCACCACTCTCTGCCTCCTGTCTGTTAGCCAGTTTATAACCCAGTTTATCACCATGTCCTCCATGCCCTGCCTACCCAGCTAGTTTATCAGCCTCCTATGTGGGACGTTTCAAAGGCTTTGCAGAAATCAAGATAAGCATGTCCACTGTCCCACCCTGATATACTTCCTTTGTCACCCAGTCAAAGAAATCAGCCAGATTTGTCTGACATGACCTTCCCACTGTGAATCCATGTTACCTGTGGTCCTGGGCTCCGATGGCTTCTAGATGCCCCACTATCCTTTCTTTAAGCAATGTTTCCATGATCTTCTCCACTACTGAGGTGAGGCTGAGCAGCCTATAGTTCCCTGTCTCCTCCCTACTGACAGATTTATGTAGACGGACCACATGTGCCCTCCTCCAATTCTCTGGTATCACCCCTGTGTTGAAAGACTCAGTGAACATGGCTGCCAGAGGTACTGCTATTTCCCTTCACAGTTCTCCTCTTAATATCCTTGGGTGTATGCCATCTGGTCCCATCACTATGTCCACCTTCAGTTTAGTCAGCTCCTGCAGGACTCTTACCTGTGAATGGACTATTGTCCGCCTCCTCACTCCCTTGGCAACTGCTGTACTGTTATGGCCCTTGCTCCTCCCCCTCTTCTGTGAATACTGAATAGAAAGACACAGTGGATGTCTTGGGGGGGCACATGACAGTTCTAAGGCATGATACTATCACTTCCAAATACCTAAACAGCACATATAAGCAAGCAACATTTGGCATTGAAATATGCTTGTTTTATATGCACTAACTCAGAGGACTTTAAGTACACTTGACTTTCCATGCATAGATAACACTTGCATAAATTAATGATTGCAATTTCATGGCAGAGAATTTTCAAATGCTTTCAGCAACATAATTCATTAGGTACAATCCTCAGAACTGGATTTGTGGTGGACAAGCTGTGGTGGTTCGTACCCCTATAGTTTAGGGTGATGCCAGATAAATCTGGAAGGAGAGGCTGGAGGCATACTCTAGATGCAAGGTTTATTAGCAACAGTTGGAGCACACAGAAAAGACTTAGCATTCACTAGCACTATCACTCATGAGAAAGAGTGAATAAGATTAACGGGACCACAACCTGGCCCCACTAATGTCCTACAAAAGTCCAGGTTATTCGAGTCCTAAGGATGTAGCAATTTGATGCACCTATCTTGGGTTACGAGTATTCTGGTTGGCTGATTGCTAAGGGTGAACCTAAGGAAGCGCTTCCTATACAGGCCATAAAATGGGGCATCCCACAGTGAACCATAAACCAAGTAAAACACGGTAGGCCTCCTGGCCCTGGGGAAGAAGGTGACTCCTGGCGTCACTGAGGCAATGTCGAAAGGAAAGCGCCTGGTCGAGGATGGGTGTTGATGCAGGGTTGTAGGGGAAGAGAACTCTTAGCTGGGGTTGTCGGCTGTGGTGACCTATGGCAGGTGATCTCCAGTTGAGAAAAGGATGCTGGGCATGATGATCCACTGGACGACCTCTGGGCAGGTCCCCGGAACCCTTATCACCTCACCCCTGCAGCTTCAGAATCCGATCTTCGGTGTGACCTTTTTGATGCACCACTGGAACACAAGCCACCTATGGGCAGTACAATCAAGAGTGTGTACACCCTTGGTCTGGCCTCTTGCATAGGCCATTGGTACGCATGCCATCTTAGGGAATGAGACCCAGAGCCTGGCAATCCTTGGCAAGGCCTTGGTATACACCTCTGGTACTATTGCCACCTTGGGACAATGTCTATGCAGGAGAATGAGCAATGTGACTCTGAGTTCAGCGGACGACTTAAGTCCCTCAAGCTAGAGCCAGGGTGGCCCCTAACCTGACTCACTTTGGTGGACCCTAGCTACCAGCTGGCTACCACTTATGACTGGCAACTCAAACCTGGGGCATTGTGGTGAACACTTGGATTTGGTGGAGGTCATTGGAAGTGGGTACAGGTGATACTGGGCTTCCCGGGGACCTCCCTGGGTTGAAGAAGAGGCACCAGAGGAATTCTAGATGAGGTGTGTGTAGGAGCCTGGAACAGAACAAAAATTTAAAACCTGAAAGGCAATTCCCCCCTTCTTGTATGATCGAGAGCCCTACCATTTGGGATGGGGTGGCCCCAAATGTCTTCAGAGGAAGTTGCAGTAGGCAAGTGCAGCAATCAATCCCTCAGGGCAGTGCAGTCACACAAGACAATTGAACAAATAAGGCAGTGCAGTCATGATATCTCAGGAATAAGGTAGTTCAGTCACTTAAACTCTTCAGTTGAATAGAGCAGTTCAGTCACAACAAGCAGTTCAGCAACTTAAAATGGTTGATTGAATACAGCAGTTCAGACACAGCAAACAGTGGGTCCAGGCAACCATACCTCTCAACATTCCTCATCACAAATCAGGGACAGAGTTCGAGAGGGTTTGAAGGCACTGAGAGTGGACAAGGCACCAGGCCCAGATGGCATCCACCCCAGGGTACTGAAGGAGCTGGCAGAGGTCCTTGCAGGACCTTTGGCAGACCTATTTAATGCATAACTACATTTGGGGTGTGTACCTCAGGACTGGAGGATGGCTCATGTGGTGCCCCTCCATAAGAGTGGCCCCAAGGATGAACTGGGAAACTACAGACCAGTGAGCCTCACATCCATCGTGGGTAAGCTAATGGAGACTATCCTGAAGGAGAGGATGGTGGCCCTCCTAGAGGCTAAAGGACTACAGGACAGCAGACAGCATGGCTTCATACGTGGCAGATCCTACCAAACCAACCTGGTCAAGTTCTATGACTGGGAAACTAGGCAACTGGACAGGAGCCATGCAGTGGATGTCCTGTATCTGGACTTCAGTAAGGCATTCGACTCAGTGCCACATGGAAGGCTGGGAAGGAAGTTAGTAGGCACAGGGGCGGGTGCAAAGCTGGTGAGATGGGTAGGAAACTGGCTGCAGGGAAGGCAACAGAGGGTGGTGGTGGGTGGGGAGCTCTCACACCCAAGGGCAGTGACGAGCGGTGCTCCACAGGGCTCAGTTTTGGGGCCAGTGTTGTTTGGGACATTCATTGCAGACATATCATGGGACATCAAGAGCAAGATCAGTCTGTTTGCTGATGATACCAAGGTAGGCATGGTGGTGGATGACCTAGGGGGATGGCAGGGGTTGCAGGATGATCTGGCAAAGCTTGAAACCTGGTCAGAAACCTGGTAACTGGGCTTTAATGCCAAAAAGTGCAAGGTGCTGCATTTTGGGATGAAGAACCCAAGGAGAAGTTACCAGCTAGGGGGAGTGCAGCTAGCCCAGACAGAGGAGGAGAAGGATCTGGGTGTGCTTATTACAGGGTCAATGAACAACTCGGCACAATGTAGGAAGGCAGCTGCAAAGGTCAACAAAATGCTGGGTTGTATTGCAAGGGGCATATCCTCGAGGAGGGAGGAGGTGATTCTGCCACTGTATAGGTCATTAGTTAGACCATACCTGGAGTACTGCGTGCAGTACTGGCGCTCGTATCTGAAGAGGGACATTAAGTTACTGAAGGGGGTGTAGCGCAGAGAGACAAAGATGATCAAGGGTCTGGGGGACTTATCATACGAGAAGAGGTTGAAGGAGTTGAACATGTACTCACTGGAGGAGAGGAGAGACAGGGGTGACATGATTGAAACCTTTAAATACATGAATGGAATAAACAAGATGGGTACAGAGGGGCTGTTCAAAGTAAGGAAGGGGAGGGCCACCAGGGGCCATGATATGATACTGGAGCGAGGAAGGTTCAGGAGGGATATGAGGAAACACTTTTTTACAGAGAGGGTGGTGGCTGGGTGGAATGCATTACCTGCTGAAGTGGTATGCAGTAGAACAGTGGACTGCTTCAAATGAGGATGGGACAGAACAAGGGGGAGGGTTAATGAAGGGGAAGGGTGGAAGGGAGGGGCAGCTGCAGAATAAGGGGTGCTAGCTGCACATTCGAGCAGACTTGATAGACCTCTAGGCCTTTATCTGCTGGCAAATTTTGTATGTTCGTATGTTCGTACAAATCACCAAAATCAGGAACACATCAGATAAAATAGTAATATTAGTCCCAGAAGTTGAATGCAACATGTTTCTTAGTGTGAATATCATTTTCTTAATGAGAACTAGACTGTAACATCAATGGCTGACATTATTCTGTGATCCCAGTCCCTACTCTTTAGTGCCAGAAATGCCAGACTTAGGAGGGACAGAATAAATTTCTGAGGCAAAATCAGGGACATCCCTGAAAATCAGGAACAGTTGAGAGGTAGGCAAGCAACAGGAGACTGCAGGCATATCAAGAAAATACAGTTTGCTTCATGGGCATTGAAACAGTTTGATGATCCACCCCTTTGTTAATATGTATCAGCTCTGACTGCCTTCTAAATATGAAGGCCAGGGTACCTAGTCTCTTTGTCCCAGCTATGGGCTGCCCCGCCCTTCTACTACATGGACAAAGGACTAAGTTTTCCCCATTACTAGTGCTTAGATTACCCTAGAACTCTGAGAGAAGAATGCACTAAGGCTCTGCCAGGCCTTTAGTAATTAGCTTTTTACAGCTAAACAATTGGAAATTTAGCCTGAACATTTCCCTTTTTACCAGTAATACTTTGAGCTGTATTTACCTAGCAGTTCTGTTACTCTTGGCTGAGAGAGAGTGCCCAAGTCTCTCTATTTGGAGCACAGACTGCCTAGAATAAATTAGACTAGCAGAGATTCCTTTCAAGAGAGGAGTTCACGAACACCTTTAATCTTGGTCCAACAATTATTTGGTTTGAACTCTCCTAACTTCTGCCTTCTTGGTTCTCATTTCTCTCTCTCTCTCTCTCTCTCTCTCTCTCTCTCTCTCTCTGTCTCTATACAATTGGACAATGTAGCAGCTTTCCTCCACCCAGGGGGGAGGTACAGTGGAAACAATTTAACAATTCTAAACAATAATTACACCAGTGCAACAATACAATTACTAAACAGACAATCCTTCACCTGGCTGGAGCAGATCTAGCTAGGACTAATTATTAAAGGAAATGCTGGCCAACAAGCCTACTCACCCCTGGAGTTCAACAAAGATTTCTGTACTCTGGAGAATGCACAACCACAAATGAGTGATAAGGCCTCTTCTCCTGGAGACTGCTGCATGAAAGGTTCACTGGGTCTGTTTCCCGGCCAAATGAACTGATTCAACGCACTGGGGGACCTGACTAGACAGCAGATTTCTGCAAAAAATGACCCAGGCTGCTACTGGGGATCTTTGGGAGGGAGTTACACCAAAGGGACCCAGGGGATTCGCTTCAACCTCCTAACAGGGAAGCCGACATCCATTGCCTTACTGTCCTTCACCCTCCCTGGTCAAACTCTTTCTCCTCTCTCCAACCTGTGCAGAGCCTCCTCTAGGCTGGAGTGGTCCTGGCTACCTGCCAGGGGATTGGCTCCTTCATCCAGAGGTCAGCCTCCTGATGCTGGGTCAGTGGCTTAAAAAAAAAGTCTCCAAATTTGAGTCTACCCTGGCCATAGGGATTGGCTGAGAGGGCTCAGCCTGGCTTCCTCCTCCACTGTGGGACAGGAATGTGGTCCAACTGGTTTGGCTTTGGCTGGCTAGGTGTTGGTCTTGAGCAGGGGGAAGGGAGAACCAAGGAAGGGAGAAGAAAAAGAAAAAAAAATGTTTTTCTTTTAAAACCCTGAATTTAGACTATTAGGACTGTCTGCTGGAGTGGGGCCTGTTCTGTGTTTCAGAGGGTCACCAAAGCTTTTCAAGGGTTTCCCATTAAGCTGCCAGGGTTCCCATAACTGTCTGACCCCTCATATCTCTGAGGATCTTCGATTTTCTGTGATACCCCCAATTCCACTATTTTATGTGGTGCTCCCAATTTCCCTAGGGCACTACATATTTCTACTTTGAATTTTATAACTTTTGGTGCAATACAGACAGAATGGCTGTTCAAACTTCAGTTTTAGCTGTTGCAGACAGCAGAGAGGGGACTTGATCTGATGCCTTTGTTTTGAGCCATAAAAACACTGTTTATAGAGAAATAAAGAGCCCTTACAATTCCTGCTGGTGCTGAAATAAATAGGGCTTAAAATTCTTGCCTAAGAAGATCTTAGCTGTAAGGTAGGAGAGAGTCAGAAATTCTTGATTGGCCTGGAACAAGTCAGATTTATGGCAGAGTTCCACCTTTTGGAAACTGCTGCACTTGACCTCTGTGTCCAGGGAGGCTGGTTCTGATCTCCCTGGATGCAGAGAAGGCATTTGATATGGTGGCCTTGGATTAATACCTCTTTTCACTTTTAAGGCTGTATAATATTCCGGATTATTCTGTCAAATGGGAGTACAATACAGCACAATAACTATAAAGAGTTCAGTCAACAATAAGGGAAAGGGAACGTTGTTTAACCAGGAGTAGCACACTAAGCCAAAGCTTGTTTCCAGATGCAAACTGGAAGCATGAGGAAGTTAAGTGACTTGCTCAGGATCACACAGTATGCACCTAGGTGCTGTGGGATTCAGACCCAGGCCTCCAGATCTGCAGCTCAGCATCATAACCCACTGCACTATACTGCCTCACATTATTTTACACAAAATGAATAAGCAGTTTAAAATACAAAACAAAGGTAAACAAGTATATTAAAGGGGACAGGAAATCATTTCTAACTAGCAGTCATTTATACTAACATACTAATGAAATAAAATGGCAGCAGAATAGACCTAACAGTCTCTCAGGTCTGCTCGATTTTCAGCACCCGCACTGAGGGCCGATTTTGGTGCCCCCCCCCCTTGATTTATACAGTCCCCAGTCCCAGATGTTCCACCTGTATTAGGCCTGGTCAGATTTACCCTCCCCCTGTACCTGTCCCATCACCTCTTAAACCTGTCCACAGTCTCCACCTCTACCAGCTCCCTGGGCAGTGCATTCCATGGCTCCACCACCCTTTCAGTGAAATAACATCTCCTCCTCTTCCCTCTGAACCTGCCCCCTTCCAGCATACACCTGTGACCTCTTGTTGCCCCACCCTCCTTCCTTTGGAGCACCCTGTTTGGGCCTCCTTTAATGATCCCTTTCATGTACTTAAAGACCTCTATCATGTCCCCCCTATCCCTCCTCTCCTCCAGGGTGTACATGTTGAGCTCCTTGAGCCTCTCTTCATAGGTCCTCTCCCCCAGGCCCCAGATCATTTTGATTGCTCTCCTTTGGACCCTCTCTAGGAGTGTAATGTCCCTCTTTAAATGTGGTTTCCAAAACTGTACACAGTACTCGAGATGTGGTCTAACCAAGCAGTTGTACAGTGGAAGGATCACTTCTGCCTTTCTGGAGGTAATCCCCCTGGTGATCCCAGCATCCTATTTGCCCTTGCCACTGCCCTCCTACAAGTCTCTGAGTTGTTCATTTTGACATCTGCCACTACCCCCAGGTCTCTCTCACCCTCCGTGACTTGAATGATGTCTCCTTCCAGGGTATACCCCTGGCCTGGATTCCTGACTCCCAGGTGCAGAACCTTGCACTTCCCCACATTGAATTTTAGTTTCCATTTTCCCAGCCACCTTTCCAGGGCCTCCAGGTCCTCCTGTAAGGCCACCCTCCCCTTCTCCCCATCGACCGCTGCACCCAGCTTTGAGTCATCTGTAAAGAGACTCATCTCACTCCTGATCCCCCTCCTGATATCTGAGACATAGGCATTGAACAGAAGTGGCCCCAGCATTGACCTCTGGGGAACCCCACTAGTAATCCACCTTAGGAATGAGGCTAACCCTCCTACCACCACCTTCTGAGTATGCTCAGAGAGTCAATTTCCTATCCATCTTAACAACTGTCCCCCTACCCCCATTTCCTTCAACTTAGCCAGCAGGTCACTGTGGGATACCGAATCAAATGCCTTGCTAAAGTCAAGAAAGGGGATGTCAACTGGCCTACCCTGGTCTAGGGCCCTCATCACTCAGTCATAGAACTCAACAAGATTTGTCTGGCATGATCTTCCCATGACAAAGCCATGCTGCCAATCTTTCAAGTACCCAGTTTGTTCCAGTAACCCCCTCTAGCCTTCCCTTGACAATACCCTCCATCACCTCGCTGACCACCAATGTCAGGCTAGTGGGCCTATAATTTCCCACCTCCTCTCTTGATCCTCCCTTGTGGATCAGCATGACATGGGCCACACTCCAGTCTTGGGGCACCTACCCAGTCCTCAGACAAAGATGTTAGAGGGACTGCCAGGACATCCGCCAGTTCCCTCAGCACCCTGGGATGTATCTTATCTGGCCCAGGTGCTTTCTCCATCCAAAGGGACCTGAGGGCTTCCCTTACTCTCTCTTTCTACTGGGATTTCAGCCTCCACATCCTCCCCCTTTTCACCGTGCACTGCTGGGCCCCTGTCTGTGGTGGCCACTCTCCCTTTTCCCAGACCCATCAGGGCTCCTGGTCTCTACCGGTCCTATACCTTGCTCTGGTTTGCCCCCGCACCTCCCACAAGACATAGCCCCTCCATCCCCCTGGTAAAAACTGAGGCAAAATATTAATTTAGGACTTCTGCCTGTTCCCCACCTCCTGTGCCCAACCATCCCCTATCCTTATCTTGCTGATCTGCTCCCTTACATTCCTTTTTTCCCCTATGTAGCTAAAGAACCCCTTATCCCTCCTCTGGATCAACTAGCCAAAGACTGCTGATTTTTTGCCTTAGCTGCTCTCACCACCCTGGTGACTCTCTTGGCTGTCAGCTCATATTCCTCCTGATCTCTTTCACTCCTTGAGCCCTTGAAGTGCCCATAGGCTGCCTTCTTTTCCCTCACCACCTTCTGTACCTCCCAGGTCCACCAGCAGGGTTTTCTGGCCTTACCGAACTTACGCCTTTGCCTTGCGCAGGATCTGGTAACCTCCAGTATTCCCCGCCTAATGATCCCCCACCTGCTGTCAGCATCCATATCTGGCCTTATTCTGTCCAGATGATCTTTAAGGATCTTCCCATCTCTCTAAAGTCTGCACCCCTAAAGTCAGTTACTACCATCCTTGTTCATCTCCCCCCCCAACTCCAGGAAGAAACAGACTGTGGCGTGATCACTCCCAGTCAATGGGTCCCTCAACTCTAGGCCCCTAATCTGATCACAGTCCGCCAGGACCACATCAGGTGTCCGGGCCTCCCTAGTTGGCTAACCCACCTGTTGTGTCAGAAACGCATCCTGGAAGACATCCAACAGCCTCTGCTCTCTGGCCACTGGTGATGTCATAGTTCCCCAGTCTGTTCCTGGCATGTTGAGGTCCTCCATTACCACTACCCTTCCCTTTCCCAATCTACAGTGTCCCTCAAGATTTGCCACCAAACTTTCTTCCAGGACCTCCACCAGCGCTGGTGGTCTGTATACCACTCCACTCTGTTACCTTTACTCTCTTACCCCCCTGCATCAACAAGGTGACCCAAATAGCCCCCTCTGCCTCCTTATGAAGTTCTTATGCTCAGAAATGGTATGCATACCCCTAAATTATCCATATTTAACTGTACGTGAATAAAAAGTGATATGAACAAGCATTTGTCAATGCTGAATGTTGTCTTGCTGACATTGGCATGGGTAGTGCAGGCATTGAACAGATGCATAACAGGAATGTCAGTGAAGTATGAAAGTGACGTCAAACCCCACATCACCCTACAGAGACTGACAGGCACTGAGGTGTGCCTTTGGGCATCAGCCATAATGTTCATGGCATTTCAGCTCACCCTACCCTGCAGTGCGACAAATATTGCCTTGTGCCTTGGGGGTCCTTGGGCCTCACGCTCACCCCATTCGGCCATAACACTCATGGCATTTTACCTCACCCTATCCTGCAGACACTGACAAGTGCTGAGGTGTGCCTTAGGGTGTTCAGCTTTACAGTTATCCCATTTCATAAGGACATACGCTGAAATGGGTGCAGCATAGGAGAATGGGGTGAACTGTGGGGCCAAAGAGTCCAAGGCACACCTTGATGCCTGTCAGTGGCTTGAGGGTGGGGGTGATGGTATGACATGAGCATGACAACTGGCAATGGAAAGACACACCCCTTACGCCTGTTAGTCTGTACAGGGTGGGACATTATGGTTAGAAACCCTAATGCCCTGGCCATTTGTTGGTATTTGCACTATAAATTTGCAACACGGCATTTTTGTGACCCCACCTCATGAAAGTGTTTGGGACCTCTGCTCATGAATAGTGGCACTGTGATTTTGTTGATCTGTCCCGAACATTGATTTCTCACAGTGACCATGCCATTCTGCGCCAGATGTGAGAAAACAACATTTGGGCAGGATGTGAAAAATGACAGCTGTACCATTCATAGGTTGGTGTGAAGAGATGGCAGTGTTGAAAATCTTAAGTGAAAATATTAAAAATGCTTGAATTTATGAGCAAACGTAGAAACTGCGCAATGCACACTGATAACACTGTCATTTAGTAAAATTATTTCACCAAATTTTCAACATAGGCATTTTGGGACCCCTGCTTATGAACACTCTCATTATAATTTTCTTCATCTGTCCTGATCGTTGATTTCCCACAGTGACAATGCCATAGTGCGTCACCTGTGCGAAAACACATTTCGGGCAGGATATGAAAAATGACAGCTATACTGTTCATAAGGATGTGTGCAAAATTGACAATGTTGAAAATGTTGAGTGAAAACATTACGAACTGTTGAAGTTAGGAGTGCGCATGGAAACTGCGCAACACACGCTTGTAACATAGTCATTTTATGGACTTTCATC
Organism: Neoceratodus forsteri; assembly: GCA_016271365.2. NCBI lineage: Eukaryota > Metazoa > Chordata > Ceratodontiformes > Ceratodontidae > Neoceratodus > Neoceratodus forsteri. The sequence continues at coordinate 26,965,558 of JADMNL010000035.1, read as the reverse complement.
ACCAAATATTCAACATAGGCATTTTAGGACCTCTGCTTATGAACGGTGTTGCTGTGATTTTCATAATTTGTCCTGAATATTGATTTCCCACAGTGACAATGCTATTCAGCACCGGTAGTGCAAAAACACATTTCGGCCTGGATGTGAAAAATGACACCTGCACTGTCCATAAGGAGGTGTGAAAAAATGCCAGTGTTGAAAATCTGGAGTGAATATTACAAATTGGCGAATTTATGAGTGCGCGTGGAAACTGCACAACGCACGCTCATAACACAGTCATTTTTTTGGCTTTTTTTCACCAGATTTGCAATATAGGTTTTTTGGGAGGCCACCTCATGAACAGCAACACTGTCACTTTGTTACTCGGTCCTGAAAAGTGATTCTGCACAGTGACCGCAAAATCACCTTTTGGGACCAAGTAATGCCATGGCAGTGACTGAATTAATGAGGAGGGGTTCCAATAACCACGTGTTGAAAATGTGGTGTTAAAATTCCAAAAAATGCCTGAGATATGCATCAAAGTTGAAAAAAAACCTATTTATTCCATTACACAGCTTACCGGCACTTCCTCAGTTCACGGTCGGCTTTGAAGAGTGCAGACGTGTTCCTGGTCCATCGAAGATCATTGCACCGAGATCCAGAGGTAAGTATGGGGAGGGAGTTTTGGGGAAGCAGGGTGCACAGTGGGTGGGTGCGGGTTGTGGGAGGGGATAGGGAGACGGCAAGGGACCTTTTTTTTTACAGGGAAAAAAAATTGCAGGACTTTTTTCTTTTGTAGGGCATGTGGCATGCTGGGATGGGCTCCCAGTGTGCCTACGGACTCTTTTTTGGGGGGGAAGCTACAGCTGAAGGGGGATTGGGCACCCCCATCGGCACACAACAATGGGGGGACACATCATACCGACGGGGATTGGGCACCCCCCTCGGCAAAGACTGACACGGGGAGAACATAAGCCAAGGGGGACTGGGAACCCCCCTCGGCACACAGGAAATGAGGGGGATATTCTGATGGGGATTGGGCACCCCCGTCAGCAAACACTGAAGCAAGGGAGCACAAGCTGAGGGGGATAGGGCACACCCCCTCGGCGCACAACAAATTGGGGGGAGAGACATGCTGACAGGGAACCAGTCCCCATCAGCAACAGCCCTGCAATGAGGTGTCACTCCCTCATTGCAGCGATGACATTGCAATGACAAGGCGGCCCCTGAGGGGGAGGATGGGAGCCGCATGGAGGATGACAACAGTAAAGCTGACATATTGAACAGGTATTTCTGCTCAGTCTTTACTAAGGAAGATGGGGGTAATGGGTCTGAAGGGAGTACAAGGGGTGAGAATGGTGCAGAAATGGACACAAGTCCCTTTACACGAGAAAGGGTCCTGAAGGAACTGGAAGTAATAAGAGCTGATAAAGCAATGGGGCCAGATAGGGTGCACCCCAGGGTCCTTAAGAACTAAGAGGTGGTGGCTGAACCTCTGGCTATCCTGTTCAGCCAATCACTGGAAACAGGGGAGGTACCCAAAGACTGGAGGACAGCAGATGTAGTCCCCTTATACAAAAGTGGGAACAAAGAGGAAGCAGGGAACTACAGACCAGTCAGCCTCACCTCGGTAGTGGGAAAGATCATGGAAGCTCTACTGAAGGAGAGATTGGTGGAACATCTGGTTGTCAATGGACTACAGGACCCAAGGCAGCATGGTTTCACCAGGGGGAGGTCATGTCAGACCAACCTCATTGAATTTTTTGACTGGGTGACTAGGGAGGTGGATCAGGGGAGGGCAGTGGACATGGCCTATCTGGACTTCAGCAAGGCCTTTGACACTGTGCCCATAGAAGACTATTACACAAACTGGGAATATGGGTGTGGGCAGGACAGTAGTGTGGTGGGTAGGTAACTGGCTGGGTGGCAGGACACAGAGGTGGTGGTAAATGGCTGTCACTCCACAGAGGAAGAGTGACCAGTGGGGTACCACAGGGATCAGTGCTGGGACCGGTCCTATTCAACATCTTCATCAGTGACATTGCACAGGATCTAGAAGGCAGAATTTCACTGTTTGCTGATGACACAAAGCTCTGTAACAGAGTAGACACACCAGAGGGTGTAGACAGAATGAGAAGGACCTGCAGAAACTTGAAGAATGGTCAAAGGGTTTGGCAGTTGAAATTCAATGCAAAGAAGTGCAAGATAATGCATATAGGGCACAAAACCCAGGCACAATATATCAGTTGGGGGTGAGGATATAGCATGCACCAAGCAGGAAAGGGATCTTGGGGTTGTCATCTCTGATGACCTCAAGGTAGGAAACAGTGTGACAAGGCATCAGGTAAAGCAAATAGGATGCTGGGATGTATAGGCAGGGCATCACCAGCAGGAAAAGGGAGGTCATAATTCCGCTATACAAGACACTAGTGAGGCCCCACCTGGAGTACAGTTCTGGAGACCATACCTCACGTAAGGACATAGACAGGGTAGAGAAGGTTCAGAGGAGGGCAACAAAGATGGTGCATGGATTGCATCACAAGTCCTATGAAGACAGGTTGAAGGAACTGAACATGTACTCCCTGGAGGAGAGGAGGGAGAGAGGGATATGATGGAGACATAGCAAGTATCTTACAGGGAGGAACAGGGTGCAGGAAAACACTATTTTAAGCTAAAAGATGTTTCAGGACTAGAGGCATGGGATGAAGTTGGAGGGAGGACGATTCAGAGGAAACATGAGAAAGAATTTCTTCACAGAACGGGTGGTGGACAAGTGGAACACCCTGCCAGAGGAAGTGGTGGGGGCTGAAACAATCACGGGATTTAAGAATGCATGGGATAGACATAAAGGAATTCTAGAGGTCATGGGTAAGGGGAAATAGACTTCTAGGAAAACAAACTGAACTTACAAGCTCAAATGGGCAGACTAGGTGGGCCATAGGCCCTTATCTGCCGACACTGTCTATGTATCTATGTATCTATGATTGCAGCGGCTCAAATTTTACAAGTTGGTGGCATACTGGCTGAACTAGTGTCAGCAGCAGCATGCCACGGCATTGGGGAAAGGCAGCCAAGACTCTAAAGGCTGTGGTGGTATTGGCCACAACAGTGCCGTGCCTCCACAACCTGCTTATAGCAAAAACTGCCACAATATTGTTGATTGAGCAGGTGCAATCAACATAAAAATTACTGCTGCTTTAACCTTGTCTAATATAGGGACATAGGGAATGCTAATGGAACAAATGAACTGGGGGTCTTTTTCAATTTTCATTTGTCTCTAGCCTTCTAGACAACTGCAGAATTCAGTACTAGAACACTGAAAATTTATGTAGCGGGAAGGAACCATCACTCTGGTAAGTTTTCTCATACATTAAATTATGTATAGAAACAGACAATTTCAATACAGGACCCAGGTGAGAGGCCTAGCCACCTTTATTACTAGTAGCTGCTCCTGTCGCACCCAGTCCCATACCTGTCTGTCTGTATCTCCTTACTTAGGCCAGAAAACACCTACATGCAGGCAGTGTAGCCCTCCCCACCACACAGACAGCAGTGGTTAAAAAGCACTGAGCTGGAGAACTGGATAGTATTTGAACTGAATCCCACAGTCAGCCACCATCCCAGGGTATGCTATGTTTAGGTAGGACAGGACCGTAAAACATGGTGGTGGTGGCTGAACCATTTATCTCAGGTACACTTATATGGGCAACGCCATACCTATACCTAACCCCAGTTCCCCATCTCAGGTCCTTGCCATCAAAGTTCTCCTTGGGGCTCATAACAAAGTGCTGACTGTAGTATATGTGTACTTACCCCCAAAAGATTAGGCTACTGGCTTCAATAACATCATGGAATAGCTAAGGGACCTGCATCTCAACTCGTAAACAATAATTCTGGGAGATTTTTACATAAATTTGCTCTCGCCTGATGCCTGCTCCTGTAAAGACACTGTCACAGAACAGCACCTCACTCAACTTGTCCCCACTCCCACCAGATGTAACTACAAAATAGGTTCAAATACTCTACTTGACTGGATACTGTCTAATCACCCGGAATATATTTCTCAGGTAGCTGTGCTCCCCGACACCATAAGCAACCACTCGGCCATTACCTGTGTTTGGTCTAATAAGTTCAACAAACCCCCTCCTAAGTTATTGTATAACAGGGTATTAAAACATGGCCACCTTGAACCACTCAAATCACAGCTTCGAAGACTGGACCTCACTTGATTCAATCAATGATATCAACATAGCACTGGATCTTTTCATCAAACAATTTACTGCAGCCTGTGATACCTATGCACCTATAAGAATGGAGAATGTTAAAGGGAACTCCAACCCATGGATAATACCTGAGCTCATTACTCATCTGAAACTGAGGGACCACATCTGGCATTGTGCAAGAGCCACATCTAAGCTAGTGGATGTGCAAAGATACAAAGTGGCCAGAAATGAATGCACGCGAGCCATTTGAAATGCAAAATGCAAATATTTCAGGGGATCATTCTCTAACTCCTGGGATGATGATTAAACATTTTGCAGCAACCTGAAAGACCTCACTGGGAAAGATTCCAAGCTGCCACCCATTATGCGTAGCATCAATGGTGCACCAACGCTTGACCTTGGAACTATAACCAACACCTTCAATAATGCATTCTTGGATCTGGGCAATGTCCTTCCACCTGATTTCTTTGACACCCCCACCACTAGTACTCCCCAGGACACAGAACCATTGGGCCAACCCACCCCACAGTTCTACTTCAAAGAGATTCCACTGCATCTGGGCAGAACCTACATTCACAAGGCCATCTGTAAACCTGGACTCAGCAGTGATTCCCTCGACCTAAAGTTGGTTGCACTCATCCTAGAAGAATTCCTTGTACCTATCACAGAGATCATGAACCTTTCACTAAGATTGTCCCAGTTCCCCTTACTTTGAAATTAGGTGCTCATAATTCCAGTGCACAAGATTGGAGATAGAGCACTACACACCAACTACAGGCCTATTTCCATCCTCCCTCCATTATCCAAAGCATTGGAATGCATTGCCTCAGACCAGCTAGTTGAATTTCTGGAAAAATATGAAATCCAATGCTCACAACAGCATGGATTTAGAAAAGGACATAGCAACACCACTGCCCTTTTGGAATTTATGGGTTTCATCCACAATGCACTGGATCAGGGAAACTGTTAGGGCGGTGTTCATTGACCTAACAAAAGCTTTCAATACCATCAACCACCTACTCCTATTCAGACAGCTGTCCTCTATTGGGCTGTCCAAAGATACACTACTCTGGTTCAAAAGTTATCCGGTGGGCCTGATCCAGCAAGTAAAGATTGCCAGTGTCACATTGGAACGAAGGCCGGTCCTTTCTGATGTACCCCTGGGTTCCATCTTGATCTGCTACTCTTTACTCTTTTCTTGAACAACCTTTCTAGCACCTGCCACTAGAAAGTACTGCTGTATGCAGCTGATGCTGTCATCTATACCAGTCACCATGACACCATGATCCTTGAGCATCATCTACAGTTTGACTTTGAGCATGTTGAAAAATGGTTCAGCTCCCACAAACTGATCCAGAACTACAGCAGATCTAAGGTTCTGTTATTCAGCAATGTGCATAGCAAACACAAATCCCAGCCCCCCTGCATCAACAAACTGCTCTGGTGTCCTGCTTGAACAGGTCACACAGTTCAAATATCTAGGCATCACATTAGACAGCTTCCCCTCCTATTCACAGCACGTTGATAATGTTACAAAGGCTGTTAATATTTGGACCGACTTACTACACAGGCACAAGTATAGCATGACTGTGAATGCCTTTAGACTGGCAATCCATAGTTCTTTCACCACCATCGACTACAGCCTAGCCATCTATGGCTCTGCTTCTCCTACTGCCCTCTACAGGATAACTGTGTCACTCAACAAAGTCTGCAGACTTTTTATAGGCGCTTCCCATCTAACTCACACCTGTGACCTGTATGCCCAAGTTGGGTGGCTTCCGCTCCTTAGCAGGATCCAGTATCAGACCTGCCTGCTAGCCAAAAAGGCACTTCTTGGTCTCATGTCAATAGGTGTCAAAAAGCTCTTAAATGCCCACTGTAGCTCCCAGTATACCAGAAGTGCTAGCTATCAAACCTTCCAGGTCCCCAGATGTCAGACCTCCATGGGGTAGAGGATGTTTGCCTACAAGGTACCTCATTGGTATAATGTACTCAACCAAGATATCCTGACAACTTCCAAACTTGGCCCCTTCAAACGGCTGCTTTGGCAGCACCTCTCCTCTACCAGTAACTGTGACTGTTTCGCCTAATGGAGACCACCTTCCTACATACACCAGCTTAAGTTGGCTCCCAATGCTCTTACACAACTTACTATCTGCTTCTGCAGTTCTCCCATTTGCCCTTTCCCACCCTTTCCTCTCTCACCCCTCTTCTCCCTTCTCTCTTCTCCCCCCAACCCTACCACACATATCCTCATCCACAAACTGGCACTTCTCTGACCCCTGTCCTCTCTCTGCTACCTACCTTAGCACTTCTCCCTCCCACCTCCCACCCTTTCTGACAATGGCCCTCCAGCCTGCCTACTCTTCCTGGGTCTTCTCTTTACTGTTCTCACACTACCTGTGCTCTTCCAAATAGTTTATCTTTGAACTCTTCTTAGATCGCAGTCATACGTAGTCTTTCCCTAGGAATCATTGTAAAAGTTATACTTCTGTCTTCTCTGTGTAATTGGATACCATATAACTATGTTGACCTTTGTATGTTTGTTACCGTCCATTATGATGTGGAACCTTTATAAATTAGCTGTTCTTGTCAAAGGTAATGTAATCCAAGTGTCTAATAAATAAATAAATAAATAAATAAATGTGCTTGCCTTGCTTAAAAAACACAGCATAGTACCTTAACATAGTACTCGGTAACTGCCTCCTGCCTGCTCACTCTGCCACACACAGCCTGGCATTCCAGTGCCCACCAACGTTCAAGACCTGACCAACTTCCGCAACTTGCTGGAGGACTGATGACTGTACATTAGTACATATAAAGATAACACACAGAGTGACCATGTTAGCATATGATTTTGGAGCTGGGGAAAGGGCACCTACAATAACAGCACCCCCTTCCCCAGCACATTACAGGGACAGCCACGGTCAGATAGGGAAGATGGATGGAGGGGTGGGTGAGTATAGTGACAGGATATCACTATACGTACGCACGCGGGGGGGAGTGGGCATGCACAGTGAGGGGCAGGAGGGGATGTGAGGGGGGGGTGCCGTGGTGGGTTGCCAAGCCAACCCCGTGGCTTGGTGGGTCGGCTGCTGGCATCGGTCTGGGGTGTACGGGGTTTAGGTCTGGGCGCTGCTGCGTTTTTGTTGTGCCTGGCCTGAACCTTTTTTTTTTTTATATTCCCCCCCCCACATACATGCATCCCCCTGGAGTTGAGAATCTTTTAGTAGGGGGATGCGGGGGTGGTGATGGGGGAGCAGCCCCCTTTCATAGAAAACATTAAAACGTAAGTCCCCGGCACCGTTTTCCTGTGCGCTGGGGTGCCACAATGCCAAAAAAAAATTTCGGCACTGTGACTTTGTGATAATGGCAATCGCCTTTAGGCTTTCGCTGTTATCACATGGAATCATGACCATAGACCACAGGCAGAACCAATTAAGCCAAGCCAGCTTAATGGTAGTATATTGCTAATTGCTATAATGATAATTTATTTATTTATTTTGGTGTTTAACCAGGAGTAGTACACTAAGCTGAAAGCTTTTTTTACAGGAGCGACCTGGGAGCACAGGGAAGTTAAGTGACTTGCTCAGGGTCACGCAGTATGCAAGTGGAAGCTGTGGGATTCAAACCCCAGTCTGGTCTGCTGGATGTCACCAGATTTGCAGCTCAGAGCCTTAAACCACTGCGCTATACTGCCTCCCTAATAATAATGCTGTACTGCTAGCTCTGGTCACCTCTGTTAATTCTAATCCAAGATATATCTTTTCATATTCATTTATTATTATTTTTATGCCCACTGCCCATACCTCCCCCATACTCTTCCAGTTGCCCACAGCTGCAGCAGTCATCCTCGAAGTCTCTTGCCTAGCTCAGGGCTGGATGGAGTAGACTCTAGATGGATGGACTCTGGAGCTTAGTCTACTCTGTTCTCTAGTACTCTCTCAATGTGGACCGTGGATGAACTTGGAATGATCAAACGAGTAGCACATCATGGATTGGGTGGGGTCAGACTTGGAGTTGCACTTGCTGACAGCCAGTCGTGCTGTGCCAGACAGAGTGCCACTGGTGGTGCTGGCAGTGCCTGCTGTCCTTTCTTTTTAATTTTTTGTTTTTTTATTTAGTTGTTTAACCAGGTATAGCACACTAAGCTGAAAGCTTTTTTACAGGAGCGACCTGGGAGCACAAGGAGGTTAAGTGACTTGCTCAGAGTCACACAGTATGCAAGTGGAAGCTGTGGGATTCAAACCCAGGTCTGGTCTGCTGGATGTCACCAAATTTGCAGCTCAGAGCCTTAGACCACTGCGCTATACTGCCTCCTGCCTTCTTCTGTACTGTATGCTGCAGTGCCACTCGGGACTTGGAGCAACAAAAATTTGATGACTGCAGTGCAGTCTGCAGCACTAGAGAAGTGAACAGTGAAGACTCTGTTGGTCCAGTTGGACGGCCTTTCAGTCGGGAGATAGGCGGGTGATCTCAGGTCATCAGATGGATGGATCAGAAGGAACTGGGATGCTGTGTGGTTTGCACATCCTGGTTGCTATATTCAGAGCCATCTTAATCCCAGGCTTTTTTTGCACTGCACTCCCAGTTCAGTTTGCCCGGCTTCCTTAGCATGCTATATGCAGCAGGTTTAGCCCCAGGGCTATCCATTTTGAATATAGTGGGCTATTGGTTCCAGGCTAATTCAACATGCCAGGCAGTGCTAATTTAGCTCCAAGGCAAAGTTTTGAATATCTGACTCATTGTCTGTTGGTAGGAATATACCACAAGAATATATAGTGAAAGCCACAAAGGTTACACAAACGCCAATATTGTGCAGTAACAAGTTTCTTTAATTAGTAACAAATGTCTTTAATCACCCAGTAAAAGGTCAGACACTCCCCAATCATCAAATCAAACACAGCACTCAATAAATACTTGGACTACCATTGCAGCATGTTTGCATGTTCATTCTAGAGTGCAGCTTTTTGAATTTTGTAGAAAATAAAAAAGCAGGTTCCTTGCACTTCCTCACTTCACCCAGCTCTGACTAACTCTATGCCCTAAATGTAAAAACGTCTACCTTACAAATTGCTTTATTAAAATTTATGGCTTTCCAATCGTGACCACATAGTCATTGTATCAAAGGAAAGCAGGTGTCTCTGAAGCCAAATAAAACTTTTGAAAGTTAAAAATAAGCACACAGTATGCAAGTGGAAGCTGTGGGATTCAAACCCAGGTCTGGTCTGCTGGATGTCACCAAATTTGCAGCCTGCCAGAGGAAGTGGTGAGAGCTGAAACAATCACGGGATTTAAGAATGCATGGGATAGACATAAAGGAATTCTAGAGGTCAGGGGTAAGGGGAAATAGACTTCTAGGAAAACAAACTGAACTTACAAGCTCAAATGGGCAGACTAGGTGGGCCATAGGCCCTTATCTGCCGACACTGTCTATGTATCTATGTATCTATGTAGCACAGAGGAGAAGAGTTTGGGCTCACAACTTAGAGCGATTAAAGACAGCAGCCCAGTGTGGCCACCATCTTCCCCTCTCATTGATCAGGTGAGAAGGTGGGGGAAACTATTGGCACTCCGACTGCAACAGCAAATCTCTACTCATACAATCCCTGTCATTCGGCATGCCTCAGACTCTCCCAGCTTGACAGATCTCTGTGGTATAGCTAGTTGCTTTGTTCAATATTATTCCGATCTTTATGCAGAAGTTCTCCAACCCCCAGTGCCACTCTTAACTTTTTGCATATTGCTTCTCTTTCTCAACTTCAGGATGAGCATACGGAGTTACTGAAACAACCCATCTCTGCAGAGGAAGTAGACTAGGCAATCCAGGACCTCCCCTTAGACAAGGCACCTGTCCCTGATGGGCTTTCCACCAAGTTTTACAAAGTTCTTAAGAATCTTTTGACCCCACACCTTACAAACTTTTTTATTGATGTCTATACCAAACATCATCTCCCTTCATCATTTCAGGAGGTCTTTACTACCCTTTTAACCAAACCAGGTAGGGGTCCAGAACTAGTTCAAAATTATAGGCCCATTTTGTTATTAAACATTGATGTTAAGATCCTTGCCACAATATCAGCTCAAACACTTTTACTGGTTTGTCATGAATTGATTAGCACTGAACATAGTGGGTTCATACCTGGTACACATTCCTGGAACCACCTGCATAAACTGGCACACCTTATTTCTGCATCAGGGAACTCCCGCGCCCCTGTTGTGCTGGTGTCCCTCAATGCAGAAAAGGCTTTGGATGGGGTTTCGTGTTTTGTTTTTGGTTTTTTGAAGTCTTAGTACAGTTCAGGTTTTCTTCCAGATTTATAACTTGGGTTAAGTTGCTTTATTTCCAACCTTCTGCCCGAATACACTGTAATGGTTTACTCTCTTTTTCCTTTCCCTTAAGGAAGGGTACTCATCAGGGGTGTCCCTTATCTCACTTATAATTTAATTTATACGTAGAACCCCTTACTCGCACTATAAAAGGACATCCTGGTATACACAGGTATACACAAGCAGTGTCAGTGGCTCAGTAGGTAGCACATTCGCCTCTGAGGCCGGGAGATCAGAGGGCTGTGGGTTCAGTTTCCACATCTGGCACTTGGGTTAATATCCCAGTACTGACACTGCAGTGCAGCATGAGAGGGGTGCTGCACTTCTGAAGTGCCGTCTTTCGGATGAAACATTAAACCTAGGTCCCATCTGTCTGGATTGGTGGTACTTCAGGTGGATGTTAAAGATCCCATGGCACTTATCGAAAAGAGCAGGGGAACTTCTCAGGTGTCCTGGTCAAATTTCCCTCATTCACTTAAAATACCACCAACAGCTTAATCTGGTTCAATGTCATTTGGCATTCATCTGTATCTCCCTCCCCTGGGTCGTGCCTGAAAATAGGCAGGAGTTGTCTAGTGCACTTACCCGGTCAACAAAAACTAACTAAATAAATAAAATAAAATACTGTAACTGGCCACTTGTTTTCTATTTCAACATTCATGGACGATATATTATTACATTTGGAATCCCCCTCAGTTTCTCTTCCTGCAGTTTTTGAGGTTTTGGGAGCTTTCGGCATTATTTCAGGATATAAACTAAATCTTAACAAAACCATTTTTACGCCCTTAAACTCTGACATTTTCAAGATGGAGGTTATGAGATGACGTGGTTAATTGGTACAGGATGGGTTACTGTATTTAGGAATCAGAGTTGAATCCCAGTAAGTAAGTGAGGGATACGGGGGTGTGGGGTCGTGGGTGCTGAGTGAGGGGATGAGGAACAACAGTGGTGGTGCAACAGATGCACATTTTCTTTATTACTGGGTTAAAAAAAGACTTTAGGGGTCTGCTTTTATTTTGCAGTTACTGCTCACATTTGGGATTGGGCACCCCAGTGTCAGCTTGATGTTTTGTCGCATACTGTTGGGTTGGGAGTGTAAGGCAGTACTGGAAATTGGGCTCCCCAGTGTTGGGATCTTGTAGCATGCTGCGGGGGGGGGCTAATAAATAATAATGATGGGGGAACTCAACTGGTACTAAGGGTGAGCAAACTGGCATCGGAATAATGAATAAATCAACTTGCACAGGGGTTTGGGCACCATAGTGTTCAGTTTAAATTACACAGTCAGTATTCCCTAGGTAGGTGTTGGCTGAAAATTCCTTGGTTGCAGCTCTTTATGTTCTTGGCTCATGACCCATAAATCAGACCTCTTGCTACGCTGAGCATCCCAGATTTTTAGTGTGCCCAGAAAATATATTTCTGGGTTATTTTGTTAAAAAAGCACCAGAATCTAGCTAAATGGGTCCTGTTCACTTAGGTGCAGGTGTTTGTTTTTAAATCTTCTATATTTTTTTTTAGCAACTTTTATAAAAGAAAAAAAAAAACAAGATGCTGGCCATGACGACCTGAACATTTTTTTTCATGACCCCAAAACAAAGTTTATTGTGACTTGAAAATGACTAGTGAAAGTTAAATATATAGAGCGAGATTTTCAAATGCTGTGGGAACCAAGTCCAGTGCCTCAACTCCAGCTGCAAGACAAAATTTCTGCACCTGAGAAGATTTGTATTTTCAGCCGGCATAGTTCAAGGGGATGTTACACCTTGGCCCAACCAACATACCTTTTCCCTGCAGCTACACCAGGAAAAGGGCCACAAGCTGCCACAAATAATAGAGCCAGTCATAAACTGACTCCAATTCTGAAAATACCATAGCCGCAGGAAAACTGCAGTTCTGCATGTGGAGACCCTCTTGCGCCAGTTTTTTTTCCCTCAGCTGCAAGAATTATGAGGGCTCTGAAAAACTAGCCCATTGGTTGTATCAGAATATCCTGAAAACCCTGCTGAGTAATACTCAGAAACCATATTTCAAAACCTTATAGCCCTAGGACTGATTAATATCTTTTTACGAAACATTTGAAAGACACATCCTTGGCAGATGCTCATTCAACCCTGAAAGATTTGGAACACAATTCCTTAGCATTTTGGCTTTTTTATATATTTTTGAACTTTCTGGATCTCAGAATCTGAATACGTAAGTGCCATAACTTTATATGTCTCAAGAACTTGTCACCCGGAGTGTGCATACCAAATTTTGTGCAATTTTGTTGAATGCTGCCAAAGTTACTAAGGTGCAAAGATTTGGGTTAGACATTGAGTACTCTGCTCAGCCCTAATATACATACACTACGTGCATAATATATTAGTTATCTGGGTCACTGATGGGTGTCTCTTATGGTATAAGAGACTCTGAACATGAAGTTTTGACAACAGGACCATAAGCAATGCTGAGCAGTTCTGTTTGCCCAAACTTCACAAGAAAAGTCTTTTGTATCGTAAGCAGGGTACCATTCAGAGGCCTTACTATCCTGTTATAAATCAGAGTGATTTGTAATAAGTTTAGAGTTTTTTTATTGTATTTTATTATGCCAACAGCCTTGGGGGCGTCAGTCCTTTAACTGGGAATGGAAGACTGGAGTCCCTTCACAGCTCCTCTGTGCACCTCTCCAAGTCCTAAAGATACAAGTACTTCAACAACTCCAATGGGGGATCTGGAGAGAAAGCATCACCACTACATTGCTTGCTGCTGTTTTACATTTCACAGCAAATGAACTACTGGGGAAACACAAAAACAAATTGGCATTCTTCTGGCACTGCCACAGAGGGACCCCTGGAGAGACCCCATGGAGTTAGGGTAACTGCAAAATGTGGGTCACTTGCACAGGCTTGTGAGCCCAGGTTTAACTTTGTAATAGCCATGGTTAGTGGGCCCAGATAATAGCTGGGTGAATGTGTCTGTGGCCAAGTACAGGTAATGTGTTTTGTAGACTGTTCTGATTTGCTGCAACTTTGGGATGCCAGCATACCTCTCAACCCAACTATTAGGATTAAAATACATTGCACTGGCCTTCAAAACATGAAGCAAATGGTCGGAATGTCTAGCACTGTCTTATTTTACAGACTACTACGTTTAAGAATAGAGGATCCTGTAGGCATAGCATCAAAGAATGTTTCTTCGAAGTTAACTTAACTATTTAATAGTTTGTGTCCAAAAAAAGTTCTAACATATGAGGAACAACAATAAAGTTTTAAAGCGCAAGGTTATAGTTGAGTGAGAATACATAGTACTATGAAAATTCACAGCAGTTCAGAGATAGGGCTGCTAGTCGAGTAGCCAATACTTTGTCCGGGACTTTCCTGAGTTTGGGGAGAAACCTCACTCCCATGCTCCGCACCGGGGATTCAGACCAGGTTTCGGCATCAGGCTGACTGGTAGCTTAAAAGACTTTTGCTGGAGAGTGCTCACCTGGATTTGTGGTGCAGCTGAAAATGAACAGAAAATAAGAGGCGCTTGCTAGGGACACACAGAAACTGCACAGAGGGTGTAGTGCAGTCTGCAGGTAAACAAATGGTTCAGAAAAGTATCAATATTATGACTTTCTGAGCTGATAAATGTGTTTACCTGCAAACACCACTGTGACTTCTGTGTAGCTTCTGTGTGTACCAAGCAAGCACCTCATGTGATACAGAGGTAGCTCAGCCAGGGTGCTACAGATGTTTTAGCTGGATTATCTAGGAAATTAAGGCAAAATAATCAAACTTTTTTCTTCACTTTACTCAGCAAATTGTCTAGAACACCAGATCAGTCAACAAAAGCAGGACTGCAACAGGTGGAAAAGTTAAGCAGGACAGTAGGAATCATTAAAAAAAAATCACCCTCTGCTAGGCAGGGAAGCAGCAGTGCAGCCCTCTGGTACCAGGGGCCTACCTTGAAGTGAGTGGAGGAGATGCCTTAGGCAGTGGGCAGCTGGGGAATCATGTGACAGTTTGCAACTCTGTGCCCACTAATTGGCCAAAATGCCATTTTTCAGTGCCAAGGAACTGGGCAGCCTTTCCTCATGGCTAGGACTATTAAAATATCAGCTCATACATACACCTCTAAGGAGCTGGCAGAAGTCAGTGAAACCTCTGTTAAAATCTACAGGAACCATTTCAGAGAATCAATATCTACCATGCATGCAGCAAGGTACACTGTGTTGCTTACTGTCATTGTACAGAGTGAATGCTTTCCACTACGGTTGCACAGAATCAGTCAAACAGAATCCGATTCAAAAGATTCAAACCTTTTTTTTTCAGAATTTGGAATTTTGGTTTCAATGTCAAAATGCTGAATACAAAAAATACATCACATGCGGATTCTGATTCTGCATCCAAGTGTACTAGAAAGCCTTCCTTTGTTTTTAGGAATAAATGCCATGAAGTCTTGGGCTGTTAAACCACAGCATTTAGGAATACTCAATATCAATGTATTCAGACATTTAGTGAAGTTCTCTATGTTGAAATAAGCAAGGGTTAGTGCATCCCGCATAAATAAGGAGGTTTCTCTATATTCATAGATTCATAGATAGATTCATAGATACCGTACAAGTTAAGAGATCTGAAAACCTTTCAACAACTCCACTTTTCAGTGGTTATACTCATATTATATTTACCCATATTTAGGTCAAGTGATTCTTTATAAATGTTTCCATATTTACACTTGTCACCATATTATCCGGACGCACGTTCCATATGGATATTACTCTTTGTGTAAACTATCTGTTTCTTTTTACTGATTTGTTTACTTCATCCCTGAGCTTATACCTATGCTCACACATATTTCTGAAGGAGCCCTGGATTGTCAACCCAGTTGTTTCCCATATGTAGCTATCCTTTGCTGCAGTATACAGCAGACATAAATCTCATCTTAATGATCTATATTCCAGTGAGAACATATCCAAATCCTTTAACCTCTCCCCATATTCTTTATATTTTAATTTATAGATTCTTTTGGTCACTCTTCTTTGAACCCTTGCCATAAGTTTCTTACACCTTTTGTTTTGTGTTGAACAAACAGGTGAGCAATATTCAAAATAGGGACTAACCAGTGATGTATATAATGATGCAATCACCGTTGGTTCTCTGTCTTAATATTCCTGAAGATCTTTCCCAAGATTCTATTACATTGTTTAACTTTAATTTTAGTATGTGTTTCGAAGGAAAAATCATAGGTAGTTACTACCCCAAGATCATTTTCACTAGTTGTTTCTTTTATTATAATGTTGTCCAATGTGTACTTGTATTTTATGTTTTTGTGTCCAAAATGCATTACTAAACATTTTTCTATATTAAAACTTAGCTTGTTTAGATGTGCCCACTTTCCGAGCTGGTTTATATCTTCCCAGAATTTTTTAGCTGCTTCCATATTATTAATGATTGCTCCAAGTTTACTATCATCTGCATATTTAGCCATCCATGAACTACCTGATGTTTGCATTGATGATATTAATATATTGAACAGTGTATGCCCCAGGACAGACCCCTGGGGCACACCACTCATCACCATCCCCCATTCAGAGTTGAAACCTCTCATTCCTACCCTTTGCCTGCGATCCGTCAGTCATGATTCCACACAGGCTGTTATGCTTGGGTGCAGTTCTATTTTATTTAATTGTTCTATTAGTATCTCATGTGATACATAATCGAACGCCTTTGCATAGTAAAGAAAGACAACATCCACTGGCATTCCTACATCAAGGGCTGCACTGACTGGCTCAAAATGTATAGCAAGTTTGTTAAACATGAATGAGCTGGGCTAAAACCATGTTGTGTAATATCTGTATACCCTCTATTCTTTACGTGAGTCATGTTTTCTTGTATAAATCCTTCAATAATTTTTTCCAAAATGGAGGTCAGACTGATTGGCCTGTAGTGTTTCACTTCCTTTCTATTACCTGCTTTATGTATTGGCGTAACTAATGCCTCTGTCCACTCCATTAGAGTATTTCCTTCTTGTATAGAGGAATTGAAAAGCTTAGTTCTAGGTCCTACCAGTACAGCACTTGTTTCTTTAAGAAACCTAGGGGTTATACTGTCTGATCCTGGAGATGTATTGTGTTTTAATTTATTAATCTTTTCCAAAACCTTTTTTTCAGTGATTTTAAACTAAACACTAGATTTAACCCCATTTTTTTCTTTAGTACTCAGCTGATTTCCTTTATTTTGGCAAGTACTTAGAAAAAAACTATTTAGTTTGCTTACTATATCCTGTTCCTTAGTCAGTAATCCTAAATCCCCTTCTATAGGTCCCACACTTTTCTAATTTCCCCGTAGGAATCCAACATAGCTGTAAAATTTATTTTTATTATCTTTGAGTGTTGTTACCATCTGGATCCCTGCTTTGGCTTTTGCTTTTTTAATTAATCTTTTACATTTATTTGCCTCTTTTTTTATATTTTATCCAGTTTTCCACTGTTGGATATCTTTTATATTTATACATTTTTTTCTGTTTCATATTTACACTGCATTTTATTGCCTTACCCCACCAAACAGGAACTCTGCCTCTTTTACTGTACTTTCTAACCTCAGGAACCCACGGTTTTTTTTTTTTGCACTTGCCCGGCTCCCATGGATTTTGGAGGGGGGCCTCGTACCCCCTCCTACTCCGTCCACCTGGGCTATTAAAGGCCACCCCACCCCAGCTTCATTGTGCTTGGGAGGGCTGAGGTTGTATGATTTTTTTCCCTGTTTTCTCCCCTTGAACCCCTGAGGATGCTGGCATGAAGGATGGAGGTCCAGGCAGACGACGTGCTGATGCACGCTGTTGCCAAGTGCCCAGAGCATCCTCCCCTCCCCTAGTCTCAGAGAGCTGCCATTACCCCTGTGAGCCAATGCTTCCACTGGCCCCCAGGAATGTCAGGTGCACAAGACACCCCTGGTAACCCACCCCGGTGGAGGAGAGCAACCATTGGGATGCTCAATTCTCTGCCCCCCTGACAACCCTGAGTCCGTTCCTGAACCTGGGTAGCCGGTGTAGCATGAGGAGTGGTGTCCAGTGCCTCAACCCTCAGCACCACTGGGAGGAACCTAAGTTTTAATACGGTATTCTATTTTATTTTTAATCTTAGTCCAAATATCATGCATACCAAGGTCTTTCAATTCCACTTCCCAGTCCCATTCATTCAAGTATTGTTTCATTTGCCCTATGGTAATCCTTTAAAATTGTGGTTCCATTAATTATGCCATATTTTGTTTTAATTTCAAAAAGTACTGTGTTATGGTCACTGTCCCCAGTAGGGTGTGATGTAATAATATGACTAATTTCGCCTTCCATATTCCTTAACACCAAATCCAGTATGTGATTACCCCTTGTATTTTCATCTACTATCTGTTCCAATCCTTTAGAGGCTATTATTTCTATAAATATCTTCTCTACACATGTATTCCCTTCCAAGGTAGCCAAATTAATGGCTGGCATATTAAAATCACCCATGAGTATACAGTCTTCCTCCATACCCATGTTATCAATAGATGTCAAAAAAATATAGTTTCCCTCAGCATTCAGATTTGGATCTCTGTACCCCAATCCCAGTAAGATTTGTTTTGTCAATACTTGAATTTGTACCCACATTATTTCAGTATCCCCTAACCCCCGTGACTTGTTGCTCAACTTGGTAGGTCTTAAGTTTTTCTGCTATACATATATTGCCAGACCTCCACCTCTTTTGTATAGCCGATTCTTGGGAAAAAGATTGTATCCTGGTATTTGTATCCCCCAGTTCCCTTCTTTATACCATGTCTCTGTAACAGCACATACTTGTACCTTTTCATATGTCAGCCTATGCTTTAGTTCATCCATTTTATTTCTCAAACTACGTGCATTTATTAGCATGATTTTAATTTTATTTGCTTGTAAATCATTTGCTGTTCCTTGCACGTGACACTTGTATTTGTGCATTTTATTTTAAAATGAATAAAACATAAATTAAAAAAAAAAGAAAGTCTTTCTTTCCTTTATCTACTGCTGCTGGGATCTAGGAGAAGCTAGTGAGTTGAGCCTGCAACACCACAGATTCAGTTCGATGTCACTTTGATTGTCATGATGATCCATAACAGAGAGAACTAGTTCACTGGCACCTTATTAGCCTGACTCTCCTAACCCCAGCTCCTAGTCTGACTCACAACCCTGCCCCTTAGACCATCCCCCCATCAGTAGTACTTCCATCATATTCCTTTCCTTCCATGTCAAACAGTGACACTGTCCCCCTTTTTCTATAAAGTGCTAAAAGTATAACATAATAAGACATATCTCCCTGCCTTCACCTCCTCCTCACTCTACCACAACCTGCTATACCAACCAATACAAACATTATTCCCTCATTTTATTCTCCCAGAGTTATCTGGGATGTGGCTGGCCTAAGTGAAACTCTGGCAGCAGTCTCTGCCAGAAGCCTTCTATTATACATCTGACAGTGTTTGCTATCAGGGCTTTGCTTAGGTCAGCCAACTCTCAAGTAACTCTTGGAGAAAGAACTGATGGGATAACATATGAATTAATTAACACTGCAGGTCAGGGTGGAGCACAGAGAGTGGTGGAGTCCTGGAACAATATGTGTCATTCCTGCTGTTGTTTTTTGAGTATTTAGTTTGCTCAAAGGTACTCTATTAGAAGATTTAATAGACACCTTCCCACTACCAAGTAACATTGTTGCATTTTGATTGATTAAAGAGATTTTCCTCTTTCCAGCAAATAATTCACAGCTGGCATCAGCAACAGCTGCACAAACTTTACCACACATTTAAATTTCTGAGCTACCCTTCCTTTATTACTGAAAACATCCTTTACTTTGTATTTCTGAGGCAGTAGAAGGTGATTAGCCCATGGGTACTGCCCCATTCTAATAATACAAGTTTGATTTTTGTCTGGCTAGATGTTTGTCCAACCTAGACTTAAATGTCTCAAAGGGACAAGGGGGAAATTGTTTAACTAGGAAAGGCAGTCTAAACTGAAACCTGTTTCCAGGTGCAACCTGGGAACTCAAGGAAGTTAAATAACTTGCTCAGGGTCACACACTATGCAAGTGGGCGCTGATGGGATTCAAACCCACACCTGTAGCTCAGTGTCTTTAATCAATATGCTATATTACCTCCTAAAAAATCAAAATTATCACTGTTCATTACCTCAGATGGGAGCATATTTCATGCACTCACCACCCTCTGTGTAAAGAACCTCCTTTGTTTCTCTGTTCTACATTTAGATAACTGCACTTGTTTATTGTGACCTCTTAGATTATTCTGGGCTGTAAGTGTGAGGTTCATTCCCCTCTATTAGTTCTGCATTGCTG
Source organism: Neoceratodus forsteri (assembly GCA_016271365.2). Taxonomy (NCBI): domain Eukaryota; kingdom Metazoa; phylum Chordata; order Ceratodontiformes; family Ceratodontidae; genus Neoceratodus; species Neoceratodus forsteri. Next base: position 26,945,704 of record JADMNL010000035.1, on the reverse strand, counting down.
ATAATCTTATACATTAGCAGTAAGTCCCGTCTCATTTGTCTGTCTTGCAGTGAATTTAGTCTTAATGTATTTATTCGCTGTTAATACGGAAGACCCTTCTGGCATGATATTGCCCTTGTTGCCTATTTTTTTGCACCCTTTCTCATTTTTGACTATCTGAATTGCTTAATCCTCCCCAGAATGAAGAGCCGTAGTCTAGATGAGGTTCCACATAAATGTTATAGAGGGGTACTCTCACAGCACTCGCCTTACTAAAAAAAACTCCTGTTAATCGCATTCATCATGTACTGGTAGTTTGTTTTCCTGAATACTTTGGAACAGTGCCCCTGCCATTTAAAGTAATTTCTTATGAGTATTCCTAAACCCTTTTTATTTTTAGTTTCCTCCAGTTTATGATTTAATATAGAATATTCATATCTAGGGTTGTTTTTTTCTGAAATGCATCACCTTGCATTTGTTCAAGTTAAATGGCATGCCCCATTTTTCAGTAAGTAAGTAAGAGTTTATTTCTTGAGCACCCAATCCCAGAGGTGCTGGGTGCTTTACAGAGAGGATGGATGTAACAAAAGCATATACCAGTGAGGGCAGGTCATCAGGCAGAGTTACAAGTTTAATCCAGGCAACATTTCATAAGTGGTAAAAAACCACTCCCAATGATAGAACACACCTGATCATCAAGTGTCAAACTGTCATCATGGATGATGTTGAGATTTTGTGGCTTAGTGGCCACCATCAGTGAGGTGGCACACAGGAAGAATCCTGTTCTTGTTCCAGTGGTGACCATGTCTCATTGATGGCCAGGCTCCATCAGACCAATTTAGATCAAATTACCAATGTGTTCAGATCTGCCTGTAGGGCCAAATGATTTGCCACTGTGTCCACCCTTCCCTCGAGCTTTGTGTCATCAATGAACACACTGCACCCTGATTTAAATCCCATCCCTATGTCTAATATATATAATTTGAATAGTACTGGTCCCAATGTCGGGCCCTGCACCACTCTGCTTATCACCTTAACTGGTTCTGAGAGGCATCCATTTATTTTAACCCACTGTTCTATTCATTAATCATTCCTCAATCCTCCCCAATAGATTGAGGTTCATTTTGAATGCCTTTAATTTACGTATTAATTGTACAAGTGGGACAATGTGGAATGCCTTTTTAAAGTCCAAGTAGATAATGTTCGAAGGTAGTCCTTTATCTGAGTTATTACTAATGTTATCATAACAGCGTATTCAATTTGTTATACAGGACTTCCCACAAGTAAACCCATGTTGATGGTTGTCTACCAGTTTTAACTGTTCAGTATCTTCATTCAACATATCTTTAATATGGCTTTCCATTACCTTGCTCAACGGTCTAATTAGACTAATTGTTCTGTAGATTTGAGGGTCCCATATTTGTCCTTTCTAATACAGAGAAGGGAAAGGTAAATGGGAAATTGTTTAACCACAAAAGGCACACTAAGCAGAGTTTGTTTCTAGGTGTGACCTGGGAGCACAAAGAAGGTATGTGACTTGCTCAGGGTCACACAGTATGCAAGTGGAAGCTGATGGAATTCAAACCCAGGTCTCCATGTTTTCAGCTCAGTGCCCTTAACCACTACACTATACTGCCTCCAGTAATAAATAGAGACTACTGTAGCAGATTTACAGTCTTCTTATACCTCAGAGCTTTTTATAGATGTGTTAAAAATATGTTATTTGTTCTGCTAGTTCAGCAGCTCCTTAACTTACAATGCTAAGGCCATATTATCTGGTCCAGGAAATTTGGTTGAGTCCAGATTACATAATTGGACCAGAACTGTTTTATATTAATTTTTTCTAATATTAGCATTTCCACCTGATGCCTTACTTTCCTGACTTAATAGGCTAGCTTTTTGAAATACACTTCCAAAGTAGTTGTCCATCCATCTCCTTATTATTATTTATTTCTCTTCCATCCCTCCTCAGCGGTCCCACTGCTTACTTTTTGTTTTTCAGTGAGTTCATGTATCTATGCAACAGTTTAGGATTTGATTTACTGGTTACCAGCATCTCTTTCACCTTTCTTTGTGCGTGCTATAATAGTTAATTTGCGTCTTTTTATGTTATTCTGTGTGGGGTTATTCCTCATGATTTTATAATATCTTTTTTTCCTTGATATTAATTTTTGGATTTTAATGTTTAGCTATGAGGATGCCTTCCCTTTCTGATTATAAATTATTTTGATTGGGATAAACTGTTTCTGTAGGTTATGTTTTTTTTTTTTTCTTAAATATTGTCCATGTATGATTTGTGTTTTTCCCTTCCATAGCTTTCCTCCAGTCCCATTTCTGCATTTCATGTATTATTTGTAGGGATGGGTAAACCAGTTCGGCCAAAATAGGAACTGACCCAAACATGCCAAAGTGTTCATAAATTAACTGCTTCTGAACACTTTTGGCTGTTCAGATTGGTTTGAATGGCCATTGTATCATGGGAAATCAGTGCAGAAAGCACCAGATCAGAAGAAACCCACAGGATGGACCAGAGACAAGACTCTAGTTTTTCACTGGATGGCCAAGCTGTCTGTCTCTCTAAGGTGGCACCTGATTGGGTTGCTCTTCTAGTAACCCACGTGGTCTACCTTAGACCTATGTAGGGAATCAGGATAGAGGAGGAGCAGCAACTTCTGTAGGATGTTCCATGCTGCAGGTTCTGTGTGCTAGTGCAAATTACATTTTAATTACTTCTTAGAATTTTTGCCCCCTTGGGCAACAGAGAAGGAAGAAGAAGTCAACTCTAAAAAACCTGAAAGAAGAATTAAAATGTATAGCTATATATATATATATATACATATATATATAAAAGCTAGTACTAAAAAAAGACAAGTGACTTAAACTTGGGAAGTTGAGAGTGGGGAGTAGGGGACTGAGCCAAGGACTGAGTGTGGAAATCGAGGATTGGTGTGGGGGGTAGTTATATTACTGAGAAGACTTGGGGAGGTGAGGAGGAACTTGGTGGAGACGGGGCAACTTACTGTGAGAAAGAACTTGACAACAGCCTAGAGTGCAGACAAGAAAGAAGAGAACAAGAGATTGAAAAGCCATTTCACTATTAAGTGCTAGAGCCAGACTGCCACTTTTTTTGGTAGCAGTCTAGTAGAGGGGGTGAATTCTGTTGAACTATGCCAGTGTGCCACCCACAACCACACCACTCCCAGTTAGCCTTCTTGCTGTTTGCCCAATTGTCCCCCCAACAACAACAAATCAGCTGTCTCAGTTCTCCTGCCTGTGCTCACTCAGTCACGTCAGTGGAGGATTTCTATTTTTTGTATTTAATGCCATGTGTGTGTGTGTGTGTGTGTGTGTGTGTGTGTAACTGTGTATGAAATAAAAACATCTTTCAGGCCAGCCAGTCATCAGTGCACCAGTGCCACTTCTTGCATACTGTGTGGATCCCCCAAGAAGTAAATTAACTGTCATCTTCCTCCCTGTGCTAGCTCAGTGGGGTACAAGATTTGTCTCAATGGGCAGGGCATTCCTTGAAGGGATAATGTACAGTGTCTTAATTTTGAGGCCTGCATAAGTAAGTTGAAGTCAATGTTTTGGTTCTCTGTTTTTGGGGGTTGACTTTTCTTAGTGTAACATTTATTTGACAGGCAGGAAATCTAGCTGGAAGAATATCTACAGTCATCTGTGACTAGACCTGTTGCTTAAACTCTGTGAAAAGGGTGTCTGAAAGGGAGGAAGACACTCACCAGGGTGGTGAGACAGAATTGTAGTTGTTTCTGGAGGGCACAGGCTTAGTACCACCCACCCTACCCCTCACCCCACCCACCCCAAGTGCATCATTTCCTTTATATCAGGGGTTTCCGATATCACTTCCCCAAAAGCACAAAGGACATACACTTGTTCATATGCTTAAAGGCACAGCACACTGAATAGGGGGTAAAGACACACATATGCTAGCACACACTAAAAAAAATAAGAAAAAAATTTTAAACAGAAAAGGAGATGGACATGTGGGGAGTGATGCAATGTATTGGCTGTGGAGTGGCTGTCTTTCAGGAGATGTTCTGGAGGCTGCATTGCTGCCCAATTTACAGGCACCTCTCTGATCTGAGGTAGGAGGTTCCCCACCTCCATACTGACCTGGTGAGGATTCGAGAAACCTTCTCCCCCACCCAGGGACCACCCAGGCCACCACCACTACCTCAGAGTTTGCTGAGAAAGAGGAGCATCACGGTGGGCTCAGGAAGGGTGAGGGTGGTAGAATAGAGGCTCATCCCTCCAGCTGTGCCTCTCCATAATTCATTTGCCATTCTGGTGGAGCATGGTTCCTTCATGGAGGCACTCAAATTGGAGACCAAGGAGGATGCTGGGAACCTCCACAAAGGAGACCCACAGGAGGTGGCATTGGACACTACAGGGCATAGAAACATCTCCTGGTGGAGGAACTCAATCATTGGGGGTAGGACTAGGGGGAGGGAGTGGAGAGGGAGGGAAGGTGCCTGCCCAGCACCATGGCTTGGAGGGACAGGAAGCATATCATCAGGATCATGGGAGTGGCTGAATTGGGAGGAAGCTGGATGTCATTGTCCACCTAGGGACAAATGATCTGGCTGGGAATGGGATCAGAGCAGTGCATCAGGAGTTTGTGGAGTTGGGGAGGGGCCTTAGATAAGTAGCAGGCATGGTAACTTTCTCAGAAGTGCTACCTGTTTATGGCATGGGTGAGGCTTGAGTACTCCACACCATGGGATTCAACAACTGGTTGAAAAACTGGTGTGGAGCTCAGGGATTTGGCTTCATTGGGGATTGAGGGTTCATCTGGAGGGATACAGGCCTATACCAGCATGATGGTCTGCATCTGTCTGGGAGAAGGACCAGAATCTTAGGTGATAGGTTTAAATGCTTCATTGGCAAGCATTTAAACTAGCCAAGGGGGAACACTGAAGGAAGGCAAGGACATCCCTGTCCCCCAACACAAAACAGAGTAGTTAGTGAAGTAGACACAAAGGTAGAGAAGTCAGTAGGGAACAAGACTGGGGTAAATCCAGAAAAAAGACAAAGGCAGTAAGGACAAGGATGGGCCCAAAACAGGTAAGGCCATCAAAATATGAAGGGCAATGAGTACCATTGCCTGTAGTCCGGGTAACAAGCTCCCTGAACTAGTGGCTTTAATAAAAGAGGGACACCTGGAAATCATGGCAGTCACAGAAAGATGGTACACAGAGAACCATGACTGGGATGCCAACATACCAGAGTACACATTCTACAGGAGGGACAGGGAGGGTAAAAGAGAAGAAGGAGTAGCTCTCTACATAAGGGAAGGAATCAAAGCAATGGAACTAAAGGGTAGGATGCACTGTGGGTCACCCTGGAGACAGGAAATGGCACCACAATCTGCACAGGGGTTGTTTATAAATCTGCCTCCCAGGGGGAGGCAATGGACAAGGAAACAATAGAAGGAATCCTTAGAATGGCAGAAAAAGGAAAGATATTGTTGATGAGGGGCCTGAATATGCCAGATGTTAACTGTAGCACCTTTACTACAGCTACATCCAAGAGCAGGGTCATTCTTGATACCCTATGTGGGGCATGCCTCAGACACCTAGTTTTAGAACCTACTTGGGAGGGGAGCAATCATAGACCTGGTACTTTCAAACAGGGATGGAGAGAGGATCTCAGATTTAGAAGTGGGTAGGCATCTAGGAACAAGTGACCACCAAACAGTGTGGTTCACAATAACACAGCTGTAGAGTCAAGCCACACAAAAGCAAAGGTGTTGGAGTTTAGGAGACCTGACTTTGGCAAAATGGGGGAGTGCCTCAGAAAAGCACTAGCGAACAGGTAAGAATGAGCGGTGGAGGAACAATGGGGAAAAATGAAAACTGCCATCACAAAGACAACAATCCTTTGTGTAAAAGCAAATCAACAAAACAAAACAAAGGAAAAAAGCCACTATGATTCTCAATAGAGGTGGCAGGGAAGGGTAAGGAGAAAATTATTGTATTCAGGAAATGTAAGGAAACACAGAAGGAGCAGGACACAGAACTATATCAGTTAAAGCAGAAGGAGGCAGGGAAGGCAATCAGAATAGCAAAGGCCCAAACTGAGGAAAAGATAGACAACTCTGTTAGGAAGGGGGTTAAAAACTTTAATACTGTAGGTACATTAGTGAGTGAAGAAAGATCAAGAGGAGGATAAAAGGCTTAATAAAAGGGAGGGAATGTGGTCAGATGGTGACACGGAAAAAGCAGGGATACTGAATGAATACTTCTGCTCAGTATTCACAAAAGAAGAGGGGGAGGTACCTAAGTCAAACAATAGAAACACTCTGGATAGGGGGGTTGGTATCAGTCCATTCACAGAAGAAAGGGTTCTAAAAGGACTCTTAAAACTGAAGATGAACAAAGCAATGGGGCCTAGCGGGATTCACCCCAAAATTCTAAAAGAACTAAGGGTAGAACTACTGACACCACGGACTACTCTCATTAACAAATCATGGGAGAGTGGGATGGTACCTGAGGACTGGAGAAGGACAAATGTGATTCCACATCACAAAAGTGGGAACAGGACAGAAGCAGAAAACTACAGACCACATCAGTGGTAGGGAAAATTATGGAATCACTTCTGAAAGAAAGAATTGTTGAGTACCTAGAAGCCAGCGGGGCACAGGACCCAAGGCAACATAGATTCACAGTGGGAAGGTCATGTCAAATGAATCTAATAGATTTCTTTGACTGGGTGACCAAAGTAGTAGACCAGGAGGGGCTGTGGACATGGTCTACCTAGACTTTAGCAAGACATTTGACACAGTCCCACAAAAAAGACCAATATACACATTTGCCAGGCTTGGAGTGGGTCCCAAGGTGATAGCCTGGGTAAAAAAAATTGGCTGGACTACAGAATGCAGAGGATAATAGTAAACATAGTCCACTCTGAAGAAAGGGGGTTTACTAGCAGGGTACTGCAGGGTTCAGTACTGGGACCGGTCCTCTTTAATGTCTTTATAAGTGACATTGCAGAAGGACTGGAAGGACAAGTATGTCTCTTTGTAGATGACACTGAGATCTGCAAAAAGGTTGATACACAAAGTGGGATAGAAAGGATGAGAAGGTACTTGGCAAGGTCAGAGGAATGGTCAAATGTATGGCAGCTTAGACTCAATGCAAAGAAGTGCATAGTAATGCACCTGGGAAACAAAAACCCAGAGGAAGAATACACAATGTGGGGTGAGATACTAACAACAATACAAATGGAAAGAGACCTGGGGGTAGTCATATCAGATGACCTAAAAGTGGGCAAGCAATATGAGAAGGCAATAAGGAGGCTGGGGGGATACTGGGATGCATAGGGAGAGGCACCACCTTTAGAAAACAGGAAACTGTTATTTCTCTGTACAGACAATTGGTGAGACCTCATCTGAATTACTGCAATCAGTTCTGGAGACCCCATCTCCACAAAGACATAGACATGATGGAGGCAATCCAGATGAGGGCAACTAAAATGGTGCAGGGTCTGCACTAGAAGACATATAAAGAGACACTAAAGATTAATATGTATACCCTTGAGGAATGGAAGGAGATGGGGGACATGATAGAAACTTCCAAGTACCTCAAGGGAATTAACAAATTCCCAGAGGGTAGCATCTTTCAGAAAAAGCGATGTGCAAGAAAAAGGGGGCACAATTTGAAGATATAGGGGGGACAGTTTAGAGGTAATGTGAGGAAGTATTTTTCATGGAGAGGGTTGTGAATGCATGGAATGGCCTTCCATGAGGAGGTCATGGAGTCAAAAACAGTGGAGGAATTCAAGAACCCATGGGACAGACATAAGGCAATTTTAGTGGGGGGCAGGAGGAAGTAGGCTGTTGGTTAACTAGGATCTGCAGCTTATCCATCAGGTAGGGAAATGGGCAGACTAGGTGGGCCAAGTGGTTCTTATCTGCTGTCAGATTCTATGTTTCTGTGTTTCTGTGTAGGCCAGGCAGGGTCCCTGAATCTGTGTGGGTAGCCAACAGCACCTACAGCATCACCCTTAGCAGAGGCGTTGTGTGAAATAAAGTCTTTCAGATAGTCATCAGTGCACTGGTGCCACTTGTTGCATACAGTGTGGCCCCATTCAAGAAGTCTGTCATTTGTCATCTCGCTCCCTATGCTCGCTCAGTGGGGTATAAGCTTTGGCTCAGTGGGCAGTGCATTCCGTCACATCACATGCAATACAGAAAAAAATGTTTTCAAATTCTTGAAAGGAAAAAGTACTGTGTCAGAGAGGGTTAGGCCAGGCAGGGTCCCTGAATCTGTGTGGGTAGGAGAAGCATGTGTAACATTGCGCTTAGCATAGGTGGTGTGCAAAATAATTGTGTGTGTGCGTGTGTGCGTGTGTGCATGTGTATGTAAAAAAATCTGCCAGATAATTGTCAGTGCACCAGTGCCACTTGTTGCATATTGTTTGACCCCACCACCCCAAGAAGTCAGTCATCTGTCACTGTCCTCCCTGTGCTTGCTGAGTGGGGTATAAACTTTGGCTCAGTGGGCAGTGTGTTCTGTCACATCATGTGTAATAAATAAAATATTTAATAAAATAACATTCACAGTCATAAATTTCACATCTGGCAACTATTTCTGGAAGTTTTGTTCCATCCAGTGTCTGAAGCTCTGAGAAGCACTTTCACTTTTACATGATTCTGCATCCTCATGACAAAATCACATTCACATCACGGTCACAAAGGAGCTCAGTTCCATCCAGTGTTTTAAGCTTCAGAAAGCGCTTTCACTGTTACACAATTCCTAATCCTCATAACAAATCACGTTCAAGGCAATCACAGTCACAATTTTCACATTTGCCAACTATTTCTGGGAGCTTGTTTTTGTGCAAAACTGCAGCAGTAGCAAACCCTACAGTAGGGATAGTATCCTCTGCTCGGAGATGCAAAAGACTTAAATGTTGTCTTCTTTAGAAAGAGAAAACATGCATCATTACAACTCTTGAGTTTAGTTTTTGTTTCCCATTTGGGACATTACAAAAAAACTATCCATTCTTTAAACACTACCATGTTTTGTTCTGTTCTCATAAAAAACACATTACTAAGAAAGTATCTAAAGACTGCCTAACAAAGTTTACCTATGATTGTACTGACAGAAATCCTACAAAAATACACCTACAGTACCTGTTCCACACTTTGTGATTACAGAAGTAACAACTTTTTTGGGGTGCATCCTTTTTTTTCTTCAATCTCCAGTTTCATCATGAATCAGGACACCTAGTTATCATGTTACATCACTCACGAACCTTGGTCCAGTATGATACTTCTGTTAGTGTTCACGTTCTGCATGATGCTCTACTAGCAGATGGACTCCAATCTTTGTTCTCACAAGCCGGCTGTACTTAATCCAGTAGCTATAATCTCAGCGCAAACATTATTTGTAGCATTTGTGTTTCTCAGTCAGACAGTTCAGGGAAGTACAGCAGTAGGTATTTCACATTTTTTCAGTGGCAACTATTTGTGGAAGTTCAGTTCCATACAGTTTCTGGTGCTCTGAGAAGCACTTCCAGTGCCAACACAAGTCACATCAAATCATCACGAATCATACCACTTCAACTTTTGTTTTGGTGCAACCCTATTTTTTTTTTTATCTTTTTTAATCTTTGGTTTCATCACAAATAAGGACACCCAGCTATCATGTTATGTCACTCACGAGCATTGGTCCAGTAAAATGCTTCTGTTAGTGTTCATGTTCTCCAGGATGCCCTACCTATTATGTTCCATACTGAGAGCTGCTGCTGAACATAATTAGGGGCATACATTACAAACACATTGACCCCTTCTACAAAAAATCCAGACTCAGGAGACTGGTTTAAAAACAACAGAGATCTGGGACTTGCTTGCCTTGGGACCATATCCTCATCATCCTCCAGTAGGCACATCCACAGTCACATTATTCACTCCTCATCTCATTTCACTACTCATGCATTTCAACACATTAATTTGCATTTTGAACAGTGATTTAATTGCTTTTTATGTTTGCTTGCACGCTTGTGCAAGAAACATAATGCCACTGTATGAGTTTTCATAGGTGTGCCACCTCGCTTCCAATGCCCTGCTCCTTCTTGCAGGCGCTGCCTCACTGCACCAATAAACATTCGAGCTGTCTATGACAGCAGTTCAGATGCAGTGGCATACAGTTGAAAGCAAAACACCACTACAATGAGTGGCGGTAACGTGTAGGCAATTTGCATACTGCCATTGGCAATATGCAAAGTACCTACATTCAGCATTGCATCAGAACAACTGTCATAGACAGCTCCATTTTTTTTCTATCCCCCCACACACAAAAAAACACTCAAGTGGCATGCTGGGAGCCCACCCCATCATGCTCATGTGCTCACCCCACACCGTATTGCAGACGGGGGTGTCCAATCCCCGTCGGCGCCACTGTATCCCCCCCAAACCAGACTTCCAGGTGTCACGCTGGGAGCCCACCCCAGCATAGCAAAAGTTTGTATTGTCGATGGGGGTGCCCAATCCCCCTTCAGCTCCACTGCCCCCCAAAAAACTTCCAGCTGCCATGCTGGGAACCCAGCCCAGTGTGGCAAAAGTTCCACATCGTCTTCCTAAATACAGGGAAAAACCTGTGAAAACAAAAACGGTCCTTCATTGACTGTCTTGCCCCAACCCACACTCACCCTGTTCACACTCACCTCCCCACACCCCATACTTGCCTCCGGAGCCCAGCGCGATGATCTTCGGTGGACCGGGAACACGTCTGCACCCTTCAAAGCTGACCGCAAACTGAAGAAATGCTGGTAAGCTGTATAATGGCAAAAATGTTTTTTTTTTAACTTTGGTGCATATGTCAGTCATTTTAGGGAAATATTTCACCACATTTTCAACATGGGGTTCTTGGGGTACCACCTCATGAACTCAGTCGCTATCATTTTGCTATTCGGTCCCAAAAGGTGATTTCACAGTCACTGCATGGGACCACCTTTCAGGACTGAGTAACAAAATTACAGTGTCACAGTTTATGAGGTAGGCCCCAAAAGCCTATATTTGAAAATAAGTGAAATAATTCTCAAAATGACTGCTTTACGAGCGGGCACTGCGCAGTTCCTACACACGTTCATAACTTTGAGAATTTTTTATATTTTCACTCCAGATTTTCAACGTTGCCATTTTACCATATCTCTTTATGAGCAGCACAGCTGTTATTGTTCACATCTTGCCAAAAATGTGTTAGCGCACAATTGCGCAGTCGGTGTGCGAAATCAATGGTTGGGACAGACTGAGAAAATCACAGTGATACTGTTCATGAGCAGAGGTCTTAAAATGGCTATGTTGAAAATTTGGTGACAAAAGTCCATAACATGACTGTGTAATGAGCATGCAATGTGCAGTCTCCATGCACCCTCGTAAGTTCATAAATTTGTAATATTTTCCATCCAGATTTTCAACACTGGCCTTTTTCCACACCTTCTTATGAACAGTACAGCTGTGATTTTACGCACCCTGGACAAAATGTGTTTTTGCTCTTCTGGCGCAGAATAGTACGGTCGCTGTGGGAAATTAGTGTTCGGCACAGATTACAAAAATCGCAGTGACACTGTTCATGAGCGGAGGTCCCAAAATACCTGGGTTGAAAATTTGCTGTAAAAAATCCCAAAATTTATTACATTACGGGTGTATGTTGTGCAATTTCTACGCACATTCGTGACTTCATCAGTTTCTATATATTTTCACTCTAGATTTTCAACAATTCCTTTTTTACACCTCCTCATGAACAGTACACCTGTCACTTTTCACATCCTGTTCAAAATGTGTTTTTGCACCTGTGGCACCAAATGGTGCAGTCGCTGTTCAAACTCACCTCTCACCTAACAAACTGATAGTGTCACCGTTCATGTGGTGGGGTCACAAAAAGCTGATGTGGAAAACTTGGAGTAAAAATACCAAGAAACACCCAGGGTGTTAGGGTTTTTGACCATAACACCCTACCCTGTAGGGACTGACAGGTGTCAGGGGTGTGCCTTGAGGATGTCAACAGTAATGCTCATGCCATTCCACCCCCAGCCCTACCCCACAGCCGGTAACAGGCATCAAGGTGAGCCTAGGACCCTTTGACCCCAGAGTTTACCCCATTCTCTTATATTGTACCCATTTCAGCGTATTTCCTTATGGAATGAGGTGAATGTAAGGCACACCTCAACACTTGTCAGTGTCTGAAGGGTAGGGTGAGGTGACATGTTGTGACTGTCATGGGCGATGATCCAAAGGCATACCCCAATGCCTGTCCATCTCTGCAGGGTGAAGATGGAGTTGGCATCAGTTCAATACTTCAGTGCCATTCCTATGCTGCATCTGTCTCACTCCTGCACTTCACTGCTAATGCCAACAAGCAAGTATTTGGCATTGACAAATGCTTGTTTCTATAGATATGTTGATTTAAACTGTTTAAAATGATGTTTTCACATACAGTTACCATAAAATAATAAAGGTTATAAAAGGTTCAGATAAGATTTGGATAAGCATCCAAATCTGTTTTCGCTTTTCAGCACCTTTCAGAACCTCAGAACCTTTTCAGGTTCTCTCATCCCTAATTATTTGCTCATAATTTACCTTACTATAATTATCTACTTCCCTTGTTGTACTTTTATATATAATGCTTTTATTGATTTCGCATATAATTGTGCTATGGTCACTGTCTGATACAGAGTCAAGTATTTTGTATGTGCAGTTGTCAGTCAAGTTAGTGAGTACTAGCTTGAGAGTATTTTCTCCCCTCATAGGTTTGTATATATGCTGTGTAAGGCTACATTCATCTATTGTTTCGTGCAATTTATTTCTTCTGATGGTACTAGCTGAATGATCCTTCCATGCGATCTCTGGCATGTTGAAGTCCCCCTCTATAAGTGAATCATTTATACTGCTTGCATGCTGAAAAATGTGAGTATAATGCTAGAGTTTCCATGTTTTTCAAGTCTTGTGGGATACAATTACCAGTTACCATCTGCCTTCCCATGACCTTCTTTATTACTATCCATATGGATTCTGTCAGTCCCTCATCATTTGGAATTAAAGTTATCATTGAATATTTCAAAAACTATGATTATGATGTTTGGTTCTAAACAAAAATTGGATAAATTAGGGGAATTTAAAATGTTTAATAAAAATGGAATTAATTTGGAGCAAGTGCAATGTTTTAGGTGTTTGAGATTGTATTTGAACTCAGATTTAACTTTTTCATATCATATATTGAATTTGACAAAATCTGCAAATCAAAAATTAGGGGCATTATTTAGACTTCAGAATGTGTTAGCATTATGAGTAAGAAAACATATAGCTCAAAGTATATTACTTTCATAATTGAATTATAATTCATTCTTGTTTACAGCTTTGTCTAAACATGTGTTAAATAATCTTACAATGACATTTCATAGTATTTACAGATTTGTCTAGAAGTTACCTTATAGTACTCATCATTATACATTGTATCAAGTTTCCGGGTTTTTACCACCACATCTTAATTCCATTTATTCGCTTTGCTGTATAACGGTAATATAATGAGACAAACTGATCTGTCCCCCTTATATTCACTGGTATCCTTTAGGGAAGTTTCTAGAAATTTGAGATCAAATTCCATTCCTTGCTTAAATTTGAAAATAATAAAAATGGGTGCTCAAGCTTTTTCAATTCAAGCCCCATTACCTTGGAATAATCTTCCAATTGAAATTAGTACTGTGACTAGCCATCATTCATTCAAAAAGAAATTGAAGCATCATTTCTTGAATAGTTTAAAATGTCACTGCTATTTTTAAATCATTGTACTATTGTTATATGTTTTGTACGTTACTATTTTGTACTGTTTGCATTACGTGAATGTAAATGTTATCTTGTTTATTTGATTTTACATCTTGTGACTGTATAACAGTCCCGGGTCTCATAGAAAAAGGGCCTTGGCTCATATGTTAACCCAATTAACAAAAGAACTAACACATTTTTTTTTAGAGATTTTAGTCTCGGGGGTCAGATCAGGGACTGGGGAAGGACCCTACACTATGGAAAAAGAGGTTTTGTTCTTGGGTGGGAGATCGAGGACCAGGGTGGGACCACTATACTATGGAAAATTGATGTTTTATATGGGGATCTGTGACTGAGGAGGGGTGGGACACTACACTATGGCAAAGGGGTTTCCTGTTTCAGGTGGGAGATCAGGGACTGAAGAGGGACACTACACTATGGAAACTGCATGGAACATGTCAGGTCAGTGATCAGGGCAGGGGAGGGCACCACTATACTACTGGGGAATGTGGCTGTGTGGAGTATGGGCTGGTGGGGTGGGGGCTGCACAGCACTACACCAATGCCATGTAAATGAGACCATAATGGGCATGCTAATGGTACTAGCACATTGCATGCCCAATGGTTCATTTATATGGTTACTTTTGTGAATAGCACTTTAATGCGTGAGAGCTATTGACTGCAGGGGCATTTTTCTGGCTGGCAGTGGGGGCAGTGTTATTGGGTATTCAGCTGCTTTTCCTGGGTTAGTGCTGGCCCCTATTCACAGTCGTATAGTGCACTGCACTATCTGACTGTGAACAGCATGTTTGCCCTTCAGTGCAACTGCGACGTGCCGTACAAACGTTTGCTCAGCACTTTGCATTTTTTTTGTGAATCCTGCCCAAGATTTTTTCCCTTTACTTAATCTGTCCATGTTGTTTATTTCTGCTGTGAAGTCATAATCCTCTGCTTGTGACATCCCAAACTGTTGCCACAGACATGATTCTGCTGGCACAAGTAGAGGACTATAACTTCAAAGAAGGAAGAGCAGTGACCACAGAGGACGTCTTTGAAACAAAGACCCCATTTTCATGCAAGTGTCTTTAGTAACAAACAATATTATGTCCAGAAATTTACATTTCTTTGGGCTCTGATAAGATTCCCATCCTGACAATGTCAGCAGTACAGTACATTCCACTTATACTGTAACAGACCCACTTAAACCAGAAAAGAAAAGGAAAAGGGGACGTTTTTTAACCAGGAAAGGCACACTAAGCCAGAGTTTGTTTCCAGGAGCAGTCTGGGAGCAAAAGAAACTGATGTGACTTGACAGGGCCACACAGTATGCAAGTATGCAAGTGGGGGCTGTGGGATTCAAACACAGGTCTCCAAGTTTGCAGCTCGGTGCCCTAAATCACAGCACCATATTGCCCCCTGAGAGAACCAGAAGCTAACTTTGTCTGGACAGAAGCTGTTTGCCAAAAGTCATTGTTATAGGTGACAATGGTAATCCTTTGGCTTAGAACAGATTAATCCACCTGTCTATAGCAGATGACTGAAGGCGTTAATGGCATCATTATTGCTCTGTCTGTTCTCGTTACCTCAACCTCTTATCACCTTTCCTACCCCCCTGCTGCTAGCAGACACACACTCTCTTCCAGTTATCAGCTCCGCCTGAGCTGGTAGCCAACATACTGTACATGTCCAAATCCTTCCACCCTGCTGATAGTCAACTAGGTAGCCAACACACATTGTGCCTTGTTACATATAACCTCCCTGTTTATTCTCCTGGAAAATGGAAGTAAGTTCACGACTGCAATGTAACACTGAAACCAGAGTTACTGTACTTGAATTTTTATGAGTTGCAGCTATGGGTGGAAGGGACTTCATCTCAGTGAACAAAGTGTGTAAGTGTTGCAGCTACAGGATGACGGGCGGGCGAGCAGCAGTGGCAACTCTGATCCATGAGCACTACACAGTGAGACTTGAGCTACTGTACTATACATTACTGTGTTGCATTTTTGAGTTGCAGTTATGGCTGAAGGGGGAGTTGGAACAACAGGTGGGAGAGTGGAAAAAAAATCCAAGGTTTAAATGTCTGTACTTCAGCCGTAACAACTCTGATTATGGAGCACTGTACAATGAGGCTGGAGCATCATAGCATGATGACAAAACAGACACCAACTATAGCGGAAGAAAGTGGCGTGCACGGAGGTGTCCAACATAAACAAGCTACACTGTACTTGTTTTGCAGAAACCTGAAAAATGAATGAGCTAGTACACTGTGTGAAATTTTTAGTAATGGGGAACATACATGAACTGTGACAGCCAACATACATGAACTGTGACAGCCAACATACTGTACACGTCCATTGCAGTTTAGACTTCATGGATGGTACTGTGTGCCATGCCTGGTCTGCCTGAGGGAGCTGGAGCCACTCAAATAAATTCTAGTGAAACTTTTTAACCAATTGCAGCTTAGTCTTTGTGACAGGCAGTGTGTGCCATGTCTGGTTTGCCTGAGGGAGCCAGAACCCCCCACCCCCCAAAAAAATCTTGTGAAACACCTTATCTGGTTGCAGTGTAGTTTTCATGACAGGCAGTGGGTGCCCGTGAGCCACTTTTTGTGACAGGCTTTGTCTGATTGCAGCAAGCTGCCTATTATTGCCAAAAAGATAAAGCAAGGATGTCCTGAAAGGGAAGCAGAGAAGACTGGGAGAATAGGAAGAGCAGCAGCAGGGTACTAATCCACTATGGCACCCATCCTCAGGGCAAGTAGCAGTTTTACAAGTAACAGTCATAGTCATATGGCCCCTGGTGGGGTTGATGTACATAGTGAGGATGTTGGAGGAAGAAGGACAGAGACCAGGAGTGGTGTTGGCATTTGTGCTGGTGGTGGTGGTCTTGGCTCCAAGACTGAGAGGTGTACTCGGGTGGGGCGTATACTAGTGCATTCAAACAAACCATGGGGATTTGTTAGTCCACAAAAGTAAACTGGTTGTGTGCCCACTGCAAGCAGAAGCTTCCTCAGTCAGTCACAGTCAGTGTCCAGTGGTGTGTCTGTTGCTGCTGAAACCAGCAGGAGCAAAGCAGAAACACATAGGTCTTCCACTGTTCGTGGTCCTTCTCCTCCTGCAAGTACTTTCCTTTCTCTTACTACCCATGGTGATGATGTAATGCACAGGGATCCTCTGTTCTCCTCCTCTGAGGATGTACATGCAATCGCTCCACCTGTGCATCTTGTGTGGACCACATGACTGCAGTTAGCAGTGCCAGGTGGGGTGCCAACAGTATACCATGATGATAGTGACCGCATATGGGCAACTGTCAAAACAGCAACCCATATGACAGCGCTATTATCATGGGTGATGATAGGGGGATAGCAACTGCTGTGACCGCAAGGGTAGGTGGGCGACAGGAAGGGAGGGTGGGTGACAGGATGTGGGGGGATGGGGAACAGTGTTGTAACCCTGTAGTGTGCCTACTTCTGCTGAGCCAACCGTGTGGTGTAGTGGGTAGGGTGGTTGGCTCTGATGGAGCAGATCCTGGGTTCAGGACTGGGGGGCAGGTACAATTTTGCAGCGTTCCACAGCTACGGGACTTAATTTTTTTTTGAAACAAGGCTGTGCTCCCCCTCCCTGACATGCACCCCCTGGAGTTAAAAATCTTTAGTTTGGGGGGTGTGGGGGTGAAGCCCACAGGGGTGTGTGGGGTGCGCAGCTTCCCCACATGCACAGTTTCCTGGTCACCTTTTACTGCATATTGCTGAAAATGTTTTTAGTTATAATGCAGGTCACGATAATAGGGATCGCCTTTCGGCAGTCGTTATTATCACATAGAACCGTGTCAACTCAGCAACCTGTAAAGCATGGTAATACTTGCACTTTCCATTGGGATGCATATCTTTTTTGGGAGGTATTTTGAAAACCTATGTGGAACTAAGATAGTAATTGCCATGAAGAGCAGGGGGAGCCTTGAGGTCAGCAAAGAAAACTATGAATTCTTATAGCTCTGATGCGGCTGTATGTGTTTGGCAGGAACACATCAATTTGCTCCTGACAATTTGCGCCCTGAAAATCGGCTCCTGACAGTACGTTCCTATCAATTCACTACCTTCAACATTTCACTCCTTGTCTTTTTCTCTCCCACAAGCAATTAAAATATAGCATTAACATTTGCTTCCCCCACCTGCAAAAAAATAGCATATTGAGCAGCATTTACACCAGCAGCTCCTTGTCTTTTTTGCTCCCACCAGCAATTAAAATATAGCATTTACATTTGCTTCCTACCTGTTCCACCTGTGCCACTCTGTCTCATCGCTGCAGAGATAGGAATCCAGTAGATCCAGTAGTTTATATGTTGTTTAAAAACAAAATTTTTAATTTAAAGAAGTTTAAAAAATTAAAAACGAATTCCTTATTTCAGTCCTAATACTGGAAGCAGTGTGCCACTGCTCTGAGGAACTCCTCTGTCGAGCGCTCTTCGCATTTCTCCATGAGCTTTTCCAATCTTACAGCACTGTCCTTCTCAAAGTCGGTCATTATTACTAAAGGATCTAGACATGAATTTAATTTCTTAATAGCTGTAAGTACTCGCTCATAATGCTTTCTTCTCTTGCCTGGCAGTAGAGCATATACTGCCGGTTGAACATTTCCAAATCGCTCACCAAATATTATAAACATTTGGTAAAACAGAAGGAGAGCAATGCTAAATGTGCCATCAGCAAACCAGTTATTACAGTGCTCTAGGTATTGTAAATTAGCCTCAGTGCCAAAAACTAGCATGTGGTCTGGTCCAAGTCCACTATTGAGCAACAGGAAATTTACTTCAATGCCTTGACTAGTTTTAAATGTAGTGTAGTACTCAGACAACGCTAGGTTAGTTAAATTACATGGATTTGGAGGCGCACCATGTACCCTGACACGCTGAATAGTGCGTTTCATGTTTTCATCTACAAGGCACCCCTGTGCTGCCAGTGACATATTTTGTTTAGAGTGCAGTAATACTTGCGCCGTAGTGTCTTGAGTTGTTGCAGCTCTTTCTTTGGCAACATTTACTGCCTCTGCTTGTTCGACTGCTGCAGAGTCAGGAGCATGCGAGTGTTGGCTGAAAGTGACAATTATGGAAGGATTGTCATAGCTGGCAGTGTGCACCCTTGCATTGTATCACTTATGCTTTTTCACTGCAAGTTCACACTGCCAAATAGATTTTCCATTGTAAGCACATTTGTGGTGTGAGTAAATACAGTTCTGTGCATCTACTAGCTGTTGCTTGTTGCGTTCAGACAAGATGAACCTCCCTTCCATTTCGAAGTGTTGGCATTGAGTTTGCGCTTCAGAGACCATTTTTTTAAATGTTGCTGATTACTAATTGATAGTGACAGACAGCAGTAATTGACAGCAGCCATCAAATTTCCCATGGTTACAGGACTGAGACAGAGGCAAAGAATGCAGGACAGAGACATTCAGTGCAATCACAAATTGAAAGCTGCTATTAGGCATGTAAATTTTTCAGTGGGTGTTGGGGAGTGAAAAGACATGGAGCAGATAGTACAGGAGCGAACTGACTTGGATACGAGTTGTCGGGAGCGAATTGTCATGGCGCATATTGACAGGAGCGAAATGTCATTGACCCGTGTTTGGCACTGTGATGATTCACAGCTGTGGCATGCCACCACCACCACCACCTGCCACACGTAAGCTATAGTAATTCATGACCAATGTAGACCTCAAGGCTTTTTTCCCCTTTTTCTGTAGTGTGTTTTTATATCCTATGTCAATTACAATATTGGGAGCCTAAGTGAATTGATTGAAGAGCTGAAGCAAAACCAGATTGACCATGCTTGTGAAAGCAGAACTGACGTTGATGCCAGGACTCTTCACTCACCCTTAATTTGGGTATAATATCAACATACCTCAAATGGAACTATACTTTATCTACTATTCACATTATATAAGGAAAACAGTACTTTCTTATTAAACATCATAAGAAATTTAACTCATTATTAAGTAGAACTCATGCTATAAATGCAATAAGGCACCTCAAGGATGTACAGTTTAGAGTTGTTTGGAATGTGGAATTGTTTTTGAATTGTACATAATTCTGAAAAAGATTTCTATGCAAAAAACAACACAGAATAACTTTCTGCAAATTACATAATTAAATAATTGTCAACAGATTGAGGAAAATAAATTTGTGGTTTTACATATTCTGCCTTCAAAAGTTTGGAATGCCATGGAGTTAGGCAAAATGTTTTGAAATTCCATAGAATTTCATTCTATTGATCTTTGAAACTTCCACACAGCACTAGTGCAATTATCATAAATAATTGCACTTTTCTCTAGTGCACTGAAAGGCACTTGGTACAACAACATCATGCCCAATGACATACCCAAGGTATGTCACTGCTGACCCAAATTAGACATCCTGGTGTATCTTGCTGCATACATAACCCACACTGATTCTTCTACAGTTTTCAATGATCATAAATGTACAGGCTATCACCTGAAGTTATGTGGGGGAAGAGCTCCTCCCCCACATCCTATATAAACAAGCAGGCTATTTCCGTTTTGTTTAGAGTGAGTCACACTCGCTGTGCTCGCTCCGTGCTGCGTCCTGAAGCTGCACCTCCAGCTCCATTCCTGCTCATTTCTCTTTGTTCAGGTAATTTCTTCCCTTTCCCTTACCCTCCCTTGCTTGTTTTTCTCTTCTTTTGAGGGCAGATTGCCTCGCTTCTTATCACAGCACCATAGTTCGAGATGTTGTCCTGTTCATTTCCACTCCTCCACCCCACCGTGAGCTTTCTCCGATGACACACCCAGGTTTGCTCTCTGTTCACCTAACCTTTGCTGCATTTGAAGTGCCTTCCTATCGGCTGGTTCGGTCACTTGTTTTCAATTGTTACATCCACTGACTAGAACTTGCTCAGCCTGGTTGCAAAGATGTTCAGGACGACCAATATGCTCAGACTATTGCTTATCAAGACTTAAACCTGGAATTTGTTTTTCTTGTGAGATGATGTTGTTCATACTTCAGCATCCAGCCACACTTACCATGCTGTCTGCAACACTGTAATGGCTCGGCCAAGCCTTCTCTCAACAACTGCCAGCCAAGTTACTTTACCAATTGGTTTTGTCTTGGCTCCTTTAATTCAGAAGGAGTCTGGCCACTGTCTGATTCATACTCCACTACAAGGCAGCCATTTTTTTCTTTCCCCTAATCTGTATGGTAATCTTATTGCTGCTACCACTACGTTCAGCCCTTTCAGAAACGCTTCTACAGTGCATTCACTCCTTTTGTGCATCGTATGCAAGGTATTCAGATCACTAAGCAGCTACTTACAATTGGATTTACTACCCAGATTGGCCGACCGTTTGGAGCTCCATTCCATGTATGTATTCAAACTGCTTATTCTGGATGACAGTCACGGTCCCTTAATGACAGGCTTCAAGACACTACATCTAGTGCAGACATTCTCATGCTTGCTTCCTTGAACTGCAAAACTTACATGTTACTCCAGGTGTCTCCACAGTGAATCTCTCAGACTTCCAACGCCCCCTCTACTTAATTTGGCGCACTTTGCCTTCGAGCATCCTCTAATTATTCAGCGGGCAATCAGGACTCTTTGAAACCCATATATCAATGCACTCAATTCTCTCATATATCCCTTTAAGGTCCTATGGAAGCATCGTACAGGCCGTGCCATCCTCCTTCTCAGCTGGTACATGTCATGCATATCGAACCTAAATCAACCGTTTCCTGTTTCTAGTTTATGAGACCTCCCATCTATTATCGTGTCGCTGCAAGGTTCATTGCTCAGTGACAAGAAGCCTTTTTACTCACTACTTACTTTACTCCCATCTTACTACCAGCTGACATATGCGGGGTTCAGCCGTGCATGCTAGCCTACATGGGGCTAGCTGCTTCTCTCTACTTACACTACCTGCTGGCCTACGTGGGGTTTAGCTGTTCATCCTGTCTGCATTCAAGCCTAGCTGCTTCCTTGCCTTCGGCTTCTAGCCTCTGACCTTGCACTCCAGCCATGCACCCCATCATCACTTTCAGAGCCTGCTCCGACTCTTCTTGCAGACCATCTGAGCTTTCCTGTCGAGATTGGACTCACTCCAGGAAATCTCGTCTCCAATCCTACTGCTCGAGTCCTGGATGCTGCAGTTCACCTTGCCTATTTGTACTTTTCCATCTGCCCAGGATCATCTGTACTCCATTGGATTTCCTCTCGGATTATGTTTTAGGATTTTACATCACTATCCCTGGATGCTTGCCTCAATGCTTCACTTTGTTTGCTCCTTCCTTACTTCTGGCTGACCTGCGTTGTCCAGCCATACTGGCTTACCTTTATGGGGCTTCATTGCCTCTCTACTTACCTCACCAGTTGACCTACATGTGGTCCAGCTGTGCATGCTAACCTTCATGGGGTTTAGCAGTCACATACTACCTGTTTTAACGGCTGACCTACGTGTGGTCCAGCTGCCATGCTAACCTTCTTGGCTTAGCTGCCGCTTTTCATTCACTCACTTCTCGGGATTGGTTGCATCACCAGTTAGTCCTCGCCTCCAGTCAAACTACTTGAATCTTGGACCTTGCAACCATCACCTGCTGCCCTCACTTACTTCCATTTTTCATGATATGCTTCCTCCTTCCATTGGTTCTAATTTGGATTACATCGAATATTCATTCAATTCCCTAGGATGCTTCTTGCTGTACTGCTTCACCTCCTTTGGATGTACTACATAGAAACATAGAATTTGATGGCAGATAAGGACCGCTTGGCCCACCTAGTCTGCCCATTTCCCTACTTAACAGATAAGCTGCAGTTCCTAGTTAACCAACAGTCTACTTCCTCCTATCCCCACTAGAGTTGCCTTATGTCTGACCCATGCATTCTTGAATTCTCCCACTGTTTTTGACTGCACAACCTCCTCAGGAAGGCTGTTCCATGCATCCACAACCCTCTCTGTGAAAAAATACTTCCTCACATTACCTCTGCGCCGTCCCCACTCTGTCTTCAAATTGTGCCCCCTTGTTTTTGCACATCTCTTTTTCTGAAAGATGCCACCCTCTTGGACTTTGTTGAATCCCTTGAGGCATTTGAACATTTCTATCATGTCCCCCCTCTCCCTCCTTTCCTTGAGGCTATATATCTTTAGTTCCTTCAGTCCTTCTTCATATGTCTTCTGATGCAGACCATGTATCATTTTGGTTGCCCTCCTCTGGACAGCCTCCACCCTGTCTATGTCTTTGCGGAGATGTGGTCTCCAGAACTGTACACAGTACTTCAGATGTGGTCTTACCAACTGTCTGTACAGAGGGCCAACAACTTCCTGTTTTCTACTGGTGATGCCTCTCCCTAAGCATCCCAGTATCCCCCCAGCCCTCCTTACTGCCTTCTCACATTGCTGGCCCACCTTTAGGTCATCTGATATGACTACCCCCAGGTCCCTTTCCATTTTTGTTGTTGTCAGTATCTCACCCCATTTGTGTACTCTTCCCCTGGGTTTTTGTTTCCCAGGTGCATTACTTTGCATTTCTTTGCATTGAATCTAACTGCCATACATTTGACCATTCCTCCAAACTTGCCAAGTCCCTTTTCATCCTTTCCACCCCCACCTTGCATAGCAACCCTGTTGCAGATCTTTGTGTCATCTGCAAAGAGACATACTTTCCCTTCCAGTCCCTCTGCAATGTCACTTATAAAGACATTAAAAAGGACTGACCCCAGTACTGAACCCTGCGGTACCCCACTAATAACCCTCCTTTCATCACTGTGGACTCCATTTACTATTACCCGCTGTGTCTTGTTGTCCAACCAGTGTTTTACCCAAGCTACCACCCTGGGACCCACTCCCAGGCTGGCTAATTTGTTTATTAATCTTTTGTGTGGGACTGTGTCAAATGTCTTGCTAAAGTCTAAGTAGGTCATGTCCACAGCCCCTCCATGGTCTACTGCTTTGGTCATCCAGTCAAAGAAATCAATTAGATTTGTCTGACATGACCTTCCCACTGTGAATCCATGCTGCCTTGGGTCCTGTGCCCCACTGGCCTCTAGGTACTCAACAGTTCTTTCCTTCACAAGTGATTCCATCATTTTCCCTAACACTGAGGTCAAACTGACAGGTCTGTAGTTTCCTGCCTCTGTCTTGCTCCTACTTTTGTGGAGGGGAACCACATCTACCCTCCTCCAGTCCTCAGGTACCACACCATCATCCCATGATTTATTAAAAAGGGTAGTCAGTGGTGTTACTAGTTATTCCCTTAGTTCTTTCAGAATTCTGGGTGAATCCCATCTGGTCTCACTGCTTTATCCACCTTCAGTTTTAAGAGTTCTTTCAGAACCCTTTCTTCTGTAAAAGGACTAATATCAACCCCCCTATCTAGAGTGCTTCTATTTACTGAATTAGGTATTTCCCCCTGCTTTTCCATTGTGAATACTGAGCAAAAGTATTTGTTCAGTATCCCTGCTTTTTCACTGTCGCTGTCTGCCCAACCACCTTCCTCTTTGTTCAGCCCCAGTATTCCTGCCTTAGTCTTTCTTTGCTCCGTAATGTACCTATAAAAGGTGTCATCCCCCTTCTTAACTGAGTTGGCTATCTTTTCCTTGGTTTGGGCCTTTGCTATTTTTACTGTCTTCCCCGCTTCCTTCTGCTTTAATTGGTACAGTTCTCAGTCCTGCTCTTTCTGTGTTTCCTTATACTTCCTGAATGCTATCTTTTCCTCCCTTACCTTCCCCGCCACTTCTTTTGAGAACCATAGTGTTTTTTTCTTTCATTTTGATTCGTTTATTTGCTTCACACAAAGGCTTGTTGCCTCTGTGATTGCGGTTTTGATGTTTCCCCATTGTTGCTGCACTTCACCTTCTTGCCTGTTTGCTAGTGCTTTTCTGAGGCACTCTCCCATTTTGACAAAATCAATCCTCCTGAAGTCCAGTACCTTCACTTTTGTATGGCTTGACTCTACAGCTAAGTTTATCGTGAACCACAGTTTGGTAGTCACTTGTTCCCAGATGACTACCCACTTCAAGATCAGAGATCCTCTCTCGGTCCCCATTTGAGAGTACCAAGTATAAGATTACTGTCTCCCGAGTGGGTTCCAAAACTAGCTGTCTGAGGCATGCCCCCAGTAGGGCATTGAGAATGGCCCTGCTCTTGGATGTGTCTGCAGCAAAGGTGCTCCAGTCAACATCTGGCATATTCAGGCCCCCCATCAGCAATGTCTTCCCTTTCTCTGCCATCCCAAGAATGCCTTCTATCATTTTGTTGTCCATTTCCTCCCCCTGAGACAGGGGTCTGTATACAACCGCTGTGTGGATTGTGGAGTCATTTACAGTCTCCAGGGTGACCCACAGTGCCTCTTTTCCTCCCTGTTCACCCTTTGGTTCTGTTGCTTTGATCTCTTCCCTTACATAGAGAGCTACTCCTCCTCCTCTTCTTCCCTCCCTGTCCCTCCTGAAGATTGTGTACCCTGGTATGCTGACATCCCAGGCGTGGTTCTCTCTGTACCATGTTTCTGTGACTGCCACAATATCCAGGCATCCCTCTTCCATCAAGGCCACCATTTCAGGGAGCTTTTTACCTAGACTACGGGCATTGGTACTCATTACACTCCATTTTTATGGCTTTATTTCTTTTTGCCCCATCCCTGTCCCTACTGCCTTTGCCCTTTTCTCCATTTACCTTTGCCCTTCTCCCTATCAACTGCTCTATCATGGTGTTTACCTCACTAATTACCCTGATTTTTTGGAGGGGGATAGAATTTCCCTTCTCTTCAGTACCTCTCCCCTTGGCTAGTTTAAATGCTTGCCATTGAGGCATTTAAACCTATCACCTAGGATCCTGGTTCCCCTCCAGGATAGATGCAGACCATTACACCAGTATAGGCTTGCATCCCTCCAGGTGGAGCCCCAGTCCCCAATGAAGCCAAATCCCTGAGCTCTGTACCAACTTTCCAACCAGTCATTGAATCCCATGGTGTGGAGTACCCTAGCCTCATCCATGCTACCGTGTCATAATGCTTTCCCATTCACAGCTTATGCTTAAGACACAAATCTACTACAGCTTGGATCCTTACTTCCAGCCGAGATGCCAACTCATCCACCCAGGTCTCTTATTATACTTTACCATCTTCGGTCATCAGGAAATGACAGCTTACAACTCCCTTCTACTGCTTTCATATATATGTCTCAGAGTATTTCTATGCTGCATAGAATTGGCTCAGGAGTATACTACCATTTATGACATTATTTACAATCTATTCCATACTACTTGATACTAATTCTGCATCGCATGCAGTTCGACATTAATATTGCTCTATCTACCACAGCTCTACAACCTGCCTCATCCTGCGGGCTGGAGGTTCACCATTGCACTTCTAAGGACCTGAGTCCCTATGGGCTAGAGGTCCCTTGATCTTAATATTACTACACTATATTCGCTTACTTCTATGACCTGCTTCGCCTATTGGGCCGGGGGTTTACCTACTTCAGCTCTACACTTGCCACGCCCAGCTCGGGGCCTGGAAGTTTGCATATTCCACTATGCCTCTATCTGCAGCCGTGTCTGCCAGCCCTAGGAGCTCCTGTTTACTGTGGACTCACTTCTGGATTTGTTTAGCTATTTGTCATCTATTCTTGGATGCTTCTGTCTTGCCACTTCAGTTACATGGATTACTACTGCTACACTCCTACTAGGACATCACTGAGCTTATCCAGAAGACTTTAAATCTCTTGATTTGTGCACCAAGGCTTCTTGGACCGTGACAACACTATGTCATTTGACTCAGCCTCTTCAGCTATCACCATTTATGATGCATACATTCGACTATTCAGGACTCATCAGACTATTCTCACCAAGTCAATTTTAGCTACTGTACCATTCTGGCTTCAAAACGTGGATGCATTCATCACTACGCAACTATTCAGATCACAGACAGTACTTCAATTTTGTGCTGTTTCCAATTCCTCATGCTTCTCGCTGTACACCATGCATACATTACGATATACTACTCCTCTGCTACTACGTCTACATCTTGCAGATTCATTACTACTACTACAACTACTACTGACCTAGGTACAGGTCCTCTTCTTACCCTACTTCTCTTATTACCTGCTTTGCCCTTACAGGGCCTAGAGATCATCATGACTAACTCACTGATTTCACAACCTACTTCGCTCCTCCAGCTGGAAGTATAGCTGACTTTGTCTACCATACACACTAAGATATCTACCTGCTTCACTTACTTGCTTTCCCTCTCTGGATTGGAGGTTTCTACAGTTCCTTCCTTCCTGATCACGCAGCATATGCCAGTTCCTGTGCTTCATCACCATGGCCTTCTTTTGCAAAGCTTGCCAAGAGGAATATGAACTACCTTCCTCCTACTCTGGATATGGACACTTAGCCTTTTGGTTACTGGTTCTCCTTGCCGAAGCTGTCCTCACTGCCGGAACATTTCACCAATGTAACTTTGATGCTTCAAATTATTAATATTGACCATGGATTCCAGTCTCCCACCATTCTGCTCTGGACATGGATTCTCAGACTGGGATTTGCTAGAAGGATGCTGCTACATTCACCAACCGGAATATTCTGTACTTATTCAGCTTTTGCTTTACTGGATCAGAATCTCGAACTTTGGAACTCGAATTAGCTTAATATTGTTATTTAAGATTATTCTCCCTTAGTATGCTCTGAAGAATGGGCAGGTCAGTAGCCATGGGTCCTCAGAGGTTGCCCCCCGGGGGGGTCCTCTCCTGCATGCTACTGGTCATACTCTCTGGAGTTGGAGGAGATAATTGTTTGATATTATTATTCTTTTTGGGGGCTCTCATACTACTGGACTAAGCATTCTTTACGGTGGGGTAGAGAGTAAGGCCAAACCAATACCAAATCATAACAGCGTTACTCATCAGCTCAAGCATCTAAGCACTTTGCATAAAACTATCCAGCTCACTTGTACTATAATCACTGACTGTATAACTCTGTTCAAAATACCTAAGCACCGATCAATTCAAACTGCTACATATCTGATGTGCAATGTCCTACTTACCTATCTGGCCTCTGTATCCAAGCACAAACCTTCATTATCCAATTACAGTACATAGCACAAGCACTGAGCTATGAACCACACATAATGTAGCTTTGTCCCTAAATTAGCATCCCAAGCTCAGCATTTGGTTCCATGTCATAATAGTGACTGTGGAGCAGCGATGCATGACTATGGCACCAAATCCATATCGTGCCTATATCTGGGCAAAGCATTTTCTTGTGGGGTGCTTTGCCCCCCATACCCTCTTATTATATATACTAACTCTGGGGGGGGGGTGGCAAAGTCAGGGATGAGAGGGAAATAGTGATCACCCAGTAGTGCTGGCACTGTGTTTCAATTGCTGTTTTCATGCTTAACCATCCTGCAATTGTCTTCATTGGATACCTCAGAAGTGTGTACACAGACTGGGGATAA
Organism: Neoceratodus forsteri; assembly: GCA_016271365.2. Taxonomy (NCBI): domain Eukaryota; kingdom Metazoa; phylum Chordata; order Ceratodontiformes; family Ceratodontidae; genus Neoceratodus; species Neoceratodus forsteri. Next base: position 26,917,486 of record JADMNL010000035.1, on the reverse strand, counting down.
TGACTCAGAATTGCTGCTTCCAGGAAGTGAACAGTGCAGGCTACTGTTTATAAAAAAGAAAACAATACAGAACACAGCTTTTCATATAAACATTTATTCATGTACATTCAAAATAGCTTATTTAGGGATATGAATATTGTTTCTAAAAATAAGAACGTTACAAACAGCTGCCATGTAAAATCCTTTTATGTCCTAATGTAATAATTTAATAACCACACAGTTACTGCATGGATCTCAAACTATAAATATTGTCCTGTACATATTATTATTAATAATATAGTGCCATATATTAAGCTTTTCATTTTTTATTACAGTTTTAGCACATAAACATGCCATTTTCATGTGAAAATTGCATTTTTGCAATTGTTTTACAAAAACAGTAAATTCTCACAAACACTGCAATTTGTGCACATTTTTCACTTGATTTTGTCATTTGCATGAACACGGCCAAAGCCAAACATTTTTGCAGACATGAAAATGGGTCTGCATGATTTTTTTATTGTGAAAATAAATTTTATCTATCCCTATAGTTATTTTATTGTATGTATTTATTTATTTTCAGTATTTAAACAGTAAAAACAAGTCTCCTTTCCTAAGATGTCATGGGGAAGTCACAAAAAATTGCACCAAAGTCACAAATGATTGCAAACATTAAAGAACAGCTGACACCTTCAGGACAACTTTAACAAACCATGATATTTAGACACAGTTCAATTTGTGTTTCACATTAGTTCTGTGTTCCTCTTTCCCATTATTTCTGAGGGCATTCACATTAAAACAAAATATTTATTTCTCAAGAGTTCATCTAATCCTGTTGCTTTCTCCCTACCTAAGGTCATAATGCACTGCTTGTGGCATCACAGTTACTCCCATGTCAGTAGATTATGATGTCACAACAGAGGATTATAACTTGAAGTAGGGAGTAAGCTATAGAGGCAGATGAATTCCAAGGGAACTCTAATGGATAACGATCATGGAGTCAAGTAAATTTACTCAGTAATAAATACAGGGAAGAGAAAGATATATAGCATATACTGTATATAGAATGCAAGCTGAATTGTACACAATTATTATGTTTTTCAAAGTTTTCTTTGTGGCATCAGTAGCTCTTTAAGTCACCTGTTCACAAACAAAAATAACACTGATACTCACATTTAATAAAAACAACTGCAGCTTATTGAGTGCTGACTACAAGTGTGTAACCTGTACTGTTAGGATTCTATACCAGCATTCTTTCTTCTGCACATTACTGTATGATTCCCAGTAGCTGAAAGTTGTCAGTTATAATCAGATAAAGCTGGTCACTTTTGAGAACGTAGCTACAAACAACTGAAAATGTATTAGCTAATGAAGGACTGGCAAGGTGGTCCCTGGGGGGGGCCTGTTTTAAATGATGAGTGTTTCCTTGTACACACAGTAGTAAATCAGTGTTCTTAATTGTATAGTTAACCATTTTTCATGATGACTTACTGAGCAGCTACATAATCTGTACTGTCCATGTAGCCTATAATTGGAATACTTATTCAAGTGGACACATTATTTCTTAATTCAAACTAAAAGGTAGCACTCAGCCATTAATATTACAGGATGGGGAGAGTGCTCAGCCTGAGACCCTTCTCACAGAGAAACATGCTGAGGTTCTGTGGCTGCTCATCGGATTTGGGTAAGGTATGCATTCTATGTGTTTTGCTCAGAGTTAGAGATCATTGTATAGGCACTTGTCTAGGAGTTTGTAACAGCAGATTCTTTCTACTTTGCCAGCTTGACCTGTTTGTTTTTGGAAAGTGTAGCATTTTGCATTCTGTGAGTGAGCATTCACTAGGAAGCAATAAAGCAGCTGAACAGTTCATGTCTGTTATGGCTTTCTTAAAGAGATCTACCAAGTTAAGGCTATTCAGTACATATACTGAAGCCTTACCCCTGCGAACAGTAATTGCTGCACATGGTACCAAAAATAGCCCTGTAGTTTTGCAGTAAAAATGCTCGTAAAAGCATCCTGACCAGGTTTAGCTTACTTCCTGGTTTTTAGTGCAGCCTACGTTCCACCCCCATGCACAGCCACATTATGATGCAAAGCCAGGGAGTGCTCGGGGGCGCGCTCCATAATAGCCTATGAGGGACAACTTTCCAAGTGTTCCTATATATTATAATGGCCAGCTGGTGATCAACCAAGGGCATCGATTGACTAACAAGGACCTTTTTCAATAGCTCATTTTATATAGCTTGGTAGGTCTCTTTAAAATCAGAAAAGAAAGTGACCTTTAATATACAGGACTGTTCATCTGCTGGTCTGAAAGTATCACACCTGCCCTGTTGGTTGTTTTTGACATCTATCTAGCAGTGGAATTGGCACTTTATTTCTTACCAGCTAAAGGATATAACTGTCAGTTTAGGCAAGGCAAGGCAAAATTTATTTAAAAATGCCCAATCCTGGAGGCTCTGGACACTGTGCAAACAATAAGCACATCTTCAGAAATAGAATCATTAGATACAAAATAATTAACAACCCAGAATAATAATACAACATATAAAAATTAATAATCTAGTCAGATCAATAAATTAACCATTCACTCCAGAAATGCCTGAGCAAATTCACAGTGCACCAATTTAATAGCTTTATCAGTATTTATCGCTCAAGTGAGGGGATAATCAGATCCCCAAACCAATATATTTCTTCATAGTTTCCAGGGCCAGACCATTATTTATTTAAATGTTAGATATTTTTTGTAACCTCTGCTGGTTGCAAATACTTTGGGGACAGTGCTTTGTAATTTATCTAGTTGTTATTTATTAAGACAGTTTGTCACTAAAGTGGAATCCTGTTATTTTATTTTTTTATTATTCTTTGGTAACCAGGTAAGGTCCAATAGGCCCAGATACCTGTTTTCAGGGGTGAGCCAGGACCACTGGGGTGATAAATGACTTATTCAGTGTCACACAGTATGCAAGTGGAGGTTGTGGGAATCAGCCCCAGGTCTGTTGGATGTAACAAGTTAATTCATAGCTCATTGCTCTAACCTCTATGCTGTACTGCAATCCTGTTGGATTATGTATTCCACAATGTACTTTGATTTTTTTTGTATCATATCTCTCACCTGTCCGAAACTGTAGGGAAGGTCTCTCATTTTATCACTTAGAACCCCAGTGTTCATAACTATTATCTGCCATGTGCTATGACAGACATTGCTCTTTTTACTAATCAGAATTCCCATGTTTATAACACTACCTCTCACCCTTTCTGTATTGTTAGGAATGTTCCTCATGTTATCTCCTCAGAATCTCTTGGCTCATACTAATCAACTGCCACACAGTAGGAAGGGTGTCTCACATTTTTTTCACTCAGGAATGTTTAGCCATAAATGGAAAAGGCACTCTCCAAATACTTTATCAAGTGGAATGCTGTCTGGTATTGCAACCTCAGTCTTCAAAGTATAAATTCATAGTACTCTGTTATGTTATATCAAACATGGATTTTGCATAAACACAGTAGTGTCTGCAGTGTGTAGAGCATGCTATAGTTTGTACCACATTTTGAGAGGCAGTATCCCATACGATATTTCAAATGTTACAGTGGCTTAGATTTCTGTGAAAAAAGGCTGAGAAGGAAGTGTTCCACTGGAAGCAATTATTGTATGATTAGCATATAACTGTATTCTGGCTTGAGCATATACTGATGGTAATGTATATACTGAGAAAACAAGAGCAGAAGGCAGTGAAAGAGCATGCAATTTTACATTAAATAAAATCTCAACCATGGAAGTGGCATTCATGCATACTGTAGGTATCCAGGAAAAGGACTGGCCATAGTTTTCTGTGCACTCCATCTGCATACACCATCATCACAGAGTTACTGCAGTACTTCAGAGAAAGAACATTTACATTCAATTTAAGGTGCAGTAGTCTGCGACCAGGATGCAAGCCATCTGCACCATTTCCATGAACATGTTAGAATCCCATGGGTTCAAGCTTTCATAAAATATACTACAGAGAGACAGAGAGAGAAATCAAAAAGTAAAGAGCCACACTATTACTCTGTGTGTGTGTGTGTGTGTGTGTGTGTGTATCATTTGCCCTTTTTATGCTGTCTTGCGCATAAGCAAGCAACATATTGTGGTAGCTTGGAATAGCAGGTTTTGGAGTTGCTGTTATGTTGTGGCCAGTGGTGCCACTGCTTTTATGGGCTGGGCTCTGTGGCATGAATTAGACTGCATGCTGTATGTGACAGCAGTTGAAAAACATGCCACCAACTTGAAACAAATTCGCTGCTGCAATGAGGTAGTGACCCCTCATTGCAGGATGTGCCTTCCCTGGTATAACATTTCAATAAAACATGGCAGCAGCTGTCACTGTCCGCCTCTCACACTCCCCAAGAAGCTGAGTCAGGAGTGCCCAATCCCTCTGTTGGCATGCCCACTCCCCAGTTCAATTTGCCAATGGGGGAGCCCAATCCCCATCGGCATAATGGCCCCCTACAAAATTAATTTGTGTGCTGAGGGGGTGCCCAATCCCTCTCATCATCATGCATCCCTCCAAACAGAGATACATTTCTGTGCCATCAGGGGGCCCAGCCCCTATTAGCTTCAGTCCCCCTCCCCAAAATTACAGGTGGCACAGTGGGAGCCCATGCCAGTGTGTCAAAACACACCTGTAAAAAAAGAAAACTGACCCATGATCCCGCAACGTGTCCAGTGTCCCTCCCCCAACCCACACCCATCATCTGCGTACTTCATCTTCCCACTCCCCCTCATCCCATACTTACCTCCGGAACCTGGCGTGAGGATCTTTGGTGGATTGGGAAACTGTCTGCATCCTTCAAAGCTGACTGTGAACTGAAGAAATGCCAGCAAGCTATATAATGGCATCAATGAGGGCTTTTCAACTTAGGTGGATATCGCAGCCATTTTTACGACTTTTGGCACCAAATTTTCAACATGGGGTTCTTGGGACCCCACCTCATGAATTCAGTCACTGTCATCTCGTTATTTGGTCCTGATAGGTGATTTCACCTTTGTGGAATCACCTTTTGGGACCAATTAACAAAACAACAGTGTCACTGTTCATGAGGTGGGCTCCCAAAAAGCCTATGCTGCAAATTTGATGAAAAAATTCCCCAAAATGACAGTGTTACGAGTGTGTGTTGCAGTTTCCATGCATGCTTGTAACTTCGAGAAATTTTAATATTTTTATTCCAGATTTTCAACATTGCCATTTTTTCACACATCCTTATGAACAGTGTAGCTGTCATTTTCCACATCCTGCCCAAAATGTGTTTTCACACATCCAGCGCACACAATGGTGAAGTCACTGTAGGAAAAAATGTTTGGGACAGATTAAGAAAATCACAGTGCCACTGTTCATGAGCAAAGGTCCCAAAATGCCTATGTTGAAAATTTGGTGAGAAAATTCCACAAGATGACTATGTTATGAGTGTGTGTTGCGTAGTGTCCATGCACAGTCATAACTTCAAGCATTTTTAATATTTTCACTCCATATTTTCAACATTGCCATTTTTGCATGCCTCTTTATGAACATTATAGCTGTAATTTTTCACATCCTGACAAAAATTGTGGTTTTGCACATCTGGCTCACAATGGCATGGTCGCTGTGGGAAATCAACATTTAGGACAGATTAAGAAAATCATAGTGCAACTATTCATGAGCTGAGGACCCCAAATGCCTATATTAAAAATTTGATGAATGAATTCCAAAAAATGGCTGTGTTCCGGGTGTGTGCTGCTCAGTTTTCACGCACATTCATAACCTCGAGAAGTTTTAGTATTTTCACTCCAGATTTTCAACCTTGCCATCTCTTCACACCTTCTTATGAATGGTGCAGCTGTCATTTTTCGCATCTGCCTGAACTGTGCTTTTGCACATATGGCACAGAATGGCATGGTCAGTGTGGGAAATCAACATTCAGGACAGATTAACAAAATCACAGCACCACTGTTCATGAGCAAATGTCCCAAAATACCTATGTTGAAAATTTGGTGAGAAAATTCCACAAGATGACTATGTTATGAGCGTGTGTTGCGTAGTGTCCATGCACAGTCATAACTTCGAGCATTTTTAATATTTTCACTCCATATTTTCAACATTGCCATTTTTGCATGCCTCTTTATGAACATTATAGCTGTAATTTTTCACATCCTGACAAAAATTGTGGTTTTGCACATCTGGCGCACAATGGCATGGTCGCTGTGGGAAATCAACATTTAGGACAGATTAAGAAAATCATAGTGCAACTATTCATGAGCTGAGGACCCCAAATGCCTATATTAAAAATTTGATGAATGAATTCCAAAAAATGGCTGTGTTACGGGTGTGTGCTGCTCAGTTTTCACGCACACTCATAACTTCGAGAATTTTTAGTATTTTCACTCCAGATTTTCAACCTTGCCATCTCTTCACACCTTCTTATGAATGGTGCAGCTGTCATTTTTCGCATCTGCCTGAACTGTGCTTTTGCACGTGGCACAGAATGGCATGGTCAGTGTGGGAAATCAACATTCAGGACAGATTAACAAAATCACAGCGCCACTGTTCATGAGCAGAGGTCCCAAATGCTTTCATGAGCTGGGGTCACAAAAAGGCCATGTTGAAAATCTGGAGTGCAAATACCAACAAATGCCTGGGGCGTTAGGCTTTCTAATCATAATGTCCTACCCTGTACAATCTAACAGGCATCAGGGTTGTATCTTTGGATTATCAGCTATAATGCTCATGCCATTCCACTCCCACCCCCACCCTGTAGTCACTGACAGGCATCAAGGTGTGCCTTGAACTCTTCAGTCCCAAAGTTCACCCCATTCTCTTATACTGCACCAGTTTCAATGTACTTCTTTATGGAATGGAGTGAGCATAAGGCCTGATGACCCCAAGGCACAATGTAACACTTGTCAGTGTCTTCAGGGTAGGATGAGATGAAATGGCATGAGCATTATGGCCCACGACCCAAAGGGACACCTCAATGCCTGTCAGTTTCTGCAGGGTGGGGTGGTGTTGATGTCGGTTCCATACTTTACTGCCGTTCCTATTATGCATCTCTCTAACTCCTGCACTATCAATGCCAGCAAGACAACATTCAGCATTGACAAATGCTTGTTTTTACATTTAATTTTACCCAGTAATACAAGTTCCTCTTTCACTGATCCACAAGCCCTTGATCCCACCCCTACTACTGCAGTAACCACAGGATCTTCGATATCCATAGCCTGTCTCCTTGCATGATGTCCAAGACTTTTATTCTCTTTGTGACTCCTTGTCTCTCCAGCTAGGCTCCCATCATACTGGTCACTCCAGCCTCATCAGCCAGCTTCTCACTGGATTACCTGCTAATCCACCCTCCATGGTTTACCCCTGTTGTGGGGGATGACAGGGAACCACATCCTGCTGAATCTCCAGGATCCAGATTGCAGAAGAGCCTCTGATGCATGGCCTGTGGGATGCGAGAATATCATCCTGCTTATTGTCAGAACTTTTATTCTTTCTTGTCCTGGCCCTCTTGACACAGAGGATATAGGTGCATCTATGCACTCATGAGTATATGTAACATGGCACCAGTCTGTTCCCCATCTCCTGAGCCAGTCTCAGTTGCACTGCAACCTGTGGTCACCCAGGTAGCAGTATAGCAGTGGAGCTGACTGCCCTCTAATTCCAGAGAATAACAGTGGAGCTGACTGACCTCCCTCCCTAGAGGATAAGAGTGGAGCTGACTGTCTTTCCTCCACAGAGGATAAGAATGGAGATAATTGTCCTCCCTCCCTCCCCAGAGGATAAGAGAGGATATGACAGCCCTCTGTCTCCAGTGAATAACAACAGAACTGACTGCCTTCCTCCTCCCTCCCTCATCCCTCCCTCCCTCCCCAAAGGATATGAGTGGAGCTGACTACCCTCACTCCACAGAGACTATGAGCAGAGCTGACTGACCTCCCTCCTCTGCAGAGGATAAGAGCAGAGCTGACATCCCTCCCTCCCTCTGCAGAGGATAAGAGCAGAGCTGACATCCCTCCCTCCCTCTGCAGAGGATAACAGTGGAGTTGACTGTCCTCTCTCCCCAGAGGATAAGAGCGGAGCTGACTGTTCTCCCTCTCCAGGTGATAAGAGCAGAGCTGACTGTCCTCCTTCCCCAGAGGCTAAGATCAAAACTCACTGCCCTCCCTCACCAGAGGAATAAGAGCAGATATGACTGTCCTCCCTCCACAGAGTAAGAGTGGAGCTGACTGCCTCTTTCGTCAGAGGAATAAAAGCACAGTTGACTGCCCTCCCTTTCCAGAGGATAAGAGCAGAGCTGACTGCCCTCTCTCCAGACCATAAGAGTGGAGCTGACTACCCTCCCTCCTCAGATGATTAGAGCAGAGCTGACTGCTCCCCTTCCCCAGAGGATAAGAATAGAGCTAATCACCCTCCGTCCCCAGAGCTTAAGAGCAGAGCTGACTGCACTCCTTCCTTAGAGTATAAGAGCAGATCTGACTGCCCCCCAGAGGATAAGAGCACAGCTAACCACCCTCTCTCACCGGAGCATAAGAGCAGAGCTTACTTCCCTCCCTATAGGATAAGAGTGGAGTTGACTGCCCTCCCTCCCCAGAGGATGAGTCGAGCTGATTGCACTCCTTCCCCACAGGAAAAGAACAGAGCTAACTGCCTTCCCTCCTCAGAGGATAACAGCGGAGATAACTGCCCCCCAGAGGAATAAGAGCGGAGCTGAATGCCTTTCCTACCCAGAGGATAAGAGTTTAGTTGACTGCCATCCCTCCCCAGAGGATAAGAGCAGAGCTAACCATCATCCATCGCTAGAGCTTAAAAGCAGAGCTGACTTCCCTCCCTACTCAGAGGATAAGAGGGGAGCTGACTGTCTTCCCTTCCAGAGAATAAGAGTAGAGCTGACTGCCCTCCACCCCCAGAGGATAAGAGCAAAGTTGACTGCCCCCAGAGGATAAGAGCAGAGCTAACCACCCTCCCTCCCCAAAGCATAACAGTGGAGCTTACTGCCCTCCTTCCCCCACAGGATAAAAGCAGAACTGAGTGCCCTCCCTCCCCAGAGGATAAAAGCAGAGTTGACTGCCCTCGCTCCAAAGAGGATAAGAGTGGAGCTGACTGCCCTGCCTCCCCAGAAGATAAGGGCAGAGCTGGCTGACCCTCAGAGGATAAAAGCAAAACTAACCACCCTCCCTCCCCAGAGCATAACAGCGGAGCTTATTGCCCTCCCTACCCAGAAGATAAAAGCAAAACTGAGTACCCTCCCTCCCCATAGAATAAGACCAGAGCTGACTGCTTTCCCTCCCCAGAGGATAACAGTGGAGATGACTGTCCTCCCTCCACAGAGGATAAGAGCAGAGAGATGAGCTGACTGTCCTCCTTCCCCAGAGAATAACAGCAGAGCTGACTGCCATTCTTCTCCAGAGGGTAGGATTAGAACTGACTGCCCTCCTCACCAGAGGATAAGAGCGAAGTTGACTGTCCCCTCCCAGAAGATAAGAATAGAGCTGACTGCCTCCTCCCGCCCTCCCCCAGGGATAACAGCAGAGTTGACTTCCCTCCTTCCCCAGAGGATAACAGTGGAGCTGAGTGTTCTCCCTTCCCAGTGGATAACAGCAGAGCTAACTGCCCTCCTTCTTCAGAGGATAAGATCAGAACTCACTGCCCTCCCCCACCAGAGAAATAAGAGCAGAGATGACTGTCCTCCCTCCACAAAGTAAGAGTGGAGCTGACTGTTCGAGCTGACTGCCCTCCCTCCCTAGAGGGTAACAGTGAAGCTGACTGCCTTCACTTCTCAGAGGAATAAGAGCAGAGCTGACTGCCCCATCTCCCCTGAGGATAAGAGTGAAGCTGGCTGCCCTCTCTCCTCAGAGGAATAAGAGCACAGCTGACTGCCCTTCCTTTCCAGAGGATAAGAGCAGAACTGACTGCCCTCTCTCCGCAGACCATAAGAGTTGAGCTGACTGCTCTCCCTCCTCAGAGGATAAGAATGGAGCTGACTGCCCTCCCTCCTCAGATGATAAGAGCAGAGCTGACTGCTCTCCCTCCCCAGAGGATAAGAGCAGAGCTAATCAGTCTTCTTCCCCAGAGCTTAAGAGCAGAGCTGACTGCCCTCCTTCCTCAGAGGATAAGAGCAGATCTGACTGCCCCCCAGAGGATAAAAGCAGAGCTAACCACCCTCTCTCACCAGAGCATAAGAGCGGAGCTTAGTTCCCTCCCTCCCTATAGGATAAGAGTGGAGTTGACTGCCCTCCCTCCCTAGAGGATGAGTGGAGTTGATTGCTCTCCCTCCCTCCCCAGAGGATAAGAGCAGAGCTGACTGCCTTCTCTCCTCAGAGGATAACAGCGGAGATAACTGCCCCCAGAGAAATAAGGGCAGAGCTTACTGCCCCCCAGAGGAATAAAAGCAGAGCTGAATGCCTTTCCTCCCCAAAGGATAAAGTTTAGTTGACTGCCTTCCCTCCCCAGAGGATAGGAGCAGAGCTAACCACCCTCTATCACTAGAGATTAAGAACAGAGCTGACTGCCCTCCCTCCTCAGAGGATAAGAGCAGAGTTGACTGCCCTCCCTCCAAAGAGGATAAGAGTGGAGCTGACTGCCCTGCCTCCCAGAAGATAAGATCAGAGCTGACTGCCCCAGAGGATAAGAGCAGAGCTAACCACCCTCCTCCCTCCCTCCCTAGAACATAACAGCAGAGCTTACTGCCCTCCCCTCCCTCCCCAGAGGATAACAGCAGAGCTGACTGCTTTCCCTCCCCAGAGGATAACAGTGGAGATGACTGTCCTCCCTCCACAGAGGATAAGAGCAGAGCTGACTGCCATTCTTCACCAGAGGGTAGGATTAGAACTTACTGCCCTCCTCATCAGAGGATAAGAGCAAAGCTGACTGCCCCCCTCCCCAGAAAATAAGAACCAATCTGACTGCCCACCCTCCCCAGGGATAAGAGGTGAGCTGACAGCCCTCCCTCCCTCCCCAGGGATAAGAGCAGAGTTAACTGCCCTCCCTCCCCAGCAGATAAGAGCAAAGTGGACTGCCCTCCCTCCCCAGCAGATAAAAGGGTAGCTGACTACTCTCCTTACCCAGAGGATAAGAGTGAAGTTGACTGACCTCCCTCCACAGAGGATAAGAATAAAGCTGACTGCTCTCCCTCTCTAGAGGATAAGAACAAAGCTGACTACCTTCCATCCCAGGAAGTTGTGAGCAGAGTTGACAGCCCTCGCTCCTCAAAGAATAAGAGCAAAGCTGACAGCCATCCCTCCCCAGAGGAAAAGAGCAAAGCTGACTTCCCTCTCTCTCTCCAGAAGATAAGCATGAAGCTGACTGCCCTCCCACCCCTGAGGATAAGAATGAAGTTGACTGCCTTACCTCCCAAGGGGATAAGATTGAAGCTGACTGCCCTCTGTCCCCAGAAGATATGAATGAAACTGACTGCCCTTCATCCCCGGAAGACATGAGTGAAGCTGCATGCCCTCCATCCCTAGAAGATACAGTATAAGTGAAGATGACTGCCCTCTGTCCCTGGAAGATATGAGCTTCCTTTGGGATGTATGATCCTCCTCCCTGCTAACTGGAACCCAATGTTTCCACCTCATTCCCAAACCCAGGTCACTGGCATTGCAAGCAGTATTGCTACTGCTGCACTGAAGGGCCAACTACTGTCCCCAGCTAACTCTTCTCTGTGAGGCAAGCTGGCTACCAGGAGGGCTATATCATTAACCAAAGATAAGGCAGTGGGACTAGAGGTGTGGATGCACAACTGAGCAGGGAGAACATAATGGCACAATTCAACTGAAAGCCACTATTGTTTTCATCAACACTCTTGTTACCCCACATCTTCCCTCTAACCACCCTGGCAAGTCACAGCCCAAAAGTCAGAAGTGGGTATGGACCAAGTTCAACTACTAAACCTTGACTGACAATCAGCAGCATAGGACTGGACTTATGATACCATTATATTCTATACCAGTTCATTTGTTCATTGGCCATTACATTCTATGTTAGCATTGTACGACATGCCAGTGGCAATTTCCCAAATGTCCCCATCTGCTGTTGTTTTTGTTTTCTACATGATTCCTTTCCCCTGGGTCATAGAGGGCAGTAGTTTAATGCCAGATGCCTTCAACCTCCAAAAGACAGGGGATCTCAGACACAACCCAAAAGCCCAAGGTATGATGGTCTGGGCTCAGGAATCTGACTTGAATTTTCAGCATCTTATGTGTTTTTTCCTAATTCTTTGGGTGGGAGAATTGTGTAGTGAGGCTAAATGATTCAGGTACCCATAGGACTTGGGAAGACCCTCATAACCATAACTGACACCTTAACTCCAGATATAAACATACTGTATTATGAACCACGTTAGAGACTTCCAATCTTAAAAAAATGGAATTTGCATTTAAAATCAGAATTCATGTAAAAAATAGATAAACCCATGTAGAGTAAGAGTCATTCCACTTAATTCACAAAATGAAAATTTGTAGGTTTTTGTTAGTTCTAACTATTGCATCAACTATTTCTAGGGCTTGGGCAAAATTAATTTGTTCCTAGTTACCAAGATTTTCTCATGAAATGCCAAAACACTGCAGATATTGTAGGATTTTACAAAAAGAAATATACAAAAACCTCATATTGTCTAGCAAGATCCCAGATTTTGCATAAGACTGAGATTTTCTTGAAAATATTTTTCTCTTGTTAAACTTAAAGTTGGGAAAAGGAGTTGCAATATGTCCTCTCTGAAAATAAATAGCTGAATGTTCTGAAATTGATAAAACCAACCATTAGTAACGGATTCAACCAGACCCAGTTCAATATAGCACACAGAATCTATTATACTCCCCATATGCTCAAGAGGATAAACTGTAATATTCCTCTTTGGTGTAATAGATATAAAAGGCAGAAGAGTACCTTAAAACATGTTATAGCATCCAGTACTAAAATTAAACCTTTTTAGATCAAAATATGTGGTACCCTAAACAAAATTCTTGCCATTAATTTGAAACACAAACCAGAACTTTGTTTATTGGGGTTCTCAAATTTTTAGGCACTGCCAGAAGGGAACTTAAGGAGAATGTTAAACATGGGTCTAATAAGTGCCACAAGATGCATTGCTAGACTTTGGAAAAACAAAGATCCCCTTGATTATAATTTGTGGAGGAATCTCTTTTTTGGATTGCATTGAGCTTGAAAGAATCAATGTATGGATATTAACTCTGTGCATAAATTTCATTCAGTTTGGGCTCCAGTAATACATTTCAAATTTATCTTTAAAGGAATCTTAAAGGGTAAGGCTAGATTTAATTACAGTAGGTAGAGTAGGTTAGGTAAAAGGGAAGGGATAAGCACCCACACCACTGGGTAAGGATGAGTGTATAAGTGAATGGCTTTTACACTTGGGTGGTGGAAGGACCATTGAAAACCAATTTAATATTGGATGACATGTATTCTGAACCCAGTGGTGAAAAAAATAAATAAAAAATGTGTTTTGAATGAAAACAGCAGTTTTGTTTGACAATGTCCTTGCAGTTTTTGTAGAGCAAAAAAGCCAAATCCTTCTTATTTGTGAGAAGACTTTCTTTGCGAAAATGGTATTTGGCATGATTTATGAATATAAAAAAAATACTTAGCACAGCCCTAGTTATTTAGTTTTTTAGTGCCATGAACTGTTGTTTTAAGTGTATCCACTCAAAATTGTGCTGTGAAAAATGGCATGGTCAAAATCGCACTGGCATACAAGTGTGCAGTTTTGGAGCTGGTTTATTTATATTTATACAGTTTCTGACTGTGCGCTTTTGTCATGACCGTGCAGTACGCAGTTTGACCACACTGTATTTCTTAACATGATTTTGACCTGGACCCTGTTTTAAGACATGTACAAAGTTTTTCTTAGCACACTACTATTAAAGAGATTCTATGTAAATTAGCCTTTCCTACTCTAAGATTTTCTTTAACAGTATGCTGTCTCAGTAGGCTTACCTTCATGGAGCACTCATTTTCTACACATCATTGAATGTATGCAAATCTTTTTCACCGCATGATCCCATGCAGCAAAAAAAGCCATAGCATGCAACCGCAACAAACAGGAGTATGAGGACAAGAAGAACCCATGCAACAGTGTCACCTATGAGACAGAGATATAAGCAGATTGTCAGATGTGTGCTTAAATTGTTCAATTCTTTTTTTTGTTTGTTTGTTTTACTAGATCAGCTTGAAACAGAGCCTCTGATTTTCTTTGGTTTGTGGGACTTGTGATAGCAGAACTAAAGGGTCATTTACAAGACCACTGTTTGCACTGCAGGAACCCAAGGACTTGGGTTACTGTGTTACAAAAGTGGCCACATGCACATTTATTGAATCTTAGTATGTTGCTTGCTGAACCTCTCGCACAGCGGCAATGAATGAACGATATAAGAAGCCACATGGACAGGCTGCACTGCTCACTCCATTATGTGCAGTGCATTGTTACACTTTTCTGCACTGCATTTCAATACACTTGGTCTCTATCCAGCACATACTGCATCAGCACTGAGAGGAGCCATGTGAATGCAAAAGGCTACTGTCTCATAAGGCTGGAGCAGTGCAGACATGCACCACCACAGAAACGACGTTCTTGTAAACATGACTTTAGTTTGTAGTACAGCAACTGGCTTTTATCTCAAAGCTAAGCTTCTGAAGCCCATCTTTTATGCAGGCCCAGTACCACTGCAACTCCCACCTCCAGATTTACTGATAATTCAGAGAGAAAAACCATCATGCACCCTTCCTCCACTTATCAACAAGATAATCATTCATCAATGTCAGTGCTTCAGCTGGTTGCACTCTCACCATTGGCACCTCATCTCTAGGCTAGGAAGAGTAGATCTTTGTGGGTTCAATTCCCACAACAGGCTGTTGGGTTGATACACACACAGGTTCCACTATGCCATGGTGACAGGAATGTCAGCAACCTCTCCAACAGTGACACATGGTCACTGACATCCCCGATGCCACTGACTGGTCCCCGACTGGAGAATGCACCAACACCTGATTGGTGTGCATGCTGCGGGGGAGCTTCACCTCCCCACACCCTCTCATGGGCTCTACTCCTGCCCCCCAGACTTAAGGATTCCAACTCTGGGTGGGTGTGGATGTCAGGGGAGAGTGGCCAAACTCCAGAGTCGATGACTTAGTCAGTTGCTCCGGCAACCTGGTCAACACTGCAGATGTTGGGCTGGCCCGGTGGTGCTGAGGGTTGAGGCACTGGACGCCACACCGCGCACCATGCCAGTGACCCAGGTTCGGGAATGAGCTTGGGTCACCGGGGGTTCGGATGGGGGGAGGTAGGGTAGAGCATCCCAATGGATGCTGTCCTCCTCCATGGGGGGGCGGGTTAAATCAGGGCAGCAATTCCCACATGCGTTACTGTCTGTGGAAGTATGGGTGGTAAGGTGAAATGCCATTCTCCTATGGGTGGGCCGGGGGGGAGAGCGCTGTGGACGTTTGACAGCGGTGTGCATCTGCACGTCATTTGTCTGGACGTAAGTCTTCTGTGTCGGTGCTCTCAGGGGGATGGGACTGAGAGAAAAACCAAAGGCAAAAAATCTCCTGGCCCCATGCAGAATGACGCCGGGTCCATGCTACGGTAAGTGGCCTGGCCGAAAAGACCAGTGGATAAGATCCACTGGACTGGGACCAGGAGAATGTAAAAAAATAAATAAATATATAAAAAACACTGCAGATGTTAATGGGTTAATGTCACTGTAACAGCATTGCTGCAAAATTGTTGTTGTTACAACGGTATACCATATAGACATTAACGCTAAGGTGGTAGTGCATTGTAGTAGGTGCCATCTTTTGAAAGAATGTAAACTAGAGACTGTTAATTTATTTTACTGCTTAAAGGAAACAGGAAATGATTTTTACATAGTTAACTGCCCTTCCATCTTCATTGCCATGCCAGTTATGTGTTATGTTATGCTTTGACCCATTTTTGATAGACAAATGATCCAGCTTTAGGGTGCTCTCAGATCTACATAGAGTTATGCTCTCCTCATCAATTACTGTTCTTTCTTTTTATATTTCTGAGACATTCTATGACATCAATAACACAGTTCCAAGCTATCCATCTGAATGGCATGGGATTTATTTATTTAAATGTTTTCCCAGGAAGGCATGCTGAGTAGACTACTGCTTGATTCCAGATGCATCCTAGGGGAAGGGGATGGGGGAATACATCAGAGTACAAAATTCAGTGATAAAACATACATGTTGTATACAGTACAGAGCAGAGGGTAGCTGTGCAAGGTACAGCAAAATATTAACAAAATACATCAATATTGGCAGACACAGTGTAGGAGAAACTAGACCCTGGTGCAAGACAAAACTTAGTTGCATGTGCAGGTAGGGGAGAAGTGTGCTTTGAGGAGGTATTTGATGTGCGGAAAGGGAGGGGTCTTCCATATGTCCTTGGGAAGGTAGTTCCATTGCTTAGGCATGCAAAATTTAAAGGCTGACTGTTCTGTGGTGGTGGGCATGTGCAGTATGGACAAGAGTCCTGAATCATATTTCCTGAGTGAATACACTGGAGGGGTCTGGGCTGTTTGGACTGAGGCGAGGTAAGGGGGCAGGGACTGCACCCAGAACTTAGTTGTGGAACTAGTGCAGTGAGACTGCCTCTGAGCATGAAGCGAGTGGAGGTCAAGGATCTAGTAGAGGTCACTGTGATGGTTGGTGGGGGGAGTCAAGGGCAAAGCGACAGAAGGGAGTGGAAAATGTGGTCCAGTCCGGCTAGGGTGAACTTCAGAGTGGCACTGTAGACTAGGTCACCATAGTTAAAAATATTGAGGATCATTTTTTGCACAATTTCCCGGCAAGCCAGCAGTGGGATGCATTCACGATTATGATACAAGGCACCTAGCCTGGGGTGGAGCTTTTTGTGAATGGCATCAATATGTACAGAAAAGTCGAGGTGCTGGTCTAACCAGACCACAAGATATCTAAAGCAGGTGCAGGCCTCCAGGTAGGTCCCATCTATGGTGTGGAAAGAGGGGATAGAAGGGAGCTGGGAAAGTCTCTGCTTTGTGTTAAGGTTAAGGAGACAGTTTTCTTGGCATTTGGAAAGAGCTGATTTGAGTGAAACCAGCGCTGAACATCATCGAAGTCCTGCTGTAGTCTGGTCACCACAACAGTGGTCAAGGGGCTGGATGTAGGCAGTACCATGTCGTCTGTATACATGTGAATGGAAGTGTGTGGGCAGGCTGCGGGCAGATCATTAAGAAAGATGAAGAACAGTAGCGGGCCAAGGACCGAGCCTTGGGGGACACCAGTGGATACAGGGAGGGAGTCAGAGGCAGTGTTGCCAATTCTGACAAGCTGGGACTTCTCTCCCCACACCATTGAAATAATTATAATCAACTCCGGGGAGATCGTGGACTTCGGGGGTAAAAAAATAATTTGCAACAGGTAAGTTTTTTTTCTTTTCAAGAGAAAAAGCTGTAGCAGAGTGGGACCTGGGGAGAAGAAAACTGCAGCCCCAGGCCCCCCGACACCACCAGAAGCAGGTACTCTAGCCATTCCACCACAGGAATGGCTCAGCCAGACACCACCCCGGCAGCATCCTTCACATTCTCTTCTGGTAGCCTACAGCAACAGGGGTAGTGGTCCTTGCCACATGCTGAAAAAACCCTGTCTCTGTACTACCATTAATGCTTCTATTGTGCTGTATTTCATCTATGGTTTTATCCATGCTGTCTTAATTCTGTACCAAACAGGATCCACCTCTTTACTTTTTACAGTTGTGCTATAAACTGCATTCCCTCACCACCAGTATACATTCCTGCTGCCTTTACTCTTCCATATCTCTTCTCTTCTCTCCCTGAAGGAGAGATATCTCCATACCAGCATCACCTACTTCTTCAGGTATTGGCATGGTTTCCTTTATTGTTATCCAAATGTCCTTGCAACAGACCTCTTCCTTTCTGCTAAGCCGAGAGTGATTCTGACCCACTTTTCTTCTCTGTACTCTGTCCCAAGTACTCAGTTAGTCAGTCCGCTTTCTGTTGCAGGCTTCCTCAACTCTGGATCCTCCTTTTCCCACTCTTCCTTCTCTTCCTCCACCCTGAAAATGTGGGCTCCTTGAATGTACCATTCATGTCTTCTTCTTACTACCACACTCTTGCTCCTCCTTCCTTATGATCCCCACCTCTTTCATCCATCTTGTTTTCCTCCTCCCTTCCCCTCCCTGTCT
Source organism: Neoceratodus forsteri (assembly GCA_016271365.2). Classification (NCBI taxonomy): domain Eukaryota; kingdom Metazoa; phylum Chordata; order Ceratodontiformes; family Ceratodontidae; genus Neoceratodus; species Neoceratodus forsteri. Next base: position 26,899,290 of record JADMNL010000035.1, on the reverse strand, counting down.
ATTCCCCATACCTCCCCCTTGCCCCCCTCCTCTACCTGTTTAGGTCCTACCCCCACCCCAGCACTAGTCACTTCTGGTTTGTTTCTTGTTGTAGCCAATTGAGTCGGTGAACTGTTGGTTAAATAATTTCTTTAACTGCACATATTTAAAAATGCTGTTAATACTTAATGTTATGTGTATGTACCTGATGTATTTCATGTGTACTATGTATGTGTATCTCATACATTCCTACATTTTATGCATCAAGCCCCTATTTCCCATGGATGCACCTGGAAATGAGCCGATTCCAGCTTACTGTACCTTTCTGGTCAAATCCTTTAAATGAATAACTGCTGAACAAAAAACAGTTCATTTCAAGATATGTTGTGCAGGAATGGCACAGAAGAAAAATATTAACAATTACACCAGTAATAAGGCATACAAATTATAAAACATTTTATCATAGCAGCAGGGGGATGGACATGAGAGGAAACTGAGGCTAACAAGAAGAATAAGGACTGGGATAATTAAAAATGGTGCACAATGAAAAGATAACACAACAGTAGTGCTGTATCTGATAGACCTTCTTAGTAATTCCAGCCATAATTCAAGATTTCAGGATTAATCCCTGTTAAAACTCCTATAGTGAAATTTATCAGTGGCAAACAAGCATTTTCCTGCCTGGCACCTTGAATGTGGTATGCACTCCTTAGTTGAGTTTGGTGTTTCACAAATCTATATGCAATGTTTGAACACATTCTGTTTACCTCGTTGCTCGTGTGTAATTGTCTCTCATTGTAATTGTTATTGTTTTATTGCTCGTGTACTATGGGTTGATATGTGTAATAGTGCTGCCACTCCTGGGCTCTCTTGAAAAAAGCTATTTTACCTCAAGAAGTTTTCCCCAGGTAAAAAAGTTAAACTAAATTAAATCTGTCCATGGAGTACTGAGAGTATCCCTTCATTTGAAAGTAAAATATAATGAACTCACATTCTGAATGAGTAGGTTTTGTGTCAGTAACTGGATTTGAATCATGGTGCACATCGGATTCAGATCCTGATGGTGTCGTTGGTGAATCTTGAGAAAAAAATTAAAAATAAAATCAGTTGTTTGTACCTTGCAGTTTGTAAGTTGTTAACCAATGTGTATGGGTGTACTTCAGGACACACTGCTGAAAGGCAAAAGATCAATGGGACACATGATATCATGAACGGAAGAAGTTTCAAGGGAAACACCAGAAAGACCTACTTTACAGAATGAGTGGTAGACCTTGAAAGACTTAATAATATTAACAATAACTTTACTTCACAAAAGCACCTTTCAAGTATCAAGGCACGTTACAAAAGATTAAAATGAGAATAGTAAGAACAATAAATACAGTATAAAGCAAACAATATTCTAAACAGGGTTCATTCACTAAATGCCATTGAAGGCCTGGCACCATAAAAAAGTTTTTAATGCTAGTTTAAAGCCTCCCACTGTTGTGCACTCCCTCAGCTGATGGGGTAGAGAATTCCAGATGGTAGAGGGTGACGTACATAAAAGCATGGGCCCCAGAAGACTTCAGAGACAGCCTCGGGATCTCTAACAGCCCCTCGTCGGTCGAACTGAGCTGTCGCTTTGAGCAATAGGGAACCAGAAGCTCTTTCAAGTAGTTAGTGCCAAGTCCATTTAGGGCTTTATAAGTCGGTAGACCAACTCTAAAGGTGATCTTCCACTGAATCGGCGGCCAGTGCAGACTGCGCAGAACAGGGGTAATATGAGATGTTCAAGAAGCCCCTGTCAACAATCATGCTACCGCATTCTGCACTAACTGCAAGTGACAGATATCAACCCCAGGAAGCCCTAAGTACAGGGAGTTGCAGTAATTAAGGCGTGAGGTCACAAAGGTGTGAACAAGTGTAGAAAGATCTCCAGAGGAAACAAAGTGCTTGATCCTGGCGATATTCCTAAGATGGCAAAAGGAAGACTTGATGACCGCTGACACTTGAGATGGTAAGGTCAGCCCATCATCAAGCACCACTCCCAGGTCCTGCACCTATTCAGAGGTAAGGATCTGGGCACCACCTAGATAAATTCCAGAGGGCTGACCAGTCCTCAACCCCTCTATCTGGCGACCTGACTCTACAACCATCACCTCAGTCTTTCCTGCATTCAAATTTAACCAGCTCGAATTTATCCAGTCCTGGATTTCAGCAAGGTAGTTGTTAAATACCGAGAGAGCACTATCCTGGTCGAGTGCGAAAGACAGGTGGAGCTGGATATCATAGCAGTGAAACTTCAGCTCATGTCATTTTACAATGTCTCCAAGGAGCAGCATGTACATTGCAAACAACATGGGGGAAAGCACTGAGCCCTGAGGTACTCCACATGACAGAGAAAATGGGTTAGAGGAAAAAAACCCAGACACCACTTTCCGAGTTCAGCCAGTGAGGAAAGATGTAAACCACCTGAGGACCGTATGTGTCAGGTCACAGATGGACCGCAGGCACCCAAGCAGTACCTCATGGTCCATGGTGTCAAAAGCTGAAGATAGATCAAGGAGCAGCAGAATGGAACAGCTTCTCTGATCTGTTGCCATCAGGAGATCATTAGGCACCCGAACCAGCGCAGTCTCCGTACTATGCCTCTTTCGAAAACTGGACTGGAGAGGTTCATAAATGTTATGGGTGGTCAGGGGGTTCTCCAGTTGAACTGCCACTACTTTCTCAATAACCTTCCCTATAAAAGGGAGTTTAGAGATTGGTCTGTAGTTAGCCAGAGAGTTGAGGTCCAAAGAAGCTCTCTTCAGGAGAGGTGTTACCACCGCCTCCTTCAGGGAGCTTGGAAACTCATCCGAATCAAGGAAGCACTGGACTATCTGAACCAAGACCGGACCAATGATATCACAACATTCCATAATCAGGGAGGTTGGACCTGGATCAAAACTACAGCATGTAGGGTGCATACTCTGGACAATCCTCATGACATCCGTGAACTCCAGTAGGTCAACAGAACTCCAGTAAACACAAGATGACGCGACCAGGCACCAATCAACAACATCCCCCATACAGCTAGTCAATAGGATCTCTGATCTGATGTCGGCCACCTTATTCTCAAAGAATCTAGCCAGCTCATCACACTCCACTAGCGAGAAAGGTCTTTGGAATTGCAGACAGGTTGGGTTGCACAACCTGTCCACAGTCTGGAAGAGCTGAGCTGGTCAGTTCTGAGAGGCAGCAATCTCCCTTAACAGGAATTCTGCCTTCTTATGGGAGATCACTGATTGGTAGGTCTGATAATGCTCTACCAGTCTCAGGTGGTCAACCTCCAGGGCAGATTTCCACTAAAGTCGCTCTAACCTATGTCCTGGTCACCACAACTCTCTCAAGGATGAAGGAGAAGAGGATGAACATGGACAGGAGCAATCAGGTCCAGGTCCATGGAGATGGCCTTATTATAGGCCAGTACCAAAGCTTGTGGACTCATGCTGGCTACAGGAAACTCCGAGAGGTCAATCACTGCTGCCAGGCCTTCTGAGCTCACCTCCCATAAAGGGTAGTAACTGACAATCTCCACAGGGGCAGGCCTATCAAGCGGGGTACAGAAACTGAACCTCACGGTGTAGTGGTCGGACCATCCGACGGGTTACAACCCCAAGTCGGAGGCCTCAATCCCCAGGAGGAAAACCAAATCAAGAGAGTGACCATGCTGATGGGTGGCAGAGGTAACAATCTGTGTGAGGTCCAGTGATGTCATCAACTGGAGGAAGTGCTGTCCAAATTGTGAGAGTTCATCATTGACACAGGTGTTAAAGTTGCCCAGAACCATCAACCAGGCGACTCCAGTGCCATGTTGATGATGAAGTCCGCTACTTCCTGCAGGAATCGCTTCTCATCCCCTGGTGGATGGTAGACAAGAGCTATCCTGCAGCCCGCACCTGCCACAATGGTACACTCAAAAGATTCAGCCTCCTCAACTGGTACATCCGTAAGGCCCAACTCGGTCTTGAAACAGACAGCTAAGCTCCCCCCTCACTGTGGCCCAGTCTCAAATGGTGGATCACCGAGTACCCGGCTGGAATTGCAGCTTCCAATATGGGGCCAGTATTTTCATCCAGCCAGGTCTCGGTGATGCAAGTCAGATCAGTTGTTCCAACAAGATCTGCAGTAATTGCAGTCTTATTCTTAACCGATCTGGCATTGCATAACACTGCTTGAGTTGGACGGATTTTGAGGGCAGCCCTGGCTACTTGCCCACAAAAAGTGATGGTGCCCTTGGGTATTGGGACTAGACATGGTGCTCCACGTTTCAGACTCCATTTCACCCCAGGGCATCTTTCAAGACCTAACAACCCCAATGTGAGAGCCTTGTTCATTCGCCCTCTGATGTTCCACACCCGCCACCCCCCCTTCTACAAGCAATACCCAGTGCCTGACAGTGCTGGTAAGTTGGCAGCATCAATGGAGGGGGAGAAAATGGATGGAGGGCAGAGGACGAATAGAGCACGACCAAAGAGGGAGGCCTACATATCATACCAGCTGAGCACAATCAAATTATACAGCACCCAGGTACCTGACCCAGAAAAGAACTCCAGAAAAATAAAATTAAAAATTTCCCAAACTAAACAAAACAAAAAATAAATCACAAAACCCTCCCAAGCAAATAAAATTCAGTAAAATTAAAACCTACCACTACTCAACATGGATACCCTAACCCAAAACTCAGCAGGTGGAAAACGTAAACCAAAAAATAATAAACAGCAAAAATAAAACCAAACAATAATAAAAGAACTACTGCAGTCCCCTCTCACTGGAATGCAGACAAAATTGTGAGCCCCCCCAGCCCCAGGTCATCTCACAGCCTGGGAATGAGAGAAGTCATACCACTCTGGCTGCCCAGAGTTAAAAGTCCAAAATTTGCCCAAAGCATGTCATTATAAAATTAAAAATCCAGAACAAAAAAAATCTTCTTTGAGAATTAAACAGAAAATAAATAAAATGTGGATACCCAGGTCTGATCACCACCAGGGAAAACCACAGAAGGACACTCTCACTGTCCGAACATATAAATGATTTATGAATCCAGGGCTGAGTTATATAAAAAACCTAGGGAGTGTAGGTAATCCACAGAGTAATCCAAGTTCTATGAAAAACCAGCCAATGGATCTGGTCAGCCGAAAGCAGCAAACAAGGGCTCACCAGGCTCCGCTCCCAGCGGCCACAACCAGAGATAATTGCTGGGGCACCTCAATACCCAGGGAATAACTAGGGCATAGACAAACCCCAAGGATCTAGAGGAGCAACAGACTCGTCGGCCAGTTCCCTGGCCAATCTAGAGCCCAGTCCCCTGTGTCCATAGAAAATCTGTCTGTTAGATGCCGGCAGAATCAAGCCCACCCATGCTGCCAGCAGCCGACCCACAAGAACAGTTACAAAATCCCCACACATGCTCTACATCAACAATCAGGAAGAAGCACACCACACAGCACGAACAGTCAAATTTGGTCAGTTCATCCAAATCGTTCACCAGAAGAATCCACTGCAAGATGGGCTATGCACAGTAACTTTGACCAGCTGTTCTCACTTCCTCTCCTCAAATATCCAAGTTCCCAGCCAAAAAACGACAAACACCACCTCTTGTCCACTTCAGCAGAACAGATCAGGCAGCCAAATAGATTTCAGTAAGTGTCCCTGATGGAGTCTGGGCAGTAGCAGACTGCCTACATAACTGTAGTAAGCACTGTAAAACTGTGCAGGAGGATCCTGTCGTGTATAAATGTACTGGCTACCTCACTCAAAAGCCCATAACTGCTAGCACACTCGAACTTAAATAAACAAAAAAAAAAAAAAAAACACAAGTAAATAAGAAAAAATAAAAATAAAAAATAAAAGCAGATGAACAAATAAAAACAAAATAGAAACAGTATAGAACAATTCAAAAGCTGGAACTGTAGAGAGAAACATGCAACATGCCCAGCCCGGCATTATCAGCTGATACTCTAACAATCTTCACGATCAGAACTGACAAGCACTTTAGAACCAAAGGGGTGGGAGGTTATTCTCACTGAACTGGTGGGAGAGAGGAAATTGATGGTGTAATGATCTCCTTTCACCACTATGTATGTATATATGTATGTATGTATGTATCTATGTATGTATGTATGAATGTATGCAAGTCCATAACATGCAAAATGTCCTGAAGATGTGCATCAATTCTGGTGAAACTAGACAATAATTATTATAATATACTGTATATCATAACAAATGAAAACACCTAATGTACACAAAGTGATTGAAAAATTATAAACCACTTGATGCCCACCAGGCAAGATTTGAGACACTCCCCTAGTCACTCAGCCTGTGTAGATGTCCTCCCATTCAGACTGTCAGGCTGTTCTGTTAAATTCTACCTGTCCCAGTAAACAGACTTTTCAACTAGGTGGGGTTACAGAAAATTATTTTGTTTTAAAAAATAACAGAGGTATTTAGTACGCTCAAAGGTAAGCTTTTGACTTATAAAAGGTACATGCCATTTTTATTAACTACATGAATAGTAACATTATCACTAATGTTTGTCTATTATACAGTCTCATCTATGTGCTGTAGCACCACTCCTGCCCTTGGAAAGTCACATACTGTAATTCAAGAGGGTCAACTTAAAGGAGTAGTGCACTCACAATTTACAAAATCGTATGTTGATTTCTGTGTGTAATCATGGTGTGTTCTTCCCTTTGTTTTCTATTAAGAATTTTTTTTTAATTAGCCTGCTAATTATACGGTAGTTCTTTGGCCCCTGAGGATCTCCATCCTAGTAAGGTTTATTGCTCTTATTTTTCCTGCAATACCTCCTGTCCCATCTGGGAACCACTGATTCAGCAAGTACTATGGATAGAAGCCTAATGTTCTAGCCTCCACTGAATAGCTGTAACTCAGTATTCTTGTTTTCTATGTTTGTCAGGTCTAGCCAGCAAGAGTATCAAACTACACATGGGAATATCACACACAAATTACCCCAGATCATCAGTGCTATAATTTGTAAAGGATGTATCTGTTTTCCTATAGAATAACACACTCAATTAGCCTTCAAGTATTTGCTAAACTGCAAATGTAGCCATTACTGCTCACTGGATAAGGAAATTACTTTATATCACAGTTCTGCTGTTGTAAAAGTTGCCTAAATCAGTGCTTGCTGATCCATGGTCCCAGACACATCACTCTCACATGGAACAGGAGATGCTGTTGGATCAGGAACAGCAATAGACCATGATAGGATGGAGATCACCAGGAGACTTTAAACTGCTGTAAAATTAGTAGGCTAATTTAGAAAAAAATCCTAATAGCAGACAAACGGAAGGAAATACTAGGTGTACTGTACACACACACACAAATCAGAACACTCTGCACAATGTATATTTTTTGCAAAATCTGACTGTACTACTCCTTTAATTTACTTTCTTGGTGATCAAGCAATCAACAAATTAATCAGATATAATGGTGGCAGCTTGCAAACAAAGCAGTGTGAGGGATCCATAAAAAGATACAGGAGAGAACAAATGACCACATTGTTCGTTTTTGTATCTCTCCCAGTCACATTCATGCACATTCATGCACTGTTTGGTCTCAGTTCTAGTGGAAAGCATCAAGAGAGCATTATGTATATCCTTATGCAGGGCAGGTCAACAAGGCTTCACCAGAACAAAGGTTGACTAGAACCAGGCGTTTCTATTTGTCCCAGAATAGAGTGAAAGCAACAAACTAAAGGCATGTGTTGCATCAGTTTTCGATTCCACAGTATAGCACAATCACTATCTCAGCCAAGTACCAGGTCAACTCAAGAGAGAGACAAGCATTTAGTACCCTCAGAGGTAACCAGGTCCCCTAGTTCTCCATAGCATTTTAGTCCTGGTTTGAGTTTCAGGGCTCCCTGGCTTCTCAGCAGCATTTGCTCATTCTCATAGTACAAATAATTTCTCTGGCAAAATTCAGTCCTACCATTGGCTAGAACATATTGTAATGTTGTCAATGATATATGGTGTGGATGGAGGAGGGGCTTCAGGATAAACAAGGAGGGGAAGGGAGCCAGTTCATATGGGCAAACTATATTTAAATGAAAAACCACCAATGGATTATGCATATGAAATAAAGTCTAGCGTTACATATATTCTGCACCATGATGCAAGTTCTGTGGCATTGCAGAAGTACTTTGCAGCAAAAGTGGTGTGTATGATACATAAAAATGCAGGAGAGGACATGAGCAGGATTTTCTAATGGATCCATTCAGGCTCTGTCTGCCCATAATTTCAGTGGCAGACTTGCACTTTCATTAGTCTGGACATGCTCTGATGATGAGGGTGGCTGGGAAGACCAATAGGATGCTGGGTTGTATAGCAAGGGGCATCTCCTCCAGAAGCATGGATGTCATTCTGCCACTCTACGAGTCACTAGTCAGACTGCACCTGGAATAGTGTGTGCAATTCTTGTGCTCTTATCTGAAGAGAGATGTGAGATTGTTGGAGGGGGTACAACAAAGGGTGACAAAGTTGATCCAGGGATTACAGGATATGCCCTATGAGGAGAGATTAAGAGAACTGAACATGTATCCCTTGGAGGAGAAAAGGGATGGGGCGATATGATTGAGACCTTTAAGTACTTAAAGGGAATAAATAAGTCTGGTACTGAAGAGATATTCAAGTCCTGGAAGGGGAGGGACACAAGAGGGCATAGACTTAGACTGAAAGGAGGTAGGTATAAGAGGGAAATGAGGAGGCACTTTGTCACAGAGAGAGAGGTGGCAATTTGGAATGCTTTACCAGAGGAGGTGGCATCTTGTATGATGGTGGATACTTTCAAGAGGGGATGGGACAGGGTGGGGGGTCTTTGGGAAGGTGCAGGAGGTGGCCGGGGCAACTGCAAAGTAGGGTGTTAGCTGCACACTCGAGCAGACTTGATAGCCCTGGAGGCCTCATTTTTGCTGGCAATTTTTGTATGTTTATATGAATATGCTATGCTATACCTTACACTTAAAGTGTTGTCTTGCCCAAGTAAACATACAGTGCCTTGTAACTGATGCACTTTGTCTAGCACTGTTAATGTCCGTAAGGTGACTGCATTTGATCATGTGTTTATTTTAACAGGACACCATGATAAACAAGGTCCACTCAATGGTTTTTACCTTGAATAAAACTAAGCTGAATTTCGGATGGCCGAACAATTCTGTACATTTGACCAATTTGCATTTGAGTTTGCATGAATGACATGACAGAAAGTTGAGTCATTTGTTATGCAAAGAATGATATTTGCAGGTGGACTCAGATCTAGCTCATAACCGCATCTCCTTCTGTTCTGCACGCTTTAAATAGCACGTCACCCTTTAAATCACAGATCCATAATGCAACATTTCAAACTGCTGCAACTCCTCTATCACTCCAAGAAGGAAGGGGTATGTTGTTTTGTGTATCATGTAGGAGTGCTAAATACCCAGGTTGGACAGCAGCATTTGCAACAAATCTGGGTACCTACGTAATGATAAAGCCTTATCCAGCTTCCATAAGCGAAGCAGTTACTGCCTGCCAACAGAATAAAAAATACAAAAACTTACAGTATAAAACAAGTAAATGATCTCTGACTCACTGAATGACTTTTGTAACTCAGTGACACCTGCCTGTCAACTTCTTCCAGGGATTTCATGTAAATAAAATTTCTGGGGGTAGTACACAACTAAAATTTAAACCAGGATAGGCACTAAGTTATACTTTTAAAGGATGTTCTTAATTTAAAAAGCAATATCAGATGAAAATGTGGGGAGGACATGCCCCTTCAGACTCTATGGGCATGATGGCTCTGTGCCATTACCACTTATTGTCAACATAGTTGGGGGGGAGGCAGTTGGCAGAGGCTGTCTTAAGTATGTATACAGCACTACACAGAGAGGCCTCACAGCAGAGAGAAAAGGTGAAAAAATGCACTTATTCCTCAGTTATCACTGTCTATGACTGATATTTAAAGTCTGTTGTGCAGCTGGGGTGATCAACCAAGAGTGAGAGCTCACTGTCTACTGTATGTCTCCATCTCTGTCTGTCTCTCTCTCTCTCTCAAAAGTGATAGCTCGGCAGGTACTGGACTTGGATGTTCTGGGTCTGGCAGAAATTTTAAACAAGAGATAAAGGGAACATCCCTTGTACATGCACCCTTTCCATCTGAGAGCCCTGGTGCAAAAGAAAAAGTGTGACTGATCTACTGTGTAAGTGTCAAACGTTTGACAGACAAGAGCATAGTAATGAAAACATGAAAAATAAAACCAATAAAAGTGCCCTTTTCTGTATGACTGGAAAATACAGAAACATGGCATTTTTTGGCAGAAAAGGACAGTTAGGTCCACCCAGTCTGCTCAGATGGTCCCTGCCTAGTTCATCTCTCCAGCCCATATCTGGTCTCCAACAACCATCCCTCCTCCCTGCTTATTTACTAATATTCACCTATGTCTAGCTCACAGTAACACAGAAACATAGAATGTGATAGCAGATATGAGCCGCTGGGACTGCCCAGTCTGTCCATTTTTTTTAAACCTTCATTTTTTGCTGCAGGCCTAGCTTGATTAATAGCACCATATCTTCCCCTCACTTCCTTAGCCCTACAATTCCTTTGCGACTGTCCCAGGCATTTTTTAACCCCACCACTGTTTTGCCTCCACTGCCTCTGTTGGAAGGCTGTTCTATGCATCCACCACCTTTCTGTGAAGAAATAGTTCCTCACATCCCTCCTGAATTTACCCCCCTCCAGTTTCATAGCATGCCTCCTTGTCTAGAGCATCTTTTTCTCTGAAAAATACATATTTCCTGTACCTTATTCACTCCTGTGAAGTATTTAAATGTCTCTATCATATCCCCTTACTCCATCCTTTCCTCCTGGGTGTACATATTTAGATTGTTAAGACTCTTGTAAGGCTGTTGATGTAGACCCTGTACCATTTTGGTTACCCTCTCCTCTGAACCACCTCCACTCTGCTTGTGTCCTTCCTGAGATGTAATCTCCAGAATGGGACACAGTACTCAAGGTGAAGTCTTACCAGTGATTTATACAGGGGCAGCACCACTTCCTTTTTCCTGCTGGTGATGTCCCCTTCCAATGCACCACTGCATCCCACTAGCGCTGCCAACTGCCTTGTCACACTTCATGGCCACTTTTAGGTCATCCGACAATGATTACCTTTAGATCTCTTTCCTGTTTGGTCTTTGTCAGTATCACTCCACCCGTTTTATCCTCCACTCCCATGTTTCTATGCCCAAGTGCATTATTTTGTACTTTTTTACATTAAACCCCTGCTGCCATACCATTGACCACTTTCCCCATCTTTTTACATCCATACCCATCCTTTCTACCCCCCTGAGTGTCCACTCTGTTGCAGATTTGGTGTCAAACATAGAGGCAGACCATCCCATCCAGTTTCTCTGCAATGCCACTTATAAAGACATTGAAGAGGACCTGTTCCAGCACTGATCCCTGAGGTACCCTTCTGGTCACTCTCCCCTCCTTGGAGCAAACTCCATTTAACCACTACCCTCTGTGTCCTAGCTGCTAACCAGTTTCATACCCAGATTTCCACCTTATTTCCCACCCCCAAGTTCTCCAACTTGCTTAACAGTCTCCTATGTGGAACAGTGTCGAACACCTTGCTGAAATCCAGATACCATGCCCACCACTCCTCCCTGATCCAACACTTGATCACCCAGTCAAAGAAATGTCAGATTTGTTTGGAATTACCTTTTCCCAGTGAAACCATTCTGCCTTGGATCCTGTAATCTATTGGACACAAGACAATCCACAGTCCTTTCCTTTAATAGTAATTCTGTTAATCATCAGGCTGAAGAGCCTATAATTGCCTGCTTCTTCTCTGCTACCACTTTTGTGAAGTGGAACCAACTCTGCCCTTCTCCAGTCCCCTGGGATCACACCAGTCACCAGTGATCTGTTAAACAGGCCTGTCAGAGGTGCAGCCAGTGCCATCCTAAGCTCCCTCAGCACACTTGAATGTATTCTGTCTGGCCCCATAACTTTGTCCATCTTCAGGTTATTGGGTGTTTTCCAGACTTTCTCCTCAGAAAATGGACTAGCGTCCATTTCTCTCCTCTCAAAGCTCCTGGCACGTTTTCATGGTCCCCTCCCTTCTCTTTCTGCTGTGTGTGCTGAGCAGAAGTATTTGTTCAAGATGTTTGCCATTTCATGCTCCCCCACTGTGCAGTCTCCCCTCTTAACCTTACAATCCCTCCCTTTATTTTCCTTTTCTTGCTAACAGAACTAAAACATAACTTGTCTCTTTTTGAAACTCCCTGAGTTATTCAGTCCTCAGTTTGCACCTTTGCACTCCTTAACTCTTTTGCCTACCTCCATCTATTTTCCCAGGTATACTTCCTTATCATCCTCTCTCTGGGTCTCTTACACCTTCTGAAGGCTACCTGTTTGGCCTTTACCTTTTCTGCTACCTCTTTTAAGAACTATAGCCTCTTCCCTTTACTTTTGTTTACCTTCTTGACACAGAGGTTCATTGGCATTACTATGCTGCCTTTTAGTTTGGTCCACTTTTCCACCACCCACCCACCCACCCAGGTTCTCTCCACCTGCCAGTTACTTCTTGGGGCATTCACCTATCTTCATAAAAGCAGCCCTCCTAAAGTGCAGCCATTCTGTGGATGGATTCTGCAGCTTTTCTTATGCTGAATCACACTGTATGACAATCACTGATCCCCAGATGTTTTCCCACCTTAACACTCTCCTCGTTAGCAAGCACTAGACCCAGTATTGCCCCATCACGAGTGGGTTCGGTGACTAGTTGCCTGTGGAACACCTCCGGCAGTGAGTCTAGGATGTCCCTGCTTCTAGTTGAAGCAGCCACAGGAAGATTCTGATCTATATCTGGCAGATTAAAATTCCCCACCAAGAACGTCTCCCCCTTTTCAGCAATCCTGCCAGTTGCTTCTAACAATTGCTCACCTAAGTCATCCCCTGTGCAAGAGACCTGCAGATCACACCAGTCCAAACAGTGGCACCATTTCCCAACTTGATGGTGACCAACAGCACATCTGCCCCAATGAATTCCTTGTGCTTCTGTTGCTTTTATACTTTCCTTCCCATAAAGCATCACTCCCCTCCTTTCCTTCCCACCCTGTCCTTCCTGAGTATTATGTATACTGGTATGACCCTTTCCCAGTCATGGCTGTCCATGCACCATGACTCAGTAAAACATAGATACATAGAATTTGATGGCAGATAAGAACCTCCAGGCCCACCTAGTCTGCCCATTTTCCCTACCTGTTGCAAAAACCAGAGACCTTACTTGAGCTTTGGGTTTGTTCTTCTATCACTAGGGTACCCCTATGCCTATCCCACACATTTTTTAATTCCCCTTTTGTATGTGCCCCCACAACCTCCCTTGGGAAGCTGTTCCATGCATCCACCACCACCCTTTCTGTGAAGAAATGCTTCCTCATGTCACCCCTTAGTCTACCCCCCCTTCCAGCCTCATGTTATGATCCCTTGTTCTAGAACATCTCCTTTTCTGAAAGATGTTACCATCCTGTACATTATTTCTGCCCTTGAATTATTTTAAAATCTCTATCATATCATATCTCCTCTCCTCTCCTCTCCTCTCCTCTCCTCTCCTCTCTCTCTCCAGGGTATACAAATGGAGGTCCTCCAGTCTCTTCTCATATGACTTTTGGTGCAGGCCCTTCACAATTTTTGATATCCTTCTCTGAACTGCCTCTACGCTGTCTATGTCTTTATGGAGATGTAGCCTCCAGAACTGGGCACAATACTCTAGATGAGGTCTCACTAATGATTTATACAGAGGCATCACCTCCTCCTTTCTTCTGCTGGTAATACCTCTCCCTATGCACCACAGTACCCCACTGGCTTTCCCCACAGTCTTGGCACATTGTTTGGCCACCTTTAAATCAGCTGATAGGATTACCTCCAGATCCCTTTCCTATTTCATAGTCTTCAGTATCTCTCCCCCACCATGTAAGCCTCCCCTGGGTTCCTGTATCCCAAATGCATGATTTTGCACTTTTTTTGCATTGATTTTTAGCTGCCACACTCTTGAGCATTCCTTTAGTTTACCTAGGTCCCTTCTCATTTTTCCACCCCTTCCAGAGTGTCTACCCTATTGCAGATCTTAGTATCATCTGCAAAGAGGCACACCTGTCCTTCAAGACCCTCTGCAATGTCACTTATAAAGACATTGAATATAACTGTCCCCAGAAGTGACCCCTGTGACACCCCACTGGTTACCCTCCTTTCCTCGGAATGAGCTCTATGTAATATCATTCTCTGTGTTATATCCCTCAACCACTTTCTAACCCAGTTTACCAGCTTGGGGCCCATTCCCAGGCTGCCAGATTTGTTTACAAGCATTTTATGTGGAACAGTGTTGAAGGCCTTGCTGAAATCCAGGTAGGCCACACCCACTGTTCCCCCGATCCACTTTCTTGGTTACCCAGTCAAATAAATTTATCAGATTTGATTGACATGACCTTCCCGCTGTGAATCCATGCTACCTCAGCTCCTGTGCTCTGCTGGTTTCAAGATGTTCTACAATCCTTTATTTTAGCAATGATTCCATTAGTTTTCCAGCGACCAACATCAGGCTGACTGGTCTATACTTTTTGTCCTTCTCCCTGCTCCCACTTTTATGTAGAGGGGAACATCAGCTCACCTCCAGTCCTCTGGAAGGAACAACTCCTGTTTCCAGTGATTCATTGAACAGGGCTGGCAGCAGTGCTGCTAGCACCTCCATAAGCTCCTTCAATATTCTGGGATGTATCCCATCTGGTCCTTTTGCTTTGTCCACTTTCAGTTTTGCGAGTTCCTTAAGAACTCTCTCCTCAGTAAATGGACTGGTGTCCACCTCCTTGCCCTTATTGCTTCTGCCATGTAATTTTGGTCTCTCACCTTCCCCCTCTTCTGTGAACACTGAACAAAAATATTTGTTCAGGACTGATGCTTTTTCCAAGTCCCCTTCCACACGCTCCCCATCTTCCCACTTAAGCCTTATGATGGCCACAATATCCAGGTTGGCTTCCATCATGATGACCTCTAAGTCTGGAATCTTATTCCCCCGACTTCTAGCATTAGCCCACATGGTCTTCCAGATGTCGTTAGCTATCTGCTTGTTGCATCCCACTTTTCCCTTTTGTGCTCCCTTCCATCCTTTTCTTTCTGATTGCTTGATTTATCCTTCCCTCCTTTGCTAACATCCTACTTCCTTGATTTGTTTGCTACATGGTGGGACTCTTACCCTAGGGATCTCTCTACATACTAACTCAGCCTGGGGAGCAGTTTCACCTCCCCTTTTCCTCCACTACCCCCTTGGATAGTTTAAATGAAGTAATGTTTATACCATTCACTGACAACTATGGTTCCCCTCCCGCATGGGTGTAGGCTGTCACCACTGTATAGGCTGTTATCCTCCAGGTGGGCCTCCCACCAATCCCAATGTAGCTATACCCCTCCATTCTGCAACATTCCTTCAACCATGAGTTGAAGGCACTGGTGAAGAGCTCCCCAACATTCCCCCTGTAATAGACATACAACACCTCTGCAAAAGCAACAGTGTGCACTACCAGTTTAAGACTTCTTCCCAGCTCCTTAAACTCCCCCTGCACTGTTTCAATCACATCCCTGGCCAGGTCATTTGTACCCTGGAGAACAATGACATCCAGCTCTCCCTCCCTTCCTATTGCCCTAGTGATCCATAGGATAAGCTTCCCATGCTCTATGCTGTGGAACCAGGTAGGCACCTGACCTCCTTCTCTGCTCCCTGTCCTACTCATGACTCTACCCCGTACTGACTAAGTCCTTCACCAGAAGTTGCTTCCTCTTTCTCTGGGTCCTCTTCCCCCTACCTTGGGGCCTCTACATGGGAGGGCCCCCGCATCCTCTGTGGCCACTACCACAGGTGCCTCTTGGCAGTCCTGGTCTGCCAAAATGGTGTAGAAATTTTGTAGTGGAACAGTTTTTGTGGTTTAGCAATATGCCAGTGCCCCCCCAACCTTCCAGGTCCCACTACCCCCTCTCTCCTTGAGCCCCCTGTAGACCAGCTATTCCTCTTAGCTGGCATCTTTTGAAGTAACAGTGTCAGACTTGATGATCCCTGGGTGGGAGAAAAGATTACCCTACTTCTTGTCAACGCAGCCTTGAGTCTAGTTATCTCCAGACTCACAACCAAAGCAGCCTTGAGTCTAGACACCTTCTCTGCCAACTCAGAGAAGTGCATGCAGATGGGGCAGCACCACAGCCTCATGCATGCCTGAAGCACCCTACTGTTTTCCCCTCCACCACTTCCACTGGTATTCTGTTCCAGGTATCCACCACTCTTTCAGTGAAATAGTACTCTTTCACATCCCACTTAACCCCCCACCCCACCCCCAAGTTTCATTGCATACACTCTAGTCCTGGTGCTTTTTCTTATTTGAAAGGGATTCCCCTCTTGCACCCTGTTCACCTCCATGAGGTACTTGTAGGTTTCTATAATGTCCGCTCTCATTCTTCACTCTTCCAGGGTGTACATGTTGAGATCCCTTAGTCTCTCCTCGTAGGACCTTTGTTGTAATCCCTGCATCATCGTAGCTGTCCTCCTCTGGACTGCCTCCACACTGTCCATGTCTTCTTGGTGCAGCCTCCAGAAGTGGACATAGTATTAAAGGTTGGGTCACGCACTGTGGCAACTCCACCTGCCCTATGAAAACAGTACAGTCACAAGAAGCAGGGTGGCCAAATGGGCAGCTAGCTAGGCAGCACAGACTCAGATCAGCCACACATTGGTTGGCTGCTGCAGGCAGAAAAAGGCTTGGGATTGCCTAGTAAACTATAAAACTTAACATACTTTAGAGTGAGAGAAGGTCTGGGGAGGGACACAGACAGCAGTATCTTATGTAGAAGGGAATGTCCAAGGTAGCACCACTCAGTCAAAATTAATAAAATACAAAGGGGCTTGATGAATTGTAGCATATGAATTCTACATGCCCCCAGTCATAAATACAGCACATTTATCTTCTCAGTCTGCATTCTGGGGCATGTAACTCACGTGACAATAAATAATCAAAACTACTCCGAACCAATCCGTGCTAATCAGAACCTCCTAATGCTTTAGTTTTGTATATAAGAGTCAGAACCTTTCAGGGTGTTGTCAGCCCTGGTTTTGAGACCAGCTCAGAAAATAATGGTTGTGGTAGTTTTGAAAACTCTGTTTCTTCATTATTGCTACTGTCTGGCAGCTTCTCCTTAATTTAGCCTTTTAGATCACAATTGAATTGTATCTAGCACCATACCATCAATACAGCCCACCATTCTTTGTGGCTTTAGTGAGCTATTTCTGATCATGCAGTACACACAAACTATCTCACAACCCTTTGGTGAAAAAAGGTCTACTTCAGTACTAAAACAAAGCATAATTTACTTACCATATACTGAAATACGAACTTTAACTTCTTTATTCTGCTGACTGAGGGACAAAAAGCAAAAATCCCCAGAGTATTTCTTAGGAAATCGAAGGAACCTTAATAATCCAGTCTCTTTTAGAGAAATATGCTTATTATAGTCCTCTATAAACACTGGCTCATTTTCAAAAATTGTTCCAATAACTCTGGAAGGTTTGCCTTTTGGTGTGTGTCTAACTTGTATAGGAAAGTCTTGTTGGTTAAGTTGGAGAAACAGCTCACTCGATCCTTCCGCTGGGATATGTACTTCATCTAAAAAAAAAAAAAAAACAGTTTATTTAATTTTCACAATGGTTCAGCATGTTTCTTGCACTTTCTGAGTTTTGCTCTGTGAAAAATAAACTGAGCACTCAGTAGGGAACGGTCAGACAAAAACCAAAAAACCCAAATTACATTTCACATAACTGGGCCTTGAATGTTTCTTAATTGTCATTATGATCTGAGTCAGTAAATGGGAAATATTGAAACCCAGGAACCACTTGACTAAGTCACACCAACATCAATGTTCAAGCTAGTCCATCCTTTTCTATCACAACAGATGTATCAGGGCCATTTTAGTAGTTGCCTGAGGACTGTGTCCGCCACGTGTTTGGTCAGGTGACATATCCTCCCATTTATCTTTAGGAGTGCATGAGGACCTTGTTGCAAATGATCAGAAGTATTCATACTTGGGGCACAAAAAATACTCAGAATTTATTACTCATCAGTATTTGGCTAGAAGCATTAAAAGAGATTTATTAAACAGGCTCCAGAATCCTAGCAATTTTATTATTCTAAACATAACACCTGATTATTGGTTAATCTCTGGTTTATGCACAGTTCATAACTAACCTTCCCTAATTTATTTAGAAACACAGAACTTACCAACCGATAAGAACCACTTAGCCCACCTAGTCTGTCCATTTTTCGTTGTCTATAGTATCACGGCAGATCCTACTTGATTTCTGCCTCATTTGTCTAACAACAGTCTAAATAAATGGAAATAAAACATTTTTCCATTAAGGAAAATCTTTTTCCATTTTATAAGCAAAACAATCCACTCCTGTACATGGATATATCAGGCATGAATGAACTCCCCAGATGGTTAGGAGGACACTCAGCCCTAGATTTCATGCATTACACCACCCAGGCCATGCATTATTGACTGACACACCTATGACATATTTTGGGTTACAGCATACTTAGACAATGCTCTAATCCTGCCAAAGTGGCTGACTCACAAGTGCTTGGTGAGTAGTTAATTATTATTTATTTCAGATGTTTTATCAGGAAAGGTATATTGAGCTGGAACAGTTGGTTTCCAGATGCATCCTGCAGAAGGGGTGCAGAAAGTAACAGTGCAAAAAAAAAAAAAAACAATACAGCAAGCAAGGTAAACATATAATTAAATGTCACGTGTGAGCTCTGCAAATATTCAGTATGCCTTATTTGGCCAACAATTTTAAAAGTAAAAAGGAAAAACCTTTGCCCTCTCACTCATTGCAGTACTTATAATATTCTCCTTCTCTAGTTCAACTCTCCTCTGGCCCTAAAGGGCCATTTTTGTCTAGTAAGATCCTTCCCCTGGCCCATGTCCATGATTGCAATAGGCAATGGTTTGTTACATAGATCCCCACCTCCCTAACCCACTGCATCCTGCCATCCTTCTCTTGCTGTCTGCCTTAGTGTACTGACGAAGTGTGTGAGAGGGGTCTTGTACAACACTGAGAGATTGCTAGGAAAACTAGTCACCCTGTATGAGAGCAGCACATTAGCACCTCCATTTATAACCAAATGCCTCACAAAATTCATAATTGGAAAGGCTATGCCTGGAGTTTGATGGACAAGCAGCCAGTCACTCCCACTTACTGAGCTATATAAGCAGTTCCTCTAAGCCTCATTGTGAAGCCCTTTTTCTTTGCAGCTGAAGGCTCTGTCCGTCTGTCCTCTGAGCTGGATGGGGCCTGCAGGGCTGGCTGAGCCCCTCCACCCTGCTGATCTTGCTTGCTTTTGCTGGATTTCTGCATTTATTTTTCTGCTTCTGGTTTGTATTTTGCTGTCGGCTGCATGAGTGCTTCTTCTTTCTTTGTTTCCTGTTCTGTGTTTGTGTGTCTTTGTTTTTTTTTTTTTTGGGGGGGGGGGAGGCTTTGTTTCTAAACTCCTAGCATATTGTTCCAGAGCACCTACTACTTACTTTCAGTCACTCAACTCTCAAACTACTGTGATGCAACTGCAATCATTATTTATGTGTTTCAGCTCAACTGTAGCTGCTCCTTGTTGCATACTCAATTGATTTCACCTGACTAAGGCTTACACTTAACCTAGCTATGCATCTCAGTCATGCTGTCTCATTCTGCTTACCTCATTTTAACAGCTTCATTGCACCGCCTGGCTACACCTGCTTTCAGAGCAGTGTGTCTCCTTATTGGTTTTTTGCACTTACAACTCAGTGTACTCCATACAGATCTTGCTTTTATATTTATTCACTCTGTTATACTCTGAGGTCAGCTAAGAAAGCTCCCGCTGAGGCTGTTAACCTAGCTTCAATATCTGCATGTGGTTCTCGGCTTTCCATCATTTTCTTGTTTGTCCTATGGCAGGGACTGGAATGTGTTTGGGGGAGTCATAGCCCCATGTGGCTCACTGTTTCTGTTCTAAATCCTACCTTCACTCCTGAAAATCCTCTATTTGTCACCTTAATTTGGCTTTTAAATAGCAGGCTGGCTTGCCCCACTATTCAGTGTTTCATTGCTAGTATATTATACAGACCTAAGTGCAGGTCCACTTATTATGCTGTTTACTGACCTACGAACAGGTCTAAGTTTGCTTACACAGTGGATTGCTCATGCCTACTGCATCCTCTTGACTTCAGCCTCTGGGATGTCTGTTGCACTCAATCTGCTTTCGACCTTGCAAGGTCTTAGAGCTCATTGCTCATTATGACCTGCACACCGTGCTCAATCAGCTCACCAGCTTGTCAACTCTCACTCTAATTCTGGGGTATACCTGCCATTCTATTCTGGTGCAGGGTCCCTGCAGCTGATGGTCACAGTCTGCATTTAGTCCACATCTTGAGTGTGTCCAACTTGGGGTGGGATCCTGCTATCCTGGCCCATAGCTGGGAATGTCCTGGCCCGGGCTTGGCTGTAGCGGCAGCTGTCTGCTACGTGACAGCAGCTCCTATTGTAGAATTTAAGACTAGTGGTGAAGGGTGGCTTCGGCGATCTCCTTTGACTCTAGTGTTCCACTATAATGGTTAGCCATTGACTTTAGTGGTTTCCCTAGCAAGGCACTGTCACAGCATTCTCCCTATGACTGCGTCTGGTTCACCTGGTTTGAGTTTAGGGTGGGTAGACCAGATGAGTGCCTCAGCAGTCATTGCTCTCCTCCTCCACCTTGGTTGCACGTATTGTTGCAGAGTTTTCTTGCAACTTTCCACGGCATTCTCGCTAGAGGGTTTGAGTGAGATCCTTCCTCCAAATTGGAACATTTTCCACCTTCCTTTAATTGGGTTTTCCAAATTGCAGCTGCAGAACTGTCACTAAATAAATTATCCCAAGCCTAGAGGGAAGGTGACCTAGGCCTTGGGTCCCAAGAGATTTCCTCCTCATGTTTTTTTTTTCTCACCTCCATTGCCTCAGGTCATAACTGTTAGTTAGCATAGTAGTGCCCCCTGGTTTCTTTAGGTAGGTTCTGCTGTTGGATGGAGGTGGAGGATGTCCTGCTGTTTCCTCTCTCCTTAAAGGATCCCCTCATTCTCAATGCAAACCATTAGTATCATCCTACTGAAACCTGGGCATTTCATTACTTTATCAAACTGAGCATCTCATTACATTATCAAATTCTCTATGCTTCTCTACTACATTACAGTTATTGCTCCTATGCACAGTTACTGCTTGCTCATAAGCTTTGTGTCACCTCATTCTTTGGGATATGATTGTACTATATTTATTTTGGAGATTCCTGAGGTACCTTTAGCCATGGGAATTGTCCCACGGCACCTCTAGGGGTGGAACCCTCTCTGAGGGTTCCTTGCCTTTAGTACCCCTACAGTGTGGTAATTCCTCTGGAATGGAGTGCGAATGGCCAAAACCAAACTAACACGGTTGCACAAGCATAACATTATACTAGCTGCGCAGGACATTGAACTGGAAAGGCTATGCCTGGAGTTCAATGGCCAAGCAGCCAGCCACTCCCACTTCCTGAGCTATATAAGTAGTTCCTCTCAGCCTCGTCGTGAAACATTTTTTTCTTTGCCCCACCATCCTCCCCTTCTCCTCCAGTGGCAGCACTCTTCTCTTAGGGGATTCCTAAGGTACCTTTAGCCATGGGAATCGTCCCATGGCACCTCTAGGGGTAGAAACCTCTCCGAGGGTTCCTTGCCTTTCGTACCCCTACAGGGTGGTAATTCCTCTGGAAAAGAGAGTGTGAATGTCCAAAAGCAAACTAACACAGTTGCGCAAGCATAACACTATACTGGTTGCACAGGACATTGAACTTCTTTATACCCCCAAAACTGAAACCCCACCGCATCATGAGATTTACATTTATAACCCCTGAAACACTCAATAATTAATCTCTACCCTATGACTGAAATTTACTACCTCAACCACAAATTTTACACCTCATACTATTTCTCAGGATTTTCAGCCCTCCTCAAAACCTTTCAGAAATGTGTAGCCTTCAAAGAAATGTACATCCCAGTTCAGCGTATTCCTCAAATCTCCAAATTATGATTTTGGGTATGTTCTGTTTTTAAAAGGAAATGCACAGATCTGGAATGATGCCTCAGCCTACTGTTTCACACCTACTGTGCCTGCATGATTGCTGCCCCATCCCCTGTAGTTACTGCCCTTGCTGAAATTACCCCTTAGTGATTACCTGATTCTGATAGGGGATATTGAGCATTTCTGCTCCAGGTCTATTCCACTTATTGTCCATACATAGGGTTATAGAATTTGTCGAGAGATAAGGACAGCCTGGCCCATCTAGTCTGCCCCTTTTTTCCACCTTTAACTTATGCTACAGACTGTAGTTGATATGCAGCTTCCCTACTCTTCCCTTTTTTGAGGGTTGCCTTGTGTGCTTCCCATACATTTTTGAGTTCCATCACTGTTTATGCCCCTACCACCCCTGCAGGGAGGCTGTTTCAAGCATCCACCACCCTCTCTGTAAAGAAATGCTGCCTCACATTACCCCTGATTCTTCCTCCCTCCAACATCATCTCATGTCCCCTAATTCTTGTCCATCTTCTTTTCTGAAAGACGCTACCCTCTTGTACCTTCTTGCTCTCATTAAGATATTTATACATCTCTGTCACGTACCCCTTCTCTGTTTGCATCTCTTTGGTGCTCACAGTAATTTAACTTTTTAAACCAATATTCTTTGCTGCCCACCTCGACCCCTGCCTCTATTAAATACTCACTAGCTCCACCTCCTCCTTGCAGCTCCCTCCTATAAATGGGCCCCTATTCTATGGCAGATCCTTAAAGCAGTACAGCCACCCTCTCAATCCACCTCCAACTATTACTAACAGTTCTCACTGCACTAGCTGTATCTCAACTAAAATGGGCTTGATCCTATTTCTGCTCTCCTTAACCAATCTCATCACTGTTGGTCCTTGTGATCTGCTTGGACCCCCTGCCACTTCTACCAAAACCATACCTAGGAACCACTGGTCAGTTAACAATGACCATGGCAACTGCCCCATTAGTTAACAAACCAAATTCCCCAATTCCACCAACAAACCAGGGGCCACCCATGGACACCTCTAACCACAGCACCCTAGCAATCCTGTCCCCAGTACTGGCACTGTCGTCAGCCACCCAGCTCTCGACTGGTAAAACCAGAAGGCGAAAGGTCCAAACAACAATAAGCATAAGCCTCTCAGCCAGAAAAGTGATGTTCATGCTACTGCTCCTATCTGGAAACATACATGCCAACCCAGGACCCCTAACTGTGCCAGGCACTGGGGGGTTGTAAGGTCAAAGGCCTCAGAATAGCAGCAATGGATATCTGCAGTATTGCTGCCAAATTTAAACAGTACCATGACCCCAGTATTCTCTGCCTGACTGAGACCTGATTGTCAAGCAAGATAACAGTTCAAGAAATAGCTCTAAATGGGTACCAAGCCTTCAGGATCAATAGAGAGGGGAAGAAAGGTGGTGGATGCGTCCTGTATGCCAGGGATACCCTACATTGCACTGACAACTATGAGTTACTAGCAGTGAAAGCACAGGTCAGACAGAATGGCAAGACTATAATCATTGCCTCGGTCTATCTTCCTCCCAAAAAAGCCAGAGAGGGCTTCCCCAAAGTCCTGGAAGCAATGGCCACTCTTTCCTAAGGGACCCAAACTCATTATCACAGGTGATTATAATATTAACTGGCCTGTCAATGAATCAACCCCCATCAAGGACATGGTTGGCAGTTACCACCTAACTCAATTGGTCACCAGTCCCACCAGATGATACCACAAGTCAGTCAATAACACCCTACTTGACTGGATTCTCTCAAACTCACCATCAAAGATTTCTGAAGTCAAGGGGCTGCCTGACACCTTAAGTGACCACTCTCCTATCACCCTCTTATGGTCCTACAAATTCAGCAAACCCCCTCACATCCTAATAGAAAGCAGGGTCCTGAGGAAAGGCAAACTTGGGCCACTCATCTCAGCCCTCTCAGCGCATGACTGGTCCCCTATTGATCTGGAACCAAACCTCGACCAAGCCCTTAGATACTTTACAGATGTATTCTATTGCATATGTGACCTATTTGCCCCGCTGAAGAAAAGGAAAGTCCAGGGGGGTTAAGAATGGCTGGATCATGGGGGAACTCCTAATTAAGATGCAAGAAAGGGACAGGTCAAAAGCCAAGTTCTCCTGCAGCTTACATGATTACCAGTGCTACAGAGTCATAAGAAACCACTGCACTAATCTCATCAGGCAGGCTAAAGCCAGCTTCCATAAGGAACAACTCAGCAACACATGGGGTGACGGTAAGAGGTTCTGGGAGGATGTCAAAAGCCTCCTCAGGAAGGATAATAAACCGCACCCACAACTTCTCAACATCTACAGCTCCCCCACAACTGGCCGACTCTTCATCGTGGAATCATTTAACATGGCCTACTCTGACCTCACATCGGTACTACCCTCACTACCTGCTCCCATCTGCCGATCAACCCAACTGCAAGAAACGCACGAGCCCCCCACCAAACTTCTACTTCAAGAGAGTGACAGTAAAGGAGACCCTAAAACATGTAACAAAAAAAAAGTGCTAGGCAGGACCAGAATGGGCAGTGATGGGGTCGACATGAAACTCATATCCCTCTCTCTTGGTGCTATCATTGTACAAATAACAAAACCATTTCATAAGTCTCTGGCACTTGCCAAATTTCCCAGAATCTGGAAACAAGCCCTAGTGACACCTGTGTACAAAAACAGAGACAGGATGTGCGTATCCAGCTACAGACCAATCTCCATCCTCTCCCCCTTATCCAAGGCACTGGAAAAGATTGTGGTGGAGCAACTCACCAAATACCTCAACAAATACTAACTACTTTGCCCGAACCAGCATGGTTTCAAGCAGAATCATAGCACTACTACTGCCCTAGTTAAGTACACAGATTACGCGCACAAGCACTGGATGAAGGTGAAATAGTAGGGTCAGTTTTTATTGATCTCACTAAAGCCTTTGACACTGTTAACCACTCCTTACTCCTGGCACAGCTACAGAACCTGGGGGTGGTGGAAAATACTGCTGCCTGGTTCAAGGACTACTTAACCCACAGAACCCAAAGTGCCAAAGTTGGTCAAACTGTGTCCGGCTCTAGAAAAGTGTCACTGGGGTTCCCCCAAGGGTCCATTCTGGGGACCCTTACTCTTTAGCATTTTCCTGAACAACCTCCCTAAAGCATGTTACACCAAATGTATCCTTTATGCCAGTAATGTGGTAGTCATAAACAGCAACTCACATCATGGCACTCTCCAAACTGAACTACAGTGCTCTTTCCACTATCTGGAAGACTAGTTCTTCAAACAAAAACTACTGCTAAATTACAAAAAGACCAAGACCATGCTAACATCCAGCTCCCACTACAAATAGAAACTCTGCCCCCTCGTCATCTCCAACACAGTTAGTGCACTGCTGGAACAAGTGATCACATTTAAGTACCTGAGGGTCACCCTTGATGAAACCCTCTCCTTCACCCATCATGTTGACTCGGTAGTCAAGACAATTAACTCTAAGCTGTATGTCCTCTACAGGCATAGGAATTATTTCACTCCTGAGGCACTCCGCCTCTCAGTCTCCAGCTCCATTCTATTGACCATCGATTATGGCCTGGTTGTCTATGGCGCGGCCATGGATATGGCACTCAAGAGGATACATACTGCCCTCAATAAAGCCTGCAGGCTCACCTTGGCTGCTGATTGACTTGCACGCACCTGCTCTCTATATGAACTGATAAAGTGGATGCCACTAGGGAGCAGGATGAAGTTCCAAACTTGCCTCCTTGGGAAGAAGACACTGATGGGAAAACACCCCCCAAGTATCTAGCATCTTATCCCCAGCTAGCTCCATATATGATACCTGAGGTAGTATGCAAGGAGCTCTATCCACATGATTTCACCAAACTGCTCTTGGACAATGTGCCTTTGCTTTTAGAGCCCCCATGGCTGAATGAAATCCCTAGGCCCCTACATATGTCCACGAGCCTCTCTCACTTCAAAACTAGTCTAAGGCAACACCTTAGCTCAAGCTCAAAATGTAACTGCTTCTGACTACTTCCTTCCTTTGTCTACCAAGCCTCCCATCTAGTTTACTCTTACACCCCCCTCCTCTGCAAAGCGAGATACTTCTCCCATTAAGGGTGACTCCTCTCCCCACCCCATAAGCCCTATTGTGGCCTCCCCCTCCCACCACTTATCCCTTCTGCCCTTGCTCTCCCTTATCCCTCCCATCCCACCCCTGCACTCCACTCCCCTCCCTGCCTCAACAAAGCCTCTCAGAAGACTGCTCAGCCCTCTCCTTTACTTGCCCCATGACAGAATCCTCCCCATCACCTCTCCTCCCTCCCCTCAAAGTGCTACCACACCTCTCAAATCCCTGTCTATACTGACGCTGTACTAAGCCACGGTACTAGTAATGACTCTGTAACACTGTAACCTGTTGTAAACTATGTA
The DNA here is from genome assembly GCA_016271365.2 of Neoceratodus forsteri. Lineage (NCBI taxonomy): Eukaryota > Metazoa > Chordata > Ceratodontiformes > Ceratodontidae > Neoceratodus > Neoceratodus forsteri. The sequence goes on along the minus strand of JADMNL010000035.1, from coordinate 26,872,676 downwards.
CCTGTAACACCATAACCTATTGTGTGCTATTTACCTAGTTTAACCATATGATGTTAATTGTGCCTAATGTCTGTTAAGCTAATGTGGAACCTTTGTAAAAGAGCCTGTGCTCAAAGGCACCTTCCAAAGTTCTAATAAATTCTAAATTCTACATATTGAAGTTTTTCAGCCTCTCCTCATATGATTTCTTGTGCAGCCCCTGTACCATTTTTGTAGCCATTCTTTGGACAGCCTCCACTCTATGTCCTTCCTGAGATGTGGCCTTCAGAACTGAACACTGTACTCCAGATGAGGTCTCACTAATGATCTGTATAGTGGCATCACCACCTCTTTTTCTGCATGTGATGCCTTTCCCTTTGCATATCTCTTAGAGACCCTCTTTCCATACTTCTCATCTGCCCCATGTTGAGGGTTATCCTGGATTTTACTGAGGCCCTCAGAATCCCATTATCCTGCATGGAGTAGCTGCTGTCTTAGAATGGTGCAGAGAGATAGTATTGCTTAAAGAGCATCAGATACCCCAGAATAACTTAGAAAAACATAATCCAGTACTTAAAAAAATAAAATCAGTCTATATTTCACATTATCTCTGAAATTCCTCCCCCATCTGCAAAAAAACTGAAGAAAATGCAACATTTCCTGATAACTAGAAAAATATGTTCTTACTTTATGACATATTTAAAGCTTGTAACAAATCCACAAATTAGGACACCCTTTGCACAGTTTCATTTGGGGTTATGTCCAAGTAGTATTCTATTGTAGACAAAAGAACAAAGACCCAAATAAAACCTACACAGGTCTCTGTGGATGTATGGTCATTTTGATAACTTGATTCATATAGCCTTTATGTAAAAACAGAAAACCAAATGGATTGGTAAATTGCTGGAGCATCAAAAAACTGATAATGAACCAATTTTAGTTCATCTGTTTGCTATTAAGAGCAAGGACACTTTAACAAGAGTGGGATATCTACTGCAGGACACTGTGAAAATAAAAATAAGAAATAACAGGAGTGATAAAAGATATTATAATGTGAGCTGATCCAGTGGCGTGGAGGGCTGAGGCATCCGTGCCTTACCCCCTATCATGCCAGTGACCCGTGTTTGTGGTGAGAGTAGGCTGCAAGGATTCACCTAGGGAATGAGAAGACTGAGCATCTGAAGGACTGCTCTCTTCTTCTGGGGAGGGGAGGGAGGATTGGTGCTCCTGCCAATTGACTGCCCCGGTTGGAAGCCCGAGGATAGTACGGGACTGTTGGGCATGAAGGGAGGGTGTTGTGGGACTTCTGCGGACATATGCATGACTTGACATACACTCATCCTATGTGTGCACCCCAGCAATGGGGATGGGTGAAAATGGAGGATAACACCCCCTGGCCGTGGATGACCACTGACCCTCTGCAAGCTCCGCACCCCTCAACTGGGCAGAACTCTGGAAGGTAAGTCCCGGCAATACCAGGGTGACGGGGCTGGGGGGAGGGGTCAGTCAGAAGGAGGCAGCTAGAGACAGTAAAGCGATAAATTGCATATAAAAAAATATATTATGATGTGATAGGTTCTATATACTGTAAGTATATTTATTAAGGCAAGACTGTATGGGCCAGATTTTAAAATCTTAGTGCCAACACTAACTTGGTTTGCCCCAGTGCCACCTGGGTTTGCAGCTTGTGTGTGTGTGTGTGGGGGGGAGCATATTCAGAGGCCCTGTTAGTGCACCCTAAGCTTGTTTTCACCCAGGTGTTAACATAACACTGCTCCATGCAAATGAGGGGCTCCTCTCTTGCACATGAGTGCAGCAGCATATTCAAAAGGTTTGTGACACTGGTAAATGGACCCCAAAGCAATGCTGTTTACTGCCACTGAACACCATGACTTAACCAGGCTATAAGCCAATACTCCCACCCCACCAATTGCAGGGCAGCTGTACTGCAACCGCTTGCCCTCAATCACTCATCATGCCAGTGAGGTTGTAGTCCCTGGTGTCTAGTGACATCTCCCACCCTCCAAACACCCCTGTGCCCTGCACCGTGTCATATCCATCATGTCCAGTGGTACCCCCACCCTGAACATCCATCCCACATTCGTTTTCCATATCCCGAATGTCTAGTGGTACACCCACTCCAGAATACCCGTTATGTGTTATTTTTCCATATCCTTGGTGACCAGTGGCAACCCGCACCTCCACAAACACCTGTCCTGCTTTAGGTTGAGATATTTCTGGTGTCTAGTGGAACCTCTGGCCCCTAAATACCTGCCCTGTGGTAGTTTGCCATACCCCTGGTGACTAGTGGCACCCTCTTAAACACCCTTGTGCCATGTATAATGTTATATCCCTGATGTCTAGCAGCACCCTACACCCCTGAACATCAGTCTTGCATTAGTTTTACATATCCTTGGAGTCAAGTGACATTCCCCATCCCCAAACACCCAATCTGTGGTAGTTTGCTATGTCCCTGGTGACTAGTGGCACCCTCCTGAACACCTCTGTGCCATGTACAGTGTTATATCCCTGGTGTCTAGTGGCACCCTGCACCCATGAACATCTGCTCTGCATTAGTTTTCCATATCCCTGAAATCTAGTGACATTCCCCACCCCCAGACACCCGATCTGAGGTAGTTTCCCATATCCCTGGTGACTAGTAGCACTCCCCACCCCCAAACACCCTATCTGTATGATGTCATACCCATGGTGTCTAATGGCTCCTAAATCCCCTGAGCTCCCATGTACAAGAAGATGGAACACACTGGTCTTCAGTGGTATTCCTGCTCCCACCCCCTGACTGCCCATTGACATACATAACAGTATGCACTGGTGGTCCAGTATCCCCCCCCACCCACTCATAGAATTCCACCTGTCCATCCCCCTTACCAGGGTGTCTGAGGACATGCAGAGAATCATGATATGGTGACCAGCACAGCCTTTCTCTCACCTTCTTAACTGACTGCCATATGAGCTGACAGTGAGTACGTATACAGTACTCATGCTCACTGTCAGCTCATATGGCAGCTGGCCAAGGAGGTGAGAGAAGGGCAGTGCCAGTCACCGTACTGGGATTTCTTGCATATCCCCAGACACCCTGGCAAAGGGATTTGGAGGGATGGTGTCCTGTGAGTGGATAAGATGGCTATGGGGATGCTGGACCACCAATGTGTACTGTTATGTTTGTTGATGAGCATTTGGGGGCTGGGAACAGTGGGTACCACTGTACACTAGGGCATTCTGTCTCATTTTACATGGCTGCTCCAGATGGGGGTGCCACTAGAAGCCAGGGATATTACACTGTACAAGACACACAGGTTTTGGGGGGTACCTAGATTACCAGGGATATAATAACCCTAATGCGAGATGGTTGTTCAGGGGTGGGGGTGCAACAGAGACCAGGGATAGGCCAACCCAACACTGATGTGTGTTCAGAAATGGTGTGCCACTAGACATCAGGGTATGGACAATGAAAGTGGGTCAGGAGTTTGGGGGGGTGGGGAGTCACTAGACAGCAGGGGTATGACATTGCACAGGGCAAGAGAGTATTCGATGGGTGCCAATAGTTACCAGGGATATGACAATCTAATGTAGGATGGGTGTTTAGGGAAGTGGGTGGGTGCTACTAGACACCAGGGATATGTCAACCTAACACAGGACTAGTGTTCATGGAGTGGGAAGTGCTACTAGACACCAGGGATATGTCAACCTAACACAGGACTGGTGTTCATGGAGTGGGGGGTGTTGCTAGACACCAGGGATATGTCAACCTAGCACAGGACTGGTGTTCAGGGAGTGGGGGGTGGTACTAGACATGAAGGATATGTCAACCTAACACAGGACTGGTGTTCAGGCAGTGGGGGGTGCTACTAGACACCAAGGATATGTCAACCTAACAGATGACTGGTGTTCATGGAGTGGGAGGTGCTACTAGACACCAAGGATATGTCAACCTAACACAGGACTGGTGTTCATGGAGTGGGAGTGCTACTAGACACCAGGGATATGTCAACCTAACACATGACTGGTGTTCATGGAGTGGGAGGTGCTACTAGACACCAGGGATATGTCAACCTAACAGATAACTGGTGTTCATGGAGTGGGAGGTGCTACTAGACACTGAGGATATGTCATCCTAACCCAGGACTGGTGTTCAGGGAGGGGGGGTGCTACTAGACACCAAGGATATGTCAACCTAACACAGGACTGGAGTTCAGGGAGTGAGGGTGCTACTAGACACCTGGGATATGTCAACCTAACACTGGAATGGTGTTCAGGGAGTGGGGGTGCTACTAGACACCAGGGATATGTCAACCTAACACATAACTGGTGTTCATGGAGTGGGGGGGCTACTAGACACCAGGGATATGTCAACCTAACACAGGACTGGTGTTCAGGGAGTGGGGGTGCTACTAGACACCAAGGATATGTCAACCTAACACAGGACTGGTGTTCAGGGAGTAGGGGTGCTACTAGACACCAAGGATATGTCAACCTAACACAGGACTGGTGTTCAGGGAGTGGGGGGTGCTACTAGACACCAAGGATATGTCAACCTAACACAGGACTGGTGTTCAGGGAGTGGGGCGTTCCACTAGACATCAGTGATATAGACAACTAACATGAGACAGGAGTTCAGTGGGTGGGGGTGTCACTAGACACCGAGGATATGTCAACCTAATGTGGGATGGGTTTCCGGGAGTGGGAGGTGCCACTGCACACCAGGAATATGGACAACTAATACAAGATGGGGGTTCAGTTTGGGAGTGTGACTAGAAAGCAGAGATATGTCAGTTTAGCATGGGTTGGGTATTCGGGGGTGGAGGGTGCCACTAGACACCAGGCAAGTTTGCAGGTGCACACAGGATTGGCACTAATTTATTTTGAAAAGTTTCACCAGGAAAGGCACACTGAGCTACCATTGCTTGTTTTCAGATGCATCCTGGGGGACAGGAGAGGGGGATGCAAATAGAATACGGATGCAAAATAAAAACATTAAAAGACAAGTCATACATGTGCTGAGTTCAATTAGGCTATACCAACATTTCTGTAAGGTAGGCATATAGCACAAGCCATCAGAACATAATCTATACATCTATATATGTGCTGTATGATATATATATGTGCTGTATGACTGTTAAAGTCGTAATGTCCTCTGGATGCTGCAGTATACTTCAATACATCAAATAACATACCTCAAAATGTTAGGAAACAGGTGGTCCAGTGGCGTTGAGAGTTGAGGTGCTGGACACCGCACTTCGCGCCACACCAGCGACCCGGGTTTAGGAACAATAAAATGAAATCATGTTTCAACACTGCTGTGAGCTTATACCTCCATGAACATGCTGCTATTTTTTTTTTCATTATTATTATATTTCAACTGTAACATTTTTACTGATGCAACTTATTAATGCATTCTCTACATCCCTTATCCCAGGACACTTCTGGAAAGGGGCTATTTGCTAATTATGTTTTTCCTGGTGAAACTCCGGAATTAATTAGATAGATGGATGGATGGATGGATGGATGGATGGATGGATAGATGGATAGATAGATAGATAGATAGATAGATAGATAGATAGATAGATAGATAGATAGATAGACAGACAGACAGACAGACAGACAGACATACAGATAGATGTATGTGCCCCACATTTTAGCTCATGTTCTCACATTTCACATTTGGCTTTGTGCTACTGTACTTATGTCACACTGTCTAATTCAAAGTCCTTCAGTGACCCCTTGAGGAAGCAGTAATCCACAACATCCCAACATGATGATGCAACACACAAATAATAATGAATCTTACAGAGAACATTCTCTTTTCTTGTGACTTAACCACAAACACTACAGCGCAGGAACTGGCTGTGTATGTATTCACCAGACAACATTGCAAGGTATCTGTCACACCAGATTTCTGGTCCTAGTGTGGGTGCTTTAACCACCCATTTCTGAAGCATTCTCTTATCTCTTTTGTTTATGGGGGAAGGGGGGTAGGTATATCCATGGATGTAATTATCATGATAAAATACATGTTAGAGACACCCACAAAAACATTACCTGAGAGAAGCACAGAGGGCACTGAAATCTGTGATCATCCTGTTACAGCCCCCCCCCCAATGAAATGATAACAGAGAGCTCCTCAGCTGAGCCAAGAAGGTGTACCCCCTCTGCCCCACAAGTATTACCTTTGGTAGTACACAAGGGAAGGGGAAGAAGCAGGGACCAGAAATTTCAAAGTTTAAGTTAGCAAAGACATCACCTCTTCTCTTTTTACAAGTTTTTTTCCTGTAATAAATCAGCTTACCTCTGCCTTATCTTTTAACACATTAATACATTTTCTTTTGTTTGTAACAATTCATAACAGTCTCACCCTCCCCATTCTCAAACAGATGGAAATTTTTATCAGCTTAAGAAACAACTTTTAATTTCTAAAAAAAAAAACTGCATGATCCGTTGCTAACCACAGATACAGTATTTCTCTTGCATTTGTAATAAGTTAGTTTATAATTAATATTTAAACGTCACTCACACAGGCAATCCTGCTTGTAATCAAGTTAGTTTTTAATTAGTACTTAAATGTCACTCACACAGACAATCCACAGCTCCCAAGGCGAGACTCTGTAACAGCAACAGACAGCAGATCCTTCCCAGACACATGCTTGCTCTCTTTATTCACTACTAGCTCAGCTGCAGTTGTTTTAACATCTGATCAGAAGTGCAAAGACTCCATCCCACCCCTCCCATACACACCCACAATTGACATCATCAGGCAGCACATCACATGCACATTTTGTGGGTTCTGGCTTTCCTCCAACAGCAGTAAAATATGCATGAGGCAAGGCTTACAGAATCACAGAAGCTTGCTGTTTGATTTCTAGATTTTGTACTACAGTTTGAGGCTGAACTCAACATGTCTACCAGAATTAGGAGCCAGATGGTTTCTGTGTCTCCCTGAACTTCAACAGAGTGTGAGCCCCAATACCTATCCACCCACCAGACTCTGTGTGGTGGGTCTGTCATCATATAAAACTGTAACAGGCTACAAGACGCTATTTTTTTATACTATATATTTATTATGTTTTTCATTTAAAAATTAAAAAAAATGTTTACATTGAAGCATTCAAGATTGTATCAAGTTACATCAATTAAGTGCTTTAGGTTACATTTTCCATAGACATTTGGACAGGGAAAAGAAGTTACAATGCAATTTATATATGAGACAAGTTATAATCAGAAGTGTCATTACATGGGTGTAGTACATTCTCAGGGTATAAAGGTAGGATCTAGGGATGAAATATACAGAATCCATTCCCGCCATCTAAGTTCAAACGATCACCATCTATCCGCACATCTAGATATAAGTCTTTCCAGCATGAACATTTCCCCCACTATTGAATGCCAGGTCTGAACAGTAGGGGGCGCTTGTCATCCCCAACTCCTGGTAACAGCTTTCTTAGCTGCCAATATATAGGAAATTAAGAAAGATCCTCTAGATAGCGGGAGATCTTCTGGTGGGACTGAGACCAAACCTAATTCATGGGTTAGTACTGCCTCTATCCCCACCAGATATGATAATGTTTCAGAGATCTCTCTCCAAAATCCCTTTAATTGCAGGCATGCCCCAAAAATAAGATGCTACTTTTGATCAGTGTGTCTCTGTATTGTTGTTAGATTAATGTCTGTCTGTAGACTATCATAGCTTTTATCCCCCCTACTATTTCTTCTCCCCCAGGGTAGCTCACAGGCTGGCTTTGGCTCTCACTTCAGGGGTGCTCACATCCACTCAAGGACAATGTTGTTCTCTCCCAGCCCCCCTGGTGAGTCCCCAATGGATTTTCCCCAATGGCAGAGCCTGGGAGGGGAGTTCTGTCCTTCTTCCCAGTGCACACAGTCCAGTTGCCTGAGGTTGAACTGAGGGTCAGGAGCATGGTCCAAACTTCATGTAGCCTGCCAGCATTCCTATTTTCCATTTTCTTTCCCTTCCCCCCTGTTGCTGGGTGCACACATCAACATGCACAGATAGAGGCATTTGCACAATGTGGAGTCCTGCAGCACCCTCCTATCATTGGCATCTTCCTGGCCATTCTTCCCTCAGATGTCCACCTCCACCAGGGGGCTGTCGTATGGCGGGACCACCAAGCTACCCTTCCCGGAAGCGGAGCACTGTCCTCCAGATGCTCAATCTTCTCCCTCCTCAGCCAACCTCCTGCACCCTGCATTTGCCACTGAACATGGGTTGCCGGTGTGGCAGGAGGTAAGGTGCAATGCCTAGCATAGTTTGTTGGTATAAAATGACTACTACTTCTTCCCCTTCTCTGTGAATGACCACTTCCACCCTAACTGCTCTTCCCTATTTCCTACTTCCTTCACTGATCCTTCTTTCACCTCACCCTTCTCATCCCTTCACCTTCTTTCCAGTGTTTATCTTCACTTACCTAAACTTTTGTTCACCAAAGTCAACCTATACCTATTGGACAAAGCACCTTGGGCTGCCTCCTTTTATTAGGTTATTTTTGATTTCCTTCTAATTCATAGTTTTAATTTTAGTTGCAATGTTAATGTCATATTGTCATTTTAAATATTTTCTTGTCAAAATTTTATGTAATACCATCCGTTGTATGTCTGTCACCCTTCCCACTGACATGGAACCTTTGTAAAAGAGTTGTTATGTGCTCAAAGGTATTGTAATCAGAGAATAAATAAATAAATAAATAAATAAAATTTGGGCAAATGAAATATTTATAGAAGATAATTATATAATCGAAAGATAATAATAATATAAAGATCTTAATTTAAATATTTAAGAAAGGGGGATGTGGTTCTCTTCTTGAGGGATACCAATAAAGCAACAGAGATACAGGGAATGCAGTAAAGGGTGGAGGTATTATGGGTTACATTTTCTTTTCAATTGTTTAACCAGGAGAGACACATTGAACTGAAAGCTTATTTACAGGTGTGACCTGGGAGCACAGGGAAGTTAAGTGACTTGCTCAGGGTCACACAGTCACACACTGGAAATGAAGAGTGGGGCAGCTAGTGTCATTGGGTTGATATACAGTAAAGACCTCTAGTACAGAGGAGGAGATGGATGAAGCATTATTGAAAGACATCCAAAAGATAGCAAAAAAGGGGGGGTTGTTGGTTGGGGACTTTAATCTGCCAGATATTGATTGGAGCATCCCAGTGGCAGCTTCAGTTTATACCAGGATTTTCATGTAATCCCTGCAGAGATCTCTCCTCAGACAGTAAGCGAACCCACTTGTGAGGGAGTAATATTGGTCCTAGTGCTCACTAATGGGACAGTATTGCAGATATCATGGTGGGTAACCACCTTGGGAACAGTGATCACGGTGTGGTATGCTTCAAAATAAGAATTGTGGCAGAGTGGAGTCTCACAAAGGTCTTTAACTTTAGGAGTGCCGACTTTACAGTGATGGGGGAATGTCTTAGACATTCCCTTGGAGAGAGAGAAGTTTCAGGTGGAGTGCAAGAACAGTGGGCAAAAATAAAAAGTGCCACAGTGGGTGTTACAATCCTCTATATCAAGTGGGTTAGAAAAAGTAAAAGTAAAACAAAATGCATCATCATTCTCTAAGAAGGTGGCTAGAAAGGTTAGGGCACACAAATTAGCATTCAAGAGATATAAGGAGTCGCAAGTGAGGAGGACAGGGAGGTGTAGAGAGATATGCAGAGGGAGACTGGTAAAGCAATCAGGAGCCAGATATTCAAAAAGTACAAAATGGAGCACAAACGTTTACACTTTATCTTGCAAAAGCACCGGTGGGCAACAATGCTATATTCAGATGAATAGTACAGTGCGCTAGTAGTCTGAATATAGATCCCATTTTGTCCAGGGCAAAGCCACTTAATCTGGCCCAATAGTGCCCTGAAATAGGGCCCTAGCAATGGCTAGTGCCGGGACAAAAGTTGCAATGTTCAAAACTCCCCATGCAAATGAGGCCATTGTGAATGCAAGGTGCTAAGGGTCCATTTGCATGTCCATTATCAGCTCACTTGCATGGGGAAAAAGGCCCTTTAGTGCCACAAAAAGCCTGGTCCAGGGATCTATCCAAGAACTAGTACCCTTCTCCACCCTCTGATCCCAGTACCTATAGCACAATTACATCCCTGGTGGCTAACAGTGCCTCCCACCCTCTGATCCCAACCCCTGCAGTGGAACTATATGTTCCTGGTAATCTAGTGTTCCCTCCCCCTCCTACTTTCTCCAATCACTGTCCCCGTAGAACAGAAACATTCCCTGGTAGTACAGTGGTTCCTCCCCCATTTTATGATCAATGTACCCACATACTACAATAGATGCCCTGGTAGTCTAGTGTCCCCCCATCACTGAACTATGGCCCATTATTTATGTTCCTAACATTTCCCTGGTAGTCTAGTGTTCCTTCCTCCCTCCTCCATTCTCCAATCACCATTCCCATAGAACAGAAATATTTTCTGGTAGTCCAGTGGTCCCCCATCCACCATTCTCTCATCACTGTCCCTGTGGAACAGAAACATTCCCTGGTAGTCCAGTGGTCCCTCCCCCATTTTCTGATAATTTTTCCAACATACTATAACAGATGCCCTGGTAGTCTAGAGTCCCCCCTCCATCACTGATCTATGGCCCATTATTTATGTTCCTAACATTTCCCTTGTAGTCTAGTGGTCCTCCCCATCCCCAACTGTTATCCTGTGCAATACTGAGAAACATATCCCTGGTGGTTTAGTGCACTCACTCGCCCTGGCAGTTAGTGACCCACTACCCCATGCCCCCCATCCCAATGCACAGATGGCAACCAGCACAGCCCTCCTCTCTCCACCACATCTGGCCACTGACTGAACTGTCACTGAGCATGTAATGTATAATGCAGTACACACCCATTGACTGACAGCGCAGATGAACTGTCAATCAATGGGCTTTAGCCTCAACCCTAAATGTTGCATTAACATAGTTTTTTTGCAAAGAATTTCCTTACTTTTTGAGATAATATAATTGTATCCTAATTTGCCTGTTTGAGAGCAGGAACCTTGGGACACTGCACTCCCATCCCTCCATAGATGCATATATGCTTGTTGATGTGGAAGTGCAAGGCCCTCTGGGCCCTGCACTTACATTTTAAGCAAAACTGCAATCAAATTGTCACCATAGCCTTCTTATTATCCCACCTCATTAACCTGGTACTAACAATTTTGAAATCCCCTCCAAAACATTATTTTGTGCCACTGTAACATCATTCCATGCTTCAATGGCAAAAACAAAGTTTGTCCAAGATTTGAAAAATGATAGCTGTCATGTTCATGAGGTGGTGTAAGAAATGGCTATGTTGAAAATTTGGAGTCAAAATATTTGAAATTACCGAAGTTACACGTCAGTGCACCAAAATGTGAATGGATGCAAATAACATTGCCATTTTTGCATATTTTGAGCACACATTTTCAACATAGCCTCCTTATGACCCCACCTCATGACCAAAGGTGGTGAACATATTCAAATTCTGTCCAAAAGGTGATTTTGTCAAGTGACCTTTTGGGCCAAAGTTTCATAATTCCACTTCCATTGTTCATGGGGTGGGGTCCAAAAAAGGGCATGTTGAAAATTTGGGCTCAAAATATGCAAAAATGGCAAAGTTATGGATCAAAGTTGAAAGAAACCCATTGAAATACATTGAACTGCACTGCACTTAACTCATACTAGAGTCAGCGATTCCAACAGCAAGACATGACTTCGATCAGAGGGTGGATCTTTGCTCAGGGACCTGTTCAGGTGAGTGAGTATGTGTGGAGCGGTGCTGGGTTGTGGGTACTTAGTGAGAGGTTGGGGGGGCTGGACAGCGAGAGACCATTTTCTTTTTTATGGATTTAGAAAAACAAGACATTGAGGAATGACTTCCTTTATTGCAGACAGGGACAGAGATGCCACTAGACACCAGGGAAACTAAGAAATATGAGAACAGTGATCAGAGGGATGGGGGTGCCACTAGACTCCAAGGAAACTTAAAACAATACAAGGATGATTATCAGAGGGGGATTCCAGCAGACACCAGGGAAACTTAACCTTTAGGCTGCTGCTGACAGGATAGCTTGTTCTAAAAATCTGAACATTATAAATCTTCCGGCAGCCCAAGGGTTAAAATAATATGGGGATGGCGATGTTCTGTATGAAAGGATCCTTTTTCATAAGAATGAAAAAGGCCATATGATGAAGCGAGTCATGGAAAATTATGTAAAAAAAAAATATCACCTTTGGGGGGTAATGTTTTCAACAATTACGTGCAAAATCCACCTGATGGGATCCCAATGGCCAAGGTACTCGTGTTGATCTCTCTCCACGATGACATTTTTGTGGGTTTTGAAACTTTTTTTTCAAAATACCAGAAAAGAAGATGGCAGCAAATGAAAAAAGATTTTCCCTATGACAAAGGATTTTTTTTTCATTTCATACAGCTATCTTCAAGTGCTTACTGAGCATGCTCAGGAACCAACAGTTTTAAATGTAATAACTTTTCACTAGATTAATACTTTTTCACAAAATCAGCAAAAGGTACACCTGTGGGCCAAGCTCTTTCTACCCTGAACATTTTAGAATGAAATTCCAAACAGTCTGGGTGCAAGGGGATGACAACAAACAGCAAAAAAACAGTGATTTTTGATGCCGGGTCTGTGCACTGAGTGGTGGGGCATCGCTTGGACACTAGCGACCTGGGTTCTCATCCTAAATCCAGATGCCAATAGTGGAGGCTTGCAGGGAGGGAGCTGACAGCATCCTTAGGACACTTTCCTTCTGGGGGGGGATAGTAGCGGCTCTTGGTGATGATTCTCAGCAATGTACTTGGCAGCATGGATGACCACATAGTGCTGTACAACTCAACTCTTAGGACACTGCTGAGGCCTCATGCTTTGTGGGTGGTGGGTGGGTGTCCTAGAACAAGGAAAATGGCTGCCCGTAGTGCCGGATGATGGCCTTACCATTAGATCCCTCCTGCCACCCATTGCCCAGTGTACTGCACCTGGCCCTTGACCAACATCCTGGTGTAATGCTCATTCACTTCCACCCTGCCACCTCTCCCAGGGAGGCCCCCTGGCAGGGATTAGCTGGACCACCATGGGATTTTCAGCAGAGCTCTGGGGGAACCTGAGACAGGTGTGGCAGCAAGGGTTGGGTCTGTGGTGCAGGTGGGGGTGCTGACATCACAGCCTGAAGGAGTGGAGTTGCGGGGGCCCAGTAGGAGAAAAAAAAAACCAGCAGCTTTTTTATATCATTTTGCTTTTTTGGGGGGGGTTGTCAAGCAGCAGTCACAGTACCCATAGATGATATAGTTATGGCACCTTGACTTCTGTCAATTGTTTGCAGATTTAGTGTCAGTTGGATCTTGGGTAGAAGTGTGTAATGGGATAGGGACATCTGGCAACCCTACCCCCCCCCCAACATCCCCAATGAGCATTATAACCAAATGCAATTCTTCTCTGTCTGTCCCTGGCTCATCTAGTTCCATTAAGATCCACACAAATAGATGATTCAGTACCTTTTATTGGACCAACGGAGTTGATACAAAAGAAAACAGGTGCTTTGAGCTTTCAAACTACACAGAATCCATCATTAGAAATGACACAGAGCAGATACTGTAACTCCCTCACTTCCTGAGACAGGAAACAACTAAAGCTTCATTTTAAAACCCTGTCTATGTGTGCATGTGCTTGCATTAGTAAATGAACAATGATTTTACTAATGTAAGCACAGACACACTCAATCTATTCTGTGACATCTGACCTTGACATGCCTTTTCTTTGATGGAACTTTGCTATCTTTATATGATTTTATGTTGATTCCTGAATACAGTTTAGGCCAATGGGGATCCTTGACAACTTTTATCTGATTTTTTTTTAATGTATGATCTGGGTTTTGAGAAAGTATGTTCTTCCAAAGCAACTGCCATTGATTTCTGATGAAGGATTCTGTGTAGTTTGAAAGCTCAAAGCACCTGTTTTCTTTTGTAACAACTCTGTTGGTCCTATAAAAGGTAACAGATCATCTATTTGTGTAGATGTTGTGTTGTGTTATAAGGACTAATACAGCAACAAGAATTTCTAGTTCTATTGAATAATGGAAACCATGTTGTCATAATCATTCATTCTTTGAAGAGACTGTGTAGATAAAGTACAATCAAGTTTCATTTAATTCTACATATTTTTTTCCAGTATTGAAACTGTTTTCACTACTTATCTACACCCATATTTTTGCTACAGTAGATCCAGTGTGCAATCATACAGTTTATGGAACTGCAAGAAAATCATAAATTCATTTTTGTTCTGTCACTACAGCTGAACTGTACAACAGATAGGTGGATTGGAGAACTAAATAAAATAGTAGATCAAATGGATTCCTATATAAATACAAATACAAACCTTTGTAAGAACTGGAACGTACGCTATAATAGATCAATACTGTAAGTGAAATACAGCCCCATGTCAACACTTTGAAATTTGTATCTGCAGTTTATTGGTATGTTAGCATAGCATTCCATCTGTCTATATATTAATGAACCAAAGAGACATAACCAGAAGTTTAGCTTTTTTGTGTTAGATTTCTCTTCACTTCAACTCATCAAGATATAAGATACAACATTGTAAGATATCTTAAGATACTGTATCTTATCTTAATATATCCCATGTTAAGATCTATTGATAAGGTATTTTAAGATGTCTTAAGATATCATATCTTATCTTAAAGGTGAAAGGAATGATACAGTTTATTTTATTTTGATTACACTACTACAGAGTTGGGACTGTTTTGTAATTAGGAAGCCATCTTAGCCTTAGTTCAGTAAAGTTCACGAATTTTAACCTGCCATTTTATGCAGTTTCAATAATCCTGTTTTGGACCTCTGTCTGAGTTTTTCTCAGCTGAGAGGTAAGCAGTGCCTGTCACTGATGACCCAATTACCTCTGCGACAGCTGGAAGAGTCAACTGTACACCATGTTGCAGCCTGTGAGTCACCATGGTAAATTTCAAACTGTCAGTTTCTGCAGTAAGAGACATACATTAATGTGCCTCACTTTAATTGCTGTTTTCTGTGTTTTACATACAGACGTACTGAATGATGGATTTTGCTTGTGAAAAACTCAGTTGTTAACAGAGCATGGTGTCTTTAGCTTTCCTGCCCTGATACAGCTGTTCACTTGCTGTCTGACACATAGCTATGCAATGTGCTGATATGGTCTTCCATGATGCAATTGCATTATTTCAAAGGTGTAGAATGGTACATTTATTGTTTGTGAGTGAGCGTGCGTGCATGCGTGTGTTTGTGTGATGATGTCAATAGATGGTAAGTCATGCTGTCTTTGTTGATTGCAGCTGTCAGTCTACATAAGTTCATGTGACTACAGTGATGTCATTGTGATAGCTCGACATACCAGTGTGCTTATGGAAGGTGTTGAGTCCTTTATGTGTTTAGAGCATGAATACAGTCTATAATGGCTTTAAAAAAATATTGCCTTTGTTGTTGCATCTTATTATGACAGCAGCTGGTGGTTACAAGTCAGTGTCAGTACTACATTTAAATCTACAAATCATAATAGCACATATCCTCCTTGCATACGTACAGTAAATGACGCTGATCAATTGAAAAGGACTTTTTTGTATTTAGCCTCATTAATGTATATGACTTGTACACTGTTTTGTCTGACGTGTTTTTAGTACTCATGAAATTAATTGCTCCTAAACTATATGGAGTACTGATCTGGTTCTTGTCTCTTCCCAAGGCCCCATTAGCACTTCTGGAACTCCCTTATCCCAACTCACTGCTCTTAGAACCAAGCTGCTGGCCACATACCCTTGACTCCCCTATTAGTCCTCTGGGTGATTCTTCCTACCGTCTTGTTTCATGGTGCCCTCTGTACTTACATGTGTTATTTTGTTTTCCTTACAGTGATGATTGCCTGTTAAATTCCTTGTACTCTCTGGCCCAGATAATCAAAAGGGTTGCGCATGGCGCAACAGTGTTGTGTCATGCACAACCCACTGATGTGCCCTGGCGTGATATTCAAAAGGGAAAAGTATGCAGCACAAATCCCGATGTGCTGGAGTGCATCAGTAATGTATGCAGGCACAGATGGGGGCGTGCCCACAGCCGTGGTTCTCTGATGAACCCGACCTGCCAGACTGCCACCCACAGTCCAGGTCTGAAGCCTCCAGCCCCTCACAGAAACGCAGGTAGTCTGAGAGCCACAACTGTGGTTCTCTGATGAACCCGACCTGCCAGACTGCCACCCGTAGTCCAGGTCTGAAGCCACCAGCCCCTCACAGAAACGCAGGTAGTCTGAGAGCCACACGTGGTTCTCTGATGAACCCAACCTGCCAGACTGCCACTGCAGTCCAGGTCTGAAGCCACCAGCCCCTCACTGAAATGCAGATACGGACTTGCCCTCAGGGACTGATTACCTCCAGGAAGACAGCCCTAGCTGCCTATTTTTTTGCTTTCTTTACATGAGGACAGTTGTCTCTGGTTTTAAATCCAGAGTCTTTTACTGCTGTGGCCCACTGGCTGCAGTGAGCCCCAGGAGCACTCCGATTGGATCCATATAGCTCTGCACTGTTAATGTTTGATTATATTGTGCTAGATTATGTTTTCTGTTAAAACTGTCTTGTTTGTATTTTATAGCTGAAGTTTTCTGATTTAATGTAAATGCCTGTGTTGTGTGCCTCATAGGACCAGTAGCGATCTCAGCTCAGGCCTTTGAAACCCACCCTTCACCTTTTTATGCTAGTATTGTGTTTTAAATAGCCCTGTTATTGCCCACTCAAACTTGGAGGCACCTTGCCTAACATTTTGGTCTGCAACAACCCCCCTGTTTAAGCCAGTCTGCATTTCTTTTTAGCTCCATGAGTAGCCCCACCCCCTCTGACTTTCTTATTTAATTCTCCTCTGCCTTCTCCTTCCAGGTAGTCTGAGAGCCACAGCCATGGTTTCTCTGAGCAAACCCGACCTGCCAGACTGCCACCCGCGAGTACAGGTCTGCAAGCCACCAGCCCCTCACAGAAAGCATGAGTGGGACTTGCCCTCAGGGCTGATTACCTCAGGAAGGGCCTAGCTGCCAGGCCTGCACTTAGCCGCCCTCCCGGTCCTGATTAAATACACACAAACCCCACCCTGGCCTTCTAACTCACTCCTACTAGCTATTGCCAGCCATGCCTCATTAGTTATCTAGGCCTTAATTTTTCATTGGTACCCCATCCTCCCACAAGATCCACTCATTTCCTTGGTCCTCTCAAGGAACTGTTGCAAATCCTATGTTTATTACTGGTAAAAGGAAATATCTCCACGTTAAGAATGCCATCTGCCCCTATCCTTCTCTATAGTTTCCTTATAATACTTTGTTATACTCTACCCAAAATTTTGGTTTGCAACTCGGACAAAGGCCAGTTTCCCTCCTCTATCATCTACCAAGATATAGCCTCCCACATTAGACCATGGCATCCTAAAAAGGAACGTCTCCTCTATGGTCATGCCCCTCCTCCCACCAGGCCATAATTATAGAACATGTGCAATTCCCAAGGATGATGTCAGCTCTATCAGTTCTCTATGTTTTATCCCTAGCAAATAACAATCCTGCCCTTAACACAGCCACCGCTAAACCAATGTATGCTAGAAGGAGTAACAAAAGAATATTTAGCAGGCTAAGACACCACCTTAAAAAAATACTACTGCTTCTTCTACTCTGTTTGGGAAATGTTGAATTAAACCCAGGTCCACCTATTTCTCTGGATGCCCCTGTGGACCTCCCTCAATATAAAGGGATTAGCTTTCTCCATATCAGTGTCTGTAGTTTGCTAAAGAAGACTGACTCTATACAGACCTGGGCTCTACATGCATCTCCTGATTTCTTCATGATAACTGAATCCTGGCTCACACCCTCAACCCCGGACAAATCTATCAACGTACCCGGATATATCATCTACCACTGTGATAGACTGACTTGAGGGGGAGGGGTTGCAATGTATGTCAAAATCAAATTCACAGTCACAGTCTTTGACTGTACCTCAAAAGCTAAGAAATGTGAATGCCTTGCTCTAAAATGATCACTTTCCCGCAAGAAATCACTCCTTATGGCAGCATGCTGCTGACCACCATCTGGTGGCTGGGCACTTCTGCCACACCTTCAAAACCTTCTTGACTCTACTAATACTGAGTGTATTCTAATGGGGGATTTCAATATAAATTGGAATGATGACAGCTCTAAGAAATTGAAGGATCTATGCGATGTTAATGGTCTGTTACAAATGGCGACTGCTATAACCAGACCTAACAGAAAAAACCCTGAGCGCAGCACCCTCCTGGACCTTATGCTAGTAAACAAACCTCACACTATCTCGCATATTGGAGTATTCTTCAATGATATAAGCAACCATTGCACTACTACCTGCGTCAGACATCCTTCCCAAATAAAAACGGCCTCCAAATTCAAACTGAAAAGATGCCTGAAAAAGTTCTGCCAGTACACTTTCCTGAAAGATCTAAGCAACATTCGTTGGCAGGATTTCTATATAGCCCCCACCTTTAACGAGGCATTTAACAACTTTCACAGCCTCTTACTGGGGCTAATAGACAAACACGCCCCACTAAGACTCATTAAAATTATCCTCACTTCCAAGCATTTTCACATTCAAAGCTCTATTAACGGATTATCTGAAGGAATCATGCAACTGCTTCAGATGCAGATGACCCCTAAGCCCCGGGTGCCACTCTCAAACCCTATGCCTAAATATCTCATCCACCCCACATTCCAAACAACAGAAACCTAGGACTTACAAGCTTAGTTCCCTTAATCCAAGATGGTCCTGTCTATTCTCTACCTTTTACCTATTCTGGCCTCCCTTTTGGCTGCCTGCACTTTCAGCCCAGTTTCTACCCTATTCCTTAATACCTCCTTATTTTTTATCATTTAGGTATGAGTTCTTACTTAGCGGAGACTATATGGGATTGTTGTCTCTTCTCATTTCAGTAAAGCTTATCATTATGTACCTTTGCATGTTAATTATGTTCACCGGTATGTATAGGCCCATATTGACCGGCACCTTCACAATGTTTTTTTCTTTTTTTTTTTTTGTACCGTTGTCCACCGTAATTGTAATCTTATGAAGTGTACTGTATTGTATTAATGCCCAGGACCACCCTTGAAAATGAGTTTGCTCAATGGTGTTTATGTCTGGTTAAATAAAGTGATTGATTGATTGACTCTGCACAGCCCGATATTCAGCCCGGGATGTGTAGAGCCATGTATGCGCAACCCCTACCTGCGCCAGCACAAAGTTGATCCAAAAAACAAAGGAACAATGGATGGCCACCCACAGGTGAGCTGCCGCATTGCAGGGTGCAACACAGCAGCTGCCACCTGTGGGTGGCCACCCGAGCTCCAGCTGCACCTGGCGGCACCCCCTTTGCCCGATTGTGGGCATCTGTAAAAATAAAAGAAGAATTCCGTCCAATATCCCTGGTGATCCATAAGACCGCTATCTGCCCAATCGCAGGCATTAGTAAAAAAGAAAGCTGTCCAATATCTCTGGTGGTCCAGTGGACCGCTATCTGCCCAATTGGGGGCATTTGTAATGCAAAAAACAGAAAGCTGTTCAATATCCCTGGTGGTCCAGTGGACCGCTGACTGCCCGATCGTGGGCTTCTTTTTTTTTTTTAATTCAAACTTTATTAAGAGATTTTCCACAATAAAAGGCAGTTACCATGAGAATTAAGCAAGATTACAGCAACTTATTAAGATAAAATTGCCCCACCCTCCCTCCCTCCTCCCCATACAGCAGTAACAAATCCATGTGTCCCTTAAGTATAAAATTAATATACAGGAACCTTCAGGGCAATTTGTCTTAAAACACAACTAAGTCTGAGCAACTAGAATTAGAGAATGAAGGGGATCCCATATTTGTGTATAAACAAACAAACTATTATGGAGGTTGGCAATCGCTTTTTCTGCATGCAGGTTAGCAAGAATTTCATTCACCCATTCCTGAAAAGTCGGAGTGGACTTGTCTTTCCAGTGACGTAAGATAAGCTTCTTGACAGATAATGCTATCATAGAGATGTGAAACCTTCTCACTTTAACTCTAATAGAAGACAAGTCCCCTAGGAGACAAATATCAGGTGTGAAATACTCCTGTAGGCCAAGTAAAGGATCCAGAGAAACCTTGATATAATCCCATAGAAAAGAGATTTTGGGGCAGGACCAAAATAAGTGAAGAAGAGTTCCCTCCTTCCCAAGAACACTTAACACATAAGTTAGAGTCCAAGAGACCCCATTTCTTTAACTTAACCAGAGTATAGTACATATTCTGTAAAATGTGACATTGCATAAGACGCAACCTGTCTTGAGAAACATATTTATGACAAGATCTCCATAGGGTTTGCTAATCAGGATGATAATGAGGAAAAATGGAGCTCCAGAACCTCGTGGGTCCAAAAGAGTCTCCATATCTTTTGTGAAACAACACCCGATATAGTTTAGATACGATACCTGAGGATCCAAGTAATGAAGAGACTTCAGGTATCAGTGCCGTAACTGTCTGGTAAGGAGGGGTATTGCCAAAGACTATTGTGAGTAAATGCCTTAACTGTATGACTTTAAAGTGTGAGAGAGCCGGGATATTAAATTTCCGAATAATATCTCCTACTGACAACCATTGCCTCTCCTCATCCACAAAGGCGAATACTTTCCCATCCCCCAGTTGAGGTAACCAATTGCGAAAAATCTGCTGCTTATTCATGGTGAAAGATGGGGAGTTCCAGATGGGCTGAGCCAAGTCTAACTGGGGGGTATATTGCAAAAAGGAACACAGTTGTGCATATACCTTTAATGAGATAGCTACTATGGGACACTTCTCAGCCACACAAACCTGAGACATTTTAATATTGAACAAAGTTAGGGGATCCAGGTTCATAGACCTAATTAAATCCAATTCTATTCTAAGCCATACCGGTTGCTCTTTATCAGAGCTGAGGCATACCCATTTCAAACATTTTGCCAAATGGCTAGCCCAATAATATATAGCCAAGTGGGGAATCCGCAGGCCCCCCTCAGATTTTGGAGCGGCCAACTTATAATAGGCCAATCGAGGATATTTATCAGACCAGATAAACCTAGTGAAAATGCCATGCAACCTCTTAAACCAGAATAACGGGATAAAAGTATTGAGAAGAGATAGAGGGTAAAGAATTATTGGGAAAATATTCATCTTAACTATGTTGATCTGGCTCCGTAGTGAAATGGGGAGCTTAGACCACCTATTGAGGTCCTGAGTTGTAAGCTGAGAGAGGGATTCGAAATTCTCTTTACGCAGGCTTCTTTTTAAAATAGACCTACGTCCAATATCTCTGGTGGTCCAGTGGACCGCTGACTGCCTGATCGCGGGCATTAGTAATAAAAAAGATTAAGAATAACAATATCCCTGGTGGTCTAGCTGTAACCCCTCTCCCCACCTGCCCACTGAGCCCCACCGCCCAGCTCCCTCCCAGTCATCTGGTGGGTGGCAGCACCCAACCCGCCTGCTGCCCCGCCGCCCACTGACTGACACCATCAGTAGGGCTGTGCACCCATTGGTCCACAGTGTGAGCCAATGGGTATGCACCCCATACAGTCACATATCTGGAATGTGTAGTACAGTATGGGCTACATGCCCATTGGCTCATGCTGTGGACCAATAGGTGTACAGCCCTACCGATGGTGTCAGTCGGCAGGCAGCAGGGCAGCAGGCGGGTGGGTGCTGTCGCCGTCGCGGCTGACCTGGGGGGAACGGGAGGGTGGGGAGGGGGGCTACCACTAGACCACCAGGGATATTGGTATTCTTAATTTTTTTATTACTAATGCCCATGATTGGGCAGTCAACAGTCCACTAGACCACCAGGGATATTGGACGTAGGTCTATTTTAAAAAGAAGCCTGCAATTAGGCAGTCAGCGGTCCACTGGACCACCAGGGATATTGGACGTAGGTCTATTTTAAAAAGATGCCCACGATCGGGCAGTCAGCGGTCCACTGGACCACCAGGGATATTGGATGTAGGTCTATTTTCAACAAAAGCCCACAATCGGGCAGATAGCGGTCCACTGGACCACAAGGGATATTGAACAGCTTTCTGTTTTTTGCATTACAAATGCCCATGATCTGGCAGATAGCGGTCCACTGGACCACCAGGGATATTGAACAGCTTTCTGTTTTTTTGCATTACAAATGCCCATGATCAGGCAGATAGCGGTCCACTGAACCACCAGGGATTTGTGTTTTCCTTTCTTTACTACAGCCCGCGATCGGTCTGTGGAGCACATTACCGGCTGCAGGGGGCATTGGTCCCTGACAGCTGCTGCCTGGCAGGGCACCAAATGCAAGAGGTCGGGGATCGGAGCACCTGCATGCAAATGGGGCCATAATGACATGCAAATGGCCCTATCTGGGTCACCCCTGAAAAAGGGACCTTTGGGGCTCAGTGGGCCTACCCAGTCACCAAAATTTAATAAATAAATAAAATTGTGTCTTGCATACATTATGGCCCCATTTGCATGTCAAGTTTTGAATATCGCAGTTGCTGTGCATAGCACAATGGAACATGTGCTAGCGCATCCTCATGCTCCACTCTGACCACTTGCGCTGGCACAGTGCCACTGCGCCATGTACACTGAGGGTGGCCAGGGTGCGATATTCAATGCTGCTGAGCCATGGCGCAGCTCCATTGAATATCACCCAGTCCACACCGATGAGCAGCCAAGTTGAGCTGCACCCAAGCTTGTGTCACAGCCTGGTGCAGTTTGAATATCTGGGCCTCTGTGTATATTCAGTGTATACCATGGCCCAGATATTCAAACTGTGCCAGGCTGTGGTGCAAGCTTGGGCTCAACCCAACTTGGCTGTGGGTGGACTACATATTCAACGAGTTGTGCCATGGCTCAGCATCATTGAATATTGCACCCCGGCTCCCTGGGGTGCATGGCACAGTGGCACCGTGCCAGCTCAAATGGCCAGAGTGGAGCATGGGGATGCGCTAGCACAAGTTCCATTGTGCCATGCACAGCAACCATGATATTCAAAAGTTAACATGCAAATGGGGCCATAATGTATGCAAGGCGCACATGGGGCCATGTGCATGTCATTATGGCCCATTTGCATGCAGGTGCACTGATCCCTGATGACTTGCACCTGGCGCCCTGCCAGGCAGCAGCCGCCGGGGACCGATGCCCCCTGCAGCTGATCACAGGCATTTGTAGTAAAAAAATAACTATTCCATCCAGTATCCCTGGTGATCCAGTGGACCGTTGACTGCCCGATTGCAGGCATTCATATTAAATAAAATAACTACTTCCAATATCCCTGGTGGTCCAGTGGACCGCTGTTTGCCTGATCGTGGGCATCTGTATAAATAAAAGCAGAATTCGTCCTATATCCCTGGTGGTCCAGTGGACCGCTATCTGCCCAATCGTGGGCATCTGTATAAAATATTAAAAGTTCCAATATCCCTGATGGTTCAATGGACCGCTATCTGCCCTATCGCGGGCATCTGTAGAAAAAATTAAAAGTTCCAATATCCCTGGTGGTCCAGTGGGCCTCTATCTGCCCAATCGCGGGCATCTGTAGAAAACATTAAAAGTTCCAATATCCCTGTGGTTTAGGTGCCCCTCCCCACCCACCCACTGAGCCCCACCGCCCTGCTCCGGGTCAGTCAGGGGGGGTGGCAGCACCCCACCCACCTGCTGCCCCATCGCCCGCCGACTGATACCATCAGTAAGGCTGCACGCCTATTGGTTCACAGAGTGAGCCAATGGGCATGAATCATTCACATATCTGGAATGTGTAGTACAGTACGGGCTGCACGCCCATTGGCTCATGCTGTGAACCAATGTGGCGTGTAGCCCTACCGACGGTGTCAGTCGGTGGGCGGCAGGCGGGTGGGGTTCTGCTGCCCGCTGGCTGACCGAGGGAGGAGCGGAGTGGTGGGGCTCAGTGGGCGGGTGTGTAGGGGGTACCCCTAGACCACCAGGGATATTGGAACTTTTAATGTTTTATACAGATGCCCGCGATCGGGCAGATAGCGGTCCACTGGACCATCAGGGATATTGGAACTTTCAATTTTTTCTACAGATGCCTGTGATTGGGCAGATAGTGGTCCACTGAACCACCAGGGATATAGGATGAATTCTGCTTTTATTTATACAGATGCCCACAATCGGGCACACAGCAGTCCACTGGACCACCAGGGATACTGGGGAATTCATTTTTGTAATACAAATGCCTGTGATCAGGCATGGGGGGGCGCCGCCAGATGCAGACGGAACTCGGGTGGCCACCTAAAGGTGGCTGCTGCCATGTTGTGCCCTGCAATGCGGCAGCTCACCTGTGGGTGGCCATCAATTGTTCCTTTTTTTTTGGATCAACTTTGTGCTGGCACAGGTAGGGGTTGCGCATGCATGGCTCTGCACATCCCGGGCTGAATATCGGGCTGTGCAGGGTATGCATGGGCATGCCCCCCCACCTGCTCCTGCATACATTACTGATGTGCTCCAGTGCATCGGGATTTGTGCTGCATACGTTTCCCTTTTGAATATCGCACCAGGGTGCATCAGTGGGTTGTGCATGACACAACACTGTTGCGCCATGCGCAACCCTTTTGAATATCTGGGCCCCTGAGTTTATCATGTACCCCACTGTTTTCTGTGCTGTATGCTGTCTGGAACTCCCCTATTATAATATGCTGGTTTTGTCTGTAACACTCCTGGTCTGTGCCTGAAAATAGACAATGTTGTTGTTTAGTGCACTTACCCGTTCAACAAAAAATAAATAATTCCTGACCATGAATTACAGTGAAGCTCGTTAGGATCAAGCCCAACTCTGCAGAATTCTACAGCAGAGTTACTGCAGGAACAATGCAGTCTCCATGAGAGTTAATCCCTTTTGTCACGTGGGAAACTGTGACACTGCCCTTCATCCTAGCAGGCTTCATTGTAGTCGCAGTAGACATTATTTCTGCATCTGTTGCATGCATGAATGCTCACATTCACATGTTTGCTTGCATGTTGTTTGCAATGCATGAAGTGAGCAGGGAGATGTCATTTATTAATAACCTTATGTAGTTGAGCAAGTAGATACAATGTCCATGTAAATTAAAAAAATATGAAGGTGAGAATTCATGCATGCTGGGGATGCAGAATTAGTACATACTGCAACAAATCCATTGTCAGGAATTTATTTTTTTCAGTATTGAAACTGTTTTCAGTACTTTATTGGCACCATACAGCTTGCTACAGTAGATCCAGGGCCAGGTATTCAGACTGTGCCAGGCAATGGTGCAAGTGGAGGCGAAGCACAACCGAGGTGCACCTTAGCCAGACAGGTGGATATTCAAAGGTGATGTGCCATGGCCCATCACCTTTGAATATAGCACAGAATGCGCAGTGCACATATACAATGTGCAGACGCTTTCCCCAGATAGGTAAGATTGGGAATGCTCCAGCGCAACTGTAGGTGCGCTGGGCGCATTTCCGAGATATTCAGACCTGGACATGCAAATGAGCCCATAATGTATGCAAGGTGCAAATGGGGCCATTTGCATGTCATTCTGGCCCTATTTGCTTGAGTTGAGCAGGGCAGCCTGGTGAAATGTTCCCGCGCCCTACACAGCATGTGGTGCGGGCAGAGGGGTTCCGGTGGCACCCCCACCCCATACCACAATCACCAGTAATAAAAAGACATAAATCCCTGATGGTCTAGTGGTGCCCCCCTCCCTCCCTGTAGCTGTGATTGCTGTTAAAAATAATGAATGTCATCCCTGGTAGTCTAATGGAACCCCCCTCCCTCCCCGTAGACACAATCACCAATAGAATTGCATTAAAAAATTCATGGTAGTCTAGTGGCACCCCCACCCACACAGGACCCCCTGCCCACCCAGCTCCTCCCCCATCATCGGTGGGCAGCTGCTACCCACCCACAAACCGCCTGGTCCAATGGGCTTGTAGGGAATACTGTACTAGACAGTCATGAATATGTGAATGAACTTCATTCACATATTTGTGACTGTCTATTACAGTATGTCCTGCAAGCCCATTGGTTCACAGTGTGGGCCAATGGACTTACAGCTCATACTGTAAGCTAGCATTCAGTGGGTAGTTTGGCAGTATGTGGGCAGGTAGCAGCTGCCACCGATGATGGGGAGCTGGGTGGGCAGGGGTCCTGTTTGGGTGGGGGTGCCACTAGACTACCATGGATTTGTATGCAATTCTCCCAGTGATTGTGGCTACGGGGGGGGGGGTTCCACTAGACCACCAGGGATTACATTCATTATTTTCAATGACGATCATGGCTACGGAGATGGAGGGGTTACAACTACACTACCAGAGACCGTATGGGTTCTTGTGGCCGGTGTCCTAGTTGTGCGGGTGGCCACCCACAGCTGGCAGCTGCTGTGTTGCACTGTACAGTTCAGCAGCCCGCCTGTGGGTGGGTGGCCAGCATTTGAGACATTTTTTTCAGGCTCAACTCTGCAGCCCAGTATGCAGCGCATCTAGGGGTTGTGCCAGCAGGTGCACTGTACATACCAGGCTGAATATTGGGATGTGCCGCATATGCATGGGCACTCCCCCTTCAGGAGCATCGCATACATTGCCATTGCACCCCGGGTGCATCGGGACTTGCACTGCACAAGTCTCCCTCTTGAATATTGCTCTGAGGTGCATTACTGGGGTTGCACCAGTGCAACTCGGTTGTGCCAGGCACAATCCCTTTGAATATCTGGCCCCCAGTGTGCAATCATGCAGTTTAGGGAACATACATTCATTGTTCTGTCACTGCTGCTGAACTATACAGCAGATAAGTGGGTTGGGAAACTAAATGAAATAGACGATGGGCCAGATATTCAAAGGGGTTGCATCTGGTGCAACCCCAGTAAAGTACCCTGGGGCAATATTCAAAAGGGGGAGTTGCACAGTGCAAGTCCTGATGAGCTGGGGTACAATGGTAATATATGCAGTGCATCTGAAGGGGGCGTGCCCATGCATATGTGGCACATCCCAATATTCAGCCTGAGATGTGTGGCGTATCAGCTGGCACAACCCCTAGCTATGCCACATACTGGGGCACACAGTTGAGCCCGAAAAAACTGGCTCAAATGCTGGTCATCCACAGGCAGGCTACTGTACTGCATGGTGCAACACAGCAGCCACCAGCAGTGGGTGGCAACCCGCCAACCCAGAACACCATCCACAAGCACTCATATGGTCTCTGGTAGTGTAGTGGTAACCCCTTCCCTCCCTTCCCGTAGCCATGATCACCATT
This sequence comes from Neoceratodus forsteri, assembly GCA_016271365.2. NCBI lineage: Eukaryota > Metazoa > Chordata > Ceratodontiformes > Ceratodontidae > Neoceratodus > Neoceratodus forsteri. Next base: position 26,845,380 of record JADMNL010000035.1, on the reverse strand, counting down.
GAAAATACTCGACAGTCACAAATATGTGAATGAAGTCCATTCACATATTTGTGACTGTCTAGTACAGTATGCCCTGTAAGCCCATTGATCCACAGTGTGGGCCAATGGGCTTACAGCTCATACTGTAAGCTGTCATTTGTCAGGTAGCCGGGCAATATGTGGGTGAGTAGCAGCTGCCAGCTGATGATGGGGGGCTGTGTGGGCAGGGGGTCCCACTAGACTACCATAGATTATTTTATGCAATTCTACTGGCGATCATGGTTATATGAAGGAAGGGGGATCCCACTAGACTACCAGGGATAACATTCATTCTTTTTAATGGTGATCATGGCTATGGGGAGGGAGGTACCACTAGACCCTCAGGAATTTATGTCTTTTTATTACTGGTGATCATGGCTATGGGCAGGGAGGGTGCCCCAGGACCATCTCTGTCTGCACCACATGCTGTTCAGGGCACCAGGTGCATTTCGCTGGGCTGCCCTGCTCAACTCATGCAAATGGGGCCATAATGACATGCAAATGGCCGCATTTGCACCTTGCATACATTATCGCCCCATTTGCATGTCCAGGTCTGAATATCTTGGAAATGCACCCAGCGCACCTACAGTTGTGCTGGAGCATTCCCACACCTACCTGTCTGGCAGATTTGCCGGGACATTGTATATGTGCCCTGCGTATTCTGTACTATATTCAAAGTGATGCACCATGGCACATCACCTTTGAATATCTTCCTGTCTGGCTACAGCACACCTTGGCTGTGCTGCGCCTCCACTTGCACCATTTCCAGGTGCAGTCTGAATATCTGGCCCATAATCAAATGAAATCAAAATCTTTACTTATCCAGGTGGACACCATTAAGCAATGCTCATTTGCAAGATGGACCTGGTCATAACAAAATCAAAGTGCATCACAAGACAATAACTTACAATTATATACATTATAATTATATACAGTACGACATGTTTATATATATATATATATTTTCCTAGGTAGCCAGCAATGATGAACAGAGGAGCCTTTACAACAGATAGGCTCTCTTATTGGCTATGGACAGCATATTCACAGAAATAACAAGGAAGAATTGATAAGTACAGGAATCAAATATGGTGGATAGCAGACATATGCAATGCATACCACAACTGGACCATACCTTGGCAACAACTACTTAGGTCAGAAAAGAAGGTACCAAGGGGTTTATAAGGAAAGAGGAAGACAGGAAAATAACAGAGATCAGAGGGAAAGTATAACATGTAGGGTGAGGAGGATGTAAGCCAAGAGGCCATGGCAAAGTAAGGGGAGACAAGCGGAATTGAAGGATATCTGAGTGGAGAGGTGTGCTAGCAATGTGTGAAGCAGTTGCAGTGTTCCTTCTTGGAACAGGTATAAAGCATTTTGAAATTACTCAGGCTAACAGGACTGCCCAGTTTCATAATTTTTTGCATTTTATTTCACAGGGAGGGCAGTGCAAAGCTTACTTCCAAAGTGGGATTTGACCTTAGGTATATGCAAGAAAATCAAAGTGTAGCTTCTTAATGCATAAGTACCTATCACGCTCAATGGAAGACAGTTAGAAATGTACTGAGGATGTTTTTTGATAACTGCTCTGAATGTTCATAATGCAGCATTTCTGTTTCTCCTGTACTGAAAGGAAGTCCATCCCATTGCTGTGTACAAGGAGCAATGACGTGTGGAAAGGAGAAGGCCAGTTATGAGCCTGAATGCTGTATGATAGAATGTACCAAAGTTAGCCAGAGAAGAGGCAGTACAATGGCTATAGAGAAGGTCCGCATAGTCTGTCAATGAGGGAAACGTTGATTGTACCAGACACATCTTGGCATCTCTAGTGAGAAAGTGGTTAATTCTAAAGAAAAGACCTAACCTCTGTCGTAGTTTCTTCAGTAGGTCTTCGATATGTTCAGAGAAAGAGAGTCTGTGGTCAAGTCACACTCCCAGATATTTAAATTTAGAGACAAATTCTAGGTTTTCACCTAGTATTGTGGTAATCTGTGGAATAGCTCCGACACTAGCAGGGTCCACCTCATGGAAAAAGGGGGAAAAGAGCATTACTTTTGTTTTCTTTGCATTAAGCAGGAGTTTTTTGCTTAGGAGCTGGTTCTACAACAGGTTAAATTCGGCTTGGAGGTCTCCACAAGCAGCATCTGGCATTGGGCGGCTTAGATAGAGCACCATGTCATTTGCAAACAAGTGGATATTGGCCTTATTAATGCTGTCGTCAATATTATTAATATAGACAGCAAACAACAGCAGGCCAAGGATGGAACCCTAAAGCACATCTCTTAGAAGTGGTTTAAGAGGCGAAAGTTCACCTTCTGCCTTAATCTGTTGTAGCTGGCCTGCAAGGTAATCAGCAAACCAACACATTGATAATGGGTCCAAACTCATACTACACAGAGAGAAAAGAAGCAGGCTATGATCAACTGTGTCAAAGATTCAGAAACACTGCGTAGACAAAGCTTCTATTATTAAGGTCATGAAGCCAAACATTCATCACTTTTGCAAGAGCTGTTATAGTGCTGTTTTTTGCTCTGAAGCCAGACTGCAAACATTAACATATATGAAGGACATTCCTTTATGCCTAGCAAGGTCAGAAGGATCTGCAAGGACTTATTGGGGCCCAGGATTGAGCTCAACATTACTTGAACACAATAGTAAGTGAAGCAGGAACTTTATTAAGGCAGAAAAGTTAATTTGCAGTCTCTGTCCTTTGAACGTCTGCAGGGTTTATCTAGTCAGCTTTACAGGGCTCCGCACCTGATACTATGGTGGCCTAGAGTTGCAACTACTAAAACCCTAACTGCAAAGTACAGGGATAGGTGAGTATAGTTATGAGTAGGGGAGTACCCTGCAAAGGAAGTTCAGAACCAGTCCCGCCACCAGGGAAGCACTGAGTATAAGGCTGAAGTTGTGGAAACAAGTGGGCACATAGATATCTGTGGGAAGAGTTACTGTGTACTTGGCAGTGATAAGTGAAGTCGTATTTCCTACTGTGTGAAGACTGGGAAAGCTGGTAGAGAGCACAAGGCACCAATGCATTGAAGGACATATTGAGGAGCCAAACATTTTCACCCATGATGATGCCTTCAGAAGGGCAAAATACTAGTATAATCTACAGTATTTGACTGACTAGAAGGCTTTGAGAGCCTAGATTTACACCAGGAGCTGTACCTGGTACAGCACAACCAGCAAAAAGGATGTTCCTCTGAAGTGAGTTAGCAATGCATAGGACAACAGAGAGTTAAACGTATTGTAGTGAATAGAACCAGGGGCATGGAAATTGAGAAGAGGCGGGATGATAAGTATTTACTATGCGGTGGGGTTGGGGATGGACGGGTGGGCAAAAAAATTGTGGCTTTTGCCATATCTCTGCAGTGAGCGAGTCCAGGCTGGAGGTCTCGGGTGGCAGCTATGTTAGCGCTGTCCACCCGTTGGCCGAGTATCCATCAGCTAGTGAGCTGGGGAGCCCTGGGTGGCTTCTCAGCTGAGGAAAAGAAGAGAAAGGGAGGATTAAATGCTGGCTGTGGACAAAGGACCAGTGGAAAACCAGCGGGAGTCCAATCTACACAACAAAAGGAAGCATTTCAGGGTGGTGCCCAGCTGTCTGGAAACCAAGTTATAAGCACAGGAAAGAACTGCAATCACAGTTTAAGCTGTAACAATGCAAATAACAGTAGACAAAATTAACATCAGATTTCAGTAATCAGGCTAGAATTTTTACAAGATTACAGTGCTTTTCAGAAGAAATTAAGCCGGAGCAAATGGAAGCAGTCTGCGGACCAATCGGGACAGAGCAGAAAAAGGTGCTCATGTTCCGATTGGGAGGCAGCTTTTGCTGTGCCTCTGCAGTGAGTGAGTCTGGGCTGGAGGTCTCGGGCTGCGGCTATGTCAGCGCCGTGTGCCTGGTGGCCGAGTATCCCTCAGCTGGGTAGCTAGGGAGCCCTGGGTGGATTACTATATAAATACAACCCTTTGAAATGAATAACTGAAACTTACGATATAATAGAGCAATACTGTACGGGAAATTCAGCCCCATGTTAACGCTCTGAAATTTGTATCTGCAGTTTATTGGCATGTCAGCACAGCATATTATGCATTCCATCTGTTTATATATTAAGAAACTGAGCAGACATAACCAGAAGTTTAGCATTTTTGTGTCAGATTTTTCTTTACTTCACCTGATTAAGATATGAAAAATTACGACATCTTAAGATATCTTTAGATATAATATCTTATCTTAATATATCATATGTTAAAGGGATTTGTTCACATGTGTCAGTCAAAATATTATGTATATTGGCATATTAAGCATTGAAGTTCAAGTTCAAGTTTATTGCAGGAAAATTCCATTGAACAAGCTCATTCACAAGGAGGTCCTGAAGCAATTACACAGACATAGGGACATTATTTAATACGGCAACATTGATTACAAGTAGATAAAAATACACACATAGTTCAGGAGAGGTGTTACATAGAGAGATATATCATTGTAAAAAAGTGTACAATGGAGGAACATTTGGTACATAGTGTGCAAGCAGTACAAGGTAGGGTATATAAACATAACACTGGTATATGCAATAAATAAGCATCCTATAATGATCATAGACAAGAAAGACAGGATATATGGGGTAGGCAGGGTTAAGGGAAAGAGGATGGCTCGCAAGTGTAAGGGGGAGTAGATATATAGATAGGTGACCAAAGGGGGGGAAGGGTAGGGGAGCAGGTGAGGAAAACTTATAGTTTTAGTCACGGACTGCATTTTGCAAGCTAAGAGGTTTGAGTACAGAAAAGGTCTAGTACCAGTGAAGACAATAAGCAGGGGCACACATATGGGTAGGAGAAGGGCTTAAAAGCAGTTACAAATATCTTTTATTTTATTTGCACTTAGCACTTTAAAGAGGTTAACTGAGACAACGCTAGTTAATTTGAGAACAAATCAGAGATGGTTTCATACAGTAAGAAGAGTATGCGAGATAGCTCTTTTACCAAAGGAGGTACGAGTCCTGGGTACGTCAAGCAGGATGAAGTCTGATTTTCTGAGAGGATACGCACTCTGGGAAATGTAGATAAGAGATGTAAGGTAACTCAGTAGTTTATGCAGAAGCAACTTAAGGGTCCAGATACCGGCATGGAGCAGGTGTCTGGTGATGAGAGATGTCCAGCCAACAGCTGCATACAGATCATAATGGTGCCTACGGTAGGGTGAGTTGGTAATGAACCATTACGCATGGTGGTAGAGGATGTCCAGCTTGCTTAGGCTTGAGATTGTGGTGAGGATGAGTGGTTAATATAATATCTAAGAGGGAGCTACTGGCAATGTTTAAGGTATTGTTCCTTGTGGGTTCGCTAACTAGTTGTACAAGGCCAAGATCATCACAAAAAGAATTAAGGCAGCATGATTTTGGGGTAAGCCAATCCAAAGTGAGATCCCCTAGGAATATTGTTTCTGTGTTTACAGCAGATATTAGGGATTTTAGTATATTAAGGATGTCGGTGCCACCAGACTGAGGCCTATAGCCACCTACAATGGTAACACATTCCGAGGAAGGAAGGTGAAGCTTCACTGAAACAATCTCAAGTTCCTTGGGTATGGTTTTACAGCTGATGTCAGTGATTGAGTACTTGGTTTTGGCATCGACTACTACACCCCCACCCCTAGATTCCCTATCTGCCCTGAATCGTTTATAGCCCAGGAGGGTAATTTATTGGTCGGTATTAGCCTTTTTAAGCCCAGACTCCATAATAATGATGAGGTTTGGGTTAGTATGCACAGCCAATGCTTGTAGTTGGACAAATTTTTTTGGTCAGGCTTAGCATATTTACCATCATCATTTTTAGACCTGGTGCAGCTGCAAATTCTGATGGCAAAGTAAGTTGCAAAGGAGGGCCAGGATTTAAAGCCACATTGCCCAAGCAGAGAAGGAGCAACAGTAGCATTTTCTTTAGAGATCTCACCAGGAAGGAGATGGGTTTTTTTCTCTGGGACCGCTCATGATGCATTGCCAGTGATTCATGATTGGTGAAGGAAGAGGTGGAGCTAATTTGACAGTGTAATGTGAGAAGGGAGAGTGCTCAAATAGTCATGGGTGATGGTAATAGGAAAGGAAGGGGTGCATAATGGGGGATATGGGTGAGGGTAGGCTGGGTCGACAAAAAAAGGGAGGTGCAGTGGGCAGGGGTAGCATAGGATGCAATATTGTGGTCCAGGACTGGATTAGATCATGGTACTTCATAGTGTAATGAATTATAGGGTAAACTGTTTTCTAGAAACAGTGGGATAGCAATGAAGCATACCATTATTCTAATAGGGTGAGGGCTCGATGCAAATAAGGATTGGATGCTTTTGCTGAGTGGGGGACAGGAACACATACAGGTGTCCTCAGGATTTGAAATCGAACAGATAAGCTGTGGGAGAAGAGAAAATTTAAAGGAGAAAATAGCAGGCTAGGAGCTATAATGACGTAAAGGCTAATTGGCTCTGCTCCCCTAGAAACATCTGAAGGGTAACAGGCCAGAGGAACCAATAGGATAGCAGAGAAGCCAGGGAGGGCGGAGTAGAGTTCTATTTAAAGGAGGCCTGGGAGGGGTGGTGGGGTGGAGGGAGAAAAATTCCCATACAAGTTAGGAAGCCAGCGGCACTGCAGAAGTTGTCGTTGAAGTCAATGGGGACGGATGCACCAATCAGTGAGTAACTGGAATGCAGGTGAACCAATCAGTGTCCACCTGCAAGTGCACCACACCAATTGGGTTCAGCCGACAGTGCTGGCTCCAGGAGAAAGATCAGTGGTCGTACCTGCAGTTGGATCCGAGTCCAGTGATCCAAAATCCGGTGAGGGCTGGAGTGAGGGGTCAGGGCGGGGGGGGTGAAGCCTTACAATGTTGAGAGAAAACAATAAAGAAATATTAAAATCAATGTCTATTGTGTTTTTTTAATGCACAGTCTCCATTTTGCTGCTCTTGTGCATGGCTGTGTCAGGTAGTGACATGCATGATGGTCAGTCTGACTAGGTAGTGTCATTGAAGATCAATGTGACATCAGCACTGAGTACAATTCAAACTTAGTAATTTTAGCAGTAGGGGTTATTGAATATCGTAATTTGTATCAGAATATTCACAATGTTAATAAGCATCTATTTGGCATTCTTTTTACTTTTGTACGACTATGACACTCAGGTTCTCCAGATCCAACGCAATACAGAGTAGTGGGGTACCTCCGTGAATTACACTGAAAGTGTATAGTGCTGTAGCATTACAGTGACCCCTGCCTCCATATAAGTGGCACAAACTGAATACAATAATTACATAAATTTGTACATGGCAGTGCTTCCTTTTTGACTCATTCAAATATGGGTTGCAGTACATATATAGAATCATGTATGGGTAGCGCTGCACTACAAGGCTATGTTTCCATAGAGAGTTTGTGATGACATCATAGAGACCTCAAGAGTGAAGCTCAAGAGGTCTAATGGTGTCAGCACAAACCCGAGATGGAAATACAGCCTTCCAGTGTATGGTTACCCATATACTGTTTTATATAGTATATGGGAGCCTTTAGTTCTACATCGAAACTTCGATTCATTTAAATTTGAACGTATCTGTGTTCCTTCTCCCATGTGTCCTTTGCTCCCACTGGTATTGGTACATCACACAGCCTGTGCTCCATTATCCTCCACATCTATGGCCACTGTGTAAATCTGTTTTAAAGAAAAAGAAAAGCTGAGAAGCCCCTTCAGTTTGGTAACACAGAACTGTCCATGGCTTTCCATGTCCAAACTGACTAGATCCCCCATTTATTGCTTGCTGTCTATGCCACCATTTTTTCCCAAGGTTTCTTCTTCATGGAGAGTCTTCGGTCAATGAGGTGGCAGGTCAGACAGACAGTTGTTGTACTATCGATGTGACGTCAGAACGATAGTACAACAACTTTTTTGACCTTTGAACTATACTACAACAAGTTTTTGGGAGCTGTAGAAATCTGTGTAGAACCAAAGGCTCCCATATACTATAATTTGTTTCTGGTTTACTTGAATGGTACTGCAGTCATGTGCAGCCTATTATTTGATGAGAAGCCCTGCTTGAACACCTCACTGTCTTGAGTTCTGAGTTTTGCACTCTTTGCTTGCGTCTTTTTCATTCATTTGGGAAAAAAATAAATAAATACAGAAACACTGCTGACTCACAAGCTATTCTGTCTCTCCTTCCACTGATGGATCCATAAGATACAATACTGACAGCATGGTCTGAACATCTAAGATAGACGTGACAATGCTGTTATAAATCTGGGACACACACACACAGATGCACACGCACACACTCTCTCTCTGCCTCTCTCTCTCTCTGTCTCTCTTGCTGTCTCACTGTCTCAAAAGAATCAGTGTTTATGCCATTGTAAAAAGAGCAAGCAAAGCTAAAAGTGAAAAGCTGAGTTGCATTTTGTTTGCTTGCAACAAAGTGTAATGGAAAATGTTATATTATGCATGCATATATGTAATTAAAATTTCTAATTTAGTTCTACTCCTAATGATGGGGGAGGGGCAGTAAACAGCTCTATAAAAACTGCAGTCTGTCACAGACAACAATATAAACTCTGTCATGTAATTCATGACTAGAGGTGGCAAAGTGGGCAAACTTTTCTCCATGAAATATTTTGTGTATTGTTCTCAATACATGATATGTGAAGTGCAATATGTGAAATTTGCCTAATTAACTGAGGCCAGATCAAATGCGAAGTGTCGAACTTCACCCGAGAAATTCCACACTTCTCACACAAACTCTAGCCAGCCCACAAGGTATCTATCCCCACCAACAGGCACAAAAATCACCCTCCTGCGCCCAAACACCCCCATGATCACTGGCCACCAGTCGACCACAGCTCGCATGTAAATATATCTATCTGTGTCTATATCTGTATCTGTATCTCTATTTCTATCTCTATCTATATCTTATCTATAGCTATATCTATAGTTATCTCTCTCACTATATATATATATATATATATGTATACTGTATATATATATATATATATATATACTTATATATATACACTGTATATATATATATATATATATAATTATTATTAAAGCCCCATTCCCTGGTGTCTAGTGGACCCCCCACCCCATCAGGTAGTACCCCACCCTGCTCCCCCAACCCTATGTCTGATCCATGTTAAAAAATGATGTATTTAAAGCTATAAGTATACTTTAGAACACAGTATGTATGGTTTCAACTCACTCTATTTAAATCATTGCATATGCAAAGATGCTGTTTTATTTGTCATATAACTATGTCAATTCATGATGTTTTTTTTTTGTTTGTTTGTTCTTTATACCTGGAAGATGTTGTCTTCCTTCTAAATATACCAATAAAAAGATTAACTACAAATAAAAAATGATTTATTCCCTTCCCTGGTGTTTAGTGGTACCCCCCACCCTGTCAGGTAGTACCTCCACCCACTTCCCCAACCCCTAGTCCAATCCATGTTAAATAAATTAGCTATTCTCTTCCATGGTGGCCCCCCACACCCTCACACCCTGTCAGGTAGTACCCCAACTTGCTCCCCCAACCCACGTTTGATCCATGTTAAAACAATTAGTTATTCCCTTCCCTGGTGCTCCAGTGCCCCCCACACCTGTCAAGTAGTGCCCCACCCCACTCCTCCCAACCCCAATCTAAGTGGGTCACTAGCACAGCCCTCCACTCATATCCACGGCTGGCAGCCTGCCCAACCGAGCTCAATGAATGAGTGTGGGCTTGTAAACTCCTGGTGATTTACTCTGTCATTCAGGATTGTAGACATGGGTAGGGGGCTGATCCAGTTGCTGGTGGGGGCAGCGGGATGGGGGAATGTCATTGTGGACACAAGCACACGCTCATTCATTAAGCTCAGTTGGGCGGGCTGCCAACCATGGAGGTGAGTGGAGGGCTGAGCCAGTGACCTGCTGTGGTAGGGGTTGGGGGGACTAGGCTGGGGGCACTACTTGATAGGGTGGGGATTTGGGGGCCACTAGACACCAGGGAAGGGACTAACTAATTTTTATGTTGATTGTGTGTATGTGCAAGAAACATATTGCGGCAGCTTGCTGCAGAAGCAGGTTGTGGAGGCACGATACTGTTGTGGCCAATGCCCCTACTGCCTTTTGAGGCTTGGCCCGCTTTCCGCAACAGGGTGGCACGCTGCTGCTGACACTAGTTCAGTCAGCATGCCACAACCTTAAAACGTTTCAGCCACTGCAATCAGGGGCTGCCTCATCATTGCAGCATCAGCCATTTCGCTGCAATGAGGGAGTGACCCGTCATTGCTGGGTGGAATGGCAGCATGTGCCCCCCCACAACAGTGTTTGTTTGCTGACGGGTGCCCCAATCCTAGTCAGCTTCAGTCCCCATGTGAGTTCAGGTTGCCGATGGGGGAGCCCACTCCCCATCAGCATAATGGTTCCCCCTGCCAAAATGTTCGGTTTATGAGGGTTCACCCAATCCCCCTCGGTTCTTGTTCCCCCCCAGTATGCCACATGTGCTGACAGGGGTGTCCAATCCCCCATCAGCTACAGCCCCCCCAACATTTAGGTGGCACGTTGGGAGCACACTCCAGCATGCCCAAAGCCCCTGTAAAGAAAAATGTCCCACGATGAGTTTTTTTTTTCTTGTTTTTTTAAACCTGTAAAAAAGAAAATGGTCCCTTACGGTCTCCCTACCCCCTCCCACAACCCATGCCTACCCACTGTGCACCCTGCCTCCCCACACCTATTTCACCCGATACTTACCTCTGGAGTCCGACGCGATGATCTTTGGTGGACCGGGAATATTTCTGCACTCTTCAAAGCCGACTGTGAACTGAGGAAATGCCAGTAAGCTGTTTAATGGCATAAATAGGGCTTTTTCAACTTTTTTGCATATGTCAACTTTTCAACATGGAGTTATTGGGCCCCCTCCTCATGAATTCAGCCACTGTTATGGCATTAATCGGTCCCAAAACATGATTTTATGGTCACTGCACAGAATCATCTTTCGGGACTGATTAATGAAATGACAGTGCCAGTGTTCATGAGGTGGGCTCTCAAAAAGTCTATGTTGCAAATTTTCTGGGAAAAATCCAAAAAATGACTTTAATGAGCGTGCGTTGTACAGTTGCTATGCATGCTCGCAACTTTGCCAATTTGCAATATTTTCACTCCAAATTTTCAACATTGCCATTTTTATGCACCTCCTTATGAACAGTACAGCTGTCATTTTTCACATCCTGGCCAAAATGTGTTTTTGAAGTTCCAGCACAGAATAGCGTGGTTGCTGTGGGAAATCAGTGTTCAGGACACATTAAAAAAATTACAGTGACACTATTCATAAGCAGAGATCCCAAAATGCCTATGTTGAAAATTTTGTGATGAAAGTCCATAAAATGAATGTGTTACGAGTGTGCGTTGCACAGGTTCCATGCACACTTGTAACTTCGCAAATTTACAATATTTTCACTCCAGACTTTCAATGTTGCCATTTTTCTGCACCTCCTTATGAACAGTACAGCTGTCATTTTTCACATCCTGGTCAAAATGTGTTTCCACGCTTCTGGCGCAGAATATCACAGTCGCTTTTGGAAATCAGTGTTTGAGACAGATAAGGATAGAGCGAGTTAGAGAGGGGGAGCAACTGAGCTCAACTGAGCTCTGTTGGGACTGCTGTGGATTTCTTTATGGGCAGAAAAAGGCCCAACGCTGGCAGGAGCCCAGTACAAAAGGGCAGCCTGCAGCACTGGGAGAAACAGAATAAGTGAATGAGGGAGGGGGAGTTAATGAGTTCAGTGGAGCTCTGCTGGGACTGCTGAGGATTTCTGTGTGGGCAGAAAAAGGCAGCAATGCAGGCAGGGGCCCAGTACAAAAGGGCAGCCTGCAGCAGTGGGAGAAACAGAATGAGTGAGTGAGAGGGGGGAGTGAGTGAGCTCAATGGAGCTATATCATGACTGCTGCAGATTTCTTTGTGGGCAGAAAAGGCACCAATGTAGGCAGGAGCCCAGTACAAAAGGGCAGCCTGCAGCAGTGGGAGAAACAGAATGAGTGAGTGAGAGGGGGGAGTGAGTGAGCTCAATGGAGCTATATCATGACTGCTGCAGATTTCTTTGTGGGCAGAAAAGGCACCAATGTAGGCAGGAGCCCAGTACAAAAGGGCAGCCTGCAGCGCCAGGAAAAACAGAACAAGCAAATGAAAGAGAAAGAGTGAGTGAGCTCAATGGAGCTCTGTCGGGACTGCTGCAGATTTCTTTGTGGGCAGAAAAAGGCACCAACAGAGGCAGGAGCCCAATACAAAAGGGCAGCCTGCAGTGCCAGGAGAAACAGAATGAGTGAGTGAGAGAGGGGGAGTGAGCGAGCTCAATGGAGCTGTGTCGGAACTGCTGCGGATTTCATTTTGGGCAGAAAAAGCGCCAATGCAAGCGGGACCCCAGTACAAAAGGGCAGCCTGCAATGCCGGGAGAAATAGAATGAGCGAGTGAGAGAGGGGGAGTGAATGAGCTCAATGGAGCTCTGCCAGTACTTTACAGTAGCCCACTGTCTCACCCATGGTCCTCTGTGGTCCTATATTACATTATAAATGGAAGGGGAGTAGGTTCCACAGGAAATGAACAGTTCTCAATAAATCCCAAGCTGCCTCTCCCGATGTGTTGTTAATGTAGAGAAATCTCTTTTTCAGAGCAAAAAGGTGGGGGGGCGCTGAACAAATATTACTGCAGACAGTCTTTTTCATTTTCAAATGTCTTTTTATTGTTTAAAAATGGCAAATGACTCAACATTTCACCTACCGTGTATGCTTTTTCAACAGATGCCTGTCTAGATAAATAAACAAATACACAAAATTAAAACACTGTCCACATCCAATCAATTCTCAACAAAGAAATTATTAAGAAATAAACTCTAAAACTTCCACAGGTGCTACTTACAAAACGTGATTCCCAAAGTTTATAGCTGTTTTTCCTCAGTCTCTTAATTCTCTATAATAAATATTCAGGAATCCTGAAAAAAAGCATAATATTCAACAACATGTATGTAATGCCTTTTAACCAAATATTGCCATAATTCATAGTGCAGCCCAAGACTAAACACCAAACCAAAAGTGATATATTCACCAAATTTTACTGACAGATAATATTTAAATATTTAAATATACCTGTATCTGTAAGAAGTAAAATATACTTATGTCTTATTATGTTATACGGTAGTCTTTGTTATTCTTTTACTTCATTGATTTATTCGTTCCCTCAGGTTCCTGGCTAAAATTCAAATAGTGAAAGATTTTGAAATTCCACATCCATTTTAAACAATAGAACAGCATTTATATCCTCTAATATTCATTCTGTCATTTCATTAAATTATTAGTGTCCTACAGCTTCAGTCTATGAATCAGACAGAGAATTCTCTTTAACAAATCCATGACGATATACACAGAAACGTATTTCCTCATAGTTAAATGCTCTACACTTGCAATGTACAGGATTATCTGAAAGTCCACAGCAGCAACAATATGAACAACAGTGTGCTGCACTTGTCTCTACATTTCATCTATTAACATTTTTATTTCACAGAGATGTTTAGGGCACCCATGCTGGCATAGCTGTCTGTAACAGAAGTTATGCAAAATAACTTTCACTTAGCTTCATTTACTCCACAGAAAATTATACAGAAATCATAGTTCTAATTATCTATTCTCATACACAAAGTGTTAGAAACTTGATACATTGGTCCTATATTCGTGCACTCTCCCAGTACTTACCTTGTAACACAGTTTTTAATCTGTCCTAATCAGCGTCTCTCAATAACCTTCTATCTGTGTTTCGACCGTTAAACTCATTGTAACCTTTCAACAGAAAAGCCATCACTCATTCTGAATGTTAAGTCTCATAACGTCACTATTTCTAACCATTTGTAAATATCTGTTTTCTAGTAGTTACATTAGATATAAATCCAAACAATCAGAAACCTTACCCTGTTAGTTCAGCCCTTCCTTGTACGTCAGACGCCAATTCAGTATCCTCGTGTGTTTGCATAGAAAATGGTCGTTTTTACCCTCTAAGATGTCCTGTTTACTACATCACTCATTCATTTACTTAACTTCACTGTTTCTCACCATTTGTAAATATCTATTTTCTCGTAGTTACATCGGATAAAAATCCAAACATTCAGAGACCTTACCCTGTTAGCTCAGCCCTTCCTTGTGCGTTAAACACCAACTCAGTATCCTCATGAGACTGCATAGAAAATGGTCGGTTTTAGCCTCTAAGATGTTCTATCTACTACGTCATTCATTCATTTATTTAAAGCTATAAGCCCAATCAACCTAAACGTTTATAGGCTTGTCATCACCCTCTTGTCTCATATCATTGAAATATAGAATACATGAGAGATTCTTACTTTAACCAAGGATGCTAGATCTTACAAAAAACATCTTTGTGCAGATTTCAATCTACAGTTACTCATTAGCCAAATTGTTCAGCTATGATATTATTCTATTGTAGATGAAATTCATACGTAAGTTCTCTTAAAGAAACCAGCACATTTGTCCTATCTGGTCCCAGGGCTTCAGAATTATTGCGGAACCAAATACAGCTTAATTTCAATTCCCAAATAGAGTTTCCATGTACTTTATAATAGTAAATGAAAACATTAATCTATTTAATATACTACAGCCTCAACTATCTTGACACACATCCAGTACTGATTTCTCTAAGTGTTTCTAACTTTTGCATCTCAGTTACTCAGATGTCCCACATACCTTTCACTATTGTGTCTTAATCACTATAATATCCCTAATATAATTTTTTTCTCAAAATATTTCTAGCTAAAACATCTCAATTATTGTGATGTCCCAGGCCTCTCTGATTAGTGCACATCGACCTTTATGAAACCCCTTGGTTAACAGTATTCTATTAACATGGTTTTCATTTCTCTATGGAGTCCCTTGGTTATCAGTACTCCATATTAAGTGATTATCATTTCTTATGTCTCTGGCTGATACATCTCAGTTACTGTGATGTACCAAATCCTTCCAGCTGTTGCATAAAAAACACCATAATATCCCTAATTAGCAGCACTCTATCTTAAATAGTTCTCATTTATTCATGCCATTTTCAAAAAAAGATCCACTTATAAATTGCATGAACAACTAGCTACGACAGCAGTTCCAATTTATATCTTTATTCAAACCAGTTCTAGGTTCTAGTGCCCTCATGTCAAAAATCCAGCTAGTCTTTATTCTTTCAACCATCTTGTTAAAATCGTCCCCTCTAACAAGGGGTCTTACTGCTTCCAATCCCCAAAATCTCAATGATGCCCCTGTATGCCCTGCTTCTAGAAAATGGTCTGCTACTGGTGTAGACTTTTTATTATGAATATTGGATTGATGTTCCTGGATGCGCTGTTTAAGGGGTCTGATGGTCTTACCAATATAAATTTTGTCACATGGGTACTGCAGGACATAAATGACCCTTGCAGTGACACAGGTGATAAATTGCTGAATTTTTATATTCCATGTTTGTATAAGGATGTGTGCACTTTTGCTTTTTACTTGTATGGCCACAAACTGAGTACCTGCCCCATGGCACCATGCCAGGATGCAAAGGTCCCAGAAGTAACTGATTATTTTCTTCAAGATGACCCTGTACATGATCTGAATGAACTAGCCTATCTTTTAAGGTTGTAACCTTTCTTTCTGCTATCATAGGTGATGTATAAAAAACATTATTCTCCGTAGGGAAATCTTTCAGAAGAGACCAATGTTTATGTATGATCTGTCTTATTTCTTTCATCTTGTGATTGTGTTTAATGCTAAAAACTATTGGTTTCTCTGTCTGTGTCCTCCTATTCCCCCCAATGCCTCTGACTGTGTGATGTTCTGCACACGTGTTCTTGCTAGATGTAAATTATTTTTATTATATCCTTTTTCTTGAAATTTATGTGTAGCTACCATAATCTCATCTTTAAACGCCTGTTCATCTCCGCAGTTTCTGCGAATATGCAGAAACTGTGAAAAAGGAATGCTTTCTACCAAACGTTCAGCATGAAAGCTATGACATGTAAGAATGTATTACGTGCAGTTTCTTTCCTATATCGGGTAGTCACAAGTCCGTTATCTCTAATGCTAACTCTGACATCCAAGTAAGGTATAGAGACTGCACTATAATCCACTGTAAACCTCAAATTTGGATTACAAACATTAATGTACTGCTGAAAAGCAATAAGGTCCTCACCTGAACCTATCCACAACATAAATAAATCATCTGTGTTTCACTTATATAATTTAATGTAATGAAAAAAACAATTATGTTGTTCAAGATGTTATAATAAAACCTGCAGATAAAGGGGGAGGTATAGTGATTTTAGATTATGAACACTATAAGAACATATGTGTTAAGCTGCTTGAAAATGAAATCAACTACTCTACATTTAACAAAGTTCTGATGGAGAGTCTAAAAAGAGAATTCTCAATTTTAATAGAGGAGTTGTTATTATCCAGTCTTCTAAAGGAATGGGAAGGGGACTTATTTTCACAGAAATTTCCAAGAATACCTGTTTTTTACACATTGCCAAAAATACATAAGAATTTGTGGGTCCCTCCGGGATGTCCTATAGTATAGGGCATTAGCAGTTTATTTGAACCTCTTTCGAGTTATGTTAACTACCATCTTCAGCCTTTAGTTGAAAAAAATGGCAACTTATGTTGGGGATACTTTTCATTTCATTAATATCTTGAAAGAGATTGAATTAACACATGAAGAAAGGGACTCCATATTTTAGTCACACTGGATGTGGTGGATTTGTATACCTCAGTACCACACCAGGAAGTAATAACAGCTATGGGGAAACTCCTGGATCATAGAGAACAGGAAAAGCATCCTAAAACAAGAACATTGCAAATGCTGGTAGAATTTATTTTAATGAACAGCTACTTTAGGTGTGAGAAAGATTCCTTTAAACAAACTAGAGGTACAGCCATGGGATCCACTATGGCTCCTGGGTATGCCAACACGTTCATGTCTGATTTTGAGAATTTATATATCTTAAATGAACAACATAATTGTTTTTTTCATTACATTAAATTATATAAGTGAAACACAGATGATTTATTTATGTTGTGGATAGGTTCAGGTGAGGACCTTATTGCTTTTCAGCAGTACATTAATGTTTGTAATCCAAATTTGAGGTTTACAGTGGATTATAGTGCAGTCTCTATACCTTACTTGGACATCAGAGTTAGCATTAGAGATAATGGACTTGTGACTACCCTATATAGGAAAGAAACAGCACGTAATACTATCTTACACGCCATAGCTTTCATGCTGAACGTTTGGTAGAAAGCATTCCTTTTTCACAGTTTCTGCATATTCGCAGAAACTGTGAAGATGAACAGGAGTTTAAAGATGAGATTATGGTAGCTACACATAAATTTCAAGAAAGAGGATATAGTAAAAAGAACTTACATCTAGCAAGAACAAGTGTGCAGAACATCACACAGTCAGAGGCATTGGGGGGGAATAGGAGGACACAGACAGAGAAACCAATAGTTTTTAGCATTAAACACAATCACAAGATGAAAGAAATAAGACAGATCATACATAAACATTGGTCTCTTCTGAAAGATTTCCCTATGGAGAATAATGTTTTTTATACGTCACCAATGATAGCAGAAAGAAAGGTTACAATCTTAAAAGATAGGCTAGTTCATACAGATCATGTACAGGGTCATCTTGAAGAAAATAATCAGTTACTTCTGGGACCTTTGCATCCTGGCATGGTGCCACGGAGCAGGTACTCAGTTTGTGGCACACATCCTTATACAAACATGGAATATAAAAATTCAACAATTTATCACCTGTGTCACTGCAAGGGTCATTTATGTCCTGCAGTGCCCATGTGACAAAATTTATATTGGTAAGACCATCAGACCCCTTAAACAGCGTATCCAGGAACATCAATCCAATATTCATAATAAAAAGTCTACACCAGTAGCAGACCATTTTCTAGAAGCAGGGCATACAGGGGCATCATTGAGATTTTGGGGATTGGAAGCAGTAAGACCCCTTGTTAGAGGGGTTGATTTTAACAGGATGGTTGAAAGAATAAAGACTAGCTGGATTTTTGACATGAGGGCACTAGAACCTAGAACTGGTTTGAATAAAGATATAAATTGGAACTGCTGTCGTAGCTAGTTGTTCATACAATTTATAAGTTGGGCTTTTTATGAAATTGGCATGAATAAATAAGAACTATTTAAGATAGAGTGCTGCTAATTAGGGATATTATGGTGTTTTTTATGCAACAGCTGGAAGGATTTGGTACATCACAGTAACTGAGATGTATCAGCCAGAGACATAAGAAATGATAATTACTTACTATGGAGTACTGATAACCAAGGGACTCCATAGAGAAATGAAAACCATGTTAATACAGTACAGTTAACCAAGGGGTTTCATAAAGGTTGATGTGCACTAATCAGAGAGGCCTGGGACATCGCAGTAATTGAGATGTATTAGCTAGAAATATTTTGAGAACAAAAATTATATTAGGGATATTATAGTGATTAAGAAACTCTAGTGAGGGCTGGCCTGGTGGCGCTGAGGGTTGAGGCGCTGGACACCACAACTCATGCCACGCTGGAGACCCAGGTTCGGGAATGAGCCCGGGCCATTGAGGGTCAGCAGGAGAGAGAGGATTGAGTATCTGGAGGACTGCTCTCCTTTCTCAGGGGAGGGATTAGGGGCTGCTTGGCATCCTAGCGACCCCCGATGGAGACCGGGGGTTCTTCAGGCATGCCAGCTAGAAGAAGCGGTGAGAGTGTGGCAGACATCAGCAGGGGATCTGTGCACGGATGTCATTGCATGCCACACTCCCGAGGGGGCCGGAAGCATACAAGAAATACCCCTCTCACCTGCAGAGATGAAGGTGGTGCCAGTGACATTGCCCATATCCCAACAGCCAACCCGTCAGTTGGAGAGCTCCAGGGCCAGACCCAAATCACACTAGGTACGATCTCCCTAATTGTAGATAGGCCATCATGGGAGGATGGACCCACCCCTGGAGGGTGATCCAGGGGGTTAGGTCATCCTGGGTAATTGGGGGGAACTTCTCCAACATGCGAGGGTTCAGGCATGGGAGTAGAGGCAGGTGGTCGAGTGCACACCTTGGAAGGATGCCCAGGCTAGAAGGTGAATAAATAAAGTGTAAAAAAAAAAAGACACAATAGTGAAAGGTATTCAGGACATCAGAGTAACTGAGATGCAATAGTTAGAAACATTTAGAGAAATCAGTACTGGATGTGTGTCAAGATAGTTTAGGCTGTAGTATATTAAATAGATTAATGTTTTCATTTAATATTATAAAGTACATGGACACTCTATTTGGGAACTGAGATTAAGCTGTATTTGGTTCAGCAATAATTCTGAAGCCCTGGGACCAGATAGGACAAATGTGCTTGTTTCCTTAAGAGAACTTATGGATGAATTCCATCTCAAATAGAATAATATCATAGCTGAACAATTTGGTTAATGAGTAACTGTAGATTGAAATCTGCACAAAGATGTTTTTTGTGAGATCTAGCATCCCTGGTTAAAGTAAGAACCTCTCATGTATTCTATATTTCAGTGATATAAGACAAGAGAGTGATGACAAGCCTGTAAACATTTGGGTTGATTGGGCTTATAGCTTTAAATAAATGAATGAATGACGTAGTAGACAGAGCGTCTTAGAGGTTAAAAATCGACTATTTTCTATGCAAGCACACGAGGATACTGAGTTGGGGCTTAAAACAGAAGGAAGGGCTGAGCTAACAGGGTAAGGTTTCTGAATGTTTGGATTTATATCCAATGTAACTACGAGAAAACAGATATTTACAAATGGTTAGAAATAGTGAAGTTATGAGACTTACCATTCAGAATGAGTGATGGCTTTTTTGTTGAAAGTTTACCATGAGTTTACCAGTCGAAATGCAGATAGAAGGTTATTGAGAGATGCTGATTAGGACAGATTAAAAACTATGTTACAAATTAAGAACTGGAAGAGTGCATGAATATAGGGCCAATGTATCAAGTTTCTAACACTTTGTGTATGAGAACAGATAATTAGAACTATGATTTCTGTATAATTTTCTGTGGAGTAAATGAAGCTAAGTGAAAGTTATTTTGCATAACTTCTGTTACAGACAGCTATGCCAGCATGGGTGCCCTAAACGTCTCTGTGAAATAAAAATGTTAATAGATGAAATGTAGAGACAAGTGCAGCACACTGTTGTTCATATTGTTGCTGTTGTGGACTTTCAGATAATCCTGTACATTACAAGTGTAGAGCATTTAACTATGAGGAAATAAGTTTCTGTGTATATCGTCATGGGTTTGTTATAGAGAATTCTCTGTCTGATTCGTAGATTGAAGCTATAGGACACTAATAATTTAATGAAATGACAGAATGAATATTAGAGGATACAAATGCTGTTCTATTGTTTAACATTGATGTGGAATTTCAAAATCTTTCACTATTTGAATTTTAGCCAGGAACCTGAGGGAATGAATAAATCAGTGAAGTAAAAGAATAACAAAGACTACCGTATAACGTAATAAGACTGCATATTTTACTTCTTACAGATACAGGTATATTTAAATATTTAAATATTATCTGTCAGTAAAATTTGGTGAATATATCACTTTTGGTTTGGTGTTTGGTGTTGGGCTGCACTACGAATTATGGCAATATTTGGTTAAAAGGCATTACATACATGTTGTTGAATATTATGCTTTTTTTCAGAATTCCTGAATATTTATTATAGAGAATTAAGAGACTGAGGAAAAACAGCTCTAAACTTTGGGAATCACATTTTGTAAGTAGAACCTGTGCAAGTTTTGGAATTTATTTTTTAATAATTTTTTTGTTGAGAATTGATTGGATGTGGACAGTGTTTTAATTTTGTATATTTATTTATTTATCTAGAAAGGAGTCTCTTGAAAAAGCTTACACAGTAGCTGAAACTTTGAGTCATTTGCCATTTTTAAACAATAAAAAGACGTAATTTGAAAATGGAAAAGACTGTCAGCAGTAATATTTGTTCTGTGCCCCCCACCTTTTTGCTCTGAAAAAGAGGTTTCTCCACATCCTATATTACAGCAGGGTCTCTGGAGTGGAGACAATGCAATGATTGGATACTTTAGGATTGCTGTAATAATACAGATTTAGTTGTTCAGTTTCTTTCTCAAACTCACCTAAGTACTGATCTATACTGTTATGATTGCAGTAATAATACATATTTATTTGTTCTGTTTATTTCTCTAACTGAGTTGAATAATACTTGGAGCGCAATAGGATTTTTAACAGGGCTAAGTGAAACTATATGAGAACCGAGAATAAAAAGTATATTAGCTGAAGGGTGAAAAACGGACAAGATGGCTTTAGGACTGCTACAGTAATACAGTATCTAACAGATGAGATTTGAGACTGAATTACCTCGGTTGTCAAGGGGTCAGTAGGGGGCCTACTGTTGGGGGGGACAGGAATTTGAGTAAATAGGGGCCTAACAGCTGCAGTAGGGTACAGAACCTGGGAGTAAGAGTTCGTAATGTAAGATGGGGGCCAAAAAAAAGAAAAGGCAGTATAGCGCAGTGGTCTAAGGCTCTGAGCTGCAAATCTGGTGACATCCAGCAGACCAGACCTGGGTTTGAATCCCACAGCTTCCACTTGCATACTGTGTAACCCAGAGCAAGTAACTTAACCTCCTTGTGCTTCCAGGTCACTCCTGTAAAAAAGCTTCCAGCTTAGTGTGCTATACTTGGTTAAGCAACTAAATAAACAAGCATTTGTCAATGCTGAATGTTTGCTTGCTGGCATTGGCAGTGGTAGTGTAGAAGTTACAGAGCTGCGTAATATGAATGGCAGTGAAGTACTGAATTGAAGCCAACCCCACCACCACCCTGCAGAGGGTGACAGGCATTGGGGTGTGCCTTTGGGTCATCAGCCATAAAGGCCATGCCATTTCAGTACACCCCACCCTGCAGACACTGGCAAGTGTCACAGTGATCCTTGGGGTCTTTGGTCCTTATGCGCACCCCATTCCATTAGGAAATACAGTGGGATGGGTGTGATATAGGAGAATGGGGTGAACTTTGGGACTGAAGAGTCCAAGGCATACCTCAATGCTTCTCACTAGCTGCAGGGTGTGGAATGGTATGAGCATTACAGGCAAGAATCCCAAGTCACACCCCAGATGCCTGTCATTCTCTACAGGGTTGGGTGTTATGGTTGGAAACCCTAATACCTCAGGCATTCGTTGGTATTTTCACTCCAAATGTTCAACATGGTTTTTTTGTGACCCCACCTCATGAACAGGGGGAATATCAGTTTCTTAGCTGAAAGCTGCTTATGCACAGTGACTACAGCATTTAGCACCACCGTTGCAAAAACATTCCGAACAGGATGTAAAAAATTACAGCTGTACTGTTCATGGGGAGGTGTAAAAAATGGCAATGTTGTAAATCTGCAGTAAAAATATTTTAAAAAATGTCATGAGCGTATATAGAAATCAGTAACGCATGTCCAGAATATAATTACGCCAGATTTTTTACAGCAGATTGTCAACTCAGGCATTTTGGTGCCTCCGATCATGAACAGTGTCACTGTGATTTTCTTTATCTGTCCGAACAATAATTTCCCACAGCGACCCCGCATCTCTGCGCTGAAAGTGTGAAACACACTTTGGCCATGTTGTGAAAAATGACAGCTGTACTGTAAATAAGGCAGTGTGGAAAAATGCCACTGGTGAAAATCTGGACTTAAAATATTACAAAGTCATGAACTTACAGTGCGTGGAAACTGCGAATGCTCACTGTAACACAGTCATTTATGGACTTTTGTCACCAAATTTTCAACACAGTCATTTTAAGACCTCTGCTCATGAACAGTGTAACTGTGATTTTCTTAATCTGTCCCAAACATTGCTTTCACACACCAACAGCACCATTGTGCACTACATGTGTGAAAATACATTTTGGGCAGCATATGAAAAATGGCAGCTGTACTGTTCATGAGGAAGTGTAATAAAATGGCAATGTTGAAAATCTGGAGTGAAAATATTAAATTTGCAAACTTATGAGTATGCACAGGAACTGCACAACGCACACTTGTAAAACAGTCATTTTAAGGAATGTTTTCACCAAATTTTCAACATAGCCATTTTAAGACCTCTGCTCATGAACAGTGTCACTGTGAATTTCTTAATTTGTCCTGTACATTGATTTAGCACACCGACTGCGCCATTTAGCGCTACATGGGTGAAACAAGTTTTGGGTGAGATCGTAAAATGACAGCTGTACTACTTATAAGAAGGTGTGGTAAAATGTCAATGTTGAAAATCTGGAGTGAAAATATTGAAAATCCTGTGAACTTACTGGCGATGCATAGGAACTGCACAATACTGCGCTAAATAAGGTATGCTTTTGAAATTTTCCACCACATTTTCAAAATAGGCTTTTGAGAGCCCACCTTATGAACATCGGCAGTGTCATTTCATTAATCGGTCCCAAAAGGTGATTTCACACAGTGACTGCGAAATCACCCTTCGGGCCCGAATAACGCCATGACAGTGACATCATTCATGAGAAGGGGTCCCAAAAACCCCATGTTGAAAATCTGGTGCACAAATTCCAAAAAATGCCTGAGATATGCAACAAAGTTAAAAAAAACCTATCTAGCCCATTATACAGCTTGACGGCATTTCCTCAGTTCGCAGTTGGCTTTGAAGGTGCAGAACATGTTCCCAGTCCACTGAAGATCGTTACGTCAAGGTCCAGAGGTAAGTATGGGGTGAGGGGGTGTGGGGAGGCAGGGTGTGCAGTGGGTGGGTGCGGGTTGTGGGAGGGGGGCCAGGGAGACTACGTGGGACCGTTTTTTTCTTTACAGGTGTTCTTTTTGTTTCCAACGATGATGCAGGATGTTTGCCATGCTGGGGTGGGCTCCCAGCATAGCACAAGGATGGTTGGGGGGCATTCAGTCAATGGGAGATTGGGCACCCCCGTCGCCCAAAGCACCGATTGCCACACTGGGGTGGGCTCCCAGCGTGGCACCCAGTACTCGGGGGTGGTGAGGACAGTGGAGCCGATGGGGGATTGGGCACCCCCCAGCTATATCATGAGTTTCCACGCTGGGGTGGGCACCCAGCATGGTATTTGGAAGGCTTTGGGGGGGCGGGGCGCAGCACAGCCGATGGGGATTGGGCACCTGGCCGTACATATTATGTGTGCATGCGCAGGGCGCAGACGCTCAAGGCAGCCTGTAGGTGTGGGGGGAGCTTGCATGAGCAAGCGACAACTTATCACTGCTCACTGAAGCGTAGCTACCCCTTTGAACTGCATGCCACTGCATTTTGGAGCTTGTCATAGACAGCTCCATCATGCATTGTCTTACAGGGGCCGTGCCTGCCAACTCACTGATTGAATTGGAAGAGCGGGTGACACACCTCCGAAATCTCTGATGGTGGCACTATGTTTCTTGCACATGCGTGCAAGCAAACATAACAAACATAATAAATGTATCTTAATTTTTGAAGACCATTTGTTTCTTTTTTGTGCGTGCATATGTGACGTATGAATGAGGGATCCACTCACTGTAGATCAAGGGAGGATGTGAAATGGTGCAGGTACATGGGGGGGTGAACAAAGTGGTAGACAGTAAGCCCTACCAGAGCTTCAGGCTGATATAGCACAGCGATACATGGGGGGGTGAACAAAGTGGTAGACAGTAAGCCCTACCAGAGCTTCAGGCTGATGTTGCACAGCTGGACTAAGGCAAGGGAGGATGTGAAATGGTACAAGTACATGGGGGGAGAACAAAGTGGTAGACAGTAAGCTCTACCTGAGCTTCAGGCTGATGTTGCACAGCTGGACTAAGGCAGAAGCACCCACGGCATGTTCTTATAGTCCCCATGTATATGTCCATTTATGTTCTTACAGCACTGATTGCCTAACTGAGCCAAGATGTAAAACAGACATTAAAATGTCTGGTTTATTTCAGGTGACCATGTTCTTATAGTCCCCATTTATATGTCCGTTTATGTTCTTACAGCGTTGATTGCCTAACTGAGCCAAGATGTAAAACAGATACTAAAATGTCAGGTTTATTTCAGGTGACCAGGATCGTAGTGGGGAGAGGGGTCAAGTGAAACAATGTCCTGAGAATGTGCTTAAACTTATTAACTGTTCCTGTGCCAAGGAGTGATACACCGGTCCAGAATCCCTATACATTTAAATTATGTTTGCAGCCTAAAGGTGCTTAGGTGGATTGGCATTTACATTACTCAGTGGCAAATCTTTTCATACTTTTGTGATCATCGTTAAGATATAACCACTAACTGATGAGACACTTGGGGGCATGAAACTGTGCTACCAGCAAAGTTGCATTTGCAAAGCCCTGAATATTTATCTGTTGATAATGAAATGAAAACTGTCAGCTGATAACATTCAGCCACTGTCCACTGCACAAATAGACATCTCACTGATAGATCTGGAGCAAAGGACATGCACTTGCCAATAACACCACTACAACTCCAGACATGGAAGAAAGAAGTTCATGCACTTTCATCACTGTTAACTTTTCAGCATTTTAAACAGTTACTTAGCATCTGCGAAGATGTTACGTCGCTGAACTGAATTGTGACACCAGAATCCCATGATCAACATTTGTCAGCAAAAGTGAATTGAAAAAATCAATAGATGTATAAAATGGTAAGTGACGTGAGTCAATAACAACATATCTGCATGTAATACTTGGCTTAAAATTTGAGCATCACCATATTCCACACCATAGCGTCAAACAGGGATGCCATTTATAATTCAGCTAATGTCAAGCAGTTTTCGAGCCATAAAAAGTTTTACTGTATCAGTATGGTGGCAGCAACAGGATCAAGAAATTATGAAATAAAATGCAACAGCACCCCTGTTGGCCATATGTTGTGTGGGTGGAGGGAGTGTATGAGCACCCAGGGGTGGGCTGTTAGGCGGCTTCAGATTCACCAGAGAAAAGGGTAGATTCGATTGTGAGCTACGGTTGAATTTGTGTTTTCTTTTTCTATACCTAGTTTTCACTATTTTGTTAGGGCACATGTCCAACCCTAAGATGTTTAGGGTCACAAGGTGATGTGACTTCATAGAGCATCTGATTTGAGAAAGAGCTCATGTGATTCTATCTAAATGCCAGCTCACAGCAATTCAGAGAAAAAAATATTTTGAAGCTGCATTACCAGACTAAGTGTGTGCAGTTTAGTGAATTACCACACAGGGGTGTGTATGTAGCAACTATAAGGCGCATTAAAGTTGCTTCAGTCATGAAAACCTCCCCCACTGGCTGCTGCTGAAATGCATAGCAGTATGTTCTCCTTTGTGCATTCTGGCTGTTCTTTGCTTCAGCTGCAGGTAGTACAGTATGCTCAAGTTTGTTTGCATAGGTTTTAGCAGCGAAGAGTTCACATTGACAGAGTCTAGTAAGAGAAAATGCTTAGAATTACACATACAAAGAAGTCTGAGTTTTCACATCAAATGCTGAGGTATTTTTTTTCTGGAGGATTAGAACCCATGGAGTCCATGAATGTGTGCTTTGGAGAGCTGGCATGTGTAAGGACTGTTAGGCACCCACACATTTTGGTGGTCCTGCTTTGGCAGGGAACAGTTTATTGAAGTAATGATGTGTGGCTTGTCTCTCTAAGCTAGACAAGACTACACCATTCTATCAGGCAACCGACACAGTTGATCTGTGTGTGTGTGTGTGTGTCTGTCTGGGGGGGGGAGGAGCTGCTCACTGAAGCGTAGCTCCCTCTTTCAACTGTATGCCACTGCATTTTCAACTGTTGTCATAGACAGCTTCAGCAGTGATTGGAGAACTGTGATCATGCCTGCAAACACACTGAGTGAATTGGAAGATGCTGACACACCTCTGAAAAACTCATATGATGGCACTATGTTTCTTGCACATGTGTGCAAGCAAACATAAACATTGGGCAGGAGCCACATGTCAGTAGGGTGGGCATCTTTGGAAGGCTGGTGGGCTGTACAGGGTGTGGGTCCACCATGATCCTGGACTGGGCTTGGAGGATGGGGGGAGGTGTATGGTCTGCAGATGACTGGCTAGTTTGAGGGAGGAACTGTGGAGGTTAGGGAGGAGTCTAAGTGGCAGGGCAGATAAGTATGGTAGGCATCCTGAGGGGGAATAGGGGATGGCAAAGGGGTACAGAGGAAGAATAACTAGGGGCTGAAACTGATCCCAGTATCAGAGGCACTAGCAGAAAAGAGAGGAGAAGGAAGGTGGTGCCTGAGGCGAGAGTGGGGGACTCCTGATGGGAAAGGAAGAGACCACGAGGAGTACTGGGGAGAGAGCAGATGGCTGCAGGTAGGGAGGGACCAGGGGTGGCATGGAGGGGAACAACTAGGAGGGGGTAACTGATAGGGGGAAGAGATGAAGGACAGGTATCGACTAGGAATAGATTCAAAACTCTGCTATCAGACAGAGATGGCAAGCAGGAACATACTGAAGGGGGGAGGACAAGCTGGGAATGAGAGGGATGGCAACAAGTAGGGGAAGAGATAGCGAGGATGAAAGGGTAGAAGGGGGCTTGTAAGGAAGGAGGGGATGGTGACTGAAGGAGAGAATGCTACGGGAAGGGGGAAGGATGGGAGGGGCATCACTATTGGGGTAGAAGGGAATAGGGTCTCTAAATTGACAACAGTGGGGATAGGAAAGGGGTTGGAAATCAGCAGGGGAGGAGGGGAGGTCAACATGGGAAGCCCAGTAGGAAGTAATCAGGCTGGGAAGGGGTTCAAGAGGGATGGGAGGAATAAGGCAGAGAAAAGGGGTGAGGCAGAAGTAGGGGGTACAGATATAGAAGTCACAGAGTGTGCAGTTGGTGGAGGTAAGGGACAGGGAAGAATGAATACTGGGGTGGTGGAAGGGGCATTAGAAAGGAAAGTGGGTAAGGGGCCGGGGAGGTACTCGTCCTGGGGGATTCTATACTGACATGGGTGAGATGGGTTGGACAGGAGAAAGGGCACAACCATATTTGGATTGAAGCTGTCCCCAGGTTGAGTGCAGGAGGGGCAGGACAGACAACGCTCAAGCGTGCAGCAAGGGGGAGGAAGAAACCTCACTTACTGTTGCATGTGGGTACAAACGACTAGGCGGGAACACTGTGGAAGTAGTGAGGGGGAGGTTTGAGTACTTGGGCAGGCAGTGGGAGGGAGTGGGCAAGTCAGTGGCATTCTTGGAAGTACTGCCAGTACCATGTGCAAGCATGGGGAGGAAGGGTAGGTTTGAGGAGTTCAAGTGGCTAAGGGATTGGTGCCACATGAAACATTATAGGTTAATGACTAACTGGGGTAGGGTCTGGGGGAAACAGTGACTTGTACGCGGGGCATAGGATACACTGGAGCAGGAAGGGGAGGGGAGTATTAAAGGCAGCATTGCTACCAGGCCACTGGCACTGAGGGTTGAGGCGCTGGACGCCACACCTCGCACCACACTGGCAACCCGGGTTTGAATGCAAACTCGGGCCGCCAGGGGTTGGCAAGGGAGGGATTGAATTGAGCATCCAGAGGACTGCTCTCCTATCCCGGGGTGGGATCCAGGGACCCACCACTCTGTAGCAGCCCCTGCTGACGACCGCGGATGCTACTACAGTGGTGTAGTAAAGAGTGATGGAGTGTGGCAGATGTTGGTATGCTGTGCCTAAGCATCATTGCATGCCTGCACTCTGCAAAGGGGAGAAAAGTGGCAAATAGACTACGATCAGGCAGCATGAGTTTCCGCTCCTCCCCGCCACCCCGAATGGCGCTTCCTCAACCAGATCCTGCTCCGGTGGGTTGACCTGGGAAGCTCCTCACCACCCCAGCACAGGGCTAATCCATGGAGGTGAGCAGGTTGGCCTGATGTCAGTGGCAGGGCAAGGGGATTGGTCGGGATGACCAAGCCGACTGTAGCCCTGTGAGAAAATATGTTAAAAAAAAAAGCAGGATTAGAGAGGTATATCTCTACTAAGATGGATTTAAACAAATGGGGGGGGGGGTGGTGTCAAAAAACTGAGGTTAGTAGAAAGGTCCAGACAGGGGAGCCTGATGAGCTCACCACCGTAGATATAGGTAAAGGCGGAGGTGTAGTAACCCTGGGAGGGGGCAGGCAGAGTGGTCTGAGTGTAATACAGAAGACACCACCTGGTAAGAATAAGGAGGAGAAAGGGTGCGGACTACCGGGAGGAGGGACACAGGCCAAGGAGGAGAAGAGTGAGGAGAAGGAGGGGTATAGGTGGAATGTGGTCTTACTAAATGGATAGAGAACTGGTTGCAGGGGAGGGTGCAGATGGTGGTGGTGGTGGTGGGGTAACTCACTTCACTCAGAGCAGTAACAAGCAGGGTGCCGTAGGACTCAATGCTTGGCCCAATGCTATTTGGGCTCTTTACCTCCGGTATAGCACACGGAATGGGGAGCAGGGTTAGTCTGTTTGCACATTATACCAAATCAAAAGCAAATACTTATAGTAGCAGAGCCCCACACACACATACACATTCCCTGAAAAGCTGCTTAAAAGTCTGCAATTCATTTAAATCTATTCCATTTTCTTACATACTTGGGGTTCAATGCCAGCAAGTGTAAAATCATGTACCTAGGGCATAGGAACCCTGACACTGGGTATAGGATAGGGGAAGGTAATGATACCCATTAGACATGAAAAGGTCCTTGAGGTTATTACATCAGAGGACCTCAAGATGGCAGTACAGTGTCACAAGGCTATGGGGAGGGCAAATTGGATTCTGTGGTGCATAAGTAGTGACATCTCCAGTAGGAGGAGGAGGGATGTTGTGCTGCCATTGTCTCACTCCATGGTATACCCCCAGCTGGAGTACTGTGTCCAGTTTTACAGTCCACACTTCAGAAAGGACATAAGGTGGAGGTTTACAGAGGAGTGCAACCAAAATTGTTCTGAGTTTTCACAGGAATCCCTACAAGGAAAGGCTGAAGAATCTCAGCATCTACACTCTGGAAGAGAGAAGGGCGAGAGGTAACATGATCAAGACCTTCAAAGTACCTCTCAGGCGTAAAGAGGGTACAGTTGGGGAGTTTCCTTCAAATGAGGATGAGCACCCAAACCAAGGGACATACAATGAAGCTGGGGGGCATTCAGGATTGATGTGAAGAAATATTTATTTACTGAAAGGGTGGTAGATGCCTTAATCAGACTGCCAGGAGAAGTGGTGGAACCTAAAATGGTAGTGGGCATGAAGCATGCATGGGATAAATATGGGGTATGTTAGAAAAAGGGGAAGGAGGGGATCAACGGAGATCAATAGGGCTATGGAAGTGGAGTAGGTTCAAGTTTATTGCAGGAAAAATCCATTAAGCAAGCTCATTCACAAGGAGGTCCTGGTGGACACAGGCAGAATAAGACATGCAGTAACATACTGTATACAGGCAGGAGTTACAGGTAGGTAGAGAACACTTGGGCAGACTGGGTGGGCTGAGCGGTCCTTTTCTGCTGACAAATTCTATGTTTCTGTAGCATCATGTACTAATTCAGGTGCAGTGTTTATTTAAAGTTGTCCCTACCATATATCCAGATGTAAGGTACAGTAAATGACCGAATTAGATGCAGCCCACTTACAGTACAATAAACAACCCCAGTGCTTCGAGAAGCCTTTACTCTTCATAAGGCAGCTTAAAGAGCTGGGGTTCTATTTGCAGTGTCCACACCAGTATGCTGATCTTAAAATCGACGCTGCGTCTGAATGAGTACTTCATTCTTGCTCACTCCATTTCTTCCCCACTTTGAAACCTGCTTGTCCTGAGTTACTGTTCATCTGGCAGTGCCTTGTCTGTGTTGGAAGATGACCAGTAAACAGCACTGAAAGATGTCAGACTTCACAGACTTTGAAGGCAGCTGCTCACAGACAGACATAAGGCAGTTCTACTGGGGGGTGGGAGGAAGTAAGCTGTTTAACTAGAATCTGCAGATTATTCATCAGGTAGGGAAATGGGCAGACCAGTTGGGCCAAGCGGTCCTTATGTGCTGTCATATTCTATGTTTCTATGTTTCTCACCCACCATCTTGGCAAGAAGAAGGCTGCAGCTGTGGCCACTGATGACTGTTGGGGTGTGGGGATGGGGGGACCAAATGGGACAGATGTAAGGAGATACAATCATAATAAAAATTGTGAGACCTTCACTAGCTTTCCAAAATGCTTACCAGTAAAAGAACACTCTATGAAGTTGTTCAAATGGCAACACAATCTGGTGAGCCTTCTGTCTGCCATATGACACCAGACATCAACCAGCATAAAATTGCCTACTGAAGGCAGTGTGGTCATGTGGTTACTGAAATACTGGAGATTACAGATTTAGAAGAACAAAAGAATATCACACAGAAGCTGGCACATATGCCTATAGCAGCTGTCTTCTGCTTCTCAGTAGTTATATTTATACCCTTGAGGTACTTGAATGTTTCTATCGTATTCCCTCTTTCCCTCCTCTCTTCCACTCAGTACATATTGAGGTCCCTTAATTTCTCCTCATAAGTCTTGTGTTGCAAGATCTGTACCATCTCATTCGCCCTTCTCGGGACCATCCCCAGCCTGTTAATATCCTAATGAAGGTGCGACCTCCAGAACTGCACACAGTACTCCATGTGAAGCCTGACCATGGTTTTATATAATGGCACCACTATCTCCCTCCTTATACTGGTGATACACTGGCCTATGCACCCTAGCATGTCACTGGCCCTCCCAGCTGCCTTACCACTTTGACATTTTCAGGTCATCGGAAATAAGAACCCCCCAGGTCCCTTTCCTTCTTTGTGTCTGTCAGCAACTCCCCCTCCTCCATCCTGTAGCTTTCCCCAGGGTTTCTGTGTCCCAGGTGCATGATTTTGCACTTTTGTGAATTAAACTTCAGTTGCCAGTCCTCAGACCATTTTGCAAGCTTCCCCAGGTCCCTCTTTATTTTCTCCACCCCCTCTGGGTATCCACTGTCTTACAGATCTTGGTGTCATCTGCAAACAGGCAGACCTTTCCCTTCAGCCCTTCTGCAATGCCACTAATGAAGACACTGAACAGGACTTGCCCCAGAACCAATCCCTGCGGCACCCCACTAGTCACCCCCTTCCCCAGACTGTGCCCCATTTACCACCACTCTCTGCCTCCTGTCTGTTACCCAGTTTCTAACCCAGTTTACCACCATTTCCCCCATGCCCAGCCTACTCAGCTAGTTTATCACCATTCTATGTCGGATGGTGTCAAAACCTTTGCTTACATCAAGGTAAGTGTTGTCCACTGCCCTACCCTGATTTACTTTCTTTGTCACCCAGTTAAAGAGATCAACCAGATTTGTCTGACATGACCTCCCCACTGTGAATCCATGTTGCCTATGGCCCTAGGCTCTGATGGCTTCTACCTGCCCCACTATCCTTTCTTTAACCAATGTCTCCATTATCTTCCCCACTACTGAAGTGAGGCTGACTGGCCTATAGTCTTTGCAACTGCTGTACTGCTGTGGCTCTTGCCCCCCCCCTTCTGCGCATACTAAAGAGAAAGACACAGTGGATGTCTTGGAGGGGGCACATGACAGTTCTTAGGCATGGTACTTTCACTTCCAAATACCTAAACAGCACATATAAGCAATCAACATTTGGCATTGACAAGATGCGGGCAGGTGGGGTGTGCAGAGGGTGGGTGCTGGTTGGGGGAGCAGGCGTGATGGCAAGGGACCGTTTTCTGTGTTTCAGGTTATAAAACAATAAAAAACACTGTGGACCGTGTTCTGTTTTTTTACAGGTATAAGAGTTTGGGGAGTCATTTTAACATTGTTTAACATGGATCAGACTCAGAGCTAGGGGGAGCTGGGTGGGGGTACTACCTGAGAGTGTAGGGATGAGGTCCACTAGAATCCAGGGAAAGGAATAAATAAGTTTTTAACATGGATTGGAGTTGGGGGAAGCTGGGTTGGGGGCTACTAGACATCAGGGAAGGAAATAAATATTTTAACATTACTGACTACATTCAAGAAAGGTGGGGTTTAAACTTGTGAGGGGGTGGATAAGGAAGGGGCTGACCAGAAGCCCTCTCCTCCAGATGAGGGGAGTAGCCTTCAAACCCAAGGGGAGGGGAAACAGAGTGGGGAAGAGGTTTCAGGAGGAGCAGAGGAGGATGGAAATATAAGGAACCTGGGTGGGTCTGACAAAGGGGATCAGGGATAAGGTGGGGGTGGTGTTAGTAAATGCCAGGAGCTGGGAAACAAGTTGCCAGAGTTCCAGGCCATGCTGTTTGGGGTGGATGTGGTGGCGGTCACAGAAACGTGGGCCAACAAAACCATGACTGGGACCTATATGTGCGGGGGTACACTATGCTTAGGAAGGATAGAAAGGAGGGCAGAGGGGGTGGAGTGGCTATATTCATTAGATATGACATAGAAATTAGGATAGGAGAGGCAGAGGGAAATGTGGAGGCCTTATGGGTCACTTTACGAACCCCAGCAGGAGGTAAGGTCAAGCTGGGTGTAGTATATAGGTCCCCCTGGATGAGTGATGTTCTGAAGGATGGTTTGCTGGACAACATCATTGCCCAGTGTGGACCAAAAGGGGAAGGAGTGGTGTTGATGGGGGACCTTAATATGACAGGTACAAACTGGGGAACCATGTCCTCTAAGGTGGCCAAGGAGTAGAGGCTGCTGGATGGCTTCCAGGATGTGTTCTTAACACAGCATGTGATGGAGCCCACAAGGGAGGGGCATGTCCTGGACGCGGTTCTGGCAGATGGGGATCTGGTAAGGGACCTGGTTGTAGAAGATCCCCTGACTGAGAGCGACCACAGTACTGTCTGGTTTCAAATAAGCATGGGGGGAGGGGAGGGAGATCTAGGACACTGGCAGTGGACTCTGGGGCAGACTTTGTGGGCATGGGAAATATTCTCAAGGATCACTTGAAGGGGATTACATCAATGACAAATGTGGAAAAGAGATGGGAGGTCATAAAACGGGGACTTCATGAGGCAGTCAGGACCTGCGCTAAGGTGAAACGTAAGGGAGCAAGGTCACATAAATCATGCTGGTGGTCCAGTGAGGTTCAGGAAGTGGTCATAGAAAAGAAGGCGGCCTATAAAAAATATAAAACAAGAGGGGATAGGGATAAGGAAATGTACCATCTTGCATCTAGAAAAGTCATCTGGATGGTGAGGGGGGCAAAGTCCAGTAAAGAGCAGAGGCTGGCACAGGGGATACATGGAGGAGAAAAGGGGTCCTTCCGGTACATTGGGGAGCAGAGAAAAACTAAGGTCCATCTCAGCAGATTGAGATCAGAAGGAGAGTGGGTGGAAGAGGCGAGGGACCAGGCAGAGGTATTAAATGAGTACTTTGCCTCTGTGTTCACTACGGGGGGGATGGGATATCTACAAAGCAAGGCACGATGCGGATAGAAGCAGCAGTGAGTGGGATCAGGAGAGCAACAGAAATGGAGCAAGAGGGAGGGAGAGGTACCCCAGGGGTGTCACATCAGGATAAGGATTAAAAGGCAAGTAAGGTGGAGGGGACGGATGATGCTATCTCCACTGAAAGGGTGTAGTTAGCCTTCAAGGCCCTAAAGAAAGACAAATCTCCTGGGCCAGATGGCATTCATCCGAGAGTACTATGGGAATTAGCGGACATACTGGCTGCACCCTGGTGAGCTCTTCAACAGGTCGCTTGAGACAGGGAGGGTACCTAGGGATTGGCGAGAGGCACCTGTGGTGCCAATCTACAAAGGGGGGTCAAGGGAAGTACCAGGTAACTATAGACCCATCAGTTTGACCTCGGTGGTGGGAAAATTAATGGAGAGTATACTAAAGGAACGATTGGGGGGTGTACTTGGAGGAGGTGGGAGGTCTGGATAGTCAGCAACATGGGTTTGTGCCAGGTAGATCGTGTCAAACCATTCTTGTGGAGTTCTATGAATGGGTAACATCAGAACTGGACAGAGGAAAGCCTGTGGGTGTATTATTCTTGGACTTCAGCAAGGTGTTTGACTCTGTCCCCCACAATGGTCTGGTAGAGAAACTGATGGGGTTGGGAGTAGGCCCTTTGATGGTCAGATGGATTGAAAACTGGCTAGCTGGACACACCCAGAGAGTAGTGGTCGGTGGGGAGCTCTCGAATCCTAGAGAGGTCGGTAGTGGGGTACCGCAGAGCTCGGTCCTGGGTCCAATCCTGTTTAATGCATACATATCAGACATCAGGGAGGGTATAGGGTGTGAAATGAGTCTCTTCACTGATGACTCCAAGATGGGAGCAGTAGTTGAGGGGAAAGACGGGAGGTTGGCCCTGCAAAGGGACCTGGACACCCTGGAAAGCTGGGCTCACACATGGAAATTAAATTTCAATATCACCAAGTGCAAGGTGTTACATCTTTGGTGGCAAAACCCTAAACATGGGTACAACCTGGGAGGGGAGGTGCTGGAGGCCTCAGTAGGGGAAAAAGACCTAGGGGTCATGGTGAATGCATGTATGAATAACTCTGAGCAGTGCAGGAGAGCGGCTAGCAAGGCAAACAGGATGTTGGGATGCATCATAAGGGGGATCATCTCTAGGAGCATTGAAGTGATTCTGCCGCTGTACAATGGACTGGTTAGACCACACCTTGAGTACTGTGTACAGTACTGGAGACCACACTTGAAGAAGGGTCATACAGCTCCTGGAGAGGGTACAGAGGAGGGCAACTAAGATGATACGAGGACTAGGAGATTTGACGTATGAGGACAGACTTGAGGAGCTCTGCCTGTTTTCATTGGAGGAGAGGAGAGATGGGGGGACATGACTGAGGTCTTCAAGTACCTCAAGGAAATAAATAGGATAAACATGGAGGGGATCTTTAGACTAAAGCAGGGAGGTATCACCAGAGGACATGGTCTGAAGTTGGAAGGGTGATGGGGGAAAAGAGGAGGAGGTTATTCACTGAGAGGGTGGTGGACCCTTGGAATGCACTGTCTGGCAAGCTGGTTTAGAGATCAACAGTGGAAGGCTTCAAGACAGGGTGGAATAGACACAGAAAGTGGATGTATCAGATGATGGCCTGGCCAAGGGGGGTGGGGATGGATGATAGGGGTCTCTGGAACACCTGGGGGGAGGGCCTTGGCACACAACTAGGGATCTGAAGTTCAAGCAGACTCGATAGACCATAAGGCCTAATCTGCTTGCAATTAGTATGTTAGTATGTTAACATGGATCAGACTCAGGGTTGGGGAGTGGGGTGGGGTACTACCTGACAGTGTGGGGGCAACTAGACACCAAGGAAGAGAATAAAGCGATGTGTTTAACATGGATCAGACTCTGGGTTGAGTAGAGCAGGTTGGGGGTACTACCTGACAGTGGGGGGAGGGACCAGTAGACACCAGGGATAGATCAAGGGTGGTGTTGGGGGGATTCACCATTTGTGACCTCTACTTGCATTGAGGTTTTAAGTACAATGTGTACTTAAAACCCCCCAAAGCCAAGGCAAAATCACAAATGGCAAATTCCAGGTTATTTTCAAAAATTACACAAAGTGCCACCTGGGGAAGAAATTGCCAACTTTGCAGCAATTTTGCCTGTTATGTACAACTTTATTGCATCTCTTTTCATTGCCTGTATCTTGCTGAGGCTTTGAAGGATGAAATCTACCTCTCTACTATATTTCCAACAGAGGAACATGGTATAAATATGATGCTGTTTACTCCCATTTTTTTTTTCATTTAGACGAATCAATATGATACTACTTAGAACAGCCACACTGTTCACTATTTCAGTTTCATTGCACTACTATCATTTTACTGCAAACAAGTTCATAAGTTAGACTTTAATTAATCAGATTCCAAATACATCATTATTGAACTGATTTTCATAGAGAAATTGTTATTGGCTTGCTGGCTTGTTTATTCATGGATTACTATGGTATCTAACAAGGGAAATGAGTTCCTGTCTGGCAGCCAGACATTATTCTAACCATATATTGTAGTTGAAAAGGCTGGGTTATTCCACATAAAATCTGCTGCATTTTTTTCCACATACTGTATAGGGCTAGAATGAGGTGAAGCTGTCAGTCAGGAACCTCAGTCTCCCTGTGAGATACCATACTAATCCATAAATAAATCAAGACAGCAAACAACAATTTCTGCAATAAAATCAGTTAACCAACAATGTATATAGAATCTGATTAGTACTGTAAGGCCCTGTCCACACTAGGGGTCCTGTAACATTACGAGCAGGTGAAAACATTACAGGAGCCCCTAAACACAATGAACGCCCGCACTGAAAATGGTTTGGAACTGTGTTCAAACAGTGTGTTCAAACCCTGATAGTATAAGGGTTTTAGCACGGATTTTGACACGATGCCACTAGAAAAACGCTTACTTCAACAGTGTGGACAGGAGTCACTAGGTGTTTCTTGGCACGGCGCTGTCACTCCCAATTCACTCCTGGAGTGCGGACGCACTTGGCAGCAGGATCAAAAACACTGATCCATCTTCAATGTGGTCACGATGACATGGTAAATCGTGTATTGTTTTTGGTAACATTACCAAAAAAATGTCATCAGTGTAGACAGGGCCTAAGTGTCTAAATCTCTGTACACACTGGGGAACTTAAAATGGTTTAAGTGCCTTAAAATGTTTTAAATCCCCCTAGCAGTTTGCATCCACACTACAAGCCCCTTAAAATGTTCTAACAAAAACAGTTTCAAACCCTGCTAGATACCTAGTCTTAAAACCATTTTTAAAAATGTTTTAGAGCTAACATGGTTTTATTCACAGGTCTGGACAGGAGTAAAAACATTTTAAGGTGTAATGCATTAACTAAAACAGTTCTAGTTGCAGTGTGTACAGGCAAGCACAGTTCTGTGTATTGCACTCAATACAAAATAGTTACAAGGAGACTAGGTTTAACACTAGCAGTGTGGACACACTAAACCATTATCAACAAGCATTTATCAATGCCGAATGTTTGCTTACTGGCATTGGCAGTGGTAGTGTAGAAGTTACAGAGCTGCGTAATAGGAATGGCAGTGAAGTACTAAACTGAAGCCAACCCCACCACCCTGCAGAGAGTGACAGGCATTGGGGTGTGTGTTTGGGTCGTCAGGCATAACAGCCACGCCATTTCACCACACCCCACTCTGCAGAGACTGACAAGTGTCACGTGTTCCTTGGGGTCTTTGGCATGTGCATCTCATTTCATTAGGAAATCACGTGAGATGGGTGCGTATAGAGAATGGGGTGAAGTTTGGGGCCGAAGAGTCCATGCATACCCCATGCCTCTCAGTGACTGCAGGGTGGAATGGTATGAGCATCACAGGCAGAATCCCAAGTCACACCCCTGATTCCTGTCATTCTCTATAGGGTTGGGCGATTTAGTTGAAAAGTTTAATATCTCAGGCATTCATTGGTATTTTAACTCCAGATTTTCAACATGTTTGTTTTGTGACCCCACCTCATGAACAGGGGAATATCAGTTATAGCCGAAAGCTGCTTATGCACAGTGACTACGGGATTTAGCACCACAGGTGCAAAAATATTCGAACAGGATGTAAAAATGACAGCTGTACTCTTTCATGGGAGGTGTAAAATGGCTATGTTGCAAATGTGTAGTAAAATATGTAAAAATGGTGAAGTCATGAGCGTGACATAGAAACTGTGCAACGACAATCTGCTATATAAGTAGGTTGGGGATATTTTATAGCAGATTGTCAACTCAGGCATTTTGGTGCCCGATCATGAACAGTGTCACTGTGATTTTCTTTATCTGTGCCGAACAATGATTTCCCACAGCGACCACGTCTCTGCACTGAAAGTGTGAAACACACTTCGCCATGTTGAGAAAATGGCAGCTGTACTGTTCATAAGGAAGTGTGAAAAAATGCCACTGGTGAAAATCTGGACTGAAAATATTACAAAGTCATGAACTAACGAGGATGCTGGAAACTGCACAATGCTCACTCACTACAGTCATTTTATGGACTTTTGTCACCAAATTTTCAACATAGCCATTTAAGACCTCTGCTCATGAACAGTGTAACTGTGATTTTCTTAATCTGTCCTAAACATTGCTGCACACCAACAGCACCATTGTGCGCTACATGCAATAACACATTTTGGGTGACATATGAAAAATTGCAGCTGTACTGTTCATAAGGAAGTTTAATAAAATGGACATGTTGAAAATCTAGAGTGAAAATATTAAATTTGCAAACTTACGAGCATGCATAGGAACTGTGCAACGAGTCAGTAAAAAGTCATTTTTAGGCATTTTTCACCAAATTTTCAACATAGCCATTTTAAGACCTCTGCTCATGAACAGTGTCACTGTGGTTTTGTTAATGTGTCCCATACATTGAGTTTGCACACCGATCATGCCATTGTGCGCTACATGGATGGAAACACATTTTGGGCAGGATGTGAAAAATGACAGCTGTACTGCTCATAAGGAGGTGTGGAAAATGGCAATGTTGGAAATCTGGAGTGGAAATA
Organism: Neoceratodus forsteri; assembly: GCA_016271365.2. Lineage (NCBI taxonomy): Eukaryota > Metazoa > Chordata > Ceratodontiformes > Ceratodontidae > Neoceratodus > Neoceratodus forsteri. Next base: position 26,805,863 of record JADMNL010000035.1, on the reverse strand, counting down.
TTGAAAATTCGCAAACCTACGAGCGTGCATGGGAACTGTGCAACGCACACTCGTAAAACAGTCATTTTTAGGAATTCTGTCACCAAATTTTCAACATTGCCATTTTAAGATCTCTGCTCATGAACAGTGATGCTGTGATTTTCTTAATGTGTCCCATACACTGAGTCCGCACAACAACTGCGCCATTGTGCGCTACAAGGGCGGAAACACATTTTGGGTGAGATGTGAAAAATGACAGCTGTACTACTCATAAGACAGTGTGGTGAAATGGCAATGTTGAAAATCTGGAGTGAAAATATTGAAATTTCGCGAACTTACGAGCCTGCGTAGGAACTGCGCAACGCACACTCGTTAAACAGTCATTTTTTGGAATTTTGGCACCAAATTTTCAACATGGGGGTTTTGGGCCCCCTTCTCATGAATGATGTCACTGTCATGGTGGTATTCAGTCCCGAAGGGTGATTTCACAGTCACTGCGCAGTCACTGCGCGAAATCACCCTTCGAGCCCGAATAACGCCATGACAGTGACATCATTCATAAGAACGGGTCCCAAAAACCCCATATTGAAAATTTGGTGCAAACATTCCTAAAAATGCCTGAGATATGCAATAAAGTTGAACCCCTCCTATCTAGCCCATTATACAGCTTACCGGCATTTCCTCAGTTCGCGGTCGGCTTTGAAGAGTGCAGACGTGTTCCCGGTCCACCGAAGATTGTCGCGCCAGAGTCCGGAGGTAAGTTGGGGTGAGGGGTGTGGGGAGGCTGGGTGCGCAGTGGGTGGGTGCGGGTTGTGGGAGGGGTTCGGGAGATGCGGCAGGGACCGTTTTGTTTTACAGGTTAAAACAAAAAAAGACTTTGTGGGACCGCTTGCCATGTTGAGGTGGGCTCCCAGCATGGCACAAGGACTTTAGTCTAGCCGACGGAGGATTGGCAAATTTCGCCGGCAATGAGCTGATTAACACGCTGGGGTGGCCCCAGCGTGGCACCAACTACTGGGGGGGGGGAGACGATGCAGCTCAGCCGACGGGGATTGGGCACCCTGTTGGCTATACACTGCATGCGGGGGGCGCCCATGCCTGCGGCTGGGGGGGAGCTGCGCGTGAGCAGCTTCTTATTGCTGCTCACTCAAGCGTAGCTCCCCCTTTCAACTGTATGCCACTGCATTTTGGAGCGTGTCATAGACAGCTCCAGAATGCATTGGCTTAGAGGGGCCGCGCCTGCCAGCACAGTGCCTGAATTGGAGGAGGAGGTGACACACCTCCGAAATCTCCGATGCATGCAAGCAAACATAAAAATAGTTACTAAATATTGTGGATGCACTGAAATGGTTTAGCTAAACTGGTTTTAGAAACGTTTTTTCAAAAACAGTTCTGTAGGGTGTACAGGGCCTACTTATACACTTGTTTATAATAAAACAGAATGGAGTAATTATTATTGCGATAGTCTACTAAAACCACATTTTTATAGTGACATCTAGGCTTGGTACTTTGTGTACACATTCAGAGTAGCAGACAAATAACACCTAGGTTGCTATGGGGAGCTTTACAACATTAGACAACTATCTTAAATATCAATAGCTGAATGTCATATCTATTATTTAATAAGGAATTGTTTCTCATCGTCTGACTACTCTCAGAATTATCTGAGAGTTATAATCAAATAGCAATAGTTCACTTTTTCATTGCCTACAGTTATGACATGATCATTTCTATCTTTTTTCCAGTCTAGTTGCGTACTAACAAATAATTTCTGAAATACGTTTTACAATTTTTTCCTTTTTTGTTTTATTTTATTCCTTTGGTAATCTGATAAGACCCACTAGGCTCAAGTCCCTAGTTTCAGGGGCAACTGGGAGCAATGAGGTGGAAAAGTGACTTGTTGAGAATCACACAGTATACAAATGGAGGCTGTGGGAATCAAACACTAGCTTGCTGGATGTTCCAAGTTCATTCACAGCTCATTACACTAACCTGTAGGCTATGGTGTTAATATTAGTACTCTTTATTTCATGACATCACAGGGAACTTCATCAGGAAGATGGTTTTAGTAGCAGTAGATGGGTCTTGGATGGAAGGTGGTCAGGGCAACAGACCCCAACCCATGAACTGGAAGGATGATAACTGGATGATAAAAGGTTATATAACAAGCATTTATCAATGCTGAATGTTTGCTTGCTGGCATTAGAATTGGATGTGCAGGAGTTAGACAGATGCAGAATAGGAATGGCAGTGAAGTATTTAACTGACACCAACACCACCCCCACCCTACAGAGATGGACAGGCATTGGAGTGTGCCTTTGGGTCGTCACCCATAATGGTCATGCTATTTCACCTCACTCTACCCTGCAGACACCGACAAGTGTTGCGGTGTGCCTTGGGGTGTTCGGGCTTTACACTCATCCAATTCCATAAGGAAATACACTGAAATGGATGCAATATAGGACAATGGGGTGAACTTTGGGGCTGAAGAGTCCAAGGCACACCTCAATGCCTGTCACTGGCTGCGGGGTGGGGGTGAGGGTGGAATGACGTGAGCATTACTGTTGACAATCCCAAGTCACATCCTTGATACCTATCAGTCCCTACAGGGTAGGGCATTATGGTCAGAAACCTTAATGCCCTGTGTGTTTCTTGGTATTTTCACTCCAAGTTTTCAACATGGGATTTTTTGACCCCAGCCCATGAACAGTGATACTATCACTTCATTAGCTGAAAGGTGATTTTGCACAGTGACTGTACCATTTAGTGCCACAGGTGCAAAAATGCATTTCAGGTAGGTTGTGAAAAATGACAACTGTACTGTTCTTGAGGAGGTGTAAAAAATGATAATGTTGAAAATCTGGAGTGAAAATATAAAAAAATTTGTGAAGTCACAAGCATGCATAGAAACTGTGCAATGCACACCCGTAATGCAATTATTTTAGGAATTTTTTACACCACATTTTCAGCATAGACATTTTGGGACTTCCGTTCATGAACAGTGGCACTGTGATTTTCTTAATCTGTCCCGAATGTTGATTTAGCACAGCGACCACTCCCATTATGTGCCACAGTTGCAAAAACATGTTTCAGGCAGGATGTGAAAAATGACAGCTATACTGTTCATAAAGCAGTGTGCAAAAATGACAATGTTGAAAGTCGGGAGTAAAAATATAAAAAATTGGTGAAGATAAGAGCGTGCACAGAAACTGCACAACGCACGCTGGTAAAGCAGTCATTTTTGCAGAATTTGTTCACCAAATTTGCAATATGGGCTTTTTAGGACCTCTCCTCATGAACACTGTCACTGCGATTTGCTTAATCTGTCCAGAACATTGATTTCACACAGTGACTGCGCCATTTTGTGCCACACGTTCAAAAACACATTTCAGGCATAATGTGAAAAAATGATCGCTATGCTGTTCATAAGGAGGCATGAAAAAATGGCAATTTTGAAAATCTGGAGTGTAAATATTAAAAATTCTCAGTTACGAGTGTGCATGGGAACAGTGCAATGCAGACTTGTAACACAGTCATTTTTTGGAATTTATTTCACCAAATTTGCAATGTAAGATTTTTGGGACCCCTCCTCATGAACAGCGACAATGTTGTTTCATTAATTGGTCCTAGAAGGTTATTTTGCGTGGTGACAGCAAAATCACCTTTCAGGATTGAATAACAACATAACAGTGACTGAGTTCATGAGTTGGGGTCCCAAAAAAAAAATCTTGAAAATGTGGTGCCAAAAGTCACAAAAAATGGCCTAAATATCCACCTAAGTTGGAAACCCCCATTTATGCCATTATACAGCTTACCGGCATTTCTTCAGTTTGTGGCAGGCTTTGAAGAGCGCAGAAGTGTTCCCGCTCCACCAAAGATCAACATGCCAGACTCCAGAGGTAAGTATGGGGTTAGGGGGATGCGGGCAGGTGGGGTGTGCAGAGGGTGGGAGCGGGTTGGGGGAGCCGGCCTGATGGCAAGGGACTGTTTTCTGTGTTTCAGGTTATAAAAACAATAAAAAACACTGTGGACCGTTTTCTGTTTTTTTACAGGTATGAGTTTGGGGAGTCATTTTAGCCACACTGGGGTGGGCTCCCACTGTGGCACACAATGGGGGTGGGGCGGGGCAGGAAAATGCTGACTCGATGGGGAGGTTAAACATGCCGACAGGTGGATTGGGCACTCCATCAGCAAGTGTGTCTGTGTTTGGGGGGATGATACAAAGGGGGAATGGGCACCCCCCAGCAGATTGGGGACAGGGCACTAAAGCCAATGGGATTGGATCCCCCCATTGGCAAGCATGTCTGTGATTGGGGGGGATGATGCTGAGGGGGACTGGACACTCCCCTTCAGCAGACAAAACACAGCAAAGGGGCTCCCCCATCAGCAAACATACTGGGGAGGGGGCATGCTGACAGGGGGACTGGGCACCCCTGAAGTCAGCTTGCTGGGGACTGTGATAGGTAGATGGTGACAGCTGCCCGCCATGTTTATTAAAATGCTACACCAGACAAGGCATGCCCTGCAATGAGGGGGCATTCCCTCATTGCAGTGGTGAAATAATTTCAAGTTGGTGGCATGCTTGCAGACTACTGTCACAGCCAGCATTCTCCTTCATTGGTGAAACACAGTCAAGTACCAAAAAGCAGTGGTGGCATTGGCCACCACACTACCTCACTTCCACAACCTGCTTCTCCAGCAAGCTGCCACAACATGTTTCTTGCACACGTGTGTAAGCAAACATAAAAAGTGTTGACTTTTACATAATGGAAGTAATTTCATTTACACAGTGGCCCAGATAGTCAAAGGGTTGCGCATGGCGCAACACTGATGTACCCCGGCATGATATTCATAAGGAAAAAGTGCGCGGCACAAATCCCGATGCACTGGAGCACATCAGTAATGTATGCAGGCGCAGGTAGGGGGGGCATGCCCATGCATACCCTGCACAGCCCGATATTCAGCCTGGGATGCGCATAGCCATGCATGCGCAACCCCCACCTGCTCCAGCACAAAGTTGATCCAAAAAAAAAGGAACAACTGATGGCTACCCACAAGTGAGCTGCCGCATTGCAGGGTGCAACATGGCAGCTGCCACTTGTGGGTGGCCACCTGAGCTCTGGCTGCACCTGGCAGGGCCCCCATGCCCAATCGCGGGCATTTGTAAAATAAAAGAACCCGTATCATCTCTGGTGGTCCAGTCGACCACTGTCTGCCCGATCGTGGGAATTTGTAAAATAAAAGAAAGTAATTAATCCAATATCCCTGGTGGTCCAGTGGACTGCTGGCTGCCCGATCGTGGGCTAAGTAAAAACAAGTATATTCCCAAAATCTCTGGTGGTCCAGTGGATCCTCCACTCCACCCGCCCACTGAATCCCACCGCTCCGCTCCCCCCGGTCAGTGGTGGGTGGCAGCACCCCACCCACTTCCACCCCGCCACCTGCCGACTGACACCATCGACAGGGGTCACGCCCATTGGTCCACAGCATTAGCCAATGGGCATGCAGCCTATGTTATATACACATTCCAGATATGTGAATGGTATCCCATTCACACAGTATCTGGAATGTGTAGTGCAGTATGGGCTGCATGCCCATTGGCTCACGCCAGGACCGATGTATGACAGCCCCACCATGGTGCTGGGGTCAAGGTGGCAGGATGGCAGATGGATGGGTGCTGCCACCCGCCCGCTGACCGGGGGCAGGGCAATGGGATTCAGTGGGAGGATGGGTTGGGGGGTCCACTGAACCACCAGGGATTACTGATTAGTGGGGGAAGGGGGTTAATGGTCTGGCCAGGTCTCACTCAGCTAATAGACTGGAGGCAGAGCTGAATCAGGTTTGTGGTGCTGGCTGCTTTGTCTCCTCAGAAGGAACTGGAAGGGGACAGGATCAGTTGTGTGGGATTTGCTTGGGCCTGGGTATTTGGCTGCTGGGCTTGGAGGGGAGACACAGGGCTGATACACTCTCTCTCTCGAGTCGGGTGTCTGCCCAAGACCCACCTTCCCCCACCCTCCCTCCCCAGAGTTCTGCTAATTTGTAGGGGAACACCTGCCCTGTAATTGGAGGAAATGGCTGCAGGTGCAGCTCATGTAGTTCTAGCCACTGGGGGTTGGATTTAAAGGCCGGGAGAGAGGAGCTTAGGGAGTTGTTCATTTCCCTTATAAGTTTACTGTGTTGCACTGCATCTAGTAACAAGGTTACCGGTGTATTGTAGGACTGTATCTAAGATTAGTTGGTGACCTGATTAGGCAGTAGGGGTGTATCTTGGACTGGGGGGAACCTGGTGGCTCACCCAAGGAAACCTACTTGGAAGGAGATGAAACCACATGGCATTAGGGCCGGCATCTTTGGGAGGGTGGTGGGGTGCACAGGGTGTGGAGCAGCCATGACACTGGACTGGGCTTGGAAGTTTGGTGGTTTTCCAGTGTGCTACCAGCTGACACAACTTAGGGAGGAGGTTGCGGTGATTAGGAGACAGTTGGGGGAAGGGGGGAGGTATGGTTGGGGAAGGGGGCAGGGGATCTCCCACAGGGTTGCACCAAGCACTGGGGGCAACGGCATAGGGAAAGGAGTGCAGGAGAATACTCATGGGTCACATAGGGACCCTGGCAGAGGGGGTCCAAAAGGACACTACCAAGGAAGCAGGCAGGTAACTGGGGACCCTCACAAAGGAGGGACAGAGGGACAACATTCTCAGGGAAGTAGGCAGATGGCCAGGGATGGACAGAAGGAAGCAAGGTGGGGAGGTGGATCTGATCTTACACTCAGTAACCACTTCAATTCTCTTCTTCTGCTCGAGGATGAGGGGGGTGATGTAGCCATGACAGGGGTGGTTAGAGATGGAAAGGGAGTGGGGGGCAGGAGGCAGAGGCCAGATAGCAGGAAGAACAGGGGGGAAACTGGAATGCAGGAAAATGGGGGGAGCAGTGAATCAGAGCAGGAGGGTCAGGGGGAAGAGGGAGGAAAGTGCAAGAAGAAGGACCAGTAGGGAGGAAAGGTAAAGGAGAGGACCAGAAGTACAAGGAGGATTTAGTAAAGGGAGCTGAGGGTTTAGGCCAGGGGAGCACAACAAGCAAGGAGGGACTAAATGGAGACAGCAAGGAAGGGAGGATGAGCCAGGCTAGTTTAGCAGATGGGGGAGAAGGACCAGTTGCAAGCAGTGAGGGGGGAGTTAGCAAGGTACAGAAGGATACTCAGGAGGAGGAGAGGCATAGGATTGGAGGGGGGGTGGTCAGGGTAAATAAGGAGGGGGTGGCATGTGGCACCCAGATAGGGGGAGGAACAAGGAGCCGGCTGGGTGGAGGGGCTGGTAGAAAGGATGAGGGACATGGAAGGGGGGAATTGGAGGAAAAGGAGCAGTCAGAGTGCTCCTGTTGGGGGATTCTATGATCAGGGGTATCAAATGGGATAGGGAGGGAGAAGCCTGGCCAGTTCGAACAAAATGCTTCCCTGGACTAACGATGCACAGGGCTAAGCATGAGTTATATCAGCTGGCAAAGTATTATGGGGGTTCCCCGGACATACTGGTCCACCTGGTTACAAATGACATTGAGGGAAATAGTGAGCTAGAGATACAGGCAAGATTCAGGGAGCTCGCCAGGGTCTGTCATGACATAGGATGCACAGTTTCCTTCTCAGAAATCCTGCTGGTGCCAAGGACTAGTGGGGAGCACAAAAGAAAGATTAGGGAGATAAACCAGTGGCTCAGGGAGTGGTGTGAGGCCAGAGGGTATTGGTTGATTGGGGATTGGGGGGAGACCTGGGAGGATAAGGAGCTCTATGCTAGAGATAGACTCCATCTCAATTTGGAGGGGAGGGGAATCCTTAAGTTGAAAATAGAGGGGTTCATTGGTGAAAAGTGGGGTTTAAACTTGTGAAGGGGGGATGGATGGGAGAAAAGGCTGTCAAGGGGGTGCCGATAAAGGAGGGACTCTGTCTCCACCCCCTTGGGGAGCTGGAGGATTGCGGGAAACGGTCAACTGGAAAAGTGCAGGCCAGGGGAAAACAGAATCCCCATGGGAACATGAGCAGGGGAAATGGAAGTATAGGGAAAGGGTAGAAGGTTGTCCTGCTAAATGCCAGGAGCTTGGGAAATAAAATGCCTGAGCTCCAGGTGATGCTAACTGAGGAAGCAGTGGATGTGGCAGCGGTCACCGAGACCTGGGCCACTGCAGGACACGACTGGGACCTGAACCTGGAGGGTTACACTATGTTCAGGAAGGACAGGGGGAAGGGAAGGGGAGGAGGGGTAGCAATGATAGTCAAAAACTGCATTGGCATAGGGGGAGTAAAGGAGGTGGAGGGAAATGTGGAAGCAATTTGGGTCACCTTGATAACAAGGGGGGGCAAGAGAGTAAAAATAGGAGTGGTGTATAGACCCTCTGCCCTGGCGGAGGAGCTGGAGAAGAGTCTGGTGGCAGATGTTGGGAGACACTGCAGACTGGGCAGAGGAACCGTGGTGGTGTTGGGGGACTTAAACATGCCAGGAACAGACTGGGAGACTATGACATCTTCTGTGACCAGGGAACAGAGGTTGTTGGATGTCTTTCAAGACGCTTTCCCAACTCAGCAGGTGGGAGAACTGACCAGGGAGGCGCGGGGACTGGATGTGGTCCTGGCAGACAGTGACCAGATTAGGGGCCTGGAGGTAAGGAACCCGTTGGCGGGGAGTGACCATGCCACGATCTGGTTCTGCCTAGACCTAGGAGGGCTAGAAAGCTGCACAAAGACGGAGGTAACTGACTTCAGGGGAATGGATTTTAAGGAAATGGGAAGGATCCTTAAGGAGCATTTGGATGAGATTGGGTCAGACATGGACGCTGATAGTAGGTGGGAAATCATCAGGAGAGGGGTGCAAGATGCTACCAGCACCTGTGCAAGAGTAAGATGAAAATGCGGTAGGGCCCGAAAACCCTGCTGATGGACCAGGGAGGTCCAGGAGGTGGTGCAGGGTAAGAAGGCAGCCTATAGGCAATTCAAGTGCTCAAGGAGTGAAAGGGATCGAGGGGAGTATGAGCTGATGGCTAGAAGGGCCACTAGGGTGGTGAGGGCGGCTAAGGCAAGGAAGGAGCAGAACCTGGCCAGGGAAATTGGGAGAGGGAACAAGGGGTTCTTTAGATACATTGGGGAAAAACGAAGGGTGAAGGGACAGATTAGCAGGATTAAATCAGGGGAGAGATGGGCACAAGACCCAGGGGAGCAGGCTGAGGTACTAAATGAGTACTTCACCTCAGTTTTCACCAAGGAAAATGGGTGCTGCATCATACATGGAGGAGACAGAGATACTGAGGGGGGGCCCTACTGATCGGGCGGGTCTGGGGAGAGTGTGAGGCATCACTGGCAGGGAGGGGAGGCTAAGCAGGAGAAGAGGTACTGGAAATGGAAATCACAGCAGAGAGGGAGGGAAGCCCTCAGCTCCCTTAAGACGGAGGAAGCACTGGGCCAGATAAATTACATCCCAGAATGCTGAAGGAACTTATGGATGTCCTGGCGAAACCCTGGCAGAGCTTTTCACCATCTCTGAGGACAGAGTGGGTGCCCCAGGAATGGAAGGTGGTGCATATAGTGCCTATCCACAAGGGGGGATCAAGGGAGGTGGCAGAGAACTACAGGCCTGTCAGCCTGACATCGGTGGTGGGCAAGGTGATGGAGGGCATTGTCAAGGAGAGGCTAGGGGGGGACCTGGAAAAGTCAGGGTGCCTGGACGATAGACAGCATGGATTTGTCCGGGAAATCGTGTCAGACAAACCTTGTGGAGTTCTAGGACTGGGTGATGAGTGCCTTGGACCTTGGTAGACCAGTGGACGTCCTCTTTCTAGACTTCAGCAAGGCATTTGACTCTGTTCCTCATGTGGGCCTGTTGGATAAGCTGGGAGAAATGGGGGTGGGGTACCAGATGATCAGATGGATAGGCAATTGGCTCCAGGACTGGACCCAGAGGGTCATAGTTGGTGGGATAGTCTCATCCCCAAAGAGGGTCATTAGTGGGGTCCCACAGGGATCAGTCCTTGGGCCCCTCCTGTTCAACGCCATGTCTCTGACATAAGGACAGGAATCAGGAGTGAGATGAATCTCTTTGCAGATGACTCAAAACTGGGGGCGGTGGTGGATGGGGAGGAGGGAGAGTGGCCCTCAGGGGGACCTGAGGCTCTGGAAGATGGTCTAGAAAGTGGAAGCTGAGGTTCAATGCAGGGAAATGCAAGGTACTCCACCTGAGGGCCAGAAACCCGGCCAAGTGTACACCGGGAATGCTACAAGTCTCAATGGCTGAGAGGGACCTGGGGGTGGTGGTGGATGTCAAAATGAACAACTCGGAGACTTGTAGTAGGGCAGCAGCCAAGGCCAACAGGATGCTGGGATGCATCGCTAGGGGGATCACCTCCAGAAGGAGGGAAGTGATGCTCCCTCTGTATAACTGCTTGGTGAGGCCACACCTTGAGTACTGCATGCAGTTTTGAGGCCACACTTAAAGAGGGACATTAAACTCCTGAGAGGGTCCAGAGAAGGACAACCAAAATGATTTGGGGCTTGGGGACAGGACCATGAGGAGAGGTTCAAGAGCTAAATATGTACACACTGGAAGAGAGAAGGGACCGGGGGGACATGATAGAGGTCTTCAAGTACATGAAGAGGGTAAATAGGGGAGGAACAGTCAGGGTGCTTCGAAGGAAGGAGGAGGGGACCACTAGAGGGCATGATTGGAAGCTGGAGGGGGGAAGATTCAGGGGAGAAAGGAGGAGGTGCTACTTCACTGAGAGGGTGGTGGAGCCATGGAATGCACTGCCTAGGGGGCTGGTGGAGGCAGAGACGGTGGAGGGGTTCAAGAGGGGCTGGGACAGGTACACGGGAAGGGTTCTGGAAGCAAAATCCAATGCAGCAAGAATATCCGGAACTGGGAAGGGAGAAGCCTGAGAAGGCGAGGGGGGCAGCAAGGTCAGCACCCAGGGTGGGGGCTAACCAATCGAGCAGACTTGAAAGACCATTAGGCCTATTCTGCTGGAATTTTAGTATGTTAGTAATAACAATACTTTCACTCCAGGGTCAAACTGTTTCAACTTTAAACCTTCATCATACAGTTCTTTCTGGCACATTTGTTTCTGTTCCACATTTTGATGTGCTAGTATGACACATCTCACCAATTTCTCTCTGTGGGCAGTCATATATTCAACAATATTTGTGAACCCATGTTCTTTCCTTCCTCCCAATGCTCCTCAACAACATACAGGGGCCTTCTAGGATTCCGACCATAAAATGGGGAAAAAATAGTTGTAGCCTGGGGTACCTCTCGGTATGCAAACAACAAATGGGGAGATACTTATCCCAGTCCTGACCCTCTTCTTGAACATACTTTTGTAACATACTTTTTAAGGTTTTATTAAAATGCTCAACTAATCCATCCGTCTGAGGATGGTATGGAGAGGTTTTAACAGCTAATACCCCTAGTAGTTGATAAAGTTCTTTCAGCATAGTGGAGGTGAAGTTACTGCCTCTATCAGTTAGAATGGTCTGGGGTATTCCCACCTTACTAAAAACCTTGGCCAACTCTTCTGCTATTTGAGGGCCTGTTACCATCCTCATTGGAATAGCCTCTGGGTATTGGGTTGTGTAGTCACACATTACTAAAATAAATTGATTCCCTTTGGAACAATTTGTAAGTGGTCCCACCACATCGATCGCTATTCTCTCAAATGGGGTTGTGACATACGGAATGAATTGTAAAGGAACCAGATCTCTTTTACCCTTTTAAGCTACCATTTGACATTCAGGACAGGCTCCACAGTAAGCAGCTACCTCCTGATGCACTCCTGGCCAATTAAATCTGGCTAGGATGTGATGTAAAGTTCTATCACACCCTTCATGTCCTGCCATGGAGATACTGTGTGCCAAACGCATTACTTTCTCTCGATACAGTTTAGGGACCATTAGCTGTTCTATCTCTTGATCAGTACCAGGCTCAAGAGTAATACAATACAAATACTCCTTTTTAACAAACATTTGGAATTGGATGGTCTTCTTTTCCCACCTGTAAAAAATGGTTTTAGTGTCTCATCATTCATTTAATCACATTTTATATCACAGGACAATAATTCAGGTACAGTCTCCATCCCTTTCTCAGTATGAGGTGCACGCCACCTCTCCTTGTCCTTTCTTTTAGCCTATTTTGTTTTTCTTACTTTCCTTTTCTCATCAAAATAGTCCTCTTCAAAGGAAAAAATATCTCCCAGTTGTTGAGCTTTTGCTTGGGCTCTGGTCATTATATGTACTGTTTTAAGGAATGATTGGTGGTTTTGTATAAGTCTGTCAAACTGGGGAAAGTCTTGCCCAATGATAACTGGTACAGGTAAGCGGGGGACTAAACCAACTACTAGTTGATGACTCTCATTATCAACAGTTATATTTATAGTGGCTGTATGATATTGATGAATATCGCCATGCACACATCGCGCTGTAGTATCATTTCCAATTAATTTTACTTCAGGGGCCAAATCAGTTCTCAGCAAGGTCTGTTTGCTGCCTGAGTCTAAGAGTCCTAAAGTTTGTTGGTTACCAATACCCACAGATGCTACATATCCAATATTTGCAAGAGATAACTGGACAGTGTGTGTTCGTTTGTGGGGACAATTATTGACAATATGCCCCTTCCCTAGGCATCCATGACATATGATTTCAGCATAAGGAATTCTACCTCCTCGATCTCGTCGGCCATAATTAACATTTCAGTTATTATGGAAGAAGGTTCTGGTTGGTGCTTGAACTGGGCCTGGATTACTGGGCTGCCCCTTTGGTCTAGATGGACGAGCTGCAAGGTAGTCTTCAGCTAACTTGATTGTAGCTTTGGATGAATCAGGTTTGTGCTCCTTCACCCACAGCTGAACATCTATGGGCAATACTTGAATGAACTGTTCTAAGATAATCAGTTCCATTATCTGGTCAACAGTTTTTGTAGCTGGCTGTAACCATTTCCTACAATAGTCTCTCAGTCTGGCATATGTCTCTCTAGGGGTATCAGATAGTGACATTTTCTGTTGACAAAACCATTGCCGGTAGGTCTCAGTGTTTATGTTGTACCTTCTAAGCACCTCTTTTTTAACTGTCAAAACAGTTGGCATCAGCCACACTTAACTGGCTATAAACAAGTTGTGGTCTGCCCGAAAGATAAGGTACCAACCTGATTACCCACTGGTCCCTGAGCCATGTACACGTCAGTGCTATCCATTTGAAAGTGGTCAGGTATGCTTCAATGTCATCAGCTTTAGTTAGTTTGGTGAGTTTAATGTCTTGGGGTCCTGCCTGATCTGTCTGACCCTGGCTCATATCCTGAATGGCCTTTAAGGTATTCTGCCATCTCTGGTCCTCAGCCTGCATCCTTCTGTCCTCTTCTATTTGCCGTCAATCCTCTTCCCTCTGATGCTCCAGGTCCAGTTGACTTAAACACAACCACTTGAGTAATTCACTGGGATCATCAGGTACCACTGCCATCTGTACCTCTGGTCTCTTCCTTCAGAACAACCTCATCCTCATATGTATTCATCTTCATCTTGGGTCCAGCTCCGGGATCCAGTCCAGTTAATAATGGTAAACCAGATTTTTTCCCTCACTGATCTCATAACCTGCACTGTACTGAATTCTGTCTGGTCCCCTTCCTTCATCTGTCAGGGAACTGATATATGACAACTCCCCCTGGTAGCACTGCCTAAGCATCTTTAATGTACCAGGAAGATCCCCCTTCTGACACCAGTGTAAAAGCGTGAGATCAATGACAGACACACAGACAGATATGTATAGTGCATAAAAAATGCAAATTAATGTATTTATCATTTTATTTATTTTCAGAAATAAAGTCCAAAATAACTCCAATTTAAAAAAAATGAAATAAAGAAAGCACTGTTACTTCACAGAAAGAAAAAAATCAACAGTGTTAGTCCATCACACCACAACAGGGAAATCACTTCCTTTCAATTCCTGTCTTTTCCTCTTTAACAGTAATGGCTTTCTCCAACAAGCTCCTTCTTGCTCAGTGTCTAGGAACCTACTGAACACTTCTCCACTTACTCTCTGTTTTCAGCCTATCAGCAGGTGCTTTATATAGTCTCCTTTTGGGACTAGTAACTCCTACCCTAATTGATGACATCATGACGTGCCTCTACATATACTGTCATTCCTGGGTTGGCCAGCTCTCAAGCAGGACCAAAAAAAAAACATGTAAGACTTCAGATACAGAAAATTAGAAAAAATTAACTTTAAAAGGTTTATTATTTTCATATCCTGTAAACTGATAAATGACAGAGAGAGATGAAGGGTGCACTCCTTATCCTGTGCCATTTATAACCACAGTATGAAGAGAAAGATTTTATTGTAGTCTTAGAGACTGCAACATTTATAACATAAGTAAGATGCATTTATTTTACATCAGGGCAACATATAACACAAGTCTCTAGCTGTGAGAGATGTATTTATAAGCCACACAGCATCGTTCCTTCAGAATACAGGGTTTTCTAACTCCTGTGCATTTGTCTGTTAATTCCCGATGGCTGAAATATCAGCCGTCAGCAACTGGTCTCTTTCACATCCACAGCTTCCAGATTCACTAGTTCTGGGGCTGTTCTACCTAAACCTTAAATTTTAATTTGTTTTGGACACTATGGGGCTCTTTTTCTCTCTCTGCCCATAGTGTCCTATCAGTTGTCTGAGCGAAAACGTCCCTCGCTCCTCTGTGCACAACTTTCACTTTCAATGAAGCATCCTGCTTCATTTTAATCTGGCTGGAGCTGCTCTCTATGCACAACAGAGCATGTTCTTGCTCCTGTGCAGAACTACAGGGTCCAATTATTTAAAACAAAAAGGCAGCTCTCTACTTAACACCCAAGACAAACATTTCTCTTTATTTTCTTTACTGCAAAATGCGGTTTCCTGTTACCCTGCTCATTTTTTACAGTACCTTTGTAGTACAGCACTGAGTGCTACAACAGCATACAGATATACTTAAGGACGCCTTTATCATGGTGCTAAGCACTACAGGCTTCTCATATTTTAATCCGGGCTGCATTTTCAACAACAAGGCAAAGCTTTATTATTTTTTCAAGGGTTTTTGTAAATAATTTTAAAGGGATAGTACAGTATAGAGACTTAATTTGTCATGTTGGCCACCCTGATTGGAAAAGAGTTAGAATAGTTACAGAATAAGTATCAGAAGATAGAAAAGTGTAAAAAAACTAATTTACAGGGGGGAGACAATATATCAGTAAAACATAGTGAAGCATAATA
Organism: Neoceratodus forsteri; assembly: GCA_016271365.2. NCBI lineage: Eukaryota > Metazoa > Chordata > Ceratodontiformes > Ceratodontidae > Neoceratodus > Neoceratodus forsteri. Next base: position 26,790,617 of record JADMNL010000035.1, on the reverse strand, counting down.
GAACACATATCTTGACATTTATGGTTATATGAAAAGTGTCTTCACACTAAGGTTAGTACATATACCTACATAGGTTGCTGCCCGTGAGGCGGGGGCAAAAGAGGGCAATAACCACAGGAAAGTAGTGGGATGGAGCTATAAAAGCCATCATTTATAAACCTGAGGCACAAGCCTTGTGAAGGAATTTGAGTTGTCCACGATGTTGTCCAAGAGTACATTGCAGACAGCAAAGGGTTAGTATCAGGAAAAATAATCATACATGCTTGGATAATAACAAAAGTTTTAAAAGTTAATTCCAACAAAGTATTGGATAGAGCAGTACTTAATTCACTATCATAAATAAGAGTATTAAGAGCAACACAACTTTAGAAATAGTGTTGCTAATATAGATTAGATGTGAATCCTTTTTAGCATAAAGGGATTTCAATGAAAGTGTTAAAGGGTCAATATGTACATTGAACACAGGCAAATATTGAGACAAGGCAAGCAAATATTGCGGCTCAGTATCAATAACATCTGGTTCAGGGATGGTAACAGGAGTAATAACAGTGTGACCAGTTACTGTTTTCTAGTGTGGAATAAAACAGAAGTTAGGAGTATTAATAGCACAAGTTTTGTCATGATAAGCAAAGGAATTATGATTTGTCACTACACAGTACTGCCCATTGGAATTGTAGGTAACTCGTACAGTTGGAACTCTCCATTGTTGTAGACATATAGGACAAGTACAGAACTGGTTGGTGAGCCATGATGTGAAGTGATGCACCTCCTCCAGGTAGCTTTGTGATGCAGTTGTTTCAGCAGTAGGCACTGAAGATGCAGCTTGTGAAGATTATTATGTAAGGTTAGACAGCAGATCATCACCCAAGGAAGAAGACCAGTAGAGATGTTCTGGAGCATAGCCACAGACAGGTTTAACAATGTTAAATATGTCACAGCAGCACAGGTAATAACATCCCTTCTTGGCACAGCAGTTGGTATGTGGACCATGTGGTGTGACCCAAGCTTATAGAAAAGAGTGACAGACAAGCAAAGGAGGCAAGTAAGTTAAATCTTGGTAAATGTTCTCATTAAGATGTCCGATGGAATTAATAGCAGCCAGTTTGTCAAAGACAGAAGTTTGTAGATCAAAGCTAGGTAGTGACACAGTGAAAGAAACAAACATGTTGTCATGAATTGAGCATTTATTAGAAAAATAGCATGGTGCTTGATTTGGATAACATGAAACATACCAAAGGTTTCTAGCACAAGACATAGAAATATTGACAGAATTTGACATACACAGTTTAATGCATGCAGTAGATTTGCATTGAGGACAATACCGCCTAGACATTTTTCTATCATGTGTAATATGTGGAATGCATGTTTCTAAGTCCCAGAAAAGATTGCTAACAGTGGCAATTACATAAGAACCATAAGTGGAGCATAAAAGTTCATGGCCAATATATTGCTTGTCTGCCTCCTTGTTATTTTGAAAAATTAATTCATTAATTTTGTTTAGTGTTGTTGGACCCTTTAGCGATTTCCTGCATGTTATAAACAGTAAAACGCTTGTCCTGACTTAAACCATTTACACCATGCAACAGTGGTGGTAACACATCATTTTTAATAGTTTGTTGAAAGTTTAGTGCTTGTGCTTTAATAGTAGTTATATCTGCTCTATTCCAGATTGACATTCCTGAACCAAAAAGGCCAGAGATGGTGCCTGCTGCACTGGTAACATCTGCAGTATCACACCTAGTGCATGGTTTACTCTTACCATTAGGTGTGGGTCTAAAAACTCCTAAGTGTTCAATGGCATGAGGTCCACTAACTGGATCATTTGTGCAAGTTTGGTATGCAACTACAATGTCTAGAAGCATCATACTGAAAAATTTAGAAGTGTTGGTCTTATGGCAGAGACCAAACTTGACCTTACTGCAATGTGTAGGATTAAAAATAACTGGAACATGCATAAAGTGTATATTGTTAATCAAAGCTCCTGGAAGAGAAGTGTCAGTCAGACCCCTTGGAGGACCAGGCTCCTGAGGAGGACATTCAGTCATTTCTTCTTCAGTGGGTGGGACTTTAGAAAACATAACTTCAGTAGCCATATAGTTGTGAAGACAGAAAGCTTGTGACTCCTCAGAGGTGAGGTGGTCACAAAAGGTAGGATCTATCAGAGTAGTTAAGCATTAGAAGGGGGTTTGTCTTGAGAGTAAGTCAAAGAAAGTAGTCCCACTGGGATGAGGAGGTGCAAGATAGCAGTCTTGCCAGTTTATCTGAAAGAAACAGAAAAGGGTTTTTAAGTGAAGGATACTATTCTGCCCTAAGAGGGTTGGGAAAAGTAATTAGCCACCTTTATACAACTTGAGCTGATTAGCATGGGACCAATTGTCAATGGTCTGTTTCTGATGCTGAACTCTCACCTGATAAACAGCAGGGCTGAGTTTGTTGACAATTGGATATGGGCCTTCCCATTTGCTGGTAAATGCGTGAGCTGGTGGTCTGTATTGGAGGAACATGACTTGATCTCCAACTTGCCAGTTGACTTCTTTGGCATGCTTATTAAAATGAGCTTTTGCTTGTTGTTGAGCTTTGCCCATGTGATTGGCAGCAAACAGATGCGTCTTTGTGATGTTATCATGAAGTTTAACAACATACCTGTGTACAGATACCCTATCTGCAGTTAGGGTGCAGAGGTCAATCAACAGGTGCTCAGGTAATCTCATGGCTCTACCAGTCATAACCTCATAAGGTGTGCACTGAGTAGTTGCTGCAGGAGTGCCCCTGGTTGCCATCAGCAGTAGTGGCAACAGAGAATCCCAATCCTTGGAATTATCATTGATAAATTTGCATAACATCTCTTCGATTCTTCTGTTTTATCTTTCTACCTGACCTGAGGATTGGGGATGGTATGGGATATGACATTTCTGATCTACTCTAAGCATTTGAAGTGTCTCCTTTATCAACTCAGCTGTAAAACTGGTTCCCTGGTCTAAGTCTACCTTATGGGGTAGGCCCCACCTGGAGAACAGTTGATCCACCAGGATCTTGGCAGTTGTCTTTGCTGTGTTATATTTGGTGGGGAATGCCTCAACCCACTTGGAAAACAAATCTGTGACAAGTGCATACTTGTTCTTACTGGAGGTGGTCAGGGGGCCAATGAAACTGATTTGTATTACATGCCATGGTCTAGATTGCCTTTGTGGTGACAATTTGGCATTTCTTTTCACCAAAATTGGATTGTTCTGGGCACACACTATGCAGTTGTCCAAAGAGTTCTCCACATCCTTGGTTATATCAGGCTACCAGATGACGGTTTTAAGTTTCAGGATGGTATTATCTGCCCACTGTTGTCCACCAGTGGTGGTGGTGTCATGAACCATATGGATGAATTTGGTTTGTAAGGATTGTGGTACAACCCACAGTTTATGACCTGTATCGTCCTTCCTATACCAGATCAGTTTCTGATCAGTAGATGGGTGTATGTTTTCAGAATGTCTCTTGTATGAACTACCAGTAGGTAAAGCTTCACAGAAACAGACAGATGGTTTAATAATCACAAAACTACAAAAAGCTAAAGTACAGCTATTTTCATCCTCTTGGAATAAGTTTAAGGCCCATCAACTCACTATCACCAACAACCACGAAGATGCTCTTGAACAAACTCAGCTTTTCAAATACCTAGATCTAACCCTGGATAGTCACCTTTCCTTTGTGCCTCACACTGAAAATGTTGCTATAGATGTTAATACCAGAATTGGGCTCCTCTTCAGACACAGACGAAGTCTTACCCAAGAAGCCCTGAAGGTTGCAGTTCACAGTTCGGTCCTCTCGATCATTGATTATGGTCTAATCTTATACTGTGCTACAACCTCCACATCTCTTAAATGACTCACGGTGGCCCTGAACAAAGCCTGTAGGTTAGTTATGGGTGCTGTGCGCCTCACTCGTACCTATGAGTTATATGGTCAATCTGGCTGGCTCCAACTAAGTAACAGGATCAAATATCAAACATGCCTCCTGTCCAAAAAAGCTCTACTTGGATTACTACCACCGAGCTTTGGTTGCCTGCTAAACAAATGCCTTAAGACCCAACACACATGTACCTCAGTTTCTGACTTCCTTCTAGTATCCCACTGTTGGACTGCTCAATACCAGTGATCCTTTCAAAACAGAGGCCCCCTGTGGTTTAATAATCTAAGCAACCAACTGAGCAGTCTTTCTAGTCTGTCCTAATTTAAACTTATGCTTTGTCAGCATCTCCTAACTGAAAGCACTTGTGATTGTTACACCTAGTTTCCCACTTCTGCAGACACCCTTATACCACTTGTTTCACTCTCTGAGGTTCTTACTTGGCTTCCTGTTTCATTTCACCTCTCCTGACAGAACAATTTCCCCTTTCCCCCTGCCACCTCCTCTCTTACCTCACCTCCTCCTTGCTCTTAACCCACTGACCCCCCCCTTCCTGGACCTATCCAGGCCCTCTGGTCCTCATTCTCCCTTATCTTCTTTCCCTTCATCCACCCTCCCTTTCCCCTCTTTTACCCCTTCTTCCACCCTAGCCTCCCCTCCCTCTCACCCTACAACAAGGCCTCTGGCTGCCATATTTTCTTTTCCTTCTGTATCTGGACTCTGCCCTCTCATCTCCCCACCCCTTCCTTACTCTTCCCCCCCACCTCTGATTAGCAATGGTGCTTCAAATGTATCTTGTGGTTTTCTATGCTTGCTTGTCATCTTGAGTGTGTAGCGCTGTTCCCACTTATCTACCAGTTGACTTGCTATGCTCTGATGATACCATGAAATTTGTCTATACCTCCCTACCTTATTGTAACCCTTTCCTTTGATGTGGAACCTTTGTAAATGAGCTACTTCAAGCACAAAGGTATTTGTAATTATGAGATTTAAATAAATAAACAAAGTTCCTGTTCAAGTCCTTTGTCCAGATATTTAAACACATCTTTTAGTTCTGGGTCAGATTTCTGTGCAGCAGAAAGGTCCAGTGGAGGTTCTGATTGAGGTCTCTGCCCTGTGTTGGCAGCAAAGAAGATGGCTGCCAAAGCTACTGGGTGAGTCTTTGACCATGTCTCTCCCCCACAAGCATCTGCTTTGGCAAGCAAGTCTTCACAATCATTGAATTTATGGTAAGGGTCATGTTTGCAGTGAGCCTATACCTTGTGAATGTACAGTTTATGAGTAAACTGTTGGGTCTCTGTTAATGTACACAAATAAATCCCTGTATTTGACAGGTGTGCCATCAGAGGATGTGAAATTACTTGTCTCCCAGAATGGTAAAAAGTCTACAAAGATTATAGCATCCTTAGCACCATGGGGCATGACCTCTAGAGTACAGGCCACAGCTGCCAATTTGGCATACTATGAGAAAATGACAGTACATCTCCTAGAAATGCACTTAAAATTGCCATCTGGATATATTATAAACACATCAAATCCTGCTACCTGTTCCCCCTTCACATAGGAGGTAGGGCCATCTGTGAGGACACGACACATGCTGGTATTTTCCAAAACATCTGGTGTAGCCAGTAAGAATGGTCCCAGCTCAGGTATGTCAGGATGATGGAGTGCACAGTCGTGGGGCTTACCTGTGTAAAGTAGGCCATGGTCCAAGATGGATGGCATTTTTGCAGGTATTACTTTGATGTCCCTGTCCTGCAATAGCAAAGACCAGTGGGTGTGTCTGGTATTAGAAACCAAACCATCTTTTACTTTATCTGAAAGTAAGAAGTTGGTTGGGGTGTGACAGGTATGCAGGACAATAGGTGCATACCCAATGACGTACATGAAATGTTTGACAGCCCAATAGGTTGCCAAGAGCATTGTTTCACAGAGACTATACTTTCTCTCTACTGGGTACAGCATCTGAGAAGCATAGGCAATGGGCCTGAAGTATCCATTGTACTTTTGTGCCAGCACTGCAGACATGGCCACATCAGATGTGGCAGTTTGCAAATGGAATGGAAGATCTGGGTTAGGATTTATCAGTGCTGGGGCTGAGGCAAAGGCCTGCTTGAATTGTGCCCCAGCATCCATGTGAGTGGAACCCCATATCCGTGGGACATCCTTTTTCATAAGTAAATACAAGGAAGTGGCCTTCAAGGCAAAGTCAGAGATAAAATCCCTGGAATAGTTTACCATTCCTAGGAAGCATCTGAGTGCTGCCACGCTAGTAGGAAGTGGTAGATCTTGCAAGCCCTGCATCTTCTTGACAGCTGGGCTTCTGCCTTGGTCTGTAATATGTAGGCCAAGGAAGATGACCTCCTTCTCACATAGTTGTGTCTTTGAGGGACTGCACTTGAGGCCTGCACTCTTGAGGAGAGACAGACGTTCATCTAGAAGGGCCAAATGATATTCTTTTGTGGTGGTTGCCAGAAGCAAGTCATCCATGTACTGCAAAGACACTGGGGTGTGGAGAACCCCTGCAGAGTATCCATCATGTGGAGATGGAAGAGAGAGGGGCTGTTATGAAAGCCCTGGGGAAGACAGGTTCAGATGTACTGGTGTCCATCAAAGATGAAAGCAAATTTGTATTTGGCTTTCCTGTGCTAATGGGAGTGACCAGAACCCATCAGAAATGTCAAGACCTGTGAACCACTTTTTATAAGGAGCCAATGGCATGAGTACATCAGTTACTGATGCTACAGTTGGGGCACAGCATATCACTCAAAATATCATTCAAATATGCTGTTTATTATCACATTTCAACCTTTCACAATCATCTCTTAACAAACATAACTCTCACTCAGTGTCTTGAGCAGTATAGTGCATCAGTCTGGAATTAGCATCACGGAGTGACTGTGTCTCCTCCGCTAGTTTCTGTTCCTTTTTCTGTAACTCCAATGCCTGCAAGCCCATCTCTTTTTTAAGAGATGCATTTTGCAGTTTAAGTGAGGTACATCTCACTGTGAGACACTCTACAGCAGTATATAAAGCCACAACCAAAAGACATTTGAGGTTATATTTCTTGGTTGTTTGGACTTGAGGTAGTAGTCAGAAATTAGCAGCAAATGGTGTGTCTTCAAATTTTGCATCCAGCGCAAAATCTGTCCATCCGTCATAGGATGTAAGGTAGTTTGAGACATTAAGTCTCAGTTCTGTGCACAAATTAGACACAACAAATAAGGAGTAGACAAACAATAAAGCAGTTAGAAAACTGGTATAAATACCCTGGTGCCATCACCAACCACTTGCCACAGTTACCAATAATGTAACTAGGTAATAAATCACCCTCTCAGGTTCTTGGTGGAATGGCACAAAAGGAAGCAACAACAGAAAAGTGGTACTCATGTAATAAATAGAATTTATTATAGATCAGTAATACATGCTTACTACTATTACAGTGGGAAACACTGGGAGAACTCCTGTTTTCCTTACCTAGGCAATGCAGTCTCTCTTCTTAGAGAAGCCACGTGTTACAAAGGGTCTTACAGTATACCCTGATAATCACTATAGCAACGGCTAAAGAAGATACTTAAAAAGTATATCATTGGACAAAAACAGGTGGTCTGAGTAACCATCTTAACGAGTATGAAAAGTTGCATAGCTTGTAGATGATAACAAACAATGGACCTCTATAATCCAAGATCAGTTGTAGTGGCACACAATTACTAAAGCTGGCACTGTTGCCTGACTTATGAAAGTACAGTAAGAATAGAGCAAAAATCAATTCTCAGAGCTAATATACATCAGTAAAACATAATGAAGCATAATAGAATACAGTTTCTGACACTGTCTTCACCCTAAGGTTAGTACATATAACTACATAGGTTACTGCCCATGAGGTGGGGGGCACCATCAGGGGTGCTGGACCATAAGTAACATTGGTCAGGATCTGGGAGCATGTTTTCCAAATATAATGCAGATTTTCTATACTTTCACTACTGCTTCACTCTAGATGTGGTGGGGTGCACATGCTCTCCTGGATCCTCCTCACTGACATAAGTGATACAGGAACTGATCAAACTGCACAATGCCAACTGCTACCACCAAAGAAGCCACCACAGATGTGAAAAAGCAACACCTGATTAGCAAAAATAAACATGAATGCTAGGAAAAACCCATGCTTTTTTTAGTTTTTCTAACATCCATTAATTTTGATGATCAATTGCTGCTTTTTTGTATCTTTGGTGGTTTCTTTGGTGGCAGCAGTCAGCATTCTGCAGTTTGTTCAAATCCTATACATTTTTGTATTACTACTGGGCAGTTTACATTGTGAGCACTGGCTGAATCTATCTACTGTAGATGATTCCTTTCCTCATTACACACCAAAGAAAATTTGCCAAAAATGGAGAATACTTTTTATCTTTGGTCTCTGTTTATCAGTATACATGTGGCTGCAGTACACTACTATAAGATTTTCAATGGAGTGCAGCTATTCAAAAACACTGTGGCCGCAGATTGTTGTCACCATGCATTCTTCACTTCACCTGATTAAGATATGATAAGATATGACATCTTAATATATTGTATCTTATCTCATGACTGTTTTGTAATTAGGAAGCCATCCTAAACTTAATTCAGTAAAGTTCCTGAGTTTTAATCTGTCATTTTATGCAGTTTCAATAATCCTGTCTCAGACCTCTGTCCCAGTTTTTCCCTGCTGAGAGGTAAGCAGTGTGTATAATTGATGACTCAACTACCTCTGTGACAGCTAGAAGAGTCAATTGTACACCATGTTGCAGCCTGTGAGTCAAGTTGGTACATTTCAAACTGTCAATTTCTGCAGTAAGAGACTTACATTAATGTGCCTCAGTTTGATTGCTGTTTTATATGTTTTACATACAGATATACTGAGTGAAACAGGCAGAATGTGCCCCAGGGCATTGGGCATGTTGGGTGTCGGGTGGCACAATTGCTTGGTGCGATACTCTCAATTGGCATTGTGGTTGTGCCCTAATGACAGCCATGGTTTTTCCTGTTGCTGTGACATGGGTGAACCCCTATGGAAACTGTTGATTTCCTTTATGTATTTAGAGCATGAATAGAGTCCATGATATTACTTTCATTGTAACAACTTATTATGATGGCAGCTGGTCCTTACAAGTCAGTGTCAGTACTGCTTTTAATAAAAATCATAATGGGTATAACATTTCCTCCTTGCATAGGTTAATGCTGCTGATCAATTGAAAAGGATTTGTTTGTATTTAGTCTCATTAATGTATCAAACTTGCACACTGTTTTATCTGATATGTTTTTAGCAATCATGAAGTTAATTCCTGACAATGAGTTTGCCACAGTATTTATTATTTGTACATCCCTAGGATGTGAGAAAGCTTACATTGACATTTTTGCTTGCATGTTGTTTGCAATGGATGAAGTGAATATGGGAGACATCATTTATTAGAAACCTTATGTAGTTGTGCAAGTAGATACGATGTCCATGTCAATAACAAAAATATGAATGTGAGCAAGTATGCATTCTAGGGATGCAGAAATAAAGCATATTGCCACAAACTCATCATCAGGAATTAACTTCTTCATTGGTAAAAACTTGTCAGATAAAACAGTGTGAAAATCTGATACATTAATGTGACTAAATACAAATTATTTTCAATTGATCAACACCATTTACCAATGTAAGGAGGAAACGTAAGCAGGTAAAGAGCTGCCAGAGTGCCATACTTAGCCCCCAGACTCAGCCACAGCCCGGCTGGCAGTACAGTTGGCCATTCACACACACTTGCTTACTATGGGGCTGGATTTTACTTACAGTTCTGTGACTGCATTTTAGTTTTATTTATATGGAATCTGAACCATTCTTTCATGCAGCGTAACATACTTAAATGCCATTGAATCTGACCCAAGTATCGCACTTAAACTGGAAGCTGGAAGTGTGGTTCACTCTTTGATTGATCCACCTGCACAATGTACCTTGCCAGTCCTAAAACAAAATGGCCTACCTATCACTGATCCTGTCAGTATAGCTGACATCCTGAATAAGTTATTTACCACTTGCACCCTTCCAGATCTTCCTTCATCCCCTCCCTAGACACCCTCCTTAACCCCTTACACAGTACCTTCCTGTTCGTTCCTGTCTCCATGCAGGAAATCTTGGATGCTCTCTGCTCCTTCAGTTCCATTAAATCCAGCCCTGAAGGGATTCAGCTCCAAACTACGTTGCATATCTGTCCCTGATATCACTGCACCACTAACCCATCTTCTAAACCTGTATTTCTCCTCTGGAGCTGTACCTCAAGCCTAGAAACCAGCATGTGTAATCCCCCTACATAAACATGGTGACCCCTCAGTACCAGGTAACTACCATCCAATCTCCTTCCCCCCTGCCTTTGCCAAAGCACAGGAACCCCTAGTCCAATCCAGAGTGACAGAGTTCCTTACCACATCTGGCTTCCTTTTGCCATTCCAGTCCAGTTTCCAGAAGCACTATTCCACAATCTCTTCCCTATTACGTGTCCCTGAACATATTCACTCTGCCTTGGACCAAATTACCTTTCTAACTGTGATGTGCAATCAATTGTAATCAATTTGGTTTTTATTTTATACTAGCTGAAATACCAAACAACTGGTTTTTTTTTTTTCAGATTATTTAAGGTGCTTAGGTGAGACTTGAGAGATAAATGTCAGCCATGCACACCATACCTTAAATAAATGTGAATAACTCCTAAAGTATACATGATAGACACAAAGTATCAGCATCAAAATTGTTAAGTGCAAAATTACCTTTCTAATAGTGCTATGCAATCAATTCTAAGCAATTCGGTTTGTTTAATATTTAGGTAAAAACTGTCGACTTCCTCAGATGTTTCCAGGCCTGAGTGAAAGTCAGCTGAGTACATCTACAGTTGTTGTTGGCCTGAGTGGCTATGCTTTCAGAGACCACCTACAGGTGTATCTAGTCTGAATTAGTTAATGGGACACCACTGGACAATGTCTCATCATACAAATTCCTAGGTGTGTGCCTTGACCCCCACCTAAACTTCTCTACTCACACAGATGCCATCACCTCAAAGCTCCACCCCAAGCTTGGTATGCTGTACGGCAACGGAGAATCCCTCCTACTCCCAGTCGAATGTGAAATAGTAACAAAAATGATCACAGCAGTGTTTGACTATGCAGATGTAGTATGCAGCACAGCCCCCACCTCTTCTTTATCCAGACTTGTCACCCTTCTTAATGCCTTCTGCCACTTCGCCACTAACTCCCCCCCTTAGAACTCACCACTGCTCTCTTTACTTGACACTTGGTATCTCACCCCTCTCCCACCACTATTACATCCACTCTATCTCTCTAATATAAAAATTCTGGTTCAACCTGCTACCTCCCTACTTCTCAGATATGCTATCCCCAGTGGGCCCATCCCCCTATGCCCTGCACACTACAGACATCCACTCCTTCTCTCTACCCCAACCATCTTTGCCAGCTGGCAAATCCACATTCTCCTACAGACTGCCTTCTATATGGAACCAACTTTCTCCTCACCTAAGGAACTCACCCTGGCATAACTCTATCAAACAACAGCTTTGCTTACTCCCACTCCCCATCTGCTACTGCCACTCCTCACCCCTTGGTCCTCTTAACCCACCCACATATCAAGAAACAAATGTATGTAAAGTTGGTCCAATATGTTAGAAGAAACAGTCAACCTAATTGTATACTATGACTATATGTAATGTATAATTTATCATTCTAAACATATTATGAAAGTGCCTGTACCCAGTCATACTGGAACTGCTCTTGGCACTTGTATTGTTTGTATATATATCTTCTGTGTGCTCTATTGTTACCCCTGTCCCCGGGTAGCACCTGGAAACGAGCCTCTGCTCAGTGTGCCTTGCCAGGCTACCAAAATTGTAAATAAATGAATACATAACTAAATAAACACTAAAACGGAAATTCAACCCACAGCTCTCTCGCAGAATAACATGATTTTGTCACTAATGTAATATATATATATATACATGAATCAGATGCTGAAATAATGAGTATCAAAATACTATGTAAACAGAAGAAGAACATTGTTAAAATGATCATTTTTTTATTTGATAAAATAATTTATAGTGGACACAGAGACTGTCATGTTGATTTTATCATTCTGAAACAAAACTGACAAATAGTTTAACCTGCTTTCAATTTCCCGATCCCCATTCAATAGCACTGAAACTGTTCTGCACATGCGATACGTAATCTCCAAGCCCAACTGTGAAGCAGATTCGGAAACACTAAAAAAAAAACACAATTTTTCAAATCTAAATATCTTTAAAAAAAATCCCAGACATTAACCACCCTTAGGAAATCCTTCCCCACCAACTGGCACAAGCATACAACATTTCACTGTTTAAAGATTTATAGTTTTTTGTCTAGATGAGAGCAAAAATTAAAAAAAATTTAAGTTAATGGGAAAAACACAGCTTTTTCACACTTCAATGTCTCTAAATATGCTAAATGGATTTACATGAGATGTTCAGGGATTGTGGATTCTGTCATGTAGAACAAAACTGGAAAGTTTCATGTAAATCTGTAAAACCCTCCTTCTGCGAGAAGCAAACAAAATATTAAGTTTAACATAGAACTGACCAGCCACCCTAACTATAGTGGTATTACTGCACCACTATAATATAGAAACATAGAATATGTCTACAGATAAGGATCATACAGCCCACTTAGTCTGCCTATTTTCCTACTTGGTTTGGCAATCCCTACTGTTATCTGGATTGCCTTTCCCCTGCTCCACTGTACAGCAGGGTGCCTTTATGTTTATCCCATGCACTTTTGAATCCCTGTACTGTTCTCACTTCCACCACCTCCTGTGGTAGACAGTTCCATGGATCCACCACCCTCTCTGTGAAAAAAAAATACTTCCTAGCATTCCCCCATGCCTCCCTCCCTCCAGCCTCATGTTATGCCCCCCTGTCCTTGTGCACTTTTGTCTCTGAAATAAATTCCCCTCCTGTACCCTGTTTATTTCTCTAAGGTATTTGAAAGTCTCTATCATATTCCCTCTCTCCCTTTTCTTCTCCAGTGAATAGCTGCTTAGATCCTTGAGTCTTTCCTCATGAGGTTTGGGGTGCAGTCCATGTATCATTTTTGTTGCTCTTCTTTGGACTGCTTCCATTCTGCCTATGTCCTTCCTGAGATGTGGACTCCAGAACTGGACACAGTATTCCAGATGAGGCCTCACCAGGGATCTATACAGTGGCATAACCACTTCACTCCTCCTACTGGTTATGCCCCTTTCCCAGTGCTTTTTTGAATTCTTTGGCTGACTTCAGGTCATCATATACGATAACCCTCAGGCCTCTCTCCTGACATGTGGTGGCTAGAACCTGCACCCCTCATCCTGTATTCCTCTCTTGGGTTTCTGTGTCCCAGGTGCATTATCTTGCACTTCTTAGCATTGATACTCAACTGCCAAACCCTTGACCATTCTTCAAATAGTTGTAGGTCATTTCTCATTTTGTCTAACCTCTCCTGTGTGTCGACTCTGTTACAGATCTTGGTGTCCTCTGCAAACAAGCATACTTTCCCCTCCAGTCCCTCTGTAATGTCACTTATGAAGACATTGAATAGAACTGGACCTAGCACTGATCCCTATGGAACCCTGCTGGTCACCTCCCCCTCTTCTGATTTTATGCAATTTACCACCACTCTCTGGGTCTTGCATTTTAGCCAGTTACCAATCCATTTTACCACTTCAGAGCCCACATCCAGATTCTCCAATTTGTTAAGCAACATTCTATAAGGAATGGTGTCGAAGGCCTTACTGAAATCCAGGTAGGCCACATCCACCACCCGGCCCCCCGATCCACCACCTTGGTCACCCAGTCAAGGAAATTGATAAGATTAGTCTGACAGGATCTACCCTCAGTGAATCCATGCTGCCTTGGGTCTTTGCACCTCTTGACTCCAGGAACTTCTCTACCCTCTCCTTAAGCAGGGACTCCATCAGCTTCCCCAAGGATGAGGTCAGCCTTACAGATCTGTAATTGTCTGCCTCCTTCCTTCTTCCAGTCTTGTGCAGGGGGACCACCTCTGCCCTCCTCCAGTCCCCAGGTACCCCCCCCATTTCTAGTGATTGGCTGAATAGGGTTGTCACTGGACCTGCTAGGACTTCCCTGAGTTCCTTCAACATTCTAGGGTAAATCCGGTTTGGCCCCATTGCCTTGTCTGTCCTTACTTGTCCTAGTTCCTTCAAGACTCTATCCACCATAAATGGGCTGGTATCCACCCCCCCCCACCCTGTACATCTTTCCTCATGAGTTTTGTCCCCTTCCCTACCCCTTCCTTGGTACATACTGAGCAAAAATATTTGTTCAGTACCTCTGATTTTTCAAGGCCATCTTCCACCCACCCACCTTTTCCCTCTTTAGCCTAACAATACCATTTCTGGTCTTCTTCTTCTCACTAATATAATGGAAGAAAGTCTTGCCCCCCCCCCTTCTTAATAGCCTGTGCTATTCCTGCCTCTGTTCTTGCCTTAGCCCCTCTGACAACTTTCCCAGCTTCTCTCTGCTTCTCCAGGTATTTCAGTCTGTCTTCTTCTTTCTGTGTTTCTTTGTATTTCCTGAATGCCTTACTTTTTTCCTCACACTTTCTCAGCTACTGATTTAGAGAACCACAGTTGCTGCTTCTTTCTTTTGATTTTGCTAAGCAATCTAACACACTGACTTTACACTCCTGCTATGGATCTCTTGATCCTAAGCCACTGTTTTCTACCCCTCCCCCTGTATCTTTTGCTGCCAGGGCAATTTTGAGCTGTTCCCCCCATCTCCATGAAGTTGGCCTTCCAGAAAACTAGGATCTTAATCTTTGAATGGCTTTCTTCTGCCAATGTGTTGACTCTAATCAGCACAGTTTTATGGTCACTGGTACCAAGGCGACTGCCCACCTCAACATCCATGATTCTGTCCCCATTTGTCAGCACTAAGTCCAGTACAGCCCTCTCCCAGGTGGGCTCAACCACCAGCTGCCTTAGGTTTGTCCCATACATGGCAGACATGAGGACCCTGCTCCTTGATGTACTTGCAGTCTGAGTATTCCAATCTACATCTGGCATGTTGAAGACAGCCATTAGTAGTATTTCACCTTTGGCTGCCATATTATGGATGACTTCCACTAATACTAGATCTATATCCTCCCCCTGTGCAGGAGGCCTGTAGACTACTCCAGCAAGGATGGCTGTTTTGTTCCCTGACTCCAGAGTGACTCACAATGCCTCTGCTTCTTCCCTGGATCCCTGAGCCTCCATAGCTTTAATCCCTTCCTTTACATACATAGCAACCCTTCCTCCCCTTTTCCTCTACCTATCCTTTCTAAAAAGTGTATACCCTGGTATGGCTGTATCCCAGTCATGGTTCCCTGCATACCATGTCTCAGTAATAGCCACAATGTCCAGGTGTGTGTCTGCCATCAGTGTCATTAGGTCTCTGATTTTGTTTCCCAGGCTGTGGGCATTTGTACAAATGACCTTCCACTCTGTGTACCCCCTTAATGTTCCTAGTTTATTGGTCTTTGCCCTGTGCTGCATTAGTGATGTACCTTCTGTTCTCTCCCCCATTGTAACCATGGTGGTTCCAAGGTTAGAGATTATGCTAGTTATTGGGTCCTCACTGCTTTCAGTTATTTCCTGCAAATGGGAGAGGTCTATGATAATCCTCTGGACTGTCTATGCCTCCCCCTTTGGCAAGTTTAAATGATCGCTAAGGATGCACTTAAACTTCTCAGAGAGGATACCTTTGCCTCCCCAGGATAGATGCAGGCCATCTGGAGAATATAGTCCTTCATCCCTCCAGGTGAGGTTCCAGTCCCCAATGAAGCCATACCCCACCTCTCTGCGCCATTTCTTCAGCCATTTGTTGAATTCAGTTATGCAGATGTCCCTTGCTTCCCCCTTACCATGGAAAGGTAGCACCTCTGAGAAGATGACAGAGTGTTCTACTTGCCTAAGATGATGCCTCAGCTCCCTGAACTCTTGTTGTTCTCTTCCTGCATCTAGCTCCTCACTAGCCAGGTCATTAGTCCCCAAGTGAATAATGAAATCCAGCTCCCCCCTCCTTGCTAACGCCCTTGCAGTCCTAAGGATTTGCTTGCCCTCCTTCTGAACTGTGCCTGTAGGTAGGCATATTACCTCCCTCTCATCATTGCTACCTGACCCCAGCTCAATCCCCTGGACAATGCAGTCCCTAACCAGGATTTGCTTCCTCCTCCTCCTCCTGTGTGTTCTCCTTGCATCTGCCCTTGGGGTTCCATCCTTGATGACCTCCTCAACCCCCATGGTGTTCACTTCTGGAGATGCTGTGCAATCTGTATGCTCTGCCAGGATGGCATATGAGTTCTGAAGTGCCACTGGCTGGGGATGTGCCTCTGTGCTGCCTCCTGCACCCTCCCTGAGCCCATCATAGTCCATTCTTCCCTCCTTCTTGGCAACCTCTGATGGAGTGGTGGTGGGCATGGTGGTATCTCTATGGGGGGAAGGTCATCTGTATCCTTGCCAACTCTGCTCAGAGTCCAGCTACCTCGTCCCTCAATACAGAGAGATGTCTGCAGATAGGGCAGTACTGCAATGTCCAGAAGGTCTTTTTGAACACTACTGATCCACATCCGCTGCAAAGCACCACACCCCCATCTTCCTTCTACTATCCTCGAATCTCGATGTGCCTGCCATCGCTATCACCACCTTTCCACCCCCCATTACTACGTCCATTCCCAGGCCCCTCAACCCTTCTGTCTCTCCCTTGAGTAGGCCCTCCTGCTCCCTCCCACACACACCTAGCACCCTCTACCCTTTGCCTCCAGTCTGGCCGCCTCCCTCCAATCCCTACTGCTATGCTGATATTGCGCTCTCCTTTTGCACATTATACTTGGGCTCCTCTCCTCACCCCCCTTTTTCTTTTTTCTTTAGCACGTAGCAACACTCCAAACAACCTCTTGTTTGCTGACATTCTGACTGGTTTCACCATTTGGGCACTGTAAATTGTCTGTTTTCCTGTGACCTGTACTGTGTTTGATATATAATCCTGTTTGTTTACCTTTTTATTTCTGCAATCCTTTGTATAATTTTCACCTATCGTTGTACTGAAATGTCCTGAAGTGGAACCTATGTAAAGAGCTCTAAGATGAAATGGTTTCCTGAGTACTGAAATAAATAAATAAATAAATAAATCGTTGCCCTAAATGTCCTTTATTGTCCTGTACCATCTGTTGCCCTTTTCTTCTATACTGTGTCCAGAGCCCAGCTATATATACTTGTACTGTCAATACTCTTTAGTGGTATAATGTATCAAGGACTGTAGATTCATGTCAGGGTGTGGTGTGTGCCTGTGTTGTTTACTAAATAAGATGGCTAACAGTGTGTATATGCAGTCAGCTGGTACTGTATGATGTCACAGGTTAACACTATAAAGGAAATGATGCACTAAGGGTGGGTGGGGTGTAGAGTGGGTGGGGTTGGGCCCCTCCTGACCTCCAGAAACAATCAGCCACACCAGCAAACCCCCACAGATACACTCAGCTGCACCCCACAAAATCCCCAAAACAGGTAACTTTCAAAATGAATCCAGAAAGCAACCTGGTACCAACTGAAAGCAATAATAAACTTCAAAAGAAACAATAACAACAGCAGAAATTTAGCACAATTCAACAGTCACTTCCCTAAAATGAACTGTTGCTGCTAAAATAAGAGATGGCAAAGTTCTATGTGAGAAAATAATCCCATCTTGGGGTTTAACAAGCTCATAAAGGCCTCTCGCCCTTTGGGCTCTTGGCTTGATGGCTTATTAAACCCCTCAATGATATTATTTCCTCATCTACAACACTTTGTCATCATTTATTCTCTCTATATATTGTGTTGGAGTACACTATGATAAAATTGTTAACACAATATGATCAAAATGGTCTGTATGACTGAAACTGAAATTTTTTTGGGTTGTTGACAGACTGAACCATTGAATGTACAGACTCATCTGAAAATCTCACAGAAGTACCTTTTGGGGTTGGGATATACTGTAACAGTTCAAGAAACCTGCTATTTAATGGTTATAGCAAGTGTCTGTTTCTTGCTATCAAATGTTCAGTAAAACAGAATAATATGAGGAATAATGTACTGGCGCCCATACACAACAAGCATGTGTTGCCATTAAGTCACTGTAATGCTGAGGTACAGTGAGCAGAGAGCTGAAACCAGGCAGTGGGAGGGAATCGCAGTTTCAGTTAATGATAGAACATACACAATAAAGTTTTAGAACATGCACAGCAGCTTTAGAATGTGCACAACTTTTGAACATGCACAACAATGTGTTTGAGCTGCTTGAGTTCCATGCAGACTAAGCCCTAACCATACACTATACAAAAAATAAAAACTAATTGTACATGTTTCCATTAGATAACTTGCTTTACTGACATCAGGCTATACTCTTTTTTGACCAGCGATTTTATAACATTTATTTTCAATAAAACATTTTCTTTTCAAAAAGAATGACCAAGTCATAAGCAGGTTTATTTCATTAAAGTCCTGTAGCATGTACAAGCAAGCATTTGTCAATGCAAAATGCTCACTTGCAAGTATTTGCTATACAGGTGTTTGGTACTGACAGAGCACAGCATCTTGTTGTTCAACTTGACTAGGGGTCCCAACATTTCCTCAATAGCATAATCCTGGCATGCACTCATTACTGGGATGCTGGGAGGGTTCATTAGCTTGAGGGTTAGCCAGTATGCTCCCAGGTCCCACTCATTACTGGGATGGGGGAGGATCATTAGCTCAGGGATAGCTGTCAAGCACTTATAAGTTATGGTCTCCCCCTCCAGCATATTTGGAGTCAGGATTATATACCCCCTATTGATTTTACCTGACAGACTTGGTTGTAGGAAGAGCAGCTGGTGTTTTTTCTACAAAAGGCCAAACTATAATGACTTGCCTTGCCCAATGTGACTCTGAGAATTAGAAGAATTCCCAGGATACCAATCACTGCAGGAAACAGCAAGCACACTGCAACTGTGATCAACAAGCTCTACAGGATGCACCAGGACACCCACTCTGACCTGGAGAAGTGAGCCAGTCAGTTCGTGAAATGCCTATATGCGATGGTTTGCCAGAAGTACTTTGCACAGGGTTGTGCGCAGGTGTAGAAGCTGGCCTATTGGATCACCCGTAAATGTCATGGTTTGCTTGGGCCACATTACAAGGAGGCAGAGCAGGCTGGAACTAATCAGATCGTGACTCACCTCTAAACATCACACGTTGTTGGGAGCACTTTGCAAAGAGCAGGGTGGCAAGGTGGAAACAGTGTTAGCAGCCCCAGATTGTGTCTGTGAGTGAGGAGAGCAGAGTGACTGCAAGGAGCCGGTAGTGAGAGTAAGGCTAACAGGGAAATCTGAGAAGCCCATAACTTGGCACCAGAGAGACTACTGTATCATGGGCTTTGCTGCCCTTTGGGAAGGGCTGCTGAGAGGAATAGAGGTGGAGTGTGTGTTGGGACTCGGATGAGCAATGGCTTGGCCAATAATGCTGATGGGGAACATGCAGGGTTACCTACTGTTGTTCCTGGGACTTGTGCTCCTCACACTACAGGTGAATGACTGCGAGCAATACACCACATTGCATGGCTCCATGCAACCAGTAGCCATCAGAGAGACTGAGATGAACTTACAGTCAGTCCACTAGTTTATTGATTTATATCTACGTTGTACCACATTAAAAATAAAAGGTATACAGGAATTACAATATAGCACAGTTTAGTTTAATTTTCTTTCATAAATAGTATCAAAATAACAAAAAGGCAAAAGAGAGGCAAGTGAGGGAGTAGGCAGGGTTGAAGGCTACAAACAGATGGGATAAAATTACAGTTTCTAAAATTCCGATCCCCTTAGCTGGTTGCTGGGCAGCCTCATGTAAACGAAACAAGTCAGCCACTGTCTGTTAGGAGCGGCTGATTCTTTTCAAGTGGGTAAAAGTTTCTGCCCAGCAAGCAGTGAGTAGTGTCATGACCACAGTGGCTGGTCATTTGTCTCCCCTGCTAAGCCCCTTGCAGTTTGAGCAGCAGTGAGTTCAGCAGTACCACACCTGTGAAATACCGTTCATGAAACAAAACATTTCTTGTGCAAGCACAAGCAAATGTAAAAATCAGTGGTTTGAACAATTACTGTAATTCCATTTACTTTTATAATTTTAATGATGACAACCTGATCTTTATTTAAGAAGATATGGTGTTATCTTGGGTCTGCATCAAAGTACTCACCTTAATAAACCATGGACAGACTGAGCAATATTTCTGCGTGTGTCTCAAGGGACAAAATGCCATAAATAAATCAGATCTCCAGAAAGTAGGGTGTTTAACCCATTTTCAGATTATCTATAGATAAAACATACTTCTTCACACATAACACCATAGTGCAAAGCATCATGGGATGTGTATGCAAATTACAATGAAAATTTAGGCTATGTGATTTTTGTATTTCTTTGAAACCTGACTTTGTTGTCAGTGCCTATTTTGGGTAACCCATGCCTTGGTGTTTCGGTGCTGAGGTTCTTTGTCTTTTTAACATATTTCTTGCTATATGGTAACTGAACTTGTATTTGGTGGTCTTTAGGCTAATACTTTAGCTATAGTATATTTTCATGAGTGTATTGGCACGCATGGTTCCCCCGGTTGCTGCATTCTCTGAGTTTCTTGGGCTGTTCTAGTAAACCCCATAGTCACCACTGTGTACTGAGAAGTTTGCAGCTAACTAGAGGTGACAACTGGGTTTAATTTAAGCATTTGGGCTAGGGCAGAAATACAACAACAACAGTGAAGCTAATGAGGTTGGGCAGGGCAGCTGGAAAAGGTGAGCAGTCAATGGCTGTGATGAGGCAGAATCATCAATTGCATTGCATTGGAAATATTATCTAGTTTGCCATTTTACTCTGTTAATTTTGAATTAACTGCTGTGACCAAGGTCTTTTTTTTTTGTCTTTTTTGTCTCTATGACCTGTAATTTGTGTTAAATTCTACTAAATCTGGTTGTACTACCTCCTGAAATCTAAGGTCTTTTGTTTCTACTTTGTATGTACTCCTATACCCCCCTCTCCCGGGTCGCAACTGGAAATGAACCTTGGCTCAATGTACCTATCCCGGTCAACAAATGTTTAAATAACTAAAATAAAATCAAAGTCACTCTGCTATAATATTTTTTACTGCATTGAGTGGGGTGCTGTGTAGTGATTTATGGAGTGCAAGAAGACAGAGGTACTGGAGAGTTGAGATGAGAATATTTAGAGATCAACTGCTCTGGCAATCAACACTTTACTACACAGCAAATATAAACAAACAAGCATTTGTCAATGCCAAATGTTTGCTTGCTGGTATTGGCATTGTTACTGCATGAGTTAGAGAGATGCATAATAGGAATGGCAGTGAAGAACTGAACTAATGCCAACCCCATCCCCACCCTGCAGAGACTGACAGGAGTTGGAGTGTGCCTTTGGGGCATCGGCTATAATGTTCATGCCAGTCCACCTCACCCCACCCTGCACACTCTGTCAGGTGTCACAGTGTGCCTTGGGGTCTTTGGCTCTTACGCCCACCCCATTCCATAAGAAATTAAGCTGAGATGGGTGCAGTATAGGAGAATGGGGTGAACGTTAAGGCTGAACAGTCCAAGGCACACCTTGATGCCTGTTAGTGGCTGCATGATGAAGGTGGAGGTGAAATGGCATGAGCATTATGGCCAATGACTCCAAACCACACCTTCAATGCCTGTCAGTCTTTCTGGCACCACAGTGTAATGATACTGTGTTCCAAGACAAGAAAATGCTGTGATGAAAAACACCACACACGCACACACAATAAGAGTCCTTCAGGTTTCAGCCTCACAATATTTCCACTTATAGAAACCAACTGGATTTCCCAACCACACACTAACACAGACAGCCCAAGCACAGCACAATGTGTATGCAAGAAAAATACAATTCTGTGTATTCATGCAAACCAAATGCATGCCACATTTTCCTTCATTCTGAACTAATTAAAAAAAAATTATGTAAAGAGGTAGTGTACTCCAGTAGTGGTTACAGCAAAGATGTAGGAACCAGGATTCCCAAGTTCAAATCCCACACAACCATTTACGCATGGTGTGACGCTGAGCAAGTCATTTAAGCTCCCTATACTTCATTCCACCCAGCTGTAAAAATGAATAAAAGCAGACCTCCGCTAAGAATGAAATACCTGCATCACATCTGTGCCATACCTAGTAAATATCTACAGCAAATCCTCCAGCAATTGCCATATTTAAATCACATGATTTTAGTCAAAAAAAAGAAAGATTTAAACTTGAGATATAATAAAGATTTCAGGTCCATCCTGTTTCAGCACCTCCCCCACCATCACCAGAGGCCAGAACCAGTTTTCCAGCACATGTACCAGTCTTACCAGTCCATCCCACCACTGAAAATCAGCAACCAACCACATGAGTATGGCACAGACGCAGCAGACTGGCATACATGTTGGAAAAAATGGTTCTGTGCCTGTCAGCACCTCCCTCCACCACCATCAGAGGCCAGAACCATCTTTTCCAGCATGTGTACCAGTCCTTCCAGCCCATCCCACCACCAAAAATCAGTGACCAACCACAGGAGCATGGCAGGGATCCAGCGGATTGACATATATGTTCAAAAAATGGTTCTGTGCCCATCAGCACCTCCCCCGACCATCATCAGAGGCCAGAATCATTTTTTCAGCATGTGTACCAGTCCTCCCAGCACATCCCACCACCGAAAATCAGCAACCAACCACAGGAGCATGGCACAGATCCAGTGTACTGGAACAAATGTTTGAAAAAATGGTTCTGTGCCACTCAGCCCTTCTGTCCCTCCATCCTCGTTCACCAGAGGCCAGAACCATTTTCTTCAGCATGTGAACTGGTCCTCCCAGCCCGTCCATCCACTGACCATCTTCCCCATTTAAACAGCAGCAGGGATATGAAAAAAAAAAAAAAAAAAACTTACCAGACTATGAAAGGCGCTTAAAAAGGCAGTTGTCCTATGGCAGTGGATGGCAATGCATCAGGTCAGAAGCAGCACAAAGAGGCAGAAAGGGCAGGTCAGCAGCCCAGGGAAGATGGTAGGGCAGGTTAGCATGGCAGCACACCAGCACCAAGCTAATGTGCATGATGGTAGAATAGTTGACCAATGAATAACAGTTCCTCACCACACTAGCATGGCCACTTTCCGCACTCTGACGGACCTGCATGTGCACTCTCCCCACCTGACTGACCTACATTGGCACTCTCCCCACCCCAATGGACCAACACAGCCACTCTCCCCACCTCCATGGACCTGCATGCATGGCCACTCTCCCCAATCTGATGGACCTGCATGCCCACTCTCCCCACCCCCACGGACCAACACAGCTACGGCCCCCACCCCATGGACCTGCATGACCACTCTCCCCATCCCGACGGACCTGCACAGACCCTCTCCCCACCCCAATGGACCTGAATGGCCCCTCTCCCCACCCCAACAAACCTGAACAGCCCCTCTCCACACCCTGACAGACCTGCACCACCCCACTTGCCACCCCAATGGAGTTGAACAGCCCCTCTCCCCAGCCCTACAGACCTGCACGGCCCCTCTCCCCACCTTGACAGTCCTACACCACACCTCTATCCACCTTGACAGAGCTGAATGGCCCCTCTCCCCATCCCAATGGAGCTGAACAGCTCCTCTCCCCACCACGATGGACCTGCATGGCCCATATCCCGACCCCAAAGGACCAGCGCAGACCACTCTCCTCACCCAGATGGAGTTGTGCGACCACTCTCCCTACCCAATTCAACCAGCACGGCCACTCTTGCCACCCAGCCCTTCCAGCATGGCCACTCTCCCCACCCCATCAGCATACACACTCTCCCACCCCACAAGCATGGACACTTTCAATGCCCCCCTAACCACAAATGCCAGGCATCGAGATCGATGTCTCCACCACTCCAATCACAGTCACCAAAAATAAATGACACGTTTTCTACACATTCTGTACTGAATTTTATTATTTCTGAAATGGAGAGTAGCACATTTGGCTAGCCCAGACAAGAAACATCCATAAGGACATTTGCATTAAAAGTCAGGCAACAAAAACACAGGAGTGACACTGGAACTGCCATACATGTTGGAAAAAATGCTTCTATGCCACTCTGCCCATCCATCCTCCCTCCTCCATCACAAGAGGCCTGAACCATTTTTTCACAGCATGTGTACTAGTTCAACAAGCCCGGCCCTCTGACCTTCAACGACCAACCACTGGAGCATGCCACAGGCCCAGAAGACTGGCATATATATAGAAAAAAATGTTTATGTATAACTTTGCCCATCCACCCCTCCCTCCTCCATCACAAGAGGCCAGAACCATTTTTTTCAGAACATGTACTAGTCGGCCAAGCCGTTCCTCTGCTGACCATCAGCAAAAAAACACTGGAACATGCTACAGACCCGGTGGACTGGCACACATTTTGGAAAAAATGGTTCTATGCTACTATGCCAGTCCCACCCTCCCTTAACAGAGGTCAGAACCATTTCTTTCAGCATGTCAGTCATATTTCAAACACATTTATGTTTTTTTACATTAAGAAAACCAGCTCATGCACCCCCCATACCCTCCATCTTCCCTTCCTTGCTTTCCCATTTAAATAAAAGAAGCAGGGCTATCAGAAACAAAAATAATTACTTACCAGACTATGGCAGGCACATAGAAAGGCAGTAGTCCTGTGGCAGTAAATGGAAAGTCAGACCAGGTGCAGCACAAGAAAGCAAAAAGTGCAGATCAGCAGCACAAAGAAGCTAGTAGGGCAGGTGAGCAGCACAAAGCTGGCAGTGCAATTCAGCATACCCACTCTCCCCACTCCAATGGACCTGCACGCCCACTCTCCCCACTCCAATGGACCTGCACGCCCACTCTCCCCACCCCCATGGACCTGCACGCCCACTCTCCCCACTCCAATGGACCTGCACGCCCACTCTCCCCACCCCATGGACCTGCATGCCACTCTCCCACTCCAATGGACCTGCACGCCCACTCTCCCCACCCCATGGACCTGCACGCCCACTCTCCCCACTCCAATGGACCTGCACGCCCACTCCCCCACCCCCATGGACCCGCACGCCCACCCTCCCACTCCAATGGACTTGCACGCCCACTCTCCCCACCCTGACACACATGCATGCCCACTCTCGAAAACACACAGCTTACGTGCCAAGTGATGGCATGTGCTGCCAACTACAGGGCAGTTAGGTCCAACTGTTGTCTTTTGATGGACTATCCACATACAGGTTATCAGAAACAAACCCATAGCATCTGAAATCACAACACAACTCTCCAAACTGCTCCATGTTGCTTCCTAAACACAGACTTCTGTCAGAGTAAAGTTTCCACTGATGTCACCCCCTGACCAAAACAACAGGCAAGGGCTCGTTTGTTGCTGCTGCCAATTGTGGTGCACTTTGCTAGCCGACGGCTGAATCAGATTAAAGTGCAAATGTCAAATGGGGGGAGACCATCGCTGCATGACATCTATGTTACTTGCACATGCCCTGTCCTCCTCATGTGAAAATATTTGATGCTATATAAGTGAAGAGCTGCTCATGTAACACAAAGAACTCACAGCTGATCATGCCCTAGTGACAGGCGGGATCTTGCAACACACAACGCCCAATCCCGAGGGCTTTCCTGTACTTCATTGACTAAAATAGGTCTCACCATCACCAGAAATAAACATTTGAAGATGCTTTGCATTGTTTTTGCCACAGAGGACAGCACAGACTCTTTTTTATCCCCTCCCCTAAGTACCAAAGTAGAACAAAAGTGTCAGCTGCTGCTCGACACGAAGAACCAATCAGCAGCTCTAAAGTCAAGTAACAGTCATCGTCACCCCCTCCCCCAATACCATCACAGGAGATCAGTGACCTGTGCCCTTGTGACCACACTCTGAAGTGGCGGCCAGCACTCGTGAGACCCAGCTCTGGGAGTGAAGCAGTGGGGTACACCACTAGCCATTTTAATTACTTTACTCATTGCAAAGTGACATTTCAACATCGTCATCACAATGCAACTACCAACCAAAATAAAATCACTAGGAAAAAAAACTGTCCACATGGACCAAGTGAAAAACAAAACATAAACAAGCTCTACTGGTAAAAAAACAAAACAAAACACTGCGCTGTTGATACCATAAGTTCCAACCCAGGGGGTGTCCTGCAGTCCTTTACCGAGTTCCTCCTGATTGCACTAGTCACCCTCTGCTGCTTGGTCAGGACTCTGATGTCACTGTAACAGAAGAGGAAAAGAGGCACAAAAACAAAATGTCAGCAGCACTGAGCTGTGAAAAATGCTTGCTCCTCAGGCTGCCCAGTGGCACGATGGAAACTCACTGTGAAGCTCACACCATTGCCATTTGCCTTGCTCTCTGTCGGTCCTTGAGTGCAAAAGCTGGAGGTGTCACCATACCGTTAGGAAGAGAACAGGCTGCAGTGGTGGCCGAAGCCACAGAGAAGCAGCCAAAACAGGTGAGAGGATGTAAATGATAGCAGCTGCTGCACGCTGTGGTGTGCCAGGCATATCGCTGGCTACACCCTGCAATGATGGGACACTACCTCACTGTGGTTGTGAATTTCTTTCAAGTTGGTGACATGCTTCTCAACTGCTGTCATAGACAGCATGCTCATTCATTGGTGCCACAGAGATCAGCCCAAAAAAGCAGTGATGGCACTGGCCACAACACTGCCACACCTCTGAAACCTGCTACTACCACAAGATGCCACAAAATGTTTCTTGTGCATGTGTGCAAGCAAGCATATCGAGAGAGGGCCAGCCTGGTGAAGTGGTGGTTTGAGCGGCAGGAAGCCACATCTCACACCAAGCCGGCCACCCATGTCAGGAAATGGACTCAAGCTGCTGAAGGTCAGTCAGGGAGGAAGAGGATGGAGCATCCGAATGACAGTGCTCCTCTCTGGGGAGCAGGGACTAGCCAGGCCGCTCCTACACTGCCACCATGTGGAGTTGTTGTGGCAGGGCAACAAGTACGACTCACGAGGGGATGGCTGACAGCATACACCATAGTCCATGTGCATCTCTACGTGCACACAGGCCCATCATCATTGCACACTGCTGGTTGGGGAAGGGACCAAAAAAATGGAAACTGGAAGCAGGTATACAAAGCCTTGCTCATCTGCTCGAGACCATTTGCCAACTTCTATATGTGTATTCCAGGGTGGGGAGGACAGCCTTCCCTTACTGGCCCCATTCGGGGGTGGTTGGCAATCTGTAGAGGGACCTTGGTAGGTAAGTTACGAGGGAGGTAGGACATGGCAGGAGGGGTGAGAAAAGCCTGAAGAGCCCCCTACAATCATCAGAAATAAAACTGTATATAAAAAAAAATAAAAAAGGGGTACTCTGCAATGCACTTCAGCGTGTATTTTCATAAATCTTACCCTGGAAACAAGACATCTGGCAGTCTCCACAATAGTACTCCCCATCATAGACTATGCTCCCTGCATATATGGTGTAGCCTGTGCAAAAATCCTAAATAGGCTACACCTGGTCCTCAATAAAGGATGCCACTTTGTTTGCAACATGGACAGACTAACACACACCTGCTCCCTGTGCTCCCAAACTGGATGGTTCCCACTCCGTGAAAGGCTAAAATGCCAGACATGCCTATTGGCAAGAAAAGCCCAGCTGGGCCTCACCCCGTAAGTGATCAAGTGACCCTCTTTGCTCAGTTACTAATAATTACTCAACCAAGAGTATGACTTGACAAACCCTCGAAGTCCGCTATGGTAAAACAAGCCTAGGGAAATGCTCATTTGGTACCCAAGCTGCCTACTGGATGAATGATCTCCCAGAACCCATATGGAGCCTACCTAAGATTTCATAATATAAGTTGTCCCTGAGAAAAGAATTCGTAAAGATAGCAGCATGCTGCTATTACATGTGATACTATGGCAACTGTCAATTGCCTGCCTCCACTGCCACCACCAGAGGGCTACCCCAAAATAGTGAAGCCTTAAAACCCCAGCTGCCCTATAGACCAAGCCCTACTTGGGCTAATAATGTATCCCCATAATGTATCAGTTTTCAGGGTTTCTGCCAACTGCAATAGCATATGAACCAAACTAGGCCCTATGTGGGCTATCACTGAAACTGTCATTGTCTCTTGAATGTTACCATTTGACCAAGCTCCCCTGAGCTAGACTATATGCCTAAATGTAATGTAAGGTGCAACTCCGAAAAGTAAATAAATAAATAGAAACAAAGAAACTGTTGGCAGATAAGACTGCCAGGACCATTTAGTCTACCCTTAAGCACTGTACTTGATTACGGCTTCTGACCCTCCCTCTGCTTTACCTCTATGGTTCCCCTATGCCTGTCCTATGCATGTTTAAATCCTACCGCATGCTTCCACCACCTCTCATGGCAGACCATTTCATGCATCCACCACTCTCTCCATGAAGAAAAACTTCCTCACATTCCCTCTTAACCTGCCACCTCCCAATTTCATATCATCCTCCCTCGTTCTTTTAATCCTGTATTGGAAGATGTCTTCCCCCTGCACCTTGTGTATGCCCTTGAGATACTTGAATGTTTCTATCATGTCCCCTCTCTCTCTTAATAAATAAACATCATGTCTCAGCCATCACAATTCACTAGAGAACATTCCAAATGAAAAAGTATACAGACTAATGATCAAGCAGTGAATTTACTGATAGTAGTCAGCTGAGATAGCAGCTTTAGTTGAGCACTGCCGGTCGAGGACTCAGAAACCAAAACACTCAACCAATTTAAATAGTTTGAAAGTTAAACACTACTATAGTTGAATGCCTTCACCAAGCTGAATGTTGGTTTAGAGCAATTACTTCAGATCTGAAGTTTTTTTCCTAAGTTGAGCAAGATGAATGTCAACATGGCTCAGTAAACATCCTTGCATTTTCTAGTGCAGCAACAAGGCAGTATCCAAATTTCTTGATCTATTGCCTCTCAAATCAAGAACAAGACTTAAAAAACAAGCATTTGTCAATGCCGAATGTTTGCTTGCTGGCATTGGCACTGGTAGTGTAGACGTTACAGAACTGCGTAATAGTAATGGCAGTGAAGTATTGAACTGAAGCCAACCCCACCACCACCCTGCAGAGGGTGACAGGCATTGGGGTGTGCGTTTGGGTCGTCAGGCATAATGGCCACACCATTTCAGTACACCTCACCCTGCAGACACTGGCAAGTGTCACGGTGTTCCTTGGGGTCTTTGGTCCTTATGTGCACCCCATTCCATTAGGAAATACAGTGGGATGGGGCGATATAGGAGGATGGGGTGAACTTTGGGACCGAAAAGTCCAAGGCATACCTCAATGCTTCTTACTGGCTGCAGGGTGTGGAATGGTATGAGCATTGCAGGCAAGAATCCCAAGTCACACCCCTGATGCCTGTCATTCTCTACAGGGTTGGGTGTTGTGGTTGGAAACCCTAATACCTCAGGCATTCATTGGTATTTTCACTCCAAATGTTCAATATGGTTTTTTGCGACCCCACCTCATGAACAGGGGGAATATCAGTTTCTTAGCTGAAAGCTGCTTATGCACAGTGACTATGGCATTTAGCACCACAGGTGCAAAAACATTCCGAACAGGATGTAAAAAATGACAGCTGTACTGTTCATGGGGAGGTGTAAAAAATGGCAATTTTGTAAATCTGCAGTAAAAATATTTAAAAAATGGTGAAGTCATGAGCGTACATAGAAACTGTGCAACGCACACCCGTAATATAATTAGGTTGGGGATTTTTTTTTTACAGCAGATTGTCAACTCAGGCATTTTGGTGCCTCCGATCATGAACAGTGTCACTGTGATTTTCTTTATCTGTCCCGAACAATAATTTCCCACAGTGACCACGCATCTCTGCGCTGAAAGTGTGAAAACACACTTCGGCCATGTTGTGAAAAATGACAGCTGTACTGTAAATAAGGCAGTGTGGAAAAATGCCACTGGTGAAAATCTGGACTTAAAATATTACAAAGTCATGAACTTACGAGGGTGCGTGGAAACTGCGCAATGCTCACTCATAACACAGTCATTTTATGGACTTTTGTCACCAAATTTTCAACATAGCCATTTTAAGACCTCTGCTCATGAACAGTGTAACTGTGATTTTCTTAATCTGTCCCAAACATTGCTTTCACACACCAACAGCACCATTGTGTGCTACATGTGCAAAAACACATTTTGGGCGGCATATGAAAAATGGCAGCTGTACTGTTCATAAGGAAGTGTAATAAAATGGCAATGTTGAAAATCTGGAGTGAAAATATTAAATTTGCAAACTTATGAGCATGCATAGGAACTGCACAACGCACGCTCGTAAAACAGTCATTTTTAGGAATGTTTTCACCAAATTTTCAACATAGCCCTTTTAAGACCTCTGCTCATGAACAGCATCACTGTGATTTTCTTAATGTGTCCCATACATTGATTTTGCACATCAACTGTGCCATTGTGCGCTACATGGGCGGAAACACATTTTGGGCAAGATGTGAAAAATGACAGCTGTACTGCTCATAAGAAGGTGTAGTAAAATGGCAATGTTGAAAATCTGGAGTGAAAATATTGAAAATTTGAGAACTTACGAGTGTGCGTAGGAACTGCGCAACGCACGCTCGTAAAACAGTTGTTTTTTGAAATTTTTCCACCAAATTTTCAAAATAGGCTTCTTGAGAGCCCACCTTATGAACACTGGCAGTGTCATTTCATTAATCGGTCCCGAAAGTTGATTTCGCGCAGTGACTGCGAAATCACCATTCGGGCCAGAATAACGCCATGACAGTGACATCATTCATGAGAAGGGGTCCCAAAAACCCCATGTTTAAAATTTGGTGTAAAATTCCAAAAATGCCTGAGATATGCAACAACGTTGAAAACCCCATCTAGCTTACAGGCATT
This sequence comes from Neoceratodus forsteri, assembly GCA_016271365.2. NCBI lineage: Eukaryota > Metazoa > Chordata > Ceratodontiformes > Ceratodontidae > Neoceratodus > Neoceratodus forsteri. The sequence goes on along the minus strand of JADMNL010000035.1, from coordinate 26,759,707 downwards.
TCCTCAGTTGTGGTGGCTTTGAAGAATTACGGTATGTTGTAGTCCACTGAAGATCGTCGTGCGAGGTCCGGAGGAGTAAGTATGGGGTGAGGGGTGGGGAGGCAGGGTGCGCGAGTGAGTGGTGGGTGCGGGCTGTGGGAGGGAGCCAGGGAGACTACGAGGGACCGTCTTTTCTTTACAGGTGTTCTTTTTGTTTCCAATGACGACGCGGGACGTTTGCCATGCTGGGGTGGGCTCCCAGCATGGCACAAGGATGGTTGGGGGGGCATTCAGCCAATGGGGGATTGGGCACCCTCGTCGCCCAAAGCATCGATTGCCACGCTGGGGTCCGTTTATGTTCTTACAGCGCTGATTGCCTAACTGAGCCAAGATGTAAAACAGATACTAAAATGTCAGGTTTATTTCAGGTGACCAGGATCGTAGTAGGGAGAGGGGGAAAGTGAAACAATGTCCTGAGAACGTGCTTAAACTTATTAACCATTGCTGCGCCAAGGAGTGATACACTGGTCCAGAATCCCTATACGTTCAGATTATGTTTGCAGCCTAAAGGTGCTTGGGTGGATTGGCATTTACATTACTCAGCGGCAAATCTTTTTCATACTTTTTGTGATCATCGGTTAAGATATAACCACTAACTGATGAGACACTCGGGGGCATGAAACTGTGCTACCAGCAAAGTTGCATTTGCAAAGCCCTGAATATTTATCTGTTGATAATGAAATGAAAACTGTCAGCTGATAACATTCAGCCACTGTCCATTGCACAGAACAGACATCTCACTGATAGATCTGGAGCAAAGGGACATGCACTTGCCAATAACACCACTACAGCTCCAGACACGGAAGAAAGAAGTTCATGCACTTTCATCGCTGTTAACTTTTTCAGCATTTTAAAACAGTTACTTAGCACCTGCACTAAGGTGTTACACGTCGCTGAACTGAACTGTGACACCAGAATCCCTGTGATCAACATTTGTCAGCAAAAGTGTATTGAAAAAATCAATAGATGTATAAAATGGTAAGTGACATGAGTCAATAACAACATATCTGCATGTAATATTTGGCTTAAAATTTGAGCACCACCATATTCTGCACCACAGCGTCAAACAGGGATGCCATTTATAATTCAGCTAATGTCAAGCAGTTTTCGAGCCATGAAAAGTATTACTGTATCAGTATGGTGGCAGCAATGGATCAGGAAATTATGAAATAAAATGCAACAGCACCCCCGTCGGCCATATGTTGTGCAGGTGGAGGGAATGCATGAGCACCCAGGGGTGGGCTGTTAGGTGGCTTCAGATTCACTGGAGAAAAGGGTGGATTCGATTGTGAGCTACGGTTGAATTTGTGTTTTCTTTTTCTATACCTAGTTTTCGCTATTTTGTTAGGGCACATGTCCAACCCTAAGATGTTTAGGGTCACAAGGTGATGTGACTTCATTGAGCATCTGATCTGAGAAAGAGCTGTGTGATTCTATCTAAATGCCAGCTCACGGCAATTCAGAGGAAAAAAAAATATTTTGAAGCTGCATTACCAGACTAAGTGTGCAGTTTAGTGAATTACCACACAGGGGTGTGTATATGACAGCACTAAAAGGTGCATTAAAGTGCTTCAGTCATGAAAACCTCCCCCACTGGCTGCTGCTGAAATGCATAGCAGTATGTTCTCCTTTATGCATTCTGGCTGTTCTTTGCTTCAGCTGCTGGTAGTACAGTACACTCAAGCTCGTTTGCATAGGTTTTAGCAGTGGGGAGTTCACATTGACAGAGTCTAGTAAGAGAAAACGCTTGGAATTACACATACAATGAAGTCTGAGTTTTCACATCAAATGCTGAGGTATTTTTTTTCTGGAGGATTAGAACCCATGGAGTCCATGAAGGTGTGCTTTGGAGAGCTGGCGTGTGTAAGAACTGTTAGGCACCCACACATTTTGGTGGTTCTGCTTTGGCAGGGAACAGTTTATTAAAGTAATGATGTGTGGCTTGTCTCTCTAAGCTAGACAAGACTACACCATCCTATCAGGCAACTGACACAGTTGATCTGTGTGTGTGTGGGGGGAGAGGAGCTGCTCACTGAAGCGTAGCTCCCTCTTTCAACTGTATGACACTGCATTTTCAACTGCTGTCATACACAGCTTCAGCAGTGATTGGAGAACTGTGACCATGCCTGCAAACACACTGACTGAATTGGAAGATGCTGACACACCTCTGAAAATCTCAGATGATGGCACTATGTTTCTTGCACATGCGTGCAAGCAAACATAAAAATCAATAGATGTATAAAATGGTAAGTGACATGAGTCAATAACAACATATCTGCATGTAGTACTTGGCTTAAAATTTGAGCACCACCATATTCTGCACCACAGCATCAAACAGGGATGCCATTTATAATTCAGCTAATGTCAAGCAGTTTTCAAGCCATAAAAAGTATTACTGTATCAGTATGGTGGCAGCAATGGATCAGGAAATTATGAATTAAAATGCAACAGCACCCCGTCAGCCATATGTTGTGCGGGTGGAGGGAGTGCATGAGCACCCAGGGGTGGGCTGTTAGGTGGCTTCAGATTCACTGGAGAAAAGGGTGGATTCGATTGTGAGCTACGGTTGAATTTGTGTTTCCTTTTTCTATACCTAGTTTTCGCTATTTTGTTAGGGCACATGTCCAACCCTAAGATGTTTAGGGTCACAAGCTGATGTGACTTCATTGAGCACCTGATTTGAGAAAGAGCTGTGTGATTCTATCTAAATGCCAGCTCATGGCAATTCAGAGAAAAAAAAATATTTTGAAGCTGCATTACCAGACTAAGTGTGCAGTTTAGTTAATTACCACACAGGGGTGTGTATATGACAGCACTAAAAGGTACATTAAAGTGCTTCAGCCATGAAAACCTCCCCCACTGGCTGCTGCTGAAATGCATAGCAGTATGTTCTCCTTTGTGCATTCTGGCTGTTCTTTGCTTCAGCTGCAGGTAGTACAGTACGCTCAGTTCATTTGCATAGGTTTTAGCAGCGGGGAGTTCACATTGACAGAGTCTAGTAAGAGAAAACGCTTGGAATTACACATACAATGAAGTCTGAGTTTTCACATCAAATGCTGAGGTATTTTTTCTGGAGGATTAGAACCCATGGAGTCCATGAAAGTGTGCTTTGGAGAGTTGGCGTGTGTAAGAACTGTTAGGCACCCACACATTTTGGTGGTCCTGCTTTGGCAGGGAACAGTTTATTAAAGTAATGATGTGTGGCTTGTCTCTCTAAGCTAGACAAGACTACACCATCCTATCAGGCAACCGACACAGTTGATCTGTGTGTGTGTGTGTGGGGGGGAGGAGCTGCTCACTGAAGCGTAGCTCCCTCTTTCAACTGTATGCCACTGCATTTTCAACTGCTGTCATAGACAGCTTCAGCAGTGATTGGAGAACTGTGACCACGCCTGCAAACACACTGACTGAATTGGAAGATGCTGACACACCTCTGAAAATCTCAGATGATGGCACTCTGTTTCTTGCACATGCGTGCAAGCAAACATAAAAATCAGGAACAAATGACCAAAATTGTAAATGCATATTATGAACTGGAAATAACAGCTCTTGAAGCTGTTACAGTAAGTGTTCTATCCAGAAGCAAATGATTTGATACCTTTTAATGGACCAGCAGAGATGTAACAACAAGAACAAAGTGCTCTAGCTTTCGGACCAACCAGTCCTTCTTCAGAAGTCTAATGGCAGTTGTTTAGAAAAAACAATACTTTTAACAGCTAGGTCAAGCAGAAAAAAAAACAGAAACAATCCCCATTGGTTTAAAATAATCATTCAAAAAATAGAAGACGATGATGTCAGAGAAGTTTAACAGTACCATATTACCTTCAGCCAGGAGGGTCCCAGGGTCAAAGGTGCTTGGTGCAAAACACATACAAAGAATCCTACTGCTTATAAATTCAATTGACATAGGATAACACTGCTGGAGCAGATGATTCTTAAATCAAGCTATGAGTGTAACAGTGTGTATAAGGATGTGATTACTGAAACGCAACCCCCACCCAGATTAAAGACATACTAAGATTGTCTTAGGACTCCAAGAAGTTTTAATGCATGCATTAGAGACAAGGAATTACCAGTAAAGCTGTCTTAAAAACATCAGTGCACACAATATGATGTGTAAAATTTAGCTGGAACTATCTCCCAGCTACAGTATACTCTCCAGCTAGATATCATGCCCCATAAACTTAAAAAAACTCTAGTGTAGTGACAGGACTTTATAAATGATAATTTAATATAAATTGACAGTGTTAGCGTCAAACAAAAAACTCATGTTGAGGATCACCAAGGAATTGAAACTTTGTTGTCTGATATGTACTGATGTCAGTATACACTGATAATTTAACAACTTGATGTACCAGAAGTGTCTAAGGAATCTGACAAAGAGATAAAATGTAATTTCTCTCCTTCTCCTCACACAAACAACACACCCAACCCCACCCCACATCCCCATAATGTGGGGGGGGGGATAACTTGCTTTAAGGAGATACTCTCTCACACACACACACACACACACACACACACACACACACACACTCACTCTCTCTCTCTCTCCTAATGAACCTTTATTCACATCAGTCACTGCAATTGTTCCCCAAAGGAATTCAACTTGTCATGAAACCCCAAGTAAAAGAGCTCATGTATTCTAATACCTACAGAGCAAAAATGTGACACTATTTAACCATACTCCTATCTGCGTAGTAACATTTCCAAGGATTCTGGACAGAACTACAATGAAATAAAACTGCCATCCTCCCCAGGATAAGGTAACTAGAAGTAAATATCAAGTATGTTCGCAAGACCAGAGGTCTAACATACCTACATGTTCACAAATCACTACAATATTAACCAAATGTAAAAAGATCTGTCCAGGATCCCCATGCAAATGAGATCTAACACCCCAATATGTACAGAGTTAAAAAATATATGTGACAGTCTATGATAACACTCTTGTATGTACAGTAACAGGCTAGATAATCTGAATATGGTGCAATGGAATCAACCCCACTCCCGAGTGAAGATAAAAAGTAAGGAGTAATTAATATTCATTATGTGTGTGAAGTGAGAGTAGCAACACACTGTAACTCCATCTAAACAGAGGAATACCTCAACGTGATAGCAAGCCGCACACCTGTTATATCACATACCTCACAACACATACCCACACACACATATATACACACACACACCCACATCCCACATATGCTGAAGTGCTATAATATGCCAGTCTGAAGAAGAAGTCTGTGGATCTCAGTTTCAGTAATGTCCCATGAAACCTAGATCAACGTTCATCCCATCTGCTACCATATTGAGACGTAAAATAAGTTTAATCTCAAAAAACCCGTCTCTGTTGTGTGTTTTTGAGATTTCCTTTTAAGACCATTACTGACATATCCAAAATTGAGTGGTCAGGCTGGGAGAAGTGGTGCCCCACAGGTTTTTCAGTTTGTTTTGTTTTAATAGTACGTCTGTGCGAGTTCGTCCTAGTGCAGAGCTGTTGGCACGTCTCTCCAACATAACCTGTTTGTGGACATCTCTTGCACTGAATGAAATAAACAACACGTTGTGATGTGCATGTATAACTCCCCATGCACCTTGAATTGTCTGTTTTGTGATGTAGCCACACAATTCGAGGTGGACATGAACTCACAGGTCTTACAGGTGCATTGATTGCAGGGTTGTGTGTCCTAAGGTAAGTGTCCTAGTGATGGAGTTAGACAGATGCAGACTAGGAATGGCAGTGAAGTATTGAACTCATGCCAACCCCACCTCCCCACTACAAAGATGGACAGGCATTGGGTTGTGCTTTTGGGTCATCGCCCATAATGCTCATGGCATTTCACCTCAACCTATCCTGCAGACACTGACAAGTGATGAGGTATGCCTTGGAGTGTTCAGCTTTACAGTCACTCCATTCCATAAGGACATACATTGAAATGGGTGCAGTATAGGAGAATGTGGTGAACTCTAGGGCCAAAGAGTCCAAGGCACACTTCAATGCCTGTCACTGGCTTCAGGGAGGGGGGGTGAGGGTGGAATGGCATGAGCATTACAGCCAGCAATCCAAAGGCACATCCCTGACACCAATCAGTCTGTACAGGGTGGGACATTACGGTTAGAAACCTTAACACCCCCGCGTTTGTTGGTATTTGCACTACACATTTTCAACATGGCCTTTTTTGTGGACCCCACTGTATGAATGCATTTGGGACCTCTGTTCATTAACAGTGGCACTGTGATTTTGTTAATCTGTCCCAAACATTGATTCCCACAGTGACCGCACCATTCTGTGCCAAATGTGCAAAAACACAGTTTGGGCAGGATGTGAAAAATGACAGCTATACTATTCATAGGGAGATATGAAGAGATGGTGATGTTGAAAATCTGGAGTGAAAATATTAAAAATGCTCAAACTTACGAGCATACATGGAGACTGCGCAACTCACCCTCATAACACAGTCATTTAGTGGAATTATTTCACCAAATTTTCAACATAGGCATTTTGTGGCCTCTACTCATGAACAGTGTCACTATGATTTTCTTAATCTGTCCCAAACGTTGATTTCCCACAGCGACTGCACCACTGTGCGCCAGAAGTGCGAAAACACATTTTGGGCAGGATGTGAAAAATGACAGCTGTACTTTTCATAAAGAGGTGTGCAAATTTGACACTGTTGAAACTCTTGAGTGAAAATATTACAAATTCTTGAAGTTACGAGTGTGCATGGAAACTGTGCAATGCATGCTTGTAACATAGTCATTTTATGGACTTTTGTCACCAAATTTTCAACACAGGCATTTTGGGACCTCTGCTCATGAACAGTGTCACTCTGATTTTCTTAATCTGTCCTGAACACTGATTTCCCACAGCGACTGCACTATTGTGCACTGGAAGTGCAAAAACACATTTTGCGCAGGATGTGAAAAATGACAACTGTACTGTTAATAAAAAAGTGTTAAAAAATGACAACGCTGAAAATTCGGAGTGAAAATATTACAAATTCACAAAGTTACGAGTGTGTGTGGAAACTACACAGCACACACATGTAACACAGTCATTTTTCGAATTTTTTCACCAAATTTGCAACATAGACTTTTTTTGGAGCCCACCTCATGAACAGTGACACTGTTGTTTCACTAATTGGTTCCGAAAGGTGATTCTGCACAGTGACTGAGAAATCCCCTTTCAGGAATGAATAACCAGATGGCAGTCATTGAATTCATGAGATGGCATCCCAAGAACCACATGTTGAAAATGTGGTGGCAAAATTTTCAAAAATGGCTGAGATATCCACCTAAGTTGTACCCCCTATTTATGCTATTATGTAGCTTACCAGCATTTCTTCAGTTCACGGTCAGCTTTGAAGAGTACAGACGTGTTCCCACTCCACTGAACATCATCGTGCTGGGCTCCAAAGGTAAGTATGGGGTGAAAGGGTGTGTTGGGAGGTCGGGTGTGCAAAGGGTGGGTGCAAGGTAGGGGAGAGGGCACGGCAGACAGTGGGAAACCATTTCCTTGTTTACAGGTTTAAAAGAAAATGAAAAACAATGATGGAAGGTTTTCTTTTTTACAGGTAGTTTGGCATGCTGGGGTGGGCTCCCAGTGTGCCACCTGGGTGTTTGTAGGGGGGAGGGGGCTTTAGCCAATGGGATTGGGCACCCCATCGGCACACACAATGTGTTTGGGGTGCATGAGCCGAGGGAGATTGGGCACCCTGCTCAGCATACAACACATGGGGGGGGGACATTATGACGACGGGGATTGGGCTCCCCTATCAGCAAATGACCTTGGGAGGGGGCATGCCAACAAGGGATTGGGCACCTCTATCGGCTTTCATGGGGACTGTGAGGAGCAGATGGTGACTGCTGCTGCCATGTTTAGTTATAACAAATGAGGGGGACATCATGCAGACAGAGATGGCTCCCCTGTCCTCAAATGACCCCTGCAGGGGGCATGCCGACAGGAGGATTGGGCACCCCTGTCAGCTTTCATGGGGACTGTGAGAGGCGGACGGCGACAGTCGCCACCATGTTTATTAAAATGGGACACCAGACAAGGCAAGCTGTGATTTGCCGTTGGAATCAGGGACCGCCCCAGCAGTAAAAACAGCTGATTCTTCAATGATGAGGTGCACCCTGATTGTAGCAGTGAATTTCTTTCAAGTTGGTGGCATGATACAATACTGCTGTCATCAACAGCATGCTCCTCTATTGGCACCACAGAGAACAGCCCCAAAATGGACTGCTGGCATTGGCCACAACACTGCCACACCTCCACAACTCACTATTTCAGCAAGCTGCCGCAATATGTTTCTTGTGCATGTGCACAAGCAAACATAAAAAGTGCTACAGCCATGCTCTACCTGTTTTGAAAGTGATAGGTCCATGGCCTTAGTGGCCCCCCACCCCTGTTCTGGTGTCTATTGGCATCTATAGCCCCTGTCCACTGCAGTTGACTGGTGTGGAGCTTTGCATTGGCAAAGTTGGTGGCAGGGATGAGCTGAGTGGGTCTGGATTATGGGCATCCAGTCTAGTGCCCATACACATCGGCAAGGGGATCCCTGCCTGCACAGGGTGCAGGGAGGGTGGGATACAGGCTGTAGTATCACCACTGGCACAAATGTTAATTTTCATTAAATCTCTGGTGTGCACCTTTGATGCCTCAGCCTGCTGTGTAGGCTGTTTGGGCTGGAGGATAGAAGGCCAACTGGACCTGGAATTATTGTGGCTGCATGGATGGGGATGTATAGTTGCTACTGCTGCTCCTTTCCAGGGCTAACAGACACCCCATCCGCTAGCCCTCTGCAACGTGGTATTTTGGTGTGAGAAATGGATTCCTACTAGCCCATGCTCCCAGGCCTGTACATGTTATGCTCACGTGTATAGTAAGACTGGGATTGGCTGAGATTGGGTGCAGAGAGAACATGTGACCCCCTGCTGTGGCTGCTGTGGGATGTCCCAACGGTGTCCATCCTGCACATAGGGGGTGCTCTGTGGCTTTATCCAACCATCTGAATATGCAGAGGGGCCAGAACATTTTGAGGATCTGGCCCAATGTCCTTAACTAGCATTCTCAGCAGAAAGAACAACTCCATGCTGCCCACAGGGAGGAATGTGCCTTTAAGGGCTTTCATGGAATGAACACAGGGCATCCCAAACTTGTCAGTGCTCTTGCACTAAATGCTGTGTTTTGAATTTCCCATGTAGATGATCACTGTGCCTGTGCAAAGCATGAAGAGGTAATTTACATGTCCTTATAGCCTCATCAACTAGTGAAGCACAAGCATTTGCTCCATGGATCTGCATGGAGGTTATCTCTCCTTTGTTGTGTGGTTTCCCCTGGAAGTTCTGTCCCCCCCCCCCCCAAGTCAATATTCTGGGTTCCAAACTCTGTCTCCTCTTCCCCATGCTACCATTGAACTCAGAAATAATGTCTCAAATAGTCTTGTCGCTCACTCCCTCCTTGCCCCCCCAACCCAAGATAATGGATGGTACTTATCCTCTGCTCAGCTTTGCTACCAGTTTCTATCTCATTCATGCAAGTACAGTCTTTCTGGCATAACTGAAGGGCTTTGTCTGTGATTCAGAGGAGCAGTGGGACACACTCCTTTCTTTAGAACTTAAAGTATGCATGCTTAAGTGTCCCTTGGATGTTCAGGTTTCTCATTGCTGCCACATGTCTGCTTCTCCATCTGTCCCTGCCTGTACATCTGCAACCACTCAGTCGATACCATTATGTTCCTGCTTGCTCCTTCCTGTCTGTTGGCCTCTTGTGTTCATGCCACAATGTCTTCCTCATTTTGTGTGCCTTTTGTGTTTGTGCTGGTTTTGTCTACATCTCCCCTGTTCATCCTCATCTTCTTTGGCCTCACTCTTTCATGGCCCCTATTTGTTATTGCTTCTGTTTGCTCCTGCGGTTAGAAGCTGTCTGGCAGTTTGCTGTCTGTTTCTCTGCTGTTTGCTGGTGTTTTCCTCTGCACTGTGACATGGCTACCTCTCAAGTTTCTCTTGCTGCTGTGCTACCCTTGCTGGCCAAACATTTCCTTTTGTGGAAATCTTGAGTTGCTGGCCTCCTATTGATTTTCCTTTGGTTGCCATGCTGTTTAGCTTTTACCTCTCAACTTTTTGTCACTGAAATGAGGGACACATGCACTCAAAATGAGAGACAATGAGGAACAGTGACCCTCTTAATGAGGGACACATCCTGTAACATGGAAATACAAGCTCATAACACTATAGAAACCATTGTGTTTACTTGTACAAAGTATCTTTTTTTGATGTTGCACCTTAGAATGTTACACATTTCTGCTTTAAAGTCTGAATTTGGAGCACATTCCCTTTGTGAGCAGTATTTTTTTCATGAGGAACAGAACAGTTCTGGGAAATAAAATGAGGAATGTCCCTCATAATCAGGGACAGTTGAGAGGTATGCTTGGCTACCCTAGCTTTGCTCTGCCTCTGGACCTGTCTTCAGAGTTTTTGTGCCCTAGTAATGCCACACTCATTGTATTCTGGGAATTCACCCTTCATGTATTGTTTCTATACCTTTCACTTTCATTAGAGCTTGTCCTTGTGCCTCCCTTCCCTTTGGGCCTTTCTGGTCTTGTAGACCACAATGCCAATGTGGTCCTGTTGCATCTGAAGCCCACATGTGGAGGTAGAGTCCCTCACACAGTAGAGATTATTTTGGTTGTGCCAGTTGACTCAGTGGCACCTGTTGGCTTCCACACCACCTGTTCAGTGTCTTCAAGGTAATTATTCTAACCACGTGGGCCCTTTCATCTGTGTAGATTGACTCAGCAGCACCTTCTGGTGTTGTATTTATGGCTCCTGCTTCCTGATGGTGAGACCCTCTTCATGGATGTCCCTTCAGTCATGCAGATCTATATAATGCCTGTGCCACCTGGTCTCTCATGCCCACTTCATTTTAACTTCCATTCAAGGATAGGTCTTTGCAGGGTGGAGGGAGGTTGCCTCTCTTCAGTATTTGTTACTTTCCTCAAGTCACACCTTGTGGTTGGGGTTCCCCTTCATGAGAAAAGAGAGTCTCTCTAGGCACATGCAAATACTCAGCAGAGTCTTATGGCATTATCCCAATAGAGATCACAAGCACTACTCTCCAGAGCTGTTACCCTGTATTGGTTGTATAAATATCAGCATCAGACCCATCACTAATCCTGTTTCTGTCCTGGAGGGATGGTGACCTACTCCTTGGTTCCCCAGAGGTTTCCTCACATAGTTGCTTTTCTTCTCCTCCATGCTGGCTTCCCATTACCTTAAAATGCTGCAGTAAGTGAGGTGATCAAGCTGCAGCAACTCTATTGTCTTTTGTTTAATTTTATTCATGACTTTTGCATAAAAAAATGCAAAATGAAATACTTCAAGATAAACCATACAAGTGCAATATATGTATGGGGATCTGCTAAACACAAATCTGTTCATATATCCTGCCCACATTATGTCCCAAGGAGGCAACCAAGTCAAAATTCAAATAAGTGTGTTATTGTTTGGCTATACGCAATGCACAACCCATACTGGCATTTTACATAATATGAAAACAACTACACAGTGTTACTACAAACAGCTCTTTCAGCTGTGCAGTGCCAGCAAAATGAAGGTAACAGCATAAGTAATATCTGGGCTTCAAAAGCCCCCTCTCCTAGCACTTATGACAAGACCTAAAACTTTAAGATAGTTTAACTTGGTAAATTACAAGGAAAACAGTTTAAAACCTTTTATGACAAGAAATTGAACAAATAGCCCCAACACAACTTTGTTTTACTACCAATATTGCCCATAAAATACAGAACTAAGAAGGACTTCCAATCTTATAGTATTTTATATAGAGCATCCCCTCCCTCAGTGTTTGCCATATACATTAGTGAGCCATTTGGACACCATTTTACTAAACAGAATAATAAGCATTTGAATAAGTTACCTGCCATATTAATGGCTGTGTCAGAAACAGTATGAGACAACAGATTTAAGATTAAGGGCCAACTGGGGCACATGCCTCTACAATTAAGAGGGCCAGACTAACCTTCACCAGCCCAACCCCATGAAGTCCTAAGCAAGGGGAAGATAATGAATGATTATATTAATAAACCAGAGTCTGAGCAAATATATGCCACCAAAGGTGGACCAAGGTCAGTACCAGGTCAATATAGCACTGCTGAAACAGTGCAGCAATAACCGCACGGTGTAAAGCTTGGAAACATTTAGAGCACAGGGGTATAATAGCGGTAGGGAACTATCACTACCCCTGTTGCTGACTCCAGGCTGAAGGAAGGGCTGAAGAAGCTTCAGGTGCTGTGCCTGGTCAAGCTGCTCTCATGGTGGAATAGCTAAGGCAAAAGCACCTGAGGCAGTGTAGACCTGGGGATCGGGGTTTGTTTCTCCATCCATCGATAGTTTTATTTTTATTTGTTTGCTGCCAGAAACTAAGTTCCTGCCTTCAGGTTTTTCCTTATCCCCTCTGTCCACACCCCCTTGGAGTTAGTTATTTTAGTTCTGGGGTTGTTGGGGGTGGGGGTGGGAAGTGGAGCACTCCACAAAAACAAAAAATATAAATTTCTGCCATTGATTTTTACGGTGTGCGCTCTTTTTGGTGAGGTTGGTGTTTTCACTGACTCTGTTTGTGGCACACATCATTTTTATTTGCCACGCTGTTTTTGCCATGTCATTATGACCCCGTGCCACCAGAGTCACAATATAAAACATCTGAGATGCACAATACAAGAGGCTGCTCACATTTCTTCATCACTTAATTGCTCCTAATTCTCCTCTGCATAGGTGGCTTCAATTTTCTGAAGTAGCTTCCCTGCCTCATTTGGGTCAGTTAACAGGTATTGTTTTTGGCTGTAGTTTACCCTCAGAGTTGCTGGAAAGGCAAATGAAGAAGGAATATGCAGAGCCACAAATTTCCTCTGCTCTGCATCTAAAGAATGTTTTCACTGTGCCTTACTGCCAATTCCCCATGTTTCAAGTCCCCATATCTCCTTGATGCTGAAAGTAATTTGTCTCTTTGTACTACTGAACCCAGCAAGATCAGGACAGTCTGTGACAGCAGGTCTGCACCCAGTGAATGTCTTGGCCCGATTCTGCATGCCTTTAAATTGTAAAAAAGCTCTCTGTCCTCCATGGTAGGCCCTGTCAGACAAATGTGGGTCTGCAAGTTTTCCAGATGGAGCTTTAAAACTGTTTTTTCCCTTATCAGACCTGCTGTTGGAGCCCTGTGCTCTCTTGTCCATGCTGTAGGTGGTTAATGAGGTTTGCTTTAATTCCGTAACATTGGTCTTCAGCCTCACCACTCTGTTGCTGAACACATCAACTTTTTTGTGTAAATTAGTGACTGTTTTACAGAGCATTTTAATGTTGTGATTTACAAGCTATAAAGTAGCCCCTGAACTCTTGGGCCCTTGCTTCTCTGAGGCATTGCCTGCTGCCTTGTGGTTGGTTAGGGTGGGTTGGGACTTCACTTTCAAAAAGTCTTTGGCAGCAGCCTTTTTTGCAGATTTGCTTATTATAATGTTCCATAGTCCCAAGCAGATAAAGCTATCTTAAAATAAAAATGGTTTTGCTGTTTAATCAGTTTAATAAGGCCTTTTAGGTGCTGAGGGGAGCACAGCTGTCAGAAACATGTCTGACTCTGTGCTGAGCTAGCCATGCCTTCCAACTCCACTTTCTTTAATAGTAACTTGATCCAGTTACCACAAGGCACCTTTAGGTATGCTGCAGTAAAGGGTTAAGTTTCCATTGTGTTGGTGCAGGATGGTGGCATTCTTTGTTTTACAGCATGTTTTATATTTAGGCGATGTCTCTCCCCCCTTTGCTTTGCTATAAAGTATGTCATTTATTCTTGTGACATTTCAACTCTCAAAGTAAATGTTACATTTTATTTACTTTAATAATCTGCTAACCAGGAAGAATCACTGAATCAAGGGTCCTTTTTATGTTTGCTTGCGTGCATGCGCAAGAAACATTACATGGCAGTTAGGAGAGAAGCGGGTTGTGGAGGTGGAGACAAATGCCAGCACTGCATTTGTGGGCTTGGTGGTGTACACCCAATGCAGGCCCAGTGTCCTAATGACACTGGTTCTGCAGAAGTGCCACCAACTTGAAACAATTTGGCTGCTGAAATGAGGGGCTGTCTGGTCAGTGCAGTGTCAGCAATTCCGCTGCAGTGAGGGAGCGACCTGTCATTGCAGGGTGGTACCTCACCTGGTGTAACAGTACCACGAACATGGCAACTCTATGCAGCCACCTCAGAGCTGACGGGGGTGCCCAGTCCCCCTCTCAGCATACCCCCAACCCCCTTCATTTACTGACAGGGAGCCCAGTCCCCATCGGCATAATGTCCCCACTACCAAGTTTCTGTTGTGTGCCGAGGGGGTGCCCAATCCCCCTCAGCATCATGTGTCCCCTCCAGCAGTCTTTCTTTGCTAATGGTGGGCCCAGTCCCTGTCGACTTCAGCCCCCCTTCAAAGTTCAGTTTCCTATGGGGGAGCCCACTCCCCATTGGCATAATGTTCCCACCCCCTCGATTTCTGCTGTGAGCCAAGGAGGTGCCCAATCCCCCTGGACATCATGCGCCCCACCGTTTCTGTGCCGATGGGGGGCCTAATCCCTGTCAGCTTCAGTCCCCCTCCCCACAAAAGCAGGTGGCACACTGGGAGCCCACCTCAGTGTACCAAACTACACCTGTGAAAGAAGAAAACTGACCTGCGTTGTCTTTTGTTTTTACCTGTAAAACAAGAAAACAGTCCCTTAGAGTCTCTCCTGCCCCCCCTCAACTCTCACCCATCTTCTGCGCACCCTGTCTCCTCACCCCCCCACCCCATACTTACATCGGAAGCCCAGCGCAATGATCTTTGGTGGACCGGGAATACGTCTGCATTCTTCAAAGTCAACCACAAACTGAAGCAATGCCGATAGGCTGTATAATGGCATAAATAGGGTTTTTTCAACTTTGGTGCATATCTCAGGCATTTGGGAGAATTTTTGCACCAGATTTTCAACATGAAGTTATTGGGACCCCTCCTCATGAATTCAGTCACTGTCATGGCATTATTAGGTCCCGAAAGGTGATTTCATGGTCAGTGTCCAGAATCACCTTTTGGGACCAATTAGCAAACAACAGTGCCACTGTTCATGAGGTGAGCTCTCAAAAAGCTTTTGTGGCAAATTTGGTGAAAAAAAATCTAAAAACTGACTGTTTTATGAGCATGTGTTGTGCAGTTTCCATGCACGCTTGTAACTTCACAAATCTGTAATATTTTCACTCCAGATTTTCAATATTGGCATTTTTCCACACCTTTTTATGAATAGTACAGCTGTCATTTTACACATCCTGGCCAAAATTTGTTTTCACACTTCTGGCACAGAATAGCAAGGTCACTGTGGGAAATCAGTTTGACAGATTATGAAAATGACAGTGACACTGTTCATGAGCAGAGGTCTTAAAATGCCTATGTTGTAAATTTTGTGATTAAGTCCATAAAATGACTGTGTTACAAGCATGCATTGCACATTTTCCACACACCCTTGTAACTTCACAAATCTGTAATATTTTCACTCCAGATTTTCAACACTGGCATTTTGTCACACCTCCTTATGAACAGTACAGCTGTAACTTTTCACATCCTGGCCGAAATATGTTTTTGTACTTCTGGCGCAGAATAGCATGGTTGCAGTGGGAAATCAGTATTTGGAACAGATTAACAACAAGTGAGTGAGGGAGGGGGGGTGAGCAAGCTCAACGGAGCTCTGTCGGGACTGTTGTGGATTTCTTTGTGGGCAGAGAAAGGTGCCAATACAGGAAGGAGCCCAGTACAAAAGGGCAACCTGCAGCACTGGGAGAAACAGAACGAGCGAGTGAGAGAAGGGGAGTGAGGGAGTGAGTGAGCTCAATGGAGCTCAGTCGGGACTGCTGCAGATTTCTTAATGAGCAGAAAAAGGTGCCAATGCAGGCAGGAGCTCAGTACAAATGGGCAGCCTGCAACGCTGGGAGAAACAGAATGAGCTAATGAGAGAAGGGGCACGAGCAAGCTCAACAGAACTCTGTTGGGACTGCTGTGGATTTCTTTGTGGGCAGAAAAAGATGCCAGTGCAGGCAGGAGGCCAGTACAAAAGGGCAACCTGCAGCACTGGGAGAAATAGAATGAGCGTGTGACAGAAGGGGAGTAAGCAAGCTCAAAGGTGCTCTGTTGGGACTTTAGAGTTACCCACCTGCCCAGGGTCCTGTGTGGTCCTATATTATAGCAGGGTCTTTGGGGTGGAGACAAAGCAATGATTAGATACTTTTATGATTGCTGTAATAATACAGATTTAGATGTTCTGTTTATTTCTCTAACTGAGCTGAGTAATACTTGGAGTGCAATACAATTTCTAACTGGGCTAAGTGAAACTATGAGGGCTGAGAACAAAAAGTGTGGTAGCTGAGGGGTGAAAAATGGACAAGAAGCCTTTAGGATTGCTACAATGATACAGTATCTAATGGATGAGATTTGAGACTGAATTAACCCAGTTGGCAAGGGACAGTAGGGGGACTAGTGTGGGAGGAAACAGGAGTTTGAGTTAATAGGGCCCTAACACTTGTGGTAGGGTACAGAAACCAGGAGTAAGAGCCCGTAACATAAAATGGGGGCCAAAATGGGACAGGTGCCATGAGTCAATAGGGCAGGCATCTTTGGAAGGGTGGTGGGGTGTACAGGGTGTGGGTCTGCCATGATCCTGGACTGGACTTGGAGGATGGGGGGGTGTATAGTCTGTAGACAACTGGCTAGTTTGAGAGAGGAACTGTGGATGTTAGGAAGGGGGGAATAGGGGATGGCAAGGGGGACAGAGGAAGACCAACTAGGGACTGAAACTGACCCCAGTATCAGAGACAGTAGCAGAAAAGAGAGGAGAATGGAGGGGTGCCTGAGGTGAGGAGGGGCCCTGATGGGGAGAAAGAGACCACGAGGAGTACTAGGGAGGGAGGGAGGGAGAGAGAGAGAGAGAAGCTGGCTGGGTAGGGAGGGACCAGGGTGGGACCGGGGGGCGAGAGAGGAACAAGTAGGGGGGAACTGACAGGGGAAAAGATATAGGAGGGGTATCGACTAGGAATATATTCGAGCTTCTGCTATGGGAGAGAGGGGAACAGGAACATACTGAAGGGGAGAACAAGCAGGGCATGAGAAGGATGGCAACAGGTGAGGAAGAGATAACGAGGACTAAAGGGTAGAAGGGGTTAGTAAGGAAGGAGGGGTGACTGGAGGAAAGAAGGCAATGGGAAGGGGAAGGATGGGAGGCATCACTATCGGGGTCAAAGGGAATGGGGGCTCTAAATCGACAACAACGGTGATAGGAGAGGGGTTGGAAATTAACAGGGGAGGAGGGGAGTCCAACATGGGAAGAACAGTAGGAAGCAGTCAGGCTGGGAAGGGGTTCAAGGGGGGGGTGGGAGGAATAAAGCACAGAAAAGGGGTGAGGCAGAAGAAGCGGTTACAGATATAGAGGTCACAGAAGGTGCAGTTGGTGGGGGTAAGTGGGGAAGAATGAATACTGGGGTGGTGAAAGTGGCATTATAAGGGAAAGGGAGTAAGGGATGGGGGTACTTGTCCTGGGGGATTCTATACTGAAAGGGGTGAGATGGGGCAGAAGGGGGTGAAGGCACAGCCGTATTTGGGTTGAAGGTATCCCCAGGTTGACTGCAGCAGGGGCAGGCACTGCTCAAATGTGCAGCAAGGGGGAGGAAGAAACCTCATTTACTATTGCATGTGGGTACAAACAACTTGGCAGGGGAGACTATGGTAGTAGTGAGGGGAGGTTCTAGGAGTTGGACTGGCAGTGTGAGAGCATGGGGTAGTCAGTGGTAGTCTCGGAGGTACTCCCAGTACCAAGTGCAAGTATGGGGAAGAAAAGTAGGATTGAGGAGTTCAATGAGTAGCTGAGGAATTGATGCCACACCAAATTTTTGGGTCAGTGACTAACTGGGGTAGGGTCTGGGGGAATAGTGACTCGTACACGGTGGACAGGCTACACTTGAGCAGGAAGGGGACGGGAGTGTTAAAGGAGGGATTAGAGGGCTATGTCTCTACTAAGGTGGATTTAAACTAGTTAGGGGGGGCAAAAGACTGAGGTTGGTAGAAAGGTCCGGACAGGGGAGCCTAATGAGCTCACCCCCCTAGATATAGGTAATGGCAGAGGCGTAGTAACCCTGGCAGGGGCCGGGCAGAGTGGTCTGAGCGTAATACAGAAGGCACCACCACCCAATAAGAATAACAAGGAGAAAGAGTGCGGCTCCTTCAGAGAAGTCTGAATACTATAATTTTGTCTTCTTTTTGTCTTTTTTGCTAGTATTACAATAGTACTTTCATGATAATTTTGGGTAGCATTCAGTAGTAGTAAAGTAGTCTGCCCACCAGCCAAAAAATTTAAATGAGCTATGTATTTGAAGACTAACTTAGTAATAACTAAGTATTTGGTTAGTAGTTAGGTAGTCTTATATGCAAATGTATGCAAATTAAGGCAATGCTGTTAGATGATTACTTAAATGATTACTTCTGAATTGTATAACAGTACCAACGAAGACTAATGAAGGCTAGTTGTATACATAATAATAATAACTTTAGTTTTAGGACACTTTTCAAAAATACCAACACACCTAACAAATTTAAAAAATGCATCAAACATTCAAATCATTAAAATAATGTAAAAGAAACCAGCTATAGAATTATCTAGTCACCAAAAGCTTGAGCCCACAAGTGTGTTTTTAAGATTTGCTTAAATCCCTCCATGGTTGTGCACTCCTGTATCTGATGGGGTAGAGAATTCCAGAGAGTTAGGGCCATGTGCATAAATGCACAGACCCCATAAGATTTCAAGCACACCCTCAGAATCCTAGCAACCCCTCGATGGCTGAGCGGAGCAATCGTCCTGGGCAGTAGGAGACCAGAAACTCTTTCATGTAGTTCGGGCCGAGTCCATGTAGGGTAAAAGTCAGAAGACCGACTTTAAAGGTGATCTGCCACTGTACCGGCAGCCAGTGCAGTCCACGCAGCACCGGCGTAATGTGACAGGATCTAGAAGTTCCCGTCAAAAGCTGAGCCGCAGCATTCTGCACTAGCTGCAAGCAGCAGATTTCCACCCCAGGTAGCCCTAGGTAAAGGGAGTTGCAGTAATCAAGGCGCAAGGACACAAAGTTGTGGAAGATCACTGAATGGAACAAGGTTTTTAATCCTGGAGATTTTCCTAAAATGGTAAAAGGAGGATTTGATGACAGCCGACACCTGCGAATGCAGTCAGCCCTTCCTCAAAAATTACTCCTAGGTTTTGCACCCGTTCAGAGGTCGGGAGTGATACACCCCCAAGAAAGAGTCCTGAGGGTAAACCCACCCCCGACCCCCCTATGCGGCGTGCCGGATCCACAACCAATACCTCAATCGTTTTTGAGCTTAACTTTAGCCAACTGGAATCCATCCACTCCTGGATTTCTGTGAGACAGCTATTCAAGACTGAAAGAGCTCCATCTTGGTCGGGTGCAAAAGAAAGGTAGAGCTGGGTATCATCACCATAGCAGTGAAACCTCAGCCCATACCTTCTTACAATGTCTCTGAGGGGCAGCATGTACACTGCCAACAACATGGGGGACAGCACTGAACCCTGAGGGACCCCATACGACAGAGAAACTGGGTCCAAGGAGAAAATAGTGGTAAAGCAGTAGTGCTGTAGTACTCAATTAGTATTTATATAGAGCCATATATGTAATTTGTGCAGCATAGGCTGTGTGCTGTGCTCCAGCTGTGCTTGCATCTAACCCAGCTGCTGGTGCTGCTCACATGGACTGGTTTTGAGCAGCAGCAGCATGCATATGGCCAGTATACAGTGCCAGTACCTGGGGCAGGCCCATCCACTGACACTGTATACAGACCATATGCATGCTGATCCTCACTCAAAACCCATCCCTGTGAGCTGTACCTACAGCTGGGCTAGCTGGCAAGCACAGCTATTATACAGCATGCAGCCTATATGTCTGCAGACCATCCTGCTGTATGTACACCTCAAAGCACAGGATGTATCATGGCTTGAGGGTATCCCACTCTTGTTATCCACACCACTTCTCTAGTGTAAAAGAGACAAATTTAAAGTGTGCGTCTGTGAACACTGCAGGTGTGACTGTACTCTATCCCTCTGTGGCACGCAGTCTATATACTGCTCTTGTAATCTTCATGTGGCCAGGGTTTCATGCTGAGTGACAGCTTTGGGCTGTACCAATACCAAAGTGTTGCTTCAAATGCATCCATGAGAACACTGGCAGTGCAAAGCAATAAAGAAATACTGTTGCCTACGCCCTCATTTTTCTGCTGTATCTACCTCTGTTAGTGCTCTAATATGTATTGGCACTTTAACACGCTTTACTGTAAAATGTACTAGCACTGTTACACACATCTCCTTAATGTAATGGTACACCAGTACCCACAATCCCCTACTCTGCATGGTTCAGGAGATCCAGTCTGCTGGCAGAATGGGAATCCAACTGGATGCCCACTGGCATCTTCAACTCCACTTGCATCTGGCTCCCTGTCCCCACTACACTTCTACATGCACAAGTGGGGAGGGGCAAGAGAGGCAAGATTATATGGCACATAAAAAGATGTTTGTCCAGCTTCTTTAACTCCCAAAATAAAAGCCTTTATCAATAAAAATAAATTTATCTTTGCTGATATTTAACCAGTTTGAAGAAGATTGCACCAAATGGAGGGTCAAGATCTTTTGCTGTGCAGAATGACCTAAAGCGAAAAAATAATTATTGAAGCTACATAGGCATGTTACTTCATGACCAAAATGAGTGATGAATAAACTTGAACATTAAAACGCAGTTGTATAATACAGTTTATGTTCATTAGAAGAAAATTGCAATAAATGTAAATTTTTTCTAAATCCAATTGAAATCATGCATATTGGCCTAACAATATTTGAGTTCATTTAATGATACATGTCTGCACTTACACCTTAAAGCCGACAATTATGATGCTCTCTACCCACTACAGTTACAGATCAGTAAGCAAGTTATTACTAAATACACACAGATACAAAGATGTAGTCGGCAGATAGGGGTCTTGTGGTCCATCCAGTCTGCCCTATCTCTCTTTCTAATGCTTAAGGTACCCCAGATGTAACAAGGCCCTCCCTTCACCTTAGCTTGATAATTCTCATGTGAATCCCTGTACCGTGGCTACCCTCACCACTTCCTGTGGGAAACTGTTCCATCTCTCCACCACCCTGTCAACGAAGTAGAATTTCCTCAAGTTCCCTCTAGGTTTTCCCCCTTTAGTCTCACACTGTGCCCCCTTGTTCTGCTATTTCCTTTCGTGTGAAAGATGCTCCCCTTTGGTATCCTGTGGATCCCCTTTAGATATTTGAAAGTCTCTATCATGTCCCCCCTCTGGTACCTTGTTGATCCCCTTTAAGTATCTGAAAGTCTCTATCATGCCCCCTCCTTTTCCTCCAGGGAGTACATACTTAGAGCTCAGTCTCTCCTCATATGACTTTTGCAGCGTCCCTGATGCCATTTTTGTTGCCCTCCTTTGTACAGTCTCCATCCTGTCTTTTTTTGTAGATGGGGCCTCCAGAACTGAACACAGTACTCCAGATGAGGCCATACTAGGGAGCAGTACAATGGTACCACCACTTCCCTCCTTCTACTTGTTATACCACTCTCTAACTACCCTAGCATTCTGTCACTCTTTCCAACTGCTTTGTCGCACTGTTTAGCCCCTTTGAGGTTGTCTTCTATGACTACCCCTAGATCCCTTTCCTCTGTGGTGGCCTCCAGTGCTATCCCATCTAGTTCATTCTCAGCCCTAGGATTCCCCCACTCTAAATGCATAATCTTGCACTTTTTTGCATTGAAACCCAACTGCCATTCCTTGGATCAGTTTTCTAGCCTCTTCAGATCCATCCTCATTTTTATGTTTGCTTGCACGCATGTGCAAGAAACATAGTGCCATGAACGGAGATTTCGGAGGTGTGTCACCTCTTCCAATTCAGGCACTGGCTGGCAGGCGGTTCTCTAGAGTTATGCATTTTGAGCTGTCTGTGACACGCCCAAAATGCAGTGGCATAAAGTTGAAAGGGGAGCTACGCTTGAGTGAGCACCGATCAAGACATCGGCTGCTCATGCACAGCTCCCCCACGCACAGACAGACGGCGCTCCTCATACTGAATAGCCAACAGGGTGCCCAATCCCCATCGGGTGAACGCCCCCCCCAGCCCTTGTGCCACGCTGGGAGCCCACCCCAGCGTGGCAAACCGGGTGATGCTTTGTTTCTATTTTACGATAGGTGCCCAACTCTCAGTCGGCTGAACGGCCCCAAGTCTTTTTGTGCCATGCTGGAAGCCCACCCCAGCGTGGCAAATGTCCCATGACGCCTTTTTTATTTAAGACCTGTAAAATAAAAATCAGTTTCGCGGGCGCTGCCTCCCAACGCCTCCCACAACCCGTGACCCACCCACTGCGACTCCAGCCTCCTCCCACCCCAACCCTATACTTACTCATGGACTCTGGCGCGACGATCTCGTGGACTGGGAACACGCCTGCACTCTTCAAAGCCGACCGCTGAACTGAGGAAATGCCAGTAAGCTGTATAATGGGTTACATGGGGGTTCAACTTATTGTACTATCTCGGCATTTTGGGAATTTTGCACCAAATTTTCAACATTGTTTTGGGACCCTTCATGAATTATTCACTGTCATGGCGGGATTCATGCCCGATATGATTACAGTAGTGATCATGCGAGGACTGTGAAATCACCTTTGGGCTCTGAATACTGCCATGACAGTGACATCATTCATGAGAAGGTCCCAAAACACCATGTTGAAAATTTGGTGCCAAAATTCCAAAAAATGACTGTTTTACGAGGGTGCGTTGGGCAGTTCCTCCGCAGGCTCGTAAGTTCGCGAAATTTCAATATTTTCACTCCAGATTTTCAACATTGCCATTTTACCACACCTTCTTATGAGTAGTATAGCTGTCATTTTTACATCTCACCCAAAATTTGTTTCCACCCATGTAACGTAGAACGGCACAGTCGGTGTGCGAAATCAATGTACGGGACAAATTAAGAAAATCACAGTGACACTGTTCATGAGCAGAGGTCTTAAAATGGCTATGTTGAAAATTTGGTGAAAAAATTCTTAAAAATGACTGTTTTTCATGAGGGTGCATTGGCGCAGTTCCCACGCACACCGTATGTCGCTAGTTTTCAATATTTTCACCCAGATTTCCAACATTGCCATTTTATCACACCTTCTTATGAGCAGTACAGCTGTCATTTTTCACATGTCACCCAAAACATGTTTCTGCCCATGTAGCACACAATGGCGCAGTCGTGTGCGAGATCAATGTACGGACAAATTAAGAAAATCACAGTGACACTGTTCATGAACAAAGGTCTTAAAATGGCTATGTTGAAAATTTGGTGAAAAATTCCTAAATGACTGTTTTATCGAGGTGCATTGCGCAGTTCCTAACGCACACCGTAAAGTTCGCTGAATTTTCAATATTTTCACCCAGATTTTCAACATTGCCATTTACCACACCTCCTTATAAGCAGCATAGCTGTCATTTTTCATATCTTGCCCAAAATGTGTTCCCACCCATGTAGTGCACAATGGCGCAGTATGTCAAAATCAATGTATGGGACATTAAGAAAATCATAGTGACACTGTTCATGAGCAGGGAACGAAATGGCTATGTTGGAAATTTGTGAAAATTCCAAAATGACTGTTTTATTTAGCGCAGCGCTATGCAGTTCCTGGCGCATGCTCACGAAGTTTGCAAATTTAATATTTTCACCTGCAGATTTTCAAATATTGCCATTTTATTACACTTCCTTATGAACAGTACAGCTGCCATTTTCATCATACGCTTCAAAGTGTTTCCATGATCACGTAGCTTACAATGGCGTTAGTTGGAAAAGGAAAAGCAATGTTTAGGACAGATTAAGAAAATCACAGTTACACTGTTCATGAGCAGAGGTCTTAAATGGCTATCTTGAAAATTTGGTGACAAAAGTCCATAAATGACTGTGTAACGAGGAGCAATGCGCAGTTTCCACGCACCTCGTAAGTTCATGACTTTGTAATATTTTCAGTCCAGATTTTCACCAGTGGCATTTTTCACACTTCCTATGAACAGTACTAGTCATTTTTTCACAACATAGGCTGAGTGTGTTTTCACACTTTCAGCGCTGAGATGCATGGTCGCTATGGGGAAGCATTGTCCGGCACAGATAAAGAAAATCACAGTGACACTGTTCATGATCGGAGGCACCAAAATGCCTGAGTTGACAATCTGCTGCTTGAATATCCCAACCTAATTATATTACGGGTGTTCGTTGCACAGTTTCTATGTAAGCTCATGACTTCACCATTTTTTTAAATATTTGTACTGCAGATTTGCAACATTGCCATTTTTTACACCTCCCAATGAACAGTACAGTTGTCATTTTTTACATCCTGTTCGAATGTTTTTGCACCTGTGGTGCAAATGCCGTACTCACTGTGCATAAGCAGATTTGGTTAATCAACTCGATATTTCCCCTGTTCATGAGGCGGGTCACAAAAAAACATGTTGAAAATTTGGATTAAAATACCAACAAATGCCTGAGGTATTAGGGTTTCCAACCATACGCCCAACCTCTGTAGAGAATGACAGGCACTGAGGTGTGACTTGGGATTCTTGCCTGTAATGCTCATACCATTCCACACCCTGCAGCCAGTGAGAGGTATCGAGGTGTGCCTGGACCTCAGCCCCAAAGTTCACCCCATTCTCCTATATCGCACCCATCTCCATCGCATTTCCTAATGGTGGAATGGGGGTGATAAGGGCCAACCATCTAAGGAACACCACATGGTCGGCGGTCAGTGTCTTCAGGGTGGTGTGGTGAAATAGCAAGCGCTATTATGCCTGATGACCCAAATGCACACCCCAATGCCTCGTCACTCTCTGCAGGGTGGTGGGTTGGCTTCAGTTCAGTACTTCACTGCCATTTCTATTACGCAGCTCTGTAACTTTCTACATTACCACTGCCAATGCCAGCAAGCAAACATTCGGCATTGACAAATGCTTGTTTTCTATACCTTCCTGTGAATCTACCCTGTTACATAGCTGTTTATCATCCGCAAACAGGCTAACTCTCCCTTTTAGACCCCCTACAACATTGCTTATGAAGACATTGAAAAGCACTGGTACCAGCACTTATCCCTGAGGTACGCCACTTGTTACCAATCCCTCCTGTGAACTAACCCCATTTACCACCACTCTTTGTTCTGTTACTCAACCAGATTCTATTCCATGTGACCACCTCTGTCCCCACCCCCCAGATTTGCCAGCTTGTGGATTAGTCTCCTGTGTGGAAATGTGTCGAAGGCCTTCCTGAAGTCTAGATAAGTCACATCTACTGCTCTGCCCTGGTCTATTTCCTTTGTCACCCACTCAAAGAAATCAAGTTGATCTGGCATGACCTCTCTGCCTTGGTCCAGTAGCCCGTTGTCTCTAGGTGAGTCCACCAATCTTTTCTTAAGTAGGGTTTCTGTAATTTTACCTATTATCAAAGTCAAACTGACTGGGCGGTAATTTCCTACCTCCTCCTTACTATCATTTTTGCAGGGTTACCACTTGTGCCCTCCTCCAGAACCATGCCTGTACAGAACCATGACTGTTTCTAGTAATCCATTGAACAGCTTGGCCAGAGGTTTAGCCAGTTCCCCCAAGAGCTCCTTTAGGATCCTTGGGAGTATCTCATTGGGCCCCATAGCTTTATCCACCCTAAACTGTTCTGGTGCTCTTTTTACTTTGTTCTCTGAAAAAGGTCTAATGTACACCCCTCCTCCCCATTTGCCCTTCTCAATTAATGGGGAACCATCCCCATTGTCTTCTTCTGTGAATATGGAGCAGTATTTGTTGAGGATGGTCACATTATAGGAACATACGAACGTGCTAGCAGAAATAGACTACCTGGTCTACCAAGCTCAGCCTGGAGTGTGCAGCTAGCACTTCTAATTTGCAGCTGCCCCACCCCCTCCCATTTGTCATCATCCCACAGCTGCTGTCCACCTCCGTCACCCTCACTGTCCCCTGATCTGTGTCCTATGCCCTTTTTAAGCTGTTCACAGATTTACATGATACCACCCATTCTGGTAGAGCGTTTCATTTTGCTATCACCCTCTTCGTGAAATACTGTCTCCTCATTTCCCTCCTAAATCTTCCCCCTCTATGCTTAACCCGTGCCCCCGGTGTCCCTCCTTAGCTTAAAGACCCCATCTGCCCCATCCTTATTGATTCCCCTCAGATACTAGAATGTCTCTATCATGTCCCCCTCTGTCTCTTCTGTCCTTCAGGGTGTACATATTCAGGTCTCCCAGCCTGCTGGCATAGTCTTTCCCCTCTATTCCACATATCTTCATTGTCCCCATCACCACCCCCGCCAGTAGCTCTAATATCATGCTTGTTATGGCCTCCAAACCACACACACTACTCCAAATGCCTTACCAGCGACCTGTAGATGCGATCACCTCTTTGCCTGGATGAAAACACCTGGCTATACACCCAATTTGTTCGCAGCCACCTCCTGCTGGGATGTTGTTCACGGTCCTCTTTAATTACCCTAGGTCCCCCTCCTCGTCAGTGATCCCCAGCTTAACCCCTCTGTCAGTATTTTCTTTGGTTCTTCGCCTGAAGTGCATAATCTATTCTTTGCATTGAACTGCAGCTGCCATTTCTGACCACTCCTCTACTTTGCTTAGTCTCCTCAGCTGCTTCAATCTCTCCTCTTCATCCACCACTGCTCCCATTTTGGTGTCTGTGAACAGACTTACCTTGCTCGCCACCCCATGCACAATATCTGATATGAACAACCCAAATAATACTGGTCCCAGCCCAGAGCCCTATGGCACTGCGCTCATCACCGGCTTTGGAGATGAGAGCTCCCCTCCCATCAGCACTTGTTGCAGCCTCCCATTCAGCCATCTTGTAATCCAGTTTTTCATTTTTGCCCCTACCTCTACAGAAGTCAGCTTCCCCCCAAGTCACCCATAAGGCACCAAATCGAAGGCCTTGCTGAAGTCCAATAAAGAACATCCACGGCATGACCCTTATCCAGCTCACCTGTCACCTAGTCAAAATATTGCATCAGATTGGTTTGGCAAGATTTCTCCGAAACAAACCCATGCTGTCTCACATCCTGCGGCCATTTCCTCCAGGTATGACTCCGTCTTTCCTTTTGTATCATTCCATGAGTTTGCATTATGGAGGTGAGACTTACTGGGAAATATCCAGTTCATCCCTTGTCTGCTCTTGTGTATGGCACTCGTGTATCATCCCAGTTAGTGGCACACATCCCAACCTAGTGAGGTGCTACAGATTTGAGAGGCTCAGTAACTCTCCACCATCTCTTAGACCTGGGTGGATACCATCGGACCTGGTGCCTTGTCTACCTCAGTCCTCTGGGACCTCCCCTCAAATCTTTTCCATCTGTCGCCTCCTCTCCCCGTCCCCACCCTCCCAGATCTTCCGTGAACTGAGCAAATGTATTCATTCAGTGATTCTGCCTGTTCTACCTTTTTCTGTCCCTCCCACCCTTTTATTCTCATTATTGCCTCCTTGTACTTCATTTTTCTCTGACATATCTGAAAAGTATTCCCCCATTAATTCCCTCAATCCTCTAAGCTTCTTCTGGGCCTTGGTTGTTCCTTTCTAGTCACCTCCCTTGACCATCTTTGGTATTCTTCTTCCTGTTCCTTTCTTCCATTCTCCTATACCTCTGATGTGTGTCTCATTTGCCCTCACCGCTTCCACCTCCTGTTCAACCAGCATGGTTTCGTTTTCTCCTCTTACTCTGTGTCTTGGTGCAGACTTCCTTCTCTGTAATCCCCATTTAATAATATCCATTTCTGCTCCACATCCATCTCCTGCCTTGTGTCTTCCAGTTTCTCTTTCAATTTCCGCATCCTCACAAAGTCCTCCCCCCTGAAGTTTACCACCCAGGTTACTGATATATCTGGCTCCATGCACATCGTGATATTAAACCACACTATTTGGTGATCACTGTAGGCTAGTAGGTCCTCCACTCTTATTTTCCTTACTGCCTCCCCATTAGTCACTGCAGATCTAGTGTTCTTTAGCCTAGTAGGTACACTGACCAACTGCATCAGGAGACCTCTGAATCACTACCAGGAGAACTTGCTCTAACACTGAGGTGACCAGGTTCAGTCAACCCCGGCGGTTGATCCCCCTCACAGCCACCTTCCTTTTCTACCTACCTTCTTGTTGTCCCACTAATTCCTGGTCAAGATCTTCAGACTGGTTGTGTGCTTGTATACCAACCCAATCCTCAGTTCACCCTCAGTCTAGGAGTCAGGATTGTCTCGTTCTCCTCTTCTCCCTTGTCCCTGTGCATTTGATCCATCCTCACATGGGTGCCACCCTACTCCCCTCCTCCTTACGGTCCTTCCTATCATGATACACTGGGATTGCCAGATTCGAGTCCCGTGCTCAGATGCTCACATTTCCATGACAGTTGCAATATTCACCCTCCACGCTGCCAAGAGTGCATGTAGCTCAGCTGATTTATTGTTTGCTTCGCATTCAGCAAGAACACCTTCATCATGCCCCTTTCCCTTCTTCTCCTCCTTCCCCTTCTCCTCCCTCCCTTTTCGCTTTCTTGAGTCCTTCCTACACTTTCTTGAGGGGTAGCGTGACTCACCTATGGATCGCTGCCTGCCTGCTGTCCTGCCACCCCAGTTTAAATCACCTTTGTCACACTATACCTCCAGTCTTGCTTTGTCTTCTTCCTCCTCACCATAGTTGCAGCCTATCTCTTGAAACAGGTTGTTTCCCAGGTACTGCCCAGCCACCCACAGCCCCATCCCTTAGTTCGACACCATTCCGCCAACCATGCATTCAACCCTAATCCTCTCCTCTCCTTTCTCACTGTGTGCTTATAGTACTGGGAGCGCCTCTGAGGCCACAGACTTCTGCTCCTCACTCAACCTTCCCACTCCTCATACCTCTCCCTTGTTCCTCAGTGTCTCCCACTAGGTCATTTTGTCCACATGTACTACAATGCGGTTTCCTCCTGCCTCCTTCACACCTAGGGTGCCTGTCCTGCCTTGTTTGCCTTTAATCCCAGTATGGACTCCACCCATCTGTGTGCCTCTCCCTTTGCCCCATCTGTCCCTTGAGTATGGAGTCCTCAAACACCAGTACACCCCCTTCTTCCTGTTTCCTTCACCACCCCCCCACCCAGGTTCTCATTCCCAGGGTCCTCAAGGTGGTGCTTTTTTTTTTCCAATGTCGTCTCCTGCCCCTCCAATTGAGACCCCTCCCTCCTCTGTTTGACTGCCAACCTCCTCTCCCTCCTGTCCTTTCTCAGTATTGTCCCTCCTGCCACCCTGCTCAATCACTCCACTAACAATGCCTCTCACCCCTCCTCTTAGTGAGTACTATCCCTTGTGCAGTCTCCTCCTGTGTCCTCATCCCCATGTGTGGGTAGTACAGAAAACATGTTCCCTACACTTTTTGCGTTACTATGTGTTTTCTCCTCCCTTCTGCTGCTCCTCCTCTTTTGCTAGGCTCTACTAGAGTCCACCCTTCATCAACTGGCTTCCTGTCTGGTTGCCCTCCCTCAACCCTGTTCCTTCTCTGTGGTGCCCCCATTCTCTTAGATGTCAGCTCTTCTACCAATGCAACGCTCCCCTCACCCCTCAACCTCCCCAGCTCCCTGCCAAGCTACTGAACCTCATCTTTGAGCATCTTTATCCTGTGGCATATTGGGCACCCTCCCAACCTCCACAGTATGTTCATCCACACTGTTGCCCCACAACCATTGCACCCCACAGTCCTACCCGTGGTTCACTCAGCTATACAGGACAGTGGATGCAGTCTCTCTCTGGTCTGGCTGCACTTGTTTTAAACCCAATCACAAACCCTGTGTTAGCATTCCTAAGTCTCACAAGCACATGCAGTCAGGTGTGTCCAGTCCAGCCAACAGTGTGTGTGTACAGATATCAGTTACTGTGTGATGTCACACACTACAGTATAAGGATGTAATTCACTAGATGGAGGATGGGTCCTCCTAGTACTAGAGACAGACAATCAGCTACCCAGCAGACACTCACTGAGACACTAGCTGCAACAGCAAATCCCCAAACGTTACCTTACCAACTTAAGTCACAAAGTCCCTAGTACCACATTGTAATGTCTTTCTCACTACCCTACCCTCTGCCCAAAGTCTTGCAATCCTCTCCTGTCTTCCTTCCAGTAATATAACTAAAGAATGCTCTCCTCCTTGTTTCACTGATTTAGCTATTTTTCATGGTTTTGGATTTCTCTGTCCACCACCTTGTTCGCTTCTTTCATTTTCCAAGTATTCTTGTTGTCCTCCTTGCTTTGTGTTGCCTTGTACTCAGAAAAGTCATCTTTCCTCTTGCTGACTTTCTCTCCCCGAGAGTAATAGTGCTTTCCTCTTTCTTTTGCTCTTGCTGCAGGCCTGGCACTGTGGTTTGCTACCAGGTGCAGTGCTTCCCTTATCTTAGTCCACTGTTCCACTCTCTGTATGTCAAGTAGTCTTCTCATACTGGCTGCACTTGTTTATAAACCCAATCACAAACCCACCAATAGTATCCTGTCCACAACACATGCAGGTGGTGTCCAGTTCAGCCACAGTGTATACAGATATCAGTTACTGTATGATGTCACACACTACCAGTATAAAGGATGTACCACTAGGATGGGGATGTCCTCCTGAGTTCAGAGACAGACAATCACACCCCAGCAGACACTGTACTGAGACACTCAGCTGCAACAGCAAATTCCCCAAACAGGTACTTTACCAACTTAATCGTCTTTAGTCACCACATTGTCAATGTCTTTTCTCCACTACCCTACCACCTCTCCCAAAGTCTCACAACCCTCCTGTCTGTCTCTTCTCTCATAATATAACTAAAGAATGCTTCCTCCTTGCTTCACTGATTTAGGCTTTTCCATGGTTTGGATTCGCTGTCCTTACACTTGTTCGCTCCTTCATTTTCAAGTATTCTTGCTTGTCCTCCTTGCTTGTGTTGCCTTGTACTCAGAAAGTTTCATCTTTTTCCTCTACTATTTTGTTACTCCCGAGAATAATAGCTTCTTTTTGTTTTGGTAGGTCCTGGTAAATGGTTTGCTACCAGGTAGTGCTTCCTTATCTTAGTCCACTGTTCCATCACTCACCTATGTCATCGTCTTCCGTATAGTTTTCCTGAATTAGTCCTTCCTCTAATGAAGTCTGTCCTGTTGAAATCCAGAGACAGATAGAGATAGAGAGAGATATATTTGAATTTGTTTGCCCAAGTAGATTTATGTCAAAGAAACATGACCAATGTTTTAATTCTCAGAAAGTAAAAGTGGAAGAAGACTGCATGGTACTGTATGCCAAAATTTGCTGTAGAAACAGGGCTTTATGTTCATGGTTAGTCTGCTCAATGACAGCTAGCACCCTTATACGTGTGCCATCCTCCTCCTTTCCCCCTATTGTCACTGCTAGGTTTTTGTAAAATATACAACGACAGGGGTGACATTGGCCCCACCACCCACCCTCCAACCTCACCTCTGCAGTATCAACTCTGCTACAGGCAACCTGCCAACCTGCCCACCTCCAGCTCCCATAACCCTGCCCCAGGGCAACACAAGCTCTCTGCCTTAGTACTGTGCTACCTTGCCCAGCTTGGTCTGTATTCATGGACTCATCAGACCTCATACTACCCCTTGGTTACAGGCTTACCTGTCCTCCTGCTAGCACATGGCCCTGCCTGTTTTTGCACCACTCTTCTGGCCCATGTTGTCCTTTTGGGACATGCCCCTGGTCCCGGGTCTGTGACCACCCTTGCCTCTGTGCCAGAGCAACCACCTTTCTCCTCAGCCTTGCTCACCCATTGGCCCCACTCATCCAGCCCACCCCACCATCCCTAGAATGTCCTGGTTGTTCCCCAGTTCACATATAGCTCTCCCCCAGACCACTACATTCCACCTGTACTAGCCACTATCTGCCTTGTGTCTATCTATATCCACCCTGTTCCCCACTCTGACTTCCCTGGTCTAATTTGCCCTAGCCCCATAGCCCTGCCCAAGGACAACACCAGGTCTAGGGCTCTTGGCCCACCTCAGTTCTGTTCCCACAGTCATACCCCTAACCTCCTGACCTCCTGCCTGGATTAATGGCTCACTAGTCTTGGTGGCCTTGCCTCTGTTCCACTGCAACTCCTCCTATCCTTAGCAGGTTCTGCAATCCCCCTGAGGAGAGCAGTCCTTGATGTTTGGTTTTCAACCTTAAATGACCTCCAACAAACAGAGTTTGTCATGGCAGAATGTCACTGTAATGGGGGAGGCAGAGTGGTGTGGTCATAGCACCTGATGGGTAGTATTATTGATATATCACTGACCAGGAGCATAATGAGGCCTCGACACTGCAGGCAGAGGGCCTTATAGCCCCTGGAAGGTCCATTATATCCCATAACACCCACCTGGAGGGTATTATTACACTTAGAAATGGACATGTGTGTAAACTTTAAGTAATCAAATATTAGAGGAACTGCCTCTGAAAACTCAAAAAGTGTGACCAGTTTTTTTTTTGTAATAGTCCCTGTGTTTGTGTGCTGTTCCATTTACTGTTGCTCCCCCCATAACTGAGTCATTCTGTCAAGTGTCCACCTCCAGTAGTAAAACAAGAGCATGAGTGTTGTATCATGAGCTGAATGTTAATCTGTTTGTAATAAGTCCCAAAGAAGAAAAAAAAAACAAGTCCATTTACTTCGGTGGTGATCCTGCGTGGCTTCTTTTTGGGTGGAACTGAACAGGCACACTAGTGTGCGCGACTTAGATGGACGGTCAGGAACATTACTTGGATGAAGATCAAGGGAGCCAGCGCAGCATTACAGGTGTGAAAGTAAATCAAAGAGGAACCATGTGGTTTTATTCATTGAGGGTGCATAGGTTACTTTATTGTAGCGCTGTGCTGGCGATAAAAATGTAACACGATTGGGACGGTCAGGTGAGCCGACATTGGGGAAAAAGGTAAGCGTGCAAATCAGGATGAATTTCTTTTTTTCTGTGAGGAGTCGTGGAGGAACAGAAACAGCATCATGCTGGGAGTTAATGACTTTTTTGTAGAGAGTGGTGTGGTGGTGGGGAGCTGGTGAGTCAGTATGTGAGGTAAAACAATGGCAGCTGCTCAGTGTGACAATCCAGGGTGCCTAATAATGTCATAAGTAATGGGGCACCCCGAATTGGGACTTGTTTTTTTATTAGGCATTGTTAAAAAATAACAACACCTGTGGCAGGGGGCCTTAGCCAATCAGCGTGCAGGTTTTATGAGACCCATTTTCTAAATGTCATTCATAAAATGCGGAAATTAATCTTTCCTCACATTATCAATGAGATTTGTCACTCTAGGCACTCACTCTCACTTGGTGCTTTCCTGCTGTATTGTGCAGCTGACAGATTGAGCAGGTGGGCATACTCTGGGTTGGGGGGGGTTGCAATTGGGCCATCCTGAATATTAGCACAAAGCCAGCTCCTGCAGTGGTTTCTAAACCCAGTAATCCATCTTTTAGAATACTCAGAGAAAAAATGTACCATTTAGAACATGAAGTATTTCTCTGAACAGCTGCGCAGTTACACTCACGCTCCGGCAAACCAGATGCAGGGCCTGGAGCACAATCTGATTAGGACAGGAAAACCCCTTCACAAACACCAATTTCAAGATACTGCCCAATAAAAAAAAAAAAAAAACAGTACTGGGTGCTATTTTAAACTCAGCACTTATGAGGTGGTTTGCCTGTCACTTGTATGTTTTGGAAACTCCCTGTTCATATAATTATATATAATGAACCCACCTCATTGCAAAATGCTCTGGTAACCTCACAATTTGTGAGGTTAGAGACATTTTGAAGGCACTCGAACTTTGCTCTCATGCCCATTATGTCACTAACATCAGTCAGTGTGGCTTATTTTGCATGGAAGGGGGTTCATTATTCTCTGTATGTGCCTGCAGCCTTCTATCCAATCTCATAAGCAAAGTAGGGTCTGGTCAGGAGACCTCCAACAAACGCCAGGTAGGTTTGAGTCTGAAAAAGCTTTCATTACCAGGCCAAAATAAATAAATAAATATCCTCCATGTCCTTTAACTGTTGCTCAGGCTAAACAGTTCCTCGTAGTTCACCTTGTGTATTCCTTTTAAGGGATTCCCTAGTGAGGGGCACAGGGAAGGAAGTGGGTCCAACACCACACGACCAAGAGGTGGTACGTTGCATCCCAGAGATGGAGGCTTTTAAGCAGGGTCTGAAAACTTTATTCACTCATGTGCTTGGTGTTTAATCATCCCCACAGTGTTATGTACCCAACATGAGCCCCCTCCCTCCAAAGCATCCGAGACTATGCCACCTGCCTCCTCAGTATCCAATACTACCTCCCTCCATGGCTCCAGACACAAGCCCCCTCCCTCTACAGCACCCAACACTAGCACACCTGACTCCTCAGTACCCTACACCAGCTCACCTTCATCAACAGCACCCAACACCAGCCACCTTGTTGTGTCCACAGCACCCAACGCCAGTCACTACTGTCCACTGCACCCAACACCTGCCACCTCCCTCCACAGCCTCCACGATACTAGCCCCTCCCTCCACAGCACCTGACACTAGCAAGTTTTCCTTACTGCCCCCCATGACAGTAGCCCCCTTGACTGTACACCTAACACAGACCCAACACTACCCTGGCTCCCTCCATTGCCCCAGCCACCAACCCCCTGTCTCTACTTCCAGACTCAACCCCCACACACCACCCCTCCTTCTTTCACCACAGTCTCTTTGAACACCCTTCCCTGTCTAGGCATCCCACTTTTCTTTACCCCCCTGGATGTCACCTCCCTCCCTCCTGGGCCCCCCTGACTCCCAGAAACCACACCCCTTCCACCTCACCCATTTGAGAATCATATATACACTTGTTACCCACCTGCCCTGCATGGTCCCCTCTGGATACCACCTCCTCAGACACCTGAGGCACACATATACCCTTCTCTACACTGTCCCTCCACTCTGAAACTAGCCCCCTCCCTCCTTCCACAACTCCCAACCCAAGTTGATCCATCTTCTAAAGCCCAAGACACTAGCCCCCCCTCAGCCCCCGACAATAGCCCCAATTCCTTCCTTGGCACATGACACTAGCCCTACCTCCTTCACTGGCACCAAAATTGTCACTGTCCCACTAGCTAAATGTAGCAGATTTTGTATCTAGCTAGTAAGATTTTCCTTTATCTAGCCCTGTGGACTTGTACTTGAGAAGGTAACACTTCAGTAAGTATACCAGCAGGGCTGTTGGAGAAGTCTGTGGGGATTTTTACCTAGTTACCAAAAAAAACTATTTTCCCAGTCACTAGCCCTGTTAGCTAGTGACTGCAAAACCACATTTTGACCTCTAAATTAAATATGACTTACCTGCTGTGTTCGAATCACAGTGACCAGGGTTGGATTGGCTTGGGTTTGGGTATTCTGGTAGTATCTAAAAGGAAAGCACAGAGAAGGATGTGGAGACAAAAGTGTCAGAGGTTCTACAGGAGAGATTAGAGGTTAGAATTAAACAAGATAAGATGAGATACTTATCTGAAAGGTAGACAGTCAACATCTGGCCAGATCTGTTAAAATAAAGGTAAAAATGAAGAACGTATAGTAGCTTGAGTAGCGAGAGTAGCAGGGAGATACAAATGGTAATACAATATAGGAGTAAAAAAAGCAGAGTTCTAGTAGAAAAGACAAAATTAAAGAGAAACTACTGCATCATAACAGTTAAAAAACACTAGATTTTCACCAATTGTATTTTAACTTTATTGTCTCTAGTTATTTATTTATTTTTTTTTACTTTCCCATGCTGTTCATCTACTAAATATTGCAGGTAATGCAACACTTATTCCACTAAGTCTTTCAAAACCTAGAGTTCCTTCCAACCTTAAATTAGTGTCATTATGTAATTATATACCCACATAATCCACTATACACAAATCAAACTATACTTATCTAATAGGTAAGGCATTATGGACCCCATATTCAAAGCCAGCAAGCTGCGCGCACACACACAGGAGTGCCACATGAGAAAATGGGGACAACTGGTTCTGGCATCATATTCAAAAGAATAGCACAATCTGAACTGACTGCACTATTCATTTGAATATCTGCCATGGTAGAGTGGCATCCAGCCAGTGTTCACCATGCTTTGTGCTGCGCTACAAGAGTACAGGCTAAAGACCAACCATAGGGGTAATGCACAGCACACACTGGTTAGTTCTGCACCCCTATGGGCAAGTATTCAAACAAAAGTGTAGATGAACCCACTGCACTGTAAGGTCATTTGTATACCCATTATGGAC
Organism: Neoceratodus forsteri; assembly: GCA_016271365.2. NCBI lineage: Eukaryota > Metazoa > Chordata > Ceratodontiformes > Ceratodontidae > Neoceratodus > Neoceratodus forsteri. The sequence continues at coordinate 26,723,233 of JADMNL010000035.1, read as the reverse complement.
TCCACTACATGCTACTGCAGTGGCTCAGTGTTTCTGGACCATGTCCCCCTCCCATGCTGATTCCCATTCTTGTTTAAAAACAATAACTCCCTGGTGGTCCAGCAGTCTCTCAGCCCTGATCCCCATCCTTGTTTGAAAAATGAAAGAATTCCCTGGTGGTCCAGTGGTTTTCCCTCCCTAACCCCTACCTGCCCATAGCAGACAAACCCCATCTCTGGTGGTCTGGTGGACCCCCACTCTGGCAGGTAGTGTCTGATCACCCCAATGTCCCCCTCAACCCAGGACTGAGAGCCAGCAACCGGCACATCCTTCTGATTACTTCCACATCTGGTCTTAGACCGAGTGAGTTCTCCTGGCACCCATACTGTACAGTGCACCCTACAAATGCAGTACAGCCCCCCTCTTCCTGCAGAAATGCACTTTGGAAAAAATGTAGTGTACAGGCAGAGTCATGGCATTCATGGTATTCCCATCCCCATACTATTTCCGTCCGCTCTGATACCTGGGTCACAAACTGCAGTCACGCCAAGAAAACTATAAAATTCACAGTATATATAAACATAAACTCTATGTAAGCTATTGGTGACATAGTTTAGTTTTCTTTCACAAAATACTATGCCACAACAATTTCTTCAGCTAATATTAAATATTTTGTTAAGCCAGCTGTTACTGATTTTATTTACCCCTTTTTCCAATAAAAAAAAAATTCTTCAGCTTAAATGGCACAAGGTTGAAAAGTAAACTGCCTAGCAACATTCACTGGCTTGCAACATACTACAAAAAAAAAAAAAAAACACAACAGCATTACAAATACTACATTTGAATTCAAAGCCTGGAGGAGAAAGTCTGTGCTCCTACCACACACAAAAACATATGTATTCAAACAACTGCAACTGCACACATTTCTTAGTCTAAAAGTCCAGTTTCTTTATGACAAAACTTTAAAAATGCAGTAAAAACAAAGAAAGCACTAATTAAACATATGCAGCAAATCAAGATTTCAATTGCAATCTGATCCACCACAGCATTTGGAAACTTTGCAAAACTGTACTATATTTAAGCTGAGACTCTCTAGAACTACTGTAGATTAAAGAAACATCTTTCTGAGTTAAACATTTTACAAAACTGTAGAAAACAAATACCTAAAAAATTTCTCACTAGTCTCACAGAGAAGCTGCAACTGCCATGACTGTTAGGGAACTAGGAAGTGCCTCCCTCCAGCAGTATCACATCCTGCCAAAAGGCAAAAGAATCATGGGAAATGAAGTCTTAGCTGAGTAGATTTTTAAAGCAACATGCAAGTTCATGCTGTCAGTTTTGCAAGATGTTCAAAATTATTTATACAAGAAATGAGAGTCATAAGGACATTTACACAAGGTTGTATCTTAGAGGACTGGCTTTAGTTAACATTTACTTACCTAGGGTTGTCAAAAATGAAGGATATCTTTTTTGGTGAAGTCCTGCTTTTCTGCACAAGTCTTCATAATTAAACAGAGTCTTGGGAGATCAAATATGGTCATATCTGATTCTGAACCAGAAGCTACTGTGGCAGACTTGAAATATTTAAGCAATAAGGAATGACCAGGGGTTGCATTAACCATGTGTAAATCACATCTTTGTGAGGTAATGTGGCATAAGGTGAAGATGAGTGCCATGCCCCAATGGTGTGATTCAATTATTTGCAACCCCTGTGAGTACCTTATTTTTTTTAGCAATGTGAATACAAAAAAAAAAAACTCTTCAAACTAGCCTTTTACATTTTTTTTATTAATTAATTGTACCTAATTTTATATTTAAACAGTCCTTCCTGCATCTGGTCATCAGTCCATCCACAGTCTGTTTATGTTCCAATTCAGCTTGCAGATGTTCAAAGACATATGTGTTTGGCAGAGCTGTAGAGCACATCAATAACATCTGCATAGTTGTAAAACAGTATTTCAGATTCTGAAATCATGCAGATGTCAGCACTGTCTAGCCAGCAAGTTTGTCTGACTAGGAAAAAGTAAAAAAAATGCCAGTTTAGTGTGACTGTGTGGGGTTAATGGCTTAGATGCCAATCTTGAGCTGTAAAAAAAAAAAAAATCACACTGTTATCATGGCAACACTGACTGACTAAACATGTCATCACAGAAGGGAGATTTGGGTCAAGGGCATAGCACAAGAAAGATGACAACACTGTTTCCATGATGGTTGTCATGGCAACAACCACTGTGGTTTATTGAGTTCTTTTGCACTCTGCATGCTCTACATAGAAACATAGAATTTGATGGCAGAGATGGACCGCTTGACCTACCTAGTCCGCCCATTTCTCTACCTGATGGATAAGCTACAGATTCTAGTTAATCAACCGTTTACTTCCTCCTACCCCTCCACTAGAATTGCTTTATGTCTGTCTCATGCATTCTTGAATTTTCCCACTGTTCTTGACTCCACAACCTCCTCAGAAAGGCTGTTCCATGCATCCACAACATTCTCCATGAAAAAATACTTTCTTACTTGACCTCTGAGCCATTTCTCCTCTATCTTCAAAGTGTGCCCCCTTGTTCTTGCACATCTCTTTTCTGAAAGATGCTACCCTCTTGGACTTTGTTAATTCCCTTGAGGTACCTGAAAGTTTATATCATGTCCCCCTCTCCCTCCTTTCTTCGAGGATATACATATTAAGCTGCTTTAGCCTCTCTTCATATGTCTTCTGGTGCAGACCCAGCACCATTTTGGTTGCCCTCCTCTGAACAGCCTCCACTCTGTCTATGTCTTTGCGGAGATGGGGTCTCCAGAACTGCACGCAGTACTCTAGATGGGGTCTCACCAAGTGTCTGTACAGAGGGATAACAAGTTCTTGTTTTCTAGTGTTGATGCCTCTCCCTGTGCATCCCAGTATCCCCCCAGCCTTCCTTACTGCCTTCTCATATTGCTTGCCCACCTTAAGGTCATCTGATATAATTACTCCCAGGTTCCTTTTGATTTTTGTTGTTTCTACCCCCCCACAACACTGCCCTCACTGTCTTAACCAACTATCATCACCTGGAATAGCATCCTAACCACCCTCTCTGTAGCTGAATCAACACCCTACACCTCAACCATGCTCCACCCTTTAAAATTCCCTGTAACTAGACCTGCCCCAAATTCACCATCCCCCCAGCTTACCACTCTCTGTAACTGTAACCCCTTCCCCTGGCTGACTACATTCCATACAGCTGCATTCCCCTTCTAGATCCCTGACCGGACTCCCCACTCAAACCTCTCTCAGTCAGTATCACTGGTGGCAAAGTGCTGGTTGGTGGTAGAGGGGATGGGAGACTGTGGAGACAGTGATGGTGTTGGGGGAACTATGGGGTGATGGGTCCTGGAAGAAGAAGGAGGTGGTAAGGGGACTCAGAGTTGGGTTGTGGATGGAACAATTACTGCGGAGGGAGCTGTGGGGGGAGGGCAGGCAGTGTTGGGAGCCATGGAAGGAGGTAAGGTAGTATCTGGGGCTGTGTAAGAAGACGTAGATAGTATCAGGCAAAGAAAGGGAAGGGAAGGGGGCTAGTGTCTGGGGCTGTGCAGGCCTGTGGAGGAAAAGTATCTAGAAAGTCTGTAAGGGGTGGGTGTTTAATGGGTTTGGGAGGTGTCAGTGGGGGACCATGCAAGGATGCAATGAGTCAAGGGTATGAGTGGGTCTCAACTGACCAGAGAGGGACAGGAATGTTAAGGTTGCTGCAACTGACAGGTGTTATTGGTTAGAAGAGGGGCTGGGGAAGTACTCAGAGGCTGTGAAAAGACTGCAACAGGCATGAGAGAGGATTTAGTGATCTGTAAAGTGAGGGGACATCAAGTGTTGAGGATAATTGGCCAGTCTACCTCACTAGAGATGCGTGAATTTAAACTGCAGTTTAAGTGGATGCGGCGACCACTTTATGCTGGTTTAGTTATTATCATGAGTGACCAACGCAGTGCTCACTTCACGTTATCATTACCACTTCACATTGCCAGAAATGCCTTAAGGTGAAGTAAGGCAAAGTGTCATGTAATTAGGCAGCCCCTCCACACATCACATGGCTCACAGTACTGTAACTCACATGGTTTAGCCAGATAAGAAGAAAGTGAGTTAGAGAAGCAGTTTCATTTTCTCCTTTGCATTTGTAGAGTGAGAAAGCTCTGTGGAGAGAGAAGGAGAGATCTGATGCTTTAGTTCTTTACTGCAGCCACAACAGCTTTTTTAAAAACTATATCTTTGTTTCATTTTAGTGTTGTGCTTGTGATTTTTTTTGTTAGTGAAATTTTTTTAGAAGTTTTGTTTTGTGCATGTGTGACTGTGTGTGTGTTTGTGTGTGTCAGACTGTCAGGACTCGGAGGAGTTGAGATGGAGCCTTTGGAAGGAGAGTCAGTGGCCCATGGGTACGATTGTCCGAGCAGGGGAGTGCGGACACGGGGTGGTTGTGTGACTCATGTCAGGCTGGACCGCTCCTGACTTCTGGGGTACCCCCCGTGCTGAAGCAGCAGCACCAGTGCCACCAGTGGCTGCTGTCAATGCACCTTGTGCACCACTACTACTACCACCACCACCACCACTGCTGGTAGATGTAGGGGCTCCAGCAGCACCCCCTCCACCACCTCCACAGCCACAGAAGGTGGCCTTGGAAAATCCTGGTGGTTCAAGGAGTGTGTCTGGTCCCCCCCACAGCTCCCCAGTGTGGAAGTTTTTTGACTGTGTCGGGGGGACACAGTGGTGTGCCACCTCTGTGGTGTGACGGTGTGCTGTGGCCCCCAGGGGACACATTTGGGGACCGTGGGCCAGTGCACCCACATGATGAATCATCACAGGGTGACATGGCAGGCTGCCATGGAAGGGGCCAGATGTCCACCTGCTGGCCCTTCTGTGGCAGTGGCAGAGGGTGCTGCTGATGAACAACATGTGCCTTACCGCCACAGCTGAAGGAGGGCCAGTGGAGGAGCTGCACCACCTCCCCCCCACCACAGCCACCAGCACCACCCTGTCCACCACCACTCCCTGGATTTACTCCTGCAGTGGACCCTGCCAGAGTCCCTGTAACACAATCAGACCTCACCTTGATGTGGGCAGCCCTGGAGGAGAACAGTGTGAGGGTGGGTGCTTTGCAGCAGCAAGTTGGCACCATCGAAGCACAGCAGCAGCAAATAATAACAATGCTGCACTTGCTGCTGGACCACCACCACATTCCCAGGGCCACAATAAGATATTGTTTTCTGCCCCATCCCTCTGTTGTATTGTACTCTTTTTGTGTGCTTTTTCTTTGTTCTTGTTTAGTAATCCACATTTTCCCTTCCAGGGCAATCTTTCTTGCTCCACATAATCAATACATTTCTGTATAAAACCGCCCCTAATTTCATTACAGTGTGTCACATGTTGGAGGAATTCCCATTCTGAAAAGCTGCCCACATTCTACATCTCTTTTCAGCAACATTAGGATGTGATGCCAGGGAGAGCGCGGGTGTATGCTCCATTACAGTGAATGTCCGATTGTCCTGCAACTTTCTGAATTTTTCTTTATGTTATAATGGTCAGTTTGTTTTGAAATGTGTGGGCATGTTACCTGTAAGAAAAGCCTTGTTAATTGTTAGTGGAAATGTTCCCACATTTTACCACAAAGTGAACCTTATAACATAACGAAATATTGGGATATCTGCCGGACACTCACTGTAGTGGAGCATGCACCTGCACTCCCCCTGGCATCACGTCCTAATGCTGCTGAGAAAGGGGGGCAGAATGTGGGCGGCTTTTCTGAATGGGAATTCCTCCATCATGTGACACACTGTAATGAAATTATAGGTGGTTTTCCCAGACATATATTGCACTCTGTGGAGCGAGAAATATTCCAGTGGATGTAAGGCCCCTACATATTAGGTTATGTGCATTACCATTACTATGTAACGTGGTGAATCTCTGTAAAGCAGCAGCGCAACAATCTGTTGATAAATCTGACCTATATTTTTTAGTGCTATGTTACAAGTTCCTCTACTTACATCCTCACTGACTGGAAGGAAATGAAAATTTGCTAACTTGAGTGAGTCTGCTGTACTACTCTTTTTTTTATGTGTGACATAATGAAAATAGCATTCCTTTTAAACTGGTTCAACTTCTGACCAGGTGTTTATTGTTTTCCCCCACTTTTTTCCATTGCGTCAGTTAGTTGTTATATATCACTTCTGTTGTAAATTAACAATTATGCAGCAGTCAGTGTTTTATGACCGCACAGAACAATATTTATTGAAAAGCAGCTGTAAAAAAATACAAACCTGGTGAGAACAATACTGAAAGGTGTCCTCTTTTTTTTTCATACATAAAAAAAAAGTCGTCAAGTAAGGAAAGCAGACATAAATTGTGAAAAGAAGCGTGTCATTCAAGTCACGGCTCGGAGGTAACTAGTGGTGGCTGTGGCAGTGCAAAGTAGCATAAAAAAGTACAGTTCAAAACTGTGAGCAGTGCCGGCGTTTAGCACAGGCGAGGCAAGCGGTAAAAGTCCTTCACTGGTGGGTGCATTATAGCAAGATCTGAATACCGATAAAGATATTTTAATTTGGTATTCAGATCCTTGCATCTGGAGACCTTGTGAGCCCAACCACAGTGCACAGTAATATTTAATAATTTGCCCGAGGTTAGATGCCAGCTTTACACCCTATTGGCTGTTGTGTGAAGTCGGTTAGCCAATGCAAATGCTGAAAAAGTGTTGCCCCCTGCCCCCTCCTCCACGGTACTCTACCTTTTCCAGTCAGCTATGCGAGAGGGTAGCGCGAGCTCGCAGCGGGACAATTTGAGAGGGAGAGGCAGCTTTTCAAGAGGCTTTACAATCTTCAAGGACTTGACTCTGAAATAGTCGTTTAAGTCTAAACTAACTAAAAAGTTGAAAACTGCTTGCTAAGGTCATTTTAAATATCAGCTTACATCAGTTTGATTGAATGTGGTCTGTTTAAAAAAAAAAACATTCTTTAGGTAGTGTTTGTATACTATTGGCTATGGCACCAGCCCCATCTTCACTCCCATCATGTAGCTGTCTCTCCGTCCTATCTTGTCTTGTTTCTATCATTCTGTTTCTCTCTGTCTCTGCTGTCCCAGCTGATGTCCGACTCAAAATGCGAACCCCAGATGCAAATGAAGGGATGAGGGACCCACATTCCTGTTTAAATACAATCTCCCGCACTCACTACTGCAGATCCCTGACAAGAGTCTCTGGCAAGGCAGATTCATCTAAAGATTTGTTTTTCATTTTGTGAGGAGAATGAGATGATTTTGTTTATTTTATATTTTCTAATGCTTATTCACAACGTGAATTGTGATTTCAATAATAATTCTACTTTGTTAGGGTCTGCAAAGCTGTGATATTGTCTGTCTCTCTCCGGTCCTTATGGTGCGTGCAAAGATGTTAGTGCTTATGTTTGTTCCCATCATGTTCAATTACTGAGACCGTGGTTGTTCCGTGTCTAAATAGAAGTGCTTTTTTAACGAGACATAAGTGGAGGGCAGTAGACTTGTAAATTTAGTAACATTCAGAGTTCCCAAATACATTGCCTAAAATCTGTGATTTGGTAAAGGTGATGAGGAGTAGTCATTTTTTCACTCAGATTTACTCTGATATGAAGTGCATGCCAGCCGCTCCCCCCCCCCCATGTGCACTGTGGTAATACTTCATATTGATCTATTTAAATAGTTCATTTACAGTGCCCATGGCATGGATTCAGCACTAGATTCCAAAGCACCTGAGATTATGGCTACTAAAGTCTCACCAGATGCATTGGAGTCTGAAATGCATATAACTCCTTTGGCACTTGTGCCCTAACGTCCTAGCTGACAGCTCTTTACCTTTCCTTATTCCAGCAACTTTGCCGGCTTCAACAGGATCTTACTACTGACAATTTCTTTATGGAGCTCAGCTAACCAACATTACATTCATCATTGGGACAGAAACAATGTTGCCTTGACAATAAATAAAAAAAAAAGAAAACATATTTTGCAATGAAAAGAAAGACAGTTTTAAATTAAAATACGGTAAATGGCTGGTAAAACAATATTTGCCAAAATATCTAAGACTAGGAATTGTATATATAGACTGTCAGTGCCTATGGAAGTATGATGTGTATACATTTTATTTCGAAGTGCGTAATATTTGGGTATAGTATTTGTGTTTTGCGATTTCCAGACTGTTCTGGATGCAGATGCATATCACAGTTTGCTTTTGATTCCTTTAAAACCTTTCAATCTTGGTGGGGCAGCCCTTGTTTAATTTTTGTTCTGCTTCAAAAATCGGTTAGTTATTCACAGGAAAAAAAGTTTCGAAGCCATGTAAAAATACACACAAAACCATTCTAAGCATTATGGACTGCATCTCTCTCTCTCTCTCTCTCTCTCTCACTCTCTCTCTCTTGAAAAATTGTGTAAATTCTGTTTTTTTTTTTTGCAGTTAATCTTTTTATTGGTTTTCCAAGTTTTCAAGTGCACAACACATGTACAAACAGATACAATATATATATATATATATATCTGTATATATATATATATATATATTTAATAATTTTATTGGGATTTTCAGGTTACGAGAATACAAATATCGATAGCTGCAGCGAACACCCCAATTAAAGTTAAGAAAACTCCGGGTATGCATATATATATATATATATATATATATATATATATATGTAAAATACACACACACACACATATATATAAACACACTTTAGCAACCCAAGCAACAGCGTTCATAATTGTTTTAAGGTAAGCAGAACAAACTCCATCTGAAAGGTTGACATTAAATAGGCCCTACACATATAACATGAAAATATAAAACTAATATAAGATTAGCACATTATAGAATTATTGAATTGATTTATTAGTACTATATACAGAGAAAATCATACTCCTAGGACATATAGGGACCCTGGGGCTGCCATGTGGCTGTGTGACATCTCCACAAATATTTTTAACACAAAACAGTAATGAATGAGATTAAACAAAATTCCGCACAGTCGATTTTAAGATACATCCATATGTATGCTAGGAAGATATTTACACACAATATTGATGCCGTGATTTGCAATTAATTAATTTTTTCTAATTTGTTCCAACCAGGATAACCCCATAGAATGTAATATATCGTTTTCGTGGAGGTCCTGAGGAGACTTCAGTGGACAACAGGTGTGATTGCTCTGGTAATAGTAAAGGTATCTATTGCTACATTTAAAACAAAACAGGCATTAATTTTATTTAAACATTCACAACACAAAACATTAGAAAGAACTTTAGAAAGGAAGGAAGATATTTGCGCATAATATGGACACTATGATTTACAATTAGTTGCAGTACCAAAGAGTTCCGGACCGCTGCATGGATGTGTATAGAGGAGAGCCCTTTATTAAATTCAATGATAAACAGCACATAGTAGGGGTGATCATTATAGTCCTGTAACATGTATGAATGACTGTAATTGTGGATCCTCAGAGCCCCCCCATTCCTTTAATGCATACGACAGTATTACTAAGGGGGTGCTCAATTATTAATAATACTCCTTATCGATTCTTGCCATTCTTTGGATGCATGTGCAGAAAGGGGATGCTGCAGTTTGATGGAATTTTTTGTCCCTTCCCTTCCTGTCCCTTGTCTCCTTAAAAAAAAACTATCGATTTCTGCAGGAAATGAGAAGCAGAATGCAGCGGTGGGAGCCATTAGGGCATCTCAGATCACTTAAAGCATCATTTCTGGGATATAATAAATCAATGATGGTGGTTGCACGGGGGAGGAGCAGCAGTAGCAATGATCCCAGAGAATTGCCGTAGCACATTTCAGCTCAGACACACCAGATGGCACATGCCCCCCTTTCCTTTTGTTCAGTATTTTTAAAGTAACTGTGGGCACTGAAAAACTGAACCATTTTGTATCAACATTCTGAACGCATGCACAAACATTATAGCAACAAATTTGCTTTTTTAATTATTGTATATCTCTCCTTAATAGTTTTAGGGTGCATTAAGACTGCTCATGTGGGATAACCCCGACTCATAACAAACAAGTAAATAAATAAGGAGTTGCTCTGCAATTAGAATGAACAGCAGTATCGATTTTACTACTTGGAGTGGCATTGCTTGCCCATTGAATTTTCTCCTCTGTAATTTCATTCCAAATTATTGTGAATAACACCCATAGCCATCCTCAGAACCTAATAATAACTGTACCGACTGTAGGCCAGATGAACCGATGATTGCCTGTAGATCCTTTGTGTAAGAGAAAGACCATTTATGGAGCTCGTTGCTCTACTGAAGCCTAATACACTGTGGTGCTCCAAGTGCTGAAGAGAAAGCACCTAAGTTTCCTATACAGTTCTTTATGTATATCTCCTGGGTGGTGTAATCGTGTGCAGGTTTTAGCCCATGTACAATGCCTCTCCATGACTTGTAAATCACCCTTTCCTTCTAACGTGCCGCCTTCTCCAAACATCAAACATAAATACAACATGGTGTAGTCTGGAAACTAATGTCTCATCAAACAACCTAACTCAGGTGCCCTAATGCCCCATTGAGAAGTGGCACAAGTGAACCTAGTGTGCAACTGCACCCATTTCATCTCTCTCTCTCCCCCGGTCCCCTCCTCCTCCAAATGCCTATATTCCCCTTGATGTAAGCATTTTTGAATGAAGAACTACTCAGTGAGGTGTTGTGAAAACTGATCTGCACATGCTGGTTCATTGATCTGAAAATCATTTTTTAAGGAATCGACAGACAGATTCCAACGCCATGTAGAGAATGAAGACCTCCTGATTGTACGTGTTGCAGTAGGATGAGAAATGCAAGACTCGCCCAAAGCATGCATTAGAGTTAAACAAAATAGCAGATCGTGTTTTTTAGTTGCAGAATTGCAGGAACTTTCAGGAGAATACATTTTTAACAAGGTGGACTCTTCATTGTTAAAAAAGGGGACTGCATTGTGGCCTTTTTTAAACAACACATTTGGCGCGATTCCCCCCACACACACACACCTGTCTAGCCATTTGAAACATGGGACATTGCTTCAGAGAGGGATAAATAGTCACGGATTACTGCATCTCAACTGCAAGGTTTACAACAGGGTTCAGTTCCTGAGGGAGGATGACGGCCCAGGACATGGATTCCTATTAAGTTATTTAATCAAACACTGAGTGAGCAATTGTATTAGCACTACCCCACCCCATCATAGGAGCAAGACAAGGGTCTGGGAGGCTGGTGTCCAGTCACAGATTGAGTGGGGGAGGAAACTTGCAAAAAGTGTATGCACAGGCGAAAAGGGGCACAAATTCAAACGAGTTACACTTTTACATAAAGACCAGCTTAAACTAGAAAAAGAGTGTGTTCATTGACGAAACACCCCGAAGTATCTTTTGACCTCAGGATTTTGTTGCCTTAAACATTTATAGCATAGATATATAGTCCTTGTTGTGCACACTCATTCAATGGTACTATTTCTGCAATAAAATTTGACATATTAGGTTTTATTTTTTTAAACATTTCAAGTTTATTGAACAACTTCGGTACATAACAAAAAAACTTGGTAGGGATGTCCCTCATCAATTCATACATGCAATGTGTAAGCAATAAGGCATGATGGGGTTTGCATGGAACACATTTTACCGCACAGCCAGGGGCGTAATAAGGCACAAGGCCGAAGGCCGAGTGACTTTAGCCACTAGCCTTGAGGTAAAATGTGTTCCACGCACATCCCAGAGTGCCTTATTGCGCTTATAAAATTGGCTCCTTTTTTTAAAACATTTTACAGTTGGGAAAAGCATGTTTATATGTAGAAACAATAGATTTACTTGTGTACATTTATGATAAAATAGTCCTTCCACCCACTACAAATGATGTCATTGTATTATTGCCTACTTTCTTCTTCCCATTTTTTTTCCACATTCAAGATATGGAATGTTTATCATAGAATGTTTACCATGGAATACATGGATTCAAAATTCTGCTCAGTTCCATTGGCAGAATGTTTTTCTGCTAACAGTCTGTATGCATAGACAACAAAGGCCTTTGTTACAGCCAGAGCCTCAGTTATCTCTCTGTCAGGACAAGAAGAAGAGAGTTCCCTCATGAGCAGGTAAAGATAGAAGGGGGATTTTTCACTGTAAGCAAAGAAACAGTTGTAGAAAACTATAAACAATACTTATTGATTCTAATTTGTTCATGTGTGTAAGCAGAGTGTGATAATCAAGGAAACTACAGTTAATTAATTTGTTTTATTTTTTAGTTAAGGTAGTTTTATTTTTAGGGCCCAGATGAAGTTTTTTTTACAGTGTAAAGGTAGCAGCCATGTTTGTGGTGGAAGATCAGTTCTGGCTGTAGGGGGCTAACTGAAATGCCTGTGTTCCAAATGCCCATTGATCTGGTTTCCAGACTCTTCACAGTCCTTTTTTTTAGCCATGTGTAAACCATATTTTACACATAAATAACAGCCAATCAGATTCCATGATTTTACCCTGCCATTTTATAACATTGCATTGTATTACAGGTATGCCTATTATCTTTAACAGTGGAGAGGAAGATACAGGTTAAGCCTCTTTCTGCTTCTAGACCCTTTCGCTGTTCTGTTTCCAGCTGCCCTTCTGTAACCATAGTTGCCCCCAATATTGTTCATATGCCTCTCCAATCCCTCTGTAAGTGTCCCCTATAAATAATAAAAATAAATGATAACTTTATTTCACTTAAGCGTCTTTCAGAATATCAAGGTGCTTTACAAAAAGAAACAAACAACAATGATAAAATCAGTAAACACAATAATAAATGGTCGTGTCCCTTCACTGCATATCACTAAAGGCCTGACACCACAAAAGAGTTTTCAATGCCTGTTTGAACCCCCCCCCCACAGTCGTGTACTCACGAAGCTGACGAGTAGAGAATTCCAGAGGGCAGGGACCACCTACATAAATGCAGGGGCCCCAAAAAGGCACCCTCGGAATCTCCAGCAAGCCCTCATCAGCCAAGCAGAGCTGTTGTTTGGGGCAGTAAGGAACAAAAAGCTATTTCAGGTAGTTGGGGCCAAGTTCATGTAGGGCTTTAAAAATCAGTAAACCAACTTTAAAGGCAATCTGCCACTGAATTGGCAGTCAGAGCAGATTGCGCAGTCCCTGGGTAATATACAATCATGCTGCAACATTCTGCACTAGCTGCAGGCAGTAGATATCAACCCCAGGTAGCCCTAGGTACAGAGAGTTACAGTAATCAAGGCATCATGTCACAAAGGCGTGGACCAATGTAGGCAAGTCCCTGGATGGAACAAGGTGCTTGATCCTGGCAATGTTCCTAAGATGGTAAAAGGAAGACTTGATGACCAACACCTGAGATCATAGCATCAGCCTTTCATAAGCTCCACCCCCAGGTCTCATACCTATTCAGAGGTACGGATCTGGGAGCCCCCCAGATAAAGTCCAGAGGGCTGACCAGCCCTCAACCCATCTATCCAGTGGCTAGGGTCTACAACTATCACCTCACTCTTTCCTGCATTCAACTTTAATCAGCTTGAATTCATCCAATCCTGGATTTCAGCAAGGCAGTTATTAAATAGCGAGAGAACACTATCCTGGTCAGGTGCAAAAGACAGGTAGAGCTGGGTATCATCAGCATAGCAGTGTGTCAACTAGGATTCAGTGTAAAGAAGTGCAAAATCATGCACTTGGGGCACAGAAACCCAGAGATGGAGTACACTTGTCACTGTCTGCAGGGTAGGGTGTGGTGAAATGGTGTGGCCGTTATGCCTGATGGCCCAAAGGCACAGTGCAATGCCTGTCTATATACAAGGCAAGAGTCACTGTTCCTGAAATTTACTGTGGGTCTAAATCACCAACAACATCTTGCTGGGAGATGCTGTTGTTTTGCACACCATTGCCATGCACGAGCACCAATGTGAGCATGAGAAATTATTTCAATTGGTCCCCTTAAAAAAGACATATCCATTACATTTCTCTATACTTCTGAACACTCCAACAAACCTGACTTGTTTCATTATTCCGTAGCAATGCACAGGGTCTGATTCCTCTCTGTTTATCATACACGCTGACCTTAATCATATGATGAAGAAGGTTTAACAGTATTTAAAAGCATTTTTATTATAATAGCAATAAGGCACTCCCAAGGGTTATGTTAGTGGTCAGTTAATCACCCTCTCAAGGCATGTGGCACTTGGCGACCCCTCATGCCACATTACACCACTAGAAGGTGATTAACAGACCATTAACATAATCCCTGGTCATGCCTTATTGCTTAATTCAGTAAGTAATAATATATCAGGAGCATTCAGCATACTGGAGCTGTGTTGTAGATAATTCTCTTTCCCCCCTCACACTGCAAGCTCTTCCATGGTTTTTCAAGGTTCAGTCCAGCATTGGCCCCAGAATTGGAACCCTTTAGTTTTTTAAACTAAAGCCACTAGGGCTTGTGTGTGTGTCCCTATAAAGAATGCATGGTCAGTAAGTAAGCATCCCTGGCACTAAGCATTCCCAGACACCATTCAGGGGCATAATATATGTATTTGTATATGTATTTGTTAATAGCTAGGGAAGGAACATGGTATATCCTGTTTTTAAATAATAAGTAAACAAATGCAGAACTGTGCTGTGCTGTGCTGCCTTGTAAGCTTCCAACTGGCATTCCTCTCACTCTATTTATCTATCTATCTATCTATGATGTACTTGTAACTGTATGAAATGTATGTATTGCCTATCAGTTATCAGTGGCTGATAGTGGTTTTTCCAACAAATACTTTATTTATTCTGTTTTAGTATATCTGGCTAAATTTGATTGGACTCCCATATAGTATGTAGGTGAAATGAAGGTGAGCAAATGTTTTTTACTTTGTTAATACTTTTTCTTTCCCCTTAGAATAGAACAAGCAAGACAAGAGCTGGCAGGCAGGATGGAGCAGTGAGGGTGCAGCATACTTTGTGTGAGGTAGGCTGGATGGCACATTCGTGATCCTATTATTTTTTTTATTTGCAATTTCTTCTACAACTGTGTAGTATGCTGTCATGTATTAGAGTAGTGCTGTAAGCCATTGGCTACCACAAAATTGATTCCCCCTTTCTTTAATGGCGTAGGAATTAAAAACAGGGTCTACAAAATAAAAATGCATTTCACTTTTAACTCTGTTGGAAAGGAAGTAGTACCATATGGGTTCATCATGTCCTCATTTAAACACAGTTTTAGCATGAAAGGAATACAGATGGTGACAACATCCAGCACGGTCTACATTTTTGTAGAGTAACCATCTGGGTGTACTTCTTTAGATTTGTGCTAAAACTGTTTTTAAATGAGGACATGATGAACCTATATGGTACAACTTCTTTTTCAACAGAGTTTTAGAGCAAAAAAGCATTTTATTTTCTAGACACTGATTTTAATTCCTTCCTCATAAAAAGAGGGGAAAATAAAATCAAGTTTGCAACAGCCATTGACTTACAGAAGTACTCACTCCAATACATGAAAGCAGAGTTTAAAAGACAAATGCTAAATTCATTTACATTTTATAAATCCTAATAGCTTATTAATGCAAATGTGCTTTATTTTATCGTATTTATGCTTGTACTGCTACTGTATGTAACTGATTATTTGTTGTCTGCAGTTTCCTTTGTACCATATCATTTATTCTATTTCAACACTACCCCGTCTCCAGGACACACCTGGAAATGTGGGTGGGAGTTGGATGTTTCCATGCTTGAGTCCCGCCTGAGCTAACAGATAATTGCTCCATTCTGCCATCACTAATTGCGCAGAGTGAGCTCTGTCAGGAGCTGGGCTTATTTACTGTTTATCTGCTGACATTGCAATGTTATCGTACTTTGTCTAACCTGCCTTCTTTGTAGTATAGACATTCCTGTTAATCACCACCATCTTGGTTCTGGACTGCCAGAGTGGACCAATCGATACCTTCGAGGACCCTAAAATGGAGTCTGACCCCAGGGGTCTTGTGGGAGTGAATTTCTGTAAGAATTGTAGTTTTGGGGATTTTGGCTCCACATCTTGTATGTCACTTCCTCCTGTAAAAGCCATCTTGTTGAAACTGATTTGCATTCCCATTTCTGTAATGATGTCATCACTTTTGTGGGGTAGAAGCATTGTAATTTTAATTTCTGTAAATCCGTAACATAGAGGATAATGCATGGTCATCAACTTTGCAACACTATGCCCAAAAGAATAGAAAATCTTTGCCACCATGCTGCAAAAAAGCGGTTTGGTCTTTTTGGTTGAAATTCAGAGGGAAGAAAGCCAAGATCCCACAAATGTGTCTTTTGGTGGGTTGGTGCCAAAATATTAGAGGGCTGCAAAGTTACAGTACTCCGAAGCTGAGTATTTTTACCATAGACTAACATTACAGTGTTTAATGCATCAGGCCCACTACAAGCAACCCCCAACTATATATGCACACTCACTCACTCACTCATGCACAGACAGACACACACTCACACAGACACATACACACACACACACACACACACACACACACACACACACACACACACACCACACACTTTTGTGAGCAAGGACAATCAAGTGGTTGCTAGGCTTACTGCTGCCCACTCCAATGTCAGTCAATCCATACAGGCCCCTGTCATGGTATTGTGAGTGCAGCTGCCTTAGTCTGTCTGCTCTACACTTAAGAGGCAAGCACCAGGCAACCCTGCAGAGTTCAGGGTTGGCTGTCAGCTGGTCCTGAGAGAGTATGCCATTTTCAGTGTGACCTTATGTTGTGACCATCCAGTCAGTAAGAACTAGTTACCTTCTGACATGAGACCAGCAATCACAAGAATACAGAATCACAATTAAACCATACAGGCAATCATCATGTGAAGAGAATGCATTAGCAAGAGGAACTATTGAACATAATTTTGGTGAGTGTCTGACTGAGGACAATTTAAATGTTTTTTATATGCACTTTGCATTTTGAGAGGAGATGGAGGGGTAAAGAATGTAAAATCTGATTACGCTTGTGTATGGATACTGTGATGTGATGTGATTGTAACATTACAGTGTGGCACACCATAGTCATATGAATGAAAGGGACACTGTCAAGCTTTTTTTCATCATATTATTTGTAGGTAAAAAACAACAATTTATGATTGCTTACCATCTCTAAAATTCATTGATGTTGCTGGTTCTTTAATCTACCTCCTTGCTTATAAGAACTGCAGCCACTCATGATACAATAGTTTCACCTACTCCTACTTGATAATGACCAGCTAGATAGTGTGGTGTCACTGATGCCAGACAAGATGCAGTTGTAGTTAGTCTAGAAATGTTAACACACTGTACATGTTTTGGTGTGATAACACCAGTTTGGTTGACACTCAGTTTTTTACCTTTTAAAAGGAAAAAAAGAGTATGAATCAAGCAACCAGCTACATCAACAGTCTCTATAGAACGAGAACAATCATAACATTTGTTTTTTTTTTAAACTGGGGACACTTTGAGTCAAACTGGAGTTGACAGTGTCCCTTTAAAGTTTTGCTTCAAGGTTGCTGTATACAGCAATCCTGAACCACCTCAACCCTCCCCACAAAAAAAAACTACTTTGCATGTTACTACAAAACTTCTTGCTTCTGTGTAATTATCCAATCAATTGTAGTGAATTATATGTCTTTATATAATGTGGCTATTACATTGTCTCTATTTGTTGTGATATGGGGTCTGGTTCATTATTTGTGCATGCAGGCTGTTAAATGTGTTGCACTGCCATTTTATGAGGGTTGGGTAGGTAGTATGATGTGTGCTAGTTTCTGCTGAGCTGTCTGATTAATCAAGATGTTTTGTTAGTATAATTTTTCTGTTGCCATGTAAACATACATAGAAACATAGAATTTGACGGCAGATAAGGACCACTTGGCCCACCCAGTCTGCCCATTTCCCTGCCTACTGGATAAGCTGCAGATCCTAGTTAACCAGCAGCCTACTCCTTTCTACCCCCCCAGAATTTCCTTATGACTGTCCCATGCATGCTTGAATTCCACCACTGTTTTTGACTCCACGACCTCCTCCGGAAGGCCGTTCCATGCATCCACAACCCTCTCTGTGAAAAAATACTTCCTTAAATTACCTCTGAGCCACCCCCCCTCTATCTTCAAATTGTGCCCCCTTGTTCTTGCACGCCTCTTTTTTTGAAAGATACATAGATACATACATAGACAGTGTCGGCAGATAAGGGCCTATGGCCCACCTAGTATGCCCATTTGAGCTTGTAAGTTCAGTTTGTTCTCCTAGAAGTCTGTTTCCACTTACCCCTGCCCTCTAGAATTCCTATATGTCTATCCCATGCATTCTTAAATCCCGTGATTGTTTCAGCCCCCGCCACTTCCTCTGGCAGGGTGTTCCACTTGTCCACCACTCGTTCTGTGAAGAAATTCTTTCTCATGTTTCCTCTGAATCGTCCTCCTCCAACTTCATCCCATGCCCTCTAGTCCTGAAACATCTTTTTCGCTTAAAATAGTGTTTTCTGCACCCTGTTCCTCCCTGTAAGATACTTGTATGTCTCTATCATATCCCTCTCTCCTCCCTCCTCCAGGGAGTACATGTTCAGTTCCTTCAACCTGTCTTCATAGGACTTGTGATGCAACCCATGCACCATCTTTGTTGCCCTCCTCTGAACCTCTCTACCCTGTCTATGTCCTTACGTGGGTATGGTCTCCAGAACTGTACACTGTACTCTGCAGGTGGGGCCGCACTAGTGTCTTGTATAGCAGAATTATGACTTCCCTTTCCTGCTGGTGATGCCCTGCCTATACATCCCAGCATCCTATTTGCTTTACCTGATGCCTTGTCACACTGTTTCCCACCTTGAGGTCATCAGAGATGACAACCCCAAGATCCCTTTCCTGCTTGGTGCATGCTATATCCTCACCCCCAACTGATATATTGTGCCAGGTTTTTGTGCCCCATATGCATTATCTTGCACTTCTTTGCATTGAATTTCAACTGCCAAACCCTTGACCATTCTTCAAGTTTCTGCAGGTCCTTCTCATTCTGTCTACACCCTCTGGTGTGTCTACTCTGTTACAGAGCTTTGTGTCATCAGCGAACAGTGAAATTCTGCCTTCTAGATCCTGTGCAATGTCACTGATGAAGATGTTGAATAGGACCGGTCCCAGCACCTATCCCTGTGGTACCCCACTGGTTACTCTTCCCTCTGTGGAGTGACAGCCATTTACCACCACCCTCTGTGTCCTGCCACCCAGCCAGTTACCTACCCACCACACTACTGTCCTGCCCACACCCATATTCCCCAGTTTGTGTAATAGTCTTCTATGTGGCACAGTGTCAAAGGCCTTGCTGAAGTCCAGATAGGCCATGTCCACTGCCCTCCCCTGATCCACCTCCCTAGTCACCCAGTCAAAAAATTCAATGAGGTTGGTCTGACATGACATCCCCTGGTGAAACCATGCCTTGGGTCCTGTAGTCCATTGACAACCAGATGTTCCACCAATCTCTCCTTCAGTAGTGCTTCATGATCTTTCCCACTACCGAGGTGAGGCTGACTGGTCTGTAGTTCCTGCTTCCTCTTTGTTCCCACTTTTGTATAAGGGGACTACATCTGATGTCCTCCAGTCTTTGGGTACCTCCCTGTTTCCAGTGATTGGCTAAACAGGATAGCCAGAGGTTCAGCCACCACCTCTCTTAGTTCTTTAGGACCCTGGGGTGCACCCATCTGGCCCCATTGCTTTATCATCTTATTACTTCCAGTTCTTCAGGACCCTTTTCGTGTAAAGGACTTGTGTCCATTTCTGCACCATTCTCACCCTTGTACTCCCTTCAGACCCATTACCCCCTTCCTTAGTAAAGACTGAGCAGAAATACCTGTTCAATATGTCAGCTTTATTGTTGTCATCCTCCACGTGGCTCCATCCTCCCCCTTCAGTCTCACTATCCCTCCCTTTGTCTTTCTTTTTTTCACTTATGTACCTGTAAAGGTTTTGTCCCTTTACCCACTGATTTTGCAATGTGTTCTTCTGTCTGAGCTTTGGCTTCCTTACTGACTTCCCTGCCTCCTTTGTTTCTCCTGGTACTTCTCCTCATCCCCTTCTGCCTGTGTCTTTTGTATTGCCTGAATGCAATCTTTTGGCTTTCACTTTCTTGCTACCTCTTTGGAAAACCATATGGTCTCCTCTTCCTTTTCCTCTTGCTAACCTGCTTAATGCATAATTCTGTTGTTCTTATAATCCCCATTTTAAATACTGCCCACTGTTCCTCAACCCCTGATTCCTGTCCCATTCTTAATGCCTCTTTCAAGTATCTCCCCATTTTCCCAAAGTCTGCCCCTAAAATCCAGGATACGTGTTTTGTGTGGTTTGGTTCTGCTCTTTCTGTGATTTCAAACCACAATGACTGGTGGTCACTGTTACCCAGGTGCTCCCCACTGTTACCCCCATTACACTGTCCCTGTTTGTGAGACACGAGGTCCAGTATTGCCTTCTGCTGAGTTGGTTCCATGACCAGTTGCTTGAGGAAGGCACCTGGAAGGAAGTCAGGATAAATCTGCTCTAGTTGATGCTGCTGCTGGGATGCTCCAGTCCACGTCTGGTATGTGGAGTCTCCAACCAGTACTACCTCACTTTGTCTGCCATCCTTTGATGGCTAGCATCAACTCCCTATCTGTTTTTCCTTCTGGGCTGGTGGTCTATAGACCACCTGTTGGATGGCTGGCCCCATTTTCCTTTCCAGCTAACCCACAGTATCTCTCCCCATTTTGTTCCTCCTGGATCTGTGTGGCCCTTATGTCATTTTTTCATACAGTGCCACTCCTCCTCCCTTCCTGCCTGCTCTGTCTCTTCTGAATATGTTGTAGCCAGGTATGGCCATCTCCCAGTCATGGTTATCATTACACCAAGTTTCAGTGATGGCCACAATGTCCAGGTCTGACTGTACCATGACAGCCTCCAGATCTTCCATCTTGTTGCTAAGGCTCCTGGCTTTCCATGATTTGACCTCCCTAGACTGCTTCACTGTTCTACTCCAGCCCCTTCCTTGGTTGTCATTTATCCCTGGTTCTCCTTGCTGTTTGCCCTTCTGCTGAATTTTGCCCCTTTCTGCTTATCCACCTTTGGACACTAATCTCCTTCTTTTGCACACTGCTTTGCAGAGATAGCCACTCCTCTGGTTCACTGGTTCCACTACTAGCTGTGGGGTGAGCGAGCAGGTACCTGTCCTCTGCTGGCCTGCCACCCCTTTGCTAGTTTAAATGCTTGTCAATGTAGCATTTAAACTTATCATTGAGTGCTTGATTCCTCCAGGATGGATGCAGGCCATCAGGCTTGAACAAACCTCCATCCCTCCAGGTGGGTCCCCAGTCACCAATGAATCCAAACCCTTCCTCACAGCACCAGTTCTTCAACCATGAGTTAAAGTTCCTGGTGCATGCACTCCTATGCTCTCCCTTGCCTCTCACAGGTAGTACTTCTGAGAAAGTGATAGAAGTAGCTACTTGCTTGAGACTCCTCTCCAGTGTCCTAAACTCTTCCTGAACTTCCTTTGGCTCCCCATTTGCCAAGTCATTAGTACCTAGGTGGATAATGACATCCAGTTCACCCTCCCGTCTTGCCTTCCCAGTGATCCCCAGTATCTTCCTTCCATCCCTCCATGCCGTGGCACCTGGTGGGCACCTCACCTCCCTGTCCTCCCCCTCCTGTGTTCCTAGCTGGATCCCTCTTATGATGGAGTCCCCCACCAGGATTCGCTTCCTCCTCCTCTGGGGTCCACTGCTTTCCCCACTGAGGTCACCTCCTTGCCTAAAGTCCACATCCTTTCCTTCCACTTCCCTGGGTACCTCTATTTGGTTGTCCTCATTTGCCAGTGTGGCATATGAGTTCTTGAGAGGAATAGGATCTGGGATGTGCCTCTGCCTGACTGCTCTAACCCTCCCTGAGCCCACTGTCATCCAAGTGCTCCTCATTCTCGGCATCCTTTGAGGCAGCTGCAGATGCTACCCTCTTGGACTTTGTTGATTCTCTTGAGGTACTTGAAAGTTTCTATCATGTCCCCCCTCTCCCTCCTTTCCTCGAGGCTATACATATTAAGCTCCATAAGTCTCTCTTCATATGTCTTCCGGTGCAGACCCTGCACCATTTTAGTTCCCCTCCTCTGGACAGCTTCCATCCTGTCTATGTCTTTGCGAAGACTGGGTCTCCAGAACTGCACGCAGTACTCCAGATGGGGTCTGACCAGCTGTCTGTACAGAGGGATAATAACTTCCTGTTTTCTACTGGTGATGCCTCTCCCTATGCATCCCAGTATCCCCCCAGCCCTCCTTGCTGCCCTCTCACATTGCTTGCCCACCTTTAGGTCATCTGATATGACTACCCCCGGGTCCCTGTCCATTTTTGTTGTTGTTAGTATCTCACCCCCCCATTGTGTACTCTTCCCCTGGGTTTTTGTTTCCCAGGTGCATTACTTTGCACTTCTTAGCATTGAATCTAAGCTGCCATACATTTAACCATTCCTCTTACCTTGCCAAGTCCCTTTTCATCCTTTCCATCCCACCTTGTGCATCAACTCTGTTGCAGATCTTTGTGTCATCTGCAAAGAGACATACTTTTCCTTCCAGTCCCTCTGCAATGTCACTTATCAAGACATTGAAGAGGACCGGTCCTAATACTGAACCCTGCGGTACCCCACTAGTAACCCCCCTTTCTTCAGAGTGGACTCCATTTACTATTACTCTCTGTGTCCTATACTCCAGCCAATTTTTTACCCAGGCTGTCATCTTGGGACCCACTCCCAGGCTAGCTAACTTGTTTATTAATCTTTTGTGTGGGACTTTGTCAAATGCCTTGCTAAAGTCTTGGTAGGCCATGTCCACAGCCCTCCTGATCTACTACTTTGGTCACCCAGTCAAAGAAATCTATCAGATTTGTCTGGCATGACCTTCCCGCTGAGAATCCATGCTGCCTTGGGTCCTGTGCCCCTCTGGCCTCTAGATATTTGACAATTCTTTCTTTCAGAAGTGATTCCACCATTTTCCCCACCACTGAGGTTAAACTAATAGGTCTGTAGTTTCCTGCTTCTGCCTTGCTCCCACTTTTGTGAAGGGGAATCACATCTGCCCTCCTCCAGTCCTCGGGTACCACCCCATCCTCCCATGATTTGTTAAACAGGGGTAGTCTGTGGTGTCACTAATTCCACCCTTAGTTCTTTTGGAATTCTGGGATGAATCCCATCAGGCCCAATTGCTTTGTCCATCTTCAGTTTTAAGAGTTCTTTCAGAACCCTTTCTTCTGTAAATGGGCTGGTATCAACTTCTGTATCCAGAGTGTTTCTACTGTTTGTTTTAGGTACCTCCCCCTCTTCCTTTGTAAATACTGAGCAAAAATATTTGTTTAGTATCTCTGCCTTTTCACAGTCACCCTCTGCCGACCCTCCGCCCTTTATTAAGCCTCACTATCCCTCCTTGGTCTTCCTTTCGCTCCCTGATGTACCTATAAAGGTTTATCCCCTTCTTAACTGAGTTGGCTATCTTTTCCTCACTTTGGGCCTTTGCTGTTCTGACTGCCTTCCCAGCTTCCTTTCTTTCAACAGTACAGTTCTCTGTCCTGCTCTTTCTGTGATTCCTTGTACTTCCTGAAGCTTTCTTTCTCTTGAACCTTCACTGCCACTTCCTTTGAGAACCATAGTGGTTTCTTACATCATTTAGGTTTGTTTATTTGCTTCACACAAGACTTGTTACCTCTGTGATGGCAGTTTTATTATTCCCATTGTTCTTCTACCCCTCCTTCCTGCCCATTTGCTAGTGCATTCCATGAGCACTCACTTATCTTAGCAAAGTCAGCCCTCCTAAAGTCCAATACCTTTGCCTTTGTATGGCTTGACTCTAGTACTGTGTTTATTGTGAACCATACTGTTCGATGGTAGCTAGTTCCCAGATGGCTACCCATTCTACATCTGTGATCCTCTCTTTTATCTCCATTTGAAGCAGGACTAAGATTGCTCCTCTCATGTGAGGCTCCAATACTAGTTGTCTAAGGCATGCCCCTGCAGGGCATCTAGAATAACCCCTCTTTGAAGTGGCTGCTGCAACTGCACTCCAGTTAACATCTGGCATATTCAGATCACCCATCAACAATATCTCCCTTTTCTGCCTTACTAAGTATGCTTTCTATCATTTCCTTGTCCATTTCCTCCCCCTGAGAAGAGGTCTGCTATAACCCCTATTAAGATTGTGGTGCCATTTGCCAGTCTCCAAATTTACCCACAGTGCTTCTTCTCCCCCTGTTTTCCCTTTTGTTCTGCTGCTTTGATTCCTTCCCTTATGTAAAGAGCTATTCCTCCTCCTCCTCCTATTACCCTCTCTGTCCCTCCTGTAGATAAGTGTATCCTGGTATGTTTACATCCCAGTCATGGTTTTATGTGAACCATGTTTCTGTGACTGCCACGATATCCAGATGTTCCTCCTCCAACAAGACCCACTAATTCAGGAAGCTTGTTACTCAGACTACGGGCATTGGTACTCATTGCTTTCCATTTTTGATGAGCTTTACCTTCAGTTGCAGCATCCCCCACTGACCTTTCTACCTTGGTCTTTCTCATTTAGTACCCTGTTTTGTAGGGAGAGTTGGATTTTCCTGCTGCTTATCAGTACCTCCCCTTGACTAGTTTAAAAGCTTGCCAATGAAGCATTTAAACTGATTCCAAAAGACTTGTCCCTTCCTGGACAGATGCAGACCATCCTGCCAGTATGAGGCTGTTGTCCCTCAGGTGGAACCCCGAGTCTACCAAAGCCAAACCCCTGTGCTCCATGCCATTTTTCAACCATTCATTAAACTGCATGGTGCAAAGTACCCTCCACCTCACTCATGCCATTGACAGGCAGCACCTCCAAGAAGGATACCATGTGTGTGCTACTTGTCTTAGGCCCCTCCCAGTTCTACAAAGTCGCTACTGCACTGCTCTAATCTCATGTTGAGCCAAGTCATTTGTTCCTAGGTGGACAATGATGTCCAGCAGACTCCCGATGCAGCTGTTCTCCGTTATCCTGAGGATGTGCCCTGTCCCTCCAAGCCATGGCACCAGGCAGGGCACCTTACTTCAGTTTTCCCTGCTTCCCAGTTCTATCCCTAATAGCTGGGTCCCCACCAGGAGCTGCTTCCTTTCCTTGTGGTGTCCTCTCTGCCTCCATCCTGTGGGCCTCCCTTGTGACAGGTGTCCTCAGCCTCATAAATCTCCTCTGTGGAGTTGCATCCATGGGGCGCGCTCCCAGAATGGTTGTATGGATTGTGGGTGGAACAACTGACTAAGGTGTGCCTCTGTTCCACCACCTCACCCTCCCTGAGACCACTGTGGTCCAACTGCTGTGCTTTCTTTGCAACCTCTGAGGCAGTGGTGGTGGCTCTGGTGCTCCCTGGATGGGATGTTCCCTTCTTACCATCAGTCTGGACCGAGGAAGGTTCCCTTACTGCTGTCCAGTGTGGCCTGAGACAGGCAAATTCCTTCCTCAGGGCAGACAGTTGTCTGCAAATAGGGCAACATCTCAGCCTCAGAAAGTCTCCTGGAAGACTGCTGCCCTACAGATACATTGTTACTACTCCCACATTATTATGTACTTTTTGTGTGTGTGTGTTTGTGTGTAGTTGGTTTGTTATATAAAATATATATATACAATGTGCATGCTATATTTTCAGTGCTGTGTGCTAGAGGATATGACAGATATGCCCTGTACTCTTGAGAGAAATGATGTCAGAACTGCAGGTATAAAGGAACTATTTTCCAGGGGGGTGGGGTGAGGGTGGAAGGGTTGAGCCTAAACTGTTGCCCTCACAAAACAATCGGCTAAAATCTGACCACCACCGATGAGTGCCTTCCTGTCAACAAGATACCATACACAACAATTTGACAGAAAATCCCCTTCTAATCAAACAGAGAAAAATCCAGACATCAAGTCAGACACAGGTAAACCTCCCAGCCCCAAAACAGCCTGGTGGTTTGTGCTTCTGAAAACAGTCAGACCCAAATAAGTCAGCTGTGCTAAACTCTTCCTGCTGAAAATCTTAAAATTGTAACAAGACTGTCTTTTCTGATTAAGTTCGCTATTTCACCTTTCAGTTAGAAGTAGCCTCCACCTGCAGAATATCTGCCACAAACCAAAGACAATTGTAAGGTTCACCTCCCTCTGTTGTGAACAGCTACGCTTTCTTGCAAATCCTATGCTCAGTGTTATAGCTCCAGCAAGGGCAGCTTGCCTTAAAAAATATTAGCTGTTCTGAGTGAGTTTGCTATAAACACTTGCCCATAATACTATTGTTCTCAGGTCTGTTACCAAAGCTATTGGCTAATTAAGTAGCACAATGGTGTAATCACTTCCCGAGAAAGTCTGGAATTTTCCTTTTAAAGGCACACGAAAGATAAACCCAAAAAACAGTTTACTGTCTGGGTCAAATCACACAACCTGTACTTGCACTTTTCAGGAGTTGTGACAAATGTTTGTAGAGTTCAAAAACTCTTTCTACTGAAAATCTTAAGAATTGTAACAAGACATCTTTTCCTGATTAAGTTCCTCATTTCACCTTTCAGTTAGAAGTAGCCTCCACCTGCAGAATATCTGCTACAAACCAAAGACAATTGTAAAGTTCACCTCCCTCTGTTGTGAGCACAACTCGCTTTCTTGCAAATCCTATGTTCAGTATTGTAGCTCCCAGCAAGAGGTAGCTTGCCTTAAAAAATATTAGCTGTTCAATATACAATATATAGTACAGCAAACGTACTACTAAAACATCAGAATTCATCAGTACAGCAGGCCCGAATGCCCCCACACAGATGACTGATGCTTTAGAGGAAATGTTACATAGCATGACTGTTTCATTGCAATCTGATCATCATTTAAGCTAATCTGTTCTTCACTTTACAGTGATATATGTGTCCATCCAGTTCAGTCTCAACATGATGAAAAAAACCTATCTAGACACAGTTCCATAAAGAAAGAGCTGAAGAGGGCAAGGAAAATTGAGCAACAGTCTGGGGCCTTGCTGAAATTAGTCAAAATACCGCATAAAACTGAAGAAGAAGATGGCCAAGAAGAATACAATTCATGTCTGCTGGTGTCTACTCACGTTATAGTCTTACCAAACTCAGCTGAGGAACCATAACCAGAGATTATGGTAGAACAAGACAATCAAGATACAGAACCTCAAGTAGAGATGGAAACACAATTTGAAAAGGAGCTTAATGAAAACCGTCATCTGTGACTCAGAATTCACAAACAATCACTTATCATGACCCGGTAAATGGCCAGTAGTTAATAATGATAATATCAGAATAATGTTAGTGAAGAATGGTCCAGTAAAGGTCACTGATTTATCTTCCCGTTCTGATGACAAATGGAAGAAAGATTTAATCCGACACATTACAAGCGAATCCTTCAAATGGTCAAGATGTGTGATAGATGTTGGCTTGCATACTCAGCTACAATGCAGTGTTTTGTTTCTGCTGCAGGCTTTTTCAACATATAAGTCAAGCTTGACTGAAGGTGGTTTTCAGACTGGAGCAATTTAGTACAACATCTTGCCGTAGCATGAGCGTTCCAATGAGCACATTTAAAAGTGCAACAAGATGGTTAGAGCTGGAACATTGTCTGAATAATAAACAGACACTAGACAAAACTTCAGAGACAGATTGATGAGTGAAGCTCAGTACTAAAGCAATGTACTAAGAAAATGCAGCCATTACTATGTTTTCTTTCTGAGTGAAATCTTGCATCCATTGGCTCTGTGGAACAACTTCAGCCTCCAAACAATGGAAATTTCCTAAGTTAGTGAAAGTTCTGGCTAAGTTGATCCTGTACAGAACAGGCTAGCGTGCAACAACAGGGAAAGTGCATGACCATTACTTAAATAAAGATATTCAAAATGAACTGATTCAGCTCATATCTGGAAGAGTAAAGAGTAAAATCATAGAACTTGCAAAGTTAGCAAAATATTTTCTATTATTTTGGACTGACACCAGACCCTGAGCCACAAGGAACAAATGTAGCTAACAATCCGCATAGTAGAAATTGAAATGGAACAAATCAAATTAAGAGCACTTTTGTGTTTTTAGAAGTTGATGATACAACTGGCGTGGTCTTACACAAGTTCCTTCAGGAACTGAATAAACTTGGAGCTTTCATTCAGGAGTTGTAGAGGGCAAAAGGTTATGACAATGGTTCTAACATGAAAGGAAAAATTCAGGAGTTCAACGCAGAATTTTGGATTTAAACCGAGGAGCTTTTTCATGCCATTGGTTGCCATAACTGGAATTTGGTGTTGTATGGGCTGCCATAAATCCTGTAGTGAGGCTGCATCCTTATTTGGGATACTGCAAAGTATCCATGTTCTTTTCAGCTTCAATTCACCGATGGAAAATCTTCAAAGATCATGTGCCTGGTTTGACTATGAAACCTCTTTGTGATACAAGGTGGGAATCAAAAGGGTTGATAACATCAAGTTCTGCGCTATCAAATAGGTGAGGTTTAGATGCTTTGTTTTGCTCTGTCAGAGGACCCAGGAACATCAGATGTCCAGCATGAGAAGCTATAAAACAGCGAACAGATAAAAACTTTCCATTTTAAGTGTCTCTTGTTGTGTGCTAAAATTTTGTTTCAAGTTAACCTTGTCAGCAAAAAAAATATACCTCATTTGACCTCGCCTCCGCTGTTATGCTGATCCAGAAGGCCTTACTCTTTTTGACTGACTATCAGAAAAATGGGTTACGAGTGCAAAATCACTCCAAAGACTTGCCAATCGAACAAACTGAACATGTTCCCCAGACAACTGAGATAAGACCGCGTGACGAAGAAACAACAGTTTTTCATATGGGCTGTGGATGAACCTGTTACAGATCCAGAAACTAAGTTTAGAAGTGGGTTTTTTAATGCGGTGGTTGATGGCTCTCAGGTCTAAAAAGAAGATTTGAGCAAATGCAGAAGCACAGTGACAACTTTGGTTTTCTGTATGATATCAGCAAAGATAAAGGAAGTGGACATAATACTTTGCTGAAACATTAGAGGATCTGGGCGCTTAGTAATCATGATGACTCCTCTGAGTATTGATTCATGTGAACTGTGTGAGGAACTAAAGCACTGTCACACATGGTTTACACAATTGTCAGCTGTAAGTAC
Source organism: Neoceratodus forsteri (assembly GCA_016271365.2). Taxonomy (NCBI): domain Eukaryota; kingdom Metazoa; phylum Chordata; order Ceratodontiformes; family Ceratodontidae; genus Neoceratodus; species Neoceratodus forsteri. The sequence continues at coordinate 26,694,132 of JADMNL010000035.1, read as the reverse complement.
ACTGCAGTTCATCTGTGCACAGAACTACATGGGAACAACACCCAAATGTGAGTAGTGCATTGCATTATTTTGCTGACCATACCAGTCACAGTTTCTTTGGAGTAAAGGGCTTTCCAAACTGAAGCTGATTAAGAACTACCTTTACTTCATAGCTCAGGAAAGACCCACGTAGACTTAGCACTGATATCAATTGAAAATGACATTACGGGATTTGGACTACAGAGACCCGAATACATGAGTTTGTCAATAAGAAAGCTAGAAAAGGTTCCATACTGCTGACTGTATTTGATTACTATGAATGCAAGTAACAGTTGATACCCACATACCACTAATTGTATATGTTGTCTATGCAGTATTCTGAGTACTATGAACTTGTTATGTTGCAATACTATACTATGAATCTTAGTGACCAGCCTTTGTTAGAGAATGTCACTGATTTTATACATAGATCATTTTCAGATAGTTTAATAGCATGTTCTGGATCTATAATTTGAAACATTTTAAACATGTTGACATTTAGGTTAAACTAATTTTCAGACATCCATCATGGTCATGCAGCTTATGACCACATGAATGCTGACTGGTTTTATACTATTACTGTTGTTGTGTATGACTGCCCTGTATGTTTTTCCAAATATTATTTTAAGTATCTTATTCCTTAAAATGAATAAAATTTAAAACAAACTGAAGTGCTGATATTTTTCAATGTTATGTTATGTGTTCATAAATAGGGTCACTGACTTAGAGTCATTGTACAGTTGTTCTTTAAAGGGCTTATATAAGTACTTGAAATCAGTTTTTATTGTTTTACCTGACATTTATTTAATCAATAAGGAACTCCAGAAGATGAGTTAACATTCTAATAATCATCACTTAGGGGTGTAATGTGTGGAATGAGGTGCAGCCAAGTACCATGTCCCCTTAGGGATGATTAACTGACTTGTTCATCTAACTCCTAGGAGTGCCTTATTACTATTATAACAAGCACTTGTCAATGTTGAATGTTTGCTTGCTGGCATTGGCAGTGGAAGTGCAGGAGTTGAACAGATACACTATAGGAATGACATTGAAGTATTGAACTGAAACCAACTCCACCCTCACCCTGCAGAGATGGACAGGCATTGGGGTGTGTCTTTGGGCCATCACGACAAGCGGTCATGGCATTTCCCTCACCCTACCCTTCAGACACCGACAAGTGTTGAGGTGTGCCTTAGGAGTTGGGCTTTACATTCCCTCATTCAATAAGGAGAGTACACTGAGATGGGTGCAGTGTGGGAGAATGGGGTAACTCTGAGGGCAAAAGGTCAAGGTGCACCTCAATGCCTGTCAGTGGATGCAGGGGTGGTGATGGGGGTGGAATAGCATGAGCATTACTGCTGACAATCCCAAGTAACACCCCGATGCCTGTCAGTCCCTACAGAGTGGGGCATTATAGTCAAAAAACTAATCTCCCTAGGTGTTTCTTGAGTGGTTTTACTCCAGGTTTTCAACATGGCCTTTTGGAGCCCACTGCATGAACAGTGACACTATCAGTTTATTAGGTAAAAGATGATTTTGCACATCAACTGCACCATTTGATGTTAATTATACTTTTGAATGTTTTCCTGATTCAGCAGGATATTTTAACAGGACACAGCTTACTGTGCTTGTTGAGGGTTTGAGGATATAAATTTGAACAGGTGGTCAGAGCTATGGAGGGTGGCTCTGGCACCATACTGATCATTAGCAATCTTAGGAAAAGGCTGGGGTGCAACTTACTGTGAATAGGTGAGGGCAACAAGGTTAAAATCTCTTAGTTCAGTTACCCCCAAAATTCACATAAATGCATCAGAATGCGCTAAAATAAAAAATACAAATTTCTGGGAGCCTAGACAGCCCCCAGACCCATGGTCTGTAATTTAATGGGGGCACCAAATGTTGGCTTGCTTGGGGTGCCATAAACTCTAACACCAGCCCTGACTGTGAGGACATTCTTGCAATGCTGCTTCAATTGTGAAAATGTCAGTATGACATCATGAGCTCACAGCAACAATCACAGAACACACAAAAGTGGCACAGAGTCCCAGATTTTTTCAGCAGGCCCAAAATGCATCCTGCTTGTCTGCAGAAAATTGACAAGTGGTTAGACAGTGAAATGGGAGTGTTTTAACACATACAAAGTACCCCAAAATTAATGGTGCACTCAGTCATGTGCACAGAAGTGGCACAGAGTCCCCAGATTTTTTCAGCATTTCCAAAATACATCCTGCTTGTCTGCAGAAAACTGACAAGTGGTTAGACAGTGAAATGGGAGTGTTTCAACACATACACCAGTATACAATGATGACTGTATTGTGTTGCTGGTCCAATGTGTTCTGACAGGCGATTGAGCAAATGCAATGTGATCATCTCAACTGGATTGAAGGGATTTGCGGCTGTACACCAATAGTAGCCTTGGTGAGTATATCTATCTATCTATCTATCTATATACATATTTATATATATATATATATATATATATATATATATATATATATATATATATATAGTTGTGAATTTTCTAGGAATGGGGTTGACAATCATGGACATGTACTCATGGTATTGTTCTCCCATCACAGATCACACAGAAACTGTTGGTGTGCACATTCAAGTGCTCGATGAGAATTTTTTGCACTGAAATTGGAAATGGATAAGTCTCAAGCACATGAAGGTAAATATTTTTTTTCTGGGGAGTAGAATCATATTTGCAGATTTGTATCTAATGGTTTCTTATTTTGTTACTACTTCACAGATTTCATCAGCATCCTTCTGGAGTCCAGTTGTTTTGATGGCCATGGTCATCTAATGAAACGACTTCTGCATGTTGATATGTGTGCCCAAGCTTGGGGGAAGGGAGTGCCTGATTTTGAAGAACTTTTTGGGATAAGACCACTTTGACAGAATCCCAAAGCATTTTGAAGATTCCTAAAAAAAGAAGTGAATGACTTCTTACAACTTAATTGTTATGTGTCCCTCCTGGTTCTCACAACCTGTGTGCAATATTTCCTGCAGTCTTCACAACACAATGAAATGGATGAAATAAAATGTTCATACTTACTAGAATGGATTTCACATGGATATTACATTGCTTTCTGCTTCAGTACAGCTACAGTACCATTTCCATCCCAACATATTTTATTGATGGAGCCTCTTTTGGCTACCTTGTAAAAGAAACAAAATAACTGGCACTGTATGGGAAGCTTATTTCATTGTGGCTCTGAAAAGCCATGAAAGAAAAAACATAAAACTAAAGAAAGTGAAGTAGCCTAACAAACATGACTGAGTACACATACTCACTTTATGGTTTAAATACTAAGAAGCTTTGTGTCTGTGGCTGATGGATGTGGTGGCCGGACAGACTCAGGCTTAGTGGTGGCAGTGGCTAACATCATTCCGGGTAGTGGTGGTGGTGGTGGTGGTCCGTGGGGGGCATACAGACTCGTGGTGGCAGACTTGGATAACATTAGTCCCGGTGGTGGTGGTGGTCCTTGGGTGGCTTACAGACTCATGTTGGCAGACTTGGATAACATCAGTCCTGGTGGTGGTGGTCCAGGGGGCATACAGACTCTGGCTCAGTGGTGGCAGTGGCTAACATCAGTCCCAGTGGTGGTGGCCCATGAGGGGCATACAGACTCATGGTGGCAGACTTGGATAACATCAGTCCCGGAGGTGGTGGTGGTGGTGGTCTGGGGTGGGGGGGTTGCACACCGCCTTTTAAATATTGCACTTAAAACCTGCCAACATTAACCATATCATCATTCTCATAAAGAAAACTGCCCTCACAGTCATCAATGTCTGAAGTCTGACCATTGGGAAATTCTTTCTCCATTGTGTCGTCATCTACGTCAGTGGTGGTCCGTTTCAGGCAGCCACTGCCAGTGCCACCAGGTGCTCCATGTCCCACATCAGCAAGACCACCATGACTAGTCCGGGTATGAATACGAGGATGCAGTCTGTGTTGGTTTGTGCCTCTCATTAGTTTAATGAATGTTAGCAAATAACATTTGCAGGAGACAGGTTGTCCGGCGATCTGACTATTGCACCTGCAGATGAATACCCTCTCAGCACTTCCACTGGAGGGTGGGCATGTGAGGTACTTCAATGCCACTGCAGTCAGCTCTGGCCATTCACTGCCCTTTCCACGCCAGTACAAAAGAGGATCTTCACTTATTGTCATATGCCTATTTTCAGACAAATATGACTCAACCAATCTCTGTGCCTCACTAAGTCCAATTGTTGATGCATCAGCCTGTTGTCCAGAATCATTTATTTCACAAATACCCACTTGAGACAAAGCCTCCCAAAGCAGGTTGACGCCACCCACTTTGGATGACAGACCACCTGGAACTACAGTCCCATACCCTTGCATGATATGTAATGATCCTCCAGCTACCTTCAGCTGGATTATTATGCCACTGAAGGTTTGCTTACCTTGGCATGTGACTTCTGTGCCCCATGAACCAAGTGCACCAGTTAACCACTGATATGTTTTACCTGTTCAGGCCCTCCCTCCAGTACTGATGAAATTCCACGTTTGTATCATGGGGCCAGAATTGTTGCCATGGCAAAGTTCTCACTATGCTGAGTGCTCACAATGTGATGATTCTGGTTGAATACTGTCAGCATGTGTTGCTGTGTTGCAGCAACATACTGCTACCACCATCTCCAGCAACATCAAGGCTATGCTGTACATTCATCAATGTCTGCCTCAGCACCTGCAGCAGTGGAATTGATTGGCTAATGGAGGCAGACTCACCACTCAATGCCTGTGTGGCATGTTGAAAAGGCTGAAAAATTGTTATTACAGAGTCCATGAAGTGCCACTGTTCAGTCGTCATAGACACGGAGGCCCCGGAACTGTCACAGCTAGTGTGCATAACAAGATATTCTGAGATGGCTTTGTATTGTTCATACAACCTTTCTGCCATGTATAATGTGGAGTTCTATCGGGTGACAACTTCCAGCTTCAAGCGGTGCTGAGGCAGGCTGTTTTGTATCTGCAACTGCCACAGTTGGTCAAGGGCCTTTCCAGATCTTGAAAAGTGAGAGCAGATATGTCATGCGACGGTCAGTATTTTCTTTATATCAGGGTGCTGCAGAAACTCCTGAACCACAAGATTTAAACAGTGGGCCATGCATGGAACACGAAAAAAAACCACCATTCGTGATGCATTTCACCGCATTTGACCCATTGTCACTGGCTATGAACCCAGCTCTCAGGGACAGGGGGTTCAGCCATCTGTCAATTTCAGTCAGTACCATGTCCAACATATTCTCACCAGTGTTTGAACAGGTCACACTGTGCATAGCAATTGTTGCATGCTGGTGAATTCTAGTAAGATTGCTACTGCGACAATTCACCTTACTGCACTGATTATTCACACTACCAACATCATAAATAACCCCCGGCACCTGCGCCCGGTGTGCAGTTATACACAGATATGAACTCCCTGCTGTTTTGCCACTTGTCCACATATCCATACTTAAATGGATGAATGGAGAGGAGGAATGTTGAAGGGCATGTCTTATCGTGTCAGAGACAGTGCGGAACAACTCGGGACAGCATGGGTAGAAAAGTATGTCCTGTATGGGACTTTCTATTTTGGACAGGCACATGCTGCAAACTGCCAGAAACCAGAATTCTCCACAAAGGAGAAGGGCAAAAGATCAATTGCCAGCATTTCCACTACAGCAGCATTAAGTTCATGTGACACTGTATGATTGGGGGGGTACTTCAGCGTACGCGCAAATACACTCTGTAGCGTGGGCTGACTTAAACATTTTGCAAGGCATGTGTTGTTGCTCACAAATGGTTGTGCTCTGTGATGAATGGCATTGGCAGGGGGTGGGGTATGAACATTTGATAAAGACGGTTGCACAGGCGATGATGACAAACCCAGAAATGATGTTATTCTGCCAGATTTGCCAACCAGGGTTGATGTACCACTTGCACTAAACATACTGCATTCACCACCACCACCACAAAAACTGCTACTCTCACCTGCACTGGACAACATTTCAAAGTCATTATGGTCCTCCACCTCATCATGCCCATAGTAATCCTCTGCTGTTATTACCGCACTACTGCACATGTTTAATTTCCTACTGGGCTTAACAGTCATGGAACTGGATAACATGCTGGCTATGGTTACCAGTGACACAGGTGAATGCCCCACTGTGGTATTAGCTGCCAGCTTGTGCTGGATCCACAGAGCCAAGTGCCTATTCTTAAGATGCGTATGCTATCCTCCTGTCCCAAGATGGTTCCCCTTTTTACCACAACTCACACATGCATGGCAAACCTGGCAGATCGCAACTGAATCATCATTTGCATCTTGAACAAAAAAATCCCAAACAAGGGAGTGTGATGCTCTGCTTTTAACATGTCCATGATGATGTGGCTTATTTAAGTCTGTTATTTTAAGCACTGAAGTGGGGGGGCACATGATGATTCAGGCGCTGCACACCTGGACTGCAGATGAACACCATGACTACCTATCATACTGATACTGGGTCATCATCATCATCATCATCAACTAAAACCAATATAGCACAAGTTTTTACAGAAGGGGATTCCTGCAAACAGACTCAGACACAGCCACTTTTCATTTCTTTTTCTCCAGTTCCCAACTGGGGTCAATTACATCATCATCATATTCATCAACGTCACTCTCACACACATCCACATCTTCTGCTTGAATGTTAGCATGTGGACTGCATGTTGCAACAACAGCAACACCATCATCATCAGCATCATCACATTCATCATCAGCATCTACACCACCATCACTGGATATTTTTTCACCACACTGTGAATCACTGCATAGAAAATGCATGACGTTAAGTGCCACGGTGAACATATCACATTTGCTATCATTGACACGATCATCAGAATTCTCAGGTTCAGTTAATGGGATGTTACCAGGAAGTATGACATCAGCTATGCTGTCATCACTCACTTGCACTGCTTCACACTCAATATGTTTGGATACGGTACACTGGTCGGAATTAAAACTTGATGCAACAATGCTAATACTACCTCCACCACCACTAACACCAGTAAAGCTAACACCACCAGCTGGGAAAACATCATCTCTCCAACTAAATGTGAAGCTACTGATTGGGCTGTAAAAACATTGAGGAGAAATACCTTTTCTTACATCAACAGCAATCTACTCGTATCCAGATACTACTACCACACCCACAAACCCTCTTACTGCCAACCTTGCCATGGCCAGAAACAGCTTTGCTTGCATGTCTCTTTGCAGACATTTTGAGGGATCAACCACAAATATTATTACCAAATTCAGAATTTGATACGTTCACTTTCTGACTGGAGGGACACTGGCTGGATGTGAAGCAAAATAAGGAACTGTGGCTTCTGCAACAGACAAGAGGCTACTGTGACACTGTCTCGGAATTAAAACAACTTTAGTAACCAGTGATGCTGATGGGGTCACAAATCACAAACTCACAAAAACAATCCAGTCTGGTAAGCAAAACCTTTTGAACATGGGGGTGGGGGGAGCACTGAATACAGACAGTGCTGATTTTTACATCACTACAATACAAACAGCAAAACTAACAGATAACACAATCGCAGTACAAAATCAGGCAGCTGAAGTGGATAGCAGGTTCACACTGCTGCACTTAGTTGCACTTACACTAGTCTGTGTCACAAATTTTAAAAGGTGTATTATATTTGATGCACGCAACACTGTACACACAACACAGAACAGTTTGTGTACAATGCTCAACAAGGAATGCAATGCAAATGCAAAAGTTCAGTGTACTGCCACGTAATGTAAATTTCTAATTTAAACAACCTGACCTTATGAAATGCTGTACCACATAAACACAACAAACAGCAAGAACATTTCTACTATTACTGACAGTTGTACTATGTGTACGTTAACACAGTCAGTTATATAGCAAAAATATAACCAAAACACAAAGAAATCACTAGTTCTCCAACTTAAATCTACCTACACACAGATGTACCCCTCCCCCACACAGCACACTTTCACTGTCTTTCACCACACATGCTCAGTTTTGTAAATTAACATTCAAAATCCACACACAAACAAAAACGCTCGATGTGAGCACAGGAGGGTTTCCTACAATCGATGAACTACAGTTGGGTCCCCCAAAAAAAGCAAAAATGCTTTTTCGACAGCTTTTACAAGATTCTTACAGACAGCTATCAGAGCACACTGTCTCCTACTCCTTCATACTCATACTACCCCGAACTGAGGCTGTGCAGATCAATATAGAGCCCATGTGACCTGAACTCCCATGAATCACTGCAAAACCCACCTTCGGAGCTCAAAAACAAAGCAAATCAAGGTGAAGTGAACTGCCACCAATGTACTTTGCCTTAAAAATTGAAAGAGTAGTGACCAGTGGAGGCAGAGTAATGTGAAGTCACTGTTTCTAATGCACTTCACATTCCTGATTATTATGGGAAGTACTCCGCTTCACGTTGTGGAGCACTCTGTGAATCTGTCTTTGCTCTGTGAAATGCTTCGTGGAGCAGATTGAGTCCACTTCGCCCACCACTAACCCCCACAGCTGGAACCCCTTCACATAGACCAGTCAGCCCCAGAAGCTGGACCCACTGAAGAACATACTGGCTGTGTGCCTCCATCCCACATCTTGACTGCCCCCCTTTTCACAGAGGGGGTTTGGTGGGGTGTAAAGGGAGTTTATGTCAAGGGTTAGGGGGCAGTGGACTAGTAGACCCTAGCATCCATTGGGTAACAACTATCTTCTCTCTTCCCATGTAAATTAAGTAATTGGCATCCAATGGCACCTCTTCACTCTCCCCATCCTATATTAAAATGGCAGTCTTTACCATCCAAGTGTTCCCATACTCCTGCTGTGTCACTCTACCAAAGGCAACCAGTAAAGCTCTCCAACCCACATCTTTTGCTGGATGCTGTTTAATGCGGGCCTTTAACTAACTCTGATTACTGTGATTACAAAAATACATGCAGCACAATCAAATATTTTGCACAGTGAGCTGAGTAGTATGTATTTATGTAATTGCCATTTGTGACAATGACCCATGGTAGTGGTGGACAATACTTCTCAACTATTTGCCACTGGAATGAGGGACACATACATTCTGAATTATTGCTTATCTTCCTCCCCCTGTGACTTGCACATATCCCAGATGGAAGAGGGGGATTTCCAAGGACATTGCTCAGCTGGGGAGGCTGGTCGTGGGGCTGAGAGTGGTCCTGGTTTATGAAGAATGGTCATGAAGGGGAGGTAGAGTGGGGGGATGCAGATTCAATGGTTGCTGAGATGCCATCCTTCAAATGAGATGTTAAACCAAGATCCCTTTTACCCATCTCTGGTCTCCAGCCAGGTGGAAGTAAAAGTTCATATGGCTAATTTAAAAAAAAAGAGCCACAGAAGTTCCAAGTGCCATGGCTAACAAAGGTATCAGTGTAGGAAAATAATCTTTTATCAAAAATCCTGCTTAAGAAAGCTTATATTTACAGAAATGCACAAAACGAGAACTTGGTAACTTTAAGATGGCTTACACCTTGAGTGTATGTGACAAGATGAAAATAAGTATAGTATAAGTTAGACTAAAACACCCAAGCCAGGAGAAGTAGGGTCACCCCCCCAAGCCAAGAGAAGTGGAGGCACCCTCCGAGCCAGAAGAAGTAGGACCATACCTGCCCCCCATGCCAGAAGAAGCAGGGCCACCCCGCTGAGCCAGGAGAAGCAGGACCATCCCACCATGAGCCAGGAGAAGTTGAGCCATGCCACCCCTTTCCAGCAGCTATCAACCTCCCAAATTGGTCTCAATGGATTGCTTACCCACAGTATCAGGGCCAGGAGACAGTGGCCCATGCAATCTCTCCCTTGAGTCCCTCCACACTCAGCAGCACAGGTACATTTTCAAATAAACACAGCCATGTACCTCAACAAAAAGGCACAGGAAGTCAGGACCCTGTCTCTCTCTAGTTCTGCAAGTAGCTTCTCTCTTGGTTGCTATTGCTGTTGTCTGGAATTTTACTTGAGGAACTGGCTCTGTGCTGCAGCAACTGGATGGACAGGGTGGCTAGCTGCTGCTACTCTATCCCGTTACTGACAAGACCATGTTCTAATTCTTTGAAACAAAAGTACAACTGAGTCAGTATAGCTCTTTTACAGTTGACTTTACTGCTGGGTCATGGGGGGTGTATGCTTGCTATTCTGCAACACAAATTTATGGAATAGCAACTAGCTAGACTTGGCTGAAGGGGGGCCCATTGGACTGGTCATGAGTACTAGAAGGATCCACTGGGCAAGGCTTGGGTGCAAAAGAATGCCTACTGGGTTGTGTGTGGGTTCAGGTGAGGACACACTGTGCTGGCTTGGATGCATGAGAGGGACTCAGTGGGCTGGGCATGTGTGCAGGTGAGGAACCCAGCAGGCTGGGCTTGGGTGCAGTAGGAATTTAGTGGGCTGTAATGGGAGAAAGATAAGGATTCTCCACCAACACCAACAATGAGCTGCGAGGTATGAAGAGTTTTACTGGGACTGCTGCAAAACAGATAAAAATAGTTAAGTGCCTCTTTTATCAAGAAATGATTGTTTATTGTGAATTTTTCTAACTTAGCTGTTGCATGCATTTCAAGCATGCTACATGTGAACCTGATAAGCTCTATCAGGTTCGCTTAGGTTCACTTGGTGTGTATGATCCACCTGCAGTCACAGAACCATTTTTTGTGTGGCATACATTCTGTATGCATACTGCACATTTGTATTTCTGTAAGGGGCTGGAGAAATCAGGAGTCTGCCAACATGGTTAAGTGGGCTGAGATGCCTGAGGCTGGGGATGGGAATTGAAAGCTTTCTGCCAGGGCTAAGAAAGGGTGAAAAATAGAGCTTGCTACCATGGGGACTATGTGGTTTGTGTGTGCCAAATGCAGGTCTTGATAGCAGTGCATACCTGGAGTACATTTACCATAAACAAGTTATATGTATGAAGTTAAACTGACAGTAACATTAACTGTGAGATGGTGAAAAGATGAAAAAAAAACTACCAAAAATTAGTTTAAATTGAACTAATCTAAAGAAAGATGCATGAGGGAAATTAACTCTTAAGTTCTATTAATGAAACCAGAATAGTAAATGCAATTTGAACATTTACAAGGCATTTCCATTATGTTACCAATAATTACTGACTATAATGTGGGGGAAAGTGTGTGAGAATTATCTAAAAATTTGCACTAAGTGTGTGCAGTTTTACTACAGTGTGCATCTAAAAATACCAAAAGTAATGCAGATCCAGATGTTGAAAGTGGCCAGTGGCCAAAGTTTAGTGACCAGTGACCAAGGTTCTATTGACCAGTGACAAAACTTTTATCAACAATATGTAGTTGGCTAACCAAAAGGTTGAGGAGATAGAAAGGTGTAAAATGGCTAGTGTAGATTGATAAAATGCTAGTAAAAGGTAAAGGTGGCTAGTAGATGACTACATGATACCAACATGTAGATTGATGTGCCTTGTAAGTGCAGAGGTATTTGGAGAGTAATTGTTAAAGCCATGCAAATAATGATACCACTGTGCAAATTAATGTTTGTGCAGATGACCAGGTTCAAAAAGTGTTGGGGCCCTTTAAATAACTTTAAAATAAGTGAAGAGCATAAACCGTGTTTAAAAATAAATGTTTTAAATAAAATTAGCTTTGCTTTGCTCAGCAGAGATATTTTGTACAAAACCTTCCTTCAACCCAAGGCCTAGATATATACAGGTACAGTTATATAAAATTGCTGATAGCCACCTCTATATATACAGTTGACTATGGCAAGGTGTAAAAGGCTTGCAGAAAATACAAATGGCCAATGGATGACTGAATGAGGCTCACATACAAGTTAATATGGCTAGCTAGCCAATGGCTGCCAGTGGCTAAGCAAATGAATGATACCACCATATCAATGCATGTATGTGGAGGCTTTAAATGGTTAACGGTTAAACTGAAGAAAATAAAATCTGACTTGGAATTTCCCTATTCAGCAGTTTTTTTAAAAGGTTACAGCTAAGATAAGAATGCAGTTGCTAGTAACCACAGTGGCCTTGAAGATTAAGTTCCCCAATTTGGCCACTGTCTGTTTTTTTTATCTGTAAACCAATTATTTTTGAAGCAGTCACATCCCCTCACATGTTTTTTGTATCCTAAAGTAAGTATTTTTAACAAATAAAAATCTCCTGATTACTTGTTTTTCTATTTAAGAATGACCGAATGTCTCTGGCAAACTGTCAAAAGTATCTTATGACTGAGGTATCTAATGGCCAGTGTATTTTTGAACCCGAGTCTTATGATTTGCAGAATGTCATATTGTCTGTGTTTAAAACTGCTGAGGTAGTTTTTGGGAAATTCCAGCCTTTAATTTTTTTCTAAGCTTGCTACACATAAATATGGGACCTATGGTTGTGTCCAGTGTCCCTTCAAGAAGACACAGTCTCAGACAAGATGCAGTCTATGACTATCCATAGATTGCTCAGGGGATCCAGAGAGATATGGTTACATGTGTCTCTGAAATGCTGTAGCCCTGCAATGCAAATATTACTAGCTGTCTATATTACATGTTAGAAACACCCCATTGGGATTGCCCTTTTGGCTGTTTTACAACTAAATTGTAACAGAAACATTTAGGTTGTTGTGGGCTACCTGAAGTTCAAAAATAATGTTAGCATGTATTCCCTTTTGTAAACTAGCACAATAGCATTTTTCTGGCTAATCTTATCATAATAAAGTACCACTAATTTGGCAAAAGAAATAGTGTGTTGGCTTTATTGAATTACTGAGAATTACCAACCAGGAACCTGTATAAACTGTATAATTTGATCCAATTAACAAAATAGCGAGCCCTAGCCTTGGAGCTGGTTTGGTTGTAATTCTGGTAATTTGGTAAAGTTTTTTTTGTAATCTAGACAGAGTCCACACAGGTAAGGGTCATAACCTAACTGTGGGGCTGGGAAAAAGAGTCTAAGGGACTCTTGAGTGTTCGAGTGTACTTGAACCTACAGTAAAAAGGTCTATGGACAGCTATAAGCTGGATAAGGGTAATGTATATTGATGTGGGTGTCTGAGGACCCCAGGTTTAATGATATTTATGTGGGGGTTTGAGAACCCCAGGTTTAAGAATATGTGGAGAGATGTATTAAGGAAATGTCTCTCAAGCAAGTGAGTTTTATTTTCTCAGAAGAAGCCAGAAGGGGAAGGAAGGAAGGAAACATATTCAATTCAGTGCTTTAGAGTAACTGGTAATTGCTATTTTTCTTTTAAACTTAGATTGTGGGCTTTTAGTGACACTGTACTTTCTTTGTTGTCTTTACTTAGAATTGTTTTTGGGCTGTTGAAAATTTAAAACATAGTGGTGGTGTAATTCTGTGCTGTCTTTAATTGCTGCAAATTTTATCTTGGCTTGCCTGACTGCCCTGTAGTTGGGTGAGGGTGTTAATTGTCTGGCCTCTGACCTCAGCTACGTGATAACTGGAGGTGGGGCTTAGTCAGAGTTGAGGTAGCAAGTGAGTTTTATTTTCTAAGAAGAAGCCAGAAGGGGAAGGAAGGAAACATATTCAATTCAGTGCTTTAGAGTAACTGGTAATTGCTATTTTTCTTTTAAACTTAGATTGTGGGCTTTTAGTGACACTGTACTTTCTTTGTTGTCTTTATTTAGAATTGTTTTTGGGCTGTTGAAAATTTAAAACGTAGTGGTGGTGTATTTCTGTGCTGTTTTAATTGCTGCAAATTTTCACCCCCCTCCCTCCCCTTCCCCCAATGCTTAATTATATACCCTGTTAAATCTGATTGACAGGAGCCAAACACAGGGTATAGTAAGGGGTGTGAAGTAGGAGGGGCATAAGGGGGAAGAACCCACCCTCAGCACGACAAGTGTTTTGACTCATTTATTTATTTATTGGTTTCTTTTCTTTTTTTTTAAAGAAAATTATCTGAGGATCAGTGGCAGGATTTTAGGACAGTAAATTAATAAAAGGAACTAGGAGAGCTTCAGTAGCAGACAAGTAGTGGAATAGCAGTATAATTGCAGTATAATGTGGGGAGTGGTGCAATGCAGTGGCTGTGGGGCAGCCATATTCAGGCAGACCTTCTGGACACTGAGGTGCTGCCCTATCTGCATGCATCTCTATGGACTGTGGGATGAGGTAGCCAGACTCAGAGTGGAAGTAAACTGGGTCAGGAGTACCATCACCCCTATCCAGAAACTACCCAGTCCAATGCAACTGCCTCAAAGGATGCCGAGGAGCATGTGGATGACAGTGGGCTCAGGGAGGGTTAGAGTGGTCAGGCAGAGGCACATCCCAGATTGTATTCCACTCAAGAACTCATATACCACACTAGCAAACGAGGACAACCAAATAGAGGTACCCAGAGAAGTGGAAGGAAAGGATGTGGAGCTTATCCAAGGAGGTGACCTCAGCGGGGAAAGCAGTGGACCCCAGAGGAGGAGGAAGTGAATCCTGGTGAGGGACTCCATCATAAGAGGGATCCAGCTAGGAACACAGGAGGGGGAGGACAGGGAGGTGAGGTGCCTACCAGGTGCCACGGCATGGAGGGATGGAAGGAAGATCCTGGGGATCACTGGGAAGGCAAGATGGGAGGGTGAGCTGGATGTCATTATCCACCTAGGTACTAATGACCTGGCAAATGGGGAGCCAAAGGAAGTTCAGGAAGAGTTTAGGAAATTGGGGAGGGGTCTCAAGCAAGTAGCTACTTCTGTCACTTTCTCAGAAGTACTTCCTGCGAGAGGCAAGGGAGAACATAGAGTGCATGCACCAGGAAGTTTAACTCATGGTTGAAGAACTGGTGCTGTGGAAGAAGGTTTGAATTCATTGGTGACTGGGACCCACCTGGAGGATGGAGGTTTGTTCAAGCCTGACAACCTGCATCCATCCTGGAGGGAATCCAAGCACTTCAATGATAAGTTTAAATGCTACATTGACAAACATTTAAACTAGCAAGTGGGGTGGCAGGCCAGCAAGGAGGATACCTACTTGCTCACCCCCCACAGCTAGCAGTGGAACCAGTGAACCAGAGGAGTGGCTATCTCTGCAAAACAGTGTGCAAAGATGGAGATTAGTGCCCAAGAGGTGGATAGGCAGAAAAGGGGCAAAATTCAGCAGCAGAGCAGACAGCAAGGAGAACCAGGGATAAAGGACAACCAAGGAAGGGGCTGGAGTAGAACAGTGAAACAGTCTAGGGAGGTCAAATCATGGAAAGCCATGTGTGCAAATGCCAGGAGCCTTAGCAACAAGATGGAAGATCTGAGGCTGTCATGGTGCAGTCAGACCTGGACATTGTGGCCATCACTGAAACCTGGTGTAATGATAACCATGCCTGGAGATGGCCATACCTGGCTACAACATATTCAGAAGAGACAGAGCAGGCAGGAAGGAGAAGAGTGGCACTGTATGTGAAAAATGACATAAGAGACCACAGAGATCCAGGAGGAACAAACTGGGGAGAGATACTGTGGGTTAAGCTGGAAAGGAAAATGGGGACAGCCATCCGCACAGGTGTGGTCTATAGACCACCAGCCCAGGAGGAAGAAACAGATAGGAGTTGATGCTAGCCATCCAAGGATGGCAGACAAGGGTGAGGTAGTACTGGTTGGAGACTTCAATATTCCAGACGTGGACTGGAGCATCCCAGCAGCAGCATCAACTAGAGCAGATTTATCCTGACTCTTCAGGTGCCTTCTCAGGCAACTGGTTATGGAACCAACTCAGAGAAGGCAATACTGGACCTTGTGCTCACAAACAGGGACAGTGTGATGGGGGTAACATGGGGGAGCACCTGGGGAACAGTGACCACCAGTCATTGTGGTTTGAAATCACAGAAGAGCAGAACCAAACCACAAAAACACGTATCCTGGATTTTAGGGGGCAGACTTTGGGAAAATGGGGAGATACTTGAAAGAGGCATTAAGGAATGGGACAGGAATCAGGGTTGAGGAACAGTGGGCAGTATTTAAAATGGGGATTACAAGAACAACAGAATTATGCATTAAGCAGGTTAGCAAGAGGAAAAGGAAGAGGAGACCATTATGGTTTTCCAAAGAGGTAGCAAAGAAAGTGAAAGCCAAAAGATTGCATTCAGGCAATACAAAAGACAGAGGCAGAGGGGATGGGAGAAGTACCAGGAGAAGCAAAGGGAGGCAGGGAGGTCAGTAAGGGAAGCCAAAGCTCAGACAGAAGAACACATTGCAAAATCAGTGGGTAGAGGGGACAAAACCTTTTACAGGTACATAAGTGAAAAAAGAAAGACAAAGAGAGGGATAGTAAGGCTGAAGGGGGAGGATGGGGGCCGCGTGAAGGATGACAACAGTAAAGCTGACATATTGAACAGGTTTTTCTGCTCAGTCTTTACTGAAGAAGAGGAGGGTAATGGGTCTGAAGGGAGTACAAGGCGGTGAGAATGGTGCAGAAATGGACACAAGTCCCTTTACACGAGAAAGGGTCCTGAAGGAACTGGAAGTAATAAGAGTTGATAAAGCAATGAGGCCAGATGGGGTGCACCCCGGCGTCCTTAAAGAACTAAGAGAGGTGGTGGCCGAACCTCTGGCTATCCTGTTTAGCCGATCACTGGAAACAGGGGAGGCTCCCAAAGACTGGAGGACAGCAGATGTAGTCCCCTTATACAAAAGTGGGAACAAAGAGGAAGCAGGGAACTACAGACCAGTCAGCCTCGCCTCGGTAGTGGGGAAGATCATGGAAGCACTACTGAAGGAGAGATTGGTGAACATCTGGCTGTCAATGGACTACAGGACCCAAGACAGCATGGTTTCACCAGGGAGAGGTTATGTCAGACCAACCTCGTTGAATTTTTTTGACTAGGTAACTAGGGAGGTGTACCAGGGGAAGGCAGTGGACATGGCCTATCTGGACTTCAGCAAGGCCTTTGACACTGTGCCACATAGAAGACTATTACACAAACTGGGGAATATGGGTGTGGGCAGGACAGTAGTGTGGTGGGTAGGTAACTGGCTGGGTGGCAGGACACAGTGGGTGGTGGTAAATGGATGTCACTCCACAGAGGGAAGAGTGACCAGTGGGGTACCACAGGGATCATTGCTGAGACCGGTCCTATTCAACATCTTCATCAGTGACATTGCGCAGGACCTAGAAGGCAGAATTTCACTGTTCACTGATGATACAAAGCTCTGTAACAGAGTAGACACACCAGTGGGTGTAGACAGAATGAGAAGGGACCTGCAGAAACTTGAAGAATGGTCAGGGGTTTGGCAGTTGAAATTCAATGCAAGGAAGTGCAAGATAATGCATATGGGGCACAAAAATCCTGGCACAATATATCAACTGGGGGGTGAGGATATAGCATGCACCAAGCAGGAAAGGGATCTTGGGGTTATCATCTCTGATGACCTCAAGGTAGGGAAACAGTGTGACAAGGGAGCAGGTAAAGCAAATAGGATGCTGGGGTGTATAGGAAGGAGCATCACCAGCAGGAAAAAGGAGGTCATAATTCCACTATACAAGACACTAGTGAGCCCCAGCTGAGTACAGTGTACAGTTCTGGAGACCATACCTACATAAGGACATAGACAGGATAGAGAAGGTTCAGGGAGGGCAACAAAGATGGTGCATGGATTGCATCACAAGTCCTATGAAGTCAGGTTGAAGGAACTGAACATGTACTCCCTGGAGGAGAGGAGGGAGAGAGGGGATATGATAGAGACATACAAGTATCTTACAGGGAGGAAAAGGGTGCAGGAATACACTATTTTTAAGCGTAAAAGATGTTCCAGGACTAGAGGGTATGGGATGAAGTTGGAGGGAGGACGATTCAGAGGAAACATGAGGAAGAATTTCTTCACAGAACGGGTGGTGGACAAGTGGACAAGTGGAACACCCTGCCAGAGGAAGTGGTGGGGGCTGAAACAATCACAGGATTTAAGAATGCATGGGATAGACATAAAGGAATTTTGGACATCAGGGGTAAGGGGCAACAGACTTCTAGGAAAACATAAACTGAACTTACAAGCTCAAATGGGCAGACTGGGTGGGCCATAGGCCCTTATCTGCTGACACTGTCTATGTATCTATGTAAACAAGCAACTGCCCTTGTAATTTCTGCCTGCTATATTGCATGTCAGTGGAAAGAGGAAGTACTGTTAGAGCTGATGATGGCTTTCACAGTTCAGGCTGCTTTTAGTAGAAAAGCAGTGGCTGATTAAGTAACATTAGATAAGCAACATTTAGAGAAAGAAAACAAACTACTGTGGATGTATGCACAGTAGGTGTGACTAGAGACAGGATGATTTGAAAATCACCCCCCATGTTGCCTATCTGTGTAGTTTCAAGTTTTTTTTGTATCAATTTCAAGTTCCCTTGCCTCCTATAGAGGCTGAAACATTTAATCCCAAACCCAGGTACTGGGGATCCCCACCAGTTGGATCTCAACCTAGTACCTAGTACTGCTACATTTTTTTTAAACCTGCAAACCAAAGCTCTGGAAAAAGATTTGGTTTGGCAGGTTACTGAAATGGCCAAAAGAAAACCTTTGAAAGGGTTGATAGCTGCAGCATTTGGAGATTATCATGAAGGTCCTGCAGTCGGTTTTCTCAATCGGACCAGTGTATCAGAAAAGAAGAAGGAAAAGACCTTGGCTAAGTCTGAATTTTTTTTATTATTTAAAATTATTTTTTTTATGTCTGTCTGTTTTATTTCTGTGATACATATACTAAACAAGGTAACGCTCTGTCTTTCTTGTGCATATTTTCCAGCTTATATCTATGTTCTGTAATTATGTGCTGTTAAAGTTGCAAGATAGCATTGACTGCCTTTGGTTCACGACATGTTACAGTAAAAAAAAGGAAGAAGCTTCTTTGCCTCATATCTGACTGTTTTAATTGGTTTTATTCTTAATGAAACATTTGTGCTGCCTAGATAGGGTCAGTGAAGAACTTTTGTATGTAGTTGTTGGTTGGAGCAGGTAGTGTTGATGGTGAAGAGATATGACATCATAGATTGCAATGTGCAGAAAGATTTGTAGCTTGCAAGTAACGTGCCAAGCCACTGCTAGGTGAAAATGTAATGTGTTAACAGTTATGAATGGCTTTATCATACTTCTAGCTAAAACCAGAAACTTTTTGCAAAATGGCAGAGTGCCATATTTTGGCTATGTGCCAAAAGGTGCAACTATGTTATACTAGATGTGCTCACTTACAGATGGTATGTTGTGCTGTATTTTAAAGGAGTTGGAAGGTGTTTAAAAAAATGTTTTGTTCTGAAAAGATTTGGCATGGAGATATGTATAAATTTGTTGGTTTAAAAGGTTGTCGGTGTTACAAGACAGGCAGGAGGCAGCACATATATCTAAAACACTTGCAGTGTTCTAATGAAACTGTGGGCATTACCTCAACAAATTGGTGTCAAATAATGTCAGTCTTGTTTTCTGTTAAGTATTTCTTTTTGTGTATGTGTACTGTCTTAGCCAGCAGTTTTATTGTGTGCTCTATTATTATTTAAAGATATTTTAATATCAGTAGTGTTCAAGGATACTACAAAAATTACTGGGTTTGAGCGACCCTTGCATGCACACTGAGACCTTTTGCACGTTATTTGACCTTCTTGTGTTTCAACATTTTATGTTACTACCAGTTCAAACCTGATGTGTATTCCCTACTTAAAGCACAACTTTTTACACAAAATGTATGTTTTTATGAAAGCACACCAAGAGTGAACCATGCAATTTAACTTTTTATTACATAACTAGCATTCTAAGTAAAAAGGAACAAACTTTTTTTTTTCTCTTCTCCATTCTTCTGGGCTTGCAGCCAACACAGGCAATGAACATTTGGCTGTAAGCAAAATTTCTTTGTTCCTGAATAATATCACATGATTCTTATACTATGCAAGGCAGTCTAGCTGGAAGGTGAGAATTATTCATCACCTCCCAATACTTTTTTTTTTATTAATTTTTTATATATATACAGTACACTTTTGAAAAAGGACTATTATAGCTGTTTTTGAGAGTTTACCATCAACAGTTAAAAAACAATGGCTTTTGTTTTTATGTGTAACCATGGTATAATCATTTTTTTTTCTTTTTAAAATGCATTCTAAGAGATACGTATGTACGTACGGTATTACCATCAATCTGAATCTTTTATAAACTCAGCTGATATTTTGTCATGCTTAGGATAAGGGAACCCAGGGATGCTTGGCTTCTTTTATCCAATGGAAATAATCTTGTTTTATTTTTAGACTTGTGTGTTTGTTTTTGTTGTTTGTCTATGTGTTTCTTCTCTTTCTTCTAGAGAAAAAGTTCCCCATTGTTATAGTAAGATATGAAACTTACTAAACTAGTTGTAATATTGTCTTGTTATAATTTTAAGTGTAGTAGGTGGGGACTGCAATTGGCCCACCCCATTACTATTTATCCAGTGCACATTTTTTTTAAGGTACTGCACGACTGGCTACTAATATTGCCAGACCATTTCTGGGTTAATATCCATGTCACCATCCACAGCTAACCTTTTTATTGCTACAGTATTCGTGCTGTCTCTTCCACCAGCAGGAGTGGGGGGGGTGGCTTACTGCCCTTCCTTCCAGTGTAATACCCACAAAGGTTGCAAGGTACATTACTGTCTCCCCATAGGGGTAAATACCAGAAAATGTGTATTTGCTAATAATTGTTTCTTATTTACAGGTTTTAAAAAGACCCAATGTATTTTAACAGTATAACCCAGCCCAAGTTCTTCTGCTTTTTCTAGTGCAAACAGTTAAACCTCATACCTATCAATGGTACAAGGGCTTCTGCCCTCAGCAAGTAATCAGTTAAGCTGGAGGGGGGAGTTGTGTATGTATTTCCACATATTCATTCTTTTCATTGTCTTTTCAGCTTTCTTATCCTGTCAAAACAAATGTAAAACAACTTCTCACATTTATGTTATAATGTTTTGATATACATCTTGCTACACTGTAGCATGTGTGTATTCAGAAAAGTGCTCCACATGTATAAATGTTTTTAATGCTCATAACCAAACCTGAATACCTGGGCCAGCATTGCTGACCCACCTCTACAATATGTTCCAAAGCAAAACCCCAAATTAATGCTCCATTTGTCTTATTACTCACAGGTACCCCTGAAGAATAAGTGCACTCTATGCAGGTTTTGTCATTTTGAATCTTAACAATTATATGCAGAATTTAAATTGTGCTCCAAACCTATGCTTCAAACCTTACCTCACTCAGTACTTTGGAGTATTTCACTATACAGGGCAAGGAAGGTAGACCTTTTCACTTGTCATAGGTGCAATAGGCACTGTTATTAAATTGGCATAGGCCAACAATATATGTAACAGGCATATTGCTATGAACTATATGTTTGAAGCGTGTTATTGTAACATTACAAGATTTTATAACTTGGATCTCAGTTAAAAGAGGAAAATTATGTTCATCACTGTATAGCCGCTTCTGTAATTTGAAAGCAGGGTGTAACCATAACATTATCATGCATTTACAGATGGTCAAATTGTATATTGGACCTCTGCCTGCAACCCCAGGTGTGTGGTTGACATCCCATTTTTAATTTTCTCTTTCCAATTGCCAGAATTTAGGATCTGTCACACCACTCTTTACAAAAAAAAAGTCATTGGTTTAAAAGATTGTTGTTTATGTGCTTTTAACTCAGTTTCTAACACACTTTGCAAGTTTGCAGGTTTCCACAGTGTGGCACACTTAAGATCTCCACGTTCAACAGCAGTAATGCTTTATTCTCAGTTGCCAAGACCTTCATCTTTTTCCTAAAAATAACACAACTGCCACAGCTTTGATGTCCTCACTATCTTTGTGCCTGACTGGTTCCACATAAGAACTATTACATGAATCAAGTTATTATTACCTCTGCGAGTGTAATGTTTTCAGCAAAATTACACCTATTTGTAGAACTTTAAATCAACTGAAAAAGGTCCAGTCAGTTTAGACTCTGCAATCAAGCTTATTGTTTCTACTTACTATGAAGTTAAGTCTGGGGTAGGGGCAATCCCCTAACTTCAGCAAGAAGATTCTTCTTCAATTGATCTTCAAGCAAACATCCATTTTCTTTACTGCTGCTTGTTCCAAACATGGCTGATACTTTATACAAACTTATTGCTCAGTTATGGACTGTGTTCTTAATGGCTTATTGTCAATTATTACTTTCTACGGACTGTTAATCTTTGTGCCGGGGTGTAATCAACTACCACAACACAAATGCCATGCCAGTGTGTGCGTTGCTACTCCATTAAAAGGACTCAATGCACAATCTAATGCACCCCTGGCCAGAGTGTCTGCCAGTCAGCTGGCCAGCAGCCAGCAACATAAACAATGACTTTTCTACTATGCTGGTGTTTTGTTTTTAAATTTATGTCTGCATTGCCCCATGTGCCTTGTGGGGTTACCACCATTCTGCAAATGACATTTCACCTGTACTGTAATTACACCAACCTGTGGTTACTTATAAGAACTTTAAGGACTGTTAATTTCATGGACTGTTATGTTTTATAATGACCTGTCTAACAAGAAACATTATCAACAGATTCTTTAATCAAGCTCCAAGGGTGTGCCACACTTCAACACAAGGTAGCATCTACCTTATCCCCTCTCAAAGTGAATTCCATGAACTCTTCTTCATCAACAAATATTGTTATATGTGGTATCACGTTAGCACCTTTTCACATATTTCAGTTGTGATGTTGACATGTCTGAGTTCTGCACTATGTTTTATAAACTCACCATTTGTGTTCCATCTGTAACCACCCCTCTACCAACTCCAGAACATATTGTATTTTTTTTTATAAATGCCTTGACTATCTGTATGCTGGCAACAAGTTTTAAATCATATACCTATTCACCTAGACTAACAGTTTAAGAGTAAAAATGTTTATTTAACCTTCAGTTAATAACTAATCTTTACATTTATGTTCCATTTTTGCAAAGGTTCAAGTCCCTCAGGGGCCTCTTTACCTTCGAGGTGGGGACTGTTGAAAGTGGCCAGTGGCCAAAGTTTAGTGACCAGTGGCCAAGGTTTTAGTGACCAGTGACAAAACTTTTATCAACAATATGTAGTTGGCTAACCAAAAGGTTGAGGAGATAGAAAGGTGTAAAATGGCTAGTGTAGATTGATAAAGGGCTAGTAAAAGGTAAAGGTGGCTAGTAGATGACTGCATGATACCAACATGTAGATTGATGTGCCTTGTAAGTGCAGAGGTGTTTGGAGAATAATTGTTAAAACCATGCAAATAATGATACCACTGTGCAAAACTGATGTTTGTGTAGATGCCCAGGTTCAAAAGGTGTTGGGGCCCTTTAAATAACTTTAAAATAAGTGAAGAGCATAAACCATGTTTAAAAATAAATGTTTTAAAGAAAATTAGCTTTGCTTTGTTCAGCAGAGATATTTTGTACAAAACCTTCCTTCAACCCAAGGCCTAGGTATATACAGGTTCAGTTATATAAAATTGTTGATAGCCACCTCTATATATACAGTTGACGATGGCACGGTGTAAAAGGCTTGCAGAAAATACAAATGGCCAATAGATGACTGAATGAGGCTCACATACAAGTTAATATGGCTAGCTAGCCAATGGCTGCCAGTGGCTAAGCAAATGAATGATACCACCATATCAATGCATGCATGTGAGGCTTTAAATGGTTAATGGTTAAACTGAAGAAAATAAAATCTGACTTGGAATTGCCCTATTCAGCAGTTTTTTTTAAAAGGTTACAGCTAAAATAAGAATGCAGCTGCTAGTAACCGCAGTGGCCTTGAAGATTAAGTTCCCCAATTTGGCCACTGTCTGGTTTTTTTATCTGTAAACCAATTATTTTTGAAGCAGTCACATCCTGTTGCATGTTTTCTGTATCCTAAAGTAAGTATTTTTAACAAATAAAAGTCCCCTGATTACTTGTTTTTCTATTTGAGAATGACCGAATGTCTCTGGCAAAGTGTCAAAAGTATCTTATGACTGAGGTATCTAATGGCCAATGTATTTTTGAACCCGAGTCTTATGATTTGCAGAATGACATATTGTCTGTGTTTAAAACTGCTGAGGTAGTTTTTGGGAAATTCCAGCCTTTCATTTTTTCTAAGCTTGCTACACATAAATATGGGACCTATGGTTGTGTCCAGCGTTCCTTCGAGAAGACACAGTCTCAGATAAGATGCAGTCTGTGACTATCCATAGATTGCTCGGGGGATCCAAAGAGATATAGTTACATGTGTCTCTGAAATGCTGTAGCCCTGTAATGCAAATATTACTAGCTGTCTATATTGCATGTTAGAAACACCCCATTGGGATTGCCCTTTGGCTGTTTTATAACTAAATTGTAACAGAAACATTTAGGCAGTTGTGGGCTACCTGATGTTTAAAAATAATGTTAGCATGTATTCCCTTTTGCAAACTAGCACAATAGCATTTTTCTGGTTAATCTTATCATAATAAAGTATCACTAATTTGGCAAAAGAAATAGCGTGTTGGCTTTATTGAATTACTGAGAATTACCAACCAGGAACCTGTATAAACTGTATAAATGGTTCCAATTAACACAGAAGCAAATGATTTGATACCTTTCAATGGACCAACATAGATGTAACAACAAGAGCAAAGTGCTCTAGCTTTCGGACCAACCAGTCCTTCTTCAGAAGCATAATGACAGTTATTTAGAAAAAAAAACAATACTTTTAACAGCTAGATCATGCAGAAAAAACAGAAAAAATCCCCATTGGTTTAAGATACTCATTTAAAAAAATACAGATGATGATGTCAGAGAAGTTTAACAGTACCATGTTACCTTCATCTGGGAGTGTCCCAGGGTCAGTTGTGCTTGGTGCAAAACACATGTAAAGAATCCTATTGCATATAAATTGAATTCACATAGGATAACATTGCAGAAGACTCTTAAATCAAGCTATGAGTGTCACAGAGTGTATAAGGATGTGATTACTGAAAAACAACCCCCACCCAGATTATAGACATACTAAGATTGTCTTAGGACTCCAAGAAGTTTCAATGTATGCATTATAGACAAGAAATTAACAGTAAAACTGTCTTACAAACATTAGTGCACACTGTATGATGTGTAAAACTTAGCTGGACCTATTACCCAGCTATACTCTCCAGCTAGATATCATGCCACATAAACTTCAAAACCTCTAGTGTAGTGACAGGACTTGATAAGTGGTAATTTCAATATAAATTGACAGTGTTAGTGTCAAACAAAAAACTCTTGTTGAGGACCACCATGAAATTAAGACCATGTAGCCTGATATGTACTGATGTCAATAAATTCTCAGTGTATAACAACTTAATGTACCAGAAGTGTCTAAGGAATCTGAAAAAGATATATGTATTTTTTTATTTCTCTCCTCCTCGTCACACAAATAAGACACCCTACCTCACCCCACTTACCCACAATGCGGGGGATAAGTAACTTTAAGGAGAAGATACTCTCACACACACACATACACACACACACACACACACACACACACACACACACACACACACAATATACACACACACACACACCTAATGAACCTTCATTCACATCAATCACTGCAGTTGCTCCCCAAAGGAATTCAACTTGTCATGAAATCCCAAGAAAAAGGGATCATGTATCCTAATATCTATAGAGCAAAAATGTGACCCCATTTAACCTTACTCCTATCTGTGTAGTAACATTCCAAGGATTCTGGATAGAGCCACATTGAAATAAAACTGCCACCCTCCCCAGGGTAAGGTAACTAGAAGAAAATATTAAGTATGTGTGTAACACCAGAGGTATAACATATCTACATTTCCACAAATCACTACAATATTTTTCTGCATGATCTAGCTGTTAAAAATATTGTTTTTCTCTAAATAAGTGCTGTTACGCTTCTGAAGGACTGGTTGGCCCGAAAGCTAGAGCACTTTGTTCTTGTTGTTACATCTCTGTTGGTCCATTAAAAGGTATCAAATCATTTGCTTCTGGATCTGTTCTTGCAAGGACCAATACGGCAAATACTAAATCTAGATTTCAAAAGTAATGCAGTCATAAAGAAGTGTACAAGAAAATGTGTTAAGTGTGTGCAGTGGTTCTACAGTGTGCATCTAAAAATAACAAAAATAATGCAGTGTGATGAAGGAGTGTAACAGAAAGTCAATGCAGTGTAGTTATATAGTGCAGTTAATAACAGCAGTGATACGTGTTAACACTGAAATGAGACCCTAGATTGTAGTGTGCACTCAGCTTCCCTCTGGGTTATCTCTTTAGTTGTATGCTTCCCCCATATATAATGGAAACATTCCTCATACACTTGTTACAGCCCATCAGCTCTTCTTAGTCCCACCCTGGATTTGTTTTCACCCAACCATTGAATTTACCTAATATTAATTGAGAAAAAGCAGTAAACTGAAGCAACCACAATAAAAAAAAAAGAAAACACATGTAATGGTTAAAATAATTTGACTGTTACAAGATGGGTCATTTCAAGGGTATTTGAATGGATACTGGGTGCAGTTTTGACAATGAAAGATAAAAAAATGGAAAATGATTGGTTCAGAATAACAGAAAATGGAAAATGAATTGTTCAGAATAAACTGCTCAAAAATATGGGTCATCTGAAGGGTATTTGAAGGGATATGGAAGCAAAAAATGAAGGGTAAAGATAAAAAATGGAAAATGAATGGTTGAATGGTACAAATACTGAGAAATGAAGGGACTTTGAGAATAAAACAACTGTAAACTCACCCTTCTTTTTCTGTATGGGCTCCTTTTTTCCTACAGGTGATCCCTCTGGCAATGCACCCTAGAACCCTGTTTGCCTTGCTGCAGCCCCCCTACATTATGGTGATACCTTCATGTCCCCTGTGACTCTTACCCCCAGATCATTTCTGTAACTGCTATCTGCATTCCCTCCAGTCAGTAGCTGGTTCTTGGATTTCTGGCTCCGAGGTGCATGGCCTTGTACTTCTTTGCGTTAAACCCCATCCGCCACTCCTTAGATCAGTGTTCATGTTTAGCTAGATGTGTGCCTGCCTCCCTTTTTCACTGTCCACTTGTAACCCCTAAGTGGCGCTTTCCAAGGGCTACTACCCCTGCCTGCTTGGCTACTAACAGGCTAAGGGTCCTGAGTTCTGAAACGGGTGCCTCCACCCCAGGGTCAGGGTTGGTAGTGGTCAAAGTAGCCTGGGCTCAGCCATCTGGGACACTGTAACCCCCCTCAGTTCCTACTAGTGACTCTCATAATACACAATAAGTACCTTCACGACTGACACTTACCACCAGGGTTGATTTCTCCAGAGAGACCCTGAGGACCCCCTGTAAAACAGGTTAGGCAACACGAATGACAACAGTAATACCTCAAGCACAAATTAGAAACACAGATTGAATTGCAGAAAAAAAAGTAAATCTGATTTATTCAGGGGGCTATAACAAGGATGGGGGCAATCAGGTTAATTTGCTTACTGGCTCTATAAATCCCACACTCTCTGGGTACCCAGGATGGAGGGAAAAGGCTAGCTAGGACTGTTGCCTGGGGTAGTCCGGCATTGCAGCTGTCCAGAGCCCTGTGAGGAAAGAAACAACATGCACACACCCTAATTGTAATTCGGAGCCAGAGGGCTCAGTTTGTGGAAACAAAACAACCAGATAATCAGATGACACACTTTTGATTTAGATATATGTTGCAGGGAGCTACCCTGGTGGTTACTCTCAATACCCCAAGACTGGACATATGAGGGACGAAATTTGAGACAGCAGGTGACCTCTATGGAGTGCCAGGAGAAGTAAAAGGCTGATCCCTGGGCTGGTCTCTCATCGATGGCTCTTCTCTGCACAGTAGGGCAATCTGGCAGGACCCTCGTGGCAAGGCCCAGCCACATGAAACTAACTACTGACTTAGTCTGGAGCTGGATACAGCTTCCAGCAATCAGCACACAGTTCAGACTACAGGGGAAACAAATTGCGACCCCCGTTCAGTTCACAGCACATTTACATGCAAAGAAAATATTACTGTGCCAGGCAAAAGGCTCCTCAGTCACAATCTCAATGTCTCTGCTCAGACTGGGAGCTCGGAAGTAGCTGGAGTTCTTGACAGTTCTTGACAGGCCGATTGCGTTCAGCAAAATCCTCAGTCTTCTACAGGTTAAGCCTGGTCCAAATTCAACAACTGGCTCAAAAGCACATTGATCGGATTTAGTCCAAAACTTTTCTCTCTCTCTCTCTCTCTCTGTCTGTCTCTTCTCTGGGTAACAGACAGACTTGCAGGCCTCAACTCAGGCCTCTCCACAATACTCCCACTTGAACTATGCAGTTTACTGCTCGACTATCATAAGCTGCTCCTCTCTCAATGGCCAATACAGATCTGGCTTGCCAGCAGACAGCTCAGGGGATTTTCCTTAGATCCACATGGTTCGATTGGCTGGTTCTGCTGTCAGTCACAGTAAGAGCTCACTCTTCCATTATAAAAAGGTGGCAACAGTCCAAAACTACAATGCCTACAAAATCTGACTCCATATTGTTCCTGTAGCCAGCTCCATTTTAGAGTTCTCAGGTACTGATTGGTCCAATTTGGTAGTTCGGGACAAAAATGGTGGGGCTAATCAAAACAGTCTTTGCTGAAAAGAAGGCAGGTTAGAACAAACTACTTTATCCTTATTACTCTAAATTGTTTTCAGCAATTAGTAATACCTTTTAACAGGGCCCCCTCTGCACAATTAGCAATGGTAGAAATGGAACAATTGGTCAACAGCCCAGGTGGGACTCAAGCAGGAAAACACTCAGTCCCCCTCCCAGATTAATTATATCTGCAACCAGGCAGCACTTAAAGAGACAGTACACGGAGGCCACGCAGGCACTCACTGGCAATACATTTAAACAGCAATAGTGCCAAACACCAGCCAGGCAGCGAGCAATTGGGCAAGCTCGTGGAAGACTTTTTGGGAACCCCCATTTGTAGGGGGGGTTACACACTTTTGCACAAATCTTAGTGTCATCAGCAAACAGGCTGATCTTATTTTTCAGTGAAGACATTGAACAAAACAGGGCTCTGCACTGAACCTTGTGGCACCCCACTAGGTACTGGCCTTGGCTTGGATGACCCCCCATACAACCACTCTCTGTTGTCTGCCCTGTAGCCAGCTCTCAACCAACCCCACCAGTTTCTGCCAAGCACCCAGGCCCCTCAGTTTTCTCAGTAACCTCCCGTGTGGCACCATGTCAAAGGCCCTGCTAAAATCCAGATACAGGACATCTACAGTTTGGCCTTTGTCCGTCACCCTAGCGACCCAGTCAAAGAAGTTGATTAAGTTAGTTTGGCATGATCTTTCCAAGACAAACCCATACTTTCTCTCATCCTGTAGACTATTATTAACAAGAAAAGTTATCAACCTCTCCTTCAGAATGGTCTCCATTAACTTCCACACTACAGAGGTCTAGCTCACTGGTGTCTAATCGCCCGGTTCATCATTGGGTCCACTCTTGTGAAGGGGCACCGCATGAGCCATCCTCCAGTAACTGGGTACATTCTCTATCTCCAAAGAGGTGTTAAACAGGACTGTCAGAAGGCCTGCCAAACCCTCTGCCAGTCCCTTCAGGACATTTGGGTGTACACATCCGGTCCTTGTGTTTTGTCCACCACGAGGTTTTAAGGCCCTTCAGGATGCTGTCCTCTTGGATTAACCCATCTGTTATCTCTGCGCCCCCTCCACCTCTGCCCCCTTTACCATGTGGTATTGAACGATCCCTTTCTTTCCTGAACACTGAGCAGAAGTACTCACTGAGTTCTTCTGCCTAGTTTTCCCCTTTTTCTGCCATTCCATCCTCCCTTTTGAGTCTAACAATCTCATTATGTGATGCAACCATTATAAAAATGGGGCCCATACTCCGTTAGAGTAACTGATTGTGTACCTGACACAATACAGGGACGTGTTTTGTAATTTTCTGTTTAAGATTATTTTCAACCAAGGGAGATACTCTTGTCACTCCTATTGAGGGAATGACCCCTGAATAGCTAAATTATCTGAGAAGTTGAAAGCACATAAAGGGCTCAAGAAGTAACTGTATAAAACTCTTCAACTGAGATTGTATATATGCATGTGTGTATCTATGTATTTGACAGAGCAGAATTAATGTCTTTCTTAGCAATCTTAATAGAGCAAATCTTATTGTAAAAGAAGTGATCAGAATGAAAATTAACAAGCTTACGTATAACGCAGACAGAAGTATTGAAAAGTATTAATTTGTCATTTGAAAGTATTCAAACGTATACTTTTAAAATCTGTATATAATATTCATTTAGTAACAATTTACTCTTAAAAAACAATCACAGTGGAATGCTTATTAGAATTAGTATTCCTAAAGGCAGTATTCTTCTTTTGATGATTGCAGAAAATTAAAGATTACTAAACTAAGTCTTAAAAGATGAATTAATTACTGCTTTAAGACTAAATTTAGTATTCCACTTCAGTGAGGGGGACTACCAAGAGGAGGGACACAGGCCAAGGAGAAGAGTGAAGAGAAGGAGTGGTATGCTTTCACTAAGAGAGAGATGGTCCACTACCAGCATGGGCTGGGGGTGGGGAAAGGGTGGAGGAGGTGACTGACAAGTGATCACAGGGACTAGGGTGCTAGAGGGGCTGAGGGCTGTAAGGGTGAACAAGCCACCAGGTCCCTATGGCATCCACCCCAAGGTGCTGAGGTGGATGGCAGAGCTGTTGGCTGAGCCACTGGCAGATCTGTTCAACACCTCCCATGAAATGAGGTGTGTGCCCCAGGATTGGAGGGTGGCCCATATGGTGCCCATACACAAGATTGGGCCTAGGGAGGAGCCAGGGAATTATTGGATGGTCAGTCTCACGTCCATAGTGGGTAAGCTTATGGAGGCAATACTGAAGCAGAGGCTGGTGGCATTCCTAGAGAGTAATGGCCTACAAGATGGGTGGCAACACGGGTTCATCTCAGGGAGGTCTTCTCAAACCAGTCTAATAGAGTATTATGACTGGGTGACAAGGGAGTTGGACAGGGGCCATGCTGTACATGTCCTGTACTTGGACTTCAGTAAGGCCTTTGATACAGTGCCTCATGGGAGACTGGGGGGGAAGATGATGGTAGTGGGGGTGGGAAAAAAACTGATTAAATGGATAGAGACCTGGTTACAGGGAAGGGTGCAGAAGGTGGTGGTTGTGGTGGGGGGAGCTTTCAGCACCTAGAGCAGTGACAAGCAGGGTGCTGCAGGGGTAAGTGCTCGGTGCTAGTTGTGCTCTTTATCTCCAATATAGCACATGGAGTGGGGCTCAGGGTTAGTCTGTTTGCAGATGATACCAAATTGGGGGCAGTGGTGGACAAAGAGGATGGATGGGAAAAACTGCAGGGGGACCTAACCAAAGTAGAGACTTGGTTGGTGGAGTGGCAGCTAGGATTCTATGCAAACAAGTGTAAAGTGATGCACTTCGGGCCTAAGAACCAGAAGAGGGACTATTGGTTGGGGGGGTGAGGTTGGGGATCACAGAGGAGGAGGAGAAGGACCCAGGGGTGTTGGTAACTGGGAGCATGAACAACTCAGCCCAGTGTAGGAGAGCAGCAGCGAAGGAAAACAGGATGCTGGGGTGCATCGCAAGGGGGTTCTCATCCAGACACAGGGATGTGATCCTATCTCTCTACAGATCATTGGTCAGACCGCACCTGGAGTACTGTGTACAATACTGGAGGCCATACATGAGGAGAGATATAAAGTTACTGCAGAGGGTACAAAGGAGGGCAACAAAAGTGTTAAAGGGGATGGAAAGAAAGGAATATGAAGTTAGGCTGAATAAGTTGAACATGCACACACTGGAGGAGAGGAAGGATGGGGGAATATGATTGAAGTGTTTAAATACCCAAAGGGGGTAAAGAAACCTAGCACCGAGGGGGTGTTTAAACCGAGGAGTGGAAGAGAGACATGGGGGTATGGACTAAGGTTGGAAGGGGGATGTTTCTAGAGGGAAATGAGGAGGCACTACTTCACTGAGAGGGTGGTTAATTGGAATGCACTGCCAGAGGTGGTGGTAACATGTCGAACAATCAATAGCATTAAGGAGGACTGGGATAATGCAAGAGGCAGAGTCGGGGGGGGGCAGGGGCTGGGACCAGCAGGGGAGGAACTGAGGGGGAGGAGGCTGGGGCAGCTGCAATCTAGGGTGCTAGCTGCACACTCGGGCAGATTTAGATAGACCAATTGGTCTGCTCTGCTGGCAGATTTGTATGTTTGTATGTTCATACGTAAAAGCACAGTGACTGTTCATGAGCAGAGGTCCTAAAATGCTTGTGATGAAAATTTGGTGACAAACGTCCATAAAATAACTGTGTTACAAGCATGCATTGTACAGTTTCCACATACCCTCATAACTTCGCAAATTTGTAGTACTTTCACTCCAGATTTCCAACATTGGCACTTTTTCAGACCTCCTTATGAACAGTACAGCTGTAATTTTTTACATCTATCCCGAAATATGTGTTTACACATCTGGCGCAGAATAGTACGGTTGCTCTGGGAAATCAATGTTTGGGACAGATTAAGAAAATCATACTGAATTGTTCATGAACAGAGGTCACAAAATGCCTATGTTGAAAATTTGGTGAAATAATTCTGCTAAATGACTGTGTTACGCGCATGCGTTGCACAGATTCCATATACGTTCAGAGGTTCTAGCATTTTTTATATTTTCACTACTGATTTTCAACATTGCCATCTCTTCACACCTCCCTATGAATGGTGCAGCTGTTATTCTTCACATCCTTCCCGATCTGTGTTTTCGTACATCTGGCGCACAAAGGCACGGTCGCTGTGGGAACTCAAAGTTCGGGACACATTGACAAACTCACAGTGCCACTGTTCATGAGAAGAGGTCCCAAATGCTTTCATGAGGTGGGGGGTTACAAAAAGGCCATGTTGAAAATTTATAGTGCAAATACCAACAAACACCCGAGGTGTTAGGGTTTCTAACCATAACGTCTTACCCTGTACAGACTGACAGGCATCAGGGGTGTGGCTTTGGACTGTCAACTGTAATGCTCATGCTGTTACATCCCCACCCCCCCATCCTGCAGCCAGTGACAGGCATTGAGGTGTGCCTTGGACTCTTCAGCCCCAGAGTTCATCCCATTCTCCTATACTGCACCCATTTCAGCGTATGTCCTTATGGCGTGGAGTGCCTAAAAAGCTGAACATCCCAAGGCACACCTCAACACTTGTCTGTGTCTGCAGGATAGGGTGAGGTGAAATGACATGAATGTTATGGGTGACAACCCAAACGCATACCCCAATGCCTGTCCATCTCTGCAGGTTGGAGGTCGGGTTGGCATGAAGTTCAATACTTCACTCCCATTCCTGCTCTGCATCTGTCTAACTCTTGCATTTCCAATGGTAATACCAGCAAGCAAGAATTCAGCATTGAAAAATGCTTGTTCATGCTTGATCCAGGAAAAAAAATGTAATACCAATTGACGTACAAACATTCACAGCATCTGAAAACACAAGTACATTAAACACACGTG
This sequence comes from Neoceratodus forsteri, assembly GCA_016271365.2. Classification (NCBI taxonomy): domain Eukaryota; kingdom Metazoa; phylum Chordata; order Ceratodontiformes; family Ceratodontidae; genus Neoceratodus; species Neoceratodus forsteri. The sequence goes on along the minus strand of JADMNL010000035.1, from coordinate 26,660,567 downwards.
GTAATTGCAATTACATATACATTGATTACACGGATATTGCATAAAATTTAAATAAAGTGAAGAGGGTAACCATGATGAATCAGTTAGACCATTCCAAAAATGAGGGACAGCAATAGAAAAGGCAGAGGCACCAAGCTTAGATTTACATGATTTTTTAACCAAAGCAATTACTGAGGTTACTAAAGTTAATTAGAAACAGGAATATACCTAGAGGTGCTTCTTGCCCATTTCTCCACTACTCAGTGGAATATTCTGATGTCTTCAACATGCAGGTGTCCAACAGCCTTTTAAATTCAACAATATCATTTGCATGGACAACCACATTGAGCAGAGCATTCCAAGATCCGACCACTCTCTGTGTAGAATAAGATCCTCTGGTGTTTGTACTGAAGCTTCCCCCTTGTAACTTCATTTGGTGGTCTCTTGTATTATAAATAAATTATTTAAACAGCAATTCCATTTCCGCACATAAATTCTCACTGAGTATATTGTAAAGTAGTAACAGATCACCTTGCTTTCTCCTTTATTTCAAACTATACAACCTTACAGATTCTAATCTTTTTTATAACCCTTTCCCTCCAAACATATATACGTTTGGTTAGTCTTCGTTGCACTTATTCTAATGTTTAAATCTGCCCCTTGCATGCAGGTGAGGACTAATCAATGATCTATGCAAAGGTGGAAGAACATCCCTATGTCTGCTACAAACATTTATTTTTATGTTACTCAAGATTCTCAGGGCCCCATTTTGAGACCCAGCTGGCTGCATGCACAAACAGGTGTGCAGCATGCAAAAATATTGTTGTCTGGCTCTGGCACCATATTCAAAAAGGTAGCATAATCCAAACTGACCACACTATTTGTTTAAATATCTGACTCTGGTAGCACAGCTCACAGCAAGCAGGCACCAAGTCTGAAACAGAGCTTCCAGAGAGTGGGGCTGAAGACTGCCCATAGGCGTAAAGGCAAGCATGGCACACACTGGTGAGTGCCTCCACCCTCAAGGGCAATATTCAGCCCAAACATGCCAATGATCTCATTGGGCATGCATGTTGCTAAAGGCTCATCTGCTTGTGAGCGCCAGTCCCAAGTGCGCAGGGCCAGCCCCTCCAAGCCCCAATCTCTGTCTCCATCCATACATAAAAATATTAGTGGTTCAGCAGTCCCTTCCTAACATATGAACAGACTAAATTTGCCAGTAGCAAAAGGCCATCCTGGTCTATCTAGGTGGCTCGAGACTGCAGCTAGCTCCCTATTCACCAGCTGTGCCACCCCTTCTCCTCTTCCCTCGCTTTAGCCTGCCCTTTACCCTGTTACACCCCTTCTTGAAGCATTCCACTGTGTTACATGCCACCATCTCAGCCGGTAGTGCGTTCCACTTTGCCACCACCCTTTCCATAATGAAATGCCTCCTCATTTCCCTCCTGAATCTAACCCCCATCCAATCTCATGTCATGGCCCCTAGTGTCTCTCCCCACCCTCCTCCTGAATAGACCCTCTGTGTCTGTTTTGATTATCCCCTTCATGTATTTGAAGGTCTCCACCATGTCCCCAATGTCCCTCCTCTCCTCCAATGTTTGCACATTTAACTCTCTGTCTGACCTCCTATGGGAGTTCTTACAGGCCCTGAATCATCTTCATTGCCCTATATTACATCCCCTCCAGCAACCTAATGTCCTTTTGTAGGTACGAGCATCAGTACTGCATGCAGTATTCCAGGTGGGGTCTAACCATCAAACTGTATCAGGGCCATAGCTAGGATATTTACAAGGGGGGAGTTCTTTTTTCAGAGTTTGTAAAATTTAAAAAAAGGTCTGGGGTCTAGGGGACACCAGGCCCTAGAAGCCCCGGGATCCTAGATGCTCTGTGGTGCATTTTGTGACTTATTTTGACACTAAATAACTCATATCTGATCTCCCCCCACCCCTTGCCCTAAGGAAAAGTATCATTATTATCTGGCAGGCTGACTGAGCCATAGTCCCCTAATTCAGTAGTCAAAGGAACCCCACAACTTCGGGGAATAGTGGGGTATTGTAAAAATAAAATATCTGAGGGTGAGGAGGTATGAAACAGCATAAAATCCCAAGGTCCACACTCCCTGACCTGAGACAGATAAGATGCTGAAATCACCAGGCAATCCTCATTTGCCCAAGATTGGAAGAGGTAGAGGCGGAGGTGGAGGTGGGGGTTGGGAACTACTGCATAACACATGAGCAAATGTATTTGCTTCTCTGGCCTTTTGTTGATAATGTATAAAATGATTTTATACAAACACACCAATGCAGTAGTTTGGTATTGCATCATCTTAAAACAAGCATTTGTCAGTGCCGAATGTTTGCTTGTTGGCATTAGCAATAGATGTGCAGGAGTTAGACAGATGCAGAATAGGAGTGGCAGTGAAGTATTTAATTCATACCCAACCCACCTCCACCCTGCAGAGACAGACAGGCATTGGGATGTGCTTTTGGGTCATTGCCCATAATGCTCACGGCATTTCACCTCACCCTATCCTGTAGGCACCAACAAGTGTTGAGATGTGCCTTTGGGTGTTCGGCTTCACAGTCATCCCATTTCATAAGGACACATGCTGAAATGGGTACAGTATAGGAGAATGGGGTGAAGTCTGGGGCCGAAGAGTTCAAGGCACACCTCAATGCCTGTCACTGGCTTCAGGATGGGGGTAGAATGGTATGATCATTACAGCCAGCAATCCAAAGGCACACCCCTGATGCCTGTCAGTCTGTACAGGGTGGGACGTTATGGTTAGAAACCCTAATGCCCCGGGCGTTTGTTGGTATTTGCAGTACAAATTTTCAACATGGCCTTTTTGTGACCCCCCTTCATGAAAGCATTTGGGAACTCTGCTCACGAACAGTGACACTGTGATTTTGCTAATGTGTCCCAAACTTTGATTTTCCACAGCAACCATGCCATTTTGCGCGAGATGTGTGAAAACACAGATTGGGCAGGATGTAAAGAATGACAGTTGTACCATTCATAGGGAGGTGTGAAGAGATGGTAATGTTGAACCTCTGGAGTGAAAATATTAAAAATGCTTGAACCACTGAGCGTACATCGAAACTGTGCAATGCATGCTCGTAACATAGTCATTTAGTGGAATTATTTCACCAGATTTTCAACATAGGCATTTTGTTACCTCTGCTCATGAACACTATCACTATAATTTTCCTAATCTGTCCCGAACATTGATTTCTCATAGCGACCGCACCATTGTGCACCAGATGTGCAAATATACATTTCGGCCAGGATGTGAAAAATGACAGCAGTACTGTTCACAAGGAGGTGAGCAAAATGGACAATGTTGAAAATTTTGATTGGAAATAACACCTATTTTTAAAGTTACAAGTGTGTCTGGAAACTGTGTAATGCATGCTTGTAACATGGTAATTTCATGGACTTTTGTCACCAGATTTTCAACATAAGCATTTTAGGACCTCTGCTCATGACTAGTGTCACTGTGATTTTTATGTTTGCTTGCATGCATGTGCAAGAAACATAGTGCCATCATCCGAGATTTCGGAGGTGTGTCACCTCCTCCTCCAATTCAGTCAGTGTGTTGGCAGGCGCGGCCCTGTAAGCCAATGCATGCTGGAGCTGTCTATGACAAGCTCCAAAATGCAGTGGCATACAGTTGAAAGGGGGCTACGCTTCAGTGAGCAACGATAAGATGTCGCCTGCTCATGCGCAGCTCCCCTACACACCTGAACATACGCATACTGCGTGCTGCCTCCGCACAGGCGTATAGCCGGCGGGGTGCCAAATCCCGTGCGGCATGTGCTGCGCTCCCCAAGCCTTCCACATGCCATGCTGGGTGCCCACCCCAGCGTGGCAACTGATAGAATAGCCGACGGGGGTGCCCAATCCCCATCCGCTCCACTGTCCTCACCCCTCCCCCCGGGTACTGGGTGCCATGCTGGGAGCCCACCCCAGCGTGGCAACTAATCATATGGCCGATGGGGGTGCTCAATCCCCCGTCAGCTCCACAGCCCCCACAGCCGTCCTTGTACCACGCTGGAAGCCCACCCCAGCGTGGCAAACGTCCCACATCGTCTTTTTTTTTTTAACCTGAAAAATAAAAACAGTCCCACGGCGCTTCTCCCAGCCCCCCTTCCACAACCCGCACCCACCCACTGTACCCTGCCTCCCCACCCCCCTTCACCCCATACTTACCTCCGGGCTCCAGCGCGATGATCTTCGATGGACGAGAACACGTCTGCACTCTTCAAGCCGACCGCAAACTGAGAAATGCGGTAAGCTGTATAATGGGCTGAGATAGGGGTTTTCAACTTTATTGCATATCTCAGGCATTTTTGAAATTTTGCCAACTTTTCAACATGGGGTTTTGGGACCCTTCTCATGAATGATGTCACTGTCATGGAGTTATTCGGGGCCTGAAGGGTGATTTCACAGTCACAGCCAAAATCACCCTCCGGGCCCTGAATAATGCCAAGGAGGACATCATTTATGAGAAGGGGTCCCAAAACCCCATGTTGAAAATTTAGCAAAATTCCAAAATGACTGTTTTACTAGCGTGCATTGCGCAGTTCCTACGCAGGCTCATAAGTTCGTGAATTTTCAATATTTTCACTCCAGATTTTCAACATTGCCATGTTACCACACCTTCTTATGAGCAGTACAGCTGTCATTTTTCACATCTCACCCAAAACATGTTTCCGCCCATGTAGCGCACAATGGCACAGTCGGTGTGCAAGATCAATGTACGGGACAAATTTAGAAAATCACAGTGATGCTGTTCATGAGCTGAAGTCTTAAAATGGCTATGTTGAAAATTTGGTAAAAAATAATTCCTAAAAATTACTGTTTTACGAGGGTGCATTGCGCAGTTCCTACCCACACTCGTAAGTTCGCGAATTTTGAATATTTTCACTCCAGATTTTCAACATTGCCATTTTACCACACCTCCTATGAGCAGTATAGCTGTCATTTTCACATCTTGCCCAAAATGTGTTTCTGCCTATGTAGCGCACAGTGGAGCAGTCAATGTGCAAAATCAATGTATGGGACACATTAAGAAAATCACAGTGACACTGTTCATGAGCAGAGGTCTTAAAATGGCTATGTTGAAAATTTGGTGAAAAAATTCCTAAAAATCACTGTTTTACAAGCGTGCGTTGCGCAGTTCCTATGCATGCTCGTAGGTTTGTGAATTTAATATTTTCACTCCAGATTTTCAACATTGCCATTTTATTACACTTCCTTATGAATAGTACAGCTGCCATTTTTCATATGTCGCCCAAAATGTGTTTTCGCACATGTAGCGCACAATGGTGCTGTTGGTGTCTGAAAGCAATGTTTAGGACAGATTAAGAAAATCACAGTTACACTGTTCATGAGCAGATGTCTTAAAATGGCTATGTTGAAAATTTGGTGACAAAGTTCATAAAATGACTGTGTTATGAGTGAGCATTGCGCAGTTTCCACCACCCTCGTAAGTTCATGACTTTGTAATATTTTCAGTCAGATTTTCACCAGTGACTTTTCCACACTTCATATGAACAGTACAGCTGTCATTTTCACAGCATGGCTGAGTGTGTTTTCACACTTTCAGCTTAGAAGATGCGTAGTCGCTGTAGGAAATCATTGTTCGGCACAGATAAAGAAAATCGCAGTGACACTTTTCATGATTGGAGGCACCAAAATGCCTGAGTTGACAATCTGCTGTAAAAATCCCCAACCTAATTATATTACGGGTGTCGTTGCAGCAGTTTCTATGTCGCTCGACTTCACCATTTTTTAAATATTTTACTGCAGATTTGCAACATTGCCATTTTTACACCTCTCCATGAACAGTAAGCTGTCATTTTTACATCCTGTTCAGAATGTTTTGCACGGTGGTGCTAAATGCCCTAGTCGATGTGCATAAGCAGCTTTAGCTAACAAACTGATATTCCCCTGTTCATGAGGTAGGTCACAAAAAACATGTTGAAAATTTGGAGTGAAAATACCAACGAATGCCTGAGGTATTAGGGTTCCAACCATAACGCTCAACCCTGTAGAGAATGACAGGCATCAGGGGTGTGACTTGGGATTCTTGCCTGTAATGCTCATACCATTCCACCCCTGCAGCCAGTGAGAGGCATCGAGGTATGCCTTGGAGTCTTCGGCCCCAAAGTTCACCCATTCTCCTATATCACACCCATCTCACCGATTTCTAATGAAAGTGGTGCGCATAAGACCAAAGACCCATGAGAGACACCGTGACACTTGTCAGTGTCTGCAGGTGTGGATGTGGTGAAGCGGCATGGCCGTTATGCCTGATGACCCAAAGGCACACCCCAATGCCTGTCACTCTCTGCAGGGTGGTGGTGGGGTTGGCTTCAGTTCAATAGTTCACTGCCATTCCTATTACGCAGCTCTGTAACTTCTACACTACCACTGCCAATGCCAGCAAGCAAACATTCGGCATTGACAAATGCTTGTCTTACTCTGTCCCAGATTTCCCACAGCGGCTGCACTATTTTGTGCCCAAAGTGTGAAAACAAATTTTGGTCTGGACATGGAAAATGACAGGTGTACTGTTCATAATGAGGTGTGAAAAAATGCCAATGTTGAAAATCTAGAATGAAAATATTACAAATTTGTGACGTTATGAGGTTGCATGGAAACTGCGCAACGCATGCTCATAACACAGTTATTTTATGGACTTTTGGAACCAAATTTTCAGCACAGGCATTTAAGGACCTCTACTCATGAACAGTGTCACTGTGATTTTCTAAATCTGTTCTGAACACTGATTTCTATAGTGACCGCACTATTCTGTGCCGGAAGTGCGAAAACAAATTTTGACCAGGATGTGAAAAATAACAGCTGTACTGTTCATAAGGAGATGTGAAAAAATGCCAATGTTGAAAATCTGGAGTGAGAAATATTACAAATTCGTGAAGTTACAAGTGTGCATGGAAACTGATCAATGCACACTCATAACACAGTCATTTTTTGGAATTTTCTCACCAAATTTGCAACATAGACTTTTTCTTTCATTAATCAGTTCCAAAAGGTGATTCTGTGTAGTGACCCCAAGATCACCTTTCAGGACTGAATAATGCCATGACAGTGACTGAATTCATAAGGAGGGGCCCCAAGAACCCAATATTAAAAATTTGGTGCCAAAAGTCGAAATAATGGCTGAGATATCCACATAAGCTGAAAAAAAAAACATTTATGCCATTACAGCTTACCGGCATTTCTTCAGTTTGTAGTCAGTTTTGAAGAGTGTAGACATGTTCCCAGTCCACCAAAGATCATCACGCTGGGCTCTGGAGGTAAGTATGGGGGTAAGGGGATGTGTGGCTAGGTGGGGTGTGCAGATGGTGGGTGAGGGTTGGGAGAGGGGCCACGAGAGACAGTGAGGGGCCGTTTTCCTTTTTACAGGGTTAAAAAAATGACAATGTGGGATGCTTTTGGCATGCTGGGGTGGTCTCCCAGCATGTCACCTGGGTGTTTTTTTGGCAGGGGGGGGCTGCAGCTGATGGCGACTGGGCACCCCCATTGGCCATATAATGTAGTGTGGGGCTCATGAGCCAAGAGAATTGGACACCCCTCTCGGTACACAACAAATGGGGGGGAACACATTATGCCAATGTGGATTGGGCTATCCCATCAGCAAAATGAACTGGGGAGGGGGCATGCAAACAGGGGGATTGGGCACCCCCTTCAGCTTTAACAGTGACTGTGAGAGGCAGTGGCTGTCCTTTGGATTCTGTGGGGACTGTGAGAGGCCAACAGAGAAGCCACCACCATGTTTATTGAAAGGGGGCACCAGACAATGCAACTGTAATTGGCTGGGGCAGTCAGGGACTGCACCTCAGGAAAAACAGTTGATTGCTGATGACGGGGTGCTCCATGATTGCAGCAGCCAGTTCATTTCAAGTTGGTGGCAAGCTACACTACTGCTGTCATGGACAGCATGATCCTCTATTGGTGCCACACAGACCAGCCCCAGAATGGGCTGCTGGCATTGGCAAGAACACTGCTGTGCCTCCACAAATCGCTACTGCAGCAAGCTGCCACAATATGTTTCTTGCACATGTATACAAGCAAACATAAAATAGTAAGCCTGCATCTGCATACACAGAAGAAACCTTTGCAAAAATTACCTACACACAAAAGGTAACTGGCACATTGGCAACTTTTCACAGTTAATTTGGCACCAGAGTGTATAAAATCCATAAGCCAGGTGATACCTCTCAACCTTTTGTCACTGAAATGAGGGACAAACATGCTCAAAATGAGGAACACTAACCTTAAAATCCTCAAACATAGAGTTCCAAGCTCAGAGTGGTGTGGAGACTGTGGTGATTACTTGTATTTGATTTAGCATCTTAGACTAGTATGACTGTTTGCTCTAGTGTGAATTCATAGCACATTCTCTGTGTGGGCAGCACCTTTTCTATGAGGGATGGAGGAGGGGCACATCAATTTTAAGGGCTGAAATTAGTAAAGTCCTCTTAGTCAGGGACAGGCTTGAGGGCAGTATGGGCCACATGGCACAGTCAAGGGCCTCAGCAAGTTCAAGTACAAAAAGTACCTGATGATTTCAGCTAATATCAGCGTCAACCCACCTAATACCAAGGACTACACAGATATAACAATGACACAAGGTGTGTGTAAAACATGCTAGCAATGCATATGAAGGCAAATGCAACTTATCTCATATAAAAATATAACAAAAACACATGTTTTTATGTTTGCTTGCATGCATATGCAAGAAACATAGTGCCATCATCCGAGTTTTCGGAGGTGTGTCACCCCCTGTTCCAATTCAGTCAGTGTGTTGGCAGGCGTGGCCCCAGTCCTCCAATGCATGCTGGAGCTATGACAAGCTCCAAAATGCAGTGGCATACAGTTGAAAGGGGGGGGCTATGCTTCAGTGAGCAGCGATAAGATATCGCCTGCTCATGCGCAGCTCCCCCTACACACACACACACACACACACATACACACACACACACACACGCATGCACGCATACTGCACGCTGCCCCCCCATGCACACACTGTACTGCCGACGAGGGTGCCAAATCCCCCATCGGCTGTGCTGCGCTCCCCTCCCAAAGCCTTCCACATGCGCGTGGCAAATCATGGTATAGTCGATAGGGGTACCCAAACCCCCATCGGCTCCACTGTCTTCACCCCCCCAGAGTACAGGGTGCCATGCTGGGAGCCCACCCCAGCGTGGCAATAGATACTATGGCCGATGGGGGTGCCCAATCCCCTGTCGGCTCCACGCCCCCCAAGCCATCCTTGTGCCATGCTGGGAACCCATCCCAGTGTGGCAAATGTCCTGCGATGTCATATTAAAAAAACAACCTGTAAAGAAAAAACGGTCCCGCGCAGTCTCCCTGACGCCCCCACAACCTTCCCACCACCAGCACCCTGCCTCCCCAAACCCGCTCCCTCACCCCATATTTACCTCAGGAGCTCAGCGTGATGATCATCGGTGGACCAGGAACACGTCTGCACTCTTCAAAGCCGACCGCGAACTGAGGAAATGCCCGTAAGCTGTATAATGGGATAGATAGAGTTTTTAATCTTTGTTGCATATCTCAGGCATTTTTTGGAATTTTTGCATCAAATTTTCAACATGGGGTTTTTGGGACCCCTTCTCATGAATGCTGTCACTGTCATGGCGTTATTCGTGCCCGAAGGGTGATTTTGCAGTCACTGCGCAAAATCACCTTTCCGGACCAATTAACCAAACGACACTGCCAGTGTTCATAAGGTGGGCTCTCAAGAAGCCTATTTTGAAAATTTGGTGGAAAAATTCCCAAAAAATTACTGTTTTACAAGCGTGCATTGTACAGTTCCTATGCATGCTCGTAAGGTCGCATATTTTCAATATTTTCCCTCCAGATTTTCAACATTGCCATTTTATCACACCTCCTTACGAGTAGTATAGCTGTCACTTTTCACATCTCACCCAAAACAGGTTTCTGCCCATGTAGCGCACAATGGCGCAGTCGGCGTGCGAAATCAATGTATGGGACAAATTAAGAAAATCACAGTGACACTGTTCATGAGCAGAGGTCTTAAAATGGCTATGTTGAAAATTTGGTGAAAAAATTCCTAAAAATTACTGTTTTACGAGTGTGCGTTGCACAGTTCCTATGCACGCTCACAAGTTCGCGAATTTTCAATATTTTCACTCCAGATTTTAAACATTGCAATTTTACCACACCTCCTTATGAGCAGTACAGCTGTCATTTTTCACATCTTGCCCAAAATGTGTTTCCGCCCATGTAGTGCACAATGGCGCAGTCGATGTGCGAAATCAATGTATGAGACACATTAAGAAAATCACAGAGACACTGAGCAGAGGTCTTAAAATGGCTATGTTGAAAATTTGGTGAAAAAATTCCTTAAAATGACTGTTTTACGAGCATGCGTTGTGCAGTTCCTATGCATGCTCGTAAATTTGCAAATTTAATATTTTCACTGCAGATTTTCAACATTGCCATTTTATTGCACTTCCTTCTGAACAGTACAGTTGTCATTTTTCATATGTTGCCCAAAATGTGTTTTCGCACATGTAGCGCACAATGGTGCTGTTGGTATGCGCAAGCAATGTTTGGGACAGATTACAAAAATCACAGTTACACTGTTCATGAGCAGAGGTCTTAAAATGGCTATGTTGAAAATTTGGTGACAAAAGCCCATAAAATGACTGTGTTACGACTGAGCATTGCGCAGTTTCCATGCACCCTTGTAAGTTCATGACTTTGTAATATTTTCAGTCCAAATTTTCACCAGTGGCATTTTTCCACACTTCCTTATGAACAGTACAGCTGTCATTTTTCACAACATGGCCAAAGTGTGTTTTCACACTTTCAGAGCCGAGATGCGTGGTCACTGTGGGAAATCATTGTTCGGGACAGATAAAGAAAATCACAGTGACACTTTTCATGATTGAGGCACCAAATGCCTAAGTTGACAATCTGCTGTAAAAAATCCCCAACCTAATTATATTACGGGTGTGTGTTGCACAGTTTCTATGTACGCTCGTGACTTCACCAGTTTTTATGTTGCTTGCACGCATGTGCAAGAAACATAGTGCCATCATCAGAGATTTCGGAGTTGTGTCACCTCCTCCTCCAATTCAGGCAGTGTGCTGGCAGGCACGGCCCTGTAAACCAATGCATTTTGGAGCTGTCTATGACACGCTCCAAAATGCAGTGGCACTACAGATTGAAAGGGGAGCTCAGCGAGTGAGCAGCGATGAAGCTGCTCATGCACAGCTCCCCACCAGCAGGTGTCGCACCCCATGCACTTTATAGCCAATGGGTGCCCCAATCCCGTCGGCTGAGCTCACGTCGCCCCAGTAGTTGGTGTCACGCTGAGCCCACCCCAGCGTGGCAATCAGTCTTTTGCCCGGCGGGGTGCCCAATCCCCGTCGGCTGAACCGTCCCAACATCCTTGTGCCACTGGGGCCCACACCAGCATGGCAAGCGGTCCCATAGCGTCTTTTTTTTTTTACCTGTAAGACAAAATGGTCGCGGTGCGTCTCGACCCCCCTCCACAACCGCACCCACCAACTGCGCACCAGCCTCCCACACCCCTCTCACCCCATACTTACCTCCAGACTCCGGCGCGATGATCTTGGTGGACGGGAACCGTCTGCACTCTTCAAAGCCGACCGCGAACTAAAGAAATGCCGGTAAGCTGTATAATGGGCTAGATAGGGGTTTCAACTTTTGTGCATATCTCAGCCATTTTGGAAATTTTGCCAAATTTTCAACATGGATTTGGGACCCTTCTCATGAGCGATGTCACTGTCATGGCGTTAATCAGGCCCGAAGGGTGATTTCGCACAGTGACTGTGCAGTGACTGCGAAATCACCCTTTGGGCCCAAATACCACCATGCCAGTGACATCATTCATGAGAAGGGGGCCCAAAACTCTCATGTTGAAAATTTGGTGCCAAAATTCCAAAAAATGACTGTTTTACAAGCATGCGTTGCGCAGTTCCTACGCAGGCTCTGAAGTTCGCGAAATTTCAATATTTTCACTCCAGATTTTCAACATTGCCATTTTACCACACCTTCTTATGAATAGTATAGCTGTCATTTTTTACATCTCACCCAAAATGTGTTTCTGCCCATGTAGCGCAGAATGGCGCAGTCGGTGTGCAAAATCAATGTACAGGACAAATTAAGAAAATCACAGTGACACTGTTCATGAGCAGAGGTCTTAAAATGGCTATGTTGAAAATTTGGTGAAAAAATTCCTAAAAATGACTGTTTTACGAGCGTGCGTTGCGCAGTTCCTACGCACGCTCGTAGGTTTGCGAATTTTCAATATTTCCACTCCAGATTTTCAATATTGCCATTTTACCACACCTCCTTATGAGCAGTACAGCTGTCATTTTTCACATCCTGCTCAAAACGTGTTTCCGCCCATGTAGCGCACAATGGCACAGTCGGTGTGCAAACTCAATGTATGGGACACATTAACAAAATCACAGTGACACTGTTCATGACCAGAGGTCTTAAAATGGCTATGTTGAAAATTTGGTGAAAAAAATCCTTAAAATGACTGTTTTATGAGCGTACGTTGCGCAGTTCCTACGCACGCTCGTAAGTTCGCAAATTTTCAATATTTACACTCAATTACTTCCAAATACCTAAACAGCACATAGAAGCAAGCAACATTCGGCATTGACAAATGCTTGTTTTTATATTTTACTGCAGATTTGCAACATTGCCATTTTTACACCTCCCCATGAACAGTACAGCTGTCATTTTTACATCCTGTTGGAATGTTTTGCACGGTGGTAGCTAAATGCCGTAGTCGCTGTGCATAAGCAGCTTTCCGCTAACAAACTGATATTCCCCCTGTTCATGAGGTGGGGTCACAAAATAACCATGTTGAAAATTTGGAGTGAAAATACCAACGAATGCCTGAGGTATTAGGGTTTCCAACCATAACGTCAAAACCCTGTAGAGAATGACAGGCATCTGGGGTGTGACTTGGGATTCTTGCCTGTAATGCTCATACCATTCCACACCCTGCAGCCAGTGAGAGGCATCGAGGTATGCCTTGGACTCTTCGGCCCCAAAGTTCATCCCATTCTCCTATATTGCACCCATCTAACCGTATTTCCTAATGGAATGGGGTGCGCATAAGGGCCAAAGACCCCAAGGAACACCGTGACACTTGTCAGTGTCTGCAGGGTAGGGTGTGGTGAAATGGCGTGGCCGTTATGCCTGATGACCCAAAGGCACACCCCAATGCCTGTCACTCTCTGCAGGATGGTGGTGGTTTTGGCTTCGGTTCTATACTTCACTACCATTCCTATTACGCAGCTCTGTAACTTCTACACTACCACTGCTAATGCCAGCAAGCAAACATTCGGCATTGACAAATGCTTGTTTAACAACACCATACACTCAGATTAAAAACTACCGTTTTACTTTCAAAAGGGATTTAAACTGTAGCTGCCAGAACAGCAGGTGCAAACAGTGATGTTCATATAACTTAAAGAATAAGATAGTTTCCACTGCTACACATAAATCTGGACACTCTCTCGACTTGGTCTTCCTTCTTGGGATTGATGCATCCGATATGGGGGTGGAACCAGTTGTTTGATCTGACCACCACATCGTGAGGTTCAATTTTTGCACCCCCCTGAGAAGGCCAGCCCCTGTGGAGATGGTCAGGTACCGCCCATTACGGAATGTTACTCCACAAGGCCTGGCAGTGGTACTTGACCTATCATCCCTCGTGTTGGTCTGCAGTAGTCCAGAGGCACTCATACGGGCCTATAATGAGGCCATTATGGTTGCCCTGGATTCTATTGCTCCTGTTCGTGAGCGCCCTCTTTCCCATCACCCCAGGGCCCCTTTTTTTGATGGGACTCTGAGGGAGATGCGGAAACAAGGGCGAAGGTTAGAGCGTTGCTGGCGCAAGTCCACCCTTGATGCCGACCGTCTCAAATTGATTGAACAGTATACTAACTATCAATCTGCGCATAAGAAGGCAGAATTCCTGTCCAGGGAGATTGCAGTTGCTCAGAATCGACTGGCTCAGCTGTTCCGAACTGTAGATAGACTCTGCAACCCAGCCTGTCTGCAGGTTCGAAAAGCCTTTTCGCAAATTAAGTGCAATGAACTTGCTCGATACTTTGCAACTAAGGTGGCTGACATCAGGGCGGACTTGTGTCCAACAACCTCTAAGGGTGATGTGGTGGGAGTGTGCGAGAGCACAGGACCTCACTTCTGGAGTTCCTTTTGTCGACTTGAGTTTGTGGATATTATGAGGATCATCCACAGTGTGCACCCTACAAGCTGCGGCTTGGATCCTGGACCTACTACCCTAATTCTGGGTTGTGTAGACATCATAGGCCCAGTTCTGGTGCAAATTGTCTGGTGCTCCTTGAAGTCGGGGTGAGTTTTCTAGCTCCTTGAAAGAGGCGGTGGTGACACCTCTCTCTTGAAGAAAGCTTCCTTGGACCCAGATTGTTTCTCCAGCTATAGACCCATCTCTAACCTTCCCTTTATTGGGAAGGTTATTGAAAAGGTCGTAGCTGCTCAATTGGATGACCATTTAACCATCCATAGTATCTACAAATCTTTCCAGTCTGGTTTCCGTAAAAGACACATTACAGAGACTGCGCTGGTTCGGGTGCTAAATGATCTTCTGAGGGCGAGAGATCAAAGGAGATGTTCTATCCTGGTTATCCTTGATCTCTCTTTAGCTTTTGACACTGTGGATCACATGGTGTTGCTAGCATGCCTGGGGCAAATTTGTGGAATGTCTGGAACCATTCTTAAATGGTTCAAGTCATTCCTCACTGGGAGATCACAAAGAGTTGTGTCAGGGATTTTTTCCTCCGGCCCAGTCTCTTTGTTGTGTGCAGTGCCTCAGGGTTCTGTGCTGTCGCCCATGTTATTTGCAGTGTACATGCTGCCCCTTGGAAACATTATAAGACGGTATGGGCTGAGGTTTCACTGCTATGCAGATGATATCCAGCTATATCTGTCTTTTGCACCCTACCAGGATGGAGCTCTCTCGATATTTAATAACTGTCTGAGGGAGATCCAAGACTGGATGGATTCTAGTTGGCTAAAGTTGAACTCGGAGAAAACTGAGGTTTTGATCGTGGACCGGTGGTCAGATTGAGAGGTGGTGTGCTGGTGCGCACGTCTGGGAACTTCCGAGTGTCACTTCCGGCCTCTGAACGGGTGCGCAACCTTGAGGTGATTCTTGACAATAGGCTGACTTTTCAATCCCAAGTGTCAGCCGTCGTCAAGACTTCCTTTTACCATCTTAGGAATATTGCCAGGGTGCGTCACCTTGTTCCGTCTGACTCTCTGCCAACATTTGTCCACGCTTTTGTGCCCTCGCACCTCAACTACTGCAACGCCCTTTACTTTGGGCTTTCTGGGGTTGAAATCCGCCACCTACAGCTCGTGCAGAACGCGGCAGCGTGGGTTTTGACTGGGACAAGTAGGTCCTGTCACATTACCCCAGTGCTGCGCGAGCTGCACTGGCTCCCAATGTGGTGGTGGATCACCTTTAAAGTCATTTTATTGACTTTCAAAGCCCTTCACGATCAAGGTCCGTCCTATCTGAAAGACCTTCTGGTTCCTTACTGCCCTGGCCGATCACTCCACTCGGCCGACATGGGGTTGTTAGAGATTCCAAGAGTGAGTTTAAAATCTGGCAGTAGAGCATTTTTTCATGCCGCACCCACTCTTTGGAATTCTCTACCATGGGAATGCTCCTCTGTGGAGATTTTCAAGAAGGAACTGAAAACTTATCTTTGGAGACCGGCCTTCTTGGAAAGTTAAATGCACTGTTATGTGTGTGAAATTTTATTGTAATTTATTATGCTTTTAGAACATATTTTATAATCTTTATGGTTTTGATGTTTGTATTGTGTGTTGAGGTTTTTATTGATCTGTTCAGCGCCTTGATATAATGAAAGGCGCTATATAAATAAAATGATTATTATTATTATTAATATAAACAAGCATTTGTCAATGCCGAATGTTGTCTTTCTGGCATTGGTAGTGCAGGAGTTAGAGAGATGCATAATAGGAATGGCAGTGAAGTATGGAACCAATGTCAACCCCATCCCACCCTGCAGAGGCTGACAGTTATTGGGGTGTGCCTTTGGGTCATCAGCCATAACGGTCATGCCATTAGACTACCTTCACCTCCTGCAGACACTGGACACGTGTTGAGGTGTGCCCTTGAGTGTTCGGCTTATACTCACCCCATTCCATAAGGAAATACACTGAAATGGGTGCAGTGTAGGAGAATGGGGTGAACTTTGGGGCCAAAGAGTCCAAGGCACACCTTGATGCCTGTCACTGACTGCAGGGTTGGGGTGGAATGGCGTGAGCATTGCTGTCGACAATCCCAAGTTACTCCCCTGACACCTGTCACTCCCTACAGGGTATGGTGCTATGGTCAGAAACCCTAAGATCCTGTGCATTTCTTGTGTAACCCCCAGGTGGTGCTATCCCAAGGGCTACTACCCCTGCCTGCCTAACTGCTAACAGGTTGAGGGGCCTAGGTTCTATGGCGGGTGCCTCCACCCAGAGGTCAGGGTTTACAGTAGTCCGACTAACTTGGCCACAGCCTTCTGGGACACTGAGACCCCCTATTATTCCTGCTAGTGACCCACACTGTAGCCCATGAGTACCTTCACTATTCACACTTACCCTCAGGACTGGTTTGATCAGCTTGACTCTGGAGACCTCCTGTAAAACAAGATGATGCAATACAATAGCCACAGCACAATACTTTAACATAAATGAATACCTCAGCCAGTGTAACTTTGCTGAAACAAACAGATCTGATTTATTTAAGGGACTGTAACAAGGACAGGGAGAAATCAGGTTAATTAGGTGAGACACATTAATAATCACGGTACAGTGCACATACTCAGAGTCCCAAAATGTCACTTTACTGAGTACCCAGGATGGTGGGGGCCAGCCAGGATCAGTGCAGCTGATTGGGGCCATGTGATGGAAAAACACTTGCACAACACCCAATTGTAATCCGGAGCCGGTTGGCTCAGTTCATGAAGAAAAGAAGGGAAAAGAAATCAGAAGGAACACTTGCAATTAGATGATGGCAGGGAGCTACCCTGATTTGTACTCACACACTCGATGCTGACAACTGGCACCGAGGGGGTCATGGATTGCCAGACGCCCTCGCGCAGCAGGGGGGAAATTCTACAGGCAGGCGCACAGCTTCACTTAGCAACGGATTTAGTCCACCTGCATGCAATTGCCTTTCTGTCTACACACACGGGACAAGAAGACTCGTTTAGCTGTCCTTCACAAACACTCCACACTTTTATATGTAAAGGAAATTACTATACCAGGCAGCTGCTCTCAGGTCCCGATCGCACTTACTGCTAACCCAGGAGTTCACACTGCAGCTTCACTTTCCTGACAGATCGAGCGCCGATTAAGCAGTTTCTCCAGTCCTCTACAGGGTGAGCCTGGTTCCCAAATGTTCAGCTTCTCTTCTTCTCAGTAGCTGTGGATTCAGTCCGAATCGCCACGGCAATGTGCTGCCTGAGTTTAGGCCTCCACACGCGCTTCCCATGTGAAACTCTGCAATGCAGAAGCTCGGAGCTTCTTCCCCAGTCACGGCCACAATGGATCTGCTCTTCCAGACACAAAGCAGGGCATTCCAATCGGGCGCCACCCGGTCCAATTGGTGGACTTCAGTTGTCAGTCACTCATAACTTCCCCTATTGGCATAAATAGGCGCCAATGTCCAGAACTCCACTTCCAAGAATTACTAGCTATATTTCTTATGGCCAGCCGGCTCCCAGAGAGTCCTGACCCTGGTTGGTCCACTTAAACTCCATTTTAGATGTCCCTCCTTGTCTGATTGGATCTATTCAGCAGTTCTGATCCAAAATGGAGGGGCAAAACACACAGAGTCCCAGCTGCAAGAAAGACAGGTTAGACAAATTACATTTCCACTAATACTCTAAATGATATGGGGCAAACAGTTTCATCTCTGATAATTGCTCACTCTGTCCACTTAGCAATGGCAGAAATGGAGCGATTTGTCAGCTGCTCGAGTGGGACTTGAGCAGGGAAACACACAGTCCCCCCACAACCTTGTGAACTAATCATGCCTGCAAGCAGACAGCTCTTAAAGAGGCAGTACCAGAGGCTCTAAGAGCACTGACAGATAAACGGCTTAAACGCCGAACACCACTCAGGCTAAGAGCACTCAGCTAGCTCACGGATGACTTTGGGAACCCCCATTTGCAGGCGGGTTACACCTGGTATTTTCACTCCAAGTTTTCAAAATGGGCTTTTTGTGACCCCAGTTCATGAACAGTGACACTATCAGTTCATTAGCTGAAAGGTGATTTTGCACAATGACTATGCCATTTGGTATCACAGGTGTGAAAACACATTTCGAACAGGATGTGAAAAATGACAGCAGTACTGTTCATGGGGAGAAGTAAAAAATGGTAATGTTGAAAATATGGAGAAAAAATATAACAAAATTGATGAAGTCACAAGTGTGTGTAGAAACTGTGCAATGCACACCTGTAATGCAATTATTTTTGGAGACTTTTTACTGGAGATTTCCAACACAGGCATCTTGGGACCTCTGCTCATGAACAGAGGCACTGTGATTTTCTTAATCTGTCCGAATGTTGATTTTGTACAGTGACAGCACCCATAGTGTGCCACAGGTGTAAAAACATGTTTCGGGCAGGATGTGAAAAATGACAGCTATATTGTTCATCAGGCAGTGTGCAAAAATGACAATGTTAAAAATGTGGAGTAAAAATATAAACAATTGATGAAGTTAAGAGCGTGCATAGAAACTGCGCAACGCACGCTGGTAACACAGTCATTTTGGGGAATTTTATCACCAAATTTGCAACATGATGTTTTGACACCTCTCTTTATGAACACTGTCACTGTGATTTTCTTACTCTGTCCAGAACATTGATTTTGCACACCAACCATACCACTGTGCGCCACAGGTGCGAAAACACATTTTGGGCAAGATGTGAAAAATGACAGCAGTACTGTTTACAAGGAGGTGTGGTAAAATGGCAATGTTAAAAATCTGGAGTGAAAGTATTAAAAATTCTCGAAGTTCATTTCTGGGAAATTATTTCACCAAGTTTTCAACTAGGGTTTTTGGGAGCCTACTTCATGAACTATGACATTGCCATTAAGTTAATCGGTCCCGAAAGGTGATTTCATGCAGTGACCGTGAAATCGCCTTTTGGGACCGAAAAATCAAATGACAGTGACTGAGTTGATGAGGTGAGGTCCCAAGACCCCCATGTTGAAAATGTGGTGAAAAAATACACCAAAATGGCCGAGATATCCACCTAAGTTGAAAAAAAACCATTTATGCCATTGTACAGCTTACCAGCATTTCTTCAGTTCACGGTTGGCTTTGAAGAGTGCAGACATGTTCCTAGTTTGCTGAAGATCATTACATGGGGCTCTGGAGGTAAGTATGGGGTGAAGGGGGTGTGGGGATGTGAAGTGCACAGAGGGTGGGTGCGGGTTGGGGGAGAGGCACCAGAGACAGTGAGGGACCATTTTCTGGTTTTACAGGTTAAAAAAAAGACAAAGTGGGATGCTTTTGGCAGGCTGGGGTGGGCTCTCAGAGTGCCACCTAGGTGATGTTTGGCAGGGGGCTGGAGCCAACAGGGATTAGGCATCCCCATCAGTCATACAGTGTGCTGGGGGGCATGAGCACGGTCCCAGCATGCCACCTGGGTGTTTTTTAGAGGGGTCTGGAGCCGATGGGGATTGGGATTGGGCACCCCTGTTGGCACCTCCAAAATCTGCTTTTCCAAGCTATCGCAATATGTTGCTTGCACCTGTGCAAGACAACATAAAAATGAGTGATGATAGGACTCCATGAAAAATAAGATGTTGCATCCCACTGGGGCCATCCTTAGTAAATGCACTGTAAAAGATAGTAAAATCCAGACCCCACTGAAAACAAGATATAGTGCATGTCAGCTGTGCTAATCTGAGTAGAGTATGATAGGTAGAAGTAGGGAGCCACTGAAAATGAGATATTGCATATCATCTGTGCAGAACACCCTTGGTTAACTACTGTATAATATAAAATGGGTGATAGCTGGCTGGCAAGCAAAGTGGTAGCATCACTGCTGCCATCCTGACTACCTGGCTTCATCCCTGAGCCAGAATCTCTGGAGCTGGTAGGAAAGGCAGGGTTCTGGCATTCATCTTGGGTCCCTTTTGCTATTGGGTGGGAGGGCACCTCTGTCTGCTGCACAACTGCCCCTTGGTGAACTAGTGGGAAGGTATGTCATGTGGAAAATGCATGCTTCCCTCTGGACTGGCCTTACATTCCCATGCACCTGTTCACCTCTGAGATATGTGGGGGTGTCATACAGTCAGAGCATGTCCAGCATGATATTTCCAAAGATAGCGAGAGGCCCACCCACCATACTAATGGCCCAGATGGATACTCAGCTGGCTTGCTCCTCAGGGTCACATCATGGAGAGGAATAAGGGAGGGCTACAGTTGAATAAAAATACTACAGCAGCTATAAGCAGATGAAGCCACCTCCACGCACCACAGCAGGGCCCTGAAGACTCCTCCCACACTTCATTGACTCCTTCCCACAGACCTCAAGATCAAATTCAGATTCTCCTTTAGGCCTGGGGAATTAGAGGGTTCTGCCCACAGGAGGCAAAATGTGGGTTACAGTTGAGAGTCTTGAGAGGTTATTGAGCACAATCTGAAGTTGGATTGAACTCTCAGAAGACTCCTGCTACAGGCAAAAAGGCTTCAGCAGGTGGAAGGAAAATCCGGATCAGGAGACATGGTGGCCTAAACAGAAAATATAAAACAATTTGTGAAGGCAGGACCCCACTGAAAACAAAATCTCACCTTGTCAGGTTTGCACCCAGCTAAAAACAAGATATGAGATATTGCATTGCTGCTGAGTTTTTCTGGGTAAATACAATGTAAAAATGGATAACAGCCGGACTCCACTGAAAACGAATTGCTGTATCGCAATTCATCTGGGCTGGACTGTCCTTGGAAAATACCGTGTAAAAATGGATAAAATCTGGATAAAATCAGGAGCCCCTCTTAAGATATGTAGCTACAGTTTTAAAACGGTTAAAGGCAGGACCCCACTAAAAATGAAATATGACAAAAGTGAGAATACTGTAAAACAAGTATGATCACTTTGCCACTTAGATGCTTGTCCACACCCATCACTGTACCTAATTAGTTTTTACAATGGCTCTCTATTGAGAATCTTTTTATTATCAGACTGGAGGTCTCTTAAAAAAATTTACATTGAGGATAGCACAATTATCACAAGTTTTTTTAGTCAGTTAGAAATGAAGTATACACCAGTTCAGTCTTTGCAAATTGTTTTTCTGTACCACATACGCACGTTACTCATTTTCAAAGATCTCTACTTCATAGGGCTCCTTACTTCTTTAATACACAATCATTACTGGTGACCCCCTTTAATATATGGCTTCACTATGATTTTAAATGTAGTTATAACTGGGAAATGCTGTAATGACAGGTTATTACAGCATTTTTGAAATTCAGTCCCAGTCTCCCCATGCACAGTCTCTGTTCCACCTTTTCATTGGCTCATTCCCTCTATGTGGGTGGCCCGAGCAGTCTGTCAAACATGGTAGCTTGGCTTCCTGCTTGCCAATGAGCCATTCCCTGAAGATTTTTTATTTATCTGGTTGATGCTGCCTACCAAAATGCACACTAAATATCTGGTTGATCCCACTGTGTCTCAGAATTGGCCAACTCTGCTCCCGAACAGACCTCAGCACAACAGAGCTCACAGAAAACAGGGAGAAAGGAGGAAAAGTGTGTGTGTGTGTGCGTGTGTCACTGTCAGCACCAGCAATTATAAAAAATAAGTTGTGCAACTGTGTGTTATTGGAATTTTTTTTACACACTCTCGAGGTGTGATGGCTAGAGAGGCAGTGAATTTAAATTTTGCCAGTGAAGTGAACATGAAGTGGACACTTCGCGTTGTCATTTCACTACACTACACAGCATGGCCATTGTAAAAAGCTCACTTCACGTTGTAATTACTGTATGACTTCGCATTGTCATCTGCCTTAATGAGAAGTAAGGCGAAATGACAACAATATAGGCAGCCCCCCTACACATCACATGGCTTACAGTACTGTAAGTCACTTGCTTTAGCCAGGATAGAAAGGAAATGACTCATGCAAGCAGATACTTGCACTTTCTCCTTTGCAAAGATAGAGAGAGGAGGCAGTTTGTCTGTATAGGAGTTAGGACTCGGAGCTGAGTAGATCATATAAAACCCACCCAACAGCTTTTTTCAAAGCTATATTGTTGTTTAATATTTTGTTGTACTCTTTTTGTGGTTTATTTTTTCTTTCTGTGATTGTGATTTCTTTTTTTTTTACTTTTATAAGTTTTTGTTTGTCTGTGTGTGTGCCTGTGTTGTGTGTGTGAGTGCTTCATGTTGATGTCGACTCTTCGCATCATTGCTCAGACAGAGGAAGGGAGGGAGGGCAGTCGAGTAGGAGTTTGAGTAGTTAAGTTGGTGAAATGGAGCTGGGACAGGGTGATGAAAGTCTGCAAATATCTGGGACGGTGCCGGGGGCAATGGAACCACATGGTAGCATGGTTGGCAGGGGAGGAGTACGCATCCGTGAGGTGCGTGGCTGGGTGCTGTTGGACCAGTCAAAAATCTTGGGCCTCCATTCCAGAAGCAGCAGCAGGACCACAACCACCAGCACCTCCCCCCTGAAAGCAGCAGCAACACCATCACTACCACGACCACCACCAAGTCCACCACCACCACTGGCAGCAGCATCACAACTCCAGCTGGATGTGCTGGAGGTTGAGCACCACCATGACTAGGCTGCTACCAGTGCATCTGTCCCTCCTATGCCTGGTCCCCCACAGCTCCCCACTTTGGGAGTTCTTCAACTGTGATGGGGAGGACAGCAGCCTGGTACAGTGCCACATTTGTCATGTGGAGGTGCACTGTGGCCCCCGAGGGACACACCTGGGGACTAGGGGCCGGTACACCCACATGATTAATCACCACAAGGTGGAGTGGTAGGCTGCCACAGAACAGGCCAGGTCTCCACCTGCTGGCCCTTCTGTGGCAGTGGCAGAGGGTGCTAATGTGCATCACTGCAGCAATAGGAGGGCTACAGCAGCAGCTGCTCCACCATCAGCACCACCATGACCAGCTGTAGCGCCACCAGTGGAGGACCCCGCACTGCCTGTAACTCAGACCGACATTGCTGTGTTGTGGTGCATGGTAGAAGAGAACAACGAGAGGGTGAGTGTTGTCCAGCAGCAGTTGGAGCACACAGAGTGATACCAATTGCAGATTGTGTCAATGCTCCATCTGCTGCTGGAGCAGTAGGGTATACCACATTAGCTTTTTTTGGAACCCCCCCCACTGTGTTATAATCCCAGTTAAGAATGTGTTCCCTGACATATTTCTAGTGCCTCAGTAATGTTTAATTTCTGTTGTGGAGTGGTTGTGGAAAAGCAGGAATGAGCAGTGCAAGTATGATGTGCTAAATTGCATGCGTGCAGTCAGTGACAGTATTCTTTCCCGTGTGTGGACTGCAGACATTTTCCAGCTTCTTGCAAACACATATATGCGGACTTGTTGTAGTGTTTATGGTATAAAGAATAAAGATAAGAATATATAAAGTATATTTTAATGGTTCCATCATCATCAGTGGACTAAGTGATATGATATTTTTCCAGAGGTCTCTGGTCAGAGTGCACCTTAGTCACACAGAGCACACATGACTTTTAATAGACAAATCATATAGCAAACAAAAATCCTGCTTTTCAATAAACCATACCCAACAGACATGAAGTATGGGTGATGGTGAGGCACCCAAAATATTTGCCGGATGGTGTACAGACACTATAAAGTCAGAAAATATATAATGTCCAGTTCACTCACTGCCAAATGCCAACACAGTGTGCTACCACAATACTTTTCATTTTTGGGTCATGGAATAAGATGTCTTTTTAGTTTAGACTGGCAGTATCAGTTTTTTAGCAAGTTGATGTACACCATAAGACAACACTGTGCCAGTGGTTGCACAGTGTCGTTGCAGTGGACTGCAGTACCTGTTATATATTCCAACTTTAAAATGTCTGAACACCATAACATATTTTGGTTGCCTCAGCAATATTTAATGTCTGTTGGGTATGGTTTGTTGAAAAGCATGATTTTTTGTGCTATTATCTCCACAAAGTCATGTGTGCAGTGTGAGTGAATGAGATGCACAGTGGCACCGAGACCTCTGAAAAAATATCATAACACTTACTCCGCTGCTGCTGATGGTACAAATAAAATACACATTATATATTCTCATCTTTATTCTTTACATACTGCAACAAGTCATACCATATATATGTTTGCATGAAACTGGACAGTGGCTGCACAAACAGGAAAGAACACTGATGGCACATATGCAGTTTAGCACAGTATACTTGCACTGCTCAGTCCTGCTTTTGGACAAACACCTCACGACATAAAGAAAACATTAATGAGACTCCAGAAATATTTATTTTTTGAAATAGGTATTAATTTATAATTTATGATATTATGTGCTCACACACAGTCCCCAGAATTGTTGTGCATCCCCCAAATGCAACTGTCTTGCGTTCAGAAAGTTCCCCAGTGCTGACAAAGTGAAATGAGAGCATTACAAGAAATGCCAAGTATCCCAGAATTAATGAAGCACTCAGTAATGCACGCAGTGCTCACACATAGTCCCCAGAATTTTTGTGCATCCCCAAAATGCAACTGTCTTGTGGCCAGAAAGTTCCTCAGTGCTGACAAAGTGAAATGAGAGCATTACAAGAAATGCTGCTGCTGTTGCAATTACTTGTAATGCTGCTGTGTATTGACCTTACTGTGATGATAATGTGATGATGCTCAGTGTTTTGCCAAACCGTATGAAGGAGGGATAACATGAATGACCATCCAGTGTACTGTCACAAATGATGACACTGAGAGAACTGTTGGTTGCCCAAAGTGTGCTGTGATCACCTCAACAGGAAGGATGCCCTTTGTGTGTACACCAATAGTAGCCTTGATGAGTTGATATATACATATATAGATATATATATATATATATATATATATAAGACAAAGAACCTCTGAGCGCAAACACTGAGGCAAGGATTACCCCAAAGGGCATTTGCCTGGGAAGCCAAGTTTCAAGAAAATACAAAATCACACATGCCCCTACAATACAAAACATCATGGGCTGCATATGCAAATCACCACAGAATGTTATGCAGATCCAACTTTAAGCAGAATTGCATAGTGCCAAAAGGCCTCTCACACAGTTTGCAAAGGGTGCTAACAGAAGACATAAACACGTGTTTCGTCCGACCAGGACTCATCAGTATGCCTCAGCTGTTTGACACCCCAGTGGAAGGGACCAGCTACCCCTAAGGCACTGTGCCTGGGATATATTGTGGTGAACCCATTAAAATAAAAAACTATTTAAAAGACAAAGAACCTCTGTGCGCAAACACTGAGGCAAGGGTTACCCCAAAGGGCATTTGGCTGGGAAGCCAAGTTTCAAGAAAATACAAAATCACACATGCCCCACAATGCAAAGCATCATGGGCTGCATATGCAAATCACAACAGAATGTTATGCTGGTCCAACTTTAAGCAGAATTGCATGGTGCCAAAAGGCCTCTCACACAGTTTGCAAAGGGTGCTAACAGAAGACATAGACACATGTTTCATCCTACCAGGACTCATCAGTATGCCTCATTTGTTTGACACCCCAGTGGAATGGACCAGCTACCCTTAAGGCACTGTGCCTGGGATATATTGTGGTGAACCCATTAAAATAAAAAACTATTTAAAAGACAAAGAACCTCTGTGCGCAAACACTGAGGCAAGGGTTACCCCAAAGGGCATTTGGCTAGGAAGCCAAGTTTCAAGAAAATACAAAATCACACATGCCCCCCCAATACAAAACATCATGGGCTGCATATGCAAATCACCACAGAATGTTATGCTGGTTCAACTTTAAGCACAATTGCATGGTGTCAAAAGGCCTCTCACACAGTTTGCAAAGGGTCCTACCAGGACTCAACAGTATGTCTCATTTGTTTGACACCCCAGTGGAATGGACCAGCTACCCCTAAGGCACTGTGCCTGGGATATATTGTGGTGAACCCATTAAAATAAAAAACTATTTAAAAGACAAAGAACCTCTGTGCACAAACACTGAGGCAAGGGTTACCCCAAAGGGCATTTGGCTGGTAAGCCAAGTTTCAAGAAAATACAAAATCACAAATGTCCCACAATACAAAGCATCATGGGCTGCATATGCAAATCACCACAGAATGTTATGCTGGTCCAACTTTAAGCAGAATTGCATGGTGCCAAAAGGCCTCTCACACAGTTTGCAAAGAGTGCTAACAGAAGACATAGACACATGTTTCATCCTACCAGGACTCATGAGTATGCCTCAGTTGTTTGACATCCCAGTGGAATGAACCAGCTACCCCTAAGGCACTGTGCCTTGGATATACTGTGGTGAACCCATTAAAGTAAAAAACTATTTAAAAGATAAAGAACCTCTGTGCGCAAACACTGAGGCAAGGGTTACCCCAAAGGGCATTTGGCTGGGAAGCCAAGTTTCAAGAAAATACAAAATCACACATGACCCCACAATATAAAACATCATGGGCTGCATATGCAAATCACCACAGAATGTTATGCTAGTCCAACTTTAAGCAGAATTGCATGGTGCCAAAAGGCCTCTCACACAGTTTGCAAAGGGTGCTAACAGAAGACATAGACACGTGTTTCATCCTACCAGGACTCATCAGTATGCCTCATCTGTTTAACACCCCAGTGGAATGGACCAGCTACCCTTAAGGCACTGTGCCTGGGATATATTGTGGTGAACCCATTAAAATAAAAAACTTTTTAAAAGACAAAGAACCTCTGTGCACAAACACTGAGGCAAGGGTTACCCCAAAGGGCATTTGGCTAGGAAGCCAAGTTTCAAGAAAATACAAAATCACACATGCCCCCACAATACAAAACATCATGGGCTGCATATGCAAATCATCACAGAATGTTATGCTGGTCCAACTTTAAGCAGAATTGCATGGTGTCAAAAGGCCTCTCACACAGTTTGCAAAGGGTCCTACCAGGACTCATCAGTATGCCTCATTTGTTTGACACCCCAGTGGAATGGACCAGCTACCCCTAAGGCACTGTGCCTGGGATATACTGTGGTGAACCCATTAAAATAAAAAAACTATTTAAAAGACACAGAACCTCCGTGCGCAAACACTGAGACAAGAGTTACCCCAAAGAGCATACGGCTGGGAAACCAAGTTTCAAGAAAATACAAAATCACACATGCCCCCACAATACAAAGCATCATGGGCTGCATATGCAAATCACCACAGAATGTTATGCTGGTCCAACTTTAAGCACAATTGCATGGTGCCAAAAGACCTCTCACACAGTTTGCAAAGGATGCTAACAGAAGACATAGACATGTGTTTTATCCTACCAGGACTCATGAGTATGCCTTATCTGTTTGACACCCCAGTGGAATGAACCAGCTACCCCTAAGGCACTGTGCCTGGGATATATTGTGGTGAACCCATTAAAATAAAAAACTATTTAAAAGACAAAGAACCTCTGTGCGCAAACACTGAGGCAAGGGTTACCCCAAAGGGCATTTGGCTGGGAAGCCAAGTTTCAAGAAAATACAAAATCACACATGCCCTCACAATACAAAGCATCATGGGCTGCATATGCAAATCACCACAGAATGTTATGCTGGTCCAACTTTAAGCAGAATTGCATGGTGCCAAAAGGGCTCTCACACAGTTTGCAAAAGGTGCTAACAGAAGACATAGACACGTGTTTCATCCTACCAGGACTCATGAGTATGCCTCATCTGTTTGACACCCCAGTGGAATGGACCAGCTACCCCTAAGGCACTGTGCCTGGGATATATTGTGGTGAACCCATTAAAATAAAAAACTTTTTAAAAGACAAAGAACCTCTGTGCGCAAACACTGAGGCAAGGGTTACCCCAAAGGGCATTTGGCTAGGAAGCCAAGTTTCAAGAAAATACAAAATCACACATGCCCCCACAATACAAAACATCATGGGCTGCATATGCAAATCACCAGAGAATGTTATGCTGGTCCAACTTTAAGCAGAATTGCATGGTGCCGAAAGGCCTCTCACATAGTTTGCAAAGGGTGCTAACAGAAGACATAGACACATGTTTCGTCCTACCAGGACTCATCAGTATGCCTTGTCTGTTTGACACCCCCGTGGAATGGACCAGCTACACCTAAGGCACTGTGCCTGGGATATATTGTGGTGAACCCATTAAAATAAAAAACTATTTAAAAGACAAAGAGCCTCTGTGCAGAAATGCTGAGGCAAGGGTTACCCCAAAGGGCATTTGGCTGGGAAGCTAAGTTTCAAGAAAATACAAAATCACGCATGCCCCCACAATACAAAGCATCATGGGCTGTATATGCAAATCACCACAGAATGTTATGCTGGTCCAACTTTAAGCAGAACTGCATGGTGCCAAAAGGCCTCTCACACAGTTTGCAAAGGGTGCTAACAGAAAACATAGATACATGGGTTCACCACAATATATCCCAGGCACAGTGCCTTAGGGGTAGCTGGTCCATTCCACTGGGGTGTCAAACAGATGAGGCATACTGATGAGTCCGGGTAGGACGAAACACATGTCTATGTCTTCTGTTAGCACCCTTTGCAAACTGTGTGAGAGGCCTTTTGGCACCATGCAATTGTGCTTAAAGTTGGACCAGCATAACATTCTGTGGTGATTTGCATATGCAGCCCATGATGCTTTGTGTTGTGGGGGCATGTGTGATTTTGTATATATATATATATATATATATATATATATATACTGTATATATATATATGTATTGTCTTAGGGGTTGAGAAATTGTGATGCTGGAATTGGAAATGGAATTCTCTCAAGCCAGTGAAGGTAAATATTTTTGGCCGGGGATTATCATATTTGCAAGTAGGTCTCATTAGTGGTTTATTGTTTGGTTAATTCTTCACAGATTTTATCTGCATCCTTCTCCAGTCCAGTAATGATGGTCATGGTCATCATCGATTCATACAACTTCTACTTGTTGCATGTTTGCCAGCTCGGGGGGGGGGAGGTATTATGTTGAAGTTCTTTGGATAAGGCAACTATGACACAACAAAGCATCTGATTGTAACAGTAACACATTATGTTTAAGCTATGGCTGTTCCACCGTGGGTATATGGATTAACGCAGATATCAAGCTGTGAAGCCACAAGAACACCAAATCATCATATCACAATCGCAGTTAAATTTAGTACCAGGCTATAAAAAATACACTGTGTCAATGTTCCTGCATCTTAACTCACGTTACATTTTAAAACAACATCTTGTCAAGTCACACAACCTGGGTCAAACGTTTTTCAACACTGGCATGGCTGCAGCTGCAAATTTGGAATACAGTGCATGATGTGTTAGGCAAATATTTTGTGACATACAAGTCATCTACTTTACAAATCATCAGTCAGATTTTTTGCACTCTTATGAAAAAAAGGAACAAATTAAATAAAATTGATATACTTACCGGTATGGAAATGGATATCCCATAGGTTGCTGTACACAGTAATGCTGTACCATTGATACAGACCTTCAGCGAAGGACAGTCTATTGTTGTTAACCTGTAAAAAAAACAAAATAAGTTGACCATATTTGTTTGACCATTGCAGCTCAGAAAAGCAACAGGAAACAAAATACACTGCTAAAGGAAGTTGAATAGCATGAAAAACATTAGTATACATACTCACTTTATAGTATTCATGGTACAAAGCCTTGTGCCTGTGGCTGATGGATGTGGTCTTCTGTTCGACTCCCTCTGCTTTGGCATGGTCAAAACATTCAATGGAAAACATTGTCAAAATAGTAGTGGTGGGTGGTGGTGGTCATAGCTTAGGCATATGATGACATTCCCTCTCACATCTTCCTACATCTGGTGGTGGTTGCAGTGGCTAACAGAAGTCTTATTGTGGTGGTCCAACAACACCTGGCACCTGCGCCCAATGTGCAGTTATACAAAAATATGAACTCCCTCTGTTTTGCCACTTGTCCACATATCCATACTTAAATGGATGAATGGAGAAGAGGAATGTTGAAGGACATGTCTTACACAGTCGGACACAGTACTGTACAACTTGGGGACAGCACGGATGGAAAAGTATGTCCTGAATGGGACTTTCCATTTTGGACAGGCATGTGCTGCAAACTGCCAGAACCCAGAATTCTCCATGAAGGAAAAGGGCAAAAGATCAATTATCAGCATTTCAGCTATAGCAGCCTTATGTTCACATGACACTGTATAATTGGGAGGGTACTTCAGCTTATGCGTAGAAACACTGTGTAATGTGGGCTGACTTAAACATTTTACATGGGGTGTGATGACAAATGGTTCTGCTCTGCGAATGGCAGGGGGTGGAGTGTGGATGTGTGATGAAGACACTTGCACAGGTGATGAAAACTCCACAAATGAAGTTATTTTCACAGATTTATGAACAGGGGTTGATGTACCACTTGCACTAGA
Organism: Neoceratodus forsteri; assembly: GCA_016271365.2. Lineage (NCBI taxonomy): Eukaryota > Metazoa > Chordata > Ceratodontiformes > Ceratodontidae > Neoceratodus > Neoceratodus forsteri. Next base: position 26,629,877 of record JADMNL010000035.1, on the reverse strand, counting down.
CATACTGCATTCACCACCACCACCACCACCAAAACTACTACTCTTACCACCACTGGACACAATTTCAAAATCATTATGCTCCTCCACCTCAACATGCCTGTAGTAATCCTCTGCTGTTATTTCATCACTACTGCACACATTTAATTTCCTACATGATCTTACAGTCATGGAAGGGGATAACATGCTCATTATGGTTGATGAAGAGGGTGAATGCCCCACTGTGGTATTAGTTGCCATCTTATGCTGGGTCCACAGTGCCATGTGCCTGTTCTTAAAATGTGTATGCTGTCCCCCTGTGCCCAGATGGCTCCCCTTTTTACCTCACCTCACACGCACATGGCAAAGCTGGTAAACTGCAACTGACTCATCATTTGCATCTTGCACAAAAAAAATTCCAAACAAGGGATTGCGATCCCCTACTTTTAACATGTCCCTGATATTGTTTATTGGACTCTGTTTTTTTTAAGCCCTGAAGTGGGAGGGGGTGTGCTACATGATTTTTCAGGCTGGTCACACTTGGACTGCAACTGACCACCACGACTATCTATCATTATTACTGGGTCATCATCATCATCATCAACTGAAACTGGTAAATCACAATTTTTTACAAGTGGGAGTGTTAATGCAAACAGACCCAGACACAGCCACCTTGAATTTCTTTTTCTCCGGTTCCCAACAGGGGTCACTGACATCATCATCATATTCATCAACAACATCATCCACATCCACATCTTCTGCTTGGATGCTGGCATGTGGACTGCATGTTGCAACCACAGCAACATCAGCATCATCAGATTCATCATCAGCACCACCACCACCTGATATTTTTTCACCACACCATGAATCATTGCATGGCAAATGCATGACCTGAACCATGGTGGAAGAAATGTGACATTGTGTGTTATCGTTGCCATAATGATCAGAATCCTCATGTTCATTTATCAATGGGATGTTACTGGGGAGTATGACATCAACTACACTGTCACTCACTGCTTTACACTCAACTATATTTTTAGACTCGGTCAACTGGTCAAAAGTGAAACTTGAGGCAGCAATACTCATACCACCAGCAACTGCACTAACACCGCCAGCTGGGACATCATCTCCTCCAGCTAGGAGTGAAGCTACTGATTGCTTTCAATAGACTTCGCGTTCCTCATTATAACGCAAAGTACTCTGCTCTAGGAGTACTTCTGATTCGCATTACTCATAGCGAATCACTTCGCGGAGCAAATTGGAGCCACTTTGCCCACCACTAGTGATGATCCATAAACCTCAAGAGTGAATAAAACACAGCTGCATAACCATTATTCTCTATGCTATACTCAGTTTTGCCTTTTCTGTCTCTGCCAAATTTGAGACAGTTGCCTTGTTATCATGGGACATGTGAAATTTTACATGATTTCATTTTATTTCAATGTTTCTTATTTATTTTTTGCATTTGTACAGTATGTCATTGGTCTTCCCTGAAAATTGCTGTTTTTAGCTCAGTGACCTACCAGGTAATGAAAAAGAAAAAAAATCAAACTGATCATCTCAGCTTAGCTACTCTCAAAAATGCTCTGTAAAATGTGAGAAAGCAGGACCCCTGAATACAGGATATCAGCTCAGCTGTGTTATCCTGTGTTACATTACACAATATGTAAAAATGGACCACACTAAATAGGGGATATTGCCTTGTTGGTGGGTTGAACTATCCTGGATACGGTATGCAAATGTTTGACAATGGGATTATGATACCCCAGCCTTCTTCCTTCACTCATGAGAAGTGCTGCCAGAGAAGGACACGTCTGTGTATTCTTATCTGGTCATTGGGTCATTAAAGACATTTCTGACCCAGTTGGAAATATTTTTAATGGCTCAGCAGCCAGACATGAATACACAGATGTGTCCCAGGCAGCACTCTTCATGAGTGAAGGAAAGTGGCTTCTGTGTCTGTTTGTTGATGGTGGCCACCAGAGAGATAATGTATTTTTGGGGGCAGCAATCTGGAAAGGCTTACTAGTCGGTTCTCTTCTGTCCATTTATACCTCATCTTCATGCACTGCCAGTCCACTTCATTGTCTCTCACTTGCCATGATGGTGTGCTCTCGAGTCACAGCTCAGTTATGTGCTGTTCTCACACACGGTGGCTTTCATTTGTGTGAAAGGTAGCTTAAACAGGCAAAGTAAAGGTTTTAAAATAGTCTCCATAGGATTCAATGGGCTGCGCCCCCATTCTCTCCCTGGCAGGATGTCACAAAACGTCTGAGTGCTGGGACGTGGTAGGCGGACCAGAAACTTGGAAAGGATCGGCTGGCAGGCAGTACAGCCAGGGTTATGATCCCTTTCCTCTCTAAAAGGACTGCATTAAAATTTTAACATTTTACCATCCACGGACTATTACAGTGACAGGGTAATGGGCTATGAAGTCCATAACTGTAAGTGCCAGATCTTACACCTTTACTTGAAGTTTGCTTTAGATGAAGTTATTTGCAGTGCTGTGTTATTTGCCCATGTGAAGGAGATTGTGTACTGTTGGCCTTTTATAATTCAATGTTTATGTACTTGCTGTTTTGTTCTTTGGTGGCCAATATTGTTGTTGTTTTAGACCTGTTGGTGTTTCTTTTTTTTGGGTTTCCTTTAAGAAGATCCATAGGTTTTGGTGGACTAGTTGTTAACTTTAAGAACAGTTACAGCCTATGACTCGATTTATGAGACTGTTGCCATCTACTGGAATTTTGCTTGCATTACTATTAACTTCACTTTCTCATTCTTTCTTTGTTTATTATAATACACTATGTAGTGCTACCTGCTTTGAAGTACTTGTTCTTTGTCATTTAATGATTCAAGAGGAGGGGTGTTGGAGTGGACTGTTGTTTGCTTGGGGTTTTAGAGTCTCTGACATGACATCCCAGTGGTTATGTCACTATGCTGTGATTTCTGCTTAATGTGAGAAATACGATGCAGACCAAAAACTTATTTTCTTTGTTAATAAGTAGATACATAGATACAGAGACAGTGTCGGCAGATAAGGGCCTACAGCCCACCGAGTCTGCCCATTTGAGCTTGTAGGTTTACTTTATGTTTTCCTAGAAGTCTGTTGCCCCTTAACCCTGACCGTCCAGAATTCCTTTATGTCTATCCCATGCATTCTTAAATCCCATGATTGTTTCAGCCCCCACTCCTTCCTCTGGCAGGGTGTTCCACTTGTCAACCACCCATTCTATGAAGAAATTCTTCCTCACGTTTTCTCTGAATCGTCCTCCCTCCAATTTCATCCCATGCCCTCTAGTACTGGAACATCTTTTTTGCTTAAAAATAGTGTATTCCTGCACCCTGTTCCTCCCTGTAAGATACTTATATGTCTCTATCATATTCCCCCTCTCTCTCTTCTCTCCTACATGGAGTACATATTCAGTTCCTTCAACCTGTCCTCATAGGACTTGTGATGCAATCCATGTACCATCTTTTTTGCCCTTCTCTACCCTATGTCCTTACGTAAGTAGGGTCTCCAGAACTGTACACTGTACTCCAGGTGGGGCCTCACTAGTGTCTTGTATAGTGGAATTATGACTTCCCTTTTCTTGTTGGTGATTCCCCTGCCTAGGCATCCCAGCATCTTATTTGCTTTACCTGCTGCCTTGTCACACTGTTTCCCTACCTTAAGGTCATCAGAGATGATAACCTCAAGAACCCTTTCCTGCTTGGTGCATGCTATATCCTCACCCCCCAACTGATATATTATGCCAGAGTTTTTGTGCCCCATATGCATTATCTTGCCCTTCTTTGCATTGAATTTCAACTGCCAAACCCCTGACCATTCTTCAAGTTTCTGCACGTCCCTTCTCATTCTGTCTACACCCTCTGGTGTGTCTACTCTGTTACATAGCTTTGTGTCATCAGTGAACAGGGAAATTCTGCATTCTAGGTTCTGCACAATGTCACTGATGAAGATGTTGAATAGGACCGGTCCCAGCACTGATCCCTGTGGTACCCCACTGGTCACTCTTCCCTCTGTGGAGTGACAGCCATTAACCACCACCCTCTGTGTCCTGCCACCCAGCCAGTTACCTACCCACTGCACCTTCTGTCCTGCCCACACCCATATTCCCAGTTTGTGTAATAGTCTTCTATGTGGCACAGTGTCAAAGGCCTTGCTGAAGTCCAGATAGGCCATGTCCACTGCCCTCCCCTGATCCACCTCCCTAGTCACCCAGTCGAAAAATTCAACGAGGTTGGTTTGACATGACCTTCCCCTGGTGAAACCATGCTGCTTGGGTCCTGTAGTCCATTGACAACCATATGTTTCACCAATCTCTCCTTCAGCAGTGCTTCCATGATCTTCCCTACTACTGAGTTAAGGCTGACTGGTCTGTAGTTCCCCGCTTCCTCTTTGTTCCCACGTTTGTATAAGGGGACTACATCTGCTGTCCTCCAGTCTTTGGGTACCTCCCCTGTTTCCAGTGATTGGCTAAACAGGATTGCCAGAGGTTCAGCCACCACCTCTCTTTCTTTAAGGACCCTGCAAAATCTAACGCCCCATTTTATCAACTTATTACTCAGTTCCTTCAGGACCCATTCTCATGTAAAGGGACTTGTGTCCATTTCTGTACCATTCCCACCCCTTGTACTCCCTTCAGACCCAATACCTCCTCTTCTCTAGTAAAGACTGAGCAGAAATACCTGTTCAATATGTCAGCTTTACTGTTGTCATCCCCCACATGGCCCCCATCCTCCCCCTTCAGTCTCACTATCCCTCCCTTTGCCTTTCTCTTTTCACTTATGCACCTGTAAAAGGTTCTGTCCCCTTTACCCACAGATTTTGCTATGTGCTTTTCTGTCTGAGCTTTGGCTTCCCTTACTGACCTCCCTACCTCCCTTTGCTTCTCCTGGTACTTCTCCCTATCTCCTTCTGCCTGTGTCTTTTTGTATTGCCTGAATGCAATCTTTTTGGCTTTCACTTTCTCAGCTACCTCCTTGGAAAACCATAATGGCCTCCTCTTCCTTTACCCCTTGCTAACCTGCTTAATGCATAATTCTGCTGTTCTTGTAATCCCCATTTTAAATACTGCCCACTGTTCCTCAATCCCTGATTCCTGCCTCATCCCCCTTAATGCCTCTTTCGAGCATCTCCCCATTTTCCCAAAGTCTGTCTCCCTAAAATCCAGGGTACATGTTTTTGTGTGGTTTGGTTCTGCTCCTTCTGTGATTTCAAACCGCAATGACTGGTGGTCACTGTTCCCCAGGTGGTACCCCACTGTTACCCCCATCACACTGTCCCTGTTTGTGAGCACAAGGTCCAGTATTGCCTTCTGCTGAGTTGGTTCCATGACCAGTTGCTTGAGGAAGGCACCCTGAAGGGATTCCAGGGTAAATCTGCTCCTAGTTGACGGTGCTGCTGGGATGCTGCAGTCCACATCTGGAATATTGAGATCTCCAACCAGCACTACCTCACCCTTGTCTGCCATCCTTTGAATGGCTAGCATCAGCTCCCCATCTGTTTCTTCCTCCTGGGCTGGTGGTCTATAGACCACACCTGTGGAGATGGCTGGCCTCATTTTCCTTTCCAACTTAACCCACAGTATCTCTACGTTTTTAAATATCTCCTCCCTTGATGTTCTCTATTGCTTGAAGTGTTGTGATGCAACAGCTAAATAAGTCTGTCTTCAGAAGACTAGCCCCGCCTTTGTGTAAAAGACCTTTGATTTTGAATGTAAACATTTATTAGACTTCTAACGGCTGATTTAGTGCCCATAAATGCGTGTAGAGAGGGAAGAACATCTGAATGAGGCTTCTTCACATTACCAATGAGGTACACAATTTAAGTTTTATTACAACAAGGTGTGGTGGCGTGGGGGGTTGATGCTGCGAGTGTCTTGGTGGCTTTGAAGTGTTCTTATCATGTACTTCTGAAGTGACTGTGTCCTGTTTTTATAGAACTTAATTTGGGGCTGAGGCCAGGGTGACAGAATTAACAAGATGGAAAAGGAATATGTATTTTACTGTACTGCATGGCACAGGTAGTCCCACACTCAAATCAAGTTTGACTGACAGACAGTAGCAACAGCTGGCTAACTATGTGCAGGCTGGATGGGTGTGTCTGTGTACCCTGGGCTGCTGAATGGGAAATAACAAGAAATATTATGAAATAACTGAAGAATAATTGATGACTGAGAAATCAGAATAGGCTCATAGAATCATTGTAAATGATTGTGTCCAGTTGTAGTACTGTGCAGGATTTCTTGGTTGGTCCAACTCCATCACTAATGATAAACAAAAAAAAAAAAAACAACAACAATGGAATCCATTCCTAATCCTTGTATTCTGCTGTTAGAAAAGAGGGTAAAATCTCTACTCTTCCAGGTGCGGTGTGGTGCCCCAGTGTATGCAACCTGTTTTCTTAGTTATCTCACTCCTGTTCCATGTCAATGGCTGAGGCACAGACACGTGTACCCACTCCTCTGTCAGAGCTGTTAGGCCCATAGACCGGGGGGGCATGTACCTCTCTCCCCATATTCCATTCCAAGTAGTAATTTCTAAACTGAGATGGGTTGCAAAAGTTTAAATTTGTGTTACATCTACACATATGTTCAAATTGCATGCCCCCCCCTCAGAAATGCTGCTGGTAAGTCTGGCATGAAGTCCCTGCTCCCTCTGACTCCCTGAACAGCACATTCACATCTTCATTTAGCTGGTTTGTGCACTTGCAGGCCTTGATTGTCTTCATGTAAATGGTCTCCACTGGTAAGCTGTTCTTTGGGTGCACCACCCCCTGTGAGAAGAAGTGCCTCCTTAACTTAAATTACCCCTGAATTTGAGCCCCCACTCCAGGGACATCAGCATGCTAAGAGTGAAGGAGTCTCATGTTTGTGCATGCCCTCCTAGTGCCCAATATTACCTTTTCATTTGGTGCCTATGATCCCAGGGACAGGCACATAAAGGAAACCAGCACCATAATGACAATACACAGGATACCTTGGAGTTTTGTGTTGTTTTTTTAATGAATGCTCAGGTTATGAAAGTATTAATTGCATCTTGTGCCTGCCTGGTGACTGGAGAGGTGAATCCCAGCTCTGTCCATATGTTACTTGTATGAGTCCCCCACCCTGTCCGTGAAGAACCAACTTCTGGCTCCATTTGAGGTCTGTGTCATACTTGTGTTGCAATGTTTTGATTAGCCTACTTCAGTTTTATTGAGTTTTATTGAGTTATCTCCTTGTCACAACTGAAGTGTGTGTTAACATGTTTGAAACTTCCTGCAGGTTGTCCCACTTGATGACTAGCACTAGCTGTACCTGGAAGTACCATCATCAGCATCATTTCACAACATGCAGGCTTGCAGCCATGTACGCCCCGGAGAGATGAGGTGAGTGAAACATGGCTGAACTGTGTGCTGGTTGGCACTGCAGAGTGAGGTCATGGCCCCGGAGAGATGAGGCGAGTGAAACATGGCTGAACTGTGTGCTGGTTGGCGCTGCAGAGTGAGGTCATGGCCCCGGAGAGATGAGGTGAGTGAAACATGGCTGAACTGTGTGCTGGCTGGCGCTGCAGAGTGAGGTCATGGTGGTGGACTGTGGATGGCACAGGTCACATGATGCTAGCAATCCATGCTTGGGAGGAAGTGAGCTCGGTTTTGGGGGGGCTGGTGACTGAGACGGGGATTCAACATCCATACTGTACTACAGAGGAGAGGACATCTCTCCTCTTGGGCTGGGTGGTCTGTTCATATCTGGTGTTGTCAATTCCCAGTGGAGGATGAGTGTGCAACCATTTCTGAACCACCACATCAATGACAGGTGGTGGTGGGGATAGTACACAGCCAAGGGATGGGTGTGTGAATGAGTCTGTGTAATGTGTGTATGCTGTACAACATGGCACAACCATGACTTGAGTCGTGGGGGTGGAAGCAAGGTGCAAGCAAGAAACATGCTGAAACAGTGGAACGCTATACAGTAATTAAGTAAACTGGAGTTAGCTGTTACTGATCCAGTCAGTACAGCCTACTCCATATGGATTGTTGCTTGTTGTGGTTTGCTCATTTTTTAACTTAATCTGCACCATCTGGTGTAGTTGTGTACAGTACCTTCATTATGTATTTTGGCAGAAGTCTGATGTACATACAAACATCTGAATGTGCCAGCAGAAACAGACCACTCAGTCTATCTAAGTCTGCTAGAGTGTGCAGCTAGCACCCCTAGTTTGCAGCTGTCCCAACCCCCCTCCTGTTTGTCATCCCACTGCACCACCCACCTTCCCCACTGTCACTCTCCCCTGTTCTATGCCCTTTTAAAGCTGTTCACATATTTACATGATACCACCCATTCTGGAAGTGCATTCCATTTTGCGACCACCTTCTCTGTGAAATAGCGTCTCCTCATTTCCCCTCCTAAATCTCCCTCCTATTTGTAGCCCATGTCCCCTGTGGTACCTCCCCTTCCTTAGCTGAAAGACCCTGTCTGCCCCGTCCTTATTGATTCCCCTCAGATACTTGAATGTCTGTATCACTATACCACCAGGGTACATCACAGCACTTTACAGGGCATCCCTTTTGTGAATCCTGCCCAAGGTTTCAGTGACACACTTGCCTGTCACAAGTAATTTTCACAACAGCTTATTAATCCTATATGTTGTTACCTGTGCCACTGTTATATATACCAGAAAAGTGAAACATGCCACTAAGATGATAGTCCCCCCACCACCACAATCACAATACCCATGAAATACACAGAACTATGCATGTATAAGATAATGTACTTTTTAATGTAGTGTATATTTGGCAATCATACAAAAATGAATGAATGAAGAAGTAGTACACTTAGTGAGATAAGTATCATGTAATGCCGATCTGTATGTTTTTTCCCTCTACATATGTCCATCTGAACGTCCGGGAGAAGTACTGACATGGAGATGTCATCATCTAGATGATTCTGAATAACAACAACCTATGAAGACAGAAGAGGCTTTTCCAGTCCTGCCTGAAATTTCCAAAACCATCTTGAGCTGATCAGCTCACGCAAGTCGAACTTTACAAGATTTCCAATTTCCTGTTAATGAGCAAAAAATACATTGTAGAAGAATGCAGTGTGATCACTAACAAGAATAGTCACAATTTGAAGTAGGCCAGTGGCCACCAAAAATAAGACTTTCAGTAATACATAACAAGGTTGGACACCTGCTTAATTGGCCAATGTTATTTCTACTAATGAGATGCAATCAAATTAAAATTGTAATTTGTTTTGTACAATTGTTCAAAAGTATGTATGCATTGCCGACCACTGTTAATAGTCAGTTATTCGTATATGTGCTGATAGGACACTTGTCTTTAGTTTAAGGAGTCCTTTGACAGGTTCATTTTACAAGGCCTTCTGTCTTAAATTTAAGAAGGTCCTTGACTGGCCATCCCATCACAACACGTCTCCTACTCTCCTGTTTAAGTTTATGGAGGTCCAACATCCCAAGCATTAGTCTCCAGTCTTGATGTTTCCTAACTATCTCCTGCTGGTTTGTCACTTGTATGATGACCACTGTTAACTAGTCAGGTAACACAATACTTGTATACTGACCAGTGTTAATCGGTTATGACTGTAGTTTGCATCTTGCTGACCACTATTAAGTTTTCTGTATAAGATTTCAAAATGTTTTTGGACTGATACTTCTGTTTTAGTGTCAGGTGAGTAGGTGTTCAGCTGAACATTTTTATTTTCATTGATAGGTTCATTGCCAGCCACTTGGTACAGTAAGCACACTGCATCAAGTTACACACTGTATGCAACTGTGACTAGAATCATACTTAGAAACAAGGCCAAGATGTCAAAAAGAACTCCATGGCCTAAAGAAAAAACTGTTTGCTTATACTGTAATATAACAATTAGAAGAGATAGGTTAGGAGCACATACTAGTAGTAAGTATTCAGGAAAAGCAGTAAAGGGTTGGGTTGGAAAGGGTTGACAGGATATATCTATGTTGTTGCAGTCAAACAAATCAACCTCTTCACAGGAAGTTGTGATGTGGAAGGTATCTGGGAACCACAACCAAAAAGAAGTTGTCAGTCTGGTGATATGATACATGTTATAGTGAACAAATCTGTCGATAATGGTAATTTGTCTTCTGAGCTAGCAACCTTTGTGATGCATGATGTCATCTCGATATCTGCATCAGAAACTAAGGTTCATGGCATATCTGATCATGCGGGTTGTTCAAATGTTGATGTACACAGTCCTTGTGAAGTTTTCTCACATTCTGGTATTGAACATGAAGACTGTGGTAACAACCACGATAAAGCACAGGCTACACAGCCCATTTCCACTTGCCAAGCACTTGGTGGTGACATTTCAGTAGATCAGCTCAGGGCCGCAGTAATGGGCGAAAGTGGGGAAGTTGTCTGGGGCCCTGAGCTCAGAAGGGGCCCACATGAGGAGCTGGCATTACTCCTGTCATTAGCTGGCTTTGGAAACAGGGGCCCATTTCAATTGACTTGTCCTGGGCCCCAAAGTTCATAGCTGCAGCCCTGGATCAGCTAGGCAAATATTCAACAGATCCTGCTCTGTATATCAACTGTCACATGAGTACTGATGTCATTAGAGACATATTAGAGAAGGGACCGTGCCAGCCAGGTTTGCATGACAGTTACCGTTTTGAGAAGGAAAAAAATGGCAAATGAATGTTTCAGAGTGAGTGGTATTACAACACTTTAAAAAACAGAATGGAACACTACAGAGAGTAGTTAATATTTTCTCCTAGGAAACGATGTGCATTCTGCTCCCCTGTTGGTTATTTGCAAAACATTCTCAGAAAGAGTTTGAGCCAGCTTTTGCTGATCCAAATTATGGCTTTTCAAACTGGAAAAGAACAACCTAAAGCTTTATCAAACACAAGCATGCCACAGTCCACAAAGAGTCAGTCAAAGAGTTATTGATGACCAGATACCGACTGAAACTGTTAGCATAGTTAACAGAGAGCAGCTGAAGGTGTTCAGTAGACAGATATGAGAGTAAAAGCAGTTGTATTTTCTTCATGGTGGCTTAGCTAGAGATAAATTCTAATGTCATGTTGTGCTTGTAAGGACTCCTGTCTTAAGCATAAGGAGTCCTTTGTTTGACAGGTGCAAACTAGTTTACAAGGTCTTGTCTTTAACTCTAAGAAGATCCTTGTCATGGCATGTGGTTACAATCCTCCTGTCAACTTATTTTTTTCATGGATATTTCAGTCATCAGGTGCTACCGTAGGAACTTTAACATCTGTGTATGATAATCAAAACAACATCTTCAGCATCACAACTGTGGCAAGTCACACCACCTATGGCAGCAGAGCCAACACCATCATTCAATACACCACACTTTCACCTTACATTCCAGCCTTAATGATGCATCAACAGCCACTCCTGGTTTTGGCATGGCTGTGCTGCAAGGACTCCTGTCTTAAGCTTTAGGCAGGCAGTATAGCACAGTGGTCTAAGGCTCTGAGCTGCAAATTTGGTGATATCCAGCAGGCCAAACCTGGGTTTGAATCCCACAGCTTCCACTTGCATACTGTGTGACCCTGAGCAAGTCACTTAACCTCCTTGTGCTCCCAGGTCACTCCTGTAAAAAAGCTTTCAGCTTAGTGTGTTATACCTGGTTAAACAACTAAATAAAAAAAAAAACAGCTTATGGAGTCCTTGGCTTTGACAGGTTCATTTTACAAGGTCTTCTGTCTTAAGTTTAAGATGATCCTTGACTGGGCAACAGTTACTCCTGGTTTTGGCATGGCTGTGGTGCAGGAACTCCTGTCTTAAGCTTATGGAGTCCTTGGCTTTGACAGGCTCATTTTACAAGGTCTTCTGCCTTAAGTTTAAGAAGATCCTTTACTGGGCAACAGTTACTCCTGGTTTTGGCATGGCTGTGGTGCAGGAACTCCTGTCTTAAGCTTATGGAGTCCTTGGCTTTGACAGGTTCATTTTACAAGGTCTTCTGTCTTAAGTTTAATGGGTTCACCACAATATATCCAAGGCACACTGCCTTAAGGGTAGCTGGTCCATTCCACTGGGGTGTCAAACAGATGAGGCATACTGATGAGTCCTGGTAGGACGAAACACGTGTCTATGTCTTCTGTAAGCACCCTTTGCAAACTGTGTGAGAGGCCTTTCGGCACCATGCAATTCTGCTTAAAGTTGGACCAGCATAACATTCTGTGGTGATTTGCATATGCAGCCCATGATGCTTTGCATTGTGGGGGCATGTGTGATTGTGTTTTTTCTTAAGAAGATCCTTGACTGAGCAGGTGCTTACAAGTCAGGTTCTTGTGTTAAGTTAGAGTAGAGCTGGCCTCACAGTCAGATAACCATGATTCCTGTCCTGTCATTGCTTCTTACTCATGCCTATGGTGCTGTCTGATGACTAAGATACCACAGAACAAAGCAGAACAACTACTTAAGAATCTGAAGATACCGTAACAGTGGATCTTTGAGGGGATCTCAGGCATTAGGTAAGCTTTTGCTTTCCCTACAACTGCCCCTTTTCTTGGAGGGTCCTATTCATGATTTGGCTCATAATTTTTTTATTTAGTCTGTCCCTCTGTCTCTCCTCATATCTCTGGGCCTTAAGCCTTGCTCCGTTTGTCTGCTGATGCACATCAAAGAAATGGGGAGCGGGACAGTCTCGGGCCATGCCTATATCAGGTTGCTGATGTCTAGTGGCATTGGCAGTGTGTGCCAGCACAGTTGTACTGCTGGAGATCTTCTGTGTGGATTGCCATTCTGACAGTAAAGTTCCCACGGTGGTATCCGTTGAGGAGTAAGATCCCCCTTCAAAGATCTACTCTTATGCCTTGCTAAGTAAGCTATTACAAAACGGTTCTTACACACAACTCCCATGTCTACCACTGTATAATGAAAGCCATTTACTTATAACATCTCTCTTGCATTCCCAGTTGTATAATGGTATATAAAAGAAAGTAGCTTATTTTGTAATTTTGAACAACATAACTGCATTTCAACCTGTAAGAGGGGGTAGTAGGTACTACACATCTGTTAATTAGTGCTGCTCACCATAAAGCAACTTAATGTACTACCCATTCATCACAAACATAAGTTGGAAATAAAATAAAAATTACCATATTTTAACTTATGATGGTGAGGTGACAGTAACAGATGTTAACAGTGAAAGCTTGCAAGCTACTTCAGTCAGCAACAGGCACATTAAACATGCATACATCTGATTTTGTAACAGGTTGCATGTCTGTGAGTGGAGGAGGGCCAGAATCAAGCTGATTACCACATATAGTGCAATGTGCCGTGCACTTAAAGTCATATTGCACAGTCGTGCACTGCAGCAGCTGTAATTACAGCAATTATTTTTCTGTATAGCAATATTTTCTATGTGCATTGCTTCCTAAAAGGAAGACAGATACTTATTGGTGTGTTGTGTTATGGGACAGCCATAGTACATTTGTAGCTGGGACAGACTATCACAACAGTGACACAATTTGACCATTCACAGATACAGTCATACCTCTCAACCTCCTGCCTCATAAATCAGGGACAAGGCTTAAAATAATCAGGGACAAAGGACCAAAATCAGGGACACATCTTCAACATTAAAGCTATCCACCCAGAAAGCTGGTAGAATATGGGGATTAGTGCAAAATGCATTTTCTAAAGAAGAACAAGTCTGTAACTTTAATGCTTGATGTTGTTTTGTGCTTACAGTCCCCTCTGTTTAGCCACAAAAACACAAATTTTAGGAGGGACAGAGTAAAATTTTGAGGCAAAATCAGGGACATCCCTGAAAATCAGGGACACTTGAGAGGTATGGATACAGTCACTCACACTCTTTCAGTCTATTATGATTCACCTGCAAGTAAACTTAATTCCCTTGCCGACAAGGTTATGCGCATGTCATAGCTTTATGATCTGGGTTAAGTTTGACTTTTTCTTATCAAACAAAAACTGTCTGACTTATAACCTATACACAACCAAAATTACACCCAAACAAGTCATAATTCCATTTTAATGTTTGTATGTAGATGTAGCAATTTAACAGTAGCAGAATCAATAACCCACATATACTACCTTTCTACTTCAGGTCCAGCATAACAAAGAAGTTCTACACAGACTATTGGATATTACATTAGTTCTTGCAAAACAAAATCTTCTTTTCGTGGCCACAGGGAGTCTTCTTATTTATGTCTGAATTCCTCATCCTCTAGTAACACTGAGAACGAGGGGAACTTTCTTGAACTTGCAAAGTTATTAACAAAGCATGACAGCATACTAAATAAACACCTGAATGAAGCTAAAGGGAAGCAGAGTTATCTAAGTCCAGATATACAAAATTATTTCATATCGCTCTTTCAAGTGTGGTTTTAGATCACATTACCAGTGAAGTGTGTAACATCAAATACTTTGGGATCATTCTTGACTCAACCGTTGATATTTCTCATATTGATCAACTTTCATTCTGTGTGCGCTTTGTTGATCATCACTTTAATATTCAGGAGAGATTCCTACTTTTTAAAAGTATTGAGAATTCATCATCAATGCATCTATTTGAAGTGTTATGTAAAATCCTATCAGATTAGAAACTTGATATGGCCCACCTTCACTCCAGGCATACGATGGGGCAGCAAACATGTCTGCTGCAGTATCTGGTTTGCAAACCAGTGTAAAATAAGTACACAAACATGCTTTATATCTACACTGCTATGCACACAAGCTTAACCTGGTGCTTGCAGATAGCTGTAATGTGTGTACATAGGCAGTTACATTCTTTGGCTATATAGAGAAAGTATACACCTTCATCACGTCCAGTCAGCCTCATCTAGACGTATTTAATAAAGCTTAGCATGAACTGAAAAGTGGCCCTAGGTGACTTCAACAACTATGTGAGACTAGGTGGTATTGCAAATATGAAGTGATCAGAACACTGAAAGACACTTATCCAGCTTTGCTATTAGCATTACAGAGAATTCCAGTAAAGGAGAGGACAGCTAATAATGTAGGTGATGCACATGCTCTACTTGAGTTCCTACAAAAATTTAAATTTGTGCTAATGCTGCACATATGGCTAGAAATTTTACACCCGGTTAATAGTCTGTCAGTGTATTTGCAAAGTGAAACAATGGATGTCATCGCAGCATCAACCATGGTAACTTCACGTTTGAAACTATTTGAGCAAAACAGGACAATTGATCATTATAATGATCTGATTAACTTGTCAACTAAATTTGCAGAAGACAATGAGGTAGACACAGAATTCAAAGTAAGCAGACAAAGACGCAGCAAATGTATGCTCGGTGAACAATTACAAGATGAGCAGACAAATGATCCTGCATTGCATTTCAGGACTACTGTATTCTATACAATCTA
The DNA here is from genome assembly GCA_016271365.2 of Neoceratodus forsteri. NCBI lineage: Eukaryota > Metazoa > Chordata > Ceratodontiformes > Ceratodontidae > Neoceratodus > Neoceratodus forsteri. The sequence continues at coordinate 26,614,552 of JADMNL010000035.1, read as the reverse complement.
TGATAGAATCACAACAGAAATGCAAGACAGATTTAATGACTTTGATAATGCAGTAAAATGTTTTGGTTGTCTGTTATCAAGCCATTTTAATGATAGAGAAAGTCTTCTGAATCAACTTTCAGCTTACTCAGAGGATATAGACAGTGTGGCAGCACAGTCTGAGTATCAACAGCTTTGTGCTTTCTATGCAGAGCTCTCTCCAAGTCCAACACCACCGACAGTATGTTTAATGTTATTCTTTGTGAATGACAATGATCTCCAGTATGCATACCCAAACCTAGGAATATTTGTATTGTATTTTCGGTACAATATTGGTGTCTACTGCTAAGGCTGAACGCACATTTAGCAAACTCCGTATTCTAAAAAAATGATCTAAGATCTACTTTGGCAGAAGAAAGACTGTAATCATTGGCACTTTTAAGCATTGAAAGGGGCATTGCAGAGCAGGTTGACTTTTCATCAGTAATCAATGTGTTCAGCAAGAAAAAACACAGAAGAATGATTCTACATTAGAGGTGCAACAGCCGACAGTGTTGTAACATTACTAAAACTCACTTAAAGATGTTCAACAAAGTTTCAATGCAACAACTAGATATATCCTGTCTGTACATTGTCCATAAGGGTAGCAACATGATCAGGTTTTTTTTCCATTTCCTAGCTGCTTCTCAAGACTATAGCCTTGTTGTCTAGGTAACCTGTTTAATCAGCATGAGTGTACAGGGAGAAGAACATAGAGGCAAGCACATTCACTTGTTGAAGTATATGAAGTGTGCCACTGATGTCAAAACATAAATCTTCTTCAGGGGTCTCTCGGTCATCAGGTACCACCACTTTAGCAACTTTACCATCTGTAAATGGGCATCATCACAGAACATTTTCACCATTAAAATTGCCCATGACACCAACACTGGAAAACATCAACACACCACAGTTGCACAGAACATAAGTCTCGGTGTTTACTCAACAGCACATGCTGCTTTTTGAAGGGCAGTGCTACCATGGCTCTTGTCTTGAGCTTACGGAGTCATTTGACAGATTCAGTTCACAAGATCTTCTGTCTGTGCTGCAGGGAGGACTCTTGTGTTAAGCTTATAATGGAGTCCTTTAGCAGGTTCAGATTCAAAGGTCTTCTGTCTTAAGCTTAAGAAGATCCTTCTTCCTTGCTTGGCCTGGTCATCACAAGTCTCCTGTCTTAAGTTTATGGAGATCCAGTCAGCATCCAAAGCATTTCAGTCAACTGCGTTAAGCTTATAATGGAGTCCTTTAGCAGGTTCACATTACAAGGTCTCCTGTCTTTAAGTTTTAAGAAGATCCTTTCTTGTGCAGATGGTTATAATTCTACTCTTAACCTTGAATGTTGGATGTCCATAAACTTATCTATTCCTACCTGTCACTGATTTGTACTGATTCCTACAGTGGTGGTACCTGGTGGGGACTGAGATCTAGAGATGCAGCAAATTTAAATTCTACCGGTGAAGTGAACGCGAAATGGGCACTTCGTGTTGCCACTCCGCTATGTGGAGTGGGCAATGCAAAGTGCTCACTCCGCCTTGTCATTACCACTTCGCGTTAAGGTGGAATGGCAATGCGACGTAAGGTGAAGTCATTGTTTTTAATGGACTTCACGTTCCTCATTATGATCCTAAGTGATCCACTTGGTGTTTCAGATTTGGCAGCCCCCCCACACACACATCACATGGCTTACAGTACTGTAAGTCACATGCTTTTTAGCTAGGCAGGAAGAAAGTGAATCATACAAGCTGACACTTTTATTTTCTCCTGTGCAGACGGAGAGAGAGAGAGGAGTGTGTTTTGTGACTGCTGATACTTTGAGATCAGAACGAGGAGGAGATTTAAACTTTGATTTAGACCCAACAGCTTTTTTAAAAGCTACAATTTTTTGTCTTTGCTGTCTGTACTCTTTCTTACTTAATTTTTTTCTTTCTGTAAATTTTATTTTTCTTACATAGAGGGACATCAGTTGCAAATTATGTCCATGCTGGAACTGCTGCTGGATCAGCATGGGATCCCACATTAGTTTTTTTTCCTCACACCATGTGCTCCCCCACACCTTCCTTGCTGTGTTATAAAATGTATTCCTCCACCATCCCTGACCCCTGTATGTAATTATGCCCTTTTTTTGTTGTCTTCCGTATGTATTCTGAGCAGTAGAAGTATACTGTGCTAAACTGCATGGGTGCAGTTTTCTTTCTAGTCTGTGTATGTACTGCAGACACTGTCCAACTCCCTGACTTAAAAACACTTATTAATGAGTACAATGGTGGGGTGGTGAAGCCTGGAGACAAAACAGGCTTACAACATCCAAGTAACTAGTAAAAATATTAATGCTGTGATTCATGAAGTAATCGTAATTTGTGATTTGTGACTGCATTTGTGACCGTGATGATCAGAAATGCAAATGCCTACGGCTGTACTTTCTCGGGCCCTGATGAGGTGCGGCACAAAACTCCCTGACTTAAAAACACTCATTAATGAGTACAGTGGTGGGGTGGTGAAGCCTGGAGAGATACTATAAAACAGGCTTACAATACATCCAAGTAACTAGTAAAAAAGATTAATGTGATCCATGATGTGATCGTAAATCATAATTTGTGAGTGCATTTGTGACCGTGATGATGAAGAACGTGATTTGTATCACAAATGACTCCTGATGATGGTCCTCCTGACTTAAAAACACATATTAATAAGCACAATGTTCATGCTGAATTATGCACCACACCTGTCCAGTACTCTGAAGGGAAACCAAGAACAAGAAACAACTGTGACTTAAGTTAGAGATGGAGATTGGGCCCTAAAGAGATGCAAATGCACAGACAGATTAAGATTGCACTGCGCACTGAAGAGATGCAGATGCAAAGGCACAACACCTAACCAGTGCTCACCATCAGAAATTCAAATCTGGAAAGAATATCTTTGCCAGTTGGGGCAGGCCGCGGGGGGGGGGGGCAGTGTACTGCACTGCTGCAGTAAAACATAGAAACATAGAAACATAGAAGTTGACAGCAGATAAGGACCACAAGGCCCATCCAGTCTGCCCATTTCTTTTTCTACCTTATAAATGTGCCATCGGCCTTTGCTCTGTCAGTGACCTATCTATTCATAGTCATTTGTATTGCTCCCTTATGCCTATCCCATGCCTGTTTGAAGCCCTGCACTGTATTCATAGCCACCACTTCTTGTGGTAAGCCATTCCATGCATCCACCACCCTTTCTGTGAAAAATAATTTCCTCACATTCCCCCTTAATCGACCTCCCTCTAATCTCATGCTGTGTCCTCTTGTCCTGCTATTTTTCTTATATTTAAACATGTTAGACTCTTTCACCTTGTTTATGCCCTTAAGGTGTTTGAATGCCTCGATCATATCACCTCTCTCCCTCCTTTGCTCAAGGGTATACATATTGAGCTCCGTTAATCTGTCCTCATAAGTCTTCTGATGCAGTCCCTGCACCATTTTGGTTGCCCTTCTCTGGACTGCCTCAATTTGGTTAATGTCCTTGTGAAGGTGTGGCCTCCAATACTGCACGCAGTACTCCAGATGGGGCCTAACCAGTGTCTTGTACAGAGGGATTATTACCTCCTCTTACGACTTGTGATACCCTACTAATACACCCCTAACACCCCCTAGCCTTACCTACTGCTTTAGAGGTCTGCTTGGATGATTTTAGGTCATCAGTGATGATGATGCCCAAGTCTCTTTCTTCCTTTGAGACTGCTAGCAACTCCCCTCCCAGCCTATAGGTAGCTTCAGGGTTTCTCTTCCCTATGTGCATGATTTTGCACTTCTTTGCATTAAATCCCAGTTGCCACTCTTCTGACCATTCTGCTAGTTTATCCAGATCTCTTCTCATTCTGCCCACCCCATCTGGATTATCTACTCTGTTGCAGATCTTGGTGTCATCTGCAAACAGACAAGCCTTACCCTCTAGTCCATCTGCAAGGTCACTAATGAAGATGTTGAAGAGGACTGGCCCCAGGACTGATCCCTGAGGTACCCACTGATCCCTGAGGTACCCACAAGTCACAAGTCACAAGTACCAGTAAAGATATCACAAAGAAGTACAAAAAAATTACACAGCTGCAGTGGATAGCAGGTTCACATTGCTGAAGTTATGTGGCACAATAAAAGGTGTCTGACTTGATGACACGTGTCACACACATACTCACACCAGGGTTTTAAATAATTAGCAGTTTTTTTCTTGGGACAATACTAACTGTTCAGAAAGTATTTATATAGGTTTTCTAGAAGTGTTATGTTTGTTTGTTAAACACAGTGAGACAGGTGCTATGCATTTTCACGATGTTTTAGCACTTTTATGAGCAAAACACTAATCAATTTTTAGAGTTAAATAAAACCCTGTCACACACACACTAAGTAATGCGTAGCAAATTGAAAACTTCAGTAATATAGCCATGTATTTTAAACAAACTAAAATTACGCACTGCTGCACCACAACAATCAGCAAAAAAATGGCAAGAATTATTGAAAATATTACTGTGTGTACATTAACACGGTCATACAAGAACTATCACCAAAACAGAAAGCACTGTCTTTTTCTCCAAGTTAATCTACCTACACCACAGATACTCCCCTTCCCCAAAGCACACTTCCACTGTTTCTCAGTACACAGACTGAATGTTGTGCATTAACATTCACAATACACACACAAACAATAAACGCTTAATGATATGACCACAGGAGGGTTTCCTATAATCGATGAACTAAAGTTTCAGCAAAAAAATGACTCAAAAAGGCTTTTTTAACAGCTTTTAGAAGGTTTGAATCACAGAGAGCTCTCAAAGCAGATTGTCTCCTACAGCTTCCTACACACACTACCCCAAACTGAGGCTGTGCAGAACAATCTAGAGCCCATGTGACCTGAAATCCCATGAATCACTGCAAAATTCACATTTGGAGCTTAAAAACAAGGCAAAGTAAGATGAAGTACATTGTTTTCAATGTACTTCGCCTTTAGAATTAGTGGAGTAGTGGTTTGGGAAGACAGAGGAACGCGTAGTCATTGTTTTCAATGGACTTCGTGTTACTCATTAATAATGCAAAGTACTCCGCTTCACGTTGTGGAGCACTCCACAAACTCGCTTTCACTCCACATTCCACTTCGCGGAGCGAATTGGGGCCACTTCACCCATCTCTACTGAGATCCCCTGGCTTGAAGATGTACTGTTATGTTTACTTCATACATAATTTACATTATAACATTTCATGTCCTACCCTTTGTTGAAAACGCTGCCAGGTTTCTTCAACTAATTATAGTTTTAAAGGAAGCACAACACCATGGTCTCCCTTGCCCTATAACATTGTAATGAAATGTGGACAATAACAAAGTCCAGTAACCTAGACTGTTGCCACATATGCCTACACCACAGAAAAGTAATGTAAAAATGTAGCGTAGCTCTGTTAAGTTCAACTGGGGCTGATCTAGCTGTAAGACAATTTATTTTTTTAATGCCATTACCTGAATTACTGTCTTGTCAATGTGATGCATGCACTGACACTGTGCAATGGCTCCTTTTACTATAGTGTAGAAGATAAATGCACTTGTATTACACGGTTTTCTTTCTGTAATCCTGGCTAGCATTTCAGGTTTGGAAAAAGTATATGTGTATCACTGGTAGTTTACAGTCTTGTGTACAGGACTCCCTCCAGGTAATGTTTGAGAGTCTTGCAACGTTTATGTTTTTACTACTACAGTATACAGTAGCTTTCTTAGTCTGGCTTTGAATTATTCTCATATCCGAAGTCATGCAGCTCTCAGTTGTTTAACTTACTGGAATCAAAAATGCTGCACCACAGCTGGAAGTAGCAAAACAAAACTTTTGATCTATTGCAAAGTGGAATTTGTTGTAAGTTAATGAAGTTAAACAGGTGACACATCTTAAAGTAGCTAAACTTAATATCTTGAATGTGATATTTCCTATATGGAACACGTCTAATATATGTGTCAGACTAGTACCAAATGGATGCACTGTTTCTGCATTCAGAAGTAAGGAGCAGTGCTACTTAAAGGTGATAGGAAATTATTTTTACACCTCTTGATGCCCTTCAGTTCTTTTATTGGATATCCAGTATTCTGATTTATAAAATGGGCATAGCAAAATAAGGGTAGTGATTGGCTAGAAAAGCAGTGCCATATATGTATTACACATAGAAAAAATGTACAGGCAAACAAATCAATGCCCCTAAATGGAATGTTCAGAGCTAGGCAGGGAATGTAAGATGTGACAGTGGAACATTCATTTTTTAAAGGCCACCATTGTTTTACCACCACGGGTAGATCACCGAAGCTTTGGAGCCACTCGCTCTTCATTTTTTTTTTCCAGTAGAAAAAAATGGACTGTAGTAAAACCTGTTCTCTCAGGGACCTCCTTGTCCCTTTTTCACTGAAGCACTCAGCTTAGAGCGCTGGGCGATATTTATAGAAGCGGGGCAGCTAGAAAAGGAAAGTGAGCGTGATTGCCGCCCAGCTTTACAACTGTAAGACAGTAGTTAGAAAGAGAGCAAGTGAGGAGCGAGCATGTTCATCTCTGTTTATTCCACTGCGCTCTCTCTCTCTCTCTCTCTCTCTCTCCTATTTTAAACAATCTCCCTGCTTCGAAAGGCAAAGCACCTTTTCTTTTCAATGCTTATTTCACTTTCAGCATGAACCAAGTGAACTGTAAAGTCAAGCACATTCTTTTTTTTTTCCACGGGTGGCTGAAATTTCCAAGCGCCGCCACACCCTGAAACACTGCTGTGTTTAGGGTCTTTTCCCCCTTTATAAGGAAAAGTGCCTTTCTCTATGTTGAATGCTTGATTCAATTCAGTGTGAACCCAGTGAACTGTCAGGCAAATTACTTTCCTTTTCTGGACTCTGGAGGGTGGCTGAAATTGACAATAGGTGGAAGGACTATTTTATCATATATTAACATAATTAAATATTTGTTTCGACATATAACATACTTTTTTGTCTAAACTTTAATAAGATAAAAAAGCTGCCCATTTTATAAGCACAATAACCCAGGGTATGTGTTGAACAGATATTACTGCACTTCCGGTGGCTGAAGGCACTAGGTCGGTGGCCTCTTGCCTTACTACACCCCGGATGTGGTAATATCTGTTCAACACACACCCTGTCATGTCTTATTGCTTACATACCTTGCTTTGACCTTTTTGTTACAGTAATAATCTAATTTTATTGGTTTTGTAACTACCCTGCATCTCTCTTTGCTCAGCAGTTATAGCTTTCTTTTCATACTGCCTGAACATTCAGATGAATGGCATGGAGTGGGAATCTGTGATATCACAGAATGTCTTAGACATATAGTCAGTTTGATGTCGGTGGTGGGGAAAGTAATGGAGAGCACACTTAAGGAAAGGCTGGAAGGTTTCTTGGAGGAAATGGGTTACCTGGATGACCGGCAGCATGGGTTTGTGCCAGGAAGATCGTGTCAAACAAACCTTGTAGAGTTCTATGAGTGGGTGACATCAGCACTAGATAGGGGGAGACCAGTGGATGTACTGTTCCTGGACTTCTTCAAGGCATTTGATTCGGTCCCTCACAGTGGCCTAAGGGAGAAGCTGGGGGGTGGGGGTAGGCCCATTGATAGCTAGGTGAATTGGAAATTGGCTTTCAGGTCACACTCAGTGGGTAGTGGTTGGCAGGGAGGGCTCCTCTCTTAGGAAGGTCATAAGTGGGGTCCCAAAGGGATCAGTCCTGGGGCCACTCCTGTTTAATGCCTACATCTTCGATATCAGGGAAGGTATTGGATGTGAAGTGAGTCTCTTTGTGGGTGACTCTGTGCTGGCGGGTGGTGGTGGAGGGGGAGGAGGGGAGATTGGCCCTGCGAGAAGACCTGGATACTCTGGATAGGTGGTCCTGCACCTGGAAATTGAGATTTAAGTCCTCCAAGTGCAATGGGCTACACCTAGGGTGGGAAATCCCCAACTATGTGTACACCCTGTGAGGGATGAGTTGCAGGCCACGGCAGGGGAAAGAGACCTAGGAGTCCTGGTGGATGTTAACATGAATAATTCACAGCAGTGCAGGAGGGCTGCAGTCAGGACAAATAGGATGCTGGGATGCATCGCTAGGGGGATTACCTCAAGGAACAGGGAGATGATTTTGCCACTGTACAACAGCCTGGTTAGACCACATCTTGAGTACTGTGTGCAGTTTTGGAGGCCGCACCTAAGGAGGGACATCCAGCTCCTGGAGAGGGTTCAGAGGACAGCAACCAGAATGATCCAGGCCTGGGGGATATGACATATGAGGAACGACTAGGGGAGCGCAACCTGTTCTCACTGGAGAAGAGAAGGGACCGGAGGAACATGATTGAGGCCTTCAGGTACCTCAGGGGAGTAAATAAGGTAAGCCAAGATAGGATCTTTTGACTGAAGGAAGGTGGAATCACCAGAGGATAAAGTTGGAAGATTGAGGGTGGTAGGACTGGGGGGAAAGGAGGAGGAGGTACGTCACCGATAGAGTGGTGGAACCTTGGAATGCGCTGCCCGGGAAGCTGGTACAGGCAGCTATGGTGGAGTAATTCAAGAAAGGGTGGGACAGGTATAGGCAAGGGGTGAAGCAGAGGCTGTTTGCCTGGAGGGGGGCAGGATTGGGGGATGGAATAACAGTGGAAGGATACAGATAGAGGGCTACGGTACCTAATCAGGGTGCTGAAGCACAAGCAGACTTGATAGACCAATAGGCTTACTCTACTGGCACCTAGTATGTTAGTATATGAAAATCAAGAGCACTAACTGGTTCAGAGAGTGGAATTCAGTGTAGATCTGAGGGCAGTAGGGCACTCCAAAGCCACAGTATTTATCAAAAAATGATCAAAGTATGTCAGGATTCAGGATGCATAACTGGCATGGAAAGGAAGATAGAAGGGCAGTTACATATACAAAAATCATCTATCTCCTTTGGATAGAAAATTATTTTTGGCATATTTAACTGCCCTTCCATCTCGTTTCCTTGCCAGTTATGCATTATGATATACTTTGATAATTTTTTGATAAATACTGTGGCTTTGGGGTGCCCTGCTGCCCTCAGATCTACATTGAATCCCACTCTCCAAACCAGTCATTGCTTTTGATGTTCATATCTCTAAGACATTGTGTGATATCACAGACTCCCATTCCATGCCATTCATCTCAATGACCTGGCATGTTTATGATGTCATAGAATGTTATGGCAGCATGAATAGACAGAGCTGCAGCTCCTGAGCAGTTAGGGATTCAGGGTAGTTACAAAAGCATCAAAATTATATTACTTTAAAGGCCACCTAAACACTTCCTTGTCCCTGTTCCTGATCTATTGTACTCACTGTTTCCAGAAGTACATCCCGCAATATGTCTCCATGCCAAGCTGCAGTAGAAAAATCCATCTAGAAATCATTTAATTTATGCTCATAATGTCCTTATTTTGAACCACTTACTTCCACGTTTCTCCCTGCTGCCGCGCTTCTTCTGCACTTTCCTGGCTATGTAACCGCACCGTGCGATGATGTAATTCTAGCAAGGCGGGTCACAGCACTGTGTGTGAAGAGTGCCTTTTTTCTTCGCATGCTTGTGTTCAGCCCAAGAGGTGAAATGCAATAAAAAGTAGTGAATTTTTATTGCATTTCACACAGTATGACAGAAACTGTCCCCTGATTTTACTAACTGTTTGTTCTGGCATCGCTTCTGTTTCCAGAGACCCGGCAATGCTGTCTCTCAGTGCCATTTATTGCTGATGACCAGACAGCTTGTGACATTGATCCTTCCATTACCAGCTGCAGAATAAAAATACAAATAAAGTCAACATTGTCAAATAAATTTTTAATGTGTCCATTTTATGTTGGTTCACTCTTGCGCAGCCAACATATTGCAGTAGTAGCACATTTGGAGGTGCGATCAGTGTGGGCGAATGCAGGGCACGCACCACTAGGTGCGTCCCTCGTTCCCCAATAAGGCAGCTGCAGGCACTGACACCAGCAACACGTAAACTGGCCACCGGATCAAAGAAAAGGTTCACTGCAATAAGAGCCAAGCTTCTCACGCAGCAGAGTGCCTTTTCTGGTGACCAGTTTACAATAAAAACATGGTGGCATGCCGCCGCAGAGTGCCCCTAACTGACTTCATTTGCCGATGGGGGAGCCCACTCCCTGTCAGCATAATGCAACCCCCTTCCCATTTATAGTGTGTGCTGAGGGGTGCCCAATCCCCTTCGGCATCATGCCACCCTTCTAGTTTAATTTGCCGATGGGGAGCCTGATCCCCTCGCATAATGTCCCCCATTTGTTTTGTGCCGTTAGAGGTGCCCCATCCCCCATCGGCTACAGAACCCCCCAAAAATCAAAGACAGATGGCATGCTGGGAGCCCACCCCAGCATGCCAGATAAATGCCCCTGTAAAAGAAAACTGCCCCGTGATGGTGTTTTTTTTTTTACTTTACACCTGTAAAGCAGAAAATGGCCCCTCGACAACTCCGGTGGCCCTGCCACAACCCACACCCACCTTCTGCGCACCCTGCCTCCCCAAACCCCCCTCACTCCATACTTACCTCTGGGGCCTGGCGCGATGATCTTCCGTAGACCGGGAACACGTCTGCACTCTTCAAAACCGACTGCGAACTGAAGAAATACCAGTAAGCTGTATAATGGCATAAATAGTTTTTTTTTCAACTTTGGTGCATATCTCGGTCATTTTTGGGAATTTTGGCACCAAATTTTCAACATGGGATTATTGGGAACCCTCCTCCTGAATTCAGTCACTGTCATGGTGTTATTCGGTCCCAAAAGGTGATTTCACGGTCACTGCGTGGAATCACCTTTCGGGACCGATTAACAAAACTACAGTGCCACTGTTTATGAGGTGGGCTCTCAAAAGGCCTATGTTGCAAATTTAGTGAAAAAAATCCAAAAAATGGCTGTTTTATGAGCGTACATTGCGCAGTTTCCATGCATGCTCTTAACTTCTTGAATCTGTAATATTTTCACTCCAGATTTTCAGAATTGGCATTTTCCCATACCTCCTTGTGAACAGTACAGCTGTCATTTCACATATCCTGGCCAAAATGTGTTTTCGCATGGCCGGCGCAGAATAGCGTAGTCGCTCTGCGAAATCAATTTTCTGGACAGTTTGAGAAAATGATGGTGACACTGTTCATGAGCAGAGGTCCTAAAATGCCTATGTTGAAAATTTGCTGAAAGTCCATAAAATGACTGTGTTATAAGCATGCGTTGTGCAGTTTCCATGCACCCTTGTAACTTCGCAAATTTGCAATATTTTCATGCCAGATTTTCAACACTGGCATTTATTCACATCTCCTTATGAACAGTACAGCTGCCATTTTTCATATCCTGCCCAAAATGTGTTTTCACACCTGTGGCACAGAATGGCGTGGTCGCTGTGGGAAATCAACCTTTGGGACACATTAACAAAATCACAGTGCCACTGTTCATGAGGGGAGGTCCCAAAATGCCTATGTTGAAAATGTGTCTCTTCAGGGTGGGGGTGAGGTTGGCATCAGTTCAATACTTCACTGCCATTCCTATTATGCATCTCTAACTCCTACACTACCAATGCCAATGCCAGCAAGACAACATTCGGCATTGTCAAATGCTTGTTTTTTACTGTGGGTCTGAGAACTGGCAGAAGTGTACAGTGATAGTATGTAGATGTGTTTTTATTATCATTTTATTTATTCATGTTCCTGCAAGTGACAGTCTCTTGACATTACATTGTTTTTGGAGGGAAAACCCATTCGTGAGGAAGTCCTCAGAAGGTATTGGTAGCTCTGCTATTGTCTGGATAGTTTTACTTGTCAGATATAGAGAGACAAAATCAATTTTTTTTGTTTTCAGTTTCAGTGTTCATTTTTAGATTGTGCGATAATTCATGTGATACAATATACATTGTTTTACAATGCCATACTGTGCTGTGTCTGGCTGTTCCCAATAAAAGCATCTGTGGATGTGGCTTACATTTCATTGGATTTCCTCGTGATGTGACTTATCGTCGTTCTTGGATGCATTTCTGCTGAAGAAAGGACTTTAAACCTATGTAGTACAGTCACATCTGTTCTGCACACTTTAGTCAGTCCAGCTATGACCGTGACCCTATGAAACTGGCAGAACTTGGCTGGTTGAATGCAAAGCCTAAACTGAAATTGGATGCCATCTCTACAATTTTTGATGCTGCACATGACCATGGTGACAATGCAACGGAGATGACAAGGAAGGCTTATTTGAAGTGGCATAGTAATGAGGTTTGTGACACAAATGCGTACAATATAACCTTATCTGTTTGTGAATTGTGTTTTCTGTTTGTTTATTTTTTTCAGTATGTTGTGCGGTGTATGTGGCTATTCATGTAATAACACAAATGCGTCAGTTGGTGATCTGTCTGTGGCTCACACAGCAGCCCATTGCAGCGGCCAACTCTGTCTGTCCTGAGGTGATACCTTTTCCTATGGCCCACAGAATCACTGCATCTGGGAAAATATATTATTGCGACCACCCCCCCCGTTCTGGGTATAGGACCATAAGTTCCTCTGTTAACCCCACCACCACTGCAAGTCACCCCAGGTTATTCACTACAGTAGTTGTACTGCCAAAATGCCATAGTTTTCCAAAACACTCATAAAAGGACCAGAAGTCACACACATTACATGTACAATGTCATCAAGCACCATGTAACATCTTTTTGTCCTCGGTTGTTAGCTGTGTGTAGGTCACACAGCACCGTACTGTATCTGACAGTTGCCTTGGCATAATTATGTTTTTCACTTAGTGGACTTATGATTTTATGTATACTCACTCCCTTTCTGGATTGGTGAACATAATTTTCTGTGCCAACAATAACACCAGAAATCAAATTAGCTATGGCTCCATCCCCCCAGTCAGGAATCAGAGGGGGAAGGGTGACAGTGGGAGCCAGAACCTTAGTAAAGGAGGACATGGGGAACAGATGACCAGGGCCCCAGTGAGGTGGTGTGGGGAGAAGGAGCCAGGAACCATGACAGGTACAGTACATGGGGGCACAGAAAGCGAAATCAGGGCAAAAGTGGCCAGGACATTGGACAGTACAGTATTGAGGAAGGAGAAATCAGTTGTGCAGGTAGGGTGGATGGGGATGTGGCAGGGGGCACTCAAGCACAGGGTTCAGATAATGCAGGACTCAAGGGGTGGGAAGGGGAACAAAGAGAGAGAGAGCAGTACAGTGTAACCTGTCTGGGGGTTCTGCTGGCACAGGTCTGGGAGGGAGGATCAGGGAGGAGACATAGGGGGCGACCTGTGATGCCCATGCTGTGTGGTATGTGAGGAGTTGGATGTGGGGCATGGACAGAAGAAGGATCCTGGACACAAATCAGTTAGTGACTTTGGGGGGGGTAGAAGTGAAGGTGCTTCTGTTGAGTGACTCCATGATTAGGGGTATCCATTGAGAGTGGTATGTGGAGGGTAAATTCAGCCCAGTCAAGGCTAAATGTATCCCAGGCCTGTGGGTGCACAATGCCAAATTCTTGCTATACTCAATGGCAAGGTAATGTAGGTGCTCCACAGAATTTCTGGTGCACCTGGGAACAAACGACTTAGACTGGAATAGTGAACTAGAGATACAGGCAAGGTTTCAGGAGCTGGCCAGGGTTTGCCATTCTATAGGATGCTGCATGCTGCACATTCTATAGGGCGCTGCCTGGCGAGCTGGTTCAGAGATCCACAGTGGAGGGCTTCAAGAGAGGGTGGGACAATCATAGAAAGCGGATGTATCAGATGATGGCCTGGCCTTGGGCGGTGGGGATGGATGATAGAGGTTTCTGGAACACAAGGGGGGAGGGACTCGCTACCCAACTAGGGATCTGAGGTTTGAGCAGACTCAGTAGACCATAAGGCCTAATAAGCTGGCAATTAGTATCTTAGTACATTAGTATCTCCTTCTCTGAAATACTGCCAGTGCCAAGGGTGAGTGTGGAGAACAAGCAAAAAGTTAGAGTGGTGAACCAGTGGCTCAGGTAGTGGTGCAAGGCTGGGGGGGGGGTAATTGGTTTGTGGGGGACTGTGGCACAACCTGGGATGATAAGGTGTTATATGTCAGTGATAGGCTACACCTCAACTTGGAGGGGAGGGAGATCTGGATTCATATACGAGAGGTGGTGTTTAAATTTGTTAAGGGTTGGGAAAAATGGCTGCTGCTGTTTGTCCTCTTAAAGGGTCAAGCCAAGAACCCACAAAGTTGACTGACGACAGTGTAATAAGGCCAAGGGGCATTGTGCAGTGGAGTGGGTCAGGAGACTGCACAGCACCATGGAGAATGGGGAACGGGGAGGTGGGGGGGATTATCCTGATAAATGCCAGGAGCAAGGGGAAAAAAATGCCCACTCTCCAAGCAATGCTAGTCAAGTGAACAGCTGATGTGGCAGCAATTACTGAGACATGTGCCACCTAAGGGCATGTTTGGGATCTAAACTTAGAGGGCTACACAATGTTCAGGATGGATAGAGGTGTGGGAAGTGGTGGGGTGGTGCTGATAGTCCAAAATGACATTGCTGGTATTGGACTGGAAGAGGCTGGGAGGGAGGTTGAGGCGATTTGGGTAACTCTGCAAATGAGGGGTGGTAAGAGAATGAACATGGGGTGCTTTACTGACACCAAACAATGGCGGGGGACCTGGAGTAAAATCTGGTTGAGAATATTAGGGACCACTGTGGACTTGGAAAAGGTAGGGTGGTGGTCATGGGGGACTTAAACATGCCAGTGGCAGACAGGGGCACTATGATGTCCCCGGTGGCCAGGGAGCAGAGGCTGATGGATGCCGTACAGGACGCATTCATAGTCCAGCATTTGGGGGTGAGAACTAGGGATGCCAGATATTGGACATGGTCCTAGTAGACAGTGACCACATTAGGGGGCCTGAAGTGAGCAGCCTGTTGGTATGCAGTGACCACGCCACGGTCTGGTTTTTCCTGTACCTAGGGTGGGAATTAAACTGCACAAATATGGTGGTAATAGACTTTAGAGGAGTGGACTTAAAGGGCATGTGGAGGATTCTTCAGGGGTAATTGAATGAGTTAAGACTGGATATGGATGCTGGGAGCAGGTGGTATGCCATTAAGATGGTGGTGCAAGAGGATACTAGGACCTGCGCGAAGGTAAGGAGCAAACAGTGCAGGGGCAGGAAGCCATGTTGGTGGAGCCGGGAGGTGCAGGAGGTGGTCAGGGCTAAATAGGCTGCATATGCGTGCTTAAAGTGCTTGAGGAGGTAAAGGCATAGGTACCGGAATGGGGGGCAACTAGGGCCATGGCCCTACAACTTTTATAAGTGTCCATATCAGGTTTTTTCTTTAATCACTTTTTATTCCCCCTGTGTCCTGCAGACCCGACTGCCAAGGAGTCATCCTCCTTCCTCACTCGCCCTACTCAGACTTACCTCTCTGTCCTCATGTAGCTGTGGCTTCCCCCCCAGGTGGGGCCGAGGTGGGGTTGGCAAGCACCCCAATACTTATATTTCATCGGTCCAGAGGTAGTCGGGTGGGCGAGAGCACATTGAACACACGCTATGGGCAGTCCTTCTTCTGCAGGTGTTTTTCCATTTTTCTGTGAAGGAGTGGCATGCACCCTATGCCAAGGCATCACTACTGGCATCGCCACTGCCCCATCCCTCTACGTCTGCTCTGTGCTTGCCGTGCCACTGGCCACCTCCAGAGGTCAGTCAAGCACCATGAGTGTACCCCCCTCCCCCCCGGGAGAGGAGAGCTGTCTTCTAGATGCTCAATCCTCACCCTCCCCTGCCAACCCCCGATGGCCTGTGCTCACTTCTGAACCCAGGTTGCCAGCATGGCACCAGGTGTGGCATCCAGTGCCTCAACCATTAGCGCCAGTGGGCTGGCACCCCCTATCAGTTTTTGCAATCATATAGTATTTAATAGGGGAGAATTTGCTGCTTACATCCTTGGCCCTACCACTTTTCAAACTGTTCCTGGCACCAATGGGTAAAAGGAGCGGGGAGAGTATGAGTTGATGTCCAGGAGGGTCACCAGGGTGGTAAGAGTGGCCAAGGTGAGGATGGAGCAAAGCCTGGCTATGGATATCCTGAGGGGGGATGGGGATCTTTAGATACATAAGGGAGAAAAGGCAGACAGGAGGGTTACCCTGTCTGTTACCTGTTCACACTATTGTACTCTGAGGTTGGCACTGTGGGAGCAGAGGGCCTGACCTGCGGAGTGTGTTTGTGACAGGTGTGTTCTGAGAGTTATGAAACAGTGTAGTAGTATGGTGTATCATGATCCTGAATTAAATATATCTCCTGGTAGAAAGTATGTTAGAATAGATTCTAAAAGCAAGAGCCAGATAACTCATCAAGTGGGTGTGGAAATAGTGTTGAAAATGTATCAGTGTATCTGAAATGTGGAAG
The DNA here is from genome assembly GCA_016271365.2 of Neoceratodus forsteri. Classification (NCBI taxonomy): domain Eukaryota; kingdom Metazoa; phylum Chordata; order Ceratodontiformes; family Ceratodontidae; genus Neoceratodus; species Neoceratodus forsteri. The sequence continues at coordinate 26,598,140 of JADMNL010000035.1, read as the reverse complement.
TATATCATCTTGGCCTCTGAAGAAACAAAGTTCACTGACATCTAACTTTAAACGCATTTACAGAGAGATATTACATTAGATAGAAAAGATCTAAATGTATTGTGGTAGGAGTTTTGTTCTGTAACTTTTCCCATTTTCTTTTGAGATTGTAAGCTTTTGATATTTGTTCTGTATTTTATCTTAACTTTTTATCATATTTTTAGTAAAATACCATTTTCTCAAGATACTGCCTGTGTCTTCCCAGTTTTCTTTTTGCATGTGGAGTGCCTGTATTTTTAAGTCTGACAACGGTTACAAAGGCTTGATGGTATTACTAAGCTCAGAAAAGGTAAGAATATACCTAAGGCTTCTTATAGAGTTTTAAGGGTTCATTTTGGATACCTGGGTAGGTGCCCTTAGGCGAAAGATATATTGCATCCCCCCGAAGAGAATAATATCTGAGCCTGTACATTTGGGTACACTAGCATAATGTTCACAGTTTGAATCCCCACAGAACTTGAGGCTAAAAGGTGATTCAGAACCAAAAGGCAGACAGGAGGGTTACCCTGTCTGTTACCCGTTCACACTATTGTACTCTGAGGTTGGCACTGTGGGAGCAGAGGGCCTGACCTGCGGAGTGTGTTTGTGACAGGTGTGTTCTGAGATTTATGAAATAGTGTAGTAGAATGGTGTATCATGATCCTGAGTAAATTAGTTGTATCAGAATAAATCTTGCTATCCTGGTCTAGTAAATGTGACATTAGAATGTAGGAAAGGGCAAAGGATCGAATTTCTCTCGAGTGCAAAAGGACTGTTGCTTTTGTAGACTTTCCTGTTGTCATTGGTGAAAAGTTTGCCTATTATGTTTGAAAAGCCGAATCTGGGCAGTGAAATCTTGAGTAGTGGTCGTAGCCAAAGTTAGTAGTTTTTGTAGTTGTTGTCTGTGACGTAGATATTGTAGGTAAGCAGCATTTTTGCAAGATTTCCTTATAAATTTCAACAAAGTCTTAAGTCCCATTTCAAGTCTTCCCACCAGAGGGCAGGATTGTCATACATTTCTATCACAGATTTCTTAGTAGTTAGAAAATATTGTCTGCTGTGAAGAACCTCAGGTTTCGTTAATAGTGCAGAATTACATTTCCAAGAACCTGGGCCTTGTGAAGTATGTGATGAGGGACCAATCTGTAGCGTAAGAAGTTTATGATCAGAAAATTCCACTTCCAGCACAGAGGTGGAAGAATGCTGCAGAGATGTGGAAATAAAAAAAAAAAATTCTAGTGGCCAGGATACCTTTTTGGAATGTGGGTGTGGGTGTGGAATGTTTAGCCATGCAGAAATAAAGTGTCAAAGGGGCTAGAGAGTAGGTGTGACATAGTGATTTCTCATTTCCTACAACTCTTTATACTGTGGACATTCACAGTACCAATGGGCAAAGGAGCGTGTGCCATATACGGTGGTGAGTAGAAAGGAAATTCCTTAAGTTAAGAAGGCCTCAGGGAGCTTTTTTGCTAGCTTTTCTAGATTTTCTTTGGGATTTTACAGGTTTCTGAGGGGCCTGGAAGCCCAGTTCTAAGTCAGAAAGGGGGTCAGGCTGAGAAGACCAGAGGAGAGAGTCCTCAGATTTAGCATCGGATACCTCAGAATTATTGGGAAAGGTATCAAATTTATTGGTGAAGGTTAGGTCAGCAGTTTTGGAGATTTTGGGAGCAGGTTGATCTTGAGCCTTGCTGCATCTAGTGAGTCTTTTACTTTTGGTGGTGGCCTGCTGGAGAGGGGGAGCATGGAGACAGGGACAGTGGAGGTAGATGCTTTGGGGGGGGCTGAGGGAGGGTCCTGTTCCATAGCTGGAAGAGGAATTAAAGGTGCAGATGGAGGGCAGGTGAAGGAATCTTTGACAGTTGGTATGGTGTCTTGTTTCTGAGGACAAGGAGCGGGGACTACAGGTGTACAGATCACTGGCTGAGGCCTGGGAAATGTTGCCCTCTGTGCAAGAGCAATCAAAAGTCACTGCTCTGAGTCATCAGAGGGGTCTGCCTGGTTATGAGCAGCCCAGGGGCAACTTTGGTAAGTGTGACCAAGGCTGTCACAAAGATTGCATTTTGGTTCACTCAGGCAGTTACCACTAGTGTGTCCTAATACCTGACACAGCGTTCACTTCAGCCGGTCACAAATGCTGCTTAGGTGTGCTGTTGACCCACATTTGTAGCAGGCCTTTGGCTAGCCTGCATAAAATAGAACACCCCTGTCCCTACCAAGAAAGAAACAGTTAAGCAGATGACATAAACTTTCATCAGAAAAGCGATTACTTTAGCTTTCTATCCCCCAGTCCAGATATGTTCAGCATCAAAAATCACCTCTGGGGCTCCCAGTACCGTACACCTCTCTTTCAATCAGTAGGTCAATATAGTGATGCTGACCCCCTCACTCCTAAATAGGACAATAATTGTTTTATAGGCTGGTTTTGTCAGAGAGATGGCATCAAAAGGTGCCCACAGAGGGGTGTTCTTCAGAGTATGGAACTGTGTCCAAAATCTCTGGAGCCCTGCATTTAGTTTAAAACTAACATTAAAGGTTGCCTCACTCAACACATTAATTAATGCGTGTATTTCATTAGCAAAAAAATTTCATAGATTCTTTAAAGAGTGTTTTTGCAACAAACACATGATCAGGGAGTGTGTACATTCTCTCTTTATATAGGAGCCTAACAGCATTGTGCCTCTTATCAGGATAAATTGGCTGATGGAATAAAGAGGCATATGGACGAAACATAGAATTTGACAGCAGATAAGGACCACTTGGCCCACCTAGTCTGCCCATTTCCCTACCTAATGGATAAACTGCAGATCCTAGTTAACCAACAGCCTACTTCCTCCTACCCCCCCACTAGAATTGCCTTGTGTCTGTCCCATGCATTCTTGAATCCCTCTACTGTTTTTGACTCTACGACTTCCTCAGGAAGGCTGTTCCATGTATCCACAACCCTCTCTGTGAAGAAATACTTCCTCACATTACCTCTGAGCTGTTCCCCCTCTATCTTCAAATTGTGCCCCCTTGTTTTTGCACATCTCTTTTTCTGAAAGATGCTACCCTCTTGGACTTTGTTGATTCCCTTGAGGTATTTGAAAGTTTCTATCATGTCCCCCTTCTCCCTCCTTTCCTCAAGGCTATACATCTTTAGTTCCTTTAGTCTTTCTTCATATGTCTTCTGATGCAGACCCTGCATCATTCTGGTTGCCCTCCTCTGGACAGCCTCCACCCTGTCTAAGTCTTTGCAGAGATGGGGTCTCCAGAACTGTACACAGTACTCCAAATGTGGTCTTACCAACTGTCTGTACAGAGGGCCAACAACTTCCTGTTTTCTACTGGTGATGCCTCTCCCTATGCATCCCAGTATCCCCTCAGCCCTCCGTACTGCCTTCTTACATTGCTGGCCCACCTTTAGGTCGTCTGATATGACTACCCCCAGGTCCCTTTCCATTTTTGTTGTTGTCAGTATCTCACCCCCATTGTGTACTCTTCCCCTGGGTTTTTGTTTCCGAGGTGCATTACTTTGCACTTCTTTGCATTGAATCTAAGCTGCCATACATTTGACCATTCCTCCAACCTTGCCAAGTCCCTTTTCATCCTTTCCACCCCACCTTGTGTATCAACCCTGTTGCAGATCTTTGTGTCATCTGCAAAGAGACAAACTTTCCCTTCCAGTCCCTCTGCAATGTCACTTATAAGGACATTAAAAAGGACCGGCCCCAGTACTGAACCCTGCGGTACCCCACTAGTAACCCTCCTCTATTCACTGCGTACTCCATTTACTATTACCCGCTGTGTCCTGTTGTCCAACCAGTGTTTTACCCAGGCTACCACCCTGGGACCCACTCCCAGGCTGGCTAATTTGTTTATTAATCTTTTGTGCGGGACTGTGTCAAATGCCTTGCTAAAGTCTAGGCAGGCCATGTCCACAGCCCTCCCTGGTCTACTGCTTTGGTCACCCAGTCAAAGAAATCAATTAGATTTGTCTGACATAACCTTCCCACTGTGAATCCATGCTGCCTTGGGTCCTGTGCCCTACTGGCCTCTAGGTACTCAATAATTCTTTCCTTCAGAAGTGATTCCATCATTTTCCCTACCACTGAGGTCAAACTGACAGGTCTGTAGTTTCCTGCCTCTGTCTTGCTCCCACTTTTGTGAAGGGGAATTACATCTGCCCTCCTCCAGTCCTCAGGTACCACACCATCCTCCCATGATTTATTAAAAAGGGTAGTCAGTGGTGTTACTAGTTCTTCCCTTAGTTCTTTTAGAATTCTGGGGTGAATCCCATCAGGCCCCATTGCTTTATCCACCTTCAGTTTTAAGAGTTCTTTCAGAACCCTTTCTTCTGTGAAAGGACTATTATCAACCCCCTATCCAGAGTGCTTCTATTGACTGGATTAGGTATTTCCCCCTGCTTTTCCATTGTGAATGCTGAGCAGAAGTATTTGTTCAGTGTCCCTGCTTTTTCACTGTCACTGTCTGCCCAAACACCTTCCTCTTTGTTTAGCCTCAGTATCCCTACCTTAGTCTTTCTTTTCTCCCTAATGTACCTATAAAAGTTTGTATCCCCCTTCTTAACCGAGTTGGCTATCTTTTTCTTGGTTTGGGCCTTTGCTATTCTGACTGCCTTACCTGCTTCCTTCTGCTTTAACTGGTACAGTTCTCTGTCCTGCTCCTTCTGTGTTTCCTTATACTTCCTGAATGCTATCTTTTTCTCCCTTACCTTCCCCACCACTTCTTTTGAGAACCATAGTGGTTTTTATGTTGGCTTGCTGCGCTTGCGCGCAAGTCAACATCTTGGGAGAGTGCAGATTTGGAGGCGCGGCCGCTGTTGGGCGAATGCAGGGCACGCATCAGTAGGTCGTCCCTCATTCCCCAATCAGGTCTGCATGCGAGCACCACACCATGCATGCAAATGTGGCGAAACACATCTAAGGAAAGGTCCACTGCAATCCAAGCAAAGCTCGTCAGATGCAGCGGACCCTTCTGTGTGCTGCCACATGTGGTGAGGCGGCTATAAACGGCTGACTCGGGGGGTCCAATCCCCAGCCCGGCTTTCTGTGGCCGCCGGGAATTTGCCGATGGGGAGTCCACCCGTCGGCAAACAGCAGCCTCTTCGGATATGCCGAGGGTTGCCCAATCCCCTCGCTCTTGCCTCACCCTCTGCTGTCATTGTGTGCTGACGGAGGTGCCCAATCCCCGTCGGCATAAGTTTACTCCCCATTGTCTGCCGTGAGGTGCCCAATCCGTCGGCTGCAGCAACCCAAAACAGTTAGGTGGCTGCGCTGGAGCCCACCCAGTGTGCCAAGTTCCTGAAAGGAAAAATTGTCCCCTGAAGCGTTAGTGTTTTTCCTACCTCTAACAAAAAAACAGTCCCTTGTAGTCTCCTGCCCCCCACCCGCAGTCACCCACTGTGCACCCTGCCTCCCCACACCCCCACACCCCAAATTTACTTCCGGAGTCTGGCGTGACGATCTTCGGTGGACCGGGAACACGTCTGCACTCTTCAAAGCCGACCACGAACTGAGGAAATGCCGATAAGCTGCATAATGGAATGAATAGGGTTTTTTCAACTTTGCTGCATATCTCGGGCATTTGTTGGAATTTTGGCACCAAATTTTCAACATTGGGTTTTTGGGGCCCCTCCTCATGAATTCTGTCACTGTCATGGTGTTAATCGGCCTCGAAATGTGATTTCGCAGTCACGCGCAAAATCACCTTTTGGGACCCATTAATGAAATGACAGTGCCAGTGTTCATGAGGTGGCCTCTCAAAAACCCTATGTTCCAAATTTGGTGGAAAAAATCCAACAAATGCCTGTTTTACGAGCGTGCGTTGCGCAGTTGCCACGCAGGCTCATAACTTCGTGCATTCGCAATATTTTATTGCCAGATTTTCAGCATTGCCATTTTAGTACACCTCCTTGTGAACAGTACAGTTGTCATTTTCCACATCCTGCCCGAAATGTGTTTCTGCACTTCTGGCGCACAATAGCGCAGTCGCTGTTGGAAATCAGTGTTTGGGCCAGATTATGAAAATGACAGTGACACAGTTCATGAGCAGAAGTCCTAAAATGCCTATATTGAAAATTTGGTGATGATACTCCATAAAATGACTGTGTTACGAGTGTGCGTTGACAGATTGCACGCACGCTCGTACCGTCGTGCATTTGTGATATTTTCACTCTGGATTTTCACCATTGCCATTTTTCCACACCTCTTGATGAACAGTACAGCTGTCATTTCACATATCCTGTCCAAAATGTGTTTTTGCACTTCCGGCGCAGAATAGCGTGGTCGCTGTGCAAAATCACTTCTTGGGACACCTTGAGGAAATAACAGTGATATTGTACATGAGCAGGGTGCAAAAATCCTATGTTGAAAATTTGGTCTATAGCAGCCATAAAATGGCAGTGTTCCAAGCATGTTGCATATTTTCACGCACCTTGTAACTTCGAAGACCCCAAGGCACACCGTGACACTTGTTGGTGTCTGCAGGATAAGAGAGGTGAAATGGCATGAGCACTATGGCCAACACCCAAAGGGACACCCCAATGCCTGTCAGTCTCTGCAGCATGGGGGTGGGTTGGCATCAGTTCAATACTTCACTGCCATTCCTATTATGAATCTCTAACTCCTGCACTACCAGTACCAATGCCAGCAAGCCAATATTCGGCATTGACAAATGCTTGTTTCTTTTGTTTTGATTTGTTTATTTGCTTCACACAAAGGCTTGTTGCCTCTGTGATGGCGGTTTTGATGTTTCCCCATTGTTGCTCCACCCCACCTTCTTGCCTGTTTGCTAGTGCTTTTCTGAGGCACTCTCCCATTTTGACAAAATCGGCCCTCCTGAAGAACAGCACCTTCACTTTTGTGTGGCTTGACTCTACAGCTAAGTTTTTTTCGTGAACCACATTGTTTGGTGGTCACTTGTTCCCAGATGGCTACCCACTTCAAGATCAGAGATCCTCTCTCCGTCCCCATTTGAGAGTACCAGGTCAAAGATAGCTCTCTCCCGAGTGGGTTCCAAAACTAGCTTTCTGAGGCATGCCCCTGTGAGGCATCGAGAATGACCCTTCTCTTGGATGTGGCTGCAGCAAAGGTGCTCCAGTCAGCATCTGGCATATTCAGGTCCCCATCAGCAATATCTCCCTTTCTTTGCCATCCCAGGATGCCTTCTATCATTTCCTTGTCCATGTCCTCCCCTGAGACTGGAGTCTGCCACAACACAATGCAGATTGTGGAGCCATTTCCAGTCTCCAGGGTGGCCCACAGTGCCTCCTCTCCTCCCCATTTACCCTTTAGTTCTGTTGCTTTGATCCCTTCCCTTACATACAGAGCGACTCCTCCTCCTCCTCCTCTTCTTCCCTCCCTGTCCCTCCTGTAGATTATGTACCCTGGTATGTTGACATCCCAGTCATGGTTCTCTGTGTGCCATGTTTCTGTGACTGCCACAATATCCAGGCATCCCTCTTCCATCAAGGCCACCATTTCAGGGAGCTGTAGTCTGCCGTCAAATTCTATGCTTCTATGTTTTTACCTAGACTATGGGTACTGGTACTCATTACCTTCCATTTTTTTATGACTTTATTTCTTTTTGCCCCATCCCTGTCCCTGGTGTGTTTGTCTTTTTCTCCATTTACCCCTGCCCTTCTCCCTACTGACTGCTCAATCTTGGTGTTTACCTCACTAATTACCCTGATTTTTGGAGGGGGGGGCTAGGATTTCCCTTCTTCTCTTCATCGCCTCCACCCTTGGCTAGTTTAAATGCTTGTCATTGAAGCATTTAAACCTATCACCTAGGATCCTGGTTCCCCTCCAGGACAGATGCAGTCTATCGTGCCAGTATAGGCCTGCATCCATCCAGGTGGCGCCTCAGGCCCCAATGAAATGAGAGGTTGTTCTATTAATAGTGTTGAGGGGTGCTTCAGGGGCCCCACTATTGCAGCTGATTGTCTGAGGTTAATAGAAGAAGAAGTCAAAGATGGTGTAAGAATGGTGGAGACCAGAATAGATACAGCAGGAACAGCTGTCTCAGTTCTGGGAGAAAGCACAGAATTGTCTATGAGCTGGAGCTCTACTGGTAGATTCAAAGGAGAATCAGTAACGCAGGTATTAGAAGTAGCAGAGACTGTCACAGATTCCACAATAATATTTAAAGCAGTGTCAGAAGATATAGCAATCCTAGGCTCTTTTCGTGGAGAGGTAAATTAGGAGTTGGACCAGAGATCCACTTACCCAATGGGGTCTGTATCGATCCTACGTCTTTTAGTGCTGTATCTACAGTCCAGGAGTCGTTATTGTCAGCAGTAGTCAAAGTGGTCGAGGAGTGTCTTAGGCCAGATGGAATGTCTGCGTCAGTCATTCCCAGTGCATCCCCGATTAGTCCAGGAGAGGATTCAGTCTGTACACTTGGGGCGGAAACATCTGGAGCAGTATCGCGGGCAGGAGAGAGATCTTTTTGGGCAAGGGAAAGTCCTAATGTGGCAGCAGCTGTCAGCAGCTGTTGGACTGAAACAGGTATGTTTCTGTGACAATGGTTTGTGCTGCAGTTAAAGCGAGAGTGAGCTCCTGCTTGCAGAGCTGAAACCATGTTTCTTCGGTCAATAACAAGTCCTGTAATTGTGCAGCAGAAATATGATCAGTTTGTGCATCTTCAGGCATAGGTGTAGCTCTCAAGCTTCCTGCTGTATTAGAAATGTTTAAAGGCTGTTCTGTTTTCTCCTGGTTCACAGACGGATTCTTTTCATTTCATTCCCCTGGATCAAAGAAAAAGTCAGTTTCAGGCAAGGGTGAGGCAGGGCAAGAGACTCGCTCCCCAGTCTCCTGCACTTCCATCGACTCCATCAGCTCCCCAGAGGTAGCCATCTTGGCAGGATGCTAGGATGTCAAAGGTTCCCCTGGAGGAGAGCAGGGGAATTTTTATTATAAGAACTTCAATAACAAGCATTTGTCAATGCTGAATGTTGATTCCGTTGGTCCATTGAGCTTGCTTACTGCCCCTGTGTCACTCACTTGTTCTGTTTCTCCCGGTGCTGCAGGCTGCTGTTTTGTACTGAGCTCCTGCCTGTGTTGGCACTTTTTTCTCCCACAAAGTAATCTGCAGGTGTCCTGACAGAGCTCTGTTGAGGTGGGTCACTCCCCCTCTCACACTCACTCATTCTGTTTCTGCTGGCGCTGCAGGTTGCCCCTTTGTACTGGGCTCCCGCCTCTGTGGGTGGCTTTTTTCTGCCCACACTGAAATCTAAAGCAGTTCTGACACAGGACCATTGCGCTAGCTCACTTCCCCTCTCTCACTCGCTAATTCCATTTCTGCTGGCTTTGCAGGCTGACCTTTTGTACTGGGCTCCTGCCTGCGTGGCCACCTTTTTCTGCCCACAAAGAAATCCACAGCAGTGACGATAAAGATCCGTTGAGCTCACTCACTCCCCCTCTTTCACTCGCTCGTTGTTTCTCCCACCGCTGCAGGCTGCCCTTTTGTACTGGGCTTCTGCCTGCATAGGCACCTTTTTCTACCCACAAAGAAATCTGCAGGTGTCCCGACAGAGATCTGTTGAGGTCGCTCACTCCGCTTGTCTCACTCACTCATTCTGTTTCTCCTGGCGCTGCAGGCTGCCATTTTGTAGTGGTCTCCTGCCTCTGTTGGCACCTTTTTCTGCCCACAAACAAATCTGCAGCAGTCTCAACAGAGGTCCGTTGAGCTCGCTCACTCCCCCTCTCTCACTCTCTCGTTTCATATCTGTCAGTGCTGCAGGCTACAATTTTGTACTGGGCTCCTGCCTGCATTGCCGCCTTCTTCTGGCCACAAAGAAATCTGCAGCAGTCACGATAGAGCTTCGTTGAGCTCACTCCCTCCCTCCCCCTCTCTCACTCACTCATTCTGTTTCTCTCAGCACTGCAGGCTGCCCTTTTGTACTGGACTCCTACCTGCATTGACACCTTTTCCTGCCCACAAAGAAATCCGCAACTGTCCTAACAGAGCTCCGTTGAGGTCGCTCACTCCCCCTGTATCACTCGCTCATTCTGTTTCTCCTGGCACTGCAGGCTGCCCTTTTGTACTGGGTTTCTGCCTCTGTTGGCATTTTTTTCCACCCACAAAGAAATCTGTAGCAATCCCAACAGAGCTCTGCTGGCCTCACTCATTCCCCCTGTCTTACTCGCTTGTTCTGTTTCTGCCGGCGCTGCAGGCTGCCCTTTTGTACTTGGCTCCTACCTGAACTGCCGCCCTTTTCTGCCCACAAAGAAATCTGCAGCAGTCACAAAAGAGCTCCGTTGAACTCACTCAATCCCCATAACTCACTCACTCATTCTGTGTCTCCCGCTGCTGCAGGCTGCCCTTTGGTACTGGGTTCCTGCCTGCATTGGTGGCTATTTCTGCCCACAAAGACATCTGCAGCAGTCCTGACACAACTCCGTTGAGCTCGCTCATTCCCCCTCTCTCACTCACTCATTCTGTTTCTGCCGGCACTGCAGGCTACTGTTTTATACTGGGCTTCTGCCTGCATTGGCACATTTTGCTGCCCACAAAGAAATATGCAGCTGTACTGACAGAGCTCCATTGAGGAGGGTCACTCCCCCTCTCTCACTCGATCATTCCATTTCTGCTGGTGCTGCAGGCTGCCCTTTTGTACTGGGCTCCTGCCTCTGTTGGCAGCTTCTTCTGCCAATAAAGAAATCTGCAGCAGTCCTGACACAGGTCTGTTGAGGTAGCTCACTCCCCCTCTCTCACTCGCTCATTCCATTTCTGCCGGCACTGCAGGCTGGCCTTTTGTACTGGGCTCCTGCCTGCACTGGCACCTTTTTCTACCCACAAAGAAATCTGCAGCTGTCCCGACAGAGCTCTGTTGAGGCTGCTCACTCCACCTGTCTCACTCACTCATTCGGTTTCTCCTGACACTGCAGGCTGCCATTTTGTAGTGGTCTCCTGCCTCTGTTGGCGCCTTTTTCTGCCCACAAAGAAATCTGCAGCAGTTCTGACAGAGGACTGTTGAGCTTGCTCACTCCCCGTCTCTCACTCACTCATTCCATTTCTGTCTGCACTGTAGGCTGCCCTTTTGTACTGGGCTCCTGCCTGCGTTGCCGCCTTCTTCTGGCCACAAAGAAATCTGTAGCAGTCACGATAGAGCTCCGTTGAGCTTGCTCACTTACTCCCCATCTCTCACTCGTTCGTTCTGTTTCTCCCACTGCTGTAGGCTGTCCATTTGTACTGGGCCCCTGCATGCATTGCTGCCTTTTTCTGCCCACAAAGAAATCCACAGCAGTCCCAACAGAGCTCCATTGAGCTCACTCACTCCCCCTCCCACACTGGCTCATTCTGTGTCTCCTGCTGCTGCAGGCTGCCCTTTTGTACTGGGTTCCTGCCTGCGTTGCCAGCTTTGTCTGCCCACAAAGACATACTCAGCAGTTCTGACACAGCTCTGTTGAGGTAGCTCACTCCCCCTCTCTCACTCGCTCATTCCGTTTCTGCCGGCACTGCAGGCTGGCCTTTTGTACTGGGCTCCTGCCTGCGTTGCCACCTTTTTCTGCCCACAAAGAAATCCACAGCAGTCATGATAGAGCTCTGTTGAGCTCGTTCACTCCCCCTTTCTCACTCACTCATTGTGTTTCTCCCGGCGCAGCAGGCAGCCTTTTGTACAGGGCTTCTGCCTGCGTTGGCACCTTTTTCTACCCACAAAGAAATCCGCAGCTATCCCGACAGAGCTATGTTGAGGTTGCTCACTCCTCCTGTCTCACTCACTCATTCGGTTCCTCCTGACACTGCAGGCTGCCATTTTGTAGTGGTCTCCTGCCTCTGTTGGCGTCTTATTCTGCCCACAAACAAATCTGCAGCAGTCCTGACAGAGGTCCATTGAGCTCGCTCACTCCCCCTCTCTCACTCACTCATTACATTTCTGTCGGCACTTCAGGCTGCCCTTTTGTACTGGGCTCCTGCCTGCGTTGCCACTTTCTTCTGGCCAAAAACAAATCTGTAGCAGTCACGATAGAGCTCCATTGAGCTCGCTCACTCACTCCACATCTGTCACTTGTTCATTCTGTTTCTTCCACCACTGCAGGCTGCCCTTTTGTACTGGGCCCCTGCCTGCATTGCTGCCCTTTTTTGTCCACAAAGAAATCCACAACAGTCCCAACAGAGCTCCGTTGAGCTCAATCACTCCCCCTCCCACACTCGCTCATTCTGTGTCTCCCGCTGCTGCAGGCTGCCCTTTTGTACTGGGTTCCTGCCTGCGTTGCCAGCTCTGTCTGCCCACAAAGACATATGCAGCAGTTCCGACACAGCTCCGTTGAAGTCGCTCACTCCCCCTCTCTCACTCGCTCATTCCGTTTCTGCCGGGGCTGCAGGCTGGCCTTTTGTACTGGGCTCCTGCCTGCGTTGCTGCTATTTACTGCCTACAAAGAAATCCGCAGCTGTCACAATAGATCTCCATTGGGCTCGCTCACTCCTCCGTCTCACTCGCTCGTTCTGTTTCTCCCAGTGCTGCAGGCTACCCTTTTGTACTGCGATCCTGCCTACACTGGCACCCTTTCCTGCCCACAAGGAAATCTGCAGCTGTCCTGACAGAGCTCCATTGAGGGTGCTCACTCCCCCGTCTCACTCGCTCATTCTGTTTCTCCTGGCATTGCAGGCTGCCCTTCTGTACTGGGCTTTTGCCTCTGTTGGCATTTTTTTCTGCCCACAAAGAAATCTGCAGCAGTCATGACAGAGCTCCGTTGGCCTCACTCACTCCCCCGTTTAACTCGCTCATTCCATTTCTGCCAGTGCTGCAGGCTGACCTTTTATACTATGCTACTGCCTACGTTGCTGCCCTTTTCTGCCCACAAAGATATCTGCAGCGGTCACGATAGAACACTGTTGAGCTCGCTCACTCACTCCTCCTCTCACTCATTCGTTCTGTTTCTCCCACCGCTGTAGGCTGCCCTTTTGTACTGGGCCCCTGTGTGCGTTGCTGCCTTTTTCTGCCACAAAGAAATCCGCAGTAGTCCCAACAGAGCTCCGTTGAGCTCACTCACTCACCCTCCCTCACTCACTCATTCTGTGTCTCCCACTGCTGCAGGCTGCCCTTTTGTACTGGGTTACTGCCTGTGCTGGTGGCTTTTTCTGCCCACAAAGACATCTGCAGCTCTCCTGACACAGCTCCGTTGAGCTTGCTCATTCCCCCTCTCTCACTCGCTCGTTCCGTTTCTGCCAGCGCTGCAGGTGGGCCTTTTGTACTATGCTCCTGCCTGCATTGCTGCCTTTTCCTGGCCACAAAGAAATCCGCAGCAGTCACGATTCACCTTCATTGAGCTTGCTCACGCCCCCCCCTCACTCACTCGTTCTGTTTCTCCCGGCACTGCAGACTGCCCCTATGTACTGGGCTCCTGCCTGCATTGGCACCTTTTTCTGCCCATAAAGAAATCTGCAGCTCTTTTGACAGAGCTTCATTGAGGTCACTCACTTCCCCTGTCTCACTCACTCATTGTGTTTCTCCTGGCGCTGCAGGCTGCCCTTTTGTACTGGGCTCCTGCCTCGGTCGGCATCTTTTTCTGACCACAAAAAATTTGCAGCAGTCCCGACAAAGCTCCGTTAAGCTCACTCACTCCCCCTCCCTCAATCGCTCGTTCTGTATCTCCTGGCGCTGCAGGTTGCCCTTTTGTACTGGGCTCCTGCCTGCATTGTCACCTTTTCCTGCCCACAAAAAAATCCGCAGCAGTCCCGACAGAGCTCAGTTGAGCTGACACCAAATCTGAGAACTACCTAGTAACACTGGTACAAAGTTTGTATAAAAAAATATGCTAAAAAAGAACACAATAGGGTTAGGCATGCCAGCCCTCCTTCATTCACTTTAAAATAAGTAATACCTCTCTTTACAGGGCTTAAGCGACTTCCCCATGAGGTGGAAAGGAAACATCCAAAAACCTTAATCTCCAGGAATTTGGGAATAAGGAAAATATAGCTGATATACAAAAATCATGGAATAAGGTGTGATTGAATCATATAAATATGTTTGAGTTTATGCATTTCCATTCATTCCATAACTTAATACTGCTTTCAGCAAGTTCAGTTTTCACTTTGCAGTTGAATTCGGCCATATTTTCTGGGCCAGAATAGATTCCCCAAATTTTCTTGGGTTCATACACTATAGGGAGATCACCAATTCAAGACCCAAATTATCTAAAGAGTCAACTGGTAAACAAAAAAAAGTTTACTAAAGTTTAGTTCTGCTCCTGACACAGTAGTAAAATTATGCAATAATTCCAGGGCATAAGTTACAGAAGTCAAATTTGATACTGTAACCACTAAATCATCTGCATATGCACAGGTTTTAACAGTTGGAAGATTAAAACTCATTCTACCTAATATTCTATTGTCTGAATTAATAGCTCTAAGAACAGGGTCCAGAGTGAGTATATATAAAATGGACTGAGGGGACATACTTGACAGACCCCTCTTTCAAGCATGCAAGTTTTCCCAAAATAGTTACGTAGCACGGGACATACCGACGCACCATTATAATACCCTTGCAAAAGTTTGATAAACTGTTGGGGGAGCCCGTATACCGTAAGACAAAGCCATACAAAATTGTGGGATATTTTATCGAAGGCTTGACATTGATCTGAACTTAACACGTATGCTGGAACCTTATTTTCCTGACAGTGCTCTATTAATTCTCAGAGTACAAGTAAAGTATCAGAAATTCTATGATGTGGGATAGTACAAGTTTGTGAGGGATGAATGACATCACTTAACGCATTAACTAGTCTATTATTTAAGATTTTTGATAATATCTTTAAATCTACATTTAGCAGTGTAATGGGTCTCCAATTTCCTAAACAGTTCTTATCTCCTTTTTTTTATGCAGAAAAAAAGTATCCCTTTATTCATAACCCTTAGAAACATTTGTAAGCCCATCAATTCATTATAAACCTGGACCATTTCCTCAGGATACTGAAGCCACAACCATTTATAAAATTCTGATGGAAGTCCATCATAGCCAGGAGCCTTATTTGTTGTCAGTAAATTAATAACAGTATTCAGTTCAAGTTTAGAGATGGGGGTCAATAAAAGCTTTTGCTGAGTCTGCCTTATTTGAGATAAATTCAGTGATCAAAGCCAACATGCAGCACCATTTGTGATGAAAAAAGGGATCCCAAATTTGTTTTGAATATATTTGTCAATTTCTCCAATAATATCAGCTTTGTTAGAAATATCTCCATTTGGTAATTCTAATTGCACAATGTGCTTTTGTTTCCTTCCAAAATAGCAGTTTTCATATGGGTTAATTAATTGTGATTTCTTTTGAGTCCCAAATTTCTGTTCAGCTTCAAGTGACTGAAATCTATTATATTATAGCAGCATCAATTCAGCTTTAGTATTTTTCAGTTGTTGACTACTATGTTTCGTGGTTTTTATTTTTTCTTGTAAAACTTGCAGCTGGTGTTGTAATTCCCTATATCTATTCTGCTTATGGTAGTGGTGTAACCGAGATCTATTTTTAAACCAGGAGATAAATTCTTGTTTAGAATCCAACCACCAGTCCACGTGGCCATCATATAAACAAAAAACTGATTTTCTTGCACTAATTAATTCAAAAGCCATATTCTGGTACTCTTTTTGAAAGAGACCTACGTTTAATCGCTAGGCCCCTTTCCGTATGTGGCCTCAACAATACTTGACAGATAAATACTTATTAGACAATGGTCTGAGGTCGCTGTGGGTTGGGTTTTACAGGACTGAACCTTAACAAAAGCAAGTACAAAAAAAATAATAAATTCGGAAAGATAAAGTGCCCTTATGAAAAGTATGGGGAGGTTTAGTCAGGAGTTAGTGCTGCACATCCTTTAAATTTGATCGAGTCAAAATGTTTTTTAAATTCATAACATTACAGAATGTTTTCCCTGTTTTACCTCCTTTATCTGATCTTAACAGTCCACAATTAAAATCCCCTCCAAGCACTAAAATTTTTGATGTAAATAAAATAGGTTGAAATTCCTTCCAGAGATCA
This sequence comes from Neoceratodus forsteri, assembly GCA_016271365.2. Classification (NCBI taxonomy): domain Eukaryota; kingdom Metazoa; phylum Chordata; order Ceratodontiformes; family Ceratodontidae; genus Neoceratodus; species Neoceratodus forsteri. Next base: position 26,582,152 of record JADMNL010000035.1, on the reverse strand, counting down.
ATTCGACGGGTTTTAGTTTGAGGAGCATAACAGTTACTCTATCTGTATATTGTGGCATTAAATATAATATCCATTAAATAGGCTCTCCATCAGTGGATTTCAACTATTTTTTGTATTGCAACCTCATACTGGAAAAAACAGATAGCAATACCACGGCACAATTCGGTTCCCAGGGACCAAAAACTAGCCCCCCATTTCCAGTCAGTTGATGCTGCATTTGCTTCTGACAAACTATAAACTCTAGCATCTTGAAGAAATAAAATCTAGCTGTTGTTCCTCAAACATAGCAAAGGTATATCTTTGCCTTGTATCTGTTCTGATACTATTGGTGTTTAAGGCGGCTACTGACAAATCAATCACACAAAGCTTTTATCAGGGGGTATGGTGTGGGATTTCCTTCGCCTTAGACCTTGTTCCCCACCTCTTCTTTTTTACTTTGGGTTTGACTTTTTAAAGTTCTTTGGTTCCTGAAGAAGCCTCTAAAATGGAAGACGCATCTGACATCTCTCCCATCTCAGTATCCCCCCACTGAAGGGGTGCATACTGGTTATGGAGCTGTACTATTTCAGTCACCTGCGTTTTCTGTGTTTGCTTCCCTCTTCCCTGTTTAACAAGATGAAAGGACTGAAGATCTGGGGGGAGGCATTTGTAATGCATCCTGAAAAACAGTATCTTCATAAACTGAGGTGGGGTCTGACACAATACTTTGCCCACCTTTGTTCCTAGGAATGGGGGTCAGCATAACAGACCTATGCCTGCCTGGGTCTTGGGGAGGGGGGTTTCCGAGAAGGCTGGGGGGGATCTCTAGACTTACAGTAGTAGTCTTGTGAATAGCAGAGTTCACACAAAAATCATGCTCAGCAAAATCTGAGTCTGAAGTGTTTTGGGAAGCTCACTGACATTTTGTAAAAGTATGGCCTTCTGTTTCACATATGTTACATTTTGGGACAGCTGTACAATAAAACCCCTGGGTGGCCTAGCATCCCACACATACTGCACCTAATCTTTTCACACTCACTACTGACATGTCTAGGTGACCCACACTTATGTCACATACATGGAATACCAGGGTAAAATAAAATGCCTCTGTCTCTACCCAAAAAAAAAAAAAACTACTAAGCAAGTGTTGAATCCTAGCATCAGACACTGATAGCTGTACTTTAAATTGCCACAGTCCTGTCCAGAATCCCTCAGTATCAATAATTGGGTCTGTTAACCCTTGGATTTCACATTTTTGTTCTAACCAGTAAATTATGTCCTTATCATTTACCCCCTCATTCCGAAACAAAACGATCACAGTTTTCAGGGTTGGTTTAGTTAGGGGCACAACAAAAAATGATACTAAATGCCCAAGTATTTTACAACAGAATATTGTTGTCAGAATTTGTCCAGTAAAGCCTCAGAGCAGAAACTTACATCAAAACTGTTCTCCCGGGGCATGAATGAAGGCAAAAACTTCAGAAGGAGAGAAACAGAGGGACTGCTTGATAAGGAACTTTCCCACAAAACTTCTGTCTGGGTGTTCATCCAGACCACTAGTGTACTGAATGCATACCACATGTCTGTGTTTTGCGTTAACTGGGGGGTCATGAAAAAGACTCACAAAACTCGACTTCTGCCTCATTCTTTCCTGGTGAGGTTTGTCAATTAAAGGCACTTCAGTTATAATATTTTCTGGTACTGCACCTACAATCTGGCTATCAGTAATCTCCTGATCCAGACTGATACTCGGTGCTGCATTTGTATCGTTTGGGTGCAGATCATTCACAGTTCTAGTCAGTATATTAATACAAGATACGGGGAATTATCCCGGTTTCCATTTTGAACCTCTTTGCCAGATCCTGCCATGTTGCAAGTTTTACTAGTTCCAGGCAAGGGAATCTGTGGGTCTGGTAGCCAACCTCCAGTAACTGTTGGGATCCATCCTGCTTGTTTCAGTGCTCACTCAAATGACCAGTTTGGATTCTCAAGATCAATATTAGGTACCTCCGATGCATCTGGCATTTCTTGGGTATTCTGGGACCCAAACAGCGGTAACCTTTTCCCTGTGGTAGTTTCTGGACTCATGCTGAGTTTCTTTCATTTTTTTTTCTCTTCTTCAAGCAATTGCTTTTGGTGAGTATATTATAATTCGACATTAGACAGAAGGTCTGCAAGACATTGTTTCTCAGTAAGTAGACTTTCTTGCTGTTTTTTCAGCCTCATCCAATTCTAGTAAGATACTTTCATCGAGAACTGGTGATGAGATCACAGAATTTGCTTCAGCAAATGTAGAAACAATCTCCTGCACTGGACCTGCAGGAGTGGAGGTGTGCTATCTTGCAGGTACACCAGCCAACTCCCCAACCTGAAAGTCCATCATGCAAAGGTTCCACTACTGATGAGCAAGGAATTTCCCTGGGGTCCTGGCCAAATTTCCCCCATTCACTAAAAACAATACCACCAACAGCTTAATCTGGTTCAATTTCAATTGGTTATCATCTGTATCCCCCCCCCCCCAGTCGCCTATGAAAAAGGGACTTTTAGGCTCAGTGGGCCTACTGGGTCAACAAAATTCAATAAATAAAATATGAAGAGAGACTAAAGGAGCTTAATATGTGTACCCTTGAGGAAAGGAGGGAGAGGGGGGACATGATAGAAACTTTCAAGTACCTCAAGGAAATCAACAAAGTTCAAGAGGGTAGCATCTTTCAGAAAAAGAGATGTGCAAGAACAAGGGGCCACAATCTGAAGATAGAGGGGGAGAGCTGCTCAATGCAGTGTGAGGAAGTATTTTTTCACAGAGAGAGTGGTGGACACATGGAACAGCCTTCCTGAGGAGGTTGTGGGGTCAAAAACAGTGGGAAAATTCAAGAATGCATGGGACAGACAGAAGGCAATTCTGCTGTGGTGTAGAAAGAAGTAGGTTGTTGGTTAACTAGGATCTGCAGCTTATCCAACAGGTAGGGAAATGGGCAGACTAGGTGGGCCAAGCGATCCTTATCTGCCATCAAAGTCTATGTTTCTATGGGAAGGGGGGACTGGAGGTACTATGGGTCATCCTGGAGACAGGAGCCAGAGCAACTGTTCACACTGGGGTGATATCCAGACTTCCAGCACTGGGGGGGTAGATAAGGAACTGGGGGAGCCATCAGCACAATGGCAGAAAGGGGGAGGCACTGCTGGTGGGGGACATCAACCTGCCAGACAGAGAGAGATTGGAGCCTCCCATCCATGGCCTCTACTAGAAGCATGGATGTCCTGGACACTCTACAGGGTGTGTTACTAAGGCAATTAGTCAGGGAGTCCACTCATTATGGGGCAATACTGGACTTGGTGCTCACAAACAGGGACATTATTGCAAGCATCAGGGTGGGATTGCACCTGGAGACCAGCAATCCTCATACCAGGGGGTTTAACACATGGAGAGAGGCAGAGATAACCCACACAAGGATGAGGGTCCTGGGCTTCAGTAAGGCAAATTTAAAAACTAAAAGGTGAATGCCTCAGGGACGACCTAGCAGGGGAGGGGGGTTGCCTGGGTGGGGTGGAGGAACAGTGTGACAAAATAAGGGAAAGCATAGTAAAGGCAACAACCACTGCATGAAAGAACTGAGCAAAAACAAGAGGAAGAAGAGACCTCTATGGTTCTTGAGGGAAGTGGCTGCAAAGGTAAAATCTTTAAGGGTAACATTCAGGAGGTGCAAAGAGATGCTGAGAGAAGTGGATAGGGAGGCATACAAGCAAAAACAGAGGGAAGCAGGGAAAGTGGTGAGGGGTTGTGACAGGGTGATAAACCAGGCAGTTTCTGGGGAACACTCTCAAAGAGAACAATCTGGACACCAGTTTGAATTAAGTGAAATCTGCTTTGCTTTCAAGAACAGAATAAAGCAAAACAAGCATTTGTCAATGCAGAATGTTGCCCTGCTGACATTGCCACTAGTAATGCAGGAGGTAGAGAGATGCATAATAGGAATGGCAGTGAAGTATGGAACCGATGTCAACCCCACCCCACCCCACACTGCAGAGAATGACAGGCATTGAGGTGTGCCTTTGGGTCGTCGGCCATAACACTCATGCCATTTCACCTCACCCTACTCTGCAGACTCTGGTAAGTGTCACATTGTGCCTTGGGGTTGTCGGGCCTTATGCTCACCCCATTCCATAAGGAAGTACGTTGAGATGGGTGCAGTATAGGAGAAAGGGGTGAACTTTGGGGCTGAAGAGTCCAAGACACACCTTGATGCCCATCAGTGGCTGCAGGGTCAGGTGGAGTACAATAGCATGAGCATTACAGCTGACAATCCAAAGGCACACCCATGCTGCCTGTCGTATGTAGAGGGTGGATCATTACAGTTAGAAACCCTAACGCCCCTGGCATTTGTTGGTATTTGCACTCCAAAATGACCCCACCTCATGAAAGTATTTGGGACCTCTGTTCATGAACAGTGGCACTGTGATGTTGTTAATCTGTCCGGAATGTTGATTTCCCACAGCAACCGTGCCATTCAGCGCCACATATGAAAACACAGTTCGGGCAGGATGTTAAAAATGGCCGCTGCACCATTCATAAGGAGGTGTGAAGAGATGACAATTTTGAAAATCTGGAGTGTAAATATTAAACATTCTTGAAGTTATGAGCGTGCGTAAAAACTTTACAATGCATGCTCGTGACACAGTCATTTTTTTGAATTCTTTCACCAAATTTTTAACATAGGCATTTTGAGACCTCTGCTCATGAACAGTAGTACTATGATTTTCTTATTCTGTCCTGAACATTGATTTCCCACTGCGATTGCGCCATTGTGCGCCAGATGTGCAAAGCCACATCTTGGGCAGGATGTGAAAAACGACAGCTGTACTGTTCATAAGGAGGTGTGCAAAAATGGCAATGTTCAAAATCTGAAGTAAAAATGTGAGAAATTTTGAAGTTATGATTGTGTGTGGAAACTGCACAACGCACACTCGTAACATAATCGTTTTGTGGAATTTTTGCACCAAATTTTTAACATAGGTATTTTGGGACCTCTGCTCATGAACAGTGTTACCGTGATTTTCTTACTCTCTCTCGAATATTGTTTTCCTACAGCGACTGCGCCATTGTGCGCCGGATGTATGAAACATATTTTGGGCAAGATGTGGAAAATGACAGCTGTACTGTTCATAAGAAAGTGTAAAAAAAATGGCAATGTTGAAAATCTGGAGTAAAATATAAAAAAATTTGTTACGAAAGCTGCGGCGTGGAAACTGCGCAACACATGAAGGTAACACAGTCATTTTTCAAATTTTTCACCAAATTTGCAACATAGGCTTTTTGGGAGCCCACCTCATGAACAGTGACACTGTTGTTTTGTTAATCAGTCATGAAAGGTGATTCTGCGCAGTGACCACGAAATCACCTTTCTGAACCGAATAATGAGATGACAGTGACTGAATTCATGAGGTGGGGTCCAAAGAACCCCATGTTGAAAATTTGGTGCCAAAATATGCATCAAAGTTGAAAAAAACAAACATTTATGCCATTATACAGCTTACGCATATTTCTTCAGTTCACGGTCGGCTTTGAAGAGTGCAGACGTGTTCCTGGTCCACCGAAGATCGTCGTGCCAGGCTACAGAGGTAATTATGGGGTGAGGTGTGTGTGTGGGGAGGTGGGGTGTGCAGAGGGTGGGTGCGGGATGGGGAGGGGCCACTGACAGTGAGGACTGTTTTCTACTTTACAGGCTTTTTTTAATTAAAACATTGCAGAAAGTTTTTCTCTTTTTACAGGTACATTTGGCATGCTGGGGTGAGCTCCCAGTGTGCCACCTGTGTGTTTTTGGGTGGGGGGGGAATGGATTCGACAGGGATTTGGCACCCCATTGGCAAACAAAAAAGGGTCAGTGTTTCAGGGGGCAGACATGATGCCGAGGGGAATTGGACACCCCCCTCTGCAAACAGCTGGTATGGGGACATTATGCCAACGGGGATTGGGCTCCCCCATCGATAAATGAACTGTGATGGGGGGCATTATGATGCCAACAGGGGAAATGGGCACCCCTGAAGTTGGCTTTTCTGGGGACTGTGAGAGGCGAATGGCGACAGCCGCCAGTATGTTTATTGAAATGCTATACCAGGGAAGGCACGCCCTGCAATGAGGGGGTGCTCCCTCATTGTAGTGGCTAAAATGTTTCAAGTTGCTGGCATGCTTTTGCACTGTTGTCATAGACAGCATGCACTCTAATTCATGCCATGGAGCCCAGCCTGACAAAGCAGTGGCGCCACTGGCCACAACACGACTGTGCCTCCAAAACCTGCTATTCCAAGCTACCCCAATAAGTTGCTTGCGTATGCTCAAGATAATATAAAAAGTTTGTATTCAGCTTAACAAACAATTCAGTTCAGTCTGTTTCTGTCTCCACTTACATCTAATTGAAACAGAAACCTCTGCTTCTCTCCTCTTATTGGGCCCAGGTGTTACTTGTTAACACCTCTCCCTGTGAGGTACATTCAGTACCCCTCCCCACCTAGACTATGAAGTGCAATGAGGTTTTAAAGGGCCAACTTGAAAGCAGTAGGGATTTGGTATAGAGCCCACCATAGCCCCAGTCAAAACCAGCAATGCAGGATCATGAAGCAGTTTAGGGATAAAAGGAACATGACAGACAAACACTTCATCGCACACCCTCTCCCAAGAGTTGTGCCCATGGCACCTTTGGTACAGTAAGTGCCAGAGAGCCACTCTCCTGAGAGAAACAAAATCTGCATTGTCATGCTGGGTACCTGCCAGAAGGTGCACATCAAATGAAAAAGGCTGCAGCGCCAAGTACCATCTGGTGATATGGGCATTGGTATCCCGGATAGCATGGAGCCACTTGATGGGAGCATGGTCGGTGATGAGGTTGAACGGCTGTCCCAAAAGGTAGTAGAACAGGGTGACCACTGCCTACTTTATTGCCAGACCCTCGTTTTCCAGCTTAGCATTGCAGTGCTCCTGGGGAAAACATTTGTATAATAGATTACAGGATGGAGTGAATGCCATCCTTATAATCTTGTGATAACACTGTCCCCAGACCCACCTCAGAAGCATCTCTGTACAAAATGGACAGTTGAACTCTAGGCTTTGTATGAATGGCCTCTCACTCAGTACATTTTTGATAGCCTCAAATGCTGTCTGACACTCAGGGCAACAACAGGCTTTATTCGGGGCTGTTTTCTTGGTCAAGTCAGTCAGTGGGTAGCAAGGGTTAAGAATTCCAGAATGAACCATCAGTAATACCCTACAAGTCCAAGAAAGGTTCTTAGTAATTGGGACAAGGCAGTTAGCTAGGGCCTTAGCTTTATTGATAATCATGTGCACGTGGCTTTTCCCAACCATATACTCCAAGTATTTTGTCTCCTGCCCCCGATGATGTATTTTGCAGTATTGGCCATGAGACCTGCCTCCCAGAGCAACTGAAGTAAAGCAGTCACACCCTGCAGGTGATATCTCACTCAGGACTAAATATGACAACACCGTTCATGTACGCTGCTGCATACAGCCAGTGGGAAGAGATGATGTGGTCTATCATTCTCTGTAATGTTGCCAGAGCTCCATGCAATCCAAAGTGAAGCACAGTATGTTGATATAAGCCAAATGCGGTGAAAAATGACATCTTCTCATGGGACTCTGGAGTTAACGGGATTTGCCAATACCCTTTGATCAGGTCCAGGGTACTAATGTAACTGGTCTTCACCAGTTGGTTCACAAGTTCATCTACACTCTGTACAAAACTGGGTGGTCCCATCTGGTTTTGGGACCAGCACAATAGGGCTCAACCATTAACTCTGGGATTCCTCAGTAACTCCCAACTCCAACGTAGACTGGATTTACTCCCATATTGTCTCTTGATTTCATTCTGGTAGTCTGTATGATTGTTGGTGGATCTGGACACCTCAGTTTGTGTCTCTGTGGTGCTAGATCACATGGGTTTGTCCTGGCTTTCGGTCCTTTATCCCCTCAGAAGACTTGCCCTTGCTGGTTCATGCGATTGCGACCCCTTGAAGCTCAATTTACTATAACATTCTTTACCTCGGGGTCAGTAGAGGTATGTTAAGGTGCCTGAAACTGGTGCAGAAAACAGCTGCTAGGGTGTTAACCAGCCTTCCTAGATTGAGCCATAGTTCCCTGGCACCATGTGAACTGCACTGACTGCCAGTGAGGTGGTGTATCTCCTATAAAATTGGCTTGCTAACTTACAAAGCCCTACATGGGCTGGCCCCAGGACTCCTGCATAACCTCCTACATCCCTACATGCTCATGCGTGCCCTTTGCTTCACTAAGGAGGGTCTCCTTGTGGTACCCAGGTCAAGACTGAAAACCTTTGGAAATCAAGCTTTTGGAGTGTGCTGGCCCTATATTGTGTAATTCCCTTCCAAGGGCCATAAGGGAGGCCCCATCAGTGGAGAGTTTTAAAAGGGGCCTTAAAACTTTGTTATTTTCTCAGGCCTTGGAGTCTAATTCTCCACTGTCATAAAGATGTGACCTTTTAGTTATGTGCAATACGATGTATTGAGTCACCATGGGTTGTTTTATTTAATGTTAGTTTTATACGTTTATTCAGTATTATTTTATTTATGGTAATATTTATAATAGCTGTTGTTTTTATTGGAATTTTTACTCTGTATTGGTGCCCTGGTCCTCCAGGGAAGAACACCATAAATAAATAAAGTTTACTACTACTACTACTGCTACTACTACTACTCCTTCTACTACTACTACTCCTACTGCTACTATTACTACTATACTACTACTATTGCTACTACTACTACTCCTACTCCTTCTACTACTGCTACTACTACTACTCCTTCTTCTACTACTACTCCTACTGCTACTCCTACTGCTACTGCTACTACTACTCCTACTACTACTGCTACTACTACTATTATTACTATACTACTACTGCTACTACTACTACTCCTCCTTCTACTACTACTACTCCTACTGCTACTATTACTATTATATTACTACTACTACTACTGCTACTACTACTATTACTACTACTCCTCCTACTACTGCTGTTACTACTACTAGAATATATACCCAAAATTCTCTACCAGCCTCTGGGCATCTTGCTGTTGGGTCTGGTTCAGCCAGTTGTCCACTGAAATGGCATTCAGTTTCTTTACAATTTTAGGACCTATGCTCAGGGTTCTGTCTTCAACGTCCTCATCCATCAGTAGAGTTTGGGCCCTTTTAACATCTTCTGTGTCAATGAGCAACAGCATCATGTCTTTCCAGGGTTTCAACAAATTAACATTGTAAATTTTGTTTTTCCTTTTTTCTGTCTGGTTGTAAGACTTCACAATCAGCCCCTGTCAGCTTCTGGGAGACACACTCAAAGAGAACATTCTGGACATGAGTTTGAATTGTATGAAATCTGCTTTACTTTCAGTAACACAATGAAACAAAACACTTCGCTTGTATTCAGCTCAACAAACAATTCAGTTCAGTCTCTTCTGGTCTCCACTATAACCTCTGCCTCTCTCCTTTTATTGGGCACAGGCGTTGCTTGTTAACACCCCTCCCCCAGAGATACATCCAATACCCAGAATTAGCAGTGCAGTGAGGTCTTAAAGGAGAACTGTCATCTACAGGGTTTCTTTTTGTCTGAAAGCCCATAAAATGCTAAATTAAGTGAGCCATTGTGTTTATATGTGAGTCTTTGTAGTCCAGAGTTATTCATATGTAAATCAGCCTGTAATTAAGGGGTGGGGACAGTCATATGTTTTAGGCTCCTGGCAGGAAATCATGTCACTGAGGGTCTTGGTCCTCAGTTTACTGAAGGTTAAATAGGAAATTGTCTGTCTTATTAAATGTGTTTTAAGGTGTTATTACAACACTTTCTACATTTATAATAATTGTTTTGTATATGCATTGAAACTAGTAAGTTATCACCTTTACATTTCAAACTGTTAGTAAAAATAATTCATCTTTAGGATTGCTTTAACCTATAGGCTATACTGCCAATTGATCATCAAAAACTACACATCTCAAGGCTGGCTCTGTAGTGTCAACAGGTAATGGGGCCCCATATCAGGATTTCTGAACCCTGTCTGTGTTCAGGTCAGTACAGATTTCTGGGACTGCCACAGCACCAACTTCTGTCTTTTTCCATTTGCACTCTTAAAGTCTTTTCTCTTACAATTTCAAGTGTGAATTCATCTCTACACGATGCAAATGTGGCTACATGCCTACTGGCCTGGCATCATGGGGCCAGCTTTGAAATGTGTAGTTTTTGATTATCAGTTGTCAGTACAGCATAGAAGAGCTATGAAGAAACTTCATTCATCCAGCAGAATGAGTTTTGATTCCAATATGCTCTATGTGTATATTGTGTGACCAGAGCAAGTCACTTAACCTCCCCGTGCTCCCAAAACACATCCTGGAACAAGTTATTGCTCAGTGTGCCTTTCCTGAAAAAGACAGTAAAAACAATCTGATCATGTGTTATGATTTTGAAAATATTATGCTCTTTATATCCAGATTTGAGTTGAAAATTAAAAAAAGGACACCATTTCTTGTTTATTAATTGCAAAAACACAGATGGACAACACAGTTAAAACATGCACAACCTGAAATGCATTATTAAAAGAGTATTTTACTTCTTTTGATGAAGTTAAAAGTACATCAGTTCTTACTGAAATACCTTGGATGGAATGGGATTTTCTACCATAAAGGAAAAAAATCAATCTGGTTGATCCTGCCGCTCATACCATTCGAGCAGGTCTCCACAGCTCCACAGCTATGCTGACAGACTGCAACTTTCCAGAATGCCATTCCCACTGTAATGTAAAAATAGAAAGGGAAAAAAGGGACAGATAGGGTGTGTGGTGTGAAGTGTGTGTGTGTGTGTGTGTGTGTGTGTGTGTGTGTGTGTGTGTGTGTGTGTGTCTATCTCTGACAAGAGTCCTGCACTAACTGAACTGTGCTGAAAGGAAAAAAAAATATCACCTTTAATTACATAAAATAATATGTGGGTGGGTGTAAAAAAACAGAATTTTACACACACCCTTGGTGTGGGATGCCTTCATAAACCTCTCAGACTTTGCCTTGGGGTTAATGTAGCATCCCACACCTCAGGTGTGTTTAAAATTCTGGTTACACACACACATATATTATTCTATATTTTAATGATGTAGTTCAGATGAGCATGTTTTAAAAAAGTTGTCCATTTATGTGTTTTTGCAATTAATAAACAAATGACTCCTATGTTTTCCAAGTCAAATCTGGATAGAAAGAACATAATATTTTCAGAATCATAACACATGCTCAGATTGTTTTGTTTTTTTTAATTCAACAAGCTTTATTAATTTCCAATAAGACAACATAAAACACAAACCCCTGAGGGGGAGATAACAGTTCGGCAACCAATAAAACACAACAAACATTTCCATAAAAATCAATCGTCCCCACCTACCTCCCAGCTATCCACCTCCTGCCACCTCCCTCCCCTTGCTTCAAATCCTCCCTTAACCCCTCCACCAGAGCCAAGTGTTATTCGTATATCAATTAGGTATATAACCGCAGCAATGGTCTACAGTCTAACCTGGTTAGGGCTTCCATATGGCAAGCAGGGCCTCTAATACTCCCCATTTGCTCTGGTATGTTGCATAACTATTACGCATTAGGCAGATATGTTTCTCCAATTGCAATGCCAGCAACACCTCTTTGTGCCATTTCAGGATAGATGGGGATACATTGTCCTTCCAGTGCCTCATTATAACCAACTTTGCAATTATGGCAATCAGGACCATGTGGCCTTTCCTGACCTTGGGTGCGCCCTGGTGGAAAAAGTTCAATAGACAAACTTCTGGGGTAAATAAAGGGTCCAGACCTAAGAATGGATCCAAAGAATGCCTAATTGCCTGCCAAAAAGTTTGCACTTTCGGGCATGTCCACAACATGTGGAACAGAGTACCCAGCTCGCCTCCACATCTAGTGCAGGCCGAGGAAGAAAGTCACCCCAATTTGTGGAGTTTAGTAGGGGTAAAACATAGATTATGCATGATGTTAAATTGGATAAGATGCATCCTATCCTGTTTAATAAAATTATAAGTATTACATCATAATTTCTTCCAAAAGTCTGCTTCTGTACCCAGGGGTAGTTCCTGAGCCCAATAGTAGCAAACTCCCTGAGGCAGGTTACTTTGTAGTGCTTGTAACTTTTTATAAACTAAGGAAATTGCATGAGGTTGCCTGGCCAATTTCAAAATAGAAGATAACTCCACCTTATCCGACTCGGGGCATCGGGTTCTACCTATGTGGGAGACTATGGCCTCCTTGAGCTGTCTATATTGGAAAATGCTACTATTGTGTGTATTGAATCTGCTTTGAAATGTGGGGAAGGAGATTAATTCTCCATCAGCAAACAGATCCATGACTTTCTTCCCCATCAAATTAGGCCGGTAAGACACTGGGATGGGCAAAAGCCCAATTCTAAAGTGAGGATTGCCCAGCATTGGTTGTTCTAGAGAGGAATGTCAATTAGTGGACATACTCACCGGCAACTGATGTAACGCTTTAATAGACCAACCTAACAGGGTGGACCTTAAGGGTTTAGGAATTGCCCGAGGGATGGCATATAATAAAGCAGGGAGGGTACACTTACACTTGGCTGCCAGGTGCTTCTCTATTTCCAGCCACTCTGGTGAGTAATCTTGTGCATTTATAACTCACGTTTCCTGCACCCAGTGGGCTAGCTTACTAATATGATGGGCACAGTAATACAAGAAAAAGGAGGGAACAGCAAGATCGCTCTGCCCTTTTGGAGCAGTTAATTTAAAATATGACCTTCTGACTCTTTTACCCTGCCAAATGAAGGCGTTCAACATTGATTGCAACTTGGTGAACCATTTTTTAGGAAGGAAGCAGCCCAGCATGCCCATTGGGTATAACACACAGGGTAACACATTCATCTTCACCGTGGTGATCCTCCCCCAAAGCGACAAAGGGAGAGCACCCCATCTATCAAGATCAGATTTAATTTTAGTCAATAAATCTGAGAGGTTGGATTTCATCATGGAGGTAATATCTCTTGTCACTTGGATTCCCAAATATAAAAGGGGTTTCGACTCCCATGAGAGAGCAATGTCAGTCACCTCTCCCTGGGAAACTCTGTTATTCAGGGGGAACACCTTGGTTTTGGTGAGGTTGCTCTTACAATGGGAGATCTTGGAAAAGGTCTCAACCTGCTCCAAAAGGGCTGGCAAGCTTTCCTGTGGGTCTTCTAAATGCAACAGCAAGTCGTCCACATAGGCTGAGAGAGTGTATCTTTGGCCCCCCCACCTGGATCACCTGAATGTTTGGGGAAGCTACCAGATTCCTGATGAGGGGTTCTAAATATACATTGAATAAAAGAGGGGAAAGGGGACACCCCGTCTGGTACCTCGGTGGAGCAAAAAGGCCTCAGAGAGGACACCATTACATCGGATTTGGGTTGAAGGAGAGGAATATAACAACCTAACCCACTTAAAGAAGCCCTCGGGGAGACCAACACACAACATGGTGGTGAAAAGGAAGTCCCACGACTCCCTATCAAAAGCCTTCTCGGCGTCCAGTGACACCAGAGCCATGGGACACTCTGAGTCCCTGGCCACCAAGAGGAAATGTAGCAGCTTCTGCATATAATCGCCCAAGGACCTTCCTGTCATGAAACCAATTTGTTCTTTACTTATTATGAGGGGCATGATAGGTTCTAACCTAATAGCCAAAATCTTGACCAGGAGTTTCACATCGGTGTTAATCAATGAAACAGGCCGACAGCTCTCCGGGTATTGCGGGTCTTTGCCCTTTTTAGGAATAAGAGTAATTATCGCCCTCAAAAAGGTGGGTTCAGATAACCCCTTATCGAACCAGAAATTGTAAACTTCTGTCAATAATGGGGCTATTTCTGATATACAGGCCTTGTAGAAACTATTGGGAAGTCCATCAGGTCCCAGGGATTTGTCCGTTGGGAGGAGCTCAGCGGCCCTCATCACTTCTTCAACCTTGATGGAACCCTCTAAGGAAGAAGTGTGAACAGGTGATAACATAGGCAGATCAGTCAAACTGAGATATTTCATGATATCTGCCTTAGAAGGGCGATCAACCAGATCTTCGGCATATAAGCTCTGGTAATATTGCCTTAACACCCCTGCGATCGCACGGGGACCAGTGACAACTGGTGTGTCTTTATCCGGTTTGATACCCGGGATAAACCGGGATGCCTCTTCTTGCCTGAGCCTCATGGCCAGTAGTTTACTAGCTCTTTCCCCTGATTCCAAGTAAAGAAACATTGTACGTTTCAGTGAAAGCTCAGCTTTCTGGGAGATAAGACTGAAATATTGGGCTTGTAGGCCATGTAGCTTGACCCAGTCCTCATCTGGTGATAGCAGAGAAACTGTATTTTCCAATTGGCGAATTGAGGAGAGCAAAGAGTTCAATTGTGATTTGAGTTGCCGGGATTTTGCCAATCGGATACATTCCCCCCTTAGGGAACATTATAGAGCCGCGCAAACCACCTCGATCCTGTTGACTGACTCCCTATTGCTCCTTATGAAATTGGTGATAAAATCTCTGATATGCTGTAAGGAACTGGGTTTCTGCAGCAGCTGGGTATTGAACCACCAGATGGTGTTCTTCTTAACACCAGGTCCCACTAGGAGAAGAAGGGAGACCGGCGAATGGTCAGAAATAACCCTGGTGTGTATATCGGCACTAATAACTCCTGGGAGGGCAAAAGAACTCATAAGGAGGAAGTCAATTCTAGAAAACGTTTTATGTGATGGAGAAAAAAAAGTATATTGACGTTCCTCTGAGTTCAAAACACGCTAAATGTCGATAAGATCAGCCCCCTTCATGAGCTCATGTAAGGCCCTCTGGGCGGGGGAAAATCCCCGTCTCCAGGAATCAGATCTATCTATATGTGAGTAGGAGGTAATATTCCAATTCCCCCCCCCCAAGATGGTAAGTTTGAGGGGTTGGAGACAACCAACTCCATCAAATGTGTGAAAAAATGGGGGGAATCGACATTTGGGCCATAAGCCGCTCCCAGTATAACTTGTTGTGATTCCAACAAGCCATGCACAATGACATGCCAACCGTCGGGATCCCAAAGTTCTTTTTCAAGGATAAAGGGAATCTTTTTATGTATTAGAATTACCACTCCTCCCCTATTAGTGAATTTACCAGCCCCATAAACTTGCCCAACCCACGCTCTACGGAACAGAACAATATCCTCCCGCCGGAGAAGCGTTTCCTGAAGGAAAGCAATCCCAGTGTTCAAACATTGCAAGTGTCGAATTATAATGTGTCTTTTACAATGGTCTTGGGTGCCCTTCACATTCCAGCTTATAAAATTATATGGGCCACTCATAATAATATTTCGATTGTGACACTACCCCTGTTGCTGTTTTTGAAATAGTAGGACGAAAACATTTGGCCCCACCCATCTCCCTTAACTTAATACCCATTGCCAAGCACCTATAATCCCAAAAAACAAATCCATGCACAATAACTAATACCAATTAATACTAACTCTGCTTCCACCACTATTCTATACCCCAGTTCTAGACAACCGCACCACAGTACTTCTGTCAGTATGTAATGTCAATGCAGCCTGCATCCCTCATTGCACCTCACCCACTCCCGCCCCTCCCCCACTATTATTAACCAAGGAGAAGAAAAAGCCCCAGCAGGATGTGTAAATCCACGACACTGTCAGGTGCATACACATATACGAGTATCCGGAAGTAGCCCTTTGGCAAATTTACTCCTCTTCCCTGGTAGAGGAAAAACAAAATTACATTTTATCCTCACGTGTCAGAAAAATAGTAGGAAGACTAGGATAAGAACCCATCAGACAATATCAGCACTACTCCCTAGATAAGAAGTAAGGGGGAAGGACAATTGCCCCCCCCAGTATCTAACACTGTGCTTCGTCCCTTAAAATGCCGGAAGGGAAATCATACAAACAAGGGATAATAATAAAAAATAAAGATCGGTGATGATCCTGCCCATATTAAAGTATATGTCCTTCAATCTACAGCATACTCAAGGAGGGCCTGTACTACAGTCTTGGTAGCTTAATAACATAGACCAAAATCCAGTGTCCCATCACTCTGTTTTTCGGGACAGACATTCAACGTGGACCTTCTCCAGGTCATGAAAGGGCAAGACGACACTCTACACCTGGTCACCTGTGCGATTGCTCAGTTCACTGTGTTACTCTCGCAGTGGAAGGGGCTGTGCCATTCAAATAAAATAAAAGTAATCGATCCTTCTCAGATCTACAGGTGTGATCTCCCTCTTTCCCCATCAGACAATCATTCTGAGGAGTATTCTAACATACAGTACCCAAACCGGAAAATCTGCTTTGTTCACCTGCTCATTCAAAGATGGAAACTTGCTCCGGTACACTCCTCACTTGAATAAGTCAGGGAACAGGGTCTTGAGCTCCTTCGTCACTTGCTCCTGAGATTCGAATGAGAGCCATTGCTCTCCGGATTTAACTTGGAGTGCCGCAGGGTACCTCATGTGAAAGGGCTTCCCCGCGGCGATCAGCTTAGACACTGTCAGGTGCAATTCCTGCAGTTTCAGTCAAGCAGACTGCGGAAGATCTTGCATGATATGAATTTTAAGGCCCTCCCAGAGAACTTCCTGCAGATTCTTAACTTTACTCAATATGAACTGCTTATCGAGGAAGTTTAATAACCTGAAGATGATGGGTCGAGGAGGGGCATCAGGAGGCGGAGGACGATGGAGAGCTTGATGGGCACGCTCGATGATGTATGTTGTGCTGTTCGGGGATGGCCCGGCAATCCTCTCACACAGCTTCTGTAAAAAAAGGATTGGATTGCTTCCTTCTTCTTTCTTGGGTACCCCAATTATCAGGAGATTTTACCTCCTACTCCTCCCTTCTAAGTCTTTGAGTTTTTCCTCGAGTTTCTTGATCCTACGGCCCAGTTAGGTGGCCTCCTGCTCCATTTTACCCTGCTTTTTCTCTAGTGAAATAATGTTAGCCTCAGAGTCCCCCACTCGTATTGCTAGTGATTGCACCAATGTTTTAATTTGGAGCAGGTCATCCGACATGTCGGATATTTTTTCCTGCAGGGGCTGCATTATTTCGAGGAACCTCTCCTCCGAGAGGGTTGTAGCCGACATAGAAGATTTAGATGCCCCAGTAGCTTGCTGCTTCAGGCGCTTTGCGGCCTTATCTTTCTCAGGCGTCGGTGGGGGGAGTGCCGTGGAGGTGCTCTTTTCATAAAAACTTCCATTCTTGCCGCGTAACTTCACTAGTCGTTCAAACATGCAGTGTTACCACCACCAGCCAAAGCCACTTATAGGCAATGATCGACTCTCGATATGGATTAAATCGCTCAAACTGACAGCGGGAGAGCGGAGTCACGGGTAAATGCTGCTGTTCTTCAGGCTGCCATCACGTGACCCATGCTCAGATTGTTTTGCTGTCTTTGTCCAGGAAAGGCACACAGCTACAGCTTGTTTCTTGGTGTGTTTTTGGTGCACAGATGGGTTAAGTGACTTGCTTTGGTCACACAATATACAAGTAGAGCATGTTGGAATCAAAACACATTCTGCTGGATGGACAAAGCTTTTTCACAGCTCTTTGCTTTAACCTCTAGGATGTACTGCCAGCTGTTAACTAAAAACTACACATTTCAAGGTTGGCCCCATGACATCAGATCAGTAGATACATAGCCACATTTGCATCTTGCAGACCTGTGTTGACACCTGAAATTCTATGAGAAAAGGCTGTAAAAGTGGGAACGGAATAAGGCAGAAGTTGGTGCTGTGACAGCCCCAGAAATCTGTACTGAAATGAACACAGCCAGGGTTTAGAAATCCTGAAATGGGGCCCCGATACCTGTTGGCGCCACAAAGCCAGCCTTGAGATGTGTAGTTTTTAATTGATCAGTTAGCAGTATAGTCTAGAGGTTAAAGCAATCCTAAAGATGGATTCTTTTTACTAACAATTTGAAATGTAAAGGTGATAACTCACTACTTTCAATGCACATACAAAACAATTATTATAAATGTAGAAAATGTTATAATAACACCTTAAAACACACTTAATAAAGCAGACAATTTCCTGTTTAACCTACAGTCAATGGAGGGCCATGACCCTCGGTGACATCATTTCCTGCCAGGAGCCTAAAACATATGACTGCCCCCAGCCCTTAACTAGAGGCTGATTTACATATGAATAACTCTGGACTGCAAAAAGCCATAGATAAAAAACAATGGTTCACTTAAATTAGCTTTTTATGGGCTTTCAGACGTTAGGAAACCCTGTAGATGGCAATTCCCCTTTAAATGGCAAGTTGAAAGCAGTAGGGGTCTGGTACAAATCCCACCACATCCCAAGTCATAACCTGTGTTGCCTGTGTTGCAGGGTTATAAAGCAGTTTACGTGTAAAAGAAGTAGGATGGACAACCACTTCATCACAGGTTTTCAAAGGCAAAAGCAGTGGAAAGGCTAGCCAAAGTGGTAATTAAAGGGCACAAGACCTTTGTAGGTACATAAGTGAATGGAGGTAGGGGAGAGATAATAAGGTTAAGAAGGGCAGGGGGAGACTGCACAGAGAAGGACCAGGAAAAATTGCAAGTCCCGAACAGATACTTCTGTTTAGTCTTCACAGTGGAAGAAGGGGGATGACCACAAAAAAGCAGCAGAAACACTCGGCGGGGTAGACAAAAGTCAATACACAGAGTAAAGAGCCCTGAGAGGACTTTTGAATCTGAAAGTGGATGAGGGTATAGGCAAAGTGGGGTTCACCCAAGGGTGCTAAGGGAGCTCAGGAAGGTGCTAGTTGCACCTCTGACAGCCCCATTCAGCAACTCAATGGAAACAGGAGTGGTTTCAGAGGACTGGAGGAAAGCAGATGTAGTCCTGCTTCAAAAAGCAGTAGCTGGGAGGAGACTGGCAACTTTAGGCTGGTCCAACTGACGTCAGTGGTGGGGAGTTAATAGAGGCACTTTTAAAAGAAAGACTAGTGGAGCATCTTGAGTCAAGTGGGTTACAAGAACCAAGGCAGCACAGATTAATGAGGGAGAAGTTATGTTCAGTGAACCTGATCAATTTCTTCGACAGGGTAAACAGGGGACTAGATCAGTGAGGGACGGTGGACATGGCCTATTTAGACTTCAGCAAGACCTTTGACATCATACCACATAGGAGGCTTACAAGGGAACTGGACAGTTTGTGGGTGGGGTCCAAAGCGGTAAACTGGGTACAGAACTAGTTGATAGGTGACAGAGCGTGGTGGTAAACTACACTCACTCTGATGAGTGCAGTGTGACTAGTGAGGTGCCTCAGGGCTAAGTACTGGAACCTGTCCTCTTCAATTTCATTATAAGCAGTATTGCAGAAGATCTGGAAGAGAAGATATGCCTCTTTGTAGATAATACCAAAATCTGCACTAGGGTAGATACTCTGGAGGAGATGGAGAGAATGAGTAGAGACCTGAAAAAACCCTAGGAGTAGTTAACGGTATGGTAACTGTGTTTTCAATGCAAAAAAGTGCTAAATCATGCACCTGGGGCACAGAAACCCAGAGGCAGTGTAGAAAAGGGGGCATAGCTATTGACAGTTACTAAGCAGGAAAGGCATGGGGTCATGTCACAAGACATTATGCCGCAGCAATATACCACGCTGCCAGTACAGCACAACATATTACCAGCGGTATAAGTCTTTGTTTGGTGGGGGGCTTTGCCCCCTCCGAACCCGTTATGGGGGGACAGTGCACCTCGAAAAAACAACTAGAAACATAGAAACATAGAATCTGATGGCAGATAAGGACTGCTTGGCCCACCAAGTATGCCCATTTCCCAACCTAATGGATAAGCTGCAGATCCTAGTTAACCAACAGCCTACTTCCTCCTACCCACCTCAAAAACTGCCTTATGTCTGTCCCATGCATTCTTGAATTCCCCCACTGTTTTTGACTCCACTACCTCCTCAGGAGGACTGTTCCATGCATCCACAGCCCATCTCTTTGAAAAAATGCAGTACTTCCTCACATTACCTCTGAGCCATCCCCCCCTCTGTCTTCAAATTGTTCCCCCTTGTTCTGGCACATTTCTTTTTCTGAAAGATGCTACCCTCTTGGACTTGATTCCCTTGAGGTACTTGAAAGTTTCTATCATGTCCCCCCTCTCCCTCCTTTCCTTGAGGGTATACATATTAAGCTCCTTTAGTCTCTCTTTGTATGTCTTCTGGTGCAGACCCTGCACCATTTTGGTTGCCCTCCTCTGGACAGCCTCCACCCTGTCTGTCTTTGTGGAGATGGGGTCTCCAGAACTGCACGCAGTACTCTAGATGGGGTCTCACCAACTGACTGTACAGAGGGATAACAACTTCCTGTTTTCTACTGGTGATGCCTTTCCCTATGCATCCCAATATCCCCCAGCCCTCATTACTGCCTTCTCTCATTGCTTGCCCACCTTTAGGTCATCTGATATAACTACCCCGGGTCCCTTTCCATTTTTGCTGTTGTCAGTATCTCACCCCCCCCCCCCACTGTGTAGTCTTCCCCTGGATTTTTGTTCCCCATGTGCATTACTTTGCACTTCTTTGCGTTGAATCTACACTGCCATACATTTGACCATTCCTTCAACCTTGCCAAATCCCTTCTCATCCTTTCCACCCCACCTTGTGTATCAACCCTATTGCAGATCTTTATGTTGTCTGCAAAGAGGCATACTTTTCCTTTCAGTCCCTCTGCAATATCACTTATAAAGACATTAAAAAGGACCGGACCTGGTACTGAACCCTGCGGTACCCCACTAGAACTCTCCTTTCTTCACTGTGGACTCCATTTACTATTACCCTCTGCGTCCTGTTGTCCAGCCAATGTTTTACCCAGCTTACCACCCCAGGACCCACTCCCAAGCTGGCTAATTTGTTTATTAATCTTTTGTGCGGGACTGTGTCAAATGCCTTGCTAAAGTCTAGGTAGGCCATGTCCACAGTCCCTCCCTGGTCTACTACTTTGGTCACCCAGTCAAAGAAATTGATTAGATTCATCTGACATGACCTTCCCACTGTTAATCCATGCTGCCTTGGGACCTGTGCCCCACTGGCCTCTAGGTATTCAACAATTCTTTCCTTCAGAAGTGATTCCATCATTTTCCCTACCACTGATGTCAAACTGACAGGTCTGTAGTTTCCTGCTTCTGTCTGGCTCCAACTTTGGTGAAGAGGAATCACATCCACCCACCTCCAGTCCTCAGGTACCACATCATTCTCCTATAGTTTGTTAAAAAGGGTAGTCAGTGGTGTTACTAGTTCTCCCCAGAGTTCTTTTAGAATTCTGGGGTGAATCCCATCAGGGCCCCATTGCTTTGTCCACCTTCAGTTTTAGGAGTTCTTTCAGAACCCTTTCTTCTATTAAAGGACTTATATCGATCCCCTATCCAGAGTGCTTCTATTGACTGGATTGGGTATCTCCCCCTCCACTTCCTTTGTGACTACTGAGCAGAAGTATTCTTTCAATATCCCTGCATTTTCACTATCCCTCTCTGCCCACCCGCCCTCCTGTTTATTCAGCCTCAGTATCCCTCCCTTTGTCTTTCTTTGCTCCCTAATGTACCTATAAAAGGTTTTATCCCCCTTCTTAACTGAGTTGGCCATCTTTTCCTTGGTTTGGGCCTTAGCTAGTGTGACTGCCTTCCACGCTTCCTTTTGCTTTAACTGGTACAGTTCTCTGTCCTGCTCCTTCTGTGATTCTTTATACTTCCTGAATGCTATCTTTTTCTCCATAACCATCCTAGCCATCTCTTTTGAGAAACAGTGTTTTTTCTTTCATTGTGATTTGTTTATTTGCTTCACACAAAGGCTTGTTGCCTCTGTGATAGCAGTTTTGATGTTTCCCCATTGTTGTTCCACCCCTCCTTCTTGCCTGTTTGCTAGTGCTTTTCTGAGGCACTCTCCCATTTTGACAAAATCAGCCCTCCTAAAGTCTGGTACCTTCACTTTTGTATGGCTTGACTCTACAGCTGAATTTATCATGAACGACACTGTTTGGCGGTCACTTGTTCCCAGATGGCTACCTACTTCTAGATCTGAGATCCTCTCTCCGTCCCCATTTGAGAGTACCAGGTCTAAGATTTCTCCCTCCTGAATGGGTTCCAACAATAAAATAACTAACTTGGGGGGGCAGGGGCTAACACTTAAATTTGCACAAAGTGCGAAAAATATTAAAATTCCATGCGTCTGGAACCGTGAATCGAAACCTGGTACACAGACGCACTGCTTCCCTTTCTGCCTGTGGCTCATCCCATCGAGCCATGGCAGCTGCTTGGCAGTCCCTCATCCCAGCAGGATTCTTGTCTGGTACCAGGAAGAGTGAGACGGTGCACTACCACGCATACGTCGTTTTACGGTTTGGCACCCTCTTGCTGTTCCCTACCGTGCTGTTCCTGTTACGCGGTTATGTCATGCACTGTAAAGAGTACGACATATTGACAGGGTAGGAGCAGGAAAGGGACCCTGTGGTTATCATATGTGATTACCTCAAGCTGGCGAGGCAGTGACATAAGGCAGTAGGCAGGGCCAATGAGATTCTGGAGTGCATAGGGAAGGGAATCACCAGCAGAAGGCGAGAGGTGGTGTTACCACTATATTGATCATTGATGAGACTCCACCTGGAGTACTGTATCCAATTCTGAAGTCCACAAGGCTGTATCATAAGCCTTATGAGGAGAGACTGAGGGCTCTTAGTATGTACACCCTAGAAGTGAAGAGGGAGAAGGGGAATATGATTGAGATCAATAAGTACCTCACCTGGGTGAATAATGTACAGGAGGGGAGTATTTTTCAGAAGATAAGGTGCTGGAAAACAAGGGGAATGCAATGAAGCTGGAAGGGGGGAAGTTAGGAGGGATGTGAGGAAGTACGTCATTAAAAGAGTGGCGGATGCCTGGAATAGTCTTCCAGTGGAGGTGGTGGGGGGTGAAAACAGTGATGGGCTTCAAGCATGCATGAGATAGGCACAAAGGGATCTTGGTAGGAACGCTGGGTTGGGGAGTGTCCAGAGTTAAGGTAGGGTCTGCGGTGACAGTATAGGCAGGAACAAAATGGACAGGCTGGGTAGGCCAAGTGGTCCTGATCTATCTTCTATGTAACACTTGCTAAACGCCTTCCGGTCTTTAAATCCAACAACCATTTTTTATTTATGCTAACTGCTAGTAACTGATTGCCCTGTCCACTGAATAAAGGCTTTGCTTTTTGTAGTAAGAGAAAGAGAAGGAGAAAGGAAAGGGAGGAGAAGGAGGAGGAGGAGGAGGATGGGAAGGGAGGAGGAGGAGGAGGAGGAGGAGGAGGATGGGAAGGGGAGGAGAAGGAGGAGGAGGAGGAGGATGGGAAGGGGAGGAGAAGGAGGAGGAGGAGGAGGATGGGAAGGGGAGGAGAAGGAGGAAGAGGATGGGAAGGGGAGGAGAAGGAGGAGGAGGAGACCTGAAAAAGGTGAAAACTTGTGTTTTGAATATTTCTTGTTGGTTCAACAAAATGTATCAAATCACCTAATTTGTTTTTTCATTGTACAAGGACCAATATCTCTACAAACGATATGTTATTCTGGAGTAGGAAGGTTTATGGTTTAGGTATATCACTCCTTCGTGCTGTCAGTGGGTAGCATTACTCCTGTTGCTGTATTGCTTCTTGGTACTGCAGGTGGTGTGTGCTGCTTCTTCATGCTGTCGATGAGGTGAACCTTGCCACTCCTTGCTGCTGCAGGTGGGATACCCTACTCCTTGGTGCTGCTGATGGGGTGTACATTTCTTTTCTGTAGCTAGTATGGGGTGCTGCTTCTGGGTGCCACTGTGGGTAGTACTGCTTCCTGGTGTTGTTAGTAGGGTACACTATGTTATGGTACTGCTAGTAGGATGCACAACTCCATGCTGCTGCTGCAGCATTCCATGGTACTGGAAAATATATCTTTCAAACCGTGTATAATTTTTGATACTGTGATAACTGTTGGTCACACTGTACCACATTTTTCAAGCCATTAAGCTCATTTTTGTGTGTTTTTAAGGATCACTGTTAGTGTTGCTCAGATAGTGCTTTTGTGTATCCTACCACCCTCTCTCAGTGCTGGCATCCTACCTAGGATTCTACAGGAAATCCTGCCAAAGACAGATGTAGGATCCAGGGTCAGACAGAGATGGATCCTAGGTAGGGTTCAGGGATCCTAGGTCAGATAGGATCTGAGCTGGATCTGTTGGTCAGAACTGTGGCTCTGTTACTAGGATCTGGATCCACAACGTTTGTTGCTTGGATCCACAGGAACCACCTTTGTCAGATCTGTGCACTGGATCCTAGATGGTCAGATAGCACTGCTATCCTACCACAGCAACTATCTGAACAAATGGGAGGTATCTGTTGGTATCCTGGTTTCTAGGATACTATCTGAGTAACACTAATCACTGTTCCTTCTGTACAAAGTGTCACTGACACAACAGTTTGAGCAGACTGTTTTGCAGGCAAATGCCTACTTACATAACACAGCACAGTTCAGATAGCTGGCAATATTACATGGTATGATCATCATTTCATCACAGTTTTTACCGACCCTATTTCTTACCCCAGCTTCACACCTTTGATACCATCCTGACCCCAGCATTACCTCCCTATATCCCCCTCCTGAACTCCAGGGTTACAATCCTGAATCTTACATAGAACTGAATACAATAGCCCTGCCCCTCTAAACAGTATCGCCACACTGTCCCCACCCCCAACCCCAGAACCAAAGCCCTGACCTGCTCCCTCCAGACAACAGTATCACAATCCTCAGAGCCTTACTCCATCACTAACCCGGTATCACAGTTTACACGTCTTGTCCCCATTCAGTCACAGTATCACAGCCCTGACACCCGCCCAATCACAGCCTTGAGCCCCTTCTGATAACAACAATAACAGTATCATTGCCCTGGCCACCTCCCAAACCAAATTATCCCCACTTTGACCTCCTCAGTCACAGCCTTGACCACCAAGACTGGCTACATAGCATCACTATGACAACTGCTCCAAACCTCCCTTATGATTGGCCCCCTTCACTGAGCCTCACAGCTTTGATACTGGCAGATGAAATTCCATAATCATAATCAGTACTTTTACTAATGGCCATTAGTTTCTTACCTGCAGCTCTTATAAAACAAAGCATGTTTTGGTGGCTGGGCAAAGGAACACAGTGGGAGTAGAGTTGACTGGAATAAGGGTTGACATTAGCCCCCTCCCCGTCACAGTAAGAGGTCAGAAGGGGGGCCTGAAGTAAAAACCAATATATAAGAGAAAGGTGAGAATGGGGAAGTAAGCTTGAAAATATGCTATTGCTTCCTTTCAGCTCCAGTAGCTGACAATTTAATACCGTTATCTCTGTAACTCTCTAAGAAAATGCAGAGGTGGGTGGGATATGATTAAACTGTGTTGAGAGGGTGGCCAGCAGATAAGCCCTGGTCACTAGGTGAGGAGATAGTCATTTAATTATTTTTTCTCTTTCCTTTACACAGTTGAATGCAAAATAATGAATACTCAGATATTTGGAAAACCATAATATGTGTTCTGAATATTGGGGAAAAGGTATTCACACAGCACTACAGTAGTCACCTCCTAGTCCTGAGAATGCCCATGGGTTTATGGAGGGACCAGCAGCTGTCCTTTGGTTGGCCAGTGGGTGTTTTCCCATTTTCTTGGGAGCATGACAGGCCACACGATGTCAAGGCAGAAGCCGACATCCGTTATGCTCCCTCCCACAGTGAGGGCGGATGTGTTGCTGTGCCTCTCACCTCCACCAGGGGCCAGCAAACACTGAGCCGTGAACCCATCCTCCCTCCCAGGAGAAGGAGAGTGGCTGTTGGACACTCAAGCCTTCACTCCCCCAGCTGGTCCTCCAACACCCAAGTCTGTTCCCATACCCTGGTCAGTGGTGTCACAGGCAGAAATCCAATTCAGGCAGTTAAATGATAGATAGGAAAAAACAAAGGTGGTCCACCTTAGTGGTGGTGGTTCAGATTAATTCACATCTGAGTTCTAATAAGCAAAGAGACCAAGTGGTTTGTAACTTGCGCATGTGGGATGTGGGTGTTGAAGAAAGGGGATCATAGTGCTGTCACTAGTGCCATCACCCCTGAGGGATGTGGACTACATTGTTGCTACTGCCATCACACCTGAGGAGCGGGGGCCATAGTGCTTCTGCCATCACCACTGGTGGATGGGGAATGTAGTACTGCTGCCATCCCACCTGACAGATGGGGCCCATAGTGCTGATACTGCCATCACACATAAGGAATGGGGAATGCAGTACTGCTGCCATCACACCTGAGGGATGGGGGCCCATAGTGCTGATACCGCCATCACACCTGAGGGATGGGGGCCATAGTGCTGATACTGCCATCACACCTGAGGGATAGGGAATGCAGTACTGCTGCCATCACACCTGAGGGATGGGGCCATAGTGCTGATACTGCCATAACACCTGAGGGATAGGGAATGTAGTACTGCTGCCATCACACCTGAGGGATAAGGAATGCAGTACTGCTGCCATCACACCTGAGGGATGGGGGCCATAGTGCTGATACTGCCATCACACCTGAGGGATAGGGAATGTAGTACTGCTGCCATCACACCTGAGGGATAAGGAATGCAGTACTGCTGCCATCACACCTGAGGGATGGGGCCATAGTGCTGATACTGCCATCACACCTGAGGGATGGGGAATGCAGTACTGCTGCCATCACACCTGAGGGATGGGGGCCATAGTGCTGATACTGCCATCACACCTGAGGATAGGGAATGTAGTACTGCTGCCATCACACCTGAGGATGGGGGCCATAGTGCTGATACTGCTATGTGTACCTGAGGGATGGGGAATGTAGTACTGCTGCCATCACACCTGAGGGATAAGGAATGCAGTACTGCTGCCATCACACCTGAGGGATGGGGGCCATAGTGCTGATACTGCCATCACACCTGAGGGATAGGGAATGTAGTACTGCTGCCATCACACCTGAGGGATAAGGAATGCAGTACTGCTGCCATCACACCTGAGGGATGGGGGCCATAGTGCTGATACTGCCATCACACCTGAGGGATAGGGAATGCAGTACTGCTGCCATCACACCTGAGGGATGGGGGCCATAGTGCTGATACTGCCATCACACCTGAGGGATAGGGAATGTAGTACTGCTGCCATCACACCTGAGGGATGGGGGCCATAGTGCTGATACTGCCATAACACCTGAGGGATAGGGAATGTAGTACTGCTGCCATCACACCTGAGGGATAGGGAATGTAGTACTGCTGCCATCACACCTGAGGGATGGGGGCCATAGTGCTGATACTGCCATAACACCTGAGGGATAGGGAATGTAGTACTGCTGCCATCACACCTGAGGGATAGGGAATGTAGTACTGCTGCCATCACACCTGAGGGATAAGGAATGCAGTACTGCTGCCATCACACCTGAGGGATGGGGGCCATAGTGCTGATACTGCCATCACACCTGAGGGATAGGGAATGTAGTACTGCTGCCATCACACCTGAGGGATAGGGAATGCAGTACTGCTGCCATCACACCTGAGGGATGGGGGCCATAGTGCTGATATTGCCATCACACCTGAGGGATAGGGAATGTAGTATTGCTGCCATCACACCTGAGGGATAAGGAATGCAGTACTGCTGCCATCACACCTGAGGGATTGGGGCCATAGTGCTGATACTGCCATCACACCTGAGGGATAGGAAATGTAGTACTGCTGCCATCACACCTGAGGGATAAGGAATGCAGTACTGCTGCCATCACACCTGAGGGATGGGGGTCATAATGCTGATACTGCCATCACACCTGAGGGATAGGGAATGCAGTACTGCTGCCATCACACCTGAGGGATGGGGGATGGGGCCATAGTGCTGATACTGCCATCACACCTGAGGGATAGGGAATGCAGTACTGCTGCCATCACACCTGAGGGATGGGGGATGGGGGCCATAGTGCTGATACTGCCATCACACCTGAGGGATAGGGAATGCAGTACTGCTGTCATCACACCTGAGGGATAAGGAATGCAGTACTGCTGCCATCACACCTGAGGGATGGGAGCTGTAGGGCTGTTGGTGCTGCCATCGCACCTGAGGGAGGGGGGCCGTAGTGCTGCTTCCATCAAACCTATGGGATTGGTGCTGTAGTGCTGCTGCTGCCATCACATCTTGTACTTAAAATAACTTTAAATTGGTACAAGGATGGAAGTATGTGCAATAGTGGAGGTTAACATTGCTAAAATGCATGTTAGCAGAGTTAAAAATTGTTAAATAAAGTACACAGAACCAAACACTGGTAAAAACGGATTTTGGCTTAGCAGACACCGGTAACAGTACTGCTTCTTACAATGCACAAAACGGAATTTGCCCTTTCTCAATCCTGGTAAACCAGCATCCCTGTGGGCTATGGCATTTGCTATACCTTATTAAAGACTCCACAAATGCCCTTACAAATCTTCTGCTTCTACTTCACAGCCAAGCGTTCTGATTCCCATCCCAATGTCCATCTCACACTGCAATCCTCTTGTGTGCCACCACTGGAAGCTCATGATCCACAGTACAGTAGCAATTCAGTGTTTGCTGGACAGGAAGCTGTATCACAAGACTTTCTGAACTTTCTCATGTGATTCCATTTCCTGTTACAGGAAGTGTACCTGTACATTGCATGCTGCATATGAAAGCAGGTGATCAATGGCTACGCAGTATGTGAGATGGGGTGGAGATGGGTTTGAGCATACTTGGTGTTGAAGCTTAATTAGCTGAAGACTTGGAAGCATTAATCAAGAACTGCCCATCTCAGGGCTGCTTGGCTACCCATTTTTTTAATTTTGTTTTTATTTGTTGTGATCTCAGATTAACACCTTTGAAAACAAGCTCATTACATAGGTTCCAAGTGAGAAATTATACAAACAGTGATTCAATAAACAAAGGAATATACAGTAGAGCTGTAAGTGCAAGGAAAAACAACTATGAGTCTAACTGTAAGTCTAAATATAATACAAAATAGCATAGGCAATGAACTCTAACAGGCTACTGGGGCATAGTTTGTTTTTTTTACAGGGGGGACAAAGTAACAAAGAAGCATTTGTCAATGCCGAATGTTTGCTTGCTGGCATTGGCAGTGGTAGTGTAGAAGTTACAGAGCTGTGTAATAGGAATGGCAGTGAAGTATTGAACTGAAGCCAACCCCACCACCACCCTGCAGAGAGTGACAGGCATTGGGGTGTGCGTTTGGGTTGTCAGGCATAACGGCTACGCCATTTCACCACACCCCACCCTGGAGACACGAAGGTGTCAAGGTGTTCCTTGGTCTTTGGCCTTTATGACCCCCATTTCATTAGGAAATATGGTGAGATGGGTGCGATATAGGAGAATGGGGGTGAGTTTGGAGCCGAAGAGTCCAAGGCATACCTTGATGCCTCTCACTGACTGCAGGGTGTGGAATGGTATGAGCATCACAGGCAAGAATCCCAAGTCACACCCCTGATGCCTGTCATTCTCTACAGGGTTGGACGTTATGGTTGGAAACCCTAATACCTCAGGCATTGTTGGTATTTTCACTCCAAATTTTCAACATATTTTTGTGACCCCATCTCGCTTGAACAGGGGAATATCAGTTTGTTAGCCGAGCTGCTTATGCACAGTGACTACGGGATTTAGCACCACAGGTGCAAAAACATTCGAACAGGTTGTAAAAATGACAGCTGTACTGTTCATAGGGAGGTGTAAAAATGGCAATATTGCAAAATCTGTAGTAAAATATTTAAAAATGGTGAAGTCACAAGCGTACATAGAAACTGTGCAACGTACACCCGTAATATAATTAGGTTGGAGATTTTTTACAGTAGATTGTCAACTCAGGCATTTTGGTGCCTCCGATCATGAACAGTGTCACTGTGATTTTCTTTATCTGTGCTGAACAATGATTTCCCACAGCGACCACGCAACTCTACGCTGAAAGTGTGGAAACACACTTCAGCCATGTTGTGAAAAATGACAGCTGTACTGTTCATAAGGAAGTGTGGAAAAATGGCACTGGTGAAAATCTGGACTGAAAAATATTACAAAGTCATGAACTAGTGAGGGTGCATGGAAACTGGCAATGCTCACTTGTAACACAGTCATTTTATGGACTTTTGTCACCAAATTTTCAACATAGCCATTTAAGACCTCTGCTCCTGAACAGTGTAACTGTGATTTTCTTAATCTGTCCCTAAACATTCTTGTGACACCAACAGCACCATTGTGCTCTACATATGCGAAACACATTTGGGTGACATATGAAAATTGCAGCTGTACTGTTCATAAGAAGTGCAATAAATGTCAATGTTGAAAATCTGGGTGAAAATATTAAATTTGCAAACTTACGAGGCATGCATAAGGAACTGTGCAGCGCCTTTCGTCTTCACAAATCCATTTTAGGAATTTTTTCCAAATTTTCAACATAGCCATTTTAAGACCTTTGCTCATGAACAGTGTCACTGTGATTTTCTTAATTTATCCCGTGCATTGATTTAGCTTTTGACTGCGCCATTGGCCATGCTACATGGTGAAACACTTTTTTGGGTGTTGATGTGAAAAATGACAGCTGTACTACTCATAAGAAGGTGTGCATAACTGAAATGTTGGAAATCTGGAGTGAAAATATTGAAAATTCGAAACTTATGCGCAGTATTAGAATACTGCACAACGACGTAAAGCAGTCATTTTTAGGAATTTTTCACTCATTTTCAACATAGCCATTTTAAGACCTCTGCTCATGAAAAGTGTCACTGTGATTTTCTTAATTTGTCCCGCATTGATTTCCTCAAGACAATCGACTGTGCCATTGTGTGCTGCATGGGCGGAAACACATTTTGGGTCAGATGTGAAAAATGACAGCTGTACTGCTCATAAGAAGGTGTAGTAAAATGGCAATGTTGAAAACTTGGAGTAAAAATATTGAAAATTTGCAAACTTAAGAGCCTGCGTAGGAACTGCGCAATGCACGCTCGTAAAACAGTCATTTTTTGGAATTTTGGCACCAGATTTTCAACATGGGGTTTTTGGGACCCCTTCTCATGAGTGATGTCACTGTCATGGCGTAATTCTGGCCCAAAGGGTGATTTCACACAGTGACTGCGAAATCACCCTTTGGACCTGAATAAGCCATGACAGTGACATTATTCATGAGAAGGGGTCCCAAAACCCCATGCTGAAAATTTGGTGCAAAAATTCCCAAAAATGCCTGAGATATGCAACAAGTTGAAACCCCTTATCTAGCCCATTATACAGCTTACCGGCATTTCCTCAGTTCGTGGTCGGCTTTGAAGAGTGCAGACGTGTTCCGGTCCACCAAGATCATCGCCGGAGTCCGGAGGTAAGTATGGGGTGAGTGGGGTGGGAAGCGCGGGCTGCGCGTGGGTGGGTGCGGGTTGTGGTGGGGCTGAGACGCTGGGCCAGGGGACCGTTTTCCTTTACAGGTAAAAAAAAGAGTGACGAGGGGACATTTGCCAAACTGGGGTGGGCTCCAGCGCGCAAGGCTGGGATGGTTGGGAGGTCGCTCAGCCACTGGGATTGGGCACCCCGTGCCAGCCAAAGTATAGATTGCACGCGGTGGGCTCCCAGCGAAAGCATTTTGGAAGGCTTTGAGGGAGGTGGGGAGCGCAGCACAGCCGTGGGGATTGGGCACCCGTTGGCTATTCAGTGTGCGCAGTGCGTGGGGTGCTGCATGCCTGCGCATGTCCTGTGTCTGTGTGTGTGTGTGGGGGGCTGCTGTGAGCAAGCGATATCTTATCACTGCTCACTCAAGCGTAGCCCCTTGGAACTGTATGCCACTGCATTTTGGAGCTTGTCATAGACAGCTCCATCATGCATTGGCTTACAGGGGCCGCGCCTGCCAGCACACTGACTGAATTGGAAGAGGAGGTGACACACCTCTGAAATCTCCGATGATGGCACTATGTTTCTTGCACATGCGTGCAAGCAAACATAAAAAGTCCTGATTTACACATATCACAACACGAAGTCGGGGGGGGGCTGAGGACCCAGAAACCATAGGTATAAAATGTGTCCTGCCTGGTATAGTTTACTTCTAATTTTATACATCACAAGTATTAAATTAAAATGCATTTGCCGAAGTTTCAAACAGAAACACAGCAGGTAAGAAGGTCAATAAGTTCTCAGTACTGTATGGAACCAAAAGAAAACACGAGACAGTTAATTGTTTTCCTCTTATTTTATTTTGCCAATTGTTTTCATTAGATGTAGCAAGAGCATTGTTGCCTTTTCATATTCTGCTGTTTTCACATAAAATAATCAGTTATAAAACTTGCATCATGACTGATGTTTGAAACATATCTTCACTTGAAAGTGAGAAATATGGCTTAGTCAAACACAATCACTGCAACATCACATCACAATTCCTGCATTTAACAGTGGTGTTTAAGTAGAGAAAGCACTAGGTTTACTAGGCAAATCACCAATACAACTCTTCTGTACATATCTAGTGTAAAAAAAAAAACTTATAAATTGTTACATAAAAATAAGATTATACAAAGGCAAAAAAGAATGCTGGCCTCTGATTGGTCAGTCTTGGGCCGGATCCATGATGTTATCCCAGTACAACATCATGGATCTAGTCTGAGCACTGTGACCCTCTTGATGATTGTTAGCATTAGCATGGTTTTTTTGTATCTTCTCTTAAGAAACAACATTTTTCCACACTAAATGAAACATCTTTAAAAGGATTTTTTTTTAAATTATGTATAACAACAAGCCATTGTATAACCACAATAATGCCCTCCAGGATGTGTGTCGAGATGGGATAATGTCACTCTTCAGGTATAGGATGCACTCAGCCTTTGGCCTCGAGCCCAACCACCTGAGGCGTGACAGTATCCCAGCATGACACACACCCTGTCGGGCATTATTGCTTACTTGCCCCCAGTGTTAACAATTTAACACTTAGAAGTCTCCCCCCGTCCCATATCACATGTCACATGCCTGAATCTGGTTAGGTAAGGTAAACAAAGAGGTTAATACTCTCCTCAAGCAAGCAAGCATTGCATACCCAAGCATGGGACTTGCCGATGTCCCTTGGGCGGTGCTCTTAACAAGCATGCTGATGTACCTGGGACAGTGAAACAGAACAATGTAAATCCCCTAATTGTTCAAGATGATCATGGGCATGGTGTGGTCACACCACAACCCCTGCCACTCTCCTCCCCCTGGGCATCTAAGGAATATGCATGTCTGTCCATACTCAGGGTTCCTCAACGCCATCCAAGCAAACATGGATTGCCCTGCCACAAAGGTGGTCGCACCACACCACCTAAGAGAACAGCCGCCACAGGAAATTTGTTTGAATGATACCTTTAGATACCTGTGCACAGCCACGTAAGACCCACCCTGAAAGGTAAGTACTTGGTTGGTGTTTTTTATTACCATCACCTATGACAGTGGGTGTTGAACCTGGTTGTGGTAGCCCAGGTTACCGCGGAGGCTCCTCCCCCCACCAACTACTTCAAAATGGTCTCATCTGACAGTTTTGAATGGCACAAAAGAAACATGATTGATGCAGTTTGATGTGGTTTAATAAAGTGTTTTTGTCTGAGTGTCTCTTTTCTTCTACACACAGACACAGACACACAC
Source organism: Neoceratodus forsteri (assembly GCA_016271365.2). Taxonomy (NCBI): domain Eukaryota; kingdom Metazoa; phylum Chordata; order Ceratodontiformes; family Ceratodontidae; genus Neoceratodus; species Neoceratodus forsteri. The sequence continues at coordinate 26,548,489 of JADMNL010000035.1, read as the reverse complement.
CATCCAAAATTGACCTGTTTTTTAAACCATGTTTACATTCAGGATAGAGACAGGGTAAAGCAGGTCCAGGCAGTACAACACAGTAAATGAAACAATGCATTTTACAATTCAGGTACATGCCCAGCAAACCACCCCAAGACCACCAAACAACAGACCTTCCCCCCTGCCCTAGGGGGGACTAGGTGGGTCACAGGTCAAATCAAATCAAACTTTATTTCTTAGAGGCGCTTTTCTTAAACCAAAGCACCTGTACATAAAATATCATCCAATAAAACATTAAAATCATACAATCAAATCAGTCTTAAAACATAATTTGGTGACACTGTATTAAACTTAATTTATAAATGCAAGGCTGAATAAATATATTTTAAACTCTTTTTTAAAACCTTGTACAGTCAGGCAGTCCTTTATCCGATGAGGTAGACAATTCCACAGGGTCGGGGGCATATAAGCAAAGGAATGAGCCCCAGATGTCTGTAATCGCACCCTGGGAATCTCTAGCAATCCCTCGTCGGTGGATCGAAGCGATCAGGAGGGGCAATAGGGAGAAAGCAGATTTTTCAGGTAGCGGGGTCCCGGGTTATGTACAGCCTTATAAGTTAGCAAACTGACCTTGAAGGTGGTATCCCATCACACTGGCAGCCAGTGCAGTCCACGGAGCACAGGTGCTATGTGACTAGTCCTAGACGTACTAGTCAACAACCTGGCAGCCACATTCTGCACTAGCTGTAGGCGCTGTAGGTCAGGGTGCTAAATGAGGAGGACAGACCACAGAACATCTTGTTGAACCACACAGTAAGGTGAAACTACATAAACATACATAATTTTTATACTGAAGGATTTCATATCTCCCAACAGTCCCTAATTTTGACAGACACTTATCTTCAGTGCTCAGAAGCCCCTTGTATGAGGGAGGTAAGCATGGCATGGACCCAGCAGACTGGCATACATGTTGAAAAAAATGTTTCTGTGCCAATATGCCCATCCACCCCCTCTCCTTCATCACCAGAGGCCAGAACCATTTTTTCAACCACATGTACCAGTTTGCTAAGCCCGTCCCTCCACCGACCATCAACAACAAGCCACAGAACATGGCACGGACCCGGGCCAGCAGACTGGAATACATGAAGGAGAAAATGGTTCTGTGCCACTCTGCCCATCCACCCCTCCCTCCTCCATCACCAGCGGCCAGAACCATTTTTTTCAGTATGTGTACCAGTCCACCCTGGTCAGCACAGCAACACAATGCTGGCAGGGCAGCAGAAGGGACAGAAAGCAACAGTGAAGTTAAATGTCCATGCAAAAAGCTACAGCCCATCCTCCCCACCCTGTACCTACATGGCCACTATCTCCACCCAGACTAGCCACCTCGGCTACTCTCTGCACCGCAATGGACTTGCACAGCCACTCTCCCCACTCCACCACACCAGCACAACCACTCTCAACACCCCACCAGCACAGCCACTCTCAACACCCCACCCAACCAACCAACACCATTTCCAGCTCCATTTATCTTGTATCCAATTCCAGGCATCCAGGTCTGTGCCTCCTCATCACAGGCACACAAAAATAAATAAAACCACATTTTATACTGAATTTTCTTTATGTCTTTCTTGGTATGGAAAGAGAGATGTTGAGCTACTGGTCAGAAGCTTAGTTTGCCTGGCATACAACTACAAGTTACCCCGCCCCACTGACACAATGCCAGTGCCCCCACCCCACCAACACAATGCTTGTATCCCACCCCACTCACAAAACCAGTGTGACCCCAACCCCATCCACACACACACAACCAACCAGTGTCCCCTAACCCCCCAAAATCATGGCTAGTCAGTAGTCACTATAACAATAGTCAGGTAGTAGTATCATTTCTTTAGGGTGCATGCTTCAGTGCAAGATTTTTGGCTAGTCTTGTAACACTGTACAGGGGAGAACACAGAAAACAATCCCTTTTGTTCTGTTTGCCAGGCAATGGAGACAGGGACAGCAAGGCCAAGGAATTGGTCCATTTCACCACTCCACAGTGGAGAATCAGAGAAATAAAAAAAAAGTGAAAGATTACTACTTTTACAGTCAGGTAAAGGATGAGGTGGAAATAACATTTTAACATTTACTTATTTTTATGTGCTAACACCCGGCTAGCAAGCACGGAACTACCCCCCTCCTAACCAACACAGATAGTCCCACCAGAAATCCAGCCAGCAAACATGGACAGTCCCCCTCACCCTACCAACAAGGACAGCCCCCACACCCAGCCAGCAAACACGGAATGTCCTCCCACCCCACCAGCATGGACAGTTGCCGACTTGGCCCAGACACCCAGCTAGCAAACACAGACAGTCCCTTCCCCACCAACATGGACAGTTCCCCAGACACCGGTCCAGCTAACACGGACAGCCCCCCACCAGACACCTGGCCAGAGAGCACAGAATGTCCCCTCACAACCTACATGGACAGTCCCTCCCCACCAGCACGGACAGTCCCACCAGACACCCAGGCTAACAGCAAACATGGACAGTCCCCCCATGTCCCACCAAGGACAGTCCCCTCCCCCAACACTCAGCTAGCAAACATGGAATGTCCCCCACCCTACCAACATGAAAATCCCTCCCAGACACCCAGCAGGCAAACACAGAGTTTCCCTCCTAAACAACAGTGTAGTCCCTCATATACACCCGATCAGCAATCACGGACAGTTTCCCCACTCCATTAGCCAACCTGGACAGTCCTCCCCCCGACACCTAGCCAGCAAACACAGACTGTCCCCACCAGACATTTTGCCAGCAAACATATGCAGTCCTTCCACCCCATCAACACGGACAGCCCCCAGACACTGGCCAGCAAGCACGGAATGTCCCCTGCTCCACTAACATGGACATCCACCCCCAGACACCAGACCAGCAAACACAGACAGTCACCCCTCCACACCAGACACCCAGCAGGCAAACATGGAGAGTTCCCCCTCCACACCAACATTGTAGTCCCTCATAGACACCCGATCAGCAATCACGGACAGTTCCCCCACTCCATTAGCCAACCCGGACAGTCCTCCCCCCCAGACACCTGGGCAGCAAACACAGACTGTCCCCCCTCCCCACCAGACATTTTGCCAGCAAACCTAGGCAGTCTTTCCACCCCACCAACACGGACAGCCCCCGTCACCTGGCCAGCAAGCATGGAATGTCCCCCACTCCACCATCATGGACAATCCCCCCAGACCAATGATCAGCCAAGATCACCAAACAATGGCTAGTGTGGTGTCCCCACCCCTCCACCACAGCCAGTGTCCCCACAGCAACACGGCCAGTGTCCCCACACTACCCTACCCCAGAATACAGACTGTCCCCCCCAACCCGAAACACAGACCATTATCCTTCCCAGCCCCACCAAACACTGCCCGCCCCCTCAGCCACAAACACTGACCGTCCCCCAAGCACCAGCAAATGCAGACCCTCCCCAGCACCAAACACTAACCATCCTGTCAGTGAGTCAGCCCCAAAACACAGACTGTCCCCCCAACCCCACAAAACACAAACCATCCCCCATGGCCCCCAGCCCCAACCCAGCACAGTCAGTGTCCCCACCCCACCAACTTGGCCAGTGTCCACACCATACCAAACAAATAGGCCCCCACCCACACCCCACCAACATGGACAGCCTCTTCAATGGCCAGGAAATCCCCCTCAAAAAACATATCCAGAAGCCAGCCACCCCTCAGACATACTAGCAGAGTAAACCTTCCACCCCCTGACACATGGCCAGCAGCAGCAGCAGCACTTCGACACATTTCTGGGATGAGAATGGCATTCCTACAACCAGCCTGCAGCACAGTTATTATACTAAATCAGTAAGGACAGCAGCATGCAGCAGGGCACAGCAGGCCAGGAAGGCAGGTTAGGTGCATCTCTGCTCTCTGTTTTGCTACCTGCCTCCTTGAAGAGACATTTGTTATTTTATACAACTTAGTATTTGACAAACCTGTTTAACCTGTTTAACCTAGCACTACAGAAACACATTTTAAAGTCACAACCCCCCACCAAAAGACACAGCCAGAAGCCAGCCATGGTGCCACCCTCAGACATACTGGCAGAGCAAACCAACCCCCCCCCCCAGACACGTGGCCAGCAGTGTCAGCAGCAACCCCCCCCCCAAAAAAAAGACATTTCTGGGATGAGAATGGCATTCCAACAACCAGCTTGCAGCACAGTTATTATACCAAATCAGTAAGGGCAGCACTACAGCATGCAGCAGGCCAAGAAGGCAGCAGGTCAAGTGCATCTCTACTCTCTCCCGACTGTTTTACTACTTGCCTCCTCAAAGAGAGTTGGACATTTGTTATTTTATACAACTTTTAGAACTATTTTCAAGTGGTAACGTCGTCCTTTTTAAAGTGATGGAGTCATGGACACTTTCTTCTCCGATTCTCCGTTTTGACCGTTTTCCTATAAGAGAATGCTACATTGGTGTAGCTTAGCCCACTAGCCCAAAGTTTTCTTTTTTATGCACCATATCCCCTGCTGGCCCCCTTCACATTAGTTACTTACTGCTGTGTTTTGTTCTTCTGTCCCCATACACTGATGATATCCTCCCTTGGTCCCTCCTCTTATCTGACATTGCAAAACAAATCAATGTTTCCTTTCCCTGTTGTTCCCAAATCCCACACTATCTCTTTATCTCCCTCTTATGTTGTAAACTGTCATGCCAGACAGTAGCAAAATGAAATATGTCTTTAGGCTTTACTCTTTTTCCAATCTGCAGCATTTTCTGCTTAGGCGCATGATCACGACCCTGGACCTGGGCCCTCACATCACATCCTAAGCACGCCACCCGTCCCGCTCCTTGAGAGAAGATTAGCTCTCTATTGGGACTGGCTGCTGGCTGGACCCAGCGAAGTCAAATGGAAACTCGGCCAGCTCTACCTTCTGGTCGGAAAGCAGTAGCATTAAGCGGAACTGATAATTATTTGTGGCAAACTGGCAATGAGGAATAATTAAAATAACACTCACACGCTTGTGGTGTCACCCACCTCGAATAGCTCTCTGTAGTTCTCCAGCTCTCCCTAGACAATCCCCAGCCCATGCTACAGATGCTGCTCACTGCCTGATGAGCCTGCTCCTCTTTGTGGTGGATGGCGTACGGACAACTTAATGGCACCACAACTGTAGTACTGGTCATGCAAGCACACGATGGTAGGAGTTTGCAGCGCTCTCTGATTGGCTGTAACATGCAGGCTGCTATGGTTGCAGCCAATCACAAAAATTGATATTTTGGGGGTTTTCTTGCACGAGGAAATATGGACATGGTGCGCTGCCCCCCACCCCCAGACAGCAGTCAGGCATAGCTGACAGGTGACAGCCCTGAGACTGCACACATAAAAGAAAAAAAGAGAACTGGAGAAGCGGGCTCATTAAAGTCGGTCTAATTTCTCGGGGCATGCTTGCCCTCAGCCCTCCACCCACGCCAATGCAGGCTACTATTAGCACAAAGTGAAGTTGGGAGGGTTAAGTCGCCTAAGTGAGGAACAACAACACATACTGAGGGGTCACCAAAAAAACAAGGGAGGACAGCATCGAACTGTGTTGTCAGGAAGGAATGCATTGTATGGGGACAACAACAATCCAGGAGGTGCCTCATGTGCACTAGAAGTAGAGAAAATATCCGCCCAAGGAGGCCTTGATGAGGCTTTTGGGGGTAGCCCAAAACAGCTTTTCAGGATAGCACAGGAAAACTTTTCAGGGTAGCCAGGGGAGGCCTCATATGCTCTAGAAGTAGAGAACACATCATCGTGAAGAGGCCTTGTTGAAGTTTTTTTGGGGTTAACAGGCTATAAGCAGGAGAGGAAAATATTGTAGGAGAAAAGGAGGAATGGGGGGAGTAGGAAGGATAGGAAGATACTAAGTATCATTAAGATACAGGACAGTGAGAAGCACCAAGTGCAAGATACTAGTGGGCCAAGTGGTCAAGTGAGAGTGCTGCCTTGGCGCATGATAGAACTGCACTGAGGAGCTATGGGAAACAGTCACAGCTGGCATTAGCAATGGAATGTTTTCGGAGTTCATGTTTAAAAAGTGGCCTAATGCTGTTATAGAGGAGATGGCAGGAGGAAGATTAGTAATCCATTTGGGATCATGGTGGGCAAAAGCTCTTTGACCTAAGGAAGTGTGACACCTAGGAATCGTAAAGATTGTGCTACAGTATCTGAGCTTCTGGTGGGATGGCTGTTTTCATAGGGGATAAGGAGCTTCTAGACACCCATAGGCATCAGGCCATGACTCACTTTTTTCGCTAGGATGCAGGTGTGGAATCTGAACCTATCTGTAAACTGAAGCCAGTTAGCTCGGGCATATAGGTTACATCTATGTGTAAGCCATGCAGTGCCAGTTAAGAGCCAGCAGGCTTTGTTTAGAGTTACTGTGATACAGCGGAGGGCTGTGTCTGTTGCTGAGCCATAGATTACAGTTCCATAAACAACAAGAGAGACCACTGAACTCAGGAAGTGAGATTAAGGGCCTTGCAGGTAAGACTTTGCTTATGCCTATGAAGTAATCCGATACGAATATTTACAGCCTTTGCAACATTGTCAGTGTGGTCATTTATGACCCCCAAATATTTAAAATGCTGGACAAGTTCCAATGTAGTACCAGTCTCATTTGTTATAGTGAGTGGGTGTGTATGATGCCTGTTCTGGGGACTGGAAGTCAACATAGTCTTGTTTTTTAATAATTCTTAATGAGTTTTTGGTCTCTGAACCATCTTTCAACTGCAGTGAAACTGTCCTGTAGCTTGCGTTCCAGGGTTAAAGGGTCAGAGTCACTTGCATACAGGACTGCATCATCTGTGTAGAGCAGAATTTGACAACTATTAGTGAGAAGGAGTCAGTTTAGGAATCAACTGAACAAAATAGGGCCCAGTATGGGGCCCTGGGGAACCTCAGAGTGAACGGGTCTGCTATCAGATAGGACACTATCAATCCTAACTTGCTGAGAGCAATTCACGAGGTAGCTCTTAAATCAGGTGACTGTATTATTAGACAGCCCTCAACTAGTAGGTCATGATTAACCATGTCAAAGCTTTAGACAGGTTGATAAATGTTGCGCTGACCAGTGCAGCATGGTCCAGGGAACCGTGAATATAGCCAATAAACTCAAGTAAAGCAGTAGTGGTGCTGTGACCTTTGCAGACGTGTCTTGCTGCTGATAAAACTAGCTAAAGAACAATGTGCTTTTATTTGACAAAACAATTTTGATTTAGCATCTTGGATATTATTGATTGCTTTAGAGTTGATTTTCCACCGTGGTAGAGCCAAGTCTGGGGGCTGGAAGGCACAACAATTAACAAGGGGCACTAAACTGGCAGCATTAGAGCTACTATGAAAATGTGATGTGGCCTGCTATATAATCAGGGGGTTTCTTATAGTGGGTAATAACAAAAACCTAACACTTTATTGAAAAGTTAGAAGAACTGTGTTTTGCAAGCACAACTTAATTAATGATCCCACCGGTGCTGGCACATGAGATCAGTATTAAGAGAGTGTTAGTTGGATATTGAAATTATATGACCATTTGGGCTCAGGGGAGTAGTAGTTGGGCCTCATCACTGCACCACAGCATAAAATCATGTTGCAATTTCAACAAGATGTGTCTCTGCAGACAGCAAGACAAGCTGAAACAAAGTGCGATAGTTTTGTGAGAAATGGTATCATGCTGCTATATTTCTTAAGTTGATTTTAAACAATAAATTAACTAGCAGAACTTACGTTCAAGTTCATGTGTCAGTATTTTGTGCAGCCTGATGTTTTGCTTTGAACATCTTGTAAGAAAGACACACATATTTGAGTAATGAGGCTGCAAAACGACTGAGAGTGACACTTGCCCCACATCACCATGTGCTTTACCTGCTTCTTCTTTTCATTTCATTTTTTGGTTATAATTAGAATTCTTATTAGAAAAAAAAATATTTTTGTAAACAGGAAAGGCAGTACAGAGTTACAGAAATGATGCAGGTGGAACAATAGGTGTAGCAGACATGTGGCTGCAGTTACAGGTGTTGCAGGGAAATGCATTAAATCCAAGTTGATAGGTGAGTCTGGGAGGATAATGCTATAGTGTTAGCATCAGTTGCATGACAAATCATCACTTTCAGAAAGACTGTGGGTATAACCACAATTATTGCACTGGATATTGTCGCAAACTGCCTCTAGGTAACACATGCAAAATGGCTAGCAACCTCTTGTAATCAGATATTAAACTTATTATGGTACAAATGTGGTGGCTGCCTTTAATTTGTATAGAGTCAGTTTTTCCCAAATTTTGTCAAACACTGGCAGATGGTTTAAATAGTAATGTTTTTTTTTGCCAGCTGATTGAGGGAATCTGTAATCTCTGTTCACTGGGCAGTTGTAGGGGAGTGAGACTTTAGCCAAAGCTTAGTGATCACATTTTTAGCTCCGGTGAGCAAAATGAAGATACATTTTTTTTTTTTACTTATTATTTATCCACGCCTTGCATCCCCATGACCCCCTCTCCTTCCGTGCTCAAGGAGTGACATCCTCCACATCAACCTCAGCCATCTGGGTCTGCCCCTAGAGTGCCTCGCTGCCATCGAGACCCAACTTGACAGCCCCGCTTACCCTCCAGGTGGAGCGAGGAGAGGCATCCCCACACTACCTTCCCTCTTGTCCTCTGCAGCGAGCATGCACAGTGGGATCTGCCCTTTGGTTGGCCTGATGCCGAGAATGGCTAAGGAGAACTTCATCTAGGGGCTGGAGGCATTTTATTCCAAGCTTGAACTCTTCCCCTGTAACCCAACCCCCTGAGATGCCGGCGCAGAGAGTCAGCATGAAGACACATGCTTGCTCTCAAGTGCCTAACAATGTCCTCCCTCCCTGGCTCCGCGATACAAAGCTGCCGTTCCCCTCAAGAGTCGGTGCATCCACCAGCTCCCGTAGGACGTCGGGTGCTAGACAGCACTCCTGGCATCCCACCTCGAGGGAGGAGATCATCCATGGGGATGCTCCATCCTCCCTCCCCTTGCCGACCCCCACCTACCCGGGTCCATTCCCCAACCCGGGTCACTGGTGTAGCGTGAGGTGTGGCATCCAGCGCCTCAACTCTCAGTGCCACCAGGCTGCAGATCAATTTTAATTGTCTTCCTCTAATATGCAGGCTAGAGGGGATCACACACATTACTAATAACATCAGTGTAAGAGGCCTGGGTAGGAAAACATTCTTTCTAGGATTTGGGCTAAAGCTCCCCAAAATGATGCCAGAACAGGGTACCTCCTGAAAACATGCACCCGATCTGCCAGGGTTTCCCCGCAGTCCCTCCAACATCTGACAGCTCACTCCCCCAGATATTTCATTTGGACAGCAGAGGTATGAAAAAATCGGGTCCAGCATTTCCATGGAAACTCTTTGAGATAAGCAGCCAATGACAGTTTATAGGAGGGTAAGACATATTTTAGCTGATGCTCCACATCACAGGTAGTCTGCAGCTCCTCTGTTGATTTATTGAGGACCGTGGATGTAGAGTCCCTAGACTGGTCTGTCAGGGTGGGGAGAAGCTAGTCTACCAAATGTACCACCACCACCCTCCTGCTGGTGAAATTGAATGTGAGTGAAGAGTTCTTATCGTGGCTCTGGGAGCTTCTTGCATTTTGGGTAATGTGTGGTTATAGCTGTCAGAATCAGAAAGAAGCAAAAGTGGTCTGTGGTTGGAAGAGAATATAGTACCTATTCCAGAGCTCCTGAAACAACAAAACTCCTCTTGTGCCCAGTAATAGAAACAAATAAGTGAGCCCCCTTCTGGCCCAATGTCAGAGGAATGGATCAGCTTTGGTCAGGGGGTTAGTATGGTCATGCGTAAAGGCACCCAATCAGGGGCCATGGTCCCAAAGCAAGGTGCCCTGCAATATCTTGTGCCAAGCTAGTAGTGTGGTGGCTCTATGTTGAAACAATCTGGAGAAAGGGAGAGAACCTGGGGGTTTGGCATAGAGGATCACCCCTATGTCGTGCAAATTGCTCAGGATGAATTCAATATTTTTCCAGTGGGCTTGGTAAGTGTCTGATGTCGAGAGACAGATCACCCACAATTGACAGGCAAGGGTATATACTGTAGTTCTAGGTTCGGGAAGTTCACCACCCCTCTTTGCACTGCCAAAAGTTGTAAGAAGGACATGCAGATACTCAGCAATTCACCACCCCACAGGAACTGAGACAGAAGCTTATTTCAAACTTAGAAATAGCTCCAGGTTGGCATTAATGGGAGAGTCTGTAAATGATATAAGATTCTTAGCAAGATGTTTTGTCTTATATGTAACCCCCCCCCCATCGGTGGGGCTTACCTTGACCAACTCTCCCATTGCTCACCGCCACCTGGTCCAGGTCCTTGGTGCCCAGTGAGGTCTAAAGCTGGCCCCCATATTGTTTCCCTGCTGGCAGGGGGCCAGAGGAGCAAAGACACATGACCACTATGCAGTCACATCACAAATGGTAGAGCTGGTGTCTGCAGAAATGCAGTAGCACAATTTCATTTTAAAGTTACTCTTGCAGTGAAACAAAGGCCACCCCTCCTTGCTTTCGGACCCCAGTATCAGCTAATTTGGACCTGGAGACATGAGGGAGGGACCAGTGGGACCCCAAAGCAAGTTTTTAAAAATGCGTTATAACACATGTAAATTCAACAGCAGATGCTGCTGGGAAATGTAATTCCTCCACCACCACTGAAGGGAGCCTGCCTGTTCTTGGGGGGGGTAATGCTATGGAACCAGCAATGAGTGAGGGAAACCCTGCTTTTGCCTCTCTTTTCACTGGATTGAAGGCCACAGAGGCAGCTGTTGGACAATGGGTCACTTATTTATAAAACCTGTCTAGTCTGGTTACACCAGGAATGTAAAGTTGGAACTGCTGTGTAAACTATACTATAGCAGCCATATTAGCCATGTTTGACCCTGCAGCCAGCCAATGAGAGAGCAGGAAGCCCTAAGGGATTGCAGCTATGACTCCTGGGAAAAGAGGCAAGGAAAATTCTTGGTGCCCAAACAGACAGCCAATTTGGCACTGAAGAAGCCTAATGAATATTAATTTTCTGACGGACAGACTGCATCAGAAAATCAGGTTCTGCCTTGAGCTCCTGAAACCCAGAGGACAGAGACTGTTCAGTTCAGCTGGAGCCCCTCCTGAGGGGGGAGGGCTCTGGCTTTTGCTCCAGAGAGATGAAGATGGTTTGCCTGAGGCCTACAAAGCTACTAGCCCAGGAGATGTTCTGTATTACCTTCCAGTGGAGGGAAGGTGCTGTTCCCGAATTAAATGCTGATTTGCTGACCTGAAGCAAGAAAGTACCTGAGAGAGAGTCCCAGGGAGAAGAATCTTCTCTGTAATTGACAAGTAAAGAAGAAGAAGACCTGCTCGGGCATTAGTGGGGCCTCTAGCCTGGGAGGTGCTCTACATTGCCTTGTGTTGACTTCCACTGGCTGGTAAGAGTTGCTGCCTGACTGAAGGTGTTGCTCTGCTGACCAGTGTCAAGGTATTGTCAGAGAGATTCCCAGAGGAAGAGGAAACTCTGCTGTGATGCTTGGAAAACGTTTGGAGGTATTCCTGGGGTTTGCATATCCCCCAATCAAGGAATGTTAGACCTCTGCTGTTTGTGCCTGAGAAAGAATGGAGACCTACTTGGAGGCTTGTGTAGCCAGAGAGCCAAGGAAGGATTACCTGATGTTTCCAGTAGTTGGAAAATAAAGTGAGATGGTGTGCCTGTCTTCTCTTCACGTGTGAGCCTGTAAGTGAGAAGAATCATTCTTCTGTTCCATTTGGAAGGCTTGTCAAAATCTTCCCTTGCTTCAAAGAATCTGAGAGACTGTTTCCTGCTAGCATTTGGTGGAAAGCCTAGAGACTATGTCCAATAAAGAAAGGGCCACTGCTGCCTGCTGGCAGTGTAGCTGAAGCCATCTATAGCGAGACGCTCCTGCCTTCCTGAAAGAAAGTGACTGCCATTCAAGGTCAGTCTGGGGAGTCAGCCAGTTGGTGCCACGTCGAGGCATTGCCATCATCTCACCCTGAGGGTTCCATCCTGGATGTGAAGGTTGAGGCATGTTGGCCCAGGCCCCCAATGTTGGCCTGCTCCAAACCTGTGATGACAAAAGAAGAAGACAACAAGCTGCCAGAAAAGCTGAGAGATGTCCTGTCTGCTAAAACTGCAAGTGCCTGCTGCTGAGGAGGCCCTAGCTGCAAGAGATGCAGAGAGAAGGTCCAAGCTGCAAGAGATGCAGAGAGAAGGTACAAGCTGCAAGAGCCTGCTGCTCATCTCAGCAATCAAAATTACAGGCATCCAAGTTCTACTGATTCAAATACTTCAGATTAACAGTCTGAAAGGCCACCAGCCTGACAGGCCATGAGACTGTGTCTTCAAGTGAGTAATTCAGGGCTTGCCCTACATCTTGGGAACTGTAAGTAGTTGCATTCCATTGTTGGCAAGTAGACAAATAGTACTTGCCACCAAAGTTCTAAGTTTAGCTGCCCAGCCAAAGCTTCAAGCCTTATCAAGTAGTTATTGCAACCAATGGCAACAGGTTTGAATCTAATTTAAGTGCACTAACACTTGCCAACCAGCTACAATGCACCAAGCCTTATCGAAATGACTATGGACTCCTAGTGTTGTTGCTTCTTTTAAAGAGACCCTTCTTTTCCACTGTGTTAACTCCCTTCATGTACGTGAAGGATTCTATCACATCACCCTCTGCCTCCCCTCCCTCCTCCCTCCCTCCCTCCCTCCCTCCCTCCCTCCTCTCCTCCTCCTCTCCTCCTCTCCTCTCCTCTCCTCCAGGAAGTACATCTTTAGGGCTTTCAGCCTCTCTTTATATGACCTATCCTGTTGCCCCTTGATCATTCTAGTTGCTTTCCTTTGGACCCCCTCCATCATGTCAATGTCCATCTTGAGGTATGGATGCCAGAACCTCACCCCATATTCTAAATGCAGTCTCACCAATGACCTGTCCAATTGTAGAATCTGCCTACTACTGAATCATTTTGCAGTACACCTTAGCATCCTGTGCACACTTTCGCCACAGCATTCTTGCATTGAGAGGAATGTTTCAGGTCACTCGTAATTAACACCCCCAGATCCTTTTCCTCTTTGGAAGCAGTTACCTGAACTTTTCCTAAGTAGTGCTGGGGTGTAATGCATCTAGCCCTGGGGATTTGTCCACCCTTAGTGCCATCAGCCCCTCCCTCACCCTTTCAATCTCAATGACCCCTATTGCATCACCCCCTGTTCCCCCCTCCTATTCCCTGCACAAGATAATGCTCCCTTCTTTTCCTTTGTGAAGAAAGAGCAGAAGTATTCATTTAATACCTCTGCTTTGCTTTTATCTTCATCAACCCAGTCATCCCCCTTCCTCAGCCTGACAATGCCCTCCTTCTTGTCCCTCCTTTCGCTCATGCAGCAAAAAAAAAAGCCTTTTCCCCTTTCTTTATTCCCTCTGCTATTTGGAGCTCCTTCTGTGCCTTCACCTGCCGTACTTCCCTTCTTACCACCTTAGCTAGCCTCTGGTATTATCCCATGTCCTCATCCCTTGCTGTTCTTTAGAATTTCCTCTAGGCTGCCCTCTTTTCCCTTATTATTCTGGCCACCTCTCTGTTAAACCAGCTTGGTGGCCTAGCTCCTAATTTCTTGACCCTCAGTTCAATGCAGCTGCTTGTGGCCTTCTGAATGGCACCCCTAATGGTATCCCATAGTCTGTCCACCCCCATCTCCACTTTAATGCTCCACTGGTCTTCCCTAATCAATTCCCTCTTCCTTTTAAAATTTGGTCTTCTGAAATCTAACAGTCTGGTCTTGGTGAGGCTGTCCTCCCTACCTATGTCTAAACTGAACCACACTGTGCTGTGGTCACCCAGGGGTTCCCTAATATAAATCTCCTGTACATGCTCCCCACTGGAAAGCACTAGGTCCAGGATTGCACTTTCCCTGGTAGAACCAGTTACATACTGCATCCTGAAGCCATCCAGGATTGCATTCAGGATTTCCTGACTTCTGCCTCGCATGTGATGAGAGTGGTCCAGTCCAATTTAGGTAGGTTGAAATCTCCCATCACTACCACCTCCCCCCTCTGCTGCATTTCTCAACTGTAAGCACATCTCTCTGTCCTTGTCCTCAGCCTGGTTGGGCAGCTTATATACAACCCCTATCCTGATATTTCTTCCTCTGCTGTTCTGTAGCTGAAGCCACAGTGTTTCAGTGGTCTTCTTTTCCTTTTCTTCCTCTCCTGTGCAGATTATTCCTACCCCACTGTATGCTGCTACCCCCTCCCTTGCCTGTCTTTCTGTCCCTTCTTTACTGTTTGTAGCCTGAGACTGAGAGATCCCAGTTGTGGTGCACTGTGGCCCAGGTTTCCCGTAACTGCTGCTATACCCACCTTACCCTCTGCCAAGAGAGCATCCATTTCTACAGATTTACAGGTGACATCATTGTTTACTTGGCTAGGCTGGACAAAGACTGGATTATGTAATTTAGAATTCTCACAGCAGCATAAGTCACTTTGGAATCAACTGCTCCGGGGCAGTTTAGAATGCTCAGACGGGAGTCAGTCAGTAGTAGTTCAGTGTGGAGCTCTGAGTGAGCAGCAGAGTGTGGAAGTGCCTGGCAGTCTGTTCTGAGACTGGGTGAAGAACTTCTGGTAGTTCTCACACCAGTGTGTGAGATCCAGTAGTACCAAAGGAAGTGGTGGAGACCATTGCCTGCAGGACTCCAGTGGATCATTCCATAGAGAATTGGTTTGGACTTCAGTTCTATGGATCCCAAGGGGCAGTCCCCTGAAGGTCCTGAAGCATGTCAACTGCTCAGAAAGAAAGAGTGTTCTGTGTGAAGTTATGACAAGCGACCTGTGCAGGGAAGAGATGTTTCTTCCAGCATCCATATCTGTATCATAGGGACAAACAAACCCATGAGTACAGTTACATGGGACTGTTTCTTGGAGGTTTGTCTGATATGTATTTGCCAGGATATAAGGCTAAAGTACACCTGTCAGGGCCCCTGTATCTCCACAAACATGTTCTGAATGTGGAGTTTTAAAGTTGGGAGTCTTTTTGCAATCCAAGTGAACTGAAAGGCTCAGTTTGGTGTAATCCAGAAGGAATGGCAGAGACTGGTTGGTACCAGAGTACGCATCCTCAGTCAGGGCTAACTGGTTCATGTATGGGCACCAGGTTACCCTGGGTGTGTTAACAAAGTTCATTGAGTCAGGTGGAAAGAACAGTGAAATGTTTTAAAGTATGTGGACCTCCTCCTCCTACAAGATATATTCTTTAGGAAATGAAGGTCCAGAGGTCCCTAGTTCAGAGGGGTGGACAGTTCTGTTTTCCTGTGTGGAAAATAATGTACTAAAGGCCCAAGACAAATGTTGTTTCTGGAAAGAAAAGTATTTTGTCCTGAACAGTCCTGAAAAGTCAGTTCCAACCTGGGGGCCACCCCATTCTGTGTTTGCCATCTGTCATAAGAATAAAGCCATATGGCACAATCCCATTTTCTAGTTGTGGACATTCCATCTATGCTCCCTGTATGAACTTGCAATTTATTTTTTTTGTATTAACAGTTTTATTGTGATTTTTTCATTTTTTTTTTTTTTTTGCTTTCAAGATTTAAATTTCCAAAGAAAATTACAGTATGAAATTAAGAAGATCAAATAGTATATACTGTAGCTTAGCAAACAAACTTCTTTGTTAAGTATCAGGATTATTGTTAGGTCATGAAAGACAACATATAGATACATGTCCAAAAAAACCCATCAAGTATAACATTTAATGGCTAGAAAAGAGATAGCATAAGGGTCTTACTAAAAACAAAAGGACTTCTATTAACAATTGATGTAGACAGATAAACACTGGGTAAATAGTTTTCCCTGTTCCATGGTTTCTAAAACTTGTTATTGGGCACCCTCAGAAGTTAGAAGTTAGACCTAGCATAGCCCTAGCACCTCTCTCTCCCAGAACATGGAGTAAATATAAATGTTATTTTGTACCCTAACCCCGACCTCTGAGACTCTGTGCCAGGTATTTGTCCCAGCACAAGGGGTGATGCCTATTGCTATGCCAACTTGTGGTCAGTTGCCTTGTCTGTGGCACAAGTTTGGGGCTTTCCGGTCACCAGATGCTGCTCTTGGTCATGGCAGGGTTGCACATACCTTAAGTATGGGTCCAGCGGGTTAGGATTGCTGGTGTTACCTCAGAAAAAAAGCCAGTCTTTTCAGGGGTCCCACAGGGGTCCATCCTGGGGCCACTACACTTCAGCCTCTTCCTCAATGACCTTCTCAGTGTCTGCCACCAGAAATTACTGCTCTACGCCGATGACGCAGTCATGTTCACCAACCACCAAAACGCAGAGCTCCTCGAGAAACAATTACAGCTTGAATTCATGCAAATCAAAGAATGGTTCAAGTCACACAAACTGGTCATGAACTACAGCAAAACAAAGGTTATGACATTCTACAACGCCAGAAGCAAGTACAAATCCCATGACCTCACCATCCTAAACCAAACAGGGACCTTACTTGAACACGTTCCTGATTTTAAATACCTAGGTGTCACATTGGACAGCTCACTGTCCTACCACCGGCACATATATCTCTGTCGTCAAAACCACCAACATCCGTATAGGCCTGCTCTACAGGCACAAACACTGCATGACTCCTGACCTCTCTGTGGCTATCAACAGCTCTGTCACCTCCATCATCGATGCGGGCTAGCAATTTATGGTCTGCCTCGCCTGCCCTCAGCAGAATTACAGTTGCACTCAACAAAGCATGCAGACTGCTAACTGGGGCTGATTGACTTGCACACACTTGTAACCTGTACACTCAGGCAGGATGGCTACCTCTCATCAGCCGGCTACAGTATCAAACCTGCCTCTTAGCCAAAAAAGTCCTCCTCGGGGTCATGTCTCCGGGCATTGAAAAGCTACTTATTGAAGACCACAGCACCCAGAGAACTAGAAGTTCACAACAACTAACCTTCCTTGTCCCCAGATGCCGGACTACCGTGGGCCAGAGGACCTTTGCCCACAGAGCACCACAGTGGCACAATACTCTCAACAAAGAAACTCTTACTGCTGCTGCTCTTGGCCCTTTTAAGAGACAACTCCAACTTCATCTAATTTCAACTAGTCGTTGTGACTGCCTCACCTAATCGGGGGCCCACCGTTCACTGCCCTCCACTTCAGTCTTGAAAGCTATCTCTCCCCACCTTGCCTCCTTCTAGCTGCCTACCCCCTTGCCCCATCTCCCTTTCCTCCCCCAGGGCATTTCCTGAATTCTATCCCTCCTCTCCCTCCCCTTTACAGCTCTTACCCTCACCGTCTACTCTCCGACAATGGCCTTCCTGCCTGCATACCCCCCTTCCCTCTCACCTGCAGTACTTCTTTCCAAGATTGCCCTTGGCTGGTTATGTCATGCTACCTAACATTTGGCACATTTTGAATTACTGGAATTTCCTAAGCCTCAATCTTTTACTTCTTGTTATTGTGTAACTATGTATTATTATGTTGACCTTTGTATGTATGTATACCCCCCATTCCTTTGACGTGGAACCTTTGTAAACGAGCAGTTCCTGCTCAAAGGTATTTGTAATCCTAGATTTCAATAAAATAAAAATAAATAAAATAAGTAAATAATTGCAAATGTATTAAACACGGTTTGGGTTTGTGATAATCCAAGTGTGGAGTGACTTTATGGGGAGGTGCGTAGGAACAGAATCCTTGCGGGTTGTACTGCTTAACATCTGACCCACTTTGAATTTTAACTCTGAGCAGAGGCACTGTGCTATTTAGGTTATATCTTTGGGAATGAACCCCCCTTTTCCATCAGAACAGAGGCAAGGCCTCTCAACCTGGTTTGTGACCACCCAGGCAAGGATAATAGCCCACTGATGCACAGCACCCTGATTACATATGTCTGCCACTCTGTTTAGGAAAGATAGTTGGAGTGTAGACCATCTGTCTATGTCCATCATTGTATTGTCTACTAAAGGTTCATAATTAAAGATATTCAGATGATCTGAGTGTTTCATAGTTTGTACCCCCAGGCAATTCAGATCATTTCTGTTCCACCTGATTTTAAGCCAGTTCCTGAGGGCCTGGTCAGGGGCATAAGCAAACAAATTCACCATATTGTTTGTGTTGAGGCAAAAGCCTGCTAGGGACTCAAACATGTCCAGGAGATTCCATGCTGTCATAACAGAGGCTGAGGGGTTAGTTATAGTGAGCAGAGTATCATCAATGAAAAGTGCTATTCTGTAATCTCTGCCCCCTATGTTTATGTAGTAGTAGCAGTATTAGAAATAGTAGTAGTAATAGTAATAGTAGTAGTAGCATCAGTAGTAGTAAAAGTAGTAGTAATACTAGTAGTAGTAGCAGTAGTAGTAATAGTAGTAGTAATAGTAGCAGTAGTAACAGTAGTAGTAGTAGTAGTAGCAGCAGCAGTAGTAGTAATAGTAGTAGTAATACTAGTAGTAGTAGTAGCAGTAGTAGTAATAGTAGCAGTAGTAATAGTAGTAGTAGTAATAGTAGTAGTAGTAGCAGCAGTAGTAGTAATAGTAGTAGTAATACTAGTAGTAATAGTAGCAGTAGTAACAGTAGTAGTAGTAATAGTAGTAGTAGCAGTAGCAGTAGTAGTAGTAGAAGGAGGAGGAGGAGGAGTAGCAGTAGTAGTAGTAATAGTAGTAGTAGTATACTTTTATTCATAAACAATGAAAGGGAATGACTCAATTGAGCAAAGCTAATTTACAATGAGATCCCAAGCAGCATCCATTCAGTTCCCATACAGTCACCATAGCATTTGACACATTCCATTACAATAGAAAGCTTATATAAATTGACACAATCAATATTAAAACACTTACTGTAAACACATTTTTAAATGAACAGTATTTCTAAATGTTCCTTATTAAGCAGAATGGTAAAGATCTATTACCCTGTTCCCTATATCATTTTTTTTAGATTCCTTATGTAACCCCTTTGTTACCCGGGGTTACTAGAATCCCAGTAAGACCTAGTGGTAGGCAGAGAAGGCAGCTTGTGAAACTCCAGTTAAATGGGTTTCACACTGTCTCACTCTGTCCTCAGTCACAGCTGAGACTTGAGAGATGACATCACCATAGAACTGTCGCAGCTGCATGAGCCACATTGGAATCTACAGCTCAGGGAGTGAGTTTAGAACTTTGGGAAATTTCAAAGTCATTCTTCAGTTTGTTATAAAGCAAACAGGAAGGAAGTCGGTCAGTCTTCAGTTTGTTTCAAAGAAGAAGGAAGTGTTCCTGTGTTTACCTTTTTTTTTAAAGTGGTGGAGACCACTCCCCCGGTCTCAGTGCCCCCCTTCCTCCGGGGGGGGGGGAGGAAAAGTTCTCTGTGGGTTCCAGGGGCAATCCCCTTCTCCCACCATGGAAGGAAGCTGCCTGATTTTATTTAGTCTGTTCTTGTATAAAAGCAAAGGTTATAGTACTTCGCCTGTGGGACACCTGCAACGAATGGGTGAGTGTTTGGCTCCATTTGAAGGGGCAAACAAATTGTTTTCTTCAGTTGGGAAATGAATGTGGACTGCTATTTGGGAGGACTATGTTTACTAGGACAAACAAATGGAGCAGTAAAACAGTCTAAAGTTTTAAATGGATTTCAAGTAATGGGGACTGCTATTTGGGAGGACTATGTTACTAGGACGAACAAATGGAGCAGTCAAACAGTCTAAAGTTTTATTGGATTTCAAGTAATGCTGTAGAGGGGGTGCTTCAGGTCATCCACCGTTCAATCTACATTTTAAAGTTCTAAAGTTTTCTGTGTGTATCCAGAGAAATGGCCGGGTATGGGCTGTGGGAGCTGGAGGTGGGAAAACACCCCATCTTTAGTAACCAGGTCCATCTCTACGGATTTCTTCTGTGTTTTGCTACTTGCCTCATGCACTTGGCCAGTGATGGGGTGGGTAACCAGATGTGGGTCGCAACTTGAAAATCTCTCTAGGAGTCACAGACTCTAAGTGGTGTGGGGAGCCACAGGATGGGAAAATTACTCCTTGTTAGATGGGAGTCTCCTTGTTTGATGGGATGTCTTTCCAAGCAAAGTTTGGGTTCATTCTTCAAGTGGACCATCAGTCAAGTGGCCAGCAGGGGAGCCGGGCCAGTCGGGCTATGTATCCAAAGTGCATGCAAAGTCCGGGCTGAGTGCCTGGTGGGTCCAAAGCCAGACAATTGTAGTAATGTGTTCATTCCTCAAATGAACCGCTTAGTTAACCTCTAATCTGCACATACAGTGAAAGTAGCCCTTTGGGGGACCATGCAATGCTTTGTTTTGTTTAGTTAGTTAATAAATAAAGCCACACTGAAAAATCCCAATTCTGGTTCTGGACATTACAGTTATTGCTTCCTGTAGTTGGATTTACTTGGGTGCCCTTGTGCAGAGTAGCCAAACCTAGGTCCCTTGTGCCAGGTAATCTCATCCTCCCCGAACCCAAGTCCCCCACTAGATATTGCTGCCAACGCCAACAGCATGCCACCTGTCATTTTAGTAAAAAGGCAGGGGTGGGGGTCCTTCCAAAAATGGAGGCACCACTTTGGATTTGTTCGGGAAGGAAGGTGGTTGGGCAAGTAGGCTAGCATTTTGGCTATCTGGCAATCAGTAGCCCAAAAAAGTTGAAGCAATTTCCCTTGTGTGTTGCTGTGTGCTGTGAATCTTGTGCTGCTGTTTAAAAAATGCCAACTGTTTACCAAGGAGCTGTAAAGCCAAAGTGTGTGTCCTTGTCCTGCATCAAAAATTGTTTACAGCGCTTTTGTCAGTTTTAAAATGAATTTCTGTGAAGGAAAGTGTGGAAAACTAGGGGTAGCAACAGAGAAAGTATGCTCTGGACGTTTGAAATGCTTTTAAAATGAATTTCTGTGCAGGAAAGTGTGGAAAACTAGGGGTAGCAACAGAGAAAATATGCCCTGGACGTTGGAAATGCTTTCTGTGCAATGCTAGAGACTGCAGAGTTAATGGCAATGTTACATGGTTGAAATGGGCTCCCACTGTGAGTCAGTTGAGGAAAAAAGTGCATTTTTCAGTTTAAATTTGCCTGCTGGACGATCGCCGTGAGGAGAGGAGCCCTCGCAATGAAGAAGAGGCTCATTTGCATGGCGTTGTGTGGTTGGTCAGTTTGCCATTAGTCCCGCCCCTCAGCCAGCTCTTCTGAGTCTGCTTCAGCATTCGAGAGGGAGACAGAGAGTAGTGCTTGTACTGGCATTGGAGGAGCGTTCGCGAAGTAATCAAAGTGTTGTAAACAGTAAAAAAGTGACTTTCTAGTTAAAAATCGGGCTCAACCGCATATCGATCATAGGATCAGTGAATGTGTGGTTAAAATGGCGATGCGAGACTGCCCCCGTTTGCATTCTGAGGCCTTCAAAAATCTGGCTGCAGCCATTTTACCATCGCAGCAATCTGCTACAATAACAGTGAGTAAATAATTAAAACTGCCCAAATCAGTGATTTTCAGTAATACCATATAAAATGTGTGTGCAGCTGTATGAGTCGCTTTGCAAGTAGCGATTGTGTGTGATGTCCTGCTGGCAAGGTGCAAGTCTATAAAGCCATTAAATGTGTGCATAGCAATGAAAGTAGCCTCAGTTTAAAGTTTGCGTAAGGAGTGAGACTGTGGGTTGTAAAATGTGCAACACTAGTAGAAGCAGGCAATCCTGTGCTGAAACCTGAAGTTTTAAGGGACTATAATTAAATGAATGTTGCCAGCATGTGAAAGTCCAAGGAAAATCCTGTAAATGTGAACAGCCAGAACAGAGCAAGTTGTGCAGTTTGAGTAAAGTTATTAGTAGCTGATGTTAATCGGGTGCGAGTAGGCTTGACCAGAGTCTGAATGTTGATGCACAGAGTGCTGCGACCGCCATTACAGGGTGGGGCGGCAAAGTAAACACAGCAGCAGAGGAGCCATTTTAAAGCTACAGAGTGTGTTCATTTAAAGTAGGACTTTCAGTTACAGTGAACTTTTGTTTATTTTTCTGCAGTTATGGCCTCATGACCAGCTCATTAGCCGAATCATGCCCGGGTTGCAGTAACAGCAGCAGTAAATAGATTGAGAGATATTGAAAAGTGGTGCTACAGAGGGCAACTCCCTCCTGATGTGGCAATTCCTAATTATCCAGTGCGTGTATGCCAGATGTGTTTGAGTGCTGGAAGGGATGTCTTCATGATTCCTCACTGTGCTGGATGCCTTCAAAAATATGGCTTGTATAAAGCGCCTCTAATTCATTTGGCTCCCACATGGACAAAAATTCAGGAATCTGCAGTTGGCAGCACACAGTATCAGGCAGAGCCTGTGGAGGAAGGTCCCTCGGGGGAGTGTGGCACAAAGTTAGAGAGTGCAGAATTAGAGACTGAATCTGAAATTGAAGTATTGGATGCTGGATCTCAGAAGGCAAGTTCAGATAAAGCATCAATAGACCCCTGGATGGGGGGCCCTAGCCCAAGTCTCGAAGGTGAAGATGAGATGCGGGAGGCCTTTGAATGGGAGGTGTCGTCCTCTGCTCCTAGTGATGAATGGATAGTCTCGGGGGTGAGAACTACTGCTCACTCCTGGGCTCAGATCCTCTGTGAAGAGGAAGATGAGGGGGAACCTATGTGGCCTTGTGAGAAAGGAATGGGTACACAGCCTCAAGATCTTGCCTCAGAGGAATGTGTTCAAGAAGGTGGTGATGCCACTGCCTGGCTTCACCAGAAGAAAAGAAGTCAGGATCCTTTTTAATTTCATTGAGGATGCAGGCTGGCAGGACCAGGACTGGCCACCCCCAAGCCAGGCCAGCGGTCTCAGATTGACCAATGCAAGTAAAGAGGAGAGACTGGTTCGTAGAAAGGCCAATGAAATCTTTGGTATGACCTTTCCTACCTTTCCTCAGAGAGTCTGGGAGGAGATTGAGAACTGCAGGAAATCCTGGATCTGGGATGAAGCAATGAAACATGTGCATCCTGGGGCTAACCAGCATGTAAAGAATAGACTGTTCCACGAAAAGAATACACAGTGGAAGAGAGGCAGGACACTGTTTATGGACAGAGTGAGAATAGTGGGCCGGAGAGGGACGTGAAGTCTCCCACTGTGTGAATTATGGCGTCAGGCAGATAATAATTCAAGCCCCTGACCCCCTCTATTATTGGCCTCAGTGCAAGGACCTCCCAGTAATTAAGCCCGTGCCTACAAAATGGAAAGCCGAGCAGTGGTAGTCAATACTGCCACATCTAGACTGTGAAGTGCCCTTATTGATCTGCCAATATGAATAACCAAGGACTCAGGTGCTCCACATTCATCAGTCCACAGTGTACTGTCCTGTTCAGCAACCATCTACTGGCCCACCAGATGACTTCAGATCCAGAGGACACCAGCCCAGCTGTTTTCCTGTTCATCGCCTGGTAATCGGATGACGCCGGACCAGCTGTTTTTCTTTTTGTTCCTGTTCTAAGGTTCCTTCTCCAGAGATGACATCAGCCCAGCTGTTTCCAGATGTGCCCTCCTGTGTTCCCGGAAGATGTCCGCCCAGCTGTATCATAAGAAATGCTGCCAGGGAGAGTCTTCGGCTGTGGTGCAGGTCGGTGCCTAGTCTTATACTTCAAGAGGCTGGTAAGTCCAAAAAAAAAACCCCAAAAAACCTTTTTCTATTTTTATGACATTGCAGTACACACCCTACACTACAGACTTCAAAAATGTGTGAACTGTCCACAAAGACTCTCCCCTTTGGGATTATGGCCTTTAAGAACTATGTTTCATGGGGCTCTGGCCCAGGAGAGACTCTTTAATGGACTAGCCTTCGGGCCTTGTGGTCACTAGTTGGGACTTTTAGGGCACTCCATCCCCCCAAATGTGTATTGTAAATAATGTCATTATTGTACTTTAATGTAAATACTGTGTTTTCTACCTTTTCTAAAAAAATAATTTTGGGGGGGGGTTGTTCAGTGTTTTTCTGTATGGTAAGGGTTGTTGTTGTCATTGTTGTTGTTTAGATAGACTGTGCATGCAGATTAGGATGTGTTTTTTTTTTTGTTTTTGTCTTTTCTTACAGGTGTTCCTGGAAGACAGAAGAGAAGACAAGAAGAGGAGAAGGGGCTCATCGGAGTTCCTCGTCAGTGCTTATGGTGTGGAATTTAAATGTACTGTATTGTTATTGCTAATGGTTGTAGTTGCACCCTGCCCAAGGTCGGGGAGGTCCCCAGGTTTTGTTTTGTTTGGGAATGTTATGTTAAGAGGCAGATAGACTTTCCCTAGAGGGTTAGGGGGGATAGACAGGCTGTGGTCCTCAGTGGCCATAGGGACTGCAGTGCTGATCTATCAGGGCTATGCTCTGGACGGTTCTACCAGAGCCACTAGGTGTCCATAGTAAGTGGATAGAGTAGAGGCTGATGTGTCAGCTATAGGCCTCTAGGCCCTTAGTGTTGCCTACCTGTGCTTGCACATGGTAGGAGGGGGCCTAATCACCCCCCTCCCATGAGTGGCACATAGGATAGGATGGCCTAAGGGCCCTGTGCATAATGACTGGGGACAGTCATTTTCCTGGTCAAGGGCGAGTGTAACCCCTTTCTTACCCGGGGTTACTAGAATCCCAGTAAGACCTAGTGGTAGGCAGGGAAGGCAGCTTGTGAAACTCCAGTTAAATGGGTTTCACACTGTCTCACTCTGTCCTCAGTCACAGCTGAGACTTGAGAGATGACATCACCATAGAACTGTTGCAGCTGCATGAGCCACATTGGAATCTACAGCTCAGGGAGTGAGTTTAGAACTTTGGGAAATAATTTCAAAGTCATTCTTCAGTTTGTCCTAAAGCAAACAGAAAGGAAGTCGGTCAGTCTTCAGTTTGTTTCAAAGAAGAAGGAAGTGTTCCTGTGTTTACCTTTTTTTTTAAAGTGGTGGAGACCGCTCCCTCAGTCTCAGTGCCCCCCTCCCTCTGGGGGGAAGGAAGAAAAAGTTCTCTGTGGGTTCCAGGGGCAAACCCCTTCTCCCACCATGGAAGGAAGCTGCCTGGTTTTATTTAGTCTGTTCTTTAATAACAGCAAAGGTTATAGTACTTCGCCTGTGGGGCACCTGCAACGAATGGGTGAGTGTTTGGCTCCATTTGAAGGGGCAAACAAATTGTTTTCTTCAGTTGGGAAATGAATGTGGACTGCTATTTGGGAGGACTATGTTTACTAGGACAAACAAATGGAGCAGTAAAACAGTCTAAAGTTTTAAATGGATTTCAAGTAATGGGGACTGCTATTTGGGAGGACTATGTTACTAGGATGAACAAATGGAGCAGTCAAACAGTCTAAAGTTTTATTGGATTTAGAGTAATGCTGTAGAGGGGGTGCTTCAGGTCATCCACCGTTCAATCTACATTTTAAAGTTCTAAAGTTTTCTGTGTGTATCCAGAGAAATGGCGGGTATGGGCTGTGGGAGCTGGAGGTGGAAAACCCCATCTTTAGTAACCAGGCCCACCCTACAGATTTCTTCTGTGTTTTGCTACTTGCCTCATGCACTTGGCCAGTGATGGGGTGGGTACCCAGATGTGGGTCACAATCTGAAAATCTCTAGGAGTCAAGGCAGACTTAGTGGTGTGGGAGCCACAGGATGGGAAAATTACTCCTTGTTGGATGGGAGTCTCCTTGTTTGATGGGAGTTTGATTGGAAGTAAGAAAACAAATCTCTCTAGGAGTCACAGACTCTAAGTGGTGTAGGGAGCCACAGTTTGGGAGTCTCCTTGTTTGATGGGATGTCTTTCCAAGCAAAGTTTGGGTTCATTCTTCAAGTGGACCGTCAGTCAAGTGGCCGGCAGGGGAGCCGGGCCAGTAGGGCTATGTATCCACAGCGCATTTAAAGTCCGGGCTGAGTGCCTGGTGGGTCCAAAGCCAGACAACAGTAGTAATGTGTTCATTCCTCAAATGGACCACTGTGTTAACCTCTAATCTGCACATACAGTGAATGTAGCCCTTTGGGGGACCATGCAATGCTTTGTTTATGTTCAGTTAGTTAATAAATAAAGCCACACTGAAAAATCCCAATTCTGGTTCTGGACATTACAGTTATTGTTTCCTGTAGTTGGATTTACTTGGGTGCCCCTGTGCAGAGTAGCCAAACCTAGGTCCCTTGTGCCAGGTAACCTCATCCTCCCCGAACCCAGGTCCCCCACCAGGTATTGCTGCCAATGCCAACAGCATGCCACCTGTCATTTTAGTAAAAAGGCAGGGGTGGGGTCCTTACACCTATATCATTTTTTTAGATTACCTTTTTTAATCACAGTATTAACACCCCGCAGCTCTATCGGTAATACATTCCATATAGTTGCTCCTCTGTACAGGACTGATGACTTCCCAACCTCAAAAATACAATCTGTAACTTGATACTCAATACCTTGCACAGATCGTAGGCATGATTTAATTGGTCTGATCTTAAATAAATCCAAAATGATTTTGGTACTTGTCCCTTGTAAACTTTTAACATAAACTGAGACACATGTAAATCCCCCCCTGGACTGTGGCCTGACCAAGTTCAACATAAGGTATAAATGACAATGATGAGTATTATATAAGGAACCCAAAACAAATTGAGCTAGTCTGTTAAATACCACATCTAGTTTATCTAGGCATGATTTTGATGCTCCAGCATACAAAATATCCCTATAATCTAAAACAGGGACACTAATTGTATTAATTATCCTTAACCTTGTTTCCAGTGTCATGTAGTTTCTTATACTGTATTTAGAGACACGTGAAATTCTTTTTATTTTTTATAATTTTAATTTTTCTAGAATTTCTTATTTATTTTTATTCATTGAAAATGTAGTTGCATTTCTTATTATTACAGTTACATTAATAAATGACCTTATACACACTAAAAATCAAATTCCTAGTACACTACATTGTATTAAGCATCATTATGCTATGGTCTTGAAAGGTTTTGTGAATGAAACAATTCCACTGTGGACATTATCATGGGCTTGATGCTTTTGCACAAAACCCATCTGGTGCATGTCCAGCAAGGACGGGAGAAGGCTCTCCAGCCTAATGGTCCATATAGACATAAAATATTTGCAGTCATAATTTAAGATTGAAAAGGGAATTTATGATGAAAAGGACAATGGGTCTTTCTCCAGCTTGGAGAGGGCAGAAATAGTGACATATTCCCAAGAAGGAGGAGAGTCATCTTGGTCCTGGAGTACTCTAAAAAACTTATCCATTAATGGGGTTAACAGCTCCCACTGAGATGGGGTCTTATAAAATTCAGAAGGAAACCAATCTGGGCCTAGGCACTTCCCCATTTTTAAAGTTGACACCCATAGGGCAATTTCATGAGTGGTGATAGGGTTGGTCAAGGCTATGACTTGGGCTTTGGAGAGCTTGGGGAGGTTTGTCTTAGTTAAAAAGTCTTGAATCCAGTCCCGAGGTGGGACCTCTGGTGTGCAGAGATGTGCATAGTAACTCACAAGGTTAGTCTGAATATCTGAGTCCCGATGTGTTAGAAGCCCAGTGCGGGGAGGGGGGTCTCTCATTTTGGGAATGCAAGCCTGAGTCCTGGCAACCCCTAAGGTGATGTGCCTGAGTATAGGCACTCATTTCCACCCTCATAAGTACCGATGCAGGTAGAAGAGTGTTTCTGAAGTTGTGCTTTTTGTTTCCTGATGCTGTAACAACATTGAGATTCCCCCTGCATATGTAAAAGCTGCAAAGTATGGATAGTTTGCTCTAGCTCTTGTAGTTTACGTTGCTGATCCCTGTGCTGTGCTGTGGCATGAGCAATGATCTCACCCCATAGCACTGCCTTCAGGGCACCCCAAAGAACACTAGGGGTGGTATCAGGAGTATCATTATCTAACAAATACTGCAGGATATGATCTTCTAATTTTTTGGTAGAGTCTTCTCTCGCATTAAGCCAGGCTGCACACACCAGTGAGTTGTTTTATGGAGTTCACACATAAAGAAGAGGTCTATAATGTGAGCATAGTCAAAAATATGAATAAGGCCATGCTTGACCTCACGTAGGGTACTGATGTGCTCTGTAGTGGTATGGGCATAGTCTGACCTGAAATAGGTTCCATGGCGAGAGGAATCATGGGTGTATTCCTTTTTTGAGGGGATCAAGTGTTGCCAGGTATCTCAAATTCCTACATATGACAGAGTTTTGCACACCTATTTTTGAGCCTTGGATAAATGACATATCCTTTGGGGAAGAAGTATTATGGTTGAGGTTAAGGGTAACACTTAAATCTCCACCCCATAGTACTTGATCTTGCAACAACTGAAGCAGCTTCCCTAGAAAGTTTTGAAAAAAAAAACCTTGTTCTGTCACTGGAGGAAAATAGCTATTGGCTAGATAAGAGGTTGACCATAAAGAGAGCCTGTAACAATAATGCATCTCCATTCAGCATCATGAGTATGGATTTTGAAGGAGACACATTGAGGAATAAGAGTAAGGACCTCCCTTCTGCAACCTAACCAATTGGAAGAGAAAAAGGCCTGGTCATAACTCAATTTAAGTAATGTTCTTTGTCCCTCTGGGGAAAGGTGGGTCTGTTGGAGAAGGAATATGTCTAGGGCTGCGTGAACCTCTAAAAGTTCTACCTCGTGAACTTTCTCAGTAGAACCCAAAAAAGTTCTGCATGGTTCTACCAGTTAGAACCCAGTAGAATTGGATTCTACTGGGTAGAACTGGGTTCTACCATTAATATAGAGGATAATGTATGGTCCTCTATCGTTAACCGGTCAGTTAACAGTCGAGAGGTTGCCAGGGTGACCATGTAAACCTCGAGAGCGAAGCTCGAGAGGTTTACGTCACCATGGCAACCTCGAGACGGTTAAAATTGACCGGTTGCCGATAGAGGGACCATACATTATTTTTTATAGTGTATGGTCCCACTTAAAAAGTAAAACGGCTTACATTTTTTAAAAATTCACCGCCACGGCCCTTCAGTCCTTCCCCGTCGGTTTCCCTTCAGTCAGTTCCCCGTCAAAAGAAAAGCGCACACATGCGCAGACCACTCACTGTTGTTAACCTATCGATGTGACGTAGGATCGATAGGTTAACAACATACCTACGTCACATCGATAGGTTAACAACCTTAGGAAATGATGATTTCCTAAGGTTAACAGCGTTCTACCATACATTATAACCAAGTTCTACCTAGTAAAACCAGGTTCTACCAAATAAAACTAGGTTCTGCTAAGTAAAAAACAAGTCCTATTAAGTAAAACCAGGTTCTACATGGTATAACAAAGTTCTATAATATATAACACACACAAAAAAAAAAAACATTTTACATGGTTCTACTTAATTAAGAAATCCACAGAAGTATTGTTTTTGTTTGGGAAAGTACATGTAGTACTAAGAATGGTATATACAGTTAATTATTGTAAAGCTTTGGTGCATAGAATTCTGTCTCAGTGCTCAAAAGCTTTGCAGAACTTACCATTCTTAAAGTTAGAATCTTAGTACTACATGTATATTCCCAAACATTCAAAATAAAATACGTGGATTTTATTTTTTTATATTTAAGTAGAACTAGTTAGAAATGTGGTTATATGTTGTTACCTAGATTTAACAAGCGATAAAGGTCAGGGATGATGTATGACTCATATATTATCCCTGACAAATTTAGCTTTTTAAATCTGGTTACAGGCAACCCAAAGCTACATCCTGTTACAAAAATGTTAAATCTTCCCCCACTGTTAGACCCAGGTACTAAAAGAGCCCAATTCAAAATGGCTGGTACCCGTGTTACCTTTAGCCTCAGCTGCTTTATTCATTTAGTTTTTGTTTACCGGGTAAGTGCGCTAGACAAAATTGACTATTTTCAGGCACAGCCTGGGAGAGTACAACAAGTAAATACAAACTGTTAACAATACTTGAGAGCAATTACAGTACATACAGATGAAGGGTTACACACAATGTCAACACATAACACATAGGAATAATATTGCATATTACAGAAAAAAGGGATACTTACAGCATAAATGACTGGAATACATAATTAGGCAAAGCAATGTAACATAGGGCAAAAAGTAAAAATACGACAAGATTAGAGAGGAGCAGTTGAAAAGAACACAAATAATGAAGTCAGCATTATCATTTGAGGTGTTAGGAGTATACCATGTAAGAGCTATAGGTAGAAAGAATAGGATAGGCTAAATGGAAACAATAGGTGAGGAGTAGAGAGAACGTATAAGGAATATAAAAAGAGAGGGAGAGAAGTTAGGGATGAGGATAATCATGTGTGGCTAAAACAAGTGCAGGTGTCAGTCAGAGATAAATATCGCCTCAGCTCACTTTTGAAGCAGAGATGAGACTTTGTCAGCCACAGGTCCAGGAGAAGAGAGTACCAGATAAGTACATGGACAAAGTTAAAAATAGAACATGTATGTAATCCACCTGATAATGAGTAAAGCAAAACACCCCACTGCCCCAAGCGCTTCTCCCTACCTTCTTAGTGCCCCCCCCCGAGGAAGCAAGGTGCCAAAGTGCTGGGGCAGTGTTGCATTTTGCTTTACCATATTGTGTGGATTAAATTATTTTCTACTTTTAACTTTTGTCTGAGTAGTTATTATTTAGTACTATAGCAGCTGAGGCTATAGGTACCAGGAAGGAGGGCCATTCATCTTGAACTTTTCAGGACCCAAGGATGGTCCTCTTTCTGACTGAGCAGCTCCTGCTTGAAGCTTGGCACAAGTAGTAACCCCTACTGAACTATTAATAGAGCCCTATGGCTGTGTTCATAAGCCATAAAGATATGCCAAGGTATTAGGCATCTAGTATCAGTTTGGGGCATTCTGTTACTCTGAGTAACTGTCAATATTAGTAATACATTACCCACCCTCATTTTCTCCTTTCCCTCTAGTATGCTCTCCTGCCCTGATCCCTATACCTCCCATAGGTAACTATGTCAATATTACTTAATTTGTCCCACCCTCCCAAAGACCCCCCTTCCTCATTATTACTCAGAATAATTGAAAACCCATCACAGTATACCATCTGCAAACTGTCTTTATGATGGCAGGTGAGTAGTTTGGTGTCTAACAATGGAGTGTGAATTGTATTTGTAAGAAACAGTGTCCCAGGTGGTTCTGAGGACTTGGAGTTTTAGAGAGGGGCTACAGTAAGATCAGGGATTTTTTTATTGTCATGACAGTCAGTTAGTGCAGTACATGGAAACAGCATTTTTTAAAATCTATTCTTTTATTTTCATTTTACAGGTTATGATAAAACAGTTTCTATCTGTTGGATGGCTCCTTCAGATCAAAACATTGGATAGCATTGGGTGCAACATTGAAATTGGGAATGTGTCGTAAAGTTGGCATTTTCACAGCAAAAAAAAAAATATATATATTAAAATTAAAGCCCTATCTGGATTCGAACCAGAAGAACAGTTATTCATTATTTATTTATTTTATTAATGTTTTTTTGTTTGTAATGTTATATAATGGTATTTGTTTAATAAGTATTAATTGAGTGTGTATTTTGTAATAAAAATCCAATAAAAACAAATGGATGAAGAGCTGCGTGACAATGTGTGGTAATTTCTGCTTGTTTTAGCTGAACCGCCATATGTAGTGGTCCTTAAATTTCTTGTGCTAAGATTGAGCCTCAGTGGCACATGAGAACCAGCAGTGGATGTTTGTTTCTGAAATTAATGGAACTCAAGGAAAAGGATGAGCAGGAGACAGAAGGACCCACCGGTGGTGGACAGACAGCTTGAAAGGCTAGTGGCAACAGAATCCTTCACCATCATCATCATCATCAGCGTGGCATGATGCCATCTGGGTGCTATCAACCTGCATCAATTTGGGACAGTATATGTTTTTGAATTGAGACAGGTTCATTTTTAAAAAAGTGAGCCTCTCTGCATTCTTCAAGGAAAGACATGTTCTTTTGTCATTCACTCTTGCCCCAGCAGCACTAAAAATGATCTCTGAATATGTGCTGGCAGATAGGCAACTGAGGTATTCAATTGCAATCTTGGTTAAAGAAGGCCAGATTGATTTTTTTCTTTTGCCAGTAAAGCAATGGTTCATCACCTGCAGTGAGATGTAGAGTCTCCTCCACATAATCCTTAACCATTTTTGCAGCAGGAACTTCTGGTACCACTATAGCTGGCTCAGCCTTCCCAGCTGTCTTCATCAGACCAAAGTCTGACGACATGACCCACAGTGGTTTGTCCTCTTGTGGTGTAGCAGCAGTTCTGGTTGGTGTTTGACCCAAAACATCAGTAGTGGTGGCACCAGCAGCAGCAGCAACAGCAGACTGTGCTCCCTCCCTCTCCACCAGATTTTGTTCAGAATATGAATGTTGCCAAAAGGGCACTGCTGATGTATTATGTTTCTCAACTGTATATGCTGACACTTTCTCAATTAACAGTTCACGATAGTGTTCCAGGTCTTTAAAGTCATGTGGTTTGAAGAATGTCTCAATTGTATCCCTAAACCGAGGGTCCAGATGTATGACCAAAATATAATGTTCTGCTTTGCACATATTTACAATGCGCTCGTCAGCCAGGAGGGTTTGTATCATTTTTCCAACAAGTGACGCAGCATTGATGTCATCATTGTAAAACAACTGTGACTTGGGACGCTGCAGTCTCATCCTGATGAAATTAAGGGTAGGATCTGACTTAGTCCAGCACCATCAGAGCTCACCGCTTGGGTAGTCTCCCCAAAGGATTTAAGGGTATAACAAAGATTCTCCATCAGACACCACTGATTGGGGCTGATATTCACATCTCCTTTCCCAGTGCCATGTTGGACTGCATACTGATGGATGGCTTTCTGTTGTTCAAGCATTCTCTGCATCATATAATAAGTGGAATTCCACTGGGTTGGAACTTCCTGTATCATCTGGTTGACAGGGAAGCTGTTTTAAATCTGAATCTGCTGCAGCAACTTTAGGACTTTCACAGAATGGCTAAAATGGGTGCACACAGTGCAAGCAGCTGCAATCAAGTTCTGAACATTTCGGTCGTCACTGATAAAGTCTTTTACCACCAAGTTAACAGTGTGTGCAAAGCATAGTACATGTGTAAACTTGCCAAGCCTTACTGCTTTTCCAATATTTGAAGCATTGTCAGACACTATAAACCCTGGTTGCAAGTACTTTGGAGTCAGCCACTCAGCAAACTTTTGTTCAAGGCCCTCCAGAAGATGTTCCGCTTTGTGCTCTTTTTCAAAACCATAAATACATAAAGCTGCCTGGCTTCGAACTGCGAAAGTCCCTTGCTTCTTGCTGCTGCTGCTACCACCCCACTACATGATGATAATGATGATGATGATGAGGATGAGGAGGAGGAGGAGGGAAGAAAGTTTACCCAATGGCCAGTTACAGCCATATAGTTAGTCGTCTGACCACTGGTCCACATATCTGCCATGACATGAACCTTTCTGCCCACTGAACCTTTCAGAGCATCAGACACACTTTCCCAAACAGCGTCATACAAGTCTGGAATGGCAACACTAGAGAAATAAGTCCGACTGGGGACCTGATACTTTGGCACAGTGATTTCCATGAGTGCTTTAAAACCTGGGTTAGCCACAAATGAGAATAGAAACAAGTCAGTGGCTATCATCTCCCCAATAGCCTTTGTCAATCACCTTGCCTCAGGCATGTTGGGCTTATAGTTCTGTGACCACTCAAATCAGTCTTTCAAAGAAATGTGATGCCCGCTATGCTTGCTGCTATCACTTAATTTTCCGGGTTGCTTCCCTTGACCTTTACCATCATGAGGGGTGGATGTTGTGGCCATGGATGGTATATGACTCCGGCTGGGCTGTGGTGGTGGACTTAGGGGGTAAATAAATGAGAAACTGAGGATGCTGTGCTTTGACTGGAAGTAAGACTTTCAACATCCTCCACCTCTGCATCAGTTATTTCATCCCCTTGGTAAACATCCATTACCTCATCCTCCTCAGCTGAGTGCAGAAGTGCAACAACGTTTGAGTGCTCCTTTTGTGCTTTTTGATGCTGATCAATGTGAGACTTGTTCATATGTCTTATCATTGTTGATATTCCCAGTTGAGTACCCACTTTACCATGACTTAATTTTGTTTTGCATAATTTGCAAACCACGCGTCTGCCAGATGACTTATCTTGTGTGAAAAAATCCCACACAATGGATTTCACAGATTTTGTTGCACTGCTGCTTATGGGGAAGATACGTTCATTACTACCACTGCCACCACCACAGCCACTACTACTTCCTCTATCTCTTTGAGGTCTTTCCATGCCCATCTGCATGTCATTTTGAAGATGCACAACCTCTCTGACTGGTTGAACTACATAACTTTCTTCCCCTCGTGAAGCCTGTCCATCTTCTGTCCTCTGTTGTTCCTCTGCATGTGTAGTTATGCCCCACTATCATTAATGTTTTTTCTAACACCACAACCATCCTTCTGAGAACTCCTTTTTGTTCTTTTTCTGCCCCTGTATTCCTCCTCTTCATCCCACTCCCCAGAGCTACTGCTACTTGACATACTGACTGCTGCCTTATCTACTACAAACTGAGGATCTATTCCACTGATTTCCCCCTCACTCTCATCAGTCTTCTCTTTCTCATCATCATCATCCATCACTCTGCTTACTACAACTGGCTGCTGCACTATTATGGCCCTTGTGCTCATCCTCTGAGTACCAACACAGGGTACTCCGGCAACGTCCTGAATTGTCTGTACTGTTGTTGCTGTTGCCTGGATTGCCTGAGAAGTGATGCTGTTTTTTTTTACCACTCATGACTGCATCGAGTCAAGTACGTTTAGTAAGACACAAGGATAATTTCTCCCTAACAGATAAATACAGCACTGCTGGCTGCTTCGAGTCAAGTACTGTAAGTAGTAAGACACAGGGATCATTTCTCCCCAACAGGTAAATACAGCACTGCTGGCTGCTTCGAGTCAAGTACTGTAAGTAATAAGACACAGGGATAATTTCTCCCCAGCAGGTAAATACAGCACTGCTGGCTGGGTCAAGTCAAGTACTTTAAGTAGTAAGACAGAGGAATAATTTCTCCCAAACATGAAACTACAGCATTGCTGGCTGCATCGAGTCAAGTATTTTAAGTAATAAGACACAGGGATATTTTCTCCCTAACAGGTAAATACAGCCCTGCTGGCTGCGTCGAGTCAAGTACTTTAAGTAGTAAGTCAGAGGGATAAAGTCTCCATAACAGGTAAAAATGGCCTGCCTGCCTAATGCCAAAAAACAAAATATTTAATTTGTTATTAATCTGCACAAAGAAAAAACAGGCTGCCTGCCTAATGCCAAAATAAATCTGTGGCAAATGGCACCAACAGAGGAGCTGAGCAATGTATCTTATACCTCCCCCCTCCACACACACACACACACACACACCCACCCACACCCACACACACAGTGTTGCCTTACTGTTTTGTTGCTGTTATAGTAGAATAAAACAAGCATTTGTCAAAGCTGAATGTTGATAGCTTATATGTGCTGGTTAGGTATTTGGAAGTGAAACTACCATGCCTAAGAACTGTCATGTGGCCCTCAGACATCCACTGTGCCACTGTGTCTTTCTGGTCAGTATTCACAGAAAAGGGATAGGGGCAAGGGCCACAGTGGTACAACAGTTGCAAAGGTGCGAAGAAGTGGACAAAAGTTCATTCACAGGCAACAGGCAGAAGAATCCTGCAGAAGGTGAGTAAATTGAAGTTGAACAAAGTGATGGGACCAGATGGCATACAACCAAGGATATTAAAATACTCCGTTGAGGTCACTCACTCCCCCTGTCTGACTCACCCATTCTGTTTCTCCTAGCACTGCAGGATGCCCTTATGTACTGGGCTCCTGCCTGCATTGGTGTCTTTTTCTGCCCACAAAGAAATCCCCAGCAGTCCCAATAGAGCTTCGTTGAACTTGCTCACTCCCCCTCTCTCACTCGCTCATTCTATTTCTCCCGCTGCAGCAGGCTGCCCTTTTGTACTGGGTCCCTGCCTGGATTTACGTCTTTTTCTACCCACGAAGAAATCTGCAGCAATCCCGACAGAGCTCCGTTGAGCTCGGTCACTTCCACTCCCTCACTCACTAGTTCTGTCTCTCCTGGCGATGCAGACTGCCTTTTTGTACTGGGCTCCTGCCTGTGTTGCTGCCTTTTTCTGCCCACAAAGAAATTCGCTTCAGTCCCAACAGAGCTCAGTTGAGTTTGGTCACTCCTCCTTTCTCACTTGCTCGATCTTAATCTGTCCCAAACACCGATTTCCCAAAGCGACTGCACTATTCTGCGCTGGAAGTGCAAAAACACATTTCATCCAGGATGTGAAAAATGACAGCTGCACTGTTCATAAGGAGGTGTGAAAAAATGCCAGGGTTGAAAATCTGATGTGAAAATATTACGAATTTGCAAAGTTACAAGGGTGCATGGAAACTACATGGCGCACGAAGTTTAACACAGTCATTTTATGGACTTTCATCACAACATTTTCAACATAGGTATTTTAGGACCTCTGTTCATGAACAGTGTCACTGTCATTTTCTCAGTCTATCCCGAAAACTGATTTTCCACAGCGACCACGCTATTTTGCGCTGGAAGTGCGAAAATACATTTCGGCCAGGATGTGAAAAATGACAGCTGTACTGTTCATATGGAGGTGTGGGAAAATGCCAGTGTTGTAAATCTGGAATGAAAATATTGCAGATTCATGAAGTTATGAGCGTGCGTAGCAACTGCGAAATGCACGCTCGTAAAACAGTCATTTTTCTGATTTTTTTCCACCAAATTTGCAACATAGGCTTTTTGAAGGCCCACCTCATTAACAGTGGCACTGT
Organism: Neoceratodus forsteri; assembly: GCA_016271365.2. Classification (NCBI taxonomy): domain Eukaryota; kingdom Metazoa; phylum Chordata; order Ceratodontiformes; family Ceratodontidae; genus Neoceratodus; species Neoceratodus forsteri. Next base: position 26,511,696 of record JADMNL010000035.1, on the reverse strand, counting down.
CACTTTGTTAATCGGTCCTGAAATGTTATTCTGTGCAGTGACTGCGAAATCACCTTTTGGGACTAAATAACACCATGACAGTGGCTAAATTCATGAGGAGGGGTCCCAAAAACCCATGTTGAAAATTTGGTGCCAAAATTCCAAAAATGCCTGAGATAGGCACCAACGTTGGAAAACCCCTATTTATGTCATTATGCAGCTTACCAGCATTTCCTCAGTTCGTGGCCAGGTTTGAAGAGTGCAGATGTTTTCCAGGTCCACCAAAGATCATTGCGCCAGAATACACGGAGTAAGTGTGGGGTGGGGGTGGCAGAGGCAGGGTGCGTAAGAGGGTGGGCGTGGATTGGGGAAGAGCCGCTGGACTCGACGAGGGATCATTTTCTTGTTTACAGGGGTTAAAAAAAAACCTTGGGACAGTTTTTCTTTTTACAGGGACATTTGGCACACTGGGGTGGGCTCCCAGTGTGCCACCTGAGTGTTTTGTTTGGGGGGGGCTGTAGCAGACAGGGGCTTGGGCATCCCCGTCAGCACTTATGGGGCTGGTGGATGAGCCGAGGGGGATTGGGTACCCCACTTGGCAGACTACACATTTTGGAGGGGTATATATTATGCCGATGGGGAGTGGGCTCCCCCATCGGCAAATTCAATTAGGAAGGGTGACTAAACCCGGCAGGGGATTTAGGCACCCTATCGGCCAAACAAGAGACGGGGGGCACATGATGGCGAGGGGGATTGGACACCCCCTCATCATACAGCAGAAATGTGGGGTTGAGGAGATTATGCCGATGGGGACTGGACTCCCTGTCAGCAAACTGGGTCGGGGGCATGGAGACCTCCCTGCAATAACAGGTTGCTCCCTCATTGCAGTGGAAATGCTGACGCTGCAATGACGAGGCGGCCCCTCATTGCAGTGGCTAAAATGTTTCAAGGTGGTGGTGGCACGCTGGATGAATTAGTGTCAGCAACAGCATGCAACCCCATTGGGGAAAGCGGGCCAAGCCTCTGAAAGAACTGGGGGCATTGGCCACAACAGTGCTGCACCTCCACAACCTGCTTCTGCAGCAAGCTGCCACAACATGTTTCTTGCACATGTACGCAATCAACATGAAAAAATACTATTTATTTCCTTTTAAGTTAACTGCTGGGGTTAATATTTAAACACTTTTTTTAGTTCTGAATCACCACACCATGAAGGCGCTCTCCTGAGACTGGACATGCAGGTGCCAAACTCCTGCTGGATTTTCCTTTCCCCCTCAAGTCCCACTCCAATGTGCTCTTTCCAGTAATGAAAAAAATAAAATAAAATGCCTTATTTTGGGGGGAGGAATAAAGAAATGCAAGGCAATACAGAGTATTCTTTTTGTTTCACAAGGATGCAGGCGGTCCGACTGAGAAGACAGACAGTCAGGAGCTCTCTGCTTGTCTTCCTTTCTCTCCTCTTATCTAGATGAGTCACACACCAACTGCCACACTGAAAGAATGTAACTGGTGCTGTGAGACTTACACAGCCAACCACTTGACTATTGTTCTGTCATAGCCAGCAGAGGGAGTTGTCTCTTCAGACAGCCTTTCAGCAGCCAATCACCCACACCCTTACAAATGTTCCAGGTGGGAAGGAATAAGGCAAATGTGGGGGGGCAGGGGTGGAGCTACTGAGGCTGACATGGGGGGCTGCTGACTTAACACAGATGGAGTCACATGATGGTGGAAATATGTGAACTTTGGTTCACCTGGTTCGCCCCTGCAATACCCATTATCATTTTTTATGGGTTCTGCAGGGGTGAACCAGATGAATCAGGTGAATCAAAGTTCACACATTTTATTCACATGTTCACGCATGGGCGGACTAGTGCAAACATAGGGGGTTCGACCATTTAGACAGAATAGTTGAACCAAACTTGCAGCCCTAAATATGTCCTTCTTCTCCCGCTTGAAACACTGAAGAAGGCGGGAATGTTTGATGGGGTTGTACACCCCATTGACATTGCAGGAAAGTATTTTAGTATACTGAGCCATGGAAAAGTGCTATACAGATCAGTAAATTAAATTTCCTCATTGTCAATGTACAGCCCGGGAGAAGCCCTAGAACCAATGGCCCATGTCCAATCTCCACCCCTCTTGAGCAACACCTGTAGTCTGCCACCCATAAATGGTGGTAGGAAACATAAACAAGGAAAACAGCAGTAAGTAAGCAATAATACCCAACAGGGTGGGCGGTACTGGGAAATACCGAACTGCCCAGGGGCATAATGAGGCCCAACACCGCAGGCTGATGGCCTTATAGCCCGTGGAAGGTCCAGTATTTCACAATACTGACAACCCTGGAGGGTAGTATTGCACTTACAAAATGGGCACTATAATGTATTTGTTTGAAAAAAAAAGAGTCATTTTATATTTAAACTCTTAATTATTTAATTTGTTTCGTAATATAAAAGTTCCTCCATGTGCATTACAGTGATTTTTATGTGGATTGTGCACATGCACAAGAAACATGTTGCATCAGCTTTCTCCACAAGCAGGTTGTGGGGGCGTGGCGCTGTTGTGCCCAATGCCCCCACAGCCTGCAAAGGCTTGTCCCGCTTCCCCCAATGCTGTGGCACACTGCTGCTGACACTAGTTAAGCCAGCGTGCCACAACTTTCTAAAAAATCAGCCGCTGCAATCAGGGGCCGCTTTGTCATTGCAGCGTCAGCCATCTGCTGCAATGAGGGAGCGACCCATGATTGCAGGGTGGGATGTAGGATCTCTGATATTGTTTGTGAACATGGCGGCAGCTTGCTGCCATATTCATAAACAATACCTAACCCCCCATGTTTATTTGCCAACGGGGAAGCCCACTCCCTGTCAGCATAATGTTACACCCCCACCGTTTAATTGTGTGCCAATGGGGTGCCCAATCCCCGTCAGCAGAAATAAATCCCCCCCTTTTGTTGTTTGCCGACGGGGGTGCCCAATCCCCTGTCGGCTACAGCTGTACCCCCAGACTCCGGTGGCACCCTGGGAGCCCACCCCAGCGTGTCACATGCCCCTGTAATGTTGAAAGCATCCTGCAACATTTTCTTGCTTTTTTATTGTACCTGAAAGAAAGGAAACGGTCCCTCGTAGTCTCTCCACACCCCCACAACCCGCACCCAGCCCCCCACCTCCCTCACCCCATACTTACCTCCAGAGCTCGGCACGACGATCTTCACTGAACCGGGAACACATCTGCACTCTTCAAAGCCGACCGCGAACTGAGGAAATGCCGGTAAGCTGTATAATGTAATGAATAAGGTTTTTCAACGTTAATGCATATCTCGGGCATTTTTGGGAATTTTTTCACCAAATTTTCAACATGGGGTTTTTTGGGACCCATCCTCATGAATTCTTGAACTGTCATGGTGTTAATCGGCCCTGAAAGGTGGTTTCGCGGTCACTGCACGGAATCACCCTTTGGGGCCGATTAACAAAACGACAGTGCCAGTGTTCATGAGGCGGGCTCTCAAAAAGCCTATGTTGCAAATTTGGTGGGAAAAATCAAAAAAAAAAAAACTGTTTTACGAGCGTGCATTGTGCAGTTGCTACACACGCTTGTAACTTCTCGAATTTGCAATATTTTCATGCCAGATTTTCAACATTGGCATTTTGTCACACCTCCTTGTAAGCTATACAGCTGTCATTGTTCACATCCTGGCCAAAATGTGTTTTCACACTTCCAGCATAGAATAGCGCAGTCACTGTGGGAAATCAGTGTTTGGGACAGATTAAGAAAATGACAATGAAGCTGTTTATGAGCAGAGGTCCTAAAATGTCTATATTGAAAATTTGGTACTGACACTCCATGAAATGACTGTGCTACGAGCGTGTGTTGCGCAGTTGGCACACACGCTTGTAACTTCGCGAATTTATAATATTTTCACTCCAGATTATCAACACTGCCATTTTCTCAGACCTACTTATGAACAGTACAGCTGTCATTGTTCCCATCCTGGCCGAAATGTGTTTTCGCACTTCCAGCGCAGAATAGAGCGGTCGCTGTGGAAAATCACTGTTCGGGGCAGATTAAGAAAATTACAATGATACTGTTCATGAGCAGAGGTCCTAAAATGCCTATGTCGAAAATTTGGTGATGATAACCCATCAAATGACAGTGTTTACAAGTGTGTGTTGCGCACTTTCCACGCACCCTTGTAACTTCTCAGATTTGTAATATTGTCACACCAGATTTTCAACAGTGGCATTTTGTCACACCTCCTCACAAGCAGTACAGTTGTCATTTTTCACATCCTGACCAAAATGTGTTTTCACAGTTCCAGCGCAGAATAACGTGGCCACTGTGGGAAACCAGTGTTCGGGACAGACTAAGAAAATGACAGTGACACTGTTCATGAGCAGAGGTCTTAAAATCCCTATGTTAAAAATTTGGTGACAAAACTCCATAACATGACTGTGTTACAAGCGTGCATTGAACTGTTTCCATGCATCCTTGTAAGTTCGTAAATTTGTAATATTGTCACGCCACATTTTCAACAGTGGCATTTTTTCACACCTCCTTATGAACACTACAGCTGTCATTTTTCACATCCTGGCTAAAATATGTTTTTGCTTTCCTGCTGGACAATAGCATAGTCACTCTGGGAAATCAGTGTTTGGGACAGATTAAGATCGACGAGTGAGAGGGGCAAGTGACCGAGCTCAGCTGAGCTCTGTCGGAACTGCTGTGGATTTGTCTGTGGGCAGACAAAGGCCCCAACACAAGAGCCCAGTACAAAAGGCCAGCCTGCAGCACTGGGAGAAACACAACAAGAGAGCGACTGAGGAAGGGGGACAGAGCGAACTCACCGAAGTGCTGTCATGACTGCTGCGGATTTCTTTGTGGGCAGAAAAAGGCATCAATGCAGGCAGGGGCCCAGTACAAAAGGCCAGCCTGCAGCAGTGGGAGAAACGGTACAAGTGAGTGAGACAGGGGGACTTAGTGAGCTCAATGGAGCTCTATCAAGACTGCTGTAGATTTCTTTGTGGGCAGAAAAAGGCACCAATGCAGGCAGGAGCACCGTACAAAAGGGCAGCTTGCAGCACCAGGACAAACAGAATGAATGCATGAAAGAGAGGGAGACTGAGCGACCTCAACGGAGCTCTGTCTGGACAGCTGCGGATTTCTTTGTGGAAAGACAAAGGTGCCAACGCAGCCAGGAGCCCCATATAAAAGCACAGTCTGCAGCGCCAAGAGAAACAGAATGAGCAAGTGACAGAGCGGTAGTGAGCAAGCTCAACGGAGCTCTGCTGTGACTGCTCCGGATTTCTTTGTGGGCAGAAAATGCAGCAATGCAGGCAGGAGCCCAGTACAAAAAGTCAGCTTGCAGCGTCAGCAGAAACAGAATGCGTGAGTGACAAAGGGGGAGTGAGTGAGCTCAATGGAGCTGTGTCAGGACTCCTTCAGATTCTTTCTGGCCAGAAAAAGCTGCCAATGCAGGCAGGAGCCCAGTACACAGAGTGTGTGCGTGCAGAAAACCAGAATGAGCGAGTGAGCGAGCTCAGCAGAGCTGTATTGTAACTGCTGCAAGTTTCTTTGTGGGCATAAGAAGGCAGCAACACAGGCAGGAGCCCAGTAGACAAGGGCAGCCTGCAGCGCCGGCAGAAACGGAATGAGTGGGTGAGCGAAGGGGAGTGAGTGAGCTCAACGGAACTTTGTCAAGACTGCTGCAGATTTCTTTGTGGGCAGAAAAAGGCACCAACAGAGGCAGCAGCCTAGTATAAAAGGGCAGCCTGCAGCACTGGGAGAACCAGAAGGAGTGAGTGAGACGGGGAGAGAGCGACCTCGATTGAGCTGTGTTAGGACAGCTGTGGATTTCTTTGTGGGCAGAAAAAGCCACCAACACAGGCAGGAGCCCAGTACAAAAGGGCAGCCTGCAATGCCAGGAGAAACAGAGCGACTGAGAGAGGGAGAGTGAGCCACCTCAATGGAGCTCTGTCGGAACAGCTGTGGATTTCTTCCTCGGCAGAACAAGGTGCCAATGCAGGCAGCAGCCCCGTACAAAAGAGCAGCCTGCAGCACCGGGACAAACAGACTGAGCCAGTGACAGAGATCTACTGAGCAAGCTCAGCAGACCAACGCAATCAACATTTGGCATTGACAAATGCTTGTTTTTTGAGGTTCACAGTTTTGTCCTACTGTAGCCTCAGTACATATGCCTTTGCTTTGGTTGTCATGGTTACCATGTCACCCACACACACGGATGTCGACCAAGCTTGCACAAAAAAAATGCAGTGAATTATTTTTGAAAGCAGTACCTTTATATTTCTTTAAGTTGATTTGCTGTTCATTTTCACAAGGTATTACACAGCAGGCATACATTTGAATTGTGAAGGTACCGGGATGATACAGAGATTGAGGTACCTTCAAGTAAAACATGAGTGAAACTCCTTTAAAGAGGTATATATATATATATATATATATATATATATATATATATATATATATATATATATATATATATATATATACATTTATGTGTGTGTGTGCGTAATAATTTGCTGCTTGTTTTCATTCGGAAGTGAGAGTAGAGAACTGCAGTACTGCTGGGATGATCGGTCTGAGAAGCAGTGGCGACAGTTTGGTGATCTTTCCTGCCCAGGTATGGAGATGCGCTGCTGACTCCATAGTTCTGCTAAATTGGCTGGCTTTTGTGAGAGGAAAGGAGAGCATACGAGCATCTCTCTCAGAGCATGGCAGTTTGCTGAGGCTGCAAAACAGTGTGTGATGTAGACTAAGTGTATTTTTTTTATTTAGTAATTCCAGGAACTGGAAGGAAAAGTAAGTCTCTTTGCAGATGACACAAAGATCTGCAACAGGGTTGATACACAAGGTGGGGTGGAAAGGATGAGAAGGGACTTGGCTAGGTTGGAGGAATGGTCAAATGTATGGCAGCTCAGATTCAATGCAAAGAAGTGCAAGATAATGCACATGGGAAACAAAAACCCAGGGGAAGCATACACAATGGGGGGTGAGATACTGACAACAGTAAAAATAGAAAGGGACTTGGGGGTAATTATATCAGATGATCTAAATGTGGGCAAGCAATGTGAGAAGGCAGTAAGGAAGGCTGGAGGGATACTGGGATGAATAGGAAGAGGCATCAATAGTAGAAAACAGGAAGTGGTTATCCCTCTGTACAGACAGTTGGTGAGATCCCATCTGGAGTACTGTGTGCAGTTCTGGAGACCCCATCTCCGCAAAGACATAGACATAGTGGAGGCTGTCCAGAGGAGGGCAAGCAAAGCGGTGCAGGGTCTGCACCAGAAGACATACGAAGAAAGACTAAAGGAGCTTATTATGTATACTTGAGGAAAGGAGGGAGAGGGGGACATGAGGAAACTTTCAAGTACCTCAAGGAATCAACAAAGTCCAAGAGAGTAGAATCTTCCAGAAAAGAGATGCACAAGAACAATGGGGGCACAATTTGAAGATAGAGGGGGACGCTCAGGGGTAATGTGAGGAAGTATTTTTTCACTGAGAGGGTTGTGGATGTGATGGAACAGCCTCCTGAGGAGTCATGGAGTCAAGAACAGTGGGGACTTCAAGAATGCATGGGACAGGCATAAGGCAGTCCTAGTGGCGGGTAAGAGGAAGTAAGCTGTTGGTTAACTAGGATCTGCAGCTTATCTGTTAGGTAGGAAAATGGGCAGACTAGGTGGGCCAAGCGGTCCTTATCTGCCGTCAAATTCTATGTTTCTGTGTTTCTATGTTTACTGACTGTGTGGCTGGTTGGACAATTTGCTACATCAATGGACTTTTACGGTGGTGAGCTGCAAATAGCTCGCTAAGCAAGCAGTGAAACAATGACAGCTATGGTGTTTGAAAATTTGGGGTGCCCAATAATATACTAAGTAATGGCGCACCCTGAATTGGCAGCATTTTTTAGCAGGCTCTATCAAGAAATACCCACCCACTAAACTTACTGTCCTAGCCAATCAGAATGCTAGGATTTACTAGTCCATTTTCTACCAGGCAACAAGAGAATATTATGCCAACAGGGCACTGCAAGTGAACAGTTCAAGAGCAACACTAATCAGTCCAAATAGGAGTCCAAAGTCTACTTCCAAGGCTGGGAATTGGGCTTAAGTCCCAGCTCCTGGGTAATACAGAAAGATTGCATTGTGTTACATGAGGGGTGGTCAGGTGAAGACTGGGCCACTGAGGCACAAAGAAAATCTTGCCCTTTTGTATGGAAATGTCCATGTTAACTCCAATTTGCCGTGCCTGAGAAATAGGTTAAAACACAGCAGGGGTTGCTGGGGAAGGACAGTTCAGTGTGCTTCCCTAGCAGCATTACAATATACAGGCAAAGTCCCAAAAATGTTGACTGAAGCAAGAAGGACAGTGGGGTGGGGAGGGGGGAAGGAAGAAAACCCTAGCCCAGGTAATATTATACTGCCAGCCCTGCATTCCACCCCAGGCCCAGGGCAAAACAAAATAAATAAAATTCTTTCCCCCCACCAGGCTGGCAAAAAGAGCAGCTAAACTGCTCACAAAGCAGTCACATCTAGAAACTGGCATTCTAGAAAGTGGTGTCTAATAGGGATTGAATTCAGAACATTTGAAAATAAAGGAAGCAGGGGCAAGTGTCCCACAAGGTCAGTCCTAGCTGTATTCCCTTGCAAGCATTGCAGCCCCCTTCCCTCTGATCCCCAAACCCCAAAATGTGAGGTACAGGCCCTTGCCCCAGGGGATTTGAGTCCCGATCCTAGACCCCCAAATCCTGGTCAGGCTATACGGCCCCTCTTTAATGCAAATCTTTTCTGTCAGTTCCATGTGCTGTAGTGTGCCAGCGGTGATGCAGGCACCTTGGCTCATGTGAACAACAGCCATAATGAACAGAGAGCAGAAGAATAACTAGAATTGCCCCATACTGAGGGGAGTAGAGTACCCCAGACCCAGGAATGAGTTGGAGGCAGGACCCAGGACCAACCAGGACCATGACTAGGTAAAAAGAAAACATGTGGCACACAAAGAGATTTGACACTCAGGTATCCTTGTAGACCAACCGCCCCATTACCTGAAAACTGCCAAAGAATGCTAAATGTAATTTTAATGTGGAAGGCTGACAGGGATCAAATCTCTTGATATAAATTTAATACAGCTCAGCTGAGGTCTCTCTCTCTCTCCCTCTGAGTCACTCTGATTGCTGTAAAAAAATGTGCAGAATGTCACATATTGCTTGAAGATCCTGGGATTGGGAGATCTTCTTGGCTTCCATTGCAGTGAGCAACAGTGAAGTTTGCAGTGGCTGCGATGGGTCCAGAGTCTGGTCTTTGGCACGGGTTACTGTGCGCTGGGTCTGTGGTCCCAGTGGTCACTGGCAAAGGGGAACAGGGATGCACCATCTAGCTAGGTCATCCCATGCTTTGACAGCTGTATGGTAGAGCACCATATCATCCAAGAAATTCATCAGTAGCTTTGCTGGGAATGGTATCTGGAACTTTACCTCCAGTTGGCTTCAGAGACCAAAGATAAGGAGAATACGTCTGCCTTTTCTGCTGCACTGGGGGAGCATAATAATAGTCACTATACAGGCTGTGGTGATTCCACATAATCACTCCTATTCTCCAAGTTCTGGAGAGTACATTTTCTTTAGTCCTGGAACTGAGAAAGTGCATCACAACTGATCTATGACACCGGTTACAATCTAGTTTGGGGCCCAAGGCCCTGTGGATCCTTTCAATCGGGGGAGGAAAATATGCTGGGAGGTAGAGTAGTTCATGCAGAAATTTATCAACAAAGCTATAGATATCTGTCCCAGCTATTCCCTTAGGTAAGCCATGTATGCACAGTTTTCTTTTGATGGAGGTGACCCTGCAGGTCACAGTTTTTTTCTCCTAGGTGTAGTACCTTGTGGTGCATCGCAAGAGCTAGCTCTGTTGTTCGGATATTTTATTTCTGTAACTGCAGTCCTCGCTGTTGGTCTGCTAGCTTGATTTCCAGTTTTGAGAGGTCAGCCTTATCTTGAGAGATCTGAGACTGAATTTTGCTTTGAAAGTCCCTTAATTCTGCCAAGATAATAGTGCTGGAGAGGTCTGGTGTGTCCCATCCATGGCTAACAGCAGGGACTCCAGCATGTAGGTTGTGTCCCTTTGGGAGTTGCTTGGAGAGTCTGATACTGAATCCTGCATTTGCAGTGCAAGGACAGTGTCTTTTAATGTTGCTTCGTGCTTGCATGCCAGCCAAAATATTGGACTAGTAGCAGATTTGGAGGTGCGGTCACTGTTGGCAAATGCAGGGCATGCATCAGAAGGTACAGCCCTCATTCCCCAATAAGGCAGCTGCAGGCTCTGGCACCAGGCATACATCAGGTGGCCACCAGATCTAAGAAAAGGTTTGCTGCAATCATGCAGTGGCACAATAACATGTCCTCCTGTCGTGCCTGGTGACAGCACCTGCAGAGTATCCCGACGCACTTCTTTTGCCAAAGGGGAGCCCACTACCCATCGGCATAATGACCCCCCTCCCATTTACAATGTATGCTGAGGGGGTGCCCAGTCCCCCTCTGCATCATGCGCCCCCCCAACAGTCTTTCTTTGCCGATGGGGGGCCCAATCCCCGTCAGCTTCAGTCCCCCCTTCCTGGTTTATTTTGCCAATGGGGGAGACCACTCCCCATTGGCATAATACCACCCTGCTTTTGTTGTGTGCTGAGGGGGGTGCCCAATACCCCTTGGCTGTTGTTCCCCCCTTCGTTATGTGCTGACGGGGGTGCCCAATCCCCCATTGGCTGCAGCATCCCTCCCAAAAATAAACATTTACGTGGACATGCTTGGAGCTCACCCTCAGCATGCTAAATTTCTGAAAAAGAAAACATCCAGTAATTGTTTTTTCTTTTTAAACCTGTGAAAGAAGAAAATGGTCCTTCGTGGTCTCCTTGCCCCTCCTCCACCCGTGCCCATTTTCCCACCCCATGCCCACCCTCTGCCTGACCTGCCTACTCACCCCTCTCACCCCATACTTACCTCTGGAGCCTGGAGCGACGATCTTCGGTGGACCGAGAACACATCTGCACTCTTCAAACCCGACCGCGAACTGAAGAAATGCCGGTAAGATGTATAATGGCATAAATAGGCTTTTTTCAACTTTGGTGCATATCTTGGCCATTTTTGGCACCAAATTTTCAACATGGGGTGATTGGGAACCCTCCTCATGAATTCAGTCACTGTCATGGTGTTATTCGGTCCCGAAAGGTGATTTCGCGGTCACTGTGTGGAATCACCTTTCGAGACTGATTAATGAAATGACAGTGCCACTGTTCATGAGGGGGGCTCTCAAAAAGCCTATGTTGCAAATCTGGTGGAAAAAATAAAAAAATGGCTGTTTTACGAGCATGCATTGCGCAGTTTCCATGCACTCTCGTAACTACGTGAATTTGTAATATTTTCACTTCAGATTTTCAGAATTGCCATTTTCCCACACCTGTCATTTTACATATCCTGGCCAAAAAGGTGTTTTCACATGTCCAGTGCACAATAGCGCAGTCGCTGTGCAAAATCAGTTTTTGGGACAGTTTGAGGAAATGACGGTGACACTGTTCATGAGCAGAGGTCCTAAAATGCCTATGTTGAAAATCTGACGATGAACATCCATAAAATGACTGTGTTACAAGCGTGCATTGTGCAGTTTCCGTGCACCCTTATAACTTTGCAAATGTGCAATATTTTCCTGCCAGATTTTCTACGCTGGCATTTTTGCACACCTCCTTATGAACAGTACAGCTGTCATTTTTTACATCCTGCCCAAAATGTGTTTTCACACCTGTGGCACACAATGGTGTGGTCGCTGTGGGAAATCAACTTTTTGGACAAATTAACAAAATCACAGTGTCACTGTTCATGAGGGGAGGTCCCAAAATGCCTATTTTGAAAATGTGGTTAAAAAACATCCAAAAATAACTGGGTTATGGATGTGTGTTGCGCTGTTTCTATGCATGCTCATGACTTCACCAATTTTTCATATTTTCACTCCAGATTTTTAACGTTGTAATTTTTTTACACCTCCTCATGAACAATACAGTTGTCATTTTTCACATCCTGCCCAAAATGTGTTTTCATCCCTGTATCGCCAAATGGCATAGCCACTGTGCAAAACTACCTTTCAGCTAACAAACTGATAGTGCCGCTCTTCATGAAGTGGCATCACAAAAAGCCTATGCTGAAAATTTGGAGTGAAAATACCAACAAACACCTACAGCATTAGGGTTTCCAACTGTAACTCCCCACCCTGTACAGACTGAAAGGCATCAGGGGTGTGACTTGGGATCATTAGCTGTAATGCTCACACCATTCCACCCCACCCCCCTCCCCGACTCTGTAGCCAGTGAGAGACAGTGAGGTCTGCCTTGGAGTGTTTGGCCCTACAGTTCTCCTATACTGCACCCACCTCAGCATATTTCCTTATGGAATGGTGTAAATATAAGGCCCAATGACCCCAAAGCATACCACAACACTTGTCAGTGTCTGTAGGGTAGGATTAGGTAGAATGGCATAAGCATTATGGCTGATGACTCAAAGGCACACCCCAATGCCAGTCAGTCTCTGCAGGGTGAGGGTGGCATTGGCTTCAGTTCAATACTTCACTGCCATTCCTATTATGCATCCCTAACTCCTGCACTACCAATGCCAATGCCAGTGAGACAACATCCAGCATTGACAAATGCTTGTTTCTTTTTTCCACTGCCACCCATGGTTTCTAGCTAGCCAATAAACTAATTATTGGTGAGTAGTGGAAAATTTGAATACTTTGTGACTATTGTAGTATGAGCGGTATGCAGAGCCCTTTCTGGGTGCTCTTAAGCCATGTTGGCGGAACCAGAAATCCTTATTTTCATTTCAAACTAAAAATAGCCTGGTCTGTCTGTAAGCAAGCAAGCACATTACTCTGCAAGTGTATGCAACCCTGGGGCCATTGTACCAAGGGCCACTACCCCTGCCTGCTTCTCTGACTGCAAGTTTAGAGGCCTGGGTTCAGAATAATGATTACTGTGGATTCCCCACAAACAGTAAAACTATGAATATGGTGCCTTCACCCAGAGTAATGATTAAGTGGGTAAATTGCCAAACCAGTACAACCCTCTGTGAAGCTATATTGACCCACAACCCCAGCTAGTGGCCCAACACACAGACTGGCAATAAACATTGTACTTTGCCTGCAATATCACATTTACTAGCTACTGTAGCACTAATAATATGCTCACCAGCTGCACACTTACCAACAGGGTCTCGACTTCTGGCATATACCCTGTGTCCCCTGCAAAAGAACAGTTAACCAACAAACACAGTGCAGCTTTACTTTTCCCCCATACTTGAACCCACAACAATAATGTGCTCACAAACCCAGTTAACATGCAAACAAATTTGGTTTATTCAGGGGACTGAACACTGGGAAGGGGTGAAAATTTAGGTTAATGATTGTGGTACTGTAATTAAACAGATGGCAATTAATAATAATTAAATCTGTCCCTGAATTAATCAGTGTAACAGCTACTGGGTACCCAGGATGGAGTTAGGTACAGGCCTGAAACATTGCCATGGGTAGGCAGTCATTGCAGCTGGTTGGTGCTCCCTCAGTGCCATTGAGCGACTGCTGAATGGAGTCAATCGGGGTTATGCCTGGTGGGCCATGAGCCTTGATTCACTCAAACCAAGCTCGGGCTATGCACACTATACACAAGCTGGACTTCTTAAAAAGACAGTGCGCTCAAGCAGAACAACATCAGAACATTACTGTACATGGATTAACTTTGTCTGTTGGATGTCAGCCTGGCAGTGGGCATTACTAGAGCCCAGAGAGGCACTCACAGTAAGCCACCCAATTTAGTGGTGGGGTATACTCTCCCCTGCCCAGGAAACTTGGTGCCCAAGTCAAGTCTATATTACAAATAACAATTACTATGAACCTCTCTGTTATATACAGGTTTAGACCATACAGTATTAAATACATCTGCACAGATATAAAATAGGTACATACAATATAGTATGCTTTAACTCTAAATGGTACTCCTTTACACATTTTGCAGAGGTTAGTTATTTAGTACATTGACAGGCACCTTGATTCTATTTGTCTTTTATTGTTTTAGGCATTTACCCACAGGAGATAACATCTGACCTTTAGACACCCTTAAGTTTTGATTAATTCCTGCTCGATTAATCAGCATATGACTCAACTAACCCCTTTAACTCTATAATGGCGACCCCTAGGATACTGGGCGGAGGTTTTGATTTTTAGTTTAGAGGATGCTGTAAACACTAATTTTGGCAGAGAACTGGTAATAACATACATTCCCTTATGAGCAACATTCATGGGCAAGTCAACAGGCTTTCCTGGTGTGAGATATGTTGAGATGAACCACAGGTTTTGCAGTTCTTTCAGATCTTCTGGGCTCTGAGGGCATTGGCACATGCACTTCATCATTAGCATTCAGGCTTGTGACTCCTGGCTCATTGTCCAGCAGCAAGACAGCTTCTGATGAAAGGGGTACCACTGCACTCTCTTGAGGATCAGAACTTGTAGGCTCATGACTTTGTACATTGCTACAGATCTTTGGTTCTACTGGCTCTCCCTCATCAGACAGAGGTATGTTAATGATGTTAGAATCGTTCAATACACAACTAGCATTTTCAGGACCAGCAATGCTTTCTTTGAAACTGAACAGTTCATTTAGCCCACTTAGTCCAGCATCATGGTTGTATTCAGTTACATGTTCACTACCAATTTCCTCTAATTCAGGCACTTTTAGTCCATTTACTTTCACCATGTACAGGGAATCAGCGCATTCAGAGCTTATACTTTGAACATCACTATCTGGAGGGTTAGGAATGACTGAGAGTTCAGAACTGTCATGAGTTATAGGGTTGTTAGCACTGCTAGAAGTGAAGGGGTAAGTGCCCTGAAATATTTGAGCCAGTTCAATAGATGGGCAATAAGCAGTAAACTCACTTGCATCCTCTTCAGAGGTGGCATCATTGTCAGCGGTAGCATTATTGGCTAAGGGTCCTGACTGTTGAGCAGTAAGAGACAGATATAATTGCTGATTATGAGTAGCAGATCTAGTGATAGGGCTTGTTGGAGCTGTCACTTGTGGCACTGTATCCAAGACTATTTGTCCAATAGGCGACAAATGGTTCTTGTGGATAGTTTTAGCATGAGAGTCCCCTTCTGGATGCACCTTGTAGATGAGCAGGTCATTTAGTTTGCTGATTACAATATATGGAATGTGACTCCACCAGTCTGCTAATTTGTGCTTGCCTTGAAATCCTAAGTTGCGGATGAGCACATGATCTCCTGCTTTGAGGTCTTGGGCCTTGACATGTTTATCATGGTGAGCCTTGTTAGCCAGATTTTTTTTTGCAGCCATGGTATTTGCAAGCTGGTATGCATGTTTTAACTGTGCTTTTAACATTTTTACATACTGAAAGTAGTTTTCTGATTGAGCACTATTGGGAGATACTCCAAAACATGCATCTACCGGGAGATGAGCTTCTCGGCCAAACATAAGGTGTTACAGGGGAAAACTCGGTAGCATCATTCTTCTTGGAATTATAGGCATGTACTGGTGCGCTTATTTGTTGACTCCACCTGGGCTTGTCTTTTGGCTGAAGTGTGCCAAGCACATTCAATGAAGTGCTGTTAAACATTTCCAGTTGTGGATCACCTTGTGGGTGACAAGAGGTAGTTCTAGATTTTCACATACCCCAAAGAGATAATAGCTCCTTGTTGAGTCTGCTCTCGAAATCTCAGCCCTGATCCAAATGAATGCATTGAGGAGCACTGTAGTGCACAAAGAATTTCTCCACAAGAACTTTTGCCACTGTTGAGGCCTTTTAGTCTTTAGTAGGACAGGCCTTGTGAAGTGATCAGTCACTAGCAACACATTTGTTTTTGGTTTTTACCTTTGTTTCCCTCCGGTCACCAGTTCTGAGGCATCCCTCAGGCATCCCCGGCTTGTCCTGCCCAGTCTGAGACCCCCCATACTCCAAGTCCCCCCAGAAAACCGGCCCAGCACCCCAAACCACCATGTACCCCCTGGCTTTTGTCCCCCCCATGGTGGGGCTCCCTCCACTTCCTGGGCATTCCTTCCAATCTAGCTCTGGTGGTCTGGTGTGGGCCAGAGGACATCAGGACAGGAGATAGCAGGGCCCGACAGTGGGCATGAGACTGGTGTGCCATTGTCTCCTACAGGAGCCAGGGGTTTTCTTTTTATGTTGTGTGTTTCCCTAAGATGTGTGGAGGTGCAGTGATTCCCAGACCCACCCATCCTGCAGACATGTGCTGTTACCTCTCCCAATGCCTTGCATGGCCCTGGCTGTTGGACAGCACACCTCTGCGCAGTGTCACTGCTGCCAGGGGTCCACAACCCACCCCTCCTTGAGAGAGGAGAGCTGTCCATCAGACGTTCGATCCTCTCTCTCCCCTCCAGCTGACCCCTGGCAACCCAAACTCACTCCTGACCCCCGGTCACCAGCGTGGTGAGAGGTAAGGCGCCAGCGCCTCAGTCCTCTACACCACTGGGTGGCTTTACCAACACATTTTTGATATTCTTTGTATCTGGCTCTAAACTAAGAAAATCAGTTCAGACAAGCTCCATTAGGACACCTGTAGTTATGTTAATCAGTGGGGCCACTTTTTGAGCCTGTGCTTTCCTCTGGAGACACCTGCTGCATGTTTTGCAGTACTATTCAATGTCCATACCCATTTTAGGCCAATAGAAGTGTGTTCTAGCCAGGTCCAGGTTTCTTTCTTTTCCCAAATGTCCCATGTTGTCATGTAAAACCTTCAGCACAATACTTTTAAACCAAGTGGGCAATACTAGCTGCTTCTTGATAATCTCCCCTTGGCTGTTAGGCAGTTCTCTCTACAATAACTGTTCTCGAAGTTTGAATTTAGGCCCTTCTTGCAATAACAAAGCAATATTGGGGTATTTGGACTGCATTCTAAAGATGCCTTCTCCTTTCTTCAAAGCAGTGATGACTTGTTTTATCACTGGATCATAGTGCTAATGTGTTTGAATGTCAGCTGGGGTTAGTTAGGGTAAAGAACGTAAGTCCAAAGCTGCGAAATTACAGTAAGCTATTGCTATGCAAGTATCTGGAGGTCTCAAGCAATTAACAGTTTCTGAAGATGGAGGCTAATCTCGGTCAAATTTGTGGCATAGGGCTTTTACTGACTGTTCAGGACTATGCACCCATTGTGAACTGGAGGCAGGTCTGCACAAAAGAGCATTGGCATTGATGCAGTTTGGGCCTGGACGATACTCTACTGCATAATCATAGGCTGTAAGAGCAGAAAGCCATCTGTGTCTGGTAGTATATAGTTTGGCAGAGGTTTGGACATATGTCAACTTGTTGTTGTCAGTCTTGACCAGGATCTTGGCACCATACAAATATTCTTGGAACTGTTCTACAATTGCACATTTGAGAGCAAGGAATTTCAATTTGTGTACAGGGTAGTTTTCTCTGAAGGCATCAGACTTCTACTAGTAATAACTACTCAGTGTAACCACTCTGTGTACTCTTGACAAAGTAATGCCGGAAGGCCACTTAGACTACCATCTGTGTATAACACATGAGGTTTGGATGGATCAGCATAGGCCAGTAATGGAGCATGAGTTAAATGGTAAAAGATTTCTTCAAAATCAGTGTCACATTCAAGAGCCCATCTTGGACCAGAGGGCTCATTAGGTCTAAAATAAGTCTTTTTCTGAACTTTTTGTGAGTAGGTGGGTACCCTTGAGTTACGTTTAGCAATGGCTGCACTACTTTTATGTAGTCCTTGACAAAACGGCATTAGTAATTGCAGAATCCTAGAAACCTTTGATGTTCTTTTAAGTTGCTGGGCTCTGGCCAGCTGGTTAATGCCTCCACTTTTCTGGGGTCAGTTTGTATATCCTCTGAAGACACAATGTGACTCACGTACTTTACAGAGCTTTGGAAGAATTGGCATTGGTCTATCGATAGATTCACTCTAAACTCCTAAAGCCAACCAAGCACTTTAAACAGGCAAGCCTTATGCACTTCAAGAGTTTTCTGGAAGACAGTAATGTCATCAAAGTATACCAGGCATTCAAGGAGGTTCATATCTTCCACAGCATGCTCCATAAGTCTCTGAAATGTGACTGGTGCACCCAAAATACCTTGTGGCATCCAAATGAATTCCTAGACTCCCAGGGGACAAATAAATGCTATCTTCTCCCTATTTTCTGGAGCCATTGGGATATGGTAATATCCTCTGCAAACAGCAAGGTTGGAAAACCACTTGCTCCCATTTAAACAATCCAGTGCACCCTGTATGTATGTCATAGTATATTGATTGTGGACAGTTCTTTTATTTAAGGTTCGGTAGCATACACACATATGCGGACAGAGGCACTCTTTTTTCACACCACAACAATTAGAAAGACATAAGGGCTCCATGACTTCTGTATTATGCCAGCTGCTAACATATCCTGCAGGTGATGCCTCAAATCAGCAACATCTATAGGAGTCAGGTGCCTGGATATTTCCCCGAATGGTCTCTCATCATGCAGTCTAATATGGTGTTCAGCCCCAGTTACACAGCCAACATTCCACTCCTTGAGGGAAAATACTCTGGTTCACCAGGCCAGCTTCTAGCTAATCCTGTTCCTCCAACCTTCTGGGATGGAAGTATCTCCAAAATCAAACATATCAGGCAAGACTTCACATTCTTCTCCATTCTGGGACTTGGATGGCAATTCAGCAGTATCAGCTCAATAAACTTTTGCCAGAGTGCAACCTTGGTGCGCTTTGATATTTCGATCAGTGACATTCTGAATTTGAACCACGACTCATCTGGCATAGGCGTGAGCATGAACAGGAAGTATACTGGGCTTGAAGAGCAGTCCTTCAGGCAATTTTCCCTCTTCTGGGGCATCCAGTATCAGTATCTTGTTTGTCACATTTTTCCACTGCCGCACTTCTCCATTGACGGTGCACTCAGCATTTTGAGGGAGAACAATAGCAGAGGCATATTTCTTCCCAACAATACCCACAGGTTTGTCCTTGTCATTCACTTCAGGGTGCATTTGCATCTCATAGGCTTTCTGGATCATGGCATGAACATACAGTGATCTCCCAATCTTCTTGCTTTGTCTCTCCTGGCACAATGGAGCAAGAAGCATGAATATATGTGCATTAGTACCAGTTAGCACAGGAATGCCATCATAGAGGCCAGAGTGAGGACAGACCAAGGCTAGTGTCTCCACTGGGTGTCTCATTCCTGCTACAGAGAATGGAAAAGAGAGCCACACTCGCAGATACCCAAGATATGGATATGACTTGTCACTCAACCCCCATACATGCAGTCCATCTAGAGGTTGTAATGGGCACTCAGATAAATGCTGATCATACCAGTCTTTGAATATTATGGTGACTTGGTACCTGCTATCAAGGACAGCTCCAGCAGGGATGCCATCAACATGCACAGTAGTTTCCATGGTAGGACCCACCAATTCTGACCAGTCAGGAGGAGCATTACTTATAAGATGCATGACTGCAGACCTGCTGACATAAGGCTTGTAAGAAGGTTTTGAGGAGGATTTTAGATCAACTTGTCGAACCTGGTTGAGCAGCTTTACAGTTACCCTTCACATCTTCAGGAGAACAACATAATCTCTTGGTATTCACCACAATGACAGCAGAACACATTGGGTTGGGATTGAAAGACAGAGTAGGTTCTTCAGGTGATTTATTACTACTGTAAGACCTAGGTTTGTACAGTAGTCGCCTTTAGCCCTATGTTTGTTTTCATCTCCACTAGACTTTCTCCAAGATGAAGGCTGATGGGGTGACTGTGCTAGATAATTTACTACAGCCTGTAATTCTTTCATTTCTTTAAGCATGTCACTATTGACCTCCTCTTTAGGGACTTGAACACTGGTACTAGTTGCAGAGGACTGGACCTCACTGGACAGTTCAGCAGCATGGGTGTGGGCAGTTTGATCTTTGACTAATTTAACTGCACTTTGCACACTAACCTTTAGTTCCCTTAATTCTTTCAATAAATATTTAAGTTGCCGGGTATCCTGGGCAGTCTCTTTGTCTTCAGGCTTCTCATGATCTGGGGCAGCTCAGGCAACACCTGTGTAAAGATCCCAAAACTCATCCTCATGATCAGTCTCTCAAATCTCCTTCATGAGCCAGCAGTAAGCAGAGGGATCATCTCTCCTGTCTTGGAACTTTAGCTTTAGCATTAGAACATTGGAAAATCTAGCGGATCTGAGAATATGGTCTAATCTCACTCTGTTTAGATCACTGGCCAATACCCCACCTTTTCTCTGAGCTCTCTGTAAGGCCCTTTCCAGTCTAGTGACATAGGCAGACAAATGTTCCCCTTTCCACTGTTTGGTGGATTTGAATTTCCACATCAGGTCTTTTCTGATTCAGTGCTGCCAAAAACACCTTCTAATGCAGACAAATACTCATTAGAGGATGTGTGGACCTTAAAAATCTAATTGCTTCGGGCGTAGGGCCCCTTCAACTTTCCATACGCCTTTTCTGTTTTTTGGCCTCTGCACATTGCCACTTTTGGATGGGGGGATGCATAGTCCATCCAAGTCTCTAGGTCATCTTCCCCCTGAGGTGTGGGAACAGTACAGGAGAACATTTTTAGCCTGTGATAAGTGTCAAGGTTCACTGACAGAATAGGTACTGAAAAAGGCACAGGGGCAGGCCCAGGTGAAGGTGTTGGTGAGGGAGCTGGTGGCAGTACAGGGGAAGGGGTTTGTAGGAGTAGCACCACCTGGGGTTTCTAAAGCCCTTTTTAAATCTTCAAAATTCTGTCCATCAGTGGCTAGCAACTTCCCCAGTTTTTCTTTCAGTTCCCCTAACTTGGGTGACACCCCCCCCCAGCTGTGGGCACCACACTATGCATAGTGATCACCTTCCAACCCTCTGGGAAGTCATCGGGAGTAACAGTACTAGGCACTCTCTCAGTGTCCACTGGGGTACTGCATTCAACTAAGGTCATTATATTCTGGGCAAACAGATCAGGCATTCGCCACTCACAGTAGCTTTACCCAGACATTTGACCTTGTTCATGACCCCCTCTATAATACTTTTGTCAGTGCCCAGGGGAATACTCATTAGTAACAAGACCTTTTGAGGGTTAGCCTCCTCAGCATCACATCACCCTCGTAAATGATGCACATTTTATGGGCAGGGACCACAAGTTTAAAACCAGACCCATCCTCCATCTTAATACCAGCACTTTCAGAAAATGTAGTTGGAATTCAGTGTTTTGGCCACTATGGGCAGTAATCCCAGCGGCACTTCCAATAATGTAACCCTAGCACCATTGTACCAAGGGCTACTACTACTTCCTGCTTCTCTGACTGAAGGTTGAGTGGCCTAGGTTTGGAATTAATGGTTACTGGGGATTCCCCACCAACAGTAGAATTATGATTATGGTACCTCCATGCAGAGCAATGATTAAGTGGGTAAATTGCCACACTAGTACAGCCCTCTGGGAAGCTATACCTACCCACAACCCCAGTTTGTGGCCCAGCACATAGACTTGCAATAAACACTGTACTTTGCCTGCAATACCACATTTAATGGATAGCACTAATAATATGCTCACCAGCTGCACACTCACAAACAGGGTCTGGACTTCTGGCATACACCCTTTGTCCCCTGCAAAAGAGTAGTTAATCAGTAAACACAATGCAGCTTTACTTTTCCCATACTTGACCCCACAACAATAATGTGCTCACAGACCCAATTAATATGCAAACAAATCTTAACAGCTTAATCTGGTTCAAGGTCAGTTGGCATTCATCTGTATCCCCCTGCCCTAGGTCATGCCTGAAAACAGACAGAAATTGTCTAGTGCACTTACCCAGTTAACAAAAACTAAATAAATAAAATAATACATAAATAAATAAAATCTGGTTTATTCAGGGGACGGAACGCAGGGAGGAGGTGAAAATTTAGGTAAATGATTGTGGTACTGTAATTAAACAGATGACAATTAATGATCATTAAATTTGTCCCTGAATTAGTCAGTTTATACAGCAACTGGGAACCCAGGACAGAGTTGGGTGCAGGCCTGAAGTGTTGCCACAGGTAGGCAGTCATTGCAGCTGACTGGGGCCCTTGACTGAGAGAAGGGTGTTATCAGACAGATAAAGTATTTGAGAACAGTAGAATATTTATAATACCAGGCCGGATGGACTGTAACCATGGTCAAAACCCAAGGAGGAATTATAAAGCAAATTAGATGCTCTCCCCCACTCTTATGTTAGGCACACTTGCATCGACTGCCCTTATTCTGCCCAAGTCAGGACTGAAACTGCACAGCCAGCATAAGGTCTATAGTTACTAAATGATATGATTCCTTTTACCTACTTTCACTGCCATTTGCCACCAGACCTGATACCCACATCTTCTCCCCCATACTCTTCCTAACCCCCTGCTTGCCTAATTATCCTTTGTCTCTTGTCCTGGCACGCTAACCATTTTTATTGCCTTTATCTGAGTTATGTGTATAAATCTTCCCTTGTATAGCCTGAACATAAAGAAGCAATTTCTCCTTAATTGGACCTTGCTCTACTAGGCTGTATCTTATCATGAAATGCCTTTTGTGAACTTTGTATGCACTTTGGTTAATTATAGACAATGATACCTTTTATGTAATGTCCACGTCTGTGTAAATGCTTCAGGACCTTCTTGTGAATGAGCTTACTCAGTGGATTTTTCCTGCAATAAACTTGAAACTTGAAACACAGTTATTTGGTTGTTGCATTGGGCTACCCTGATTGTACTCACTGCACCCAGACCAGTTAAAGACAAACATTTGTCAAAGCTGAATGTTGTCGCACTGGCATTGTTGGCATTAGCAGTGCCGGAGCTAGAGGCGCATAATAGGAATGGCAGTGAAGTATTGAAGTTACGTCAACCCCACCCCCACCCTGTAGAGAGCGACAGGCATTGGGGTGTGTCTTTGGGTCATCAGCTATAACGCTCATGCCATTGTACCTCACCCTATCCTGTAGACACTGACAAGTGTCGGGGTGTGGTTTGGGGTCTTAGGGCATTATACTTACCCCATTCCAGAAGGAAATACGCTGATGTGGGTGCAGTATAGGAGTGTGGGGTGAATTTTGTGGCCAAACAGTGCAAGGTACACCACGATGCCTGTCAGTAGCTGCAAGGTAGGGGGTGCAATGGCGTGAGCATTACATCTGATGATCCCAAGTGACACCCTTGATGCCTGTCAGTTTGTACTGGGTGGGATGCTACAATTGGAAACCCTAACACCGTAGGCATGTGGTGGTAGTTTCACTCCACATTTTCAACATGGGCTGCTTGTCAGGCCACCTCATGAAAAGCGGCACAATCACTTTGTTAGCTGAAAGGTGATTTTGCACAGTGGCTGTGCCATTTGGCGACAGAGGGCTGCAAACACATTTCTGGGCAGGATGTGGAGAATGACAACTGTATTGTTCATGAGGAGGCATAAAAAAATGACAATGTTGAAAATCTGGAGTGACAATATGAAATATTGGTGAAGCAATGAGCATGCATACAAACTGTGCAACACACGTCCGTAACCCAATTATTTTGGGGAGTTTGTTAGCCACATTTGTAACATAGGCATTTTGGGACCTCCCCTTATGAACAGTGGCACTGCGATTTTGTTAATCTGTCCCAAAAGTTGATTTCCCACATCAACCACGCCATTGTGCACCACAGGTGCTGAAACACATTTTGGGCAGGATGTGAAAAATGACAGCTGTACAGTTCATAAGGAGGTGTGAGAAAATGCCAGTGTTGAAAATCTGGCATGGAAATATTGCAAATTTGCGAAGTTACACAGGTGCTTGGAAACTGCAGAACGCATGCTTGCAACACAGTCCTTTTATGGACTTTTGCCACCAAATTTTCAACATAGGCATTTTAGGACCTCTGCTCATGAACAGTGTCACCAGCCTTTTTTCAAACTGTCCCGAAAAATGATTTTGCACAGTGACCGTGCTATTTTGCGCCGGACGTGCAAAAACACATTTTGCCCAGGATATGTAAAATGACAGCTGCACTGTTCATCAGGAGGTGTGGAAAAATGCCAATTTTGAAAATTTGGACTGAAAATATTACAAATTGACAAAGTTACGAGCGTGCTTGGAAACAGCACAACACACGCTCATAAAACAGCCATTTTTTTAATTTTTCCCACCAAATTTGCAACATAGGCTTTTTGAGAGCCCCCCATGAACAGTGGCACTGTCATTTCATTAATTGGTCCCGAAAGGTGATTCCATGCAGTGACCGCGAAATCACCTTTCGGGGCCGATTAACGCCATAACAGTGTCAGAATTCATGAGGAGGGGTCCTTTAAGCCCCATGTTGAAAATTTTGGGCCAAAATTCCAAAACATGCCTGAGATATGCATCAAAGTTGAAAAAAAACCTATTTATTCCATTATACAGCTTACCGGCATTTCCTCAGTTCGCAGTCGACTTTGAAGTGTGCAGACGTGTTCCCAGTCCATTGAAGATTGTCGTGCCGGACTCCGGAGGTAAGTATGGGGTGGGGTGTGTGGAGAGGCAGGGTGCACAGTGGGTGGGCACGGGAGGCAGGCAGGGAGACTGCAAGGAACAGGTTTTTTTTACAGGTTAAAAAATAAAAAATAAACATTAGGGACAGGTTTTTTAGGTTTTGGCACGCTGGGGTGGCTCCAGCGTGCCACCTATGTGTTTTCTGGGATGCTAGCCGATGGGGAATTGGCACCCCATCGGCACACAACAACAGCAGAGGGCAAGAGCCGAGGATTGGGCACTCGGCACATAATAAATGGGGGGTGTATTATGCAGCGGAAGTGGGCCCCCATCGCATATACATTGGGCCAGGGTATGCTGACAGGGATTGGGCACCCCCGAAGTCGGCAGTATGCCACCATGTTAGTTTTCTGTTTTTCACCACCAGGGAAAGCACGTCGGGAGGTCCACTGCGTATGACGAGCTTAGCTCGCATTGCAGCGGACCTTTCATTTGATCCCATGACTACATTAGGAATGCATGATGTGGTGCCGGCACGCAGGCTGATTGGGGAATGAGGGACGCACCTACTGATGCATGCCCTTCATTTGTCTAACAGTGACCGCGTCTCCAAATCTGCACTATTGCAAGATGTTAGCTGCGCAAGCGCGCCAGCATAAAAAGGATGAAGATACTATGGATCTGCTGGCTTTCTGGGCTGATGGTGGGGAACGGGGAAGGCACAACTCACCTCAACTTCACAGCCTTTCCCTGTAGGTGGCTACAACCTGCAACTGGCTTCTGCACAGTGGCTGACTCCCAGAGGCCGGTTTCTGGCCAGGCAGACACTAGATCTGATACAGGAACAGTTATTAGGGCCACAGATGGCACAGGCCTGATGCATGAATTTCAGCTGGGTATGCAGATTGGAAAAGTCACTTAACTTGCAGCTAGCAGGCTGGCTTAACTTTCATGAGAAACAAACAGGAACAACTGGCAACAAGTCTCCCCTTTTTCCAAACATGGCAGGAGACAAATGCAACATTCACTGGCTCCAAATGGCACTGGAGTCCTTAGGCTGGGAAATCCTCTTACAATTCTTTCAGCTGCCCTCTTTCTAGACAAACCGCTTTCTTCAGTACAAAAGTCTCTAAACTCAGACAGGATAGATGAGGATTGCTTTCTCTGGTTCTGTGTTTCGGCAGTTTAAGTGCAGCAGGGCAGCAAAGCAGGCTGAATGTCCCCACAATTGCTTTCTGCTTACCACCACAAGCTCCCGATTCATACAGAGCATGAGTTGAACCACTCTTTTCGGCTTTTAGGCAGTCCATATGTAACCCCTAGGTGGCGCTATCCATAAGTTTTCTACCCGGGCTCTGAGCTACAAATCTGGTGACATCCAGCAGACCAGACCAGGGTTTGAATCCCACAGCCCCCACTTGCATACTGTGTGACCCTGAGCAAGTCACTTAACTTCCTTGTGCTCCCAGGTCGCACCTTGAAACAAGCTTCGGCTTAGTGTGCCTTTCCTGGTTAAACAATTTCCCCTTTCCCCTTTCCCTACCCCTGCCTGTATTTCTGACCACAGGTTGAGGGTCCTGGATCCAGTATTAAGGTGCCTCCACCCAGAGTAACAATAGTGGGGATAACTATCTAACCTGTTATTGCCCTCTCGGAAGCTATAACCACCCGCCAACCCTTCTAGTGGATTTGTGCCTTAAACAGACGTTAACACACAGTCAGCAAGTAACATTAATAATATGCACACACCCTTTACACTTACCATCAGGGCCTGGCCATCAGCAATTTCCCTGGATCCCCCTGTAAAAACAAGGTCAGCCAAGGAAATACACACTTTCAGTACTGTAACCCAACTAATAATATGCACATAAGCCAGGTTAAATGTGAAATAACAATCAGATTTATTCAGTGGTGGTGAACAAGGAAGGGGCATGAATTTAGTTAAATGATTACTATACTGATTGAATTCAGGTTCTTGGCATGCACTGTTTAGTCTCAAATAATTTGTTCTATAACACTGGGTACTCAGGATGGAATACTGGCTAGCCCGAGGCATTGCCTGGGGCTGACCAGTGCTGCAGCTGTTGTTGAGGCCCTTGATGGAAAGAAAAGGCAGTTAGCATGCACAACAAAGATTTGATAATTTGTAATCCTGGGTGGTTGGTCCGGTCTCTTGTAAACCAGAAAATTACTATAAAAATCAGATGGTACCACAGATAATTAAGTGACTTGTTGCAGGGAGCTACTCTGGATGTACTCATGTTACCAGTTGGCTGTGATGTTGCTGGAGAAATGCAGACCTCATGTAGATCACCGATGAGCATGGGGATCAGGCCATCATGACACACCTTCTCTTTAAGGCCTTTCCCTCCAGGTGGCCGCAACCTGTGAATTGTCTCTGCACAGGGGCTGGATCCCCAAAACTGGTCTCTTGCCAAGGACAGTCTCTGGTGCAGGAATGGTTGGCTTTGGTGGAGACTGGCAAAGGCCCAAGTATGACGAACACATTGACAAAGTTCAGCTTGTTTTGCTGGTGAAGCCTCTAGCTGGTATAACTATCTGGTCACAGGCAGGCAGGCCTAACATGGTGGCCCCTGTTCTGAGAGGCAAAGCTGCAAGGAAAGCAGGTTAGGAGGCCAGAAGGGGAAGGAAACCGATTCATTTCAGTGCTTTATAGTAATTGTACATTGCTATTTTTGTTTTAAACTTAGATTGTGGGCTTTTAGTGACATTGTAATTTCTTTGCTGTCTTTACTTAGAGTTGTTTTTGGGCTGTTGAAAATGTAAAACCTAGTTTGTTGTGCTTGTAGTGGTGGTGTATATCTTTGCTGTCTTTAATTAATGCAAATTTTGTCTTGGCTTGTCTGACTTGCCCTGTAGTTTGGGTGAGGGGTGCTAATTGTCTGGCCTCTGACCTCAGCTACGTGATAATAGGAGGTGGGACTTAGTCAGAGTTGAGGTAGCAAGTGATTTTTGTTTTCTCAGAAGAATGATGGTTTCTCTGTTTCACAGCAAAAAAAGTGGTAAGGCGCTGTAGAAATATGAATGCAGACAAAATAGTCCCATTTTCATAACTTCTCTCTTTATTGTACAAAAATGGCAGTGAACTCAACGGTTCACCTACTCTGTAGGCTTTCTCAAGAGTTGCCTTTAAAGAATGATTCAAATTATATCTTTCATCAGTAACCGAATCCTCTAAGGAGAAATTTTTCAAAATGTCCCCCACATATCCTTTGTCTCAGAAATATAAACTTGTCTCAATTTCATGACGGTCCTCCAAACTGTTTGTTTCATAAATTTTGTTGTCCCTTAGGTTCTGTGCTTTTGGATTTTCGTGATGTGTGAGACGCTGACTGATTCCCCTCGTGTGGGCATCTCACTCTTGAGAAAGCCTACACAGTAGGTGAAACGTTGAGTTCACTGCCATTTTTATACAACAAAGAGAGAAGTTACAAAAATTGGACTATTTTGTCTGCATTCATATTTCTACAGCACCTTACCACCTTTTTTGCTCTGAAACAGAGAAACCATCATTATTCACAGATACATCAGTAAAGGTTGTTCAAGACAAGAACAAAAATTCTTCATAAGAACTGTTCATTGCCTGCGGATATTTTCCCTTTCCCTTTCCCTTTCCCTTTCCCTTTCCCTTTCCCTTTCCCTTTCCCTTTTCCCTTTCATAAATTGTATTTTCTCAGAAGAAGCCAGAAGGGAAAGGAAACCAAATAATTTCAGTGCTTTACAGTAATTGTACATTGCTATTTTTGTTTTAAACTTAGATTGTGGGCTTTTAGTGACACTGTAATTTCTTTGCTGTCTTTACTTTGAATTGTTTTTGGGCTGTTGAAAATGTAAAACCTAGTTTGTTGTGCTTGTAGTGGTGGTGTATATCTTTGCAGTCTTTAATTGCTGCAAATTTTGTCTTGACTTGTCTGACTTGCCCTGTAGTTTGGGTGAGGGGTGCTAATTTTGCCTGGATAAATAAAGATTTGATTGATTGATTGATAATGATCTGGCCTCTGACCTCAGCTACATGATAACTGGAGGTGGAGCTTAGTCAGAGTTGAGGTAGCAAGTGATTTTTGTTTTCTCAGAAGAAGCCAGAAGGGGAAGGAAACCGATTCATTTCAGTGCTTTACAGTAATTGTGCATTGCTATTTTTGTTTTAAACTTAGATTGTGGGGGCTGGATATTCAAACTGCGCTATTCTGTGGCGCAAGCCCTTGTGCTGCACAAAATATTTGCGCAGGGGTGTGGCCGGGGTGCTATTCAACGGAGTTGCGCTACTGAGCAACTCCGTTGAATATCACCCCCAGGCCACAGCCACTGTGCATGGCACAGTAGAACTTGCGCCACCGCAAGTGGTCACAGTGGAGCATTCAAGATGCTGTGGCGTAAGTACCATTGCACCATGCACAACTTTCCGATATTCAAAAGGTGACATGCAAATGGGGCCATAATTCATGCAAGGCACAGGGGTGACATTTGCATCTATTTATGGCCCCATTTGCATGCCATTCGCATGCAGGTGCACCGATCCCCGAGGACTTGCGCCTGGCGCCCTGCCAGACAGCAGCCATTGGGGACCAAAGCCCCCTGTAGCCCGATCGCGGGCATAACTTCAAACATCCCCCCACCCCCCGACTGGCCTGATCGCAGGCTGAAGTTCAAACACCCCCTTCCCGACTGGCCCGATCGAGGGCAGAAGTTCAAACATCCCCACCCCCGACTGGCCTGATCGTGGGAATAAGTACAAACATCCCCCACCCCCGACTGGCCCGATCAAGGGCATAAGTGAAAAAAGAACCCACCTCCCCACTAGCCGATCGCAGACAGAAAAGGTTCAAACCCCACCCTGGAACATATCCCTGGTGGTTCAGTGGACCTTGAAGCCCGATCGCGGGCATAAAAAGTTCAAACCCCCTCCCCAAGAACATATCCCTGGTGGTCCAGTGGACCTCAAAGCCCGATTGCGGCAGAAAAGGTTCCACCCCCAGGGACCACCTACCCTGGTGATCTAGTGGCCCCCACCCCACCCACTCACGGGTCCCCACCCCCGCTCCCACCCATCAGCCAGCGGCAGGCATCCCACCCACCTGCCGCCCTGCCACCCACTGACTGACTGCTTGGTAGGGCTGCACGCCCATTGGTTCAGAGTAAGAGCCAATGGGCATGCAGCCCATACCGCTAAAGGCAGTCCAGATATGTGAATGAATTATGCCCATGATCGGGCCAGTCGGGGTGGGGAGGATGTTTGTACTTATTCCGTGATCAGGCCAGTGGGGGTGGGGATTTGAACTTATGCCCACCAACGGGGCCAGTCAGGGGTGGGGTTACTACATGCCCATGATTTGGGCTGCAGGGGCACAGGGAGAGTTGAGGGCCACCCACAGGTGGCAGCTGCTGTGTTGCACCCCTGAAATGCGGCAGCTCACCTGTGGGTGGCCCTCACTTACTCCTTTTTTTGGCTCAAAGTTGTGCGCTAACAGGTTGGGGTTGCACTCAGACAACTCTGCACAGCCTGCTGAATATCGGGCTGTGCAGTTTATGTATGGTTCCTTCCCTCCAGTTCAGCATGCCTTCATTAGCATTGCGCCATTGCTCAGCTTGACTTGGGGGGCGCAACTGCCTCCTGCTGAATATGGCAGAATGGTGCAATTTCGGACTTGCGCAGGCACAACCCTATTGCACATGGTGCAACCCTTTTGAATATCCAGCCCTGGGCTTTTAGTGACACTGTAATTTCTTTGCTGTCTTTACTTAGAATTGTTTCTGGGCTGTTGAAAATTTAAAACCTAGTTTGTTGTGCTTGTAGTGGTGGTGTATATTTTTGCTGTCTTTAATTGCTGCAAATTTTCTCCCACCCTCCTTCCCCTGCCCCTAACTCTTAATTATATGCCCTGTTAAATCTGATTGACAGGAGCTAAGCACAGGATATAGTAGGGGTTGTGAAGTAGGAGGGACATAAGGGGGAAGAAGCCCGCCCTTAGCACTACAAGTGTTTTGACTAATTTTTTATTTATTTTTTCTTTTTTAAAGAAAAGTATCTGAGGAGCAGTGGCAGGATTTTTAGGACAGTAAATTAATAAAAAAGGAACTAGGAGAGCTTCAGTAACAGACAAGTACAGGAATAGCAGTATAAGTGTAGTATAATGTGGAGAGTGGTGCAATGCAGTGGCTGCGGGGCAGCCATATTCAGGCAGACCTTCAGGAAGCTGAGGTGCTGTCCTATCTGCATGCATCTCTCTGGACTGCAGATGAGGTAGCCAGACTCAGAGTGGAAGTAAACTGGGTCAGGAGTACCATCACCCCCTATCCAGAGACCACCCAGTCCAACTCCGCTGCCGCAAAGGATGCCGAGAATGAGGAGCACTTGGATGTCAGTGGGCTCAGGGAGGGTTAGAGCAATCAGGCAGAGGCACATCCCAGATCCTATTCCACTCAAGAACTCATATGCCACACTGGCAAATGGGGACAACCAAATAGAGGTACCCAGAGAAGTGGAAGGAAAGGCTGTGGAGGTTAGCCATGGAGGTGACCTCAGTGGGGAAAGCAGTGGACCCCAGAGGAGGAGGAAGTGAATCCTTGTGGGGGACTCCATCATAAGAGGGATCCAGCTAGGAACACAGGTGGAGGAGGACAGGGAGGTGAGGTGCCTACCAGGTGCCATGGCATGGAGGGATGGAAGGAAGATCCTGGGGATCACTGGGAAGGTAAGATGGGAGGGTGAGCTAGATGTCATTATCCACCTAGGTACTAATGACCTGGCTAATGGGGAGCCAAAGGAAGTTCAGAAAGAGTTTAAGAAATTGGGGAAGGGTCTCAAGCAAGTAGCTACTTTTGTCACCTTCTCAGAAGTACTACCTGCGAGAGGCAAGGGAGAGCATAGGAGTGCATGCACCAGGAACTTTAACTCATGGTTGAAGAACTGGTGCTGTGAGGAAGGGTTTGGATTCATTGGTGACTGGGGACCCACCTGGAGGTATGGAGGCTTGTTCAAGCCTGATGGCCTGCATCCATCCTGGAAGGGAATCCAAGCACTCAATGATAAGTTTAAATGCTACATTGACAAGCATTTAAACTAGCCAAGGGGGATAGCAGGCCAGCAAGGAGGGTACCTAATTGCCCACCCCCCACAGCTAGCAGTGGAACCAGTGAAACGGAGGAGTGGATATCTCTACAAAGCAGTTTGCAAAAGATGGAGATAAGTGCCCAAGAGGTGGATAGGCAGAAAAGGGGCAAAATTCAACAGAAGGGCAGACAGCAAGGAGAACCAGGGATAAAGGACAACCAGGGAAGGGGCTGGAGTAGAACAGCTAAGCAGTCTAGGGAGGTCAAATCATGGAAAGCCATGTGTGCCAATGCCAGGAGCTTTAGCAACAAGATGGAGGATCTGGAGGCTGTCATGGTGCAGTCAGACCTGGACATTGTGGCCATCACAGAAACCTGGTATAATGATAACCATGACTGGGAGATGGCCATACCTACAACATATTCAGAAGAGACAGGGCAGGTAGGAAGGGAGAAGGAGTGGCACTGTATGTGAAAAATGACATAAGGGCCACAGAGATCCAGCAAGAACAAAATGGGGGAGAAATACTGTGGGTTAAGCTGGAAAGGAAAATGGGGCCAGCCATCTGCACAGGTGTGGTCTATAGACCACCAGCCCAAGAGGAAGAAACAGATAGGGAGCTGATGCAGACAAGGGTGAGGTAGTGCTGGTTGGAGACCTCAATATTCCAAACATGGACTGGAGCATCCCAGCATCCCAGCAGCAGCATCAACTAGGAGCAGATTTATCCTGGACTCCCTTCAGAGTGCCTTCCTCAAGCAACTGGTCATGGGACCAGCTTGGCAGAAGGCAATACTGGACCTTGTGCTCACAAACAGGGACAGTGTGATAGGGGTAACAGTGGGGGAGCACCTTGGGAACAGTGACCACCCGTCATTGCGGTTTGAAATCACAGAAGGAGCAGAACCAAACCACACAAAAACACGTATCCTGGATTGTAGGGGGACAGACTTTGGGAAAATGGGAGATGCTTGAAAGAGGCATTAAGGGGAATGGGCCAGGAATCAAGGGTTGAGGAACAGTGGGCAGTATTTAAAATGGGGATTACAAGAACCACAGAATTATACATTAAACAGGTTAGCAAGAGGAAAAGGAAGAGGAGGCCATTATGGTTTTCCAAGGAGGTAGCGGAGAAAGTGAAAGCCAAAAAGATTGCATTCAGGCAATACAAAAAGATACAGGCAGAAGGGGATAGGGAGAAGTACCAGGAGAAGCAAATGGAGACAGGGAGGTCAGTAAGGGAAGCCAAAGCTCAGACTAAAGAGCACATTGCAAAATCAGTGGGTAGAGGGGACAAAACCTTTTACAGGTACAGAAGTGAAAAAAGAAAGGCAAAGGGAGGGATAGTGAGACTGAAGGGGGAGGATGGGAGCCACGTTGAGGATGACAACAGTAAAGCTGACATATTGAACAGGTATTTCTGCTCAGTCTTTACTGAGGAAGAGGAGGGTAATGGGTCTGAAGGAAGTACAAGGGGTGGGAATGGTGCAGAAATGGACACAAGTCCCTTTACACGAGAAAGGGTCCTGAAGGAACTGGAAGTAATAAGAGTTGATAAAGCAATGGGGCCAGATTGGGTGCACCCCAGGGTCTTTTAAGAACTAAGAGAGGTGGTGGCTGAACCTCTGGCAATCCTGTTTAGTCCATCACTGGAAACAGGGGGAGGTACCCAAAGACTGGAGGACAGCAGATGTAGTCCACTTATACAAAAGTGGGAACAAAGAGGAAGCGGGGAACTACAGACCAGTCAGCCTTACCTCGGTAGTGGGGAAGCTCATGGAAGCACTACTGAAGGAGAGATTGGTGGAACATCTGGTTGTCAATGGACTACAGGACCCAAGGCAGCATGGTTTCACCAGGGGGAGGTCATGTCAGACCAACCTTGTTGAATTTTTTGACTGGGTGACTAGGGAGGTGGATCAGGGAAGGGCAGTGGACATGGCCTATCTGGACTTCAGCAAGGCCTTTGACACTGTGCCACATAGAAGACTATTACACAAACTGGGGAATATGAGTGTGAGCAGGACAGTAGTGCAGTGGGTAGGTAACTGGCTGGGGCGGCAGGACACAGAGGGTGGTGGTAAATTGCTGTCACTCCACAGAGAGAAGAGTGACCAGTGGGGTACCACAGAGATCAGTCCTGGGACTGGTCCTATTCAACATCTTTATCAGTGACATTGCGCAGGACCTAGAAGGCAGAATTTCCCTGTTTACTGATGACACAGAGCTCTATAACAGAGTAGACACACCAGAGGGTGTAGACAGAATGAGTAGGGACCTGCAGAAACTTGAAGAATGGTCTGGGATTTGGCAGTTGAAATTCAATGCAAAGAAATGCAAGATAATGCATATGGGAAGGGCCCCTACTTTTCTGCGGCACAGTGGGACCAAGTTCTGCGGCAAGACTACCACTTGCCGCAGAAGTTCTGCGGCGGTGGTTTGTAATTTCTGCAGAAGTTCTGCGGCACTAACAAACTACCACATCACAGTGTTAGCTTGTCATCCTGACTTCACTTTCATGGCAGTGGTTATAGCAATCAGGATGGTGGAAAGCACAGTAACACTAGTTCAAAAAATAACAGACTTATAAAAATAATTTTATGCCTAAAAAGGCAAAACAAATGTCTCTCCCTTAAGGTCCTAGCTTGTTGCATAAATGACATATGCAGAGGGGAGCTTATGTGATAAATAAGGTACTGTAATCCTATATGCATGCTATCTAGCCCACTAATGAGGTTTCAACTGTCTATCACTTATATATTTGTATGTGCTTTCTACACCACTCATGAGGTTTCCACTGTGTATCACTTATATATTTATATGCAATATGTAACATACATACAAATATATGTGTGTGTGTGTGTGTGTCTGTGTGTGGTGAGAGACAGAGATACTGCATATGTGTGTGTGTGTGTGTGTGTGTGTGTATGTGTGTGTGTATATATATATATATATATATATATATATATATTACACACATATTTTAAATTTCCATGAACTTGCATCCTCATTCATACAGGTCCCATTGGAAATGGAATAGAGGAGTTATTGCAAAACTCATTTTTCATGTCAACCTGCTTACCCTGACACACTGCGTAACACCATCAGGCCATGACATCCATGTGAACTGATTGTGAGATAGAGCTCTCCAGCCCATCACAATGTGTCCACCATGTGACAGAACACTGCACCATACCTTCCCAGGCTCCAAGCAGTGATGTGTTCCACCAGCCCTTGTGCTGCCCAGCCAGCTCCCAGAGCTAATCTCTGAACCTGACTTGCTGGCATGGAAACACAGCATGCTACCCTCTGGCCCAACAGCTGTCCCTGCACACATTTCTCCATAACTTTTAGGTGATTCTAATAACCAATGACAATATGGAATCAATAACCCTGGCAAAAAAGCGTACAGTGCAATTATTTATTTAACAGGTCTATTCTTTCAACAGGTCTACACATTATTATATTCCACTTTTCTGGGCATAATTACCTTATTTTTCTTAAAAATGACAGTTAAATTCATTTTTCCAGTTATTCATTTCAGATGACATCTCTATACCTTAAAGGCATAAATAGGTTTGTACAAAGTCAGGTATGGACTTAACAGGTCTGTGCTATTGACAAGGTTTTTTTTTTAAGTAGGTCCTAGTGCAATAATGTAAGACTGAAAACTGCATTAGGCTGTAGTGCAGGTTGAACAAATATCACCATGCATGATGTGCTGTGCCACCGTCTCTGGTAGTGGGAGCTGTGGTAGATAAGTGGCTGTTTATTTCTGTTGCAGAATGCAGCCGTTTCATTAGCTAATGTATGATATAGCAATGATAACATCACATTCTGAGCATATAGGGGGGTTTTGGATATAAAAAGAGGGAAAAGGAACCATATTCTATGGATAAACAGAAATATCAATAAAAACTCACCAAAAGAGTGAATTCTCTGACACCATGAAAGTTCTCTTGATAGATGCAAGTTCTGCACAAAATTCTGCGGCCGAAGAATTCTAGGGGCCTTGCATACGGGGCACAAAAACCCTGGCACAATATATCAGTTTGGTGTGAGGATATAGCATGCACCAAGCAGGAAAGGGATCTTGGGGTTATCATCTCTGATGACCTCAAGGTAGGGAAACAGTGTGACAAGGCACAAGGTAAATCAAATAGGATGCTGGGATGCATAGGCAGGGGCATCATCAGCAGGAAAAGGGAGGTCATAATTCCACTATACAAGACACTAGTGAGGCCCCACTTGGAGTACAGTGTACAGTTCTGGAGACCTTACTTACATAAGGACATAGGGTAGAGAAGGTTCAGAGAAGGGCAACAAAGATGGTACATGGATTGCATCACAAGTCCTATGAGGACAGGTTGAAGGAATTGAATATGTACTCCCTGGAGGAGAGGAGGGAGAGAGGGGATATGATAGAGACATACAGGTATCTTACAGGGAGGAACAGGGTGCAGGAAGACACTATTTTTAAGCAAAAAAGATGTTCCAGTACTAGAGGGCATGAGTTGAAGTTGCAGAGAGGACAATTCAGAGGAAACATGAGGAAGAATTTCTTCACAGAATGGGTGATGGACAAATGGAACACCCTGCCAGAGGAAGTGGTGGGGGCTGAAACAATCACATGATTTAAGAACGCATGGGATAGACATAAAGGAATTCTGGAGGTCAGGGTTAAGGAGTAACAGACTTCTAGGAAAACATAAAGTAAACTTACAAGCTCAAATGGGCAGACTGGATGGGCCATAGGCCCTTGTCTGCCCGCACTGTCTATGCCTATGTATCTATGTAACAAACTTTCTAATTTAAATGCAAAAGTACGTTAGTGGTAAATAAGCACAGTTCCAGTTCATGCTCCTTCTGCTCTATTATCGACTGCAGAGTGGAGCAACTTAAAGTGGTGTCTGGCTGGTGGCAAGCCTTAAAGCACTTGGACCCAGCTCAGACCATTTACTATACATACACTGGCTGAATTCCTAAAGGGACAGGTGCAGAGGCACAGCATGACACTCTCACAGAAATCAATAGAAGCAAACAGATAACCTTGAATCTATTACCTCTACAGGACATCAGTCTGGCAGTGGACACAGAAGGAGCCCAGGAAGACAATAAGGTAAACCCCAAATTAGTATGGGGGTTACACTCTTCCCTGCCTGGAAAAACTTGGTGTCTGTGTCAAGTCTACACGTTATAAACATTCCTATTTAGAATAGTACTATTCGTGAATAACACATTACATAGTTTTTCATATTTGATGCATTTTCATAATAAGCATGCTTTATTCATATACAATAATACTTCTTAAGCATTTTACATTTTACCTTAAACATCTTACTGTACTTTCATAGTAGACTGATTCAAGTAGCTAAACACATTATCCTTGTCTGTACTACTTCCTGCACACTAATCCACAGTGGTGGGGGCTCTGACCCTGTCTGCTAACTTTGGGCTCTGTGTAGGATGATTCCCATACTACTGATGAGATGGTTTTACTATTAGGCAAGGCAAAGTTTATTTTTCAAAGTGCCCATTCCCCGAGGCTCTGGGTGCTATACAACAATACTAGCTAATCCTAAAACCACAGACTTATGCATATCTAAAATAATAATAATTAAGCCATATAATATAAAATGATTGAAATATAATATTTGAGGCAGATTTAGAACTAAATGCTAAGAAACAGCTCCTTAGAGGCTGCAGTGTAACCTAGTATAGGAAGGGAACTGGCTATAATGTAAAACCCTTTATGGACTAAATTCACGGTGAAGTCAACAGGCCTTCCTGGGGAATCATAACTAAAGCATACAGAAATACAGGCTTAACAGCTCCTCCAGATCTTCAGGGTGAGGCAGGCACAGGCTCAGTCCTTTCAACATTAGCATTTGGGTTCGTGACTCTTGGCTCATTTTCCAGCAATGAAGCAGCTTCTGATGAAAGGGGTACCTCTGCACTCACAGTTTATTCAGAACTGGAAGTCACACATAGCAGATGGCAGTATGGCTACACATCACCACTGGTGTGAAAACTGCATGTCACAAGCAGGTTATAAGCAAATTATAGACTTTATTGCACCAAAAGAACACCAGCAGACAGCTAAAAATGTGCCCCTCTCCAAACAGCCAAATATTTTCGTGCAAATCTTGTGCTTTCTCAAGGCTGAGGAAACAATGGTGTTACATCCCATTTATATCCCATTCACTAAAAATACCATTAACAG
The DNA here is from genome assembly GCA_016271365.2 of Neoceratodus forsteri. NCBI lineage: Eukaryota > Metazoa > Chordata > Ceratodontiformes > Ceratodontidae > Neoceratodus > Neoceratodus forsteri. The sequence goes on along the minus strand of JADMNL010000035.1, from coordinate 26,473,870 downwards.
CTTAATCTGATGCTAGGTAAGTTGGCATTCATCTGTATCCCCTTCCCCCCAGGTTGTGCCTGACAATAGGCAAGAAACTGTCTAGTGCACTTTCCCGGTCAAAAAAACCCGAAATAAATAAAAATAAATAAATATAATAAGATTTAAAGTGACAGTACCACATTAAAAAATTCCATCACATAATCCATCACACAAATTGTTGGCGATGACCCATTTGTTGCATCATGTGATCATGGGAAACTATACAGTTTAAGTTGAATTCCACCTATATCTCCCCACAAAATAATGCAGTCTCTATATTTGAGAAAGCACGCCTTAGGGACCTTGAAGCAATGAATATTCCTAGAGCTAAATATTATAACTTTACAGTTTTAGAGAGGGGGGCAATTGATAATTTAAAAAAGAATGAATCTATAATTATCAAGCCAGCTGATAAAGAGGCAGGAGTGGTTGTTTGTAATAAATCTGATTATGAAGTTGAAATGATGAGACAGCTGGCTGATAATGAGTTTTATTTGTGTTTAAACTATGATCCCACTGACAAATATAAGAAGGCTATTGATATCATATTATATTAAGCTCTATTAGAAAATGCAATGAATCAGGACACTTTTGATTTTTTATCAGTTACTGTAAATATCCAGTTAGTTCTGTCCTGTATGGACTGCCTAAGATCCACAAAAGTCTTAACCACCAGCTAGGCTGATTGTGGCAGGTATTGGATCCTCAATGGATAATTTAGCAAAATTTGTGGATTCTTATATAAAACCTTTAGCAATGTATGGTAGATCATTTTTAAGTGATACCATTGATTCATTGATTTTTTTGGATGACATAGACGTTTCTGCTTCATCTTTGTTTGTCAGTATGGATGTACGATCATTGTACACAAATATTCCAAATCATGAAGGCTTAGAATGCCTTAGAGACACATTGCTTTTTGGAACATCCTACTCACAGCCTTTTGTTGAATTTATCCTTGCACTGGCAGAAAAGGTTCTGAAGTGCAATACTTTTCTTTTTAAAGAAAATATGTATTTGCAATTGAGAGGTACAGCTATGGCCCCAAATTATACCATTTTATACATGGCCAATTGGGAAAAGAAAGCAATTTACAGTGATAAAAATCCATTCTTGCACTTAACTGATTTCTATAAATGTTATATTGATGATCTGTTCTTCATATGGAAAGGGACAGAGGATGAACTGGCTCTTTTTGTTGATTATTTGGAGAATACTAATCAGAATTTATGATCTGAGGTTCATTTTGACACAGGAAATATACTTTTTGGATTTATCTATTTTTAAAAAATCAGATGGCAGTGGTATATGAACTAGGTTATATAGGCAAGATACTGATAAAAATTCAATTTTATTATATAACATCTGCCAACTAGAACACATAACTAAAAATATCCCCACTGGGCAATATTTAAGAGCAAAAGGAATTGCTTAGATTCTGGTGATTATGATAGAAGTGTTATTGTCTTCACAAAATGTTTTCAGGCAAGGGTGTGCAATACTGATGTCCTAGTAAAAGCACTGGGGAAAGCTAATTTGAGAAACAGATCAGAATTATTGATGCATAAAAGTAAAAAGGGTGACAGTAGTGCAAATAGGGGAGACCAAAGTCCATTAGTCCCCAGGCACACTATGTTAAAAAGATTATTACTAACAACTAGCACATTTTGACGACTGAAAGAAAATTGGACCATGTTACTAAAGAGTATCCACATTTTATTTATAGAAGAGCACCAAATTTAAGAGATATTTAGTACATAGTACATAGAGTTGCTCCTTTTGCAAACACATTAGGGTAGGGGAATTTTGTAGACATCCTGTATCTGACCTGGTACAGTATATCAGATAAAAGGTTTTTGTAACTGTAACACCAAGAATATAGTTTATGTAGCTACTTGTGATAACTACAAAGGTTTTTTTTATTGGTAAAACCACACAGAAATTTAAAATGCGAAATGGCAACACGTTAAAAGTATTTTAAATCAGAATGATGTGAGTGCTTTTTCTCAACCTGTTAAAACTAAAGGGAGAACAGATACTTTCACTTTTCAGATGCTTGAACAAGTGAAAGAACAAATGAGTGGAGGAGATTTGGATAAAAGGTTGAGACACAGAGAATCCTTTTGGCAGTATAAAACAAAGTCATATATTGAACCAGGTCTGAATGATTTTTCCAGCTGTCTCCAAATCTTTAGATACTGAAATATATTTGGAATCATTTACACCTTTTTTTAGGATGAGTTTAGTAAGGTTATTCATAATCAGCTTTATACTGTATGAAGTTTTTAGTTGATGTATTTATTACTGTAAATTTTGTAAGTGTTCACTTATAATGATATTCTATATTTCATAGCAGTATTTTGATATTAGGAAGTCATCTATATGTAGGCAGCTTGGTGTTTTTCTCGATTGATTGTGCAATGGAATTTTCTAATGTGGTACTGTCACTTTAAATCTTATTATATAAATGGGATTTAACACCACTGTTGCCTCAGCCTTGAGAAAGCGCGAGATTTGCGTGAAAATGTTTGGCTGTTTGGGGAAGGGCACTTTTTAGCTGTGTGCTGGTGTTCTTTTGCTGCAATACATTCTATTTTGTGCCTATAATCTGCTTGCGACATGCTGTTTTCACACCAGTGGTGAAGTGTAGCCGTGCTGCCATCTGCTAAGTGTGAGTACCCTGCATTTTGGCTCTGTCTTTGCTTTTCATAACCGTCTGTCTGTTTTCACAGAACTGGAAGTAGTACTTACATTTGCTTGTTCTGTAGACTCCGGTTCATCACTGAGAGGGAATTCCATAGAATTTAAATTAAGTAACACATTGCTGATACTTTCAGGATCAACATTTGAAGCAGCACTATTGTCCAATATGATATCAGATTCCCCAGTTTCAGATATTTGAGCTTCATCTGGCATTTCTCCATTCAGGCTGTCACTTTCATGGTCAGGGTTTGCCTCTTGGGATTCAGCCAGCTCCACGAGACATAAAGAATGAGCTATTTTGGGAAGTTATAGTTTGCACGTCACTATCAGGGGGTGCAGGGGTAGTTGAGGACTGGATAACTAGACAGCCCTGAAGGTCCAGCCTCATCTCCCACATTACACAAAGGATTTCCTTGGAATAGCTGGCTTAGTTCAAAAGAGGGATAATAGGTAGCCCCACATTCACTGTCATCAGATTCAGAATGATTGTCATTATTGATGAGAGCATTACTTGCTGAAGGCTTTGGCTGTGGAACAGTAGAAGATGAACTTATTTGCTTCTTTCTAGCTGTAGGCCTGGCTACAGGCCAAGTAGGCACATTACTTTGAGGTAGAGAGTCTATGACAATCTGTCCAATGGGCAACAGGCGATTTCTGTGTATTGTCTTTACAGCTCGTGGATCATTCTCTGGACATACTCTGTACACTGGCAGGTCCTCCAACTTGCTGACAACAATGTACGGGGTGTGAGGCCGCCTGTCGGCTAGCTTGTGTTTTCCGTGCAACCCCAAGATTCTTAATAGAACACGATCCCTAGGCTGTAACTCTTGAGCCTTAAAACATTTCTCATGTCTTTCTTTATTGGCTAAGTTTCTCTTGGCAGCCATCATGTGGGCCAGCTGATAGGCATGATTAAGCTGAGCTTTGAGTTTTTGTACATACTGGAGATAGTTTTCTGATTGGACTACATCGGGTGATATGCCAAAACAAATGTCAACAGGTAACCTTGCTTCTCGACCAAACATCAGCTGGTATGGGGAAAAACCAGCTGCATTGTTACATATGCACGAACCAAGGTATTTATTTGCTGACTCCACCTAGCTTATCTGTGGGATGAAGGGTGCCCAGCATGTCCAATAATGTTCCAATAAATCTTTCAGGCTGTGGATCTCCTTGAGGGTGATAGGGGGTAGTTCTTGATTTTCTTACCTCCAGAGGGAGAGCATCTCTTCAATTAAATGGCTTTCAAAGTCTCTCCCCTTGTTGGAATGGATTCACTGGGGGGGGCACTGTAGTGGACAAAGAATTTCTCAACAAGAACTTTATCTATAGTGGCAGCTTTCTGGTCCTTTGTTGGGTAGGCATGGGCATAACAAGTAAAATGGTCAGTCACAACCAGCACATTGCCAATGTTTTTTTTAATCAGGATCCAAGCACAAGACGTAGATGCATACAAGCTCCATAGGTGCACTGGAGGAGATGTTAACTAAAGGCGCTGCTTTCTGGGGCTGAGCTTTTCTTTGAAGTAATCAGCTACATGCTTTGATATGGGCATCAATGTCAGCACCGATCTTGGGCCAATAGAAATAGGCATGGGCTAAATCTGAAGTTCTGTTGTAACCCAAATGTCCCATTTGACCATGAAGAGCACGTCAGACCACACTTTTAAACACAGAAGGCAGCACTAGCTGTTGTTTGATAACTTGTCCTTGTCCATGTGCAGTCTCTAGGTAAAGTAGTTTGTTGTGCAGCTTGAGCCTAGACCCCTCTCGGAATAGCAAAGCAGTTCTCTGGTCTTTAGACAGAAGTTTGGAAACACTTTTTCTGGCATTTATGGCATCTAACACAAGCTTAATCATTGGGTCATTGTACTGTTCACCTTGGATTTCAGCTTGAGTAAGTTGAGGCAAGGTACTTAGGTCTAATGTTGCGAAATTGCAATAGGCTGCAGTAACACAGGTGTTAGGTGGACCCAGACAATGAACCAGGCAATCTATGGTTTCAAAGGACAGGTGTTCATCTTCGTCAAACTTGTGGCATAGGACCTTAACAGATTGTTCAGGCATTCTCACCTACTCAGAGTTGATACAGGCCTCCTGGATAAGGCATCAGCATTGATGTGATTAAGACCCGGATAGTACTCCACTGAATAATCATACATTGAAAGCACTGATAACCAACAGCGCCCAGTGACATCTTACTTGGCTGAGGTCTGGACATACGTGAGGGGGTTATTGTCAGTCTTTACCAGAATTGTTGCACCATAAAGGTATCTGTGAAATTGATCTAATATCACCCACTTCAATGCAAGAAATTCAAGTCTGTGTACCAGGTAGTTTTTCTTAGAGGGTGTCAGACTTCTGCTGGCAAATGTCACTGGTTGTAATCCTTCCTCATACTCCTGGTAAAGCATGGCTCCAAGTCCCTTTAAACTGGCATCTGTGTGTAACACCTAAGGCTTAGTTGGATCTGCATAAGCAAGTACTGGGGCATGTGTAAGCTAATGAATAATGTTGTAAAAAGCTGCATTACATTCACTGGTCCCTGAATCAATCAATCAGTCAATTCTTTATGTATAAAAAGGCGCCTTTCTAAAACCAAGGTGCCTGTACAATACCAATCAAACAGATTAATAAATAACAATATAAAATTAAAATAATAAATACAGTATCAGCTTTAAAAATCTGAAAACAGGCCAGCCCGTCGGTGCAGAGGTTGGATTTCCACCTGCGATGCTGGTGACCCGGGTTTGGGAACAGACTCGGGTTGCTGGAGGGCCAGCCGGGGAGAAGGATTGGAGCATCCAGAGACAGCTCGCCTTCTCTGGGGGGAGGGTGGGGATGCATACTGGGCACCTGCTAGCCCCTGGCAGAGGATGGGAGAACAGCAGGACGTCAGGATCCAGGTCACTAGGAGAGTGGCAGACATTGGCGTATGCCTTGATGTCAGTGGCACACCACTCTCTGGGAGAAAAATGAGGAAATAGCTCCGCTAGCCAGATGATGGTCTCCGGCCCCCTGCTGCCTCCAAGCCCTATGACTGACCTGCCTCAGTGACACCCAGGGCCAACTGCCTAGTGATCTGGCCTACTCCCACCGGTGCCTTCCCTCTCAGAGGAGGGGGACCCACCCAGCAAAGGGATATGCAGGGTTAGCCTAGGGGGGTCACAATCTGAGGTAGGAGTAGGCATTGGGAAGAGGTAGGCAGATGGAAAGTGTTATGAGGGACCAGAAGGAATGGCTGGCCAGGGGGGAGTAGAGGAGTCAAAAAAAAAATCTGAAAATGCCACTCTAAAAAGATATATTTTCAGGACAGTCTTAAAACTTTGGATGGTCAGGCAATCTTGCACCCAATGAGGTACAGAGTTCCACAGGGTTGGAGCCACAAAACTAAATGATCTTGCTCTAGATGTTTGTAAACGAACCTTGGGAATCTAGCAATCTTTCGTCGGTGGATCGGAGAGGGCTGGGGGGACAGTAGGGATGAAGGAGATATTGCAGATAACTGGGTCCCTGATCATGTAGGGCCTTATAGGTCAGCAAACTGACCTTGAAGGTGATCTGCCACTGTATTGGCAGCCAGTGCAGTCCACGGAGCACAGGCGTTATATGACTAGTCCTACAGGTACCAGTCAAAAGCCTGGCTGCTGCATTCTGCACCATCTGCAAGCAGTGGATATCAACCCCAGGAAGCCCAAGGTAAAGGGCATTGTAGTAGTCAAGGTGGCAGGTAATGAAGGCGTGAACCAAAGTTGGAAGATCATCAGGAGGAATCAGGTGTTTTCCCCAGGTGATATTCTTCAGATGGTAAAAAGTGGTTTTGACAACCGCTGACAGCTGTGATTTTAGGGTCAGACGGCCTTCAAAAATAACGCCCTGGTTCCACACCCGGTCTGAGGTAGTTAACTGGACACCTCCAAGCCATAGCCCTGAAGGCAATCCAGCCAACACCCGCCTCTTGAAGACCTGTGTCCATGACCAACACCTCAGTTTTCTCTGGGTTTAACCACAGCCAGCTCACATTCAACCAGTCTTGGATCTCAGCTAGACAGCTATTAAAGACCTAGACAGCGTCATTCTGGCAAGGCACAAAGGACATGTACAGCTGAGTATCATCTGCATAGCAGTGAAAATTCAAGCCGTACCGCCTAATAATCGCTCCAAATGACAGCATATACACCACAAACAACATGGGCACCAAGATGGAGCCCTGTGGCACCCCGCAGGATAGAGAGAATTGAGTTGAGGAAAAAAAAACAGACACCACCCTCTGAGTCATACCCTTGAGGAATGATCGAAACCATCTGAAGACAGTCCCCGAATATCCATAGATGAACCGCAGGTGCTCCAACAGCACACCATGGTCCACAGTGTCAAATGCCGTAGAGATATCTAAAAGGACCAAGATGGAACGGGTCTTTCGATCTCTCACTATTAGGAGGTCATTTAGTACCCGGACAAGAGCTGCCTCGGTACTATGTCTCTTCCTAAATTCGGACTGGAGAGAATCATAAACATTGTGACTGGTCAAATGGTCCTCCAGCTGTGATGCCACTACCTTCTCAATAACCTTACCCACAAAGGGTAGGTTAGAGACAGGCCTGCAGTTAGCCAGACAGTCAGGGTCCAAGGAAGGCTTCTTAAGAAAGGGATGAACCACAGCCTCCTTCAGGGGGTCTGGAAAGATCCCCCTCTCCCAGGACATCCAGACTATCTCGGCAAGGAATGGACTGATATTATCCACACAGCCTACTAAAAGGTGTGTGTGGCCCGGGTCCAAACTACAGTTGGTCAGACACAATAACTGGATAACCATCACAATATCATTGATTGTGGGGTGGCCAAAGTCACACCACACAAACTGGGCATCCGACATCTCCTGCCAATCACTGCTGCTCCCGTGAGAGAGGATCAGGCGGACTGTGAAAGAGTGCTGTGTACACCCCCAAAATCTTGCCTATTTCTAGTGTATTAGCCTACTGCAGTAGCACCTTTTGTCTCACATTTCTATCCTTTCCTTTCTCCATATTTTCATTTCCCCTTTTTCCAGGCAGGACACCTGGGAAATAGGCCTCTGCTATCCCTTTATTCTTATTTCCATACCTTGGACAGGTGCCCAGAGATCCAGTACTCGGACCCCCCCCAAAAGAGGATACTGTTTGTAAGCTGCAACAGAGAAGCTAGAGTCTCTGTTAGCTTAAGTCTGCCTTTGCGCTTGGCAGGGACATCAGAACCGCACTAGCGAGAGGTGGAAAACCCTTGCAGTGCATTTTTACAAACATACAATGTTGTTTAAGCAGTTTTCAGGTATTGCCAAAATGTAGGAAAAAGTGTAAACACTATGAAAACTGTGGCCCAATCCTGAACCATCTTATTTAAGGACTAAGATCTGCAAACACAGCCAGTGTTTGACTAACAGTTATATTTGTTGTATGGTTTACAAAAAGACTTAGTGTTCCTAAGTGTAGCACAGAAGAACTGCAGTAGCTTCTTTGTTCAAGTACATCTGTGCTACACGACAGCTTGCTATGCTGAGCATTGAGCAGAAAGGTTGCAAAGCAGGAAATACTGAAATAAAAATCATGAGGAACTGCTAGACAAATTGTACACCGTTTTAGAATTTCTACCAGTTCCATACAGTGTTTCACTTCCTATCGGTATTTCTGTGTCTCAGTTACAATAGAAAGCCAGGAATGTTGTAAAGGCCAAAAGTTTATCTTAACTGTACCCCATTCTGGAAAGTTCTCTGTGATGCTCAGTGTTTCTGCTACTCCAGCTATGTCCTTAGGAGGCAGCCGGCCCACTGATCACCCTAGAAATACTATTGACAGGTAAGGGGAGGGGCTAACTCAGGCAGTGAGCTGTTTTTGTGTTAATATTGGGAATTATTGCATTTTAAGGATATGTATGTACTTGAATTAAGCTATATAGACTTTCCCTGTATGTAAAAATAAATAAATGTGTGTTTTAAAGGTTTTGCTTATGCAAGGTGTTTAGGGGCAGAGCGAAAGGTGGACACCTGATGGTCCCCAGGTATAAAAGGGACCTCATTGTGGTAACCCCTTCAGTTTCAGTTTGGGATCAGCTAGTTACTGACCCCTGAGTGAAGGTCTGCACCTATACAGACCTAGACACCATTTGCTAAAGAGAGGTGATGATTGTTGGCTAGACTTCTATACAGCAGGAGTGTTTGTTTTTTTTCTCATTTGTTTTTTATTATTTTTTGCCATTTATCGTTCATTGTACTTTTGTCTTTTGCTGTGCCACCATCTTTTGAATAAACTGAACAAACTAGAGGCTTGGTAATTGCTTTGCCATCATTATTCATCTATGTCCAGTATCCATCCATATATCCACTCGCCATGACACTGGTGTCAGAAGGGGGATATATTAGTGATACTGATTCCTGCCAGAAGGTGGCTACTGAATGCAGAGCACTATAGTGGAGTTGAAGCTGAGTCAGCCTAGTGGTGTCCTAACTCGTAGGATGGCAGAGAAGCGTGGAGAGGTCCCATTGCCTGGTTTGGGACCTGATGCCCGGAGGAAGCCTGCCAAAGATGAAAAACTGGAGGAGTTGGAGGAGGAAGGTGGGGCAACTGCAGCTGCTGACCAGGTATCCACAGAACCACCCGAAGACACCCATGAGTTGTTGCGCTGGCTATGTGTGAAGCAGCTGGCTATGGACCAGCAGAGGGAACCGGACCTCCAGAGGGTGGAGGCATGTTGGAATGACACTTTACAGGCCATAAGAGACATAGGGGTGTGCAACCCTCCACCAGTTCATACCCCTAAGGACATCAAGCTCACTAAGTTGGGCGCAACCGATGACATTGAGGCCTATATGATGACGTTTGAAAGGATTGCCCAGGCTTGCGGTTGGCCTCAAACAGACTGGGTTATTCGTCTTGTTCCCTGCTTATCAGGAAAAGCACAATTGGCGTATAGCCATATGAATAGTGCTAAAGCTGATGGCTACGATGTGGTAAAATAGGCCATCCTTCAATGTTATGACATCAACCCTGAGACATATCACCAGAGATTCAAGACAATTAGATTTCACATGGTGGATACCCTTTGTGAGGCCTTAGCAAGGCTGAAAGACCTTTGTCACAAGTGGCTGCAGCCTGGGGTGAAATCCGCAGAACAAATGGTAGAAATGGTAATCCTGGAACAGTTTATTTGTGTTTTGCCCTCTGACATCCAGGTGTGGGTGAGGGAGCACCGACCAGACTCAGCGGAAAAGGCAACTACATTAGCGGTGGACTACCTTACAGCAAGACCTAATTGCCAACGAGGACACAATGGTGCAATCCCACCCACAGTAAGGTTCTTCTGTTTCTACTTCATCCTCTACTACAACCACCCCATCAGAAAATACTGGGAGTTCTAAGACTTTCCCAACCTCTAGACCCTCTAATGTCAATATCATATGTCGGGACTGTCAAGGGAGGGGACATATTGCTAGGTACTGTCCTAAAAGAAAGGGGGTGGCCCCTGTCCAACTAGCCCTTGCTAATATGGGATGTTTTATAATACCAGTAATGATTGGGGGATACAGAGGTCACAGGCCTGTTAGAGTTGGGTAGTAGACAAACCCTTGTGTGAACTGAACTGGTTCATCACAACCCGAAGCAAGGGCCAGACACCTCCATTGTGTGTATTCCCGGGGATGTACATAAATACCCAGTGACTACTTTGGACATGCAAATACAAGGAAAAGGACATCCAGTGACAGGTGGTTTAGTCCCTCATCTGCCTGTTCATGTCATCATTGGTCAGGACTATCCAGACTTTCACACCTTGATTTCCTCCAGTAATGACCTTTGCACCATGACTACTTGTGCTTGTTCCAAACAAAATGAGCAATGGGCCCAGTTGTTCCCTTTTGATGATGAAGTATATGGGGTACATGGAAAACCCCCTAAAACAAAGAGGGAAAGAAGAAACGAAAAAGAAAAAAGCAATGGACTGATGCACATTGTAATGATGGTTCAGATGTTACTGTTATTGATGTAGATATTGGTAATGTAACTGATGATAGTAAGAAAAATGAACCATTTAGCAGGGAACAACAAAATGATTTATCACTACATAGGGCTGCCACCTTTGGATGAGGCAAAAATGGATCCTAGCTCCAGCCCTTTTCATGACTCATCATGCATTGTTCCTCCTACAAAGCCATTTGTCATATCAATAAAAGACAACACTTAAAGCAGCGGTTCAACACAAATGTTAAGACACTGTACTGTACCTGTTAAAATTACTTTCCCAAGTTCTTCCTAGTTTTTTATTTACTTATGTATGTATTTATTTATTGACATTGGTTTACCAGATAAACATACAGAGACAAAATCAATCTCATTTACAGATATGATCTGAGGGGAGACAAGGGACATACTGTAAATAGCATACAACAGTACACATGGTATATAATAATACGTAATAAAGAAACTGTTTCCTATAATGTGTACTTTATATATTTTTCTGGCTCCATTTCCTTTTCATGTCCACACTACTATTTCAAAGCCAAAGAAGTGACCATACTGTTTTCTTGAGGAAAAAATTAAACATTAAAATGCCTAAATTCTGCTGGAGATGAAAATGTTTACCAACAAATGAAAGTGGAAGACAGCTGGCTGTGTTGCTGTTACAAAAGGTGGGGCAGCTTTACTGCTATGCCACCTCAAGATGCAATGGAAAAAACTGGGTTAAGTAAGTGCTAATGATGTTAATGGCCATACTTTACACCTCCCAGGTTGACTGCTTTCACAAACAAAAGGCTATATTGACAACAGAACTTGTCTGTAACCTGGACATGTAGCTGAAACAATTAATGAGATGACAAAATCTGTTTCAAAAATATGTGAGCACTTAAAATAGCTCAAAAACCTGACCAGCACAGAGCAAAACCGGATTACCTGATAGGGACCATGAAAACCTGATCACCAGGTAAAAAACCTGACAGGTGGCAACCCTATCGCTACATCCATTATTCCAGTTACTAAAACAAGGAGATGAAAAAGGGCCTATTAGTGTTAAAAAAGATGGTTTATGGTATAAGAAATGCAATCATCCCTACAGTGGTGAACAGACTGAGCAACTGCTAGTACCCATCAAATATAGGGAAAGGTTATTACATCTGGCTGATGATATCCCATTAGCGGGTCATTTGGGCCAAGATCATACCCTACAGCATCTTCTTCTCAGGTTTTACTGGACAGGTGTCCATACTCAGGAAGCTGACTTTTGCCGGAGCTGTCCAGACTGTCAAAAGGTTGCTGCTATTAACAGAAGGAAATGGTCCCTCTTCAGCCTTTGCCTTTGATTACAACTCCAATTAGCCGTATAGCTATGGACACAGTATGACCATTGCCAAAAAGTGCAATGGGAAATCATTTCATCCTTCTTATATGTGATTACTGTACAAAATACCCGGAGGCTATTCTACTCAGAACTGTCACAGATGAAAAGGTGACAGATGAACTTATAAAAGTGTTCAGCAGGGTAGGGATACCAAGAGAAATATTAACAGATGAGGCAGCAACTTCTGTTCTAGGATGTTGACCCATTTATACACGACCTTGGGGGTAGAAGCCATTTATACCACTCCCTATCACCCACAAACAGATGGGCTGGTTGAAAGATTCAACCAGATCCTAAAACGTATGCTTAGAAAATATGTGGAAGATGAAGGAAAGGTTTGGGATGTGTTTCTCCCCCCTTCTGTTATTTGCATATCGAGAGGTACCACAGGCGTCCACTGGATTTGCCCAGTCTGAGTTATTGTACAGACGACATCCCAGGGAACCTCTCGATATAGTAAAGAAAGAATGTTAAGACAAAAAGGGAGAAAGTACCAGTACCACCCTTGATCACATTACAGCTTTACAAAAAAGATTACTAAAGTACACCCAGTTGGCACATCAGCAGAATATTATCAAACAGGGAGTACAGAAGACATATTATGATCAAGGGGTAGGGGAGAAATCTTTTCAGATGGGTGATAAGGTACTGTTATTACTCCCCTCTACTGCTGATAAGCTACTCATGAAATGGCAGGGGCCCCATTGCATTCTTAGAGAAACCAGACCAGTAACATATGAGGTGGAACTGCAGGACAAACGGCAGAAGCAAAAAGTCTATCATGTCAACCTTTTAAAGAGATGGTTTGAAAGACCAGCCCTGAGTTGTTTTGTCCATCCTGAGAAAAGTAGGAGTGAGCTTGAGGTAGCTTCCGACCAGTTGGACAACCAAGAAGAACTCAGTGACCTTACTATCAACCCATCTCTAGACTCCCAACAGAGAAGGGAAGTAGATGGACTGCTGAATGAATTTAAGTAGATGTTTACTTCCATTACTGGTAGAGTTCATGGCATACAACACCACAAAGAAGTAACTACCCCTACCCCTATCTGACAAAAAACGTATCAACTACCTGAAAAGCTTAGAGACGAGGTGGTCAAGGAAGCCCATAAGATGCACAGTTTAGGGGTGATAGAGCCATCTACCAGTGAAAGGGAATTTCCTATTGTAGTAGTAGAAAAGAAAGAATGCGGAATACGCCTCTGCCTTGATTTTTGGTGATTAAATGCTGTACCCAAATTTGATGCCTATCCTATGCCCAGGATAGATGACATTGTAGACAGGTTAGGCCATGCCAAATACGTGTAACCCCCCTGCAAATGGGGGTTCCCAAAAGACTTCCAGGAGCCTGCTTGAATGCTCCAAGCCTGAATGGTGTTTGGCATTTAAGCCATTTATCAGTGAGTGTTTTTAGAGCCTCTGATACTGTCTCTTTAAGAGCTGTCTGCTTGCAGACATAATTAGTTTGTATGGGGGGACTGTGTGCTTCTCTGCTTGAGTACCACTTGAGCTGCTGCCAATTCACTCCATTTTTGCAGTCACTAGGAGTGCAAAGGAACCTATCTGAAAGATGTAACTGTTTGCCAGAAATCATTTAGAGTAATAATGAAAATACAGTTTGTCTAACCTGCTTTCTTTGCAGTCAGAACTGTGTTTGCCTAGTTCCCCATTCTAGTTTTGAACTGCTGAACTGGACCAATCAGTGTGGGTTAAGGTAGCTCTAAAATGGTGCCTTGGACGAATCAGAACTTGGACTTGTAATCTGAGCCAGCCACAAGAGGATTGTATGGGCAGTGACTCTGGGAGATGTAGTTTGGACTTCGGCGCCTTTTTGGACCAACAGGGGCAGTCTATTGTGAGTGACAGCCAATCCAGCCAAGAACTAGGAGGAACTCAAAGGAAGTGCCCGGTTTTGTCTGCTGGAATTTCAGTTGAGTTCTGGCAGTGAAGAGGGAAGGAGCCCTGTGGTTTTTTTCGGTGTGCAGTTTTAGTCGGAAAGCGTGTATGAGCCCAGAGTTCGGTCTGCAGCTTGTGTAACTGCTTGTTAGGACTGAATCCATCCTGTGAAGAGAATCAAAGGATATCTGAAGAGTAGAAACCAGGCTCACCCTGTAGAAGACTGGAGAAATTGCTGAATTGCACTCGGTCTGTCAGGAACTGAATCTGCTGTGTGTTCTCCCGGGTATTGTGCAGTAATTGCGATCGGGATAGAGAAGCAGCCTGCCTGGTATAGTACTTTCTTTTTACCATATAAATGTGTGAGGAGGCTTGTGTAGCTCAAGTGAATCCTGCTGCCATTAAAGGACTTTTGCCTGTTACTGTTTACCATATAAATGTGTGAGGAGGCTTGTGTAGCTCAAGTGAATCCTGCTGCCATTAAAGGACTTTTGCCTGTTGCAGTTTGTCATATAAATGTGTGAGGAGTCTCGTGGAGCTCAAGAGTAGCCCTGCTGACGTTGAAGGACCCTATCTTGTTTGGAGGTCGTGAGTACTAATTCAGGGTCGCTCCCTGTTGAATTGCCACATTAAATCCAAATGGAATTACTGTACTGCTGACTGTTTAACTAATTTTTCTTTTCTCTGTGTGAAAGGGCCCCTACCAGCTGCCACGGTTTGGACTAACCACTAGGGCTTGGGTACCCAGGGACAGTAACTGGTAGGGATAGGCCTGTGCACAGAGCCATAGGTAGATGAGTAAAATGATAAGCTAATTAACCTGATTTCCCCCTGTCCTTGTTATATCTCCCTAAATAAATCAGAGCTGCTTGTTTCAGCAAAGTTATACTGCCTGAGGTATTTGTCTATGTTAAAGTATTGTACTGTGATTGTTGCACTGTATCTTATTACTTTACAGGGGGTCCCAGTGCCTCAACCAGTCCTGGGGGTAAGTGTATACTGTGAAGGTAATTCTGATATACTGTGTGGGCCACTAGTGGGAAGAAAGGGGGATTGCAGTGTCCCAGAGGGCTGTGACCAAGTTAGTTTAACTATTGCAAACCCTGACCTCTGGGTGGAGGCACCCGCCATCGGATCCAGGCCCCTCAACCTGTTAGTGGCAAATCAGGCAGGGGTAGTAGACCCTGGGATAGCGCCATCTAGGGGTTACATACATATCCACATTTGATTTAACAAAGGGATATTGGCAGATTCCTTTAGACAGAGTCTAAAGAGAAAACCGCTTTTAGCACCCCCGCGGGCCTTTTTCACTTCATTACCATGCCTTTTGGCCTACATTGTGCTTCTGCAATGTTCCAGCATCTGATGGGTCAAACCTTACAAAACCATCAGGCATATTGTGCTGCATATCTGGACAATGTGATCGTCTATAGCACAACCTGGGAGGATCATTTACAACACTTAAGAGCAATATTAGAAACATTGATTAAAACAGGCCTTACTATAAACCCCACAAAATGTTGTGTGGCCATGCAAGAAATGAAATATCTGGGATTTATAATTGGGAATGGGCAAGTTAAAGCTGAAATAAATGAGACTGATGCAGTAGCTAAGTGCCCTAGACCTTCAACAAAAAAACATGTACGCTCGTTTCTGGGTCTTGCCAGATATTATCTTAGATTCGTGCCTCACTTTGCCACCTTAGTGACATCATTAACTGACCTTACAAATAAACATAGGCCTAATAAGATCAAGTGGTCTCCAGACTGTGAGAAAGTCTTTTGTGTCATAAAAGTGCACCTATGTGCAGCTCCAGTACTGCGAAGTCCCGATTGCACCTTACCATTTACTGTTCAAACTGATGCTTCAGATTGGGGGTTGGGGCTGTTCAGTCACAAATGATAGAAGGAGAAGAACACCTCATAATATATCTGAGTCATAAATGCCATAAAAGGGAGACCCGGTACTCTGCTATAAAAAGAGTGCCTCACGGTCAAATGGGCCATTGATGCCCTTAAATGTTATTTGTGGGGTGCTGAGTTTGAGGTTATAACCAATCATAATACATTATGTTGGATGAATGTAATGAAAGATAAAAATCCTAGGATTATGAGATGGTATCTGTCCCTGCAGCCCTATCGGTTTACAGTACACCGTAGACCTGGGACAGCTAATAAAAATGCAGATTTTATATCTCGTTATGGGGCAGATCAAGGTACACATGCCCAGTCAGACCTCAGAAATGTTGTATTTGATAATAGGAAAGGCAGTAATAACCTTTCGTAATTGTTTTATTTTGAGTTATGCAAAGGGTCCCCAAGGTGGAGCTTTGGGAGTGGGTGAGCTTAAGCTCCATCTCTCCCTCCTTTGAGAGTGAGAGATCTGACGAATGTGCATTTTGCCTTTCCTCTTGACTGTTAGGAAACTGTAGTAGATAGACAGGATAAGGTTACCCCGATAGTTTCCTCTTAGGCGGGGAGGAGCGTGAAAGAGTGCTGTGTGACCCCCAAAACTCCTGCCTATTTCTAGTGTATTAAGTCTACTGCAGTAGCACCTTTTGTCTTTCATTTCTATCCTTTCCCTTCTCCATACTTTCATTTCCCCTTTTTTCAGGCAGGCCACCTGGGAAACAGTCCTCCGCTATCCCTTTATTCTTATTTCCATACCTTGGGCAGGCACCCGGAGACCCAGTACTCGGCCCCCCCCAAGAGGATACTGTTTGTAAGCTGCAACAGAGAAGCTAGAATCTCTGTTAGCTTGAGTCTGCCTTTGTGCTCGGCAGGGGCATCAGAATCGCACTAGCGAGAGGTAGAAAACCCTTGCAGTGCATTTTTGCAAACATACAATGTTGTTTAAGCAGTTTTCAGGTATTGCCAAAATGTAGGAAAAAGACTAAATACTATGAAAACCGTGGCCCAATCCTGAACCATCTTATTTAAAGGAAAACTCCATGTTAAAATCAGAAAAAGATTTGTAGTAGTCTTTTTTTTCTGTGTTCTAACCAGTTCCCAGTGTTTTCTTTTCCTCTGGCTATGAGAGATGTTTTTTCAAATGTAACCCCTAGATGGCGTTATCCCAGGGGCTACTACCCCTGCCTGATTTGCCTCTAACAGGTTGAGGGGCCTGGATCCAATGGCGGGTGCCTCCACCCAGAGGTCAGGGTTTGCAATAGTTAAACTAACTTGGTCACAGCCCTCTGGGACACTGCAACCCCCCTTTCTTCCCACTAGTGGCCCACAATTATATCAGAATTACCTTCACAGTATACACTTACCCCCAGGTCTGGTTCCGCACTGGGACCTCCTGTGAAATAAGATACAGTGCAACAATCACAGTACAGTACTTTAACATATTAAAATACCTCAGGCAGTATAACGTTGTTGAAACAAGCAGCTCTGATTTATTTAGGGGGATATAACAAGGACAGGGAAATCAGGTTAATTAGCTTATCACTTTACTCATCTACCTATGGCTCTGTGCACAGGCCTATCCCTACCAGTTACTGTCCCTGGGTACCCAAGCCCTAGTGGCTAGTCCAAACCGTGGCAGCTGGTGGGCCTTTCACACAGTGAAAGAAAATTAGCTAACTGTCCAGCAGTACAGTGATGCCATTTTAGTTTAATGTGGCAATTCAACAGGGAGGCGACCCTGAATTAGTACTCACGACCTCCAAACAAGATAGGGTCCTTCAACGTCAGCAGGGCTACTTTTGAGCTCCACGAGACTCTTCACACATTTATATGGTAAAAATAAAAGAAAGTACTATACCAGGCAGGCTGCTTCTCTATCCCGATCTCAATTACTGCACAATACCCAGGAGAACACACAGCAGATTCAGTTCCTGACAGACCGAATACAATTCAACAATTTCTTCAGTCTTCTACAGGGTGAGCCTGGTTTCTACTCTTCAGAGATCCTTTGATTCTTTTCACAGGGCCAGTTCAGTCTAACAACTGATTACTGAAGCTGCAGACCCGGAACTCTGGGCCTTACACGTTTTGACTGAAACTGTGCACTGAAGGAGCACAGAGTTTCTTTCCCCTTCACTGCCAGATCTAAAACTGAAAGTCCAACAGACAAAACCGGGCACTTCCTTTGAGTTCCTCCCAGTTCTTGACTGGATTGGCTGTCACTCACAATAAACTGCTGCTGTTGGTCCAAAAAGGCGCCTAAGTCTAAACTACATCTCCCAGAGTCACTGCCCATGCAATCCTCTTGTGGCTGGCTCAGATTATGAGTCCAAGTTCTGATTCATCAAGGCACCATTTTAGAGCTAGCTTACTCCCACACTGATTGGTCCAGTTCAGCAGTTCAAAACCAGAATGGGGAACTAGGCAGACACAGTTCTGACTGCAAAGAAAGCAGGTTAGACAAACTGTATTTTCATTATTACTCTACATGATTTCTGGCAAACAGTTACATCTTTCAGATAGGTTCCCTTTGCACTCCTAGTGACTGCAAAAATAGAGTGAATTGGCAGCAGCTCAAGTGGTACTCAAACAGAGAAGCACACAGTCCCCCCATACAAACTAATTATGTCTGCAAGCAGACAGCCCTTAAAGAGACAGTACCAGAGGCTCTAAAAACACTCACTGATAAATGGCTTAAATGCCAAACACCATTCAGGCTTGGAGCATTCAAGCAAGCTCCTGGAAGTCTTTTGGGAACCCCCATTTGCAGGGGGGTTACACTAACTTTCCCTAACTGTTTTATTGCCCTTGGAGGATGCCATTCTGATTTCTTTTATGGCCTGTAGTCTTCCCAGAGTGCCCTTTGTTGTGATGTCTAATTGCCCCTGCAGGAAGCCAGTGTCTTGTTACAGGGTCTGTCACAGCTCAGCCCCAGAGAAAATACTTCTTCCAGAGAAGACACACTGCTAGATTTTGGGTGAGTGCAATCATTATTATTTTTTGATATCAGTACCTTGTCTTGCTATGTTCTGCTGTGTGTGTGTGTGTGTGTGTGTTTGGCTCATGTCACTGTTTACTCTATTCCTCTCGGTCACTTTCAGTTTTTGCACCAGTACTAAGTAGCAAAAATTGAACATCACCTTACAGGTTGTAACATAGCAGGACAAGGTACTAATATCAAAAAAATAATAATGATTACACTCACCCAAAATCTAGCAGTGTGACTTCTCTGAAAGAAGTATTATCTTTGTGGCTGAGCTGTGACAGACCCTACTAAATCTAAGAGCATGGCTACATCAGTGTCACATGAGCCAGGGTGCATCGTAGAAGAAAGAAAGCCAATAAACCTATTTATGATGGAGATCCCTAGGGGTCATAAAACTACCATACAGCTAGCAGGCTAATTTAGAAAAAAACTCCTAATAGCAGACAGAGGGAATGACACACTAGGGCTTAACATACATATCAAAACACTCTACACAACATATGTTTTTGCTCATTCTGGGTGGACTTCTCCTTTAAGGACTAAGATCTGCAAACACACCCAGTTACTGTGTTTCATTTGTTTTACGGTTTATTAAAAGGCTTAGTGTTCCTAAGTATAGCACAGAAGAATTGCAGTAGCTTGTTTGTTCAAGTGCATCTGTGCTACATGACAGCTTGCTATGCTGAGCATTGAGCAGAAAGGTTGCAAAGCAGGAAATACTGAAATAAAATCATGAGGAACTGCTAGACAAATTGTACACCATTTTAGAATTTCTACCAGTTCCATACAGTGTTTCATTTCCCTTTCGGTATTCCTGTGTCTCAGTTACAATAGAAAGCCAGGAATGTTGTAAAGGCCAAAGGTTTACCTTAACTGTTCCCCATTCTGGACAGTTCTCTGCGATGCTCAGTGTTCCTACTGCTCCAGCTATGTCCTTAGGAGGCAGCCGGCCCACTGTTCACCCTAGAAATACTATAGACAGGTAAGGGGAGGGGCTAAATCAGGCAATGAGCTGTTTTTGTGTTAATATTGGGAATTATTGCATTTCAGGGATGTGTATGTACTTGAATAAAGTTGTATAGACTTTCCCTGTATGTAAAAATAAATAAATGTGTGTTGTAAAGGTTTAGCTTATGCAAAGTGTTTAGGGGGTGGAGCTAAAGGTGGCTACGTGATGGTTTCCAGGTATAAAAGGGAGCTCATTGTGGTAACCCCTTCAGATTCAGTTTGGGATCAGCTAGTTACTGACCCCTGAGTGAAGGTCTGCACCTATACAGACCTAGACTCCATTTGCTAAAGAGAGGTTATGATTGTTGGCTAGACTTCTATACAGCAGGAGATTTTGTTTTTTTCTCATTTTTTTTTTTTTGCCGATTATAGCTCGTTGTACTTTTGTCTTTTGCTGTGCCACCATATTTTGAATAAACTGAATAAACTAGTGGCTTGGTAATTGCTTTGCCATCATTATTCATCTGTGTCCAGTACCCATCCATACACCCACTCGTCATGACACTGGTTTCAGAAGGGGGATGTATTAGTGATACTGAGTCCTGCCAGAAGGTGGCTACTGAATGCAGAGCACTGTAGTGGAGCTGAAGCTGAGCCAGCCTAGTGGTGTCCTAACTCGTAGGATGGCAGAGAAGCGTGGAGAGGTCCCATTGCCTGGTTTGGGACCTGATGCCCGGAGGAAGCCTGCCAAAGATGAAAAACTGGAGGAGTTGGAGGAGGAAGGTGGGGCAACTGCAGCTGCTGACCAGGTAACCACAGAACTACCCGAAGACACCCATGAGTTGTTGCGCTGGCTATGTGTGAAGCAGCTAGCTATGGAACAGCAGAGGGAACCGGACCTCCAGCGGGCAGAGGCATGTTGGAATGACACTTTACAGGCCATTAGAGACATAGGGGTGTGCAACCCTCCACCAGTTGATACTCCTAAGGACATCAAGCTCACTAAGTTGGGCGCAACCGATGACATTGAGGCCTATATGATGACATTTGAAAGGATTGCCCAGGCTTGCGGTTGGCCTCGAACAGACTGGGTTATCCGTCTTGTTCCCTACTTATCAGGAAAAGCACAATTGGCATATAGCCATATGAACAGTGCTCAAGCAGATGGCTATGATGCGGTAAAACAGGCCATCCTTCAACGTTATGACAACAGCCCTGAGACATATCACCAGAGATTCAGGACATTTAGATTTCACATGGTGGATACGCTTGTGAGGCCTTAGCAAGGCTGAAAGACCTTTGTCACAAGTGGCTGCATCCTGGGTGAAATCCGCAGAACAAATGGTAGAAATGATAATCCTGGAACAGTTCATTTGTGTTTTGCCCTCTGACGTCCAGGTGTGGGTGAGGGAGCACCGATCAGACTCAGCGGAAAAGGCAATTACGTAAGCGGAGGACCACCTTACAGCAAGACCTAATCACCAACAAGGATACAATGGTGCAATCTCACCCACTGTAATGTTCTTCTGTTTCTGCTTCATCCTCTACTACAACCACCACATCAGAAAATACTGGGAGTTCTAAGACTTTCCCAACCTCTAGACCCTCTAATGTCAATATCATATGTCGGGACTGTCAAGGGAGGGGACATGTTGCTAGGTACTGTCCTAAAAGAAAGGGGGCCGCCCCTGTCCAACTAGCCCTTGCTAATATGGGATGTTTAATACCAGTAATGATTGGGGATACAGAGGTCACAGGCCTGTTAGATTTGGGTAGTAGACAGACCCTTGTGTGAACTGAACTGGTTCACCACAACCCAAAACAAGGGCCAGACACCTCTGTTGTGTGTATTCACTGGGATGTACATAAATACCCAGTGACTACTTTGGACATGCAAATACAAGGAAAAGGACATCCAATGACAGTTGGTTTAGTCCCTCATCTGCCTGTCCATGTCATCACTGGTCAGGACTATCCAGGCTTTCACACCTTGATTACCTCCAGTAATGACCTTTGCACCATGACTACTCGTGCTTGTTCCAAACAAAATGAGCAGTTTGCCCAGTTGTTCCCTTTTGATGATGAAGTATATGGGGTACATGGAAAACCCTCTAAAACAAAGAGGGAAAGACGAAACGAAAAAGAAAAAAGCAATGGACTGATGCACATTGTAATGATGGTTCAGATGTTACTGTTATTGATGTAGATATTGGTAATGTAACTGATGATAGTAAGAAAAATGAAACCTTTAGCAGGGAAGAACAAAATGATTGATCATTACGACCATTATTCCAGTTACTAAAACAAGAAGATGAAAAAGGGCCTATCAGTGTTAGAAAAGATGGTTTATGGTATAGGAAATGCACTCATCCCTCCACTGGTGAACAAACTGAACAACTGCTAGTACCCATCAAATATAGAGAAAGGTTAATACATCTGGCTGATGATAACCCATTAGCGGGTCATTTGGGCCAAGATCATACTCTACAGCATCTTCTTCTCAGGTTTTACTGGACAGGTATCCATGCTCAGGAAGCTGACTTTTGCCGGAGCTGTCCAGACTGCCAAAAGGTTCTTGCTACTAACAGAAGGAAATGGTCCCTCTTCAACTTTTGCCTTTGATTACTACTCCATTCAGCCGTATAGCTATGGACATAGTAGAACCATTGCCAAAAAGTGCAAAGGGAAATAATTTCATCATTCTTATATCCAATTACTGTACAAAATACCCAGAGACTATTCTACTCAGGACTGTCACAGCTGAAAAGGTGACAGATGAACTTATAAAAGTGTTCAGCAGGGTAGGGATACCAAGAGAAATATCAACAGATGAGGCAGCAACTTCTGTTCTAGGTTTTTGACCAATTTAAACACAACCTTGGTGGTAGAAGCCATTCATATCACTCCTTATCACCCACAGATGGGCTGGGTGAACGATTCAACCAGATCCTAAAATGTAGCGACACCATTAACTGACCTTACAAAAAAACATAGACCTAATAAGATCAAGTGGTCTCCAGACTGTGAGAAAGTCTTTTGTGCCATGAAAGTGCACCTCTGTGCAGTTCCAGCACTGCGAAGTCCCGATTGCACCTTACCAGTTACTGTTCAAACTGATGCTTCAGATTGGTTGTTAGGGGCTGTTTGGTCACAAATGACAGAAGGAGAAGAACACCCCATAATATATCTGAATCATAAATGTCATGATAGGGAGACCCGGTACTCTGCAATAGAAAAAGAGTGCCTCGCAGTCAAATGGGCCATTGACATCCTTAAATATTATTTCTGGGGTGCTGAGTTTGAGGTTATAACCGACCATAATCAATTATGTTGGATGAATGTAATTAAAGATAAAAATCCTAGGATCATGAGGTGGTATCTGTCCCTGCAGCCCTATCGGTTTACAGTACACTGTGGACCTGGGCAGCTAATAAAAATGCGGATTTTATGTCTCGTTATGGGGCAGATCAAGGTACACATGCACAGTTAAACCTCAGTGATGTTGTACTTGATAATAGGAAAGGCAGTAATAACCTTTCGTAATTGTTTTGTTTTGAGTTATGCAAAGGGTCCCCAAGGTGGAGCTTTGGGAGTGGGTGAGCTTAAGCCCCATCTCTCCCTCCTTTGAGAGTGAGAGATCTGACGAATGTGCATGTTGCCTTTCTGCTTGAGTGTTAGGAAACTATAGTAGATAGACAGGATGAGGTTACCCCGATAGTTTCCTCTTGGGCGGGGAGGAGTGTGAAAGAGTGCTATGTAATCCCCCCCAAAACTCCTGCCTATTTCTAGTGTATTAAGTCTACTGCAGTAGCACCTTTTGTCTTTCATTTCTAACCTTTCCCTTCTCCATACTTTCATTTCCCCTTTTTCCATTCAGGCCACCTGGGAAACAGGCCTCCGCTATCCCTTTATTCTTATTTCCATACCTTGGGCAGGCACCCGGAGACCCAGTAATCGTTCCCAAAAAGAGGATACTGTTTGTAAGCTGCAACAGAGAAGCTAGAATCTCTGTTAGCTTGAGTCTGCCTTTGTGCTTGGTAGGGGCATCAGAATCGCACTAGCGAGAGGTAGAAAACCCTTGCTGTGCATTTTTACAAACACACAATGTTGTTTAAGCAGTTTTCAGGTATTGCCAAAATGTAGGAAAAAGAGTAAATACTATGAAAACTGTGGCCCAATCCTGAACCATCTTATTTAAGGACTAAGATCTGCAAACACACCCAGTTACTGTGTTTCATTTGTTTTATGGTTTATTAAAAGGCTTAGTGTTCCTAAGTGTAGCACAGAAGAATTGCAGTAGCTTGTTTGTTCAAGTACATCTGTGCTACACGACAGCTTGCTATGCTGAGCATTGAGCAGAAAAGTTGCAAAGCAGGAAATACTGAAATAAAAATCATAAGGAACTGCTAGACAAATTGTACACCATTTTAGAATTTCTACCAGTTCCATACAGTGTTTCATTTCCTTTCGGTATTCTGGTGTCTCAGTTACAATAGAAAGCCAGAGTGTTGTAAAGGCCAAAGGTTTACCTTAACTGTTCCCATTCTGGAAAGTTCTCTGGGATGCTCAGTGTTCCTGCTGCTCCAGCTATGTCCTTGAGAGGCAGCCGGCCCACTGTTCACCCTAGAAATACTATAGACAGGTAAGGGAGGGGCTAACTCAGGCAATGAGCTGTTTTGTGTTAATAACATACTAACATTCTAACATACTAATTGCCAGCAGATTAGGCCTTACGGTCTATTCAGTCTGCTTTCGAATCTCAGATCCCTAGTTGTGTGCCGAGGCCCTCCTCCCCCCTTGTGTTCCAGAAACCCCTATCATCCATCCCCACCCCCCTGGGCCAGGCCATCATCTGATACTTCCACTTTCTGTGTCTCTCCCACCCTCTCTTAAAGCCCTCCACTGTGGATCTCTGAACCAGCTCACCAGGCAGTACATTCAAGGGTCCACCCCTCAGTGAAAAACCTCCTCCTCTTTCTCCCCTCACCCTTCCACCTTCCAACTTTAAACCATGCCTCTGGTGATACCTCCCTGCTTTAGTCTAAAGATCCCTCCATGTTTACCCTATTTATTTCCTTGAGGTACTTGTAGACCTCAATCATGTTCCCCCTGTCTCTCCTCACCTCCAATGAAAACAGGCAGAGCTCCTCAAGTCTGTCCTCATACGTCAAATCCCCTAGTCCTCGCATCATCTTAGCTGCCCTCCTCTGTACCCTCTCCAGGAGCTGAATGTCCCTCTTCAAGTGTGGTCTCCAGTACTGTACATAGTACTCATGGTGTGGTCTAACCAGTCCATTGTTCAGCAGCAGAATCACTTCCCTGCTCCTAGAGGTGATCCCCCTTACGATGCATCCCAACATCCTGTTTGCCTTGCTAGCCACTGTCCTGCATTGCTCAGAGTTAATCATACATGCATCCACCATGACCCCTAGGTCTTTTTCCCCTGTTGAGGCCTCCAGTGCCTCCCCTCTCTGGGTGTACCTGTGTTTAGGGTTTCCCTGCCGAAGATGTAGCACCTTGCACTTGGTGATATTGAAATTTAATTTCCATGTGTGAGCCCAGCTTTCCAGGGTGTCCAGGTCCCTTTGCAGGGCCAACCTCCCCCTTCCCCTCAACTACTGCTCCCATCTTGGAGTCATCAGCGAAGACACTCATTTCACACCCTATACCTTCCCTGATGTCCGAGATGTATGCATTAAAAACAGTATCGGACCCAGGACCGAGCCCTGCGGTACACCACTACCGACCTCTCTAGGGTTCGAGAGCTCCCCACCAACCACTACTCTCTGGGTGCGTCCAGCTAGCCAGTTTTCAATCCATCTGACCTTCGAAGGGCCTACTCCCAACCTCATCAGTTTCTCCACCAGACCCTTGTGGGGGACAGAGTCAAACGCCTTGCTGAAGTCCAAGAATAATACATCCACAGGCTTTCCCCTGTCCAGTTCTGATGTTACCCATTCGTAGAACTCCACAAGATTGGTTTGACATGATCTACCAGGCACAAACCCATGTTGCCGATTATCCAGACCTCCCACCACCTCCAAGTACACCCCGAGTCGTTCCTTTAGTATACTCTCCATTAATTTTCCCACCACCGAGGTCAAACTGATGGATCTATAGTTGCCTGGTACTTCCCTCGACCACCATTTATGGATTGGCACCACATGTGCCTCTCACCAATCCCTAGGTACCCTCCCTGTCTCAAGCGACCTGTTGAAGAGCTCCACCAGGGGTGCAGCCAGTATGTCCGCCAATTCCCATAGTACTCTTGGATGAATGCCATCCAGCCCAGGAGATTTGTCTTTCTTTAGGGCCTTGAGGGCTAACCATACCCTTTTGGTGGAATAGCATCATCCTTCCCTCCACCTTACTGGCCTTTTTGTCCTTTCCTGTTGTGACACCCTGGGTACCTCTCCCCTCCCTCTTGCTCCATTTCTGTTGTTCCCCTGATCCTACTCACTGCTGCTTCTATCCCCATCGTGCCTTGCTTTGTAGATATCCCATCCCCCTCCCTAGTGAACACAGAGGCGAAGTACCCATTTAATACCTCTTCCTGGTCCCTCATCTCTTCCACCCACCCTCCTTCTGATCTCAATCTGCTGAGATGGCCCTTAGCTTTTCTACACTCCCCAATGTACCGGAAGAACCCCTTTTCCCCTCCATGTATCCCCTCTGCCAGCTGCTGCTCTTTACTGGACTTTGCCCCCCTCACAATCTGGGTGGCTTTTCTAGATGCAAGATGGTACATTTCTTTATCCCTATCCCCTCTTGTTGTTTTATATTTTTTGTAGGCCGCCTTCTTTTCTCTGACTGCTACCTGAACCTCACTGGACCACCAGCATGGTTTATGTGACCTTGCACCCTTACGTTTCACCATAGCGCAGGTCCTGAATGCCTCATGAAGTCCCTGTTTTATGACCTCTCATCTCTTTTCCACCTTTGTCATTGATGTAATCCCCTTCAAATGATCCTTGAGATTAGTTCCCTTGCCCACAAAGTCTGCCCCCCTGAAGTTCACTGCCAGTGTTCTTGATCTCACCCACCTCCCTCCATGCTTATTTGAAACCAGACAGTATTGTGGTCGCTCCCAGTCAGGGGATCCTCTACAACCAGGCCCCTTACCAGATCCCCATCTGCCAGAACCAAATCCAGGATGACGTGGATAGGATAATATTGGGAATTATTGCATTTCAGGGATGTGTATGTACTTGAATAAAGTTGTATGCACCTTCCCTGCATGGAAAAATAAATAAATGTGTGTTGTAAAGGTTAAGCTTATGAAAAGTGTTTAGGGGTGGAGCTAAAGGTGGTCACCTAATGGTTCCCAGGTATAAAAGGGAGCTCAATGTGGTAACCCCTTCAGATTCAGTTTGGGATCAGCTAGTGACTGACCCCTGAGTGAAGGTCTGCACCTATACAGACCTAGACTCCATTTGCTAAAGAGAGGTGATGATTGTTGGCTAGACCTCCATACAGCAGGAGTGTTTGTTTTTTTTCTCATTTTTTATTTTTTTATTTTTTGCCATTTATCATTGGTTGTACTTTTGTCTTTTGCTGTGCCACCATCTTTTGAATAAACTGAATAAACTAGTGGCTTGGTAATTGCTTTTCCATCATTATTCATCTGGGTCCAGTATCCACTCATACACCCACTCGCCATGACACTGGTGTCAGAAGGGGGATGTATTAGTGATACTGATTCCTGCCAGAGGGTGGCTTCTGAATGCAAAGCACCATAGTAGAGATGAAGCTGAGTCAGCCTAGTGGTGTCCTAACTCATAGGATAACAGAGAAGCGTGGAAACATCCCATTGCCTGGTTTGGGACCTGATGCCCGGAGGAAGCCTGTCAAAGATGAAAAACTGGAGGAGTTGGAGGAGGAAGGTGGAGCAACTGCAGCTGCTGACCAGGTATCCACAGAACCACCCGACGACACCTATGAGTTGTTGCGCTGGCTATGTGTGAAGCAGCTGGCTATGGAACAGGAGAGGGAACCGGACCTCCAGAGGGCGGAGGCATGTTGGAATGACACTTTACAGGCCATTAGAAACCTAGGGTTGTGCAACCCTCCACCAGTTGATACCCCTAAGGACATCAAGCTCACTAAGTTGGGCGCAACCGATGACATTGAGGCCTATATGATGACATTTGAAAGGATTGCCCAGGCTAGCGATTGGCCTTGAACAGACTGGCTTATCCGTCTTGTTCCCTACTTATCAGGAAAAGCACAATTGGCATATAGCCATATGAACAGTGCTCAAGCTGATGGCTATGATGCGGTAAAATAGGCCATCCTTCAACGTTATGACATCAGCCCTGAGACATATCACCTGAGATTCAGGACATTTAGATTTCACACGCTGGATACGCTTTGTGAGGCCCTAGCAAGGCTGAAAGACCTTTGTCACCAGTGGCTGCATCCTTGGTGAAATCCGCAGAACAAATGGTAGAAATGGTAATCCTGGAACAGTTAATTTGTGTTTTGCCCTCTGACGTCCAGGTGTGTGTGCGGGAGCACCGACCAGACTCCGCGGAAAAGGCAATTGAGTTAGTGGAGGACTACCTTACAGCAAGACCTAATCGACAACGACGACACAATGGTGCAATCCCACCCACTGTAACGTTCTTCTGTTTCTACTTCATCCCCTACTACAACCACCCCATCCAGAAAATACTGGGAGTTCTAAGACTTTCCCAACCTCTAGACCCTCTAATGTCAATATCATATGTCGGGACTGTCAAGGGGGGACATGTTGCTAGGTACTGTCCTAAAAGAAAGGGGGCGGCCCCTGTCCAACTAGCCCTTGCTAATATGGGATGTTTTATAATACCAGTAATGATTGGGGATACAGAGGTCACAGGCCTGTTAGATTTGGGTAGTAGACAGACCCTTGTGTGAACTGAACTGGTTCACCACAACCCAAAACAAGGGCCAGACACCTCTGTTGTGTGTATTCACTGGGATGTACATAAATACCCAGTGACTACTTTGGACATGCAAATACAAGGAAAAGGACATCCAATGACAGTTGGTTTAGTCCCTCATCTGCCTGTTCATGTCATCATTGGTCAGGACTATTCAGACTTTCACACCTTGATTACCTCCAGTAATGACCTTTGCACCATGACTACTCGTGCTTGTTCCAAACAAAATGAGCAGTTTGCCCAGTTGTTCCCTTTTGATGATGAAGTATATGGGGTACATGGAAAACCCTCTAAAACAAAGAGGGAAAGAAGAAACGAAAAAAAAGCAATGGACTGATGCACATTGTAATGATGATTCAGATGTTACTGTTATTGATGTAGATATTGGTAATGTAACTGATGATAGTAAGAAAAATGAAACATTTAGCAGGGAACAACAAAATGATTGATCACTTCAACCATTATTCCAGTTGCTAAAACAAGAAGATGAAAAAGGGCCTATCAGTGTTAGAAAAGATGGTTTATGGTATAGGAAATGCACTCATCCCTCCACTGGTGAACAGACTGAGCAACTGCTAGTACCCATCAAATATAGGGAAAGGTTAATACATCTGGCTGATGATATCCCATTAGCGGGTCATTTGGGCCAGGATCATACCCTACTGCAACTTCTTCTTAGGTTTTACTGGACAGGTATCCATACTCAGGAAGCTGACTTTTGCCGGAGCTGTCCAGACTGCCAAAAGGTTCTTGCTATTAACAGAAGGAAATGGTCCCTCTTCAACCTTTGCCTTTGATTACTACTCCATTCAGCCGTATAGCTATGGACATAGTAGAACCATTGCCAAAAAGTGCAAAGGGAAATAATTTCATCATTCTTATATCCAATTACTGTACGAAATACCCGGAGGCTATTCTACTCAGAACTGTCACAGTTGAAAAGGTGACAGATGAACTTATAAAAGTGTTCAGCAGGGTAGGGATACCAAGAGAAATATTAACAGATGAGGCAGCAATTTCTGTTCTAGGATGTTGACCCGTTTATACACAACCTTGGTGGTAGAAGCCATTCATATCACTCCTTATCACCCACAGATGGGCTGGTTGAACGATTCAACCAAATCCTAAAACGTAGCGACACCATTAACTGACCTTACAAAAAAACATAGGCCTAATAAGATCAAGTGGTCTCCAGACTGTGAGAAAGTCTTTTGTGCCATAAAAATGCACCTCTGTGCAGTTCCAGTACTGCGAAGTCCCGATTGCACCTTACCATTTACTGTTCAAACTGATGCTTCAGATTGGTTGCTAGGGGCTGTTCGGTCTCAAATGATAGAAGGAGAAGAACACCACATAATATATCTGAATCATAAATGTCATGATAGGGAGACCCGGTACTCTGCAATAGAAAAAGAGTGCCTCGCAGTCAAATGGGCCATTGACATCCTTAAATATTATTTCTGGGGTGCTGAGTTTGAGGTTATAACTGACCATAATCAATTATGTTGGATGAATGTAATTAAAGATAAAAATCCTAGGATCATGAGGTGGTATCTGTCCCTGCAGCCCTATCGGTTTACAGTACACTGTGGACCTGGGCAGCTAATAAAAATGCGGATTTTATGTCTCGTTATGGGGCAGATCAAGGTACACATGCACAGTCAAACATCGGGATGTTGTATTTGATAATAGGAAAGGCAGTAATAACCTTTGGTAATTGTTTTGTTTTGAGTTATGCAAAGGGTCCCCAAAGGTGGAGCTTTGGGAGTGGGTGAGCTTAGCCCCATCTCTCCTCCTTTGAGAGTGAGAGATCTGACGAATGTGCATGTTGCCTTTCTGCTTGAGTGTTAGGAAACTATAGTAGATAGACAGGATGAGGTTACCCCGATAGTTTTCTCTTAGGCGGGGAGAAGTGTGAAAGAGTGCTGTGTAACCCCCCCAAAACTCCTGCCTGTTTCTAGTGTATTAAGTCTACTGTAGTAGCACCTTTTGTCTTTCATTTCTATCCTTTCCCTTCTCCATACTTTCATTTCCCCTTTTTCCATTCAGGCCACCTGGGAAACAGGCCTCCGCTATCCCTTTATTCTTATTTCCATACTTTGGGCAGGCACCCGGAGACCCAGTACTCGCCCCCCCCAAAAAAAAAAATGATACTGTTTGTAAGCTGCAACAGAGAAGCTAAAATCTCTGTTAGCTTGAGTCTGCCTTTGTGCTTGGTAGGGGCATCAGAATCGCACTAGCGAGAGGTAGAAAACCCTTGCTGTGCATTTTTACAAACACACAATGTTGTTTAAGCAGTTTTCAGGTATTGCCAAAATGTAGGAAAAAGGGTAAATACTATGAAAACTGTGGCCCAGTCCTGAACCATCTTATTTAAGGACTAAGATCTGCAACACACCCAGTTACTGTGTTTCATTTGTTTTATGGTTTATTAAAGGCTTAGTGTTCCTAAGTGTAGCACAGAAGAATTGCAGTAGCTTGTTTGTTCAAGTACATCTGTGCTACCGACAGCTTCTATGCTGAGCATTGAGCAGAAAAGTTGCAAAGCAGGAAATACTGAAATAAAAATCATAAGGAACTGCTAGACAAATTGTACACCATTTTAGAATTTCTACCAGTTCCATACAGTGTTTCATTTCCTTTCGGTATTCTGGTGTCTCAGTTACAATAGAAAGCCAGGAGTGTTGTAAAGGCCAAAGGTTTACCTTAACTGTGCCCCATTCTGGAAAGTTCTCTGGGATGCTCAGTGTTCCTGCTGCTCCAGCTATGTCCTTAGGAGGCAGCCGGCCCACTGTTCACCCTAGAAATACTATAGACAGGTAAGGGGAGGGGCTAACTCAGGCAATGAGCTGTTTTTGTGTTAATAACATACTAACATTCTAACATACTAACATACTAATTGCCAGCAGATTAGGCCTTACGGTCTATCGAGTCTGCTCGAATCTCAGATCCCTAGTTGTGTGCCGAGGCCCTCCTCCCCCCTTGTGTTCCAGAAACCCCTATCATCCATCCCCACCCCCTGTGCCAGGCCATCATCTGATACTTCCACTTTCTGTGTTTCTCCCACCCTCTCTTAAAGCCCTCCACTGTGGATCTCTGAACCAGCTCACCAGGCAGTGCATTTCAAGGGTCCGCCACCCCCTCAGTGAAAAACCTCCTCCTTTTTCTCCCCTCACCCTTCCACCTTCCAACTTTAAACCATGCCCTCTGGTGATACCTCCCTGCTTTAGTCTAAAGATCCCCTCCATGTTTACCCTATTCATTCCCTTGAGGTACATGAACACCTCAATCATGTTCCCCCTGTCTCTCCTCTCCTCCAATGAAAACAGGCAGAGCTCCTCAAGTCTGTCCTCATACGTCAAATCCCCTAGTCCTCGTATCATCTTAGTTGCCCTCCTCTGTACCCTCTCCAAGAGCTGTATGTCCCTCTTCAAGTGTGGTCTCCAGTACTGTACACAGTACTCAAGGTGTGGTCTAACCAGTCCATTGTTCAGCAGCAGAATCACTTCCCTGCTCCTAGAGGTGATCCCCCTTATGATGCATCCCAACATCCTGTTTGCCTTGCTAGCCACTGTCCTGCATTGCTCAGAGTTATTCATACATGCATCCACCATGACCCCTAGGTCTTTTTCCCCTGTTGAGTCCTCCAGCGCCTCCCTCCCAGGTTGTACCTGTGTTTAGGCTTTCCCCGCCCAAGATGTAACACCTTGCACTTGGTGATATTGAAATTTAATTTCCATGTGTGAGCCCAGCTTTCCAGGGTGTCCAGGTCCCTTTGCAGGGCCAACCTCCCCTCTTCCCCCTCAACTACTGCTCCCATCTTGGAGTCATCAGCGAAGAGACTCATTTCACACCCTATACCCTCCCTGATGTCTGATATGTATGCATTAAAAACAGTATCGGACCGAGGAGCGAGCCCTGTGGTACCCCACTACCGACCTGTCTAGGGTTCGAGAGCTCTCCACTGACCACTACTCTCTGGGTGCATCCAGCTAGCCAGTTTTCAATCCATCTGACCATCAAAGGGCCTACTCCCAACCCCATCAGTTTCTCCACCAGACCCTTGTGGGGGACAGAGTCAAACACCTTGCTGAAGTCCAAGAATAATACATCCACAGGCTTTCCCTGTCCAGTTCTGATGTTACCCATTCGTGAGAACTCCACAAGATTGGTTTGACATGATCTACCAGGCACAAACCCATGTTGCCGATTATCCAGACCTCCCACCTCCTCCAAGTACACCCCCAGTTGTTCCTTTAGTATACTCTCCATTAATTTTCCCACCACCGAGGTCAAACTGATTGGTCTATAGTTACCTGGTACTTCCCTCGACCCCCCCCCTTTATGGATTGGCACCACATGTGCCTCTCACCAATCCCTAGGTACCCTCCCTGTCTCAAGCAACCTGTTGAAGAGCTCCACCAGGGCTGCAGCCTGTATGTCCGCCAGTTCCCATAGTACTCTCAGATGAATGCCATCCAGCCCATGAGATTTGTCTTTCTTTAGGGCCTTGAGGGCTAACCACACCTTTTCGGTGGAGATAGCATCATCTGTCCCCTCCACCTTACTGGCCTTATTATCCTTATCCTGATGTGACACCCCTGGGGTACCTCTCCCTCCCTCTTGCTCCATTTCTGTTGTTCCCCTGATCCCCTACTCACTGCTGCTTCTATCCCCATCGTGCCTTGCTTTGTAGATATCCCATCCCCCTCCCTAGTGAACACAGAGGCGAAGTACCCATTTAATACCTCTTCCTGGTCCCTCTCCTCTTCCACCCACCCTCCTTCTGATCTCAATCTGTTGAGATGACTCTTAGTTTTTCTCCACTCCCCAATGTACTGAAAGAACCCCTTTTCCCCTCCATGTATCCCCTGTGCCAGCTGCTGCTCTTTACTGGACTTTGCCCCCTCACAATCTGGGTGACTTTTCTAGATGCAAGATGGTATATTTCCTTATCCCTATCCCCTCTTGTTGTTTTATATTTTTTGTAGGCCACCTTCTTTTCTCTGACTGCTACCTGAACCTCACTGGACCACCAGCATGGTTTATGTGACCTTGCTCCCTTATGTTTCACCTTAGCGCAGGTCCTGACTGCCTCATGAAGTCCCCGTTTTATGACCTCCCATCTCTTTTCCAGCTTTGTCATTGATGCTAATCCCTTCAAATGATCCTTGCATATTTCCCATGCCCACAAAGTCTGCCCCCTGAAGTCCACTGCCAGTGTCCTAGATCTCACCCCCCCATGCTTATTTGAAACCAGACAGTATTGTGGTCGCTCCCAGTCAGGGGATGCTCTACAACCAGGTCCCTTACCAGATCCCCATCTGCCCAGAACCAAATCCAGGATGACATGGACAGGATAATATTGCGAATTATTGCATTTCAGGGATGTGTATGTACTGGAATAAAGTTGTATGGACGTTCCCTCATGTAAAAATAAATAAATGTGTGTTGTAAATGTTTAGCTTTTTAAAAGTGTTTAGGGGTGGAGCTAAAGGTGGTCACCTGATGGTTCCCAGGTATAAAAGGAAGCTCAATGTGGTAACCCCTTCAGATTCAGTTTGGGATCAGCTAGTTACTGACCCCTGAGTGAAGATCTGCACCTATACAGACCTAGACGCCATTTGCTAAAGAGAGGCGATGATTGTTGGCTAGACTTCTATACAGCAGGAGTGTTTGTTTTTTTCTCATTTTTTTTTTATTTTTTGCCATTTATCATTCTTTGTACTTTTGTCTTTTTGCTGTGCCACCATCTTTTGAATAAACTGAATAAACTAGTGGCTTGGTAATTGCTTTTGCCATCATTATTCATCTGTGTCCAGTATCCATCCATACACCCACTCGCCATGACACTGGTGTCAGAAGGGGGATGTATTAGTGATACTGATTCCTGCCAGAATGTGGCTACTGAATGCAAAGCACTATAGTGGAGCTGAAGTTGAGTCAGCCTAGTGGTGTCCTAACTCGTAGGATGGCAGAGAAGCGTGGAGAGGTCCCATTGCCTGGTTTGGGATCTGATGCCCGGAGGAAGCCTGCCAAAGTTGAAAAACTGAAGGAGTTGGAGGAGAAAGGTGGAGCCACTGAAGCTGCTGACCAGGTATCCACAGAGCCACCCCGAAGACACCCATGAGTTGTTGCCCTGGCTATGTGTGAAGCAGCTGGCTCTGGAACAGCAGAGGGAACCAGACCTCCAGAGGGCAGAGGCATGTTAGAATGACACTTTACAGGCCATTAGAGACATAGGGGTGTGCAACCCTCCACCAGTTGATACCCCTAAGGACATCAAGCTCACTACATTGTGCGCAACCGATGACATTGAGGCCTATATGATGACATTTGAAAGGATTGCCCAGGCTTGCGGTTGGCCTTCGAACAGACTGGGTTATCCGTCTTGTTCCCTACTTATCAGGAAAAGCACAATTGGCATATAGCCATATGAACAGTGCTCAAGCTGATGGCTATGATGTGCTAAAACAGGCCATCCTTCAACGTTATGACATCAGCCCTGAGACATATCACCAGAGATTCAGGACATTTAGATTTCATATGTTGGATGCGCTTTGTGAGGCCTTAGCAAGGCTGAAAGACCTTTGTCACAAATGGCTGCACCCTGGATGAAATCCGCAGAACAAATGGTAGAAATGGTAATCCTGGAACAGTTCATTTGTGTTTTGCCCTCTGACGTCCAGGTGTGGGTTAGGGAGCACCGACCAGACTCAGCGGAAAAGGCAATTACGTTAACAGAGCACTGCCTTACAGCAAGACCTAATCACCAACGAGGACACAATGGTGCAATCCCACCCACTGTAACGTTCTTCTGTTTCTACTTCATCCCCTACTACAACCACCCCATCAGAAAATACTGGGAGGTCTAAGACTTTCCCAACCTCTATACCCTCTAATCTCAATATCATATGTCGGGACTGTCAAAGGAGGGGACATATTGCTAGGTATTGTCCTAAAAGAAAGGGGGCGGCCCCTGTCCAACTAGCCCTTGCTAATATGGGATGTCTTTATAATACCAGTAATGATTGGGGATACAGAGGTCACAGGCCTGTTAGATTTGGGTAGTAGACAGACCCTTGTGTGAACTGAACTGGTTCACCACAACCAAAAACAAGGGCCAGACACCCCTGCTGTGTGTATTCATAGAAACATAGAAACATAGAATTTGACTGCAGATAAGGACCGCTTGGCCCACCCAGTCTGCCCATTTCCCTACCTACTGGATAAGCTGCAGATCCTAGTTAACCAGCAGCCTACTTCTTCCTACCCCCACCTTTTTTTTTTACCTTCACCCTGTTGTCGCCAACTCTTAGACATGCCCGGGATTTTTTGCTTCCCCTTTTTAAGGTTCCATTGCAGTAGCCGACACGGTTTCTGCAGCACTTTCAGGAACACTGATGAGACAAGAGTATTATCCCCGCTCCTTTTGTTGTTCTAGTCTCCCTCTGCCTCCCCAGCACGGTTTAGCTATTTCAGCTTCAAAGGCAGGGCTCGGTGACAGCAGAGGCATCCGATTCCTCGACTGCGGCTAATCGATTTATCAACCTGTTACCTCCCTAACTTTTCATCCCCTCTAGCTGCACCCACCTCTCTCCCATCCCGTCTGGGCTGTGGGGAGCCGCTGGCGCCAGGATCGGTTACACACTATAGTGGTTCTGCCTGCTCACGTATGTCCATCTATGCACCCACTGTAGGGGCGCCGATGACCCTCTCCCTAATTCACGGGGATGTACATAAATACCCAGTGATTACTTTGGAAATGCAAATACAAGGAAAAGGACATCTAATGACCGTTGGTTTAGTACCTCATCTGCCTGTCCATGTCATCATTGGTCAGGACTATCCAGACTTTCATACCTTGATTATCTCGGGCAATGACCTTTGCACCATGACTGCTCGTGCTTGTTCCAAACAAAACGAGCAGTGGGCCCAGTTGTTCCCTTTTGATGATGAAGTATATGGGGTACCTGGAAAAACCCCTAAAACAAAGAGGGAAAGAAGAAATGAAAATAAACAAATGATTGATACACATTGTAATGATGGTTCAGATGTTACTGTTATTGATGTAGATATTGGTAATGTAACTGATGATAGCAAGAAAAATGAAACGTTTAGCAGTGAACAACAAAATGATTTATCACTACATCCATTATTCCACTTACTAAAACAAGGAGATGAAAAAGGGCCTATTAGTGTTAGAAAAGATGGTTTATGGTATAGGAAATGCACTCATCCCTCCACTGGTGAACAGACTGAGCAACTGCTAGTACCCATCAAATATAGAGAAAGGTTAATACATCTGGCTGATGATAACCCATTAGCGGGTCATTTGGGCCAAGATCATACCCTACAGCATCTTCTTCTCAGGTTTTACTGGACAGGTATCCATACTCAGGAAGCTGACTTTTGCCAGAGCTGTCCAGACTGTCAAAAGGTTGCTGCTATTAACAGAAGGAAATGGTCCCTCTTCAGCCTTTGCCTTTGATTACTACTCCATTTAGCCATATAGCTATGGACACAGTAGGACCATTGCCAAAAAGCGCAAAAGGAAATCATTTCATCCTTCTTATAAGCGATTACTGTACAAAATACCCAGATGCTATTCCACTCAGAACTGTCACAGCTGAAAGGTGACAGATGAACTTATAAAAAGTTTTCAGCAGGGTAGGGATACCAAGAGAAATATTAACAGATTATGCAGCAACTTCTGTTCTAGGATGTTGACCCATTTATACATGACCTTGGGGGTAGAAGCCATTCATATCACTCACTATCACCCACAAACAGATGGGCTAGTTGAAAGATTCAACCAGATCCTAAAACGTATGCTTAGAAAATATGTGGAAGATGAAGGAAAGGTTTGGGATGGGTTTCTCCCCCTTCTGTTATTTGCATATCGAGAGGTACCACAGGCCTCCACTGGATTTGCCCAGTCTGAGTTATTGTACAAACGACATTCCCGGGGACCTCTCAATATAGTAAAGGAAGAATGGGAAGACAAAGAGGGAGAAAGTACAAGTACCCACTGTCTTGCCTAATCGAAGAGTCACAAAGGAATAATCACACTTGGCATTCACACATCAGCACAATTTATTGCAAGCAAAAGATAATTACACTTCATTTAGCAGCAATATCACTATCAGCATTAATGATTACACTTTAGCATTCATTCATTAGCAATATTACTATCAGCATTAATATATACTTCAATTAAGCAAAACATGATACATCACCGATTCAATAAAGCATCATCAAGCCCTCTTCAATGGCTGGGAAGCCCCTTGTCCAGCCTAAGTAGAGTCTCACGAACTGAGAACTGGCCCCACAGAATCGTCCACCTGCAGGAGAGGCTTCAAACCAGGCATTAGAAAGCTACATTTATATGTTTTATCTGGTATTTAGAAATGCTAAACCATCATGTCCTAAGCACTGGCCAGGTGCCCAGAACATCACAAGTTCAGCATGACAAACACCACTTATTCTCATAATAAATAGTTGGCATTCGTTAGATCATCATGCCCTAAGCACTGGCCAGGTGTCCAGAACATCATGAGCCAAACAATGCCAGAGATTCTCACAACATCTTGTATGCGACCTTCAAGTCAGCAAAATACACTGTCTGAAGCAAAACATAATAATGAGGCTATCTAAAGAGCAAAACACCAATTAAATGAAGCAGCATGTAAAATGGAGTCACACAATACAAAATGGAGTCACATAATACAAAATGGAGTCACATAATACAAAATGGAGTCACAATAATCAACATATTATACTATCACTACATTCGGTCCTTTGATTATTGTGAATACGATTTGTATGATATTGGTACCATAGCAAAATTACTACGAATATAACATGATAAGTAACAAGTCCAAATAAGCAAGATAATTGTCACTACAGCAATGATTGTGATAGGATGTATCAGAATATTTAACACTTTTGTAGCTGATGGAGACCATCCTGTAAAAATATCCCACCAATAATGAGTAGTCTCTTGTTGAATCTTGGAACTTAAATCAATCATTTTATTTTTAACTATCGTAGTTTGCACCTGACTTTGCACTAATGATTTATTTCTTATTGCCAAATGAGCCTGCATTACATCTGTTTCCTGAATTATCTGTTTAATTTTATTTAATGAGATATTCAATCTTGATTGATCTAAAATATTGGGCTGCCAATACAAAATAAGCTTCTGCTCATTATCAGGGACCTGTGCATTTTACTGTGATGGATGACATTACAATCCAGTGATTACTAGGAATCCATGATTTGAACACGGTCCTCCACACATATTCATTATTACTCATTAAATCACTCTGGGCCTTATTTCTTTGCATTATAGAATACATATATGCATTGTGCATTCTGTCCAATCAATAAATCATAAATATTTTCTGCTACTCCCATTCCCCATACCTGTGAAGCATTAAATAACTGCAAGAACTCAAAATCATAATTCAAAGTTAATCTTTGGGATAAGAAAACAGTTGGGATCCATTGAGCTTGTAAGTTAATTAAGCTAAATACATCAATTCCTACTGCCTGAAGCCTGTTAGTCAGTGTTTCTATATCAACACTATTCAAAATTCCCATGCCTGCCCTGCTCCACCTAATAGCGTATCATACCAAGCTCTTTGATATTTGCATTTTCTACTAAACATAAACGTTATGTTAAAATGGATTACATTTTCTGATACCGCACGCTACTGATGTACATGTGGATGGAACCTTAACTATACTATCATTGCTAATTACAGGATGATTTTTCAACACTGTAATGTGATCTGCCCAAGTAGTTCTATTAGTTATTGCAGTAGCATTCATGCAGAATAACGTGTCTATGTCAATCAAAGTAATACTTGCATTGAAAATGTCTGTTTGATTTATGCAGCAATCAAGTCTATGTTGTACAGTCACCATGCAACTATTCGGTAAGTTGCAGCATTTAATAGCAGTCTTATTCTGCAAAGAGATTTCATCTGTTTCATAGGCATATTGTCCTGAGCCACCAGTTGTCATCCAGAGATTGACCCCTGGTGAAAATGTCATGTTCAGTACCACACACTTCTGTCCGGATGGGCAGCTAAAGTTCCCCTGGGTTCTATCTTTGGTATCATTTTCCAACTCCGGGTTCCTTTACAACCAGTGTCATTACAGTTAACCCTTTGAATCCTTCCTCCAGGGGTAACTAGCTCTGCCAAATGGACCATAAGACACACCAGCATTCCTTTTAAAATCCATTGCTGGACCTAGAAAGACACAAATTTCATTATTCTCGAAGATAACATTTATGTGCAGGCACGTATTCCCATTTTCTTTCCTGATCTGATAATTAACACTGTGTTGTCTCGTCCGGTGGCTATCACCTCAGCTGGTTCAGGAGGGCCATTTGGGTTTGTAACCCATATTTTGGCACCATTGTTAAAACCTCCTGTAGATCTAAAACCTTTATCCCCCTTGCTGTTAAGAGTGTGGGGCTTGTCCCTTATAGGGGTCACTTTGTTAACTGGAATAATTAACAATTGAGCCACTCTGTCATACTGTTGAATTAACAGATTTTGTTCTCTACTATTCAACAAAATTACTTTCACTTCTCCTTGGTAATCACAATCAATCACCCTCCCAAAATTTGTATTCCTTGAGGGCTAGTTCTGATTTAGGTGCTATCCAACAAAATGTCTCGTGGAATTTGTATTCCAATACCAGTTTCTATCACTTGAATGTTTCTGCTGTTTATTCTGTATTCTTGAAGGGCATGTAAATCAAGTCCAGCCTTCTGGGGTTGCCCTGCAAGAGACAGAACTCCTGATGTAATTTCCCAATATAACACTGTTTCTGTAGTTGAGTAAGCCTGCACTTGCAAATTAGGAGTTATCATTAGCATTAAGGGGGTCTCAGATTCTCCAATTGGTCTATTATTTAAAATCTGTAATGCTTCATGCAAATTCTCTTTCCATTTTCGTAGGCTCCCCTCCCCAATTTCCTGAACTGTTCTTTCAGCCATCCATTCATTCTCTCAATTAACCCTGCTGCCTGCGGGTAATAAGGGATGTGAAATACCCACTGTATGTTATGGGCTTGAGCATAAGCTTGTACCATTTTCCCCCTAAAATGGGAACCATTGTCACTTTGTATCTGCA
The DNA here is from genome assembly GCA_016271365.2 of Neoceratodus forsteri. Taxonomy (NCBI): domain Eukaryota; kingdom Metazoa; phylum Chordata; order Ceratodontiformes; family Ceratodontidae; genus Neoceratodus; species Neoceratodus forsteri. Next base: position 26,432,968 of record JADMNL010000035.1, on the reverse strand, counting down.
AGGGTATTCCATAGTACAACATAATTAAGTTAATTGCCTTAATGGTGTTTTTCTGTGTAGCTTGTTTACATGGATATGCCAATAAATACCCTGAATATGTATCTACAACTGTGCAAGCATATTGACATCCTCCACTAAGGGATAGAGGTCCAATGTAATCAATCTGCCAAATTTGTCCCAGTAATTTTCCCCTCCCCAAGTGTCCTTTCACAATATGAGGGATTGGTCTTTGTTGCCCATGTTGGCATATAGGGCACTGAGCAATAACAGTTTTAACCAAATCCAATGTTAGGGGTACACCCCTACTATATGCCCACCTGTAAGTGGCTTTCTCTCCCAAATGTCCACATTTTTGATGTACCCATTTTGCCAGCCCTGATAACTGCTGACTTTGAGTTTCTTCAATATCCACTGAAAGAATCTTAGCTTTTTCATCTGCAATAGAATTATACCATCGTTCTAGTGTATCTGAAGCACAATGAGCATCAACATGAAATACAGTGGTCTGAGTATTTTGCACCATAGTCCATATTTCCTGCCACAGTCCTTTTCCCCATATTTCTTTCGAATAAATTTTCCACTCATCCTTAGCCCAAGTGGGCAGCCAGGTTGTTAAACCATTGGCTACAGACCATGAATCAGTATAAATATGACATGTACCTTGCAACCTTTGTGGGTATTACTGGAAGGGAGGAAGGGTAGCTACCCTCCCTCCAAGCTCCTACTGGTGGAAGACACAGCTCGAGGTGCAAGAGACAGCTCGAGTACTGTAGCAATAAAAAGGTTAGCTGTGAAACACAGACAAACAACAAAAACAAACACACATCAGTTTAAAAATAAAACAAGATTATTTCCATAGGATAAAAGAAGCCAAGCGTCCCTGGGTTCCCTTATCCTAAGCATGACAAAATGTCCAGATTGATGGTAATACCATACGTCGTATCTCTGTAGATGGTAAACTCTAAAAACAGCTGTAATAGTCCTTTTTCAAAATTGTAAAAGTTTGTTCCTCTTCACTTAGAATACTAGTTTTGCAATAAAAAGTCAAATTACATGGTTCACTCTTGGTGTGCTTTCATGAAAACATACATTTTGTGTGAAAAGTTGTGCTTTAGGCATGGAATACACATCAAGTTTGAACTGGTAGTAACATAAAATGTTGAAACACAAGAAGGTCAAATAACGTGCAAAAGGTCACAGTGTGCATGCAAGGGTCATTCAAACCCAGCCATTCCTGTAGTGTCCTTGAACACCACCAATATTAAAATATCTTTAAATACTGCTGGCCAAGACAGTACACACACATACACATACACAAAAAGAAATACTTAACACAAAAATAAGACTGACATTGTTTCACACCAATTTGCTGAGGTAATGCCCATAGTTCCATTAGAAAACTGTACGTGGTTTAGATATATGTGCTGCCTCCTGCCTGTCTTGTAACACTGACAATTTTTAAACCAACACATTTATACATATTGCCATGCCAAATCTTTCCAGAACAAAACACTGTTTAAACACATCATCTGTAAGTGGACACATCTCGTATAACATGATTACACCTTTTGGCACATAACTAAAATATGGCACTCTGCCATTTTGCAAAAAGTTTCTGGTTTTAACTAGAAGTATGATAAAGCCATTTATAGCTGTTAACACATTACATTTTCACCTAGCAGTGGCTTGGCACGTTGCTTGCAAACTACAACTCTTTCTGCACATTGCAATCTATATGACGTCATAATTCTTCACCATCAACACTACCTGCTCTAAGCAAACAAAAGTTCTTCACTGACCCTATCTAGGCAGCACAAATGTTCCATTAAAAACAAAGCCAATTAAAACAGTCAGCTATGAGGCAAAGAAGCTTCTTCTTCCTTTTTTTTTTTCTGTAACCTGTTGTGCACTGAAGGCAGTCAATCCTATCTCGCAACCTTGACAACAGAACATAATTACAGAACACAGATATAAAAGAACTTTGAGTAAAAAAAAAAATTCAGACTTACCCGGTGCCAAGGTATTTTTCTTCTTCTTTTCCGATACACTAGTCTAAGTAAGAAAACTGACTGCAGGACCTTCGTGATAATTTCCAAATGCTGCAGCTATTAACTCTTTCAAAGGTTTAACCCTTTGAAAGGTTTTCTTTAGCCATTTTAGTAACCTGCCAAACCAAGTCTTTTCAGAGCTCTGGTTTGCAGTTTAAAAACAAAACAAACAAAAATCTCTAACAGTACTAGGTTGAGACCCATCTGGTAGAGGTCCCCAGTACTTGGGTTTAGGATCAAATGTTTCAGCCTCTATAGGAGGCAAGGAACTGAAATTGATACAGAAAACTTGAAACTACACAGATAGCGGCAACATGGGGGATTTTCAAATCATCCGTCTGTAGTCACCTATGCAGTACATCCACAGTAGTTTATTTTTCTTTTTCTAGATGTTGCTTATCTAACTTACGTAACCAGCCGCTGCTTTTCTCTAAAAGCAGCCTGAACTCATGAAAGCCATCATTGGCTCTAACAGTATATACTTGCAGCAAGCACAAATTACAAGTACAAAGGGCAGTTGCCCTTGCTTGTTGAGCCTTAATACACCTTTAAAAAGAACTCATCCTTTTCCTAAAATAGACATTTTATTTCGAATCCTGCCGACTACGCCAAAATTCTCTTGCCTAATCGAAGAGTCACAAAGGAATAATCACACTTGGCATTCACACATCAGCACAATTTATTGCAAGCAAAAGATAATTACACTTCATTTAGCAGCAATATCACTATCAGCATTAATGATTACACTTTAGCATTCATTCATTAGCAATATTACTATCAGCATTAATATATACTTCAATTAAGCAAAAACATGATACATCACCGATTCAATAAAGCATCATCCAAGCCCTCTTCCAATGGCTGGGAAGCCCCCTTGTCAGCCTGGCTAGGAGTCTCTCGAACCGGGAACTGGCCCCACAGCGATGCGTCCACCCTGCAGGAGAGGCTTCAAACCAGGCATTGAGAAAGCTACATTTATATGTTTTATCTGGTATTTAGAAATGCTAAACCATCATGTCCTAAGCACTGGCCCAGGTGCCCAGAACATCACGAGTTCAGCATGACAAACACCACTTATTCTTATAATAAATAGTTGGCATTCGTTAGATCATCATGCCCTAAGCACTGGCCAGGTGTCCAGAACATCATGAGCCAAACAATGCCAGAGATTCTCACAACATCTTGTATGCGACCTTCAAGTCAGCAAAATACACTGTCTGAAGCAAAACATAATAATGAGGCTATCTAAAGAGCAAAACACCAATTAAATGAAGCAGCATGTAAAATGGAGTCACACAATACAAAATGGAGTCACATAATACAAAATGGAGTCACATAATACAAAATGGAGTCACAATAATCAACATATTATACTATCACTACAACCACCCTTGATCACATTACAGCTTTATGAAAAAGATTACTAAAGTACACCCAGCTGGCACATCAGCAAAATATTATCAAACAGGGAGGACAGAAGACATATTATGATCAAGGGGTAGGGGGAAAATCTTTTCAGGTGGGTGATAAGGTACTGTTATTACTCCCTTCTACTGCTGATAAGCTACTCATGAAATGGCAGGGGCCCCATTGCATTCTTAGACAAACCAGACTAGTAACATATGAGGTGGAACTGCCGGACAAATGGCAGAAGCAGAAAGTCTATCTTGTCAACCTTTTAAAGAGATGGTTTGAAAGACCAGCCCCCAGTTGTTTTGTCCATCCTAAGAAAAGTAGGAGTGAGCTTGAGGTAGCTTTCGACCGGTTGGGCAACCTAGGAGAACTCAATGACCTTACTATCAACCCCTCTCTAGACTCCCAACAGAGAAGGGAAGTAGATGGACTGCTGAATGAATTTAAGCAGATGTTTACGTCCATTCCAGGTAGAGTTCATTGCATACAACACCACAAAGAAGGAAGTACCCCTACCCCTAAGCGACAAAAAACGTATCAACTACTTGAAAAGCTGAGAGACAAAGTGGTCAAGGAAGCCCACAAGATGTACAGTTTAGGGGTGATAGAACCAACTACCTGTGAATGGGAATTCCCTATTGTAGTAGTAGAAAAGAAAGAAGGCAGAATACGACTCTGCCTTGATTTTCGGTGATTCAACGCTGTCTCCAAATTTGATGCCTGTCCTATGCCCAGGATAGATGACATTGTAGACAGGTTAGGCCATGCCAAGTACATATCCACATTTGATTTAACAAAGGGATATTGGCAGATTCCTCTAGAAAGAGTCTAAAGAGAAAACTGCTTTTAGCACCCCTGCAGGTCTTTTTCACTTCATTACCATGCCTTTTGGCCTACATGGTGCTTCTGCAATGTTCCAGCATCTGATGGGTCAAACCTTACAAAACCATCAGGCATATTGTGCTGCATATCTGGACAATGTGATCGTCCATAGCACAATCTGGGAGGATCGTTTGCAACACTTAAGGGCAATATTAGAAACATTGATTAAAACAGGCCTTACTATAAACCCCACAAAATGTTGTGTGGCCATGCAAGAAATGAAATATCTGGGATTTATAATTGAGAATGGGAAAGTTAAACCTGAAATAAATAAGACTGATGCAGTAGCTAAGTGCCCTAGACCTTCGACAAAAAAACATGTACGCTCTTTTCTGGGTCTTGCCAGATATTATTGTAGATTCGTGCCTCACTTTGCCACCTTAGCGACACCATTAACTGACCTTACAAAAAAACATAGGCCTAATAAGATCAAGTGGTCTCCAGACTGTGAGAAAGTCATTTGTGCCATAAAAGTGCACCTCTGTGCAGCTCCAGTACTGGGAAGTCCCGATTGCACCTTACCATTTACTGTTCAAACTGATGCTTCAGATTGGGGGTTAGGGGCTGTTCGGTCACAAATGATAGAAGGAGAAGAACACCCCATAATATATCTGAGTCATAAATGCCATGAAAGGGAGACCCGGTACTCTGTTATAGAAAAAGAGTGCCTTGTGGTCAAATGGGCCATTGACACCCTTAAATATTATTTGTGGGGTGCTGAGTTTGAGGTTATAACTGATCATAATCAATTATGTTGGATGAATGTAATGAAAGATAAAAATCCTAGAATTATGAGGTGGTATCTGTCCCTGCAGCCCTATTGGTTTACAGTACACCGTAGACCTGGGACAGCTAATAAAAATGCGGATTTTATGTCTCGTTATGGGGCAGATCAAGGTACACATGCACAGTCAGACCTTGGGGAAGTTGAATATTTATAATAGGAAAGGTGGTAATAACCTTTTGTAATTGTTTTGTTTTGAGTTATGCAAAGGGTCCCCAAGGTAGAGTTTTGGGAGTGGGTGAGCTTAAGCTCCATCTCTCCCTCCTTTCAGAGTGAGAGATCTGATGAATGTGCATGTTGTCTTTCCGCTTGAGTGTTAGGAAACTATAGTAGATAGACAGGATGAGGTTACCCTGATAGTTTCCTCTTAGGCGGGGAGGAGTGTGAAAGAGTGCTGTGTAACCTCCCAAAACTCCTGCCTATTTCCAGTGTATTAAGTCTACTGCAGTAGCACCTTTTGTCTTTCATTTCTATCATTTCCCTTCTTCATACTTTCATTTACCCTTTTTCCAGGCAGGCCACCTGGGAAACAGGCCTCCGCTATCCCTTTATTCTTATTTCCATACCTTGGGCAGGGACCTGGAGATCCAGTACTCGCCCCGCCCCCAAAAGAGGATACTGTTTGTAAGCTGCAACAGAGAAGCAACAATCTCTGTTAGCTTGAGTCTGCCTTTATGTTTGGCAGGGGCATCAGAATCGCAATAGCGAGAGGTAGAAAACCCTTGCAGTGCATATTTACAAACATACAATGTTGTTTAAGCAGTTTTCAGGTATTGCCAAAATGTAGAAAAAAGAGTAAATACTATGAAAACTGTGGCCCAATCCTGAACTATCTTACTTAAGGACTAAGATCTGCAAACACACCCAGTTACTGTGTTTCATTTGTTTTATGGTTTATTAAAAGGCTTAGTGTTCCTAAGTGTAGCACAGAAGAATTGCAGTAGCTTGTTTGTTCAAGTACATCTGTGCTACACTACAGCTTGCTATGCTGAGCATTGAGCAGAAAGGTTGCAAAGCAGGAAATACTGAAATAAAAATCATGAGGAACTGCTAGACAAATTGTACACCATTTTAGAATTTCTACCAGTTCCATACAGTGTTTCATTTCCTTTCGGTATTCCTGTGTCTCAGTTACAATAGAAAGCCAGGAATGTTGTAAAGGCCAAAGGTTTACCTTAACTGTTCCTCATTCTGGAAAGTTCTCTGTGATGCTCCGTGTTCCTACTGCTCCAGCTATATCCTTAGGATGCAGCCGGCCCACTATTCACTCTAGAAATACTATAGACAGGTAAGGGTAGGGGTAACTCAGGCAATGAGCTGTTTTTGTGTTAATATTGGGAATTATTGCATTTCAGGGATGTGTATATACTTGAATAAAGTTGTATAGACTTTCCTTGTATGTAAAAATAAATAAATGTGTGTTATAAAGGTTTAGCTTATGCAAGGTGTTTACGGGTGGAGCTAAAGGTGGTCACCTGATGGTTCTCAGGTATAAAGGGAGCTCATTGTGGTAACCCCTTCAGATTCATTTTGGGATCAGCTAGTTACTGAGCCCTGAGTGAAGGTATGCACCTATACAGACATAGTCTCCTTTTGCTAAAGAGAGGTGATGATTGTTGGCTAGACCTCTATACAGCAGGAGTGTTTGTTTTTTTCTCATTTTTTTTTTTTTTGCCATTTATCAGTTTGTTGTACTTTTGTCTTCTGCTGTGCCACCATCTTTTGAATAAATTGAATAAACTAGTGGCTTGGTAATTGCTTTGCCATCATTATTCATCTGTGTCCAGTATCCATCAATACACCCACACACCACGACACTGGCGTGAGAAGGGGGATGTATTAGTGATACTAATTCCTGCCAGAAGGTGGCTACTGAATGCAAAGCACTATAATGGAGTTGAAGCTGAGTCAGCCTAGTGGTGTCCTAACTCGTAGGATGGCAGAGAAGCGTGGAGAGGTCCCATTGCCTGGTTTGGGATCTGATGCCCAGAGGAAGCCTGCCAAAGATGAAAAACTGGAGGAGTTGGAGGAGGAAGGTGGGGCAGCTGCAGCTGCTGACCAGGTATCCACAGAACCACCCGACGACACCCATGAGTTGTTGCGCTGGCTATGTGTGAAGCAGCTGGCTATGGACCAGCAGAGGGAAACGGACCTCCAGAGGGTAGAGGCATGTTGGAATGACACTTTACAGGCCATTAGAGACACAGGGGTGTGCAACCCTCCACCAGTTCATACCCCTAAGGACATCGTGCTCACTAAGTTGGGCACAACCGATGACATTGAGCATTTGAAAGGATTGCCCAGGCTTGCGGTTGGCCTCGAACAGACTGGGTTATCCGTCTTGTTCCCTACTTATCAGGAAAAGCACAACTGGCGTATAGCCATATGAACAGTTTCAGTGGCTCAGTAGGTTGCACACTCACCTCTGAGGCTGGGAGATCAGAGGGCTGTGGGCTCAATTCCCACATCTGGCACTTGGGTTAATATCTCAGTACTGACACTGTAGTGCAGTATGAGAGGGGTACTGCACTTCTGAGGTGCCGTCTTTCAGATGAGACATTAAACCGAGGTCCCATCTGCCTGGATTGGTGGTAGTTCAGGTGGATGTTAAAGATCCCATGGTACTTATCGAAAAGAGTAGGGGAATTTCCCCGTGTCCTGGCCAAATTTCCTTCATTCACTGAAAATACCATCAACAGCTTAATCTGGTTCAAGGTCAGTTGGCATTCACCTGTATCCCCCTCCCCCGGGTCGTGCCTGAAAATAGGCAGGATTTGTCTAGTGCACTTACCCGGTCAACAAAAACTAAACTAAACTAAACAGTGCTCAAGCTGATAATTATGATGCAGTGAAACAGGCCATCCTTCAATGCTATGACATCAGCCGTGAGACATATTACCAGAGATTCAGAACATTTAGATTTCACACGGTGGATACCCTTCGTGAGGCCTTAGCAAGGCTGAAAGACCTTTGTCACACGTGGCTGCAGCCTGGGGTGAAATCCGCAGAACAAATGGTAGAAATGGTAATCCTGGAACAGTTCATTTGTGTTTTGCCCTCTGAAGTCCAGGTGTGGGTGAGGGAGCACTGACCAGACTCAGCGGAAAAGGCAATTACGTTAGCGGAGGACTACCTTACAGCAAGACCTAATCGCCAACGATGACACAATGGTGCAATCCAACCCACAGTAAGGTCTTCTTCTGTTTCTACTTCATCCCCTACTACAACCACCCCATCAGAAAATACTGGGAGTTTTAAGACTTTCCCAACCTCTAGACCCTCTAATCTCAATATCATATGTCAGGACTGTCAAGGGAGGGGGGCATATTGCTAGGTACTGTCCTAAAAGAAAGGGGGTGGCCCCTGTCCAACTAGCCCTTGCTAATATGGGGTGTTTTATAATACCAGTAATGACTGGGGATACAGGGGTCACAGGCCTGTTAGATTTGTGTAGTAGGCAGACCCTCGTGTGAACTGAACTGGTTCACCACAACCCGAAGCAAGGGCCAGACACCTCTGTTGTGTGTATTCACTGGGATGTACATAAATACCCAGTGACTACTTTGGACATGCAAATACAAGGAAAAGGACATCCAGTGACAGTTGGTTTAGTCCCTCATCTGCCTGCCCATGTCATCATTGGTCAGGACTATCCAGACTTTCACACCTTGATTACCTCTAGTAATGACCTTTGCACCATGACTACTCGTGCTTGTTCCAAACAAAATGAGCAGTTTGCCCAGTTGTTCCCTTTTGATGATGAAGTATATGGGGTACATGGAAAACCCCCTAAAACAAAGAGGGAAAGAAGAAACGAAAAAGAAAAAAGCAATGGACTGATGCACATTGTAATGATGGTTCAGATGTTACTGTTATTGATGTAGATATTGGTAATGTAACTGATGATAGTAAGAAAAATGAAACATTTAGCAGGGAACAACAAAATGATTGATCACTACAACCATTATTCCACTTACTAAAACAAGAAGATGAAAAAGGGCCTATCAGTGTTAGAAAAGATGGTTTTTGGTATAGGAAATGCACTCATCCCTCCACTGGTGAACAGACTGAGCAACTGCTAGTACCCATCAAATATAGGGAAAGGTTAATACATCTGGCTGTTGATATCCCATTAGCGGGTCATTTGGGCCAAGATCATACCCTACAGTGTCTTCTTCTCAGGTTTTACTGGACAGGCATCCATACTCAGGAAGCTGACTTTTGCTGGAGCTGTCCAGACTGTCAAAAGGTTGTTGCTACTAATAGAAGGAAATGGTCCTTCTTCAACCTTTGCCTTTGGATACTATTCCATTCAGCCATATAGCTATGGACATAGTAGGACCACTGACAAAAAGCACAAAGGGAAATCATTTCAGCCTTCTTATATGCGATTACTGTACAAAATACCCGGAGGCTATTCCACTCAGAACTGTTACAGCTAAAAAGGTGACAGATGAACTTATAAAAGTGTTCAGCAGGGTAGGGATACCAAGAGAAATATTAACAGACAAAGCAGCAACTTCTGTTCTAGGATAATGACCCGTTTATACACGACCTTGGGGGTAGAAGAGATTCATACCACTCCCTATCACCCATAAACAGATGGGCTGGTTGAACGATTCAACCAGATCCTAAAATGTAGCGACACCATTAACTGACCTTACAAAAAAACATAGGCCTAATAAGATCAAGTGGTCTCCAGACTGTGCGAAAGTCTTTTGTGCCATAAAAGTGCACCTCTGTGCAGTTCCAGTACTGCGAAGCCCTGATTGCACCTTACCAGTTACTTTTCAAACTGATGCTTCAGATTGGGGGTTTGGGGCTGTTCGGTCACAAATGATAGAAGGAGAAGAACACCACATAATATATCTGAGTCGTAAATGCCATGAAAGGGAGACCCGGTACTCTGTTATAGAAAAAGAGTACCTCGCGGTCAAGTGGGCCATTGACGCCCTTAAATATTATTTGTGGGGTGCTGAGTTTGAGTTTATAACCGATCATAATCAATTACATTAGATGAATGCAGTGAAAGATAAAAATCCTAGGATTATGAGGTGGTATCTGTCCCTGCAGCCCTATCGGTTTACAGTACACCGTAGACCTGGGACAGCTAATAAAAATATGGATTTTATGTCTCGTTATGGGGCAGATCAAGGTACACATGCCCAGTCAGACCTCGGGGAAGTTGTATTTGATAATAGGAAAGGCAGTAATAACCTTTCGTAATTGTTTTATTTTGAGTTATGCAAAGGGTCCCCAAGGTGGAGCTTTGGGAGTGGGTGAGCTTAAGCTCCATCTCTCCCTCCTTTGAGAGTGAGAGATCTGACGAATGTGCATGTTGCCTTTCCGCTTGAGTGTTAGGAAACTGTAGTAGATAGCCAGGATGAGGTTAGCCCGATACTTACCTCTTAGGTGGGGAGAAGTGTGAAAGAATGCTGTGTAACACCCTCAAAACTCCTGCCTATTTCTAGTGTAACCCCTAGATGGCGCTATCCCAGGGGCTACTACCCCTGCCTGATTTGCCACTAACAGGTTGAGGGGCCTGGATCCAATGGCGGGTGCCTCCACCCAGAGGTCAGGGTTTGCAATAGTTAAACTTACTTGGTCACAGCCCTCTAGGACACTGCAACCCCCCTTTCTTCCCACTAGTGGCCCACACAATATATCAGAATTACCTTCACAGTATACACTTACCCCCAGGTCTGGTTTCGCACTGGACCTCCTGTGAAATAAGATACAGTGCAACAATCACAGTACAGTACTTTAACATAACAAATACCTCAGGCAGTATAATTTTGCTGAAACAAGCAGCTCTGATTTATTTAGGGGGATATAACAAGGACAGGGGGAAATCAGGTTAATTAGCTTATCACTTTACTATCTACCTATGGCTCTGTGCACAGGCCTATCCCTACCAGTTACTGTCCCTGGATACCCAAGCCCTAGTGGCTAGTCAAACCGTGGCAGCTGGTAGGGGCCCTTTCACAGATGAAAAGAAAATTAGCTTAAACAGTCAGCAGTACAGTGATTCCATTTGGATTTAATGTGGCAATTCAACGGGGCGACCCTGAATTAGTACTCACGACCTCCAAACAAGATAGGGTCCTTCAACGTCAGCAGGGCTACTTTTGAGCTCCACGAGACTCTTCACACATTTATGGTAAAAAAAAAAGAAAGTATACTAGGCAGGCTGCTTCTCTATCCCGATCGCAATTACTGCCCAATACCCGGGAGAACACACAGCAGATTCAGTTCCTGACAGACCGAGTGCAATTCAACAATTTCTTCAGTCTTCTACAGGGTGAGCCTGGTTTCTACTCTTCAGAGACCCTTCGATTTTTTTCACAGGACGGATTCAGTCCTAACAAGCAGTTACACAAGCTGCAGACCGGAACTCTGGGCCTTACACACGTTTTTTGACTGAAACTGTGCACTGAAGGAGCACAGGGTTTCTTTCCCCTTCACTCCCAGACCTAAACTGAAACTCCAACAGACAAAACTGGGCACTTCCTTTGAGTTCCTCCCAGTTCTTGACTGGATTGGCTGTCACTCACAATAGACTGCTGCTGTTGGTCCAAAAGGCGCCTAAGTCTAAACTACATCTCCCAGAGTCACTGCCATACAATCCTCTTGTGGCTGGCTCAGATTATGAGTCAAGTTCTGATTCGTCAAGGCACCATTTTAGACTAGCTTAACCCACACTGATTGGTCCAGTTCAGCAGTTCAAAACCAGAATGGGGAACTAGGCAGACACAGTTCTGACTGCAAAGAAAGCAGGTTAGACAAACTGTAATTTCATTATTACTGTAAATGATTTCTGGCAAACAGTTACATCTTTCAGATAGGTTCCCTTTGCACTCCTAGTGACTGCAAAATGGAGTGAATTGGCAGCAGCTCGAGTGGTACTCAAACAGAGAAGCACACAGTCCCCCCATACAAACTAATTATGTCTGCAAGCAGACAGCTCTTAAAGAGACAGTACCAGAGGCTCTAAAAACACTCACTGATAAATGGCTTAAACACCAAACACCATTCAGGCTTGGAGCATTCAAGCAAGCTCCTGGAAGTCTTTTGGGAACCCCCATTTGCAGGGGGGTTACACCAGTGTATTATGTCTACTGCAGTAGCACCTTTTTTCTTTCATTTCTATCCTTTTCTTTCTTCATACTTTCATTTCCCCTTTTTTCCAGGCAGGCCACTTGGAAAACAGGCCTCCGCTATCCCTTTATTCTTATTTCCATACCTTGGGCAGGCACCTGGAGATCCAGTACTCACCCCCCCTCAAAGAGGATACTGTTCGTAAGCTGCAACAGAGAAGCTAGAATCTCTGTTAGCTTGAGTCTGCCTTTGTGCTTGGCAGGGGCATCAGAATTGCACTAGCGAGAGGTAGAAAACCCTTGCAGTGCTTTTTTAGAAACATACAATGTTGTTTAAGCAGTTTTCAGGTATTGCCAAAATATAGGAAAAAGAGTAAATACTATGAAAACTGTGGCCCAATCCTGAACCATCTTACTTAGGGACTAAGATCTGCAAACACATCCAGTTATCGTGTTTGACTAATAGTTATATTTGTTTTATGGTTTACAAAAAGACTTAGTGTTCCTAAGTGTAGCACAGAAGAACTGCAGTAGCTTCTTTGTTCAAGTACATCTGTGCTACACTACAGCTTGCTATGCTGAGCATTGAGCAGAAAGGTTGCAAAGCAGGAAATACTGAAATAAAAATCATGAGGAACTGCTAGACAAATTGTACACCATTTTAGAATTTCTACCAGTTCCATACAGTGTTTCATTTCCTTTCGGTATTCCTGTGTCTCTGTTAGAATAGAAAGCCAGGAATGTTGTAAAGGCCAAAGGTTTACCTTAACTGTTCCCCATTCTGGAAAGTTTTCTGTGATGCTCAGTGTTTCTACTGCTCCAGCTATGTCCTTAGGAGGCAGCTGGCCCACTGTTCACCCTAGAAATACTATAGACAGGTAAGGGTAGGGGTAACTCAGGCAATGAGCTATTTTTGTGTTAATATTGGGAATTATTGCATTTCAGGGATATGTATGTACTTGAATAAAGATATATAGACTTTTCCTGTATGTAAAAATAAATAAATGTGTGTTGTAAAGGTTTTGCTTATGCAAGGTGTTTAGGGGAAGAGCTAACGGTGGTCACCTGATAGTTCCCAGGTATAAAAGGGAGCTCACTGTGGTAACCCCTTCAGATTCAGTTTGGGATCAGCTAGTTACTGACCCCTGATTGGAGGTCTGCGCCTATACAGACCTAGACTCCATTTGCTATAGAGAGGTGATGATTGTTGGCTAGACCTCTATACAGCAGGAGTGTTTGTTTTTTTCTCATTCGATTTTTTAATTTTTTGCCGTATGTCAATTTGTTGTACTTTTGTCTTTTGCTTTGCCACCATCTTTTGAATAAACTGAATAAACTAGTGGCTTGGTAATTGCTTTGCCATCATTGTTAATCTGTGTCCAGTGTCCATCCATAAACCACATGCCACGGGCATCGAACCTGACTGCGGCAACCTTATCTGCAAAAAATCGAGCAATCTCCTCATAACGTTCTTGTGAAAAAGCATTTCCAGGCTGGAGACAGAGTGGATTGCACAATCTGTCCATGGTCTGGAAAAGCTGAGGTGGTCTATTTTGCACAGCAGCAATTTCCCTGGACAGGAATTCTGACTTCTTATGGGTAGTTGCTGATTGTAGGCCATGTAATGGTCCATCAAACTAAGTCTCTAACACTCCAGGCCTGACCTCCGACAGCGCCTCTCTAACCTTCATCCCACTCTCCTCAACTCCCTCAAAATCTCATCAAACCAAGGAGACCTGGGACGAAGAGTGAAGGGATGAACATGAACAGGTGCAATAGAATACAGGGCCTCTGTCACCACCCCATTTTTATTTTTTTTTTCCAATTGTTAACCAGGAGTGGCACACTAAGCTGAAAGCTTGTTTACTGGTGCGACCTGGGAGCACAAAGAAGTTAAATGACTTGCTCAGGGTCACACAGTATGCAAATGGGGGCTGTGGAAGTCAAACTCAGGTCTCCAGATTTGCAGCTCAGAGCCTTAAACCACTGTGCCATACTGCCTCTCTGTTAAAGGCAAGTAGCAGATCCCCTGGATCCATGCATTCACTCGGTATACCCGATAGATCCAGCACCAGCATCAGGCCATCAGGGGACACACCCCTCAAAGGGCGGTACTGGACCATCTCCGTAAGGGCAGACCTATGGGGGGGGGCAAGGAAACTGAACCCGATCGTGTGATGGTCAGACCACCTGGCTGGTTCCACCACCAAGTCAGATATCTCCATCCCCAGGAGGAACACCAGGTCCAATGAATGATCACCAATATGAGTCGAGGAGGAAATAACCTGTGTGAAGCCCAGTGAATTCACTAACTGGAGGAAGTCCTGTCCAAACTGCAAGAGTTCGTCATTGACCCAGGCATTGAAATCCCCCAGGATCAGCCATCTGGGGGATCACGATGTCAGGTTGACAATGAAGTCCGTGACTTCCCACTGGAAAATATTCTTGTCTCCTGATGGACAGTTGATGAGAAGAATCCTGCACCCTACACCCTCGCCCAAGATACATTCAAAGGAGTTGGTGGCTCCCACTGGTACCTCCATCAGGTTCAGTTCCGATCTAAAACAGATAGCCACACCCCCGGCCCTATGATCCATCCTTGGGCAGTGTATCACTGTGTACCCAGCCGGAATTGCTGATACCAAAATGGGACCAGCATTCTCAACCAACCAGGTCTCAGTGATGCAAGTCAATCAGATGATCCAACAAGATCCCCTACTATAGCGGTCTTGTTCTTAATAGACCTGCATAACTTTGCCTGAGTAGGATGAGCAACCGAGGATGACTGAGTTACCAGCCTGCTGTAAGCAGAGCCCTTGGTTATGGGAACCAGACAGAAGGACCTCTTTCCTGGATCCATTTCACCCCAGGGCATCTCCTTGTCCCCACTATCCCAATCCACCCACTCCTTTCCATTCCCCCACCAGGCCGAGCCCCAGCCGTCCCCATCCTAACAATCCCCAGAGCCCTGCACCATCTATATACCTCTGGGGATAACGAGGGACAAGAAAAAGGACGGAGGTCCCTAAGCCTGGAGGGGGAATAATGCCTGACCATCATAATACCTTCCCAACACATCTTCACAACACTCTGCAGACACCGACAACAAACAATCCCAAAATACAAATATAACCCACACCACACTCAAACAATCAACACCCACACACACAACCACTCAAATCAACCTCTCAAAGTTCCACACTACACCCACAAAACTAAAAACAAATGCAATGCCCTATGCTGACAAAAGAAATTGTAAAATCAACCAAAATTATACAGCAGCATGTAGGTCCACAGATTAAGAGAGCAGTCACAATAAGTCTCTCAGTTTCAGGGATTATTTAGAGTCTGAAGAGCTCCCACCTCTTAAGACATAACCAAAATTAATGGTTCATTAGTCTTAAAATAGTTCTTGTCCCATTCCTTTACAGCACTCCTTTTATTTTTCCAATTTGTAGGTGGGTACCCATGAGTTAGCTTTACCAGAGGGCGAATTACTTTGGTGTAATTGTTTACAAACCGCAGAAGTAACTGCAGAAACCCAGGAATCTTTGTAGTTCTTTAAGATTGCTACTGTAGGTCATGGCCAGGTAGTCAGTGCTTCCACTTGGCTCGAGGTAGTTTGAATACCTTCAGCTGATACGATGTGGCCCACATATTTTACAGATTGTTGGAAAAACTGGAATTTGTAGATAGACAATTTTAATCTGAATTCTTCTAACCGGTTCAGGACCTTGAACAAGTGAGTCTCATGCTCTTCAAGTGTCTTGCCAAGCACAATGACACTGTTCCGATAAACTAAGCATTCAAGTAAGTTCATGTCTCCTACAGCTTGCTCCAATAACCTTTGGAAGGTGGCTGGCACTCCAGAGATGCTCTGGGGCATGCATAAGAATTCGTAGAAACCAAAAGGACAGATGAATGCAGTTTTCTCTCTATCTTCTGGTGCCATTGGGATTTGGTAATACCTGCTCCTGAGGTCTAAGATGGAAAACCACTGGCTCCCAATATGGCACTCGAGGACATTCCTTAATGTGAGGCATTGTATATTGGTCTGGTATGGTTCTTCAGTTAAGCATCTGGTAGTCCACATACATCCTCACTGAGCCATTCTTCTTTTGGATTACCATGATGGAGGATGCATAAGGGCTATGTGATTCCTGTATAATTCCAGCTGCTAACATCTCTTGGAGGTGGTGTTGAACATCGTCAGTGTCTGCTGGTGCCAATTAGCATGATCTTTCACAAAATGTCCTCTCATCATGGAGCCTGTGATATAGTGTTCCGCACCAGTGATGCATCTGACATCCCACTCTTTCAATATGAAACACTCTGCTATGCTGGGCCAGTTTTTACTAACTTTATCCTTCCACTCTTCAGGAAGGGGAAACTCTCCAAAATTGAACAAGTCAGGAGTTACTTTGTCATCCTCTTCAGTACAGCACTTGCTAGGTAACACAGCAGTATGTGCACAATATACAGTAGCCAGGGTGCAACCTTGATTGACTGTAATATCCCAGTCAGACACATTTTGAATTTGGACCACCACTCGCTGGGCACAGGCATGAGCTCGGGCAGGCAGGATACTAAGCTTAACTAGAAGCCTATCTGGCAGCTTCCCTTCCTCCGGGGAGTCCAACATGAGGATCTGGTTAGTGATATCTTTTTTTATTTGCACTTTACCATTAATGGTACACTGAACCTGGATGGCAATACAAGAAGGGCTGGGTCTTTTTTCCATACAACTCCCATCGGCTCATCCTTGTCGACCTCTTTAACCAGCATCTGTAGGTCATATGCTCTCTGCACCATGGCAGGGATGTGTAAGGCTCATCCAGTCCTACTTGCTTGCTTCTCCTGGCACAGCTGGGCTAATCTGCTGAACATGTGGGCATTAGTGTCCATTAGCAAGGGAATGCCATCATACATTCTGGTCAGTGGGCATGCCAAAGCCAATGTCTCTATTGATTCATCCACACCAGCAACAGTAGTAGGGAAAGATAGCCACAGCAGTACATAACCAAGGTATGGGTAAGATTTTTTGCTTAAACCCCATGCATGAAATCCTTCAGAGGGTTGAAGTGGGAGATCAGACATGTGCTGGTCGTACCAATCTTTAAACACAATGGTAACCTGAGATCCGCTGTCCCAATATGGCTTGGGTCAGAATGCCATTAAAGTGTACTGTAGTCTCCATAGAATAATCCACTATCTCTGACCAGTCTGGAGGTGCAGATTTAGCAGGTTTTTTCATTGCGGTCTTGGATGAAAAGGATTTGTGTGATGGCCCATGCTGCGGCTTTATGTTGCTTTGTCGGACCTGCTTGAGCAATTTAACAGTGACTCACCATGGGTCTTCAGGAGCATTGCAAGATTGTTTAGTGTGACCATCTTCTCCACACCAATAATGAAACACTTTAGTTCTGGGTTCAGCAGGATGGGTTGAGTTCTCATGAGGCTTTTAGTGGTTGGGAGGTGGAGTCCTATACTCTTCCTTCACCTTTGGTTCAGGCTTCGCCCCCCCATAGCTCCTCCAGTGGGCAGATGGTAGTGCGGCATAAATAAGGTCTCGCATCATAGCTTGCAACTTCCCCATCTCCTCTGCTGCGTTACTGTCAGATCGGGATTTAGCAGCATGGGCATTGGCCCCCGTACTGGCAGGTTAAGTCTCACAAGTGGTCTCAGTATTGGAGAGGCAGGTGCCATGGGTTTCAGCCAGGTCTGCCGCAGCTTGGCTGCTGGCTTTCAGTTATTTGAGTTCCTTTAATAGTTCACTGATTTGCTGTGACTCTAAGGTGGCGTCTTTCTCATTGGGTCTGTCCAAGGTAGGGACAGTTCGTGAAGCACCAGCATATGGGTCCCATTTATTATCTTCGTTCTCAGCTTCCCTATTTTCTTTCATTAGCCAACAGTATTCAGGGGGTTAGCTCTGTGGTCCTGAAGTTTTAGCTTCAATATAAGTACACTTGAATAGTAAGAAGATTTAATGATGTGTTCTATCCTCACTCAATTTAGCTCACTAGCCGGGATGCCCCCCTTTCGGTGCACCCTTTGCTAGGCCCACTCTACACTAGTCACAAAAGAAGAAAGTTGATCATTCTTCCACTGCTTGGTGGACTTATACTTCCACATCAAATCCTCTCCTGACTCGATGCTACCAAACACTCCTTCTAAAACAGATAAGTACTCAGCAGCCGAGGCCTCTGGTTGGTGGACCGGAGAAATCAGATGGCTTCCAGTGCAGGGCCCCTTAAACTTTCCATAAGTCTCTTACATATTTCCCCCTCAGAGCATTGAACTCTTGGACCAGTGGGGTGGCATAATCCATACAGGTTTCCAAATCATCTTCCCCCACGGGGACAGGGATGGCACCTGAAAACAAACTGAGCCTGTGATAAGAGTCCAGGTGTACAGAGGGTACCAATATAGGTGTCATTGCAATGGGTGATGGCATAGACAAGGGTGGAGGGGCTGGGGGAGAGTGTATGGGAATAATCCCCCAGAATCCTCCAGGGCTCTTTGCAAATTCTCAACAGTCTGTCCCTCAGCAGCTAATAGTTTTAACAATTTCTCCCTGAATCCTTCCACCTTGGGAAACTCCCTGGGGAAGACAGCCCACTATGCACGTGAATAACACTCCACCCCATCTGGGATGCCTCAGGCATAATAACAGAGGGTACTTTCTCTGGGTCTACAGGAACCTTGCATGCAATGAGGGCCATTATGGTCTGTTCAAACAGGTCAGCATCCCGCCCTTGCACTGAAATTTTCCCCAGACACTTAACCTTACCCACAGTTTCCTCTATCATAGCATTAGTGGGAATATCCAGCAACAATAAAGCATGGTGGGGAGCAATCCCTTCTGCCTCGCTCCACCCCTTCATGAGGTGCACAACCAGTTTGTATGGGGAAATATTCAACTTAGATGTAGTAAGGCTCTCCATTCCCAGTTTGGCACTAAATTTACAACTCACTGAAATTTTGTGTATCTTGGCCACTAGGGGCGCTAATCCCAGCAGTGCCGCCAAGATGTAACCCCTAGGCAGCGCTATCCCTATGGTTACTAACCCTTCCTGTATTTCTGCTCCCTAGGCTGAGGGGCCTGTATCCGGTATTAAGGTGCCTCCACCCAGAGTAACAATAGTGGGGATATCTGTCTAACCTGATATAGCCTTCTGGGAAGCTATAACCACCCACTAACCCTCCTAGTGGCTTTGTGCCTTAAACAGACGTTAACACACAATCAGTAAGTAACATTAACAATATGCCCACACCCTTTACACTTACCACCAGGGCCTGGCTGTCAGTAACTGCCCTGGAACCCCCTGTAAAACTAGGTTAGCTAAGCAAATACACCTTTTCAGTACTGCATCCCAACTAATAATATGCACATAAGCCAGGTTAAATGTGAAATAGCAATCAGATTTATTCAGGGGTCGTGAACAAGGAAGGGACATGAATTTAGTTAAATAATTACTATACTGATTGAATTCAGGTTCTTGGCATGCACTGTGTAGTCCCAAATAATTAGTTCTACAACACTGGGTACCCAAGATGGAATACTGGCTAGCCAGAGGCATTGCCCAGGGGTGGTAGGCATTGCAGCTGTTGTTGGGGCCCTTGATGGAAAGAAAAGGCAGTTAGCATGCACAACAGAGATGTGATGATTTGTAATCCTGGCCAGTTGTCCCAGTCTCTTGTAACCCTGAAAATTACTATAAAAATCAGATGGTACCACAGATAATTAAGTGACTTGTTGCAGGGACCTTCCCTGGGTGTACTCACACTACCAGTTGGCTGTGATGTTCCTGGTGACATGGAGACCTCATGTAGATCACCAATGAGCATGGGATCAGGCCATCACAACACACTTTCTCTTCACGGCCTTTCCCTCCAGGTGGCCGCAACCTGTGAGTTGTCTCTGCACAGGGGCTGGATCCCCCAAACTGGTCTCTTGCCAAGGACAGTCTCTGGTGCAGGAATGGTTGGCTTTGGCAGAGATTGGCAAAGGCCCAAGTATGATGAACACATTGACAAAGTTCAGCTTGTTTTGCTGGTGAGGCCTCCAGCTGGCATAACTATCTGATCGTGGGCAGGCAGTCCTCGACCCATGATGAATATTCATTACATTTAACAAGAACAGCATTAACTTCTTCTAGCAAGTCGGATACAGTTCAGTTGCTATTTCAGTCCATTCACTGAGCAAACCTCTGAAACATAAATTCAGTCACTTACAACCTCTGGGACGATCGCTTCACAGGAGCCTAACTTTGGTCCAGATCTCAAGCAATACTTTTAAACATTTCTGGTGCTTCTGCCACAGTTTCAGTCACAATTTGGGTTAGCCTGATTGCTGCCATCAGGCAATCCAATGCAGGAGAACAGTGGTAGGGAGACAAATCAGAACTCTTCCTGCCGATTCCCTCAAGCTCTGTATAGCAGCAGCTCTTCGAGAGATGAAGCTGCTCATTCTTCAAGTTCTAACTCCAACTGAACTACTGTCTGTAACAGTTCTGAGTATTTCCCTTGGTTTCCACAGTGCTGGATGGCTGGGAGAGGTATCAAGTCACAGTTTGGATGCCCCCTTCAGTTCAGATCAGTTTAGGTGCTAACCTAAAAACTACTGTCTTTCTTTCCCACGAGGCACTTGGGCAAAGGTCCCTTTTAAATCCCCTGAGTCCTTTTGCTCCACTTACTGAAAGTCCCGGACCTATCATGGTGGCCCCCATTCTAGGAGGCAAAGCAGCAAGGAAAGCAGGTTAAACAAACTCTCTAATTTAAATGCAACAGTACGTTAGAGGTAAATAACTACAGTTCCCATTCAGGGTCCCTCTGCTCTATTATCGACTGTAGAGTGAAGCAAATTAAAGTGGTGTCTGGCTGGTGGCAAGCTTTAAAGCATTTGGACCCAGCTCAGACCATTTACTATGCACATACTGGCTAAATTCTTAGAGGGACAGGCACGGAGGCACAGCATGGCACACTCACGTAAATCAACAGAAGCAAACAGATAACCTTGAATCTATTACCTCTACAGGATGTAAGCCTGGCAGTGGGCATAGAAAGAGCCCAGGAAGACATTAAGGTAAACCCCCAAATTAATAGGAGGGGTCACACACAAACGTTTAAGTCTTGCAGGGTTGGGAATACAGGCCTTTCCCTGTATTTTCCTTAGCCTACACACACAGGTTCCTTCCTTCTCAATGGCTTGAGCTGAACTCCCCTCTGTACAAAACGGTATCAACTGAAGACCAGGCTCTCTGCATTCTGGTTGGCTGCCTTTACTGTCAGTCACAGTTCGAGAGCTCTCATTGGTTAAAATTAGGCACCAACAAGACAGTCCACAACCTTTCCCATAAGTCACTGCAATTAAGACCCCTTGATTCCGATTGGTCCAACCATTGAGACCCGGACCAGACATGGTGGCTCCCATAGTGGAGGAATGAATAGTTAATGCAAACAATTCATTTATACAATGATCAGGAGGATTTAGAGACAAATATTTACAGAGCTTTGAAGGGCTCCCTCAGTGCTGTTGAGCGACCATTTTGCCCGGCAGGTCACGAGCCTTGATTCACCTTGACCCAGCCCAGGCTATGTACCCTATACACAAGCTGAATTTCTTGAAGAGATGGCGCGGCAGCATGGCTTTGCACACTCACGCAGATCAGCATCAGAAGATCACTGTACATGAATTTACTTTGTCTACTGGATGTCAAGCCAGGCAGTGGGCATTACCGGAACACAGGGAGACACTCAGGGTAAGCCCCCAACATGTACATGCACTCATTGCTACCTTACCTGCCTCCTGTTGTGTTTTCATACACAAATATGGGCAGTTTGCTCTCATGCACACAACTATTGTCAAAACACAACACCGTAAATGTTTACAACTTAAAGCATTTCAGACAGATTGTGATGGAGTTTATGTCCGTCATGCTCCTTTCACCCACAGACAACTTCACAACCCTGCAATACAGGCAACACAGGTTTTGACATGGGCTGCGGTGAGATTTGTACCAAACCCCTTTTGCTTTAAAGTTATCCCTTTAAGACCTCACTGCTTTTGATGTTCGAAGTGTTGGCTATCTCTCAGGAGAAGAAGAAGTGTTAACAAACAACACCAAAGTCCAATAAAGGGGAGAGAGTGAACAAGCAGAAGAAATGTCCTGTTTTTGCAAGTTGGAGGGAGAAAGGAGAAGCGTCAACTAAACATTTTTTGTTAATCTGAATACAAGCTGTTTTTGTTTTTCTGTTGTTAAAAGTAAAGCAGATTTCATTTAATTTAAACGGGTGTCCAGAATGCTCTCTTTGAGAGTGTTCCCCAAGAAGCTGCCATTTTCTACCCTGCCCCATGTGGTTTACTTCAGCGATGGGATCGAACTTCCCCTTACCTAAATAGGGATAAGATGGACTCAGACAAAGTACTGAAATGACTGGCAGAGCAGCAAGCACAACAGGCCCAGATGCAAAAGGACTGAATGCTCAACAAACACAACAGCAGGCTCAGAGAGATCAGCAGCTGTTGCAGAGTGATCAGCAGCTGGTGCAGCAGCAGACACAGTGAGACCAACAGTTGGCGCAACCAGTCCAGATGCAAAGATACTAGATGGCCCTGTAGGTGCTGGAACAGGGAGCCACTATGGCTATGGCCCCACAACTTTCATAAGTGGTTGGGCCTGGCTCTATCTGTTTTTGCAATCATGGTAATGTATAACTAGGGAGGATTGTTCCTTTAAGATGCAGCATACGTGGTAAACAATGTTGCTTACCAATCACTACATTTGTGACTTGCAAGGTATCAGTAGAATTTTGGGACAGTGTTGATGGGGCAGGGCTCGGGTCATGGCCTTGGCCTTGGCTTACTGAGCTAAGGCCCATTGGTTAAACTTTAGAAATGAAAATGAAGGGTGGGGGGGCATTAAGACACTAGACACAGGTACAGTATATGCTGTCAGTCAGTGAGGGGGCATTACTCCACATACTGCAAATTTGACTGACAAGAAAATAAGGGTGTGGATGAACCCACTCAACCGCGGGGGAAATTTACTCCTTACATCCTTGGCAATATCACTTTTCAGACCCTTCCAACACCTATGGCTAGCCCAACAAGCACAATTGCAGGTTCAGAGAGATCAGCAACAGAAGGAGTTTATGAAGCAGGTGCTGCAAACACAGGTAGTGTGCCCCAGCTCCAGATCACAGAGAATGCAGTAGCTGTAGGACCTCACCACATGCTAACAAAAATGGGTCCTGAGGATGATCCTGACGCCTGCCTTATGGCTTTCGAGAATGTTGTTGGTACCACTGCCTGGCCACGAGTAAGATGAGCTACTCATATTGCAGCGTATCTGAGTGAAGGTGCCCAAGCTGCATATAGAAGCCTAACTATTGCCACAACCAGAGACTATGATTAGCTAAAGGTGGCTATCTTAGACTGGGTCAGAATAACTGAAGAGAGTTACTGATGGAACTTGTGTACCTTGGTTTCACACAGGAACGTGACCTAGAATGCGGGCATAAAAACCACAAGTCTTCACTTCTCAGTGGTTAAACCAGAGGTACGAACCAAAGAGAAGATTCTGGATTGTACAGAAGCAGTACTGGAGCAGGAGGAAGAAACAGATAGGGAGCTGATGCTAGCCATCCAAAGGATGGCAGACAAGGGTGAGGTAGTACTGGTTGGAGACTTCAATATTCCAGACATGGACTGGAGCATCCCAGCAGCAGCATCAACTAGAGGCAGATTTATCCTGGACTCCCTTCAGGGTGCCTTCCTCAAGCAACTGGTCATGGAACCAACTCGGCAGAAGGCAATACTGGACCTTGTGCTCACAAACAGGGATAGTGTGATGGGGGTAACAGTGGGGGAGCACCTGGGGAACAGTGACCACCTGTCATTGTGGTTTGACATCACAGAAAGAACAGAACCAAACCACACAAAAACGCGCAACCTGGATTTTAGGGGGGCAGACTTTGGGAAAATGGGGAAATACTTGAAAGAGGCATTAAGGGAAATGGGGCAGGAATCAGGGGTTGAAGAACAGTGGGCAGTATTTAAAATGGGGATTACAAGAGCAACAGAATTATGCATTAAGCAGGTTAGCAAGAAGAAAAGAAGAGGAGACCATTATGGTTTTCCAAAGAGGTAGCAAAGAAAGTGAAAGCCAAAAAGATTGCATTCAGGCAATACAAAAAGACACAGGCAGAAGGGGATAGGAGAAGTACCAGGAGAAGCAAAGGGAGGCAGGGAGGTCAGTAAGGGAAGCCAAAGCTCAGACAGAAGAACACATTGCAAAATCAGTGGGTAGAGGGGACAAAACCTTTTACAGGTACATAAGTGAAAAAAGAAAGGCAAAGGGAGGGATAGTGAGACTGAAGGGGGAGGATGGGGCACGTGGAGGATGACAACAGTAAAGCTGACATATTGAACAGGTATTTCTGCTCGGTCTTTACTGAGGAAAAGGAGGTAATGGGTCTGAAGGAGTACAAAGGGTGAGAATGGTGCAGAAATGGACACAAGTACCTTCATAGCAAAAGGGTCCTGAAGGAACTGGAGTAATAAGAGTTAATAAAGCAATGGGGCCAGATGGGTGCACCCAGGGTCCTTACAGAACCACTGAGAGGTGGTGGCTGAACCTCTGGCTATCCTGTTTAGCAGATCACTGGAAACAGGGAGGTACCCAAAGACTGGAGGACAGAAGATGTAGTCCAATTTACAAAAGTGGGAACAAAGAGGAGCGAGACTACAGACCAGTCAGCCTCACCTCAGCAGTGGGGAAGATCATGGAAGCACTACTGAAGGAGAGATTGGTGGAACATCTGGTTGTCAATGGACTACAGGACCCAAGGCAGCATAGTTTCACCAGGTGGAGGTCATGTCAGACCAACCTCATTGAATTTTTTGACTGGGTGACTAGGGAGGTGGATCAGAGGATGGCAGTGGACATGGCCTATCTGGACTTCAGCAAGGCCTTTGACACTGTGCCACATAGAAGACTATTACACACACTGGGAAATATGGGTGTGGGCAGGACAGTAGTGCGGTGGGTAGGTAATTGGCTGGGTGACAGGACACAGAGGGTGGTGGTAAATGGCTGTCACTCCACAGAGGGAAGAGTGACCAGTGGGTACCACAGGGATCAGTGCTGGGACGGTCCTATTCAGCATCTTCATCGGTGACATGCAGAGGACCTAGAAGGCAGGATTTCACTGTTCGCTGATGACACAAAGCTCTGTAACAGAGTAGACATACCAGAGGGTGTAGACAGAATGAGAAGGGACCTGCAGAAACTTGAAGAATGGTCAGGGGTTTGGCAGTTGAAATTCAATGCAAAGAAGTGCAATATAATGCATATGGGGCACAAAAACCCTGGCACAATATATCAGTTGGGTGGTGAGGATATAGCATGCACCAAGCAGGAAAGGGATCTTGGGGTTATCATCTCAGATGACCTCAAGGTAGGGAAACAGTGTGACAAGGCAGCAGGTAAAGTAAATAGGATGCTGGGATGCATAGGCAGGGGCATCACCAGCAGGAAAAGGGAGGTCATAATTCCACTATACAAGACACTGGTGAGGCCCCACCTGGAGTACAGTGTACAGTGTACAGTTCTGGAGACCTTACCTACGTAAGGACATAGACAAGGTAGAGAAGGTTCAGAGGAGGGCAACAAAGATGGTACATGGATTGCATCACAAGTCCTATGAGGACAGATTGAAGGAACTGAATATGTACTCCCTGGAGAAGAGGAGGGAGAGAGGGGATATGATAGAGACATACAAGTATCATACAGGGAGGAACAGGGTGTAGGAATACACTGTTTTTAAGCAAAAAAGATGTTCCAGGACTAGAGGGCATGGGATGAAGTTGGAAGGAGGACGATTCAGAGGAAACGTGAGGAAGAATTTCTTCACAGAACGGGTGGTGGACAAGTGGAACACCCTGCCAGAGGAAGTGGTGGGGGCTGAAACAATCACGGGATTTAAGAATGCATGGGATAGACATAAAGGAATTCTGGAGGTCAGGGGTTAGGGGCAACAGACTTCTAGGAAAACATAAACTGAACTTACAAGCTCAAATAGGCAGACTGGGTGGGCCATAGGCCCTTATCTGCCGACACTGTCTATGTATCTATGTACTGGAACATTTCACCAGATCAAGTCCATGACTGGGTAAGTGGACATGAACAGACCACTCTGGCTGCAGCAGTGAAAATCATGGAACATTACTTGTAAGCTGAAAGCCCAGAGGTCACTACGAAGAGTGGAACTCATGATGAACCTCAGGCAGTGACCTAAGAAGAGGGGAGAAAGGACTTTGGGGATGGAAACAAACATGCTCATATGGGTAAGTAGTCAAGTGGTAAAATATTAATTTCTCCACCACTTCAAAAAAGTATAACCCCAGGGGATGGTCTAATGTCCTCAGTCCCAAGATCCCGCTTTCACCTGACTCAGATGAGGAGCAGTACAGGTCATAGATCTGATAGCAATACTGTATGCTTTTGTTGTGGTAAAATGCAGTGTATCAGTACATTTTGTAACTGGATGAACTACAGTTTTGCAGAATGCATAACTAACACACACACACACACACACACACACACACACACATACACACACGAGACTCAGGCTAAAATCTAATTTACAATACCAGTGCAAGTGGGGAATCAACCAGTTACAGCTCTGGTGGGTTTAGGCTGTGGGTAGACATTGGTTAAAGAATCTGTGATGGGACCTACCTGGATCAGTGAGGAGATTTCGTCAACATTGCTTGCATGCATGGAGGATACTCATAAATACTCTACAGTCCCAGTATGGTTTAAAGGAGGCAACTGGGCAGGAAAAATAAAGATGAGAATTTATAAAAACTTAGTAGAATATGAAAAACACACTCACCCCTGAGTATAAGCAACACTAACACGCAATTTCTTCAGGAAAGGCTTCCTAGTTTATTACTGCCATCAACTTTTAAGGCAAACCCCAAAACGCAAGGGCAGACATCATGTTCTTAAGTTTCACCTCCCACTGGAGACTTCCTCAGAGAATGAATTACATAAATAATAATGTATGGGGTGATGTTTGTAACAATATTTTGCACACACCCAAGTTGTGGAATGCTACATAAACTCTGAGGGCAAAGCCCAAGGGGTTTGTGAAAAACATCCCACAATGAGTGCATGTGTAAAATCGAATTTTCACATTCCACCCCATATTTTTTTTTTATAATTGTTGGCATGCACTTTTTCACCTCAGCAATTACACAAAATAAAACAAGTAAATCGACTGGTTTTCAGGCAGCCGAGGACCAGTTAGGATTCTGTGTGGTCTGCAGTCTGCCAAGTTAACAGTGCTCCACTTGTCTGAGGAAAAAAGAAGTCGAGATTTTGTTGCTGTATTTGTCTTTTTTTTATTTTGTTAAACTTACCACTGAGTGGCCTCTGAGGCATTCTTCCAGCATGAAGAGGTCTGGAGACCTGCTGGTGCATGCATGCGGACAGGGAAACACGCATGTTGGTAACGCTTACCTTTTGTTTTGGATCAGTGGATATTCCTCTTTTATTTTTTTTAATAAAAGAAAATCAAATTACCATCGACAGTGAGGGGCAGTGAAGTGTGCAGCCATATGGTTAAGGAATACTGGTGACTGGCGCAATCGTGGTCATAGGGAAACCCAGCATGTGTTTGCCATTATAACCAGCTGATTATAACAGAAAATTACAACCGGGTTTCCCTATGGGAAAACGCATATACCAGTAATTATACTCAAACACCACTTAAATACTCATTGCATGATACCCTCTACCAATAGTGATAAACCCACAATAGAGCAAATAGATTTCAAAGCTAATTTATCTCAAAGCAGTTATAATTTGATCTTTCAGCTCTTATAACTCAAACACATTTAAAAAAAAAATTAAAGTCCATAAGGCATACCAAAGAATGCAGTAAAATGTGAAAAATGTACTCACCTCTGTGTACAAGCAATACTAACACCAGAAAGGTATGTACCATACATCTGTAGAAGGTATTACATATGAAGAAAGTAGTATGTGTTAATTCAACTGTATATGAATCCTTTTTTGTTTCTATTTCTGTTTACACTGTAGAATATGTTATAAAACAATAAAAACCTTAAATATTAAAAAATAGAGTGGCTGCAGATATTCACTATTGTAACACAAAAGCTGTGCTTTACCTTTTAAACTGTACACGTGGCAGGTACTATGTGGGGTGCACAAAGCGGAAACTAAGGGAAAGACTTAATAAACACATACAAGCAATAACGAATAATAATCACAAATATGCTCTGGTCTGCTACATAAATAGTCAGCCCAGTAGAAGGGAACACAAAATGAGTGCCATTGGTATTGACACAGTACAGCAGAATGTAAGTGGGGGCGATGTTGAGAATGAAGTGAATAAAAAAGAAGATGGATATATACACTTGGGGCATTGAGACAACTGGGTCTTATTCTTAATGGAAAACTTGAGTGGGTCATTTACTAAAACAATAAGCCTTGCAGGTTATTGAACATGCACCTGCATTACTCCTATCTTTTACCTTAACGCCCCCCTTCCCACCTGCCCCTACACTTCTGGTAGGAATGTCTCAGTGAACATTCTTATGTATCTTATACCTTGATGCTTTCCACTGGTGTCTGGCAGTAATTTCATTTTATTTTATTACTTGTTTACAGGTCTCACTAACAGTATCATCCTGCATTACAAGGAATCGGATCTATTCTGAAGTTTTGTCATACCTTTGGTATGCCTTATGGACTTTAAAATTAAAAAAATATATATGCCTGAGTTATAAGAGGCGAGAGATCAAATTATAACTGCTTTGAGATAAATTAACTTTGAAATGTATTTACACGATTATGGGTTTGTCACTATTGGTGGTGGTATCATGTGACTTATTACAATAAGTATTTAAGTGGTGTTTGAGTGTAATTCATTCTCTGAGGAAGCCTCAGTGGGAGGTGACACGTAAGAACAGGGCATCTGCCTTTGTGTTTTGGTGTTTGCTTTAAAAGTTGATGGTAGCAATAAGCTAGGAAGCCTTTCCTGAAGAAACTGTGTCTTAGTGTTACTTATGCACAGGGGTAAGTGTGTTTTTCACATTCTACTGCATACAAACTTAAAAACAGCACCGCCATCCATGAGCACCCACTCTCCATTTGCATTTATAAAAAATTTCCTTAGTCTTGGGCAAACTGGTAAGAGTTTCATACCCTCCTGCTGAGCAGTACTGAAAGTCCCTACCCACAGAAGGTCACACAGACAAATGGACTAGGACATGTGTTTTCCTTTATTGACTCTGAACTGTTTTATTTATTTATTTTTGTTTACCGGGTATGTGCACTAGACAAGAGTGTTGCTATTTTCAGGCATGACCTGGGAGAATTACATAACATAACATGAGAAATAAAATGTACAGACAGGATTAACAATTGGCATATCACATCATGTTACATAAGGTTTATGATTAACACAACAGTGAATAAAAATCAGAAGACTGAAACAACAATAGAGCGATAACAGGTTAATATTAAATTAAGTGCTGGACATACAAGCTGCTGACCAGGAAATCCAAGAATACATTGGGGAAATCAGCAGATGCAGTGATAGGGGACCAGTGAAAAAATAAGGGATGTGTAGAACCCTGAGGGGGTCAGTAATGGAGAGAAACACATGGGCACATATTATAGGGTATGACTGAGGAGACAAGTACAACAGTTAGAGAGCATAAGAGCAGAAAGAGGGGGAAGTGCAACAGGGGCCAGTATGGGTGTTAGGAGAGAGACTTCGGAGTGTCATGGCAAGAGCAGATGCCAGTGTCAGTTTGGTAGGCATGAAGATCCTATAAGGCCTTATGGGAAGCTGAGATTTTGACATGTTGAGGGAGAGAGTTCCAGATTTTAGGGGCTGTTACTGCAAAGGAGAGACTACCCGTTTTTGTGGTGCATCTGGGAATTACAAGAGAGGATTTATCAGAGGATTTGAGGGGATAGGTTGGGTACAGGGAGTGGACTAGCACGGCTGCGAGTTGCTCAGAGGATCCAGTTCTAACTATTTTTTCAATTGAACAGCCAGAGGCAAAAAGTCAATGTGAGGAAGAAGAGAACCAGTCAAGTCTAGAGTAGAGCTGACAACAGTGAGTCAATCCTGGTGCTGAGAGAGCTCGACAAATGTTGTTGTAGTAGGTGTTCTATTTTTGTAAGTCACTACTGCTAACATTTAGGTAGGCTAGAGATCCATATGTCAGACAGGGGCAGAGGTATCCTTGTGCAAAATCCAATCTGTACTCATAGTTGAGTGAGGATCTGACTTTGTAAGCTAGTCCTAATTTGTTTTTCACCACCTTACAGGTGTTAGCTATATGCAGGTTGAGGTTGAGAGATGGGTTGAGGGTTACCCCGAGATACTTGAAAGAGGTGACCATCTCCAGTGGGGAGTTATCGAGCATAGCCACAGTTTTTTTAGTGTTGAGTAACAACTCGTTTTGTAGCAGCCAGGAGTGTAGGTCATCAAAGTCGGTTGGCAGATTTGCATTTATCCAGAGCAGGTCTTTGACACTTGAGTAGAGCACCATATCATCCGCATATAGGATCATAGAAGAGGAGCAGGGCAGAGACAGCTGGTAGTTAATAAAGAGCGAGAAAAGTAAGGGGCCCAGTATTGATCCCTGAGGAACACCCAGGTAAGTGGAAGCAGGTTCGGAGGTTGCAGTTTCAATTCTAACAAATTGCTTTTTGCCTGCCAAGTAGCTATTAAACCAGGAAGAAGCAGATTGTGAGAATCTCAGGGAGGGCAGTTTGGATAGTAGCAGAGGGTGATTTACAAGATCAAAGGCTTTCCTGAGATCTATGAAGATGGCTCCTGTAAGAAGGCCCTTGTCCATAGCAATCTGGATTTTGTTGGTTAGTTGAATAAGAGCAGTTGTTGTGGAATGCCCTGCCCAGAAGACATGTTTAGCTTTGTACTGGAGTTTGTTGAGGTGTATGTATTCAGTGACCCGAGTGGCAATGACCTTCTCAAGTACTTTGGAGAGTGTAGGGAGAATGGATATGGGACGGTAATTGCTCATGATTTTAGTATCCCCTTTTTTGTGAAGGGGAACCACTCTGGCTGTCTTCCAAACAGTCAGTACCATCTGAGTTATGATGGAGAGGTTGATTGCCCTGGACACAGGAACAGCAAGAGCAGGTGCTGCAGTTCTTATGAACCTAGGCTGCAGTCCATCAGGTCCGGCAGAGTCATGAGGTGGGATAGCTTTAAGAAGATGCAGTATGTCCATTGATGAGACATGTCTAAGTTGAAAGAGGGGGTCCCCATGTGAGGTATGGAAGCTGGCAGGAGCATCACCAGAAATGTCAGTATAGGCCAAGAGGTCGGAAAAATGTGTGTTGAATGCGTTAGTAATCATTGTTAGGTTATTGCAATTTGAGACATTTAGTGTTAGCTCAGTTGTAGCAGGCATGCAAGAATATCCGAGGAAAGTTTTGACATGGTTCCAGAAACCATGGGCATCACCTGTGGAGGATTAAAGACGTTTATGACAGCAGACCTGTTTTGCTTTTCGTATGTCCCTTTTGCAGGAATTCGTCAAAGTTCTGTATTTCTCCCAGTCCTCCAGACACTTTGACTTCTTTGCAGAGATCCAGGCTATATCCCTGCTTTTGAAGAAGGCCAGTAGATCTTTGTGTAGCCAGCTGGTATTTGAGCCCCTTACTCTTCTCCTCTTTAGGGGAACATGTTGCTCCTGAAGGGTGAGTAGGATTGATGTGATGTCAAGGGCATTATCGATGTCACTAGTGGAAAAGGTGGGAGACCAGTCTATTTGTCTCAGATCAGCCACTGAAGTTACTGGGTTTAGTTTAGAGAAGTTTATTTATTTATTTATTTTATTTTAGTGTTTGGTAACCGGGTTTGGTAACCGGGTAAGGCCCGGAAAGTTAATAGTCTGTGGTGAGTCCTTGGGGAGTGCCCATTCCAAATGCAGGAAGTAGGGAGGTGGTCACTAATAGAGTTAGGGAATGTGCCAGCAGAGAGGATCATGTTAGGCCTGTTAGAGTTAATCCAGTCCAGAAGGGAATGGTGCGTACTGTTGGTAGAATATCTAGTTGGATCCTTTATAAGTTGGGAAAGGTGAAGTCTGGCAAGGATTTCAGAGTAAGTGCCAGTACCGCTCCTCAGTCAGTCCAGGTTAAAATCACCCAAAATAATAATTTCAGGTTTACCTTTTAGGGAGGAGAGATATCCCACAAGTTCAGTTTTCCCACAGAGAGCACTCTGTGGGGGGTTATAAGCACAGATAAGGCTTAGTTTCTTAGCATCGCCTAAGGTCAGGACAGTGTGAAGGGTTTTACATGGGCTGGTAAGCCCAGAGAGTTGTACAGATACACTGAGGTGAGTTTTAAACTAAAAGGCAACTCCACCTCCTCTATGTGATGTGGAGCAGTCAAATCTTAATAGGTTTTAGCCATTTCGGTTGTATAGTGCATCAGGTATGCTTGGTCTTAGCCATGTTTCTGTGAGCCCTAGAATGTCAGGGGAATTTAGGGAACCCAGGCCTCAAGCTCTTGGTAGTTAGCCGGATGGCTTCAAATGTTCATGTGGGTGATTTTTAAGCCCTTAGGGTAGGACCAGTCAGGGCTATTGATAGGCGTTGTGTCAGCAGGAGGACAAGGATTAAGCTCTACATCCCCCAATAAGGCCAGGCATAAAAGTTATCCATTCCTCTCAGTGAAAATGATATAGAAATCTCCACCACTTGGGTTGATAGGTATGGTGGGTCATAAGGTAATGACCTAGGTTGGTAGCGTAGATGGCTTGTAGTGTGTGCTGCCATGTAAGAGGTGGGTATTTATGAATGAGGGAGTTAGAGAAGTGAAATAAAGATTTTTTATGTGCACACAAGTCAGGATTAAAAACTAGGTGGGTAATGGATAAGTGGAACAGGTAAAGTAGGCAAAGCTGACAGCCAACCATGACCATGAAACTGACTAGGAGCTTGGGGGAGTCCAACATAATGGGGGAGAGATCACTAAAAACAAGAGAGTAGAGGTAGGGAGGAGGTCTCAGAGAGAGACTGTACAGTTCTGAGAGTGAGGAGTCACTGGGCACTGAGAATAAAACCATAAAATCCGAGGGATAAATGAGATGGAGTTTGCACAGTGGTCAAATATGATGAACAGTGGGCAACAGCATGTAGCGGGAGTGCAGTTAATATTAGAAACAAACTGATCCAGGTGATCAAGCAGGAGACAAAGAGTAGAGTGGATGAGGTTAGTAGGAAAGGTGGTGGTGTTGTTAGGGCAACACGAGGTCAAGGGAGAGAGGTGGGACCGACTCCTGGCTGATTATTATTTACAATGTGGGAGGAGTGTAAGGACATTTAATAGAGAGAGGGTCGGGAGGGTGGGAGGACAGAAAATTTGCAGCAGCAGGTAGACAGCAGCTAAGTTGGAGCTGGGCTCAATTTAGCTTACAAATCCTGAAATATAAAAGGCGCCAAATTTAAACTGCCACAAGTTCAAGTTCCAGTGGTCACGTACCTTCTGAGGTAGTCCTGCAGTGTGGGTTTCAAATGGTACACACAGTGTAGGGATTGGGGAAGGCAATACAACATCAGCAAGCCCTCACAACCCTTCTGAGGTAGTCCTGCACCATGGGTTTCAAATGGTGCATGCAGTGTGGGGATTGGGGAGGGCAACACAGCATTAGCAAGCTCTTACGACCCTATTGAGGTAGTCCCGCACCACGGGTTTCAAATGGGGCATGCAGTATGGGGATTGGGGAGGTCAGTACAACATCAGCAAGCCCTCATAACCCTTCTGAGGTAGTCCTGCACCATAGGTTTCAAATGGGGCATGCAGTATGGGGATTGGGGAGGTCAGTACAACATCAGCAAGCCCTCATAACCCTTCTGAGGTAGTCCTGCACCATAGGTTTCAAATGGTGTATGCAGTGGGGGGATTGGGGAGGGCAATACAGCATCAGCAAGCCTTTAAGACGCTTCTGAGGTAGTCCTGCACCACGGGTTTCAAATGGTGCATGCAGTGTTTAGATTGGGGAGGGCAATGCAACATCAGCAAGTCCTCATGACCCTGTGGGGAAAGAGGCCCAGAGGGAAGCCTAAAAAATCCTGGGGTCAGAAATGGGGTGAGAAAAAGAAATGGGCCCCTCTGTCTAAGATTGTTGTGGTCATACTGGGTCATATCCATGCACACAAAAACACACAACAGTGACAGCACGAGTCCCCAAGTTTGCCCCCCCAGAGAAGGATATCTTAAAGGGGGGGTTCCCCTGAAATGAGGGCTGTGGTGGGCAGAGTCCCCCACAGAAAAAACTTTTGCCAGTGTTTTTAGTCCTTGCTCGCTGTTTTAACTGCGTGGTATAATGTTGCACTGCTTTTGCATGCAAGGACATGATCTCATGATGTTGTGGTTAGGGACAGTAAGGAGATAGATCCAAGGAAGATCAGAAGTGACTTGGATGAGGACATGGCTTCCACATCTACAGGAGGTCACAAGATCCTTCTGGAGGTAAGACCAGACATTTTAGAAAACTGACCAGCATATTTTCTGACAAAAGGATTAATGAGGTTCTCAGAAATACCTACTAGAACTTTGTTGTTGTAAATGGTAAAGTGGAAGGTAGTAAAAAGCACAATATTTTTCAAGTTTTAAACTGAAAGATGACATTTTGTACCAGGTAGAACCTGAGAAAAATAGGTACTTTACATTATGAGTTAGTGGTTCCCAGCTATGCAAGAAAGGAGTACTGAGTTTGGCCCATACGATACCTACTGCGGGTTATTTGGGCATAGAGAAAATAGAGGCATGTATACTTACCTGGTTCTTCTGGCCAGCTATATCGAAGGAAGTAGCAGATTTTTGTGCTTCTTGCCTTCAGTGTAAGCTGGTGACCCCCAGAACTATAAAAAGGAACCCTAATGCCCATAATAAATACCCCATATGAAAGGAGTGGGGTTGATACAGTGGGATCTATGATTAATAAAAAGTACATCTAGGAATCATTATACAGTGGCAAGAAAGAATCCTGGATTCTGATTGGTCAGTTGGCCATCACAGCAGGGATGTTATCCTGACATAACATCCCTGCTGATGAGTAGGATGATCATGATGATCATTAGTTGCTCTATCATTAATTGCATCTGCTCTAAGAAACAACAATATTTTTCCAGACTAACAAAAACATTCTTTAAAATTATTATTTTATTCTGTATAAGATAACAAGCCATTGTATAATAGGAATAATGCCTTCCAGGGTGGGTGTCATGCTGGGATAACATCCATTCTCGGGTGTTGGACTCCCTCAGCTGGTGGCCTCAGGCCCAACCACCCGAGATGGGATGTTATCCCAGCATAACACCCACCCTGTCAGGCATTATTCCTTTAGTGTATATTGGTCATATTGGATTACGCTACCTGTTATCCCAAGGCTATTCTCCTATGTTCCAATACAGCCTTGTCAGTGGCAAAATAGTAGATAGAAGTGTTTTCCTGAGTTGGGCTGCAGAAGGAGAGTCCAACTCCAGCTACAGTACATGTCAAAGCTTATGGGGGAGGCATGTGCTTTACTGATAGTTAATTATATCCAGACATCAGTGTATCACCCAGAGATCAATGGCTCAGTGGAACTCTTTAATAAATTATTAAATTGTATGCTGTCTGAATTCATGTCAAATCAGGTTAAAAATGAGGTTGAATTGTTACACCATTTGGAAGGTGCCACAGTCATCCACTGGGTTCTTGCCCTTTAAATTGCTATACAGGTGACAATCTCAAGGTATGTTGGATTTCGTAAAAGAGATGTTGGAAGAACAGGTACATAGTCCACCTAATGTGCTCCAATATGTATTACAAATGAGAAAACGACTGGACAAGGTTGGAAGATTTGCCAAAGT
The DNA here is from genome assembly GCA_016271365.2 of Neoceratodus forsteri. Taxonomy (NCBI): domain Eukaryota; kingdom Metazoa; phylum Chordata; order Ceratodontiformes; family Ceratodontidae; genus Neoceratodus; species Neoceratodus forsteri. The sequence goes on along the minus strand of JADMNL010000035.1, from coordinate 26,396,803 downwards.
AAATTTAACATGCATTTGTCAATGCCAAATGTTGCTTGCTTATATGTGTTGTTTAGGTATTTGGAAGTGAAAGTACCATGCCTAAGAACTGTCAGCGGTAGTCGGAAGCTCATGCTGCCTGACTGTAGCCCATTTTCCACTTTTCTCCCCCTTTGTGGAGTGCGGGAGAGCAATGACACTTAGGCACAGCGTGCCAACGTCCGCCACACTCTGCTCCCTTTACTAAACCGCTCTAGTAGTGCCCCTGGTCATCACCAGGGGCCGCTACGGAGTGGTGAGTCCCTGGATCCCACCCTGGGATAGGAGAGGAGTCCTTTGGAAACTCAATCCTATCCCTTCCCTGCCGACCCCTGGCGGCCTGGGCTTGCGTCCGAACCCGGGTCGCCAGCGTGGCATGAAGTGTGGTGTCCAGCGCCTCACCCCCTCAGTGCCAGTGGGCCAGCAGTAATGCTGCCTTTAATACTCCCCTCCCTTCCCTGCTCCAGTGTACCCTGTCCCCCATGTACAAGTCGCTATTCCCCGCAGACCCTACCCCAGTTAGTCACTAACCCATAATGTTTGGTATGGCACCAATCCCTCAGCCACTCGTTGAACTCCTCAAGCCTACCCTTCCTCCCCATGCTTGCACATGGTACCAGCAGTACCTCCAAGAATGCCACCGACTTCTCCACCCCCTCACACTGCTTGCCCAACTACTCGAACCTCCCCCTCACTACTTCCACAGTGTCCCCCACCAAGTTGTTTGTACGCACTTGCAACAGTAAATGAAGTTTCTTCCTCCCACTCGCTGAACGCTTGAGCAGTGCCTGCCCTGCCCCTCCTGCAGTCAACCTGGGGACAACTTCAATCCAAATACGGCTGTGCCTTTCCCACTTTCTGCCTCATCTCACCCATTCAGTATAGAATCCCCCAGGACAAGTACCCCATCCCTTACCCCTTTCCTTCTGCCTTCCACCACCCCAGTATTCATTCTTTCCTGCCCCTTACCCCCGCCAGCTGCACCCTCTGTGACTTCTGTATCTGTACTCCCTACTTCCACCTCACCCCTTTTCTCTGCCTTATTCCTCCCATTCCCCTTGAACCCCTTCCCAGCCTGACTACTTCCAACTGGGCTTCCCATGTCAACCTCTCCTCCTCTTCCCTTGCTGATTTCCAACCCCTCTCCTATCACCGCTGTTGTACATTTAGAACCCCCATTTCCTTCTACCCCAATAGTGATGCCCCTCCCATCCTTCCCCCTTCCTGCAGCCTTCTCTCCCCCAGTCACCACCCCTCCTTCCTTACTTACTAACCCCCCTTCTACCCTTTTGTCTTAGCTATCTCTTCCCCTACCTGTTGCCAGCCTTCTCATGCCCCACTTGTCCTCCCCCTTCAGTAGTTCCTGTCCCCCTCCCTCTCCCATAGTAGAGGTTCAAATCTATTCCTAGTCGATACCCGTCCTACATCTCTTCCCCTATCGGCTCCTCCCTCCTACTTGTTCCCCTCCATGCCACCCCTGGTCCCTCCCTACCCACAGCCATCTGCTCTCTCCTCTGGTACTCCTCATGGTGTCTTCCACCCCCATCAGGAGGCCCCGCCCCTCACCTCAGGCAGCCCCTCCCTTCTTTCTTTTCTGTTAGTGCCTCTGATACTGGGGTCAGTTTCACTCCCTAGTTGTTCTTCCTGTGTCCCCCTTTGCCATCTCATATTCCCCCCAGGATGCCTACCATACTCATCTGCCCTCCCATACCGAAAAATACTGGTGAATTTCCAGTTGTTTTATTCTCAAAATCCCTTCATTTCTTAGTATTTGTACCATTCAGCCATTCATTTTTCATTTTTATCTTTACCCTTAATTTTTTACTCCCAATATCCCTACAAATACTCTTCAAATGACCCATCTTTTTGAGCAACTTATTCAGAACCATTCATTTTCCATTTTTATGTTTCTGAACCATTCATTTTCCATTTTCGTTAAACTTGCGGCGCATCGCAAGAGCGTTCTGAAAATAGCACACTTTGGAGGTGTGCCTCTCCTTCAATCCACTGCTCCATTGAGCAGGCGTGGTGATCCTGCACCAATGGGTGCGGAGCTGTGTGTATGACAGCGGTGGTCTTCTCTTCAAAAACCACCGCTGTCACACACTGATGCTAATGAGCCTCTGGCCCCCAAAGCTTTTGGTGCCCGCTGAGGCCCACCCAGCGTGGCAAGCGTCCCTGGGTCCTCTGCCGATGGGGTGCCCAATCCCCGTCGGCTCCACGTCCCAAAGGCCCCAAAGCTTGGGTGCAGCAGCTGGGAGCCCACCCCAGCGTGGCAAATGTCCTGGGTCCTCTGCCGATGGGGTGCCCAATCCCTGTCGGCTCCACATCCCAAATGCCCCCAAAGCTTTGGTGCCACGCTGGGCCCACCCCAGCGTGGCAAGCGTCCTGATCGTCTTTTTTCAACCTGAAAAGCAAAAGCGGTCCCACGTAGTCCCCAGCTCCCCTCCCCAACCTGCACCCACCCACTGCGCACCGCCTCCCACACCCCCTCACCCCATCACCACTCCGGGCTCAGCCGATCATCGCTGGACGGAAACATGTCTGCACTCTTCAAAGCCGACCCTGAACTGAGGAAATGCCAGTAAGCTGAATAATGGGGGGTTTTCAGCTTTATTGAATATCTCAGGCTTTTTTAGAATTTTTGCAAATTTTCAACATGGGGTTTTGGGACCCTTCTCATGAATGATGTCACTGTCATGGCGTTATTCGGCCCGAAGGGTGATTCGCAGTCACTGCGCGACACTCATCTTGAAATCACCCTTTGAACCTGAACATCTCATGATAATATCGTCATGAAGAGTCAACCACGATGGTGGTGCGTCTAAAATATGCTGTTTTAAGAGCGTGCGTTGCGCAGTTCCTATGCAGGCTCATAAGTTCGCGAATTTTCAATATTTTTACTCCAGATTTTCAACATTGCCATTTTACCACACCTCCTTATGAGCAGTCCAGCTGTCATTTTTCACATCCTGCCCAAAACGTGTTTCCGCCCATGTAGCACACAATGGTGCAGTTGGTGTGCGAAATCAATGTATGGGACACATTAAGAAAATCACCATGACACTTTTTATTAGCAGAGGCCTTAAAATGGCTATGTTGAAAATTTGGTGAAAAAATTCCTAAAAATGACTGTTTTATGAGCGTGCGTTGCGCAGTTCTTATGCACGCTCATAGGTTTTCGAATTTTCAATATTTCCACTGCAGATTTTCAACATCGCCATTTTACCACACCTTCTTATGAGTAGTACAGCTGTCATCTTTCACATCTCACCCAAAACATGTTTCCGCCTATGTAGTGCACAATGGCACAGTCGGTGTGCGAAATCAATGTATGGGACACATTAAGAAAATCACAGTGACACTGTTCATGAGCAGAGGTCTTAAAATGGCTATGTTGAAAATTTGGTGAAAAAATTCCTAAAAATGACTGTTTTACGAGCATGCGTTGCGCAGTTCCTACGCACGCTAGTATGTTTGCGACTTTTCAATATTTGCACTCCACATTTTCAACATTGCCATTTTACCACACCTCCTCATGAGCAGTACAGCTGTTATTTTTCACATCCTGCCCAAAACGTGTTTCCGCCCATGTAGCGCACAATGGCAGTCGGTGTGTGGGAACTCAATGTATGGGACACATTAAGAAAATCACAGTGACACTGATCATGAGCAGAGGTCTTAAATTGGCTATTTGAAAATTTGGTGAAAAATTCCTAAAATGACTGTTTTACGGTGTTCATTCGCAGTTTCTATGCATTTCATCAAGTTTGCGAATATTCAATATTTCACTCCCATTTTCAACATTGCCATTTACCACACCTCCTTTTGAGCAGTGCAGCTGTCATTTTCACATCTTGCCCAAAACGTGTTTCCGCCCATGTAGCGCACAATGGCACAGTCGTGTGAACTCAGTGTATGGGACACATTAAGAAAATCACAGTGTCACTGTTCATGAGTAGAGATCTTAAAATGGCTATGTTGAAAATTTGGTGAAAAAATTCCTAAAAATAACTGTTTTACGGCGTGCGTTGTGCAGTTCCTACGCTTGCGCTCATAAGTTGCAATTTTAATATTTTCACTCCACATTTTAACATTGCCATTTTACCACACCTCCTTATGAGCAGTACAGCTGTCATTTTTCACATCCTGCCCAAAACGTGTTTCCGCCCATGTAGTGCACAATGGCACAGTCAGTGTGCAAAATCAATGTATGGGACACAGTAAGAAAATCACAGTGACACTGTTCATTAGCAGAGGTTTCAAAATGGCAATGTTGAAAATTTGGTGAAAAAATTCCTAAAAATGATTGTTTTACGAACGTACGTTACACAGTTCCCACGCACGCACGTAGGTTTGCGAATTTTCAATATTTCTACTCCAGATTTTCAACATTGGCATTTTACCACAGCTCCTCATGAGCAGTACAGCTGTCATTTTCTATCTTGCCCAAAACGTGTTTCCGCCCATGTAGCGCACAATGGCACAGTCGTTGTGCGAACTCAATGTATGGGACACATTAAGAAAATCATAGTGATACTGATCATGAGCAGAGGTCTTAAAATGGCTGTGTTAAAATTTGGTGAAAAAATTCCTAAAATAACTGTTTCACGGCGTGCGTTGTGCAGTTCCTACATGCGCTTCGTAAGTTTCGCAGTACAATATTTCCTCACATTTCTAACATTGCCATTTACAACACCTCCTTATGAGCAGTACAGCTGTCATTTTTCACATCCTGCCCAAAACGTGTTTCCACCCATGTAGTGCACAATGGCGCAGTCGGTGTGCGAAATCAATGTATGGGACACAGTAAGAAAATCACAGTGACACTGTTCATTAGCAGAGGTTTTAAAATGCCAATGTTGAAAATTTGGTGAAAAAATTCCTAACAATGACTGTTTTACAAGCGTGCGTTGCACAGTTCCCACGCACGCTCGTAGGTTTGCGAATTTTCAATATTTCCACTCCAGATTTTCAACATTGCCATTTTACCACACCTCCTTATGAGAAGTACAGCTGTCATTTTTCACATCCTGCCCAAAACGTGCTTCCGCCTATGTAGCACACAATGGGGGCAACAAAAAGGTCATGCTGAAAATTTATTGTGCAAATACCAGCAATCTCACAGGGCATTAGGGTAAAGCACCATACGTGCCAAACACCACTGCAAATACCTGCAAGCGAACGTTCGGCATTGACAAATGCTTGTTTTATCTTTCATTGTGAAAATTGCTCCCAGTATCTCTTCAGATACCCTTGAAATGATCATCTTGAAGCAGTTAATTATTTTAAACCTTTTTACTTTTTCTTCGTGGGCTGTTCAGCTTTTCTGTTACTGTTTCTTAATGGATGTCAAGAAACCAACAATTGGGTGAAAAAAACAAACTCCAGGGTGGGCCTGAGAATAGATGAGCGGCTAAAGGAAAGGGATGAGGCATTCTTCCATTATATATGGGGGAACCATAAAACTGAAGAGATAATTTTGGCTGAGGGAGGGAGGAAAGGAGGGGGAGAGAATAAAGTTAAGGCCAAGCAGACTGCTATATTAACATTATATTATGCAGATGGCCTTCTGACTGTACCAATAGAGTTCCATAGTAATATTTTAGCAGTCAGTCAGCTTAGCATTTAGTTTAGCAGTCATTCTGAGCTGATTTGTTAACCATATTTACTGTTATTAACAGTTACTAGCATTCAGAAGCAGTATAAAGATCCCACAGAACACAGCAGTGTAATGCTGGACAGCAACCTAATATAAAAACAAATAGTTATTGAAGATCGTATGTGACATTACTGGCACAAAATTTTCAACTATATAAAACACACATATTTTTGAAAGGACCTTGTTTTTATTTAGCAAACATTTTATTGACAGCCATGTTGAAAAAACTTCACAGAGCTGGAAAATATTTCCATGAGCAGCTGTGCAGAATGCAACTGAGGTAAAAGTTGCTGAAATACTTAATTTTTTTTCAGATTACTATTTTGCTCTGCTTCTGCTCCGTTTCTGTTTTTTTCCCTCCAGCTAACCTATTTTTTTTTATTTTACAGTTCTGACTGGACACAGAATCCTTCCTTATCAGATAAATACACTTCTATGCCCAACCTGTCTTTTCCACCATATTTACCCTTTACGAGCTGCGTATCCCTTATGACCCCCCTTTCTTTTATTTTTTTTACAGGTGTGGCAGACAGCAGCCCTTCAAGACTCCTACATCTGGCTCCCTAGCATTCAGTTAAGACCCCCTACTTAATTTATACTGGGAGGGTTGACTACAACAATATGTCCATGCCCATTACAGTGTAACTGTGGAGTCTAGCATGCAGAGCCCCTAAGAAAGTCCAAGTGAGGGGAGAAGGGGGCCATAACAGGGAAAGTCTGCTCTGGGAGGGGGGTCTCTTTGATAATTCACATTGGTAAAAAGGCTCTGGGGAGGTCTTATGGGTGGTCAGTGAGTGGCTGAGCATGGAAGATGTGGAATCCTGGTTCTGGGGTTCTAGGAATGGTCTGGTTGGGAAAAGAGGGTGTAGGTGGTAGTCCAAGTGGGAAATGAAGGTGCGTATGGATATCTGAGCTCTGTTTGAGGGTCTTAAGGATGGTATGAGTTGGAGAAGTGTATGGAGGTATGTTTCAATCCGAAATTCCATGGTCCTAGGGGTGTTCAGGTGGAAGAAGAGGGTGGAGATGAGTGTGGGACCTTTGTATATGAGTCTTATGGCTGGTCTGAGGGCAAAATAAGGGAAGAGGTGTGTGCTGGTCACCCATCCACGGGTACCTTGTCTAGTCCTGCATGCAGCAGAGGATACAAATGAGTTTTGGACACCTCTCTGGGGTTCAAGGGCTGGACATTGTGGGAGATGAATGTGGAGGCTGGTGTCAGATACTTGTTTAAGGCTTGCAGGGCTAAAAGGGGAGCTGTTCCTAGAGAAAGCTAGACATTGGATCCCTAACACTGACCAGATTGAGGGACAAGGAGGACACACAGTGAAGCCTGCCAGGATAAAGTGCAGTGTCACAATTTCCTGTATGGCAAAAGGGACTGACTACCATTGAAATTGCATTGTTTACTGTAGTAACTCTGCATGCTGCAAAATTGGGTTTAATCCTGGCAAACTTTGCATGTACAGTAGGTGTGGTGGCAGATCCAGTGCCAGACTGATTAGGAACAAGACTGCTATTTTTGCGAACTCGATTTCTTCTGTCAATCTGGCTTGCATTATGGAGACTTGGCTGGGTGACGATGCTGGCCCAGTTCTAGTGGCTGCCATCCCCACTGAGTACTCCGTGGTGCACTGCCTGAGGAAGGAATGTAGGGGTGGGTGTGTGGCCATCATTTTTTGAGCCAACCTGGGCTTCACAGTACATTCAGATGGTAACACCTTGTCTTTTTTTTTTTTTTTTTTTTTTTTTTTTATTTGCATGGCTCCCTTGGCCTTCAGAGGAGGCCTCGTACCTCATCCTACTTTGTCAGCCAGGGCAGTTCCCCAAGGCATCCCATCCCCATTTTCATTGTGCATGTAGGGCCAGGGTTATTTGCTTTTTTCCCCTGTTTTTCTCCCATCCCCCTGGGATGTCTGCGCATAGGACATATGTCCAGGCTGACGACGTGCTGACGCACACTGACTGCCATGAGCTTAACAGCATCCTCCCCTCCCCAACTCCAAGTAGCATAGCCACTGGTGCCCCAAAAGCCCATGCTTCCACTAGCTTCAGGGGCGTCGGGTGCTAGCAGCACCCCTGGTATTCCACCCCAGAAGGAGGAGAGAATCTGTAGGGACGCTCAATCCTCCTTTGCCCCACCGACCCCCAGCAACCCGAGTCCGTTCCCGAACCCAGATCACCGGCATAGTGTGAGGTGTGGCGTCCAACACCTCAACCCTCAGTGCCACAGGGTCCCCCAACACCAGGTCTTTTGAGTGTGTCACCATTTGTGGGAGTCCAAGTGCAGGCTGCAGGATTCTCCTTATTTATTGCCTGCCTGGGCTGGGGGAGAATTCCTGCAGGAGGTAGAGGACTTTGTCATCAACCAGGTGTTGGAGTCCCCCAGGTGTTCAATACTGGGGAACTTCAACACCTGGGTCAAAGATGAATCCTTGAATTTTGGTTACAACCTCCTCCAGTTAATGTCTTCACTGGGCCTGACACAAGTGGTTATTTCTGCAACCCATCAGCATGGTCACATACTCGACCTGGTGTTCTGGCTGGGCCTTTGGATTGATAACCTCAGGATTGATCCTGTCTTTTGGCCCAATCACTGCACCGTGGAGTTCATGTTTGGGCCCCGATAGGCTTGTCCCTGTGGAGATGGTTAGCTATTGCTCTTTAAAGGGACTAGACCCAGAAGAACTGTTGGTGGTAGCTTATCTATCTAAGGTTGAGGCGGCTTGTGTGACTGGCTCCAGGGAGGCAGTGGCCACCTATAATAAGGTGGTGTCTGAGTCTCTGGATGCCATAGCACCAGTTTGTATATGACCCAGATCTTCTCACTTGAGATCCCCGTAGTGTGACGGTGATGTCAAGGTGATGAAGATCAAGGCTCGGAAGTTGGAGCGTTATTGGTGGAAATCCCGGCTAAATGCTGACAAACTGGTCCTGCGCACCCATTATCATGAGTGCCAGGAAGTAGTCTCCTGTAAGAAGGCAGAGTTCCTGTCCAAGGAGATTGCTGCAGGGAGGAACAGACCTGCTCAGCTTTTTTGGACTGTAGACAGGCTTCTTCATCTGGTCTGTCTTCAGACAAAAAAAGCCTTTTCATGAACTTTGTGTGAGGAGTTTGCTTTGTTCTTCTCTGACAAGATGTTGGCTATCCAGTCAGGTAGGCTTTTGCCTTGCAGTTGCTGGTCTGCTGGGAACACGTTCGGTACCCTACTGCAACTATTAGGCCCCTATTCAAATTCCTGTCCCCCCCCACACTAGTCCCTCTACTGCCCCCTTGCCGAGTGAGTTAATTCAGTCTAAAATCTCATCCATTAGAAACTGTATTACTGTAGCAATCCTAAAGCCTCCTTGTCCATTTTTCACCCCTCAGCTACCATACTTTTTGTTCTCAGCTCTCATATAGTTTCACTTAGCCCAGTTAGAAATCCTATTGCACTCCAAGTGTTACTCAGCTCGGTTAGAGAAATAAACAGAACAACTAAATCTGTATTATTACAGTAATCCTAAAAGTATCCAATCATTGTTTTGTCTCCACTCCAGAGACTGTGCTGTAATATAGGACCACAGCGGACCCTGGGAGAGAGGGAGGGTGGGCAACTCTAAAGTCCCGGCAGAGCTCCATTGAGCTCACTCACTCCCTCTCCCTCTCTCACTCACTCATTCCATTTCTCCCGACGCTGCAGGCTGCCCTTTTGTACTGGGCTCCTGCTTGCGTTGGCGCCATTTTCTACCCACAAAGAAATCCGCAGCAGTCCTGACAGAGCTCCGTTGTGCTCACTCTCTCCCCCTCTCTCACTTGCTCATTCTGTTTCTCCCGGCGCTGCAGACTGCCCTTTTGTATTGGGCTCCTGCCTACACTGGCACCTTTTTCTGCCCACAAAGAAGTTCACAGCTGTTCCGACAGAGCTCTATTGAGCTTGCTCACTCCCCCTCTCCCACTCACTTCTTCTATTTCTCCCAGCACTGCAGGCTGCCCTGTTGCACTGGCTCTTGCTGGTGTTGGTGCCTTTCTCTGCCCACAAAGAAATCTGCAGCAGTCCCGACAGAGCTCCATTGAGCTTGCTCACTCCCCCTCCCTCACTTGCTCGTTTTATTTCTCCCGGTGCTGTAGGCTTCCCTTTTGTACTGGGCCCCTGCCTGCATTGGTGCCTTTTTCTGCCCACAGAGAAATCCACAGCAGTCCTGACAGAGCTCAGTTGAGCTCGTTCACTCCCCCTCCCTCACTCTCTCGATCTTAATCTGTCCCAAATATCAATTTCCCACAGTGATCGTGCTATTCTGCACCAGAAGTGCAAAAACATATTTCAGCCAGAATGAGAAAAATGACAGCTATACAGTTCATAAGGAGGTGTGAAAAAATGCTAGTGTTAAAAATCTGGCATGAAAATATTATAAACTTGCAAAGTTACAAGGGTGCGTGGAAACTGCGCAACACATACTTGTAACACAGTCATTTTATGGACTCTGGTCACGAAATTTCCAACATAGGCATTTTAGGACCTCTGCTCATCAACAGTGTCACTGTCATTTTCTTAATCTGTCCCAAACACTTACTTCCCACAGCGACCACGCTATTCTGCGCCAGAAGTGTTAAAACACATTTCGGCCAGGATCTGAAGAATGACAGCTGTACTGTTCTTAAGGTGGTGTGAAAAAATGTCGGTGTTGAAAATCTGGTATGAAAATATTACAAATTCACGAAGTTACAAGCGTGTGGAAACTGAGCAACGTACGCTCGTAAAACAGTCATTTTTTGGATGGTTTTCATCAAATTTGCAACACAGGCCTTTTGAGAGCCCACCTCATGAACAGTGGCACTGTCATTTCATTAATCAGTCCCGGAAGGTGATTCTGCGCGGTGACCGCGAAATCACCTTTCTGGACTGAATAAGATAATGACTGACTGAATTAATGAGAAGGGGTCCCAAGAACCCCATGTTGAAAATTTTGTGCCAAAATTCCCAAAAATGCCCGAGATATGCACCAAAGTTGTAAAAAACCCTATTTATGCCATTATACAGCTTACCGGCATTTCTTCAGTTCATGGTCAGCTTTGAAGAGTGCAGACGTGTTCCCGGTCCGCCGAAGATCATCAGGCTGGGCTCGAAGTAAGTATGGGGTGAGGGTGTGGGGAGGTGGGTGCGAGCGAGTGGTGGCAGGTTAAACAAGGCCGCCAGCTCTATGAGGACTGTTTTCTTATTTTTAGGTGTTGAAGAAAAAAAAACATTGCAGGACTGGTTTTGTTTTTCAGGGACTTTGACATGCTAGGGTGGGCTTCCAGCATGCCACCTGAGTGTTTTGGGGGTTTATGGCGCGGGGATTGGGCACCCCATCGGCTAAACCAACTGGGGAGGCCAAGGGGATTGGGCACCCGCCTTGTCCAGACAACAAATTTGGGAGACATTATGCCGACAGGAGTGGGCTCCCCATCAGCAAAGAAAGTGAGGGGGGCATGATGCCAAGGGGGGATTGGACACCCCCCCCTCGGCATACAGCAGAAACTTGGGTGTGGGGACATTATCCCGACGGGGACTGTGCTTCCCATCAGCAAACTGGGTCAGGGGCGTGCAAGGTACCACTCTGCAATGATGGGTCACTCCCTCACTGCAGCGTAATGGCTGATGCTGCAAGACAAGGTGGCCCCTGATTGCAGTGGCTAAAATGTTTCAAGGTGGTGGCATGCTAGCTGAACTAGTGTCAGCAGCAGCGTGCCACCCCATTGAGGAAAGCAGGCCAAGCCTTAAAAGGCAGTGGGGGCATTGGCTACAACAGTGCTGCACCTCCACAACCTGCTTCTGCAGCAAGCTGCCACAACATGTTTCTTGTGCATGCGAGCAAGCAATATAATAAAACGATAGTAAACCTAGGCAGGGCGCTATGACAAAGGAGTCAGATTACGGGAGTTCAAATTCAGTGACAAAATACTCCTGTTGCCTAGATCTAAGAGTAAATTTCTAGCTAAATGACAGGGACAACATGAGGTAGGTCCTTAGAAAAGTGGAGCTGGTTGATTACAAAGTCCTACAACTGGGGAGACAAAAAAGAAAAACACATTTTCTGTGATAGTTTGTTGAAACCCTGTAAAGATAAGGAGTTATTTCTCACTGACTCAGGAGATCCTAAAGAAGCCCCAAGTCCAGTGGTGGATGAGGACATTGATGATGGAACACGGGATTTAGGACCTAAAATTGTAAAGGAACAGAGCGCCATCTCAGTGGACACATGGCTGATCCAGGCCTGAAAATAAAAATGCCCAGAGACTGCTAGAGAATGTTGGGGATGTATTCTCCTCAAAGCCAGGTTAAACCCATGTGATCCAGCACCTCTTACATGCAGACTCAGGTGTCTGGATCTGCCAACAACCATGCAGATTACTGGAAAGAATCTAAGAGGCAATACGGGAGGAAATCCAGTCTATGTTGGAGTTGGGAGTCATTGAGGAATCTCAGAGTGAATGGCCTAGCCCTATTGTGCTAGCCCCCAAACCAGGCAGGATCACATGGTTTTATATAGACTTCCAGAAAGGTATTGCTGCATCCAAGTTTGATGCATACAGTATGCCAAGGGTAGACAAACGTTTACACTGACTGACTGAGGAAGACTCATTACATCAGTACCCTGGACCAGACCAAGGGGTATTGACAAATCCCATTAATACCCAAGGCCTGTGAGACAATGGCTTTTGTCACCTCATTTGCCTATATAAATTTACCATGCTTCCTTTTAGATTGCATGTATCCCTGGCCACTTTCCAGAGAATGAGGGACTGTATCCTCTGTCCCCAGGGCTGTATATTTCAGTGTATCTGGACAATGTTGTCACATTTATTCCCGATTAAGACAATCACCTGCAGGATGTGGCCACAGTACTTCAATCGTTCAGGGAGGCAGGTCTCATGGCTAGTAACATGAAACACACCTTAGTACAGCAGGAGACAAAATACTTGAGGTATATGGCTGAAAATGGCCATGTACACCCAATTATTGACAACATAAAGGCACTACCTGACTGCCCCATCCCCTCCTATGGAGCAGGTTAGGTTCTTTCTTGGACTTGCAGGGTATTGTCACCAGTTCATTCTGAGATTCTTGGCTCTTGCTCATTAACTGACCTGACCAAGAAAACAACCCTAAATATGGTATGTTGGTCACGTGAGGGTCAGATGGCATTTCATGCTATCTAAAATGTGCCATGTGAAGGGCCAATCATATGAAGTCCAGATTTCAACCAAGTCAACACACAAATCACCATGCTCACAGAAAAAAAAAGCCAGTGCTGAACAAAAATAGGAATATTAGAAGAACACTATGATAGCACTTGGTCAGGACAGAAAGAATGAAGAATGGCAAAGTAGCACAAAAACTCATGGTCTATTAAAAAAAAAGAGAAGAGGGAACTCAGCTCAGCACCCTGGTGCTTCATAACTGTAGTATGTCCCTTCATCAGGGGGCATGGCTGCTCGAACAGAATCACTGAATGTATTCACATTGCTTAAAGCTGCATTCTATGTTACTTTAAATGAGTAGTATTTCAACAGTGCCATCTGTACGTTCAGTAATTTATAAACCTGACCGAGTGCTATCATGGTTTGTTCTCCCAGATTTTGGCCATACCTTCATTTTGTATAGTGATGCCTCTGATTTGGGACTGGGGGCAGTGTTATCACAAAACTTTGAGGATGGGATCCACTCCATCCTATATCTAGCTCACAAATGTTTACCCCAGGAGCAGAGCTGTGCCATAATGGAAAAAGAATGTCTTGCAGTAAAGTGGGTTGTGGTTTCCCTACTCTACTGTCTGTCGGAATTGAAGTTCACCCTCATCACTGACCATGCTCCCCTGAAGTGATTTCATACTATGCCAAATACTGTACCAGTGCCCATGTCACCAGATGCTATTTGGCTGCAGCCTTTTTCATTTAATGTGCACTAGGAGGTGGCTGCCCAGCTTGGTATTGCAGATTGTTTTCTCTCAGGAGGGTGATTCTCTGATGGCTTGCAGAGTGTGGAGTGTGCCATGGGCATGACTTTAAGGGTGATTGTATGGAATGGAATGTATGTCCATCATGCTTCTTTCACCTGTAAACTGCTTACAGCCCTGCAATGCAGACAACACAGGTTTTGACGGGGCAGTGGGGGAATTTGTACCAAACCACTTTTGCTTTAAGGTTGGTCATTTAAGACCTCATCACATTTGATGTTTGACATCTTAGCTATCACTCAAGGGTAGGGGGAATATTGACAAGCAACACCTGAGCCCAATAAAAGGGGAGAGTAACAATGCAGAAGGAGGTTTCTGCTTCAGTCAAGTGGAGACCGAGAGAGACTGAACTAAGAGTTTTTTGTTAAGCCGAATGCAGACTGTTTTTATGTTTGCTTGCATGCATGTGCAAGAAAATTATGTGTCATCATCCGAGTTTTCCAGAAGTGTGTCAGCCTCTTCCAATTCAGTCAGTGCATTTGCAGGTGTGGTCGCAGTGCTCCAATCACTGCTCCAGCTGTCTATGACAGCGGTTGAAAATGCAGTGGCATACAGTTGAAAGAGGGAGCTATGCTTCGGTGAGCAGAGCTCCCCCCTCTACACACACGCATGCTGCTTGTGCTCCCCCCCACGCACGTACTGTACAGCTGATGGGGCTGCCCAATGCCCCGCCGGCTCCACGCCCCCAAAAAAAAACACTTCCCAGGTGCCACGCTGAGCCCACCCAGCGTGGCACACGTCCGTATAACCCGACAGGTGCCCAATCCCCCATTGATTCCAGTCCCCCAAAACAGCCTTACAGCTGCCACGCTGGGAGCCCACCCCAGCTGGCACTAGTCCCAGATGGCCGACGGGTGCCTAATCCCGCCGGCTCCAGCCCCCACCAAACAACCTTTCTTGATGCCACGCTAGGAGCCCACCCCAGTGTGGCAAACGTCCCGCGTCGTCTTCATAAAAAAAAAAACAAAAAAAACCTGTAAATTTAAAAACGGTCCCTCACAGTCTTCCTGCCCCCACCTGCACCCAGCCACTGTGCATGCTGCCTCCCCACACCCCCCCTCACCCCATACTTACCTCTGGAGCTCAGCGCAATGATCATCAGTGGACCGGGAACACGTCTGCACTCTTCAAAGTCGACCGTGAACTGAGGAAATGCCGGTAAGCTGTATAATGTAATAGATAGGGTTTTTTCAACTTTGCTCCATATCTCGGGCATTTTTTGGAATGTTTGCACCAAATTTTCAACATGGGGTTTTTGGGACCCCTTCTCATGAATGCTGTCACTATCATGGCATTATTCGTGCCTGAAGGGTGATTTTGCAGTCACTGTGTGAAATCACCTTTCAGGACTGATTAATGAAATGACACTGCCAGTGTTCATAACGTGGGCTCTCAAAAAGCCTATTTTGAAAATTTGGTGGAAAAATTCCTAAAATGACTGTTTTATTTAGCCGCAGTGTTACGTAGTGCCCTATGCACGCTTTGTAAGTTCGCTGAATTTTCAATATTTTCACCCAGATTTTCAACATTGCCATTTTACCACACCTCCTTATGAGCAGTACAGCTGTCATTTTCACATCTCACCCAAAAACGTGATCCTTCCAAGTAGCACACAATGGCGCAGTCAGTGTGCAAAATCAATGTCACGGGCACATTAAGAAAATCACAGTGACACTGTTCATGAGCAGAGGTCTTAAAATGGCTATGTTGAAAATTTGGTGAAAACATTCCTAAAAATGACTGTTTTACGAGCGTGCGTTGCAGAGTTCCTTCGCATGCTTGTAAGTTTGTGAATTTCCAATATTTTCACTCCAGATTTTCAACATTGCCATTTTACCACACCTCCTTATGAGCAGTACAGCTGTCATTCTTCACATCTTGCCCAAAATATGTTTCCGCACATGTAGAGCACAATGGTACAGTAGGTGTGTGCGAAAACAATGTTTGGGACAGATTAAGAAAATCACAGTTACACTGTTCATGAGCAGAGGTCTTAAAATGGCTATGTTGAAAATTTGGTGATAAAACTCCATAAAATGACTGTGTTACGAGTGAGCATTGCGTAGTTTCCACGCATCCTCGTAAGTTCATCAATTTGTAATATTTTCAGTCCAGATTTTCACCAGTGGCATTTTTCCACACCTCCTTATGAACAGTACAGCTGTCATTTTCCACAACATGGCCGAAATGTGTTTTCACACTTTCAGCGCAGAAATGTGTGGTCGCTGTGGGAAATCATTGTTTGGGACAGATAAAGAAAATCACAGTGACACTGTTCATGATCGGAGGTCCCAAAATGGCTGTGTTAACAATCTGCTGTAACAAAAAAATCCCTGAACTAGTTACATTACGGGTGTGGGTTGCACAGCTTCTATGCACGCTCGTGACTTCACCAGCATTTTTAAGATTTTCACAGCGGTTTTTCAACATTGCCATTTTTTTACACCTCCCCATGAACAGTACAGCTGTCATTTTTCACATCCTGTTCAGAATGTGGTTTTGCATTTGTGGTGCCAAATGCTGTAGTCGCTGTGCAAAAGCAGTTTTCGGCTAACAAACTGATATTGCCACTGTTCATGAGGTGGGGGTCACAAAAAAAACATGTTGAAAATTTGGAGTGAAAATACCAATGAATGCCTTAGGCGTTAGGGTTTCCGACCATAACGCCCCACCCTGTAGAGAATGACAGACATCAGGGGTGTGACTTGGGATTCTTGCCTGTGGTGTTCATACCATTCCACCCCCACCCACATCCTGCAGCCAGTAAGAGGCATCAAGGTGTGCCTCGGACTCTTCAGCCCCAAACTTCACCCCATTCTCCTATACCGCACCCATCTCACCGTATTTCCTGATGGAATGGGGTGTACATAAGGGACAAAGACCCCAAGGCACACCATGACACTTGTCAGTGTCTACAGGGTAGGGTGTGGTGAAATGGCGTGGTCGTTATGCCTGACGACCCAAAAGCACACCCCAATGCCTGTCACTCTCTGCAGGGTGGTGGTGGGGTTGGCTTCAGTTCAATACTTCACTGTCATTCCTATTATGCAGCTCTGTAACTTCTACACTACCAATGCCAATGCCAGCAAGCAAACATTCGGCATTGACAAATGCTTGTTTTAATCTGTTACTGAAAGTAAAACAGATTTTATTTGGTTTAAATTGGTATTAAGTGTACCTTGTCACAAAGATAATGTCAAGAATAGGCATAAACCTTGGCAGAGGGTTACCAGTTTCACAGCCAGGGGCCCAAGAGGGGTGACTTCTCCCCTGCCCCTCTTTAGCTCAGCTTGTGATTTGCAGTACAATTACAGGTTGTCTGCCTATGGTAAAGAGGGCAGGACAAAACACAAGCAACACATATTGCCCATCATAATGCCACGAATGGGAATGGACTATTGTTACCCTCTGTATGAAGAGGATGCATACAGGAGGGGGCTAAGCCCCATTACCTTTGCTTCACAGCTGCATGCAACCCACCAATGTCCTGGAGTTGTACTCTGAGATTGTAATGGCCTGAGCAGTGGTGACTGATCCCCTACAGATACTGTGGCTCCAGTGACCATGTGTCAAGCAGCATGCTGTGACCCTGAGGAGAAAGAAGCAAACTGCCGTACACCAGTCATATTTTATCTCTGATTGCCCTACTAGGGCCACATGTGTTCTCCTAGTGCTCCCATCACTGGCCCCAGTGCACCACAGTGTCACATACTACCTGCCCATGACAGTCAAACTGGATCATAAAAAAATCAGTGACCCTGGAGAAAATGGATTTACCAGCCAGATTGCTGCGAAGGTTGCAATTTGTGGTGCTGATATGGGGGAGGGGGGAAGCCCTACCAACCATCATGGACCTGTCCAAAGCATTTGATTTAGTGGAGCATAGTAGACTCCTAGCCCATATGTCTGCTATAGGAGTAAACAATGAACCTTTAGCTTGATTTACATCATATTCAGATAATCGTTCAGTGCTGGTAGCTACGAGAAGCATACATTCAAGCCTTACTCCCATCGTATGGGGAGTACCTCAGGGGTCCATGCTGTTCCCCTTAATGTTTTTGATCTACATGAATAATCTTCCCATATCCATCCTCTGCTTCCAAACAACATTGTATGCAGACAACACCATCATAGTCGCTGAGGGTTTTGATCCTAAAGAAGTAGAGCTTAAACTTCAAGCAGATTTTGAAAGAATGGTGAACTGGTTTGAGTCTGGGGCATTACTCATGAGCTTGAAAAAGACCCAGTATATGCTTTTTAGCCCAGATAATAGGAGCAATAAAACTTCTCAACAAACCTCCCTTGAAATTAGGTCTACAACTGGTGGGGTTCTGACCCAAGTAACCAGTTACAGATATTTGGGAGTTCATTTTGATAACCACTTGACCTATAAGACTCATATTGACTTTCTTGTTAAGAAAGTAGGGAGTAAATTAGTAGTGCACTGTTTAACCAGAGAAGACAGAATATTAGTGGCTAACCAGCTATTAGTCCCTCTTCTTGACTATAGTAACCATATCTTAAATAATACCACTAAAATACAACTATCAAGACTAGACATAGTCTACCATAGGATTGCCAGATTTGTATTTAGATGTCACTTCAATGTCCATCATTGTTCCTTATACAGTGCCCTTATTGGAGCTCTCTCCAAAACAAGAGAGACTATAAATGGGCTACCATATTGTTTAGCAATCTGAGATCTAAAGAGCCGAGTAGAATAGTAAATTCAATTGAATGGCAAAACCATAACTATACCTTAAAGAATAATAGTATACGCTTAAAGATTCCTAAGGCAAAGAACCATTTTGGAAAAATGTCTTTCAGGTATCGAACAGTGAAGGTTTGGAACAACTTTCCCAATCACTGGAAGGATTTATCCTTATCTATTAATGGATTTGGACAATTAAGTAAGCCTAAATTATATGTTTGTAATTGTTAATGTATTAATATGTTGTACTAATGTTTTGACTGTCTTGTTGAAAGTTAAGATTTGTAATTTATTGTACGCTATGTTCTATGTTATCCCTGTGCTGTAAATGATTTTGTAATTTTATATAGTAAATACTTGACAGTACTGTAACTAATTTTGTAATAACAGGATTGCCAGGAAAACAGGACCTCCGGGCCCTATGGTAAACAATTGCCTGTATAAATAAAGTTGTTTTACTGCTACTACATCATGTCCATCAGGTCTGCCATCTATAGGCTGTGAAATGCACTCTTTTCCCTCCAAAGATGAGGGACCCCTCCAGTGAAGACCTCCTGGCACTCTCAGCTGCTCAAGTCAAGCCAATGTGTCCCATTGTGTCCCACACTATATCAGAGTCCATGTTGTTACCACCACGTTCCATGCCATCAGCCCTAAGTACTCAGATTACTAAGGTGGATAGCTAAAAATGCACAGGAAATGTCAAACCAGGTGTGTGTGTGTGGGGGGAGGGGTGAAGCAGTTACTTGAACCTAGTCACAAGGACACGCAATGCTGATGGTCACGTGCATTGTGCCATCTCCTTTCCACAGCTGTTCGTGAGAATCAGCTGTAATTAGAACCCCCCCCCATTGATATCTGCTGAAGTATGGGTGCCATTCCCTTTGCCAAACACTGGATTTGTGCAGCATCATTGTTACAGCTATGAAGGACCTGCCCAGCCTACTCATTCCAGTTTTCCCTCATAGGGCAGTATAAGGGCATGGGGGACATCTGGGTACTCACGAGTAAATATTAAGTGGGGTGGGAGGAACAGTACTGCAACTTCCTGTTCTCAACAATATTAATATTATAATACCAATATTATTAGCTCACCCGAAGCTCCCATCTGCTCACTGATGGACCCATAATTAACTAACCACAGCCTGGGCAGGTTTCATGCTCCATAAAGTGCCCCATCCTATATTCCAGTGCACAGCCCACAGACCACACCTTCAGCTTATGACGGCTGTCACTGAATACCCCCTCCCCCCCCAGCCTCCCATGGGAGACCACTTATATGCAGCAGCAGTCCTCTGTCCTTTCCCACCATTATGAGGAGATTTGCCTCAGTCTTGTCACAAGATGGAAAGGCAACTCAAGCTGCCTGTTCAGACTGCCCCCCCATCCGGTGACACCTCCATTGTAGCAGAGCCCAATATATATATATATATATATATATATATATATATATATACATATATATGCAGTATATATATATATTAAAATGTCCTGCCCACTGCATAATGACAATAAGCCCTCAAAGATTAAGCTGGGGAGAAAGGTGGAAAAAAAAAGACCTATGAATAAATTACGTGGAGAGGAGAGACCAAAACACAGTGACTCTCAAGGTTATTCGGTAGGCTGCAGTGAGACTCCTAGTTAGTTTGGGGGGGGGGTACAGCCCCTGGTTTCATTTTAAAGCAACCTAGACTGAGAAATGAGAGAAAAAAAAAGACACAAGTAGCCCCCTCCATCATCTAGGTGAATGAAAGATGGTGAAAATCTGTAAGGAGGAAGAGCCCACAGCAGAAACCTCACCGAAATGGATATGTTGGTTATGGTTTACAGTCCAGGGGGTGTAGGCATCTCTCCCAAACTGGCTGGGGCCAAAACTGGTTAAACACACTGGCAAGTCATGCAGAGTGACCGCAGTTCACAACCAGTTGAACAAAGAAAGAATCCATTTAATGTTAAAACAGGAACCTGCTCCAGTGAGCAAAAGTTGATCAGGGGATTTAGCAGGATATCTCAGACTGATAAGATCATTAAGGTCTGATGCATCAGCTGGACCAATATGGCTTCACAATCTTCTGGCAGCTCACTTGGGGACTGAATAAGGTCTCACGATCTGGTAGAGCTTTTCCTGGACTGAATATGGTTTCAAAGTCTGTTGCAACACAACTCTCCTTTCTCCCCTCTGGCACCATTCATATCGTCCCACCGGCTGAAACAGGTGCTTCCCACTGCTCAATTCTAAAGGTCCCTTAGATATGCTGGCCACTCAGATTGGGGCACATGCTCCCTTCAACCTCTATAGCAAGGTTCTGTCCTTTGAGCCCTCTTGGTGATGGCTCCCAAGCTGTGGGCATCATCTCCCAAGGGGCAGTGACTCAAACTCTGCTTCATCCTCTTAAGCTATAACCTGGAGCTGCTTTGCCAAGGCCCTGCTTGCCACACAAACTTTCTGGTAGGCTCCCTCCTCAAGCTCTCTATCATTTAACAGCTCCTCTCTCCCTCTCAGCTAGCCTGGCTGCAATCAAACTCCAGGTCCCTGGAACTCCTGGGTTCTCCCATTGACCTGGACACTACAGCTGCAGATTAGAGAAGGCAAACACCCCACCCTGCACAGATTCTCTTTCCCACTCCAAAGTCTCTTGCAGTGTAAAGGGTCTCTCTCTACTCCCACCAAAAACTCCTGAAATATACCTCAGCACACCTGCCCTGAACTCCTGACCCACAGCAGATTCTACCGAGTGGCAGAGGGATTAACGTTTTGAACAAATAAACTGCCTGTCATGCCATTCACACATTAACACTCTATCCACAGCCATAAATGCCTGTATAGGATTACTGTATAGGCACAAAAATTGCCTACCACCAGAAGCCCTCAACCTGGCCATCACCTCCTCAGTCCTTTCTCTAGTTAATTATGGGCTCACTGTCTACTCGGTCGCCGATCCCACGGCTCTGAACAAAATCCATCTGGCCATCAACAAAGCGTGTATAAACATAGAAACAGAATTTGATGGCAGATAAGGACTGCTTGGCCCACCTAGTCTGCCCATTTCCCTACCAAATGGATAAGCTGCAGATCCTAGTTAACCAACAGCCTACTTCCTCCTGCTCCCCACTAGAATTGCCTTATGCCTGTCCCATGCATTCTTGAATTCTCCCACTGTTTTTGACTCTATGACCTCCTCAGGAAGGCTGTTCCATGCATCTACAACTCTCTCTCTGTGAAGAAATACTTCCTCACATTACCCCTGAGATGTCCATCCTCTATCTTCAAATTGTGTCCCCTTGTTCTTGCACATCTCTTTTTCTGAAAGATGCTACCCTCTTGGACTTTGTTGATTCGCTTGAGGTATTTGAAAGTTTCTATCGTGTCCCCCCCCTCCCTCCTTTCCTTGAGGATATACATCTTAAGCTCCTTTAGTCTTTCTTCATATGTCTTCTGGTGCAGACCCTGCACCATTTTGGTTGCCCTCCTCTGGACAGCCTCCACCCTGTCTATGTCTTTACGGAGATGGGGTCTACAGAACTGTACACAGTACTCCAGATGTGGGCTTACCAACTGTCTGTACAGAGGGCTAACGACTTCTTGTTTTCTACTGGTGATGCCTCTCCCTATGCATCCCAGTATCCCCCCAGCCCTCCTTACTGCCTTCTCACATTGCTGGCCCACCTTTAGGTCATCTGCTATGACTACCCCCAGGTCCCTTTCCATTTTTGTTGTTGTCAGTATCTCACACCCCACTGTGTACTCTTGCCCTGGGTTTTTGTTTCCCAGGTGCATTACTTTGCACTTCTTTGTGTTGAATCTAAGCTGCCATACATTTGACCAGTCCTCCAACCTTGCCAAGTCCTTTTTCATCCTTTCCACCCCATATTGCGTATCAACCCTGTAGCAGATCTTAGTGTCATCTGCAAAGAGACATACTTTCCCTTCCAGTCCTTATGCAATGTCACTTATAAAGACATTAAAAAGGGCCGGCCCCAGTACTGAACCCTGCGGTACCCCACTAGTAACCCTCCTTTCTTCACTGTGAACTCCATTTACTACTACCCGCTCTGTCCAATTGTCCAGCCAGTGTTTTACCCATGCTACCACCCTGGGACCCACTCCCAGGCTGACTAACTTGTTTATTAATCTTTTATGCGGGACTGTGTCAGATGCCTTGCTAAAGTCTAGGTAGGCCATGTCAACAGCCCCTCCCTGGTCTACTACTTTGGTCACCCAGTCAAATAAATCAATTAGATTTGTCTGACATGACCTTCCTGTTGTGAATCCATGCTGCATTGGGTCCTCTGCCCCACTGGCCTCTAGGTACTGAACATTTCTTTCCTTCAGAAGTGATTCCATCATTTTCCCAATCACTGAGGTCAAACTGACAGGTCTGTAGTTTCCTGCCTCTGTCTTGCTCCCACTTTTGTGAAGGGGAATCACATTGGCGCTTCTCCAGTCCTCAAGTACCACACCATCTTCCCATGATTTTTTAAAAAGGGTAGTCTGTGGTGTTACTAGTTCTTCCCTTAGTTCTTTTAGAATTCTGAGGTGAATTTCATCAGGCCTCATTGCTTTATCCACCTTCAGTTTTAAGAGTTCTTTCAGAATCCTTTCTTCTGCGAAAGGACTACTATCAACACCCCTATCCAGAGTGCTTCTATTGCCTGGATTAGGTATCTCACCCTGCTTTTCCACTGTGAATACTGAGCAGAAATATTTGTTCAGTATCCCTGCTTTTTCACTGTTGCTTTCTGCCCAACCACCTTCCTCTTTATTCAGCCTCAGTATCCCTGCCTTCATCTTTCTTTGCTCCCTAATGTACCTATAAAAGATTTTATCCCCCTTCTTAACTGAGTTGGCTATCTTTTCCTCAGTTTGGACCTTTGCTATTCTTACTACCTTCCCCATTTCCTTCTGCTTTAACTGGTACAATTCTCTGTCCTGCTCCTTCTGTGTTTCCTTATACTTCCTGAAGACTATCTTTTTCTCCCTTACCTTCCCCGACACTTCTTTTGAGAACCATAGTGTTTTTTCTTTCGCTTTGATTTGTTTATTTGCTTCACACAAAGACTTGTTGCCTCTGTGATGGCAGTTTTGATGCTTCCCCATTGTTGTTCCACCCCACCTTCTTCCCTGTTTGCTAGTGCTTTTCTGGTGCACTCTCCCATTTTGACAAAATCAGCCCTCCTGAAGTCCAGTACCTTCACTTTTGTGTGGCTTGACTCTACAGCTAAGTTTATCGTGAACCACACTGTTTGGTGGTCGCTTGTTCCCAGATGGCTACCCACTTCAAAATCAGAGATCCTCTCTCTGTCCCCATTTGAGAGTACCAGGTCTAAGATTGCTCCCTCCCGAGTGGGTTCCAAAACTAGCTGTCTGAGGCATACCCCTGTAGGGCATCGAGAATGGCCCTGCTCTTGGATGTGGCTGCAGCAAAGGTGCTCCAGTTAACATCTGGCATATTCAGGTCCCCCATCAGCAATACCTCCATTTTCTCTGCTATCCTAAGGATGCCTTCTATCATTTTCTTGTCCATTTCATCTCCCTGAGACAGTGGTCTGTATACAACCGCTGTCCGGATTGTGGAGCCATTTCCAGTCTCCAGGGTGACCCACAGTGCCTCCTCTTTTCCCTGTTTACCCTTGAGTTCTGTTGCTTTGATTCCTTCCCTTACATAGACAGCTACTCCTCCTCCTCTTCTTCCCTCCCTGTCCCTCCTGTAGATTGTGTACCCTGGTATGTTGACATCCCAGTCATGGTTCTCTGTGTATCATTTTTCTATGACTGCCACAATATCCAGGCATCCCTCTTCCATCAAGGTCACCATTTTGGGGAGCTTTTTACCTAGACTATGGGCATTGGTACTCATTACCCTCCATTTTTTTATGGCTTTATTTCTTTTTGCCCCATCCTTGTTCTTACTGCCTTTGTCTTTTTCTCCATTTACCCCTGCCCTTATCCCTATCGACTGCTCTATCTTGGTGTTTACCTCACTAAGTACCCTGATTTTTTTGGGGAGGCTAGGATTTCCATTCTCCTTTTCAGTGCCTCCCCCCTTGATTAGTTTAAATACTTGCCAATGAAGCATTTAAACCTATAACCTAGTATCATGGCTCCCCTCCTGGATAGATGCAGACTGTTGCACCTGTATAGGCCTGCATCCCTCTAGGTGGAGCCCCAATCCCCAATGAAGCCAAATCCCTGAGCTCTGCACCAGTTTTTCAACCAGTCATTGAATCTCATGGTGCAGAGTACTCTAGCCTCATCCATGCCATAGACAGGTAGCACTTCTGAGAAAGTTACCATGTTTGCTACTTGTCTAAGGCCCCTCCCCAACTCCACAAACTCATATTGCATTGCTCTGATCCCATTCTCAGCCAGGTCATTTGTCCCTAGGTGGATAATGACATCCAGCTCAACCCCCACTTGCAGCTGCTCCCATGATCCTGAGGATTCGTTTCCTGTCCCTTCGAGCCATGGCACAGAGTAGGCACCTTACCTTTCTTTCTCCTCCCTCCCCCAGTTCTACCTCTCTAACACCCTAACAATTGAGTCCCCCACCAGGAGTTGTTTCCTTCCCCTGTGGGGTCCTGTGCCACCCTCCTGTAGGTCTCCATTGTGGAGGTTCTCTGCATCCTCCTTGGTCTCCACTGCAGATACCTCCATAGAGGAACCATGCTCTACCAGAGTGGTGAATGAATTGTGGACAGGTACAACTGGAGGGATGCACCTCTGTTCCACCACCCTCACCCTCCCAGAGCCCACTGTGGTTCAACCACTCCTCTTTCTTGGCAACCTGTGAGGTAGTGGCGGTGGCCTGGGTGGTCCCTGGGAGGGGAGCAGGTTTCCCGAATCATTGCCAGGTCAACATGGAGACGGGCAACCTCCGCCCTCAGACCAGAGAGGTGCCTGCAAATAGGGCAGCAACATAGTTTCCAGAATGTCTCCCAGAAGACTGCTGCTTCACAGCCAGTGAATTACACCACTTCCCACATGCCTGTGTCCCTTCCTGTTACAGATGCTTTTCTTTTGTTGTTTTTTTTTGGTTTTTGTTCTCGATTTAGTGTGTACAAGCTTGTGAGTGTCTCTACCCGCTATTCAGTGTGCTGTGCCTTTAACAAAATGAACAGGTGTATGTTGTTAGAAGTTGTGGGGAAGTGATATCAGAACCCCTGTTATAAAGGAAGTTATGCACTTGGGGCAGGTGGGAGGGAGTAAACCTATGCTGTCCAGAAACAATCAACTACAACTCTGACCCTTCACCCCTGGGAGTGCCTTCCTTCCTTTCAGACACCTATTTCACAGAGGTAAAGTAACAGGTCTAGTCACAAATGACTGCAAATATCTCCCAGCTACAGTTCCTCCCTGGCAAATTAAAGTTAAACCTAAGCCAAGTCAATTCCAAAAACAGAATCAATACAAGTTACTTACACGGGTCCATAAAGTAATAATTCATTTCAGTGTTGTCTAGCAAATAACCTCCTTGATTTAAGTGATTTAAGTGTAGACTCCTCTCCAGGGTGGATAAGAGTACTCATACGTGTACCCTGTATACCCTGGCATACCTCCTCACTCTGCACGAAAGACTACGCTATCAAATATGTCTCCTCACTATAAAAATTCACCTGGGGCTAACCCCCCTTGGGTGTCTGCCTCTCTCCAATCCCACCAAACCTTAGTGACCACTCGAACCACCAACAAACAGGTGTGGTCTATACCGAGGGTCAAAACCTCATTAGCCCAAAGTTCTTTCCTTTACAGAGCTCCAGTCTGGTACAATGAACTCCCCTCTGTTGTCTCCTCCATCTCCAATTTAGGTCCCTTTAAGCTAGCTCTCAAAGAACATATACTTGCCTCATGGCACTGCCAATGCACCACCTAGTTTAGGAACCTACCATTTCACCCCACTTCTGAGCTCCCATCGGCTGGCACTGCTCCTGCACCTATGGTAGTTCTCGACGTGTCAATGCCATTGCCGGTTGCCATCAAGCCATATTGTATCCTCTGCACTTTGTTTTGCCACTCTAGGCCCCCATAGTGATGATACCTGCTGCAGTTAATTACCTACTCAGCAGGTCTAGTATTCCATGACTGTTAAATTTAACCTCTTGACAATGCCTCTGTTGGCTGCACACACTTGTTACCTATGCTAGTTTCTCCACTCCTTAGTATACTCAAAGTTGTTACCTCCTTTAGTGATCCTTTGCGTTGGTGTACCACTGTAAACTGTTGATTATCTGCTGAATATATTATGCAGCCCAGCTGTAATATTGTAAAGAACCTATAAAACTGTAAGCTCTTGCTGCCTTGTAACTCTTTGTGTGCTGTGACTGTATATTGTAATTATGTATTGTTCTCTGACATGGAGCCTTTGTAAATGAGTCTCTGACTCAAAGGTTGTAATTCCCAAAGAATATTAAATAAATAAATAAGAAACTGACTCTTATGCCCTACAGCATACAAATATTGCATACTCCCAAAGTGGGGATGGAACATTCCTCCCTTGCTTTAAACACTCACTGCCCTCGGTGAGTATCCACACAGCTATCCCACCGCAAACAAATGGGGAAGTATACACACTCCTTCCCCTTTTGATACAGCCCGGCACGACTGGCACACCGCCATAACGTTGACACTTTTACTCCTATAGCTATGCCTAATATCAAACTTTAGTGCATTATGACTCTCACACCCTGGCAACCGAACCACCTGCACTGCCCCAGACAGATTGCCTGGCTAACACAGGGGTGGCATCCTAGTCCTAAAAAGGGTATAAGCTATGCCTAAACTCCTGCAGACTGTCATTTTGCTGCCAGTTGCCCAGACAGACCACAGAGCCTGGCACACTAGCTACAGAAGAAACAATATAACAATACTTCTACTCTATTTTCTTTTTTCTTCAAAGCAGTACTAAACATTTAGCATTACGGAAACTGTCACTGGACATACTGCAACATTATAAACAGCAACACAGAATACTGTGGCCTGTGGACAGATACATTGACACCCACTCGCACATGCACCATGCTTATACCTAAAGTTTATCAGTGCATAGTGTACAAGGGGCAATAATATGAAAACAGATGAGGGTAGACTTTGGGGTAATGTGAGAAAGTGTTTTTTCATGGAAAGGGTGGTGGATTCATGGAACAGTCTCCTGGCAGAGGTTGTAGGGGCCAAAATGATAGGAAAATTCAAAACCTCATGGGACAGGCATAAAGAAACACTGGTGATAGGAAAGGGAGGGTAAGCCACAGATCATTTAGGATCTGCGGTATATGAAACAGGTGGGGAAAATGGGCAGACTAGGTGGGCCAAGCGGTCCTTATCTCTATGTTTCACTCCAGGTTACAGAAAATAAAGAAAAGAGTTGATCTCATCCAATTCAGGCTGAGCTTTAGCAGCAGTCCCACAGTCTCTGTTCAAACATCATTCACCACCTCTGGGGAAAAAACAGTTCTAGAGAAGGTCCTGCAGGAAAATGCTTAACTCACTGGTGAGAGAAATAATATTTTGGATCAGATTTGGTTCTAGCCTGGTTAAAAAAATCCAATCCACACACATAATACTTGGTTTGCTTGCAGTCCAAATCTTACACCAGGGCAAAAGTCTTAAAGATGGTCAGTCCCTGGTTGGCCTGATGGTGCTGAGCGTTGAGGTGCCGAACGCCACACGTTCTGCCATGGGTATGAGGTCAAGTTTTAAAAAGTTACTGGAGAACAAACCTCCACACCATTGGTAAGGGCAGTGAATGAGGTTATGGCAGAGTGGCCCCCGCCACCTACTTGAGGCCTACACAGCAATATCAGTGATCCCAAAAGGGGATAAAAACCTCCTACTATGCGAATCCCTGTGACCCATGTTGGTTCTTCATACTGATTACAAGCTATTTATGTCTATTATGACACATAGAATAGACCAGGTTCTTCCTACTGTAATTTCATGGGATCAAACCAGTTTTGTGCATTCCTGAATGACTAATGACCAATTAGAAAAACGTTCTGCATTATACATGCGATGCAGTGCAGCCCCTACCGACTGATTCTTCTAAGCCTTGAAAAGTAAAAGGCCTTTGACCAGGTCTCATGGCCATTTCATTATGCAGTGATGAGAAATTTGGGGCTCCCAATCCCCTAATTTGACTCCTGCAAAATATATACTAGGCCCCACAGGCCTGCGTTAAAATTTCAGGGCATCATTCTGACTTATTTCCACTACTTAGAGGTACTAGGCAGGGGTATTCACACTCTCCTTTTCGTAATCTACAGAAAGCACTTGGCCCAAGCCATCTGTGAAGCAATGAGCATCACAGGAGTACATGAGGGAGTCAAAGAGCACTGAATTGCCCTATATGCAGATGATGCTCTACTATACAGTATGTCATGGACTGCAGCAGATTCCTCCTGGCAATATGCAAGATCTTGGACTTCTACAGAGCAGTCTCAGGATACAAGCTGGACAGAGGCACTCACCTTTCACTACCAGCTGTCCCAAGATATCACACAGAGATTCCCATTTTGATGGGACCATGAAAAATTAAAATATAGTATTTAGACATTTTCCTTTTGAGAGTGCCCTCCAGAGCCTTCCAGAGCAATTAGTCTCCTTTTACCACACAACTAACACAAGACCTTGCACACTGGAGCGCTAAACCCTGAGGTTTTTCCAGAAAGGTAGAACTGACATGAACGGTAGTCCTTCCTTGTGTGCAATACTTATTTCAGAATGTCTAAATAAATATTTCACTCACTGTCTTCTGACAATGGAACAAAGCAATTTCACTCTTTATCTGGGCCAGGAACTGAAAATCCTCTGCCTCCCTAAGTCAAAAAGTGTGATCTCCCTCCAAACTTTAGGCTATATTATTGGGCAGCACACCTGCACTTCATGGCCTTGCGACATCTTGGCACTCCAAGAACTCTGTGGCAGAAAATGGAAACCACATTGTTTCCAGCAGCTGACTTTATTAAGTGATGTATCATATAGAATCCTACCCCGACATCATAAGTTCCTTATATCCGTGACTTAGATATCAGGTTAAGACCTGACATTATATGAAGGAGCAGCTGCATCTCATCCCCTTCCTCCCACTGCAATGCCCAATGGCACTACTGGATTGTTTTGACCTGTCATGCATTGATGTGGCCTTCATAAACTAAGAGCAGCAATCCCTGCAGTATCTTTACCAGCTACTTACCGGAGCCATGTTCAAGTCATCTACCAAATGCCAAAGGGAGTTTGGCCTCAGACAGGTGGACTTCTATAGGTTTTTACAGTTGAGGCACTTTTATTGCACCCTACCATTGGGCCTCTGTAACCCTGACTCCCATCTGCCTAGACTTAATTATTTGACCTCCTTCAGTAAAACTGTCAGAACTGAGCATATGATCTCTTGCTGCTATCAGGTACTCTCTGAGTCGATGGGAGCCTCTATGCAGTATATACTGTCATGAGGGCAAGAAGAGCTCAGAACACTGATCAGTATGGCAGACTGGCATAGGGCATGGCAGGCCTCCTTCAAGTTCACTAGCTCACACCAGTAGAGAGAGCTGGATGCATCATGTCAGATTCTTTCATACTCCGGTTATAACTCTGCACTACTCACATGGTGGCAATGCTTCCTGATGGAGATTATGTGGAAAAATTCAGGCTCATCTCACCCATGTCATATGGACCTGCCCTATCCTCCAGCTCTTTTACCAGCAGCTGCAAAGTGAATTAGACCAACTGTAACCCCCAGGTGGCGCTATTCCAAGGGCTACTACCCCTGCCTGACTGACTACTGACAGGTTGAGGGGCCTAGGTCCAATGGCAAATGCCTCCACCCAGAGGTCAGGGTTTGCAGTAGGTAAACTAACTTGGTCACAGCCCTCTGGGACACTGTAACCCCCCTTTCTTCCCACTAGTGGCCCACACAATGCATCAGGAATATCTTCACAATGTACACTTACCCCCAGGACTGGCTCTGTCGACTGGACACTGGGGACCCCCTGTGAAACAAGATGATACAATGCAAAAGCCACAGTACAATACTTTAACATAAACAAATCCCTCAGACAGCGTAACTTTGCTGAAACAAACAGATCTGATTTAAGGAGCTGTAACAAGGAAGGGGGAAATCAGGTTAATTAGGTTAAACACATTAATAATCACAGTACTGTGCGCATATTCAGAGTCCCAAATTCTCACTTTCACTGGGTACCCAGGATGGGGGGGGCTAGCCAGGATCGGTGCAGCTGGTTGGGGGCCCTGTGATGGAAAAACACTGGCTGTGCAGATTGTAATCCGGAGCTGGTTGGCTCAGTTCGTGAAGAAATAAAAAAAAAAAACAATTAGATGATACACTTGCAATTCGATAAACAGATGGCAGGGAGCTACCCTACTTTGTACTCACAAACTCAATGCTGGGAACTAGATGGAAGCAGATTGTCCTGGATTGCCAGGAGGAGCAGACCATGTGGAAAAGGTCCTTGTGACTGGACCCCACTGCAGCTTAGAGCAAATGGATGTAGTCTGGATTAAGCTGGGGTTTACTTCCAGCTTCATGCACTCAATTCACTGTACAGGGGATTTGAAACGCGATTCCCCACAAGCACTACACACATTTATATGTAAAAGGAAAGTACTATACCAGGCAGGCTGCTTCTCTATCCCGATTGCAATTACTGCACAATACCCGGGAGAATACACAGCAGATTCAGTTCCTGACAGACCAAGCGCGATTCAACAATTTCTCCAGTCTTCTACAGGGTGAGCCTGGTTTCTACTCCTAAGATCACCTTGATTCTCTTCACAGGTCGGGATCAGTCCAAACAGGCGTTTGCACAAGCTGCAAACCGAAACTTAGGGCCTTGCACGTGATTCCCGCGCTAAAACTACACACCAAAGAAGCACACAGCTCCTTGTCTCTTCACTGCCCAAAACTGATCTGATCTTTCCAGTAGACAGAGCCGGGCATTTCCTTTGAGTTCCTCCCAGTTCTGTTAGCTGGCTTGGCTGTCACTCACAATCAGACTCCCCCTGTTGGTGCAAAAAGGTGCCGAAGTCCAAACTACAATTCCCAGAAGCATTGGCCATACAGTACATAGGTGGCTGGCTCTACAATGAGAGTCCAAGTTCTGATTTGCCAGCAGCAGGCACCATTTCAAAGGTCCTCCCACACTGATTGGTCCAGTTCAGCAGTTCAACCAGAATGGAGGGCTAGGCAAACACAGTTCTGACTGCAAAGAAAAGCAGGTTAGTCAAACTGTATTTTTGTTATCACTCTAAATGATTTCTGGCAAACAGTTACATCTTTGAAAAGTGCTCACTCTGCCCACTTAGTGACGGCAGAAACGGAGCAATTTGGCAGCAGCTCGAGTGGGACTCAAGCAGGGAAACACACAGTCCCCCCATAGAAACTAATTATGTCTGCAAGCAGGTAGCTGTTAAAGAGACAGTACCAGAGGCTCTAAAAGCACTCACAGATAAACGGCTTAAACGCCAAACACCATTCAGGCTTGGAGCATTCAAGCAAGCTCCTGGAAGACTTTTTGGGAACCCCCATTTGCAGGGGGGGTTACACAACGTTTTGGTAGGCTCATGCCACCTTATGGCAGAATATCATTTACTAGTACTCCCTCCCAGGGGAGCCTGTGATCCCAACATGAAATACCTTCTGTGTATCTTGATCACAGCAACCAGACACATCAGCATGTGGGCCTGGCTCACCCCTGAACTGCTTACCATCTGGGAATGGTGCACCATGGTAGATCGCATCTGTAGGATGGAGAAAATTACACACTCCCTAAGTAACAGAGAGAAGCTTTGCTTTTCTGGTGGATTCTGCATGTAATGGGCATTGACAGGAATTCATGCCATACAGTCAGGTTGCACCACTAGTATACTCATTACCCCCCTTCAGTAATCATACCACTACAAAAGGTTTCTTCAGTTACTGTACATTTGGTCCATACCTCAGTCGTGTCCCATCCTGGGTGCCCCTGGCATCACGTGAGAAGACAATAGAAATATTACATTACCTCTTGCTATTTGGGATGTGGAATTACCTATAATTAACTCCTTTCTCCCTCGCCCCCTGCACTGTACCTAAGAAGGCAGAGGGATCCCTCGATTAGTCACCCCTCTCTTCAAGCAAGTATGCATCAACTGACGACTAAAGTCTGCACTGTTGGTAATGTACAATGCTTTATTCTGCACTTTCTGTAGACAGATTCTAGTTACAAAACAAATGTCAGTCAGCACCTTTGGCTTGGCTGCATGCTCCCATGGCTTGATTAACTATGGAGGTCCTCACTCCTGTCCTTGGTTGCCATGCTGGGGGGGGGTGGCAGGGTTTCCCAAAATGGCAGCAGCAAGTAGTCAATGGACACTCAGCCCCAAGAGTCTTTTATGTGCAGGGCACATGCCCTTAAATACATTTTGTGACCCCTTTACATTGTGTGTGGAAATGTCCAGTCAGAGAGTGCACTGGGAGGTACCCAGTTAATCCAAGTGCAACATCTCATCATGCTGCTTGGTGGTGGCAAGAAAGCTGCATTTCAGTGTGTTTGTAGTACTACGGTACTGCCATTTACCATAGTGTGCCTCTAAAAATACAGTGTAGACAGGGCAATACAATGGTAAAGGAGTGTACCAGAAAAATACCAAGGCATTTTCAGTACTACTGGAATGTAGTTATTAAAATTACAGCATTAATACAGTGGTAAAAGAGTGTACCAGAAAGTCAATGCAGTGGCTTTAGAGTGCAATACATAAAAACAGTGGCATTATACAATGGCAAGAAAGAATCCTGGCTCCTGACTGGTCAGTTGCCCACTACAGCAGGGATGTTATCCTGACATAACATCCCTGCCGATTGCTCCCATTAGTTTTCTTGCATTGGCATCACATCTTCTCTTAAGAAACAAAAATATTTTTACAGACTAACAAAAACATTATTTCAATTTTTTTTTATTCTGCATAAAACAACAAGCCATTGTATAATAGGAATAATGCCCTCCAGTGTGGGTGTTATGCTGGAATAACATCCCTTCTCGGGTGTTGGACGCCCTCGACTGGTGGCCTTGGGCCCAATCACCTGAGGTGGGATGTTATCCCAGCATAACACCCACCCTGTCAGGCATTATTCCTTTAGTATAGCACAGTGGTTTAAGGCTCTGAGCTACAAATCTGGAGACCTGAGTTTGAATCCCACAGCCCCCACTTGTATACTCTCTGACCCTGAGCAAGTCACTTAACTTCCCTGTGCTCCCAGGTCGCACCTGTAAACAAGCTTTCAGCTTTGTGTGTTACTCCTGGTTAATCAATTGGGAAAAAAAAAACTTTGTTAACAACTGAAGAGTGACTCTAGAGTGCAGTGACCACTCCACTTCCCTCCGGGCAGTAAGTCAAAAATAAACATTGACAGTAGCCAGTACAATTTATGTTGATGTGTTCTTATGGCCACTAGATCTGGATTTCCATCCTGTACAACAGCAGAGAAAGCTCAGATGAAAAAGGCCCTTACTGGAGCTATGAACACCAAATGTTTTTTTTTCTGAACCTGATGTTTTCACTAGCAATCTCTAGCTGGCAGAATTTCCTGTTAGAATGTAAATCTCATACAGTGCAAGTATGGTCATGTGACTTGAAACAAGAGAGACGTGTTTGGCAGGAACAGAATCTGAAACCTAGCATTTCTGTGCAGTTCCTTCTTAGCCTCTCTTTTGTTCTGTTCAGACAGCCAGAGAGAGAGAGGAGAGATAAGAAGAAGATGGCTGCAGCTGCTGC
This sequence comes from Neoceratodus forsteri, assembly GCA_016271365.2. Taxonomy (NCBI): domain Eukaryota; kingdom Metazoa; phylum Chordata; order Ceratodontiformes; family Ceratodontidae; genus Neoceratodus; species Neoceratodus forsteri. Next base: position 26,362,675 of record JADMNL010000035.1, on the reverse strand, counting down.
CTCACTCACAGAGGAGCTGATCTGCTCCATCTGCATGGACATCTTCAGTGACCCTGTCTTGCTGGACTGTGGGCATAACTTCTGCAAAGTTTGCATCCTGCAGTTCTGGGGGGGCAGAGTTCGGAATGTCTCCTGCCCAGAGTGTCACCGCCTTTTTGTTCAGAACAGTTTTAAGGGCAACAGAGTGTTAGCCAACCTAGCTGTGAAGGCAAGAGATTTCAGCCTGACTCCACATTTTGCTCCAGCCCCAGTTCCAGTCTCGATGTTGACCCCAGCACCAGCCGTGATTAACCACGTGCCAGAGAAAAACTGCAAGGATCACCCAACTGTGCCAGTGGAGTTCTTTTGTAACATAGACAAGGCACTCTTGTGTCGGACCTGTAGCACCAGCTTGAAGCACAAAAACCACAGTCTGCTAACCATCAGGCCCGCTGTGCAGAGGCACAAGGTAAGTTATTACTGTGGAGTATGCCAGGAGAGCTAGCTGTCTGAGTGGGGGCACAGGAGTCTGAAAGTCAGTTTGTGCTTTTAGGATAATTTACAGATTGCATGACCTGCAGGTACCACAGTAGTGCTCACTGGTTTACAAATGCCACATGCAGTACACCACAGCTTACAAATGTATTTTGGAGGGCTTTATGGGTTCAGCTGCTGATTTTGTTTGCATCCACTGCCTGGTTGCCATAAACACTGATTTTATATGGCGAATATTGTGCTCTGTTTAACTGAACATAATGCTGATGGCATAATAAATACGTTTGCTTTTTCTATGCATTAGTAAGAGCATGCAGATGGAATATACTGTATATGGTACACAGCTGGGGGAAGCACAACACAGAGTGTTCTCATTTACAGATTGTATTTTGCTTTCTACACTGCTGCTAGGACAAGAGACCCTTGATTCACCCACCACTAACACTGCTGCATGTTAGTGTTTCCAGCTCTGGAACAGGCATAGAAGCTAGGCAGTTTCACTACGGGGAGGGGGGATAAAGCAGAATATGTTAAAATAAGGTATTGTAAGTACTATTGAGGGTAGTTTAATACAGCCATGTTCTGCCATCAAAACATACCTGGTTTTCCATAGTTTCCCACTATGCAAGATGAAACGATTTTCATAATATGTAGAAATTTCCACCTCATTTACTACTGCCAAGACACCTTGAACTTAGTACAATGTGGTGCTGCTAGGACTTAGTAGTCATGTTGCTCACTCTTCTTGCTGCTCAGCAGTGACTATACCTAATGCTGATACGGACACACATTTACTCTCAATCAGCTGGAATCGTTTATGCATACAATGTAACACCCAGTGCCACTGTCCCTGTCCCTCAGAAATCTGCCTAATCATGGGTTACCCCTTCTCATACTAATTAGCCCCCACTGCCACTCTCCCTCTGGACTCAGTCTAGTCCTGTGTTACCCCTACTCACGCTGTGTAACCTTCAGTGCCATTCTCCCTCAGGAGTCTTCCTTGTCCTGTGTCACTCCTACTCATGCTAAATAGACGTTACTACCACTCCCCCTCATGACTCAGTCTAGCCCTGTGTTACATCATGCTATGTAACCTTCAATACCATTCTCCTTCAAGATTCTGCCTAGTCTGTGTTACTCTTACTCATGCTGTGCAACCTTTAATGCCACTGTGCCTCAGGAATCTCTCTAGCAGTGTGTTACCATACTCATCCTAACTAGCCCTCACTACCACTCTCCCTTAGGAGTCAATCAAATCCTGTGCTAAACTACTCATGCTGTGTAATTCTACAACACCATTTTGCCTCAGAAATCTGTCTAGTCCTGTATTATCCCTAAACATGCTATGTATCATTCAGTGCCTTTTCCCACAACTCTGGAGATCTGTCCTCTCGAGGAACTGTTTATAAATGTTTCTAGACTTCCTAAGTTGAACTGCCTTGGCCATGTTATCTGTACTTCTTCAAGGGAGACTGCTTACTTTTGGGTTATTTTTTCTTCAGTACACCTACAGTGTGTCCCTTCTGTAGCCTGGCCACATAAAAGTTACAAGGCCTCCCATCACGTTCTTCTTCCCTTGGCTTGGGGGACAAAAAGGGTTACCGTTAATTGGCCAAAAAACCCTGACAAGAGCAAATAGGGCTGCAGGTGAGTATTTGGAGTAAAAATATCAAACATTTACTTTTAATATGTGTACAGTAAATTTGCAACAAGCTTGTTTTAACATTGTATGATGAAGAACATACGAATGTGTCAGCAGAAACAGACCACCTGGCTTATCTAAGTCTGCTCAAGTGTGCAGCGAGCACCCCTAATTTGCAGCTGCCCCACCACCCTTCCCCCAAAGGGCAGATAAAATGTGCGACTTCTGGAATAATGGTGATCTTGCACAGGGACTACAAAATCAAGTTTCAGGATGCAGAAATATATTTCAGCAGGAGATGAAAAACGATCGCTGTCACATTCATGAGGTGCTGTAGAGAAATGGCTACGTTGAAAAGTTGGGTTAAAAATACTGGCCTAGATATTCAAAGCAGATGAGCTGCACAACCAGAAATGCACTAGTGCAAACCAGAAGATGCACCATGCAATACTGAAAGTTGAGGGTTGCACAGCACAAAACCAGATGCGCATCAATAATGTATGCAGTGCATGTAGAGGGGGCATTCCCATGAATGTGCCATGCATCCCTATATTCAGCTAAAATGTGCAGCACATCTGCTGTGCATCTAAGAGATGAGCAGCCCAAAGCTAGGCATGGAAAAAGTATTCCTAAATGGCCAGCCACCCACCCACCCACAGGCATGTTGCAAAACTGCAGTCAAGCAATCTGAATAGAGCCCTAGGAGGTGCACCAGGACATGCTTCAGGCTTCACTCACAACAGTCATGCTGGGATGGATGAACCCTAAGTCACAGATGCCATGTCACCACCAGCACCATCCAGGGAATAACCCCCTCCACACCTCATCTTGGACATAGATACCCAGCAGCCACTAGACAGTGCTGTTGGGTGCCCCCTTGACCTGCCAGAGGTGTGGACAGCCACAATGCAGCAAATATATCAGGGCCATGGCCTGCACCCATGCACCCTACAGTGTGCAACCTGGTGGTGGCATGCACCCAGGGTACCACTGGGGGCAAAGGTGCCCAGGTAATCTTGTGGATGAGTGGATGCCTGGCACAGGCCAGTGACTGACCTGTGGAACACACCCACTGTGGTACACAATAGGTGCAGACAAATGGGACCTACCCACTAGTGTACCTCGTCACCCTCTGCACACTGCCATTCCTTGCAGTCATCACCATGTTCAACTCATATGGGGGATGGGGCACTGCAGGTCACTGTACGTTACATATGGAACTGGTGTATCACATGCATGGGGTATACCGATCAGACTGTGTCACTATGTGCCCTTCCCTGTAGCATGTCCAGGTGGTTCCCTGTAGCCACTGTCTGGGTGGGCCCCATGCACTCCTCTCCAACCCTGTACATGGCTATGAGATGTAGCACTGTACCAGGCCAGTGTAGTCCACCATCCCACATATAAACATTCCATCACATCTGCCTGCTAGGCTGCAGTTCCTCCTGTTCAATTTTGTGAAGCGGTGAGGCAGCCCTAAAAAGCTGGAACTGAGCATGCCTGTGGTATGCAAATCGACCAAATACATTCCAGTAATGGGCTCCAGCATGTGGGAGATGGACTTGGAAAGCACAGTGAGGTCATTTGCATATTCCAGCTGAATATTGCACTTTTGTCCACCGTACATGCGACTCTGCATCGCACATTTCTCCATGCTCCACATAGGGCTAAGGTCACCTGCTGTGTCGCGCATCTCCCACTGCACTATCGAGCATGTTTGGAGCATCTCATGGCACATCTTCTGAATATCTTATTATTTTTGGCTGACACATCTCAAATGCGCAGCGCAGGCACTTGCGTGAGTTTGCAGGGGATTTTTGAATATGGGGGCCTCTGAATGTTGGCAAAGTTATGAGTTGGTGTTTGCAAAATTCAGTATAGCTTCAGAATTTTCTTTTTTGTTTATTTATTCGTACATCAAATTTAAAGCATAGCCTTCTTATGACACTGACTCATGAATAAGGTCCAAGAAAATGGTCAACTGCTGTTTGAGAGGTGATATTTTGCAGGGACCATGAAGTCACCTTTCAGGATGTGTGAAAAAATTGGTTAGGATTTGAAAAATGACAGCTGTCACATTTGGTGGCTATGTTGTGCAGTTTTTACACACGTGTGTATGTATGTATATATATATATATATATATATTTATATATAGAGTTGAGTAGCCATTTCTATGTTAAATCTCAAAGTTTGCTCTTTAATAACTGTCAAACTGTTGTCTGATTTGCCTGAAATTTGGAAAGTAGAAAGATTTATCATAGATCTCCAGACCTAGAAATTGTTGTGTCGATCAGATATACGGTTCCGGAATCATAGTATGCTCAAAAAGTGAAAAATCCCCAACATTCTGTTTCCTTTAGACGTGCATATTGGCCTGAAGAATGCATTTGAATGGGTTAAATTCAGGGGGTTGCATGGGCCCTGGTTAGCAGTGGTACCTTTTGAAGATGTCGTGAAAACATCTTGCTCCATTCAAAAGTTATAGCATTTTTAGTATCCTATTACTGTATATCTTATGGGAAAATTTATATGTGCAGCTTGAAAATTGTCACAGTCATATTTTTTGTGTCAAATTTGCCAAAAATAGTATCAAGATTTCAACCTCTTGTTTTCAGTTTGCAAGAAAAAAGAAACTATATAACTCAAAATATACTGCACTTTTTAACACATCACCCATTGGGTTTATCCATTTGGGACCCGACACACAGCTGATCTCTAAATATGTTTTTTTAAATTTGTTTTTGCTTTTTAATCACGACAACATTTTTTGATTGCAAAAAGATCCACGATCACTTCAAAATATAACCGCTGTTCATTTCTTCTTAACCGTAATACTATCCCCATTATAGAGATAGGACAATTGTGGTAAAATGAATGTTATCATAGTAAAATAGCACAATCACATTTTCCTAAATGCTGTTTTGTTTGTCATTTGATTGTAGCAAGCTGGATTGTGATATTGGCCTGAAAATTTTCAGGGTGGCAAGTCATTCTGTCACAGATGTGCCTTTTGCTGGTTTGGTTTGAAAACGTTCAACACACCCCTAGTTATAGCAATCTGAAGTTGTGAATTTTCCCATAGGATAACATTGTGGTGGTCGTTTCCTTTGCCACTTGATTGTGGCAATGTGGATTGTACTACTGGCCAGAAATTTTCACAGTGGCAAGCCCTACTGTCACACATGTGCCTCTTGGTGGATGGTAGTAAATATTGAACAGGGCCATAGTTGCAGCATTCTGAAGTTCAGAACGTTTCCCATAGGATAACACTGTGGTACTCGTCGCGCCATTTGGAGACCGTATCTCGAAAAAGGTTTGAGATACGGACTTTTCATTTGAAAAATTGTTAGTCCCCCTTCAAAGGGGGACTAACCACAGAACTAGCTTACAAAGCCATGCAACACCTGAAATTTGAATTTTTTTTTCTAGCGTGTACATTTCCTGAGATACAGTATTTGTGATTTAGTGTTCCAATTGGTCATTTTCATGTGCATGGGCCACTATTATGTCCTCAGAGCCAGCACTCACATTGCATTCTGGTGACATATCTCAGAGACAATGTGAGATATGGATTCTGTCATTATTGTCGTGAGAACTACTCACGCTCATGATTACAACGATTCATGAATCTTTTTTTTAGCAGCTATGGTTCACAAGATATGGGCAAATTAATGTTACAAGACCTCCTTGTCTTATAGGGCTGCTGTATGGCTCCATACTTATCTGTAAGTGGGAGCGCTGGTCCCAGAGGGCCCACGCTCCCACACACTCATACCATTATGGACAAATAGGCGGCTTGGTGGGAGCACGGGGCCCGAAAAGCCACCCTTTCTATTACTCCTGACATTATCCTTTTAAAAAAGAAAGGAAATTCTTTGCAAAAACTTTGTTAATGCATCAGTTAGGGTTGTTTCTACACTGATAAAAGTGTGGAAATTCAACGTTAGGGTTATCACCCCAACACCCCACCCCCACGTCCTTCCTCAAAACCCTAACTGCGCATTCCCCCAACCTCACACACACACACACACACACACACACACACACACGACACATGCAACTTTGTACAACACTATACCACTCAGGCACATCGATGAGCACAAGATTTACTGCACTGGCCTACTTTCACATAACACTATGGTGTAGAAAAACAAATACAGTATAAGCTGTCGTATGCTGCTACCATAGTGTGATGAAACATTACTGCTGCCATATCTTCCTAATACAATTACACTTACTATGAACACATTTTCAGTATATGCATTTACAGGTATATGTGTCATATTTCAACAGTTGGGTCACTGGAAGTATCGTCGCTACCACATAGGCATCTGCTAGCAACACAGATACACCTGACACGTACACAGTACTTTGGAGATACTGCTGTGATGGCACACTATTGGCAACATATGTTGTTATGCTGCTGCATTACCTGCAGGCACTCATTAACAGTATCTTATGGTTACCTTTGCATGTTACAACTGTTGCTTTTACATCTTTCTTGCGAGTAAGAAGGTACAATTTTATTTGTATGAGGCACCCTTCCAGAGCTCAGGGCACCTTAACAATATACATTAAAATAATTTCACAACATTATACATTAAAAACAGATAAAAAATTTTACACTAAGTGATGTATGTATGTATGTAGTGTATGTTACAAGACATTACTTTTATTACTACCACTGTTTGCTATTAGGACTAACTCACTGTATCACAAAAGAAAATGCAAACATCCAATGTGAGTTGCTAGGCTCACAGACACTCCCATTTTTAAAACACTGTGTGGAAAAACATTTACATCTCTGTGTACCCCCAGGCCACTATGACGGCTGCACAGCTCATACACTTGGTGGACTGTGACGATGCCTGTGTCTTCTGGAATGTTTACAGACTTGTCTGTCACTTCTGTTACCTGATCCTGCTTCTCACTGGTTGCTTCTCTTGCCTTGGATCTTGACTATCTTCCATATGTATGTGTGTGTGGGGTGGGGTTGGGTTGGGGAATGCAGTTAGGGTTTTGAGGCGGGGGCATGGGGTGAGTTGTTGGGGTGGTAACCCTAACGTTGAATTTCCAGACTTTTGTCAGTGTGGAAACTACCCTAACTGATGCATTAACAAACTTTTGCAAAGAATATATATATGTGTGTGTGTGTGTGTATATATATATATATATATATATATATATATATATATATATGTATGTGTGTGTGTGTGTGTGTGTGTATGGGATACATGATGGGCATGCATGAGATATGGAAAATATTTTCACTCCTCTATAGTGACCTCAGGATATTCACGAGTGGCGAAGCCATGAGTGAGGGTCCAGAGGTCACTGTGCAGGAGTGAAAATATTTTCTTTATCACATGAGTGCAAATCATGTACCTGATTTATACAATAGGGGCCCCTATTGTTGCAAAACTTACCATTTGCATGGCTTTGTGTAGGTTTGCGTGGGTATGCACAGGTGTGATAAATGTAATATATTTTCACTGTGCTGATATCATCAGCATTCATCTCACTCTGATGAGAAAACACATTTTATCTCACTCATTTATCACTCACCCCCATTGTATAAATATATTTATATATATATATATATATATATATATATATATATATATATACATATATATATATATATATATATATATATATATATATATTCACTGCAAAAAAACTTCACTAATGCACCATTAGGATTGAAATCTAAAAGTAGGAAAATTAAATCTTAGGTTCACAACCCAAGACCCCACCCCCAATTCTTGGCTTCAGACCCAAACACACTCCAATTTATTCTGCTAGCTTCAACCCTAAGGCCCCACCTCCACCCTGCATGCAGAATAAGTGTGAGGGTGTACTGGGCTGTAAACCATAATGCTCACCTCATTTAAATAACTACCTACAGTTTCATGGCTACATAATAAAAGAGTGGGGTGAACACTAGGGTTTGCAGCCCCAAGGTACCCCCTTCACACCTATGCCAGCATGCAGGGTGGAGGTGGGCCTCAGGGTTTGGAAGCCAAGAGTGGGGTGGGGTGTTCGGGTTGGAAACCAAGGGTGGGGGTAGGGACTTAGACTTGGGAACCCTAAGATGTAATTTCCCTACTTTTTAGGCTTCAACCCTAATGGTGTATTAAACAAAGTTTTTTTGCAGTGAGTTTCCTTACTTTTTCAGATACTTTATTTGTATCCCAATTAAGGGTCAGTATTCATGAGGTGGTATGAAAAATGACTATGTTGAAAATTTGAAATAAAAATAATCATCAAATTTTGAACATTGGCTTTTTTGGATGCCACCTCACAAACGGTGGTACTGCCATTTTGTTCATCTGTCCCAAAAGATGATTTCGCAGAGTTACAGCAGCATTCTTCGCCACAGGTGTGAAAAAACATTTTGGGCAGGATTTGAGAAATTACAGCTGTTCTGTTCATGAGACGATGTGAACAAATGGGTAAGCTGAAAAATCTGGGATCAAAATATTGTAAATCACCAAAGTTATGCACCTACATAGAAACTGCACAACGCATGCTCATAACATGGGCAATTTTAGGAATTCTGTCACCAAATTTTCAACATCAGCTTTTTGGGACCCCATCTTAAGAAGACAGATACTGCGATTTTGTTACTCAGTCCCCAGAAGGTGATTTTGTGCAGTGACTGAGTCATCAGCTGATGTAGTCATGAGAGCCAGGAGTGCCACAGCCCTGCCCTGAAGCAGCAAGCCAACCCACTGGAATGAACATCTCATGAGGTGGTGCAGTCTTGAGGGCCAGGAGTGTCACAGCCATCCCCTGAAGCTGCAAGCTGACCCCCGGAACAGACATCCCATCAGATATGCAGTGTGGACTGGCATGCAATGGGCTGCAATTGCCAAACCTGTGTTTTGGCACCATACAGCAGCCAGACTTAATTTCAGAGTGCATTAGCTGCTAAATTATTTATACTAAAAGGACTACCTCTTCTGCCTTTAATTTATCTTGGCATAGCAATACAGATAGTTTTTTGCTTTTGCCTGTTTTTTTGCCAGTTCTAATTGTAGCCCTGTGAGGCTGATTAACTGCACCGTGCTGTGAACTTTAATTTATACTGATGTAACCCCCTTGCAAATGGGGTTCCAAGAAATGCCTGCTTGGGCTTACCTTAGCCCATTGGTTCTATCCTTCTCCTGTTGTCTCTTGGGCTTCTCCTGACTTGGCCCCTAATTTTTCTGGCTTCCCAGGTCCTGCTTTGCACTTGTGAGTGCCCCAGCCTAAAGCCCAAATGAAAATATAGCCCCTCGGGGCTTACAACGCTGACCGCGAGCTCCCACTGCAAAAGTGCTGCCTCCAGGGCAGTGGGAGTCGCGTTGGCACGCAAAGTGCCTTTGATGTGGAGCTGCTTGTTTTGCAGTTGCCTAGGGACTGTGCCATGGGTCCCGGGATCCCTTCCACCTATTTGGGACCTGGTGACCACGGACAGCCTGCAGGGGGACCGCTCAGATGGGAATTAAAGGAGTTCTGACCGGGGCTCTTTTAAGTATCCCTGTGCAGGGCCCCGGTCATCTGAATAATGCATGACAGTGTGTCTGGCTAACTCCAGGGTAGCTATGTTCAGCTCCAGCCAAAAAGTAAAGAATTAAAATGTTTTAAATAATGGGACTGTTGCTGCTTGTTGGGAATATACTGTGCATGTGGGGGAAAAGTGTTTAAAGTTAAAACTAATACTGTTTCCTTGGCAATTCCAGTATTGTGGGACTCTATGTGTCAGCCTGTCAGCTGCTGCAGGGGGAGCTTGCAAAAGCGCAGTAGCGACAGAAATGGTAAAGGAACCACATTCTTTATCTGTGCAGCGACTACAAGTGCAGCCTTTAAGCTACAGAACTGTGGGGCATGTGGGGCAAATAATTACTTCTTTCTGGCTGCACCAGGACATTATTCAGGACTGTATCTAATCTGCTATAAGGGACAGTGGGTTAAGCAGCCATTGCCAACAGTACAGCCAATTGGAATTGCAGCAATAGAAAGCCAGGACTTGTTGGACATTCACTGCATCTTATGGGTAAGCATCCAAGTGCTTATGGGGGCTTACAGGGACATTATTTTAGGTACAAATTCCACAACCCAATTGTGCCTCAAGTGTTCTGATTGACAGGTCTCTCAGCAGCTTGGACACATGTCACCCCATCCCTGCTACCAATCAGGAGTCGAGCTAGGAGCTCTATAAAGAGACAATGTTGCCAGTTTGGCTGGAGATTCAGAGGGAGATTCAGAGATGCAGAGCTGAGAGAGAAAGAGAGCAGCAGAGCAGGCTCCAGCCTGCTGGGAGCCCCCCATGGGGGAGGGTCTCAGGCTCCAGCAATGCCATCAGGCCTGGGCCACTTAATTCAAGCCCTTTCAGTCTTCAGGGGGCATTTGTTATTTTCTTCAGTTAACAGTTAACCAGTTACAGTAATTGTGCTTTCTGCAACAGCTAGTCTGGAGGTTGCAAGTACTGTCCTCCAGAGGCTAGCCTTCCCTCCCACATCGGGGAAAGATGTGGACTGAAGATCAGATGTCCAGCAGCGGTGAGAGCGCTGACTAGACCAGATGACATCATGCAGTGGTGAGATTGCTGACCAAGTACCTCAGTGGTGAGAGAGCTGAAGAAGTGTTCAGGATGCCTTTGATTGCGGTTGAGACCCGTGGAGGAACTGAGTGAGTACCCTTGTACCCCCTAGTGCAAGGGAGAAGCTAAGCAAGTAATCTTGGGGGCCCCAAGCCCCATTAAGAAATATGTGCTGTTAAGTCTGAAGTATTGAAGTTACCAGTCTGGGCTACCAACCCCATAAGAGACTGTCTAGTTCAAGTAATGGATGCATCTTGTCTGTGGCCCAAATGGCTAAGTTGCAGGTGCAGCAAGATGCTGGGCTTAGTGAATCATGTAAATGTGTAGCTATGGGTTAGACTCCCACCATCGTGGAGCTGACTGCCAAGACGTGTTTGCCACTTCATGAGACAGGAGGCCCTAGAGCATATTCACGTCTAAGTTACCCTGAGGAGAATGTACCTATGTCTGAACAGAATTTCATCTAGGAGTGCTTGGTATAAGTGTTAAATGGCTAGATGTGCTGGATAGGACTCTGCTTGTGGATAATGTTCTTGGTATATAGAATGTACTGGATGTGACTGCCTGAAACTAAAGTATGGGATGCTTGATGAAAGTGCTGTTGCCAACTTACTCTGGATGGATGCCTTTGGTATATAAAGTACTGGATGTGACAGTGTTTAAACTGCGTTTAGGATGCTTGACAGAAGCATCACTCTCATTGCATTGGATGGGACTTTCAAATATTGTGCTGAATGTTCTGGATGAAAGAGTCACATAGTTTGTTCTGGAATGTACAGAAGTCTGTGAGTGCAGGGCAATCCCTGATTTGTCTGCAAGTGCAGGGTAATCCCTGCCACGTCTGCTAAAGTGCAGGGCAATCCCTGCAGTGGATGTAAACAGTAATTTGCTGCTTTACAAAAATCTGTTCCCAAGTTGCCCCCACCCTCAAATTAATAGCCGGCCACCTCGACCAGCTGCAACTCCATCAGGCCTGCAATATCTTGGACTGCGGTATCTGTTTAACCAGTATGGTATGAGATTGCGGGGTTTCTGCTGTATCTGGGACTGATACCAGTGTGGATATTATTCATAATTATGTTTAACATCTGATTTATCAGTAGCTAGATAGCCAGGGAGCTGGATGTCTTAAGTCAAATGGTAAAATGTGATTTATGTCTGCCTTTAATCTGTAGCCACCTAGCTGGAGGGTTCACCAGCAAAAATCCAAATGATCTTTGTACATGTGTAAATACGGTAAGATAACCTCTACTCCTCCTGTTTCCCCTTCCTAGCTCCTTCATTACCCCTAAAATATCTTATTTGTTGTTGAAATCCCGTGTGAGCATATTATTAGAGAGAGCCTTTAATTCAAAATGTGGAAATGTGGAGAACTGTGTATTGGGGCATGTCTGGGAAAGGTAACTGGTCACTGCTGGTGGTGTAGCAACTCAGGGGGCTACACCCAGTACCATCTCACTCACGTAAAGTACCCTGAGTGGAGGCACCACGCAAAGGTTTTTAAAAAATGTTATAAGTTAGCGAACACAACCCCCTCAGCCTATGTCCAGGGTAGTAGGCAGAGGTGTAACACTGGGGGTGGCGCCACCCAGGGGTTACACCAAAACCAAATTAATCAATTTTGTTGTGTAACACAGCTTTAACTTCTACATTTTAAATGTATACTTTAATGTGCACGTGGAGATTTACAGGAGTATAAGCTGCAGTTATTCTCCTTTCCTGGGCAGTCTCTAAATGAATCAATTTGTTGTGAATCCCATCATTTCATTTTGAATCCCAGTTTCCCTGTCTATTACAGCCCCCTGTCCCTCAATCTGCACAGCCCCTCCCTTCCCAGTACCCGTATTTAATCCTCAGTGTTTGTTCTCCCTCTCTCCCTCTTCATAGCTGGTGCAGTCATGAGAGCCAGGAGTGCCACGGCCCTCCCCAAAGCTGCAAGCCAACCCCCTGGAACAGACATCTTAGCAGGTATGCGGTGTGGACTGGCTTGAAACAGACTGCAATTTTCAAGCCTGTGTTTTGGCCCCACTAATGACGTGGATCAGCTGCCCCACCACTCCCACCATCACCCTTGGTTGACAGCATATTTTAAAGCTGTGGTCACGTGCTGTTGTACCCCTATCAATCAACTTTCCCATCTGCAGCTTATCAGCAGCCACTACTAGGGGCTGCTATTCAATATCTAACCAAACCCTCTCCAGTTATTACTACACAATGTCACTTCAAAGCCTATCAATCTTTCCACTTCTAGCCCCTCTGGTCTTGTTACCACCCTCCTCCTTCCCAGAGGTGCTGCCCTGCTGCACAGCACCCTACACTGTAGTCACTCCCTATACCACTTCCACGACCTCTACTGTCAAGCTGTTCTTTGCTACTCCATTATTCAATCTGTGGTATGGATCCTCTGTTCCTCCACCCTCCTTTTATGCTGGGCAAATTGCTCTGAAACTCAATACCCAGGTCGCCTCTGTGGCCCCCTCCCAGCTACCGTATGCTTGGTGGAAGCTCCTATGGACCTTGCCAAAAAATAAAATTCTGATACCCCTATTATTCCTTTTATCTGGGGTTGTTGAGCCTAACCCCGGTATAACTCCCCCACTCACTCTAACCCTGCCCCCCCAAGCTGCCCCAAAGCTAGTCTGCAGTGCTGCCCCTAAGTCCACCCTAGCTAGACTGGACCCCCTCCTCCACTCCTTCTGTCATTTTGTCCTTGTCTGTCCTCCAACCACTCATCACTGTGTCTTAGACAAGAACCTGAACCTCCTCTCACTGCAGGACCGGTGACTCTCACACTGTGTCAGAATAATTGCCAAATATTGGGCACTGTCTCTCCTTCCTTATCTTGCCTCCACTCTTTCAGCCCATAACAGTTTGGGTTATACACTTAGGAAAAATGACTCTTGTCTCCTGTCCATTCCACTCATGATCACATTGGCCGGTTAGTTAGCTTTGTCTTATCGCATGCCTAAACTTTGGAACTCACTCCCCCAGATATCCAGCACACCTCCCCCAGTCAGCACCTCAACTCCTTTACTAAAACTCATTTCTCTCCCATCTGCACTTGCTCCAATGTTAGCCCTTGACTATGGATTTCTGGGTAGCTAGCAATTAGAGTTGTTGTAATCCTATGCAGTGTTACCTCACCCCATTGTCACATGTTGTATGCCTCAACTGTAATCTTTACCACATTGTTACAGCCTAATGAACTGTTCACTCTGTATGCTGTGCTGCACATCCACCTTGCATGGTTACCTTGTGAAATTGCCAGAAGTATGCTTTATGTTTGTGCTCCCTTTACTCTACCCCCTGGTGCATCTGGAATCGAACAGTAGACTGCTCAGCATGCCTCCCTGGTAAAACCTTTAAATAAATAAATTGTTCACCATGGGTGCAAAAACACATTTTGGGCAGGATGTGAGAAATTACAGTTGTACTGTTCATGAGGCAGTGGGGAAAAATAAGGGATGCTAAAAATGTGGAGTCTAAATACTGTAAATTACCTAAGTGATGTACCTGTGTAGAAACTGTTCAACGTACACTCATATCATGGCCATTTTTAGGAATTTTTTCACCAAAATTTCAACATGGGCTTTTGGGGACCATACCTTATGAACACTGGCACTGTTATTTTGTTAATCAGTCCCAAAATGTGATTTCACGCTGCAACTGTGAAATCATCTTATGGGTCCAAATAATGAAATGACAGGGACAGTGTTCATGAGGTGGGGTCCCAAGAACCCCTTGTTGAAAATTTGGGGTCATAAGTTGAAAACTCCCTTGACTGCCTTTATATGGTGCTTATCTTTGATTCTTCAGTTTTCAATTCGGCTTTGAAGAGTTTAGACATGTCCTGGTCCAGAGAAGATGACAGCGCTGACCTCCATAGGTACGTATGGGGTAAGGGAGGGTAAGGGGAGGTAGGTGCTCAGTGGGAGGATGGGAATGGGGGAAGGGAACTGGGGAGAGGATGAGGGACCAACTTCTTTTTTACAGGTTAAAAAAAAAGACACTCGGGAATGGTTTTCTTTATTTCACAGGAAGAAAATACATTTTGGCACACTGGAGTGGGATCCCAGTGTGTCACAATAGTGTGGAGGGGGGGTACATGCCCACACAGGGAGTGGGCATCCCGGTGTCGGAAAATAATAAGACAGTTTTATTTCAGCACACTGGAGTGGGCTTTCAGTGTGCCCAGTAGTTGAGGGGGGATACATGCTGACACAGGAATTGGGCACCTTGATGTCAGCAATGCATTTTTACAGGCTGGGGGGGATCTGACACCAGGAGTGGGCATCCCAGTGCTGGAAAAATAAAACAAAAAAACTAAAAACACTAGGGTGGCCTCCTAGTGCATCACATTAGTGGTGTGGGGGGGATAGAAGCCAACATGGGGAATGGGCACCCGGTGTCAGCATATTAAGAGAAAAAAACTATTTAAACACTGGGAGTGGGCTCCCCAGTGTGAATGTGTAGGGGGTTATTGTCTTTCAGCACCCACAGTGGGACTGGTGACCCGTTGTCAGCAACATATAAAAAAAACACTTGGAAGTTTGCACTCAACCATACAGTAACAGGCACAAAAACTGTAATTTACACAAGATACTGTTTTATTTCGCACAAATTACAACACTATCTTGCACAAGTTATGTAATTTGTAGAAACTGTAACTTTCATGCCTGACATACAGTATAAATCTTCCTGTAGGAAATAAAGGGAAATGCAAACTTTAATAACTTTTGAACAGATTAATATTTTTCACCAAACCTTCAAAAGGCCCATCTGTGACCCAAAGGCTTTCTATCCTGAAAATTGCAGAACAAAACCTAAAACTGTTTCTGAGATCCAGGTGGGCAAAGAAATGTAAAGCAAGCATTTGTCAATGCCGAATGTTGTCGTGCAGGCATTGGCTTTGGTAGTCAGTGCAGGAAAACATTTTGGGCAGGATGTGAAAAAAAACAGCTGTACAGTTCGTAAGGAGGTGTAAAAAAATGTCAGTGCTGAAAATGTGGCATGTAAATATTGCACATTTGCTAAGTTACAAGGGTGTGTGGGAAATGCACAAGGCATGCTTGTAACAAAGTCATTTTATGGACGTTTGGCACCAAATTTTCAACATAGGCATTTTAGCACCTCTGCTCATGCACATTGTTACTGTTATTTCCTCAGAGTGTCCCAAGAAGTGATTTTGCACAGCGACCGCGCTATTCTGCGCCAGACGTGCGAAAACACGTGTTGGGCAGGATATTGAAATGATAGCTGTACTGTTCATCAAGAGGTGTAGAAAAATGCCAATGGTGAAAATCCAGAATGAAAATCTTATAAACGCATGACGTTACGAGCGTGCGTGCAATCTGCCAATGCACGCTCGTAACACAGTCATTTTATGGAGTATCATCACCAAATTTTCAACATAGGCATTTTAGGACCTCTGCTCATGAACAGTGTCACTGCCATTTTCATAATGTGGCCTGAACACTGATTTCCCACAGCGACTGCGCTATTGTGCGCCTAAAGTGCGGAAACACATTTTGGCCAGGATGTGAAAAGTGACAGCTATACTGTTCACAAGGAGGTGTACAAAAATGACACCATTCAAAATCTGGCATGAAAATATTGCAAATTTGTGAAGTTACGAGCCTGCGTAGCAGCTGCGCAACATACGCTGATAAAACAGCCATTTTTTTGATTTTGTCCACCAAATTTGCAACATAGGCTTTTTGAGAGCCCACCTCATGAACAGTGGCACTGTCATCTCGTTAATCATCCTGAAAGGTGATTCCAGGCAGTGTCTGAGAAATCACCTTTCCGGACTAATTAACGAAATGACAGTGCAAGAATTCGTGAGGAGGTTAAAAATTTGGTGTAAAAATTCCCCAAAATGCCCGAGATATGCATTAAAGTTGAAAAAACCCTGTTTATTCCATTATACAGCTTACCAGCATTTCCTCAGTTCGCGGTCGGCTTTGAAGAGTGCAGACGTGTTCTGGTCCACTGAAGATCGTCGGCGCTGGACTCCAGAGGTAGGTATGGGGTGGGGGTGTGGGGAGGCAGGGTGCGCAGGGAGTGGGTGTGGGTTGTGGGACGGGTTGGAAGACTACGATGGACCGTTTTGCTTTATAGGTTAAAAATAAAAATTAAAGACATCGGGGACCGTTTTATTTCATAGGTGCTTTGGCATGCTGGGTGGGCTCCAGCATGCCACCAGAGTGTGTGTGTGAGGGTGGGTGGTGAGTAGCCAATGGGGGATTGGGCACCCCCATTGGCAAACAAGGAAAGGAGGGGCGCAGGAGCCGAGGAGGATTGGACACCGCCTCAGCAAGCAAAAAAAAAAGCGAGGGGGAACACATTATGCCGACAGGGAATGGGCTGCCCCATTGGCAAAATTCAAGGGGAGGGAAGGATACATGCCGACGGGCACATAATAAAGGGGGGGTTGACAGGCAACATGGCGGCAGTCACTGCCGCCATGTTGCCTGCACGTAGGGGGAGGTGTGTTGTGGTGATGCTGCATGAGAGCTTCGCTCTCATTACAGCACACCTTTTCTCTGATCTCTTTGCCTCATTAGCTAGGCAGGGTGTCGGCCCCTGCTGCTGGCTGATTGGAGAATGCGGGACACACCTACTGGTGCATGCCCTGCATTTGCCCAACAGTGACCGTGCTTCCAAATCTGCACTAACACAAGATGTTGGCTGTGCAAGTGTGCCAACATAAAGATGGTAAATTTAGGATTTTATGACACTCTGTATCTCAAAAACCACAATATTGATTCACACAAAATTTGGCATGTCAATGGATCTGTGCACAGAGATTATGAGTGCTAAATTTTGTGCAGATATGTTAAACAGTTCCAGAGTTATTAAAGTTCACACTTTCAGTTTTAACATAGAGGTTTGTACTCAACCCTAATGAAGTGGTGCTACTGCACAGGGTATATATATATATATATATATATATATATATATATATATATACATACAGTATATATGGGAGACATGATGGGCATGAGTGTGATATGGAAAATATCTTCACTTCTATAGAGTGACCTCTGAATACGCACGAGTGGCAAAACCACGAGTGAGGTTTCAGAGGTCCATGTACAGGACTGAACATATTTCCCATATCACATGAGTGCCCACCATGTATCTGATATATACAATGGGGGCCTCATTGTTGTAAATGTACCATTTGCGCGGCTTTGCGTGGTATGCGTGGCTTTGCTGGGGTGTGATAAATGTCAGGTCTTATATTTATCACACCCTGTTGAAAGTAACATAATTTATCACACTCATTTACCACTCACCCCCATTGTGTGTGTATATACATATATATATAGATATATATAGATTATATATATCTATATATATATATCTATCTATATCTATATATATCTATATACACACACACACACACACACACACAGTATATATACACATATATATGTATTTCTATCTATCTATCTATCCATCCATCTATCTATCTATCTATCTATCTATCTATCTATCTATCTATCTATCTATCTATCTATATTATAGCACGGTAGTGCAGCTATAGTTAGGGTTGAGTACCCCATTTAAGGTTAATTGGTGAAATTTTGCACCTTAATAACTTTGCCGCCGTTTAACAGATTTGTCTGAAATTAGGCAGTCACGGGGCATAACTATAGATCTTGGGATCTGCCAACTTTTGTATAGCTGCAGAGTTATTAAGCGACATTCGTGCATGCAATTATGTTTTTTTGCGTATTCTTTGCTCGTGCCTACAGGTCGCATGGTTTATGGGACCAGTCTGAAAACTTTAGGGAATGAGTGGCCGGGGTCTCCCATGTGCCTTTTGAAGATTTCGTGAACAAATATTGAACGGTTCAAAAGTTATTCAAAAAACCACTTCCTATTATAAGTCAATGGGAAAAGTTAACAAAAAGTGCTATAGTGTCGCAAATGCACTTTTTAGTGTCGCAAATGATCCTAGTAATGTCGCAAATCCACCATTTTGTTTTCATTTACTTGTAACCCCTTTGTTACCTGGGGTTACTAGAATCCCAGTAAGACCTAGTGGTAGGCAGGGAAGGCAGCTTGTGAAACTCCAGTTAAATGGATTTCACACTGTCTCACTCTGTTCTCAGTCTCAGCTGAGACTGAGGGATGACAACACCATAGAACTATCGCAGCTGCATGAGCCACAATGGAATCTACAGCAAGGGAGTTGAGATAGAATGTTGGGAGGTTTGAACACTAGTCAGTCAGTCTGTGAGTGAGTTGGTGTTGGGAGCTTACTGAGGAAGCAGCACAGCACCTCAGTGTAGGCTCTTTGAGCCTCAGCCCTGACAAAGGGCTACATTTAGGTAAAAGGGTGTGTGTCTCCACCAAAAGAGAGACACCTAAGTAGTTTTGAAGTGGTGGAGACCGCTGTTTCGGGTCTCAGTGCCCCCTTCCTCCGGGGAGAGGGGCAGGAAAGAGTTCCCTGCAGATTCCTGGGGCAACCCCTTGGTTCTGTTACTAAAAAACTCAGTTTAATGCATCAGTTAGGGTTGTTCCACAGTGATAAAAGTGAGAAAATTTGATGTTAGGGTTGAAAACTCCCCCCTTGGACCCACCCCCACCCTGCCTCCCCCAGCCGGCATCAGGGTATGCGTTGGGGTCTTCGGTCCTAACTCTCACCCCACTCTCCTATAGTTCAGCACCTCAGCTTCTGTACACATATGATGGGGTGAGAGTTAGGGCCAACAACCCCAACGCACACCCCGATGCTGGCTGTGGGGGCAGGGTTGGGGGTCCAAAGGGGGTTTTCAACCCTAACATCAAATTTCCTCACTTTTATCGCTCTGGAACAACCCTAACTGATGCATTGAACTGAGTTTTTTTGCCATGAATATATATATATATTCTTCTTCTTCTAGACCTTTTCAGGATTTGACTGTATGGGCTGGCTCATGGGATGGTTATAGCCGATGGTCATTGACAGGGTAAGGCTGCTATTACTGTTGTTCAGGCATCACATTGATCTACCTGTCTCCTGGAAAATCGATTGTTTGAAGCATGGTCCTTGAAGTATAAGCTGCTGCTGGATTTGTGGACTCCTTCAGATCCCTTTGTTAAGCTGAGTTTGATTCAGATTTCTACCACTGGATTTTTGTGTATTATATTATTTATCCGGACTTTTCTGATTTTCCATTTGCTTTGAACACTCTGAAAATGTCCCCTGCTATGTGAGAGGTAGTTTTGGGAGACTTTATAATATCTATTGCACATGAGAGGTGCTTTAGTGTTTAAAAAACACAAATTATTTTAAGTTTTATATTTAATGGTGTTTTATTGTTTAGGGTTAGTTTTGAGTTAGAATTGATTTTAGTTTTATATATAATTTGCCTCCTCTTTGTGAGAGAAAGGAGAGCTTATTTGATAGGTGTGTTTATTTGAGTTAGTTTATTAGATAATTATTATTAAAGATGTGTTTGGGGTTTACAACGATCAGGCGCTATTCTCCCACTCTGCTCCGGGACCTCCGCCCCTTTTATTGTCCTCGGTTGTCTAATGATGTTCTTAATAACTGCCGCATAGCAGTATAACGAGAAGGCACTTAAGGGATGGGTGGGCCGGACAGAGTGGGAGATTGGAGGGGGGTGGGCAGATAGGGATAGTTGGGTCAAGGAGACGCCCTTGGGCGAAATGGGATCAGAAGAGGGGTCCTCCTTGTCTGATTCCCATACCCAAGGGCTCCACAGATTGTGGGCAGGTGCCGCGTTCCTCTCCAAAAACCCATCCAACTCGGGCGGTGCTATGTAATGCCAGGTCTATTAGGCTATTATTGCAGATCTTGTTGCAACATCTGACCTGGCATGTATCACCGAGACCTGGCTGGATGAGAATGCAGGTCCTATTTTAGATTCTGCTGCTCCGGCTGGGTTCTCGGTGATGCACCGTCCGAGATTGGATCGTAGGGGCTGGGGAGTGGCCATCTTTTTTAGATCAGATCTGAGTCTTGTGGAGGTGCCAGTTGGTAACGCCAGGTCTTTTGAGTGTATCCTGGCAGCAGGTGCAGAGTTTAGGATTCTCCTCATCTACCGTCCACCCGGCGATGGTGGAGAATTCCTGAAGGAATTCGTGGACTTCATCGTGGACATGTCATTGGAGTCGCCCAGATGGTTAATACTGGGTGACTTCAATGCCTGGGTCGATGATGAACTCTCACACTTTGGAAAGAATTTCCTCCAACTTATGTCTATGTTGGGCCTGTCACAGGTAGTTACCTCTGCTACCCATATAGGGGGACACTCGTTAGACCTGGTGTTTACACTGGATTTGAATGTTATGCATCTGGGGGTGGAACCAAATGTGTGGACAGACCATCACACCAAAAGATTCAGTTTTGGGGCACCCCCTATTAGGCCTGCCCCTACGGAGATGGTCCAGTATCGCCCTTTAAGGGGAGTAAACCCAGAGGCCTATTAGCGGTACTGGACCTATCGGGTGTTTTGTTGAGAGCATGATCCAGGGACCTTGTTCTGCCTATAATAAAGCAGTGAGCAGGGCCTTGGACCAAATTGCTCCTGTTTGTGTTCGCCCACTCACCCAGCGCCCAAAGACTGTATGGTTTGATGAGTCTTTGAAGGAACTGAGGAGAGTAGGGCGAAGGCTAGAGAGGGCCTGGCGGAAATCTTGCCTGGATGCTGACAAACTTAGATTGATGGATCATTATGTTATCTATCAATTGGCAATAACCCGTAAGAAGGCAGAATTCCTGTCCAGGGAGATTGCTGCTGCACAGAACCGACCAGCTCAACTCTTTCGGACCGTTGACAGACTGTGCAATCCACTCTGTCTACAGTCTGGAAGAGATTTTTCACAAATAAAGTGTGATGAGCTTGCTCGGTTTTTCACTGATAAGATTGCCAGCATTAGGTTGGATATCGGCCAGGCTCATTCTTCAAGGGCTTGCAGTGATCGGCAGGGGGAAACAAACACCTGTGTTGCCTGGTTTGACTTTGGTAGGCCGGAGTTCATGGATATTGTGAGGATTGTCCAGATTGTACGTCCAACCAGCTGCAGTTTGGATCCGGGCCCTACACCTCTATTATTAAGTTGCGTAGATACTATCTGTCCGACCATTGCTGAAATGGTTTGGAAATCTCTGGAGCAGGGGATCTTTCCTGATCCCCTAAAGGAGGCGGTCATTCGACCACTCCTAAAAACCTTCATTGAACCCGAACTGTCCAGCTAACTACAGACCTATCTCTAACCTGCCCTTTTTGGGTAAGGTTATTGAAAAGGTGGTTGCACTGCAACTGGATGACCATATTACAAATCACAATGTATATGATACTCTCCAATCGGGATTTAGGAAAAGACATAGTACTGAGACTGCTCTTGTCCGGGTTCTAAATGATCTCCTGATAGCGAGAGATTGAAAGGCGTGTACTATTTTAGTCCTTCTTGATCTCTCTGCAGCATTCGACACTGTGGACGATGGTGTGCTTTTGGAATGCCTGCAGTTTTACTGCGGACTGTCTGGTACAGTTCTGCAGTGGTTTCAATCTTTTCTCACGGGGCGGAGACAGAGGGTTATCACCGGAATTTATTCCTCTGATGCATTCTCTCTGCCCTGTGGGGTTCCGCAAGGCTCCATTTTAGCACCCATGTTGTTCGCTGTCTATATGCTGCCATTGGGAGACATTATTAGGCAGTACAGCTTGGGCTTTCACTGCTATGCAGATGATACCCAGCTGTATTTGTCTTTTAGTCCCGGACAGGAAGATGCAGTCTCTATACTTAACAGCTGTCTATCTGAGATCAAGGATTGGATGAGTGCCAGCTGGCTAAGGTTAAACCCGGATAAGACTGAGGTGTTGGTGGTGGACCCAGGTCACCTTGAGGCGGGTTGTAGGGCTGGGCTTCCTTTGGGCATATGGATCGATGGTGCCCAGCTCTCAACCTCAGACCGGGTTCGTAACCTGGGCATTATTATTGACGATGGTTTGACCCTGAAGTTTCAGGTGTCATCCATTGTCAAATCTTCCTTTTATCATCTTAGGAATATCGCTCGGGTGAAACACCTGGTTCCTCCGGCTGACCTTCCGGTATTGGTCCATGCCTGTGTTACTTCTCGGCTTGATTACTGCAATGCCCTGTACCTAGGGCTACCAGGGGTTGATATCCGCCGCTTGCAGCTGGTGCAGAATGCAGCAGCCAGGCTTATGACTGGGACATCTATGAGAAGTCATATTACACCTGTGCTGCGTGAACTTCACTGGCTGCCGGTTCAGTGGCGGATCACTTTTAAGGTCGGGTTACTGACCTATAACGCCCTACCCGAACAGGGACCGCGGTATCTTCAAGATCTTCTTGTTCCCTACTGTCCTTCTCACCCACTCCGCTCCACCGACAAGGGATTGCTAGAGGTTCCCAGGGTTCGTTTAAAAAACTCTGGAGCTCGGGCTTTTTCTATGCTGCCCCTACCCTGTGGAACTCTCTACCTCATCGGATACGAGGCTGCCTGACCGTTGAGAGTTTTAAGTTAGAATTGAAAACTTATTTATTTAAACAGGCATATGGAGAGTGCTTTTATTGTTTTTATTGTAATCATATTGTTATTGTTGTTGTATGTTATATGTATGTATTTTAATTGTGTATTTGTACAGCACTTTGGCTTTGAAAAGCGCTTAAAAAATAAATTTTTACTTACTTACTATATATATATATATATATATAATATATATTATATATTACAGGTAGCCCTTATTATTATCTAAATTATCTAAATTCAGCAAGTTTATGTAGCTGTTATGGTATCAATGTGACTTCAAGAAGCTGTTATCCCCTCTTATGTCACATTGATACCATAACAATGGGAGTGGATCTATGCATATATGGGTCCTTTACACAAGCGGTGCACAATGAATAGCCGCTGTGATGAGAGTTGGCTCTAATCTGTAGAGGCACTACGGGAAACATAGTAAGGACTATCTTCAGTTTTTGCCCATACACTATAAAATATAATGGATGGGGATTTATCGGTAAACTTACTGAAACAGTTTATCAAGGTTACCATGCCAACCATAAACCTCTTGAGCTTCGCTCTCAAGGTTTACATTGTCACAGTAACCTCTCGAAGCAATTATTGGGTGATTACTGATCAATCCCTGTCTGTTATCCTCACTATTATACTAGGACAGTCATGCCAGTATAGTTAGGGTGAAATGTCACTTCTATGTTAAACATGAAACTTTAAACTTGAATAACTTTAGAGTCATTTAATGGAGTTGCATGAACACTGGCACACTTAATCTCTAGTAGTATGGCTGCTGAAGTGCTAAATTTCTTACAAATCTGTTCTGTGGTTTCTGAGATATAAAGTGTGGACAAAACAGAAATATTTGGGGGGTTTGCCATTTCTTTCTCAACCTGGATCTCAGAAATGACCTTAGGTTTTGGTCTCAAATTTCACAGATGTGTCTTTTGAAGGTTTGGTGAAACAATATTAATCCGTTCAAAAGTTACTACATTTTTATTTTATCTATTATTTCCTATGAGAAGAATTATGGGTCAGGTATGCAAAATGCTATTTTTTGCACACTACAAGTACTTTGTGCAAAATACCAGCTTATTTACGCAAACAAGGCCAGTATTTTGCGCAAAGTCCAAAATTATTCGATTGGTGGAGCTGTGTTCTGTCTGCCATCTTGTGTGCTGCTTAGTGAGGATCTTGAAGTACAGAATGTCAAAAAAATAAATAAATAAATGTGATCAATTCTGCTGTACTCTGATGTTTTTTTCTGTTTGTTTTAAACTGGCCCCAAACAAGTTTTATATGTCGGGTGCCAGCTTATCAAGAGAATGGCTTGTAGCCCATTCTCTGTATGAGAAAAGCGGCATTGTATTGACTTCTGCACCTGCGGCTGGAACTCATGCTGCTAGCTGCACAGTCAAGGAAAACCCACTCTGTAAAACCCATACAGATTAATTTGTGACTGTTATACCTGGAACAAGGAGGCATTATAGTGCAGTGGTTTAAGGCTCTGAGTTGCAAACCTGGAGAACTGGGTTTGAACCCCACAGTCCTCACTTGTATATTGTGTGATCCTGTACAAGTCAATTAACTTCTTTATGCTCCCAAGTCACACCTGTAAACAAGTTTTCAGCTTAGTGTGTCTCTCCTGGTTAAAAAAAAAAAAAGGACTGTTCCCTGATGTCTTTTTTTTTTCCGATGCAGAATCCTGTGTTGAAATTTTCAATAATTTTGATGCAAAATCCTGGATCAAAGTAGTCTACCCTCTAGCAAATTTCTTTTTTTTGCTCCTATCCCCATATTGGTATGTCTCCCCCCCCACCACACACACACACTTGTATTTGGCACACTGGGAGCCCACCACAGTTTGCCCAAATGTTGTATTGTTGCAAAACCGTAAAATAAAGAAAACTGTCCCCCCGACATCTATTTTCTTCGATGCAGAGCCTTGCATCAAAATTTTCAATGCAGGATTCTGCATCAAAGTACTCTGCCTTCTGTCAAATTCCTTTTTTTGCACTGACATGGGGTGCCCAATCACTGTGTCAGTATATATCCCACACACATGCACACACTCGTTTATTTGGCACACTGGGAGCCCACCCCAGTGTGCCAAAATGTTGCAGTGGTTTAGAACCTGTAAAATAAAGAAAATCATCCACCAGCATCTTTTTTCCCCTGTGAAAAAGAAAACATTCCCTCATCGTCTCCCCAGCCTCCCACTGAACACCTACCTCCCTGCACCCCCCCCCCTTGCCCTTTCCTTACCTCTGGAGGTCGGCAGCTGTAATTTTCTTTGGATCAGGACATGTCTGCACTCTTCAAAGCCAAACTCCAAACTGAAGAAATCAAGGCAAGCGCAGTACAATGGGAGTCAATGGGGGGGGGGTCAATTTATGCTGATATTTCAGCCATTTGTAGGAATTTTGGTCCCAAATTTTCAACATGGGGTTCTTGGGATCCCACCTGGTGAACACTGATACTGTGATTTCGATACTTGGTCCCAAAAGGTGATTTCAAGATCAATGCGCAGAATCACCTTTCAGGACTGATTAACAAAACAGCAGTGCCACTGTTCATGAGATGGTATCCCAAAAAGCCCATGCTGTAAATTTGGTGAAAAAATTCCAAAACATGACTGCGTTATGATTATGCATGGCACAGTTTCTACAGATGTCAATAACTTCACCAATTTGTAATATTTTCCCTCCAGATTTTCAGCATTGCCATTTTTTATATACCCTTATGAACAGTACAGTCATTTTTCACATCCTGGCCAGAAAGTGTTTTCTCACCTGTGGAGTAGAATGATGTGGTTGTTGTGTGAAATCAATGTTTGGAGTGGATTAACAAAATCATCATGCCCCTGTTCATGAGGAGAGATCCCAAAAAGCCCAAGTTGCAAATTTGGTGAAATAAAATCCCCAAACTGACTGCGTTACAACTGCATTACAAGCATGTGTTGTGCAGTTTTTACGCACGCTCGTAACTTTGCCAATTTTTCATATTTTCATGTTTTTAACAATACTGTTTTTTCTACACCACCTCATGAATAGTAAAGCAGTAATTTTTCAAATCCTGCTGAAAATGTTTTTCTGCACCTTTGGTGCAAAACGGCATTACAGTTGTGCAGAATTACATCTCAATAGGAATTTGAAGGTTTTCTGTACTTGGTACATGTGGTGAGGTAATAAGAAGGTTATGTTGACCATTTGGGGTGAAAATTATTTAGGATGGCATAGTTATGACTATTTGTTGCAATTTCATTACACCTGCTTGTAATTTAATATGTGGAAGTGCAGGGGCCAGAGCCCCTGTGTTTCCACAGCTATTTACATATGTGCAGCTGTGGTTGGATAGGAGGGCAGGGTCCGCAGGACTCTGGGCTCCCACTGTAACATATGAATACTGTTGTACTATCAGAATGGAGTGATGGGAGCGCAGAGTCCAAAGGACCGTGTGCTTCCACCACGACATACGAATACTTTTTTACTATCTGGGTGGCAGGATGAGAGTGCAGGGTCCTTGGGACCCTGCATTCCCACTGTCACATATGGTTGCTGTTGTACTATCTCAACAGAGGGATGGTTCGAACCCTGCACTCCCATCACAACATATGGATACTGTTTTACTATCTGGATGGAAGGATGGACCCTGAGCTCCCACATTAAAATGAAGATACTATTATGCTATCTCAAAAAGTAAGGAAATCAGTTGCAAAAACTTTGTTAATGTATCAGTTAGGGTAAATACCATGCAAGCAAAAGCAGGAAATGAGTCATTAGGGTTTCCAACCCTAATGCCCCACTCCACGGTTTCTACCTCTACCACCCACCCCATCCCCCCACCCTCCACACACCAACAGGAGTCATGGTGTGCCACAGGGTCATCAGGCAAAACTCTCACCCCATTGTCCTATACTGTAGTGCATAAGATTGTTTACACATGGAATGGTGTGAGAGTTAGGCCTGATGACCCCATGGCACACCCCAATGCCTGTTGGTGTGTGCAGGGTGGGGGATAGGGTGGTAGGGGTGGGAACTCTAGGGATGGGGCGTTAGGGTTGGAAACCCTAATGCCTCATTTCCCTGCTTTTGTTCGCATAAAATTCACCCTAACTGATACATTAACGAAGTTTTTGCAACTAATATATATATGTGTGTGTGTGTGTGTGTATATGTTTATATATATATATGTGTGTGTGTGTTTATAAATGCTTAAAACAAATGTGGGAGTTGGGAACACATCTGGGGCATCCTGAACGTGACACTAGGGGACTGGACACCCCCACTTTTACTCTTCTGTTTGTGGGTGGGGGTATGGGGTGGTGGGTGCCAAGGGAGTAACCCTGTATGTGTATGCATGAGTCAGTGCTCCTCTGCTATACAGATGTCAGTTTTCAGTATACCCCCCCACACACACCCCCACAAGTAACAGATATAGGTGTTCTGTTAAAAGATGGAATCCTATAAATCAGTAAGTAGATTCCTTCCCTGGCCTGGAGAGATCATTGGCAGGTGCCTTGAACCAGTTGGGTGCCTAGAATTAGCAAAATTACTCATTACATAAAGAATCCAACGTACCAAAAAGTAAAATAGATTTAAATGACACCTAAACTCTTATTTTATGTTTCCTGAAATTGCAAAATTCAGCTTCGTTTGTTTAAGAAGACTCCCCCTCTGTTAAACAGTTCTGTTGTTTCACTCTAAATATGATGTGTAACATGTTTTGTACCTTTTGAATTTTGTAAACACCCTCTTCTGTGCAGAAGTCAGTGCCGAGAATAGCTCCTAAAATAGCTGGGACATATAAACATATGAAATTTGCCAGCAGATAAAGGCCTAGAGGTCCATCAAGTCTGCTCGAATGTGCAGTTAACACCCCTTATTCTGCAGCTGCTCCTTCCCCACTCTTCCCTTCTACTGACCCTCCCCCTTGCCCTGTCCCAGACCCTTTTGAAGCAATCCACTGTTCTACTGGATACCACTTCTGCCGGTAACGTATTCCATCCAGCTACCACCCTGTCTGTGAAAAAAGTGTCTTTTCATCACCCTCCTGAAACTTCCTCCCTCCAGTCTCATATAATGGCCTCAGGTGTCCCTCTCCTTCCTTACTTTGCACAGCCCCTCTGTACCTGTCTTGTTTATTTCTTTCATGTACTTATAGGTTTCAATCATGTCCCCCCTGTCCTTCCTCCAGCAAGTACATGTTCAACTCCCTCAGCCTCCTCTCATATGGTAAATCCTGCAGCCGCTTGATCATCTTTGTTGCCCAGTACTGCACTCCCACCAGTAACTTAATGTTCCTCTTCAGGAACAGGTGCCAGTACTGCACACAGTACTTCAGGTGCGGTCTAACTAATGATCTGTACAGTGGCAGAATCACCTCCTCAAGGATATACCCCTTACAATACAACCCAGCATTTTGTTGGCCTTTGAAGCTGCCTTCCTGCATTGTGCCGAGTTGTAAACTGACCCTGTGATGCACACCTCCAGATCATTCTCCTCCTGTGTCTTGGCTAGCTGCACTCCCCCCAACTGGTAACTGCTCCTTGAGTTCTTCACCCCAGAATGCAGCACCTTGCATTTTTTGGCATTAAACCCCAGTTGCCAGGTATCTGACCAGGTTTCCAACTTTGCCAGATCATCCTGCAACCCATGCCATCCCCCTAGGTCGGCCATCACTGCTCCCAACTTGGTGTCATCAGCAAACAGACTGATCTTGCTCTTGATACCCAATATTATGTCAGCAATGAATATCCTAAACAACACTGGTCCAAACACTGAGCCCTGCGGTACACCACTTGTCACTACCCTTCGGGATGAGAGCACCCCCCCCCCCAACACCACCTTCTGTTGCCTACCCTGAAGCCATTTCCCTACCCATCTCAAAAGCTTTGCACCCACCCCTGTGCCTTCTAACTTACTTCCCGGCCTCCCATGTGGCACCAAGTCGAATGCCTTACTAAAGTCCAGATACATGACATCCACTGCATGGCCTCCATCCAGTTGCCTAGTTACCCAGTCATAGAACTCCACCAGGTTGGTTTGGCAGGATCTGCCACATATAAAGCCATGCAGTCTGCTGTCCTATAGTCCTTTCGCCTCCAGGAAGACCATCAGCTTCTCCTTCAGGATAGTCTCCATTAGCTTACCCATGATGGATGTGAGACTCACCAGCCTGTAGTTCCCTGGTTCATCCTTGGGGACACTCTTATGGAGGGGCATCACATGAGCCATCCTTTAATCCTGCGGTACACACCCTAAATGTAGTTAGGCATTAAACAGTCTGTCAAAGGTCCCACAAGGACCTCTGCCAGCTCCTTCAGTACCCTGGGGTGGATCGGATGCCATCTGGGCCTGGTACCTTGTCCACCCTCTGTACCCTCAAACTCTCCAGAACTCTGCTCTCCATGATTTCCCTGTCTGTCACCCCCTCCCTCCCGTTTCTGCCATTCCTCCCCCCTCCAGGGTATCACCCTTCTCTTCTCCTTAGTAAATACTAAGCAAAAGTAATCATTTAGCACTTCTGTCTTATCACCCCCTGCTTCCACCCAACCCCCCTCCTTCCTAATCCTTACTATTTGGTCCTTGCACTTCCTTTGCTCCGATGTACCTGAATAAGTCCTTCTTCCCTTTCTTAATGCCTTGCACCTGCCTGAGTTCCATGGACAGCTTGGATCCCCTTACTGCCATGTCACCTCCTTCAGTTCCTTCAGATAGTCCTCCTTGTCCTCCCCGCTCCCTATTTTCTTGTACCTTCTAAAGGCAGCTCTTTTCCTCCTTACCTTTTCCATGACTTCCTTACTCACCCAGCTAGGTTTCTTTGTCCTAGCCTCCTTGCTCTGGGCCTTGCTTCAGGTTCTGGTTGCTTCCACTATCCCCAGCTTTAAGAGCTCACACCTCTGGTTAGTGCTCATACTATGTTGAATTCTGGCCACGTACCCTTTTACCACTTTTCCCATCCTCCCAAAGTCAGCACTTCTGAAGTCCAGCACCCTTGTGCCAGATTCCACTCCTTCCTGATCCATATCCAATGTACTGAATG
Source organism: Neoceratodus forsteri (assembly GCA_016271365.2). NCBI lineage: Eukaryota > Metazoa > Chordata > Ceratodontiformes > Ceratodontidae > Neoceratodus > Neoceratodus forsteri. The sequence continues at coordinate 26,332,422 of JADMNL010000035.1, read as the reverse complement.
GTGGTGACTCCCTGCCAGTGGTTCATCCATCGTAAGTTTCCTCACAAACTCCCCATTTGCCAGCACATCAACAAGGGCATTCCCTAACCTGATTGGTTCACTGACCATTTGTATTATGAAGCTGTCCTGGAAGGCAGCCAGCAGTACCTGCTCCCTTCTATTCCTGGTTGTTGGGGTACTGCAGTCCACTCCTGACATGTTGAAGTCCCCCACAGTCACCACACTACCCTTCTCAGAGGTCCTCCTGATCTGTTCCTGACCTGATAATTCCCTAGGAGTGATGGAATATCGTATGGCATTGACGTGACTGAAGCAAGATTGTGGTGAAAATATACTGAATTCCTATGGGGACTATAAAAATACTGTATCTTTGTATTTCGGCTTTGTAATGCCCCTCAGCATACTAACTGGTGCCATATACATGTATTACAAGCTAATACAGGATCACTGCTTTTCCTTCTTTTTGTTCGCCTTGCCCCAGAGATTCCAGCATGGGGAGTGATGCATGGATGCACGCACATGTGGTGTACATCATGCTCTGGTGTCTACCTGCCCCAGAGATCCCAACATGTGAAGTGCTGCATGCATTCATGCAAGTGTGGTGTGCATCACGCACTGGTGTCTCCCTACCCCAGAGATCGCAGCATGCGGAGTGATGCATGCATGCACACAAGTGTGGTGTGCACCATGCTCTAGTGTCTCCCTACCCCATCAATCCCAGCATGGGGACTGATGCATGCATGCAAGCAAGTGTGGTGTGCATCTTGCACTGGTGTCTCCCCTCCCATCAAGCTGCTATCATGTGCGCTGCCACCTGTGGTCACCAGGTGGCAGTCATGCACTGGAGCTGGCTGCATCCTTTCCTAGAGGAGATTGTCCTCTGGAACACTTAAACCTCTTCCCTACTGTCAGCCCCCAATGACAAGGGATCGTATCTGAATGGGAGTCACTGATGTCCCAACATAATATATATTTTTTTTCAATTAATCTTACTTTTTATTTTGCAGTGGCGATGTATCCACATTTGCACAGGTCTCACAAACCAACTAACAGGTGAAAGACAGCAGCGTCTTCATGCTTGAAGTTGCTCTGTTACATTGTACCATCCTAGTTTAGATACAGCAGTAATAATAAAGGTTTCTTACCTGCCTCCTGGGGACAGTAGAGTGGAATTTGGGCAGTTTGAAGGAACATCCAATAGTACCTGTAAACTAAGAATAGCAATGGGGTCACAAAGGATCTACAGCTCTTTAGTAACTAACTGGGGCAAACAAGGTACTCTAAACATAAAACAACACTCATCTGATACATGTGGTCAGTGTTCTCCAGTGTCGGGGTTGGCATCTTTATTGTTCCACTGAACCTGTAGACAAAGCGGAAAATCAGTTTGTGTCAGTAACAAAAATACGAAGGTGATATGTTGGGTAGAAAGAGACTACTTTTTTGGGGGGGTTAAAGTGGATTGGTTGGGAGTGTATGTGCTAGTACTAAGGCAATGAACAGGGTTCAGGAATGGACTTGGATCTTTCGTGGATGTCAGCATAGAGGATATGAACTGGATATAGCATCCCTCAGGGCCCTCTCTCCTCATGAGGGGAGCAAGTTGATTCACTTATTGACTCCCTCCAGGGCAGGATGAAGCCACCACCTTTAGCACACCCTGTATCATTGACAGGGTGATGGACTGGCAAAGTAACCAACAGTCAAGGGGGGTGGATGTCCATCCCCCCTCCTGTCACTGTCAAGGGGGTAATCTGTGGGGGGGGCACCAATAGTCACTGGTACGGGTCCCACAGTGACCTGACCTTCATCCTGCTAATTATACTCTTCCAAATGTTTCTTCTCACTGCACTTGTCACAGTGCAGTGCACAGGCCCATTAAGTCACAACCTATATATCAACCCCTATTAAGAGAAGCTTCCCTGGACCAACACAAGGTGTTGTATGAGTGCCAGAACACTGTTCTGTCCCTCCTCAAACTGCCAGTGCTGCATGCCACAGTGTCTTCCCTTCAGCCTTGGTCCACTCTGCCAGCTCACCAAGATTGCACCCAAATGCAGGCGACTGGCACAGGAGGGCAATGCATTCTCCACTGGACCAATAGCCATCCCTGCAAACAGTGTTACTTCATCATTTTTTTGTGACATTGTATCCCCAGATTTTGAACATAATCTTGTTATGACACCACCTCATGTAGTGAGTAAGTGAAAACATTCAAATTCCAGCCAAAAAGTAATTTTACATCACAAGGGTGAAAACCCATTTTGCTAAGATTTAATAAAAAATATATACCTAGAACAAACAGGTGCTGTGAAAAAATGGCTATGTTGAAAATGTCCCTCTCCCACCAGCATCAGCCCCACTCCCCCCCCAGCATCAACCCCATCACATCAGTTGCCCCCCCCCCAGCCTCCTTCTCATCCAGCATTAACCACTCCGAGTATCGGTCCTCCTCCCACCAGCATCAGTTGCCCCCCCCGACATCAGTAGGAGGCCCAGTTAACAGTAACAGTGGGGAACTGATCTGGGCATTCTCAGGGAGGCTGACACTACCTGTGAATGAGCAAGTTGTTGATACTGGCTGTGAGGGAGCAGGGAAGCTCTGGTCATGGAAAGCATGCAAACCTATGGGGAAGGGTAGATCCTGTAAAATCAAGGATCACAAAATATTTATGGGGAGACAGCCAACAAAGTAAGGGAATGGAAGACTCATTTTGTCATTGATGCCTGATACAGAGCCAGCCGCCATGTGCAGACCCAACACCCCTGACCAATGCAGTGTTCCTCCTGTAGTGCCCCGAAGTAACAGAGTCCTGTGTACTATAGAGATAGGTTAGCCAGGGACTCCAGGAATGCAGGACAGAACATAAGAGTGTTTGGGGACCCCGCAGGGCCTTTTAAAGTATAGCCAAGAGAATTATAATATGTATGGGGTCCCAGAATATAATGTGGCAGTGGCAGTTGCTTAGGAGGTAGGACACTTGCCTCTGAGGCCAGGAGATCAGAAGGCTGTGGGTTCTATCCCCACACCAGGCATTTGGGTTAATATCCCAATACTGACACTGTAGTGCAGCATGAGGGGTTGCTGCACTCCTGAGGCGCCATCTTTTGGATGAGACATTAAACTGAGGTCCCATCTGTCTGTTCTGATGGTAGTTCAGGTGGATGTTAAAGATCCCATGGCACTTCTCAAAAAGTGTACAGGAATTTTTATTGGAGAAAAAAAAACATAACGTCATGGGGTATAAAGGTAATCATATTTACGTCTCATTAGTTTATACATTTATATTCATCACATGTAAATCATTTCAAAAAACATATCTTCATAGTTAACTTGTAATCTGACTTCACAATTAGTACAACTACAGTAAAAGAAAGAAAAAAAGAGACCACCCCTTAAATCCTGTTACGTCATATCTTACTGAGTTCTGTATTATGTCCCATGCAGTACTTCAAAACAAAGAAAAAGATCCCTTTGTTTCCGCTATTTATGTAATATGGTCTAAATGCATCCAGAGGGGGACCAATCGACTTACAGCCCATACTGTACCTGTCAGTCGGTGGGCAGCCGAGTGGTATGTGGGTGGGATGCAGCCACCCGCCGATGACCAGGGAGAAGCGGGGTGGGCAAGAGGTTCTGTGTGGGTGGGAGGGGTTGCTGGTGGCACTGGATCACCAGGGCAGTTCATTATGGAGGTTTACCATGATCATGGGAAGGGGTTGGGTGGGTTCCACTAGACCACCAGGGATGGTCATTTTTACAAGTACCCCCCCCTACAAATGAGGGTTCCTAAAAGCCTTTCCGGAGCTTGCCTAAGTGCTCCCGGCCTAACTGGCATTCGGCATAAGGCCGCTTAAATGTGGGTGCTGTGAGTGTTTTTAGAGCCTCTGGTACTGTCTCTTTAAGAGCTGCCTGCTTGCAGGTTTTATTAGTTTGTGTAGGGGGACTGTGGGTTTACACTCGAATCCCACTCGAGTTGTTGTCTGAATTGCTTCGTTTCTGCAGTCGCAAAGAGAGCAGAGGGAGCTTGGTTAAAAGATGTAACTTCTTGCTGGAAAATATGTAGTGCCATCACAAAAATGTAGTTTGTTTAACCTGCCTTTTTTGCAGCTGGGACTCTGTGTGTTCAGCCCCTCCATTTTGGACCCAAACTGATGAGATGGACTAATTGAGGAAAGGGGGCTTTAAAATGGAGACTGCTGGAGCCAATTAGAATTTGGACTCCCACTGGGAGCCTGCCTGAAGGGGAATATATGGCAGGTGCTCCTGGGAAGTGTAGTTTTGGACCCTGGCACCTTTTTGCACCAATAGAGGGCGTAAGGAGTGACTGACAAAACAAAGCAGCCAACCGGAGCCCTGTGGAGGAGAAGAAACTGCCTTACAACTGTCCTGGAGGGGCAGAGTCATTGGTGATCGTGAAGGTGGAAGGAGCTCTGACTCCTGGGCTGTGGAAGTCTGTGGAAGCGCGTGTGGCAGGCCAAGAAGTTGGGTGATAGCATCGCCAGAAGGAGCGGACAAGATCCGTGGAGGAGTGCAGGTGGAGGAGGCTGTACGTTTACAGCTACCTACCAGGCTCACCCTGTAGAGGACTGGAGAATCTGCTTCAATCGCGTTCGGTCTGTCAGGACATGTAAAGCTGCATCGTTTGGCCCGGTTATTGCAGTGAAAGCGATCAGGAGTATAAAGCAGCTGCCTGGTATGGTACCCCTCTGCTGTTCATATAAATGTGTGGAGACGTGTTTTGATCTCAGGCTTGGTCTTGCGAGTGGTGTGAGAATGTTCTTTCTGCAGGAGTCGTGAGTACTCAGTCAGGGTAGCTCCCTGTCAGATGTTCCTTAGGAGGGCAACATTTGTCTGTCTGCTTTACTGGCTACACGAATGAGCCTGCTGGCTCTGCTTAATCCATTTAGGCATCAAATACTCGTTTTCTGCATCAGGGTTCCAACCAGCTGCACCAAATAGGCTAGCCTTCTATTGCCTGGGTACCCAGAGACAGTGACTTATAAGTTTGGCCTGTGTACAGTGCCCTAGGTGTGTGTGTGTGTGTATATATATATATATATATATATATATATATTAGAGTGTTAAGCTAATCAACCTGATCTCCCCAGTCCTTGTTATTTCCCCCTTAATAAATCAGATTTGTTGTTGCAAGGTATACTGTTTGAACTGCGTGTTTGTGCTATCCTTTTTTGCATGGGTATTTGTATAACTGCACCTTATTTTACAGGGGGTCCTCAGCACCAAGTTGGCCATCCCAACCTCGGGGTAAGAGTGAGTCATAACACAGTATGGGAATTGCTGGTGAGTCACTAGTGGGAAGAGAGGGGGATTGCAGTGACCCAGAGGGCTGTGACCAGGTCACATCTGACTGTTCCAACCCCAACCTCTGGGTGGAGGCACCCGCCATTGGACCTAGGCCCCTCAACCTGTCAGTAGTCAGTCAGGCAGGGGTAGTAGCCCTTGGGATAGCGCCACCTGGGGGTTACATACAGGTACTAGGGAATCGGGGACTCGGGTGGGAGGGGAGGCTACTAGACCACCAGGGATGGTCATGTATTAAACATATGGGGGCATCGGGGACTTGAGATGGCCACTAGACTACCAGGGATTTCAGTGCTACATATGCCATGATCACAGCTATGGGGCTGTGAATACCCCGGGATCCCCAATGCACACGTCATGCTGTGCCGGGCGCCGGGCGCAAGTTGCCAGGCTGCCCTGTGCAAGGCATGCAAATGGGGCCATAATGACATGCAAATGGTCCCATTGCATCTTGCATATTTTATGGCCTCATTTGCATGCTCTCAGCTGACTATCGCAGGTGATGCGCCCAGCGCAACTGCATTTATGCTGGTGCATCCCCCTACTCTCTGGCTGTGGCTTGTGCCGGCGCTGTCCCACTGTGCCCTGCGCAGTGCCACTGTGCCATGTGCAGTCTGTGCCATATTCAATGGTGCTGAGCCATGGCACATCTCCCTTGAATATCACCTGGCCCTGGCACCAGCGCAGTCCGAATATCTGTGCTGCTGTATATAACAAGCATTTGTCAATGCCAAATGTTGGCTTGCTGACATTGGTAGTGCAGGAGTTAGAAATGAAAAATAGGAAAGGCAGTGAAGTATTACAGTAACGTTAACACTCCTCCCCTGCAGAGACTGAAAGGCATTGGGAGTGTGGTTTTGTGTCAGCAATAACATTGACTCTTCTACCTCACCACACCCTGCAGAGAATGACAGGTGTTGGGGTGTGCATTGGGGTTTTCGACCTTTATGCTCACCCCATTCCATAAGGACTAAGCTGAGATGGGTGCAATTTAGGAGAATGGGGTGAATGTTAGGGTGACGGAACCCAAGGCACACCTCAATGCCTGTCAGTGGCTGTAGGGTGGGGGGGTAGGGGTAGAATTCTGCAGACATTATGGATGATGACCCCAAGTTATGTCCCCGATGCCTGTCAGTCTCTAAAGGGTGGGTGTATGGCTGGAAACCTTAACACCCTGGGTGTTTGTTGGTATTTTCACTCCAAATATTTAACATTTTGGGACCCTACCTCAAGATCAGTGGCACTATCATTTCACTACTCAATCCTGAAAGATGACTTTGCATGGGAACTGTGTCATTGGGAGCCACAGGTGTGGAAACACATTTTAGGCAGGATGCAAAAAATGACAGCTATACTGTTAATGAGGAGGTATAAAAAAATGGCAATGTTGAAAATCTGAAGAGAAAATATGAAAAATGTGCAAACTTATGAGTGTTCGTAGATACTGTGCAATACATGCCTGTAAAGTGGTCATGTTTGGAACTTGTTTTACCTAATTTTTCAATACAGGCATTTTGGGACCTCTCCTCATGTACAGTGGCACTGTGATTTTGTTACTGTGTCCCGAAAGTTGATTTTGCACAGCGACCACGCTCATTGTGTGCCACAGGTGCAAAAACACATTTAGGGCAGGATGTGAAAAATGACAGCTGCTCTTTTCATAAGGAGGTGTGCAAAAATAGCAATGTTGAAAATCTGGAGTGAAACTATTAAAAATTCTCGAAGTTACAAGTGTGCATGGAAACTGCGCAATGCAGACATAGTAATTTTTATGTTGCTTGCACGCATGTGCAAGAAACATAGTGCCATCAACGGAGATTTCGGAGGTGTGTCACCTCCTCCTCCAATTCAGTCAGCCAGCTGGCAGGCGCGGCCCCTGTAAGCCAATGCATTTTGGAGCTGTCTATGACACACTCCAAAATGCGGTAGCACCGCTGCAGTTGAAAGGGGCTCACGCTTCAGTGAGCAGAGATAAGCAGCCCACTGAGCGTAGCTCCCCAGGCGTGCATGCCCCCCGCACCTACTGCGTAACCGGCGGGGTGCCCAATCCCGTGGCGGCAGGCCCATCTGTCCCCCCAGTTGTAAGGTGCCACGCTGGAGCCCACCCCAGCGTGGCAATGAGTCCATGGGCCGACGGGGTGCCCAATCCCCGCCAGCTGAACGCCTCTCAATGTCTCTTGAAGCACGCTGGGAGCCCACCCAGCGTGGCAAACGTCCCACGAGTCTTTTTTATTTTAAACCTAAAAACGAAACGGTCCAGCGGAGTGTCTCCACCCCTCCCACAACCCGCACCCACCCACTGCGCACCCAGCCTCCCACACCCCCCACCCCATACTACCTCCGGAGCTCGGGGCGATGATCTTCGTGGACCGGAACACGCCTGCACTCTTCAAAGCCGACCATAACTGAGGAAATGCCGGTAAGCTGTATAACGGCCTAGATAGGGGGTTTCAACTTTGTTCATATCTCAGGCATTTTGGAATTTTTTTGCAAATTTTCAACATGGGGTTTTGGGACCTTCTCATGAATGATGTCACTGTCATGGCGTTAACCGGGCCGAAGGGTGATTTCGCGCAGTGACTGTGCAGTGACTGCGTAAATCACCCTTCAGGCCCAAATACCACCATAACAGTGACATCATTCATGAGAAGGGGTCCCAAAAACCCTATGTTGAAAATTTGGTGTAAAAATTCCAAAAAATGACTGTTTTACGAACGTGCGTTGCGCAGCTCCTACGCAGGCTCATAAGTTCGCGAAATTTCAATATTTTCACTCCAGATTTTCAACATTGCCATTTTACCACACCTTCTTATGAGTAGTACAGCTGTCATTTTTCACATCTCACCCAAAATGTGTTTCTGCCCATGTAGCGCAGAATGGCGAAGTCGGTGTGCTAAATCAATGTACGGGACAAATTAAGAAAATCACAGTGACACTGTTCATGAGCAGAGGTCTTAAAATGGCTATGTTGAAAATTTGGTGAAAAAATTCCTAAAAATGACTGTTTTACGAGCGTGCGTTGCGCAGTTCCTACGCAGGCCTCGTAAGTTCACAAATTTTCAATATTTTCTACCCAGATTTTTCAACATTGCCATTTTACCACACCTCCTTATGAGCAGTACAGCTGTCATTTTCACATCCTGCCCAAAACATGTTTCCGCCATGAAGCATAATGGCGCCTGGGCCAGTGTGCAAACTTCAATGTATGGGACACACGAACAGTCAGTGACACTGTTCATGAGCAGAGGTCTTAAATGGCTATGTTGAAAATTTGGTGAAAAATTCCTAAAATGACTGTTTTATTGAGCGCAGCGTTATGCAGTTCCTACGAGACGCCGTAAGTTCGCAAATTTTCAATATTTGCACTCCAATGACTTCCAAATACCTAAACAGCACATAGAAGCAAGCAACATTCGGCAATGACAAATGCTTGTTTGGAACTTTTTCACCAAATTTTCAGCATAGGCACTTTGGGAGCTCAACTCATGAACAGTGTCACTGTGATTTTCTTAATCTGTCTTAATCTGTCCCAGATATTGATTTCCCACAGTGATTGCACCTTTTTGTGCCACATGTGCAAAAACACATTTCAGGCAGGACGTGAAAAATGACAGCTGTACTTTTCATAAGGAGATGTGAAAAATGGCAACTTGGAAAATCTGGAGCGAAAATATTAAAAATTCTCAAAGCTAGGAGTGTGCATAGAAACTGTGCAACACACACTCATAACACAGTCATTTTTTGGAATTTTTTCACGAAATTTGCAACATAGGCTTTTTGGGAGCCCACCTCATAATCAGTGGCACTGTCGTTCTGTTAATCAGTCCTAAAAGGTGATTCTGCTGCAGTGACCGTGAAATCACCTTTTGGGACCGAATAACTAAATGACAGTGACTGATTCATTAGAGCTGGGGTCCCAAGAAACCAATCTTGAAAATTTGCAGCCAAAAGTAAAAACAATGGCTGAGATATCCACCTAGGTTGCCCCCCCCCCCTCCATTTATGCCATTATACAGCTTCCTGGCATTTCTTCAGTTTGTGGTCGGCTTTGAAGAGTGCAGACGTGTTCCCGCTCCACTGAAGATCACCGCTCTGACCTCCGGAGGTAAGTATGTGGGGAGGGAGGAGGGGTACAGAAGATGAGTGCAGGTTGGGAGGGGTGCTGCACACCATGAGGGATCATTTTCTTGTTTTGCAGGTGTAACCCTAGGTGGTGCTATCCTAAGGGATACTACCCCTGCCTGCATGACTAGATGCAGGTTTAGGGGCCTGAGTTCATGAAGCGGGTGCCTCCACCAGGAGAACAGGGTTAATGGTAGTGTAGCTGCTCTGGGTACAGTCCTCCGGGACTCCGATGTTACTGTCTATGTTACAAGTAATAATATAAATGGAAAGTGACAGCCCTGAGGGATGATAAGGGAAGAAAGCAGCAATTAATTAATTGTTCTGGTATTGTTACATATGTAAAATTACTCTGAATGTATGGATTGCAAGAGTCCTGAGGGATGGTATGAGAAGAATGGAGTGATAAATTGCTTTTGGTATTGTCATATATGTAAAACCATTTTTATGTTGATTGTGCACAGCGCAAGATGCATACTGGGACAGCTTGCTCAGAAGGAGGTTGTGGAGGCGCGGCACTGTTGTGGCCAATGCCCCCACAGCCTGCAAAGGCTTGTCCCACTTCCCCCAATGCTGTGGCACGCTGCTGGTGTCAGTAGTTTGGAACCTTGCCATCAACTTGAGACATATCAGCCGCTGCAATCAGAGGCCACCTTGTCATTACAGCGTAAGCTATCTGCTGCAATGAGGGAGCGGCCCGTCATTGCAGGGTGGGATCTTCACACACTGATATTGTTTGTGAACATTGCGGCAGTTTGCCGCCGTGTTCATAAACAATATTCACCCCCCCAACATGTTTACTTGCCGACAGGGGCCCCAATCCCTGTCGGCTTCAGTGCCTCCGTGTTTCTGTTGCCAATGGAGGAGCCCACTCCCCATCAGCATTAGGTAAACCCCCCTTCCCACTTTCATTGTCTGCAGACGGGGTGCCCGATCCCCGTCACCATAATGATACCCATTTTTTTGTGTCCCGATGGGGTGCCCAATCCCCATCGGCTACTGCTGCCCCCAAAGAAAAGCCTCCAGTGACATGCTGAGAGCCCACCCCAGCGTACACATGCCCTGTAAAGCTAAAATTGGTCCCATACGTCTTTTTTTTTCCCTGTAAAAAGGAAACTGTCCTCGGCGCTGTCCTTGCCCCCCACCCACAACCCGCAGACCACCCACTGCACACCCTGCCTCCCCATTACCCCTCGCATGCCATACTTACTTCGGAGTCTGGCATGATGCTCTTCGATGGACCGGGAACACGTCTGCACTCTTCAAAGCTGACCGCGAACTGAGGAAATGCTGGTAAGCTGTATAATGGTAGAAATAGAGTTTTTCCAATTTTAATGCATATCTCAGTCATTTTTTGGAATTCTGGCATCAAATTTTCAACATGGGGTTTTTGGCACCCCTCCTCATGAATTCTCAAACTGTCATGGCGTTAATCGGCCCCGAAAGGTGATTTCGCAGTCACTGCGCAGAATCACCTTTCGGTGACAATTAATGAAACGACAGTGCCAGTGTTCATGAGGTGGGCTCTCAAAAATCCTATGTTGCAAATTTGGTGAAAAAAAAACAAAAAAGTGACTGTTTTACGAGCGTACGTTGCGCAGTTGCTATGCACGCTTATAAATTCATGAATTTGCAATATTTTCATGCCAGATTTTCAACATTGACAATTTTTCATACCTCCTTGTGAACAGTACAGCTGTCATTGTTCACATCCTGTCCAAAATGTGTTTTTGCAGTTCTGGCGCAGAATAGCGCAGTCGCTGTGGGAAATCCATGTTCAGAACAGAGTAAGAAAATGACAGTGACACTGTTCATGAGTAGATGTCCTAAAATGCCTATGTTGAACATTTGGTAATGATACTCCATAAAATGACTGTGTTACGGGCGTGTGTTGCGCAGTTTGCACGCATGCTCGTAATTTCGCAAATTTGTAATATTTTCACTCTAGATTTTCAACATTGCCATTTTCCCACACCTACTTATGAACAGTACAGCTGACATTTTTCCCATCCTGCCGGAAATGTGTTTTTGCACTTCCGGCGCAGAATACGGTGGTTGCTGTGGGAAATCACTGTTCAGGGCAGATTAAGGAAAGGACAATGATATTGTTCATGAGCAGAGGTCCTAAAATGCCTATGTTGTAGATTTGGTGATGATAGCCCATCAAATGACTATGTTACAAGTGTGCATTGTGCACTTTCCACACACCCTTATAACTTCACAGATTTGTAATATTGTCACAACGGATTTTCAACAGTGGCATTTTTTCACACCTCCTTACGAGCAGTACAGCTGTCATTTTTCACATCTTGTCCGAAATGTGTTTTCACAGTTCCGGGGCAGAATAACACGGTCGCTGTGGGAAATCAGTGTTCGGGACACATTAAGACAATGACAGTGGTAGTGTTTATTCTAAAATCCCTAAGTTGAAAATTTGGTGATGAAACTCCATACCATAACTGTGTTACAAGCGTGCGTTGAACTGTTTCTACGCACCCTTGTAACTTCGAAAATTTTTAATATTTTCGCCCCACATTTTCAACAGTGGCATTTTTTCATACCTCTGATACAGCTGTCATTTTCCACATCCTGCCTAAAATATGTTTTTGCACTCCCGCCGGACAATTGCACGGTCGCTGTGGGAAATCAGTGTTTGGGACAGATTAAGATTGAGTGAGTGAGAGGGGGGAGTGACTGAGCTCAACTGAGCTCTGTCAGGACTGCTGTGGATTTGTTTGTGAGCAGAAAAAGGCCCCAATGCAAGAGGCCAGTACAGAAGGGCAGCCTGCAGCACTAGGAGAAACCGAACGAGAGAGCGAGTGAGGAAGGGGGAGTGAGCGAAGTCAGCGGAGCGCTGTCAGGACTGTTGCAGATTTCTTTGTGGGCAGAAAAAGGCGTCAATGCAGGCAGCGGTCTAGTACAAAAAGGCAGCCTGCAGCGGTGGGAGAAACAGTACGAGTGAGTGAAACAAGGGAACTGAGTGAGCTCAATGGAGCTCTATCAGGACTGCTGCAGATGTCTGTGGGCAGAAAAAGGCACCAATGCAGGCAGGCGCCCCATACCAAAGGGCAGCTTGCAGCGCCAGGACAAACAGAATGAGCGCGTGAGAGAGAGAGACACTGAGCGACCTCAACAGAGCTCTGTCGGGACAGCTGCAGATTTCTTTGTGGACAGACAAAGGTGCCAACGCAGCCAGGAGCCCCTTACAAAAGCGCAGCCTATAGTGCCAAGAGAAACAGAATGAGCCAGTGACAGAGCGGTAGTGAGCAACCTCAACGGAGCTCTATTGTGACTGCTGCAGATTTCTTTGTGGGCAGAAAAAGGCGGCAACGCAGGCAGGAGCCCAGTACAAAAGGGCAGCCTGCAGCGGCAGGAGACACAGAATGAGTGAGTGAGGGAGTGAGAGTGAGTGAGCTCAACGGAGCTCTGTTGGGACTGCTGCAGATTTGTCTGTGGGCAGAAAAAGGCAGCAATGCATGCAGAGGCCCAGAATAAAATGGCACACCTGGACTGCTAGATGAGACTGACTTCACCTTCACCTTTTCCAATCTAATTGCCTGTGACAGACAGCCCCCCTGCTGATCTGCTGTCTTAGATGCTTTCTGTATCCTGTCATAATGGTCAGAAGTTCTGGCTGCAAGTTGCATGGTAGGGGCAGCCCCCCCTCGAGGCATTTCCTATGGCTCTTACTGGTGACTCTAGCCCTCTCATGGGATATTGAGCGCAACCCTGGTCTTACCCAAAAAGCCTCTTCCTCACCTGTGGGCTGGTTGAAGGGCAATGGGTTGAAAATAGCCCACCTCAATATTTGTAGCCTCCTGCCCAACCTGGCTGACCTCCTTGTGTGGGTCACTCACCATAAGCCTGACATCCTGGGTATAACGGAAACTTGGCTGAAGCCGTCAACCTCGGACTCAACATGTGCACTTCCTGGCTATGACCTCGTCAGGCACAACCACCCGGGGAAAAAAGGGGGGGGAGGGTGGTATCCTGGTCTATTACAGGAGTCACCTTAATCTTTCTGCTCTGTCCTGCCAACAGTCTTTACATTCACCCTGTGAACTGCTGCACACAGTTCTGTTACTCGAGAACACTAAAAAGCTACACTTTGCCTGTACTTAAAATCCCCCTATAGGGGGCATATCGGGGTTGTCCTACCTCCTTGACACTGTAGGGGCAATGACTGGGAATAATGAGCTAATGATACTGGGTGATCTCAACTTAAACTGGCTTGTGGTAATGCTAAGATGTATGAGCTCCTGCTTGCTGGTCTCTCACTGTCACAACTCATTAAGGAACCCACTAGGTGGTCCTCTGCTGGTGGCACAGGCTCTCTCCCAGACTGGGTGCTGTCCAATAGACCAGAGATGATTGGTACTCTTCCTGACTCCCTCTCCAACCACTCCCCTGTGTTCTGTGTATGGAAGCTCTCCTCCCTGAAAATTCCTCATAAAGTCATCTAAGTTAGGGACTTCTCCAGGTTTGACCTGGGGACTTTCCGTAATGATCTACAGCTTACTGACTAGTCTGCAGTCTGGAATGCCCAGGACTCAGCCTCTGCAGTCAGTCATTTTCTCAGCACCTTAGGGGTGCTGCAGGATAAACATGCCCCTCTCATCAGATGGAGGGTAAGAGGGTCTGCTACCACGTGGTTGCATGGGAGCCTCCTTACCCTCTTGAGGACTAGGGACAAGTGCTGGGCCAAATTCAAGGTCATCATGGACCAGGCCATATTTCAGCAGTATAGGAGGCTCAGGAATGAGTGTAAGAAAGCAATCAGGGCTGCCAAAAGTGAATTATGCAAAGCAGCACTGCTGAATTCAGCTAAAGGCCCTAGGACTTTCCTCGAGGAACATAAAGAACATAGTAAGTGATTCCTCCAACGGTGAGGCCGCTTACATGCTCATTGATGGTACTAGTTGTAACAATCCACTTACCATCGCCAATGCATTTATCAACCACTTCTTGGACCTGTCTGCCTTCACCGCCCTATTCTCCTTCAGTGGTTGTAATAGTTGTGTCCATGACCCTGCTCCACAACTGGCTCCCATCTGCCTCTTGTTATTCTATTTCAAGGCTGTGACGGCTCAAGAGATGCAGAGATTGCTCTCTGGTGTCTCCCCCTTCTCCAGTGCTGGCCATGATGGCATGGAACCAGGCCCGGATTAATATGTATGCACATGATGCCATGGCGTAGGGCCCCAGGGTTCAGGAGGGCCCCCGGCCAGGTGCCCGACTATATAGTTCAATCAAATGCAGGGCTTATTGCATAACTATTTTTTCCTCCGCCACATCCCTAATAACTATTTTTCCTCCACAGACCACCTCCCAACCCTAGCCAAAATGCCGAGCAACAGTTTTCTCCCCGAACCCAGGCAGCCAGGTAGTGGGTTACAATATGGAGGCACTGCACAGGGCTAAATAAACAAAAAATAGCATAAACCCGAGCCCTGGCTGGTTACATATACAGTACAATAAATAAATAGTACATAGTATGCCACTGAATGTTACATTTCACAGTCTTCTTTCTAGTTTGCCCCTGGAACTGAGTCAGACTTTACATTTCACACCTGAAACTGAGTTCCTCAGGGCTTCTCTCTCCATTTCAAACACTGCTGATTCTTCCCTGCCATGCCACATGTCCCAAGTCCTCTGCTGTACCATGGAATGCTGCAAGAGCAATTCTGCAATGGGCAAGCAGCAAGATTACTCCCACACATGGGACTCTTGCTTGCAATACCTCACTGGAGCAGTTATATGGCTGAGTTTATAATGGTATAGGCAAAGGCAATATGCCTTGGCTGTTCATGTTACCATGACATGATTGACAGTGATCTCTCCCGCATAGTCATATGTACTTACAGAGTATTTGCACACCTGGAATGTGTATACTTTTCAAGATGAACAGTATCTGTTTATACCACCTGACTGTTGAATGTTATACTGTTCTGGACTGGTTTCTCCTGTTAGCCCACATTCTACTTGTCGCTCCAAATAAGGTTATGTAGCCAAAGATGCTTAGCATTTTGGTGCAATGTAACTGACTATATGCAATGTACTGATACTACTGCTGGCAATATGCCTTATCAAGATGCTACACTGGCCCTGTGTATGTGCTTTAATGAAATAATCAATACTGATAATTAAAAGAAGCACTCCTACTTTCCCGTGGTGAAAATCCACTGACCTGATAGAATCCACCGCATGAGTTGCACAGCTGCTCGGGCAGCAGACAAGTGGCCAAGGCCTTGCAACATGGTATGACCTAAACCAAGTACAACTGACATTTGTTACAGGATGGGCACAGATGCTATGTGGGGGGGTGGGAGCCCTGCTTTAACAGTTCTGTACACCCTCATGACCACTGGACCCTTATTCCCAGTGCTGGAATTGGAACAAATTCACTGGTGGAACCCACCACATATGATGAAGGATCAAACATTCCTGATGGGACTTTGGGGCACATTTCCTCATTACATGTTAAATTTATAAACTACTTTATTCAATGTTATGCCATTGAATGGTACATTTCGGTTTTCCTTCTATTTTGCCTCTGTAACTGAGTCAGAATTTAAATTTCATTCCTGAAACTGAGTTCCTCAGGCCTTCTCCCTCCATTTCCACCACTGCTGATTCTTCCCTCCCATGCTATACAAGTCTCAAGTCCTCTGCTGTAACATGGAATGCTGGGAGAGACAGCAAGTCACTTTCATTTTACAAAAAAATATCATGTGGCATTGAAAGGAGATATGGCAGTACAGCAGATCGTGGCATGTATTAGAGTGCCAACCTAGGAAGCCCAGTATCCAGACCACTTCTACCTCCTGGACTGTCCCAGGCACCGCAAAGAGCACCCCACTACAATATGAAGTGACTGTAATGCAATGCGGCTCATGAGTTCAGCTTCAGAAATGACACTGGATTCTGGAGCGGCTAGCGGTTGACTCCACAAAAACAGGATACATGACAGTATGATATGTGGATTGGGAAAAAGTGCCAGGACTGGATGATATGGACCCCAAAGTGCTCAGAGAAGTGGTGTCAGAACTGACTTGAGTTATTGAAAGGGCTAATCGATAGCTCGCTATGGTTGGGGGTTGTTCCAAGGGATTGGAGGACAGTGGACATAGTCCCAATACTAGGGGGGAAGATAAGGAGGATCCAGGTAACTACAGGCCCATCAATCTTACCTCCACTGTAGGTACTGTAAACATTTGGAGACACAAGTCAAGGAGATGTAGTTACCTACCTTCTAGGCCCTGGTATAACATCTGCCCATACTCTGCTTTTACCCACCTGGTGATGTTATCCAACTAGCACCCAGGAAGGTTAGTCACAAAGGCTGGTCAGCTATTACACTAGTTACTATTCGTGCTAATAAGAAAAGACCACACAGAGGCTGGAGATCATTTCCAGTATCAGTATCCGTTTATTTTACATCAATGAAAATGTCTGCCTTATTAAAGAATTAGAATTGTATGGCTGCACATTTACTGAAAAAAACAAACTCGAGAATTTATCATTCCACGTAATGCTTTCCACAGCCCATAAGTTAGAAAATATTCAGCCCTTTGTAGCACCCCTTCCCCCACAAAAAAAAACCTAGGTAAAATGCTTTAAAGTCCCAGTGAAACCCGTAGTTCTCTGTACTTGCATAGTTCTGTCTACCTCACAAGAATGGGTGCTATCCTTGCTGTTGAAGCACTCTGTGCAGTACCATAAAGCAGCAGCCAAAGCCACAAGATGCTGGGATGCTTTGCCAGAGGAATCACATCCGGTAAAGGGGGGGTTATTCTGGCATTGTACAGATCCATGGCATGACTGCATTTAGAGTACTGTGTGTAGTTCTGGGGCCCATATCTGAAAAAGGTATCAGATCACTGGAGAGGTGCAGCGCAGGGCAACTAAGATGATCCAGGGCTTATGGGACAAACCATATCAAGAGAGGCTCTGGGAACTTAGTATGTACTCATTGAGGAAAAGAAGAGAGAGGGGGTACCTGACAGAACCATTCAAGTACATTAAAGATATGAACAAAGTGATGAAATTAGGGTTGCCAACAGCCCCGTGTTTTAAGGGATGTCCCATATTTCAAGGTAAAATTGCCTGTCCTGTAATAAATCCATATGGGATGCCTTTTGTCCCGTATTTTTGGGTTGGTCCAGTTAAAGACTCGATGTCCCAATGTTCCTAGCGGCTGGAGCTAGCCGCACCACAGTACACATGCGCTAGGAATGGTCGAGGATGTCATGAGAGAACAGGAAGCATGGGGAATCATTTCAGCATGCTCAAGCTCGTGATGCTGCGAGCTGTGTGATCAACTCAGATCAGCCTCAACTGGGTTCCTGTGCAGGTCTTAGAGTGAAGTGCATGCTAGAAGGACAGACAGTACAAAGTCTTTGTGCATCCTGGTTCCTGACCCACAGACCACACTCTGATTCCCAGTCACTACTAAATGCCATCACAGCTGTGGCTGACTGACTGGCCTGCTGAGGAGGTCGCAGAACTGGAGGACAGTGTGTGTGCTGCTGAATGAGCTGCCCTGCTGGGCCTGGCTGGCCTGAAACATAGAAACATAGACTTTGACGGCAGATAAGGACCGCTTGGCCCACCTAGTCTGCCCATTTCCCTACCTAGAGGATAAGCTGCAGATCCTATTTAACCAACAGCCTATTTCTTCCTACCCCCCACAAAAATTGCCTTATGTCCCATGCATTCTTGAATTCTCCCACAGTTTTAAACCCACCAACCACCTCAGAAAGGCTGTTACATGTGTCCATCACCCTCTCTGTGAAAAAAAACTTCCTCACATTAGTGAAATCAGAGTCGTCACAGCTAGTGCCTCACCCAGACTCAGAGTAACAGGGAGAGGGAGCCAGAGAGGAGAGAACGGGACTGCAGAAGAAAGGCCTGGCCCGGCCAATGGCGATGACTTGGTGAGTGTCGCAGGCAGTGAAGTGATGAGGTCACTGGCAACTTGGTAAGGGGCCAATTGGGTACTGGTAATGGTACTGGCTTCAGGCAGCAAGTAGCAACACAGTGGAACTGAGTGGACTGACTTCCGGGGGAGAGTGGGGCTTGTAGCAGTGGATGAAGTGGAATACTGTTTGGCTTCTGATACAGCTACCTTCACCTGCATTCATGTTGCAAAAACTGAGGGAGGGGACTTAGCATCAGTAGTAGATCTTATCAGTTAGTGGAGACAACGGTGGTGAGAGTGAGCGCGTTCCTTCTTTCTCTGCAACAACCAGTCGATAGCTACTGCACTTGCCTGGGGGGCTGCCTGAAGTCTGAGGAGCCTGGCCTGGAGGAGGAAGGAGGCATGGGATCAAAGCAGGGTGACTGGCTCTGGTAAGAGTGAGCACTGGGTGGGCAGGGGAGTGGAGGCTCTAGCCAGGAGAGACACTGGTTAGCCAAAAAAGCCAAGTTTATGCTAAACAAATTAAACACTTTGCAAGTTGAGCCAGGGTAGGAAAGAAAGAAATGCATATCACTAATTTTCTCTGCAATAGAGTTTGTAGGTTACATGATGCTGCAAGTTCCGAATCTTTGGGTATTAATTTAGAAAGCATCTTTTAAAGTGCAAGTTGTGGGCACTCAGTTTCATTTTTTGTATTTCTTGGTTTCTTCTGTGTTTTTCAATTGATCTGTTTGTTTGCATTTCATAAAGAAACAAGCATTTGTCAATGCTGAATGTTGATTGCGTTGGTCCGTTGAGATCGCTCACTGGCCCTGTGTCACTCAATCATTCTGTTTCTCCCAGTGCTGCAGGCTGCTGTTATGTATGGGGCTCCTGCCTGTGTTGGCACGTTTTTCTGCCCACAAAGAAATCTACAGATGTCTTGACAGAGGTCTGTTGAAGTGGATCTCTCCCCCTCTCTCACTCACTTATTCTGTTTCTGCTGGCGCTGCAGACTGCCCTTTTGTACTGGGCTCCCACCTCTGTTGGCAGCTTTTTCTGCCCACAAAGAAATCTGCAGCAGTCCTGACACAGGTCTGTTGAGGTCGCTCACTCCCCCTCTCTCACTTGCTCATTCCGTTTCTGCCGGTGCTGCAGGCTGGCTTTTTGTACTGGGCTTCTGCTTGCATTGCCACCTTTTTCTGCCCACAAAAAAATCCACAGTAGTGATGATAGAGCTCCATTGAGCTCCCTCACTTCCCCTCTCTCACTAACTCATTGTGTTTCTCCCGGCACTGCAGGCTGCCCTTTTGTACTGGGCTTCTGCCTGCATAGGCACCTTTTTCTGCCCACAAAGTGTAGTGGACTCCTGCATCTCTTAGTGCCTTTTTCTGCCCACAAACAAATCTGCAGCAGTTCCGACAGAGCTCCGTTGAGCTTGCTCACTCCCCCTCTCTCACACGCTCATTCCGTTTCTGTTGGCGCTGCAGGCTGTCATTTTGTACTGGGCTCCTGCCTGTGTTGCCGCCTTTTTCAGGCAACAAAGAAATCTGCAGCAGTCATGAAAGAGATCCATTGAGCTCGCTCACTCACTCACACCCCCTCTCTGACACGTTCCTTCTGTTTCTCCCGCTGCTGCAGGCTGCCCTTTTGTACTGGACCCCTGAATGCATTGCTGCCTTTTTCTGCCCACAAAGAAATCTGCAGCAGTCCCAACAGAGCTCTGTTGAGCTTGCTCACTCCCCCTTCCTCACTCGCTCGTTCTGTGTCTCCTGCTGCTGCAGGCTGCACTTTTGTACTGGGTTCCTGCCTGCATTGCCAGCTTTGTCTGCCCACAAAGACATGTGCAGCAGTCCCGACACAGCTCTGTTGAGGTCTGTGTTACAAGCGTGCGTTGAACTGTTTCCACGCATCCTTGTAACTTCGCAAATTTGTAATACTGTCATGCCAAATTTTCAACAGTGGCATTTTTTCACAACTCCTTATGAACACTACAGCTGTCATTTTTCACATCCTGGCTAAAATATGTTTTTGCACTCCTGCTGGGCAATAGCCAGTCACTCTGGGAAATCAGTATTTGGGACAGATTAAGATCGACCGAGTGAGAGGGCGGAGTGACCAAGCTCAACTGAGCTCTGCCTGGACTACTGTGGATTTTTTTGCAGGCAGACAAAGGCCTCAACACAAGAGCCCAGTACAAAAGGGCAGCCCGCAGCACTGGGAGAAACAGAATGAGAGAGCGAGTGAGGGAGGGGGAGTGAGCGAACTCACCGAAGTGCTGTCAGGACTGCTGCGGATTTCTTTGTGGGCAGAAAAAGGCGTCAATACAGGCAGGGGCCCAGTACAACCGGCCAGCCTGCAGTGGTGGGAGAAACAGTATGAGCGAGTGAGGCAGGGGACTTAGTCAGCTAACGGAGCTCTATCAGGACTGTTGGGATTTCTTTGTGGGCAGAAAAAGGTGCCAATGCAGGCAGGAGCCCGCATAAAAGGGCAGCTTGAGGTGCCAGGACAAACAGAAAGAGCGATGAGAGAGGGAGACTGTGCAACCTCAACGGAGCTCTGTCGGGACAGCTGTGGATTTCTTTGTGGACAGACAAAGGTGCTAATGCAGCCAGGAGCCCCATACAAAAGCGCAGTCTGCAGCGCCAAGAGAAACAGAACGAGCGAGTGACAGAGTGGTAGTGAGCAAGCTCAATGGAGCTCTACTGTGACTGCTGCAGATTTCTTTGTGGGCAGAAAATGCGGCAACGCAGGCAGGAGCCCAGTACAAATTACCACCTTGCAGCACCGGCAGAAACAGAATGCAAAAGTGACAGAGGTGGAGTGAGCGAGCTCAGTGGAGCTGTGTCGGGACTGCTTCAGATTTCTTTCTGGCCAGAAAAAGCAGCCAATGCAGGCAGGAGCCCAGTACAAAAGGGCAGCCTGCAATGCCAGGAGACACAGAACGAGCGAGGGAGGAAGGGGGAGTCAGTGAGCTCAACCGGGCTTTGTTGGGACTGCTGCAGATTTGTTTGTGGGCAGAAAAAGGCAGCAATGCATGCAGGGGCCC
Organism: Neoceratodus forsteri; assembly: GCA_016271365.2. Taxonomy (NCBI): domain Eukaryota; kingdom Metazoa; phylum Chordata; order Ceratodontiformes; family Ceratodontidae; genus Neoceratodus; species Neoceratodus forsteri. Next base: position 26,311,026 of record JADMNL010000035.1, on the reverse strand, counting down.
ACTACAAAAGGGCAGCCTGCAGTGGCAGGAAAACCAGAATGAGCGAGTGAGTGAGCTCAACAGGGTTGTATTGTAACTGCTGCAAATTTCTTTGTGGGCATAAGAAGGCAGCAACACAGGCAGAAGCCCAGTAGAAAAGGGCAGTCTGTAGTCCCGGCAGAACAGAATGAGCGAGTGAGAGAAGGGGAGTCAGCGAGCTCAACGGAGCTTTGTCAGGACTGCTGCACATTTCTTTGTGGGCAGAAAAAGGTGCCAACAAAGGTAGGAGCCCAGTACATAAGGGCACCCTGCAGCGCCAGGAGAACCAGAATGAGTGAGTGAGACAGGCGGAGTAAGCGACCTCAATGGAGGTCTGTCGGCACAGCTGTGGATTTCTTTGTGGGTAGAAAAAGCCACCAACACAGGCTGGACCCCAGTACAAAAGGGCAGCCTGCAGCGCCAGGAGAAGCAGAATGAGCGAGTCAGAGAGGGGGAGTGAGCCACCTCAATGGAGCTCTGTCGGGACAGCTGCGTATTTCTTCCTCAGCAGAACAAGGTGCCAATGCAGGCAGCAGCCCACTACAAAAGAGCAGCCTGCGGCACCAGGACAAAAAGACTGAGCCAGTGACAGAGGGCCACTGAGCGAGCTCAACAGGCCAATGCTATCAACATTCAGCATTGACAAATGCTTGTTTTATTTTACAGGGGCATGTGGCACGCTGTGGTGTGCTCCCAGCATGCCAACGGAGACTTTCTTTTGGCGGGGGAAGCTGTAGCCAACAGGGGATTGGGCACCCCCCATCGGCACACAACAAAAAGGGGAGGGGTATTATATTATGCCAACAGTGATTGTGCACCCCCATCAGTACACAACAAACGGGAGGGGTGACATTATGCCGACGGGATTGGGCACCCCATCGGCAGACAACTAGCGCAGGGAGGTACATACTGCGATGGGAAATGGACTCCCCTGTCGACAACATAAATCTTGTGGCACTGAAGCCGACGGGGATTGGTGCCCCCGTCGGGAAATAAACATGGGGGGGCACATGCTGCCGAGGGGGATTGGGCAACCCCTCGGTGGTGGGAGGTTAATATTGTTTGTGAACATGGTGGCAAGCCACCGGCATGTTCGCAAACAATATCAGTGTTTCAAGATCCCGCCCTGCAAAGACGGTTTGCTCTCTCATTGCAGTGAATGGCTGACACTGCAATGACGAGGTGGCCCCTGATTGCAGCGGCTAAATTTTTACAAGCTGGTGGCACGCTGGCTGAACTTGTGTCAGCAGCAGTGTGCCATGGCATTGGGGGAAGCGGGCCAAGCCTTTAAAGGCTGTGGGGGCATTGGCCACAACAGGGCCGTGCCTCCACAACCTGCTTCTGGAGAAAGCTGCCGCAATATGTTTCTTGTGCATGCATGCAATCAACATAAAAACTGATCTGTTTGCATTTTATCAAGAAGATGGTGTGGCTTGTGTTGCTGGTTTGAATATAGGTCTGCTTCTGTTATATTCAGGTCACCATACCCAAAAAATAATCAATACCCTTCTGCAATGTTGGCCTGGGAAGTGGCGGGGGGGGCAGGGAGAAGGGCAAGGGGTGGGGGGTCTGTCCCTTATTTTTGAAATCCAGTGTTGGCAACCTTAATTCAAGGATAGAACGGGTGGCATTTTCAACCTCGGGGAGAAGGGGTCCTCTAAGGGGCACAGTGTAAAATGAGTGGGGGGAAGGTTCAAAAAAAGGATATAAGAAGAAAGGCACTTTTTCAAAGAAAGAGTGGAATCAAAGTGGAACTAACTGCCAGAAGAGATGGTTTCATTGAAAACTGTTGATAACTTTGAAGGGGTTGAGACAGGGTGAAATATAGAGTCATAACAGGTGGGAAGACGGATATGGGGGATGTAAGTGGGAGGGAGGGAGACTCCATGTGGAAAAGGAGGGGCAGCTCCAGTAAATTCATCTGAGAGCTGCATACTTGAGCAAACTAGATAGACAGAAATGGCCTGTTTCTTCTGGCATTTTTGTATGTTCATATGAAGAAATATTGTCTGCCAAGCTGCCTGACCAGGGGTGCTCAGATGTGATTCCCTCTTAGCAAGTAAGTAAGTAAAAATCTTTATGTGACTGGATAAAAACTTCAGGACCAGCAGACTGTAGTTTCAAAATTGTACAAGTTATCACATGTAACATAACAAATTACAATCCGCTCCTCCCCCTCCCATGCGTGCCTCCGAACCTCCCTGTGGAATCACCTGAAGCTCTCCTCAGCATGTGGTTGTCTCAAACCTCCATAATTTTACATGGTCCCTGACACTGAACCCCACTTTTTCAAGGTGTAGCCTGTCTGCTTGGGTTTGGCCCTGCATATAATGTTTCCATCCTATGTATCAGGCATGGCTCTAACTGTGGCTCCACTTTTTGGGGTTCTAAACTGCATATAATTGTATATAATGCACTGCTTACAGCATTGATGACTCTATGCATATGTTCTGTTCATTTTTATGTTTGCTTGCACATGTGCAAGAAACATTTTGGCATAGCTTAGAAGAGAAGCTTGGTTTTGGAGGTGCGGCACTGTGGGGGCCAATGGCCCCAGTGCCTTTTGAGGCTTGGCCCGCTTTCCCCAATGCAGTGGCATGCTGCTGCTGACACTAATTCAGCCAGTGTGCCACCACCTTGAAACATTTTTGCCGCTGCAATCAGGGGCTGCCTCGTTATTGCAGCGTCAGCCATTCCATTGCAATGAGGGAGCAACCCGTCATTCCCGGGCGTTACCTTGCTGTCCATGCCCCAACCCAGTTCATATACCGACAGGGAGCCCAGTCCCCATTGGCAAAATGTCCCCGCCCACAAGTTTCTGTTGTATACCAAGGTCGTACCCAATCCCCTCAGCATCATGCGCCCCCACCCCAACAGTCTTTTTTTGCAGACGGGGCTCCTAATCCCCGTTGGCTTCAGTTCTCCCCTTCCCAGTTCAATTTGCCGATGGGGGAGCCCACTTCCCGTCAGCATAATGTCCCCCAATTTGTTGTCTGCTGAAGGGTGCCCAACCCTCGGCTCTTGCCCTCCCACTGGTATAGCCGACAGGGTGCCCAACCTCCGCCGGTTACAGCCCCCAACACTCAGGTGGCATGCTGGGAGCCCACCCCAGCGTCCCAAATGTCCCTGGAAAAAAAAACCAGTCCCGCAATATTTTTTTAACCCTGTAAAACAGAAAACAATCCCTCATTGAGTCCATGGCCCCTTCCCCAACTTGTGCCCACCCTCTGCGCACCCAGCCTCCCCACACCCCGCACCACCCCATACTTACCTCCGGAGCCCAGCGCGATGATCTTCAGTGGACTGAGAACACGTCTGCACTCTTCAAACCGACCATGAACTGAAGAAATGCAGGTAAACTGTATAATGGCATAAATAGGATATTTTTCAACTTTGATGCATATCTCAGGCATTTTGGGGAATTTTGGTATCAAATTTTCAACATGGAGTTATTGTGACACCTCCTCATGCATGTAGCCACTGTCATGGCGCTATTTGGTCCTGAAAGGTGGTTTCACTGTCACTGCGTGGAATCACCTTTCCGGACCAATTAATGAAATGACAGTGCCAATGTTCATGAAGTGGGTTCTCAAAAAGCCTATGTTGCAAATTTGGTGACAAAAATCCAAAAATGACTTTTACGAGCGTGCGTTGCGCAGTTTCCACGCATGCTCGTAACTTCGTGAATTTGTAATATTTTTGCTCCAGGTTTTTAACATTGGCATTTTTCCACACCTCTTTATGAACAGTACAGCTGTCATTTTACACATCCTGGCTGAAATGTGTTTTCGCACTTCTGGTGTAGAATAGCGCGGTCGCTGTGGGAAATCACTTTTTGGGACAGATTAAGAAAATTACAATGACACTGTTTAAGAGCAGAGGTCCTAAAAAAGCCTATGTTGAAAATCTGGTGATGAAAGTCCATAAAATGACTTTTACGTGCGTGCATTGCGCAGTTTCCATGCACACTTGTAACTTCACAAATTTGTAATAGTTGTGCTCCAGATAGGTATTATTCCACACCTCCTTATGAACAGTACAGCTGTCATTTTACACATCCTGGCCGAAATGTGTTTTCGCACTTCTGGCGCAGAATAACGAGGTCGCTGTGGGAAATCACTTTTTGGGACAGATTAAGAAAATTACAGTGACACTGTTCATGAGCAGAGGTCCTAAAAAGCCTATGTTGAAAATCTGGTGATGAAAGTCCATAAAATGACTGTGTTACAAGTATGCATTGCGCAGTTTCCACGCACCCTTGTAACTTCACAAATTTGTAATATTTTCACACCAGATTTTCAACACTGCCATTTTTTCCCACCTCCTTATGAACAGTACAGCTGTCATTTTCTACATCCTGGCTGAAATGTGTTTTCGCATTTCTGTCACAGAATAGCACAGTCGCTGTGTGAAATCAGTGTTTGGGACAGATTAAGATCGAGCGAGTGAGAGAGGGGGAGTGAGCAAGCTCAGTTGAGCTCTGTCAGGACTGCTGTGGATTTCTTTGTGAGGAGAAAAGGCACCAACGCAGGCAGGAGCCCAGTACAAAAGGGGAGCCTGCAGCGTAGGGAGAAACAGAATGAGTGCATGAAAGAGAGGGAGTGAGCAAGCTCAATGGAGCTCTGTTGGGACAGCTGTGAACTTCTTTGTGGGCAGAAAAAGGTGCCAATGCAGGCAGCAGCCCAGTACAAAGGGCAGCCTGCAGTGCCAGGAGAAACAGAACGAGCGAGTGAGAGAGGGGGAGTGAGCGAGCTCAACGGAGCTCTGTCAGGATTGCTGAGGATTTCTTTGTGGGTAGAAAAAGGCACCAACACACAGGCAGAAGTCCAGTACAAAAGGGCAGCCTGCAACGCCAGGAGAAACAGAACAAGTGAGTGAGGAAGGAGGAATGAGTGAGCTCAACGGAGCTCTGTTGAGACTGCTATGGATTTCTTTGTGGGCAGAAAAAGGCACCATCGCAGGCAGAGACCCGTACAAAGGGCAACCTGCAGTGCCGGGAGAAACTGAACAAGCTAGTGAGATGGGGGAGTGAGCGAGCTCAACAGAGCTCTGCCAGGACTGCTTCAGATTTTTTTGTGGGCAAAAAAAGGCACCATTGCAGGCAGGAGCCCAGTACAAAAGGGCAGCCTGCAGGGCCAGGAGAAACAGAATGAGCGAGTGAGAGAGGGGGAGTGAGCAAGCTCAACGGAGCTCTGTTGGGACAGCTGCAGATTTCTTTGTGGACAGACAAAGGTGCTAATGCAGCCAGGAGCCCCATACAAAAGCGCAGTCTGCAGCGCCAAGAGAAACAGAATGAGCGAGTGACAGAGTGTTAGTGAGCAAGCTCAATGGAGCTCTACTGTGACTGCTGCAGATTTCTTTGTGGGCAGAAAATGCGGCAACGCAGGCAGGAGCCCAGTACAAATTACCACCTTGCAGCACTGGCAGAAACAGAATGCAAAAGTGACAGAGGGGGAGTGAGCGAGCTCAGTGGAGCTGTGTCGGGACTGCTTCAGATTTCTTTCTGGCCAGAAAAAGCAGCCAATGCAGGCAGGAGCCCAGTACAAAAGGGCAGCCTGCAGCGCCAGGAGACACAGAATGAGCGAGTGAGGGAAGGGGAGTCAGTGAGCTCAACGGGGCTTTGTTGGGACTGCTGCAGATTTGTATGTGGGCAGAAAAAGGCAGCAATGCATGCAGGGGCCCACTACAAAAGGGCAGCCTGCAGTGGCAGGAAAACCAGAATGAGCGAGTGAGTGAGCTCAACAGGGTTGTAGTGTAACTGCTGCAAATTTCTTTGTGGGCATAAGAAGGCAGCAACACAGGCAGGAGCCCAGTAGAAAAGGGCAGTCTGTAGTCCCGGCAGAACAGAATGAGCGAGTGAGAGAAGGGGAGTCAGCGATTTGTCAGGACTGCTGCACATTTCTTTGTGGGCAGAAAAAGGTGCCAACAAAGGTAGGAGCCCAGTACATAAGGGCACCCTGCAGCGCCAGGAGAACCAGAATGAGTGAGTGAGACAGGCGGAGTAAGCGACCTCAATGGAGGTCTGTCGGCACAGCTGTGGATTTCTTTGTGGGTAGAAAAAGCCACCAACACAGGCTGGACCCCAGTACAAAAGGGCAGCCTGCAGCGCCAGGAGAAGCAGAATGAGCGAGTCAGAGAGGGGGAGTGAGCCACCTCAATGGAGCTCTGTCGGGACAGCTGCGTATTTCTTCCTCAGCAGAACAAGGTGCCAATGCAGGCAGCAGCCCACTACAAAAGAGCAGCCTACGGCACCAGGACAGAAAGACTGAGCCAGTGACAGAGGGCCACTGAGCGAGCTCAACAGGCCAATGCTATCAACATTCAGCATTGACAAATGCTTGTTTTATTTTACAAGGGCATGTGGCACACTGTGGTGTGCTCCCAGCATGCCAACGGAGACTTTCTTTTGCGGGGAAGCTGTAGCCAACAGGGATTGGGCACCCCCATCGGCACACAACAAAAAAGGGAGGGTATTATATTATGCCAACAGTGATTGTGCACCCCATCAGTACACAACAAAGGGAGGGTGACATTATGCCGATAGGGATTGGGCACCCATCGGCAGACAACTAGCGCAGGGGGTACATACTCGATGGGAAATGGACTCCTGTCGACAACATAAATCTTGGCGGCACTGAAGCCGACGGGAATTGGTGCTCTGCCGGGAAATAAACATGGTGGGGACACATGCTGCCGAGGGGGATTGGGCAACCCCTCGGTGGTGGGAGGTTAATATTGTTTGTGAACATGGTGGCAAGCCACCGACATGTTCGCAAACAACATCAGTGTTTCAAGGTCCCGCCCTGCAAAGACGGGTTGCTCTCTCATTGCAGTGAATGGCTGACACTGCAATGACGAGGTGGTGCCTGATTGCAGCGGCTAAATTTTTACAAGCTGGTGGCACGCTGGCTGAACTTGTGTCAGCAGCAGTGTGCCATGGCATTGGGGGAAGCGGGCCATGCCTTTAAAGGCTGTGGGGGCATTGGCCACAACAGGGCCGTGGCTCTTCCACAACCTGCTTCTGGAGAAAGCTGTCCAATATGTTTTGTGCATGCATGCAATCAACATAAAACTATCTGTTTGCATTTTATCAAGAAGATGGTGTGGCTTGTGTTGTTGGTTTGAATATAGGTCTGCTTCTGTTATATTCAGGTCACCATACCCAAAAATAATCAATACCTTCTGCAATGTTGGCCTGGGAAGTGTGGGGGCAGGGAGAAGGGCAAGGGTGGGGGTCTGTCCCTTATTTTTGAAATCCAGTGTTGGCAACCTTAATTTCAAGGATAGAACGGGTGGCATTTTCAACCTCGGGAGAAGGGGTCCTCTATGGGCACAGTAAAATGAGTGGGGGAAGGTTCAAAAAAAGGATATAAGAAGAAAGGCACTTTTTCAAAGAAAGAGTGGAATCAAAGTGGAACTAACTGCCAGAAGAGATGGTTTCATTGAAAACTGTTGATAACTTTTAAAGGGGTTGAGACAGGGTGAAATATAGAGTCATAACAGGTGGGAAGACGGATATGGGGGATGTAAGTGGGAGGGAGGGAGACTCCATGTGGAAAAGGGAGGGCAGCTCCAGTAAATTCATCTGAGAGCTGCATACTTGAGCAAACTAGATAGACAGAAATGGCCTGTTTCTTCTGGCATTTTTGTATGTTCATATGAAGAAATATTGTCTGCCATGCTGCCTGACCAGGGGTGCTCAGATGTGATTCCCTCTTAGTAAGTAAGTAAGTAAAAATCTTTATGTGACTGGATAAAAACTTCAGGACCAGCAGACTGTAGTTTCAAAATTGTACAAGTTATCACATGTAACATAACAAATTACAATCCGCCTCCTCCCTCCCATGCGTGCCTCCGAACCTCCCTGTGGAATCACCTGAAGCTCTCCTCAGCATGTGGTTGTCTCAAACCTCCATAATTTTACATGGTCCCTGACACTGAACCCCACTTTTCAAGGTGTAGCCTGTCTGCTTGGGTTTGGCCCTGCATATAATGTTTCATCCTATGTATCAGGCATGGCTCTAACTGTGGCTCCACTTTTGGGGTTCTAAACTGCATATAATTGTATATAATGCACTGCTTACAGCATTGATGACTCTATGCATATGTTCTGTTCATTTTTATGTTTGCTTGCACATGTGCAAGAAACATTTTGGCATAGCTTACAAGAGAAGCGTGGTTTTGGAGGTGCGGCACTGTGGGGGCCAATGGCCCCAGTGCCTTTTGAGGCTTGGCCCGCTTTCCCCAATGCGGTGGCTTGCTGCTGCTGACACTAATTCAGCCAGTGTGCCACCACCTTGAAACATTTTTGCCGCTGCAATCAGGGGCTGCCTCATCATTGCAGCGTCAGCCATTCCATTGCAATGAGGGAGCAACCCGTCATTCCCGGGCGTTACCTTGCTGTCCATGCCCCAACCCAGTTCATATACCGACGGGGAGCCCAGTCCCCATCGGCAAAATGTCCCCGCCCACAAGTTTCTGTTGAATACCAAGGGGGTGCCCAATCCCCTCAGCATCATGCGCCCCCACCCCAACAGTCTTTTTTTGCAGTCGGGGCTCCTAATCCCCGTTGGCTTCAGTCCCCCCCTTCCCAGTTCAATTTGCCGACGGGGGAGCCCACTTCCCGTCAGCATAATGTCCCCCAATTTGTTGTCTGCTGAAGGGTGCCCAATCCCTCGGCTCTTGCCCCTCCCACTGGTATGTGCCGACAGGTGCCCAACTCGCCGGTTACAGCCCCCAACACTCAGGTGGCATGCTGGGAGCCCCCCCAGCACAAATGTCCCTGGAAAAACCAGTCCCAAATATATTTTTTAACCCTGTAAAACAGAAAACGATCCCTCATTGAGTCCATGGCCCCTTCCCCAACTTGTGCCCACCCGCTGCGCACCCAGCCTCCCCACACCCCGCACCACCCCATACTTACCTCTGGAGCCCAGCGCAATGATCTTCAGTGGACTGAGAACACGTCTGCACTCTTCAAAACCGACCATGAACTGAAGAAATGCAGGTAAACTGTATAATGGCATAAATAGGATATTTTTCAACTTTGATGCATATCTCAGGCATTTTGGGGAATTTTGGTATCAAATTTTCAACATGGAGTTATTGTGACACCTCCTCATGCATGTAGCCACTGTCATGGCCCTATTTGGTCCTGAAAGGTGGTTTCACTGTCACTGCGTGGAATCACCTTTCGGGACCGAGTAACGAAATGACAGTGCCAATGTTCATGAAGTGGGTTCTCAAAAAGCCTATGTTGCAAATTTGGTGACAAAAATCCAAAAATGACTTTTACGAAGCGCAGTATTAGCAGTTTCCACGCATGCTCAGAATCTCGTGAATTTGTAATATTTTGCTCCAGGTTTTAACATTGGCATTTTTCCACACCTCTTATGAACAGCACAGCTGTCATTTTACACATCCTGGCTGAAATGTGTTGCTGACTTGGTGTAGAATAGCGGTCGCTGTGGGAAATCACTTTTGGGACAGATTAAGAAAATTACAGTGACACTGTTTATGAGCAGAGGTCCTAAAAAAGCCTATGTTGAAAATCTGGTGATGAAAGTCCATAAAATGACTTTTACGTGCGTGCATTGCGCAGTTTCCATGCACACTTGTAACTTCGCAAATTTGTAATAGTTGTGCTCCAGATTGGCATTATTCCACACCTCCTTATGAACAGTACAGCTGTCATTTTACACATCCTGGCCGAAATGTGTTTTCGCACTTCTGGCGCAGAATAACGAGGTCGCTGTGGGAAATCACTTTTTGGGACAGATTAAGAAAATTACAGTGACACTGTTCATGAGCAGAGGTCCTAAAAAGCCTATGTTGAAAATCTGGTGATGAAAGTCCATAAAATGACTGTGTTACAAGTATGCATTGCGCAGTTTCCACGCACCCTTGTAACTTCACAAATTTGTAATATTTTCACACCAGATTTTCAACACTGCCATTTTTTCCCACCTCCTTATGAACAGTACAGCTGTCATTTTCTACATCCTGGCTGAAATGTGTTTTCGCACTTCTGTCACAGAATAGCACAGTCGCTGTGTGAAATCAGTGTTTGGGACAGATTAAGATCGAGTGAGTGAGAGAGGGGGAGTGAGCAAGCTCAGTTGAGCTCTGTCAGGACTGCTGTAGATTTCTTTGTGAGGAGAAAAGGCACCAACGCAGGCAGGAGCCCAGTACAAAAGGGGAGCCTGCAGCGTAGGGAGAAACAGAATGAGTGCGTGAAAGAGAGGGAGTGAGCAAGCTCAATGGAGCTCTGTTGGGACAGCTGTGAACTTCTTTGTGGGCAGAAAAAGGTGCCAATGCAGGCAGGAGCCCAGTACAAAGGGCAGCCTGCAGTGCCAGGAGAAACAGAACGAGCGAGTGAGAGAGGGGGAGTGAGCGAGCTCAACGGAGCTCTGTCAGGACTGCTGCGGATTTCTTTGTGGGTCGAAAAAGGCACCAACACAGGCAGAAGTCCAGTACAAAAGGGCAGCCTGCAACACCAGGAGAAACAGAACAAGTGAGTGAGGAAGGGGGAATGAGTGAGCTCAACGGAGCTCTGTTGAGACTGCTATGGATTTCTTTGTGGGCAGAAAAAGGCACCATCGCAGGCAGAGACCCATACAAAGGGCAACCTGCAGTGCCGGAGAAACTGAACAAGCTAGTGAGACTGGGGAGTGAGCGAGCTCAACAGAGCTCTGCCAGGACTGCTTTAGATTTTTTTGTGGGCACAAAAAGGCACCATTGCAGGCAGGAGCCCAGTACAAAAGGGCAGCCTGCAGGGCCAGGAGAAACAGAATGAGCGAGTGAGAGAGGGGGAGTGAGCAAGCTCAACGGAGCTCTGTTGGGACAGCTGCAGATTTCTTTGTGGGCAGCAATATGGTGCCAATGCAAGCAGGAGCCCAATACAAAAGGGCAGCCTGCAGCGCCGGGAGAAATTGACCAAGTGAGTAAGAGAGGGGAGTGAGCAAGCTCAACAGAGCTCTTCCGGGACTTTAGAGGTGCCCACCTTCCCACCCAGTTTCCTCTGTGGTCTTATAATACAGCAGGGTGTCTGGGGTGGAGACAAAGCAATGATTGGATACTTTTAGGATTGCTGTAATAATACAGATTTAGTTGTTCTGTTTCTTTCTCTAACTGAGCTAAGTACTGAGCTATACTGTTAGGATTTCTGTAATAATACATATTTCTTTGTTCTGTTTATTTCTCTAACAGAGCTGAGTAATACTTGGAGTGCAATAGGATTTCTAACTGGGCTAAGTGAAACTGTATGAGAGCTGAGAACAAAAAGTATGGAAGCTGAGGGGTGAAAAAATGGACAAGGAGGCTTTAGGATTGCTACAGTAATACAGTATCTAATGGATGAGATTTGAGACTGAATTAACCCAGTCAGCAAGGGGGCAGTAGGGGGACTAGTGTGGGAGGGGCAGGAATTTGAGTAAATAGGGGCCTAACAGTTGTAGTAGGGCACAGAACCTGGGAGTAAGAGCCCATAACATTAGATGGGGCCAAAATGGGGCAGATGCCACATGTCAATAGGGCGGGCATCTTTGGAAGGGTGGTGGGGTGTACAGGGTGTGGGTCTGCTGTGATCCTGGACTGGGCTTAGAGGGTGGGGGGGGTGTATGGTCTGTAGACAACTGGCTAGTTTGAGGGAAGAACTGTGGAGGTTAGGAAGGAGTCTAAATGGCAGGGCAGATGAGAATGGTAGGCATCCTGGGGGGGAGGAATAGGGGATGGCTAGTGGGGACGGAGGAAGAACAACTAGGGACTGAAACCAACCCCAGTATCAGAGGCACAAGCAGAAAAGAGAGGAGAAGGGAAGGGGTTCCCGAGATGGGGGGGCTCCTGATGGGGAGGAAGAGACCACAAGGAGTGCCAGGAGAGAGAGCAAATGGCTGTCGTAGGAGGGACCAGGGGCGGTATGGAGGAACAAGTAGAAGGGGGAACGATAAGTGGAAGAGATGTAGAGGTATCGACTAGAATAGATCTCGCCTCTGCTATGGGAGGGGGGGGAGCAGGAACATACAGAAGGGGGGGTAGGACAAGCGCGGCATGAGAGGGATGGCAACAGGTAGGGGAAGAGATAGAGAGGACAAAAGGGCAGAAGGGGGCTAGTAAGGAAGGAGGAGGTGACTGGAGGAGAGAAGGCTATGGGAAGGGGGAAGGATGGGAAGGGCATCACTATCGGTGTAGAAGCGAATGGAAGCTGTAAATCGACAACAGCAGGGATAGGAGAGGGGTTGGAAATCAGCAGGGGAGAAGGGGAGGTCAACATGGGAAGCCCAGTAGGAAGCAGTCAGGCTGGAAAGGGGTTCAAGCGAGATGGGAAGTAGTGGGTACTGACACAGAAGTCACAGAGGGTGCAACTAGCGAGGGTAAGGGGCAGGGAAGAATGAATACTGTGGTCATGGAAGGGGCATTAGAAGTGAAAGGGGGTAAGAGATGGGGGTACTCGTCCAGGGGGATTCTATACTGAAAGGGGTGAGATGGGGCAGACAGGGGGAAAGACACAGCCGTATTTAGGTTGAAACTATCCCCAGGTTGACTGCAGGAGGGGTAGGGCAGGCACTGCTCAAGTGTGCAGCAAGGGGAGGAAGAAACCTCATTTAGTGTTGCACGTGGGTACAAATGACTTGGCGGGGAAGACTATGGAAGTAGTGAGGGGGAAGATCCAGTAGTTGGATAGGCAGTGTGAGGGGGTTGGGGAGTCAGTGGCATTCTTGGAGGTGCTCCCGGTACCATGTGCAAGTATGGGGAAGAAGGGTAGGATTGAGGAGTTCAACGAGTGGCTGAGAGATTGGTGCCACACCAAAAATGATGGGTTAGTGACTAACTGGGGTAGGGTCTGGGGGAATAGTGACTTGTATGCGGGGGCAGGCTACACTTGAGCAGGAAGGAGAAGGGAGTATTAAAGGCAGGATTAGAGGGGTATATCTCTACCAAGGTGGATTTAAACTAGTGGGGAAGGGTGGCCAAAAGACTGAGGTTGCTAGAAAGGTCCAGACAGGGGAGCCTAATGAGCTCACCCCCCTAAATATAGGTAAAGGCGGAGGTGTAGTAACCCTGGGTGGGGCTTGGCAGAGTGGTTTGAGTGTAATACAGAAGGCCCAACCACCCAGTAAGAATAAGGAGGGGAAAGGGTGTGGACTTCTGGGAAGAGGGACACAGGCCAAGGAGGAGAAGAGTGAGGAGAAGGAGGGGTATGGGTGGAAGGTGGTCTCTCTCAATGCAAGAAGCCAGGGGAACAAAACTGCAGAGCTTCAGGTGATCCTTTCAGAGGGGAAGGTGGACATTGCTGCAGTGACAGAGGCTTGGGCCACAGAGTACCATGACTGGGACTTGGCAATCTCGGAATACAGGATATACAGGAGGGCCAGGTGGTTGGAAGGGGGGGGTTGCACTCTATGTGAAGGAAGGGATTAAATGTATAATGGATGAGGGAGAAGAGGAGAGGACAGAGGCACTTTGGGTGCAGCTCCTGGACTCCAAGGGCAGAAAGCTGAGGCTGGGAGTGGTGTACAGACCACCAGCCCAATCCGGGGACCTGGATTGGGCATTGGCACAGCAGAAAAGGAGGGCGTGTAGAAGGGGGAGTGTGGTGATAGTGGGGGATTTTAACCTACCACGGGTTGACTGGAGCACCCCAGCCACTAGCAGTACCAGGGAGCAGTTGCTCCTTGATGCATTCCAGGATGGCCTTCTGACACAATTGGTAAGTGGGCCTACAAGACTTGGTAGAACTCTAGACCTAGTACTGGCAAATGGAGAGGTGGTGAGGGAGGTAAGGGTGGAGGACCCACTGGCAGGTAGCGACCAACAAACAGTGTGGCTCGTTGTCGCACTGGCAGAGAGACAGGAGGTACGGGCACTAAGGTGGTGGACTTCATTAGGGTGGACTTTGGGAGGATGGGAGCAATACTGCAAGAGAGACTCCAGGATATAAGCCCGGGGATGGATGCAAAACAAAAGTGGGGAGTCAGAAAGGAGTCATAAAGACTGGGCTAACAAAGGCCACACTAGCCTGCACCAGGGCCAGGAGTAAGAAGAGCAGAGCCAAGAAACAATGCTGGCTGAACAAGGAAGTGCTGCAAGGGATGAGGGCAAAGACAGCTGCATACCAGAAGTACAGGAGAACAGGGAGGGAAGAGGATAAGGAGCTTTCGGGAATTTGTCAAGGGAGGTTGCCAGGAGGGTGGCAAAAGCTAAGGCCTCCAGGAAATTAAGGTCCTCACAGGGCACAAAGGGAGGGGAAAAGGACTTTTTTAGGTATGTCAGGGAAAAGAAGACGTGCAAGGAACATATTGTGAGGATAAAGCAGGGAGAGGATTGGGTGGAAAAGGGGGAGGAGCAAGTGGAAATTCTAAATGAGTACTTCTGCTCCATTTTCACTAAGGAGAGGGATGGTTCACTACCAGAATGGGCTGGGGGGATGGGAAAAGGGGGGAGGAGGTGACAGACAAAGTGATCACAGGGAGTAGGGTACTAGAGGGGCTAAGGGCAGTAAGGGTAGACAAGGCACCAAGTCCCGATGGCATCCACCCCAGGGTGCTGAGGGAGATGGAGCTGTTGGCTGAGCCGCTGGCAGATCTGTTCAACACCTCCCTGGAAATGGGGTGTGTTCCCCAGGACTGGAAGTGGCCCATGTGGTGCCCATACACAGGAGTGGGCTTAGGGAGAAGCCAGAAAATTATCGGCCGGTAACTCTCACGTCCATAGTGGGAAAGCTTATGGAGGCGATACTGAGGGAGAGGCTGGTGGCATTCCTAGAGAGTAATGACTTCCAAGATGGGCAGCAATACGGGTTTGTCTCAGGGAGGTCTTGTCAAACCAACCTAATATAGTATTATGACTGGGTAACAAGGGAGTTGGACAGGAGCCATGCAGTACATGTCCTGTACTTGGACTTCAGTAAGGCCTTTGATACAGTGCCTCATGGGAGACTGGGGGCTGATGGCAGTGGGGGTGGGAAAAAGCTGACTAAATGGATAGAGAACTGGTTACAGGGGAGGGTGCAGAGGGTGGTGGTGGTCGGTGGGGAGCTCTTAGCACCCAGAGCAGTGACAAGTGGGGTGCCGCAGGGGTCAGTGCTGGGCCCGGTGCTATTTGGGCCTTTATCTCTGATATAGCACATGGAGTGGGGAGTAGGGTTAGTCTGTTTGCAGATTATACCAAATTGGGGGTGGTGGTGGATGAAGAGGACAGATGGGAAAAACTGCAGGAGGACCTAACCAAACTAGAGACATGGTCAGTGGAGTGGCAGCTAGGATTCAATGCAAAGAAGTGTAAGGTGATGCACTTCAGGGCTAAGAACCAGAAGAGGGACTATTGGTTGGGAATCTCAGAGTAGGAGAAGGACCTAGGGGTGTTGGTAACTAGGAGCATGAACAACTCGGCCCAATGCAGGAGAGCAGCAGCGAAGGCAAACAGGATGCTGCGGTGCATAGAAGGGGGTTCTCATCCAGATACAGGGATGTGATCCTACCTCTCTACAGATCATTGGTCAGACCGCACCTAGAGTACTGTGTGCAATACTGGAGGCAATACCTGAGGAAAGATATAAAGTTACTGGAGGGGTGCAAAGGAGGGCAACAAAAATGTTAAAGGGGATGTAAGGAAAGGAATATGAAGTTAGGCTGAAGGAGCTGAACATGTACACACTGGAGGAGAGGAGGGATAGGGGGGATATGACTGAAGCATTTAAATACCTGAGGGGGTAAATAAACCTAGCACCGAGGGGGTGTTAAAACTGAGGAATGGATGAGAGATGAGGCATGGACTAAGGTTGGAAGGGGGATGTTTCGAGAGGGAAATGAGGAGGCACTACTTCTCTGAGAGGGTGGTGTCTAGTTGGAATGCGCTGCCAGAGGGGGTGGCAACATGCAGGACAGCCAATAGTTTTAAGAAGGAGTGGGGTAAAGCAAGAGGAAGAGTCAGGGGGCAGGGTCTGGGACAAGCAGGTGAGGAACTGAGGGGGAGGAGGCTAGGGCAGCTGCAATCTAAGGTGCTAGCTGCACACTCAGGCAGACTTACATAGGCCGATTGGTGTGTTCTGCTGGCAGATTCATATGTTCATATGTTCGTAAGTATGTTTGTATGTAAAATCACAGTGATTGTGTTCATGAGCAGAGGTCCTAAAATGACTATTTTGAAAATTTTGTGGCAAATGTCCATAAAATAACTGTTACAAGTGTGTGTTGTGCAGTTTCCATGCACCCTCATAACTTCGCAAATTTGTAGTATTTTCACTCCAGATTTTCAACATTGGCATTTTTTCAGACCTCCTTATGAACAGTACAGCTGTCATTTTTCACATCCTGCCCCAAATATACATTTACACATCTGACGCAGAATATCGTGGTTGCTGTGGGAAATCTATGTTTGGGACAGATTAAGAAAATCATAGTGACAGTCTTCATGAGCAGAGATCACAAAATGCCTATGTTGAAAATTTGGTGAAATAATTTCACTAAATGACTGTGTTACGTGCATGTGTTGCGCAGTTTCCACATATGCTCAGAAGTTTGAGCATTTTTTATACTTTCACTACAGATTTTCACCATTGCCATCTCTTCACACCTCCCTATGAATGGTACAGCTGTCATTCTTCACATCCTGCCCAATCTGTGTTTTCGTACATCTGGCGCACAATGGCACGGTCGCTGTGGAAACTCAAAGTTCAGGACATATTGACAAAATCACAGTGCCACTGTTCATGATAAGAGGTCCCAAATGCTTTCATGAGGAGGGGGTCACAAAATGGCCATGTTGAAAATTTGTAGTGCAAATACCAACAAACGCCTGGGGCATTACAGTTTCTAACCATAACGTCCCACCCTGTACAGACTGACAGGCATCGGGGTGTGCCTTTGGATTGCCGACTGTAATGCTCATGCCGTTCCACCCCCACCCTGCAGCCAGTGACAGGCATCGAGGTGTGCCTTGGACTCTTCAGCCCCAGAGTTCACCCCATTCTCCTATACTTCACCCATTTCAGTGTATGTCCTTATGGATTTGGGTGGCCGAACACCCCAAGGCACACCTCAACATGTGTCAGTGTCTGCTGGATTGGGTGAGGTGAAATGGCATGAACGTTATGGGCGACAACCCAAACATCTACCCCAATGCCCGTCCGTCTCTGCAGGGTGGAGGTGGGGTTGGCATGAAGTTCAATACTTCACTGCCATTCCTACTCTGCATCTGTCCAACTCCTGCATTTCCAATGCTAATACCAGCAAGCAAACATTCGGCATTGACAAATGTTTAACTGTGTGTACCTACTGAATATGTTATGCTTTCCCTGACTAAATTGTATCATGCTGTCTTTGTATTTGAACTTGTATTTCCTTGTAATCTCCCGGGTCATACCTGAAAATGGGCAAATGTCTTGTCTAGTGTACTTACCTGGTTAACAAAAGCTAAGTAACTAAATAAACAATCTGAGGAAAATGATCCTTTGAGTGCTGCTTTCCTCTTGTAAGTCCTCTGATTTCAGCCCTCTAATAGCAGAAGAGTGATTTCCATCCATAAACACTGAACTGAAAATAAACTTATTTTTCCAAGTCACAGATTAACAGGAAATCTTTATAAATTCTACCTTACCAATCTTCCATTGTTAGAAGATCCATATCTTGACTGAGGCCACCTCCCTAAAATAAACTCCAGTTCCTGATAAAACTTAACTTAATTTCGAACATACAAACATATGAACTTGCCAGCAGATAAGGGACTAATGGTCTACTGAGACTCCTCAATTGTGCAGCTAACTGCCCTATTCCTGCAGCTGCCCTCCCTCCCTCCCATCCCCTTCCCGTGACCCTCCCTTACCCTGTCCTATCCCCTTTTGAAGCAACCCTCTGTTCTACAGGATACCACTTTTGCAGGCAATGCGCTCCACCAGGGCACCACGCTCTCTCCGTAATAAAGTGTCTTCTCATTTCCCTCTGGAACCTTCCTCCCTCCAATCTCAGACCATGGGCTCGAGTGTCCCTCCCCCCTCAACTTGAAAAGCCCTTCCATGCCTGTCTTGTTTATACCTTTCAGTACTTGAATGTTTCAATCATATATCCCTCCTGTCCTCCAGTGAGTACGCGTTCAACTCCCTCAGCCTGCTTTCACAGAGTATGTCATCCAGTCCTTGAATCATCTTTGCTGCCCTGCCCTGCACCCCTTCCAGTAGTTAATGTACCTCTTCTGTATGGGCACCAGTACTGCATGCAGTACTCCAGGTGAGGCCTAACCAGTGACCTATATAATGACAGGCTCACTTCCCCCCTCCTTGAGGATACACTCCTGGTAATACATCCCAGCATCTAGTTTTCATTTGCAGCTGCCTTACTACACTGCACTGAGTTGTTCATTGAGCCCTTAATGATCACCCCCATATCCTTCTCCTCCTCTGTCATGGCCATAGCCGAACCAGCCCCCCATCTGGTAGCTCCTCCTTGGGTTTTTCATGCTGAAGTGCAGCACCTTGCACTTTTTGGCACTGAATCCCAGCTGCCGGGTGTCCAACCTGTTCTCCAGTTTTGGCAGATCATCTTGCAACCCCTGCCACTCTCAGGTCGTCCACCACCGCACCCATCTTGGTGTCATCTACAAAAGACTAATTTTGCTCTTGATGCCCATCAAAATGTCTGCTATGAATATCCCAAACAGCACTGGCCCCAGCACCGAGCCTTGCGGTACCCCACTTGTCACCACCCTCAGAGATAAGAGCTCCCTTCCAGCACCACCCTCTGCTGTCTTCCTTTCAGTCAGTCCACTACCCATCCCACCATCTTTTCCCCCACCCCTGTGCATTCCAGCTTACTTCCCAGCCTCCCATATGGCACTGAGTAAAATTCCTCACTGAGGTCCAGGTACAGGGCATCCACTGCATGTCCCTTGTCCAACTATGTAGTTACCCAGTCATAGTAGTCCACCAGGTTGGTCTGACAGGATCTACCCGCGACAAATCCATGCTGACTACTGTCCTGCAGTCACTGGTCTCCAAAAGGACCACCAGCCTCTCCTACAGGATTTTCTCCATCACCTTACCCACAATGGAGGTGAGGCTTACTAGCTGTAGTTCATTGGTTCATCCTTGGGGTCACTCTTCTGGAGGGGTACCACGTGAGCCATCCTCCAGTCCTGATGTACAGTCCCTGAGACCAGGGAGGCATTGAACAGGTCTGCCAAGGGTCCCACCAATACTTCTGCCAGCTTATTTAGCACCCTGGGGTGAATGCCATCTGGCTCTGGTGCCTTGCCCACCCTCAGTGCCCTCAAGCCCTCCACTACTCTGACTTCTGTGATTCCCCTGACTGTCACCTCCTCCCCAAAGAAAGTCACCTTAGTAGGATTTGAACTCCTCACCCTGTAGTCAGGAGGCAGAAATCCTGCTAGTGTACTACTGATTAGCAGGATTTCCTTCTCTCTTTGTTCTCTGTGGTACTGTATTTCTAGCTGTGGTGTCTTTTCCCTTCTGGTCTACCCAGTGCAGATATAAGGCCATAAGTAACTATTATTCTGGCCCTTTGTCTGAATCTACTCCTTGTCGGATTGGACAACATGAATTTCCAAAATACAAGCAATCAGTCCAGGTGGAGTACACCTTCCCTCCCACCAAGTAGACAGGAATGTCTTCCCTGATGTAAGCTTGTCCCGTGACCCTTCTACTCTTGGACAGGAACATTCTGCCCCTGTGTCCCTGGCAGCCAAAAGTTCAGGTCTAAGAGGCTTATTCAAGTTGTACAGCTAGTATTTCGTGATCAGCCCAGGGTCATAGTAATGCAACCCTTACTCTGGCCAAGAGCGACATCTTGCAACCAGGACCCCTCTAACGTGTGCCACAGACAAGGCAACAAACTACAAGTTGGCATAAACAAAGGTACCGCCCCTGGCTTTAGGGTGAATACCTGGCTTGGCATCTAAGAGGATGGGGGGAGGGATTAGAGTGCAAAATAACATTTATATTTACACTGAGTTCTGGGAGAGAGGTGCCAGGACTATGCTATGTCTCCTATCTGAGAGGGCCCATTAACAATTCACTCTTGGACTCAGATGGAATGTCCAGTACCAAAAATTGGGATTGTATGGTATGGCTTTATTTTCTGAACACAAGTGGTAGCAGAGATGGGTGGTCCCCCAAGTTTGGTACTGTACCCCACAGAAACACAACTTCTTGAACATAACTCTTTCTTTCTCCAGAAGAAATAGTATTGGCATCTTTTACAGTTCCTTTTTCTCAAATACACAGTCCATCCCTCTTCCCGGGGATCTCAAGACTTTCTTTCCCAAAGTGTATGTTACATGGGGGGTTCCACACACTTTAAATTTAGACATTCCTTTTTTCTCTCTAAGTGTCTATTGTGTGGGAGTTGCCACACACTTAATACTTTACATTCTTCTGATGAGATGGGCTATATTAACACCTTTAGAGTAACATTGTGCCTTTTGGGTAATCAGTTAGCCCTGACTAGAGTTTTAGATGAGAGTCTGCCCACTCTGGCACCAGCCAATCTCTGCCATTACCTCCAGGTTACACAAATTGGCTCCTTCAACCCCTATCCTTGATTGCTAATGGCCTCCACACAGTAAAACATTTATATTCAGCACATATTTGTGCTGACACGGGGTCCTGAGAAGTGTAATCTTGCCTTATCTTGCGCACATACATCACCAGCTGACTCCCTTTTAAAAAACTGTTACTGATGCTGTACTCACGGTTTGTCCCCTTGATACAGACACCAGACCATTTGAAGAAACACTTTTCTTCCCTTCAAATCCAAAGCTTAGAAACTTGGAAATGTCTTCCTAGTCTGCTCTGGGCAGCTGGACAATCTTCTGGTCCCCTCAGGAGATTGCCCCTTAGAACCTCTGCATTTCACAGTCCCATTACTTTTCTCAGACATGACCCACTGGCGTCCCCGAACTGCAGGTCTTCACCACTTCCTATGGTAAGCTGTTGTGTCACACACTAGGGTGAGAAAAAATGACCAGAGGTCCTTCACCCAGCTCAAAGAATGCTGGCAGGCACCTCTACACTGAGCACTACTGTTCACTCTACTGCTGACTGACACACACTGAACCCAAGATTCTAAACTCCCTCTCTTGCAGCTGGCAAAGGATTATGCTGCTGCGAGGGTTCTAAATGACATCGCTCATTCTCTACCTAGCCTAGCTAAGTAAACAATAGTCTGCAGAGAATTTCTAAAAAATCCTCTACAAGCTGCCCAGAGACCCTTCCTGTTCTAATACTGATGGGATTCTAGTAACCCCAAGGGACTGTGTGGTTACAGTAAAGTCCTCTGGATTCCTAGGCTATATCAATCAGACATGCTACCAGAGGCTCCTTTCCCTGTAGAAAACACCACTGTTGCTGAATGATTTATTTTTATTTTTACTCTCTGTCTAAACATCTTCCTGTACTACTGTATCTCTGTTTCCTGCAAAATGCTACTGACTACTTTTATGAGGGTGAGGAGGCTGTAAAGATGAGCCTACAGCAATTACATTGGACTCCTGCATAATAAACAACAAGGGTTCAAGAGATGGAGGTTGTGTCAGACCAACCTGACAGTATTCATGGACTGGGTTACAAGGGCTGTAGCTACAGGACAAGCAGCAGATTTCTTTTCTACTTCAGAATCAGCAAGGCTTTCAACCATAGCCCTGTCCACATTTGCATTCTTGTAATGTTACCAGCAGTCTGTAACATTACAAGAACGGCACACATGGTTAATGTCCACACTGTAGCACTGAAAAACTGTGCTACAGACTGTGTTCAAAAACCGTCCTAGAAACTTGATCAAAGCAGGTTTCTAGCATGGTTTCAGACCAAAATGGTTGCCTTAAACCATGTTAACAGCAGTGTGGATGCAAACCCTGCTTTAACATGGTTTAAGGCAACCTCCGCCTACTTCTATGGCTTTTGTATTTCTGCCCAAAAGAAAAGAGGATCATTTACTTACATCCCGGACCTCACAATGTGTTTCTGAATCCAGTGAAGTAATTTTTGTCCTCATCCATTACTCTGCTCGTTCATCAGTATCCCAGCATGCACTGTTGTGCCTAGTATTGCTGCAAGTATGCCTGGGAACTGAAGCAGGCAAGCATGGTGTCGGTTCACAGTGTGGACTTCTCGGCAACCATGCTCCAACACCAAACACCAAACATTTTTTAAAACATTTAAAAAAAAAAGAGAAGCAGTGTTGACAGGGCCTGTGTGTCATACAGGAGACTGCTAGAGAAGCTAGAGGACCAGGAAGTGAGTGAACAGCTAGTAAGGTGGATTGGAAATTGGCTGGGGGAGGGACAGCATATGGTGGTAGTTAATGGGGTCACAACGGGGGAGAGAGAAGTCATAAGTGAGATGCCACAGTGGTTGGTACTGGGATCTATTTCAATATGTTTATCAGTAGCATAGGATAGTCTGTACAGGGAAGGATGTGTCTCTGCAGATGACACAAAGCTCTGCAACAGGGTGGACAGTGAAGAGAGGGAGGGGACATGTCAAAGAAACCTGTAGGGATTAGATAGATTGCCTTAATATAGCAGTTGAGATTCAACAACAAGAAATGCTGCAAAGTAATGCACATAATGGAAGAAGAGCTCTGGGATAAAATAACGGATGGGGGGGGGGGGGTCAGGTTATCCACTACTATAAAGGAAAGAAACCTAGGAGTCATCATATGTGACTCTTTCAAACACACTAGTCAAAGCAGCAAGTCCTACTGTAAGGCAACCAAAATGTTGGGGTACATTGGGAAGGGTTTTAATAGCAGCAGGAAGAAGGTTATATTGCCCTGTATACATCATTGATAAGGCAACATCTGGAGTACTGTGCCCAGCTGACATCTAAAGAAAGACAGGGATAGACTGGGGTTAGTGCAGTGAAGTGTCATCAACACCAAGATGATTCAGAGCGAACAGGGAAGACCATATGAGGAAAGGTTGGAGGCCCTGAACAAGTACTCACTGTCATGATCCCTTGTTCTAGAAAATATCTTTTTCTGAAGGATGTTACCCTCCTGTATCTTATTTATGTCCTTGAGATATTTGAAGGTCTTTATCATATCCCCCCCCTCTTTCTCCCCTACTTCAGGATATACATATTGAGGTGATCCAGTCTTTCCTCATATGACTTTTGGTGCAGGCACTGCACTATTTTTGTTGCCGTCTCCGAACTGCCTGTACCCTGTTTGTCCTTACTGAGATGCGACCTCCAGAACTGGACACAGTACTTCAGATGGGGTATCACCAATGATTTGTACAATGTCATAACCACCTCCTTTTTTCTGCTGGTGATACCACTCCCTATGTACCCCAACACCACACTGGGTCTCCCCACAGCTTTGGCACATTGTTTGGCTACCTTTAGATCATTTTAAGATGGAAGGAGCTCAATATGTATACCCTCGAATAAAGGGGGACATGATAGAAACTTTTAAGTACCTCAAGGGAATCAACAAAGTCCAAGAAGGTTTCATCTTTCAGAGAAAGAGATGTGCAAGAACAAGGCACAATTTGAAGTTAGAGAGGGGATGGGATGGAGAAGGGTAACGTGAGGAAGTATTTTTTCACAGAGAGGGTTGTGAAAACATGGAACAGCCTTTCAGGGGGGTTGTGGGATCAAAAACAGTGGGTGAATTCAAGAATGCATGGGACAGACATAAGGCAATTCTAGAGGGGGGTAAGAAGAAGTAGTCTGTTGGTTAATTAGGATCTGCAGCTTATCCAATAGGTAGGGAAATGGGCAGACTGGGTGGGCCAAATGGTCCTTATCTGCCGTCAAAGTCTGTGTTTCTATCTGATATGATCATTCACAGATCCCTTTCCTGATTGGTGGCCATCAGTATCTCCCCCCTTCCCAATCATGTAAGCCTCCCATGGGTTCCTGTGACCAAAATGCATGATTTAGCCCTTCTGTGCATTGAAGCTTAGCTGCCACGCACTTGACCATTCCTCTAGTTTACCTAGGTCCTTCCTCATTTTTTCCACACATCTTAGAATGTCTACCCTGTTGCAGATTTTAGTGTCATCTGCAAGGGGCATACCTTGCCTTCCAGCCCATTTGCAATGTCACTTATGAAGACACTGAATAGGACTGGCTCCAGAACTGATCCCTGTGACCCACACCTGGTCACTCTCCTTTCCTCGGATTGAGTTCCATTTACTACCACCCTCTGTATTCGATCTCTCACCCAATTTCTAACCCAGTTTATCACCTTGGGACCCATTCCCAGGCTGCCTAGCTTGTTTACAAGCTGCTTGTGTGGTATGGTGATGAAGGCCTTGCTGAAATCTAGGTTGGCCACATCTACTGCTCCCCCTGATCCACTCCCAGATCACCCAGTCAAATAAATCTGTTAGATCTGTTTGACATGACCTTCTCACTGTGAATCTATGCTGCCTCGGATCCTGTGCTCCGCTGAATTTAAGATGTTCCACAATCCTTGCTTTTGGCAGTGATTCCATTATTTTCCCCACCACTGAGGTTAAGCAGACTGGTCTATAGTTTCCAACCTTCTCCCTGCTCCTACTTTTATGTAGAGGGACTACATCTATTCTCCTCCAGCACTCTGGAACCACCCCATTTCCAGTGATTCATTGAACAGGTCTGCCAGTGATGCTGCCAGCACCTCCCTAAGCTCCTTTAATATTTAAGAATGTAACTTGTCTGGTCCCATTGCCTTGTCCACTTTCAGTTCTGTGAGTTCCTTTAGAACTCTCTCATTCATAAATGGACTGGAGTCCACTTACCTCCTCTTACTGCTCCTGTCACTTAATTGTGGTCTCTCACCTTCCTCCTCTTCTGTGAATTCTGAACAAAAATATTTGTTCAGGATTGTTGACTTTTCCAGGTCCCCTTCTGCACACTTACATTCCCACCCCTTGTCCTTCTCCTTTCACTAATGTACCTATAAAAGTCTTGTCCCCTTTCTTTGCTGCCTGGGCTATTTTTTCTTCCGTTTGTGTCTTTGCACTTCTGACTGCCTTCCCTGCCTCTCGCTACTTATCCAGATACACTACCCTGTCCTCCTCCTTCTGTGTTTCCTTGTACTTCCTAAAAGCTATTTTTTCACTCTTACACGGCCACTCTGAGAACCACAGTGGTTTTCTTTTTCTCTAGTGTTTATTTGCCTAATGCAAAGGTTTGTTGCTTCCACTATGGCTCCTCTTAGATGGGCCCACTGTTCCTCAACTCCCACCCCTCACGTCTCCCTCCCTGCTAGGGCTTTCCTGAGACATACTCCCTACTTTGCAAAGTCTGTTCTCTTGAAGTCCAGGACTCTCACTTTTGTGTGGCTTTTCTCTGCCACTGTATTCATACTGAACCACACTGTGTGATGATCACTGGACCCCAGGTGACCACCAACCATGATATCTGCAGTTCTGTCCCCATTGGTAAGTGCCAGGTCAAAACTCACACAGTCCTGGGTGGGCTTTAGCACTAGCTGCCTGAATCATGCCCGCTTCAGGGAGTGCAGCATGTCCCTGCTCCTGGCTGAGACTGTGGCCGGGATGCTCCATTCAACATCTGACAACTGAAGTCACCTACCATCAGCACTTCCCCTTTAGTCACCATCTTATGAATGACTTCCACTAGAACCTTAGCCAGCTCTTCTCTTTGTGCTGGAGGTCTGTAGATCATGCTTGTATGTAATGAATTTATCCTCAAGCCAGGCCAGGTGGCTATTCAGCCCATCCTTGGACACCTCTGACTGTTCCCCTCCTCCCTTCACTCCGGCAGCTAAGTTCCACCACAAATTCCCCCCTGCAGTGGGACACTGGAGGGGAGGGCTGTCCTTCCCTCCTCAGAGTATGCAATTCATAAAGGCCAGTAGAAGTGGAAGGGGCAGGTCAAGGCATCCAAGCAGGGCTTCACGGAGTTTGGTCTGCTCCATTTTCCTCAAGCTGTTTTTATCCCATCTCATGGTCCTTCCAAAGCTGTTGCATGCTTAAATGATGCATGTACGTGGAGGTGCAAATGTGCTATGGGACAGTTCCAAACAAAGGTGCCATGATCAGGTAATCAGGTAATCCACTGGACTGGTGCAGAAACACATGGAGCTGCCAGCCCCAGACACACAAACAATACCAAAGAAAGTTCCTGCACTCGGACTGCTGAAAGAAAACAGAGTGTAATCCACAATAGCTGGTGCAAGCTTTTTAATTCAAAGCCAAAAATCACAGTCAGTCCACAGTAACACACCACACCCAGCACTTTGACACAGCACAAGTCTACCTCAGGGATGCTCTGGGACCACAGATCCCTCCACCCTCCCCGATCACTGTTTGCCTTCCGTGCATTGGTGCTGTACCCAGTCCTCCACCTGGGAGCAACCAAGAGATGATATGGCACACCTTCCCAGTCCAAGAGAGGAAAGTTGCCAACCAGCTGCTTAATCCTCTGTCAGCCTATCCCCAGCCTTCCCATGGTGTCCTGAACCCATGTTGCCAGTGTTGTGTGAGGTAAGGTACTAAGGGTGCCTCAGCTTTCAGTGCCACTGGACTGTCCAGGTTCCCCATTCTGATGCTCTCCCCTGCTCCACCACTATGGTCACCCAACTGGCTGTAGAGCAGTGAAGCAGTAAGCTCCCCCCCAGTGGAGGAGAGCATTCTGTGGGTTACTTGATTTTCCTCCCTACTCTGGCTGGTTCTCCAGTGGCCTTGGATCATTCCTCAACCCAGGTCATTGGCATCATCAGCAGTAGCTCTACTCTTGTGCCAGTGGGCTGGCCCTGGGCAAAAACTATTATAACAGGCATTATACAATGGAAAGAAAGAATGCTGGCCTCTGATTGGTCAGACTAGGACTGGACCTGTGATGTTATACCACTATAACATCACAGGTCTAGTCTCAGCTCACAGATGACTGCTTCAGTGCTTAAGGGAATCACTCCATGAACCCCGCTGCAGTAACGTCCCATCGGCAGCCGATTCAATGATTCCCGCATGCAGACCACCTTCAATTTCTCCGACTCACTTAACCGCCACCAGCCAGAATAATACACAGTCCTACTCTCCCCCCCATTCCCACACTATTACCCCCAACAGAAAAATCATTTAAATTGAAAAAAGCCATCAAGTGACATGGCATTTCAATTTTTCCTTCAGCGCAAACGCAAGCCTTTTGAAACAGTCATGCTTCCACTCCCTAAACCGACTGCTGGCTTCCTGAATATTTATTTATTTATTCATTAATTCGTTCATTCATTCATGTCAGATGTTGCACCAGAAAAGACATACTGAGCTGGTAACAGCTAATTTCCAGATGCATCCTGGTGGTAGCTTGGCCTAGGCCCCTGGCAGGGTTCTCTGCATCCAGAAGGGGGTCCATAATCTAAGCAAACACTTTCCTTGCCTCCTGCTCCCACCCCCATTCTTTCCTGAAAGGGCTGGGTCTTGGACCCTCTTCTCTCCCACCTCCCTCTCTCTCTTGGGTCTTCTGACGCCCACTCCCCATCGCAACCGATTTCCATCCTATCATGCTCTACCCCTGCTGCCTACAACCTGCTTCCCTCCTGCCATGCTCTACCTTTGCCTTGTGCAGGCAGGGTCCACAGCATACTGGAGGGCCCTGGCAGACCCTTCTCTTCCCCTAATCTCTAATGTGCTTATAGTCAGCCTTGCACTTTTGTTACACCTTGCAAATTTTGTTCTTTCTTTGTCTCACCTCACAATCTTGCCCTATTTGCCCTAGTTCAACCTCCTTGAATTCTATCTAGCCATTTTCTAACTACAGAGTTATGTCCCACCAAGTGTTTGCCAAAGATATTTGTGCTATCATATCTAATTCAAAACTGTTAGCATTGTACCCAACTAGCCCATACCTGTTAGCATTCCCCCTTTTCAGTACTTCTGTATAGTTTGCTCACTTTATTGAATGTAATCAAATTGTATATCTATACTGTGCACCAAATCTCTGTATACTATCCTCATGTTCCCCTATCCCTCAGGTCGCACCAGAAGATGAGAAACCTGTTCCTCAGTGTGCCTTCCTGGTGAAACATTTCAATAAATACAAATACAAATGAAGATGGCAGCAGTTACCTTGATGATTTTACTACTGTCTGAGTCCCAAGAAAAATACAGGCACCAGGGATACAAGATTTGCTTACTGTGGGGGAGCTGAGACTGCTGTTTAATGGTCACAGTCCAAGCTGGGGGCAGATCAAAAATATAAGGCAGCCGTGGGGAAGTGTCATGTTCAGCCTATATGAAAAAGTTCTATGGGCTCCATATTCAAAAGTCCCAGCTCACATCACGCAAGTGCTTGCACCATGCAACTGAGATGTACTGGCACAAAATAATGGTATATTCAGAAGATGCAGGATGAGATGTGATGGTACATGTTCAGCTGAATATCCCAAACATGCACGATCACACAGTGGGAGATGAGCGGTGCAGCAGGTGACCTGAGACCTATGCAGAGCACAGGGAAATGCGTGATGCAAAGCCACTTGCGCAGTATACAAATTTGCAATATTCATCCGGGATATGCAAATGACCTCATTGGACATTCTGAGCCCATCTCTCTTATGCACAGCTCATTGCTGGGATGTATTCAGGCAATTTACTTACCCAGGGCATGCACAGTTCCAGCTTTGCAGGCTGCCCCACCATTCCTCAAAGATGAACAGAAGATACTGCAGCCTAGCAGGCAGGTGTGATGGAATGTTTGTGAGTGGGTGGATGGACTGCATTGGCCAGGGTACAGTGCTATTACCCATAGCCATGTACAGGGTCAGACTGGGGTACAGGGGGCTCACTTGGACAGTGGCCACAGGAGCCCACCTTGACATGCAAAAGGGGAGGGAACAGGGTAACAGAGTCTAACTGGTATACCACATGCATGTGAAACACCAGCTTCATATGCAGTGTACACTCACCTGCAGTACCCAACACCCCCCCTGTATGACAGGAACATGGTGATAACTGCACGGAATGGCAGTGTACAGAAGGTGGCCAGGTACCCGAGCAGGTGGGTCAAACCTGTGTGCACCTATGGTGTCACACCGTGTGTGTGTGTGTGTGTGTGTGTGCACCACAGGTCCATCTCTGGCCCATGCCATGCTGCCACTAGTACCACCAGGCTACCTGGGCACCATTGCCCCAGACATCACCATAGGTGCATGCTACCACCGGAAGGTACCCTGCAAATCACATGGTGCAGGCCATGGGCCCTGGTACATGTGCTGCAGTATGACTATCTGCTGTGTTGGTGCACCTGGGGGGCACCCAACAGTACTGGCATGTGTCAGCTGGGTGTCCTCATCCTGGGAGTTGTGTGAGTGATGGCTCTCTGGGCAGTGCCCATGGTGTGCCAGCACCTGTGGTTTTGGGAATGTCCGTCCTAGCATGACTGCTGTGTATGGATGCCTGAAGCACATCACGGTGCACCTCCAAGGGCTGTCTCAGGGTCGCCTGTCTGCAGTTCTGCAGCCTACCTGTGGGTGACCAACTGATTTAAGCCATTCCCTGACAAGCTTAACTATGCGTGGAGCATTTTTGATATGGGCAGCAGATGCGCCGCACATTTTGACTGAATATACAGATGTGTGGTATATTCATGTACACACCTCGCTTTTTGCACTGCATACATCATATCTGCATGATCACACATTCAGGAATGTGCAATGCATCTCTTCCTTTCGAATATCGAGGTTCCGTGTAGTTTCTGGGTTGTACCATGCATCTCCATTTTGGGCCACACATCTCCTTAGAAAATGCTGACCTATATTTTCAAATATCTGAAATGCCTGTTTCCCCAAATACGTTTCAAACATATGTCAGATGCATTCACACTTTTCAGATATATTTTGAGATATATTTGAGGTATTCACAGAATGATCCAAGATGCATGTTTGAGAAACACCTTTGATATATTATTTATTTATTTGGTTTTTGTTTACCGGGTAAGTACACTAGACAACAATGTTGCCTATATTCAGGCACGACCCGGGAGAGTACAGACAGGGGAGACCAGAGTCAACATTAAAGAGTATTTCATGACGCCGGCATGAGGTGAGAACAACATTTGAACAGTATACAGCCAGGTACAGTCATTATCAGTAACGACAAAGAGAAACAGATAACATTACATTAATTATTTTCATCTGATGATACATCAATGACTAAATTGAAACGACAAACAGCAAACAAAACTTAAATGAAGTAGCATTATAACAAAAGGATTTCTGCTGGATGGGGAAACTTTCAGATTTTGGAGACCAGTAGGAAATCAGTAAGTGCCATAGGAGGAGAAAATGCTAGGAGAGAAGCTCAAGTTACAGCACAAGAGCAGCAGTCGGATTCTAATAGGTGTGCTCAAGACTCAGTTTAAAGGCCTTGTGGGATTTGGAGAGTTTGATGTGGGAGGGAATGAGTTCCAGAAGCAGGGGCAGATATGGCAAAGGATCGCTCTCCTTTTGTGTGAGATATCTGGGAATTTCAAGTTGGGTTTGATCAGATGCCCTGAGGAGGTATGCTTGGGAGGGCTGAGTTAATAGTTCGGCAAGGTATTTAGGGGACCCTGTTCTGATCATATTATCAATTGTACAGCCTGCAGAATAGTGTCTGAGCGAGTCTGGGGAGAGCCAATTTAGTTGTGAGTAGAGCAGGCAATGATGGGTAAGTCTGTGAGCAGAGAGAGCAAATCTGCATATACTGTTATAGCAGGTGCTCCATTTCTGGAGTCCTCCTTTGCTAGCTTTAAGGTAAACCTGAGAGCAATATGTTAGAGCAGGGAGGAGAAATCCTTGTGCAATATATATATATTTGAAATATATATTTTTTGCTGTACTATTTCAAAATTCAAGTTTTTGTTCTTTCTATGTTATGTCCTTGAATAAAATCAAAAATATATTTTTGTTGGCTGGCCCAGTGGCGCTGAGGGCTGAGGTGCTGGTCGCCATACCTCACACCACGCCAGTGACTGGTGTTCGGGAATGAGCACGGGTCACCGGGGGTTGGCAGGGGAGGAGAGGGATTGAGCATCCATCAGACTGCTCTCCTTCTCTGGGGAGGGGGTTCACAACAGTCAGTGCAGGGTTGCCTCATGGCAGAGGCTAGGGTACAAAACACGTTCCATTGTGCACAGGGGTGGAGCTGGGGGAAGATGTCTGGAAGGAGCACATGCAGATGCGTGCATGTCCCCCTCCGCTGACATCATTGCACATCCTCAGCTCTGGGGGTAGTAATCTGAAACAAGGGGATGGCACCTGATTTGAGCGGCTTGATGGCCGTCCTCGAGTTTCGCTGTGGCTGCATGGCACCTGTCTGGATCTGTGTTCCATAGGGAGTTGGGGGCTCCCTGCGGCCCTGCTGCAGGGGGTAAGCCGCAGGAGTTAGGGTGCTGGGCTGGAAGTGGTAAAGGTGGACGGTGGCTGGATATCCCCAGTGAAGGATACGAGGACAGGGGGATCAGATCAGGTGGCCATAAGGAGGTAAAAGTGATAGCAAAAAAAAATACTTATTTGTGCATACACGTTACTGCAGTTTCTATATATCTTGCATATTAGATAAACATATATTTTGAATCTATCCAACTTATACAGTCTGAAGTACATATACCTTTTCATTTTTGATTTCCCTTGTAAAATGCTAAATAAAAAAAATATCCATAACATAGTTTTAAATTATACTCATATGGAAAAGAACTATGTTGCATTTTGTTAATATGTAACATATTTCAGATATCCGTGCATTTTTTCCAGTTCTGTTTTAGATATTTGCAGAATTCAATGAGATATGTCTTATGCTTGGCATTGATATACTAAATATATATATGTGTATATATATATATATATATATATATATATATATATATATATATATATGTTAGTTATACTATCAAACAAAATATTTTGTTTTACTTTTTGATGTTTTTATGGACTCTAATGAAAAATTATAACAGTTTTTTGGAAGCATAATTTTACTCTGTAGTTTCTACAATAAGTGTATGTTAACAAAATATATATTTTCAATACATTAGAGATGTTTTTTTCAGATATGTATTTTATTTATGTATTAAAATGGGGTTGGCCTGATATACATTTGGAAAGCATCCATAGTCTATGTATTATTTATCCTATTTATATATACATACTGATAATACATTTTAAATATGTTTTGCATAGCAAATAAATGTAAACAGCACTCACAATAAAAGGATTTGATTTACTAATGAAATGTAGAGCAAACACAGGGGGCAGAAGTAGGATTTGTTTAATTACTGAAACTGAAACAGTGCAGACATGGAGGAAGCAATTAGTGCAGGGCAGGATGACATGTGTGTGATTTGTTTCATTATAGAAACTG
Organism: Neoceratodus forsteri; assembly: GCA_016271365.2. Classification (NCBI taxonomy): domain Eukaryota; kingdom Metazoa; phylum Chordata; order Ceratodontiformes; family Ceratodontidae; genus Neoceratodus; species Neoceratodus forsteri. The sequence continues at coordinate 26,278,707 of JADMNL010000035.1, read as the reverse complement.
AAGTAGAGCAGACATTGGGGGGCCAACAGGGAGGGCATGAGATGGCAGGTGTAGGATTTCTTTTATTATAGGAAATCAGAGTAGTGTCGACATCAGAGGGAAGCAATTGGAAGGGGGTGGGACAGCAGGGTGGGATTTCTGTCATTACAGAAACTGAAGCAGAAATCAGAGGGGAGAAATCGGGAGGGGTTTGGATGGCAAGGGTGGGATTTTGCTATTCTAGAAACTGGAGAAGACATCAGGGGAGGCAATCGGGAAGGGGCAAGACAGCAGGTGGGATTTGTTTTATTACTGAAAATGAGTGGACATTAAGGGAAGCAATCTGGAGGGGGTGGGATAACACAGCAGAAGGCTGATGATCAGTGTATGCTAATAGATGGAAAACCACAATGATCGGTGCAGCTGCATCCTTTCATGTGAGAGACATTCCAGCCCATCAGCGAGCTGACAAGCATCCCCATCAGCCTTTATGCAATCCAGTTTTTACTGCCAGGCCTCCTGCAGGCTGACACCCATAGGATGACTGAGCACACACTACCAAGCCCCAGCACTGCACCATTACCTTTGCTTTGCATATGTGCACAAACAAATATGAAAAGGGCAAACAGAAAGTCGCAATCTGACACCAAAAAATCCCTTCTGTAGATTAACTGCTGGAAAACCTAAGGCTGGAGCCTCTTCTCAAGCAGATCCACACTCTAAAATAAGAACAATCAAGATCTATCTAAAAATTCAAGCATTCTAAAGAAAACTGTCAGGCAGACATTTGCATTTCAGATGTGTTACCTGCTGTAGGCAGAGGGCAGATACTGTTCTATTTACAATCAAGCTTTTTTGTGTTAACAATTATCTTCAAAATGTGTTTTTTATTTAAACACAGAACTGCCACATAAGCACAGCAGTAAAACAAGTAAACAGGTTTTAGGAAAATTTAATTAATCAATTAACTAATTAATTACTTAATTAATGTATTTATGTATCTATTTGATGACCAGGTAAGTACACTGGTCCCGTGGACTGTTTTTAGGCATAACCTGGGCCATGTAGATGGCACATACAGCACAATTTTGGATATGAGAGATACAGGAACAGTCACAGTATACAGGTACATGGATAAGAAAGATACAGTCTTGATATTACAAGACCAGCCAACTTACAAAAGACACAATCCACGTCTTAGCAGTTAACAGCACATAGTAAAAATGAACAGCATACGATTTGCAGGCAAATAATCACCAGGTTATTCATAAAGTCCCACACCCCATAATCCAGGTCTCTCTTGTGAATCTTAAGTAGCCCAATCACCCCAGCCACCACCACCACCACCACCTTGATACTGAAAGGAAAACCGTGACTGTATGAGTTCCCTCCTAAACCCACATCATGCGTACACCAATTCAATGCACTGTCTCTGTGACATGTGGCAGTGAGTATGTTTCCTAGAAAGTAACGATTGCAGCTATAGATTACCTTTTTTAGTGCTGAGAAGCTAACAGTGGGCATCCAGCTACTTTATTATCACAGGAGGCTTGGACAATTCTGGGGCGGGGCGGGAGTGGAGGGATGAAATGATGGTTGATTTGGGTGTTTGTAAGTCACCTAAAAATAATTGTTTTTTATTTTTACTGTTGTGTTTGACAGTCCTGTGTTTTACAATAAATGCAGGCCATTTGAAAGGTTTGACTCCGAATGATGAGAAATGGTAAAAAAGGCACTATTTTCTTTCTCATAAATTAGCAAAGCATAGCTAGTGAATAAAAAGAAAACTCTTTAAAATTTAGAAGTATAGCCAAATTGTATAGAAAAGTTTCTGTATATCTGTTTATTTTTATGCTTGCCATTGTGCTTGCACAAAGTGAATATATTGGTATCATAGTGGATTTTGAGAAGTGTGTCACTGTTGGTCCAACGGGGAGCAGTCTGCAGGTGCTCTGCAGTGTCAGAGCAATCATCACACAGCCAGGCAAATCATGACACTCTTTGGTTGTGCTGGGTGGAAATTTTGTTTAGTTCAAAGAAAAGAGCCACCCAATCATAGGGCTTCTTTTTCCTTTGATCTGCATACCACCGCCTAGCAAGCAGAACTGATCAGCCTCATGAACAGCCTGCTATTGTCCTTCCCCACAACAGAAAGCAGTCCCTCCCATTCCCTGCCTAGCACCCCTCCCACTGCTTCCACTGTCATTCTTAATTTTCCAACACCAGGGTGCCCAATCCCTGGTGCCAGCTACTACCCAGCATCCCTCCCATTTTCTCTGGGCAGCACTGGAGGGCCCACCTCTGGTACTGCCAAACATAACACTGGCACTGGGTGCCCATTCCCCAATGCCAGTACCTAAAATACAGAAAACCATCCCCTGTAGCCTATTTTATTATTTTTTTTTTATTTCCTGTAATCCCATCTGCCAAGTATCCCTCCAATCTCCCCATCACTTCCTGTGCCTCTAGAGGTGAAACCAGCACTGGGGTGACCATCTTCTGTGTTGGTACCTGAAATAAAGAAAAACATCCCTTGTAGTCTTTTTTGTATGCATCCTGTGAAAAAAACACTGTCTATCCATGTCTGTTGCTGTCACTGGCCCACCATCTTTGTTATCCTCCCCCATCTGACCCTCCCACTCAGTACTCATCTCCCCACCCCTTAATTACCTAGTTAGGGTCTGGTTCTGTAATCCTGTCTGAACTAGAGACACATCTTGTCAGGTATGTGATTTAATGTATTTCAATGGGTTTTTAACTTATCCCCCTAACTTGGCTGTTTATTTTTTATATTTTTTCCCCAGATTTTCAACATGGCCTTTTTGGTACCCCACCTCATGAACAAGAGTGGTGAAATTATGCAAACCCATTAGAAAGGGTGATTTAATGGTCGCTAAGCTCCAAATAATGATAGCAAAAAAATGGAAAAAAAAAAAGACAATTCTAAAAATCTACTGAAACTTGAATTTCTGTAAGTGCAATGTTTTTAGAGTGATATTATTACCCCCCCCCCCCCAGGCAAACCTGAAAACCTCACTTCAGAACCTCAGAGAAATGAAAAATCGCCTCAGTAATATGCAGAAAAGTCAGGAGAAGAAGATCAAGAGGATTAAGGTAAGCCCATATCTGCAAGGCTGTCCTGCCTGCTGTTATTAGGCCCTTTCCACAGTATACAATGGTTTTAGAAAATTGTTTTCAAAACTGGGTTAAACTGTTTCATCAAGCAACAGCTGGGAAACTGTTTCTGTCCACATTGCTGTTGCTAAAGTGGTTGTTCCCGTAACCAGTTCCTGTTGAATTCTGGGATTGCTGTTTTTTGTTTGCATCCCAGAATCCATTGAATGCATTCCATGCCCTTTGCAGCTGTCACTGACAAATGGAGAACTGTGAGTTGGTAATAACACAGATGGATGTCGCTGGTGCTGTGCTGATAGCTGTAGCCTTCTATTGATGTTATTTTTTAAGATGACAAATGCAGATTAAGCTCATTTTTAAATTTCACCCCAACCAGACAAGTGTTTTTTTATGAATATTTAGTTATGCAAGTAATAATACCCAACAGAGTTTGTAGCTTTGTGCTATACTAGACCTCCAGGGGTCTAATGAGGCCAAATTTCACAGGCAGAGGCCCTTATAGTCCCTGGAAGTTCCAATATAGTCCATAATACCTACCCTTGGGGGTATTATTGCACTTAGAAAATGTATAATTGCTGTTATTTTAGTAAAATTGTTTTTTTTTCAACCATGGAGCTGTTCTACAAACTGAGCTACCAACTGCTTTGAAGTGTACTACAAGTGTCCAGCACTACGCATGTGGCCACAGTGTTAGCACTACCATCAGCATGTTGAGTTTTATAAACATTTTTTTTTTTTTTAGAAAGTGTAGACAAATGTTCATATTGTACCATTTTTATGTTGGCTCACACTTGTGCACCAGCCAACATGTTGCAGTAGTAGCAGATTTGGAGGCGGGTGAATGCAGGGCATGCATCAGTAAGTGCATCCCTCATTTCCTAATAAGGCAGCTGCAGGCACTGACACCAGCAACACATAAACTGGCCACCAGATCTAAGAAAAGGTCCGATGCAATGAGAGCCAAGTTCGTTATGTAGCGGCATGCCTTTCCTGGTGAAGCAGCTCAATAAACATAGCGGCATTGACTGCCGCTGCACAGAGCGCCAAATTCTGGGGTGCCCAATCCCCCTGTCAACATGCTGTGACCCACTTAATTTGCAGACAGGGGAGCCCACTCCCCGTCGTCATAATGCCCCCTCTATCCCGTTTCATGTGTGTGTCGAGGGGGCACCCAATCCCCCTCAGCATCATGTGCCCACCAACAGTCTTTCTTTGCCAAAGGGGGACCCAGTCCCCATTGGCTTTAGTCCCCCCTTCCCAGTTTAATTTCCTGATGGGGGAGCCCACTACCTGTCGGCATAATGCCCCCCATGTTTGTTGTGTGCTAAGGGGGGTGCCCAATCCCCCTCAGCTCTTGTCCCACCTCCTTCACCTTGGTTAGCCAACAGGGGTGCCTAATCCCCATCGGCCAGCAGCACCTCTAAACATTAGGTGGCATGCTGGGAGCCCACCCCAGCATGCCAATGTCCCTGTAATAAAAAAGTCCCGCAATTTTTTTATTTAATTACCTGTAAATCAGAAAATAGTCCCTCATGATCTGTTCTGTTCCCTCCCTCAAGCTGCACCCACCCTTTGCATACCCCACCTCCCCCCCCCCTCACCAAATACTTACCTCTGCAGCTTGGCACAATGATCTTCAGTGGACTGGGAACACGCCTGCACTCTTCAAAGCCGACCACAAACTGAAGAAATGTCGGTAAGTTGTATAATGGCATAAATAGGGTTTTTTCAACTTTGGTGCATATCTCTGCCATTTTTGGGAATTTTGGTACCACATTTTCAACATGGGTTATTGGGAACCCTCCTCATGAATTCAATCACTGTCATGGTGGTCCCGAAAGGTGATTTCATGGTCACTGCAAAATGACAGTGCCACTGTTCATGAGGGGGGCTCTCAAAAACCTATGTTGCAAATTTGGTGACAAAAATCAAAAAAATGGCTGTTTTATGAGCGTGCATTGTGCAGTTTCCACACATGCTCATAACTTTGTGAATTTGTAATATTTTCACTCCAGATTTTTGACATTACCATATTCCCACACCTCCTTATGAACAGTACAGCTATCATTTTACATATCCTGGCCAAAATGTGTTTTCTCACGTCCAGCACAGAATAGCGTGGTCACTGTGCAAAATCAGTTTTCCGGACAGTTTGACAAAATGACAGTGACACTGTTCATAAACAGAGGTCCTAAGATGCCTATGTTGAACATCAACAGTACAGCTGTCATTTTTCACAGCCTGCCCAAAATGTGTTTCTGCAGCTATGGCGCACAATGGCGTGGTCGCTGTGGGAAATCAACTTTTGGGACAGATTAACAAAATCACAGCACCACTGTTCATGAGGGAGGTCCCAAAATGAATGTGTTGAAGATGTGGCTAAAAAACCTCCTAAAAATAATTGGGTTATGGACGTGTGTTGTGCAATTTCTATACATGCTCATGACTTCAACAATTTTTCATATTTTCACTCCAGATTTTCAATGTTGCCATTTTTTACACCTCCTCATGAACAATACAGTTGTCATTTTCCACATCCTGCCCAAAATGTGTTTTCATCCCTGTGTCACCACATGGCATAGCTGCTGTGCAAAACCACCTTTCAGCTAACAAACTGATTGTGCTGTTCTTCATGAGGTGGGGTCACAAAAAGCCCATGTTGAAAATTTGGAGTGAAAATACCAACACACGCCTACGGTTTTAGGGTTCCAACTGTAGCACCCCACCCTGTAGAGACTCACAGGCATCAGGGGTGTGACTTGGGATCATCGGTTGTAATGCTCACGCCATTCCACCCCCACCCCCACCGTGCAGCCAGTGACAGGCATCGTGGTGTGCCTTGCAGTGTTCGGCCACAAAGTTCACCCCATTCTCCTATACTGCACCCACCTCAGCATGTTTCCTTATGGAATGGGGTAAGTATAATGCCCAAAGACCCCTAAGCACACCATAACACTTGTCAGTGTCTACAGGGTAGGGTGAGGTAAAATGGCGTGAATATTATAGCTGATGACCCAAAGGCACACCCCAATGCCTCTTAGTCTCTGCAGGGTGGGGATGGGCTTGGTGTTACTTCAATACTTCACTGCCATTCCTATTATGCGTCTCTAACTCCTGCACCACCAATGCCAATGCCAGCGAGACAACATTCGGCATTGACAAATGCTTGTTTTACTTTCCTCCTGTCACTTCCCAGGAGACTACACTCTCTTTCCTCACTAAACCATTCCAAATCTAGCCCAGATTACAAACCAACATCATTGCCAGCAAAGCATCTGCGACATCCTTAAGTGGTGTGTGTGCCTGATTTAGGGACTCTTTTCCCTGTGTTCTGCTCCAGCTCAGTGAGTGGAGAGTTTGGCGGCAAGCCCAACCAAAAGGTGAGCTGAGAAAGTGGATGGGCTGCGACACTTTAAAATGCTTGCGCAGCTGCTGTACTACATCAAACCTGCTGCTATATGCTGCCAGAGACACTGCAAACCCAAATCATTGCCAGTCAAGCATCAGCAGCATCCTTACATGCTGTGTGTGCGCCTGATTTTGTGACTCTTTTATCCTGTTCTGCTCCAGCTCAGTGAGTGAGTGGGTGGGGGGGGCTTGGTGGCAAGCCCAGTTTTGAAAGGTGAGCTGAGAAAGGGGTAGGCCATGGCACTATAAATACCTGTGCAGCCACATAACATAAGTGCTGTGTGTGAGCTGAGACATTTTTTGTCATCGTATAGAGCTCTGGGTTTTCTTAACTACTATAAGTTTTTATGATACTTATTATATATACCAAGGAAAATTTCACCTACTGACATCTAATGTCTAGATTAATGACTAGGGTAGGTTCACAAATGATTTTGCTTATTCCAACTTGTTAACAAATTAAACATACTTAATTTCTAAGAATGTTAATCACCTAGGTTGTTGTATGAGAAAGAGATTTCTCTATGACCTATGGACTTGTTTGAACTTAAAGTCAAGGTTTTTTTTTTCCCTGCTTCCCTTTTATCACCATTAATTTGGCTCACATTACTATTGTACAGAGATGTGGAGACTAACCTCAGCCCCTTAACTCATATCAATGATCCAAATAGATACTGTATGTTATAGACAGAAATGCTCCCTCTATGTCCTACTAGTCATCCTTTCCTGTTCCTGAATAACTCCAAATCTCCCTTCTCCCCCTCCCTTCTACTGTACAGAGCCTACTGTACCTCTCTCTGATTTTTGCTATGTAAAGCTAGCCTAGCCATGAATCTTACCTATGGTAATGCAACTTGTTGAATACTATACAATAGCTGTCTGTCGTACTTTGTTTTTAAACTTATTCTAAATACCGTAACTATATATGAGCACAGTATATTGTGATTTATTATGTCAGACCTGTTCTTCCACATCTGTACATTATTGTTGTCAATATGTTACTGTAACTCACATTATCCTCTACCCTGGGTCGCACCTGGAAATGACCCTTGGCTCAGTGTGCCTTTCCCAGTTATCAGATTTTAAATAAAATAAAATGTTTAGCAATCAGGTGGGCTGAGATTTGCTCACTTAAATGTGTGTGCTTTTGTTTAACAAAATGTGAGATTGAGGCTTGACTGACTGTTCATGAACCAGAAATATTAAGTCTGAGAGAGACGTGGTTAAAAACAACCATTAATGATAACCTATACTTTATGGAGGGTTACAAGTTAATTTGAAAAGACTGATGTGGGAAAAAAGGGGGTGGGGAAGTTTGGTTTATTCTACGGAAGATCTAGTATTAAGTGAACTCAGCTTTAAATATAAACCCTGTACTGAATGTGAATAGTTACTCCTTGAGTTAAAACTGGGAGGATGTTATAAACTGAAATTCTGTACTGTCTAATCCACCAAAAATAGTCAGAAAGGGGTTAACAGATTTTCTGAAACTTATAGGCTGTTTGCAAACTGGTGGTGATATTTTATTAATTCAAGTTTACTGTTCATTGGTTATACACCATTACAACGCTATCTGAAAAGTACATTCAAGACTCAGTTCAATAAGATCAGAAATGCTGAACTATGAAGCAATACATACTGTCAAGTCTTGTTATACAGATCTAGAAATTCTATTGTAGCAAAAAAGCATCATAACTTCTTTTTTCCCCCTCAAACAAAAAAACAGGATATCAGGGACTCTGATCAGGAACCTTTTCAGATGATTCAGTATTTAATTATTTAAACAGAGGAAATGTTAGAGCAAAAGAGGACTTATAGTAGAGCTCCCGAAGTCCTAGGAAACTTTATGTATGGTTTTGACATTGAATTAATCACTCAATCAATCAATCAATCACCTTTATTTAAAAACGCTGTTCCAAGAAACCACAGCACTGTACAAATATGTAAAAAAGACAAATAGCATAAATCAACATCATATGATTGAAGTAAATCAAGTATAAAACAACAACACAGCAGAGTAAAACTCACAAAAGGCTGGCTATTGTTAGATTCTGTGTATGCTAAGCCAAAGAGCTGAGTTTTTAAAGCAATCTTAAAGCTCTCGATGGTCAGGCACTCTCTTGCCTGACATTAAATCATTATACACTGAAGGCTAAAATTGAGAAAATTATAGTATCCTTTAGAGCCACTTCCACTTTTAGCACGTTCACGTATTATTTATTTTATTTATTTATTTATTTAGGTATTCGGATCATGCCTTTGAGCTCAGAGCTCTTTTACAAAGGTTCCATGTCAAACAGTGACAATGACAACAATAACAAACAGTTTACATACAATACTCGAATAGTAGGTAGCTAGTATACAACAAGGTTACAATGTCATTCATAGTATCAATGGTGATAGTACAGCGTCAAGAGCATTCAACTACGGTAAAAGACAGTGTTTATACGTAGCGAAGGAGATAAACAGGTGTGACACCTAGTGTGAGAGTCTGAGCAGCAGTCAAGGTGAGGGGGAGAGGAGACTGAGGGGAACTGGGTGGCCAAAAGAAGTGGCTTTGTCTAGGAGGTTGGGAGGTAGTGGTAGTAGGTTGGTTTTAAGGTTGAGCCAGTGGGAGAAAAGGCATGGGGGGAGAGGAAGACAGAGGGATAGGGCAAGAGGGAAGAGTAGGGGTAAAACAAAGGGGGAAGGAGAATGTAGATGAGTGGGCATTATGGGTATTAGAGTCCTAGTGGCAGTCACAAACTGTCCTAGTAAGAAGGTATTGCCTTAGGCCATTTTTGAATTGTGACATGCATTGGGAGTTTAAAATGTGCACTGGGATTTCATTGAGCCATTGGGGGGCCATTACTTGAGGTTATTAGCATACCTCTGTCAGAATACTCGTGGGTCATATTAGAATTAAAAGAACGTACCATGTGAGTTAATATCAGAGTTCAGTGGTAATAGAGCAAGGAAATCAAACAGACTCAGTGCTGGCCTTTGATGCTGAACCTTTACCAGCATAACAGCCCCTTACCAAAAAGGAGCTTTAAAAGAACTTCAGAGACATTTCCATCAAAAAGGGACAGAATTATTTCTTATTACTGACTCTTTCTTTCCTCTACCAAAAGTCTGTGGCACCAGTTCATTGGTGTCCTTTATTCCTTCATTGACCTGCAAAGGAAAAACAAGAAAACTGAATTTTCCTCAGAACCCACTGACATAGATGGCGTACCTTTATTTAGTTGAGTTGCACCTTTCAGTACTTTCCAGTGTGATTATCCATTTATACCAATGATACTCTCCTCCTGTCTCCTCTCCAGCTTCAGCTTGCACTTTCAAGGGAGAGAAAAATGCTGTAAACAGCCATCAAGACTTCTGGTTGGTAAATTCTTCCAAACTGCAAACACCTCGAAAATTCTCTGTTCCAGTTCCAAGCCGAGTGTAGTTGCTTAGAACTTAAAAATCAAAACTTTAATTTAAAAAGGAGCTTCATCCTTCCAAGCTGCATCCCTCCAGCTATACCTCTCCACAATTCATATGCTATTCTGGCAAAGACTGATTCCTCTATAGAGGCACCTGCAGTGGAGTTCAAGGAGGATGCTGGGAACCTCCAGAAAAGAGACCCACAGGATGGTGGCATGATACCCCACAGAGGAAGTAAACAACTCCTGGTGGGGGACTCAATCATTAGGGGAGTAGAAGTGGGGGAGGAAGAGGAGAGGAAGGTAAGGTGCCTGCCTGGTACCATGGCTTGGAGGGACAGGAAGCGAATCCTCATGATCGCGGGAGCAGCTGCACAAGGGAGGAAGCTGGATGTCATTGTCCACCTAGGGACAAATGACCTGGCTGGGAATGGGATCAGAGCAGTGCAAGATGAGTTTGTAGAGTTGGGAAGGGGCCTTAGACAAGTAGCACATACAATAGCCTTCTTGGAGATGCTGTCAGTCTATGGCAAGGATGATGCTAGGGTACTCCGCACCATGAAATTCAATGAATGGTCGAAACACTGGTGTGGAACTCAGAGTTTTGGCTTTATTGGGGACTGGGGAGCCACTTAGAGGGATGCAGGCCTATACTGGCACAATGGTCTGCATTTGTCCGGGAAGGACCAGCATCCTAGGTGATAGGTTTAAATGCTTCATTGGGAGCATTTAAATTAGCCATGGGGGAAGCACTGAAAAGGAGCAGGGAAATCCCAGCCTCCCCCCACAAAACACAATAATTATCAAGGTAAACACCAAGGTAGAGAAGTCATTTGGGAGCAGGACAGGGGTAAATGCAAAAGAGGCAAAGGCAATAAGGACATGGATGGTGCTAAAAGGGGTAAGGCCATCAAAAAATGGAGGGTGATGAGAACCAATGCCCATAGTCTGTGTAACAAGCTCCCTGAACTAGTGGTCTTGATGGAAGAGGGATGCCTGGATATTGTGGCAGTCACTGAAACATGGTATACACAGAATCATGATTGGGTTGTCAATATACCAGGATACGCAATCTACAAGAGGGACAGGGAGGGAAAAAGAGGAGGAAGAGTAGCTATCTATGTAAGGGAAGGGATTAAAGCAACAGAACTAAAAAGTAAACATGAAGTAGATGAGTAACTATGGGTCACCTTGGAGACGGGAAATGGCACCACAAACTGCATGAGAGTTGTGTACAGACCCCCATCTCAGGGGGAGGTAGTGGACAATGAAAATGATAGAAGACATCTTTAAAATGGCAGAAAAAGGAGAGATATTGTTAATGGGGGACCTGACTATGCCATATGTTAACTGGCGCACTTTTGCTGCAGGCACATCCAGGAGCAGGGTCATTCTTGATGCCCTACAGTGGGCATGCCTCAGACAGCTAGGGTTGGAACCCTATCGGGATGAAGCAGTCTTAGACCTGGTACTCTCAAATGGGGATGGAGAAAGGATCTCAGATTTAGCAGCAGGTAGCCATCTGGGAACAAGTGACCACCAAACTATGTGGTTCACAATAAACACAGCCATAGAGTCAAGCCATACAAAAGCAAGAGTACTGGACTTTAGGAGGGCTGACTTTGGGAAAATGAGAGAGTGCCTCAGAAAAGCACTAGCAAATGGGCAAGAAGGAGGGGTGGAGGAACAATGGGGAATAATCAAAACAGCCATCACAGAGGCAACAAGCCTTTGTGTGAAGTGAATCAATGAAAAAAACAAAAGGAAAAAACACTATGGTTCTCAAAAGGGGCGGCAGGGAAGGTTAAGGAGAAAAGGATAACATTCAGGAAATATAAGGAAATACAGAAGGAACAGGATAGAAAACTTTATCAGTTAAAGCAGAAGGAGGCAGGAAAGGCAGTCAAAATAGCAAAGGCCCAAACCAAGGAAAAGATAGCCAATTCTGTTACGAACGGGGATGAAACCTTTTATAGGTACATTAGGGAGTGAAGAAAGACCAAGGGAGGGATATGGAGACTTAATAAAGTGGACGAAATGTGGACAGAGGGTGATAGTGAAAAAGCAGGGATACTGAATGAATATTTCTGCTCAGTAGTCACAACAGAAGAGGAGGAGGGGGAGTTACCTAAACTAAACACGAGAAAAACTCTGAATAGGGGGGTCGATACCAGTCCTTTCACAGAAGAAAGGGTTTAGAAAGAACTCTTGAAACTGAGGGTGGATGAAGCAATGGGGCCTGATGGGATTCACCCCAGAATTCTAAAAGAACTAAGGGTAGAACTAGTGACACCGCTGACTAATCTCTTTAACAAATCATGGGAGAATGGGGTGGTACCTGAGGACTGGAGGAAGGTGGATGTGATTCCACTTCACAAAAGTGGGAGCAGGACAGAGGCAGAAAACTACAGACTGGTTAGTTTGACCTCAATGGTAAGGAAAATGATGGAATCACTTCTGAAGGAAAGAATTGTTGAGTACCTAGAGGCCAGTGGGGCACAGAACCCAAGGCAGCATGGATTCAAAGTGGGAAGGTCATGTCAGATGAATCGAATAGATTTCTTTGACTGGGTGACCAAAGTAGTAGGCCATGGAGGGCTGTGGATATAACCTACCTAGATTTTAGCAAGACATTTGACACAGTCCCACACAAAAGATTAATGTACAAGTTAGCCAGCCTTGGAGTGGGTCCCAAGGTGGTAGCCTGGATAAAAAATTGGCTGGACAACAGGACGTAAAGGGTAACAGTAAACAGAGTTCACAGTGAAGAAAGGAAGGTAACTAATGGGGTACCGCAGGGTTCAGTACTGGGACCGGTCCCCTTTAATGTCTTTATAAGTGACGTTGGAGAGCACCTGGAAGGAAAAGTATGTCTCTTTGCAGACGACACAAAGATCTACAACAGGGTTGATACACAAGGTGGTATGGAAAGGATGACAAGGGACTTGGCAAGGTTGGAGGAATGGTCAAATGTATGACAGCTCAGATTCAATGCAAAGAAGTGCAAGGTAATGCACCTGGGAAACAAAAACACAGGGGAAGAGTACACAATGGGGGGGGGGGATACCAACAACAACAAAAATCGAAAGGGACCTGGAAGTAATTATATCAGATGACCTTAAGGTGGGCAAGCAATGTGAGAAGGCAGTAAGGAGGGCTGGGGGGATACTGGGATGCATAGGGAGAGGCATCAACAGTAGAAAACAGGAAGTTGTTATCCCTCTGTACAGACAGTTGGTGAGACCCCATCTGGAATACTGCGTGCAGTTCTGGAGATCCCATCTCTGCAGAGACATAGACAGAGTGGAGGCTGTTCAGATGAGGGCAACCAAAATGGTGCAAGGTCTGCACCAGAAGACATAACTAACACAAAAATCCAGGCACTCACCAACCACAATAAAGCTGCTGCATGAGAGGTTATGTTGAAAGCATATTTATTTAAAACAACCTGACGCGTTTCTGGTCTGCTGGACCCTTTATCAAAGGTTAAAATGATGAAGGAACAGTCCACATATATATAACAAGAGAAATAAATGACATCACAATTAAATACTTAAAAAGCACCAATCAGATTTCAGAGTCGATGAAACATGATAAAAACAATCAAATTACTACATGGTAAAAAACACATTATACAATGGGCTCCTACAATCACGAATTCTGATTGGCTGACTGGCACATGTACCCATGGTAAATCTTGGCATTACCCACGGGGAAGGCGACAGTCAGCCGCATGTGCTCAAATCAATCCGACCCCAAAAACACAACCAAAAAGACGCCATTTTTCCATCTTGCTAAAGTGCAGCAACATAAAGACTTAAACTGTTAAAAATCACCTCACAGTCACTAAAGCCGAACCTGCCCCTTGCTCCTTCCATCTTCTGCGCTGTACACTTCTCCCTCCTCTGACAATGACTCCCTCCCACCTCTGGTAAAACTGAAACTCCTCAAAGAAGTCAATAGCTGTGATCACACAGTGGCCACTCGCAGCAACGGGCGGCCCTTTACAGCTTTTCCCTTTAAACTGTCAGCTCCCAAGTAAAAGTAAATGCTCCCATGCCTTGCACTTAAAATACACTTCCTTAAAATAAAAGAAAATAAAAAAACTGCCTGCCACGTGGAAGTTCCTCACCGCCAACTGTCCCAGCCTCCTCGTTAGTGCCCATCGGGATGGCGGAGCTGATTTCCATATTCCTAAGCGGCCTGCCATCTTGTTCGCACTTCCAACTACAAAAAAAAAAAAAAAAAACAATACATGAACCCGGTGTGGGTGCTCAGGTTGTCAGGCAACGACCCACTGTTTGGCTATCAGAAGGCTGTCAGTGCTGAATCAATCAGTCCAATTACATAATGCAGACAGTTTTGACTAGCGGGAGGGAGGAGGGGGACAGGATTTTACTTTACAGAACTGTTTGGCGGTGGCGACAGGTTTGATGCCCCAGGAAAAAAACATTATTAAATTTAAAAAAAGGAACAAGTGTGTGTGTGTGTGTGTTTTTGTTAGTACTTTAAATGATGGATGCCTTCCATCATATTCTACCTTACAACAGGAACTATGTTTCTAAGGAGGAAGGATATCAAGCTAAAAACCAATAAAAAACACTATTTTTTAAAATCAAAACTTTTAATATTTTTTTTCTTAAACTATTACTTACTGGCCATTGTATAATAGCAAATAAACCACTTCAGGGTGTTGGTGATGCTGGGATTTACCCACGCCTTATCAGGTTTAGTCACAAAGTCACAGGCATGGGTAAACCCAGCATCACCAACACCCTGTAGTGGTTTATTGCTTAATCAGCTAATGAAAGCAAATAGCAGTTAAAGCAGAAAACACTTTGCCAAAGAATAAAGAAAAGGGGGGGGGAATTTAAAGTATAAATTACTATAATAATGGTAATTAATATAAAATGGCTTTGTCAATGGCCATATATTTAAATGCAGACAAAAATGACACCCTTAGTTCAAAGGAAGAAAAAAAGGAAAAAGGGAAGACAAATAAATCATCTTTCTTCTAAAAAGGGTTTTAAATCGAAACACCTATTTAAACCAGGAAAAATGGTAGCTTTAAGTTGTAAGATCCAAAAGGTTTCTCTTTTTAATATTAAATTCCTATAATTTCCACCTCTAGGTTTCCGGCAAACTTTATCAATGCCCATATATTTAAATTGAAGACAACCAGAAGACATATGAAGAGAGACTAAAGCAACTTAATATGTATACCCTCCAGGAAAGGAGGGAGAGGGGGAACATGATAGAAACTTTCAAGTACCTCAAGGGAATCAACAAAGTCCAAGAGGATAGCATCTTTCAGAAAAAGAGATGTCCAAGAGCAAAGGGGCACAATTTGAAGGTGGGGGGGGCAGCTTAGAGGTAAGATTAGAAAGTATTTTTTCATGGAGAGGGTTGTGGATGCATGGAACAGCCTTCCAGAGGAGGTTGTGAAGTCAAGAACAGTGGGAGAATTCAGGAATGCATGGGACAGACATAAAACAATTCTAGTGGGGGGTAGGAGGAAGTAAGCTGTTGGTTAACTAGAATCTGCAGCTTATCCATCAAGTAGGGAAATGGGCAGAGTAGGTGGGCCAAGCGGTCCTTATCTGCTGTCAAATTCTATGTTTCTATGTTTTTCTTACTTCAGTTCCACATATATCATTCAGGATGTCTAAGGCCAACAGATGACCAAACTGCTGTTGAGGTGCAAAAGAAAAGCTCTTCATAGCTTTTTTAAGTACACAAAGTACACTTACACAGAGGTAATAGACTAACACAAGATAGGTTTCATTCATAAGAATTTGACTGAAGCTTTTGACAATCGACTGACAAACATCAAGCAGAGCAGGCAGAATGCAGCAGGGAGCAAAGCGGCACCACGGCCATCTTGCCGCTCCACCTCCCACAGCAGACTTTGGTGGAGATATATTGGTGATGGGAGATTTTGATATATCGTAAATTGGAACCATGAATTTGGACCAGAAATTGAGTGACTTGTTACTAATGCATGGCTTAGTCAGCTTATAACTTCTTATATTGTATGAACTTGGTTAGCACTAATTATACAATATTAAATTGGATACTCAACAATGACACTACAAATGCAAAGAGAAAGGAAACATTTCCATATGTAGTTAGTGACCAGTTGACAATCTACTGCACTTGGAAAGGTAAAAGAAACACGTTCATTCTAAGATTTATTACTTTCAGGGAATTTACTTTGATTGAAGATGGGTTGTTGAGGGATTTAAGCCTGATTAACTAGTTATTTTTGGATGCTTTACCAGAGAGGGATGTAGCTGTTGACTATTTCACTATGTCTTTGTGGATTTACAGAACAAGTATTTCCCTAAGATTACCAGGAGGGTTAGAGGAATTGTAAATCAATGGATTACACCAAATTTGTTTAGCTAGATGAAACTTAAAGATAGTGCCAGGAAACACTTCAAATATTCTAATAGTGCAACTGACTTAAATACCTACCATCGGTAAAGAAATGAGTGCAAGATTAAACTTAGACAAAGTAAATCTGACTACCACCATAATAGACAGAACAGAGAGTCAAGTAATCCTAGAAAGTTCTGTACCTCAGTAAGAGGCTAAGACTAGCTATTACCGTGTGCTGAACTTGAAATTGCCTCTAACAACCCTTCTAGATTTTGGAAGACAATCAAGGACTTATCAGGTTATATCACCGAAAACTATTCACCTGCAAAACTTGCGTCAGGCAATTCCACTATCTCTGACAGACCGTCCATCCTTGTTGCTCTCAATGATCACTTCACTGCCACAGGGCTTGCCTTTGACAACTCACCTGCTTGTTCCTTACGCTCACAACTTAGTGCGCAAGACCATGAATCCATCAGCCCCAAACCATCCTTCATGTTTCAGCCTGCTACTCTGAAAGAGGTTGAAGACCTCATACTACAACTGGATCCCAAAAAAGCACTGGAGCAGATTTTATAGACCCGTATTTCATAAAGATTGGTTACCAAGTTTTAGCTGTGCCAATCAAACATCTCTTTAACTTATCCCTATCCTTGGGCACCCTTCCTCCCATCTGGAAAACAGCCCATGTCATCCCTGTCTTCAAATCTGGTGACCCACGTGACCTAAACAACTACAGGCCGATTTCTCTTCTTCCAATACTGTCCAAGTTACTGGAGAAAATTGTGAGTACCCCAGCTTAAGAACCACTTAGAATCCAATAGCCTGCTAAACCCACTGCAGTCAGGCTTCAGAGCTCAACACAGTACAATCACAGCCCTTGCCAAGGTGACTAATGACTGGCAATGGGATCTGGATGATAGGAACTTTGTATGTGCAGTATTCCTGGACCTAAGTAAGGCCTTTGATACTGTGGACCATAGCTTACTTCTCTCTTCCCTTCCTTTCTGAACATTGGCATGGACCAACTTTCCTTGAGCTGGTTTGCCGATTACCTTACAAGCTGGCTACAGCAAGTAAAGGCCGAAGGTGATTTCTCACCTCTCAAACCTTTTCTGTGAGGAGTGCCACAGGGGTCCATCCTGGGACCTTTGTTGTTTGCAATCTACATTAATAATATTTATATAAGCATAAAAGAGGCCAATATACACCTATTTACTGATGATACAGTGATGTACATAAGCAGACCAACACCTGAAGCTGCATACTGTGACCTCCAATCTGACTTCAACCAGCTGCAGATCCAGCTCATAAAACAAAAGCTGCTTTTAAATGCTAAAAACACGAAAGCAATGCTATTCTCGACCTATATTCAGGCTCCAAACCCAACCAACTCTGGATCTTTTCCACTGATTACTACAGTACTTGGTGAACCATTAGAATATGCAACAAACTTCAAATACCTGGGAGTCTGGATTGACAATCGACTATCCTTCACCTACCATATCGAGGAATTGACAAAAAAACTAAGACAGAGACTTGGACTATTTTTTTAGGATCAAACACCTTCTTACTAAAGAAGCTGATGAGCTAATGAGGTTGGTCCAAACTACCTTCCTTTCACTGATAGATTATGCTGACTTCCTCTATAGCCAGTGTCCTGTTGCAATGCTTACCAAGCTTGATACACTCTACCATAGAGCACTAAGGTTCATCACTGGCCTCCCCTTGTCAACACACCACTGTTCTCTATATGCAGCTGTGGGGTGGACTTCCCTACCCTATAGACACCAAAGAAATGCTGCACTTTGGACTTATAGAGCTATTACCAAAAAACTGCCCCAGTACATTTTTGATTGGCTTCCGCTAAGTTTGGTAGGTACCTATGCACTAAGAAGCACCGCCTATATCTTGCTGAAAGTGCTAAAGGTAAAATTATGCTTTGGTAGGGCTGCCATAAGTTATGTGCTGCCCGTTCTGTGGAACAAGTTGCAAAAAACATTGAAACTCATCATTCCTACCCACCTGTCTATCTTCAAGACTCTATATGCTCATTCATTTAAGGAATCCTGCGAATGCTTTCCTCGCCCCTACTCTTCCCATTTTGCTATAGGTAGTGCACTTCTATATCCTATCTGGCTTCTTTGCTTCCATCTCTGCCCACTTGTTCCCATCCATCTTCTTACCTTTAGCTCCTAAATACCTTATTTTTGGTCCTTGTGCTGATACCTAAATACTTTTGATTCCCATAGCCATGCATAGCCCTACCTACCACTAATTAGGCAGGAACAGTAATCTATGGTTGTTGAAATATATACCCCCTGTTTCAGCACCTTGACCCCTCCCCCTTAATACTCCCCGCTCTTACTGCCCTTATACCTTTTTTCACCCTCCCCTTTCCCACCTTCCTTTTTGCCCTCAAGGTACTTTGCCCCCTCTTCACCTGCTGTGCTCCCCTAGTCCTACTAATTATTTTTTTCTGATTGCTGGAGATATGTAGTGGACATCTGCTGTAATATGCCCGTAATTATGCTTCTGTTTCTTGTGTATGTACTGTCATCATTTACCAAATGCATTGTACTCGCTAATACTACGACTCTCTAGTTGACACTCTTTCTGAATACTGTAACCATTGTGAACTTTGATGTCTTATTTGTATTGTACACTGATCTCGCGAAGCTATCCAGGTCCATCTTGAAAATGAGTTTTGCTCAATGATGATTGCCTGGTTAAATAAAGATTTGATTGATTGATTGATTGATTGATTGATTGAAAGTCCATCATGGATCCAGCAATTAAGCAGCAGCCTAATATATTATGATATATTATATAACAATGATAAAATATTAATAAACACAATGGAAATTAGTGAAGCATTTCTTAGAAAGTTCATAGATTTCTCTAAATATACTAAGGAATTTTGTTAAATTTATAACAAACATGGTCCTCAAATGAAACTGGCAAGTAAATTAAATCCTCCTTTCTATCTCCATGGCATCAAATCAAAATGGTACCATGTGATATGAGTGAGTATGAAACAGTGCAAGAAACATGAGCGAATACAAATTGCCAAAAACAAGAACAGTGATTCGCACTACAGCAAATACAAAAGCAGTGATATCCACACCATGTGGCTCACAGCCAATATCTACAGCATTTTTTATGTGGTGGAGCCTCCTGCACCCCCACATGCAGGGGGCTTTGCCTCCTGCACCACCCCTTTCTAATTATAACCAACTCTGGGGAGCGGCTGCCACGGGGATACAGGGGAATGTTAGGGAGGGAGCTATTCAGGGGTGGTCATCCCACGGATGCGGGGAAAACACATCCAGGATGGCTGGGGAATGGGGAATGCAAGGAAAAATATTTAAGTGCCAAACTCTTTAAAACCTACAAAACAGTATACCCCACATCTAGCCAGGTCCTAACCCAGGTCCTCCCACACTGCAGGCATGGATTACTTTCACCAGACCAGCCAGCAAGCCAGGAACTTCCTGCCCAAATTAACTCCCATATACTCATTCCCTTCAGATCCCTCCTACCATCACTCTAACCTTTTGTCACAGTTACTGTCCCTATCACTTGATGTTGCCATGCTCGCCATTCTGTCACAGTCGCTTTTTTCACAGGTAGTCAAACTGAGTCACTCAAATTGAGTCACTCAATTTGATTAGCCCATATCATCGGTCACCAACCAAAACAGGTGTTAATATTACTGAACCTGAAGTCAGCTTACAAAAGCACAGGAGGGGATGGTCTGGAACCAAGATTTCTAATGTTAATTGCAACACATATTTATAATTAGTTGGCCAAGCTATCTAATCTTTCTTTGATTACTGGTCAGTTCCTAAATTAATGGAAACAAACCATCATCAGACCAATTTTTAAGAGTGGGTTACTAAAGGATATGGATAACTATCAGCCTATTTCATTGTTAACATCACTAGGCAAGTTGTTGGAAAAAAACTGTAAATGACCAGCTTTCTGAGTCTCTCCACTCTGGTGGTCTCTGGTCTCCCAAGCAGCTAGGTTTCCATAGTTACCATAGCAATGGTACAGCTTTGGCTAGGTTCAAGGACCACATCACTGGGGCAATGGGTGGGGCCTTTGACATGGTGAATCATCAATTGCTGCTCGGGAGACTGAGAGACATGGACTGGCTGACTCGTCATGTGATTGGTTTGCTAGTTACTTATCTGAACACCCGCTGAGGGTGAGCTATGAAGAAGTGTTGTCCAGCATTAAAACAATGGAGCAGGGAGTTCTTCAGGGGTCTATCCTGCGGCCTCTCCTGTTCTCTTTGTTTATTGATGTTTTACCTTCATTACTAAAGAATACCAAGACCATAACGTGTGCTGATGACATAATATTTTATAGTAGTTCATCCTCCAGCAGTACAATGAAAAAAGTTATTCCAGAAAGCTAATTTTCTGCTATGGTTCTGAAAAATATTTGCAGAACTGTTGATTTGGGTTTTCTGGATGCTTCCTATGCTGTGTACTGTACATTTGCATTTTTGTCTGGACTTCTACCCTCCCAGGGTCCTCAATATTATTTCTGTGCAAAAATGAGGCAGACGTCTTTTTTTCTTGAGAAATAATCATTTTAGAACTTTAATAAAATTCTTAAATGATAATGAAAACTGAAAATGTTACCACCAAAATAAATTGGAAGACATCTGGCATCGATTAAGAAGGAAAAAAAATTGGGGTCAAATTTTAACCCATTTCCATTGCACTGCTGCTTTGTAACAATCGCTAAATACTGAGTTTTCTTTATTGCATTGCTGGCTGAAAAATCACTGCTTGCTGTTGAACAGCAAAAAAAAATGTATGTTATTTGGTTCAAAACCTAGACTTGTAAGATGTACCCCATTTATATCACTGGGCACTTCTGGTGTTCACCTTGAACAAGTCACTCAGTTCAAATGGTTTGGGGATCCTACTGGATCCAAATTTTACTTTTTCTCAACATATAAAATTAATTAATAGACAGATCTATCAGAAATTAGGTGTTTTGTTCAAACTTTAAAATTGCTTGACCTATCCAGCTAGATTTCCAGTTGCCAATAATGTACTCTACAATTCATTTCTTTTTTCTAACCTTGCAAAAGCAGACTTGACTTTATTGACCGCCACTTTTCATGGGATCTGCAGATTTGAGTTAAAACTTCCATTTCAAACACATCATTATAATCTATACCAACAAACTAGCAAGGCTTTTGACTCTGTGCCCCACAAAAGGTTGATCAGGAAGTTGGTGGATCTCAGGGTTGGGGAAAAGATGGCCAGATGGGTAGAAAACTGACTGAGGGACAGAATACAGAGAGTGGGTGGGGGGAGAGTTATCTGCCACCAGAGAGACAATGAGCAGTGTCCCGCAGGGCTTGATGTTGGAGGCAGTGCTGTTCAATGTCTTCATCAATGCCATTGGGGATGGCATTAAGGGCAAAATATGCCTATTCATAGATGAGACCATGCTCTGTGGGAGTGTGGACACAGCTGAAGGGATACAGGACCTATAGGAAGATCTGGAAAAGCTGGGGAGGTGGTCCAGGGTCTGGCAGCTTGGCTTCAATGCCAAGAAATGCAAAGTTATGTATATTGGTGCCAAGAATCCTAAGACAGAGTACTGCCTGGGTAGAGTCCAAGTATCTGTATCAGAGGAGGAGAAGGACCTGGGAGTAATGATCACTAGTGACCTGAAGCACTCCGTGCAGTGCAAGAAAGCAGCAGGAAAGGCAAACAAGATGCTGGGATGCATATCTAGTGGGATCAGTGGTAGGAGAGGGGAGGTTACTCTGCCCTTGTACAGGTCACTGGTAAGGCCACATCTAGAGTATGGAGTTCAGTACTGGTGCCCACACCTCACAAAGGACATTAACCTGCTGTAGAAGGTCCAGAGGAGGGCTACAAAGATGATAGCTGGTCATCAGGGTAATGCAAATGAGGAGAAGTTGAGGACACTGAACATGTACTCCCAGGAAGACAGGAGAGAAGGGACATGATTGGGACCTTCAAGTACTTGAAAGGGATACATACGGTTGATAAGGAGAGTCTGTTTAAGCTGAGTGGCAACCATAACACAAGGGGACACAGTCTTAAGTTGGAGGGTGGGAGGTTTAGTAGGGAGGTCAGGAAGCACTTCTTCATTGAGAGGGTGGTGAACACTTGGAATGCACTGCCGGAAGAGGTGATCTCATTGAAGATAGTGAGAAGTGTTAAGAGAGGCTGGGATAGGCATAAGGGGAAGGTAAGGATCATGGGTAGGGAGGATGGGAGGTGTGGGGGTGGGAGGGCAGGGACATTAGCTCAAGCTGTGGACCCTGCAATATGAGCAGACTTAATAGACCAAATGGCCTTCTTCTGCATTCGTCTTCATATGTTCATATGTACCAATCATATGCCAATTCAAAAAAGAATTCCACTGCCTTCTGGTAGAATCCCAAGAGTGCAACTGCTGTGCACAGTGATAGGAGTTCCATCCCCTGCCCTAGACTTCCAACCCTTAGCCCCACCTTCTTACCCCTCTCACCCTGAGTCCTCATGCCCTCCTGCCTACTTGGCTTACACTTCCCCTAGGCTGCCCCCATGCATACAGCACTTATCAGCTTGTTCTCCCTCATCACCATATCCCTTTTCCTATCCCCTGATGACATTATATAATATGCCTCCTCTGTACCCATGCCAATACTCTCCATACTTCCTCCCTCCTCCCCTTCTCCTATCCCCTAATAACATTATACAATATGCCTCTTCTGTACCCATGCCAATACTCTCCAAACCGCCTCCCTCCTCCCCTTCTCCTATCCCCTAATAACATTATACAATATGCCTCCTCTGTACCCATGCCAATACTCTCCATACCTCCTCCCTCCACCCATTTTCCTTGACAAAGCCAATTTTGGCTGCAAACTACAAGCAACCTGCACTTACTAACTAGACATATAGACTACAGATATTTCTGTTATAAAAGTATTTGTATTTGAGGTTATACTCCACAATTATCTTGCTTGTAAAATAGCCTTGTCCCTTGTCCACTGTATGTTCTCAACTTATGATGTAAATTGTATTGTTTTGTCTGTTCTTCTACTGACTTGGAGCCTTTGTAAAAGAGCCAATTTGGCTTAAAGGTTGTCATTCCAAAACTGAAATAAATAAAGAAATGTTACCGGCTAAATCTGGAAGTTTATATAACATTAATTGTTTGAGAGCTAATGTTCTAAGGCAAAAAGTTGATTCCCCTCATTTTACCTTGTATCAAATTAGAAAGGCGGAAAGGTCATTGCGATCCAGTGGGACTAATAAATTTGTCATCCCTAGTACTAATACTGTACAAGTATGGGTTAGTGCTGTGTGGAATGTGGAATTCCGTTGGTGGAATTAATGCAGAATGACCATTCTGCCAGCCGAATTTCTGCTGGAATTTCACTTGTACGCCTGTAGAATACCACCTACTGTGATCCACGGAATAATATTCTGCAGAACAGTATTTTTTCCACTGAAAATTGTTATGCAACAATATCCATGGAAAATATTGAGATCCATGGGATAATATGAATTGGAATAGTGATTTTTCTACGGAAAATCATTCCACAACTATTTTGTGCTGCGGAACTCCACCATTCCAATTCTGGTGGAATTTAGCAACATTTCTGTTGAATTTTGAACATTCAGTGGAATTTCATGGTGCCGGAATTTGGAAATTCCGCACAGCACTAGTATGGGAGAGCGTGCATGTACTGTTAGTGCAGCAAAAAACTGGAACAGTTTACCTTTGTTTTTACAGGGTGTGCTTGGACATGAAGCTTTTATATTGCACTTGAAGAAATATCTTCAAAGTCAATTGAAATGTGAATGTGTTTTTAAACATTGTTGTTAATTGTATTGTAAATGTTTTCTATGAATGCTTGTTATCTATGACAAATCACTATTGTTCATATTGTTGTATTTGTACTGTATCTTGTTGTAACATCTTAGCTGCTTTCTAATGGCCCTGTGTCATGCATGAAAAGGGCATTGACTCATTGTACTAACCTGGTCAACAAAATAACTAAATAACTAACTAACTAACTAAATAAACAAACAAACAAATAAATAAATACGATGGTTTCAGCCTTTCCATGTCTAGCCCATATGGTTTGAACCAAAAACGTCTCCATCTGTCAGCTCCAGCCATTGCCTCTCCCTCCCTCATCTCCTAAGGCTGTCCTTCACTCACTGCACTGTCATTCAGTCTTGGAAGTTTGCCAAGGTTCTCACCCTCGACAAAAGGGGGTGATCTTTCCACTACTGGTAACTCGAGCCCTCTCTCCCTTCTCTCTTCTCTTGCAAAACTACAAGAGAAACCGGTTTACTCACTGCTTACTGACTTCCTCCACTCCTTCAACTTCCTCCTTCCTTTTCCACCTGGTTACAGCTGGAAATGAGCCTTGGCTCAGTGTGCCTCTCCCAGTCACCAATTTTCAAATGAATAAATCAATGCGAGCTGGCAAGCCTTAGGTGATGGCAGCTGTTGAATAGGATGGCAACCAAAACGACACACCATAATAACTTGTTTATTTGCTATAATTTTGTTTGTTTCACCTTCTGGCATTTCTAAAGTGTAGTTTTGATTGGTCAGATGGTAAAGACTGTTGAGAGTGTGGGGGGCTAGTTTGCTCATTAAGTGAATAGAAAAAATGGCTGACTTTTAACTTTTAAAATTTGCAATTGGCATAGAGATTTCTGATATAGTGAGGCAGTTTGGCATGGGCATGTTATTTCCCGGTCTCTGTTGGTAGTTAATATATCCGTTGGCAAAGGTTTCAGCCAATCAGAGACCAGGACATTTCAAACTCATTTTTTTAACAGAAAATAATGTCCTTCCTTGTTCTGATGCATCTGATCTCAAGTACAGCAGTTGCTGTTTCCTGCAATAATTTTTTTTTTGTACACTCTTTTTCTACGCCACTCAGGGGGAACTCTCTCTGGCAGGTGCCCCCACTGCGGGCTGTACCTCTTACCTGAAGCTCTCTCTCTCTCTCTCCTCTTCCCTGCATCAGCCTGGCAGATTCCCCCTACTCTGTACCCCCTCAGGTGGGGCCACCCTATCTGCCTAGGGCACTCTATCTTTTCAATTTAATGTGCCAGCTGTGAGGTTGCTCCTGGAGAGGAGTGGAGCCCAGTATTAGAGTGTATCTTAGCGGAGCAGCAGTGCCATCGCCTATAACCAAGGATGGGGATTTTCCTTAAGTTTCCTCCCTTGGAGCAAGGTGTGCAGTGACGCCTGCGCATGGCTGCCCTGCTGACGTCTGACGCCCTCCACCCGCTAAGCCAGCTGGTGTTCCTGCAGTACCCCCAATCTCCATTGGGGGTCAACAGGACACCAAGCATCCCCAGATCCCTCCCCTGCAATTATGTTTTTGATGCAATAATAAAATCAAGGAAAACACCTGGACCAGGTAATATTCCAGCAGAGTTGTATTGTTTGTATACTGAATGCCATATCTCAGTTTCTGGTGTTCTGTATTGGCCTGCTTTTTCTTTCAATAGATGTAGTGTCTATAATTGTTTTCCTTTGTCCTGGAAGGGGAATAATATTTTTCCTATATTCAGGAAATATGTTAGAGGTAATCAAATGATGCCTACACCAATCAGTCTATTCAATGCCATGGCTAAAATACTGTACCTACCAAAATCATTTTAAATACCATTCAAAAGCGGATCTCTGATAATGGTTGTATTAGAGAATTCCAATTAGGTTCCCTGATACCTGACCATATGCTAAGATCTCATAGTTTATAGCTGCAAAACAATCAATGTTCCACAATGCATCTAGTGAAGTCCACAAAGTTTGTATAAACTGTCATTCAAAGAATAAGTGTCTCATTGTCTCTTTTTGTTCAAAGCATCCTTCTTCCAAACACATTCTATTCTCTTGGGCCTTATGTTTATGAATGCCTATCTCATATTAAGTTTCTCACGTCCACACATCCATATTATGTCTTTCATTTTGGGGGGGGATTTTAGCATCCACCGCACACTCCAGTATTAAAGTACAGTCAAACTGACAAACATATGTGAAAAATAGGTTCTTCATAATAACATTATTCAAGTATGGCATTGTAAAACTGCTTTTTATTTGCCCTTATAAACTAACTTAACTCTATCTTCCACATCCTAGTATATTTTAGACAGGTTTGCACATATTGTGAAAGCGTTTTCTCTGCCACATTCCATTTCCCCTTTCCCCAAGCAATGAAAAAATCCATTTCCCAAACCTGCATACTTTGTGTCCCTAACCCATTCCCTTCCAGTACTAGTGGTCTGATATTGCTATAAAATAAATTCCCAAATAAGTATACTAGGGGCTGTATCATGTTTAAACCACCCTTTTTCCAGGGCATATAAGTATGAAATTTTTCTCTGGATTTAAGGGACTAACCCAAAGTAGCTGAAAAATAAACTCATGATTTTAGCTTCATCCCATACGGTAAGGGGTAAATGGGGGATATGCATCAAAATATTGGGGTTATATAAGCTCTAAGTAAAAAAAGTTATTTTTCCTGGTCATCTTCCAGGATTTACAACTTTGTACTTTTATTAATTTATTTGAAAAGGTTTCACCAGGAATGGCAACATGAGCTGTTAACAGCTAGTTTTCAAAAGCGTCCTGGGGGGTTACATAAAAAGGGTGGAGCAAGTAAAAACATATTTAGGCCATATACAATAATGCACACACTAAAATACAGGCAAGTATATACAATATACAAATGTATGTAAAGTATACCCCATAGTACAACACAAAAACAATCCCAGCCAGTTGTTGAGCAATCAACACGTATAGGTATAGCATCCAGGACAACAACACCATGAGCAAAACAAGTAGTAATAACAAGAAGGGTAAGGTGTGGACAACAGCAGGGGTACACCTGAAAGTGCTGGAGGGGACTATATACAGGGTTGGCCAAGTGCATAGGTTGCCTTTTAGAAGGCTGAGTAGCAGTGCAGATGGTTGGGGGGAGAGATGGGGGGAGGGAAGCGAGACATGCCAAGAACAATTTCCCTTCAGGTTGCTGTTAAACCTGTAAGGGGACAGGGACCTGGCAAAGGTTTGGGCGGGAGAGGGGGGAGAGAGACATGTCGAGAACCACACCCCTTCAAGATGCTAATACCCGGGGAGGGAGGGAAGAGACACACGCTGAGAACAATATCCCTTCAGGATGCTGTGAACCTGGCAAGGAGATAAGGGCCCAGAAAACAAGGTGGAGGGGGAGGGGGGTGGAAGAGAGACATCTGAGAACGACACCCCTTCAGGATGTTGAGACCCAGGGAGGGAGGTAAGAGAGACATGCTGAGAACAATACCCCTTCAGGATTCTGTAAACCCTGCAAAGGGACAAGGACCCAACAAAGAGGGGTGGAGTGGAAAAGAGAGACATACTGAGAACAATGCCACTTTAGAATGCAGAGAATCCTGCAAGGGGCAAGGAACTGGTGAAGATGGATGAAGGGAGAAGAATGAAGGTGAGCTGCTGCATATGCAGTATCCCAGTTTTTATCCTCTGCTTCTTTTGTACCATAATCAATTCCTAATGTCTTTACTGCTTCTTTTGTGATAGGTACAGGAGCTGTACCTAATGCTAGCGCTTTACTCTTCCTATATTTGTCTGAATTCCTGTCACCTTTTGTGTTTCTGAAAAAACTTGCATTGCCCTCTTTCCTAATTCCAAATCTGCTACTGTTTATGCAATCATCTGTGCATGCTGATATTTTGCTGTACTGACTCCCTAACTTGTTCATGATGGGAACAATCCTGTCTTCTTTTTCTAAATATTGCAAAATTGGATCCAAACTAAACACGTATAACAAACCCTTGGTGGGCCCCATTTTTTGTGTGCATTGGTATTCCTAAATGACATTTCTCGTGGACTGTGTCTGAGCTTCCTCACAGAGCAATTTCACTAGTGTAATAACATCTTCTGGGATATTATATTTTTGTAATACTTCCCACAAATATTCATGCTATAGTGAGTCAAATGCTGTTTCTTGATCTACAGAGAACACATATCTATCTAAACTCATCTGTAGTCCTTGCTTTACTATTTCTCTGAGAAATATTAACTTCTGTGTTATATTTCTTTCTGGTACTGCGCACAAGTTTGTGCGTCTAACATTAGTTGTTTTGTGACTTGTGCTAATCTTATCATGATTAATTTGGCCAAAATGTTATAATCAGAAGCTAATAAGCTAAGAGATCTCCAATTTTTATATAGATTGGATTGCCTTTTTTGTACAAGAATATCATTATTCCTTCTTTCATACTTTTTCCTGTTTTCCTCATGTGTATCATAGCCGTAAATACCTCTGTCAGCATAGGTGGAGTTTTTTGTTTGTATTCTTTACAGAAATCATTTGGTTTTTGTAGATAAAGCCTTTGTTGCATCCCTTACTGCCTCTACACTAAATGGTTTTAGCATTTCTCCTTTTTTTATCTGACAAAAGGAGACCTCTACGTTTTCCTAAAATGTATCCTGTTCTAATGTTCTCCCTACCTGAAAAGTGTCTTTTATATAGTCCTGCACTATTTGTTGCAATGAAAACTGATCTGATGCCACGTTCCCATTCCCATCTCTTAGTGACGTCATTATTTTGAGTTTATGTTGTGCTGTTGAACTATCAGAGGGATTAACTTGTTCTTTTGTTCCCTGCATGTTAAGTTCCTGATTTAGTGCCACAGTTTTTTCCTTCTCTTTTTGATATTCAGACATTTGCAGTTTAATATCTTTTAGTTGTTCCATATGATTTAATCCTGTCTCCCTCACCTGAGTCATCAATTTTAAATATGTTGCCCTAAGTCCCACGTATCTAATGTATTCTGATTTTACCACACTGCTTAATAATTTAATTGATAACTCTCATATCTCTTTTTGTATTCCCCATCATTCAATGGGATTCTCAATAGAAACCTTATCTGCTGTCTGGCTTCTAGCAAGGTCTGAAATGCTTTTTTATAAGGGTCTTCATTTATTCCTGTAATGTTCATCTTCCAGTATCACTTCCTATATTAATATTTTGTCCTGTTCCTAATATAACTTCAACCACTAAGTGGTCCAATGTCTCAAGAGGTACTACACTTAATTTTTTCCCTCTGGCTGTGATGAAGCCACTGAGGAAACATCTGATTCTCTAGCTGGTCCTTCCCCCTCTATATCCATTAACACTTCATATGAATTCTGTGTTAATAGAGGTTCCCTTTCTCCATTCATGTTTTGCTGGATTTGAGGTTACAGGAAGGCTTTTTATCTGGTCACCCTTTTAAATGGAGAGGCTTCAGATACCGCAGGTGGGGGCATGCCTTTTCCACTTGCCATCCCATCTGTTACATCTTCTGGTACCTCTGGGGGGTCAGGGGTTATTTCAGTGGCAGACTCCTTCTCCTGCTCCACTTGTGCAGTTGACTGCTCCTCTGTGTCCGCTATATGTATGCTGTTTAATGCTCCTTGCATTGTGTTTCCAGGAGTTTCGGGGGGGGGGTTCCTTCTCCTCTTGACCTGACTACTCTTTGGGGTTTTGGGCATGAGGCATTTTCTTGGGTTGCCAGCTCCTGAAATCTCAGAAGTTCTTTTTGTGCAAAAGCCACATAGACATCTTGGTCAGCCCTGGTCACGTGATCCAGGCTATTGTGTGATGCCTGTATACAGGTGCAGAGAGTGTGCCCTTTTTCCTTGCACAGATGACACTTCATTAGCTGTGCACAATGTGCATTGATGTGCTCCACTTCCCCACAAAGCCCATGCTTTTGTATGTCACACATGTTGCTAAAGTGACCCACATCTATAATGGGCTCGTGGCTGCCCTGCATAGAACATAACTGCTCTGTCCCTCCCCCCAAAAAACAGTTGGGGAGATGCTGTATTCCCCCAATTTCTTGTTTTAATGTAACTTATTACCACCACCCCCCAGCCCAGAAGCATACCTCTCAACTGTCCCTGATTTTCAGGGACTTGATTTGTCTAAAAATTTTACTCTGCCCTCCTAAAATTGTGTTTCTGCGACTAAACAGTGGGGTTATAAGTACAAAATAATATCAAACATAAAAGTTACAGACTTGTTCTTTCTTAGTTGATTTTTTTAAGCCTTGTCCCTGATTTATGAGGGGAGGTTGAGAGGTATGCCCAGAAGTGCTCATCATCTAGTATTGGTTCTGGATATCCATTTACTGTTCAATGTTGTTTAAACCAATAAGTAATGTGTGCCACATTCACCCCTTCATTTCTGAAAAGTACAGCTATTCATTTGTAAGCTGGTTTTGTGAGGGGGATGGCTAAAAAGGGCTTCCATAAAGCAGTATTATTATGTTCTCTTGCGCACATGCAAGCAACATATTGTGGTATGTTGGAATAGCAGGTTTTGGAGGTGCAGTCGTGTTGTGACCAGTGGTGCCACTGCTTTTCCAGGCTTGGCTCTGTGGCACAAATTAAAAAGCATGCTGTCTATGATAGCAGTTGAAAAGAGTGCCACCAACTTGAAACAAATTCGCCACTGCAATGAGGGAGTGACTATCATTGCAGAGTATGCCTTGCCTGGTGTAACATTTCAGTAAACATGGCGGCAGCTGTCACTGTCCACCTGTCACAGTCCCCATAAAAGCCAATGTTGGGGGTGCCCAATCCTCTGTTGGCATGCCTCCTCTGCAATTAATTTGCCGATGGGGGAGCCCAATCCCCATTGGCATAATGTCCCCCTTGTTTCCCTTGTTCAAATGTATATCTGCCGAGGGGGGCGCCAATCCCCCTTGGCGTCATGCCCCCCAAACATGCTTTCTTTGCTGATGGGGGGCTCAATCCCGGCAGCTTCAGTCCCCCTCCAGAAAACACAGGTGACACACTGGGAGTCACCCCAGCGTGCTGTGAAGCAAACTTGCAAAAGCAAAACCTTCCCACAATGTCTTTTTTTTATCTGAAACAAAGAAAACGGTCACTCGTCGTTGGGTCCCTCCCAACCCACACCACCCTCTAGCACCCCCTCACCCCATACATACCTCCGGAATTCAGTGCAAAGCTGTTCAGTGGACCGGGAACACGTCTGCACTCTTCAAAGCCGACCGTGAACTGAAGACATGCAGGTAAGCTGCATAATGGTATGGGGGGGTCAATTTAGAGTCAAATTGGCCATTTTGGGGAGTTTTGGTCTCAGATTTTCAACTTGGAGTTCTTGGGACCCCACCTCATGAACTCAGTCACTGTCATTTCGTTATTTAGTCCCAAAATGTGATTTTGAAGTCACTGCGTGGAATCACCTTCCGTGACTGATTAATGAAATGACAGTGTCACAGTTCATCAGGTGGGCTCCCAAAAAGCCTATGTTGCAAATTTGGTGAACAAATTCCAAAAAATAACTGTGTTACGAGCGTGCATTATGCAGTTCCCACACACGCTCGTAACTTCGAGAATTTTTAATA
Source organism: Neoceratodus forsteri (assembly GCA_016271365.2). Lineage (NCBI taxonomy): Eukaryota > Metazoa > Chordata > Ceratodontiformes > Ceratodontidae > Neoceratodus > Neoceratodus forsteri. The sequence goes on along the minus strand of JADMNL010000035.1, from coordinate 26,246,954 downwards.
TTTCCACTCCAGATTTTCAGCATTGCCATTTTCCACACCTCCTTATGATTGGTATAGCTGCCATTTTTCACGTCTGGCCCAAAATGTGTTTTTGTGCATCTGGAGCACAATGGCGCAGTCGCTGTGCGAAATCAATGTTCGGAACAGAATATAAAAATTACAGTGACAGTGTTCATAAGGAGAAGCCCCAAAAAGCCCATGTTGAAAATGTTTTTGAAAAATTCCCCAAAATGACTGCATTACCAGAGTGCATTGCACAGTTACCATGCATGCTTGTAACTTTGCCAATTTTTTATATTTTTACTCCACATTTTTAACATTGTCATTTTTGCACACCATCTTATGAACAGTATGGCTGTCATTTTTCACATCCTGCCCAAAACATGTTTTCACACCTGTGGCACACAATGGGCGTGGTCACTGTGCGAAATCAATGTTCGGGACAGATTAAGAAGATCACAGTGCCACTGTTCATGAGTGGTGGTCCCAAAATGGCTATGTTGAAAATCTGGAGTAAAAAATTCCCAAAATAATTGCATTATGGGTGTGTGTTGCGCAGTTTCTACACACACTTGTGATTTCACCAATATTTTGATATATTCACTCCAGATATTCAACATTACCCTTTTTATGTTGATTGTGCACAACGCAAGAAACATATTGCTGCAGCTTGCTCAGAAGCAGGCTGTGGAGATGTGGCACTGTTGTGGCCAATGCACCCACTGCCTGCAAAGGCTTGTCCCCTCTTCCCCCAATGCCATTCCAGGCTGCTGGTGACAGCAGTTTGGAACATTGCCACCAAGTTGTGACAATTTCGCTGCTGCAATGAGGGGCCACCTTGTCATTGCAGCGTCAGCCATCCACTGCAATGAGGGAGCGACTTGTCTTTGCAGGGCAGGATGTAGAAACCCTTACATTGTTTATGAACATGGCAGCGGCTTGCCGCCATGTTCACAAACAATATAACCCCCCCACCATGTTTATTAGCTGATGGGGGCCCCAATCCCCATTGGCTTCGGTGCCCCCCTGTTTCTATTGCCGACAGGGAAGCCCACTCCTCGTTGGCATTCTGTAACCCCCCCAATTTTATTGCTTGCTGACGGGGTGCCCAATCCCCGTCGGCATAATGAACCCCTTGTGCCCGGCGAAGAGTGCCCAATCCCCATAGGCTACTGCTGTCCCCAACAGTAAGCCTCCGGTGACATGCTGGGAGTCCACCCCTGCGTGCCACATGCCCTGTAATGTTAAAAATGATCCCGAGATGTCTGTTTTTTTTTTCTGCAAAAAAGGAAATGGTCCCTCGGTGATCATCCTGCCACCCCACCCGCAACCCGCACCCATCCACTGCGCACCCTGCCTCCCCACCCCCACCGCATGCCTCTGAAGCTGGCCAGCGGTGATGATCTTCGGTGGACTGGGAACACGTCTGCACTCTTCAAAACCGACCGCGAACTGAAGAAATGCCGGTAAGCTGTACAATGTAATAAACAGGGGTTTTTCAACTTTACTGCATATCTCGGGCATTTTTGGGAATTTTTTCATCAAATTTTCAACATGGGGTTTTTGGGACCCCCCCCTCTTGACTTCTTGAACTGCCATGGCATTAATTGGCCCCGAAAGGTGATTTTACGGTCACTGCACGGAATCACCTTTCTAGGCTGATTAACGAAACAACAGTGCCAGTGTTCATGAGGTGGGCTCTCAAAAAGCCTATGTTGCAAATTTGGTGGAAAAAATCCCAAAAATGACTGTTTTACGAGCGTGTGTTGCGCAGTTGCTACGCACACTCATAACTTCGAGAATTTGCAATATTTTCATGCCAGATTTTCAACATTGGCATTTATTCACACCTCCTTGTGAACTGTATAGCTGTCATTGTTCACATCCTGGCAGAAATGTGTTTTCGCACTTCCAGTGCAGATTAGCGTGGTCGCTGTGGGAAATCTGTGTTTGGGACAGATTAAGAAAATGACAATGACAGTGTTCATGAGTAGAGGTCCTGAAATGGCTATGGTAAAAATTTGGTAATGATACTGCATAAAATGACTGTGTTACGGGCGTGTGTTGCACAGTTTGCTCGCACGTTCATAACTTCTCGAAATTATAATATTTTCACTCCAGATTTCCAACATTGCCATTTTCCCACACCTACTTATGAACAGTACAGCTGTAATTTTTCTCATCTTGGCCGAAATGTGTTTTCGCACTTCTGGCGCAGAATAGAGCGGTCGCTGTGGGAAATCACTATCTGGGACAGATTAAGAAAATGACAGCAATACTGTTCATGAGCAGAGGTCCTAAAATGCCTATGTTGAAAATTTGGTGATGATAGCCCATCAAATGATTGTGTTAGAAGTGTGCATTGCACACTCTCCACGCACCCTAGTAACTTTGCAAATCTGTAATATTGTCACGCCAGATTTTCAACAGTGGCATTTTTTCACACCTCCTTATGAGCAGTACAGCTGTCATTTTTCACATCTTGACCAAAATGTCTTTTCACAGTTCCGGCACAGAATAACGCGGTCACTGTGGGTAATCATTGTTCGGGACAGAATAAGAAAATGACAGTGGCACTGTTCATGAGCAGAGGTCCTAAAATGCCTATGTTGAAAATTTGGTGACGAAACTCCATAACATGACTGTGTTACACGCGTGCGTTGAACTGTTTCCGTGCAGCATTGTAACTTTGCAATTTTGTAATATTTTCATGCCACATTTTCAGCAGTGGCATTTTTCCACACCTCCTTATGAACAGTACAGCTGCCATTTTTCACATCCTGGCTAAAATATGTTTTTGCACTCCTGCCAGATAATAGCACAATCGCCGTGGGAAATCACTGTCTGGGACAGATTAAGATCGAATGAGTAAGAGTGGGTGTGACCAAGCTCAACTGAGCTCTGTTGGGACTGCTGCGCATTTGTCTGTGGGCAGAAAAAGGCCCCAACACAAGAGCAAAGTACAAAAGGGCAGCCTGCAGCACTGGGAGAAACAGAATGAGAGAGCGAGTGATGGAGGGGGTGTGAGCGAACTCACCAGAGTGCTGTGAGGACTGCTGCAAATTTCTTTGTGGGCAGAAAAAGGCATCAATGCAGGCAGGAGCCCAGTACAAAAGGCCAGCCTGCAGTGCCGGGAGAAACAGTATGAGTGCGTGAGACGGGGGGCTGAGTGAGCTCAACGGAGCTCTATCAGGACTGTTGCGGATTTCTTTGTGGACAGGAAAAGGCACCAATTCAGGCAGGAAATGTCTTTTCACAGTTCCGGCTCAGAATAACGTGGTTGCTGTGGGAAATCACTGTTGGGGACAGATTAAGAAAATGACAGTGGCACTGTTCATGACAAGAGGTCCTAAAATGCCTATGTTGAATGTTGAACATCTGGTGATGAAACTCAATAACATGACTGTGTTACAAGCGTGCATTGAACTGTTTCCATGCAGCCTTGTAACTTTACAATTTTGTAATATTTTCACTCCACATTTTCAGCAGTGGCATTATTCCATACCTCCTTATGTACAGTACAGCTATCATTTTTCACATCCTGCCTAAAATATGTTTTTGCACTCCTGCCGGAGAATGGCACGATCACTGTAGGTAATCACTGTTTGGGACAGACTAAGGTCGATGAGTGATGGGGGGGAGTGACCGAGCTCAACTGAGCTCTGTCGGAACTGCTGCGCATATGTTTGTGGGCAGAAAAAAGCCCCAACGCAAGAGTCCAGTACAAAAGGTCAGCCTGCAGCACTGGGAGAAACAGAATGAGAGAGCGAGTGATGGAAGGGGAGTAAGCAAACTCACCAGAGCGCTGTGAGGACTGCTGCAGATTTCTTTGTGGGCAGAAAAAGGTGTCAATGCAGGCAGGGGCCCAGTACAAAAGGCCAGCCTGCAGCAGTGGGAGAAACAGTATGAGTGAGTGAGAGAGGGGGACTGAGTGAGCTCAATGGAGCTCTATCAGGACGGATGTGGATTTCTTTGTGGGCAGGAAAAGGCGCCAATGCAGGCAGGAGCCTTGTACAAAAGGGCGTTTGCAGAGCCAGGACAACAGAATGAGCATGTGACAGAGGGAGACTGAGCAACCTCAACGGAGCTCTGTCGGGACAGCTGCAGATTTCTTTGTGGACAGACAAAGGTGCCAATGCAGCCAGGAGCCCCGTACACAAGAGCAGCCTGCAGCGCCAAAAGAAACAGAATGAGTGAGTGATAGAGCAGTAGTGAGCGAGCTCAGCGGAGCTCTATTGTGACTGCTGTGGATTTCTTTGTGGACAGAAAATGCAGCAATGCAGGCAGGAGCCCAGTACAAAAGGCCTGCTTGCAGCGCCGGCAGAAACGGAATGAGTGAGTGAGAGAGGGGGAGTGAGCGAGCTCAATGGAGCTGTGTCAGGAATGCTTCAGATTTCTTTCTGGCCAGAACAAACCGCTAGTGCAGAAGCCCAGTACAAAAGGGCAGCCTGCAGCAGCAGGAGACACAGAACGAGTGAGTGAGGGAGGTGGAGTGAATGAGCTCAACGGAGCTCTGTTGGGACTGCTGCAGATTTGTTTGTGGACAGAAAAAGGCAGCAATGCACACAGGGGCCCAGTACAAAAGGGCAGCCTGCAGCGGTGGGAAAACCAGAATGAGTGAGTGAGAGAGGGGGAGTGAGCGAGCTCAATGGAGCTCTATTGTAACTGCTGCAAATTTCTTTGTGGACAGAAGAAGGCAGCAACGCAGGCAGAAGCCCAATAGAAAGGCAGCCTGCAGTGCTGGCAGAAACGGAATGAGCGAGTGAGAGAAGGGGAGTGAGCAAGCTCAACGGAGCTTTGTCGGGACTGCTGCACATTTCTTTTTGGGCAGAAAAAGGTGCCAACAGGTGCAGGAGCCCAGTACAAAAGGGCAGCCTGCAGCGCCAGGAGAAACAGAATGAGTGAGTGACATGGGGGAGTGAGCGACCTCAACAGAGCTCTGTTGAGACAACTGTGGATTTTTTTGTGGGCAGAAAAAGGTGCCAACGCAGGCAGGAGCCCAATACAAAAGGGCAGCCTGCAGCGCTGGGAGAAACACAATGAGCGAGTGAGAGAGGGGGAGTGAGCGAGCTCAATGGAGCTCTATCGTGACTGCTGTGGATTTCTTTATTGGCAGAAAAAGGCGACAACGCAGGCAGCAGCCCAGTACTAAAGCCCAGCCTGCAGCGCCAGCAGAAACGGAACAAGTGAATGAGAGAGAGGGGGAGTCAGCAGGCTCAACAGATCTGTGTTGGGACTGCTGCAGATTTCTTTGTGGGCAGAAAAAGCCACCAACAGAGGCAGGAGCCCAGTACAAAAGGGCAGCCTGCAGTGCCAGGAGAAACAGAATGAGCGAATGAGAGAGGGGGAATGAGCCACCTCAACGGAGCTCTGTCGGGACAGCTGTGGATTTCTTAGCAGGCAAAACAAGATGCCAATGCAGGCAGGAGTCCAGTACAAAAAAGCAGCCTGCAGCACTAGGAGAAACAGACTGAGCGAGTGACAGAGGGACACTGAGCGAGCTCAACACACCAACGCAATCAACATTCGGCATTGACAAAAACTTGTTTAGACCTTCTCATGAATGGTAAAGCTGTCATTTTTCAGATCCTGTTCGAAATGTGTTTTCACACCTGTGGTGCCAAATGGCACAGTCACTGTGCAAAATCACCTTTCGGTTAACAAATTGATACTGTCACTGTTCATGCGGCGGGGTCACAAAAGCCCATGTTGAGAACTTGGAGTGAAAATACCAAGAAATTCCCATGGTGTTAGGGGTTCCAATCATAATGCCGTACCCTGTAGGGACTCACAGGTGTGACTTGGGATTGTTGACAGTAATGTTCACGCCATTCCACCCCAACCCCACTCTGCAGCCAGTGACAGGCATCGAGGAGTGCCTTGGGCTCTTCAGCCCCAAAGTTCACCCCATTCTCCTATACTGCACCCATTTCAGCATTTTCCCTTATGGAGTGGGGTGAGTGTAAAGCCACAATACCCCAAGGCACACCTTGAAACTTAGAAACATAGAAACATAGACTTTGACGGCAGATAAGGACTGCTTGGCCCATCTAGTCTGCCCATTTCCCTACCTACAGGATAGGCCGCAGATCCTAGTTAACCAACAGCCTATTTCTTCCTACCCCTCACAAGAATTGCCTTATGTCTGTCCCTATTGACTTGTCAGTGTCTGCATTGAAGGGTGAGGTGAAATGGTGTGACCATTATGGCCGATGACCTAAATGCACACCCCAATGCCTGTCAGTCTCTGCAGGGTGGTGGTGGGGTTGGTGTCAGTTCAATACTTCACTGCCATTGTTATTGTGCATCTCTCTAACTCCTGCAGTACCAATGCCAATGCCAGCAAGACAGCATTCAGCATTGACAAATGCTTGTTTTGTAGTTGGTACTGCTTCCAAAACTGTGTCAAACCTGCTGAATGCTTGAAACTGTTATCATATACCGTCTCCCCAGGCATATAAATTAGGGCATAAATTTCATAAACATAATATTTCATACTGTTTTTCAAAAGTGCGTGTCCAACAAATAAGTGATTCGGTATGTCTGACATGTCCCCCCCCTATATTTTAGGTGAACTGCATTTCACCTGGCTGCTGGCTCTGAAGCCAGTCTCTCATGTTCTGGAAACAATCTTTCTCTGATATTAGTATTCCATACATTAGACCTTGTCTGATCGTTATCTTCTGACTCCTCAAGTAATGGATCCTGTTCCTCCTGCCCCCGCAGCCCTTTTCCAGATGTCTGCCCAGTTGTCATATTTAAACCATTATTTGAGACGTGCCACTTCCCTCATTCTCAACGTTTTCTTTTTTCCCTCTTCTCCTTCCATTTATCTTATTTCTTGCATCATGTCTGTCTATCTGTCCTGCATCATTGGGTTGTTCTGTATTAGTGTCTGACCCAGTAATTTGCACAGGAGTTATTTATGAGGACATTCCAGTACTCCCCGTGGGGGGGAAGGGCTTCTGCATTAGTAATTTTTGTGGATAGTTGCTTAGTCCCCTATTTCTCTCCCATTCTCTGGGAAAACTGGCATCCCAGTCTTTTCCATCTGAGCTTTTGACCCATCCAGTTTTTTCCAGTGCTTTTGTAATCCACCCTGGGGTGTCTGAGGCAAAATCTGCTGCAGACCCTGCAAAATCAGTCTGTGTTTGAGAATTACACTGTGTTACTGCTGCCCTTGGGATTACTCTCCTTTTCCTGTTTCCTTTTACTGCTCCTTCTTTTGACATTGATTTTTATGTTTGTTTGCACGCATGTGCAAGAAACATCATGCCACCATACGAGTTATAGCTGGTGTGCCACACCCTTCAATGCCCTGCTTCTTTTTTGACACGGCACCAATAGATGTCCCAGCTGTCTATGACAGCAGTTCAGATGCAGTGGCGTACAGTTCAGAGAAAACCACTGCTCCAATCAGTGGTGGTAACGTGTAGGCAATTTGCATACTGCCGTTGGCAGGCAATTTGCATACTGCCATCGGCAGTATGCAAAATGCCTACACGTCACCACTGCATCTGAACTGCTTTGCAAAATACATTTGCCGATGGGGAGCCCACTTCCCGTCAGTATAATGCACCCCCCCATTTGTTGTATCCCGGGGGGATGCCCAATCCCCCTCGACATCATGCTGTCCCAAACAGTTTTTATTTACCAACGGGGGGGCCCAATCCCCATCGGCTTAAGTCCCCCGCTTCCCCAAAATGCAAGTGGCACACGTGGAGCCCACCCCTGTGTGCACAAATGAAGAGCCCAGTCTCTGTTGGCATAATGACCCCCCAATTTTTGTATGCCGAGGGGGTGCCCAATCCCCCCTCAGCATCATGCCCCCCAAACAGTCTTTATTTGCCGATGGGGGGCCCAATCCCTGTTGGCTTAAGTCCCTCCTTCCCTAAAATGCAGGCAGCACACTGTGAGCCCACCACAGTGTGAACAAATGAAGCCTGAAAAAAAATAAACCTTCACGCAATGTCTTTTTTATTAGTTTTGCCCCTGAAATAAAGAAAACAGTCCTTTGTGGTCTTTGGTGCCCCCTTCCACAACCTGCACCCATCCACTTTGCACCCACCTCCTCACACCCCCCTCACCCCATACTTACCTCCAGAGCCCGGTGCACCAATCTTTGGTGGACCGGGAACATGTCTGCACTGTTCAAAGCCAACTGCGAACTGAAGAAATGCAGGTAAGCTGTATAATGGCATAAATAGGGTTTTTTCAACTTATGTGGCTATCGCTGCCATTTTTTTTACTTTTGGCACTGAATTTTCAATATGGGATTATTGGGACCCCTTCTCATGAATACAGTCACTGTCATGGCATTATTCTGTCCCGAAAGGTGATTTCATGGTCACTGCGTGAAATCACCTCTTGGGACCGATAAACGAAATGCCAGTGCCACTGTTCATGAGGTGGGGTTGCAAATAGCCTATGTTGCAAATTTGGTGAAAAAATCCCCAAAATGACTGTTTTATGAGTGTGCGTTGTGCAGTTTCCATGCTCCCTCATAACTTCACGAATTTGTAATATTTTCACTTCAGATTTTCAGCTTTGGCATTTTTCAGACCTCCTTATGAACAGTACAGCTGTCATTTTTCACATCCTGGCCAAAATGTGTTTTCGCAGTTCCAGTGCAGAATAGCACAGTCACTGTGGGAAATCAGTGTTCAGGACACATTACGAAAATCATAGTGACACTGTTCATGAGTAGATGTCCTAAAAATGCCTATGTTGAAAATCTGGTGACGAAAGTGCATAAAATGACTGTGTTACGAATGTGCATTCCGCAGATTCATCGCACCCTCGTAACTTCGCAAATTTGTAATAGTTTCAATGCATATTTTCAAGATTGGCATTTTTCCTCACCTCCTTATGGATAGTACAGCTGTCATTTTTCACATCCCGGCCGAAATGTGTTTTCGCACTTCTGGCACACAATAACGCAGTTGCTGTGGGAAGTCAGTGTTCAAAACAGAATAAGAAAATCACAGTGACACTGTTCATGAGCAGAGGTGCTAAAATGTCTATGGTGAAAATTTAGTGACAAAAGTCCATGAAATTACTGTATTATGAACGTACATTGCGCAGTTTCCAAGCACTCTCTTAATTTTGCACATTTGTAATATTTTCACTCCAGATTTTCAACATTGGCATGTTTTCACATCTCCTTACGAACAGTACAGCTGTCATTTTTCATATCCTGCCCAAAATATGCATTTACACATCTGGCACATAATAGCACAGTCACTGTGGGAAGTCAATGTTTGGGACAGATTAATAAAATAGTAATGTCAGTGTTCATGAGCAGAGGTCACAAAATGCCTATGTTGAAAATTTGATGAAATAATTTCACTAAATGACTGTTACGCACATGCGTTGTGCAGTTTCCACGTACGCTCAGAAGTTACAGCAGTTTTAATATTTTCTCTACAGATTTTCATCTCTTCACACCCCCCCACGAGTGGTACAGCTGTCATTCTTTACATCCTGCCTGATCTGTGATTTTGCACATCTGGCGCAGAATGGCACGGTCACTATGGGAACTCAAAGTTCGGGACACATTAACAAAATCACAGTGCCACTGTTCATGAGAAGAGGTCCCAAATGCTTTCATGTGGTGTGGATCACAAAAACACCATGCTGAAATTTTGTAGTGCAAATATCACCAAACGCCATTTCTAACCATAACGTCTCACCCTGTACAGACTGACAGGAATCAGGGGTGTGCCTTTAGATTGCCGATTGTAATGCTCATGCCATTCCACCCCCAACCCCCAACCTGCAGCCAGTGACAGGCATTGAGGTGTGCCTTGGACTCTTCATCCCCAGAGTTCACCCCATTCTCTGTACTGCACCCATTTCAGTGTATGTCCTTCTGGAATGGGAGACTGTAAAGCCAAACACCCCACGGCACACCTCAACACTTGTCAGTGTCTGCAGGATGGGGTGAGGTGAAATGGCATGAATGTTATGGACAGTGACCCAAATGTATACTCCAATGCCTGCCTGTCTCTGCAGGGTGGAGGTGGGATTGGCGTGAAGTTCAGTACTTCACTGCCATTCCTATTCTGCATCTGTCTAACTCCTGCATTCCCAGTGCTAATACCAGCAAGCAAACATTCAGCATTGACAAATGCTTATTTTTCCTGTAGTGCCGTCTGATACCCCAATTGTGTAAGCAATATGTTTGTTTTATAAAATATCTCCCCCCAGTATTCTCTCAATGTCAAAGGCAGGTGAGGGGCCTTCCTGTTGCTCTTTAACCCATTTCTTTCCCAATGCCTATTACAGGGTTTTTCCCTTTTACATTTAGTTTCTCACACCCACTGCTCCCATCCAAAGCCACAGTAACATTTCACCTCAGTACCTGTGTCTCCAGAGAGCTGCTTCTGTCTGCCATCCTGTGCTTTGTTTCCTGAGCTCCTTCAAGCTCCATGCTTTCCTCTGTGCTGTGGGACTGATTTTGGCTGTGCACTATGGCGTCCGTCATTCCTTCAGTTCCCCTCTGTTGTAGCGCCCTCTGTAAACAATTCCAGTCTTCTAGAAAATGCTGCTCCTCTTCCTCCATTAGATGCTGAAGCTCCACAGCTGAAAGGGCACTATCTGTTCCTCACCATCCGTCATCCTCTCTGCAGTATATTCAGGTACATTTTCTTCAGTTAGCATGTCTTCACTTGCCAGAACATGCTGCTCATCCATGCTAATTCCTGTAGTGGTCTCTAAGATAGCCAATAACGGGGAGGAGATCTGCTTCCCAGCCTCTCTGACGTCCATCTCATTCGCCATCAGGGGAAGACTGGCCATAACAGCACCCCCTATGAAAGAGTAGGGGAATTTCCTCAATTTCCTGGCCAACATCCCCCATTCACTAAAAATACCACCAACAGCTTAATCTGGTTTTGTAAGTCAGTCTACATCTGTACACATATTCCTCTTCCCTTGCCTTCAGGTTGCACCTGGAAACAAGCCGTGGCTTAGTGTGCCTCTCCCGGTTACAAACTTTAAAATAAATAAATAAATACATAAGATTTCACCTAACTGTATATCTCGCCCTTATTCATCTTCTCTTTGTGGGTTACCTACAATCTAACCTTAGCCCTGGGGCCATGCCTATTCCCCCACCAAAATCTACCCTATGGCAATGAATTAAAGGACTTAATATCCCCCACTTAAATATCAGGAGTATGCTATTACATCTCGATGAGCTAAAGATCTGGGCTAACTATTGCCAACCTGAAATACTACACATTTCTGAAATGTGGCTCTGGCCTCGTGTACCTGATGATAGCCATTGTTCATTACCATGGTATCGTTCTATTAGGTGTGACAGACTAGTGTCAAAGAGACTAACCTTTGCCAGGTTTAAAATACTATATCTATGCAAAATGTGCCTGTCATCTTTTTTCTTCTTGAGAAAAAATGGATTAAGACATTTATATAATACACAGATTTTAGTGGAATTGGAAAACTGTATCACCAAATAAAACTGTCAGATGCCTGGAATCTTTTATAGTGAAATAAAAGTAGGATCATAAATGTTTGGCCTGTTTCATTGCACTGCTGCTTTACGGTTAACTCATAATTGATTGTCAGAGAAGGGAAATGGTGCGAAACAGCCATGGTAACAAATATGCTGCGGTATGTGCTGAGTAGCTAATTAGTACCCTTGTGTACCCTACATGCCCACTGTGGGCATGGCCTGATTGTGTCGATTTTTCTTCTCAACCCCAACTTTCCTGATGGAATACAACCCTCTGGGGAGTATGCTAAGTTCCAAAACCAGTGCTTTAACAATTAATAGAGATTTATTTGAACTGTAATGGCCTTTTCAGAAACAACCCCAGGAAGGCCGGCCTAGTGGTGCAGAGGGCTGAGGCGCTGGCACCTTACCTCATGCTATGCCGGCAACCTGAGTTTGGGAATGACCTTGGGTCACCGGGGTGCCAGCTTGGGGGTGGGCTGGAGCAGGATTGAGCCATGGTTCTCCCCTCCAATGAGGTAGATGCCCACCCATCTGTAGTCCAGCTTCTACCCAGTAGAGGTCCAGTGGCTACGTAGGCAGCAATGGGCGGTGACAAAAGTCAGGGGAGGGGTGGATGGGGCCACCAGATCCTGGCATTTACGTGCTCCTCCACACGCAAACATGCATGTGTATGCAGTGGTCCTGGGGGGGAGTGGGAGTAAAGAAGAAACAAGCATTTGTCAATGCCAAATGTTGGGTTGCTGCCATTGGCAGTGCAGGAGTTAGAGAGATGCATCATAGGAATGGCAGTCAAGTATTGAACTGATGCCAACCCACCCCCACCCTGCAGAGACTGACAGGCATTAGGGTGTCCCTTTAGGTGTTTGGTAGTGCAGTGTGGGAAAACATGCTGGGCAGGATGTGAAAAATGACAGCTGCACAGTTCATAAGGAGGTGTAAAAAAATGGCAGTGTTGAAAATGTGGCATACAGATATATGAAATTTGCAGAGTTACAAGGGTGCGTGGGAAATATGCAACGCACACTTGCAACACTGCCATTTTACGAGCGTTCGGCACCAAATTTTCAACATAGGCATTTTAGCACCTCTGCTCATGTACAGTGTCACTGTTATTTCCTCAAAGTGTCCCAAGAAGTGATTTCGCACAGCGACCACGCTATTCGGTGCCGGAAGTGCGAAAACACATTTTGTGCAGGATATGTGGAGTAATGACTGTACTGTTCATCAAGAGGTGTGGAAAAATGGCAATGGTGAAAATCCAGAGTGAAAATATCACAAATGCACAACGGTACGAGCGTGCATGCAATCTGCCAACGCACGCTCGTAACACAATCATTTTATGGAGTATCAGCACCAAATTTTCAACATAGGCATTTTAGGACCTCTGCTCATGAACTGTGTCATTGTCATGTTCATAATCTGGCCCAGACACTGATTTCCCACAGCAACTGCGCCATTGTGCGCTGGAAGTACGGAAACACATTTCAGGCAGGATGTGGAAAATGACAGCTGTACTGTTCATAAGGAGGTGTACAAAAATGACAATGCTGAAAATCCAGCATTAAAATATTGCGAATGCGCGAAGTTATGAGCCTGTGTAGCAACTGCGCAACGCATGCTCGTAAAACAGGCATTTGTTGGATTTTTTCCACCAAATTTGGAACATAGGCTTTTTGAGAGCCCTCTGAACACTGGCACAGTCATTTTGTTAATGGGTCCCAAGGTGATTTTGTGCAGTGACTGCGAAATCACCTTTTGAGGCCGATTAACACCATGACAGTGATAGAATTCATGAGGAGGGGTCCCAAAAACCCCATGTTGAAAATTTGGTGCCAAAATTCCCAGAAATGCATGAGATATGCAGTAAAGTTGAAAAAACCCTATTCATTCCATTATACAGCTTACCGGCATTTCCTCAGTTTGTGGTCGGCTTTGAAGAGTGCAGACGTGTTCCCGGTCCACAGAAGATTGTCACGCCGGACTCCAGAGGTAAGTATGGGGTGAGGGAGGCGAGGTGCGCAGTGGGTGGAGTGCGGGTGGGCGGAGGGGCATCGAGACTACGAGGGACGGTTTTCGTTTTACAGGGGGAAAAAAATGGAAAACCATCGCAGGACAGTTTTGTTTTGCAGGGCATTTGTACGCTGGGATGGGCTTCCAGTGTGCCACCAACTGTTTTTTGGGGGTGTCAATGTGCGATGGGGGATTGAGGCCCTCATTGGCACACCTAACATGGGGGAGTAATGCCGATGGGGATTGGGCACCCCTGTCGGCAAACAAAAGAAAATGGGAAGCGCGAGCCGAGAGTTAGGCACCTCGGCATTCCAATAATTGGAGGGTGATTCCGACAGGATTGGGACTCCCCCATGGCACACAAAGACAGCAGGGGTTACTGACAGGAGTTGGGCACCCCATGTGCCGGCAGATGTGAGGCGGCCGCCTGCTGCGCCCGACCATGCTTATAATGGCGGTGACACGGCAAACAAAGGACCGCTTGTATGGCGAGCTTTGCTCGGATTGCAGCGGACCTTTGCTTAGATGTGCTCACTCTATTACGTATGCATGGTGTGGCGCCGGCATGCAGGCTGATTGGGGAATGAGGGATGCATCTACTGATGCATTCCCTACATTTGCCCAACAGCGGCCACACCCCCCAAACCCGCACTACCGCAAGATGTTGCTTGCGCAAGCACGCAAGCCAACATAAAAATACTAAAAGTATAAATGGGAAAAAAACAACCCAAGGAAGCTTAACATTAGACTTACATTGTCACATGACCCCTAAGCTTTAGGCACCTACCTGGTACAGATGGATGAAAGGGCTGCCATTTCAAGAGCTTTGGCCACTATAAACCTTCAGCAATTGATCACGTTACCAAATTTCAAAAACATTTTTTAACCCTTCTCTGGCCCTCTTTATAGACTTAGTGGGTTTGATTTAATATGCAGTATCCTAGTTTGCCAAACTGTCAGGTTGTTTTTTTTATCTGGTACATTGTATTCCTCTCCTTTGCAGGCTGTGCCTCACATCAGCCCCCCTCTCCCCGAAAGCCTGGTCACACAGCATCTCTTGGGCTTACCTCTTCCCAAAAGTTTCTAAGGAGATACTTTTTTTGCTGACAGAATACAGCAACAGATGTAGATCGAAAACTTAAAACAAAGCTAAGAGTTAAATTTTGGTTTGCACTCCCCCCAGCCCTACACTTGATGCCATCGAACGTTTTGCTGCATGCATTTTAAGCGAAACTGGATGGTCAGTAAAAAACTAGAATCAAGTTAATCCCACATGGAAAGAAAGATTCGCACTGCAGTGCTTACAGAAGAATAACAACACTGTAATTAACAAGGCAGACATAGGCTGGGGGAGTCGTCCTCATGAATCATGATGATTATAACAAGGAGTGTCTAAGACAGTTACATAATACTGTGAATTACAAAACATTAGCAGGCAATCATATTGACAGTATCAGCAAAGATATTACATTTCTAACTCACAATGGTTTGGAGGAGTGGGTGGCAGAGGCATCAGTCAAAAAATGTCCTGTCATACCAGTATTCTGTTGCTTGCCTAAGGTACAAAAGGCCTTACCCCACCACTCGGCAGACCCATATGGCTTGATTCTCAAAGCCCCTGGTGTGGTGCAAGGGGCATGCACCACAAAGAATAATGTAATGTGCCCCTTGCACCAAAAGATGCACCAGGAGTGATTCTCAATGGCAGGCTGTCTGCCCCAAATGGGGCTTACACCACCTGTGTGCCTATAAATGGGCTTCGACATGGCACTAAGGGGCATAAGACAGATATAAGCTGCCTCATCCCTAAAAATGAAATTCTCCAAACTTACCCAGAGGACAAATTTCTAACCACCCTTACACCAACCAGGGCTAGTCTAAGGGTACTTAGAGCAATATTCTCTGGAGGAGTTGAGCAGGTTTCGGCTATGTGCCACATAACCCCCCCCACACACACACACACTGCTGAAATGCCTGGTGTTGTCATATGAACATACAAAGAAGCCAGCAGAGGAAGGCCATTTGGTCTATCTAGTCTGCTCATATTGCAGGTTCTACAGCTTGAGCTACTGTCCTTGCCCTCCAACTGCACTCCTCCCATCCTCAGTATCCATGATCCTTTCCTTCCCCTTATGCCTATCTTAGCCTCTCTTGAATCTGCCTACTGTCTTCAATGAGACCACATCTTCTGACAGTACATTCCAATTGTTCACCACCCCTTCTGTGAAGAATGTCTTCCTGACCTTCCTCCTAACCTCCCCCCCCAACTTAAGACTGTGTCCCTCGTGTTATGGTTGCCACTCAACGTAAAGAGACACACCTTATCCACCTTATTTATCCATTTCAAGTACTTAAAGGTCCCAATCATGTTCTCTCTCTCTCGCTCTCTCTCCCCCCTCCCCGCCTCCTTTGCTCCAGGGAGTACATGTTCAGTGCCCTCAACCTCTCCTGATATGCTGCACCCTACTAACCCACTATAATCTTTGTAACCTTCCTCTTGACCTTCTCCAGCAGGTCAATGTCCTTTCTGAGATGTGGGCACCAGTACTGAACTGCATACTCTAGATGTGGCCTCACCAGTGACCTGTACAAGGGCAGTAAAACCTCTTCCTCCTCTCCTACAACTGATCCCCCTAGCTATGCATCCCAACATCTTGTCTGCCTTTACTGCTGCTTTCTTGCACTGTATGTAGTAATGTGCAGTATAGTCCAGGAAAAGAAATAGAATAACAATACAAATCCCCCTGGTGGTCCCTCCCCTGTCCCAATATGCTATTAAGTCAGATGGTTAAAATTTCTCTTACCCTGGTGGTCTAGCAGTCCCTTCCCCCACCCTGATATGCCTGTACTTCAGATGGTTAATATTCCTCTCACCCTGGTAGCCTAGCGATCCGTCCCCCACCACGATATGCCCATAATTCAATTGGTTAATATTCTTCTCACCCTAGTGGTGTAGTGGTCCCTCACCCTGCCCCAAAATTCCCCTAATTCAGATGGCTAATACTCCTTCCACCCTGATGGTCTACCAGTCCCTCCCTCTGCCCCAATATGCCTGTAGGTCAGATGGTTAATATTCCACTCACTCTTGTTGCCTAGCAGTCTCTCCCCCACCACAATATACCCATAATTTAGATGGTTAATATTCCTCTCACCCTTGTGGTCTAGTGATCCCTCCCCCTACCATGCTATGCTCATGATTCAGTTGGTTAATATTCCTCTCACCTTGGTGGTCTAGTGGTTCCTCCCCCCTGCCCCGATATGCCCATAATTAGATGGTTAATATTCCTTCCACCCTGGTGGTCTAGCAGTTCCCTTCCCCTGCCCTGATATGCCCATAATTCATATGGTTAATATTCCTCTCACCCTGGTGGTCTAGCAGTCCATCCCCCATCCCAATATGCCCATAACTCAGATGGTCAATATTCCTCTCACCCTTGTGGTCTAGTGGTCCTTCCCCCTGCCCCAATAGGCTCGTAATTCAGATGGTTAATATTCCTTTCACCTTAATGGTCTAGCAGTCCCTCCTCCTGCCTTGATATGCCCATAAATCAGATGGTTAATATTCCTGCCACCCCAGTGGTCTAGCAGTCCATCCCCCACCCTGATATGCCTGTAATTCAGATGGTTGATATTCCACTCACCCTGGTGCTCTAGTGGCCCTGCCTGCCCACCCTGGCATGTACTGCCCACCACTCCACTCTATCCCCAAACCCTAACCCAGATAGAGCACTGACACACCCCCTCTACACACCAGGGCAGGCACCGACTGAATGGACATGGAGCCCGTACTACAAATCAGGAGGCACACACTGACTGATGGCATTCAATGAGTGCCTACTGTATTATACAGCACAGTGCTCAGTGACCCTTCTGTCTGCACTGACCAGGGTGGTGTGTGGAGGGGTGTGCCAGTTCTGACTCAGGGTTTGGGTTGGAGGGAGCAGGATGGGGTGGTGGATACTACATGCCAGAGTGAGTGGGTGGGACCACTAGACCACCAGGGTAAAAGAAATATTAACCAACTGAATTATGGGCATATTGGAGAGGGGAGAGGTACCTCTAGACCATCAGGGTAAGAGGAATATTAACCATCTTAATTACGAGCATATGGGGTGGGGGAGGCACTGCTAGACTACCAGGGTAAGAGGAATATTAACTATTTGAATTACGGGCATATCAGGGCAGGGGGGAGGGACTGCTAGACCACATGGGTAAGAGGTATACTAAACATCTGAATTACGATCATTCTGGGGTGGTGGAGGGACCACTAGACCACCTGGGGAGATTTATTATTGTCATTTTATTCATTTGCATGTATTGTACTGTATATTACTTCATGACAACACCAGGCATACTGGCGCTGGGTGGTGTGGGGGTGGTTACTAGCCAGGGAGTGCCCTGCTGACTGGCACAAAGCTGCCCCACAGCTTGCAGAAAGCCCTCCTGCTGCGCTGTTTGCTTGGTGGATGTCCAGGGTTGCCACAAACCTAGGGACATTGCCACCAGGACTCTGCCAGGTACAGAATCAGGCACAGGGTCCTTGGCGCACTGGGCATTGGTACAAGCTACTGTTTGCCACAGCTTGTGCCACTCTGTGTCCCCTCTGAGAATCGAGTCCATAGTTTTTGGACTGAACTCAATACTCAAACCTATGTACACTTTACCTAGGGACATCTTAACCATTTTGGAGGGTTTAATTATGAGAATACTGACAAGGGTAATACTTGGCATGCATTACATGTAGCTGACCTGTGTACCTCCATTCCCCATTTAGAGGGTCTGTCAGCTCTGGAGTCTATGCTTAACCTTAGAAATGAGGGGGAGTTCTCCCCACCAAGTCTTTTTTCACTTTTTTTTATTCGTAGAGTGAAAGAAATTACAAATCATATTTATACTGTAATGCATACATTCTGCTTTGAAATACACTCAACTTAAGCTGAATAAAGTGCCAAAAAAGCATCAAGTCTGGGGGTTTAAAAGGAAAATAAATATCGTTATAGAATTATATTACAAAAGCACAAAGTAACGATTAGCTTTAGTAGTATTAAGCGTCAGAGAAGCTCAGTGCTTATGCATCCCAGCATCAGCCCACAGTGAGTTTTTGTTAGGTTAAGCATGCTTAGTTCTGGAAAGGAAGTATTTTTGTTCTGAATACACAGTGATACTATTGACAACAATGTGGCACAGAAACGGGGTCTACAATGGCCCCATCACATGCAAACTTGTATGTGTATGACTTTGAACAGACTTTTGTCATAGATGGGGCATGCAATCCTGTTTTTTTTGAGTAACGTTGTATTGTTTAAACGGTGCATTGGTTATTTGTTTTTGCTTTTGTCAGGGACAAGGGAGAATCAGAACAGATTCCCCAAGTACCTGAACTCACATACGATCAATCTGAAGTTTTCAGTAACTTACAATCAAACAATAATCCCTTTAGAGTTGTTTGTTGAGACACTAGGATAATGAGTAGGTTGTATTGTAAGCCCACCGAGCACAATATGATATTGTGTTACAGCAGCTTTCACCAAAGGCAAGCTGAACAATGTCAATCTGGGATAGTTTTTACATGTGAAACATAATTGCACAAAAGAAAATTATTATGCTGCAGAGAAAAAAATAATGACAGAACATTTCAAAGAGAGGATTCCCAGAAAAAAATAAGATGAACAGCAATAGCTCAGGCAGTCCTAGAGAGAGATATGTTATTATCCAGTGGTAAGAAAGGAGAGTGTCATGAGGCATGTTTTATCCACTAATTTCTCACCATGTTTTGGGAAACTAAAATCAACAGTGGTTAATAATTGAAAGATTTTGCAAGCAACAGAAAAAGGAAGAAGGGTTTTCTACAGTCCACCTCTGGTTGTGACCAAAAGGGTAACTACCTCCTAGACAAACTGGTGAATTCTGATGTCCCCCCCCCAATAACCAGCTACTGGATTTACTTTTAATCTGGCACCACCAGGGAATTTTCCATGTAGACACTGTGTGTACTGCTCCAACGCCAGCAGATTGCATTCGATTAATAACAAGTACAGAGATTAAGGAGTAAAATTCAACATACTACATGCAGTGCAGAGAATGTAATGTGTATATTAAACTATCCCTGCAATATGTCCCAGATCAGTAAAATCAGTTGAGAGCTAAAACAGATGATTTCTGAGCACAAAACAAATATGAGGAAGGTGGATGAAAAGGCTGTAGTGGGCAGACATTTCTGCCACCAAGAGACATTTGATAGGCACCCTTAGGTTTTTTGGCTTTGAAAAATTGCAAGTGCCCTGGAGAAGGGGTGATTTACTTTGCTCCCTGTTGGAGCAAAAGGCCTTTTGGATTGAGCAGTTTGGCATTCTTCATCCTACAATAGGTCTCAATGATGGCATAGTGTTGGTCAGCTTTTTTGTCACAACCTTCTAATGAGCCAAAGTATATTCACATGACCTACCAGACTTCAGATCTGTACCGTGATGTGATAATTTATTCATTCACAGAATTACATTCAGGGCCCAATTGAAAAAAGGGCAAAGTGGAGTGCAAAGTCTTGCACTGTATGTTACCCTTGCCCAGGAGTCTGAGGATGCCATATTCAGTCAAGTGCTATCTGAGTGAAGATAGGGGCATCTCGGTGCAGTACTAAGTCAAGCAGTGCTGCCCCATCATGGATCCCTGCTGTGCAGAAAACAGTGGCACTAGACCCCATAGCACTGGAGCGCTATATTTGATATTCAAAGGAATCTGTGCAAATGAGCTCTTTGGGCATGCAAGGCACTAAGGGGTCAGTTTTAGGCTCATTATAGGCTCATTTGTATGGGTTGTGGTAGCAGGTTTGCACCGATCTGTTACCTTGAGTGCCTGTCCTGGATAATACAGGACAGTCCTTGGAGCCTAGTGGTTCCCCCTCCCACTGATTGCCAGCTCATACATTAAAGTGTGACTCCCTGGTGTCCAGTGGTTGCCCTCAATTGCCAACCTGTATACTAAAATGTGACTCCCTGGTACACTGTGGGCCCCCCTCCCTTCAATTGCCAGCCAGTATAGGCAATTGATAGTATCTGGAGATGAGCGTTCTCCCTAGTACCTGATCCTCAGCCCATAAGATAAACTGGCGGCCCAGTGCCCCCATTACCCCATCACTTGCCCTGTACAAAAAGCTGGCTTTGTGGTGCCTAGTGTTCCCCCCACCCTCCAATAGCTGTCCTATGTTGGGCAAGAGATGTCCCTGGCATCCTATGGTCCCACCCAGTCCCTGATCCCAAGTCATGTTATGTACAACACATTCCCTGGTGCCCAGTGTCCCCCCCCACCACCATCCCTTGGTCACCAATCCCTGGTTCCATAAAAAAGGAAAACACTGTCACATGTATATTAGAACTGTGCTTAGAATGTCAGTTGCAGTGTACAGAACATCCAAAAACTCTCCCTGGTGTCCTGTGGCACCTTCCTACAATCAACATGCCCACTGTGTCACATATCTAATGCTGTGCATCTAGCGCCCCCTTCCCATTGTGGAACTAACCACCCACCCTGCCAGTCCCTTATCTGAATCATCAGTGCCACAGGAGCCCATATGGTAAGTGGCACAACCCTCCTCACACCTCAAAGGCTAGCTGTCATAGACAAAGCCAGAGAGCACGCATCCTATGTAATGCACAGGGCATGCATCCTTTACTGTACAGGACTGCACTTCAACTGTACAGTAAAGGATGTGCACCCTGCACATTGTATAGGATGTGTGCTCTCTGGGTTTGCATATGGTGGTTGGCTTTGGAAGTGTGGTATGGGCTGTGTTGGTTGCCATATGGGCCCCCGCAGCACTGACAATTCAGGTAAGGGGGAGTGACAGAGTGGGTGGCTGGTGCTGCAGTGGGGGTGCTAGGGCCCAGTATTACATTAGTGACATGGGGGGACATCATCAATTGGGGGTTCACCGTGAGACACCAGGGATTATTTGGGGATGTTCTGTGCACCTCAACTGGTATTCTAAGCACTGCTCTCATATACACAGGAGGATGTTGTTCTTGGTATGGGGACAGGGATCAGTGATGGGGGGAAGTGGGGGAACCACTGGATGACAGGGAATGTGTTGCATGTGACTGGGGACCAGGTGAGATCATTGGACTCCAGGGACATCTTTTACCCTACCCGGGACAGAGATCAATGGGAGGGGCCCTATCCAGCAGGATGCCAGTTTCTTGTAGGGGCTAGGGATCAGGTACCGGGGGGAGGGCCACTGGCCACTGAGGAGTCAGTTTATTTTACAAGCTGGGGATCAGGTACTGTGTGGGAACATTTAGTACCAGGGAGTATCAATTGACTATAGTGGCTGGTAATTGCAGTGAGAGGAGAACTGCTAGGCACCAGGGAGTCACACTGTAATATACAGACTGGCAAGTGGAAGAACTGGATAATGCTAGGCATCAGGGAGTCACACTTTAATATATGGGGTGGCAGGAGTCACACTTTGATATATGGGCTGTGGATCAGAGGGGGAAACCACTAGGTACCAGGGTTTACCTACATGGGTAGTAGGACGATGCTTGACGGGGGGCAACAGACCACAGAGGGTCAGGTGTGCTTCCCTACTGGCCAACATGGTTGTTGGCTGCAGTAACTCTGGTAGCCACTTGGGTTGCCTGGAGTAAGTCAGGATTTTGTTCTGTGGTATCTGAGCTGCACAAAAGGACTGTACTTACCCCTTTTGCACAGCCCAAATGTGCTGAATATGGGGTTGTGCAGATATTCCTGTCCCTCTCTTTGCCCACCTGCATGCACTATGTTTTGTCTGGGCGCTAACTCTGTTTGCCTGCACAACTTCCCCTTTTGAATATCGTGCTGTGGTGCAAACCTAGTCTGCCTGGGCAACCACCCATTTGTGTCTGTGCAAATGGTTTTCCCTATTTTTTTCTCTATGTATGTTGTCCTTCTTCGGGCAGCTGGCATGTACAACTGTCCCCTCTCTTGGAGGGGACTCATCTCTCTGGCCAGGCATTCTTGCACCAGTCCCACCCGGCAAATCCCTCATGGGCCCATGACAGAGCCAGTGGCGAGGAGCATTGACTCCCCCCCACCCCTGGAATCCAACATCTAGCTCTTTGGAGGGCTGGTGCAGGTGCAGCCAGCCATCATGGTGCCTGCCAGCTCCATTCTTTTCCTCCACTTTTCTCACCGGACATACGCACATGCAATGGGCAGGGCAACTGTCATCGCCTCCACAGAGGCAGTCTTATGCCCTGTACATGGGTCCACCCCTTTCTGAGTAGTGCACCTGTGCAGACCCCCAGCTTCTGCTGGGTGTCAGTCTACAGTGAGCTGCATTGTCCCCCTTCCCTGTGGAAGGAGAACTATCAGCAGATGCTTGATCCTTCTTCACCCTGACACCACCGAACAACCCAAGTCCATTCCCAAATCCAGGTCACCAGTATAGCATGAGGTGTGGTGGCCAGTGCCTCAACCCTTAGCT
Organism: Neoceratodus forsteri; assembly: GCA_016271365.2. Lineage (NCBI taxonomy): Eukaryota > Metazoa > Chordata > Ceratodontiformes > Ceratodontidae > Neoceratodus > Neoceratodus forsteri. The sequence goes on along the minus strand of JADMNL010000035.1, from coordinate 26,224,005 downwards.
GCACCAGGCCGGCCTCTGCACAAACATTTGAGTATTGGGCCTATGGTGTTCTACACACAATAGAATTATTGATAAGTTTACTTGCGATTATCTTGCATTTGTGTTTCCATATACTGTAATTTGTGCTCAGTTAGCATTTATAGTTCTGTTTGGCAGTGTAAAATAGACGTTTTCTTTGTTCCCAAAGTAGTACCTTCCATAGTGTCTATTATCACACTTTGTGTTCTGACCCTCTATGAGCCTTGTTTGATGAAAAGTAACATACATTATGTTTTGTCTGGGCGCTAACTCTGTTTGCCTGCACAACTTCCCCTTTTGAATATCGTGCTGTGGCTTAAACAGCCTATATGAATTATACAATTTACAAAAGAGGGCAAGTTTATGTATAGAAACCACCTCTTATATTTTCATTTAAGGTCCTCTGAACATAATGCCTTGCCAAAAATACTTAAATCTCAACTTAAAGGGACACTAAACATTGCAGGGGGTCACTCAAATTGTGAAAGCCCATGACAAGATTTTTCAAATGAGGTATTGGGTTTATCTGTAAGGGACATAAGTCTTGAGATATGAATAGCTAAGTAATGTGTAAATCAACTCATAGTAACAGCCATTTCATGCAGTCTTAAAAATAGGAAATGATGTCACTGAGGGGCTAGTTCCATGTTGTTAATTACAGTTTGCCCCTCAGTGACATCACTTTCTGTTGTAAGATTGCATGAAATGGCTGCTGCCATGTTTTGATTTTCAGATGATTTAAATATTCACATCTCAGGACATTTGACACCTATAATGAAGCCAAATACCTCATTCAGCATAACATTTCAGGGGCTTTCATAATTTGAGCAATCCTGGGGGGGGTGGGGTGGTTCTCCTATCACAGGGAGACACTGAGATTGGCAGCTGGAGGCTGTCCCTCATTCTAGGGGTGGTTCATTTGCACCACCATCATCTGACATAATTAAGCATTACAAAAGTGTGCTAACTTGGTGAGAGCCATAAAAAACAAGTCTGAAAACATGCAGGGACCATGGCAGCATGGCAGTAGCTGTTTGAAACAGTGGGCCCAATTCTCAAAGGCTCCTTAGAGTGACACAAATTGTGCCATACCAAAAATTGCATTAAAAAAATATGCATCATTCACTATGTGCCCAATTCCAGAAGAACAGTGACTGGCATTGATCTGTCTGACAACAGGATGTGGTGATATTCACTTGGTCAAACCCATAAGAAACAAGTCTCCAAACATGAATTGTGACTTCCGTCAATCTTTACTGAAACAACACAAGTCGTAGACTGTGCCATTGAAAGAAATGCAACCTGCAGAACTAAGCAAATTGCAACTGGAGAGTATGGAGCAGGTGATTGCCACAAAGAGTGGTCAACGCATGTTGCAGGAGGCTACCAGCAGGCAGTGGAAGAAAAGAAACTTCATTCCAGAAGTAGCGACAAAGACCTCTGTGACTGCTGAAAGGGAGCCCGGGATGTGGTGGCCACCAGGGTAAATGCAGTGGCATCAGTGAGATGCTCCATCAGGGAAGTCCAAAAACAATACCATGACATCAGGTGTAGGTGTAAAGAAAAACTGGTGCACAATAAGAGGAGTGCAATGTCCACAGGTGGTGTAGGCATCTAGGAATGACCTCTAACCAGCCAAGAGGAAAGCACAGCTGCACACCTCAGCAGTCATACCATAGAGGGAGATACTGACCAGGATACCCTTGGGCTGCAGAGCAGTGCAGGTATGTCAGAGGTCACCACAGCAATAACGGGCTGGCTTGGGGGGGTACTCTTGGTAATAGTACTGAGAGGTTCCACCATGTCTACACTAGTGTGAGTGTATGCAGAACACAGAAGTAACATTCTACAACTGCAACAGGGCCATGGGGCATGGCAGATGTTGGCCCTGAGGGGAAGCATGTGTTACAAGGACCACACACAAGGGCCACTTTATATACCATTGGGTACATGCTGTCCTGTATCTGTGCAAGTGAAGTCCTACCCATGTATGTGTAGAAGGGGTGCTTGCCACTGTGTCAGTGCTGCACAGCATCTGCAACTAAGGGTAAGGGTTGCTCATTGCTTATACATATGTCTGTTTATGAGGGTATGGAATCTGGCTATTAATGTGTAATGACCACGACTGTGTGGCACATGGCACTGCACCATGCAGTGAAGCACAAGCCCACCGTGTGGAGCACACATCTGGGTAGAACCACAGTGCGGGCAGACGGGTGCATGGGGATGCATAGATGGCTGGGAACAGTGTTGTGAGGGCCCTGAAAATCAAAGTGAGGCATGAGGATGGAGCACAGGCCAAGGAGTAGCCAACAAGTACAGTTGCAGTCTTCCTAGGGCACATGTGTCCACACATGTGGAGAAAGAACAGATGGGATCCCTCTGGTGGCCAATACAGGCACCACAGACAGCTAGAAAGGTACTACAGATATAGTAGACATACAGCAGGGAATATGTCTATGGCTGCCACTCTATGTAAGTGGCAGCAGGGCAAGCCACTGTGTAGTGATACTAGCATCTGAATGGTTGATGTGTGTATCAGATATGGTGGGGGTTGCCACATTGGCATGGAGTTCTGTGCAGTACAGGACATGGTGCATGTGGCCATGCAGGGGACACCCTTGTGGGGTGCCTCATAGGATGGTTATGTGGTCTAGTAAGTTGTCCAGTGCTGAGGACCACCCTGTGGCCTGGGGGGTGGCTGCCAGACTTTGCTGTACTGGCTTCTGTGGCACCACCACATCAGGCAGAGGTTGCTCTGTAGAGTGGCACAGTGGCACACTGTACACCGAAACCAACCAAAGGTGACCGGCTGCTGGTAGAAGACTTCAACCTGCCAGATGTACAGTAAACTGGACTACCTACACAACTTTGTCAGAAAAAAAGTAAAGAGTTACTCATAGCCCTGCAGGGGGCAGGCATAACACAACTAGCTGACACACCAACAAGGGAGGATACTATCCTTGACCTTGTACTAACAAACAGCTTAAGGATATTGGACATTAGTGTAGGGATAAACCTAAGGTCCAGTGACCAAAGATCTGTCCGGTTCACTGTCAACTGACACAAGGAGACCACGCATACTAGACAAAAGACCCTCAATTTCAGAAAATGCGAATTTCAGTGCAATGAAATCCACCTTCACAAAACTATACCAAAACAGAGCAGACAGAAATGTGGAGGAGCACTGGGAAGCTCTGAAGAGTACACTAACCCTCATAACAGAAAAAAACTCAAAGGTGATCATTAAAGCAAAACGTAGAAAAAATCCACTATGGTTCACAAAGGAAGTGGCATCAGCAATAAATGCAAAAAAGAAAGCCTTCAGAAAATACAAAGTAACACAAACAGCTAAAGATAGGGAAAAATACAGGGCCAAGCTAAAGGAGGCTGGAAAGACTATCAGAGCTGCAAAGGCACAAATTGAAGAAAGAATTGCTGAGGGAATAAAAAATGGCAAGAGAACTTTCTTCAGGTATATAAGAGAGAAAATAAAGACCGGGGGGCAATTGTCTGACTAAAGAATGAAGAGCACATGGAAGTGGATGCTGAAAAGGCAAAAGTTCTAAAATGCATTTTTCTGCTTGGTATTTACACAGTAAGAAAATGGACATGGTCCATCACTTGGTATTTATTACAAATTTGGATTAATACCTTTGAGCCAATATGGCTCTTTTACAAAGGTTCAAAGTCCATGAACGCAAACAATACATTACAATACATATAAAGCATAAAATGTCACAGTATGCAGAGCCATGAGCGGTTCCATGTCAATGATCGCAAACAGTAATTTAAGTGATTCAATTGGCAGAGCCCAGAACTCACTGCATAAAGAGGACTGGCAATTTCAAGCACATTCATAGGAACAAAATCAAATCTCATCAGTAAGATGGTTCAATATAAAAGTACCATCAGTAGGGAGATAACAGCCAGAGAGTTCAATGTTCAAGTGGGCAAGTTAGTAATGGGTGGGAGGGATATAATGCAATTAAATAGGACAGTTGCAGTGGTTTACTTGGGCTAGAAGTAATCAGAGCTCTCTTTTGAATGGGCCAGTCTTTTCATGGTCTACGAGGGATGACGTATGCATGAACTACAAACCCATGAGGCAGACACTACCCCATTACAAAGGACAGAGTCCTGCATGAACTCAACAAGTTAAAGACAGACAAAGCCATGGGCCCGGACAAAATTCATCCATGCATCTTAAAAGAGCTCAGGGAGGAACTCACTGCTCCACTGGCTACACTCTTCAGCAAATCACTGGAGACTGGATAGGTACCAGAGGACTGGAAGAAGGCCACTGTGGTGCCCTTACACAAGAGCGGCAGCAAAGAAGCAGCTGGAAATTATTGACCTGACAGCATCACCTCAATTGTGGGGAAAATCATGGAGTCTTTACTAATGGATATAATGGCATACCTAGAGGCCAGTGGGAACCTAGACTAAAAGCAGCATGACTTTACAGCTGGAAGGTCATGCCAAACAATCATGACTGAATTTTCAGACGGTGTAACTAAAGTAGTAGACCAGAACGGGGCAGTAGATATTGTAGATCTAGATTTCAGTAAGGCCTTCAACTCAGTCCCACATAGAAGGCTCATCAACAAAGTGAGGAACACAGTTGTAGGAAGTAAAACTGTGAACTGAGTGAAGAACTGGCTGCAGGGAGAACATTCTGGTAAACGGCACTGTATCGAGGGAGGGACAGGTGACCAGTTGGGTCCCACAGGGTTCAATGTTGGGACCTATACTCTTCAATATATTCATCAGCAACATCGCAGATGGACTGGAGGGGAATGTATGCCTGTTTGCAGATAACACTGAGCTCTGCAACAGGGTAGACTCACAGGAAGGGGCCTTAAAGAGCTGGAGACATGTTCAGGAGAACTTTAACAAACCATAATATTTAAACACAGCCCAGCTTGTATTTCCAATTAGCACTGTATTCCTCTTCCAAATTACTTATTACTGAGGTCATCTATATGAAAACAGGATCTTTGCTCCTGAACAGTTTATCTATTCCTGCTGCTTTCTCACTACCCAAAGTCTTAGAGCACTGCTTATAGCATCTTACTCCCATGGCAACAGATTGTGATGTTACAACAGAGGATTATGACTTGAAGTAGGGAGTAAGTTATAAAGGCAGATGGATGCAAAAGGAGCTCTAAGGGACAACAATGTTATATTCATGTAAATTTCCTTAGTAATAAATAATGGGGAAGAAAAGTATATAAAATATAAATGGAATGCAGGTAGAATTGTACCTTGTTATTATGTTTTTTAAAGTTTTCTTAGAGGCATCAGTAACTCTTTAAGGATGGAGTCAGACCTAATGAAACTGGAAGGTCCAAAACCTGGCAGTTGAAGTTCAGCATCAAGAAATGCAAGGTCATGCACCTGGGGACAAGAAACCCAGGTAAATGCTCCTTAGGGGAAAAAGCATTAGCCATCCCAGAGCTGGAACATGACCATGGAATCATGGTATCAAACAATCTAAAAATGGGAAGGTAATGTGAGAAAGCAACACAAAAAGACAGCAGCATCCTTGGATGCATCAGCACGGGCATTTCAAGCAGAAAGTGAGAGGTACAGTAATAATGCCATTGTATAGGTCCTTGGGGAGGCCCCATCTGGAGTACTGCATCCAGTTCTGGAGAGCCCACCTTAGAAAGGATATAAATTGATTGGCATTTGTGCAAAGAGGAGCTACAAAGATGCTTCATGACCTCCACCACGAACCTTATGAGACATTATTTAGTCAATTAAATTTGTAATCCCTGGAACAGAGAACAAGCAGGGGAGACATGATAGAAACATTTAAATACCTCAAGGGAATCAACTCAGCCTGGAATCAGACCCTCTTCCAGGAAAACACGAAGGAGAGAACTAGAAGACACAACAAATAACTGCTGGGAGGGAAATTACGGTGCAATGTGAGGAAGTTCTTCTTCACTGAGAGGGTCATGGAGACCTGGAACAGACTTCTGTAGGAGATGGTGGAGGCAAAGACAGTTAATGAATTCAAGTCAACCTGGGACAGGCATTATGGAATCCTAAAATGAGAAATACTAGGGTGGAGTAGACAAAAGACAAAGATATGAGCAGACTAGATGGATCATGTGATCCCCATCTGCTGTCACTTTCTTATGTTTTTATGTAGGCTGGACCAACACTGTACAGGGAAGACAGGGCATGCAATACATGCCCTCAGTGGCACACCACATGGACAACTGAGTAACTGGACTGTTGACAAAGTATTCAGGCATGCAGGTGAGATTGCTGTTCCAGCAGCCACAGGATGACCAAGGCAAGAATGCATGTGCTGCACATACTATGATCCCAGGATGCAGAGTCAGTAGCAAAGTTCTGACGCTGACAGGGATATGTGTGTGTGTGTGTGTGTATGGGGCATGTCACAAGCATGTCATGAGCCGTGAAGGTGGAAGTCTGAGGTGTCAAAATTAATATGGATAGGAAGGGTGTATGTCAGCAATGGCCATATATACTGACAAGTAGAGATCAAACAATGCTGCAGCAGTCACATTTGGCAGTGCCACACAGGGAGTGGTATGCTGCAGGCGGAGACAGCAACAGGGCAGGTCAATCCATGACAACAGACACATAGGTAAATGTGGGCATGGAGACTGGAGTCAGCAAGTAATAATGAGTATCCCTCTACAGATATCACAATGGAGCAGGGTGAGGAGGGAACAGGTGACACAAGTGGGATAGGTGCCATGCTGGCCAGTCAACAGGATGCCATAATCAGGAAGACAGCAGCAGCACAGCTTGTACCACATGCATGCAGGCTGAGCATGAGGCAGAGGAGAAGGAGACAACACATGTAATTGAACAGAAGAAAGAAGAGGGACCCAGCCAGATGGCAGCAACAGTGGTGGTGGCCAATGGTGCTGCAGATACTGGTGACATTGACTGTACTCTGAGCATACCAGACAACATTGCTCCAGAATCGAGTCCCCTAAGTATGGATGAGTTGAAGGCAAGATTGGAGGAGGCTGCCTGAAATCTCCAGCAGCAGCAGCCATCAACCATAGACTTTGACAACTACTGTCAATCAGTTGTGGACAGGCAGCAGGCACAGACACTTCAGAGGGCAGCATTAAGGACCTGCCTGGAAGGACACATTCAGCACCTGGATGACCTCCTATGAGGCCTCACCAGTGCCATACAGGGGACATATTGGATACCACAGCAATGCAGTCCGGCATCATGAGGTCCTGCATGGCCTAGATGCATGTACACAGGGGCAGATGGAGGCAATGGAGCACCTCACTGCTGTACTGGAGAGGACAGCAGTGCTGCTGCAAAGGCAAACTGACACACTGACATCTGCATTGATGACAATCACATCAGCACTACAGTTGAGTCCACACTGGCCTCCTACATTGCACTGGGACACCACATCCAATCAATCCACTGATCACCCACATAATGGTGCACCCACCATACATTCCGCACAAGCTCTAGTACCACTTACTGTCACAACACCCATGCCTATGCAGCCTCAATTGATGTCCCCACACGGACATAGCATGCAGATGTCTGATATGGCCACCCTGGTCCCCATTACCAGAGATAACATGCTGGGGCCTACATGTACATCAGTTCAAAACAGCACCACCCTCACTGCTCAATCAGTATGCCCCAGGCAGACACTCGACCTCTGCACATCTGGAGATCATCAACCTAATAGCAGCCAGTTGCATTTCCAGGTAGCAGAGGCAGGGGATAGCCAGGCCATGGGGAAGCACGGGCAGACCCACCCAATGGTGCCCCCCCAAATAAAAAGGGCCATAAGCCACGGCACATGGTCATGCAGGATACAGCCACACATGTGGTACACACTGCCACTGTGAGTGTTGGCAGGAGAGAAACCAGGCACACAGGCAGGGCCATGCAACAACAGCAGTCCATGTCATCCCTCCATAGCATGGGCAAGCCATCATGCAGAAAAGACATCACATAGTGGCATACTGTATAGGGCAGGGCACTATACTATGCCTGATGTTGCACGGGGGGAGAGAGGCATAGCCTGTACAACAGATGGATTAATAAGGTGGGCTCATGGGTACAACAGTTGGGTAGATCACATGGTTGTGGGGAGGTAGTGATTGTCTGATGGGTATAGGGAATAGGTTTCATGCCTGTAATGCAAAAAACGCATTACAACAGAGATCTTTGCTGTAACGGTATGAGGTATAGCAATGTGTATATTACATCATGCTGTGTAATAAAGACCTATAAAGCAAGACATGTGTGGCAGTCATTCTTTGTCAAACAGGATAAAGCACATGGCTGCACTGTGAATGGCATGCCAGGGGTGGCCAGTGGTGGGGGTGAAGGGTCTACTGGCATGTACTCAGGACTCAGCACAGTACACAGACATGTCACACTTACATAGATACATAGATACGTAGATACATAGACAGTGTCGGCAGATAAGGGCCTATGGCCCACCCAGTCTGCCCATTTGAGCTTGTAAGTTCAGTTTATGTTTTCCTAGAAGTCTGTTGCCCCTTACCCCTGACCTCTAGAATTCCTTTATGTCTATCCCATGCATTAAATCCCGTGATTGTTCCAGCCCCCACCACTTCCTCTGGCAGGGTGTTCCACTTGTCCACCACCCGTTCTGTGAAGAAATTCTTCCTCATGTTTCCTCTGAATCGTCCTCCCTCCAACTTCATCCCATGCCCTCTAGTCCTGGAACATCTTTTTCACTTAAAAATAGTGTATTCCTGCACCCTGTTCCTCCCTGTAAGATACTTGTATGTTTCTATCATATCCCCTCTCTCCCTCCTCTCCTCCAGGGAGTACATGTTCAGTTCCTTCAACCTGTCTTCATAGGACTTGTGATGCAATCCATGCACCATCTTTGTTGCCCTCCTCTGAACCTTCTCTACCCTGTCTATGTCCTTAAGTAGGTATGGTCTCCAGAACTGTACACTGTACTCCAGGTGGGGCCTCACTAGTGTCTTGTATAGCGGAATTATGACCTCCCTTTTCCTGCTGGTGATGCCCCTGCCTATACATCCCAGCATCCTATTTGCTTTACCTTCTGCCTTGTCACACTGTTTCCCTACCTTGAGGCTATCAGAGATGATAACCCTAAGATCCCTTTCCTGCTTGGTGCATGCTATATCCTCACCCCTCAACTGATATATTGTGCCAGGGTTTTTGTGCCCCATATGCATTATCTTGCACTTCCTTGCATTGAATTTCAACTGCCAAACCCCTGACCATTCAGGTTTCTGCAGGTCCCTTCTCATTCTGTCTACACCCTCTGGTGTGTCTACTCTGTTACAGAGCTTTGTGTCATCAGTGAACAGTGAAATTCTGCCTTCTAGGTCCTGCACAATGTCACTGACAAAGATGTTGAATAGGACCGGTCCCAGCACTGATCCCTGTAGTACCCCACTGGTCACTCTTCCCTCTGTGGAGTGACAGCCATTTACCACCACCCTCTGTGTCCTGCCACCCAGCCAGTTACCTACCCACCACACTACTGTCCTGCCCACACCCATATTCCCCAGTTTGTGTAATAGTCTTCTATGTGGCACAGTGTCAAAGGCCTTGCTGAAGTCCAGATAGGCCATGTCCACTGCCCTCCCCTGATCCACCTCCCTAGTCACTTCTGACTATACTTGTGATCCCTGACACATGCCCATTGGCTGGACCACTGTAGTGCACGCATATCATCCCACCAACGGAGCTCCTTGATAGTTCTATGCCAGGGGCATGTTACCCTTGGTGGGAGGTACTAACACAGTGCACAACAATATACATAGTAGGATGTCAGCGGCCACAGTACTGTGTTACCCAACCCCTGTCATTGTGTCCTGGAACGCTTGGCGGAAAGCACTGCTGTGCAATTAAATAAGGTGTGGCAGGTAATGTACAACACTGAGGGGCACGAATGAAGAGCAGTTCAGAGGATGTATGTAAAAGCAGCTGTGTCTGATGACTCATCACATTGTCAGACATACTCCCACATAGAAAACTTGTGCACATGGTATACACACTAATGGTGAGTGCCTGTCACACAGCATGGTGTCCTGCTGCACATTACGCTGGCAGACCCTGCTCCAGCAGGGCACAGGAAATGGTGCATCAGGCCACACACAGACTCACATACCGTAGCCACACCCATGGGGTACATTGCAATGCAATGCTGCTGATTACCATGTTACAAACAGCAGGAGTAGGTTTCCACTGTGTCTGACAATGGGCACTACAGGCTACATGCACAAAATTGCAGTGAGACCACCATTGTGGACATGCCACAGGGGTTCTCTGACTGAAGGAAGCACACTGAAAACAAGAATAGCAACTAACAATCACAGCTTTACAGATAAGTTAGGTATGTGTATAGAAAGGAAGGGGCATAAAACAGGGGAATCCAAACAGCAACAGTGATAACAGGAGCTATAAAACGCATATAAAAAATCAGTAACCATAAAACACACATATAACACAGGAACTATAAAACCACATAATAACCCAACAAACACTATATACAAACATACACAAGATGCACGATAGGTGCCACACCTATACCTTGATGGTGCACGCAGATGTGGCCTACTAATGCTGCCACTCCTGAAGTGTTCCCATAAAGGCCTGTAGAAAACCTTGCAGGCACTCCATGTCCATTGTTTGTTAAAGATTTTATTAGTTGAAGGAATAAACTCCATGTCCATTAGCACTGCCCCAGTCTGGCTCTCCATGCATTGGAGCAGGTCCCTGGAGGGGATGTGGGCTGGGGCATCATGACTGTTGTCTATAGGCCATGCTGGTTGGTCATGTACAGCAGCCACTGAATCCTGTGCTGCTTGGTCCCCTGTCTCTGATATGTACATGTAAGGGGGCATGGCCACTGGATCAACAGGGATCACAGCCTCCATTATGTCTGTCTCCTGCTGCCAAGCACTGTCTCGTTGCCCAGTATCAATGGTGTTGTCCTCCACCACATTGCTCCCTAAGTGTCCTCATCATGCTGGGTGGGTTCCCTTCCTGCTGGTTCATTGGCTGTCTGATGGACCTCCTCCTCACACCCCTTCCTCCTCCGATGACTACAGTCAGCTTGTGTGACAATGACAGTGGCATGTCCGCTTGACGTATGCACGGGAATCCTCCCTTTTCAGTGCCCAGCCTTGAAGTTTGTCCCTCTGGCCTGCCACCCCTCCATGTTAATGGGCATATGTGGCTTAAAACAGAAACGTTTTTTTGTACCCTTTGGGGATGTAGACAGACACAGACCTGCTGAGCAATGGCACAGGCAGAAGGGTGCATATGGTGAGGTGGTGACAAGCATATCCCACTACTGGGCCCAACTGCTGTACAGGTGATAGTGATGCCATTATGCAGGCAGATGTAGGTCAACATTCCTGTCCACAGCATGATGGCAGACCCCAGAGCACCACATATGGCTGATGCAGCATCAAGCCCTATATAGGTTACTGGGATATAGGGTATTGAAATGGCTGTGACTGCCAACAGTGGCATTGTGATTGCTGTGATGCTTACACACCACGTAAGCTGCTGGGTGCTTGACAGGGGGGCCTATGGACATCACCATGGAATATGGTGTAGGCCTCAGTACACTGCCCTCAGTTAGGAGTCGACCTTGTGCCAGAGTGCACCATGTACAATGGGGTGAGTGGGCAGTGGCACCATTGAACATCACTGTGCCCTAACATGGCATACAACTGCAGAATGACCTGAAAGGGATGTTGCCATCACCCTCCCTGGGTGCAACAATGACTGAGTTGTTGGTGCACCCTTCCAGGGCTTGACTCTGAGAATCACCAGCCCTGCACCATGTGTGACAGACAGGACACTTGTCTCATGGCATAATGCCAGGCATGTGACCGCAACAATGCATACTGTGGGGTAGAAAAATCAAGTTGCTGTTTCTCATGGTGGTCCGTGAGCTCAGATGTGACACATGCATCCATGTTGTAGACACAGGCCACCATCATCCCTCAGTGATGCAGTCTTCGGATTCCAATGGGGAAGGTTGTCCATGAACGGCGTGGCACAATTCCTCTATGTTGGGTAGGTAGGTGGACTGTCCTGCAGTGTGCCTGAGACACACATGCATCCAGTTGTGTCATGGCAGAACAGCTGAGAAGGTTGCCAATGCACACCCCTGCAGTATGACCCTAGCACCTGGCTCATTGTAGTGGAGTGGTCCAGAGGATGTGGTGTTGGTTGTGGGGTCTCCAGGTAGGAGGGGGTACATTCATAGTAGTTGGACTTGGTGGCCCCCATAAGCCCCCCTTGTCACGGGGGTTCTGTATGCAATGGCATGCCTCAGCTGTGACATAAGGGATGGTTGCCATCTGGGCAAGTGGATCATGCAGCACATATTATGTGTGTGGGGCACATATGGCCATTCCACAGTAGGCCCACCAAGGTTTCTACACACCACAGTACCAAGCAAATACCAGTACTGTGAACATACCATGGTGAGGGGTTTAGTGTTTGACTGTTTCACTTGCTGTAGAACTAATAGGCATAACTATCACCCATCCCAAACCCTGTGTTATATGGATGATGCTAGGGCTCTTTGTGGCATGTGGTGTGGCCATGTATCACACTTACCCCCCCCCCACCTTGTGCATGTGCATCCACAAAACCGACCCCCTAGTCCATGTGAGTAACCCACCTGTGCCCTTCCCATCCTCACTGGCCTCCTCACTGACTGTACCCAGTAGAGGGGACACTACACCCTTGGCAGCAGAACCCTAGTTTTTTATGGGCCACACAGGCATTGTAGCTAGTATAAGGCATTCCAACAACCTTGTCCTATACACGTGTCATTTGTATTTAGTATGCTGTCATAATCATTACGGCCATGGCTCTGCCACTGGCAGCCCCTGCAGTGACTGGCACATCACAGATATAGCATGCATGCTATACATGTTGTGGTACCCTTGCATTGTCAGGGTTGTGCTGATATCAGTCTTGGCAGTATGCATGGCTGACTGCAATTCCAATGTGTGAACCCATCAGTGTGTACCCTGTGGAACAAGTATGTGGCCTCTGATGCTGCAGTATCCAAATATATCCCATCATCGCCCTTGAACACCTCACACATGAGTGTCACCTGACCCCCTTCAAACAGTTACGCCTATGTAGCAAAACAATAGGGCCACATATGTACCAGATCCTCGGAACATACAGGGCAACATAAGGGTGGAGGACTACAGTGCATGCTGCACACACCAAGCAGGTAGCAACAGGAGGACTTCTACCCAGGTCCATCGCCCTACCCACTCTCACAGCAGGTAGAGGCCATGGCCACACATTACCAGGGCATGCTAGTACATGCACACTGCAGTAACTCACTGGTCTATACGTGGTAGGCTGGCATGCATTACCTTGAGATATTCCTCCACTGTGATATACCACGCAACAGTGACAAGAGGCTGTGCCTCGACATCAGCAGCCACTTCATAAATGCGGTTGTGGGTTGCTGTATATGTGACACACACGCATGCAGAATGCATTGAGGATGCCCAGGGACCAGGGGCACCCACTGTTGAGGGATATGCCCACAGACCCCTTTCCTGAACACAACTCCTGGGGCAGCTGGGCCAGGCAGCCACTCCCTGTACAGTGCTGGAACATGGATGCACATCCTGACCTAACATACATGCCACGTATTCTCCTGCAGACTGCTGAACCACCTGTCACATACTGCACCTCGTGCCCTACCTGCCCATAAGACATACAACACCACCATTTATGGTTTACAACATGTTGATGCCTCCCACCCCTATATCCTGTTGGTATATGTACCCACATTACACCACCTTGATACCCCACTATGCAGGTCCCCACGATGGTGCTGTGTACACAGTCCCCAAAACAACACACATGTGTTTCCCATCTTCACAGGTTATGTTTACCCATGACATGGCTTGGTGTGTTTTCTGGTTAGGGAGGAACTGTCACACAGTCACATATGTGGGCCAATCCCAGAGGGGTCCCTAGCGTAGTAGTCAGGTGGCATCCATGGCATGGTATGTACTCACCATCCATGGGGTCCGGTCCCCCATCCCACCCAGGCTGTGACAGTGGAATACATCACTGCTGCCATGCACAGAACATGCCCGGGCTGTGGCACCAAGCAGGTGTGGTTGTTGTCCTGGTCCATGTGATACATGTGGTTGTTTCCATGCTTTTTGGAGAGGGCCCAGTATCCTACAAACATGCATGGTCAGTACTGCTGGGCAGGCCCCTACACAGGGGGTGTCCTGCCACCCTCTGCACCCCTAGGGCCATATAGAGTGTCTGACATGGCATCAGAAGTCCATGACAACTGCTAGTTATGCCACTGGGGTCCACATGACATATTTCATTTACCTTGATCAGTGTGAGTGGTAGAAGCTGCCTGGTCCGCTGCATATGCTGCCTTGCTGCCACAGTCCCTGAGAGTCATGGATGCACTTCTGTCATGCAGTTCCACCATGCCACAGTGACAGGAATTCTGTCAACAGCAGTTACAGCAATGGCACAATGCTGGCTGTCGGCATTGTGCCATCCAGGACACAAGCGTTTTCTTGCAGGAAAGCTCTGCACTCCACACCCCTAGCATTATAGATTTCCAACTCCAAGTCAGAATTGTTTCAGGGAGGGGGCAAACACCCCAGATACAACGGCGTCAATATAAGAGAGCAGACCAGTATACAGTACAGAGAACAGATGATTCTGTTGCTGTACTGGTCTTCGCTGTCTTACTATCGCCGTAGCAATGGTATACACTGTCATGCTGGCTTTTGGGGACACAAGGACATTTCATACTGCGTTAATGTACAACCTGCTACACAGCTATATGTCACTGACATGCCAGCATTCTTATGTGTGATGAGTGCCACTTACCTTCTGATGGTAGTGGAAGATGGCCACATCCACTGTTCTTGCAATGTCCCTGAGAAACAAAAGGATGGCAGGCTATCATCTAGCCATGTCCAGCCAGCAGTGCTTGAAGTGGCATGGGGTTCTCCAAACCCCGGACTGTTTTTGTAAGTGGGCCCCAGTGAGGCACTACACCCTGTCCCTGGAGAGTGTCTTTTGGACCCAGGGGAAAAAATGGATCCTCCCCATTGTGGAACTAAGCTTATATCACTCTGCTCTATCACTCAGTATAGCCATTTGTGTAACTGATGGACTTCCGGCACACTGCTGTCTCTCTCATTTGATAGTTGCAGGCCCACAAGTGCTGGCTAGCATCACACATTGTCTGTTCTGGAACCACTACATGCATGTAGTGAGGGAGGAATAGTAGGGAGGAACAGGGTGCAGGAAAACACTATTTTTAAGCGAAAAAGATGTTTCAGGACTAGAGGGCATGGGATGAAGTTGGAGAGAGGACGATTCAGAGGAAACATGAGAAAGAATTTCTTCACAGAACGGGTGGTGGACAAGTGGAACACCATGCCAGAGGAAGTGGTGGGGGCTGAAACAATCACGGGATTTAAGAATGCATGGGATAGACATAAAGGAATTCTAGAGGGCAGGGGTAAGGGGAAACAGACTTCTAGGAAAACAAACTGAACTTACAAGCTTAAATGGGCAGACTAGGTGGGCCATAGGCCCTTATCTGCCGACACTGTCTATGTATCTATGTATCTATGTAGTCACACTCTCACATTTGCATGATGCATGGGCATGCATGTCACAATTGCATCATTTTTCCAGCTGCACAGGCAAACTACATCTGTTTTGTACGCATGTCTGCTGCAAAGTCACAGGCACCATATGTTTGTGACATTATTTGACACACATGCGCCCTGAATGATATATGCATATGTATCCTGTGAGTGTACCACAAATCACATTTACCATTTGCATCAACTTTTTTCCACAAGTGCGTCACTTCTTCTGTAGTAACCTACTTTTCCAGAACATTTCCTTGCACCAGCCTCCCCCACCCCTTGAGAGAGTCATGTTGGTCAGTGATGGCCACATGTCTACTGCAGGCTCGCCGTTCAACCCTCTGCCTCTCCTGCTTGAACTCTGCTGGCCTGGTGTCAACACTGACATAACTGCCAGCTGCGGACACTAAGTTTAGGGTATCGCTACATGTCCCACATTGGGTACCTGTCCCCAGACCCTGTACCAGGCTACGTCACCACCCTTTGTATTCAGCCATCATACCCCAGCTATGCTGCCTCTGTCCATTGACAGGCTATGCTGCTGGGTCTGAGACAGAGTGCAAAGTGTTCCTGTGACCGACATGAGCCATCCATGGCAACACACACACATTGGGCCTATGGGGCATTGCACTTACCCCTCTGTTGTTCCTTCTGCTCTCTTGTCCTGTGCACCTGGTTATAAGTCACCTTCACTGCCCTATTGTGAACTCCTCTTGTGTACTGCATTAAGTGCATGGGGCCGACACGCTCAGTTTGTAGCCACCAGGAGGATGCCATAGGTCAAGGTCACACCCCATAATTTCCATTTCATCCATCATGTTGCTGTGTATGCCTTGGGGAAGTACACAGTTGCTACCCTGGCTGCTGCACCGTCATGTTCACACGTGTCCTGCAGGGACCCCTTTGGTTCTCATAGCTTCATGGTCCACCCATGGGGGGCCTTCACACATGTGTCACATGGGGGATACATGTGTCTCTGGATGTTATGGTGGGCATGCTTATTGGGTCTCCATTATGTCTAGCATACCCCAGGACATCCCACACTACATACCAACACTATGTGCATCAGATCTCCCTAGTAAACTTCCCCCAGTACATTGCACTTACTTTGTGGCATATGTGACACCATACCACTGCCATCATTACCACCTCTGGGCATGTCCTGCTTTCTCATCCCCTACTTGTCCCTTAGGATCACTCCCCACTCACTGCATCTAGTTTGTCAGCATTGCATACATTTTGGCCCTTCCCTGCTGGGTGATGTGTCCTCCAGGGCACTACTCATCGGCGATGGCCACAGGTTGTCACACAGTGCTGCCATGTCTGGTGGGTGGCACCAGCCAGACAGTCTTATTCATTGGGATCATATGGTCATACAGCTTCTGACATCACCATGGGCTTGTTTTGCAATACACTGTGGCCGTTGATTACTGCTGCTGGTGCCACCTTTTGAGGTGATGGTGTCCCTCAGGTGAAGTGGTTTTGTATGAGGTCCAGTCTCACGTGATATCCCACAGACTCAGCTCCTGCTTATGTGTGCGGTTGCCCACTGTGTGCCTCCAGGTTCTCTTCTTGTCCATCTTCCTCCATCTCTATGGCATCCCACATCTGGCAGTGGCATACGCTGTATCAGGACAGTGTTATGTAGGATGCAGCAGACCATGAAGATCCTGCAGGCCATCTTGGGGCTGTACTGCAATACCCTTCCAGATCAGGCAAGGCATCTAAATTGTGCCTTCAGGATTCCAAATACTCTCTGTGTGATGGACCTCAAAGATGCCAGGGTGTCATTGTATTGCTCCTCTACCTCACTCTGTGGATATCACACCAGGGTCATGAGACAGGGCCATTGTGGATCTCCACTGTCACCTGTTGGAGAGGAACAAGTATTATTGCTTCCATACCCTGTGTGCGATGCCCATCACCACCTCCTCTGTTGCTTCAGGACCTGTAGAATGACACTTGTACTGCCCTCAGATGCCAGTGCTGCTGGCATGCCAACCCTCCCATGGACCATGCCTTCCACTCCTCCTGCTGTATGCTTTCCATGACAATTGGCCCCAAGACCTCTTGGCCCCCCCACATACTGACCTACCATGCATGTCCTGCTGTCACATACTTCCATCCACACTGTCAGGGTATGTCACCTGCCCATTCTGTGGTGGTATTGTTCATCCCTGTGCTGTCATTCCTGGGCATGCTGCACGTACATTTCCTTTGCACATCTGCACACCAGGACCCCATTGCACCTTTGTGTGCCACTACTACCTACCTATAAGCCATCCTTCTTCAATGTCTCCCCTTTCAAAGGCCTCATTCAGGCCATTGTGGTGGAAGACATATGCCTTATGGGAGGATACATGGCACTGAACAACCACATCCAATATGTGGCACTGTCACACACCACCTGGATGTTCATTGAGTGAAAGCCTGTGCAGTTCATGTATGCCTCCCCCTTACCGATGGTGCTCTGATTGCCATGTGTGTAGAGTCAATGGCACCCACAATGTGGGGGAACCCTGTCAGGGTGTAGAAGACCTGCTTCACAGCTTGAATCTGATATACCTATGTGCCTGGTGTAGCAGCACTTTCAGAAACTGCCTGGGGCACTTAGCTACCATTGACTGTGATAGGCCTACTGTACCACCAGTGGGAGTCTGGAAGCTCGAAGTGGCATGGAAGTGGAGTGCTGCACTCGACTTCCACAGGTATAGCATGCTCCCTACAGGCTGCACTTTGCAGTTTCTCCCACAACTTCTGGCATAGCTCCTTGATGGCAGCCATGTTCAGGTGGTACTGCGCTATGCACTGCTCCTCCATTAGGTCCTGGTAGGATGTTTTTTTGTGGAAAACACATGGAACATGTGTTCTGGTCACTCACTGCTGCACTTGTGGCATACCATTCCCCTGGATCCTGCCATCCTGATGCTTAGCATGCCTCTGCCACCTTTCCACTGCCATTCTGATGCCCAGTAGTGCTAGTTGTCTAGACATCTTCTCTGTCACTATCAGGCTGCTTGTGTTTGCACACTTCTACCTCCCAAGTGACTCTGCTGTGTCTCTTTGCTAGGGCCTGTTTATACACCATAGTGTTATTAGACCAGCTGCACCCTGCTCTAACAGGTCCATGCTTAGATCAGTGCAGTGTGCAGGTCTCCTCCTTTAGGATCCCAAAAAGGGGGTACTGCAGCTTTTTTCTTATGCAAGTCATGGTGTACTGATGCACCATAATTTTTGATGCAACAATGAAGCAAGGTGCTTTGGCGCAGACCACAGAACATTGACACAGGCTACATTATAAAATTGCAGTTGGTGCAAATATTGATGCAGGTTATCATCTGTGTCAGTATCATTTGACACAAAATCTTCGCGTCAGTCCTGATGCTTTAAGAATCAGGCCAAGTTACTTTGGCGCAATGGGCTCGATTTTCAGAGAGCCCATAGATTGCCATAGTTTGTGGTGATCTGATGCTATGGTAGTGAACCCTGGGTGCATCAGGGACCCTACACCCAAATCTGTAAAAAGAAGGGCCTCTGCACCAAAAACCCCGGAGCGGCAGCACCCACAGGCTAGTGCCAAACAGTTGCAGCACCTGTGGGAAGTGCTGTGGGGATCCAATCCCCTGCACTGCACAACTCTAAAGGAACCAGGATGGTTGGATGGGTGAAACATGCTTGGTAGTAGGGGTCCAAGGGCTGAAGAGGCATGGGGGGATGCCATAGTGGAAGTTGGTGAGGCAGTTGGCATGCAAGGAGGTGATGTGGTACCTGGCGGGGGTGCTGATTATACAGCTGTAAAACCAATATGATGGTACTGGGGGAAGTTCAGGGACAGCCCTAGCAGCTGTGCCCACCTGGGACCATGGAACTGTGTGTCCCTGCCACCTCTCCCCACAGTACCATCTCATTTGATTCATAACTTTATAATCAGCACCCTCACCAGGTGCCACATCATTTCTGCTCATATCCACCTCACCAACTCCCACTATGGCACCCCCTCATAGTTTTCCACCCTTGGGCCCTGCCTTCAGAGACCCCCCAAATTGCCACATTGTGTGGCACTGGTGCAAGGGCTTAGACCACCTCATAGCTGGTCTAAGTCGAGCTCCTTGCTTTGTCCATGCTGGGGCTTATAGAATATGAGAAAAGGGGATGGTGCAGCCCTGTGATGGCGCAAGCTCCCTTGTGACCTGGCACACCCTGCTGAATGTCACAAGAACAGCACAGTGCCACTTTGGGGAAGCAGCTCCCTATGCCAATGCAGACTGCACTTCAGAATTGGGAATGATGCTTCTTTTGATGCAAGGTGCCACTCGCATCATTTATGTTTATGCAGACACCTTGCATTGTTCTTTGGGCTTTGAGAATTGTGCCCAATGAGTAAATTTCCCTTTTTACAATTGTAACCCCTGTGCTGATTTGGGGGATTACTAATTGATGCCTATTTGGGCATCGGGAGGAGTTGTGTGCGTCTGCTGCCAGGCCTTAGACAGTCGAGCCAACATCCACGCCATCAGTGTGTTAGGAGGATGAGAAAACCATCTGCCTGCACTGCGATGGAGCTTCAGCTGATACGGAATCAATCCATTCCACAAACCAAAGGTGTTGTGAATTTATTGCCATGCTTAAACATATTTCTACTGCCTAGTCAGCATCCTGGTGCCCCCCCCCCAAAGACAGCAACATCAAAACCCCTAGACAGGGAAGCAAGGGGGGGGTAGCCATTGGACAAAATGTCACCTCAGAGACTGTGCGCTACCTGCCTGTACTGTGTCCAAGTTGAAGCCCCCAGGTCAGGAGCATGAAGAGAAATAAGTACTGAATAATAACAATTGCACCAGAACAAAAAATAAACTTTTAGCAAGGCTCCTGACCCAAACCAAGTCACCAGTGGGTTGGGAATATGGGGACAACATGGCCACTGGGACTACAAGTCCCATAAAGCTCAGCAGCCAGACTGCCATTTTCAGAGACTGCTCCTGCTGGGGAACTTGTAAAATGGAGCCTGCAGGAGATTACCTGGGGCTACTGCTGCCTCCCAAGCTCCTGCAGCCAGTGTTAGCCTCTTGCTTTACTCCCCCAGACCACTCTTGAATTGATTCCAGGGCTGGGGAGCAGAAAAACCTGGTTGTGGTGCCCAAAGCACCCAATCCTGTGTGGCCAGTGAGTCATGTGCCTCAGTGCTTCCCTGGTCCAATGCTGGACTGCCGCCAGGGCTGGGGAGAGCACCAGACAGTTTTTGGCACCTCAAGCACCCAATGAGGAGAGGCCAAAGAGCTGCACACTTGTGTTGCTTCAGCACCCCCGAACTGCTGTACAATGGGGTGTGGAGCACAGAAAAGGGCAGCTAATTTGTTTGATGCCTCAAGCGCCCACCAAAAACAGTGGCAGAAGTGTCGCTTAACCACTCCTCTCCCCAGCCCTACCTGACACCAGTGGTACTGGCTGGGTTGAACTCAAAACAAAGAATAAACTTTTAACAAGGTTCCTATCCCAACCCAAACTAAGTCACCAGTGGGTCTGGAGTATGGGGACAACATGGCCGCTGGGACTACAAGTCCCATAATTCTCAGTGGTCAGACTCCCATTTTCAGAGACTGCTTCTGCTGGGGAGGTTGCAAAATGGAGCTCCCGATGGGGCTCCTGTCCCCACAAAGTACCCCCTGGCCCTAGTGACCACCAGGTGGGACTAGAGGAGTCCTAGCCATGCAGTCAGATCCTGCCAAGAGAGTGTAGTTTTATTTATAATGCACTGAGATGAACAGAACTGTATGGGGGTGGCCATACTGGACGTGGTTTGCTTGAAGACAGCATGGAACGCTATTGGTAGCTGCAGTACAGCCAATCAGTGCATGGAGCTCAAAACTTCTGTGGACTAATGAGGTGCTGTGATTCAAACTAACATTCTGGGGTTGGCAGTTTGACCCTGGGTCTTTTCTGTGTGAGTTTTTGAAGAGAAAACAACTGATTATTGGCAGCTCCTGCTGCTGTCACAGCCTAAAGCCATTTAGTTTGTGCCAAAACAAACTAAGAACTTGAAAGCGTGTTGCCAACTGCCTGATAAATCCAAGGCAAGGGGGATTTATTTATTTATTTATTTTATTTAGTTAAACATCAGTTTAGAAACCTTTGAGCTAGAGGCTCATTTACAAAGGTACCTCGTCACAAAGAGGACATCAGAACAGTAGTACAAGGGACACAGTACTTACAAACAAAAAAGTTACAGTTCAATTACAATTTTGTTACAATAGAATGCAATCTCCAACGAAGCAAAAGATAACAAAAGGTGCAAAAGGTGGCAAAAAAATGTACCTCATATTGACAGAACAGAATGATGTAGCAGTAGCCCTGGACGGGTTTAAGCTGTACCGTCAGAGCAGGCTAACCAAGGGGTGCTGTAAGGTTTACCTCCAGAGCAATATTAAAGGGCAACTGCTACCAAGCAGCCGACACACCAAGGAAACACAAATACTAGACCTAAAATTGACCATTGGGAAACAAAGCAAAGTGCTATGTCTGACAACAGTTTACATTCCCCTCGATAAGCATGCTGTTGGCCTAGAGCAATTTATCAACTACTATGAACAACACAAGCAAAACTGGGAGCATCTAATTATTGGAGACTTCAATGCAATCTGTCTGACTATCCCAGGATGCCTTATCTGTTAAGGACCAGATATCTGGCCTCTACCTGTCTCAGATGGTTACTCAAACAAGATGATTTGTGGAATGGAGGGGAGAGACTATGACATCAGGCTGAGAGACCTGAATATGTACACCCTGGAGGATAGAAGGGACAGGGGGGACAGGATAGAGACATTCAAGTATCTGAGGGGAATCAGTAAGGATGGGGCAGATGAGGTCTTTAAGCTAAGGAGGGGGAGGGACACCAGGGGGCATGAGCTAAGAATGGGGGGAGGGAGATTCAGGAGGGAAATGAAGAGACACTATTTCACAAAGAGGGTGGTAGCAAAATGGAACGTACTATCAGAATGGGTGGTATCATATAAATCTGTGAACAGCTTTAAAAGGGCATGGGACAGGGAACAGGGTAGAGTGTGGGTGGGGGAAGTGAGGGGCACATTGAGATGACAAAGGGGAGGGAGTGGGGCAACTGCAAACTAGGGTGCTGGCTGCATACTCAAACAGACTTAGATAGACTGGGTGATCTGTTTCTGCTGGCAAATTCATATGTTTGTATGTTCGTAAACAACTAGGCGAAACTAGCGAATGGGCACCAGCACCCTCTTAGACTTGAGTCCTTACCACCTACCCAGAGCATCTCACTGAGGTGTCTGTCCTATCCGACTGCCTCAGTGACCACTCCCCAGTAGTATGCACCTGGTCAAAGAAGTTCATTAAAAGTGCCCCACAAGTACATAATAGAAGCACACTACGAGCAGGGCAACTTGTAGCCTTCCGACAATACTTGAGACTGGCAGACTGGACACCTTTGGACGCAGCAAATGACAACAATAATGCCAATGACTTCTCTATAATGATCTTCACAAAGACTTGTGATATATAAGCAAAGAAGGACTGGGGAACACCTAACCCTTCGATCTTGGGCCCCCTTATTGAACTCATGCTCCTTAGGGATAACCTTTGGCATAAGGCCAAGGCTACCGGATTTCAAACTGACCACATTGCCTACAAGACAGCTAGAAACAAGTGCATGAAGCACATCCGATCAGCTAAGGTATCCTACTACAATGAACTCCTTAGCAGGAGTTGGGGTAAAGGACAGGATTTCTAGAGTGCTATTAAAATGCTCACAGGCAAGGCCTCTAGATCTCCACCTGACCTCATTATGGCAGGTGCTCAGACACTTCAAGAGCCTTGCGAAATTGCAGATGTTTTCAACCAAGCATTCACGGACCTAAGCACACTTCTCCCTAGTGAATACCTAATGTCAACAGCACCAGGTCAATGCCCACCACCCTCTCCTACAAAAGACCCGGGCACCGGTGCCCCGCCTTTCTACTTCCAGCAGGTTACCCGGTCCGAAACCATCAAATATGTCAAACAGGTCCTAGGAAAAACAAGAATGGGGAATGACCTAGTAGATATGAAAATGATTGCCGTCACACTAAACGAAATTGCTGAACCAATTACTAAGATTTTCAATATCTCACTGCATACAGGAGTCTCCCCTGACAAGTGGAAGGCAGCACTGGTCACCCCAGTCCTCAATTAAGGCAACAGAACAAACCTTGCAAATTACAGGCCAATATCCATTCTGCACCCCCCCCCCATCAAAAGCACTCGAGCGGGTAGTGTCTGATCAGCTCACAGAGTACATCGAGACAAACAAACTTCTCTGTGCACAACAACATGAATTCAAGAAAAACATGCTACCACTACAGCCTTAGTTGACTTTACAAGCAATATATACTGTATGATGCTCTAGATAGTGGCCTGGCATTGGGGTCTATCTTCATAGACCTCACTAAAGCATTTGATACTGTCAATCACCACCTCCTCCTAGCCTGTCTACGTCCAGCGGACTGTTTCTGACATAGTAGACTGGTTCGACAGCTTCCTGTCCCACAGGACTCAATGGGTTAGAATTGGTGGCCATCAATCTGCTCCAAGAGAGATTAGCTTAGGTGTTCCTCAGGGATCTATCCTTGGGCCACTTTTATTCAGCCTCTTCATCAACCCTTTGCCCTCTGCCTGCCCGGCACACTCTGTGCTTTATGTCGACGATGCCATCAACTCCATGTCAGGCAGACCAGATTACAGTAGCATCTGAATTACAAGCAAACCTCTGCAGCCTAGAACAGTGGTTTACTGACAATAAACTACTGCTTAACTATAAAAAAACAACAACCATGGTCTTCACGGTGCCACAGAACAAGAAGAGGCAAAACTCTCTATCAATACAGAGCTCAAAAGAGGGAATACCCTGGAACAAGTGATAACCTTTAAATATCTCAGTGTTAACTTAGATGACACCCTTACCTTCTCCACCCATATTGACAATGTTGTGAAAAATGCAAATGTAAAACTGGGCATCCTGTATCGACACAGGCAGTCAATGACCCCAGATGCCTTAAAACTAGTCACCAGCAGTTCTGTCCTTTCCACCACCGGCTATGGCCTGGCCACCTATGGTGCTGGCTGTGAGACAGCCCTAAGCAGAATAAGAATGCTTCTCAATAAGACATGCCAGTTGGTCTTGGGAGCTGACAACAGGGCTCATACCTGGTCCTTATACACTGGGACAAGTTGGCTTCCACTTCACCTAAGAGCTATGTACCAGACATGCCTGATAGCCAAAAAATCCCTGATAGGCCTCTCACTCTCCTCCACCTCTTGACTATTCCAAAAAGCACAGCCAATTGTCAGTACTGGACAAGCTAACAAAGGAGGACTTACAGTGCCCTTCAAGCGCACAGCACTGGTTCAAAGATCCCTATCTTAAAGAGGTCCCAGGAGGTTAAATGAACTGGCCATCACGCTACCTGAAAGTAGTAAACTCAGCCAATTTAAATGTGGACTCCACTCACACCTAGCCAGTGCTAGGTGTTGTAATAACCTACAACCGCTTTAAATAACCTAGCTCAGTCTTTCAACACCTGACCTCCCTCTCAGTAACCCATAAGGCCCCTCCTACCCCCACCGCATCCCTTGGCATCCTTCCCTCTTCCCCCCACCTCCACTACTCTTCCCATACACTCCATTTAAGCCTCAATCTACTCTGCCCTCCCTCCTCTACTTTATCTGTCTATCCTCTACCTGATAACCACATCTAAGCATGTAAACCTCTTGCTGAAGCAAAAAATCCTGCAACTGAAGTCTCTCCCCTGCTCCACTTTGCTCCCCCCCACCACCGTACCATAATACCTCATTCCTCCTGCCTCCTTTTACTTCTCATCCCCCTACCCGATAGCCCTTTCCTCCTTCCACCACTCCCTGACAAAGCCTTTCCTAGGCTGCCTTTCATCTCCTCCTAATAACACTTTGGGTACTCCTGACCCACTCTCTAGTCACTAAGGTTTCCTTCCGCCCTACCTTTTGTAGTGTTGATGCATTGAATTGTAATTACCTGTATTATTTCACTGTAAATTTTATATCTCCTACTGTATTTGAGTATTTACTGTATAACTGACATTTTCTGATATGTCTGGTATTGTATCTCATCTACTGTATTTGAGTTATTTACTGTATAACTGTAACTTTCTGCCTGTTTGGTCTTGTCTTTCCTTGACTTGGAACCTTTGTAAATGAGCCTTGGCTCAAATGCACTAATCCCAAACTGAAATAAATAAATCAATCAGTCAATAAATAAATAAATAACTGCTGTGTTTTGGCAACGCAGATCATTGAGACTGCTGAAAGAAGTATTTCTTTGTGCTTGGGTGAGGTGACAAATCCACTGCCTCCCTGTCCTGTTTGAGAGTCTGTGCTTTCTGCCAAAAGACCTGAGTTCTGAGGTCCTGTTTGCCTGCCTAACTGCTGGCCTACCTGCAAGGTGCATGAAGACAAGTCCCTGTGAGAAGTGAAGACAACGGCCTACTTACCTGTCAAGGTGGGTGAAGACAAGTTCCTCTGTGGGGCGAAGAGGATCATCGTCCGCATTCATGCCAGTTCTAGCTGCTCTTCTAAATTGCCTGCAAGGGGAGATGTCCCCCAACTCCTGCATCATCTGTTCGCCAAAAGATTGTGGGTACTGGATTTTATCCAAACCAATACTTTTCTAACTGTTTCGCTAGCTAGCTAGTTGACTTACCATCTGGGCTTCCTGTATGACCTTAGCTAAGCCCACAGCAACAGTTACAGCTGGGTCAAACTGTATATCTACATCCACTGGCGTAATTTATAACGTACATCCGCAGCATTCAATCATTGTGTGCACAAGGTTTTTCTGAGCTCTCACAGGAACTGTGGGGTTAACTGGTGCACCAGTTGGGGGGAGAGGGACTGGGACAGGGAATACTGGATTGTAATGTACTGTGGTATCTGATTATTCTGCCTGATTACAGTATTTATTATAAGTTTGCTGTTGAATGTTTTACTACCCTTTGTTTCCCTTGTTCCTTACCTCATTATCCAGACCCAGAATAAACCCCCTTATTTTTTTTTCCTGAACTTGATGAATTATTTGCATTATTGTGTGGTGTAATATTGCATGCTTAAAGTGATAAGTGGGGAAGGGACCATGTATCGTACTACCTGGCACCAAGGGAGGGGACTTTATTTCCTTTCCTGTGGGGAAGCATCCCAGCAGCACACTGCTATAAGGATCCTCATAGGTGGAGGCACTGTGCCACTTGCTAAGCCAATTATAACCATGAACACAGGTGCCAATTTATATCCCTTAGGCAGCACCACTTGCGGGTGAGCGTGCATATAGAAGGTTGGGGTGGTTGAAGACAACAGGCTGCCTACCTGTTGAAGTGGGTGAAGACAAGTTCCTCTGTAGGGTGAAGACAACTGCCTGCCTACCTGTCAAGGTGGAACTTTTTGCTGTAACAGTGGTTTTACTAATATCTGAGTGTACTACAGGATGTTCAGTTTAAAGAATGATTATGCTGTTATGCGACAGAACTAAATGAATTTAACACTGTTGCTGAATGTGTTTTTTTCATTACGTGCAAGACTACAATTCCTTGACAAAGCTGTTTACACAACAGTGAAACATTGAGATTAACACAGATGGCCTAAAATGGGGTGAGACCTCCAAAACAATACACTGCACGCATTTTAAGATATTTTGAGGTCTTGTGGTGGTGTTTGGACTTTTCCTGCTCTCCTATACCTAAACACATCCCAAACCTGCACTGAGACCACTGAATGTTATTTAAAAAATATACTTCTACTGCATATATCACGAAGACTCCTCCCACTCCAGGACTGCAGAGCATGCCGGATGAGCCAGCAAGGGGTTGTGAGGGGGTCTCCTCAGGACCTCCCTCTTAGCAGTCGCCTCATGACATCAGGGACTCTGCCATTTTCTGTTCCTCCCCAGATAGCCTCCCAGACAATCAGAGGGCTGAGGAGGTGGGACTTGCTGCCCATTCCTTTCCAGAGCTCCCTACCAGCTCAACCAAGATTTCTGCAGCTCCAGGACCATGGAGCATGCCAGACAAGCCAACAAGGGGTCACAAGATGGTCTCCTCAGGCTCTCAACCCCTCTTCCCCCACCGATACCCTCAGGATGTCAGGTACTCTGATGTTTTCGGTTCCTCCCCCGATAGCTTCCCAGTCAATTGGAAGGCTGCTTACAGTATTTAACTGCTGACTGTCCAAGCGGGCCATCCGTAGCCTGACCATGCTAAGGACCATGTGCTAAGGATATTGAGGAGTCTACCTGGAGCCAGCTGAGAGTCAGCTGTTTGGCCAGCCACGCTGTCCAAAGAAAACCCCTCCAAGAGTGTTTTGCTTGTACTACTTGCATACTTCCCTACACCTGTTGGACTGGATGTAATCAGGCTGTCTCACATTGTATCCCACAAACTGTTTCTAGCTTGATTTACTCAAACTGCTAGTCTCCACCAGCCTACACTTTGTATTTGTTTTGATTCAACTGTAACCAGTTTTTGCACTGCCTCAGCTGATCTATTATTGTCTCTGTTCAGCTTGCCAGCTTGTTGCAACTAATTTTTAGCTTTGTGTGTGTGTGTGTGTGTGTGTGTGTGTGTGTGTGTTGCTTAGAACAAGCCTGATTGTTTCTCTAGTCAGCCAGCTATTGTTATGTTTAAAGGTTGTCCACCCATGACTGCTATTTAACCATTTGCTCATGTTATATATGCTATGCTTTTTATTTTTTTTCTGATTGCCAAGTACTGTTTCCTTCCCTCACCTACCTGTGACTTCTCCCTATCACACTGGCTGCTAAATCATCTCACTTGTTCTATTTTTTCTCCCCCTCCCCGTTACATCTGCTCCTTTACTCCAGCTCTCTTTTTTATCTTCTGTCCTTAATCCATTCTTATCACATTTCCCCTTCCCCAAGGTAACCTACCTTTCTACTCCCCTCACTCCCTCTGTCCCCATCTGCTTTGCCTGCTCCACAAGCTTTTTTCTCTGACAGTTTCTCTTCCTGCTCTCTCAGTCTTCTCCCTCTCCCGCTCCCACCTCCTCCCCAGTTATGCTCCTCTGGCTGCCCGCATTCCTCATCTACCTCCATCTGCTCTCCCCCAACCCTCCTTCCATGCTCACCCCTCTCGTATCCCCCTTGTCCTCACCCATCTTCTGCCACCCAATGCCATCTCTTCCCTCCTCCTCCTCTTCCCACTCCTCCCATTCCCACCCCTTCCCCTACTGCTGCCCTATCTCCCTACTCTCCCACTCTCTCCACCTCAACTTCCTTCCTACCTGCTCCTCTTACCTAGAAGTCCTCCACCATTCCCTCTCCTCATTTAACCACAACCCATTTGCCATCCCCTCACAGGCCACAAAAGCGTAAAGCCTCATCCCTTCTAGACCTCCCCTATTCCTGCTAGTCCTGGCAGGAGATATGGAACTGAATCCTAGCCCCCACTGCTCCTCTCCCTCTCCTGTGCCCAAAGGTCTATGTTTCTACCAATTCAATGCACAAAGCCTCCTCCCAAAGTTAAACCCCTGTGGCTTGGGTCCTGCAGCACTCCCCAGATATCTTCTGTATATCTGAAACCTGGCTCCCTCTTGAGTCCTAGACTCACATCTCCCCCTTCTCCCCAAATTTCACCTTTTCTGCTAAGACAGTGGTAAACACGGTGGAGGTGTTGCCATTCGCACCCAACATAATATTTCCTGCTTTATTACCATCAAAGAGGCCATCCCCTCTTCCCACAAGCTCTTACTACTCAAACTCTTTCTCCCTCCATGCTCCTAACCATTGTTGGCATCCTGTATGTCTCCCCAAAGCATCTTTCTTCCTCTCTCATCAACTCCCTCTCTGCACTTGTCTCCCACTGTGCTTCAGATGAACTCTTCCTTCTCAGTGACACTAACTTGAATTGGCTCTCCCTAAACTTAAAGCCTGTCCAGCATTCTAGTGAATCCTTGAACCTTTCGCAACTAATCTCTGAACCTACTATGTTAAACCCCCCCACTCTGCTAACCACTCCCTCTTGAACTGGGTACTATGCTCACCACAATGCACTCTGCCCCCTGCACTCCCATACTTAAAGATCCTAACTCCAAGGGGGAGTAGACCATGAGAAAAAGCTAAATCTGTGGGGCCATGGAATTAGTTTCCATGGGTCCCTAGTGAAAAATAAAGTCTCCAGTACCTAAAAGAGAGGAGAGGAGACCAGAACTAGAACCCTGGTTTTCCAGTCTTTCCTGACCAAGCTGCAGCACTAACCCACTTATCATGGGGCAGCTCACCCAGCAACTGCACTTTTCTCCTTCTTCCCCCTTTGCTGTAGGTGGATGAATAGTGACAGGGATAGCGCTTGTTGCTCATTGCTAGTCTAATCCTGTCACTATTCCAACATGCACAGTTCCTGCAGCGTGGTTTAAACTGTACTGTTCAGGAAGTGCTCTTGTAACCAGGTAGGCATCGACTCAGCCCTATCACACTTCACTGCCATCCTCATTCACTTCTGGAACACTCAAGCCCCCATAAAAAAAGCAGAGTTAAATGCTCCCTCTACCCCAGGATAACATCTGGCCTCCTACAGCTCTGCAAAATCAGGGACCAGACTTGGTCCAGTTTTAAGACCACCAACTGTGACTCCGACCACCAGCACTACAAGTACCTCAGAAACTCCTGCACTAAGACTATCTATGCAGCCAAGGCCTATTAAATTCCACTCTAACCTTCAATCTAGCCTAAGCTCCTCCTCCAATTTTTACGTTCGCTTGCATGCATGCGCAAGGAACGTTTTGGGAGAGTAGCACACTTTGGAGGTGTGCCTCTCCCTTTCAATCCACTGCTTTGTTGAGCAGGCATGGCGGTCCTGCACCAATGAGTGCGGGAGCTGTGTATGACAGCGGTGGTCTTCGCTTCAAAGAAAACTACCGCTGTCATACAGAGCACCGCTTCACGCCGCCCCAGCCTCCACGCCGCCCCCGTGTCATACGCTTCAATCTTTGCTGCCATGCTGGGGCCCACCCCAACATGGCAAATGTCCCATGTTGTCTGCTGACAGGGGTGCCCAATCCCCCATCGGCTCCACGGCCCCCCCAAGCCATCCTTCTGCCATGCTAGGAGCCCACCCCAGCATGGCAAACGTCCCAGGTTGTCTGCTGACAGGGGTGCCCAGTCCCCCGTCGGCTCCTCTGGCCCCCCAGCCATCCTTCTGCCATGCTGGGAGCCCACGTCAGCATGGCAAATGTCCCACGTAGTCTTTTGTTTTTTCACCTGTAAAGCAAAAACGGTCCCACGGCGCTTCTCCCAGTCCCCCCTCCCACAATGCGCACCCACCCACTGTGCACCCAGCATGGCAAACATCCCGCGTAGTCTTAGTAAAAAGAAAAAAAAACCTGTAAATACAAAAACTGTCCCTCGGCGCTTCTCCTGCCTCCCTCCCACAACCCGCACCCACCCACTGCGACCCAGCCACCCCACACCCCTCACCCCATACTCTACCTCCGGAGCTCGGCATGACAATCTCGGTGGACCGGGAACACGCTGCACTCTTCAAAGCCGACCGCGAAACTGAGGAAATGCCGTAAGCTGAATAATGGGCAGATAGGGTTTTCAACTTTTATTGGGAGATCTCAGGCATTTTTGTTTTGCATAATTTTCAACATGGGGTTTTGGGACCCCTTCATGAATGATGTCACTGTCGCGGCTATTCGGGCCCAAGGGTGATTTTCGCAGGTCACTGCGCAGTCACTGTGTGAAATCACTGTTCGGGCCTGAATAACACCATGACAGTGACATCATTTATGAGAAGGGGTCCCAAAAACCCCATGTTGAAAATTTGGTGCACAAATTCCAAAAAATGACTGTTTTACGAGCGTGCATTGCGCAGTTCCTACGCAGGCTTGTAAGTTCATGAATTTTCAATATTTTCACTCCAGATTTTCTACATTACACCTCCTTATGAGCAGTACAGCTGTCATTTTTCATATCCTGCCCAAAACGTGTTTCCGCCCATGTAGCGCACAATGGCGAAGTCGGTATGCGAACTCAATGTATGGGACACATTGAGAAAATCACAGTGACACTGATCATGAGCAGAGGTCTTAAAATGGCTGTGTTGAAAATTTGGTGAAAAAATTCCTAAAAATGACTGTTTTACGAGTCTGCGTTGCGCAGTTCCTACGCACGCTCATAAGTTTGTGAATTTTCAATATTTAATTCCAGATTTTCAGCATTGCCATTTTACCACACCTCCTTATGAGCAGTACAGCTGTCATTTTTCACATCCTGCCCAAAACGTGTTTCCGCCCTTGTAGTGCACAATGGCACAGTCGGTGTGTGAAATCAATGTATGGGACACAGTAAGAAAATCACAGTGACACTGTTCATTAGCAGAGGTTTTAAAATGGCAATGTTGAAAATTTGGTGACAAAATTCCTAAAAATGACTGTTTTACGAGTGTGCATTGCACAGTTCCCACGCACGCTCGTAGGTTTGCGAATTTTCAATATTTCCACTCCAGATTTTCAACATTGGCATTTTACCACACCTCCTCATGAGCAGTGCAGCTGTCATTTTTCACATCCTGACCAAAACGTGTTTCTGCCCATGTAGCGCACAATGGCGCAGTCGGTGTGCGAAATCAATGTATGGGACACATTAAGAAAATCACAGTGACACTGACCATGAGCAGAGGTCTTAAAATGGCTGTGTTGAAAATTTGGTGAAAAAATTCCTAAAAATGACTGCTTTACGAGTCTGCGTTGCGCAGTTCCTACGCACGCTCATAAGTTTGCGAATTTTCAATATTTAATTCCAGATTTTCAGCATTGCCATTTTACCACACCTCCTTATGAGCAGTACAGCTGTCATTTTTCACATCCTGCCCAAAACGTGTTTCCGCCCATGTAGTGCACAATGGCGCAGTCGGTGTGCGAACTCAATGTATGGGACACATTAAGAAAATCACAGTGACACTGATCATGAGCAGAGGTCTTAAAATGGCTGTGTTGAAAATTTGGTGAAAAAATTCCTAAAAATGACTGTTTTACGAGTCTGCGTTGCGCAGTTCCTACACACGCTCATAAGTTTGTGAATTTTCAATATTTTAATTCCAGATTTTCAGCATTGCCATTTTACCACACCTCCTTATGAGCAGTACAGCTGTCATTTTTCACATCCTGCCCAAAACGTGTTTCCGCCCTGTAGTGCACAATGGCGCAGTCGGTGTGTGAAATCAATGTGGGACACAGTAAGAAAATCATAGTGACACTGTTCATTAGCAGAGGTTTTAAAATGGCAATGTTGAAAATTTGGTGAAAAAATTCCTAAAAATGACTGGTTTACGAGTGTGCATTGCACAGTTCCCACGCACGCTCGTAGGTTTGCGAATTTTCAATATTTCCACTCCAGATTTTCAACATTGGCATTTTACCACACCTCCTCATGAGCAGTGCAGCTGTCATTTTTCACATCCTGACCAAAACGTGTTTCCGCCCATGTAGCGCACAATGGCGCAGTCGGTGTGTGAAATCAATGTATGGGACACATTAAGAAAATCACAGTGACACTGAGCATGAGCAGAGGTCTTAAAATGGCTGTGTTGAAAATTCGGTAAAAAATTCCTAAAAATGACTGTTTTACGAGTGTGCGTTGCGCAGTTCCTACGCACTCTCGTAAGTTTGAGAATTTTCAATATTTGCACTCCAGATTTTCAGCATTGCCATTTTACCACACCTCCTCATGAGCAGTACAGCTGTCATTTTTCACATCCTGCCCAAAACATGTTTCCGCCCATGTAGCGCACAATGGCACAGGTCGGTGTATACTCAATGTATGGGACACATTAAGAAAATCACAGTGACACTGTTCATGAGCAGAGGTCTTAAAATGGCTGTGTTGAAAATTTGGTAACAAAATTCCTAAAAATGACTGTTTTACAAGTGTTCATTGCGCAGTTCCTATACATGCTCGTAAGTTTGTGAATTTTCAATATTTTCACTCCAGATTTTCAACATTGCCATTTTACCAAACCTCCTTATGAGCAGTGCAACTGTCATTTTTCACATCTTGCCCAAAATGTGTTTTCACCCATGTAGCGCACAATGGCACAGTCGCTGTGCAAACTCAGTGTATGGGACACATTAAGAAAATTACACTGTCACTGTTCATGAGCAGAGATCTTAAAATGGCTATGTTGAAAATTTGGTGAACAAATTCCTAACATTAACTGTTTTACGAGCGTGCGTTGTGCAGTTCCTACGCACACTCTTAAGTTTGTGAATTTTCAATATTTTCACTCTAGATTTTCAACATTGCCATTTTACCACACCTTCTTATGAGCAGTACAGCTGTCATTTTTCACATCCTGCGCAAAATGTGTTTCCGCCCATGTAGTGCACAATGGCGCAGTCGGTGTGCAAAATCAATGTATGGGACACAGTAAGAAAATCACAGTGACACTGTTCATTAGCAGAGGTTTTAAAATGCCAATGTTGAAAATTTGGTGAAAAAATTCCTAAAAATGACTGCTTTACAGGTGTGCATTGCACAGTTCCCACTCATGCTCGTAGGTTTGCGAATTTTCAATATTTCCACTCCAGATTTTCAACATTGGCATTTTACCACACCTCCTCATGAGCAGTACAGCTGTCATTTTTCACATCCTGACCAAAACGTGTTTCCGCCCATGTAGCGCACAATGGCGCATTCGGTGTACGAACTCAATGTATGGGACACATTAAGAAAATCACAGTGACACTATTCATGAGCAGAGGTCTTAAAATGGCTGTGTTGAAAATTTGGTGAAAAAATTCCTAAAAATGACTGTTTTATGAGTGTGCGTTGCGCAGTTCCCACACGCTCGTAAGTTTGCGAATTTTCAATATTTTCACTCCAGATTTTCAACATTGCCATTTTACCACACCTCCTTATGAGCAGTGCAGCTGTCATTTTTCACATCTTGCCCAAAATGTGTTTCTGCCCATGTAGCGCATATGGTACAGTCGCCAAGCGGTAACTCAGTGTATGGGACACATTAAGAAAATCACAGTGTCACTGTTCATGAGCAGAGATCTTAAAATGGCTATGTTGAAAATTTGGTGAACAAATTCCTAAAATTAACTGTTTCACAGGCGTGCATTGTGCAGTTCTACGTGCAGCTCGTAAGTTTGCGAAATTTCAATATATTAATTCCAGATTTTTAACATTGCCATTTTACCACACCTCCTTGTGAGCAGTACAGCTGTCATTTTTCACATCCTGCCCAAAACGTGTTTCTGCCCATGTAGTGCACAATGGCGCAGTCAGTGTGCGAAATCAATGTATGGGACACAGTAAGAAAATCACAGTGACACTGTTCATTAGCAGAGGTTTTAAAATGCCAATGTTGAAAATTTGGTGAAAGAATTCCTAACAATGACTGTTTTATGAACGTGCATTGCACAGTTCCCACGCACGCTCATAGGTTTGCAAATTTTCAATATTTCCACTCCAGATTTTCAACATTGGCATTTTACCACACCTCCTCATGAGCAGTACAGCTGTCATTTTTCACATCCTGCCCAAAACGTGTTTCCGCCCATGTAGCGCACAATGGCGCAGTCGGTGTGCGAACTCAATGTATGGGACATATTAAGTAAATCACAGTGACACTGTTCTTGAGCAGAGGTCTTAAAATGGCTGTGTTGAAAATTTGGTGACAAAATTCCTAAAAATGACTGTTTTACGAGCGTGCGTTGCACAGTTCCCACGGATGCTCGTAGGTTTGCAAATTTTCAATATTTCCACTCCAGATTTTCAACATTGCCATTTTACCACTCTTCCTTTTGAGCAGTATAGCTGTCATTTTTCACATCCTGCCCAAAACATGTTTCCGCCTATGTAGCGCACAATGGGGGCAACAAAAGGTCATGCTGAAAATTTAGTGTGCAAATACCAGCAATTGCACAGGGCATTAGGGTAAAGCACCATACGTGTCAAACACCACTGCAAATACCTGCAAGCAAACGTTCGGCATTGATAAATACTTATTAGAAAATAGTTCACTCCCTCTTTGCCCGTCTCCTCAACTAGCCCTGCCCAAACTGATGGTTCACTGGTATCTGACCATCTTGATATCACCTCCCATTTCAACAAATACTTCACATCTTGCACTGCCCCATCGCAGTCCTCAGCCACTCCCCCCCCACCCCAAAAGATCCTCCTCAGCTGGTTTTTACTTCCCTCTCTTTTCATCTTGTGAAGTATTCCTTGCCCTCAAATCTCTCAACCCCTCCAAATACAGTATAGCCTTGACAGTTTAGACCCCAAACTCTTTCAAATCTCTTCCCCCAACATTCTCCCCCTCCCACTCACCCACCTTGTGAAACTCACTTTCTCCCTTTGCATTGTCCCCCTCACCTGGAAAACCGTTACGGTACTCCCCCTCCACAAAAGAAGAAGAAGAGGAAGAATCCGTATTTATATAGTGCTTTTCATGCACAGTGTATCCCAAAGCGCTTTACAAGCAATGCTAGACTGGTAGTGAAGTGATTGAATGTGTAGTGATGGCCATATCACACATCAAGACTCACACACACCCTGGACAATTGCATGAATCAGTTTTTTGGGAAGAGGAATGTTGTCCAGGACACTGGGAATGTCCCCTACCCTGTAGGAAAAATGTCCTGGGTTGTTTTACTTCCACCTGGACACTTACCAGAACAGCACCAGGATGGGTAGAAGGGGCCTTGGTTCAATGGCTCATTCAAAGGACAGCACCCCCCCCAATACTGCACTCAGGTGCTAGAATTCTAGGTACAAGTACAATCCTGTTGTGGGACGAGCACTCATGACCTTCTGGTTCAGAGGTGGATGTGCTATGAACTGAGCCACTCTGACACCCGTGTGTCAATGAGGTGACCCATTATTCCCTGGCAACTACAGGGCAATCTCTCTCTCTCTTTCTCTTACCTTCCCCAGCTAAACTGCAAGAGTTACTGGTCCATCCTAAATTAGACAGCTTTCTTGCATCTTCCCCTTCCTATCCCCATTCCAGTCTGGTTTCAGAAAAAACACATTCCACAGTCACCTCCCTTCTCCACATTACTGACTCCGTCCCGACAAGGGTCTCATCACAGCAGCTATTTTTATTGACCTCACAAAAGCTTTTGACTCAGTTTCCCATCACCTCCTCTTAAACAAGCCAACCTCAGCCGGTCTCTCCTCCTCAGCAGTTCAGTGGTTCCACTCCTGTCTTACCAACCACCAACAATCTGTGCAGGTGGGTATGGTTTTATGTCCTGCATCTCCATTCTCGCAGGTATCCCTGTGGCTCTATCCTCGTCTCCATACTAGTCTCCATTTTTCTCAATGACCCTCCCTTCATCTGTGCCTCCTGCCATTTTCATATGTATGCAGACAATACTGTCATCTACACATCTGGATCCTCCACATCCACTGTAGCATCCTTGCTACATCAAGACTTCCATAGGTATTACGTTTATTTTAAGTCAACCAGCTCAAGGTAAACACTCAGTAAGACAGTGTCAATTACCTTTGGCACTAGTCAAACATTATTAAGACTATCTCTTCTCCCTGTCTTCTTCACCCTCGATGGCTCCCAACGGAGGTTGTCCACACGTATAAAGACTTCAGTGTGTGGCTAGATAGCAACCTAGACTTCTTAGTACTCATCAATGCTATACACTCAAAACTCCACCTCAAACTAGGCATCCTCTACTGAAACAAGGACTCTCTCCCTGCTGACGTATGCAAGGACTTGTTTGTCAAAATGATCGTCCCCATTTCTGACTATGCTGACATAGTCTACAGTACACCCCTCCCTCCTCTCTCACTAGGCTTGACAACCTCTTCAATGGCTTCTGTCATTTTGCTACAAACTTTTCTTCCCGCACACATCACTACCCCCTTTATTCCAGTCTTGCTATCACTCCCCCTGCCTTTGCGTCACCTTTCCCACTGCTCCTCCATCTTTGGAAAATACTGGTTTGCCTACTTCCACCCCACCTATTATCTCTCCACTCTCCCGCTGGGTAGGTAGGTAAAAGTTTATTTTTATACAGGTAATACATATCATTTGGACAAATAGTCCAGTTTACAAGACAGACCTGTGTAATCCCTATCTAAAAATGCAGACTATAATTATAACATCAAGCTAGGATATGCCATAAGACATACAGACTTCCAATATAACACAAACATAAACACATTCACAGAGTTATAAATGTTACTAACATAGCAACAATATAACAAAAAAATACAAAAAACTATCATCAAACCTATATAAAGTGCAGAACTTTTCAGACTTTACAACACATGAAGATAATTAACAATTGCAAATGTAGGCCCACTGCTGCCTCCTCCTATCCCGTTCGATCCAGAGACTCCTGTTCCTTCTCAATTCCTCACCCTCACTCTAACGCCAGTCTAGCAGCCTTCTCTTATAATCTTCCCTCTTTATGGAACTGTCTCCCTCCTCTTCTTAGACATGCACCATCCCTGGCATCCTTAAAATGTTTACTAAAGCCACCTTCATTCCTACTTGCTCCTATCTCTCCTCCATTCCCTCCTCGGCCTCCTGTCCCCCTTTCTCCCTCCTCCCTACTGCCCTACCCCTCCTTTCCCCTTCACTCTCTCCCTGCTTCACTACCCCTCCTCTCTCTCCACTGCTGTCCCTCCCTTTTACTTATTCACTCCTTTACATTCCCTTCTCCCTTATCCGAGGGTCATGCCTCTCTTTCCAAACACTCCTGATCTCACCCCACGGTGTACCTCTTGGAATTCTTTACCTTAACACTATGTATGATAATGCAACCTTTATACCTCTGGGCATTTATTTCTCTATTATTTATTTTTATGCCTACACTGTATTATGCATTTTAAAACTGCAGATTGTTGATTATTTAATTGTAATATATGGATAATGAAAATAATACTACTGAAAACGATTAAAAAAAATCCTTGTAATTGATAGCACAGAGCACTCCACTTCCAATAATACCACACTTCACTGCCAATAATACTATCGTTCGAACGAACGATAGTATTATCATGAAAATGCCACAGCACATGTACAGCTCTGCCTGTCAAAAAAAACAGTTGCCATGGAGCTACGTCCCATCCTGCATATCCATAGTGATGGCGTGCATCCCCATTGGTAGCTTTTTTTCTCAGACCAGGCCAAACAAAGTAAAAAACATGGCGGCAGTTCCCTCTCGCTTAGCGAGAGAAATTTGTAAACTTAAGTATTTTAATTCGTTGGTTTTTTTCGAAGCATACCATTCAACGGAGTATCTGCCTGATCCTGCATTCACACAACGATGTAAAAAAGGTAAAGGTAGGAGCGCCTAAACAACATTTTTACGAGTGAGAGTCTTCAGTGCTACCTGCAGTTGAGAAACACAGCGTGTCTTCATTCTGGCGGGCGGCAAGCCCATTTCACATAAAAAAGTCACTGCCTCCATATATTACAAAAAATAACAGATAAATGATTCTGTATTACAAGGCAGTCAGACCATCTCGAGGTTTGGGGGACTTTGGGAACCTCTCGAAAGCTCGCCTCCTCCTCGAGGTTCCAAGTCCCCCAAACCTCTCGATGGTCTAACTGCCTTGTAATACACAGTCATCTATCTATTATTCTATTTGTAACTCCCACTGTTTTTCCAAACTACAATTCCCCCGGGTCACACCTGGAAATAAGCTGTGGCTCAGTGTGCCTTTCCCAGTTACCAACTTTTAAATAAATAAATATTTATCTGTGGATGAGGCCTACCAGAAAGTTTGCTAATCTCTATCCTCCCATGTCTGCCCCCACAGCTTACCTCTCCCCCATGGTGGGGACAGCAGGGCCCCAACTGCCACATCAAGAACATGGTTTCTGGGATGGCTGCCATGTGACCTGTATGGGGTCTGCAGAAGGTCAATCCTTCATTCTATCACAGGTCTTCCTTTTTCTTCTTTCATTTTTCCTCTCATCTCCTGAGATGCGGGCAAGGGGATGTGATACAAGCACATACACTAGTGTGTGCTGCTTATTATCCATCAGCGTCTCTCCCATCCACACACCCACTATGCTGATCCTCAGTGCACTGCCACCCGTGGTCACCCAGGGGGCAGTATTGGACTGCAGTACAAAGTCCAAGATAGTGTAGCACTAAGGCATGGAGGAAGTCCAAAGAATTGAAATGGCAACCAACTGAGTTAAAGACATTTATTTACTTAGCAATCAAACAGCCCAAAGTAAGGCTCTCTTCCCCTGTGCTTTGGCTATCCCAACCATCATTGGGGGGTGTGGACTGGAGCAGGAAGTTTTCCCTCCCTGGTGGAGGAGTGTGTTCTCTGGGACACTTGAGCCTTCTCATGCCGGCCAGCACCCAGTGACTCAGGCTCGCTTCCAAACACAGGTTGCTGACATTGCAGTCAATAGCGCTACTGCTGCATTGACAGACTGGCCTTCCAAACTGTCATTCAGACTCTCTTTCACAATCTGTGCTTCTCTTTCTTTACAGAATCACTCCACAAGTCTGATTCATAAAGTTGAGTCCCAGTTTGCCCATCTGTACCAGTTTCTCGCAGACAGGGAGCAGCAGATTATCCGGGAAGTGAGGAAGCAGGAGGAGAAGACCCAAGCATCAATAAAGGAATCAGTCCAGAAAATTGAGGAACAAGTACAATCGATTGAGAAGGAGATAAGGACAATGCAGTCGCTCATTGAGCAGAAGGATGATTTGACATTTTTAAAGGTATTCATCACTTCAGCTGGAAAAAAGGGTGGGGATCCTGGGATCATGTGGAGGTCTTTCGAATTCCATGTTGAAACATCTGGAGATTCTAAATGATCTAACATGGG
This sequence comes from Neoceratodus forsteri, assembly GCA_016271365.2. Taxonomy (NCBI): domain Eukaryota; kingdom Metazoa; phylum Chordata; order Ceratodontiformes; family Ceratodontidae; genus Neoceratodus; species Neoceratodus forsteri. The sequence goes on along the minus strand of JADMNL010000035.1, from coordinate 26,183,426 downwards.
GATTACAAAGCAGGGGTTTCCTGTAGACCGTGATAGGAAATATTTTTCAATGTGTCTGCCATTGAACTGGGGAAATGCATTTGAAAATTGGCAACCAGGAAAGGCAAACTGAGCTAAAACTAATTTTCAGGTGCAAGACAGGGGAGGAAAACAGCTGATATACATTTAACAAGCAGTTGCGGTAACAATTCGATAAGTGGTATGTACTGTCAAACATGGCAACAGACAACAGTTACTGACAACAGTAGAGTAGCATCAGTTTTATAAAACCAGCAGTTTAATTTCAACAAACGCTACCGCTGAGTGAGAAGAAGAGACTGGACGAGGACAGACACAAGCCAGCGAGAAGCAGTCATGCAAAAGCATTTTAAAGGAGGGGTAGGATGGGGCCAGTCTAAGAGAGGATAGTTCGGCTAGAGGTCAGATGAGTGGAGAAGAAAGCATGGCCAGAGAATGAGGAGCAGTGGGGAGTATTGGAACATGGGGTGAAAGAGTGAAGAGAATAGGTGGATGGCACAGCAGTAGAAATCAGAGAGGTGGAGGAAGGCGGAAGAATGAAAACCAATGAGGGAGAGAGAAGCTGGTGCAGCTAACAATGATGAGAGAGAGTGTGTGTGTGTGTGTGTGTATGTGTGTGTGTGTGTGTGTGTGTGTGTGTGTGTTGGGGGGGGGGTCCAGTAGTAAAATGGCAGGAGGAGTAAAAGATAAGATCCAGTCTGGCTAAAATAGGTTGGGGAGCACCTCTATAAAACACATCCACATAGTCAAACAGTGGGAGGAGCAATTTGAGAACACCCTGATGCCAAACTAGAGAAGGTAACCATGATTTGTTCCTGTAAAGATCACTGTGGACCACGAGATGGTGAGATGGCTATCTAGTCACACACCAAGGTACTTCAAATAGGGGACTGTCTCCAGTAGCAGAGTAATCAAGGGTTTTAAATGCAAGGGTTCAGGTATATATTAATACATTTAGTTATGGACGTCTCTTACAAGATTTGAAGGTTATCTCATAATGATTTGGGCTAGAGGATCATGAAATGAAGCTGAGTGGTTCTGTCAGCCCAAACCAGCATTAGATAAAGACACCTGTAACTAAATGTATTAATATATGATAAAGTGGTGGAACTGGCTTCACTGTAAAACACCCTAAATTTGGTCATAAAATGTGTTTTTATTGCTGACAACTTTTCTGTTGTCCCCCGCTGTTCCTGAACGTCTTGGTGAGTTCTGCTGGTGTTCTCTGCATGATGATGTTGGTGGTGGTGGTGAGGGGGTTGCCTTTAATGTTGTCACTCAGTCATACCTTTACAGCTCTGATGCTTTACTTTAGACTGTCTTCTGACTTCCAATTTAGTCAGAAACATTCCCAGGCAATAGCGCAGTTCTGTTTTGTAAGGTGCTGTGCTTTGACAGCTGATTTACCATGGCGACTCTGACAGGAATACTGTGACAAGCAAGAGTCACTGCAGCATGAATTAGCTGTCCTGAGAAGCACGAGGCATCAGTTGTACGCTCCATAAGAGGTACAGTGGTGCTGTGATATGAGTGGTGAAGGCAGTTCCACCACTTTATAATAAGCCTACCAAGCTGCTGGTGGGTTCCAAGTAGTACAGTGACTGTCTTTGGTATTAAGGGAATGCTGGTTGGCACAGAAGCAGTACTGCACACTATCAGCGGCATGCTGTAGGTACTATTCCAGCAGAAAAAATGGAGGTTCTGCTGGCAAAAAGAACTGTACATATGTATGCTGGCTGAGGCAAAGGCTGAGGGGAGGTCATTTAAGAAAACTGAGAAGAGGATCAGGTCCACAATAAAGCATAGGGGTACACTGCAGATGATGGGGAGAGGAGACAAAAAAAAAGTCCCTCACCTGCACCAACTGACTCCAACCATAAAGGTAGGAGAGAAACCACTTGAAAGCAGTAACTAGGAAACAAGCAGCCTTTAATTTGTCAAGATGTAAGGGATGGGCAACAGAGTCAAATGCCTTAGCCAGGTCAATAATGATTTTGGCTGATGCTTTATCTTGACCCACCACTCAAGGTGGAGTCAGCAATATGTAGCAGGGAGTAAACTTTGAAACAGGCCTTATGGAAGCCAGACTGCAAGGAGGAGAAAAAGGAGGAGGAGTCAAGAAAGTCAGAGAGCTGGGTAAAAACCTGGTTTTCCTGCAATTTAGCCAGAGCAGGAAAGAGGGAAATAGGTTGATAGTTCCCAGAGGTGCAGATGTCTCCCCATTTGTGGAGGGGGGGAGCACTTTAGGCTTAGTGTGCAACCAGCTGTAAAAGATGTACAGTATACTATACTATAATACACCCTTCTGTCAAAACAATATAGTATATTACAGTAAACCCAGCTGTAACAAGCATTTGACAATGCTGAATGTTTGCTTGCTGGCATTGGCAGTGGTAGTGTAGAAGTTACAGAGCTGCATAATAGAAATGGCAGTGAAGTATTGAACTGAAGCCAACCCCATCACCACCCTGCAGATAGTGACAGGCATTGGGGTGTGCCTTTGGGTCATCAAGCATAACGACGCCATTTCACCACACCCTACCGCGAACACCCAATAGAGTGTCACGGTGTGGGGTCTTTGGCCCTTATGCACACCCCATCCCATCAGGAAATATTGTGAGATGAGTGCAGTATAGGAGAATGGGGTGAACTTTGGGGTCAAAGAGTCCAAGGCACACCTCGATGCCTCTCAGTGGCTGCAGGGTGTGGGTGGGGGTGGAATGGTATGACCATTGCAGGTGACAATCCCAAGTCACAGCCCTGATGCCTGTCATTCTCTACAGGGTGGGTTGTTATGGTCGGAAACCCTCATGCCTCGCATTCGTTGACATTTTCACTCCAAATTTTCAACATGGGTTTTTTGTGACCCCCACCTCATGAACAGTGGCAATATCAGTTTGTTAGCTGAAAGCTGCTTTTGCACAGCAACCATGGCATTTGTCACCACGGGTGCAAAAACACATTCTGAACAGGATGTGAAAAATGACAGCTGCACTGTTCATGGGGAGGTGTAAAAAATGGCAATGTTGAAAATCTGCAGTGAAAATATTAAAAAAACTGGTGAAGTCATGAGCGTGCGTAGAAACTGTGCAACGTGCACCTGTAATGTAATTAGGTTGGGAATAGTTTACACCAGATTGTCAACACAGGCATTTTGGGACCTCCGGTCATGAACAGTGTCACTGTGATTTTCTTTATCTGTCCCGAACAATGATTTCCCACAGCGACCACACATTTCTGTGCTGAAAGTGTGAAAACATATTTTGGCCATGTTGTGAAAAATGACAGCTGTACTGTTCATAAGGAAGTGTGGAAAAATGTCACTGGTGAAAATCTGGACTGAAAATATTACAAATTCATGAACTTACGAGGATGCGTGGAAGCTGCGCAATGCTCACTCGTAACACAGTCATTTTTAGGAATTTTTTCACCAGATTTTCAAAATAGCCATTTTAAGACCTCTGCTCATGAACAGTGTCACTGTGATTTTCTTAATGTGTCCCATACATTGATTTCGCACACCTACTGTGCCATTGTGCGCTACATGGGCGGAAACATGTTTTGGGCGAGATGTGAAAAATGACAGCTGTACTGCTCATAAGGAGATGTGGTAAAATGGCAATGTTGAAAATCTGGAGTGAAAATATTGAAGATTTGCGAACTTATGAGCGTGCATAGGATCAGCACAACAAACGCTAGTAACACAGTCATTTTTGGGAATTTTCACCAAATTTTTAACATAGCCATTTTAACACTTCTGCTCATGAACAGTGTGACTGTTATTTTCTTAATGTGTCCCATACATTGAGTTTGCACACCGACTGCGCCATTGTACGCTTCATGCACGGAAACACATTTTGGGTGAGAAATGAGAAATGAGAAATGACAGCTGTACTGCTCATAAGGAGGTGTGGTAAAATGGCAATATTGAAAATTTGGAGTGAAAATATTGAAAATTCGCGAACTTACGAGCGTACGTAGGAACAGCGCAACACACGCTCGTAAAACAGTCATTTTTAGGAATTTTTTCACCAAATTTTCAACATAACCTTTTTGAGAATCCACCTTATGAACACTGGCACTGTCATTTCATTAATCAGTCCTGAAAGGTGATGTTGCGCAGTGACCGCGAAATCACCCTTCAGGCTCGACTAACGCCATGACAGTGACAGAATTCATGAGGAAGGGTCCCAAAAACCCCATGTTGAAAATTTGGTGCCAAAATTTGAAAAAATGCCTGAGATATGCAGCAAAGTTGAAAAAACCCTATTCATTACATTATACAGCTTACCGGCATTTCCTCAGTTCGCAGTTGGCTTTGAAGAGTGCAGGCGTGTTTCTGGTCCACCGAAGATCGTCAGCCAAGCTCAGAGGAAAGTATGAGGTGAGGTGGGGTGGGTGGCAGGGTGCTCAGAAGGTGGGGCTGGGTGGGGGAGGGGGCAGGAAGACTGCAAGGGACCGTTATTGTGTTTTCAGGTTGTTTTTTTTTAATTACGATGCAGGATGTTTGCCATGCTGGGGTGGGCTCCCAGTGTGGCAGCTGGAAAGCTTTGGGGGGGCAGTGGAGCCAACGGGGATTGGGCACCCCCGTCGGCTATTCCGACTGTTGCCACGCTGGGGTGGGCTCCCAGCGTGTCACTCGGTAATCTCTTTGAGGGGGACTGTGGAGCCGACTGGGGATTGGGCACCCCAGTCGGCCAAACACATTGTTGCCACACTGGGGTGGGCTCCCAGTGTGGCACCTGGAAGACTGTTTGGGGGGAGGGAGGGAGAGCACTTCGGTGAGCACTTCCCTTATCTTATCATGCTCACTGAAGCGGCTGTCTCCCTTTCAACTGTAGGCCACTGCATTCTCGAGTGCTGTCATAGACAGCTGCAGCATGCATTGGGCAACTGTGGCCGCACCTGGAAACACACGGAGGGAATTGGAAGAGGGGGTACCACACCTCCAGAAACTCGGTTGATGGCACTATGTTTCTTGCACATGCGTGCAAGCAAACATAAAAACGGGAAGAAAAAGTAGAGGTCCACTGAAAATAAGGCACTCCATCTTAGCTGACTGACCTTAGAAAATAAAGCAAAAGCATGGTTCATTCTCTGTTGCACACCAGGACAGTCTTGTTTAGATGGAGCACCTAATTCCCATCTGGATTCTAGGGACAGGAATGGCATCTGTAAGTGTTATGTGAAGTTACATCAAGTCAATAGAGTGGCAGCGTGCTGATGGGCATGTTACACAGAGGGATCCCAAAAGAGTTGCTCCTACAAGTGTCAGTGGCTCACCTGTCAGGGTCATTGCTTCATCAGGTCACACACTCACTTGAAAGATTGTGAGTTTTAGTCCCACACCAGGAACGTGAAGTGAAATCCCAGTACTGGTACTGTAGTTCAGTATGGGGGGGTGTCTGCATTCCCGAGGTGTCATACTTCAAATGAGACATTTAATCAAGGTCCTGTCTGCCTGTTCCAGTGGTTGTTCAGGTGGACGTTAAAAATCCCATCTCACTTCTCAAAACGAGTGGGAGTATTTTATTTAAATAAAAAGGAAAACGTCACAATATTTACAAGGACTTTAGAGAAAAAACAAAAATGCAAAACAAAAAAGTATTTCACAGTTCACATTTGAGAACATTTTTTTAAATAAACAAAACCAAAATGTGTATAACAAAAGTTCTCTATCTGTAGACATTTCCCTATATTAATATATGCAGAAATCAAATTTCTTTTCATGTGTCACACATGCAGAAAGGAGCAATTCTTCCATAGAGCTGTAACTCTATGCTTAGGAAATACTAATTTATCCTGGTCCTTAACCTGATGTATAGAAATAAATGTATTCTTGGTCAACTCCTGATATGCCGTTGTCTTTTCTTGTAACACCCATGCACATCTGACCTGCCATATGTAATTTTTTATTACTGAAAAGATAACTTGCAAAGTCTCTAAACTGTATTTCTCCCACAGTTTGGAAACAATACCAAGAACTAATTCCCTATAGCAAAGCAAAATGGTAATATTAAATGCAGGCTGAAAATAGAAAATAAGAGTTAACAATCAATGTTTCAACCTTAAGTCATCTTCAGGAAATACCTAAAAGAGAAAAAAGCAAAACTAGTGTAGAGGGGAGGTAAAATAAAGTATATACAGTATATATATATATATATATATGGAAAGAAAAAAGGGGAGGATCTGGGAGAAAAAGTGATTATGGCAAGATAAAGAAAGGTAGATGTCTGCTTGAGTACTGATAAGATTACTGAGTGTCAAATTGCCTTGTCTAACTGTGCTGTTGTTCTTCTTTCCATTTTAGAGTCTGGTGGAAGTGCCTGACAGGTGTGTATTTTTCCTTCCAATCAACATCGTTAAGCATGTAAATGAATCTGATGTGTTAGAATTTGTATGCAAATAAATGCACAATTTGTCTGCTTTTGATTAAGTTATCAGTTTACCCATGCCATAGCGACAGTCATCACAGACACATCCCTGACAGCGACAGCCGCAGTGCCCACTGTCGGCATTGCAGTGTCAGGGATGCCTCTGTGTATCCATCAAGGGGCTGCACCCCCCGAACTGCCCCAGTCTCGGCAATGGTATACCTGAGTAATCATCTCAATGGTTTATAAAGCCTATGGGTTAACTTTTAAAACTTATACCATAATCAAGAATGGGTGATTTTTTTGTTATCTGGTTGTGATTCCGACTCGGGATGGGTGGATTGACACTGCCCTTGCTTTGATTCTAAGGGACAGGCAGGTAAGCAGTGACCTGGTAAGAATTCTGACAAAGGATGGGATTGTGGTGAAAGCAAGGAAAGCAACATTGGTAGAAAAGCTGCTGAGGAGGAATGATACAGAGAGTAGTAGTAAATGGATAGTTCTATGATGTTAAAGAGGTAACAGGTGGGGTACAGCAGGGAGTGATCTGCTAAGGGCTGTGAACAGGGATGAACAATACGGCTCTGACCTGGTAATGATTCTAACCAGGGATGGGTAGGCCAGCTCTGATTTGGTAGATATTTTGACCAGGGATGGGCAGGATGGCATTGACCTGGTAGGAATTCTGACCAAGGTTGGGCAGTTTCACTTTGACCTGGTAAGTATTCTGACTAGAGACAGACAGGTAGGCAGTGACCCAGTAAGGATTGTGACCAGGGATAGGTTAGTCAGCCTTTGATCTGTTAAGGATACTGACCACAGATAGGCAGCTCGGCTCTAACCGGCTAAGGATTTTGACTAGAAATGCAGGTCAGCTATGACCTCATAGGTATTTAGACCAGGAATAGGCAGACTGTGCTTTTCCTGGATGGTTCTAAATCTTACTCTGATCTTTTCCCAAATGGTTTTGATTGACTGTGATTGTCATAAAAATGCCATACAGGAGAAAGGGAGGGAATACAGAGGACAAATAGTTTCAATGTAGAAACTGACGGACCAGCCAAAGTTGTTAGGAGGGAGAAGACAGGGCAAAGATCAAGGGATGCAAAAGGGTTCAGTAACGGGGGAATGGAAGGGGAGATCAAGTTGGGGGGCAGGAGATTATCAGTAAGGGTATAAGATGGGGGGGATGGGGTGACAGTAAAAGCAGCATCTGCGTGGAGCGCATGCCGGGTATGATAGCAGGAAGTATGAGTGAGCGTACTGGCAGATGTGTGAGGAAGGTAGGGGTAAAAGCACACATTCAAACAACATGAAGTCTTGCTGTATTCTTTTTTTTAAATAGTAGGTTTTATTTTGTTTCTATATAAAAAATACATCCATATTCAAACAATGTGCAACACATGCGCTCATTGGTTACAATCATAAAGCATGGTACAGCTTCTAATTTCTGTGTCCAAGTCTCACTTCTGATCCTTGAGGGGCAAAAAACAAATAGATCCCCAAGACTTAAGGTTCCAAGCAATTGCCTTTAGTGTTGTATTAAAGCACCTAGACAGGATTATGAGGTCTCCTATTAAAATCCTGAGTGTTAACTTTATCTGATCCCAGGGCGTCCCCCAAGGAGTAATCCAGGTGAACCAGGATGACTGTCTTTGAATCAAATATACCACAAGTATGTATAGTGGTTTACTGGCCCCCATCATGGAACAAAGTCCAGATAATGTTCTAATTGATAAGAGACACACCTCCCCCATCTATTGTTAAAGCTCTTCCCTCTGTGTTCCAACCTGGAAGAAATGCACTCCAAATTATATACTTCATATGTAAGGCTTCTCCAGGATTCCTTACCAGAATTGCAGTCATGAGCCAAAGTCTGGTTATGGCTTTTTTGGCTATTAAAATTAGTAGTGCCACCATTCTATATTGCATCCAGGTCACTTGTTTACCCAGAGGGTGTGTCGGTGCCAGGACAAAAGCCGGGGTAAGCCAGTCAGAAATATTAAATATATTACTAAGCTCCTCCAAAATTTCCTTCTAATACCCATGAAGGAGTGGACAAGACCAAAATATGTGTTCACTCCTTGCTATGGGGTAACCACAGCCCCTTCAGCAACAACTATTTGTCTCCCCAAATTTAACTAAAATGACTGGGGTTCTAAAACAATCGAACTCTATTTTTCCAGGCAAACTCCTTCCAATAAGTGGTCGAAGAAACTCTAGAATAAAAAAAGTAGATTTTAGCAAAATGTCTGCCTCCAGTTCCATATTCAATTCCCTAGCCCATCTCATTCTGAGCAAATCAAAATCTGTGTTTCCCTTTGTACGAAGTGCTTGGTATAGGTTGCTGGTAATGTGCTCTTGAGGTCCCCCTTTTAGATTATGAATAATCAGCCTCACCAGGTCTGATGGGGATTCTATTATTTTAGTAAGTAGGTCTTTAATGGGGAGATGTATATTTTTAAGGGCCAGGAATATTTGGTATTCACTTGGAGGTAGTTTGTATATAGATCTTAAATAGGAGAAGGAATAGACACCCAAAGGACCTACTAGTTGAAAGGTAAAACTTATGGAGTATTGTTCCCATCTGTGAAGTAGCTGTGTCAGGGTAGGTGTATAGATATCTGCATTATAGGCCAAAGCTGTAAGAAAGTATTTCTCAGGTGTAGTTAGATTATATCTGGTCACATATAGCCAGTTTCTGAGGAATCCCTCTGAGGTTTTTAGAAATCGAGTCAGGGGGAGGCACCGTGGAGGGTCCTCCAGAAAATATGAAGAGGGTGTTCTAGTCCATTCAAAGTTAGTTCTATGTCTTTCCAATATGTGGAATATGAGGTGTTCATGAGCAGTAAGGCCGTATGGGCTTGTGTTGCCCGGGCAAAGTCCTTCAGATTTGGTAAGTTAAGTCCGACTTATGTTCTGGGAAGTTGTAATAGAGTGTATTTCACTTGGGGTGCTCCCCCTCCCCATATAAATCTTGAAATCAATTTATCCCATGATCGGAAGTAAAAATCTGAAGGGAAATCAGATAGGGTTTATAAGAAAAATAATGTGCAGGGTAGTACATTTTGTTGTATGTCCTCCACTAGGTTAACCACTCCCAAAAACATCTGTGTCCATTTAGATAGATCTGTAGCAATTTGTTGGGTAATTGGTTCTAAATTTACCAGTTCTAAGTGTATCATCTTAGAAGGAATTTTAATCCCTAGATATCTCATTTCCACCCTGTGCCAGCAGAATGGGAACTTAGTCTTCATCTGTTGAGAGGGTGTGAAAGAAAAGTTGAGGACCTCTGTTTTAGAACAGTTTATTTTATATCCAGAAAGTTCTCCAAAAATATTCAGTTGTTCCCAGACTGCCGGGACAGAGGTCTCAGGTGATGCAAGAGTCAAAAGGATATCATCTGCTAATAGAGTGAGTTTATATGATCTACCTTCTAAGGGATGCCTTCTATTCTAGTTTGCTTTCTAATGTTGGTAGCTAAGGGTTCCAAATATAGGGCGAACAGCAATGGGTATAGCGGGCAACCCTGTCTGGTACCCCTAGATAGCGAGAATGGGGGGGGGGAAGTGATCCATCTAATTTAAGATAAGCTACTGGGGAATGATACATAGCCTGGATTTGGGTGATAAATTTCTCTGGAAAGGTGAAATGCTTTAATGTAGCCCATAAAAAGGGCCACGACACCCTATCAAAAGCCTTCTCGGCATCAAGTCTGAGAAGAATCAAGGGTATTTTTCTTTGAATCGCATATTCTGAGAGTATTAAACTCAACAGGACCGCATTGTGTGCTTGGCGTTTCATTACAAAACCCACTTGGTCCTTATCAATAAGCTGGGGTAAGAGTATATCGATTCAGTGGGCCAGAATCGACAGAAATACCTTATAGTCTCAATTTAATTTTGAAATTGGATGGTCCTTCCCTGGCTTGGGGATAGCTGTAATTTCAGCATACCACCAGGAAGGAAGAGTGAGGCCACCTTCCTGGATTTCTAAAAAGGGTGACAACATGGTAGGTATAAGCAGTCTCTGAAATGTCCTATAAAATTCAATCGGGTATCCATCAGGGCCCGGAGCTTTTTGAGTCTTGGTATGTTTAAGAGTGGTTTTAATTTCATCTCCTGTAATAGGATGTAATAGTCCCTCCGCTTGTTGTAGACAGAGATGAGGTAGAGGGGTATTTCGTAAGTATGTGGTTAATTGTTGAGGGGTAGGATAAATATCTTCACTATATACTGTAGCTGTTTATAAAAATCAGCCATGGTTTTCTGATAGCAGTGGGATGGGACAGGAGCTGATTAGTCTTAGGGTTTCTAATTTTGGTGACCATAGTATGTTGCTCAAATCCCCTGAGACGTCTGGCCAAATTCCTGGCCCCGTTTGGACCCTCTTCATAGGACTTAAGTTTTAAATATAGCAGTTCTTGCTCTATTTTTTGATCTAACAGTCTCTGGAGTTTCTGCTTGATAGTCAGCAACTCAGGTTTGACAGAGGAGTCTCCCTGATACAATTTCTCTTGTAAGTCAGCAAGGGTCCCTTGTAATTATTTTTCCAGAATTTCTCTAATTCTTTTTTTATAGTTGGAATATCTATTAATCTTGCCTCATAGAACTGTTTTAAGGGTGTCCCATCTAATAGTGGAAGGAGTCTCAGGGGAGTTATCTGTCTGAATAATTGGTAAACTTTTTTTATCATTTGTGCAAATTCTGGATCTTGCAGGTAAAATAGGTTTAATCCCCAAAAGGCCTGTCAATTGGGTTTTGCAACATCTATTTTTAAAAACAGCGGAGCTTGATCCAATAATATTGACGACCCTAAATATATATCCCTAATAGATTCAAGGTGTTCAACTAAGGAGAGAAAGTAATCTAATCGTGCTGCAGTATTAGTTTTGGGGGAGTGGTGAGTATAGGCCCTCACAGAAGGGAAGAAGTGTCTCCAGACATCTGTCAGGCCAAGTGTGGGGAGATTCTGTCTAAGATATTTTTGAAGGACCATTGCCCTATGTTTAGAAAGCTTGGAAGAGTCTAAAGTAGTATTCAGAGTTACATTTAAGTCTCCTCCTAGTATGCACATACCCTTAGCTTGAGACAGGACTTCGTCAAGGAACCTCTTAGCCACTTGGGCCTTACTCACAGGGGAAAGATAAATCGAGGCCACTGTGACTTGTTCCAAATAGAGTTGGCCTAAGGCAATTGCACAGTTCCCATCTTTGTCCGAGATCTGTTTCTGCATGTGAAACTGTACCCCATGAGGTATCAGGATGGCAGTGCCCCTGGCAGTGCCCCTTCTCCTTCCAGAGGTGTGCAAGGAGGCTACTACAGTCTGGAATCCCCAGGTCTTCAATTTAGAGTGCTCAATTTGGGAAACATGAGTTTCCTGGAGGAGAATTGTATTGGGTCTCTTTTGTTTAAAAAAAATGCAGTAGGCGTTTACACTTAATGGGATTATGGATGTCATTCACATTTAATGACATAATTAATGATGTATTAGCCATAGATAGTATGTGATAGCATGCAGCTTCCTAAATGAAAGCCCGTGTCTCTCTCCTCAGTTATTATAGGGAACCTTCTGAATAATATTTTTGGCTACTCTTAAATCTAGTAATGTTGTCTCGTGTAACCCTGTCATGAGACTATCTACCTTACATCTAATAGATCTGGGCTGTATTGCATATAACCAGTCGTCCAACATTAACAGGTATGCCAACAGGACATGCAAAAAGTTATATAAGCTTAATAACGAAGTGGTGAGTATCCATACCAAGATACCTTTAAACATTATAGCAAAGAGTACATTTTTACAAGTAACAAATATATATACACAAAATTCTCTGTGGCAGTTGAGTCACAAAAAAAAAAAACATTTGGTGCTTCCAAGGTAGGAGAAACCGTATTTTGTTTCCCTGTAGGTACTGGGGGAGCAAAGATGGAATTGAGCTTCAACCTAGATTGGGGATTAAATTCTAGGCAGACTTTGCCCTGGGCCCTTCATGGGCTAATTAAGCCCAAAAACAAAAGAATAAAGTAATGGAAGAGAAAATAAAGTGTGGGCAGTAGGGAGGTAAAAGCCCCATATAGTTTGTTCAGGTGGGTGCCTGGAGAGCTCATCATATCACGTTGTTCACCTTCCTATAAAAAGAAAGAGCTGCTTAGAGTCATGTAAAACATGACGAGTCCAATGTATTTAGCAACAACTTATAAAGGATGATTAGGCTATTTTAAAATTTAAATTAAGATACTCAGCCTAAAAATGCGGGTGTCTTCGGAAAATAAATCCAGGTATTGATCTCATACTCTGGTATATTGTTGAGAAGGAGCAAGGGGATAGAAAAAAGAAAATACCTCTACTCGCAATTAACCAAGTTACAATTCCAACAAACTTAAAGAGAGAGCAACCATCTTATGTGAAAGGATAACAGTGACTAATTTCCAAGGGGATTGTAGCAAAGCTTTGTGTGAGTCCCCTCAGAGACATACGGTGAATATGGCATGTTAGTCCTCAAAGTGCTTGGGGGGGGTATCAGGAGGAAATAGAGCCACAGGTCTCACCCCAACAGGTGACCATGAGTCTTCCAAGTATAGAAGGTCTGACAGTGCGGTCTAGAGTCGAAGGCAATTCCGAGGCCCAGGCCAGGAAGAACTTATTACTCCCTACCTCATCACCTCCCTTCCCCCACCTAAAATCCTCAGCCCATTATCTCATATCCCATATTACTTGTCATTGAGTGTACACTGACAAAACATTCTCCATATTTCAAGTATCCTTAGATGTAGCGGCATCTCTGCTGAATTTTTCCAGGCATTGCTTAAGGTCAAGAGAACTAAGGTTGTTTCCTGTCTTCCCTGAGGTATGTGCTGATGAAGTGAAGTTCTGCCAATGTGGTGGTTGTGGGGCCTGCGACGTATTAGGTTGACTTTTTCCTGGGAAGGTGATACCTTTAGTGGTCAGAGCTTCACAGGCCACCACAGCTGTGGAGAATGCTAACCTTCCCTCTGGCAGAAAAACCATGAGTTTTGCTGGATAGAGCATGCTGAACTTGAAGCCTTGGGACTTCAGAATAGGGAGCAGCGGGGTAGGCCCTGTGCTGTTTCATCGTTTGTGGCGCATAGTTGTGAAATTGTTTTTCTTTTTGGTTTCTTTCTGGTTGGTCCAGTTGGGAACCGAAGGAATTTGTTTGCTTAAATTTCCTCTGTGATTTTGGTGTGGTTTCCGGTATCTATTGGTTTCTGAAAAAAATGACGATTTCTCTGTTTTTTTCAACCAATCCGTGACACGATTGGAACTGATAGGTTGGTAGTTGCCTGGCTTAAACGATAGTAAGAGGTAACTTTGTTTATTGAAGCATGTCTGAGAAACCCAAAAGAAAACTGGTCCTACTGGGTTTCAACACTGCACTGAGTGTGGGGAGGCGTTTGCCAAGGCTGATCCTCACCTCATCTGTGTTTACTGTCTGGGGTTTGACCACCTCAAAGAAGAGTAGACTGACAAATCTGCAGGAACTTTCCTAAAGCCACTTTGGATAAACATTTAAGTAGGCTGAAGGAAAGGGAGGTCGACAAATCCACTTACCCGGATGGCCAGCCTGGTTTGGTTTCGACTGAACCTGAGGGGTGCCCACTGACCTGGGTGATACCCCCTCGGGCAAGAGGAGAGACGATTCTGAGGAATCGGTTCCTGCAAAGAAAAAGCACAAGTCAGCCAATTCAGATCCCAGTCTCCATGTTCCAACCACTGATGAGATAGCCAAAGTGATCACTATTGTGCAGTTGCTTCGCCTGGTTCTAACCAAACTGCCACTGGCTCAGAGACGATCTATTCGGTTGGACTTGTCTGCTTCTGAGTATGACCCTGAAGCATTTTATGAGAGCGACTGGGAAAGAGATGAAGAAGATGAAGAGGAAGATTACGAAGACCTAGAATGAACGTATAGAGCCGGACATCTCCCCAGACAGGACTTCTAATGTGTCTCTCCCCAGGCTTTCTGAGTCCCCCTCCCACTTTTTGTTTTACAAGAAGGTGGTTGAGACTCTTCAGCTCCCAGTGAAGGAAGCTAAACAGGATCAGGAGGAAGCTGACTGTGTTGAAATGATGGATGTCCCAGAGTGTAAAAGGGTATCTATCCCTCTGCACAAGTCCCTGGGGAAACAGACACTAAACATTTTACAGTTTCTAACATCCATACCTCCTGTGGATAAGAAGATGGAGAGGAGGTATGTCCTGTCAGGTCCTGGAATGGCATTCCTTACTAGTCATTGCAGCCATGTTGGGGTTGTGCAAGCTGCAGCCTGTGACAAGGCCAATATTTTCCTGGCATCTCACCCCCCAGATAAGGATTACAGGAAAGTGGATGCCATGGCCAAGAAGCAATACTTGGCATCCTCTTTGGGACTCAGGCAATCCAACTACATGGCATATAAAGCCAGATACCAGAAGACTATGTGGGATACAGTTCTGGAGCTGGCTAAAAATGCCCCTCCCCAGCTGGCCAAGGAGCTAGAGCAGGGGGCTGTGGATGGCATCAAAGCATCAAAGGTCCAGTTTCATGCTGCCGTGGACTCGAATGATATACATTTTAGGGTCATGGCTACATCTGTTTCCATGAGGAGATTTGCCTGGCTTAGATGTACCAACTTATCTCAGTGTAACCCCCAGGTGGCACTATCCCAAGGGCTACTACCCCTGCCTGCTTGACTACTGACAGGTCGAGGGGCCTAGGTTCTATGGCGGGTGCCTTCACCCAGAGGTCAGGGTTTCTAGTGGTTAGACTAGCTTGATCACAGCCCTCTGGGACACCATGACCCCCTTTGGTTCCCTCTAGTGGCTCACATAGTACACAGGAGTTACAGCCCCAATGCCCCACGTATACACTGTTCACTCATAAAGCACCACTTACCCTCGAGACTGATTCTGCAACACGTCTCTGAGGGCCCCCTGTAAAATAAGGTTAAACAACATACACAGCGAAATACAATACTGCTTCAATAAGTACCACCACCACAGACAGTATATAGTATAACAAAAAATCTGATTTATTTAGGGGACAGTAACATGGGAGGGGGGAATCAGGTTAATTAGTAGCATTAAATCACAGTACTGTGCACACATACAGGGTCTGAAAAGTCACACTCTGGGTACCCAGGTTGGGGGGGGCTAGCCAGGTCCATTGCCCGGGGTTGGCCAGCAGGTGCAGATGGATAGGGCCCTATAGAAGAAAATATATGCACAATACTTAATTGTAATCTGGAGCTGGATGGCTTAGTCCATGAAGCAAAGAAACAACAATTAGATGACACACTTGTGATTGGAAACAGGCTGCAGGGAAATACCCTGATTTGTACTCACAATACCCAAGCTGAGAACCGGATGGTGGATGTTCTTCTGGATTGTCAGAAACAACAGGGCATGGAGACCATGTCCTTGTGACTGGACCCCACTGCAGTTTACAGCAAACGGATTTAGTCCGAGACAAGCTGGGGTTTGCTTCCAGCTTCAACACACAGCACACAGCACAGGGGATTGGAAATAGCGATTCCCCACAAGCACTATGCACATTCATATGTAAAAGGAAAGTACTATACTAGGCAGGCTGCTCCTCAATCCTGATCACACTTACTGAAAAATACCCGGGAGCACACACAGCAGCTTCAGTTCATGACAGACCCAGCGCGATTCAGCAATTTCTCCAGTCTTCTACAGGGTGAGCCTGGTTTCCACACTTCTGGTGCTTCCTTTTCCTCACAACTTGGATTCAGTCCAAACTGGCACTCACAATGGCTGTAGGCTGAAACTCAGGGCCTCACAAGTGCTTCCCGTGCAAAACTATACACTGCAGAAGCACAGAGCTCCGCTCTTCACTGTCACAACTGATCTCAGCTTTCCAGTAACAGAGCAGGGCATTTCCTCCAAATCCAAAAGGTTCCAGTTGACTGATCCTCCTTGTCATTCACTACAGACTCCCTCTATTGGTGAAAAAAGGCACCAAGGAATCCAAAATTACATTACCCAGAGGCTTCTTCCATCCTTTTGAGCAAGCCCCTGCTTGTATTCCCTATTCTGGTTGGCACAAGCAGTCTCCATCTTAGGGCTCTCACATATTGATTGGTCCCCTCAGCAGTCTGGGACTAAAATGAAAGAGTTACACTACACAGTCCTTGCTGAGGGGAAAGCAGGTTAGACAAACTGTATTTTCTTTATCATTAACAGATTACCAGCAGACAGTTACACCTTTTGAAAGAGCTCCCTCTGCACTTTTAGTGATGGCAGAAACGGAGTGATTTGGCAGTAGCTCAATCAGGACTCAAGCAAGGAAACACACAGACCCCCATCCAAATTAATTATGTCTGCAGGCGGACAGCTCTTAAAGAGACAGTATGTGGAGGCTCAAATAGCAATTACTTGGAACCACATTTAAACAGTTCAGATGCTGAACACCTCCAGACTTGGAGCATTCAGGCAAGCTCCTGGAAGACTTTTGGGAACCCCCATTTGCAGGGGGGTTACATCAGGATACCCAGACCAAGGCCATGGATTTTCCTTTCACTGGTAATTCTCTGTTTGGAGAGCAAACAGAGTCATACGTGAAGAAGATGGATGAATACAGGACCACATATAGGAGTGCTGCTGCTAAAGAACAGCAGACCACTCCTCAGAGGCAGCAATCTAGGGCTGGCAGGGCAGGCCTTTTCAAAGGCCTTTCTACCAGGCCCAGGCCTCCTTTTCTTTTCAGCAGAGGGAGTTCTTTAGGGGAAGAGGCAGAAGGGGGATGACAAGGGGTCCATCCTCCACTCAGTCTAAGCCCCCTGCCAAACAGACACCCTGATGTGTCAGTCAGGATCACCTTCCCAATCCCTGTAGGGGGCAGGCTGGCTCACTTTTCCAGGCCTGGAAGTCTATCACTTCAGACAAGTGCATCCTGGAATTAGTGAGCCAGGGACTTGCTCTCTCAGCTTCAGCAGGTTCCCAAAGGTGAGAGCAAAGTCTTTCTGTCCTCCTTCTCCAGGAGAAACACATGCTTTAGAAGCAGAAATCTCCTCCCTACTGCTCCTGTGAGTAGTGGAAAAGGTACCTCTCAGTCACAGGGGAAAGGGATTGTACTCCAGGTATTTCTTTACCCTAAAAAAGACAGGGGAGTGGTGACCCATCCTAGATCTATGATACCTGAACAAACATATATTAAAGCCAAAGTTCAAGATGGTGACTCTGGGGATAATTCTTCCCTCTCTGAGGCCAGGAGACTGGCTAGCCTCTCTGGATCTCAAGGATGCCTATTTCCATATACCTATCAGGCAGTCCTACAAAAAGTACCTCAGGTTCGAGCTGCCCTCAGGCCATTATCAGTTCAGAGCAATGCCTTTCGGCCTAACATCTGCTCCAAGGGTATTCACCAAGTGTTTAGCAGTAGTGGTGGCCTTCTTCAGAAGACAAAGCATCTTATTGTTCCTTTACCTGGATGACTGGCTTATAGTAGGTCAGTCCCCAGACCAAGTTAGGTTAGCTCTAGGGGTCACTCAAAAGCTTCTAGACTCACTAGGATTCATCCTAAATCTGGAAAAGTCTGTTCTGGAACCAGCATGGCTTCTCACATTTATCGGGGTGGAGCTGGACACTGTTCAGGCCAAGGTCTTTCTTCCTCTCTGAAGGGTTCAATCCCTCATCACTCTGGCTCTTTTCATCCACTAGTGTCTCAGCCAGCCAGACACTTCTTGCAGTTGCTAGGCCACATGGCAGCCTACACTGCAGTAGTGCAAGGGGCAAGGTTTCAAATGAGAGATATTCAATTTCATCTAAAATCCTTTTGGTCTCAGAAAAAAGATCCCCTCACCAAGTTAGTTCCAGTGTCTAGAACTCTGGTTCAGGGTTTCCAGTGGTGGCTGGATGAGGACAATCTGAGGTAAGGTGTCCCCTTCCTCAGTCAGGTCCCCACAGTGATTCTCAACACAGACGTTTCCTTGCTGGGGTGGGGAGCCCATCTGGATCAGCTTACTGCTCAGGGAACCTGGTCTCATCAGGAGTCTCTTCTGCACATAAATCTTCTCAAACTCAGGGCTGTCTTTCTAGCACTACAGACATTCTCGAACACAATTCAGGGGAAAGTGGTGCAGATCAGGACAGACAACACCACAACCATGTGGTATATCAACAAGCAGGCAGGCACTTGGTCCTGAGTCTTGTGTACTGAGGCCATGAAAATATGGTCACTAGCTTATTCCCTACAGGTTTCCCTGATTGCTGTGCATCTTCCAGGGAAAGACAATGTACTTGCAGATGCTCTCAGCAGGATTTCCCAAGGTCACCATGAATGGGCCTTGAATCCTCTCATTCTTCAGATCATTTTCAGGAGATGAGGCACTCCAGAGATAGATCTCTTTGCAGCCCCAGACAATCAACAGCTCCCTCTATTCTGCTGCAGACCTCCTCTTCTGGGGTCGGTTCCTCTAGATGCCCTTCTGTTGGATTGGATGAATAAGTTTTTCTATGCTTTTCCTCCTTTTCCTCCGATATTCAGAGTTCTAGTCAAGATCAGATCCCAACCTTGCACTGTGATTCTGGTGGCCCCAGACTGGGCCAGGCAGCCTTGGTATCCCCTACTCTTGTTACTGTCAGTGACAATTCCTCTTTGCCTTCCAAAACAGTTCAACCTCCTCACTTCATCTCAGGGGAGGATATTATACCCCAACCTCCACACAGTCAGACTCAAGGCCTGGCTTTTGAAGAGCTAGAATATGCAGGCCTGCATCTCTCTCAATCAGCCCTGGATATCTTTAAGGCTAGTAGAAAGTCTTTCACTAGGAAAACCTATAATTCTAAATGGAAGAGGTTTGGTTTCTGGTGTTCTCAGAGGCACATTCAGCAAGATTCAGCTGACATTGCCACTGCCTTGGATTATTTGGTGTATCTTAACTGCTTAGGCCTTTGACCTATCACTCTCAAGGTGCATTTAGCAGCTATTTCTGCCTTCCTTTCATCTGGGAAGGTCTCTCCTCTAGTCTCCCACACAGTTTTCAAAAGATTTTTCAAGGGTTTGCTTCATATCAGTCCTCCCTTCAGCGACCCTACCCCTTTATGGGACCTGGATATCTGCATTGCACAGCTGATGCAGCCTCCCTTTGAACCACTTTGCTGAGCTGAGCTCAAATACCTGACTTGGAAAACTGTGTTCCTGGTAGCTATCACCTCTGCCAGGAGAATCAGTGAGTTACAGGCTTTAGCAGTGGAACCAGATTTCATTTCATTTCACAGAGAGAAGGTGGTCCTTCATACAAATAGGAAGTTCTTTCCCAGAGTGGTATCAGATTTTCATCTGAACCAATCTATGACACTGCCTGTATTTTTCACTGACCACTCTTCCTCTGGAGAGAGGAGATTACACAGTCTTGAAGTAAAGAGGGTTCTGAGTTACTACATAGAATCCACTAAACCCCATAGAAATGACTGCTCCCAGCTGTTTCTTACTTATGGGGAGGTGCGTAAAGGTAAACCTGCCACTAAAAGAACTATTGCTAGGTGGATCGTCTCCTGTATACAGTTCTGCTATTCAATATTGGGGAAGAAGCCTCCATCAGGCCTGAGGGCTCACTCCACCAGAGGTACAGCTGCTTTGGTCGCAGCAGCCAGTATGCTTTTAGTGGAAATATGTAAAGCAGCCACCTGGAAGACTGTTCACACATTTACAAAGCATTACTCCTTTGACATCCAGTCAAGAAGTGATGCTAGGTTTGGCACAGCAGTACTGCAGAGTCTGTTCCCAAAATAGGTTCTGTAGTTCCCTCCTCCTTCGGGGTACTGCTTGGTAGTCTGCATATAGTCAAAATACAGCAAGACTTCACGTTGTTTGAAGAAAAAATTACTCACCATAGTAATGTTGTTTCTTTTAATGGAGTCGCTGTATTCTGACCTCCCTCCCTGCCTCCCCTCCTGGAACCTAGTTGTTTTGGGATGAGGGTGGGCAGGGGCAGTGTTGCACCTCAGGGGTGTACCTGGTTTACCTCTTCTTTAGTTGAGGTCTCTTGTTCTTATGTGTTATTGTTATATACTGTATTACCTACTTGGATTCTTTTTGGGGTCTTGACTTGAGTCTTTGGACCCTAAATTTAGGTTTATTGCCTTTTGGGCATGACATTTCTAAAAAACAATTTCTAGGTTGTTAGTTAGTTAACATAGTTCTCATAAGAAGATTGTTAGTTAGTTAACATAGTGCTCATAAGAATCTGACGGTTACACTGAGGAGTACCTGGGACAGAGGTTTGAAAACTGAGCTCGAGCTCAATGTTCTATGCCTTGGCATAGAGTTAACCCTTTCCTCTCCGGAGCATTTCAAGTGCTGGGGCTAACTGCAAATAGTCAGAATACAGCAAGACTCCATTAGAAGAAACAACATTACTGTGGTGGCTAATTTTTTCTTCTGGTGCACCTGGGAACGAATGACCTGGAAGAGAAAAGGATAATCAATCAATCAATGAATCAAACTAAAGTTATTTATAATGCACTTTTCAGGATATCAAAGGACAGATACAAAATGAAAAGACCATTCAACATAATAAATAAAACATAAAAACACTTTAAAAAGCAGCAGGAGACATTAGACAAAAGCCAATTCAAATAAATAGGTTTTTAAAGAAGTCTTAAAGGACTCTGTGGACAGGCAGTCTCTAATCAGATGAGGTAGAGAATTCCACAGGGTTGGAGCCATAAAAGAAAAAGCTCTGGCCCCAGATGGCTGAAGGCGAACCCTGGGAATCTCTTGCAGTCCCTCGTCGGCGGAGTGGAGTGGGCAGAGAGGGCAGTAGGGTTGAAGGAGATCTTGCAAGTAGCCCGGTCCCTGACCGTGTAGGGTCTTATAGGTCAGCAACATGACCCTGAAGGTGATTCTTCACCACACCGGCAGCCAGTGCAGTTCGCGCAGCACAGTAGTGATATGATAGGTTCTTGGTAACCCAGTCAGCAACCTGGCTGCAGCATTCTGCACCAGCTGCAGATGGTGGAGATCCACCCCCGGCAACCCTTGATATAGAGTATTGCAGTAATCAAGATGCGAAGAAACAAAGGTGTGGACCAACACAGGGAGGTTGTTGTGTGGAACAAGGTGTTTTATCTGGGCTATATTTCTCAGGTGGTAAAAAGAGGACTTAATAGCAGCTGACACCTGTGTCTTCAGCATCGGCTAGCTGTCAAGAATTACGCCCAGATTTCACACCTGCTCAGAAGGTCTCAACTGGTTACCCCCTAGCACAAGGCCAGAGGGAGACCCAGGAGTCAACTTCTCTGCATGGTGACCTGGGTCCACCACCAACACCTCAGTCTTGTCTAGATTCAGTCTTAACCAGTTAGCACTCATCCAGTCCTGAATCTCAGTGAGGCAGCTGTTAAAAAATGATAATGCATCATTATGTTCCGGTGTAAAGGACATATAGAGCTGAGTATCATCTGCACAGCAGTGAAAACTCAGCCCATAATGCCTTATAATGTCTCCTAATGGCAGCATATACATCGGTAACAACATGGGGGAAGCACAGAGCCCTGCGGCACCCCACAAGGCAGAGCAAAGGGAGCAGAGGAAAAAATTCCTGATACTACCCTCTGAGCTCTGCCCATGAGGAAAGAATGGAACCATCTGACGACTGTCCCAGACAGTCTGCAGAGCAGTCGCAAGCGCTCTAGCAACATCCCATGGTCCACGGTGTCAAATGCTACAGTGAGATCAAGGAGAACCAAGATCGAATGGCTTCTCCAATCTCTCGCTATTAGGAGATCATTCAGCACCCTATCCAATGCAGTCTCGGTGCTATGCCTCTTCCTGAAACTGGACTGGAGAGGATTATAGACTTCATGGGTGGTAAGAAAGTTATTGAGCTGTAACACAACTACTTTCTCGATAACCTTGCCCAAAAAGGGCAGGTTAGAGATCCGTCTGTAGTTGTCGAGACAGTCTGGGTCTAGGAAAGGTTTCTTCAAAACGGGTGTCACGATAGCCTCTTTTAGAGACTCTGGAAACACTCCTTGGTCCAGAGAGCACTAGACTATCTCAGCAAGGACTGGTCCGATCACATCCATGCACCCCAGGAGGAGGCGCGTAGGACCAGGATCCAAACCACAGCAAGGAGGTCGCAAGCCCTAAATGATCTACATGATATCTATGATCACTGGCTGGTCAAAGTCTGTCCAGACAGACCAAGGGCCTGTAACCACGCATCGATCGCTGCCATGCTCAATGGAATACGTATTGTGGGTCTCCGATCCGATTGATTACACCTTATCATCAAAGAACTGAGCAAACTCATCACACTTTGTGAAAATGCTGTCAGAACCCACAGACAGGCTGGATTGCACAGTCTGTCCACGGTCTGGAAAATATGAACTAGTCAATTTCTTGATGCACTATCTCCATGGACAGGAACTCTGCCTTCTTACGGGAGATTTCTGATTGCTAGTCTACGTAATGGGCCACCAATCTAAGTCTGTCACCCTCCAGGCTGGACTTCCACCAGCAGCATTCCAATCTTCGCCCCGCTGTCCTCATCTCCCTCAAAGTCCCATCAAACCAAGGGGACAGAGGGTGAAGGGATAGGGGGTGAACACAGACAGGAGCTATGTAATCCAGAGCCCTCATCACCACACTATTATAGTGTACAACTAAGGCATCTGGATCCATGCACTCCATAGGCCAACTCGATAGGTCCAGTACCACCATCAGACCCTCAGGGGTATCTCCCCTCAAAAGGCGATACTGGACCGTCTCCAAAAGGGGTGGTTTTGTGGGGGGGGCCTGAAATTAAACCTTATAGAGTGATGGTCAGACCACCCAACTGGTTCCACCACCAGTTCTGTGATCTCCATCCCCAGGGTAAACACCAGATCCAGACAGTGACCCTGAATATGGGTAGTAGCGGTAACAGCCTGTGTAAAGCCCAATTAAATCATTAATTGGAGGAAGTTTTGACCAAAATGTGAGAGTTCATCGTCAACTCAGACATTGAAGTCCCCCAGGGCCAACCACCTGAAGGGCTCCAACACCAGGTCGACAATGAAGTCTGCAACTTCCTGTAGAAAAGCATTCTCGTCACCACACCTGCTCCCATGATACACTCAAAGGATCTAGGGGTCACCACTGGAACCTCTACAAGGCCCAATTCTGATTTAATACAAATAGCAACCCATCCCCTTCGATCCAGTCTCGGGCGATGTATTACAGAGTACCCGGCTGGAACAGCTGACTCCAATAGAGGACCAGCATTCTCGTCCAACCAGGTCTAGGCAATGCAAGTCAGGTCAGATGACTCAACAAGATCAGCAATAATTGCTGTCTTGTTTTTTATAGACATGGCATTGCATAAAACCGCCTGAGCTGGATGGGAGGCCTTGGATGAGTGGGCTGCTTGCCCACTATCAGTGAAGCCCTTGGGTATGGGAGCCAGACAACGTGCACCCCTTTCCTGGACCCATTTTGCCCCAGGGTGTCTCCTCAATCTCACCACCCTTATTCACCCACAACAAAGATCTGTACGCTGATACTAACATACTAAATGCCAGCAGAATAGGCCTAACGGTCTTTCATGTCTGCTCGTTTGGTCAGCCCCCACCCTGGGTGCTGACCTTGCTGTCCCCCTCGCCTTCTCTGGCTTCTCCCTTCCCAGTTCCAGATATTCTTGCTGCATTGGATTTTGCTTCCAGAACCCTTCCCCTGTACCTGTCCCACCCCCTCTTGAACCCTCCACTGTCTCTGCCTCCACCAGCCCCCTAGGTAGTGCATTCCATGGCTCCACCACCTTCTCAGTGAAGTAGCACCTCCTCCTTTCTCCCCTGAATCTTCCCCCCCCTCCAGCTTCCACCCATGCCCTCTAGTGGCCCTTTCCTCCTTCCTTTGAAGCACCCTGACTGTTCCTCCCCATTTACCCTCTTCATGTACCTGAAGACCTCTATCATGTCTGATAGGCTGATGATAGGCTTCATCTTAGTAAGGCAGGTTCTCAGGTATTGAAGAAGAGGATGGGGGAATTTATTAAAGAGTGGTATAATTTAAACTAGGTAGGGGGCCACTGGAGGTGGAAGTCATCAGGTGAGGGGGTCCGTTGGGCCTCCCTCTGTAGCAAAAATGAAGCCAAACTTAAGAAGGGTAGAGGAAGGTGTGTGAGGGGTAAGGGTGCATTAAGACTAGGATCAGGGAGAGGGTAGTATCACTAAATGCTAAGAACCTGGGGAAGCAGATGGCTGAGTTTCAGGTGTTGATGGCAGAGGTGGAGGTGGACATAGCTGAAATTACTGAGACATGGGCAACCAAACACCATGACTGGGACCTAGCCATCTCGGGTTTCAAACTATTCTGGAGGGACAGGGAAAAGGGAAGAGGGGAGTGGCCATTTACGTTAGGGAAGAGATCAGTTGTAATAGGAAGGAGAGGGAGAAAGGCAGGTAAGAAGTCACTTGGCTGCAACTACACAACCCGAGAGGGACTAAGGTCAGATTGGGGGTAATATACAGGCCTCCAGCCCAGAAGGAAGAGGTTGATAGGGAGCTGGGGAGCAGTTAAGGAGACCTAGTGGCAAAGGGAGAACTGTGGTGGTGGGGAACTTTAATCTACCGGTATGCACCCAGAACAGTGATGCTATTACAGTGAAAACATCAACGTCTTCACTGTAATAGTCCACCTGAGATCCCAGCACTCTCTCTCCAGGTCCTGCATCCCCTTCCTGATCCAACTCTGACTTGGAGTTAGAATCCTTGAGATCAGGGGTGCAAGGGTATAGCACCCGTCCGATGAAAAAACAGCCAGGGTCTCAAGTCATATTTATGTCAACTGCAAGTTGCGGTCGACATGAATCCATCACTGTGATGGCGGTCCACAATTTAGTTGTTGAACTGGCATCATAGAGCCTAATCTGCCAGGGGTGGATTAAAGCATTCCGGCTACCTCATGCGGCAGGGAGCAGATCCTCCTGGAAGCCTTCCAGGATGGTTTCCTGATTCAGAAGGTGACAGAGCCAATGAGGGAGTGGAACATTCTAGACCTGGTGCTGGGAGATGGGGAGCAGGACAGGGATGTTGGGGTGGACGTACCACTGGCGAGTAGTGATCACCACACAGTGTGGTTCTCAATCAATCTGTGGAAGGAGGTAGCCACTACTAAAACTAAGGTTCTGGACTTCAAAAGGGCAGACTTCAAAATGCCAGATTGGCCAATACCAGCAGGAACATCTACCAGAACTAGATACATAGTGGATTCTGTGCTGGAGTAGGGCCTCAAACAACTGGTACAACAACCCACAAGAGACAGGGCTATCTTAGCTCTATTGATGACTAACAGGGGAAAGGATCGCAGAACTTCAGGTAGAAGGTCACCTGGGGGCCAGTGACCATCACATGGTATGGTTCAGTTTGGCCACTAGAACTAAATCATCCCATTCCAATACACAAATATGGGACTTCAGAAGAGCTAACTTTGATAAGATGGCCAACAGAGTTAAGCTAGCCCTGGCAAGAAGAAATATAAACCATATAAACACTACAAACAGGTATCTGCCTCTATCTCTGAAATCAAATAAGGAGGCAGAAGACACTGCAGAGCAGGACACTGTGGCACAGGAGCTAGCACAACAAAACTCACCCAAATCAGGAACCAAAACTAAACAAGCACAAAGGAAATCCAAAAAACTTCTGATCATAGGAGACTCCATGATTCAGGGAGTTGATACCCATCTCCAGCCAGGGTGATGGTCAGATGTCTCCAGGTACATTAGCATGGAGAGACACTGACCGCATTGCTAAAATTGTTCACAAAGCAGGAGAAAACATTGATGTCCTAGTACACATAGGGACTATCGATCTCGCCAGCCGGTCAGTTGTGGAGACCAAGGAACACCTTGACTAGGCTGGGTGACAAACTATCATCTATTTCGTCTCAGCATCTCCTTCTCTGAGATCCTGCCAGTCTGGGAGAGGTGAGCAGATGGACGGAAGGTCAGAGAAGGGGAGATAGGGAGCCAAACACGTGGCTCAAGGACTGGTGCCAGGAAAAGGACACAGATTTGTAGGGAACTGGCAACAGTTCTGGGAGCGAAAGTTCTTAAATTTGATGGACTGCATCTGACTAAAGAGGAGTCAGTGCATTGGGGCAGAAGTTTGACCTCTTTGCAGAATATTTAAACTAGCAATGGGTCGAGGGTGCAGCACCCTTACACGTCGAATGGGAAGAACACCCCTCCCTCAGCTAGTGGTCAAACAGGAATTCAGCATGTTTGCCGCTCATTTGCATCACCAGGTAAGAAAAAGGTTTGTCTCCCACACGATGCACAGGGGTAATGCCAAACTTCACCCAACAACTAACACACCAAATCTGGCCAATGGAAAATCATGTACACAAATGCTCACAGCCTGGGAAATAAGATCCCAGACCTGCAGGCAATAATGTCAGAGGCTAAACTGGACATAGTAGCAATTAGTGAGACGTGGTTTACCAGTAACCACACTTAGGAGACTTCAGTACCTGGCTATGTATTGTTCAGAAGAACCGAGGTGCAAAAGGGGAGGAGTGGCCCTGTATGTTAATGAAAATATCAAAGCTACAGAAATTCAGAATACACATAAGGAGCCAGAAGAACTGTGGGTCACCCTGGAAACAGGAAATGGGACAGCCATAAGAACTGGGGTTGTCTACAGGCCCCAGACCAGAGGGAGGACATAGACACATTACTGTTAGAAGATATACAAACATGACAGCTAAAGGGAGGTTCTGATAATGGGAGACTTCAACATGCCGGATACAGATTGGTCAATACCAGCAGGAACATCTGCAGAACTAGACTCATAGTGGATTCCCTGCAGAGGGGCCTCAAACAACTGGTACAGCAACCCACAAGAGACAGGGCTATCCTAGATCTAGTACTGACTAACAAAGAAGGGATCACAGATCTCCAGGTAGAAGGTCACCTGGGAGCCAGTGACCATCACATGGTATGGTTCAATTTGGCTATTACATCTAAATCATCATTCCAAGGCAAAATATGGGACTTCAGAGGAGCTGACTTTGATAAGATGGCCAACAGAGTTAAGCTACCGCAAAAAGAAACACAGGTGAGGGTACAGGCAAAGTGGGCAAGCATTAAGGATGCAATACTTGAAGCAACATCCCATTGTGTTAGACAGAAAAGGAAGTGCAAAGAAGAAGGAAACCACTTTGGTTCTCAAATACAGTAGCAGAAAAGGTCAGAGCCAAAAGGCTGGCCTTCAGGAAATATAAGGGAACACAGCGGATGAAGATAGGAGGCATACCAAACTGCCCTAAGGAAGCAGGTAAGGCAGTAAGGCAGGCAAAGTCCCAAACTGAGGAAACACTAGCACGAACAGTAAAAGAAGGTGACAAGACTTTCTATAGATACATTAGTGAAAGGAGAAAGTCCAGAGGTATTGCTAAGCTTAATGGAGAAAGGAGCATGTGAGGAGGAGGACCCTGTAAAGGCATCTATCCTAAATAGATACTTTTGCTCAGTATTTACTGAAGAGAAGGTAGGGCAGGGCCCACAGCTCAGCATCATGGACACAGGGGAGGGAGGTGAGCACTACTCCTTCACAAAAGAAAGGGTCCTACAACAGCTTACTAAGCTCAGGTGGATAAGGCAATGGGACCTGATGGCATACATCCCAGGGTACTTAAGGAGCTAAAGGAGGAACTAGCAGAGCCATTATCAGAATTGTTTAGTGAGTCTCTGAGCACAGGAGAGGTCCCAGAAGACTGGAGAAGGGCTCATGTGATCCCGCTCCACAAGAGTGGTAGCAGGAGGAGGCAGGGAACTACAGACCAGTCAGTCTTACCTCAGTAGTGGGCAAGATTATGGAGGCACTCCTTAAGGAAAGGATAGTGCAACACCTGGAATCCATAGGGACACAGGATCCAAGACAGCATGGGTTTACAAAAGGAAGGTCCTGTCAAACTAATCTCATAGATTTCTTTGACTGGGTAACCAGAGTGGTGGACCAAGGGGGAGCAGTTGATGTCGCCTACCTTGACTTCAGCAAAGCTTTTGACACTGTTCCACATAGAAGATTGATAAATAAGCTGGGTAGGCTCGGGGTGGGTCAGAAGTTGGTCAACTGGGTGGCAAACTGGTTGACTGGCAGAAAACAGAGAGTGGTGGTAAATGGTATACAGTCAGAAGAGATGCAAGTCACAAGTGGGGTACCTCAGGGATCAGTCCTGGGTTCAGTCCTCTTCAATATCCTCATCAGTGACATTGCAAATAGACTTGAGGGAAAGGTTTGTCTGTTTGCAGATGACACCAAGATCTGCAACAGAGTAGATGATCCAGATGGAGTGGGCAGAATAAGAAACGATCTGGATTAACTGGCAAAATGGTCAGAAGAGTGGCAACTGGGGTTTAATGCAAAGAAGTGCAAGATCATGCACATAGGGAAGAGAAACCCTGAAGCCATCTATAGGCTGGGAGGGGAGTTGTGGCGATCACCATGGAAGAAAGAGACTTGGGCATCATCATCATCACAGATGACCTGAAATCATCAAAGCTGAGCACTAAAGCAGTAAGTAAGGCTAGGGGGATGTTAGGGTGTATTAGTAGGGGTATCACAAGTCATAAGACGGAGGTAATAATCCCTCTTTACAAGACACTGGTTAGGCCCCATCTGGAGTACTGCATGCACTTCTGAAGGCCGAACCTTCACAAGGACATTAACAAAATGAAGGCAGTCCAGCGAAGGGCAACTAAAATGGTGGTGGGACCGCATCAGAAAACATATGAGGACAGATGAACGGAGCTTAATATGTATATGTAACCCCTAGGTGGTGCTATCCCAAGGGATACTATCCCTGCCTACATGACCAAGTGTAGGTTGAGGGGCTGGGTACTGAAAACGGGTGCCTCCATCCAGAGGACAGGGTTAGTGGTAGCGTAGTTTACCTGGGACAGCCCCCAGGGACACTGTAACTCCCTGTTTTGCCCTCTAGTGGCCCAAATGGTTCATAGAATACACAACTGCAATTAACGCCTGACAGTAGTTTCAACCCCACACTTGTTGCACTTACCACCAGAGCTGGTTCAGCTGGCTCGTCCCTGGAGACCCCCTATAAAATAACAGTTCTCACAACAACCAGCAATATTTCATTGCTATTTGTACAGAAGTTCACCACAACCATTTTCAATGCAAAAGATTTAGATCTGATTTATTTAAGGGGGCAGTAACAAGGAAGGGGCAGAATCTGGTGGTTGTTTCAAGATCTGAAAGATTCAGGTTATAAACCATGCACTTTAAGGTCCCTGTATCACAGTCACACACACTCTGGGTACCCAGTTGGAACTATCGCTAGCCTGAAGCATTGCCCAGGGTAGGCCAGCATTGCAGCTGGTTGGGGCCCTGTGATGGAAAGAAATTATCATGCACAGTAACCCACAATTTGTAATCCGGAGCCAGGTGACTCAGTTCATGATAATCAAGCAAAACAATTAGATGACACACTTTGATTCAGCTGATGTTGCAGGGGGCTACCCTGGTGTTTACTCACGCTACCAAGTACAGGGCACAGGACTGACAAAATGGAGACTTCAGTATGACTTGCTGGTTTGCCAGGAGAAGCAGGGCACCACACAATTCACTGTGGTGTCATTCCTGTTCATGATATTGAGCAGTAGGCTGATCTCTGAGCTGGTCTCTCGTCGATGGTTTCTCTGTGGCGTAAGCGGCTGTCTGGGCCTAAGTGGCAGGGCCAAGACCAGGTGAACAGTTCAGAGAAAAATCCAGTAGTTGCTGGATGCAGCTTCCAGCAAGCGTGACACAATAAGATAGTAGGGAACCAAATCGTGACCCACTAACAGCATTCAGCACACTTACAGTAATGGTAAAGCAATACCACAGTTCGAATGGCAGTCCAGTTGCAATCACAGTATCTCTGCACAAACCGTATGCTCTGCGATAGTTTTGGATTTCCTGACAGGCTGATCATGTGGCAACAAATCTTTGGTCCTCTTCAGGCAGAAACGCAGTCACAATTCAGTAATTCTGGTCACAAACACTTCAAATGCAGTCTGATTTGTTTTTACTGTTGAATTCCCTCACGAGGGAAGATGGAGCAGCAGGCCAAGCACAGCCTTCGCACCAATGTTCCCATGCTACTATGCAGGGGCAGCTGCTCGAATCACTCAAGCTGTTCACTCTGTCAACTATAACTCCAGAATCACTTCTGCTGCAGGCAGCACCGGGACTTCCTTTCTGATCCAAAAGTTCTGTTGGTTGCTCCATCTGTCAGTCACAGCTAGAGCTCAATCTCCTTGTCCATGTCCATTTAGGCACCAAAGTGTAAAAACTACAATTTCTATGAAATTCACTCCCACAAGACCCCTGGAGACAGACTCCATTTTAGGGACCCCAAAGGTACTGATTGGTCCAAACTTCTAGTCTAGAACAAAGATGGTGGTGCAGTACAGAAATGTCCAGGCTGCAAAGGAAGACAGGTTGGGCAAACTACAATATTACTATTATTAAAGCAGATAAACAACAGTCACAGATCTTTGAAGGGCTCCCTCTGCGTAAATAGCGATGGCAGAATGAAGTGATAATATGGCAGACCAGGTGAGACTCGAGCCTGAAACTACTTACCCTCTACCCAGATTAGTTATACACTACAAAATAGACATCTCTTAAAGAGACAGGCACAGAGGCTAACAGGGCACTCACATGCAAACACTTTTAAATTGCTAGGACATGGAACACCAGCCTGGCAGCGGGCATTTAGGCAAGCCCAAGGAAGACTTTTGGGAACCCCTATTTGTAGGGGGGTTACATGTACCCTAGAGCAAAGGAGGGAAAGAGGTGATATGACCAAGACATTCAAACACCTTAAGGGTATTAACAAGGTGAAAGAGTCTAACATGTTTCAATATAGAAAAAATTGTAGGACCAGAGGACACAGCATAAGATTAGAGGGAGGCCGATTAAGGGGTAATGTGAGGAAGCTATTTTTCACAGAAATGGTGGTGGAGGCATGGAACTGCCTACCTCAGGAAGTGGTGGATATGAATACAGTGCAGGGCTTCAAACAGGCATGGGATAGGCATAAGTGAGCAATACAGATGAGTATGAATAGATAGGTCATTGACAGAGTAAAGGTCTATAGCATATTCATAAGGTAGGAAAAAAACGGGCAGATGGGATAGGTCTTGCAGTCCTTAGCTGCCATTAGATTCTATGTTTCTATGTACTTTATTAGGATGGGTCGCATACTGGAAAGGCATATAGCTAGAATCCACCCAGATATGGACACCGAACAAAAAATTGGCAGTCATCAAATTATGACTGACCGAAGCCACTAACACTTGTGTCAAGAGCCACAGCAAGAAATCCAGAACCATGAAGCCAATCTGGATGAGTAGAGAGGTAGTGAAGAAGTTAAGGAATAAGAGAACTGCATTTAAAACCTCCAAGGGATCCAGCAGGGCAGTGGACAGGGAACAATATGTGAGGAAATACAGGTAAGTGAGCAGAATGGTAAGGGCAGCCAAGGCGACTAGAGAACTGAGGCTAGCGCAGGGGATCTCTTCAGATATATACAGGAGAAGAGGAAGAGCAATGATCAAATTGTTAGGATCAAGAAAAGCAGTGGTTGTGTAGAAAAGAGTTCTATGTCATAACAGCAATTGCGGAATAGCAATCATTATTTGGGCGAGTGCACATCACTGAAAATAAATAACATCGATGTACACTCACAGTGACTACAAAACCAGCAACCAGTTTTCTATGTTATGTGAGGGGCTATGCCCCCACATCCTCCCTACTTAAATATACTCAACTCTAGGGGGATGCATGTCGGGGTGTGTGTGTAAAACTTAAAAAAATATTAAAAACCCGATCCAACGCAAAAACCAATCATGAACCAGAACCAAATCTGACACCCTTCCTACCCAAGCCTGCCACTTGCTCACCTCACCACACAGCCAGTTCGGCAGCCAACTGCCGCAGTACATCCCATATACCTTCCCACCCCTTCTGCCCATTGCGCGACATGGTCCCTCCTCCCACTCCCGTGTATACATAGTGATATCCTGTTGCAGTATCTGCCTACCCCCATATCCCATCACTACCCTGCCAGGTAACCTAGAACACAGATACCATGACTGAGTCACCTTTTTTGTAATCGCTCAGTCACCATCACCATGTTCACTGGATACCATAGAAAAGGGGTCCGAGCAGGCAGAAGTATTCAATGAGTACTTCTGTTCAGTATTCACCTCACCAGAAAGCGAGAGAGAGATGGGCCTGTACCTAAGGTTAAGGATGGGGTGAGAGGGTGGGGAGGAAACCACAGATGGGGTAATCATGCTGGAAAGGGTGATGGAGGGCCTTAAGGCCCCGAGGGTAGACAAGACACTTGGGCCAGGCTGAGTTCATCCCAGAGTGCTGAGAGAGTTATCAGTAGTCCTGGCAGGGCCATTGGCAGACCAGTTCAACACTTCACTGGAAACGAGGTGCATGGCCAGGGATTGGAGGGTGCCACATAAGAATGGGCCCAAGGACAAGCCAGGGAACTACTGACTGGTGAATCTTACTGTAATTGTGAAAAAACTGATGGAGACTATCCTCAAGGAAAGGCTGGTAAAATTTCTGTCAT
Source organism: Neoceratodus forsteri (assembly GCA_016271365.2). NCBI lineage: Eukaryota > Metazoa > Chordata > Ceratodontiformes > Ceratodontidae > Neoceratodus > Neoceratodus forsteri. The sequence continues at coordinate 26,150,429 of JADMNL010000035.1, read as the reverse complement.
TCATTAATTCATTCATTCATGTTTTATTTAGTATATTCATTGCACTTTATATTCCATTCTAAAACATTTATAAAATATTAAAATACAATACCAATCAGTACAAACAAACAAATCCTTTCTATATAAGTTAAAAGCAATCAGTTTAAATTATCAGTAAAAGCACATCTAATTCTATGGGGAAGTCTGCATAAATAAAAAGGTTTTTAGCTGCCGTTTGAATATATTGAGTGTTGGAGAATCTCTAAAATAATGAGGGAGAGCATTCCTCAGGGTTGGGGCATCAAAGGAAAAAGCACTGGTCCCCAATGTTTTTAAACAACCCCTAGGTGGGGTGGAGCAACAGTGGGGAAACATTGAAACCGCCATAACAGCGGCAACAAGCCTTTGTGTGTAGCAAGTAAACAAATCAAAATGACAGAGAAAACCTCTACGGTTCTCAAAAGAAGTGATGGGGAAGGTAAGGGAGAAAGAGATAGCATTCAGGAAGTATAAGGAAACACAGAAGAAGCTGGACAGAGAACTGTACCAGTTAAAGCAGAAGGAAGCGGGTAAGGCAGTCAGAATAGTAAAGGCCCAAACCGAGGAAAAGATAGCCAACTCGGTTAAGAAGGGGGATAAAACCTTTTATAGGTATATTAGGGAGCAAAGAAAGACTAAGGCAGGGATACTGAGGCTGAATAAAGAGGAAGAGGAAGATGGTTGGGCAGAGAGCGACAGTGAAAAAGCAGGGATACTGAACGAATACTTCTGCTCAGTATTCACAAAGGATAAGCAGGGGGAGATACCTAATCCAGTCAATAGAAGCACTCTGGATAGGGGAGTTGATATTAGTCCTTTCACAGAAGAAAGGATTCTGAAAGAACTCTTAAAACTGAAGGTGGATAAAGCAACGTGGCCTGATGGGATTCACACCAGAATTCTAAAAGAACTAAGGGAAGAACTAGTAACACCACTAACTACCATTTTTAATAAATCATGGGAGGATGGTGTGGTATCTGAGGACTGGAGGAGGGCAGATGTGATTCTCCTTCACAAAAGTGGGAGCAAGACAGAGGCAGGAAACTACAGACCTGTCAGTTTGACCTCAGTGGTAGTGAAAATGATAGAATCACTTCTGAAGGAAAGAATTATTGAGTGCCTAGAGGCCAGTGGGGCACAGGACCCAAGGCAGCATGGATTCACAGCAGGAAGGCCATGTCAGACAAATCTAATTGATTTCTTTGACTAGGTGACCAAAGTAGTGGATCAAGGAGGGTCTGTGGATATGGCCTACCTAGACTTTAGCAAGGCATTTGACACAGTCTCGCACAAAAGATTAATAAACAAATTAGCCAGCCTGGGAGTGGGTCCCAGGGTGGTAGCCTGGGTAAAACACTGGCTGGACAACAGTACACAGTGGGTAATAGTAAATGGAGTCCACAGTGAAGAAAGGAGGGTTACTTGTGGGGTTCCGCAGGGTTCAGTACTGGGGCCGGTCTTTTTTAATGTCTTTATAAGTGACATTTCAGAGGGACTAGAAGGGAAAGTATGTCTCTTTGCAGATGACACAAAGATCTGCAACATGGTTGATACGCAAGGTGAGGTGGAAAGGATGAAAAGGGACTTGGCAAGGTTGGCGGTATGATCAAATGTATGGCAGCTTAGATTCAACACAAAGAAGTGCAAAGTAATGCACCTGAAAACAAAAACCCAGGAGAAGAGTACACGGGGGGGGGGGTGAGATACTGACAACAACAAAAATGGAAAGGGACCTGGGGGTAGTCATATCAGATGACCTAAAGGTGGGACAGCAATGTGAGAAGGCAGTGAGGAGGGCTGGGGGAATACTGGGTGCATAGGGAGAGGTCTCACCAGTAGAAAACAGAAAGTTGTTGGCCCTCTGTGCAGACAGTTGGTAAGACCACAACTGGAGTACTGTGTCCAGTTCTGGAGACCCCATCTCTGCAAGGACATAGACAGGATGGAGGCGTTCCAGAGGCGGGCAACTAAAATGGTGTAGGTCTGCAAGAGAAGCCATATGAGGAGAGACTAAAGGAGCTTAATATGTATACCCTTCAGGAAAGGGGGGGGACATGATAGAAACGTTTAAGTACCTCAGTGGAATCAGCAAAGTCCAAGAGGGTAGCATCTTTCAGAAAAACAGATGTGCAAGAACAAGAGGACACAATTTGAAGATAGAGGAGGGATGGCTCAGGGGCAATGTGAGGAAGTATTTTTTCACAGAAAGGGTGGTGGATAGAGACCCCATCTCTGCAAAGACATAGACAGGGTGGAGGCTGTCCAGAGGAGGGCAACCAAAATGGTTCAGGGTCTGCACCAGAAGGCATATGAAGAAAGACTAAAGGAGCTTAAGATGTATAGCCTCGAGGAAAGGAGGGAGAGCGGGGACATGATAGAAACTTTCAAATACCTCAAGGGAATCAACAAAGTCCAAGAGGGTAGCATCTTTCAGAAAAAGAGATGTATAAGAACAAGGGGGAACAATTTGAAGATAGAGGGGAGACGGCTCAGAGGAAATGTGAGAAAGTATTTCTTCACAGAAAGGGTTGTAGATGCATGGAACAGCCTTCCTGAGGAGGTCGTAGGGTCAAAAACAGTGGGAGAATTCAAGAATGCATGGGACAGACATAAGGCAATTCTAGTCGGGGGTAGGGGGTAGGAGGAAGGACGGATGTTGGTTAACTAGGATCTGCAGCTTATCTGTTAGGTTGGGAAATGGGCAGACTAGGTGGGCCATGCGGTCCTTATCTGCCGTCAAATTCTATGTTTCTATGTTTCTAGGGATCTCTAATAATCCCTCATCAGCTTACCGAACGGGGGCAGGAAGGGCAATAGGGACACAGGAGGTCTTGCAGGTAGCCAAGCTCATGACCATGCAGGGCCTTATAAGTCAGCAAATCGACCTTGAAGGAGATCCACCACCCAACCAGCAGTCAGTGCAGAGAACGCAGCACAGGGGTAATGTGACACGATCTAGATAGACTTGTCAACAGCCTAGCTGCTGCATTCTGCACTACCTGCAGGTGATGAAGGTCTCCTTCAGGCAGCCCTAGGTACAGGGCATTGAAGTAATCCAGGTGAGAGGTCACAAAGGCGTGCACTAATGCCGGCACATTGCCAGGTGGTGCCAGGTGTTTGATCCTGGCGATGTTTCTCAGATGGTAAAATGAGGTCTGGACCACAGCTTACACCTGTGATTTAAGCCTCAGGCCACAGTCCAGAATAACGTCAAGATTCTTCACCCAGTCCAAAGTAAGCAGCTGGGAGAACCCAAGCCTCAGTTCTGAGACTCTACCAGATTGCACCCTCGCCACCTGATGACCAGATTCCAGCACCAGTACTTAAGTCTTGTCAGGATTCAACCTCAACCAATTGGCTCTCATCCAGTCTTGGATCTCAGCAATGCAAGAATTAAGCACCAAAACTGTCTCATGCTGCTCAGGTGTAAAAGACATGTATAGCTGAGTATCATCTACGTAACAGTAAAAACTCAGCCCATACTCTCTTATAATATCCCCTAGCAGCAGCATATACATCACAAACAGCATGGGGGACAGAACAGAACCCTACCGGACCCCACCTGACAGGGGCATGGGTGCCAAGAAAAAATCAGATGCCTCTCGCTGCATCCTGCCAGTGAAGAAAGATTTAAACCAGTTGAGAACTGTACCAGCCAATCCAAAACAAACCCACAGGCACTCCATCAGCACCTCATGATCCACGGTGTCAAATGCTACCAAGAGATTGAGAAGAACAAGGATGGAACAAATTCCCTGATCCATCACTGCCTGGAGATCATTTAGCACCCGAACCTGGGGGGTTTTGGTGCTGTGCCCTTTCCTAAAACCCAACTGTAGAGAATCTTAGATGTTGTGGGTTGTTAAATGGGTCTCTGGTTGAACAGCCACCACCTTCTCAATAACCTTCCCCCCAAAGGGAAGGTTAGAGATGGATCTGTAGTTTGCCAGGCAGTCTGAGTCCAGTGTAAGTTTTTTCAGGAGTGGCAGGAGTGGCCTAGCAACTGCCTCCTTCGGGGGCTCAGGAAAAATCCCTGACACTAAAGAACTCCTGACTATCCTAGCTAGGACTGAACTGATGGTATCAACACACCACACAAGGAGGTGTGTTAGACCTGAGTCCAAACTATGGAAAGTTGACCGAAACTCCTGGATGACCCTCACCATATCCATGAACACCCACTGGTCAAAGCTGGACCAGACTGACTAAATACCTGCAACCTCAGGCCCATCACTGCAAGTTCCATTAGAGAACACTGGCAGTATTTTCATTCTGATGGAGGTAATCTTATCAGCAAAAAAGAGAAAGAAAACTCATCACACTTTTCTTATGAAAAGGCTCCCCCAGACTGAAGACAAGCTGGATTACACAGCCTATCAACAGTGCGGAAGAGCTGAACTGGTGTGCTAATTGCTATGGCAATCTCCTAGGACAGGAACTCTGTCTTCTTATAGATTACCGATTGATAATCCCTAAAATGGGCCATCAATATAAGCTTGTCCCTCTCCAAATCAGTCCTCCACGTGCGCCGCTCCAACCTTTGGCCACTCATCCTCAACTCCCTGAGGGTCCCATCAAACCAAGAGGATCCCAGTGTGAGGTGAGGGGTCGAACAAAGACAGATGTGATAGAGTCAAGGGCCTTAGCAATAGCCCTATTATAGGTCACCACAGGTTCTCCCAGCTCCTCACATGCACTCATCACACCTGACAGATCCAGAGCCCCATCAGACTCTCTGGGTTCAAACCCCTTAAAGGGTGGCACCGAGCCATTTCCATAAGAGTTGGTCTATTGGGGGGGGGCCTCAAACAAACACCTCACAGTATGGTGGTCTGACTATGTGACCAGCTCCACCATAAGGTCAGAGACTTCCATTCCAAGCAGGAAGACGAGGTCCAGTGAGTGGCCATGTGTATGAGTTGCTGAGGTAACAACTTGTGTCAGGCCCAATTAACACATCAGTTGGGGAAGTCTTGACCAAACTGCATGAGTTCATCATTGACCCAGGCATTGAAGTCACCCCAAATAATCCATCTAGATGACTTCAACACCAGTCCGATGATGAAGTCTGTGACTTTCTGCAAGAATTCCTTCCCATCCCCCGGGGGACAGTAGATGAGAAGAATCTTGCAACCTACACCTGCAAACCCTAGCATGGCTACACACTCAGAAGACCTCATTGTTCCTACCAGGAAGTCTGTGAGGTTCAGGTCTGACTTAAAACAAATTGCCACACCTACACCCCTATGATCCTGTCTTGTGCAGTGTATCACTGATTACCTGGTGATTCCAAAACAGGACCGGCATTTTCATCCAACCAGGTCTTGGTGATGCAAGCCAGATCTGATGTTCCAACAAGACTGGCAATAATTGACATCTTGTTCTTGATAGATCTGGCATTGCACAACATGACCCTAGAGGGACAAGAGGTTGAGGCTGGTCCAGCTACCTGCCCACTAACTGTGGAGCCCTTGGGTATGGGCACCAGACAGAGAAAACCCCTTTCCTGAGCCCATTTCACCCCAGGGTGCCTCCTGGTCCCCACCACCCCAATCTGCCCCCCCCAGCTTAATTCCTCCAGCCAGACCCTGCAAATCTTCACTTCCCTTCCCTCCGTACTATCCTCAATGCCCTATAGTGCCTGTATATGTCTGCTGTTAATGGGGGACAATTAAAGGATCAAAGATCGTGGAGTCTTGAGGGGGAATAAAACATTCCCCTAGGAGCAACTGACCAACACATCCTGGCTACTCAGATAACGTTACTATCACAGCAATAAACTAACATAACAAATTCTATTAATTCAAATTAAATAATCAGTAACCTAAGTTATCACTCACTCCTACACACACACACAATACTCACATTCACTCACACTCTCATTCCACCACCCCAAAAACCTCCCCCACCCTCTCAAAACAAATATAATTAACTGTTATAGTAAGGAGTCCATAGATCCATGGAGCAGAACTCAAACAAGTTCTTTAGACTATCAAGAGGCACTTTCCTCTGTCACCGTCCACCTCTCAAAACTGAAAATTTCCTGAAAAGCAGGTTTCCAGAAAGAGTCACAGAGAGAAAACATAAAGTTTTTCAATAATCCCAGTACTAACCCCATGAATCTTTAACCCCCAGGTTATCCTCTTCAGAACAAGCCAGACTATTACGGAGCCTCAAACCTTCTCACTGAGTGAGATTTCCCTTCTGGCTTCATTTTCAAGAGTTGCATAACCGGATTTGCCGACTTCCAGGTAAAAGCCACCAGATTAACACAGGTCCACGTTACTGGTGCCGGCCCTCTCACAGCTCTTCCAGACTGTGTAAGATCACACAACCCATTAAAGTCTGCACAAAATGTTTGCTACAACTGTTTAAACACCTTCTTTAGGTGGAACAATGGGACAAATTTCACATGATGGCTCACCTTATCTTGAGCAGTCTGGGGATCCTACAGCATTACACCCTGTAGGAAATTCTTCCCAGCCAGAGGAGTAAAAAACACCTTCCCATCTTCTGGACAGTCCAAATGATTTGAGGAAAGCGCTGCTGCACAGCAGATCAAAGGAACACTGCAAGGTTGTGAAAATTCAGTGTCTCCTTTCCCTGGAGAAGACATGATTTGCTCATTGTCCAGTGAGGTTTGGAGGCCACTCTACTGCCTCCCTACAGCATACAGTCTGTCATCCCCAGCAGACTCACCAGGTTTCCTCAGGCTTCCCGCTTCTGCATGCTCCTGCATTTACTGTAACTTTTAAGGATATGGACACCCAGCACACTGCCATGTCCGGTCTACTCCTTGCCTCCTCCCATTCAGTGCTCTGACACTCCTCCTGTTGGCACTCTGGCACTCCTCTTTGTCAGCACTTCCATGGCCAGTACTACAGACTACAGGCAGGGCTCAGCTGTCCACTTTCTTGGGCAAGATCCACACAGCAACTCAAGAATCTGGGGTATGTTTGAGTACTGCTCCACAAACTAGACCACCCAAAAAATAACAAAACTACCTCCTAATACTTCCTCACTTAGAAACCCTCGCTATATCTCCCATTCCTTAACCTGCCACTTACTAAAATAAATCAAATTAACCCACATGCTAAAAAAAGGTTAAACAAATAAATATTATTTAGCTGTTTAGTAAAAAGGACTCCTTCTCAGACATGACAGCAGCCCGGCGTGCCTGCTATCTTCTTGAGGATAATGATCTCCAGGATGGCAGGCAACACAGGTTTGTCTTGGGGAGATCCTGCCTGATGAACTTGGTTGACTTTTTCGACTGGGTGACTTGGGTGCTGTACAGGAGTCATGTGGTGGACATCTTCTACCTGGATTTTAGCAAGACCTTTGATTCAGTGCCACACAGTAGGTTGACCAGTAAACTGAACAGTATGGGATCAGGGCTGAAACAGGTCAGATGGGATGAAAACTGGTTTCAGGGTAGACAGCAGAATGTAGTAGTGGGGGGGGAGGTATTGGAATGCAGGGCAGTAACAACTGGTGTCCCACAGGGCTCATTGCTGGGATGGGTTATGTTTAACATCTTCATTGCCAACATCACAGTAGGGATCAAGAGTAAGATAAGTTTCTTCGTAGATGACACAAAGATCTGTTTGGAGGTGGATGGGGGGGTGGTAAAGAACTCCAAGAGGATTTGGCACATCTGGAACAATGGTGTCACACCTGACTGCTTGGATTCAATGCCAAAAAGTGAAAATGTGCATTTAGGAGCCAGGAATCCAGAATACGGTTACTGGTTAGGGAGGGGGTGCAGTTATCCAAGACCAAAGTGGAGAAGGATCTGGGGGTACTGGTAACCAGGAAAATGAACCACTCAGCCCAGTGTAGGAAGACAGCAGCAAGGGCCAACAGGATGCTAGGATGCACAGCAAAGAGGATTACTTCTAAGTATGGGGACGTCATCTTACCTCTCTCTGTACAGGTCCCTGGTGAGGCCACACCTGGAGTACTATGTGCAGTTCTGGCACCTCTTCATAAAGAGGGACATCATAATACTGAAATGGGTACAGCGCAGGGCAACAAAAATGATCCTGGGGTTGGGGGATAAACCTTATAAGCAGAGACTGAGTGAGCTCAATATTGTGTACCCTGGAGGATAGAAGAGAGAGGATGGATATGATTGAGACCTTCAAGTATCTGAAGGGCATGAACAGAGTAGGCACTAGGAGTTTGTTCACTCTTAAAAGTGGAAAAGAAATCAGAGGACACTCTGAAGTTGGAAGGGGGCAGGTTCAGGAAGGAGATGAGGAGACACTATTTCACAGAAAGGGTGGTTGCAGGGTGGAGCATGCTGCTAGAGGAAGTGGTATCATTAAGGAGAGTGGGGAGCTTCAAGAGGGTGTGGGACAGTTTCAAAGGGAGGGTGCAAGCCATGAGAGGACAGGGGGTGGTTGAGAGGGAAAAAGTGAAGGGGGCAACTGCAATCTAATGGACTGAAGTGCTGCACATTCAAGCAAACTAGATAGACCGTAAGGTCTGTATCTGCTGGCAGCTTCATATATTTGTATGTTCGTATGAAAAGTATATTTTCTAGACTGGGCCACAGGTGGGTTGATAACTGATTTGGACTGTGTTAAATAATAGAACCAGGTTGCCCCTTTGTCCCTTTATTAAGCGTTTTCAGCAGTTCATGCCTTAGTTTTCATTTTTATGTTTGCTTGCACGTATGTGCAAGAAAGATAGTGCCATCATCAGAGTTTTTCAGAGGTGTGTCAGCATCTTCCAATTCAGTCAGTGTGTTTGCAGGCGTGTCACAGTTCTCCAATCACTGCTGAAGCCGTCTATGACAGCAGTTGAAAATGCAGTGGCATACAGTTGAAAGAGGGAGCTACGCTTCAGTGAGCAGCCCCCCCCCCCAACACACACACACACAGATCAACTGTGTTGGTTACCTGATAGATTGCTGTAGTCTTGTCTAGCTTAGAGAGACAAGCCACACATCATTACTTTAATAAACTGTTCCCTGCCACAGCAGGACCACCAAAATGTGTGGGTGCCTAACAGTCCTTACTCACACCAGCTCTCCAAAGCACACCTTCATGGACTCCATGGGTTGTAATCCTCCAGAAAAAAAATACCTTAGCATTTGATGTGAAAACTCAGACTTCATTGTATGTGTAATTCCAAGCGTTTTCTCTTACTAGACTCTGTCAATGTGAACTCCTCGCTGCTAAAACCTATGCAAACGAACTTGAGCGTACTGTACTACCTGCAGCTGAAGCAAAGAATAGCCAGAGTGCACAAAGGAGAACATACTGCTATGCATTTCAGCAGAAGCCAGTGGGAGAGGTTTTTCATGACTGAAGCACTTTAATGCACCTTTTAGTGCTGTCATATACACACCCCTGTGTGGTAATTCACTGAACTGCACACTTAGTCTGGTAATGCAGCTTCAAAATATTTTTTTTTTCTCTGAATTGCCATGAGCTGGCATTTTTATGTGACTGCAGAAACAAGATGCTGTATGTCAGCCATGTGTCTGCATTCCCACACTCATCCCCCTCACAACTCTCAAACAAAGCCAATGGTGCTTACTGAATTGAGAAGAGTTACATGGATTTCAGAAGTTGTGCGAGATACACTGCACATTGCCTCATCTACTCTCTTTGTTTCAACCCTCCACCTCCACTTCTCTTGGGCAAAGCATGAAGGCTAGTTCACACAAGCACATTCAGATACTTAATAATTCACTTCCTTCAAATCAGGAAAGGCATGTTGTTGGTCTATTACACTATGAAAACAAGCATTTGTCAATGCCGAACGCTCAGCTTGCAGGTGTTTGCAGTGGTATTTGCATGGACATGGCTTAAAAAATCAGTGACAAAAAAGTACAAGCATTTGTCAATGCTGAATGTTGCTTGCTTCTATGTGCTGTTTAGGTATTTGGAAGTCATTGGAGTGCAAATATTGAAAATTAGGTGAACTTATGGTGCGTAGGAACTGCGTAATGCACACTCGTAAAACAGTCATTTTTAGGAGTTTTTTCACCAAATTTTCAACATAGCCATTTTAAGACCTCTGCTCATGAACAGTGTCACTGTGATTTTCTTAATGTGTCCCATACATTGAGTTCGCACACCGACTGCACCATTGTGCGCTACATGGGCGGAAACACGTTTTGGTCAGGATGTGAAAAATGACAGCTGTACTGCTCATGAGGAGGTATAGTAAAATGGCAATGTTGAAAATCTGGAGAGAAAATATTGAAAATTCACGAACTTACGAACGTACGTAGAACTGCGCAGTGCACGCTCGTAAAACAGTCACTTTTAGGAGTTTTTTCACCAAATTTTTAACATAGCCATTTTAAGACCTCTGCTCATAAACAGTGTCACTGTGATTTTCTTAATGTGTCCCATACATTGAGTTCGCACACTGACTGCACCATTGTGCGCTACATGGGCGGAAACACATTTTGGGCAGGATGTGAAAAATGACAGCTATACTGCTCATCAGGAGGTGTGGTAAAATGGCAATGTTGAAAATCTGGAGTGAAAATATTGAAAATTCGCAAACTTACGGTGATGCATAGAACTGTGCAGCGCACTCATCAGCTTCAGTCATTTTTGAGGAATTTTTCACCAAATTTTCAACACAGCCATTTTAAGACCTCTGCTCATGAACAGTGTCACTGTGATTTTCTTAATGTGTCCCATACATTGAGTTCGCACACTGACTGCACCATTGTGCGCTACATGGGCGGAAACACATTTTGGGCAGGATGTGAAAAATGACAGCTGTACTGCTCATGACGAGGTGTGGTAAAATGGCAATGCTGAAAATCTGGAGTGAAAATATTGAAAATTCGCAAACTTACGAGCATGCATAGGAACTGTGCAACGCACACTCGTAAACAGTCATTTTTAGGAATTTTTTCACCAAATTTTCGACACAGCCATTTTAAGACCTCTGCTCATGAACAGTGTCACTGTGATTTTCTTAATGTGTCCCATACATTGTGTTCACACACCAACTGCGCAATTGTGCGCTACATGGGTGGAAACACGTTTTGGGTGAGATATGGAAAATGACAGCTGTACTACTCAATACTTATAACAGCTAGATAATGCAGAGAAAAACAGAAAAAAATCCCCATTGGTTTAAAATACTCATTAAAAAAACCTCAAAAAAAACAGAAGAAGATGTCAGAGAAGTTTAACAGTACTATACTGCCTTCAGCCAGAAGCAACCTTGGGTTAAACGTGCTTGGTGGAACACACATACAAAGAATCCTACTGCATATAAATTTAATTGACATAAGATAACACTGCTGAAGCAGATAACTCCTAAATCAAGCTATGAGTGTCACAGTTAGTATAAGGATGTGATTACTGAAAGGCAACCCCCACCCAGATTAAAGGCAAACTAAGATTGTTATAGGGCTCATGAAGTTTCAATGTCTGCATTATAGACAAGAATTTACCAGTAAAGTTGTCTTAAAGACATACGTGCACACTGTGTGATGTGTAAAACCTAGCTGGACCTGTCACCCAGCTGTACTCTCCAGCTAGATATAAGGCCCAAGAAATTTCAAAAACCTCAGGACTATATAAATGATAGTTTAAATATAAACTGATAATATTAGTGTCAAACAAAAAACTCTAGTCGAGGAACCTCAAGGAATTAAGACCACATAGCTTGATATGTACTGATGTCAATATACACTGAGAATGTAACAACTTGATGTACCACAAGTGTCTAAGAAATCTGAAAAAGAGATAAAAATTTAATTTCTCTCCTCCTCTTCATACAAACAATACACCCTAACCCACCCCACATCACCATAATGTGGTTGGGGGAGATACATAGCTTTAAGGAGATGTTGTCTCTCTCTCTCTCTCTCTCACCCCCTTTTTCCCCCTCTCTTTCTCTCTCTCTCCCACAGACACACACACACACACACACACACGCACACACACACTCACTCTCTCCTAGTGAACCTATATTCACTTCAGTCACTGCAATTGTTCCCCAAAAGAATTCAACTTGTCATGAAATCCTGAGTAAAATGGCTTATGTCTGATGCCTCTGTAACCAATGCAAGTCAATGGGAACAATTTCCCTGTAAATTACTCTCTATAGATCTGGGAGCCCTGCTGTATGTAGTATGCCAGGGTCTTACAATATAATTCTTATTTTAATGCAGTGCATTCAAAAAAATTATACTGAAGCAAATGGTTTGTTGCCTTTTACTGAACCAACTTACATGGATGTTACAAAAACAACAAAGTGTCTAAGTGTTTGGCCCAACAAGGTCTTCTTCTGAAGCTTACATGAGTAAACTTACAAGGGATGTTCTAGCCTGTGTGACAATGGTTTCAACTATGCCACTGAATTTGACAAAAACAGCAATTAAATAACTTAGGATAATGCAGGGTATATAAATGAAATCAGTGCGCACATGTGAAGGCATTGTTGTCATGTCAAAAGACAGCAACAGTACAGCAGCTACCTGAATTCACCTGCTTTTAATTGCTGTTTTAAAAGGGGGATATTTTTTAAATATCCTGTAAATAGTTTCACAATAATTCCCTCATACCTTTTTACCAAGTGTCTGCTCTACATAATTCAATGGTTGGCAGCTCCTCCACAGCACACAAATGAACAGAGACTATTTTAATTGTCATTTTTCATATCTTGCCCAAAATGTGTTTCCGAGCATGTAGCGCACAATGGCGCAGTTGGTGTGCAAAATCAATGTTTGGGACAGATTAAGAAAATCACAGTGATACTGTTCATGAGCAGAGGTCTTAAAATGGCTATGTTAAAAATTTGGTGACAAAAGTTCATAAAATGACTGTATTACGAGTGAACATTGCGCAGTTTCCACGCACCCTCATAAGTTCATGAATTTGTAATATTTTCCAGTCCAGATTTCCACCACTGGCATTTTCCACATTCCCTTATGAACAGTACAGCTGTCATTTTTCCACCATGGCCAAAATTTGTTTCGCACTTCCAGCGAAGAAATGTGTGGTCACTGTGGGAAATCACTGTTTGGGACAGATTAAGAAAATCACCATGACACTGTTCATGAGTGGAGGCCAAAATGCCTGTGTTAACAATCTGCTGTAAAAAATTCCCAAACTAATTACATTATGGGTGTGCGTTGTGCAGTTTCTATGCTCACTCATGACTTCACCAGTTTTTCTGATATTTTTACTGCAGATTTTCAATATTGCCATTTTTTTTACACCTCCCCATGAACAGTACAGCTGTCATTTTTCACATCCTGTTCGAAATGTGTTTTCACAACTGTGGCACCTAATGGCGTAGTCACTGTGCAAAATCAGCTTTCAGCTAACAAACTGATATTGCCACTGTTCATAAGGTGGGGGGTCACAAAAAAACAATGTTGAAAATTTGGAGTGAAAATACCAGTGAACATCTGCGGCATTCCCTGTAGAGACTGACAGGCCTCAGGGGTGTGACTTGGGATTGTTGCCTGTAATGCTCATACCATTCCACCCCCACCCACATCCTGCAGCTAGTGAGAGGCATCAAGTTGTGCCTTGGACTCTTCGGCCTCAAAGTTCACCCCATTCTCCTATACTGCACCCATCTCACCATATTTCCTAATAGAATGGGGTCAACATAAGGGCCAAAGACCCCAAGGCACACCGTGACACCTGTCGGTGTCTGCAGGGTAGGGTGTGGTGAAATGCCATAGCCGTTATGCATGACGACCCAAAGGCACACCCCAATGCCTGTCACTATCTGCAGGGTGGTGGTGGGGTTGGTTTCAGTTCAATACTTCACTGCCATTCCTATTATGCAGCTCTGTAACTCCTACACTACCAGTGCCAATGCCAGCAAGCAAACATTCGGCATTGACAAATGCTTGTTGTATTTAAGTTCAATATCTGTTTGTCCTATTTTAGATCAGCCTTTTCCTCCTACCTTGTACAGTACAGTTCTCCATTGTTTTTAGACTGCTCTAGAATTTTTTTAGATGTGAAATAATTAATTGTGATCATTGTTAAATATGGCTACTCTCCTGGGTGTTGGGTTCCTGGCAATATGGAGGTCCCTAGTGAGGACTGCCCATGTAGTTCTTACACAAAAAAGCAGCAGGAAGGAGAAGCCAGAAAACTACAGAGCAGTCAGCCTGACATGTATAGTAGAGAATGTATTAGAGGCCATACTGAGAGAAAGACTGGTGGACTTTTCTCAAGGTAAATGGGTTGCAAGACAACAGACAGCTCAGGTTCACCAGAGGGAGGTCATGCCAGATGAGACTGATATTGTTTCTGGACTGTGTGACTACGTAGACCAACAAAGGACAGGCAGTAGACAGTTCCGTGTCGTAATAGCAAATCCAAAAGAGTGATCACTATTATGGTGAGTGTATATCACTGAAAAGCAATTCGGTGACATACACATAACAGCGATACTACATACGGACAGTACTTATCATTGTTTATGGGGGGGACTGCACACCCTCCACATCCCCCTACTGAATGATTATCAACTCCAAGGTGGTGCATGTTGGGGATGGGGCGAGACACCCAAAAAAGAAAAAGAAAAAAAAGAGCCGCAGGCAGCAGCAAAATATTTCTCCCTGTCCCATCCCCAAACCCAGATCCTTCTATGCTGGAGTCAGCCACCCTCGCCACTACACCACATGGGCTGGCTTGGCAGTACCAGCGGCACTGCCACATAGAAACCCTCTATCCTATCCCTCCCCTTCCCCTCACTAATCCTGCCTTCCGGTTGCCCTTCTGAATGGTCATCTTTGACCAGGTTGCTACCCTTGCAGGGTAGTCATTAACATTTCGGCAAATATAACTCACTCATTTGTGAGTCACTCAGTAGTAGTCACCCTCTTGACTTGATACCGCAGTGAATATATGGTAGCTACACTTTAGAATGTTCTTTGATTCAGTAACCAAGAGAGACTGGTCAAGAAACTGAATAACTTAGGGATGGACAAATGGAAAATAACATGGGTAGAAATATGGTGATGGGATGCTACAGAGAGTAGAGGTATGGGGAGTTCTAGTATGTTAAAGAGGTAACATGTTGGGCATTGCAGGTCATGGTCCTGGGGCCACTCCTACTTAATATATTTATCTGTGACATAAGGGTAAGCATACAGAGAAAATACTCAGCAACTGTAATTTGTAATTTTTTTTTTTACCAGGAAAGGCTCACTAAGCAATAAGAACTTGTTTCCAGATGCTCCCATGGGGGAGCAGGGGGCTTACATGGACCAGTTTTTTTGATAGAGGAATGTTGCCATAACACCAGGGAAATTCCCCTGCTGTTAGGTTTTGTTTTCTCTGATATGAAATGCTTAATACCTTTTATGTTCATGATGTATACCTTCTATGCAATGTTTCTTATTTTTTTTTTGTGTGTTTTCTTCCTTTGTGCAATTTCTGGTATGATGTATGACTACTGTGATGCAATGTTTATGTTTCTTAATAAAAATTCCCCTGCTGTTCAGAGGAAGGCGCTGTGTGACGGTTTGTGAGCCTCAATAATGCAGGATCCAAGGCAGGAGCAGAATACTCCAAATTTGAGGGACATTTTCTAAACAAAGCTTCATCTTTGAAAGGGGAAAATACATTGGGAAATGAAGGAAATTCTACTGTTGTGGAACCCTCCATGGATGTACCTAATGTAGAAGCAGAGCCGATAAAAATCAAGCATTGTCGGAACACATGGAAATGATGGTCATTCAAAACAATACAGATAGACATCACAGACAATCCAGATAAATTAGGGGATGAGAAGAAACGGAAGAGACAGCTTTATTCATATCCACATAACTCGGGGAAAAGAAGTGTCTAAACAGAGATTTTTTTTATTTTGGCTTTCCTCCGGTTCCACTGATCAAACCTCAGGACAGCAGATCGAGTCTGGAACACCTGCTTCATCATCCAATTGGAACCCAGAGATCTCCTTTTGCAAAGGCTGGGTGGAAGAAAACTGCCCAAGGTACTTGGACACCAGACTTAGATATTCCATTGCCTAGATCACCTGAATGAAGACAGCTTGTCCCCCCAGTGGATGTAGTTCTCCCAAAAAAGAATGTTGTACAGCAGCTTTCTAGTGCACAGAAATGGGACCAACCAACAAATATGGCTACGGACACAGGTACTGTAAACTTAGACGATATAGAGAGCACAAATGGCATTTTTTATGACACAATACCATGGCTACCAGAAGACAGTAACAAAGCTGGTGATGAAATTAGAATTTCACAACCTAGTAATAATTGTGACCCTCCTAAAGTACCTGATATTATACAGAAACAACCCACAGTCACATATGCTAGTTTGTTACAAAAAACAGTTGAAAACGCTAAACGAAGACATGCAGTAAGATTGCGCTATATGGGAGGCCTTTCTATGCCACCAGATAGATTTTTTGTGGGGAAAGAACTGATAAAGTTTAAAATGGGTTTCTTTTCATCAGAAGCGTATGCATTGATACATGCCATGGGGAGGAAACTTTTGATATAAGTTTTTGTTCTGAAACACTGCTGAACAGGTTTTGGACAATTCATTCAGCCTAGAAAGAAGACCCTATTTGGAAGTGCTTTCAGGCCATCCCCCTAATGAAACCAACTGTTAAAACTGTGACTGTTTTATTTCGCAATGAGGGGGTCAATATTGCAGACATCTCATATTGGCCGGAAAAAACGCTGTGAAATCCAAGTTGTGCCTGAACCTATTATTGACTATGAAGGCTTTTGGACAGGAGGTTGAAAATTTAGGGTTAAATTACAACAGAATGTACAGGGTATACAATATCTTCCCAATTGTTTCTTTTTAGGGAGAGACAAAGGCATTCTATTTTATCAAGGGCAAACTAAAACTTACGTTAAATGAGGTTCCACCAGACATATCAGTATACAATGTGAAAAACTAAAGTGCTCCATGTATGGAGGCCTAGATCACCTGGGATATCATTGTACAGCCACTCTTAGATGTAACTTAAGTGGAACTGAAGGCTGCTTGTTTACAACTTGTCCATGGGCTGCGCATAATACTGATGATTCCAACTACGCAGAACAAGACTTTTATATTAAAAAGCAGCAAGGGCACAATATCAAAACATTCCTCCAGAAGAATGAGGTGAGATGGGAGACCACAGGATGGTGCCAGATCCACACCACCACCACAGCACAAGACCACTTCCAAAGGGAGTACTCATAATTCAGAAAAGGGAGAGAGGATACTCATGTAGAACACCCCCCAGCTCTGGAACCCTCTCATCCTTCAAGAATTTAAAAGCTAACCCAAACCCTTTACAGGAACAATTGGCTACATCCCCCAAACAAATGCCTCCCTCTCTTCCTCCACTGCTTCTTGATATGGATGAAGCTTTCCAAATGGTAAAACAAGGAAAAATAAAGCCAGCTAAAACTCCCACATATGTTCCAGATGAAAGTACAAACCAAAATAATTACTCTGTGCTACAGTGGGGAGACACAGAGATGGAAGAAAAGTCAGATTCTGCTTCTGTTTCCTCTAAAATGTAATCTCAAGTGGAGCTAATGTCAGACGTGGAAGATAAGGCCCCAGCAACCCCAGCAAGGAATTGGACAAAAAAAAAATTGGGGACTAGATCAGGGATGAAAAAAAATAAAATGAAACAGAGGAGAAACTGAAACATGAGCTGTAAATGGAACCTTATCAGCTAATGGTCTCCTCCTTGAATACAAATAGTATCAAATCCTATAGGAAAAGAGGGGCCACATTTGCATATTTTTCCATACTTATTTTGATTTAATTTTTTCCAGGACACTAGACTCCATAGGAACATTGAAATCCAAGCTGCCACAAAGGAATGGTTTTGAGGAAAAGTGTCTGGACAATGGGGGAAGACAAATGTTGTGCGTTAGGCATTGGAATAAATAATGATTATATTGTAATCAAACAATTGATCTTTCTCCAGGTAGAGCCATGGTATTGGATGTTGCATTTAATGATTTAGATTTTAGGTTAGTCAATTTGTATGCCTCCCAAAAGAAGCATGACAGGGTAGAACTTTTCAAACTGATTCAACCGTTTCTATTTACAGCAAGACACATACTTATGGCAGGGGATTTCAACTGTGGTAGATTTCATTCTGATACAGGGCAAAAGACTAGGAAATATTTTGTGATACCCTTTTTTAAATAAATTAATTCTGCAAACTGGTTTAGTTGACTGCTTTGCTACTTTACATAAAACACCACCACACGTATATCATAGGCATAAACTTTCCTCTCGGATAGATTTTGTATTCACATCCACATCCTTGCCAATAATTTCTGCTCATACAAGACCCATGGCCTCCTCTGATCATGATTTAATAACAATAAAAATAGCTATTTTTTCAAAAATGGCTTCAGGGAAAGGTTATTGGAAATTAAACAACACCTTGTTGACAATACCCATCATACAACAAGATCTGAACAACCTTATTACAGCTAGGAAATCAGTTTTTTTCTGTATGACTCATTGATATCTTGGTGGACAGACAATAAGTGGGATTTTTATGACTTCCTTAACTTAACAGGGAAACTTTGGGGTACATGTAACAAACTGACGTACAGTATTTTAAGAGATTAACTGTATAGGCTATTTACATTGCAATCTACTACAGAGGGTGATTACTCCCATCACGTATCAGAAATCAAACAGCAAATGATAGAGGTTCAACATAATAGAATGAACTCTTCAGTACAAGAACAACATTTTGGTACAAATGGGAACTCCATACACATAAATCCTTTGGAAAACTGTACAGCCTGATGGAAAACTAGACAAATAAAGGTACTGAACTCTGAATTAGGGAAACCAATTGCCGCACAAACAGAAATGTTAAAAATTGTGGAAACACATATTATAAAAACACTAGGTCATACACATACAGCTATGGATAGTTCAAGATTATGGTAAAGCAAAATCTCTCTGCCCTCCCTGCCATCAGAAATAAAAACACACACTCATACAACCTATTACTAGTTCAGAAGTAAGAGCCGCAGTACAACACACTCATACAACCTATTACTAGTTTAGAATTAAGAGGCACAGTACAACACACTCATGCAACCTATTACTAGTTCAGAAATAAGAGCCATAGTACAACACACTCATGCAACCTATTACTAGTTCAGAAATAAGAGCCACAGTACTGTTTCTCCTGGCACTGCAGACTGCCCTTTTGTACTGGGCTCCTGTGTCTATTGGTGGCTTTTTCTGCCCACAAAGAAATCTGCAGCAGTCCCGACACAGGTCTGCTGAGCCTGTTGACTCCCTCTCTCTCACTCACTTGGTCCGTTTCTGCTGGCGCTGCAGGCTGGGCTTTTGTACTGGCTCATGCCTGCGTTGCCACCTTTTTCTGCCAACAAAGAAATCCGTAGCAGTCACGATAGAGCTCCTTTGAGCTCGCTCACTCCCCCTCTCTCACTCGCTCGTTGTGTTTCTCCCAGCAATACAGGCTGCCCTTTTGCACTGGGCTCCTGACTTCATTGACACCTTTTTCTGCCCACAAAGAAATCCACAGCTGTCTTGACAGAGCTCCATTGAGGCCACTCACTCCCCCTCTCTCACTTGCTCATTCTGGTTTTCCCGGCACTACAGGCTGCCCTTTTGTACTGGGCCCCTGCATGCATTGCTGCCTTTTTCTGCCCACAAACAAATCTGCAACAGTCCCAACAGACCTCCGTTGAGCTCACTCCCTCCCCCTCCCTCACTCGCTCATTCTGTGTCTCCTGCCGCTGCAGGTTGCCCTTTGGTACCGCCTGCATTGATGCATTTTCTGCCCACAAAGAAATCCACAGCATTCACAATAGAGCTCCGTTGAGCTCGCTCACTACTGCTCTGTCACTCACTTGTTCTGTTTCTCTTGGCGCTGCAGGCAGCTCTTCTGTACAGGGCTCCTGGCTGCATTGGCACCTTCGTCTGTCCACAAAGAAATCCACAGCTGTCTTGACAGAGCTCCATTGAGGTTGCTAAGTCTCCCTCTGTCATGCACTCATTCTGTTTTTGTCCTGGCGCTGCAAGCGGCCCTTTTGTATGGGGCTCCTGCCTGCAATGGCACCATTTCTTGCCCACAAAGAAATCCACAGCAGTCCTGATAGAGCTCCATTGAGCTCACTCAGTCCCCCTGTCTCACTCACTCGTACTGTTTCTCCCACTGCTGCAGGCTGGCCTTTTGTACTGGGCCCCTGCCTGCATTGATGCCTTTTTCTGCCCACAAAGAAATCTGCAGCAGTCCTCACAGCGCTCCGGTGAGATCACTCACTCCCCCTCCATCACTTGCTCTCTTGTTCTGTTTCTCCCAGTGCTGCAGGCTGCCCTTTTGTACTGGGCTGTTGTG
The DNA here is from genome assembly GCA_016271365.2 of Neoceratodus forsteri. Classification (NCBI taxonomy): domain Eukaryota; kingdom Metazoa; phylum Chordata; order Ceratodontiformes; family Ceratodontidae; genus Neoceratodus; species Neoceratodus forsteri. The sequence continues at coordinate 26,130,077 of JADMNL010000035.1, read as the reverse complement.
TTGGGGCCTTTTTCTGCCCACAAACAAATGTGCAGCAGTCCAGACAGAGCTCAGTTCAGCTCGGTCACTCCCCGCCTCACTCGTTCGATCTTAATCTGTCCCAAACAGTGATTTCCCACAGCGATCGTGCTATTCTCTGGCAGGAGTGAAAAACATATTTTAGCCAGGATGTGAAAAATCGCAGCTGTACTGTTCATAAGGAGGTGTGGAAAAATGCCACTGCTGAAAATGTGGCATGAAAATATTACAAAACTGCGAAGTTACAAGGCTGCGTTGAAACAGTTCAACACACGCTTGTAACACAGTCATGTTATGGAGTTTCGTCATCCAATTTTCAACATAGGCATTTTAGGACCTCTGCTCATGAACAGTGCCACTGTTATTTTCTTAATCTGTCCTGAACAGTGATTTCCCACAGCGACCGCGTTATTCTGTGCTGGAACTGTGAAAAGACATTTCAGTCAGGATGTGAAAAATGACAGCTCTACTGCTCATAAGGAGGTGTGAAAATGCCACTGTTGAAAACTCATGTGACAATATTACACAAATTTCATGGGTTACAGGTGGTATGGAAAGTGTAATGCACACTTCTAACACAGTCATTTGATGGGCTATCATAACCAAATTTTCAACATAGGCATTTTAGGACCTCTGCTCATGAACAGTATCAGTGTCATTTTCTTAATCTGTCCCGGACAGTGATTTCCCACAGCGACTGCTCTATTCTGCACTGGAAGTGCGAAAACACATTTTGGCCAGGATAGGAAAAATGACAGCTGTACTGTTCATAAGTAGCTGTGGGAAAATGGCAATGTTGGAAATCTGGAGTGAAAATTTTATAGTTTTGCGAATTTAAGAGTGTGTGTGCAAACTGTGCAATGCACGCTGGTAACAGTCATTTTAAGGCGTATCATTACCAAATTTTCAACGTAGCCATTTCAGGACCTCTACTCATGAACAGTGTCACTGTCATTGTCTTAATCTGTCCCGAGCATGGATTTCCCACAGTGACCGCGCTATTCTGTGCCAGAAGTGCAAAAACACATTTCCGCCAGGATGTGAACAATGACAGCTGTACTTTTTACAAGAAGGTGTGAAAAAATGCCAATGTTAAAAATCTGGCTCGAAAACATTGGAAATTCACGTAGTTACGAGCGTGCATAGCAACTGTGCAGCGCACACTCGTAAAACAGTCATTTTTTTGGATTTTTTCCACCAAATTTGCAACGTAGGCTTTTTGAGAGCCCACCTCATGAACACTGGCACTGTCGTTTTGTTAATCAGCCCCGAAAGGTGATTCCACGCACTGACCGCAAAATCACCTTTTGGGGATGATTAACGCCATGACAGTTCAAGAATGTATGAGGAGGGTCCCAAAAACCCCATGTTGAAAATTTGGTGAAACAATTCCCAAAAATGCCCGAGATATGCACTAAAGTTGAAAAAACCCTATGCATTACATTATACAGCTTACCGGCATTTCTTCAGTTTGTGGTCAGCTTTGAAGAGTGTAGACATGTTCCCGGTCTACCGAAGATTGTCATGAACTCGAGATGTAAGTATGGAGTGGGGGGTGTGGGGAGCAGTAATGCGCAGTGGGTGGAGTGCGGGTGGGGCAGGAGACTATGAGGGACAGTTTCCTTTTGCAGAAAAACAAAGACATCACAGGAACATTTTTCCTTTTACAGGGGCATGTGGCACGCTGGGGTAGGCTCCCAGCATGTCAACGGAGGCTTTCTTTTGGGTGCAGCAGTAGCCGACAGGGGATGGAGCACCCCTGTCAGCACACAAAGGGGGGTTCATTATGCCGACGGGGATTGGGCACCCCATTGGCAGGCAACAAAGGTGGGGGGTTACAGAATGCTGACAGGGAGTGGGCTCCCCCGTCGGCAATAGAAACATGGGGGCACCGAAGCTGATGGGGATTGGGGCCCCTGTCGGCTAATAAACACAGTGGAGGGGTGGGTTATATTGTTTATGAACATGGCAGCAAACTGCTGCCATGTTCACAAACAATATTAGGGTTTCTACATCCCGTCCTGTAATGACAGGTCACTCCCTCATTGCAGCAGATAGCTGATACTGCAATGACGCGGCGGCCCCTGATTGCAGCGGCAAAATTATCAGAAGTTGGAGGCAAGGTTCCAAACCTGTGTCACCAGCAGCGTGCTACAGCATTGGGGAAAGCGGGACTAGCCTTTGCAGGCTGTGGGGGCATTGGCCACAACAGTGCCGTGCCTCCACAGCCTGCTTCTGAGCAAGCTGCTGCAATATGTTTCTTGTGCTGCGTGCAATCAACATAAAAAGGGTAGCAGTAATTCTAGCAACTCTTCAAATGGTAGAGCAATACTGGACTATTCTACAGGCCCCTCTGATACTGACGAGTCTGAGGCCCCCAAGGAGGGAGAGTCAGGGGAATCAGAAACAGGACAGTCCTCCAGTTATATCCAGGGGGCAAGATGCAGCCAGAGACAACGAAAGACATGCTTCCAATCAGTGCACTTCCAAAGAGGAGGACGAGGGGGGGACAGTGTGGAAAAAGAGGCAGGAATGACTATTAGTATAGCAGGCCTTAAGTAATGCAAATGCATTTTCCAGGCCATACACCCCCCCACATTTCTACCTTTACTTCTACAAACATGGATTTCATGGACTGTGGCAGCACAGCAATACCATTCTTGCTTCCGTTGTTAGTAATGGCTGTGTAGATAATGTTAACTTAATGCCTATTGTCAATCTTTCTAATCATGATTTAACAGCAGCAGGATCATCTGTTTTGAGTAAAGGTTTGGCATTTTGTCCTTCTACAGATATTAATTTTTTTAATACATGCATGGATTTGCATAAGTTTTGGTGTAATTTAACATTTAAATGTGTATTTGAAGGCAAAGAAGAAAAAAGTTTACTGATGTTGCCCCGAGCCCCGGTTAAGTCCTAGCTCTGAATTTTGTCCCTCCTAGAATACTGTAGTTTCTACATTTATTCGTAAGTGTGAGCTAGACTTAGAGAAATTACTGAGTACAACATCTAGTCTGTATATTGATAATTGCAGTAAGGAAGAATGTTGTTCTCTAAAAGCACTTAGTGAGAACAACGCCATTACTAAAAAAGCAGCAGATAAGGGTGGGGCAGTGGTAATTCTAAATACAGGGGATTATGTGAAGGAGGTTCTGAGATTGTTAAGTGATACATCCTTTTACAGAAAAGTGCCTAGAAGTGTCATAGAACAATTTTAGAGTGAAATTGATGCCCCTACTTATGGAAAGCTATGTTAAGGGGTATATTACAAATGTACTGTATAGAACCCTCACTGTCAACTGCCCAGTAATCCCAGTAATTTATGCACTGCCTAAAATCCATAAAAATCCAGTATAGCCACCCAGCTGACTAATAGTATTGGGGCGGGGTGGCTAACAGAACCCCTTTCTATGTATGTAGATCAATTTTTGCAGCCTTTGGTCCAGAATTTGAGGTCTTATATAAAGGATTCCACGGAAGTGGTTAAACTAATGGAGGATATTTATGTGGAACCCCAGTGGTATCTGACAGTGGTAGATGGTAAATTCATTGTACACTGTTATTCCACATCAGGAAAGTTTAGATTCCTTGACCCATTTTCTTGATACTAGGATGGAAACAGAATGTGCTGAAATTCCAACACAATTTCTGGTGAAAATGGCAGAAATGGTATTACAAAAACATGTTTTTCTTTTTCAAAACCAGCTGTATCACCAGATACATGGCACAGCTATGGGTACAGCCATGGCACCAAGTGTTGCAAACTTGTTTGTAGGGAAGTGGGAGCAAGATCATCTTTACAGCGCTGCCACAAATCCATTCCTGTTCAGGCTGGATTTGTGGTGGCACTTTATAGATGATATATTAATCATATGGAAAGACACAAGTGAAGAGTTCAGGAGTTTAATTGGGTGGATGGAAAGCACCAGCAGTTGTTGGTGGTATAAATATGAGATAAGTCAAACTGAAATAACATTCTTAGATTTGAAGCTGTACAAGGACAGTAGTGGTGAATTTGTACCACACTTTTTCCAAAAAGTACAGACCATAATAGTCTCCTAATATACGATAGTTGTCACCCACACCATGTACGTTTCAATATACCCAAGGGACAGTTGGTAAGGACCCTTAGAAATTGTACTGAACCAGCTGAGTTCAAACAAAAAAGTGCATTACAAGTAAAGAGGTATCTAGAAAGGGGTTACAGCAAACAATGTATTGCTTCGGCAATTCAGAAAGTGGAAAATATGGACAGGAACCAAACCTTATGGAGTACAAAGAATGATAGAAACAGTACAATGACCTGCCCTTTAGTTACCAATTTTTCTAGACGGGCACATCAGGTTAAACAGGTGATAGCCAGTAACTGGTCCATCTTGGAACTGGAAACTAAACTTGCTGATGTTGTAGAACAGGGCCCAAAAGGGTTTTTTCAAAAGTGCAAAAGCATAAAAGATATGGTAGTAAAGAATATAGGCCCGGGTCCAGAACCCTTGAAACAGACTCTTTTGGCTCCAGCACCTGTGGAAATTGTATGTATTGTATGTATGTCAATACTTGTAAAGTATTCCATCACCCTACTACAGGCAAAGAAATTCCACTGAAACATTTTATTACTTGCAACAGCAGTGGGTTGGTATACCTACTTAGCTGTACTTGTGGAGCTTTCTATGTAGGGAGGATGGTGAGAAGGTTTAAAGTAAGGATTGGAGAACACGTAAGAGCAGTGGATAGAGGGGGCATGTTATATGCTATAGAAAAACATATTTCTGGAAGAGGAGCATAAAATCACAAGTTTAGTTTCACAGGTATTGAACTGATTAATTTGGGAGGAAGGGGGATCTTAAGAAGATTCTGGGACAGAGAGAAAGTTACTGGATTTTTGAAGTGGGCGCATGACAGAATAAGGGGTTAAAGAGCAGGTTCCTAGTAGCTGCCTGCCCTAGCCCATTTGATCCATTACCGGATCAATAGCTCGCTGCTGAAGTTTGTCTTAAAAATTCTACATACCAAAGAAGTTCTATCTCATGAATTTGTATATTCGCATAGCAGCCAAAGACGTTTTCAGTCCGAACATGCCCTCACATCAGCCTCATGGTTCTTGTTTTTGATGTCACAAAACGGCTTCATTCGATTGTTGCACTAGTCCTTTTTCTGCTGGTATTGTACACCGCTTACCTTTTATTGCTGAGATTTTCAGATATCAAAAGCGATCAATTGACTAATAGGGACCCTATTAGTTGATCGATCACTTCATATAGAAAACCCAGCAGTAAAGGGTATAAATATGTTTGACAATACCAGCCCCAGAGAACTGAATGGGTACTCTCATGCAGCCTTCATTTTGTGACATCACAAAACAGGGCTGCGTGGGCTGACGTGGGGGCGTGTTTTTCAGACTGGGAAGTTGGTCTTTTTGGCCGCTATACGAATATACAAATTTATGAGGGATATAACTTCTTCAGCATGTGGAATTTTTAAGCCAAACTTCAGCAGTGAGCTACTGATCAGGTAAGGGATTGAACATGCTGGGGGAGACGAGCAGCCCGAAAGTAGGAACCTGCTGTTTAAATGACAATATAGATCTTGCAGCATTTTTGGAAAAGTATAAATGTTGGCAATTACTTCAAGATAAAAAAATTCCTGGGGGTGGAATACTGCTCTCTGTGATGAAGTTTAAGTGCCTGGAACTAGATGGAGCATTCTTTCCTTAAGGGGAAAGGACCTAACTTTAAACAAAGTGCATAAGAGGCTACAGTAGCCTGACAAGAGTAATTTAAGTAATGGGGAAGTGATTAAACCTTTAAAGCCTGGAGTGTAAAACAAAATGAAAAATACTACAGGCTGAAGTTTGAAAAGCTGAAGAAAAATACAACTGAAGAGAAAAATAACAAAAGTGGCATAAAGGTCTGTTGAAAAGAACATAATATAACAAAATGACTCCATCAGTTTCATGATAATTGTGATATTTAAAATAATTGATTTGCACAGGATTCAATGTGAGCTGTTTAATTAATTATATGTGGTTCAGAGCTCAGTGCTTGTGTTACATACTGCATCTTATAATGCAGATTTCAGTTTGGATACAGAGGCCAGACCAGTAGGTAGAATGATGCTTCCAAGTTATAGTTATATGAATGGATAGTGCTTAAGTACTTGGACATAGACATGAATAAGTCAGTGATTATTGTTCATGATGAACTTGACAGTACCATAGTGCTGATACTGGAACAATAGAGTTGATCGGTATAAGTTGATGGTGTGGCTTTACTCTGTATCCCACCATAAGAAGGAAGGTTAGTTATTTAGGATGTGACACCCCCCAAAGAAAATATGATATCCATGATTATCTCCTCCAACTCCGGAGAGTATGGCTGGCAGCACGCAGGAGAGGGAAAAAAACCCTTAGGGGAAACCTCTGAGGACCCATGGCTACCAACCCACGTGTTCTTCTGGGCATACTAAAGGAGCATAATCCTACATTAATTAATATTGGCTAGTCCAAGTTTTCAGATTACATATTCAGTGGAATAATTCATAGCCAAGATGAAAGGTCAAAAAACAGGCTTCAGAGTCTTGCATGACCGAAGCAGGTAGTAGTATGAAGATGTGCAGTGTCCAGGTAGATGAGCACTGAAGTGAGCATTTTGGAACATGTCAAATAAGTTCAGGATAGAACTGGAAGTGGGGAGCACCTGAGGCTAGCAAATGATATATAATTAGATGGAGTAATTGTATCCAGGCTTTGACGCAGGTGAGGCAGGATGAAATAGAAGTAGTTTGACTTCCAGGTTTCTGCTAATAGAGGGCTTGTATAATACGTGGAATGGTAGAAGGCTTGCAGCAAGACTACTGACTGACGAATCCAGTTCTGGTAAAGTATGATAATCCAGTTCGGGTAAAGTATGATAGGAGCAGAGTATATTTTAGGTGATGATATAAAAGGCAACGGCTGTAGAGCTGAGATGGAATCTTGGCAGGCTTTAAGGGAAGTACATCTGAAGCACTGGTGCGAGGTTAAGAAGCATTCATGAAGTATAACAGGGCGAGCCCAATAAGTAAGTACGTGCGGGTGGACAACATAACTTAGGAGATGAGGTAGGAAGTAGGAAGTAATGCACCAAGTTAGTCAGTTGATATGTAATAGAACGTGGCAGCTAGTCCCTCGAGTGAGATGCACAGTTTATCCGTCAGCTGGTGAGGTATGTAGAAAGGCGGCTAGCTCCAGGTAACATGAAAGTGCAGCTAGGCCTATGGAGGTCTGCTGGTAGTAATAGAACGTGGCAGCTAGTCCCTTGGTGAGATGTGCAGCTTAACCATCAGCTGGTGAGGTAAGTAGAGAGGCGGCTAGCTCCAGGAAGCAGAAGAGCACAGCCAGACCTTTGTAGGTCTGCTGGTAGTAATAGAACGTGGCAGGTCGTCTCGGTGAGATGCACAGCTTAACCATCAGCTGGTAAGGTAAGTAGAGAGAGATGGCTAGCTCCATGAATTATGTAAGCGCAGCCAGACCCTAGGGTTGGCTGGTAATTCAGTACAGTGGCAGCTAGCCCTCATAGGCTAGTGTGCGTGATTGGTCTCCACGTAGATTAAATGATTAGCATGAATGAATTGAGGGTATAGAGCATATCCAGGGCAGCTGCTACGAGACAATGAGATCCACAGGGAAGCATATACGATCCATTTAAGAGGAGTTGTACTTGTCAAGTAAGTCTAGCAGGTAAGAAATTCTTCCAAAAAGGAGAGGAGATCGAATGAATAACTGAAATCCAGTGGGAGAATATGATCTTGGAATCAATGCTGAGTAGGGTAGAAGCCAGGTAGGAGTTAGGAGTATACGAACCTCCAGGCCCAGACTAGGCGTGGCAGGCTAAGAGAAGTATGAACCTCTAGGACGGATGTGGCACAGGCAGGCATAGTGTGCGAGCCACATGTAATGAGTTGTAAGCAAGGCGACCTGCATGTAGGTCAGCAGCAGTAGTAGTAGTCATCGTGGATTTGTATGATATGCAAGGAAGTAGCAAGGAAGAAATGGATGGTACGTGGGAATCAGTGGAGAAAGTAGATTGCAAGAAAGTAGTCTGACCCTCCTACATTTGTTCATTTAGTGACCAACGGTGGAAGTATGGAAGCACGAATATAGTTTCACACAATTGCAGATATGTTCCTCCATAGGAAATGCATTTTACACGCAGCCCTTTATCCTACCAGTGTCTCAAGTTGACATTTGCAGTGGAGAATGTGTCTCCGACTCAAGTCCATAGTCCATGATTGTGAGAAGCCTTTTCATTAATCAAGAAGGCAGGGGTTGTGAATTGTAGTACAGAATGAATGCATTGCTACAAAGGAACTGTAGATGGGTCAGCAACAGTCTTGGGAGTGTAACGAGCTAGGCTTTCCATAGGCAAGCGTGTAAGCATGAAGAAGGTAGTATTTGGAATGGAAACTCTAGTCTCTTGATGCTAGCAAAAGTGGTAGTAGTACGGAAGTTGCAAAGCTGAGCTGGTAAGCAGCACAAGACATAATTCCAAAGAGACAGAGCACAGGGAATGCATGGCAATGATAATGAGTCTTATTTCCTCGTGCGTATGAGAATGTAATTGAATTCACCTTACATATCTCAGATATGCTACCTGAAGGGAGCATGCAGGCATTTCAATGAAAAGTCTATGGCAGGGTGTAATAGAATAGAAGTAAATGGTAGGCTGTCATGATAACTTTGGGACTGAATAAGAAGGATCGTAGCAGGTCACTGTTTTCAGGCTGAAATAGCAATTAAGTGGCCTCATACGAAGTATTCCAGAGTACAGAACGAGGGGCAGGTGAGGTGATATGGAACGAAATGTAGGTAATTCTCTTAGGTGCAAGGCTGAGTCTCATCATGTACAATGAAATGTATGCAAGGTAAAGCAATTACCCATCCCTAAATGAATAGGTGTGCTTGCAGAGCTCTACTCACGCTCCCTCGGAATACTGAAAATGGCATGCATACTGCGCTTGATTGATTGCTGTGTAGTTGCCCAGAAGGAATCAATTCAGCAGTTGACTGCTTGTCAATGTCTGGCTCATGCAGTTAATCCTGATCTGTTGCAGTCTAGTGATACGGTAGGTAGGCTGCAGTCTGAAAGCTATGCAGGGAGAACTAAAGGCACCAACCGGCAAAAAAAAAAAAAAATTGGCGGGGTGGAGCAGGAGTGTAAGCTCAGTATAGGAGGCCAAGTAGAGCAGGAGACAGCTGCACTTGAGCTGCGCGAAGCAGTCCAGGAGGGCCAAATGGGAGTTGAGGCAGCAGTTTAAAGGACAGGCAGTTGTATTGTTCTTACCATAAGCATTTAGCATGACTAGCAGCCACTAGGTGAAATTATGTGGCAAGCAGATGGCGTTCAGAGGCAGGAGCAAAGGTGGCAGTCGAGATAAGTGCTGTGCGGTGCACAGCAGTATGAATAGGAGGTGGATGAATGGTGAGGCACTTGGCTAACGTTGCCGTGAAGCAGTGAGGTAGTAGCAGTTAAGGTGTAGGATGGTTGAAGCAATGCTGAGTCTCGAACCAACACTCACGTGTGGTAGCAGTCTTAGACAGGGTGAATTAAATACTGTAGTATTGAGCTCCACTAAAATCCCCATCTGTTAACTGTGCAATCGGGAGCAGAGAAAGCAACCCAGCTGTAAGGTGCACCACCCAAAACCACATGGCACCGAAAACTCAAAAAAGGAGGCATTAATAACCTCAAAGAATACCTAGCCAATAGTAACTGGCTTCCTTTATATAACGCACAATCGGCTGATGCCGCTCTCGCCCACTTTATAGCTACCTTTAACAAAGCCTGCGATATATATGCTCCCCTCACTAGACAGGTCGTGAAAACCAGGTCTATGCCCTGGATAACACCCTCCCTCCTAAAACTCATGCAACACAGGGACAACGTCTGGCACAGGGCCATAGACTCCCAACGCACCCAGGACAGACGACTCTATAGGGAGGCTCGAAATAAATGCACCTGGGCCACATGTCAGGCCAAGGCTGATTACTATCAGCACACCCTCCTCCTCCTGGGAGATGGGAAAAGTTCTGGAGCAACGGACAAGAAATCAGTGGCAAATCACGCTCCCCACCTACCCAACTCAGTCTGAATGGGGACGTTACCCAAGATCCTGCCAAAATCACTGAAGCCCTCAATGAATCTTTCTCAGACCTCTCACATATCCTCCCGCCTAATTTTTTCCACCCTCCCAAACCCCTCTCTACTCCTCTTATGGTGAGTACAGACCTCCCTCCCCCTTTCCGGTTCCGTACTATCCCCTGCTCCTTAGCCAAACGCTATATCTCCAAAGCAATCGCTAACACTCGCTTCAGCAATGACTCCCTGGACCTAAAACTCATAAGGCTTACCCTTGATGTCACCATACCCCATCTCACACAAATCCTAAACCTCTCGCTTTGCCTCGCAATTCTCACTACCTGGAAAAAGCCGTGATCACCCCTATCTTAAAGAGCGGTGATCCCACCCTCCCAGGTAACTATAGACCAATCTCTATACTCCCTCCTCTCTCCAAAGCCCTGGAAAAAATAGTCTCAGACCAGCTTACTGAGCATCTAACAAATCACAACCTACTCAGTAAGGAACAGCATGGGTTCAGAGCTGGCCACAGCACCATCACGGCTCTCGCTGAGCTCACAACATTCGTCCACGAGGCGCTTGACCAAGGGTCACTTACAGGGGCAATCTTTATAGACTTAACTAAGGCCTTCAACACGGTCAGCCATGAATTACTCCTTTAAGTCCTGCCGCAACTAAATGTGGTCCCTGAGGCTGCTGCCTGGCTAAAGGACTACCTCACAGGTCGCTCGCAGCAAGTAAGAATAAACTCCACCATCTCCACCCCCAAGCCTGTTCACTCTGGTGTTCCACAAGGGTCAATCTTGGGCCCACTGCTTTTTACTCTCTTCCTTAATTCTCTCCCCAAAGCCTGCAGCGGTCATCTCTTACTCTATGCTGATGGCGCGTTCTCTACTGAAACACCCCAACCATACGCACTCCAGCACACCCTCCAGGAATACTTCAGGGAGCTGGAAAGCTGGTTCGCTGACCACCGACTGATCATTAACTATTCCAAAACCAAGGCCATGACCTTTGCTCATTGCCAAAGCCCGCACAGCCAGATGGCTCTTCACATTTCCAACGCAGATGGTTCCCTACTGGAACACGTCAATCACTTCAAATACCTGGGTGTCACCCTAGATACCTCTCTCTCCTACCACAGACATGTATGCCTCCTCTCGGCAGCGATCAACTCGAGAGTGGGTACCCTCTACAGAATCAAAAACAGTCTGCCCGCGCATGCCATTCAGATAGCTGTCACATCCTCCATCCTCTCCCTTATCGATTACGGGATTGTAATCTACGGCACTGCTGATAACTCCACCCTAAGCTGCATAACCACTGCGCTAAACAAAGCATGTCACCTTGTCTCGGGTTGTGACAGACTCACCCACACCTGCGACCTGTACAAACTGACTGGCTGGCTTAATTTCCATCAAAGACTCAAGTACCACACCTGCGTTCTAGCAAAAAAGATCCACCTCCAGCTAGCGCCAGCCGTCCTACACCCCATCATCAAACCGGCCCCTCTCAGGTGTATTACCAGACTCACGACTACCACATCCTTCGCGGTTCCCCCATGTCGAACTTCCCTTGCGCAGAGATCCCTCCGCTACCGTGCCCCCAAATGGCTAAACACTCTTCTGCCTTCCCTCTCCCAGTCCTGCAGCATCCAACTCTTCAAAACAGGCCTAAAGACCTTCGTATTGGATAGCTCTAAATGTGAATGCTACTTTGGCCTGCCTGTCTCTTCTCCTCCCCCACACACCCACAGGGGCCCTCAGGCCCTCGTAACCCCATGCTCAATCTAGGGGTCGCAGGTATGTCTCCTACTTGCTCTAACCAGACAAAAAGTCTCTGCTATCATGCCAGCAATGAATTCAGTAAGCCATTTTTATTATGTATTGAAAGTTGCTTTCCATTCGCCTTTACTATCATATGTCTCTCCACCCTCTGTAACCACCGGGGAGCTGCTGTTACTAAAAATGTGATTGTACATAAATCTGTATGTAATTTTGCTTGTAAATAATTTTCCTTGTTCTGTCTGTCTTCCCCAACTCGTGTTCCCCCCTCCACCCTCTGTAACCGACGTGGAGCCTTTGCAAAAGAGTCTTTGACTCAAAGGTTTGTAATTCCGAATTTACAGTAAATAAATAAAAATAAAATAAAAGGTAGCGAAGTGAAGGTTAAGTGTGTTAAGCCTGTTGCTAGCCTTGCTTGTAGAGCAGAAAGCAGCTAACTAAAAGAAGCTACATTTTCTTATTAATTTAAAACTTATATCTCAGCAGGAGTCATTGTCTGTTAAGATTAAGTAGACAGATAACTTTATTAGAAGTAGAAGGGGTCTTATTTAGGGTTAAAAAAGGAAAGAAAAGAAAGAAAGTCAGTGTGTGTTCTGTGCTGGGAAGGGTACTGTATCAGCTGACTTTGCTAAACCAGTAGGAGGAAAGAGAGCTTAATTGGGCGTGTGGTTTAGACACTATAAAAGCAGGTGAGTCAAATTACAACTTCTTGTTGCTAGCCTTTTTTTTTCACTAATTGCCCTCCATCCCACCCCTCCACCCAAAGCCAGTTCTACTTTTATAGCCACTGGATTTGACTGTCAACAGGAACTTCCTGTTTGGAAGTAGGAAGGAAAGGATCATAGAGAAACATTGGTTTTGTCAACCCTAAAGGAAAAAAGTAGCTCACTCTCCCCCCCTAGTTGCTGGTGGTCTGATATTGAGCAAGGAAGAAGGAGGCTACTAAAGAAGATAGGAAGTTGCTGTCCCAGAACAGGAAGAGTGAGAATTGTAAGGAGAGGAGAGAGTAAGCATCCAGAGAAACAGAAGAGGGGACACAAAATAAGACATGTTAGGAGTGGTGCAGTGCAATGGCTGTGGGGTGGCAGTGTTCCAGGAGACATTCTGGAGGTTGCGATGCTGCCCTATTTGCAGGCACCTCTCTGGTCTGAGAGAGGAGGTTGCCCGTCTCCAGGCTGACCTGGCTAGGATTCGTGAAACCTCCTCCCCCACCCAGGGACCACCAGAGCCAATGCCACTACCTCAGATGTCACCAAGAAAGAGGAGAGGCTGGACCAGGGTGGGCTCAGGGAAGGAGAGGGTGGTGAAACAGAGTTGCATCCCTCCAGCTGTACCTCTCCACAATTCAGTCGCTCTTCTGGTGGATAGTGGTTCCTCTATGGAGGCACCTGCAGTGGAGACCAAGGAGGATGCTGGGAACCTTCACAAAGGAGACCCACAGGAGGGTGGCATGGGACCCCACAGGGGAAGGAAACAACTCTGGTGGGGGACTCAATCATTGGGGGTAGAAATGGGGAGGAAGGGGAGAGAGAGGGCAGGTTCCTGGCGCCACGGCTTGGAGGGACAGGAAGAATCCTCAGGATCGTGGGAGGAGCTGCACGAGGGAGGGAGCTGGATGTCATTGTCCACCTAGGGACAAATGACCTGGCTAGGAATGGGATCAGAGCAGTGCAAAAGGAGTTTGTAGAGTTGGGAAGGGGCCTTAGACAAGTAGTGCATACGGTAACCTTCTCGGAGGTGCTGCCTGTCTATGGCAAGGGAGATGCTAGGGCACTCCTCACCAGGGAATTCAATGAGTGGTTGAAAATCTGGTGTGGATCTCAGGGTTTTGGCTTCATTGGGGACTGGGGAGCCACCTGGAGGGATGCAGACCTATACTGGTGCGATGGTCTGCATCTGTCCGGGGGGGGAACCAGGATCCTAGGTGAGAGGTTTAAATGCTTCACTGGCAAGCATTTAAACTAGCCAAGGGGGGGGCACTGAAAAGGAGCAGGGAAATCCCAGCCTCCCCCCAAAAACATGGTGATTAGTGAGTAAACACCAAGGTACAGAAGTTATTAGGGAGCAGAACAGATATAAATGTAAAAAAGGCAAAACAGTAAGGACAGAAATGGGGCTAAAAGGGGTAAGGCTATCAAAAAGTGGAGGGTGATGAGTACCAATGCCTGTAGTCTGTGTAACAAGCTCCCTGAACTAGTGGCCTTGATGGAAGAGGGTTGCCTGGATATTGTGGCAGTCACAGAAACATGGTACACAGAGAACCATGACTGGGATGTCAACATACCAGGATACACAATCTACAGGAGGGATAGGAAAGGTAAAAGAGGAGGAGGAGTAGCTCTCTATGTAAAGGAAGAGATCAAAACAACAGAACTAAAGAGTAAACAGGGAGCAGATGAGGCACTTTGGGTCACCCTGGAGACAGGAAATGGCACCACAATCCGCATGGGGGTTGTATACAGACCCCCATCTCAGGGGGAGGGAATGGACAAGGAAATGATAGAAGGCTTTCTTAGAATGGCAGAAAAAGGGGAGATATTGTTGATGGGGGACCTGAATATGCCAGATGTTAGCTGGAGCACCTTTGCTGCGGGCACATCCAAGAGCAGGGTCATTCTTGATGCCCTACAGGGGCATGCCTCAGACAGCTAGTATTGGAACCCACTCAGGAGGGAGCAATCTTAGACCTGGTACTCTCAAATGGGGATGGAGAAAGAATCTCAGATTTAGAAGTGGGTAGCCATCTGGGAACAAGCGACCACCAAAAGTGTGGTTCACTATAAACACAGCCATACAATCAAGCCATACAAAAGCAAGGGTACTGGACTTTAGGAGGGCTGACTTTGGGAAAATGAGAGAGTGTCTCAGAAAAGCACTAGCAAACAGGCAAGAAGGAGGGGTGGAGGAACAATGGGGAGTGATCAAAATAGCCATCACAGAGGCAACAAGCCTTTGTGTAAAGCAAATCAATAAAACACAACGAAGGAAAAAAACGCTATGGTTCTCAAAAGAGGTGGCAGGGAAGGTTAAGGAGAAAAGGACAGCATTCAGGAAATATAAAGAAACACAGAAGGAGGAGAACAGAGACCTTTATCAGTTAAAGCAGAAAGAGGCTGGGAAGGCAGTCAGAATAGCAAAGGCCCAAACCGAGGAAAGGATAGCCAATTCTGTTAAGAAGGGGGATAAGACCTTTTATAGGTACATTAGAGAGCGAAGAAAGACCAAAGGAGGGATACTGAAGCTTAATAAAGGGGAGGGAATGTGGGTAGAGGGTGACAGTGAAAAAGCAGGGATACTGAACAAATATTTCTGCTCAGTATTCACAAAGGAAGAGGAGGGGGAGTTACCTAAACCAAACAAGAGAAACACTCTGAAGACGGGGGTCAATACCAGTCCATTTACAGAAGAAAGGGTTCTGCAAGAACTAATAAAATTGAAGGTGGACAAAGCAATGGGGCCTGATGGGATTCACTCAAGAATTCTAAAAGAACTAAGGATAGAACTAGTGACACTGCTGACTACTCTCTTTAACAAATCATGGTAGAATGGGGTGGTACCCGAGGACTGGAGGAGGGCAGATGTGATTCCTCTTCACAAAAGTGGGAGCAGGACAGAGGCAGGAAACTACAGACCAGTTAGTTTGACCTCAGTGGTAGGGAAAATGATGGAATCACTTCTGAAGGAAAGAATTGTTGAGTACCTAGAGGCCAGTGGGGCACAGGACCCAAGGCAGCATGGATTCACGATGGGAAGGTTGTGTCAGACAAATCTAATAGATTTCTTTGACTGGGTGACCAAAGTAGTAGACCAGGGAGGGGCTGTGGACATGGCCTACCTAGATTTTAGCAAGGCATTTGATACAGTCCCACACAAAAGATTAGTACACAAGATAGCCAGCCTTGGAGTGGGTCCCAAGGTGGCAGCCTGGATAAAAAATTGGCTAGACAACAGGACGCAAAGAGTAGTAGTAAATGGAGTACACAGTGAAGAAAGGAGAGTTACTAGCGGGGTACCACAGGGTTCAGTACTGGGACCGGTCCTTTTTAATGTCTTTATAAGTGACATTGCAGAGGAACTAGAAGGAAAAGTATGTCTCTTTGCAGATGACACAAAGATCTGCAACAGGGTTCATACACAAGATGGAGTGGAAAGGATGAGAAGGGACTTGGCAAGGCTGGAGGAATGGTCAAATGTATGGCAGGTCAGATTCAATGCAAAGAAGTGCAAGGTAATGCACATGGGAAACAAAAACCCAGGGGAAGCATACACAATGGGAGGTGAGATACTGACAACTGTAAAAATAGAAAGAGACCTGGGGGTAATTATATCAGATGAGCTAAAGGTGGGCAAGCAATGTGAGAAGGCAGTAAGGAAGGCTAGGGGGATACTGGGATGCATAGGAAGAGGCATCAATAGTAGAAAACAGGAAGTTGTTATCCCTCTGTACAGACAGTTGGTGAGACCCCTTCTGGAGTACTGTGTGCAGTTCTGGAGACCCCATCTCCGCAAAGACATAGACAGAGTGGAAGCTGTCCAGAGGAGGGCAACCAAAATGGTGCAGGGTCTGCACCAGAAGACATACGAAGAAAGACTAAAGGAGCTTAATATGTATACCCTTGAGGAAAGAAGGGAGAGAGGGGACATGATAGAAACTTTCAAGTACCTCAAGGGAATCAACAAAGTCCAAGAGGGTAGCATCTTCCAGAAAAAGAGATGTGCAAGAACAAGGGGGCACAATCTGAAGATAGAGGGGGCTGGCTCAGAGGTAATGTGAGGAAGTATTTTTTCACAGAGAGGGTTGTGGATGCATGGAACAGCCTCCTGAGGAGGTCGTGAAGTCAAGAACAGTGGGGGAATTCAAGAATGCATGGGACAGGCATAAGGCAGTCCTAGTGGGGGGTAGGAGGAAGTAAGCTGTTGATTAACTAGAATCTGCAGCTTATCTGTTAGGTAGGAAAATGGGCAGACTAGGTGGGCCAAGCGGTCCTTATCTGCTGTCAAATTCTATGTTTCTATGTTCTATGTCTATGTTTCTAAGTGTGCAGCGTAAATGGCAGGCAGCTGCATAGTTCAGAAAGTCGTGGCACATTTCTGGCAGTGAGTGGATGGTCCGAACCAGACAGTGGATCGAATAGGGAGAGATCTGAGATGAGACAGGTAGCGATGAGGTAGCTGGTGTGACAGTGGGCTAGTAGAACCCATGTATAGTGGGAGCAGAGACAGTGGCAGCCAGAATGGCAAGGAAATGGAACCAAAGCGTCGACGGACTGGGCATGGAACTGGGGCTACTCGAAAGAAATGGAGGAGAGGCAGTAAGGAGGTGAGCAGAATGGAATGCAAGTGATAGCGGGAAACACAGTGCTCGAGGAATGAGCTACAGAACCCCCCCCCCAAAAGCACAACACACGGGGACAGAACAACGACAGGAACAGCGAGAAGGGAGGCGAGGGGGAAGCAACAGAACAGACCAGACAGGACGGACAGAAGGACAGATGGATGGGGGCACAGGAGAGCAGCCTCGGACCAGCAACGGCAAGGCAGCGAGTGCATCTCACTCTAAGCAGAGCAGCAGGTTTCTGCTGCTTAAGTAGGATATGGGGCAGGAGCTCTTCTCCCGTATAACTACAGGCAGAGCCTTTCAATTATATAGATTGATTAATGCCACAATTCACTTTATAGGAGGTGATAGGTGTATGAGCAACATGTGATATGAACTTGTCTGTTATAAAAAAAGCACTTGTTTTATGTACCAATTCATTCTGAAGAAACCTGGCAGCAAGCCAGGAGAAACGTCAGTCTGTTTGCTAGTCACTTTGGCCAGTGTTTTATCTGCACTTTTTATGTTTGCTTCCATGCATGCTCAAGAAACACATTGCGGTAGCTTGCTGCAAAAGCAGATTGTGGAGGTGGGGCACTGTTGTGGCCAATGCCCCGGTGCCTTTTGAGGCTTGGCCTGCTTTCCCCAATGTGGTGGCACGCTGCTGCTGACATTAGTTCAGCCAGCGTGCCACCACCTTGAAAGGTTTTCGCCACTGCAATCAAGGGCTGCCTCCTCATTGCAGCATCAGCCATTCCACTGCAATGAGGGAGCGACCCGTCATTGCAGGGCGTACCTTGATTGCCCCCGACCCAGTTTGCCGAAGGGGGAGTCCAGTCCCCATTGGCATAATGTCCCCACCTAAAAGTTCCTTTAGTATGCTGAGGGGATGCCCAATCCCCCTCAGCATCATACACCCCCCCTTTGTTTGCCGATGAGGTGCCCAATCCCTGCTGGCTTCAGTCTCCCCCTTCCCAATTAAATTTGCAGATGTGGGAGCCCACTCCCCGTCGGCATAATGTACACCTCCCCAAAGTCTGCCAAGGGGGGTGCCCAATCCCCCTCGGCTCTCCCCCAACCCATATGTGCTGAAGGGGGTGTCCAATCTCCCGTCGGCTACAGCCTCCCCAAAAAAACACTCAGGTGGCATGCTGGCAGCCCACCCCAGTGTGCCAAATGTCCCTGTAAAAAGAAAAGTCGTCCCGCAATGTTTTTTTTTTAAACCCTGTAAACAAGAAAAGAGTCCCTTGTCAAGTCCAGCGGCCCCACCCCAACCCACCCCACCCTCAGCTCACCCTGCATCCCTCACACCCACCCCATGCTTACCTCTCTGAGCCTGGTGCGACGATCTTCAGTGGCCTGTGAACACGCTGCACTCTTCAAAGCCGACCACGAACTGAGGAAATGCTGGTAAGCTCTATAATGGCATAAATAGGTTTTTTTTCAACTTTGGTGCATTATCTCAGACAGTTTTTGGAATTTGGCACCAAATTTTCAACAGGGGTTTTTTGGGACCCCTCCTCATGAATTCAGCCACTGTCATGGCATTATTCAGTCCTGAAAGGTGATTTCACAGTCACTGCATAGAATCACCTTTCGGGACTGATTAACAAAATGACAGTGCCAGTGTTCATGAGGTGGACTTTCAAAAAGCCTATGTTGCAAATTTGGTGCAAAAATCAAGACATGGCTGTTTTATGAGCGTGCGTTGCGCAGTTGCTACGCACACTCATAACTTCACGAATCTGCAATATTTTCACTCCAGATTTTCAATATTGGCATTTTTCTGCACCTCCTTATGAACAGTACAGCTGTCATTTTTCACATCCTGGCCGAAATGTGTTTTCACACTTCCGGTGTTGAATAGTGCAGTTGCTGTGGGAAATCAGTGTTCGGGACACATTTGGAAAATCACAGTGACACTGTTCATGAGCAGAGGTCCTAAAGTGCCTATGTTGAAAATATTGTGATGAAAGTCCATAAAATGATTGTGTTATGAGCGTGCGTTGCGCAGTTTGCATGCACTCTTGTAACTTCACGAATTTATAATATTTTCACTTCAGATTTTCAACATTGCCATTTTTTCACACCTACTTATGAACAGTACAGCTGTCATTTTACACATCCTGGCCAAAATGTGTTTTCACACTTACGGCGCCGAATAGTGCAGTTGCTCTGGGAAATCAGTTTTTGGGACAGGCCGAGAAAATGACAGTGATACTGTTCATGAGCAGAGGTCCTAAAATGTCTATGTTGAAAATTTGGTGATGAAAGTCCATAAAATGACTGTGTTACAAGTGTGTGTTGCGCAGTTTCCACGCACCCGTGTAATTTTGCAAATTTGTATTATTTTCACGCCAGATTTTCACCACTGGCATTTTTTCACACCTCCTTATGAACAGTACAGCTGTCATTTTTCACATCCTGGCCAAAATCTGTTTTTGCACTTCTGGCGCAGAATAGTGTGGTCACTTTGGGAAATGAGTGTTTGGGACAGATTAAGAATGAGCAAGTGAGACACAGGGAGTAAGTGAGCTCAACTGAGCTCTGCTGGGACTGCTGCAGATTTCTTTGTGGGAAGAAAAAGGCACCAATGCAGGCAGGAGCCCAGTACAAAAGGGCATCCTGCAGTGCTGAGAGAAACGGAATGAGTGAGTGAGAGAGGGGGAGTGAGCGACCTCAACGGAGCTCTGTCGGGACAGCTGCAGATTTCTTTGTGGGCAGAAAAAGGCACCAGTGCGTGCATGAGCCCAGTACAAAAGGGCAGCCTGCAGCACCCGGAGAAACAGAACGAGTGAGTGGGGGTGGGTGAGCGATCTCAACGGAGCTCTGTCAGGACTGCTGCAGATTTCTTGTTAAAGGGGATGGAAGGAAAGGAATGTGAAGTTAGGCTGAAGGAGCTGAACATGTACACACTGGAGGAGAGGAGGGATGGGGGGATAGGTTTGAAACATTTAACCTGAGGGGTAAATAAACCTAGCACTGAGGGGGTGTTTAAAGTGAGGAGTGGAAGAGAGACAGGGGGCATGGACTAAGGTTGGAAGGGGGATGTTTCAGGAGGGAAATGAGGAGACACTGTTTCTCTGAGAGGGTGGTGTCTAATTGAAATGTGCTGCCACAGGGGTGGTAACATGTAGGGCAGGCAATAGCTTTAAGAAGGAGTGGAATAAAGCAAGAGAAAGAGTCGGGGCAGAGGCTGGGACAAGTGGGGGAGGAACTGAGGGGGAAGAGGCTGGAGCAGCTGCATTCTAGGGTGCTAGCTGCAAACTCAGGCAGACTTACAGAGACCGATTGGTATGTTCTGCTGGCAGATTAATGTGTTCATATGTTCGTATGTAAAATCACAGTGACACTGTTCATGAGCAGAGGTCCTAAAATACCTATGTTGAAAATTTGGTGACAAATGTCCATAAAATGACTGTGTTACAAGCGTGCGTTGAGCAGTTTCCACGCATCCTCATAGCTTTGCAAATTTGTAGTATTTTCACTCCAGATTTTCAACATTGCTATTTTTCCAGACCTCCTTATGAACAGTACAGCTGTCATTTTTGACATCCTGCCCGAAATATGCGTTTACATATCTGGCGCAGTTATTGGTTGCTCTGGGAAATCAATGTTTGGGACAGATTAAGAAAATCATAATGACACTGTTCATGAGCAGAGGTCACAAAATGCCTCTGTTGAAAATTTGGTGAAATAATGCCACTAAATGACTGTGTTACGTGCATGCATTCCGCAGTTTCCATGTACGCTTGAATGTTTGAGCATTTTTAATATTTTCACTACAGATTTTCAACATTGCCATCTTTTCACACCTCTCCATGAATAGTACAGCTGTCATTCTTCACATCCTGCCCAATCTGTGTTTTAGTGTATCTGGTGCACAATGTCACAGTCGCTGTGGAAACTCAAATTTTGGGACACACTGACAAAATCACAGTGCCACTGTTCATGAGAAGAGGTTCCAAATGCTTTCATGAGGTGGGGACCACAAAATGGCCATGTTGAACATTTGTACTGCAAATACCAACAAATGCCTGAGCCCATTATGGTTTCTAACCATAACATCCCACCCTTTACAGACTGACAGACATCAGCGGTGTACCTTTGGATTGCTGGTTGTAATGTTCATGCCATTCCACCCCACCCCGCACCCTGCATCCAGTCATAGGCATCGAGGTCTGCCTTGGACTCTTCGGCCCCAGAGTTCACCCCATTCCATATTGCACCCATTTCAGCATATGTCCTCATGGAGTGGGGTGACTGTAAAGCTGAACACCCCAAGGCACACCTCAACACTTGTCAGTGTCTGCACGATAGGGTGAGGTGAAATGGTATAAACATTATTGGTGACAACACAAACGCATACCCCAATAACTGTCCGTCTCTGCAGGGTGGAGGTGGGGTTGGTGTGAAGTTCAATACTTCACTGCCATTCCTTCGCTGCATCTGGCTAACTCCTACATTTCCAATGCTGGGGAAATGTTAGTTGTTTTTATTTGACTGTAAGCCATCTTTTTTGCCAGTTATTGCACTTTCAGCTATTAAAATTCAACCTAATTGGCACTGTTTCCTGGTCAGTGTGCTTTATGCTCATAGTTACGGGTGCTTAAGACTTTTACTTATTTTGTTCTACTTCTCAGTAGCACCGTAACAAAACATCCTGGTGCTGGGTACCTTTTCGCATACATGTAATACCAGCAAGCAAACATTCGGCATTGACAAATACTTGTTTACTTAAAGGAATGATTAAATCAATCCATGGAGTCCTAGTCCTCTGTCTGGAGTGTGGGTGCTGATCTATGTACTTTATTCCTTCTTCTGGGCTTCAATTCACCAAGAACTTAAGGTAGAAATTACTTAAAAGTCACTGTGTGTTTTCCTTGTACATGTCCACTTTTATTTGTGTTATTCTGTGACCAAATTTCTAAATCTTTTATTTGTAAATGCATGATAATTATTTAAGCATTTAGTTAAAAGCCTTTGTTTTTAAGAACCCTGCCTTAGCAAGATTTTTATATTGTGTGTGTTTGTGGGACATATTAATAATCTGTGAGCAAAACTGTTATTGCTAAGGGGTGCCAATATAAGCTACCAAATTGACCAAGGATCTGTAAAGGGAAATCTGGGTAAAAATAGGGAGAATACTAAAGTCTGAAGGAGGAGTCTATGGGGATTCAAACCAGGTTATTGCATAACTTGTGGGAGAAGACAAAATTAGGGTCACGAGGCTACCCTGAAAAGCTTGTAATGCCTGAATCTTCCCCCTTAGTAAACTCTGTTAATATTGTGGAGGCTGAAGTTACCATATTTGGGCTAGATTTATGTTTTTTACCCAGCGTTTCATAATTGAGGACCTAGGTTGCAGCTATATGCCTACCAGCAAAACTTTGCTGTTTCTGAATTAGGAAATGATAATTAAGTCGCATTTATTAGACATTTGCTTGTATGCTGTAAGTGTGGCTTCATCCTTGGTCTTCCTACAATTCTTCTGACTGACATCCTTGTCCCTCATCAATTGAAGTAGCTTTTAGTAATCCACTCCTTTTGGTTACCCCGATGCCAAGTTTTCTTGTAGGAATAAATTTAGTATGGACAGAATTGAAAAATGAACAAAATGAAGATAGCTCAGCATCAGCATTCGTGATTTGGTTTTAAAAAGACTGCTCAGTTAACATTATGGTCTCCTAAAATTTGGGATTGTCACATTTTCTGAAATTTCTAGAATTGACAAGAAATGGGTGAACAGACTTCCTATTGGCACTCAAATGACAATAGACTGGACTATTGTGACTGAGATCATTGAGAAGTAAATACATGACTGAATAAATTTAGATGTGTTAGTGACCAGAATTTAGTCTACTGCTGTTGAAGTGCCGCTTTTAATAATTCATTATTGTTGGCCCTTGATTATGTGTGACTGCATCAAATTAGATATAATGTTTCTGGGTCCTGCTACATTTTTCCTATTCCAGTTAAGATTCAGATCTCCCATAATAAAAGACTGACAGTTAACAGGGACTGATTCCCTGTATTCACAGATGATAGCAATACCATCAGTCTGAAAGCTAAGTAGAGCATAACTGATTGCCAAAGACTTAGGACCAGAATCTCTAAGCTCCTGGTACAGTGCAAGGGACTTGGGCCACAAAGAATGGTGCAAAGTGCCCCTTGCACCAAAAGATGGACCTGGAGCGATTCTCCAATGCAGCCTGCATAAACAGCAGGCTGCCTGGCCCAGAAAGGGCTTGTGCCACCAGTGTGCCACAAGATGGGCTGCAGCATGGCACGAGGTGGCATAAGTCAGACGTATGCTGTCACATCCCCAAATGTCAGATTCACAAAACTCTTCCAGATGAAGAATTTCTAAGTACCTTTAGATCAGCCAGGGCTGGTTTAAGGGTACTTAGAAATATCCCCCTGGTAGATTATCGCCAAGTGAAGCAATGT
This sequence comes from Neoceratodus forsteri, assembly GCA_016271365.2. Classification (NCBI taxonomy): domain Eukaryota; kingdom Metazoa; phylum Chordata; order Ceratodontiformes; family Ceratodontidae; genus Neoceratodus; species Neoceratodus forsteri. The sequence continues at coordinate 26,106,393 of JADMNL010000035.1, read as the reverse complement.
GGTCCTCTCCCACCCCGATCTGCCCATACTGTACATTTGTAATAAGAAATATATCATTGGTGATCTAGCGTTTCCCCTGCTCTGATCTGTTCCTAATGTAGCTATTTAATAATAAAATATATCCCTGGTGATCTCGAACTCCACAAGGCCTGATCTCTCATTATGTACAAATGCCACATGGTGGTATGGAGGTGGGGCACTGCCTGTTGAGGTTGTGGCCCACTAGACCACTAGGGATGTGGTATTTGTACATAAATGTAGGGCCATGCCCGTAGTTAAGTGGGGGAAGAGCTCCTCCTCCACATTCTATTTAAACAGGCAAGCAGAGCACTGCCCTGCTTAGAGCGAGTCGCTCTTGCTGTGTGGTGGTGCTGGTGCTTGGCTGCTCTCTTCCCTCATTCTGTCTACTTGTGCCCCCCCATTTCCCTATCGATGTTCATTTGCTCATTGTCCTCCCCACCTCTCCTTGTTGGTTTGTGTTGTTTTTTCTTTTTTTTTTCTTTTGGGGGGACTCCCTGTTCTTACTTCCCTACTGCTCCAAGTGTTCAGCGGTCTCTCTGCTCTGCTCTTGCTGTACTGCTTGATCATCTATTCTCCATTAGCTTTTGTTTTCTTGAGTAGCCGCCGATCCATGCCCGCCCTAGGTCGCGCATTTATCGCCTGCCTAGCCAGTATCTCCCTCGCCTTCTGCAACCACTAACTGGTTTCCTGCCACTACTGCTCCATTACCTGACGCTGTAGAGACTAATGGCGCCATTGCCGCTCCTGTGCATCTTAATGGTGCTGCTATCACTATTGATTGCAGTAGTATCGTGTTACCTCAGTTGAGACACTGGCTATCGCATATTGTTTTTTACAGCTTGCTGGTAAATTTATCTGACCATACAGACATCGTACTATACCTTCACTACTCGAGCAACTTACCAAGCTTCACAGGCATTGGATCAGAAAGACTCCTGACGCACTACTCGGAACCTTCTCGGAACACCGGATGGCACTGAATGGTGCAGGCACCCCATATCTTTTTCAGGATTACTTTCAGTACTGCACCATGGGACTGACACACTTTGGGGAAGGGAAAGGTTCAAATGATTCTCATGCAGCTACCTAGCTGTATGGCTCCAGTAGCTATATTGTAGCTTCCTCACTTCACCTTGCCCTTGAATTGCCACCAGATGGCATCAGCTGTACGCCTACATTCTACCTCGCTGGGACTTTAATTCAGGCTGCCGACTCTTACAAAGCTGAGCCCAATTATTGGGGCACATTGTTGTTCGACCTGCTTACTCCACTTGTATTGCTCATTTGTTATGACTCAGGCTGCACTGCAGCTTCCCAAGTCCTCTATAGCATCAGTACCATTTCCAGTACGGCTCCCTAATCTATGGAAACTCCTGTATTTGTAAGCTTGAAGGCTTCTATGGGCAACTATTACCCTGGACTCATTACTCCTTGGGAGACATCTAATCAGCATCCTCAGGCTGTTCTGCTACCTATGAGACGATCCAGGAATATTTTGTGATTTCTACATTATTGGTTTGCTTCCCTCTTCAGTGACTATATTGCCAGCTTCTGGCCTGGCTATGCCTTTCCTGGACTTCGTAACCATTTACTACTGCCTGGCATATATTCACTCCCTTTGCTACCCTGAGTAAGGGTTTGCGGTTCTGCTAGCCTTCGTGGGGCCTAGCTGCCGCTCTATACTCCTTACCTCGGCTACCCTACGTGTGGTCTAGCCATTCGACCTGCCCATGCATGGGCCTAGCTGCTCCTTGCTTCTGCCTCTGGACTCCTGCCATACACTCTGCCGTGTGCCTCTTCATCGCCTATTGCACCCTGTTTTGATTCTGCCTCTGTCCCATCGTCTCAACTTCTCCATTACTTGCAGTTTGGATGGACTCCAGGGTGTCTTGTCTTCAGTTGTTCCGATCGGATTCTGGATGCTGCAGCTCACCTCTCCTTTGCACTTCCCATCTGCCCAAGACCATCTGAGCTCCTTGGATTTCTACGTCTATGTCTGAGGATTTCATCGCTCTCCCCCACTGCTTACTGTGCTGCTTGGCTTTGTTTTCTCCTACCTCTCTTCCCGCTGCCTATATGTGGTCCAGCCATACTGCTACCCTTTCTGGAGCTTACCTGCCACTATTTACTTACCTTACCAGCTGACCTACATGAGGTCCAGCTGCACTGCTGGCTTATGTGGGGCTAGCAGCCAATGTTACTTATCTTATTAGCTGACATCAAACGGTCTAGCAGCATGCTTGCCTCCTTGGGTTTAGCTCCTAATTCTATTACTCACCAGCAGACATACTCATTTAATCATACTGTCTATGGTTCATCGGCTGACCTACACGTGGTCTAGCTGCACTTCCTAACTTGGGCTTCGCCCCTTGTCATTCCATGATGCTCCAACAGAGCTCCTTCATTCATTCAGGCTTGCCTCTTCCAATCATGCTTCCTACAGCTTTGCTCCTGTTGCACTATTCTGGAGTACACCAAGATATTCACCTCAATTCCCCTAGATGCTTCTTGCCAGGCTATTACACCTTCATCGGAGTTACTACTACCATCTGCTAGTACAGTACTTAACACTATTCCATATTGCCTTTCTCAGGTTAAACTAATCTCTAAAACATTGATCTACAGTCTCGGAATGCCTACCTCTGGTCACTTCCCATTGCATCTCCCCAAGTATCTTCATTGCAATCCTGTCCAACCCCGATCCCTAAGATATGACAGTCTATAGCGCCTTCCACACCTTTCGTAATTTCTGCCTCTATCCATGTTACTATTCAGCACCAACCTGACTCAGGATATGCTACTATTGCAATACCATTTAATCTGTTTCTTACTACTTCACTACTATTCTGCATTCCATGCAGCTCGACTTTACTGTTACTTTATCTAACAATGCTCTAGAATCTGCCTCGCCTCATCAAGCTGGAGGTTCACCACATCGCACTTCCAAGACCTGCGCTCTGCGGATCCGGAGGTCCTTCATCTCATATATTACACCTTATTCGTTTGCTACATGACCAGATTACCATCGGGCCTGGGGTCTTGACTACTTATACCCTACACCTGCCTCGCCAGCCTGAGGCCTGGAGATTCGCATATCCTAATATACGCCTACCTGCTGCCATGTCAGCACACCCAGGACTTCTTTACTTGGAATCTCATCTGAATGCTCAACATTCATCATCTATTCTTTGGATGTGTTTTCTGCCTCTTCAGCCTTATGAAATTACTACTACCACATTCTTACCTGGACACTTGGTCGAGCTTATCCTGAAGACCTTTGCTATCCTGATCCATGCACTGAGGCTTCTCGGACCCTGTGACTATGCTACTTTATTTAACCTAGCTTCTTCAGTTATTACCATCTAGGATTCCTATTCTTCACCAGTCACTTCTAATGAAGGTATCATTCTGACTTTGAAATGTATGTCAACATTTTTACGTAACTATCTGGATCTAAACGAAGCTCTTCGATTCCCTTGCTGGTACCATTCTCATAACCCTAGCTTACTGTACGTAGTCTTGCATGACTACTTCCCAGCTACTACATCTGCATCATGCAGCTTTACTTACTACTACAACTGACCTATGAACAGGTCCACTTATACATTACCTGCACATACTACCTGCTTCGCTCTTCCAGGGCCTAGAGATCATCACTACTAACTTGCCTTTGCAATCTACTGCTCCAAGTAAGCTGAAAATACGTCTGACCTATGTCTTCTTATTCACTGCGATATCTACCTATTTCACATTCTGGCTTCCCCTCTCCAGATTGGAGGTTCCTACTGCTCTGTCACCCTGATCATGCAGCCTACGCCAGTTCTTGTGCTTCATCACCATGGCCTTCATTTGCTTACCTAGCCATGCTGAACTTGACCCAACAGTTCTTCTAGTCATGGATGCTGAAACTTGATTCCTGGATCTCCTCTGTGCAGTCATCCTCACCTGCTGGAGTGCTTCTCCACCTGCAACTCATCACTTCAGTTCATCAACCTTGGATTCCGCTCTACTTCATTCCGATCTGCTCATGGTTTCTCGAACATGGAGTTTACTAAATGGATGCTTGATCTATTGACCTGACATGTCACGAATCAGTACGTCTTCAGTTCTCCATTTCTCTGGATTGGGTCTACAACTTAGGGGTTTGGATCAGCTGATTTAATGAATTTAGGGATTACTCTCCTTTAGTGTGCCCAGAAGGACTGACAGGTCAGTAGCTATGGGTCCTCAGAGGTTCCTCTCCTGCATGCTATTGGTCACACTCTCCAGAGCTGGAGGAGGTGATCATACTGCTACTCATATTCTCAGGTGTGTCTTCTTACTCAACTCCTTCATCAGTCAGATACAGAACAATCATTGATATCATTTTTTTTGGAGGGGATCCCATAATACTGGACTAAGCATCCTCCCTACAGGTGGGATACAGAGAAAGGCCAAAGAAAACCATCAAATCATAACAAGTGACTAATCAGTTTAAGCATCTAAGCACCTTGCATATACCATCCCATTCATATGTACTATAATCACTGACTTGCTCATGCCTATACTAAAGTACCTAAGCACGAATTATTTCATACTACTAGTACATTGCAAACATTGTCCTACTACTGGTCTGGCCTCTGTATCCAAGCACAACCTACAGCATCCTGCTACTGTATGTAACATAAGCACTGAGCTCTGATCCACAGTTAAATGTAGGGCCATGCCTGTAGTTAAGTGGGGGAAGAGCTCCTCCCCCACATCCTATTTAAACAGGCAAGCAGAGCACCGCCCTGCTTAGAGTGAGTCGCTCTCCCCACCATCCTCCCCTGACACCTCCTCCTTCTCTAGTACTCTTATCCCACTGGGGGGGGGTCTCATAATACTGGACTAAGCATCCTCCCTACAGGTGGGATATAGAGAAAGGCCAAAGAAAACCATCAAATCATAACAAATCATAAAAGACAGTTTGGGTCAGAGCTATGAACAAAGGCTGCAATATTTGAATTTGTATTCTTTGGAGTTCATAGATTGAGGGGGATATGTGCTTGATCTATAGGGCCTTGACTGACTTACAGCTATGGGAACTACTGAGACTGGTAACAAGGGACCAACCATTTGACACTAGAGCTCACAAATTTCAATTAGTTGAAGATAGATTTAATACCAATAAAAGAAAATACTGGTTTAATGTCAGAGTAATTGAGATTTGGAACATTTTCCCTTGTGAGGTTGTGAATAGTAAAACTGTGACTGAATTTAAAACCAAGCTTGACAACTACCTTATAAGCAAGGGTATCCGGGGATGCTCCTAATATCTATTGGTGAGCAAAATGGACTGATGTCTTCAAACACTCAGTAATACCTATGTAACCTGTGTAACCTACGTAACAAGTGACTCATCCATTTAAGCATCTAAGCACCTTGCATATACCATCCAGTTCATATGTACTATGATCACTGACTTGCTCATGCCTATACTAAAGTACCTAAGCATGAATCATTTCATACTATTACTACCTTGCAAACATTGTCCTACTACTGGTCTGGCTTCTGTATCAAGCACAACCTACAGCATCCTGCTACTGTATGTAACATAAGCACTGAGCTCTGAACCACAGTTAATGAGGGATTGGCACTTGTGGGGTATGCTAGATCACCAGGGATACAATTTGTTGCTAAACATGTGCAGTAGTTGGCCCATTGGTGCTTAGGTTTGAGGCACTTGACACCACACCTTGTGCCGCACCAGCCACCCATATTCAGGAACAAGCACAGGCCACCATGGGTCAGGAGGGGAGGAGATGGATTGATCATCTGATGGACTTCTCTCCATCTTTGGGGAGGGGAGAGATCAGCAGTTGGTGCATGCCTGACCCCTAGCGGAGGCTAGGGTTTGGCGACAAAACAGAACTGCAACAACGTGAGGAGGGAACGCAGCAGATTTTTGATGTGGGCATGCATGGAAGCATGTGCAACCCCGTTGTAGGTGTCATTGGATGCCATGCACCTGCAAGAGGGTGTGAAAATGGAAAAAAGCAGTGCAGTGCAGTGCAGCGGATGAAGGAGGACACCTTGCAGGCCCCACTCCCGGCTAGCCATGACACTGGCCACACTGGATCTGATCTCTGGTGGTGGTTGGGGAACCCCATCAGCCCTGCCAGGAGGGGCAAGCCCTGGGAGTAAGTGCCAGCAGTGGCTGGTGGACACTCGGGAATGGGGCTGGGGTGCCCTCCAGATGCAGGACCACACTGAGAGGAGGAGAAAAAAATAATAGCTAAAAAAAATAAACATATACAGTACGGACAGATAAGGGTGAGGGTAGAAGATGCTAGATAACCAGGGATATATTTTATTATTTAACATATACAGTACAGGCAGATCGGGGCGAGGGTGTGCCCACTAGCCACCAGGGACAGGCATGGCTACCCAGCAGCTTGCAGCACACCATGTAGATGCACCATCTGTTAGACACATAGCAATGGTTGCCGCAAGCTGCTGGATATTGCCTCCAGGACCCTGCCCAATCTAGAATCAGGCACAGGGTCCCTGGCACAACTCAATTTACATCTATCTAAGGGCTTTTTGAGAATCGGGCCCATTAACCTTTTCAGGCCAAAAGAAAAGTTAAAGCGCTAGTGAAGCAAAAACAGGCAGACAGGAAAATAATACACATTTAAGTAATAGTCAATTGTAACTTTTTATTTCTGACGCATTTTTCGTTTTCCTTTTGCTCATCAAAAAGTCTTCTAAGTGATAATATTTTGATGGATGTGTGGAACAGCTCTTAGCCTGACAGCTGACATATCTAACTCTACTGCCCCACACTACATCGTCAGCTTTATGATCTCACTGACATCACAGGTGAAAGACCTGGCAGTCACTCACTTGCTGTTCTTAAGTAGCAGTGATGTCACAGTCAGAGAGGACACAATGCTGATGAAGTCTAGTGGGGCAATAGAGCAAGATATGTCAGCTGCTGGGCTAAGAGCTGTTCCACACATCACACCTACTAACATGAGGTAAACAGTCTTCTAATTAAACAAAGGGAAAAGAAAATGTACCTCAGATATAATAGGTAATGGTTGGCTGCTTTTAAAATCTAATATTAGTTTTAGGCAGTACACTAGCTCTTTAAGGGCAAAAATTAATGGGTTGTAGTATTATGAACATATGAAATTGCCAGAAGATAAAGGCCATTATAATCTACTCAGTCTGCTGAAGTGTGCAACTCTGCTATGATATTTCAGTAGACATGTTCCCTTTCTCCCCTTCACCCCATCTCAGAATTACCTCTTTCCTTCCTTTTCCACCATCCTCATCCTTGGTGTGATTTTTCTGATTAAGCCTATCCCACACATCCATCTTGTTGGCTAAAACCAACTCTTCTGAAAGCCTTTATTCCATCCTGAGATCACCCTTTCAGGGAAGAAATGCCTCCTTACATCTGTTTTAAATCTCCACCTCCAACTTTAGATGATGCCCCTTGTTGTTCCTGCTCCCTTTACATTAAACAAGTCCTCAGTGTTGACCTTGTTTATTTAGTTTTTGTTGACCGGGTGAGTGCACTAGACAAATCCTGCCTATTTTCAGGCGTGACCCAGGGGAAGGGGATACAGATGAATGCCAACTGACCTTGAACCAGATGTGAATGAGGGAAATTTGGCCAGGACACCGGGGAAATTCCCTTACTCTTGGCCAGTAGGGGGACTTGCTGACCGTCAGGATGGAGGGCTCAGTTGCTCAGCAGCCTTCGTTGCAGCAGGACGTGCTGCAGGCCGTGGGGCCAACTACTGTTTCCATTTCGGAGAATCTGGAGTCAGAAAATTTTTTTGAAGTACCTGTAGAGCCAGGCTTATATGCTGAAACAGAAGGGTTAATGGATGTTTCAGCCCTGCAAACAAGTAAGGTTGCGTGTTTCTTGCCAACTTCAGATTTTACTTCAGAACTTCACACGGATTTGACTGCCTGTCCTTCGGTGCAGTCTTTGCCTCCTGACAAGCAGTGGAATGCGGAAGCATCATCAGAGGTATCCGTGACAGCTGAGGGATTGCAGACTGACAGCGAGGTCGTCACACTGCAGACTCCTGAAACTGACCTGCAAGCTAATGCTGCAACAGCTACAACATTGCAATCCTTTTGCCAAGGAAAGTTGGTCACAGGTACTGTTTATACTTCTTCTGTTTCAGATGAACAGCACGCCACGGTCTTTTCTTTCACTGCTAAACAGTGGGCATTTAAAAATGTATCTAAAACTGCTTCTGAGCAGAAGCGCTCATGGGCTGACCAGGTAGAAGAAGCTGATGCTTCATGGTCAGTCAGTAAAGCCTTGACATCGGCGGGCTGGGCACAGCTCCCGGATTCTGGTAAATGGATTTCTGTTTTTTCCCCAATCATTATTCCAGGGGTTCAAATGAAGGAGAAAGACCTGCATGCTATATCTTCACTGGCTATAAAACCTACTACCTTCGTTCCTCAAGGCATGGTCGGTCAGGCCCACCCTATGGAGGCCCAACCTTTGGACACTGCAGATTCACCTCTAGCACTTCCTCCTGAACTGTCTTTCACACAGAACACAGAACCTGGTTTTAAACCACAGGGAGTTTTGCCTTTTACTGAGGAACTTCCTCCTCAGCTGGTGCCTTCTTCATCTATGGAGCGAATAGATGACCAGGCCTCTGAGGAAGCCCCTACAGGCCCATCATCAGGACCTGTACCTGGCCTAGAACACACTGCACCACACTCTTATGCTTTGTTTTTTCGTTCTTCTAACTTTTCAGCTAAAAGGCATAATGCAGTTCATTTTGTTTATAAAGGAGGGATGGGTGTTTTTCCTGATAGGAAATTTGTAGCAAAAGCATTGTTAAAGGATGGTTTGCAGTTTACAACAACTGAAATGTATGCCTTGATACATGTTTCAGGGGAGAAGATTTTTGATGTTAGCTTTAAGTTAAACAGTGGGCTAGATAAATTTTGGACTATCACAAAGTTTGACAAACTCCTTTATGGTCCCCTTTTGATGTTTTTCCACTTACTAAACCTGCTCATAAAACTGTTACTGTTCTTTTTAGAAGTGAGGGGGTGAGTGTTACAGATCTCATGTATTGGTTGAAACAAAGATGCACAGTATTGGGACACCCAGAAGCGATATTTGATTCTGAAGATATCTGGACAGGGGGTTGGAGAATCAGGGTAATATTACACTCCGCAAGGGATGGCCTACAGCGCCTTCCAAATTGTGTTTTCTTGGGGCAGGATAGAGGGGTTCTTTTTCATACAGGACAACCCAAATCCTGCTATAGATGTGCGAAATCGGGTCACATCGTAGTGCCTGTGACCACTTGCGTTGTTACCTTTGCAATTCTTTGGGGCACGTGAGTGAACACTGTAGAAATATAGCAGTCTGTACCTTATGTAGTGCACTCGGGCATTCTTTTGCCACTTGTCCTGAGGCAGCTCATCGGCAATCAGACCTACATGATTCTGAGGAACAAAGACTGCTGATTGCTATTGTGCAGTGTTCCCGAGCCACTCACTCTAAAGTATTTACACCACTTTCAGTTCTCCTCCTTCTGTATCTCCTAGTTCGGAGCCTTCTGTTGTTGTTCCAGAGACTTTGGATACTGCTTCTCCCCCCCCCCCTTGCATATCTCCACTGAAGTTTTATTAAGTGACCCTTTACCTCAGGCATCAACTCTTCTCAATGCCCAGTCCATGCCCCCTCCCCTCCAGCTTCCTCATGACGTACCTTTTCATGCAAGGGGAAATGAGGTGTAAGTCCTATGCTACTCAACCAGCCTTGAAAGTTCCTAAACTAGTTAGCACTCCTACAACTAGCCGTTTTCATGCCCTTCTCCTTACTCAAGATGTATCCGATGCAGAATCTGAATCCTCCCAACCAGGGGCAGATACCTTAGAAAAAGCCTTCGAAGTGGAGTCTGTAGGGGAACAACTCTCAATTGTCCTGCTTAAAACCATCTCCCCAGCTACCAAGAAAGGGAAGAAAAATAAACGTAAGCCCCAGGGAAATTGCTTTCCCATTATCTGAATGCTTTCTTCCCTAACTTTCTGTTCACTTAATGTGAATAGTATCAAAAAAACAGCTATGACAGTCTGCGTTATTTTCTTTTCTGAAGTCCTTCCATTGTAACGTGTTCTTTTTACAGGATACACGATTACATACAGTCACTGAGATCTCTAGTGCTTCAAAATGGTGGCATACAGGGGTTTTCTATTGGTCATTAGGACTGGAACCATGTAGAGGGATAGCAATACTTTTTCATGAGCTTGATGTGAAGGTTTGAAATTAATTCATCTGGTCCCAGGTCGGGTGTTAATTTTGGATATCGTACTTCAGGGGGTGTGTTTTAGATTAATTAATACATATGTATCTCAAACTAAAGCAACAAGGGTTGATTTGTTTCTGCTTATACAACCATATTTGCATACCTCCTTTCATGTTATTTGGGGGGGTGATTTTAATTGTGGTTTATCTAATAAAGATAAGGGTAAGGGGGTTAAAACCACTAAAGTTTTTTGTGATATGTCCTGTCTGGCTAAGGTTGTTCAGACTGCGAGTTTAGTTGATGCATATGCTCGATTGCATGACACTACTGTTCCTACCTTTCATAAAGGAGCCTTGGCCACCAGGATAGAGTTCTTTTTTATTAATAAAACCTTGTCACTGAATTCGGTGTGGGTTACCCCAGTGGAATTCTCTGGCCATTGTGCCCTATGCATAACAGTTGGGTCTGCAGTCACATTCTCCTTCGGTAGGGGCCTCTGGAGACTTAACACACAGCTGTTGTTACATCAGGACATTTTGCAACATTTGCAATACTTTGTACAAGCCAGAAAGTCTTTATATGAGATGTATGAGGATCCCCTTTTATGGTGGGTAGATACTAAAGCAGATGCTATTTCACTATTGAAATTATTTGGGAAATCTCAGCGTGAAACAGCCTATTTCTCTTATTTAAAACTTAGAAAGCAGATGCAGAAAATAATGTCTATGGCCCAGACCACTAAACATGACTTTTCATCTCAATTAAAAGTACTTAAGGAGAAAATGGTACCCTTTCATAAGCATCAATCAGCAGTTTTACACTTTCAACAGAAATTTGGTACGCAGGGAAATTTTGTTACTATTTGTCCATTTCTTGGTAGTAAAGAAAGAGTGGGGAAAAAGGTGTTTGTCAGTCTTATAGGGCAAGATGGTCAGGAGAAGGTTTCACAACGTGATATGATGTCAGAGGTGACGTCATACACGGCTTCACTTTTTAAAGAACAGCCTATTGATTTAGTTTCTGCTCAGGCTTATCTACATAATGTAGATGTTCCGGACTGTTCTTCATCTGTACTATCCAGCTTAATGAGTATCCTTACACCCCATGAAGTTTTTACTGCCATTCATTCCCTTTCTCATAACAAAGCACCGGGGAGAGATGATTTGACTGCGGAGTTTTATAAATTAATCAGTACTGTGCTGTCACAGGAACTTGCTGATGTTTTTAATGATTTATTAATGAATTCTGAATTCCCTTTAGAGATGATGGGGGAATTTTTAATTTTCTTACATAAGACAAGTGATAAGAAACTCCTTTCTAATTGGAGACCAATTAGTTTACTAAATGTTGACCTAAAAATTTTGATGAAAATTTTGAATACACGTCTTTTGGCAGTATCTCAACATTTAATTTCCCCAGCACAGACCTGTGTGATCCCAAACAGATCCATCATTGACCAGTTGCTTTTTTTCCATTAACTTTTTGATAGATCTCATACGGTTGGACTGCCTGGCTTTGTTTTGTCCTTAGACCAAAAGGGAGCCTTTGATTCTGTGAATCATGATTTTTTATGGCTCTCTTTACAGCATTATAGTATTCCTTCTATTTTTATTTCTTGGTTGCAAAAACCTTATAAGTTTGCTACAGTATCCCCATTGGTTAATGGATATCTTGGGCCTATGCATCCGGTTAAAAGGGGAGTCACGCAGGGTTGTCCAGTTAGCCCTTTATTATATTTTTTTAGTATAGATCCATTGTTACCTACTTTGAATAAATTAATACCTCCTATTACAGTTCCAGGAGTGTTAATTTCTTTTTCAGCCCTTGCCTATGCAGATGACATTTGTATCTGTACTTCTACTGTTTCTTCCCTCCACACGGTTGTTGAAATGTGTGATTTCTTTAGATCCCTTTCTGGTACATCTTTAAATAAAAACAAATGCCTTGGGTATGATTTGGATGTAGGTACCCTTGCCCAGGCTCACGTATTTGATATAAGTTTTACGTTCAACCCCATAAGATTTTGGGAATTGTTTCTGGTTTCCCTACCCCGGCTCTCTACAATTGGGATATACAACTTGAAAAAGGTAGAATTATGGTGCAGAATTGGAATAAATGGCAGTTTTCTAAATTTAAACGTATCTATATGATACGGACATATTTACTACCTCTGTTCTCACTTTTAAGTAATATTTTTCCCCCACCTAAGCAAAGGGAAGCAACTTTATTTAGTATTTTTTTCAGGCTGTCTGGGGGAGTCGCCTCAATCCTATTAAACATAATATTCTTTATTTGCCTGTATCTCAGGATGGTTTGAATATGATAAATCCCTTACTGTTTTTTTTTATTGTCAATTCCTTTTTTCTAATTTCCCACTATTATTAAAACATCTCCCTAAATTATGGACAGGTCTCTTTCGGCAAGCGATAGGAAATTGGTATTAAGAGTGGGTGGATGGACGTTTAGGCCCTTTGCACAATAACCATTGTGAGTCCCTATCAGTGTGACGTTTTTCTTAAATTACGACAGTTTGGTTATTCTCTAAACACAAGAAATATTTATACCAGTCTGTCCTTGATTCACATTTTTCTGAACAAGTTACATTTCCGAAATGTCCTGATGCACAGCTTTTGTCCTTACAGGGTTTAATTGCTAATAAACGTATTCCCCCTAAATTACGGGATGTTACTTGGTTGTATGGTCACGAGCAGCTTAATATCAAGGGTAATCAATTTCATAAACAGGTGCAGGAATGTACTTGTTCTCATCCTGGTTGTTTTCAAGCACTCGAACCTATGCAGCATTTATACTTTTTATGTCCGTATATTTCTAATTTTTGGGGTTATGTTGCTAACATTTGGAATGAACCAGTATTTGAAAATGTCACTTATGGAATTCTGATTTATGGTTCATATACTCCAGATTGCAGTAAATGGGATACTAGTACATTGTATGTCCTTTTTGCAGTATTTAAGTTTTTTATTTGGCAAAGTAGGTGTCTTTTTACCTTACAGCAGAAGGATCTTTCTTATATGGAACTTTTTCAGAAAATTCACTCAGAATTGTCTACTATTTATAAATATGAAGCAGGACTATATAACCATGCTCTTTTAAGGATGAATTGGAGGAATTTGTCATGGATAACAGACAGTGATGTTCCTGTCACATGAATCCACATTTTTCTTTGTACTTTTGGTTTCCTTTTGTTCTTTTTCTAGTATGATGTAATACTGAATTTTGTGTTTCTTTTTGTATTGGTTTTCTTTATTATTGGGTTTCTTTTTACACATTTCTTTTCTTTTTCTTTATTAGTCAATCCTTTTTTGTCAACATTATGAATTAACATTGTTTTTCCTTATTTTGTTTTGAAGTTCTGTTAATAAAAATTCCCCTACTCTTTTTGATAAGTGCCAAGGGGTCTTTAACATCCACCTGAACTACCACCAATCCAGGCAGATGGGACCTCGGTTTAACGTCTAATCCGAAAGACGGCACCTCAGAAGTGCAGCACCCCTCTCATGCTACACTACAGTGTCAGTACTGGGAAATTAACCCAAGTGCCAGATTTGGGAACTGAACCCACAGCCCTCTGATCTCCTGGTCTCACAGGTGAGTGTGCTACCTACTGAGCCACTGACACTGCTGTGTTGGATGTGGAAGGTGCAGGGGAGAAGGCCTCCTCTCCTGTACTTGGCTGTCAAGAGGCCGTTGATGCGGAAATAGCAGTTGCTGTCTTTGAGGAAGATTGTTCTGCTGAAAGCCATGATGCAGAATGCTAAAGTGAAGGTGCACCTAGTACCGCAGAGACAAATTCAGCAATGTGATGTAAAACTGTGAAGCAGAATGATAAAGCTAAGAAACAGCTTTTGAAAAAGAAATTGCATCTTTTGAAGGAAGTACAGGATGCTGAGTTGGAGCTGGCAACTTTTCCTGAGCTAACAGCAGCTGTCCTCCAAGAAGATTCAGTTGTCAACCCTCGGGTGAGTCAGTGGGAGGATGACGTAGTTACTGTTTGTTCTGCTCATTGGGACTTGTCCCAAACTATTGTAACTCTGCATGATGACAAGGAGGTGCAGGCTGGCAGTCAAAATAGGAATTCTCCTGTGTGCCAAAAGCCTGTCTCACTGAGAACTAAAAGAAAAAAAGGCAGTAAAGGTCTTGGGCCTTAGCAGTCTCTTAGACCAGAGTCGACACATTCAAAGGAGGATTTGCAGGGAAAGTCAACTCCAGTGGATCCAGTTTTTACATTCCCACATTCACAAACCTGACCAGGATGGAGCCATGAGACAGACTTAAATATTGCTGCAGGGCAGAACTTGGAGGTACTTAAACCCCAGACAAGTGATGAATTTCCCAAAAATAAAGAAATTGGGGGCCTGAACTAGTCTCCAGTGCAGGCCCTGGAAAACACTAGCTGGGAACTAAAGAATAATGTTCAATGGACACCAGACTCACAGGATCCAACTTACATACAGATGTTAAAAAAGGCATCTTCTGCAGTGGCCGACACCAATTCTACAGAACAGAGCTCCAACATACCCTGGGATAAGTATGTACTTGTCTCAGGTTCTAATTCTATATCTGCATTATCTGTTGTAAATACTGTACCTGTCTTGGTTCCTGAAGAACATAGGGTCGATGAGCAGACCCCTGTTTTGGTGCAGACTGACACAGAGGACAGTGGAGAGAGAGAGACACACACACACGGTACGGCAGTAATAACGTGGTCATATCACATACTGATGCTCTTGAAGGAGGTGGTCCCAATAGGATACCACAGACTGAGGTACCTGAAGAATCATTAAAACTAGGGGTAGCGAGGGTGCTGATGCTATTTTTAAATTATCAGACATTTTTCAAGATCAAGGAGAGCCAGCGCTGAGGAGCACTGCACTTCAGCTGTTGTATAAAGGTGGGCTAATTGAACCCCCAGATAGGGTTTATACAGCAAAAACACTCCTAAAAGGCTCTATGAGATAGTTTTCTTCTGAAATGTTTGCATTAATTGAGTTAGGGAATGCTAATTATGATGTGAGCTTTAAAAACATTTCAAGTTTGGACAGGTTCTGGGCTCAGTATAACTCCTATAAAAATTCCCCTATCTGGGCTCCATTTCATGTTATCCCCATTACTAAACTGGCCATTAAAAATATCACTGAGATGTTAAAAGCAAGGGAGTGAACATAGAGGATATTTTATTCTGGCTTCGTCAGCATTGTGAGGTCCTGAATAAACCCTCCCCCAAGCTGGACAGTGAGCAAATTTGGGATGGGGGGTGGAGAGTAAGAGTTAAACTATACACTACAAACTCGGGGTCTGTACATTTTCCTAACTCTTTTTATTTAGGGAGAGATACAGGAGCAATCTTTTATGTGGTACAACCAAAGATAAGTTTTAAGTGTGGCTCTCGGGCCCATTTAAGTTCTGCATGCGATTCCAGCAGGTGCAGTCATTGTTTGGAATTTGGGCACAGTTCAAGTAAATGTCTCAATCATTTTAAGTGTAATCTGTGTGAGCATACTGGCCACACGTACGGCCATTGCCCCTGGGCCTCACATAATCATGAAGACTGCCCTTCCCAGGAAGGAATTATAAATATGTCACAGCAACAGTTAGCTAAAAGGATGGCAGAGCAAAGTCTAAGAACTGGATTAGAAACTTTGAGACAGGAACCTCAGGACAGGCTACAATCCACAGAATCACAGTAATATACTATTACAGTTCAGGAGGAGATGATACAAGAAGGGAGCCCTTAGGTGGTTAGTGAACCCCGCATTCCCCCTCCCCCTGAAGATAACAATAGTAGGACACAGGTAGAAATGCCACCACCACTCCCCCCAGGTGAGGCAGCATTTAATACAATCCCCCAGAAGAGGGACAAGCTAGGGAAGGTTGTCACTAAGAAAAGAAAGATGTCTTCTCCATCAGTATCCTGGAAATTTGGCAATAAATTTGCAGCTGTTTCATGAGAGGCCACGGATGGAGATTCAGAGGATGAAGGAATACATACCTCCTCTAGTCCCTCTAATACAGATACTGAGGATGGAGGGGGAACAGATTATATAGCAAAAAAAAACCACGGCAGAGTAGAAAGATCAGGATTCCATAAAGTATACCCTAGTAATGATTTATTCACTTCTATTTTCTGATGGACTATTTAACTATTACATAAATGAATGTGAATAGTATTAAAGGGGAGAAAAAGTTACTAGGGACTATGCAAACACTACAAGAGGAAGTCAATGATATTAAGTGCTTGGAAGACACCAGACTGAAAACCCATAGAGAAATGCAACAGGCCTGGCCACTAGGGGCATACGTTTGGTCCGCTGGGCTTGATCCCTGTGATGGGATCGGTATTCTTCTTTCTATGCAGATTTACAGGTCACTAGGCTGGTTGAGATTTGTCCAGGGAGGGCTTTACTACTGGATATTTCTTTTTTTAAGGGAAGGTTTCGAGTAACTGCAATATATGCCCTACAGACTAAGGCCTTGAGGACATCTTTATTTCAGGACATTCAGCCATATTTACACACTTCTAGGCTGGTCCTGTGGTTGGGGGATTTTAACTGTAGCCTGCACCATTCAGATAGGGGTCTTCAAACTAAGAAAATATTTCATGACTCAGTATCACTATAACATAGCATTTCCACAGTTGAGCTTAGGGATGCCTATCATTGCTTACACCCCTCTGGAGGCTTCACATACTTCAGAGAGACCACTGAAACAAGAACTGACTTTATTTCTGTATCTAAAGTTCTGAGGGTGGTGAAAATAAAACACAGGCTATTGAATTTTCAGACCATATAGCCTTATGGATGAAGGTTATATGGTGTGACACCCCATGTTGTAGAAAAAAGAGGTGAAGATTGAATGAAAGTCAGTTTTTAGATACCAAAGTTAGATGAATGTGGCAAAAAGACTGGTCTGCCAGACTATCTGTGGTGGAATGTTATGATGACCTAGTAGGATGGTGGGAATACACCAACATTTCATGCAGAAATCTTTTTCAATAGCAATCTCATTTTGAAAATAATAAGACTTATTTAGGATATTTAGAATGACGACAACTCCAGCATTTGATCTGTCTGGCAGGCTCCTCAGATGTGGACTATGGCCCTCAGATTGCAGTATTGAGTAAACAAATGAAGGACATCCAATATAATAGAGCAACATTTTTAAATCAGGAGGCACAATTTGGGATACAGTTGAAGATGGGGGGGGGGGGCAGACCCTTATGAAGATTGTCAAAAGATAATTGATTCCCGTATTCTCACAGAACTCATCACGCTGGAAGGTGAGCTGGTTAATACACCAGCAGGTATATTAGGGATGGCAGAAGCTCAGTTGCAGAAACCTTTTGGTGAATGGCCAAATCATCGTGACATTTCTGATTTCCTGGCCCCCTTACATTTGCCCCAAGTGGTGCAGGAAGACATTATAGGGTTAATGTAAGACGTAACAGTTACGGAAGTTATCCAAGCTATAGGGATTCTAAAAATGGATTCTGCTCCAGGTCCAGATTGGATAGGTACAGGGCAATATAAGCAGGTTGTAGAGGACTTGGCACCGGCCTTGACAGTCCTGTTTAACTATATGCTGACTAAATCAAAATTGACGGCATCTATGCAGAAAACGGTGCTTGTCTTAATACATAAAAAAGTCAGACTGATAACATAAATAACTGGAGGCCCTTCAATGTACTTAATACAGATCATAAAATATTAGTAAAACTTTTACTGGGTGGGTTTACCAAGTTAGTAACATACTTGATTAGTTCTGAGCAGACATATTCAGTTCCAGGGCAGCAACAGTGCAATAACTGTATCATATTAAGAGAATTGTAAGGCTCATGCCTGTAGTTCTGTGGGGGAAGAACTCCTTCCCCACATCCAATATAAGGCTTCAGGCTCCGTCACTCTGCTTAGAGTGAGTCGCGCTCACTGGCGTTGCGGTGCTGGTGCTCGGCTGCTCTTTTCCTCGTTCTGTTGCTGTGTCCCCTCCCCGTCTCTCTGCTCATCTGCTGTGTCCCACCCTCCTCCCCTTTTCTTTGATCTGTGTGCTTCCCATTGTTGCTGCGTCTTTTCATACCTTGTTCTTTTGGGGATTCCCTCTACTTCTCCTCGCACAGCTGTACCTTTTGTGGCCCCTTGCTGCATCTGCTTTACTGGTTTGACTTCATCTGCTTCCTGCTACATGCTCATTCTCCTTCCTTGCTTCTGTTCTTTTTTCAAGCAGCTGCTGCTCCGTGCTACCACAAGTCTGTGCGTATTGCTTCTAGCCCTCTGCGCCCATCTACACTGCACTGCTGCTTCTCCAGATATCCACTATGGCCGAACGCTGCCACCGCCATGCTGGGCTTTCATTCCTTCACCTGCTGCTTCCCGGACACCTGGACTATCTCCTCTTTGACACCTTCATGTCTACTGTTGGAGTCTGCTGGCATTTCCCTCCTCCTTGGATACCTTCCATGATTGTCCAGCTTTTCTCTAGGATGCCATTTTGTGTCAAAGCAGCTGCTCAAACACAGCCCATTGTTATATTCATTTACCTATTGAACTATCCGATTGGCCACATAACGCAATATCAGCACATCCAAGAGTGTTAAGACACGAGTGGCAGTTGGTTTCAAATGGGGCCCGAGATTTATTAATTTTAACGATTCATACACCTAATGAGTGCTGACGTTGTAGCAGCTCCTGCTTTCCGCTCCAATTGCCAGCTTGTGACTATTTTGGGGACTCTACAGGTACTAGCCTTGTATGACACTTCTCATTACCATTTCACATTGTCTGTATAGCATTCCTGAACCCACTGTTTATCTCAGATTCTTACTGTTATCTGCTGCATACATTCCGGTCCCCTTCCTGTGCACTTGCCTCTGCAACTCATCTGCATCAGGCAGCCTTCCTTAGCAAACCTCTGCAGCTATCAGCACTCTAACCCCTATGGATGCCTTTCATGTCTGCTACTCCAGCCAGTCCTCTGGTGTCCACTGCCTATCATTCATATCTCTTGACCTCCTGCCTCATAACTCGAGGACAAGGCTTAATGAAATCAGTGACTATGGACCAAACTCCAGGACACATCTTCAAATTGGAGATATCAACTCAGGACGTCGGTGGAACAAGGGGTTTAGCGTAAATGCATTTCCACAGAGGACCAAGTCTGTATCTTAATATTGGACAATAATTGTACTTACACCATTCCACTGTTTGGTCACTACACAAAACAACATTTTAGTAGTTTTAGACTACTTCCCCGCTATATTATTCTTCACTGGTCTCCACCATGAGCCATATGCATTAATTCAATACTACTTCTTGCTGCTACATATGCATTTTATGCAAGTCCACTGTCCACTACTACTATTACCGACTTATGTGTAGGTCCCCTTGCTTGCAACTCATTTCGTGTTGCTCGCATCCTTGACTCCTACAACGCTACTTACCTGCCTTAGCCTTCATCGGTTATTCCCTATATGGATGTTGTGACCCGTGCTTGCCTGCAATGCTTCTACACTTTGATCTCCTGACCTCAGTCCAAGTTACATGCCTTATAGTCCCTTCCTGCTCTCCACTGGATGCCTAACCTAATTCATTCCACTCTCCACTTACCAACCAGCCAACCTAAATGGGTCCGGCTGCACATGCTAGCCTATGTAGGGCTTCCTATCACTCTACTTATCTTACAGCTGACCTACGAGGGGTTTGGCTGCACATGCTAGCTTACATGTGGCTAGCTGCCTCTCTCTACTATCTTATCAGCTGACTTACATGGAGTTCACCTGCACATGCTAGCCTACGTGGGCTAGCCGCCTCTCCTTACTACCTAACCAGCTGACCTACATGTGGTCCAGCTGCGCATGCCAACCTCGTGGGGCTTGGCTGCCATTCTCTATTACTGTACTGGCTGACCATCGTGTGGTCCGGCCGCACATCTTACTCTTCGTACTTCCATCAGCTGACCTGCATGTAGTCTGGCCATGTATCCTACGCTTGTATGAACTTTGCTCCCTTTCACTTCCTGGATGCTTCATAACGGGATCCTGCAAGTCATTTGGATCTACTTCCAATCCACTGTTGCCTGGAATTTGGAATTTCAACCACACTCTACTACAATTATGCCCCTATATCTTGATCGACCTAACCTTGTCAGCACTATGTTTACGAGCTGCAGTCCCCGCTGTCAGCACATCCACTATCATCTCCACCTTCACCATGCCTGACCAATTCGCTATGCCCTTCCAGATCATGGGGCTAGCAGTCTGCTTCTGAGCTTCCTCATATAGGCCCTTTGCAAAGCCTTGCCATTCCGATCAGTACCTACCTGTCACTTACATTCTGAGTCTAGAGTCCTGGTCATCTGTATACATGTTGTAAGATGAAGACTTCTTTGCCTTTGGAACATTCAGCTAATGCTGCCTTGCGTTGCCTAATATTCCGCTCATTGGATTCTTGGACTAAGTATTCATTTGTAAGTTGGACTACCATCTTCCTCCACCAGTTGCCATTGCATTCAGCTTCCTGTCATCGCTGGATCAGTATCTACTACTCCCGAACTTGGATTTGCTTATCCCTGCAACCTACCTCACACCGTGGGGCCGAAGGTTCGCCATCACATTCGCCAACCTGCGCCCGGATCCGGCGGTCCTTTGCTCCTATATATATATATATATATTGCACCTTATTTGCATACTTCTATGATTATACTTCACCCCTTGGGCTGGGGTTTAACTACTTCTACTCCACACCTGCCTCGCCCGCTCAGTGCCTGGGGATTCGCATATACTCTATACGCCTAACTCCTGCTGTGTCAGCCTACCTCCAGCAGCTCCTTTATTATGGACTCTCATCTGAATAGTTAGACATTTATCATCTACTTTGGATGCTCTGCCTTGCCGTTTCAATCATGAATTTACTATTGCTACACTCTTACCAGGACACTTTGTTGAGCTTATCTGAAGACCTTCGCTATCCTGATTTATGCTCTAAGGTTTCTCAGACCCTGTGACAACGCTATTTTATTTGACTCAGCCTCTTCAGTTACCACCATCCAGGACTCCTCAGCTCGACTATTCAAGACTCATCAGAATATTCTTTATAAGTCAGTTCTAGCTATGGTATCAGTCTGGCTTTGACACATAGATGTTAACATTGTTACGCAACCATCTGGATCCACATGAAGTTCTCCGATTCCCTTGCTAGTATAATTTTCATACCCTTGGCTTTATGCTGTACGTAATTTTGCACTACTACTTCCAGCTACTATGTCTGCATCTTTCAGCTTTACTTACTGCTACAACTGACCTATGTCCAGGTCCACTTATTTAAATTGCTTGCTCATTCTACCTGCTTCACCCTTACAGGGCCAAGAAGTCATCATGACTAACTCGCCATTTACAATCAACTGTGCTCCTCTTGAGCTGGAAATACTCTGACTTATATCTACCTATTCACTACAGTCTCTACCTACTTCACATACTTGCTTCCCCTCTCCAGATTGGGGATTCCTACTGCTCAGTCCTCCCGATCAGGCAGCATATGCCAGTTCCTCGCTATGGCCTTCATTTTCTAACCTTGCCATACAGAACTTGACCCAACGGTCCTCCTTCTAGACATGGAT
Organism: Neoceratodus forsteri; assembly: GCA_016271365.2. Taxonomy (NCBI): domain Eukaryota; kingdom Metazoa; phylum Chordata; order Ceratodontiformes; family Ceratodontidae; genus Neoceratodus; species Neoceratodus forsteri. The sequence goes on along the minus strand of JADMNL010000035.1, from coordinate 26,084,482 downwards.
GATGAACCTTTGATTCCTGAATCTCCTCTAGGAAGTCACCCTCACCTGCTGGAGTGCTTCACTGCCTGCAACTCATCACTTTAAATTCATATCAACCTTGGATTCCACTTTACTTCATTCTGGCCTGCTCTTGGATCCTTGAACCTAGAATTTACTAGAATGGACGCTTGCTTTATTCACCTGACTGGTCACGATTCAATACGTCTTCAGTTCTCCATTTCTCTGGATTGGGTTCTACAATTTGGGGTTCGGATTAGCCGATTAGAATATTTAGGATTACTCTCCTTTAGTATGCCCAGAAGGACGGGCGGGTCAGTAGTCATGGGTCCTCAGAGGTTTCCCCCCAAGGGGTTTTTCCTCTCTTTCGTGCTACTGGTCACACTCTCCGGAGTTGGAGGAGGTGATCAAACTGCTCTCATTTTCTTGGGGGTGTCCTTCCTACTCGATTCCTTCATCAGTCAGATACAGAACAATCGTTGATATTATAATTCTTCTTGGGGGGTCTCATAATACTGGACTAAGCTTCCTCCCTACAGGTGGGATACAGAGAAAGGCCAAAACAATCAAATCATAACAAGTGACTCATCGGTTCAAGCATCTAAGCACTTTGCATGTATTATCCAGTTCATATGTACTATAATCACTGACTTGCTCATGCCTATACTAAAGTACCTAAGCACGAATCATTTCATACTACTAGTACTCTGCAAGCATTATCCTACTTATTAGTCTGGCCTCTGTATCCAAGCACAACCTACAGCATCCAGCAACAGTATGTAACATAAGCACTGAGCTATGAACCACACAGAATTGTAAAGCACATGCCTGTAGTTCTGTGGGGGAAGAGCTCCTCCCCCACATCCAATATAGGCCTTCAGGCTCCATTGCTCTGCTTAGAGCGAGTCGCACTCACCCCCCATCCTCCCCTGACACCTCCTCCTCCTTCTGAGGCACTCTTATCACACCGGGGGGGTCTCATAATACTGGACTAAGCTTCCTCCCTACAGGTGGGATACAGAGAAAGGCCAAAACTATCAAATCATAACAAGTGACTCATCAGTTCAAGCATCTAAGCAGCTTGCATATATTATCCAGTTCATATGTACTATAATCACTGACTTGCTCATGCCTATGCTGAAGTACCTAAGCATGAATCATTTCATACTACTACTAGTACTCTGCAAACATTGTCCAACTACTGGTCTGGCCTCTGTATCCAAGCACAACCTACATCATCCAGCTAAGTATGGAACATAAGCACTGAGCTCTGAACCACACAGAACTCTTTTTTCATGGGGAAGTGGATAATGTTCAAGGCTGGGTGGCAGGAATCGATCAGGAAAAAGCATTCAATAGGATAGCACACTGTTCTTTATTTTCGGTTTTGGAGGCTTTTGGACTCCCACAAGTCTTTGTCTCCTAGATCAAAGCTTTGTATAGCACTACGTCTGTACTGCCATATGTCAACGGATGGGTGGGAAAATGTATCTTAGTATGTAGAGCAGTGAGACAAAGGTACCCCCTTAGTCCTCTTTTATATGTCTTTGGTTTTGATATACTTCTTCGGGCAGTGGCTCAGTTTCAAGATGTAGAGGAAATACTAGTGGCAAATGACATTTCTCCTGTCAAATCTTGAGCCTGTGCTGATGATTTGGTGCTTACACTGGGCAAGGATACAAAAGAGGAAGCTCTTCTAACTGAAGGGTGAAATAAGCAACTTAGAATTATCAGAAAAGGCAGTCTTTTAATCAACAGAGGGAGGTGGAGTTTGCTTTACTTGTTACAATTGTTAAGATTTTACTGTTTTCTGTGTTTCTGCCCTTCTGACTTGATTGGAGTTAGTGATTGACTGTTTGCATTGCAATATTTGTAATACTGTGAGTATTCACTGGGCTAAGAATTTGTCATAAGCCCTGAATTAAGAGCAGGTTACAGGCTGTGTATTGGACCCAGACAGTCCCTAGGGGGTGAAAACTGTTTTTTCTTTGTTTACCTCAGTGCCTTATAAGGCCAAGACAGACTGTGTCAGGAAGTGCTTAAATCATAGCTACTTAACAGCCAATAGCTCTGGAAGAATCTTACAGACCTTGATAAAAGTATTACTTTTAGCAGGCTCATCAGATAACCTCATAGTCTTCAGGTGAAGCTACCTCTGGCTGCAAGCTGCAACACTGGACTTAAGATTTGCAAAGAAAGTGAGTAGTGCTCACAACAGAGGAGAGTGAACTTTACAATTTACAATTGTCTTTAGTTTGAAGCAGATTCCTTAGGAAACTTAATATTCTTCTAGGTGGAGGATACTTCTAACTGAAGGGTGAAATAAGCAACTTAGAATTATCAGAAAAGGCAGTCTTTCAATCAACAGAGGAGGTGGAGTTTGCTTTACTTGTTACAATTGTTAAGATTTTACTGTTTTCTGTGTTTCTGCCCTTCTGACTTGATTGGAGTTAGTGATTGACTGTTTGCATTGCAATATTTGTAATACTGTGAGTATTCACTGGGCTAAGAATTTGTCATAAGCCTGAATTAAGAGCAGGTTACAGGCTGTGTATTGGACCAGACAGTCCCTAGGGGGTGAAAACTGTTTTTCTTTGTTTACCTCAGTGCCTTATAAGGCCAAGACAGACTGTGTCAGGAAGTGCTTAAATCATAGCTACTTAACAGCCAATAGCTCTGGAAGAATCTACAGACCTTGATAAAAGTACTACTTTTAGCAGGCTCATCAGATAACCTCATAGTCTTCAGGTGAAGCTACCTCTGGCTGCAAGCTGCAACACTGGACTTAATTTTCCTAGTCAAACTATCTCTTGTTGGGAACTGCAATACTGAACATAGGATTTGCAAGAAAGCGAGTTGTAGCTCACAACAGAGGAGGGAACCTTTCAATTGTCTTTGCTTTGTAGCAGATATACTGCAGGTGGAGGCTGCTTCTAACTGAAAGGTGAAATAAGGTATTTACGATTATCAGGAAAAGACAGTCTTGTTACAATTCTTAAGATTTTCAGTGCAGGAAGAGTTCAAAGCACAGCTCACTTATTTTGGGACTGACTGCTTTCAGAGCACAAACCACCAGGCTGTTTTGGGGCTGGGGAGGTTTACCTGTGTCTGACTTGAATGTCTGGATTTTTCTCTGTTTGAGTAACAGGGGATTTTCTCTGTCAAATTGTTGTGTATAGTATCTTGCAGACAGGAAGGCACTCATCGCAGTGGTGGGTCAGAGCTCTTAGCTGATTGTTTTGTGAGGGCACAGTTTAGGCCCAACCTTCCCACCTCACACCCCCCGGAAATAGTTCCTTTATACCTGGGGTTCTGACATCATTTCCTCAAGAGTGCAAGGTGCATATCAATGTCATATCCTCTCTAGCACACAGCACTGAAAATATACGCATACACATTGTATAATATATATATATATTTCTATATAACAAACCAATCACTCACACAAGCGCACACACACAAAAAAAAAAGTACATAGTCATGTGGGAAGTAGTGCAATGTAATGGCTGCTGGGCAGCAGTCTTCCGGGAGTCTTTCTGGAGGCTGAGATGTGCTCATTTGCAGACAACTCTCTGCCCTGAGGGAGGAAGTTGCCTGTCTTTAGCCACACTGGACAGCAGTAGAAAACCTTCCCCAGGCCAGACTGGATGGTAGGAAGGACCCCCCATCCAGGGAGCACCAGAGCCACCACCACTACCTCAGAGGTTGCAAAAAGCACAGCAGTTGGACCACTGTGGGCTCAGGGAGGGTGAGGAGGGTGAAACAGAGGCACACCCAGTCAGTTGTTCCACTCCACAATCCATACACCATTCTGGGGGCACAGCTCCCCATGGATGCACCCACAGAGGAGATTAGAGGCTGAGGACACCTGTCACAAGGGAGGCCCACAGGAAGGAGGCAGAGGATGCCACAAGGAAAGGAAGCAGCTCCTGGTGGGGGACTCAATTATTAGGGGGATAGAACTGGGGAGCAGGGAAAACTGAAGTAAAGTGCCTGCCTGGTGCCATGGCTTGTAGGGACAGGAAGCGCATCCTCAGGATCACGAGAACAGCTGCACGGGAGTCTGAGCTGGATGTCATTGTCCACCTAGGGACAAATGACTTGGCTCAACATGAGCTTACAGCAGTGCAGAAGGACTTTGTAGAACTGGGGAGAGGCCTAAGACAAGTAGCACACACAGTATCCTTCTCAGAGGTGCTGCCTGTAAATGGCATGAGTGAGGCAAGGGTACATTGCACCATGCAGTTTAATGAGTGGTTGAAAAAATGGTGTGGAGCACAGGGGTTTGGCTTCATTGGGGACTGGGGTTCCACCTGGAGGACACCAGCCTATACTGGCAGGATGGTCTGCATCTGTCCAGGAAGGAACAAGTCTTTTGAGCAATCGGTTTAAATGCTTCATTGGCAAGCTTTTAAACTAGTCAAGGGGGGAGGCACTGATAAGCAGCAGAAAAATCCCAGCCTCTCCCTACAAAACAGGGTACTAAATGGGAAAAAGACCGAGGTAGAAAGGTCAGTGGGGGATGCTGCAACAGAAAGTAAAGCCATAAAAAATGGAGAGCAATGAGTACCAATGCCCGTAGTCTGAGTAACAAGCTTCCTGAATTAGTGGCCTTGATGGAGGAGGAACATCTGGATATCGTGGCAGTCACAGAAACATGGTACACTTAAAACCATGACTGGGATGTAAACATACCAGGATACACTATCTACAGGAGGGACAGGAGGGTAAAAGAGGAGGAGGAGAAGCTCTTACATAAGGGAAGGAATCAAAGCAACAGAACAAAAGGGTAAACAGGAGGAGAAGAAGCACTGTGGGTAAATTTGGAGACCGCCAATGGCACCACAATCCGCATAGGGTTGTACAGACCTCTTCTCAGGGGGAGGAAATGGACAAGGAAATGATAGAAATATGCTTAGTATGGCAGAAAAGGGGAGATATTGCTGATGGGTGATCTGAATATGCCAGATGTTAACTGGAGTGCAGTTGCAGCAGCCACTTCTAAGAGTGGGGTTATTCTAGATGCCCACAGGGGCATGCCTTAGACAACTAGTATTGGAGCCCACTCGAGAGGAACAATCTTAGACTTGGTTCTCTCAAATGGAGATGAGGAGAGGATCACAGATGTAGAAGTGGGTAGCCATCTGAAATTAGCACCATCGAACAGTATGGTTCACAATAAACACAGCAATAGAGTCAGCCATACAAAGACAAAGGTACTGATTTTAGGAGGGCTGACTTTGTCAAAATGGGTGAGTGCCTAAGGAATGCACTAGCAAATGGGCAGGAGGAGGGGTGGAAGAACAATGGGGAAGAATAAAACTGCCATCAGAGGTAACAAACCTTTGTGTAAAACAAATAAACAAAATGAAGCGAGGTAAGAAACCACTATGGTTCTCAAAGGAAGTGGCAGTGAAGGTTCAAGAGAAAAAGAAAGCACTCAGGAAGAACAAGGAATCACAGAAGAGCAGGACAGAGAACTGTAATCAGTTAAAGCAAAAGGAAGCTGGGAAGGCAGTCAGAACAGCAAAGGCCCAAACCAAGGAAAAGATAGCCAACTCAGTTAAGAAGGGATAAAACCTTTATAGGTACATCAGGGAGAAGTAAGACCAAGGGAGGGATAGTGAGGCTTAGTAAAGGGAGGGAGGGTGGGCAGAGGGTGACTGTGAAAAGGCAGAGATACTAAACAAATAATTTTGCTCAGTATTTACAAAGGAAGAGGGGAAGTACCTAAAACAAACAGTAGAAACACTCTGGATACAGAAGTTGATACCAGCCCATTTACAGAAGAAAGGTTCTGAAAGAACTCTTAAAACTGAAGGTGGACAAAGCAATGGGGCCTGATGGGATTCATCCCAGAATTCTAAAAGAACTAAGGGTAGAACTAGTGACACCACTGACTACCCTCTTTAACAAATCATGGGAGGATGGGGTGGTACCCGAGGACTGGAGGAGGGCAGATGTAATTCCCCTTCACAAAAGTGGGAGCAAGGCAGAAGCAGGAAACTACAGACCTGTTAGTTTAACCTCAGTGGTACATAAAATGATGGAATCACTTCTGAAGGAAAGAATTGTTGAGTATCTAGAGGCCAGAGGGGCACAGGACCCAAGGCAGCATGGATTCACAGCGGGAAGGTCATGCCAGACAAATCTGATAGATTTCTTTGACTGGGTGACCAAAGTAGTTGATCAGGAGGGCTGTGGACATGGCCTACCTAGACTTTAGCAAGGCATTTGACACAGTCCCACACAAAGATTAATATACAAGTTAGCCAGCCTGGGAGTGGGTCCCAAGATGACAGCCTGGGTAAAGAACTGGCTGGAGAATAGGACACAGAGAGTAATAGTAAATGGAGTCCACTCTGAAAAAGGGGGTTAGTAGTAGGGTACTGCAGGGTTCCAGTAATAGGACCAGTCCTCTTCAATGTCTTTATAGCGACATTGCAGAGGACTGGAAGGAAAATATGTCTCTTTGCAGATGACACAAAGATCTGCAACAGAGTTGATGCACAAGGTGGAGTGGAAAGGATGAAAAGGGACTTGGCAAGGTTAGAGGAATGGTCAAATGTATGGCAGCTTAGATTCAATGCTAAGAAGTGCAAGGTAATGCACCTGGGAAACAAAAACCCAGGGAAGAGTACACAATGGGGGTGAGATACTAACAACAACAAAATGAAAAGGGACCTGGGGTAGTCATATCAGATGACCTAAAGATGGGCAAGCAATGTGAGAGGGCAACAAGGAGGGCTGGGGATACTGGATGCATAGGAAGAGGCATCACCAGTAGAAAACAGGAAGTTATTATTCCTCTGTACAGACAGCTAGTAGAGACCCCATCTGGAGTACTGCGTGCAGTTCTGGAGACCAATCTCCTAAAGACATAGACAGGATGGAAGCTGTCCAGAGGTGCAACTAAAATGGTGCAGGGTCTGCAGGAAGACATATGAAGAGAGAGACTTAAGGAGCTTAATATGTATAGCCTCGAGGAAAGGAGGAGAGGGAGACATGATAGAAACTTTCAAAGTACCTCAAGGGAATCAACAACGTCCATGAGGGTAGCATTTTCAAAAAGAGGTGTGTGCAAGACAAGGGGCACAATTTGAGGATAAAGGGGCGGCTCAGAGGTAATTTGCTGGAAGTATTTTTTCACAGAGAGGGTTGTGGATGTATGGAACGGCCTTCCAGAGGAGGTTGTGGAGTCAAAAACAGTGGTGGAATTCAAGCATGCATGGGACAGTCATAAGGCAATTCTAGGGGGTGGGGGTAGGAAGAAGTAGGCTGCTGGTTAACTAGGACCTGCAGCTTATCCATCAGGTAGGGAAATGGGCAGACTGGGTGGGCCAAGCGGTCCTTATCTGCCGTCAAATTTTATGTTTCTATGTTTCTATGTTTGTGACATTTTTTGTACTGATGCCTCACTTTCTGGCTCCCAGATTAATTTGGGTAAACGCAGGGGAGGTACCATTAGTAAATATGCTCGTCTTGGCATCAGATTACTTTGGAGGCATTTATATTACTTTACAGCCCATCAAAGTGTTAGGTATGACTTTTGGCACTCAAATTCTGCAGACGTTGAATTGGGAGCAAAGACTGGTTAGGGCGGAGAGAGTACTTTTAGGATGGAAGGGAAAACAATTTGGTTAATAAAAAAAAGAGTTTATTTAATTGAAGCATTATTAATTCTGATTTTTTTATACATCTGTTATGTATTGCCCCCTCTTCAGCAGGTCTACACTAGATTATGTAGGCTCTTTGTTCAAGTCTTTTGAGGCTCCCATCTAAACCCTGTAAAATGTGAGTTCACTTATAGTCTCATTTCAGAGGGAAGGGTGGGGATAATTAACCCAGTTGCTTTTTTTCAGCATTTTCTGCAGTTATAATCTGGGTTTTTCCTGGAAACCGGGAGACAAGCCATGGAAGCCACTGGTTGAATTATGGTTACACCCAAATATGAATTTCTGGGAACAGGGCTCCACTAGGTTGCTGGGAAAAGACAAGATACTCCCTAGGTATGGTCTGGAATGCCTGAAGCAGGTAGTATGATGGGACCTGTTCCCAACTATTTTTTTATCGTTAGATAGGAAATCAATTTATAGGCATATTTTGCTGTTTGAAAGTCAATGTCCCATTATAACCATTCTGCACAGAAGCTCAGATGGCCCAAGTGGTTATGCACTTAAAGAATCTTAGAAAACCCAATATGTGTGGGATAGCTTCTGGTTGGAGAATTATGTAAGGCTTAGTGTTAGGGGAAACAAAAAGCATAAGCAGGTGAGTGATAGGTATTACCCAAGGGACACATGCCCTCAGGTTATTGAAACAAAACAGCATTTGTTTTTGGACTGTAGTTTTGCACAGAGTTTATGGACATTTTTGTCAAAGGAATGGCAAGAACCCCTTTTTTTAGGCTATCTTACCCTGAGATTATGTATGAGACAAATCCACATTTACAAGGAAAATACCACTGTGATACTATATATGTCTCCACTGGTACAAGACATTTTCCACCACCATCGGACAGTGGCCCATTAGCCTGCCAACTTCCTCTCCCAGTCGCATGCCTGCAATACTAACTGCCTATGGTGCCCTCTGTCTCTTATTGTTACCGCAGCCAGCTGCCTACTCAAGCTGCTCGTTATATGAATATTATCTCAAAGTATGTTACAACTGAGTATCTTTATTTTTTCTTTTAGTTGTTTTGGTTGTTTATTGTGCATTCTTTTACTACCTCTGTATGTATGTTGACCCTCATCCTTTGACATGGAACCTTTGTAAATGAGCAGTTTCTGCTCAAAGGTATTTGTAATCCGAGAATTTAATAAATAAATAACAAAAATAAAAATGTTGTACTAGCAATTATTAGATACCATATATGGCAAGTCAGGTATTTATGGGTTCTATAGCAACAAGCATTTGTCAATGCCGAATGTTTGCTTGCTGGCAATGGCATTGGTAGTGTAGAAGTTACAGAGCTGCATAATAGAAATGGCAGTGAAGTATTGAACTGAAGCCAACCCCACCACCACCCTGCAGAGAGTGACAGGCATTGGGGTGTGCCTTTGGGTCGTCAGCCATAACGGCCACGCCATTTCACCACCCTACCCTGCAAACACTGACAAGAGTGTCACAGTGTGCCTTAGGGGTCTTTGGCCCTTAGCACCATTCCATCAGGAAATACGGTGAGATGGGTGTGGTATAGGAGAATAGGGTGCACTTTGGGGCCGAAGAGTCCAAGGCTTACCTTGATGCCTCTCACTGGCTGCAGGGTGTGGAATGGTATGGGCATTACAGGCAAGAATCCCAAGTCACACCCTTGATGCCTGTCATTCTCTACAGGGTGGGGCATTATAGTTGGAAACCCTAACACCTCAGGCATTCATTGGTATTTTCACTCCAAATTTTCAACATGGTTTTTTTGTGACCCCCACCTCATGAACAGTGGCAATATCAGTTTGTTAGCCGAAAGCTGCTTATGCACAGTGACTATGGCATTTAGCACCACAGGTGCAAAAACACATTCTGAACAGGATGTGAAAAATGACAGCTGTACTGTTCGTGGGGAGGTGTAAAAAATGGCAATGTTGCAAATCTGCAGTAAAAATATTAAAAAAACTGGTGAAGTCACGAGCGTGCATAGAACTGTGCAATGCGCACCCATAATGTAATTAGTTTCGGGATTTTTTACAGCAGATTGTCAACACAGGCATTTTGGGATCTCCGATCATTAACAGTGTCACTGTTATTTTCTTTATCTGTCCCAAACAATGATTTCCCACAGCGACCACGCATCTCTGCGCTGAAAGTGTGAAAACACATTTTGGCCATGTTGTGAAAAATTACAGCTGTACTGTTCATAAGAAAGTGTGCAAAAATGCCACTGGTGAAAATCTGGACTGAAAATATTACAAAGTCATGAACTTACGAGAGTGCGTGGAAACTGCGCAATGCTCACTCGTAACATAGTTATTTTATGGACTTTTGTCACCAAATTTTCAACATAGCCATTTAAGACTTCTGCTCATGAACAGTGTAACTGTGATTTTCTTAATCTGTCCCAAGCGTTGCTTTCACACACAACTGCACCATTTGCGCTAAATGTGCGGAAACACATTTTGGGCGACATGTGAAAAATGGCAGCTGTACTGTTCATAAGGAAGTGTAATAAAATGGCAATGTTGAAAATCTGGAGTGAAAATATAGAAAATTCTCAAACTTACGAGCATGCATAGGAACTGCACAACGTGTGCTCGTAAAACAGTAATTTTTAGGAATTTTTTCACCAAATTTTTAACATAGCCATTTTAAGACCTCTGCTCATGAACAGTGTCACTGTGATTTTCTTAATGTGTCCCATACATTGATTTCGCACACCGACTGAGCCATTGTGCGCTACATGGGCGGAAACACGTTTTGGGCAAGATGTGAAAAATGACAGCTGTACTGCTCATAAGGAGGTGTGGTAAAATGGCAATGTTGAAAATCTGGAGTGAAAATATTGAAAATTTGTGAACTTGAGAGCGTGTATAGGAACTGCGCAACGCACACTCGTAAAACAGTAATTTTTAGGAATTTTTCCACCAAATTTTCGACATTGGCTTTTTGAGAGCCCACCTTATGAACAGTTGAACAGGCCTGATTAATGCCATGACAGTGAGGGCATTCATGAGAAGGGGTCCCAAAAACCCCGTGTTGAAAATTTGGTGCAAAAATTCCAAAAAATGCCTGAGATATGCAGCAAAGTTGAAAAAACCCTATCTATCCCATTATACAGCTTACTGGTATTTCCTCAGTTCGCGGTTGGCTTTGAAGAGTGCAGACGTGTTCCCGGTCCACCGAAGATCATCGCGCCGGAGTCCGGAGGTAAGTATGGGCTGTGGGGAGGCAGAGTGTGCAGTGGGTGTCTTGGGGTGGGGCAGAGACAGTGAGGACCGTTTTGAGTTTCATTTTATTTTTTAAATGGCGGCGATGCGGGATGTTTGCTGCAGCTGGGGTGGGCTCCCAGTGTGGCACAAGGAGGGCAACTGGTGGGCGTGGAGCGGCCGGATTGGGCACCCGGTCAGCGATATCATCTGTTGCCACACTGGGGTGGGCTCCCAGCGTGGCACACTGTATACTCAGGGGAGACCAGTGGAGCTGGCAGGGGATTGGGCACCCTGTCGGCTATATGATGTGTAGCCATGCTGGGGTGGGCACCCAGCACAGCATATGGAACTCTGTTTTGGGGGCAGCACAGCCAGCAGGGATTGGGCACCCCCTGTCGGCTACACAGTGTGTGCGTGGGGGGGCGAGCCCGCAGTACCCGTGCGTGTGTGTGTGTGTGTGGGGGGGGAATGCGACTGAGCAGACGATATCTTATCGCTGCTCACTGAAGCGTAGCTCCCCCTTTCAACTGTACTCCACTGCATTTTGGACTGCTGTCATAGACAGCTCCAGCAGGCACTGGAGAACTGCGGCCATGCCTGCAAACACACTGACTGAATTGGAAGAGGGCTGCCACACCTCAGAAAACTCGGATGATGGCACTATGTTTCTTGCACATGCGTGCAAGCAAACATAAAAATGGGTGGCTCAGATGGAAATTGCAGGATGTATTAAAAACACTACAAAAGTGGCAAAATCTGACATGACAAAACCGTCAAGTACAAGAGTTGAGCATTGTGGATTAATAGTGGGCATTGATGTGATTTATGATCAGAATTATGATTTCTTTACTGTTACGTAATTGTCTATAACTGTATTTTATTTAATTTTTTTTGCATGTAAATTCATGTGGTATGTTTGTTTGTTGATTATAATGAAGTCCATATTATTCTAATAAAAATTCCCCTACTCTTTTCGAGAAGTGCCATGGGATCTTTAGCATCCACCTGAACTGCCAACAGAAGAGGCAGATGCGACTTTGGTTTAATGTCTCATCCAAAGACAGCACATCAGGAATGCAGCACCCCCATGCTGAAGCTACAGTGTCAGTACTGGGATTTAATCCAAGTGCCTAGTGTGAGGATAGAACCTACAGCCTTCTGATCTCATGGCCTCAGAGGTGAGCTGATCTTGCCTCTCTACAGGTCACTGGTAAGGCTGCACTTAGAGTGTTGTGTGCAGCTTTAGAGACCATACCTAAAGCATGATATCAGGCTATGGGAGGGGGTGCAGAGGAGAGCAATAAAGATGATATGTTGAATGGAGGGAATGGAGAGACTATGACAGCAGGCTGGGAGACCTGAATATGTACACCCTAGAGGCTAGAAGGGACAGGGGGGACATGATAGAGACATTCAAGTATCTGAGGGGAATCAATAAGGATGGGGCAGATGGGGTCTTTAAGTTAAGGACAGGGAGGGTCACCAGGGGGTATGGACTAAGAATAGAGGGGGGAAGATTTAGGAAAGAAATGAGAAGATACTATTTCACAGAGAGGCGATAGCAAATGGAATGCCCCACCAGAATGGGTGGTATCATGTAAATCTGTGAACAACACAAAGGTCATGGGACAGGGAACAGGGAGAGTGAGGGTGGGGAGGTGGGGGTGGCAGTGGGATGACAAAGGGTGGGGGGTGGGGCAGCTGCAACTAGGGGTGTTGGCTGCACACTTGAGTAGACTTAGATAGACCGGATGGTCTGTTTCTGCTGGCACATCCGTATGTTCGTATGACAGGCATCGGGGGGGTGTCTTTGCATTGCTGGCTGTCATGTTCATGCCATGCCATCCCCCCCACCCTCAAGCCACTGACAGGCATCAAGGTGTGCCTTGGACTTTTCAGCCCCACAGTTCACGCCATTCTCCTGTGCTGCACCCATTTCAGCGTATGTCCTCATGAAATGGGATGACTGTAAAGCCAAACACCCCAAGGCACACCTCAGCACTTGTCAGTGTCTGCAGGACTGGGTGTGGTAAAATGCCATGAGCGTTATGGCTGAATGGGGTAAGCATATGACCCAAGGAGCCCAAGGACCCCAAGGCACAACGCGATATTTGTTGCACTGCAGGTTAGGGTGAGCTGAACTGCCATGAACATTATGGCTGATGCACAAAGGCACCCCAGGGCCTATCAGTCTCTGTAGGGTGATGTGGGGTTTGTCGTCACTTTCATACTTCACTTCCATTCCTAGTGTGCATGTGTTCAACTCCTGCGTTACCAATGTCAATGTCAGAAAGACAGCATTAGGCATTGACAAATGCTTGTTTTAAATTAGTACTGCTTCAGTAACAGGTTCCGTGTGGTGGCTATACATCACAAGATGTTGTAAATAGATGTGTATATGGCATGTGTGGTAATTAGTGTACAGTTGGTTTATTAGTATAATTGTCACTTTAATTTGGTGCGGTTTAAGACTCGTGGGCATGAAGTGCATTATCGAGGTTTGTGCTCCTGTACTGCAGGGCGGATCTGCATTTTTGTACTGTTTCTGATTAAATTCATTCACATTACCTGTGGTGCCTTTGCTTTTTGGTTTTGTAGCTTTCAAACACTGCAGTGTCATGTAACATCTGCTTACGGTCTGCCTATGGTTTTCTACGGAGAGGCTACTGGAGAGATAGGGTTTTATTTTCCAATAACATCTAGTTAGGAAATAACTGGCTTGTGCACACAGTGGGTGCACTTACAATTACTCTCATTGGGGGGTCACCGAGTATAATCTCATTTGGCCTTTAGAATACTACAATTTGTAGCATTCTAGTCCAAAGAATACACTTATTCTTAATGATGTATTCTTCTGGGCAATACATTTCATATGTATCACTGTACAGCATGTCCTGAATAGTCTATTCATAATTACCGTTGTTGTCAGCAGTGGACCCTTAGCTGTGGAGGGCACGCCTGGGTCATCAGTCTCTATGTTACTGGCATTATAGCAGCAAGTGGCAGTGCATTTCTAAATCATGGTGGGTTGTACTTTTCCTACCAGACCACTTGTAGGGTAAAGTTCATTGTCTGAAAGCAGTGCATTTCAGAGCTTGTGTCTATGTTTATGCAAAGAATAGAAAGAATCACCTAGCCTTATGTGTATGTAAACCTATGCTAATCTACTGTGTAAACCCCTTACCCTGTATATGTGTCCTTAACTTTGTGTGTGTGTGTATGTCCCTAGTTCTAGCCTGTTACCCCCTCAGAAACTTCATCTCATGCCTCATTGCTGTCCTGCACATGTCCACTGTGGCTGGCCTGACTGCCCTTAGGCATCGCATGCCTAAACTGTGGAACTTCCTTCCCTCAGATGTTTGGCATGCCCCCACCCAGCACCTCAGCTTTCTACTCAGAACTCACTTTGTCACTGCCTGCTCGTGTGCCTAATCCTTGTTTTGTGCTAGCCCTAGCACCTCCTTGTGTTAGTTGTACTTGAGCAGTACTGTACTTAGTTATGTTTTAGTGCCTCACACTCCTATCTGCCTCTGTAATGGGCTCCCTAACAGTTGCAGGGCTGCCTTTTTTTACCCTGTAACTAATTGTTGTGTACAAAGCTCACTGTTCCTCAGTGACGTTCTTTTTCTCTCTGTATTTAAGCCAGTCAACACCTGAAGCTGGATGTAAAGATCTGCAACTCGACTTCGATATCCTCCAGTACCAGCTTCTTAGCAAAAAGCTGCTCCTCAATGCCAAAAAATCTAAGGCAATGATTCTTTCACCTGGCAATCATCTGTCTTACCCTGCTATTGGCACTCTAGCCCCCCCCCCATCACCACCTTATTGGGGGAAAACTTGGAGTTTGTCCCCAAGTTTAAATGCCTGGGAGTCTGGCTAGACCACAAACTCTCCTACGGGGAACATTTGGAGGATGTGGTGAAAAAACTTAGGCAGAGGCTGGGGCTATTCTACCAGATAAACCGCCTTCTGACTACAAAGGCAAAAGACAGCTTGTACAGTCCAGCTTCATCTCCCTATTAGACTACGCTGTCTTCATCTATAGTCATTGCAACACCTTATACCTGGGTAAGCTGGACTTCTTATATAACAGAACACTGCGCTTCATCACCGGCCTCCCCTCCTCTACCTATCACTGCTCCTTATATGCTGCTGTGGGATGGACCTCCTTACAATACAGATACAATAGAAATGCTGCCATGTGGACATTGAAAGCGATTATTGGCAAATTACCACACTATATCTCTGACCTACTGCCTGTAAGTGAGCTCCGAAACTATGCCTTAAGGAGCTGCTACCTAATTCTCCTGAGGATCCCCAGGGTCCGCACGTGCCTTGGGAGAGTGGCCATAGGCTATTTGCTGCCAACCATCTGGAATGAGATACAGAAATTCTTGAAACTAAGATCTCCAGTAAGCATCGCAGTGTTCAAGACTTTATACACAAAATCAATTAGAGAAGTATGTCACTGCTTCCACCGCCTATGAACTACTGCCTCTTTGCGTAATATCGTCTACTGCCTCGCACACATTAAAAAACCTTACACTGCAGAAACATCATACCCTTCTCACCCTTGCCTCGTCATTCCTTCCATCTTCCTACCCCTTGCTCCTACTCTGATCCCCAAGTGCCAACAACCCCATGGAACTTCCAGCATAGTCGCCACAGGAAACATGGCCACTGGCGGTCGGCGCCCCCGAAGCCGCCTCCTGAGAACCCTCGATCGGTTTACGCTCCTGTAGTACTAAGAACTCTCCAGGGTCCCAGCTTGGATGCCACAGGCACCCGCAGTCTCCGAGTCAACGGTGCTACTGAAGCCAAAGCTGGTATCTATTAACCATACTCCGCTCCCTGAGAGCTGTGAACCCAGCTCAGTCACCGCAGGAAACGAAAGCTTATGGGCAGACGGCGACCCTAAAGCATTCAACCCTCATAACTTTTAGCCATAATACATAAGCAGGCATCCAGCACAGTGCCACGAGTAGGACATTTGTCCCTGCCCCCCCCACCACCGCAACCTATACCTACTCGAGGTACCATGTAAACCTCCTTTTTTCTCACCCTTTCCTTAACCATGTCATGTACATAGTTAGATATATTCAATGTGTGCCTAAATGGACTTCAGGTCTCACTGTTACTTAGTTTGTTTTATTTTCAACTCCAATGTATTACCATAATGCCTGTATTTATGTGTGTTTATGTGTAATGTTTCTGACCTTGTGTGATGCAGGTCCACCTTGTAAATGAGCATGCTCAACGGTGTCCACCTGGATAAATAAAGATTTGATTGATTGATTGATTGATGCACTGTCTGTAAATATGTATGTATTCTCCTCTACCCTCACCCCCAGGACATGGCTGGAATCGAGCAGTACTCCGCTCAGTATGCATTCCTGGTAAAGCTTTAAAATAAATAAATAAATAAATGTCAAGTCTGTGCAAGACATCACTATGTTATGTTTTCATGCTAAATCTATCCACGTCCTATGCATAGTGCAACCTAAGCCCATCTATGGTTGTGGATTGTGGTTCATCTGTATGTCATGTGCATACAGGTAACCATGACACATCATGCCCATGTGGGTAAGCATGTCTATAACTATGATGTGTCATCTGCACATCATGTGCATGTGGGTAAACATATTCTACACATCCACAGCACAGACCCATCCAACAAGTCAAACAAACCCTCCCTGGTCTGACTTTTGTGATTTATCGACCTCACCACTGCCTCTATGTGCTCTGTAAATTTGGTTCTCCACTTCCCTGCCATCTGCGTAACCATTTTTTTAAATTTAATTTTAAATCTACTCCATCCCATTTTTCAGGCAGTCTGGACCCTGATCTGCCACCTTGACCTGTCTGACTGTGTGTGCCCTGGCCAGGTTGCTGATGATACACTCCTTTAGTCTCCCAATTTCCTTCCTTTCCTGCCCATTACTGCAGCAGTTGTTCCTTGTGAGATAGGGTTCAGTAAAGCATTGCAGTTTTGTGTGATGTCAGTGCAGGTGACAGGTCAAAGTCAGTGACTTGGTTGTTAGCCCAGTGGTGTGAAGGGCTGAAATGCCTAGCGCCTTACCTCCTGCCACACCAGCAACCCAAGTTTGAGAATGAGCATGTGTTGCTGAGGGTTGGCAGGGGAGTGAGAGGATGGAGCATCTGACTGTTCTCATCTTCTGGGGCAGGGGGCATGCTGTTTCCTTGGCTGCTACCTCGTGGAGGTCAGGTGGCAGTTCCAGACCCTAGAGCAGAGCAGGAGTATGGGCCGCAGTTATGTTGCACAAGTTCACCTCCACACGCACATGTGTCTATAGCCCACTGCAGCAAGAGGGAAAACTGGAGGAAAATGGTGGTCTCAGGGGACATGAAGCCGTGCTTGACTGCCTCCACTCTGCTCTGTCCTTGATTCACTTGACCACCAATCTGGATGCAGGACATCCAGATGGGGGGAAGGATGGCTCTCCCATTCCTGGCCCCACTATGGGGGGCAGTCAATGGGGGAATGGGGCTCAGCGATACCGCAGGGCAGTGACCAGGTGGAGGAGTCATGGTCAGGGCTCAGCAGCTTCTCAAGACGTGCATGCCACAAACAACCTAGGTGGAAAAAAGTCAGTGACTCATCAAGTTAGCAGTGATGGGTCATACAGATTGTGCAGTGGTGTGCAGAGGATGTGGAGGTGAACTAAAGGTACAAACAAAAGGTCAGAACTGTTATATAAATCCTCTGGTGTTCAAGTTCTAATTTAGAACTTGAAACACCAGAGTTTAAGCACTGTTCAAATATTTCTAGAACTACTTCTGACAACCCTAGTCCCAACTGCCTGAGAACTTTTCTTTTCTTATGCAGGTTTCCCAGTCATTGTCATACCAGGTCACCCCCCATCACTGTCATACCTGTCTATGACTGGTGATCGCCTTGCCTCACCAACTAGAATGGCAACAGCCATGGTGCAATGCCAGAGAAAACCACCAGTACCCCCCAACCCACCAACTACAGCGAGGCCAAAATCACTGCATGCTACTGAGTGTACCAGTGCCCTCTCAGTCTTACCAGCCACAGCATGGCAAAAACCATGTTGCAGAGCCTGAAAAAGCCACCAGTACCCTCCCAACCCTCCAACCACAGCACAGCCATGATCGTGAGAGAACCAGCAATACCCTCCTAACCCATCAGCCCTAGAATGGACACATCTCAGAACAAAGCATTAGAGAACCACCAAAATTCTATAACCCACAAACCAAAGCATGGCCACAATAATCGTGCACAGCCAGGGAGAACCACCAGTGCTCTGCCAATCCACCAGCTGTAGCATGGCCACAGTCATATCGCACAGCCCAAGAGAATGACCAATACCCTCCCAACTCACCAAACATAGCATGGTCGCAGTCATTTGGCAGCACCTGAGAGAACCATTAATATCCTACCAACCCATTAACCAAAGCATATCTACAGTAATTGTTCATAGCCTGAGAGAAGCTCTAATACCCTCCCGATCTACCAAGCACAGCGTGGCCACAATCAGGGTGCACAGCCTGAGAGAATGAACAGTACCCTCTGATTCCACCATCCATAGCATGGCTAGAATTGGCGTGTAATACTATAAACACTGGTGCCTTCCCAGCCCCACCAAGCACAGCACCACTACAGTTGTGGTGCGGGGCCAAGAGCACCAACACTCTCCCAGCCCACTGACAACAGCAAATCCACTAATATGGTGTAGTGTCAAAAATATCAGCACCCACACAGAGCACCAACCACTGGACAGACTATGGTGCAGTAATGAAAGTACAAGCACCCTTCCAACCCATCAACCATACTACGGTCACAATTTTGCTGCAGGGCCAAGAACAGCAGCAGCTTAGCTGGCCACCAACCACAGCCTGATCACAATCATGGTACAGGGCATGAGATTTCCAACACTCTCCCAAACCCACCAATCATAGCACAGTCACAGTCATGGTGCTGAAAGTGCAAGGGCACCATTAAGGGCATGAAAGTTGCAGCATTCTTGGAACATGACCAGTCACAGTATGGCCAGAATTTGGTGCAGTACCAAAAGTATGATTGCCTTGCAGCTCACTAAACATTGCATGGCCACAATCATGGTCCAGTGCTGAATGTACATACCATCCTTCTAGACTACCATCCACATCATAGTCACAACTGAGGTGTGGGGTTGAAGACAACTGGGGGATCATGATTCTGAGGTGATGGTGATTGTTTTGTTTACTGTTCTCCACTGTCCTGGTGCCCCTGTGGATCACACCAACATTAGGAAAGCAGGGAGCCGGGGGAGTCTCTAATAGTGCAGAGTAAAACAATGTAGGAACATCCAGGCAGAGTGACTGGATTGATAGTCTTATACTGTTCTTAATTATTTGTGTATCTATTACATGGTCCTCCTGTCCTACAGGATGGTTGGCAGGGAGAAAGACCTAGGAATATTATCTCAAAACACCTCAAACCAATGTGTCAAGAAGAATTTTGTGAGTAGAGGTAGGGGTGGTTGTGTCACTTTATAGGGCTCTTGTGAGGCCACATTTGGAATCCTGTTTACAATTTCAATTCCCTGTATAGTAGAACCAATAGGGTAGAGAGGGTGCAAAAAAGAGTGACTAACACTGTAAATGATTTAGGAGAGAAGCCATGTAAGGAACAATTTACTTAGCTGGGACTTAATGGTCTGGAGATGTGAGGAATGAGATGAGATCCAATATTAGTAATCAAGGTGGTTCTAAGTCATAATAGTGATCGTTAAACGATTGATATTATGGCGAGTATATATAGCCGAAAAGCAAATCAGCGATGTACACTTACCGACGAACCAAAACCTGGCAACCTAAAGTGTTTTTGCAGGGGGAGCCCTTGCAGAGGACTTTACTCCCCATACCCCCCTGAATTAGGATTCCTATCTCCGGGGGGGGGCGGTAAATGTCAGTGAGGTGGCACAAATTCAGCCACAAAAAAAATTTAAGTCTGGGAGCCGCTGCCTGTGGCCAAATTTAGCCCCTCCCATCCCCAGCCCCGAACCCAGTACCTGCTGTGCCAGAGCCAGCCTCCCTCACCACTGCATCACACCACATGGCTGGCTCAGTGGCAGCAAGGACAGTTCCTGTACATAATCCTCTTCCCCATCCCTCGCCTTCCCCTCGCCATTCCCTTTTTCCTGTCACTTTCCCTTTCCCTCATGTTAGAACTAATCACTACCCTTGTGGGTAGCCCATTCCAGTAGCGCCGAATATGGAGTTGTTGGTTTGGCAGTCGCCCGTATTCTGGCGCTATTATCACTGGATGCCATACAAGGCTGCTAATAATAGGAATAACATTCAAGGCTTACACATAAAGTTAAAAGAACATAATTTCTTCTGGGAGTATAGCATCCTATATAAGGGAAAGCATTTTAAGTCAGAGAAATGTCAGGCCTAGTTTTCCCAGAGGTTGGTAACAACATGGAGAAACCTCCCCAAAACAGTGGTCAATTATCTATCTTTAGAATAATTCAAGAAGAATATATATATAATGAGTAAGGAAAATGAAGAATATCTTTATTGAATAACAGTTGATAAGCACAATGGACATTTCTTTCTTTTGTTCATATTACATGCAGTATATTCTTACGTATGTTCCTATGTATGTTACATCCTTGGCTCAGCACAAGAACCAGTTAAGAATGTAAAATAATAGGACAGCCTTCCAGCATTCTGGAAAGAAGAGGCTACTATTGTAGCATCTCTGATCTGTGGGTCACATCAGCATGAAGATACAGGATTGCCCCAAACTCAAATACCGGCATAGCATTACTGTTGCTACTGTATGTTTGTTTTCTTTATGCCATCCTATGTTGATATGCTGAAGAATAAAACCTGACTAACCACTTTCTTTGCAAGATTTTAATGTCACTTGGATCTAGTAGGTTCTATTGCAACTGTGTGTGTATATGTGTGTGCGTGCCGCTCGCGCACTTGGCTGTCTGAGAGATAATAACAAATGCAAACAAAATGTAATTGTGTGTTAGAATGAATACACAAAAAACAGGACACTCTAATCTGGTCAAGTGATTGATTTCTGGTGAGGAAATAACATATTTTGGTCACTTCCTTGCAGCATTCACATTGAGCCGGAGATTTCTGAAGCTGAACCTGAGGTACCCTCTCTAGGTGTGTATGAGGAGATCTTGCAGTTTGCTGTGTGGAAAGAGATGGCTAAGATTGTCAAACCAGGTAGGAAATTCTCTGGCATAGATTTCCATGTTTAATTTACTGGGCACGTGGTTCTGATGTTCCAGAGTTATGCATAGGTTGATGAGATCACTTGATCTTTATTTAAATATGCTTTTCTAAACACTAGACTGCTGGGTGCAGCCTAGGCTCTTGAGGACAATAGCAATGGAGGATGAAGAAATAAGCCAGGCAAAGGGGCAGGAAGGTGGCAGTCATTGGGCACTCCATAGTTAGGGCAATTGGTAATTAAATGCGGCATTGCAGGACCAGGATGGCAATTGAGGGAGGAGGCTTGACTGCCTGGAGAATGGGTCTGATACGTACTCCCAAAGGTCAAGCAGCAGAGCAGGGCAGGAGCAGACCATCATCATCCAAGTTGCATGAATGACACAGAAAGCACAATTCCTAAGGATTTGCAGTGAACATTCATAGAATGAGGGATGTTCCTGAAGGGAGAGGTATCTGTGGTGGTCTTTTTAGAGATCATCTTGGTCCAAGAGACAAGTGAACAAAAGCAGAGGGGCATTATGCAAGCAAATGCTTAGATAAGGAGAAAGTGAAATTATTTTTTTTCTGGCTAACTAGAGGGCCACCTGGGGCATGGAACACCTGTACACCTGAATAGGCTGTGCTTGCAACAGTAGGGAGTGGGGGTACTAGCTAGGAGAATGGACAAGGTAGTCAAGAGAGATTTAGAGCATGGGAAAGGGGCTAGTGCATGGGATTGCCAAGGGCTAGAGACAGATGCAGGTGACTACTTAGGGAAATAACAGCAGAGCAGGGGATCATGGAGAGACCACCAGGTGAAGCATATGAAGCATAGTGGGGTACCTATTCTCATGCGTACATAGGCCAACATGAGGAGCACATCTAGCAAGATGTGTGAGTCTGAGGGCCTAATGCACTTAAAAGTCAGAACATCATAGTATTCACATAGACCTGGTGGGGGAAAGAAATGACTGGACTTCGACTGCTTCTTGAACTTCCTCCTTCTGTATTCCTTTTAGGATCTTCAAGTGCATCACTGTCTGGTACTCTATTATCTTTTGACTTCATTGCCTGGATCCATCTTGGGTCAAGTTTCCAGTTTTCGAATACCACAACAATGCAGAAAGAGAAGTTCACATTTGTAAAAAAAAAAAAAACAACAAAAAGAAACATCAGAATGCACACCTCTTGTAGTATCCTACAATCCAGAACTGGAAACACTATGGAAAACAACAAAATATTTATAGCCACTCTCTTATGTTGCCTTGCTTCACACTTCTGCACCAGGGTTGGGGGTGTCTTGCAATACAGGGAGCACTCTCATTAAAGTAAGGCCCTAAAAATTCATGATGGTGTTCTTTTAGCAAGAACTGAACCACCAAAGACCTTCCAGATATCCAATCACTAATGCCACATGCCGGCAGCTGGACCCCATCCAGGCAGTCATGCATACCCCTTACCTTTCCCAGTAACCCCTGGCACTGTCAGCTCATGCAGTGATTCAAGTGTCTGAACTGCCTTCATCCAGGGGACTGCTGCTTGTGCCACACAGAGTACGTAGATAGTCTGCCACCCTGCCAGGGTCACAACCAACCTTTTCCCACATAGAGCTTCCCCTGCCTCCACAACCTGAGAGCCCAAACACTGTTTTGGCCAGGGGAAAAAGGGGTAGGCTGCCACCACTACACCCTCAACAGTCCAGGCTGCCACTTCTGGACCACGCCCTGGGCCCCATCTGCCAAAGCAGGCCCGACCACAGAAAATACACACTAGCTGTCAGGCTGCACTCACCCACAGGTGAGACTACTTTGAATTCAGAGCTCCATTGGTGTTACCCTACCATGGTGCTGGAGTTCACATAGCAGGCCTCCATATTTCTTCCTTCCTTACTTATGGGCTCTGATTCCCAACATGTACCAACAGGTCCTGAAACTATGCTCCAATGTACCCTCTTTAGCTTTCTAATGCTCATCCTGGCACACTCACATAACGTAGGTCTTTGAGGGAGGAAGGCCCGGTAGCAAGGGGTCCATCCTGGCCCCACCATGGCCCTATGGCTGAACTTGTGGGTTGAACCCCAGACTTTCTCTCTCTCTCTCTCTCTCTCTCTCTCTGTCCTCTCCCCTAGATCTCCCCCTTGGTGCCCAAACCCTGCTATTTATACCACTGGGGATGGTTCCCCACCTGCAGGCAGCAATCAGGTCCACATTCCAGACTTACCAGCACCACTACTCCTTTTCTCTGTCTGGTTACACTCAGCAATTTAAATTAACTAGTAAGCTCCCAAAGGATGCTTACACTCTCCCCCCCCATGCAAAACATTCATCTCCTGGTGAACACGCAAACAGGCAGTGTCACAACCCCACTCAGCAGGTCAGGCCCTCTGCTCCCACAATGCCAACCTCTGAGGGTAGTATTGAGAACAGTTAACAGAACAAGGTAACCCTCCTGTCTGTTTTGTGGGTTTGAATCACCCTTTGGTCTCAAGTTCTGGAGGGATTTAAATTTTGAACCTCTTGCTAGCATACGCAACATACAAGCTCAGATAATTCTGCTCTTCGGGAGATGCCAGATATCTTTTGCCTACGGGCACCTAACCAGGTGTACAAAATGAACCCTTAAAAACTCTATGAAAGACCATAGGAAAAATTCTTACCTTTTCCTAAGTTGGTAAACCAGTAAGCTTTTGCACAGTGTCTGCTTTAACCATATATGCTTCACTTGTCAAGAAAAAGAATGTCAAAGGCACACCACAGTTTCTAAAGTAGAGGTTTATTTAAAAAATAGATAAAAAATGTAAAATGTAAATACAGAGTCATATATCACCAAAACATACAATCATTTAAAAGAACAAGGGTTAAAGAAGTGCAAAATTCCTACCACCAGACAATTAGACTTATATACCTAATTTATCTCTTCTAATAGTGCTGATAGACAGATGTTGTTGTCAAAAGAGTTCAAACATGTGTGTCTCTACAGGTCACTCTCAGCATAATTAAAACACTGTCTTGAGCCTGCCTTCTCCATGATGACACCCAGCTCCTCCTCTGTTTATTAAAAATTATACAATCAGGGTGTCATCACCCAGAAGGTAAATTAAATAAGGTTAATTTCTAAGTCCTTCTTTCATGCATGAGCAACATCCTGCTTTTACAGACATCGGAGTAACATTTGTGACTTTGCACCAGTGTGACATAACCTGGTTTTTCCTCCTCTAAACGTCATAAAATGGATATTTTCTATCCTGTCAGCTGGCAAGCTACAGTTAAGCTAGATAAACAGGAGATGCTTAATTTAGGCCTATTCTAGCCTGTAATTATCTCCTGGCCTTCCAGGTAACACCTTGTATCTAAAACCTGGAGGGGAGTGTCATTCCACATGCTGTTTCAGCATGCCTCATGAGAGACACTCAATAACACATTTTTATATTACAAAAATCATACATTAATCAGAACCAGCTGTCTGAGTGTCACAATTCCTCCCCACCTAGACTGAATTTGGGGGCTCTATCCCCTGCATGGGATGAGCTTCCCAAATCAGTTCACTCCTCATAGACATGAGACAAACCATCTGAGTTCTGATTTTTGGCTCCAGCCCTGTGAAGAATGGTCATGTCATACCCTTGCAAAGCAAGACTCCATCTTAGCAATCTACCATTGTTTTTTTCCATCTGTGTCAGCCAAACCAGAGGGTTGTGGTCAGTCTGTGCCACAAAATGCTGCCCATACAAGTATGGTTCTAACTTCTTTAAGGCCCAAACTATGGCAAGCCACTCCTTGTCCACAGTGGAGTATGCCTGCTCCCTAGGAAGTAACTTTTTACTCAGGTGTGCTATTGGATGATCTCTCCCTTGGCTGGATGTCTGACTCAGTACTACCCCAATACCCATGTCTGAGGCATCAGTCTGAACTATAAAGGTTTGCTATAGTCAGGACTTAACAAAACAGGAGCACTACACAGTGCCTCCTTCAGTCTGGTAAAGGCTTTCTCACAGGTTGGTCCCCAGGTAATTTTCTTTGGCATCCTTTTCTATACTAGGTCAGATAGGGGAGCAGCCAGGGTACTGTAATTGGGTACACATTTTCTATAGTACCCTGCTGTCCTGAGGAAACTCCTGACCTGCTTCTGCATTTCTGGTCTGGGCCACACCTGGATTACCTCTATTTTTATTTGGTTGGGACGGAGCTGTCCCGGCCTACCACCTGCCTGAGGTATGCCATTTCTCCCATTGCCACCTGGCACTTCCCGGCTTTGACAGTGAGCCCGGCCCTCTGTATCCTGCTCAGCACTTTCCTAAGGTGGAACAGGTGTTCCTCCCAGCTGGCACTAAAGATGGCAATGTCGTCCAGGTACACCACAGTGTACTCCTCAGCACCATTTAACACCTGGTTCACCAACCTTTGGAAAGTGGTTGGGGTGTTCTTCAT
This sequence comes from Neoceratodus forsteri, assembly GCA_016271365.2. NCBI lineage: Eukaryota > Metazoa > Chordata > Ceratodontiformes > Ceratodontidae > Neoceratodus > Neoceratodus forsteri. Next base: position 26,058,987 of record JADMNL010000035.1, on the reverse strand, counting down.
TCTGAAAGGCATTACTTTGAATTCAAATAAGCCTATCGAAGTGATGAAGGCTGACCTCTCCCTAGTTTTGTCCATCAGCTCTACCTGCCAATACCCATTTGTCAGGCCAATATTCATAAGGTACGTCACCCTCCCAACTTGTCCAGGAGTTCGTCCATCTCGGGCATCAGGTGGGTGTCTGACTTCATGACTGCATTCAATCCATGATAGTCCACACAAAAATGAGTAGAGCCATCTGGCTTAGGCACAAGGACTATGGGTGAAGCCCAGGGGCTGTGGGGTCTCTGGATTACCCCTATATCCAGCATCTCCTCCACTTCCTTCCTAATGTCCTTTTGGACAGCCTCTGACACCCGATATGCTGTCCACCATATGGGCGTCTATGTCCCTGTCTCCACATCGTGAGTCGCTAAGGGGGTTCGTCCAGGCTTGGCACTAAACAATGGGGCAAAGTCTGCTAAAACCTCTCCTACTTCCTGGATCTGGTCCAGGGCCAGCTGGGGAGACAATTTTACTGCCTCCACAGAGGAATCCCACTTGCTTTCTTTCAGCAAGTCCAGAAGGGGGTCTCCTTTATCCGTCCCCTCCCCAGGACTACACACTGCCAACACCATGTCAGCCCTATTTGCACATGGCTTCATCATGTTGACATGGTACATCCTTTCTGTCTGTCTTTGGTCAGGTAACTCTACAGTATAGTTCATGTCATTTACCTTCCAAACCACTTTGTACAGTCCTACCCACTCAGCCTGCAGCTTGTCTTTACAGAGTGGAAAAAGGACCTTGACTTCCTGACTCACCATGTATGAGTGAGCTCTGGCTCTGCGGTCGTACCATATTTTTTATTTCTGTTGAGCAGCTGCCAGGTTGCTCTGGGCTGTCCCCATAAGCTCCTTCAGTCTTTCCCTAAACTTAAGGATGTAATCCACAATGGGAGTTCCCTGGGTGGCATGCTTGCCTTTCCAGTCCTCCTGGGTCAAGTCTAAGGGCCCACATACCTGGCGTCCATATAAGAGTTCGAAGGGGGAAAATCCTGTTGACTCTTGGGGCACCTCCCTGTATGCAAACAACAGGTGGGGAAGGTATTTCTCCCAGTCCCTCCCATGCTGTTCAGCAAATGCCTGGAACATTCACTTTAGGGTACCATTGAATCTTTCCACAAGCCCATTGGCTTGTGGGTGATATGGTGTGGTGCATCTCTGCACCACTCCACACTTCTCCCACAAACATTTCATCAGGTCCAACATGAAGGAACCCCCTCGATCGGTGATAACCTCCTGTGGAAACTCAACACGAGAGGAAATCCCAAGTAAGGCGTCTGCCACTTTGTCTGTCCTCAGTGAGGATAAGGCAACTACCTCTGGGTACCGGGTGGCATAATCCACCACAGTCAAGATGAATCTCTTCCCTGAGGAGCTGGGGGTATTTAAAGGCCCCACAATATCCATTCCCACCCTCCAGAATGGCTCCTCCACTATGGACAATGGAATCAGGGCAGCTTGGGTTTTCTTGCCTGTCTTCCCTATTTCTTTGCACTGGTGACAAGACCTGCAGTACTCTTTCACCTGCTGGGTATAGTTAGGAGAGTAGAAATTCTGGGCCAACCGCTGCATAGTTTGTGCGATTCCCAGATGACCAGACAAGGAAATATGTGCAATCTTGAGCAACTGCTCACAATACCCCTGGGGAACAACAAGTTGCCTGCCTAGCACCCCTCCCTCTGTCTGCACTGCCTGAGTATGCATAAGTCCATTTTCCCAATTAACCTTATGTCTGCCATCACCTCCCTGTGCCCCATCAGAGTCTGCCCAAGCCCTCAGCTTCTCTAGACTAAGGTCACTTCTCTGAGCACCTGCAAACCCCTCACACATTCCCAAGGCATGGGACAAGTCCCCTTCAGTTGCTAAACTAGGGTTCCTAGCACTAACATCAGGGCACTCAGGATCACTGTCAATTCCAACCCTTTGCCAATGGGTCACCCCTCTTCTCCCTCTTCGGAGTAACCGTCTGTAGCTGTGTGGTTACTTGCTACTGGGGAAATTTCTACCCCCTTTTCATTAATCTCCATATTAGGAGACACAGGCTGGGGAACCAGCCTCCCAGTGTTTTCCACAATGGCTTCTGTGAGGTTCAGGGAACTTTTATTTTCCCTTGCTGCTTGGCTATGGGTAGCCACACACATCATCCCCTGTTTAATATTGTTGCCCAGGATCACATCCACTGCTAAGGTTTTGGCTACAGCCACCTGTTGCACAGTTCCCCCTGTTTCACCCCAGTCTAGGAGAACACTAGTGAGTGGCAATGTTTTCTCTTCACCAGTGAACCCTTGTACAGTGACGTATTTATAGGGTATAAGCTGACCAGGCTGTACCAGATCCCCTTTTACCAATGTCAGGGATGTCCCTGTGTCCCTTAACCCTTGTGTCTGTACACCATTCACCATGACTGGGTGCATGTGTTCCCTCATGTTCACAGGCATGCTTCCAGGGATACACAGACAACCCACTTCCTTCCTAGCCCCCTGTTGTGTATTTCTCACATTTTTGGGACACTGTCTCGCGATATGCCCAGTTTCTTTATACAACCAACATTCGTTTCTTTTCTCAGAGAAATCTTTTCTCTGAAACCTGGGGCTAACTGGTTTTGGTGGAGGCAGTGAGGGTTTTGGCTGCCCTGAAGGTGCATTTTTTCCTTTCTGCACTACCACGCTAACCCCATTTGCTCTCAGAGCAGGTCTGCTGTTGGCATAGCGGTCCAAGAGTTCAGCAACCTCTTGCACTGTTTTTGGGATCTCAGTCCTCCAGCCAGGTTTTCAGCTCTGCTGGGCATGCCCAGAAAAACTGTTCTAACAAAATCACATTTTCAATTTTATCAACAGAGTTTGCTTCAATTTCGTCCCACCAACGTTTTAAAACTGACGTTGTTTCATGGCTAGCTCCTCGTAGCTCATCTCAGGGCTTCTCCTGAGCTTACAGAATTTAGCTCTGTATGATTCAGCAGTTAATTCAAATTTCTTTAACAATGCAGCTTTTAGTTTGCTGTAATCATCACTGTCCTCATTGTCCGTTTGACCCAATGCATCCCAAGCTTTCCAGGTAAGTAGCGGGGATAGCTGGAAGCTCCAGGACTCCCTAGGAATTTTAGCCTGATAGTTAGTAAACCAGTAAGCTTTTGCACAGTGTCAACTTTAACCATATATGCTGTCCTGCTTAGGCGACTCTGGATCCTTCAAGATCCTTGCGGTCCAGGGAGCGGAAGGGCTCTGAGGTGCCAGCGGGTCGGCAGCGCCTGTGCAGCCGACCAAGGGTTTCAGGAGGCCGGGAGAAGCAGGCAGAAAGAAGGCGCAGCCCTCGAGGTCCAGGGAGCGGAAGGGCTCCAAGCCGCCAGCGGGTCCGTGGCGCCTGTGCAGCCGACCAAGGGTTCCAGGAGGCCAGAGAAGCAGGCAGAAAGGTACGGGCAAAGCCGCAAACCAATCGGAAAGTGACCACAGTCTGTGCCTTGCTTCCGATTGGTGCGCCTTCCCCATAGACTTAAACTGGGGTTTGCTGCTCTATTCTGGCCGGGATTTCTGCTTTTCTTTAAATTATTTTGAATTCCTCATAAAAAGTGCTGTTTTCTCTTACTTTGTGCCTGATTTATGGGCTGTTTTTCTGTATTTTAAAATAAGTGTTACAGTCTTTTGAAATGCTGTGTGGGCTAGACGCTTAGGCGCCTAACCCCCATACCCTCCCAGTCTATTGTTGTGCAAATCTTAAGTTTTAGTACCTTATTGCAGATTACTGCAATAAAGGTACCTGCTGACTGCCTTCTCCTCCATCCCCCCACCTTGTAGAGAAGGTGCAGCCCCTCGAGGTCAGGGAGGCGGGAGCTCCAGGCAAATCAGCGGGTCGGCGGCACCTGTGCAGCCGACCAAGGGTTCCAGGAGGCTGGGAGAAGCAGGCAGAAAGGTACAGGCAAAGCCGCAAACCAATCAGAGCGACCGCAGTCTGTGCCTTGCTTCCGATTGGTGCGCCTTCCCCATAGACTTAAACTGGGGTTTGCTGCTCTATTGTGGCCGGGATTTCTGCTTTTCTTTAAATTATTTTGAATTCCTCATAAAAAGTGCTGTTTTCTCTTACTTTGTGCCTGATTTATGGGCTGTTTTTCTGTATTTTAAAATAAGTGTTACAGTCTTTTGAAATGCTGTGTGGGCCTAGGCAGCTTAGGCATCCCCCCACCATACCCTCCCAGTCTGTTGTCGTGCAAATCTTAAGTTTTAGCACCTTGCAGATTACTGCAATAAAGGTACCTTGCTGACTGCCTTCTCCTCTGTCCCCCACCTTGTAGAAGGCGCGGCCCTCGAGGTCCAGGGAGTGAAGGGCTCCGAGCATAAGCGGGTCGGTGGCGCCATATGCAGCCGACCAAGGGTTCCAGGAGGCGGGAGAAGCAGGCAGAAAGAATGGCAAAGTCATGGAACCAATCGGAAAGCGACCGCAGTCTGTGCCTTGGTTCCGATTGGTGCGCCTTCCCCATAGACTTAAACTGGGGTTTGCTGCTCTATTCTGGCCGGGATTTCTGCTTTTCTTTAAATTATTTTGAATTCCTCATAAAAAGTGCTGTTTTCTCTTACTTTGTGCCTGATTTATGGGCTGTTTTTCTGTATTTTAAAATAAGTGTTACAGTCTTTTGAAATGCTGTGTGGGCTAGACGGTTAGGCGCCTAACCCCCATACCCTCCCAGTCTATTGTTGTGCAAATCTTAAGTTTTAGCACCTTATTGCAGATTACTGCAATAAAGGTACCTTGCTGACTGCCTTCTCCTCTGTCCCCCACCTTGTAGAAGGCGCAGCCCTCGAGGTCCAGGGAGCGGAAGGGCTCCGAGTCGCCAGCGGGTCGGCGGCGCCTGTGCAGCCGACCAAGGGTTCCAGGAGGCTGGGAGAAGCAGGCAGAAAGGTATGGGCAAAGCTGCAAAATTTTTGCCCGCCCCCTCTCCCCTCCTGGTTGATTCCTTTTATACACTTTCTCCCGCCATTTCTTAATCCACGCCCACATCCCTTTCCCTTCCTCTTTTAACCCATACCTAACCTCCACAATGCTACTTTGCTTCCTTTTGCTCCTGAGCCTCGCATCTCACCCAATCCCTTATGATATTAATGTTATGCCCAGTGTCAAGATAAATAACTCAGTTAATACGACCTGCCCACTTCTGCCATCCACAATGGCCAACCATGGATTCCTTAATCACCCCAAACCATGTTTACAATGCAACCTCTGGGATATCCACATAAGGCCACCCTAACAATTCAGCACAGCCCTGGCACCTTACTTGTATCATGGCTTTTATTAACCCACTCGCCTGTCCATTAAATTATTATGCTATGATAAAATTCAGACCTCCATATTCCAGGACCATCACTCATCTCACAGCAGGCACCCAGGATTAGGAGGAAATGCTCTGACCACTCACTATCCCTGTCCCTTGGTGCACTCCTCAAATTAATCTTCTACCTTCTGATCTGTTTTGGTACCATTGAAATAAATCCTGGCCCCATTGAAAGTTTATTTTCCCCTGCTGATCTATCCTCTATAAATGGCCTAAGCTTCCTACACTTCAATGCCTGCAGCCTCTTAAAAAAATTCTCCGTAATACAGGCCTGGGTGGCACATACCCTGCCTGACTTTCTGGTCATCTCTGAATCTTGGCTCAGACCTTCGACCAACGACAGTGTTGTAAACCTTACCAACTATCAGCTCTTCAGAGCAGATCGCCTTCCAGGGGTGGTGGGGTGGCCATATACATTAAGGACACCATCTCTGCTACCTGCCTCATCAACACATCCGAACCAAAGGAATTTGAATGTTTGTCAATCAAAATATCCCTTCCTAACTTTCTTCATTTAAATTGATTGGCTGCTATAGGCCCCTCAGCAGGCCTCAAATTACTATCTCACCTGGGATCAATAACCAATCTAGGCCCTGAAGATACCATCATCCTTGGTGATTTGAATTGAAACTGGCTATCTAATGCATCTGCACCATTGGTAACCTTTTGTGACACCTATGGCTTTACACAGCTAATTAAAGACCCAACCTGGGTTAACCTAAAAAATTCTAGCAACAGCTCACTCCTGGATATTATGTTGGTAAACAAGCCTCACTTATATACATGCAGGAGTACTACCGAATGATGTAAGTGACCATTGTCCCATAGCTGGCATAAGATCTTCACTCAAACCACCCAACCCTGCTGAATTTGTCCTCAAAGGTCAAAAGAAGTTCAACATACCAGGATACCTCCATGACCTGAGTAACACAATATATTGGCAAGATTTCTACCTTACAACCTCAGTGGAAACAGCTCTCCAGATCTTAAAGGACATTATCACTAATGCTCTCAATATTCATGCACCATTCACCAATATCAGAACTAAAGCAAGGTCCTGCCCTGGTTCACCACTGATCTTAAAACAGCCTTGCTAGCCAGAGACAAACTGTGGAAAAGGCAAGAAAAACTAAGGATTCCAGCGATCGCTAAATTTCAGAAAAGCAAGAAATTCATGTACAACACAAATAAGATCTGCCAAAGCTGTCTATTATAGAGCTGAATTGGATGCCTCCTATAATAACCCACCCAGGCTCTGGGGAACTATAAAGGGTATCTTGGGCCAAAACTCTACTCCTGCCTTAACCTGCAAACTGCTACTAAATAACACAGAAATTACGGACAAACAAGAAATCCTAAATACCTTCAATGACCACTTCACCACAGCTGGACTAGCATTTGACTCTTCACCTGCAAATCTCCTGAGATCTTCCTTGAACCTTCAATCCACCGTGGGTCAAAAGGCTACATCAACCTTCTCCTTCAAACCAATATCCTTGAAAGAAGTGGAAGATCTCCTCTCCAATTTAGATACTTCAAAAAGTGCAGGTACAGACTCCCTGGACCCCTACTTCCTCAAGATTGCATCTCAAGTCTTATCTGCCCCCTCACTCATCTCTTCAATCTTTCCCTCACCACTGGATCCATTCCTCCACTTGGAAAACAGCTCAAGTAGTTCCTTTACTCAAATCTGGTGATCCCATGGCCCTCAATAATTACAGGCCCATTTCCATCCTATCAGTTCTATCCAAGATGCTCGAAAAGTTAGTAAACTCACAATTAAGGGACTACCTGGATAACAATAACCTCCTAAATACAGCACAATCAGGATTTAGATCAAGGCATAGCACCATTTCGGCCCTAGCTAAAGTAACCAATGACTGGCAGATTGCTATGGATAAGAAGAACAGTACCTGTGCTGTGTTCCTGGATTTGAGCAAAGCATTTGACACAGTGGATCATGAATCATTAATCACCTCCCTTGGCTCACTAGGGTTGGATTCCCCTTCACTCAATTGGTTCAATGCTATCTATCAGATAGGTCACAACTGGTAAAAAATGGAAACTACCTATCCACCTTAAAACCACTGTTAAGAGGTGTACATGAAGGCTCTATTCTTGGCCCCATCCTCTTTGCCATCTATATTAATAATATTGATGCTAACCTCACTCAATCCAACATCCATCTGTTTGCTGATGATACTGTATTATATGTTAGCAATCCTTCATTATCTAAAGCCTTGAACTGCTACAATCTGAATTTTCCATCCTACAACACAACCTACTGGATAAAAACTACTTCTAAATGCCAAAAAAACAAAGCTATGTTCTTTACCTCAAAGAGTTGCTCTGCCCTACCCACCATCCACCACCCTACAACTAACCACCTTACTTGGAGAGAAGCTGGAATTTGTTGATAACTTCAAATACCTTGGAGTCTGGATTGATAACAAGCTTGACTATTCTGTCCATATTGAGGAGCTACTAAAGAAACTAAGACAAAGGCTTGGTTTATTTTTTAGAATAAAGCACTACCTCAACAGAGACTCCAAAAAAAGATTAATCCAGGCTTCATTCCTATCCCTCATTGACTATGCTGACTTTCTGTATGGACATTGTTCACTCCCCTCTTAAATAAACTGGACACCCTATACACAGGTCCATCAGATTCATTACTGACCTTCCCTTCAGCACCCATCATTGCTCCTTTATAAGGCAGTTAACTGGACATCATTACAACACAGAAGAAATAGGAATGCTGCAATTTGGATATTCAAAGCCTTATCAGGCAAGCTACCTACCTATATCTCAGACTGTTTTACTCAAATTACTTCTAGGCCATACAACCTAAGGATCAGCAAAATTATCATTCTTAAGGTCCCCAATGTCTGCACCCAGTTTGGGAGGCTGCTATCAGCTACTCACTAGCAATTGTTTGGAATTCAATCCAAAAACCATGAAGCTAAATAACCTCCTACCCTTAATATCCTTCAAAAGATTATTCACCACCCTATTCCCAGAACTCTGCAACTGCTTCCACAAGGCTAAACCCGGCCCTACCTACCCCTTTTTTTCGTGTTCCTATATGCTGATAAAACTCCCTTTTCCAGTCCCAAGATTCACCCTCAAAATGCCTGCTAGGTCCTATAATCTACATATTACTCCTGATGTGCCCATTGCCTTCTGTCTCACAGATTAAAAGTTTTAATGTGCCTTGTACATATGTATATTGTTATATATTAGCACTTATGTCATTGTATTACTGTTTATGTTACCCCTGTCATTGTATTACTGTTTATGCTACCCTTGTCAATGTAATAACACTTGCACTTCTTGACCACTCAGGTCCATCTTGTAAATGAGCTATGCTCAATGATGTTCGCCTGATTAAATAAAGATTTTGATTGATTGATTGATTGATTGATCCTACGAAACTATGTCCTGTATTAGCACTGACCAGGGAACTTCTCTATGCTCCCAACTGAGGGAACCCGCAATATAAGCTATAACCTGGGCATACGGTCGATGTATCATGACAAGTTACTTGTTAACATGTGTTACCTGTATATATCTAAATATGGTATTTTGTTTTACTCCGTATCTTTACTTTTACTGATGTGAAGCCTTTGCAAACGAGTTTTTGACTCAAAGGATTGTAATTCTGTTTCTATTCAATAAACAATAAACAATATACTTGTCAAGAAAAAGAATTTCAAAGGCACTCCAAGTAGTCTCTAAAGTAGAGGTTTAGTTAAAAATAGATACAAAAAATGTAAAATGTAAATACAGAACCATACTGTATATTACCAAAACATACAATCATTTAAAAGAACAAGGGTTAAAAAAGTGCAAAATTCCTACCACCAGACAATTAGACTTATATATCTAATATATCTCTTCTAATAATGCTAATATACAGATGTTGTTGTCATGAGAGTCCAAACATGTGTGTCTCTACAGATCACTCACAGCGTAATTAAAACACTATCTTGAGCCTGCCTTCTCCATGATGTCACCCAGCTCCTCCTCCTCTGTTTATTAAAAATTATACAATCAGGATGTCATCACTCAGAAGGTAAATTAAATAAGGTTAATTTCTAAGTCCTTCTTTCATCCATGAACAACATCCTGCTTTTACAGACATAAAGGAACCTTTTTGACTCTGCACCAATGTGACATAACCTGGTTTTCCTTCTTTAAATGTCATAAAATGGATATTTCCTGTCCTGTCAGCTAGCAAACTACAATTAAGCTAGATAAACAGGAGATGCTTAATTTAGGCCTCTTCTAGCTTGTAATTATCTCCTGGCCTTCCAGGTAACACCTTGTATCTAAAACCTGGGGGGTGTCATTCCACATGTTGTTTCAGCATGTCTCATGAGAGACACTCAATAACACATTTTTATATTACAAAAATCATAGATTAAATAAAACCAGCTGTCTGAGTGTCATAGGCTGCACCACTGACCCACCAGAGAAGTGATATGGCCACTCTCCCTCCTCCTGAGAGTCAGGGCACTATACTGGTTACACTGTTGGAGCAGTGAGAATTCATATACATTAAACCAAGACCGTACTGTAACCTACTTTTTACCATCTTATACTGGTGCATGCTGGTGACCCAGTTGCTGGCTCCCATGGACACTGGCTGGTACTACAGCAATGGCGTTAGTACTACAATCTTTTTACTGCCCTACTAATCCTGCAGATTTAAAACAGAAGTGCTGCTGCCAGGAATAGGTAAATAATTCTTAAACTCCCCAATTTGAATGCATAACCAGAACATTTGCGATAACAATTCAAAAACCTGCAGACTTTAAGAAACAATACAGCACTAACACTACCATATTAAAAGCTTATAAAATAAAAACAATTCAGCACATTCTTAGAACAGTCACCCAGCCATTCCGACCTATACTTTATTTCATTTGCCTTCAAGGCCACACACCCGACAGGCAAACTCCATGCCCGATAGTCAGATACACCTCTGATACCTAAGCAATAAATATTGTGTCCTTCTTCCCACTTTTTTTCCGAACACAGTACATGAACATTAACATTAATTAGGTTTAAATAAATGTCATTGTTCAGGCAGCTGAGGAGTCAAACCCATAAAACATTTAAAAACACCAAAACATTAACTATAAGAGGCTGATCTCTCCCCGGCCTCCAATGTTGGGGATTTGAAGTTGGTTGGTCCTGCTCTTCCCTGATGCACAGCCAGTACCAGGGGGTAGTATCAACTTAGTTCGAACAGTTTGTGTGTCTTAATGTTTTGTCCCCCCCCCCCGCCAGACAGGACAGCACTAACATGGAGTATTGCAAGCAAAGTACAACTTGAGGTCCAGCTTGGTGCATTCCTCCCCAAAGGCATCTTCACAGATAACATAATATTTTGTTCTTTGGCCTTCCACATCCTGCACCATTACAAAGGTTTTAAGCAGAGTCACACCAGTCCACACCTTGTAAAGATACATCTGCCTGACTCACTTGATAGCTTCTTGTTCTTGACCTCCTAGGTCCAACGCACATCCATGACTCCTTGACATGACTTTGTCCAGGGTGCCCTGGAACACCCAGTCCTCTCTTTTCTCCTCAGTTACATCCCAAATGTGTTCATTCACATAAGGATAGTTTTCTCCAGGGTATTGCTTCTTGATTCGATGGTGAGCACAGCGCTCCGCCTGTGACCAGTCTGGGATGCTGTGCACACTAGTTCTGTGAGCAGTAGCATTAAATAATAATAATAATCTTTATTTTTATAGTGCAGTTCACAAGTATCAAGTGAACACATTTTAATTAATAAAAACTAAATAAAACAATAAAATAATAAAAAACATAGATCTAAACTGCTGTAACAAAACTATTACACTCCTATAAAATTGAGTACTTCACTGCATAATATCCCCAAAAGCAAGCTGAAATAAGTGGATCTTTGAGGCCATCTTAAAGCTCTTCATGGTCAGACACTTTTGAATCTAATGAGGTAGAGATTTCCACAGGGTGGGGGGCCACGTGCATAAAATCTTGAAACCCCAAAGTTTTCAACCGTACCCTGGGAACCTCTACCAATCCCTCATTGGCTGAGCGGAGTGGTCAGATGGGGCAGTAAGGATTCAAGAGCTCTTTTAGATAGCCCAGACCCTGTCTGTGTAGGGCTTTATAGGTCAGTAACCCAACCTTGAAGGTGATCTGCCACTGTACTGGTAGTCAATGCAACATGCGCAGGACAGGTGAGACGTGACTCGAATGAGGAGTCCCTGTCAGCAACCTGGTTGCCGTATTCTGCACTAGCAGCAAGCGGTGGATGTCAACCCCCGGAAGCTCTAGGTAAAGGGAGTTATAGTAGTCCAGGCACGAGGTCACAAAGGCATGGATTAGCATTGGAAGGTCATTAGATGGAACAAGATGCTTAATCCAGGCGATGATCCTCAGATGGTAGGAGTAGGACTTGACTACTGCCGACACCTGAAACTGCATTGTCAGCCCATCATCAAGAATCCCCTCCAGATTTTGCACCTGTTCAGTGGGCAACAACTGGCACCCATGAACCAAAGCCCCGAGGCAGACCCCACCGCAAACCCCTCTATCAGGCAACCTGGATCCACCACCAACACCTTGGTTTTATCAGAATTCTACTTCAGCCATCTGGTCTTCATCCAATCCTGAATCTCTACAAGGCAGTTGTTAAACACTGAAACCACACTATCCTGGTCAGGCAAAAAAAGACAAGTAGAGCTTGATGTCATCTGCATAACAGTAAAACCTCAGTCCATACTGACTCACAATGTCTCCCAACAGCAGCATATACACCACAAACAGCATTGGGGACAGCATGGAGCCCTGTGAGACCCCACATGGCAAAGAGAATGAGTCAGAGGAATACATCCCAGATACCACCCTCTGTGATCTGCCAGTGAGGAAAGATTGAAACCATCTGAGGACCATCCGCGACAGGCCATAGATACCCTGCAGGCACTCAAGCAACTCTCCATGGTCCGTGGTGTCAAAGGCTGAAGAGAGATCAAGCAGCACCAAGATGGAGCAGCACTTCTGATCTCTCGCTATCAGGAGATCATTGAGCACCCAAACTACAGCAGTTTAGGTACTATGCCTCTTCCAGAAACCAGACTGGAGAGGATTGTAGATGTTGTGGATAGTTAGGTGGTTCTCCAGCTACAGTGAGTCAATTTTCTCAATCACCTTCTCTACAAAGGGAAGATTAGAGATTGGACTGTAGTTATCAGAACAGTTCAGGTCAAGAGAAGATTTCTTAAGGAGGGATGTCACCACCTCCTCCTTCAGGGAGTTCAGAAACTCACCTGACTCAAGGGAGCACCAACTATCTCTGCAAGGACTGGGCTGATGATATCCACATATCACATTATGAGGTGTGTTGGGCCCAGGTACAAACTACAGCAGATCAGCTGCATACTCTGGACAATCCACACAACATCCGTGATCTCCAGCCAGTCAAAGTATGCCCAAGAGAATCAAGGAGTAGTAACCATGCAATGACCACTGATAACCCATATAGGATGAGCTGATCGGATCTTCACCCTGATGTCGGCTACCTTATCAGCAGAGAATCAAGCAAACTCATCACACTTAAGTATTTTGTGAAAATTCACTTCGAACTTGCAGAAGGCTGGATTGCACACTCTGTCCACAGTTCAAAAGAGCTGACCCAGTAGATTCTGAGCTGCACAAATCTCCCGACAGGAACTCTGCCTTCTTATGGGTGATTGCTGATTGATAGTCCTGATAATATTCTATCAATCTAAGCCAGTCGGCATCCAAGATGACCTCTGCCAGCACTGCTTTAACTTTTGTCCAACTCACTTCAACTCCCTCAGGGTCCCATCAGTCAAAAGGTACCATAGGCGAAGAGTGAGAAGACAAACACAGACAGGAGTGATGGAGTCCAGAGCTCCCGCTACAGCCATATTATTGGCCTGAACCAGGTTTTCTGGACGTTCGCCTGCACCCAGAAATCCTGATAGGTCTAACACTGCCTGAAGGCCATCTGGGTCACATCCCTCAAAGGGCAGTATCTGACCATCTTCACTGGGGCAGGCCTATAGGCAGGAGCCTGGAAATTGAACCCTATAGTGTGATGATCGGACCATCCAACTGGTTCCACCACCAAGTTGGAGGTCTCCATCCCCAGGAGGAAAACCAGGTCGAGTGAGTGACCCTGATTATGGGTTGCAGAGGCAACTGCCTGTGTGAAGTCTAATACAGTCATGAGTTGGAAGAAGTCTTGATAAAATAAACAGCCAACTTCACTTGGTGTGTTTTAGGTAGCAGTGGTCAGTGGGACAGAATGTGTCCATTTTCTTTCCTACCTTGAATACAGGCCTGATGTAACCGTGCCATACTGTTGGGGAACCTCTTACTGGGGAAACAGTATGATTTAGCAATATCTCGTTCCCACAAAGGGTTATCAAATGTATTGGGCTTGTACTGCACACCAGATGTAGGAGTTAGAGGGTATTCCAGATCTTCTCCTGTGCTGCAGTCTCCTTCTGATATAATTTCCTCCACCTCTACAGTAGACCACTGGACAACTGGGGCCTCCACCACAATCGAGGGGGGGTTCCTCTGGATCTCTTCACAGTGCCTGCCACCAAGGGGTTTGAGACCAACTCAGGGGAATCTGATGGCTCAGTCCTACCTGCCACCCCTTGGGGCCTCTCTCTCTCTCTCTCTCTGCCATGGGGAGGGTCAGGTGCCTCAGGGTTAGAAGGACTCAGCAGACAGCTAGTTCTCCTCTCCCCTGGGGCTACTCCACTGGCAGTAACTCCCACATCCCCCCAGTTTTCCAGACTAGAGGAAGCAGCATGACTCACCAGTGCAGAGGTGGTAATCCAACTCCAAGCAGTCTGGTACTCAATGGCAGGCTGAGCTGGAAAAGAGGTACCACCGCTAGCTCAGTCCAAACAAACCAGGAGGGTCCTCACCACACCTTCAGTACAGCAACAAACCACACACCTCTCCTGCATTCTCCCTTTCTGAGCTAAGTCCCATAGCCATGAAAGTAATGGGCACAAGAACTATCTGGCTTCCATCACCTGAGGCTTCAGCAATTGTAGTGTCTGCTAAAGTTTCTTTAGGCAGTGGCTCAATATTTTAAGAGTCCGGAAGTTCTTGGGCATTTTCTGTCACCAAAACACTTGTGGCACAGTTTACACAGGATTCTGAAAATTGGCACCCCTGCTTCTTGCAAAGTGACCTCTGGTTCCTAGTTCATCTCAGTCCAACTAATCAGAAATGGATCCCCAAGTTCTGCATGCATTATGAGTATGCTACTCAGTTCCATGATACAAAATGGCACATCTCTGAGGCATGAAACTGCACAAGGTTGGAGTGGAGCCTTCACACTCTTGAGATCTCCCCTGCAGCTACATGAGTCAGTCCAGGCACAAAACTTGCTCCCCAAAACACTTCTCAAATTGCAGATGAGTCCCCACATTGCAGGTCCCCCACTCTTGATGTCTAGGGGTACCCAGATGGTAACTTGATGGGAGGGGGCAGCCACATAACTAGAAAACATAGTCCAAAAAAATAAGAGTATGCTCATTACCTGGTTCAGATTCTGTTGCTGTGAGAAGGCATCTCAAGGATGACGAGCAGACACTTTCTTGAGATTGGTGGGAAAACTACAAGGGCAAATTGGTTAGCAGGCAACACAATAAAACTGATTTTGTCCATTAAGTTCCATGTCCCCAACTCGATTTCTTGATTTAATAACAAGACAAATTGATAATCCACTCCATGGAGCATGGTGGGTAATAACAACAGTGTGATCATTCTCCAAGTGTAATCCTGACATTACATTTTGCAGCAACTTTTTTTCAACAGATTGACTTGACCCTTGAGCTGAAAAGGCTACATTCCTGATAGCAGCAACTCAGAGAGCTGAAGCAGGCCTCACATATCAGCATTTTACACCTAACAGCATTTTTTTTTTGCAGTTAGTCTTTTTATTGGAAGATTTCAGACTTTGTTTCAGAACTTTAACCATTAAATCAAATGGCTGCCAAAGTGGTTTACTACATTACCACTCACTACACACAGCCGAAGCTCCAGGACTACATCACAGGACAGGCATATCTATAGGTAATACATCTAGTTATTCAAACATCTTCTACAGGATAACTATACACCTAGTTAATCGTACAGCAGAGATAATAAAAGGCAACATAAGAGACAATTACATACTCATTGTTCAAAGGATGGAAACAATAGTAGTTGAGCTTCTTCCCATACAGTGAGAAACCAATAGTTGGGGGGGAACCACAGATTGATCATCCAGAAATGGAGCACTTATTATAGCTATATAAAGAGAAGCAATAACAGTGTTTAATAACCCAGCAACCATTTTACTAGGAAGTCAGGGGGGTTTCAGTTTGTCCTTCAGATATCTGGAGGGCACGGCTCGCTTATTAGAGTCAATATACAGCATGTAAGGGGCCCATATTTCAGCAAACTTCTTTAGACATTGGTTTCTATAACATGATATCCTAGTCAAAGTGGCCATCCTTTCCAAAGCACTAAGCCATTCTGAAATGGAGGGGACCTCTGCAGTTCTCCATCGTCGTATAATAAGTCATTTACATTCTATCGAGGCCTGTATGAGCCATAATAAAGAAGCTTTAGGAAGGGTAAGAGTCTCAGGGGTTAGGCCCAGTACCCATAGACCTGGATCTGCTGGGAGCATCGTCATTAGGATGGTAGAGCAGTGTTGTATTACTGCCTCCCAATAGGGCTTCGGAGGTGTACATGACCACAGAATGTGGAGCAGATCTGCCTCTGGGGCCTCACACCTCCAGCAATAGTTATTGGAGAGAAAACCCAACCTTTTTAATTGGGATAGAGTGTAGTATCAAAGGTGCAGTATTTTGTTCTGTAGAAGGAGGCTTTGGGGGATGCAGCAGGCCTGGTGAGTTCTCAGCCAGCACTGTCACCATTGTAAATCCATAATGGTAGTGTCCAATGTGGTAGCCCACTTGGCCTTGGCCGGCAGAGAGGGATTAGGAGTACTATCTCTTAGGAACCTCTGTGTAAGACCATCCCTACCTTTGGAATGCGTAAGCCACTCTGTAAGAGGAAGTGGAGGGGATTTAGCAGTTTTGCTTTTTTTACAAGAAACACAGGTGCATCACCTCATCACCCAAGATTGGTAGAGGCTTCTCATTTGAAGGTATTTCCAAAAATCTTTATGGGTCAGGTCGTACCTGACTTGTAAACTTTGGAATGAGTCCATATCAGAGTGCCCCTGGGATTCTAGATCCCCAATATTCCTTATCCCTTTAGAAGCCCATCCCATCCAGTTCAAGGGGGAGTTGTTAATACAGAAGCAGGGATTCTGCCAGAGTGGAATGTAAATCCCCAAATCAAGACAGTGGAAGGATCTAAGCCCCAGTCTTTGCCATGCCAAATGAGACTGTTGGACGGAAAGCCAACTCTTATGTTGTTTGGGTAGGGGATATGACACAAGAGCGGACACCGAGGGGCCCTTCATAAGGTCTCTTTCTATTTGGATCCAGGCTGGAGGATGGTCAGTGTATTGGAAGCCTTCATCTTTTAATGTCTTTGCTACGATAAACGCAATGGAGTACTAATAAAAATCTGGTAAGTTCCACCCCCCTCTTAGATTTTGAGCCCTGAGCTTGGCCCTACTATATCTGGGCCTGGTGGAACCCCAGAGAAAGGAACTAATCAGATTGTTTAGCTTTTGGCTCCATATATCGGGCAAGAGGAAGGGAATGTGAGATAGTAAGTGATATACTCTAGGGGCAAGCAGCATTTTAATTGTGGCGATCTTGCCTACCATAGAAAGATGCAGATGTGCCCATCTATTCGTGGCAGTTCGAAGTTTGGCCAGAAGGGGTTTTAAATTAATGTCCATTAGGGTTGAGACTTTGGAAGTAAGCCAGAAGCCCAAATATTTAATGTCCGATTTAGCCCAGGCTTATCCCTGAGTTCCCACACTAACCGACGAGGAAAGATCGTTAAGAGGAAGGATTTCCGACTTTGCCACATTAATGTGTAAGCCAGAGAGTTCACCAAAAGCTTTTAGTGTAAACAGGATGTATAGGAGGCTGTGTGGTAGGTCATGGGTCAGGATCAGACAATCATCGGCATACAACTTGGTGGTGTAGCATTTGTCTTTAACTGGAATACCACGAATGTGTGGATGATTCCTTAGGACAGCTGCAAGAAGTTCAATAGCAATCACAAAAAGTAAAGGGGACAGTGGACAGCCTTGTCTGGTGCCTCTGTGCAGGTGAAACGGATCAGATATGGCATTGCTAGTAAGAACCCTGGAGGTAGGGCATGCATAGAGTATTTTTATCCAAGTGGAAAAATAAGGGCCAATGTTAAGAGTGTTCAGGACAGTGTATAAATAATCCCAGCTGACCGAATCAAACGCTTTCTCGAAATCAATGGTAATTGCTGCCACCAGGGTAGGAAGTGAAGCCGCCACCTGTATTAATGATACTAGGACCTGAATATGATCTGAACTGATTCTTCCCTTAACAAAACCCACCTGTGATGGATGAATAATCTCTGGAAGAAATTCCTCCAAACTGGTAGCGAGGACTTTGGCCAGAATTTTCGCATCAGCATTAATTAACGAAATGGGCCTATAGCTAGCCAGAAGGGAGAGATCTTTACCCTCTTTCGGAAGTATGGTAATTAAGGCCTCAGATAGGGTGGGAGGAAGTTGCCCACAGGAGTACGCTTCATTCAACATATTCACCAGGGGGGTTATAATCAAGGGCTGAATCAGTTTGTAAAAGTCCACTGAAAAACCACCCTCCCCCGGGGGCTTTGTGGGGAGCCATCTTATTAATGGCTCTTCGGATTTCCTCCTCCATGGTGGGTTGGTCCAGTATATCTCTCTGTGAAACAGAGAGCTTACGGAGGGGTAAGGGCTCTATAAATTGAGTGTAAGAGTTTTCATTCCAGCACCCATGTGAGGAGAAAAGTGTTTTATGGAAGTTGGTCTTAATATTGTTAATTGAAGTGGGGTTTAAGGAGAGCTTCCCTAACTGGTCCCGTAGGCTGATAATAGTTCTTTCAGCTTGTCTTTGTTTTAACCAAAAGGTCAACAACTTGCTAGCCTTTTCACCCTCAGCCTGAAAACGGTGTTGGGCTCTTTGAATATAGAGCTCAGCCTTCCTACTTACTAGCGTGTTAATTTTTATTCATATGGAAGACAGGGCAGATATAACCGACGATATGAGGGCTTCTCTTTGTATTTAGCTTCCATACATTTTAAAGTGTTCTCTAACTGCTGAAGTTCCTGGTCCCTCATCTTCCATCTGTATGAGGCGAAGCTAATAATTCCTCCCCTAATGGTGGCCTTGTAGGCCTCCCATGTGCTTGCTGCAGAGGCAGAGGAAGGGGAATTGTGCTGAAAGAATTCTTCTGTGGCTGTTCAAAGCCACTGAGCAAAGTCTTTGTCCGACAATAGGAGGGGGTCAAGCCTTCTTAATAATGATTTGGAGGATCAGATAGCAGGTAAGAGGGTAAGGGAGGGAGACAGGGGAATGATCAGAAATATAGACTTGGAAGATCTCTACCCCAGAGGTAGCCATAGATAGATTAGGGGAAGTGAGCCAAATATGTAACCTACTTGCCATTTGGCGTGGAGTCGAGAAAAAGGCGAAGTCCTTTGCTGAGGGATTCAAAACCCTCCACATGTCTGACAGTTGGTGTAGAGACATAAGCTCCTGCAGTGCCTGCAGGGCTCTACAGTGGGGCTCCGGTCTGGCACTGGATCTGTCCAGAAGGCTATCCAACACCTGATTAAAGTCCCCTCCTAATAGCAAATTCGGATTGTCATAAGAAATGTCCATGAGTTTTTGAGAAATGGCATGGAAAAATTCTGGAGAATCCTAATTGGGGCCGTATATAATTGCCAGGATCAGGGGACCTGAGGGGGTAGCAACCTTCATGATGTTCCACCTACCATCACCCCCCCCCCCATAAATCTCTTAGATTGCCATTGCAGCGTTTTATGCAACAAAATGGAGACACCCCGTTTGGCTGATTTGGCCGTACAGTGTACTTCGGTGCCCAACCAATCTCTCACCAGTTTCGAAACTTCTATGGAACTTAATTTAGTCTCGTGCAAAAAGGCGACTTGGGTTCCCAGCTTCTTCAACTGAGCCAGAACCAATTTCCTTTTGATGGGAGAGTTCAAACCCCTAACATTCCAAGTAGTGGTTGTGATATTCGGAAAGTTAGCCATTATTAAGATGGATCCATTTTGCGTGCCAACAACTATAAATAAACACTGAAACCATCCTAAGACAGTTGAATTTTAGCATAGATACTCCAATATATAACTAAGGGTCTCCACCCTAGAATAAGTAGTGTAGCAGCCATGAATACGGCCACAAAATGCACAACATAAGTCTTAGCAACTCCTGAAATCATTTTTGCAGCTGATATTATCTCTAGTAAGATGCCGAAGGAACAAGGAAACTGATATACCACCTTGGCATAGGTCAGATGTGTCCAGAATGAAATCTCATCCCAAGGGGTTAAGATGTGTAAGGTGGAGAGGGAACCCTCAACTGAAAGGCAAGACGTTGGAGTAACCACTTGGGCTACTCCAAAGAAATGTTGAGAGGTCTCTCTGAGATTCTCATAGGGGTTGTAGTCTGTTATCAGCTAGGGAGGAGGAGGAAAGAAGTCCAGCACCTCCCAACAGCCCAAAACTCTCCCCGGGGTTGGGGGAGGGTTGCGAATAAAGTGTGGGTTCCAAGCCCCACATCTTGGTCAGCATGTTACATGCAACACTGACCATCGAAAATGTTGTATGGAGGTTACCAGCTATCCATATCCTGAAATAAAGGCACCCATAATCACCCTAGGCTGGCCTATGCCCGTAGAGATACTCAAAAAAAGGGGGGCAGAATGCAATTGGTATTAAGTGAAATGTGACAAAGTTTCTTCACTGTATCGTAAATGATTGTACGTGTACCTAAAAGGTGAAACTAAGAGTCGCCTATAGTTGCTCATTTTCCCTGTGTCAGGCATGATAGTGCTAACCCCCTTAAATCAGCACCCCTAGGTGAGTCTGATGGCATGCATGAACATCGCTAGACATCAAAGGCTAGGGGCACTGTGAATAGAAACTAAACGCCATTAACTATGATTATGTATAGTGTGTTCATAATCATTATTGTAACCAAAACTGTAGTGCATTAAACACTTAATATACCCAGCTAAACAACAGCTTAATATGAAATTACCTTATCACCAGAGGTAGAAATCTGCCTACAAATCTGCCTTCTCGGGCCCTATTTCAATACCAACCATAGGAGCTATCCCCTGGTTACCCAGACACCTGGTTTGTACAAGGCAGCAGCTCCAAACTACTGACATGGTGCCAGGTACCAGCAAACAAGCTGGGTCAAGGTTTTGTGTCTGGGGCTAATAGATCTCGAATCTGAAATATAACCCCTCATTCAGACATTTAAGGTTACGATGTTTAGATACAAAATCCTAAGGGGGGGGCAAGCAAGTAAGTTCTAAAGTAATGCAGCAATACCACTTTCTTGCTTGGCCCTGTTAATGATAACATCCCCTCACCGGAGGGGAATTAAAGACATTAACACATTAACAGTTGCAGAGACTGAACTGCCCAAAAGAAAAACCAAAACAAACCAGCACAGATTCCCCAGGTCCTGGACTGTATTATTAGTCATTACTGAGCAAGCAGTGCGACTGAGGCGTCCTGAAGAATCGGGGTGAACTCAACCCTGAGAGGAGGCACGAAAGCTCGGTGAACATTCGCCACAGCGGCCACTGGACCTCACAGTTGGTAAAGGGGCACCTCGCACAGGGAAAGCTAAACTAAAGAGATCCCAATCAGTATAAGCGGGGAAGGCCCAAAGATTTCAACCACACCACTTACTTCAGCAGACCATGTGTGTATTTTAGTCCCGGGTCTTTTACCCTTCTGAAGCGGTCGGCAACATGCTCCTGGCACTTTTGTCTTCGAGGGCTCTGAGGTTCAGCTGACCAGTCCTTGTCAGAGGGAGCCCAGTCCCTCACCACATCCACTTGGACCAGGCAAACGGCTTCTTCGTGGCTACCGCTATTCTCGGGCAAAGCCAGGGCTCCTGGTATCAGCTCCCCAAGTGGATCATAGTGATTGGACAATTTAATAGGCATAGAGTAAGCAGAGGAGCCGTTGCTTCCTGAGAACTGTTGAACCCATTGCTGGCTCCTTGAGTGGCTTCTCTGCGGCTTCTCTGCCGCCGGGGGAAGGGACCTTCCTGATTTACAGGGCATTTTCTTCTGTTGCCTGTTCTTGTGGTGCAACTGCCATTCATGCCTTTCAGCTGGTGCCGGGGTGGCGTACAAACGCGGCCAGGAGAGCAGTCCGGTGGAACTGAAGTATCCATGGGTGGCGTAGTTTCACCACGAGGATGTGGAGCAGGGTCTTGGTGCGTCCTAGAACCACCTCCAATATCCTCCAAGAAAAGTTCCACCTCAGCAGGGGAGTTGAAGGTGAGATATTCTCCTTTGTATAATACCCAGAGCTGCGAGGGATACCTTAGCGACGTAGGTAGGTTGAGTTTGTAGAGGGGCTGCTTTACCGGCCTATAGGCTCTCCGTCTCCAGGACAAATCGTAAGAATAATCCTGGAAAATCTGAATGGATGCCCCATCCCATCTGAGCGTTCTAATGTCCTGTGCAGCCTTCAGGCACTGTTTTTTATTTGGATACCTTAAGAATTTACAGAGTATTGGCTGGGGTCGATCTCCAGGCTGGGGTTTTGGGGCTAGTGACCTATGTGCCCTTTCCAGCTCCAAGGGAGAGAGATGATCCAACTTGAGTATAAGTGGAAGGGCTTTTTGTAAAAAGGAAATCATATCGGGGCCCTCAGCCCCCTCTGGTAGTCCCACAATCCGAATGTTCTTCCTTCTCCCTCGATTTTCAAGGTCATCGACCTTGGTCAGTATGTACTGTATTTGGCTATGATGGTCCCGAACTTGTAGAAATTGGTTGTGTAAGATCTGATCCTGTAGCTTGATTTGAAGTTCAGTATCCCCCACTCTGGAAGTGAGTTTTTCCACATCCTTTTTGGTAGTAGATGTAGTAGAAACAAGTGCAGCCATATCAAGTAACACTTTGTTTAGCATGGAAGTAATGTTGCCCAGCTGTTGTTCCGCTGTTTGAGTAAGGGGGATCTGAGGATCGATGGAATGAGCCATCTTCAGTCTGCAAGGATGCTTAACAGCTAGAGCCTGGAGGTCTGTGAGTGTCTTACAGGCCTGAAGTGGCATTGAGGTGGAAACTTCAAAGTCCAATATAATTGCAATCCCTTGTTCAATTTGGTCACTATGGAGGTTTTAGGATTTAGCTCGATGTACAGAATGCAAATTTTATTTAGATTTTGTTTGCCGGGTAAGCCCACTGAGACCAATGGTCCCTTTTTCAGGGGCGACCCAGAATTAGTTACAGAAAGGACACTACAAAACAATAGATACAATTAGTTACATTTATAACACCATAGTACAGTGATAATATATATACAAGGGTAGCAGAAGGGTTCTCATATAGGCTCCATGTATAGACAGAGTGTTTAGACCTCACATATTATATAGTATGTACATAGGTTCCACCAGCAATCAGAGTCCACATTTAGCATTACATGTCAATTCAAAGGGAGAGTACAGAGCAGTGCAACGGGCCAGGGGACTGGTCAGGGGGGTTAGCGGTTACATCAGCATAGACTGAGATTGAGAAGATGTACTTTCAGACCATTTTTGAACTGGGAGAGGGTGGGTGAGTTAGTCAAGCGAGGTGGTAGGGAGTTCCATAGGTGAGGGGCAGCAAATTTGAATGAGCATTTGCCAGGGTTTGAGCGCATTCTAGGGATCCAAAGAGATATCCTGTGGAAATAGGTGCTGAAATTCCGGATGTGATAGGATGGATGAAGCTGGAACTGCAGCAGATTAGCTATACACCTTCCATCTTGGCTCACCTACCAGCACTTTTAGTTTATATTTATTCACTTCTCTGACTTCACCAGACACCCGCTTAACGTTTCTTCTCTTAGTCTCAACAATCTTAAACTGAGGTAGCAACTGTGACAGCACGAGAGGTTTCTACTGTGTCAATCACTTTCCTTACGTTGCCTTGCTTCAGACTTCTACACTGGGGATGGGGGGGGTCCCACAATACAGGGAGCACTCTTATTACAGTAAGGTCTCAAACGTTCATGTTGGTGTTCTTTTAGCAAAATTTGAACCACCAAAGACCTTCCAGATACCCAATCACTGATGCTATGCGCTGGCAGCTGGGCCATATCCAGGTGGTCATGTATACCCCTGGCCTTTCCCAGTAACGCCTGGCACTGTCCACCCATGAAGTGATTCCAACGTGTTAACTGCCTTCATCCAGGGGACCGCTGCTCATGCCACATGGAGCACCTGGATGGCCTGCCACTCTGCCAGGGTCCCAACCAATCATTTCCCACTTGGACATTTCCCTGCTTCCACAGGCTGCCCATCCTGAGAGCCCAAACACTGTGTCAGCCACTGTCCGGAGAAAAGCGGGTAGGCTGCCATCACTACACCATTACTGGTCCAGGCTGCCACTTCTTGACCACACCCCTGGCCCTATCTGCCAGAGCAGGCCTGACCACAGAAAACGCACGCCTGCTTTCAAACTGCACTTGCCCATGGGCAGGACTACTTTGAATACAGAGCTCCATTGGTGCTTACCGTACATGGTGTCAGAGTTCACATGGGGGGCCCCATACATCTTCCTTCCTTATGGGCTCCAGCTCCCAACTTGCACCAACAGGCCCTGAACCTGTGCTCCACTGTCCCTCCTTCTAATGTCCATAACCACGCACTCACATCACACAGGTCTTCAAGGGAGGAGGGCCAGGGTGGCAAGAGCTCAATCCCAGCTGCGCCACAGTCTTCCTGCTGAACTTGCAGGCTGAATTCCTGACCCCCCCAGAAAATCTCCCTTGTGGTGCCAAAACCCTGCTATTTATACCACTGGTGATGGGGGGGGGGGGTTGCCTACAGACAACAATCAGATTCACATCCCAGATCACTACTCTCTTTATCTGCCTAGCTACAACTACTAACCTAAATTACCTAGTAAGCTCCCAGAGGATGCTTACACTGGGTTCACACAGAAACTTGTTTTTACAAAAACAAAACAAAACAAAAAAAAAATCATCTGGCACTCACTGTCTAGGTTTTGTGGCATTTTTCATGTTTAAACTGTGTTTCTGTTTTAAGGTAACAGCGCTAGCACATTGCAAGTTCAATGCTATTGGAGACAGCTTGCCCAGGCTACAGTACAACCCCACTCTGCTCTCTACCCCCATTGTTGCCCACTGCTCCAAATACTCTTTAACTGAGTGAAACACAAGGTGCTGTCACCTACTCAACTAAAAAAAAAAATCTGTCCTTGTCAAACACTCCCATCTTCTAGCCACCCATCCGCTTTGCCTTCTGTCGCAAACTTTTAGTACATCTCCATCTGCTGAAGCATAATCCAAGAAAGCACCTCTGGTCTCATGACACAGTGGTACACAACGTGGATGACCACTCTACCATCCCACCCCATATACACCGTGGCTCACCCCCCCCGCTCGATCGACCTGAAGAAAAACAAATTGGCTTTTTTTTTTAAATCACCTGATGTGGCACAGCCACTGTACTTGTATCTTGGATCACTGCATTGGTCTCTGCGTTCGGTACTTGCCACTAATCTTTCTACTGGCAGGTGGGTGAGCAGAATGCAGGAGGGAAATGGAATCATTAGTTGCTGATGACCTTTTCACCAGTGAGTGGGTGGGTGGGCAGGGCATGGGAGGTGAATCTGCTTTACTCCAAATGTGTTCTCAGATGCAAATGTATTTTCAAGTGTGTGTGTGTGGGGGGGGAATATATTTAAAAACAGTTTCACAAAACTGGCTCGCAAGTGTCACAAAGTGCAAGTATCTCACAAACAGCAGCACCCTCTACTGGTACTGTATGAATACCAGTAGAGAGACTACTTTATAATAAAATGAAATCGTTATTACTTTTTACTAAACTGTAAAGGACTTTTTACATTTCTAGAGAGTTTATTAAAATTTAAAGTAAGCCTAATTTTCTAAGAACAATAATACTCTCCAGGGTGGGCATTATGGACCATACTGGACCTTCCAGGGGCTGTAAGACCTTTTACCTCTGGGAATGGGTCTCATTACACCCCTGGACAGTCTGGTATAACCCAATACCACCCACTCTGTCAGGTGTGATTGCTTGCATGATTGTTAAAAAGAGACAGGTTATCTCCGTGTCAGAACTGAATGAGTACTGCTGAGGGACTACAAGACTAGAAGTTAGAATAACATTAAGTGCTTCACACAAAACCAAAGTCTTTTTCCAGAACATAAATTAAAGGAAGAAGGTAAATGAGGGGAAAGAGAAATATTTTGCTGAACATGTGAAAGATCTGAGGGAATGGCTGGGATGCTCACCAAATGCTGTGCCTTGATGTAGGGGTGATTATTCTCTGGAATCCATTTTGTCGGTACCTGGCCACATTTTTTATAATTTCTACCTCTGACTCTGATTCTGTTCCTCATCTGATCAAGTCATAGGAATTGTATCCAAGGCAGAATCAGAAGTTCTGATTCTGCATCTGACTCTGTTCATCCATGAAGTAAAACCTCCCCTCACCCAGTAACTGTCAAAGAAACCCTCCCCAACCTTATCTTTGTTGCTGTCTAGGATTTCTGGAGGCTCACGTGGCATAGGAGCTGTCCGGTTGGCAGTCCACTATGCACCAAAATGCTGCTGCAATCAAATCCAGTATTCATCCTTTGTCTGCTCTGGGAGTCCAAAGAATAATGTTCACCAGCAGGCCAGGCACCCAGTGATTCAGCCACAAGCCACTCAGCTCCATGATGGTTCACTGAATCACACCCAACCATTTCTTAGGATAGTAGTAGTAGTAGTAGGCTGCATTAAGTTAGGATCCCCTAGCCTATATTCGTACCTTAGAGACTAGACAGCCCAACATACCCCAATCCCATCCATCCCACCCATCTGATCCTGAAGCTGGAGGTCATGACTCGGCAGCCAGGATTTTAAATGAAATCCTTTTCTTGTTTAGTTTGGTGATGGGTGCATGTGCCACTATGGAGACTTCTACTTCTGTTCTGTTTGTCCCCTGCCTGGTACCAAGAAGCTCCACAGTTCTTTTTCCCTAAAAGACTAGGGAGATGGACATGGCCAATCTGAAAAAAAATCATGGGGTTAGCTACCACAAGATGCCTGGCCTGCCAGTGGATGTTAGATAGGTGACTGTCCCCCATTGTCACCTGAAGTATATAGGCACTGTAGAGCACTGGGGATAGTATGCAGCAGAAGGAAGCAGAGATTTGCAGGGGCTGGTAGGGGAACTGTAGCAGAGGGGCAGCTTGGGGTGGTGGGAACCAGGAGACGCCCTGGGGTGAAATGGACCCAGGAGAGGGGTCTTCTTTGTTGGGTGCCCATACCCAAGTGCTCCACAGTGGGTGGACAGGTGACCAGACCAGCCACATCAACCTGTCCTTTTCAGGCAGTGTTGTGCAATTCCAGATTGTCTAAGAACAAGACGTCAATTATAGCTGATCTAGTTGCAACATTTGATCTGGCCTGTATCTCTGAGACCTGGCTGGATGAAAATGCCATTCCAGTTTTGAAATTGGCTATTTCAGATGGGTACTCGGTGGTACTGTGCCTGAGAAAGGATCATAGTGGTGGGGGTGTGGCAGTATGTTTTAAGTTGGACTTGAACCTCACAGCCCTTCCAGTAGGAACAATGAGATCCTTGGTATGTGTAGCCATCTAGGGGAGTGCAGGTGCAGGTTTCAGAATCCTTCTCAAACACCAACCACCTGGAGATGGGAAGGAGTTTCTGTAGGAAGTTGCGGACTTCATTGTCGGGATGGTATTGGAGTCACCCAGATGGATTATTCTGGTTGACTTCAATGCCTGGGTCAACAATGAACTCTTGTAGTTTGGTCAAGACTTCCTCCAGTTAATCTATTCATTGGGCCTGACACAGGTTGTTACATCTGCCACCCATATATGCAGCCATTCATTGGCCCTCATCTTCCTGCTGGGAAAGGAGGTCTCTGACCTTATGGCGGAACCAGTTGCATGGTCAGACCACCATAATTGTGAGGTTCTCATTTGAGACCCCACCCCCCCAATAGACTCTCCCCTACAGAGATGGTCCAATCCACCCTTTAAGGGTTTTGATCCCATAAGGTCTGATGGCGGTGCTGCATCTATCAGGTCTGATTGAAGAGTGAATGTGAGAAGCCAGGGGAATTGGTTGTGATCTATAATATGGTGATTATAGAGACTCTTGACTCTATCGCACCTGTCCGAGCTTGACCCCCCACTTCACATCAGAGGTCCCCTTGGTTTGATGGGACTCTCAGGGAGATGAGAGGGGCAGGTTAAAGATTAGAGCAGTGGTGGCGGAGGTCCGGTTTGGTGGAGAACAAACTTATATTGATGGACCATCTATGGGACTATCAATCAGCAGTTTCCTGTAACAGGGCAGAGTTCCTGTCAAAGGAGACTGCTGCAGCAATAAACAGACTGGCTCAGCTCTTCCGCGTCATGGACAGCCTTTGTAACCCAGCCTGTCTTTGGTGAGAGTGAACTTTTTCACATTCAAGATGTGATGAGTTTGCTCTGTTTTTTGCCAATAAAATTACCTCCATCAATTCAGAGATCCAGTCGGCGCCCTCGAATGGGCATTGCAGTGAAGGACGTGATGTTGCAGGCACTCAGGCTGTCTGGTCTGACTTTGACCAGGTTGTGGTAGTAGATGTTGTGCGGGATCATCCAGGAGTTATGGCCAACCTACTGTAGTTTGGACCAGGGACAAACACGCCTCCTTGTGGATTGTGTCGATGCCATCGGCCATGTGCTAGCCAAGATAGTCCAATGTTCTCTGGTGGTGGGGTTTTTAACAGAGCCCCTGAAGGAAACGGTCATAAGACCCCTCTTCAAAAAACTTCACTAGATCCAGACTGTCTAGCAAACTGCAGACCTGTATATAACCTTCCCTTTGTGGGGCAGGGTATTGAGAAGGTGGTGGCTGTGCAACTGGAAACCTATTTAATAGCCCAAGACATTTATGAGCCTCTCCAGTCTGGATTTAGGAAAATGCATAGTACTGAGACTGCCCTGGTTCAGGTGCTGAATGATCTAGTGTGGAGGGGTCGGGGGAGACATTCCATTCTTGTTCTCCTTGATCTTTCAGCAGAATTTACCATTGTGGATCATGGGGTACTGACAGAGTGTCTGCTGGTATGTTATGGACTGACAGATACAGTCCACAATTGGTTTAGATCTTACCTCACTGGCAGGTCACAGTATGTGGTGTTGGGCGTTTATTCCTCAGTTCCCTTGCCCCTGGCATGTGGGGTCCCACAGGGCTCCATTTTGTCCCCTGTGTTGTTTGCAGTATAGATACTACCGCTGGGGGACATTATAAGGTGGTATGGGCTGAGTTTCAATGCTAAATAGATGATACTCAGCTCTACATGTCCTTTACACCTGAGCAGCAGGAGACTTTCTCAGTATTAAACACCTGCCTGGATGAGATCCAAGATTGGATGAGGGTGAATTAGTTGAGGTTCAATCCAGATAAGACTGAAGTACTGGGGCTGGAACCTGGTCCCCAGGGGATGAGGGTGCAGTCTGGTCGAGTCTTAGGACTTCGGTTCAGGGACTCCCAGCTGCTTTCCTTGCATCGGGTGAGGAATCTTGGTGTTGTTTTGAACTGTAGCCTGACCTTGAAACCACTGGTGGTTAAGACCTCATTTTACCGTCTGAGGATCACTGCCAGGGTTTAACACCTGAAACCCCTGGCTGATCTGCCGGTACTACTTCATGCCTTTGTGCCTAGATTACTGCAATGCCCTCTACCTGTGGTTAGTGTGGGTAGAGCTATGCCACCTGCAGCTAGTGCAGAATGGGATGGCCATTATGTTGACCAGTCTACCTATATCATGTCATAATACACCTGTGCTGTGCTCTCTGCACTGGCTGACAGTTAAGTGGTGGATCTCCTTCAAGGTCAGTTTGCCAGTCTGTCTGGCTCTACATGGTCAGGGGCCTGGTTACCTGCAAGATCTTCTGTGTCCCAACTACCCCACCCGCCCCTTTCACTCTGCAGATGAGGGTCTTTTAGGAGTTCCCAGGATTTATTTAAAGACTTCCGGGGTTCGTGCTTTTGCATCTGCTGCCCCAATCCTGTGGAACTCCGTCCCGAATCGTATTTGAGAGAGTCAAACTGTGGACATCTTAAAGAGGGAGCTGAATACATTTTTATTTAGTCAAGCTTTTATACTAGCATACTAAAATGCCTGCAGAATAGGCCTAACGGTCTTTCGTGCCTGCTCGTTTGGTCAGCCCCCACCCTGGGAGCTGACCTTGCTGCCCCCTCTCCCTCTCTGACTTCTCCCTTCCCAGTCCTGGATATTCTCGCTGCACTGGTTTTTGCTTCCAGAATCCTTCCCCTGTACCTGTCCCACCCCCTCTTGAACCCCTCCACCGTTTCTGCCTCCACCAGCCCCCTTGGCTGTGCATTCCATGGTTCCACCACCCTCTCAGTGAAGTAGCACCTCCAACTTTCTCCCCTGAATCTCCCCCCCTCCAGCTTCCACCTATGTCTCTAGTTGCCCCCTTCCTTCGAACACCTTGATAGCTCCTCCCCTATTTACCCCTTCATGTACCTAAAGACCTCTATCATGTCCCCCCCGGTCCCTTCTCTCTTCCAATGTGTACATATTTAGCTCTTTGAGCCTCTCCCCATAGGTCCTATCCCTCAAGCCCCAAATCATTCTGGTTGCCCTCCTCTGGACCCTCTCCAGGAGTTCAATGTCCCTCTTTAAATGTGACCTCCAAAACTGCACGCAGTACTCGAGGTGCAGCCTCACCAAGCAGTTATACAGTGGGAGTATCACTTCTCTCCTTCTGGAGGTGAGCCCCCTAGCGATGCATCCAAGCATCCTGTTGGCCTTTGCCACTGCACTCCTACAAGTCTCCGAGTTGTTCATCTTGACATCCACCACCACCCCAGGTCCCTCTCAGCCATTGAGATTTGTAGCATCCCCGGTGTACACTTGACCCGGGTTTCTGGCTGCCAGGTGCAGTACCTTGCATTTTCCTGCATTGAACCTCAGCTTCCACTTTCTAGACCACCTTTCCAGAGCCTCCAGTTCCCCCTGTGAGGCCACCTCCCTTCTCCCCATCCACCACCACCCCAGTTTTGAGTCATCCGCGAAGAGACTCATCTCACTTCTGATACCCTTCCTTATGTCAGAGACATAGGCATTGAACAGGAGGAGCCCAAGGACCAATCCCTGAGGGACTCTACTAATGACCCTCCTTGGAGATGAGACTATCCTGCCAACCATGACCCTCTGGGTCCAGTTCTGGAGCCAATTTCCTATCCATCTGATCTTCCTGTTCCCCACCCCCATTTCTCCCAGATTATCCAACAGGACCCGTGAGGAACAGAGTCAAACGCCTTGCTGAAGTCAAGAAAGAGGACATCCACTGGTCTACCCAGGTCCAAGGCACTCGTCATAGAACTCCACAAGGTTTGTCTGACATGATTTCCCTGGGACGAATCCATGCTGTCTATCGTCCAGGCACCCCAACTTTTCCAGGCCTCCCCCAGTCTCTCCCCTTGACAATGCCCTCCATTACTCTACCCACCACCGATGTCAGGCTGATGGGCCTGTAGTTCCCAGCCACCTCCCTTGATCCCCCCTTGTGGATAGGCACTATATGCGCCACCTTCCAGTCCCGGGGTACCCACCCAGTTCTCGGAGAGATGCTGAAGAGCTCCGCCAGGGGTTTCGCCAGGACATCAGCCAGTTCCTTCAGCACTCTGGGATGTAATTTATCCGGCCCTGGTGATTTCTCTGTCTTAAGGGTCCTGAGGGCTTCCCTCACTCTCTCTCTGCCATGATTTTCATTTTTCACATCCTGACCAAAATCTGTTTTTGCAGTTCC
Organism: Neoceratodus forsteri; assembly: GCA_016271365.2. Lineage (NCBI taxonomy): Eukaryota > Metazoa > Chordata > Ceratodontiformes > Ceratodontidae > Neoceratodus > Neoceratodus forsteri. The sequence goes on along the minus strand of JADMNL010000035.1, from coordinate 26,027,545 downwards.
GGCGCAGAATAGCGCGGTCGCTGTAGAAAGTCCATGTTTGAGACACATTATTAAAATGGCAGTGACACTGTTCATTAGCAGAGCTCCTAAACTGCCTATGTTGAAAATTTGGTGACGATACTCCATAAAATGACTGTGTTACGAGCATGCATTGCGCTGTTCCTACACACGCTCGTAAGTTTGCGCATTTTCAATATTTTCACTCCAGATTTTCAACATTGTTATTTTACCACACCTCCTTATGAGCAGTACAGCTGTCATTTTTCACATTTTGCCCAAAATGTGTTTCCGCGCATGTAGTGCACAATGGTGCAGTCGGTGTGTGAAATCAAGGTTTGGGACACATTAGGAAAATTACAGTGGTGCTGTTCATGAGCAGAAGTGTTAAAATGGCTATGTTAAAAATTTGGTGAAAAAATTCCCCAATATGACTGTTTCACGAACATGCGTTTCGCTGTTCCTATGCACGCTTGTACATTTGTGAATGTTCACTGTTTTCACTCCAGATTTTCAACATTGCCATTATACCACACCTCCTTATGAGCAGTACAGTTGTCATTTTTCACATCTCGTCCAAAACGTGTTTCCGCGCATGTAGCACACAATGGCGCAGTCAGTGTGTGAAATCAATGTTTGGGACAGAGTAAAAAAACTGATTAAGAAAAGTGACACTGGTCATGAGCAGAGGTGTTACAATGGCTATGTTAAACATTTGGTGAAAAAGTCCATAAAATGACTGTGTTACGAGCGACCATTGCGCAGTTTCCACGCACCCTTGTACGTTCATGGATTTCTAATATTTTCAGTCCAGATTTTCACCACTGGCATATTTAACACTTCCTTATGAACAGAACAGCTGTCATTTTTCACACCATGGCCGAAATATGTTTTCGCACTTCCGGCGCAGAAATGCGTGGTCGCCGTGGGAAATCACTGTTCGGGACAGATTAAGAAAACCACAGTGACACTGTTAATGAGCAGAGGTTCCAAAATGTCTGTGTTGACAATCTGTTGTAAAACATCCCCAAACTAATTGCATTATGGGTGTGCGTTGCTCAGTTTTTACACACGCTTGTGACTTCACCAGTATTTTTTATATTTTCACCGCAGGTTTTCAACATTACCATTTTTTCCACCTCCCCATGAACAGTACAGCTGTCATTTTTCACATCCTGTTTGAAATGTGTTTTTGCACCTGTGGTGCCAAATGGCGTAGTCGCTGTGCAAAATCAGCTTTCCGCTAACTAACTGATATTGCCACTGTTCATAAGGTGGGGTCACAAAAAACCCATGTTGAAAATTTGGAGTGAAAATGCCAACGAATGCCTGAGACGTTAGGGTTTCCAACCATAACGCCCCACCCTGTAGAGATTGACAGGCATCAGGAGTGTGACTTGGGATTCTCACCTGTAATGCTCATACTATTCCACACCCTGCAGCCAGTGAGAGGCATTGAGGTGTGCCTTGGACTCTTTGGCCCCAAAGTTCACCCCATTCTCCTATACAGCACCCATCTCACCATATTTCCTGATGGAATGGGGTGTGCATAAGGGCCAAAGACCCCAAGACACACTGTGACACTTGCTGGTGTCTGCAGGGTAGGGTGTGGTGAAATGGCATGGCCGTTATGCCTGACGACCCAAAGGCACACCCCAATGCCTGTCAGTCTCTGCAGGGTGGTGGTGGGGTTGGCTTCAGTTCAATACTTCACTGCCATTCCTATTATGCAGCTCTGTAACTCCTACACTACCAATGCCAGCAAGCAAACATTCAGCATTGACAAATGCTTGTTTTAATATTGCGATGGTAATTAAACTTTTTTCCTGTCAGTGATAATATGTAGTAACAGGAAATATGTTGTGAGTGTTGTGCTGATTTTCTGTGACAGGTAAGGTGTGGTGACCCATGTACTAAACCGATGTTCTGTTTCTTTAATCCAGTTCCAAAACAGCTGACAGTGCAGTATGCTGATTCACGTTCAGTATTCGTCACATCTCCAGAACAAAACAGAACAAGAGACGTGAATGGACAGAACTGGGTAAACCATAGATACCATGAGGAATTGGGGAACACCTTCAATGCAAGCACAACTGGGTTTCATTCAGAGGGACACTACTGGGAGGTGGAGGTAGGGGAGAAATCAGAGTGGGTTGTGGGGGTTAGTGTTTACCCTGGGGAGAAAATAACTCCTGACATGTCACTTTGGGACAAATTCAGAATATTTGTGAACAGCTTTATAGACCGGAAATTTTCCCTCATGCTGGAAACGAATGGTGAGTACTGCATCAATACTCCAAATTCCACCACTAACATCTCCCTAAACGTGAAGCCCAAGCGGATTGGATTGTTCCTGGACTATGATGCTGGGCAGGTTTCATTTTACAATGCTGAGAACATGTCCCTTATCCACATGGTGTCAGATAGATTTACTGGTGAGGTTTATGCATTCTTCAACCCGGGGAATTACCTCTTTGGCCAAAACTCAGAACCACTCAAAGTTCCAGTTTTGACAATGCAGTTTTCTCCCTCTCGTCCTGCTTACAATTAGTTATTTAGGACTTGATGAAAATAAAGCCTGACTTTTTAACTTAGGCCATGCCATATCACATTTATACAATGTGTATTAACAAATGAAAATGGCACTAGTGCGAAAATCTAGTGATGATGACTTAGAAACATAGAATTTGATGGCAGATAAGGACCACTTGGCCCACCTAGTCTGATATGACTACTCCCAGGTCCCTTTCCATTTTTGTTGTTGTTAGTATCTCACCCCCCCTCCATCGTGTACTCTTCCCCAGGGCTTTTGTTTCCCATGTGCATTACTTTGCACTTCTTTGCATTGAATCTAAGCTGCCATACATTTGATTAATCCTCCAACCTTGCCAAGTCCCTTCTCATCTTTTCCACCCCACCTTGTGTATCAACCCTGTTGCAGATCTTTGTGTCATCTGCAAAGAGACATACTTTTCCTTCCAGTCCCTCTGTAATGTTGTAGGCAGTAAAGCACAGTGATTTAAGGCTCTGAGCTGCAAATCTGGTGACCTGGGTTTGAATCCCACAGCTCCCACTTGCATACTTTGTGACCCTGAGCAAGTCACTTAACTTCCCTGTGCTCCCAGGTTGCACCTGTAAACAAGCTTTCAGCTTAGTGTGTCTCACCTGGTTAAATAACTGGAAAAAAACAACAACTTATAAAGACATTAAAGAGGCCTGGTCCCAATACTGAACCCTGAGGTACCCCAATAGTAATCCCCCGCTTTTGTCAGAGTGGATTCCATTTACTATTACCCTCTGCATCCTGTTGTCCTGCCAATTTTTTACCTAGGCTACCTCCTTGGGACTCACTTCAAGGCTGGCTGACTTGTATATTTATCTTTTGTGTAGGACTGTGTCAAATGCCTTCCTAAAGTCTAGGCAGGCCATGTCCGTAGCCCCTCTCTGGTCTACTACTCTATTAGATTTATCTGACATGACCTTCCTACTGGGAATCCATGCTACCTTGGGTCCTGTGCTCAACTGGCATCTAGGTACTCAATAATTATTTCCTTCAGAAGTGATTCCATAATTTTCCCTACCACTGAGATCAAACTAACAGGTCTGTAGTTTCCTGCCTCTGCCCTGCTCCCACTTTTGTGAAGTAGAATCACATCTGCCCTCCTCCAGTCCTCAGGTACCACCCCATCTTCCCATGATTTGTTAAAGAGGGTAGTCAGTGGCGTCACTAGTTCTACCTTTAGTTCTTTTAGAATTCTGGAGAGACTCTCATCAGGCCCCATTACTTTGTCCACCTACAGTTTTAAGAGTTCTTTCTGAACCCTTCCTTCTGTGAATAGACTGGTATCGACCCTCCTATCCAGAGTTTTTCTATTGTTTGGTTTAGGTACTTCCCCCTCCTCTTCCTTTGTGAATACTGAGCAGAAGTATTCATTCAGTATCCCTGCTTTTTCACTGTTACCCTCTGCCCACATTCCCTCCCCTTTATTAAGCCTCAATATCCCGCTTGGTCTTTCTTTGCTCCCTAACGTACCTATAAAAGGATTTATCCCTCTCTTTAACAGAGTTGTCTATCTTTTACTCAGTTTGGGCTTTTGCTATTCTGGCTGCCTTCCCTACATCCTTCTACTTTAACTGATATAGTTCTCTGTCCTGCTCCTTCTGTTTCCTTACATTTCCTAAATACTATCTTTTTCTCCTTAAGCTTCCCTGCCACCTCTTTGGTGAACCATAGTGGCTTTTTCTTTCATTTTGTTTTGTTGATTTGCTTTACACAAAAGCTTGTTGCCTCTGTGATGTCAGTTTTGCTTTTCCTCCATTGTTCTTCCACCCCTCCTTCTTGCCTGTTTGCTAGTGCTTTTCCAAGGCACTTTCCCATTTTGTCAAAGTCAGCTATCCTAAAATCCAATACTCTTCTTTTACACACACATCCCGACATGCACCCCCCTGGAGTTAAGAATCCTTAAGTAGGGGGATCACATCACTAAAGTGAACATAACATGATGGTATTCACACTAGCTACAGTATATCACACATTAACATAAGGGTTTATTTTGTAAAATGTATTTTCATATGTATCATATAAATATAGAATAAATTATATGCAACTGTGGTGTAGAAGGACACATACCATCAGGAGGTTCTATGTCATAATGGTGATCGTGGAATAGCGATCACCGTTTCGGCAAGTGTACATCACTGAAAATGAATTATGGCGATGTACACTCACAGTGACTAGAAAACCAGCAACTGTTTTTCTATGTTATGTGAGGGCTGTGCACCCTGCACCTCCTACTTAAGGATTCTAGACTCTAAGGGGTGCATGTTGGGATGTGTGTGCAAAACTTAAAAACAATTAAAACCCCGACCCGATGAAAAAAAAACAATTGTGCCCAGAACCGAACCTGGCACCGACACAACCCCAGCCTACCACCTACCCACCATGCCACAACGGCCAGCTCAGCAGCTGACTACCACACTATACCCTACATACCCTCCCTCCCTTTCTGTCTGTCATGCGACATGGTCCCCCACCGCATGTGTACACAGCAACATCCCATTGCTGTACTTGCGTACTCCTGTATCCAGTCGCTACCCTGCCAGGCAGCCCAGAATACAGGCGCTGTGATTGAGTCACCCTTTTTTAAAGTGCTCAATTGCAGTTGCCTTGTTTACTGGATACCCCATCAGGAGGAGCTTATGAGGTAACTAGACACAAGTCTAAAAAGTAGTAATTACCTCAGGAGCTTCTCAATTGTATAATTTACAAATATACTGTAGTTGTCCATTGTTTATTTGGATCCCAGTTGTGTATACTGGGAAATAACTGTTAACTTCTATAGAGAAAAAGTCCCATCTATGTAATATACAGTATTTACATATTGTATTTCCTGGTCATTGTTATTTAAATTGTATTAGAGATGGGAGGGCCAGCTCTGTGATGCTGTAGATCATTTGGGCTTTTGCTGCAACTGAATCTTTTAAGTCAAAGTCACTTGAGACTCGACTATGATTTTACCCAGTACACTGCATTGACCAGATTAGGATTTGATAGTGACCTGGTTCAGATCTGGTCCACAATAGCGTGTACACATTTGGAGCTTTATTCCTGTTTAATCTGAAAAGACATAACATATCTATTTTAAACATCAAATTACCTAAAGAAAAAGCTTATTACAGGGGATTCTGGAGAACTCAAGTCTGTCATTCGACCCAGTCCAGATCTCCCGCTGGCCCAGTTCCAGTCCAACATTTGTACTCGTTTTCTCAAACCATAAGTCATAACCTTTTGGAAAACCATAAGTGCTGAAATCAGAACAGAGTCACTGTTTTCCTCTCCAGTCCTGGGGCCCGATGCTAAAAGGTGCTATGCCTGGCACAAGGTGAGTTACACTGAACCCGATGGCATAACTCACCACTTACGCCAGGCATAACACCAGTTGGTACTCCAAAAGACGGCTTGTGCCATGCTGAATGTGGGTTGTGCCAGGCATGGGATACGCCACCTACTAAGCCTGCAACCCACAGGAAGGTGGGTTATGGCAGCAACTGCACCCTATTCTGTAAGGGTGGCTGCTGTAACCCATGAATGCCATTCCAAGAGCCACATTGGCACAGTGGAGTTAGACCATCAATGAGATGGTCTAAGGGGCATCCGTCCATGGCAGGTGACGTATGCCCACTCCACAAGACCACAGCAATGGTACCGCAGTGCTCCCCATGACCCCAAACGCAATCATGCCCCCACCCCTCGAATGTTGGGGATCCCCGGAGTCCATCGAGCAATGTGCCCCCAAACATCAGTGCCACCTGGTTAGCCCTCCATCCCCCCGGTGCATGCAGTGGTGTTCCAGGGTAGGGGAGCTCAGAAGGCAGGTCGCAGTGGGTCACAACTTGCGGCATGTGGTGCCATTGTGCTAGTTGTGGGTCTAAGTGCCAGGGACCCTGCCTGTCTCAGAATATGACGTAGGGTCCCCAGCCTAGTGCCACATGGTGCAACACGCATATGCACGTGAGTTGTACCATGTGTCTTGGAATCAGCTCTGTGGTGTTGTTTGTATACATAGGCAATTGCCAAGGAAGAAAAGGACCTGGGGGTTATCATTTCAGATGACCTAAAAGTGTCTAAGCAGAGCACAAAGGCTGCAGGGTGGGCCAGTGGCATGCTAGGGTACATAGGCAGTGGTATTACTAGCAGAAGATGGGAGGTAGAGATGCCATTGTATAAAACACTAGTGTGGTCTCACCTAGAGTACTGTGTGCAGTTCTGGAGACCACACCTTCATAAGGATATTGACAGGGTAGAGGCAGTCCAAAGAAAGGTGATAAAATGGTACAGGGCTTGCACCAGAAAACTTGAGGAGAGATTAAAGGATCTTAATATGTACTTGCTGGAGAAGAGGAGGGATCGGGGGGGGACATGATAGAAACATTCAAGTATCTTAAGGGCTTAAATAAGGTACAGGGAGGAGACATCTTCCAATATAGAAGGAGTACAAGAACAAGGGGGCATAATATGAAATTGGAAGGTGGCAGGTTAAGGGGAAATGTGAGGAAGGTTTTTCTTCACAGAGAGGGTGGTGGACAAATGGGATAGTCTGCCACAGGAGGTAGTGGGAGTGAGAACAGTGGAGGGATTTAAACTTGCCTGGGCCAGGCATAAGGGAACTCTAGAGGTGGGAAGGAGGGGTGAAAACTGATTGCCCAGGTAGGGTCAAAGACAGCAAACTATTGTAGGGCCTGTGGGCAGACTGGATAGGCCTTGCAGTCCTTATCTGGTGACAATTTCTGTATTTTTTATTATTCTTTTGTTAACCAGGTAAGGCCCACTAGACACAAGTGCCTGTTTTCAGGGGCGACCTGGGAGTACTGGGTGTTTAAGTGACTTGCTTAGAGTCACCCAGTATGTAAGCGGAGGTTGTGGGAATCAAATCCAGGTTTGCTGGATGCACCAAGCTCATTCACAGCTTGTTACTTTAGCCACTAGGCTATACTGCCAACCCTAATTTCTATGTTTCATTAATGTTCTTTTTTTTTCTTTGCTGCTGGCATACTTTACTGTCTGCATCACCCCCCCCCCCAATCTGATATCTCCCCTTTCCTGGCAACACAAGAGAAACTGCCTTTGTTGTGATACATTATGCCTTTATTAAAGTCATTTCTATACATATTATATGCCTATAGTGGAACTCTTATGGTCTTATATACCCTATTTTTAGTCTTATTTTGGTATTTTTATGTTGGCGCACTTGCGCAGCCAACATATTGCGGCAGTGGGGATTTGGAGGCACGGCCGCTGTTGCGCGAATGCAGGGCACGCATCAGTAGGTGTGTCCCTCATTCCCCAATCAGCCTGCATGCCGGTGCCACACCATGCATACATAATGTGGTGAGCACATCTAAGAAAAGGTCCACTGCAATCCGAGCAAAGCTTGTCAGATGCAGCGGGCCTTCTCTTGACATGTTCACCCTTATGAGCTAATAGAGCACACTGGCCAAACTGCCGACTTTGGGGTGCGCTCCAATCCCCCCTGTTGGTTTACCCTGCCCCCTATGTATGTACCGACTGTGGAGCCCACTCCCTGTCAGCATAAAGCACCTCCCCATTTGTTATATGCCGAGGGGGGTGCCCAATCCCCCTCGGCTCATATCCCACCACTTTCCTTGTGTGCCGATGGGGGAGCCCACTTCCCATCGGCATAATGAACCTCCTCCATTGTTAAATGCTGAGGAGGTGCCCAATCCCCCTCAGCTCTGCCCCTCCTCCGCTTTCTCTGTGTGCCGACGAGGGTGCCCAATCTCCCGTCGGCTACAGACCCTCCCAAACAGTTAGGTGGCACACTGGGAGCCCACCCCAGCATGCCAAATCCCCTAAAAAAAAAAAAAAACTGTCCCGCAGTGTTTACAATTTTTTTTTACATGTAAAACGAAAACTGTCCCTCGTAGTCTCTCTCTGCCCCACCACTCCACCCTCTGCGCACTCCTGCCTCCCCACACCCCCCACCCCATACTTCTTACCTCTGAGGCTGGCAAGACCATCTTCGTGGACCGGGAACATGTCGCGCTTCTTCAAAGCCAACCGTGAACTGAAGAAATGCCGGTAAGCTGTATAATGGAATAAATAGGGTTGTTTCAACTTTGGTGCATATCTCAGACATTTTTGGGAATTTTGGCACCAAATTTTCAACATGGGGTTTTGGGGACCTCTCCTCATGAATTCTGTCACTGTCATGGTGTTATTTGGTCCCGAAAGGTGATTTCGCAGTCACTGCGCAGAATCACCTTTCAGGATTGAGTAATGAAATGACAGTGCCACTGTTCATGAGGGGGGGCTCTCAAAAAGCCTATGTTGCAAATTTGGTGGGAAAAATCAAAAAAATGACTGTTTAATGAGCGTGCATTGCATAGTTGCTACGCAGTCTCGTAAGTTAGCGAATTCGCAATATTTTCACTCCAGATTCTCACCATAGGCATTTTACCACACCTTCTTGTGAACTGTACAGCTGTCATTTTTCACATCCAGGCCGAAATGTGTTTTCGCACTTCCAGCGCAGAATAGTGCAGTCGCTGTGGGAAATCAGTACTCAGGGCACACTACGAAAATGACAGTGACACTGTTCATGATCAGAGGTCCTAAAATGCCTGTGTTGAAAATTTGGTCACAATACTCCATAAAATGACTGAGTTACGAGTGGGCGTTGCGCAGTTTGCACGCACGCTCATAAGTTCGCACACTTATAATATTTTCACTCCAGATTTTCTACAATGCCATTGTTCTGCACCTCCTAATGAACAGTATAGCTGTCATTTTTCACATCCTGACCAAAATCTGTTTTTGCAGTTCTGGCACAGAATAGCGTGGTTGCTGTGGAAAGTCCATGTTCGAGACACATTATTAAAATGACAGTGACACTGTTCATTAGCAGATGTCCTAAAATGCCTATGTTGAAATTTGGGGACGAAAGTCGATAAAATGAGTGTTATATGAGCATGCGTTGCGCAATTTGCACGCATGCTCGTGACTTTGTGAATTTGTAATAGTTTCACTCCAGCTGTTCATCATTGGCATTTTTCTACACCTCCTTACGAACAGTATAGCTGGCTGAAATGTGTTTTTGCAAGTCCATCACAGAATTGCACGGTCGCTGTGCGAAATCAGTTTTCAGGACAGTTTGAGGAAATGACGGTGACACTGTTTATGAGCAGAGGTCCTAAACTGCCTATGTTGAAAATTTGGTGCCGAAAGTCCATAAAATGACTGTGTTGAAAGCATGCGTTGGTCAGTTTTCATGCACCCTTGTAACTTTGTAAATCTGCAATATTTTCATGCCACATTTTCACCACTGGCATTTGTGCACACCTCCTTGTCAACTGTCCAGCTGCCACTTCTCACAGCCTGTCTAAAACGCATTTCCGCAGCTGTGGCGCACAGAGGCATGCTCGCTGTGAAAAATTACCTTTTGGGACACATTAACAAAATTGCAGCACTATGTGTCTCTAGCTCCGCCACTGCCACTGCCAATGCCAGCGTGACAACATTCGGCATTGACAAATGCTTGTTTTATATCTGATTTGTAAAATCCTATTCCTGCTCCAAATGGTTTAAGTTTTCACCACACAAATACTCAGAGCTTTTTGCCAAAAAGGGATTATTTTTGGACTGGTCATCTTCTATTTAGCCATTTGTTCTCACAATATCTGAGATGTGACAGAAACAGTGTGTGTTGTGTGTGTGGGGGGGGGGGATTTTTCCTTATTCTTCTGTTATTTGCTGATTTGTAAAGGCTGTAAGAGTTAAATATTCTGCAGACTCTGCTGTACAATCAATTAATATTTATGGTAAAAAAATCCTGGTTGATTGTTTTATTGCCTCCCTTCCTACACACACACAGAAATTAAATTCTTTAACATTTTCTCATATATTTAACTTGATTGACTCAACTGGTGCTCATAATAGCACTATTTTACTGGTCGATTTTAATGATCATCTGTTTGCCAGCTGCAGCTGGACTGAAACTAGCTCTCCTTCCTCTGGGCATGGTTTATGTTGTAAATGATTGTACTTGTATTGATGTCATTAGGAAAACTGCCTGTATTTTAGGCTTGATTTTTATTTCTGCTGGTCTTTCAATTTTAAATTCTGTTTTTTACGGAATCTGTTTAGTGATCACTCAGTTAAGTTCTATACCCTTCTTGATTACACAATACCAACATTTCCTCTCAAAACTGTAACGTATTATTGTTTTTGATGTTGTAATGCTGATGTGTTTTAGGTCCCAAAGCAGTTCCATAGGGTTTTTTTATTGTCCTCTTCTGATATAAATTCTACCAAGGAATATTTTGTTTCTCAATTTACTAGGATTTGGGCCTTCATAACCCATGCCTGTATAAAAAGGTCAAGTCGATGCGGGAAGGCATTTATGAGGTGGGTCATTATTAGCTATGTTGCTCATCACAAAAAAAAAGTTAAGGAAAGGAGAACTAATCTAGAACAGAGACTTAAGGTGTTGGAGAGAAAGGCTGCCTTGGGGTGGAGGAGAAAATGTGCACCACCTATTGGCAGGGACTAGAGAAGCACTGAACAATCTATTGTTGGGAGAGGCGAAGAAAGCTGGTTTATTTATTAGGAAGCATTTCTATGAATGGGGGAATAGACCTGGCACTATGCTTGCAAATCTCATGGGGGGGAAACGAGGAAGATATCTGATTCAGGCTGTGCGAAGAGAAGATGGGACGCTTTTGAAAAATAAAACAGCTATTGGGGAAAGGTTTAGGAGATTTTACCAAGAGCTTTATTATGGTCAAAAGGGGGGAGAAGATAGGGGTATGGTGGAATTTTTGAATAGCGTCGAGATACCACAAGTGGCAGAAGGACAGAGAGTGCGTTCAAATGCTGTTATTACAAGAGAGGAAATTCTTTCTGCCATTGGAGCGCTTAAGAGGGCAAGACCAGTGGGCCAGATGGTTTTTCAGCCGAATATTACAAAGTCATGAAATTAAAAGTTGCAGAACACCTAGAGGCAGTATTTCGAGAAGTGAGGGAGGAGGAGGGAGAACTACCTCGATCCTAGGGGGAGGCTACGATTTGTCTGATACCAAAGCCTGGGAAGGACCCGCCTGGTTGCGACTCCTTTAGGCCGATAGCCCTCTTAAACTGTGACTCTAAGGTGTTGGCCAAAATTTTGGCTACCCGGCTGGAAGGCTTGCTGCCGGAGCTCATTCACCCAGACTAGGCCAGGTTTATTCAAGGTAGGTACTCATACCACAATATGAGGACCCTTCTGAATGTAATCTGGGGAGCAAAGAATAGTCGGGAAGTGGTGCATATTCTGTCAATGGATGCAGAAAAGGCATTCGATAGAGTAGAGTGAGAATATTTAATGGCGGCCTTGGCCCGGTTTGGTCTGGGTGAAGGGTTTATAGGGATGGTGCGGCAAATGTATAGGAACCCCAGGGCCAGAATACTAACCAATGGCACCCTTTCAGATAGTTTTGAATTAGGAAGAGGCACCAGGCAAGGATGCCCACTTTCCCCCCTCTTGTTTGCCCTAGCACTTGAATCCCTGGCTATTGCTATCCAGATGCACCCTGCAATTTCAGGAGTGATAGGGAAGACTGGCAGAGAGACCAAGTTATCCCTCTATGTGGATGATATGTTGCTATATGTAACTAAGCCCAGTAGGTCTATGCCTGCTCTCTTGAGCCTGATCGACCGGCTCTCCCATTTCTCAGGATATAAACTAAATCTGGACAAATCGGAGGAGCTGAGGGTGGGAGAGCAGGATGGTGGGACTACTATGCAGAAATTGAAATGGGGCTTTCAGGTTGTCGCGGAGGCTTTTACATATTTGGGCATCAGAGTGGGGGGAGAAATTGGAGCTCTATATGACCTGAATTATACGCCGCTTGTGCAAAAAATAATTATGGACTTGTCTAGATGGAGGGATCTCCCTATAACATGGCTGGGCAGGATAAATCTTATCAAAATGAACCCACTCCCTAGAATACTCTATAGTTTACAAATGCTTTATATTGGGTTAAGAGAAACTGATGTGAGAAAATTGGAAAAAACTTTCTCTGACTTTATCTGGAGGGGGAGACACCCTAAGGTGGGTTTAGCCCGTTTGAAGGCCCCTATAGAAAAGGGAGGACTTCAGTTTCCAGACTTAAAGAACTACCAAATGGCCATGCAATGCCGATATATACAGGACTGGATTGGCAGGCCTAGGGAAGCTGGCTGGGTAGACTTAGAGGAGAGAGGGAGCATGGGGAAAATCTCAGCATATTTGTCCCTTAGAGGCCGGAAGGCATATCAGAGACTCCCTAACCCTAATCCTTTGGTCATAGCAGTGTTGGATAGTTGGAGGGAGATGTCTAAGATGAGAGGTACCGGGCAGGACGATACACTACTCTTACTATTGAGGGGAGACCCGTTTTTTTCTTCCGGGGCTGGAAGACAGGGGATATCAGGAGTGGGAAATAAGAGGAATTGGTTGTTTTAAGCATCTATTTACACGCAGAGAACTGGATTCATTTGAGACTACACAAGAAAAGACAGACTTTCTTTCGCTATCTCCAAATAAGGGCATATATCAGATCTATTGGGTGGCTGGGGGGGCTCTATATCACAGTGGGAGACAATTGAACAGCTAATAGTGGCAGGACAAAAAAAACCTAAGGGAACCATTCGGAGAATGGCTAAGGAGAGTAAAACCTGGCCTCCAGATGAAACACAGAACACCAGGGTACTCTGGGAGAGAGATTTAGGGATCACAATTTCAGCGGATAATTGGAAGTTACTTGTCCAGCTGCATCAGGGTGTCCTGTTGTGTAATAAATATAAAGAATCCTATTATAAGTTTTGCCATAGGTTATACTGCCCACCTCTGGTTGTTCACAAGTATAACTCTGCAGTCTCATCTATATGTCCTAGATGTAACAACAGCCCGGCCCCATACTACCACTACTTCTGGGCATGCCCAATTTTACAGAAATGTTGGGGAGAGGTAGTGTCCGAACTGCAAAAATATAGGAGGACAGCAATATCCCCTGTCCCCTCTATTACTGTTATTTGGGGTAGAAGAAATGGGCAAAGAAGACTGGGCCCCTGTGCATAAATGGCTTCGGGTTGTAACATATATGGCTAGGCACTGTATCCTTAATACTTGGGTTATGGCTGCGAGGCCTACTATAGCCCATTGGAAAGCCTTGATAATACAGGCCATTACTCTGGAACAGTTGACATATGCTGTCAAAGATAAAGAGGAGCTTTTCTATAGAATATGGCAACCATACCTCTCATCGTTGACAGTAGCAGAGAGTGTAATACTGAAACAGGGCTGGGTTTGCAGGGAATATAAAGGGAAAGGGGTAAATGTGGGCACCAAAACAACAGGGACCCTGATTCCTTACCATCCGGGATAACTGTTTAAGATAAAAACTCTTTTTAACTGAATGGGTAGAATGAGATGTTGTAATAATGAAATGGATCTTGATGTAAATAGGTTATGAATTAAGGTTCATGTAGTACATGTCTGCATGTGTGTATGTTTGTATGTTAACTTTCTGGAGAAAAAAAGAAAATAATAAACAAATGATGCAAAAAAAAGGTCAAGTCAAATGTTATCATATTTTTAGCATGCTTGACTCAAGTAAGGTGCATAATGGCATTATTTTACTGGGTGATTTTAATGCTCATTGGCCTGCTAATGGAGGCTGTTTTTGAAACAGGCTGAAAAATAGCACTGCTTCAGCTCTGGTGAGGGTCAGTAACGACTAATGACCTCCAAGGAGTGATCGATCATGGCCATATAACTGGGGCAATTTTTATTGACTTGCCCAAGGCCTTTTGCCCCAATGGCTCACACTCTCTTGCCACATAACATGAGCAGTTTTGGATTTGATACACATCTATGTAGTTGGTTAGTTATTTGTCCAAAAGACACCATCTGGTTTCAACTCATCAGATGAAATCCCAACTCACATTGATGAAGAGTGGAATGCCTCAGGGCTCTGTCCTGGACACTCTGCTATTCTCACTTTTTTATACATGACATAAAAATCACCATGCAGGATGCATCTGTTTATATAAATGTGAACAATATTATAATTTATGGTTGGAGTAAAGATATCCCTTGATTGTTGAGAGGAGCCACATCTGCAGGTTAGAGAGATGGTCTGCATTCACAGCAGGAGAATTCAGCGGCCATAGCCACAAAGGAGAGAGGGGCCACATCCACGGCTGCAGTGTTGGGCCACTGGAAAGGTTGGTGGCTGTAGCCATGTGGGAAGGGCTCCCGCTGGAGCCAGTCAGGGAGAAATTTGCTCAAGGGCACGATACCTTGAATTGGCAGCTAGGCTATAAAAAGCCTGGGCCCAGTCGCACACCAGCAAAAGCTGTTGAGAGCAGAGAAAGCCACATTGTCAGATGGGACAGATGGATCGCATCCATGGCAGGAGAATTTGGAGGCCGTAGCCACAAAGGGGAGAGGGGCCACATCTGTGGCTGCAGTGTTGGACTGCATCCGTAGCTGGAGAGGTCAGTGGCCATTGCAGCATGGGAATGGCTCCCGTCAAAGTCAATCAGGGAGAAATTTTCTTCCACCCACCCACTCCACACTGCCTCCATATTAAAATAGACTCCAGAACCACTCCCAGCAGTGGTTCTCACCTATCACGAGTGGGCCAAGGGTAGAGTATAAAGGAAAGGGTATGAGGAGAGTTCTGGGGCAGGGACCACTTTGGCTGGTGTGAAATTGCATCAACAGTCAAGGTACTGTGACTCTTCTTCAAAAACTGACTCTACTTTAAAAACTGTGATTATGCTTTAAAAGCAAAAATCAAGTTACTGTGATGCTACTATAGAGATGCTGTGACTTGCTTTAACTGTGAGTTTACTTTAAAAGTGAAGTTGGGGGAACATGCAGTGGATGTTCTATACCTGGACTTTAGTAAGACATTCTACTCTGTGCTGCATGTGAGGCTAGGAAGTAAGCTAGAAGATACAGGGGCAGGTGCAAAGTTGGTAGGATGGGTAGTGAACTGGCTACAGGGAAGGCAGCAGAGAGTGGTGGTGGGTGGGAAGCTCTCATCCACAAGGATGGTAACGAGTGGAATTCCACAGGGCTTGGTGATGGGACCAGTGTTGTTTGGGATATTCATTGCAGACATGTCATTGGGCATTAAGAGCAGGATCAGTCTGTTTGCTGATGACACCAAGATGGGAGCAGTGGTGGATGTGCTAGAGGGATGGCAGGGGATGCAGGATAATACGGCAAAGCTGGAGACCTGGTCGAACACCTGGCAACTGCGGTTGAATGCCAAAAAATGCAAGGTGTTGCATTTTGGGATGAAAAACCCAAGGAGGAACTACCAGTTTTGGGGGGGGCAAATTGCCGTGACAGAGAGGAGAAGGCTCTTGGAGTGCTCATTATGGGATCAGTGAATAACTCAATACAATGTAGAAAGGCAGCTGCTAATGCCAACAAAATGCTGGGTTTATTGCCAAGGATATATCCCCAAGGAGGAGGGAGGTGATTCTACCCTTGAATAGATTGCTGGTTAGGCCACACCTGGAGTGCTGTGTGAAGTTCTGGCACCCGTACCTAAAGAAGAACATCAAGTTACTGGAGGGGGTGCAGCGCAGGGTGATAAGTATGATTCATGGTCTTGGGGATTTGCCATATGAGTATAGGCTGAGAGAGCTGAACAAGTACTCACTGGAGGACAGGAGGGACAGGGAGATATGATTGAATCCGTCAAGTATATGAAAGGAATAAACAAGATGGGTACAGAGGGGGCTTTTCAAAGTAAGAGAGGGGAGGGACACTTGAAGCCATGGTATGATTGGAGGGAGGGAGGAAGGTTCAGGAGGGAGATGAGAAGACACTTTTTTCTGAAAGGGTGGTGGTTGGATGGAGTGCATTACCAGCTGAAGTGGTATCCTGGTGAACAGTGGGCTGTTTAAAAGGGGCTGGGACAGGGCAAGAGGGAGGATCATGGGGGGGAGAGGGAAGAGAAGCTGCAGTATAAGGGTTGCTAGCTGCGCAATCAAGCAGACTTGATAGACCATAAGGCCTTTATCTGCTGGCAGTTTTTGTATGTTCGTATATTCATAGTTGAAGCTCCAAACTGCTTTTGATGAAGTGCAAACATTTTATTGTTATAATAAACCAATTTTAAATTACACAATCAATCAAACTACACAACTTAGTATACCTCAGAAATCAACTCAAAATGCTGTTGTTATTACTGGAAATAATGTTTTTTGCAAAATGCCTTGCACTATTAATATGTAGATTTATAGTCATCTTCAGACCTTAAATTGGAGTTTAATCTGCCTACAGTTGTAAAATGATTAACACATGCACTTGAGTTCTGAATCAACATAAACTGTTTTTCTTAAAAAGTAAGATTGAAAATAATGCAAATGATAATATATAGACTAATACATGGGGGAGTGCATAACAGGAATTTAATGCACATCTGAGGAGTGGGATGCTACATAAACCCCAAGGGCAAAGCCTGAGAGGTTTATCAAAGCATCCCACACTGAGGGTGTGCATTAAATTAGCTTTTTACTCCCCCCATGTGTTGTTTTATGCAATTGCCTGGGGACTTTTTTATTCAACTAGATTTCCATAAATAAAAAAAACTGTTTGAAAAGTGTTGTGCTTGCTTTTTTATAATTACAACACATAACACTGCAATAAGAAAACTGGCAACTCAAGTTCAGGATTGAGCTTAGGTTGCCAGGTCTCGCAGATGGAGAGGGATGGGAGATGGAGTGAGAGGCTAATGGGCAGCTCTCATCTTCTGGGCAGGGGTTATTTGTCTTTTCAGCTCTTGGCTGCCAGTAGGTGGAAGTCTGGTGGCAGCACTGATGCCAAGTGGGGGGGCAGACAGATGTCTGGTTGGGTGAAGAAGCCGCAGTTCCAGAGTGCACGGCACCTCCATTTGTATTCACTCTTCCACCATGCCTCGACTCTGGAACAGTGGGAGGAAATGAGGAGGAGAATGGAAGGGGCCGAGCAACATGAAGCCATGCATGAGGTGACAAGGCTGCCTTGCTGCTCCACTGGTTAAGACAGGGACTTCAGGATGAAAGTAACTGGGGAGGGGGGAACTGCCTGTCCCCGTCCCTGTCATGAGTGGAAATCCATGGTAGAAATACCCCCACCTGCAAGAATGATGCAGCAGGATAGCTAATGGCACACAGGGACCAGGCTATATAGTTGCTTGGACAGCCTAAGAGGATATACATCATTATAAAAAAAAAAAAATCACCCAAACTAATTTTGTGTAACACTGTGTGTTCCATTTGTAGTTGTCAGGCCTTAAGTCCATGACACTGAGTTGTAGTCATTGTCCGTGGCATCCCTTGGGGTATTCCAGCTGCCCCCCACCCCGCCCATGCTGCCACCACTAGCCACCCATGAGTTACCCCCAAACTTCCGCCATATTCTGAACACAGACAATATAGCTTCTGCATTGAAAAGTGAGAGTGAGTGGCCTGATTATACAATGCCCTGTGATCAGAAGCAGCTCGCTCATTCAGCAGCACTGCAGTGCTGAGTTTGAGAAAGCACTCTTAAGAAAACCCCATTTTATAAGCAGAATAAGACACTCTGAGGTATGGTTTGTAGCCTAATTCAAGCAGTTCACAAGTGCTAAATGCATCTGGCACAAGTTCCTCTTGCCTCATTGCACACATGGGGCATGCTCTTATCAGGTCATAAACCATACCTCATTCTGTCTTACTCCTCATGTAACCCCTGCCAATTTTGGGGGGGCTTACCTCAAGTATCTCCCTGGGTTCCTTCATGTCCACTGTCTGGGAGATGCCCAGTAAAGGAAGGCAAATCCATGGTTGTTAATGTCCTTCTGTTGCTCTGCATGAGTGTGCCACACCGTGCCGTGCCTCTACACTGTCCCGTTAAGAGTTTCAACCCCTTTACAATATAAATAGCCTGGACTGGGTCCAAGTACAATGGAGCTTGCAACCAGCCAGTCATCACCCTGATCAGTTCCAGTCTGCCATCGATTACAGTTCAGAGGGAGCTTTTCAAAGGCCTGTAAATATTTATTTCTAAATCCTTACTGTTCATTGAATAAAATAAGTTGTTTGTACAGCCAGTATTGGCAGTATGTATCCATTACTATGGGAGCCACCATCTTTGGTCCTGGACTCCTGATTTGGATCAATCAGAACCAAAGGGTCCACATTGGGTCTCAATTACAGCACCTTATGGGTAAAGCTGTGAACTGTCAGGTTGGTGCCTAAACTAACCAATAGGGGCACCCAGACTGTGATTGACAGATAAAGTAGCCAACCAGAATACAGAAATCCTGGACTAAATGTGGGACAGTTTAAACAAAGTTGAGTTCAGCTCAAGCCACTGAGAAGGTAACAGCCTATGCGTGGGCTGAGAGAAACTCTTCTGGGATAGGCCTGTATTTGCCTCCTGGGGACACAACTCAGTCTAAAAAGGGGATTGATTTAAATCAGAACTGCAACTAAGCAGTATGAAGAGGTTTCTGTAGCCAAGATCTAGCAACTGGAAAACCAACCGTTCACCAGAAAAAAGGAAGTTTATTTTCTTTCTGCCACTGTAGTTGTGGCCTACAGCATGTGTGGAGACACTGATCCTGGACATACCTCACAACTGTCCCTTATTGCGAGGAACAGTTCCTCATTTCACCTCAGAAAGCCCTCTGTTTCACATTGAGTGGGTAGTGTCCCACATTTCATGCTGAAAATTTAAACAGAAATCCAAACAATTAATGTGAAAAAATGTGTTGCTCAATAAACAGAAAACTTTGGTAATATGAAAACACACATTTACACATTGTTCTGGGCTTCTATCTTTGTCATTGGATGAAGTGTTCCAAATTCTACTTATTTTTCTTACATTTTAAAGTTGAAAAGTTGAGAGGTATGATTCTGGGACTCCACTGCCAAAATCAGGAGCCACTCCATTGTAGGGAAGACTTTACCAAAACCCAGCTGGAAGGTTCACCAGCACGCAAACCAGCCTGTTAAGAGACATTTTATTCAGCAGGGCCTTTGCCATCCACGGCTCAGCCAGACTGTTCCTGTACCATCATCAGCATCCTGGTGAGAGACTAGCCTTGGGGAATCAATCCCTGCATAGCAATTGAATGCAGGTTGTGGCAACCTACAGGTAAAGGCCGTGAAGCAGAGGTAAGTCAAGTGGAAGCAGGGCAGAGGCAGGAAACTACAGACCTGTCAGTTTGACCTCAGTGGTTAGGAAAATGATGGAATCACTTCTGAAGGAAATAATTGTTGAGTACCTAGAGGCCAATGGGGCACAGGACTCAAAGCAGCATGGATTCATAGCAGGAAGGTCATGTCAGATGACTCTAATAGATTTCTTTGAATGGGTGACCAAAGTAGTAGAACATGGAGGGGCTGTGGACATGATCTTCCTAGATCTTAGCAAAACATTTGACACAGTCCCATGCAAAATATTAATATGCAAGTTAGCCAGCCTGGGAGTAGGTCCCAAGGTGGTAGTCTGGATAAAAAATTGGCTGAACAACACGATGCAGAGGGTAATAGTAAATGGAGCCCACAGTGAAGACATGAGAGTTACTAGCCAGGTACCACAGGGTTCAGTACTGGGACTGGTCCTCTTTAATGTTTTTATAAGTGACATTGCAGAGCAACTGGAAGGAAAAGTATGTCTCTTTGCATATGACACAAAGATCTGCAACAGGGTTGATACACAATTTGGGGTGGAAAGGATGAGAAGGGACTTGAAAAAGTTGGAGGAATGGTCAAATGTATGGCAGCTCAGATTCAACGCAAAGAAGTGCAAGGTAATGCACCTGGGAAACAAAAACCCTGGGGAAGAGTACACAATGGGGGGGTGAGATACTAACAAAAAGGAAAGGACATAGGTACTATATCAGATGACCTAAAGGTGGGCAAGCAATGTGAGAAGGCAGTAAGGAGGTCTGGGGGGATACTGGGATGCATAGGGAGAGGCATCAACAGCAGAAAACAGGACATTGTTATCCCTCTGTACAGACAGTTGGTGAGACCCCATCTGGAATACTGCGTGCAGCTCTGGAGACCCCATCTCTGCAAAGACATAGACACAGTGGAGGCTGTCCAGAGTAGGGCAACCAAAATGGTGCAGGATCTGCACCAGAAAACATATGAAGAGAGGCTAAAGGAGCTTAATATGTATACCCTTGAGGAAGGAGGGAGAGGGGGGACATGATAGAAACTTTCAAGTACCTCAAGGGAATTAATAAAGCCCAAGAGGATAGCATCTTTCAGAAAAAGAGATGTGTAAGAACAAGGGGGCACAATTTGAAGGTGGGGGGATGGCTCAGAGGTAATGTGTGGGAGTGCTTTTTCACAGAGAGGGTTGTGGATGCGTGGGACAGCCTTCCTGAGGAGGTCGTGGAGTCAAGAACAGTGGGGGAATTCAAGAATGCATGGGACAGACATAAGGCAATTGTAGTGGGGGGGTAGGAGGAAGTAGGCTGTTGGTTAACTAGGATCTGCAGCTTATCCATCACGTAGGGAAATGGACAGACTAAGTGGGCCAAGCAGTCCTTATCTGTCATCAAATTCTATGTTTCTATGAGTCATGTTGGCCACAGTCCCAATCAACAGCTCAAGCAAGCAACAGGTCTTCCATGTCACCAGTGCATTCTCCTTTTCAAATGGGTACTGTAGGTAAAATCAAGGTAGCTCTCTGCAACAAAGCCTTAATTGTTTAAATGGTGCCATCCAATTTCATTTGCCAGTTAACGTGTTTAAATGTGACTGGGCCATCTGGCCAGGATTACAAATGGTTTCATAGAAACCTGATTATTTCTGGGGTGCATGGGCTGGAGTGGGTGAAAGTTCTGCTGGGGGAATTACAACAGGCACAGAAGGTAGAACTACTGTGCAGGAGGAAGAGGAGGAGGAGCCGGGAGGGAGAAGTGGGGAAGAAGGGAAGCAAGCACTTGGTAAGAGGGGTGGAATCTTAGTGCTGGGGGGACTCAATACTAAGAAGAGTCAGGTATGGTAGCAAAAGTGAGAGGCATAGTCGCATTTGGGTGGAGGCCATGCTGGCAATGACAGTGGAAAGGGTGGGACAATCTATTCTAAAACATGCTAAAAGCGGTAGGGAGAAGCCTCATTTAATTATACATTTGGGGATAAATGACCTGGCTGACAGGATGGTAGATATAGTGTCGAGGAGGTTTGAGGAACTAGGACAATTATGTGAGGGGGCAGGAAGATCAGTAATTTTCTCAGAGGTACTTCCAGTGCCCAGGTCAAGCACAGCAAGAAAGCTGAGAATAAAGGATTTTAATGAATGGCTAAGAACCTGGTGTCATGCTAAAGGATATGGGCTGATGAGGGGTGGTGGGGAGGGATCTGGGAGGACATTAATCTCTATGCCAAGGACAGTCTGCACTTGAGGGATTAGGGAAAGAATGTGTTGAAATAGAGGATGGAGGAGTACATAGAGGTAGTTGGGAATTTAAACTAGGAGCGGGGGGTGGCAAATGGCAAGTGACATGCAGAGACCACAGGTTGGGAAGCCATATGAGCTTACCCCCCATAACAGTGACAAAGGGCAAGTACTAGTGGTGATGCTAGTAAAGGAGGGCAGGATGGGAGGGGGAGGGAAAGGGTGGAAGGTGGTCACCCTGAATGCTAGGAGCCTTTGGAAGAAAAGTGCAGAGCTACAGACTCTCATGGCAGAGGAGGAGGTGGACATGGCAGCCATCACTGAAACATGTGCAACCCAATACAATGACTGGGACTTGTCAGCACCAGGGTACAGAATATTTCATAGGGATAGCATGATTGGGAAAGGAGGGAGGAGTGGCACTATTTGTGAAGGAAGTTTCTGAAGTGTGTATGGGAGGAAGGGGTAGTACAGAGTCACTATGGATGGAAATACAGGATTCCAAGAAGAGGACTATCAGGATGGGAATGGTGTACAGGCTACCCTCTCAAACAGAGGAGTTAGACAGGGAGATAGTGGGACAGATCAAGAGGACCTGCAAGAAGGGTGATGTGGTGACTGTGGGGGGCTTCAACATATCAGGAGTGGATTGGAGTACCCCAACAACCAGGAAGAGAAGAGAGCGGGTACTGCTAGATACCTTCCAGGATAGCTTCCTGATGCAAATGGTCAGCGAACCAACCAGGTTAAGGAATACCCTTGACCTTGTGCTGGCAAATGGAGAGTTTGTGAGGGAACTGAAAGTGGAAGAACCACTGGCAGGGAGTGACCACCACTCAGTATGGTTCACGTTGAATATGGGTAAGAAAGGAGTGGAATCCGGCACAAGGGTGCTGGACTTCAGGAGGGCTGATGTTGGGAGGATGGGGGAAGGGGTAAAAGAGTTCCTGGCCTGAATTCAATTTAGTATAGGTACTAACCAGAGATGGGAGCTCATAAAGCTGGAGATAGTGGTGGCAATCAGATCCTGCAGCAAGGCCCAGAGCAAGAATGCTAGGGCAACGAACCCTAGCTGGGTGAGCAAGGAGGTCATGGAAAAGGTAAAGAGGAAAAAAAGCTACCCATAGGAGATACAAAAAAAAAACAGGGAGTGGGAGGACAGGGAGGAGTACCTGAAGGAATCAAAAGCGGTGACAAGGGCAGTAAGAACAGCCAGGCATCTACGAAGCTCAGGCTGGCACAGGGCATTAAGAAGAGGGAGAAAGACTTCTTCAGGTACATCAGTGAGAAAAGAAGCTGTAAGGACCATATAATAAGGATGGGGATTGGGTGGAAACGGGCGGGGGGTAAGGCAGAAGTGCTAAACTATTACTTCTACTGGGTATTTACTAAGGAGAAGAGGGGGTGATACCCAAGAGGGAGGGAAGAAACAGAGGGGGAGGAGTGACAGATGGGGATATCAAGGAAGACAGGGTTCTGGAGGGTTTGAGAACACTGAGGGTTGACAAGGCACCAGGCCCAGATGGCATCCACCCCAGAGTACTGAAGGAGCTGGCGGAGGTCCTGGAGGGATGTTTGGCAGGTGCGTATTCAGTGCCTCACTACACTCAGGTTGTGTACCTCAGGATTGGAGGATAGCTCATTTGGTGCCCCTCCACAAGAGTGGCCCCAAGGATGAACTGGTGAACTGCAGACCAGTGAACCTCACATCCATCATGGGTAAGCTAATGGAGACTAACCTGAAGAAGAGGTTGGTGGCCCTCTTGGAGGCCAGCGACCTACAGGACAGCAGACAACATGGCGTTGTAAGTGGCAGACCCTGCCAAACCAACCCAGTGGAGTTGTATGACTGGGCAACTAGGCAGCTGGATGGGGGCCATGTAGTGGGTGTCCTGTACCTGGACTTCAGTAAGACATTTGACTCAGTGCTGCATGGGAGGCTGGGAAGTAAGTTAGAAGGCACAGGAGTGGGTGTGATGGGTAGGGAACTGGCTTTAGGGAAGGCAACAGAGGGTGGTGGTGGGTGGGGAGCTCTCATCCCCAAGGGTAGTGACAAGTGGTGTACCACAGGATTCGGTCCTGGGACCAGTATTGTTTGGGATAGTCACTGCAGACATATCATTGGGCATCAAGAGCAAGACCAGTCTTCTTGCTGATGACCCCAAGATGGGAGCAGAGGTGGATGACCTAGGGGGATAGCAGGGCTTGCAGGATGATCTGGCAAAGCTGTAAACCTGGTAGGACACCTGACAACTGGGGTTCAATGCCAAAAAGTGCAAGGTGCTGCATTTTGGGGTGAAAAACTCAAGGAGTTACTAGCTGTGGGAGAGCAGCTAGCTGCAACAGAGGAGAAGGAACTGGTGAGCTTATTACAGGGTGAATGAACAACTCGGCACAATGTAGGAAGGTAGCTGTAAAGGCCAACAAAATGCTGGGTTGTATTGCAAGGGGTATATCCTCGGAGGAGGGGGTGATTCTGCCACTGTGTACAGAAGATCACTACTTAGACTGCACCTGGAGTACTGCGTGTAGTACTGATGCCCGTATCTGAAGAGGGACATTAAGTTACTAAAGGGGATGCAACAAGGCGACAAAGATGATCAAGGGGCTGGGGGATTTACCATATCAAAGGAGACTGAGACAGTTGAACATGTACTCGCTGGAGGAAAGCAGGGTCAGGGGGGATATGATTAAAATCTTCAAGTACATGAAAGGAGTAAACAAGACCAGTACAGAGGGGATGTTCAAAGTAAAAGAGGGGAGGGACACCCGGGGTCATGATATGAGATGGAGGGAATGAGGGTGATGAGGAGACACTTTTTTATGGAGAGGGTGGTAGCTAAGTGGAATGTGTTACCGGTGGAAGTGGTATCCAGTAGAACAGTGGACAGCTTCAAAAGGGGCTGGGACAGAGCAAGGGGGAGAGTCAAGGGAGGGAAGGGTGGGAGGGAGGGAGGGAGGGGCAGCTGCAGAATAAGGGGGGAAGCTGCACATTTGAGCAGACTTGATAGACCTCTGGGCCTTATCTGCTGGCAAATTTCATATGTTCGTATGTCCATAAATGTGTTGCTCAACTTTAATCACTTTTCTTTCCGTCAAGGGCCCCAATATCAGCTGCAACACCGGCCAACCCACAGCACCGCCTCAGGCATGCCTGATTTCCACTCTGGGTACCAAGTAGTTGCAAAGACTGATAAGTGAGGGACTAAAGTAATTAACAGTAACTAAGCCTGTCTCAGTACAGTAATGTAATCATTTGCCTAGATTCTCGCCCTCTTTCTTGGTCTCGCACCCTTAATAAATCTGATTTATTGTTGCTGTTAACCTGACTTGTGAGGATGGCATTACCTGGTGCACGGTTACTGAACTCTTAGCAAAGCATTCTGAAAGTGCATGATTGTGCTAATGAAACTGTTTCTTACAGGGGGTTGCAGGGTGAATGTCAAGGGACCAAACCCTGCTGGTAAGTGGATGGTACTGTAGAATATGCTTACCCACATACATGTATGATGTGTAAATAAACATCATACCATTTACACATGGTGTGTAGATAGACATGCACCTGACGTGCACAGGGCGTGTCATAGTTTTAAAGTGGACACACACACACACACACACACACACACAATGTGCAAATAACATAACATGTCATAGCTTCAGATAGACAGGCTTACCCACATGTGCTTGATGTGCACAGGCATGCCATGATTACCTGTACGCATATAACGTGCAGATGAAGAATTACCCACAACCATAAAGGGGCTTGGATAGAGCCACACATAAGACGTGGATAGACTCAGGCTAACACATTACCTTGCTTAGGTAGCATCAAGCATCCCTGCACTGTAGTGCAAATACTAGGGCTAGGGACACACACACACACACACACATACATACATGAAGCTAGGGACACTTACATGGGGTGAGGAGCAGGTACACTTTGGTGTAGTGTAGGTTTACATGTACATAAGGCTAGGTCATTCTTTTTACTTTTATATAAACTTAGACATAAACTATGAAACACACTGCTTCTAAAGCATGATTTCTACCCTGCAAGTGATCCTGCAGGGAACAGACAAAACACCACGAGTGATATTCTTGGCTAGAAATGCACTGCCATTTTGCTGCGATAATGTCAGAAATGTAATGACTGATGTACCGGAGTGCCCTATACCGCCAAGGTGTCATGTGCCAGCCTCAGCAATAATTATGAATGGACCTTTCAAAACACATGCTGATACATTGCAAAATATATCATCCATAGGAATATGCATCTGGGTATAAGCATGTTCTTATGAATAGATTGCTACAAATTGTAGCAACCAAAAAGGCAACTAAGATAATACCCCACTGGCCACCAAACTGACCAATAAGAGTAAAAGTAAGTGCGCTCATCCATGTGCACATGAGCCAGCTATCTCTAACTGGACTAGATGTTCTCAGGGTAAAAAACCCTGGGAAACTGAGAGGCAGTATAGCGTAGTGATTTAAGGCTCTGAGCTGCAAATCTGGAGATCTGGGTTTGAATCCCACAGCCCCCACTTGCATATACTGTGTGACCCTGAGCAAGTCACTTAACTTCTCTGTGCTCCCAGGCTGCACCTGTTAAAAAGCTTTTAGCTTAGTGTGTCTCACCTGGTTAAACAATTGGAAAAAAAAAAATGAAAAAAACATCCGTAGCCTCTCTGAGGAAACCGTAGGCAGACACTACATGACACTACAGTGTTCGAGAGCTCCAGACTCCCGGGTATGCATGTTTCATAACTAGTATGTTGCATATAATGACTGTCCTATTTGTAGATCTATAGGGGAATAAAACTATCCATTTATATTTTATTCAGGCTTTCCTTTTCTTTTTATTGACTTCTTTTATCCTGTTTATGTCCTTGAATTCTGCAAAGTGTGTTATTATCATTATTGTGGTTTAGTGGTCTCAAAGCACTTCCCAAAGGGTTGTATTTCCCTGCAGGTAATAGAGTTTATTAGACCATAATATGAAGTCAGGAAGGGGTACACCAGAGAAAAGTAATACACCCAACATAAATTGGCAACTGCTGGCTCAGGACTAGAACAGGATTCTAAAGTAGCCAAAGTTGTTGCCATATCTCTTTTGCTAAGACAGGAGTTAAATCCTGAAATTGCCCAGATCGTGCTCATGTCCCTTTTTAATTGCCCAAAAATACAGTGCACCCAGCAGTCTAAATAAGCCCCCTCTGGCAAAGCGGACACAGGTCCTTTGGAACCCATATTCCTTTAGTCACGCAAACTGTTTAGAGACAGAGCGGGGAGTGGATTGATAAATTTCTTATTTCTGTTAATGAGCAAGATATGGAAGGTGCTCTCAAAATGGCCACTACAAATATAATTTACTAGTACAGTAGTATTAGTTCAGAGCTTAGATGAGATGTTTCTAACTTTTTGACCTTACATAGAGGATGGGGTGATTTTGCACCCTACGCCCATACCCATAGTACCCCAATGAAGCATTTGTGCATGCTGTATTCGGATACTAAACATTCAATGAGGAAGAAACAGGACCAAAAAGGGTTAATGGTAGCAGCGTTGTATTCCATGATTCAGATGTTGGAGGCAGAGAACTTGTCTTTGAAAGCAGCCAGAGAGCTAGGAAAGAAAGACAAAGAGATCACTCAGCAGACGATAGACTAGGAAGCCCAGATTGAGAAAGCGAAATGCGTTGCTGATTATAAAGTGCAACTAATAATGGAAAAGATTAAAGAATGTTTTGAAAATGTCAAACAGGAATGTGTCAGGCTACAGCAGAATAAGGCAAATATATTGCAAGTTAATGTTTGGCTTGCTGTGACGAAAGAACAGATGCGTGTGGAATGTGTGGAAACTGCAGACAAGCTAGCAATTGTAGAAAACTGAACAGGGAGATTAGGGAAAAACATGAAGTGTGCGACGTGTATAAGCTGTTACAAGACTATGTGAGTAAAGGACAGTGTAACGGCAAGGTTAGCATTGCGAAATGTAGAATGTTGTTGAGAAAGGTACGAGAAAAGAATGTGATCCTTCAGGGTCATTTAAAGCCTCTGCGTGTATGTCCCCTATTGATCTTGCATCATTGGAAGATGACAAAATGATCGATGAGTCCGAAGCCCCACCTATTCTAGATGTCGGAAACCCCAGGCATGATGCTGGAGAGGAAAAAGTAACTCCCATCCCTCCAGAGTACACAAGTCCTGGTAGACCTCCACCTCTTGCCTCCGTCACTGGTAAATCACAGTCTCTAGCCCTCTGTGTGAACTCGAAGGGGAAGACAAGAAGCAGAGAAAAAGGTCGATCAGGCAGTTGCTGACATCGGCATTCCTGCTGATCTGAGAGGTGCCATCCAGCCAGCTTTTGTAGAAGTACTGTTGAGTTAGACCGAAAGGAAGAGAAATCTCTTAGGCATGGCTAGAGATGCAGCTGCAGCCACTGGCAAAACGTTTCCCCAGAGAATGAATAGACCCCCGCCAGCTCCCAATGTCCTTCAGTTCACTCAAGCGCTCCAAGTTGTCACTACCGAAATTGATTGTATGAGCCCTGGCAACAACCTGAGTTGCCACCTAGAGAGAGTTCAGAGAATGTGCAAAAGGCTTAGCCTTCCCTCTGACCTGAGAGTGCAAGTGCTGAAACAGACCGTAGACCCCACCCTATGGGAAAAGTTAGAGTCTGGGATTTGCAATGATGAGAACATAGAATTTGACACCATTGCTGCTGCTGTCTTGCAAGCCAAAACCACAATGTGGTAGGCATAGCTTTGGCCCAGATAATCACCCAGAAGCCAGGGGAGCCCCCTGCTAAGTATGACAGCCAGATATGGATGGTATACTGAACTGGAAAAAGCTTGACCAAGGAAGCTTTTGAGAGAAACTCTATTGAGTACAAAAGCTTGTTTTTGAGAAACCTACTGCCTTCACTCTGACAGGATAGAGGTAGTTGTTAACCCAAAGGTGTACTACTACACCATCATCCTGAACTGAGTGGAATGCACTTTTGAAGTGCAGATGCATGACAAGACTTCCAGCCATCAGACCATGGTCACTACCATGCACACTCACACTGACAAGTCCAAGGGGAAGACCCTAACCCAGAGTAGCCCCAAACAAAACCCAAACCAAAAACAGCAACAGTTCTCGAAAGGGAACACAAATTCCAACCAGCAGTACAAAAAGAAAAATGTCATGGGTTATGAAGAATTGGCAAAGGAAAATCAACTTCTTCATGAATGGAGAGAGTCGCTCCGAAAGCAAAGCAGAGCCCTGCCCTTGGGAAGGCCCATCACAGCCACACCAACTACACCCAGTTTAGACCACCCACTGGATAGCGTAGTTGGGCTTACACCAGGCCACTACCGTGACACACCAACAGGCCTGCAACGCCTCATGGATCTAGCTCTACCCCACCACATCCAGGTAGGCATTGCCCCTAACCAAAGCCAGGCCCACTCCTTACTGGAACTGGACAGTGACCTATGACAGTCACTGACCCTGGTATGTACCATTGCTAGGACAGCGATGGATGATTATGGTAGGCCATGTGTAGAAGGGTTGGTTGGGGACTGCCTGCTGCAGTTACTTCTACACAGGCACTGCTATTTGTGCACTCCATCAGGATGACCCAATGACTTCATGGAAGCACCAAGGGAGGTCGACAGTGAAAATGTCTACCTCCCCCACAGCGATGGCACAATACCGACGGCGGTATCGTGCCGCCCATGATGAGTGTTTTCTGTATGGAGCTGCACCCCCCGGACTTTAGGATTCTCAACTCCAGGTCGAAGTTGGTCCGGGGGTGGGGGGCCGAACACTGTCGGAAAGTGAAGCACCCAAAAAGGACCATTACAGTGACTGTCGCCGTAATGGTCTTTTTTTGTGTTTCGCCATCGGGGTGTCGACCTGAAGGGGTGCACCGTGACTTCACAATGGTCCACTGGACAAGCCACCATGGCACGTGCCTTCAATTAGTCAGAGATTCTCACTTACTGGTCCCTGCTCATCCCAATTACAATAGGAATTCTAAAAACACCGTTTTGACTTGACGGTCTTGAAGGATCATCAAAGTATTTTAGGTGTGGATTTCCTGACATGCTTCAACTGCTTGGCCAATATAGTTAATCAGGCAGTGGTACAAATACAAGGCCCAATACATCTGCTTTGTATTTCAGATTCCTATATAATAGCGGCAGTCTGAATTAACAACAAGGAGTATAACATCACCGGTATGCTCCAAGGTCAAGAACTGTGTTCCAAACTGAAATCCATTCTAAACAGACACATTGAAGCTTTTGCCAAAAACAAACATGATTGTGGAAGAATGAGCACTACCATTGTAGTACCAGGGAGGATCACAACCTACCAACCCCAGTAACCCCCCCACCCAATCCCTCAATCCCTTCCTGAAGCACTTCACCTAGCCAGTACCTCCTCAGTCTTATCGCTAGTGGACTATGGCCTGACAATCTATGCTGCTGCCAACCCTATGGTGCTTCATCAAATACAAGTAGCCATCAATAAGGCCTGCTGGCTCCTCTCTGGTGCCAACAGAAATACACATACCTGCACCCTTTATGTGCTCACCAATATCCTCTCCCTTGAGGAAAGACTATTATACCAAACCTGTCTCTTCACCAAAAAAATCCTCCTGGGTTTAACCCCAATAGGTGTCATGGCTTCTCTTCAGGCAGCCACCATCTAAGCATCGACATGGGCTGCCCCAAAAACTATCTGGAAGGTGTCTAGGGTCAGGACCACCCTGGCCCAGTGATCCTTCCCCCTTAGAGCTCCATCCTGGTACAATGCCCTCCAACCAGATGTCACATCAGTCACCATACTAGGTCCTTTTAAAGCTGCCTTAAGGGCCCATATCCTCTCCTCATGTCAATGCCAGTGTAACCAGTAACTGTGGATCCTGCACCACGCTGTTAGGCAATGCACCTGCCCTTGGCCAGACAGTGGAGAGCCCTCACTACTTCAAGCATATAGGTTCCTCACCTCCCTCGGTTACTATATAGTTAAACTGCACTATGAATGCATTGTATTATGTATAAGACAAGGCCTCCCTGAGGTGGCTTACTACCAACTCATATCATGCATTGCTTTAGCTACCAATTGTATTTATTTATTTTATCTACTGAAAGATGTTGGAATTACGAACCTTTGAGTCATCTACTCCTTTGCAAAGGCTCCACGTCAATAAGTACATGCACTAAATATCACAAACTTAAACATTGGGTACAACTGTTATACATTAGTCAAACAGTACAAACTTAAAACAAACGGCACTGTACTAGACTAAAACACTGACAGAGGATTTAAACATTTGGTGCCGCGTAATGCAGGTTACATCAACTGGGATCTTTACAGAGGTCCCGGGTCTACACTTTTGATTCACATGGCAATACTTCAGTTTCTGAGGGTCTTACAAAATAGGCCCTGAGTCAAGATATGATTAAGTGAGATTGAGGATCCTAGCTTAAGGAAATAGACTAGAGACCTGGGGGGGGGGACCCATCTATGTAGCACTGGTAACCGGGCATTAACTTTATCTAACAGTCATAGGTTGCCAAGTTGAGGAGCGTCCTAAGACCAGCTTTAAAGTGACTGAAACTGGATATAAAGGACATTGTGGATGGTAGGTTGTTTAGCAAAAGAGGGGCACGATAATGGAAGGACCGTTGCCCAAGGGAGGTTCTACAGTGTGGTACTAGTAGTGGGGTGTTTGCGGAGTGTCTTAGTGCCCTCCTGAGTGGGGCTGTTTGAATAAGAGGGTGGAGGCCTGTCAGTGCTTGTTTATGTAGTATCTTCCTTGCTAGAAGGCAGGTATGATACTTTACCCTATCTTGGAAATTTAACCAGCCAGTGAGTTTGTAAAGCTCACAAGTATGGGTTAGCCTGTTGCAGTTAGAGACCAGTCAGCAGACTTTGTTGAGGATGAGGTTAATGCTGCACAGGGCAGTAAGATCAGCAGACCCATAGAATACTATGCCGTAGTCAACCAAGGATAGTACAGAGGAGGACACTGCTAGATGCATTGCCTGCTGGGGAATGCAAAGCCTATGTCTGTATAGGATCCCTAACCTGGCATTGACAGAGGAAGATAGGTGTTGGATGTGAGTGTGGCTGGTAAGGGAGGAGTACAACATGACTCCCAAGTATCTGAAACTGTTAACCTGTTCCAGAGCAATGCCATGGGAGTTTGTGATGATTAGTGGCATATTACAGAGAGGGTTTTGGTGGTGGGTGAAGATCATAGCTTTTGACTTCTTATAGTTAAGTATTAGGCGGTGTTCAGAGAACTAGGTTTCAAGTTCACCAAAGAAGGTCTGCAAGGCAGTTTGAAGGGTGTTAAGATGATGATGTTTCCAAAAGACTACAGCATCATCAGCATAAAGCAAAAGCTTCCCACTACAGGATTTGGGGAGGGAGTTCAGGAAGAGGGTGCAAAGCAATGGGCCTAATATGGACCCTTGTGGGACCCCTGTGTGGATTGTCTTCTTGGTGGATGTGGCCTCATTAGCTTTAACCTGCTGTGTCCTTCCTTTGAGATAGTCATTGAGCCAGGAGGTGACTTCAGGGGAGATATTTAGTGATGGAAGAGAGTGTAGAAGAAGCTCATGACTGACTGTATCAAAAGCTTTGGTCAGATCGATATAGAGAGCCCCTGCTACTGCACCATGATCCAGGACCTCGTGAATATAAGAAATAAATTTGACAAGGGCAGTTGAGGTGCTGTCACCTCTCCTGAACCCATGTTGTTCTTGACAGAGCAGATTGTGTTTGTTCAGGAAGTCTGTGAGTTGGTCCACCACTATTTTCTCAAGGGCCTTTGAGAGAGGGGGCAGT
Organism: Neoceratodus forsteri; assembly: GCA_016271365.2. NCBI lineage: Eukaryota > Metazoa > Chordata > Ceratodontiformes > Ceratodontidae > Neoceratodus > Neoceratodus forsteri. Next base: position 25,994,760 of record JADMNL010000035.1, on the reverse strand, counting down.
ATGGATATTGTCCTATAGTTGCTAGTGGAAGTGGGGGTCACAACTCTTTAATATGGGAGTTATAACTGCTGTTTTCCAAGAAGTGGGGAATTGGCTGTGACATAAGGATAAGTTAAATATTTTGGTGAGATGGGGAAAGGTCACATCCAAGGTAAGTCAGACTAAGTTGAGGTCCAAGCCGTCACTACTATAATGAACGTTTGCCAGAGCTTTGTCTAGGTAGCATTTTGCCTCATTGCAGGAGATGATTCGAGGTCGGAAAGGTGGATGCTTGAAATTGTAGAGGAGTTTATGGGGTGGTTACTGATCGGATCGAAGAAATTTTGGGGGAGAATGTGACTGAGGTCAGTGAAGGCAGTATTGAGGACTTCGGTAATAGAATTTGGGTCCTGGGAGATAACCCAGTCAATTTGAAGCTGCACTGTGGTAGGGGATACAATTTTCCCAGTTAGTTCCTTAATGTTTCTCCAGAATTTGCTGCCAGAGCCCTAGAAGGAGGTAAGAGCTCGGTTGTAACACTCTACTTTGGCTTTACGGAAAGCCCATGTGCAGTTATTTCTAGTAGGGTTGTCAGAACTAGTTCTAGAAAGATTCAAACCCTGCTCGAACTCTGGTGTTCGAGTTCTAATTTAGAACTCGAACACCAGAGGGTTCGCAAAAGGGTTCGAATCCAGCATCCATTGGTTTCCTTATCGGCGTGGCTCCCAACCGCACACTGCCTGCAGGTTGTCTACATAACTGTCACTCCTCCCATGGTCTTCCTGTTGCCGCTTCCATGCCCTTACACATGCGCAACAACAGCATCTCAGTTTTGGCGCGTCATGCTTTTGCCGACAGTTATCTTTTCCACCTCTGTGGCGCTCAGTAAAACTGGAAGGGACAGTGTGCGTGGTGATCCCTCACTGATCTGGCATGCTATTAGGAGAAAAGTGGGCTGTGGGTGCTCTGGGGCTGGGATGACGCCAGTGGTGGCCGTGGATGCAGAACATTTGACTGGTCGGGCAGCAGATACCCACCCAAGAGCTGAGGACGGGAGAATGATGGCAACTGGTGAGCCCCGAGGGGAGATCTGTGGAAGAGCAGCAAGAGGGTGGTGCTGCTGCTTGACATATAAATTCCAGTATGTTTTATGTATGGGCTAAATTAATAGAAATATGAAATATATCACCAAATAAGGATCACTGCCTTGGTCCACCATGTCTGTGTACAGTAAGAAAGTAGAATATTTTTTATTTAATACTACATTTTTATAGCAGTTTTCATTTCATTTAGAAGTCCTAACTCCCAAACGTTTTGCTTTCTGCAGTTTAACTTACAGTTTGACTTACAATACCAGTTGCAGTAACACTTTCAGCAGCATTTAGATGAGTAAATTCCCTTTACTGTGCTTTTCAAGACATGTCTAAGGGCTCAAATAGCTTTTAACAGCAAGATGGAACTTATATATTTACAAATTAAGGATTTAATGCATGTTTCAGTTGAAAAAAAGACAGAGTTCTGTAGGAGTCAAATCAGTGATCATTACTCTATGTGTGGCAGTATGTTTAACTTAGAAAAGAATGCATTTTAGAGTCTTCTTGACACACTGATAAGAGATGAAGTTACCTTTACAGCGTTATCTGATTCATTACCCCCACCCCCAATTAAATCTTTTATGGAGTGTAAAAAGACTAGTTGCTGGAATCAGTGGCACGGCATCATCTCAAGAGGTGGAATCATTTGGAGACACATGTGGAGGTGTTGAAGGCAGGCACCCATAGTACCAAGAAAAGAAAATGTTGGTAGAAGAACTGCCAGAAGGCAGGGATTGGGAAGGCACTGGTGTGCCAGGCAGTGGCATAAAGTGAGATAGGGAAGTTCACTACTAGTAGTGCCCAACTAAGAAATGTGCAAAGTTCAAAGAAATACAAGGCAAGGACTGGAATTTGGGAAGAGAGTAACAGATTGGTGGAACAAGCAGCAGTGGTATAAAACAAGATGGGGTGGGAACTACAGAAGGATCACTACCAATGCAACTAGTATTGACTGACTGCCCAAGAAAAATACGTTTGTTTTAAATGCAAAGAAAAACAAGGTAGGGATTGGGATTTGGAAAGGCATAAACTGAGGTGGGCAACTCGGGAGGGTCACTGTTGCCTTCCTCTCCCAGAAATATTTAGGAACTTGGGGAAGAGAAAAAAACAATTTATTTAAAAATATCTCTGACTCCTATGTGGCATATTGGCCATCATTCCTGCTGTACTCTTTTTGACTGCACTGTACCCAGTGTTTAACCCATGTGCCACCTGGCACTCATTGTGTGGTATTTTGAAAGGGAAACGTCAATGTGCCAAAGCCCCACACCTCAGCTCCCAATTAGCAGTTTGCATAATGAATATAATTTTTACCTTAGTAGCATCTTATGGTTTTGTGCTTTATCTGTTTGATCTTGCCATAAGTACCAAAAAATAAAAGTCCCTGCTTCTGGCTTATTGAACTGAGTTCCAATAAAGGCATACCCCACAACCTCCCAAGTCTGATATATCAACCAGGGAGCAGCCACAGGAGAGTGTATAGTACAGCTCTGTGGCCAGACCTATTGGAGCTCTGGTTTAGGATGTACAGATCTGGGTATTATACTGTGTCCAGCCATAGATCTACAGTGACAGTCAACATACTGGTGAGAGGGATGGCAGGATCAACCAGATAAAGTACAAAACCATAAGAAGCTACTGAGGCAAATTATACTTAAGTGAATCTGCCAATCGGGGGTGGCTCCACACTGAGGCATAGGGCTTTGGCACATGCTTGTTTCTGTTTAAATAAATCACAGAAATATTCTGAGTGACAGGACTCGAGGAGGGAAGAAAAATCCCTTATTTATTTAAAAATATCTGTGACTCCACTTGGCATATTGGCCATCATTCCTGCTACGCTCCTGTTGACTGCACTGTCCTAGTGTGTGACCAGGTGAATGCTGGTGATGCTATAGTCTTCAAGTGAATAAATAAATGTAGTTATTGATTTTTTTTTGCACTCAGGAAGTCTAATCTGGCTGCAGCAGGAAAACGTTTAACATATTGGTGGGTGGGTGGCCCTGATAGCACCTGTAAGTGGCTGGCTGTAACAAACAGAAGAAACCACTGATAAATCTAGTTATAGTCATGTCAAATTCACACACAGTATCATTTCTCTTTCCCCTTATATTAAACAGATTTTATTTTAATTTTGTTCACAATTTCATGATAAGTATTTCACTATTATCTTTGCTATTTACAACCCAATTAAAAAAATAGGGTTCGAGTTCTAAAAAGTTCTAAAAAAAGATTAGAACCCTAGAACGTTTTCAAAAGTTCTAGACTAGAACCAGAACCCAGAACTTCATTGGGTTCTGACAACTCTAATTTCTAGCCTCGCTGTAATTCTGTCTATCTCGAGGAAGTTGTGAGGCAAGGGCCTTGTGTCATAGGTTATCCCTCTTTCTCACGCTGTCAAGTAGTGACTGGGAGATCCAGTGGGTGTCCTGGGTTTTTATTATTTGTCTAGAGTAGGGGACAAAGATGTCACAAGCAGAGTTTAAGGAGGAAATAAAATAGGTGAGGGCAGCATCAACTGTTGGGGCAGTGTGGCTAGGAGACCAGTCTATGGAGGCCAGGTAAGATTGTATAGGCCTTAACCGCTCATTAGGTAAATATGTTGAAAGCTCTGCCATTTTAGCTACCAAATGTATAGACATTAACCCGTGCTCATTGTAGTTATGCTCTGTATGATTGCTCACCCACATTTATTATAGTACTGTATGAATGTCTATGTTTTATTCTGATGTGGAGCCTTTGGAAATGAGTCTATGACTCAAAGGGTTGTAATTCCGATTTCCTAAATAAATAAATAAAGGCCACCACTGAATCCCTTTGCCAGCAACAGGTAATCCAACCCTTTGCTTTCACTGTAAATTCCCCTATTTGGCCTGTGAAAAAGCCAGATAAGGGTTGGAAACTCACTATTGATTACAGAAGACTTAATCAAGTGACCCCAAGTTCTGCACCTACTGTGGCCAATGCCTCAGATGTGCTCAAGCATCTAAAACCTGAATACAAGTGGTGCAGTACATTGGATATTTCCAATGGTGTCTGGTCCCTACCCCTTGCCCAAGACAGCCAGTACAAATTTGCTTTTACCTTTCAAGGTAGACAGTACACCTGGAACTGCCTTCTGTAGGGGTTCCACAATTCCTCCTTCCGCTTTCATATACATATGAAGGATGCCAATGAAGAATTCTCCATGCCTCAATGCCTCTTGAAATATGAGGATAATTTACTACTGGCTACAGAAGAAATCCCATTACATTTGAAGCTGCTGGATGAACTCCTGACTCTACAGTGAAAAGCAGGCCTCAAATGTAATCCTGCCAAAATCCAACTATGTGTCTCAGAAGTTAATTTCCTGGGTCTCCTCATTTCTGCAGATGGGAGAAGCCCAGCTGTGAACAAAGTGCAAACTTGCAAGACCTGCCTTTTCCCACATCAGTATCCACACTGAGGAGGTTCCTGGAAATGGTCAATTATTCCAGGGACTTCATTCCTATTTTTGCCCAAAAAGCATCCCCTCTGTATTACCTTCTGAAGAAGGACACCCATGGCATTGGGGTCCTGAAAATAAAGGGGTGCTGACATCACTGAAAGGAGCCCTAGCATCTGCACATGCTGTAGTAGACCCAAACCCTGATTTACCCTTCCATCTGGAGACAACTACAACATAAACAAATATGTCTGCTGTCTTGGCCCAAAATGCCAACAGTAAACTCAGGTCAGTTGCCTATGCATCCCAGTCACTTTCCTTGGTGGAACAAAAGTATTCTCTCTGGAGAGAAACCTGTTTGCCACCTTTTGGGCATTAAAACATTTTATCCACATAATTGGATTTTATCCTGTACTGCTGCACACCAACCACACCCCCACCAACTTCCTCCTCTCAGGTAGAGTGAAGAATGTCAATGTGCCCAACACCAGGCTCACTCATTGGTCACTGCTGTTACAAGATAGAGACATTGCTGTTCTGCCAGCTAAAATGCCCTCTGTACTAGTCCATGGACTCTTATATCAAGAAGACACCCATGAGTGTGGGATAGAGCCCCATAACCTCCCAGATCCAGATCCCTTTACACCTGCCACTGAATCACACCTGAAAGATCCTGCCTTACGGTATGTCTTTACTGATGGGTCTGCCTCATACAATGCAGGTGAACCTACAGCAGGATTAGGGGTACTGATTGTCTCCTCAGAAGGAGAAATAACTGAAGCATCCAGAAATTGCACCATCAAATCTGCCTAATAAGCAGAATTGACATCTGTGGCCTGTGCCATGGAACTCTCTAAAGCTGAGCAGCCTGTGAACACTATTGTTATCTCTGACTTTGCATTTGTATGCAATTCCCATTCTGAATTTTTACCATTTTTGAAAAAACACGATTTCACATCCTCTGAAGGTAGCCCCGTCAAGTAAAAGGATTTCTTCATGTTTGTACATTACACACACAGTAGAGAACTTCAGATTTAAGCTGTACCAGCACAAAGTGAAAGCACACTCTAAGTTAGATCCCTTTCGTCTATGAAATGACAGGGCTGACAGCCTAGCCAAAGATGGTTTATGGTGGTGGTGGGGGGGGGCATGGGTTATGCTCCCTTCACCCAACCCAAGCCCAGCTCCCCCAGTGGGTGCTAGCAAACCTACTGTCATGCAATTCATGGATCTATATGTTGTCCAAATGGCAGATCTCCACATTAGGTAGGCAAAGCAATGCCTTCTTAATGATGACTCTGATACAATTCCCCCAGACAATCCCCTGGGAAAAGGCCCATCAAAACTATATATATCACAAGATAAGAAGTAGGTCTTGTATGATCTAGAAGAACAATTGTGGGTGATTCCCACACTACTCATATCTGAGTTCATCTACCAGGTACATGTCACTCCCAGTGGTGGACACCAGGGGGTAGAAAAAACATTACTACACCTCAAGACCACCGGCAGGTGGCCTGACATGGCCAAAAATGTTCAGCACTACATAGACAACTGTCTTGTCCATGCCCTAAACAACCCAATCCTCACCAAGAAAAGTGTTAAGTTATGTTCCCAGAGGCAAACAGACCTCTTGAATGCAATTCAACTTGATTTCATAGGGCCAATGACCAATAGTATTAGGGATAACAAGTATGCACTTGTAGTAGCAGATCTTATTTCAAAATGGGTCAAGGCTTTTCCCTTGAGGTCAGCTACAGCTAGAAGTACTGCTAAGATCTTGATGGATGAGGGTTTTTGCTAGTAGGGGTTAACTTTAAAGGTAGAGTCAGACAAAGTAGCTACTTTCACAGCACTGATAATGCATGAAGTCTTAAACATGCTAGGTGTTAGTCAAAAGTTTCACATTCCCTACCACTCCCAGTGCTCAGGACAAGTAGAAAGAGCAAACAGACATATCAAATCAATGATAATGAAAGATACTTATGAAAACCTCAAAACATGGGATGCTATATTGCCCTTAATTCTCATGGCAATTAGAGCTACCACTGCTTCCGTTACCTGCTGCACAGAAACATAGACTTTGACAGCAGATAAGGACCGCTTGGTCCACCTAGTCTGCCCATTTCCCTACCTACTGGATAAGCTGCAGATCCTAGTTAACTAACAGCCTATTTCTTCCTACCCCCCCCACAAGAATTGGCTTATGTCTGTCCCATTCATTCTTGAATTCTCCCACAGTTTAAGATCCCACAACCTCCTCAGGAAGGTGGTTCCGGGGTCTAAAACTGGGAGAATTCAAGAATGCATTGGACAGACATAAGGCAATTCTTGTGGGGGGTGGGGGGGGGTAAGAAGAAATCCACACCCTTTGAGGTATTGACAGGTAGGCAGATGAGGCTGCCAAAACACCTGTGGATCGATGTGCCCACACCTACTGCAGATAGAGTATCAACAGATACCTATGTGGCAAAACTTAAAGACAACCTTCAGAAGGTTCACTTTTTGCTGCTAGCAATTTGGAAAAAAAAACAGATGCAGTCTAAACTGTACTTTGACAGGAATGCCAAAGAAGTCGACTGGCAAGTAGGAGACCAAGTAATGGTCCTGTGTTACAGTCTGCCTGCCCATTTCTTTAGAAATAAATGGATGGGACCCTTTGAAATTGTAAACAAGCTTAATCTAGCTGTTTACCAGGTATCTTTTACCCAGACAGGACACAGCCAGCTGTAAAATGGTGCCATGCAAACCAGTTGAAGCTGTTCAAAGGTTTTTAAATATACAGCCGATTAGTTTCTTCCCTCTTCATTGGGGAGGGACATGTTTTTCTAACAGACATTCTGCTTGTTCCAATAGATATCCAAAATCTATAGACAGAAAATGAGCATGGATAGGCCTATTCCAGGCCTACCTGTTTTTGACTCTGTTGCCATGCTTGGGTCAAGGAGGTCTGATCCACAAACTTGACCAGAAGGAGATGACTGTTCCTGTGCCCATGAAACCATCCCAGATGACCACATCCTAGAGGGAATCCCTGACATGATAGATCCAGTCCCACCTCTAGAACCTGAACCGAAGCCTCCATTTTCCATCCCAGATCTAACGCCAGATCCAGATCCAGGTCCTGAAAACACTGATACTGCCCAGATGACATCAGATCCAGTTCCACTTCCATGTCCAGATGAGGTCAACCACTGTTCTAGTGCAAAATCCTGCCCAGATGACATCCACAGCTGTTCCAATCCCAGGTCCTGAGGTTCCAGACGAAATTCCAGATGACCCTAAGAGTGAAAGAAGGTTGCCCAATTCCATCTTTTTGATTGACCCCATGACCCCTGAACACCCATTTTATGCCCCTTTTCAGGTTTTTATTCACAGAACCTATTACATAATTCATGAAGGAAATTACATTGATTTAATGGTATAAATACATACATGTAACCCCTTTGTTTTACAGCTGGACATTTTGTGGACATGTACTGATTCCAATGTACTTTTTAATACCAAACATTGAAAATGTCCACTTTCACAAAGGAACTTTCCAAGGCTGGCCAAATACTTTTCTTGCTTATAATGGGATTTTAACTATCAGACAATTTACTTTAAAGAACACTGGACTTTATAATGTTACTGTCACCGCAAACCTGGACTATTGTCTTCATTTTCACAACATCTTAATGAAGAGACTGAGCCAGCTGAACATTATTCTTATTAAACCTATTTATCATAATGTAATTTAACTGTTTCTAAAAATCATGAACATTGCCCTACAGTTGAACTATGACCAGAAAGTGACCTCACTGCTATGTCTATTACTGGTGTATTAATTAATAACATTAATTATGTTCATATACCTGTTATTTTTAACCTGTCTGCATGGACCATGGCTGAATTTGGTCATTGTTCAACAACTAATAGTTCAAAGTTTTATACAGTAACGCTACTTGGCATTATGGCAGCATTTCAAACTAGAGCGCATGACCCTGTAGTAGGGAAGTATGCAACAGAACACTGTGGGGCGTACAGACCTAAACATGGAAAGAGAGGGTTAGGTCTTCCTGGTATAACAGGCCTCCTAGGGTCTGCCACAGGTATTTTGGATCCAGCTTATGGTTTGGAACTGTGCTGATTTAGCCAAAATTAAGAGACATGCTAAATTGTTTAACAGTAAATTAAACCAGTATGTGATACAACCAATTCTACATGGTATTACTGGTGTTGTACAAGATGAAAAGTTCACTGTATACAGCATGCTCTACATTGCTAGGATATTTATAAAAAACAGACGCAAGTTAATAGAACTCATATACCAAAAATAATAGGGAAGCTAGACAACACACAGGTAGAGAAATGTATTGCTCTGCCTGCCTATGGGTGTTTTGCACTCACCACAGTTACTAATCTCTTGAGAGACTTAGAAGCTGGCAAAATTCCAGATCTTATCAATGACAAACATATAGCCAAGTGGTATTGCTCCGTTGTCACAATATAGCATGCACCACCAAATGCATGGCTCATACCCTTACATTTGCAGTAGCCACAATAGGAAACCTTGGCTATGTCACAGTGCACCCAAACCAAGGCCCCTGTTATAATAAAGACAAATGCAATATAGAAGAAACTATGTTTGTCACATTTACTGTTTCACTGCCTATATTTGATAATGACACTGCAGTATTTAACAAACTGGTAAAGGTGCAATCAATTGGGCACTTGGAAGATGACATCTTTTGAGAAAGGATATAAACTGCCAGACCACCTTGTCCATCATCATCATCACCACCTCAATTCCTGGGTAGACCCCCCTCCCCACATGGACTGCTGTACCAGAAAAGGCTACCTCTGTCGGTGTGATGTCTTCACCGTGATCACCCCTGTATGTGGATATGCTCCAGACTTCAGAGATGGGTCATTGAGTTTTCCAGATGAACAAGCCAATATGAACTCTGATATAACTGAGGTAAACACACCCAATGTTTCCTCACAAGCACATGGTACCCATCACAACACACTTACAGTAGCTGTGGTACTGAAGATTTACCTAAGTCTGGTGTCAGTGCAATCACTGATGCCAGTGAAGACATCTCTTCAGTCAAACTTTCAATAGAGCAAAATGCCAACACATTTACAAAAGCTGCAGGAATTCATCTTTCTACTGAACTTACCAACATATCCATCCTGTGCCCCATCAGACTCACAAAATGGACTGTACCTAAAGTTAGAGTTTCAAAGAATTCTGAATGTCAGTACTGTGTTGGAACTAACCATGTATTATGTTTATACTGTAATGAAATGATTTGCAATGTGACAAACCCCAATTTCTGTTTTACACCCCTTGAATGTACTGTCATTGGCCATACAGTTATTACTCCTGTGCCCGTCTAAGAACACGATTCTATTGATAGTGAGTCCACCTATCTAAGGAACATAAAACAGTGTCTTCCAGTTTATAAGGTTCACATATACCAGCTACATTTTGGTGTTAAAAGATTAATGCAGAGGAAACTTGAACTTGCTCCTTTTCTCGCTGTACCCTTCACCACTCTCACTGTATTTGAGTTCTGGGTACACCGTACATAGCTACAACATGTAGAGGCCTTTCACTTGTTAAACATTACCCACTTTGTATATATCTTTGTATATTTTGAACTTGTTTTTTTTTCTCGTTGTTGCTATTACAAATTGTATATAAGGCAGATAATATATGTATATGCACTAAAGTCTGATAATAACTGGCTTCCCCTTTTCCCCATAGGGAAACCGTGGTGTAATTTGCCATTATAAAGGAGTGTTTATAATGGCAAAAATGCACGTTTTCCCTTGCTGTGCGCATGCTCACTCAGCAGCTTGACCAGTCGAGACCGCTCACTGCTTCTGTCTTGCCTAAAACAGAACCACCAGAAGAACTTTGCGGTAAGTTCTTTTCTTTTCTTTTTTTTCCCAGTATACACTGGAAACACACAAAGACCTGCACAAAGAAAAAACAGGTTTAAAATATGGCAAATCTTGGCACCGGACTAAAATGAAACCAAGCCAAGCATACACTGGAAGCTCTTTAATTTATATAGTTGCTGAGGCAAAAAAGGGAAATCCAGCAATTATATAAAATAAAATATGGGGTAGTGTGTTTAAACTAGAAGTTTACACACACCCTCTGAGTTAGATGCTAACATAAACCCCTCAAGCTTCGCTCGCGGGGTTTATGAGCATCTAACCCCTTGGGTGTGTGTAAACTTCTCATTACACACACCACCACATATATTATTCTATATTTAATCCCCTAGCTGTTTGCAACCTGCCCCCATCCTGTATGTGTATGATGAGGAGCCTTTGAAAATGAGTCCCTGACTTGAAGGATTGTAATTCCGATATAATATATAAATAAATAAAATAAAGAAACACACTTATATAATTGAAATTAGTAATACTGTTCGTAAGTCAGAGAATTCCATTAAATCTATGTTTCATGATGGATATTTAAGCACTACACTCTCTAACACTTAGTTAGGGTTTACTTTTAACGTTTTTCTTATTCTTATTTTCATACTTCTCGGAACTACTTGTTATCTTTTTAGACTTTAAACTTGCATAAAACTCCACTAAAGTTTCTCTATGCTAAACACTCTTACCTCTCCTTCTTGCTAATTCCATCTATATTCTATTCTCTGTTGTTGTTACCTGCATACTTGAAGGTAACAAGGGGAGAATGTAATGTATATTTACCCACATACTGTACACATATGATGTGCAGATAAACAATGTGCAGATAAATGTCCTACCATTTACACATGGGCCCAGATATTCAAACTGTGCCAGGCTGTGGTGCAAGCTTGGGTGCAGTGCAATTTGGCTGCACAGGGGTGTGGACTGGGTGATATTCAATGGAGCTGCGTCATGGCACAGCATCGTTGAATATCGCACCCTGGCCACCAACAGTGTGCATGGCACAGTGGCACTGCACCAGCGCAAGTAGCCAGAGTGGAGCAGGGGGATGCGCTAGTGCAAGTTTCATTGCGCTATGCGCAGCAACCACGATATTCAAAAGTGCACATGCAAATGGGGCCACAATGCACGCAAGGCACAAATGGTGCCATTTGCATGTCATTATGACCCCATTTGCATGCAGGTGCGCCGATCCCCGGTGACTTGCACCTGGCACCCTGCCAGGCAGCAGCCGTCGGGGACCAACGCCCCCTGCAGCCGGCAATGTGCTCCACAGTCCAATCGTGGGCTGCAGTAAAAAAGGAAAATCAGAAATCCCTGGTGGTCCAGTGGACCACTGCCTGCCTGATCGTGGGCTAAGTAAATAAATAATATCCCCAATATCCCTGGTGGTCCAGTGGACCTGCCCGCCTGATCGTGGGCTAAGTTAATAAATAATATCCCCAGTTCGTATGCAGTGTGCTCATAGGAATGATGAACTAGATCACAGAACACTGTCTGTAATCTGACACTGTAGAAGCTCAGTGTTTTACAGACATCATATAATGAATTAACCCCTATGTTGCTGAAAGAAATAGAATACATCTATTAGACTGAGCTGAACAGATGATAGAAACAGTAGTTTAAACATTTTTTGTTGTTGGTAATAGCCTGAGAAGTTCAGATGCACAATATAGTAGCATCCCCCCTCCCTTCACATGCCTTTAACATAGAGCAGCAAATAGCAAAAATCAGAGGGGGAGTGCATTACTTTGCAGCTGTGGAGGAATACCTCCAAATGTCTAAAAATTGAGTTCCATGAAAAGCTGTTTTAGCGCTAGAGTCTGATTGATAACAGAAGGGCTGTTTGCTCCACCCACAGCCCTAATAAATGGACCTTTCAGAAAACATGATGATACATTTCAAAATGTATCATCCATAGGAATATGTATCTGGGTATGAGCATATTCTAATGAATAGACTGATACAAATTGTAGCAACCAAAAGGGAAACTAGGATAATACCTCATCGGCACACCAAATTGACCAAGAGGAAGAGTAAGAGCAAGTGCACTGATCTGTGTGCACATGAGCCAGTTATCTCTAATGGGACTAGATGTTATCAGGGTATAAAACCCTGTATATCCCATAGCCTCTCCGAGGAAACCGTAGGCAGACCCTACATGATACTACAGTGTTTGAGAGCTCCAGTCTCCCGAGTACATATGTTTCATAACTAGTATGTTATGTAGAATGACTGTCCTATTTATAGATCTACAGTATAGGGGAATAAAACTATCACATATATATATATATATATATATATATATATATATATATATATATATATATATATACTGTATATATATTATAGTAGCACGTAGTGCTACTATAGTTAGGATTGAGTACCCCATTTAAGGTTAAACTCTGAAATTTGGCAGCTCAATAACTTTGCCACTATATGACAGATTTGCCTGAAATTTGGCATACCTGGTGTGCTACCAAAGATCTCTGGATATGCCAAGTTTTGTAATGGTTGGTATACAGTTGCGGAGCTACAGAGTGCTGGAGAACGCAGTAATTACGCATTTTTGTGCATTCTTTACTCATGCCTGCAGGTCACAAGGTCTGCACGACCAGTCCAAAACCTACAGAAACACGCAGTCATGGTCCCCAATGTGCCTTTTGAAGATTTCATGAAAAAATATTAAATGGTTCAAAAGTTATTCAAAAAACAAATTTCCCATTATAGTCAATGGGAAAAGTTAACAGAAAGTTCAACAGTGTCGCAAATGCAGTTTTTAGTGTTGCAAATTACCCCTGTAGTGTCACAAATCTGCCATCTTGTGTTCAGTTGGTGGTCACAGAAATGCTTGGGATTTAAATTTGAGACCCTCTAGGGACACAATTCTTGCTGTGTTCACCTAGTCGAGTCCTGAGGAAGCTAGCCATGTGTTTTTTGGGGGCTTAAACACCCCAGAAATATGTTTTTCAAATTTTGTAAACAGTAGCGTCGCAAAGTAGTGTAGCACATTCAACACTTTTGTGATTTTTTTTCGAACGCGTTGCAAATCACAACACTCCCTTGCGACACTATGCCCAAAACAATAGGAAATCTCTGCCACCCTGCTGCAAAAGAACGGTTTGGTCTTTTGGGCTGAAATTTGGAGTGAAGAAAGCCAAGATCCCACAGATGTGCCTTTTGGTAGTTTGGTGACAAAATATTAGAGGGCTGCAAAGTTATGGCACTCCAAAGTTGGCAATTTTTCTCATAGACTAACATTCCGGCGTCTGCCGTGCCATTTGAGACCCGTATCTCGAAAATGCTTCAAGATACAGACTTTTTGTTGTAAAAATACTTAGCCCCCTGCTAAGAGGCTAAGTACAAAATAATCCAGGAAAGTCATAAATAATATGAGATTTTAATTTTTTTTTCCGCATCGTACAGTTGCTGAGATATAAGCAATTTAGTATTCCAAGTGTTCATTTTCTGCTCCAGGGCCCATTATTATGCATACATTCTTTGTATTTACTGTGCTTCTGAATGCACCTTTTGGGGAAAAAAGGGTGTGCATTTCCGTTACTGTTACAGTTAGCGTTTCCACTTGCGTTTCATTACCATTTGCATTCCGGTTACCATTTACATCACCGTGTGCATTATCTTTTGTGTTTGCGTCTGCGTTACTGCTAACATTTGTGTTTGCATTATTGTTTTTGTTTGCATTTCCTTTTGTGTCACTGTGTGCATTACCATTTGCGTTTGCGTACGTGCTTCCTTTTGTATTTCCGTTTCTGTTTGTGTTACCTTTGGCGTCATCGTTGGTGTTACTGTAAGCGTTTGCATTTCCAATTGCTTTACCATGACTGTGTGTGTTACGATTTGCATTTGCATACGTGCTTGTGTTTGTATTTCCATTTGTGTTACTGTTCCCTTTGGCATCATCGTTGGTGTTACCATAACCGTTTGCATTTCCAATTGCGTTACCATTACTGTTTGTGTGTTCATCACCGTTTGAATTTCTGTTGGCCTTAGCGTTTGTGTTTTCGGTAGCATTTCAGTTGTCGATTTCATTACTATTTCCATCTGCATCACTGTTGCCATTAACATTTGCATTTCTGTTTGTGTTTCTGTTACCGTTTGTATTTTTGTTACCATTTGCATTTGCAATTCTGTTATCATTTGCATAACTGTTTTTGTTAACGTTTGCATTTCTGTTGCCATGAGCATTTGCGTTACCATTTGCGTTACCATTTTTGTGTTCAGTAACATTTACATTTCTCTTACTGTTTGCATTATCATTAACGTTTGCATCGCCATGTGCATTACCATTTGCGCTTGCGTTTGCGTTACAGTTAGCATTACTATTTTATTTTACCTCACTCTTTCCATCACTGTTCCCATTACCATTACTGTTTGTGTTTTGTGTTTGCGTACTGTAGTGCAAAACATTATGTTTTAGCTATTTTTCTGCCTTCTGTGACACATAGCACAACAACTGTGTGGTTGATTAGTCTGAAAGTTGGCAGGTAGAAAGACCTTTGTTCAAAGAACACAGCAGTTTTTGTTTGGTGAAATAATGTTTTTCCCGTTCCACAGTTATGGCCATTTGAAGTTGGCCTGCTTTGCAGTCTGCCATTCTGGTGCATTTTTGGCCATTACCAATTTTCATTTAGTCAGTCATGCAATCTTTGCCCAGCAAAGTGACAAAAAATCATATGGTGGGTCCCGAGCTCCCACCACCACTTTCCATTCGCTATTTATAGTGCACATTCTCAAAAAGAAGGGAAATTCGTGGCAAAAAACTCAGTTTAATGCATCAGTTAGGGTTATTCTACAGTGACAAAAGTGAGGAAATTCGATGTTAGGGTTGAAAACCATAACTGCGCATTGCCCCCCCACTCCACCGCCACCACACACACACACACACACACACATACATGGAAGTAGGAGAAGGACCAAGGCGACACAACCAATCACACACAACCAACAGCAGGTAACAGGAATAACATACAACTATGTAAACTGTGAAACCACACACCCATGCTCCCATTGGGCTGTGGCATGGGGTCGTCACTGCTAACTCTCATCCCGGACATTCCACGCACCGCTAAACACATATCACTACAGACAACTGGACATCTTGGGCCACACACTGCCACCAACACATAACACAGACTACACATATAGGCCCAGATATTCAAAAGGGTTGCGCCATGCACAAGGGATGGGCCAGCGCAAGTTCAAAAAAGCACCATTCTGCGATATTCAGCAGGAGGCAGATGCGCCCTCCAAATCACAATACGCAAGTGCGCAATGATAATGAATGTATGTGCAACTGAAGGGGGAGGAACCATGCATAAATGGCGCAGTGCGATATTCAACAACATGCACCATGCACAATAGGGGAGCAAACGGAAGTTGCACGATAGCGGAAATGATCCAAAATAAAAAGGAACAAGAGAGAGGTGCAAGAACGCTACAGGGAAGCTACATGTTGCTGAACTGCAGGCAGCCACACAAGCACACAAAAACTGGGAGCAGGACAGGGCAGGAGAGAGACAGAGCACCTGGAACTCCCAGGAACAGGGAAGGTGTGGGGAGCCTCTGCCACAGTGCAGGTGAAAAGGGGGAAGTGCCACACAGCACTGAGGCCACTACAGGGCAGTATTCCCGGTGCAGGGGAAGTAGCAACAAGGACAGCAGGGGGAAACACAGAAACAGCTGCCAGGGGGGTAACACAAGCCAGGGACATGGCCAGTGCCACCATCCAGATTGAGGCAGTTATGGGGGGGTGAGAAGGCAGGCAGCAGGGGGGGTGCAGCCTTGGAAGGGCCCATCAGCGGTATGCCCCCAACAGGCAGTACCGAGCCCACACTAGCTTCAAGCTGTACACTGATACTGAGATCGTGGGCTGGTACCACCTGGACCAGGCGATCCTGAGATGGCTTTGTGAGCTGTGCAGTGATGTGAAGCAGGCACCCACATAACGGACCCATGCTCTGTCAGTGGAGACCAAAGTGACAGCTTGCATGTGCCTGCTCACCACAGGTACCTTCCAGAGACCAACAGGGGACACGACAGGCATAACCCAGTCGACCACGTCATGCCTCCTCACCCAATTCCTCAGCGCACTGCTGCCACATGCTGCGGAGTACATCTATTTCCCAGCACCGGCAGAACACACAGCAAACATACAGGATTTCCACGAGGTAGCACGTATGCCTGGCATGCTCGGGGCAATAGACTGCACCCATGTGGCCATCTGCATGCCACCTGGCCCCGAAGGGGCCGCATACATGAATCGTAAGGGGTATGCAAGCATCAACTGCCAGGTGGTGTGCGATGCCAGGGGGTGCTTAATCAATGTCTGTGCCACACACCCTGGGGAAGCACATGATGCCTTCATCTAGCACCAGTCTGAACTGTGCCACAGCATGCCTGGTGTGTTGAGAGTGGGGACATCCCCACTGGCCACCTAGTGGGTGAGTATGCAAAGCATGCAGAAAGACATGGAGCATGGGAGGGGCATAGTCAGAGGTGACATGGGTATTGGCCTAGATGGCCCAAGGCAGGGCAACGCTGATCACCAAACTAATGTCCACCCTCTACACACAGGTGAAAGTAGATACCCAATCCGTCCCTGGCTGCTTACACCATACCGGCTGCTCACGCCCCCATCGCAGCAATGCTACAATGAGGCACAAGCCATCACATACAATGTCATTGAGCGAGTGTTCGGGATGCTGAAGGCACATTTCCATTGACTGGACACATCTGGCAGTGCCCTACAGAACAGCCCCTCAAAGGCCTGTGGGCTATACCTGGCCTGCTGCATCCTGCGCAACATGGCCATCAACTGTGGGATAGCCGTACAGGTCGAAGAGGGGGACAGTGATGGGGACGATGAGGATACTGGTGAAGATGGTGATGGGCAGCCCCCCTTGTTCGAAGGGAACCCCGACTGATCAGGATGGCACAGCTGCACTGGGACACCATCACAGAGGAGCACTTCATCCAACCCAGGTAAGTCATGGGGCTATGTGCAACCACCAGTGGCAAAGGCACAATCCACAAACACGCATGGACAAACCTCAGAGGTGCATGTCATTAAGGGAATTGGCCGAGCATGGAACCGCACATGCCGTCAGGGATGGGCAAGGTCTAACATGGCACGCTATTACACACACACACACACACACACACCTCACAGGACATGCACAAAGGGTAGGAGGCACGCCGACCCCAAAAGCCACCCCTAGCTACACACGCATCCACAGACCACCACTCCCAGTGCCTGTCATTCTGCGTGTGTCAGACGCGTGGCACCATTGCACAGTGGCAGACAGCGCAACACAGGCATCATCATGCACATGCCACATTGGACAGCAGCCGGGAGGGTGTGCAGATGGAATGTGTGTGTGCATGCAGGGCCGGGTACCCCACCCGTGCATTGCATGTTGAACAACACAATGCACACAAGGCAGCATCAGACAGTAGCCGTGGTGGGAGACAGGTCAGTCACATGCCACAGTGCCATGGCCACCATGGATGCATGGGTGGCCTCACCGAGACCCGCCAGCAGTGACAGGCTGACCAATGGCCTCATGGGGTGGCACCAATGGTCCCCCAAGGGTTCCACTGCATGAACACGGCCATGCTTGCGCAGGGGTCTGCAGCACACCGAACATGCCTGCACCAGGCATGCTCAGGATGCCCACAGCTGAACCCAGAGTCAACAAGGAGGGTGTCACATGATGCCGGGAATGGGGGTGGACATTGCACTGCATGGTGTCTGCGACGCATGGGTAAATAACTGTGTGCCCATTGTGGCCATGACAGCTGTGATTGCCTGTGTCTGCCTGTCAATGGCAGCGGTCAAATCCTCCCGCATCTGGTCCATCCCTGCCAGGAGCAGAGCGGTATCTCTGCTGTGCCGCTCCTCTGCCTGCCATCACAAGCTGCACCTGCTGATCGACTGATTCTTGGAGTATGCGGGTGTGCTCTTCTAAGAGGTCATCTGCCTGATCGGCATGCTGTTCCTCATGGTGTTCGCAGCCCTGATGGGCAGCACCCCTTGAGGGTGGGCGCTACACACCAGGGCCAGGCCTGGGCATGTCCACAGGTGGTGCACTGACGCCGCCCCCTGACACTGTACCCCCATAGCCATTGGCCGACTGCTGACACTGCCCCTCCGGCTGCCGCTCTCCAGGGCTCAACAGTGCTGCCGCAGTGGCTGCAAAAGCCCCACTGTCCTGGACACACACCAGTGCTACCCCACTGGTGCAGACAGGCACAGGCAGGGACTGTGATGTCACACAGGCCTCCACGGTGGCACCACCCATGGCCATGCCCGTGATGTCACCTGCTATGTGGCCATCCTGCGACCCACACTTATCACTGTCCATGAAGTGAGCACCATCATCATCAGTGACGGATCTAGCACCAGCCTGAATCTCAGCATGCTGGCATCCATGGACGCTGGCATGCTGGGACACGGGCAGGGTCTCCTCCACACCTGCTCAACCAACATCAGTCTGGATGTCCAGGCAGGCCCACTGTTGCCCTGACCCTCGTATGCCTGTGGAGGTGGACGGGCCCTCCTCTATGTCCATGGTACTGCCCTCAGTGAACAAGCCTACCACCGCTGACCCATGTAAACACTCAGGAGCTGTAAGGGAACACAGTAGCATTAATGTATCTGCCCTACCCTGCCCCCCCATTGACAGACCAGGACCTACCACGCAGTGATGGGCTACCACCCGTCTGGAATCCACCACCTGGAACACCCTCGATGGCACAACGCTGCATGCTGCCAGCAACCTGCTCTTCTTGTGGGGTCAGGCATTGCACATCCGGCTGTCCCCCATCTGGCAGCATGGCAGCCACTTTGTCCTTAGTCCTCCGCCTGTCCATGCCCATCTTCTTTTTACACTCCTGCATGGACCGCTGGTGGCTGCCATGCAGGTTGACAGCACATGCCACCTCTTCCCATGCAGCAGCATGGGCCTGTGGTGTTTCCTGCTGTCCGCTGAGCAACGGCTCCTGGTTTAGGTAGGCCTCAAACAGGGCATCTGTTTCTGCCTTTGTGAAGTAAGGCCTCCTCTTCCTCCCACGTCTCTGTTCCTCTTCCTCCACCTCATGATCGCTCATTATTCATCCTGTGAGAATGACAGGTGTTACCTGTGACTGTGCAGTCCCATGCATGTCCCACACACCACAGTTCACACTCCTAAACAGTATGCAACTCACCACAATAGACTGCAATAACCGACTATGGCCAGTGCAGCCCAATGATGCATTTTTATAGCGTAACGCATACAAATGAGGCGAGGCGCAATTTTAAGTGGCTGCAAATGCAGTATCTGCGCCATTGAATGGCTGATTAGCTGATTTGCATATGCCAGATGAATATCGTGCTGTTGCGCTTTGCGCAATTGTGTTGAACGTGCTCAGGCAAGGGTGCATTTCTGTGACATGCACAGTACACACCTAACTGCGCATGCCCGGGGTGATGATGCAGACACCTGCCGTGCTGCTGACGTGCTGTGCGTGGGAGGCAATGCAGGGCATGGCCACCATTGTGCCAGTGGCACTACTGCGCTGTTCACATATATGGCGCTGTGGCACTGGGGTGCCGTAGGTGCACTGGGATCATAGCGCGGGTGGGCCGCTACAGGAGGTGGCACACAGGCACCTAATCGCGCTACGCGCATTGAGTACCAATTGCGCTGTGGCAGTCCATGCACGAGAGACCCTTGACCCTGTGCCCAACCTTTGCCCCTAGGTGCCATGCATCCACATGGGTGCACCATTATTGTGCTGTTCGGTGACAGCACAATAGGGAATGGCAGCGCTGTACTGCGCAGCATCTGCACATGGTGGACTGCGCTACCGAACGCCATTTGACTCCAACCAGCTGTAGAGATGGCACGGAGGAGGGCTGCTGTGTGGAACCAGTTGGAGCTGGCCAATTTCATGGCCATAGTAGAGCCCCATGCTGGGGCACTTTATGGTTATACACCACGGGACAGGGCCAGTAGTGCAGTATGGGAGGAGGTGGCGGTGGCGCTGGAGGAGGCCATGGAAATCGGGCACACGGCTGAGCAGTGTCACCACCGATATGGGGACCTCTGGTGCAGGCACCCGGACAGGCTTTCCCACCTGTGGGCATGTGCCAGGAAGGGCATGGTGCCACAGCCAGGTAGGTGCCCCATCCATACACTGTTAATGTCCATACAGGGTATCACGGTTGCATGTGTCCGGCACATGGGGGGGCCATTCAGTGTTGGCCATGGTAGTGGTATCGGGGTGGGGGTGGATGGGTATGGCTGTGTGAGATTGCACACACATGGGGTGGGGGGACTTTGCTACCAGATTGTACTGATGTCCCTCTCTCCATGTTTGCACCTTAGACCCAGAGGAGCGCCGGCGGGCAAGGGAGAGGAGGTGCCGCCAAGAGGACCAGCAGGCCGGGAGGGATGCAGGACCACAGAGGTGCAGGGACCAGCCTGATGATGGTGAGTGCCTTACATCCATGATTACTATTGCATGCTGTGTAACAGGGCGGGCAGCGGGGCATGGCCACCATCCATTGACACCACTGCCATGCACGCAACTTGTTACAGTCAGCACTGTCCAGTGGCACTGCATGTCTGGGAGTGCATCAATGATGGTCCATGCATGCACCGGGTACATGGCTGTGCCACTGCCTTCGCACTGCATAGCCATGTCACTGTACGGCCACAGTGGTGCTGTGCAGGACATGGGCGGTGGGTGTGTGCAGCGGTCCGCATGACTGTGGGTGCCTGGGTAGGCAGGTCTTGTGGATGTGGTCACTGTGGGTGGTCGCACACCATTACAGGGGCGTGGCACACGGCTGTATGCCATGCACAATGGGTGGGCTGCAGGGGGCTAGACAGTCACACGTATTGACTCTGCTCCCTTGTCCTACGTGGACAAGGTTGGATGGCCCTGGAACAGGGCATACAGGAGCTGCTGCAGCTGGTGCGGGCATCCCTGGCACTGCTGGAGCAGATGGAGCAGCATGGGGTCTGGATGAGAAGCACCTGGAGGCGCCACAGGAGTGGGGAGTGGGGAAGAGAATAGGCCATCCATGGCACACCTTAACCCCTGGACCCACCCTCACACACCTTCTTTCCTCTCCTATTTGTACACCCCTGCCCCATGCCACCCACCTCGCTTATGGCCCTTCCCCACCCTTGTATATATTTGTACATATGTTTGAGCGTTAATGTTTTTTAATACATACATTTTGTTATGACAACTGTGGTGGTCTCTGATTTGCAGTGGGCTACAGATGCTCAGCTACAGTGGTGTGCATGGCATCAGGGGTGGTGCAAGCATGGGTGTGTGTGTGTGTGTGTGTGTGTGGAAGGGAACCGCCTATGGTGTGGGCGGGTGGATCAGTCACTGTCTGTGGTTTGTGTGTTGTTCTCTGTGCACTGGATGTCTGTGTGCAGTGGTCCACAATGCATGCACTGTGTGCATGACACCCCTGTCAGACCATCCATGGCTTGTGCAGCTGACACCCTTGCATGTCTGTGATATGCAAGGTCTGCTGGCATGTCAGTGGTGGCTGTCCATGCTGGACAACCACTGTACCCGGCACAATGCCAGGTTGCCTCCCGTCACCAGTATGGTGAATGTCTGCCTCTGGTGGCACTGTGGCCTCCACTGTTGTTGTCCCCCCTCCATGCTGTCGCTTGTGTCTGCTGCAGGGGATGTTCTCCACTGTCTGTCACTTGTGCTCCGGCCGCATGCTGGTGGCATACAGCTTCATGGTGCCTGCGCAGGGTGGCTGGCACACCTGTGCCATGTAGGGGTGCTGGCCATGTGTACATGGCTGCCGTAGCCACACACCAGTGGCTTGGTTGACCCGCTACTGTGTCCCTGTGTTGGTGTGCCCTTGGGTATGGGTGGTTGTTTGTCCATGCACTGTGTTGCATCCTGTGTGGAGCATGCTTCCATGCAACACTGTGTGTGTCTGTGCTGGCTATTGTGGCCAGTGCTGGGGCAGGATGTGTCCTTGGGAGGGTGTGCAGGGTGCTGTACCACTGGTGGTGGGGTCCAGGGCATGCACTGTCGCATGTGGGGTACCTCATGTGCCGACGCATGGTCAGTCTCTCAGCTGTACCTCGGGGGGGATGTGCAGGGTGGCACTGTGTATGCAGTTGTTGCATCACTGTCTGCTGCCACCCGCTGCAGGGTGCACATGGTGGGGCTGCCTTGCATGGCTCCATGGTGCACAGGGTTGCATTGTCACAGTGGGGGTGGTGGCATGCATGGAGTGTCCTGCACTGTTGGGTGCTACTCCTGGGCAGGGTGTATGGGGATTGTGGTGCAGGGTGTGCTCTGCATTGGTGGGATGGTGTGGCATGGGGTGGTCGGCCCTCCTTGTGTGCCAGTCACAGCTTGCCAGGGGGTGTGCTGAGGCACCATGCCCCAGCTGTGGGTTGGTTGCTGGTATCCATGGGTCAGTGGTTATTCCAGCTCACCACCAGTTGTGCAGTGCATGGGGTGGGGGGGCGATGTCTGTTCTGCTGTGTGCTCCTCTGCCCATCTGTGGCATGGGTGGTGGGCTCCTGCATCCTGTCCCTGTGCATCCCTGGTTGTGCTGTTGCACTGCTGCCCTGCTCCATGGGGCATCCCTGGTTGTGATATGGCACATCTGGACTGCTCCACTGAGCATCCCTGGTTGCACTATGGCGCATCTGAAATGTGCAACTGCACATCCCTGGTTGCACTATGGTGCAGGTGGTGTGATATTCAGTTGTGTGGCGCAGGCGCAGCTTGACCTGCACAGTTTTTGAATATTGTGCTTCTTGCGCATGGGTGCAGTGGACTTGCACTTGCTCCTGCTGTTGCGTACTTTTTGGGCGCAGTTTGAATATCTGGGCCATGGTATTGTGGGGTTTGCAAGATCCAAAACAGAATTTTGCACATTCCCTGAAATACTTTTGAAAATCAATTTCATAAATGCGAAAGTCTTGTGCTATGACACTTTTGTGTTTGCAAAAATATTTTGTGAAAGTATGCTCCTAATGACTGCACATCTTGCCATCATCCTGCAAACAAACGGTTGGGTCCTTCGGGCTGAACTTTGCAGGGTGACAAGACCTGGCCCCACAGATGTGTTTTTTTCCTGCTATTGTGCTAAAATACTTAAGGATTACAAAGTTACACTGTTCCAAAATTGAGCAATTTGTCTTAGACTAACATTGCGGCACCCATGGCACCTTTCTTCACCCATATGTTGAAAATGAAGTGAGGTACACCATTTTTGCTACTGCCAGCTTAGTTCATCTTTATGTGAACTAACCTTGAAGAACAACTTTGTAAATAATGTGTGATATCTGAAGCTGGATTTCTCCACTTCCTACAGTAACACAGGTATACACCTCCTGCTGGATGAGTGTGATTGGTTGTATTGCATTGGTCCTTCTTCTACTTCATGTATGTGTGTATGGCAGTGGTGAGGGTGGGGAGAATGTACAGTTAGGGTTTTCAACCCTAACACTGAATTTCCTCACTTTTGTCGCTGTGGAACAACTGTAACGGATGCATTAAACGGAGTTAAACAGAGTCTTTTGCCATATATATATATATATATATATATATATATATATAGTGGCACAGTAGTGCCACTATAGTTAGGGTTGAGTACCCCATTTAAGGTTAAAGTGTGAAATTTGTCAGGTTAATAACTTTGTCACTGTATGACAGATTTGCCTGAAATTTGGCAGACATGGAGCAGTTGCATGGGTCTCTGGATCTGCCAAGTTTTGTGTTGGTCAGATATACAGTTGCAGAGATACCAAGCATCATTCTGCAACACATTTAAGCTTTTTTGCGCATTCTTTGCTCGCACCTACAGGTCGTATGGTTTGCGCGACTGGTCCGAAACCTTCAGGTAACATGCAGCCAGCGTTCCCAATGTGCCTTTTGAAGATTTTGTGAAAAAATATTAAACGGTTCAAAAGTTATTCAAAAAACAAGTTTCCCATTATAGTCAAAGGGAAAAGTTAAAATATTTAGCAGTGTCGCAAATGCAGTTTTTAGTGTCACAAATAGAAACATAAACATAGAAACATAGAATCTGACAGCAAATAAGGACCGCTTGGCCCACCCAGTCTGCCCATTTCCCTACCTAATGGATAAGCTGCAGATCCTAGTTAACCAACAGCCTACTTCTTCCTACCCCCACCCCCTAGAATTGCCTTATGACTGTCCCATGCATGCTTGAATTCCACCACTGTTTTTGACTCCACAGCCTCCTCCAGAAGGCCGTTCCATGGATCCACAACTCTCTCTGTGAAAAAATACTTCCTTACATTACCTCTGAGCTGCACCCCCTCTATCTTCAAATTGCACCCTCTTGTTCTTGCACACCTCTTTTTCTGAAAGATGCTACCCTCTTGGACTTTGTTGATTCCCTTGAGGTACTTGAAAGTTTCTATCATGTCCCCCCTCTCCCTCCTTTCCTCGAGGCTATACATATTAAGCTCCTTAAGTCTCTCTTCATATGTCTTCTGGTGCAGAGTCTGCACCATTTTAGTTGCCCTCTTCTGAACTGCCTCCATCCTGTTTATGTCTTTGCAGAGACTGGGTCTCCAGAACTGCACACAGTACTCCAGATGGGGTCTTACCAGCTGTCTGTACAGAGAGATAACACCTTTCTATTTTCTACTGGTGATGCCTCTCCCTATGCATCCCAGTATCCCCCAGCCCTCCTTACTGTCCTCTCACATTGCTTGCCCACCTTTAGGTCATTTTATATAATTACCCCCAGGTCACTTTCCATTTTTGTTGTTGTTAGTATCTCACCTCCATTGTGTACTCTTCCCCTGGGTTTTTGTTTCCCAGGTACATTATCTTGCACTTCTTAGCATTAAATCTAAGCTGCCATACATTTGACCATTCCTCCAATCTTGCCAAGTCCCTTCTCATCCTTTCCACCCCACCTTGTGTATCAACTCTATTGCAGATCTTTGTGTCGTCTGCAAAGAGACATACTTTTCCTTCCAGTCCCTCTGCAATGTTGCTTATAAAGACATTGAAGAGGACCGGTCCTAATACTGAACCCTGCGGTACCCTATTAGTAACCCCCCCTTTCTTCAGAGGTGGACTCCATTTACTATTACCCTCTGTGTCCTGTTCTCCAGCCAATTCTTTACCCAGGCTACCATCTTGGGACCCACTCCCAGGCTGGCTAACTTGTATATTAATGTTTTGTGTGGGACTGTGTCAAATGCCTTGCTAAAGTCTAGGTAGGCCATGTCCACAGCCCCTCCCTGATCTACTACTTTGGTCACCCAGTCAAATAAATCAATTAGATTAGTCTGACGTGACCTTCCCGCTGTGAATCCATGCTGCCTTGGGTCCTGTGCCCCGCTGGCCTCTAGGTACTCGACAATTCTTTCCTTCAGAAGTGATTCCATCATTTTCCCTATCACTGAGGTTAAACTAACAGGTCTGTAGTTTCCTGCTTCTGCCTTGCTCCCACTTTTGTGAAGTGGAATCACATCTGCCCTCCTCCAGTCCTCAGGTACCACCCCATCTTCCCATGATTTGTTAAAGAGGGTAGTCAGTGGTGTCACTAGTTCTACCCTTAGTTCTTTTAGAATTCTGGGATGAATCCCATCAGGCCCCATTGCTTTGTCCACCTTCAGTTTTAAGAGTTCTTTCAGAACCCTTTCTTCTGTAAATGGGCTGGTATCAACTTCTGTATCCAGAGTGTTTCTACTGTTTGGTTTAGGTACCCCCCCTCTTCATTTGTGAATACTGAGCAAAAATATTTGTTTAGTATCTCTGCTTTTTCACAGTCGCCATCTACCCACCCCCCTTCCCTTTATTAAGCCTCACCTTGGTCTTCCTTCACTCCCTGATATACCTATAAAAAGTTTTTCCACCTGCTTAACTGTGTTGGCTATCTTTTCCTTGGTTTGGGCCTTTGCTGTTCTGACTGCTTTCCCAAAGATCCAAGAATGTACAGACCTATCAGCCTCATAGATGTGTCTCAAAAATTTTTTTCTAAAATCATACTTGATAGGCTGTTAACTTGGCTAGAAGAAAATTCAATTTTGGATGAGGCCCAAAATGGATTTAGAAGTAAGAGATCTACAATCCAACATTGTTACGTTTTACATCATTTAGCCTGGAAATACACAAAAATACGTAAATCTAAATTATATTGCTTTTTATAGATTTTTCAGCAGCTTTTGATAGTATTAGTAGGAAAATACTTTGGACCACTTTGGAAAAACTAGGATTGGAAAAGGCACTCTTGGATGTTATTATGAGACTACATGAACATACTTGGACAAAGATTCAATATAATCAATATGGTCACACCACTGAGGCATTTTGGACTAATATTGCGGTTAGACAAGGTTGCATATTAGCACCTACTCTTTTTAATATTTATTTAAACATTATCCTACTTGAAATTAAAAACATGGAATTTCATACACCTAAAATTAATGAAAGCAGAATTGATAGTTTAGCCTATGCAGTTGATTTGGTTTTATTGTCTACCTCTGCGGTGGGACTCAGAAGGAAAATAAAGTGTTTTGAAATTCTTTGCCAAGAGAGAAAGCTCAATGTAAACCTAAATAAAACTAAAATCCTCATATTTGGAAATTCTCCTAGATATGAACCAAGATTTACAATTAAGGGGGAAAAATTAGAGATAGTCAAAACATATGATTATTTGGGAGTACGATTTTCCTATAATTTAAGTTGGACTAAACATATTGAATATACTAAGAATAGGATACTGTCTATTACAAACGCATTTAAGATATTTCATGCTAAAATGGGAAGGACCTCGATTAAAGGAGTTCTAAGGGTACTAAATACAAAAATTAAAACTAGTATAATATACGGAGGAGAAGTGTGGGGACTTGCTAATAACAAAATATTGGAAACTGTACTTAACAAACTTTATCGCTATATTCTTATGTTACCCCCAGGAACTCCTAACTGTATCCTTAGATTGGAACTCAGTCAACATTCTTTGAGCTCCCTAATAAAAGAAAGACAAATTTTGTTTTTGCTTAAAAATCTCTTACTCCAGGATTACCGATTGCCTAGAAAGTGTCTGGAGGAAGAGATTAAAATGGAAAAATTGGGTTATGTATTTCCTTCTATAAAACTAATTAGGAAAATCGTATTCCCATTAGGTTTGGGGCATATTCTCTATGATATACATACAAAACCTTGGGAAGAGACTGTTTCAATAATCAAATATAGAATACGAGATTGACTCTAATTCAATATTTTCTAAGCTGACTCAAACTAAATTACATAGTGATTATAAACGATTCAAAAGTTTTTGGGGTTTTGAGCAATATCTAACACACCTAATGAATCCAAAACTTAGGAGAGCATTTTCCAGATTTAGAACAGAAAGTTATAATGCACAGTTTATTTTATATAGACAGAAAAGAAGCAATATTAAGTCCCTTTTTTGTAAATGTGGTAAATTATGTAAAGATGATCTGAAGCATGTTATATTATTGTGTCCTCTTTTTGAACAGAACAGAAGAAAATGGTTGGGCTCTATACTCAGTGGTCTCAGCTTTCCTCCAGATGAGATTATTGAATATCTTTGTACTTGTACTGAGAAAATAATTTTACAGAATGTAGCGAAGTTTTTATTATCAACATTCCTCTAAATATATAAGATAGTAAAGGAAATCTATAACTTTTAGAACTTTTAAGGGTTTAAAGTACTCAAAAGGAGTTCTTGGAATAAATGTATGTTGGTACTTTTTTGGACTGTAATTTAAAAACTGTAATAGCTTTTGCTGAACCATAACATTGATTGATTGATTGACTGCTTTCCCAGCTTCCTTTTGCTTTAACTGATACAATTCTCTGTCCTGCTCCTTCTGTGATTCCTTGTACTTCCTGAATGCTTTATTTTTCTCCCTAACCTTTCCTGCCACCTCCTTTGAGATCCATAGTGGTTTCTTACATCATTTTGTTTTGTTTATTTGCTTCACACAAAGGCTTGTTGCGTCTGTGATGGCAGTTTTGATTATTCCCCATTGTTCTTCCACACCTTTTTCCTGCTTGTTTGCCAGAGCATTCCTTAGGCACTCACCAATTTTGGCAAAGTCAGCCCTCCTGAAGTCCAATACCTTTGCCTTTGTGTGGCTTGACTCTATTGCTGTGTTTATTGTGAACCGTACTGTTCGATGGTCACTAGTTCCCAGATGGCTACTCACTTCTAAATCTGTGATCCTTTCGCCATCCCCATTTGAGAGTACCAGGTCTAAGATTGCTCCCTCTCGAGTGGGTTCCAATACTAGTTGTCTAAGGCATGCCACCTGTAGGCCATCTAGAATGACCCCACTTTTAGAAGTGGCTGCTACAAATGTACTCCAATTAACATCTGGCATATTCAGATCCCCCATCAGCAATATCTCCCCTTTTTTCTGCCATTCTAAGGATACTTCCTATCATTTCCTTGTCCATGTCCTCCCCTTGAGATGGAGGTCTGCATACAACCCTTGTGTGGATTGTGGTGCCATTGCCTGTCTCCAAATTGATCCACAGTGCTTCCTCGCCTCCCTGTTTACCCTTTTGTTCTGTAGCTTTGATTTCTTCCCTTATGTAGAGAGCTACTCCTCCTCCTCTTTTACCCTTCCTGTCCCTCCTGTATATAGTGTATCCTGGTATGTTTACATCCCAGTCATGGTTCTGTGTGTACCATGTTTCTGTGACTACCATGATATCCAGATGTTCCTCCTCCATCAAGGCCACTAATTCAGGAAGCTTGTTACCCAGACTGTGAGCATTAGTACTCATTGCTTTCCATTTTTTGATGACTTTACCTCTTGTAGCACTATCCCTGTCCTCACTGACTTTGCTTTTTCCATTCACCCCGTCCTGCTCCCTACTGACCTTTGTGTCTTGTAGTGACCCCTATAGCGTTGTGAGTCAGCCATTTGTTTTTCAGTTACTGGTCACAGTCTGGAATCTGCACCTTATCTAGTCTCCATACCCAAGGGCACTGCATCGTGTGACAGTCAAGTAGCTGGGACAGTCCTTGAAGCCCACCCAACTCAAGCGGTGCTATGCAATGCCAGATCTATTAAAAATAAGACTGCAATTATGCAGATCTTATTGAAACAACTGATCTGGCCTGCATCACTGAGACCTGGTTGGATGAAAATGTGGGCCCCATTTTGGATGCTGCAATTCCGACCGGGTACTCAGTGATACACTGCTCGAGATTGGATCTCGGGGTTGGTAGCGGTCTGTTTTAAGACCGAGTTTCGCCTCACAAGTGTACCAGTCGAGGAAGCCGAATCATTTGAATGTACTGTGGTGGCTGGTGTAGGCTGCAGGTTAGCTCTCATCTACCGTCCACCGAGGGACGAGATGCGATTCCTGTAGGAAGTAGTGGACTTCATTGCTGACATGGCATTGGAGTCTCCCAGGTTGATGGTACTCAGAGACTTCAGTGCCTGGGTCGACAATGATCTCTTGCAGTTTGGACAACACTTCCTCCAGTTTATGACATCTCTGGGCTTTACACAGGTTGTTACCTCTGCCACCCATAAATCTGGTCACTCTCTTGATCTGGTTTTCCTCCTGGAAATCGAGGCCTCCAACATGGAAGTGGAACCATTCAGTTGGTCTGATCATTACACCGTGAGGTTCAACTTTTGCACCGCCCAGGAGGTCTGCCCCTGTGGAGATGGTCAGTTACCACCTTTTATGGGAAGTGAGTTCTGAAGGTCTAACAGCAGTGATTGACCTCTCAGAGTTTCCTGTGACCAGCTCGAGTCAAGAAACTTTAGTGGTGGCCTATAATAAGGTCATCTCATCAGCTCTGGACTTGATTGCTCCCATCCGTGTTTGTCCTCTCCCACTTTGCCCTTGGGCCTCTTGGTTTGATGGGCCTTTGAGGGAGTTGAGGTGAGTAGGACATAGGTTGGAGTGGCGTTGGCAGAAATCCACCTTGGTTGCCAACCATCTTAGATTGGTTGAACATTATAAGATCTACCAATGATCTCCTGTAACAAGGCAGAATTCCTTTCCAGGGAGATTGTTACTGCTCAGAACCGACCAGCTCAGCTCTTCCGAACTGTTGACAGGTTGTGCAACCCAATCTGTTTGCAGCTCTGAAGACCTTTTTCGCAAGCAGAGTGCGATGAG
This sequence comes from Neoceratodus forsteri, assembly GCA_016271365.2. Taxonomy (NCBI): domain Eukaryota; kingdom Metazoa; phylum Chordata; order Ceratodontiformes; family Ceratodontidae; genus Neoceratodus; species Neoceratodus forsteri. The sequence goes on along the minus strand of JADMNL010000035.1, from coordinate 25,964,151 downwards.
CTTGCTCGGTTCTTTGCAGATAAGGTGGCTGACATCAGGTTGGAAGTTCGTTCAACTCACTCTATGGGGTTACTGATGATTGGTGCTTGGTCACCTCACCTCGAGTTTCCTGGAGTACCTTTGCCTTGTCCAAGCTCGTGGACATCATGCGTATTGTCCAGGGTATACACCCTATGTGCTGTAGTTTGGATCCAGGCTCAACCTCCTTGATTATGGGTTTTTGGGATACGATCGGCCCAGTCCTGGCTCGGATAGTCTGGTGCTCCCTGGAATCTGGTGAGTTTCAAAGCTCCCTGAAGGAGGCAGTGGTAATTCCCCTCCTGAAGAAAGCTTCTTTGGACCCGGACTCTCTGGCCAACTACAGACCGATCTTAGATCTTCCCTTTATAGGGAAGCTGATTGAGAAAGTGGTGGCGATACAGCTGGATGACCACCTGACCATTCATAACATCTACGAACCTTTCCAATCCACTTTCCGTAAGAGGTACAGTACAGAGACGGCACTGGTTCGGGTGCTCAATGATCTCCTAATGGTGAGGGATCTGAGGAACCATTCTATCTTGGTGATCCTGGATCTCTCTTCAGCTTTTGACACTGTAGACCATGGGGTGCTGCTCGGATGTCTGAGGTCCATCTGTGGACTGTTAGATACAGCCCTTAGGTGGTTTACGTCATTCTTCACTGGCTGGAGTCAGAGAGTGGTGTCTGGGATTTTTTCCTCTGATCTTTTCTTCCTTCCGTGTGGGGTCCCTCAGGGTTCAGTGCTATCCTCCATGCTGTTAGCAGTGTACATTCTACCTTTAGGAGACATTGTAAGATGGTATGGGCTGAGGTTTCATTGCTATACAGATGATACCCAGCTCTACCTGTCTTTTGGCCCCGACCAAGATAGAGCTGCCTCGGTACTTAATACCTGCCACGCTGAAATTCAGGACTGGATGAACTCGAGCTGGTTAAAGTTGAATGCCGGAAACATGGAGGTGATGGTAGTGGACCCAGGTCACCGGATAGAGGGGTCTAGGGCTGATCAGCCCTCTGGAATTTTTCTTGGAGGCTCTCAGCTCCTATCCTCTGAACGGGTGCAAAACTTGGGGGTAGTGCTTGACGATGGGCTGACTTTATGACCTGAGGTGTTGGCCGTCATCAAGTCTTCCTTTTATCATCTTAGGAATATCTCCAGGATTAAGCACCTGTTCCGTCTGGGGACTTGGCTACATTAGTCCATGCCTTTGTGACTTTGCACCTTGATTATTGTAACTCCCTGTACTTAGGACTTTCTGGGGTTGAAATCTGCCACCTGCAGCTCATGCAGAACACAGCAGCATGACTGTTAACTGGGGCTTCTCTGTTATCTCATATTACCCCTGTGCTGCGTGATCTGCACTGGCTGCCGATTAGGTGGTGGATCTCCTTTAAAGTTGATTTACTGACTTATAAAGGCCTACATGGACTGGGCCCTGACTACTTGAAAGAGCTTCTTGTTCCATACCACCCGGTGTGACAGTTGAGGTTGGCTGACGAGGGGTTGCTAGAGATTCTGAGGGTGTCTTTGAAATCTTCTGGGGCCTGTGCATTTATGCACGTGGCCCCAACCCTTTGGAATTCTCTACCTTGTCAGCCTCGGGAGTGCACGACTGTGGAGGGGTTAAAACAGGCATTGAAAACCTTTTTATGGAGCCTCGCCTATGATAGCCCCACTTAATTCTGATTCCATTATTTATTCTATCTGTATGTTAATTATTTATTATTATGTGTATTGTTTTATATGGTTGTTTTTATTTTTTGTAAAGTGCCTTGATGGCCCGGAAGGCACTTATGTGAAATAAAATGTATTATTATTTTTATACAGAAATGCTTTGCATTCAAATTTGGGACCCTTTAGGGACACAATTCTTTTTTTTTTTATTTAATAAACTTTATTAAGTTTCAGAACACCACAGTGAGACAAACAGTGTTACAATAGCATTACAATATCAGATGTCAAGTATCCCCCCCTTCCCTCCCAGACCACACTTACTCAATCATAAACTTAGAGCTTAGGGTTCATCCACACTATCCAGGTTTCCAAAGCACCAGAAGGGCCTCAAGGTTCCCCCACATTTCTAAGTAGGTTGCTAGTCTGTTCTGCATAGAGGCAATATGTCTTTCCAGCTGCAGGGCGAGCATAATCTCCCTGTACCAGTCCAAAGTGGTGGGGGGGATGTCATCCAGCCATGCCTGACAATAACCAGCTTAGCCACCGCCGAGATGAGTAACATATATGCTTTCCTAACTCTAGGGGTATCTCTGGAGAGATAACTTAGCAAGCATACCTCTGGAATAAACAAAGAATCCAATCCCAGGATGGGGTCCAGTGTTTCTCTGATAGATTGACAGAATTTTTGCACTTTTTGGCAAGTTCATAACATATGAAAGAGGGAACCCGTAACCTCCTTACACTTGCCACAAAGTGGAGTGGCCAACCTCCCTATTCTGAACAATTTCATTGGAGTCAAATAGTTATTATGCATAATATTAAAATGAATTAACTGCAATCTATCCTGTTTAACATATCTGTATATTGCCTGCCATAGACTTCTCCATGGGACCAGATCTTCGGGTATACTCAGTTCGTTAACCCAATAATTGCAGACCCCAGTTGGTAATCTGGAATCTAATGCTTGTAGAGTTTTGTAACACCTGGAAACCGGGTGGGACTGAGAGGCTACCTGTAACAATACAGCCGCTTCTAGACCCGACCAGTCTTTCAGCGGAAAAAGGGCATTCAAGGTGCTAAGGGCTTTACTAACCTGGGCGTACCTGAAGGTGTTTTTCTCAGACGTCCCAGTGATACTCTGGAAATGGGCAAAAAGAAGCGGCCTCCCATTTACCCAGATATCCAAAACCTTAGATCCATTCAATTGAGGCCAGAAGGAAGAAGATATCAGTGTCCCTCCAATCTTAACTTGCGGGTTACCTACAATGGGTTGGTCCACCGATTGACACCATCTTATTCCCAGATATTTTTGAATCTGCAGGGAGGCCTTTAGAGACCATCCCATAGGGTTATTCCTCACGGACATAGGCAGATGGATCAGGGAGGTATATATCAGGGCCCCTAAAGAGCATTTAACTCTGCTCGCCAAGTACTTCTCTATATTGAGCCATACAGGGGTGTAGTCCGAGGGCTCATGTTCTTTATACCAAAAAGCCGGTTTACTCATATGGAATGCTATGTAATATAGAAAAAAAAGAAGGGGCAGCTAGCCCTTCCTTGGACTTAGAAGCAGTCAATTTGAAATAGGACCTATGAATACTCTTCCCCCTCCACAGAAACCTGTTCAATAATCTCTGGAGTTTGGAGAACCATGTTCTAGGTAGATATCCCCCTAACATCCCCATTGGATATAAAATTCTTGGCAAAATATTCATTTTTACCACGCTTAATCTCCCCCACAATGAGAAGGGGAACAGGCCCCATCTCTCCATATCTCCAGTAATCGTTTTAATTACAACACCAATATTATCTTTGATCATGGTACCCATGTCTCTAGAAACTTTAATACCTAGATATGTCAATGACTTAGCTTCCCAGGAAAGCCCGTAAGGAGCCAATTCCGCTCTATTCACTCTATTATTTAAGGGGAAGATCTTGGATTTGTCTTGGTTCAATTTATAATATGACACCTTTGCGAATTCCTCTATCTCGTCCAATATGGCTGGGATCGATATCCTAGGCTCTTCAACATGAAATAAAATATCATCTGCATAGGCTGACAAGGCATATCTCGAGGTTCCCACCGGGATCCCTCTAATACTGGAGTTGCTTAGTAATCTGCGGCATAATGGCTCTAAGTATAAATTAAAAAGTAAAGGAGACAATGGGCACCCTTGTCTTGTTCCCCTAAACAGCTGAAAAGCAGGAGATAACACACCGTTACACTTGACTTTAGCTGACGGAGCAGCATAAAGAAGTTTTATCCATCTCAGGAACTCCTCAGGCATGCCGAATCGGGTTAGAGTGGCAAAAAGGAAATCCCAGGATACCCTATCGGATGCCTTTTCCGTGTCTAGGAACACTAGAACCATAGGTATGTTGGCATCTCTGGCAGAGGAAATAAGATGTAACAGTTTCCTCATATGATCCCCAGACGACCTTCCAGTCATGAATCCCACCTGTTCAGAGCCTATGAGTTTACCCATTGCTCTTGAAAGTCTGAGAGCTAAGAGCTTCACCAGAATTTTAATATCTGAATTTAATAGGGAAATAGGACGGTAACTACTGCATTTAAGTGGGTCTTTTCCGGGCTTCAAGATTAGTGATACCACAGCTTCTTGAAAGCTGGTGTCTGATATGCCATTATCATACCAATAATTAAATACATCCCGCAAAATTGGACTTAATATCGGTAGATACATCTTGTATAAATTATTTGGGAGTCTGTCTGGCCCCGGGGACTTATCAACAGGTAGCAGGCGGATAGTCTGCTGGATTTCCAGAAAGGAAATTGGCTCGCCCAAGAAAGCTGCCTCTACAGGTGTAATCGTGGGCAAGCTCACCGAATAGAGATAACGTCCGATCTCTGCCTTACTGGGGGCCAATGCCCTATCTGCAGCATAGAGTTCCTGATAATATTTACCAAACGCTCTTGCGATTTCTTCTGAGTCAATACACACTGGGCCCTCTTGACCTTCTCTAATTCCTGCAATAAATTGAGAGGACTCTAACTGCTGAATATGTAGGGCGAGAAGCTTTCCCGGCCTCTCCCCCGACTCTAAATATCTAAATTTGGTTCTATGTAGGGCCAATTCAGCTCTCTGGGCAATGAGACCCATATACTGAACTCGCAGCTGGTGTAATCTAGCCCAAGTATCTGCCGAGGAATTCTTAGACAGAGTACGTTCGAGGTTTGTAATAGAGGCCAGGAGAGAATCACTTTGAGTCTTTTGACAGCGGGCTCTTTTTGCCGCCATTCTTATAAATTCGCCCTCAATGAACATTTCAGTGCCACCCAGACCAGATCCAATTTAGTGACCGAACCCTGATTGATAACCATGAAGGAAGTCAAGAAGTCTCCAATGCGTTCCTGGGAAGCCTGGTCTCGCAATAACTGAGTGTTCAAATGCCACAATGGCGACCGCTTGCATCCTGCGTCTAAACAGTAACTCATAATGACAGGAGCATGGTCAGATAGAACCCTGGCTGATATCTCCACCTGAGAGACCCCTGCTATTGCACCAGCACTTAACAGCAAATAATCAATTCTAGAATAAGTACCATGTGCTGAAGAATAAAAGGTGTATTGTCTCTCTACGGGATTAAGGATTCTCCACACATCCAGAAGAGCTGCCCCACTAAGCAGGTCTTTCATGGCATGCTGGGCTGGAGAAAGACCCCGTTTACTAGAGTCTGATCTATCAAGCTCTGCCTGGAGCATTAGGTTCCAGTCCCCGCCCAGTACTGTTAACTTTAGAGGGTTAGTCACCACTAGATTTAACAGGTTAATGAAAAAAAAGCGAATCAATGTTGGGTCCATAAATCGACCCCAACAATATCGGCTGGGACTCTAACAGACCATGAATCAGGACATAACGGCTCTCTGAGTCCCAGATTTCTTGAATTAACTTGAAAGGGACTCCCTTAGTTAACAAAATCGCCACACCTCCTTTATTAGTTGCTCTCCCTGCTCCAAAGGCTTGTCCCACCCATAGCCTTCTAAAAAGAATGATGTCCTCCGTCTTCAAATGTGTTTCCTGAAGAAATACAATTCTAGCTCTCAATTGTACTAGATGTTTTAAAATTATTTGCCTCTTGACTCTATCTTTGGCCCCTTTAGCATTCCAACTTATAAACTGATATTGATTACTCATAGCCCTGTAAAACACAGTTGATGGGAAAGCCTGTAATTTCGACTTGTGCTTGCCAACCACGTGCCTCAGATACAACATCCACCTGTGAATTCCCTGGGAAGGGTGCAATGACCCCTAGGGCCTTTCTAAACTCATAAAAAGGAAAGTGTGTGGTCCTATCCCATAAACCCCAGCCCCTCCCCCTACTCAGCTCCCAATACCTACCTACACCCTTCAACACCCCTTACCAGGCGACCCCAGTTCAAATAACTGCCTCCAACCCTCTGCCCACATGATGTTAAAACAAAAGCAACCTGACATTGCTATTCGTCCCCCAAGGCTCCCCTCCCGCCCAACAGCCATTTATGTCTACACAGCCTTGTAGCTCGCTACCCCATGATACCCAAACCTTAACCCACAATAAACTTGCCCTAGATAAACCAAGACTAGGAGGAAAAAAGGGATCAAGCATCAATATCAATAATCCCCCCACAGATACATCTTCTCTATTGTCCCTGTCCATATTCACCATCGTAGACCATGAGAACCAAATGAGACTTTGCTTCAAGATTGAGTTATCTAGCCTGTGAAAAAAAAAAAACCCTTACCCCCTCCTGCACCAGCAATCAGACTTTTAATGAGGAGGCATTAAGTCCAAAGTCCCTCCATCACCTCCTGGAACTCTGACAAGCAGAGCACAAGGTAGCAGATCAACAAGGGTTCAGTTACTTCACGATCGGTATACAATTCCTGTCCTCCACTTCATCTGTGTCTCTGGTGGCTAACGATAACTCAAACTGCAGCCAGTCTATTCAAGCGTCTTAACTTGCCGATTTCCATTGTCCATAACCCATAGTCAGCAGAAAACAAAACCGGCATGTTTCTCGGCTTTGATGCGCTATTATCCCTGCGATAACTACCCAGTTTCAAAGAGTCTCCCTCCAACTGCTATTAAGAATATAACTGATACACAGTTCCAGTCACCATAACAAAAATTGGAATTACCAGTATTTCAGCGGCGTTCCTGCGGCTCACTCATTGATACCTTTTCAGTAACACGAGGCAAAAAGAAATCATTAGCCAGACATACCAATATCTGAGATTCTGGGTTCGTATCCTCCATTCATTTAAATAAATCAGGGAGCAGACTTTTTAATTCTTCCAGCGCTTGTACCGGGGAATCAAAGGAGTGCCAATTTTCGTCCAGCTTGACCATCAGAATTGCCAGGTATTTTACCCGAACGACTTTACCTGCTGCCACCAGTTTAGAAACGACAGGATGAAGATCTTGCCTCCTCAGCCGTAGCGAGTGCGGTAAATCTTGAGTAATCTGGATTTTTCGATCTTCCCACATGACTTCTTTAAGCTCTTTCACTCTGGCTAGCACATGCTGTTTATCTTGACAGTTTAAAAATTTCAGGATGACTGGTCGGGGTGACTGTCCGCTTGCTGGCATTGGGCGTAACGCTCGGTGTGCCCTCTCTATTATGTAGTCTCCACCGGTAGGGGATGGTCCCGCAATTTTGGCACATAATGTTTGTATCAAAGTAATCGGAGCATTCCCCTCTTCTTTTTCAGGCAGACCCACAATAACTAGATTATTTCGTCTACTACGCCCCTCCAGGTCCTCCAGTTTATCTTCAAGTTTTTTAATCCTGCGGAAAAAATTTGTTGTTTCCTTTCCTGCTTTTTCCTGCTTTTTTTCCATGGACGAGATCCTAGCTTCTGAATCTCCCACTCTAACAGAGAGGGAAGCCACCAAGCTCTTGATCATTTGTAAATCTTCCGATATTGTGTCAGCCGCTAACTGTAACGGCTGCATGATTTCTAAGAACCTCTCCTCCGATAATGTGGCCGCTGTTGCGGGCATCTTTTGTGTGCTAGTAGCTTGCTGTCTAGGCCTCTTCACGGCCTTATCTTTCTCAGGTGTGTGAGGGGAAAGTGGCGCCCGCAGAGGGGCTTTTTTCACGTAGGCTTCCATCCAAAACTGGATTCTCAATGCCTTCCCCCAACCAGAAAGTACCCAGCAAAGCGATCTTAAATCAGAAGCTTTAATAAAACTGAGGAGATAGCAGACGGGCGACGGAGCTCAAGGAGGAAGCTGCTTCTGCTCAGGCTGCCATCACGTGACCCCTAGGGACACAATTCTTTTTGTGTTTACCTAGTCGAGCCCTGAGGATGCTAACCATGTCTTTTTTGGGGGGTTAAACACCCCAGAAATATGTTTTTCAAATTTTTGTAAACTGTAGTGTCTCAAAGTTGTCGAACTCAGACACTGCATGTTTTTGTGCAAGTGTTTCAAATCACTACACTACTTTGCGACACTATGGCAAAAATAACAGGAATTCTTTGCTACCCTGCTGCAAAAGAACGGTTTGGTTTTTTGGGCTGAAATTTGGAGGGAAGAAAGCCAACATCTCACAGATGTGCCTTTTGTGGTTTGGTAACAAAATATTGCAGGGATGCAAAGTTACGGTACTCCAAAGTTGTCAATTTTTCCCACAGACTAACATTGTGGTGTGCGCCATGTCTTTCAGGGCCCGTATCTTGGAAATGCTTCACGATACAGACTTTTCATCAGAAAAACATTTGGCCCCCTGCTAGGAGGATAAGTGCAAAACTAGCTAGGAAAGTCATAAATCACATTAATTTTTTTTTCTATGTCTTACAGTTCCTGAGATATAAGCAATTTAGTTTTCAAGTGCTCATTTTCTGCTTTCTGGCCCATTATTATGCATACATTCTTTGTACTCACTTTGTTTCTCTATGCAGCTGTTGGGGAAAACAGGGTGTTACTGTTACAGTTAACATTTCCACTTGCATTTCCGTACCCGTTTGCATTAGCGTTCCCTTGTACATCACCATGTGCGTTACCCTTTGTGTTTTTGTTTGCACTTGTGTTTGTGTTACTGTTACCATTTGTGCTTCCACTACTGTTTCTGTTTGCATTTCATTTTGCATCACCGTGTGCATTACCATTTGCGTACGTGCTTCTGTTTGCATTTGTCTTTCCTTTGGTGTCATTGTTGATGTTACTCTCACCATTGGCATTTCCAATTGCATTAACGTGACTGTGTGCATTACAGTTTGTGTTTCCATATGCATTTGTGTTTGTGTTTCCATTTCTGTTTCCTTTGGTGTTATCGTTGCTGTTACCATTAGCATTTGCATTTCCAATTGCGGTACTGTAACTGTGTATGTTATCATTTGCATTTCCATACGTGCTTGCAAGAAGTTTTCTACAAAATGAGTGGTGTTTCATTTAATAGCAACCACTATGCTAGGCAGACATACTCTAGAAAGTTAACCAAAACTCCCAGAAATTATCATTTAAAATAAAGATAAACAGTCAAAACCAAGTGTTCCTGCACTGATAGAAAGCATCCCTATTGCATAAATGAAATATACAATGAACTGTCAGATAAATTATTTATCTACACTTGTGCTGTTTGACCTTGGACACCTCACTTGTGGCTTAAGCCACTCTTGAGGTTACCCAAGGTCAAACAGCACTTGTGTAGATAAATCATTTATCTGACAGCTCACCATTGTAGATCCTATATATATATATATATATATATATATATATACACATATATATATATGTATGTAGTTAATTATACAATGGTGAGATGACAGATAAATGATTTATCTACACAAGTGCTGTTTGACCTCAGGTAACCTCACGAGTGGCATAAGCCATGAGTGAGTTGTCCAAGGTCAAACAGCACCAGTGTAGATAAATCATTTATCAGACAGCTCACCATTGTATATTTCATTTATGCAATAGAGGTGCTTTATATCAGTGCAGGAACATTTGGTTTTGACTATTTATCTTTTTATGTCCGCCTAGCATAGTGATTGTTATTAAATGAAACACCACTCATTTTGTAGAAAAATTCTTGCTGAACAAATGTCATGCTCACAGTACCATGCTATATTTTTAGTTTTAAAGTTATTCACATTTGTTTGTCTAAAAAGGGAAAATAAAATTTAATTTTGTGCTGTTTTGTGCTAATTATAAAAAAAACTGAAAGGTGTCTATACATGAAACACCACTTATTTTGTAGATATTTTTGTGCTGAACATTTTTTGTGCCCACAGTACCATGTTAGCATTTTTTGTTTTAAAGTTATTCACATTTGTTTGTCAAAAAAGTGAACAAAAGATGACATTTTCTTCTGCTTTTTTGCTAATTATGAAAAATCTATAAGGTATCTATAAATGAAACACCACTCATTTTGTAGACAATTGTGTGCTGAACAATTTGTGTGCTCACAGTACAATGCTATCTTTTTTCGTTTTAAAGTTATTCCCATTTGAATATAGTTAGTACTGCGTCTGAGGCCTAACATTCTAAATGAATTCCGAAGAGATTTGTGACATAGCAACTGTGTGTATAAATGAGTAACTGTGTGTATAATAGAGGATTATGTATAAGCAGTCATACATAACAAGGATATTCTTGTATCGAGAAGTTTCCTTGGTAACAGATGACCTCGAGAGCACAGCTCGAGAAGTACTCTGTTACCAAGGGAACCTCAAGATACAAGAATTTCCTTGGTTGTGTAGAAGTGCTCATACACAATATTTTATAGTGTATGGGCAGTCACAGCATAGAAAATCACACAAAACCAGCTGGAGAAGACAACAGAGAACAGAAATTTTAACATTTTCTTTTTTTTTCTAACTGACTGTGTGCTGCAGATGTTTCTGCAAGTTCAAGTTTAAAAAAAAACAGCAACTTCCAGCTTAACTGGATTGAGGAAAACAACTATGTGGCAGCATCCCAAGTTGTTATGCTGCAATAGTGACATAGCTAGTGCAGCATAACAGCTGTGAAGACATAGCTACTGCAACATAACAACTTCATTCTAGTTATGGATTTCTATCCATGACAACATTCTACCATACACTATACTAAATTTACACACACAGTGACTCAGATAAATGGATTTATCACACTCTGTTTGTCTCCACACCTATTGCATATATAAGGGATATGCAATGGAAGCAAGTGTAATGAATTATTTATCTGCACAAGAGCAGTTTGACCTTGGGTAACCTCACGTGTGGTATAAACCATGAGTGAGGTATCCGAGGTTAAACTGCTCGAGTGCAGATGAAGCATTTATTACACAAGTTTTCCACTGCATATTCCATTTATGCAATTCTTTTATTTTTGTTTTTGTAGGGGTCATTTGTTAGTCAAAAAAGTAAATAAAAATGTTATTTTCTGCCATTTATTGCTGATTATAGAAACTCTAAAAGGAATCTAGAAATGAAACACCTCTCATTTTGTAGATATTTTTATACTGAGAAACGTTTGTGCTCAAAGTACCATACCATCATTTTTTGTTTTTAAGTTATTTTCATTTGTTTCATGAGAAAGTGCACATAAATGGAATATTCTGATGTTTTTTGCTAATTCTGAAAAAACTAAAAAATATCTATAAATGAAACACTTCTCATTTTGTAGATATTTCTGTGCTGAATAAACTTTGCGCTCACAGTACCTTGCTATAATTTTTCGTTTTAAATTTATTTACATTTGTTTATGGACAAAATGAAAAATAAAACAAATATTCTGCTATTTTATTGCTAATTATCAAAAATCTAAAAGGTATCAATAAATGGAAGACCACTCATGTTTGTAGATATTTCCTTGCTGAACAACTTTCGTTCTCATAGTACCATGCTATCATTTTTCGTTTTAAAGTTATTGGCATTTGAATATGGTTAATACTGCTACTGAGGCTGAACATTCAAAATGACATAAGCATTGTATAGATAAATGGCTGATGACATAAGCACTGTGTACATAAATGAAATTTATGTACACAGTTACTCAGATAAACAGATTTATCACACTCTGTTTATTTCTTTTTATTGGCCTCTTTTATCCTGCCTATGTCCTATAATTCTGCAGGGTGTGTATTATTATCATTATTGTGGTTTAGTGATCTCACAACATTCTCTAAAGGGTTACAAGTCTGCTAAATGATTTATTAGACCATAATACAAAGCCAGGAAGGGGTACACCAGAGAAAAGTAATATACCAAACAGTACATGAGCATATCATCAATGCTGGTATCAACCTGTATTCAAGTGCTAAGTGTTGCAGTTGTAGAAATCAGTGTACAATGTCACTAGGCAAAATTGTAGGTGGTTATAGCTTCCCAGAGGGCTGTATCAGTTCTGTTAGGAATCCCCTTAAGCACTACTCCGGGTGGTGGCACCAAAATTGTATGTACGCTGCAAGTAGGGAGACCCCAGTAGCAGTTAATTCTGAACCCAGGCCCCTCAACCTGCAGTTAGGATAGCATGCAGTGGTAGCAGTCCTTGGCATAATGGTGTCAGGGTTACAAATATGGAGGCACCACTAGAATTAGTGCCCCCAGTGGCCAAAATACAAAACTGCAATTTTTCTTCTTATGAGTACTAGTATCAAAATAGAGGACTAGGTTGGAGGTAGATTTGAGATTTCTATCCATAAAAATGTCTGTTTATCACCTGACAGTTTGGTGTGATGCTGATGAGGTTGATCCTCATAAGGCTTTGATTCTATTAGATATCTCTTTGGGTACTAACAAGGCTGTCATAGAAGAGATGGTAAATAAAGTTTAATGTATAGAGAGAAAGTCACTGCACAAGGGTGAAATTCTGATTTGTTTAGTCAGCGTATAATAGTTTTAATAACCTCAGCACTGTAATGGACCCCGGGCATGTACCCCTATTATTATCCCTGATGAAGTCCAGGTAGGTTGGAAAGTAATCACTGTGCATAGTGCGGCATCCATACCTAGGAGGTCACCCACTTTAGAGGCATTTAAAGATAAATTGTGGAAACTGTTAGCAGCTGAGGGACATACCTGGGAGCATTTAAAGAAGGCTTTGAAAACCATGGGGGGGGGGGGATGTTACACTTATGGACTCCTCCCCCTACTCCTTCACCAGCTTACTCACCAGCACCTTAACCCGCGTACCCTCATCCATTCTCATATTCTCAGTGAATCTGGACTCATATCATAGACTGAGAGTGTTTTCTGGTATGGTTCCCACATCAAATGTGGAGGATGATCTAGGGACTTGGATGGACTATGCATACCCCCTGGTTCAAAAGTGGCAATGTGTGGAACCAGAGAAAAGGAAAAGACTTATGGAACATTTTCAGGGCCCTGCACTTGAAGCAATTCGATTTTTAAAGTCCACAAACGTTCATGCTTCAACTAATGAATATTTGTTCCACCTTAGAAAGGTGTTTTGGCAGTACTGAGTCTGGAGAAGGCTTAATGAGGAAATCCATATCTACCAAACAGTGGAAAAATTAATGTTTGTTTGCCTATGTGACTTGGCTAGAGAGAGCCCTTCAGAGAGCCCACCTTAAGGGTGGAGTGCTAGACAGTGACTTAAACAGAGTGAGACTAGAACGTATCCTTAAGTCTGTGAGATTTTGTAGTGTGCTGATGCTTAAACTAAATGTTTCAGGACCAAAGGGATGATCCTCCTGCATACTGCTGATGGATGAAAAAAATCAGAGAAGCTGAGAAAGAAGAGTTTTGGGACTCTTATGCAGGTGCTGCCCAAGCGGCACTAGCCCTTGAGAAGTCTGGTGATAAACAGCCTGCTCTTGATGCTCAACAAATTTAGATAAAAGGAGCTACGAGAAGGTAAGGCCAGTGCTCAGAGTGCTGTAGAATTAGTTAAAGGTCAGACTGCTCATCTTTTTGCCACTGAAGTTGTCAGTGAGTTAGTGCCTTCTGCCGCCAGTGCAACTGCTCAAGTCCCTGGTGGGGAACCAAATGAAGATATGCTGAAAGAAATTAGGGAGTGGAGAGCTTTGGTGCTCAACCTTGCTCGAACGATTCACCAGGCTTCATTCTGGAGAAGGCCCAGTGAAACTGAATCTGGGCCCAGGCCTAAAGATGACTACAAACCTGTTACTTCCACTAGCTGCAATCAGGTTGAAGAGCCTAAAGTGCATAACCCAAGACCAAACGTCTTCTGCTAATGTTGTGGAGAAGATGGGCACACTAAAAGAACATGCAATTTCCTCTGAAAATTTGGACCAAGTGAGACAACATGGTTTAAAGCCTCAGTGCAAATCTCCCTACAAGCCTTATGTGGGATGATCTGTTCTTATGCACCTTGCAAACAATACTCCCCCAGACTAGTCAAAAATAGTGGGTCCTTCCACGGAAACTACTATACATATAGATGGCATCCTGGCTCAAACCATATTGGGCTGGCAGTATAGCCTAGAGGTTAGAGGAATGAGATGTGAATGAGCTTGATACATCCAGCAGACCAGACCTGAGTTTGATTATCGCAACCTCCACTTGCATACTGTGTGACTCTGAGCAAGTCACTTAACCACTCAGTACTCCCAGGTCACCCCTGAAAATAGGCACTTGTGCCTAGTGGGCCTTACCTGGTTACCAAAGACTAAAATAAAAAAAAAAAAATTAAAAATTAGAAGATCTCAGGTCACCATTGTGTTTAAAGATTGGTATGATCAACATCTATTTGACCACACTCTACAACCCCTTGATGGACTGCATGGGGGGGGTGAGTGACAAGTTGTATCCTTATCTTGGTTTTCTTTCAGTGTGGCTTTCTTTCCCTATATCAGTGGTAGATGTCAGAGATTCAGTGGAAACCTTAGCTCTTGTGTATCCCCCATCTGGCCTATATGATGGAATTCTAGTATTAATTAGCACCAATGCACATATGTTTGGCCGCTTTGTGAAAATGTAATGAGAGACGAGCACAAAAGGCAGGGAAAGCTCAACACATCCATGCCCTGGTACAGAGCATGTGCAAGATGCAGATGCACCCAGATGAAGGTGACCAGGATGAGCCCATGGGACGTGTATGGAAGAAGGATTCTTCACCACTTGTTCTTCCCCCAAATGCTCAGTGTAGTGTTAGTGGAGAGGTTCGCCTGCATAAAGATGTGACTAGTAAAATACTAATGTTGAATGCTCCAGAAGAAGGAAAACTGCCTGAATTATTTCTGGTTAAACCCAATGTGCTGCTCATTTGTGCTCACACATATGCTTGTAGTGTGGTAGTCCAGATTCAAAATGTTACAGACCGGGACATCAGAGTTAACTGAGGTTGCACCTTGGCCAAGGTCTTCTGTGCTGATACTGCCGTGCTGCTGTCCAAGTGCCAAAATGGAGCAGATTGTGAAATATCACTAGACATGTTTGATTTTGGAGAGTCATCTGCACCTGATAACTGGAGGGATAGAATCAGTCAAAAGCTGGCTTAGCACACCAAAGTGTTCTCTCTTAAAGAATGAGATGTTGGTTGTGTTACTGGCACTGAACTTCATATTTACCTACATGACAAAAGACCTTTCTGGAAAAGATCCCAATGCCTAGCTCCTGCTGACCTTGGTGACGTAAGTCACCATCTACAGGAAATGCGTGTAATTGGCATCATAGAAGAATCATGTAGTCCTTACTCCTCTCCAGTTGTTGTGGTCTGGAAAAAGAATGGTTCTGTTTGTATGTATGTAGACTACAGGACCCTTAACAAAAAAACTGTGCCTGACCAATACACTATGCCATGCATACAAGATGCCTTGGACTGTCTCAATGGGAGTAAGTGGTTTTCAGTCCTTGATCTCCACAGCGGGTACTATCAAATCCCGAATGCACCATAGAACAGGGAAAAGACTGCATTCATGTGTCCCTTAGGTTTCTACGAGTTCCTTCGCATGCCACAAGGCATATTAGGTGCACCAGCAACTTTTCAGAGAATAATGGAACATGCTGTGGAAGATATGAACCTTCTCAAATGTTTAGTCTACCTTGATGATGTCATTGTTTTTGGCAAAACCCTTGAAGAACATGAGGCTTGCCTATTCAAAGTGTTGGACAGACTTGAAGAGTTTGGTTTAAAATTGGTTTAAAACAAATGCCAGTTTTTCAGAGCTCCATAAAATATGTAGGCCACATTATGTTCTCGGAAGGCATCCAGACTGATCCTAGCATGGTTGAAGCACTACTTGACTGGCCAAAGCCAAACAACTTAAAAGAGCTACAACAATTTCTAGGCTTTTGTGGCTACTATCACTGTTTTGTCAAAGACTACTCCAAAATAGTGCGTCCACTGTTAAATTTAATGCAAGGGTACTCTCCCACTTAGAAAAAGTGCAAGAAAGTCGCTGAGAATGAAACTGTAAAATCCTGCTTCCAGCCTCATGAACCCTTTGGTTTAAGATGGACGTCAGATTGTGACACAGCCTTTCGTGAAATCATTTATCAACTGACTCATACATCTGTTCTTGTGTATGCAGACCCATCCAAAGCTTACATGCTGCATACTGATGCTAGCTGAAGTGGTATTGGGGCTCTGGTCTGCTAAGAGTATATGGAAGGACTGTGCCCAGTGGTGTATGCCAGCAGAAGTCTGATTCTTTCAGATAGGAACTATTCTCATATATAAATTTTAATTTCTCACTTTTAAGTGGGCAATTGTGGATCTGTTCCATATACATATATGGTGCCAAGATATTGGTTAAAACAAATGAAAATCCTTTAACGTACATCCAGACCTGCAAAACATGATGATACCAGACACACATGGCTCTCAGCTTTATCGACATGTGATTATGTAGTGGAGCACCAACCTAGCCTCAACCACATCAAGGCCCATACATTATAATGAAGACCTGCTTCCAACCAAGAATGTGTATGAATATCTAAGCATTCTGTAAAAGCATATGTGTCATAAATTTGATAGAGATGAAACTCCATCATCTGAAACTGTGAACTGCTGGTATACACTGACGATGTCGGAACTTTGACGTCAACTGACACTACAGTGGCTACAGCATCAGGTCGCTATAGTGTCGGCGTTGGACCCCGGCACTATTCCCTGGTGGTCTTGCACCCCAATCCTATATTTAGTGGGGGTGGTGTGGTGGGCAGAGCTCCCCACATGGGGGGTTCAGGGATGAAGCCCTCCAAAGAAAACAAGGTAGGCAGTGTGATTCTTTATGCCTACCACAAAAACAGTCAACATAAAGGTTTCGCTGTTCGGTCGTTCGACTAATGTTTTGTTGATGAACGATCGTAGTTCATGAACTGCTTGGCCAATTGTCTGGGGCTTCCTGATACTTGCTTGCCAGTGACCTATTGTAATTTTGCTGCTTTAGACCTAAGTGCTTTGCTACAACTAACGCCAGCTGATATCCAACGGGAACAATATTATGATCCAATGATCAGACCCATTCTAAATGCCTTCACCAAGGGAGAAGACAATTCAATACTGCAGTCCAATGACCCCAAACAGCTCTATTGTTTTGTGAAGGGCCTAAACTTAGGATGAGAGAGAAATTGCTGTATAGAGAGCTGACTGATAATCAAGGAGAGGTTGTAAAAAGACAGCTCCTATTGCCTACAAAGTTAGTCTGTTGTGCTGAAAGCGCTACAAGACCAAATAGGACATTTAGGTAGCGAGAGAACTCTGGACTTAGCCTGTGCACAGGTCAACTGGCCTAAAATGGGTACAGATGTTTGGAGTTTTTTTTATTGGGCCTTTTTCTGCACCTCCGATGACCTGAAAGGGGCTATGACCCCTCACTAGGAGAGATACGACCTCTGGCACTAAGGACCACTCCTGCCTGGCCCACCCAAAATTCTCCCATAGTGGGGCCAGGGCAAGGAGTGCCAGCGAGCTCCCCACCACCTGGAACACAGCAATCCAGAATCGGGGGGGGTGGGCCACATTGGAGCGATCATGGCCATCACAGGTCCTACCAGGTCTGAGATTTTCTTCCATTTTCTCCCACACCCTTACACCCGTGCAATGGGTGGGGTGGCTGCCTCCACCTCCACGGAGGCAGCCAATCACCCAAGGCATGGGACAAGCCCTTGTGTTTGCATCTGCAGTGATACCTAGCCACTGCTTGGTGTAAGTTGAAAGCAGACAGTGTAACCCTCTCTCCCCAAGGAAGGAGAGCAACCCTCCAGACACTCAATCATTTCCTCCCCCAAATGACCCAAGTCTGTTCCTGAATCCGGGTCACTGTTGTGGCATGAGGTGTCTCATCCAGCACCTCAACCCTCAATGCCACCGGGCTGGCAAATGGGTACAGATGCTGATCAATATATAAAGATTTAAAAGTAAAACAAAATGATCATATTAAATGCATGCTGAAAATAAAATGTACGTTTCGACCTTCGGTCTTCTTAAGGAAATATCTAAAAGAGAAAAAACAAAGTTTGTCCTTGGACTAACTTTGTTTTTTCTTTTTTAGATATTTCCTGAAGAAGACTTAAGGTCGAAATGTAGATTTTTAACTCTATTTTCTATTTTCAGTGTGCATTTAATATAACCATTTTGTTTTGCTTTCAGACCACATACTGACACAGTACCTTGTTTTTGTTTTAAGATTTGCAGTAGATGTTTCTATGAAAAACACAACCACAGAGAGTAGCCCCCTTTGGTTACCATAACCACCAGTGCACCAATAGAGCTAGTATGTATAGATTTCCCGAATCTAGAGTCAGATTAAAAGAACATTAGTAATGTGCTTGTAGTGACAGACCATTGTACACGGTACTTGAAGGCGTACCCAATCAAAGACCAGAAGGCAGCCACAGTAGCAAAAGTCCTCATAGAAAAGTTCTTTGTTCATCACGGTGCCCCACAAAGGATACATTTGGATCAAGGCCAGGACTTTGAGTGTAGACTTATTAAAGAGTTATTGTCTATCTGAGGTGTGAGAAAATCCAGAACCGCTCCCTATCTCATGCAAGGGGATCCACAGCTGGAGAGGTTTAATAGAACTTTGCTTGACTTGCTTGGCACTCTGCATCCCAAAGATAAACCGAGGTGGAGTCAGTAAATAAATTCTCTTGTGCACATTGTGCACACTCATAATTGCATCAAAAATGATGCCGCAAGATTTTCATCTTATCATCTCATGTTTGGCAGACAGGGATGCCTTCCTGTCGATGTTTGTTTTGTAGTCTCACCTGATGGAGTGCAGTCCGATAACTGTCTGCAGTATGTTAAGAAATTAACAGCTAAATAAAACCGTGCTAACCAATTGGCCAACACCGTGGCTACAAAGAAAAATCTAGCTGACAAGGCACATCATGACAAGCGAGCCCATGGATTAAAGGCTGGAGATCACGTGTTAATGAGAAATCTTGGATTCCAGGGGAAACATAAAATAGTTGATCGTTGGAGTCATGCCCCCTACACTGTAATGGCAGGGGGTCATAATGTCACAAGACATTATGCCGCATGCACAACTTGCGATGCCAGTATAGCACAATTTTCTGCATGCAGCATAAGTCCTTTTTATGTTGTCTTGCATGCGCAGCACAGACAAGGCATGGGGCAACCACTTGTGTTTGCATCTGCACCGATACCTAGCCACTGCTTGGTGTACGTTGAAAGCACACAGTGTGACCCTCTCTCCCCAAGGAAGGAGGTGTGATTCTGCTGCGGCCAGTGGTGCCACTGCTTTTTCTGGCTGGGCTCTGTGGCACCAACGGCACAGCATGCTGTCTATGACAGCAACTGAGAAGTCTGCCACCAACTTGAAAGAAATTCGCCACTGCAATCAGGGAGAACCCTGGGGCAGTCCCTGATTGCAGCAGTGAATTACTGCTTGCCTTGTCTGGTGTTCCTTTTCAATAAACATGGCAGCAGCTTCCTCATCCACTTCTCACAGTCCCCAAGGAAGCTGATGAACAGCTGCCACCTCGCACAGTCACCCTGAAAGCTGACGGGGCTGCCCAATTCCCATTGGCATAATGCCCCCCCATTTCTTGTGTGCCAAGGGGGTGCCCAATCCCACTTGGCTACAGACCCCCCCAACAAACACTCAGGTGGCAAGCTGGGAGCCTACCCCAGCGTGCAAAAGTACCTACAAAAATAGAAAACCATCCCGCGTTTTTTTTTTTTTTCATTTAAACCTGTAAAATTAAAAAACGGTCACTTGTTGAGTTTGGTGCCCCCTTTCCCAACCCATGCCCACCCTCTGTGCACCCCACCTTCCCACCCCCTCACCCCATACTTACCTCTGGAGCCTGGCACAATGATCTTCAGTGGACCGGGAACACGTCTGCACTCTTCAAAGCCGACCGTGTACTGAAGAAATGCTGGTAAGCTATATAATGGCATAACTGTTGTTTTTTTTAACTTATGTGGATATCTCAGCCATTTTCATGAATTTTTGCACCACATTTTCAACTTGTGGTTCTTGGGACCCCATCTCATGAATTCAGTGACTGTCATCTGGTTATTTGGTCCCGAAAGGTGATTTAGCAGTCACTGCACGGAATCACCTTTCGGGACTGAGTAATGAAAAGACAGTGTCACTGTTCATGAGGTGGCCTCCCAAAAAGCATATACAAAGGTTCATATAAAGGTGCTAGGGAGCAAAAGAAGGCCAGTAGTAACCCATACTAGCTCCCATCCAATAACCCTCAACAGGAAATGTTTTCTCTCTCCATGATATGGTTATCAAGTCTGTTTTTGAATAGAGTCTCAGACTCAAAGCATATAAGCACCTCAGGAAGGCTGTTCCAGGGGGCCACCACCCTCTGTGTAAAGAAAGCCTTCGTCTATTTGTGCTATATTTTATGTGTCTAAGTTGAAGTGGGTGACCCCTAGTTCCCTTAGTATCATTTTTAAATTGGAAATTGAATTCATTTAGTATGTAAATGTCCCTCATTATACAATAGCATAGAAGCAAATTCCCCCTAACTCTTCTGGTCTCAATCAAGGGACATTAGGTTTAAGTGTTTTAGTCACCTCTCATAAGGCATGCTTTCAATATTATATATCATTTGTGTGGCTTGTCTTTGGACTCTTTCTATATTTGCTACAGCTCCTTTAGATATAGGGCCCCACACTGGGGTCCCATAATCCAGAATTGGTCTAACATACACCCTATACAAGGGCATAACCACATCCCTATTGCAACTCTTAAAGTTTCTCTTTATGTTCCATAACACTTGCTTGGCTTTCACAACTTGTTTATTAGCATGGGAACGATATGTTAGTTTAAGATCAATCAGTATTCCCAGATCTTTTTCTTCCTCAGATTTACGAAGTGCCACTCCATTTATGCAATAGTTCTGCCTGTTGTTTTAGTTTCCTAGGTGAATCACACAGCACTTATTTATTCTGAAGGTCATATCCATGGACAATGCCCAGTCACAGGTTCCATCTAGGTCTGCTACAGGCCTTTTGCCCCCTCAGGGTTTGTCACCACCCTAGTCAGTTTAGTGTCATCTGCATATTTACTAATCCAGCCACCTCCCCCTTACCGATAATGGACATAAAAACCTTGAAGAGCACCGGACCCAGAACCGATCCCTGTGGGACCCCACTAGTGATACCAGCCCTGTCCGAATAAAAAACATTCTCACACACTCTCTGAGTCCTATCGCCCAACCATTCTTTAATCCAATACACCACTCTATGGTCAATATTGGTGTTGACAAGACAGCTGAGGATCTGTTGATGGGGGACCTTATCAAAATCCTTTGCCACATATAGGCAGTCCACATCCTGTTTCCTATCTAAACCGTCTGAGTTTTTTCATAAAAACAAAGCATATTTGTTATGCATGACCTCCCTGTAACAAACCCATGATGTTCTCTACCCACCTGATCAGTCTCTTCAAGGTGTGCATCTATTTCATCCTTTAATATGGATTCCATCAACTTACCCAGTACTGAGGTCAAACTAATTGGTCTATAATTTGTGCAATCAGTCCTACTACCCTTCTTATGAATAGGCACCACATTTGCCTCCAACCAGTCCCCTGGGATGGTTTCACTTTTGAGTGATTTATTAAATATAATGGCCAATGGTACAGCTATATTAGGAGTAAAAAGTTTAAGCATCTTATTTGAGATATTGTCAGGTCCTGCAGAATTTGTATTTTTTAAAGACTGAATTTTTTTCAGTACTATCTTGGTAGTAACTTCAATAGGTCTTTCCTCATTTGACCTAATATCAATTTGATGTGGCTGTTTACTTGAAAATACTGTACCAAAATAATCATTAAACATATTTGCAGCTACAACTGGATCTGTAACTATCTCATTTCCCTTTTTTATAGAGCATAAGCTATGTTTGGTTTTCTTTAATGAGTTAATGTAACTATAAAATTGTTGCATATTGTTTTCATTGGCTGTAGATGCCAGGTTAACCTCCATTTTTATTTAGTTTTTTATTATCATTTTTTTACATTTGTCCTGTATGGTTTTATATTCCCTCCATAATAGGGGGTTCCCAGTATTATTTTTATATAGGTTATATAATTTCTGCTTTTTCTTTAGAAGGTTTTGTATTTTCTTGGTTAACCATTTTGCTTTTTTCCCCTTGCATTATAAATCTTAGATTTTTTTATGTGCTTGTTGCATATATTAAAAAAATCATGTTTAAAGGTGTTCCACATCTCTTCCATAGTCTCATTTTTGAACTTTCCACCCCAAGTTTTACTTTTGCAGATCATTATTGATTTCTTAGCACCTATGGAGCTAAATTTGTAAATTTCTCTATATCCTTTAGTGATGGGAATGTGTTGTCTAAGTGTAAAAGTTATCCCATTGCGGTCGCTATGTCCTAAAGGTGAAATAATAGAGCAGGATACAATCTCTATTTTTGTTGTTGTCAGCACTAAATCTAATATGTTGTTTCCCCTAGTGGGTGCATGTACGTTTTGGGTCATTTCTAGTTCTAGACATAGTTCTAAAAATTCTATACTCTGAAGAATTGCAAAACCAGTGGTTTGGCTCACATATGACATACCAGAAAAGCCTGTGGACTTGCCCATGAATGTAGTTCATGATGGGGTATGTGTTACAGCCAGTTCTCTGCCAAAAATGGTGTTCATAGCATCCTCTAAAATATTGATTAAACCATCCACACAGTATCTTAGGGGGCCCCCATTATAGAGTTCCCAGGGTTAGCTGAAAAGTTCAGGTTTACTGTTCCTATGGGCCAATGGTAAAGGAGTTAGAGTCAATAAATGTCCTTACATATGAATAACTGTACATAATAATATAGAAGGCAAATTTAAAAGATGAAATGTGACTGTTTGAACTATGCAACTGCATCAAGAAAATACTGCTTAAAGAAAAAAAATATTTAAAGTATAGCATGCTATAGTGTACATAGTCATCAGGTATTTGCACAAATATTGTATATGACAATATGTGGTTGCAACCTGTATATACTTGTTATAGACTTGATACAGATGCCATGTTTCCTGGGCAGTGGAGAGTGTAACCCCCTCCCAGTTTTGGGGGCTTACCTCAAGTATCTCTCTGGGCTTCTTCATGCCCACTGACTGGCAGATATCCAGTATAGGAAGGTAAATCCATGGCTACTGATGTCCTGCTATTGATCTGCATGAGTATGCCATGCTGTGCTTCTACACTGTCTGTATACAGTGTATGGTGTAAATAGCCTGGGTTGGGTCCACATACAATGAAGCTCATGACCAGCCAGTCATCATCCTGATCAGCTCCAGTCTGCCATCGATTATAGTGCAGAGGGAGCACTTCACAGTTCTGTAAATATTTATTTCTAAATCATTACTGTTCATTAAATAAAATAAGTTGTTTCACAGTGGGAAGGTCATGTCAAACTAATCCAATCAATTTCTTTGACTGGGTGACCAAAGCAGTAGACCAGGGAGGGACTGTGGACATGGCCTATATAGACTTTAACAAGGCATTTGACACAGTCCCACACAAAAGATTAATAAACAAATTAACCAGCCTGGGAGTGGGTCCCAGGGCAGTAGCCTGGGTAAACCACTGGCTGAGCAACAGGACACAGAAAGTAATAGTAAACAGAGTCCACTCCGAAGAAAGGGGGATTACTAGTGGGGTACCACAGGATTCATTACTGGGTATGGTCCTTTTTAATGTCTCTATAAGTGACATTGCAGAGGGACTAGAAGGAAAAGTATGCCTCTTTGCAGATGACAAAAAGATCTGCTATAGTATTGATACACAAAGGGGGGGGTGTGGAAAGGATGAGAAGGGACTTGGCAAGGTTGGAGGAATGGTCAGAAGTATAGCAGTTTAGATTCAGTGCAAAGAAGTGTAAAGTTATGCACCTGGATAACAAAAACCCATGGGAAGAGTACACAATGGGGAGTGGAGTTAGTAAAAAAATAACAAACATTTGTCAATGCCGAATGTTTGCTTGCTGGTATTGGCATTGGCAGTGTAGGAGTTAGAGAGCTGCATAATAGGAATGGCAGTGAAGTATTAAACTGAAGTCAACTCCACCACCACCCTGAAGAGACTGACAGGCATTGGGGTGTGTCTTTGGGTCGTCAGGCATAACGGCCACGTCATTTCACCACACCCTACCCTGCAGACACCGACAAATGTCATGGTGTGCCTTGGGGTCTTTGGCCCTTATGCTCACCCCATTCCATCAGGAAATACGGTGAGATCAGTGCTGTATAGGAGAATGTGGTGAACTTTGGGGCTGAAGAGTCTAAGGCACACCTCGATGCCTCTCACTGGCTGCAGTATGTGGAATAGTATGAGCATTACAGGCGAGAATCCCAAGTCACACCCCTGATGCTTGTTAATCTCTACAGGGTGGGGCGTTATAGTCAGAAACCCTTACGTCTCAGGCGTTCGTTGGCGTCTTCACTCCAAATTTTCAACATGGGTTTTTTGTGACCCCCCACCTTATGAACAGTGGCAATATCAGTTTGTTAGCCGAAAGCTGATTTTGCATAGCGACTACACCATTTGGCACCACAGGTGCGAAAACACATTTCAAACAGGATGTGAAAAATGACAGCTGTATTGTTCATGGGGAGGTGGAAAAAATGGCAATGTTGAAAATCTGCAGTGAAAATATTAAAAAAACTGGTGAAGTCACGAGCGTGTGTAGAAACGGGGCAATGCACACCCATAATGCAATTAGTTTGGGGATGTTTTACAGCAGATTGTCAACACAGGTATTTTAGAAACTCCGCTCATGAACAGTGTCACTGTGATTTTCTTTATCTGTCCCGAACAGTGATTTCCCACAGCGACCACGCATTTCTGTGCTGGAAGTGCGAAAACACATTTCGGCCATGGTGTGAAAAATGACAGCTGTACTGTTCATAAGGAAGTGTGGAAAAATGCCAGTGGTGAAAATCTGGACTGAAAATATTAGAAATCCATGAACGTACGAAGGTGCATGGAAACTGACAAATGGTCGCTCGTTACACAGTCATTTTATGGACTTTTTTCACCAGATGTTTAGCATAGCCATTGTAACACCTCTGTTCATGACCAGTGTCACTTTTCTTAATCAGTTTTCTTAATCTGTCCCGAACATTGATTTGGAACACCGACTGCGCCATTGTGCGCTACATGCACGGAAACACGTTTTGGGCGAGATGTGAAAAATGACAGCTGTACTGCTCATAAGGAGGTGTGGTAAAATGGCAATGTTGAAAATCTAGAGTGAAAATAGTGAACATTCACGAACGTACGAGGGTGCGTAGGAACAGCGCAACGCATGCTCGTAAAGCAGTAATTTTGGGGAATTTTTTCACCAAATTTTTAACATAGCCATTTTAACACTTCTGCTCATGAACAGGGTCATTGTGATTTTCTTAATGTGTCTCGGACAATGATTTCGCACACCGACTGCACCATTGCGCACTACATGCATGGAAACACATTTTGGGTGAAATGTGAAAAATGACAGCTGTACTGCTCATAAGGAGGTATGGTAAAATGGCAATGTTGAAAATCTGGAGTGAAAATATTGAAAATGCATGAACTTATGAGTGTGCATAGGAACAGCGCAACGCATGCTCGTAACACAGTCATTTATGGAGTATCATCACCAAATTTTCAACATAGGCATTTTAGGACCTCTGCTCATAAACAGTGCCACAGTTAGTTACTTAATCTGTGCAGAACACTGATTTCCCACACCGACTGCGCTATTCTGCACCGCAAGTGCGAAAACACATTTCATCCAGGGTGTGAAAAATGACAGCTATACTGTTCACAAGGAGGTCTGAAAAAATTCCAATGTTGAAAATCTGTGGTGAAAATATTGCAAATTCATAACGTTACGAGCGTGCATAGCAACTGGCAATGCACGCTCATAAAACAGTCATTTATTTTGGATTTTTACCACCAAATTTGCAACATAGGCTTTTTGTGATCCCACCTCATGAACACTGGCACTGTCATTTCATTAATCGGTCCTGAAAGGTGATTCCGCACAGTGACTGCAAAATCACCTTTCCGGGCCAATTAATGCCATGACAGTGAAAGAACTCATGAGGAGGGGTCCCAAAAACCCCTTATTGAAAATTTAGTGGCAAAATTCCAAAAAATGCCTGAGATATGCATTAAAGTTGAAAAAACCCTATTTATTACATTATACAGCTTACCGACATTTCCTCAGTTTGTGGTTGGCTTTGAAGAGTGCAGACGTGTTTCCGGTCCACCGAAGATCGTCACGCTGGACTCCAGAGGTAAGTATGGGGTGAGGGGGGGTGTGGGGAGGCAGGGTGCGCAATGGGTGGGTGTGGGTTGTGGCTGGATGGGCCAGGAGACCGCCAAGGAACGGTTTCCTTATTTACAGGGGTGAAAAAAAAAAGACTTCACGGGACCATTTTTTATTTACAGGGGCATGTGGCACGCTGGGGTGGGCTCCCAGCATGCTACCAGAGTCTTGCTTTTGGGGGGGGCAGCTGTAGCCGACAGGGGATTGGGCACCCCAGTCAGCAAACAGCAAAAGGGTAGGGAATTCCTTTCTGCTGATGGGGATTGGGCACCCCTGTTGGCAAACAACAAAAGGGGGTGTAATTCCTTTCTGCCAATGGGGATTGGGTACCCCCATCAGCAAACAACAAAAGGGGGGGATTTCTTTCTGCCGACGAAGATTGGGCACCCTGTCATCAGACAATAAAATGGGTACATTATACCGACGGGGAGTGGCCCCCGTCGGCAGATAAACATGATGGGTGGGGTAACATTGTTTGAGAACATGGCGGCAAGCCGCCTCCATGTTCACAAACAATATCAGGGTTCCTACATCCCGCCCTGCAATGACGGGTTGCTCCCTCATTGCAGCAGATGGCTGATGCTGCAATGATGAGGTGGCCCCTGATTGCAGTGGCTAAATTGTCACAAGTTGGAAGCAACGTTCCAAACTACTGTCACCGGCTGTGTCCCTCATTATTTGTGGACATCACATATGCCCCAAAATGCCATGCAAGTACTGGCCTCAGCAGTGCCACGCCTCCAGAACCTGCTTCGGCACCAAGCTGCCGCAATATGTTTCTTGTGCTGCACGCAAGCAAACATAAAATTGGGAAGAGACCTCAGGGTAGTCATATCAGATGTCCTAAAGGTTAGCATGCAATGTGAGAAGGCAGTAGGGATGGCTGGGGGGATACTGGGATGTATAGAGAGAGGCATCACCAGTAGAAAACAAGAAGTTGTTATCCCTCTGTACAGACAGTCGGTGAGACCCCATCTGGAGTGATGCATGCAGTTCTGGAGAACCCCTCTCCGCAAAGACATAGACAGGATGGAGGCAGTCCATAGGAGGGCAACTAAAATGGTACAGGGTCAGCAATAGAAGCCATATGAGGAGAGACTAAAGGAGCTTAATATGTATGCCCTTGAAAGGCTGGAGAGAGGGAACATGATAGAACATTTTAAGTACCTCAAATGAATCAACAAAGTCCAAGACAGTAGCATCTTTCAGAAAAAGAGATGTGCAAGAACAAGGAGACACAATTTGAAGACAGAGGGGGGATGGCTCGGTGCAAAGTGAGGAAGTATTTTTTCACAGAGAGGGTGGTGGACACATGGAACAGCCTTCCTGTGGAGGTCATGGGGTCAAAAATAGGTGGGACATTCAAGAATGCATGGGACAGACATAAGGCAATTCTTGTGGGGGATAGGAAGAAATACGTTGTTGGTTAACTAGGATCTGCAGCTTATCCTGTAGGTAGGAAAATGGGCAGACTAGGTGGGCCAAGCAGTCCTTATCTGTCATCAAAGTCTATGTTTCTATGCCAGTATCTGTCCCTCACTATGGGAGCCACAATCTTTGGTCCTGGAATCCTGATTTGGACCAATTGGAACCAAGGGGCTCTCAATGGGTCCTGGTTACAGTGCCTTATGGGTAAAGCTGTGAACTTTCAGGCTGGCACCTAAAATAACCAGTAAGGGTGCTGAAACTGTGATTAACAGACAAGGTAGCCAACCAGAATACAGAAATCCTGGATTAACTATGGGACTGTTTAAACAGAGCTGAGTTCAGTTCAAGCCACCGAAAAGGTAACAGCTTGTGTGTGGGCTGAGCAAAACTCCACTGGGATAGGCCCGTATTTGCCTCCCAGGGACACAACTCAATCCCAAAAGGGGATCAATTTAAATCAGAACTGCAACTAAGGCCAGCCTGTTGGCGCAGTGGTTGGATTTCCGCTTGCAACGCCTGCGACCCGGGTTCGGGAATGAGCCTGGGTCACTGGAGGGCCGGAGGGGGGGAGAAGAATGGATCATCCCAAAGACAGCTCTCCTTCTACAAGGGGAGGGTGAGGGAACATTCCAGTGCCTTCTGGCTCCTAGCAGAGGCTGGGAGCATCACAGGACACCGGATCACATATCTCATCGGGGAGCGGCAGACGTCAGCATCAGCCATTGCATCACTATGCCACCCCGAGTCAAAAAGAGGAAAAATGGCTGGGTGCTCACCGGATGACGGCCTCCAGATCCTCTGCACTTCTGAACCCTCCAGGGAGCTGCTTCCTGCGGGCCTTAACAGCATCCCACAGCCTATAAGGTAGGTGCTAGTGTTTCCCTCCACTGGTGCATCCCCCCCCCCCAGCGAAGGGAAACGTCGGGATACTGTGGGAAGGGCTGCAATTTGGGGCTTGCGGGGTGGTCAGGACTCGAGTGAGGCAGTAGGGAGGTATAGCGGAGATGATCGTAGGAGCGCCTGAAGGAGAGGGGGCACCTGAGCAGGAGTGAGGGGAATAAATACAATATTAAAAAAAAAAAAGAACTGCAACTAAGCAGCATGAATAGGTTTCTGTAGCCAAGATCTAGAAATTGGGAAACTGGACATTCACCAGAAAAAAGAAAGTTTGTTTTCTTTCTGGAACTACAGTTGTGGCCTACAGCATGTGTGGAGACATTAGTTCCCTGCAACAAAGTCTTAATTATTTCCATTCTGATAAAACTGGATAAGACCAAGCTGTTGATTGTGGACCTGGGTCATCTGGAGGTAGGTCTGGGGGCTAGGCAGCCTTCGGGTTTATGGTTTAATAGCGTCCAGCTCATGACCTCAGACCGGGTGCATAACCTCAGCGTTATTTTAGACAGTGGTTTGACCCTGAAATCTCAGGTGTCTACCATTGTCAAATCTTGTCTTATCATCTGAGGAATATCACCTGGGTGAAACTCCTGGTTCCTCCGTCTGACCTCCCTACATTGGTCCACGCCTTTGTGACCACCCACCTTGATTACTGCAATGCCCTCTACCTGGGGTTGATATCCATTGCTTGCAGCTAGTGCAGAATGCTGCAGCCAGGCTTTTGACAGGTACATCTAGGGCTAGTCATATTACACCTGTGCTGCGTGAACTGCACTGGCTGCCTGTACAGTAGCGGATCACCTTTAAAGTCGGTTTACTGACCTACAAAGCCCTACATGAAACAGGTACCTGCAAGCTCACCTAACTCCCTACTGCCCCTCCTGCCCACTCCAATCTGCCGATGAAAGATTGCTAGAGATTCCCAGGGTTCGGTTAAAAACATCTGGCGCACATGCTTTTTCTTTTGCTGCTGCTGCCCTGTGGAATTGTCTGCCTCATCGATTAAGGGAATACCTGACCATCTCTAGTTTTAAATTGGAGTTCAAAACTTACTTGTTTCACCTGACTTTTCCTGATGGTTTTTAGAACCTTTAGCTGCCTATGGATGTTATTATTTGTTTTAAAAATTGTTTGTGTTCTAATTTTATTGATTGTACAGTGCCTTGGCATTGGAAAGGCACTTTATAAATAAACTTTTACTTTACTTTGTTACTTATACTTTAAATGGTACCATCTGATTTTATTTGCCAGTTAATGTGTTTAAATGTGACAGGGTCATCTGGCCAGGATTACAAATGGTTTCACAAACGTGCTGCTCAAGTTTAATCACTTTTCTTTCCATCAAGTGCCCTGGCATCAGCTACAATGCTGGCCAACCCTCTGCACTGCCTCACATATGCCTGTTTTCCACTCTGGGTACCCAGTAGTTACAAAGACTAATAAGTCAGTAACTAAAGTAATTAAGCAAATAAGCCTGTCTTAGTAATCATTTGCATAGATTCTCACCCCCTTCCTTGCTCTCGTCCCTTCAATAAATCTGATTTACTATATTACTGTTAACCTGGCTTGTGAGCATTTGATTACCTAGTCCAAAGTTACTAAAATCTTAGCAAAGCATTCTGAAAGTGCATGTTTGTGCTATTGAAACTATTTCTAACAGGGCATTGCAGGATGAATGTCAAGGGACCAAACTGCTGGTAAGTGGATGGTACAGGAATGCATCATTAATGCTGGTATCAAACTGTATTTTAAGCACTAAGTGTTGCAGTTGTAGAAATAAGGGTACAAGGTCACTAAGTGGGATTGTGGGTGGTTATAGCTCCCAAGGGGCTGTACCAATTCTGTAAGGAATCCACTTAAGCACTACTCTGGGTGAAGGCACTAAAATTATATGTACACTGTTGGTAGGGAGACCCCAGTAGAAGTTAATTCTGATCCCAGGCCCCTCAATCTGCAGTTAGGGCAGCAGGCGGGGTAGTAGTTCTCAGTATAATGATGCCAGGGTTACACTCACATAACAGAACAGTTTTATTAGGTATGCTATCAGATCCTCAGTTGGCTTGAAATTAATGATATCCCACATGTTGTTAGTTTGACTCCCAGTCAAAATGCTGGAATGAAATGGTATCAAGCATGAGACCTATAGCATGTTATTTCCTGTCTGTATAGAACCTCCAGTAAAAGATGGGTTTATCAATGTTTTCAATGTGTGCTTTACTGTTTGTGTAGATCCTGATGCTTAACAATGTTTTCTGATTTAAACCAAAACATTTACAGCTGGCATCAGTAGAACCCAATTACACAAACTCTCTTCAAAGTGTGAACTTCCAGACCTTCCAGTCTTAATGACAGAAGCCTGAAAGAAAAAAATAATTCTGACCCCATTGCTTATACCTGCTGTGAAGTCATAATGCTTTCCTTATGACATCACAACCTGTAGCCAAGGAAAGGATTTTAATGTCACAAGTGAAAGATTTTGACTTTAAAGCAGGAAAACCAGATGAGAGATGAAATCTAAGGGACGAGTAACCTGTTTTACTGCAAATGTCATCAGCTGTAAATAACAGGATGCCCAGCAATGTTTTTTTGTTTATTTTTATGAGGGTTGAGTCCTGCTGATGCCTGCAGTAAATGTTTTGTAGAAAGCCAGAAAATCACTTTACATTTTAAAATAGCCTATAATGTTGCAGCATATATTATAGGTGTCCTAGAGAGTTAAAGCCTCACTTTTGAGTTAAACTAGAAAATTTGCACTTTAATAACTTCCCAACTGTTCAAGCAATTTGCATGACATTTTGCATGCTACATCAGGGACCAAGGATCTCTTGGTGTAGCAAGTTTCATTCCAGTCGGAAGTGTAGATGCAGAGGTATGGAGTGTCCAAAAACATAAAAATTACCATTTTTTAAATTCTTTGTCAGGCTGTTCACCAAAAACAGTATGGAATTTTGGTCTGAAACTTTTAGGGTATATACTTCTTTGGTCATATTGGTGCCTTTTGAAGGTTTGGTGAAAAAAATATTAATCCATTAAAAAGTTATAAATTTCAGAGTTTCCCATTATTTTCTATAGGAAAAGTTAGATGTTCACATGGACAAAGGATTCTTTGTCGCAAAAGGAAACACGAAAAAGGATTGTTTCTAGGATCATGGATATGTTGTTCTAGCTGCACTTACTGGCATGTCCTTTCTCTTTATGAATCTTGCTGGAAGGTCTAAAAGCTAGATCCTCTCACCCACCCAGGTGGTATATTCCTCAGCTCTGCCCCATGATGCCAGATCTTCCTTTCTGCTGGAAGATTCAGGTTCCTTCCTTACCACTTCCGTGTTGAGAAGGCCCTGGCACTCAGTTCTTTGGTTTTACTGATTATTAAAATTATTGGAATTTCTTCTCGCAATGATTGCGACTGCGATAGAGGACAAGTTCTCACCCAGGTTCCGCTGGTGTCCCTGTGGGCAGAAGATGTCTAGTACTGACTCACATGCCATGAGCATGTACTGCCTGGGCCATGACCATGAAACTCAGGCCTGCGATCTAGGTTGCACCTTTCATCTGGTGGTTCTGGATGACTGCCTTGCGTGTCTTTAGCTTGGATGTTCAGAGAAACAGCACCCACTGGTCAAATCTAAGGATGCCCATCATGTGATCTCTGTAGTTGCAGGATCCACAAAACAATTGGAACAGATGAAGGCCTTTGAAGAAGAAGTGTCTCACACCACTACTCTCTCCTCTTCACCCTCGATTTTCATTCCTTTTAAACTGGGATCCTCTTTTTCTGGCTTTTTTAAGGACCTTTGCAAATCCCTCCCTACCAGAGGGGAGTGCCTGGTACTCTTGTCTCCCAATTCTTTTAAAAGGATTCAGGTGAGTCGAGAGAAGCTACATCTTGTCAATATCACTCTTGGGACAGAGAGTGATCTCGGTCCCAGGAGCCCCCAGTTTCGACTTTGGTCTATAATGCGGCCTCAGCCACCAACCTCATGGTGATCCCATCAGGTCAGCTGGCCAAGATGTGGGATGATGACCTGGTTGAGATTGTTCTCGACACTGTTGACCCATTGTTGACTGATGAGGTCAATAATTCCCCGTTTAGGACTCCTGTCCTGACGGGCCTTGCCGATGAGGAAACCCAGCCTGCGGGGAATCCCGCAGCGGTGGTAGTCCCTGACCTGGAGAAGCCTAGGTTCTCCCCGACTCCTACCCAGCACCCCCATCAGTCCCCCCCAATGGTTGAGGTCAAGGTCTGGGACATCCTCAACTGAAAGGCCAAGGAAGTCTCATAAGTGGTGCTCCAAAAAACATCATCACTGCCATTCATCCTCTTCCTCTTCAGATGAGGAGAGGCTCTGATGCAAGTTGCATCGGTGCTATGAGGACTTAATGTGGCAGCAGTTAGTTGTGTCTAGTTTGAAGTCTGCGACTTCTACTCTGGCCATCACCTACCTGTCACCATCCAGCCTGATGTAGACCACTCTGATTCAGACCCTCCTGACTTGGCCAAAAATGGCCTCTCCATGTATCCTGGTGGAGCCCCCACCTAAGCAGCCCCCCTCGGGGGCTCCTACTAAGGAGTCTTGGCCCATTAAGGGCCTTCCATACAGGCTGTGTGTCACCCTCACTCCTGACTGTCCACAGCAGGTCGATAGTGACTCAGGTTGTCGGCCACTTTATCTGGATTCTTCGGGGTCTGAGGAATCAGAATTGACATCTCATCTTTGTGATGATGATGCCATGAGTCTCTCAGCAGAGGAGGGGCCTACAACCTTCTTGTGCAGCCTCCGTCTCATCACTGAATCTATGGGGATGAAGCTGGAGCCCGTGGAGAAATGGGCAGCATACCCCTTAACTGACATCCTCAGGAAAGGGGATTCTCTGACAGAGACCTTCCTAGTTGCCGAAGCCATTGTTGGCTAGGCCTTGGAGCTCTAGCAACACCCTGCCTCCTGCCCCATGTCTTCGGCCAGGATGGCCCACAAATATGTGGCTCCCAACGGCTCTCTTTCAGGGTTTACACAGCATCCCTCAGCTGAGGGAGTGGTGACCAAGTCTGTGTTCTGGTGCTCAGGGAATTCAGGGGACACCAATAGACCTCTGGACAAAGAGTACAAAAAATTGGACCATTTGGCCAGAAAGGTCTATGCTGCCTCTTTGTGCGGTCTCCATCAGGAGAGTTCAGCTGTGATCATGGGGCATTTCTCCCATGCCCTTTTGGGTTCTTTGGATGAGGTGCTTTCTCATCTCCCCGCAGACCTTCAGACTATGGTCAAGCAGATTTGGGACCAGGGTCAGGCTGTTGCCAGGCAATAACTCCAAATGGCCCTGGACCTCGGGGATCCATGTGCCTGTTTGGTGGCAGCCACAGTTGCCATGTGCCGCAGGGCTTGACTGTGGGACTCAACCTTTACAACCAACACCAAGCACAATTTGGTGGAAGTCCCATTCCTGGGTATCAACCTGTTTGGCCCAGGACTGGACGGCCACCTAGAACATATCTAGAAGTCCAATACCACCTTGTACTCCATTATGTCTGCCCAAAAGGAATCCCAGGGTTCCAAGAAGCAGAAGAAGAAGAAGAAGAAGAAGAAGAAGAAGAAGAAGCTCTTTTGGCCTTCTGCCCATGTGGCCAAGCAGTCCCAGTTTCAAACAGGGCAGCATCTGCAGGCCCAGCCTTGGCGCTCTCAGCCCAAGCCAGGAGCTGAGTCAGCCCACAAACTGAGGGGAAGGATCCAGGTGGTTCCACTACTGGACCTTTCTCTTCTAGGCCAGCTCAGTGATGGGATGGGGTGTTCAGCCCCATACCCATCATGACTTCTCTGGGTCCTCCCATGGGTCCTGGTCTGCTGTTGCAATGGACAGCTGGGTTCTGGAGGCAGTTGACCAGGGTCTGCCTCTGGAATTTGAGCAGTACCCTCCAAGCCGAACCCATGCCCCTTATGAGGAAAGGGTAACAGTGCACAATTAGTTGGCTACTCAAGATGACATTGCTCAACTCTTCTGCAAGGAGGTAGTAGTCAGAGTCATAGATTCCCCAGTCAGTCCAGGGTTCATTTCCAGGTACTTCCTGGTCCAGAAACAGATGGGGGGCTGGCACCTCATTCTAGATCTGCAAGACCTGAATCAGTTTCTCAGGTCTCTCACCTTCTGGATGGTAACTCTGTTCCAGATCTAACCAACTCTATAGCAGAACATGTGGTTCTGCTCCCTGGATCTTTAGTATGCATTCTTTCATGTACTGATCCATCCATCTCACCTAAGGTTCCTCCACTTCTGAGCAGAAAGGACCCTATGTGAGTTCCAAGCCATGTCGTTCGGCCTATCATCTGCCCTCAGGGTCTTCACCAAATGCATAGTAGTGGTGGTGACCCACGTTTGGCATCAAAGAGTCAGAGCATACCCCATCTCAACAACAGGCTGATAACAAGTCCCTCCAGGAGGGAGGGAGGCAGAAAGGTCCAGGGATCTGGCCCTTCAGACCTGTCTCATAGTTGGCCTCCTGGTCAATGAGGTCGTCAGAACTTGTGCCTTCGCAGGTGATTTGTTTCACTGGGGCAGAGCTCGACTCTTGCCAAGCCAGTGCTAGGCTCCCGGCGGACAGGGCAGTGGTTCTGTCCTCCTTTGCCCGACCATTTCTGGTTGGACACTTGCACCCTGCCCAGGACTTCCTACACCTTACACAGCAGCATGCATCTCTGTGGTCTGATGGGCCCTGTGGCATATGCACCCCCTTCAGTGGGAGCTGGCCGCCTAGTGGTCGAAGTGTCAAGGTCATTTTGACCAGCTGGTCACTGTAATTCAGAAGATATGGGACACTCTCCAATGGTGGACTGTCCTGAAACATCTGCAGGGAGGGATTCTGTTTGTCTGCCCTGAGCCAATGGCTGTTCTTATGACCTACGCCTCTCTCATGGGCTGGGAAGACCACATGGGGTACCACTGAGTCCAAGGCTCTGGACCCCCAAGGAATCCCAATGTCACATCAATCTGCTGGAACTCCAAGCAGTCCAGCTCACACTGACTGCCTTTATTCCATTTCTTCGGGGTCAAGAGGTTCAGATCCAGATGGACAACACCACAACCATGTACTATCTCAACAAACAGGGCAGAATGCACTCCCAGCCTCTGTTCAGGGAAGCGCTTTGCATCCGAACCCTCATTAGCAGACTGGAGGCAGATCTCCTAGCCATTTATGTGGCAGGAGCCTCAAATCAGCTGGTGGATGCCCTCAGCCAGGTAGGCGAGGCATCCCACAAGTAGTCTCCCCATCCAGAGGTAGTTCACAGTCTGTTCTCCCAGTGGGGCATCCCTCAGGTGGATCTGTTTGCCTCCAGGGAGAACACAAAGCTGAGGCTGTTCCATGCCCTCCACCAACAGGGTTCACTGCATGGGGATGCCTTCTTGAGGCTGTGGATCCCAGGCCTCTTCTATGCCTTCCCTCCATTTCCATTGAGTCACAAGGTGCTACTCAAGGTGAGGAGGGACAAGGCACAGGTGATCCTGATAGCTCCAGACTGGCCCTGCCAGTTCTGGTATCCAGATCTCCTCAGCTTCAGCACCAGACTGCTGAGGCATCTTCCAGCATGCCCAGAACTGATTTCAGTCAATCAGGGGAATGTATTCCATCTGGACCTTCAATCCCTGCACCTGACAGCCTGGTTCCTGAGCGGCTAGAGTACCAGGCTTTGGGTGTCTCCGACAATGTACTCACTGTAGTTGAGACATTTGGGAAAGAGTCAACCAGGAGGTGCTATGCCTTCAAATGGAAGAGAATTTCCAGTTGGTGTCAGGGCAAAGACCTAGACTCTGCTTCCTGCTCTGTGGTAGCATTCTCAACTACCTTTGGTCCCTCTCCAAAGGAGGTTTTCGGTCTATGACCCTAACGGTGCACCTGGTAGCCATCTCTGCTTACCTGGCGCATGCTGGTCAACAGACGGTGGCACAGGAGAAGGTGGTCTGGCATTTTTCCAAGGTCTTACCCACATTTCCCCTAGAGTATGTGAAGAACTACTACCATGGGATCTACTGCTGGTACTATACTGGCAAAGCTCATGGGAAAGCTATTTGAACTGATGCACAAGTGTGAGATGTCACACCTGTAGTGGAACACCACCTTCTTGGTGGCTATCACATCAGCCAGAAGGACTGGGGAGCTACAGGCATTCTCTGTTGAGTCTCTCTATCTGGTCTTTCACAGGGACAAGGTGGTCCTGCACCCCAACCAGAAATTCCTTCTGAAGGTTGTATCAGATGTTCACCTTAATCAGGAGTTTACTCTGCCAGTGTACTACCCTAACTACACCTCGGAGGCTAAGAACAGGCTCCATACTTTGGACCTGAGATAAGTGCTCTCTTATTAGAAGGAGCAGATAGCTAAAGTTTGGGGAGAGGTTTGCCAGCTGTTTGTCACCTACACTGAAACTGCACCTGGCAGACCTGCAGTGAAGTGGACAATTGGCAGATGGATTACATCATGCATTGATCTCTGCTATCAAGGGATCCTCCCGTAGGGCTAAGTGCTCATTCCACCCACCATACTGCTGCATTGGTGGCTGCTTCCAGGGACGTCCCTATCCTGAATATCTGCAGAGCTGCTACCTGGAAGTCAGCAAACACCTTCATTACCCATTACTACATTGATCTAGAGTCACGCTGGGATGCTGGTTTTGGGGCCTCAGTTCTCCAATTCTTGTTCCCCAGGTACGTTTTAAGGGTGTGTGTGTGCCTTGCCGCCCTCCTCCCGGAGAACTGCTAGGAGTCTGCCAAAAAGTATGGATAGAACAACATATCCATGATCCTAGAAAAACAGGTTACCTGTAACAGTAGTTCTTTGGAAGCAGTATAGCTCAGTGGTTTAAGGCTCTGCGCTGCAAACCTGGAGACCTGGGTTTGAATCCTACAGTGTGACCCTGAGCAAGTCATTTAACTTTCTTGTGCTCCCTAGTCACACCTATAAACAAGCTTTTGTCTTAGTGTGTCTCTTCTGATAAAAAAAAAAAAAAGGAGTGGTGTATGTTGTTCATCCACACTGACCCACCCAATCTCCCCAACTTCAACGCAAAACCCTCTGCTTCCAGCAGGCAAAGATCTAGTATCATGGGGTGGATCCAAGGGATATATCACCAGGGTGGGAGGGAGAAGCCAGTTTCTAGACTTTCAGGCAAGTTTCTTAAAGGGAAAGGACATGCCAACAAGTGTGGATGAACAACATATACCACTCCTAGAACTACTGTTACAGGTGAGTAACCTGTTTTTTTTTTTTTACAAGTTATGAAAAAATAATTATTATTTTTTTCCATTCTCTTTTTGCCACCAGGTTCCCCTAGCCCCGTTCATGGGCTCACCTAACTCTGGTAACCCTAACCCCTCATACTCTGGGACACCCCCTGCCGAGTGGGGCCACTGGAGGCAGAACTGAAGCTGGCCAGAGGGACTGGGCACTTGGAGCTGGCTCATACGTGGGGGACCAGCATTTTTTTCTATGGTGTTCTTCGCTTGGAGCCGAGGGATGTGCAATGATGCAATGGATGAAACTCCAGCATTTGTCCCCAGCTCCGCCCCTATTGCAGTGTGGTGCCCTGTCCCCCAGCCTCTGCCAGAGGGTAAACGGGCACCAAGGCTAAGACACCCCCTTTACGGAGAAAGAAAGCAGTCCTCCGGATGCTCAATCCTTCTCTCCCCTTCTGACCCCTGGCGGCCCCTGTCTGTTCCCGAACATAGGTCACCGGCATGGCACAAGGTGTGGCATCCAGCACCTCGACCGTCAGCACCACTGCGCTGGCATGAAAAAAAGGATTCTTAGATATCTGTTTCTTTGTAATTGCACACTGAAGAAAGGGCTTGGAATTTTGAGTACAAAGGGCTTGCCCCACAAATGTGTCTTTTGCTGGTTTGGTGAAAAAAATACTTATTTGGTCTGGAGTTCTGTTGGTTTAAATTTTCTTTTGTTTCCCATAGGATAATGTTATAATGTATAGTATACACAGCTGCTCTTTGTCAGTCCCCTGTGAAGAAATGGTTTGCAATTTTGGTCTGAAATTTTCAGGTTACAAAGGCCTTGCCCCACAGATATGCCTTTTTCTGGTTGGATGAAAAGATTTGATACTAACTTGGTGTGGGGTTATAGTTAGAGTTCATTCTTCACATCTATGTTAAACTCGAAATGTTGCACTTTAACAATTTTATAACCATTCAAGCACGTTGCAAGAAATGTTGCATGTGCCATCAGGGACCAATGTTTTCTTGATATTCAAAGTCTCATTTTAGTTAGATGTGTGAGTGAAGGGATATAGAGTGTGAAAAATGAAACAATTACCATTTTTTGTAAGATTTGGCGTGGAAATTTGGTTTGAACTATGTAGGATAGAAAGGTCTTGGGTGACAGATGTGCCTTTTGAAGGTTTGACGAAAAAATAATGATCCATTCAGAAGTTATTCAGTTTTAAAGTTTCCCATTATTTTCAATGGAAGCAGTTAGACGTGAACATTGACAAAGGATTTTTTGTCACCAAAGGAATCATGAAAAAGGATTCTTTTTCACAATTTGAGAAAAAATAATTCTAAGATAACTGTTAGTTTGTCACAGCACACTGGGCTTGGAATTTTGGGCTGAAATTTTCAGGGTACAAAGGGCTTGTCCCACAGATGTGCTATTTTCTGGTTTGTTAAAAAAATATTTATTAGGTCTGGAGTTCTATAGGTTTAAATTTCCTTTATTTCCCATAGAATAACACTATGATGTTAAGTGTACACCGCTTCCACCACTGCCCTCAGGTGCATATCTATGGCTTTGAACAAAGCTTGCCGGCTCATCACTGGATCCCTTCATCTCACCCATACGTGTGACCTATACACCCAAACTGGTTGGCTTCAACTCTCAAGCCACATCAAGTATCTAACAGCTGGACCACAGTTGCAGTGAGGTCGTGAGGGAGTCGAACCTGTCCTCCCCCAAGCTGAAAGTGAGCAGCTGGACCACAGCTGCAGTGAGGTCATGAGGGAGTCGAACCTGTCCTCCCCAAGCCGAAAGTGAGCAGCTGGACCACAGTTGCAGTGAGGTCGTGAGGGAGTTGAACCTGCCCTCCCCAAGCCAAAAGTGAGCAGCTGGACCACAGATGCAGTGAGGTCGTGAGTGAGTCGAACCTGCCCTTCCCCAAGCTGAAAGTGAGCAGGTACAGATTTCAGAAAAACAAAGCCCTGAGGAGCCAGACTGAGTAAATACTCGTACGCTGCCATGAAGCTCTCTCTCTCTGGTGTTCTACCGTTTGACTGTTGGACTTTAAGACTAAAAGACTTTAAGACTAAAAAAGTTAAAAGGATTTACTTTCTGTCCCCACACAGATGGAGATAGTTTATTTTATTTCTTTGTGCCAAAAACTCTGCGTAATTAGTAGCCTGCAACTGCATTTAAGATCGTTTGCATTTTGGCACCAATTACACTGTTTAAAAATTGCCCATTGGAATCCTGCCCAACGGGCTTTGCAACCCCTCAGTAGTACCTGCCTTTAATTTAATCTAAAGTTAAGAAGCCAGTCCACCAGCAACAGAAGCCTAATCTTAAATGTAACATAGCTCTCCTATTTTCACTTGGGCTGCCTGTTCTACCTGCCTTGTAAATCGAGTGAAATTGTGCTTATGTTAACTGAGCTAGGATTATTAAATTCACCTACATTCAAGGCTTCAGGTCTGCCTTCTACAAGTGCTGAGTATTAGAGTGCCCACACTTAAACTCACAATTGGGAGTTGTAAGTCAGCGCAGTTTCAGCAATCCCATAGCTGTGCTCCGGTTTCCTTTCTGGCGCCACGGCAGCAATTGGTGCGTTCCTGAAGCTGCTCTGTTTTGTTAGCCCTCCCCCAGTCTCCTACCCTACATAACCCTGTTCCTCTCTACCTGTCCTTTGTCCACAGCTGGACCACGGTTGCAGTGAGGTTGTGAGGGAGTTGAACCTGCCCTCCTCCAAGTCAAAAGCGAGCAGGTACGGATTTCAGAAAAACAAAGCCCCGAGGAGCCAGACTGAGTAACCACTCGTATGCTGCCACTAAGCTCTCTCTGGTGTTCTACCGTATGCCCCTCCACCCCCACCACCACCCTTGCTCAATACGTGTGTGTGTGTGTGTGTGTGTGTGTGTGTGTGTGTGTGTGTATATATATATATATATATATATATATAGCCAGGATCACATGATCGTTCAGAACCTATCAGCCCACTTTGCCATCAGTATCCTATACTTGTTCATCACTAGAGGTCACCATACCATCCAAGTGCCTTTAAATAATTCAGTCAGTAAAAACATGAAAACCTACATGTCAGTGCTCATCCTAAGCACCTCAGTACTCCCATTTTTCTCTCCTCCCTTCCACTCCCGAAGTGCAAGACCCACCATTATGGGACACATTATGCTGGTCATCAAATGGCCACTGTGCAGTACCCACCACAGTGTACCCTCTATCACCTATACTCTCAGATCGAGTCAGCAACAAACTATACCCAGCACATTAGATGCACTATCATTAGGACCACCTTGAAACTCCACTCTCTCATGCCACCAGACCCACCCCCCCCCAAGTGGACCACATCCCGTTTTGGCTCCAGCTCTCACAGTCAAACTTGTCCGCACCCTCCCAATGCCGATCTGGCCCACCAAAAAACACACTGCTCCTAGCTTCTGTCACTTTTCACCCAAACTGCACCGGATAGCACTTCTTCGGCATACTCTCCTCCTCCTCCTCCTACTATCAGGTAATATACATCCCGATTCAGGACCCCCTGCAGTAGGACCCTCCAAGGAGGTTAGACATGGCAACCTACTGCTAACCTCCCTCAATATCTGTAGCCTACTGCTGGCCTCCCTCAATATCTGTAGCCTATTCAGGAAATTCACTCCTCTCCAGGGGTGGATTGCACAACACGACTCAGACATCCTTGGCTCATCAGAGACCTGACTCTCAAAAAAGTATCCCTGATGCCTCTGTCACCCTCAATGGCTACTCATTCTTCTGAACAGACAGGCTAGGCAAGCGGGGAGGTGGTTGTGCCATCCAAGTCAAAACATACCTGCAAGCCATATCAGTCCCACTTTCACCTCCAGCCCATGGTGCCCAAGCCATTACTGTAAAGGTCACCCGTGGCAATCCTGGTAAAACTCTTTACATTAGGTCAGTATATCTCCCCCCATGAACCAAAAACCAGCCTTCGATGCTATACTGACAAGCATCACCCATCTCCCGCCAAGGAGTGAAATAATTATAATGGGTGATTTCAACGTGAATTGGCTATCCCCCACATCTACGACCGACAAAGACGCCATCCTTGCTTATGACCTCGACCAGGTTGTCCAATCCCCTACCAGACTAGACCCCAGAACAGGGTCCTCCACACTTATCAATCTCATCCTTACTAACCACCCCACCAACCTCTCCAAGGTTAAAGTACTCCCTGATGCAATAAGTGACCACTCCCCAGTCGCCTGCTGGTGGTCTAGCAAACTTCCACCCAGCCTCCCTAAAATAGCAGTCCAAAGGCATCTCAAAAAAGGTGCCCTCTCACACCTCAAAACATACCTCACTTCATGTGACTGGTCTCCCACCCATACTGCTCAATCGGTAGACACCGCCCTCATCTCCTTTATTACCACCTTTAACACGGCCTGTGACATCTTTGCCCCTTTCACAAAGCAGATCTTAAAAAACAGGGATACCTCATGGATACCACAATCCCTGCTTGATCAGATGCACCATAGAGACAACCTCTGGCACAGGGCCCTAAGTTCCCAATCACCCCAGGACAGACAGCTCTACAGAGCATCGAGAAATAAATGCACCTGGGCTATCCGACAAGCAAAGGCAAACTACTATAAACAATCCCTCATCCCCACATGGGGCTCAGGGAAAAACATCTGGAACAATATTAAGGAACTTTGTGGGAAAACTGTCTCCCCTGCCCCTGCACAGCTTCAAGTCGAGGGGATCCTAACCCAGGACCCTTCTACTATCTCCAATACTCTAAACACCACCTTCTCAGACCTCAGTCACATACTCCCACATAACTTCTTTGACCCTGCCCCCAGCTGCCCCTCAGGGTCCTCAGACATGAAGATCCCCCCCCCTCCCTTCTGGCTGTGAATTATCTCCTGCAGGGAGGCTATGTGCTACCTCTCCAAAGCCTTGGCAAACTCGTGCTATAGCAGTGACTCTCTTGACCTCAAACTTCTCTGACTAACTCTGGATGTAACCTTGCCACATCTTACCAAAATACTTAACTGGTCACTTCACCTTTGGCAATTCCCTAAGTTATAGAAAAAAGAAATTATAACACCAGTCCTGAAGAATGGTGACCCCACCTCCCCTAGTAATTACTGAACCATCACGATCCTACCACCCCTCTCTAAGGCTCTCGAAAAAATTGTGTCGGACCAACTTGCAGACTACTTAGACAAACATAATCTGCTCTGTCAAGAACAACATGGTTTCAGGAAGGGCTACAGCACTACCACTGCCCTCCTAGAATTTACATCTTACATACACGAGGCACTGGAACAAGGGTCAGTCGCAGGTGCTATCTATGTCGACTTGACAAAAGTGTTCAACACTGTCATTCATGTCCTACTTCTCCACCCTCTTCCCTCCTACTGTTTCTCCCCTGAGGCCATATCCTGGCTCAAAGACTATCTCACCGGCCGGACCCAACAGGTCAAAATCAACACCACCATCTCCACCAATAAACCAGTCCTAACGGGTGTCCCACAAGGGTCCATTCTAGGCACGCTGCTTTTCACTCTTTTCTTGAACTCCCTCCCTACCTCAATCCTGCAGTGGGAAGCTCTTACTCTATGTGGATGATGCAGTAGTTTTCTGGAAACACCCTGAACATCACTCCCTCCAAATTGCCCTGCAAGGTTTTTTTAGAGAAATAGAATCCTGGTTCACTGAGCATCGCTTAGTACTTAACTACAACAAAACGAAATCTGTGATCTTTGCCCATCATCAAAGCCCCCTTTGTAGTGCCCCCCTAAACATCTCCAACTTGCATGGCTTCCTTCTTGAACAGGTCTCTAACTTCAAATATCTGGGTATCATGCTTGACATGTCCCTCACCTACCACACACATATTAAACACCTCACCTCTGCTGTAAACATCAGGCTGGGGATTCTATATAGACATAAGCAATGCCTACCCCCTCAGGCCCTGCGTCTCACTGTATCCTGCTCATTCCTCTCATTGGTGGACTATGGGATTGCAATCTACGGCACTGCTGACCAAACCACCGTTCACTGCATCACCTTAGCCCTTAACCGGGTATGCCATCTGGCCACAGGCTGTGATAGATTAAGACACACGTATGAGCTCTACAAGCTGGAGGACTGGCTGACCTTCAAAGGGAGGCTCAGATATCACACTTGCCTCCAAGCCAAAAAAATACTTATGAACTTAGCACCCAGAGGCCTACACCCCCTCATCCAGCCAGTCCTACACAGATGGGCCCCTAGATGCCCTGCAAGTACTTCC
The DNA here is from genome assembly GCA_016271365.2 of Neoceratodus forsteri. NCBI lineage: Eukaryota > Metazoa > Chordata > Ceratodontiformes > Ceratodontidae > Neoceratodus > Neoceratodus forsteri. The sequence continues at coordinate 25,919,958 of JADMNL010000035.1, read as the reverse complement.
CTCCTTGTTCTCCACTGTAGAACCTCACTAGGACAAAGGTTCTTCCATTATCATGCCCCCCTCTGGCTCAACAACCTACTACCCTCCATCTCCCTGGCCCCTAATCTGGAACTGTTCAAAACCAGTATCGTGAACCTCTTCCTTGATTCTGGTGATTGTGGCTGTAGCCAATACTCCTCCCCTTGTCCGTATTCTCAAAAGAAGGTGTAGTTAAAAATAAAGGTCCCACAACCCTGCTGTAAATAAACTCTGACTCAGGGCCCTGCTAAAGACCCTCCAAATCTGTAACCAGACTTGTCTAGCAACTATGACATAGGGTCTACTTATGCCCTTGAGGTGGTAGCTATATTTTATGTAATGTTTGTGTTTTCCTGTACTGACGAGGAGCCTTTGCAAAGGAGTCTATGACTCAAAGGACTGTAATTCCAATTCTCTCAATAAATAAATAAAAAAAAACATGCAATGGCTAAAAAAACATTGATGGGCTTTGCCCCCCCTGGAGTTCAAGCTCTGCTGCAACTTGCTCAGAATCCCTGCCTCACCAGGGGCTCTGAATCTCAATTACTGCATATTCCAAGATGCCGGACCTGACAGGGACAAAGATCCTTTGCCTACAGAGCTCCCAGCTGGCTAAATGGTCAAACCAGGGACATCTCCTCCCTACCTAAGCTAGACCCATTCAAATCTAACCTCCACCTATTCCTCTCTGCCTCTAGCACATGTGACTGTCTTCTCTAACCTGCTGTTCCCTTTTTGGCACTTGTCCCTTCTCATCCACCCCCCTAATATCCCCCTCTACCTCCCCCCTCCTTCTCTTACTTGTACTTTCCACTTGCACGTCTTGTGTGTTTTGACAACTGCCTCTGGTAGCATCTTCTCGTGTCTCGCCAAGTTCTCATTATCAATGTTATGCTTGTCCTGTGCATGCCCTTAGTACCACCTAATCTGTAAGTACTCATGTGATGATAAACAACTGTAACCTGTTATCCTGTAATAATTAATGTCCTGCTTGTTTGTTCTCATCCTGACATGGAACCTTTGTAAAAGAGCCTTGGCTCAAAGGTAATTGTAATCCTAGACTCTAATAAATAAAAAAATAAAAAAATTGTTGGTCAGTCCGCTATGAAGAAATGGTTTAGAATTTTGGTCTGACATTTTCAGGGTGCAAAGGCCTTGCCCCACAGATGTGCCTTTTGTTAGTTTGGTGAAAAGATATTAATTTGGTGTGGGGTTATATGGCTTTGAAGTTTTGCATTGTTTGCCATAGGATATCATGCAATGTGAGGTGTTTATTTGGTGCTGCACACCACTGAATGGGAGTACAGAGCCTTCCCATGCTCAGATAAGGATATGCTTATGGTGTGATGGCCCTGTGCTCCCACTGGGAGATAAGGATACAGTTACACTATTTGTGAAGAAGTGTTCCTCTTAATCCCCCCCTCCAACTTTATGCTGTGGCACTTCTGGGTTTTCCTGCAGTTTAGCCTGAAGATACCCTCCCTGTTCATCTTATTAATCCCTTTCAGGTACTTGAAGGTCTCAATCATGTCTTACCTCTCCCTTCTGTCCTCCAGGGAGTAGAGAGTAGATAGGTAGCCACAGACATTGCCAGCTATTTAGAGATATTTCATGACATTTCTAAAGAGTTTCTCTCTGCTGCCCTACTGTGAAATTGCAGAAAGCAGGAGATTTCTCTAGAAATATCACAGAAATTTCAGGAAATAGCTGACAATGTCTGTGGCTAGTGTATTTAAGCCCCTTAGTTTCTCCTCATATGATTTACTCTGCGCAGTTTTGGAGACCCCATCTCCGCAAAGACATAGATGGTGGAGGCTGTCCAGAGGAGGGCAACCAAAATGATGCAGGGTCTGCACCAGAAGGCATATGAAGAGAGACTAAAGGAGCTTAATATGTATACCCTTGAGAAAAGGAGGGAGAGGGAGGACATGATAGAAACTTTCAAGTACCTCCAGGGAATCTACAAAGTCCAAGAGGGTTGCATCTTTCAGAAAAAGAGATGTGCAAGAACAAGGGGGCACAATTTGGAGATAGAGCAGGAACGGCTCAGAGGTAATGTTAGGAAGTATTTTTTTCATGGAGAGGGTTGTGGATGCATGGAACAGCCTTCCTGAAGAGGTCATGGAGTCAAGAGCAGTGGGGGAATTCAAGAATGCATGGGACAGACATAAAGCAATTCTAGTGCAGAGCAGGAGGAAGTAAACTGTTGGTTGACTAGGATCTGTAGCTTATCTATCAGGTAGAGAAATGAGCAGACTAGGTGGACCAAGCGATTCTTATCTGCTGTCAAATTTTATGTTTCTATGTACTCTGCTGCCTTGCAATCATCTTCATAGCCCTCACTAGATGCATACTTCATCTGGAGGGGAAATTTGAAATTGTTATTCTTATTATAATGATGGGAACTTTTTTCATAGAGGGTTCATCTGTGAAGAAACTCCTCATTTTACAGTTTAGTTACTAAGATACTTCATCTTTAAAATTATTAAGAAATTATTTTAAATATCTTAAGGCAGATAGTACAGGTGTAATGTTTCAAAAAGGGTGGCATCAGCAGCATGACTTTCCTTGCTTTCTTCCTTTCCTTTTCATTCTAAGGCAACTGGTAAAGATATAATTTTTCAGAAAAAGTGTGGTTAGTAGCACACACATGTGTATATATGAGCAGCAGCCAGTGTTTTTCAGTTAACAGGTGGAAATGGCAAGGGGTGGAGCTGTGTTATAATTCTCCTTATCTTAAACTTCAGGAGAAAGAAGAAGATGCTACAAGACATGGGCCCACGTCTTATTTTCTTCTATTTGCTGCAAATCTGTATTGCAAAGTATGTGTGTTCATTATAGATCCATTATCTGTAGCTGAGTGTTTGGAGTTTATGAGAATGGGGGGGGAGGTAAATATACAGGTTTGTATTTTCAAAAATTTATTGCAGATGCAGCAGCAAGCTGCATCACTTTTGTTTCACAGATCACAGCTGTGTCTGCATCAAAAGGGTGCACTTCCATCAGAAGATGGGTGCACCACAATTTGCTGACCCTGTACATGCATCTAGATTAGTGATGCCAAAAGTAACACAGACGTGATGCAGTAGTGATGCATCCTACAAATACATTGCAAATATACTGCAATTATGATGTAAGTGTAAGTGTCATTTTGATGCAGCTATAAAAATATGGCACAATTCTAAGCTGCATCTGCATGATGCAAATGTAGGTGTCTTGATACAACTGTATAATTTTTTATCTTTTGAGAATACCACCTGTTGTGTTTTACAGTGTCTTTTTGGAGGGATTGTGGGATAACAGATGGACCAGACACCGAACTTCAGGTTCAACACACAATCTCTGAGTGATGTTTATTCAAAATGCATGAAATAAGCTTCTGCAATGCCATGTTCTTTCTTCAGTACATCAGTTTGTAGCAACAGACTATGTATGTCCTTTCTCCACGCTAAGCCAGCACCTACTGACATTGATCTCTGATCCAACTTACCAGTTGAGATTTAGCCTCCACCCCTATGCAGGCCCAATTTGCTTGGGTAGTGGGGGCCCAAAAAAAACAAAAGAAGCTATAGACAAAGATCCTCAATGCAGAATCACTGAAAGAAGAGTTACCCCAAAGGGCACTGGCAACAAATCAAGTTTCAAATGAATACATCACACATACTTCCATAATACAATGCATCATGGGATATATGCAAATCACCATGACATTTCTTTCTTAAGTTTACAGCAATTTACATGCATTTTAAATAGCACAACTAGCTTAATTTCTGTAATAGTCACCTAATACTTTTTACCATTATCAAAAACACCTAGTGCCATGGTATTTTCAACATTTACAGGTTTCATAAACATAAGGTATATACATCAAGGTATTTTATGACATAGTGCTATTACATACTGAATCCAACAACGATAAACACAACCTGTTTTACATTTACTTGGAGGTCACCACAATAACCACCCTGTATGAGAACCTGAGAGGGAAAAGAAAAACCAAAGAGAATACTGTAGCATAGTCAAAAGAGAGAGGGAGATGCCAATGGGGGGTCAACCTTATGGACTAGAAATAGCAAAGGATAGACTAGCTTAGAAATAGAAGAACTTCTGTAACAGATCTAAGAAAAGGTCAGTCCTCAAGAGTGGTAAGAGCTCCCTGTCACATATCCCCCACCTTAAGAGAGATGCAGTTATTGCAGACTGCTTACCACCTTCCTGTCCAGGAAGGGATGGAGCTTCCACCCATCTATCTTAAGAAGCTACATCTCATGGTTCCTATTAACAATACACATTCTATCATAAACTTAGTGGCCATCATCATTCTTTACCCTGAAGCATTAATACATTTCTCAACAGAGACAAATGGTACCTTCCTTATGCTATCTCCTTTTACGTTATATTTCTTAACCAAAAAAAATCTAGGCAGCTGTAAAGTTCCATACCACAGAAACAATATCTTGGGAGTGAGTAAGTACCTGCTCCAACCCCACTAGATATGTCAGTTTTAAGTAGGGGCCCAGACCTAGGTTCATCCCCTCTACATAAACCCACTATGGTTCTTGATTCGTTTCACTTGTTACAGATATAGACATCTGAGGGTAGACACTCAAGGTGTTACCCCAGCACAGGTTCCAATCCATTTCCACCCACTTCTCCTCTGTAGGTTTTTCATCAACAAAATAAAACACATGTACCACCTCCCTGATCTTAACATATTGTAACATTTTGTCAATATTAGCATCTTTAGCCTGCAGTATACCCCAGTTAATACTGTTAATAGATTTAGCTGCATCAGTACAAGAAAAGACACTTCAGCCTCATAGGCTTCTTCTTGCTTGCTTGGAGTCTTTAACCCCAGCACAATACCACTATGCACAGTCTTACCTGGGGTCTCACATTTAAGTTCCATACTTACATCTCCGACCTCCAACAGGTAACATCCTGGGAACAAAGGAATATCCTGCTCAGTCAGGTGGTCCTCCTCAAACTGAGCCCACGAAAAATCCTCCTCCAACTCTTTATCCAAACTCTCTGACAGGAACCTCTTGAGCATCTGGCATCAGTGTTCTGCCTCTCTGCATAGTTGATCTGCCTCTCAGGAGTCCATGTGGCTATAAACTAACTGGGCACTGCCTGTCAGGTGCCGTGCCAGTTGAACAATCCACTGTTCCCTTGGCCAAGTGCATGTTCGAGCAATCCTCTCAAATGTTGTGAGGCAGGCCTCAATGTCATCACTGTCCAAAAGTTTAAACAGTTTAAAGTCTTTTGGGCTGCTGACTCTTTCTGTTTGCCCTGCATTGATGGCATTCAAAACCCTCATGGTATCAGCCCATTTGGCATCTTGCCTTCTCTGCTTAATGTCTCTATCTCTTCACTAAGTATCTCTCTCTGTCTCTCTCTTTCCATCTGTACCTGTTTTATGCAGATCCATTTCAACAACTCCCCTACGCCCTCAGGTAGAGCATCTTCAAGAGGAGGCAGTTCCCTCAATTCTTCCTCATCCTCCTGCATTTCTTCATCACCTTCAGGCTTGGCCTACCTCTGTGCACCCAGGTCCAGTCCAGGCAGCAGCTTCTCTCCCAGTCTATCAGCCATAGTTCTGGACAGAACTCCAAGGGCTTTCTTCTCTGGATTCTCCTCTGGCAATTCCTGGTATATTGGTCCATCTGGGATATCTGGGCAATAGTCACCAGAAAATATACATCTTCAGCTAGTCTAGACACTTCCAGCAAGTTCCCCCACTGCTGACACCAAGTCTGTGGAGGGGTTGTGGGATAATAGATGGACTAGACACTGAACTTCATGTTCAACACATAATCTCTGTGTGATGTTTATTCAAAATACAAGAAATAAGCTTCTGCAATGCCATATTCCTTCTGCAGTAAATCAGTTTGCAGCAATAGACTATGTATGTCCTTTCTCTACACTTAGCCAGCACCTACTGACATTGATCTCTGATCCAACTTACCAGTTGAGATTTAGCCTCTACATTTATGCAGACCCCATTTGCTTGGGTAATGGGGGCCCACAAAAAAACAAGCTTTAGATAAAGAATCTCAATGCAGAATCTCTGAAAGAAGAGTTACCCAATGAGCACTGGCAACAAATCAAGTTTCAAAGAAATACAACATCATACATACTTCCATAATGCAGTGCATCATGGGATATATGCAAATCACCATGACATTTCTTTCTTAAGTTTACAGCAATTTACATGCATTTTAAATAGCACAACTAGCTTAATTTCTATAACAGTCACCTAGTACTTTTTACCATTATCAGAAACACCTAGTGCCATGGTATTTTCAACATTTACAGGTTTCATAAACATAAGGTATATACAGCAAGGTATTTTATGACATAGTGCTATTACATACTGAATCCAATAACAATAAATACAACCTGTTTTACATATACTTGGAGGTCACCACAATAAGCTCCCTGTACGATAACCTGAGAGGGAAAAGGAAAACCAAAGAGGACACTATAGCATAGTCAAGAGAGGGAGGGGGGTTCCCATAGGTGGCCAACCTTATGGACTAGAAATAGCAAAGGATATACTAGGCTTAGAAACAGAAGAACTACTGCAACAGATCTAAGAAAACGGTCAGTCCTTAAGAGTGGCAAGAGCTCCATGTCATAGTCTTCAAAGTTCTCCCAAATGTAATTAAAATTAAAAATAATCCTTACTACTACTGAATATAAGAAAAAAGTAATAATGACAATAAAAAATCAAAAATAAGAACTTGATTTTGTCATACAAGTTTTACTTTTGTCTTTATAAATGATGCAGGTATTTTTAAAATTATTCAGGTCCATGGGATCTGATAGCAATAACTGAAATATGGTGGATGGAAAACCTCAGTTGGGAAGTGAAGTTACTGGGGTATAATCTCTACATAAGAGACGGGAAAGGATAAAAAGAGGAGAAGTAGCCCTGTACATAAGAGATGGGATAAGAGCAATGGGGAACAGGGTTGGGTGGAGATCCTTTGGGTCACATTAAGTAAGAGGACAGGGGAGGCAGTAAGGATAGAATTGGTCTACAGACCACCAAATCAGGTGGAAGAGGTGGCTAGGGAGATGGCAGAAAAATGCAAGGGATGGCTGGAAAAGGGGAAATCCTGGTGGTAGGGGATCTAAGCCTTCCAGATGTGGACTGGGGAATTTCAGCAACATCAGAAAGGAGTGAGAAGCTGTTGGAATACCTGCAGGAAGCATTTATTCACCAGCTGGTCAGATAACTGACTAGAGGAGGGGTCATACTGGACCTGGTTATGACAAATGGGGACAGTGTGGAGGGTGTGGAGATTGGGGAAAATCTAGGAGATAGCAATCACAGAATTGTAAGATTTAGCCTTTGGATGTGATCGGATAAAAGCATATCCACCTCTAGGATGCTTAACTTCAGGAAAGTGGATTTTAAGAAAATGAAAGAAATTTTAAAAAAGGAACTAGAAGGGAAGGAGAACCTACAAGGAAATGAGGAGCTGTGTGTGTGTGTGTGTGTGTGTGTGTGTGCATGTGTGTGTATGCAATTAAAAGAAGAATTCTGATGATGAGAGAACAATTCATCTGGAGGGTGAGCAAATGTAAAAGAGGGGAGAAGCCACTGTTGTTTACAACAGCGGTGAGGGAAGCAGTCAGGCAGAAAAGGAAGGCCTTTAGGGTCTATAAAGCTTCACAGAGGGTAGCAGACAAAGTGGTTCATAGGGAGAAGCTAAAGGAAGCTGGGAAAATAGTCAGGAGGGCTAAATCAAATATGGAGAAGAAAATACCGAGGGAAGCCAAAAGGGGAGACAAGACGTTTTTCAGGTATGTAAGTAGCAAAAGGAGAAGCAAGCAGGGATTATGAGACTCAAGGGTGGGGGGAGGAAAAGGTGAATCTACTGAACAACTATTTCACCTCAGTCTTCATGGGTGAGGAAGAAGGAAAGGGGGCCAGGGCTAAGAAGCAGGGAAGGGTGGGCAGGGAGATGAACACACGCTCCTTTACAGAGGGTAGGTTACTGGAGGAATTAGGAAAATTACAGACATACAAAGCAGGGGGGCCCTGATAAAATCCACCCCAGGGTACTCAAGGAGTTAAAGGAGGAATTGCTGACACCACTCACAAGGTTATTTAATATGTCTCTAGACAAGGGGAGAGTCTAGAGGGACTTACGTAGGTCTGAGGTGGTGCTGTTATACAAGAGGGGAGGAAAAGATGAGGTGGGAAACTACCACCTGGTTAGCTTTACCTCTGTGGTGGGTAAACTGAAGGAAGCACTTATAAAGAAAAGGCTGGTACAATGTCTGGAGGAGGAGGAGCTAATAGATGAAAACCAGCATGGGTTCACAAGTGGAAGATCATGTCAGACCAACCTGACTGAATTCTTTGAGGGAGTAACAAAGATATGTGATAAGGGTGGGACGGTGGACATGGCCTATCTGGACTTCAGGAAGGCCACCATCACCACAGGAGGCTAATAAGCAACTTGGGTAGCTTGGGTGTGGGGAGCAAACTAACAAACTGGGTGGAAAATTGACTAGGGGGAAACTCAGAGGGTGGTGTTAAATGGGATGCACTCAAAGGAAAGAGGGATGATGAGTGGGGTTCCACAGGGGTCTGTGTTGGTCCATACTGTTTAACATATAGTACATTGGGAACATTGCAGAAGGCCTAAATGGGAAGGTGTGTCTGTAGATGACACAAAGGTCTGTAATAGGGTGGACATGCCAGATGGGGGGGTGAGAAAAATGGGTTCCACCACTTAACAATGTCGGCAATGCTGCCAACATCCCTGACAGCGACAGGAACAATGCAGACTGTCGGCATTGCTCCTGTAGGGAGAAAGTATTTTTCTGTGAGGGGGCTGTGCCCCTGCACTCCCCATCTCTAATTAAACAACTCCAAGTTGTTTTGTGGTGGAAGTGAAACACCAGGAGTTGCAGTGCCTTTGTAGAGCGCACCACCACAGTGACTTGTTGATATTTGGCACTGTATTGGTGTTCACTGTACAATTTTCATTATTGAGGAGCGATACCAAAAAAATAAGGGAGGATCTGACCAGGCTGGAGGAGTGGTCAGGGAAATGGCAACTTCAGTTTAATGCAAAGGAATGTAAAATCATGCACATAGGGCATAAAAACCCAAGGGCAAGATACTGACTTGAGGGGGGTGGAGGTTACAGAGCAGAAACAGGACCTGGGGATTAGAATATCAGATAACCTGAAAGTTAGGAATCAATAAGATAAGGTGGTGGGGAAGGCAAGCAGAATGTTGGCATGCATAGGGGTGGGTTTTACAAGCATGTAAAAAAGAGGTGATCATTCCACTATACAAAGCAACCATCAGACCACAGTTAGAATATGGGGTCCAGTTCTGGAAGTCACACTTACAGGATGACAGAGATGAGCTGGAGCGGGTCCAAAGAAGAGAAACTAAGATGGCTCAAGGGTTACACGGGAGGTGAAATGAGGAAAGACTGGAGGAGCTAAACTTGTATACAACACAGATGAGGAGGGAAAGGGGGGGATATGGCAGAAACCTTCAAATATCTGAAGGGGATAAAGAGAGTGAAGGAAGGAAGGTAGCATTTTCAGGATGATTGTGAGCAAATCAACTAGGGGGTATGCATTCAAGCTGGAGGGGGTAGATTTAGAGGAGATGTAAGGGGCAGTTCTTTGCAGAGAAGGTGGTGGGTCCATGGAACAGGCTACCGAAATGGGTTGAGGGGTTGGATTCAGTGGGCAAATTTGAAAAAGCCTGGGACAACTACATGGGGCTAAATAAAAATTGAGGGGTGGGGAACAGAGTGTGTAAGATGAACTAGAAAGAGGAGGGGAGGGGAGTATTTCAGGCTGACTAGATGGGCCAAAGGATCTTTTTCTGCTTGCAGATTTCTATGTTTCTATGTATGGGATCTGGTGTTGAAATTCTGCAAGCTAAAGTTAACCGGGACCATTCCCATCCTTCCAGATGTAAATACTATTTAAACAAAATTTGGCAGAGCCACTATGGCTGCAAATGCATTAACTAGATAAGGGTATTTCATGGGCTTTAACATAAGCATAAACATGAATTGCAGTTAGTAAGGCCAACAATACTGTTCCACATATAACTTGTGAACAAGCGGGGCAGCCTGTGAGTCGGTCACAATGTGATAAACTGGGTTAAGAACTGGTTGAATGATAGACGATATAGAGTCATGGTAAATGACACTCAGTCTAAGAAAAGGAGTGTGACCAGCAGGGTGCCAGAGGAATCAGTCCGTAACCCAGTCCTGTTTAATGTCTTCATAAGTGAAATTGCAGAGGGGCTGGAGGGGAAAGTGTGCCTCTTTGCGAATGACACCAAGATCTGCAACACGGTGGACACTCTGGAAAGGGTGGAAATAATGAGGAGGTACTTAGGTAAACTGGAGGATTGGTCCAAAGTGTGGCAGCTGAGATTTAATACAAAATCATGCATTAGGGTTGCAGGAACCCAGGGGAGGACTACGGGGGAGGGAGAACCTGATAGTCACCAAACAGGAAAGAGATTTGGGGGTAATTATATTGGAGAACCTAAAGGTGGCTAAACAATGTACCAAGGTTGTGGGGAGAGCCAGTGGGATGCTGGGGTGCATAGGGAGAGGTATTACCAGTAGAAGGAAGAAGGTGGTGATGCCACTGTGCAGATCACTGGTGAGGCCTCATTTGGAATACGGTGTCCAGTTCTGGAGGCCACATTTCCATACTGTAACTTTAAATCACAAATGTATTAAATTGTTCTGTTTTAGATTTGTATCCCTCTCCACTTCTGCTCCCACTGGTTAGGCTAACTGAATGCAACCTGGAAATATCTAGGCTAGCATGATGATTCACCTGCCTAAGCTGATTCTCAGTCCACATCACTGTCTTTTTAAAATGTTAACTTCTTGTTGAAAATAGCAGCTTGCCACAGTAATACATAAGCTAAGTGATGTCACCTACTGGGAGTTGTAAGACATATTGTAGCTAGTTTAGCTTGAGGAAGGAGGAACATGGTCAGGACCTCATCGCAATTAAGATGCATGTGCAGCAAATAAGTCCAGATGCACTAACTTAACCTACCAGTGTTAAGCATCACAGTCTACATAACACACAAGGCTTACAGTGATGAATCTTCATATGGTTTGATTGGTTTAGGTTCTACTGTTTATAATACAGGGATGAATAGCTAGGGAAGACATTTTTTCAATGACTGGCAGATGTGGTACAGTGGCAGATGTTTTGCAAAGGTATAAAAGAAATTACGTCTATGAGGTATTGTTATCCAAGAACTGGGCCATGTGTTCACAGAGACAGATTACATTTGTGGTACGTGATTGTCCCTTTGTGAGTTCCTGCTGCTCTATGTAACTGAAATCACTGTTAGACGTGTGGCTAACTTGCATCTTTAAGTTGTGATTGTAGAATTTTATCTGGAACCTATATTTATTAATTTGATATGGGTTATGGATTATCCCAATATTTAATTTCAGCATTTTAGTGGAAACATTGCACTCTGATTTTTTTTATTCTGAAACATAGACTTTGATGGCAGATAAGGACCGCTTGGCCTATCTAGTCTGCCCATTTCCCTACCTACAGGATAGGCCGCAGATCCTAGTTAACCAACAGCCTATTTCTTCCTACCCCCACAAGAATTGCCTTATGTCTGTCCCATGCATTCTTGAATTCTCCCACAGTTTTAGACCCCACAACCTCCTCAGGAAGGCTGTTCCATGCATCCACTACCCTGTCTGTGAAATAATACTTCCTCACATTGCCCCTGAACTGCCCCCTCCATCTTTAAATTGTGTCCCCTTGTTCTTGCATGTCTCTTTTTCTGACAGATGCTACCCTATTGGACTTTGTTGATTCCACTGAGGTACTTAAAAGTTTCTATCATGTCCCCCCTCTCCCTTCTTTCCTCAATGGTATACATATTAAGCTCCTTTAGTCTCTCCTCATACGGCTTCTCTTGCAGACCCTGCACCATTTTAGTTGCCCTCCTCTGGACTGCCTCTATCCTGTCTATGTCCTTGCGGAGATGAGGTCTCCAGAACTGGACACAGTACTCCAGATGGGTTCTCACCAACTGTCTGTACAGAGGGATAACAACTTCCTGTTTTCTGCTGCTGAAGCCTCTCCCTATGCATCCCAGTATACCCCCAGCCCTCCCTACTGCCTTCTCACATTGCTTGCTAACCTTAAGATCATCTGATATGATTAACACCAGGTCTCTTTCCTTTTTTGTTGTTGTCACTACCTCCCCCCATTGTGTATTCTTCCCCTGGGCTCTTGTTTCCCAGGTGCATTATTTTGCACTTCTTTGCATTGAATCCTAGCTGCCATACTTCTGACCATTCCTCCAACCTTGCCAAGTCCCTTCTCATCCTTTCCACACCTCCTTGTGTATCAACCCTGTTGCAGATCTTTGTGTCATCTGCAAAGAGGCATACTTTTCCTTCCAGTCCCTCTGCAATGTCACTTATAAAGACATTAAAAAGGACTGGACCCAGTACTGAACCCTGCGGTACCCCACTAGTAACCCCTCTTTCTTCAGAGTGGACTCCATTTACAATTACAATTTTTTGTAATATGTTGTCTGCATTTACATTAATTGTGTTGGCATTCCTAATAATGTACAGGTGCAAGGGAATGAGTTGTAATTGGGTTTGAATAAGGAACACAAATATTCATTACACTGGTTTGCTATCGCCACTGAATTTTTTATTGTTTCCCCATAATATTAATATTACTTATATTCTTTTTTTGTTTGTTTAGGCTAGTGATGTAATTGCACAATTGCTTGCTGTTGCTTTTTGTCTGCATCTGTTGTAAGTATGAGTTCCATTTTCTTTTTGAAATGGTTACTTTTGTTTTTATATTTCTTTTAAAATGTTTGTATCATGTCTCCCCATCCCTCCTTTCCTCTAGAGTGTACATATTTAACTCCCTGACTCTTTCCCCATAGTGCTACTGGTGCAGACCATGCACCATTTTGGTTGCCCTTCCCTGTACTGCCATCACCCAATCTATATCTTTTCTGAGATGGCTGGGATCACTAGGACAAATGTTTGCAATAGCAAATAGGGATCATAGTAACATCAAGAAAAGAGAAGCATAAAGGATATGAAGTCAATTAGTTTAACACTGAACATAGAAGCTGTTGGCAGAAAAGGTTCTTCTGGCCCACCTAGTCTGCCTTAAGGTCCCTACCTATTGTGCTGTCATGGACCATAACTGATCTCCAGCCTTACTCCCGGCACACCAACCCTGTTACCAAGATTCCCTTATGTGTATCCCATGCATGTGTGAATCTTGTTACCATTTCAATACCCATTACAGTACATGTTCTAGCAGGCTATTCCAGGTGTCCACTGCCCTCTCTGTAAACAAGTATTTACTTGCATCCCTTCTAAGTCTCCCCACTTCCAGCTACATATCATGCTCCCTTGTCCTTGAACATCTCTTTCTCAGCAGAATTGTACATTCCTATACCTTATTGATAGCTTTGAGGTGTTTAAATACTTCTATCATGTCTCTCCTTGCCTTCCTTTCCTCTAGAGAGTACATATTTAACTCCCTGAGTCTTTCCCCATAGTGCTACTGGTGCAAGCCATGCACCATTTTGGTTGCCCTACTATGTACTGCCTTCACCCGATCTATATAATTTCTGAGATGGCTGGGACCTCCAGAACAAATGCTTGCAACAGCAAACAGGGATCATAGTAACATCAAGAAAAGAGAAGCATAAAGAATATTAGTTTAATGTTGAACATAGAAGCCCTTACCCAAGCAGACTGCTATATCATCAATATATAGTAGCTTGCTGATGGCCTTCTGACTGCAAAAAATAGAGTTCCTTAGCAGTAAAAAAGCAGTCAATCAGTTTAGCATTTAGTTTAGCAGTCTTTCTGAGCTGGAGTAATGTTAAATACTGCTAACATGTTTACTGCTATTTACAGTCATTAGCAATCAGAAGCAGTATAAAGATTCCACAGAACAATAGTAGCAGTGCAACGAACAGCAACTTAAAATAAATATAAATATCGTGACATGACTCCACAAAATCTTCAACTGGACTGTAAAACAACTATTTTTGCAAGAACATTGTTTTAATTAAGCAAACAATTTATTGATAGCTATGTTAAAAGAGTTCCACAGAACTGGAAAATATCTAGCATACTCCATGAACACCTGTGCAGAACACAACTGAAAGATCAATAAAAGTTGCTGAAATGCTTGTTTAAACATTTTATCAAATTACTTTTTTGCAGTATACACTTCCTGCAGCGAAACCCCTACGGCGACATACATCGCTGCCGACAACAGCACCAAGGCACTGCAGGGGATGCGCTCAGGACCCGGCAACACTCTCCCCCATCTTGCACTCCTTCCCTGAACCAACTCCGACCTGGAGTTGGTATCCTTTAGTATGGAGGGTGCGAGTAACAGAGCTCCCTACATGGGGGATTTGGGAGGCAGAAAAAAGCAATCCCTGCTGTGTGTGGCTCCCTGCCAACTACAAATCGCAGTCAGCAAGGAGCCTGACACTGCAATGCTGATCGACAAATTAATTGTTGACTCGGCATCACAGAAGCCCTTTTTTGCTACGCTTAAGAATAATTCAAAACAGTTTAGAGAAGAATAACAGCATATTTTGTCATCTTTAAATGATTAAATGCAAACATTATAATAAAATTGAATTCAACAGCCCTCCAGTGCAGTGGTATGGTGACCGTCTGGGACACCAATGATCCAGGTTTGAGAACAAACCTGGGATGTTAAGGCTGGCAGAGTGGGAGAAAGACAGCTTTCCTTCACTGGGGGGAAGGTGGGGTAACATGACCAGTACTTGCTGTCCTCTGACAGAGGCCAGGAGGGTGTATGCAGTGGGCAATGACATAGTTCAGGGGACTGAGAAAGACACTGGCATTGGCCTGTGATGTCATTGCATGTCCTGGCCCTTCGGGAAGCATAGCAGCAAAAATGGTCTGCCGACTAAATGAAGTCACCTGGACCTTGCCACCCATCCCCCAACCCTCACCGGTGATACTGCTTAAATCCCTTCAGGAAGTCAGCTGCCCAGACCTGGCGGATAAGATGGGGTGTTGGAAACCTCCCCCTCCATCCAGTATCACAGTAGCAGTTCTGCTGAGGAGCCAGCGGCCCCACCCCAGGGGAGTTTGGGCAGAAGGAGGAGCTGGTGGGATGCTTTGTGGGGTACAGTGGGGTGGCGGGACAACCTATGAGGGTCAGGTATGACCCCTCCCAAAAAATAATAAGATTGAACTACTTTACAAAGTTTAACAATGCAGGCCAGCACACCAGCACAGTCATAGTAACTACTTGCAACACTGATGATATGGGCTCAGTAGTGAACTCAGTGCTAGTGCAGTAGTAACGACTGCTTGCAACACTGATGATATGGGTTTGGTAAGGAACTCAGGCCATTGGAAGACTGGGCATGGAGATGTGGAGAAGTATGAGCATCCCAAAGACTTCTCTCCTTCTCACCTTCTCTGGAGTGCAGCAGGCACTGGCATTCAGTAGACAGTGACCCCTGGCAAAGGATACCTGACTAGTGGCTCTCTACAACTTACCATCACAGAATTGATGCTGGAACACTATGGTGGAGCTTCAAGGCAGGGTGACTTCACTGGAGACATGTCTGCTGCAGATGGAGGATCAGTCAGGGACCTTCCTAGGTAAGTGTCACGCTCTGAAGAAGCTGATTCAGGAGACCAGCCCACTGCTGCAGTTGCAAGGTGTCAACATGCAATGCTGACATCCTAGGTTTGGGAACAGACTTGGGTGTCAGAGGGCCAGCTGGATGGAGAATGACTGAACATCCAAGGAATGGCTCTTCTTCTCCAGGGGGAGAGGGGGATAGTGTCTTGTGCAATAGAGACCCCGGTGGGGGCTGGGGTATCTACTGCAACTAATACCTAGATGTGTGGGAGAAGGAACAGACGTTGGGCTTGTCCCATAGATGTCATTGCACATCCCACCTCCAGGGGAATATTGCAGCAAAAATCCATTCCCCAGGCATGATGTCCCCACTCCGCCGCTGTTTCTGTTGCTGTTTCTTGCCCACCATGGGGGGTCACACTTCCATGGTCCTACCCTGGAGGCAAGACAGGGCTTGCCCTTTTTGTCTGTTGGCAGGGGCACACCACCCAGGGGGATGAGCCTGGGCATGATGGGATGGCACAGAGTAGGGGCTAAGCTCCTGTGGCAGTGAGTTGGGGTCCAGGCAACAAAGATGAAGCTGTATGTCCTCTCCATTGCACTGTCTCCCATAGTCACCTAGGTGGCAGTAGTGCAGTGGAGGCAGTGACCCACCCTTTGGGATGCTTAATCCTCCTTCCCCCAGCTGATCCCTAATGATCAGGGCTCACTTCTGAGTCTCAGTTACTGGCATTGTGAGTGGTAGCACTACTGCTGTGCCAATGGGCTGGCCCTGAGACCATTGTTACAGGATAATTTATTTTGTTGTAGTAGATTCATATATCAAGCAACAGCATTCCTTTTTTCTCCCATGACAGAGAAGTTCTTGGCGGGTGGTACAGAGTGAAAAAAGGTAGCATGCATTATTAGCTTGGCTCTGCAAAGTGGAAGGTAAGCATTCACACTTTTGGGGCTTTGCAAAAGGGAAAGGTACAGGTATCCCATGAAAAAAGTGAGCGTACAACAGTGAGGGAATGAGAACACTTCAAAAATAGTGAATGTAATTTGGATGACCTTATGTTAATAGCACCTGTTGTTTGAGTGATGATAGTGTTATTTAGCACTGTTAGGAGTACAGGTAGGGAGTAATGTAGTTACCAGTGTCTGAGGAAAGCTGTGCTGTCTCTGTAGCCTATAGATTAGAATCTCCGTCTTTTTTTTAAATTTAATCTCCTTTATTGAATCTAAAGTACAGAAAACAAAAGTTCAGTCATTGTACAGGTGAACATATAAGAAGGATAAACAAACAAGCTCCATTCCCCCTCCTCATACCCCCCCACTTGATCCTCCCCCTTCCCATCCCACATGTGGCATCAGCAAGGAGACAACAGGAAAGGCAAAAAGGTAAAAAGAAACACTGATTGGTCTACTCATGTCTTGGGTTGAGGATGCACCAAATATAATGTAGAATGGCTTCCCATCTCTTCTTGTATCTATGTAGATGACTGAATCTCTGGCTTTGTGAAGGGTTGCTGCACCCTGACCTTGGATCAGAACTCAGTGTTACTGATTTGTTTTAGTCTTGCACCCGTCTCCCTCCACGTTCCCCCACCACTCCCTCCAGAGTAACCCCTCCATCCACAACCCAACACTAACTCCCCTCACCACTTTCTTTCTCCAGCCCCCTTGCCTGCAGTTTTTTCATCACCATCAGTTCTTCTGTAGTCCCCTTCAACACCCTCAATATCTCCAGAGTCTCCCACCATGTATACCACCAGCAAACGCTGTTCCACCAGTGAAATGAACCAAGAGAGGTTTGTGTGGAGAGCCTGGTCAGGGGCCTGGAAGAAGAATGCAGTGGCAGGAGGGTAGTTGGATGGGACAGTTGTGGGACAGTTCTGACTACTGAGAAAGTGGTTAGCAAGAGGGATGCTGGACTCTGGGGCTGGTCTAGTTGCAGGGAGCTTTGGGGGGGTGGAGGGTGTTCGAGCTGAAGAGCGGTGGTTCAGCTACTGGGAGGGTGGTAAAGAGGCTAGCCCAGCTGCAGGGATTGTAGCTGAGTAAGATGGGGATGGTGGTGTTATGGGGGGGTAGAGCATGCAGAGTGAAAATGAACTCACTAAGATACATGGCTTGTTGCCATGACAGCCATCATTGAAATAATGTTGTCATTGTCCTTGTCTTATGCTTTTAACACAAACGTCACCTCAGTGATAGCATATTTACTCAGTCACTATGATTTATGGCTCAAGACTGACCATTAACCTTATCCATGCATTCACACTAAACTGACATTTTTTTCTATTCGGATAAACTCACTGGTTAGCCAATACTGAGGTCAGCATGATCTCACAAACTGACATACATTTTTGCAATACTGATGTAGCGAATTTAAATTCCACCGGCGAAGTGAACGCGATGTGGGCACTTCACATTGCCACTCTGCTACATGGAGTGAGCAATGTAAAATGCTCACTTCACCTTGTCATTATCGCTTTGCATTAAGGCTGAATAGTAACGCGAAATAAGGCAAAGTCGTTATTTTAAATGGACTTTGCATTCCTCATTTTGATTCTATGTGATCCACTTCACATTCCAGATTTGGCAGCCTCCCCACACATCACATGGCTTACAGTACTGTAAGTCACATGCTCTTTAGCCAGGCAGGAAGGAAGTGCCTTGCCAAGGAGATAGTTTCACTTTCTCCTGTACAGACGGAGAGAGAGGACTGTGTTGTTTTATGACTGTGAGACAGCCTGAGACTTGGAGATCAGAGTGTGGAGGAGATTTAAACTTTGAATTAGACCCAACAGCTTTTTAACAAGATACATTTTTTTGTCTTTTCTTTACTCTTTTTTACTTAATTTGTTCTTTCTGTAAGAGAGGAGGGCCAGAGCAGCACCAGCACCCCGACCACCATCACTACCAGCAGCTGAGCTTGTAGAATGTGTGGACCCCAGAGAACTGCCTGTAATGCAGCCTGACCTGGCAGTTCTCTGGAGTGCTGTCAAGGAGAACAATGAGAGGGTGAGTGCTGTCCAGCAGCAGTTGGATCTCATAGCAGGACATCCGTTACAAATTATGTCCATGCTGGAACTGCTGCTGGCCACCAGGGGATCCCACATTAAGTTTTTTCCTCACACCATGTGCCCCCCACACCTTCTCTGATGTGTTTTAAAATGTATAACTCCACCATCCCTGACCCTTGTATGTAATTATGCCCTTTTTTTGTTGTCTTCTGTAAGCATGACACTTTGTATTCTGGGCGCCCTTCTTTCTGTTAAGTGTGTGTGTGTGTGTGTGTGCATTGTTTTGGTGCTTCATTAATGTTTACTATCTGTCACGGAGTGTTTGTGGAAAAGCAGGACTGAGCAGTGCAAGTACACTGTGCTAAACTGCATGTGTGCAGTCAGTCTTCTTTCCTTTGTGTGTATGTACTGCAGACACTGTCCAGCTTCTTGCAAACACATAAATGCTGATTGCTGTCTGACTTGTTGCTGTGTTTATGGTATAAAGAATAAAGATAAGAATATATAATGTATAATTTATTTGTTAGTAGATCATAGCAACAGAAAATCCTGCTTTTCAACAAACTGTATCCAACAAACATGAAGCATTGCTGATGCACCCAAAATATTTCACAGTGTACAGACACTATAAAGTCAGAAAATATATAAGGTCCAGTTTACTGCCACCACACTGTACTACCACATTCTTTCTTTTCAGTATTTGTTCTGGAATATGTCTTTCTAGTTTACACTGGTAGTGTCAGTTTTGCAGCAAGTTGATGTACACTATAACATGACACGGCGCCAGTGGTAGCACAGTGAGGTGGCGGTGGACTGCAGGACCTGTTATATATTCTGACTTGAACATGTTTGTACACCATAAAATATTTTGGGTGCCTCAGCAATATTTTACGTCTGTTGTTTATGGTTTGTTTAAAAGCATGATTTTTTTGTGCTATTAAGTCATGCATGCACTGTGTCTGTGTGAGTGATTGAGGTGCACACTGGCCCAAGACCTCTGAAAACATATCATATCACTTTGTCTGCTGCCATTGATGGTGACAAATACTTCATGATAGCATGACAGAAAGTAAATATTACTGAGGCTCCAAAAATATTTACCAGACTCACCAGAATTCCCAATCCCAAAATGCAACTGTCTTGTGTCCAGAAAATTCCCCAGTGCTGATGAAGTAAAATTGTAGCGTAACAAGATCTGCAGTCTCCCAGAATTAATGGCACAGTCAGTCATGCATGCAGTACTCACACACAGTCCCCAGAATTATTGTGCATCCCCAAAATGCAACTGTCTTGTGTCCAGAAAATTCACAAGTGCTGACAAAGTGAAATGAGAGCGTAACATGAAATGTAAAGTGTCCCAGAATTAATGGCACACTCAGTCATGTGTGCAGTACTCACACACAGTCCCAAGAATTATTGTGCATCCCCAAAATGCAACTGCCTTGTGTCCAGAAAATTCACAAGTGCTGATGCTGCTGTTGCACTTACATGTAATGCTGATGTGTGTATTAAACTACATGTAATGCCGCTGTGTGTATTGACCTTACTGTGAGGATGATGTCATGATGCACAGTATCTTGCCTAACTGTGTGAAGGAGGGATACCATGACATGAATGACCATTCAGTGTTCTGTCACAAATGATGACAGTAAGAGAACTGTTTGTCCAAAGTGTGCTGTGATGTGATCACCTCAGCCAGATGGAAGTGTCCTTTGTGAGTACACTAATAGTAGCCTTGATGAGTTGAGATATCTATCTATCTATCTATCTATCTATCTATCTATCTATCTATCTATCTATCTATCTATATGTATTTTCTTGGTGGGGGGTTGACATATATGTACATGTACTCATTGCACTGTATTGTATCACAGGTCACATACTGTTGGTGTGCACATTCCCATGCTTGAAGAGAAATTTTGGTGCTGGAATTGGAAATGAAATACTGTCAAGCCAATGAAGGTAAGCATTTATTTTTTTTGGGGGGGGTGGATATTTGCAAGCACATGTCATTAATGGTTACTGTTTGGCTACTTCTCAGAGTTTTTCGGCATCCTTCTCCAGTTCAGTAATGATGGTCATGGTCATCATCGAATCAAACAACTTCTGTGTGTTGCATGTCTGCCCCAGCTGGGGGGGGATAACTGATGTTGAAGAAGTTCTTTGGATAAGGCAACTATGATACCACAAAGCATCCGGAAGTTTCCTAAAAAGAGAAATGAAGGATGTATTACAACATGATTGCAGCAGTAAGACATTATGTTTAAGCCATGGCTGTTCCACCATGGGTATCTGGATTAACACAGATAGCAAGCTGTCCCACTGCAATCATCAGATAACAATTTAAATACCAGGTTGCAAAAAATACACTGTGTCAGTGTCCCTGCATCTCAACTCAAGCTAACATTTTAAAACCACATCTAGTCAAGTAACATGACCTGGGTCAAACTTTTTCAACACTGTCATGGTTGCAGCTGCAAATTTTGAATACAGTGCATGATATGGTGCAGAAATATCTTTTGTGATGTACATGTCACCTAGTTTATAATCATCAGTCAGATTTTTTGCACTGTTATGAAAAAAAAGGAACAGATGAAATAAAATTGATATACTTACCAGTATAGATTTGAAATGGATATCCCATAGGTTCCTGTCGACAGTACTGCTGCTGTCATTGATACAAACCTTCAGTGAAGGACAGTCCATTGTTGTTAACCTGTAAAAATACAAAATAAGTTGACCATATGTGTTTGACCATTGTAGCTCGGAAAAGCTACAGAAAACAAAACACACAGTTAAAGGAAGTTGAATAGCATGAAAACCATTAGTACACATACTCACTTTATAGTATTCATAGTAAGAAGCCTTGTGCCTGTGGCTGATGGATATGGTCTCCTGTTCGACTCCCTCTGCTTTGGCATGGTCAAGATATGCAATGGAAAACATTGTCAGAATGGTGGTGGTGGGTGGTGGTGGTCACAGCTGAGGCACGTGATGACATTCCCTCTCACATCTTCCTGCATCTGGAGGTGGTGGCAGTGGTTAACAGTGGTATTATGGTGGTGGTGGTCCAGTGGGGCACACAATGTCATTCCCCCTGGTGGCACTGGCTAACAGCAGTTTCATGGTGGTGGTCCAGGTGGGCACACAGTGACATTCCCTATAGCGGCACTGGCTAACAACAGTATTATGGTGGTGGTTCAGGGGGGCACACAATGCCATTCCTCCTGGTGGCAGTGGCTAACAGTGGTCTTATGGTGATGGTGGTCTGGGCGGGCACACAGTGATATTCCCTATAGTGGCACTGGCTAACAGCAGTCTTATGGTGGTGATACAGGGGGCACACAAAGTAATTACCCCATGGTGGCAGTGGCTAACAGCAGTTTCATGGTGGTAGTTCAGGGGGGCACACAATGACATTCCCTATAGTGGCACTGGCTAACACCAGTCTTATGGTGGTGGACCAGGGAGGCACACAATGTCATTCCCTCTGGTGGCAGTGGCTAACAGCAGTCTTATGGTGATGACAGTCCAGGGGGACACACACAGTGACATTCCCTATAGTGGCACTGGCTAACAGCAGTCTTATGGTGGTGGTACAGGGGCCAGGATATATTGTGCTCTGTGTTACAAATGTGACGTGACATATGGAATTTGAGTCATTCTGAGTGGGACACTCATTTAACTTTATGAAAATGAAAACATATATCATACAACAAATGTGACAGCCCTTTTAATCACTTAAGTTAAAACCTGCCAACATTAACCTCATCATCATCCTCATAAAGAAAGCTACCTTCACAGTCATCTATCCCGTTTCATGCTGCCACTGCCAGTGCCACCAAGATGGTCCATTTCTACAACAGCAAAACAATGACTAGGCCGGGGTACGAATACTGAAGTTGCAGTCTGAGGTGTATGTGCCTCTCATTCATTTTTATGAATGTTAGCAAACTGACATTTGCAGGAGAGAGGTTTGTAAGATGATCCCGGACTAATGCACTTGCTGAGCTGAATACCCTTTCGACACTTACACTGGAGGGTGGGCATGTCAGGTACTTCAGCGCCACTGCAGTCAGCTCTGGCCATTCACTGACCTTTCTGCTCCAGTATAAAAAGAGGATCATCAGTTATTGATAGATGCCTGTTTTCAGACAAATATGATTCAACCATTCTCTGTGCTGCACTAAGTCCAGTGGTTGATGCATCATCCTGTTCTCCGGAATCATTTATGTCACAAATTTCCACTTGGGACAAAGCCTTCCAAAGTGGGTTAATGCCAACCGCTTTTGATGACAGACCACCTGGAACTACAGTCCCCTTCCCCTTACAGGATATGCTTGATACTCCTCCAGGTTCACCTTCAGCCTGATTTTGCTGCTCAGGTTTGCTGACCTTGGCACATGATTTCTGTGCCCCATGAACCAAGCACACCAGTTGTCCACTGACATTTTTTACCTGTTCAGGCCCACCCTCCAGTACTGAGGCAATTCCACATTTGTATCATGAGTTCAGCATTGTTGCTATTGCAAAGCTGTTGCTATGCTGAATGCTCAAGATGTGACGATTCTGGTCGAATACTGTCAGCATGTGTTTCAGCAACATACTGCTAGCACTGTCTCCGGCAACATCAAGGCCATGCTGTACATTCACAAATGTCTGCCTCAGCACCCACAGCAGTGGAATTGATTGGCTAATGGAGGCAGACTCGCCACTCACTGCCTGTGTGACATGTTCAAAAGGCCTCAAAATTGTTATTACAGAGTCCGTGAGGCACCACTGTTCAGTCATCATAGACATGGAGGCCCCAGAAGTGTCACAGCTAGTGTGCATGTCAAGATATTCTGAGAGCTCAGGGATTTGGCTTCACTGGGGACTGGGGGTTCACCTGGACAGAGGCAGGCCTATACTGGCATTATGGTCTGCATCTGTCCAGGAGGGGAACTAGGATCCTAGGTGATAGGTTTAAATACTTCATTGGCAAGCACTTAAACTAGCCAAGGGAGAGGCACTGGAAAGGAGCAGGGAAATCCTAGCTCCCCCCCCAAAAAATCAGGGTACTAAGTGAGATAGACACCAACATAGAAATGTCAATAGGGAGAAGTGCAGGGGTAAATGGAGAAAGTGACAAATGTAATAAGGACAGGGATGGGGCAAAAAGGGGTAAGGCCATCAAGAAATGGAGTGTAATGAGTACCAACACCCGTAGTCTGGGCAACAAGCTCCCTGAACTGGTGGCCTTGATAGAAGAGGGATGCCTGGATATTGTAGCAGTCACAGAAACATGGTACACAGAGAACCATGACTGGGATGTTAACATACCAGGGTACACAACCTACAGGAGAGACAGGGAGGGCAGAAGGGGAGTAGCTCTATATGTAAGGGAAGGGATAAAAGCAACTGAACAAAACAGTAAACAGGGAGGAGAGAAGGCACTGTGGGTCACCTTAGAGACTGGAAATGGCACCACAATCCACACAGGGGTTGTATACAGACCCCCATGTCAGGGGGAGGGAATGGACAAGGATATGATAGAAGGCATATTTAGGATGGCAGAGAAAGGGGAGATATTGTTGATAGGGGACCTTAATATGCCAGATGTTAACTGGAGCACCTTTGCTGCAGCCACATTCAAAAGCAGGGCCATTCTTGATGCTCTTCAGGTGGCATGCCTTAGACAGCTAGCTTTGGAACCTACTCATGAAGGAGCAATCTTAGACCTCATACTCTCAAATGGGACAGTGAGAGGATCTCAGATATAGAAGTGGGTAGTCATTTGGGAACAAGTGACCACCAAACAGTGTGGTTCACGATAAACTCAGCTACAGAGTCAAGCCATACAAAAGTGAAGGTTCTGGACTTCAGGAGGGCTGACTTTGGCAAGATGGAAGAGTGCTTTAGAAAAGCACTAGCAAACAGGGTAGAAGGAGGGGTGGAGCAACAATGGGGAAATATCAAAACTGCCATCAAAGAGGCAAGAAGACTTTTGTGAAGCAAATAAACAAATCAAAATGAAAGAAAAAGCCACTATGGTTCTCAAAAGAAGTGGCGGTGAAGGTTAGGGAGAAGACTATAGCATTTAAGAAGTATAAGGAAACACAGAAGGAGCAGGACAGAGAACTGTACCAGTTAAGGTAGAAGGAAGCAGGGAGGGTAGTCAGAATAGCAAAGGCACAAACTGAGGAAAAGATAGCTAACTCGGTTATGAAGGGGGATAAAACCTTTTATAGGTATATCAGGGAGCGTAGAAAGACAAAGGGAGGGATAGTGAGGCTGAATAGAATGGATAGTGGGTCGGCAGAGAGTGACAGTGAAAAAGCAGGGATACTGAATGAATACTTCTGTTCAGTATTCACAAAAGAGGAAATGGGAGAGGTGCCTAATCCAATTAACAGAAGCACTCTGGAGAAGTGGGTCAATCCCAGTCCTTTCACAGAAGAAAGGATTCTGAAAGAACTCCTAAAACTAAAGGTGGACAAAGCAATGGGGCCAGATGGAATTCACCCCAGAATTCTAAAAGAATTAAGTAGAGAACTGGTGACACCACTGACTACCCTTTATAACAAATCATGGGAGGATGGTGTGGTACCTGAGGACTGTGGGGCACAGGACCCAAGGCAGCATGGGTTCACAGAGGGAAGGTCATGTCAGATGAATCTAATTGATTTCTTTGACTGGGTGACCAAAGTAGTAGACCAGGGAGGGGCTGTGGATATGGCCTACCTAGACTTTAGCAAGGCATTTGACACAGTCCCACACAAAAGATTAGTAGTCAAATTAACCAGCCTTGGAGTGGGTCCCAGGGTGGTAGCCTGGGTAAAACATTGGCTGAACAACAGAACACAGAAGATAATTGTAAATGGAGTCCACTCTGAAGAAAGAGGGGTTACTAGTGGGGTACCGCAGGGTTCAGTACTGGGTCCAGTCCTTTTTAATGTCTTTATAAGTGACATTGCAGAGGGACTGGAAGGAAAAGCATGCCTCTTTGCAGATGGCACAAAGATCTGCAACAGGGTTGATACACAAGGAGGCATGGAAAGAATGAGAAGGGACTTGGCAAGGGTGGAGGAATGGTCAGAAGTAGGGCAGCTTGGATTCAATGCAAAGAAGTGCAAAGTAATGCACCTGGGAAACAAAAACCCAGGGGAAGATTACACAATGGGGGGGAGATAGTAACAACGACAAAAATGGAAAGGGACCTGGGGGTAATCATATCAGATGACCATAAGGTTGGCAAGCAATGTGAGAAGGTAGTAGGGAGGGCTGGGGGGATACTGGGATGTATAGGGAGAAGCATCACCAGCAGAAAACAGGAAGTTGCTATCCCTCTGTACAGACAGTTGTTGAGACCCCATCTGGAGTACTGCGTCCAGTTCTGGAAACCCCATCTCCTCAAGGACATAGACAGAATGGAGGCAGTTCAGAGGAGGGCAACTAAAATGGTGCAGGGTCTGCAAGAGAAGCCATACGAGGAGAAGCTAAAGGAGCTTAATATGTATACCCTTGAGGAAAGGAGGGAGAGGGAGGACATGATAGAAACGTTTAAGTACCTCAGTGGAATCAACAAAGTCCAAGAGGGTAGCATCTTTCAGAAAAAGAGATGTGCAAGAACTAGGGGACACAATTTGAAGATAGAGGGGGGATGGCTCAGGGGCAATGTGAGGAAGTATTTTTTCACAGAGAGGGTGGTGGATTCATGAAACAGCCTTCCTGAGGAGGTTGTGGGGTCTAAAACTGTGGAAGAATTCAAGAATGCATGGGACAGACATAAGGCAATTTTTGTGGGGGGTAGGAAGAAATAGGCTGTTGGTTAAATAGGATCTGCAGCTTATCCTCTAAGTAGGGAAATGGGCAGACTAGGTGGGCCAAGCAGTCCTTATCTGCTGTCAAAGTCTATGTTTCTATGAGATGGCTTTGCATTGTTCATGCAAACTCTCTGCCATGCATAAAGTGGAGTTCCACCGGGTGGCAACTTCCAGCTTCAAGCGGTGCTGAGGGAGGCTGTTTCAGATCTGCAGCTGCTGAACTTGGTCACAGGCCTTTGCAGAGCATGAAAAGTGAGAATAGATATGGCTTGCAACTGTCAGCATTTCCTTTTTATCAAGGTGTTGCAGAAACTCCTGCATCATGAGATTTAAACAGTGGGCCATGCATTGGAACCCGAAAAAAGCAATCATTCGTGATGTATTTCATCACATTTGACCCATTGTCACTTGCTATGAACCCAGCTCTCAGGGACAGGTGGTTCAGCCACTTAGCAATTTCAGTCAGTACCAGGTCCAACATGTTTTCACCAGTGTGTGAACAGGTCGCATTGTGCATAGCAATCGTTGCATGCTGTCGAATTCATGGAAGGTTGTTACCATGACACTCCACCTTACTACACTGATTATTCACACTACCAGCAGCACAAACAACCCCTAGCACTTGTGCCCAGTGTGCAATTATACACAAATGTGAATTCCCCGCTGTTTTGCCACTTGTCCACATATCCATACTTAAATGGATGAATGGAGAGGAGGAATGTTGAAGGGCATGTCTTACTGAGTGTTGGACACAGTATGGTACAACTTGGGGAGAGCATGGGTCGAAAAGTATGTCCTGGATGGCACTTTCCATTTTGGACAAGCGCATGCAGCAAACTGCTGGAACCCAGAATTCTCCACAAAGGAGAAAGGCAAAAGATCAATTGCCAGCATTTCAGTCACAGCAGCATTAAGTTCACGTGACACTGTATAATTGGGCGGGTACTTCAGCTTATGTGCCAAAACACTCTGTAACATGGGCTGACTTAAATATTTTACATGGGGTGTGATGACCTTTCCTCACATCAACAATGCACTTCTGCGACTGCATACTACCATGCCCACAGACAATCTTACCACTGGCAGCAGTGCCATGGTGAGAAACAGCTTTGCTTGCACATCTCTTTGTGGGTATTTTGGGGGATTGACAAGAATATTCTAAACAAATTTAGATTTTGAAACATTCACTCTGGGTGGGAGCCGGGGGACTGGATGTGAAGCCAAAAACAACTGTGGCTTCAACAACAGATACAGACGCAAAGTCACAACAAGTTCAACAACACCTTAACTAACCAGTAGTGCTGAAGTCACAAACAATCCAATCTGGAAAATAATTCCTTTTGCCGGTGGGGGGGGGGGCACTGACTGCAGGTTATGGCAGTGCAAAACCAAGAAAATATACCACAATGGCAATACAAAATCATGCAGCTGCAGTGGATAGCAGGTTCACACTGCTGCACCTGCAATTACTCTGTGGCGCAATAAAAGGTGTATTATCTGATGTCACACACTGCGCACGCACACAATTTGTCTATAAGTAATGCGTAGCAAATTGAAAACTTCAGTAATATACCACATATTTTAAATGACCCAAAATTATTTTCATTTATTTATTTAGTTTTTTGTTGACCAGGTAAGTGCACTAGACAAATTCTGCCTATTTTCAGGCACAACCCGGAGGAGGGGGATACAGATGAATGCCAACTGACCTTGAACCAGATTAAGCTGTTGGTGGTATTTTTAGTGAATG
The DNA here is from genome assembly GCA_016271365.2 of Neoceratodus forsteri. Classification (NCBI taxonomy): domain Eukaryota; kingdom Metazoa; phylum Chordata; order Ceratodontiformes; family Ceratodontidae; genus Neoceratodus; species Neoceratodus forsteri. The sequence goes on along the minus strand of JADMNL010000035.1, from coordinate 25,891,693 downwards.
AGGGAAATTTGGCCAGGACACTGGGGAAATTCCCCTACTCTTTTCGAGAAGTGCCATGGGATCTTTAACAACCACCTGAACTACCACCAATCCAGGCAGGTGGGACCTCGGTTTAAAATCTCATCTGAAAGACGGCACCTCAGAAGTGCAGCACCCCCTCTCATGCTGCACTACAGTGTCAGTACTGGGATATTAACCCAAGTGCCAGATGTGGGAACTGAACCCACAGCCCTCTGATCTACCAGCCTCAGAGATGAGTGTGCTATCTACTGAGCCACTGACACGGTACAATAATTATGCACTGCTGCACCAGGTCCACAACACACAATCAGCAAAAAAATGTCAACAATTACTGAAAATATTACTGTGTGTACATTAACACAGTTATACAACAAAAAATATAACCAAACAACAAAGAACTCCCTATTTCTCTAAGTTAAATATACCTACACCACAGATACGCCCCTATACCAAAGCACACTTTCACTGTCTCTTACTACACAGACTCAATGTTGTACATTTACATTCAAAATCCACACACAAACAATAAATGTTCGATGATATGAGCACAGAAGAGTTTCCTACAATTGATGAGCTAAAGTTTGAGCAAAAAAAATACTCAAAAAGGATTTTTTAGCAGCTTTTAGAAGGTTTGAATCACAGAGAGCTCTCAGCGCAGACTGTCTCCTACAGCTTCCTACACATACTACCCCAAACTGAGGCTGTGCAGAACAATATAGAGCCCATGTGATCTGAAATCCCATGAATCACTGAAAAATTTGCCTTTGGAGCTTAAAAACAAGGTGAAGTACATTGTTTTCAATGCACTTCACCTTAAAATTGGTGGAGTAGTGGTTTGGGGAAGGCGGAGTAATGTGAAGTCATTGTTTTTAATGGACTTCGCGTTGCCCATTATGATGCAAGGTACTCCGCTTCACATTGCGGAGTACTTTGCAAATTTGCCTTTACTCCATGAATCACTTCACAGAGTGAATTGAGCCCACTTTGCCCACCAATATTTGTCAATTGCACAGCTATCTTGATGTGCTGTTACAGCTATGCAGCAGCACAGATGTCTCTGAATGTCTGCCAGCTGAGCTGGAACATAAACTGACTATGGACAATGCTCAGTTGGAGGAAGGACCATCTGAATATAAAAGCAGGTATAATCAAAAAAAATTAAACAGCCACTTAGAATATTTTTTAGTCACATTGATAAAACAATAATAAGGTACTCCCAGGGGTTGCATTATCCATATGTTAATCACCCCCAAGGGGTATGTGGCACTAGACTTCACCTTGTGCCACATTACACCCCCCAAGAGTGTAATTTACATAAGATTAATTCAACCCCTGCTAATTCCTTACTGCTTAAATATTTCAGGTCTGCCACAGTAGCTTCTTGTACATCTGTGATCATATTTGATCTCCCTAGGGTCTATTCATCTTCCGAAGATTTGAGCAGAAAAAGCAGGACTTCACTGAAAATGAGATCCTTCATCTTCATTGACAACCCTAGGTAAGTAAATGGTTAAATAAAGTCAGTCCTCTAAGATGCACCCTCGTGTAATCATCCTTATGACCCCCATTTCTTTGTATAAATAATTTGAAACATTTAAAAAAACTGACAGATTGCAATTGTCTGTTGCCTTAAAATCTAAAAAAAGAAGCCATTTCCCATAACCCCTTGGCTTCTTGGCAGGGTATTTATTTATTTCATTTTTGATAACCGGGTAAGTGCACTAGACACGAGAGTGACTATTTTCGGCATGACCCTGGAGGTTACAGCACAGTGAGGAAATAATTACAAGATAATACAATTTCATGATACTTCCAGAGTGATTCACTTCCTAGTCCATTGCTGTTCTGAAAATAGGCTAGGCCAGTTAGAACTGGTTAGTGATCTCAGCTGGATTAGTTTTGTTAGAGGGTCTGTTCAGACAGGATTCTGCAATGATTTTCATGTATTTTTCTGTAGTTTTGTAAAACTTTAACTCAGAAATAAGCTTAGTAATCTAGGAAGAGTTGCAGAGAGAGAGAGTCTTTTAGTTTAAATACATATTTTTTTTTTTTTATAAAATGGCAAGAAAGAATCTGGAAATCTCATTGGCCAAAAGAGATCAGCTGACCATACATTAAATCTCTCTATATATATGCACATTCATCCTGGTCCTAAACCACACCATACCACACAATGAACAAATCAGTCCTCCTACAACCAGAACTATCTTCCATCAATCTCCCTTCAACCAGAACTGCTCTTGCACCACAAACATGACCACTACCTTTACACTGCAGAAACCTTCAACTGGGCCCTAAAAATAAAACTACCTTAGATATAAAATAAAAGAAATTAATTAAATGTTATTTACCAGATCACCAAACTCTCCTTACACACATAAACAAATTAGAAACATTAAGTATTGTTTATAGTTTTCATTACAACTCTTTCTTTGCTAACAGTGAAAAATCCCCCTTGTATCCCTACATGCTCATTAGGGAAATCTTTTCTGCTTTCCCAGACAGTGAGATAATTGAATCACTGGCTCTAAAACAGGCCTTTGTTGCCTGTGTGTACAGTATGTTAGTAGTGGAACATTCTGCTAGTAGAACTGAGCAGAATTTTGAATCCCTGTATTCCATGGTAAACATTCCATGATAAACATTCCATTTCTTGAATGTGTGGAAACACCGAGAAGAAAAACATGGAATGAAGAAAGCAAGCAATAAATAGAGAATAATGGATGGGGAAAGGTTTGATCTGAGAATTTAATGCACACCCGAGTTGTGGGATGCTACATAAACCCTGAGGGCGAAGCCCGAGGGGTTTATCAAAGCATCCCACAACAAGGGTGTGCATTAAATTCTCATATGAAACACCCTCCCCATCTTTTATTTTATATGATAACAGACCAGCAATTTTTCTCCAGCAGTTTGTGAGACTGTCTGGCCCTGCCTACATACAGAATGTTGGCCAATGAGGCAGCAGCATAGTTTGACTGGCATGGCTAATGAATGTCATAACAACCAGCTGGTTGTTATGGAAAATATCAACCTGGTCAGTACACTGAGAGAAATTGCTGGCCAGTTATTATTACTATATAACCAAAGAGAAAAGATGGTAAATGTCTTACCCTGCAGTTTTAGCTTTTCAGACAGAGCGAGCAGTTCAAGATGCTGTCAGTGAGTGTGGCAGTTTTGAACCACGCTCATGCTTGCAGCACCAGGAAACTCAGAAGCCTCTGTTATGGCTTCCTTTTAGTTTTGTCTACAGAGTGAGGAGAATGAAATAAAGTAAGGGGGCTATGTGTTATACTTAAAATGAGGAAACAGCTGAGAAGGAGTACTGGAGTGAGACTTGGAAGGAAGAGGGTCTGGAGTGAGAGGAGCAGAGCACCGTAACATTGTCATATAGAAGGATGTTCTCAAAGTAGGACTTGGGCAGGGAGTTGAAAAATAGGCTGATTAGAATTGGTCCCAAAATGGAGCCCTGGCAAACACCTGAAAGGACTGGGAGAGGGTTCGAGAGGGTGTTCCTATTCTGACCCATTGGGTACAGTTGGATAGGTAATCCTTGAACCAGGCCATAACATCCTGTGAGAGGCCCACTTATACCCAAGACACCTTACTCTTATATGGTGTAGGTATCTACACCCTAATAGGTTAGTACTGATTATGACTCATTGGAGCTGCGATTAGATAATACTGTTGATGCTGTCAGCGGTATACTATGGGGTTTCCAATACAGATTAAGGGACCAAGTGTAACATTCCCCCCTTGATTCCTTACTGAAAAGGCAGCACTAACAGGTAAGTTGTGGGTAGAGCATCGTTTACAGACCTGAGGCATGAGCCTTGTAAAGGAACTGTGATTGTTCATGGTGTTGTTTTAGAGTATGCCTCAGACATCAAAGGGTTAGTATCATAAAGAACATCAACAATATTTGTATAATCGCAAAACCTTTGAAAGTTAATTCTAACCATGTATTGGAGAGTGCAGTGCTTAAATCACCATCATGGATAAGAGTATTGAGTGCATCTCCAGCACTAGAGATGGTATTGCTGATGTAGATGAGATAGGTGCCCTTTCTATCTAAAAGTGTCTTAAGTGCCAAGTTTAATGGGTCAATGTGGACATTAAAGATGGATAAACACTGAGACAGGGCAAGCAAATATTCAGGGTCAGTATTAATGATATTTGCTTCCGGGATGGAAACAGGAGTAATAACGGTATGATCAATAACAGTTGTTTGATGAGGAAAAAACAAAAGTTAGGTTGTACAATGTCACACATTTTTGAACCATAAGCAAAAGATTTATGATTAGTAATGCCACAATATTGGCCATCAAAATTATATGACCCTCTCATTGTTGGGATTTGCCATTTATGTAGTCGAATAAGCCAAGTGAAAGATTGATTTGTTTGCCTGATAGTGAACTGATGAACTTCTTCTGTGAAGTCTTTGAGAGATGCCCAGTGTTGCCAACTGGTGAAGATGTAGACAATGTTGCCCTAGGGTTAAGAGTTCCATTTAAAGAAAAGTCAGAGTCCAAGGTAAAGGACCAATCAATGTTTTCCGGTGAGTAACCACAGACAGGCTTGATGATGTTGAACACGTCACAGCAACAGAGATAGTGGTAACTCTTTTTGGTGCAACAGTCAGTATAAGGTGCCACCCAAGCTTCCTGGTTGGGGTGAAAAACCAGCAGAGGTGGGAGGTTGATTCTCTCCCTGAAGATGTCATTGTTGAGATGTTCTATGGAGTGGATGGAGGCCAGTGTGTCGAAGATGGCAGTTTGCAGATCAAAACATGGCAGTGAGACAGTGAAGGTGACAAACATGGTGTCATGAATAGAACATTGATGAGTGTAATAACGGTGGCCCTGGTTAGGATGACGTGTGACATAGCCTAGATTTCTAGCAGTTGATAAGTATATGGAAACAGACCTAGACATGCATAATGTATCACATGAAACAGATTTGCAGTGTGGACAGTACCATTTTGCTAATCTCCTGTCATGAATAAGATCTGAAGTGTGTCCTGATTCCAAATCCAGGAAGAGATTATTCATAGTTGTTATTACATAAGAACCATATGCAGAACATAACAGTTACCTGCCAATATATTGCTCATCTGCCTCCTTGTTATTCTGGAATACAAGTTCAATGATTTTATTTCTAGTGTCATTGAAAGTCTTGGCAATATCATGCATGTTATGCATGGTATATCTCTCTTCCTGATTAAGCCCATCTACACCATGCAAAGAAGGGGTAAAACACCATTATTCATACCAGTCTGGAATTTTACTCTTTGGCTTTTAATGGCAGCAATATCTGCCCTGTTCTAGATGGACATGCCAGTTCCAAAAAGACTGGATACTGTGCCAATGGCACCCATAATAGCAGTGTCACGCCTATTGCATTTCTTATTCTTAGTGTTGGGGTCTGGTCTTGGTTGGAATACACCTAAATGTTCAGTAGTATATAGTCCAGTTACTGTGTCTTGAGTATGTGTCTGGTAGGCTACAAGAATATCTAGTAACATGGTACTATGAAACTTGATGTGTTGGTTTTTGAGCACGTTGAATTTGGACATATTCCAGTGTGTAGGATTAAAAATAACAGAGATGTGCATGAACTGCACATTATTGACAAGTGTGCCTGGAAGTGATGTGGCAGCAAGGCCACTAGTTGGTCCTGGTTCCTGTATGGGGCAATCTGTGAGTTCTGTTTCAGTAGGGGGAACTACTGATAAAACATAGCTGCTGTAGCCATGTACTGTCATGTGCAAAAGTCTCTAGCAGTGTCTTCTGAGTAGTTACTGTATCACAAAAGGTGGGATTAATCAGAGCAGTGAGGTTGTATAAACCAGTATGTTTGTAATTAGCTTGTCAGATAGATAGTGTGCCATTCAGGGCAATTCTGGTATTGGGCCAGCCTTGGAAAGTGCCTTTGGAAAGGCGGGCAACTGGGATTTGTTGTTCATTACTGTCAATTTGTCATTCAGTTTGGAGTGATGATTTTTCTGGTGCCACAGCCATGGAATTCAGGTAGGCATCTATGCCTTCCTTAACAGTAATCAATTTGCTGGGAACATCTATGCTGACTCCTTCTGGGATGGTGGTAGGTTTGTTGCATGGAGTTAGGTATCGTTCTTCTGCAGGTTGGAGAAGTGGAAGGAGTCACCTTAGATGTTCTTCGGTGTTGAATATTGTACTCATATTCTGGAATGGACAACAGGAAGTATTCCTGCAAGGAGGAACAGATGCAAGAAAGCCATCTTGTGGGTGTACCTGTAAGGAAGAAAGAAAAGGTCAGTAGGTACTATTCCACTCAAAGGGGTTTGGAAAAGTAATTATTCTCCTTTATACAATTTGAAATGATTAGCTTGTAGCTATTTATCAGTGGATTTCTTCATGTGAATGGGTCTAACTTGGTAGATGGCTGGACTGAGTTTTTTAATGATTGGAAAGGGTCCTTCCCATTTGCTGGTAAAGGAAAGTGTAGGGTGTGCAAATCTGAGTACCATTACCATGGTCTCCAACTTGCCAGTCCACTTCTTGTGCGTGTTCATCAAAGTGAAGTTTGGATTGTCATTGGGCTTTACCAATGTGGTGTGCTGCATACAAGTGGGTCTTGATAATGTCATTTCTGAATTTAGCAACATAAGTGTCTATGGACACTCTGTCTGTAGTGGGTGTGTTCAGATCAATCAGCAGGTGCTCAGGTAATCTCATGGTTCTACCCGTCATAACGTCGGAGGGTGTACATTGGGTGTTGGCTGCAGGAGTATCCCTCATTGCCATAAGGAGTAAAGGCAAATAGGAATCCCAATCTTTGAGATTATCCTCTATGAATTTGGATAACATAAGTTTTGTCCATCTGTTGGCTCTTTCTACCTGACCTGAAGATTGAGGGTGGTAGGGGATGTGAAATTTCTAATGTACCCCAAGAAGTCTGAGTGTTTCTTGCACCAGCTCACATGTAAAGATGGTTCCTGATCAGAGTCTACCTTGAGAGGTAGGCCACAACTGGAAAACAATTGTTCTGTCTGGATTTTTGTGGTTGCCTAAGCTGTGCTTTAATGGGTGGGAAAAGCCTCAACCCATTTTGAGACTAGATCAGTGACCACAAGACCACATTTGTTGTTTTTGCTGATGTTAGTCAATGGTCCAATGGAATCAATTTGAATTGCATGCCAAGGGACAGATTGTCTCTGGGAAAGTAATTTAGCATTTATTTTGGTTGGGATTGGTTTATTTTGTGCACAGATCAGACAATTGTTAATGTAGTGCTTAACATCTTTGGTGATACTGGGCCACCAACCCACAGTTTTTAGTCTTCTGACTGTGTTGTTCACCCCCTGATATCCCCCAGTCAGGGCGTCATGAACCTGATGAATTAACTCAGATCACGGTTCTGTAGGAACCACCCACAACCTGCAGTTTAGGTCCTTAGGCTGGTACCATACCAGCTTGTTATCATGTGATAGATGCAGATTGTCTTCATGCCTCTTGTAGGGGTTGTTGGTCAGCAATTCTTATTCAGTCCCTTTGTCTAGGAATCTGAACAATTTTTTTAGCTGTTGATCAGCTGTTTGTGCTGTGGATAAATCCAGTGGCACAAGGGTCTCAGTATTCTTCTTCTTTGCAGCTGCTATATGTATTGCTGCAAGAGCAACCTAATGTACCATGACCCAAGTGTCCCCTCCTCGAGTACCCTCCTTGGCAAGGGTGTCGGCTCGGTCATTGAACACATGGTATGGGTCTGACTTTGAGTGAGCCTTCACCTTGTGAAGATACAGTTTGTATTTAAACTGCTGAACTAGTGTGTCAATTTATACAAAGAGGTCTTTGTATTTGACAGGGGTGCCATCAGAAGAGGTGAAAGAGAGCCAGCCCGCTGGCGCAGCGGTGGGATTTCCGCTTACGGCCGGGAGCACCCGGTCTGGAACGGACCTGGGCTGCCAGAGGGTCGGAGCCGGGGAGAAGGATCGAGTGTCCCACGGACTGCTCTTCTCCAGGGGAGGGCGGGTCAGTGATCGGGGCACTAGTGACCTTAGGCGGAGGCCCGGAGTCACAGCCACCGACACTCAAAATTGACTTGGGGCGGGCCGGACGCCATTACGGGCCATTGCACGCCTCATTTCCCCATAAAATTGAAAATGGACGCTGCCAGCCGCCTCTACATGAAGCACGCCACAGCCTAATTAGCCTCTTCCAGGCCGCCCTCCGGACGCAAAAAATAGTGTCTGCAGGGTGCTCTCCTCGCCCGTAGCCCCGTCCTGGGGGGGTAAGCCGGGTATCAGAGGGCCTCGAGGCTGATCTGGAGTAGGTGGAAGCTGCACGGGCTGATAGTCCCGGGCGGTCGGCGGTTAGGTGAGGAGGAAAAAATGTAAAAAATAAAAAAAAAAAAAGAAGAGGTGAAGGAGTTTCTCTGCCAGAAAGGTAAGAATTTTGTCAAAGAGCAACAGACCCAATTAGAATCTATAAAGTTGATGGTATCCAACGTACCATGGTGTGCAATTTCGAGGGCACAGGCCATAGCTGTCAGTTCTGCATACTGGGAGGATGTAACACTGCAATGTTTGGAAGCATGGACTTTTTTACCAATGGGATATAGTGTCAAAAACAAAGCATAGGGTGCAAAGCAGTCCCATAGTTCACTATGGGGCTGCGCTCTTGTTGTCGGGTCGCTATACTACCCGATGCTGTGGTGCAAGCTGCTGTTTTCCTTGTGGCATATATTGCCGCAAGGTTTTCCCTTGCGTGATTATGACACGGTGCTGAACAGCACTGCTTTGCCTTTGCTGATTGTATTGTTAGGCCTTCTGGCACCATGCAATTCTGCTTAACATTGAGTCAGTCCAAATTAATTCATGTGCATTTGCAAATGCTTCCCATCATGCTTTGCATTATTTGGGTATACGCAATTTGTGTCTTCTTTCAACATTTGTTCCATGTTTTCTTGAAAGATTTGTTCTTGTTCCTCTGTTATATCAATCCTGGCAAGGGCCACTTAGATTATTTGATTGATCTCCACTTTGTCTACCTTTTTCAGGACAGCAATCAGAGGTGGATACCTTTGCTCTCCCCCGGTGTCATGGGGGTCACCATCTTGGAGTCGTTCATGAAAATGGTCATATTTCTCATGATGTAGGGTCACACTATCATAGCATAGGGGGAAGCCATCTTGTGGTTGGCATGTATGGGAAGCGCCATTTTGAGGATGTGGCTGGGCGACGCCATTTTGGGTAGTTTCATCATTTGAGTCATCATCGCCTGATGACACAATGTTGATGGGGTGTAGTGAACTCCGCCCATTGTTTTAACATGACCAGCCAACACCTCTCACTGATGGTGCAGTTTTGCCATTTTTGCTCTACACTGCTTGTAACAAACTTTTGCATTGTTCTGCCCAACACCTCTTGTAATCTGATTCAGAATAGAGAGGAGTTTGCACTAGGAAGGAGGTGCTTCTAGACAAAGTAAGAACTACAAAACCAGAGAAGCTGAACACTCACCAACCTCAAAATTCAAGGGCACAAGTCTTTTGTAGAAATAAAGATGCATTTATAACATGATGTGTGAAGTTTTTTGAAATCAGTATATAACAACTGCTACACTTGTTTGTAATAGCCTTTGAGAAAGGATGGTAGTGTTCGTCCGAAACACGCCAGGCATTCTTTATACTTTTTTTGTAAAGTTTTTATTATTTTGAATTGAACAACAAAAGACACATTACATTTTTTTATACTTTTAATATGTTATAAATAAATCTTTTTTTGACAAGAGACTTGTGCTCTTGAATTTTAAGGTTGGTGAGTGCTCAACTTCTCTGGTTTTGTACCTCTTGTAACCTCTTTCTATAACACTTTATATGTGGTGCTGAGTTTGCAATTGTTCCTAAGCTCCCTATCCAGTTCACAACTTACCCTTTCAGATCCTCTCGCAGCTCCTCATTCTCATCTCATAACGTGTCATTCGTCTCACTCAACAAATCATTCTTTTGCAATATCTGCCTCTTGTCCTGCTTCAACCTGTCACAATCCTCCCTCAACATAAACAGCTCTTGTTCATTGTTCTGTACAGCACAGTGCAAAAGTGTCTTATTCTTACTGCACAGAGACTGAAGTTCTTCATTCCCTCTCTGCTCTTTCTTAACCATTTCAGTTGCCTGAAACCAAACTCCTTTTTTAGAGACAGGTTTTGGAGTGCAAGGGAATGAAACCTCGATTCAGAGGCTTCAAGAGCAGCATAAAGGGCCATGAGTAACAGCCCTTTTAGAGTTTGCTTTTTTGGCTGTTTGCCTCACTGAGTACTGGACTGAAATCCCCAGCATGGATTTATCAGAGGATTTTGCTGCCGGTGTGAAGTTGCTCCAGCCTCCATGGGAAGTGAGAAAGTTTGAGACATCATGTCTCAGGTCTGTGCAGATGTTGGACATGTTAGGGAACTTAAATTAGCCTGTCAGTGGTACCCTACTTGTGTATCGATCCACAGTGGTTAAATCAAAAGATGGTCAGGCATCTGTGCTCACACAATCCTACAACTCAAATCTGCTGTGGAGCAAGGTGAGACAACATCGCTCTTGCCCGGTGTGCAGCCAGACTTTGCAGGGTGCTATGGAGTAAAAGAACAGGCAATGAGGTACAGGGGTGCACACCTGCTCACTATCCATTAGAATGTCAGTTAGGGAGTGAATCTCTGTTAGTTTAGACCACCTGCATGCGGTAGCTAAAACGTAAAGGTGGATCATCTCTCAGATTCCTGATGGTAATAAACCAACAGAAGAAATAACAGACAGATGGCATAAGCGGTAATAAACTTGTTTATTATACAAAAGCAGACATATGCCCTAGTCATAGCCTTACCAAAGTAGACACTGGTACCCAGAGTTCCCCTGTACCACAGGTATGAAGGTGATCTCAGAGAAAATACGTTGTGCAGTAGCTTACATAGTAAGATAATTAGCATAGAAACTTGTTCTTCATGTGTAAATTAGATATACAAAACAGGCCCTATTAGCCAAAGGTTCGGAGGCTCTACAGTGTGAAAGTTATACAATTTTCGTAAAGTTAACTAAAAAGTGTGAATACAAAGGATTCTCACAAAATAAAGAGATAACAGACATAAGTGCAGTGTTACATACTGTAAATCTGCATGGTGGCAGTACAGGCTGTGCAATACAATACTTCTCAGAAGATAGCTAATATAGTGTTATACAAAGAATACAAAATACATTATTGGTGCATTGCGTATAATCAGAACAATAATCATTATATATACTGTATATCCTGATGCCTTACTCTTATATGGTAGGTAGCTACGCCCTAATAGGTTAGTACTGATTATGGATCATTGGAGCCCAATTAGACAATACTGTAGAAGCTGTCAGTGGTATACTATGGGGTTTCCAGAATAGGTTAAGGGATCAAGTATAACATGATCATTTACTTTGCTGTTGTTTAAAAAACATTTTTTGAAAAATGTGACGGTTATTTTTTTTTTTTTGCACTTTCAGAATGAGATGAGTTTTGCAGTCTGTAGTTGTAGTAGAGGTCATATAAAGCTGTTGTAATGCAGAATGGCACAATCACGTACCATGACCATTGAACCATGATTTAACACCATTAATAATAGGATGAATTTCCATATAGAGCACATCTGTGCCATATCAGTTATTTTATTTTACATGCTGGCTGCTGAACATGTGCCACATGATTGTATTAGCATTATTCAAATATTATCAGTCAGAAGTTCAGGTGACAGTATGGTGATACACTCACAGTGACACCGTATTCCATAACATGCAGAGATACACACCTATGACATAGCATACCGTAGGTCTATTACGAACGCCTTGTGGTTGGGTGGGGGGTTGGGGGTTGTAGTGGATGACCATAGTACTGTGGCAGAGGCTGTACCTTGTGCTACAATACAGCAGGTAAAAAATGCAAAGCACACATATGTGTCACTCTTACTAAATCTACTCTTATGCACTGCAACAAGAGTTTTCTTGTCCGGTTTTGCAAATTGTGCCACCACTGGAGCTGGTACATGCACTATTTGTAGTTGCTGCATGGCCAGCTTATACATTGGGTATTCCTATCTCATCATCATTAACTCTTGTATTAATTTGTTTGTTGTTTGTTTGTTTAAAAGTTTATTTTTATACAGGCTGGTTTGTTGGAGAAATAAATCCCCATTTACAACAAATTCCTGTGGTACAACAATAAAACTTAAACAATATATAATAAATACATACAAAACAAAAAAACAACATATAAACTAAAAACAATTACAACAAACGTTCAAGTAATCATGCAATTTAAGTTTAAATGTGTGCAAATCAAGAATCTCAATTAATTTAGCAACATACCCTGTGAAAAACTGAGAGACTGCAGTTCATGTTGACAAATCAATGACAGGACAACCTAAGAAGACTCTAGCAGCCCACCACCACAAGAAAGAGAAGCCAGAAATGAGGAACAGGAATGCACAATGCTGATAGTATCTTCTAAATCAGACAATGAGGGAAAGGCAGCATTGGTAAGGCTGCACAGAAAGGGAAAATTGGGGAGGGAAGAAAACAGTGGAGCAAAGGCATGAGTAAAGACCAGGTAGGCAGCAAAACATGGAAGGCCATGTTTACAAATGGTCACAGCATGGGGAATAATATCACAGACCTGGAAGCAATTCCAGTAGAGGCAGACCTGGACATAGCAGCAATAACAGAAATCTGGAACACCACAAATCATGACTGGGATGTTAATATACCAGGGTATATAGAGGAGGGGGGGGACAGCTCAGAGGTAATGTGAGGAAGTATTTTTCCACAGAGAGGGTTGTGGATGCATGGAACAGCCTCCCTGAGGAGGTTGTGGAGTCAAGAACAGTGAGGGAATTCAAGAATGCATGGGACAGACATAAGGCAGTCCTAGTGGTGGGTAGGAAGAAGTAAGCTGTTGGTTAACTAGGATCTGCAGCTTATCTGTTAGGTAGGAAAATGGGCAGACTAGGTTGGCCAAGCGGTCCTTATCTGCTGTCAAATTCTAAGTTTCTATGTATGCTCTGTTCAGAAGGGATGGGGGTAGAAAAAGGGGAAGGGTGGCCATGTATATTAGGGAGGGAGAGTATAGAGGAGTAGTGGGAACAACTAAAGGGAGTCATAGAGGAGCTGACACGCCAAAGCATCAGTTTGGTAAATAAGGGCAAAAGAAGAAAGAAACCAGTGTGGTTCTGGAGAGAGAGAGAGAGAGGTGACAGAGAAGGTAAGGGCCAAAATGGCAAATTTCAGGAAATATAAGGCTACTCAAAGGGAGGTGTACCTAAGGAATCTAAGGGAAACTGTGAAGGCTGTTAGGAGAGCAAAGGCACAGACTGAAGATAGATTAATATAGACAGCGAAGATAGGGGACAAGACATCCAATAGGTACATTAGTGAAAGGAGGAAGAATGGATGGGGTGAATGTAAGGCTCAAAGGGGATTCAGTAGAGAGTAAGGAGGGAGACATGGAAAAGGTGAAAATGCTGAATAAATTCTTCTGTTCAGTATTCACTAAAGAAGGGGTGGGTCAGGAACCACAGCTGGATAACAGACATGGACTGACTAATGGACAGGAAGCAGAGGGTGGTTGTAAATGGGATTCAAACAGGGGAAAAGGGTGGTGATCAGTGGGGTACCTCAGAGATATGTCCCTGGGCCAGTCCAGTTTAATTTCTTCATTAGTGACATTATGGTAGAACTGGAGGGAAAGGTCTGCCTGTTTGCAGATAAGATCTGCAACAGGGAGGGTACTCCAGATGAGGTGAAGAGAATGAGGGACCTGGTGAAGCTGTAAAAATGGTATGAAGTGTGGCAACTAAGGTTCAGTTCCAAGAAGTGAAGAATAATGCACCTGGGAAGAGGGAAACCTGGGGAGATCTATGGGTAATGGAGGGCAGAGTTGCTGACTACCACCAAGGAAGGAAGGGACCCAGTAGTCATCATTTATGATGACCTAAAGGTGTTTAAGAAGACTGCAAAGGCTGCAGGCAGGGTCAGTGGCATGCTGGGGTGCATAGGCAGAGGTATCAGTAGCATAAGGTGGGAGGTGGTGATGTCATTGCACAAAACGCTAGTGAGGCCTCATCTAGATCACGGTGTGCAGTTCTGCAGGCCTCACCTTCATAAGGATATTGACAGAGCGGAGGGGTCCAGCAAAGGGCGAATAAGATGATACAAGGCTTGCAACAGAAAACATATGTACTTGATGGAGAAGAGGAGTGATTGGGGGAACATGATAGAAACATTCAAGCATGTCAAGGGCATTAACAAGGTGCAGGGGAAGACATCTTCCAATAAAAGTGTAACCACCCTCTACCCTTCTATATGCATGCCCACTCATACAGTGGGGCTGCTTAAGAGATATAGGCTGGTGCCTGAGTTCATGGTTAGAATTGGCTTGGCAAGTGGTGTGGTGCCTCAACCTATGGGGATCCTTATAGCAGCATACTGCCAGGGTGCTTCCCCACAGGAAATGAAATACAGCCCCCTCCCTTGGTAACAGGTAAAACAAATATACATTCCCCTCCCCAATTATCACTCTAAGCATGCAAATAGTACACTACACAATAATGCAAATAATTTTGCAATTGCACTAAAATAAACAAGGGGTTATTTTGGGACTGGATAATGAGGTAAGGGACAATGGAATCACATGGTAATAAAACATTCAACAAGACCTTAGAATAAACAAGCATTTGTCAATGCCGAATGTTGATTGCGCTGGTCTGTTAAGCATGTTCACTGGCCCTCTGTCAGTCCCTCAGTTTGTTTCTTCTAGTGCTGCAGGATGCTCTTTTGTACTGGGTTCCTGCCTGCAATGGTACATTGTTCTGCCCAGTAAGATATCTGCAGCTGTCTCAACAGAGCTCCGTTGAGGTGGCTCACTCCCCCTCTCTCATTCGCTCATTCTGTTTCTCCTGGCACTGCAGGCTGCACTTTTGTACTGGGCTACTGCCTCTATTAATGGCTTTTTCTGTCCACAAAGAAATCTGCAGCAGTCCCGACACAGGTCTGTTGAGCCTGCTGACTCCCCCTCTCTCACTCACTCATTCCGTTTCTGCCGGTGCTGCAGTCTGGCCTTTTGTACTGGGCTCCTGCCTACGTTGCCCCCATTTTCTGCCAACAAAGAAATCTGCAGCAGTCACGATAGAGCTCCATTGACCTTGCTCACTCCCCCTCTCTCACTCACTCGTTGTGTTTCTCCCAGTGCTGCAGGCTGCCCTATTGTACTGGGCTCCTGCCTGCATTGACACCTTTTCTGCTCACAAAGAAATCCACAGCTGTCCCGACAGAGCTCGTGGAGGTCACTCCTTCCCTGTGTCACTTACTCATTCTGTTTCTCCTGGCGCTGCAGGCTGCCCTTTTGTACTGGGCTCCTGCCTCTGTTGGTGCCTTTGTCTGGCCACAAAGAAATCTGCAGCAGTCCCAACAAAGCTTCGTTGAGCTCGCTCACTCCCCTTCTCTCACTCGCTCATTCCGTTTCTGCCGGCGTTCCAGGCTGTCCTTTTCTATTGGGCTCCTGTCTATGTTGTCGCCTTCTTCTGCCCACAAACAAATTTTCAGCAGTTACACTAGAGCTCTGTTGAGCTCGCTTTCTCCCCCTCTCTCACTCGCTCATTCTGGTTTCCCCGCCACTGCAGGCTGCCCATTTGTACTGGGCCCCTGTGTGCATTGCTGGCTTCTTCTGCCCACAAACAAATCTGCAGCAGTACCAGCAGAGCTCCGTTGAGCTCACTCACTCCCCCTCCCTCACTCACTTGTTCTGTGTCTCCTGCCACTGCAGGCTGCCCTTTTATACTGGGCTCCTGCCTGCATTGGTGGCTTGTTCTGGCCAGAAAGAAATCTGAAGCAGTCCCGACACAGCTTCATTAAGCTCTCTCACTCACTCATTCCATTTTGGCCGATGCTGCAAGTTGGCCTTTTGTACTGGGCTCCTGCCTGTGTTGCTGCATTTTCTGCCCACAAAGAGATCTGCAGCAGTCACAATAGAGCTCCGTTGGGCTCGCTCACTACTGCTCTGTCACTCAATTGTTCTGTTTCTCTTGGCGCTGAAGGCTGTGCTTGTGTACGGGGCTCCTGGCTGTGTTGGCACCTTTGTCTGTCCACAAAGAAATCTGCAGCTGTCCCAACAGTGTTCCATTGAGGTCGCTCAGTCTCCCTCTCTCACACGCTCATTCTGTTTGTCCTGGCGCTGCAAGCGGCCCTTTTGTATGGGGCTTCTGCCTGCATTGGTGCCTTTTTCTGCCCACAAAGAAATCCACAGCAGTCCTGATAGAGCTCTGTTGAGCTCACTCAGTCCCCCTGTCTCACTCGCTCATACTGTTTCTCCCACCGCTGCAGACTGGCCTTTTGTACTGGGCCCCTGCCTGCACTGATGCCTTTTTCTGCCCACAAAGAAATCCGCAGCAGTCCTGACAGCACTCCAATGAGTTTGCTCACTCCCCCTCCATCACTTGCTCTCTTGTTCTGTTTCTCCCAGTGCTACAGGCTGCCCTTTTGTACTAGGCTCTTGTGTTGGGGCCTTTTTCTGCCCACAAACAAATCTGCAGCAGTCCTGACAGAGCTCATTTGAGCTTGGTCACTCCCCCCGCCATTCGTTCGATCTTAATCTGTCCCAAACAGTGATTTCCCACAGCGACCGTGCTATTCTCCTGCAGGAGTGCAAAAATATATTTTAGCCAGGATGTGAAAAATGGCAGCTGTACTGTTCATAAGGAGGTGTGTAAAAATGCCACTGTTGAAAATGTGGCGTGAAAATATCACAAAATTGCAAAGTTACAAGGGTGCGTGGAAACAGTTTAATGCACACTTGTAACACAGTCATGTTATGGAGTTTCATCACCAAATTTTCAACATAGGTATTTTAGGACCTCTGCTCATGAACAGTGCCACTGTCATTTTCTTAATCTGTCCTGAACTGTGATTTCCCACAGCAACTGCGTTATTCTGCGCCAGAACTGTGAAAACTCATTTCGGTCAGGATGTGAAAAATGACAGCTGTACTGCTCATAAGGAGGTGTGAAAAAATATCACTGTTGAAAATCTGTAGTGACAATATTACAAATTTGTGAAGTTACAAGGGTGCGTGGAAAGCGTGCAATGTACACTTGTAACACAGTCATTTGATGGGCTATCATCACCAAATTGTCAACATAGGCATTTTAGGACCTCTACTCATGAACAGTATCAGTGTCATTTTCCTAATCTGTCCCGGACAGTGATTTCCCACAGTGACCGCTCTATTCAGCGCCCGAAGTGCGAAAACACAATTCGGCAAGGATGGGAAAAATGACAGTGGTACTGTTCATAAGTAGGTGTGGGAAAATGGCAATGTTGAAAATCTGGAGTGAAAATATAAATTTGCGAACTTACGAGCGTGCGTGCAAACTGCGTAACACACGCTTGTAACACAGTCATTTTATTGAGTATCATTACCAAATTTTCAGCATAGGCATTTTAGGACCTCTACTCATTAACAGTGTCACTGTCATTTTCTTAATCTGTCCTAAACACTGATTTCCCACAGTGACCGTGCTATTCTGTGCCAGAATGGTGAAAACACATTTCTGCCAGGATGTGAACAATGACAGTTGTATTGCTCACAAGGAGGCGTGAACAAATGTCAATGTTGAAAATCTGGTGTGAAAATATTGCAGATTCACGAATTTACGAGTGTGTGTAGCAACTGCTCAATGCACGCTCGCAAAACAGTCATTTTTTGTATTTTTTCCACCAAATTTGCAACATAGACTTTTTGAGAGCTCACCTCATGAACACTTGCACTGTCGTTTCATTACTAGGCATGGAAAGGTGATTTCATGCAGTGACCGCAAAATCACCTTTTGGGGCCGATTAATGCCATGACAGTTTGAGAATTCATGAGGAGGGGTCCCAAAAACTCCATGTTGAAAATCTGGTGCCAAAATTCCCCAAAATGACTGAGATATGCATTAAAGTTGAAAAAACCCTATTTCTACCATTATACAGCTTACTGGCATTTCCTCAGATCGCAGTCAGCTTTGAAGAGTGCAGACGTGTTCTCGGTCCACCGAAGATCGTCGCGCCAGACTCCGGAGGTAAGTACGGGGTGAGGTGTGGGGGCAGGCATAGTGGGTGGGTGCGGTGGTGGGAGGGGCCAGGAGACTGAGAGGGACAGTTTTCTGATTTCACAGGTTTAACAACAAAAATAAAAACATCGGCGGGACAGTTTTTTCTTCACAGGGGCATTAGGCAGCGCGCTGGGGTGGGCTTCCAGCGTGCACGCTATTGTTCTTTTTGGGGGCCAGTAGCTGGCGGGAAGTGGGCACCCCGTCCAGCACACAAGTAAAGGGGGTTACATTATGCCGACGGGACTGGGCACCTTCAGCACACAATATCAGCGGGGGTTGACATAATGCCGACGGGTGGGCTCCCGTTGGTACAATCAACATTGATCTGGCCATTGAACTAGCGAGGTTGGGCCCCATCAGCAACTAAACATGGTGATGGGGATATTATATTGTTGTGAACACAGCGCAAGCTGCCGCCGTGTTCACAAACAATATCAGGGTTTACATCCCGCCCTGCAATGACGGGTCACTCCCTCATTGCAGCGGATGGCTGACGCTGCAATGATGAGGAAGCCCCTGATTGCAGTGGCTACTTTTTTAGAAGGCTGTGGCACACTGGCTGAACTAGTGTCAGCAGCAGCGTACCACGGCATTGGAGGAAGCGGGACAAGCCTTTGCAGGCTGTGGGGGCATTGGCTACAACAGTGCCGTGCCTCCACAACCTGCTTGTGGAGAAAGTTGCCGCAACATGTTTCTTGCGCATGCGGGCAATCAACATAAAAACTGTAAGCAGGCAGAATAATCAAGCACCACAGTACATTACAATCTAGTATTCCCTGTCCCAACTCCTCTTCCCCCACTGGTGAATCAGGTAACCCCACAGTCCCTGTGGGAGCTCCTAAATACCATGTGTGCAAACTGAGGAGTTGCAGGCCTGTGACTAGTAGACACTGGGTGGAGCACCATTGCAATGAGTGGATGCTGCAGATGCAAAGTACAAACTATACCAGGGGGTGCAGGAATACAGTTTATCCTGCAGTAACAATTGCTGTGGGCCTAACTAAGGTAACGTAGGAAACTTAGATGGAAAGTTAACTAGCTAGCTGAACAGTTAGAAATGTAGTTGGATGGGTGAAACCCAGTACTCGCGACCTTTTGGTGAATAGATTATGCAGGATTTGGGGGACATCTCCCCTTGCAGGCAATTTGGAAAAATAGGAAGAACTGGCATGGATGGACGTTATGATCCTCTTCACCCCACAGAGGGACTTGTTTTCACCCACCTCGACAGGTAGGCAGGCTGTCATCATCACCCTAGAGAGGGACTTGTCTTCACCCACCTTGGTAGTAGACAGGCCATCTTCACCCAACAGAGGGACTTGTCTTCACCCACCTTGCAGGTAGGCCAGCAGTTGAACCGGCAGGCAGGACTCAGAGCTTAGGTCCCCTGGCAGGAATCAGTCTCTTGTGTCAGGACAGTGAGGCAGTAAATTTGTCACCTCACAGAAGCACAAATAAACTACTTCTTTCAGCAGTCAATGATAATCTGGATTGCCAGCTATCACCAGTTCAGGCAGGCTGAGTTAAATCAACTTGTCTCTGGGATTTACCAGTCCATTGGCAATAAATTCTGCAGTTCTCAATTCGTTTTGGCACAGACTACTTCCGTTTTTTCTGTGACTGAGGCAGGAGCTGTTAAAATGAGTTGTTTATTCTTCAGAACTCTCACAGAAAAGACCCAGGGTCAAACTGTCAACCCCTGAATGTTTAGTTTGAATCTCGACACCTCAACTGGTCCACCTTAGTCTCGAGCTCCACATCCTGATTGGATATACTGCAGCTACCAATAGGATTCCATGCTGTCTTTAAGCAATCTCGGCAAAGATGGCCACCCCCAGACGGTACTGTTCATCAAAATCCATTATAAATAAAAGTACAACATGTTGACAGCATCTGACTGCATGGCTAGGACCCACCTGGTCCCTTCTGGTGGTTGCTAGGTCCAGTGGGCACTTTTGGGGGACAGGAGCTCCATCAGAAGCTCCGTTTGGTGAGCTCTGCAGGAGCAGCTGTGTCTAAAAATGGCAGTTTTGGTGCAATGCATTATGGGACTTGTAGTTTCAGTGGGCACCATGTTGTCCCCTGACTCGAGACCCACTGGAGGTAAGTATTGGGTCGGGAAATTTCATAAAGTTTTTATTTTATTTTGTTTGGTTCCCCTAGCTCCCTTTGCTGTCTGGTGGGGCTGGGGAGAAAAGCAGTAAAGCAGTGCTTCTGCTGTGGTTTCTCTCAGGTGCTCTGGAGTGCCAGACAACTTTACAGCTTGTCTTTGTGCTCTCAGCCCTGCTGTGCAGCAGTTCAAGAGGCAAGGAAACACTGTCTCACTGGCCACTCTCATTATCAGCTGCTTGAGGCGCAGAGAACTGTGGGATGTGCTCCTTGGCCCTGGCAGCAGTCTATGGTTTGGCTGGGGGAGCGAGGATGCAAGCGGCTCACTCGCCACATGGGACTAGGTGCAGGAGCTGCTGCACTAAGGTTATTTTGCTCCCCAGTCCTGGTTGTAGTCCAGGAGTGGACTGGGACAGTGAAGAGGCAAACCAGGCTGTAGAAGCATCGGGAGGCAGGAGGACTCGGAGGCCCTCAGGTAAGCTCCCAGCTTGGGAGGGGGGATTACATTCTTCCCCTGCTGAAATCCTTGGCTTCCCCGTGAAGGCCTGAAACATGAAACATTGCAATACAATATATTACATGCTATCTAATGCATCTGATACCTGACTAACCAACATTAGCAGTGCATTTCTTCAAAACACAGGGCATGCACTGAAATGATTGCTTTCCCACCATGGTTTACATGTACACCTCCCTATTATGACTTGTGGGCAGCACAAGGGGGGCAGCAATAGTGGGCTTGGCAGCAGATTAACCCTTTTATGTATCACATTGACAAGGAGATCAGAAGGGACACCAGGGACATCATAAGTGAGTTTTACTCTGTGCTTGACTTCTCTACCAGAGTGGCAGGGAGTGACAGAGTCCTCAGAAATTATTTGATCAGGGTCATTAAGGGGTTCTGCAAACTCAACCACAGGGGGTTCGAATCTTTCAGTGTCCTGGAGTCTCGACATTACCTGTATTTGGAACATATTTCATGACTGTGGGCCCAGTGTCAGTTGGAAAAAAGGGTACTGCAGCAGGGTTCAATGGCCTAGAATGACTAGCATTACTCCCTTCAGGTGCTGAAAGTGGACAGTCCATGGGATATGATGCAGGCCGATAGTGAAGTGGTATCAGACAAATGTAAGGTTCTTCATTCTGGGAACTACTGTTGAATACATCAGACTGCATTACTAGGTGGGCAACAGATACTGGTGGCTGAACTTCACTGTGTCTCTCATGCCTTGTCTCATTTCTAGTAACTGGTCTCCATGGAGGTGAGAGAGGTACTGAATTAACAAGTTCTGGCAACAGCTGACCAACTGGCATAGGTGGTTTCGATGCAGCGTTTTAACCATGTTTCCTCTTTCCATTCTTAATCTGTATACTGGCAAATTTGGAAGCTGTTCCACAATTACATAAGGATCAGATTTCCATCGGTTCTTTATCTTGTGATTGCCTGGGAGCCCCAAGCTTCGAATAAATACGCTGTCTCCCGGCTTAAGAGCTTGTTCTTGGACTCTTGTCATATCTGTTTTTATTTGCTAGGCCGGGTTTTGCAGCTGCTTCTTGGGCCACCCGGTAGGCTTCTGTAAGTTGTGCTCGCAGCCTCCTGGTATACTCCAAGTGCGTCTCTGGTACGTCGCCATCTGCAGACACCTGGAAACATAAGTCCAATGGAAGCCTGTCTTCTCTCCCAAACATTAGGAAATAGGGTGAGAACACCATTGAGTCATTTTTAGGGCTGTGGGTAGAGCCTACAGCACTATTGGTATCAGAGTAGCTCTCAAATGGCTGATTGTGGAACTCCCTTTTGGACATTTGGAAGTATTCCTCCACAGCAGCAAAATAGTGCACTCCACCTTTGATTTTTGCTATTTTCTGCTTTCTGTTAAAGGCATCTGAATGGAGGGGGGATGCTACTGTATTGTACCTCAGAACTTCTCAGGATATTAACAAAAAAACTCTTTTTAAACTGCTGTTTCTATCATCTGTCCAGCTCAGTCTAATAGAGTTATTCTATTTCTTTCAGCAACCTGGGAGTTAACTCATTGTGTTATCTAGCATATACTGAACCTCTGAAAGTCAAGCTAGTGTCAGATTACAGACAGTGGAGCTGCAGTCTAGCTATCACATTCCTATGGACATGGACATGGACATACACACACACGCACACACACTCACACACACTACCAGCAGCAGCAGCATATACTCTGCTAAATAGATTTAAGAGGACTGAATTAGCAGCATGCCAGCTTTTGATGATTGTAACTAAACAGCACTATATGGCACCAACAAAAAAACAACTTTTGTCATTTGGTAGCTCTTCACAGCCCTATTGGCTCTGGCTAGAATTTGTTAGTATAGTTGTAGGTATGGACCAGAAAAGGTACTTGCTGGCTCCAGTATGGCTTTCTTTTAGGATCCAATGTTCCCAGTATATTAAGCAGTGTTCTGTTGAATATCTCTGGCTGAGGGTCACCTTGAGGGTGGAATGGAGTAGTACGAGACTTCTTGATGCCCATAATGCTTGTGAGTTATTTGATAAGGTGACTCTCAAAGTCTCTCCCCTGATCAAAGTGCAGGCATCTGGGGAGTCGATAGTGCACAAAATACTTTTCGCACAATACTTTAGCTACAGTGGTTGCTTTTTGGTCTTTTGTGGGGAAAATCAGTGCATAGTGGGTGTTGTGGTCAGTTATTACTAGAATGTTACTGATACCCTTCTGATCAGGTTCAAGGGAAAGGAAGTCCATACAGATCAAGTCCATTGGCCCACTGCTGGTGACGTTTACAAGAGGTGCTGCCCATTTGGGTAAAGTCTTGCAGGTGATGCACCTATTACAGCTTTTGCAATGTCTTTCCACCTCCATAGCCATACGAGGCCAATAGAAGCGGTCTTGTACCTGGCAAAAAGTCTTATCAATCCCCAAATGTCCCATGTCCTCATGAAGTGCTTTCAAAACCATTCGGTGATACCTTTTGGGCTGCATCAGTTGCTCTTTTGGAAACTGAGTTTGTGGTTTTGAGATACGATGCAACAGTCCATGCTTTAATGAAAACTTGTCCCACTCTCTCAGGAAAAGTGATACATCTGGCAAGTTTGCTTTGACTTGAGAAGATGACAAACCCTTTTCTTTGGCTAAGATAATGTCTCCTAAACAAGGATCTACTCGCTATGCTTTTCTTAAATCTGTAGTTGATAAATGAGGCAAGGAGGTGTTGTGCAGTGTGATGAATTGTGTGTACACTTCCGGTATGGCATCAGGACGCACTCCAAGTGGGTCCACAGCTCGATCTGGGTTGGTGATGGTGGGTCGGTCATCAGGCACTATCATCTGGCATACTGCTGTAACTCCATCTTCTGAAACATAGATCCAGGGCCCCTCTGTGAGGAGTATTATGGGGGCATCTGGACAGTGCACCTGCATCTATGTTGTTTTATTCAGGATGATGTTGCAAGCGGAAATTGTAAGCTGATAGTGCAGAGATCCATCCATGCCCAGTAGCATCCATCTTGGTGGTGGTCAGCACATTTGTTAGTGGGTTATTGTCAGTTAGCACAACAAATCTGGCTCCATAGAGGTACTCATGGAATTGATTAGTCACTGCCCATTAGAGTGCAAGGAACTCTAAGTTATGTACTGGATAGTTCTTTTCACAGGAAGTCAAACTGTGACTGGCATAGGTGATGTGTCTCATACCTTTATTGTGTTCTTGGTAGAGTATGATGCCAAAACCTTCCATGCTGGCATCAATGTGGAAACCTTAGCAGGCAGTATAGCACAGTGAGTTAAGGCTCTGAACTGCAGATCTGGAGACCTGGGTTTGAAACCCACAGCCGCCTTGGTGCATACTGTGTGATCCTGAGCAAGTCACTTAACTTCTTGTTCTCCCAGGTCGCATCTGGAAACCAGCTTCGGTTTAATGTGCTACTCCTGGTTAAACAATGTTTCCTTTCTCTCCCCTTTCCCAATGTGCAGAGTGTATGGCTTGGTGTAATCAGGAAAGGCTAGAACAGGAGCTTCTGTTAGGAGTCGAATAATTTCTTGAAATGCACTCTCACATTCATCAGTCCATCAGTCCTTAAAAGGTTAATCGATCTTGAAATATTCATTGGGGGATGTCTTTGTGGCTCCTAGACTTTTGCTCTTCTGAGTCAGAGGATATTCCTGAGTTAGTCTGTACAGAGGCCTCACCACTGAAGAGTAGATTTTTACAAATCTCTGGAGTACCCGCAAAAATCCTAAGAAAGATTGAAGTGTTTCCAAGTTGGTGGGTCTAGGTTGTGGTAAGAGCTTTCACTTTTTCTGGATCAGTGCTGATTCCTTGATCAGAAACAATATATCCCACATACTTCACAGAAGTCTGGCAGAACTGACACTTGTACAGGGAGTTTTAGATCATGTTCCTTCATTCAGTCCAGTACCTTGAGTAGTCGGGTTTCATGTTCTTCCAGTGTTCTCTCAAACACTGTCAGATCATCCAAGTAAACTAAGCCATCTAAGAAATTCATGTCACCCACCACCTTCTCCATCAGGTGCTGGAACATTGCTGGGGCACCAAATATTCCTTGTGACATTCACTCGAACTGGTAAAATCCAAGTGGACAAATAAAGGCAGCCTTCTTCTTATCTTTCTCAGCCATTGGTATTTTTTAGTAACCACTGCGCAAGTCCAGAACAGAACACCATCTGCTACCTGTAAGGATGTCTAAGGCATCTTGCACTCGAGGCATGGTGTATTGATCAGCCACTGTCCACTGATTCAGGGTGTGATAGTCAATGTACATACTTATGGCACCATTCCTTTTCCAGGCCACCGCTATTAGCAAGGCATAGGAACTGTGAGATTCAGTTATTATCCCTGCCTTCTGAAGCTCTTGCAAATGTTGCATAACATCTTCAATATCTGCAGGTGCCAATCTTCTTGACCTTTCAAGGAATGGGCAATCATCATGTAGGTGGATGTGATGCTCCTCTCCTTTCGCACATCCTACATCCCATTCGTGGCAGGAAAATACATCTTTCTTTAATCAGTTCTTCCAGCTAGTGGGCATGGGAGATGAACTGAAATTGAACTCCCCTTTGTCCAATCAAGTAGTCTTCTCTGGAAAGGATGTGGCATGACCATATCAGCTGTGTACAGATTGGCTATTACTGTACCAGAGTGCACCATCAGATCCTTGTGAGCCTCTTTTTTTAGCTTTATATTGATTCTCTTGACCATCACATCAGTTCCAGGCAGCACTCCTCATTGGACCATCAGACCATTTGGTAGATCTCTTCCTGGTGACTCCACAATAATGATTTGGTCTGACAGTGACTCATTGCAATACACTGCTCCTTCTACCACACACTCAGCACCAGGGGGCACTATCGAAGGATCTTTTTCTTCTTTTTTGATGACTCCTACAATTTCTTCCGGGTGGCTGCAGACCTTGGTCTCTTTCCAGGTGGCCAGTACTCACAGTGGCAAGAACTGGTAAGTCTGGCAGGTTCTTTCCCCTGCCTTCTTCAGGCACAGATGAGCCAGTCATCCAAACATATTGACATTTGTTCCAATCAACACTGGTGTCTTGTCCAATATCTGGGCATCAGGACAAATGAGGGCTAAGGTGTCGATCCTTTGAGGGACTCCAGCGAAAGTATCTGGAAATTCAATTTGCACAGAGATGTAGCCATCATAGAGGTAGCTGGCATTGCTCCACCCTCACACAGAAAGTCCCTCTAGAGGCTGCAAAGGCAAATGCTTCGGGTAGGTCTGGTAAAAAGATCAATAAATGATAGTGACCTGTGACCCACTGTCCAGGTGGGTGTCACATGGGTATCCCTCAACAGAAATCTTTATGGTAGGAGTAGGACCCATCAGTTCAGATGGTAACTTGTTTCTTACAGATGCAGTAGGGCTGGTCCACCTTACGGAGCTGTTCACCCTCAGATTCCCAGGCCACTCCCTCATCAGGCTCTGTTGTCATTTCCCTGAAGCTGTTGTTGTCTTTCCCATTTCTGGTTCACTGGCTGCTGATTCTCAGGCCTAACATAACCTCGTGCAAGATTTCCATCTTCTCCACAATGAAAACAGAACTGGTCACATCTGGGTACAGTTGAGGATTGAGGGCTGACCCTTGAATCAGAGGAAGGATTCAGTGGGCATTCACGCCCAGATGGCAAGGAGTTAGCTCATGGGTGAGGCATCTCTGTCATCTGCATGGCTTTGACAAACTCATTGAGTTCTTTTAAATGTGTTTTCATGTCTGAGATATCAGTTTGTTCTTGCCTACTTTCAACTTGAGGCTGCAAGGGGAAGGCTTTCCCAGTAGGCACTTGCACTGAATTGGCAATGTCTTCCTGTGACTCTTCCTCTTACCTCATCAAGAAGCTATCTGAAATTAGGAGGGTTGGCTCGATGTTCTTTTAGTCTTAAAGTTATCAGAGTCCAACAGGAATATACAGCACCTTGTAAGATTTGCTTGAGTCTCATTTGTGCAGTCTATGCAGGGGTTACTCCTCCAGCCTCAACTATTTTACTAATCATTGTCTCTACTCAGGTCATGTAATGGGATAGTTGCTCTTCCACTTTCTGGGTGTGGCTCCCAGCTGAAAAATGAGGTCTTACTTGTTCTCAAATGCTCCAAAGGAAATTCTCAGTATGGCGAGATGATCACTAGCAGTGCAATCTGGTTGGCTGGCTCGTAGTGATCGGATGACTTCCAGTGCAATACCTCTCAAACTCTCTACTATGCATTTGCATTTATCATCATCCAAACATTTCCATACTTGCTCCATTTGGGTGGCTTGAATAATCCAGCTCTCATAGTCATCTTCACCAGAAGGAGTGGGGATAGTGCCAGGAAAACTAAGCAGTCTTCTATACTGTTCACAAGGTAGAATCAAGTAAGGGGACCACTCAGGTCCTCCAATACAGGGTTCACCAGTAGGCTTCTTCTTTGTTGGGTCACTTTCTTGGAGCATAGCTCTAATCTCTTGAACTGTCTTTCCCTCAGCAGCTAACAGCAAGTGTAACTTCTTTTCAAAGTCACCGTTCTTTAGGGTCCTCAGCTGGAGGATACAGGGTGGCATGGGTCACTAAAACCCATGGGGTGGGATATCCATTAGCAGAGAGCTGATCAGGTGCTCTGTAAGGATCAACATCCTCTCAGCACTCCATCAAAACTTGAAAGGCTTGCTGAGCAGAACTGTAAATCCTCCCACGTTCAGTAAATTTCCCCAAACATTTTATGCTACCAATGACACTTTCAGCATGGTCCCTTGGGGTTGCGTCAGGGACCCCTTGTACCAAAATTGCTTTTTTCGGATCAATGCCTGCACCCTTGCCTCAGTCTCGCAATGAGATGTGATCCATAATAACTTTGATATTTGGGGGGGTTGGGGATACCACACTGTTCCCAATATAAAGAGAGGTGCTGTAGAAAAGCACTAGAAATCCCAGTCATAGCCTCCAATTTTATAACCACCACTACCCTTCTATCTGCACGCCCACTCATACAGTGGGGCTGCCTAAAGGATATAGGCTGGCTCCTGGGTTTGTGATTAGAATTGACTTGGCAAGTGGCACAGTGCCTCCTCCAATTGGGATCCTTATAGCAGTGTACTGCCAAGGTGCTTCCCCAAAGGAAATGAAATACAGCCCCCTCCATTGGTAACAGGCAGAACAAGATACACTCCCCTCCCCACTTATCGCTAAGCATGCAAATATTACTCTACACAATAATGCAAATAATTCAACAATTGCAGTAAAATAAACAAGGAGGTTTATTTTGGTACTGGATAATGAGGTAAGGAACAAGGGAAGCAAAGGGTAATACAACATAACCTTATAATAAAAACTGTAAGCAGGCAGAATAATCAGATACCATAGTACATTACAACCCAGTATTCCCTGCCCCAGCCCCTCTCCCTACACTGAGGCACCAGTTAACCCCACAGTCCCTGTGGGAGTTCCCAAATACCTTGTGTGCACACTGAGGAGTTTCAGGCCTGCGACTAGTAGACACTGGGTGCAGCACTGTTACAATGGGTGGGTGCTGCAGATGCAAAGTACAAACTACACCAGGGGGTGTAGGAGTACAGTTTATCCTGGCTGTAACAATTGCTGTGGGCCTAGCTAAGGTAGCTCAGGAAGCTCAGATGGAAAGTTAACTAACTAGTTGAACAGTTAAAAAAGTATTTGGTTGGGTGAAACCCAGTACTCACAACCTTTTGGTGAATAGATGATGCAGGAGTTGGGGGATGTCTCCCCTTGCAGGCAATTTAGAAAAACAGGAAGAACTGGCGTGGATGCAGATGATGATCCTCATCATCCCACAGAGGGACTTGTCTTCATCCACCTTTCAGGTAGGCCAGCATTTGAACAGGCAGGAAGGACCTCAGAGCTTAGGTCCCCTGGCAGGAATCACAGTCTCTGGTGTCAGAACAGTGAGGCAGTGGATTTGTCACCTCACAGAAGCACAGATGAACTACTTCTTTCAGCAGTCAATGATATCTGGATTGTCAAATATCACCAGTTCAGGCAGGCTGAGCTAAATCCCCTTATCTCTGGGATTTACCAGTCCATTGACAATAAATTCTGCAGTTCGCAGTTAGTTTTAGCACAGACTACTTCAGTTTTTGCTATGACAGCAGCAGGAGCTGTCAAAATCAGTTGTTTCTTCTTCAAAACTCTCACAGAAAAGACCCAAGGTCAAACTGGCAACCCCAGAATGTTTAGTTTGAATCTCAACACCTCGTTGGTCCACCTTAGTCTTGGGCTCCATGTACTGATTGGATGTACTGCAGCTACCAATAGGATTCCATGCTGTCATCAAGCAACCTTGGCAAAGATGGCCACCCCCAGAGAGTACTATTCATAAAAGTCCATTATAAATAAAAGCACAAATTGTTAGGAGCATCTGGTTGCATGGTTAGGACCCTTCTGGTCCCTTCTGGTGGTCACTAGTTCCAAGGGGCATTTTTTTGGGGACAGGAGGTCCATCAGAAGCTCCATTTTGTGGGCTCCACAGGAGGAGCTGTGCTTAAAATGGCTGTTCCGACATCGCGTAGGGACTTTAGTCCCAGTGGGCACCATAGTCACTTCGACCCCAACCCACTGGAGGCATGTATTGGGTTGGAAGCCTTTATAACATTTTTATTTTATTTGGTTTGGATCCCCCCAGCCCACTTTACCGTCCAATGGGGCTGGGGACATGAATGGTAAAGCGATGCATTCTGGAGCGCCAAACAACTTTGTGGCCTGTCTTTGTGTTCCCTGCCCTGCTGTTCAGCAGTTCAAGGGACAGGGAAGCAAGTGACACTGGCGGCTCACCGGCTGCTCTCATTATCGGGCACTTGAGGGGCTCAGAAGTGGTGGATGCTCTCCCCGGCCCTGGCAGCAGTCCAGGATTGGGCCAGGGGAGTGAGGATGCAAGCAACTTTCTCACCACATGGGACTAGGTGCAGAAGGTGCCGCACTAAAGTTATGCTGCTTCCCGGCCCTGCTTGCAGTCCAGGTGTGGGCCAGGGGAGCAAAGAGGCAAATCAGGCTGTAGGAGCATTGTGAGGCAAGAGGACTTGGGGGGGCCATCAGGTAAGTTCCCAACTTGGAAGGGGGTTTACATAAGACATGTACAATACCTGGGGGGGCATAATATGAAACTGGAAGGTGGCAGGCTGAAGAGAAATGTGAGTAAGTTTTTCTTCACAGAAAAGGTGGTGGACATGTGGAATAGACTGCCACAGGAGGTGTTGGGGGTTGCACAGTCGATGGTTTTAAACATGCGTGGAAAAGGCATAAGGTTACTTTAGAAGTGGGAAGGAGGGGTGGAGAGCCATTGATCAGTTAGGGTTAGATGCCACAAACTAGTGTATGGCTTTCATGCAGACTGGATGTCCTGGCATTCCTTATCTGCCGATCATTTCTATGTTTCTGTTTTAATGAAGCAAGCTGTACTGCTAACCATCACATAAAAACACTTCTTAAAGGGACAATGACAATGTTTCTCAATACTGTCATAACCATTTCATGTTGTACCAGCCGTGTGACAGTAAACCTGGGCCGTGTGAGAAGTTCACACACCTATGCAGCTGTGTACAGTAGCATATGGGGTGTCCTGGGAGGTTTTACCATAGTGCTTCGACAGCGCTAGCACCAACATTCCCTACAGCGACAGCTACCATGCCGACTGTTGGCACTGTAGCCTCGGGGATGTCAGTGCATTCAATTGGGGACTGTGCCCCCCGAACCCTCCCCATGTGGGGGGCTCTGACCCCCACACCCCCTGGTCTCTAGGATTCCAACTCCAAGTAGGAGTTGGACTGAGGTGGGGGAAAAACACCCAGTAAGGCAGTCTCAGTCACTGCACAGACCATCACAGTGATGTGCGGGTTTTGCCTGATTCCTGTCGCTGTGATGGTCTTCATGGTGTCATAGTCACTGCAGTGACGGCATACCATCCTGGGATCTATTTGTTACCAGACACTGGGTGTTATCACTGGTGCACACACCTTTTGAATCACACTAAAGGTGGTACATTTATTAATCTTTGGAATTGTTATATTCCTATAGGATATATTTGTTATTGTATCAAAGATACACAAGTCATACTATGGTATGCGGTTGTGATTAAGGTAGAAAATCAGGGCTCAGGAGACATGTAGCAATCCTTGCATGTTGTGACCAGAGTCATATGTCCATCCAAGTAAGAAATGTTGGATTTCTCTTCCTTGCTAGCAACTGGACTCACTGGTGTCCAATGCCTTCTAGCACTGGCCTTGCAAGATGAAAACACTAGTCTTTCCACTGTTCGATATGCAACAAATACTCAGGCTCGTGACCTGATATTTCCCCGTTTCCCTACATCAAGAACTATGCAAAATAAACCACACACAATCAAAATGTAATAAATACATTACAAGGATTGACTGCAAAAATGCAGCTGAACAGTAAATTTCCTTCAACACCCAAGAGAGCCAGTCAGATCTGCTACCTCTAGTGTGCATGATATGAGCAGTGCTGTCTTCATTGTCTGTACCACAGATGGACAACTGTCAAAGGTACAGAAACTAAGGAAAGTTCTGCTACTCTTGAGTTCAGTAGCGGTACTGTAGGTGCCGCATTATCTGACAAGCTGACTGAAGTTGCTCCAGGACTTAACCTAGAGGGTTTTTCATCAGACTTTTAAAACATTTTCATTTTTTCAAGCAGATATCTGAGACTCTGAACAATATGGGGGTGGGGGGGGTGATAGAGGGCCGAAAAATTGTTTAACAAGGAAAGGCACACTAAGCCAAAGCTTGTTTCTAGTGGTGACCTGAGAGCACACAGTCACACAATATGCAAGTGGGGCTGTGGGATTCCAGCCCCGGTTTCCAGGTTTGCACCTCAGAGCCTTAAACCATTGCACTATACTGTCTCCTTATACAGGTTTGTTTGAGTCAGAGACAGGACTTTGGCAGACATTAGTGGTACACATATAAAGTTTTTTAGAGGTTATAGGGCCCGCCACCTGTGGCGTCGGCCCTCATTATGCTCCAGGGCTGTCCAGTATTTCCCAATACCACTCAAACTGGAGATTTGTTGCTTACATATGTGTTCTGAAGTGCATTGCTTTTCTTTGAAACGTACCATATGTAACTGGGACCTTCACTTTCTTCATCATGCCTGAACTGCCTCTAGATTTCGGGAAGGATACCACCCATTTAGCTCACCAGCCTTTGTTGTCTCCTGGGCTCAACAAGAGTTTTCATTGAAGTGCAAGGTGGCAAACATTAACCTGTAAGCGACCGAGAGCAGTAACATTTGCAGACATACCGGGTCAGTGTGTAAGTGTTCATATTGTAACTGTACATATTCCAACCACCATCCCAACACTACACAGAGTCATATGCATTAAAAACCCCTACTATTTTCTACTGTACATTTAAAATTATTCACATTCTCATTACCATATGCATCATTTATGTTCCGGAAATGTGTGACCATTGCTCATCCAACAGCTACTGTGAACTGTGGGTCCCACTTTCAAAAGCAGTATCTAGAACAGTGGTGAAGTACACAAACAATATCACAATTTCAGAAATAAGGCACTCACAGAATGTTAGATGAATAGTCTGTCAATGAACCACTAGTGGTGTTATGTGACACGAGGTGCAGCCAAGTGACATATAGCCCATAGGTGGAGATTAACTGACTTTTTTAGAGGGTGAATTTTCATACTACACTTCTCACACTAAAAGTTTAAGAATGCTGGCTCAGGCTCATTGTCACTGAGGGAGTATGCAATGGATGTTACACCTCACCGCTGAACAGTGATAGTGAGCTTGTTCGGGTTGTTGGGGGTCAGATAGGGATGGTTAAGAGGGAGCAGGAATGAGCAGTCTTTTGGCTAACTCTACTAGCACGTGGATGGATTTGTGGATTTCTGAGCTATAGTGGCACCCCATGGTGGCTTTCTCCTGCTTCCAGAAACACTGAGGATGGGGACAAATGAGTTGGCAAAGACCAAAGTGTGTAGACCAAATGCATGTGAAATGACATTCTGGCATCATTGCACATCCAGTTCCTTTGTGTTAATTTACCAACTGGAATTGCCCCTATGGAGCACATAGCAGAACACCCCCGATGGACCCTTGATAAAAGCATGGCAGCATTGCGGTAACTCACGGTAACCTTGGTCTCTTTACCTATTCCCATCCAGGGGTGTGGGGGACTCCATGAGGGATAGATCACATTACACACCATCTCGTGGTCAAGGTGTAGGACATTTCAGTGGGCACAAGAGTGGTACATGTATCAGGGCAGGTATAGGGGTTTCGTAGTTATCCCACCAGCACGTGGAGAATACACAGATTTGAAATAAAACAACAACAATTCTCATTCAGAATTGTAATACATTTTTCAGTCCCTCAGTAGACATAGAATAATGGCATGCTAGCAGTAATAATTCATGTGCCATGTTGACCATGCTGTACATGACAGTATCCCAGGTATTACTAGAAGGCTGTCAAAATCATTAGCACCAATCAGATTTCAGCATTTCTGGTACCATATTTATAATATACATTACGCTAGACAATTATTATCAATCATCAATCAATCAATCATTCTTTATTTGTAAACAAATTCGCTTTTCCCAAGATCAAGGTACTTGTACATAAAATCATACACAGGAACAATTAAAGCCATTCCATCAGACAGTGAATTTATCACACCATTACACAGTAACTAATAGATAACTAAACAGCAGGATATGCTAGGATGAATAAATAAGTCTTTAGCTCAGCCTTAAAACTCTCAATGGTCAGACACTCTCGCACTCGATGAGGTAGAGAATTCCACAGCATAGGAGCCACAAAAGCAAATGATCGAGCTCCAAATGTCTATAACCAGACCCTGGAAATCTCCAGCACTCTGCTGTTGGTGGAGCAGAGTAGATGGAGGGGGCAGTAAGGATGAAGGAGATCTTGCAGATAACGGGGTCCCTGTTTATGTAGGGCTTTGTAGGTCAGTAATCTGAGCTGTAGAGTGATCCACCACTGTACTGGTAACCAGTGCAGTTTGTGGAGCACAGGCATAATATGATTTGCCCTTGAGGTGCCAGTCATTAGCCTGGCTGCCACATTCTGCACCAGCTGCAGGTGTTGGATATCAGCCCCTGGTAGCCCTAGGTAGAGGGCATTGCAGTAGTCAAGGCATGAGGTGACAAAGGTGTGGACCAACTTTGGAAGATCATCAGAAGGAACCAATTGCTTTACCCAGGCGATATTCCTCAAATGGTAGAAAGAGGACCTGACAATGGCCAACACCTGAGATTTAAGGGTCAAGCCACTATCAAGAATAATACCCAGGTTCCATACCTGATCTGAGGTAGCCAACTGAACTCCCCCGAGCCAAAGCCAAGAGGACTGTCCAGCCGAAAAATCCACCTCCCGATGATCCGGATCCACTACCAATACCTCAGTTTTATCCAGGTTCAATTGCAACCAGCTGGCACTCATCCAGTCCTGCATCTTGGCAAGGCAGTTGTTACAGACCAAGAAGACTCCATCCTGTCCAGGCACAAGGACATGTACAGTTGAGTATTATCTGCATAGCAGTGAAAACTCAAACCGTACTGCCTAATAATGTCTCCTAAATGAAACATGTACTCTGCGAACAACATGAGTAATAAAATGGAGTCCTGCAGAACCCCACAGGACAGGGGGAGGGGAGCTGAGGAAAAAATTCCAGATACCACCCTCTGAGTCCTACCCTTGAGGAATGATTGAAACCATCTGAGGACTGTACTACGCAGTCCACAGATGAACCTCAGATGCTCCAACAACACACCATGGTCCACAGTGTCAAATGCAGCAGAGAGATCAAGGAAGACCAAGATGGTACAAGATCTCCATTCTCTTGTTATTAGATTATTCAACACATGGACAAGAACTGTCTTGGTACTGTGCCTCTTCCTAAATCTGGACTGGAGAGAATCATAAATGTCATGGCTAGACAAGTGATTGTCCAGCTGCTGTGCATCTACCTTTTCAATAACCTTACCCACAAAGGGCAGGTTAGAGACAGGCCTGTGGTTTGCCGGGTGGTCCAGGTCAAACAACCACCTCCTTTAGGGAGTCAGGAAAGATCCCCCCTCCAATGACCTCCAGACTATTTCCACTATGATCGGGCCAATTTCATCAATGCACCCTACCAAAAGATGCGTTGGGCCCTGGTCCAAACTACAGCTGGTCAACCACAAAATCTGGACAATCCTCATGACATCAGTGATTTGTGGCAGGTCAAAGTCAAACCAGGCCAACTGAGGGCACGCCACCTCTTGCCGACTTCCACAATGTCCAGTAGAGGGGGCTGATGGCAGCAACCTTATCTGTGAAGAACCAAGCAAATTCCTCACACTTCTCTTGTGAAAAGACTCCACCAGACTGAAGACAGACTGGATTGTAGAGTCTGTTGACAGTCCATAAGAGTTGAACAGGTCGTTTCCCCACTGCGGCAATCTCCCTGGACAGGAATTCTGCCTTCTTACGGGTAATTGGCGATTGATAGACTGCGTAATGGTCCATCAATCTAAGTCTGTCATCCTCCAGGCCCAATTTCTGCCAGCGCTTCTCTAAGCTTTGACCCACTCTCCTCATCTCCTTCAAGGTTCCATCAAACCACGGAGACCTTGGGCGAAGAGTGAGGGGGTGAACATGAACAGGAGCAATAGAATCCAGGGCCTCTGTCACCGCCTTATTATAGGTGAGAACCAGATTCCCTGAATTCACGCATTCACTCAGTAAACCCAATAGGTCTAGCACTGCCATTGGACCATCTGGGGCGTTATATGGTAGACACATAGTAATGTACCCTATTTTGTCTTGGTTGGCATGTTTTTTTTTTAACCAAAATGCCTTACAAATTACCTTGCCTCCATGCTCTGGAAGAAGTAATGAATATTTTTTGGAGCAAAATATATTACTATTTTGTGGTAAGCCTCTAGTGCAGAGGTCTGCTCACTTGGAGACAGTTTTCTTATGTCTTTGTACAGAAGATTAGAATGCACAATGCTGGGAAGCTCCTTGTGAGGTTTGATCCCTAAAATATTTCACAGAAAAAAACAAGCATTTGTCAATGCTGAATGTTTGCTTGCTGGTATTAGCACTGGAAGTGCATGAGTTAGACAGATGCAGAATACAAATGGCTGTGAAGTATTGAAGTGACACCAACCCCAACCCCAACCCCACCCTGCAGAGATGGACAGGCTTTGGGGTGTGCCTTTGGGTCATCGCCCATAACACTCAGGCCATTTCACCTCTCCCTATCCTGTAGACACCAACAAATGTTGAAGTGTGCCTTGGGCAGTTTGGCTTTACAGTCACCCCATTCCATAAGGAAATATGCTGAAATGGATGCAGTATAGGAGAATGGGTTGAACTCTGGGGCCGAGGAGTTCAAGGTACACCTTGATGCCTGTCACTGGTTGCAGAGTGGGGGGGGGTTAAATGGCATGAGCATTGCAGGAAGCAATCCAAAGGCACACCCCTGACACCTGTCAGACTGTACAGGATGGGACATTATGGTTAGAAACCCTAAGGCACCGGGCATTTGTTGATATTTGCACTACAAATTTTCAGCATGGCCTTTTTGTGACCTCCACCTCATGAAAGCATTGTGGGACCTCTGCTCATGAACAGTGGCAGTGTGATTCTGTTAATCTGTCCCTAACATAGATTTCCCACAGCAACCATGCCATTCTGCGCCAGATGTGCGAAAACATAGTTTGGGCAGGATGTGAAAAATGGCAGCTGTACCATTCATAGGGGGGTGTGAAGAGATGGCAATGTTGAAAATCTGGAGTGAAATATTAAAAATTCTCAAACTTAAAAGCATTCATGGAAACTTTGCAATGCACGCTCATCACAGTCATTTTGTGGAATTCGCATCCCATATGTTAGCTGGTTGTTGGAAGCAGATAGCATATAAATAAAGAATAGGATCAGATGAAAAATTGTAAAGAACTTAATAACAAGATGTTGATGAAATTGGTGTTGCCCCTAGTCCCACTAAAGGGAGATAATATGTAGAGAAACACAGAAAAACAGGGAGAGGGGAAGCACCTGAAACCACAGCACTGTTGATGCTGGTACAATTGACAGATCAATAGAATCTATTTTTCTAAAGATTAATATGCATACGTATTTCAACAATTGCAATAAACAGGTTAGGTGCAATAGAAGTCATTCTGTTCAATAGTCACTTAAACTGCGTGGCTCCCAGATCAGTGAAGAACATGCTTTGAAATCTTGGTCCTTTTTTTCATTTAATGTTAAGGAAACCTACAAGTTAAAATGCCATTTCGCCAAAAAAAATGATAATGGCTGTCAAAATTAGGAAACTAAAATACAGTATTGCAGCCTGTCAACACGTTCAGAGTTATAATAATGCTGGGCGAAAGGGAGTCCCAGCTAGACACCCGGGTCTGTCCATGCCTCCTCAGACCCCAACTAGCAACCTATGTGGATAACAAATACAATGAGACATGCAGTGAAGTTGGTGAGGAGGGCATATGACATTTGTTCCTGGTGCCACAGGCAGATCACCGAAGCAAGCTGGATTGTTTGATGCAGGAAATTTGGGGGTTTGTCTGGATAGTAGTCGTTGCTTCTTCATCTGAGTTTTGATGGTGTTTTTTTGCTGGGAGCAATGGGAAGTGATGGTTCTAAAAGAAGGGGTAGTTGTTTTCCATCACACTTGGGACTTGTGTTAATATCTTAGGAGAGGTAGCTATAGCTTTTGGGTGTAAGGGAAGGCATCCTAAGTTTCTACTTGTATAGCAATCCCGCACTTTCTCTTGAAAGTAGCCGAGGAAGAAAGACCCTCAAATGAACATTTCTTAACCTTTGCAGCTCGGCTGATGTGAGTGCACTAAAAGTTTGGAAAGTCGGTTGTTGAGGATGCATTTTATTGTGAGTAATTTCCACTGAAACCAGCAAACACATCCTATCATTTGTGCGCAACTAGGGTGTTTTTCAAGGGTGATGGAAGATAATAAATGCTGAGGGGGCTGAGGATCAGAGGGGCACTTATTGGGGGTACAAAGGGCACTTATTGTAAACCAGGTTTTGCCATACCGAAATACAATAAATGCATA
This sequence comes from Neoceratodus forsteri, assembly GCA_016271365.2. Classification (NCBI taxonomy): domain Eukaryota; kingdom Metazoa; phylum Chordata; order Ceratodontiformes; family Ceratodontidae; genus Neoceratodus; species Neoceratodus forsteri. Next base: position 25,853,809 of record JADMNL010000035.1, on the reverse strand, counting down.
TTTATGATGATGATCATAATGTTAAGAATGCAGTTATACCATATAGCAATATTTAATGCAGTATATTAAGAGCTCACCTCCCAACCTATAGTAGCTCCATGTGAAATCGGAACCATCCATTGCTTAACCTGATACAGTGGCTGCCCAGGTGAAAATGAAAGATGGCATAGTAATACAGTGTTTGTATTATCAGTCTCGAGTATACAGTCTTCACACAAAATGGTTAGGAGTTTTTGGTCCTACTAACTTCCGGGTAGAAATTATTAGGTAAGCCCAATCACCAGCGACACTGTAAACTCCTGAGGCTGGGGAAATGGTTCTGGGTGATAATATCACCCGAAAAACAAAGTGGGATAAAATATCATAGGCATGACATCGCGGGCAGTAACATCACCTGACAATGACATCATGGAATGAAATAATGTGGGCCACCAGCCCGCGGTGTGTCCCGGACACCTCAGTGACCCCACAGTCATGGGTGAACCTTAAGGGAGGCAACACACAGAATGACCAACGGTGCAGGCACAGTGAGAACAGCAGTCACTCGCAGACCTGTTCCACCTTTTATTTTAATGAAGATTTTCCCAAAGTAGGGAATAGCTCCTGCCATGCACTGGGTAATCTGCAGCTCTGAAGGGCAGTGCGAGCTGTCAATCAGTCAATTGCAGGCAGTCCTGGAGGGTTCTGGGTATTACACAACAGAGAGCATGCCATAACAGTGCAGACTAGGTCACCTCAGACCACGGATGGGGAATGGGTACGTATGGCAGGCCATTTGTGAGTTACCCATGGCAGGCTATGGCCCGATGGTTGTATGGCTGGGTTGGGTCAGCGGGGGGGTAGAATCACAAGGTGTCATGCTGTGTGGACTACCAGTGGTTGGTGACCATGCGTGGCTGTGTCAGGGGCAGCGGGGTGGTTGTAGGGGGGATGCAGGTGCTCTGCAGGCATGTGCACTTGGGGGAGCAGGCACGGGGATCTTCTCCGTAGGTAACTGTGGTGTTTCCACTGTTCCCACATCGTCGGTTGTTCTGTGCGTCGCCTCCCTCCTGCTCCACCCGTGACTGTGGGGGCACTGAGGTGTCCAGGACATACCGCGGGCTGGTGGCCCATATTATTCCATTCCGTGACGTCACCGTCGGGCGATGTTACTGCCCACAATGTCATGCCTGCGATATTTTGTCTTGCTTTGTTTTGCGGGCGATATTATCACCCAGAACTGAGGAAGGGGAAATACTGACACAGAGCTTATTTATGAGAGGAACACTGCCAACCTGTTTTGCATTATATTATTTCTAGGTGAAACTCCACATTTTATGATTGTTTACATTGTCCACAGTTCCTTGCTATTGCTGATTGTTTTGGCTGCCTTCTTGTTTAGTAGAAGTGAAATGCATGCTAAGAAATATGTACAAACTACTTTGTTTCAAATCCTGTAACTATCCTTATTGAATACTTCCTGAACATTAGAAACATCTCTAAACAGTGAAGTCAGTCAGGGTGCAATAGCTTCCTGAACTCCTACTGCATCATGAGTGGCTAGACTGTGTTGGGAATGGTCCCCAGTCCATGAAAGATGCAGTGGGAGCTGATGAAGGAATGCAAACCAGTGTGTTTTTTTGTGGTAACACCAGTATGGTGGTCAGTCTGGTTTTCACTTTTGAAAAGAAAAAAAGAATCAGAATGAAACTACCACCTACATTAACAGTTGTTACAGAATGTTGGCAATAATAAAATGTGTTTATTAAGACAGTGACAGTATAAGGCCTAAGGGGGTTGACATTGTCTCTTTATTGAATCAGTACACTGTATCCCAGATCTTTGACATATTTGTTCTTGGTTAATAACGAAATGCTAAAGAGTGTGCTGTTTCACAGTATTTGGGCCAGGTCCCTGCTGCCAACCTGAGGGACTAGCCATTGCTAGGCTCTTCTGAATCGATTGTACCAGACTGAGTGTTTAAACCACTATATGCTAGCAGCCTATTTCTATAAAGAAGACTCGCAAGCAATTAAGGAATACACACATAAACAACAGAATTTAATTAGTAACAATTGTTTTCCCTCGAAGAGACAATACTGCATTTGTTGTCAAATATTAATCATAGCAATGAAGTCTGAAAACTGATATTCATGTTCTGTACTGGAATTTACGTGAAATTATAATGCATTGTAAAGAATTGTATTCCATGCAAGGGGTCAGGGAATGTTGTTAAACTAAATCAGATTTAACTGTAAGAGAAAAATCATGAACAGAATAAAATACATCTAAGCTGCTCAGAGTCAGAGACAGTCTGGAGATCCTTCAACTACAACAGTCTACACGCAATATCTGTTAGCCTTCACATTCACATGCAGTGCTTCTGGGACCTACTGGGCAAAAATGAGTATCAAAAGGCCACCTTCAGGGTGGAAGAAGCATTTGTGATGTGGTTGGGGAATAAAAGTAAAAAACCGTAATCCAGACTATCATGTGTTAACCTGTGTGGTGTGCTTGTTCAGCAAAAGAGTAAGAGTGAAGTGCTGTATTTCTTAGCATAAAATAAAAACAAGCATTGCTTTACTATACATGATGTAACGGCAAGTTTTGCAGTTATGAAGCTGTGATCACTTGATGGCTATTTACATCATCTGGGTTATGAAGAACCAACATCATCTGGTTTGTGAAGGAGTAAGGGTTAGATTACTCGCAAGAAAGGAAGGAATTAGTGGAATATGGATTTAAGCTTAAACAGAGGGAGGCTATTAAGATCATATCTCTTTTTCAGCAGGGAAAAGAGGAGAAACAGCTGTACTGCACACTGATGGAAGTGTAGCTTGTGATAGTGTACAATGGTCCCAGACCCACTCCTAGCTGTTTTAGGATGTAGTAGAGAACACGATAGATAGGAGAAAGTCTGTTTGTTCTGGTGGTTGCTCAGGTGGACATTAAAGACTCATGGCACTTCTCAAAAACAGGAGAATTTCCCTGGTGTCCTGGCCAAATTTCCCCCATTTACAAAAAATACCACCAACAGCTTAATCTGGTTCAATTTGAGTTAGTTATCATCTGTATCCCCCTCTGGGTCACCCCCGACAAAGGATTAGGCCTACCCGGTCAATAAAATTCAATAAAAATAACATAAAATTGAAGAACGTTTGTTGGCAACTTTAAATGAAAGGGAAGCAGCCAAGGGCAGATTCAACACATCACTGCTTTTAGAGTGTGGCATTTTCCTATTCATGAACTTAACAGTGATTTATTTAGAATGTATTTCCCCAGGATAGACTGAGGTGTAAAATCTCCTTAAACCAAAAATAAAGCAGTGCTAGCAAATTAATAATGCAGACTGTTGTAGCATAGCTGGAGGATGTCCAGCTGTGTCCCAGGTCAGTCATGGATGTAAAATGACTGTGTGTCCCAGTCCACTTACTGTACTGGTATCTGCCCTGCATCTCACAACTGATGTTTACATTAATCACTCCTTTCACTTCAGGTATTCTGAATATCTCTCTAACGTCTCTCATTTCATCTCTCAAAAATCAAAAATTTGCCCAGTCCCATATTAAGAAGCTGCTGTGAAGTTAAACCTTCAAGCAGAAATTCTTAACATTATATAGAGAATAATATATGGGGTGGTGTGTGTAACGAGATTTTACACGCACCCGAGTTGTGGGATGCTACATAAACCCCTGGGCTAAGCCCGAGGGGTTTTGAATGCATCCCACAAGAGGGTGTGTGTAAAATTCTACACACCAATTTCTATATTTTGTTTTTTATAATTGCTGTTTCATGCTTTTTTTTCGCTCTCAGCAATTGTAAAAATCAGGCAGTAGACTGGCAGTCAGGCAGTGACAGACTACTCAGGAGTCTGTGCTGTGTGGTCCATGGTCTGACAATTTACAGTGAATAGCTAATTTTTAAGTCACAAGAAGTATGCAATTTTTTTAAGCTTACGCTAACAGGAGTTGCTGAGCTGTGGAATGCTTCCGTACAAAGAGGTGGAGAGATCTGCTGGCTTTTCGTGCTGGCAGGGAAACCAGATGTATGTTTAAATATTTTCTGTTTGGTTTTCCCGCCAGTGAGTAGAGGAAGAGATTTTGTTTCTAATTAAAAAAAAAAAAACATTCAGCCGGGGTGATGGCGTTTTCCAACCGTCGCGCACACTGAAGGAGGACCGGATAAGTGGCGATGTTAGCTCAAGGAAACCCAGCGCGTGTTTGCTGTTATAACCAGGGCAGCTGGTTATAACGGCAAATTATAACTGGGTTTCCCTATGGGAAAAAGCGCGCGTCAGTAATTATATAATGTTAAAGCAACGTTAACTTTGGTCAACTTATAAGCACTGGTATATTCAATGTTTTGAGTGCCAACACTGAGTAGCCCTGCACTGTTCATCATTTTTTCATTTATTTTGAGTCTCTGTCCCTCACTTTAGTGACAAAAGATTGAGGGATGGTATTCTGTTTGTTTCTTAGCAGGATTTATGTATTGCCCCACAGCTCCAGCTGGTATACCCAGCTGCTTTACAAAGCTGGACAAATTGGACAATCAATGTCTTAGGTCAGTGGTTTTCAAATCTGTGAAGAGGCCATTGCCAAGCCAAAGTGTCTCTATCACAACACCCTGCTCAGTTTTTGGAGAATAAGAATTATGCCTCCATGGACTCTCACTAGCAAGTCACTTATTTACCACCCACCCCATAGCGCATCAGATGCTCCCAGTCACCAATCTCTGAAAAAAAAAGACACTCATGCCTCAGAGTCGTGAACCACCTCCTTTGCTCTTTACTTCATTACCAAAAAAAAAAAGAATAAAAAATAAAATAAAAAATCAATACCTGTGTGGTTAATGGCAGCAGCAGTCTAGCAGAGTAGCAGGAGGAGCAGCTACAGCACCAGAGTGGCCAGATTCCAAAATGGAACTTTGTTCAATTCAGGCAGGACCAGGTTTTTCTCTTCTTGACAGATGATCCGACCATCCTGTAAACGCTGTCAGAGGCCGACCCAGTATTTTTTAACAGCAAATGCAACAGATCCACCAAGGCGGCTATGGACCGCACCAATGAACACACAATCCCTCTTACAGCCAGACAGATAGACTACTGACTGAGCAGTCTGAGTGGAGTGGACTACTGGACTTCTGGCAGTCGGACCGATGGCGAGCGGATTCGGTGACCGGGCAAGCAACCAAGTGAGAGTGTGACTGCTGGGAGTCAGTTTACAACTCCAGTACTCACTATCATTAGAGGGACTGAGTCTGTCCTGAGAGGCTGTCCTGTTGGAGCTTACTTGCTCCTCGTTGCACTCCATCAAACAGGGGTCTGCGGTCCCATCTGGCAAGCAGAGTGGGAAATTGGAATTCGTTCACCTAGTGGGTTCAGCAAAATACAAAAAAAAAAAAAATTAAAACATGTTTACAATGATTGGCCACAGCCTTAGCACCAGTGCAGATGTGGGATGATTGATCAATCTTCAGGGCCATGGAGAGTTGGTACTCTGTCTTGGCTCGTAGCAGGGGCAGGGCACAGGGCAGCCAGCAAGAAGAAACAGTGGTCTGACTCCAAACACCTCAATCTCTAAACCAACATAAAGAAAACCAGTTTAACTAAGAAGGCAGGAGCCAGTCTTGTCTTCAGTCATGAGCAGGGGAAATAGGATGGCTGTGGTGATGAGGGGCTACCTTTAAGCCCCCCTTCCCCTTACTAGCATGCCTGACTTTTCTTGGTCAGATCTTCATGGGGGATAATAATAAATTAAAATAAGGCATTTCACCAGTTGTTATTGCTGCAAGGAGAGCAGACCCGAAGGTGCCTGCACTGAGGCAGAAGGACAAGTAAGGTGTGATGTATGTGTTGAATCCCCGACCCCAGAACAAAGAGATGTTAAGGGCAAGGCTGATCGGTGTGGTCTCCTCAAATAAAGTAACAGCAGATGGGAGCTGGAAGTTCTGCCAGAGTTGTAATGTAGAGCCGTTATCAACCAACTTTGTAGTCATTTAATAACAACTCTACTTTACAACTCTGCTGGGACTTAGAATGAAGCACTTAACACTGTTGACACACTCCCACTCTCTCTGAGACTGCACAGCAGCTTGTAGATGTTACTTTAATCTTTTTCTTAGAAGGAGTTGCAAGGTTCTGCGGCACATTCAAGAGAGAGGGGGCGTGAGGTGCTGCAGCATATTCAAGGGCAAGGGGCACTGCTGACTGCTGTCACACGCTGACCTGAATGTAGTCAGTGGAATAAATGAAAAAGGACAATAAATTCAGCCCAAAAAAACTGGATGCCTCCCTTGCCCCCCCCCCCCGGTTCTGACACCTATTTTATAGAGCTAAACAATCTCCCTTAATAGCAAGTAGGATAGATGGAATTCAGCATGTCTTCTGTTTATAAATTGCAAAGAATGGAGTGATGGCACCATCTATGTTCCATTAAACAAGGGTCACCTAGAAAGCCAAAATCAACATTGGAGAGATCGAAGCTTAACCCCCTGGTCAGTTGCCCAGCACATACTTAATGTATGTTCCCCAGATGTGACTCGAAGGTGTCGAGCACTGCTGAGACAATAAAAAAAATGATGGAGTCAGTAATGAGATCATTCGTAGTTTTTCTTGTTTTCTAAACAATTTCACTCTTTTCCAAAAGATAAATCCTAGAAATAAAATAACTTAATCGTCCCCCTCACACACACATACTGTACACATGACAGACACCTACTATTGACAGCTGCTAGCTAAACACACAAGGAAACCCATACTGCTCTTTATGCTGCGTATGTGCTGGACTTCTGACATTAATGTAGCACACAGCTTGTCATGTATTTAAAAGGAGAAAATCACAAGTCCTTTGTGATCTGAGATGTTAGCAGTGTCATGAGTGAATCGAAAATGCACACGATCAGGAGAAACCAGTCGAATTCTATGACACCTTCTCACACTGGATTTCAATGCACACAATCGCCATGACACGGTACTGAGCTGTAGTGCCTGCAGATTTTCAAAAAGCAAACTGTCTGCCCGCTCTTTAATTTTGTATTACAACTAGTCATGTGTTTGTTTCTGTTAACTACCCCAAGCATTACCAGAAAATCCCAAATTCAAACCGATGTTATACTGCAAGACTGTCTTCTTAAAGTAACTCTACAGTTGCTTATTACTTGTAAACAAGGATAGCTTTTACTTGTCCCCTGCAAATTCTCGCCCACTGAAGATCTGAACAATAAGCATAATCCTGCTTGCCAAAGGTATTATAAAGTCGATGTCTGACAGCATGTGGTCAAGGCGATTTCTGGTTGAAATGCATGTATTTGCAGTCAGAATATCTAGGAATTCTCATTTTGAATTTGTCTGTTTAGGTGGGTAGTTGTGAAGTATTTTTTTCACATTTTTCTCTCGCGTCCAGCTCTGTTGTTTTGCAATTAAAGGATGACATTGCTATGCAATATTTCGAAATACATTTTTAATGACAGCCATTGGTATGTATTTGTAAAACCCAAACACATGAGTTAATGGAGTAATTTATTCCTGTGGAGTGGCTGCATTTTAATTACTATGCTGAGAGCCATATTTATCAGACTTGTTCTCAAATATAGAAGTCTAGCTGATTACGAGGAGACATCAGTGGTAAACAGCGATCCGAAGACAAAACAAGGTACTTCTGACTAGAAAAGACAGGGAAGACAAACCAGAGGTGTAGCCAGGAATTTCAGATCTGCACACCAATTAGAATCATTGCTACCCCCCCATTCTTTGTGCCAACTACCCCTTCCCTCACTGTCCATGCCATGTTCGTGCTCTCACCCGACACAAGCGTCCTTTTCTTTGTGTTGTATACCAGCACAGCAAAGCACTAGCCATACCACCACTTTGGTTACAAGAAGAAGAATCAGCATTTATATAGCTCTTTTCATACAAGTGTATCCCAAAGCGCTTTACAAGCAATGCTAGACTGGTAGTGAAGTGACCAAATGTGTGGTGGCGGCCATATTACACATCAATACTCACATGCAGCCTGAACAATTGCATACAGTATTGCATTGTGACAAGCCTCTGTACCACATCAAGGTAGCCAGTCCTACAAGGGTCCATTCACACACCATTAGTCACACCATGAACAATTGTCAGACTAAGATTAAATAATTAATGCTCCTCTTGGAACACTGCTGTAAACCACAGTTCAGCAGAATAAGATTAAAACACTAATGTTCTTCTGGCACTATCTCCATTCATGTCGAAGCAGCATTTAAAAATGATGAACTGCACATTTTGGCTGCCTAATTTTGCAGCTGTCAGCACCTGGATAATGCTTTTTAGTGCAATTGTAATATTAAAACTAGCACTTATTTCATACTAAGAAGATATAATAAAAAGTAATACATTAGCAAATTTAGGCACATCATCTGGTTTTCATGGGCAGCATTAACAGCAGCAGCAACTTCAATCTTAGGCCCTATTTCATGGTATTATTTCTATCATTAAGTACTTATTTTAATACAGTTACAGTAAGCATTATCCTGGTTCTAACAACTGCACACGTGGGCAGCTAAAATGTGTAGTTCTCATCCTTATTACCAAGACCCATACCCTCCCCCTTCCCCTCTTGCTTCTGTATTAACAGTCCCTCATACATTTGCTGTAATGATCTACTGCTTTTTCCTGACTCTGCTCATTATGCACTGTATTGTCTGTGTGCTGTGTCATTGCACATTCACTTGTTAATGTTTTTATCCTTTGCTCCCCTTCCCTGGGTCACTCCTGGAAATAAGTCATGGCTCAGTGCTTTTTCCAGCCACCGATTTTCAAATAAATATATAATCTGTGGCCTTCTGAGGGAGAAAAAGCACCGGAAGTACATTTTTTGTTGCCTTTGACACTCATTTAATAAACACTGCACAAAATAGCCTATGACTTTTTGACACTCAAACACTGTATAAAATAGCTTTTGACTTGTGGCACTGTTTTTTTGGTGCAAAACTTTTGTTGGTCATTTTTGTCACCTGCAGAGATCTACACCAACCTGACTCATGCCATGTTACCCAAGGGATATGGTTTTAAGTAGAGGCTGGTACTCTATTTACTCATCAACTTCTTTTTGATGAAAATCAGACCAATATTTGCCTCTTCTTGATGGATTGGCTTACCCCATACTGCAGGTGGTGTTACCCTGGCCCCATCAGCCCACCATGGCCATAACAAAGGTGGAGCAATATAACCATTCCTTTACTTATCTAAAAATTGGGTTGATATGTGGATTTGACAAGAGTGTCATCTCAACTCACGCACCTTTACACAACAGTATGATACAGTATGTGCACCTTTACAAAATGGTACAGTGCTGTAGGAAGGCATTTTAGTGCCCTGGGCAAGAGACTAATTTTGCGGCCCCCTGGAAAAGAGTTGGGGGTCTGGGGGCTACAAGGCCCATAGAAGCTCCACAGGGTTTACATGCTCTGTGGTGAGTTTGGGGGCTTTTCTTGAAGAAAAAACATACTTTTGTTACATGTTCCCTACCCCTGATTTCAGGGAATATTTTGCTCCCATGTTCCAGTCCCTTCCCATGCCATTCATACAAAATCAAGGAAATTAGTTGAAAATGGTTTATCACAAGTTATATTTAGAAGAAATATTATATTTCTCAGAGTTTTTCATTCTAAAGGCCTCAGTGCAGTTGCCCTTTTAAGTGTTGATTTGGCATTCCAACCACTTTGCTAACCATTGGAAGGGTTGGTGACACTAAGCTGAAGTGAAGTGAGCACTGAGTCTAACTGGCTGGCTGGATCTCTGGGACTGGGGCAGATGGCCTGCTGCCGGCCATCCGACTGGACTTTAAGAAAGCAGCACTGTTGGTGGCCCGGCCCCGGAGCTTGTGAGGTGTGAGGTGTGAGGGAGCAGTCAGTCAGAGAGCAAGAGCAGAGCCAACACTGAGCTGAGTCAGGTTGGCTGGCCGCCTGGCTGCCAGCAGGTCAAGTTCCACTTCCAGCATAGTACTAACAGCCAACTAACTTCAACTAAACTTGATTTCTTTTGGTTGCAGTTGGTTCTCGACAGAAAACAAACAGCATATTTAATGAGTTAATAGAATGTGAGGCGATCACCCTCCAGTGGGTGAACGACCTCACATTCTATTTATTTATACAAAAGTACTGTACTGTTTGTTTTCTTGTGGGGAAGCAGCTGCAGCCAAGGGCACATTCTATTATTTAAGTAAGACTAGGGAGGAGTGAACAGACAGGATGGGCCAAGTGGTCCTTATCTGCTGTCAAATCTAAGTTTCTATGTTTCTATGTTTCAGAGAAGACACTGGCATAAATGGAAGGAGACACTGCTGTAGCTGAAATACTGAGAGGTGTAACTGGGAAGGGACACTGGTATAACTGGAAGTTGATACTGGCATAACTGGAGTGGGAAGAGAAATTGCTGTAACTGAGACACTGGTATTACTGTAACTAGGAGGAGCTGCTTTAATGGGACACTGCCATACTGGCATAAATGTGAGCAAAGAGTGATATAACTGAGAGCAGACATTGATGTAGCTGGTATACTGACTTACTGTATCTGTTAAGCTAACAGATACAGTAAGTCAATATACCAGTTAGAGCAACAGTTAGGTGACTTAATACAATTGGGAGGGTAAACTGGTATTGCTGGCAGATGTCACTGTAGTAGCTGTGAGATACTGGTGTAACTGAGAGGAGATAACGTGTTATAGCCATCAGGGTTCACTGCACTAATTGGGAGATACTGCTGTAAGCAACCAGGAGAAAGCACTCACGAAACCATGAAGTGCCACTGCAACAATCTGTATATCTTGGGATACCGGGTGATTACACTGGTATCTGGTTAACTTGGTTAAATGGCACTTTAATGTTTGGTTGCTCTAGCTCGAGACACAACATGGTGGTGCTGGCAGTGGTGTTCACAGTTGTGAGGTTGCTGCTGGCATTCCTTACAGAAACACACTGAAAAAAAAAAACACCAACTGGTGAGGATGCAGCAGAGGAACTTGCAGTAGTATTTGGTAGCTTAGGAGTTGAACTAAGTATAAGGTTCAAAGTTTCCTACCCTTCATCTTCAGTTATATCTCCTCCCAGAGTCAAACCCCAGTAATCAGTGTTACCTGGCACTTATGCTGTGCTCAAAAAATTGTACTGTATGATTTACTTGGAGATGGATGTTCATCCCTGTGGTCTGCAGGTGTGCTCTTGCCATATCCCTGTTAATGTTTGCCTTGTACAGTATTTCTGGTAACCTGAGGCACAGTGATCTTCCTCATCAACTGTAAAAAAAAATCCCACACAAGTTATGACAGTAAGGGGTTTCTATGCAACCTCTAGGTGCCCTGCTCAGCCTCCACAGTAACAGAGTGCACTAGATGCTCATCTTCCCCCTTTAAGTCTTCTGGCTGTGGCAGAGGGAGGTTGCAGTTGAAGTTTGAAATTGTGGTGAGGTTCTGGAAAGCTATCTTTGTCATAAGTTTCTCTAAGCTTTTATTGTTTGTAAGTTGTGTTTTAAAATTGGCCTAACTCCTTAAGAACTCTCTGGAACAGAGGGACACAAATCCTCAAATCTCTCTGTGCTAGCTGTAGACTATTCTTGTGGGAGGAGGGGCTTTGGCCAGTAACACAGCCAGCCAATCAAGGTTGTTTGCATTTCAGTAATTCTTAAACACAGAAGAGTCACTGGGGGTTGAGCTTAAAGGCTGGGAGGGAGGAGCTTAGGGAGTTGCAAACTTCCCCTGTGAGCAAACTCTTAAGGTTAATAGTCAGGTGGGGAAAAGTTCAGCCACTCAAGTGTTGAAAGTTTAAAAGTCTTGGACTAGTGGGGAAATTGGCGGCTTACCCAAGGAAACCTACTTGGAGGGGGATGGGACCACATGTCATTAGGGCCGGCATCTTTGGGAGGGTGGTGGGGTGCACAGGGTGTGGGGCAGCCATGATACTGGACTGAGCTTGGAAGTTCGGTGGTTGCCCAGTGTGCTACCAGCTGGCACAGCTTAGGAAGGAGGTTGAGGGGATTAGGAGACAGCTGGGGGAAGGGGGGAGGTATGGTTGGGGAATAGGGCAGGGGCTCTCCCACGGGGTTGCACAAAACACTAGGGGTGGGGGCATAGGGAAAGGAGTGCAGGAGAGTACTCTGGGGTTGCATAGGGACCCTGGCAGAAGGAGCCAAAAAGGAGGATACTATGAAGGAAGCTGGCAGGTAACTGGGGACCCTAACAGATGGGGGCCAAAGGGAAGACATTCTCAGGGAAGTAGGCAGATGGCTGGGGCTGGACAGAAGGAAGAAATGGGTGGAGGTGGATCGGATCTTAAGCTTCAATTCTCTTCTTTTGCTTGAGGATGAGGGGGGTGATGTAGCCATGACAGGGGCGGTTAGAGAGGGAAAGGGAGCAGGGGTCAGGAGGTAGGGACTGGATAGCGGGAGGAACAGGGGGGAACTTGGAATGCAGGAAAATGGGGGGAGCAGGGGATCAGAGCAGGAGGATGAGGGGGTAGAGGGAGGAAAGCACAAGGAAAAGGACCAGTTGGGAGGAAAGGGCAAGGAGAAGGACCAGAAGTACAAGGAGGATAAAGTAAAGGGAGCTGAGGGTTTAGGCCAGGGAAGCATGACAAGCAAGGAGGGGCTGAACAGAGATGGGATGGAAGGGAGGACAAGCCAGGCTAGTTTAGCAGATGGGGGGGAAGGACCAGTCGTGAGCAGTAACAATGGGGGTAGCGAGGTACAGAAGGATACTCAGGAGGACAAGGGGCACAGGATTGGAGGGGAGGGGCTGGCCAGGTTAAATAAGTAGGGCATGGCAGGTGGCACCCAGATGGGGGAGGAGCAAGGAGCCGGCTGAGGGGAGGGGCTAGTAGAAAGGATGAGGGACATGGAAGGGGGGAAATGGAGGAAAAGGGGCAGCCAGAGTGCTTCTGTTGGGTGATTCCATGATCAGGGGGATCAAATGGGATAGGGAAGGAGGGAGAAGCCTGCCCGGTTAGAACAAAATGCTTCCCTGGACTAACGGTGCACAGGGCCAAGCATGATGTATATCAGTTGGCAAAGGATTGTGGAGGTTCCCCGGACATACTGGTCCATCTGGTACCAATGACATTGAGGGAAATAGTGAGCTAGAGATACAGGTAAGGTACAGGGAGCTTGTCAGGGTCTGTCTTGGTATAGGATGAGCAATTTCCTTTTCAGAAATCCTGCCGGTGCCAAGGGCCAGTGGGGAACACAAGAGGAAGATTAGGGTGATAAACCAGTGGCTCAGGGAGTGGTGTGGAGCCAGAGGGTATGGGTTGATGGGGGATTGGGGGGAGACTTGGGAGGATAAGGGGCTGTTTGCTAGAGATAGGCTCCATCTCAATTCGGAAGGGAAGGAAATCCCTAAGTTGACAATAGAGGGGTTCATTGGTGAAAGGTGGGGTTTAAACTTGTGAAGGGGAGGGATGGGAGAAAAGGCTGTCGAGGGGGGTCTGATAAAGGAGGGACTCTGTCTCCACCCCCATGAGGAGCTGGAGGAATGCAGAAAAAGGCTGACTGGTAAGGTGCAGACCAGGGGAAGACAGAATCCCCACAGGAACATGAGCGGGAAAATGGAAGTATAGGGAAAGGGTGGAAGGTAGTCCTGCTAAATGCCAGGAGCTTGGGCAATAAAATGCCTGAGCTCCAGGCGATGCTAACTGAGGGAGAGGTGGATGTGGCAGTGGTCACTGAGACCTGGGCCACCACAGGGCACAACTGGGACCTGAACCTGGAGGGTTACACCATGTTCAGGAAGGACGGGGGGAGGGAAAGGGAGGAGGGGTAGCAATAATAGTCAAAGTCAGAAACTTAAAGAATGGTCAAGGGTTTGGCAGTTGAAATTCAATGCAAAGAAGTGCAAGATAATGCATATGGGGCACAAAAACCCTGGCGCAATATATCAGTTGTGGGGTGAGGATATAGCATGCACCAAGCAGGAAAGGGATCTTGGGGTTGTCATCTCTGATGACCTCAAGGTAGGGAAACAGTGTGACAAGGCATCAGGCAAAGCAAATAGGATGCTGGGACGAGGGCAGGGCATCACCAGCAGGAAAAAGGGAGGTCAGTAATTCTATACAAGACACTAGTGAGGCCCCACCTGGAGTACAGTGTACAGTTCTGAGACCATACTCACGTAAGGACATAGACAGGGTAGAGAAGGTTCAGAGGAGGGCAACAAAGATGGTGCATGGATTGCATCACAAGTCCTATGAAGACAGGTAGAAGGAACTGAACATGTACTCCTGGAGAGAGGAGGGAGAGAGGGATATGATAGAGACATACAAGTATCTTAAGGAGAAACAGGGTGCAGGAAAACACTATTTTTAAGCGAAAAGATGTTCCAGGACTAGAGGGCATGGGATGAAGTTGGAGGAGGACGATTCAGAGGAAACATGAGAAAGAATTTCTTCACAGAACGGGTGGTGGACAAGTGGAACACCCTGCCAGAGCAAGTGGTGGGGCTGAAACAATCACGGATTTAAGAATGCATGGGATAGACACAAAGGAATTCTAGAGGTCAGGGGTAAGGGGAAACAGACTTCTAGGAAAACAAACTGAACTTACAAGCTCAAATGGGCAGACTGGGTGGGCCATAGGCCCTTATCTGCTGACACTGTCTATGTATCTATGTATGTATCTAAAAACTGCATTGCCATAGGAGGAGTGGAAGAGGCAGAGGGAACTGTGGAGGTGATTTGGGTCACCTTGATAACAAGGGGGGAGGCAAGAGAGTAAAAATAGGAGTGGTGTATAGACCCCCTGCGCTGGCGGAGGAGCTGAAGGAGAGTCTGGTTGCAGATGTTGGGAGACGCTGCAGATTGGGAAGGGGAAGGGTGGTGGTGTTGGGGGACTTAAACATGCCAGGAGCAGACTGGGAGACTATGACATCCTCAGTGGCCAGAGAACAGAGGTTGTTGGATGTCTTTTAGGATGCGTTCCTAACTCAGCAGGTGGAGGAACCGACCAGGGAGGAGCGGATACTGGATGTGGTCCTGGCAGACAGTGACCAGATTGGGGGTCTGGAGGTAAGGGACCCGTTGGCGGGGATCGACCATGTCACGGTCTGGTTCTGCCTGAACCTGGGAGGGGTAGAAGGCTGCAGAAAGACAGAGGTAACTGACTTCAGGGGGGCAGATTTCAAGGAAATGGGAAGGATCCTTAAGGAACACTTGGATGGGATTGGGCCAGACATGGACGCTGACAGTAGGTGGGAAATCATCAGGAGGGGGGTACAGGATGCTACCAGCACCTGCGCAAGAGTAAGACAAAAATGTGGTAGGGCCCGAAAACCCTGCTGGTGGACCAGGGAGGTTCAGGAGGTGGTGAGGGGAAAGAAAGCAACCTATAGGCAATTCAAGTGCTCAAGGAGTGAAAGGGACTGAGGGGAGTACGAGCTGATGGCCAGAAGGGCCACTAGGGTGGTGAGGACAGCTAAGGCAAGGAAGGAGCAGAACCTGGCCAGGGAAATTAGGAGAGGGAACAAGGGGTTCTTTAGATACATTGGGGAAAAACAAAGGGCGAAGGGGCAGATTAGCAGGATTAAAACAGGGGAGGGATGGGCACAAGACCCGGGTGAGCAGGCTGAGGTACTAAATGAGTACTTCGCCTCAGTTTTACCAAGGAAAATGGGGGGGCTGCATCATACATGGGAGAAGATGGTAAAACTGAGGGGGGGGGCCCTTACCAATTGGCGGGTCTGAGGAGGGGGCATCACTGGCAGGTGGGGAAGGCAAAGCAGGGGGGATGAGGTAGTAGAGGTGGAAATCACGGCAGAGAGAGTGAGAGAAGCCCTCAGGTCCCTTAAGATGGAGAAAGCACCAGAGCCGGATAAAATACATCCCAGAGTGCTGAAGGAACTGGCGGATGTCCTGGCGAAACCCCTGGCGGAGCTCTTCAGCATCTCTCTGAGGACAGGGTGGGTGCCCCAGGACTGGAACATGGCACATATAGTGCCTATCCACAAGGGGGATCAAGGGAGGTGGCAGGGAACTACAGGCCTGTCAGCCTGACATCGGTGGTGGGCAAGGTGATGGAGGACATTGTCAAGGAGAGACTGGGGGGGACCTGGAAAAGTTGGGGTGCCTGGACAATAGACAGTATGGATTCGCCCTGGAGAAATTGTGTCAGACAAACCTTGTGGAGTTCTATGACTGGGTGACGAGGGCCTTGGACCTGGGTAGCCCAGTAGCCGTCCTCTTTCTTGACTTCAGTAACGCGTTTGATTCTGTTCCTCAAGGGGGCATGTTGGAGAATCTGGGAGAAATGGGATGGGGAACCAGATGATCAGATGGATAGGAAATTGGCTCCAGAACCAGACCCAGAGGGTCGTGGTTGGCGGGATAGTCTCATCCCCAAGGAGGGTCATTATTGGAGTCCCTCAGGGATCAGTCCATGGGCCCCTCCTGTTCAACGTCTACATCTCTGACATAAGGAAGGGTATCAGGAGTGAGATGAGTCTCTTTGCGGATGACTCAAAACTGGGGACGGTGGTGGATGGGGAGGAGGGGAGGGTGGCCCTACATGGGGACCTGGAGGCTCTGGAAAGGTGGCCTAGAAAGCGGAAGCTGAGGTTCAGTGCAGGAAAATGCAAGGTACTGCACCTGGGAGCCAGAAACCCAGGTCAAGTGTACACCCTGGGGGGAAATGCTACAAATCTCAATGGCTGAGAGGGACCTGGGGGTGGTGGTGGATGTCAAGATGAACAACTCGGAGACTTGTAGGAGGGCAGTGGCAAAGGCCAACAGGATGCTTGGATGCATTGCTAGGGGGCTCACCTCCAGAAGGAGGGAAGTGATACTCCCACTGTATAAATGCTTGGTGAGGCCGCACCTCGGTTACTGCATGCAGTTTCGGAGGCCACATTTAAAGAGGGACATTGAACTCCTGGAGAGGGTCCAGAGGAGAGCAGCCAAAATGATTTGGGGCTTGAGGGATAGGACCTATGGGGAGAGGCTTGAAGAGCTAAATATGTACACATTGGAAGAGAGAAAGGACTGGGGGACATGATAGAGGTCTTCAGGTACATGAAGGGGTAAATAGGGGAGGAGCAGTCAGGGTGCTCAAGGAAGGGGGGCAACTAGAGGGGCATGGGTGGAAGCTGGAGGGGAGATTCAGGGGGAAAGGAGGAGGTGCTACTTCACTGAGAGGATGGTGGAGCCATGGAATGCGCCTGCTCAGGGGCTGGTGGAGGCAGAAACAGTGGAGGGGTTCAGGAGAGGATGGGACAGGTACAGGGGAAGGGTTCTAGAAGCAAAAAACAGTGCAGCGAGAATATCTGGGACTGGGAAAGGAGAAGCCAGAGAGGGAGAGGGGGGCAGCAAAGTCAACTTCCAGGGTGGGGGCTGACCAAACAAGCAGACACGAAAGACCATTAGGCCTATTCTGCTGGCATTTTAGTATGTTAGTAAGTAAATTGCCCATTCTGTGGGTTTTCATGGGGGAGTGGGCTAGAAGAGGGGGAGGAGGCTGCTGCTGCTATCATCATGACTGACATTTTTAGCACCAACAGCATGTTCCCTTTCACCATAAGGTCCCATCACATTTCCTTTCTTTTGTGGCTGAGTTAGTGGGAGCTGCAAGTTACTTGGGGTGGGGGCACTTTCTCAGGGGCCTTGGAAGGCTGACAAATAGGAGCAAGTACTGAATCATGATTAGTTCTGTTCTCACTCTCACTGTCAATTATGTCAGACTAGACTGGTTTTATGACAGTAAGGTGTTTCTATGCAACCTCTAGGTGCCCTGCTCAGCCTCTATAGTAACAGAGTGCACTAGATGCTCATCCCCCCTCAATATAAGATGGCTTGTGCTCTTTCTCCTTCTCTTTCTCCAGGGCTGCTACTGTGACCACCTCAGAAGAACCCTCACCTTCACACATATGAACTGAGGTTATACTGTCATCCACACCACTCAGTAACTGCTCCTGAGTGTCCAGTGACTCCAGCATCGGCAGCATCCATGGTGCTTTCACAGACTCCATGTCCATGCACTGCAAAGCATTTGGTTTGAGAATATGCCACATCCCCACAAGAATACTGCAATTTTTATGCCATCACCCACTCTTTGTGGGCAGAATGGCTAATGTGAAACTGATTCTGCCCACAAAGAGTGGGTGATAGCATAAAACTGCCAGTGCTGTTCTCAGTACCAGTGCCCCCACACCACCACATCCCTACAATCCATGACCAAGCAACAGTTTCCCACATCCACCACCACCACCAGTCTCCCCTAAAGTCCTTCCACGTCCTCGCTTACTCTTTCTTATACACATTAGTGAAAACAATTTACACACTATAAAAATTTGAAACGATAAACAGTGAATTTAAAGAAGACAAACAGAAACAAATACAGAATAAACTAAAAAATCTAAAAAACTTACGAATAATAACACAAAACATCGACAATATGCTTCACTAAGACTTCATTAAAAAAGTGCAGCACTCAGTTTTTTCAAAAATCACTGAACAGTGGGTTTTTTTCTGTTAGAAATCAAATATGAAACACAGAGTAGCAGCCAGATCTGTCTCCTTCAGGAACCATGATAGAACAGTCAGCACATAGCAGGAAAGTATAGTCAAATTGCAAAATTCAACTTCCTGACTAGAAGGCTCTTCTGGTTTGTACTGTTTCTCTGTGCTGAATGGAGATCCAGTGGTGAAAGTTCACTGGGAGCTGCCTCATATTTGCTGATGGTAAGAGCTAGCCAGATGGCGCTCACAGCCAGGTGTGGGTGGGCTTGTGGAAAATGGAGTGAGGGAGGCGGGACCCACGGAGCAGACTGGATGTCCTGGGGTTGGAGTCAGCAACACACCAGAAATTTATTACAAATTTATTTTATTTTCCAATCGGACGCCCTTCCCCCATGTCATAGTCACAGACGAGCGAACTAAGGATGTAGGACGGTCACAAAAAAAATCCAGGTGCACACAAGGAAATGTTTATTTATCAGGTGGCAGCAGCTCAGCAAATCATCAGTAGTCTGACTCTGTCAAGTCAGCCTCAGGTCAGTCAGACAGACTAGATAAAGCAAGGAAGAAGACAGAAGAGTGCAGTGCTTGCTAACACAAATAATAAATAAATCTCTCCTGTCTTGTAGAGAATGGAGGGAGGGAGGCGGGACCCCCACTGAGCAGACTGGAGGCACCAGGAGTCAGCAGCATCACACCAGATTAAAATTTATTACTCCTCATTTATTTATTTTTATTTTTTTTCAATCGGACACCCCCCCATGTCATAGTCACACAGACAAACGAACTAAGGAGGAATGATCCCCCCAAAAAACAACCATCCAGGCACACACACACAAGGAAATGTTTATCATCAGGTGTCAGTGGCTCAACAAGTCAGTAGTCCAACTCTGTCAGGCCAGTCAGAGGACAGACTCTAGTCTGTCTAGTTTAGTAAAGCAAGGAAGATGGAGGAAGAGTGCAGTGCTTGCTTACACAATAAATAGATCTGTCCTGAGTCCTCAGCTCACTTTATCCTCCTTTCTACTTTGACTCTATCACTTTTTGTGTTTTCAGTCATTCTGCCTCTTGCTATCAACTCTCCGTCTCCAACGTTAACTAAACTGCCTCTCACACCAACCTTGCGCTCTGCAAGTCTGTCCCTACTTTTTATACTAGGGCTGGCACTAGGCCCGCCCAGTTATCACCAGCAATCCACATGATTTTTTCTGCCTTCAGACAGCATGACCATGTGACGCCCCCCCCCCCACACATTTGCTGGTCCTTCCGCAGATACGCACCTACTGGCAGCCATTAGTAATTACAGTAACAAAAAAGAACATTTTTTTAAAACTATCAAAACTGCGCCCCTCGGAGGCATGCACCAGGGGAGGGTGCACCACCTGCTCCACCCTTCCTATGGTACTGGAACAGCATGATACATCCTCCAACCACATTCATGTAATTTCAAGGTATTTGCTCCAATACATGCGTAAGAAAAGCGCTTGCCATTAAAATGACTGATTTTGATGACAGTAATGCCACCCAAGGGATTTGGCTGTGAGCAAAGTTTGAACCTTGTATTACTCATTATCTCCCCAGCCATCTAACCCAGACTGTTGACCTTTCATTTTGTATTTTATTACCTGTACCCCATATTACAAGGCCCCCCACCCCATTCTAAAACAGACGACCCCATCAAACTAAAATATTTTGTAGGCTGTAGCCAGTTAGAAGTAAAGTAATATACATATTTAGATGCAACAATGAATTAAAGAGCTAATGGAATAGATAGCACTTACATGATGGCAGCATGCTTCCTGAAGTGTTTCATGAAGTAGGGCATGTGTAGGAGTATATTTTGTAATTTTGTTTTTTAAGTGAGAAAGAGAAATGACCGGATACAGAGGGACAGGGCTCACCATTCCAGGAAGTAATAACGGATGCGATGTACTGGGGGGGCCGGGGTCACTTTCAATGTGTCCACTGTGGAGCAGTGCTGTCACCTTTAGGAGTGCTTGTATGTGTGTAATTTTATTTTTATGGTTTTATTCAGAAGTAACTTCTTGCTAGGAGTTGCACTACATGTACAAGGTTTGTGTTGCCATACCCGATATTTTTTTTTATTTTTAAGTTCTTACCGGAACTAAATTTTCTTTCATGGACCCTACTGCTTGTATGTGCACTTATTACTCATATATCTGGTATTGCACTGCAGAGCACACTGAAGCTGGTTAGGGTTTGCTCCTTCTGTCTATTTTAAAATTGACATTTGGGTGCACAGCATAAGTTGCCGGTTTTGTAATGTGGAGCATTAAAAAAAAAAACTTGTGTCTGAAGTGAATAACTGAGTGAACTGTCATACCAGTTTGTGGTCACTGTCTGTGTTGGTGCCTCTTATGTTACATATTTTTTCTTTTTATTGTAATGTTTTTGTCACATGCGTAAGTCTTCATGCTGATTTGCTGATATCACCTCAGTGTTGTTTGGCGTTCCGATGTCAGCACAGTGCATAGCATATGGTGGATTAGGGTTAGTGTGTGTGTGCAGGGGAGGTGGTGGAGGGTGGGGGGCTTGGGTGTTGAAGGAAAATGTGCAGGTCCTCCAGTTGCCGATAGCATATGTATGTGATTGTTTAAGTGACAATACTTCTGTAATGAGGGTGTAAATCAGTCTGACGGAATGTATGTGTGATTTGTTCTAGTGTCGGTATCTGCATAGAAAAAAAAATGAATGGTACTGTGTTACTTCAATCTGTGGACAATCCGTCTTTGTCATGCTGTTTTTTTTTTGTTTTGTTTTTTTTGCTCCCTGCAAAAGAGTTTTTTTTTTCCTATGTGTTATGAGGCATCAACACGATTGATTAGATTTACTGTGTTCTTCTGTGTGTATATTGTTGGGAGTTCATAGCTGAAAAGTGTTGCAGGTTACGCTTTCACACGTTCATGGTACTTTGTATGTTTCTCCTTAGTTTTGCATTTCATTAGTGAAGCAACTGACTGACTACTGACTGTGTTGACCTATTCTTCCAGCCATGAAATCTAGATTTTACATTCTGCCCTGTACGTCAGGGACTCTTGCTTATCCTGATAATGCATTGAAGCTACCATGGGAATTGGTATTTTTTTTTTCTTACTTTTTCCCTGCTGTAATCAGTCATTCACCTCAGACACCACACGTTTTACAAAAAATGTGCCGCACCCAAACAGAATGACAAAACTACTTCATGTCATGATAAAAGTCAGCTCTTTCAAACAAATAAGATAGCGACATGTTCTTTTATTTATTTACAACATCCTACATAAACAAAACATTTACTTTTCCTAATAACCCACCAAGTTCTGATAGTTTCACTATTCGATAGAACTGTCATGCCTGACCACACAAGACATCACTCCTGCTCAATGCTCCTGTGTGCTCGAAACTCTTTACAAAACGGGTCCCATAAGCACAAAGCCATAACCCCAACAAAAAACAAAGTGTGTCTGAAATCTTCGTTGATTCTCTGCAAAAAGGTAAATCAGTATAAAAACATTTACAGCACACTGGACATAATTTTGAAAACGCTTCAGCCGCTCCACTAGTTCTTTAACTCCAAAAAGAGAGTGTGCAGTAGCGATGTCTGTGAGGAGCAGCAAGATAAGCTGGGGTGCTGCTCCACTCCTCGCTCCGTTATGCTTGTTGGGCATTGGGCAAACAATTTTATTTCAAGGGCCTTGATGACTGATACTTATGCTGTTTTTACATCTACTCTGAAAGTGCTAAGGATTTGGTTCCTTGGACTGAGTGGGCCGTGTTGTTTTGCTGTCGCTCGACTGGCCCTTGGTGTCTGGCCATGGCATTTACCATCCTACTGGCGAAGGCCAAAGCTGTGTACCTCATGGGCATTCACTACTTGCTGGTTCTATGGAGGAGCGTGACCCGTTTGTGCATCGGAGTGTCGGGAGGGTGTGAAGGTCTGAAGGTGAGTTGTGGCATTTAAAAAAGGAAATCTAGGAAGGAGGAAGAGATACTTAAGATGGTTGTAGCACCTCTGAATTAGTATCGGTGCTGACAGGCTTACTTCCTGCTTGGAAAGATATGCTACCCGGGGTATGCTAGCATTGCCAAGGGGAAGGGGGGTCTGTCCAACAAGGGAATCTACATGGCTACCCCCAAAGTTATTGCGCTCAGTAGAGCGTCTTTTTTTCCCCTCTTTCTTTAATATCCAGGTACAGACTATTCCTTAGGTGGGAAGAGATATGTAAAGGGAGATGAGAGTTAAAACCCCAGGCCAGAGTAAAGGCAGAAGTTTGTAAAAATACGCTGTATAGCGCCCGCTGTACTGACATTGGATGGCTCATTTTAGGGTACATTCCCACCGAAGTACTGCTTCAATTCTCCCCTTTGGTGATATATGTGGTAAATGTTTTGTGAGCACTATGACTGGTAAATAACTCAAGGTTACTGCGGGAGGGCCATATTTTACTGTTGGCTGCATTTCTTTATTTTTAGAGCAGATGCAGTCTCCTCCTCGGATTGGAACTCCAACTCTCTTCCTCAGCAGCAGCTGCCCTCAGATGGCTGGTTTGAAAATCTGAGTCTCTGAATGGGCTGGCGTGCAAAAAAGCTCCATGAATGTTTCAGGCAGGTGGCTCCTCACTCAGTCAGAAGGTGACCTCACCAGACAACCATAACCACGCTCCAGATCCGAGCTTCACAGCTCAGCTTGTTGCTCCTCTTGTACAGTAGTGGCTTCATTCACAGGCAGCTCATCTGCACGGATCTGACCAATCACCGGTCCAGGCAGGCAGACAGGCAGGCATCTACACTATCTCGCCTGGTCTCACGGCTGACAAACATACTGCCACAAAAACCAATTTGCCGCAACAGTCAGGGGCTACCATGGCACCACAGTGTCAGCTTCTCTTGGCAAAATGCATATGCAAACAAGGAGGGAACGAGAAGCTGATGCTGTGATGATGGGGTGCTCCCTGGTTGAAGCGGCCAAATCGTTTCAAGTTGGTGGCAGGCTTTCAAACTAGTGTCACGGCCAGCCTGCCCTTCCATTGGTGACACACAGCCGAGCCCGCAGAAGCAGTGGCGGCATTGGCTGCAACAGTACCGCACCTCCACAACCCGCTTCTCTCCTAAGCTGCCACAACATGTTTCTCGCACATGCGCTCAAGCAAACATATAAATTATCACTCTAATAGCATTTGTCCACTTACTACAATGTCATACATACTGTGTCACTACCAAATAATTACTGTAGTATAACTTCAAGAATCAAGTGACTGGTTAAATAAAAAAAGAAAAAAAAAAACACAAGGTACATCTAATTTCAAAATGTAGGGAGAAATCAACAGTACCATTTGACAAATGCTGCCACATTATATATGGCATCATCAATAACTTTTATTGGTGACACTCGATACAGAACTTGAGTGTCTAGTACATTTCTCAGTCTTGAAAACATCATGCTTTATCATATTCAACAACCAAACCAGTACTATGGAGTAACAAATACAAGATATATTATATAGAGCAGTCACTGCGGTCAGCTATAAGGAGCATTCATGTTTGCTTTGACATAATTGGAATTTTGTTTCACCAGAAAAAAATGATAATCACAGTAATGATACTTTGCTCAATGAACCAACATAATTTAACAATTCAGTGTACATTTACATTCATCTGACACATTGGAAAGCAATTAGTTCAAAGGGTGCCATGTTGCAAGTTGCCTAGCGTTACTCTTGTGCTGACAATTCCCCTTTCCTGTGACTTTGGAAGCCACTTATTTGGAGCATAAGGGAACACCACTTACTGTAATCTGGAGGTGTTCTACCTGTCTGGCATCAATGTGTGTAAGTGTGCCAGGGCCATGTAGGTACTGTTCCCATCATTTCCGTTCTCTGCAATCTGCATTTGGTTCACTGGAACTTGGTAGCACAGTGATCACACCATAATCAAAAGTATGCCTGATCAGTAATTCCTTGTTTGAGAAAAAAATTAAAAAAGGCACACGAACGTGTTGAACCACCCCATCACCACACCCACCACCCGCACAATCAATGTGAAACCAGAGAACCACCAACATATTACCTGGTGTTCCAGTGTGACACACAACCTCCCCACCATGACACTTACTGGTCACCCACCACGCACCCTACACCAGTGCCCGAAGTGCATCTGAGACTGTTACAGCCCTCCATTACCGACATCAGCAAGCAGTCAATATAATTTAAAAGGAACATGTACTGTACATGAAGAAGACATGTAGTTTTACCATCCTAATATGTTACACCCATCACATTTTTCAGGCATATGTAAAATCAACCAATCATGCTTGATCCACTTTTGTTCTTTAAGATGAGCATGACAACATTCTGGGAAAACTTGTCCATGGTTGCCATGTACAGTATATCCATCACGTGATTTGTTATAGACTGCCATTTTGCCTCCACAAGGTCATCGTCCCCCTTTATTGCTACTGGCGCACCAGTAAAGGTGATTACTTCTCGACTTGGCCCAGTCTGCAGGAACCTTACAGTCCTTTCATTTCCCTTTTGCCTCACTTTTTTTAAATTCCTATGGAAATCAAATGAAAAGGGACAATAAAGAGAGGGCCGAGGTAAGAGAGAAAATATCATTACAATGTGACATGGTACAAACTTATTTTGCACAACAATCATGACTCAGGCAGGAACTGTTTAGTACCTTTGGCAACATGCCATACTTCAGACCAATGCTGGACAGTGGTCTCTCGTTTCCTCATATATTTCTTCGCAGAGACATAATGGTCTGTGGTTAGGCTTTCTATTTTCCCGCAATGTGATTGAACTTTTGAAAGACTTAAGGCCTCTAATTCTATTGTATTGGAATTTTTAACTTCATTGCATTGTATAGAAAATGAGGCAGGGCAAGAGAGGATAAAGAGAGAAACTAGAACTAAGAAACTGTACTGCAACACATATGAAGTACCTATGAGTCAAGGTCACAGCTGAAATGTCAGTTATTCCATCTGCCATAAAAAATACCTCCACTAGTTGTAAATCGACCACTTTGGAATACTTGGGATTAGCTGTATGGCCTGTTGAGCAGCACCGTGCATCACTGCTCAACTTGGCACAGTGCACAGTTGTTAGTAAAGGATACTAATAGCTGATCTTGGGAACAGGACCATACACGGCGCACTGCAGGGATCAAGTAGCAGGACTGCATCAATGTGAAAGTCCTCAACAAGATGCAAGGTATTTTCAGGTGATGAAAGAGATTCAACATTCGTACCGGACTACTACCAGTAAATAGAATACATATTGCCATCAACAGCGGCAACGACCCGTGTCTTGGCTGGTTAATCCAGGTGCATTTGTGGCCATTCTTACACACTTGCATGAAGGTTGCTATAGTCCCAACAATGAAAACTCAGCAATTTCCAAGGCATTGTGAACAAAGCTTCCACAGCAGAAGTAATGCACTTTCAAAAAAAAGAAACTTCCTTTAATTTCCCATGACATCCATTTCCTTCAGTTCTGTCCAGCTAGAAAAATTAAATGAAAATGACATTGTACGCAGCAATACAACATGGAACTTTGCCTGAACATAATATAAACAATGAATGGTGCACAACTCTGTACAATGACACATACTTCTCAGTGGAGATTCCATCACCGTCAAACCCGCTGTCTGAATCTGAGGTAACCTTCCACTCTGGGTCATCATCTTCCTCCTCACTCATGTATTCATCATCATATGTGAATGATGAAGTTGTGACCGTCGTCATCTCACATTGTGTACCAACACTTGACATAGGCATAGGATGACTTGGAATATTGACCTACACCCCACGATCAATGACAAATGGTTTGGTCTGAGTCCCACAAGTGCATCGAGACCTGCCCCATCCTGGTGGAATATGTTTTACCATTTGAGTTGAGCAGGTGCAAAGAACCTAATAGAAAACCATTAATGCATTAGACAGCAGCTTATCCTGGCAGTGAGAAATCATTAAATTCACAGATCCACTTGGGCAAGACAGTAACATTTCTAACCTATGTTACAAAAGCAATGGCTCACTGTAAAGCCACTCACTGCACACATACAGAGGTTGGGAAACACAGAGTGCATACCGGTGTACTGGATTCTTATCACTGGTGTTTCTTTGATGAACATGTGTCTCCACCCCCTCCTAGCCACTGGATTTTAATGCTTGTGTGTGTATGCAGAGGAGAGGTGTGTGTTAATGGTGAGCGTTCTACAACTATTCCCTCAGATGCATGAGTGCACTGTCCCCTGTTTTGATTTCTACAACACCCCCCCAATCTCCTCCCTACACACAGGTACACCAGTCCACTCAACCACTATCCCCGAACACAGTACCCCCAGTGGCATCAGTAGTGGCTAGTGGCAAGTGGTCCTCCCACCCAAATGCATCACCGACACCCACCCCTCCTCAAACCCGATACCCGACGGTTGACTCCATGGGCATAGATGTTCAGTGACACATCACAATGCACACCTCTTAGACCACCATTAATCCAAATGATGCTAGAAATGCACTGCTATATACAGACCAGCAGCACAGTCTGTCAAATATGGGTTTTGAGGGGGTGTCACACAGGTGGGTGGGGGTGTTCTACTGGCTAGTGATCAGCAATGAAGCCACACTGGTGTACCAGGTTTGGCAGACAGGGTTGTGAGGAACAGAGCACCTGTGTGTGTGTGTGGGAGGGTGGATGTGTGTTTGTAGGGGCCCCTTGTTCATCACTGCAGACAGGGTAGACAAGTATTGTGGGGGAATGGTATACTTTGCAAATAAAGCGACAAGACATCCATGTGTTGGGTGGATAAGCATGATTTGACATCACAGGGATGGTGCAGCTATGTCTTGCAGTGGTGGGGTTTGCTTTGAAACTACGTGTACAGGGCATACATGTGTTTGGGGTGGTTGTGTAAGCAAAAAGACATGGCTGGGTATTGGTAGTACTGAGATACCCACACACCCAGAGGCATAGTGAGGCACAATGCCGGAGGCCAAGTGCCTTCACTCTCTGAGTGTGCAGGTATCTTAATACTACCAACACCCAGCCATGTCTTATTGCTTATGTAGTATGCCCTTCCCCCACACACACACATGGAAAGGTAACATGGAATACATGAATTCAAAATTCTTCAGAGTTCCACTGGCTTACTAACAAAGACACACACACACAGGCCTCAAGTGGAGCCAGAACCTCAGTGTTATCTGCTGTGAGGTAAGGAGCAGGGAGTTCTCTGGCAAACTGGCAGGAATAGGAGGGGGACTTGTTCATGGTCATCAAAGAAACACCAGCAATGGAAACTCTGAATAGTACTTGATTTAGCACTTGATTTTCTAAATATGTATACGTGTAATAAGGGGGGCTCAGGAGTGTAAATAAAATTAAAACATTTACTTAATTTATTTAATTAAATGGACTCTTATTTTAAGGGCCTACTTGTTTTTTTTCATATATGTGTAAAGCTGCTGCCATGTTTGTGATGGTAATTAGGAATTAAGTGGCTTATGAATTCTACAAGTTGCCGTGGTTGTCAGGGACTTGTTTTTAGCAATTGGTGGTACTGTCTTAATGCCATCACTAGAACCAAGACTGAGCCAGTCAGGACAAAGGGATTTCCTTGCCCAGTTTATAATATGATTTAGCAGTATGAAGACAAGGCAGACGTGTTCTGAGGGAAGGGTATACTTTGTAAATATGGGGATAAGGCCTTTTACACCATCCCCCATAGGAGGCTGGTGAGCAAGATGGAAAGCCTGGGATTGGGTGGGAAAATAACAAGCTACGTGGAGGCCTGGCTTTCAGGAAGAAGTCAGAGGATGGTGTTAAACGGGGTGCACTCTGGGACAGCAAAGGTAAAGAGTGGAGCGCCACGGTGTCAGTTTTTTTAATTTAGTCTTTGGTAACCAGATAAGGCCCACTAGGCACAAGTACCTGTTTTCAGGGGTGACCTGGAAGCACTGGGCAGTTAAGTGACTTGCTTAGAGTCACACAGTATGCAAGTGGAGGTTGTGAGAATCAAATCCAGGTCTCTTCTGCTGGATGTACCATGCCAGTTTACAGCTCTTTACTCTAAGCTCTAGGCTATACTGCCAGCCACAATTGGTCCACATCTCTTCAGCGTCTACATCAGTGATATTGCTGAGGGTTTGAGAGGGAGGGTATGCCTAATTGATGATGATACAAAAATATGCAATAGAGTGGACACCCCGTTGGGGGGAGGACATGAGGGAGGACTTAAAGATGTTTGAAAAATGGTCTGGGATATGGCAGCAGAAATTTAATGTGTACTGTGATGCACTTGGGGACTAGGAACAGAAGAGCAGGGTACACCTACTAGGTAGGGAGGACATTAAAGTACCAGAGCAGGAGATGGATCTGGCAATCATAGTCTCCTTGAACCTTTTGGTAGGAATCCAATGTAGCAGGTGGTGGGAAAGGCCAGTAGAATTCTGGCATGCATAGGCAGGGGCATTACTAGCAGAAAGAAGGAGGTAATAATGCCACTTTACAAAGCAACAGTGAGGCCGCACCTGGAGTATGAGGTTCAGTTCTGGAGGCCACATCTCCACAAAGATATAGATGCATTGGAGAGGGTTCAGAAAAGGGTAACCAAGATGGTGCAGGGTATGCAGGGAAAGTCATACGAGCAGAGGTGTAAGGAGCTGGATCTGTACACGCTGGAGATGAGGGAAAAGGGGGACATGACTGAAACTTTTAAATATGTAAAGGGGCTCAATAAAGTGGGAGAAGATGGTTTACTTAAGAGGAAGGAGGGGTCAAAACTAGAGAGCAAAGCCTCAGACTGCAAGGGAAAAAGATACAGGGGCAATGTGAGAGGGCGTATCTTCATGGAGGGGATGGTGGAGCCCTGGAATAGACTACCAGATGGAGTGGTGGGGGCTAAATCGGTGGAAGAATTCAAGAGGGCATGGGACAAGCTTATGGTGCTGAGTATTGGTGGTAGGGTGGGGGTTTCAGGGATGGGGAGGTGTAGGGGGGAAAAGGGCAGACTAGATGGACCAGTATGGCCTTTTCTGCTGTCAAGCTTCTATGATTCTATAATATGAAAAGGCATGCATGTGATGGGGGATTGGTATGATTTTATACTACGGTAACAGGACAGGCGTGTTGGCGGGATGGTGTGTTTCGCAGCTAGGGGATGTGGCATCCATGTGTTGAGTGGGAGGGTGTGATTTCACACCCACCAGTGCTAGGTGGATGTGCTGGGGCTCAGCCTACAGAAATGGGGTGTGTTCTGATTATTTTGGGGGCCCCACATACTGTTGCTGTTCCATGTGGGGGTCCAGTATGCACAAGGGTGAACGTGCACAGATGGTTATGGCAGAGTTCTTTTTCACAATGAATGTGCCTTGTGCAGTCTGTGGAAGTTCTAAAATGCTCTTCCACCACAGAAGGGTACAATCACATCCATGACCTTTGAACGGTGGTACACCAGCATTTAGAAAAGGATAGATTTCTATATAGAACAATGCTGTACTATGCACTATGGTGTAACAGTGATTAATGTAAGGCTGCCAGACTACACACAGCCAATCAGATTGCAAGATTCATATTCCCCTTTTTTCAGAAATAGCAATTTCAAACAGTGGTATTGGTTACCCATCTGAAATTAGTTAGGACATGCACTGAACAGTTGTTGACACAAAAACCTTCAACCACCACTTAGACAAGAAGAAGTCATGACCAGGGTTTTGATTAACAGACAGTTAATTAACTCAGAAGGTGGTAATGTGGCATGAGGCACAGCAAAGTGCCATATTGCTTTTGGTGGGTGAGTAAATGACTCTTCATCTAACTCCTGGGACTGCAATACTGCTATTATTAAGAAATATTCCAAAAGGAAAGTGTTACAAGTATACTCTTTGCATGTTTTCATCACTTATTGGAGATTTTTACTAAAATAATTCTTCAACAAACAGTTCAAGAATGCTAATTCAGAGTTAGAATGGATTTTTCCAATCATTCATCGGTGCTGCATGATGGAATGCTGACTGGAAAAATACATGTGGCACAGCAATCAGGCTGTACATGATGCTGTAATAGTGATTTAAATCCTTACAGACAATCACATTGCAGCATTTCTGAGAGCTTTGTTACATTCGGTCATGATAATGACATACTGTATGAACTAACATACTAATTGCCAGCAGATCAGCCTTACGATCTATCGAGTCTGCTCGAACCTCAGATCCCTAGTTGGGTGCCGAGGGCCTCCCCCCCCTTGTGTTCCAGAAACCCCTATCATCCATCCCCACCCCCCGGCCCAGGCCATCATCTGATACATCCACTTTCTGTGTCTGTCCCACCCTCTTGAAGCCCTCCACTGTGGATCTCTGAACCAGCTTGCCAGGCAGTGCATTCCAAGGGTCCACCACCCTCTCAGTGAAAACCCTCCTCTTTCTCCCCTCACCCTTCCTCCTTCCAACTTCAAACCATGTCCTCTGGTGATACCTCCCTGCTTTAGTCTAAAGATCCTCCATGTTTACCTCTATTTATTCCCTTGAGGTACTTGAAGACCTCAATCATGTCCCCCCATATCTCCTCTCCTCTCCTCCAATGAAAACAGGCAGAGCTTCTCAAGTCTGTCCTCATACGTCAAATCCCCTAGTCTTCGTATCATCTTAGTTGCCCTCCTCTGTACCCTCTCCAGGAGCTGAATGTCCCTGTCCAAGTGTGGTCTCCAGTACTGTACACAGTACTCAAGGTGTGGTCTAACCAGTCCATTGTACAGTGGCAGAATCACTTCCCTGCTCCTAGAGGTGATCCCCCTTATGATGCATCCCAACATCCTGTTTGCCTTGCTAGCTGCTGTCCTGCACTGCTCAGAATTATTCATACATGCATCCACCATGACCCCTAGGTCTGTTTCCCCTACTGAGGCCTCCAGCACCTCTCTTCCCAGGGTGTTCCTGTGTTTAGGGTTTCCCCGTCCAAGATGTAACACCTTGCGCTTGGTGATATTGAAATTTAATTTCCATGTGTGAGCCCAGCTCTCCAGGGTGTCCAGGTCCCCTTGCAGGGCCAACCTCCCCTCTTCCCCCTCAACTACTGCTCCCATCTTGGAGTCATCAGTGAAGAGACTCATTTCACACCCTATACCCTCCCTGATGTCTGATATGTATGCATTAAACAGGATTAGACCCAGGACCGAGCCCTGCAGTACCCCACTACTGACCTCTCTAAGGTTCGAGAGCTCCCCAATGACCACTACTGTCTGGGTGCATCCAGCTAGCCAGTTTTCAATCCATCTGAACATCAAGGGGCCTACTCCCAACCCCATCAATTTCTCCACCAGACCATTGTGAGGGACAGAGTCAAATGCCTTGCTGAAGTCCAAGAATAATACATCCACAGGCTTTCCACTGTGCAGTTCTGATGTTACCCATTCGTAGAACTCCACAAAATTGGTTTGACATGATCTACTGGCACAAACCCATGTTGCCGACTATCCAGACCTCCCACCTCCTCCAAGTACACCCCCAATTGTTCCTTTAGTATACTCTCCATTAATTTTCCCACCAGCGAGGTCAAACTGATGGGTCTATAGTTACCTGATACTTCCATCGACCCCCCCTTTATGGATTGGCACCACATGTGCCTCTCGCCAGTCTCTAGGTACCCTCCCTGTCTCAAGTGACCTGTTGAAGAGCTCTGCCAGGGGTGCAGCCAGCATGTCCGCCAATTCCCATAGTACTCTCAGATGAATGCCATCCAGCCCAGGAGATTTGTCTTTCTTTAGGGCCTTAAGGGCTATCCACACCCTTTCGGTGGTGATAGCATTATCCGAACCCTCCACCCTACTGGCCTGACTGCTCTGTTTGTGTGGACATGAGACATGGAGTAGTGCTATGGTTTCCACCTCTTCATTGATTGCAGAGTCCCTTGGTTTTTCTAGTCAGCAACCCAAGCTTATTCAGCACCCCCCAAAAAAAAGAGAAAACAGGCTTGCTATCATGGCTACATAGTTCATACTTCAGAAAGAAGAGGGTGTCATGCATACTGTGCATACTACTAAGACATAAAGCAATCAATGGGTTTGATTGGATACCCCCACCACACCATAACACAATGCATACATGCACACCGAAGGTGAAGTAGTCACTAGGTTGGGGAGGGGGGATGATTGGCTACAACAGACATTTACTATATGTATCAGTAGTTGTATCATGGGACAGTAATGTTTTGGGGGCTGAACATACACTAAGGGTACTGTAAGATTTGAATGAGTGGCAATATCAGTACAACAGCAGATACACTTATTTAGGCATCATAACATCAATCAGTGAATGTGAAGAGGAGATGGCCTGCTGAGTTACCAGCACAGATGATTTTACAATGATAGGAAGAAGGAGAAAACATTTTGAGTGAAGATGATACAGTAGTACAGTACCTGATATACTTATATTTACTGGATATGTAATATGCTCTGAAAATGGGAAGGAGGGTAGGCCATTATAGCAATAGGAATAGTCAATATCATTGTGGGGCGAGAAACATAGAACGGGGATGGTTGAGGGTGCACTGCAGTTGCAGGATAAAGTAGTATTGAGTTCATGTCACCAACATTCATACACTAACAAGTGTATAATAATCACTACACAAAAGGTGCGGCAGTGTTGTGGATGTGGGGGCCACTGCAATATCAATGGATGCCAGTAGGGTTGCATGGCATACCATCAAATGTTGTTTGCTGGTATGCTCACAACACACTTGAGCTTCATGAGAAGACATTGCATGTAGAAACTGGTTGGTACATGGCACAGCAATTGTGTGACAGTACCTTCTCCATAATTTGAATTGAGAATGCATGCAAACTTTGACACGGCATCATCATGACAAAGAACACATTGGACACATAAAATTGTGAAAAAAATGTAAACACCTACAGTACCTCAATACGTTGCCTCTTCTCAGCAACTTTACTTGTCCGCTTGGCCACCTTCTTACGATGACAAAAATAGTGGGCACTGTGTCCTTCTTGAGGTGTCATTGTTCAGGACAGAAACCTATACTAGCTAACACCACCGGATGTATTTCAATTTGGTCATCCTCAAAATGGTCTGAGCAGAGTACTGTAACCCATGCCCCAGCCAAGCACAGACCAGGATCCCCCTAACTTGCACCATAGACAAGGCAACAGGCCACGAGTTGGCAAAACAACAGGCATCACCCCTAGCTCTGAGGTGAATACCTCACTCAGCATTCTAAAGGGATTGGGGGTTTAGGGCACAAAATAACATTTATATTTACTCCAGGTTCTGGGAGAGAGGTGCTAGTAATACACCAGGTCTAGCTTCTGTGGGGGCCCCATAACAATTCACACTGGAAGCTTAGCTGTAAAGTCCACTACTGAAAACTGTGATTGTACAGTATGGCTTTATTCTGATAACTAGTAGAAACAGGCAGAATCGGGTGGTCCCCCAGGTTTTGTACTGTCTACACAGCAGCAAGACTTTTCTTTCCAGCACTACAATTGTTTGGGCACTTTTAGAGCAAACTTTTACTCACACACATTTTGAACTGTCCATCCCTCTGTACTAGGAATCTCTGGACTTTTACTTTTCCAAAAAAGTGTAAACTCTGGTAGTTGCCACACACTTTAGACAACATTTCCCCTGGAGCCATGAACATCTGTTAACATGCCCAGTTTAACCTGGTGCCCATACGTGAACAAGATAGCCATGACTTGAGGAATCAAACTGAGGTTATGCCCAGCCCTATCCTATGCCCAGTCTCTGCCATTCCTTCTGGGTTACACCAGCATGGATCCCCCAATTCTCCTTGAAATGCTAAAGGACTTCTTAACTGTAAACATGAACATTCAGCACATTTTTGTGGTGAAACAGGGGTCCTGACAGGTGCACTCTAGCATAATCTCTGGGCCCAAACACCTCAGACTAACCCCTAAGAACAGATCCATGAATCTGTACTTGTGGCTTTGTTTGTCCCTTTGATACAGATACAGAAAACTTGAAGAAAAATATCCTCTTCCCTTCACAGGTAGCTTTGTCACAGCTTCAGACTGTGCACTCTTTCTCTGGGCAATTGATTCACTTTGGGATCTTCATGGAATTGCCCCTTGGCTCCACTGAAACACAGTCCAAACCACAATTCTGTTGAAAATGACCCACTGAGGTCCTGCAGGTGCACAGTTTCCACCACTTCTTCTGGTTCTTCTTCTGGTTCTTGCTGGTCTCTCAAACCAGAGTGAAAAAGTGCCAGGGGTCCTTTACCCAATCTCCTACTGGGAGACTGACAGGCACCCCCACATTCTGAGCCCTTCTGCTGGCTCAGTGCTCCTCTTCACTTGACTACTGAACACTGAACACTAACTGACTGCACTACCATCTGAACATTCTAAACCTCCCCCAGAGCAGTTGATTCCAAAGTGGCTTATGCTGCTGCGAGAATTCTACATGACATAATCCATTCTCTGCTCATTCTAGCTGAGTAAACAATGATGTCATATACAAAGAGGTCCTAATGAGTCCTTTACCAGCTGCCCAGTACCTGCTGAGTGCTAAACTGATCGGATTCTAGTAACCCCAGGGGATTGGGTAGTTACACACACCACCAACAGATGAAGCTTGCAGTCTGCAGCAAGTGTTATGGTCTGCTACACAAGCCTTCCAAACCTCTGTGCACCATATGGGATGAGTTGTCCAGGCTAACCCCTACCTAGGCTGAAACCTAGGCAGGTTTCACCAAAGAACAGAGGCATCTCAGCTTCACCTAACAACTATATCAGGACTTCCAGTGGTTCCAAGAGACTACCTGAAGCATGCCCTGACAGAACAGCACTTAATACCTACAATCTATCTATCCCCCCTAGCTCTCTGGGAAAAAGCTATCTGACCTACAGTATGCTACCTACCAGGGAAACCTATCCCCCTAACACATTTCACAATTCTAAACTATAGACTGCTTTACAAACATACATATGACATGGCTATGCATTTCTCAAACCCCAGAACTATGTATTCTAACCCTGAAAAGCAGAAAAAATGGTTAACATGCCCTGGTCAAACATTTCTGCTGTTCACACTACTACAAAAGGGGACTCTGATAAGCCTTAAGCATACTCTTCTTGTCTTCTTTTCTTCTTTCGGGAATACATGCAAAAGAAAACATTCCAAAACACATCCTGCAAGATAAATAAAAGTGACCAAAACCTCCCATCAGCAGATACTATCCAATCCCACAAGATTTTAAGGGGTTTTCTACAAAAGATGATATAAAATTACAAAATAAACACATTTACAATAACATTTGGGAGGAGAGGGTCCCTACAAAGTCCCGAATACTAAGGAAGAATGTCCTGAGTGCACAAGGTACTCCATGCAAGAAGAGTCTCTATAGGCCGAAGCCTGCGAAAACAGTTCTTGGACAGGCTTAAAGCCTGATGACATTGCAGTCCGGATACCAGACGTGTCTCTTTAGGACCAACAGTTCCATGGAAATCTTCAATTGGGTGACATATTTCATAAACATAAAAAGTTAAAGAGGAAAATGTCCGCCTTACCAGACTCTAGGTGCAGGTAGACAATCTGGATCATCTCTCTGGATCTGGGCTGGATTTCTTCTCCCACCTGTACTGATGAAAGAAACGTAGATTTTGACAGCAGATGAGGACCACTTGGCCCACCTAGTCTGCCAGTTTCCCCACCTACTGGATAAGCTGCATATCCTAGTCAACCAACAGCCTATTTCTTCCTATCCCCCACAAGAACTGCCTTATATCTGTCCCATGCATTCTTGAATTCCACCATGGTTTTTGACCTCACAACCTCCTCAGGAAGGCCATTCAATGTGTCCACTACCCTCTCTGTGAAAAAATACTTCTTCACATTGCTCCTGAGCCGTCATCCTCTATCTTCAGTCTTCAGATCAGGTTCTTCCATGCCTGCTGGACCTGGTTGCTGCTGGACACACCCTGAATGGTGATGGACACAACCTAGATACTGCCAGACATGATCAAGATCTCCCAGACATGACCTGAATACTGCTGGACATGACCTGGACCTTCCAATGGAATTATACCCACGTGGGTCTCTGCAGCTTTGGAGGGCCTGGAGGCATGCACCTTCCACTGCTTCCCCTTTGCTGTAGCTACTTTTGGTACACATTGCTGGAGGCGTGGCACTCAGGGATAGTACCACTCATGATGGGGAGCACAGACAATTGTCCCATCTAGTTGAGTCATTCTGTGGTTATAAACTGTTTCTTGACCAGTCTTATTTACTGCTCTGACAGAGTCTATGTAGATAGTTCTGCCAAGCTTCCAAAACTGCAACCTTTTATGACACAATTTGATTTTTGCAGACTTGTTCACTCAGACATTAGCACTTGCTCCTTCCCACAACCATGTCTCTCTGTTTGCTTCAATTGCCTCCCATATTCATCTTGGGAAAAATGGATAGATCTGTCCATATTTGGCCTCAGCTGTTTCTAACTAGAAGTTCCTCCCTGCTGCTTTTTGCCAGCTTTAACCCTATGGCCTGGATGGAGGATGGCTAGACTTGTCAAGCCAACTGTTGACATTTTGGACAGGAAAAAGCAGTCCATTCCTATCATTTCTACAGCTTTTGAACCCCGCACAGTCTCATGTGGCTCACTTGCAATTGGGGCCACTGAGAGATCAGTCTCACTGCCAGTCACCTTACCAACTTGCTCCAATGCTGCTTGCTCTACAGTTTCTGCCCAGGAACCAATAGCTGGTTCAGCGCCAGACACAGTCCATTGCTCACTGCCTTCTGAGGTGGTTGCCTCCCACTTCAGAGCATGTTCCAATTTATCCTCTCCAATGCAACTGGGATTTGGGCCTTCTACCCATGGATCTGCAGACTAGGTCTCTGAGGGGTCTCCTTCCACCTTTTCTTGTGTGGAAAAGACCACTTCTTCCTGCCCTTGCCAGTTACTCTGAGCAGCAGCCTCCAAAAACTTTTTGACAAGTTCTTCAGGTTCCAGTTTCCTATCAGCCTTTTGCTGCACTGTACAGATCAGACCCTCTACCAGTGTCCATGTAGGGGCTAAAGAAATTGCCTTTGCTTTAGCTTGCACAACACCACCTTCCTTGCACATGCCATACTGCCTTCTGCAGTCCTTGCAGTGTGATATCAATACGACATCCCTTCCTGGCCTCAGGCAAACTACACAGACGTTCACTGGGAAGTTTGGGAGAGCTACACAGGCTGGGGCTCATGAAAACATATGAATATTAAATTGCCAGGAAAAAAATGCTCACAGGTCTATGAAGTCTGCCTGATTGTGCAGCTCTCAGTTTCATACCACTGCAGTTGCCCAACCCCCATCCAAACACTTCCCTCCATCACCTTTCCCAGTCCTTCCCCTAATTGTGTTCTTGTCAGCTCCTTCACAATTATACATTTTTTCATATTCAGCAAGCTAACTTTCCTGTTGGGTGACCCACATTCTAGCACAGAGTGGGTAACCCATTCTGTGACCTGCCGTTTTCTGAAAAACAAACACACAAGTCCCAATTACTACTCTGTTCTTTGCATCTAGTACTGTTTCTGACTTGGTACACTTGAGCAGTTTGATTTGCTTTCCTGCTACTGCTGAAACATGCTGCCTGACTTTGCACTCTGTTTCAAAACACACACTTTTCTTTGCATTTTTACTGAAACTGTGACCTGACTTGGGTTTGGTTTCACACATTTGCACACATTTTCTGGTGTTTTCTGTTACTGTATCCTCTGCCCAACATGGCGTCTGGTGGTTTGTTTGTTTTCTTGCAGACTATTCCCCAACATGGCCACCAAAAGCTTTTCTGCATCTCACACACACATTGTTTTAACTTGCAATTGCTCTCTGACTCAGTGTTTTGCTGTTTCTATGCACAACCTTGCGATTTTCACTTTCGTAAAAATCAGCAGTCTTTAAATTCTTTTCAACTTTCTAAGACTTTGTTTAGCACTGCCCATGGTTAGACTTTTAGCTTGTTTTGCTTGCTACCAGCTACAGCTACTGTAACTCAATCAATTTAGCCCCAACATTTTACTTTGCTCATTCCTTGCTGTCTCTTAGTCGCAAATCTGCTGCATTGCATACAGTTCATTTATTTATAGTGGTTTACTTGGTGCAGAAAGCAGCTGGTTCCCTCCAAAGATAGTTGTGCAGCCTGCTGCTAATTTTGAGGGATTTTTGGGTCGGTTGGGCTTTTGAGCCCATGGCTCAGTATTACACACACTGCGATCATTGCCTTAGCAGTCAGAAGTTGGGTGAAGCCCGAATTTGCTCAATAAGTCCAATAAACAAATTGAAATGTTTTCTCTCCTTCACAATGGTTCTCTACTGCTGCTCACACTGCTTGCACGCTCCATGGTCTCCTCCTTGAACATTCTTCTGGCACTGAGACTCAGGCAATGGGTGGAACTTGGTTATGTTTGACCAAACACATGATGCCATGCAAATGAGCTCTCTCTCTCTTTCTTTCTCTCTCTCTCTTGCTCGTTCTCCCTCATTTGGCACAGTTTTTTGTACATTTCCTCTAGCGAATACCCCAGTTTACATCCCAAACACTTGAAACTTTCAGAAGATTTAGCCAATGATGTTCTCTTTGTCCACAACAACTTTTAAACTTGAAAGTTTGACTTTTACACAGTTTTTTTAAATTTTTTATTTATTATACTTTTTGTCACAGGGGGCACCGACATCCACTTTGGTCATGGACCTCCGACTCCCACCTCCCATCGATGGCTCTGGTGCTCCCCACAAAACCCCTGGCTTACCCCCCCAGAGGGCAGAGTCGCAGCATCCACTCCTGGATATGGGTGCCGCAAATCCAGTATCTAGTGGGGCAGCGAGCCATGGGAGGCTAATTGAAGCCGGAGATAGGGCTTCATAGAGGCAGCCCCTGAATAATTTTTCTTCCCCATATGTGTGCAGGGGTGGGGACGTGCAATGATGACCAGCATCCACCCCACCCCTGAGAGAGAATACTGCATTGGTATGGTGCAGCAACCCCAGCCTCCGCTGGGTGCCGCTGTTGCACTGATCACGATGCCACCCTTCCCCCCAGAGAGGGAGACCTGTCCAAGGGACTCTCAATTCTTCTCCCCCTGACCAGCCCTCCAGTGACCCAAGTCCATTCCTGAACCTGGGTTGCTGGCATCACAAGCGGAAATGCAACTGCTGCACTGGTGGGCCGGCCTCTTTCACACAGTTTTTAAGCACTTTGCGTGGCAGGGGCACAGATTGCTCAGTTCAACAGTCTTTAATAACTTTGCATTACAGCTTTTCTAACACACATTCAGCACTTTTTTCCATAGAAAACACAGGCAGCAAATTCCTCTTGGATGGTACTTTACTGGACACAAATTTACTTGTCCATGGCAATGATTTCTGTAATGGGGCACCTCCAACAGACAGAAAGAACCTAGACATACCCTCAACATTATCTTCTCCCCAAAGATCTTTGGACAAGCCCCCAATTTTGTAACCCATGCCCCGGTCAAGCACAGACCTGGACCCCCCTAGCTTGTACCACAGACAAGGTAACAGGTTACAAGTTGGCAAAACAAGAGGCATCACCCCTAGCTTTGAGTTGAACACCTGGCTCAACAGTTTAAAGGGGTCAGGGGTTTAGGCAACTTCCCCCCAATGAAATAAACATCAGTGAGACTTGCATGAAGAAACTGAGGTAAAGGGGACTGTGCAAGGAACGGGGAAGTAAAGCTTTCAACATCAAGACTGTACAAGGGGGAATTGTTACTTTGCCACAATATAGTCTGAGAAGCTGCCATGACACTGCTACCAA
This sequence comes from Neoceratodus forsteri, assembly GCA_016271365.2. Taxonomy (NCBI): domain Eukaryota; kingdom Metazoa; phylum Chordata; order Ceratodontiformes; family Ceratodontidae; genus Neoceratodus; species Neoceratodus forsteri. The sequence goes on along the minus strand of JADMNL010000035.1, from coordinate 25,813,555 downwards.
TTGACTGTTACTTCATCATATAAAGATTAAAAAGCTGGCTTTTAGCAATTACTTATCATTAAATCATGATCTGACATTGATATTCTGCTGCTTATATGCGAATGAGCTCTCAATGAACTGAGATGTTATTTTAGTTAATTATATACCATACTGCTGCTTACAATTACCTGAGTTTTAAACCAACTGGGAAGTTGCCTTTGTTAGTCCCATTTGACATTGCTACTTAATCCTTAGTACTCAGAAAACTTGCACTTTGTACCTTGAGTGGGGGTTAATTGACATCTGGCTAGTGTGGGCTCACTCATTAAGCTGCTGTGGCAGAGCAGCTGAAGGTGTGCCTCCAGCCATTATTTAAGCAAAGTCCCTAAAATGTGGCAATGTTTTTCTAGTTGTGGCAGACAGTGTTCAGCTGATTCCTGTTGCTGAGTAATCTAGCAGAGTATGGAGTAGTCTGTCACAGTCAGCTGGGAAAATGGCGAAAGGGGTGAGAATGATGTCATATTGGAAAGAATATATTAGAGGGCACAGTATTTAAGATGAAAATATATTTAGGATTGTGTGCATTGGTTTTGTGGTGAATTGTGTGTGGGATTCAAGGAGTGTAGGAACCATATGGCAGCATATGCAGCAGAACAAATGATTGGAATTCCATAAGTCATACAGCATTTCAAAAATCACAAAGTAAGACACATAGGAGAAATAATTTTATGAAAGAATGGAATTTGTATACAGGGAAGTCAATAACACAAATTACAGGTTTATACAGCCACAGACTAAGGGTGAATAGCCAAATACTTGCTCTGGTGTTGGCTATTAGTGGAGACATGGAGTTAAATCCCGGACCCACACTGGTGAGTGGCACATGTATAATTCATAAAAATGTAAGAAGCTTGGTCAACAAAATGGATACTTTTAGAGTCTGGATGGTGAGCATGCAACCAGCCATAATGGACATATCAGAAACATGGCTACACACTGGTATCAGTGATAGTAAGGTGCAGATTGCAGGGTACACACTGGTATCAGTGATAGTAAGGTGCAGATTGCAGGGTACACACTGGTATCAGTGATAGTAAGGTGCAGATTGCAGGGTACACAATGGTAAGAAAAGATAGAGACGGGGGGAGGGGAGTTATGTTTTTCTTAAAAGATATTTTAGGGCCAGATTATTTTCTATATTGAGATAACACTGAAGGAATTGCATGTTTCTTGATAGAACTAGTGTCACATAAAGTAGTGACTGATGTAATTTATACCCCACCAAAGACAAAGATAGCACATTTTGAACTGTTAGTAAGGAAAATATTAGATACTAAGAAACATACTAAGAAACTGTAGGAGGCAAGAAAGGCTAAACGCCCATATAACCTCAGATCTACATACAATAGTTTGAAAGTCTGTTTGGTTTCATAGACATATCTAGTCTGTTCTTAAAAATGCTCTTACTGTCACTAATAATAACATTTAAAGGCAGTTTATTCCAGAAATTGACTATTCTTTGTGAAAAATAGTGTGTTCTTCTTTTGGTTATGCACCTATTTATGGCTAATTGAAATGGGTGGCCTCTAGTATTGACCCTAGTTCATTTAAAGTAAATAACAAGCTTTTAATTTTGGTGGGAGATTTTAATGCTGCATAGTTACAAAAATGAGGAAATAAACTGGGGAATGCAGGGTTACTCTAGGATTAAAACAAATTGTAGGTGAACCAACTAGTTGTACAAAAGATATAAACAATGGTTCCATTTTGGATCTAGTTTTTGTTTCTTCAGAATTGGTGGTAAAAAAAAGTTGAGCTAATGTACCTAAATACAGGAGACCATTTTCCTGTACGATGTTACACAGAGGTAAACAACATTCACAAATCTGAACCTTCAGCATATTGGGCAATAGACTTAAAAAAAATTCAATGTGGAGGCATTTAGAAACTCACTGTGTAGTGCCAGATGGGATAGAATAGTGTTAATTCCCGAATTAGAAATGGCATTTCAAGAATTCACCAATATGATGTCAGAAGCAATAAATAATCATGCTCCTAAGGTAGAAAAAATCAAGACCAAATACCTGTTACCCTGTATTAACGGCACATTCAGGAAAAATATCAGAATTAAAAATTGCTTATGGAAAAAAGCTAGAAGAGCCAGGGAAACACAGGATTGGAATAATTTTAAGGAACTGAGGAATAAATGTACTAAAATGATAAGAGTTGCAAAAAGTACATACTATAAGTCACATATTGATCAATCTAAGGATTCTAGACAGTTCTGGAATCAAATAAATTGGCTTCAGAATCCGGGAGTTCAAGGGCTTCCAATAAATCTAATCCAGAATAAACATTATAATAGAGGACCAACAAAAAGTGATAAACATTCTTAATGATTATTTTACTGACTTACTAGAACTAGGTACAATAAATACAGAACCTTTGAAATCTAATACATCACTTCCAGAGATTTTACAAGATGTGGAAATAGAGGGCTCAAGACCAAGTTTTCAATTTAAAACCCTTGCTGTAAGAGAAGTTGAGAAAGAACTAAGATGCTTTAAGGAAAATAAAACTTGTTGGCCTGACGACGCAGCAGTAGTGCTACCACTCATGACGCTGGCAACCTGGGTTTGGGAATGAGCCCAGGAAGCTGGAGGGTCGGCCGGGGGGAGGAGGTTTGTGTGCCTATGGGGCTGCTTACCTTCTCCAGGAGGGAGGGAGGGAGGACAAGGCTTGGTAATGGACTGGCCTCTGGTGGAAGACAGAGGTACAGCAATATGCACCAGCTGTAGGGAGAGGGGGAGGAGCATGGTGGATGTTGGCGCCTGTACCTTGCCATCCAGGTGCGAATCACGCTCCTGGAAAAAATTGAAATTGCCCTCCTGTGCAATGAGGAGATGGAGAGCCAGCACTGATCCCAAACCTCTAACTCTGCAGTAGCCCGATAAAACACAGAAGATTCGGGGTGTATGTGCCCAACCTCATCCCCACCTGGGGGAAACATGCACGGCTGGATGGAGGTGAACCAGAGGTAAGAGGGGACAAGATGCCTTGGTGACTCCTGAAGATGCAGAGCACAGGAGGCCCAGGGAAGGAGAGAAACAGAAATATAAAAAAAAAAAAAGGAGACTACAGTTGGGGGGGGGTCTGGATGGACTGAAGGCAAAATCTTTAAAGTTGGGAGCAGACATAATTGCTCCAACAGTGATGTATTTATTTAATTTGAGCCTCTGTTCTTCTACTTTCTGGAAGCTAGGGAAAATCATTCCCATTTTTAAAGGGGGAGACTCCTTGACTCCCACCAACTATCTACCCATTGCTCTTCTCCCACTTCTTTCTAAAATCTTAGAGAAGCTTGTTCTGAGACAATACATTATTTCAAATACCACAACCTGCTAACAAATAGCCAACATGGATTTAGGGAGGGGAGGTCAGCGAACACAGCCCTAATGGACTTAACAAATTTGGTGGCAACACTAATGAATGAAGGGAGGGACACTGGGGCTGTGTTCATGGACCTCAGTAAAGCCTCTGATCTGGTTAGCCACAAGATCTTATTGCAATGACTATGCTCAATGGAAGTCCACGTGGAACCCCTTGAATGGTTCAGGTCCTATATGATGGACAGGAAATAATGAGTATTGCAAAGAAATATAACATGATCCTTGAGAATAGTACAAAGAGGATTCCCACAAGGGTCCATTCTTATTCCCTTACTTTTCAACATATATGTTAACCAGCTGCTTGGATTGATGAGACATAGTGGGGTCAGGCTGTACACAAATGGCACAGTGTTGGTGCCATCGGCTGACAGCCTGGCCTCACTGGGTCAAAAACTACAGGAAGACTTCACTAGAATGGAGTCATGGTTTGTAGATTTGGGTCTCCTAATGAATAGTAAGAAAACTCAAGGCATGGTCTGTGTGCCTAAGGGTGGCAAACAAAAGGTAAAAAGCTTGAATTTAAAGTTTAATAATGGTCAACAGGAACTTGACACAGCATGTTATAAATATTTAAGAATCTTAAGTAGATAATACATTGGGCCAGATATTCAAACTGCGCCCAAATGTGTCTATTAGCAGAACAAGCACAAGTCAATTCTTTGCATCGCAATAGCGCATATTCAAACATGGAGCAAGTCAAATTGGCGCAACCAGCCAATGTCTGAATATCGCACAGCCTGCACCATAGCACAACCAGGAAGGGTAAGGGGAAGCTGAGCAGATATGATGCGCCATAGCACAACAAGGCCAGCCCAACTGAGCAGTCCAGAAGCACCATAGCGCAAGCAGAGAGCCCCCCAGCAGCAGAGCAATGGAAATGCACAACCAGGGAGGTAGGCAGGAGCCCACCACCCATGCCACAGATGGGCAAAGGAACACACAGCAGAACTAACAATACACCCCCACACCCTAAGCACAGCAGCACTGATGGAGGGATGGAATATCCACCGGCCCATGGGGACAAGACAACAAAAGCACAGCTGGGCCATGGTGCCCCAGCACACCCACTGGCAAGCTGAGACTGCCACACAAAGGAGGCAGACAACCCAACTGCACAACAGCACCCCCTGTGCACAGCACACCCTGCACTGGTACCCCAAGACACCACCCATGAGCAGTGACTGTCACTGTCACTGCAGGAATCCCCATGCCCCCCCCTGCCACACTGCAACCTCGTGTACCACAGAACCATACAAGCCAGACCCACCAGGAGCACCCAGCAGTGTGTGGCAGCACATGGCCAGACCGGCTGAAAGCCACTACCACACCAGGGACACCTCCCCACTCACGCACACACACACACACACATTCCCAGGACAATACCATCCCAGATGCCAAGCACACCTCTGCAACTGAGCACCTATACCAGCTGCAAATCAGAGACCACCACAGTATTCATAACAAAATAGATTTATATAATGAAAATATGAACAGGAACAACAGGAACAGACAACTATGTACAACTATATACAAGACAAGGGTGGGGGTACGGGTACAAGGTAGGGGTGGGTAAGGGGCAGGGGTGAAAAACTGGGTGAGGGAAGGCAGGGTGTGAGGGATGGGTAAAGGGGGCAGGTGAGGGGCAGCTACTGCCCACCAGGCCACACATCAGCCAGCTGCTGCTGGTCCTGGGTCCTCCACCTACGCCTCACTCCTCTTCGTTGCATGTCCCTCAGTATCTTGAGAGACTCCAAAGAGACGTCCAGCAGGTGGTGGACTGCCCGCTCAATCCTCCTCAGGATATGGACACCTACAACAAGGGAACAGAATCAATGGCTGTGACTGTCCACAACCCTGAAGCCAACCCATCATGCATGGCATACAGCCAAGTGCACCTCTCCTGTGATGGACTACACTCACCCACAGTGACTGCACAAGACAAGCCCAACCAGGCAGCAACAGCCATGTTTGCCACTGCACACACACCCCACCCATGACCAGCACAGCACAACCAAGGCTGTACAGTGACGTGGCTAGACGGTGGGAAGTTAGTGCCACAGCCATGTGCCCAGTGCATGCATGGACCACCAGTGACACACTCCCAGATATGCAGTGCCACTGGACAGTGCTGACTGTCACACGTCGCGTGCATGGCAGTGTTGTCCATGGATGGTGGCCATGCCCTGCCCCCCCCACAGCATGCAATAGCATCCATGATGTCATGACACTCACCCTTATCAAACCGCTGCTGCTGCTGATGCCATCGCTTGACACCGCCACCACCTCGGACAGCCACTGCTGCCACCCCTCTCTGTGCCTCATCCTGGGCACACCTCTGCTCTGCCACACCTGTGGGAAACAAAAGGTGAGAAACACATCAGTGAAATCCCAAAGCAGACAGCCCCCTGCTCCAATGAGTGTACCTGCCCACACAGCCAGACCCATGCATCACACACCTGTAAACACCGCCACAGCCAACCATAGACCAACCCTCCCCCATATGCTGGTCACAATGCACAGTGTTACCCATGTGGACAATACAGGTGCATAGACGGCTCACCCACCTGGCCTAGGCACCATGCCCCTCCTGGCATGTGACCATAGGCGCGTCAGCAGTGCCTGGTCCCTCCTGCATAGGTCACCGTAACGGTGTCTGCACTGCTGTGCTGAGCGCTGCCGGCCAGTGGCCTCCTCAAGTTCAGAGGCCACCTGCTGCCACACATGTGTGCGGGCCACGTTCAGGGGTTCATTCCCAAACAGTGGCCCATGGTGAGGCTCCACCACAGCCACCAGGTTGGCCAGCTCCAACACACTCCACTGTGGTGCTCTCCTGCGTGCCATCCCAACAAGTATATAGTAGGCAATATGGTGCTCTGCAGCGCGGCAACCCCACGTGGAAATGTTGCGCAATACAACTCCATCAGTCCTTATTGCGCTGTTCGTATAGTGCCGCCAGTCCCTATCATGCTGTTACCGAACAGCACAATAGAGCTGCAGACATGCCATATGTACAGCGCCAAGGGGGCAAAGGTAGGGCACAAGGTCATAGGTCTCTGGCACAAGGCCACACACAGCGCCATAGGACATCTACACATCCAGCATGATTGGTCGCCTGCGTGCCATTGCCACAGTGGACTATTGCACAGTTGTGCCACAGCACCATGTGGTGACCAGTGCTGTAGCGCCACTGGCACAATGGTGGCCATGTCCTGAATTGCCAATCACACACAGCACGTCATCAGCACGGCAGATGCCTGCGTAAGCTACCTGGACATGCACAGTGTGGTGTACTACGCAGTCACAGAACTGCGCCATTAGCTCAGCTGACTCAACTGTATTGCGCAAAGTGCAACAGCACGATACTTAGCCGTCATATGCAAATCATCCGATCAGCCATTCAATGGCGCAGCGGCATGATTTGCATCTCATTAAAGTTGCTCCAGTCCTAATTTGTATGCATTGCGCTATAAATGTGTGACATTGATCTGCAGTGGCCATATTCGGTTACTGCAGCTGATAGGTGAGTTGCATGCATTTTGCTGTTCTGGACCATGGCCCCAGAGAAGCTGTGTACTGCACAGTCACAGGTGACCACTCTCACCCATACAGGCTGTGAAATGACCGAGCGAGGACTGGGTGAGGAGGATGATGGTGGGCAGAAGAGGAGGCCCAACTATACCAAGGCGGAGACAGAGGCACTGTTTGAGGCATACCTGGCTGAGGACCCACTTCTCAGTGGATGGTGGGGCACCCCTCTGGTCCGAGCTGCTGCATGGGAGGGGGTGGCATGTGCTGTCAATCTGCACGGCAGCCACCAGCGCTCCGTGCAGGAGTGTAAAAAGAAGATGGGGACCGACAGGGGGAGGGTGAAGGAGAAGGTTGCAGCCATCAGGGCGGCGTGCTGCTACAGGCGGTGGACAGCTGGAGGTGGTGCAGCTGACCCCATCGGAGACATGCTTGCTGCAAGCATGCAGCGCAGCCATTGAGGGTGTGCCTGAGGTGGCTTCCAGACAGGTGGTAGCCCATCACTGCATGGTATGTCATGTTGGGGGGGAAGGTAGTTCTCATGCACTAACGTGTCCTTCCTTTCTGTTACAGATCCTGTGCATCTGCAGGGGTCAGCAGTGGAGGGCCTGTCAACTGCGGACAGCCACCCGAAGTTGCAGGAGGGCCCATCCACCTCTGCAGATTGCCGGCGTGCACTGCAGCAGTGTGCACAACCATCTGCCTTCACAGATGTTGAGACAGGTGTGGGGAGTGCCCTTCCTGTGTCCCAGCGGTCTGGCATGCAAGCATGCCAGCATCCTGCGGCTGTGGCTGTGGCACAGACCTGCACCATCGATGATGCACTGACCACTATGGGCATTGACATGTGTGTGTGTCACAGGATGGACACACAGCAGGCCAGCACACGCCCATGGATCTAGCTGGTTCTGACGTGTGTGCCAGCATGACAGCACAGTCCCAGGCTGTATCTGTCAGCACCAGTGGGGCAGCACCAGTGGCTGTGCAGGTCACTGGCACTGTTGCAGCCACAGCAGAGGAACCACTGATTCCATGGGCACAGCAGACGGAGAGGCAGCAGTAGCTGTCACCCACTGGGACTGGGGGTACAGGGCTCAGCGGTGATGGAGGTGCACCGCCTGTGGACATGCCCATATCTGGTCCTGGTGAGCAGCGCCCACCCTCAAGGGGTGCTGTACATCAGGCCCTTCCAAACCCTGAGGTACAGGTTGCCAATGTGGCAGATGACCTCTTTGATGAGCACACCCACCTGCTGCAGGCATCAGTACAGCAGCAGATGCGGGTTGCATCATCCGTGGAGGCACTGTGTGTGGCTCTGGAGTGGCACAGCAGGGGCAACAAGAGGATCCTGTCCCAGATTGACCATATGTGGGTGGATGTGACCGCTGCCATTGACAGGCTGACACAGGCAGTGGTCAGTGCCGTGGCCACATTGGGCACACAGGTGCCCCTGTGCCACTCACACCACACAGTACGCTATCCACTCCCTTTTCTTGGCATCGTGCAACACCCACCCTGTCGAAACCGGGTTCAGCTGTGGGCATCCTGAGCACCCCTGGTGCAGGTATGTTCAGTATGCTGCAGACCCCTGAGCGGACAAGGTCACGTTTGAGCAGTGGGATTCCTGGTGGTCCATCAGTGCCACCCCATGTGGCCCATGCTCAGCCTGCCAGTACTGCTGGGTCTTGGCGGGGCTGCCCACGCATCCGAGGTGGCCGTGGCACTGTGCCACATGACTGAGCTGTCTCCCAGTGTGGGCCCTGTCTGGTGCTGCCCTGTGTGCAATGTGTGTTTTGGTGGGCAGTGCACCAGTGGGTGCCCTTCCCTACACGTCGACACATGGACCACCTGCACACCCTCCCGACTGCTGTCCACAGGTGCGTGTGCATGATGATGCCTGCATTGCACTGTACACCAAGGTGCAAGGGTGCCCAGCATCTGACACACGTACATGGACAGTACAGGTGGTGGTGGTGGCCTGTGGACATGTGTGTTTCTCATGTCTGTTCCTGCTCTGCTGTGCACCTGACCCCTGTGCACTATGTGCTTGGTGTGTGTGTGTGTGTCTGTCCATGTGGCATGTGACTGTTCACCCCTCCCTGGTTGTGTGTTTGTGCTCCTGTACCCTGCCACATCCCTCGCCGTCATGCACCCCTGGTGTGTTACCCTGTGTGTATGTGGGTTGTGCCCTGGACAGTGTTGGTTGCACATGGCCCCATGACTTACCTGTGTTGTGCGAAGTGCTCCTCTGTAATGGTGTCCTGGTGCAGCTTGGCCAGCCGGATCAGTTGGGGGTCATGCCATCTGGGGGGGCTGCTCATCCCCATCATCACCGGTGTCACCAGCGTCCCCATCGCTGTCCCCCTCCTCGACCTGTACAGCTAACCCACAGTCTTTGGCCATGTTGTGCAGGATACAACAGGCCAGGAATATCCTACAGGCCTTTGAGGGGCTGTACTGTAGGGCACTGCCAGAGGTGTCTAGGCATCGGAAGCGTGCCTTCAGCATCCCAAACACCCGCTCGATGATGTTGCATGTGGCGGCATGTGCCTCATTGAAGCGTTGCTGCAATGGGGTCATGGGCCGCCCGCAGGGTGTGAGCAGCCAGGGACAGAGTGGGTATCCACTGTCACCTGTGTGGAGATAGTGGAGGTTAGTGTCATGTTCAGGCTTATATTGCCCCTAACCCTGTGTGCCACTCCTCCCATGGCACCTGTGGCTTACCCACCATTGCCCTCACTTTGCCAATCCTACATGCATAGTCACCCACTAGATGTCCTGTGGGGATGTCCTCACTCTCTAATCGATGGCACAGTGCTGACTGGTACCATATGAATGAATCGTGTGCTCCACCAGGGTGTGTGGCACAGACATTGATGATGCGCCCACTGGCATCACACACCCTCTGGCAGTTGACACTGGAGAAGAAGAAGAAGAAGAAGAAGAATCTGCATTTATATAGCGCTGTTCTTACATCCAAAGCACTTTACAAGCAATGCTAGACTGGTAGTGAAGTGACTGAATGTGTGGTGGCAGCCATATCGCACATCATCACCCACACACAGCCTGGATAATTGCATGAACCGGCTTATGGGAAGGGGAATGTTGGCCAGGACACCGGGAATGTTCCCTACTCTTTGCGAAGAGTGCCCTGGGTTCTTTTACTTCCACCTGGACACCCACAAGGACAACACCAGGATGGGTAGAAGGGACCTCGGTTTAACATCTCATCCAAAGGACGGCACACCCCAGCAGTACAGCACCCCCCAATACTGCACTCGGATGCCAGCGATTTTTTAGGTGCAAGTCCAATCCCGGTGTGGGGCGAAAACCCATGACCTTCTGGTCCAGAGGCGGATGTGCTACCAACTGAGCCATGCTGACACGAGCCATGAGAACCCCTCCTGATTGCAATAGGTGGCCCCATCAAGGTCAAGTGGCATGCGAATGGCCACATGGGTGTAGTCTATTGCCCCTAGCACGCCAGGCATATGTGCTACCCTGTGGAACTCCTGTATGTTTGCTGTACCCTCTGCCACGGTGCTGGGGAAATGAATGTACTCCACAGCATGTGGCAGCAGTGTGCTGAGGAATTGGGTGAGGATGCATGACGTGGCCGACTGTGTTATGCTTGTGGTGTCCCCTGTTGGCCTCTGGAAGGTACCCATGGCGAGCAAGCACAAGCAGGCTGTTACCTTTGTCTCCACTGACAGAGCGTGACTCCGTCGTGAGGGTGCCTGCATTACATCACTGCACAGCTCACAGAGCCGCCTCAGTATTGCCCTGTTCAGGCGGTACCAGCCCACAATCTCTACATCTGAATACAGCTCAAAGCTGATGCGGGCACAATACTGCCTGTTGGGGGCATACCACCAAGGGCCCTTCCATGGCCACGCCCCCTTCAGCATGCCTTCTCACCCCCTCATTACAGCTTCCATGTGGAAGCTGGCACTGTCCATCTCCCTGGCTTGTGTCCCCTGGCTGTTGTTGATCTGTTGCCCCGCTTCTGACTGCTACCTCCACTGCACCAGGTACACCTACTGGCCTCTGCACTCCGTGGCCCCACACACCTTCACTTGCCCCTGTTCTGTCCTCTACACTCCCTGGCCTGCACTGGTTCCTGCTGTGGCCTGCTCTGTCTGGCTGCCTCATGTGCATTCCCTGTCGCGTTCTTGCACCTCTTCCTTGAGCCTTTTTATTTTGGCTCATTTCCGCCATGGTGCAACTTCCGCCTGATCCACTGTTGCGCATTGCGCAAGCCTTTGAATATCGCATTGCGCACTTTATGCATGGTTCCACCCCCTTCGGTTGCGCATACCTTCATTTGCATTGTGCTGTTGCTCAGCATGTTTTCTGTGACGCAACTGCCTCCTGCTGAATATTGCACTATGGTGCAATTTCGGACTTGCACTGGCACAACCCTATTGCGCATGGCGCAACCCTTTTGAATATCTGGCCCATTGTCTTTTAAAGAGCATATTGTGTCAATGACCAAAAAATAAACAAATGAGAGCTCTGAGGAGAATTTCAAATTGTTTTACTAAAACTACCAGAAAGAAAGTAATACACTTACTAATTCCATTAATGGATCATGTTTCAATGATATATATAAATGCAAATTAACAATTGTTAAAGAAGGCAGACCGGATGTATTCTACACTGACTAGGTTCACATGTTGCAGTTCTTACAGTACCCATCATTGTTTAGTATACCAGAAATTGAATTGGCTTGGACCAAAGGAGAAGAGAATGTTTATGTGGCTGTAATGGGATTTTAAATGAATAAAGTCCAAGACTAAACATCCTCTAGGATATTTAGTGACTCTAGTCATCTAGTCATCTAGTAATCTAGCAGCGGCAGGCATAATTTGAAATCAAATGGCACAAATCAGCCATACCCATGAGTCTATAACAGATTTGGGGAAACTATACTGCAACAATCCCTGGCAAAGGTGTGGAATGGAATACCAGCAGAACTAAAAACTAAACACTCCATAAAAGAATTTCAAAATGCTTTAAGGATATCCTTGCAACCCTCTCTGTAATTGCGCCACATGAAATAATGATTTTTAAGATTTGTACTTTAGGAGTAACACACTGGCTATATGTTGTATGAATATTTAATGTGTGTTTCTATGTGTGCCCATGTGTATCTATGTATTTTGTACAGGTCATATTTTGAAAACAGGGATTTTATCTCTAAATGTATGAACCTGAAAAAAAATAAAATGTTTATCATAGTCAAATAACATTTCTATTTACTCCAGATTCTGGGAGAGAGGTGCCTGGAATATGCTAGGTCTAACTTCTGTGGGGTCCCATAACAATTCACACTGGAAGCACAGATGTAATGTCCACAACTGAAAACAGGGATTGTACAGTATGACTTTATTCTGATGAGCAGGAACAGGCAGAAAGAGGTTGTCCCCCAGGTTTTGTACTGTCTACACAGCAGCAAGACTTTTCTTTCCAGAACAACTGTTAGGGCACTTTTAGAGGAAACTAGTTTAACACAGCTACCACACAGCAGCAACTTCCCTGGGCAGCAGCAATGCTAGATCAGCCTATAAAGGCCTCTGCAAGCAGCCCCAGTCCTCAGTTTAACTTAGCTATCACACAAGCAGCAACTTTCCTGGGCAGCAGCAACACTAGAGCAGCCTGTAAAGGCCTCTGCAAACAACCCCAGTCCTCAGTTTAACTCAGCTACCACACAGCAGCAACTTCCCTGGGCAGCAGCAGCAGCAGCAACACTAGACCAGCCTGTAAAGGTAATGCGTGACTTCCTCCTCCTGGTTTGTTTATGGAGGGATGTTAGGAGATCTTTACCCACCTTGAACACTTTAATTATCTGTCCTCCAGACAGCAACTGATTGTTTATCCAGCATTTATGCTCTGCAGCTTTTGGGGTGCAATGGATCTGTTTTCTGGTGTACTTTAAGGTGCTATTCGTGCTGTACTATTGCTAGCCTGCTTGTTTTATAACCAGAGTAGCCTTACAGTGCCTATTCTAAGTGCTCTTCACAATTTACAGACCATTTTAACTGCTTGCATTTCATATTAGAGCTGTAGTTTGTGCAATATCGTTGTTTGCTCTCTCGCCTACCTGATCAGAGCTCTATCCCAGTCACCATCTTGCCTTGCACATGTGCAGTACAGACCTAGGTCAGCTATCTGACTAGAAATTCTTGAGCATGCACAGTATGGGTGCCCTAGTCCTGTAGACCTTCCTGCTGCATACTTAATGAATCTCTTTGTCTTTCCTTCCCTTAGAGGTCTCTTCAAGCAGCCCCAGTCCTCAGTTTAACTCAGCTACCACACAGCAGCAACTTCCCTTGGCAGCAGCAATGCTAGATCAGCCTATAAAGGTAAAGGGTCACTCCCTCTTCCTGGCTTGTTTATGGAGGGGTGTTAGGAGAACTTTACACACCTGGGACACTTTAATTATCTGTCCTTCAGACAGTGACTGATTGTTTATCCAGCATTTGTGCTCTGCAGCTTTTAAGGTGTAATGGATCTGTTTTCTGGTGTACTTTAAGGAGCTATTCATGCTGTACTATTGTCACTCAGAGGCCAGCTCTGGGATAATAAGTTAGATTATTTCTATGTCTACGTTAGCCACAGATAACACTCACAAGCAGTTGTAAATACAATATAATTTATTATACTCATGCCAAGAATGTGACAGAGAAAATCACAAATCACAGGGTAATCACCAGTCACAGAAGATTGTACAGTTCTCTAGGAGGCAGAACTGGCAAGCACAGTGCTATATAGCAAGATAACTTCTAAATAGCAGATATAAATAACCTTATGTATTGGCTCTATATTATAAGCAATGTTGGACAATACATTCTCTATTGGATAATTACTTGGGAGACAGAATTACTAATGTGTGTAATATAAGACAAGACGTAATGCTTCTATTTGCATAAACCTTAGAAAAAGAGAATGCTGACACTTCCAATCTACATGTGGTATTACGTTGCTTAGATGAGAGACTACATAAGGAGTCTCTCTGTCAGCAGAGACAAAGAGAAGTGCTAACAGGGCTCTATTACACATGGCATATATGCCTGAGTGTAAAACACACACTACATATAATTATATGAGAATATAAGTACACAATAATCACTGATGATCCCTAAGACTCATCTTATCAGTGATTAGGTAAATTATATATGGAATATATATGAAAGACAAACATAATATAGATGAATGTATTATAGTGAGGCATAATGAATCATGCATGATAAACATTGGCATATATTAGCAGCAAAGCACATTCCTAGCACCTGTGCTTATACGATGGGTGCCCAAATCTACAATGTTAGTGTAAAATAGCAGTATCACAATATAATAGACCAGAGATATAGTGTAAGGCATATGTAGGGCAATAGGGGGCATAACCCAGTTGCAACAGTCCCCTCTTTGTTGCCCTAATTGCAAAAGTGGCAGCACAACAAAAAGACAACGGTTAGGCACCATTCATCTACAGGCCCAAGGCACGAGCCTGGTAGAGGAATTTTAACTGGTCACAATGGTGTTTCAGGGTTTTCCTTAAACAACAAAAATGTAATTATAAGTGCCAATATTAGCAGAAATTTAATTACCACAAATATTTGAAAAGTAATCTTCTCAATCAGGTTTTCCAGTATCATAGCAATGTCATCACTGATCAGATCATCAAGTGCTTCCTGAGCCTTGGTAACATTGTTACCAATATAAATCAGGTGGGTATCTATCCTATTGAGAAGTGACTGAAGAGACAAACTTAAGTAGCCAATATGAATGTTAAAAATAAGTAAATATTGAGACTAAGCATCCAGAGAGTCAGGACTGGACTCAATGGTATCTGGTTCCAGGAAGGGAACAGGTGTAATTACGGTATGACCTATAACAACATGCTGTTTAGGGAAAAAACAGAAGTTAGAAAAGTCCATTTTGCATAACATCTGTCCATACCAATAGAATTTGTAATTGGTCACCACACAGTATTCTCCATCAGCAGAATATACCACTTTAGACAATGGCAGTTTCCAGTTGGTAAGTTGAACAGGACAGGAGATATCATTGTCCACAAGTCATAAAGCACCGATAGTTCCAGATGTAAATCCACGGTTTCTTCCAGTGTTAGTTGGAGTTTCATAATTCAAGTCAAAGTCATTAAGATTCTACACAGATGGATTCAAAGAGGAGGCCAAGTCTCAAGTATTGGGCCAATATCCACAAATCAGCATGATTAGTTTGAAGATGTCACATCTGGATAAAAGGTGATAGCCTTTCCAAGTACAACAATTAATATTTGGAGCCAACCAGGAGTTCAGATGTGTATGGTAAACCAACAAAAGAGGTAATTCCAACCTTTCACGATAAATGTTCCCATCAAGATGACCAATAGAATGGATAATTGCCAGACAATCAAAGATGGAGGTCGCTGGATCAAACTGCGGCAATGACACTGTAAGAGTCACAAACAAAGGGCTGGATTTTCAGACTGCACCTGGCTGTGGCACAAGCCTAGGTGCAGTACAACTGGGCTACACCGGGGCATGGACCTGGTTATATTTAACTGTGGTGCACCATGGCTCAGCACTGTTGAATATGGCACTGAGGGCACATGCATTGTGCACATTACAGTGGCACTGCACCAGCACAAGTGGCACAATGGGAGCAGGGGGATGTGCCAGTGCAAGTGCAGTTGCGTTCGGCACATCACCCGTGATATTCAGCACTGGGCATGCAAATGAGGCCATTATGTATGTAAGGTGAAAATGGGGCCATTTGCATGCAGTGCGCCGATCCCCGGCAACTTGCACCTGGCGTTCATTCAAATATTGGGCCTGTGTAGTACAGTATGGTCTGCACACCCATTAGTCCATGCAGTGGACCAATTGGCATACAGACCATACTGTACACTGTCAGTCGGCGGCCAGGTGGGTGGCATGCAGGCAGGATGCTGCTGCCAGCCACTGACTGTGGGGTGCTGGGTGGTGGGGGACCTCAGCGGGCAGGTGGCGGGGTACCACTGGACCACCAGGGTGTCGTATGTGATTTTCACCCACGATCGGGCAATGAGGGAGGGGTTTCCACTGAACCACCAGGGATTATTATATTACTCATGCCCGCGATCGGGCAATTGGGGGGGTATCCGCTGGACTGCCAGGGACTTTTATATCACTTATGCACATAATCAGGCAATAGGAGGGGTTCTCACTTGACCCCAGGGATGTTAAATATACATATGCCTTGATTAGACAATGGGGAGGGTATCCACTGGACCACCAGGGTTGTAATATTACAGTCACCCATGAGCAAGTGATGGGGCAGGAGGGCACAATTCTCCCAGGGTAGGGAGCTTGTGGACAGTGGTCTGGGTGGGCTGGTGGCCACCCACGGCTGGCGGCCACTGTATTGTGCCCTGCAATGTGGCAGCTCACCTGTGGGTGGCCAGGACATGTTCCTGGTTTTACCAGGCACAACTTTGTGCCCCCCCAAGTTGCACAAGGAGGAGTTGTGCCAGCATGTGTGCCACACATCCCTGGCTGAATAGCGGGATGTGCTGCATATGCATGGACATGCCCCCCCACACTTGCGCCGCATACATTACCGATGCACCTGCGTAGTACAACTTGAACCTTTGAATATCGTGCCTGGGCTCATTAGTGGGTTGTGCCTGGTGCAACCCTGTTGTACCATGTGCAACCACTTTGAATATCCAGGCCATAGTGTCCTTGATTGTGCAGAAGTAAGTTTTGAAACATGGAACATTACTGGTATGTGTGGTGATATACCCAAGCTTTCTTGTCATTGACAAGAGAACACAGTAGTATTAGCTTCTGATAAACATTTGTTAACACATGCAGTAGAAGTGTATTTGGGGCAGTACCACTGACCATACATCTGTCATGTGTGAGATCAGGGATATGTCCTAATTCCAGATCCCGGAAGAGATTACCAATGGATATAAGAACATAAGAGACATAGGAGGAACAAAGGACTTCCCAGGCTATGTGATGCTTGTCTGCTTCCTGATCATTAGCCAAGATTAATTAATCTTGTCCTTTGTCAAGTCAAATCCCCTCGCAATATCCTTCATGTTATAGACTGTAAATCGCTCTTCCTGAGTGAGGCCATCCACACCATGTAACAGGGGAGGTATGTTATATTTCATGCTATCATGAACCTTTGTCATTTGTGCTTGAATTCTGACTATATCAGCCCTATTCCAAATTGACATACCAGAACCAAATAGGCCAGAGGCCATACCTGTTTCAGCTATAAAACGCTTAGTGCATTTGGATTTCTTACTTTTGTTAGCAGTACTACTAGGTTTAAGGTTTGAAAATCCTCTATTTGGGGTACTGTCAGCTCCAGCATTGGGGTTATTATTGTGTACCTTGTATGCTGCCAAGGTATTCAATAACATAATTTGAAAGAAATGGGAAATGTTAGTTGTTGAACATAGTCCAAATTCTCCTAGATGCCAATGGATAAGATTCAAAACCACTGAGATGTTCATGAACTGTGCATTATTAATAAGGGCACCTGGCTGGGAAGTGGTAACTAGGCCACTGAGTGGGCCAGGGTTCTGTTTTGGGCACTCATTATGAGGTGTCTTAAATTCTGGGGCATCACTGGATAAAACCTTAAGGACAATGGCATTTGTTGCCATACAATTTTGAATACAGTATTCATGTTGATCAGCAATACATAAACAAGAGTTCAGATCAATCTTAGCAGTTATGTTGTATACTCCTGAATCTTTGGGGTGTACCTTTTGTATAGATAAGGTATCAGCAGGGTAAATTTTGACATTGGGCCAGCCTTGGAAAGTAGCTTTGTAAAGGTTGCCGACTTGGATTAGATCTTTATTATGAACTGCATACCATACAATTTCAAATTCAGGAACACCAAGAGAGAGGTGGATAGGGAAAATTACCTAAGGTTGGTTAATGAGGAAAGTAAAGAAGTCAGGTGATCAAAGGCACAGAAGGAGCTTCAAATAGCTGAAGGAATGAAGAAGGGGGGAGAAGGTTTTCTTTCTCTATCTAAGTGAGAAAAGGGACAAGAAGGAAGGGATTGTTAGGCTTAAGAAAGGTGTGGAGTGGGTGGAGAATAATGGAGGAAAAGCAGAGATACTAAATTAATACTTCTGTTCTGTCTTCACCAGGGAGATGGATGGACCAGTGCCTTCAGGAGGGAAAAGAGGAGTGGGGGGGGGCACAGATATAATGATAGAGGAGGATAGAGAGAGGGAGGGTCTGCTGGCATTAAAAGTGGACAAATCACCAGGCATGGACAGAGTACATCCAAGGGTACTAAAGGAACTTGTTGAAGAGCTGACAGGGCCGCTAGCAGACCTATTTAATAGTTCACTAGAATCAGGTGTGGTATCACAGGACTGGAGAACAGCACATGTAGTGCCCCTTCACAAAAGCGGACCCAAGGATAATCCAGGGAATTACAGACCAGTCCGTCTGACCTCCATTGTGGGCAAGCTGATGGAGACCATACTAAAGGAAAGGTTGGTGGAATATCTAGAGGAACATGGTCTCCAGGATGAGAGGCAGCATGGATTCATGGGGGGAAGATCATGTCAAACAAATCTGATTGACTTCTTTGACTATGTCACTAAGACAGTAGACAGGGGCCAAGCAGTAGACATCCTCTATCTTGATTTCAGCAAGGCTTTTGAGTCTGTGTCCCTCAAAAGGTTAATCAGGAAGTTGGTGGATCATGGAGTTGGGGAAAAGATGGTCAGATGGGTGGAAAACTGGCTGAGGGATAGAACCCAGAGAGTGGTGGTGGGGGGAGAGTTATCTGGCACCAGAGAAGTAACCAGTGGGGTCCCACAGGGCTCTGTGCTGGGGCCAGTGTTGTTCAATGTCTTCATGAATGACACTGGGGATGGCATTAAAGGCAAAATGTGTCAATTTGCAGATGACACCAAGCTGTGTGGGAGAGTGGACACAGCTGAAGGGATAAGGGATCTGCAGGAAGATCTGGAAAAGCTGGGGAGTGGTCCAGGATCTGGCAACTTGGCTTCAATGTCAAGAAATGCAAAATTATGCATATTGGAGCCAAGAATCCCAGGACAGAGTATTACCTGGGTGGAGTCTGAGTATCTGCATGAGAGAAGGAGGAGAAGGGTCTGGGAATGATGATCACTAGTGACCTGAAGCACTCCACACAGTGCAAGAAAAGAGCAGCAAAGGCAAACAAGATCCTGGGATGCATAGCTAGAGGGATCAGTAGTAGGAGAAATGAGGTTATACTGCCCTTGTACAGGTCACTGGTAAGAATGCGTCTAGAGTATGGAGTGCAGTACTGGTGCCCACACCTCAAAAAGGACATTAACCTGCAGGAGTGTAGCCAGAAATTTCTGTTCTGTACACACAATCTCCAACTGCTGCCCCCCCATTAAAAAATGTACTCGCTCTCTCCAAATGCTGCCCCCATTACAAACAAACCAGACTGTTGTCAGATGAAACTTTTTATTTCTAAACAGGTTATACACATATCTGTCTTGTAAATAATTGGAGTTGAAACAGAGACCCCCCTCAATGGCCTACACTAACTCTAGTACTACAGATTAGAATGATAGTGTTAACAAAAAGGCATATGGTTTGGGACAAGCACTCAATAAAACTGTACACACATGTGTACAGTGAGTATGCCTGCCTACACCCTTGTTAACCTGCTGGAGAAGGTACAGAGGAGGGCTACAAAGATGATAGCCAGTCAGCTGGGCAAGGCATACGAGGAGAGATTGAGGGCACTGAACATGTAGTCCCTGGAAGACAGGAGAGGGAGAGAGAGAGAGAGAGAGAGAGAGGGGGGACATGATTAGGACATTCAAGTACTTGAAAGGGATAAATAAAATTAATAAGGAGAGCCTCTTTAAGCTGAGTGGCAACCATATCACAAGGGGGTACAGTCTTAAGCTGGATGGTGGAAGGTTTAGGAGGGAGATCAGGAAGCACTTCTTCACAGAGAGGGTGGTGGACACTTGGAATGTGTTGCCAGAAGAGGTCATCTCATTGAAGATGGTGGGCAGCTTTAAGAGAGGCTGGGATAGGCATAGGGGGAAGGTAAGAATCATGGGTAGGGAGGATGGGAGGAGTGGGGGGAGGCCAGGGACATTAGCTCAAGCTGTGGACCCTACAATACGAGTAGACTTGATATACCAAATGGCCTTCTTCTGCTGGCTTCTTCATATGTTTATTTTTTTTATAATTCAGAGTTTATTAGCTTTCACAGTTACACATGAGAGCAGCTCCATACACTACATTATGGCAATACACATATAGAATGTTCATACAACTGTTAAAGAAGCTGCTCCCCCACCCCCACCCCCACCTCCCTCCCTCCCCAGCACAGCTCAGATTGACTGAAGTGTCCACCAGGATAACCTAAATGATTACTTGGAAAAGTAATCTAAATACAAAGCAGCGTGTAGAAGGGCTCCCAAATGCGTTTATACTTAGTCAGCCTGTTATTTAAACTAGCCACCATTTTCTCCATTCTAAGATTGGCCAAGATCTCTTTAAGACACTCCGAAAAAGAAATGTCCTCACTGTCCTTCCAATGCTGAAGGATGACCTTTTTGACTGATAATGAAATTAAGGCCATGTGATATCTTCTAGATACAACTGGTATGGAAGCATAATCTTCCAACAGGCACACCTCGGGCTTGAAAAAATCGGAGAGGCCCAGGAGGGGATCCATCCTCTGACGGATATCATCCCAGAGAATAGCAACCTTCGGACATGACCAGAATATGTGATATAATGTCCCCTCCTCCTGCCCACATCTGGAACATGAGACAGAGTCTATAAGACCAAGCCGGTGGAGCTTCTGAGGAGTGTAATATATATTATACAATGGCAATGAAATTTCCTGCACTCTGATTGGTCAGTGTGTGCCTCGGACAGTGATGATATTAAGCTATAACATCACTGGATTAAGTCCAGGCACATACATCTGACCACATAACACAAATCATGGTACCAGTCCTAGAGACACCGCTTAATCCCTCACACTTACCGCCGGCCAGCGGCGCCTCCCCCATTTAAGTAGTCTGTCACATTAACAAACGGCACCACAATTCAGTAGCAGAATAAGACAAACAAATTTGCTGGCAGCATTTACGCACAGTAGCGGCTTCAGTAACCACGGCTGACCGACTACACACAACTTCAAAATTCCCCGCCTCCTCGCTTCTTCATCGCAAATAAAAAAATAAAACCACATAAAAATACCAGCCTCAGTCAGATTAGCAACTCTTAGTTGCTTACAGTGCTCACAGCTACTTTCCACGACATTAAAAAGCGAAAGTAAGGCATAAGCAGAAACGGCATTTCAACGCCCCTCACGCCACATAAAAGAACGTCAATGACAAGCGCTCAGCATTCTCCACACAAGATCAGCTACAACAGCGCCACCCAGTGGTACAAAAATAGGATTACTTTTTTAAAATGTGTACTTACCCACACAAAATGTAATAAAAATAAATAAAACATACTTTTTTTCTTTTTTCTTTTTTTAACACACGTGCCTTATAGTATAGTAATATAGGTACTCAGGTTATCATAGAGGCCATCGCCACCCTGGTAGGAGCACTCATTGCTTCAACCCACCCCAGGAGTGACGTTATTACACGATAACACACACCCTGTCGTGCCTTATTGCTTAATTATGCAAGATGTGAAATTGTGTCAATCTCAATCTATCCTACGTAATATATCTGTGAGCATATCTCCAAAGCACTGCCCAGTCTGTTTCTAGACTAGGGAAGTACATTGCCCAATATGTCTTTGGTATGAATACTTCAGGGTATTTACAGTCATATAAGCTTTTGTAAATATCGGATACCGAATGCCGATGTCCTATTAATGTTAGCAACATGTCCTGGAACCTTTTCCTGTCTGGAAGGGTGGGAGCGGCCCGAATTCTTTTGCTAACAAGTGTTTTAGCTGATAGACTTTGAAGATAGATTTAGTAGGTATATCGAATCTGCTCAAAATAGTAGTAACTGCGAGCCACGAACCATCCTGCGCCATCAATTGGGCAAGCCTGGCATTACCCAATTGTGGGAGCCAGTTTCGACTGATTGGCTTGTTATCTGCTTTTATGTTGGGGTTGCCCCAGACAGGTTGATCCAAATCAGTCACCTGCCTATATTCCATACTAGAACATATCTGTGCATGCACCTTCACCGAAGTCACCAGTGGGGTGAATCTCAACTGCGGGGGGAGATCACTCAGTCTTATATGAAGCAACGATAGTGGTATCAAACCACACTGCTTAATAGAAGTTAGTTCTATTTGCAGCCATATCAGGAGGCTCTCTTCTGGGGCAGTTTGCCCCACGTTCTCCAACCATCTCAAGTATTTCACCATATGACTCGCCCAGTAGTAAAATACCAAAGATGGGAGGCGGAGACTTCCTCTATCCTTGGGGGTGGACAGCTTGTAATATGCAATTCTGGGCTGTCTTTCGGCCCAGATGAAATTTGTTATTATTGCGTTGACTTTACAGAACCAGGAATTGGGAATCCACATATTGAGCAGATGCAATGTGTAAAAAATTCTGGGGAAAAGGTTCATCTTGATAAGATTTACTCGTCCCCAGAGTGTAATAGATAACTTGGACCATCTTTTCAAGTCTACCTCTAAGATTTTAACTAACTCGTCCAGATTCAGCTTTAAGAGGTGGTCTGGTTCTCTTACCACCTGGATACCCAGAAATTTTAAGGAGTTCGGAGTCCAGGACATGCCACACTGATTGACTATCGACTTATCCACCCTGTAATTGAGTGGAAACACCAAGGACTTGTCGACATTTAACTTATAATTAGAGAGCATAGCGAACTCCTGGATCACCTCCAGCAACGCTGGTATCGAATTATCTGGATCTGTCAATTGCAATAGTAGGTAATCAGCGTATGCTGATATTTTGACCTCGTGCCCTTGGATAACCACCCCTTGGACCCGGGAAAATTGCTTAATCCGGCGGATCAGGGGCTCTAAGTATAAAATAAAGAGCAATGGTGAAAGGGGACAGCCCTGCCTGGAGCCTGAATAGAGTAGGAACTTTTCGGAAATTGCTCCCTTGACCATAACTCTGGCTGATGGTGCGCTATAGAGAATTCTGATCCAGCTCTGAAAGAGCTGCGGAATCTTGCAAGCATTCAAGGCCCTAAGTAAAAAGTTCTAATCCACCCTGTCGAATGCCTTCTCCACATCCAGTGAAACTAGGACCGCCGGGTAGGGGGCATCTCTGGTTGTGGAGAGAACATGCGACAGGGTTCTAAGATGGTCCATCGAGGAACGTCCCCTCACGAATCCAACTTGTTCTGGCCCTATCAAATCAGGGATCACTAGAACCAGCCGGTCTGCCAAAATCTTAGCTAGAATTTTAATGTCTTGATTCATTAAAAATATGAGGCGGCAACTTGCTGGTAATTCCGGGTTCTTCCCAGGCTTCAGAATTAAAACAATTAAAGCCTCTCACAAGGCCGGGTCCATTTGTGCGCCAGATAAAATCCACTGAAATAGGGTCATTAACATAGGGAGCAATAGATTTAAGAATTTATTGTAAAAATTGACCAAAAACCCATCTGGGCCAGGTGACCTGTCTGAGGGTAACGCCATGACAACTCTGGTGATTTCCTCCACAGTTATTGGAGAGATCAATCGGTCCTGTTGGAAGTCCAACAGAGAGGATAGTCCGGAAGCCTCCAGATAGTGGTCCATGCTAGTATCAGAAACCGAGTCTTTGGCACTATATAAGTTAGCATAGTACCTCTGAAACTCCATGACTATCTCCTCCGTTGTTGTCAGGAGCATATTGTTTGTTGGAGAGCGGATTGCAAAAACGTGCCTATTTGCCTCCATTTGCTTAATCCTCAGTGCCAGCAGCCTTCCAGCCTTTTCTCCCATATCTGAATATGCTGCTTTGGCCTTGAGGATCGGAAATTCTGCTTTGTCTCTCAGCAATTCTAGATAGTCCTCTCTGAGTTTGACCAACTCCTGTTTTTCAAGCTCAGATAAGGGTGAGCCTAATCTTGCATCTTTATATTGAATTTCCTGCAATAACCCTTTCAACTTTCTATCTTTTTCTTTTTTTCCGAAAGTAGCTTAGC
The DNA here is from genome assembly GCA_016271365.2 of Neoceratodus forsteri. Taxonomy (NCBI): domain Eukaryota; kingdom Metazoa; phylum Chordata; order Ceratodontiformes; family Ceratodontidae; genus Neoceratodus; species Neoceratodus forsteri. The sequence continues at coordinate 25,789,456 of JADMNL010000035.1, read as the reverse complement.
TGATTAAGGCCCCTCTCATGAATGCCTTGAAGGCTCCCCAGAGCATATCAGGCCTCCCCACAGAGCCAGAATTGGTTCCTATGAAGTGACGGATATGCTCACTAATTACTTGGACCATTTTATCCTCTTTTATCACGTGGTTATTAATCTTCCACCTGAAAGACTTCTTAGGGAAAGAGAGGGGCACTAGCTGACATACGACCGATGCATGGTCAGAAGGAGGGCCTGGCTGTGTGAGGGCTTCAACCACTCTGAGGAGGAGGCTATGTGAAAGAAATATATAATCAATACGAGATGCCGTGTTGTGCACAGGAGATATGAAGGTAAATTCCTTCTCTGAGGGATGAGCACTCTCCAGACATCACAGAGAGCATACACCTCTAAGAGCTCTGACAGAGCCCTTTGGGCTGGTGAGCGAGCTCACTCGTGGAAGAGGAGCGGTCTATTGAGGAGTCCACAACTACATTCATGTCTCCCCCTATAACCATTGACAGTGCTAAATATGGTTGTAGTACATCTACTTACTTCACAAAAAAGTCAGGGGAATCTAGATTGGGCCCATACAAAGTTCCCAGAATGAGTTCAGTAGCGTACAAATAACCGTGAATAAACAGGAAGTGTCCCTGTGGGTCCTTAAATACTTGTTTCATTACAAAAGGAACCTTCCTGTTAATCATTATTAGGACCCCAGCGCTACTGGTGGTCCCCTTGGCAGAAAAAACATGCCCGATCTGTAGACGTCTCATGCAATTAGCCTCCGAATCTAACAGGTGAGACTCCTGTATAACCCCTATGTCTATACATAACAAATCCAGATGCTTAAGAACTTTATATTGTTTGACACGCTGCCTCAAACCTTTGACATTCCAAGTAGCAATTTTTATGGTATTAGCTATATTCGTTAGCTATATAACAAAACCATGCTTTAAATGAGACCCCCGGTAGCATATCCTCACTGCTATCCCTATTGAGTTGTGCTGAGGTCCCCTTCCATAGCCTCCCTATTGCCCCACCTCTTTACCCAAAGAAACATGAACAAACACCAATATCCTCTCCCCTCCTTCCCTCCCGCTAGCAACCAAATCCCAGCCCCTCCTACCCTCAGATCCTCAAGAGACGTGTCCCCAAACTGTTAGCTAAACCTCTACACCACACATACCCCATCCCTCCTGTCACAGTTACGTGGCACGGCAAGTCCCGCTGCCGTCCACAGCCATAACCCTCCCACAATCCCAAGACTCCCTAAACTCATACCCTCTTGGGGAGTACTTCATTATAGTGGGTAATCACGTCAGGCATCATGCCCTGAACCTAAGTACCTGGCCCCTGAGAGGCCACCAATGAAGCCCCTCATTGAGATTCGCCTGGGGCACTCCATATCCACACTCGTTTCTCACAGGGGGAGCCATGCCCACACTATCACCCCTAATCCATGCCCCGTTTAGCATGAGCTTGCAGTAGCCACCGATATCTACATGGGGCTCTATAATGAGCCTTCGTCCAACCGAAAGCTAGTCTCTTACAGCATACAGTTTCACAGAGATAGCCTCCCCTCACTGAAAGGTTCAAACACGAGCAGCCATGGAAAGAATTCCTGAGTCCATCAGTCCTCTATAAAAGAAAATACAGCAATATGTCTGTAATATTGAAAATAAAACTTGTTTGTGTCCTTGAAGTCTGCCTTTTCCGGTACTTCTCCGACCACATCGAATCACTCTCCAGTGATCTTCACCTGCAGCCCACCTCACTTAGGCTTGAAAAGGTCAGGGAACTCTTTTTGTAGAGCCTTCGTGGCTGAGTCTACATCTTCCAAGGATACCCAGGCCCCCAACACCATTACTTGAAAGCAAGCCGGGTACCCCATATGAAATTTTATACCTGCCGCAATGAGCTTGGTCCTGACTGGATGGAAAAGGGACCTTTGTTGCTGCACCGAAGCCGGTAAGTCCTGGGTGATTCATATTCTCTTGCCTTCCCAAAGGACCTGGTCTAATTCCTTTGTCTTAGAGAGCAAGTGCTGCTTTTCTTGGTAGTTTAACAGTTTGGCTAACAGGGGTCTGGGCTGCTGTCTGGGAGCTAGGATAGGCCGCAATGCTCGATGAGCTCTGTCGAAGGTATATGAGGTTCCATAGGGAGAGGAGCCAGCAAGCTTCTCGAATAACCTTTGCATGAACAAAATCACATTTTGGCCCTCCTCCTTTTCAGGTATTCCCAGAATGACTACATTATTTCTTCGGGATCGTCCCTCCAGATCCTCGACTTTCTGCTCAAGCTTCTTGATGCGCTGATGGTTGCTAACCGTGGCTTCCTCAATGAGACTCGCTATCTTCTCTGCGGGGGTTATTCGGGCCTCTGCATCCACAACTTTGACGTTTTGCTCCTCCAGAGCCCCTGTCAGATGCTCGATCTCAGATACCACTGCTTTCATATCATCCCTTAGGGGCTGCAATTCCATTCAGAATAGCTCCAGTGTAAGAGGCGTTGTTTCTGGTGCCAATGTTTTCAGGGCAGTAACAGTAGACATCTTCCCACCTCCTGACGACTGGGCCTTGGTTCTCTTCCCGGATTTCTTGGGGGAGACAGGCGGGGTGTGCCGAGGCACCGCGGATTTCATTTCTGCATCCATGTCTTGATGCTAGTCCATTCCTCCACCACTCTAGCAATACAGACTTCTTTCGCAATGTTGCTAATCTTCTTTCCAGGCAGTTTGTACCCTAAAATGAGCTTAGGATAGCGGGAGCTCTGGCCAGGTCCTGCTGCTCAGGCTGCAGCATCACGTGATCTCCTTCTTCATTTGTTTATATGTGTGTAATACTTGATTGATCTGAAGCGATGATCATAACATTCAGTAGGGCCTCATTACCCTCCTGGACAATGACCATGTCTTCTAGGACTTCAATATGCACACCACGGGGATGCCTTCGGATCCCATGGGCTTGCAAGGTATTTTGCCTTGGCAAGCTGTTCAGGTTTAGGCATTACTGGTTTCTTATCTGCATTATGGTATACAATTTGGGCGTGTAAGACCAATATTTCTAAAAAGAAAAGTACGTGAAAAGCAGACATCTTTCTCAGGAACCTAAAAAGGAAAAGTGAAAAGAAAACAGTGCAGTACTATTCTGCCCATTGGGGCATGGAAAAGTAATTTAATCTCCTTTAAACAGTTTCATCTGATTGGCATGTAGCCATTTATCAATGACCTTCTTAATGTGAGGCAGTCTAACTGGGTAGACTGCTGGACTGAGTTTGTTTACAATGGGATAGATCCCCTCACATTTGTATACAAATGGGTGTGTAAGTTGTGCAAATCTGAGGACCATTACCTCGTCCCCAACTTGCCAGTCTACAGGGTGTACAGTTTTGTCAAATTGGATGTTGGCCTGTAGGTGGGTCTTGCCCAGGTGTTGTGCAGCAAACAAGTGTACCTTTTGTATATCTTGTTTGAGTTATTTGACATACTTGTCCACTGACACTCTATCAGCAGTGGGGGCACCAAGGTCCAGAAGCAAGAGTTCTGGGAGTCTCATGGATCGTCCAGTCATGATTTCAAATGGGGTACACTGTGTACTTGCAGAGGGTGTCCCTCTTATTGCCATAAGGAGCAATGGCAATAATGAATCCCATTCTTTGGGGGTTTTCTGAACAAATTTGGATAACATAACTTTGATCTGTCTGTTAGCCCATTCCACCTCACCTGATGACTGTGGGTCGTAAGGCATATGAAACGTTTGTTTTACCCCTAACAAATCCAGAGTTTCCTGCATTACTTTAGCTATAAAGCCGGCTCCCTGATCAGAATTTACCTTTAGGGGTAGACCCCACCTGGTAAACAGCTGGTTTATCAAAACCCTTGCAGTTGCTTTGGCTGTGTTGTTCTTTGTTGGAATAGCCTCAACCCATTTGGAAAATAGGTCAGTGATTGCTAGGGCAAACTTATTGTTGTTCTCAGTCATTGGCATAGAGCCAATGTAGTCCATCTTGATATTGTTCCAGGGGCCTGAGTGCCTCTGGGGTTGCAATTTAGCATTCTTACTAGCTGGTATAGGATTGTTCTGTGCACAGATCAAACAGTTATTGATATAATGTTCCACATCATTTCTCATGTGTGGCCACCAGACAGAGGCCTTCAGTCCGTCTAGGATTTTAGTGACTCCCTAGTGTCCACCAGTTGGATTAACATGTACTTGGTATATAAAATCTACTCTCAGGGGTTCAGTAACCACCTGTAACTTTTCAGGAGCTTTACAGCAGTGATATCAAATAAGTAGGCCATCGCTGGATAGGTGAAGGTCATTTTCCACTTCCTTGAAGGGACTTATTTCTGGAAGTTTTTCCTCAGTTCCTTTATCAAGGAACCTAAATACTGTTCTCAAATGAGAGTCTTTCCTTTGTGCGGATGCTAGATCCATGGACTCAAATGAAGTTGTGCCTTTATTAATGGCATCAACACATAGTGTAGATGGGCCAAAGGGAGTTTTCATTTCCCATATGTCCTCTCCTCGAGAACCATCTTTTGCCAGTGAATCAGCATGATTGTTATAAGAAGCGTAAGGTTTAAGTTTATAGTGTGCTTTAACCTTATGTATGTACAATTTGTATTTAAACTGTTTGGATAGTGTTGTGATGTACACAAACAAGTCTTTGTATTTCATATGCGTACCATCAGAGGATTGGAGTTTGTTCTCTCCCAAAAGGGCAAATATTCAGTCAGGGAGGAACAGACCCAGTCAGAGTCTATAAAGAAAACAGTATCTGCAGTGCCTTGTTTCAGCACTTCCAGAGAACATGCTACAGCAGCTAGTTCAGCATACTGTGCAGAAATGATGGTACACCTCTTAGCTATGCACACTCTGTCATCATTAGGATGTACAATAAGAATTCCAAACCCTGCTATCTGACCCTCATCGGTGTATGTGGCTGAGCCATCAGTAAAGACATGACACCTCGTGGTGTCATTTAACACTTCCTGAGGTGCTGGCAGGAAGGGCCCTGTGTCAGGTGGGTCAGGGGTTTGGAGTACACAATCATGTGTGTAATCAGGGGTTGGGTTGATGGTATTTTTTGTTTTATTAGTGCTGTGCGGTGCCTCCATTATGTAACCCACTACCTGGTTTCCTGGGTTCGGGGAGAAAACTGTTGCTCGGTATTTTGGCTAGGTTTGACTTCTGCACAGAGGCACCCAAGTAACTCCGGACACATGAAGCAATCACTGTCATGTTTAAACCGGGAGTGGGATTCTAAAGTGTGGCTTTTATTCACAACCAAACAGAATAACAAAGCATAGATGGACCCCACAGGGCTACACTCCTGGTAATGCAGATATATGGAGATTGGAACATATCAATTTTACACACTGTACCCTCAGGTTTAAGAGCACTTAGGCACTCAGTCTGAACTTGTACTCTTCTCTGGGTTTCTCTGGCATGGCACATCCGGCCAGCACTTCGACTACCTTCTTTCCTGTGTGGCACATCTGGCCAGCAACTGGACTACCTTCTTTCCTGCATGGCACATCCAGCCAGCAGCTGGAACAACTTTTCATATGGCATGGTACATTTCTTGGTGGCTCCCTAAACCACCCATGAGCACCTACAGGCTCCATAAGGGAGATTCTTACATCCAATCCCACGTCTGGGTACTTTCTGCAAATACCGGCCAGCTGCCCGGGAGAAAGCAATAGGTGCCCTAAACTGAATCTGTAGAGGTAAATAAGGTTACTACTGATGGGGGGGGGTCTCCCACCTCTCATTCCCAAATTTATACCTTGCCATTCATTTGGAATAAACACCTCTCCATTGTATCACTGGTTGTTGATTGCTATCTCAAAATGTTTAGCACACGTAACAATCTACTAGTTCTGTTAAAACATAGTGTCCTGACTGGTAATGTTCTTTAAGTGGCTCTGTCCAGCACTGTAGACCCCCCCATTGATCAGAGGCATTCTCAAGCCACACACAAATTTAACACTGTACTTGGCTGTCCTTTTCTGACCCACAGTAGCAGATACTTAAACATTCTTGGTTAACATTGGCTCTCTAGCAGAGCAACTCACCCTGGTCTGCAGGTGCCCCCAGGCTTCTTCCTCAGGAACTCCAAAATGACTTTTTGGTACTTCAAAACAATCTTAAGGCAACCTCTTCTCCTGCCAGCAGGGCCAGGGGGTTGGCCCTGAGAGCTGGTCTGGATCCCCCCATCCTCTCAGGGATGGGGCCCTGGAACAACTGGGAGAAGGTCTCTACCACTTCCAAAACAATATCTTCTGTGTCTCTATCTAGGGCAAGAACACACACCCAAAACGACAGGTAACTCTGGTCAGAGCTGAGGGCTGTGAGGGACTGCCCACTGCAGTGTACCTCCTCCTCCCTCCACTGAGTCTCCCACTACACTCTCCTGAAGACTGAGAACAGAGTGAGACAGTGTGAAACCCATTTAACTGGAGTCTCACAAGCTGCCTTTCCCTATCTGCCACTAGATCTAAGTGGGATTCTTGAAACCCCGGGTGACGGGGGGAGGTTACACCCCCCATCAGCCAGGAAAATGACTGTCTGCAGTCATTACTTATCCTGCCTAGGCCATCCTACCCTATGTGCCACCTATGAAGAAGGATGATCAGGCCCTCTCCTACCATGTGACTGACAAGCAGCAGGAAAATCCCAGCCTCTCCCTACAAAACAGGGTACTAAATGAGAAAGAGACTGAGGTAGAATGGTCAGTGGGGGATGCTGCAACAGAAGGTAAAGCCATCAAAAAAATGGAGAGCAATGAGTACTAATGCCCATAGTCTGAGTAACAAGCTTCCTGAATTAGTGGTCTTGATGGAGGAGGAACATCTGGATATCGTGGCAGTCACAGAAACATGGTACACACAAAACCATGACTGGGACATAAACATACCAGGATACACTGTCTACAGGAGGGACAGGGAGGGTAAAAGAGGAGGAGGAGTAGTTCTTTACATAAGGGAAGGAATAAAAGCAATAGAACAAAAGGATAAACAGGGAGGAGAAGAAGCACTGTGGGTAAATTTGGAGAGAGGCAATGGCACCACAATCGCACAGGGTTATATACAGACCTTCTCAGGGGAGGAAATGACAGGGAATGATAGAAAGTATACTTAGAATGGCAGAAAAGGGAGATATTGCTGATGGGTGATCTGAATATGCCAGATGTTAACTGGAGTGCAGTTACAGCTGCCACTTCAAAGAGTGCAGTTATTCTAGATGCCCTACAGGGGGCATGCCTTAGACAACTAGTACTGGAGCCCACTTGAGAGGGAGCAATATTAGATTTGATTCTCTCAAATGGAGATGGAGAGAGGATCACAGATGTAGAAGTGGGTAGCCATCTGGGAACTAGCGACCATCGAACAGTATGGTTCACAATAAACACAGCAATAGAGTCAAGCCATACAAAGACAAAAGTACTGGACTTTAGGAGGGCTGACTTTGCCAAAATGGGTGAGTGCCTAAGGAATGCACTAGCAAATGGGCAGGAAGGAGGGGTGGAAGAACAATGGGAATAATAAAACTGCCATCACAGAGGTAATGAGCCTTTGTGAAGCAAATAAACAAAACAAGATGTAAGAAACCACTATGGTTCTCAAAGGAAGTGGCAGTGAAGGTTCAAGAGAAAAGAAAGCATTCAGGAAGTACAAGGAATCACAGAAGGAGCAGGACAGAGAACTGTATCAGTTAAAGCAAAAGGAGGCTGGGAAGGCAGTCAGAACAGCAAAGGCCCAAACCGAGGAAAAGATAGCCAACTCAGTTAAGAAGGGGATAAAACCATTTATAGGTACATCAGGGAGCAAAGGAAGACCAAGGGAGGGATAGTGAGGCTTAATAAAGGGAGGGAGGGTGGGCAGAGGGAGACTGTGAAAAGGCAGAGATACTAAACAAATATTTTTGCTCAGTATTTACAAATGAAGAGGGGGAGGTACATAAAACAAACAGTAGTAACACTCTGGATACAGAAGTTGATACCAGCCCATTTACAGAAGAAAGGGTTCTGAAAGAACTCTTAAAACTGAAGGTGGACAAAGCAATGGGGCCTGATGGGATTCATCCCAGAATTCTAAAAGAGCTAAGGGTAGAACTAGTGACACCACTGACTACCCTTTTTAACAAATCATGGGAGGATGGGGGGTACCCAAGGACTGGTGGAGGGCAGATGTGATTCCCCATCACAAAAGTGGGAGCAAGGCAGAAGCAGGAAACTACAGACCTGTTAGTTTAAACTCAGTGATAGGGAAAATGATGGAATCACTTCTGAAGGAAAGAATTGTAGAGTATCTAGAGGCCAGAGGGGCACAGGACCCTAGGCAGCATGGATTCACAGCGGGAAGGTCACACCAGACAAATCTGATAGATTTCTTTGACTGGGTGACCAAAGTAGTAGATCAGGGAGGGGCTGTGGACATGGACTACCTAGATTTTAGCAAGGCATTTGACACAGTCCCACACAAAAGATTAATATACAAGTTAGCCAGCCTGGGAGTGGGTCCCAAGATGACAGCCTAGGTAAAGAATTGGCTGGAGAATAGGACACAGAGAGTTATAGTAAATGGAGTCCACTCAGAAGAAAGGAGGGTTACGTAGAGTTGCAGGGTTCAGTATTAGGACCGTCCTCTCAGTGTCTTTATAAGTGACATTATGAAGGACTGAAGGAAAGAAAAATTACTCACCTTAGTAATGTTGTTTCTTCTAATGGAGTCTTGCTATATTATAGACATTAGCAGTTTGATCCAGCTCTAGAACTGCCCGGAGTGAAATGGTTAAAACCATTCCAAAATAGAATTTTGGCACGAGAGCAGCTCTATCTGTGTCATTTCAAACTTGAACTGTCAGATCTTTACGAGCCAAACTCACTAAGGTCTGTGTGGAAGCTGTAACTACACTAGCCAAATGGCTACCTAAATAATAACAACCATTGATGGTCCCAACACCCAAGACTCAAGTCAGGGGACCAGAAATACTAACACCATTCTAATAATATGAAAATGGAACATAAGTATAATAAAACACACACACGCCACACACACACACCCCAAAGTCCCAAAGGGACAAAATGCTAACAGGACATAAGTAGTGCCCACACTAAGTTGTCCGCACCCCACCAAGTAGAGGTTCTGAGAGGAGCAGGTTGGGGAGGTTCATAATATAGCAAGACTCCATTAGAATAAACAACATTACTAAGGTGACTAATTTTTTCTTCAAACAACATGAAGTCTTGCTATATTATAGACATTAGCAGAATACACAGCAGTACCTCCATGGAGGAGGGGCAGAACCTACTTAGGAATAGGCTCTGAAGAACAGCTGTGCCAAACTGAGCATCTCTCTGGCCTGGACATCCAGGAGTAATGCTTGGTAAAAGTGTGTACAGCTTTCCAAGTAGCAGCTTGGCAAATCTCTAATAAAGGGATATCTCTGGCAGCAGCTAGAGATGCAGCTGTACCCTGGTAGAATGAGCCCTCAAACTGGGGGCTCTGCCCACTTTCTGATAACAAAATTGGATACAAGAGACAATCCACCTGGCTATTGATCTCTTAGTGGCAGGTTTGCCTTCCCAACTTCACCATAGGTAAGGAAAGTTGAGGATTCGAACCTGTGACCTTGGTATGCTCTATATAATAACCAAGAGCTCTCTTAACATCCAGGTTGTGCAACCTCCTCCTCACCCGAAGAGGAGTGATCAGTGAAAATACTGGAAGGAGACAGATTGATTAAGATGGAAATCTGAAACCACCTTAGGCAAAACTTCCTATTAGTCCTAAGGACTACCTTATCCCTGTGGAAAGAAATAAAGTCAGTCTCCACTGACAAGGCTTGCAATTCACTTATGCATCTGGCAGAAGTGATAGCCACTAGAAAAACAGTTTTCCAAGTTAGGTACTTAAGCTCTGCAGAAGACAGAGGTTCAAAAGGGGTTGCATTAACTGGGCAATGCAAACATTAAGGTCCCAAGAGGGCCGGTTCCCAAAGGGAGGATTAGTATGGAGTAATCCCTTAAAAAACTTGGAAAACACAGGATGAGAGGAAAGAGGGGATGACTTTCCTGCTGACACAAAAGCAGACACAGCTGCCAGTTGAACTCTCAGGGTAGCTGGTCTGAGACCCAAGGAATTAAGATGTGCCATGTAATCTAACAAAATGGGCAATTCAGCAGATTCTGGGGAAATATTTTTCCCAGCACACCAAATGGAAAACCTTTTCCATTTAGAACTATAAGTAGCCCTAGTGGAAGGCTTCTGGAAGCCTTTAGATCTCAAGAACACTCTGAGAGAGGTGTAAATCAGCAAACTCTAACTCCTCAAGAGCCAGGCCTTGAGGTTGAGGGATTTGAGGTCCGATACCAAACCCTTCCCTGGGCACAAGTCAACAGATTATGATTCCTGGGAGGCACAGGAAGATGGACTGTCAGAGACAGAAGGAGGGGTACCAGGGCTGCCTGGCTCATCCGGGCAATCAGAATCACCCTGCAAGGCTGAGATCTGATTTTGACTAGTACTTTGAATAGGAGAGGAAAGGGGGGAAAGCATAGAGGAACTTCCCCTCCCAATCCAGAAGAAGGGCATCCAGAGGAACTGAGACCAGCACTGGAGGCCTGAAACAGAACAGAGGAAGTTTGTGATTGTCTGGGGCTGCAAAAAGATCTATCTGAGGGATGCCCCACCTGGCAAAAACTATCCCCAGCACTTGAGGATCCAGGGACCATTTGTGATGGCCCTGGGAAATCCTGCTGAGGGCATCCGCTAGGACATTGTCCTTCCCTGGAAGATGAACTGCTATGAGGGAAGTGTTCAGGGAATAGGCCAGAGACCACAACTTCATTGCCTCGGTGCACAAGGCCAAAGACCGAGTGCCCCCCTGTTTGTTGATGTACCACATTGTTGTGGTGTTGTCTGTTCTGACTTGTATCACCTTGTCGTGGACAGATGCAGAAAAAGCTTGAAGAGCTAAAAAGACAGCTCTGAGTTCCAGCAAATTGATGTGGAGCAGAGATTCCTGGGGGGACCAAACTCCCTGAGTGGAAAGGTCGCCCATGTGGGCTCCCCAACCCAGAAGGGAAGCATCTGTAGTGAGAGTCAAGTCTTGAGAAGGGGAAATGAAGGGGACCCCCGCGCTTAAATTGCTCTGATCCTGCCACCACTGGAGAGCTAGAATCAAGGTTCGAGTCACTGGGACCAACTTGGAAAGGGGGTCTCTTCTCTGAGACCAAAAGGTTCTCAAGTGAAACTGAATGTCTCTCATCTGAAATCTGGCTCCTGCACAACAGCTGTGGATGCAGCCATGTGCCCCAGGAGTTGCAGAAAGTGTCTTGCTGGTCAAGAGACCTGCAGAGTGAAGGAAGAGGCCAGAGCCACTAAATTCCTTACCCTTTCTGGGGGAAGAAAGGCTCTGGCTAGCTTTGTGTCCAATTCTGCCCCTATAAAGGTGAGTACCTGGACTGGTTCCAGAACCGACTTTGGTAGGTTTAGCAGAAAACCCAGGGAGGTGAGAAGCTGCTGGGTGACCTGCAGGTGAGATTTTACCTGTTCTGGGGACTGGCCTACAATGAGCCAGTCATCTAGATAGGGAAAACAGCAATCCTCTGCCTCCTTATTGGGCCACTGCCACTGCTAGACACTTTGTGAATACCCTTGAGCAGAGGTAAGGTCAAGGGCATTGCTCTAAACTGGTAATGACCTGAGGGCAGTTCAAATCTGAGGTACTTTCTGATGGGATCTTCTGATTAGGACATGGAAATAGGCATCCTTGAGGTCCAGGGAGGCTAGTCCCCTGGCCTTAGGGAAGGTAAAATCATTGCCAGAGTTACCATTTTGAACTTTGGTTTCAAAAGATGCTTGTTCAGATATCTGAGATCTAAAATGGGCCGCCATTCTCCTGTCTTTTTGGGGTAAGGAAGTATCTGAATACAGACCCCTGCCCTGATGCAGGAGGAACCCTTTCTACTGCTCTGAGAGCTAACAGGGATGAGATGTCTGTTTCCAGAGCGAGGGTCTCTGAAGCACTTGTAGGTAGAAAAAGTCTGCTTCTCAACTTGGGAAACTTTTTGAAGCTGAGAACCAGACCCTGGCTTACTACTTCCAGAACCCACTTGTCTGAGGTTAAAGAAGCCCAATTCTGACTGAAGTAAGCCAGCCTGCCCCCCACTGGTACAGGAGAATCGGCCCTGGGCACCCCATCAGGGTGCCTGTTTCGCAGGAGCTTTAGGCTGGAGGGTGGGAGCAGGTCTGCCCACCCCTCATCTGCCCCTGCTTCTGAAGAGGCCCCTCTGAGCATAGGCAGAGGAGGCCTGAGTCTGGTAGAAAGGCCTGTGAAAAGGCCTACCCCTACCCCTGGGGGCATGCCTTTGAGGAGTGGCTTGCCGTTCCTTAGCCTGGGAACTCTTGCAAGTAGTCCTATATTCATCCATCTTCTTCATGTAATTCTCTGTCTGCTCTCCAAACAGAGAATTTCCCACCACAGGAAAATCCATAGCCTTAGTCTGGGTATCCTGTGACAAACTATACACCTGAGCCAGGCCAACCTACGAAAAGCTACAGATGTGGCCATGACCCAGAGGAAACATCATTAACATCCACAGCAGCATGAAACTGAACCTTAGAGGCTTCAATGCCATCAGCAGCCACCTGTTCTAGTTCACTAGCCAGCTGGCCATGGCCTGCTTGGCCAATTGCATAACAGTATCCCATCTAGATTTCTGATACCTAGCTACATAAGCCATATAATTTGCTTGCCTGAGTCCCAGAGAGGCTGCCATATACTGTTTTTTTGCCATGGCATCAATCTTCCTGTAATCCTTGTCAGGAGGATGTGAAGCCAAGGGAATATTAGCTTTATCACAGGCAGCAGCCTGAACTACCCCAACATGACTGCATTGCTGAGAAAGGAATTCTGTATCAGGGCCTGACAATGTATACCTTCTGTCCATCTTTTATCTACAGGAGGCACAGAATTAGGAGCTTTTAAAATTTTAATTGTTTGTTTCCTAAAAGACTTATGTAAAGGAATAGACAATCTCTAGACTCTGGAATATCCATCATTTCTACAAAATCAGGCTCCTCTTGCTCATCCACAGCCTCTTCTAAAGGAAGCTGGAGGGTTTCAGCAACTCTTTTATAAAACATAAAATGAGATGGGGACTCAGACAGCATAGGGGGAGATTCTAAAGGTCTGTCTGGGGAGATGTCCGGTTCAATGGACACACCAGACCTTCCCAGCCACATTCATACTGTTCATAATCCTCCTCCCCCTCCTCTGGTTCATAAAATTCCTCAATATCATAATCCTGAACCACTGGGACCGGATGAACCGACCTTTTACCAGATAGTGGTGGTTCGGACGGACCCTGAGACAGTGACTGGACAATTTGTATGGCTTTTGCTATCTCTGCAGCAGTTGGAGAAGGAATTTTGGACTCCAGACCTGCTGATTTTCTTGTTTTCTTTACTGGAATTGGTTCCTCAGAACCAGCTGTTCTTTTGCCCGAGGAAGTCTGGCCCTGGTCAGAGGGCACTCCCTCTGGTTCGGTTGGCACCGAACCGGGCTGGCCATCCGGGTCAGCGGACTTTTTGGCCTCGCTCCCTGAGCCTGCCCAATCTTTTTTCCAGGGTGGCTGCAGGGAAATTCTTACATACCTGGCAGTCTGACTGGAGGTGGTCAAACCCCAGACAATAACACATGATGTGGTGTGGGTCAGCCTTGGCAAAGACTTCCACAAACATCACAGTGTTGAAACCCAGTGGGCCCGGTTTTTTGGGTTCTCAGACATAATGCCAGCCTAACCAAAAACTTGCCCTTTAACGGCAGTGCCAGGTAAGACACCCTTTATCGGTTCCTAACTGTCACGGTATTGGAAAAACGTAATAAATCCATTTTTTTAGAACCGATAAGAACTGGGAACCGCACTCTAAAATAGTAACTTTAGTTTTAAATGAGTTTAAACCCACTGATCGGTTCAAAACTGAACCGATAACTACAAGTTCACACAGACAAAACCTTCATTTACTTACGGTTACCACAGATAGAGCTTGAACCGAACGGTTTTGTGGTTAAATAAAACTATTCTCGGTTAAATCCAACTGAGAAAACACTTTTAAACCGAGAAATGAACCGAGCAGAAGGAGAAATCTCCGGAGCGACTGTTCACTGAGGCGGAGTAAAGAATCTGACAGTTCAAGTTTGAAATGACACAGATAGAGCTGCTCTCGTGCCAAAATTCTATTTTGGAATGGTTTTAACCATTTCACTCCGGGGCAGTTCTAGAGCTGGATCAAACTGCTAATGTCTATAATATAGCAAGATTTCATGTTGTTTGAAAGTATGTCTCTTTGCAGATGACACTAAGATCTGCAACAGAGTTGATGCACAGGGTGGGGTGGAAAGGATGAGAAGGGACTTGGCAAGGTTAGAGGAATGGTCAAATGTATGGCAGCTTAGATTCAATGCTAAGAAGTGCAAGGTAATGCACCTGGGAAACAAAAACCCAAGGGAAGAGTACACAGTGGGGGGTGAGATACTAACAACAACAAAAATGGAAAGGGACCTGGGGTAGTCATATCAGATGACCTAAAGGGGTAAGCAAAATGTGAGAGGGCAGCAAGGAGGGTTGGGGGTTACTGGGATGCATAGGAGAGGCATCACCAGTAGAAAACAGGAAGTTATTATCCCTCTGTACAGACAGCTGGTGAGACCCCATCTGGAGTACTGTGTGCAGTTCTGAAGACCCAATCTCCGTAAAGACATAGACAGGATGGAAGCTGTCCAGAGGAGGGCAACTAAAATGGTGCAGGGTCTGCACCAGAAGACATATGAAGAGAGACTTAAGGAGCTTTAATATGTATAGCCTCGAGGAAAGGAGGGAGAGGGGGGACACGATAGAAACTTTCAAGTACCTCAAGGGAATCAACAAAGTCCAAGAGGGTAGCATCTTTCAAAAAAAGAGGTGTGCAAGAACAAGAGGGCACAATTTGAAGATAGAGGGGCGGCTCAGAGGTAATTTAAGGAAGTATTTTTTCACAGAGAGGGTTGTGGATGCATGGAACGGCCTTCCGGAGAAGGTTGTGGAGTCAAAATTGGTGGTGGAATTCAAGCATGCATGGGACAGTCATAAGGCAATTCTAGGATGTGGGGTAAGAAGAAGTAGGCTGCTGGTTAACTAGGATCTGCAGCTTATCCAGTAGATAGGGAAATGGGCAGACTGGGTGGGCCAAGCGGTCCTTATCTGCCATCAAATTCTATGTTTCTATGTGCCAGGCACAGGCAGGTAACACTAAGGGCCTAGAGACCTTCAACTGGTGCATCAGCCTCTACTCTAAGGTTTTACTATGGAGGATCCATGACTGAAGTCTGACAAAAATCTTGTTGAACGCCCTGTCAGGGACACTGGCAGGTCAACTGCATTCTACAGTTGGCTGCCAGTTGGCTATTTCTATCTTTGTTTTCTTAAGGGGGCTTCACCCCCCAAACCTGCCATGCAGGGGGCTGTGCCCCCCACTTAAGGATTCCCAACTTCAGTCTGAGCTGATTGGGTGGCTGCAGGATCCCCGACAGAAAGTGTCGGGTTCCAACGGGTCTCCCACCGTAGCTAGGTGCTGTAGTCGCTGTGGGGGACCTCGCAGATGAACTGTCGCTGTGGAGGGGGAATAACTGTACTATGGATACCTAGTGGCCCTGGTAGAATTGTTCAGAGCATAGCCCTACTAGATCAGAACTGCGGCCCCTCTGGCTGGTTAGAACTACAGCCTGTCTATCCCCCCCAGCCCTCCAGGGAAAACCTATCTGCCTAAAACCCAAATACCTAAAACAAAAAAAGGGGGGAACCTCCCCCAATCTGGGATACCTGCAAACAAACAGAAAGAGCAAATGCTATACTCTATACATTACTCCCCACACTCTTCCACAACCATACCTGTGGAAGGAAAAGTTACACACAAAAAAAACACAACATCCTGTACTTTAAACACTATACACTAAAGCACTACTGAGGAATTCCGCTGAGTTCCTCCTCCTCCTCATTTTGTCTTCTCTTCTTGTCTTCTTCAGGAACACCTGCAAGAAACAGAAAGACAAAAATGCTCCTAATCTGCATACACAGTCTCTCTATCCCCTACCATCAAAACACTGGAGAATCCCAAAAATATTTTTTAGAAAAGTAGAACGACACAACAACATTATTTACAATACACAATATTTGGGGTTGGAAGGCCCTAAAAGTCCCATCTAGTGACCACAGTGCCCGAAGACAAGTCCAATAAAGAGTCTCCTGGGCTGAAGCCTGGTAAACACAGTTCTGGCAGGCTGAATCCTGAAGGGAAGAGTCTTTCAGGACAGTTCAAACATCTGGAGTCTGCTAGTGTAGGGTGTGTACTGCAATGTCATTAGAATAGAAAAAGTCTGGACTTACCAGTCCCTTAAAGAAAGAAACAATACAACACCTGGTTCTCCACTGAAAACTCTCTCTGGCAGCATTCTTCTGATGCAGCTGGGTGGACATCTTCCGGAAAATGGTAGGAGAGCACATCTGGAAACTGCTGGGTTGATGTCATCTAGGAGATGGAACCTTGGAACAGGAAAAAAGAAAACAGCTGGTCTGAAGTCGTCCGGCATCCCAGGTGATGAATCAGAATACAGCAGGGCTGGTGTCCTCTCTGAATCTGAAGTCATCTGGTGGGCCAGGTGATGGAATCTGGAAGGCCAGTACACTGCAAAACTGATGAATCTGGGGCACCTGAGTCCTGGAACACCAGACTGGTGGAACAACATAGGTCCAGCAATGGCTGGATGGCAGCACTGGCCACCACTGCTTTGCTCTCCATTTGGTATGCATGGACACATTCACAGGTGGGTCTTTACACTGTAGCCAATAGCACAATGGGTGAGGTTCTAGAATTGTTACCCCGTCTGGGCGCTCATAATCCACACTGTGAAAGGTTTCATGTCCCTCTCCATCCCCAATTCGAACAGTGTCAATAAACAGAGTTCTGCCCCTTTTCCACTGTCTGAATTTTACTTGAAACACTCTGTTTTTTGACATACTTGTTTGCACCAGGATGCACATATTTCATTGCTTCTTCCCAAGGATTTCCTGCTTTTTTCAATCTCCTCCCAGACTCTCAGAGGAAAGGTAGGAAAGGGTATCCCATAGATTTAATTTGCTCTCCTATGAACCAGTCTTTCCTCTTTACTACACTTGGTAAACCTGCGACCTCTGGCCTGGCTTGGGGGCAGCCAGTCCTGGTTCTGCCAGCTACACATACTCAGTGCGACATAGAATGGATCTTTAACTCTTCCTGGTGGGGACAGAGCTGCAGAGTCACCGCTCTCTTCTACCATCGGTTCCTCTGAGGCAAGAGCTTGAGGCCATAGGCCCACACCTTCTTCACAAGGCCACATAGGTTCCCCCTCATCTTCTTCCTCACTAAGAATCTGTGCCCAGGAGTGAGCAGTCTTCCTCACTCCTGAGACTGTCCACTGTTCACTGGGCGTAGAGGTCAAAACCTCCCATTAAAAGGCCTCCCTCATCTTGTCTTCACCTATAAGACTTGGGTTAGGCCCCTCTCTCCAAGGGTCTACTGATGCTTCTTCCACAAAATCTCTCTGTGACCCGGATTCTGATACATCTGTACATTGTTCTGTCTGTAAATCTGCACCTTCTTGCTTTATGCCACACTCTGAGGGACCTTCCTCAACAGGCTCAGCCTGGTGTTGTGTGCTGCCAACTGCAGATGCTTGAAGCTTTGTCCATGTGGGAGCTGAACACCTCGCTCTCTTCTCAAATGAATCAGAATGCGGGTTGAGCCTGATTTTAAACAGAAAAGTACGATTTTGCTAGTTTCACAATGTTTTCAGTCACCGCGACTCTCCTCCTAGCAAGTCTGCTTGCACACTCCTCTCTCTCCCTCTCAAACTCTGTACAGTCACTCTGAGCTGGTTTGGGGCGGGACTGATTGCAGTCTCACCAATCACTCAACACCATGCAAATGAGCCTCTCTCTTCGCGTGCTCTGCTTCTCCACTGCGATCGTCGAACAGGCAAAATTTAAACTGCAATCCACACTTTTTTTTTCAACTGTAGCTCCTCAGTGGGAGCACCATTTCAATCATTTATCATGGCATTTGTAGTCAGCGACTACTCTTAGTCCATACTACAAGCATTTCCGATGTCTAGGGCACAAAACTCTCTTTGTTTCCCACAGTTTTCCATACTTTTTCTGTCACACAATCACTTTTAAAAGCTGGCAAACGTAATTTGATGCAGGACAAGGACATACACACTCAAGTTTTACTGCTCCTTGGTAAACAGTCGGCACATTTACAGCAGCACATAGACAGCAGCACACAGCAGCACATTCAGTTGGCAAATGTTTCTACCTTTTGGGCTACCTACTGCCAGGCAGCCAAAATGCTAACTACTATCCGAATAACCTTTCTTGCATTTTGTCCCAAATTGAAAGCCAAATCCCAGCGGTAGCCTCCATTTTTGTAACCAGGGCTCAGGTTGATGGTATATTTTTGTTTTATTAGCAATGTGTAGTACCTCCATTATGTAACCCATTACCTGGTTTCCTGGGTTCAGGGAGAAAACTGTTGCTCGGTATTTTGGCTAGGTTTGACTTCTGCACAGGGGCACCCAAGTAACTCCGGACACATGAAGCAATCACTGTAATGTCCAAACCAGGAATGGGATTCTAAAGTGTGGCTTTTATTCACAAACAGAATAACAAAGCATAGATGGACCTCACGGGGCTACACTCTTGGTAATGCAGATCTACGGAGATCAGAACATATCCATTTTACACACTGTAACCTCAGGTTTAGGAACACTTGGGCACTTGGCTCAAACTTGTACTCTTCTCTGTGTTTCCCTGGCATGGCACATTTGGCTAGCACTTGGACTACCTTCTTTCCTGTGTGGCACATCCGGCCAGTAACTGGACTACCTTCTTTCCTGCATGGCACATCCAGCCAGCAACTGGAACAACTTTCCATATGGCATGGAACATTTCTCGGTGGCTCCCTAAACCACCCATGTGCACCTACAGGCTCCATAAGGGAAATTCTTCCATCCAATCCCACGTCTCAGTACTTTCTGTGAACACTGGCCAAGTGCCCTGAAGAAAGCAATATGTGCCCAAACTGAATCCATAGAGGTAAATAAGGTTATTACTGATGGGGAGGTCTCCCACCTCTGGTTTCCAAATTTATACCCGGCCATTCATTTGGAATAAACACCTCTCCATTGTATCACTGGTTATAGATTGCTATCTCGAAATGTTTGGCACACTTAATCTACTAGCTCTGTTAAAACATAGTGCCCTGACTGGTAATGTTCTTTAAGTGGTTCTGTCCAGCATTGTAGACCCCCCACTGATCAGAGGCATTCCCAAGCCACACTTGGCTGTCCTTTCCTGACCCACAGTAGCAGATACTTCAACATTCTTGGTTAACATTGGCTCTCTGGCAGAGCAGGTCACCCTGGTCTGCAGGTACCCCAGGTTTCTTCCTCTGGAACTCCAAAAATACTTTTTGGTACTTAAAAATAATTCTTAAGGCAGCTTCTCCTCCTGCCAGCAGGGCCAGGGGATTGCCCCTGAGAGTTGGTCTGGATCCTCCCCATCCCCTCGGGGATGGGGCCCTGGAACAACTGGAAGATGGTCTCTACCACTTCCAAAACAATATATTCTGTGTCTCTATCTAGGGTGAGAACACACACCCAAAATGACAGGTAGCTGTGGTCAGAGCCGAGGGCTCTGAGGGACTGCCCACTGCAGTGTACCTCCTCCCTCCACTGAGTCTCCCACTAGACTCTCCTGAAGACTGAGAACAGAGTGAGACAGTGTGAAACCCATTTAACTGGAGTCCTACAAGCTGCCTTTTCCTGCCTGCCACTAGATCTAAGTGGTATTCTTGTAACCCCAAGTGACAGGGGAGTTACATGTATATCTCTTGTAAATAGTAGGCCATGGGCCAGTAGGGATGGAGTTTTAGCAGGAAGAACAGGGAAGTCATGATCCTGTAGAAGCAGACACCAGTGTGTAAGCCTGGCATTTGGAACAGAGCCATCTTTTACTCTGTCTGACAGTAAAAAATGTGTTGGCATATGATCAGAATATAACACAGTAAGGGGATACCCAATTATATACATAAGGTGTCTCACTGCCCAATATGTCGCTAAAAGATTCCTTTCACAAGGGTTGTATTTTAGCTGTACTGGGGAAAATATCTGAGATGCATAGGCAATAGGCCTAATATGTCCATTGAATGTTTGTGCTAAAACTGCTGAAATTGCTTTAGCTGATGTAACAGTTTCCAGATGGTACCCTAAAGCTGGGGTAGGATTAATTAATGCTGGGGCTGTTGCCAGTGATTCTTTCAAACTGGTTACAACTTTGGTATGAAATAGACCCCATGTCCAAGGTACATCCTTTTTTAGTAACTCATACAGAGGTGCAGCCTTTTGTGCAAAGTCACAAATATTATCTCTGGAGTAGTTTACCATACCCAGAAAATGTCTCAGTGTTCCTACACTGGTTGGCAGGGGTAAATCCTGCAGTACCCTGAATCTTCTTAGTATCAGGGCTTCTTCCTTTTTCTGTTCTGTGGAGCCCTAGGAAGAGAACCTCCTTCTGGCACAATTGTGCTTTAGAAGGGCTGCACCAGATGCTTGTCTTCTGTAAGATTGTCAGTAGTTCTTCTAACAGAACCAAGTGTTCTTCTTTTGTGTCTGTTGTCAAAAGTAAGTCATCTATGTACTGCAGTAGTCATTCAGGGGTTGAGAATCCCTGTAATGCATCTTTCATGTGTAGGTGAAAGAATGATGAGCTGTTATGAAAACCCTGGGGGAGGCAGCTCCATGTGTACTGTCATCCTTCAAAAGTGAAGGCAAATTTGTACTGGCTGTCTTTAGCCAGTGGTAAGGACCAAAACCCACTGGAAATATCCAATGGGGTAAACCATTTATGGTCTGGGGTCAGCATTTTAAGGTCATCAGGGGCCAATGCCACATTAGGTAAACAGCTTGGGGTTGCCTGATTCAGCCTTCTGTAGTCAGTTGTGAGTGTCTGGGTCCCATCTGGCTTTTGAACAGGCCAAATGGGTGAGTTGACAGTCGAGACACATGGCCTTATTACCCCATGTTGAAGCAGGGATTCTATAGTCTTTCTTAATGATGGCAGAGCCTCAGAAGGAAAAGGGTGTTGCCTCTGCCTGCCAGGGTCTGGTCCTGTTACTTCAATGGTAGTATTCATTCTACCACAGTCATGCTTATCCTTTGCAAACACATCCTTGTGTCTGACAATTATTGGCTGTATGTCTCTGTATCTGTCGTGATCCTTGAAGAGGTTTATGACATCATATTTAGTGTCCTTGTGTGTTATAGCTACAAGAATATGTGAATCACATATCTTGACTGTATGGTATTGTCCTGATATTTGGATCATGAGTCTGTATGCTAGATCCACAACACATCCGTGTTGTCCTAGAAAATCAACTCCCAAAATACTGGGATGATGATGATGTAATACCATGAGTTCAAAGGTGAATTTTGTGGTGAGGTTGCCCACCACTACGGGGATGGGTTTTGACAGAAAGGTCTTTAGGGCAGTACCATCCACCCATCGTGTACCAGTCTCTCATCTGGTGGACCAGTGTGAGAATTCAGTATTCTCATCATGTAATACTGACATGGCTGCTCCAGAATCAAGCAGCATTACTAATTGGCAGCCCCCAACCTTGGCCTTCATGCATGGCCTACTTCTTAGATCCATTATAATAATATGGGATATAATGTGAACTGGGGTCTCTGATTGTCATTGCCCTTTATTAGGGTTCCATTTCTCAAGTTTCTTTACAATATCTTGCACTTTCTTGTTAGAAGTGCCTGCTATTGGGGTTGCCCCATGTAGTTCCTGTCTCTTGCCTGATGCTGTGACCACTATGTGGGATGGTCACAGAGGCGCTGGTGGAGGTGATCTTATAGGTGGTGGAGCACATGCAGAGGGCTCTGCATGTATTGGTGGTAGTACCTCTAAATGTGGTGATGCATGTACAGGTAGTGGTGGTGTGTGTGCAGCTGATGCTGCATATGTGGGTGATCTTACCTGTGCATGTAGTGGTTCCTGCATATGTGGTAGTTCATATACAGATGGTGCTGCATGTGTTAACAGTGGAGTGAAAAAGGCATGTATTGCTTCAGCTATAGTTTGTGGCTCAGCAGTATGTTCTACTGAAGGGGATGCTGCTCTAACGATTGGCAGTGCAGCAGCATATTCAGTTGGAGAAGGTACTGCTCTGGTAGTTGGCAGTGCAGTAGTATACTCAGTTGGAAGGGGTGCAGTTCTGGCAGCAGGCAGCACAGCACTGTATTCGGTCAGAGGAACTGCTGCTATGGCAGTAGGCAGTGCAGCAGTGTATATGACTGGAGGAGGTGCTGCTGTAGCAAATGGCAGTGCAGCAGTGTATACAACTGGAGGAGGTGCTGCTCTGGCAGATGGCAATGCAGCAGTGTATACGATCAGAAGAGGTGGTGCTCTGGCAGTTGGCAATGCAGCATTGTATATGACTGGAGGAGATGCTGCTGTAGCAGATGGAAATGCAGCAGTGTATATGACTGGAGGAGATGCTGCTATAGCAGATGATAATGCAGCAGTGTATACAATCAGAGGAGGTGGTGCCCTGGCAGTTGGGAGTACAGCAGTGTATACGATCGGAGGAGGTGCTGCTCTGGCAGTTGGCAGTGCAGCAGTGTATACGATCAGAGAAGGTACTGCTCTGGCAGTTGGCAATGCAGCAGTGTATACAATCGGAGGAGGTGGTGCCCTGGCAGTACAGCAGTGTATACGACTGAAGGAGGTGCTGCTCTGGCAAATGGCAATGCAGCAGTGTATATGAACAAGGGAGGTGCTGCTGTAGCAGCTGACTGCACAGGTTCATAAATCAGACCTGCACACCCCCCATGTGGCCTGTGATGATGGCATTATTGCAGCAACATGGTATTCAGGAATAGGGTTGCTAGATCTCCTAGACTGCAGGGCTTCTCGGAGGTTTTTATTTTCCTCTTCAATCTCCATGTAGGATGGACCAGTATGTTGATTCTTGCCACCCTGTCTATTCCCTTTGTTATTATACTTTATCTCCTTCCAGTTTATATTGCTTTTTGCATTTTCGGGAGTAGAAGCTTGTTTATTCTGTGCCTTCCCCCTTCCACTTTATAGTGGGTTGCCCCTCCAGAAGACTGATGAATAGCAGCAACCTTTTTTTATTGCCAGAATTAAGCATGCACAGGCACACCTGAAATGCTCTTTCAACCACTTTCAACATTTTTGCAAAATGATCCTCCTCAGAAAAAACAGAACACTCAACTTTCTCACGTAGACCTGATGTCATGTTACGTAGGAATAAATCTTTGTATTCCAAATGATCAGCTCCACATTGTTCATTTGCTAATGCTTTGCCTGAACAATAAGCCATCCACAAACATCCATGATAGTTTGCAGGGGATTCTTTAACCCCTTGCTTAACATTGTGTAGCAGTCATGCTCCAACTATTCCTGGGTACTATGCTGCCATTAAGGCTGAACAAATACTAGCCCATTCTTTTTTTTTTGTACCTTCTCTTAAGTTTGATGGAAGTTTAGACCAAAGGCTGGGATCTACAATTAACCTCAACACTTGTACACAACCATCGGGAGGCAAACCAAGCATTTTACAATGTGCTTTAACCTTGGCAAGGTGACAACTCAAATTTTCAGACAACTGCATGCATCCAATGCTATCTGCCATCTGTTGTGCTGACTGTGTAGACTTCACGGGGTTAGAAGACTGTGTTTTTTTTCCGGGACAGCCAGAATGGCTCCCTTTAATGCAACTTCTGCTGCAGCCTCTGCCAAAGCTCTCACAATATTTGGCTGTTTTCTAGCCTCTTTAATATACTGATCCACTTCCAATCTAAATGCATCTCTCTGTTCTTCAGTAACACCAAGTCTACCAAAAACTTTCATAATCATTGCTTCCATCTCTTGCTTGTCCTTAGCAGACAAGGCAGCAATCATAGCTCCCTGTGAATGTGTAATCCAACCTCCATGACGTGGTGGTTGGCCATCATTGGCTGATGGCCCATGGGCGTGGCCATCTTGGGTTATGACAGTTTGTACCTTGTCATCACTATCAACATTCTGTCAGCCACCTTGGGGATGGCATGATGAAGTCACATGATGACGTCTGTTTCCACCATTTTCAGACATTAACAGTTCTCTATTTTGTGTAACACTGGGAGGATGGACAGCTGTTGGGCTGGTCCACTCCACAGCATTCTGTGGTTCCTCATTTCCAGACTCCTCATCACTAGAGGAAACAAAATCAATATGCATCTTGCCCTCACTGGCTCTAATATGTCCCATAAGAACTTCTCTCTGACGGGGCCATTGCACCATTTTTCCCCTACATTTAACATGGTGAATGCCTGAATCTCTTTTAGACATTTCACTGACCAGCTCTTTTTTTAAATACCTATACGCAGCAGTAACCTCAGAGTTTTTTCTAATCGGACAATCTAGCTCAGTACTTACCTCAGTCAGGTCTAATCTAAGCTCCTCATTTTCAGAACATTTAGTATCATTAGTGTCAGACAAGACATCATTCATTTGCAGTGCCAGTTTTCTGTCCAATACGGCCCTTTCACAGTTATCTCTTAGAGCGTGCAGTTCTTGGCTATTACTATGAGCCGAGTCATGTAAAAAACATTCATTTTGATCATGTAGGGACTGTATTTACAATTCCAGTCTCTCTACTCTCCTTATATGGTCAGCTTCCTGCAGACCCCCTCTCTAGCTTGCATGTAGCATAAGCAGATTCCAAAACAGACAATTTATGTAATGCAGCATCAGACCCTACATATATGATTGCAACAAGTAACCCTTTTGGATTCACTTTCTTGGTACCATTTTTCAATCCACTATAGTGCTCAAAGATGGCCCTAATTGGGTCTTCTTTGTCTTTTACTACACTGGCAAAATCCTCAAACCCACCATGAGCTGCGAGGTATAATGAGGCTTCCAGCCTCAACTCAGTGCTGATTAACTCAGACATGGCAATATTTAAATTAGTAACCCTTAGCTAGCTGTGGATCAAGAAGTACATTCCAGACCACAAATCTTGAAAGCACACAAGCAGCCCTTAGTGGATGTGGGCTTCTAAATGAGAATAACACACTAGGATTTAGACCCACAAATGAAAGAACTCTATCTGTCTGTTCTGATCTCTTTACAGCCTTCCCACACTAAAAAAAAGATTACTACAGGTCTGTTTGCCTATGTGCTTTGCACTTGGGAATCAAAAGTAGACCGAATAGATTTAAATAGAAGATGCCTTCTGCTGCTTGACACTTGGGATATTTCACCCAGTGTGTTAATTTACAGAGGAAATTAACCTGTCACTTTCACTAACATTTAAACATTTTCTACAGTCGCCATAAATGTCACTCAGAGGCCAGCTCTTGGATAAGTCAGATTCTTTCTATGTCTACAATGTTAGCCAGAGATAACACTCACAAGCAGTCATAAATACAGTATAATTTATTATACTCATGCCAAGAACGTGACAGAGAAAATCACAAATCACAGGGTAATCACCAGTCACAGAAGAATGTACAGTTCTCTAGGAGGCAGAACTGGCAAACACAGTGCTATATAGCAAGATAATTTCTAAATAGCGATATGAAGAACCTTATGCATTGGCTCTATATTATAAACAATGTTACACAATACATTCTCTATTGGATAATTACTTGAGAGACAGAATAACTAATGAGTATAGTATAAGACAAGAAGTAATGCTTCTGTTTGCAAAACCTTTGACAAACAGAATGCTGACACTTCCAATCTACATGTGGTATTACTTTGCTTAGATGAGAGACTAAATAAGCAGTCTCTCTCTGTCAGCAGAGACAAAGAGAAGTGCTAACAAGGCTCTGTTACACACTGCATATGTGCCTGAGTGTAAAACACACCTTACATATAATTATATGAGAATATAAGTATACAATAATCATTGATGATCCCTCAGTCATCTTATCAGTGATTAGGTAAATTATAAATGGAATACAGATTTAATTGTTTAATTAATATTTTGGAAAGACCTTTGAGCGTGAGCTCTTTTACAAAGGTTCCACGTCAGGGTGGACAATAAGACAATACACATATTCGTTGGTTACAGAGGCCTGATCATTAGGCATTAAAGAGCGATTACATAACAATTAGACAAATAGGAGAAAAAAAACTGAGCAATTGTAATTGAACACTAAACTATTTCTAATCAGTTGCCCTAGGTAGCACACCCCTGGAAACCTCCAAATCCGCTGATAGACTATGGCAGAGTAACTGCATAGGGTTTAAAGCTGTCCTAGATGGCGAGAGGCTGGGTGACAGTGAAACAAGGGGGATTGGGTTTGAAACATCCACATCGACATCCAGCAGACCAGACCTGGGTTTGAATTCCACAGCTTCCACTTGCATACTGTGTGACCCTGAGCAAGACACTTAACTTCCTTGTGCTCTCAGGTTGCTCCTGTAAAAAAGCTTTCAGCTTAGTGTGCTATTCCTGGTTAAACAACTAAAAATAAAAAAAAAGAAAAGAAACCAACTGCAGAGAACGAGAGGTGGAGGGATAGTGAAATGGAGGGGGCTGTGATGAGGGGCAGCAGTTCCAGAGGCTTTGTTGAGTATGGTATGTGTGGGAGGGGTTGGGCGGGGCAGCACTAAGTGTGTTTAAAGAGGACTGATAGCTTAATTAAGCCCTTGGCTAGGCTGGAATGGAGGCAGGGTTCTCTAGGTAGCCCTGGTGGGTGTTACCTTGGGGGTAGGCCTGTCTATCAATTGGGGCCTGAGAAGCAGGTGCATTTTGAGTTAGACATTAGGTGCTGTTTGAGGCCTATTTTGAGTTGAGACAGGCTGTTTGTTTGTAATTTCATTGGGAGTTCATTTATCCAGAGGTGGGCCTGATGGGATAAAGCATGCTGCTCTAGTGAGGTTCGGCAGAATGGTAAGGGCAGTGCTCCATTCTTCCTCTGTCTGGTGATGTGTGGTGACAGAGAAGCCTCGAGCAGGTTTCCTATACATGGTGGGGTTTTTCTGAGGAGTGCCTTCTTTCCCAGGAGGCAAGTTTGGTATTTGATCCTGTCTTTTAGGTTAAGCCAGTTTGTACGCTCATACAGGGTGCAAGTATGAGTGTAGTGATCTGCACACAGGGTAAGGCAGCATGCCTTTTTGAGTGCAATTTGGACCCTTTTGAGCACCATATCAGTAGCAGCTCCATAGACCATGAGTCTGTAGTCCATCGTGGAGAGTATGGAGCTGGAGACTGAGATTCGGAGTGCTTCTGGGGTGAGGGATTTCTTATGCCTATAGAGGACCCCGATCTTTGCATTTACCACTTTGACAAGGCAGTTTATGTAGTGCATATAAGTGAAAGGGTCATCAATGGTGACTCCAAGGTACTTGAACAAGTGCTCCTGCTCAATCTGCTCACTAGCCTTGTTGGTGATTATGAGGGGAGCATGCTTGTGTTTGTTGTAGGGGCTAGACTGTAGCATGGCCTTGGTTTTCTTGTAATTTAGTAGCAGCTTTTGCCTACTGAACCAGTCCTCAAGTTTATTGAAAGAGTTCTGCAGTTCTGTTTGTAGGGCAACCTGAGAGGTGCTGCTGCTTAGCAACATGGCATCATCCACGTACTGAATAAGGTTGGTGTCACAGGCTGTGGGTAGGTCATTTACAAAGAGGCTGAAAAGCAGGGGCCCTAGAATTGATCCTTGAGGGACTCCTAGGAGTACATCTCTGGAGCTGGATAACATCAGCCCGATTTTGACTTGCTGGCTCCTGTATGTTAGATAGTCATTGAACTCATTCACAATGTTTGGTGCCACACCCAATCTTTGGAGCTGGGGTACTAGTAGAAGGTGGTTGACAGTGTTGAAGGCTTTGGTGAGGTCAATGAAGATGGACCTCACCAATTTGCCTTCATCCAGCACCTTGTGTGCATAGTCAGTGTATTGCAGCAGTGCTGCATTGGTACTGTGTTTTTGCCTGAAGCCATGTTGGTTTGGGCAGAACAGATTGTACTTATTGAGGTATTCTGTGAGTTGACTTGCTGCGATTTTTTCCAAAGTTTGGATAGTGGGGAGAGGATAGATATTGGCCTGTAGTTTGACACCAGCACCTTGTCACCATTCTTATGCAATGGAGTTACCAGAGCTTGTTTCCATACCTCTGGAAATTGAGCTAGGGCCAAGGATTTATTAAATAGCATTGTTATAGGCATGATAAGAACATCAAGGGTGAGAGATAGTAACTTCATGTCTAGCTTGTCACTCCCCAATCTGGTTTTGCCTAGGACTTTCCAGACCATTGTTAGGGCCTCCTTCACCATCACCTTCTTAAAGTAGAAGGATGGGTGGTTAGTTATGAGCAGGATGGTACAACCTTGGTCCTCCACAGGCAGAAGGTAGTCTGAAGGCAGCACTGAGGACAGGTCTGTAAAGGCCTGGTTAAAGGCATCAGCAATGGCTAGCGGATCTGAGGCAGATGAGCTATTAATGTTGAGCATCTTAGGGTGCTGCTTTTGATCTTTACCAAGGATATTCATGTTGTTGTCCCAAAACCTCTTTCCATCTCCCCATGTGTTGTTAAGCTGGGTCTTATGGAAATTGGCTTTTGCGAGCTTGGTAAGTTTGGTGCACTGATTTCTAGCCATTTTGTAGCACTGTAGGTCATGCTTGCTGCCTGAGTTTAAGACTTCTTCCCAGAGACAGTCCCTCTCCTTTAGGAGGGAGAGGAGCTTGCCATCAATCCAGCCATTAACCTACCCCCAAATTTTCTGTTTTGTGCATGGTGCATAGATATCACAGATGGAATTGAAGCCCTCAGTGAAAAAACTAAAGGTCTGGTCCAGCGTAGGTGCTATGTTGATGGGGGACCAGTTGTAGGCAGACAGGGCCAATTTGAGGGATCCAAGTTTGCCTTTCCACAGAACCCTGCTGTTGAGGAGGCGTGGTGAGCGTTTGTCAAGTTTAGTGGTCCATATAAAAGAGATTGGGGAGTGGTCGCTTAGCACATCCAGAATAACCGTGAGTTCAGAGAATCGAGTCGGTGAGCTAGCTAAGACCCAGTCAATAAGGGTGCTGGTACCAGCCTTGTAGTTCTCCATGTAGATGCAGAAATGAACATAACTTTGGTCTTTTTTGCATTCAAATGAAGCTTCAACTGTAGAAGAATATACTGAAGGATATCAAATTCACACTGTAGCTCTGCGCAAGCCAGCACAAATGTGGGCTTAGGTGTATAGAGTACTGTGTCTTCTGCGAAAAGTTGCATGTTTGCGATATTGATTTTTGTGTCTATCTTATTTATGTAAACAACAAAGAGAAGTGGTCCCAAGATAGACTCTTGTGGCACCCCTCTCGGAAGTAATTTTAGAAATGAGCGGTCCCCTTGTGCCTTAACTTCTTGTTTCCTGCTGATCAGATTGGAGGTGAATCACTTCATAGCAAAGTCATCTAGGCCAAGACAGTGCAGAGTGGATAGAAGCAGGTTGTGATCCATGGTATCAAAGGCCTTGCTTAGGTCTAGAAAGAGTGCACATATGTGTTTTTTTGAGTCCAGCGCAATTTGTCAAATGTTAGTAAGTTTAGCAAGGCTGGATACCATGCTGTGCTTAGGTCTAAAGCCAGACTGAATTGGGTTTAACAGGTTATTAGACTCCAGGTATTCTCTTAATTGGTTGTTGACTAGCTTTTCCAGTAGTTTAGATAGTAGAGGTGACAAGGAAATAGGCCTATAATTGTTAAGATTGCAAGTGCCACCAGGTTTGAAGAGAGGTATGATGTGAGCTATTTTCCAGCATGCTGAAAGCTCACCTAGGGATAAGGAGAGGTTAAAGAGATGTGTAATGGGGGTGGTCAGGTAATAATAACCTATTTTTAAGAAAAAGGGCTCTGGGTGATCAGCGCCAGCACTTTTCTTGATGTCCAAATTAATAAGTAAGTTTTCGACCTGCTTGTAAGATATCGGACTGAAACTAAAGGAAGGAAGATTCGAAGGTTTGTTTGAGGCAGGGGGTGGGATCTTCATTGAAGGGCTTGGTTGGGATCTTACTTGCGGGAGAAACATCGAAGGCCAGCTCTGCCTTAGCAAAGTGGTTGTTGAGTTGTTGCAGAATATCAGCTTTTTCAGAGAAGGCATTATTTCCTGAGATCATTTTTTAGGCAGTGGGGATGAGGGCATGTGGCCTTGAATATCCCTAAAGATGTTCCAAAACTTAACAGCATTGTTTTGTGATGATTCAAGGGAAGTGTGGAAGTATCTGGCTTTTTCAGCACTTATAAGTTTTGTGCAAAGATTTCTAGCACTTCTAAAGGCTGTCCAGTTAGGGTAAGAGTACACTGACAACAATAAGATTTTAAAATTTACATTGAGTACTATGTGTGAATCCACACCATTCCAGATGTTACCCTAGTTCTTGATCCCCATGCAAGATTGCCAGTTGTTACCTTGTCACAGCTCAATTGCTGAATTCTATTTTGTGTTTGAAAACCTTTTGTCTTTGCATGAATCAAAGTCTTTGAGCACACAATCTACATTGATTTCAATGTCTTGATGTATATGTAGAAGAACAGGTCCGGTAAGGTGTTCTTTGCTCATGCTGTTTCTGATCCAGGTCTTGACCCTCCACAAGGCACTGAATGATTGTTCTATGCTCGCCAGACTGACTGGCATAGTGGCCAAGACTGATAAGGTGGCATTTATGTTGCAGTACAGATCTGGATTCAGTTGTTGCAAGGTTGTCAGAATCGAATTTGGTCTATCTGCCAAAGGTACACCACACCACTTGGTGTTCCATAGTTCCAACTCCACTTCAAGGTCTTCCAAGCTGCTTAGGTCCATTTGATAGACAGCAAACAAGTCTGTTGTCTGTGCCTCCTGCAGAAACCCAAGTTTTTTTGCTACAAGTTACTGGGCAAGGAAACGAGAGCAGCAGTCGATAAGCTGCTCTTGCAGTTCAGAAATCATATGGTCTAAAAATTGAATAAATATGTTACACCTGTAGTATTCTTCAGGAGTGGCAGCATTGATATTGCTGCATTGTGTTTGCCTTCCACATGTTCGGGGCATCGACTCTTCAATACATGCAGCATCTGCCAAAGCCATAATATTTTGATGCAGCTCTCCAAATGTCTTCTCTGAACTCTCCCTCATGTGCTTCAGTCATCGAATAAGTGTGAAGGTTTCTTTAGAGGCCTGAATTAGATCAATGCTAACCCATTGCAAGTAAAGATTTTTTTTATTTTAGTCTTTTGGTAACCAGGTAAGGTCCACTAGGCACAAGTGCCTGCTTTCAGGGGTGACCTGGGAGCACTGGGTGGTTAAGTGACTTGCTTAGAATCACACAGAATGTAAGTGGAGGTTTTGAGAATTCAACCAAGGTCTGGTCTGTTGGATGTACTGAGCTCATTCACAGCTAATTTCTCTAACCTCTAGGCTATACTGCCAATGATGCCAAAGATGGAGTGGCTTTGTTCTGGTCAAAACAAAATCCACACTACACAGTGTCACAAGGAAGTCAAATCTCAGTATTGCAACCAATAATCTGTCCCCTTCACTGTCATATTCAGCTATCTTTTCTAGAGTGCTGGGTACCACTAAAATCTTGTCTTTGAATCTTGACAGAGAATCCATTTGGCTTATCCATCTGGTGTTTCCAGCTGCAGGAACTGATGATATATTGTCTGCTGGCTCATCATCATAGTCAGATGGGAGATTGCAGAATTCTCTGAGCTCCGACAGAAAGGAATTATGGCGCTTATACGAAGATTTCAGTATTAAGATTATTTTCTTAGTAGTTTCAAACATATTTGCTATTTGTCTTGTGAAACATGAGTGGACAATTGCAGTGTTCAGGCTGTGAGCCTCACAAATAGTGTACATTGCTTCGGGGGCCACTGCCTTGATCTTTGCTTGCACACTGTTGAATCTACCGCTCATGTTGCTGCCTTTGTCATAGCCTTGTCCTCTCATCAATGTGGGATCCATGCCCCAGGCTGTTAACCGCCACAGGAACAGTTCTGCGAGACCATGACTGGTGCTGTCAAAATCTTCCATGAATTCCACAAAATCTTCATGGATTTCAACATTCCCGGAAAGGTCACGATGTACATAGCGTACAGCTAATGAGATCTGTTCCTTTGTGGATATGTCCATAGTAACATCTGCTGTGAAGCTGTACCACTTTGCTTCCTTTACATTGCGCAAGATTTTTATCTGCACCTGTTGTTCCATTACCCTTATCAATGCAGTGACATATACGTGACATTCTTTGGATCTACTGTGATGTGTTCTTGTAGCTCTGGATCCATCTCCACAGTATACTGTACAATGGTATTAAAGTTGCCAAGCACACTAGATTTGCCTCTTAGTGCAATGTTTTTCCTTCCACAAAAGAGAATAATCAGACTTATGAGACGTTGTATATGCATGGTCCTCTCTGTCATCCTGTTGGTGCACTCTAGAAGAGATTGGCTTGCAGTTCTTAACTTCCCAGCACAAACTGAGAGAAATGCATCTGCTCTAGCAACAGCATTCCCATGATCGTTTGCTTTGCTGTGCCTTTCCAGAGTCTTCTTCCCATTGGACCAATTCCTCATTGGTGTAAATACCAGAATCATGCAACTGGAACTGAATACAAAGCACAGAGTGCAGAATACACCATCCAGCTGCATTGAATATCTTGCAAATTTGTAATCATGCAAAAACTGTGCATTAAAACACCTGAAACACTGGCGTGGACCTTCAGGACCCATCAAATGCCTTGGAAAGTGAAAGCCTGGTGGTGGTAGCCACTGTGTTTCCAGAATTTGCTTCTTTTCAGCATCTGTAAGATGTGCCTGATTAAAACAGATAAGGTCTTCAGAGCTACAAGGATTCTGATCTGGTTCCCGGGGGATGCTCTTAGTTGGGACGTCCTCAGTGACTGCTTCTTCCAGTGGACAGCTGGTAGTCTGGAAAGCTTCAATGGTATGTTCTTCCAGGGAACTGCTCAGATTCTGGATAGCTTCCATCAAGGTAGATTCATCCAGGGAAAGGATTAGCTTCCTCGAGTACAGCATGCAAGGTTGAATCTTCAACTTCACTTTCATCTCTTAAGAGCAGTGCACAGTTATTCAATGCATTCTCAGTGGCACTTCTGTGCTGTGGCTCTGTGTTGCCAACCCTGAAACACACAAATGCTTTAACTTTAACATGTACTGTGCCAAACAACTTCCAGTGCTTGTTATAATACAATGCATTGTCAAGTATGCATTTCTTACCCCGAGGCTGATGAACCTCGAGTGAGAAAGGACAGCATCACCCTACACATTTTTGCAGTTTCCTCCATTCTGGCATGTTTTGCCTTTTGGACATGTGCTCCAGATGGCTTCTTGCGTATTCCAGTCTCCATCTTGTGAATGAAGAGATTAGCCTTAGAAATGCAAGAATAGGACTCCATTGGAAAGACATGTAAATACAGCAGATGCTTAAAGGGGAGGTTTAAGGGCTGTACTTTACCTTGATGTAGTGGACAAATTGTTCAGTGAAGTGGAGCTTCTGACCGACGTGTATTCAATGCTGCTCCTGTGTAACCACAGCTAGCCCCTGCCTTTCATAAGGCAAACAAAAAAAAATAATTAATAGCCCAACTAGTACAAAGCAAGAATGTCTTATGACAAGAAAAAGGGTAACCAGAGGTAGTGGGATTGAGCCAATCGGCTGCCGCCGCTGTGAGTAATGGTAGTTAGCATGATTACAATTTTAGGTAACCATTCCTCTAACTATTAAGTTAATCCAAAGGGGGTACTCTGCCCCAATTAAGCAGTATGTTTTTTGAAATGATGGTGCCGACACAATTACTAATAGTCTGTTTATAATGTACAGGTGGTACGGGGAGCCCTTATTACCAACTGCATTCCAAAGTTTTACAATGTTATATGATAAGATTGGTTTATAATGCTTCTTGAATCAGTCAATGGCATAACACATCAGTACAATCAGGATTCCTTTTTCAGAGGTAAACACTGGTAACAATCCACTAGCCAAATGCTGGTGGATTCTGTATCAGGCTAGTAAGTTTACTTTAGCCTCGTGGACTTTGTACAGCAGAAAGCAACATTTCAGTAAGTACACCAGCTGGACCAGTGGAAATGTCTATGGGGTAATGGGTTTTCCCAGTCCCGTTGGCTAGTGGCTACAAAACTCTATTTCGAGCAGTTTTTCTGAGAACACTTTTCACAAGTCCCTAGAGACTCCTCCAATGAGACAGCATACAAAATCAAAAGTTCTGCATGACTGAAATTTGTGTTCTCTTACAGTGTCTACAATGGCTGCTATCTGCTGGACATGCCTGTGCCAACTGAAATCCATGGATGCCTGTGCAGTGCTGTTGCCCGTGAAACTCCTACCAGTCAACCCAAGAACAGCCAGCGCCAGATTGCTTAATATGTTGCATTTACAATTGTTGTCACAGTCACAGCAGGATGTTTTTGTGACTGTTATAAAGCTATAAAAGTTACCCATCGCATTAAAGACTGAATATTTGTTTACTGTATTAGCCCATGACAGAATAAACACGTTGACGCATTTTTGTGCTCCATTGCCTGTACAAGTTATTTAAAAATAAAATGACTGAGGTTCCATGACAACAGTAAGTAATGGTTAGCAGCATAGCAGAAGCAGGCACTGTAAGCAGGAAAATGCATTGCTTGGATTAATGGAATCCATTCTGGTGTTTGGGAACAAAAGTAAGTGAACAATGTTAGATGCAATGCATTATACAAACTAGTTTCTTTTAGTATCCAACTCTGTATGCAGTGTATGAACCACATTCTTACATGCGAGAAGTTCATGAAGTCCATAACATACCCAACATTGCTTCACACTGCCCATTTTGGAGTGAATGCAGGATGTATAAGGAGAGTATAGGGTGAATGCAGGATGTACTTTATGTATTTTCATGTGATCATGTACTGCGGGACACAGCAGAGTTTGATGCCAACAGAATGTTTGCACAGCCTTAACATTTTCCATGTTTCACTTACTGAATCATTTTTTTTTTGTGGAGTTTAAATACTGGTGTATTCCAACAGCACTTGCTTACTACCTTGAGCCTGCTCCTGGCACACTCATGCACTATAATGAGTGTCACATTATCACGGTTTTGTATGTTTATATGTTCTTTTGTATGATTTTGGACATGTATTGTAATGTACCCAATGTTCCACAACTGTTTATTGAACAGAATACCTTGTGTTTAAATTGCTACAAACATGTACTACCCACATGCTGTTATAACTGCTCATCCTTCACAACTCTATGTAACTAACCCCCTTCCCAGGTCACACCATGAGATGAGCAACCTGTTCAGTGTGCCCTCCTGGTGAAACATTTCAATAAATAAAATAAGCTAACATGTTGGAGAACTAGGAACACCACAGAACACTGTCATTCACTAAAAATGCCACCAACAGCTTAATCTGGTTCAAAGTCAGTTCACATTCTTCTGTATCCCTGCCACCAGGTCATGCACTGAAAGTAGGCAGCATTTGTAGTGTGCACTTACCCAGCTGATAAACAAAAACTACACAAGGTACCAAAGTCAGGTAGGACAGCCTGAGGTTACTGCTCTTTTACAGGTCCTTGGTAAAGCCTCATCTAGACAAGTATGTGTAACAAGGGATATAGAAGTGTGTCCCTATATTCCAGGCTAACCTCATTTTGGTCTAAAACATAATGTATCTGTGTAAGAAATAATGGCCTATATGATTGAATCATATTAAAACTTGTAAAGCTACAAGTTTAACTGAGCCACAAGTTGTAATATTAAAGTGTCTTTTGATATTTGCATTGATTATGTGAGTAATAGAAAACAGGTGTCTTAAGTGTCTGCAAAGACTGAAATACAGGGATAGAGTTCAAGTTACCCTTTTGACTATTATTATTAGGACAGGCCAGAATGTCTGTATGCACATTCCTAAGTGCAAGCCTATTTCTTCCTCCTAGACCTTAGTAACTGGTAATAACAATTATTGCTAGCCTTATATAGTAATATCATTTACACTATTAATACATTTGTGCTGACAAGAGAATAGCTCTTACATATACTAAAAGGAGAATTGCCTTTTAAGTTGATGTTTGTATTTGTCTTGGACCAGTCATAGACAACCATGGAAAATAATGATACTGTCGTCCACTATATAAGCAAGCCAAAATTCACTGTTAGTTTGAAGAATGAAGGATGTACCACTTGTAATCTCTCGCTGTGATTATTGTTATAATCATTAAATTCTTCCGCCATCAGCCTCATCTCCGTTCGTCTCCTTTCTAAGTATTAGTAATAGATAATTGTAATTTTTTCCAACGCTACAGTATGGCATAATGGCCAAATGCTGGTTGATTTTGTAGTGGGCTAGTATGATTTTCCATTATCTAGCAGCACTTCAGGCTTGTGCTGGAGTCCTGGGTAAAATGTCAAGTACATCAGCTGGGCCAGTACAGAAGTCTGTGGGGCTAGTTGATTTTCCCAGTCACTAGCCCTGCAGATTAGTGACTGTAAAATTTACTTTCAGCCCTGGTATGGGTTCAGTACTGTCACCCATATTTCAAAAAGGACATTGACCTGCTGGTGAAGGTCCAGAGGGCTACAAAGAAGAGGGTAAGGCATAGGAGAAGAGGTTGAGTGCACTGAACTTGTACTCCCTAAAGACATGCAATAGCAATAGAGATAGAGAGACAGGACATGATTTGGCCTCAAGTACTAGAAAAGGGATAAATAAGGTGGAGAAGGAGTCTTTATGCCAAGGGAGCAGCAACCATAACACAATGGGTCAGTCTTAAGCAGATGGATGGGAGGTTTAGGTCGGAGGGAGGTCAGGAAGCACTTCACAGAGCGGGTGGTGGACACTTGGAATGTGCAACCAGAACAGAAGAGATGATCTTGTTGAAGACAGTGGTCAGCTTTAGGAGAGGCTAGGATAGGCATGGGGGAAGGTAAGGATAATGTTTAGGGAAGACAGGAGGTGGGGGGGGCAGTAACAGTAGCTCAAGCTGTGTGCCCCGCAATATGAGCAGATGCAATAGACCAAATGGCCTGCTAGACTCTTTGCAGGTTCATAAAATTAACAAAAAAAACTCCATAGCACCGACATCTACCCTTTATTACTGGGTGCTCATAAAGAGTCAGAGTAGAAACACTTCTCACTCTCGCAGTGCTCAAAACCAGAGTTCGGCAGAAGATGATAAATAATGTTCCCCTGTTGGCACTGTCTTGTCTCCATTGATTTCCAAGTAGTACTACATAATGATTAACTGCACATTTTGGCTGCCTAATTTTGCAGCAGCCAGCACCTGTATAATGCTTTTTTGGCATAATTATATTAAAACAAGCATTTGTCAATGCCGAATGTTTGCTTGCTGGCATTGGCAGTGGTAGTGTAGAAGTTACAGAGCTGCATAATAGGAATGGCAGTGAGGTATTGAACTGAAGCCAACCCCACCACCACCTTGCAGAGAGTGACAGACATTGGGGTGTGCGTTTGGGTCATCAGGCATCACGGCCACGCCATTTCATCACACCCCACCCTGCAGACACTGACAAGTGTCACGGTGTTCCTTGGGGTCTTTGGCCCTTATGCACACCCCATTTCTTTAGGAAATATGGTGAGATGGGTGTGATATAGGAGAATGGGGTGAAGTTTGGGGTCAAAGAGTCCAAGGCATACCTCGATGCCTCTCACTGACTGCAGGGTGTGGAATGGTATGAGCATCACAGGCAAGAATCCCAAGTCACATTCCTGATGCCTGTCATTCTCGGATTACAGGGTTGGGCGTT
This sequence comes from Neoceratodus forsteri, assembly GCA_016271365.2. Lineage (NCBI taxonomy): Eukaryota > Metazoa > Chordata > Ceratodontiformes > Ceratodontidae > Neoceratodus > Neoceratodus forsteri. The sequence goes on along the minus strand of JADMNL010000035.1, from coordinate 25,751,550 downwards.
ATGGTTGGAAACCCTAATACCTCAGGCATTCGTTGGTATTTTTACTCCAAATTTTCAACATATTTGTTTTGTGACCCCACTTCATGAACAGGGGGAATATCAGTTTGTTAGCCGAAAGCTGCTTATGCACAGTGACTACGGCATTTAGCACCACAGGTGCAAAAACATTCTGAACAGGATGTAAAAAATGACAGTTGTACTGTTCATGGGGAGGTGTAAAAAATGGCAATGTGGCAAATCTGTAGTAAAAATATTTTAAAAAATGGTGAAGTCACGAGCGTACATAGAAACTTCAGTCTTGAAAGCTATCTCTCCCCGCTTTGCCTCCTTCTACCTGTCTACCCCCTTGTCCTCTCTCTCCCTTTCCTCCCCCAGGGCATTTCCTGACCTTTATCCCTCCTCTCTCTCTCTCTCCCCCCTTTAGAGCTCTTATCCTCACCCTCTACCCTCTGACAATGGCCTTCCTACGTGCATACCCCCTTCTCTCTCACCTGCAGTGCTTATTTCCAAGATTGCCCTTGGCTGGTTATGTCATGCTACCTAACATTTGGCACATTTTGAATTACTGGAATTTTCTAAGCCTCAGTCTCTTACTTCTTGTTATTGTGTAACTATGTATTATTATGTTGACCTTTGTATGCATGTATGTATACCCCCATTCCTTCGACGTGGAACCTTTGTAAATGAGCAGTTCCTGCTCAAAGGTATTTGTAATCCTAGATTTCAATAAAATAAAATAAAAAAAATAAAACTGTGCAACACACACCCGTAATATAATTAGGTTGGGGATTTTTTACAGCAGATTGTCAACTCAGGCATTTTGGTGCCTCCGATCATGAACAGTGTCACTGTGATTTTCTTTATCTGTGCCGAACAATGATTTCCCACAGCGACCACGCATCTCTGCACTGAAACTGTGAAAACACACTTCAGCCATGTTGTGAAAAATGACAGCTGTTCATAAGGAAGTGTGGAAAAATGCCACTGGTGAAAATCTGGACTGAAAACATTACAAAGTTATGAACTAAAGAGGGTGCGTGGAAACTATGCAATGCTCACTCGTAACACGGTCATTTTATGGACTTTTGTCACCAAATTTTAAACATAGCCATTTTAAGACCTCTGCTCATGAACAGTGTAACTGTGATTTTCTTAATCTGTCCTAAACATTGCTTTCGCACACCAGCAGCACCATTGTGCGCGCTACATGTGCGAAAACACATTTTGGGTGACATATGAAAAATTGCAGCTGTACTGTTCATAAGGAAGTATAATAAAATGGCAATGTTGAAAATCTGGAGTGAAAATATTAAATTTGCAAACTTACGAGCATGCATAGGAACTGTGCAACGCACACTCGTAAAACAGTCATTTTTAGGAATTTTTTCACCAAATTTTCAACATACCCATTTTAAGACCTCTGCTCATGAACAGTGTCACTGTGATTTTCTTAATTTGTCCCGTACATTGATTTCGCACACCAACTGCGCCATTGTGCGCTGCATGGGCGGAAACACATTTTGGGTGAGATGTGAAAAAATGACAGCTGTACTGCTCATCAGAAGGTGTGGTAAAATGGCAATGTTGAAAATCTGGAGTGAAAATATTGAAAATTTGTGAACTTATGAGCCTGCGTAGGAACCGCGCACACATTATTCATAAACAGTCATTTTTGGAATTTTGGCACCATTTCTAACATGAGGTTTGGGACCTTCTCATGAATGATGTCTGTCATGCATTAGTTCAGGCGGTGATTTCAAACAGTGATTGTGAAATCACCCTTCGGGCCCGAATAACACCATGACAGTGACATCATTCATGAGAAGGGGTCCCAAAAACCCCATGTTGAAAATTTGGTGCAAAAATTCCAAAAAATGCCTGAGATATGCAACAAAGTTGAAAACCCCCTATCTACATAGAAACATAGAAACAGAATTTGACGGCAGATAAGGACCACTTGGCCCACCCAGTCTGACCATTTTCCTGCCTACTGGATAAGCTGCAGATCCCAGTTAACCAGCAGCCTACTTCTTCCTACCCCCAACCCCTAGAATTACTTTATGACTGTCCCATGCATGCTTGAATTCCACCGCTGTTTTTGACTCCATGACCTCCTCCGGAACCCGTTGCATGCATCCACAACCCTCTCTGTGAAAAAATACTTCCTTAAATTACCTATGAACCGCCCCCCCATCTTCAAATTGTGCCCCCTTGTTCTTGCACACCTCTTTTTTTGAAAGATGCTACCCTTTGGACTATGTTGATTCCTTGAGGTACTTGAAAGTTTCTCATCATGTCCCCTCCCTCCTTTCCTTGAGGCTATACATATTAAGCTCCTTAAGTCTCTCTTCATATGTCTTCTGGTGCAGACTCTGCACCATTTTAGTTGCCCTCCTCTGGACAGCTTCCATCCTGTCTATGTTTTTTGAAGACTGGGTCTCCAGAACTGCATGCAGTACTCCAGATGGGGTCTGACCAGCTGTCTGTACAGAGGATAATAACTCGTCTTCTACTGGTGATGCCTCTCCCTATGCATCCCAGTATCCCCCAGCCCTCCTTGCTGCCCTCTCACATTGCTTGCCCACCTTTGGGTCATCTGATATGACTACCCCCAGGCCCCTTTCCATTTTTGTTGTTGTTAATATCTCACCCCCCATTGTGTACTCTTACCCTGGAGTTTTGTTTCCCAGGTGCATTACCTTGCACTTCTTAGCATTGAATCTAAGCTGCCATACATTTGACCATTCCTCTAACCTTGCCAAGTCCCTTTTCATACTTTCCACCCCACCTTGTACATCAACTCTGCTGCAGATCTTTGTGTCATCGGCAAAGAGACATACTTTTCCTTCCAGTCCCTCTGCAATGTCACTTATAAAGACATTGAAGAGGACCGGTCCTTATACTGAACCCTGCGGTACCCTACTAGTAACCCATCTTTCTTCAGAGTGGACTCTATTACTCTCTTTGTCCTATTCTCCAGCCAATTTTTTACCCAGGCTGTCATCTTGGGACCCACTCCCAGCTAGCTAAACTGTATATTAATCTTTTATGTGGGACTGTGTCAAATGCCTTGCTAAAGTCTAGGTAGGCCATGTCCACAGCCCCTCCCTGATCTACTACTTTGGTCACCTAGTCAAAGAAATCTATCAGATTTGTCTGGTATGACCTTCCTGCTGTGAATCCATGCTGCCTTGGGTTCTGTGCCCTTCTGGCCTCTAGATACTTGACAATTCTTTCCTTCAGAAGTGATTCCATCATTTTCCCTACCACTGAGGTTAAACTAACAGGTCTGTAGTTTCCTGCTTCTGCCTTGCTCCCACTTTTGTGAAGGGGAATCACATCTGCCCTCCTCCAGTCCTTGGGTACCACCCCATCCTCCCATGATTTGTTAAACAGGGTAGTCAGTGGTGTCGCTAATTCTACCCTTAGTTCTTTTATAATTCTGGGATGAATCCCATTAGGTTCCATTGCTTTGTCCACCTTCAGTTTTAAGAGTTCTTTCAGAACCCTTTCTTCTGTAAATGGGCTGGTATCAACTTCTGTATCCAGAGTGTCTAGCCCATTAAACAGCTTACTGGCATTTCCTCAGTTTGCGGTCAGCTTTGAAGAGTGCAGACGTGTTCCCGGTCCACTGAAGATCATCATGCTGAGGTCCGGAGGTAAGTATGGGGTGAGGGGGGTGTGGGGAGGCAGGGTGCGCAGTGGGTGGGTGCGGGTTGTGGGAGGGGCCAGGGAGACTATGTGGGACTGTTTTTTTCTTTACAGGTGTTCTTTTTGTTTCCAATGATGATGCAGGATGTTTGCCATGCTGGGGTGGGCTCCCCAGCATGGCACAAGAGTGGCATTCAGCTGACGGGGATTGGGCACCCCGTCCGCCCAAAGCATCGATTGCCACACTGGGGTGGGCTCCAGCATGGCACCCAGTACTCGGGGTGGAGAGGCAGTGAAGCCGGCGAGTTGGACACCCCCGTCGGCTATATCATGAATTGCCATGCTGGGGTGGGCACCCAGCATGGCATTTGGAAGGCTTTGGGGGGGGCCGGGGCAGTGCAGCACATCCCCCATGGGCTATAAAGTGTGTGCATGCATGCGGGGGGTGCGGACACCTGTGTGTGTGTGTGGGGGGAGAGCTGCACATGAGCAAGCGATATTGCTGCTCACTGAAGTGTTGCTCCCCCTTTGAACTGTATGCCACTGCATTTTGGAGCTTGTCATAGACAGCTCCAGCATGCATTGGCTTACAGGGGCTGCGCCTGCCGACACACTGACTGAATTGGAAGAGGGGGTGACACACCTCTAAAATCTCGGATGATGGCACTATGTTTCTTGCACATGCGTGCAAGCAAACATAACAAACATAATAAATGTATCTTAATTTTTGAAGACCGGGTTTTTTTTTTTTGTGCGTGCATATGTGACATATGAATGAGGGATCCACTCACTGTAGATCAAGTCAGGATGTGAAATGGCGCAGGTACATGGGGGGTGAACAAAGTGGTAGACAGTAAGCCCTACCAGAGCTTCAGGCAGATGTAGCACAGCGATACATTGGGGGAGAACAAAGTAGTAGACAGTAAGCCCTACCAGAGCTTCAGGCTAATGTAGCACAGCTGGACTAAGGCAAGAGAGGATGTGACATGGTACAGGTACATGGGGGGGTGAACAAAGTGGTAGAAAGTAAGCCCTACCTGAGCTTCAGGCTGATATTGCACAGCTGGACTAAGGCACAAGAACCCACGGCTTGTTATAGTCCCCATTTATATGTCCATTTATGTTCTTACAGCGCTGATTGCCTAACTGAGCCAAGATGTAAAACAGATACTAAAATGTCAGGTTTATTTCAGGTGACCAGGATCGTAGTGGGGAGAGGGGGCAAGTGAAACAATGTCCTGAGAATGTGCTTAAACTTATTAACCATTGCTGTGCCATGGAGTGATACACTGGTCCAGAATCCCTATACATTCAAATTCTGTTTGCAGCCTAAAGGTGCTTAGGTGGACTGGCATTTACATTACTCAGCAGCAAATCTTTTTCATACTTTTTGTGATCATCGGTTAAGATATAACCACTAACTGAAGACAGACACTTGGGGGCATGAAACTGTGCTACCAGCAAAGTTGCATTTGCAAAGCCCTGAATATTTATCTGTTGGTAATGAAATGAAAACAGTCAGCTGATAACATTCAGCCACTGTCCATTGCATAGAATAGACATCTCACTGATAGATCTGGAGCAAAGGGACATCCACTTGTCAATAACACCACTACAGCACTAGACACTGAAGAAAGAAGTTCATACATTTTCATGACTGTTAACTTTTTCAGCATTTTAAAACAGTTACTTAGCATCTGCACTAAGATGTTACACGTCGCTGAACTGAATTGTGACACCAGAATCCCTGCGATCAACATTTGTCAGCAAAAGTGAATTGAAAAAATCAATAGATGTATAAAATGGTAAGTGACATGAGTTAATAACAACATATCTGCATGTAATACTTGGCTTAAAATTTGAGCACCACCATGTTCTGCACCACAGCGTCAAACAGGGATGCCATTTATAATTCAGCTAATGTCAAGCAGTTTTCAAGCCATAAAAATAATTACTGTATCAGTATGATGGCAGCAACGGGATCAGGAAATTATGAAATAAAATGCAACAACAGCACCCCCATGGGCCATATATTGTCTTGGTGGAGAGTGCATGAAGCACCAGGGTAGGCTGTTAGGCAGCTTCAGATTCACCAGAGAAAGGGTGGATTCGATTGTGAGTCTACGGTTGAATTTGTGTTTTCTTTTTCTATACCTAGTTTTCGCTATTTTGTTAGGGCACATGTTCAACCCTAAGATGTTTAGGGTCACAAGGTGATGTGACTTCATTGAGCATCTGATTTGAGAAAGAGCTATGTGATTCTATCTAAATGCCAGCTCACTGCAATTCAGAGAAAAAAAAAGTTTTGAAGCTGCATTACCAGACTAAGTGTGCAGTTTAGTGAATTACCACACAGGGGTGTGTATATGACAACACTAAAAGGTGCATTAAAGTGCTTCAGTCATGAAAACCTCCCCCACTGGCTGCTGCCGAAATGCATAACAGTATGTTTTCCTTTGTGCATTCTGGCCGTTCTTTGCTTCAGCAGCAGGTAGTACAGTATGCTCAAGTTCATTTGCATAGGTTTTAGCAGTGGGGAGTTCACATTGATAGAGTCTAGTAAGAGAAAAGACTTGGAATTACACATACAACAAAGTCTGAGTTTTCACATCAAATGCTGAGGTATTTTTTTTCTGGAGGATTAGAACCCATGGAGTCCATGAAGGTGTGCTTTGGAGAGCTGGCGTGTGTAACGACTGTTAGGCACCCACACATTTTGGTGGTCCTGCTGTGGCAGGGAACAGTTTATTAAAGTAATGATGTGTGGCTTGTCTCTCTAAGCTAGACAAGACTACACCATCCTGTCAGGTAACCAACACAGTTGATCTGTGTGTGTGGGGGGGGAGGAGCTGCTCACTGAAGCGTAGCTCCCTCTTTCAACTGTATGCCACTGCATTTTCAACTGCTGTCATAGACAGCTCCAGCAGTGATTGGAGAACTGTGACCATGCCTGCAAACACACTGACTGAATTGGAAGATGCTGACACACCTCTGAAAAACTCAGATGATGGCACTATGTTTCTTGCACATGCGTGCAAGCAAACATAATGAGCACTTATAATAAAAGTGATACGCACATGTAAGCACATGACCTGCTTTTCATGGGCAGCATTAACAGCAGCAGCAACTTCGGTCATAGGCCCTAGGGCATTACTGGTATCGTTACTTGCTCATTTTAATGGTTACAGTACAGCACCGTGCTGGTGCTGACAGCTGCAGATTTAGGCTGCTAAAATGTGAGCATTCGAAATGTACACCAATCCAACAGTATCAGCTCACTGAGCCAAAGGACAAAGTTAATTTTTACCATTCCTTAGATATTGTATTCAGTTTAATTGGACTTTGTTTCCCCCGACTGCCGCCACTGACACACACACACACACACACACACACACACACACTGAATTACCCCCCCCAAAAAAGTCTCCATTCATTTCCAAGTACTACTTGATGAACAGCACATTTTGACTGCCTAATTTTTCAGCAGTCAGCACCTGGATAATGTTTTTATGTGAATTATATTAATAAAACAAGCACTTTTAATAAAAAGTCACATTGGTAAATGAGCAATATCCTTTTTCTGACAACATGTAGTTCACCGTTATCGTTCATACACTTCTCGGACTTGGAAATGTTAAGACATTTGCCAGATGTAGCAGTCAGTGAACAATTATTTCTATCCCTCCAGCTCCCAGGTCTCACTCATGACCACCAGCCCCAGTATGGTCACCATTCCACTCAAAGAGCTCAAGGAAAACGTTTTATTATACAATGGCAAGAAAATTTCCGGCTCTGATTGGTCAGTGTGTCCTTTTCACAGTGAGGTTATCCCAGCACAACCTTACTGTATTGAGTTGCTCAATTACAGTAGTAATAGTAGTACTTTGCATTCTCTCTCTCTTCAGAAACAAAGATACACTGCCTCACTAAAAATCTACAAAAAACATTTTTTTATTTTTTTTTTTATTTTGTATAACAACGAGCCATTGTATAATAGCAATAATGCACTCCAGGATGTGGATTGTGCTGGGATAACCTCATTCCTGGGACATTGGTTGCACTAGGCCTGCGGCCTTGTGCCCAAACACCAAGGTATGAGGTTATCCCAGCACAACAGACACCCTGGAGTTCATTATTGCTTAATTTAGCCGTGCCTAGTCTTGATTCCGTCTCCCCCACCACCACAGTAACAAAGTTTACCATGTGACAACACTGTATGTTAACCCGCCAAAATAGTACCTGACTGAGGCTGAGCTGAATGCTGATGGTCGACTCTCATCTTCACTATGGGGAGGTTGTCCATGCCAAGTTGCTGGTGGGGTGGTCTGCAAAGTTCCTGGACTAGCTGTTAAATGGAGTCTGTGGGCCTATATGTAACCCATCCCAACCAGAATGCAACAAATTAAGTAGTCACACAAGGCTATTCTAGAACAAAGTAAACCCTGGCTGGCACAATTCATTCAGCTGCACCATAATACACAGTAGCTGTCTAGCGCCCATCTCTGTACTGATTCACTTTCAGTTTGAGCATATTCATTCTAAAAGTAAGGGCACATTGTGCACACACTGAGCCTTTTCTAGAGCAAGCTATAGTCAAAAGCAAAGAAAGCCTGACAGCATGTGATTGCCAGCATTTTTGTTTGCATTTTAAAGATTGCACTAAAGCAGTAACAAATCTTGCATCACCCCTTACATCCATTCCTGACCATTTTTATGCAACAAAAAAAAGACAAAATGTTACAAATAGACTAGAGATGCCAGGCTATCTCTTCTTTAGGACAGAGCTAACTAACCAATATAAAAAACAAGATCCACGTAGATATCTATTGAAGAGATATTGTTTTACAGAGAATATCCTGTGTATTTAGATTTGTTAGGCTGACAGCTCTGTGTCACAAACAGCCCCCATCCCTCAGTCCCCTGAACATTATGTCCTGCTTCTCCAAATGGCCCGATGCCATGAAACTTAAAGATCACATTCACATAATACTCCATGTCACAAATGCACTCCGCAGGTCAGGCCCTCTGCTCCCACAGTGCCAACTACAGAGCACAATAGTGTGAACAGGTAACAGACAGGGTATCCCTCCTGTCTGCTTTTGGGTCCAAATCAACTTTTTGCCTCAAGTTCTGGGGATTCAAACTGCGAACCTTATGCAAGCATACTCAATCATACAGGCTCAGATAATATTCTCTTTGGGGGGGATGCAACATATCTTCCGCTTAAGAGAACCTAACCAGGTATCCAAAATGAACCCTTAAAACTCTGTAAACAATCTTAGGTATAGTTTTACCTTTTACCAAGCTTAGTAACTCCATCATGCTTTTGAAAAGTTGGCAGACTTAAAAATACAGGCACTCCACGTGCAAAAAGAAAAACTGGGAAGACGCAGGCAGTATCTTGAAAAAAAATGGTATATCACAAAAAAAATGATAAAATAAGTGATATTAAACACAGAACAATATATCATACAGCTTACAATCTTATAAAACAAAAAGGAAGTTTCAAAATAACACTCCTACCAAAAAAGACGTAATTGCTTTCTAACTATTATCTTTCTAAGTGTGTTTTAAGTTAGGTCTGAGAACTTTGTTTCTTAAGAGCCCTCAAAAAAGATATGTCCCACATTTCAGATACATTTTCAACTCTATTTCCACACCCACTTGATGAGTCAGCTAGCTCCTCCTTTTAGAATATAAAATTACAAACATGACCTACCAGGAGGTATGTTAAATAATGTGACATCAGAAGAAAAAAGACATTTCCTATATATAACTCCTTAAGTAACCATTTTTCCTTTGAACTTAGCAATCTCAGCATTTGTCATTTAGTTGTTAAACTTGATAGGAACAGCCAAATTACTCTTTCTTTCCTGACATCATAAACTTTAGATTTTGTTTCAACTTTAAAAACCTGAGCTTGTCATAAAAGGTAATAAAATGCCCAGTGGAAGGAAGATAGTTAACAAAATGGTTCTCTGGGTCAGTTTTAATTACATCTTGGGGTTTCAGCTGCTGACATTGTAAGTCAAAGGCCAAATCTCTCAAACTGACATTTCATACACTGACCATTTATTTATAACATCAGTACCATACAATAATCATAACCAGCTGGCCAAGCGTCACACCCCTTACCTTGAATTAAATAAAGGGCACGCATACAGTCCAGCTATTATACAACCTTCTGTGTCACTTGTCAGCAGGAGTATACAGGGCAGATGTTCTCCTTTTCACCACTTGGACACCAGCCAAGTCTCTTCCCCAGAATAATCTGGGAAAAAATGCATACTTCTGCAACAGACTTCCGGAGTTTTACACTGCTCCCCGGACCCCAATAAACCAAAAACAATTGCAGAGATCATAAGAACCTACTGCTCTGGAGCTGACTGACAAAGCACGCAGGCAGTCGGTAAACAAACTGTCACCAGCTAGTTAAGTCGACCTCTCAGTGTCACAGGTGTGAAGACAGCCACTATGAATGCCACCTTTATTTCCTCTCCCGTTTTTTAGGGTAGGACGGGACTATAATGTTCAAAGGGTGTTCAGCCTTGAAGGGGTTTGTGAGGAAAAAACGAAAAACACACAAAGCAACACAAAAAGCAATCTCTCTCTTAAACCACATCAGAAAGTCTACTTGTCTCCTAAACAAGTCACCCTAAGTGGACTCTGCTTCTAACTGGAATTGATAACCAATTCTTATGTCTAACCAAGACAGTTAAAGTAGAATTCGCTTTTTTTTTTTACCACAACAAGTTCCCCTTCTCTATGTATTTGTATTACATAATTATCTGCCATCATTTTAATAGGAAATTAGAAGAAAGCATAGGAACTTAGAAACCATCGCATCAGCTAAAGTTACTACTTAACTGCTATGTAATCACCATTTGCATTGTAATTATTGACAATTACTATGAAGCGCTGTGATGAGATGATATAAAAGTGTGAGGAAAAGTGCCCGGGCTCTCATTTTTATAAGGAAAGGAACCTCAGTGCAATGTGCTAGGGCAGTGGTTGTCAACATTTTCTGGTCCGGGGCCCTTACTTTCTGCGGTCTTGCATGGAGGGGTACTGCATTATGAACATATAAAAGCTAAACAGCAGAAAATAAAACAGCACACCACTATAAATTAACATAAAAATGCTTTTATTTTAACTTTAATACTATTTAAAATCGCTAACACTGACCTACTTAAAAAACAAATAGAAACACCAGGCAAATGATGGTGCTATATCTAAATCATAAGTGCCAGCAAAATGAAAAAGCACTCATTATACAGACAAAAAATGGAGACACAAAAAAATTAAAGGGCCAAATGTTTTATTCTCATCAACTCAGTGGCACAACAACCAGCGGCAGGGTAAACAGAGCTGGAGTTAATGAAGAGGAAACACTTTAGGTTTCACCCAGCCAACTGCTGGGCTTCCTGAGAAACTGCAATGCATTATACTGCTGACCTGCCTTTATGAAGATAAATATTCTTAAACATATTACCATCAGGCATAAGCACTTCAGTTACGTCCTGACCTGCCACCATAGACTCAAACTGCTGACCTGACACCATTATTAAGCAACGCTAACCTGCAGTGCATAAAACTGCTGAACTGCCTTGATAAAAATAAATGACTACAATCAGCATCATTGTCCAGCAATAACAAACCATTCCTGTTAAAATCATTTTAAATAAATTTACCTAGTAGTTACTGCAGTCGTGCTATGGTTACAGAACGCAGGTATCCCAGCAGTGTTCCAGGTTGGTTGATACCGAGTTAAAGCAGAGCAGCAATACTTGAGTACACTCAAAAAAACAGCACAATGAAGTTAAAGCAGGGCAGGATTTAAAAACAAACAATACTTGGGCTATAGGCTACAGCCACTACAGTCTCCACGGGCACAGCACATAGCAAAACTGGGGGAACACCACAATAAAGTGGCTGCAGGGTAGTATTTAAAAACGAGTAGTATTTAAAAACGAGGAGCCAGACAGATTAAAATGGAGCTGCTTGCAATACATGGGCTACAGTACAGCCTCTGCAGTCACAGATGCAATAGACTGCCTGGAGAACCCCAAATGGAGCAGCAATAATTTGCACTGGCACTGGAGCAGCAATAATTGCAATTAGAGTTGAAACAATCACACTGGGAGTCCACAAGACTGAGAGACTGACATCCTGATCTGCACACACAGAACCAGTCCAGCAAGCTTTTGCCTTTTTCTTACCTGGTAGGTAACAAGGGCAGGCAGGTATCCAGTTCAGAACCATGGCTGATTCACTAACTGAGGAAAATAAAATGAACTAGTCTGCAGATTGCTGACAATTTTCCCAACACAGTACTTTTTTATTACAATAATGTTTTATGCCTCCTCGCGCAGTCCCCAAATGTTCAACCTGGAGGCAGCAGACCTTCTTCTCCTGGAGTTTTACATGAAACTCTCTCCAGTCTCCCCCTTCATGTTCCCTTCGGTCAGCAGCATTCCATCCCATGGGCTCACTGTTCAACAAAGCACTACACTTAGAAACATTTTAAAGCCAGGAGTCAGGAGTGGCACTGGGGATTTATTTAAGTTGCAGCAACCTACCACATCTCTCTTTGCGCTGCCTTGCACATTGATAAGGTAAACCTCCTTTCCTTCCCATTCCCAGTTCCTTCCAGTTCCCACCCATCATGTCAGACTCTGAGATGCCACCCGAGATGGACTGTTACAAGTGGGGCCGGGCCACCCAGGGCTCACTCCTCACCACCACCAACACACGTTTGGACAGCAGACGCAGACTAGTCTATGCAGACCGAGTACGGTCACTTACCTGATTCTTTCCTGCCATGACAGCACTAGTAGGGTAGCAGTTTCTGTCTCTCCTCCTCTCAGTCAGCCTGGACTCCTCCGAATCTGGAACATGGCTGGTGACTGGGCTCTTGGTCACAGTGTTAGTAGATACAGTGCAGGCTCTCCTCATCCCACTCCTCATCGATCTTGCCATCAGAAGGCACTGCAACTCTGACCTCACAATCCTGCAATTCCAATCCCAACCCAGACTTGTCTCTATCTGAACAAGCAGCAACAGACTAGACACTAGTTTTCCTTGGCATTTTAAAGAGCCCACCCGACACCAACCTGCCCCTTACTAACCAATGCCATGCCTCCTTTCTCTGCAAGCAGACCTGATTGAGATGGGCTACATATTTCTCAATCAGGTCTGATGGGCCATGTCACAGGTTTAGACTCCACCCCTCACCCCTCCTCCCTTATAGCATTGCAAATGCCCCTGAGAATGGCTGGGAAAGCCCACAGGAAAAGAAAATAACACAAACAAAAGAATGCTGACTGGACAGCTGGCTTCTGCTACCCCCACTGATCTTCTGCAGCATGCCCTGGTGTGCCAGGCATATTGGTAGCTATGCCCTTTAGTGTAGTCCCATCAAGGGTGTGGAAGCAGGGTAAGGAGGGGAGCCAAGAGAGTCTCTGCCTAGTGCCAAAGGTCATGGAAACAGACTTCTTGGCATTTAGGAAGAGCTGATGAGAACTACGCCAGTGCTGAACTTTATCAAAGTCAGTGTGGAGTCTGGTAGCAACATCAACAGATGACCAGGCAGAGGTAAACAGCACTGTGCATCGGCATACATATGGACAGAGGATGTGGAGCATGCCATAAGAAGGTCACTCAGGAAGATAGAGAAAAGAACAAGACCCAACACTGAGCCTTGTGGCATACCAGTATTAAAAGGGAGAGGCGGGGAAATAGTGTCAGCGATTTTGACCAACTGAGACCTACCGAAGAGGTATGCACTGAACCATTTTATGGCAGAGTTCAACAAACCTGACACAGTAGGGTAGTCAAGAAGGAGAGAGAGAGTTGGAGACAGTGTTGAAGGCCTTAGTAAGGGCGACAAAGATAGCAGAGGTGATTAGGCCACAGTCCATCCCTGAGAAGATGGAGTCAGTGAGCCTAAGCAAGGAGGTGGTGGTTGAATGATCCTTCCTAAATCCAATTCGGTAAGCTGTGAACAAGGATGATTCTGAGAGAAAGGCAGTGAGTTGAGAGAGGACCAAGTGCTCCTGTAATTTAGCCAAGCAAGGGAGGAGAGAAATAGGGTGATAGTTAGTAGGAGAAGTGGGGTTACCACCCTTAAGTAGGGGGAGAACAAAAGCATATTTCCAGGTGGTTGGTACAGAGGCATAAGAGAAAGATAGGTTTAGTAGATCTGCTAGTGGGAGGAGATTGCTGGAATGGATAAGACTAATAGTTTAGGCTCAAACCCATTTGGAGATCTGCCTTTAGAAGGGTTGATTGCTTGGAGGGCTGCTAAGGTGTCAACAGGGGGAGACTTGTGAGAAGGAGAAGGAGTCACGCTTAGCAGGGGTTCTTTTAGGGGGTGGAGTGGGGCAGAGGGAAAGAGAGAGAGAGAGAGAGGAGAGGAGGGCAGAAGTGCTGAAGGTGAAGTAGGTGTTAAATTCAGAGGCTACAGATGTGAGATCAGATATTAAGGAGCCGTGAGACATAAGGAGAGGACTAGAAGGAGTAGTGGGGGGGGGGAGAACAAGGCATGGATGACTTTCCAGAATTTTGAAGGTTTGTTTATGTTAGTCTGGAAAGTAGAATTAAAGTATTCAGCTTTAGCCAGCCTAATAGCCTTAGTGGAGGAGTTACGAAGTGTACTGTACAGTTGCAGATCTCTAGGCAACTGATAGACTTTATGAGCTTTCCAGGCCTTGTTGCAAGCATGTTGACTGGCCAGCAGTTCTGAAGAGACCCAGTGAAGGTGATTACCCCACACCCTGGAACATCACATGGAGCATGAATATCCCAGATATGAAGGAAGCTATTGCTGAAGTACACCAGGGCATCATTCACTGAGTTAGCTGAGGAGATAGGTGTGGGCAACATCAAATTAGAGAGGAGATAGGTTGAGGGATTTGTATGATCTGGTTTGCAAGATTTTGTGAGGGGCCTTTGATCTGTGGATTTTGAGGATTATGTGAATCATATGATGGTCTCTTAAGGCATCTGGAAGGAGGCCAGATTTATTGACCCTATGTGAGTGTGAGTTAAGGGCCAAGTCAATAAGTGAGTGGTTTTGTGTTTTATGATTTAACTGAATCAGCTACTGTATCAATTGGGAGAGGTTCAGAGCAGCTTTATCATTATGGGTTTTATTTAGAGAGGAGGACAACCAGCTCTGATTGAAATCCCCTAGGACATAGAGTTCACCTGATGAGGTGTGTGAAGCAATAGTTTTTATGTTGCTTGCACGCATGTGCAAGAAACATAGTGCCATCATCGGAGATTTCGGAGGTGTGTCGCCTCCTCCTCCAATTTAGGCAGTGTGCTGGCAGGCGTGGCCCCTGTAAGCCAATGCATTTTGGAGCTGTCTATGACACGCTCCAAAATGCAGTGGCATACAGTTGAAAGGAGGAGCTATGCTTGAGGAGCAGCGACAAGAAGCTGCTCACGCAGTCTCCCCCCACTGCAGAGGCATGCGCGCCTCAAGATGTGAACGACTGTATAGCCGGACGGAGTGCACAATCCCCATCGCTGAGCCGCGCTGCCCCCCCCAGTAGAGGTGCCACGCTGGGAGCCCACCCCAGCGTGGCAATCAGTCCTTTTGCCGATGGGGGTGCCCAATCCCCCGTCAGCTGAACGCCCCCCCAACGTCCTTGTGCCATGCTGGGAGCCCATCCCAGCATGGCAAATGGTCCCACCATGTCTTTTTTTTTTACCTGCAAGAAAAAAACAGTCCCGCGGTGCGTCTCCCGACCCCCCCCACAACCCGCACCCACCCACTGCACACCCAGCTTCCCACACCCCCTCACCCCATACTTACCTCCGACTCCGCGTGATGATCTTGGTGGACCAGGAACACGCCTTGCACTCTTCAAAGCCAACCGCGAACTGAGGAAATGCCGTAAGCTGTATAATGGGCTAGATAGGGGTTTCAACTTTATTGCATATCTCAGCCATTTTGGATTTTATACCAATTTTCAACATGGTTTTGGGCCCCCTTCTCATGAATGATGTCACTGTCATGGCGTTATTCGGCCCAAGGGTGATTTTGCGAGTGACTGTGCAGTGACTGTGAAATCACCCTTCGGGCCTGAATACGCCATGACAGTAACATCATTCATGAGAAGGGGCCCAAACTCCCCATGTTGAAAATTTGGTGCCAAAATTTCAAAAAATGACTGTTTTATGAGCATGCGTTTTGCAGTTCCTACGCAGGCTCGTAAGTTCGCAAAATTTCAATATTTTCACTCCAGATTTTCAACATTGCCATTTTACCACACCTTCTTATGAGTAATACAGCTGTCATTTTTCACATCTCACCCAAAATGTGTTTCTGCCCATGTAGCGCAGAATGGCGCAGTCAATGTGCGAAATCAATGTACGGGACAAATTAAGAAAATCACAGTGACACTGTTCATGAGCAGAGATCTTACAATGGCTATGTTGAAAATTTGGTGAAAAAATTCCTAAAAATGACTGTTTTACGAGCATGCGTTGCGCAGTTCCCTCGCATTTCGTGGGTTTACTAAATTTTCAATTTTCACTCCAGATTAACATTGCCATTTTACCACCTCCTTGAGCAGTACAGCTGTCATTTTTCACATCCTGCCCAAAACGTGTTTCCGGCCATGTAGCGCACAATGGCGCAGTCGGTGTGCAAACTCAATGTATGGGACACATTAACAAAATCACAGTGACGCTGTTCATGATCAGAGGTCTTAAAATGGCTATGTTGAAAATCTGGTGAAAAAAAATCCTAAAAATGACTGTTTAAAAATGACTGTTTTACGAGCGTACGTTGAGCAGTTCCTATGCACGCTCATAAGTTCGCAAATTTTCAATATTTACACTCCAATGACTTCCAAATACCTAAACAGCACATTGAAGCAAGCAACATTCGGTATTGACAAATGCTTGTTAGTAGATCCATGGTAGTGGCAGCATTTAGACCTGGATGGCAGTATACCCCCACCACAAAGATGGGTACAGAGAAAGGGAGTGAGAGTCTAATTATAAGCATCTCATAAGCCAAAGGGAGGGGCATCAATAGTACAGTAGTATACTGGATAGCAGTGGAGATGTACATTGCTACACCACCCCGTCTCCCGGCACAGCCCTGTGTGGGGAAGGCAAAACCAGGAATAGTAATAGAGGAGTCAGGAATTTTGGCATTCAGCCATGACTCCAAAAGTATTAGCAGAACAGGAGTACTTGAAGCCATGAGTGGTGACAATAAGTTAATGTTAGGGAGGAGGCTTCTTATATTAAGGTGGCAAATTTTAAGACTACAAGGGAGTGCTGACAGAGTATGAGGAGAAGGGCCAGGGTTTGGGTTTATGTCACCAGTGGTTAGTAATAGAAGTGTAATAATAAGATAGCAAAACAGTGCTCTTGTACCAAGGATGGACTGCTAGGGAACGTGATTTAGTAGGATAAGAGTGAGAGGATGAAGCATAATTTTTGAATAGCCGAAGTAAAGCACTGGCACAGGGCACAGGGAGGAGTGAGGAGCAGGGTAAGAGCGAGAAGTGGGACCAGGTTGCATGGAATGATGTAGAGGTAGAAGCATGAGTGAGTAAAGGAACAGATATTCGAAAGAGCTATGAAGTGGGTAAAGGGGGTGGACGAGTGACTGGGCTGGGCCGAGGAGGACGAGGGAGTGATGACAGCAGGAATGTATAATAGGAAACTGCAAGACAGGGATAACAGAAAGATAGAAAGGAGCAGGGGAGTAATTTTGGTGCCAAGGTTGGGGGGGACAACCTCACTCTCAACCAGATTCGAATCATGGGTACTGTGGTACATACCAAAATGTAAACGTTATATGGAAAAAGACCAGTCATTCCTCCCCTCGCCCCCTGGCTGCCTGAGCCTCCCTCTCAGTCACAGACTCATTAGTACCCTCCAAGTTTAGCTTGCAGCACAACTATAGATTTATTAGGGTCTTTCACATTTTCCTGCAATAATCTTGCATTTGTAGAGAACGTTGGATGGCTTGTGTGCTTTTCTGAAAACTTCATATACTACTGTGTGGGCTGAATGACATAGGCATGAAGTGAAGTCTAACACTCTCCACAGAGTTGCACAATTGCGGTTAAAAAATAAAATAACACATTAGAAAAATTATCAACAAGAACACAATTTATTACACATTACTCTTACAAAGATTGGTTTTGATGTGCCCGTTTACACTTATCTTTGTGCTGCGTATACTGTTAAATAGTTGCCTTCAGATCGGTGGCATTGTATTGTTGCAATTACAATAACTGAAATCCCTTCAATGTTTTGATATATTTCATTATATTTTTCTCTACGTGGGAGCGCTCCACCCCCCCACACACCCCTGGGTAAAAAAATGCAACTTCATGGGTGCACCAGGGAGAGGGGGTGCAGTGCCCCCACAGAAAGAAAAAATATCACGAAATATAACAAAACATTGAAGGGATTTGAAATATTGTATTTCATGATATTTTTCATTCCATTTGGAGGGTTGCTCCATCCCCTGGGTGAAAACACAACTAAATGGGTGCACCCAGGGTTGTTATAACATAATATAATATATTACAATACTGTGCTTCATTACGCACATATCTTGTTGACGTTACTGGTGTCTAGTACCATAAGTAACCTAATACATGCCCGCTGTCCAACATTCTCCACAAATGCCCTACTTTTTAAAATTAGTATTATCATTATTATTCTCCATTCTGCTTTGCCTGGCAATGTGGATAACCATACACAACACAGTGGCTTGCGCATGTGCACTGTGGGATGCACTGTGTGTTCCCAAAATGGTAGACTTCAAACGCACCAAAGACCTTCCAGAGTGCTGCCATCTTCCCATGCCCCACTCACACTGCTGCATACAATGATCTGTCTGGAACTTGTCTGCCCACACATTGGTGGGTTCAGCATCTACCTGTGGCACCCTAATATCAGGACCCAGTGGGCAGCTGTACAAGCAACTATCATAGAAGTCGGGTACCAAAAAAACACAGCCTCCAAAACCAAGAAGGGGGCTCCCTGAGGTACATGCGCAACAGCTGCCATGCAGCCTATCACACACATCTGCATGAATCACCACTCATCCACTTGGACCACCCCAATGAGTTCACCATCTCCATGTGGCTGAGTTTAACACCACAATGTAGCCACGGTGAGCCACCATACCTGTCCCTGCTCCTCAGAGACCACCCTGTTCTACTCCCAGCCTGCTGCTGTAAATGTGGCTTTGGCAGTGTAACTGTGGTTTTTGCAAGAACCCACACACCCGCTTCTTGCTGCCACTGCCTGATTGCCTTGCATCACCACAGGAGGCATGTGCACTCCCCATCCAGTCCCACCAGAAATTGGCTGACCAAATTTTATTATTGCCCATCTGTCCCGCTCTACAGCCTGCTAGCCAGCTTTGCAAGAGTTGCCTGGTGACACATTGTCAGCAGCAGATGTATTTATGTAGGGAATCATAGCCCCCAAGTGACCAGCATTTCGCTGGTCAGACCCACAAACATTTAAACCCTCCAACCAGCACAGACTTTCCAAAAGCAGCAAAATGAATGAGCCAAGTGACTTGGGCCAGGCTAGGTAAAATCTGAAAAGGACACAGACCGGATCTCAGGCCCTTAGAATCTCCATCTGTACTCAGATGAGACCTGGTGAGGGCTGGGGTTATGCTCGGTGTTTAAAGATGTTCTAACAAATATTATAAGCAATTTTCATAATTGCATTCAGTCAAAGTGGCCTGCCTGGTCAATGTCGGATCTGGTGTGGGCTGGGGATTGTAATCGCATCCAATATCAAATGTAGCCAGCTTAAGTGACACTCTTTGAAGACCTCTGGACCTGTGACTACAAAATCATTTTGTTAAATATTTTAAGATAGGGATACATCCCATCCCCTCCCATCCCCTCGGTTTGGACCAGCATTCACTTCCTGAAACATGGGACCTATGGGGAATCGTGATAGAAGTAGTACAGTTGTACACATATTAAAAAATTACCTGCTTGTTTTTCTTCTGACAGAATGGAATGGATGCATCAATGCCAGCAGCAACTACCAACTAGCACTCAGTGTCCAGCAGGCAGTTTCCAGGTGGGTTCCCACCTCAAGCAGTCTGTAGAAGAATAAGACAGTGTTTCATCATCGACCCGTTTCCCACACATGCAGACTCACACCGCACACTGCACATGCCCCAGAGGCCCCTGTACTGAACGCTGTCTCCCTCTCCTGCCAGATGAGACGACAGTCCTGAGACTCCCGACTAGTCCCTTCCGACGGACTACTGACAGATTGATCGCTGCTGCTTCTGCTTCTGCTAGCCTCCTCCTAGAAGCAGAATGAATAGGCTCAAATTGACTGTCTCCCTCTCAGTCCCCAGAGAGTCCAAGGCGAGTGGGCAACCAATCAGTGCTGCAAGCCAATGGAGAAGCTCAAGACAGCACCACACACACGACGAGGAGTTACTCCATCCCGGCAGGCAGTCAGCACCCCAGTTGATAGATTTTGGGTCAGGTTGACATTTTTTGTTTATTTTACAGGTCACTCAGCTCGACGGTTGAGACGACTCTCTCCTCACAAATGCATGTACGGCACGCCGCAGCAGTCAGTCTCCGCGCCTGCTCCTTCTCGACCGCCATTGGTTGAGGAGGTTAGTTTATTTTTACTGGCCGGTGCTACTTCCTGGTTGGCACAAGAGAACATGCATCTGCTCGCACCAGCCAGTTCCTCTTGTTTCATTCGCGTGGTTCGGCGGGAAGCGGCATTGCCGAAAACAAAAACCTTCAGGCTAGCAGCAGATGTTTTTCTGAAAGACAAGCAGCGCGATGCTGCTGTGCTTGCTGACTAATAGTAACAGCTGATATAAATTAAATAAAATGTTGGGGGGTACAAATGGCATAAAATTGGGTGATGCTGAAAGTTGGGGGGGACTTGAGCCCCCCGTCCCCCCCTATAATTACGCCCCTGGAAAGGAGTTACAAGCAGTAGGAGGAGGGAGAAAGATTAAAAACTAATAAAAGGGTAGTGTAGCGAGGTATACAGTGGGACAGAGGCACTGAGAGTGATCTAACTGGAGTTGTAGCGCAAGCAGGCAGATTGAGCTATGTTACTATTATTAAAAGAAGCAGAAGGGAAGTGAAAACAAGGTAAAAGCGAATAGATTCAGCAGCTGACAGCTGGCCAGGGAGGAATATGAAAAGGAAAAAAAAAGATTAAGTCAAGATTAGATTAAGCAGTAAAAGGGGGTTCCACGTCATTACATCGACACTGTTGATTTTAACACTCCCGGCAGCAATGGAAACAATACCGACAGTCGGCATTTTTCCAGACAGGGGAGAAAGTGTTTTTTCTGCTTTGCCCCCTACTCCCCATGCAGGGGGCTGTGTGCCCTGCATCCCCATCTCTAAATTACCAACTCTGAGTCAGAGTTGGTTTGGGGTCGGGGGGGGGGTGCAACACCGGGAACCACTGCATCAACAGACAGCAGTCCACCACAGCAAACAATCTCAATCTGACAAGATTTGTCACTGTGGTTGTGTTTGCTGTAAAAACGTTGATGTGGTGGGGTGATACAGTTAAAGGGAAACACTGCAAAGCATGCAAAAAGCAACTAGCTAAAGCATGAGAATTAAATGGCTTAACCACATAGAATACTACATAGGCAACTAAAGCAGATGACAATTAATTAGCATTAAAAATAGAATAATGAATAGGTGAGTGTGTATTACAAACAGAATAATAGATAGGCGAGTTTCTATTACAAGGGAATAATACCATCAAGAGGTTCTGGGGACAAGAGAACCTCAAGACCGAAGCTCGAGAGGTTCCCTTGCCCCCAGAACCTCGAGATGGTATTATTCCCGAGTGACAGATACTCGTCTATTTTTTATTTTTTGTAATATAAGGATGCAAGTTTACTTTTGCAGTTTGTGAGGTGCTGACACCAGAGCAGGCTGCCGTCGAGGGAGGAGTCAGACACTGACTCTCCATCTCCACCCCTCCCACCCACCTGCTCGCTTGCTTACTTGGTGTCTCTGTTGAGCTACTTATTTTTTTAGGCAGTCCTACCTTTCATTGATTTCCTGCATTGCTGTATGCAGGATTATCCGAACAGTTGTGTAGCAAAGAATCAGCAGTACAGCGAATAGATCATTTTCTCTCGCTAAGCGAGAAACAGACGCCATTTCTTTCTAACTGTTTTGCCCACCCATAGAGACACTGTGGGCCAGATATTCAGAACTTTGTGCCGGGCAAAAAACGTCTGCGCAGGTTTAGCACGGGATTTGCGCGGGTCTGCTATATTCAAAAGGCCAAATAGCTCGGGCAAACTGCATTAGTGCCGGGCAAGATTATAATGTATGCAAGGGGCAAACTGACATGAATACAGGCGCAATACTATATTCAGCGACTAGCACCACGCTAAGTGGTTTTGCATGACTTAGCGTGACACTTAGCGCGGTGCAAATTACCACCCAGGAAAAGCTTGTCTTAACCCTGGGCAATCAGGTTTGCGCGACACTTTGGCTTTGCTTGGTGTTTGCACGGCTTTAGCGTGGGTTTTGCGCGACCCTAACAAATAAATATGACACATAGATAAAGCCAAACATAGAGGAAGCATGCTGCTAACTGATGGCATCACAATGATGCCGTCATCTGCTATCAGTCCCAGCCATGCCAGGCAGTAAGTGGTGATCCTGCCACCAGTGGACAGCATGGCAGTGTGGCCATACAGCACACACCTGTGGACCACACATCTGTGGACACAAACAGATGCCAGCACACACATGCAGTACTGTGGGCATGGAGGATGTTGAAGGGAGCGTGTATGGGTGGCGAGACTGTGCCACAGACCAGGTGTGACCACAAGGCTGGGACACATCATACAGTGCACATGGGCCAGTATTGGGAATACCCCCAACACTAGTGTGCCTTTTGGATAATATATGCCCCCGGCCACATACCGCACAGCTGTACAACTGCCACAGCACACAAAGCCAGAAATGTACATGTCACTGTGAGCATCCCATGCCACAGGTACAGCATCTGTGGGTCACACAACAGTGTAACAGTAATGTCCACTGTCAGTAAACACCTGCAGGTTGGGCCTGTCACTGTGTAAGTGCAGTCATCATCACTGCCCTACACACCATAGGCAGTGCTGTGTCCTCACACTACTGGGCCCCTTGCTACTGTAGTGCCTGCTGTGCACTGTAGCATGCCCCACAGTGTGACAGTTGCATGCAGCACGACCACCACCTGTGCCTATGCTGCCTTGTCCCCTGGGGTACAATATGCTATGCTATGCTGTACTGTTTACATGTAGCCTGCAGCTATCATCGTGCACTGCCAGACTGACCTACAGGTGGAGCTGCGATTGGACCTGGTCAGCCCCTGTACTTCCAGACTGACCTACAGGTGGCTCTGTGGGACCCTGCAGTAATGCTGGGCAAACTGCATGCAAATCAGGGTATAATGAGATACTAATCTAGTTGTTTGCCCAGAGACTACCTAAGTAGGCTCATTTGCATGGCACTTTTGAATATGGCACATTTTAGCTCCGGGCAAACGTGTTTGCCCCGGGCTAACTGCTTAGATCCGTGCTAGTGCTGCGCTAATGTGTTAGCGCGGTGCTAATGGTATGGGGAATAATATACAGTTTTGATCACTGTTCTTTCACGTCTGCTGCTTTCTGCAGCTGTACTGAGTCCATGCATTTGCTGGCACACACATTGGCCATGAAGGTCGTTTGTACCTGCCCTCACGTTGCTGTGCACTGTGTTGTTGTTGTGGGTTGCACTTCCTGGTTGCTTTATTCAGTGCTGTCTTATTCCCGGGCTGTTTTTGCCCTGCACTCCCAGACCAGTTTGCCCGGCTTCCTTAGCCTGCAATATTCAACAGGATTAGCACCGGGCTATTTTCATTTCAATATAGCTTGCTTTGTGCTCCGGGCTAAGTTTGCCCACCGGGCAGTGCTAATTTAGCCCCTGGGCAAAGTTTTGAATATCTGGCCCTGTGTCTAATGAGGAGGCACGATTTGTGGTACGTCACCATGCATTAAGTCTACAGTATTGGAGGGTTTTGAGATTCCGCTGTTCTGGTTTGGTGATAATACTATCATTCAGAACTCGAACGATAGTATTACGAGTTCTGAACGATAGTATTATCACTTGCCAATGTTACTATTATCACTTTGGCTGCAGTGTATTACAGGGAATTTTTTGTATGCTTTAGGATACCATTATTTTAATGATCCATATATTACAAGGCAGTAAAAACATAGAGAGGTTCTAAGGACTTCACTCTCGAGGTTCCTTTGTTCCCAGAACACTCACCTATTTTTTTATTTTTTTTTAATATATGGATCCAACAATTTTTCTTATGAAAATAATGGGCACCCAACTACTTTGGTAAGCCTTCTGCTTGAACACCAGACTGTTACTCCTACTACTCTGCACTGCACTGAAGGCTCGTTTGTTCTAAGTCTTACCTGCATTTCTGTGGTAAGATGTGTGAAAGCAGGATCAACCAGATATTTTTTGATGCGCTGGACAAGGAAAGGAAAAATAAAAAAAATAAAAATAGCACAGTGCTAGGCCAAGGACGTTTTCTCACTAAGAGAGTGAAAGAGCTGCCATCTTTTTCAAAATAGTTCTGCAGCCCACACTAGAAAAGCGGCCAATAGGAAGGCACATTTAGGATGATGCCATTGTCAAAGCTGCACTTGCACAGTTGAGGTTTATCGATAGTACTATCGTTCAGGTCCCGAACTATAGTATTACGGCACCTGAACGATAGCATTGTCACTCTTGAATGGTGGTATTATTGCTCCAGGAGCAATGGTATTACCGGGAATTTTTTGTATACTTTACAAGGGTATTATTTTAAGTATCCATATATTAAAAGCAGATTAAATTGCTAACATAGGCCACTAAAGCAGATATCAAATTAATGGCCATATTACAAGCAGTAAACAACAGAAACAGTTAGGGACAGTTGCGTTGCAGTTCTGTGCTGGTCTAATAAGTAGCTAATTAACAGGGATGATTCAGTTCTGATTCAAGCAATAACCTTCAGTCCTTCAGCAGGCTATTTAAAGAGCACTGATAACAAGACACTGGTGGGCCAAAATGAAGGAAATAGCAGCTGCACCAGTGAGCCGATTTGGACAGCTACAAAATTCATATGCAGCAGTATTTCTGGTAGAGCAGAGCCACAATTAAAATTTAGCAGAGGCAGTCCAGGAAAAATAGCTTCAGGCTGAATTGATTAAATAAATAAACGACGTGGAGCAGCTTAGCAGAGAAGTGGGCCTATCAGTGAGAGCTGTGAAGTGAGCACCAAAATTCAAAATCCAGAGCTGGCAGGAGGAGTACCTGAATGGGCTGGCTGGGCAAGCTGGTGTGGAGGTGGGCAGCAACTTCAGGAGCTGTACGCCCCCAGGCAGAGTGTCCAGTTTGAGCGGGGGGGAAAGAATAGGCCGGCTGGGTGAGCTGGTGTGGGGGCATGCAGCAGCTTCAGGAGTAGTAGTGTAATGCAGAGCACCTTGTCTGTACAGGGGGAAAGCTGAATGGACTGACTGAGCAAGCTAGCGTGAAGGCAGATGGCAGCTTCAAGAGTCGAGCCACAAGGCAGAATGCCCTGTCTTGTCAGGGGGGAAAAACTGAATGGGCTGGCTGGGCGAGTTGGCAAGCATTAGCTTCATGGGCCACAATGCAAGGCAGACTGCCCAGTCTTGGCAGGGGGGAAAAACTGAATGGGCTGGCTAGGCAAGCTGGCATGGAGGCAGGCGGCAGCTTCTGGAGCCATGCCACAAGGCAGAGCGCCCAGTCTGGGAAAAACTGTCCCCACACACCCGCCATGACCTCCTGACCCACATCAGTTGCCGCCATATGGCAGAGGGGTTAACCCTTTGAAACCTTGAAGAAATTGACTCTTAAGCCATACAGGGTACAAATACTGCACACTCCCAAAGAAAGGTGTTACACATACAGATAAAAGATAAATGCAGTCATGGGATATATTGCAGTCCCATTGCTAGTCCTCAGTAACCCATTCCTATCAGCAGGATCCTTCATGTCAGTTCAGCTGGTCATGACCCATGAGGTGTGCTGGGGGGGCTGGGTGTAACCAGCTTTGGGTGGCCTAGGTAAGTTGCAGGAAAATCTCTTTCTTGGGTGATGCTGTTGTCTCCTTCTGTGTCTCCATTGCTATTGGCATTAGCACCTCTTGTGTCCCTGTTGCTGCCGGGGATCTAGTAGCAGTGATTTGGTCTCTATGCAGCGTGCTCAGAGGGTCTTGTTCCCGGGGGGGTACAGTATCCTGGGGATGAGTATCTGGACCCCCTACTCCTGCTCCTAAGCGTGGATTGGGAGATGCCATTGGACTCTTTTTTTTTTTTTCTTCCCCCTCAGCTTGTGGTGTTTTGACTTCCCGGCTTGCCACTGGCCTCTGAGCCCTGATTGCTTCATATGTTTTGGATCTAGTAGGGGTCTGGATTTGCTCACAGTTCCTGTGTTCAGGGGTCTAGTTGCCAATGACATTCTTCCTGCAGCTAGGTGGGTAGCATTATTGGTTGTGTGTCCTGTGCTCCTTCTCACAGCCTGCCTCAGAAAAGTCAACACCTCTTGGGGATTTTGGATTGAGTGCCATTTTTGATCCCACAACACCTGAAGTGTAGCCAGATACTTTAGAGAATAAAGAACATTCACTTGTGCCAGATCCCTTTTTACAGCTATGTAGGCTTTTCTTCTTTCAGCAAGGTCTCATAGGTCTCATAGGTTGGTACAGAGCTTTAATAGACAAAAGTCCTTTTGCTCGCCATATCAAGAATATCCCGCTATTTTATGCTCAATGAGATAGTTGTTCAATATGCTCTTTCATGTGTTCATGCTATCACTAGCCACTACCTCCAAGGGAAGCATGTTCCAAATATTAGTTTTTCTCAGAGTTAGCCAGGATTTCCTTTTCCTTAATCTTGGACATTCCACTTCTAGTTGAAGGGGATGGGCTCTTGTGCTGTATGTTCATTTCCTAAAGTTTAGCCCCAGTAGTTTCCATAACCCAGGGTCTATAAAGGATTTAAAAATCAAGCACATATCCCCCCTTAGACACCTATATTCCAATTAATAAAGGCCCAAAATATTTAATCTAGTTTTATAGTCCTGTCCTTTTGCCTCCACTGTATTACGAGTAGCCCTACACTGTACTCTCTCAAGTGCATCTATTTCAGTTTTCCCATCAGGATACCAAAACTGGGTGCAATACTCCAAATGTGGTCTCACCAAGGAGGTGTACCAGGGGCAACATCACATTCCTATTTCTACATTTTATATGTTTAATAATACAGTGTAGAATACCACAGGATTTCTTAATGACCCGGTTACAATGTGTTTGAAAGGATAAGTCTTTTGTTATCATGATACCCAGATCGCTTTGTTGCTCCACTGTGTTTAGTGTCTGTCCACCAAGTGCACATGTCATGTTACCATTTGATCTCCCAAAATGCATAACACAACATTTACCATTATTAAAAGTCAGTTTTTTATCCAATGCCCACTTTTCCAGATCACCCAAGGCTTCCTAAAGATTTGCTACATCTTCCAGGCTATCAACTATACTACCTACTCTGGTGTAGTCCGCGAATTTGGATACCCATACTCCCATCTCCGTTTTCATTGAGGCAATATACACATTAAATAAACAAGGCCCCAAAATGGAGCCCTGTAGCACCCCGCTAGTCACCTCTGCCCAAGTGGAACATGTACCACTTACACTAACTGATTATAACCGTGTATCGAGCCATGCTTCTATCCATCTAGTTATGTTGCCCCCAATCCATGATCAATTAAAGCATCAATTAGTTCTTCATGAGGTACCTTATCAAAGGCTTTGGAAAAATCCAGATATATCACATCCATTGAGTGCTTTTGGGCTAATGCTTTAATGCTTTACTAACCCCCGTAAAACTCAAGGTTTGTCTGACATGATCTTCCCCTTATAAAACCATGCTGCACTGGGTCAGTTTGTTCTGTTTCATCAAGGTACTGAATAATATGATCTTTAATAATATCTTCTAGGATCTTACCCAAAACCGAAGTCAGGCTTATAGGCCTATAATTTGCCACCTCATGCCTGCTCCCCTTTTTATGGATAGAATCCACTAATGCCTGTTTCCATGCACCCAGGACTAGACTCTCATCCAAAGATCTTTGGTAACTAGCCATAGCTGGACCAGCCAACATTTCTGCCATCTCCTTGAGTATTCTCGGATGCAGCC
The DNA here is from genome assembly GCA_016271365.2 of Neoceratodus forsteri. NCBI lineage: Eukaryota > Metazoa > Chordata > Ceratodontiformes > Ceratodontidae > Neoceratodus > Neoceratodus forsteri. Next base: position 25,723,625 of record JADMNL010000035.1, on the reverse strand, counting down.
CCATCCAGGCCTTGAGATTGATTTGGATTGATTTTCAGAAGTCTGTTTAGAACCTCTTCCCTTGTGATCAGTAGGTCAGAAGGTCAGAATCATGTACTGAGTCCAGATGTGCTAATTTAGGGTAAGTTTTGGTGTTGACTACAGATGTAAAAAAAGCGATTACAATGCTGTGCCATTTGAAGCTGGTCAGTAACTATAATGCCATCATTTCCTTGCAATGGTCTGATAGATCGACTTGTACCCCTCTTGTTATTGATGTAAGCATAGAAGGATTTATAGTTATCCTAGACCTTCTTTACAAGACTCAGTTTGTATGTTTGTTTTGTGTAAGAAATACACCTTTTTGTTTGTTTAAGTAGCAGTTTATAAGAATCCCAGCATATACTACTGCCAGATTCCTTTGCTCTTTTAAATGCTTTATTTTTCTTATTAATCAATTTCCGCACAGATGGAGTCATCCATTCAGGCACATTTTTGTTATTACCTACCTGGCTCTTAACTAATGGGGTGAAGATTTTTGTTAGGGAAGACACCTTATCCACTAGGAGGTCCCACATAAGATGTAATGGTTTATCCCAAAATTCCTCTTCCCACTTCCATGTTTTTAGGGAACACTTCATACTATCTTAATCAGCTTTATTATAATTATATTTAATTGTCTTACCTTTGATATTGCTTAACCTTGTTCCAAAGGAAAAGTAAACCATGGAGTGGTCGCTAGACCCAAGGTGGGGGGACCGTACAATCATTTATATTTTCTGTTAGATTATTTAGAACCAGATCTGGAATATGGTTATCCCTTGTATTAGATGTCACCAACTGACTCATTCTTGCTAAAAAAAAGTTTCTAAATAACGTGACTCGGTTTTGGTCTTGGGCTGGAATGTATCCCAGTTTATGCCAGGGAGATGAAAGTCTCCAAGAAGGACATTAGTATTACCAATTGTATTAATAAAATCTAGCCATTGAGCTTCTTTGTCCACGGGGACTGAGGGAAAGCTAGATATAAAACCTATGCTAATAATTTCTGAGTGTGCGGGGGAAGGGTATTTCAACCCAAAGGATCTCAGCTTTATCCCATTTTGGGGTATCTACCATTTCTGAGATTATGCTGTCAGAGATGTACAGGGCTACTCCCCCACCCTTTTTTGATTGCCTATCTTTATGAAATAAGGTGTAACCAGAGATATGCTTATCCCAGGAATCTCCAGAGGTCCTTAAAAAAATCTTGAAATAGTCTCTGTGGCCATTACAGTACAGTGGCCTTTTCTCTCTGGTCCACTGAAGTATGAATTCCTTCATGCTGTACCTCAGGATATAGGCCAGGATCAGACACATGGGGGCTTCTCTACCAGGTTTTATTGCCAGCAAGCAATGACCTTGTTTGACCTCCAGTAGTGACCAAGTAGTTCTGGGATTGGTGATTGTATGAATGTGTTCATGCCCGACCTTTCAGACCTCCAGAATGCCTACAGTCCAGAGGTTGTTTCAGTGACTTCTGTTTTCAAGATCATCAACCTCGGCCCATACCTGACCGACTTGTCTCTCAAGCTTGGCCGTTTGATCTTCCTGGGTTGATGTTTGGGACTCAATCCTCATTGCATAGAGTTCCATATCAGATATGCGGATTTTGTGACTTTGATCCTCTGTTGCACCTCAACAACTGACTGTCTAATAACAAGAATATTGGCAAATAAGGTTTTCAGCATCATTTTATCTCTAATATGTCCACGGCACACACTGCAGTTTGAGGAACAGTTGTTACAGCCTGTTCTGGAGTTACTGCCATCTCCAGCTTCAAGGTCCAGAGCCACTGTTGGCATTCTGGTGAGAGAAAAAAAAAGTGAATCCATCTAGTACCACTATCCGCACATGCATATGTTTGGTACCGTTCAACAGCTGAAGTTGTAGGCTGTTTGGTTCATGTAGTTAAACTACAAGGAAATTAGCAGAATAGACGGTGTTTATAGGATTTTCTCTAGGGCTTGTCAGATGTTTCCTCTTATGTGGCCATCTTGGATGGTGGCTTACTAGTGCCCCCTTCACATACTAATTGTTGATTAAGTGAGCTATGCAGATATTTTATGCAAAATCTGCATTCTGTACATTAAAATTCATCACATATAAATGCATTTGGTGGTACAATCACATAACTTGATGTATGGAAGGTCTTTTTCGTTAAACGCGGCACATCGCAGAGAGCGTTACGGAAGAGTAGCATACTTTGGAGGTGTGCCTCTCCCGTTAAATCCACTGCTCAGTTGAGCAGGCATTGCATCCTGCACCAATGGGTGCAGGAGCTGTATATGACAGTGGTGGTCTTCACTTCAAAAGAAAACCACGCTGTCATAAGCCTCATCCGCATACCCCCAGCGTCACGCCATGCCCCCAAATCCTTGCTGCCATGCTGGGAGCCCACCCAGCATGGCAGAATATTGACATTGTTTGCTGATGGGGTGCCCAATCTGTCGACCACAGCCCCAATGCCATCCTTCTGCCGCTGGGGCCCACTACAGCGGGCAAGCGTCCTGTTGTTTGCGAACGGGGTTCCCAACTCCAGTCAGCCTGCCCCCAGCCATCCTTGTGCCATGCTGGAGCCCACCCTAGCGTGGCAAGCGTCCCACATCATCAATTAAAAACAAAACAAAACCTGTAAAGTAAAACCGTCCCACGCAGTCTCCGCTCCTCCCACAACCCACACCCACCCACTCGCACCCTGCCTCCCCACACCCCACCCCATACCTCCGTAGCTCAGCACGACGATCTTTGGTGGACCAGGAACACGTCTGCACTCTTCAAAGCCGACTGCGAACTGAGGAAATGCCGGTAAGCTGTATAATGGGCTAGATAGGAGGGTTTCAACTTTATTGCATATCTCAGGCATTTTTGGGAATTTTGCACCAAATTTTCAACATGGGGTTTTTGGGACCCTTTCTCATGAATGATGTCACTGTCATGGTGTTATTCGGGTCCGAAGGGTGATTTCGCAGTCACTGTGCAGTCGCTGCATGAAATCACCGCCGGCCTGAATAATGCCATGGCCATGACATCATTCATGAAAAGGGGTCCCAAAAATCCCATGTTGAAAATTTGGTGCCAAAATTCCAAAAAATGACTGTTTCACATCCTGCCCAAAACATGTTTCTGCCCATGTAGCGCACAATGGCGAAGTCGGTGTGCGAAATCAATGTATGGGACGCATTAAGAAAATCACGGTGATACTGTTCATTAGTAGAGGTCTTACAATGGCTATGTTGAAAATTTGGTGAAAAAATTCCTAAAAATGACTGTTTGACGAGCTTACGTTGCTCAGTTCCTATGCACGCTCATAAGTTTGTGAATTTTCAATATTTTCACTCCAGATTTTCAACATTGCCATTTTACCACACCTCCTTATGAGCAGTACAGCTGCCATTTTTCACATCCTGCCCAAAACGTGTTTCCACCCATGTAGTGCACAATGGCGCAGTCAGTGTGCGAAATCAATGTGTAGGACACAGTAAGAAAATCACAGTGACACTGTTCATTAGCAGAGGTTTTAAAATGCCAATGTTGAAATTTGGTGAAAAAATTCCTAACAATTACTGTTTAATGAGAGTGCGTTGCACAGTTCCCATGCACATTCGTAGGTTTGCGAATTTTCAATATTTCCACTCCAGATTTTCAACATTGCCATTTTACCACAGTTCCTTATGAGCAGTACAGCTGTCATTTTTCACATCCTGCCCAAAACGTGTTTCCGCCTATGTAGTGCACAATGGGGTAACAAAAAGGTCATGCTGAAAGTTTATTGTGCAAATACCAGCAATCGCACAGGGCATTTGGGTAAAGCACCATACGTGCCAAACACCACTGCAAATACCTGCAAGTGAACGTTCGGCATTGACAAATGCTTGTTTAGTATTAGGACTCTAATCTTGTGATGTGGTATTCAGGTGTCAGCGTGGCTCAGTTAGTAGCACATGCACCTCTGGACCAGAAGGTTGTGGGTTCTCATCCTACACCAGGATTGGACTTGCACCTAAAAATGACTGGCGTTTGAGTACAGTATTGGGGGGTGCTGTACTGCTGGGGTGTGTAGTCCTTTGGATGAGACGTTAAACTGAGGTGTCCCTTCTGCCTATCCTGGTGTTGTCCAGGTGGAAGTAAAAGAACCCAGGGCACTCTTCGCAAAGAGCAGGGAACATTACCAATGTCCTGCCCAACATTCCCCTTCCCATAAACTGGTTCAAGCAATTATCCAGGCTGTGTGTGGGTGATGATGTGCGATATGGCCGCCGCCACCACACATTCAGTCACTTCAATACCAGTTGAGCATTGCTTGTAAAGCACTTTGGGATACTGCGTATGAAAAGCGCTATATAAATGCTGATTCTTCTTCTATTCTAATTAAACTGCTGGCTGTGGAGGGCTGCAAGTGTTGCCATCAGAGGGGAGAGTGCCACTAGATGCACAGGTTTAAGTTGCTGGGGGATGAGATCCCCTTCTACAGCGGAAGGCAAATTAGGCATTCTAAATGCAGGGTTTGCAGACACTAACACCAGCATTTTCATATCCATGGACTCTATGTGTGGCACAGCACCAGTCACCAAGGACTGTTCCATGCGCACAAGTCGATGGCAGAGAAGATTGTCTCCCCACAGTTCAGTTTGCTCCCCCAGCTCATTTTCAGCAGCCTGGTACTGTGCCAGCCTCCCACCTTCTTTACCAACAAATGTCAATCAGCAGAAAGCATGGAGTGGCAATTCTTATTCCACACCACACTCCATTCTAGGCCACCCATACATGGGAGGACCAGGAGGGAAGACTAATAATAGTGCAGAGCCGGCTCAATGATGCAGAAGCTACCCTGGAAAACCCTCTATTTGCATCCAGGTACTAATATACCTTCAGTAAAGAAACTCCTAAGTAAAACTATGGAGTTCATAGTATCATAGTAGAATACAAGTTATAAGCCTAATGGCCATGTGACTCACCTAATAGTTATTGGTATGTATATTTCCTGTCACCCATTAATTACTCCAGAGTTGATTTGAATGTTTCCAGTGTGTTACTCATCACTACAGCTTCATGTAGGTTGTTCCATAGACTCTTTGACTAAATCAGTTTGCTCATCGTTCAGTTCTAAATGGGGATCCTCTCAGTTGTAGGTTGTGCTTCCTATTTATTCTTACTCAACGTTTCCTTTCTAATCCAAAGACAGGCAGTATAACACAGTGGGTTAAGGCTCTGAGCTTCAGATCTGTAGACCTAGGTTTGAATCCCACAGCCACCTAGGTGCATACTCTGTAATCCTGAGGAAGTCACATAACTTCATTGTGCTTCCAGGGATAATAAATCATGGGAGGATGGTGTGGTACCCGAGGACTGGAGGAAGGCGGATGTGATTCCCCTTCACAAAAGTGGGACCAAGACAGAGACAGGAAACTACAGACCTGTCAGTCTGACCTCTGTGGTAGGGAAAGTGATGGAGTCACTTCTGAAGGAAAGAATAGTTGAGTACCTAGAGGTCAGTAGAGCACAGGATCCAAGGCAGCATGGGTTCACAGTGGGACGGTCATGTCAGGCAGAATCTAATAGATCTTTGACTGGGTGACCAAAGTAGTAGACCAGGGAGGGGCTGTGGACATGGTCTACCTAGACTTTAGCAAGGCATTTGACAGTCCACACAAAGATTAATAGTCAAATTAACCAGCCTGGGAGTGGGTCCCAGGGTGGTAGCCTGAGTAAAACATTGGCTGTGCAACAGGACACAGAAGGTAATTGTAAATGGAGTCCACTCTGAAGAAAGAGGGGTTACTAGTGGGGTACCGGAGGGTTCAGTGTTGGGTCCAGTCCTTTTTAATGCCTTCATTAGTGACATTGCAGAGGGACTGGAAGGAAAAGTGTGCCATTTTGCAGATGACACAAAGATCTACAACATGGTTGATACACAAGGAGGCATGGAAAGGATGAGAAGGGACTTGGCAAGGTTGGAGGAATGGTCAGAAGTATGGCAGCTAGGATTCAAAGCAAAAAGTGCAAAATAATGCACCTGGGAAACAAGAACCCAGGAAAGAATACACAATTGAGGGGAGGTAGTAAAATAACAAAAAAGGAAAGGGACCTTGGGGTAATCATATCAGATGACCTTAAGGTTAGCAAGCAATGATGAGAAGGCAGTACGGAGGGCTGGGGTATACTGGGATGCATAGGGAGAGGCATCAGCAGCAGAAAACAAGAAGTTGTTATCCCTCTGTACAGACAGTTGGTGAGACCCCATCTGAGTACTGCATCCAGTTCTGGAGACCCCACCTCTGCAAGGACATAGACAGGATAGAGGCAGTCCAGAGGAGGGCAACTAAAATGGTGCAGGTCTGCAAGAGAAGCTGTATGAGGAGAGACTAAAGGAGCTTAATATGTATACCCTTGAGGAAAAGAAGGGAGAGGGGGACATGATAGAAACTTTAAGTACCTCAGTGGAATCAACAAAGTCAAGAGGGTAGCATCTTTTAGAAGAAGAGGCAGTGCAAGAATAAGGGACACAATTTAAAGATAGAAGGGGCGGTTCAGGGGCAATGTGAGGAAGTATTTTTTCAAAGAGAGGGTAGTGGATGCATGGAACAACCTTCTTGAGGAGGTTGTACGGTCTAAAACTGAGGGAGAATTCAAGAATGCATGGGACAGACATAAGGCAATTCTTGTGGGGGGTAGGAAGAAATAGGCTGTTGGTTAACTAGGATCTGCGGCCTATACTGTAGGTAGGGAAATGGACAGATTAGCGGTCCTTATCTGCCATCAAAGTCTATGTTTCTATGTTTCCAGGTTGCATCTGAAAACAAGCTTTGGCTTAGTGTGCTAGTCCTGGTTAAATAATGTTCCCTTTCCCTAACCCTATACATTCTATTAAATTGTCATTATGTATTGCTTTGTAGACCATGTATAAGTCATCCCTCATTCTCCTGTATTCCCGGGAGTAGAGATTTAACTCCCTCAGTCTTACCCCATACTGTTTATCTGCCACATTACTGATCTTTCCTGTGGTCCTGTTCTGTACATGCTCTAGAAGTATAATATTTCCCTTTTGGTGAGGAGACCAGTACTGCACACAATACTCCAGATAGGGCTTGGCAAGGGTGCTATACAATGGGACCGAAACTTTGCAATCCCTGCTGCATATGTTTCTGAGGATGCATCCCATTACCTTGTTACTTTTGTTTACTGCATCCCTGCACTGTTCTTCCTGCATCGTCCCATTGGTTGTTATAATGCCTGGGTCTTCTTCACTAGTTGTTTCCTTAGTTTCTTTCCCATCCATACAGTATTTGACTTCCCTGTTTTTTGTTCTTAAATGCATTACTTCGCATTTTTCCAAACTGAATGGGAGTTTATTTGTCCTTGATCATGCTCTGATTCTATTAATTTCTTCCTGGAATAGTCTAGCGGCTTTTTCACTCTCCATTATCACTCCTAGTTGCACATCATCTGCAAATTTACTGTGCCAGTAACCTTTTGAAGTTTGTAATGATGGTATAAAAATGCTTAATACCACTGGGAACAGGCTAGATCCCTGGGGCACCCCATTAGCCCCATCAGCCCAAGAAGATGCATGCCCTGCCAGGCACACCCTTTGATTTCTACCCTGAAGCCATGCACTAATCCGACATACAATGTTGTTACTAATTTCCATATCATATAGTTACTAGGATATACTGTCAAAGGCCTTAGAGAAATCCAAGAACAATGTATCAACTGGCAGACCAGTATCCATTGGATTACTGATGGGTTCAAAGAAATTTAATAGATTTGTTCAGCACAATCTACCAGTTTTGAAACGACGTTTCATGTCCTACAGCCTTCTGCCTTTTATATACTTCAGTATTGCCTCCTTTATATAACCTTCTAAGAGTTTACCTACTGTCGATGTTAAACTGATTTTTCTGTAATTTGTAGTATCAGATTTGGGACCCTTTAGTGTACTGGAATCACCGTTGCTTCTTTCCATAGCTGAAGTTCTTTACCTTTGTTGATGGAGTTAGTGAAAATTTCAGCTAGTGGCCCTGATATCAGCTAATTTCTGTAACAGACAAGGATGGAGTTCATATGGACTTGGTGATTTATTAACATTTAATTTGAGTATTTTGTTTTTTTACATTATTACATAAATACTGAATTTCATACGGAGCTCAGGATATACTACATTTACTTCCACATCCTTTGGCTGATGAATGCTACTGAAGTAGCTGGAAACTGAAAGTTAATGCGGGGAAATGCAGAGTTCTTCACCTGGAAGCTAGAAATCCAGTACATGGGTACACACTGGGAGGGAATACACTGCAGACCTCGACTGGATAGAGGGACCTGGGGGTGGTGGTGGATGCCAAAATGAACAACTCTGACCAATGTAGGAGGGCTGCAACTAAGACAAACAAAATGCTGGGGTGCATTGCCTGGGGGATAATCTCTAGCAGAGATGCAGCGAATTTAAATTCTGCCTGCTAAGTGCCCGTGAAGTGGGCACTTTGCATTGGCTTCCCACTATGCAGAGTGCCCATTGTGAAAGGTTAATTTCTCCTTGTAATTATTTCTTCGCATTGTCATTCTGTCTTAATGCGAATTAAGGCAGAGTGACAAGTCTATATTGGCAGCTCCCCACATATCACATGGCTTACAGTACTGTAAGTCACATGTTTTAGCCAGGCAGGAAGGAAGTGGCACAGTTTCCTAGAAGATAGTTTCACTTGCTCCTGTGCAGACAGACAGAGAGAGAGAGAGAGGAGGTAGAGAGAGAGAGAGAGAGAGAGAGAGAGAGAAGAGAGAGAACATTAGCATAGGCAAGCAGTTTAAAACTTTTCAAAGTTAAATTTTTCTTGTTTTTGTGCAGATCTTTTTCTTAGTTTATTTGTTCTGTGGATTCTTTTATTTTTTATAATTCTTAGTTTTATTAGCTGTTGTTTATGTGTGTCTGTGTTTTGTGTGTGTGTGTGTGTGTGTGTGTGTGTGTGTGTGTGTGTGTGTGTGTGTGTGACTGTGTCGGTCTGAGGGAGGGCAGTCCAGTCTCTCAATGGAGCAGGGAAGATGTGGGGCGGGGGCACTTCCGCGGCATGGAGAACATATGGGAAAAGTCTGCACGTGTGGGGAGTGGGGCCAGTTCAAGCTGGACCACAGTAAGATGTTGCAGGCCCCCCCCCAGAAGCAGGAGGAGTTGGTGCTGCTGCTGCGGCAAGTGAACCACCACCTCCTCCTCTGGCAGTGGTACCACCTTCCACTACCCAACCACCACCAGCAACTCCTCAGCAGGATGTTCCTGCACCCCCAGCCCCAAGTGTGGAGCCTCAGCCTCAGGCTGCCACAGCATCTGCCCCCCTCACCTGTGCCTGGTCCTCCCTGCACCTCCCTGGTTTGGGATTTTTTTGAGTGTATGGGGGGTGGCAGCAGCCTGGTTAAGTGCTGTGTTTGTGGTGTGGTGGAGTGCCATGGCCCCCGGAGGAGTCACCTGGGGACCGAGGGCCAGTGCACCCATATGATTAACCACCATCACCGGGTGGAGTAGCAGGCTGCTACAGAATGGGCCAGAACTGCACCTGCTGGCCCTTCTGTGGCAGAGGGGGAGGCTGTGCATGGTCCTAAGTGGAGGAGGGCCACGCAGCACCTGCTGCTCCACCATCACCACTGCCACCACCACCACTACCACTACCACAAGCCACAGCACCCCCTTCTGATCCCAGAGAACTGCCTTAAAGTCAGGCAGATATGGCAGTTCTTTGGAGCGCTGTGGATGCCACCAATGAGAGAGTGAGCAATGTCAAGCAGCAGTTGGAGCGGATAGAGGGCCATCAGCTACAGATGATGACCATGCTCCAACTGCTGCTGGACCACCACGGCATTGCTCGCTAGTTGTTTTTTTTCCTTCCTTGTGCCTCCCACCACCCTGTGTCATAAAAAAATATATTCCCCCACCACCCCGTTTTAAAAAATATATGTTACTATTTTTCCCCTGACCCTTTCACCCTATATCTTATAATTGTTTTCCCTTTGTTATGCAATTTTTTTCTTGTCTTCTGTTCTGTATGCATCTATCCTGTTGTTGATTCCATGTGTGGTTTTATAGTTTCTATCCTGCCTCACCTTCTGTTAAGTGTGTGTGCATGCTGTTTTGGTTTTGCTTGTTTTAAGTAAAAATGGGTTGTCCCTGCCATCATCATCACAAGGAGGCAGTATAACGCGGTGGTTTAAGGCTCTGAGTTGCAAACCTAGAGACCTGGGTTTGAATCCCACGGCCCCAATTTGCATACTGTGTGACCCTGAGCAAGTCACTTAACTTCCTTGTGCTACCAGGTCATACCTGTAAACAAGCTTTCAGCTTAGTGTGACTCTCCTGGTAAAATAAATCATTATTTAAAATTAAAAGAGTAGGCCACCCAAAATTTGAAACAGCATATGTTATGCAGAGTGTTTTGATTTGCATGTAAAGTCCCTCCTAGTGTGTGTAACCCCTCACCCCTGCCTTTTTGCCAGAATGACATGTGGTATGCTGTTGAAGCTGACAGCAGTACCTGGTGGGGACCTGGGTTTGGGGAGGATGAGGTTACTCAGCACAAGGGGACCTAGGTTTGGCTACTCGGCACAGGGGCATCCAAGTAAATCCGAACACAGGAAGCAATAACTGTAATGTCCAGAACCAGGAATGGGATTCTTTAGTATGGCTTTTATTCACATACTAGCTGAACAAACAAAGCATAGATGGACCCCCATGAGGCTACATTTCCTGGTAATGCAGATTAGAGACTACAGAACACTTTATCACTACTTCCAGTCCTCAGGCTCTAAACCCACAGGGCACACAGCCCAGACTTGCACGCAGCTTTGGGTACACAGCCTGACTTGTACACACTTGGGTTTCCCCCACTGGCCTGGCTCCCCTGCTGGCCACTTGATCTGCAGTCCATTGGACGAATGAACCAATTATCCTGTTCACAGTCTATTTGAGGAATGAACCAATTATCCCATTCGCGGTCCATTGGAAGAATGAACCAATTATCCTGTCATGGTTCCCAACACCACACTAGAGTCTATGACTCTTAGAGAGAATTTTCCTTACAACCCCATGTCTGGGTACTTCCCCCATCACTGGCCAAGTGCCTGAGGCAAAGTAGAAAACCACAGAAGAAATCCTTAGAGGTGGACCTGGTCACTAAAGATGGGGGGCCACCCACCTCCAGCTCCCACAGCCCATACCCGGCCATTTTTCTGGAAAACAGAACAATTCCTTTACTGAACTTTTAAATGTAGATTAAGGGTAGACATCTGTCACATCACCTCTACATATTATTTGCATCCCAACAAACTCTGGAACTTGAAACTACTTTTACTTGCTTGGCCCATTTCTCTAGGCTTCTCAATATTTAGTAGTTCAATCCCTACATTGTTACACAAGTCCCAGGGTGAAAAAACATATGCCCTTTTAGCCAGAGCAGACACTCACCCTTACATTGCAGGTGCCCCACAGGCGACTCACAAATCTTCTTTTCTCCCAAATAAATATTAGAATGAACAGGCAGCTTTTCCTCCACAAGCAGAACTAGGGGGTTGCCCCAGGAATCTGCAGGGAAACCTTCTCTCTCCCCCCGGAGGGAGGGGGCACTGAGACCCGAAAACAGCGGTCTCCACCACTTCAGTAATCTTCCTGTGTCTCTCTTTAAGGTGGAAACACACACCCTATTACTGAAAAGTAGCCCTCTGTCAGGGCTGAGGCTCCTAGATCCTTCACTGAGCTGCTTTACCAGCAAGCTCCCTTCTTCTCACACACTCACTGAAGACAAACTGAAGATAATGACTTTAAAATTCCCAACGTTCTATCTAACTCCCTTTGCTGCAGATTCCAATGTGGCTCATGCAGCTGCGAAAGTTCTATTGGTGATGTCTTCCCTCAGTCTCAGCTGAGACTGAGAACAGAGTGAGACAGTGTCAAACCCATTTAACTGGAGTTTCACAAGCTGCCTTCCCTGCCTACCACTAGGTCTTACTGGGATTCTAGTAACCCCAGGTAACAAGGGGGTTACACATGTCCTTCCCTCTGTTTGCTATTAGGAGTTTTTACTAAATTAGCCTTCAAGTTTTATGGTACTTTTACCACCCCGTGGATCTTCATGTTAAATAGGTTTATTGCATTTATCACTCTGACAATGCACCCTGTGTCATGTGACAGTGATGTAGTATAGCCCATCGATTTAGCAAATGCACAGTTCACAACAGCAGAGCTGTGTAACTGTTCTTATACAGTGAACACAATGGCAGGTTACAGTTTAGCAGATACCCGAGAGCTAGCTGAGTATGGTTTCTGCAAGAAAACTGCTACTAAATTGTAGCTGTAATTGGCTCTTTGTGTTTTCTGTGTGTGTCTGGTCTAGCTAGCAGTAGTAAGTGTTTTCATTTTAAAATTTAATTTAATCAAACTACACACAACAATAAAAAGCACAAACATTGCCCCAAATCATCAATACTTTAATTAGTATTGACGAGCAGTTTTCGTACAGAAACCCCACTCACCAAGCTCTCAGGTATATGCTAAACTGTAACAGTTGCCACTTGGTCTTACTGCATAAGAACAGTTACACAGTTCTTCTGTTGTGCATTTGATAAATCTATGGGCTATGCTACATCACTGTCACATGACACAGGGTGCATTGTCGGAGCGATAAAGTCAATAAACCTATTTGACATAAAGATCCACAGGGGTCATAAAACTACCATAAAGGTAGCAGTCCATTTTAATAAAAACTCCTAATAGCAGACAAAGGAGAGGACGCACTAAGACTTTACATACAAATCAAAAGTGCTTTGCATAACATATGTTTTTTCAAATTCACATGAATAGATGCCAGTAAAATATTTTCACTGCTACTGCAACTCTATTTATGATGAAACAAGGCACACAGTAATGACACAGTAATAACCCTTGCTCTTTGGCGGTTAGGCCTTCAATGATGTGTCTCCTAATAAAGGCCTAAGTGGCAAAGCACAGTGGTAATTTGTGTGTGCCCTGTTTTACTATCAACTAAGTTGCAGTAGCATTGAACATCTTTATGTGGCATGTATTCATATAGAGTAGTGGCTTTGTGTGTTTGCCTCGCACTTTTGGAGACAGGTATTGTGTACCAGCAGCCATTCACATAGTGCAGTGTGCTTCATATGGCCCTGTTATATTCCAGGTTAAGAATATTTACCCTGACATATTTTTGGTTCCTCAGTAATGTTTAATTTTTGTCATGGAGTGTTTGTTAAAAAGCAGGACTGGGCAGTGGAATAATACTGAACTAAGTGATAAACAGCATGTGTGCAGTGTATAGTATTGTGTGTGCAGACACTGTCCAGCTTCTTGCAAACACATATTTGATGACTTGTTCTATTGTTTATGGTATAAAGAATAAAGATAAGAATATGTAATGTATATTGTATTTGTACCATCATCAGCAGTGGACAAAGTCATATAATATGTTTTCAGAGGTCTCGGTGCAGTCGGTGGGCAGTGTGCACCTCAGTCACAGTGCACACATGAGTTTTAGCAGATCATAGCACTGCTCACTCCTGCTTTTCAACAAACCCTACCTTACAGAAATGAAATATTGCTGTGGCACCCAAAATATTTAATGGTATACAGACATTATAAAGTTGGAATATATAACAGGTCCAGTCCACTGCCACAACACTGTGCTACCACTGGGGCCGGATCGTGTTCTGGTGTACAGCAACTTGCTGCAAAACTGCGACTGCCAGTCTGAACTAGAAAGACATCACTTAGTCCAGAACAAAAAAATGCAAAGAAGAAATGTGGTAGCACAGTGTGGTGGCAGTGGACAGTGCTGTGCGCAAGGGGCACACACAGTCACCAGAATTAATGTGCATCCCCAGAATGCTACTGTCTTGTCTCCAGAAAATTCCCCAGTCCTGATGAAGTGAAATGTGAGCATAACAACAAATGCAAAGTCTCCCAGAATGAATGGCACACTCAGTGTTGCGCACAGTGGGCACACACAGTCACCAGAATTAATGTGCATCCCCAGAATGCTGATGTCTTGTGTCCAGAAAGTGAAATGTGAGCATAACAACAAATACTGCTGTTGGAATGACATGCAATGCTGCTGTTGGAATTACATGTAATGCTGCTGTTGATTGACTTGACTGTGATGAGATGATGCACAGTGCCTTGCCAAACAGTGTGAAGAAAGGATAGGTTGACCATTGAGTTCACTGTCCAAAATGATGAGACTGAGAATGCTGTTGGTTGCCCAAAGTGTGCTGCAGTCAGCTCAACAGGAAGAATGCCCTTTGTGTGTACACTAATACTACCCTTGGTAAATTGATTAATGTACCTTTCTGGTACCATCATTGTTTTACACAGACAGAGCCTGACATTAACTGTGTGATATATGTCTGTCTATCTATTTTTTTTTGGGGGGGGGTCTTTGTATTGTTTTGTGTCACAGGTCACATAGAGTTGGTGTGTGCATTTCTGTGCTTGATGAGAAATTGTGGAGTTGGAATACCCTCGAACCAGTCATGGTAAGTATTTTTTATTGGGGGAGGGGAATTCTCCTTTGCAGGTAGGTCTCATTAATGGTTTATTGTTTGGTTAATTCTTCACAGGTTTTATCTGCATCCTTCTCCAGTCCAGTAATGATGGTCATGGTCATCATCGATTCATACTACTTGTTGTATGTAGAGATGCAGTGAATTTAAATTCTGCTGGCGAAGTGAACGCAGAGTGGGCACTTCAAGTTGCCACTCTGCTACATGGAGTGGGCAATGCAAAGTGCTCACTCCGCCTTGTCATTAAGGCAGACTGGCAATGTGAAGTAAGGCGAAGTCATTGTTTTTAATGGACTTCGCGTTCCTCATTATGATTCTAAGTGATCCACAGGGTGTTTCAGGTTTGGCAGCCCCCCACACATCACATGGCTTACAGTACTGTAAGTCATATGTTCTTTAGCTAGGCAGGAAGAAAGTGAGTATGCAAGCAGACACTTTTACTTTCTCCTGTGCAGACGGAGAGAGGGAAGAGTGTGTTTTGTGACTTGTGACTAGCATTCCTCTATGTAAGAAAAATAAAATTTACAGAAAGAACAAATTTAGTAAAAGAGAGTACAGACAGAAAAGACAACAAAATGGACTTTGCGTTCCTCATTATGATTCTAAGTGATCCACTTAGTGTTTTAGATTTGGCAGCCCCCTACATCGCATGGCTTACAGTAGACAGAAAAGACAAAAACATGGCAAAAAAAGACAAAAAAACTGTACACTAAGTCCAGGAAGGTAGCATCTTTCAGGAAAAGAGATGTATAAGAACAAGGGGGCACAATTTAAAGATAGAGGGGGGACGGCTCAGGGGTAATGTGAGGAAATTCTTTTTCAAGGAGAGAGTGGTGAATGCATGGAACCGCCTTCCTGGGGAGGTTGTTGGGTCTAAAACAGTGGGGGAATTCAAACATGCATAAGGCAATTGTAGTGGGGGGTGGCAGGAAGTAGGCTGTTGGTTAACTAGAATCTGCAGCTTATCCAGTAGGTAGGGAAATGGCCAGACTGGGTGGGCCAAGTGGTCCTTATCTGCCGTCAAAGTCTATGTTTCCATGTTTCTATGACTGCTGATACGATGAGATCAGAACAAGGAGGAGATTTAAACTTTGATTTAGACCCAACAGCTTTTTTAAAAGCTACATTTTTTGTCTTTTCTGTCTGTACTCTTTTTTACTTAATTTGTTCTTTCTGTAAATTGTATTTTTCTTACATAGAGGGACATCAGTTGCAAATTATGTCCATGCTGGAACTGCTGCTGGATCACCATGGGATCCCACATTAGTTTTTTTCTCACACCACGTGCCCCCCCACACCTTCCTTGCTGTGTTATAAAATGTATTCCTCCACCATCCCTGACCCTTGTATGTAATTAGGCCCTTTTTTTGTTGTCTTCCATATGTATTCTGAGCAGTGGAAGTATACTGTGCTAAACTGCGTGGGTGCAGTTTTCTTTCCAGTCTGTGTATGTACTGCAGACACTGTCCAACTCCCTGACTTAAAAACACTCATTAATGAGTACAATGGTGGGGTGGTGAAGCCTGGAGAGATACTACAAAACAGGCTTACAATACATCCAAGTAACTAATAAAAAAAATTACTGTTGTGATTCATGACATGATTGTAAATCGTAATTTGTGACTGCATCTGTGACCGTGATGATGAAGAAAGTGATTTGTATCACGAGTGACTCCTGATGATGGTCCCGACTTAAAAACGCATATTAATGAGTACAATGTTCATGCTGAATTATGCACCACACCTGTCCAGTACTCTGAAAGGAAGCCAAAGAAACAACTGTGACTTAAGTTACAGATGGAGATTGGGCCCTAAAGAGATGCAAATGTACAGACAGATTAAGATTGCGCTGTGCACTGAAGAGATGCAGATGCAAAGGTACAACACCTAACCAGTGCTCACCATCAGAAATTCAAATCTGGAAAAGAATATATTTGCCGGTTGGGGAGGGCCGCGGAGGGCAATGCACTGCACTGCTGCAGTAAGAGTCACTAGTACCAGTACCAAGAAAGATACCACAAAGAAGTACAAAAAAAATTATACAGCTGCAGTGGATAGCAAGTTCACATTGCTGAAATTATGTGGCACAATAAAAGGTGTCTGATTTGATGACACGCGTCACACACATACACACACACACACACTAAGTAATGCATAGCAAATTGAAAACTTCAGTAATATAACCACATATTTTAAACAAACTAAAATTATGCACTACTGCACCACAACAATCAGCAAAAAAAAGGCAAGAATTATTGAAAGTATTACTGTGTGTACATTAACACAGTTATACAAGAAAAATATCACCAAAACAGAAAGCACTGTGTTTTTCTTCAAGTTAATCTACCTACACCACAGATACGCCCCCTTCCCAAAGCACACTTCCACTTTGTCTCAGTACACAGACTGAATGTTGTATATTAACATTCAAAATACACACACAAACAATAAATGCTCGATGATATGAGCACAGGAGGGTTTCCTATAATCGATGAACTAAAGTTTCATCAAAAAAATGATACAAAAAGGCTTTTTTAACAGCTTTTAGAAGGTTTGAATCACAGAGAGCTCTCAGAGCAGATTGTCTCCTACAGCTTCCTACACACACTACACCAAACTGAGGCTGTGCAGAGCAATCTAGAGCCTATGTGACCCGAAATCCCATGAATCACTGCAAAATTCACCTTTGGAGCTTAAAAACAAGGCAAAGTCAGGTGAAGTACATTGTTTTCAATGTGCTTCACCTTAAGAATTGGTGGAGTAGTGGTTTGGGAAGGTGGAGTAACGCAAAGTCATTGCTTTCAATAGACTTCGCGTTACCCATTAATAATACAAAGTACTCCGCTTCGTGTTGCGGAACACTCTGCAAATTCGCTTTCACTCCGCGTTCCACTTCGCGGAGCGAGTTGGGGCCACTTAGCCCATTGTGAGTTGCATGTCTGCTGGCATGGGGTATGATGCTGAATATGTTATTTGGATAAGGCAACTGTAACACCACAAAGCATCAGGAAGTTTCCTACAAAAAGAAATGAAGGACTTTTTAGTACTTAATTGCAGCAGTAACACATATGTTTAAAGTGTGGCTGTTCTACCTTGTCATATATGTTGATTAACAGATAGTAAGCTGTCCCACTGAAGTCACAATTATTTATTTAGTTTTTGTTGACCAGATAAGTGCAGTGCACTAGACAAATTCTGTCTATTTTCAGGCACAACCCAGAGGAGGAGGATACAGATGAATGCCAACTGACTTTGAACCAAATTAAATTGTTGGTGGTATTTTAGTGAATGGGGGGAAATTTGGCCAGGGCACCTGGGAAATTCCTCTTCTCTTTTCGAGAAGTGCCATGGGATTTTTAACATCCACCTGAACTACCACCAGGTAGATGGGACCTTGGTTTAACATCTCATCCAAAAGACAGCACCTCAGGAGTACAGCATCCCCCTCATGCTGCACTACAGTGTCAGTATTGAGATAGTAACCCAAGTGCCTGGTGTGGGGCTAGAACCCACAGCCTTCTGATCTCCCAGCTTCAGGGGTGAGTGTGTTACCTGCTGAGCCACTGACACTACACATGAAGACCAAATCATCACAGTCACAAATTTAGTACCAGGCTGTAACCAATACACTGTCCTGTAGCGAAGGAGAGTCATTTGTTAACCTATAAAAAAGAAAATAAATTGACTGTATGTGTTTGATCACTGCATCTCAGAAAAGCAACAGAAAACATAACACCGCTAAAGGAAGTTCAATAGCATGAAAAACATTAGTACACATACTCACTTTAAAGTTCTGATAGTAAGAAGCCTTGTGCCTGTGGCTGATGGATGTAGTCTCTTCTACGACTCCCTCTGCCTTGGCATGGCCAGGACACATAATGGAAAATATTGGCATAATGATGGTGGTGGGTGGTGGTCATAGCCACATGATGACATTCCCTCTCACATTTTCCTGCCTCTGGTGGCAGTGGCTAACAGTGGTTTTATGGTGGTGGTCCAAGGAGCACATGATGACATTCCCTCTCACATTTTCCTGCCTCTGGTGGCAGTGGCTAACAGTGGTTTTATGGTGGTGGTCCTGGGCGCACATGATGACATTCCCTCTCACATTTTCCTGCCTCTGGTGGCAGTGGCTAACAGTGGTTTTATGGTGGTGGTCTGGGAGGCATATGATGGTGGTGGTGGTGGTCATAGCCACATGATTCAAATTTATTTACATGGCTCCTTTCAAATGCCAAGGTGCCTCACA
The DNA here is from genome assembly GCA_016271365.2 of Neoceratodus forsteri. Lineage (NCBI taxonomy): Eukaryota > Metazoa > Chordata > Ceratodontiformes > Ceratodontidae > Neoceratodus > Neoceratodus forsteri. The sequence continues at coordinate 25,704,808 of JADMNL010000035.1, read as the reverse complement.
AGCAGTGAAACAACAACATCATAAATTACATATATATTAAGTAATATAAAAGAACAAAAAATAATCAACAGTATTAATTAGTCCCCAAAACCTCTGACCCATAGAACAGTTTTAGGTGCCTGTGGCTGATGGATGTGGTCTCCTCTCCGACTCCCACTGCCTTGGCATGGCCAGGACACATAATGGAAAACATCGGCATAGTGGTGGCAGTGGGTGGTGGTCATAGCCACATGATGACATTCCCTCTCACATTTTGCTGCTTCTGATGGCAGTGGCTAACAGTGGTTTTATGGTGGTGGTCCAATGGGACACATGATGACATTCCCTCTCAAATTTTGCTGCATCTGGTGGCAGTGGCTAACAGTGGTTTTATGGTGGTGGTCCAAGGGGGCACATGATGACATTCCCTCTCACATTTTGCTGCGTCTGGTGGCAGTGGCTAACAACTGCAGCCAGTGGCAACACATTCACTGTCAATGTCAGATGCACACAGGTGGCAGGATATATAGTTCACTGTGTTACAAATCTGACATATGGAAATTGAACCACTCTGAGTGGGACACTGATTTGACTGTATGAAAAACAAAACATGTACCACTGAAAAAATGTGACAGACTTTTAACCACTTCACTTAAAACCTACCAACACCAACCTCATCATCATTCTCATACAGAAAGCTGCCCTCGCAGTCATCAGTGTCTGAATTCTGACCATTGGGGAATTATTTCTCCATCCTGTCATTGTCTACCTCTGTGGTAGGCTATTTCATGCTGCCCGTGCCACCAGGATGGTCCATTTCTACAACATCAGCAAAACCATGACTGTGTCGGGGTACGAAGACTGAGGTTGCAGTTTGAGCTTTTTATGAATGTCAGCAAACTGAAATTTGCAGGAGAGAGGTTTGAATGATAATCCCAAACTATTGCACCCTCTGAGCTGAATACCCTCTCTACACTTACACTGGAGGGTGGGCATGTGACGTACTTCAGTGCCACTGTGGTCATCTCTGGCCAGTCACTCACCTTTCCACCCCAGTATAAAAGAGGATCATCAGTTAGTGACAGATGCCTGTTTTCAGCCAAATATGAGTCAAATATTTGCTGTGCTGCACTAAGTCCAGTGATTGATGCATCATCCTATTCTCTGGAATCATTTGTGTCACAAATACCCACTTGGGACAAAACACCCCAAAGTGGATTAATGTCAACCGGTTTAGATGACAGACCACTTGGAACTGCAATCCCCTTACAAGATATGCTTGATGCTACCCAACATGACCTTCGGCCTGATTATGTTGCTGAGGTTTGCTGACCTTGGTGCATGACTTCTCTGCCCCATGAACCAAGCGCACCAGTTGCCCACTGACATTTTTTACCTGTTCAGGCCCTCCCTCCAGTAGTGAGGCAATTCCACGTTTGTATTGTGGATCCAGCATTGTTGCTATTGCAAAGTTGTCACACTGCTGAATGCTCAAGATGTGCCAATTGTGCTCGAATAGTGTCAGCATGTGTTTCAGCAACACACTGCTACCACTGTCTCTGGCAACATCAAGGCTATGCTGTACATTCACCAATGTCTGCCTCAGCACCCGCAGCAGTGGAATTGATTGGCTAATGGAGGCAGACTTGCCACTCACTGCCTGTGTGGAATGTTCAAAAGGCCTCAAAATTGTTATTACAGAGTCCGTGAAGTGCCACTGTTCAGTTGTCATAGATGTGAAGGCCCTGGAACTGTCACAGCTAGTGTGCATGATGACAAGATAGTCTGAGATGGCTTTGTATTGTTCATACAACCGTTCTGCCATGTATAAAGTGGAGTTCCACTGGGTGACAACTTCCCAGCTTGAGGCAGGGCTGCAGTAGGCTGTTTTGGATCTGCATCTGCCAATGCTGGTCACAGGTCTTTGCACAGCATGAAAAATGAGAACAGATATGGTGTGCAACTGTGAGCATTTCCTTTATATCAGGGTACTGCAGAAACTCCTGCACCACAAGATTTAAACAGTTGGTCATGCATGGAACCTGAACAAAGCCACCATTCATGATGCATTTAATCACATCTGACCCATTGTCACTTGCTATGAACCCAGCTCTCAGGGACAAGGGGTTCAGTCACTCATCAGTTTCAGTCAGTAGCAAGTCCAGCATGTTTTCACCAATGTGTGAACAGGTCACACTGCACATAGCAAGCCTTGCATGTTGTTGAATTCCCAGGAAGATTGCTACCATGACAGTCTACCTTACTACACTGATTATTCACACTACCACCAGCACAAACAACCCCCAGCACCTGTGCCCAATGTGCAATTATACACAAATATGAACTTCCCACTGTTCTGAAACTTGTCCACATATCCATACTTAAATGGATGAATGGAGAGGAGGAATGTTGAATGCCATGTGTTAGAGTTGGCCACAGTACGGTATAACTTGGGGAGAGTACAGGTGGAAAAGTATGTCCTGGATGGGACTTTCCATTTCAGACAGGTGCTTGCCACAGACCACTGGAATCCCGAATTCTTTACGAAGAAGAAGGGCAAAAGATCTATTGCCAGCATTTCAGTTACAGCAGCATTACGTTCACATGGCACTGCATGATTGGGTGTGTACTTCATTGTTACAGGCAAAAAAACTCTGCAAAGTGGGCTGACTTACACGTTTTGCATGGGGTGTGGCAATGGAGTTTGCCTTTTAAGGGACAGACCATGTTGTCCTAGTGCATCCCTTCCCTCTGTCATGGAATGGTTGTGCTCAGGATGGGAGGGGGGAGGAAGGGGTTGGGCTAAGGGCCAGAACAATGGTCAGGTAACAGGAAAGGGAGGGGCAAAGGGAGGTACATGAAGGACAGCACAAGGGGGCCTCAGCCACTTTTTGCTGGAGTTTTTGATTCTACAAACAACTGCAGCACATCCAATTGGCATAATTAATTGAGGTTGGCTCACCTGAAGGAAAAAGGTAAGGAAGCAAATGACTGAACTGGTGGAGGACTAAAATGTAGTTGTTTTAAAAAATATGTATATATATATATATATATATATAAAAGGGGATATATAATAATAAAGAGGATATATAATGTAATTTAGAAATATAGTTCGAGGCAGAGTGACATAAGGTATGAAAGACAGAGAAAGGTGTGTAATAGCAATAGGATGCTGTTTTAAAATAAAAAAAGAGTAAGAAAAGGGGGAGCTGATGTGTTGATGGCTGTTATAATGGTACAATTCACCCCCCTTTTTTTGGTTTGAGGAGCAATGATAGAGCACGTGTTTCAAGAGAGACTTGGCGGGCATGTTGGCTTATGAGGCAGGGAAAGGTATCTTGGTGTAGAGATGTTTTAGTGGTGTTAGAGAACGCGAGCTGCTAGGTGGAGGAGCAATTGGTGCTGAAGCCATTTTAGTTTTAGCAGACCACGCTGTTTTTCCCTCTGGTTGGAAGGGGTTAGAGCATGTAAGCGTGGAGATAAGGCGGTGTGTGTTTTTGTTTCCTGGAGATCTGGTGGCAGAGCACGGCCCAGTGGCAATGTGTAACACTTGTGGAAGGCAAGGAATGGAGCCACGGCAGAGTTTAAATGGGCTTTTTTCCACAATGGAGACCAGGAATACAGAGGGTGCGTCTACAGGGAGGAAGAGGAAATTTTGGCATGTTCTCACTAGAAAGGTAGGTCTGGAAGAGGCCTTGAAAGTAGAGAAGGGGGGGCGAGAAGGAGCAGGAGCACGAACGGTTGACCACGCGGTGTGACATCACACGCCATGAGGTAGTCGCGACAAGGCCCAGCCTGTTTTCACCATCTTACTGCATGAGGGCCTGGGGGTTGCAGCATTACAGGCCTAGGAAGGCCGAATCTTTCATTAAGTGAATTTTTGCTGTGGTGTTTTTAGCAGAAGGGGCCAGGGGAGCAGGGCATCGAGGCAGAGTTCAGGGTAGTGGCTGTGGGGCATTGGCCACTGATTTAATGGGCTCTTGGGGGTTTTGGCAAAGACCCACGAGGGAGCAGATCAGAAGAGGCCAGGGAGGCCCTATAACAAGGGGCGGGGAGCACGCCATGGCGCAGCGGCGACGGCGTCCATGCCACGCAATGGTCACGAGAACGGGGGAGGGGAAGGACACGAGCAGCGGGGGTAGAAGAGGGAAAAAGGCAAGGGAGGCTGATGGGTTGTACTAGTGGAGCTGGCTAGCAATGGGCAGGGAGAGCGCGGAGGCGCACACAGGCCAATCGGTTTGAAGGGAAAATGGACACTCCCTCACCTTAAGAGAGCCTCGCAGCAGTCCCCAATTGTTGGGGCTGTAGTTTTTGGTGGTTTGTGGTTATGGAGAGAGCAAACCACCTCAAGGAGTAACTGTATGCATAGCTCCAGAAGAAAAGAAAAGAAAAGCAGTAGGGGATCCTGGCATCACCCATGAGGGAAATACAAGGAAAGGAAAGGGGGCACAAAAAAAAGAGGGATGGAGGTTTTTATACATAACAAGGGGTCAAGGAAATGCTAAAATAGGATCGGTGGAGGGGCGCAGAGGGGGGCAACGAGCGGCCACATGGCATGGCACACATGCCCATTGGAAGTTGGAGTCCAAAAAACAAAACAAAAAAAAAACAGACAACAACTTTGGTTGCTCAAGAATACCGGGTGAAAGGGGGGGCACATGGATGCTAAGGGGTGAAGTGGAGCAGGATGGAGGCCTGTTAAAGTGGGGCCTGACCGGGCATGCTGGGGCATGGCGGAATGGACAAAAAAAAAAAGTATAATAAAAATGTCCTTTAAATAATAATACAGGTATATAATGAATCTTGTTCTCTTCCCATAGTTGTCTTCACAGAGAAAAGGAGCAAAGGATATGGCGCCAAAGAAAAGTGAGCCATCGAAGGAAGACACCTACAGGGCTATAATTGAATTGGCAGAAAAATCCAACAGAATGTGGGAACTGGTCAAAGGGGAGGAACCAGGGAGACCCGGGGAGAAAAGGAAAGAGGGCCCTGACAAAAGGTGCAGAGGGTAGCGATCAGCTGAAGGGTCAAGCAGCTCCACTAGGGTACCACCGCTGGTAGTGGGACCTGCCAGGGTGGTGGATCCAGTACCTCTGCAGCCTATAGATGTGGCAATGCCAGTACCTCCCCCTGAACAGGGTGGGATCTCCTTTGGTGAACCCGGACCAGATCCCCAGAATGTAGCGTTCCCTCCACAAAGCCTAGTAGTCCACTCTCCTCCTCAATCACAGGGAGAAAAAAGGGGCCACTTGGAAGACGCCAGGCAGCACGGCCCAGACAAGGTTACAGGTAATTCACCCAGCGCAGTGGGGGACAGTATAAAAGAATATATAGGGCAAATTGTGTCAGCGCTGGGCACAGGAGGTTTAGGGCAGATGGAATCAGCTCTGGCAGAGATTAGGACAGAGAAAGAGGTGCCAGGAGAAAATGAAGGGAGTACAGAGAAAGAAGGAAAAGGTACAAGGGAGATAGGTACACCCGGGATGAAGATAGGTGAGCATGTTCCACTGGCCACAAAGGAAAAAATATGGAAAAGGGAGTATGTAGATATATTCACCTAGGTGAGCCAGGAAGCAGCTGCAAAGTATGTGGAAGCTGAGAGCATAGGTACGAGTGAAATGGCAGTGTCAGTAGTACTTTTAGGAAAAAAGGAGGAGGACAAGTTCACGAAAGGAAGACTTGGGACGGGTGGTTCGTAGGTTTTGCCACTTCCTCAGCCATCATCTTGGAAAAGAGATTGGAGCTGGGCATCCCACTCATCACTTATTCCTTGATAATAAGGGGGGCAAAAGCAAGGGAGGGTGGGGTGGTTATACTATGATAAATTTTTTCGACAAAGAATGGCAACTTCGGGGATGTAAGATGGGACACGAAGCAGATAGACTTATGGACAGACTATGTAACAGATCAGTCCACATCCAAAGTGGAATGGGAGAAAAAAGGGGTGACTCCCCAGAGATGCTGCTGGGCTTACAACAGGGCATTTTGCTTGTGGCCTCAATGTCGGTTTCAGCATGCTTTTGTAAAATGTGGGGGAGGACACCCGGCAAGCAGATGCAGGACGACATAGGGCCAAGGGGCACAGGGACACAGGGGTCAAGTGTCAGGTCAACGGTTCTTTCGGGAAGGCGGGGGTTTAGAGGGCAGTCCTGGAACAGGGGAGGGAGGGGCAAGGGGAACACGAGTAGAGGGGGTCAGAATCACTGACCAGAAGAACCTTACACAACGGGGCAGTACGGGGACGGGGAGAGGTAATGGGTGGACTGACAGGGAGCAGTTTGGGTTAGCTAGAACCCCTGTCAACTTAGAGGCATGGACAGCCTATTTGGACAGGTATCCAGACAAAAGAGTGGGGAACATGATTATAAAAGGTTTTAGCATGGGGTTTTCACTGCAGTGTGGGGGGCCAGACAAGTGAGGGAGGTGAGCAACCTGGGATCGGTTAAAGGAATGGAAGAAATGCTGAGACAGAAGATAGAGGAAGAAAAGGCAGCGGGGAGGGTAGATGGCCCATTTGACCTCCACCCCCCCTTGTGAGACATGTGGATTTCTCCATTGGGTTTGGTACCCAAAAAACAAGAGGTGGAGTACAGGGTGAGTCACCACCTCTCTTATCCAGAAGGGGATTCGGTGAATGAATTCATCAGGGAGGAACATAGTAAGGTGACATATGCGACATTAGAGGATGCAGTCGGGATAGTCTGGGCTACTGAGGATGCATGGATTGCAAAGACGAATATTGAATCTGCTTTCAGACTGCTGCTGGTTAGGAGAGAAGACTGGGATCTATTAGGTTTTAAGATTGGGGGGGCAGTATTATTTTGACAAACCCATGCCGATGGGATGTTCAATAGCATACGCGACATTTGAAGCATTCAGCACATGCTTGCAGTGGATATTTCTGGAAAGAACTGGTTATAGAACAGTAATTCATTATCTGGATGACTTCCTCTTTATTGGGAGGGGGAGAAGGGAGACGCAGATGATGTTGGGCAAGTTTCAGGAGTTATGCAGGGAGCTAGGGGTTCCACTGGCACCAGAAAAAACAGAAGGGCCCAGCAAGGTGATGGAGTTCCTGGGAACTGAGATAGATGCCCCAAATGAGATATTCAGGTTGCTGGATAAGAAAGAGAGCAAACTGAAGGATTTGATACATGTACACACCAGCAGGAGAAGACTACAACTAAAGGAAATGCTACAAGTACTGGGGCACCTAAACTTCACCTGCAGGGCCATTGGACCAGGGAGGGCATTCACAAAGAGGTTAGCCAGGGCTACAGCAGGGGTTACTAGACAACATCACTGGGTGGATCTGACAAAAGGTGTCAGGGAGGATTTTAAAATATGGGAGGTATTCCTTAGGGAGTATAATGGCTGTTCATTCTGGCAAGAGGAGTGGGTGTACAACACAGACCTCGATCTCCACACAGATGCAGCCGGGGGTCTGGCATGGGGGGTTACCTGAGGGGCAGGTGGTTTGCAGAACCATGGCCTGATAGCTGGGTGAAGAATGGGACAATAAGAGATATAACATTGCTGGAGATCATGCCCATCTGGGCATGCTGTCTGGTATGGGGGGGGAGGAACTACGGCATCAAAAAGTGACCTTCTGGTATGATAACAGATCAGTGGTAGAGGTCCTAAACAATAGGAGAGCCAGGTCAGAGATGGTCATGAAAGTATTGAGACATTTAGTTTTAAGGGCTTTGCAGCTGAACATGTCATTCAGAGCAAAACATATACATAGATACATAGATACATAGATACATAGACAGTGTCGGCAGATAAGGGCCTATGGCCCACCCAGTCTGCCCATTTGAGCTTGTAAGTTCAGTTTGTTTTCCTAGAAGTCTGTTTCCCCTTACCCCTGACCTCTAGAATTCCTTTATGTCTATCCCATGCATTCTTAAATCCCATGAATTTTTCAGCCCCCACCACTTCCTCTGGCAGGGTGTTCCACTTGTCCACCACCCGTTCTGTGAAGAATTCTTTCTCATGTTTCCTCTGAATCGTCCTCCTCCAACTTCATCCTATGCCCTCTAGTCCTGGAACATCTTTTCACTTAAAAATAGTGTTTTCCTGCACCCTGTTCCTCCCTGTAAGATACTTGTATGTCTCTATCATATCCCTCCCTCCTCTCCTCCAGGGAGTACATGTTCAGTTCCTTCAACCTGTCTTCATAGGACTTGTGATGCAATCCATGCACCATCTTTGTTGCCCTCCTCTGACCTCTCTACCCTGTCTATGTCCTTATGTAGGTATGGTCTCCAGAACTGTACACTGTACTCCAGGTGGGGCCTCACTAGTGTCTTGTATAGCGGAATTATGACCTCCCTTTTCCTGCTGGTGATGCCCCTGCCTATACATCCCAGCATCCTATTTTCTTTATCTGCTGCCTTGTCACACTGTTTCCCTACCTTGAGGTCATCAGAGATGACAACCCCAAGATCCCTTTCCTGCTTGGTGCATGCTATATCCTCACCCCCCAACTGATATATTGTGCCAGGGTTTTTGTGCCCCATATGCATTATCTTGCACTTCTTTGCATTGAATTTCAACTGCCAAGCCCCTGACCATTCTTCAAGTTTCTGCAGGTCACTTCTCATTCTGTCTACACCCTCTGGTGTGTCTACTCTGTTACAGAGCTTTGTGTCATCAGCGAACAGTGAAATTTTGCCTTCTAGATCCTGCGCAATGTCACTAATGAAGATGTTGAATAGGACTGGTCCAGCACTGATCCCTGTGTACCCCTGGTCACTCTTCCCTCTGTGGGTGACAGCCATTTACCACCACCCTCTGTGTCCTGCCACCCAGCCAGTTACCTACCCACCACACTATGTCCTGCCCACACCCATATTCCCCATTTTGTGTAATAGTTATCTATGTGGCACAGTGTCAAAGGCCTTGCTGAAGTCCAGATAGGCCATGTCCACTGCCCTCCCCCGATCCACCTCCCTAGTCACCAGTCAAAAAATTCAACGAGGTTGGTCTGACATGACCTCCCCCTGGTGAAACCATGCTGCCTTGGGTCCTGTAGTCCATTGACAACCAGATGTTCCACCAATCTCTCCTTCAGTAGTGCTTCCATGATCTTCCCCACTACTGAGGTGAGGCTGACTGGTCTGTAGTTCCCTGCTTCCTCTTTGTTCCCACTTTTGTATAAGGGGACTACATCTGCTGTCCTCCAGTCTTTGGGTACCTCGCCTGTTTCCAGTGATCGGCTAAACAGGATAGCCAGAGGTTCAGCCACCACCTCTCATAGTTCTTTAAGGACCCTGGGGTGCACCCCGTCTGGCCCCATTGCTTTATCAACTCTTATTACTTCCAGTTCCTTCAGGACCCTTTCGTGTAAAGGGACTTGTGTCCATTTCTGCACCATTCTCACCTTGTACTCCCTTCAGACCCATTACCCCTCTTCCTCAGTAAAGACTGAGCAGAAATACCTGTTCAATATGTCAGCTTTACTGCTGTCATCCTCCATGGCTCCCATCCTCCCCTTCAGTCTCACTATCCCTCCTTTGTCTTTCTTTTTTCACTTATGTACCTGTAAAGGGTTTTGTCCCCTTACCCACTGATTTTGCAATGTGCTCTTCTGTCTGAGCTTTGGATTCCCTTACTGACTTCCCTGCCTCCCTTTGCTTCTCCTGGTACTTCTCCCTATCCCCTTCTGCCTGTGTCTTTTTGTATTGCCTGAATGCAATCTTTTTGGCTTTCACTTTCTTTGCTACCTCTTTGGAAAACCATAATGGTCTCCTCCTCCTTTTCCTCTTGCTAACCTGCTTAATGCATAATTCTGTTGTTCTTATAATCCCCATTTTAAATACTACCCACTGTTCCTCAACCCCTGATTCCTGTCCCATTCCCTTAATGCTCTTTCAAGTATCTCCCATTTCCCAAAGTCTGCCCCCTAAAATCCAGGATACGTGTTTTGTGTGGTTTGGTTCTGCTTTTTCTGTGATTTCAAACCACAATGACTGGTGGTCACTGTTACCCAGGTGCTCCCCACTGTTACCCCATCACACTGTCCCTGTTTGTGAGCACAAGGTCCAGTATTGCCTTCTGCTGAGTTGGTTCCATGACCAGTTGCTTGAGGAAGGCACCCTGAAGGGAGTCAGGATAAATCTGCTCTTAGTTGATTGCTGCTGGGATGCTCCAGTCCACATCTGGAATATTGAAGTCTCCAACCAGTACTACCTCACCCTTGTCTGCCATCCTTTGGATGGCTAGCATCAGCTCCCTATCTGTTTCTTCCTCCTGGGCTGGTGTTCTATAGACCACACCTGTGCGGCTATATAGAAGGTGTACACAATACCCTGGTTGACAGCATTTCTCATCTGCAGCTGGACTGTTTCCAGAGGCTGGTGCCAGCAGCAGAGGAACAAAAAACACCTATACCAATGAACATCTGGGACATTGGCAAGAAGGATCAGAATGCTGTTTCACAGCTCATGGGCACCTCGGACTCTGAGGGCTTACGATGGGGCCTGGCGGGTGTTTCAGACATTCAGGGCTGAGCACCAGATGTAGGTAAGTGGGCCACTCACAGAAGAACAGTTGGGCATGTTCACCGTGGAACAGTGACAGAGAGGGACAGCACACACCACAGTGGGGGTTTATCTAGCAGGGATTAGTGTTATCTGCAGCCTAAAAGGGTGGAAGAACATGACAAAATCACTGCTCATCAGGAGGATGATGCAGGGTTGGAGCAGGTTGAAATGTGGGCCAGGATGTAACAGAAGGCCAATAGGGGAGCGGTGGCTAATAAGGTTAACGGAGGTGCTCCCGGTAATATGCAGATCAAAGGCTGAGGCCCAGTTATTTCACACAGTTTATGTGATAATGTTTGCAGGGTTGATGAGAGTGTGTGAAGTGGTAGACCATGGGAAAGAGGACAAGGAAGGAGGCTTGGAGTGGGATGATGTAAGTTGGGGGGTGAAGGAGATACGGATTAAGATCAGGAGGTCAAAAACAGACCAAAGAGGACAAGGTTGCATGTTGATACTGAAGGGGCAAGGAGAGGTTGCAATATGCCCAGTGCAGGCTCTGTGGGCTTTTGCTGCAGAGAAGGGGACCAGGAAGGAAAAGCTATTTGCACATGGTGACGGAAAAAAGGTCACCGGCTATCAAGTCACAACATTGCTTAAAAAGGGCTTGCAATTCATGGGAGAGGACCCAGCTGATTACTCATCCCTTTCCCTACGAATTGGGGCTGCCTCACAGTGGGCAGCAGTGGGGGAACCTGTGATGGGCATTTTGGGAAAAGGGCGCTGGCAGTCGGCCAGTTATAAAAGATACATCAGAGCACTGAAATAAAAAAAAAAAAATCTTTTGTGTGTTGAAGGAAGTGCTCCTAGCGGGAACTGTGAGTCAAGGGGAGGGAAAGTTGGGGGGGAGCAAAAGGGGAAGAGTTGGGGGGATAATATGGTGCTGTCACTAAGAGCATGTGTAAAATAATGAATTTTGCTTGAACCCCATAGGTAGAGGGAGGAGCACGGAAGTCTGGATCTGCGGCCATTCCTATATTTATTGGGCTGAAAAAAGAGCAGAGAAGAAGACTGGGGGAAAGCAGCTGTACCAGGACATGAGACAGTGTAGGCTGGTCTGGCATGGCATGCGTGGGACGAGATGGGCGCAGCTGCTTCCTGCTTTGAAGGAACTCAAGCGTAGCCAGCCCAGTCCAGACCTAATTATCATACATCTAGGGGGCAATGACCTGGTGGGCAGACCATGGGTAAACACATACTTTCAGATAAAAAGGGATCTGGTGGCGATACGACAGTAGTGGCCTCAGGTGTGCCTCACCTGGTCAGACATGATACCGAGAAGGGTATGGAGGCAGGAGCACAGCCGTAGGGTGGTGGAGAGGGCCAGGAGAAAGATGAATAGGAGGGTGGGGACATTATTAAGGCAGATAGGGGGACAGGTGATACTGCGGGGGGTAGAAGAATGGGTGGAAGATTTCTACAGGTCAGACGGTGTGCACCTGTCGGATCTAGCCATAGACATGTTCAATACAGAAACAATGAGTTTCTTAGAGACATGGAGGAAACAGGCAAAAGCTGGAATATTAAAAAAGAAAAGAGGGAAAAGGATTGTCCCTGAGGTAAGGGAGAGGGATACCCTAAGTATGGGGGAAGCCAGCCATTCAACGCAAGCTGGAGACTGGTTAGTGGGGAAAAAGAGGGGTGGAGGAGGGGAAGGGGGAAGAAAAAGGAATAACACAACAAGAGGAAGAAGATGAAGAAGAAAGCAGTCTCAGTTTTCACCGTTACCTAGCGGGAAAGAAGGAGAAGGAGAAGAAGAAGACACCCAGGTTTTCACCTGGGGGAGAGATAATCAGAGATTGATATATGGATGAAAAAATGAAATGTATAAAAATAGGATAATAAAGAAATGGAAAATGGAATATGTAATAGGGATATAAATAAATTAATTGCCAAATCTGAGCACAACAACAAACAATGGTCTCTATCTTTTTGTGAGGGAAAAGGAGGGGAATCCGGGACAATGGAGTTTGCCCTTTAAGGGGCAGACCATGTTGTCCTGGTGCACCCCTTCCCTCTGTCATGGAATGGTTGTGCTCAGGATGGGAGGGGGAGGAAGGGGTGGTGCTAAGGGCAAGAACAATGGTCAGGTAACAGGAAAGGCGGGGCAAGGGAGGTACATAAGGGACAGCACAAGGGGCCTCAGCCACTTTTGCTGGAATTTTGATCCCTCCCACCCACCCTACTAAGCAGAACAAGAGGGAAGACGGTCAAGATGGGACTGTATGTTGGGTCTGTCAAGGTGGATGACAGACACGTCTGGTTGGACAGTTTGCACTGTCAAAGGTGGATGGCAGGTGATAATAAGGTTATGAATATGGTTATGGACTGCCAAAGGTGGATGGCAAGTAATAATATGGTTATGTATATGGTTATGGACTGCCAAAGGTGGATGGCAAGTAATAATATGGTTATGGATATGGTTATGGACTGCCAAAGGTGGATGGCAAGGGGGAAAAGGGGGGTGGAGGAGGGGAGGGGGGAAGAAAAAGGAATAACACAACAAAAGGAAGAAGATGAAGAAGAAAGCGGTCTTGGTTTTAACCGTTACCTAGCGGGAAAGGAGAAGAAGAAGACACCCAGGTTTTCACCTGGGGGAAGGATAATCAGAGATTGATATATGGATGGAAAAAATGGAATGTATAAAAATAGGATAATAAAGAAATGGAAAATGGAATATAGATATAAATAAATTCATTGCCAAATCTGAGCACAACAACAAACAGTGGTCTCTGTCTTTTTGTGAGGGAAAGTGTGGAGGGGTCCGGGACAAATGGCTCTGCTCTGTGAATGGATGGGGGGGTGAACATGTGATGAAGAGGACTGCACAGGTGACATATCCACAAATTAAGTTATTTTCCCATATTTACGTGTAACCCGAAGAAGGCGCTATCCCAAGGGCTACTACCCCTGCCTGATTTGCCACTGACAGGTTGAGGGGCCTGGATCCGATGGTGGGTGCCTCCACCCAGAGGTCGGGGTTAAGACAGTCTGGTATGACTTGGTCACAGCCCTCCGGGTCACTGCAACCCCCCTTTCTTCCCACTAGTGGCCCACACAAATCAATCACAGTACCCTTGCAACTTACCCCCAGGATTGGTTTAATCAGTGTGACTCTGGGGACTCCCCTGTTGGTGCAAAAGGCACCGAAGTCCAAACTACATTTCCCAGAGTCACTGCCCATACAATCCTCTTGTGGCTGGCTCAGATTATGAGTCCAAGTTCTGATTTATCCACAGGCACTATTTTAGAGCTCCCTTAAACCACACTGATTGGTCCAGTTCAGCAGTTCAAAGCTAGAATGGGGAACTAGGCAAGCACAGTTCTGATTGCAAAGAAAAGCAGGTTATACAAACTGTATTTTCATTATTACTCTAAATGATTTCTGGCAAACAGTTACATCTTTTAGATAGGTTCCCTTTGCACTCCTAGTGACTGCAAAAACAGAGTGAATTGGCAGCAGCTTGAGTGGGACTCAAACAGAGAAACACACAGTCCCCCCCATACAAACTAATTATGTCTGCAAGCAGACAGCTCTTAAAGAGACAGTACCAGAGGCTCTAAAAACATTCACAGATAAATGGCTTAAACGCCAAACACCATTCAGGCTCGGAGCATTCAAGCAAGCTCCTGGAAGTCTTTTGGGAACCCCCATTTGCAGGGGGGTTACACCCTTCCTGGCCTGAGAAAGCTTGACATCCACGTCAAGCAAGTACCCCCATAAGTTTCAATTGCAACCATACACATTTGCATTATGCTCACACATGTAAACATCAGTCAATATATCACTTTACCAGGAACACATTTCTGAAACATTGCAGTACGTCACTCTTTACACAGTATCACACACACATTGTACCATAACTCAGTTCAACCATACACAATGATTCCATTTCATCTGACCTGATGCTTTGCATTTCACTTTCTGGGAGCATTGGCTTCAGGGACGAAGCTGGAGGCTTAGACAGTCCAGAAGGTCCAGCTTCGTCTCCAGTATTGACTAGGAGATTGCCCCGAAACAATCGACTCAGTTCGTAAGAAGGGTAGTATTCAAAATCAGACTCACTTTCTTCTGATATGGACTGACAGTCATGCTCAAATGGGACTTGTGGAGGGGAACACTTTAACTCTGCTTCTGTAGGTGCAGACTCTCTGGATCTTTTCTTAGCAACAGCTCTAGTCGCTGGTCCAGAAGGGGCATCTTCTGGGGGCTCAGACTCAATCAAGATCTGTCCAATGGTCAGTAAATGATTTCTATGCATTGTTTTTACATCTTTTGAATTATTCTCAGGCCTTACTTTGTACACTGGCAGATCATCTAGTTTGCCCACAACAATGTGAGGGAGATGGTACCATCTGTCAGCAATCTTGTGTTTGCCATGCAGTCCCAGATTTGTTAGCAATACCCGATCTCCCTCCTGGAGTTCCTGTGCTTTCACATTTTCATCATACCATTCTTTGTTGGCCAGATTTCTTTTGGCAGCTATGGTTTGAGCCAGTTGCTATGCATGATTTACTGTAGCTGGGCCTTTAACTTTTGTACATACTGTAAATAGTTGTCAGCTCGAACCCCATCAGGAGAGACCCCAAAACACACATCTACTGGCAATCGAGCTTCTCTTCCAAACATCAGGCAGTAGGGGGAGAACCCAGTGGCATCACTTTTGGTGCAGTTATAAGCATGTACCAGGGTGCTAATTTGTTGGCTCCATCTAGACTTGTCCTTTGGGTGTAGGGTACCTAGCATATCTAGCAAAGTGTGGTTGAAACGTTCAGGCTGTGGGTCCCCCTTGGGGTGGTAAGGAGTGGTTCTTGACTTTCTCACTCCCCACAGAGAAAGCATCTCTTTGATCAAATGACTCTCAAAGTCTCTCCCTTGATCAGAATGGATTCTTTGTGGAGCCCAGTAGTGAACAAAAAAGTTTTCTATAAGTACTTTTGGCCACAGTGGATGCTTTCTGGTCTTTGGTGGGGAAAGCGTGGGCATATCTCGTAAAATGGTCAGTGACTACCAGCACATTACTGATATTTCTTTGATCTGACTCCAAACTCAGAAAATCAATACAGACCAGCTCCATGGGTGCACTGGTGGTGATGTTAACAAGGGGAGAAGCTATCTGGGGCAAAGCTTTCCTCTGTAAGCAGCGACTACAAGTTCAAATGTGTTGCTCCACATCAGCCCCCATCTTAGGCTAATAGAACCTGGATCTCACCAAGTCAAGTGTTCTGTCTATACCAAGGTACCCCATGTGGTTGTGCAAGGACCTCAGTACTAAATCTCAAAAGGCAGTGGGCAGCACTAGTTGTTATTTGTGTACTTGTTCCACTCTGTCTACTGTTTCTCTGTATAACAGTTTATTGATCAGTTTCAACTTAGGACCTTCTTTGTATAACAATGCAGTTCTCAAATCAGTGGAGCGTAATTTGGACACATCTTTTCCTGCACAGAGGGCTTCTAAAGCTGATTTGATCATGGGATTGTGGGACTGAGCCCGACGAATACTGTCATTGTCCAGCTGAGGCAGTGCACCAAGGTCTATTGCAGAAAAGTGGCAATAAGCAGCAGGTATGCAATTCTCAGAGGGTCCCAAGCAATCCACCATGCAGTCCACTGAGTCCGTGGATATTTGTTCCTCCCTGTCAAACGTCTGGCAGAGTGCCTGAATATCAGGTTCTGACAATCTGACCCAATCATTCTGGGGAACAGGCCTCCGGGAGAGAGCATCGGCATCTATGTGGTTCAGGCCTGTTCGGTATTCAACAGCATAGTCATATGTAGATAAAGCAGAAAGTCACCTATGGTCAGTGGCATCCAACTTAGCTGAGGTCTGCACATAGGTCAAAGGATTTCTGTCAGTTTTTGCTAGTATTTTAGCCCCATACAAGTACTCATGGAATTGGTCAACAAATGGTCCACTTCAAAGCTAGGAACTCTAACTTATGTACAGGATAGTTCTTTTCAGATGGGGTCAGGCTTCTACTGGCAAAGGCCACTGGTCTCAGGCCATTCTCATGCATTTGGTACAACACAGCCCCCAACCCTTGCAAGCTAGCATCAGTGTGCAGGACATAAGGTTTTCTTGGATTGGCATAGGCCAGCACTGGAGCATGGGTAAGTTGATATATGATCTCATGAAAAGCAGTCTCACAATCAGGAGTCCAGTGGGCCCCAAATACTTCACTCAGATGAAAATACACTCTTTCAGTCTTGAGGGATGCTGACTTTTTGTATTTTGTGTGGGTTGGGGGATACCCTTGAGTAAGGTTAAGTAAAGGGCGGATCACTCTTGAATAGTCCTTAACAAAACGCCAATAATAACCACAGAATCCCAGGAATCTTTGCAGTTCTTTCAGATTTTTGGGCTGTGGCCAGGTGGTCAAGGCCTCAACTTTACTTGGGTCGGTCACGATTCCCTCAGTGGATACTATGTGTCCCACATACTTTACTGATGTTTGAAAGAATTGACAATTATCAATGGACAGTTTAAGGCCAAAGTCTTCCAGTCAGTCCAATACCTTAAATAATTGGCTCTCATGTTCCTCCAGTGAGCTGCCAAACACAATAACATCATCTAGGTATACCAGGCACTCTAGTAATTTCATGTCCCCTACTGCACGCTCCATCAATCGTTGAAAAGTGGCTGGGGAGCCTGAAATCCCTTGAGGCATCCTCATGAATTCATAGTAGCCAAGCAGACAGATAAAGGTTGTCTTCTCATAGTCCTCTGGGGCCATTGGGATCTGGTAGTACCCACTGTGGAGATCCAGCACAGAGAACCACTTGCTCCCATTTAGGCAGTCCAAAGCATCCTGAATGCAGGCCGTTGTGTACTGATCAGGGATAGTCCACCGGTTTAAGGTGCGATAATCCATGCACATCCTTACTGTCCCATTCTTTTTCCTCACTACCACAATGGAGGAAGCATAGGGGCTTCTGGATTCTTGTATTACCCCAGCAGCTAACATCTCTTGCAGATGCCGTCTCACATCATCTATGTCAGCAGGTGCCAGGCGTCGAGACCTCTCTTGAAATGGTCTTTCGTCATGCAGCCAGATATGGTGCTCAGCTTCCTGTGCACATCCTATGTCCCATTCCTTTAAAGAAAACACCTGGTCTCTCTGGGCAAGCGTCTCACTGATCCTCATTTTCCATTCAGCTGGCAACCGGGAGTCACCAAAATCAAACAAGTCAGGTGTTACTCTGTCATTCTTCCCCGAACTTTTGCTGCTGGGTAGCACTGCAGTGTCTGCACAATGCACATTAGCCATGTTGCAACCTCTATTTACTCAAATCTCTGTGAGACACATTATAAATTTGAACCATTGTCCTTCTGGCATAAGCATGGGCTCTAGCAGGCAAAATACTAGGCTTGACCAGCAGTCCCTCCGGCAATTTTCCATCGCCTGGTGCATCCAACATTAATATTTTAATCTTGACATCCTTTCTGATACGGACTTCCCCCTTGAGGGTACACTGGGCATTTGACGCCAGGATCACAGACTCAGGATCCTTCTTCTAGGCAGTTCCAACCGGCTCCTCTGGTTCCACTTTGTCAGCATCTCTCTGTGCCTCATAGGCCTTCTTGATCAAGACTGGAATTCTTAAAGCTCTACTAGTCCTTGACCCCTGTTTTTCATAACACAACTGTGCCAGCTGTCCAAACATATGTACATTAGTCCAAGTTAGTAAAGGAACTCCATCATACAGTCCAGTAGGGCGACCCACTAAGGCCAGGGTCTCTACTTGCTCTGCCATTTCAACCACAGAGGTGGGGAAAGACAGCCAAATTTGGATATACCTGGAGTAGGGGTAGGCCTTCTCACTTAACCCCCCTACATGCAGTCCTTCTAATGGTTGTAAGGGTACATCTGACAAATGCTTCTGATACCAATCCTGGAACATAATTGTCACTTGGGAGCCACTGTCTAATAGAGCTATTGTAGACACTCCATTCACCTTTACAGTGGTCTCCATGGAGGGGCCCACTATTCTGGACCAGTCTGGAGAGGTGGTAGCGGGGGCCTGGGCAACTGACCTTGCCACAGAGGGACGTGAGTTAACATTTTTGGGACCCTCACTGTGGCCATTTCTTACACCTCTTAACCACTGACTTGTTCTCTGAAGTTCTCCTTGGGGTCTTTACTGTCTTTGGTTATCACTCTCCAGACAGTGAGGGTTTCCCCGGGGGTAACAATCTGTGGCACTTTAGAACTGTCTACAGGGTCCTTACACTCTATTACGGCCATGAAAGTGTGGATGAGCAGATCAGCTCTTCACCCCTCTACCACATTGTCTCGTAAACATTCAACCTTGGAAAGTATTCCCTCTACAGTGTCCGTACTTGTACCCAGCGGGATATCCAAGATAAGTATAGCATTTTGGGGTCGATCTCCTCCCCAGTACACCACTTCACCAGCTGGTGTACAGCCACTTCTTTTGGGGTATCCATTTATTTTTTAACAGTAATTCATAAATGTGGTCACTAAAGGACACTAATCCCAGTGGTGAGCCTCCACGATGTAACCCCCAGGAGGCGCCATCCCAAGGGCTACTACCCCTGCCTGATTTGCCACTAACAAGTTTAGGGGCCTGGATCTAATGGAGGGTGCCTCCACCCAGAGGTCAGGGTTAAGACAGTCTGATATGACTTGGTCATGGCCCTCTAGTTCACTGCAACCCCCTTTCTTCCCACTAGTGGCCCACACAAATCAATCACAGTAACTTTGCAATATACACTTACCCCCAGAATTGGTTCAATCAGTGTGACTCTGGGGACTCCCTGTAAAACAAGATGATACAGTGCAAAAATCACAGTACAATACATTAACATACACAAATACCTCAGGCAGTGTAACTTTGCTGAAACAAACAGATCTGATTTATTTAGGGGGATATAACAAGGACAGGGGGAAATCAGGTTAATTAGTTTAAACGCATTAATAATCACAGTACTGTGCACATATTTTAGAATCCCAACTGTCCCAAATGTCACTCTTACTGGGTACCCAGGCAATAAGAGGCTAGCCTATTTGGTGCAGCTGGTTGGGGCCCTGAAGATGGAAAATGCATGCACAATACCCAAATTGTAATCCAGAGCCAGTAGGCTCAGTTCGCGGAGAAAGAAAGGAGAACTAATCAGATGGAACACTTGCAATTAGATGATGGCAGGGAGCTACCCTGATTTGTACTCACAAATTCAGTGCTGAAACTGAATGAAAGGCAGATTGTCCTGGATTGCCAGGAGGAGCAGACCATGTGGACAAGGTCCTTGTGACTGGACCCCATGGTAGTTCAGAGCAAATGGATGTAGTCTGGATTAAGCTGGGGTTTACTTGCAGCTTCATGCACTAAATTCACTGCACAGGGGATTTGAAACTCGAGTCCCCATAAGCACTACACACATTTATATGGAAAAGAAAGTACTATACCAGGCAGGCTGCTTCTCTATCCCGATCGCAATTACTGCACAATACCTGGGAGTTCACACAGCAGATTCAGTTCCTGACAGACCGAGCGCGATTCAGCAATTTCTCCAGTCTTCTACAGGGTGATCCCGGTTTCTACTCTTCAGATCCCCTTGGATTCTCTTCACAGGATGGATTCAGTCCGAAAAAGCAGTTGCACAAGCTGCAGACTGAAACTTGGGGCTTTACACGCGTTTCCCGACTAAAACTGAGCACCGAAGGAGCACAGGGCTCCTTCCCTCTTCACTGCCAGAGCTCAACTGAAACTCCAGTAGAAAAAACTGGTCACTTCCTTTGAGTTCCTCCCAGTTCTTGGCTGGATTGGCTTTCACTCACAATAGCCTCCCCCTGTTGGTGCAAAAAGGCGCCGAAGTCCAAACTACATTTTCCAGAGTCACTGCCCATATAATCCTCTTGTGGCTGGCTCAGATTACAAGTCCAAGTTCTGATTTGTCCACTGGCACCATTTTAAAGCTCCCTTAACCCACACTGATTGGTCCAGTTCAGCAGTTCAAAACTAGAATGGGGAACTAGGCAAACACAGTTCTGATTGCAAAGAAAAGTAGGTTAGACAAACTGTATTTTCATTATTACTCTAAATGATTTCTGGCAAACAGTTACATCTTTTAGATAGGTTCCCTTTGCACTCCTAGTGACTGCAAAAATGGAGTGAATTGGCAGCAGCTCGAGTGGGACTCAAGCAGAGAAACACACAGTCCCCCCATACAAACTATTTATGTCTGCAAGCAGACAGCTCTTAAAGAGACAGTACCAGAGGCTCTAAAAACACTCACAGATAAATGGCTTAAACACCAAACACCATTCAGGCTCGGAGCATTCAAGTAAGCTCCTGGAAGTCTTTTGGGAACCTCCATTTGCAGGGGGTTACATACGCACAGGGGTTGATGTACCACTTGCACTAGATGTACTGCATTGACCACCACCACCACCACTGCTACTCTGATCACCACTTGACAAGATTTCAAAATAATTATTTTCCACCTCATCATGCCGGTAGTAATCCTCTGCTGTTATTTATTCATTACTGCAGACATTTCTACTTGCTCTTACAGTCATGGAAGGGGTTAACATGCTCATTAAGGTTGATGACGAGGGTCAACGCACCACTATGGCATTAGCTGCCATGTGGTGCCAGGTCCACAGTGCCATGTGCCTGTGCTTAAGATGTGTATGCTGCCCCTCCCATGCCAAGATGACTCCCCTTTTTACCTTGACTCACATGCACATGGCAAAGCTAGCAGATAGCAGCTGACTCATCATTTGCATCTTGAACAAAAAAATCCCAAGCAAGGGATTGTGGTCCCCTACTTTTAATGTGTCCCTGATGCTGCTTATCGGACTCTGTTTTATAAGCCCTGAAATGGGGGGGGTGCTACATGATTTTTCAGGTGGGACACACTTGGATTGCAACTGACTGCCATGGCTACCTATGATTATTACTGGGTCATCAACATAGACATAGACTTTGATGGCAGATAAGGACCGCTAGGCCCATGTAGTCTGCCCGTTAACTGGAACCGCTAAATCACATCTTTTTTCAGGAGACTGGGATTTAATGTCAACAAATCCAGACACAGCCACCTTGACTTTCTTTTTCTTCAGTTGCCAGCATGGGTCACTGACATCATCATCATATTCATCAACATCATCCGCATCCACATTTTCTGCTTAGATGGTATCATGTGGACTACATGTTGCAACCACAACAACATCATCATCATCATCATCATCACCCGATATTTGTGCACCACACTGTTAATCACAGGATGGCAAAGGCATGACCTCCACCACAGTGGAAGAAATGGGACATTGTGTGTAATCATCGCCTTGATCAGAATCGTGTTCAACTACCATGGGGAGGTTACTGGGGAGTATGACGTCATCTACACTGTCACTCACTGCTTTAGGCTCAACTATGTGTTTTGACACAGTTAACTGGTCAGAACTGGAACCTGAGACAGCAATACTCATGCCACCAGAAACTGCACTGACACCACCAGCTGGGACAACATCATCTCCACCAACTATGAGTGAAGCTACAGATTGTGCTGTAAAATTCATTGAGAGAGAAATCCCTTTCCTCACATCAGCTATGCACTTCTGCATACTACCGCACCCACAGACAATGTTATCCCTGGCAGCAGTGCCATGGAAAGAAACAGCTTTGCTTGCACGTCTCTTAGCAGGCATTTTGGGGATCACCAAGAAAATCTGAACCCAATTTAAATTTTTGAACTTTCATTCTGGACCGGTGGATGTGATGTGTGAAGCCCAAAAAAACAACAACAGTGGCTTGCAGATGGAGATGTTAAACTAAACAGATGCAAAGACAGGCATAGACAGATTAGACTACACTGCATAATCAAGAAAAAGATGTAGATGCAAAGTCACAACACCTTAACCACTGCTGTTCGCAACAACCACAATCCAAATCCAATATGGAAAAGAATATATTTTACCAGGTTGGGGGGGGGGGGCAGTGCACTGCAGTAGCACTGCAAAATCAGTATACCACAATCCCAACCACAGAGCAGTACTAAGCATGCAACTGCAGTGTATAGCAGGTTCACATTGCTGCAGTTACTCTGCGGCGCAATAAAAGGTGTCTGTGAACTGTGATTTGATGGCACGCATCACACACACACATGCACTAAAAGTAATGCGTGGCAAATTGAAAACTTCAGTAATATAAGCAGATCTTTTCAACAAACTGCAATTATGCACTGCTGCAACACAAAATTCAGCAAAAAAATGTCAAGAATCACTGAAAATATTACTGTATGCACATTAACACAGTTATACAACAAAAATATAACCAAAACAAAAAGACTGCCCTTTTCTCCCAGACAGTTAATCAAAATCTATCTACACCAAACAGATATACCAACCCAAAGCACATTTCAATTGTCTCTCTCAGTACACAGACTGAATGTTCAAAATTAACCTTCAAAATCCACACACAAACAATAAACACTTGATGATATGAGTACAGGAGTGTTTTCTACAGTCGATATACTATGTTTTAAGCCAAAAAAATGGCTCAAAAGGGATTTTTTAATAGCTTTTATAGGATTTCAATCGCAGAGCTCTGACAGCAAACTATCTCCAACTACCATTACATGCACACTACACAGAACTGAGGCTGTGCAGAAAAATCTAGAGCCCATGTGACCTACAATCCCATGAATCAATGCAAAATTAACCTTGGAGCCCAAAAACAAGGTGAAGTACATTGGAATCAATGTACTTCACCTAAAAATGGGCATAGAAGTGGATGGGGAAGGCATAGTAATGCGAACTGCATTAAAATCAGTGACTTTGTGATCTTCATTATGATGCTAAGTACTCTGCTTCGCATTGCAAAGTACTTAACGGATTCAGCACAGCTCCGTGAATTGCTTTGCAGAGCGAATTTTGGCCACTTCACCCACCACTAACATCAAGAAATTAGGACGTGATTCTTCCTGTGTATAGCTGTCCAGTTAGGTCACACCTTGAGTACTGCATGCAGTTTTGGCTGCAGCATTTAAAAAGGGACATATCACTCCTGGAGAGGGTCCAGAGGAGGGCTACCAAAATGATACTGAATCTGGGGGATAGGTCCTATGAGGAGAGACTTGAGGAACTTAACCTATACTCTCTAGAGGAAAGGAGAGATAGTGGAGATACAACAAAGGTCTTCAAGTATCTAAAGGGGGTAACTAGGGTAAGCCTAGAAGGGGTTTTCCACCAGGGGGCACAGGTGGAGGCTGGGGGGGGATCAAGTGGGACAGGAGGAGGCATTAGTTCACTGAAAGGGTGGTGGAGCCTTAGAATGCACTACCTGAGGAGCAGGTAGTTGTGAATTCTGTGGAGGGGTTCAAGAGCGGCTGGGACAGATATAGGGGGAAGGTGAAGTTTAGTAATGCAAATGGGGGGATGACTTAGATGGGGTAGAGGAATCCAAGGGGGGGAGGAGAGTAGCAACAGTGCCCGTCAAGGGTACTGACTCTCAAGCAGACTTGATAGACCATAAGGCTTACTCTGCTGGCATTTTAGTGTGTTAGCATGTATGTTCTAAATTCCTTTGCCATTTGCTGGGCATCCCTGATTCCTTTGTTTTCTATTATTATGGGACCTGTTGTCAGCTTCCCTTTTTATTGCCATTTACATATCTGATTTTTTTATTCCTCTTTGCCTCATTAACTATTTTCAGCTTGTATGTGTGATTCAATATTTGAATGTCCATTTTACAGGCTTTAGCCAAAATCTTGTAGTTAGACCAAGCTTCTGCAGTTGGAATCTTCTTATAGGCAGCATATGCTTTTTCCCTTTGTTTAATTTGAACTCTAATGTTCTTGTTAAGCCAAACAGGAATTTTCCCTTATTAATGTATTTATTTATTACGGGTATGAAAGTGTCCATGCATAATTTCAGCTTAGAATAAGTCCCATTTAGCTTTTAAGGTCCACCACTTGAAATCATTTCTCCAATCAAAGTTTTAAATATATTCCTTAATCAGTGTAATGTCTGCCCTTGACTAGCACTTGAGATTAATACAGCCACTTAATGATTTCGAGCTAGTCAAAATATCGAACTGCACAATATTGTGGTCACTGTCACCAAGGGTCTCTCTCGCTATACATTCACTAATATCATCCCCCAGTTTTGTTATTACCAGGTCCAGCATGTTACTACCACTTGTGTTAACTTGGAGATGCTGTATGTGGTCCTGGGTCACAACAAATTCCAATAATTTATCTTCTGATTGACTGCTTGCTTTTTATTCTTTCCAGTTAATATTTGGGAAATTAAAATTCCCCACGACTGCAACGCTTGTTCCCAATTCTATAGTAGCAAGTTTTTTTTTCTAGTAATTTGGTATTTTTTTCCATAGACAGGTTAGAGATTCTATAACATGCACATAGCATACATTTGCCACTGTTTCTATGATTTATTTGGACCTAAGGAAGCTCAGAAGGCACTTTTTTCATTTGTGGTGTTGTACAGTTTGTTTGCCTCAATGGTATTATGTACAAACAGTGCCACTCCACCTCCTCTTTTGCTGATTCTACAAACGTGAAAGACACTGTACCCTAATATTTCTTTCCCCAAAGTGTCTTCCCTCCACCAAGTTTCTGTGACAGCAAATATGTGTTTTCAGTGTATAAAAGCAGTTCCAAGTCCTCTTTCTTTAACACAGGCTTCTCACATTTAAAAGTAGGCACTTTATTTTGGAGTCTCGCTCTACAGCCCCACTCCCCTCCTTTGTCAGTTTAAATCCTTGAAGTATGATGCCCCACACAGAAGTCTGTTCTAGACACTTTTCCCTGTCATATTTAAATGGAGACCATGTCTGGTATTCAAGTACTTCTTCTTCTTCCCTATAAAATTATCCTAGGAGTCAATGAATTGTTACATTCCTAGTTTTTTACATCCATTAGACACTGTTATGTTTACTATTTGTATGGTTTTATTTTTTCCCGATGGCAACTACGTAATGGTACAGTCGGATGCCAGATAATAACTGCTGTTGTTCCCGAGTTCTTTATTTGTTTTCCTAATTCCACATTATCTTCTGCTAGATCTTTTTTATGTTCCTTACCAATGTTGTTTATGCCCACATGAATAGCTACTGTGGAAACTTTGGAACTTAGTTTAACTAATCTTGGCAAGCGTTTAATAAAATCCTTGACTCTGGCCCCTGGTAAATACAGTATGTAAGCACCTTGTTTAGTTTATTATTTCCACAGTTCTGAGTGTCACAACCCCTTAGGAATGAATGCTTTATAACTAAGATTTCTTTCTTCCTCATGTCAGTAACAGTTTCATTTTCCTGGTTCTGTGTTCTGTGTTGCTCCTTAGTTTGGCCCTGAACTCCAGCCAGATAGGGGGGCGTAGCTATTCTTGGACATAATGTCATCACTTACAAGTGCATACCTTCTTTTTCAGTAGTCTGTTGGGGACTACTGACCAGCCTACATCATCTTCCTCCTCTGCTTGGAATCTTGTTTCTCCACTTTCCTTTCTCACCCTTTTCCTATTATCTATGCTGGAAATAGTTGAGGGTTCACTGTTAAGAGAACTTGGGGTGTTTCTGACCTGATCTTTACATAAGTCCCTTTTTAGTTTGCCTATTTCATCTCATAGGGGGTCCTTTTCATTATATTTTATGAGCCATGGGCCATATGGGCCAGATATTCAAAAGGGTTGCTCATGCTCAAGTTCTAAATTGCGCCATTCTGTGATATTCGGCAGGATGCAGTTGCGCCACTGAAAACAGGCTGAGCAATAGCGCAATGCAAATGAATGCATGCTCAACAGGAGGGGGAGGAACCATGCATAAACTGCACAGCCTTATATTCAGCCGGGCTGTGCAGAGTTGTGCAGGTGCAACCCCCAACCTGCGCCTGCAGGACTTTGAGCCCAAAAAAAAGGCTTAAGTCGAAGGCCACCCACAGGTGAGCTGCTGTATTGCAGGGTGCAACACAGCAGCTGCCACCTGTGGCTGGCCCCCAACTCAGTCCCTGTGCCCCCCCACACCAGCCCGATCGCGGGCATCAATGTGGCTCCCCCCTTCCTCCCGTTCACATCCCTGGTGGTCCACTGGACTGAAATGCCCGATCGCTGCATGGTATGTTTAATAACCCCCTCATTCACAGCCCTGGTGATCCAGTGGACGAAATGCCCCATCATGGGCAGAAAATAGCGAATCCCCTGAACATCTCCCTTGTGCCCGATCGCGGGCAGAAAGTAACAGAACCCCAGACATCTCCCTTGTGCCTGATCGTGGGCAGAAAGTAAACAGAACCCCCGAACATCTCCCTTGTGCCAGTAGCAATGAATCATTCACAAATCTGGACTGTCATATGCGGTATGGGCTGCATGCCCATTGGCTCTTGCTCTGCACCAATGGGCGTGCAGCTCTACCCGGGCAGTCGATTCGGCGGGTGGGATGCTGCGCCCGCCGGCTGCGATGGGTGGGGTGGGTGGGGTGGGGACACTAGCCACCAGGGAGATGTTTTGGGGGGTTTCAATTCTCTTACTGCCCGCGATTGGGCATTTCGGTCCACTGGACCACCAGGAGGATATTCGGGGTTCAGTTTACTTTCTGCCCGCATGACACAAGGGAGATGTTCGGGGGTCCTGCTACTTTCTGCCCGCGATCGGGCACAAGGGAGATGTTCAGGAGGGGAGGGGGTTCCGTTTACTTTCTGCCCGTGATCGGGCACTTCGGTCCACTGGACCACCAAGGATGTGAACGGGAGGGGGGGGAGTTATTAAACATACCACCAGCGATCGGGCATTTTGGTCCACTGGACCACCAGGGATATGTACAGGAGGAGGTGGGGGAGCCACATTGCTGCCTGCGATTGCGCTGCAGGGTGCGTCAGTCCCCAACGGCTGCTGCCTGGCAGGGCGCCAGGTGCAAGTCCTTGGGGATCGGCACACCTACATGCTAATGGCATGCAAATGGGGCCATAATCAGATGCAAATGGCCCCCCTGTGCCTTGCATGAATTATGGCCCCATTTGCATGTCACCTTTTGAATATTGTGATTTTCGCGTAGGCGCAATGGTACTAAGCCACATAAGTTGAATGCTCCACTCTGACAACTTGCGGTGGCAGGGTTCCACTCGCCATGCATAGTGGCTGTGGTTGGGGGTGATATTCAAAGGAGTTGCTCAATAGCGCAACTCCTTTGAATATCGCCCCGGCCACACCCCTGCGCAACTATTTTGCACAGCGCAAAGGCTTGCGCCTCAGAATGGCGCAGTTTGAATATCCAGCCCTATTTCTTTAAAGTCAATAATGGTTAACTCACTAGTTGCTGAAGTATATATTTGGCATTCTATGCATTTTATTGCTGTACCTGCCCACATAAAAATCTCCAATAAGTTATCCATAGGATCAGCCATTTTGTTGCCCTATAAGAACCCTAGTCAGTGCACCACTGTAAAACATATTACTGACCTTAGAGAGTGACACCCCCTTCTCTGCTATCCCCAGCAGACACAGCAGACATGCGCAGACATGCTTGTCTCTGCAGACGATTCCACATATGTTCCTACTCATGCTTGCCCTGCTCACTAGGTGGGATGTTTTTGTAGTGCTACACCAGATGTACCCCCACATCTGGCTTCTAGTTTAGTGTTTTATCACTAAGTGCAAAGTACATTAATAAAAATAGAATACAAGCAATAAAATACCACCTAAATGGTGGATTCAAAGTCAGTGGCCACCACAATCTGGCAGATTGCAAATTTAGGTTCTAATCCCACAGTTCATTTGAGGCTAAGGTTAGGAGGCTTTTGGCAGCCCTCCTATATCTCAGAGTGCTTTACTACACTTCCAGTGTATCTCCAGTTAGTTAGAGTGGATGATTTCACTGGACACAATCCCCCTTAAAGCACAAGCAAGCACAGTCTGCACCAGCAATCTCCTTTTTGGATACAGTAGAAAATAATAAACACCTTTTACCAGAGGCTCGCAGTCTACTCTTTGTCCCGGTGTCTTGCCCCACTCATTAAGTGGGGTGTTTTTGTAGTGCTACACCGGAAATACCTCCACTTCCAATTTCTGGTTTAGCATTCTATCAGTAAGTGCAAAATACTGTACAGTACATTTATTAAAATAGAATAAAAGCCAAAAAATACCACCTAAATGGTGGATTTGATGTAAGTGGCCACCACAGTGAGTTTACAAAGGGTTGCTGCCTGCTAGCAGGAGACTCTAATATCGATACAGTGTCTTACTGGGACTCCTCAAACCTGTCCCCCAATGGCAACTGACCAGCCATACATACTTCAAACATGTTGTACAGGAGGTAGGATGGACAGATGCCTGGAGGTTTCTCCACCTGTGCACGAGAAACTAACCCTACTGCTCATCAATGCATGGCACCTATTCTAGAATTGACCACTATTAAACACAGGTGGAAAATCTGACTAATATTAGTGAATGCAAGCTAGGGCACATTGTGCATATAGACCATGCCTTTGTTATTAGCCTCTGGGACTTTGGCTTAGAGCGATGTAATACTCGGTGGCACCTAAAACCATATGATTTAAAAGCATAAGCTTTCAGACTTCCTCAATGGCAAAATAATGGAGATCCTCAGAGAAAATGTCACTATGAATCTCTCAAACTTGAGAAACTGGGCCACACTTAAGACTGTCCTGCCTGGACATATATCATACACTAGACCTCAGCACAGAAAAAAAAGAGACAAGAATGCCAAGAGCAGATGGAAGATACTCTGCACTTCCTGCAGAGGGCAACCAGCAGGGTGATACCTTGCTAGGTAGACAACTGAAACAGGTGAAGTGGACTTAGACACCTACTGCCTGCAGTAGATGGAGTTAGCCCTAGTATGCCTTTGTCAATGCTATTATGAAGTTCGGGCCAGAGCCACACACCTACCTGCATACCAAATCCACAAACAATACTGAATAGCCACTATTGCAGCAAGAAAACACAAGACAACTTTTGTCTGAGACCGTAGGGATCATAGGTATCATAGATTTTATATGAGCACAGACAGGCATAGGTCCTTGTACAGCTCACCCTTTACTCAAAGGGTATAACCTTTAATTGAATTTAAAGAGCAATAGTTATCTAATAGCATTTTGAAGGTAATCATATTGTTAATACCAACCACACATTAAGATTCAAGACATCTTCCTGGCCTTCCAATCTTATTAATTCCTTTACACACACCAGAATATGAGTGTCCAATAGAAGCTTTCATAGCCTTCCTGGACACAATAACCCTCCCTAAGTTACCTAAAACACTATTGACCCCCCCTCATGGAGCCAATCACATTTGAGGAGGTGGAACTGGCCCTCAGGTGAGCCAAAACTCAAAGGTCCTCTGGCCTGGGTATGGGGTCAAGTTTTAAAAAGCCACTACAGAACAAACCTCCACACCATTACTAAGGGCAATTGATGAGGTTATACCACAGGGGCCCCCAACACCAACCTGGGACTACACAGCAATATCAGTGATCCCAAAAGGGAGGTAAGAACCTCCTAATGTGTGGATCCTAGTGACCCATATTGTTTCTTAATACCTATTGAAAACTATTCATGTCTGTTATGGCACATGGGATAGACAAGGTCCTTCCTACTATAACTGCATGGGACCAAACCTGTTTTGTGCATTTCTGTATGACTAATGACAAAATTAGGAAAACATTTCACATTATACATGCAATGCAGTGCAGCTCCTACCCATCAGTTTTTCTAAGCCTCAATGTGTAGAAGGCCTTTGACCAGGTCTCATGGCTGTTTCTTTATGTGGTGATGAGAAAGCTGGGGTTCTTGATCCCCCTATTTCGACTGTTGAAAAATATTTACGAGGCCTTCCAGGCATGTGTTAAGGTTTCAGGGCATCATTCAGACTTATTTCCCCTATTTAAATATGGCAGGCAGGCATGCCCTCTGCCTCCACTCCTTTTCACAATCTACATCGAGCCCTTGGCTCAAACCATCTGGGAAGCAATGAGCATCACAGGAATACATGTGGGAGCTGAAGAGCACCGACTTGCACTACATGCTGATGATGCCCTGCTATATGTTATGGACCTTGGCAGGTCCTTCCTGGCAATATTCAAGGTCTTGGCCTTCTACAGAGCAGTCTCAGGATACACGTTGAACTCCACCAAAACAGAGGACCTCACCTTTCACTACCAGCTGTCCCAAGGTATCATAAAAAGATTCCCATTTTGATGGGACCATGGACAATTAAAATATGTAGGCATTTTCTTTTTAAGAGAGCCCTCCAGAGCCTTCCAGATCAATTGCTGTCCCTTTACCACACAGTTAACATGCAGCTTTGTGCACTGGAGCACTATACGCTTCTGTAACATCCAGATTTCACAGGGCTTACTAAAACCCCATTCAGTATAGTGTAGGTAGGATTGGACAGCACACAAAATAAAGTTTAATCCTTTTAGGTTCAAATAAGCCATCTCTGTTTAGAGCTGCTGATCAGAGTGAAGCTCATTTACATATGGACCTCTTGCTGCCTCATGGGCCACAGAGCTAGTGGAGCTGCAGTGTTCTGACTCATAGAAACATAGACTTTGATGGCCGATAAGGACCATTTGGCTGATCTAGTCTGCCAATTTCCCTACCTACTGGATAAGCTGCAGATCCTAGTTAACCAGCAGCCTATTTCTTCCTACCCCCCAACAAGAATTGCCTCATGTCTGTCCCATGCATTCTTGAATTCTTCCACAATCTTAGACACCACAGCCTTCTCAGGAAGGTGGTTCCATGCGTCCACCACCCTCTCTATGAAAAAATACTTCCTCACATTACCCCTGAGCCATCCCCCCATCTTCAAATCTTCAAATTGTGTCCCCTAGTTCTTGCACATCTATTTTTCTGAAAGATGCTACCCTCTTGGACTATGTTAATTCCAGTAAGGTACTTAAAAGTTTCTATCATGTCCTCCCTCTCCCTCCTTTCCTCAAGGGTATACATATTAAGCTCCTTTAGTCACTCCTCATATGGCTTCTCTTGCAGACCCTGCACCATTTTAGTTGCCCTCCTCTGGACTGCCTCCATCCTGTCTATGTCCTTGTGGAGATGGGGTCTCCAGAACTGAGCGTAGTACTCCAGATGGGGTCTCACCAACTGTCTGTATAGAGGGATAACAATTTCTTGTTTTCTGTTGGTGATGCCCCTACCTATACATCCCAGTATCCCCCAGCCCTCCCTACTGCCTTCTCAAATTGCTTGCCAACCTTAAGGTCATCTGATATAATTACCCCCCGGTCCCTTTCCATTTTCATGTTGGCCGTGATTGTGCAGCCAACATTTTGCATTTGTAGCAGATTTGGAGGTGTGGTCACTGTTAGGCAAATGCAGAGCATGTATCAGTAGGTGCAGCCCTCATTTCCCAATAAGACAACATGTACGTGCCACACCAGGAATACATAAAGTGGTGAGCGCATCTAAGAAAAGGTCTGATGCAATGACAGCCAAGCTTATTATGCAGCAGCACCAAACCACGCCCTCCCTACGTGCCTTTCCTTGTGAAGCCCGTCAATTAACATGGTGGCATTGACTGCTGCTGTGTGGAAAGCCAACTTCAGGGGGCCCCCAATCCCCCTGTTGGCATGCCCCAACCCACATTATTTGCCGATGGGGGATCCCACACCCTGTCGGTATAATGAACCCACTCATTTTAAGCATGTGCCAAGAGGGTGCCCAATCCCTCTCGGCATCATGTCCCTCTTTCCCAGTTTAATTTGCCGACAGGGGGAGCCCACTCAGGTGGGATGCTGCGAGCCCACCCCAGCATGCCAAATGCCCCTGTAAAACAAAAACTGTCCCACAATGTTTGTTTTTTTTAAACCTGCAAAGCAGAAAATGGTCCTTCATTGACTCTGGTGGCCCTCCTCCCAACCCTCGCCCACCCTCAGTGCTCCCTGCCTCCTCCACAGCCCCCTCACCCCATACTTTCCTCTGGAGCATGGCACAATGCTCTTCGGTGGACCAGGAACAGGTCTGCACTCTTCAAAGCTGACTGCGAACTGAAGAAATGCTTATAAGCTGTAAAATGGCATAAATAAGTTTTTTTTCAACTTTGGTGCATATCTCGGGCATTTTGGGGAATTTTGGCTCCAAATTTTCAACATGGGGTTATTGGGACCCACCCTCATGAATTCAGTCACTGTCATTGTGTTATTCAGTCCCAAAAGGTGATTTCACAGTCACTGTGCGGAATCACCTTTCAGGATTGATTAATGAAACAACAGTGCCACTGTTCATGGAGGAGGCTCTCAAAAAGCTTATGTTGCAAATTTGGTGAAAAAAATCCAATAAATGGCTGTTTTATGAACGTGCATTGCGCAGTTTCTATGCAGGCTCATAACTTCGTGAACTTGTAATATTTTCGCTCCAGATTTTCAAAATTGGCAGGTTCCCACACCTCCTTATGAACTGTATAGCTGTCATTTTCCATGTACTGGCCGAAATGTATTTTTGCATGTCCGGCAAAGAATAGTGCGGTCGCTGTGTGAAATTAGTTTTTGGGACAGTTTGAGAAAATGACAGTGACACTGTTCATGAACAGAGGTCCTAAAATGCCTATGTTGAAAATTTGGTGACGGACGTCCATAAAATGACTGTGTTACAAGCGTGCATTGCGCAGTTTCCAAGCACCCTTGTAACTTTGCAGATTTGCAATATTTTCATGCCATATTTTCAACGCTGGCAATTTTTTACACCTCCTTATGCACAGTACAGCTGTCATTTTTCACAGCCTGCCCAAAATGTGCTTATTACACCGTGGCGACAATGGTGTGTTCGCCAGGGAAATTAACTTTTGGGACAGATTGACAAAATTGCAGCACCACAGTTCATGAGGGGAGGTCCCAAAATGCTTATGTTGAAAATGTGGCAAAAAATATCCCAAGCATAATTGGGTTACGGATGTCTGTTGCACAGTTTCTATGCATGCTCATAACACCACCAATTTCTCATACTTTCACTCCAGATTTTTAACGTTCCCGGTTTTTACACCTTCTCATGAACAATACAGTTATCATTTTTCACATCCTGTCCAAAATGTGTTTTCATCCCTGTGTCACCAAATGGCATAGCTGCTGTGCAAAACCACCTTTCAGCTAGCAAACTGATTGTGCCAGTCTTCATGAGGTGTGGTCGCAAAAAGCCTATGTTGAAAATTTGTAGTGAAAATACCAACAAATGCCTATGGCATTAGGGTTTCCAACTGTAGCACCCCACCCTGTAGAGACTGGCAGACATCAGGGGTGTAACTTAGGATAATTGGCTGTAATGCTCATGCCATTCCACCCCCACTCTGCAGCCAGTGACAGGCATTGAGGTGTGCCTTGAAGTGTTCGGACCTAAAGTTCACCACATTCTTCTATACTACACCTGTCTCAGTGGATTCCTTATGGAATGGGGTAAGTATAATGCCCAAAGATCCCAAAGCACACCATGACACTTGTCAGTGTCTACAGGGTAGGGTGAGGTCCATTCTCCTATACTGCACCCATTTCAGCATATTTCTTTATGGAATGGGGTAAGTATAAGGCCCAAAGACCCCAAAGCACACCACAACACTTATCAGTGTCTAGAGGGTAGGGTGAGGTAAAATGGCATAAGTGTTATAGCTGACGCCCCAAAGGTACACCCCGACACCTGTCAGTCTCTGCAGCATGGGTGTGGGGTTGCCATCAGTACAATACTTCACTGTCATTCCTATTATGCATCTCTGACTCCTGCACTACCAATGCCAATGCCAGTGAGACAACATTCGGCATTGACAAATACTTGTTGTTGTTACTACCGTCTCCTCCATTCTGCACTCTTCTCCTGGGTTTTTCTTTCCCAGGTGCATTATTTTGCACTTTTTTTGCATTGAATCCAAGCTGCCATACTTCTGACCATTCCTCCAACCTTGCCAAGTCCCTTCCCATCTTTTCCAAGCCCCTTTGTGAATCAACCCTGTTGCAGATCTTTGTGACATCTGCTAAGAAGTATACTTTTCCTTCTAGTCCCTCTGCAATGTCACATAAAGATATTAAAAAGGATCAGATCCAGTACTGAACCCTGTGGTACCCCTCTAGTAACCCCCCTTTCTTCAGAGTGGACTCTGTTTACTATTATCTTCTGTGTCCTGCTGTCCAGCCAATGTTTTAACCAGGCTACCACCCTGGGACTCACCCACAGGCTGATTAATTTGTTGATTAATCTTTTGTGTAGGACAGTGTCAAATGCCTTGCTAAAGTCTAGGTAGGCCATGTTCACAGACCCTCCCTGGTCTACTATTTTGGTCACCCAGTCAAAGAAATTCATTAAATTCATCTGACATGACCTTCCTGCTGTGAATCCATGCTGCCTTGGGTCCTGTGCCCACTGGCCTCTAGGTACTCAACAATTATTTCCTTCAGAAATAATTCCATAATTTTTCCATCTTTCGGATGAGACGTTAAACCGAGGTCCCATCTTCCTGGATTGATGGTAGTTCAGGTGGATGTTAAAGATCCCATGGCACTTATCGAAAAAGAGTAGGGGAATTTCCCCGGTGTCCTGGCTAAATTACCCTCGTTCACTAAAAATACCACCAACAGCTTAATGTGGTTCAAGTTCAGTTGGCATTCATCTGTATCCCCCTTCCCCGGGTCATGCCTGAAAATAGGCAGGATTTGTCTAGTGCACTTACCCGGTCAACAAAAAAAGCTAAATTGTCCTTACCACAGAGGTCAAACTGATAGGTTTGTAGTTTCCTGCCTCTGTCTTGCTCCCACTTTTGTGAAGGGGAATCACATCTGCCCTCCTCCAGTCCTTAGGTATCACACCATCATCCCAAGATTTGTTAAAAAGGGTAGTCAGTGGTGTCACTAGTTCTACCCTTAATTCTTTTAGAATTCTGGGATGAATCCCATCAGGCCCCATTGCTTTGTCCACCTTCAGTTTTAGGAGTTCTTTCAGAACCCTTTCTTCTGTGAAAGGACTGGGACTGACACCCCTATCCAGAGTGCTTCTGTTAATTGGATTAGGTACCTCCCCTCCTCCTCTTTTGTGAATACTGAGCAGAAGTATTCATTCAGTATCCCTGCTTTTTCACTGTCTTTCTCTACCAACCCACCGTCCATTCTGTTCGGCCTTACTATCCCTCCCTTTGTCTTTCTATGCTTCCTAATGTACCTATAAAAGGTTTTATCCCCCCTTCTTAACCAAGTTGGCTATCTTTTCCTCAGTTTGGGCCTTTGCTATTCTAACTGCCTTTCCTGCTTCCTTCTGCCTTAACTGGTGCAGTTCTCTGTCCTGCTTCTTCTGTGTTTCCTTATATTTCTAACACTAGACTATACTATATATATATATATATATATATATATATGACTATAAACTAGGAGTGGGGGGTGACAGTTGGGGAAGGTGCAAAAGATGAAGATTAGTGTCCATAAGGTGGATAAGCAGAAAAGGGACAACATTCAGCAGAAGGGCAGACAGCAAGGAGAACCAGGGATAAATGACAATCAAGAAAGGGGCTGCAGTAGAACAGTGAAGCAGTCTAGGGAGGTCAAATCATGGAAAGCCATGTGTGCAAATGCCAGGAGCCTTAGCAACAAGATGGAAGATCTGGAGGCTGTCATGGTACAGTCAGACCTGGACATTGTGGCCATCACTGAAACCTGTGTAATGATAACCATGACTGGGAGATGGCCATACCTGGCTACAACATATTCAGAAGAGACAGAGCAGGCAGGAAGGGAGGAGGAGTGGCACTGTATGTGAAAAATGACATAAGGGCCACAGAGATCCAGGAGGAACAAAATGGGGGAGAGATACTGTGGGTAAAGCTGGAAAGGAAAATGGGGCAAGCCATCCGCACAGGTGTGGTCTATAGACCACCAGCCCAGGAGGAAGAAACAGATAGGGAGCTGATGCTAGCCATCCAAGGGATGGCAGACAAGAGTGAGGTAGTACTGGTTGGAGACTTCAATATTCCAGACGTGGACTGGAGCATCCCAGCAGCAGCATCAACTAGGAGCAGATTTATCCTGGACTCCCTTCAGGGTGCCTTCCTCACAACTGGTCATGGAACCAACCGGCAGAAGGCAATACTGGACCTTCTGCTCACAAACAGGGACAGTGTGATGGGGGTAACAGTGGGGAGCACCTGGGTAACAGTGACCACCAGTCATTGTGGTTTGAAATCACAGAAAGAGCAGAACCAAACCACACAAAAACACATATCCTGGATTTTAGGGGGGCAGACTTTGGGAAAATGGGGAGATACTTAAAAGAGGCATTAAGGGGAATGGGACAGGAATCAGGGGTTTAGGAACAGTGGGCAGTATTTAAAATGGGGATTATAAGAACAACAGAATTATGCATTAAGCAGGTTAGCAAGAGGAAAAGAAGAGAGACCATTATGGTTTTCCAAAGAGGTAGCAAAGAAAGTGAAAGCCAAAAGGTTGCATTCAGGCAATACAAAAGACACAGGCAAAGGGATAGGGAGAAGTACCAGGAGAAACAAAGGAGGCAGGAAGTCAGTAAGGGAAGCAAAGCTCAGACAGAAGAACACATTGCAAAATCAGTGGTTAAAGGGACAAAACCTTTACAGGTACATAAGTGAAAAAGAAAGACAAAGGAGGGATAGTGAGACTGAAGGGAAGGATGGGAGTCACGTGGAGGATGACAACAAAGTAAAGCTGACATATTGAGCAGGTATTTCTGCTCAGTCTTTACTGAGGAAGAGGGGGTAATGGGTCTGAAGGGAGTACAAGGGTGAGAATGGTGCAGAATGGACACAAGTCCCTTTACATGAGAAAGGGTCTTGAAGGAACTGGAAGTAATAAGAGTTGACAAAGCAATGGGGCCAGATGGGTGCACCCTAGGGTCCTTAAAGAACTAAGAGAGGTGGTGGCTGAACTCTGGCTATCCTGTTTAGCCAATCACTGGAAACAGGGAGGTACCCAAAGACTGGAGGACAGCAGATGTAGTCCCCTTATACAAAAGTGGGAACAAAGAGGAAGCAGGGAACTACAGACCAGTCAGCCTCACCTCGGTAGTGGGAAAGATCATGGTAGCACTACTGAAGGAGAGATTGGTGGAACATCTGGTTGTCAATGGACTACAGGACCCAAGGCAGCATGGTTTCACCAGGGGGAGGTCATGTCAGACCAACCTCATTGAATTTTTGACTGGGTGACTAGGGAGGTGGATCAGGGAGGGCAGTGGACATGGCCTATCTGGACTTCAGCAAAGCCTTTGACACTGTGCCACATAGAAGACTATTACACAAACTGGGAATATGGGTGTGGGCAGGACAGTAGTGTGGTGGTAGGTAACTGGCTGGGTGGCAGGGACCCAAAGGGTGGTGGTAAATGGCTGTCACCCACAGAGGGAAGAGTGACCAGTCGGGTACCACTAGGATCAGTGCTGGGACCGGTCCTATTCAACATCTTCATCAGTGACATTGCACAGGATCTAGAAGGCAGAATTTCACTATTCGCTGATGACACAAAGCTCTGTAGCAGAGTAGACACACCAGAGGGTGTAGACAGAATGAGAAGGGACCTGCAGAAACTTGAAGAATGGTCAAGGGTTTGGCAGTTGAAATTCAATGCAAAGAAGTGCAAGATAATGCATATGGGGCACAAAAACCCTGGCACAATATATCAGTTGGGGGGTGAGGATATAGCATGCACCAAGCAGGAAAGGGATCTTGGGGTTGCCATCTCTGATGACCTCAAGGTAGGGAAACAGTGTGACAAGGCATCAGGTAAAGCAAATAGGATGCTGGGATGTATAGGCAGGGGCATCACCAGCAGGAAAAGGGAGGTCATAATTCCGCTATACAAGACACTAGTGAGGCCCCACCTGGAGTACAGTGTACAGTTCTGGAGACCATACCTACATAAGGACATAGACATGGTAGAGAAGGTTCAGAGGAGGGCAACAAAGATGGTGCATGGATTGCATACTGAAAGTCCTATGAAGACAGGTTGAAGGAACTGAACATGTACTCCCTGGAGGAGAGGAGAGAGAGAGGGGATATGATAGAGACATACAAGTATCTTACAGGGAGGAACAGGGTGCAGGGAAACACTATTTTCAAGTGAAAAAGGTGTTCCAGGACTAGAGGGCATGGATGAAGTTGTAGGGAGGATCTATTCAGAGGAAACATGAGAAAGAATTTCTTCACAGAACGGGTGGTGGACAAGTGGAACACCCTGCCAGAGAAGTGGTGGGGCTGAAACAATCATGGGATTTAAGAATGCATGGGATAGACATAAAGGAATTCTAGAGGTCAGGGGTAAGGGGAAACGGACTTCTAGGAAAACAAACTGAAATTAAAAGCTCAAATGGGCAGACTGGGTGGGCCATAGGCCCTTATCTGCCGACACTGTCTATGTATCTATGTATCTAGATATGCAGAGACCACAGGTTGGGAAACCATATGAGCTTACCCCACGTAACAGTGACAAAGGACAAATGGCAAGTACTGTTGGTGATGCTTGGAAAGGAGGACAAGATGGGAGGGGAAGAAAAGGGTGGAAGGTGGTTATCCTTAGTGCTAGGAGCCTTGGGAGGAAAACTGCAGAGTTACAGGTTCTCATGGCAGAGGGAGAGGTGGACTTTGCAGCCATCACGGAAACATGGGCCACCCAATACAATGACTGGGACCTGTCTGTACCAGGGTACAGGTTATTTCATAGGGACAGGGTGATTGGGAAAGGAGGGGGTATGGCACTATATGTGAAGGAAGGTCTGAAGTGTGTAAGGGAGGAAGGGGAGGAGGGTAGTACGGAGTCACTTTGGATGCAAATCCAGGATTCCAAGAATAGGATTCTTAGAATGAGAGTGGTGTACAGGCCACCATCTCAGACGGAGGAGTTAGACAGGGAACTAGCGGGACAGATCAAGAGGACCTGTGAGAAGGGTAGTGTGGTGATTGTGGGGGACTTCAACGTGCCAGGAGTGGACTGGAACACCCCAACAACCAGGAACAGAAGGGAGCAGGTACTGCTGGATGCCTTCCAGGACAGCTTTCTGCTGCAAATGGTCAGTGAACCAACCAGGTTAGGGAATACCCTTGACCTTGTGCTGGCAAATGGGGACATTGTGAGAGAACTTACAGTGGAGGAACCGCTGTCAGGGAGTGACCACCACTCAGTATGGCTCACATTGGATATGGGCAAGGAAGGAGTGGAATCTGGCACAATAGTGCTGGACTTCAGGATGGCCGACTTTGGGAGGATGGGTGAAGTAGTAAAAGGGTACCTTGCCATAATTCAACCCAGCATGGACACTAACCAGAGGTGGGAGCTCATAACGCTGGGGATAGTGGAGGCAACCAAAACCTGCTGCAAAGCCCAGAGCAAGAAGGCTAGGGCTAAGAAACCAATCTGGTTGGAGCAAGGAGGTCATGGAAAGGTAAGGAGGAAAGAGCTGCCTTTAGGAAGTACAAGAAAACAGGGAGGGGGAGGACAGGGAGGAGTACTTGACAGAATTGAAGGAGGTGACAAGAGGGCAGTGAGGGGCCAAAGCACCTACAGAACTCAGGCTGGCACAAGGCATTAAGAAGAGAGAGAAGCTACTTCTTTAAGTACATCAGGGAGAAAAGGAGCTGTAAGAACCACATAGTAAGGATTAGGAAGGAGGGGGGTTGGATGGAAGCAGGGTGTGATAAGGCAGAAGCACTAAATGAGTACTTCTGCTCAGTATTTACTAAAGAGAATAGTGGGGTGACACCCAAGGTGGGAGAAATGGTAGAAGCAGGGGGGGAAGTGGTGACAGATGGGGAAATCATGGAGAGCAGAGTTCAAGAGGGTTTGAAGACACTGAGGGTGGACAAGGCGCCAGGCCCAGATGGCATCCACCCCAGGGTGCTGAAAGAGCTGGCAGAGGTCCTTGCAGGACCTTTGGCAGACCTATTTAATGCCTCACTACATTCGGGGTGTGTACCTCAGGACTGAAGGATGGCTCATGTGGTGCCCCTCCACAAGAGTGGCCCCAAGGATGAACCAGGAAACTACAGACCAGTGAGCCTCACATCCATCGTGGGTAAGCTAATGGAGACTATCCTGAAGGAGAGGCTGGTGGCCCTCCTAGAGGCCAAAGGACTATAAGACAGCAGACAGCATGGCTTCATACATGGCAGATCCTGCCAAACCAACCTGGTCGAGTTCTATGACTGGGTAACTAGGCAACTGGACAGGGGCCATGCAGTGGGTGGATGTCCTGTATCTGGACTTCAGTAAGGCATTCGACTCAGTGCCACATGGAAGGCTAGGAAGGAAGTTAGTAGGCACAGGGGCGGGTGCAAAGCTGGTGAGATGGGTAGGAAACTAGATGCAGGGAAGGCAACAGAGGGTGGTGGTGGGTGGGGAGCTCTCACACCCAAGGGCAGTGACGAGCGGTGTTCCACAGGGCTCGGTGTTGGGACCAGCGTTGTTTGGCATATTCATTGCAGACATATCATGGGACATCAAAAGCAAGATCAGTCTATTTGCTGATGATACCAAGGTAGGCGCGGTGGTGGATGATCTAGGGGGATGGCAGGGGTTGCAGGATGATCTGGCAAAGCTTGAAACCTGGTCAGACACCTGGCAACTGGGCTTTAATGCCAAAAAGTGCAAGGTGCTGCATTTTGGGATGAAGAACCCAAGGAAGAGTTACCAGCTAGGGGGAGTACAGCTAGTCCAGACAGAGGAGGAGAAGGATCTGGGTGTGCTCATTACAGGGTCAATGAACAACTCGGCACAATGTAGGAAGGCAGCTGCCAAGGCCAACAAAATGCTGGGTTGTATTGCAAGGGATATATCCTTGAGGAGGGAGGAGGTGATTCTGCCACTGTATAGGTCATTAGTTAGACCACACCTGGAGTACTGCGTGCAGTACTGGTGTCTGTATCTAAAGAGGGACATTAAGTTACTGGAGGGGGTGCAGCACAGAGCGACAAAGATGATCAAGGGGCTGGAGGACTTATACGAGAGGAGGTTGAAGGAGTTGAACATGTACTCACTGGAGGAGAGGAGAGACAGGGGTGACATGACTGAAACCTTTAAATACATGAAAGGAATAAACAAGACAGGTACAGAGGGGCTGTTCAAAGTAAGGGAAGGAAGGGACACCAGGAGCCATGATATGAGACTGGAGCGAGGAAGGTTCAATAGGGAGATGAGGAGACACTTTTTTACAGAGAGGGTGGTGGCTGGGTGGAATGCGTTACCTGCTGAAGTGGTATGTAACATAGAAACATAGACATAGACTTTGACGGAAGATAAGGACCGCTAGACCCATCTAGTCTGCCCATTTCCCTACCTACAGGATAGGCTGCAGATCCT
The DNA here is from genome assembly GCA_016271365.2 of Neoceratodus forsteri. Classification (NCBI taxonomy): domain Eukaryota; kingdom Metazoa; phylum Chordata; order Ceratodontiformes; family Ceratodontidae; genus Neoceratodus; species Neoceratodus forsteri. The sequence continues at coordinate 25,662,978 of JADMNL010000035.1, read as the reverse complement.
AGTTAACCAACAGCCTATATCTTCCTGCCTCCACAAGAATTGCCTTATGTCTGTCCCATGCATTCTTGAATTCTCCCACAGTTTTAGACCCCACAACTTCCTCAGGAAGGCTGTTCCATGCATCCACTACCCTCTCTGTGAAATAATACTTCCTCACATTGCCCTGAACCGCCCTCCTTCTATCTTTAAATCGTGTCCCTTGTTCTTGCAAGTCTCTTTTCTGAAAGATGCTACCTCTTGGACTTTGTTGATTCCCTTTAGGTACTTGAATGTTTCTATCATGTCCCCCTCTCCCTTCTTTCCTCAAGGGTATACATATTAAGCTCCTTTAGTCTCTCCTCATCACGGCTTCTCTTGCAGACCCTGCACCATTTTAGTTGCCCTCCTCTGGACTGCCTCTATCCTGTCTATGTCCTTGCGGAGATGGGGTCTCCAGAACTGGACACAGTATTCCAGATGGGGTCTCACCAACTGTCTGTACAGAGGGATAACAACTTCCTGTTTTCTGCTGCTGATGCCTCTCCCTATACATCCCAGTATACCCCCGGCCCTCCCTACTGCCTTCTCACATTGCTTGCTAACCTTAAGGTCATCTGATATGATTACCCCCAGGTCCCTTTCCTGTTTTGTTGTTGTTACTACCTCCCCACCCATTGTGTATTCTTCCCCTGGGTTCTTGTTTCCCAGGTGCATTATTTTGCACTTTTTTGCATTGAATCCTAGCTGCCATACATCTGACCAATCCTCCAACCTTGCCAAGTCCCTTTTCATTCTTTCCACGCCTCCTTGTGTATCAACCCTGTTGCAGATCTTTGTGTCATCTGCAAAAAGGCATTCTTTTCCTTCCAGTCCCTCTGCAATGTCACTGATGAAGACATTAAAAAGGACTGGACCCAATACTGAACCCTGTGGTACCCCACTGGTAACCGCCCTTTCTTCAGAGTGGACTCGATTTACAATTACCTTCTGTGTCCTGTTGTCCAGCCAATGTTTTACCCAGGCTACCACCCGTAGTAGAACAGTGGACTGCTTCAAATGAGGATGGGACAGGACAAGGGGGAGGGTTAATGAAGGGGAAGGGTGGAAGGGAGGGGCAGCTGCAGAAGAAGGGGTGCTAGCTGCACATTCGAGCAGACTTGATAAACCTCTTGGCCTTTATCTGCTGGCAAATTTCTTATGTTCGTATTTCCTAAACGTTATCTTTTTCTCCCTAACCTTCCCCACCACCTCTTTTGAGAACCATAATGGCTTTTTTTTCTGTTTTGATTTGTTAATTTGCTTCACACAAAGTCTTGTTGCCTCTGTGATAACAGTTTTGATGTTTCCCTATTGTTGCTCCACCCCTCCTTCTTGCCAGTTTGCTAGTGCTTTTCTAAGGCGCACTCCCATTTTGCCAAAGTCAGCCCTCCTGAAGTCCAGTATCCTCACTTTTGTATGGCTTAACTCTGTAGCTGAGTTTATCATGAACTACACTGTTTGATGGTCACTTGTTCCCAGATGGCTACCCACTTCTGGATCTGAGATCCTCTCACTGTCCCCATTTAAGAGTATGAGGTCTAAGATTGCTCCCTCCCGAATGGGTTCCAACACTAGCTGTCTGAGGTATGCCCCCTGTAGGGCATAGAGAATGGCCATGCTCTTTGATTTGGCTGCAGCAAGGGTGCTCCAGTTAATATCTGACATATTCAGGTCCCCCATCAACAGTATCTCCCCTTTCTCTGCCATCCTAAGGATGCCTTTTATCATATCCTTGTCCATTCCGTCCCCCTAAGATGTGGGTCTGTATACAACCTCTGTGCACATTATGGTGCCATTTCCAATCTCTAATGTGACCCATGGTGCCTCCTCTCCTTCCTGTTTACTCTTATGTTCTGTTGCCTTTATCACTTCACATGCATAGCGAGCTACTCCTCTCCTCTTCTACCCTCCCTGTCCCTTCTGTAGGTTGTGTATCCTGGTATGTTAACATCCCAGTCATGGCTCTCTGTGTACCACGTTTCTGTGACTGCCATGATATCCAGGCATCCCTCTTCCATCAAGGTCACCAGTTCAGGGAGCTTGTTGCCCAGACTACAGGTATTGGCTCTCATTACCCTCCATTTCTTGATGGCCTTACCCCTTTTTTCCCCATCCCTGTCCTTATTGCCTTTCTTGCCTTCTCCATTTACCCTTGCCCTTCTCCCTGTCAATGTCTCTATCTTGGTGTTTACCTCAATAACTGCCTTGATTTTTTTTTTGTGGGGGGGGGGCTAGGATTTCTCTGCTCCTTCTTGTGCCTCCCCCCTTGGCTATGACTCAGTTAGTCAGGGTTTAGTCAGTTCTGTTCCGTTCTGCTCTGGGAGTGGAGTTCAGAGTGTGTGCACGTTGGTCCTCTGCCTGTGTGCACACCAACTTCAAAGGGAGGGCCCCTCTGGTTTTCTTCTTGCCCAAGAAGTGTCAGCAATCAGTCTGTGTGACAGCTATAGTGGTGGAGACCATCTGTTTCAAGATCCCTCAGGGTTGAATTCCATCACATCTGTGTGAGATCATCTGGAGTTGGTATCAGTGAGTAACCTGTGTGGGGAAATTGCCCTCATAATGTCACTTCATAAAGTGCTGCCCAGATTAGGCTGTGTGTTTCACAACAAAACATATGGACTTTCAAATGTTCATTTCTTGGGATTGTTGTTACTCAGTTCTGTACTTAAAAAAGCCCTTCAGCCAGAGTGTAACCACTGCTGTTGTTATCCAAGTTTGCTGTGGGTGGATCTCTGGAAGAAGACCCCTACAGAGTGTGGGAACTGTGTAGTTGTGTGAGATGTATACAAATGTCTTGTGGGTACAACACTGCCTACTGTAGATTACAAGATTCATTTGCTGTTCACTTTTGGGTTGGCTGGTGCCTAGCAAGGAGCCCAACAAGGTTCAGATGCAGGTTCACTGGAATCCTTGCACAAGGATGTGCTGTAAGGATTGTGTTTTATGGCCATGGTGTGCTCAGAGTCCTTCCTGTAATATAATGGCAGAGAAAGTCTAGCTTTGGCCAAAATTGAGCTGACCAGTCAATCAGGGATGCAAAGGGACCTATCTTGTTAAATGAAATGGTCAGGGTGGTAACTAAGTTCAGCCAGCATATGTACTTGCATTAAGTGCTGTGGCAACAACCACTGTAATATGCACTTGGAGAAGTTGGAGGATCATTGATGTCTCATTAATCTAGAGATCCCTAAACAAAGGGGTGGACATTTGATGGAAAATGTTATAGTGTAACTTGTCTCAGTACTGCAAGAGACTGTGTTCTGTGGAAGAGTTTGTACCTACAAAAAGCCTGGGTGCACCACCAGTTCCTGTGTACCATCTGTCAGGAATAAAAGCCATACAGTACAATCTCATTCCTGTTTGTGGACATTCCATCTCTGTGTGACCTTTGTGCATTTCTTGGGGACCCCCAGACTTAGTTGACACACCATCATAGACCTGGTACTACTCTCTCAGACCTGGGTTAAATAGAAATATTAATTTGTGCCCTTCCTCCCAACCTCTGAGATGCCTGAGCCAGGTGTTGCCCTAATGCCAGGGTTTGTTTGTTCTTATGGTTGTTGCCTTGTCAAAAAGGAGGGTTGATGTTACAAAATTGGGGGCTCATCCAGGATTTAGGAGAGAGTACAGTTGCCATGCAAGAACATGATTGTGGTATTTTTGCCTGGTGGTAGTGTACCTAGTCAAAGAACTGCTTTTCTGTGAGAAACAGTTGTGACCTGCTGTGAAAAACTACCAACTGTGCAGGGACTTCTTTAGAAAGTATGAACTGAATTGTGGAGTTTGGCAAATACCTACTTGTTTTTAAACTCAGCTTTATTGTTGAGATAGTAATACACATTCATCCATATAGACATTTTAACAGGTCTCACTTCATTAACTTTCATTACACGTCAGACTTTATATATTAGCGAGCATAAGCTTTGTGTCCATGTTTTGTCTATTAACCAAACTCACTCGCATTAAAGATCATCTTCAGGTTAAATTATATGTGTTCTTCTTGTAATTGCATTTTTTTCCCTTTTGTTACCTGCCTTATATGCTATATATTAAGCTATATCTGTATTCACTGTCAATAAATAACAAGCTGTAACTGTTCAAACTGTTAACTATACAAAGGCAAACATGCCTTAATAATAACCAGCTATATAATACCTAATATTTGTGTCACAGAATAGTCTATCATCTCTTTTTCTGATTAGGCACATTTAAAGACTGTTTTATGGAACTGTTGTGAATTTTGCCTTAAAGTGATTAAAACTGTATAAAAACTGTCAAAATTGCCAAGCTGCAGTATGATTATGAGAGAAATGCTAGTTTTACTGTTTAAACAAGTGTCCTCAATGAGATTGAGGAGTAGTTTAGGAGAACAGCTCAAGGAGTGCTTGAGGAGAGAGAGAATATTTGCCCCTGCTCATTTGCATCGTGTCGTGTGATTGGACCATTCTGTGAAACCCCACCTCCAAGTTGGAATCTGTCTTGGACTGTGCATTTGCTCATGTTGGAGTGTTAGAGAGAGCTTTTGAGACAGAGGCCTAGGAGTCTGGATCATTTGCAACTTTGTGGATTATCGGCAAATCCAGAAGATTTTCAGGCAACCTGTTAGGCGATCCCACAGAAACTAAAGGGACGTTCATTCTGGTTATGAAATCCCATGTGTTGTAGTGTCAGTTATTGGTCAGGACAGTCCATTTGCTCAATTGTGACAGCTATTGTCTCCATGTAGGTCACAGTGGAGAAAAAGAGGAATTCATCATCGGTAAGTACAAAAATGCATTTGCTTGGCAACATAAGTGTTTCTGGGCTGCTGAAGAGGGTTGCAAATGCAATCACTAGTGAAAGTGTGCAAAGATGAGCAAAGTGAGAATTTTCTGTGATGGCATGCAAATTGGGCACACCATGCAAGGGCTGGGGATGAAGAAAAGAGTAGCAGTAGTAAACAACGCAGGCAGCATGTTAAAGCAGTGTAAAAGTGCAAGTCACAGAAAAGAAGTTCAATGGGCTTGTTTAGCTGAATGAAATGTACGCTTGTATGACTTTGATACACCGTGGCTTTTCACCTCTCTATCTGTGGGATATACCACCCTGTAGGGGTACAACATAAGGAACCCTAGAGGAAGATCCCCCCCCCATAGGTGCCACAGGAATAATTCTCTTGGCTAAAGGTAGCTTATGAAGAAGCCCACAAGAAAGAGAGATGAGCCGCTGGAGAAGGAGGGGGGGGGTGAATGGTGGGGCAATGAAGAAAATGAATGAGGACTGGCCCAGAGGAGGCCTTTAAAGGCCTGGTTGGGGGAGTGGTTTGTTGCTCCACCCATTGAACTCTGGCCAGCAAGAGAGGAGAGAGATGACTGCTGAGGCACTCAGTTGGCCTATGCAAGCCTATGAAACAGACCAGGTGAACCAGAGGTGGTTTCAGTGGAGAATAGCATAGAGGGTGCCTCCAAACCTGCTCGGGCAGCCAAATGGGCTCTGATGATGAGAGCCCCACCTCTTGCAGCTGGAAGTTATAAATTCTACATTTAGAGGTGTTGCCAAGACTGAAGGCCCACCTGGAGCAAAGACATTCTCACTATAGGCCAGAGAGAAGGACCCTGCTCTGAGCTTCACATGCTCTGGATGAGGACTTTGTGGGCGCAGAGTGAGACATCAACTACAGGCCAGCCCTGAGCCAAAGAGCAATGGACATGGAAGGTATATCTCTGAATGGAGAGCAGTTCAATAAGTAGCATAAGACCCAATGAAAGTTATGCTTGATTAATGGTTGTGAATGAGTAGACCCTGAGTTCAGACTGAGCGAAGGAGAACCGAATCATGTCATGAGGAAGCTACCCATGATTGATAAATATGGGAATGCATGCCATACGGGTCTATTGAGATCCAAATTAGGAATGGATAGAACTGCATGAAGGTAGGAGCTAGAGTGGCCAGGAGAAGCCGGCAGCCAACAGTGAGGTAGGCAGTACCAGGAGGACATCTAAATAGGTTAGACTTAGAATGAGGGAATAGGATGGGAGGAGGAGATGAGCAGGCAGGGCAATATACAGGAGGGAATATTAGGTGATGTGAATAAGTAAGGTATGGTGGTATAATGGGATGACAGGATAAGGAAGCCCCCAAAAGAAAGCAGAGGTCAGAGAAGGAGAGGAATGGAGGGTGGTGGGAACCTTGTAAACAGCAAAAGAGACTAAGGCACAATCAGGGAGGACCCTGAACTACAGGGACACAAGAAAGGTACGATTCAGGCATGGCAGGAGCCCCCCCCAAAAAGGGAGAGCCAAGAGTGAAGGAGGGCCCAGAGCACCGGCAGGCCAACCGGGAGCACAGCAGAGCATGGCACAGAAAAGGGGCAGCAGAGCGGAGGCAAATACAGGTGGAGGGGCCAATGGAAGGGTGGGCAGCAGGAGCCATAGAAGGCTGGTGAAAACAATCTGAGGGAGACTGAGGTAGCCAAGTCTCAATGACTGGCAGCAAGACAGCAGCAGATCACTGGGACCTCTACACCAGGAGTCCAGCTGGCTAAATGAAGCAGAGCTCTGACGGGGAGCAGGACAGGCCAGACAGGAGGAGGAATGCCCTAGCCAACCTGTGGCACAAAGAGCAGATCTGAGAATGTGCCAACAGGAATGAGCAGTGTCACAAAAAAAAAGGTGAGAGCTGGGAGGGTTGAAAGCAGGAGAGATCATGTGAGGAGCCAACCCAGGTGGAGACGCACACCCCAGAGCACTGGCTGGAAAAGGGAAGAATGAGCAACAAGCCAGAATACAGCCAGGAGAGGAACCAATGCATTGGGGTAAACAGGGGAGGTGAAATTCCAAACCAACCTGGAAGCAATGGCAAGGAGCCTGGGCAGTGACAAGAGAGCAAACATCAGTATGGAGTGAAAATGGGGAGGACAGACAAGCAGACTGAAGGAAGCCACCTACAGCAAAAGAAGAAACCCTGGAAGGTACAGAGAGAGAGAGAGAGAGAGAGAGAGAGAGAGAGAGAGAGATGAGAGGGGGAACAAGCAGAGACACAAAGGAGCCACAGAGTGAGCAGCAGGGAGAACAACACAGTGGGAGCAAAGGAGAGGAACAGACAGCAGGCAGGTGATCTGAGGCAAGCAGCAGACAGGGCAAGCAGCAGATACGGGCTGAAGAAATGAGCAGAATGAGGAGAAATATGGAGGGAGGATCAAGGAGTGCAGAGCCGCCGGACGCGATGAAGAAAACAAATGAGGACTGGCTCAACTAGGGCCTATAAAGACCTGGTTGAGGGAGTGGTTTGTTGCTCCACCCATTGCACTCTAGTTAGCCCTCAGCCATCAATTAAAAATGTGCAAGCTACAGAACAGGATTTTGAACTGAGCCAGTGCTTTAAGTAACAGTCACTTTGTTATGAGTGTTTTGCAGTGTACCAAGATGTCTAGTGGATCAAGGCAGTATTCCTTTCATGTGAAAACATGTATTGCTCAGAAAGAACAGGAGCTTAGCAAATCTGAGCAAGAGTTTGATTGTGTGGGAGTTCCAAAGGATGTAGCTCTCTGGATATCCAGTCATTGTCTGTATGGTCTGTATGAAGGTCGGAGGGAGTGTAAAAGCAGTCCCTCACTGCCAGGAATGCAGAGACAAGTTAGGCTTGTTTATGTCAAGTGGCCCTCTGGGAGACACTGTCCACTGTGTCTGCTTGGCCCCCACTTGGACTTTGAGTACAGAGCCTAACACTAAAACACAGAATGCCGCAGTGTGAGACAGGACCTGAGGATTTCTGCAAGGAATTCTGTGCAAGTTTGAAAGAGCACAGTGACTTTGTGAAAGAGAACATCATTCCCTTAGCTGAGGAGGAGGTTGTGTGGGTCCTGCTGTTGTCTGTTTGGAAAAGGTGGACCCATGGAAGGATGGACCAAGTCCATTTTTACTGGGAGTGGATGAGGAACTGGAAGACCTCATCACCTTGGGAGGCCTATGCCTCCAGTAGTGGTGAAGCGTGGGTGTTTGAGGGAGTTGAACCTGTGTTTGGCTCCTGGACAACCCACATGGAAGAAACTGAACCATTTGATGGTGCAACCTGTACACTTGAACTGAAGGTGTTCAGTGGTGAGACTGGACCACTGGAAGTCTCAGAGCCTGAGGAGCCCTCAGCAGAGAGGGACTCATGTGTGCCAAAAGAGATAGAAACAAAGGTGGACAGTGATTGTCCTGTTTGGGACCAAGAGGCTTGGCTGTTGTGGACCTGGTCACCCTAAGCCAGGCTGCTGGCAGGCACTTGTCAAAAAGTAGTGAAGAGGAGAAGATCATCAGGAGGAAGACTGAAAAAGACTTTGGCTTGAAGTATCCCTACATGCCTTGCTGGGTGTGGGAAACAATTGAGGATCACCAAGAAGACTGGCTAATGAAAGAATCCAGGGTGTCCACAAGCTGGTTGTCATGTTGGAAGAACAAGGTTGGACCAGCCACCAGAGAAAAAGAATGTAGAGACAAGATTAAGGCATGGTAGGTGGGCCTCACACTCCATTTGAACTCCATCATTGTCATAGACAAAGAAGGCAATGAGGCTGTTCATTCTGCCAAGATGACCTGTCCCGATGGGACTACCATTTACTGCCCCCCCCGTGCTATTATGGATGAGTTCCTGGATATTCCAGTTTGAGAAAAACAAATAAGTGACCATCAGAGACTGTAAATCATGGTTGGTGGGCCCCAGGATCAGCAGTCAATTGACCAAAGAAACCTAGACTATTGGTGTACATCATCCCCACTGTGTGAACGAGGGATGTCAGTGACTGCAGTTTTCTCTTTTGTTCAGCAGAAGCAGAAGTCAAGGAAAATTTGGCTCTGAAGAGGTTGTCTACAGCCAAGACAGCCAAAGAGTATGTCCTCTACTCGAGGTTAGTGTCTCCAAATATTTAGGGATTTCTAATACCGTGGCAAGAATGGACCCCATTCTTTAGCCAGGGCATATTCAAAAGTCAAGAAATTTGTACTGTTTTAATCTTTGATGTTTGCTGAGACCGTTCTTCTCAGCACACGTAACGTCCCCAAAATAGCTTCCCTTTGAAGTTCATAAGGTGTCACAAGTATTGGTAGCATACTTAAATGTGTCTGAAAGTTCTTTTTGATTAGTACCATTGCTCCAAGCACTACTGGAACAATCTGTGTGTCCTTATTTCACATCAGTTTAGTTTCTGACTGCATATCTTGGTATTTCATGATTTTGTATCTCTTCACGCAGCACACTGTAGTCACTAGGGGTGGCTATTTCAATCAGTAATGCTACCTTTGTTCTTTTTCTTGTATTACAATGTCAGGTTTTCTTGCTTCCACTTTCTTGGCTGTTGGTATTGCGTGATCCCATGTGATCATTACTTCTTCATTCTCTGTGATTCTTTGTGGTTCATGTTTCCAGTGTCTCTCTGCTACCTGTACGTTATAGTGTTTGCAGTTTCCAGTGGATCAATCTTGCTACATTGTTGTGTCTTTCAGTATACAGGCCTTCTGCGATGAGTACTTCACATCCAGCCACGAGATGCGCAACTGTTTCCTTATTGGTGACAGAAGTGATGCAAAAAAACAGACACGTCTGAACTGGTAGGGCCAAGTTTCTCTTATTTTCATTCTTGGTAGGGAGTGCCTGCACTCTTTGACATGGTAACCTTAGATGGACATTTAGGGGTTTCCCTTTCCCCAAATGTTGTGCATTGTTTTGTACTGTTGTTTAGAAAACCCTTTAAAAAATGTTTTGGGGATTGTATTGTACCTTGCTGTGTGGGTTTATTTTCAGGTTTTGGGTTTTTTTTCTGCATGAGTTCCTGGAAGAAAAGAACACGATGAAGAGGAATGTAGGGATCAATCAAAAGCTCTTGTGGGTGTTTCTAAAATGTTTTAACTCGGAAATGTTAGATATTTTTTGTTTCAGGTGTAAAGTATGTAGTATTAGGTTTGGGAAATGCATAGCAATGACTTATGTAAGTTTCTAAAGCAATGTACATTGTGAAAAAGTGTAATGGTATATGTTGTTCCTTGGGTAGTGTAGTGGTAAGATATATGTTCCCAAGTAAACTAGGGGGTGTATAGGCTGGTTGCCCCAATCCAGATCGGGGTGGCAAGTCCTGTCTTGTTGTCTATTGGGATACTTTAGAGTGGGTCTTCCTTAGCTAGTTTGTCAGGTAAAGCTGAAGATACTTCAGCATGGCTCCGGGTCCTTTGTGGTGTTCTGCTTATGCTAGTCATAGGTAGAGGAGGGACTATTCACCCTTTCTCATAAGACACACAGGGGTGGATGGCCTATGTTGCAGTCCAAGGTCCTTGCTGCAGACAGCAAGGTTGGCTGGTGGCAGTCAGTGTAATGTCTAGGTTCCCCTAGGGTTACTAGAACCCCTTCGGTATAGCGTAGGTAGGTTGGGGCAGAACACACAAGTAAGGTTGAATCCTTGTAGGTTTAAATAAGCCCTCTCTATTTAGTGCTGCTGATCAGAGTGAAACTCATTTGCATATGGAATTCTCAAAGCTTCATGAGTCACAGGGCTCGTGGAGCTGCAATGTTCTGATTCAGTCAGAGTTTAGTCATGTCCGTTCTGCTCTGGGAGAGGAGTTCAGAGTATGCTAAGAAGTGCAAGGTAATGCACCTGGGAAACAAAAACCCAGAGGAAGAGTACACAATGGGGGGTGAGATACTAATAACAACAAAAATGGAAAGGGACCTGGGGGTAGTCGTATCAGGTGACCTAAAGGTGGGCAAGCAATGTGAGAGGGCAGCAAGGAGGGCTGGGGGGATATTGGGATGCATAGGGAGAGGCATCACCAGTAGAAAACAGGAAGTTATTATCCCTCTGTACAGACAGCTGGTCAGACCCCATCTGGAGTACTGCGTGCAGTTCTGGAGACCCAATCTCCGCAAAGACAGACAGGATGGAAGCTGTCCAGAGGAAGGCAACTAAAATGGTGCAGGATCTGCACAGAAAGACATATGAAGAGAGACTTAAGGAGCTTAATATGTACAGCCTCGAGGAAAGGAGGGAGATGGGGGACATGATAGAAACTTTCAAGTACCTCAAGGGAATCAACAAAGTCCAAGAGGGTGGCATCTTTCAAAAAAAGAGGTGTGCAAGAACAAGGGGGCACAATTTTAAGATAGAGGGGGGGTGGCTCAAGGTAATTTAAGGAAGTATTTTTTCACAGAGAGGGTTGTGGATGCATGGAACAGCCTTCCAGAGGAGGTTGTGGAGTCAAAAACAGTGGTGGAATTCAGGCATGCATGGGACAGTCATAAGGCAATTCTAGGGGTTGGGGTTAGGAAGAAGTAGGCTGCTGGTTAACTAGGATCTGCTGCTTATCCACTAGGTAAGGACATGGGCAGACTGGGTGGGCCAAGCGGTCCTTATCTGCCATCAAATTCTATGTTTCTATGTTTCTATATGTGTAAGGTGGTCCTCTGCCTGTAAGCAGACCAACTTCAGAGGGAGGACCCTAGAAGTATCTGAGATCAGACTGTTTGCCAGCTAGTGGTGGAGACTGTCAGTTTCAAGGCCTCTCGGGAGTGAATGTCTTCACATCTGTGTGAGATCCTGGAGTTGGTATCAGTCAGTAACCTGTATGGGGCAATTCCCCATATCATGTCACTTCATAAAAAGCTGCCCAGATTAGACTGTGTGTTTTACAACAAAAGCTATGGACTTTCAAATGTCAATTTCTTGGGATTGTTGTTATTCAGTTCAGTGCTTCAAAACATCCTTCAGCCTGGGGTTAGAGTGTAGCTACTGCTGTGACTATCCAAGTGTGCTGTTGGTGGGTCTTTGGAAGAAGACCCCTACAGAGTGTGGGAACTGTGTAGTTCTGCGAGATGTGTACAAATGTCTTGTGGGTACAACAATGCGTAGATTACAAGATTCATTTGCTGTTCATTTTTGGGTTATTTATTTATTTAGTTTTTGTTGACTGGGTTGGACGGTGCACTACAAAGCTGCCTATTTTCAGACATGACCTGGGAGGTTACAATACATAGAGGTGGGAAAACACCAGTAAGAATACAAGGGATAAAACAGGATGACAACAAGTGGCATAAAAACAAAAATAGTCAGGTAACAACAGACTGAGGCCAGGAGTAAGGCATCAAATGAAAATGTGTTGGCTGGAGCCCAACAAGGTTCAGATGCAGGTTCACTGGAACCCTTGCACAAGGATGTACTGTGGGGATTGTCTTTGGTGGCCATGGTATGCTTGAAGAGTCCTTCCTGTAATGTAATGGCAGAGACAATCTAGCTTTGGCCAAAATTGAGCTGTCCACTTAGGGCTGCAAACAGACCTAACTGGTCACATGGAAATGGTCAGGGTGGTAACTAAGCTCACCCAGGGTCTATGCTCACATTAAGTGCTGTGGCAGCAACCACTCCAATATGCACTTATGTGTGGTCAAATTGAGTGCTGTAGCAACAACTACTGTAATATGTACCTGGAGAAGTTGGAGGATCATTGATGCCTCATTAGTCCAGAGACCCCTAATCAAAGGGGTGGATATTCGATGGGAAATGTTCTAATGTAACTAGTCAGTACTGCATGAGAGTGTGTTCTGTGGAAGAGTTTGTACCTGCATAAAGTCTGGGGGCACCACCAGTTTCTGTGTACCATCTGTCAGGACTAGAAGCCATACAATACTATCCCATTCCTGTTTATGGACATTCCATCTCTGTGTGATCTATGTGCATTTCTTGCGGACCTCTCAAACTTAGTTGGCACACCATAGACCTGGTACCACTCTCTCGGGCCTGGGTTAAATAGAAATGCTATTTTGTGCCCTTCTTCCTGACCACTGAGATGCCTGAGCCAGGTGTTGCCCTAACACCAGGGGTAATATCTTTTGTTTGTTCTTATGATTGTTGCCTTGCCAAAAAAGGGGGGTTGGGGTTACATGTAGGCTTTTCCAGAAAGGTGGGACTGATATGAATGGTAGTCCTCCTGAGAGTGCAATACTTATTCCAGAATGACCCAATAAATATACCGCTCACTGTCTTCTGACGATGGAACAAAGCATTTTCATGCTTTATCTGTGCCAGTGAATGCCCCTGCATGAGAATGAAACCGCTGCCTCCCTAAGTCAAAGAGTGTGATCTCCCTCCTAAACTTTAGGCTATATTATTGGGCAGCACACCTGCACTTCATGGCCTTGCGACATCTTGGCACTCCAAAAACTCTGTGGCAGAAAATGGAAACCACATTCTTCCCAACAGCTGACTTTATTAAGGTCATGTATTATACAGATTCCTAACCTGACATCATAGGTGCCTTATACCCGTGGCTTAGATATCAGGTTAAGACCTGGCATTCTATGATGGAGCAGGTGCATCTTACCCCCTTTCTCCATCCGCTATGGCTGATTGCACTGCTAGAACATTTTGCTTCTATTTTTTTATCCCCCAGGGCCACTGGTCTGCCTACCTGCCACGTCCTGGCTTCACCCACAGGTCTGTCCGGCCGCCGTCCCCTTGAACTAACCCCCAGCAACCTCATTAGGCCCCGCGGCTTGCCCTCCATGGTGGGGGGGTTGGGAGCACTCCCTCCAGAGCTCATTCCACCCATTCCGGATCCAGTATTGCCGCACACCCAGGTGCCAGGAGAGTCCGCATGGAGACGGCTATCATGCTGCCACAACCAGTGCCCTCCTTTTTTTTCCCCACTTTTCACCCCTAAGCTGGCAGGCATGCACTGACGCCAATGGCCATGAGCATGCGCGCGTCCACCCACGTTCTGGCCAGGTGTCTGCCTCCGGCTATGCTTGTGCTCCCAGCAGTGGAAGTACCTCCGGTCTCCACCGGGGGTCTCTCCTGCACCAGGATGCCCCTGGATCCCCCCCAGGCAGAGGAGAGCTGTCTTATGGATGCTCGATCCTACTCCCTCCCTGCCAACCCCCAGCACTCTAGGCTCGTTCCCAAACCCGGGTCGCTGGCGTGACGCGAGGTGTGGCGTCCAGCGCCTCAACCCTCAGCACCACCAGACCAAACTGCTAGAACATTTTGACCTGGTATGCATTGATGTGGCCTTCATAAACTTGGAGCAGGAATCCCTTCAGTATCTCTACTAGCTACTTACTAGAGCCATGTTCAAGTCATTTACCAAAGCCCAAAGGGAGCATGGCCTTAGACAAGCTGACTTCTATAGGTTTTTACAGTTTAGGCACTTGTATAGCACCCTACCACTGGGCCTCCATCACCCTGACTTCCACCTGCCTAGCCTTAATTATTTGACGTACTTTAGTAAAACCGGCAGAACCGAGCATATGATCCCTTGCCTCTATGAGGTGCTCTCCCAGTCGATGGACACCTCTACTCAGGGTATACTGTCATGATAGCAAGAAGAGTTTGGAACAAACATTATGGCAGATTGGCATAAGGCATGCCAGGCCTCCCTCAAGTTCACCAGCCCACAACAGTGGAGGGAGCACACATCGACACATCACATCAGATTCTTTCTTACTCCAGTTATAACTCTGCACTACTTACATAGTAGTAATGCTTTCTGCTGGAGAGTATGTGGTGAAAGGCAGGTTCATCTCCCCCATGTCACGTGGACCTGCCCTATCCTACAGTTCTTTTTCCAGCAGCTGTAACGTGAATTAGACCAACATTTTGGTAGGCTCATCCCCTTACAGCAGAGCTTTATTTACTAGTACTCCCTTCCAGGGGAGCCTGTGATCCCAACATGAGATACCTGCTGTGCATCTTGATCACAGCAGATCATTATGCAGGCCTGGCTCACCCCTAAACTGCCTACCATCTGCGAATGATGTACCATGGTCAATTACATCTGCAGGATGGAGAAAATTACACACACTCCCTAAATAACAGAGAGGAGCTTTGGTCTTCCTGGTGGAACGGGTGGATTCTAACTGTAACAGGCATTGAAGGGAATTCATGCCGTAGAGTCAGGTCCCCCCCACTAATATACCCATTAGCTCCCCCCTTCAGGACTCATAGTACCACACAAGCTTTCTTCAGTTACAGCTGCTTTGCTCCACTCCTCCATCATGACCCAGGTGCCCCCCCAAGCACTGCATGAGAAGACAATAGAAATATTATATTCCCTTTTGATTTTTGGGATGTGGAATAATCTATAATCTCCAACAATGAACTCCCTTCTTTCCCCCCACACTGTACCTAAAGGGTGGAGGAATCCCCAGATTAGTGACCCCTCTCCCCTAAGTAAGTATGTATCAAACAAAGATGCGAGACTGCACTGTTGGTTATTTAAGTACGATGCTCTATTAAGTACAAAGATGCAGATGTAGATATGAAAATGTTTAATGAAGACTACATTTACAAAAAGCAAGCATTTGTCAATGCCGAATGTTTGCTTGCTGGTATTGGCATTGGTACTGCAGGAGTTAGAGAGATGCAAAATAGGAATGGCAGTGAAGTATTGCACCAATGCTAACCCCCACCCCACCCTACAAAGACTGACATGCATTGGGGTGTGCCTTTGGATCGTCGACATAACGTTCATGCCACTTCACCTCGTCCTACCCTACAGACACTAACAAGTGTCATGGTATGCTTTTGGGTCTTTGGCCCTTACACTCACTCCATTCCATAAGGAAATAAGTTAGACAGGTTCAGTATAGGAAAGTCGGGTGAATGTAGGGCTGAAGACCCCAAGGCAGACCTCAATGCCTATCAGTGGCTGCATGGTGGAGGTGGGGGTGTAATGGCATGAGCATTATGGCTGACGACCTAAAGCCAGACACCCCAATGCCTGTCTCAGTCTGTACAGGGTGGGGCAAGGTGGCAGCTTCGTGAATTGCTGGTGCTACTGCTTTCCTTCCCTCCCCTCCTAACTCTGTACTGCTGAGCAGTGACGTGTTGGTATGGTGTTCATCTGTCCCCCCGCTTGAATGGAGTAGCTGTGCGGCTCTGTCCATATGGCACTTTGGAATGTTATCTTCCCGTGCCACTCTGCTCTAAGTAGTCAGTCACTGTGTAGTAAGTAAGAAATAACCTATGACAGGGTGGGGTGTTGTTGGGGATTAACACACTCCCAGGTGAGTTATGAGGCATGAGGCTGCAGGCCGAGTGTCCTCACAGCACCCGGGTGTGCATTAATCTCCTGTAACAGCACAGCCTGGAGTGGGTTATTGCACTTATAACATGGGTTATGTCTGAAAAGTATGAAAAGAGGATAATAAGTGCCTTTTGTGACTGTCAAAAGAGCAGAAAAGGGACTGTATCCTGCCACCCTGCAAAACAGTCCCCAACATAGATTGCATCTCTCACTACTGCTATGCACATACAAATGTCACACATACAATATTGACAGTATTTGTGACATTTGTTGTGCAGAATATGCTGACCTTCACTTGCTGAACCCCTTACTGTGCTGCCCCCCCAAACCCCAACAATACATCCAATACCAGAAGTGCTGCCACACATGCTGCCTGCCTGCTGCTGTCCTTTCCCTATGTTTGTCTTTTCCCACCTCTGTCTCTGGATGCCTACTGCTGTGTACATGTCTAATTGACTGTAGCTGATGACAATGGCAAAAACTAGCATACTGTGCACTGTGGCCACAGGCCTCCTCCATAGTCAACATCTGTGACACAGACAACTACAGAAATACACAATTTTGGAGGTGAACGAGTGGCTGAGGACATGGGGAGAAGCTTAGGGATATGGGGTAGTGGGGGATTGGGGGGGGCAACCTAGGAAGACAAGGGATTGTATGCAAGGTATAAGCTTCACTTCAACCAGGGAGGGAAGGAGGTTCTGAAACAAAAACTGACAAATTTCATACAGGGCAGACAGGGTTTAAACTTGTGAAGGGGGAAGGAGGGGATGGAGGCAGACCCTTGCGATCCCTACAATGGGGCAACAAGATGTGGACCTGGGTCATCATGGGCACAGAGGAATGTAGTCTGTGGGGTGGAGAACGAGGATAAGGGTGGGGTTTGGAAGGTGGCATTGATAAATGCCAAGAGCTTGGGCAACAAGATGCCAGAGCTCCAGGCAATGCTGGTGGAGGGGCACGTGGATATGGCATCTCTCACTGAAACATGGGCCACACCCAGGCATGACTGGGACCTTAACCTCATCGGGTATACTGGGCTTAGAAATGATAGAGTGGTGGGCGGGGGGCACTGTTTGTCCAGGATGGCATATAATTATGCAAAGTAGAGAAATTGGATGACAGTGTGGAGACTTTGTGGGCCACCATGAGGACCCAGGGGGGCAGGATGGTCAATATGTGGGTGGCCTACTGACCCCCAGGGCTGGCTGATGAGCTGGAGGATCATCTGCTAATTAACCTTAAGGACCATTGGGATGCGAAAGGGGAAGGGGTGGTGATGTTAGGGGACCTAAACATACCAGTGACTGACTGGGGGACCATGACATCCCCTGTTGCTAGGAAGCAGAAGCTGCTGGGTGTCTTTCAGGAGGCTTTCCATTGACCCGACACAGAGTGGCCGCATCCTAGATGTTGTTCTGGATGATGGTGACCTAGTTCAGGAGCTCGAGGTGGGAGACCCATTGGCTGGAAATTACCATGACATGGTCTGCTTTTCTCTACACCTGGGAAGGGGGAAGGATCATACAAAAACTCAACTGGTTGACTTTAGAGGGGCAGACTTTGTGAGCATGGGTCACATATCCAGGGACCACTTGGCCAGGATTCAACAGGGAATAGATGTAGACAGTAAGTGGAAAATCATCAGAAGAGGACTACAGGAGGCAACCAGGGCCTGTGTAAGAGTGAGACACAAGGGAGGTAGATCTAGGAGGCATGCTGGTGGACCAGGTTGATGGATGAGGTGGTGAGAGAAAAGAGGGCAGCCTACTGTAGGTTCAAGAGATCACACAGGATTTTAGATAGGGATAAGTGTATTCTCACATCCAGACAGGTTAGTAGGGTGGTGAGGGGGGCCAAGGCAGCGATGGCAAAGAAATCGGCACAAGGGATCAGGAAGGGCGAAAAAGGTTTCTTTCAGTACATTGGGGAGAGGAGGAGAGTAAGAGGGCCAATTGGCTACAGGGCAGGGGCAGGCAGAGGAGGTGTGGGATCAGGCAGAGGTGCTCAATGAATAGTTTGTGCCTGTTTTCACAAAAGAGGTGGCGAGGGAGTCACTGGATGCAGGGGCACAGAGGATGGATGAGACAGGGCCCTCATGAGTGGTGGTACCTCTAGTCACAGGGGGGAGGAGTAAACCAACTCACATGGAGGGATGCAGGATTGGAGGAGGGGTTTGGAAGCATAGATGGGGAGATACCCGTTGTTAGGGTGCGTGAGGCCCTCAGGACACTAAGGAAGGACAAATCCCCGGTTCCTGATGGAATCCACCCGAGGGTGCTGTGGGAATTGGCTGATATCCTGGCCAAGCCACTGGTGGCCCTTTTTAATGTCTCTCTGTAGACAGGGAGGGTGCCGAAGGATTGGATGGAAGCACATATTGTGCCCATCC
The DNA here is from genome assembly GCA_016271365.2 of Neoceratodus forsteri. Lineage (NCBI taxonomy): Eukaryota > Metazoa > Chordata > Ceratodontiformes > Ceratodontidae > Neoceratodus > Neoceratodus forsteri. The sequence goes on along the minus strand of JADMNL010000035.1, from coordinate 25,644,540 downwards.
ATAAGGAGGGCACGAGGGAGGAGCGGGGCAATTACAGGCCAGTCAGCCTAACATTAGTGGTGGGTAAGCTGATGGAGTCTCTAGTAAAAGAGAGGCTGGGGGTGTTCCTGGAGGAACAGGGGTCTCTGGATGATCGTCAGCATGGCTTTGTCGGGGGGAGATCATGTCAAACTAACCTTGTGGAGTACTACGAAGGGGTGACAGCTGCGCTTGACCAGGGTAGGCCTGTCGACGTCATCTTTCTGGACTTCAGCAAGGCATTGACCTCATCCCCACAAGGCCTGCTGGATAAGCTGTGGAGGATGGGGTGGGGAGCAGATGGTCAGGTGGGTGGGTACCTGGCTATTAGTGTGGACCCAGTGGGTAGTGATGGGGGGGTAGTCTCCTCCCCCAGGGAGGTCATCAGTGGGGTCCCACAGGGCTCAGTTCTGGGTCCGCTCCTGTTTAATGCCTACATCTCTGACATCAAGGTGGCTATCAGGAGTACAATGAGTGTCTTTGCAGATGACTCCAAGCTGGGGGCAGTGGTGTATGGGGTGGAGGGTAGGGTGGACCTACAGGAGGACCTGGATGCTCTAGGGGGATGGTACCTGGGGGCTGAGGTTTAACACAGCTAAATGCAAGGTGCTTCACCTGGGACATGAAAACCCAGGTCAGGTATACACCCGGTGGGGGGGACATATTGCAGGCGTGAAATGGAAAGAACAACTTGGGGGTCCTGGTGGATGACAAAATGAATAATTTGTTACAGTGAAGGAGGGCCACTGGCAGGGCAAATAAAACGCTGGGCTGTATTGTCAGAGGGATCACCTCAAGAAGTAGGGAGGTGATTTTACCAGTGTACAATTGCTTTGTTAGGTCACATCTCAAATACTGCATGCAGGTTTGGCACCCACACTTCAGAAAAGACATTCAAGTACTACAGAGGGTCCAGAGGAGGGCAACCAGGATGATCCTGGGTCTGGTGGACAGGACTTATGATGAGAGGCTTGAGGAGCTGGACCTGTTCTTGCTGGAGGAGAGGAGGGATGGGGGGACATAAGTGAGGTGTTCAAGTATTTAAAAGGGTTGAACAAGGTTAGTTTACATGGGATTTTTCAGAGGAAGGTAAGGGGTTCACTAGGGGCATTGTTGGAGGTTAGGAGGAGGGAGACTTAGGGGAGAAGGGGAGACGTTACTTCACTGAGAGGGTGGTGGAGACATGGAATGCACTGCCTGGTGAACTGGTGGAGGTGTCTATGGTGGAGGGGTTCAGGAGGGCTGGGACAGGCACAGGTGGGAGGTAAAGAGGAGGACTGCCTGTCAGGAGTGGGAACCCCTGGCTGGGGGAAGGGGATGGGGTGAGAAATCATGAGAATGGTTGCGGTGCCCCTTCAGGGTGCTGATTCTTGAGCAGACACGATAGACCTTTGGGCCTATTCTGCTGTCATTTTAGTATGTTAGTGCTGCATATCCTGATACAATTTTTGGCACAGAGACACAGTGAACTGATTCTCCAAAGCCCTGTGGTATACCTCAGTCACTGTCTTGCTCCCCTCCGACCATGCCTGCCTGCCTGTGTTCAACCCTGCTGCTGTTGTGCTATGCATCACCGATAAGGAGCAGCTCAATGGGCATACCACCTGAATGTCCCTCACTGTAGCTGTCTCTGTTGCTCTGGGGGGAAGGGGCGTTCAAGTAGGCACGGATCTCATTGACAGGCCCCGGACACATGATGATCACACACCGAGATATTGAAAGAACAAAAGAACACTTGCCTGCTCCAGCTCCACTGCCATTATACCTCCCGTTGCTTGGTGCTTCTGTTGGAACATGTGGGGGGTGGGGTGGCTACACTTTCCATTCATGATGGCAACCACTGGATGAGGCACGACACAGCGACACGGGGAAAAAGCAGTTGCCTGTTGCATCTGTGCTTCGATTACACCTCCCACTGCTCATTGCCTCTGTGGGAAAGACAGATTGCTGCACGGCCCTTCCTTGCACTTCTTCTTCTAGATGAGGTGTCAGTTTTGGTGACTGCTTTCACTCTTTCTCTGATCTCTATACCTGGTGCCCCCACAAGTGCTCTCTCCCACGCTGCTGTCCTGGTCACCATTTGTGCCTCGTCTTCTGCCCATTTTTACCCCTGATAACACATACAAAAGGGAAGCTCTTTTATGTTACTGCCTCAGTCTCTCTCACTTCACCTCTCACTGCAACGGGGCTAGTAGTCACACATTGTCCAGCACTGTGGTTGACCACAAGATGGGGACCAGACAGTGGCAGGGGAGGACTGCACACAAGCGCTGTTGTCAAGGTGGACAGACTGCCCTGTGGCTCTGAATTCTTTGCTTTGGGGGGGAAGCAATCCTCAGCTGGACACTGTGGGCACAGTGAGAGACAAGCTTCTCTGACATTGGACACCATGTGTGGTTGTGTGTATGTGTGTGTGTGTGTGTGTTTGCATGTGGTGGGGGGGTAAAATATTTCACACAATGCCTGCCATTCATGTTGCTCCTGTGTACTCTGGTTTCACTTTGGGCTTGGGCCATGGAGGTCTGCGGCATGGGCGAGTGGGTGAGTAGAGACAAACCTAAGGGGAAAAGTACGAGATCCATGGGGTAGGTGGCTGTGACATCTATCTCTCTCTCGGTCACTTTGCAGGGAACAAGTGACACTATGAGCAAAAGTAGGAGATCTGCGTTAGGTGGAACATCATGTAGCAGTTGGGACACTTACTGCTAACTTTTAACACGGGTTGCTGCAAACATGCAGTAGCATTCACAGTACCGCACACTTCTTGCTTGTTACACTTGGCAGGGAAATTAAATGGCTGCCACTGACTGTTGCTCTGGCTGGCCTATAAACAAGTGTGGGCTGTGAGCAGGGATCATGCCGCCACAACTACTGACATCAAGTGTGCTCATATTGTGGATTAATGCATGGCCACACATACTGAGTGGACCAATGGGGTTCCACATTTTCAGAAACCTATGTTATAAGTAAAGAATAACCCATGACAGAGTGTTCAGTTATTGGGGACGTGCCTCACAATGCACCCGGGTGTGAATTTAACCCCAATAACCACGTACCCTGGAGTGGGTTATTGCTTACATAACATGGGACAAAGTGAGGTAATTCTACTGTTGTAAATAAGACAAAATGTATAACAATTTGATAGCAACTTTGGAACTGTATGTATTCTGCACCAGGAGATCTGAGGAACAAGAAGTAGGGCAACAAAACATATAGCACAATAATCACTGCCAGAACTAGAACAGTGGAAGGGCAAGGAGATGGTACTGTCATATATATACTGTACATATATATATATATAAAACCTGTCATATAATATAGTAGCAACGCTGTTTGAGACTAGTAATTCAGCCAGTTGTACGGGATGAGTTTCCTAAGTGCACATCAAAAAACCAAAACAGCACCAAAGGTAGAACAGAGGCATATACTTCAACACAATCACTAAAGCAGCAACAAATACAGTGGAGCACACACAAACTTTAGCATGCTGAGCATTCGGCATGATTTCTGAAGTTCATTGAATCTGCAGCCGCAGGATGACAGAAATTCTGGGAGTGCCATGCTGTGTTAAGAAACTGATGAGGAAACAGGCAAGAGACTCATGTATTTGCCCTGCTCTTCTGACAGTGTGGCTCCGGTACTGCGCTGTTCTGGTTCCTAAGCAATAAGCACCGGGCGAGGCAGTGACCAACCTTTTGGGGCCACCTAATACTAGCATCCCAGCACTCTGAGTCCGGGACCATCATGGAGACTGCTGCATGCACAGGCACATTTTGTCGCTCGCTCTCATGAACTACAGGCACCATTCCCACAGGTCATGATGGGGGGGAGGGCTCATAAATTGTGGTGATATTAGCACACTGGAAATTAACAGCAACGGCAGCATGGGGATGTACCAAAACATGGAGAATGTATTTTGAAACTATACACTTCGACTATGTCTGAGGTATATTTAAATGCATGCCAGTGGAATGACAGTGTGTACGGGTGAATTGAGCTCCATTGAGCAGGTGGATGGGTTAAACCTGAGTGAGATCACACTAAGTAAATAAATCCCAATACTTGTCTATCAGAAACTAGTGACTTTGTCACACATAGCTTGAATCCAGTTACAACTACAGTTCTGAGTGCAGGTTGGCTACAATGTACAGCTCTCGCTTACTGCCATTTTAATGGCAGCAATAAAACATATCTACTCCTAAACAATGAACAAGTTCCATGGCACCAGATAGATTATGCCACCCCAACTTCACTGTTCGTTAACTGTCATTAACAAACAGTCACGGGGTAGAATTCCACCAATTGTGTTTATCTATTGCCCCATGTTATAAGCTGCTTTAGCCTCCTGTTGCTCCTCTTGATGTTGTTCCATGCCATAAAACATGATGCTACAAAAGATACTATTTGCTGCAACAAACAGGGACTGCCTCAGCAGCGTCAGCTTCTCAACTGCATGCAACATATTCAAAACGGAGCGAGAGGTTGGCTCTGCAGTGACGAGGCACTCACTGATTACAGTTGATGGCATGCTTGCAAACTACTATCATACCCAGCATTCTCATTAATTGGTGCTTCACAGACAAGCCCCAAAAAGCAGTGGCGGCATTGGCCATAACAGTGACACACCTCCACAGCCTGCTTCTCCAGCAATCTGCCATAATATGTTTCTTGTGCATGTGCATAAGCAAACATAACAAGCATTTGTCAATGCCGAATGTTTGCTTGCTGGCATTGGCATTGGTAGTGTAGAAGTTACAGAGCTGCGTAATAGGAATGGCAGTGAAGTATTGAACTGAAGCCAACCCCACCACCACCCTGCAGAGAGTGACAGGCATTGGGGTGTGCATTTGGGTAATCCAGGCATAAAGGCCATGCCATTTCACCACACCCTACCCTGCAGACACTGACAAGTGTCACGATGTGCCTTAGGGTCTTTGGCCCTTATGCACACCCCATTTCATCAGGAATCACGGTGAGATGGGTGCAGTGTGGGAGAATGAGATGGTTTGAACTCGAAGAGTCCAAGGCATGCCTCGATGCCTGTCACTGGCTGCAGGGTGTAAATGCTGGCAGCATTACAGGCAAGAATCACAAGTCACATCCTGATGCCTGTCATTCTCTACAGGGTTGGGCGTTGGTTTGAAACCCTAATACCTCAGGCATTTGTTGGTATTTTCACTCCAAATTTTCAACATGTTTTTGTGACCCCACCTCATGAACAGGGGAATATCAGTTTGTTAGCTAGGCTGCTTATGCACAGCGACTATGGCATTTAACCCTACAGGTGCAAAACATTCGAACAGGATGTAAAATTACAGCTGTACTGTTCATGGGGAGGTGTAAAAAATGGCAATGTTGCAAATGTGCATTAAATATTTAAAAAATAGCGAAGTCACAGCGTAGCATAGAAACTGTGCAACGCACACCCATAATAATTGGTTTGGGGATTTTTTTACAGCAGATTGTCAACACAGGCATTTTGGGACCTCCGATCATGAACAGTGTCACTGTAATTTTCTTTATCTGTCCCGAACAATGATTTCCCAGAGCGACCATGCATCTCTGCGCTGAAAGTGTGAAAACACATTTCAGCCATGTTGTGAAAAATGACAGCTGTACTGTTCATAAGGAAGTGTGGAAAAATGTCACTGGTGAAAATCTGGATTGAAAATATTACAAAGTCATGAACTTATGAGGGTGCGTGGAAACTGCGCAATGCTCACTCGTATCACAGTCAGTTTATGGACTTTTGTCACCAAATTTTCAACATAGCCATTTTATGACCTCTGCTCATGAACAGTGTAACTGTGATTTTTCTTAATCTGTCCCAAACATTGCTTGCACATCAACTGCACCATTATGCGCTCACATGCTGAAAACACATTTTAGGCAAGATGTGACAAATGACATGTACTGCTCATAAGGAAGTGCAATAAAATGGCAATGTAAAATCTGGATTGAAAATATTGAAAATTAGAAACTTCACGGCGTGCATAGGAACTGCACAACGCGGCTAAATAAAACAGTCATTTTAGGATGTTTCACCAAATTTTCAACATAGCCATTTTTGACCTCTCCTCATGAACAGTGTCACTGTGATTTTCTTAATGTGTCCCATACATTGATTTCACACAGCGACTGCGTCATTGTGTGCTACATGGGCGGAAACACATTTTGGCAAGATGTGAAAAATGACAGCTGTACAGCTCATAAGGAAGTGTGGTAAAATGGCAATTTTGAAAATCTGGAGTGAAAATATTGAAAATTCACGAACTTACGAGCGTGCGTAGGAACTGCGCAACGCACGCTCGTAAAGCAGTCATTTTTAGGAATTCTTTCACCAAATTTTCAACATAGCCATTTAAAGACCTCTGCTCATGAACAGTGTCACTGTGATTTTTCTTAATTTGACCGATACATTGATTTAGCACACCGACTGCGCCATTGTGCACTACATGGAAGAAACACATTTTGGGCAAGATGTGAAAAATGACAGCTGTACAGCTCATAAGGAGGTGTGGTAAAATGGCAATGTTGAAAATCTGGGTGAAAATATTGAAAATTAGCGAACTTTGATGCGTAGGAACGACTCGCAGCGATGCAGCTAAATAAAACAGTAATTTTTGGAATTTTTTCCACCAAATTTTCAAAATAAGGCTTCTTGAGCCCACCTTATGAACACTGGCAGTGTTGTTTCGTTAATTGGTCCTGAAGGTGATTTCGTACAGTGACTGCAAAATCACTCTTGGAGCCGAATACTTAGCCATAACAGTGACAGCATTCATGAGAAGGGTCCCAAAAACCCCATGTTGAAAATTTGGTGCAAAAATTCCAAAAAATGCCTGAGATATGCAATAAAGTTGAAAAAACCCTATCTATTCCATTATTCAGCTTACCGGCATTTCCTCAGTTCGCGGTCGGCTTTGAAGAGTGCAGACGTGTTCCCGGTCCATCAAAGATCGTTGCACTGGACTCCGGAGGTAAGTATGGGGTGAGGGTGTGTGTGGGGGAGGCAGGGGTGCGCAGTGGGTGGGTGCGGAGTTGTGGGAGGGGGCCAGGAGACTACATTGGACGTTTTTCTTCACAGGTTTTCTTTTTCAATGATGACGCGGGACGTTTGCCACGCTGGGGTGGGCTCGCAGCATGGCACAAGGATGGTTAGGGCGTTCAGCCAGCGGGGATTGGGCACCCGTCGGCCAAGCATCTATTGCCACGCTGGGTGGGCTCCCAGCATGGCACCCTGTACTGGGGGGAGGACAGTGGAGCTGACGAGGGATTGGGCACCCCGTCGGCTATATCATGAAGTTGCCATGCTGGGGTGGGCACCCAGCATGGCATTTAAACTTTGGGGGCAGGGGCGCAGCACAGCCAGCGGGGTTAGGCGCCCCGTCGGCTGCTCCAGTGTGCGTGCGGGGAGGCGCGCGTGTGCGTGGTGTGTGTGTGTATGTGTAGGGAGCGCTACTGCGCATGAGCGAAGCGATATCTTATCGCTGCTCACTGAAGCGTAGCTCCCCCTTTCAACTGTACACCACTGCATTTTGGAGCTTGTCATAGACAGCTCCAGCATGCATTGACGGACTGGGGCCGCGCCTGCCAACACACTGACCGAATTGGAAGAGGGGGTGACACACCTCTGAAAACTCAGATGATGGCACTATGTTTCTTGCACATGCGTGCAAGCAAACATAAAAATGAACTGCAGAAGCATCATTAATAGGTGACCACTCAGAAGCAAAATAAATGTTTACTTGTGTAGGGAGATTACAAACTGGCAAGGGAGTGGTTGAAACACTGCCGCCTTAATTTGTTACTGTCTACAGCATTTTAAGTCTTTGCTTGAACTGTCACCTCATTCAGAATGAAGTAAAAGTTATTTGCATGTCATGGACTTTTCAGAGTATTATTTTTGGTAAAGCTTCCAAGACATTGCTGCATGAAAGGTGTCTGTTGACATTTGTTTAATATACTTTCTTCTCCTTCAGCAGCCATCACTCATCAGTGCTACCCATTCTTGCAGCCCCCTCAGGGGAGAGGAGAGGAGAGACGAGCAAGAAAGTACATTATTGAGACCTATAAGTACCGCACAGGGGTGAACAAGGTACAGATGGGCAGTCTATTAGAGAAGGAAAAGCACCAGAACATGGGGGCAGGCATTGAACCTGGGGGGGAGTTTAAGAGGGATGTGAGGAAATACTTCTTCACAGAAAGGGTGGTGGGTGCCTGGAACTGCCTGCTAAAACAAGTGGTGAGTGCAAAACAGTGGAAAGTGTCAAGCATGTCTGAGATAGGCACTTAGGCATGTTAAGTAGAGAAATGGGAGGTGGGAAGGACAAATAGGGTTTTAGGTGTTGGAATAGGCAGAGAAAAATAAGGCAGACTGTATGGCCCTCCTTGTTCTTTTCTGCTGACAGATGTTGTGTTTCTGTGTTTCTGTGCTTGCTGTATGTTGTTCTCATCCACCTGATTTTGCCTGCCTGCCACACGACTTCTCTCTCTCTCTCTCCTGAAAGACCACCATGGTGGCAGCACAGACATACCCGCTTTACAGGGCAGGCAGCAGGAATCTGTTATGGACATACTGTAGCAGGACAGATGCCAAAGGAGAGTGGAGGGGGAGCAGGAGGCACCTCAAGGAAGAACCTAAAAGACAGTTGCAGGAAACAAACCCCCCCCCCCGACAGGTATTAGTGGAAAACCATTTGACTTTTAAATCCAAACCTTTTTTCTAGTTTTGTTGTTCTTTTCATGTTTTTTAAGCTGTCTTATTACCCATTTTATAAGTGTAATAAGATATTTATATAACAACTGTTTGACTGGTGTACAGAATGGAACTTACAAAATGATGAGTACTGTATTCTGATTTTTGTCAAAGCTAACTGTAATGTAAAACTGTGGATAATGAATGAACTAAGCTTGTATGGCAGAAGTATTATTACTCGATATTTTATGTACCTCATATGCTCTATGAAAATAATATAATGCGAGACCTAAACAAAGTGCAAGAAAGTACACAACGTTGGGCTTTACACTATGATAACCACCCTTCCAGGTGCTGTAAGTCCCTTAAGTTGTGGTTTCTGGCCTTACTATGCTGCTGGATGGGTACTTACAGTATCTCAGTACAAAGCCCACCCTGCACATCTTTCTGTTTGGTTATAACCAGGAAGGTGAAGTAAACATCAGACCCATTTTCCATGCTTGAGGACTATGCCAAAAAGAAGTTCACAGGTTATCTTTTTTTTTAATTCTTTGGTAACCATAATTCTGACCCACTGGGTACAAGTGCTTGATTTCAGAGATGACTCAGGAGTACTGGGGAAGTTAAGGGATTTGCTCAGAGTCACGAAGTATGCCAGTGAGACTTGTAGGAATCAAAACCCAGGTCTGGAGGGTCACGTGATGACAGCTTGCTGAATGGCAGCAGGGGCCTAGAGCTCTCCCCTCCTGCCACCTTAATCGCCATAATTTGAGACCCCTGAGGCAATAATCTTCAATTAAAGCGGTAGTAGTGGAACGTTTAAGTATCGTCCATTGATCTGAGTGGGTGTTTCTACCGGTTTATCCTAACCACAGAGAGAGATGGACGTGGATAGGAAGCAGGCCACAGCGAAGCACACGCCGCCTGCGCCCCCTGAAAAGGCACCCAAGAAGCCGCGAAACCAGGCGGGTTCGGGATCGGAGAGATGCGGGAAGAAGACCTAATCGTCCGGTCCTCTCACGGAGGACAAATTTATGCAGGAGTTGTCCGTAAAGAGCATTCTCAAGATATTACCGAGAGCTGAAATCTCTTGGACGACTTTACCTCCTCACTCTGCGGTATCGGATACAGAGGCTCGAGTATTTTCACTGGAGCAGTGGAGATCGAAAACTGAAACGGAGATGGCGGGCAAGTTCAGCAGGTCCAGCTTCAATCCAAAATGGAGGATCTGAGGGCCGACGGAGGAACAATCTGTTGATTTTGGGCCTACGGAGATGGAGGAAGGCCTGACCTCACGGCTTTCCTCAGAAGTTGTTTGTTAAGATAGTAGACCCCTGCTGATCAGCCCGAGTTACCACCTTGAGAGGGCCCATCGATCGTTGAGGCCTCGACCACCGCCTGGCTCACCTCCGCGTCCTATCATTATGAAATTTTTGAGTTTTATAGAGAGACAACACGTCTACACTAAAGCTCGGGACCTGAAAGAAATTAAATGGGGGTCAGCTAAAATACGTATCGCCCAAGACCTTCCCAAGGAAACGAGGGAGAAGAGGGCCGCTTTCCATCCTATAGTCCAAAAGCTGATTGCCGCATCCATTCCTTTCAGGATGGTGTACCCTGCTACTTTGAAAGTTTCGATTGGGAGCATTACTCATAGTTATAATTCTCAGAAGCTGTATAAGACCTCTCCACCAGACTTTCGGATCTGTTTAAGCCTAAGGGCTGAAAGACTACTTCTACAAGTATTTCTGGGGAGGGTCCGATTTGAGTGAATTATAGGAGGTAGTAGTATGTTTGTTTTTTCTTCCCTTTTCTTTTATTTATGTCCTATTTGAGGCTTTCTTGGTTTAGGGGCTTTCCTTTTCTCTTTCTTCTTTTGAATGCTTCAGGGTCCATGAGCTGCTCTCCCCCTCCCTCCTTGACTGTCAAATGTCACTCTTACCTGTTTTGTGTTCATTCCTGGCTTGAGTGCTGGGCGATGTCCTGAGTGATAGAGCAGGAGAGGAGTGGGGTTGAGGCGACATGACTCCCGGATCCTTTCCGGAACCCGCGCTACAGGGTAGTAGTTACCGGGGGGTTTGCCTGGCGGTCGGACCTTTTTGGGTCCTGCATGGAAATAGGGTCCGCCTGGAATCAAAAGGCCTGACTGAGGATCGGTCCTCGATGCTGGAGCCTAACCTGGGGTTTCGACTCCCTTTGCTTCCGCTACCTGGTTAAGGGGTGAGTTAAAAGTTTTTTCTCTAAACTCGCTCATTCTCTGCTACCTAAAGGGATAGTGGGGTAGAGTGGGAGCTGATCGGGGGTTTCTTTGCTGCATAGTTGGATGTATGGACTGGCGGTTTGGGGGGGGGAAGTTGGCTCTGGGGCCTTGTGCTTAGCGGAAGCTGAGTCGCGAGCCTATAGAAGGGGGGTTTGCCAATCCAGTCCCAGCCACCGAGTTACTGGTGGGTTTTGCATTCTGGATTGGGTCTAATCCTTGTTTTGGGGGTCTTGAGTTTTGGGGCTTCTCCTTTCTGATCGACCCAGATGTGCTGGGTTTTACTGGATTCGCCTGGGGGGACTGGTTACCAGGATCTGATGTTATCTATCTCGGTTTGGCCCTTTCTCAATCCTGGTTCCGGGCTGTAAATAGTTGTTTGCTTGGGGTAAGGAGTGATCTTGGAGGAGTGGGATGGAGGGGGACCGTGTCAAACTTATACTATGTCAAAGTGTTTATTGGTTATCATGGGGTTTTCTAGACTGTCCATATAGTTGTTGAGTTTAAATGGGCAGATTAGGGGAGTGGGTTTTGGGATCTTTCTCGGTTCTGGTATCATGCTGCATGTTGTTATTTAGTAGGGGTTAGAGGGTAATCTGGAGGGAGGCGGGGATTCCGCCTGCCAAACTCTACATTGGGGTGGATATATCTTAAGTGTGGCTGGATTTATGAAGTTGGTACTATGTTCAGGGGATACTCTTTGGCAGGTTGGGAGGGTATGGGATCGGGGGGATCGAGTGTGCCTCTATTTCTGGTGTATTTCTGGATGTTTTTATATATGCTCCCTTCTTACACTATTTTCAAAATGGTTACTGGGGAGGTTAAAATAGCGTCGTGGAATGTGCGTGGGCTTAGGGAAAAGGTCAAAAGAACTCAAGTGTTCAATCACTGTACCTTGGTGCAAATAGATATATTATTTTTACAGGAAACCCACTTAACTGGTGGGGAGGTTAAATGGTTATCTCGATTGGGTTTCTCACAGGTATATGTGGCGAATGGATCCAATTATAGTAGAGGGGTAGCTATACTGATCAAGAAGCATGTACTGTTTACGAGAGACCTAGTGGTGGAGGATCCAGAAGGGCGGTTCATTCTGGTTAAGGGCACCCTCAATGGGAATGCTATAACCTTAGGTTCAGTTTATGGGCCTGTTGGGCAGAGTCCCGAATTTTTTATGGTCCTTGCGGATAAAATTAGTGCTTTTCTGCCCTCACAACTTATCTTGGGGGGGGACTGGAATGTACCACCGTCCTACCTTATAGATAAGGATCCCCAAGATAATCGGCCCCTGACATCCGCGAAAAGGGCTTTGTATGATTTTCTCCAGATGTTGGGGCTATGTGATCCTTGGAGACTCTCTTATCCTTCTCTTCGGGCTTTTTCCTTTTTCTCCCAACCCCATAGATCATGGTCGAGAATAGACTATATTTTGCTTAGTAAATCCCATCTTCCAGCCCTCTGTCGGTCTGGCATTGAGCCGATTATTCTTTCGGACCATGCGATAGTCTGGATCAAAATCTCTTTAGATCCTGAGTTTCACCGAGACACTGTTTGGAGACTTAATACTCAGCTACTCAAGGAACCTCATACAGTGGCGTAAATAAAATCTTTGATCTCTGTTTATGGCGGACAACCTTGATTCCTCTCCGAGCTTGGCGTTATCTGGGTGCGCTCTAAAATGTTACCTCAGGGAGAATTGATTAATGCTTGACGAAGAAAAAGCCGGTTGGGTGGGCAGTATCCTTAATGAATAGAATTAAGGAATTAGAAGCTGCCCATTCCCGGCCTCTTCATTGTCCTCGTTGGAAAACTCTCTGTAGCAGCTAAAATGAATATACCGATTTTTAAAGGAGAAAGCAGAGTACTGTCTGATTAGAACCCAGGTCAAATATATTGACCAAGGGGAAAAGGCCGGGAGGCTTTTGGCTTTGCGCCTTCGGACTTTAGAAGGTTCTAGGATAATCCCGACATTACAGGCACCTTCCGGTTTGGTAGAAACCTCTCCTAGAGGAATTGTACGAATCTTTGAGAATTATCACAAGGAATTATACAGCTTACCCTCATCTCCTGCCCCCCTCTCAGATATTGAGGCCTATTTAGCTGGTCTTGAAATTCCTCAGCTTTTGTCTTCACACAAAGAGATCTTGTCATCCCCTCTTTCTTTGGGGGAGATAGAGAAAGTCATTTCCTCTATGACCTCGGATATGGCACGCGGTCCGGATGGATTTCCCATCAACTTCTACAACGTCTTTTCCAAGGAACTGGCTCCTATACTTCTTAAACTTTACGAATATCTTTTTTCTTCCCATACTATAGATCCTACTCTTCTTGAAGCTACCATTATTTTAATTCCCAAGCCAGGTAAAGATCCCACGGACCCAGCGAACTATCGACCCATATCCTTACAGAATTATGACATGAAAATTCTCTCAAAAGTTCTGGCTGAAAGGATTAAAACGGTCTGGGCTCAGTTACTTAGCCCAGAACAGGTGGGCTTTGTGCATTCAAGATCTTCATCTGATCATTTGAGAACCCTTTCTCACATATCCCAACACACTCATACATCTCAATGCCCTATGGTCTTAGTCTCGTTGGATGCAGAGAAGGCCTTCGACCGGGTGGATTGGCCCTTTCTCTGGGCCGTGATGGCCAGAATGGGTTTTCCGGTCTCTTTCTTGGAATGGGCTCAGACCTTTTATAAGACTCCTTCAGCCAGAATATATTGTAATGGAGTTTTTTCCTCACTATTTCGATTGCATACGGGCACTAGACAAGGATGCCCTCTTTCGCCTTTCTTATGTAACCTGTATTTAGAGCTCTTACTTATTAAACTTAAATCTTCAGCGCTTATCAAGGGATGTTTGGTGGGCCATCAGAAGTTGGTCCTTTCTGCTTACGCGGACGATATACTCTTACATATCGAATCGCCTGTGGACTCCCTTAGATCTGCACTAGATGTTATTAAGCAGTATGGGGCCCTTTCTCAATACAGGTTAAATATTGCTAAATCTGAGATTTTTCCCTTGAATGCCCATACGTATAAACAAGATTTTGGGAGTTTTGGTATGAAGTGGTCTCCTAGGTCGATCAAATACTTAGGGATCCATTTTGCAACAGACCCTTCCCTTCTTAAGAAGTTTAACTTAGATGATCTTAGGAATAATATCCAACAGGATCTGTCACGGTGGGCTGTTCTTCCTATTTCTCTATGGGGCCGTATCAACATTATTAAGATGAATATTCTTCCCCGTATCTTTTACCCTCTTAACTTACTTAATCTCTGGCTACCTGTTTCATATTTTCAACAGTTTCATGAGATGTTTTCAAGCTTTATCTGGCGGGGAAAAGGAGTGCGGCGGTCTTTCGTTAAGCTTTCCCTTTCTAAAGATAAGGGTGGACTCCGGCTCCCAAACCTTTTGCTTTATCATTGGGCGGCTCACCTTTCTAAATTAGAGAGATGGCTTTCTGTTAACCCAGATTCTTTTCAGCCGATTTGGCTCCAAATCGAGAAACTGGCTCTCTCGGAATCTAAGATAGATCCTTACGCCCTTTTCTATACCCCCCCTTCAGTGCTTTCGCAATGGATAGACGATCGTATGATTCTTATGTCCCTTAAATCTCTTTTTCAGTGTTGGCGGTTTGTTAATATCTTTCCTGCGCGGGATTTAGGCCAGCCGATTATGTGTAATCCCAATATTAAGCTGGGCGGCTCACCGATTGTGCCCGAGTGGCTTCCACAACTTAGAGAGGTTAACCTAGAGCATCTTTACGATCAAGGATCCCTCCTCTCATCAGTGGATATAATTAACAGGTATGCTATCCCCAAGACTATGATTTTCAGGGTTTACCAGTTGAGACATCTTGTTGCTGGAGAATTTGGGGCCCTATTTAGGGAGTCGAAAATCTGTCCCTTTCTCTCTCAAATAGTAACCTTTGCTTCCAAACCGCATTCTATCTCATTAATATATTCATTTCTCCTGAACTATAAATTCCTGGATCCGGTGGAGGGCTCTAATGTCTGGCCCTCATTGGTGCCTGAGTCTGCTCTGGATTGGTCTCGTATTTGGAAGGACCTCCACAAGTATCATTCACAGGATAGGTTCAAACTTACTCAGTATTACATAATGAATAACATGTATTACACCCCCAAAAAAACTTTTCAAACTTAAGAGGCTTCCCACTTCTCTCTGCTCTAGGTGTATGCAGGGGGAAGGGGATCTCTTACGCATCTTCTGGTGTTGTAATAAAGTTGCCCCCCTATGGTCCTCTATCCGGGATAATTTGGATACGCTACTAGGTCTCTCAGATTGTTTTACCCCTGAGGTTTGTATTCTGGGTGATTATGCTAGCATAGACAGCGTGGAGCGTAGATACCATACTGCATTAATATCTGTTGCGGTTAAGAGGCTAATTCTTAGGCATTGGACTGATCAATTGGAGTTGTCCTATGCTGAATGGTTGACTGAGCTCTCTGCCTACCTTAATTCTGAGAACCTAGTGGCCAGTGTGCGAGGCCGCATGGACTTGTTCAAGAAGAAGTGGGGTAGGCTCCAAGTGCTATATTTGCACCAATGATTTCTTGTGACCTTGTACCCTAGGCCCATAATGGTACTCCATTGTGTTACCTTTTGGAGTTCTGTATTTAGTAATTCAGGAGCAGATTAATTCATATATGGTTATTATGGTAGGATCTAACTTGAATGTATCAATGGTGTAGCCTCATCTAGGTTAGGTGGGAGGGGTGGGGTGGGTTGGGGTTGGAGGGTGGGAGGTGGATGGGTGGGGAGGGTTGGGGGTTTCTGGAGTGAGATTGGGGGAGGTGGGAGTTTGGGGGTGGTTATTTTGGTGTTTGAGTTTTGGGAGGGTTTTTTTTCCCTTTTTTGGGGGGGATTTTTTTTCTTTCTTCCTTTGTTATACCATGTATTTCTCGGGATCTGTTTGCTTTTGTGTCTTGTGGTTGTATTATGTGTAAAATTAATAAACTTAAATTTCAAAAAAAAAACCCCAGGTCTGCTGGATGCCCTATGCTCATTCACAGCTCCGGACTGTAATCTGCCCCACAGTTATTTGGATAAATAATTCCAGTGACCATTATTTCCGGAGTGTGTGTTTATTGAAGGTAATCCATTACCTGCAGTGTTTTATTACTATCACAGAAGTAATTTGTCTTGTTACTCCTGTTACAGAAGTATTCTGTATAGTATGGCAGCTGATGGTTGTCCTGCTCCTCCTAGTCCACTCAGAGTCTGCTGCAGATTCAAGCAGCCCAGCGGGTAGGGCCCCTGAACAGCGACATTTCTACGGTGACATGCGTTGATATCGAAAACAGTACCAAGTAGCCGTAGAAGTGCCGCTGGGACCGGGTAACCCCTTTCCCCGACTTGCACCCCCTTCACGAACTAACTCCGACCTTGAGTTAGGATCCTAAAGTGAAAAGTAAAAATGCACATTGATGTGTGCGGTCCCATGCTGGCTGCAAATCACTGTCAGCATGGAGCCTGGTGCTGTAATGCTGGCCAATGTTTTTCTTGTCGAACCTGCATCATAGAGTCGCAGATTTTATTTGTTACTTATTTTGTGCTTGCATTGAATAATAAAGTTGTTGTAAGGGCAGTATTTGTGTGGTTTAGTGTCATCATTTGCAACAAAAATCATATTTTGCCTGCCTTGTATTGTGCCCTATTTTCTTGTGTTCCATTCTTATTTTGCCACTGTTTGCATTGCTGGCCATGCCACACCCTGAACGGTGGTCCCGTTGTGTGGCTAGTGATCTTGTCTGTTTGTTAGATTTCTTTTTACTGGCCGCAGTCTCCCATTAGCTAGTACTGAACCCTACTTACAGCTACAATTAGGAAAACAAAACATAAGGCAGCACTCAAGTGAAGCACAAAGAAAACTCAACTTAGGAATTCATAGATTGATGCCATCCAATGCAAAAGTTTATTTCATAAGGAAACTATTTTAATAGGAAACTCAGCAGTAGTGCCCAAGTACTTCACAACAGGTTTATGATAAAGTTTTGTATCAGATGGCATCAATCTAGGAATTCATATGCTTATATTTTTTTATACTTAACCTAAATGCTGCCTGAAGTTCACTTTTTCATCTTGGCTTTTTTTTTTTTTTGGCTTGCACTCCACTCCATTTTCCATGATCAAACCCATGGGATGCCTAGTTCCAAAATAAAGTGGCAAAGACTACAAGTATTACCCAAATCCTTCTGTTTCTGCCTTGAAATAATTTAAATCAACAGGCTTACCTGACAGTGCATGAAGTTAAGACAAGTATGTGACATATCACAACACAGATAACAAGCATTTGTCAATGCCGAATGTTGCTTGCTTCTATGTGCTGTTTAGGTATTTGGAAGTCATTGGAGTGCAAATATTGAAAATTTGCAAACTTACGAGCGTGCGTAGGAACTACGCAACGCATGCTCGTAAAACAGTCATTTTTAGGAATTTTTTCACCAAATTTTCAACATAGCCATTTTAAGACCTCTGCTCATGAACAGTGTCACTGTGATTTTCTTAATGTGTCCCATACATTGAGTTTGCACACCGACTGCGCCATTGTGCGCTACATGGGCGGAAACACATTTTGGGCAGGATGTGAAAAACGACAGCTGTACTGCTCATAAGGAGGTGTGGTAAAATGGCAATGTTGAAAATCTGGAGTGAAAATATTGAAATTCGCAAACTTACGAGCCTGCGTAGGAACTGTGCAATGTACGCCTGTGAAACAGTCATTTTTGAATTTTTAACCACATTTAACATGGGGTTTTTGGGACCCTTCTCATGAATGATTCACTGTCATGGTGGTATTCAGGCCCAAAGGGTGATTTCACAGTCACTGTGCAGTCACTGCGAAATCACCTTCAGGCCCGAATAACGCCATGACAGTGACATCATTCGCGAGAAGGTCCTAAACCCATGTTGAAAATTTGGTGCAAAAATTCCCAAAAATGCCTGAGATATGCAACAAAGTTGAAACCCCCTTATCTAGGCCATTATACAGCTTACCGGCATTTCCTCAGTTCGCGGTCGGCTTTGAAGAGTGCAGACGTGTTCCCGGTCCACCGAAGATCATCGCGCCAGAGTCGGAGGTAAGTATGGGGTGGGGGTGGGGAGGCTGGGTGCGCAGGTGGGTGCGAGTTGTGGGGGTCGGGAGATGCTCTGGCGGGACCGTCTGCTTTTTCAGGTTAAAAAAAAAAGACGTAGTGGGACTGGTTGCCATGCTGGGTGGGCTCTCAGCGGGTACAAGGATGTTGGGGGCGTTCAGCCCGTCGGGGATTGGGCACCCCGTCGTTCGGACTTCATTGCCACGCTGGGGTGGGCTCCCAGTGTGGCACCTACAACTCAGAGGCGCTAGCTCAGCCGACGAGGATGGACACCCGTCGGCTACGCAGCTAGTCAGGGGCACGCACGCGCCTGCGTGTGGGGAGGGGCTACACTTCAGTGGGCTTCTTATCTCTGGTCACTGGAGCGTAGCTACCCTTTTCAACTGATGTCACTGCATTTTGGAGCGTGGTCATGACAGCTCCAAAATGCATTGGCTTACAGGGGCCGCGCCTGCCAGCTCACTGACTGAATTGGAGGAGGAGGTGACACACCTCCGGAATCTCCGATGATGGCACTATGTTTCTTGCACATGCGTGCAAGCAACATAAAAATTCCATAGTGGAAGTCAGTAGGAGGTATTTAAAATAAGGTGACAGTAGTATTTATGTGCATCAATGAAAATGTTTAACTTCAAAATAAGGTGACAGTACTACCACCGAAAGAGAATAAAAGAAACATACTTTGACACTATATATAGTGCTCCCAAAGTTTTAAACTTGGCCAGGCAGCCATAAAGTGTAGTATGCATACCTATTCATTGTACCCTATATGTAGTGCGGACATATATTCTTTTATCTTATGGCTATAGTTGTTTCGCTGTCCTATTGACTTTGGCTATGGGATTTTTTATCTTCCTTGTGATATGCAATAAACTTGTCCTAACTTTACACACTGTGAGATAAGCCTGTTCATTTTGAGGCACAAGTAGGAGGATTTGGGTTTTACTTGCAGTCTGTGCTATTTCAATTTGGGAGTAGCCGTCCCAAGGATTTGTCTTTACAGGACCAATTTTAATAAGTGAGCACTAGTCCTATCTGTTAGTGCTAATAACCACCCCCCACATATTTTCTTTGTCTCTTTTTTGTTGCAAATATTTTAGAAACATAGAATTTGATGGCAGATAAGGACCGCTTGGCCCACCCAGTCTGCCTATTTTCCTACCTAATGGATAAGCTGCAGATCCTAGTTAACCAGCAGCCTACTTCTTTCTACCCCCAACCCTAGAACTGCCTTATGACTGTCCCATGCATGCTTGAATTCAACCACTGTTTTTGACTCCCAACCTCCTCTGGAAGGCTGTTCCATGCATCCACAACCCTCTCTGTGAAAAAATACTTCCTTACATTACCTCTGAGCCACCCCCCCATCCTCAAATTGTGCCCCCTTGTTCTTGCACACCTCTTTTTTTTAAAGATGCTACCCTCTTTGACTTTGTTGATTCCATTGAGGTACTTGAAAGTTTCTATCATGTCTCCCCTCTCCCTCCTTTCCTCAAGGCTATACATATTAAGCTCCTTTAGTCTCTCTTCATATGTCCTCCGGTGCAGACCCTGCACCATTTTAGTTGCCCTCCTCTGGACAGCTTCCATCCTGTCTATGTCCTTGCAGAGATTGGGTCTCCAGAACTGCACACAGTACTCAGATGGGGTCTCACCAGCTGTCTGTACAGAGGGATAACAACTTCCTGTTTTCAACTGGTGATGCCTCTCCTTATGCATCCCAGTATCCCCCGAGCCCTCCTTACTGCCCTGTCACATTGCTTGCCCACCTTTAAGTCATCTAATATGACTACCCCCAGGTCCCTTTCCATTTTTGTTGTTGTTAGTATCTCACCCCCCATTGTGTACTCTTCCCCTGGGTTTTTGTTTCCCAGGTTCATTACCTTGCACTTCCTAGCATTGAATCTAAGCTGCCATACATTTGACCATTCCTCTAACCTTGCCAAGTCTCTTCTCATCCTTTCCACCCCACCTTGTGCATCAACTCTGTTGCAGATCTTTGTGTCATCTGCAAAGAGACATACTTTTCCTTCCAGTCCCTCTGCAATGTCGCTTATAAAGACATTGAAGAGGACCGTCCTAATACTGAACCCTGCGGTACCCCACTAGTAACCCCTTTCTTTGGGTGGACTCCATTACTATTACTCTCTGTGTCCTATTCTCCAGCCAATTCTTTACCCAGGCTATCATTTTGGGACCCACTCCCAGGCTGGCTAACTTGTATATTAATCTTTTGTGTGGGACTGTGTCAAATGCCTTGCTAAAGTCTAGGTAGGCCATGTCCACAGCCCCTCCCTGATCTACTACTTTGGTCACCCAGTCAAAGAAATCTATTAGATTCGTCTGGCATGATCTTCCCACTGTGAATCCATGCTGCCTTGGGTTCTGTGCACCTCTGGCCTCTAGGTACTCGACAATTCTTTCCTTCAGAAGTGATTCCATCATTTTCCCTATCACTGAGGTTAAACTAACAGGTCTGTAGTTTCCTACTTCTGCCCTGCTCCCACTTTTGTGAAGGGGAATCACATCTGCCCATCTGTCCCTTGTTTTTATCAGTTCTATTAATACCTGTTTTATGTGCCAGTACTATAGTATGCTACAGTCTTAGTATTACTGTATATGTGGTGATATTATTTGAACTGAAACTGCTTTTTAAGGACATTATCAATACTTTTTTTTGCTGTTGTTGGGCCAGAACTAAAACCAGCAAGCAGTGTTTGTACCAATATACTTTTTGTATGTACATTAAATTAGATGGCTGTAAAAAATAACTTTTTTTACTTTATTTAATTTGTGGTCATTCAGATTGTATATGAAAGACAGAAACTGAGTTTGTAACTTAAGTAAGTTTCAATTGTCTTATTCTTACTGTATGTCCTTACAGAGCAGTTTTGGTACCTGCTTCCAAGGCCCCCCCAACCAAAGAAAGAGATGCTTACCCCCATCTGAGTAGGAGGCTGCATAAATAAGCATTTTCAAATAACAGTATCTAGGGAGTAAAGGGAAAACACAGAAACTGAGAAATGGACCTGCCCTGGGAAATGGGAATCGGGCACAAGCAAGCAAGGCAAGCATGGGGCTCAGGGGCTGGTAGTGTAGAGGAGATGGGTTAGTAATGACCAGCTGTGGATGAGCTTAGTACATCCAGCAGACCTGGGTTTAAGTCCTACAACCTCCACTTCCTTGTTTGCTTGTTTTTTGTTTTGTTTGTTGTTATTTTTTTTACATTTTTTTTTGCAGTCCTACTCCTGATAATAACCATACTGGTGTAGAGACTACCAACAGGGTAGGAACTGAGAAGCGGAACAGCTTCCACAATTTCCAGTCCTTGAGGGCTGGTTGATGACTGCCAATTCAGAACCTGTCCCGTGCACTGGTACTGTGTAGAATCTCACCTGGCCCATCAGATCCACTTACGCTGCTATGAGGATTCAGCCTTGGGTTTTGGAAGCGGCTGGTAGTGGACTGGGTCAAGATTCAAACTGTCTGTGACTAGTGAGGGACTGCTGACACTCATAAATGAATAAAAAAATAAATAGTAAATAAAATAAAATGCCAAGCACTGACTAAGTGAGCTGAGCAGTGAGCAGAAATACTAACTACTACACCTGCAGGCTGAGCTGAACGAGTAGGGTCCATTGAAGCTCAGCTCACTGAGCACAGGGCTTGGTGTTTAATGTATTATTTCTTTTATTCTTTAACTTACTTAGGGCAGGCTCAGTCAAATGAGTAGGTGTTCAGCCAGGGAAGCAAGCCAATGACATAGGAGCTGGATCAGAATTTGAGCTGGGATTAGGAAACCTTCACTCACAGATTGGAACTAGCTAATTTTTATTCCAGGGTGACACTCACCTCCGACCTCCAGCTCCGATGGTCCAACCTCAACTCCTTCCAAGCAGGGATCCAGAAAAAAAAGATCATAGAGGCAACAGGCAAATATGTAATAATCCAAAGCCAGCACAGCAATGCTTATGTTTAGTAAATTATATGCTGAAGGAAAGGGGGGAGTTGGTGGACCAAAAGCCCAGGATCGGCAACTTTTCACAACACAGATTCAGTTTTGAACATATGAAATTTGCCAGCAGATAAAGGCCTAGAGGTCTATCAAGTCTGCTCGAATGTGCAGCTAGCACCCCTTATTCTGCAGCTGCCTCTCCCTTCCACCCTTCCCTTTCATTAACCCTCCCCCTTGTCCTGTCCCATCCTCGTTTGAAGCAGTCCACTGTTCTACTGCATACCACTTCAGCAGGTAACGCATTCCACCCAGCCACCACCCTCTCTATAAAAAAGTGTCTCCTCATCTCCCTCCTGAACCTTCCTCGCTCCAGTCTCATATCATGGCCCTGGTGGCCCTCCCCTCCCTTACTTTGAACAGCCCCTCTGTACCCATTTTGTTTATTCCTTTCATGTATTTAAAGGTTTCAATCATGTCACCCCTGTCTCTCCTCTCCTCCAGTGAGTACATGTTCAACTCCTTCAACCTCCTCTCGTATGACAAGTCCCCCAGCCCCTTGATCATCTTTGTCGCTCTGCACTGCACCCCCTCCAGTAACTTAATGTCCCTCTTCAGATAAGGGACACCAGTACTGCACGCAGTACTCCAGGTGTGGTCTAACTAATGACCTATACAGTGGCAGAATCACCTCCTCCCTCCTCGAGGATATACCCTTGCAATACAACCCAGCATTTTGTTGGCCTTTGCAGCTGCCTTCCTACATTGTGCTGAGTTGTTCATTGACCCTGTAATGAGCACACCCAGATCCTTCTCCTCCTCTGTCTGGGCTAGCTGCACTCCCCCTAGCTGGTAACTCCTCCTTGGGTTCTTCATCCCAAAATGCAGCACCTTGCACTTTTTGGCATTAAAGCCCAGTTGCCAGGTGTCTGACCAGGTTTCAAACTTTGCCAGATCATCCTGCAACCCCTGCCATCCCCCTAGGTTACCCACTACCGCGCCTACCTTGGTATCATCAGCAAACAGACAAATCTTGCTCTTGATGTCCCATGATATGTCTGCAATGAATATCCAAAACAACACTGGTCCCAACACTGAGCCCTGTGGAACACCGCTCGTCACTGCCTTTGGGTGTGAGAGCTCCCCACCCACCACCACCCTCTGTTGCCTTCCCTGCAGCCAGTTTCCCACCCATCTCACCAGCTTTGTACCCGCCCTGTGCCTACTAACTTCCTTCCCTTCCATGTGGCACTGAGTCGGATGCCTTACTGAAGTCCAGATACAGGACATCCACTGCATGGCCCCTGTCCAGTTGCCTAGTTACCCAGTCATAGAACTCACCAGGTTGGTTTGGCAGGATCTGCCACGATGAAGCCATGCTGTCTGCTGTCCTGTAGTCCTTGGCTTCTAGGAGGCCATCAGCCTCTCCTTCAGGATAGTCTCCATTAGCTTACCCACGATGAATGTGAGGCTCACTGGTCTGTAATTTCCCGGTTCATCCTTGGGCTACTCTTGTGGAGGGCACCGCATGAGCCATCCTCCAGTCTGAGGTACACACCCTGAATGTAGTGAGGCATTAAATAGGTCTGCCAAAGGTCCTGCAAGGATCTCTGCCAGCTCCTTCAGTACCCTGGGGTGGATGCCATCTGGGCCTGGCACCTTGTCCACCCTCAGTGCCTTCAAACCCTCTCGAACTCTGCTCTCCATGATTTCCCCATCTGTCACCACTTCCCCCCTGCTTCTGCCATTTCTCCCACCTTGGGTGTCACCTCCTCTTCTCTTTAGTAAATACTGAGCAAGTACTCATTTAGTGCTTCCGCCTTATCACCCTGCTTCACAACCCCCTCCTTCCTAATCCTTACTATGTGGTCCTTACAGCTCCTTTTCTCCTGAAGTACTTAAAGAAGTCCTTCTCCCCTTCTTAATGCCTTGTGCCAGCCTGAGTTCCGTGAGATGCTTTGGTTCCCTTACTGCCCTTGTCACCTCCTTCGATTCTGTCAAGTACTCCTCCCTGGCCTCCCCCCTCCCTGTTTTCTTGTACTTCCTAAAGGCAGCTCTTTTCCTCCTTACCTTTCCATGACCTCCCTGCTCAACCAGATCAGTTTCTTAGCCCTAGCCTTCTTGCTCTGGGCTTTGCAGCAGGTTTTGGTTGCCTCCACTATCCCCAGCTTTATGAGCTCCCACCTCTGGTTAGTGTCCATACTGGGTTGAATTCTGGCAAGATACCCTTTTACCACTTCCCCCATCCTCCCAAAGTCGGCCATCCTGAAGTCCAGCACTATTGTGCCAGATTTCACTCCTTCCTTGCCCATATCCAATGTGAGCCATACTGAGTGGTGGTCACTCCCTGACAGTGGTTCCTCCACTGTAACTTCTCTCACAAAGTCCCCATTTACCAGCACAAGGTCAAGGGTATTTCCTAACCTGGTTGGTTCACTGACCATTTGCAGCAGGAAGCTGTCCTGGAAGGCATCCAGCAGTTCCTGCTCCCTTCTGTTCCTGGTTGTTGGGGTGCTCCAGTCCACTCCTGGCATGTTGAAGTCCCCCACAATCACCACACTACCCTTCTCGCAGGTCCTCCTGATCTGTCCCGCTAGTTCCCTGTCTAACTCCTCCATCTGAGATGGTGGCCTGTACACCACTCCCATTCTAAGAATCCTATTCTTGGAATCCTGGATTTGCATCCAAAGTGACTCCGTACTACCCTCCTCCCCTTCCTCCCTTACACACTTCAGTCCTTCCTTCACATATAGTGCCACCCCTCCTTTCCCAATCACCCTGTCCCTACAAAATAATCTGTACCCTGGTACAGACAGGTCCCAGTCATTGTATTGGGTGGCCCATGTTTCCATGATGACTGCAATGTCCACCTCTCCCTCTGCCATGAGAACCTGTAACTCTGCAGTTTTCCTCCCAAGGCTCCTAGCATTAAGGGTAATCACCTTCCACCCTTTCCCCCCCTCCCATCCTGCCCTCCTTTCCTAGCATCACCAACAGTACTTGCCATTTGTCCTTTGTCACTGTTATGGGGGGTAAGCTCTTATGGTTTCTCAACCTGTGGTCTCTGCATATGTCTTCCCCAACTGCCACCCCCCACTCCTAGTTTAAATTCCCAACTTCCTCTATGTACTCCTCCATCCTCTGTTTCAACACTTTCTTTCCCTCCTCACTCAAGTGTAGTCTGTCCTTGGCATAGAGACTACTGTCATCCCAGGTCCCTTCCACCCCATTTTTATATTGAACAGAGCCCCCACCAAGTGTCAAGTCTGCTGCCAGACTGCCCATTCCTTACCTACTAAGTGCATCAAATTATCCAAGCCACTCGAGCAACTTAACTGAAGATTCAGAAGGGCAAAAAAAGTCACAGTCCATTGCAGTGCCATGGTGAGAGATGGGAGTCCAGTGTAGTATCAAATTGTGCTACCTGTCAGAATTTGCTACCCTTGTCCGCACATGTGTATTGTATAGCAAATTCTGACAGGTAGCATGATTTGATACTACACTGGTTTTGCAGCAAAGGTGGAGGCGTTAGCACAGGAAGGGCACATCAAAGAAATCCCTGACCCCATTCCCCAAAGAGGTGTGCACTGTTTTGGATTGGGTGCTTACGTTAGCTGGATGCAGGTACAGATGGTAGGCTGGAATGGAGAGTGAGTCACAGACAGTAGTTATGTTAATGACTGTACTTCACAAGCACTTGATACCTCTGAGTCTGGAGACAGCAAGGCAAGGAAGGCATTGCAGTCTGGCACCTCTTTTGTTTTCTGTGGGCAGCAGAGTGGGAGATGGCACATTCAAAGAGGACAGGACAGTCTGTCCCAGGCTTGCAGGTTAGGGGCAGGGTGTGCACATGTTGTAATACATAATTTAATAATAGGACTAGGTGAACGAGCTAGCCTACATTTAGGATTAAAAATTATTTGAATTTAAAAGCAAATTAAGTAATTCTGTTAACTGTTAAGGTAATGACTATTCCACAGTGTTTGCACACACTTGCTTGAGTCTTGATGCTTCTTGACCCATCCCAGACACTGTAGAGATTTTTATTTATTTATTTAGTTTTTGTTGACCAGGTAAGTGCACTAGACAAATCCTATTTTCAGGCATTACCCTGGGGAGGGAGATGAATGCCAACTGAACTTGAACCAGATTAAGTTGTTGGTGGTATTTTCAGTGAATGAGGGAAACTGGCCAGGACACCAGGGAAATTCCCCTACTCTGCTTCCTGTGAGCAGGGGGGGAGCCATTTTCCTGTGGGACCAAGATGGCTGCCTCTGGACTTGCTGTGGAGGACATGGATAGTGGATGTGATTTTGGAGCTCCTGAGCTCGTGAAAGAACTTTCTATTACTGGAAGAGAAAGTGAGTCTGCATTAAACCAGGACCAAGTTTTGGATTTGGAATCAACTATTTCTACAGAAGTGATGGACACTGAAACCCTTGCAGAACAACAATTACAAAGTGAGCTGGATAAAAAGAAAGCACAGTTATTAAACTTGGTAAACCTGGCAGAACAGGATTTCCAGGCCTGCAGACAGAAATTGGAAGCTGAACACAACAAAAGAAAACATTCTGTGGCTAGCCCTACTCAAGATACAAGTAAGAGACTGACTTCTTCTTTATTCAAAGAAAATCAGCCTATTAATAATGAGCTAACTATTATGCCAGTGGTCATAGCAGAAAAAGTTTGTATATTACCAGATTGGTCCCCCGGAGCAGCTTTACAACAGAATGTCTTTGGGAGGGAGGTCGCTGGATTCTGGATCCACAAATCCCTTTGCCTGGTTTCCCTGCTTTAAATGACCCGTCCGGGTCTAGTGCTGAGGTGGCTGAGTTGGTTCCTTCTGTTCGGGATCCTCCTGTCAGCGAGTTACCTCTGCCCAAATCCTCTGAGACTGCACGTCTTCAAGGGCAAGCAGATGAGTCGGGCGTTCAGCATGTTGGTGTGGATCGAGTTTTACAACATAGTAATTCAGCTCCTTTTTGCTCTGAAATGGATTTGCAACCTATTGATTCACCTTCTGGAAGTCTGCACAGTGAAGGTGAGTCAAATATGGAAAAGATTACTGATAAGAATCAAGTAAATGGGGATCCTTTTAGTAGAACTGATTCTGGGTCTAAAACTTATGCAGGCTTGTTTCATAAGCCAGCAGAAGTGGCTAAATGTCATTTTTTGGCCAGACTTCATTATAGGGGTAAAGCCCCAGTGGTTCCAGACAGGATCTGAGTTGGGAAAACTCTGTTAATGGATTCTTTAGGATTTTCACCTTCTGAAGTATATGCCTTTATCCATCCCCCTGGTGAACATTCTTATGATATCAGCTTTGTAACTATGAAATCGCTGGATAAATTTTGGAGGAAGTATTACGAAGTTAAGGACACTGAGGTTTGGAGAGATTTTTTGACTATACCAATTGCTAAGCCGACTATTAAAACTGTGACTGTCCTTTTTCGTAATGAGGGTGTAAATGTGGCTAACATTATATTTTGGTTGGAAAAAAGATGTTCGGTGTATGATCATCTCAGACCAATAATAGATGACAATGGGTTTTGGACTGAGGGGTGGACAATAAGGGTACAATTACACTAGACTGAGGAGGGCATACAACACCTACCAAGTTCATTTTGTTTTGGCCAAGACAGGGGAATAGTTTTTTATGCAGGTCAGCCTAAGAGCTGTTACAGATGTGGGTCTTTACAGCATTTGAATACTGTATGTGACCAAGTGAAATGCTTTCAGTGTGGGATGTTGGATCACACTGTGGCCCACTGTGTTGCACCTTCTGTTTGTCATTTGTGTGGGGATCAAGGTCACTCTTACACTGATTGCCCTTGGGCTACACATGATACTGATTCTTCATCTGACCAAGAGTATTTTTTGTATCAGGCCAGGAAATCCTTTCCTTCTCAAGAATTTGAACTTGGAAGCTTAGATAAAAGTAGAAGATGAGGTAGAGGTAGGGAGGGGGTACAAGAAGGGAGAGAGTTAGTTTGAGACCTTTAGGGGATGGGACCTCAGTAGAGGTTAATAATACTGAACTGGAAGCTATGGAGGTGTCTCTTCCTCCCCAAAACATGAATGATACCAGTGAAAAAGAACCCCTCTTTGTAACTCCACTTGGATCCCTGGTAAGAGAGAATAGAGGACGTCTACCCTCTTCCTCTTCAGGTGTACAAAACCAAGAACTTCCAGTATCTCATGTAGAGAATTTGACCCATGTTTCTGATGCACAGGAACAAGAAAAGTCATTTTTACCGTCTGAATTGGTGCCCTTATCTCCTTTACCTTTAACCAATAGATTTAACCTGTTCTCTACGTGGGGAGATCAAATGGAACAAGAAAATCCCTTGGTAGATACTGAAGGTAGTCAGTAGAGTGCGGATGCTCAGTCATCATGTGCACCACTTCCCCTGAGGAAAGTACAAGGTTTAGAAACAAACAAAAAACATATTACAAGATCTAGTGGGAAAATTATGAAACCCCCTTCCTGAACTATCTTCGATACGCATTGCAAGTTTAAATATAAATAGTATAAAATCTTCAGTTAAAGTCTTGCAACCTTTGGCATTTTATCCCTGTTGAAATATGATGTTTATTACAGGATACGAGATTGCATAGTTTGAGTGGGGTAGCACAAGCAACAAAAGACAGGCCTTGGGGCCGCTCCTATTGGTCAATAGGAGAGGACACTTGCAGTGGGATTGGGATTTGCTTTTCGACCTCAGATGTTCAGGTTTTAAGATCAATAGATGTCGATCCAGGGAGATTTTTTTTGTTAGATGTGGTTCTTCACGGTTTACTGTGTCGGTTGATCTCCTTTTATGGTCCTCAGATGAAGGCACTAAGAATAGCATTGTTGGAAAAAATACAACCATATTTGTACACAAGTCGTCAGATTTTTTTTTGTGGGGATTTCAATATAAATTTACATCAAAAAACAGAATTAGGAAAACAATATTGTGATAAAGTTTTTTTAAAAACAATTCTTACCCAACCAAATTTGGTAGACACACATGTTCAAAATGGCTTAAAAGCAAGACCTACATTTTCAAAAGGGCTTTTAAATTCTAGGATTGATTTTATCTTTATGCATAAATCTCTAGTGATTCATAAAGTAATGAATACACCAATGGAAATTTCTGATCATTCTCTAATAGGAATTGGCATTGAAAATCCCCCCCAGACGAAAAAGTGGTCCGGGTATGGCGGCTTAATTTTTCTTTGTTAATATTACCAGCTACTGATGGTGATCTAAAAATTATTATACAGGACAAACTTACGACAATTGATTTATATGACAACATTGCAGAATGGTGGGAAGATTTTAAATGTTGTTTGGTTGGGTATTTTCAAGCTTTAGGTAAAAACAAGTTAAAACCAAATTGGAGGAATATAATAGACATAGACACTTATTGTGTTCTTTACTATCTCAACAAGAAAAAGGTGAAGGTGGTCTGACTGAGGAGATTGCAAAAACTAAATGTTTAATGAGTGAATATCAGTACGATAGAATTTCTTCTTTAAATAAACAGCAGACGTTTGGAACACAGGGGAAAACAACATTTGTTAATCCCTTTATTGCATGTAAAGACCATATGGGGAAACATGTATTTGAATATTTAGAAACCTCTTTTGGAGTAAAAGTTTATGACAATATTAATATAATGAATATCCTTGATGATTATACTAAACATAAATTTGGAGAACAAGCTGAGGATCTAGAATTTTTACCACACTTATTTAGTGCAGCAAACCTTCCACAGCTTTCATCAAGTCGGCAAAAGGTATTAATTGCAAAAACTTACCTTGATAGAATTAGAAAATGTTATATTATCGTTAAATAAAAATGTATCTCCTGGGTCAGTGGGTTGCCAGGTGAAATTTACAAAACTTTATGAAGATTAATGTCCACTATGTTATTGTCTCTGTATAATTTTTTTTTTGATGGAGAATTATTTGCTATTACAGATGTATGAGGGATTATTAGTTTTTCTGTATAAATTTGGTGACCATGGCAATATTGATAACTGGCAGCCTCTCACATTATTAAATGTAGATTTTAAAATCTTTTCAAAGCTATTAGGCAATAGGCTATCTTTAATTATGCCAGACGTAATTTGTCAAGAGCAATATTGTTCAGTACCTGGAAGGTGCATCACAGATGCATTATTGCTGATTAGAGAACTTTTTGATATACAAAATGAAAATAAGAAAGGTGATCAAAACATAGGCTATTTAGTTAGTTTGGATCAGGCTAAAGCTTTTGACGAGGTTTCCCATACATATTTATGGGAATGTTTAACTGTTTATGGGCTACCTGAAACTTTTGTTCAGTGGATTAAACTATATTATGTTCTTGCTAATGTAAAACCATATGATAATGGGTGGATAGGGTCTAGGCATCAGATTTTGAAAGGGGTATGTCAGGGGTGCCCACTTAGCCCCTTTTTATATGTATTTTCTTTGGACCCTTTATTAAGATTATTGAGTAGATCTCCTAGAATTAAAGAAATATAGGGGTATTTTGGTGCCTTTCCTAAATTATTGGCTTATGCAGATGATCTCTGCTTATTTTTAAAAGATGGTAAATCGATAGTAGCAGCTTGTGATTTGATAAATGGGGTAGGGAAGATAACGGGGGCACAAATAAATGTAAGTAAAACTCACTGTTTATGCATAGGTGGGTTCCCCGTAGACTATGAAGTACTGGGTGGTTTACCTGTAGATAGGGTTCCTTGTCGGATTTTAGGAATTTATTTTGGGGGTACTAACATGGCAGAATATAATTGGCAACAAACTTTGGTTAGAGGGAATAAATTAGTGGTAAGTTGAAATAAATGGAAAATGTCTAAATTGAAAAGGGTTTATTTAATCAAAACTTTTTTGCTTCCAGTTTTTTTGTTCTTAAGTTATGTTTTTCTATTGCCGAGAACTTTGGAAACTAAGTTGATGTTTTTTTTTTGTAGCTTTGGGTAGCCGCTAAACTGATTAGATGGAATGTTCTATATTTAACAATGAAAAAGGAGGTGTAAAATGGTTAATCCAGTTTTATTTTTCTTCACAGTTTTTTTATATAGTAATGTGGTGCCATCAATTAAAGGAGAGACTAATTGCTGGAGTGGCCTAATAAATAGGCAGGTGTCAGGAGTTTTGTCTGAGTGGAGCTCTGGTTCTTTTTTGCAAAAAAACAAGAGATGCCTGAGGCCGGCATTTAAATTGGAAGCAGTATTTGACAAAATTAAAATGTGGCAGATAGATTGGACATTTGTAAAAACAGTTACAAGGAAAGCTTTATATTTAGATGTACTCCAGAGATGTTTTGGTGAATCACCTTTTTTGAATTTCATGGCGGTTCATCAGCAAGATATTTCAGACTATATTACAGATGTTAGAATACCTAAGCATATCTGGGATACTGTATGGTTGGGTATTCACAACAGGGTGAATGTTTGAAGCAATCAAAAGCATAAAAATCTTCAGGAAAGATATTGTCCAAGGGAGGACTGTATGAAGGTATTGGAAACTATGTTACATCTTTATTTTTTTTTTTTGCCCTTATGCAGTAAAATTTTGGGATGTGGCAAAAAACAGGTGGAAAAATAAGATTCTAGTTCCTCCGACTACAGAGCTACTTTTTTATGGTATTACTAACATATCTATGGCTAAAGATAGTCTTAGTACATTAAGGATAATAAATGGCCATTTTCTCTACTGGTTATGGATTAGTAGATGTAGATTACTATTACAGCAACAATGCATCTCTCCTGAAGAATTATTCTATATGGTAATTTTTTGATTTACACCATTTACAACATATAGAAGCTTTGCATTTCAGCTCTATTCGTTGGATTAAATTATGAAGTGGGTATGATTTGCTTTGAAAGCTGTTTAAAATTTAGGTATGAATAAAGTAGATTAGCAATACAGTATTTTTGTTTTGACATGGAGTAAGGGGGGATTTAAGTTGTTTATATTGTTTAAAATGTTTTCCTTATGTTTGAGGCTTTAGTATGAATTAGTATTGATTTGTACAAATTTGTTATAATTTGTTAAAAAAATGTTTCAATTATTGTATGAATTAATACTTATTTATGTTTTGTATCTATTGATTGGTATATACGTTTTGTTATGAATTTGTTTTGATTTTAATATAAAAAAATTCCCCTACTCTTTTCTATAAGTGCCATGGGATCTTTAACATCTACCTGAACTACCACCAATCCAGGCAGATGGGACCTCGGTTTAATGTCTCATCCGAAAGATGACACCTCAGAAGTGCAGCACCCCTCTCATGCTGCACTACAGTGTTAGTATTGGGATATTAACCCAAGTGCCACATGTGGGAACTGAACCCACAGCCCTCTGATTTCCCGACCTCAGAGGCGAGTGTGCTACCTACTGAGCCACTGACACTGCCAACTGCATGAGATGAGATCAGACATCAAACAAGTTAATACCAGACAGTCAGACACTTTTGTTTTGTTCATGTGGGGGGGGGGGCGGCAGCAGCATGACTTTCTCACTGCAACTTCTGCAGTGCTAGCCCTTGCGCTTGCATTACTTTTTTTTTTATTTAGGCAATCTCCTTTGGGCCAAAAAAGTGATGGGGTGGCCACTGCCCCTCACCCTACAGTTCCTACGTCATTGGAGCAAACCCATGGGATGGCTAGTCCCAAAATAAAGCGTCAAAGACTACATTTATTACCTGAATCCTCCTGTTTGTGCCTCAAAATAACTAAAATGAGCAGGCTTACCTGACAGTGCGTGAAGGTAAGACAGGTTTGTTACATATCACAACGCAGATAAAAATTCCATAGTCAAAGTCGGTAAGAGGTATTTAAAATAAGGTGACAGTACTACAACTGAAAGAGAATAAAAGGAACATACCTTGACACTATATATGGTGCTCCCAAAGTTTTAAACTTGGCCAGGCAGCCATAAAGTGTAGTATGCATACCCAGAAGTTGCCCCTATATGTGGTGTGGACATATATTCATGTTATTATCTTAGGGCTGTAGTTGTTTCGCTATCCTATTGACTTTGGCTATGGGAATTTTTATCCTTGTGGTATGCAATAAACCTGTCTTAACTTCACACACTGTGAGGTAAGCCTGTTTATTTTAAGGCACAAGTAGGAGGATTTGGGTTTTACTTGCAGTCTTTGCTATTTCAGTTTGAGACTAGCCGTCCCAAGGATTTGTTTTGTTTACAGGTCCAATTTTAGTAAGTGAGCACCAGTCCAATCTATTAGCACTAATGACCCCCGCCTCCCCATATTTTGTCTCTTTTTTATTACAAATATTTTCTGTCACTTTTTTTTATGATCAGCACCCTGACTGCAAATTAACACTGTGGTTTAGACAGTGTTGAAGTGTTTGGTGTGTTTTCTGCCTGACTGTATCTAGCTTGTAAAACTTAATTAGCAAGAATGACTACACAAACAATAAGGGTAGCAAAAGAAAGCTGTGTCCAGGATGTCTTCATCAGAGGACATATTCTTTATAAAATTACATGCAGATTTAGATAGATGGCACAGACTGCAAAAACAGTACTTTGTCAAATGCTGACAGTGCCTTTTGTTCACGAATACTGCCTAATGATGTAATAAAATATGATGATCAAGGCACTGCACAGTGGGACAGCCAGAGAAATGTTGGGCATCAGTGGGACCAGCAGGTAATAATACATGGAGGAGGTATACATTTTTATTTGACTGACAATTTAACAATAAAAATGCAGAATCGTACTGGGGTGCCTATACTACATTGACATGCACTATTTAGGGAACAAATAATAAGACCCTTTACACATAATCTTTAAAGAACTGCTCAAGTGGAAGTGAGTGAAGCTGGTCACCCAGCTGATCAGAGGAGGCAAGGCAAGAGACAAAGAAAACAAATTTAACCAGGAAGAAGAATGCATGCCGACTTGTCACCGGGAGGGTCTAATTACATGCTGAGACTGAGAAAAGAGGGAGTGGGGTGGACAGTATGCAGTGGGAGGGAGACGGAGGGTTTACATATGTGCCAGGACTGGGAACAGAGGGAGCAGGGTGGACAGGATGCAATAGGAGGGAGCATGAGGATTTACTTGCTCTCAGTTGCCGGGATGGGGAACGGAGGGAGTAGGGTGGACAGGATGTAGTGGGAGGGAGGGAGCAGGAGGGTTCACGTGCACTATGGTTGCCAGGATGGGGAATGGAGAGAGCAGGGTGGACAGCATGCAGTGGGGGGAGCAGGAGGGTTTACTTACAGTGTGGGATGGGTGCCTGGATGGGGAACAGAGGGAGCGGGGTGGACAGCACACAGTGGGAGGAAGCGGGAGGGTTTACTTGCACTCCTTCTCCCACAATGGTCAACGGAGGGAGTGGGGTGAACAAAAATGTCTTGGCAGGCAAGGCAAACCCTGCAATAATGAGGCACTCCCTCATTGCAGTGGCCAGTGTCTTTCAGGCACGCCCTGCAATGATGAGGCACTCCCTCATTGCAGCAGCCAATTTCTTTGAAGTTGGTGGCATGCTTGCTGAACTAGTGTCAGCGGCAGCGTGCATCTGCACTGGATAAACAGGGCCAAGCCCCCAAATGCAGTGGTGGCATTGTCCACCACAGTGCTGCACCTCCACAACCTGCTTCTGCAGCAAGCTGCCGCAACATGTTTCTTGCGCATGTTCGCAAACATAAAAAAGCTATGGGTATCCCTAAAAAGCAGCTTGCCAACCTGAGATGAAAAATCTGACATTTAATACAGTCACTTTCAATTATAAGTGTAGTAAAAATATTATCCCAATAAACATTCATTTCTCTAAAAAGTACATGCCCATTTTCACAGTGACTTTCTCTCCTGAAAGAGGAATTATTGAAAATATAAATTGTGTGCAGTTAGCAGCAGTATAATATCTGGGCAGTTAACTTTTTATTTAGCAATTTAATTATCCAGGATAGCCCAGCAGAAATGTCACATCTCATTTCCGGTAAGGCCCTGCTTCTACTCTTTTCTGCAGCTGGCTGGACAGGAGGCACTAGGAGGCAATGTAGCACTTAAAATGAATGTATCCAGTTCTCCCAGGGTTCCTTTTTCTATATTTCAGAGTTAATTGGGGGGGTGGCATTTCATCACTGGGTCGGTCTGCCTCAGAATTACAAAATGGTATGGGTGTGACGGTATCTACCCCAATGAAAAAGCTGCGATTCAGTTTCAAAACCACTTTTTTAATTTTTCTTCCAAATCAAAGACACTTTAATGCTCTCATATATTTAATCCATAATCCTTATTTGTTAACATTTCAGGACTAATTTCCCTTCATTAGAACATGAGGGCTGTAAAACATAATGAAATTATTTGTTTATAACTGTGTAAATACTTCTTTTTATATCTCATAAAGTTTCATAAATATAAAGAAAGTAAAGTAGGTAGGGAGGTAATGTGACATGCAAAGTAAAAGAACAGGCACTGCAGAATGATGTTGTAAAGTGCCACGTACACACAATTGTATTTAAAAACAATTCTAACAGGGTCCGAAGCATATCTCATGTTTCAGTGATGCTGTTGGGGAGGGGTGACTTGCCCATGATCATACCAGGAGTTTTTGGCTTTAGCTGGGCATAAACCTGAAATTTCTTGGTTTCAAGGCCTGTACTTTAACCATTACCCCACAGTGCATCCATGCTGTAATCCTGCACTAACTCTCATGCTCATAATATAGGCACCTAGTAGCCACACAGCTTTATGTTTTTTAAGGAAGGATGCTAGGTTATGGGGATTTTAGTTGGTGGAGGGGATAGATGGAGGGCTAGAACTTTATTAACTGAGCTGGTACTTGGCAGGCAGCTTGGTGATGGGCGAGGGCTTCAAAAGGCTAAATATAATGATTTACAGCTTTATATTTAAATGCAGTGACACCAAGTAAGACTAAGCATTTACAAATGAAAAGGATCAGATCTTTCACAGTACAGTAGCTTCTTGCTGTTTTTACATTGTTTCTTGTGGATTTTACTTGGTAGAAAGTTATTTCTTTCCTTTCTTACTACTTCTATGGGGCTAGCAGGGTATTGTTTTGGGGCTGTTGGAATTTTGAAAACTGTTTTGGTGGCTATAAGTGGGCTCATCTGTTTGATGTTTCACTGTATAGCAGGCTGCATTTGTAGAGGCCGATTTCTTCTGATTTAAAACCTATTTGGTGTGATTTAACTGGGGCTGTTTCTTTGAATCAGAGACCTATATCTTCTAATTTCAAGCCTATTTTGATGTGTTGTTGGTGAAGCTGTTTGAATTGGAGACCTGTTTCTTTTGGTAGCAAACCTATTTCGGGGGCTTTGAGTAGAATTGTGATTCATTTTTGCTGGCTTCACTAGCTGCAAAGGTTAGTGCATAGTGGGGAAGGGTGCTAATGGTCTGACCAGGGGCCTCAGCTACCTGATTGTTTCTGGAAGACTTGGTTGGTCCCACCCCAACCCCTCACCACACCCGCCCGGTCTATGATTTCTTTATACTAGGGGTTCTGACATCACTCTCAAACGGGCAAAGGATATGCACCTGTCATAGCAGAAGCAGACATCCAGGAATGGAACAGCAGCGAGTGAAGAGGTGACTGCTATCTCAGTGGAGGGGAAGTAACTGCAAATCTAGGAGCTTTCATTGTTACTTCTTTGCATTGTTATTGCATTGTGGAAAGGAGGAGTAGGAGTTTGAAGAAGGTTGTGCAATAGCTACTTAAAGTCTCTTTTTGAGTGTGGGTAGGAAGGTTAGGAATATAAAAAGCAGTTGCTTAATCTATCTAAATGTGTACAACAAAGGGGGTTAGGGAAATTAAGAAAATAATGTTTGCACTGATAGAGGAGGGAGAGGGGAGACTTGGGGGAGTGTTTGGTATCCTGCATCTGGAAGGGTGGGGGGGTCACTGGTGAGCAACGACAGCAACGGGTAGGGTGGTAGGTTGTAACAACAGCGGTGCACAAATCTTTCTGAAAATTGCCAGGAGTGTGGGAGGATGTTTAGTGTGCAACCACAAAGAGAAACTTAGAAAGGAGATTGAGGGTCTGCAGGAGGAACTAAGATAGGCAAGGCAGATTGGGGGTGGGTTTAGCCCAATACTGGAGGAAGGAGGAATGGGAGATGAGGGAGGGCAATTTAAGCCAACAGTTGTGAGGAGAGGGTCAGAAGAAGGGAAGCAGGGACAAGGGGCCCAGGCCAGGAAGAACGATTGCTGGGGAAACCAGGTCAGGTGACAAAAGACAAATGGAAGGAGGAGATAGGGACTTGTGAGGGGAGGTGAAGAAGTGGCAAAAGTCATGGAGTGGAAAGGAGAAAACAGGTTACTATGAAGAGAGAGGGAGCGGGCACTTGTGAAGGGTCATCAGAAAATGGTTTTGCACTGCTAGAGAGGAAGAAGGTGGAGGAGGCAAATTATGAAATTAGAGGAGTAATTGATAAATGCCTGTACCGAACCGGAGCGGAGGGAAGTTCTGCTGGGAGAATTGCAACAGGGGCAAAAGGGGGAAATAATGTGCAGGAGGAAGAAGAGGAGCCGGAAAGGAGAGAGGAAGACGAATGGAATCAAGCAGAGAGTAAGAGTGGTGAATCTTAGTGCTGGGGGACTCAATACTAAGAGAAGTCAGGTGGGGTAGCAGGGGGGGAGAGGCATAGTCACATGTGGGTGGAGGCCATGCCAGGAATGACAGCAGAAAGGGTGGAACAATCTGTTCTGAAATATGCTAGAAGGGGTAGGGACAAGCCTCATTTAATTATACATCTTGGGACGAACGACCTGTCTGACAAGACAGTAGATATAGTCCAGAGGAGGTCTGAGGAACTAGGACAATTATGTGAGGGGGCAGGAAGATCAGTAACTTTTTCAGAGATACTTCCAGTGCCCAAGGCAAGCACAACAAGAAAGCTGAGGATAGAGGAATTTAATGGATGGCTAAGAACCTGGTGTTGTTCTAAAGGGTATGGGCTGTTGGGGGGGTTGGGATGGACCTGGGAGGACAGTAGTCTCTATGCCACGGACAGACTACACTTGAGTAAGGAGGGAAAGAATGTGTTGAAACAGAGGATGGAGGAGTACATAGAGGAAGTAGGGAATTTAAACTAGGAGCGGGGGGTGGCAATTGGGCAAGAGACATGCAGAGACCACAGGTTGGGAAGCCATATGAGCTTCCCCCCATAACAGTGACAAAGGACAAATGGCAAGTACTATTGGTGATGCTAGTAAAGGAGGGCAGGATGGGAAGGGGGAAAGGGTGGAAGGTGGTTACCCTTAATGCTAGGAGCCTTGGGAGGAAAACTGCAGAGTTACAGGTTCTCATGGCAGAGGGAGAGGTGGATATTGCAGCCATCACGGAAACATGGGCCACCCAATACAATGACTGGGACCTGTCTGTACCAGGGTACAGGTTATTTCGTAGGGACAGGGTGATTGGGAAAGGAGGGGGGGTGGCACTATATGTGAAGGAAGGACTGAAGTGTGTAAGGGAGGAAGGGGAGGAGGGCAGTACAGAGTCACTTTGGATGCAAATCCAGGATTCCAAGAATAGGAGTCTTAGAATGGGAGTGGTGTACAGGCCACCAACTCAGACGGAGGAGTTAGACAGGGAACTAGCGGGACAGATCAGGAGGACCTGCGAGAAGGGTAGTGTGGTGATTGTGGGGGACTTCAACGTGCCAGGAGTGGACTGGAGTACGCCAACAACCAGGAACAGAAGGGAGCAGGTACTGCTGGATGCCTTCCAGGACAGCTTCCTGCTGCAAATGGTCAGTGAACCAACCAGATTTGGGAATACCCTTGACCTTGTGCTGGCAAATGGGGACTTTGTGAGAAAACTTGTGGTGGAGGAATCGCTGTCAGGGAGTGACCATCACTCAGTATGGCTCACATTGGATATATATATATTTTTTTATTTCGTTTTTGTTAACCGGGTAAGCGCACTAGACAAATCCTGCCTATTTTCAGGCAGGACCCGGGGGAAGGGGATACAGATGAATGATAACTGACCTTGAACCAGATAAAGCTGTTGGTGGTATTTTTAGTGAATGAGGGAAATTTGGCCAGGACACCAGGGAAATTCCCCTACTCTTTTCGATAAGTCCCATGGGATCTTTAACATCCACCTGAACTACCACCAATCCAGGCAGATGGGACCTCGGTTTAACGTCTCATCCGAAAGATGGGTGGATATGGGCAAGGAAGGAGTGGAATCTGGCACAATAGTGCTGGACTTGAGGATGGCCGACTTTGGGAGGATGGGGGAAGTGGTAAAAGGGTACCTGGCCAGAATTCAATCTAGTATGGAGACTAACCAGAGGGAGAGCTCATAAAGCTGGGGATCGTGGAGGCAACCAAAACCTGCTGCAAGGCCCAGAGCAAGAAGGCTAGGGCTAAGAAACCGAGCTGGTTGAGCAAGGAGGTCATGGAAAAGGTAAGGAGGAAAAGAGCTGCCTTTAGGAAGTACAAAAAACAGGGAGGGGAGGACAGGGAGGAGTGACTGAATCTGAAGAAAGAAGATGACAAGGGCAGTAAGGGGAGCCAAGGCATCTACGAACTCAGGCTGGCACAAGGCATTAAGAAGGGGAGAAGGACTTTTCAGGTACATCAGGGAGAAAAGGAGCTGTAAGGACCACATAGTAAGGATTAGGAAGGAGGAGGGGGTTGGGTGGAAGCAGGGTCCGATAAGGCAGAAGCACTAAATGAGTACTTCTGCTCAGTATTTACTAAACAGAAGAGGGGGGTGAC
The DNA here is from genome assembly GCA_016271365.2 of Neoceratodus forsteri. Lineage (NCBI taxonomy): Eukaryota > Metazoa > Chordata > Ceratodontiformes > Ceratodontidae > Neoceratodus > Neoceratodus forsteri. The sequence goes on along the minus strand of JADMNL010000035.1, from coordinate 25,604,767 downwards.
ACCCAAGGGGGGAGAAATGGCAGAAACGGGGGGTAGGGGGTGACAGATGGGGAAATCATGGAGGGCAGAGTTCGGGAGGGTTTGAAGGCACTAAGGGTGGATAAGGCACCAGGCCCAGATGGCATCCACCCCAGGGTACTGAAGGAGCCATTTACCATAGTGTGCCTCTAAAATACAATGTAGACAGGGCAATACAGTGGTAAAGGAGTGTACCAGAAAAATATCAAGACATTTGCGCTACTATTGCAATGTAGTTATTAAAATTACAGCATTAATACAGTGGTAAAGGAGTGTACCAGAAAGTCAATGAAGTGACTTTACAGTGCAATCCATAAAAGCAGTGGCATTTCAATCTACCCTTTGTTAACAACTGAAAAGTAATCCTAGAGTGCAGTGGCCACTCCACTTCCCTCTGGGCAGTAGGTGAAAAATCAACAGTGACAGTTGCCACTACAAATTATGTTGATGTGTCCTTAAGGCCACTAGATCTGGATTTCTACCCAGTACAACAATGTAAAAAAGCTCAGATGAAAAAGCCACCATTACAGGAGCTTTGAATGCCAAACTTTTTTTTTTTTATCTGAACCTTAAGTTTTGTTATATTCACTAGTACAAGCTCTGGCAGTGTTTCCTGTTAGAATACAAATCTTGTACAGTACAGGCATCATGTGACTGGGAGGAAGAAGGAGACGTGTCTGGCAGGAATAGAAACTGAAACCTAACATTTTTGTGCTGTTCCTGCTTAGCCCCTCTGTTCTGCCTGGACACGCAGAGAGAGAGAAAGGAGAGAGAAGAAGATGGCTGCAGCTGCTGCTTCACTCACTGAGGAGCTGATCTGCTCCATCTGCATGGACATCTTCCGTGACCCTGTGATGCTGGACTGTGGGCACAACTACTGCAAAGACTGCATACTGAAGTTCTGGGAGGACAGAGTTCAGAATGTCTCCTGCCCAGAGTGTCGTCATGTTTTCTTTCAGAAAAGTTTTAAGGGCAACAGAGTATTAGCCAACCTGGCTGAGAAGGCCAGGGATTTGAGCCTGACTTTGCCCCTTGCCCCAGCCCCAGTGCCAGCTTCAACGTCGACCCCAGCTCCAACCCGGATTAAGAATGTGCCAAAGCAAAACTGCAAGGATCACCCAACTCTGCCAGTGGAGTTTTTTTGTGACACAGACAAGGGGCTCTTGTGTCGGACCTGCAGCACCAGCTGGAAGCACAAGAATCACAGACTGCTAACCATCAGACCTGCTGTTCAGAGGCACAAGGTATATTCTGTGCTGAAAAAATGCAATACTGTCCTATAGCTGCACAATGGCTGTTCTTTTCCTGTATAGTACATGTCTTATACCTGTGGTATGCCTGTATTACATCTGTAAAGGGTGCCTGTAAATTGCCTGTAGTTTGCCTGAAAGTGTGCATAATGAGACAAAGTGTGCATAATGAGACAAAGTATACATACTAATGAACCATTTACAGGCACTTACAGGCCTGAGCAGTCACTAAATTACAGCTGGAGCTTAAGTGGTAGCAGTGCCTGTACTGGCCGTGCACAGCACCTGTGCAGCGCCTGTACCTGCCAAGCCCAAGTTACTATTAGTCCATGCACAGCACCTGCACAGTACCTTCCCCTTCAAAAGCTAGATAATTGTTATCCCTGCCCAGCTGTTGTTCAGGCCCTGTACAGTGCCTGTAGATATGCATTTAATTCAGTTAGGGGGGGTTCCTGCTGTATATCCCGGTGCTTGCAATGCAGAGTACAATGCAGGTCCTCTCCCCTCCACCTCCCTCAAAATACACCACTGTATTTGTAATGGAACGCTGTAAGGCCTGTGGAAATCTCTCCATCACTGCAAGTGTTAGGCATTAAACAGGTATGCTATGCATCTAAACAATGCAGACTTTAGATAGGCATTAAACAGCTACTGTAAATCTACTGCATAATGCCTGTTTGACTCATGCCTGCAGAGGCAGAATGCAGCGGCTGCAAACATAGAACAGATTCTGTTTTCTGTCTGTACTGATTTCATATTTCAGACATAAAACAGTGGAAATACTGGCACTCAACAGGATATGTATTTTCAGTAGGGTTACTGTGGAGTATGCCAGGAGAGCCAGCTGTCTGAGTGGGGGCTCAGGGGTCTGAGAATCAGCCGATGTTTTAGGAATCAGCAGTTTTCATGACTTGCAGGTACTACAGTGGGGCTCATTGGTTCACACATGCCACGTACAGTACACCACAGTTTACACATTTATTTGGGGGGGCTTTATGGACCCTAGCCGTTGATTTTGTTTACCCCCATTGCCTGCTTTTACATGGTGATTGTTGTGCTCTGTTTAAACTGAACATAATGCTGACTGCATAACACATATATATATATATATGTTCTTTCTATGCATTAATAAGGGTATACAAATGGGAATATAATATGGTGCACAACTCAGGGAAAGGGCAACATAGATGGGCTCTGGACTACACATTTTAGTTTGCTCTCTGCACTGCTGCTAGGACAAGGGCACCCTGAATCACCCACCACTAACACTGTTGTGTTTCAATGTTTCCAGCTGTGGAGCACTGAAGCTGGGCAGTTCTACGTGGGGATAAAGCAGAATATGTTAAAATAAGGTATTGTAAGTGCTATTGAAGGTAGTTTAACACAGCCATGTTCTGCCATCAAAACATCCCAGGCTTTCCACAGTTTTTCACTTTGCAAGATGAAATGATTTTCATGACGCATAGAAAATTCCACCTCGTTTACTTTGCCAAGATATCTGGGGCATAGTGCACAGCAGTGACTATACCTAATGCTGATATGGACACACATTTACTCTTAATCAGCTGGAATCGTTTATGCATACAATGTAACCCTCAGTGTCACTGTCCCTCAGAAATTTGTTTACTCCTGGGTTACCCCTTCTTATGCTAACTAGCCCTCACTGCCACTCTCCCTCGGGACTCAGTCTAGTCCTGTGTTACCCTTACTTATGCTGTGTAACCTTCCATACCTTTCTGGATCAGAAATCTCTTTAATCCTGTGTTACCCCTACTCATGCTGTGTAATCTTCAATGCCGTTCTCCCTCAGGAATCTTCCTAGTTTTGTGTTACCTATACTCATGCTGTGTAACCTTCGGTGCCAGTCTCCCTCAGGAATCTTCCTTGTCCTGTGTTACCCCTTCTCATGCTAAATAGCACTCACTACCGCTCTCCCTTAGGACTTAGTCTAGCCCTGTTACCCTTCTCATGCTGTGTAACCTTTAATGCCATTCTCCCTCAGGAATCTGTCTAGTCTTATGTTAACCCTACTCATGCTGTGTATCCCTCAATTCCACTCTGTTTTAGGAGTCTGTCTACTCCTGCAATAAAAGCCTGAACACTTCTTTCTTTGACAACCTCACCAGGTATGCAATTCTATATTAGCCACCCTCTGTGTGAAGTAAGGTTTCCTTATGTTCTCCATCACCTGGCCCGACCAAATCTGAGTGCAAGCAATTAAGTTCTGTTTCTGTTCACAAGCTCAGAATATCTGTGTATACTTCACTCGGTCTATCCCCTTTAGTATTTGGCATACTTTGTGACATACCCCCCTCTTCTTTCCACTTCTACCACCATGCTCAGTGGAGAGGAGGAGTTGGGCAATAACCTCAGTGTCCTCTCGTGTCTAGGGGAAAATTATGGTGTGTCTCACCAGGAGCCACCCCTGCATGATGTACAGTTCCCAAGCATGGCTTGTCTCCATACCTCTGGGGGTCTGGCCCCTCAAGGCGTTGTCTATAAAACTCTCTATGCCTCCCCTGTGGAACTGCCTCAGCCATGTTACCTGTGCTTCTTTGTGGGAGACTGCTTACCTCTGTGGTATTTTTCTTTAATACACCCACAGTGTGTCCCCTGCTGCCTACATATGCTGGCCACACACAAGCTGCAAGGCATCCCATCACATTGCTCTTCCCTTGGCTCCAGGGACAAACAGTGCTACCCTTGATTGCTCAAAAAAAAAAAAAGATTTAATCTTTGCACCACACTGTACACATTGTATCCTGCAAGGCAACCAAAGATAGCACAATTTAATCAAACCTGAAACCATGAATTTCATTAGCAATTTGCATTAGTAATTGTGATTACAGTAAACTCTGTACCCTTTGGCAATAACACTGCACATTGGACACGACACTTTAAACTTAAGCATTGTATTTCAAACTCCAACAATTTATTGACACTGCATGTGCACAACAATAGCTGGAGGTGTGTGTGTGTGTGTGTGTGTGTGTGTGTGTGTGTGTTTGTATGATCGGAGCTTTGACCGATATCCTGCTTAGGGCGCAGTAAAATGATCGGAGCTCTGACCGATACCCTACTTAGGGCGCAGTAAAAATCAACATTAGACAGTCAGCATTATTTGGCATAAATCAATGTTACTCTTTTTTTTCGCTTTCCATTTTTGCCTCATTTCTTTTTTTCAGCTGCCAAGTCCTCTTTCCACCTGCCCAGATCCTTTTGCCTGTCATAGGAGTCCTCCAATATTCTAACTGGCCACCAGCCTCTGCTTCACATCCTCTTCAGAAACCCCAGTCATGACCCGCAGCTCATCCCCTGCTGGTGGGACTTCCTTTTTTTCCAAACCAGGGAGATATGTCAATTGATGATTGAGACCCAGGGGGAGGAGCCAGCGAGAGAAAGACCCTACTGTGGCATGGGGGGTGGTGCAGCTTCATTTGCTCGTTGCTGCTGATTTGTTCCCTCTCCCTCTTCCCTTATCCCTCCCCAGGGCATTTTTCTGAGACGTGACCTGGCAGAGCACCTATCAAGGCTGTTGGAAGGGCAGAAGAGTCCTGCCCTACATTTGGAACTCTGATACAGGCCCCACTCTGGGCATGTGATGCCTCCACATCACTTGCCAGGTGAGTGAGTGCATGCCAACGTATTGCCACTCCAGAGGGACCACTTGTTCTTTCCTGCATAACATGCCCTCTCCTGGGCCACCAGGCAGCAGGCAGCAGTTGTGCGGCAGGAAGGAGGCACCCTCCCTCCCAGAGGAAAGAGGGTTCCAGATAGAGCAAATGTCAGAACCCTACCTCACCAGCTGGATCCAGATGTCTCTGACTTGGGAGATTAACCCAAATCATCTTAATGGCAAGTGGTAAATCTACTTCTGTGCTGGCCAGCCAGCCCAGATCAGGACTACCATGCACTCTCCCCACCTAGCTAGTTATTAGTTTGAGCTAGCAGCATCAAATATTTATCGTATTTATACAGTGATGTATTTGTCAGTTTACACTGGTGACATAGATTAAGGATTGAAAACCACTGATTGTCCTCTAACAGACACAAGTGGGGATAAAGTGGAACCCAGAAAGTACTTGGCCCTTTTAGACACAGCTGTCTCTTGGTGCCTCTTATAGAGCTTAACTAAACTAAGGGGTGTCTCCTCAAAAGGTAAATACTGCATCCAGCTTGGAAATTAACTAATTTGAAATAAATACCCTTTCCAGTTGTTGTTTCTTGTTGCTGCTTCTTGGGTTTCTGAGGCAGCATCAAAGCAGTCACAAATAGATATACCAGTCACTGTATTTTCTTGTTTGCTTGGTTTTTTCATTACCACTGCCTCTTTCTGCTCGGGTTAGTGTTCCAGTCTCAGTACTCCCGCTGAAATCTGATTCCTGCTGTAGTCAGTGTATGGTTCTGCTACTGTATGACATTTTGAAGTTTGGTATGTTGCAGTGTTATTAAAGTTTGCATTATAACTGCTAAAACTCTGCAGAGACTGTTACCAGTTACAATTTATTTATTTGTGTTAGTGTCCCTTGATGTAACGAACACCTTACTATAACGAACTCTGCCTTTGGCTCCAATTTCGTTTGTTATATCAAGGGAATGACTGTATCAGGCAGACTTTCCTTAATGTGGACCTCCAACAGGCCACCACTGTTCCCAGTCTTATGCCCCGATTGGGGTCTGAGTCTCTGGAGATTCACACGTGGGGGAGCCAATGCCAATCAGACCCAGGACCCTGCCACCATTACTGGGCCTATCGGCCCCCTGGCCAGCCATAGCTGGAGAAGTGTGCCCAGAGGACCTCAGAACCCAGCAGATTCTGTCTGAAACTTAGAACTGTTACCCTAAGAACATCATTTGTCAGGTCTGGAGCTCCTTTTATGAGCCCCCAGCAGGTGGGAAAAATACCCTGGAAAGCACCCAGCCAATGGGCATTAACTGTGTAAGTACAGGGGAAAATTTTGTCATAAATCCAAACATTTGCAGCAGCAGGAAATGCCTCATTAAACATTTCTGAAACGTTGCCAAAATGTATTTCTCTATCTGAATTATATTTTGTCAGGTGAACAAACAGAGCTATATCAGACTCGTTTCTAGCTGTGACCTGGGAGGGGATGGTGAACAGGGATCATCAAGAAGAATAAAATACAAACAATGGTGCCCGTGCACAAAACAAAGGTTTGGGTACGTACAATAGGCATGTACCCAGCCCACGCAGCTCTGCACCCATGGACAGGTGCATGGTGACTTGGATTCGTAATCACCAGCCACCACAGGATTCCTATCTATGGCTTCACCCTCAGCATGCTGGTGTGTGGAGGGGTGGATAGGAGGACACAGGTGGTCCTCCAACTGGATGCCCTACCTGGCCCATGAGAGGATCCCCTCCTTCACATGGAACAGGGGATAGTGGGATACTGCTAGTCCTCTATTTTACCAAAAAATGGATGAGTGCCTGAATAACTGCCTCATCCATCTCTGCCTGAACAGAAGGCTGGGGCAGCAATGGCATGGGGTTTAAGTCCCACCACAGCCAGTGAGTGTGTGTGTGTGTGTGTGTGTGTGTGTGTGTGTGTGTTTTGTGGGGGGTGCACAGTGGCTGTGGCAAGGTACCTGCCCATGTAGCCTATGTCCCCTTGCCTGGCATTCCATGTCATAGTAAATTTCGTGGAGTATGGGCACACCCCTGACACTTCCCCAGACCATCCACGCATGTAGTAGTACAAATAGCCTGGGGATTGGGTGTGGAAAGGGTGCACACCCCTTTGGTGTATACTGGATCCCTGATGCACAGGTTTGAATCATAGCTTTGCCTATGTACAGCAGATCCTCAGCACGTAGGTATAGTGCATAGGTGCCAATATGATATATGTAATAAATACAGAGACAAGTATATACAGAGTCAAAAATGTTGTTTATATGAACAAATAATGCCAAGAAATTGTACAAAGGGGTCTAGTTCCAGGGCCCCAGAGGGGCAGAACAGTAAAGACACTATGCTGTGGCCATCATCCAGTGTAGAAATGAATTAAAAGCTACAACTATTTCTTAAACATGCACTAGCATTAACCCCTTAATTTGAAAACCCTTTAGCAAACATTTTAACACTTTGGTTAATTCGTAACTCCAATCTTAGATAGGTGGGTAGCACTGATTATGTCTCTTCTTGGTCTTCACTTCTCTAGACCTTGTGACGGTCTCAGCATTCTTAGGGTCCTGTCCTCAAATATCTATGTGGATATGTAGGGCCAGGTCTTGCCACAGAGTGTCCATTACACATCAGAGTCCCTCATGACATCCAGAAGCACTCCTACCTAAGGATGTGGCTTGGACACCGACGAAAATGGCCACCTAATTTTGATGTCCTTAATCCTTTGAGTTAATCTGACTTAATCCATCAGTCTCAACCACCCCTATCGGTATGTTTTGACACCTCTCAATGGCTCTCACCCCTGGAGCATTTTGAAACCCAAATTCTGCTGTGTTGTGCAAAACTCAACCGATAAACCTGCCTGTTTCATGTTAGCTCTGCCAATGGGAGATCCAACCTCACAGGCAAGATAGTATTGCATCCCACTCGAGTGCCTAATGATGGTCTTGCCAGAGTAGAAAATGTGTTCTCACAACTCTTGCCAAACATTGGAGACATAAGGGTAGCCTGCAAGAAAACAATAGCCGATGTTAACCACCTTACAGGGAGGATGGCCAACACAGAATTGCAGCTAATCAGGACAGTGGATAATGTCAATGATCTCTGAAGCAGAATGCAGGAGCAAGACAGCATGATGAAATTATTCTAGGAATGTGTAGAGGATGTGGGCCCGCAAATTCAGATGAGACGGCTGCACATTCCTAGATGTGTTCACGTATCTCTGGACTTGCGAGGGCAGTCAGGGGTGTGGCAATATTCAGAAGCCCCTGATGCACCCCACAAACCCGACTGTACCATCATGCAGAATATTGCGATGTGTGAATGCAAATAAGCGGTCCTTCATGCATATTCCACCCATCACAATATTTGGACAGCCCCTAGCGAATGGCCGGCTGTGCCAGCACAAAAATAAGTTCCCAAAACCCTAACTTAACTATGCATGGGGCAGGGTGGTGCCCCTTGCACAATCCAGGGCTGGTCACATGATCCCCTCTCCCTAATCCTTCATTTTTTTTCTTTCATGTCATACAATGATCGGAGCCAGGGAAGAGGGAGTCCCTACGCTATGGAAAGGTGCTTTTCTTTTACAGTGATCGGGGTTGGGGGGGAACCTTCACTATGGAAATGGGGCTAGGGACAATACTTTAGTTTACAGTGATTGGGACTGGGGAGGGGGAGCCCTACACTATCAAAATGGTGTTAAGGACAATAGTGTAGTTTACGGTGATTGGGGCCAGGAAGGGAAGGCCCTACACTATGGAAAAGGTACTCGGGAACATATTTTCTTTTACGGTGATCAGGGCTGGGGAGGGGGGACCTTACACTATGGAAAAGGGGCTGGGGATTAAATTTTCCTTTGTGGTGATCAGGGCTGGGGAGGGCTGGCCCATTGCATTCAGCCTGAGGTAGACATGCTAATGAGCCCATCATAGACATGCATGAGGCCCCTTTGCGTCATGCATGCCCAATGAGCTCAGTTGCATGTTTGGGCTGGATATCATCCATGGGGGACACAGCACATCCAGTTATGCATGACGCAGTCCCCCGTTGGTGGTCTCTGGCCCTGCTCCCTGGATGCTCCACATCATACATGGTGGCTGCCTGCTATGTGTCCATCTACTGTCCGATATTCAAAGAGAATAAGCAATCTGTTCTGATCGTACATTCTGTTTGACTATTGTGTCAGAGTTGGTTGGCCCAATTGTTTGTGCGGTGCAGCGATTTGCTTACGCATCTGATCGGCTCTGAATATGGGGCACCTGGAGAATAGGGGCTGAAGAAACCATCCCTGTTTCATCTACCTCCCTGAGGCAGCGAGGGGCAAGAGTTTGCACACTTTCTGCAGGATGTGCTACATATTTTATTGATATCACGGAGTTTGTGGGCTACAAGATTGAGCAGGTGCATAGCTCATTGGCACATCACCTTAAGCAGGGAGAATGTCCCCATCTGACACTTACCCAGTTCCTCTGATATCCTGTGAAAAGACAAAATCCTGACCGTAGCTCATGAGAGAGGCCCCCTGTCATGGCAAGGCCTCTGGATACAACTAAGTGTTCCACTACTTTTCACAAGAAGTATGCAAGAAAAGAAGGGCATTTGCTGAAGTGCACAAATGCTTGTTTCAAGTTAGAGCAAAGTACAGCCTGAAATACCCAGCAATTTTGCAAGCTAAAGCCAATGGTATATTCCAGGACTGCCACATGCCTGAGGCTGCAGAGCAACTCTTTGCCCAGCAATGGCCAAGCCAACTCTCAGTTCACCAGTCTCACTGTGAGGATCATAGGAGCACTGACATCACACCAATGTATGCCATCACCTCACTAGTGTCCTTAGAGTGGCAGCTGACAGCAGATGGCTGTGAAACATCACCCAATGCAGATTCTAGGAGAATGGTGCACCAGCACAGATCACAGATGAAAAAGACAAAGGAACAGAGAAAATCCCACTCCAGATGCTTGGAGGAACAACACCGAACAACAGAAAATCTGAGGAGTGGAAACCATAGCAGAGAATCCATGCTGTCATCGGAGAAATCACCCCTGCTTATGGAGGTGAATCGCTTTGTAGCATTAAGACAGCTTTCGGCCAGCAGGCTGGTGAACTTACCACAAGTATCACCAGCCAGCGCTTTGCACCAACCTTCAGAGCCTCTAGATGTCTCCTGGGTGGACATTGCAGCAACTACAGCCTTGCCTGCAAGCTGCTGATTGGGGCCAGAAGAGGCCACACAGACTGCCAAATGTCCGCCACCACTGTCGCTGGCAAGCTTGAGGGCTAAAACATTGGACCAGAGACTTATGTGGGCTCAGGCTGTTGTAATTTATGGTTTTATTTTTATTTTTTTTTTGTTGCTTGTTACTGCTACTTCCCTTTGCACACCAAATGTTTTGTTCCCACTTGTTCTCATGGTTACATGGTTATTGGGTGGCTTGCCAGCTCCCCCCCCCGCCTAGTTTTGAGCTCTGATGCTGTTTCTATTACTTTGTGCTACAGCATTGCCATGATCTATGGCGCCAAACTCAGGATGGAGAGAACTTTGAGGATTTAAGGGGAATAATAATGCTGGTGGGGGGGGGGAATACAAGGCACTGTCTTTGAAGGTGGATGGCATTCCAAATCCTGCCCATAGTAGTGAGCAGGTTTCCCCTCTTCTGCCCCATCCATCAGCCTCTGCAGAGGAAGGCTGCTCTTTTCACACTCCTGTTTTCTTTCTGCTATGGACCAGGGTCAAAGCCTGCTCCTCTCATCTCCCCCTCAGTACCAATGGTCTGTAACCTGAGAAGCCAGCAAACTGCAATATAGTCCCTATGTTGGTGTCCCATTGAAAGCTAAACATCAAGACTCCTTTAGACTCCAGGTAACAATTTGGTGAACCGTTTCAGCACCAGATGGGAGAATATTCTATGGGTTTCACAACTTGTTGTTAATATACCTCTACAGTGGTTGGTAAGGGAAGGGAGGGTCTCACTACATGCCTGCTGATTTCCTACCTAAAGCCACAAGCCTCGTCCATCAGCACCGATAGTGAAGGTTCATGCAATGACTCCCCCCTATTTCATCACAACTCTGGTTAGTCACAACTTTGGTTAGGCTCAGGCAGCCCATCAGAAACTATTCCTTTCTTCCCCACTGTGACATCACTAGTTGAAATCCAGGGAAACCTGCAGGAGTCAAAGCAGGGCATAAGGTGCAGGATCTTTTCAACCCCGCTGGCTGATTGCCAAGTCCTTGCAAGGTTTTGTATAATGGGCTAACAGTTTTATCACTGACTGAGTGGGAGATCTGTGGGTCTTGAAGACTGTGTAAACATATGTAACCCCTAGATGGCGCTATCCCAGGGTCTACTACCCCTGCCTGATTTGCCACTAACAGGTTGAGGGGCCTGGATCCAATGGCGGGTGCCTCCACCCAGAGGTCAGGGTTTGCAATAGTTAAACTTACTTGGTCACAGCCCTCTGGGACACTGCAACCCCCCTTTCTTCCCACTAGTGGCCCACACAATATATCAGAATTACCTTCACAGTATACACTTACCCCCAGGACTAGTTCCGGCACTGGGACCTCCTGTGAAATAAGATACAGTGCAACCATCACAGTACAGTACTTTAACATAGACAAATACCTCAGGCAGTATAACTTTGCTGAAACAAGCAGCTCTGATTTATTTAGGGGGATATAACAAGGACAGGGGGAAATCAAGTTAATTAGCTTATCACTTTACTATCTACCTATGGCTCTGTGCACAGGCCTATCCCTACCAGTTACTGTCCCTGGGTACCCAAGCCCTAGTGGCTAGTCCAAACCGTGGCAGCTGGCAGGGGCCCTTTCACACAGTGAAAAGAAAAATTAGTTTAAACAGTCAGCAGTACAGTGATTCCATTTGGATTTAATGTGGCAATTCAACAGGGCGACCCTGAATTAGTACTCCGACCTCCAAACAAGATAGGGTCCTTCAACGTCAGCAGGGCTACTCTTGAGCTCCACGAGACTCTTCACACATTTATATGGTAAAAAGAAGTACTATACCAGGCAGGCTGCTTCTCTATCCGATCGCAATTACTGCACAATACCGGAGAACACACAGCAGATTCAGTTCCTGACAGACCGAGTGCAATTCAACAATTTTTCCAGTCTTCTACAGGGTGAGCCTGGTTTCTACTCTTCAGAGATCTTTGATTCTTTTCACAGGGCGGATTCAGTCCTAACAAAACGGTTACTCAAGCTGCGGGCCGGAACTCTGGGCCTTACACGTTTTTGACTAAAACTGTGCACTGAAGGAGCACAGGGTTTCTTTCCCTTCACTCCAGAGCTAACTGAAACTCCAACAGACAAAACCGGCACTTCCTTTGAGTTCCTCCCAGTTCTTGACTGGATTGGCTGTCACTCACAATAGACTGCTGCTGTTGGTCCAAAAAGGCGCCGAAGTCTAAACTACATCTCCCAGAGTCACTGCCCATACAATCCTCTTGTGGCTGGCTCAGATTATGAGTCCAAGTTCTGATTCGTCCAAGGCACCATTTTAGAGCTAGCTTACCCCACACTGATTGGTCCAGTTCAGCAGTTCAAAACCAGAATGGGGAACTAGGCAGACACAGTTCTGACTGCAAAGCAAAGGTTAGACAAACTGTAATTTCATTATTACTGTAAATGATTTCTGGCAAACAGTTACATCTTCAGATAGGTTCCCTTTGCACTCTAGTGACTGCAAAATGGAGTGAATTGGCAGCAGCTCGAGTGGTACTCAAACAGAGAAGCACACAGTCCCCCCATACAAACTAATTACGTCTGCAAGCAGACAGCTCTTAAAGAGACAGTACCAGAGGCTCTAAAAACACTCACTGATAAATGGCTTAAACGCCAAACACCATTCAGGCTTGGAGCATTCAAGCAAGCTCCTGGAAGTCTTTTGGGAACCCCCATTTGCAGGGGGGTTACACATAGAAACATAAAAGTTGTCTGCAGATAAGGACCTCTTGACCCACCTAGTCTGCCCAGATCTTACTTCAAGAGGGCTCTTGCAGTAGGTACTAACCGATAGGACTTATCCGCCAGGCACTAGGACCACATGGAAAACTTTAGCTAGCAGTGTCTGGCGGGGGACTGCCCACCTGATGTCACGTGACCGACATCAGCATGGCACTATATAGTGAGCGGTCCCCCACGCCCACCCTCCAGTTCTTTCCTGGTGTCGACCAGCGCACGTCAGACCTTGCAGAGAACGTTGCTTCTGTCGACACCATTTTGGATGAGTATTTCTACTCATTTATTTTTTTTTCTCATAAAGTATTAGTGTTATTTCACATCGTGTATGTCATCTCCAATACCTCTGGATTCACATAAAAACAAGTGCAGCTCCAACAGAATTCAGTTCCCTCACAAAGACTGCCATTCCCTCTGCCTCTTCTGCCTGGGACCAGAGCACAAGACCAAGGACTGTGAGGCCTGCCAGAAATTCAACCAGGCCACACAAAAATGCCATCAGCAGACCGCGGAAGCCCATTTATTGAAATTAAAAAATGGCATCCATGAAGAAGGAGCTGAAGAAACTCAGAAGATCATCCTCTTCCTCAGAGGGCCACCCAAAGAAGAAACAGGACAAGGAAAGAAACTGGGACCAAGAACGATCTCCATCCCGTCCATGGCCCAATCCTGGAGCCACAGATAAGGAGGGGCCTCCTCCACAGGGAGGTGTCTCTCCAGCCAAGCAGCTTCTGCCACCACAGAGCAGCCACTGCCCCCCCCCCGCTGGGACCGATTTTGGTTCTGATCAGAGTCTCCGGGACAAAGGAGACACCATCTGTCCTTAAACCCTTAAAGACTACAGGGTCTACAGCAAGTAGCATGACTGGTAAGTCAACTGTTGGCTCCTCTGATGATTGCATGACCACGGCTGATAAGTTACACGTTGGACCCTCCGACATGCGCTAAGCCCTGTATCATCTGGCATGCCCTGACAACAGGCCTGACATCGAGGAACTGGATCAGCTGCTGCCCGAGCTGCAGCTTCTCCCAGAGGGCCCTTCCCCTCCTGATTCACTCCCTCCACCTCTTGATGTGGTCCCTCAGGATTCCCCAGGACCGTGGGATCTGAAGGAGGGAGAGTGACCTCCATCAGGCACTATCACGCTGCCAACGCCGGATCACCCTATGATTGTCCTGCCGCCAGGCCTGATGACGGTAATACAGGTCCCAGAAGGTCCTTCGGGTCTCTCTGGGCCACCATCAGGCCTGATGCTGACCCCTCCTATGGGCCCATTAGACAGGCTGTTGGGCTGTCCTTCAGGCCCACTGGACCCACCGTCAGGCCCACCACTGGGCCCCTTGGTTCCATCGTCAGGTCCTCCACCAGGCCCAATAGCCCCTCCATCAGGGCCTTTGCTGCTGGGCCTCTTGGGTGCACTACTGAGCTATATGATGCCTAACTACCCGGTGCCACACTACCCTTCGGGGTATCTGATGCCCAGTTACCCAACGCAGGGTTACCTGATGCCAGGTTACCTGACACCAGGTTTTCCTCAATACCCATCCCTGGGCTATCCTCCAATGGGATACCTGTCACCTTCTTCTGTAGCAGTATAGCACAGTGGTTTAAGGCTCTGAGCTGCAAATCTGGAGACCTGGGTTTGAATGCCATGGCTCCCACTTGCATACTGTGTGACCCTGAGCAAGTCACTTAACTTACTTGGGCTCCCAGGTCGCACCTGGAAACATGCTTCAGCTTAGTGTGCCTTTCCTGGTTAAACAAGTTCCCCTTTCCCCTTCTTAACAGGTGTCAGGCTATCCAACACCCAGGTACGGACATCTGCCTCCACTGCCTTCACCTCCACCCTAGCCCCAGGTGGACCTGCAGGTGTTGCTTCATTCTTGGTGGGACAAAGCAAAATCACAGCTCATGTCAGAACTAGAGAAAAATCAGCCTCCAGTCACCCCTATATCAGCCATGAGAGAACAGATGCACAGACTACCGTCGACAGACTCCAGGCCTTCAACATCAGGCATGTCTGCTGAACCTTTGGCGCAAGCTGAGCAACCCACAAAAATCTTGAGACCCGTGGACCTCTCGAGACCTATGGATATCCCTCTACCCAGACTCAGTACTCCCGATGAAAGCCCAACATCTGAATCTGACTGACACAGCCCATTTGGGATCGTATTATAAATCACCTACCCCAGAGGAGCCAAAACCGAAGGACTCTCCAAGGTCCTCTCTTGAGGACCCTTCCTTTATGGAACTCCTCTGAAAGATCCAAGTGGTCTATAACTGGTGGACAGAGGAACAAGATCCCCATTACCATGGGCTTGCGGAGCATCTGGAATTATCTGATCAGTCTCCGACTCTCATCCCTCCATGGATAGGCCTTCATGAAGATTTGGCCTCCACGATATGGAAACAACCTTCATCCCTGGCACCAGTGGCAAGGAAGGCAGACAGGATGTACCAGACACCAGACGGGAAGGATCACCTTAGTGTCCATACAAAGGCGGACTCAGTGGCCATCAGTGCCACCCATGACTGTTCATCCAAGCCAAAACACCTCAGTATTTCTCTGGACAAGGAGTTGAAGTTACTGGATCAGTTTGGCAAGAGGTATTACTCTTCATCCACCTTAGCCATTACAGCACTTAACTGCATTGCTCCTATAGTAGTCTACCAGAAATTTATTCTGGGTCAGCTAGAATCCAAGCTGGAGAAACTCCCTAACTCAGAGTTAAAAGAAGACATGGCCAGTATGGTGCAGTTGGCTAGATCTGCTAGTCAACACACACATACACACTGGAGGCTACCTACAACGTGATAGATGCCTCCGCAAGGAGTATGGTTACTGCCATCAGTTTACGTAGGCACTCATGTCTGAGGATCTCCGGCCTGGTGCCTAAGGTCCAATGGGCCATCCAGTATGCCACTTTCCAGGGTCCTGTCCTGTTCGGAGGGGATGTCAAAGATATCCTTACTGATCTACAAGACAAGGACAAAGCCTTGCACTCTGTCCTGTTCATGTACAAAGCCCCTCAGAAGCCTAAGCAGCCCTTTCATTGGCAACAATGATGACAGCAAAGGCAGCAGCAGAATCAACATCAGAACAAATGTCAGGCACCTTCGGCAGGCATGGCTCCTGCAGCTAAATCTCACAGAGCCTCAGGAACCAAGCCCTCCAACCTTCCCACCACCTCCTGACTCCCTCTGCCTCCTCCCAAACCCAAACCCAGATCAAGGGGAACCAGCAGAAGGCAAGTTTGCACACCACCTACCAGTTGGGAGACAATCACAGTGGACTCGTGGGTACTTCAACTCATAGCCCACAGGTACACAGCCTAGTTTTTAGAGAGACCATCAGAGCATCATCCAGGTCCCTCTCATTACCCTCTGGGTCACATCCAATTGATCAGAGAGGAAACTGAGTCTCTGTTTCAGAAAGTAACTATAGAACCCATTCCCAAGAATCAGATGGGCAGGGGGTATTACTCCCACTTCTTTCTAGTCCCCAAGAAGATGGGTGACCTCAGGCCAATACTGGACCTCAGCAGTCTGAACCTCTTCGTAGAGTACAAGAGGTTCCACATGCTATCCCTGACAGGTCTTCCCTTGTTACATCAGTGACATTAGCTGTGTACTCTAGATATGCAGGATGCATACCTGCATACCCCCATTTTCCCATCTCACTACCACTTTCTCAGATTCTCTTTTTAGGGAGAACATTTCCAGTTTAAAGCTCTCCCTTTTGGCTGTTCGTCGGCACCCAGAGTATTCACGAAGTGTCTAGCGGTGGTTGCTGTGGCCTTACTCAGACAGGGTATTCATGTGTTTCCCTACCTCAATGACTGGCTCCTTTCATCTCCATCGAGGGACAGCCTAATCGGATCCCTATCCAGTACCCAGGATCTTTTTAAGCAGGTGGGCAGTTCAGTCAATTATCCCAAATCCCACCTTATCCCTTCACAGTGCCGACATTTTATTGGGGCAGTGTTGGATACAGTACAGGGGGGAGGTCTGCCTCCCACCAGACAGAGCAGAGACTCTCTATTGACAAGCACATATGGTGGTCTCCTAGAGGCGGACATCCACAAGGTCAGTCCTTCGCCTGCTAGGTCTCATGGCAGCTGCCATCCCGACCGTACATCTGGCCAGGCTCCATATACGGGTTATGCAATGGACACTCAGAGTACAGTGGGATCAAAGATCAGATGACCTGGACCACATGGTCCTGGTCTCCAACCAAGTGGTGTGGAACTGCTTGTGGTGGCAGAACCCAGACAACCTCTGAGGAGGTGTCCCTTTTCAGCCCCTTCCTCCCTCCCTTCCTCCCAGACTCTGATGATGGACGCTTTGGGACTGGGATGGGGAGCCAATTTGGGAACCCACAAGACTCAGGGTTCTTTGGCTCAGAGGGAATTTATGTTGTACATCAATGTGCTGGAGATGAGAGCTGTGCTTTATGCCCTACTGGCATTCTAGTACCTCCTCCAGCCTGGATCATTCATGATCCAGACAGACAACATGTGTGTTGTGTGGTATATAAACAAACAAGGGGGCACTCGCTCGTACCCACTCTGTCGCAAAGTGATGTGAGTATTTTTTTTTTCCAGTTGTTTAACCAGGTGAGAGTATGGTCCTGGGCAGTTCAACACAGTATCCACCTCACAGCAATGCACGTCCTTGACACTCAAAACATCCTGGCGGACACACTCAGCTGCACTCAAGCCAGAGCCCATGAGTGGGAGCTGAGACAGTCTGTGGTAAATTAAATATTCGCCCGTTGCTGTAGACCAGACCTCGATCTGTTTGCATCCCCATTCAATGCAGAACTACCAACTTTCTGCTTGCTCGCTCCAGGGCATGGTGTTTCCTGGTGAGATGCACTGTCTCTATGCTGGACAGGGAGATTCATGTATGCCTTCCCTTCCTCTCCATTAATACAGAGGGTATTACTGAAGCTACATGCAGAGGGAGTACAGATATTATCCTGATTGCTCCCTACTGGCTGTGTCAGATTTGGTTCTCTGTGCTTCAACAACTGACAGTGGAACCCCCAGTTCCCCTGCCCGTCTGTCAAGACCTTCTGACTCAGGAACAGGGCACTCTGGTTCATCCAGTCCTTCAGTGCCTTCACCTGCATGTGTGGCATCTACTGACATAGCCGCCGCTCACTTTGGAGTATCATCTAGAGTGGCACAGGTACTAGTGGAGGCAATAAAGTCATCTACTAGATACACATATGCTATGAAATGGAAGAGGTTTTCCATATGGCCACATCTAAGAAGTGGGACTCCTTCTCCTGCCCCATTCCACAAGTCTTAGAGTATCTGCTGCACCTTTCTGACCTCGGACTCAGCTACTTGACCCTGAAGGTCCACTTATCTGCCATTTCTGCCTACTGCATTCCAGTGGATAGCAAAACCCTGGCTCAGCTGGAAGTATCCAAGACATTCCTCAAAGGGATTCTTCATTTAAAACCCCCAGTCAGGAGCCCTACTCCTCCCTGGGATCTGAACTTCATTTTGGAAAAACTCACACTGTCTCCATTTGAACCAGCTGTGAGTTGTGACATGCACTATCTTTCATGGAAAGCACTCTTTTTAGTTTCTAGTACTTCTGCTTGAAGGATTTCCAAGCTCCAGGCCCTGATGTGTAAGGAGCCTTATTTGATTTTTCACCGGGTGGTTCTGCATACAAAGCCTAAGTTCTTACCTAAGGTGGTTTCACAGAGTCCACCTTAAATCAGACCATTCAGTTTCCAGTGTACTATCCTGAGCATTCCAATCAGGAGGAAGCAATTCTACCTACTCTGGATGTACACAGAATTCTTTGTTACTACATTAACAGGATGAAGTCAGTCCGTAAAACTGATCCGTTATTTGTTTCCTTTGCACCCAAAAGGGAGGGCACTGTGGTTTCAAAACAGTGTTTGCATTACCTTTTGTTAACAGAAGTATAACAAACCAGTTCTGGGGGAAGTTAAAGGGCACTCAACCAGTGGCATGGCTGCCTCTACTGCTTGTTTCAGGAATGTCTGCTGCAGATATCTGTACAGCTGCCACTAGGAATTCTGTCCATACCTTCACTAAGCATTACAGTTTAGACATTGCTTCTAGGCACAGAGAAGGCTTTGGCCTAGCTGTTCTTCAGGGACTCTTGTCTTACGATCCCTGTTTGCTGCAGACTTGTTCCTACCTCCCATGTCTCAGACTTGCCTGATTGTGACTGCTTGGGACTCAGTCCTATCGGTTAATACCTACTGCAAGAGCCTTCTCGAAGTAAGACAGTACAGTTTCAGAAGAACTTACTGTAACAGCAGATCTTTGAGAGAGGCTCTTGCAGTAGGTACTGCTTTCCCTCCCACCTTTCCCCTGGGTTTCTTCTGCTACTTCTCTTTTCATAGCTTTATAGCTCCAGGAGCCCACTCCCATCTCCTGTCGCACCTTTCTAGGTCTCCGGTGGAAGAACTAGAGGGCAGGCATGGGGGCCACTCATTATATAGTGCCACACTGACATTGTTCAAGTGGCATTGGGTGGGCGATCCCCCGCCAGACACTGCTAGCTAAAGTTTTCTCTGTGGTCCTAGCGCCTGGTGGCTTAGTCCTATTGGTTAGTACCTACTGCAAGAGCCTCTAAAAGATCTACTGTTACAGTAAGTTCTTACATAACTGCAATTTTTCCCTGTCTACTGTGCCACCATAGACTCTATTTGATCTACGGTTGTCTCCTCCCCTTGCCTTACTACCAGTGTTCCCTTGTAGCTATCCCATGCATGCTTGAATCCCGTCATTGTTTTGACACCCTACTCCTCTACAGGAAGGTTGTTCTAGGAATCTACCACCCTCTCCATGAAGAAGTATTTCCTCAAATTTTCTCTGAGCCCCCCCAACCCGCCACCACCAACATCATAGCATGACATCTTGTCCTCGAACTTCTTTTTCTGTGGAAAATGTAAAAGTGCCTGAGGAGTGGCTGGAGAGGGAAGGAGGATTTCAATGATCATCTGCCAGTTTCTTTCTGCTTCAAGTCACAAATGGATCTTTCCTGATCTATATGACTGTTAGCACCTATGTGAGTAATTTGTACCATGTTCCCCCATGTCTTTCTAGCGTCGGTGGGCTACGGTCAGATTGCTAGGGAGAAACTGTTTGTTTTTCTAATCATTATCATCAGCAGGGAGAAATAATTAAAACTTTCCAAAAGCAGGCTTAGGGGACTATTCTTGCAGCTACCCCACAGCAGGAAATGCTTTTCTTCCTTTTTCAGGCTGATGGGCAGACTCGCGCCTTAGCAGTGGCATCATGCCAGAGATGGCTCAGCGAGGCTAAAGAGAATGGGACGCTGCTCTGGGAGGAAGAGGGGAGGGCACAGCAATCTCCATGTTTGGCTGCTGGTTCACTGCTCCAAGCCGTGGGTAGTTGTTTCTTGTTCTGCCCCAACTGTTTGCACTCCCTTTCCATATACCTTTAATACACCTTCAATGGTGAACTCTCCTTCTCCCATCCTAATAAGACAAGGGGACCTCTAGAGGTACCTAATAGCCTACCTGCATGTTTTTAGGTAGTCCCTGGAGAATATGGGGAATGAGAGCCAGGACAGGAAATATAATAGCAGAGCAAGGGTGTGTGGGATCACTGGGGAAGAGTGACAAGAGGCACTGGCTCTGACATATATTGTGAAGGTTAGACTGAGGCTGCCCATGGCTGAGGGCTAGGGCACTGGTGATCTAACACCTCATCATACTGAGTGTATAGCAATACCTGGGCATTATGGTGTGAAAGGAAGGGGTAGAAATGGGAATAGTGGGTACTAAGGTGACTCCAATGTGCAGTAGTAAGCTTTATCAGACCCCATTCTAGATGCCTCAGCAATATACACACACCTCAGGGGCATGCAAAAAGCTCAAGGGATCCATAATTGGTCTCTATCATGAATGCGAGGCTCCATGCCTTTCCAGCTGTCTTCTGCTTTGATTGGTATACTAACACAGACACCGTCACTTTCCCTTTTGTTTTCTTCCTTATTGATGCTACCCTTTCAGTCAATGTGGAACCCCCATTGCTGTCCTTAGCATGAAGCTGTATCCCACTCTACAAATTGATGCCATGGGGGCAGAGGAGGAACCACATTGCTACTCAAGAAAAAGAGTAAGTCCTTAGCTCTTCTCTTTACCTCACTCCCAGCAGCTGGTTTATATCCAAGGCTGTTTTCTTAGGGTCTGCTGTAGTTCTTGCCTGAGTTTATCTAGTACTGTACTAGGATGAACTGTTATGGGATCCAGTACCCAGTTAGGTCTTATTGATGTGGGACAAGCTGACTGGAGTGCCACTCCATCGAAGGGTAATGTTCTTTTTCTCTTACGCCTCAGACAGGAAGGCTGGTTGGTGTCCTTGTTTGTGAGTAGGTGAGGGAGATGATCCTATACCCACATCCAGACTCTTAGTCTTTCCTCTTGGAGTAATTCATTGCTCCATAGACATGGAGGGTATTTTCTATGGGGTTGGGGGTGGAGGGAGGTATAGCATGTTCATATCATCTCAGTCTTCCATAATTATAGGGTCTCCAGGAACAAGCTCTTGAGTGTACATATTTTGCCTTTACTGTTTATATCTTGTGTTCTTCTAATGAAGATTATATATCAAAAAGCTATCATATCTGTCAGGTCAAAAAGGTAATCACTAACACTAGGGGGCCTTAGGGGCAGCACTTTGATGAAAGACCAGTAAGAGATATTTCTCCACATACTTCCCTCTTCACTAATGCAGTCCCATTATGGTTCAATCCAGTCTAACCTTTGTCACATGGAATGTCAAGGGTCTGCATAACCTATTTGAAGAAAGGCTGTTCTTAACCTACATTGGCAGTAAGGGGTGATGGTAGCTATACTGTATTTCATGTGACCATTCTTAATAAAAAAATAAAAAGGAGATCTTGAAGCTCAAAAGGGAATGGGTCAGAGGGGGCTTTAATATTCCCCTTAATGGAGTGCTGGACCAATCCACACCATCATCCACCATCTACGTCTGGTTGAGGGAGCCCTGTTGGCTTTACAGGAGGAGTTTGCACTTCCAGCTAGCTGGTGTCTGCTATGGTCTGCCACCAGAGATTTCACATTTTTTTTGGCAATGCATAGGTCCTATGATAGGACAGACTACAGTACTAGTTACTGTCAACTACTGTTACCCAGTCCCTCCTGCAGGAAGAATATACTTCTGTTGGATCAAGCTCTGGTACTGGTTATGGTTAACCTTACTCCCCAAATCTAAATCCTCCATGTGAATCCACTCCATCACCCACCCAGCTCTTGCTGGGTGAGCCCTGCTGGCTCTACAGGAGGAGTTCACACTTTCAGACAGCTGCATCTGCTCCACTCTATCACCAGAGATTTAATCTTTTACTTTTTTTTTTATATTTAGATAGTTTATTCAGTTTTGTTATAAATCCATTCATATATGAAACTGTTTGATTTCATCTTTTACTTAGAAGCACGTAGACCCTACAGTAGCATAGGCTACTGGCTACTATCCCCTACTCTTACCCAGTCTCTTCTGCAAGCAGATATTGGCAACATGCTCCCATTAGGTCATACCCTGGTGCAGGTTATGGGTAATATCACCCCACCTCAATATAAATCCTCCATGTGGAAGCTCAACCCATTGCTACTAAAGGATGACAATTTCCATGCCTGAGCACTGCAAGAAACCAAGTCTTTTTTTGAACTTAATGTATCGCCAGAAGTCTCCCTCTCATACACATGGAAGGCATACAAAGCTTACATTAAAAACTATTGGATATGTGCCCTGCAGACAGAAAGCAAGGAAAAGGACCTGGTAACTGAGCTGGAAGCAAAGGAAGCCACTTTTAAAAAATGATATGGACACTTCCGAAGAAAACCTGAAATCAAGTCTCAGTTTAAATTGCAAGTTAAATATGTTTTTGTCCAGGAAAGCTGAGTTAGCTTTTGTTTGGCTAAAACACCAGTACTAGGAAGGGAGAAGAGGGCCAGGAAACTTCTTGCCCACCAGCTCAGAGTCACTCAGGCTGCCCAACACATCAAGGCAGCCAGGAGTACCCAACACCATCTACTCCACTCAACAGCAGATATCAATTCCAGAATAAGGGAATTCTATGTCAACTTATACTCATCCCATCAGCACCGTCTGATCCAGACATATAGTACATACCTTTCTTTCATGGCTCATGTTACCATGCCTAGAGTCAGTCCAGCAACAGGCTCTAGTCACGCAATCTCTGTGCAGGAACCAGTGGTGGCCATTAAAGCCTTTTCTTCATCCAAAGCCCCTGAGGAGGATAGTATTCTTGTAGAAATATATCAGATCATGCCAGACATGGTAGCACCCCACCTCAAGGAAGTGTTTGATTATGCCTTTGAACAAGGCACCCTGCCACCTACTTTGGGGGGGTGATAATTAATGTTCTATCCAAAAAGGATAAGGACAGTACGTACTACTCTAACTATCATCCCATCTTCTTCATAAATGTGGACTGCAAGGTCCTGGCTTAGGTCCCTGCCTCATGACTGGAAGGCTTCCTGCCACAGCTGATTTAGTCAGCACAAACAGGCTTCATCATCAAAGGCCAGCTTGGAGATGATCACATGCGCTTCCTGATAACACCTATGAAGGCTGTACAGGAGTTCCAAGTTTCAACTACAGCAGTTTCTATTGAATTTCAAAAAGCCTTTGATTTGGTCAACTGAGCCTTCTTAAATAATGCACTACAGCAGTTTGGTTGAGGACCGGAATTATTAGTTCAGGCTCTCTATTCAGGCTCAGTAGCATGGTTTGCCACTGATGACCTCATATCCCTGGAATTTCCCTTTCAAAAAGGTACCAGTCAGGAATGTCCCTCTTTCATCCCTGTTTGTATTAGCCATAGAGCTGCTGGATGGTGACCATCAGGTCGGTCAGCAATATCACAGATATTACAGTGGATCAAGGATCACATTCCAATCTGATATATGCTGATGAGCTCCTGGTGTTGCTTACCTCCCCTGACTCCTCTGTACTGATCCTTCTGCTGGTGTTCCAACCATTTTCTGAAGAATCAGGCCTTAAGGTGAGCAAAGGTAAGACTCGAGTACTTCCAGTTACTAAGCACTGCCACCCCCTTCACCCAGCAAGGGCTAAAATGGTAGCACAATGGTATCACTTATCTAGGGCTCAAAATAATTTCTGACATCCCCTCTATTTCCAAAATACATGGTACCCCCCCTCTACGGCAAGCCCTCCACATTGAATGTGATTGGCAGAAGGCCTTATACTTATCCTTAGATGGTGAAAATGTTGCCCTAAAGATGGTCACCTCAACTAGGATACTGTATCTGCTCAATTACCATCCCATCTCAATTCCTAACCTCTGGTTCTCTAAAATAGGCAAACTTTTTCAGACCTTTTTCCTGGAGGGTAAGCCACCGAGGTACAGCAGAGGGGAACTGCGGGCCAGTTGGAAACAAGGGGGCTCCGTTAGGTCAGGGATATCACTGAGCCTTCATTGTTATCCAAACCCTTCGATAGAGGATAACTCAAAGTGCTTCCCCCTATGGATCCCAATGAAGCAACAACTTATGGATAGCTGCTCTCTAAGTGTCTCCTTGTATGGGCCCTTGCCGCAAAGGGTTAGCTTATACCTCAGAATTTTCATTTCCTAGCAAGGATGGAAGGCACAGACCTGAAGCCTATTGAACTTATACAAACACAGGGTCCTAATTGATAATAAACCTCTATCGTAGGAGGATGTGAAAAAAAAAGGGATTCATTGTACCCCTGATCTCCTGGTCTCCCACTCTATGCAGCTCCAGTCCTTTGAGTACCTCTATACCAGTTGTAATATCCCTGGGAGAGATAATTGGAAATTCCTGCAAATCCATAGTGCACTGCAAGGGGTATTATGTCTCACTGTTACTCTTAGAAATACATCTTTGGCATCCTCACCCTTCAGCTGACTGAAACTGCAAAGAGGCAGGACAGGTGAAATCTACAAAGGTCTCTGGGATGCCCAACCATTGCAGACCTTGACAGCGAAAGGTCACTGTGGAGTTGGCTACCAATCTGTTTTCAGAACTCTAGTCACAGTGCTGGTCTGTGGCTCATACAGCTTCTGGAGATGCTAGGAGTCCCTTGATCCACACGAGCTAAGTACTGAGCTATACTGTTGTGATTGCTGTAATAATACATATTTATTTGTTCTGTTTATTTCTCTAACTGAGCTGAGTAAAACTTGGAGTGCAATAGGATTTCTAACTGGGCTAAGTGAAACTATATGAGAGCTGAGAACAAAAAGTATGGTAGCTTAGGGGTGAAAAATGGACAAGGAGGCATTAGGATTGCTACAGTGACACAGTATCTAATGGATGAGATTTGAGACTGAATTAACCCGGTCGGCAAGGGGGCAGTAGGGGGACTAGTGTGAGGGGGGACAGAAATTTGAGTAAATAGGGGCCTAACAGTTGTAGTAGGGTACAGAACCGGGGAGTAAGAGCCCATAACATAAGATGGGCACCAGTCCCATCTCGTTACTAAATTGTGACCTAAAAATTCTTACCAAAATTCTGGCTAATCGGGTTCAAAAATATGGTATTCCTTACTCAGCCCAGAACAGGTAGGATTTGTCCCGGGAAGGTCGGCTTCAGATCACTTCCGTAAATTAAACCATATATTCCACACAGCTCAGTCCACCTTATATCCTATGGCATTAATATCTCTGGATGCCGAAAAAGCTTTCGATAGGGTGGACTGAAGCTTCTTGTGGTTAACGCTTAAATATATGAATATACCTGAAGAATTCATCCATTGGATTCAAAAGATCTACTCAACTCCTACAGCTAGGATTTTCTGTAATAAAGTATTTTCTGCAGGCTTTCCCTGTACTGGTACTGACAGGGCTGTCCTTTTTCCCCACTACTTCAACTTGTATTTGGAACCCTTGATAAGGAGAATTAACTCCTCAATTAAAGTACAAGGGGTCTCTGAGGGCACAAGTAACCTAAAACTATCTGTGTATGCAGATGATATCTTGCTTCACCTCGCAGATCCGGTAGCCTCATTGGAAGAAGTATTAGTAATCACAGAAGAGTTTAGTTAATACTCTAATTATAGCTTGAATTATAATAAAACTGAAATTCTCCTTCTCAATCATCATACATTTTGGCAAGATTTTCACAAATTTGGAATGAAATGATCCCCATTATTGATGAAGTATTTAGGCATACACTTAACACCGGACCCCCTACGGTATAAAAAACTAAATGTGGAAGATTTGGTTCAGAACCTTCAACATGACCTTTCTAGATGGAAATCCCTACCTATTTCATTGTGGGGGAGGATCAATCTTATCAAAATGAATGTGCTTCCTAGGATATTCTTTCCGTTAAATATGAGCAATATATGGTTACCTATCTCTTTCTTCCAAAAGATGCATGCCATTATTTCAGAATTCTTGTGGTTAAATAAAAGTCCTAGAAGGACCTACAGCAAACTTACTCTACCCAAGAACAAGGGAGGATTTATTCTGCCCAACTTATTATACTATCATTGGGCTAGTCACCTACATAAAATGGGGAGGTGGGTGTCCTCCCCCCCCTTAACAGACTGGAGGACACGTATATTCCCATTTGGTTACAAATTGACAGGGATATTTTTGCCACAGCTCAGATATCCAAGCTAGCCTCATTATTTTCGCCCCTCCGAATACTTCCAGATGTAATTAAACAGTCAGTGGTGGGTGTATCCATCAAAACATTTGCCCAGGTCTGTGCATCCCTACGTATTTGCCCAAGTAAAGATACAATGCAAAAGATTGTAGGCAACCTTAATATTAGAATTGGTGAATCCCCTATTACTAAGAATTGGATTCCCCAATTGCAAGATATGCAAGTGGGTGATTTCTATCAGCCTAATGGTCTTTTGCCACACACTGGCATATTAAGCAAACTTCAAATCCCTCACAGATTCATATTCAAGATCTATCAGTTGTGGCATCTCCTCCAGCAGAGATTTGGAGAAGTATATGTGCCCTCAAGATTAAGTAACATAGTGGAGCAAGTTAAAGACTTAGCAGGGCGACCGCACGGTATCTCATTAATATATAGTACTCTCCTTGCTATCTTCTACCCAAATACGCTGTCAGGCTCTGCGATGTGGGAATCACTTATCCCTAACCATGGAGTTAACTGGTCGGATATTTGGAAGGATATGCATATGTATATCACACAAGACAGGCTAAGGGTCACTCAATTTCAAGTGCTTAAAAATATGTACTATACTCCATGCAAGCTAGTTAAAATTGGACGGTGCAATCATCTATATGCATCAGATGTGGTCAAAAAGAGGGGATGATATTGCATATTTTCTGGTCCTGTGAAAAAGTCTCACCACTGTGGATAAAAATTAAATCCCAAATGGACCCTTTACTAGGATTAGAGCTATGCTTTACTCTGAAGGTTTGCATATTGGGGGACTTATCCTCAATTACGGTCAAAGAAAGGAAATTTCATATCTCCCTTATCTCAATGACGGTTAAAAAATTAGTTCTTAAACACTGGTTGGATCAAACCATTATTTCGTATACAGAATGGCTACATGAGATGTCCTTTTATCTTAGGACGGAAAAAATGATAGCGAGTTTATGTAATAACCCAATTGCTTTTGATAAGAAATGGGGTAAATTGTATGCTCTCTATTTGAATTAGACTACCCCACCTGCTCGAGCTCTCCAGCCCAGTTTAATGGATAGTTCTCTGCATGATATAAAC
Organism: Neoceratodus forsteri; assembly: GCA_016271365.2. Taxonomy (NCBI): domain Eukaryota; kingdom Metazoa; phylum Chordata; order Ceratodontiformes; family Ceratodontidae; genus Neoceratodus; species Neoceratodus forsteri. The sequence goes on along the minus strand of JADMNL010000035.1, from coordinate 25,577,099 downwards.
AAACTGTGGTGTTTTGTTTTGAGAGGTAATTGATCGCTCCAACAGGGGTGGGGGAGGTAGGGAAGGAGGGAGGGGTGGGGAGTGATGATATTGTATGCATGACAATACCCATGTACTATTTTACCAAGTGATGTTGTTTAAAATTGTAAAACTTTTTGAATAAAAAAAAAAAAAGATGGGGGCCAAAATGAGGCAGGTGCCACATGTCAATAGGGCAGGCATCTTTGGAAGGGTGGTAGGCTGTACAGGGTGTGGGTGTGTGGGTACGCCATGGTCATGGACTGGGCTTGGAGGATGGTGGGGTGGTTGTATGGTCTGTAGATGACTGACTAGCCTGAGGGAGGAACTGTGGAGGTTAGGGAGGAGTCTAAGTGGCAGGACAGATGAGTATGGTAGGCATCCTGGGGGGGGATAGGGGATGGCAAAGGAGGACACAGGAAGAACAACTAGGGAGTGAAACCGACCCCAGTATCAGAGGCAGTAACAGAAAAGACAGGAGAAGGGAGGAGGTGCCCGAGGCGAAGGAGGGCCTTGTGATGGGGAGAAAGAGACCACGAGGAGTTCTAGGGGAGACAGTAGATGGCTGCAGGTAGGGAAGGACCAGGGATGGCACAGAGGGAAACAAGTAGGAGGGGCAAACCAATAGGGGAAGAGATGTAGGTGGGGTATTGACTAGGAATAGATTCAAACCTCTGCTATGGGAGTGAGAGGGGGAGCAGGAACATACTGAAGGGGGGAGGACAAGTGGGGCATGAGAGGGATGGCAACAGGTAGGGGAAGAGATAGCGAGGACGAAAGGGTAGAAGAGGGCTAGTAAGGAAGGAGGGGGTGGTGACTGGAGGAGAGAAGGCTATGGGAAGGGGGAAGCTGGGAGGGGCATCACTATCGGGCTAGAAGGGAATGGGGGCTCTAAATCAGCAACAGCAGGGATAGGAGAGGGGTTGGAAATCAGCATGGGAGGAGGAGAGGTCAACATGGGAAGCCCAGTAGGAAATAGTCAGGCTGGGAAGGGGTTCAAGGGGAATGGGAAGAATAAGGCAGAGAAAAGGGGTGAGGTGGAAGTAGGGGGTACAGATACAGAAGTCACAGAGGGTGCAGCTGGCGGGGTTAAGGGGCAGGGAAGAATGAATACTGGGGTGTGGAAGGGGCATTAGAAGGGAAAGGGGGTAAGGGATGGGGGGTACTCATCCTGGGGGATTCTATACTGAAATGGGTGAGATGGGGCAGAAAGGGGGAAAGGCACAGCCGTATTTGGGTTGAAGCTGTCCCCAGGTTGCCTGCAGGAGGGGCAGGGCAGGCACTGCTCAAGCATGCCACGAGAGGGAGGAAGAAACCTCATTTACTGTTGCATACGCATACAAATGACTTGGCAGGGGAGACTGTGAAAGTAGTGAGGGGGAGGTTCAAGTAGTTGGGCAGGCAGTGTGAGGGGGTGGGGAAGTTGGTGGCATTCTTAGAGGTACTGCTGGTACCATGTGCAAGTATGGGGAGGAAGGGTAGGCTTGAGGAGTTCAACGAGTGGCTGAGGGATTGGTGCCACACCAAACATTATGGGTTAGTGACTAATTGGGGTAGGGCATGGGGGGAATATTGGCTTGTATGCAGGGGACAGGGTACACTGGAGCAGGAAGGGGAGGGGAGTGTTAAAGGCAGCATTACTGCTGGCCCACTGGCACTGAGGGTTGAGGTGCTGGACACCACACTTCACACCACTCAGGTGATCCGGGTTCGGACGTGAGCCCAGGCTGCCAGGGGTCGGTAGGGGAGGGATAGGATTGAGTGTCTGGAGAACTCCTCTCCTATCCCGGGATGGGATCCAGGGACCCACCGCTCTGTAGCGGCCCCTGGTGACAACCAGGGGTGCTACTAGAGTGGTGTAGTAAAGGGAGTGGAGTGTGGCGGATGTTGGCATGCTGTGCCTAAGCGTCATTGCTCACCCACACTCTGCAAATGGGAGAAAAGTGGAAAATTGGCTACGGTCAGGCAGCAAAAGCTTCCGACCCCTGCTGACAATTCTTAGGCATGGTACTTTCACTTCCAAATACCTAAATAGCACATATAAGCAAGCAACATTTGGCTTTGACAAATGCTTGTTCTCCAAGCTGCAGTGCAGTGATCAAGGGGCGGCTGTGAGAGGTAAGAAGTTTGCAGCCCTGAGCAGCAGACTATGGGAATCATAGACACGGCAGTGGTAACTTAACTCAAAGGGATAAAAAAATTGAGATTGTTATTTTCCCTTTTTTATGGGTTTTTTTTCATGAGCAGGTGGTTGTACAGGAAGAGTGCCCGGAGAGGAAGTTCAAGCTGTAAGTCTGACTAGCGCTAAGCACGTGACTGTGCTAGCGTTATGAATTTAAAATGATAAAGTGTTTTCTTTAAGAGGATGCGCTTGACAGCAGGGCAAAGTAAGTTTTGTTTCTTAAAGTGGAGACTACAATATAAACTAACAGGCTGAAATAAGAGTGCTCTGTTGAGAGGAGGCTGGGAGCTGAAAGCATAGAAATGGCAGTGGGGGCCGAATGAGCAGCAAATGGGGGGGGGGGGTACACTAGGCTACATAGACACTGGTCCAAGGGAGCAGAGTCATGACAGAGACAAGGACAACTGTTTGTTAGTGGGCTTATGCAAATGAAATGAATGAAGCTCTCTGTCAATTGGAGCACTTCATTCATTTCAAGTGCTTGGCCAGTGTAATGTCGGATCAGTTCTAGATGCCCGAATGATTCCTGACGCGGAAAGCGCATGCCTGGACAGTGAGACAGAATGAACTTCTCCTCTACTGCAAGCCCTGCAGGATCTGTTCCGGGCACGGTGCATTGAAGTCTGAGAATTTATTTCAGCAAGTTTGGATAATGTGTATATATATATATGTATATGTATGTGTATATATATATATATATATATATATATATATATACTGGAATCATCTCAATGCTGGTGCCACTTTAAATCTAACCCTTACACCAATTCCCCCTACCCACAAAGGAAAATGTCCAGCGTTGTATTCATTTTTAAGTCTGGAAGTTATCTTTTTTTGGGGGGACTACAAGTAAATCATTCATTTTTCACTATAAATAGTGTGAAATTCATTCTCTGGCAACCTGTTCTCGTGGAGTGAGAGAGAGAGGTTGACAACTGACTTTGGTCATTGTTTTAGCTGTATTGAAATATTTAACAAATCTAACTTAGTACTTTGTGCTTTAATGCTATGTGCTTTAATTTTTATGTACCCATTCTCTAATACTTAAATCCTTTACAACTCTGATTATATGATTACTTGTATGTATCTGTATTTTAATTAGCTTCCTTATATATTTGATTAATAGGTGGTGTCCCCAACAGCCCATGTTCACCATTTGGAGGGATGGGCAGGTCACAATTTGACTTTTGTGGGGGGGGGAGCAGGTCACAGTTGGTCTCTGACTGGGGAGGGCTGGATGACTGTTGTTCCTGGGGTTGGGAGGGACAGCTGCAGTCAAACTGGGGAAATAGTGAAGGTCACAGTTGGACTGTTGCTGTTGGGGGGGTGGCAGGTCACAGTTCTACTCTGGCTGTGGAGGGAGGTTTGATCACAGTTTGGCTCTTGCCAAGGAGGTGGGGCTTCTGACTCTTGTTCCCATGGTAGAGAGGGAGGACTGCTGCATGGGCTGGGGAGGGAAGGAGGGTCACTGTTCGACTCCTGCCATGGGGGGGGTTACAGTTGGACTCTGGCCAAGGAGTGGGGCATGTCACAGTTGGACTGTGTCTGGGGGGGAGGGTCCAGGTCACAGTTGGTCTCTGGCTAGGGAGAGATGGATGAAGACTGTTGTTCCTGGGGTGGGGAGGGATGACTGCACTCAAACTGGGGAAATAGTGAAGGTCACAGTTGGACTCTTGGTGGGGGCAGGTCACAGTTAGACTCTGGAGGGATGTTTGGTCACAGTTTGACTCTTGCCAGGGGGATGGGGTTTCTAACTCGTGTTCCCATGGTGAAGAGGGAGGACTGCTGCATGGGCTGGGGAGGGAGGGTTACAGTTCGACTCCTGCCATGGGAGGGGAGGTCACAGTTGTACTGTGGGCAGGGAGTGGGGCATGTCACAGTTGGACTGTGGCTGGGAGGTGCATGTCACAGTTGGAATTTGGCCGGGGGGAGGGTTCAGGTCACAGTTGGTCTCTGGCCTGGGAGGGATGGATGCTGACTGTTGTTCCCGGGGTGGGGAGGCAGGGCTGCTCACTGCTGCACTCTAACTGGAGAAGGAGCGAAGGTCACAGTTGGACTCTTGAGGGGGGCAGATCACAGTTCGATTCTGGCTATGGAGGGAAGGTTGGACATAGTTTGACTCTTGCCAGGGAGGTGGGGCTGCTGACTCTTTGTTCCCATGGTCTGCGCCCAGTGATTTGTCCACCTTCAATGCTAGCAGCCCCTCACTCACTGTATCCTCATATCACTACATCTGTGCCCCCTTCCCAGGCTCCTTTTCTCCCTCTTGAAGACACTGGTCTGTTCTTATCCCTAGTTAAGACGTAACAGATGTATTCATTTAGTATCTCTGCTTTTTCTCCATTATCCTTCTCTCACTACTCCCCTTTCTTCAGCCTAGCAATCCCATTTTTCTTGTCTCTTTTCTCACTTATATAGCATAAGAAAGCCTTCTCCCCCTTCTTCTTTTTTAATTAAATAAGTTTTATTCGATTTTTGAACTAGTTACAAAATCAATTACAGGAAAAAGGTAACAGTCAACATCATAGGTTCAACATTTAGAAACATTTGTAAGACTGCATGTCAGGCTTAGTTATGTCTGAAAACTACACAATCTTAAAATTCAAATAAAATAAAACAAACATTAACAAATTAAATCTTTAATAACACCCCCCTTAAAGACATCAAGTGTATAAGTTCACCTCACTACAAACGATAGAACAATCAGTGACAACTCCTAACGTGAAAGTTAAGTTCTTTAGGGTTTCCATGCAGATAATAAAGCATCTAGGGTGCCCCATTCATCTAGGTAATGTTGCAATCTATTACTTATCCTGGCGATATGCTTTTTTAACTGAAGGTCCAATAACATTTCTCTATGCCCATCTATACAACATTGTAGGCAAAGAGTCATCTGTCCAGTGCCTCATAATTATAAGTTTAGTCACAGCAGCAATTAGGGCTATAAAGAGTTTCCTAGATTTCAGTGTTCCTGTGGGATAGTGATTAAGCAAGCAAACTTCTGGCAGGAACAATAGAGGATCTAACGAGTTCTTGATATTACGCCAAAATATTTGAATTTTAAGACATGTCCATAACATATGATAGAGGTCTCCATTTACTGCTGAACATCGGCGACATTGAGAAGAGGGAAGTCTCCCAATCTTGTGAAGTTTCTGGGGGGTAAAATAAAGATTATGCATAATGTTAAATTGTATGAGATGCAGTCGATCTTGTTTGACAAATCTGTATAAGTTAATCCATGTTCACTGCCAGAAGTCTGCTTCAGGTGGGAGAGATAAATTATGGACCTAGTAGTAACATATACCTTTGGGTAATTGGGCATCTAGGACCTGTAATTCTTTATATACCTTGGAGATTGGGTGCGACTGACCAGCAGTATTTAAAAGAGAGGATAGATCAGTGTTGGGAAGGTCAAGTTTTCCTATTGTAGCTAAAAAGGAGACTATTGTGTGTCTAACCTACCAATATTTAAAGGGGCACTCCTCTATATCGGGGACATTTTGTAAAAACTGATTATATGAAAGCACTTTGCCATTTGGAGCAACATCCATAAGTCTCATTCCCATCAGAAAGGGCCAGAATGCTTCTGGAATAGGCCATTGCTGAATTTTGAAATGAGGGTTGTTTAAAAGTGGTTGTTCTCCAGCTATATGCCAGTTTAAATTCAGATGACGTTGTATTTGATGCAGAGCTCTCAATGACCATCCCATTGGATTTTTGCCCACTGTGCTAGTTTAGTAATACAAATAGCGCCATAATAAGTAACAAAAGACGGTAGAGAAAGATCACCATTAGATTTGGGCTTGGTTAATTTATGATATGTCCTACAAACTGTTCTATCTTTCCAAATATATCTGTTAAGTAAATTCCGGAGAGTGGAAAACCATGATTTGGGGAAATATGGAGCTAACATATTTAGGGGGTATAAGATCCGATTCAGCACATTCATCTTGACTGTGCTGATCCTTCCTCACAGGGAAATTGGTAAAGCACTCCCCCTCTCAAGGTCCAATTTTATTATCTGAATTAATTTAGTGAAGTTCTCTTTGATAATCGTGGGAAAATCTTTGGAGAATTTAATGTCCATGTAGGTAAGAATTTTGGATTTCCAATTTAATCTGAATTTTTCTACATCTGCACGCAGTAGTTTGTTATTCAGAGGAAAAATACTAGATTTTGCTAAATTAAGTTTATAGTCTGAAACTTTTGAGAAGGACTCAATCTCTTGTAGTAGGATTGGTATACCGTCTACTGGGTTTTCTATGTGTAATAGTAAATGGTCAGAGTAAGCTGATAAAAGGTGTTGTTGTGCTCCTATACGGATTCCCTGTAGGTTCTGTGTTATGAGTAATCTCCATATAAAGGGTTCTAAATAAAGGTTGAAAAGAAGGGGAGAGAGAGGACAGCCTTGTCTGGTGCCTCAGAGCAATGGGAATGAGTTAGATAGGTAACCAATGCACCAAACATTGGCTGTTGGGGATGTATATAGCAATCTGTCCCAATCGATGAATGACTGTGGGAAGCTAAAATGAAGTAAGGCAGTGAAGAGGAAGTGCCATGAGACACAGTGGAAAGCTTTCTCTGCATCTAGGGCAATAAGGGCAGTTGGAACAATTGAATTGACGGTTAGGGAGAGGAGGTGTAAGAGGCGATGCATATGATCACCCGAGGAGCTACCTGACATAAAACCAACCTGTTCTTTAGTAATTAGTGTGTCCAGTAAGGGTCCCATACGGTTAGCTAATACTTAAGCCAGAATTTTGACATCTACATTAAGTAAAGAAATGGGACAGTAATTTTCAATATAATGGGGTTCTCGACCCGGTTTGGGGATTATGGTAATCAGAGCCTCAAGATATGTGCAATCAGCAATGCCATTTTACTACCAAAAGTTAAATACATTTGTCAAAAGAGGGGAAAGCTCCGTAACATATAGTTTATATAAATTAGCTGGGAAGCCATCTGGACCATTTATCTATGGGGAGTTGTTTAATCACTTGCTCAACTTCCCATTCTTGAATGTAAGAACTCAAGAGAGGGATTTTATTTGTGGGTAAAGTCGGGACAGTCAGTTGATCAAAATAGCTTTGAATTTGTTGTTCTTCTGGGATCACTTCTTTTGCTATGTTATACAAATCTCCCTAGTATTGTGCAAAACCTGAGACTACCTCTCTCAGATTAGTAATTAGTGGACCATTTCTTGTAAAATACAAGCCTGGTACCTGTCGAGTAGACTCAGCTTGTTTGATACGAATAGACAAGAGCTGACCAGCCCGTTCCCCGGATTCTAAATATTTAATTTTGGTTCTTTTTAAGGAAAGCTCAGCTTTTTGGGACATAAGATCTGAGAATTGGGAATGAAGCGAATGTAGTTTGATCCAATCAGTTTCTAGGGAATGTTGGCTAATGGATATTTCCAGGGATTTAAAATCCTGCAATATTTTTTCAGTCTAAGTTTTGAATTTCTTAGCTCTGGTAGAGGTTAGATGTGCACATTCCCCCCTGAAAGCACATTTTAGGGCTGACCAGACTACATCAATGCAGGGAACTGATCCGATGTTGTACTCTAGGAAGGATGTAATAAAATTTTTAAGATGGGTCTTGGTAGCGGGAATTTGGAGTAACTGTGTGTTTAGTCACCACAGTGAGTCTCTTTTGATCCCAGGTCCTAAAACACATGTAAAGGAAAGAGGGGAATGGTCAGATATTACCCACGGGTGAATTGTTGCACCTGATATATCTGGTAGAGTGTGGGAACTAATCAGAAAGTAATCTATACGTGGGCATGTGTGGTGGGGCAAGAGAAAAAAGTATACTATTTTTCAGTAGGATTCAGCACTCTCCAGATATCAAGTAGGCCTAGTCCATTTATAAGTTCTTTTAGGGCTGTCTGTGCAAGCGAGAGACTAGACCGCTTATAGTCCAATCTATCTAGAATAAGTTGAGGGGTAATATTCCAATCGCCTCCTAAAAAGATTGTTCAGGGTGAATTGGAGGAAGCCAATTCTGTCAGATTTGTAAAAAATTTTGGGGAGTCTGTGTTTGGGCCGTATATAGAGCCAATTGTAATTTGGTGAGAACCAAGGGCACCATGAAGCAATAAATAGCATCCCTGGCTATTCCAGAGCTCGTGTTTCAGCTTAAAGGGAACACTTTTGTGAAATAAGATTGCAACTCCCCCTTGGTTGGTAGCCATCCCTGCTCCAAAAGCTTGCCCTACCCACCCTCTGTGCAAGAGGAGAGTATCCTCCTTTCTGAGGTGGGTTTCCTGCAGGCAAACAATATTAACTTTGAGATTCCATAAGTGCTTTAGAATAACCTGTCACTTACATCTATCACTGGCGCTGTTCACATTCCAGCTTAAAAAATGAATATAGACCAGACATTTTTTATTAATTAAGTGGTGATATGGAGCATATAAATATGAGGTAAAGCATATGTAGTAATAAGTATAAATACTTGACGTCTTTTTCTATCTTGAGGAAAAGGGATAATCCAAGAATCTTTTGGCCCTCCCCCACCCTCAAAACCCCCCAAATGTCCCTTATTAACTACCCCCAGTTCTACCAACTGTACCACCAAGTTTAATCTGTCAGGTAATGTCGTAAAGCTAACCTATAAGCAATAGTTCCATCCGCAGTCCCCCCCTTTGCCCTCCTTTTTTTAAGAAGTAGATATCCATTCATAATAAAAAGAAAACAAAAAGAGGTAACAAATGAACTGTCAAATTGCTGTAAATAGAAGAAGTTAATTTATCTGAAGGGAACTATTCTTCCTTCTTAATAAAGATATCTCTCTCGCTGATGAAATAAGATCTATTGTTCTATGTATTAGTAAACGCCGATATATTAAAAAAAAGGAAAAAATGACCCCTTGAGCAATATAACTATGAACAAGTAGGCAAGTCTCATAACGTTGCTTGTTACTTCACAAGCAGTCTATGGAATCAGTCATCATCTATTTTGAAGTGGACTGTCCACGGAGTTAAACATGAAGCTGGAGAAAATATGAACCCTTTTCTAAGAAAAGCCAGTTCTGTAAGATTGATGGTGAAGAAATGTGTGCTGAGAGGCTAATCTGATGGTGATGAAGTGAGTTAGATAGTGATGCGGGTCATAGGTAAATTGTCACATTGCAATCGCTTTCCAAGTTCAATAAAAGGAGTGTAAAGACCTAGTAGCATTGGCACAAAAAAGCTGCCGCTACCATCATTGAATTGAATAACCATTTTGTTTCGGGTGAGGGATTCATCTGAACAGATCCGGAAGTGCAGTTTTTAATTCACTCAATGCTTGGTCTTGAGATTTGTACATCTGTCAGTGGTCCCCAAACTTAACTTGTAAGACCGCAGGGTATCTGACATGGAATGGTTTGCCAGCTACGATCAATTTAGAGATGAGTGGATGTAATTCCTGATGTTTCAGCCTGACCGACTGGGGAAAGTCTTGAGCTATTCTTACTCACCTTCCTTCCCATAAGACCTCCTGTAGAGCTTTCACCCGGGCCAAAATGTGTTTATCTAAAAAATTGAACAGTTTAAAAATAATAGGCCTGGGTGGGAAGCCGGGTGGTGGAGGTGGACGAAGTGCCCGATGAGCTCTCTCCACTATGTAAGTAGTACCATTTGGGGATGGCCCTGCTATTTTCTCACACAATTTCTGGATAAAAAGAATAGGCGAAGCGCCCTCTTCTTGTTCTGGGATGCCAATCACCAGGAGATTATTCCTGCAGCTTCTCCCCTTCACATCCTCAAGTTTCTCCTCTATTTTTTTAATTCTCTGATGTACTAGGGTTTGGTCTATGGCTGATTTGTCTTGTTTCTTTTCCAGAGAGACTAGGCGAGCTTCTGAGTCACCGACTCATGTTGTAAGGGTGTCCATAGCTATTTTAATTTCATGCAGGTCTTCTGTTATGTCAGTTATTGACTCCTGCATAGGTCTCATAATTACTAGAATGCATTCTTCAGTCAGTGGAGTGGTCCCAGCAGTTGTTTTCGGTGTTTGTTGCTTAGGCTGTTTTGGGGCCTTGTCTTTTTTGGGAGATGGTGGCGGGGAATGCCGTGGCGGTGCTTTGTGCATGTAAGCTTCCATTGTTGGAAGTTGTTAGGAGGCAGAAGGAACTTAGACGCTGAATCAATTAAAAATTACTTGTAGAGTCCTCTAAGAAATGATTTAGTGATGGGTTTTTGCGGGCTCGGAACAGAGTGAAGGGAGTCTGCTGCTTGCTATCTAGGCTGCCATCATGTGACCCCCCTTCTCCCCTTCTTGATTCCTTCAGCTATCTGTAGTTCCTTCTGTACCTTAGCTCATCGGACTTCCTTACTTGCAAACCTTAGGTAATTTTCCTTATCCACCTCTCTCTTGGTCTTCCTAAATTTTCTATAGGCTAACCTCTTTTCCCTTACTGCCTGGGCAACCCCAGAACTGAACCAGCTGGGTGCTTTGACCTTTGTGTTTTTCCCCTTAGCCTAACACACTCCTCTGTTGCAACCAGTATCCCTTCCTTAATTATTAACCAGCTTTGGTCCACCCAATTCTGCTGTGATGCCTGCCACATTGCTCCTTAGCACTTCATTCATCTTCCTGAAGTCCGCCCTCCTAAAATTCAAGATTTTGGTCTTTGTCAGGATGCTTTCCCTGCCCATATCCAACTGGAACCACACTGCAATGGTGACTCCCACCCAGGGGCACTCTGGCCCTTATCTCCTGTACATGCTAACCATTTATGAGCACCAGATCAAGAATTGCCTCTTATCTTATTTATTTGAAAAGGTTACACCAGGAAAGACAACATGAGCCGTAAACAGCTCATTTCCAGAAGTGTTCTGGGGGAAGGGTTGCAAAATGGGGGATACAGCAAAAACATAACAAAATAAAACACATACAGTGCAATTCAAATACATAAAGTGTAGTATTAATACAATACATTTCAATCCTAGACAACAGACAGTATCATATAAAAAGAAAGTGGTAGATAACAAATTAAAAGTCAGAAACATAGGATGAGACATACCGGGTTAAACAAAACATTATTCAGATATAACATATATAATAGAAAAACAGGAACTGGTAACCTATAAGGTACAGGCCAGATGGAGAACAAAAAGTAGTAGGCTGAGTACATGGTTACTAAATACTAATTTAGATCTCAGAGGTTACTAAGTGCTAATATGGATTTAGAAATAAAGCAGTTATAACTCAAGTGGGCGTGAGGGGAGGACAGAGTGGGTGGAGGAAGGATAGGAGGGACAGAGGAGGTGTAAGCCAAGAACTATACCCCTTCAGGATGTTGAGAACCTTGCAAGGGGACAGAACCCGGCAGAAGAAGAGAAGAGAGAGGGGGGGAGGAAGGCTAAGAAGGAGAGAGAGAAAGAGAAGGGGCAAGCCAAGAACTAATCCCCTTCAGGATGCTGAGAACCCTGCAAGTGGACAGGACCCAGCTGAAAATGAGGAGGGGAGGGTAGTAATGGGAGGGAGGAGGCAGGAGGTAGGATAAAGGTGAGCAAGAGGCTCTAGCTAGAGGTAACCTAGAGAAGGAGAGGGTAGGCATGAGAGGTGGGAAGAGTGGGTGGTGGGGGGGAATAGAGGGTGGCCGGGGGAGGCAATGGGAAATTTTTCAGGAGAAAAGGGTATTTGGTGCAGTTACAGCAATGAACAGTGTGCTTATGGAGCAGGAGTGAAAGTGAGTGGCAGGATTGTGCAGAGCAAATTTCTAGCAGGAGGGAGTTCCAGGTATCGGGGGAACTTCTATGAGATGGTGGATCAGCCAGACAAAGTGCGCCATGGTTGGAGGGCCAGAGTTCTGTGGGTGAATGTGAGAAGGGTATAGCAGGATGGGAGAGGGGTTGATAAGTGTGAGGACAAAAAGGGCGACAGATAACCAAGACAGAACTTCCTAACTAAATTAACAATGTGTGACAGGTGCCTGGCATGGACAGAGGAAAAGGAGAGCGAGGAATAAAGGTCACAGTGATGAGTACATGGGCAGGCAACTGAGAATGTAGTGGCAGAAGGAGTTGAAGGGAGTGTCCAGTCTGGATAGGGTGGTTTTAGGAGCGGTGCTGTAGACTATGTCCCCAAAATCAAGGACAGAGACAATCATCTTTTGGACCATTTCTATCCTGGCTTGCTGTGGGAGGCAGCTGCGGTGTCTGTACAAAGCACCAAAATTAGGGAGTAATTTTTTGTGGATGGCATCAATGTGTACCCCAAAGTCAAGATTCTTCTCTAGCCATAGTCCAAAGTACTTAAATGTGGCTACATTATCCAATGTTGAGCCAGAGAGGGTGTGGAAGGTGGGAATGGAATCAAGCCTGGCCAGTTTTGTCTAGATAAGTGTAGTAGTGGAGGCTGACAGGAGATGGGGAGGGAAGTGGAGGCAGGGGGTGCAGAAGGGGGATGGAGGAGGGATGGAAGAGAAGTAGGGTGAATGGATGTCGGGGAGAAAAGGAGGGGGAGGCAGACCAGGGGAAGGGCATGGTGAGTCGCTGGTGGTAGAGAAAAAGGAAAAATAGATTTAGGGGAGAGAAGAGTAGCAGTGAGGGGGGAGAGGAGGGGTGGATTGGGAATCAGGTGAATGGGAGCAATAGCTGAAGTCTGGATGAGGTGTAAGTAGAGGTCCTGCTCTTACAATATGTAAGGTGAGTCCAGGCCTATACAGGGGAAGACAATCATTGAAAGTAGGGGAGGAGAGGGCAAAGAGAGTAGAAGGTAACACTAAAATGCAGCTGAGTATACAGTGGCGTGAAAAAGTATTTGCCCCCTTCCTGATTTTCTCTATTATTGCATATTTGTCACACTGGATGTTTTCAGGTCTTTAGACAAAATATAATATTAGATCAAGGGAACCTGAGTGGACAAATAACACTTTTTTTTTTTTACTTATTTCATTTATTTAATGAAAAAGTTAACCAACACCAACTGGCACTGTGTGAAAAAGTAATTGCCCCTAGTTAAATCAGCCCAATTAAAGGGATAATTAGAGTCGCTGATTGAACACAGCCAGGCTTGATTACATCCAGCCCTGCTCAATATAAACCCTCACTTATTTTGGCCCTTACCATCAGAGTCACATTGCCAGTACAAAGATTCAACAAGCACATTATGCCATGATCAAAGAGAAGTTCCTGAAAAGATCAGAAAAACATTTTGTTGCCCTCTATCAGTCTGGAAAGGGTTACAAAGCTATTTCTAAGGCTCTGGGACTCCATCGAACCACAGTGAGAGCCATAATCTCCAAATGGAGAACACTTGGAACAGTAGTGACCCTTCCCAGGAGTGGCGGCCTGCCAAAATTACTCCAAGGGTGCAGTGTAAAATCATCCAAGAAGTCTCAAAGGATCCTAAAACAACATCCAAAGAACTGCAGGCTTCTCTTGCCTCAGCTAAGGTCAGTGTTCATGACTCCACAATCAGAAAGAGACTGGGCAAAATGGGTTTCATGTGAGAGTAGTAAGGCGGAAACCACTGCTAACCAAGAAGAACATAAATGCTCGTCTCTCATTTGCCAAGAAGCACCTGGATGATCCACAAGCCTTTGGGAAAATGTTCTATGGACAGATGAGTCCAAAGTGGAACTTTTGGACAACATGGATCCCATAATGTCTCCATAAAGCAAACACAGCATTCCACAGTAAGAACACCATACCAACAGTCAAACATGGTGGTGGTAGTGTGATGGTGTGGGACGCTTTGCTGCCTAAGGACCTGGATGACTTGCCATAATTAAAGGAACCATGAATTCTGCCTGTACCAGAAAATTCTTAAGGAGAATGTCCAGTCATCCTTCCGTCAGCTGAAGCTGAAGCGAGTTGGTCATGCAGCAAGACAATGATCCAAAACACAAAAGCAAGTCCACATCAGAATGGCTAAAAAGAAGTAAAATTAAAGTTTTAGAGTGGCCTAGTCAAAGTCCAGACTTAAACCCAATAGAGATGCTGTGGCAGGACCTGAAACGAGCAGTTCATGCTCGAAAACCTACCAAATGTTACTGAATTAAAGCAGTTCTGCCAGGAAGAGTGGGTTAAAATTCCTCCACAGTGATGTGAAAGACTGATATTGAATTATAGGAAGTGTTTGGTTGTGTCATTGCAGCTAAATGTATGTGAACTAGTTATTAAGTGTAAGGGGCAATTACTTTTTCACACAGTGCCAATTGGTGTTGGTTAACTTTTTTCATTAAATAAGTGAAATAAAAAAAAAAAACAAGTGTTATTTGTTCACTCAGGTTCCCTTTATCTAATATTACATTCTGTCAAAAGACCTGAAAACATCCAGTGTGACAAATATGCAATAATAGAGAAAATCAGGAAGGGGGCAAATACTTTTTCACGCCACTGTATATGTGGCATAGAAATAGAGTATTTAGCTGCCTGGAATCACTGCAAGGGTGACAGACAGTGAGGAAGAGGGGGCAGAGTGTGCAGTAGTGTGTACCTAATAGACAGGAGTGCTGACTACTGTATAGGAAGAAGCCAATGAGAGAGGGAGGGGAGGAGCTGAAATTTATGTAATAGAGGCTGGGGTCGGGTGGGAGGGTGAGAGAAAATTCAATAGTACAAGATTGCAGGCTGTAGAAAAATAGCAGGGAGCTAAACCGAGCTAACTCAGTAGTACAATAGCAGCCAATGGTAGCTGTGGAGCAGACAGGAACCACCAATGGCATGGCACAGAGATAGAGCACTTGGGTTAATATTCCAATACTGACACTGTAGTGCAGCATGGGGGGGGTGCTGCACTTCTGAGGTGCTGTTTTTCAGATGAGACGTTGAACCGAGGTCCCATCTGCCTGGATTGGTGGTAGTTCAGGTGGATGTTAAAGATCCCATGGCACTTATCGAAAAGAGTAGAGGAATTTTTTTATTGCAATATTAGAAAATGTCATTAATACAATCTTTTACAGGATATCTTCACCTTCAATTTCAGTAACTGCTAGCATGCATACCACATTTAAATACTGGATCAATAAAATAAGTGTAATTTTCTAATTATTTAGGTCCATGCAGGAAAATTCATTTAGATTTCATATTCCTAGATCAGAGTATTCATGTCAAACTAAAGCATTTAAGAAGTTACAATAAAAATCAAGACTTATAATCTCCTTCCACCTATTTCTTAAATCAGCCCCACACTGGACAGATTCTTTATTTTGCTACTATATGCCACCTAGCAGTTATTCTACTGTATTAACCTGTTATAGACTTAGACCAATGCTTTCACCAACTCGCATGCATATGCTGTGGAAATGAATTTTTTTTCTTTTTTATATATCCCCGTACCTCTGTGTTAACCCTCCCAATCAGACCCGATAAATTAATATTTTTCTTTTGCAGCACATACTCACATCTAATCTGCCAGATAACCCATTTAATTGCCGCCATTACCACCCTAACAGTCCCTTTATGGAATTTCTTCCATTCTTTCCCAATTTGACCATATACTAAAGTATCATAGTTCATGTTCATAAACTGTGGCATTTTCCATTCGCTAGCTAACAGATTACAAAGCCTATCTATATATGAACATTCGAAATAGAGATGAAGCATTGTTTCATTGTTATCTACACACTCTTCCCTTAGATAAGTTCTTTCAGTTATCCCTATGTGATAGTAGTTACTGTACATCTTACATTCAAGTGATCATGGCAGCAAAGTCACAGGGTATCCTACACTTTTGGGGGGATCCAAACTTCAGTGAGCTGAGCTGTAACCTCTATAATTTTGATGGTACTTGGAAGTGTAAAGCACGGAGTTTGTGTCACCTCCACAGCAAGAATTTTTTTGTATCTCCTTTTGCAGTGTATACCCCGTATCTTGAAACATGATCTTCCACCCTTTCAGTTTTTTAAACAACTCTTTTAAATAAAAGGATGACCCAAAAGAGGGTATCATACAGGGACTCCAATTCTGAGTCTCCCAATTTTGAAGGAAGGAGCACTCTACCCTGAAGAAGTTTACCAAAAGTAAGGGAAGTAAGATGGAGTATATATATATATATATATATATACACACACATATTATATATATATATATATATATATATATATATGTGTGTGGAAAAAGAAAAACACGGGGTGGACCTCTTTGATAGGTCTAGATGTAATTAACTTTTTAACCGGATTTAACCTGCTGCCCCAAAGCAGTCAGAATGCAATGCTAAAATTTTTTGTCTTCAGTTTAGCTGGTAGTGGGAAGATGTTGCTTACTAACAAAAACAGGGGAATGATAAATGTTTTAAACATATAAATTATTTTCTTTTTTGTCATAGGAAAAGATTTCCTCATGTTTATTTTTTCCTCAGCCTTATTGATACAATCTTCCCAATTTGTACATACAGAGTCCAGGGTCCCAAAGGTAATACCTAATAGTTTTTATGGGGAAGTTGATATCTGTATTCCTGCTTTAGACTCATTTATCCCTTCTCCTGATCCATGAACAATTATAGCTCCATCTTTTTGTTTATTAATTTTTGAGCCTGAGAGTACAGAGAAAGCAGAGACTACTTCTACTGCATTTACTCAGAATCCTTATTTGCTCCCATAATGGTGACATCATCTGCATAGACTATAGCTACAGGACAATCTTGCTGGTTTAAAGCTTTAATATGAATGATTTCCCTCTCTTGATACAGTTTTCTAAGTAGTGGGTCGATGGTGAAAACGTAGAGCAGGGGGCTCAAAGTGTACCCCGTCTTACTTCTCTTAGGATTCTAATACTGTATGCCTACCCATTCTATTGTTTACTACTGGACTGGTAGAAGCATGTTTGTATAAAATTTGGACCCAATTAAGAAAACTATCTGGGATTCCATACTGTTTTAACTCAGCAAAAAGATAGTCACATGGTACTGCATCGGAGGCTTTGGATTGGTTAATTGTAAATAGGATTCATGGAGTACCCTGCTGGCCAAATACTTCTCTGATTACCTTCAAATTATCTATCATTGTGCACTGTGGAATGGCACACACCTGCACAGGTGAGATGATGTATTGCGCGACTTTTGCTAATCTAGCGCATAGAATTTTACTTAACAACTTCCAATCCAAGTTCATTAGGCTGATAGGCCTCCAATTGGTAAGCATGGATTTTTCTCCTTTCTTGTATAAGAATATTGGAAGACTTATCAGCCAATGAATCTAGGAAAGGAACCTCCGCAGCCGGAATATCATTAAATAATATTAGCAAATAGTTCACTATAAGCTCTATGGTTTTTTCATAGAACTCCCCGGGTGGCCCATCTGGGCCTGGGGATACCCCGTGTTTTACTGCTGAAATGGCCGACTGTAATTCTACCTTTGTAATGAGTGTTATCAAGAATTTTGTTTCCCCTTTTGGTATACTAGGGATCTGTAGGCCCTGCAAGAAACTGTTTAGAGAGTCCCTGTTAGACATGAACTGTAAAAATAGGTTTTGTGCATGATTATCTACCACCTGTGCAATCCCAGGTCCTGTTTTTGTAATTATTCCAGACTCCATCTTCAGTTCAGACATAAATCTGGAATCAGTTCTCTGGCTGCAACTATCATAAGGATTTACATGTTGTGCCCTCCCTTGTGTTCCAAATTTTTGTTCTAAAAATAAAGTCTGGGCTCTGTCGTACTGATGTTTCTTCATCTCTGACTTCATTACATATATTTGGTCTAAAAAATCTTCCCCAGACTCTGTAGCTTGAGATATTAATATTTGTAGTTTCTTCCTAAGTTCAAGGTAATTCAAATATTTTGTGGTGGAGGCTTGTTTTGCCATTTGGCTGCAATAAGTACTGATGTCATGTTTTGTGTCTTGCCACCACATCAATAAGTTATCGTATAACTCAAACACAGAGAGGCAGGCCATTATTTCTGCCTGTAACCCTATCCAAAAATCTGGCTCTTCTAGGGAAGAGACATTAAGTCTCCAAACCGTGTTTGACTAGGGTTTATTACAGGGGTCACCAAAACGAACTGTAATCAATTTGTGATCCAAGGATTCCTCAGGTGTTACCCTGTAAGCTGTAACCGGCATCCAATGGGATAAGAAAAAAAGATCTATCCTAGTGAATATTCTTCCATTAAAAAATGTATGGGCTGGGATATGACTCATCTCTACTGCACAATCCTTTACTTTTGCATTTTTGTACATATTATTTAGAAAACTTGGGTCATGATACAGTTTCTGCGTATACCCAGTTTTATCTTGTAATGACAATATACAATTAAAGTCTTCTCCTAACACTACTGATTTTGATGTATACAAATAGGGTTGTGTAATCTTTAATACCTCAATTCTTTTATACTTTGTTTGGGGATTATAGATGTTTATAAACCCGAAACCCTGACCTTTGTGTCTAGCATCTAGTATAAGGGCTCTACCTGGTGTTAAATCTGTTAAACAAGAGACAGAAATACTTGCAATATTAAATAAAATCCCAAGTCCTGTACAAGCCTCTTCATCCAGTGATCAAAAGGATGAGCCACTGAACCATTCCTTTTTTACTGTATGTTGTTCTTGTATGATATGTAATCTCATATCCTGCAAAAAAATTATGTCGAAACATAAGTGTCTTAAGATAAAAAATGTAGTACATCTTCTTTTTGTGTTTTTTATGCTGTTTGCATTTAGCAACCCAACAGGAAGTCCCCAGTTCTTCTAATATTAAGTGATGTTAGAAGCAGACTCCCCCATAGCCTCCTCCATGGATGATTTAGTATTGGATCTTTTTGATTTTTTTTCTTCTTTTTGGACACCCTGGCATACCCGGATGTTACTTCTGTATCAGTTGTAGGATCAGGCTGTGATGAAGCCGCTGATGATGTATTTGAGTCGTCATCATCTTCTGTCCATTGCTTGCATTTTGTCAGGGTGGTAAATCTATTGCTGGTTGGGACTAGGAACTCCTTTGGTGGTTTGGGAGTTGAACCTTCCTTTTGGACCTGGCTGCATGTGACCCGACGAGATTTTTGGCATTCCCTTTTCTCTGTGAGTGGGGTGGCATAAAAGCTTCTTTAGATGCTGAAGGTAATGCCAAAGTTCAGGCTATATCTGGTGCTGCCTTACTGTTCTCTTGCATGCAGGTCATACTGAGGTGGCTGTCATCTCCTCTGTAAGGGTGTTCCCTTCTGACTGGTTGCAGATATCTTGTGTAGGATCAAGGGACCATGTAGGGATGTGAGTGTCTCTCTCTCTCTCTCTTGTCTGGGTCTATGCCCTGGGGTATCCTGAGTTTTTTTGTTGTCCGGAGGGGTTGCCTCTTGTTCCTCCTCCTCATTATTTTCTGGATTATTGCAATTTTGATCTCAGATTATAAATTAATTACTAATCTTATTAACAATAGAGTCCAAGTTAACTTAATTTCCTGTATACATGGCAATCAATATGGGTTATGAAGGAACGAACTATAGCTCAAGCAACAAGAAAGATTCAGGTCTTGATTTACCACATAAACAATAATGATGCTATTAGGAAAGAAACATTTTTTTGCTGTAGCTTTGGATGCTAGCAAAACATTTTATTTAATTAATAGAAATTATATGTGGTTTTCATTAGAAAAGTGGAAAATTCCTCTGGGAATTATAATCTTAATTAAACAAGTATATAAAAATACTTTGGTTAAATTCCAAATTATTGAATTCTTAACAGAAGATTCTAAAATGTTAAAGAGCATCTTTCTAGTAGCTGTTTGCTCCAGCCCATTCGATAATTTACCCCAACAGATGACTCCCAATAAGTATGGTTATATCAGGGCAGTGCTGTATTAGAAGTTATTTTTCATCATAAATAATGCGTTCACCGTCAAAAAATTCTAGCACGCCCATCGCTATTCATTACAGTTTCAGCGATGTCACAAAATGAAGGTTGCGGGATCGCGCTCATTCACTTTATAAGCGATAGAACAAGCCAGATTATTGTCTGTTTGCTATAATCAAAGTGATCAATCAACCAATAGGGTCCCTATAGTCGATCGATCACTTTGATCTATGAAAATCCCAACAGTAAATAATCTAAAGCTATGTGACAATATCGGCCCCATTATAAGTGAATGAGGCACGGTCCCACAGCCTTCATTTTGTGACATCACAAAACAGGGCTGAGTGGGCCAACGTGGGGGCATGGTTTGATGGGTTCTTTTTTCGACGGTGGGCTTGATTTTAATTTTATGAGTAAAATAACTTTTAATACAGCACGACTTGTTATACCACACTTCATTGGGAGCTGTCTGTGGGGGTAAGTTATCAAATGGTCTGGTAGAGGGCAGCACAACCATCAGTAGGAAGCTGCTCTTTAAATGGTGTGAGACAAGGCTGTCCCTTATCACAAACTTTATTCTTATTAGCCCTTGAACCCTTTTTACAGGTGATTAGGTCCAATTTGAATATACAAGGAATATAGTTTAATCAGGAACATACAAAATTAAGTGTTTTTGCGGATGACATTTTATTGATATTGAAAAATATAGATCTCTCTTTAAAATAATTTCTAGCTGTAGCAGCTCAGTTCTCCTCCATATTAGGATATCAGATAAATAAAAGTAAATCAGTAATAATGAAAATTTCCTGAAACAATTATTAAGATCTGAGAGAATTTGAGCAAGATTTAAGTATACAAAAATTTAGTAAATATTTGAGTATTGAACTATTTCCAGATCAGCAATTAAATATAAAAGTAAACTTTAATAAGGCAAAACAAAAAAATAGTGTTTTACTTCAAAACTGGTCTAGATTGACCCTTTCACTGTGGGGAAGAATCGCAATGATAAAAATGATGGGAAGGCCGCATTATATGTTTATTTTGCAAATTCTACTGGGTTCACCCCCAGAACCTTGGTTTCAAGATATTAAACTGATTGTGTCTAAATTCTTGTGGTGAGGGGGAAAACCTAGAATTGCATAGAATAATCTTGTTTTACCTAAAAAATGAGGGAGGAGTGAGCTGTTCAGATCCCAGGATATATATGACAGCTCACGTACTGTCGATGGTGTGTCAGTGGAGCTTTTTTTCCAGATAAGAATTCTGATTTATTTATAACTTTATTTGTTGACCTTAGGAACAAAAAAATCATATATTTTTTTAATTTTTAGTTTAGTATTTCGGACTTGAAGAATAACATTTTTGCTTCCTGGTTATTGTTAGTTAAGAAAGAATTGTTAAGTCCACAGAAATTACTAATTCCATGGCTATATGCTCATATATTGCCAAATTCAAAAATATGGAATACTAAACATAACTTTGACTTTGAAGTATTTTTGATAAGAAATTGTTTATTTGGAATGACTTGTTGTAGGGTAACAATTTTCCTACTTATCATCAAATCTTGTATAAATTAGAGGTCCCTTGTTGGAATAAATTATATTATTACATTCTCCAGAAAAAAAATTGAAATTAAAACAGATTTTCAGTAATAATCAAAGT
Source organism: Neoceratodus forsteri (assembly GCA_016271365.2). Taxonomy (NCBI): domain Eukaryota; kingdom Metazoa; phylum Chordata; order Ceratodontiformes; family Ceratodontidae; genus Neoceratodus; species Neoceratodus forsteri. The sequence continues at coordinate 25,555,512 of JADMNL010000035.1, read as the reverse complement.
TTACAGTATGAGGTTCAATTGCAAGCATCTATAATTAAAAAAGGCACTAGTAAGGTATTAACAAGATTCTATGAGTCCCTAGTGCCTAAAGTAAAAACTGCAATTAATAAGATATATAATAGATGGAATATGGAAATAAATAATACATTTTCATCTGCATACTGGGAACATTTGCGATTAAGAGGGAATAAGATTTATAAATCTGCCAAAAATAAAACTATGCAAAGAAAGATATTGGATAGGGCCTATATGATACCATATAGGATTAACAAAATCAATCCAGATTATAGCTTTTTATGTTGGCCTGGATGTAAAGAGAGGGTGCAGGTATCTTGTGTATGATCAAGGGACCAAGTAGGGATGTGAGTCTCTCTCTCTCTCGCTCTTGTCTGGGTCGATGCCCTGGGGTACCCTGAGTTTGTCTGTTGTCCGGAGGGGTTGCCTCTTGTTCCTCCTCCTCCTCATTATTTTTGTGTGAGGCCCAAGGGCAGTTCTTGAATGAATGTGTCGTGTCCTCACACAAACTGCAACATACAGGTGTAGGACAGTTTATTGCTGCACATTTGAGCTGATCACAGGCATTGCTATGGTGGGTATATGCCCCGCACCTGAAACAAGATTTAGGTTGTCCGGCATAGAAAATTAACCCTCTTCTTCTTCTGCCATATCTGGTGCTTTCTCCACTCACTCTGAAGCGCTTTTACACTGTGTACCAGCTGCCTCTGTCTCCCAAAATCTGCATTCCTCCACCTTAAGAATAGTTAGCAGGTAGGCCCTCTGTTCACTATGCATTCCAGCAGGATCACTTGTGGTTGTTACTGGTAGGTTCACAGTACAGAAGGCTGGTGTGCTAGTGGCAGTGACAATAACTTTTTCTGCGCTTTCCATATTAACCTTGGGATGTTCAAGCTGGGCTTCCTTGATACACTGGCTGGGGAAGGAAGCAGGCTCCTCCACCCAGGATACCATCCTTCTACCAAACGATAGGACTGGAAGTTCGTACCACCCCTACCACAAGAGTAGAGAATGTTTCCCCAGTGCCCTGGCCAAATTTCCCCCATTCACTGGAAATTTCACAAACAGCTTAATCTGGTTCAGTCTCATTTGACATTCATCTGTGTGTGGGGGGTAACTGTGAAGGGGAAGGGCAGCTGCAAAGTGAGTTGCTAGCGGCACACTCAAGCAGACTTGATAGACCGTGTGGCCTGTATCTGCTGGAAAGTAGTAAGTAAGTAAGAGCAGAGACCAATAGAGAGGAGGAATTAGGAGTCCAGAACTTCCAGTGTACCTTGTCCAGGGTCTGGTGTTGTGAATGGGCAGGTGGTGCGGTGTGGCTGGCTGTGGAGTGCTGAGCTGCAGCCACTTCCAGTCGTGGGTTGCCTGGTCAAGGGCTCAGCTGAAAGAGGGAGAGAGGGAAAGGTTAGCTGGGTTACAAACAGCTGTAGAGCCGGCAGAGCAAGTTAAATCAGGGGGCAGGTCAGGGCTAAACAAAAGAGATTGCAGGATGGGAGGGGGTTACATAAAGCTATCAGGGGGTGTCTGGTCTCTGGCACCAGTGAGGGAAATGGGTCTGCAGTGACATTGAGTGTTAACAGCAGGGAGGGGAGAGGGAAATTAAGCTGGGGAGTTACACAACAGAAAAGTTAACTTACAGGAGAGAAAATGGGAGAAAATAGCCAGTACAGACAGCAGAGAAGCAAGGGGGAAATTAAATAGTAAATCACTCAATTTTTTTTGGATTATTTAGTGTAATGCCCCTCCCCAATTGGGGGGCTTACTTGTCGTGCCTCAGGGTTCCTCCTGCTGTCTCCTGGTGTCCGCCCAGTCACCACGGCACTCTGCCACCCTCCCAGGTCTTCCTGTTATATGAGCCCTATGGGGCTCACTGAGCAACTTGTAAGCATGCAGCATATTGCACTGCCACCGCTCACATGACTGAGGAGGTGCACTATGCATCAGACAGCCGTTGCAGTAAGAAAGCAGTCTATGACTCTTCTCCAGTTCCCGGTGCCATGATTAAGTTTAAGGAAGACACCAGGGACACAGGTTAAACGGGGGAGATGTTTTTTAATTAAATAAACATCAGTCGCCTTGAGCGCTGCCTCCAGAGCACCAGAAAAGAGAAAGGTCAAGGGGCAAATGTTAGGCATAGAAGAGCCCTTATGAATATTTATGAGCTACTGTGTGTTTTCTGGGGGCAGTGTATTACGGGAGCTGCGACTCCCTTAGGGGACTGTTTATTTATCTGAAAGTGGACTTCCTAGCAAGAGAACTGTTGGGGCTATAGCACAGTGGGAGATTTAAATAAGATTAAAGATAATCCTGGCTGCACCAGAACATTATATATGGGGACAGTGAATTGTACTGCTTGGGAAACTGTCTGCAACCACCATTTTAGTGCTTTGCCACCAATCGGGAGTCAGGCTTTAAAAAAGGGCTTCTGGGGATTTGCCAGAGACGTATGGTAGATTATCTGGGACAATTTCTAGGCACCAAAACACCAGCCAATGAACAGCTGGGAACTATTTAAGACAGATCTGACAGCCAGTAAGATCTTAGGAACCTTGCCCCATATAAAGGGGGCAACTGCTGGAAAAGATCAGATTTGGAGAGACAGCCCAAGTACTAGTGTGTGTGCCTCTGGGGAGCATGCCAGCTCTCAGGGGTTAGGCCTGCCTTGCCTAGACTTGTTTCAGTCATCAGTCTGCAGGTCCAAACTGTTCCAGCCTGGGTAGCTGCTGCCTGAAGCTGCAGACAATCTGATTCCATAAACCTGAGAAGAGAAGATCAGCCTGCGTCCTGCCTGGAAGGAACAAAAAGGGCCAAGTTTATGTTACATATAAATGTGTGTGAGTTGTTCAAAGTGCTGCGTGGCTGAGTAGTTGGAAAACATTCAAGTGGCATATTTTCCTCGGCCTGATTTACATTATTTTGCCAACCCAAAGACCAGCACTGTCGACGAGGACTACGAGGGACTTCACCTTCATCCATATCCGAGTGCATCTACAGGTCTTATTTTGTCCGAGAATCGCCTGGTCTGTGGGTAGTGTGAGTAAACATCAGGGTAACTCCCTGTAACAAAGTTTAATTATCCTTGGTGTGTCATATGATTTAATTTTGGGTTGCTAATTATTTTGGACTAAGCCATCCTGCTCCATATAACAATTTGTGAGTAAAGTGCATGTTGTGTTTTCTTCCTAAGGGTCCCAACAACAGCTGCAACGCCAGTCTACCCCAGGCAATACTTCAGGCTAGCCTGTGCTAACAACTAGGTACCCAGAGTGTGTGTGACTACATTACAGGGACCTTTGAGTGCATGCCTAAACAATGCAGATCAAAAATCAAATACTAGATTACTGCCGCTCCCTTGTTCATGTCCCCTTAATAAATCAAATCTAAATATTGTTGCATCTAAACTGGTTGTGGTGTATCTCTCTGTGGGGAATACTGTGTTGCTGCCTTTATCTGTTGCAGGCCTTATTTTACAGAGGTTCTCCAGGGCCATTGCAGCTGATCCAGCCCTGGTGGTAAGTGTACCAAGTGTGGGGTTAACATTGCATTCCTGTGATAACTGTGATTGTGTATTTACTGACCAGTAGAGGCCACTAGAGGGAAAGAGGGGGATATCAGTGCTCTGGAGGGCTGTACCCAGAGCAATTACTCTACCGTTAACCCTATCCTCCGAGTGGGGGCACCCATTTCACGAGCTCAGGCCCCTCAACCTGCATCTAGTCACCCAGACAGGGGTAGTATCCCTTGGGATAGTGCCACCTAGGGGTTACATTAGCAGTAGCAGATCACCCACAATAAATGAACTAAAACAGGCTAAGTAATCAGCCACCATATACAGTTCAGAGCAGCTTCAGAATAGGCGGGTTACATTCAAATTCAACAATATAAGATTGCAGGCTCTAGAAAAATAGCAGAGAGCTAAACCGAGCTAAATCAGTAGTGAGAGGGCAGCCAATGATAGCTTTGGAGCAGACAGGAACCACCAATGGCATGCCACAGAGATAGAACAGGGACCAATAGGAGAGGAGGAATTTGGAGCACGGAGCTTCTAGCGTACCTTGTCAATGGTCTGGTGTTGCAGGCAGGTGGTGTGGTATGGCCAGCTGTGGAGCACTGAGCCGCAGCTGCTTCCAGTCATGGGTCTCCCGGTAGAGGGCTCAGCTTGTCAAAGGTCTGCTGGTGTGGGCGGGTGATGAGGCATGGCTGGCCATGGAGCTCCGAGCTGTGGCCGCTTCCAGTCATGGGTCGTGCAGTCCAGGGCTCAGCTGAAAGAGGGAGAGAGGGAAAGGTTAACTGGGTTCTTTGATGCCCTGAGTAAGGAACACCCTTGCCCTGAGACAGGTCACTGTTGGACTCTGGCCGGGGATAGTGGGTGGTTCACAGTTTGACTATGATCCGGGAAGGCAGGTCACAGTCTGACTCTTGCTGTGGAGAGGAGGGCAGGTCACAGCTGGACTCTGAAATGCCATTCCACACCACAAGTGCCAAATACTTGTTTCGGACAGGATGTGGGAAATGACAGCTGTACTGTTAGTGAGGTGGTGTGAAAAAATGGGTATGTTGAAAATCTGGAGTCAAAATATTGTAAATTACCAGAATTATGCACCTGTATAGAAACAGAGCAAAGCACACTTGTAACATGACCATTTTTAGGAATTTTTCACCAAATTTTTAACATGGGCTTTTTTGGACTCCAACTCATGAACACTGGTACTGTCATTTCATTATTTGGTACTGACATACTAAACACCAGCAAAGTAGGCCTATTGGTCTATCGAGTCTGCTCATGCTTCAGCACCCTGACTGGGTACCGTAGCCCTCTATCTTTCTCCTTCCACTGTTACTCCATCCCCCAGTCCTGCCCTCCCCCAGGTAAACCAGCCACTGCTCCACCCTTGCCTATACCTGTCCCACCCTCTCTTAAATCCCTCCATCATAGCTGCCTGTACCAGCTCCTCAGGCAGCGCATTCCATGGTTCCACCACTCTCTCGGTGAAGTACCTCCTCCTCCTTCCCCCCCAATTCTACCACCCTCAGTCTTCCAACTGTGTCCTCTGGTGATTCCGCCCTCCTTCAGTCGAAAGATCCTATCTCAGCTTACCTTATTTACTTTCCTGAGGCACTTGAAGACCTCAATCATGTCCCCCCGGTCCCTCCTCTCCTCCAGCGAGAACAGGTTTAGCTCCCCTGGTCGTTCCTCATATGTCATATCCCCCAGGCCCTGGATCATTCTGGTTGCTCTCCTCTGAACCCTATCCAGGAGTTGGATGTCCCTCCTTAGGTGAGGCCTCCAAAACTGCACACGGTACTCAAGATGTGGTCTAACCAGGCTATTGTACAGTGAGAAAATAACCTCCCTGTTCCTTGAGGTAATCCCCCTAGCAATGCATCCCAGCATCCTATTTGCCCTGACTGCAGCCCTCCTGCACTGCTCTGAATTATTCATGTTAAGATCCACCAAGACTCCTAGGTCTCTTTCCCTTGCTGTCGCCTGCAACTTATCCCCCCCAGGGTGTACACATAGTTGGGATTTTCCCACCCTAGGTGTAGTACCTTGTACTTGGAGGAGTTAAATTTCAATTTCCAGGTGCAGGACCACCTATCCAGAGTATCCAGGTCTTCTTGCAGGGACAATCTGCCCTCCTCCTCCTCCTCCACCACCGCCCCCAGCTTAGAGTCATCTGCAAAGAGTCTAATTTCACACCCAATACCTTCTCTGTTATTGGAGATGTAGGCATTAAACAGGACTGGCCCCAGGACTGATACCTGGGGGACCCCACTTATGACCTCCCTAGGAGATGAGACCTCCCCTCCAACTACTACCCGCTGAGTGCGACCTGAAAGTCAGTTTCCAATCCTCCTAACCATCAATGGGCCTACCCCCATTCCACAGCTTCTCTCTTAGCTCAGTGTGAGGGACTGAATCAAATGCCTTGCTGAAGTCCAGGAACAGTACATCCACTGGTCTCCGCCTGTCGAGTGCTGATGTCACCCACTCATAGAACTCTATAAGGTTTGTTTGACACGATCTACCTGGCACAAAGCCATGCTGCCAGTCATCCAGGTAACCCATCTCCTCCAAGAAACCTCCCAGCCTTTCCTTAAGTGTGCTGTCCATTACCTTCCCCACCACTGACGTCAAACTGACTGGTCTATAGTTTCCTGGCTCTTCTCTCGATCCCCCTTTATGGATGGGCACAACATGCGCTTGCTTCCAATCTCTTGGCACCCTCCCTGTCTGGAGAGACAAGTTAAAAAGATCTGCCAATGGTGCAGCTAAAACATCTGCCAACTCCCTCAGTACTCTAGGATGAATAGCATCAGGCCCCAGAGATTTATCCTTTTTTAAGGACTGGAGGGCTTCCCACACCCAACCTGTAGGAATATCAGCATCTGTGTCCCCCCCCCCCCCAAATTCATCAGAACCAGCCTGATATCTCACCCTTGGCCTACCTCTCCCAGCGCTTGTTCTTCAGCAGGTATCTGAACTTCAGTAAGGCATTCGACTCAGTGTCACATGGAAGGCTGGGAAGGAAGTTAGTAGGCACAGGGGCGGGTGCAAAGCTGGTGAGATGGGTAAGAAACTGGCTGCAGGGAAGGCAACGGAGGGTGGTGGTGGGTGGGGAGCTCTCACACCCAATGGCAGTGACGAGTAGTGTTTCACAGGGCTCGGTGTTGGGAACAGTGTTGTTTGGAATATTCATTGCAGACATATCATGGGACATCAAGAGCAAGATCAGTCTGTTTGCTGATGATACCAAGGTAGGCGCGGTGGTGGATGACCTAGGGGATGGCAGGGGTTGCAGGATGATCTGTGAAGCTTGAAACCTGGTCAAACACCTGCAACTGGGCTTTAATGCCAAAAGTGCAAGGTGCTGCATTTTGGGATGAAGAACCCAAGGAGGAGTTACTAGCTAGGGGAGTGCAGCTAGCCCAGACAGAGGAGGAGAAGGATCTGGGTGTGCTCATTACAGGGTCAATGAACAACTTGGCACAATGTAGGAAGGCAGCTGCAAGGCCAACAAAAATGCTGGGTTGTGTTGAAGGGTATATCCTCGAGGAGGAGGGTGATTCTGCCACTGTATAGGTCATTAGTTAGACCACACCTGGAGAACTGTGCAGTACTGGTGTCCGTATCCGAAGAGGGACATTAAGTTACTGGAGGGGGTGCAGTGCAGAGCGACAAAGATGATCAAGGGGCTGGGGGACTCATCATACGAGAGGAGGTTGAAGGAGTTGAACATGTACTCACTGGAGGAGAGGAGAGACAGGGGTGACATGATTGAAACCTTTAAATACATGAAAGGAATAAACAAGACTGGTACAGAGGGCTGTTCAAAGTAAGGGAGGGGAGGGCCACCAGGGGCCATGATATGAGACTGGAGCGAGGAAGGTTCAGGAGGGAGATGAGGAGACACTTTTTTACAGAGAGGGTGGTGGCTGGGTGGAATGCGTTACCTGCTGAAGTGGTATGCAGTAGAACAGTTGACTGCTTCAAATGAGGATGGGACAGGACAAGGGGGAGGGTTAATGAAGGGGAAGGGTGGAAGGGAGGGGCAGCTGCAGAATAAGGGGTGCTAGCTGCACATTCGAGCAGACTTGATAGACCTCTAGGCCTTTATCTGCTGGCAAATTTCGTATGTTCGTAGGTACCCCATTAGTCAGGTCTGCTGCACCTTCTGTATCCCTCAACCCCTTTTTTGGAAGTTTCCCAGCCTCCTCCCTAGTGAACACTGAGGCAAAGTACTCATTCAGTGCTTCTGCCTGCTCTCCAGCCCCTTCCGCCCAACCCACAGCTGTCCTCAACCTTCTGAGCTGCCCCTTGCCCTTCCTCCACTCACCAATATACCTAAAGAACCCCTTTTCTCCACCCCGTATCCCCTTCGCCAGCCTTTGCTCTTTCCAGGCCTTTGCTCCCCTCACCACTCTGGTGACTGAAAGGTGATTCAATGTAGCCACCACAAAATCACCTTCTGTGCCCGATTAACGAAACAGTAACAGTGTTCATGAGGTGGGGTTCCCAAAAAGTCCATGTTGAAAACTTGGTGAAAACAATTCCAAAAAACTGCAAAGGTATCAACATAAGTTGAAAACGTAATTGAAACACATTATATGTCACTTGCCTTGAATCCTCAGTTTGTGGTTCCACTTTGAAGAGTGCAAACGTGTCCCGGTCCACAGAACATGGCATCGGCTGACCTCTGGAGGTAAGTAAAAGGTAAGGGGGTGTGGTGGGTGCTCAGTGGGAGGCGAGGGTTGGTGGTGGGGTGATGAGGGACCATTTTCTTTTTTCAGACAGGTTTTTCTTTTCATCTAATTCTTAAAGTAAATAAAAATATTTCTGGATACTAGGGGTGTGCTCCCCAGTGTACCATACTGCTGGGGTTGGGTGTAAATGCAGACATGGAGATTGGTCCTCTGATGTTGGCAGTAGTAATAAAACAAGGGGTTGCAGAGGGGCTTCTGACACTGGGGGTGGTCATCCTGGTGTCGAATGAGTATAATATAAATGTAAAAATTAAAAATAATTACTGGGTGGCAAAAAAAGTTGTAAAATGTTCACAAAACGAGACTTCTGAGTTTTTTGCACCTCTGTAATTTTGCCTCCCCGCACCAATCTACATGAAACTTACAGAATCAAGAGATCCTCGGCCCAGAGGCTGTGCTTTCCAAAATTTCATGTAAATCAGTTGAAAAGGGACAAAGTTATTAAGGTGCAAATATTTGGTGGAACCGGTCATTTGGTCGGATCACTATACCATGAAGTTCTCATAAATACTCAAACAGCAATACTCTGATGCACAGCAGAATGGCACTGGGTCTCAGTGCCTCTGCATCCAACTGGTCCATGCAGTTGACAAGCCTGAATGAGAACATACTGTAGCTGTCCATTATTTAGTTGTTTAACCAGGTATAGCACACTAAGCTGGAAGCTTTTTTACAGGAGCGACCTGGGAGCACAAGGAGGTTAAGTGACTTGCTCAGAGCCACATAGTATGTAAATGGAAGCTGTGGGATTCAAACCCAGGTCTGGTCTGCTGGATGTCACCAGATTTGCAGCTCAGAGCCTTAGACCACTGTGCTATACTGCCTCCATTCTCTCAAGGTAACCTGCCACATATGGGAAAATGCTCTCCCATGGGAGGAAATGTATTTATTTAGTTTTTGTTGACCGGGTAAGTGCACTAGACAAATTCTGCCTATTTTCAGGCGCGACCTGGGGGATATAGATGAATACCAACTGACATTGAACTAGATTAAGCTGTTGGTGGTATTTTTAATGAATTCCCCTAGTTGTCCCCATTTGACCAGATGAGAGACAGAAAAGGGACATGGATGAGGCTGGAAGGATGCCTGGCAGAATAGGACAGCAGCAGAGACCGGGTGATAACGCAAATATAAAATAAAGAAAGATCAGGTAGTGTTAACCCACCTGTAAATGGTTAGATGAGTAGTACACAGGTTTACACAATAATAATATGCAGCATGAGGCGGGGGGAGGGGGCCTGAGGAGCAACACCAGAAGACTGGGCTCCCAGATTACAGTTTATGTATGTAAAGCTCACTAGGTGACATAACAGGGGGCACCCCAGAAGGGGTAGGCACAGGAGTCAAGAAACTAAAGCTATAAGCACAAGAATGAAAATAAGGGGTAGCTCAGGAAAGGCAGAACACTGTGGCTGGGGAAAAAAAGGTGTTGGATGTGCAGCACTAAGATGTGGCCACTAACTAATAAGAACAGAGGCTACTGGCATACATCTCAACTGCAATGAATTTCACATAGTGCTATGATTGTATAGGTGGGCATGCCAGGAATTTTTCACTTGTAGCCAAGTCAAGGGTCTGGCTTGACTCCATGAGCCAAAACATGAGCTGAGCCCTGACTGCTGTGGGCTGTTATTTACACAGGAGTTGCACGTTTCTGACGCTACACTAACTGCTCAGGCTGACAAAAATGATTATTTTGACCATACCTGGCTTGGCTTGACCTTGGCTCTCAGTTACTTATAGAGGGTGAGCAGAGCCAGACACTAAGCTCGAGCCAGGCTAGTGCTGGAGACATTGTACTCAAGCCTTGTCTAACACGCACTTATAACCCTATGCTGTCTTTACAGCCATCACCTCCAACGGCAGTCTATTTCACAGCTCCTCCACCCTCTATGAGAAATAATACTTTGAAGCCCCTCCTTAAATTCCCACCTTTTAAATTCCACTAATGGCCCCTTGTTGCTGAACCTGGTGAACAGCACTGTGTGACACATTGTTCAAGCTTCTAAGGAACTTAGGCTTCAATCATATTCCCTCCCTCCCTCCAGCTTTCCCTCCTTGTCTCCAATGAGTACATGTTCAAAGCCTTTAGTCTCTCCTCATAGGTGACTCCCTGTAGTCTATGTATCATCTCTGTTGCCCTTCTCTGGATAACCTCCAACCTATGTATAACTCTTCTGAGGTGAGGCCTCCAAAACTGGACACAGTACCTCAGATGAGGTGTCACCAATGACCGGTAGAGGGGTAGAATCACCTCCCTGTCCCTACTATCTATGCCAGTATCTGTGTCCCTTCCTAAACATCTTAGTACCCTGCTAGCCTTGCTGTATGCTTTATTACATTAGACCTTGCTGCTTGAGATCATCCCTAATGATGACCTCCATCCTCTTCAACTGAGGAGCCAAATTTATAAACTTGGGGATGCCAGTGTGTCAGATAAGTGTGGCACACACACTTTATGAGAAGAGCACCAATTCAGTTGTGATGGGGGGGGGGCAGTATTGTGGGATCACAAAATACAGAAAGGCTCCCCTTTGCCAACAGTAGGACTTTGTGTAGCGGTATGCATCTCCCTCCTTGCAGGAGTTGAGGAGTGCTGTCTGTGCAATGTTCCACAACTCCACTGGCTATATGTGGGTGGCTAGTGGATCAGCGTGTTCACTAGAGACAAGGTCAGGGACCTTTATTCATTTATTTTTTATTTATTTTATTTAAACAGCAGTTTGGAAAACCTTTGAGCCATAGGCTCATTTACAAAGATACCTTGTCACAGTAAGACAAACGAAAATACACAGTATAACAGTACAACACATAAGTATAACAGTAAATTAAGACATAGATACAAACAAGCTGGTACAGTAGGATGGATGCAAACAATACCAGAGTATCACATGGGCTAGTGTGCAGATCACCAACACGGAGAGGAAGGAATTAGCTTTGGAGAAAGCCTTTAGCATGTTAAAGGCCCTGAAAGAAGTCTAGTACTATTTGATGGAGAGGGGGAGATCTGAAACTGTGGCAGGAGAGAAGGGAAGGGATCACTGCTCCACCCTGATTCACTTATTTGGTTACCCAAAGAACTCCATCAAGTTTGTCTCCCCCCCGTGAAACCATGTTGTCTCAGGTCCTGTAGATCGTTGATTACCAGGTGTTCCCCTATCCTTTCCTTTAGTGGTAATTCCATTACCTTAATATAAATATTTGGGCTTCTGGATTGACTAGAGATTAACTTTTGAATATCATATTAATGAGAAGGTAAACAAACTAAATGGTAGACTTGGGGCCCTGCGAAGAACAGGTCACTGTATGAATGAACCCATGAGGAGGTCCATAGTTAATCAAATGTTGGTACGAGTATTAGAATATGGAATAAATATTTATTTGTTTGCTAAAGCTTTTGCATTAAAAGGGGTTGAAATTATGTATCCTAGATTGGCCAGATTTGCACTGAGGGTAGACAGGATGAACCATTTTTATGTTGCTTGCACGCAGTGCAAGAAACATAGTGTCTTCATCCGAGTTTTCGAAGGTGTGGCACCCGTCTTCCAATGCAGTCAGTGTGTTTGCAGGTGCGGCCCCAGTTCCCCAATCACTGCTGCAGCTGTCTATGACAGCAGTTGAAAATGCAGTGGTCGCACAGTTGAAAGGGAGAGCTCCGATTCAGTGAGCAGAGCTCCCTCCTCCACACATGCACACACGCGCATGCACACACACTGTGTGCTCATGCACCTTCCCCCTCCCCACACTGTACAGCCGACGGGGGTGCCCAATCTGCCATCGGCTCCACACCCCCCCAAAGCATCCAGGTGCCACGCTGGGAGCCCACCCTAGCATGGCAAAATGTTTTATGGCCGACAGAGGTGCCCAATCCCTTATCAGCTGCACACACCCCCCCAAGCATCCAGGTGCCACGCTGGGAGCCCACTCCAGTGTGGCAAAATGATGTTATGGCTGACAGGGGGGCCCAATCCTCTGTCGGTTCCAGCCCCTCCAACAGCTTTCCAGCTGCCATGCTGGGAGCCCACCCCAGCGTGGCAAACATCCCTCGTCGTCTTATTAAAAATAAAAAAAAAAACTGTAAATACAAAAACTGTTCCTCGGCGCTTCTCCCTGCCCCCCTCCCACAACCCACACCCACCCACTGCACACCCTGCCTCCCCACACCTTTCCACCCCATACTTACCACCGGAGCTTGGTGCGATGATCTTCGGTGGACCGGGAACATGTCTGCACTCTTCAAAGACGACCGCAAACTGAGGAAATGCCGGTAAGCTGTATAGTGGGATAGATAGGGTTTTTTCAACTTTGTTGCATATCTCAGGCATTTTTGGGAATTTTGGGCCCAAATTTTCAACATGGGTTTTTGGGACCCCTCCTCATGAATTCTTGCACTGTCATGGCGTTAATTGGGCTTGAAGGGTGATTTCACAGTCACTGTGTGAAATCACCTTTGGAAGACGATTAATGAAATGACACTGCCAATGTTCATAAGGTGGGCTCTCAAAATCTATGTTGAAAATTTGAAAAAATCCTAAAATGACTATTTCTGACGTCGTTGTGCAGTTCCTATGCACGCTCTTAAGTTCGTGAATTTTCAATATTTTCCTCCAGATTTTCAACATTACCATTTTACCACACCTCCTTTTGAGCAGTACAGCTGTCATTTTTCACATGTCGCCCAAAATGTGTTTCTGTGCATATAGTACACAATGGCGCATTCAGTGTGTGTGCAATCAATGTTTGGGACAGATTAAGAAAATCACAGTGACACTGTTCATGAGCAGAGATCTTAAAATGGCTATGTTGACAATTTGGTGAAAAAATTCCCTTCAGACATTCTGCAATATTGCTAATGAAGACATTGAACAGAACTGGCCCCAGGACCGATCCCTGCAGCACCCCACTGGTCGCCCCCTCTCCCTAGACTGCACACCATTTACCACCACTCTCTGCCTCCTGTCTATTAGCCAGTTTCTAACCCAGTTTACCACCCTTTCCCCCATGCCCAGCCTACCCAGCAAGTTTATCAGCCTCCTATATGGGATGGTGTCAAAGGCTTTGCTGAAATCAAGGTAAGCGTTGTCCACTGCTCCACCCTGATTCACTTCCTTTGTCACCCAGTCAAAGAAATCAACCAGATTTATCTGACATGATGTTGCCACTGTGAATCCATGTTGTCTATGGTCCTGGGCTCTGATGGCATCTAGATGCCCCACTATCCTTTCTTTAAGCAATGTCTCCATGATCTTCCCCACTGCTGAGGTGAGGCTGAACGGCCTATTGTTCCCTGCCTCCTCCCTGCTGCGGACATGTGTAGAGGGACCACATGTGCCCTCCTCCAATTCACTCATGTTGAATGACTCAGTGAACATGGCTGCCAGAGGTACTGCTAACTCCCTTCGCAGTTCTGTTAATATCCTTGGGCCTATGCCATCTGGTTCCATCGCGTTGTCCACCTTCAATTTAGTGAGCTCCTGCAGGACTCTTTTGCCTTTGAATGGACTATTGTCCACCTCTTGACCCCCTTGGCAACTGCTGTACTGCTGTGGCCCTTGCCCCTCCCACTCTTCTGTGAATACTGAACGGAAGGACACAGTGGAAGTCTTGGGAGGAAGGCATGGAACTATCACTTCCAAATACCTAAACAGCACATACAAGCAAGCAACATTCGGCATTGACAAATGCTTGTTGTATATTGTATGAGAAGCTAAACTGGCTTACTTTAGAAAGTAAACAAAAAATTTTGGGGGTTAGCATGACAAAGCAACTTTTGGACATAAGGAGACCATTTTATTTAAATGAGAAATTACAAAGAGTAGAACACACTTATGGTCTAAGACATAAAACAAAAATGAGAGAGTTTAAAATAGTAACACCGAGAACTAGGATAGGGGAAATGTCCTTTGTCTATGTGGCAATGATGTTTTGGAATGAGTTAAAGATTCAAGAAAAACATTTAAATATAGGTCTGCATGAACTTAGTACTGCCTTGAAACATGAATAAGCAGTTAGAAATACTTGTTTTTATCAGATATAGAAAGTTTAATGAAAATGCATGATTGTAAGTACTGTATTTTGGATTGTATTTAATGTATGAAACTGATGATTTTTTATTAACATCTAAGACAGGAATAGGATTTTATCCTAATGGTGCTTAAAATGAGAAGTCATTTTTGTATCCTGTATAAAAATAAATGCTTTTACTACTACTACCTTGCCCACCACTGACCTCAGGCTGGCAGGCCTGTAATTCCCTGCCTCCTCCCTATTTCTAAAACAATTAACTTTATCCGTGTGGTACAGTGACAGTGTGTATGGGTAACTGCAGACTTGTTTGTTTTATTTGACCTCTTTGCCCCAATCCCCCAAACTTTTCAACTGGGCCATCATTGGGATGCTAGCAGACTGTTTTGGGGCACTGCAGATGAAAATTCCATTCCTGGGAAGACCACGTGATGCAGAGCACCGACTAACAGCTCCTCCATATTGCTCCAGCCACCAGCTCTGGTTTATCTTCTTCAAATGAGGTTAAACTTTGAAAAACCTAACTATCAGTGCAGATACTGTGAGCAGAAAGTGACTACTATTGTTAGAACCGCATTGAAATGCTCATGGAAGTAGAAGTGAGGAGAGCGCCACTGAAACACACCCCTCTAGTAACCCCAGAAAAGGCCCCTAAGAATCCATGGGCACATAGTGCAGCAGAGACAGCAAGCTCAGCGCCCACCCCAGTGGAGCAAGAGCTGCTTACACTGCAACAATTCCTGGCCATATTTTCAGCCTTCCAAGATGAGCTTCATAACATCTCCTCAGAAATTACATCCCTTACCCAAGCCATGGAGGATGTATCACAAAGAGCATCGGACAACACAGCTAGAATTTTCTCTCTCTCTCGAAGAGGGTTGAAAGAATGGATCCTGAACTCATAGCCATGTGGCAGAAAATGTCCCGACTAGAATTGAAGGTGGAGGACCTAGAGAACCACAGTCAGCGTAACAACCTTGTCCTCATAGGTCTTCCTGAGGGAGAAGAAGGACTGGACACCATTCTCGTCATGCAGAAATTACTGGAGAAACCCGCTGGTCCTTCTCCATTTGAACCGAAATATATCACTGAAAGGGCACAGAGAGCTCTACACTCCAAGCCAGTGGTAGAAGCTCCACCGCATCCCCTGATCTTCAGATTTTTAAATTTTCTGGAAACACAGCATGTTTTGCTTAAGTTGAAAGATCTTCAAGAAGTGAGATGGGAGGAGAACAGAATTCAGATAGCACAAGACTTGCCAGCTACAATTCGCCAGAGAAGAACCGCTTTTCATCCACTCGTCTCTAAACTAATAGCGGCTGGGATTAAATTCAGGATGATCTATCCAGCCAAGCTCCAAGTCCTAATAGCTGGGAACTGGTCATCATATGAGGATCCTGATACTGCAACAGCTGGACTGAAAATTGCCCTTCCTGACCTTTTCTGTACCCCCTGAAAATATAGGCTGAAAGTGGGGAACTAGTATGTGTGAACTTTTTCACAAGGTGTGTGCCTGATTTGTCTGAGAGTCAATCTTAATGACGATCCTAGATTCAAGTGTGTTACAGAACTATGGAAGCTTACTTGCTTTAATTTCCTATGGCTTTTTTCAGGACTTTCAAGATTTTATTAATGGCAACAGCTACTGCAATTAGCAATCTTTAAAGCAGTAAAGGGGCAATGATTGTGCCATTCTGATTTCTTCACCACTTCATGATACAAGCCTCATTTCATTACCAGGTGTCAGAAGACTTGCTTTGGGGCTCTATTCCTATGCGACTGTGTACATTATCACACAGCCACTTTGGGCATTTTGTCTTCCAGCGCCACTAGTGGGAGCCCAGACTACATGCATGCTTCACCCTGCTTACTTGAGGTAGCTACTATGCGACTCGCTTGTAGAGCTTTCAACTTTAAGAGGTGACAGTGCCTTCTTTGTGCCTAACAAGATTTTGGACTTGTCTTTGTGGGGGTTAAGCTTCAGTTTTTCTTACTTTGGACTGCTGCACTGCAAGGAATCATTGTATGTCCTGGACCTTAAATGAACAGTGAGTCTGACATTGCCCCCCCCGGGCTGCATTAGTTATATATTTGATTTTGCAGATCTGTTTTGTTTTGCTATGCCAGTGGCACTTAATTTCTCATTTTATATGTACTGGTACAATTGTGCTTTTACCCACGGATGCCTTCATTTTTTATAAAACAGTGGTACATTAAAGACATGAATATTAATGGGGAATTAGCACAGTTAATAAGTATGATATGATAATAACTACATCATGAAAATTGGTTTGTCTGATAAGACACAAAGGCCCAGATATTCAAAAGGGTTGCACATGGCACAACCCACTGATGCACCCCGGCACGATATTCAAAAGGGAAACGTGCATGGCACAAATCCCGATGCTCCGGAACACATCAGTAATGTATGCAGGTGCAGGTGGGGGGGGGGGGCGTGCCTATGCATACCCTGCACAGCCTGATATTCAGCCTGGGATGTGCAGAGCCATGCATGCACAACCCCTACCTGCGCCAGCACAAAGTTGATCCAAAAAAAAGGAACAACTGATGGCCACCCACAAGTGAGCTGCCGCATTGCAGGACACAACACGGCAATTGCCACCTGTGGGTAGCCACCTAAGCTCCGGCTGCACCTGACGGTGACCCCCATTCCCGATTGTGGGCATGTGTAAA
This sequence comes from Neoceratodus forsteri, assembly GCA_016271365.2. Taxonomy (NCBI): domain Eukaryota; kingdom Metazoa; phylum Chordata; order Ceratodontiformes; family Ceratodontidae; genus Neoceratodus; species Neoceratodus forsteri. The sequence continues at coordinate 25,538,514 of JADMNL010000035.1, read as the reverse complement.
AAAAAAAATAATAAAACTGTCCAATATCCCTGGTGGTCCAGTGGACTGCTATCTGCCCGATCGCGGGCATTTGTCAAAAAATAGAACAAGTGCTTCCAATATCCCTGGTGGTCCAGTGGACCGCTATTTGCCCGATCACGGGCATTTGTAAAAAAAATATGTCCATATCCCCAGTGGTCTGGGTGCCCCTCACCGCCCTGAGCCTGCCCTGCTCCCCCGGTCAGCGGTGGCGCGCAGCACCACCACCTGCCGCCCCGCCACCTGCCGACTGACACCGTCGGTAGGGCTGTCGCCCCATTGGTCCACAGGCGTGAGCCAATGGGTGCAATCCATACCATACTACACATGCCAGATATGTGAATGATCCCATTCACATATCTGGAATATGTAGTACAGTATGGGCTGCACACCCAGTAGCTCACGCTGTGGACCAATGGGCGTACAGTCCCTACCGGCGGTGTCAGTGGACACGCAGGGTGGCAGGCGGAGTGGCTGCTGCCACCTGGTGGCTGACTGGGGAGCAGGTGGTGGGGCTCAGTGGGCGGGTTGTGAGGGGGGTACCACTAGACCACCAGGGATATTGGACATATTTTTTCTTTTTACAAATGCCCACGATCGGGCAGATAGCGGTCCACTGGACCACCAGGGATATTGGAAGCACTTGTTCTATTTTTTGACAAACGCAGTGGACCGATCAGGCAGATAGTGGCCCACTGGACCACCAGGGATATTGGAAGCACTTGTTCTATTTTTTTACAAATGCCCTCGATTGGGCACATAGCGGTCCACTGGACCACCAGGGATATTGGACGTAGTTCTATGTTTTAAAACAAATGCCCACAATCGTGCAGACAGCAGTCCACTGGACCACCAGGGATATTGGACGTAGTTCTTATTTTTTATACAAATGCCCACGATCGGGCTGTGGAGCACATTGCCGGCTGCAGGGGGCGTCGGTCCCCAATGGTTGCTGCCCGGCAGGGTGCCAGTCATCGGGGAACGGCACACCTGCATGCAAATGGGGCCATAATTCCATGCTCAACTCAGTGCCACATGGAAGGCTGGGAAGGAATTTAGTAGGCTCAGGGGCAGGTGCAAAGCTGGTGAGATGGGTAGGAAACTGGCTGCAGGGAAAGCAACAGAGGGTGGTGGTGGGTGGGGAGCTCTCACACCCAAGGGTAGTGACGAGCGGTGTTCCACAGGGCTCAGTGTTGGGACCAGTGTTGTTTGGGATATTCATTGCAGACATATCATGGGACAACAAGAGCAAGATCAGTCTGTTTGCTGATGATACCAAGGTAGGCGCGGTGGTGGATGACCTAGGAGGATGGCAGGGGTTGCAGAATGATCTGGCAAAGCTTGAAACCTGGTCAGACACCTGGCAACTGGGCTTTAATGCCAAAAAGTACAAGGTGCTGCATTTTGGGATGAAGAACCCAAGGAGGAGTTACCAGCTAAGGGAGAGCAGCTAGCCCAGACAGAGGAGGAGAAGGATCTGGGTGTGCTCATTACAGGGTCAATGAACAACTCGGCACAATGTAGGAAGGCAGCTGCAAAGGCCAACAAAATGCTGGGTTGTATTGCAAGGGGTATATCCTCGAGGAGGGAGGAGGTGATTCTGCCACTGTATAGGTCATTGGTTAGACACACCTGGAGTACTGCGTGCAGAAAACGTCTGCATCTGAAGAGGGACATTGTTACTGAGGCAGCGCAGAGCAACAAAAGATGATCAAGGGGCTGGGGACTTATCATACGAGAGGAGGTTGAAGGAGTTGAACATGTACTCACTGGAGGAGAGGAGAGACAGGGTGACATGATTGAAACCTTTAAATACATGAAAGGAATAAATAAGACTGGGTACAGAGGGCTGTTCAAAGTAAGGAGAGGAGGGCCACCAGGGGCATAATTTGAGACTGGAGTGAGGAAGGTTCAGGAGGAGATGAGGAGACACTTTTTACAGAGAGGGTGGTGGCTGGGTGGAATCGTTACCTGCTGAAGTGGTATGCAGTAGAACAGTTGACTGCTTCAAACGAGGATGGGACAGGACAAGGGGGAGGGTTAATGAAGGGGAAGGGTGGAAGGGAGGGGCAGCTGCAGAATAAGGGGTGCTAGCTGCACATTCGAGCAGACTTGATAGACCTCTAGACCTTTATCTGCTGGCAAATTTCGTATGTTTGTATGCATACATTATGGCCCCATTTGCATGTAAACTTTTGAATATCGCAGTTGTTGCACCTAGCGCAATGGAACTTGCACTAGCGCATCCCCATGCTCCACTCTGGCCACTGGCTCTGGCACAGTGCCACTGCGCCACGCACACTGCAGGTGGCCAGGGTGCGATATTCAATGCCGCTGAGCCATGGCGCAGCTCCGTTGAATATTGCCCAGTCCACACCCCTGCGCAGCCAAGCTGAGCTGCGCCCAAGCTTGTGCCACAGCCTGGTGCAGTTTGAATATCTGGGCCAAAGTATTTAAATATAGCACTTTATTTGTATTGTGTATGTGTTATTTGTATCAATTGTTATAAATGTATGAGGATTTATTTATTTAACAAATTGGGAAAGACCTTTGAGCCAAGGGCTCTTTTACAGAGGTTCCACATCAAGTCACAAGGATAGCAAATTACAATGGTTTCAGTAAGTAGTACAACATGAGGAAAGTAATTACATAAACAAAAGAACAATGTGAAAAGATAAATATTGTGTGAAGTGCAGCCAGTGGCCTTGTCTGAAGAGGGTTGAATGGGCTTACAAGGAGAGAAAGTACAGGGGGTGAATTGGGGGGTGGAAGGAGCAAAAAAAGAGCAAGGAGGGAGATTCCACAATGAAGCTTGAGCAGGAAAGACCCATGGGGCGGGGGCTAGTGGGAGAGAACAAGGTGAGGAAACAGAGCAGAGAGGGGAAAGTGGGAGTGGAGGGGTAAAGGAAGGGGGGATGAGGTAGGATGAAAAGAGGGCAGGAGTGGGAAAGGGATAAGAGAGGAAGTGCTGTGAGTGGAATAGCACAGCAGCAGCAGCATAGGGCTAAACAGGGGCAAATGGTAAAAAAGAGGGAGGTCCCAGTGCATTTAGCTGTCAGTAGAGATGAGGTATAGCAGTCACAAGATGTTCTGGAAACTAGGAATTGATGCAGCTTCTGCTTAAATGGTCCCAAGGTTGCAGTCGTTGCAATCTCAGGAGGAAGGGAATTATATAAATTAGCAGCTCTAACTGCAATGGATCACTGTCAGAGTGAGGTTTGACAGCGAGGGACAGTAAAAGTTTGGCTCACAGAACTTGTGTGCTCCAAGTGCCCCAGAAGGGACTGAAAAGTTGAAGGGAACCTGGTGGTAGGAGACCAAGATTTGCCTTCTTAGCCAAAAGGCAGGCTTGATATTCAATGTGAGCCTAGAGTTGAAGCCAGCCTGCTTGTTCATAAAGGTCACAAGTGTGACGACGATACGCTACACCAGTTAGTAGATGGCATGCCTTATTCAGAGCTGTGGTGAGCCGATGTAGGGTTGTGTTTGTGGCGGAACCATAAATGACCAATCCATAGTCAATAATAGACACAGCTGAACTTTGGATAGCCAATCTGAGGGGCTTCGGTAGTAAGGTAGTGTTTATGCCTGTGTAGAAGGCTTAGGCGAATGTTAACTACCTTGGTGACATTCTCAACATGGTTGGAGTAGGAGAGCGTACTATCCAGAGTAACTCCTAGGTATGTAAAAGATTAAGTCTGATCAAGGATAACACCCGCACTGTTTTTAATCACCAATTGTTTGGCTTTGTTCTTGCTGTGGGTACCATGGAAGAGCATGACCTTAGTTTTTTTGCAGTTAAGCACCAACTTATGAGAGATGAACCAGGACTCAGCTTCAGTAAAACTTTTCTGAAGTTGGGCCTGAAGGAGAGTAGGGTCAGCAGTCTGAGAAAATGACTGCATCATCCGTGTAGAGGAGTACTGGTGTGGAACAGGATGCCAGAAGATTATTGAGGAATGTGCTAAATAGAAGGAGTCCCAGTATCTATCCTTGAGGAACCCCAGAGCAGACAGGCAGTTTAGCAAAAGGGGCAGACTCTATTCTCACCTCCTGTGTGCGGTTTGCTAGATAGCTGGAGAACCACTTTAGGGCCTCTGAAGATATACCAAGCCCAGCAAGTTGATGTATCAGCAAATGGTGATTGACCATGTCAAATGCTTTAGACAGGTCAATAAAGGTTACACCAACAAGCTGACCCTGATCAAGGGTATGGCAAATGAAACCTGTGATTTCTAGTAGAGCTGTAGATGTGATGTGCTCTTTCCAAAAACCATGTTGTTGGACACATTGTAGGTTGTATTTTTCTAGGTACTCCACAAACTGGTCAGCAACAATCCTTTCAAGTGCTTTGGACAGCGGGGGAAGAATAGATATTGGCCTATAATTCCCAGGTAGTAATCTGTTCCCACTCTTAAAAACTGGCATAACCAGAGCAGATTTCCAGATCTGGGGGAATTGTGAAAGTATGAGGGAGCGATTGAGAAGCTTGGTGAGGGGGGGATAGGACTTCATCTACAGTTAGGGTAAGAAGTTTTAGGTCGAGGGAATCACTGCTTGTCCTAGTTCCTTCTAGAACTTTATGTAGGTAGGTCTTGGTCTCGCTTTCTAAGATAGCTTTGAAGTAGAAACATGGGTAGGTAGAGGTCTCTTCTGATTTGGTGGACGTAGAAGCTGTACTGGGTGGTTCAAAGAAATTTGGGGGCAGAGTTTGGATAAGGTCTGTGAAGGATGAATTAAATGTGTTGGCAATTAACACAGGGTCATGGGTGATAGACTCATCAACATTTAACATAGTTAGAGCTTTTTTGGATGCTTTCCCAGTGATTTCCGAGAGTTTTTTCCAGGATACCCCAGAAAAGTAATTGACTCTGAGTCTTTCTTACTATGTTTGTATATTGTTTGATTAATGTAAGAGTAACTGGAATTAGTATTTGGACCTCACTGTAAATGAGCTTTGGCTCAGTGGAGCTATCCATATTCATTTTTTATGAATAAAAATATTACCTTACCTAAAGACTTTGTACAAAGGAGAAATCCCTACTGCTTTGGGTATGGCTTTTAACCAAGTACCAGCTGGGAACATTGGGCATTAGCCGTATTTGTTTTGTTTTTTGTTTTAACAAAATGAGCTTTTAATTTACATTTTCTCATGCCTTTCAGTTTTTCCCCATTTTTCTTCCTCAGGATTTTGTAAAAATTTGGTGGTTACATGAATCGCAGCTCCTAATTATCTCTGGTATCCTGATTAAGGTTAGCCGGGAACATCATTAAGCATGCAGGATTTGTAATTTTCCATTTTTTCTTAACTGGGTAGTGCACTGTTGTTGATTAAGCAGTGCTCTTATTAGATTTATAACAGTACTTTTTGTGTTAAATGCTGGGAGAGGAGAAATAGAAATGTTATGTTATGTAATGTTCATTGTTTAACCAATTAGGCTATTACATCTAATATACTGCTATTTGTTTCTAGTTAGAATAGGATTAGATAGGGTGGCTGGAAGGAGGGGGGGAGATATACTGTGGTGTACTGCAGAGCGCAGTTCAGACCATAGTGTGTGTGTGGGGTAACATTACTGTTTTGGGGGCTCATTTTGGATTCTCTGCATTTCAGGAGCTGGAGATAGGGTCTTGATTCACTATCCTAAGGGATTGGGGTATTATGTATGGGACTACTAAACGGGGGTTCAGGGTTAGGGAGGGGAACACAGAGAGGACACAGATGGTGATGCATGTAATTCCTGACTACTTAATTGGGTTGCAGGGTGTACACACTTATGTGGTATTCCAGTGGCAAGGGATTTAAAACTATTTATATGGAATGTCAAGGGGGCCAGGCAGAAAGTCAAACATTACAAAATATTGAAACACCTGGGACTTCTGAAAAGCTGATAGCACATGTATACAGGAGTCACACATACTTAATTCGGAAGTGGTTCAGCTCAGGAGACAACAGGTTGGGCAATGTTTTTCAATGGAAGGCAACACACAAAGCTGTGGTGCTATGATTTTAGTTAATAGATCTATTCCTTTTTCCCCAATCCAAACCATCAGTGACCCTCAAGGTAGGTTCTTCTTGGTCAGAGGAAGACTCCATACTACTGATATCTTGCTGGGTAGTGTGTTTGGTCCAGACATGGACTCTCCTGGATTTTGTACGCAACTACTTAATGCCCTACTCCCCTTCCTATCCATTCCAATTATTTTTGGAGGGGACCTTAATGTCACTTTTGATTCAAACAGAGATCAGTCTGGGGTTTCTCACAAGGGTCTTTCCCCATCACAGAGAGCATTGCGAGAAATGACGGCCCAACTGGGCTTGTGCAACATCTGGCGTGTCCTTCACCCAATGTTAGAGAATATACATTTACTTCCCCACTCCATGGGTCTTCCTCTCAAATTGATTACCTACTTATATCCCAAACCCTCATTCCAGGGGTGTTGGATTCCTTGATATGCCCAGGCCAACCCTCAGATCACTCTCTGGTTTCCTGTTTGATAACCTTTTCACTTCTCCCTAAACCAGGAGGGCGCTGGAAAATCAATAACCAACTCTTAAAAGACCCAGATACAGTCAAATATATTTCGGACCAGATCACACTCTTCATTTCTACTAACTCTAACTCCACAGGTAAACCAGATGTAGAATGGCGTGCCTTAAAGGCCTGCTTGTGAGGACTATTTATTGGTTGGGCCTCTAAGAAGAAGAAGAAAACACAAGAGGGCCAACTTCTCTCTCTTCTCTCCCAAATTCAGGAAAAGGAGAATAAGCTGTCCTCTCAATCCATGGAGCAATATAGACAGGACTTAGTTAAGTTGAAAGATTCTTATTTAGACCTACTGAGAGAAAAGCAGAATTTGCCATTCTGAAGGCCAAAACATCCTATACAGACCAAGGGGAGAAAGCAGGATGCTTGCTGGCCTTGAGGCTCAAACAGCAAGAATCCTCTAGGTTGGCAGCAGTTATTCGTTCACAAGAAGACAATACATTAAAGACTTCCCCAGCTGACATTGTGGCAGAATTCTGGTGCTATTACCAACAATTATATGGTCCAATGTCTAATTCCCCCTTCAGACAAACTCTGGATGCCTATTTAACAGAATCCAATTTGCCTTCTTTTATGGAATCACAGCAACTTTTCCTGACTTCTGCCCTTTCCCTAACTGAAATGGCTCAAGTGATTAGGGACCTTCCTACGGAAAAAAATCCTGGACCCGATGGTTTTTCCCCTAATTTTGATAGCGTATTTGCAAAGGAATTAATCCCTGTGCTTCTACCACTTTATCAACACATTCTCTTAGGGTGCAATCGGATGCATCCATGTTTGAAGCTCTGATTGTGCTACTACCCAAACCAGATAAATGCCCGTATTCACTGACAAGTTATAGGCCAGTCTCACTCCTTAACCAAGACATTAAGATACTGACCAAACTTTTGGCCTATCAGAGTGGTAAGGTGCATCTGGACCTCATAGGACCAGAACAGGTGGGTTTTATGAAAGGAAGGTTATCCGTGGATCATTTATGTACACTGTCCCATGTCTTCTCGGCATTCAGGGATGTCAACATTCCAGTGATTTTGGTCTCCCTGGATGCCAAGAAGGCCTTTGATAGGGTAAACTGGACCTTCTTATTATGCACTTCAAATGCCTTTGGTTTCCCCTCTAGAATTCCAGAGGAGGTTGTGGAGTCAAAATCAGTGGTGGAATTCAAGCATGCATGGGATAGTCATAAGGCAATTCTGGGGGGTGGGGATAGAAAGAAGTAGGCTGCTGGTTAACTAGGATCTGCAGCTTATCCAGTAGGTAGGGAAATGGGCAGACTGGGTGGGCCAAGCGGTCCTTATCTGCCATCAAATTCTATGTTTCTATGTTTCTATGTTTCTAAATGGATAGGTACCCTATATCAGGATCCAACTGCCAGAGCAACTAGCAACAGGGGAACCTCAGAACCTTTCCCCTTAAAATCAGGCACAAGGCAAGGTTGCCCTTTATTCCCGCTTCTTTTTAATCTATACTTAGAGCCTTTCATTCACAGGTTGACAGATTGTCCGGATGTTCAAGGTATACCTATTTATGGATAGGTCATCAAGATGTCTGCCTATGCAGACGACCTTCTTATGCAACTGGCACACCCAGACGAATCTATCCCCCCTATGTTGAGAATTATCTCAGATTTTAGTGCGATGTCCAATTATAAACTAAATATAGAAAAGACAGTAGTATTTCCCCCTAACCATAAAGTCTTAAAGCATACCATTTCTGACTTAGGACTTTCATGGAAGTCAGACTCCTTGAAATATCTTGGAATTGAACTTGCAAGGAGTGCAAACCATCTTTTGCAAATAAATTTAGACTCCCTTCTTCTTTTAATTACTCAGGATATGAAAAGATGGTCCCTTCTTCCACTTTCCCTATGGGGTAAAATTAACTTAATTAAAATGAATGTTTTTCCCCATCTTTTTTATCCACTAAATCTTATAAATATTTGGCCAGGAGACTTCTCAACCATTCCTGTGCCGAACCACAAGTATCACATGGCGATGATCTCCATATTAGTCAAGAAGATAATTTTGAAACATTAGAAAAATAGTACAGAAATCACTTACATTGACTGGCTCCAAGAGCTCCTAGCAAATCTCTGTACAGAAAATTGCTAGTTTACATAATAGACTTAAGACATTTTACAGGATATGGGGGCTTTTACAAACCCTTTACTCTTTGCAACCTGTATGTAATGACATCTCAATCCCAAACTTATAATGTTTAATATGATGCTCTCTGTGGGTGGATGTATGGTACAAGGGAGGGTGGCGGTTGGGGGGTGGGATAGATCTTGTACTTCACAGTATGTATATTGTCTAACCCATGTACATCTTGGATCTGTTCTCTGTAAGGTAAAACCTTTAATAAACTTTAAATTAAAAAAAAAAAAGAAAATTCCACTCCTTGGTTGTCCAGTAGGAAGTATGAAAAGGCTGGATTATTCCACCGCCATCCTGGAGCCACGGGGCTTACCCCCAGTGTTGTGCTCATCCTCCTAATGGCCTAGTGTCAGATTCTAGGTAATAACTTGTGAGTTCCTGTGTCCAAGGCAAAGCCACCGCACTGGGACAGCATGCAGTCAGCCCTTTATTATTGATCGAGTTATTACACTTTAGTAATATATTCTTTTTTTGAATACAGTCATGGTGTCTTTCATTTCTTTTCAGTATCCACAGTATGTAGAAAGGCTCTCTCTTTATCAATACAGTTTGTACGATTAATAAAGGACAGCCTCTCTGCAAACAGTGCAGCATCTGCACTGAGTTTATTTAGTTTTTGATTACCAGGAGAGCTATACAATATTGCCTGTTCTTGGCTGTGCCCTCAGGTGAGGGTGGGGGTAAAGATGTAAACCAACTGAAACTGAACAAGAATAAGCTATTGTTGGTATTTTAGTGAATGGGGAGTGTGTGTATGGGTGTGGTGTGGGGGGTATTGCACTGCTATATTACTTTGTCATTTGTTGTTAGATTACTCACCTTGGGACAGTCAGGGCCCACTAAGGAATTTCTAAAGTCCCTCCAAATGGAGATGCTGCCCATTAGCTGAGTACTCAGAGGTCTTTTTCCCCTCACCTGTTGCTTATGGTGTGAGGCCTACCCAGGCCCTGCCTCCTTGTGCTGTCTCTACCACTTCTCCAGTCATATTGTCTGTCACCTTCCCGTTGCGAAGTGTCAGGTGGGCCTCCATACAAGATAGATTCCTTCTTCCCCTTAAACCCAAGCTCCAACCCCAAATGATTGCAAAATTCATTCTTGGGGATTACTGATTTCTTTGTTGTTTAAATCCTACAGTTAATTGAATGGGTTCCATGTGCTATGCAGCTGTTACAATGAACGTTCACTGGTAATGTAGCAGTGAATTACAAAGATTGATGACCCAGTTGATGGTGGTTCCGTATGGTGTTGTTTCCATTGTTATTATCCATTCATGAAACCATATCTGCCTATTACCTCTGATATCAAGTGGTAATTATCTAACATCCAATAAAGAAATTGTATGATGGTATTGTCTCTGTATGACTTATTGTGTTACAAATGGTACAGTATATTTTTTGCAGCATTAATCTACAGTGTGTGATGAACTTAAAAATCATGTCCTAGAGTACAACCTACTCAAGCGATGTAGCCATATTGCAAACATGGAAACCTGATCTCCCAGCCACCATATACACACACACACACACACACACACACACACACACTACACCTCACAAACCAGTTAAATTACTTGCTTTATGTTTGTGTGTGTGTGGGGGGCAGTATTGCACCAAGCAGTGAACCTGGTTACACAGGTCTAGATGCTGCCAGTTCCACTAGTCTCCATCTGTGAAGATTAGGAACAGCACTGAACTGTTAAACTGGAGATCCAGGACTGTCACCGGGTGTTCAGTGGCTTCTCTTGCTTCCCCACCCCTGTACCATCTGATTCTAACCTGTTCAGCCATGTTGGGTCAGGTAAATTAATGGATGCTTCTGACGCAATACTGCACTACTGGAAAAAATGGTTTAAGGCTTGAGGAGAAATGCTATAAAGAAGTAGAACAGGCAGATTCAAAATAATAAAAAATGCCCTTTTCAGGACTATGGGGTCTCCTGTTTGGACTTTTAAAGACTTAGATCAGTAAATGCTTTCAGGAAGACAGGAGCAAATAAAGAATAAAGACAAGACTGAGACAAGTAGTAGGAAACTGTGTTGGGGGGGCTTAACTAAACAAAACAACAACAAAAAGGCTGTACTCCTAGTGCCAAGCCACTTTAGAGCCAGGAGCTGTGGGGATTGTTGGAGGGAGGTATTCAGCAGAGGGAAGGTTGAGGGCAGGTGTTGAGCTGGACTAGCCAGCCTGAGTGGTTGACCCAACAGGCCTTGTGGCTGCAGTCCTCCAATAGGGAGGCTGTTTTCCTTAAGGCTGCCCAAGTATTCCACTCACTCCAGGACACCACCAAGAGCAGGAGGAATGTGGAGCAGGATCAGCCAGATAAATGTGGTGGGAAACTGTTGGTGGGACTTAACAAAACAAAGTGGAATCACATCCGCCCTCCTCCAGTCCTCAGGTACCACATCATCCTCCCATGATTTGTTAAAAAGGGTAGTCAGTGGTGTCACTAGTTCTACTCTTAGTTCTTTAAGATTTCTGGGGGAAATTTTGCCAGGCCCCTTTGCTTTGCCCACCTTCAGTTTTAGGAGTTCTGTCATGACCCTTTCTTCTGTGCATGGACTGGTACCGCCCCCCCCCCATCCAGAGTGCTTCTATTGTTTGGTTTAGGTACCTCCCCCTCCTTTTCTTTAATGAAGACTGAGCAGAAGTATTCATTCAGTACCCCTGCTTTTTCAGTGTCACTCTCTCTGTCCACTTATTAATTTCTTCAGCTGGGTGACTGGGGAAATAGATCTAGGTGAGGTGATGGATGTGGCCTAACTAGACCCCTTCAACAGGAAGGGGGGATTCAAGAAGAGAGGTGGGGGCACACAGACAGTATATTCTTTGGGGGTGAGTGTCTGACTGCAGGAAGAATGCTGGTCTGTGGGAGATTCCAGCTGTGTGCGAGCATGACTGGCCCATTGCTCCCCTACCACATGAAGCAATAGGGGGGTAAAACCATGAGGGGTGTGATAAAATGCTTTTTCACAGAATGGGTAGTGGATACCTGGACCAGCCTTTCAGTTGAGGTAGTGGGGTGGAAAAGAAGTTGAATTCAACAACGTCTGGGACAGGCACAAGGGAAATGTGTGGGTAGGGTATTGGGGATAAAACATTGCGCCATGAATCAAGTGACTGTTAAAGTGCATAAGCAGTGTTCTTTCCATGGTGGGGTTGGAGCAAAAGTAGCGTGACCCAGGATCATTGTGGTGAGGTCCTCCTTTTGTGATCTCATATTTACGTTGGCTTGCCGCGCTTGAGCACAAGCCAACATGTAGGGAGAGTGCAGATTTGGGGGTGTGGCCGCTGTTGGGCGAATGCAGGGCATGCATCAGTAGGTGCGTCCCTCATTCCCCAATCAGCCTGCATGCTGGCGCCACACCATGCATACATAATGAGGTGAGCACATCTAAGCAAAGGTCTGCTGCAATCCAAGCAAAGCTCATCATACGCAGATCATTTGCTTGCGTGCTCGCCGCCATTATGAGCATGGTCGGCGAGCGCCACGGCCGCCGACATCGGGGTGCCTAATCCCATGTCAGTAACCCTCCCCGCTGGGTTTATTGTGCCAATGGGGAGCCCACTCCCCGTCGGCATACCCCCAAATGTGGAATGCCAGGGGGTGCCCAATCCCCTCGGCTCGGCGCCCCCTCCGCTTTCTTTGTTTGCAGTCGGGGTGCCCAATCCCCCGTCGACATTATTCCCCTTGTTGTGGCCAATGAGGGTGCCCAATTCCGCCGGCTACTGACCCCCAAAAAAGCAGTTAGGTGGCATGCTGGGAGCCCACCCCAGCGTGCCAAATGCCCTGCAACACAAAAACTGTCCCGCTATGGTTTTCCTTTTTTTTTTCAACACTGGCATTTTTTTACACCTCCTTATGAACTGTACAGCTGTCATTTTTCACATCCTGCCTGACATGTTTTCCCGCACTGCACTACCAGACACCCAAAGGGACACCCTAATGCCTGTCACTCTCTGCAGGGTGGGGGTGAGTTGGCATCAGTTCAATACTTCACTGCCATTCCTATGATGCATCTCTCTAACTCCTGCACTACCAATGCCAATGCCAGCAAGCCAACATTAGGCATTGACAAATGCTTGTTTGTGTAAGTTACAGTCACATGACTGGAGGAGGGCACTCTTGGGCATCAGGTCACGGCCTCTGGAGAGGCACTGAATGGCTGCTGCTGGTGATTTATCCCTCCCTCACACTGTTCAGCCCACCAGATTGTTACTGTGGATGGGAGTCAGGACAGGATGTGGCTCACAGCAGCAGCTGGGCTAGAGTACAGAGAAGGGCTTACAACAGCCAACAAAAACACGGCATTCCCAGACCTTTTCAGTGCTGCCTTGCCTACCACCACCAGCTGCATAATGTATAAAACCCCAGTAGCTCCATATGAAGTACAAAACAACCATATGGTGACCTGATGCAAAGTGGCCCCCAGGCGACAGTGAGATAATACCATCTCGTTCTCTTCTGTGCGGCATGTTTAGTCGGGTTAATTAATGGATACTACTGACGCCATGTGCCACTATTTGAAAATATGATTAAATACTTGAGGAAAAATCCTGTGAAGAAGCACGCCGGGCAGGTTTAAAATAAAAAATTCCCGTTTCAGGGATCAGGGGCTAGTGAACAACTTTTTAAGGACTGAGGACAGTAAAAGCTTACAGGAAGGTAAGAGGAAATAAAGAAAAATATAAAAAAGCTTTTCTGATGTAGGAGGCTACTGAGTGTAATATAAAGAGGCAGCATGTAAACAGGTTATAGTGTATGGTAGAATGTTGTTATGGATAGAAATCCATAACTAGCATGGAGTTGTTGTGCTGCACTAGCTATATCACTACTGCAGCAGAACAACTTGGAATGCTGCCACATAATGGCTTTCCTCAATCCAGTTAAGCTGGAAGTTGCTGTTTTTATATTGATTGCACACAGCGCAAGAAATATATTGGCACAGCTTGCTGAGAAGCATTCTGTGGAGGCATGGCACTGTTGTGGCTAATGCCCCCACAGCCTGCAAAGGCTTGTCCCGCTTCCCCCAATGCCGTTGCAGGCTTCTGGTAACACAAGTTTTTAACGTTCACACCAACTTGTGACAAATCAGCCACTGCAATCAGGGGCCGCCTCGTCATTGCAGCATAAGCCATCCGCTGCAATGAGGGAGCGACTCATCATTGCAGGGCAGATCTAGCAAGCCTCATATTGTTTGTGAACATGGTGGTGGGTTGCTGCCCTGTTCACAAACAATATAACCCCCCACCCACAATGTTTATCTGCCGATGGGGGAGCCCACTCCCTGTCGGCATAATGTGCCCCACCCCATTTCATTGTCTGCCGACAGGGTGCCCAATCCCCATTGGCAGAAATTATCCCCCCCTTTGTTATTTTCCGATGGGGTGCCCAATCCCCATCGGCAGAAAGGAATCCCCTCACATTTTTGTTTGCCGATGGGGATGCCCAATCCCTGTTGGCAGAAAGGAATCTCCCCTTTTGTTGTTTGTTGACAGGGGTGCCCAATCATCCGTTGGGTACAGTGCCCCCCCTAAAAGCGAGACTCCAAATGCCCCAGTGAAGTTAAAAACCACCCCGCTTTGTCTTTTTTTCCCTGTAAAGAAAAAAATGGTCCCTCACAGTCTCCCAGACCCCCCTCCCGCACCCCGCGCCCACCCACTGCACACCCTGCCTTCACACACACCTCACCCCCTACACCTCTGAGGCTCGGCGCGGCAATCTTCAGTGCACTAGGAACACGTCTGCACTCTTCAAAGTCGACTGCGAATTGAGGAAATGCTGGTAAGCTGTATAATGGAGTAAATAAGTTTTTTTCAACTTTGCTACGTATCTAAGGAATTTTTTGCAATTTTTTCACCAAATTTTCAACATGGGGTTTTTGGGACCCCTCCTCATGAATACTTCAACTGTCATAGCATTAATCGGCCCCGAAAGGTGATTTCGCTGTCACTGCGTGGAATCATGTTTGGGGGCCCTTTAATGAAACAACAGTGCCAGTGTTCATGAGGTGGGCTCTCAAAAAGCCTATGTTGCAAATTTGGGGAAACATCTCAAAAATGACTGTTTTACGAGCGTGCACTGCACAGTTGCTATGCACGCTCATAACTTCGTGAATTTGCAATGTTTTGATGCCAGATTTTCAACATTGGCATTTTATCACACCTCCTTGTAAACAGTACAGCTGTCATTGTTCATATCCTGGCGGAAATGTGTTTTCACACTTCCGGCGCAGAATAGCATGGTCGCTGTCAGAAATCAGTGTTCGGGACAGATTAAGAAAATGTCAGTGACACTGTTCATGAGTAGAGGTTCTGAAATTGCTATGTTGAAAATTTGGTAACAATACTCCATAAAATGACTGTGTTACGAGCGTGTGTTGTGCAGTTTGCATGCACGCTCGTAACTTCGCTAATGTATAATACTTTCACTCCAGATTTTCAACATTGCCATTTTCCCATACCTACTTATGAGCAGTGCAGTTGTCATTTTTCCCATCCTGGCCGAAATGTGTTTTCGCAGTTCCGGCACAGAATAGAGCGGTCGCTGTGGAAAATCACTGTCCGGGACAGAGTAATAAAATGAGAGTGATACTGTTCATCAGCAGAGGTTCTAAAATGCCTATGTTAAAAATCTGGTGATGACAGCCCATCAAATGACTGTGTTACAAGTGTGTGTTGCACACTTTCCACATACCCTTGTAACTTTGCAGATTCGTAATATTGTCGTGCCACATTTTCAACAATGGCAATTTTTCACACCTCCTTATGAGCAATACAGCTGTCATTTTTCACATCCTGAGTGAAATGTGGTTTCACAGTTGTGGCACAGAATAACGTGGTCACTGTGGGAAATCAGTGTTTGGGACAGATTAAGAAAATGACAGTGGCACTCTTCATGAGCAGAGGTCCTAAAATCACTATGTTGGAAATTTGGTGTCAAAACTCCATAACATGACTGTGTTACAAGCATGCGTTCAACTGTTTCCACATACCCTTGTAACTTTGCAAATTTGTAATATTTTCACGCCACATTTTCAACAGTGGCATTCTTTCACACGTCCTTATGAACAGTACAGCTGTCATTTTTCACATCCTGTCTAAAATATGTTTTTGCATTCCTAACGGAGAATAGCATGGTCGCTGTGGGACATCAGTGTTTGGGATAGATTAAGATGGAACGAGTGAGAGGGGGGAGTGACCGAGCTCAACTAAGCTCTGTCAGGACTGCTCCGGATTTGTTTGTGGGCAGAAAAAGGCCCCAATGCAAGAGGTCAGTACAAAAGGGCAGCCTGCAGCACTGGGAGAAACAGAACGAGAGAGTGAGTGAGTGAGGGAGGGGTAGTGAGCGAACTCACCGGAGCGCTGTCAGGACTGCTGTGGATTTCTTTTTGGGCAGAAAAAGGAGTCAGTACATGCAGGGGCCCAGTAGAAAAGGCCAGCCTGCAGCAGTGTGAGAAACGGTATGAATGAGGGAGACAGGGGGACTGAGTGAGCTCAACGGAGCTCTATCAGGACTGCTGTGGATTTCTTTGTTGGCAGAAAAAGGCACCAATGCAGGTAGAAGCCCCGTACAAAAGAGCCGCTTACAGAGCCAGGACAAACACAATGAGTGCGTGACAGAGGGAGACTGAGCGACCTCAATGGAGCTTTGTCAGTACAGCTGCGGATTTATTTGTGGACAGACAAAGGTGCCAATGCAGCCAGCAGCCCCGTACACAAGCACAGCCTGCAGCGCCAAGAGAAACAGAACGAGTGAGTGACAGAGCGGTAGTGAGCGAGCTCAACGGAGCTCTATTGTGATTGCTGTGGATCTCTTTGTGGGCAGAAAATGCGGCAACACAGGCAGGAGCCCAGTACAAAAGGCCAGCTTGCAGCGCGGGCAGAAACAGAATGAGTGAGTGAGACAGGGGGAGTGAATGAGCTCAATGGAGCTGTGTCATGACTGCTTCAGATTTTCTTCTGGCCAGAACAAGCCACCAATGCAGACAGGAGTCCAGTACAAAAGGGCAGCTTGCAGTGGCAGGAGACACAGAATGAGTGAGTGAGGGAGGAGGAATGAGAGAGCTCAACGGAGCTCTGTTGGGACTGCTGCAGATTTGTTTGTGGGCAGAAAAAGGCAGCAATGCATGCAGGGGCCTAGTACAAAATGGCAGCCTGCAGTGGCAGGAAAACCAGAATGAGCGAGTGGGGGGGGGGGGAGTGAGTGAGCTCAGTGGAGCTGTATTGTAACTGCTGCAAATGGTGGCAACACAGGCAGGAGCCCAATAGAAAAGGTCAGCCTGCAACGCCACCAGAAAATGAATGAGCGAGTGAGAGAAGGAGAAGGGGACTGAGCAAGCTCAACGGAGCATTGTCGGGACTGCTGCAGATTTCTTTTTGGGCAAAAAAAGCCACCAACAGAGGCAGGAGTCCAGTACAAAAGGGCAGCCTGCAGCGCCAGGAGAAACAGAATGAGTGAGTGAGAGAGGGGGAGTGAGTCACCTCAACGCAGCTCTGTCAGGCAGCTGCAGATTTCTTAGTGGGCAAAACAAGGTGCCAATGCAGGCAGGAGCCCAGTACAAAACAGCAGCCTGCAGCAATGGGAGAAACAGACTGAGCAAGTGACAGAGGGCAGTGAATGAGCTTAACACACCAGCGCAATCAACATTCAGCATTGACAAATGCTTGTTTAAACTTGAACTTGCAGAAACATCTGCAGCACACTGTGTCAGTTAAAAAAAAGAAAAAGAAAATGTTAAAACTTCTATTCTCTGTTGTCTTTTCCAGCTGTTTTTATGTTATGTTCTAGCTGTGACTGCCCATACACTATGAAAGATTGTGGAGTAATTCACAACAAGGATATTCTCGATCTAGAGGTATCCTTGGCAACGTTAGACCTCGAGAGCAAAGGTCGAGAGGTCGTCCATTGCCAAGGAGACCTCGAGATTTGAGATGATCCTTGCTTGTGAATGACTTCCTATAGACAATCTTTTATAGTGTATGGGGAGTCTATTCATGAAAAAACAGTGAATGGATGCAGAAATATTTTAAATCCAGCCTTACTTGGCTTCATGTCATGGCTTGCTCCAGCGCTGCTCGCTCCCTCACCGACACTGCTGCTAAATCGCGCATGCGTGAATGCGTTCGATCTTGTTGTGCTGTACTGGTGATGTACTCAATGCAGCACAGCAAGATCATGACGCACTGAAGCGAGTACAACAACGCTGTTGGGAGCATGGATTTCCATGCTCAACAGCGTTCTACCATACACTATAAGGAAATTCTTGTATCTTGAGGTTTCCTTGGTAACAGAGTACCTCTCGAGCTGCGATCTTGAGGTCATCTCTTACCAAGGAAACCTCTCAATACAAGAAAATCCTTGTTACGTATGACTGCTCATACACAATCCTCTATTTTGGGCATATATATTTACTACTTGCAAGCCTGAATGGGCATGTTCTTTTTGTCACAGATTGTATACCCTGACTGGCAACTCTGGCTGGCAAATGTATTCCTTACTCCATGGCAGCGGGGGGTCATGGGATCCTGCAGTTCACAGCCAGGAATACCAAACAGACTTATGAGGGGGACAATTACAATTTTAAAACAAGCATTTGTCAATGCTGAATGTTTGCTTGCTGGTACTGGCATTTGTAGCACAGGAGTTATCAAGATGAATAATAGGGATGGCAGTGAAGTTTTAAACTAACACCAACCCCCACCCACACCCTACAGAGACTGACAGGCATTTGGGGGTGTGCCTTTGGGTTGTCGGCCATAATACTCATGCCATTCCACCTCACTCCACCCTGCAGTCACCGACAGGTGTTGCGGTGTGCCTTGGGGTCTTTGGCCCATTCACCCCATTCTATAAGTAAATAAGCTGAGATGGGTGCAGTAGTGGAGAATGGGGTGAACATTAGGGCTGAAGACCCTAAGGCACACCTCAATGCCTGTCAGTGGCTGCAGGGTGGGGGTGGGGGTGGAATAGCATGAGCATCATGGCCGATGACCCCAAATCACATCCCCGGTGCCTGTCAGTCCCCTACAGAGTGAGGCGTTATGGTTGGAAACCCTAACACCCCAGGCATTTGTTGGTATTTTCACTCTAGATTTTCCACATGGGATTTTTGGGACCCCACCTCATGAACAGTGGCATTACCATTTTGTTACTCAATCCCAAAAGGTGATTTCGCACAGCAAATACGCCATTCTATACCACAGGTATGAAAACACATTTTGGGCAAGATGTGAAAAATGACAGCTGTACTGTTCATAAGGAAGTGTGAAAAAATGGCAATGTAGAAAATCTGGAGTGAAAATATTAAAAACTGGTAAAGTTACGAGCGTGCATAGAAACTGTGCAAGGCATGCACGTAAAGTAGTCAGTTCTTGGAATTTTTTCACCAAATTTGCAACATGTTTTTTTTGGGACCCATCCTCCCAAACAGTGGCACTGACATTTCGTTAATCTGTCCCAAAAGGTGATTCCAGGCAGCAACTGCAAAATCACCTTTTGGGACTGAGTAACCAAATGACCGTGACAGTGTTTACAAGGTGGGGTCCCAAGAACCCCCATGTTAAAAGATTTTGGGTCAAAATTCAAAATATGGCTGAGATATCAACCTAAGTAGAAACCCCCTCATTGACTCCCAGTATACAGCTTACCGTCATTTCTTTAGTTGGCTGGTCAGCTTTGAAGAGTGCAGATGTGTCCCGGTTCATAGAAGACTGCTGCTCCCAACCTCTAGAGGTAAGAATGGGGTAAGGGGAAGTGAGTCCACAGAGGAGGTGGGGTGGGGTGGGGAAATATGGAGACAACGAGGGACCATTTTAATTTCTACAGGGGGAGAAAAAAGACTTTGGGGATGGTTTTCTTTATATTACGAGTTAAAAATTAAATACATTTAGGCACACTGGGGTGGTCTCCCAGTGTTCCACAATAGTGTGTGTGTGTGTGTGGCATGCCGACATGGCAACTGGGCATCCTGATGTCGGCACTTGGAATATTCAGGCGAGTGGGGAGGGGGTCATCTGACACCAGGAGTGGACATCCTGGTGTCAGAAATATAAAAAAATATTTTGGCACACCGTGGTGGGCTCCCAGTGTGTCACATTAATGAGGGGAGGGGGGGATACATGCCAACATGGGGACTGGGCACCCTGATGCCGGCTTTCCAGGGAGTGTGTGGTGGGCAGTAGGAACAGTCAATGTGGAAAGCTGCACCATGGCTCATTTATTTATTGAAATGGCTCACCAGGAAAGGCACACCAAACAAACAAGTTGCTCGTGGAGCAATGGGGACAGAGTGCTCGGTGGCAGGAGCCAACAGGAACCGTAACTCCGGCCATGCGCATTACTGTGCACTGTAATGTGCATGAGCTGAGTCTTGTCAGCTGCTGCCAACAAAGAGAAGATATGTCTGTGTGTCTGTTTGCGAGGGAGGGGGAGGGGGAAGGTTCCACTGCAATGATGAAGCTGTCCCTCATTGCAGCGGCAGATTTTGTGTGGTCCTCTCTTTCAAACTGCTGTCATAGACAGCTTGCCGATTCATTGGTGCCTGCGGGATGAGCCCCATAAAGTGTCAACTGTATTGGAAGAACACACACACCTCTAAAATGTATACTGTCCCATGTCTGCATGCAACCATAAAAGGAGCTGTTTGGCAGGCTTGACTCCCCTTACTGCCAGTGTACTGTGGTAAGGAGGAGGACTAGGAAGAAGCTGGCTTTGGGCTGTGGGAGTACTGCTAACACAAGAAAACACCATGCTAGAGGGGGCTGCATAACTGACCCAGCAAAGTATGCACCCATGGCCACTGACAGCCATGTGCAACTGGATTTGCAAAAGACAGAGGCTGTGGTTCCACCATTGCCAAACCCTCCATCCCAAACTGGCCACATTTGTAACAGTGGGAGAAGTGAGATTAGGCTATGGAGTTGCTTCTAGCTCCAGTTATACCATAAACTTGGGATGCCAGTGTGTCAGATAAGTGTAGCACATACACTTTATGAGTAGAGGACCATTTTGGGGGGGGGGGTTGATGTGGTCCCTCTACACACAAAACTACGAACATACGAACATACGAAATTTGCCAGCAGATAAAGGCCTAGAGGTCTATCAAGTCTGCTCGAATGTGCAGCTAGCACCCCTTATTCTGCAGCTGCCCCTTCCTTCCACCCTTCCCCTTCATTAACCCTCCCCCTTGTCCTGTCCCATCCTCGTTTGAAGCAGTCCACTGTTCTACTGCATACCACTTCTGCAGGTACGCATTCCACCCAGCCACCACCCTCTCTGTAAAAAGTGTCTCCTCATCTCCCTCCTGAACCTTCCTCGCTCCAGTCTCATATCATGGCCCCTGGTGGCCCTCCCCTCCCTTACTTTGAACAGCCCCTCTGTACCTGTCTTGTTTATTCCTTTCATGTATTTAAAGGTTTCAATCATGTCCCCCCTGTCTCTCCTCTCCTCCAGTGAGTACATGTTCAACTCCTTCAACCTCCTCTCATATGATAAGTCCCCCAGACCCTTGATCATCTTTGTCGCCCTGCGCTGCACTCCCTCCAGTAACTTAATGTCCCTTTTCAGATACGGACGCCAGAACTGCTACGCAGTACTCCAGGTGTGGTCTAACTAATGACCTATACAGTGGCAGAATCACCTCCTCCCTCCTTGAGGATATACCCCTTGCAATACAACCCAGCATTTTGTTGGCCTTTGCAGCTGCCTTCCTACACTGTGCCGAGTTGTTCATTGACCCTGTGATGAGCACACCCAGATCCTTCTCCTCCTCTGTCTGGGCTAGCTGATAGCTGATAGTCTGAAAACTGATAGAAAGGAGGAGGCTTGGAACCCCAGGTCAGTGTGTCTCACCTCAGTTTCAGAGAAATATGTAGATACATAGACACTCTCGGCAAATAAGGGCCTATGGCCCTACTGGGTCATAATGTTGCACGCTTAATAGCATGCGACATTATGGCTAAACTGCTGCAGCGCAGTATGCAAGCGCTGATGGTGCAATACCGTGTTTACTGCTGTACATGGTACTGCACCATTAGCGCTTTCCCAGGCAGAGGATAAGATCTCTGCTGGGAGCAGATTTCATTGAGCAGCTGCCGTGGCTCACAGGACTGAGCCACAGCAGCAAGAACCTTGGTGCTGTGTCTGGGTTTGATTCCTGGTACCAGAAACTTTTTTTTTTTTTTTTTCTTTGTGTGCTCCTTGACTTAACCCCCTGAAGTTGAAAAATCTTTATCTGGAGTTTGGGGGGCACAGCCCCCCATAACTGTGGTGGGTGGGAGGCAGAGCCTCCCACAGAAAAAAGAGATATGCCACATGGCAAGAATCACACTGTATTGGCAGCATGATTTTGCCATGTGGCATAGTATTGTGGGTGGTTATAACCCCTGCCGCCTATGGCCCACTCAGTCTGCCCATTTGAGCTTGTTAGTTCCCTTGATGTTTTTCTAGAAGTCTGTTCCCCTTACCCTTGACCTCCAAAATTCCCTTATGTCTATCATCACATGCATTCTTAAATCCTGTGATTGTTTCAGCCCACACCACTTCCTCTGGCAGGGTGTTCCACTTGTCCACCACCCTTTCTGTGAAGAAATTCTTCCTCATGTTTCCTCTGAATCACCCTCCCTCCAACTTCATCCCATGCCCTCTAGTCCTGGAACATCTTTTTCATTGGAAAAAAGTGTATTCCTGCATCCTGTTCCTCCCTGTAAGGTACTTGTATGTCTCTATCATATCCCCTCTCTCCCTCCTCTTCTCCGGGGAGTACATATTGAAGCTCTTCAGCCTGTCCTCATAGGACTTGTGAAGCACTCCCTGTACCATCTTTTTTGCCCTCCTCTGAACCTTCTCTACCCTATGTACTTATGTAGGTAAGGTATCCAGAACTGTACACTGTACTCCAGGTGGGGTCTCGCCAGTATACTGTATAGTGGAATTATGACCTCCCTTTTCCTGCTGATGATGCCCCAGTCTATGCATCCCAGCATCCAATTTGCTTTACCTGCTGCCTTGTCACACTGTCTCTCTACCTTGAGGCCATCAAAGATAATAACCCCAAGGTCCCTTTCCTGCTTGGTGTATGCTGTATCCTCACCCCTCAACTGATATGTTGTTCCAGGGGTTTTTGTGCCCAAATGCATTATCTTGCACTTCTTCGCGCTGAATTTCAATTGCCAAATCCATGACCATTCTTCAAGTTTCTGCAGGTCCCCTTCTCATTCTGTCTACACTCTCTGGTGTGTCCACTCTGTTACAGAGCTTCGTGTCGTCAGCGAACAGGGATCCGGAGTAAGATCAATCTCTTCGCAGACGACACAAAGATGGGAGCTGTGGTAGATGACATCAAAGGGTGGAGGGGCTGCAGGAGGACCTGACAAAACTACAGGACTGGTTGGATGCATGGCAGCTGAGGTGTAACGCAAAAAAGTGCAAGGTACTGCACTTTGGGGCTAATAACCAGCGGAAGAGCTACCAGCTTGGGGGGGGGGGGGGGCATACAGCTGGAATGCAGTGAGGAAGATAAGGATCTGGGGGTGCTGATAATGGGGAGTATGAATACCCCAGGGCAGTGCAGGAAGGTGGAAACAAAAGCCAACAGGATGCTGGGGTGCACTGCGAGGGGATGCTCCTTCAGATACAGGGAGGTGATCCTGCCCCTATACAGGTCGCTGGTCAGGCCTCACCTGGAATACTGCGTGCAGTACTGGCACCCATTCCTGAAGAGGGACATCAGATTGTTGGAGGGTGTACAGTGGAGGATGACAAAGATGATTCAGGGATTAGAGAGATACTCCCATGAGGAGAGGCTGTACGAGCTGAAAATGTATTTCCTGGAGGAGAGGAGGGATGGGGGATATGATTGAAACCTTCAAATACTTCAAGGGGATTATCAAGACTAGGAGAGAAGGGATTTTCCAGATTAGAAAGGGGGTGGTCACGAGGGGACACCAGCTAATAGTGGAGGGGGAAGTTAGGAGACATTATTTCACAGAGAGGATGGTGGATAAGTGGAATACTCTGCATGAGGAGGTAGTGGCCTATAGCACAGTAGACGGTTTTAAGAGGGGATGGAACAGGGTGTGAAGGGGGGAAATCATAGAAAGGTGAGGGGTGGGAGGGGCAGCTGCACACTGAGCGGTAGCTGCACAATTGAGCAGACTCAGTAGACTGTGAAGCCTGTTTCTGCTGGTGTTTTCATATGTTCATATGTAATTCTGCCTTCTAGGTCCTGTGCAATGTCACTGATGAAGTCGTTGAATAGGACCGGTCCCAGCACTAATCCCTGTAGTACCACGCTGATCACTTCCCTCTGTGGAATGACAGCCATTTACCATCACCCTCTGTGTCCTGCCACCCAGCCAATTACCAACCCACTGCACTACTGTCCTGCCCACTCCCATATTACCCAGTTTGTTTAATAGCCTTCTATGTGGCACAGTGTCTAAGGCCTTGCTGAAGTCCAGATAGGCCATGTTCACTGCCCTCCCCTGATTCACCTCCCTTGTCACTCAGTCAAACAATTCAATAAGATTGGTCTGGCATGACCTCCACCCAGTAAAACTATACTGCCTTGGGTCCTGTAGTCCTTTGGCAACCAGATGTTCCACCAATCTCTCCTTCAGTAGTGCTTCAATGATCTTCCCCATTACCAAGGTCAGGTTGACTGGTCTGTAGTTTTCCGCTTCCTCTTCATTCCCACTTTTGTATAAGGGGACTATATCTGCTGTCCTCCAGTCTTTGGGTACCTCCCCTGTTTCCAGTGATTGACTAAGCAGGATTGCCAGAGGTTTAGCCACTACCTCTCTTAGCTCCTGTAGGACCCTGGGATGCACCCCAGCTGGTCTCATTGCTTTATCGACTTATTTCTTCCAATAAATGGAGACCCTATTGAAGGAGATGCTCATGCAGTACCTCAAGGCTAATGGGTTGCAGAAACGCTGGCAGCATGGTGTCGTGGGGGGGCATGTTATGTAAAGCAAATCTCATAGTTTTCTTCTCAAGAGAGAGCAGCAGATATGGTCTTTCTGGACTTTGGTAAGGAATTTGACACTGTTGCACAACAGGCTATTTAAGACACTAAGCAGCCCAGGGTGAGGGAAAAAGTAAAAAGCTAGGTGTCAGACTGGTTAAAGGATAGGAGGCAAGGGGTGGTGATAAACAACAGACACTTAAGGGATGAAAGACTGGCTAGTGTGATGCCACAGGGACTGGTACTGGGACCAGTCTTCTTCAATGTCTTAATAAGGCACATTGCTGAGGTACTGGAGGGGAAGGTGCGTCTCTTTGAGGATGATGCAAAAATATTCAAAATGGTGGACACTTAAGGAGGTGTGGCGAGAATGCAAAGTGTTCTGGGGAAAACTAGATGAGTAGCCTAGGGTGTGCAATTGGGTTTCAATGCCCAAAAATGCAGGGGTCTACCTGGTTCACAGAAACCCCAGAGGCATATATACGATGTGGCAAAAGGGACTTAATCACCAAGCCAGGAAAAGATCTTAGGGTCCACATAACTGATGATCTGAAAGAGACCGGTAAGTGTGACAAGGCAGTAGGAAAGGCTAGTGAGGTTCTAGGGTTCATTGGGATTGGGGATTTCTAGCAGGAAGAGAGATGATATGCTACCACAGTATCGCTCTCTAGTGAGTCCCCTCCTGGGGTGCTGTGTCCAGTACTGGAGAGCATGCCTCTGCAAGGGTAATGGTAGGGTGGTGGCAGTGAAGATGAGGGCAGCCTAGGCGATGTGAGGTTGCCTACACCATGCCCCTCCCCAAAAACAATACAAGGAAAGGCTGCAGAAACTCAGCATACCTGGAAGGGAGAAGTGTGAGAGAGGACAGGACTAGATGTAGACTACCTGCACGTGTACTTTTAAACATGAACCTTTACGCCAGCGCTATATAAACTTAAAACAAATGCCCACTCTCTGCTGTGTGCAGTACAACAATAGCGGGATCAACGTCACTAAAATGGGAAGTTTTCCCATAAAGCTTAGCAGCGCTCGATCAGGCTTCTCAGGGAGCTCCCTCCGCTTCCGCGTCTGCCGAAACTCTGCAAAATTAAAATACAAATGACAGGCTGTAAAATAAATTTAAAAACTCATCCCTATGAGGACTGCAGTGGGAAAGGTACATAATATTACAGGGACAGCCCTGTACTGAGAATCTTTGGCGGTCACTTTTAAGTCATATCCTCCATCTCCCTCCTTTCTTCAGTGGTGTACATACTGAGGTCCTTTAGGACTTCAAATGCAGACCCTGTGTCATTTTAGTTGCCCACCTTTGCACTGCCTCCCCTCTGTATATATACTTTCAGAGATGTGGTGGCCAATTCTGGAAGTGGCTGCAATTGCCATCGGGAGCTTGTGACAGGGTGTTTGACGCAAGTGCCGACTTGTGTCAAATTTGATATACTGGAAGCCTGCTGCCGCAAGTCCCCAATGCAGCAAAGTTAGACCAGCTCCCCCCCGGTCTAACTTTGTGTCAGTCTGGGTACCCTTTTGTATGGGACTTGTGCAGCAGCAGCCATGGGGGACATTAGTAGAGGGCAAGGGAGGTAAGAGAAGGCACCACCACCACCTAGGCTGTCTTCCAGGTTTGACCTGGTGAAGCGCACATAGGAGAAAAAAAATCAAGAGTAGGCAAAGTACAAAACCAGATCCCAGTACAAAGCAAAACCCACCAGTAAGAATGATGCAAGAAATATATGGAATTGTTTGTTACCATTTACAATTTTCATTCCACCCCCTCTGCCCCCCGAGCCCACTCACTACCATGCCCTTAGCCCACCCACTCACCAGCCCTGGTGGCAGTCTTCTGAGACTCACACCCAAGCCCTGGTGGCAGTCTCCTGAACCCGATCCCTGGTAGCATGCTATCACCCCCCCTACTTCTGAGCTCCATTCACCAGCCCTGGCCTATAGCTCCTGAGTGCCTCCCGTGCCACTGACACTTACTCCCAAGCCCACCCACCATCCATGGACTCTAGTTATCAAGACCCACAGCCCCTCCATCAGCTCTTATGGCAGGTTTCAGAGCCCCCCCCCCAGCCTTGGACACTGTTATTTGTACCCAGGTACTCAAGCTACTGAGCCCCCTCCAGCACCTCCTGGAGGCAGAACCCAACTACCCGCTGCCTTAGCAGCAGGCTTCTGTGACCTACCCAACCCTGACAGCAGGCAATGACAATTTAAACAAGAGAAAACTACAAATACAGTGAGAATGAATTTATGAAGGATGTCGAAAATACATGCTAGCAAAAAATTCCATTGTTTTCTAACAACTAACAGTATGATTCACAATAAACACAGCAATAGAGTCAAGCCATACAAAGACAAAGGTACTGGATTTTAGGAGGGCTGACTTTGTCAAAATGGGTGAGTGCCTAAGGAATGCACTAGCAAATGGGCAGGAAGGAGGGGTGGAAGAACAATGGGGAATAATAAAAACTGCCATCACAGAGGTAACCAGCCTTTGTGTAAAGCAAATAAACAAAACAAAATGAGGTAAGAAACCACTATAGTTCTCAAAGGAAGTGGCAGTGAAGGGTCAAGAGAAAAAGAAAGCATTCAGGAAGTACAAGGAATCACAGAAGGAACAGGACAGAGAACTGTATCAGTTAAAGCAAAGGAAGCTGGAAGGCAGTCAGAACAGCAAAGGCCCAAACTGAGGAAAAGATAGCCAACTCAGTTAAGAAGGGATAAAACCTTTATAGGTACATCAGGAGTGAAGGAAGACCAAGGAGGGATAGTGAGGCTTAATAAAGGGAGGGAGGGTGGGCAGAGGGTGACTGTGAAAAGGCAGAGATACTAAACAAATATTTTGCTCAGTATTTACAAAGGAAGAGGGAGGTACCTAAAACAAACAGTAGAAACACTCTGGATACAGAAGTTGATACCAGCCCATTTACAGAAGAAAGGGTTCTGAAAGAACTCTTAAAACTGAAGGTGGACAAAGCAATGGGGCCTGATGGGATTCATCCCAGAATTCTAAAAGAACTAAGGGTAGAACTAGTGACACCACTGACTACCCTCTTTAACAAATATGGGAGGATGGGGTGGTACCCGAGGACTGGAGGAGGGCAGATGTGATTCCCCTTCACAAAAGTGGGAGCAAGGCAGAAGCAGGAAACTACAGACCTGTTAGTTTAACCTCAGTGGTAGGGAAAATGATGGAATCACTTCTGAAGGAAAGAATTGTTGAGTATCTAGAGGCCAGAGGGCACAGGACCCAAGGCAGCATGGATTCACAGCGGAAGGTCATGCCAGACAAATCTGATAGATTTCTTTGACTGGGTGACCAAAGTAGTTGATCAGGGAGGGCTGTGGACATGGCCTACCTAGACTTTAGCAAGGCATTTGACACAGTCCCACACAAAGATTAATATACAAGTTAGCCAGCCTGGGAGTGGGTCCCAAGATGACAGCCTGGGTAAAGAATTGGCTGGAGAATAGGTCACAGAGAGTAATAGTAAATGGAGTCCACCTCTGAAAAGGGGTTAGTAGTGGGACCAGGAGTTCAGTATTAGACGGTCCTCTTCAATGTCTTTATAGAGACATTGCAGAGGACTGGAAGAAAAGTATGTCTCTTTGCAGATGACACAAGATCTGCAACAGAGTTGATGCACAAGGTGGAGTGGAAAAGATGAAAAGGGACTTGGCAAGGTTGGAGGAATGGTCAAATGTATGGCAGCTTAGATTCAATGCTAAGAAGTGCAAGATAATGCACCTGGGAAACAAAACCCAGGGAAGAGTACACAATGGGGGTGAGCTACCAACAACAACAAAATGGAAAGGGACCTGGGGTAGTCATATCAGATTACCTAAAGGTGGGCAAGCAATGTGAGAGGGCAGCAAGGAGGACTGGGGATACTGGGATGCATAGGAAGAGACATCACCAGTAGAAAACAGGAAGTTATTATCCCTCTGTACAGACAGCTAGTGAGACCCCATCTGGAGTACTGCATGCAGTTCTGGAGACCCAATCTCCGCAAAGACATAGACAGGATGGAAGCTGTCCCGAGGAGGGCAACTAAAATGGTGCAGGGTCTGCACCGGAAGACATATGAAGAGAGACTTAAGGAGCTTAATATGTATAGCCTCGAGGAAAGGAGGGAGATGGGAGACATGATAGAAACTTTCAAGTACCTCAAGGGAATCAACAAAGTCCAAGAGGGTAGCATCTTTCAAAAAAAGAGGTGTGCAAGAACAAGGGGGCACAATTTGAAGATAGAAGGGGGGCTCAGAGGTAATTTAAGGAAGTATTTTTTCACAGAGAGGGTTGTGGATGTATGGAACGGCCTTCCAGAGGAGGTTGTGGAGTCAAAAACAGTGGTGGAATTCAAGCATGCATGGGACAGTCATAAGGCAATTCTAGGGGGTGGGGGTAGGAAGAAGTAGGCTGCTGGTTAACTAGGACCTGCAGCTTATCCATCAGGTAGGGAAATGGGCAGACTGGGTGGGCCAAGCGGTCCTTATCTGCCGTCAAATTCTATGTTTCTAACTACTGCATAAGATGCTAACATGGGCTAAATGGTATATTAACCAGGACAAGCCCAGTTGTGCAATAGTAACCCTTTCCATTTATGTTGTACATCAAATGGCAGCCTTTAAATATATTCTTTAAATGAAAAAAAAATTCTCAGTCTTATAGCTTGCTACTCACCCTCCCAACGGCAACAAATCTTTGGTTTTGGAGCAGTGAAAACAGAGATGTCCAAGGAAATTCTCCTGAATGGACATGTGGAGCAAGCAGCCTAAAATAAAGGTCTTTTTAAAAAAAATATTGAACATTTGTGTAATTTTTCCAAATCCAGGAGTCCTGCTCCTGCAAGCAGCAGATCAGTCCAGAGAAATTTTTGTCCACCCCTGAAATGAATTAGGGTGCGGAATTAATACCACAGGCAGTACCAAACTCACACTGCTAGCCATGCGGGTTTGGTTCCTGTTCAATGCAAGAGCTATATGCACATGCATGCGCGTTTATCTTTCCGAACCATTCTGATATCCAGAACCAAACTGGTATGACACCGTCTCTCCGCTGTGAAATTCTGATGGCCACCACACTCAGCTGCAGTAGTGATTGGTGTGTCAGGGACTCACCCACTGTATGGAGCTCTGCATTGGACTCATCCCTGACGCATCTCTCAGATGCAGTACTACCCAAAGTGTTTCTTGTGCAAGCGCAAAGAAACACAGCAAGCATTTGTCAATGCCAAATTTTTGCTTGCTGGCATTAGCATTGGAAGTGCAGGAGTTAGACAGATGCAGAATAGGAATGGCAATGAAGTATTGAACTGACACCAACCCCACCCCCACCCTGCAGAGATGGACAGGCATCGGGGTGTGCCTTTGTGTCATCGCCCATAACTCTCACGACATTTCACCTCAGCCTACCCTGCAGACACCAACAAGTGTTGAGGTGCACCTTGGGGTGTTCGGGCTTTACTCTCACCCCATTCCATAAGGAAATATGCCGAAATGGGTGCAGTATAGGAGAATGGGGTGAACTTTGGAGCCGAAGAGTCCAAGACACACCTCAATGCCTGTCACTGGCTGCAGGGTGGGGGTGGAATGGCATGTGTGTTACTGTTGACAATCACAAGTCACATCCCTGACGCTTGTCAGTTCCTACAGGGTAGGGCATTATGGTCAGAAACTCTTAACACCCCAGGAGTTTCTTGGTATTTTCACTCCAAGTTTTCAACATGAGCTTTTTGTGACCCCACCTCATGAACAGTGACACTAACAGTTCGCTAGCTGAAGGGTGATTTTGCACAGCGACTGTGCCATTTAATGCCACAGATGTGAAAACACATTTAACAGGATGTGAAAAATAACAGCTGTGCTTTTCATGAGGAGGTATAAAAAAATGGTAATGTTGAAAATCTGGAGTAAAAATATAAAAAAATTGGTGAAATCATGAGCATGCATAGAAACTGTGAAACGCACACCCATAATGCAATTTTTTCAGGGTGGTTTTTACAGCAAATTTTCAATGTCGGCATTTTGGGACCTCCACTGATGAACAGTGGCACTGTGATTTTCTTCATTTGTCCCAAACGTTGATTTTGCACAGTCAGCGCGCCCATTGCGTGCCACAGGTGCGAAAACATGTTTTGGGCAGCATGTGAAAAATGACAGCTGTATTATTCATAAGGCAGTGTGCAAAAATGACAATGTTGAAAATCTGGAGTGAAAATATAAAAAATTGGCTAAGTTACGTGCGTGCATAGAAACTGTGCAACGCACACTGGTAACGCAGAAATTTTTGGGAATTTTTCCACCACATTTGCAACATGGGATTTTAGGGGGCTCTCCTTATGAACATTGTCACTGTGATTTTCTTAATCCATCCCGAACATTGATTTGGCACCGCAACTGCGCCATTGTGTGCCAGACGCGTGAAAACATATTTTGGGCAGGATGTGAAAAATGACAGCTATACTGTTCATAAGAAGGTGTGGAAAAATGGCAATGTTTAAAATCTGAAGTGAAAATATTAAAACTTCTCAAAGTTACAAGCGTGCGTGGAAATTGCGCAATGCGTACTCGTAACACAGTCATTTTATGGAATTTTTTTCAACAAATTTGCAACATAGGCTTTTTGGGAGCCTACCTCATGAACAGTGACTGTCATTTTGTTAATCTGTCCCGGAAGGTGATTCTGCACAGTGACCGCAAAATCACCTTTCGGGACCCAATAACAACATGACAGTGACTGAGTTCATGAGGTGGGTCGCAAGTACCCCATGTTGAATATTTGGTGCCAAAAGTTGCTAAAATGGGTGCGATATCCACCTAAGTTGAATGCCCCCATTTATGCCATTATACAGCTTTTTTTTTGTTAACTATTTTAATCCCCCTGTGGCAGGTCAACATCTGCATCTGCCGAGCCTACCAAACTCGAGGTCTTTTGGGGGCTTCTAGCACCATGCATGCCCCAGCAGATCCCCAGAGTTGGTCCGAGGGCATCATCCACATCGGCCCCCATGATTTCCTCTGTTTTTCTCCCTGTACTCCCCCGGGACCCCCGGAAGCGGTGGCGCATGCGCGTGGGGGCGCACATGCGCACCGCAGCTCCGGGCCGGGTCCCCTCAACCCTCCCCATCAACCTATGTCAGAGCTCCTTATGAATGGCATCATCCCTCCGGTCTCCACCAGGGGGCGTCCAAGCTCCGAGAGAGCTAGATTCCTCCTCCCAAGGAAGAGCGCTGCCAGCCGGCAGCATCGCACATCCTCCCCGCCCCACCAGCCTCCGATGACCCTGGCTTATTCCTGAACCTGGGTCACTGGCGTGGTGTGAGGTGCAACTTCCAGGGCCTCAACCCTCAGCGTCACTGGGCCGGCTATGCCATTATACAGCTTACCGGCATTTCTTCAGTTTGCGGTTGGCTTTGAAGAGTGCAGATGTGTTCCCCACTCCACCAAAGATCGCAGTGCCAACTTCTGGAGGTAAGTATGGGGTATGTGGGGGTGCTGGGAAGTTAGATGCTCAGAGGGTGGGTGCGGGTTGGCAGAGGGGGGCACTGCAGACAACGAGGGACCATTTTCTTGTTTCAGGTTGTAGTAAAAAAATTCCACCGGACCTTGCAGGACCATTTTCTTTATTGCAGGTGATTTCTGACAAATATTGGGCACACTGGGGTGGGTTCCTAGTGTGTCACCAGTTCTTTTTGGGAGGAGGGAATGAGGCCAATGGGGATTGGGCCCCCACGTCTGCACAGAAAGTGTGTTTGTGTTTCAGGGAGGCATGATTCCGAGGGGGATTAGGCACCACCCTCAGCAGACAAATTCCAACAAGGGGGACATCATGCCGATGGGGATTTGGCTCCCCCATTGGCAAATGAACTGGAGAAGAGGCATACTGACAGGGGGATTGGGCACCCCGACATCAGTTTTTGAGATGTGGACGGCAACAGCTGCCATATTTATTGAAATGTTACACCAGGCAAAGCACACCCTGCAATGACGGGTCGCTCCCTCATTGCAGCAATGAAACTGTTTCAAGTTGATGGCACGCTTCTGAGCTGCTGTCATAGACTGCATGATCATTCATTTGTGCCACAGAGACAAGCCCCAAAAAGTAGTGGAGGCATTGGCCACAACACTGCCGCACCTCCACAACCTGCTACTCCAGCAAGCTGTCATAACAAGTTTCTTGAGCATGCACACAAGCAAACATAAAAATGGCTTTAAAACCTGACAATGTCCCATTTAAGTCCCTATCTTGGCTAAGGCCACCTCTGTAAAATAACTTCCAGTTTCTGATAAAACTTAATTTGTTTTTATTTTTGTTCTCTATGGTACTGTGTTTCAAGCTGCAGTATCTGATTCCCTTCTGGTCTACCCAGTGTAGACAAAAGGCCATAATAACTATTGTAACATGGCATTAATAAAAGGACAGTAAGAAAGAGAAGTAATTGGTGGAAAGACATCACATGGGCCGTTTTCAACTGTGCATTATTTCCTTAGATATGCACTGCTGTGTAATATAACATTGGCCACAACAGAGAGAAAAATATAGAAAACAGTTTGTTCCCCACTCACCCAGCCAGTGGGCACAGTAGACTGCGCAATGTTTGTATTGACAAAGAAGTCATAATTATTGCAATGTTAGAAAGTGTAATAATCAGTGTCTCTTTATATATGTGATTAATACAGCTGAAATTTTTTTAAATCTGTAAAAATCACTCAGCTTTTCACAATCCCCACACACGTAGCCAACGGAGCTTGGAAAAGTGTCAGTGTAGCCGCCAGTACTGTTTTCCTCTGCACTGTAGGCTGAAGCAATGTTACCTTGCAGTAGCATGAGGAATAAACAATCTCAGTAGTTGCACTGCTCGCCTGACCAGTCAGCACACACCCACACAGTTGAAATTTGCTGGCAGCGTTTTTTCCAAAAGTTGTAAGCACAATATACATGTGTGCATAAATAAGTAATAGGAAATGTACACCCATACGGTTGTGTTGTGGTATGCAAAGTAGAGCAGACTGACCAGAATTCACCATGTTTATGAAGGAAGTTGAAAATCATTAATCTGAGACACCAACAGAGCGAAAAAGAGTGAAACTGCAGAAGAAGGTAGGCATTTTGTTACTCTTGTCTGTCTTTTCTTAGTTATTATAAGAGATGTATGTGAAGAACATTGTTAGGAATTTGTAAGGCACATCATAAATGCATATTAGTTGTAGAACGTGCACACAAATGTTTCCAGATAGACAGCATTTTAGAGGTCCAGATATAAAGAATGTTTCTAAAGCAGAATGATTGTTCTAAGTCATGTTTATTTGGTTTTCTAGTAAACCCTATCTGAACCATACCTACCTTGCACTTGCCTTCGACCTCGTGCACCCCCCAACTGTGCATTAATTCCTAGTAAATGCCTCCTTTCTCAGGGATTAATGCTTACTTAATCTGGTCCTTTGTCTGGATGTACTCCCTGTCTGATTGGACAACATCAGTTTCTATTTGAGGATACAAGCAAGCAATCCAAGTGGAGTGTACATTCCCCCACCAAGAAGACAGGAATGTCTTCCCTGTTGTAAGCTTGTCACTCAAGCTCTGAATGAAAGATAACTCCTCAGTGTGACCCTTCTGCTCTAGGACAGGAACATCCTGCCCTTGTGTCCATGGCTGCTGAAAGTTCTGGTCTGCTTACAAGGCAAATACAAACTGTATGTTTTTTTGGTCAGCCCAGGGCCCTAGTAAAGTCCTATGGACTCCTAGGCTATATCAATCAAATTGGCTACCAGAGGCCTATTTCCCTGTAGAAAACACCACTGGTTGCTGAATGATGTGTCCCGTTTCTATTCCTTGTCTTAATATCTTCCTATATATCTCCCCTATGTTTCCTGCAAAACCCTACTGACTACTTATGAGGGGTGAAGAGGCTGTAATGGCGTGCCTACACCTATCACACTGGACTCCAGCATAATAAACTGCATGGGCTCAAGGCAGGGAGGCTGTGTCAGACCAACCTGATCGCATTCTTTGACTGGTTTACTAGGGCAGTGGATAGGGGACAGGCAGTAGATTGTTTTCTACTTCGGCATCAGCAAGGTGTTCAACTACAGTATGTGTCACACAGGAGACTGCTAGAGATGATAGAGGATTAGGGAGTAGGGGAAGAGCTAGTAACGGGTGGCAAATTAGCTGGGGTGGGACATCATAGGACGGTGGTTAATGGGGTCTTATTGGAGGAGACAGTGTCTGAGTAGGGTGTTGCAGTGGTTGTTCCTGGGACCTGTCTTGTTTATCAGCAACATAGGAAAGGCTGTACAGGGAAGGATGTGTCTCTTTGTGGATGATACAAACCTTTGCATCAGGGTGGGCAGTGAAAAGATGGTGTGGACATGTCATAGAGACCTAAAGAGAGTAGAGAGCTTATCTAAATATAGCAGTTGAGATTCAACAACAAGAAGTGCAAAGTAATGCATATTTATTTTATTTATTTGAAAAGTTTTACCAGGAAAGACATACTGAGCTAAGAATCAGCTTGTTTCCAGATGCGTCCTGGGAAGGGTACAGAGAGA
Source organism: Neoceratodus forsteri (assembly GCA_016271365.2). Lineage (NCBI taxonomy): Eukaryota > Metazoa > Chordata > Ceratodontiformes > Ceratodontidae > Neoceratodus > Neoceratodus forsteri. Next base: position 25,503,268 of record JADMNL010000035.1, on the reverse strand, counting down.
TATATGCATAGCAAATACAGTGTATGATCAGAAAAATTGTATACAAAAGTACATATGTGGTATACAAATATACAAGGTGAAATAACATGCAATGTAAACAAATAATATGCATAACAGATGTGTAGCTGTAGTGAAGAGAACAAACCTGGGTGCAGAAAGTTAACAACTAGTAGAAGCAGACCATGTGGGCAGTATTTCCACAGGACAAGCAGGTAAGGAGCCCCACATATGGGGAAGAGGCCTAGGATGGAATACTGGATGGGGGAGTCAGGCTAGCCACTACTATCAAGGAGTCATCATATGCAACTCCCTCTAACACTCTAGTCAAAGCAACAAGGCCTGCTGTAAGGCAACCACAATGCTGGGGTTCATTGGGAGGGGTTTTGATAGCAGCAGGGAGAAGATTATATTGCCATGTACAGGTCATTGGTGAGGCAATATCTGGAGTACTGTGCCCAGTTCACACCTGAGGAAAGACATGGATAGACTGGGGTTAATGCACTGAAGTTTCATCAACACCAAGATGATTCAGAGTGAACAGGGCAGACCATATGAAGAAAGGTTGGAGGCTTTGAACAGCTACTCACTGTAAGACAGAAGGAAGAGGGGGGCGACATGATTGAAACTTTCAAAATTCCTAAGAGGAATAAACATTGTGGACAGTGAGGACCTGTTCAATAGGAATAGTGAGTCAGTAATGTGGGTTCATGAAGGGAAGTTGACTGGAGTAAACTCCAGGAGCTGGAATGTAAGGAAGTTCTATTTCACAGAAAGGCTGGCTAGGATGTGGAACAGGCTACCACTGAAATGGTAGGGGAAAAGACTATTATTTTTTTTTGTAACATATTTTTCCCTCTCACACCAATAGGGTCCTCCTTCTGCCCCTGCCAATCCCTAGTCTCTATTTCCTGACACCCAACCACTCACCTTACCGGGCCTCCAGAACAACCTGTGACACACTGCTGTGCTGCTCCCCTAGTTTTCCCCCAAGGGCTGGGGTCATCTTTCCACTGTGTCTTTTTTCCCTGTTGCCTGTCTGGCCACCCACAGTGGAGATGAAGACTTGGAGGATCCCTGGCCAGTGGTGGTGGTATGGTTCCAGTGGTGAATGTGGTGTGCAAAGGGCAAAGGCTTCATCTGCCCTCATCCAGTCTGAAATTTTTTCCCTGTTTTTGTCCTGCCCTCCCCTCAGGAGCATGTCACATCATTAGATGCCAGCAAGTCGACACATCCCATGACCCAATGCTTGCTTCAGGCTCTCCATTTTGATGCTGTCCCCTGCACTGCCACCTGCGGTCACCCAGGTGGCAATAGAGTAGTAGAGCAGTGAGTCCCCCTCCCCAGAGAAGAGTGTCCTCTGGGGTACTCGATTCTCATCCCCTCCCGGCTGGCACTCCAATGGCCTTGTTTTGTTCCTGAATCCAGATTTTTGGCATTGTGAGCAGTAGCTCTACAGATGTGCTGGCAGGTTGGTACTGGGCAAAGACTATTATAACAGGCTATAATAGCTGTCAGTCACTGTCAATGAGCCATACTATACACAGTATGTGCTCATTGAGAGTTCAGTTGGTGGCCAGATGTGGAGGTGTGAGGAGGGCTGTGCTGGTCGCCGATCACTGTTGGGATGAAGGGGAGTGGGGTAGTGGTTCACCCTGGATGGGTTGGGGGAGTTAGGAGTGGGGTGCTAGCCTACCATGGCACAGGGCTGTCTGCATTCGGGGTCGACAGTTGGTGACCAGGGAGAGGGAAGAGCCACTATACTATGGAAATGGGTTATTCATTTCGGGATCAATGACGGGGGGAGGGACCACTATACTATGAAAAAGGGTTAATTTTTTTTAGAGATTGGTGACTGGGGAGGGCCACTACACTATGGAAAATAGCAACAGTTTATTTTACAGTGACGGGGATCAGGGACTGGGGAGGGCCACTACACTATGGAAAATAGCAACAGTTTATTTTACAGTGACAGGGACTGGGGACCGGGGAGGGCCACTAGACTATAGAAAATCGTATTTCCACATATTGGGTGGGTGATCAGGGAGGGGGGAAGGATCATTACACTATGATAAAAAGTTATTTATTATGGGATCAGTGACCAGGGAAGGGGCACTACATCGGGAGAATGTGGCTGCATGGGAAATGGGCTGGTGAGGGGGCACACTAGACCACATAAAGGCCATACAAATGGGCCCATAATGGGCATGCTAATGGCCAATAGTGCCTTGCATACACAATGAGCTCAATTGCATGGCTACTATAGTTAGGGATGTAAGTTTGTCATGGCAGTCATACACGACATTGATTCCATGACGTTTGATCTTTATTCAGGACTTCCATGACTTTCACTAGTGTCATCAGAATGTAGCAATGATGACAGTGCCACAACATTTACTGCTGTTTACTAATGATTTCATGAACAAACAATGAGTCATTAAAACCTCATCCATAACAAACTTACATCCCTAACTATAGTGAATAGTGACTTAGCACATGTGCAGTACTGTTGCCAGCCCATTGTCCAGGCTGTCTGTGGGGCAGCACTACTGTGCATCCTGCAGGTTTTCCTGGGTTAGCGCTGCCCCGCCTGCCCCTATTCACTGTCGGATAGTGCACCATGCTATCCGAATGGGAATAGCTCCATTGTCCACCAGCACAGCCAGGAAGTGCAACGCAAACTTTTGCACAGCACTTTCACTTTTTTTGTGAATCCTGGCCCCGATAGGTTATCTGCTGTAGGCATAGTGCAGATACTGTTGTATTTACAATTAAGCTTTTTTGTATTAATAATTATCTTCAAAGTTTGTGTTTTATTTAAACACAGAACTTCCACATAAGAATAGCAGTAAAACAAGTAAATCTATTTTAGAAAAGTTAATAATCACCAAGTTAATTATATCCCCCCTCCATTATTCCGTTTTTTCTTATGATATTTAAGTAACGCAATCATCCCACCACTACTTTTTTGATACTGAAAGGAAAACATGATCACCTGAGTTCCCTCCTAAACCCAGGTCACATGTACATGTAACACCTTCCTGGTCCTAGAGTGCCATCTTGCAGACCAGGCCCTCTCAACTTGTGCCAGGCATAGGGATCAAGCCACGAGCTGGCATGCAAAAGGCATCACCCCTGGCTGTGGGGCAATTACCTGGCTCAAAGATCTAAGAGGTCAGGGAGTTAGGGTATAAACCGAACATTTACTGTGTATTTACTCCAGGTTCTAGGGAGAGGTGCTAAGCTTAGGCTAGGTCTAAAACTACCAGTAGGGGTCCCAATCACATTTCACACCAGAAGTAGACATCTAATGTTCACAACAGAAAATGTGATTGTGAAGTATGGCTTTATTCACAAAGATGGTAAATAAACAGGGTGGTCCCCCAGGTTTGTCACCGTACACCAGTGAGGCATGCAGAAACTCTTTTTCTCAGAACAACAAATGGGCAGTTCTGTACTTTTGCTGGTAGCACAACATTCAAACACTCTCCACCCTTTTGCTACTTACTGCAGAAAGTAGCTGTTTCCCTCTAAAGATGGTGTAACCCCCCTGCAAATGGGGGTTCCCAAAAAGTCTTCCAGGAGCTTGCTTGAATACTGCAAGCCTGAATGGTGTTTGGTGTTTAAGTCGTTTATCTGTGAGTGCTTTTAGAGCCTCTGGTACTGTCTCTTTAAGAGCTGTCTGCTTGCAGACATAATTAGTTTCTATGGGGGGACTGTGTGTTTCCCTGCTTGAGTCCCACTCAAGCTGCTGCCAAATCGCTCCATTTCTGCCATCGCTAAGTGGGCAGAGTGAGCACTTTTCAAAGATGTAACTGTTTGCCAGAAATCATTTAGAGTAATAACGAAAATACAGTTTGTCTAACCTGCTTTTCTTTGCAGTCAGAACTGTGTTTGTCTAGCCCTCCATTCTGGTTTTGAACTGCTGAACTGGACCAATCAGTGTGAGGTGACCTTTGAGATGGAGCCTGCTGCTGGCAAATCATAACTTGGACTCTCATTGTGGAGCAAGCCACATATGTACTATATGGCCAATGGCTCTGGGAATTGTAGTTTGGACTTCGGCGCCTTTTTGCACCAGCAGGGGGAGTCTGATTGTGAGTGACAGCCAAACCAGCCAACTGAACTGGGAGGAACTCAAAGGAAATGCCCAGCTCTGTCTACTGGAAAGATCAGATGAGTTTGGCAGTGAAGAGACAAGGAGCTCTGTGCTTCTGCGGTGTATAGTTTTAGCGTGTGTAAGGCCCTGAGTTTCAGTCTGCAGCCTGTGCAAGCGCCTGTTCAGACTGAATCCGACCTGTGAGGAGAATCAAGGAGATCTGAAGAGTAGAAACCAGGCTCACTCTGTAGAAGACTGGAGAAATTGCTGAATCCGCACTCGGTCTGTCAGGAACTGAAGCTGCTGTGTGTTCTCCTGGTTATCATGCAGTAATTGTGGTCGGGATAGAGAAGCAGCCTGCCTGGCATAGTACTTTCCTTTTACATATGAATGTGTGTAGTACTTGTGGGGAATCGCATTTCAAATCCTCTGTATAGTGAATTGAGTGCTTGAAGCTGGAAGTAAACCCCAGCCTATTCCAGACTACATCAATTTGCTCTAAACTGCAGTGGGGTCCAGTCACAAGGACCTTGTCCACATGGTCTGCTCCTCCTGGCAATCCAGGACAATCTGCCTTCCATCTAGTTTTCAGCATTGAGTTTGTGAGTACAAGCAGAGTAGCTCCCTGCCATCTGTTTATCAAATTGCAAGCGTGTCATCTAATTGTTGTTTTTCATTTCTTCACGAACTGAGCCATCCGGCTCCGGATTACAATTGGGTATTGTGCAAGTGTTTTTTTTCCATCACAGAGCCCCAACCAGCTGCACCGATCCTGGCTAGCATCCCCCCCTCCAGTGGAAGTGACAATTTGGGACTCTGAATATGCGCACAGCACTGTGACTATTAATGTGTTTAACCTAATTAACCTGATTTCCCCCTTTCTTGTTACAGCTCCTTAAATAAATCAGATCTGTTTGTTTCAGCAAAGTTACACTCTCTGAGGTATTCGTTTATGCTAAAATATTGTACTGTGGCTTTTGCACTGTATCATCTTGTTTTACAGGGGGTCCTCAGAGTCCAGTCAACAGAGCCAGTCCTGGGGGTAAGTGTACATTGTGAAGATATTCCTGATGCATTGTGTGGGCCACTAGTGGGAAGAAAGGGGGTTACAGTGTCCCAGAGGGCTGTGACCAAGTTAGTTTAACTACTGCAAACCCTGACCTCTGGGTGGAGGCACCCGCCATTGGACCTAGGCCCCGCAACCTTTTAGTGGTTAAGCAGGCAGGGGTAGTAACCCTTGGGATAGCGCCACCTGGGGGTTACAATGGTGTGTGGCCTTGCTGTGTATTTGAAGGGTATTATGGTTGATTGAACTACTGAGCTCACAAATTGGTATGGCACACACCACAATCAATGACTTAGCAGTTGCTTTTGGGGAGAAGCCTGAATGTAACTGTTAATGTCCAAAAACAAAGTCCAAAAGGTTTCTTTCCTCTGCGCTGGTTCTTGGATGCTGCTCACGCTGCCACTGCTCTCACGCTCTCTCCTCTGTGAACACTCCCCTGAGCTTGAGACTCCAGGCTGGGTTGGCCAGTCACACGACACCATGCAAATTAGCTCTCTCTCTCTCTCTCTCTCTCTCCTACTCGCACTCCCTTATGATGATCGCTGAGCAGGCAAAATTTAAACTGCAAATTGACACTTTTTTCCTCAGTTTGGAATTTCAATAGCAAGAGTGCTTTTTGGGCAATTTAGCACAGTTTTTTATACATTTCCACTAGCGACACCCAATTTTCACAAGCACATGAAACTTTCAGAAGGCGTAGGCACCAATGTTCTTAGAGTCCACAAGCACTTTATCTTTGGTATTTTCACTTTTTAACAGTTTTAAGCACTCTTGTATAGCCAAGGCAAACATTGCTCAGTTCAATAGTATTAAACACTTTATATGGCATGGGCATACATTGCTCAGCTCACAGTCCATTTTAAGCACAGTTTCTAGGCAAATTCAGAACATTTTTCTCAACAGAAAACAAGCAGCAAATTCCTCCAGATGGTATTTTCCTTGGTACAAAACTTTACCTTTCCTTGGTACAATTTAATTGTCCTTGACAAAAACTTTAATTGTACTTGTCCTTGGCAAAACTGTTCTTTAGTACAAATCTACTTGTCCTTGGCACAACTTTACTGTCCTTGGCACAACTTTAATTTGGCAACTATTCCTGTTATGGTGCACCACCACCAGACAGAAAAAGACCCTAGACATACTCTCAGCATCCTCTCACCCAAGATCCCAGATGAGTCTCCATGTTTTGTAAGCCCTCTCCAGTCCAAGAGTGCCATTCTGCAGACCAGACCCCCTTAATTTGTGCCCAGCATAGGCATCAAGCCACAAGTTCCCTTACCGCTGTTACTGCCACTGGGTTTACTCACAGTACTTATGATGCTATCTGTAAACTGATTCTTATGCCAATTAGTTCTGTTTTTGCCCAGCTGGCATTGAGTCAGTGGTGACTCATGTATATATGCTGTATAACATGGCCCTCTGCTGACAACTTTTATAGCAACTTGCCTTAATTACTATGTTTACCTATTACTTTGTATTACCATTTGTTTTTTAAATCCTGCCGCACAATTTTTGTGATGTCAATTTTTGTCTATGACCAAATGTAATTGTTAATTTGTATACCTTACCTTGCTATACCATCGTATGTACAGAACTATGTTGATGCTCCTAATCTGAAACTGTATTACTTTGATGTAACACTGTTTGTAACTTTGTAAGCTCCTGGGTCGTGTCTGAAAATAGTCACATCTTGTGTCTAGCACACCTAGCCAGTTATAAAAAAACTAAATAAAATAAAAAGGCATCTTGGCTCGAGTATCTAAGAGTTCAGGGGGTTGGGGTACAAACTGAACATTAATGAACATTTATATTTACTCCAAGTTCTGGGGAGAGATGCTAAGCTTATGCTAGGTTTAAAACTATCAGTAGGGACCTCAATAACATTTCACACCAGAAGCAGAGATCTAATGTCCACAACAGAAAATGGGATTGTGAAGTATGGTTTTATTTGCAAAGATGGTAAACTAACAGGGTGGTCCCCCAAGTTTGTCACTGTACACAGGTGAGGCATGCAGAAACTTTTTTTCTCAGAACAACAAATGGGCAATTCTGTACTTTCTCTGGTAGCACAACATTGGAACACTGTCCACCCTTTTGTTAAAGGATCTCTAGACATTTTTCTTGTCAAACCAACCTTGTGGAGTTCTATGAATGGGTAACATCAGAACTGGACAGGGGTAAGCCTGTGGATGTATTATTCTTGGACTTCAGCAAGGCATTTGACTCTGTCCCCCACAATGGTCTGGTGGAGAAACTGATGGGGTTAGGAGTAGGCCCTTTGATGGTCAGATGGATTGAAAACTGGCTAGCTGGACGCACTCAGAGAGTAGTGGTCTGTGGGAGCTCTCAGAACCCTAGAGAGGGTTGGTAGTGGGGGTACCGCAGGGCTCGGGTCCTGGGTCTGATCCTGTTTAATGCATACATATCGGACATCAGGGAGGTATAGGTGTGAAATGAGTCTCTTGCGGATGACTCCAAGATGGGAGCAGTAGTTGAGGGAGAAGAGGGGAGGTTGGCCCTGCAAGGGACCTGGACACCCTGGAAGCTGGGCTTACACATGGAAATTAAATTTCAATATCACCAAGTGCAAGGTGATGCATCTTGGTCTGGAAACCCTAAACACAGGTACACCCTGGGAGGAGGCGTGGAGGCCTCAATAGGGAAAAAGACCTGGGGTCATGGTGGATGCATGTATGAATAACTCTGAGCAGTGCAGGAGGTGGCTAGCAAGGCAAACAGGATGTTGGGATGCATCGTAGAGGGATCACCTCTAGGAGCAAGGAAGTGATTCTGCGCTGTACAATGGACTGGTTAGACCACACCTTGACTACTGTGTACAGTACTGGAGACCACACTTAAGGGACATACAGCTCCTAGAGAGGGTACAGAGGAGGCAACAAAGATGATCTGAGGGCTAGGGATTTGGCGTATGAGGACAGACTTAAGGAGCTCTGCCTGTTTTCACTGGAGGAGAGGAGACAGGGGACATGATTGGGGTCTTCAAGTACCTCAAGGGAATAAATAGGGTAAACATGGAGGGATCTTTAGACTAAAGCAGGAGGTATCACCAGAGGGCATGGTTTGAAGTTGGAAGGTGGAAGGGTAAGGGGGGAAAAGAGGAGGAGGTTTTTCACTGAGAGGGTGGTGGACCCTTGGAATGCACTGCCTGGTGAGCTAGTTCAGAGATCCACAGTGGAGGGCTTCAAGAGAAGATGGGACAGACACAGAAAGTGGATGTATCAGATGATGTCCTGTCCCAGGGGGGGTGGGGATGGATGATATGGGTTTCTGGAGCACAAGGGATTGGAGGATCTCGGCACCCAACTAAAGATCTAAAGTTCGAGCAGACTCAATAGACGGTAAGGCCTAATCTGCTGGCAAATAGTATGTTAGTATGTAAAACATTCCTTTTTCCGACTGTCTGACCCTTTTCTAGGGGGTTTGTCATGGACCTAACTTTCCCAGAGTGTCTATTGTAGTGGTAGGTTGCCACACACTCATAAATCCTTCCTGACCTGAAGGGCTTAGTTAACATCCACAGGGTAAACTTGTGCCCCTCCAGTGATCAGTTAGTCTTGGCTGGAAATTCAAGTGAGGGCCCACCCACCATAGCCCCAGTCAGCCTCTGCCATCCCTTTGGGGTCATGCAAAATGATCCTCCACCCTCGACTAGGGTGCTAGAGGTGTCCACAGTAAATTAAAGCATTCTGCACATATCTGTGGTAAGGCTGGGGCTCTGTCTGGTGTAATCTAGTCTTAGCTGGGGCACATACACTGACAGAAAGTCACCCAAAACATTTCTAGTCTCTGTCTCTGTACTCACAGTTTTGTTTAACTTCCCATACAGAGATCTGATTGAAGTAAACACTTGAAATATAGCTCTTCATAGCTTTCAGGCATGGAAACACTCTGTCTCCTCACAGGACAGCTGACTTTCCTCTGTTCATCAGGGGGTTGCCCCTTAGACACACTGAACTGCAGTCCCAATTACTTTCCTCTCAGGAAGTGACACACTTGTGTCCTGGAATCAACAGTCTCCACCACTTCTGATGGCACTGCTGCTGTCTCACACACTGGGGTGAGAAAAACTGGACAGAAGCCCTTCACCCAGTGAGAAACTGGACTGACTGGCAAGCACCTCACACTCAGAGATCCACTCTCTCAGAGCTCCCACTTTAGACTGACTGCTCTAACTCTGAACATTCTAACTGCTGCTGCTGCTGATTCCATTGTGGCCCAGCTGCTGTGAGAGTTCTAAATGATATTATCCATTTCCTACTCAAGTTAGCTGAGCAGGTAATGATGTCATCTTGTAGAGAGCTTCCATTAAACTCCCTACAAAGCTGCCTAACTACCTTCCTAAGGCTAACACTGATAGTATTCTAGTAACCCCAGGGGACTGGGCTGTTACATACAATGGGAGGGCTTTAAGCCCGAGCTTGAATGGGAGGAGCAACTATGTCACTCCCCCATCAGGCTTATAAGGTCACTCATCCTGGGCCTCTCCAGGATTTGTTTCTCATTGCATCCAGCTCCAGAGGTGCTGCCATCCCTCGCTTCAGGCTATTGACTCTTTGCTCCTGCACCTCTGGCCACTTTTCCTGCAGCTTGCCCTGCCTCATAGCAATCTTCAGGGGGTGCCTCCTGTGCTCTCGTCTCCAGTGGCGTGCCCCTATTCTACACTTCCTTAGCTCTTGTGCACTGCACCCCCTTCTCCCTCCTCCTGTCTTGTGTTTGCTCCCTCCTGTTTGCCTCCATTCTCTCCCCCCTTCCCAGTATCTCTCGTACTGCTCCTGCAGTTTGGTGCTACTGCTCATGTGCTTCTGTGCCCGCTCCTCCTGTCACGTCCAGGTTTCCACTACAGCCACATCTCCTGCTTTGGCTGCTCTCGCTACTAACGCACCAGCTTCCTGGCTCCCTGCTGGAATGCTCCCCATACTGCTCGTCTCTCTCTCTCTCTCTCTCTCTTCTCCAGGCTCACTTACTACTGCTAGCTGCAGCCCTCAATGACCCTTAATCTGCCTCTCAGCACTTCGGTTACCTCTTTGTCTGGAGGTCATTTCTGGAATTAGCTGCCACCTGCTCAAGCTGTCTGGCAGCTCCTTCCTAGGTACCATTGTTCCTTGCAGGATGCTGCTGTGTGAGCGGGTTGCTTTTCACTGTTTAGTCCAATGGTTTTTGGTTTTCTGTGCTCATTCTCATTGCTCACATCTTCCTTCATTACGACCACTTTATCCTCCTATTTGGCTGTGATTCATACTAGAGCTGTTCCACTTCGCAATTCATGTCTGGCTGTCTGTTCAGTGGGGGTTAGATTTTTATTTTGTTGTCAATTATTCTGGTTTTGCACTATGTTATTAACCTCTCTCAACACTATGTTTTTGGATGCTTTCCTGTTTGGCTTTCCCCTGTGGGGGTCATGTATTTAAACCTGTCTCTAAAATGCTGTTTTCTCAGTTTTGTGCTCTTTTCCCCTCTCTAATCCCTTTCCTTGTCCTGTCTGGACGTTGTACTTACTGGGGTTCTATGGTTCTTCCCATGCTACTACATCAGTCATGTCCACATTATTTGAAGACCATCCTTGTTCAGCCTCTGGTGTGTTTGCAGTAAAAGTTGACAAGACTCAGTCAGGTGGCCATGTCTGCTCCTGTTCCTCTTGGGCTCTGGTCTTCCAGCCCTGTCATCCGGCCCCTCCTGCCAGTTTACTACTGCCTCCGGCTAGCCTGTTGTCCCTTACTGGGGGCCAGCCGGATTTTCTCCATCATCGTTTGTCATTCTGTCATGTCTCCGCTGCTGCCATCATGGTTCTCTTGTTCACTTCACTCGATTGGTGTACTTCTCTTCACCTCCTCTGCTATGACCTGTGCATGTCTTTGGGGTTTTTCCCCTCTCCTGCCATGATGTTCTCTACTCATCTCCTTCTATTTTGCCCTTCTGTGTCCTGGTTCATGAGTCCAGTTCTTCGTCCCTCATTCTGACCTCATAGTTCCTCTATTTCCTTCGCTCATTCTATATACCTCTTATCGTATCCTATGCTTCCTCCTTGTACCGCTGCTCTTTTGAAGTTCTCATCCCGTACCAGCCATCAAGGATTCACTCCAATCAAGCCTTCATTCCTTCACTGTACCTCATCCATTTCATACCTCACCTTCTGGTTCTAGTCTTCAAGGCTTCCCGCCATCATCATCTTCTTCACAGGCTGACCCTACCTCTCATTGGGTTTTCTGCTACCTCATCGAAACGCTGCTTCTTCGAACCGCTGCTTCACTGGCTGCTCTCCACTGTCATTCCAGTTCATTTTCAAGTTCATTTCCTGTCTCCTCTTCTCAGTCTTCTTGTAGTGATCTACTGCACTCCTGCGGTGATCATCATCATCAGTCTGCATCAACCTCCATCTTCTCATGAGTGCATCTGGATACCCCTTGCTTCTCTGGCTTCTACATGGATCTATTCCTTCCTATCAACTCCTTGAGCATACTCCTCTCGGGTCCCTGCTGCCTCATGTTCCTTCTTCAATCTGTGCTTTCTTTTTTGGGGTCTTTCCCTATCCCACCATCATCTTCCCTAGTCATATCCTTCTCTTTAATAAATCCTTCTCTTTTAACAACATTCGTCCTCAAATCAAACATCGTCAGCCTGGAGGGAAGGCGACCTAAGACTTGGATCCCCAGAGGTTTCCTCCTCAAAAGGCATTTTTCCTCTCCTCCATGCCAATGGTCATAATATTAGAGTTAGTGCTGTCTTAGGTTAATTAGTTAGGTACCACTGTTTGGTGGAGGTGGATGGTGGCCCTGGCTTTCCCCTCTCTCCTTATAAAGTTCACATTCATCATCTTATCAGAAGTCATTCACTCATCATCCTTGCCTCTTCGATGCACGACACCTGATAGGGTATTATTTTTGGGCTTCTTCCTAACCTACCTTTAGCTGATGCAATCATTCTCACAGCACCTGTGGGAGTGATCCCTCCTCTAGGGTTCCTTGCATTGTACCCTTACGGGGTGGTATATCCCACGGATACAGAGGTGGAAAACCACACAATAAATCAAGTCACACAAGCATCATCTCATCTAGTTGCATAAGCACAATTGAGTGGAAGGGCTTTAAGCCTGAGGTTCAATGGGCAGAGCAACTACATCACTCCCCCATCAGGCTTATAAGGTCACTCATCCTGGGCCTCTCCAGGATTAACTTCTCATTGCCCACCATCCACCCCTCCTCCTCCAGTGGCTCATCTCTCTTACCTGTGGGCGTCTTCCTAACCTACCTTTAGCTGATGCAATCATTCCCGTGGCACCTGTGGGGGGCCCTTCTCTAGGGTTCCTTGTGTCATACCTCTACAGGGTGGTATATCCCATGGATAAAGAGGTTGAAAGCCACAAAATAAATCAAGTCACAGAAGCATCATCTCATGTAGTTGCGTAAGCACAATTGAACAGTTGAATGCTCTATCTCCGGGCCATGTTGTGGTGGTGAGTATATTTCATAAAAAAAAGCTTGCAGGTATTTATTACCTTTTTCAGTGCTAAGTAGGTAACAGTGAGGATCTAGCCACTTTATTATCACAGGAGACTTGTACAGTTCCAAGGGGAGAAGGGGAAGGGTAACATAACAATTGATTTTGGTATTAGTAACTCACCTAAAAAAAATCTGTTTCTATGTTGTCTTGTGCATGCACAAGCAACATTTTGTGGCAGTAGGAGATTGTAGTAGGAGAAATGCAGAGGTGTGTCAGTTTTGGTAAATGCAAGGCACGCTTTAGAAGGTGCGTCCCTCATTACCCATTTAGTGAGCATGCTAGCGATGACACAAGTTTTATGCAAAGTGCCACCAACTTGAAATGAATTTGCTGCTGCAATCAGAGACAAGCTCATCATGCAGCTGCATGGATGACATGCCTCCCCAACGTGCCTTGCCTGGTGAAGCATTTCAATAAACATTGTGGTGGCTCCCACTGTCTGCCTCTCACCTGTCACAATCACCAGAAAGACCCCTCCCACCAGTTCAATTTGTTTGCCGATGGCCTGGCTCTGTGGTGCTGATGGCTGAGGTGCTGGATGCCACACCTCATGCCACACTGGCAACTAGCTTCAGGAACGAGCTCAGGTTGGTGGAGGTCAACAGGGAAGGACTAGGATCAAGCACCCATTGACTACTCTCCTAGTCCTGGGAGGGTTGGGGAACCATACCATGCTGTAGAGGCCCCTGAGGATGCTCAGAGGCACTACTAGCACAGGTGTCAGTGGAGTATCGAGTGTGGTGGACTTTGGCACATAGTGCCTGGATATATTGCATGTCCGTGCTCCTAGGGAGAAAAACTAGGGAGGGGAAAAATGGCCGGACACGACCATGCAGCTTGATAGCCATGCCCTGCACCACCTGGAGGACTGTCATGGAATTATGCTGGAGGGGGTCCAGGGCTGACCAGAATTGGAAGGGTATGGGGAGGTCCTCCAATGGGTTGGCAATGGCCGTACCAGATCCCCCATCATGCGAGTGAGCCTGCTGTTCTCCAAGTGTGCAGGGCCAGTGGCTGGATGCCCCTGCCAGTAAGGCACTGCAGTGGGCACAGAAAAATAGATGTGATAAAAAAATTGTTTGCTGATCGGGTGCCCAATCCCCGTCAGCATGATGTGCACCCCAGTTTAATCTGTTGCCAACAGGGGTGCCCAATCCCTGTTGGCATCATGTCCCCCCCACACACTTTCTTTGCTGAAGAGGGTGCACAATCCCTGTCAGCTTCATCCCCCAAACTTGTGTGGCACACTAGGAGCCCACCCTGGTGTGCCCAAATGTATGAAAAAAAAAAACTAAATAAAAACACATTCCTTCAATGCCCGTGTTTTTTCTTTATTTCCCTATAAAACAGAAAACGGTCCCTCGTCATCAGGATGCCCCAAACCCGCACCCACCCTCTGTGCACTACACATCCCCACACCAACTCTCACCCCATACTTACCTCCAGTGGTCCAATGCAGTGATCTTTGGAGGAGCAGGACACATCTGAACTCTTCAAAAGCTGACTGCGAACTGAAGAAAATCATGGTAAGCTTTATAATGGCATCAATGGGAGGATTTCAACTTAGGTGGATATCTCAGCCATTTTTTTTTATTTTGGCTCCAAATTTTCAACATGGGGTTCTTGGGACCCCACCTCTTGAACACATGCACTGTCATTTAGTTATTCGGTCCCGGAAGTTGATTTCACAGTCACTGCGTGGAATCACCTTTCAGGACCAATTAATGAAATGACAGTGCCACTGTTTATGAGGTAGGGTCCCAAAAAGCCCATGTTGAAACTTTGGTGAAAAAATTCCAAAAAATGAACATGTTATGAGTGTGCATTGCGCAGTTTCCATGCATGCTCGTAACTACGACAAATTTTAATATTTTCACTTCAGATTTTCAACATTGCCATTTTTTCACACCTCCTCATGAAAAGTATAGCTGTCATTTTTCAAATCCTGCCTGAAATTTATTTTCGCACATCTGGCACACAAGGGCATGGTCTCTGTGGGAAATCAACTTTTGGGATAAATTAACAAAATCACAGTGCCACTGTTCATGAGCAGAGGTCCCAAAATACCTATGTTGAAAATCTGATAAAAGAAATCCCCCAAATAATTGCATTACGGGCATGTGATGTCCAGTTTCTACGCCTGCTCGTGATTTCACCAATTTTTCATATTTTCACTTCAGATTTTCAACATTGCCATTTTTCCATACCTCCTTATGAACAGTACAGCAGTCATTTTTCACATCCTGCCCAAAATGTGTTTTCGCATATCTGGTCACAATGGCATGGTTGCTGTGGGAAATCAGCTTTCGGGACAGATTAACAAAATTACAGTGCCACTGTTTATGAGAGGAGGTCCAAAAATGCCTAAGTTGAAAATCTGGTTAAAAAAATCTCCCAAATAATTGCATTATGGGTGTGCGTTGTGCATTTTTATGCATGCTTGTGACTTCACCAGTGTTTTATATTTTCACTCCAGATTTTCAACATTGTCATTTTTTTACACCTCCTCATGAACAGTACAGCTGTCATTTTTCACATCCTTCCCAAAATGTGTTTTCGCACATCTGGCTCCAAATGGCACAGTCGCTGTACAAAATCACATTTCAGCTAACAAACAGATAGTGCTATTGTTCATGAGGTGGGGTCACAAAAAGACCATGTTGAAAATTTGGAATGAAAATACCAAAAAAAGCCTGGGGCATTAGGGTTTCTAATCATGACCCCCCCCCGTAGACACTGACAGGTGTCACGGGTGTGACTTGGGATTGTCGGCTTTATTGCTCACACCATTCCACCCCAACCGCACCCTGCAGCTGCTGACAGCTATCAAGGTGTGCCTTGGACTCTTTGGCCCCAAAGTTCACCCCATTCTCCTCTACTGCACCCATCTCAGCATATTTCCTATGGATTGGGGTAAGCGTAAGGCCCGAAGACCCCAAGGCACACTACAACACTTGTTGGTGTCTGCAGGGTAGGGTGAAGTGAAATGGTGTGAGCATTATGGCCGATGACCCAAAGGCACAACCCAATGCTTGTCAGTCTCTGCAGAGTGGGGGTAGGGTTGGCGTCAGTTGAATACTTCACTGCCATTCCTATTATGCATCTCTCTAACTCCTGCACTACCAGTGCCAATGCCAGCAAGACAACATTTGGCATTGACAAATGCTTGTTAGAAAATGGGCTAGATTGTAAGAGCTCTCTGATTGACTGAAAGCTACAGCAGGGGAATACATTAAGTTTCAATAGATGCCCAGTCGAAAACAAGGTTCAATTCAGGATGCCCTATTACTTGTGTGAATCTTGGGCACCCCATCCCTCTCTCTAATTGGCTAAAACACAGAATTTCAAAATAAAATTGCTGCCAGTTTTTTTGTCACATAGCGAAGTGAGAAGTGCTGCCAGCAAATACGAACTACAGCTTCAGCTTCTTTAGTACAAAAATTTCCTTTTTTTGCAATACCTTATCTTTGCCAGCGCTCTCCCCACTCGTCCTCCAGCTCCTACAATCTAGCCCGTTTTCCCAGTCTCGCTTAGATACCAGCTCTGTTGACCACCACGGCTGCTCGCGCTCCATTCATTCAAATGAAACGGGCTATTTACAACAAGCGCTTCCGTGTCTGTGACCTGCATCGGCATCAATTGGAAAAACAGAGCCGTGCAAGTAGGACAAAAACCTTTCATTTTTAATTAAATACTAAAACAGATCCCGACAGACTGCTCATGAAGCATTTCAAAAAACATCTCTTGTTTTTTTTGGGGGGGGGGACGACAACAACAGAATGGATCTCTTGAGCAGGCAACAGGACATGAAACAAAAAAAAAACAGAGTGACTACTTTACAAGACAAACAGTAAAACATAATTTTTACTTAATTTTTTTGCATTGCTTTTTTAATTTTTTTAAATCACAGATAAAAGTGGTAAAGGAAGCCCATTTTCTAAGCACAATAATGCCCTCTAGGGTGGGCGGTATGGGCAATACCGGACCTCCCAGGGGCTATAAGGCCCTCCGCCTGTGGCGTCGGGCCTCATTACACCCTTGGGCGGTCCGGTATTGCCCAATACCACCCACCCTGTTGGGTATTATTGCTTGTTTATTTTTACTATTGTGCTTATTTGACAGTCCTGTGTTTTACAATGAATGCAGGCCATTTAAAGGGTTTGACTCCAAATGACAAGAAAATGTAAAACAGGCATATATATTTTTTTCTCATAAATCAGCAAAGTATAGATAATAAATACAAAAATAACCTCTTTAAAACTTGGACGTATGGCCAAAATGTATAGAAATGTTTCCATTTATCTGCTCATTTTTATGTTTGTTTATGGGCGTAGTGCACAAGAAACATATTGAGATAGTAGAGCATTGCAGAGGTGTGGCAGTGTTGTGGCCAGTGCAGCAGACTCGTTAATGGGAACTTCCCTCGACCACCAATTAATGCTGAACCTGCTGATGATGGCAGTTTTAGAGCAAGTGCCACACTTGAAAGAAATCTGCCACTGCAATCAGGGGCACTTTCCGCTTTGCAGCGTTAGCTCCCCCCCCCACTCAACCAGGCACACAGCAGGACAACAAATTTAAATGTTAGCTCCCTCTCACTGCTGCTGCCCGCTCCCACACCCTCCGTTCTCCATTGCACTGGCATAAAATCCTCCCACTCCATCCCATTGCTACTGCTCGCTCCGCACCCTCTGTTCTCCATCCCCTGCTAACATTGGGATGCTCAATCCCCATGTCAGCATGTATCCCCCTCCCCCCATTGATGTGGCACACTAGGAGCCCACCCCAGTGTGCCAAAAAATACTTCTTTGAAATCACCTTTTGGAATTGAGTAATGAAATTATTTTATTTTATTTATTTATTTGTACATCAGATTACAAACCTTTGAGCCAGAGGCTCATTTTCAAAGGTACCTCGTCACAAACAGGACAAATAAAGTACAACAATTTTGTTACATCATAATGGATTACAACAATTGGTAAAACATGCTGTCATATATTGGTTGCAATTTTAAAGTTACAGGATTAGCTGAGCACAGGTTGGTACAGATGTTTAGTACTTCATAGGCAAACAATGGTATAAGCATACAGGAAGAGGAGTGCAGAGACAGGAGGAGATGATAATTGATAGGGCAATGGGAAGTGATTGGTAGTAGGTTGGGTGCAGCCACTCAGGGAGCTTTGTCAGAGCATTTGAGCAAGTACAACTTAATAACAGTCACAGCTATGCGTATTAGGTGATTTCGAAGGGAGGTTTTGAAACTGGAGATCATGGAAGCATCAGAGATAGAGGTGGGGAGCGTGTTGTACCAGAATGGGGCTGTGTAGCAATAGGCCCTTTGACCATGTGTGGTCCTTGCCCTGGGGACTAACAGTGTGGTTTTGCAGGTTCATGTTTGTACTAGGGATTTTGCTTGGTGGATGGAGGCTGTCAACCCTGGTGGGGATAGACCAAGGAGAGTTTTTTTGTTATGAGGCAGGTTTGATATCTGATACATTCATCTAGGTCAAGCAGCATAGCCTTTGCATATAGTTGGCAGGTATGTGTTAACCTGGGGGCCCCTGTAATTAACCTACAGGCCTTATTTAGTGTGACACAGATTTTATTGAGGGCAGTCTGGTCTGCAGCACCATAAACTGGTAATCCATAATCCACAAGGGACAGTATAGAGGATGTGACCGTGAGTCGGAGGGCGTCAGGGGGGGAGACAATTTTTGTAGTGGTATAGGATACCCAGCTGAATATTGGAGGCTGAGGCTAGGGCAGTGAAGTGGTCGTGGAATGTGAGAGCAGGGTCAAAGGAGATCCCAAGGTACTTATACGAGTAGACTTGCTCAAGTGGAAACTTGGTGCTAGAGAGGACATGGAGTAGGAAATTGCTGGCTTTATTTTGGGGGTGGGCGAAGAGCATGGTTTTTGGTTTTTGAGATTTATGACAAGTCTATGCTCTTTGAACCTGCTCTTTGAACCAGGCTTCAGCATCATTATAACATATTTGCAAGGAGTCCTGGAGGGTGATAGGGTTATGATCAGAGGCAAAGATGACGGCATCATCTGCATACAGCAAAATTTTTCCAGTACATGCACGTGGCAGGGTATTGAGGTATAGTGAAAAGAACAAGGGTCCAAGGGTGGAGCCCTGGGGAACACCAGAGTGGATAGGACAAGTGTTGGAGAGTGTCCCATTAATTTTGACACGCTGAGAGCGGGCAGACAAGTAGCTGGAGCACCAGGAGACAGGCCCAGTGGCAAAGCCAATGTGGCTGAGGCAACCAGCAGGAGGGGATGGGAAACAGTGTCGAAGGCTTTTGATAGATCTATGAACACTGCCCCCGCCAGATAGCCCGAGTCCAGAGAAGAGTGTAGAAAATTTGAAATCTCTAGGAGGGCAGTGCTGGTACTGTGACCTGTATGGAAGCCATGCTGTTCAGGGCAGAGGATGTTGTATTTGGTTACATAATCCATAATTTGAGTGGCCACCACTTTTTCTAAGGCTTTGGAGAGGGGTGAGAGAATGGAGATAGGCTGGTAATTCCCGGCTAGGGACCTGTCACCACCCTTGTGTATGGGTGTGACTGTGGCAATTTTCCAAGCTGAGGGAAAATTGCCCCAGGCAGAGGGATTTATTGAGGAGACTAGTGATTGGGGTGAGGACCAGATCCAGTACCCGGCAGAGGATACAGGGGTCCAAGGAGTCACTGCCAGTACTATTGCTCTCTAGGGCATTGATTAGGTGAGGTCTGACTTCTTGGGCAGTAACCCAGCGTAAATGGAAGCAAGGGTGTAATGAGGTCAGGTCAGGTAGGGACGGGAGAGGGTCAAAAAAGTCACTAGGGAGGACTGGGCTAAGGTCTGAGAAGGATGTATTGAGGAAGTTGGCAAAAAGGGCTGAGTCAGTGGAGATAGTGCCATCAATGTTGATCTGGGAGGGTGGGGAGGGAGCGTGTGCTCCCATTTAGTTGTTTGATATTGTCCCAGAAGGTTCTTGCATTCCCCCAAAAGGAGGTGAGTGAGGACTGATAGTGATCAGCCTTAGCCTTTCTGATGGCCCAGGTACATTTGTTTCTAGCAGCAACATACACCTGTCTGTCTGCGGGCCAGCCAGTTTTAGTGGCCAAGTGCCATAAATTGTCCCTGTGCTTAAGTAGTTGAAGCAGGGCAGGGGTAACCCAGGGTGCATTCTGCACTTTGGAATGGAATACTGTTAGAGGTGCGAAAATGTCACAGGCTTTGTTGAATGTTTGGGTGAAGAAGGATAGCGCCGTATCAATATCAGGGGCATACTGTATGGGAGATCAATTAATTTGGGCCAGGAGTTGTTTAAGGCTTTTCAGACCATCTGGTCTTAGGCGCCGCCATAGGGTGGTCTGTGCTGTGGGTTTGGCTATGGAGGTTGTCCAGCTGAAAAGTATAGGGGAGTGGTCACTAAGTGAGTCAGGAAGGACTTGGATATCGTAGATTTGTTTAGGATGATTGATGAGGACCACATCTAGAAGTGTGCTTGAGCCCATCTTAGGATTCACTCTTGTAGGTTGGGCAATGAATTAAGTCAGATCAATTGCTGCAAAGGAGTCACGGGTAGTAGAAAATGCGGGGCTAAGCCAGTTAATGTTTAAATCGCCCACTAGGATTTGGTCAGATGTGTGGTATAGAGAAGTAAGATACTCTGTTAGTGAGACCAGTGCCAGCGCTTGATTTTTTGAGAGTACGTAGACTGTAGTTAGATAGAGGGGAACCCTAGAGGGATCTGAGGTCAGTTTTAGGGTTAGAGCCTGTGCCCTGAAATCGAGGGCAGGGGCTGGGAGGGCTAGTCCGGTGAGAGAGTCTCTGGTGTAGATAGCACAACCCCCAACCCATCTTCTAACCCGGTCCTCCCGGTAAAGGGAGTAACCTGGGAGGGAGACAAAGGAGTCAGCGGTGGATTCTGATAGTCAGGTTTCCACCAGGGTAATAGTGTCAGGTTTATGGAAAGTGACCCAACATTGGAGTGAGTCAAATTTTTTCAGCAGGTTACAGATATTCATTGACGCAATGTGAAGCCCAGGAGATCCTGCAGTTGAGCTGTTGTGAGCTGGGCCAGGGTTGGGATGTATATTACCTGTCAGGAGTAGTAGAATAACAACCACCCTGGACAGGGGGCGGTGGAAAGTGTGTTTGCGACGGACATGAGTGGAAGAGAAGGGGAGCTTCAGGGCACAGGGGGTAGGCAGGGTAGCCAGGCTGGGAAGGCTAGAACAATAAGCCCCCAGTAGGAGCTGGGGGGAGCTGGGTGGAGACTGGAGGGTGGATAAGGTGAGCTGGAGCACATAGTGAGAGTAGGGTGGGAATATGTCAACTCTAGGACATAGGAGGTGGGTAGTGCCAATGCGTATGGGGGAGCATCAGTTAGGTGAGACTGTGGCAACACTGTGACAGATGGGTGGGACAGTGGCCTCAGAAAAAGGATGAGAGAGAGGCATATCAGTAGGAGGTGGGCAGGCATTATGCTATGGAGCTCAGCAAGCAGGATACAAAGAAATAGTTGCCTACCAGTAAGTATTAGTGCCACTTTGGTTCAGTGGTAGTGACACCGCTTCTGGTGTACAAGGTACCAGGTTCAAAACTCTCTTGGGGTATTTGGAGATGGACCTGGGTAGGAGCCGTGATACACGATACAGTTGCTGACCACAGGCAGCGTTTGGGCCCAAAAATGGGGTGCTAAATAGCGACTCCTAGTGGTCAATAGATGTAGGCTTGTAGTCAATTGTGGGGTCACAAGAGAGTGGTAGCTACAGGGTTGGGAGTGAAAGAGGTAGGTGCAGGGTAGCAGATGCCTGGGAGTAGGAGAGGAGAAATGGGGCAGATGGATAGAGGTGATCCAGAAATGGAGAGAAGGGGCTATCTGAGAAATGGAGTTTGCAGCAGGAACACAGAGTCCCTCTAGTGGCTGGCAGGTATAACCTGCAAATGGGAAAGTGGGGACTTAGAATTTTGGTAGGCAGGAAGTGATGTCATGGGTAGGCAGGACGTGATGTCATGGGGGTGGGCCAATAAATTGAGGCCGCCATGGGTGGGTGGGTAGCTGGGGTGGGGCGGGGCAGATGACGCACAGCGTCATCGGGCTAGCACCCGACACAGGAGTCCAGCAGGTAAGAGAGGTATCCTTTACCTCAGGGCCTTCCAAGGGCTGTAGGATGCTGTCTGAAGGCTCCTGGAGGGAGCGCTTGGTGTTCTGTCACTGCCACGATTGGCAGTGTACTTGGGGGGGTTTGGCCTATAAGGGGAGCAGAACAAAGAAAAGAATTAGTATGCAGCGGGACAGAGATTTAGAACAAGCCCTGTACTGTGCATGCATGCATGGGCTATGTCCTGACTCAGGCACCTACTGCGCATGCGCAGCTTTCCAGCATGGCGACCCCAAGGAGAACCAGGTAGGTCATTACAAATGCAAACAAATATTCCTAACAAACAAATACTCCTAACTATAGTCAGCAATCACTAAATGGTAAGCTAGTACTCCAGAGAACATTCAGAGGTCTAATAGTTAGCTCTAAGTGTGACTACAGCAAGATGCAGCTTAACGTTCAATAAAGAAACAACAGTGTCCCTGAGAAACACCATGATCTTAAGGCACCCTGGCTGCTAGCACACAAACAAAGGCAGGATACAAGAAAAGTGGCCAGAAAATAAACAATCAGTGCTCCTGTGGGGACAGAAATAAGTCTTTTAAGGCTATCTTCAGGTAGCACCCCACACAGGAGTCCAGCAGGTAAGAGAGGTATCCTTTACCTCAGTGCCTTCCAAGGGCTGTAGGATGCTGTCTGTAGACTCCTGGGGGGAGCACTTGGTGTTTTGTCACTGCCGCCACTGTTCATGAGGTGGGGTCCCAAAAAGCCCATGTTGAAAATTTGGAGTGAAAATACCAACAAACGCCTGTGACATTAGGGTTTCCAACCGTAACGCCCAACCTGTACAGACTGACAGGTGTCAGGGTGTGTGACTTGGGGTCGTCAACCGCAATGTTCACAACATTCCACCCCCACCCTGCAGCCACTGACAGGCATTTAGGTATGCCTTGGGGTTTTTAGGCCCCAACGTTCACCCCATTCTCCTATACTACACCTATCTCTGCTTATTTCCTTATGGAATGGGGTTAGTGTAAGGGCTGAAGACCTCAAGGCACACTGCGACACCTGTCAGTGTCTGCAGGGTTGGGTGAGGTGGAATGGCATGCGTGTTATGGCCGACAACCCAAAGGCACACCTGAAACACCTGTCAGTCTCTCTGCAGGTGGGGGTTGGGTTACTTTCAGTACTTCACTGCTGCTCCTGTTATGCATCTCTCTAACTCCTGCACTACCAATGCCAATACCAGCAAGCAAACATTCAACTTTGACAAATGATTGTTTATGCTGGCACAAAGCAAACATATTGGTATCATAGTGGATTTTGAAAGGCTTGTCCCTGTCAGTCCAATGCAGGGCAGTCTGCAATGGGCTCCACAGTGTCAGACCAATCATCAGCCAGGCTGATCATGACACTGTTCTGGTTGTGCTAGGTGACAATTTTGTATAGTTCAAAGAAAAGAGCCACCTAAATCATAGGGCTTCTTTTTCCTCCGATCTGCATAGTGCTACATAGTAAGCAGAGCAGATTAGCTTCATGATCAGCCTACTGTGGTCCTCCCCCACCACAAAAAGCATTCCCTCCTACCCTCATGCCTAGTACCCTTCCCACCTCCCACTGTCCGTCAATATCTGTTGCTGGCAGTGGCCCACCACTGCTGTTACCCTCCCCATCTGACCCTCCCATTTAGCACCTCTCAAACCCTTACTTACTTTGTGAGGGTCTGGCACTGTAATCCTTTTTGGATGGGAGACACGTCTTATCAGGAATGCGATTCAATGTATTTCAATGGGTTTTGAACTTGCCCTCATAACCTTTTGTCATATTTTTTTAAAATTTTTCCCCACATTTTCAGCATGGCCTTTTTGGAAACCCACTTCATGAACAAGGGTGGGGATATTATGCAAATCCATCACAAAAAGTGATTTTGCAGTCGCTGCTGGAAATCACCTTTCAGGCAGGATTTAAAGATTTTCTTCACCCTTGCTGATGAGTTGGAATCATAAAGGTAAACATATTTAAAAAAAAATATGAGCATATGTTGAAATTTTTCAACGCATGCTCCTAACTTTAGTAATTTTCAATATTTTGACCCCGCTTTTTCAATATAACCATTTTTCACATCACCTCATGAACATGACAACGGGCCAAAATGTGTTTTCACACTTCTGGCACGAAATCACTTTTCTGGCAACATTTGAACATTTTCTCCATCCTTGTTCATGAGGTGGGGTTATAAGAAAGCTATATTGAACATTTGGGGTAAAAATATTAAGAAAAAAAAAAAGTTATGATTGTAAGTTAAAATGTTTCAAAGCATGCTCATAACTTTAGTAATTTTCAATATTTTTCAATATTTTGACTTCAAACGTTAAACATAGCCATTTGTTCACACCACCTCATGAATGTGATGGCATTTTCAAATCCTAGCCAAAATGTGTTTTCACACTTGTGATGTGAAATGATGTTTTGGTCACAATTTTATAAATGACTCTTCTCATATTTCGAAACAGTAGTCATAAGAAGACTATGTTGAAAATTTGGGGTCAAAAATGTGAAAAAAACACCTTAAGTTATGAAGAAACATTGAGTTGTTTCAAGGTTTACTCATGTCTTTATTTTTGCAGATTTTACCCCAATGTTCAACAGATCCCTTGTGTTTCCCCTACTTCTTGAACATGACAGGTGTCATTTTTTTAAATTCCTCTGAAACTTGTTTTCACAGTCACACTGTGAAAGCATCTTTTGGATGTGATTTAAAAAATCCACCTGTCTTGATCATAACATAAGTTCATAAAAAGACTGTTGGAAATCTGGTGTCAAAATTGAAAATAAGATATTGCCTCTCAGCCGGCCTATTCTGGGTAGATAAAATCTAAAAATGTGTAAAAGCAGGATACCACTGACAATGAGATAGTGCATCACATCTGTTCTATCCTGGGTATAGTAAAATGTGTAAAAAACAAGACCCAATACAACAACAATGCGAGTGGTGAACCTTTGACATCGACAGATGCTTGTTGTAATAGCATTAAAGTATTCAAAGGGAGTTCATTGAACAGTAGTTACTCCAATCCCCAGCTGCATGAGGTCCTTAGCTATGCTTTGGGGGCCTCATTATGCATCTGAGTGTTGGATTAAGTACTGATTAACCCCCCTACCCCAGTCATAACTTAATGTGTAATTAATAGGTTGAAGCACAGTTGGGTGATAAGGGGAGTAATAAATGAGGCCAAGGGCAATTAGTCATGGAGAGGAGGTAAGGGATGAGAGGAACTGGAGACCTGCCAGGCCAGCAGATAAATTTGTATGTGCAGAAGATAGCTTCTCTTATTTCCACTGTTCAGTTTGTATCATGCAGCACATCTTCAAGCCTTAATGTTAGTGAATTCACAAGGTTCTTTATATCTCTTTCTCTTGGGCACAGTGTTGCATGAAACCTGGTAGGGTAGTGGTAGTCAGGACACAGGCTAATCCCCAGGTAATGACACAGAAAAAAACTTGGGGGAAAAAAAAAAGAATTCTAAAAATCAACTGCAACTTTCATTTCTGTAAGTGTATAGTGTTTTAGAGAGATGTTATTTTCTCCCCCACCAGGCAAAACTGAAAACCTTATTGCAGAACCTCAGAGAAACGAAAGCTTGCCTCAGTGATATGCAGAGAAGCCAAGAGAGAAAGATCAAGAAGATTAAGGTAAGCCCATTGATAGCCTACTAAAGTTCCATGTGATAATGACGATTGCAGAAAGGTGATCGCCGTTAGGGCGAGTGTACAGTATACTCCCGGTGCACAGTGAAAGTGTGCCAGGGACTTGTTTACTTTTTTATGTGGGGAACAGTGCCCCTCGCATCTCCCTGCTAAAGGATTCTTAAGGGGGTGCACGTTGGAGGGGGTGCAAATGCAGAAAAAAAATCAAAAATATCTGGGTGCAACAAAACAAATGCTCTCCCGGAACTGAACCTTCACAACCCTAGCCTGCCACCCACCCACCATGCCACAGGGCCAACTTGGTATCCCACCACCGCACTATGCCTCACAAACCCTCTCTCCCCTTCTGCCCATTGCACGATGTGCTCGCCACCCCCATGTAAGGTACATCAGTGACATCCTGTCACTATATTCATGGACCCCCCCCCAATCCGATTGCTCTCCCTGCCTGGTAGCCCTGTGGACAGGCATCACAATTGAGTCACCCTTTTTGAAAGTGCCCAATTGCGGTTGCCATTGTCATGGGCTTCCTCAGCCAAGGCTGTCCTACCTGCTGTTATTAGACCCTTTCCACACTATAGAAAGGTTTTAGAAAACTGTTTTCAAAACTGGGTTACTTAAACTGGTTCATCAAGCATCAGCTTGGAAACTGTTTCTCTCCACATTGCTTTTGCTAAAGTGGTTGTCCCTGTAACCAGTTCCTGCTGAATTCTGGGATTGCTGTTTTCTATTTGCATCCCAGAATACAATAAGTGCCTTTCATGTGCTTTTTGGCTGTCACTGAGAACTTTCTCTGTGAGTTGGTAATACACAGATGGTTGGCGCTGATGCTGCATTGTTGATAGCTGCAGCCTTCGGTTGATGTTATTTTTAAAGATAACAAATGCAGATTAGGCACAATATTAAACTTCATCCCAACCAGAAAGCAATTTTATGATTGCTTACCTTCTCTAAAATTCATTGATATTGCTATTTGCTTTGTCTGTCTCCTTGTTTAGTAGAACTGAAATGCATGGCAATGTATATTTATAAACAACTTTGTTTTTGTTTACATTCCTGGATCTGTTCTTACTGCATACTTCCTGAGCATTAGAAACACACCCAAATAGTGCAGTCACTCATGAGGCAGTAACCTCCTAAACTCCCACTGCATCGCAAATGACTAGACTATGTTGTGGGTGTTCCCAAGTCCAGGAAAGATGCAATTGGAGTTTATCAATGTAAACAAACCTGTGTTTGTGTGGTAAAGCCAGTATGGTGGACAGTCTGTTCTTCACTTTTTCTAAGAAAAAAAAAGAGACAGAATCAAACTACCAGCTACATCAACAATCCTTACAGAATGTTGGCAATCATAAAATGTGTTTTTTTAAACTAGTGACACTTTGAAACCTAAGAGGGTTGATAGTGTCCCTTTAAGCCACTTTCTACAATCTCACACATTTATACTTTTAAAATAATTACTTACAGCCATTGAAAAACTACTTATAGAAGTTGAATGCTTGACAATATTTGGAAGAGAATTCCACACAGTGGCAGTGCAATAGGCAAAGGATCTTTTCCCTAAGTTTGTACACACTAAGAGTAGGACCAATTGTAATATGAGAGAAACGTGACTCATATGAAGGATTATAATTAACAAGAAGGTCTCGTAATGTAGCTGGCATGCCTAAGTACAGTATTTTAAACATGAAATGTGACAGTGCCAGCTTTTAGTTATTTTGGACTGATAACCAATTAAGTTTATTTAGTATTTTGCAGTGATGTGTCTGATATGGAGCAAGCAGTGCAAACTTCCCAATTTTTTGGAGCAATGCCTCCTTTCTTTAACAGTTATATTCAATGAGCATCAGTTATAATTGAGTCATAGTTCAATATAGGAAGAAGGATCTGTTGTACAATTAATACACGTGTTTCTTATGTCAAAAATGTAGATAGGTGATAGAGAGTTCCAGTCTTTGAATGTAACTTGGCCATAGTTTTATCCATATGAATATTAAAATTAAAGGATGAATCCATTGTCATGCCAAGATATTTAAATGATTCTACTACATCAATCAGACATCCCTCTAGTGTGTGCATGGAAAAATCACCCATATATTCGTATGTTTTAGTTTTGGTTCTGAGCCAAACAGCATAGCTTTTGTTTTAATTTTAATACCAAGTTATTTTGAGAAAGCCAATTTTGTAATTTAATAAATGCCACTTAGTGTAGAATTGATTACTATAACAGATGAATTTTGAGTCAGTAAAGCTGCATCATCTGAGCATAGTATCAGATCACAATTATGGGTTATTTGTGTGATTGCATCGATAAAAAGCGAAAAAAAGCAAAGGGCCCAGTATGGAGACCTGAGGGACTCCACACTAGGCTCTTTGAAAAGTAGAATACATGTCATTTACATTGACACAGTGCAGCCTATTAGCAAGATAATCCCTGAACCAAACTATGGTAGCATCTCTCAGCCCCACATTCTTGAGGCGATTCAACAGTATAAAATGGTCTACTGGGTTGAATGCCTTGGTTAGGTCCATGGACAGTGCCCTAGTTAGGCAACCAAGTGTGTGGTTACATAGCAGGCAAGACTTCTTTGCTCACATCGATGCTGTTCTTATTAAACTTTGCCCCAAACTTAGTGCCCTGTACCACAATAAGAACTTCCTCGCTGCTCTGATCCACTGGAATTAGTCAACAAAATGGTTCTCCTGGTCTTTGAGTGGGCGGAAGTGGTCAATGGCACTGTCCCTTCCACTTCTCTGGTCAGATTGGACACCCTCTGCAATGCCTTTTGCCAATTTGCTAGAAACTCACCCTCTCACACCCACCACTGCCCCCTATACTCCTGCCTGTCCACCCCCCCAGACACACACATCGCTGGTTCCATTGTACTTCCTTCATCTCTAAATACTGGTTTGGGTCCCCTCACCTCCTACTTATCTCATCCCATCCTACTTAACCCCCATCTCCTCTCCCCTATGCTGCCTCCTCCTCCTACTTCTTGGGCTCCAGGGACCCATGCAATTTCTCTCCTCACCCACATTCCTCAGCTGGAAAACTGTCTTTCTCATACTGTCTCCCCTCCCTCCAGAATCAGCTACCGTCCTCCATTCATCTCTCTCTCCCTCCCAGATAGCTCAGATCACTTATGAGATCAAGGGATAAGGCCTGGGACAATTTTAAATCCTCCAATTCCACTAAGGATTGGCTTCGCTTTAGAGCTCTGTGAAATAAATGCAAAAAGGAACTTGCCAATAAAAAGTTCCATAGAGATCTGCAAGCTACAAATTTGTCTGACCCCCAAAAAAGTCTGGGCACAATTCAATGCCTTCTTAAAAGGTAAAAACTCCTCAGGTGATACTTGACTCAAAGATTATAACTGCAATTCCTTTAATACATAAAAAAATTAATAAAAAAATATACAATGGAACCTGGCTCAGTGACCCAGCTGAAGCTGCTAATAGGAGTAATGCTTATTTTACAGATCTTAACAAGCACAGTAATCCCCCCAACCCTCAACCAAACACCAGTAAGGCTCCAGGCCACTGACTGCAGTTCCATCTCAAACTCATCTCTCGGAAAGACGTCCTCATACACCTGCTGAAGGTAAATACTGCTGGTATGGCTGTCTATGACAAGTTCACCCCAACATTTTAAGATTAGCTACCCCTGTCATAGCCTGTCCCATCACCTGGATTTACAATAGATCCCTAGTTGAAGGGAGAGTACCTTCCCTGTGGACAGTGGCCTTATTCACCCCAGTGCATAAAGATGGATCCCATGAGTTAGTGGAAAATTACCAGCTGATGTCCATCCTCCCTATGCTAAACAAGATACTGGAAAGGTTAATTTATAACCAACTACAGGATTACCTAGAGAGGTACAATATCTTGATCCCTGAACAGCACAGTTTCAGGAAGCATCACAGTACTGGCATTGCTCTTGTCAGCTTGACCAATTTCATCCTAAGCTCCTCAGATCAAGGACTTCTAGTAGGTGTGGTCATTATAGACCTTACCAAAGCCTTTGACTTGGTGAACCACCAACTGCTAATCGGTAAGCTGGAATCTCTGGGTCTAGATGACTCATACCTAAAATGGTTCATTCACAAACTATCTGGAGGGCAGATCTCAGTGGAGTCCCACAAGGCTCTGTCCTAGGGCCTCTGTTATTTTAGTTATTCATAAACGGCCTCCCCCAATATACCAGAAGAGCCAATGTCACTCTATATGCTGATGATGCAGAGCTCTTTAGAACCACCCTAAATTCGACCAACCTGAATAAGCAGCTAGGCAAAGACTTCTTGTCACTAGAAAACTGACTCCATACCAACAAACTCAATCTTAATGGGAAAAAAAACCTAAGGCTATGCTATTTGGGCCAAGGAACTTGGTATGGACCACACTACAAAACTAGCACTCAGTCTCTGACCAGACAAAGTTTGAGGTAATCAACTCTAGGGGTCCATCTTGAACAAGATGATTCATTTAAAATTCATATCCATTTCCTAACCAAAACTATTAACCAAAAGGTGGGCCTTCTGTACTGACTTAGCCCTTTCCTTTCCATAGAATCCCAAATTAGAATTGCTCAAAGCCCCCTCCTCCCTATCCTGCTCCACAGGGCTCCAGTGCTGCACTTGATCAGGAGTACAGAACTACAGATGCTGAGGACCCTCTATCACAGGATAGCTAGGTTTGCCAGCTCAGCCCAGTCTCACGACCACCATTGCATAGTCTTGAGGTCCCTCGGGTGGACGTCACTTAACTACAGGTTGAGAGGGTGGGGGCTGAGTGGCAGATGATGGAGGAGAGGCCTGGAGGGGCCATACCTGCAACACTTTTTTGGTCAAGAAGCAGGATTGGTAGGTAAGTCTCTCATCAAAGCTGAGGATGTTTGCTAAAGAGTACAGTGTGCAGGTATGGGTGAGGGGAGTTGAGCCAGTTAGGAGATGACAGGCTTTATTGAGTGACATCTTTATTTTATGTAGGGTTGTGTTGTCAGCAGCCCTGTAGATTAACAGACCATAGTCTACTAGTGGCAGTACTGAGGATGTGATGGCCAGATGCAATGCATCAGGGGAAGGCAGTCCCTGTGGCGGTAAAGAAGACCTATATGGGAGTTGATAGCTGTGCAAAGAGTGCTTATATGGTTGTTAAAAGAGAGAGATGTGTCAAAAGTGACACCGAGATACTTAAAGGTAGTTGTTTGCTCTAAGGGGAGGAGGTTTTTGGCTGTGATGTGGAGATGGAAGTTTTTGTGTTTGCTTTGGTTGTGGAATAAAATCAAATAAATAAGGACATATACAGAGTTGAAGTAGTCCAGAGGAGGGCAACTAAAATGGTGTAGGATCTGCTTCAAAAACCATCCAAGGAGAGACTAAAGGAACTCAATATCTACAACCTGGAAGAGAGGAAGGAGAAGGGGATATGATAGAGACCTTTAAATAAACATGGTGTAAACAAGGTACAGGAGGAAAGTAGTTTTCAGAAAAAAAAGTGCTCAACAAGAAGGGGGTCATGCTAGGAGGTTGAAGGGGGATAGATTCAGGAGAGATGTTAGAAAGCACTTCACAGAAAGAGTGGTGGGTGCCTGGAACAGACTACTATCGAAGGTGTTGGGGGAAACAGTGGTGGGGTTCATGAATGCATGGGATAGGCATAAGGGAATCTTAGTGTAAAAGAAAGGGGGGAAGGGGAGCCAGAGATCAAGTGAGGTCTGTGGTGATATTGTAGGTGGGGGGAAAATGGGCAGACTGGGTGGGCCAAGTGGTCCTTATTTGCTGAGATATTCTATTTTTATGTTTCTCTTTCTCTTTCTGGTGTAATTCTTGACACTATTAGCAACCATTCACCAATTTGCTATGTGTAGAAGGCTGTTTTCCAAGGCCCCCCCAAGGTTGACAGTTTGGTACATCTTAGAGAATTCTTCAGTTTGAACAGAGCCCTGCTCAGGGAAACATTTTTAACCTTTGATTGGGTCATTAGGTTACAACAGCGACATTAACAATAACGCTGTCAAGAACAGCTCAGTATAAACAGCGCTGTCAAAAACAGTGCCACTACAAAACACATCAAAAAACAGCGCCAGTGGTAGCAGTCAGAAACCACACCAATGACTGCTACCACTGACAAATAATACACAGTACATTTTATTTTTGCAGGGGGACTCAGTCCCTTGCACCCCCTATTAATTTTATAACCAACTCCGAGGGGGTGAGAATTGCGGGGAAATTTAGAAACTTAGGGAGAGGGTTCATTTGTCTTAGCAGCTTCCCAAAAGAAAATACACTTCAGGTGGGGCGGAAGGCTAAAAAGGCTTGACTTGGGAGATGGGGAACAGAACCTTGCTTCTCCCTTAGTCCTCTCCACCACAGGAGCAGCTTAGCCAGCTTCCACATTTTTTACTCCCTTATCCATTTCCACTATTCTACCCCTGTTGCTATTCAAAGATACACAATTCCTGCAGAGTGGTTTAGGTGACACTATTCAGGAAGCACTGTTCTAACCAGTTACCTTAATGTATTACATCTTTGAACCACCAATGATGTTAGCTCTGCTACCTCCTATTTTAATTCTACGTTTTTTGAACTACAAAATAAATTTATCCTTCATACAACCAGATATGACATGTATGTGGCCTGGTCCCAAAATGACTAAATAGTTAATTATATATTCATTATTTTAAACTGTATTTAAAATTATTTTAATAAGTATCTTAGCCATTGCTTTACAAATGCTAAAGGAGAGAGACAAATGCTTTGCACATTTCAAGTCTATCAATTCAGCGACTGACTGGGTTAAAATAGGCAGCTCTGGGCAGCAGATAAAAAAGCTATTTGAACCAGCATTCATCCCTTTCATAAAATGTACTTGAATCCATTGCCAGTAACCCATGACGTTTCTGGAAGTGCATCAGAAATTCCCTAGGATTTGATTGTGATTTCTTCCCCACTGATCTGAATATTAATGGCCCAAACTGTAATAACCTAGCCACTAGTACCAATGCTTTTAATCATCTTTTTGCAGACCTCTCTGCCTACACTAGGTCCTTTCCTTCCTTAACACCACCCAGCTCTTAATCCTCACATGCAGCTGGCAGCCGCCACAGCCCATTTCAAATCTCTGTGGCTGGCCGCCAGACAGAACTGTCATTGAGATGCTACTGTATATACAAACATACGAAGAAACCAGCAGAAGAAGGCCATTTGATCTATCAAGTCTGTTTGTATTGCAGGGTCCACTGCTTGAGCTAATGTCCCTGCCCTCCCTCCCCACTCTTCCCACCCTCCCTACCCAATCCTTACTTTCACCCCATGCCTGTCCCAGCCTCTCTTAAAGCTGTCCACTGTCTTCAGTGAGATGACCTCTTCTGGCAGTACATTCCAAGTGTCCACCACCCTCTCTGTGAAGAAGTATTTTCTGACTTCCCTCCTAAACTGCCCACCCTCCAGCTTAAGACTGTGCTCCTAGTGTTATGGTTGCCACTCAACTTAAACAGACTCTCCTTATCAACCTTATTTATCCCTTTCAAATACCTGAAGGTCCCAATCATGTCCTCTCTCTCTCTCTCCTGTCTTTCAGGGAGTAGATGTTCAGTGCCCTTAACCTCTCCTCGTATGCCTTACCCATACCATGTACAGTAGATGCTCAATGACAGTTCAGTCTGGCGGCCGGCTGCAGAAGTGTGAAATGAGCTGTGCCAGTTGCATGGGGGGATTTGGGGGGGAGCAGAGTGGTTGGCACACACTACCTGCTGGAGTGGGGGTGGTGAATCACTAGATCACCAGGTCGGCAGAAATATTTTATTACAAACTAATGGACGCTATCGGGGAATTGGGAAGGCGACCACTAGATCACCAGGTTTGGGGAAATATTTTATTACAAACTAACGGGTGCTGTCGGGGAACTGGGAGGGCAGCTACTAGACTGCCAGGTTGGGGAAATACTCTATTATTGTATAATGGGTGCTATCGGAGAGGGGGGGCATTAGACCATCAGGGATATAGTACCATAATGGAGCAGGGGACCACTGCACATTGCTGGACAGTGCACAGCTTACCCAGAGGGTGAATTTCTAAGTACCCTTACCCTTAGACTAGCCCTGGCTGGTCTAAGGGTACTTTGAAATTTGCTCTCTGGGTGTGCTTTATGAATCCTGATTGTGAATCTATGGCAGCCTGCATCTGACACAAACCCCTAGCCCCATGTCACAGCCTAGTTCAATATGCATGGGTGACAAGCCCCATTTGGGGCAGGCAGCCTGCGGTTGATGCAGGCTGCCTTGTGAACAGCTCAGGGGGCAGTATTCGAAGCAAGGTGCCACTTGCTCCATGTGTGTTTGGCACAGGCACTTTGCGTCAGTCCATTGCTTAGTGAATCAGGCCCTATGTCTACTTCCACTGCTCTAAAGCCAGCAAACTGCATGAGATTAATAACAAATTCAGAGATAAATGCATAACAATCAGACAACATATCATGTATAGTGCAGAGAATGTAATGTACATACTGAAATGTCCCTGAAACATGTCCTATATAGGTAAAAGTAGTCAAGAGTTAAAAAAGGCGATTTTTGAGCACAAATCAAATATAAGGAGGACGGATAAGAGGTCTGTAGTGAGAGGAGTGTTTTGCCACCAAGAGACATTTGATAAGCATCCTTAGTTTTTTTGGCTTTGAAAAATTGGAGATGCAATGGAGAGGGGGTGATTTAGTTTGCCTCCTGTTGAAACGAGATGCCTTTTGGACTGATCAGTTTGGCACTCTTGATCCTACAGTAGGGTTCAATTGCAGCATAAATTTGGTCAGCTTTTTTTGACAAAACCCTCTAATAAGCCTAAGTATAGGCACATGCCCTACCAGACTTCAGATCTATACTGCATTGTGGTAATGTATTCATTCATAGAATCATATCTGGGGCCTGATATTCAAAAGGGGCAAAGTGGGGAGCAAAATCTGGCGCTGCACTTTGCCCTTGCCCAGGAGTCTGAAGATGCCATATTCAGTCGGATAGCACTCCTGCACTACCTGACTGAATATAGGGGCATGTCAGCATAGTGCTAAGTCAAGCACCAGACCTGATAGTGCCGGAGCACTGGACACGATATTCAAAGGGACCCATGCAAATGAGCCTATTGGGCATGCAAAGCACTAAGGGGCTATGTGCATGGGTAGCTGTGGCAGGTTTGTGTGGATCCATCCCCCCAAGTGCCCAGTCCTGGATAATACAGAATAGTTCCTGGAGCCTAGTGGTCCCCTCCCACCAATCACCAGCCCATATATTAACATGTGACTCCCTGCTGCTAGCAGTCCCCCCTCCTTCTGATTGCCAGCCTGCATATTGATGTGTGCCTCCCTGGTGCCTAGCATTATCCCACTCCCACTGATAACCAACCCATATATTTCCCCTTTCACCCTAACTGCTTTATTTTGTTTCCTTCCTCCTTCCCTGATCCTTCTTTCACCTTACCCCTCTCACCCTCCACCTTCTTTCCACTGTTTATCTTCACTTACCTGAGCTTTTGTTAACCCAAATCTACCTATACCTATTTGACAAAGTACCTTGGGCTGTCTCCTTTCATTAGGTTATTTTTGATTTCCTACCAATTCATAGTTTTAATTGTAGCTGCAATGTTAATGTCATATTGTCATTTTAAATACTTGTCAAATTTTTATGTAATACCATCCATTGTGTATCTGCCAACCACTGAAGTGGAACCTTTGTAAAAGAGCTGTTATGTGCTCAAAGGTATTGTAATCTGAGAATGAATGAATAAATAAATGAATAAATGAATAAACATATTGAAGTGTGACTCCCTGGTGCCTAGCATTTCTCTCTCCTACCAATTGCCAGGCCATATATTGAAGTGTGACTTCCTGGTGCCTAACAGCTCCCCCAGATCTCCAGCCCATATAGTCAGTTGATACTCCCTCATGCCAAGCATTCTCCCTAGTATCTGATTCCCATCCCATAAAATAAACTGCCACCCTGGTGGCTAGTGGCCCCCTTGGTACCCAATCCCTGACCCTGTACAAGAAACTGACTTCCTGGAGGCTAGAGTCACCCCCACCTTCCGATAACCATCCTGTGTTGGGAAAGAGATGTGGTTGGTTTCCATTGGTCCCACCAGGACCCTAATCCCTGGCCACATCGTGAATAACACATTCCCTGGCATCCAGTGGTTCCCCCCTCCTCCCCTGACCACTGATCCCTGGCCCCATATCAAAGACAACACCCTCCTGTGTATATGAGAACTGTGCTTAGAATGCAATTTACAGTGCAGAGAACATCCCAAAATATTCCCTGGTGTCCCATGGTACCTGCGCCCTGTTAAAATTCCTCCCATTTCACATTATGTCATCCTGGGCATCTAGCATCCCCACCACCACCGTGGCACTGTCCACCAACACTGCCACCTCCCCCACCTGAATTGTTGGTGCTGAGGGAGCCCATATAGTGACCCATGCAGCCCTCCTCACAACTCCTCATCTGGCCATTGTATGCAAAGCTAGAGAGCACACGTCCTATGTAATGTACGGGGCATGCATCCTCTACTGTACAGGACTGCACTGCGACTGTACAGTAGAGGAAGCATGCCTGTACATTACATAGGACATGTGCTTTCTGGTTTTGCATATGGTGGCCGGCCACGGAGGTGTGAAGAGGGCTGTACTGGTCATCCTATGGGCTCCTGTGGCACCAATGATTCAGGTAAGGGAGGTGGTAGGATGAGTGGTCAGTGCCACTGTGGGGGGCCACTAGATACCCAGAATTACATATGTGACATTAGGGGGGATGTTAGGACAACAGGGAATATTTGGGGATGTTCTGTGCACTACAACTGGCATTCTAAACACAGTTCTCATATACACACAGGAGGGTGTTGTCCATTAGTGACTGGGGAAGCACAAGGGGGACCATTGGATAGCAGGGAATGTGTTGTATGTGACAGGGCTGGAAGTCAAGGACTAGGTGGGACCACTGGATGCCAGGGGCATTCTTACCCTTCAAGGGGATGTACTTAAGGGGGGGAACCCTGGCTACCAGGATGCTGGTTTCTTGTACAGGGTCAGGATGTGGGTACCAGGGGGACTGCTGGCTACCAGGGAGCTGGTTTATTTTATGGGGTGGGGACCGGGTACTGGGGGAATGCTCAGCACCAGGGAGTGTCAATTGACTATATGGGCTGGCGACTGGAGGAAGGGGAGGACTGCTAGGCACCAGGGAATCGCACTGTAACATACGGGCTAGCAATCATAGGGAAGGGGGACTGCTAGGCTTTAGGGAGTCACACATTAATATATGGGTTGGTGATCAGTGGGGGGGGACTGCTAGGCACTAGGGAGTCACACTTTAATATATGGACTGGTGAGCAGTGGTGGGGAGGACTACTAGGCTCGGGGGAATTACACTGTAATATATGTGATGGTGATCTGAAGGGGGAGGGACCAATAGCCACCAGGGAATCACACTTTAATATATGGGCTGGTGATTGGATGGGGTTGGGACCGCTAGGTACCAGGGAGGGAGTCACACTTTACTATATGGGCTGGTGATTGGGTGGGGAGGAACCACTAGGTACCAGGGAGGGAGTCACACCTTACTATATGGGCTGGTGATTGGGCGGGGGAGGAACCGCTAGGTACCGGGAAGGGAGTCACACTTTACTTTGTGGGATGGTGATTGGGTGGGGGAGGAACTGCTAGGTACCAGGGAGGGAGTCACACTGTACTATATGGGCTGGTGATTGAGTGGCGTAGGAAATGCTAGGTACCAGGGAGGGAGTCACACTTTACTTTATGGGCTGGTGATTGGGTGGGGGAGGAACCGCTAGGTACTGGGAAGGGAGTCACACTTTACTTTATGTACTGGTGATTGGGTGGGGGAGGAACCACTAGGTACAAGGGAGGGAGTCACATTTTACTATATGGGCTGGTGATAGGGTGGCGTAGGAACCACTAGTTACCAGGGAAGGAGTCACACTTTACTTTATGGGCTGGTGATAGGGTTGGGGAGGAATCACTAGGTACCAGGGAGGGAGTCACATTTTACTATATGGGCTAGTGATTGTGTGGTGGAGGAACTGCTAGGTACCAAGGTGGGAGGGACACTTTACTTTATGGGCTGGTGATTGGGTGGGGGAGGAACCGCTAGGTACCAGGAAGGGAAGGAGTCACACTTTACTTTATGGACTGGTGATTGGGTGGGGGAGGAACTGCTAGGTACCAGGGAGGGAATCACACTTTACTATATAGTCTGGTGATTTGGTGGGGGAGGAACCGCTAGGTACTAGGGAAGGAGTCACACTTTACTTTATGGGCTGGTGATTGGGTGGGGGAGGAACCTCTAGGTACCAGGGAGGGAGTCACATTTTACTTTATGGGCTGGTGATTGGGTGGGGGAGGAACTGCTAGGTACCAGGGAGGGAGTCACGCATTACTATATGGGCTAACAGGCGGTGGAAGGGGGAACCACTAGGCACTAAGCTTACTTTCATGGGTACTGGGACAGCACTTGGCAGCAGGGACCATGGACCACCTGGGGTGATTTTTGACTGCATTAACTGTGGTAGCCACTACAATTGCCCTTAGTAAGTTGGAGTTTTGTTTGGTGGTATTTGCACTGTGCAGATGGACCACACCAGCCCCTTTTTTATGGAGTGCAAATGTACTGAATAAGGAGTTGTTTGGCTATTCCTGTCCCCGCTCTTCCCTTTGCACACCCACATACATGATTGTTTTGCATAGTCACTAACCCTATTTGCTTGAGCAACCGTCCCTTTGAATATCACAGTTTGGCACAAAATCTGATTTAACCGAGCAAACACCCATTTGTGCCGTGCAAACCTTTGAATATCGGGCCCATGGTATTCTATGTATAATAGAATTATTGATAGGTTTAACTGAGAATATCTTCCATTTGTGTTTCCATATTTTGTGCTCAGTCAGTATTTATATTTCTTTTTAGCAGTGTAAAATGAATTGCTTTCCCTGTTCCCAAAGTAGCACCCCCCATTGGGTGTATTCTCACACTTGTGTACTCTGACCATCCGTGAGCCTTGTTTGCTATAAAGTAACACACATCTATTGGCTTAAGTGGCATACATGAATTATACAATTTACAAAAGAAGAGCAAGTTTATGTATATAAACCACCTCATATATTTTTATTTAAGGTCCCCTGAACTTAATGCCTTACAAAAAACAAGCATTTGTCAATGCCGAATGTTGATTGCGTTGGTCTGTTGAGCCCGCTCAGTGGCCATGTCAGTGGCTCAGTCTGTTTGTCCCAGTGCTGCAGGCTGCTCTTTTGTACTGGGCTGCTGCCTGCGTTGGCACCTTGTTCTACTGAGGAAGAAATCTGCAGCTGTCCCGACAGAGCTCCATTGAGGTGGCTGACTCCCCCTCTTTCACTGGCTTATTCTGTTTCTCCTGGCACTGCAGGCTGCCCTTTTGTACTTGGCTGCTGCCTGTGTTGGTGGCTTTTTGTACCCACAAAGAAATCCACTGCTGTCCCGACTGAGCTCCATTGAGGTTGCTCACTCCCCCTCTCTCACTCAGCCAGTCTGGTTCTCCCAGCGCTGCAGGCTGCCCTTTTGTACGGGCTCCTGCCTCTGTTGGCACCTTTTTCTGCCCACAGAGAAATCTTCAGCAGTCCCGACAAAACTGTGTTGAGCTCGCTCACTCCCCTTCTCTCACTCGCTTATTCTGTTCTGCTGGTGCTGCAGGCTGCCCTTTTCTACTGGGCTCCTGCCTGCGTTGCTGCCTTCTTATGCCCATAAAGAAATTTGCAGCAGTTAA
This sequence comes from Neoceratodus forsteri, assembly GCA_016271365.2. Classification (NCBI taxonomy): domain Eukaryota; kingdom Metazoa; phylum Chordata; order Ceratodontiformes; family Ceratodontidae; genus Neoceratodus; species Neoceratodus forsteri. The sequence continues at coordinate 25,463,983 of JADMNL010000035.1, read as the reverse complement.
AATACAGCTCTGCTGAGCTCACTCACTCACTCATTCTGATTTTCCTGCCACTGCAGGCTGCCCTTTTGTACTGGGCCCCTGCATGCATTGCTGCCTTTTTCTGCCCACAAACAAATCTGCAGCATTCCCAACAGAGCCCCGTTGAGCTCACTGACTCCCCCTTCCTCCCTCCCTCGCTCGTTCTGTGTCTCCTGGCGCTGCAGGCTGCCCTTTTGTACTGAGCTCCTTCCTGCATTGGTGGCTTTTTCTGGCCAGAAAGATATCTGAAGCAGTCCCGACACAGCTCCACTGAGCTCGCTCACTCCCCCTCTGTCACTCTCGCATTCTGTTTCTGCCGGTGCTCCAAGCTAGCCTTCTGTACTGGGCTCCTGCCTGCGTTGCTGCATTTTCTGCCCACAAAGAAATCTGCAGCAGTCACACTTGAGCTCTGTTGAGCTTGCTCAGTACCGCTCTGTTACTCACTCGTTCTGTTTCTCTTGGTGCCGCAGACTGCGCTTTTGTATGGGGCTCCTGACTGTGTTGGCACCTTTGTCTGTCCACAAAGAAATCTGCAGCTGTCCTGACAGAGCTCTGTTGAGGTCGCTCAGTCTCCCTCTCTCATTGCTCATTCTGTTTGTCCTGGCGCTGCAAGCTGCCCTTTTGTACTGGGCTCCTGCCTGCATTGGTGGCTTTTTGTACCCACAAAGAAATCCACAGCTGTCCCGACTGAGCTCCATTGAGGTAGCTCACTCCCCCTGTCTCACTCAGTCAGTCTGGTTCTCCCGGCGCTACAGGCCGCCCTTTTGTACTGGGCTCCTGCCTCTGTTGACGTCTTTTTCTGCCCACAGAGAAATCTGCAGCAGTCCCAACAAAGCTCCACTGAGCTCGCTCACTCCCCCTCTCTCACTCGCTCTTTCTGTTCTGCCAGCGCTGCAGACTGCCCTTTTCTACTGGGCTCCTGCCTGCGTTGCTGCTTTCTTATGCCCATAAAGAAATTTGCAGCAGTTACAATACAGCTCTGCTGAGCTCACTCACTCGCTTATTCTGATTTTCCTGCCACTGCAGGCTGCCCTTTTGTACTGGGCCCCTGCATGCATTGCTGCCTTTTTCTGCCCACAAACAAATCTGCAGCAGTCCCAACAGAGCCCCGTTGAGCTCACTGACTCCCCCTTCCTCCCTCACTCGTCCTGTGTCTCCTGGCACTTCAGGCTGCCCTTTTGTACTGAGCTCCTGCCTGCATTGGCGGCTTTTTCTGGCCAGAAAGAAATCTGAAGCAGTCTCGACACAGCTCCACTGAGCTCGCTCACTCCCCCTCTGTCACTCTAGCATTCTGTTTCTGCCAGCACTCCAAGCTGGCCTTCTGTACTGGGCTCATTCAGTACTGCTCTGTCACTTGCTAGTTCTGTTTCTCTTGGCGCCACAGACTGTACTTTTGTATGGGGCTCCTGGCTGCGTTGGCACCTTTGTCTGTCCACAAAGAAATTTGCAGCTGTCCCGACAGAGCTCCATTGAGATCGCTCAGTCTCCCTCTCTCATTGCTCATTCTGTTTGTCCTGGCGCTGCAAGCTGCCCTTTTGTATGGGGCTCCTGCCTGCATTGGCACCTTGTTTTGCCCACAAAGAAATCCCAGCAGTCCTGACAGCGCTTCGGTGAGTTTGCTCACTCCTCTCCCTCCCTCACTCGCTCTCTTGTTCTGTTTCTCCCAGTGCTGCAGGCTGCCCTTTTGTAGTGGGCTCTTGTGTTGGGGCCTTTGTCTGCCCACAAACAAATCTGCAGCAGTCCCGACAGAGCTCAGTTGAGCTTGGTCACTCCCCCCTCTCACTTGGTCGATCTTAATCTGTCCCAAACACTGATTTCCCAGAGTGACTGTGCTATTGTCCGGCAGGAGTGCAAAAACATATTTTAGCCAGGATGTGAAAAATGACAGCTGTTGTGTTCATAAGAAGTTGTGAAAAAATGCCACTGTTGAAAATGTGGGCGTGACAGTATTACACATTTGTGAAGTTACAAGGGTGTGTGGAAACAGTTCAACGCATACTTGTAATACAGTCATGTTATGAAGTTTCATCACCAAATTTTCAACAGAGGGATTTTAGGACCTCGGCTCATGAACAGTGCCACTGTCATTTTCTTAATCTGTCCCGAATACTGACTCCCCACAGTGACCACGTTATTCTGCGCCGGAACTGTGAAAACACATTTTGGTCAGGATGTGAAAAATGACAGCTCTACTGCTTATAAGGAGGTGTGAAAAAATGGCACTGTTGAAAATCTGGTGTGACAATATTACAAAGCTGCGAAATTACAAGGGTGCATGGAAAGTGCGCGCAACGCACACTTGTAACACAGTCAATTGATGGACTATCATCACCAAATTTTCAACATAGGCATTTTAGGACCTCTGCTCATGAACAGTATTATTGTCATTTTCTTGATCTGTCCTGGACAGTGATTTCCCACAGCAACCGCTCTATTCTGCGCTGGATGTGTGAAAACACATTTCAGCCAGGATGAGAAAAATGACAGCTGCACATTTTATAAGTAGGTCTGGGGAAATGGCAATGTTCAAAATCTGGAGTGAAAATATTATAAAGTTGCGAAGTTACAAGCGTGCGTGCTAACTGCGCAACGCACACTCGTAACACAGTCACTTTATGGAATATCATTACCAAATGTTCAATACAGGCATTTTAGGACCTCTACTCATGAACAGTGTCACTGTCATTTTCTTAATCTGTCCTGAACACTGATTTCCCACAGCAACTGTGCTATTCTGCGCCGGAACGCGAAAACACATTTTGCCCAGGATGCGAACAATGACAGCTGTACTGCTCACAAGGAGGTGTGAGAAAATGCCAATGTTGAAAATCTGAAGTGAAAATATTGTAAATTCTTGAAGTTACGAGAGTACATAGCAACTGCGCAACACATACTCGTAAAAGTCATGTTTTTGATTTTTCCAACCAAATTTGCAACATAGGCTTTTTGAGAGCCCACCTCATGAACACTGGCACTGTTGTTTTGTTAACCAGCCCCGAAGGGTGATTCCGCACAGTGACCGTGAAACCACCTTCCGGGGCCGATTAACGCAATGACAATTCAAGAATTCATGAGGAGAGGTCCCAAAATCCCCATGTTGAAAATTTGGTGAAACAATTCCCAAAAATGTCTGAGATATGCCCTAAAGTTTAAAAAACCCTGTTTATTACATTATACAGCTTACCAGCATTTCCTCAGTTCACGATCAGCTTTGAAGAGTGCAGACGTGTTCCCGGTCCACCGGAGATCGTCACGCCGGACTCGAGGTAAGTATGGGGTGAGGGGGTGTGGGAGGCAGGGTGCATAGTGGGTGGGTGTGGGTTGTGGGAGGGGGTCTGGGTGAGCTCAAGTGACTGTTTCCTTCTTTACAGGTTGAAAAAAAATAAGACATCGGGGACCGTTTCTTATTTAACAGGTGTTTGGCATGCTGGGGTGGGATCCCAGCATGCCATCTGTGGGTGGGTGGGTGGGTGCATTAGCTGATGGGATTGGGCACCCCATCGGCAAACAAGGACAGAGGGAGGAGCTGCAGGAGCCAAAGGGATTGGGTACCCCTCGGCTATGAAAAAAGGAAGGGAGGTATCATTATGCTGACAGGGTTGGGCACCCCATCGGCAGGAAAAAGGGGATATCATTATACCAATGAGAGATTGGGCACCCGTCAGCAGAGCAACTACCGGAGGGGTTACAAAATGCCAGCGGGTACGCTCCCCGTTGGCAAGCAAACATGGTGGTGGGTTATATTGTTTGTGAACACGGTGGCAACCCACCGCCATGTTCACAAACAATATCAGGGGTTTCACATCTGGCCCTGCAATGACGGGTCGCTCCCTCATTGCAGCGGATGGCTGACGCTGCAATGACGAGGCAGCCCCTGATTGTAGCGGCTACTTTTTTAGAAGGTTATGGCACGCTGGCTGAACTAGTGTCAGGAGCAGCATGCCACAGCATTGGGGGACAGGAGACAAGCCTTTGCAGGCTGTGGGAGCATTGGGCACAACAGTGCTACACCTCCATAACCTGCTTGAGCAGAAAGCTGATGCAACATGTTTCTTGCGCATGTGCGCAATCAACATAAGAAAACTTAAATCTCAACTCAAGGCAGCACTTGAATGGGGATGTCCTCCTATCACAGGGAGACACTGAGATTAGCAGTTGTAGGCTGTCCAGCGTTCCAAGGGTAGTCAGTTTGCACAGCCAGCATCTGACATCATGATGCATGGAATTAGGAAGTGGTGACACTCAGTTGGTGCAGAGCTATAAGAAACAAGTCTGAAAACATGCTGGGGACCATGGCAGCATGATGACAGCTGTCTGAAATGCTTATTTTGACTCATTCAGTTAGTTTCCCTTTTAACAAGGTATGTAAAAAATGTTTTACTGCAACAGTGGTTGTACTTATATCTGAATGTACAACAAGATGTTCAGTTTAAAGAATGATTCTGCTGTTATGTGAGAGTACTAGGGACTTGATAGACCAGAAGGCCTTTATTTGTTGGCAACTTTGTATGTTTGTATGTTCACATGACAGAACTAAATGAATTTAACATTGCTGCCGAACATGTTATTTTGCTTTATACACCAGGCAATAATTCCTTGACAAAGCTGCGTACATAACAAAGAAACATTGGGAATATCAAACATTCAATCTTTGTGGAATAGCAGTGAGGAGAGATGAGATATATATGCTTGTGTAACTTTGTGGTACTTTTTGTGGCTTTACTCTGTTCCCACCCTTGTGTAGTAGTAGGTAGTAATTTGTAGGGAATAGAAGACCCAGGAGCAAGGGTGAGAAGAGCACTGGAGAAGTAGGAGGAGGGGATGGTGGTGGATGAAAAACACTCCCTAAGCAAGGGAGGTGTGTCAACAGAAGGCTTATGTAGAGGTTGTGGGAGGAGCTATTCTCCATATTGAACCTCGGGCAAGCCCTCCCATTAAATTTTTGTGGAATAGCAATAAGGAGAGATGAGATATATATGCTTGTGTAACTTTATGGTACTTTTTGCAGCTTTACTCTATTCCCACTTTTACATAGTAGCAGGTAGATAGGTAGTAATTTATAGGGAATAGAAGGCCCAGAAAGAAACCTCCTCCAACTTATGGAGAGTATGACCCCCTGGCACTCATGAGAGGAAAACTCCCCAGGTGGAGGAAACCTCTGAGGACCCATGGCCGGAGGTCTGCCCATCCTTCTGGGCATACTAAATGAAGAAGAATCTAGGTTCTAATAACCATAACTAATTTGAGGTTGGTGAGCTGTTTGGAGAGATGATAATCCATCTTCATTCTGTGGATGATGCCGATCGCATGGTGAGCATGTGGTTGAAAGGAGGAGATCCATTCTGAGTGAGTGATGGAATCCTGAGTATAAAGTAAATCCAAATGAAGGAGGATGAAAGAAGGCCAAGTATCTGAGATGATGAATGATGCTTGTCCAACTGAATTGTAATAGGCAGATGGATCATGAGTGGATTGATAAGATCGATAAGATACTAAACTGGGAATGACAAAACTGCATTGGTAGAAGAAGTCGACAGTGAATGATCCAACTTGTGAGAGGCTCGAATGTAAGGGTATGGTCTGGAGGCTAGAAATTCTGTATTGAACAAGGAGTCGCTAGGGAAACATCCACTGAGTATGATGTGCAGAACAGTCTTTGAGTGCCATGGATATGATGGTTGATTCTCGATCCAAGGATGATACGACTTGAATGAATGATCATGAAGATGCAGGGTATATCTTTACGCAGGAACGGTAAACTCCTATGTGTAAGGCAGATCCTAATTAAAGAAGGGCTAATGTAGACCATATTTCTGAAGTGACAAAGGATGGATATCCAAGGAACTGTACTGAGGTCATGAGGTGGGAGAGCAAGATGAGATTGATATAAGACCAAATGGAACACTGTGATAGTTATGATGACTAGTAAAGTTATGAGTGACTGGTCCAATTCATGTAAGGTTCAATATTCAGGGTAGTCTGAAGGTAAAGAATTGATTAGTAAGTGAACGTTAGTAGGTAAGCATCCCAGAGGCAAATGAGTAGAGGAGTTTGAGTGCCTGATAAGAGTAATGCCATACTGTAAGTGATTAGTGATTAGTAAAGCCCAGAAGATAAGTTGCGGAGCTATCTAGATGGTAACCCAGTGTATATGAGGAATGATTGGAAATGCGGTATAAGGAAGTGATGGCTTCTTTGGTCATGATGTTCATGACTTTATGCTTAATCCTTTACTGGTATGTTGTCTGAAGTACTTGTGGGTATTCCTGGGGAGTGATCATTTAGGAGATGCACTGTGGTGGTATAGGTGGTTAAGTTTACAGGTAATCCTATGCTGAAGCACATGAGAAATGCTTGAGACAGATGAGAGGAAGAGTCTGTAGGCTGGATTGGTAGTGACATCTATAAATGCAGGATGCCATAGAATTTAGTGCAACAGCAGATAAATGCTGATTGAGATGCAAGGCTGAGTTGCTGAATTTGACTTGGCTGTTACAGATTGCCAGATAGAATTCAGAAGAGCCAGTTCTTAATGATGGTCATTACTGTAGAGATTAATGAAGGTATTTTGAGAAGAAGAGGCTGAATGGGTCACTGGAAGAATGATTAACCTGGCAGAAAGTACTAGGTGACCAGGTGTGGATAATAGTATGAGGAATAATGATATACAGGAGTGAAATCGAAGGTGTGGATGGTGTGGAGTTGGGAATCAGCTAGGGGATGGAGATCCCACAATGAATATTCTGGATGATATCTATGCAATTCCTAAAACTAGCAATGACTGTTGGGAAGTAGGAGTCGAGTAACGTGGTCATTAGTGTCATTTTTGAACTAAGAGATGGCACAAGGTAAAATGGATGAAGTCCATAGTTGAATGGGTTATCTTGCAATTCCCAGCATCTGCAGAGGCAATGCCAATTATGAAGTCTGAATAGAACAGAAGGATTTAAGTCCTTTCCATGTATGAGGATGGCCAATAAGAAGAGGCATCCAAAGAAGGATGGTGATGGGATAGACATGAATTGGGGGGTGTATCCAATAGAGACAGAAGAGATCTTCCTATTGTCCAGATGAATGGGATTCCATGAATGATTGTGAAGAACTGAATGGGCAGTGTGAGACTTCAATAATAATGTAAGAGTCTGTGGGGCATGTGAGCCAAGGAATGTTTTGCTGGCAGAAGTATTACTCCAGAGTAATGAATGAATGATTGAATGAGTAGTGGAATGTACTGTTAGAAGGGCAGGAGTAGAAATAGGAGATGGATCATATGGAAGCAGATGGCTTGGTAAGAGTACTGGTTGGAAATGAGGTACAAGGCCCAAAAAGAGCCACAGCAAATAGTATGAAGCCCCAAGCCAGCTAGGTGAAGAGGAGAAGGCAGTCAGTCAAATGAGAAGGAAGTACGGAGTGGATCCTGAGTAACTGAAGGAATGAACAGAAGACGCTAAGGGCCAGGCAAGCCAGAGGACATCGAGAGCAGGAAGGAGAAGGAAAACGTCAGCACCAAGCTGAGCAGTAACAAAGTGCAGGAAAATTGAAGCAAGGCATCGAGTGATGATCTATGGAAGGCCAAGGAGCCAAGCAAAGCATGATGAGCAACAGGAGTCCCACATCTGATGAAGGTTGGAACCGACCAGAAATGATGAAAGGTGCTGGAGTGATAAAAGACTAGGTTTCATATCTGCAAAAGAAAATAAGTTTCTACAGTAGCCGAACGAGGAAGCTGCAGCAAGGGAGTCATGAGGCAGTCAACCAGGAGTGAAAGAGGGATTAAACAAGTCACCAGGATCCATATGATGAGGGCAATCGATGAGGTCCTGGTTCTGCAGTCGAAGTCACAGGCAGGGCTGAGAGGTGGAAGGGTGGAGGATGAAATGCCCCGGTCCTGATGGGAAGTACCGTTCTGCAGTAGGGAAAGAAGCAGACAGCAGATACAGCGTTGTGCGCTAAGGCCATGGACCAGGCAATGTAGACTCTATTGCTTGAATGGAGAGGCTGGAAGAACAACTATGGTGAGGAGAAATGGAGACTGCTCAGCAGGAAGAGGTCCAAGTCCAGGAAGGTTGTGACATCAGGCAGCAGGTGAAGAAAACATATATGAAGCAGTAGGACGGAAGGACATGGTCCAGCTGAGTCATTCAAGGCAAGGTGATCCAGGTTGGATTCAGTTAGATAATGTGAACGATGACAGAATTTGGTTGGAGAAGTCCTGTGGCAGAACATAATTGACAATCTGCATCGGAAGAGATGCAATCAGTGAAGATGGCCCATATGAAGGTCAGGCTCCCAGCCAAGGAAGCCATCTAGGCTGCAGATGAGAGAAGATGGAGAAGCAAGATGAGCAAGTCCTGTTCCTGAAGGGAGTGGCAGCCAGGCATCAGGCTAAGAACATAGAAGATGAAGCAGTAGACTGGCGACCCATGCAACTGTCAGGGATGGTAGATGAATGGTGGTGACTGTAAGCAGCCAAAGTAAATGAGGGCACACAGAGAGTGAAATTTCCGTTCCTGAAGGGAAGCGGCAACTGGCATAGTTAGAGAAGGCATGGTATAAGTCCATAGATTGCAGACATGACTCTCATCCCTGGTAGCTGTGTTGCACTAACCTGCATTCGATGCTGCTAAGCAGAGTTAGGGACGGAGGATGTCGAGTTGGTAAACAGAATGTAGTTCTGTTCCCGAAGGGAAGCAGCAACTAGTATGAGATGGAGAAGGTATGATAACAGTTTGTAGATGGTAGACATGACTCCCATCCCTGGTAGTCAGGTGAGCTAACTTTCATACGACGCTATCCAGCAGTGTTAGGGATGGAGAATGTCAAAGTGGTAAGTAGGATGGAGTCCCATTCCCGAAGGGAAGCAGCAACTGGTATGAGGTAGAGAAGGTATGGCAATAGTTTGCATATGGTAGACATGACTCCCATCCCTGGTTGTCAGGGCAAGCAAACCTATACTTGATGCTGTCCAGCAGAGTTATGTAGGGAGGATGTCAAGTTGGTAACCAGGAGGTAGGTCCATTCCCGAAGGGAAGCGGCACCAGGTATGAGGCAGAGAAGGTATAGGAAAACACGTAGAATGTAGAGAAGGCTCCCATCCTTGGTGGTAGTGGTAGAGAGCAGCATCCCAATTCCAGCATATATTGTCGCTTGGCACCTCAAAAAGTGTGGGGTGTGGACGGAGTCCAGAATACGGCTGATATAGGCTGGCCAACGCACGACACTGATGTAGAGTAAACGAGTGAATGAGCAGGTAGAAAACAGTAAAAGAAGTAGTAGTAGTAGATGGAGTATTAGGTATAGTAGAATTGATGGGCAGGATGGCAATATATAACAGGGCAGGTGTAGTATGACAGACAATGAAATGAATGGGTAGAAGCTCTGGAATGCATTGTAGGGTTGCAAATCATGTAGATATCAGAGACTGAATATATAATATGCATTCAGAGTAGAATAACCAAATTGGTAGTAGATGTTGGAAGAGCTTTTGGAAGGAGAATGCATGATCCGGGTGCTTCCATGGGCATGAAGTATTGTAACGAGGTGCAGACATCCAGCTATGAAATGGCAATGACCCCCCAGCAGTGAGGTAGTGTGTCACAATAGCTGAGGAATAGTTCTGACAAGGTAAAATGCAGCAGGAATCCATGGGACGAGTGCCCTAAGAACTAAGGCTGTCATATCCCCCATACAGCGTTGGTTCACTATCAGAGAAACATGCAATACTGAATAAGGATGCAGTAAAAGCACCCACTACTGTATATCAAAGTGTTCATGTAATATCCATTAGGTAAAGTCGTAGCGAAACCATTTACAGTAATAAGGGCTGGTACAAGCTTCATTAGTAAATGCCATGCAAAAGAATCAAAGATTTTGACAGGTATCCTCCTGAGGCACAGTCATTGTCAAATGAAGTGCAATGCACATAGTTTTATAAGTGTCATGGACATGTAATTATGTTGTAGACAGTGGAATTTTATGAAGTGCACTAAGCCTAATGTAGACAGGGTGCTCAGCAACAAAAAAACTTGCCCTGCCATGGTAATGCATAGCGGTCTGCAGAGTGGAAACAAAAGGCAAAAAACAGTAGAGAAATGTGCACAAACAAGATAAATGAAATGGCAGTGGAAAAGGAGGCAGAGGGCCTGATTCTCGTACGGAGCTGCGTTCGGCGCAAGCTGCAGCAAACAGCAGCTTGCTCCAAAGCCCTTTGAGCCAGGGACCCTGCACCAGATTCTGGTACAGGAGAGGTCCCAGCACCTAAGACCCAACTCTTGCGGCAACCACAGCCATGCGGCAACCAAATGGTCTAGGGGAGGGTTCGCGCAAGCCCCTTAGACCATCGGCTGCATGGTCTGTCCAATTTGGGACCGGCAGCAGAGGTGTGCGGAGGGCTCTGCCGGTCGGCTGGTCTGTCTGAGGATGGGGGGGCACTACCTGCATGGGTGGGGGGCACAGGCACCGGTAGGAGGGTAGGTGGCATCTGTCCTGGTACAAACTGGGGCACCGGGATCTGGAGGGGGGGCACTACCTACATGCTATGTGGCACATTGAGGATCGGGTGGGCACTCCTGCCCTGGATGCCCTATGAGGGTACAACCTGGATAGGGGGGTCCACTATGTGGCACTTGAGGGACACGGTGGGGTTGGAGAGGTAGGACATGCCGCACTACCCATAGGACAGCTCACCCAGGGGAGCAATGTCTAAGTCCCTGTACGCCAGCCCTGGCTGGTCCAAGGGGACTTAGAATTTCTCCCACTGGGTGCTGTCTGTGAATAGCAAGCTGCAGCTTGCATTGGCACAGTCCACCTAGTGCTGTGTCGCAGGGCAGTGCAGGGCACAGGGCTGGCAGCATGCGGTCGATGCAGGCAACCTTTGAGAATTGCATGGAGGCAGCCCAGGGCGCAAGGTGCACCTTGCACCATATCTGTTTGATGCAAGCACCTTGCGTCAGATGCAGGGCTTTAAGAATTGGGCCCAGAATGTCCACACAGCAGGGAGATAGCGAGCAAGATGCCAAATGAGGGCAGAAAGTGAGTAAAGGACAGCAGTACTTACAGGATACGTAGGCGCTGGAGAGGAGAGACATGGCGCTGCTGCGATGGAGCAAGGAACAAGAGGCAGGTGAGGTAGAGAACATCCAGGAAGCAGGCAGTTTGGGCTAGCATCAGGGAGAAAGGCTCCAATAATGATAGATGCAGGTGAGTCGTGAAGCGGGAGAAAGGTGATAGAATCACTGGCAGGGAACCAGGCAGGAGCTAGAAGGGGAATGGTGCTAGAGACAGCGCAAAGGACGATGGAAGGAGGAGATGCAGCTAGAGCTGGCATAGGGAAAGCCCTAAAAATGAAAATAGACACAAAAGAAGGGAAGAGAAAGACAGCCCAGTAAGGAACATGGAGGGAGAAGGGTGGAGTTAACGAATACACGGGACCAACAAACACCAGACAGAAGAGGGAGGGAAGCAAAGGAACTAGAGCAGCAGTGTGGGTGAGGGAACAGCCATAAGAGTCATGCAGGAGCCCAGACAAAAACACTCCCTAAGCAAAGGAGGTGTGTCAACAAAGGGCTTATATAGAGGTTGTGGGAGGAGCTATTCCCCACACTGAACCTCAAGCAAGCCCTTCCAGTAGATGGCTTGAAATGGGGTGATATGTAACCAAAAAAATATACTGCAAACTTTTTAAGATATTTTGAAGTCTTATGGTGGTGTTTGGACTTTTCCTGTTCTCCTGTACCTAATCACTTCTCAAATCAGCGCTGAGACTACTGAACATTATTTTAATTATATACTTCTATATATCTGACTGTGGGTGAGGCCTGTCAGAAAGTCTGCTTATCTCTACCCTCCTATGTCTGCCCCCACAGCATACTCCACCCCCATGGTGGGGACATCAGAAATACAACTGCCATATCAAGGATCTGGTTTCTGGAAGGACTGCCATGTGACTTGTTTGGGGCCTGCAGGAGGTCAGTCCTTCATTCTGCCACAGGTTGGTTCCTCTTCCTTCCTTCCTTCCTTCCTTCCTTCCTTCCTTCCTTCCTTCCTTCTTTCCCCCTCCCATCTTTAGAGATGTGGGCAAGAGGATGTGACATAAGCACGTACAGTACACTAATGTGTTTTGTGTGTCATCCATCAGTGTCTGTCCCACCCTGAGTGCACTGCCACCTGTAAGCACCCAAGGTAGGCTGTTCTCCATCCCTGGTGGAGGAGCACATTCACTGGGACACTCGATCCTCTTCCCACCGGCCAGTACCCAATGACTCGGGCTCGCTTCCAAACCCAGGTCGCTGGCACTGCAGACAATAGTGTTACTGCTGCACTGATAGACTGACCTTCCAAACTGTCAGTTGAGGCTCTCATTCATAATCTGTGCTTCTCTTTCTTTACAGAATCATTCCACAAGTCTGATTCAGCAAGCTGAGTCCCAATTTGCCCAACTGTACCAGTTTCTTGCAGACAGGGAGCAGCAGTTGAAACGGGAGGTGAAGAAGCAGGAGGAGAAGGCCCAGGCACCGATAAAGGAGACAATCCAGAAAATTCAGGAAGAAGTAAAATCGATTGAGAAGGAGATAAGGGCAATGCAGTCCCTCATTGATCAGGAGAATGATTTGACATTTTTAAAGGTATTCCTCATTTGAGCTGGGAGAAAGGGTGGGGACCTTGGGATCATGTTGGGGCGTCTCTTGAATTCCATTTTGAAACATCTGGAGTTGCTAAAGGGTCCAACATGAGGGTTACAAAGCAGGGGTTTTCCTGAAAACTGTGATACAAAACATATATCTATATGCATTTCAATTTAATTTGAGGAAAACAGCAATTTTTATTTTATTTATTTGAGAATAGGCAACTGAGAAAGGCACACTGAGCCAAAGTTAATTTCCAGGTGCAAGCCGGAGAAGGGAAAACAGATGATATACATTTAAGAAGCAGCTGAGGTAACAGTTTAGTAAGTGGTATATACAATCAAACATGGTAACAGACAGCAGCTACTGACAACAGTAGAGTGTCAACAATTCAATAAAACCAACAATTTAATAATTTCAAAGAAGGCTAACACTGGTTGAGGAGAAGAGACTAGATGAGGGCAGACACAAGCCAGAGAGAAGTGGTCACACAGAAGCATTTTAAAGAAGTATAGGATAGGATTAGTCTAAGTGAGGAGAGTTCAGCTAGACAGCAGATGAGTGGAGAAGGAGGCCTGACCAGAGAGTGAGAAGCATTGGGAACAGTGGAACTAGGGGTAAAAGAGCAAAGAGAATAGGTGGAGGGGCACCTCAGTAGAAATCTGGTCAGAGAGGCGGATTGGGGGGGGGGGGTTATGGAGGAAAACCAGACGGAAGAGAGAGAAGCTGGTACAGGGAACAATTATGAGTGCATGTGTGAGTGTGTGTGTGTGTGGGAGGGGCCCAGTAATAAAATGGGAAGAGGAGGAGTGGAAGACAAGATCCAGTCTGGCTAACATAGGTTGGGAGTGCCCTTATACACCACATCTGCATAGTCAAACAGTGGGAGGATCAATTTGAGAATGCCTGATGCCAAACCAGAGGGTGTAGACATGATTTACTCCTGTGAAGGGTGCCAAGTTTGGGGAATAATGTTTTTGATAATGGCATCAATGTGGACCAAGAGATGGTGAAATGACTACCTAGCCACACACCAAAGTACTTGAAACAGGGGACTGTCTCTAGAGGAGAGCAATCAAGGGTTTTAAATACAGGGGTCCAGCTAAGCCTACCAAGCTGTTGGTGGTTTCCAAATAGTACAGTGACTGTCTTTGGTATTAAGGGAATGCTGGCTGGCACAGAAGCAGTGCTGCACACTATCAGTGCCATGCTATAGGGACTGTTCCAGCAGAATGATGGAGGTTCCAGTGGCAAAAAGAACTGTACTTATGTATGTTGGCTGAGACAAATGCTGAGGGGAGGTTGTTTAAGAAACTGAGAAGAGGATAAGGTCCAGAACAGAGCACTGGGGTACACCGCAGATGATGGGAAGGGGAGACAAGAAGGAGTCCTTCACCTGCACCAACTGGCTCTGACTATCAAGATAGAAGAGGAACCACTCCAGAGCAGTAACTGGGCCCCAAGCAGCCTTTAATTTGTGAAGATGTAAGGGATAGGTGATAGTCAAATGCCTTAGCCAGTCAATAAAGATTTTGGCTGATACTTTATCTTGATCAGGGTGGAATCAGTTACACATAACAGGGAGTAAACTGTGTAACGACCTTTATGGAAGCCAGACTGCAAGGGGGGAAAAGGAGAAGTAGTCAAGAAAGTTAGAGAGCTTGGTGAAAACCTGGTTTTCCTGCAGTTACTGCAGAGTGGGAAGGAGGGAAATAGGTTAATAGTTCTAAGAGGTGCAGATGTCTCCCCATTTGTGAAGGAGGAGCACTTTAGGTTTCATGTGCACCCAGGTGTAATGGCTTAGTGTGTACTCAGCTGTAAAAGCTATATACTGTATATGACACTTGTAACAGGCTGATTTGACAATTGTCCATTACATGCGGTGTCCGGTACAACAATTAGCACCCCCCCAAAAAAACGAGTGATGAGAGTTACTCCTAACTCTGCAAGGTAGTGACCAGTAGTGATTTACAGTTCCTTTCCAAGTTAGTTGCAGTATGGAAAAAAACCTCCAGAAACTTTATTTATATATGTTTTTAAAAACAGCATCAAAAGAAAAACAAAAACATGTAAGCGCTGATCGAGGTTGTGCTGTACTTATCTACTGCTCCTTTGGGTTGAAATCCTCCATAGTAGTTTGGCACTTCTTCCCGATTGTGTAGCGATGCCATATGGTATCTACTTTTGCAGCCTGATCCCACCAAGGGGTAATGTTGTCCCTCTGCTCGACAGCCCTACGGAGAGTCAGGAGAGCATTCCTTACATCCGCTGGTGTTACTGGCATCTCATCTTCCCTGTTCTCTTTCTGTGAGACTTCCTCCTCATCATTTCATGCATCTTGTGATTGGGTAACTGCTTCTGCACATCATCCACTTCAGTGTGAGGTGTGTCATTTCCCAGCATACACAGCTCATTCATTAGTTCTTGGGGCAAGTCAGTAGCAGTGGGCTCCTCCTCCTCCAGTACAACACCAGTTAGATGGTCAGTGGTGAATCCACCCTTGTGGAAGCACCTCTGGATGGTTTATTGTGAGACTATGTGCCATTCTTGCTGTACGAGGTGCACTGAATCCAAAAGATTAATTCATCATACACAGACAGAAGCAATCATTTCCTCCTCACCATCCAGGATGTCAAGCAGTCATCCCCTAATCAGCCTTACATAGTGATGCTTGAAGCTGTATATAATCCCTTGATCTAATGGTTGCATTAAGCAAGTCGTGTTGGGTGGTAAGTACACAAGCTTAATGTTTCTTAGACCAGTTAACGGAGGATGGGAGGTACAGTTATCTAAGAGCAAAGCAATTTTTCTAGTTCTCAGCGAGTGGTCCCAGTTTTGCAGCCAAGTTGGAAAAATCTCCGATGTCGTCCAAGCTGTTTTACTTTTGTAGATGACTGGCAGGTGCTGCACGCCTCTAAAACAGCTTTGCTGCACACTTTTGCCAATCGCTACTGGGGTTTGCTTCTCCGTACCTGCCATGTTACAGGTTAGGAGGACAGTGAAGTGCTCCTTTGCCTTTTTTAAGCCTAATGGGTTTTCAGTTTTAAAGGCAAGTGTGCTATATCTGACAAACAAAAAAAAAGATCAGTTTCATCAGTGTTGAAAATGTTGTTAGGAGAATAGCCTTGGAGGAGATTAGACAGCACTTCGCTAAGCCAGGTTTCAGCAACTGTTGTATCAGCTGTTAACTTATCACCATGGACTTTGTGGAATGAAATGCTGTTCTGCATTTTCCAATGGCTTAGCCACCCATCTGTGGCCTTAAAATAATTTCTGCTCATGGCAACTGCAATCTGGTCTGCTTTTTGCAACAGTTAGGGGCCACTAATTAATGCCTCCCTCCCCCTTGCATTGGTAAACCAACACAAAAGAGCTTCTTTCACATCGTTATCTTTCCCTTCTCACTTCCTCTTCTGTTCGGGGTTCTGATTACCATACCATTTCAACAGAAGTGCCTCTTTATTCTTAAACAAGTCAGACAAGGTTGACTTGGGGATTAAAAAATGTGTGCTGAGGTCATGCATACTTAATTTTGGCATTTTCTCAATCTCCTTAAAAATCTCAATTTTTTTGAAAAGTGTAAGACCTGTTTGCTTACCAGCAGTATTCTTGGGGGCACTCATCATTTGCAGACGTACAGCATGAAACCAAGAACAGTGCTTATAACCAACACTACCAGAGGAAGTGAAAATTATACAGATCGAAAATGAGTTAAAGAAGCCAGTAAAACAGTTGACAGTCAGCTGACGATCATTGATTTGCATTGTTAAGTAGGTGTTTTTTATGAACTGATGGCCATTACTGCAGGAACTTAAGGTCCGCTTTAACAGACAGGTTTAACACTGCAACTATAGCGAGTGGCATTTGGCAATGGCAAGATATCCATTAGAAGCAGAAGTCCATTACAATCAGAGCCGATATAAGTGGCGCATACTGTACTATACTGTAATATACCCAGATGTAAAAATGAAGTTGTATACTATAGTAAACAAAGCTACAAAAATGGGGAAAAAGTAGAGGTCCCCTGAAAATGAGACACTGCATATGAGTTGGCTGTCCTTAGAAAATAAAGCAAAAAAGTGGTTCATTCAGTGTTGCACACCAGGATAGTCTTGTTTAGGTTGAGCATCAAATTTTCATTTGGATTCTGGTGACAGGAATGGCATCTGCAAGTGTTATGTTCAGTTACATCAAGTCAACAGTGCGTCTGTGTGCTGATGGGCATGTTACGCAAAGGGATTCCAAAGGAATTGTTCCTACATGTGTCAGTGGCACAGCAGTCAGTGTCAGTGGTTCAGCAGGTCACATATTCACCTGGAAGGTTGTGGGTTCTAACCCTACACCACAAACTTGGAATAAAATCCCAATACTGATAATGTAGTTCAGCATTGGGGGCTCTGCATTCCTGCATTCCAGATGAGACGTTAAACCAAAGTCCCATCTGCCTGTGCTGGTGGTTGATCAGGTGGATGTTAAAGCTCCCATGTCACTTCTCAAAAAGATTAGGAGTATGTTACTTAAAATAAATACATCACAATATGTACAAGGAATTTAGAGACCAAAACAAATGTAAAAAATATATATTTCACAATTCACACTTGAAGACATTTTTTGAAGTTCTCTATTTGTAACCATTTCTCTATATTAATATATACAGAAATCAAATTTATTTTCATCTGTCACTCATGCAGAAAAGAACAATTCTTCCACAGAGATCTAACTTTATGCTTAGAAAATAGTAATTCATCCTGTTCCTTAACATGATGTGTAGAAATAACTGTATTCCTGCTAACTCCTGATATGCTGTTGTCTTTTGTTGTAACACCCATGCACACCTCACCTGCCATATGTAGTATTTTACTACTGGAAGATAACTTGCAAAGTCTCTGAGTTGTATTTCTCCCAAGGTTTAGAAACAATACCAATAACTAATTCTCTATAGGTTAACTTTGCAAATAGGGGTTCCAGCCATTCTCTACTTATCTGTTCCCAAAAGTCTATATGTGTGCACATTCAAAATATAAATGTTCTTGAGTTTCTAATGTTTGTTTGTTTATTAGGAATAGCCATTGTGCATACACTCGTTCACAGTGGCGACCTAGTTACAATATACAGTACATCTAAATCACTGGCATACAACGTACAATGTTAAAGTATTTAAAACAATTACAAACCTACACATAAGATAGTAAATACTGTTTTAGCCTAGCAACAAATGTTTTTTTTCCCATACATTTTTATGTTGATTGTGCACATGTGCAAGAAACATATTGCGGCAGCTTGCCAGAAGCAGACTGTGGAGGCATGGCACTGTTGTGGCCAGTGCCCTCACAGCCTTTAAAGGCTTGGCCCACTTTCCCCAATGAGGTGGCACGCTGCTGCTGACACTAGTTCAGCCAGCATGCCACCACCTCGAAACATTTCAGCTTCTAAAATTGGGGTCCGCCTCGTCATTGCAGCATCAGCCATGCTGTACTGAGGGAGTGACCTGTCATTGCAGGGCAGAATGTTGTTACTGTGATTTTGTTTGTGAGCATGGCGGCAGCTTGCCGCTGAGTTCGCAAACAATATTAGGCACCCTCACTACTGAGGGGGTGCCCAATCCCCCTCAGCAGCATGTGCCCCCACCACAGTGTTTGTTTGCTGACAGGGGCCCCAATCCCCATCGGTTTCAGTGCCCGTGATGTTCATGTTGCCGATGGGGGAGCCCACTCCCCGTCGGCATTATGTCCCCCCTCCCAGTTTCATTTGCGATGGAGGAGCCCACTCCCGTTGGCATAATTTCTCCCCTGAAACCGCGGTACGGCAGTTGTGCTGTGGGGTGCCCAATCCCCCTCAGCACTTGTGACCCCTCATTTGTGCCAACAGGGGTGCCCAATCCCCCATTGGCTACAGCAGTCCCAAAAAAAAAACACTCTGTTGGCATTCTGGAAGCCCACTCTAGTGAGCCAAATGGCCCTGTAAAAAACAACCATCCTGCAATGTTTTTTTTTTTTGAGTAACCTGTGAAAAAAGAAAATGGTCCCTCACCGTCTCTCTGCCCCCTTCCACAACCCGTGCCAGCCCTCTGCGCACCCTGCCTCCCCATACCCCCCTCACCTCATACTTACCTGTGGAGTCTGGCATGATCTTCGGTGGACAGGGAACATGTCTGCACTCTTCAAAGCTGACCGTGAACTGAGGAAATGCTGGTAAACTGTATAATGGTATAAATAGGGCTTTTTCAACTTTTTTGCATATCTCAGGCATTTTTTGGAATTTTGGCACCAAATTTTCAACATGAGGTTATTGGGTCCCCTTCTCATGAATTCAGCCATGGTCACTGCACAGAATCACCTTTCAGGACTGATTAACATAACAACAGTGCCAGTGTTCATGAGGTAGGCTCTCAAAAAGTCTATGTTGCAAATTTGGTGGGCAAAATCCCAAAAATGACTGTTTTACGAGCGTGTGCTGCACAATTGCTACACACCATCATAACTTTGTCTATTTGCAATATTTTCACTCCAGATTTTCAACATTGCTATTTTTATGCACCTCCTTATGAACGGTACAGCTGTCATTTTTCATATCCTGGCGGAAATGTGTTTTCGCAGTTCCAGCGCAGAATAGCGTGGTCGCTGTGTGAAATCAGTGCTCAGGACACATTAAGAAAATCACAGTGACACTGCTCATGAGAAGAGGTCCTAAAATGCCTGTGTTGAAAATTTTGTGATAAATGTCCATAAAATGAGTGTGTTACGAGTGTACGTTGCGCAGGTTCCATGCCGCTCGTAACCGTAACAACATATTTTCACTCCAGATTTTCAACATTGCCATTTTTCTGCACATCCTTATGAACAGTGTAGCTGTTATTGTTCACATCTGGCCGAAATGTGTTTTCTCTCTTCCAGCGCAGAATATTGCAATTGCTGTAGGAAATCAGTGTTTGGGACACATTAAGAAAATCACAGTGACACTGTTCATGAGCAGAGGTCCTAAAATGCCTATGTTGAAAATTTTGTGATGAAACTCCATAATATGACTGTGTTATGAGTGTACGTTGTGCAGTTTCCATGTACCCATGTATCTTCGTAAATTGGTAATATTTTCATGCCACATTTCCAACACTGGCATTTTTTCACACCACCTTATGAAGAGTGTAGCTGTCATTTTTAGCATCTGGCTGAAATGTGTTTTCGCACTTCCAGCACAGAATACCGCAGTCACTGTCAGACATCAGCGTTTGGGATAGATTAGGATCGAGCGAGTGAGAGAGGGGGAGTGACTGAGCTCAACTAAGCTATGTCAGGACTGCTGCGGATTTCTTGTGGGCAGGAAAAGGTGACAATGCAAAATGGCAGCCTGCAGCGCCGGGAGACACAGAACGAGCAAGTGAGGGAGGGGGAATGAGTGAGCTCAGAGGAGCTCTGTTGGGACTGCTGCAGATTTCTTTGTGGGTAGAAAAAGGCAGCAATGCATGCAGGGGCCCAGTACAAAAGGGCAGCCTGCAGCGGTAGGAAAAACAGAATGAGTGAGTGAGAGAGGGGGAGTGAGCGAGCTCAACGGAGATCTATCATGACTGCTGCAGATTTCTTTGAGGGCAGAAAAGGCGGCAATGCAGGCAGGAGCCCTGTACAAAAGGGCAGCCTGCAGCGCCGGCAGAAACGGAATGATCGAGTGAGAGAGGGGGACTGAGCAAGCTCAATGGAGCTCTGTTGGGACTGCTGCAGATTTCTTTGTGGGCAGACAAAGGTGCCAACAGAGACAGGAGCCCAGTACAAAAGAGCAGTCTGAAGCACCAGGAGAAAAAGAATGAGAGAGTAAGACAGGGGGAGTGAGCAACCTTAATGGAGCTTTGTCGGGACACCTGCAGATTTCTTTGAGGTCAGAAAAAGGTGCCAATGCAGGCAGAAGCCCAGCACAAAAGGGCAGCCTGCAGCACCAGGAGAAACACAATGAGCGAGTGAGAAAGGGGGAGTGAGCAAGCTCAACGGAGCTGTATCATGACTGCTGCAGATTTCTTTGTGGGCAGAAAAAGGTAGCATCACAGGCAGGAGCCCAGTATAAAAGGTCAGCCTGCAACGCTGGCAGAAATGGAATGAGTGATTTTGGGGGGGAGTGAGTGAGGCCAACGGAGCTGTGTCGGCACTGCTGCAGATTTCTTTGTGGGCAGAAAATGCTGCCAACCCAGGCAGAAGCCCAGTATAGAAGGGCATCCTGCAGCGCCGGGAGGCACAGAACAAGCGAGTGAGGGAGGGGGAGTGAGTAAACCCAGCGGAGCTCTGTTGGGACTGATGTAGATTTCTTTGTGGGCAGAAAAAGACAGTAGTGCATGCAGGGGCCAAGCACAAAAGGGCAGCCTGCAGCGGTGGGAGAAACAGAATGAGCGAGTGAAAGAGGGAGCATGAGCAAGCTCAACGGAGCTCTAGTGTGACTGCTGCAGATTTCTTTGTGGGCAGAAAAAAGCGGTAATGCAGGCAGGAGCCCAGTACAAAAGGGTAGTCTGCTGCACCGGCAGAAATGGAATGAGCGAGTGAGGGGGGTGAGTGAGCGAGCTCAATGGAGTTCTATTGGGACTGCTGCAGATTTCTTTGTGGGCAGAAAAAGGTGCCAAGAGAGGCAGGAGCTCAGTACAAAAGGGCACCCTGCAGCACCAGGAGAAACAGAATGAGTGAGTGAGACAGGGGGAGTGAGCGACCTCGATGGAGCTCTGTTGGGACACCTGCAGATTTCTTTATGGGCAGAAAAGTGTGCCAGCGCAGGCAGGAGCTCAGTACAAAAGGGCAGCTTGCAGCACCAGGAGAAACACAACGAGTGAGTGAGAGAGGGGGAGTGAGTGAGCGAGCTCAAAGGAGCTCTGTCGTGACTGCTGCGGATTTCTTTGTGGGCAGAAAAAGGCGGCAACACAGGCAGGAGCCCAGTACAAAAGAGCAGCCTGCAGCGCTGGGAGACATAGAACAAGCGAGCAAGGGAGGGGGAGTGAGGGAGCTCAACAGAGCTCTGTTTGGACTGCTGCAGATTTCTTTGTGGGTAGGAAAAGGCAGTAATGCATGCAGGGGCCCAGTACAAAAGGAAGCCTGAGGCAGTGGGACAAACAAAATGAGTGAGAGAGAGAGAGAGAGAGAGAGGGAGTGAGCGAGCTCAATGGAGCTCTAGCATGACTGCTGCATGTTTCTTTGTGGGCAGAAAAAGGCGGCAACGCTGGCAGGAGCCCAGTACTAAAGGGTAGCCTGCAGCACCAGCAGAAATGGAATGAACGATTGAGAGAGGGGGAGTGAGCGAGCTCAATGGAGCTCTGTTGGGACTGCTGCAGACTTCTTTGTAGGCAGAAAAAGGTGCCAAGAGAGGCAGGAGCCCAGTACAAAAGGGCAGCCTGCATCTCCAGGAGAAACAGAATGAGCGAGTGAGACGGGGGAGTGAGCGACCTTAACGGAGCTCTGTCGGGACAGCTGCAGATTTCTTTGTGGGCAGAAAAAGGCAGCAATGCAAGCAGGAGCCCAGTACAAAAGGGCAGCCTGCAGTGCTGGGAGAAACACAATGAGTGAGTGAGAGGAGGGAGTGAGCAAGCTCAGTGGAGCTCTATCATGACTGCTGCAGATCTCTTTGTGGGCAGAAAAAGGCGGCTACACAGCCAGGAGCCTATCACAAAAGGCCAGCCTGCAGTGCCAGCAGAAACAGAACGAGTGAGTGAGAGAGGGGGAGTGAACAAGCTCAATGGAGCTGTGTCATAACTGCAGTAGATTTCTTTGTGGGCAGAAAAAGCCGCCAACAGAGGCAGGAGCCCAGTACAAAAGGGCAGCCTGCAGCACCAGGAGAAACAGAATGAGCGAGTGAAATGGGGGAGTGAGCCACCTCAATGGAGCTCTGTCAGGACAGCTGCGTATTTCTTTGTGGGAAGAAAAAGGCAGTAATGCACGCAGGTGCCCAGTACAAAAGGACAGCCTGCAGTGGTGGGAGAAACAGAACGAGCGAGTGACAGAGGAAGAGTGAGCAAGCTCAACGGAGCTCTAGCTTGACTGCTGCAGATTTCTTTGTGGGCAGAAAAAGGTGGCAATGCAGGCAGGAGCCCAGTACAAAAGGGCAGCCTGCAGCGCCAGCGAAGGAGCCAGTGAGAGAGGGGGAGTGAGTGAGCTCAGTGGAGCTCTGTCAGGACTGCTTCAGATTTCTTTCTGGGCAGAAAAAGGTGCCAAGACAGGCAGGAGCCCAGTACAAAAGGGCACCCTGCAGCACCAGGAGAAACAGAATGAGCTAGTAAGACAGGGGGAGTGAGTGACCTCAACAGAGCTCTGTTGGGACACCTGCAGATTTCTTTGTGGGCAGAAAAGGGTGCTAATGTAGGCAGGAGCTCAGTACAAAAGGGCAGCTTGCAGCGCCAGGAGAACCAGAATGAGCGAGTGAGATGGGGGAGTGAGCGCCCTCAACGGAGCTCTTTTGGGACATCTGCGGATTTCTTTGTGGGCAGAAAAGGCTGCCAATGCAGGCAGGAGCTCAATACAAAGGGCAGCTTGCAGTGCCAGGAGAAACACAATGAGTGAGTGAGAGAGGGGGAGTGATCGAGCCCACGGAGCACTATCGTGACTGCTGCAGATTTCTTTGTGGGCAGAAAAAGGTGGCAATGCAGGCAGGAGCCCAGTACAAAAGGGCAGCCTGCAGCACCAGGAGACACAGAACGAGCGAGCGAGGGGGGGGAGTGAGGGAGCTCAACAGAGCTCTGTTCAGACTGCTGCAGATTTCTTTGTGGGTAGAAAAAGGCAGTAATGCATGCAGGGGCCAAGTACAAAAGGGCAGCCTGCAGCAGTGGGACAAGCAGAATTAGCGAGTGAGAGAGGGGGAGTGAGCGAGGTCAGTGGAGCTCTATCATGACTGCTGCAGATTTCTTTGTGGGCAGAAAAAAGCTACAACGCAGGCAGGAGCCCAGTACAAAAGGGCAGCCTGCGGCACCAGCAGATACAGAATGAGCGAGTGAGAGAGGGGGAGTGAGCAAGCTTAATGGAGCTCTGTTGGGACTACTGTAGATTTCTTTTAAGGCTGAAAAAGGTGCCAACAGAGGCAGGAGCCCAGTATAAAAGGGAAGCCTACATCTCCAGGAGAAACAGAATGAGCGAGTGAGACAGGGGGAGTGAGCAACCTCAACGGAGCTCTGTCAGGACAGCTGCAGATTTCTTTGTGGGCAGAAAAAGAAGCCAACGCAGGCAGGAGTCCAGTACAAAAGGGCAGTCTGCAGTGCCGGGAGAAACACAACGAGTGACTGAGAGGAGTGAGTGAGAGAGCTCAGCAGAGGTCTATCATCACTGCTCCAGATTTCTTTGTGGGCAGAAAAAGGTGGCTACACAGCCAGGAGCCTAGTACAAAAGTCCAGCCTGCAGCGCTAGCAGAAACAGAATGAGCGAGTGAGAGAGAGTGAATGAGCTCAACGGAGCTGTGTCAGGACTGCTACAGATTTCTTTGTGGGCAGAAAAAGCCGCCAACAGAGGCAGGAGCCAGGTACAAAAGGGTAGCCTGCAGCACCAGGAGAAACAGAATGAGCGAGTGGAGGGGGGGGGAGTGAGCCACCTCAGTGGAGCTCTGTCAGGACAGCTGTGGATTTCTTTGTGGGCAGAAAAAGGTGCCAATGCAGGCAGGAGGTCAGTACAAAAGGGCAGCCTGCAGCATCAGAAGAAACAGACCAAGCGACTGACAGAGGGGCAGTGAGCGACCGCGAAGGACCAAAGCAATCAACATTCAGCATTGACAAATGTTTGTTTATAACATATCTATGCAGCTGTTCCTAGAAGAAACCTTGTCCTCTTTCTGCTTATACTTTTGGTTATTTTCTACAGCCAGTTTCCTGTAGCAGCTGAACCACAAAATGCCCCATGCAAAAGCTGGTGCCATATTATTTGTAAGCTGAGTTAGAACTATTTCCTTCTTTTCCACCAGACACTGGGGGAAACTGGCCTCTCCTGTATAAGCATTATCCCTAATTAGTTTATAAAGGCCTTTCCTAGATATTGTCTGTACCTGATTATTAGGTATTCTCAATTTTATAACTTTCTATAATAATGTTGGCATAACTTTGCAGATTCTTTTATCCAAACCAGGGCTTTAGTTTTAACTAAAGGCCTGCTTCAAGTCCTGTTGTCATTCACTCCATCACATCTTACTTCCAAGCTTGACTTCTTGGTTTCAGTGTCATGCAAAAATTGTTATACTGTATATAAAATAATAAAACACTAAAGGATTAACCATCTTCAGCCCTCCTTCTTGTATTGCCCTACAAGTTACCTCCCTTTTAATTGGATTCAGCGTACTACCCCATGCAGCCTGAAAGAATATACTATAATTTAAATTTCTTGGCCAAGGAAGGGAGGGGGTACAACTAAGATGCAAGCATACAGGAATCAGTAACATTTTTGTCAAAAACACCTCCTTTCTTTTTCAAATAAGTTTTCCTTTCAATTTAGCTGATATAAATTCTAATGTTTGTGAATGAGTATTGCGATGCTGAGTGGCTACTGTGTATCTCATTTTCCAAAAGGGATTCCTAAAATTTTAAGATTACTATCTAAGATGTCTCTGTATGCCAATTTTCCCCCTAGTAGTATGGGTGCAGAGCTTAATAGGGTTCCTTTACTTTTAATATAGTTAATTTGAGAACCTGAGATACTGGCAAACTTACTGAATTGCTCCAAAACTGCTCTTCCTGACCTCTCTGTAGCAACTGTCAGAACAATGTCATCTGCATATGCCAACACTGCCAAAGGCTGAAGTCCATGAGTGAGTGACAGTCCCTCTGTCCTCACATCCAGTGTCAGATGTCTTAGAAAAGGGTCAATACTAAAAATATAAAGCAGAGGCCTCTGAGGGCATCCTTGTCTCACTCTTCTGTTTACTGCAATAGCACCACCCATCCACCCATTAACATTTTGTATTACTTTTGCTTCAGCATAGAAGGTCTGTACCCACTTAATTTTCTCTGGGATCCCAAAAGCCTCAGGGAAGAAAACAAATATTCATGAGAAAGATGGTCAAAAGTCTTATTTTGGTCTAAACTAAGTACATACCCACATAAGGTGCCCATGTCACCTTTTGTGACTTTCTCTCTTAAAAGTATCAGGTTATCTTCAATCCAACTGTTTGCTACTGATCAGGACTGATATGAGCTCATCAAGTGTTCCACAAGCCTAGATAGTCTGTTAGTCATAATTTTACTTAAAATCTTAACATCAGTATTCAGCAAGCTTAAAGGTCTCCAATTACCTATATCTTGCTTCTCACTCTTTTTATGAATCATACAGTAACTAAAACTGATTTTATTGTTGCTTCTGGTAAAGAGCTTGTTTCCAGAAGAAAGTTAAATAATGTAGTTAAACTTGGGATCAACTCACAAGTGAAAGTCTTGTAAAAGCCTATCCCAAACAGCCTCTCCTGGAGGCAGTTTCATTTTACCTTGACTGGACTACTGCCCTAACCTTGCCCTTTGTAATTATACTAGTCAGGTCCACCAGTTCCTTTTATGTTGGCTGAGGTAAGTTTAGAGTTAGAAAAAAATGGATCTGAAAATGTAGTTGCTGCTGTCACAAAAGATTTTACACAAAGAGATTCAATCGCTCTCAGCAGACCAGTTGCTGAGATTTCCATCCTTCCATCTGCTAATTTAATGGTTATAAAAAATTCTGTTCTCTATTCTTTTCTTACAATCTTTATAAGGGTCAAAAGTTTTTTTGTTTTTTTGTGCATGCCAGATGGTATCACGTAATAATGGTGACCCAAAATGAGCGGCTACAAAAAGAAAATCATTTTGGGCGCTATTATTCTGGGCTACCCTGCAGAATAGTGATGGTATGGGACAGCGACTACGGGGAAGGGCGAACTGAAGGGGGGGGGGAATAGTGAGGGGAAGGGGAGGGACAGGGAAGGGGTTCTCAGGGACTGGAGAATCAGCTGCTGGCAAGCTAACTGTGTGGCATGGTGGTGTGGGAGGCTAGCTCTGGCAGAGCAGGTGCTGGGTTTGGGACTGGGAGTAAGTTACAGTTAATTTTTTCTGAGACCTGTATTTTGCCCCCCTGGCATGCACCCTCCTGGAGTTGAGAATAGTAATTCAGGGTGTGTGTGTGGGGGCATAACCTCCACCCGCAAAAACACTTTTTTATATACAAAAGTCTGGCTACTTTAAAGTGAAAATTGCAGATTTGCTTTTAAGTGATATACACTAACCATAATAGTGATCGCTGTTTTGCGGTCGCTATTATGACATGGAACCGTGCCAAATCTCATTCCTTAAGTACGGGACTTGACCTTATCATACTGCATTTTCTACATTTCTTTTTTGATAACTCCTATTTGTGTACTATAACCATTCTGTTTAGTTTCAGTTTTGGAAATTAACTTTTGAAGCTGCAGTCTTTAAAGGGACACTATCAGCCTTATTATGTCATATTATTTCTGGGTAACAACCCACATTTTATGACTGCTTACCTTCTCTAAAATTCATGGATGTTGCTGGTTGTTTTTTCTGCATCCTTGTTTAGTAGAACTAAAATTCATGGTAATGTATAGTTACACCCAGCTTTGTTTTACTTCAGTTCCATGAGCTACTCTTATTGCAAACTTCTGAACATTAGAAACACCTTCAAACAGTGCAGCCATTCATGATACAAAAGTCTCCTCTACTCCCACTGCATAATGAGTGGCTAGAGTGTGTTGGTGGTGTTCCTAAGTCCAGGAAAGATGCAGTGGGAATTGGTCAAAAATTTAAACAAACGTGTTTCAGTGTGGTAACACCGTATGGTGAGTAGTCAGTTTTGGCCACCACACATTGTCCCACAGGTGTGGAGCATACTTCCCACCCCTTGGAGAATAGCCACCAATGTCAACAGTCAGAAAATGTGTTTTTTAAACTAAGGAATCTTTAAGGCCTAATAGTGTCTCTTTTATCATAAATATGTTAAATACTCCTGGCAGACTACCTTCCCTGAAAATTCTTGAAGGAATCTAGAAAAAAAGTTTGTTTTGTGTCTTCTCACCATTTTGTGAGATTGTGATAAAGACACAAGACAGAAATCCTAGCTCTCTAGATTGTTATCAGTTTATAAATTACTGCTTCATTATTCAGTAATGCGCTATTAAGGCACCATGCTCCTTTTTTACAGCTACGGTAGATGTTGAACTGCAGTTTAATTTTGCTGGGACTGCCCTGTGATCTAAAAACTCAAAAACTTGTGTCTCCACTGCCTGAATTGAAACTGATCTAGAAACAAAAGCATGATCTATTCAAGTTGAATAGATCCCCCCGAAAATAAGAGTTGCCTCCTGTTTCATATTTATCCCCATAAGAATCCAACAAATTAGCACTAGTCATGACCTCTTTTAAAGTGTTTGTGTCACAAAATAACTTCTCTGATTTTTAAACCTCTGCCTCCATGAGTAATGCCCAAATCTCTCTGGAAAGGCATTAATGAAATCCTAGGTAACTCACACAAACCGCTCCCTCACTCTATCCTCACCAGTGAGTCTCTGATAGAAGGTGATGCAAACATACCTTGCCAAAACAACTGAAGCGGCTGTCACTGTGCTTAATGACAACCTTACGGCATTGGCCAACAAGCTTGCCCCCCCTATTAAAGTAAGGATGTGAAAACATCCAACCCTTGGTTCCCACCAGATCTTAAGGCCGGACTCCTACACTGCGACAAGCTCTGATCAAAGGCTAGAAGCTCCAACTGCCCGACTGACTTGCAAGCATTTAGAGCAGCCAGGAATGCCTGCATTAAATGCATTTGTTTAAGTAAGGCAAACTACTATGTCTCCACCCTTGAGCAGGCAAAAGGGAATTCCTCAAAAATCTGGAGGACACTTAAGTCTATTAAAGGTTGCCAGCTGCCCTCTCCATTCCACCGAAGATCATCAGCAATGGTAGGATTGTGGAAAGTAGTTGTCAAATCCTAGAAGAAATTAACACCCATGTTGTCACTGCCGGCCTAACTTTCGACTCTTCCCCATATGCTGTCCATGTTAACAACCAAGACTATAATAACATTGCTTCCCAAACCTCAACTCGCCCATTCCAGTTGCTCTCGCTTAGCCACAAAGAAGTCAAAGATTCATACCTTAACTTAGATACCCGAAAAAGTGCCAAGGACAATGACCTAAAACCATTTTTCTTAAAATTAATTATCTTCAAATCACTGCCCCCATTCTTCACATATTCAATCTCTCCATTTCCACTGCCGCAGTTTCCTCTTGCTGGAAATCTGCTCACATCCTCCCCTTATTTAAATCAGAGGATCCATGCAACCTAAATAATTATAGGCCCATCTCAATCTTGCCCATCCTCTCCAAAGTCTTCAAAAAATTGATCTATTCCCAACTAAAGCATCACATCAAAATGCTATTAATTCTCGAGGATCACGTGATGCAGCGGACGGTGTAACAGCCTCTTCATCCAGCTCCGATCACCCAGTGTTACTTCATTAATTCCTAAATAGTTCGGAGACTTTTGATTCTCTTACTTGGTGACCAATTGCTTCCTCAACCCTCTGGGAGCAGTCTGATGAAAAAAATGGACGCCGAAATGCATCTAGCAATGCCGAGACACACACCTCATGTCTCCCCCGAGAAATTCATCAAGCATTCCAGGGCCCAGCAGAGTGGTGGTGGTAAATCATCTACCACTACAGATTCCAGTATTCAGGCCCCTGACTCATCTCCCCTCACGTTGGAACAATTCTTGAAAGAATTCAACCCATTCCACGACGACTTAAAATCATTGGCTACGGAAGTCAAACAGATGGTGAATGCACTTGACAATCTCTCAACAAGAATGGCAGATTCTGAATCTCACCTTATTTCCATTGAGAAACGAGCGGACAAGACGGACAGCGAAACGACTGAAATTAGACACAGAGTAAAGAAATTGGAAAGCAAAATAGAAAATTTAGAGGGGAGGAGTCATAGAAACAGTGTGGTAATACTTGGGATACCGGAGAAAGAGGAGGGTAACAACACAATCAATTTTATTCAGAAGATGATCGAGAAGATGGCAGGATGTCCCCCTTCAGTGCCTCCTATACAATTGAGTGGACACATAGAGCCCTAAGTCTGATGCCAGCGCAGGGTTCCCCTCCCCAACCTCTGATTTTTAAATTCTTGAACTATCAAGAGAAGCAATTATTCTTGGGGAAGATTAAAGAGCTACAGGAAGTACTTTGGGAAGGGAACAAACTTCGGATTACTCAGGATCTACCTGTCTCGGTGAGACAACGACGAGCTCTATTCCATCCTATTGTAACAAAGCTTATTGCTGCAGGAATCAGATTTAAAATGGGCTACCCACTCACTTGCAAGTAATGTTAGCCGGGTCTTGGGTTGCATTCAAGGAGCTCGAGCCAGCTCAAATGGCCCTACCCTTGCCTGACCTGTTTCCAGCTCGTTGAGGGAGACTGTACTGTCATGTTTCTGGTGAAACGCTGAGTCTCAAAAAGTAGAAGTACTGTTGTGAGACGTGGATAAATGCCTTGATATGGGCATTCTGATCGTCTAAGATCCTTGGTTATTGGGTTACCTCAAGCATGAAAATGAAAGGTATTTTCAAGATACTCATTTCTGGTTTATGGGACCTAAGAAAGTAGCCTATAAATGTCCGGAATTAACTACTGTATATGCTGAATTTTGGTGTATAGCCAAATTTCTTTTGTTCTCTTACTTAGTCCCTAATATGAAGGGGGAAGTAGTTTATTTTATAAGAAGCCGTGTCAGTGTCATGTTTATTTAGTAATTTTCCCGAATTAGCAGTAATGATATGTAGCCGCCACAAGAGGGAGCTTGGCGCATAAGAATGGACTGAAGTGTAATGGCTGTTTTCTATAATAATGACTGGGACATTTTATGTTTATGGGACTGTGATTAATGGTCTCGATTAATATTTCCCAGTGATTCAAGTATGCTTTATGTAGCACATGACTTATTTATAATGGGTAGTCATGTTAAAGTCAGTAAATAGGTTTATATAATCATTCATGCATCATCGTTGTTTCAGGTGATTGGGTACATTCTGGACCGAAGGCTGTCATAATAGTTGAATTGTAAGGCCCTGTCCACTAAGGGGGTTAAGGGCTGAGTAGAAACGAGGAGTTCAAACAGTTGTTTCATGTATCACTCATCTCCAAGGCTAATTTTGAACTCACTATTATTTTGTTAAGTCAATTGACTGGGTGATGGAGAAGCAGAATAGAGGAAGCACTGGATACAGTAAGGGGGATAATTAGGGGAATAGAGTCACGCTTGATGTTAGGACTGGACAGTAGAAAATTATATAATGGGACAGGGGGTAGGGGGGTGGGTAATTAAAGGGAGGAACACAACTAAACACAACAACTTTAATGTGGGCATGTTCTAGATTGCTTTCTTCAGGTGGGGCTACGCTTTATGTGCCCTTCTTAGTATATACAATAGCTAATCCCATACAAATAGCTACCCAGAATGTAGAAGGGCAAGGAAAAGACTTAAGCAGTATCAGATACTAAAACACCTCAAGATGTTAAATATAGATATAATTTTCATTCAAGAAACACATTTACTGGATGCGGAAGCATCCCAACTTAGGAGACAAAAATGTGGCCATTTTTTTGTAGCAGAGGGTACAACCAATAGCAGTGGGGTGAAGATCCTTATCCATGGAGGGCTCCCATTCACCAGGACCAATGTGGTTAAGGACCCAAGGGGTAGATTTATATTGGTACAAGGAATACTTTATAATAATGAGGTATTGTTGGGTAGCATTTACGGTCCTAATCAGGACACACCAGGATTTTTTATAGAACTCTCACAAATGGTTCTCCCATTTATTTCCTGCCCATTAATCCTGGGGGGGGGGGCTTTAACCTGGTTTATGACCCAAACGTTGACAGATCGGGTTGTAGTAACATAGGCCTGTAACCTGCTCAACGTGCGTTAAGGGAATTAATAGACCAATTAGGCGTCTATGATATAAGAAGAGTGTTCCACCCCCTGGAAAGGGAATATACTTATACTTTCCCTGTTCACTTAACATCCTCTAGAATTGATTATATTCTCCTGTCTCACTCTCTTATAGCAGGGACCCTAGATGCCTCAATTTTACCTGACCCGCCATCCGACCATTCACTGGTCTTAACTGAAGTTTCTTTTTCATTACTTCTGAAACAGGGCTCTAGACAGAAACTAAATGATCAGTTATTGAAAAATCCTGGTTCAGTTAGGAGTATCCAAGAACATATCAAGTTGTTTATGGAATTTAACATGGACTTGTCTGAGAGACCAGACATTACTTGGTGTGCTTTAAAGGTGTATCTCAGGGGTATCCTTATTAGTATAGCTATTAGGAAAAAGAAAGATTCCTTTGTCCGAAAGTCCCAGTTACTTTCCCAGATTAGGACTATGGAAAAAACTTGTCCCCACATTCCTTGGAAATTGTGAGACAGGAATTAACTAAGGTAAAAGCTGCATATTTGGAGTTATTAAGAGAAAAGGCTGATTATGCTATTTTAAAGGCACATGCCTCTTACACCGACCAGGGAGAAAAGGCTGGGCACCTTTTGGCCTTTAGTATTAAACAAATGGAATTCTCTTGGTATATAACCTCAATACGTTCTCTTACAGATGGTTCCTTATATACTAAACCTGAGGATATTGTACATGAATTCACTGAATATTATAAGGAATTATATGGCCCCGTGAAATCTCCCCAATGGAACAATGTGTGAAAATTTACCTGGCCAAGGCAAACCTTCCTCAACTAAAGGAAGAGCAACGTATCAGCTCTCAGCACCTTTAACTGCTACAGAGATTTCTGATGTTATTCAAAGACTATCCGTGACTAAAACCCCAGGAAAAGATGGCTATTTGGCTAGTTTCTATAAGAAATTTAAGGACTACTTAATTCCTATGACAAAGAACCTCTGTGCGCAAGCACTGAGGCAAGGGTTACCCCAAAGGGCATTTGGCTGGGAAGCCAAGTTTCAAAGAAATACAAAATCACACATGCCCCCACAATGCAAAGCATCATGGGCTGCATATGCAAATCACCACAGAATATTATGCTGGTGCAACTTTAAGCAGAAATGCATGGTGCCGAAAGGCCTCTCACACGGTTTGCAAAGGGTGCCAACAGAAGACATAGACACGTGTTTCATTCTAGCAGGACTCATCAGTATGCCTCATCTGTTTGACACCCCAGTGGAATGAACCAGCTACCCTAAGATGGTCTATCTGGGTTATGTTGTGGCGAACGCAATTAAAATAAAAAACTATTTAAAAGACAAAGAACCTCTGTGCGCAACCACTGAGGCAAGGGTTACCCCAAAGGGCACTTGGCCGGGAAGCCAAGTGTCAAAGAAATACAAAATCTCACATGCCCCCACAATGCAAAGCATCATGGGCTGCATATGCAAATCACCACAGAATATTATGCTGGGTCAACTTTAAGCAGAAATGTATGGTGCCCATGATGCTTTGTATCAGGGGCATGTAAGATTTTGTATTTCTTTGAAACTTGGCTTTGCGGCTAAATGCCCTTTGGGGTAACCCTTGCCTCAGTGCTTGTGCACAGAGGTTCTTTGCCTTTTAAATTGTTTTTTATTTTAATTGGGTTCACCACAACATAACCTAGATAGACCATCTTAGGGTAGCTTAGGGTGTGATTTTGTATTAATTCCTGTGCTCCTTCCTTTATACCAAAAAATGTTATCAGGTAAAGAAGTGGACCCCATTCTGTTTCAGGTGCTGATTGTCCTTATACCCAAACCCGATAAGGCACCTGACCTGGTTACAAATTATAAACCCATCTCATTGATGAACCAGGATGTTAAAATATTAGCTAATTGTCTTGGCCTGGTTTTGTCTACTCTGATTGGACTTGAACAGGTCGGATTTATGAAAGGGAGATCTTCTTTGATCATTTTTGCACCCTGTCTCATGTATTCTAGGCATCCAGGACACACCTTTTCCAGACGCCTTGGTTTCCCTGGACACCGAGAAGGCGTTTGACAGGGTTAATTGGAAGTACCTATTTGAAACCTTACAGGCTTTTGGATTCCCCTTGAATTTCCTAAAAGGGATCATATCTCTATACAAGTCCCCCACAACTCAGATTTCAGGTAATGGGGTCATATCGAAAGTTACAACACTCCACTCTGGAACCAGACAAGGGTGCCCATTATCACCTCTACCTTTTAACACCTATTTGGAACCTTTAATTTGTAAATTGCAAAATTGCCCAAATATCCAAGGAATTCCTATTCACCCATGTGAGATTAAAGTATCGGCCTACCCGGACGACCTTCTTCTCCAGCTCTCGAATCCTTTCATGTCTATACCTCCCATGTTAGAGATTATTGAGACATTTAGTACAGTCTCACATTATAAACTGAATATCAATAAACCAATAGCATTTCCACTTAATTATAAACTGTTTAAGGCAGATATTTTAGATTTAGGGCTCGTTTGGAAACAGGACTCTTTAAGATATCTGGGAATTGTACTAGCTAGGCAACCAGGACAAATTATAAAGCTAAATCTTGACAATTTAGTTAGTACGATAACCCAGGATCTAAAAAGATGGGCATTATTACCAATTTCATTATGGGGCAGAATAAACTTATTCAAAATGAATGTTTTTCTGCAGCTTTTTTAACCATTAGCCATACTTAATATTTGGCTTCCTAACGGGTGGTTCAAAAAATACATTCCTTGTTTTCTAAGTTTATATGGCACAATAAATCCCCTAGGATAGCATATAATAAACTGACTGCTCCCAAATTAAAAGGAGGATTACGTCTCCCGCACGTTAGACTTTGTTTTTGGGCCGCTCATGTTAATAAATACTTAAAATGAATTTCTAATGCAGGACAACAACAAACCCCGGCTTGGCTCAGAACTGAATTGGCCCTGATACAATCAGTTGGGCTAGTTCCTGAGGGTTTACTATATATTAGAGAAAGCCTTCTTCCTCTTAAGCTCAGAAATTCTACAATAGGGATATCCCTGAAGATACGTCTCCGATATGCAGTTTCTTCAAATACGACCAAGGTAAGGATCCTATTCAGCCTATAGTGGAAAATTTACAGTTAAAAATTGATGGAAGGCCTATTGTGCCAAACTGGATACCAGGACTACAAAATATACAAATCACAAATCTTATTAATGACAGTGAGCTATGGCTTCCAATAGCTGAATTTAAAGAAAAGCTTGCACCTAATCAAAAATTGTCCTTCAGAATAATTCAGCTGAGGCACTTACTGATACAAATATTTGGTATGATCACTTCCTTCTCAAAAGGTTTTCCCTTTAGTAAGGAGTTGTCCTCACTATGCAGTGGTGCAAAAGCGGTCTCAAAAATTTACAGTGTTTTACATAATTGGAAATTTCTTGACTGTTTTGGGCCTACCCAATATTGGGAGACACTATTCCAAAGCTACGTCATAGACTGGCAAGTATTGTGGCATAATTGCCATAAATTTGTAACACAAGCTAGATTAAGGCTCATGCGATGTACATTCTGCATAATGCGTATTACACACCCCAAAAAATGACAAAAATGGGCTTAAAACCCTCGGCACAGTGTGCTAGATGCCTTCAGGAAGTAGGAACATTGTACCATATATTCTGGTCATGTCCTAAAGTGGTCCCTCTCTGGACAAAGATTAAGCAATTATCTGACCCCTTTTAGGGCTTGAAGACCTGTTTACCCCGGAGGCTTGCCTACTGGGTGACTTTTCAGGGACCAGGATCCTCAACCGAAAGTACCACATGACGATTATATCCATGTCGGTTAAAAAACTAATTTTGAGACACTGGATTGACCAGGAAGAGATATCTTACAATGAATGTTTGTCGGAACTACTAGAAACTTGCGAACTGAAAAAACTATTGCTAATCTAAATAATAGAATGGGAAAATTTTAAAAGATATGGGACCCCCTATACACCTTGTATTCTTTATAAAGCATACATGGACTGTATGGAATTTATGGACTAGTTAGTATCACATTAACATGAACAAGGGTATATGTAATACTACTGTATAAGTTGGTTTCTTGGGGAGGGATGGGTGGTAGAGTGGAAAGGATTTGAAACAGGTTGGGGGGAAGGGGTTGGGGCAGGGACAGATTCATGTTGACAGACTGTCTCATGTATTAAGTGAATTGTCTATGTACTTCTGTCCTATGTGTGGGAAAAAGGAAAAAATTTGAATAAATGTTAAATTGAAAATAAAAAAAAATGCTATCAATTCTCAACCCAGCGCAATCCGGCTTCCAGCCAAACCATAGCACAGTCACTGCATTGGTTAAAATCACCAATGAATGGGTTTCTGCCATGAATTCAAAGAAAGTTACTGGTGCCGTATTTTTATATCTGAGCAAAGCAATTGACACAGTCGACCACAACTTGTTAGCCAGAAATCTCATTAAAATAGGTGCTGCTTCCCTTGCTGCCCAGTAGTTCACCAGCTACCCATCAGGAAGGACCCAAAAAGTCAAAGTTGGTGGCCTTTCCTCAGCCTCCCTCTCAATTGCCAGGGGAGTCCCGCAAGGTTCCATATTAGGTCCTTTCCTTTTCTCCCTGTACATCAATAATCTTTACGCACATATATCCAAGTCCAATCTGCATTTTTAGCAGATGATACAGTACTGTACACATCAGGCCCATCACTGACTGAAGTGAGGGACATACTGCCCAGCTAGAAATTAATCTAATTAATGCCAAACTCCTTCTCAGTGCCAAGAAAACCAAGGCTATGATCTTTTCTCATAATACCTCTGCCGACCTTCCCAAACACTTTGTTGTCACCTCCTTAGGAGAACCCTTAGAAGTCACCTCCAAATTCAAATATCTCGGTATCTGGCTAGACAAGCTCTCCTTCAATGACCATCTCGATGACCTGGCAAGGAGACTAAAAACTAGGTTAGGTTTCTTCTTCCTTAATAAGTCCCTCTTTCCACTAGAATTAGGTTGGTCCAGGCCACAGGTGCTGGAATGGGGGGGGGCACTAGGGCCATGGTCCTACCACTTTCATAGGTGGCCCTATCAGTTTTTGAAATCATGTTAATGCATTTAATAGGGGAGAACTTACACCTTACTTCCTTGGCCCTACCACTTTCCTGCCCTTACTCGATTATGGAGATCTAATCTATACTTCTGCAGGGGTCTCAGGTCTAAGCAAATTAGACACCCTCTATCATTATGCTTTATGGTTGATTACAAACTTATCCTATCAAATCCATCACTGCGATTTGCATTCAGCCATTGGCTGGACATCACGTTCCATTAGAAGCATGCTTCATACTGGTATCTGAACTCTTAAGATACCCCTGAACAAGCTCCTGAGCCATCTAACAACCCTCGTCCACATTTTTCACAGTGCCTACTCTCTTAGGAAAAATGACTTCCTCCTCCTTGATGTACCAAGAACTCATACTTCCTTTGGTAAATGGGCCATATCAAGTGCTCTCCCAACCATCTAGAACCAGATCCAATCCACACTGAAGCTTCCTGGCACTGTCCCTATTAACCTCTTTAAAAGGCTGGCTGCATCCAAAACAAAAGATACTTGCAGCTGCTTCTAAACCTCATCTCTGTCAACATCCTGTGCTGCATCTCTTCAATTACCTGGAAATAGTCCCTGTCCAGTAGGATTCCACCTAACATTTGCCCCTGACCATTAATCCATAATGCCAGCCATGGCTTACTATAAGTTGTTCTCAGCCGTTCTCTTTACTGTCCCCTCCCCCCTTGTCTACCATGCCATACCCCACCTACTCTCACCTCACCCCTTCCCGCCAACCCTTTCCCTAACCCTAACCTAACACTAACTTACCTTCCGCTACCCACCTCTGCTACCCCATCCTTCCCCTATTTTTTTGCCCTTCATATGCATTCCCCTCTCTAATACCATCTTTTTTCACTTACTTCCCTTAGTCTTTTGGCCCTCTAGCCCCTCTTTAGTCTCCCATAACTTAATCTCTTATACTACTGTTTTTTTTTTCCATCCCCCAACTGCTAAGCTATCCTACCTACTTTGGTATCTACTATTTAAGCACTATGTACCATATTTCCTGTACTTTTAGCTTATTACTGTGATTTTGTCGATTATGCAACTTTTATTTGTCTGTTATATGTTTAAGGACCTCCTTGTGAATGAGCTTGCTCAATGAAGTTTTCTTTCAATAAACTTGAACTTGAATAGCAAATAACTTCAATAACATGTTTAGTGGCTTCCCTGCCTACACTACTGCATCCCCTAATCTCCCCGAAGAATCCCACCTGTAAAGGATCCACATCCTGGGTTCCACCGTAAAAGATTAACCTAGGCTGATACTTACAAACACCTTACCTGTACAAAGATTAGGACTGGATAACATTGACATGGAACTCCTCAAACATGCTTTAAAGGGTTACTCATCCCCATCAGCTCATCTTCAACTTGTCTCTCAGAACTGGGATTGTACTGAGAACCTGGAAAACAGCTCTTGCTACCCCAGTACATAAGGGTGGGGCCCATGACCTCCCTTCAAACTACCACTCCATCTCCATCTTATCTCCCTTCTCTAAAAGTAAAAAAAAATTGTAAATAATCAACTTAGCCAGTACCTGAGCCAATATGGCCCTCCTCACAAGTGAACAGCATGGTCTCCACGAGAACCACAGCATCATGAATGTCATACTACAATACACTGACCATCTTCATTGTGCCCTGGATAAAGGAGAATTAGCTGGTTCTGTATTCATTGACCACACCAAGGCATTTGACCTTGTCAATCATGATCTAATCTGCCACAAACTAAACAAGATAGATCTCTCAGTGAAATGTACCAGTTGGGTCAAAAACCGTCTAACAGACAGAACCCAAGCAGTCAAATGTTGGATCAGTCTCTGAATTCAGACCTGTGATTGTGGGGGTCCTGCAAGGATCCCTCCTTGGCCTCTTCTGCTCAGCATGTTTGTCAATAAGCTCCCTAAATCCTGCAACTCCACGAAACTCCTGCTATATTCTGATGATGCACTCATCACTGGAACACATACCAGCCTGGCCTACATTCAACAATGCCTTCAAACCGATTTCACTGCCATCTGTGGCTGATTTGCTAATAACCTCCTTGTCCTTAATTCAAAGAAAACAAAATCTATGCTCTTCCACACCAGGTGAAAACTCCTTACCCCCCAACCCCACCCTGGCTATCACCTCTGACTCAGGTATCCCAATAGAGCAGGTCATCACCTTCAGATACCTTAGTATAACCCTTGACTCTGGCCTAACCTACTCGGCTTATGTGGAAACACTAGTTAAGGCATCCAATTCCAGACTCAGCATGCTCTACAGACACAAGTCTGCCTTCCTGCTCAGCATTAAGCAGCAATTTGTCCAAAGCTACATCATTAGTCTCATAGATTATGGGCTGGTGATCTATGGTGCCACCTGTAGCAAAGTGCTTGATAGAGTCCGAGGTTTAATGACTAGGGCCTGCTGCAATGTGCTCAATCACAAATGGGACTCCCATAGCTGCACCCTGTATAGCAACCTACGGTAGCTCAATTTTGATTCCATATTGCATTATGCAACCCTTGTCACAGGCAAAAAGCCTTGCTTGGGCTACTGTCCCACAGTGTCCTCTCACTCCTGAACCCTATGGCCTCAAGGTACACAACCAGAGGTGTATAATATAATTCCATGGTGCTGTCACGCAGAAATCCTCCCCTGGGACAAGCATGCTTCTCATTCAGCTTCTCCAAATTATGGAACTCACTTAGCCCACCACTCAAAACTACAAGCTCTCTCCCCAGCTTTAAGTCCCAGCTCCTAACCTTCCTCACCCCCCGGGGCCCATGTGGCTGTTATTGAACTCCTGCACTCTGCGTAAATTTGACCCCTCATGCACTCTCTGCCATCCATACTCCCCTGCTTTAGGCTACTGGCACCATCCACCCATAACCAGTGTTCCTATGTTGTGATACGCTGCTGCTCCTTACCAACAATAAGAGATGTGGGCCTTATGTCACTATGTTGTTTAGTGAATCATACAGTTATGTAATATTGTCAGATACTTCCTCTGAGATTTACAATGCACCACTACCTTAGCCCTACTGTAAATATGCATAATACCAGTAGTTACCCTATCTACTCTAAGACGTAAACTATGCACCACTGTTGTATAACTAATGTCACTTTACAATATGTTAAACACTGATGTAAAAAAGTAAATACGTACTATCTCCTGCACCTTTACTAAGCTGCTACATATGACCCTAGACCCTTTGAAAATAGACTCTGCTTAAATGATCTTATGTGAAATAAATAAACAAGCAAATAAATAAAGCAAGCCACAGTAAAAATTCCCTCCTCATATTACAAATCTAGCTTTGTACATGTAAGGTTGAACTTCCTTAAATTCAACTTGTTGTGCTTTAGTCTGAGGGGTGTATATATTTATCAAGTGGATTCTGATGGAATGAAATGATATGTCTGATAGAGCTGTACCAGGATGAATATCCACTTGTCTGATCACTTAATGCTCGGAATTGTTGAAAAGTATCCCTACACCATCACAAGTATTTTCATCAATTGACCAGAAGGTGGCTCCTTTAGTCCACAATTTGGAAGCTTAAGCTCTTTCATAAGATGTTTTTAACCCTTGTTGTGCCGTGGACTGATTTATTAGTCCAGAATTCCTATACGTTCTGATTCTGTTGGCAGCCTAAGAATTAATCTAGTGTCTTGAATACAAATAATGTCATTTTTGCTAGAAACTAGTTTAGATAAAACCACCATTTTCTTCTTATAACTTTTGATGCTGTTAACCTTAATAGAAGTTATATCTAAAGCAGACATTTGTGTATTGTATGGAAGACACTAAATAAAACAAGCATTTGTCAATGCCGAATGTTGCTTGCTTGTATGTGATGTTTAGGTATTTGGAAGTCATTGGAGTGCAAATATTGAAAATTCGTGAACTTACGAGCGTGCATAGGAAGTGCTCAACGCACGCTCGTAAAACAGTCATTTTTAGGAATTTTTTCACTGAATTTTCAACATAGCCATTTTAAGACCTCTGCTCATGAACAGTGTCACTGTGGATTTTCCTAATGTGTCCCATACATTGATTTGTACACCGACTGTGCCATTGTGTGCGCTACATGGGCGGAAATGGGTTTCAGGCAGGATGTGAAAAATGACAGCTGTACTGCTCATAAGAGGTGTGGTAAAATGGCAATATTGAAACTCTGGGTGAAAATATTGAAAATGTGCAAATTTACAAACATGCATAGGAACTGCATAGCAGCGATGTCAGTAAACAGTCATTTTTAGGAATTTTTTCACCAAATTTTCAACATAGGCTTTTTGAGAGCCCACCTTATGAAAACTGGCAGTGTTGTTTCATTAATTGGCCCTGAAAGGTGATTTCACGCAGTGACAGCGAAATCACCCTTTGGGCCCGATTAACGCCATGACAGTGCAAGAATTCATGAGGAGGGTTCCCAAAAACCCCATGTTGAAAATTTGGGCTAAAAATTCCCAAAAATGCCTGAGATATGCAACAAAGTTGAAAAAAACGTATTTATTCCATTGTACAGCTTACCGGCATTTCCTCAGTTCGCGGTCGGCTTTGAAGAGTGCAGACGTGTTCCTGGTCCACCGAAGATCGTGGCGCCGAGCTACAGAGGTAAGTATGGGGTGAGGTGTGTGTGGGGAGGCAGGATGTGCAGTAGGTGGGTGCTGGTGTGGGCAGTGAGACTTCGAGGAACCGTTTTTTTATTTACAGACGCGGGACGTTTGCCACGCTGGGATGGGGTCCCAGTG
Source organism: Neoceratodus forsteri (assembly GCA_016271365.2). Lineage (NCBI taxonomy): Eukaryota > Metazoa > Chordata > Ceratodontiformes > Ceratodontidae > Neoceratodus > Neoceratodus forsteri. The sequence goes on along the minus strand of JADMNL010000035.1, from coordinate 25,422,551 downwards.
TGGCAGCTAGAAAGACTGTTTGGAGGGGCTGGAGCTGATGGGGGATTGGGTACCCCCGTCGGCTATAATAAGATTTGCTGGCTCCCAGTGTGGCACCTGGAAAGGTTTTGGGGGAGGGGGGCATGCAGCCATGTAGCCAACAGGGGATTGGGCACCCCCGCTAGTTATAACATTTTTTTACCACGCTGGGGTGGGCTCTGGCGTGGCAGCCTGGACAACTTTTGTTAGGGGTGTGGAGCTGGCGGGGACTGGGCACTCCGTCAGCCATACAGTGTGTGCATGGGAGGGAGTGCATCAGCATGCAATATGTGTGCTTGTGTGCATGTGTGTGCTTGGGGGAGAGCTCTGCTTACTGAAGCGGAGCTCTCCCTAGCAACTGTATGCCACTGCATTTTGACTGCTGTCATAGACAGCTGCAGCAGTCATTGGAGAACTGTGGCCGTGCCTGCAAACTCACTGACTGAATTGGAAGAGGGGGTGCCACACTTCAGAAAACTTGGATGATGGCACTATGTTTCTTGCACATGCGTGCAAGCAACATAAAAAATGAAACTGTGTGCTCTGGTGCCTAGTTTGCACTTGATTCTTACAGCTGCTGATGTCTCCATCACTGCCTCCTCCTGATCAGATGAAAGGGAGGGGATCTAGTGAGGATTCCTCTGAATCTTATTCTTCTCTTTTTGTATCCCCCCATTGTTTGCCTGGTGCAAGAACCAAATTCTTATTTGTGAAAGGAAATGGAGCAGTAGTAACTTTACCCTTTGCTTTTTCTTTTCCCCATGGTGGTTTTACCTTTTTCTGACTTATTTCTGGGTCTTTTTTCTTGCTGCTAACCTGAAAATGAGTTTCCTCCAATGTTAGTGGTGGTGGTGGTGATTTTCTGTGAGTCAGAAATGGCTGCTGTACTAGTATGTGGTTCTCCATGATATTCCCTCTTATCTGTTACATCAGAAGCAGGGGCATCACCAGAATCAATATCTGCAGTCTGACTATCAGTAGTACCCACTTCTGAATTGTGTTCCTCCCGGGGGTTGCTCAGCCACAGTGGGTTCTTTCTCCAAGTGAGCAACCTTTACCTTCAACAAAGATTCCATATGCAGCTTTGAGGCATGTGCTGCCCCCTGCTGTTATGTCCTAGTGATTAACAATTCCTGAGGGAGACTGTCACCCCTATTATGAGAGGCTCAGGGGGCATCATATACATGACTGTCCTTTGCCTTCACATCAGTTATATCTCACCAAGCTAGTACATGCAGGAGCTAGATGATCACACTCCAGGAAATGAGTACACCTTGGAGTATTGAAAGCATTATGGAGATGTAAACAAGACCTGCAAGTATGGCAGGATTCACTCTGGCCTGGGCAGAACAACGTGCCCGTGTTCCTACGTAAAAATAAACTACTTGGTAAGTGAGCTACTCCAGCATTGGATTGGAATAACTTTACCTTAATCTTCTGCCCCACAGTCCAAATCTGTTCACTATCTATAACTGGAATGGGGTTGTCTTGAGCTTTGCATCTTTTTTTAGCCAGTGCATAATATCAGAAATATTGACTCCTTCATTGTTGAAAAACACAGTAATTGTCCTAATAGCAGGCTTATCAAAGGAATCACCAGAACTGGTGACTATAAAGTGGTGCCTGTAAACAGACTGTATTTTTCACAAAAATGCTCCAATCCAGCAACAGTTTCGAAACTTATGTTAAAGTCTGAGTCCCCAGTGTGTATTAATGCAAATGTATCTGAAGCAAACAATTTCATGGAGTTTCTCAAAGTTCTGGCAATACAATACTTCCTCACTCTGTAGAATATCTGTTGCATTAAATAAGGCTTGCAGACTTCTCACGGGTGCCACACGCTTCACCCATTCATGTGACTGGTATGCTCAAACTGGATGGCTTCAACTAAGCGGAAGGATACAGTACTGAACTTACTTGTTAGCTAAAAAAGCACTTCTTGGCCTCTTGCCTCTTGGAGCCACCAACCCTCTTAGCCTTCACTGCAGCTCCCAGTACACTCGAAGCTCAGCCCACCAATCTCTGCATGTTCCGAGGTGCCAGACATTTCAAGGGCAGCACTCATTTGCATACAGAGTGCCACGTGGATTCAATGCACTTCCTAAAGAAATCTCATCCATATCAAAACTGGGTCCTTTCAAGCACAAGCTATGTCAACATCTTATGGCTAACAGCTTCTGTGACTGCTTCACCTAATTCTACCACACATGTGTGTACTCAACCATCCAACCCTTTTCCCTCTTCTCCTCAAAGCTTTACTTTTCCTACCCTTGCTCAACCCTTGCCCTTCCCTCCCACCTCCACCTCCCGCCTCTCAACTATTTCTAGCACCATGCCACTATTTCTATTTTGCATTTTGACAAGGCCTGCCAGCTGCTTACCTCTTATTTCTCTCTTCCATACCTCCTTCACTCTGTTTTAACTCCCAGTCTAAAGTTGTATTTCTAGATACAAAGTATGTGCTATTGCTGTTTGTTTGAAACATGTCTTTATTTTGCCACCTTTGTATGTTGGGCTGCATGAGGCGTTTTCAATAAAATCCTGTGAAGTTCCCTTCATTGCAGAGTTAGTAGGGGGTATGGGCATAGCAGCAGTAACATGTTCCCCAACTGTTTTATTGACTCCCTCTGCTGTAACATTCATATTAGTGTCCTCATTAGTAATTACAGACCCCCCAAATCTCAATATTTTCTTCAGCTTGTACTGTCTGTCCAGACTCAGGAAACAACACATTTTGTTCAAGCTCAGAATATGCAGCAGTTTTCTGCATCTCAGAGTCAGACACCACTGTCTCTTTTATTTGCAGATATTACCACTTGATATTGAGCCGCCACTAGGTCTGAAGGATTAGGAACAGGGAAGGGAAGCAACCCACCTTAAAAAAAGTGTACGCACAAAAAATGTAAACTATAGGCCAGGGGTGTGTGGGCCACCCGCCCGCCTAGGCCCCAAGAAAATGTTTGTTTTTTGGTGCATTCTGGTGCATGTTGGGGGCCATCTGAAATATAATTTGCTACCCTGTTACCTCATTCCCCGCATACCTAGTAAGTTAAACTCTAGCCACTCCCCAGAGTTTCCACAGTCCAATATGGTGCCCAAACCACACTCCCCATAGCCTAGCCACCTGCTCCAGTGCACGGTCCCTAGCCCTCCCCAAGCACAGCAAGTTTCACCCTAGCTCCCCTCCCCTCCCTATCATCCTTAACTCTTCCCCAGCACACAAAGTTGCATCCTACCCTCCTACCTAGAGTCTCAGTCCCTCCCTGCAGCCCAACATGTTGCCCTTTTCCCAGTCCGACAAGCTGCCCTGTAGCCCAACTCCCCAGATTCCCTGGCCCTCCCCAGCCCATCATGTTGCCTTTTCCCCATGCTCACACAATAAGTATTATCTAACTTCCAAGCGCAACAGAGCCCAGCAGGTTGCATCATAGCCCCCTCAACCAGACCCCAGACAAAGTGCGATTAACTAAACAGGTGCTGATTACCTTTCCCACAGAAACTTAAACACACTTTTTGTGCAGCTTAAGTCACTCTAGTCCACAGCCTCTTTCTCTCTCTTTACAAATACTCCTCTGTTGTCTAGACACCAAGTGCTTGGAAAAGGGATAAGGATGAGGGACAGACATCAAGGATGATTTGCAAAAGGACAAGAAAAGAGCTATTATCACACTTGTGCAAGCAAACACCATGTGCAAATAAAAAATAACATTCCATACAGTGTAGCAGTGCTGTACCCCTCACCTCAAACACATTAATACAATATAAACAAGAGTTGTGCAAGTGCAAGCAACAAATATTGACATTTAAAAATGGTGAGAAAAAATGCATTCTTACATTCACCACTTTCTACAGCAGAACAGCAGGATAGACAGAGGGACACTGAGATCTTTTGGCTGCAGACTGTCACAGAGCTGCTGACAACAACTGAATTGCCTAACCAACAAACTGCACTCGAGCTGGAGGAAGAATCACTAGGGTCCTCTGATGGACTGGGCACCACTCTGGCAAATAAATATACTACATCCAGTTTTACCACCACCACCACAGCCTAGCCTTCCCAATCTGCAAAACACCCCCCTTCCCCAATCCAACCCAGCTTTCAAGGGAGATCAGAATAAGAACAAGACTGGCCCAGCTCAGAACCTTCTCTAGAGAAGCTCTGAGCTGCAAAAGTAGCTGATGTGGTCGCCATCACCCTGCCACATACTACTCCTTCCAGGTAAACAGCTTGTCCTGCCACTTCTACTGAAGCTTAACTTATACAAGACATCCCTTGTCTCCCCATGTCTTGGCCTGTCCTCAGTCAACCCACCAGAAAAATTTTCAATACCTGACCACCAAGCTCCTCACTCATAATTTCTGCTGTACTGTCTTGGTCTGCTCTGTTCTTCTAGACTCTCCGAGTCCATCTTGAGTCATTCTTCTGCTGTTCTAGCAGTAAAATAGTGGGCCTCCGAGTCTGCTTAGTGGAGGGTGGTGTGGCGGTTACTCTCTGACCGGTGGCTACTGGCTCGGCATGCTCAGTGAGTGGCGGTGGCTTGACGGGCGGTGGCTCAATAAAGGAGGGACAAAGGACAGCACCCAGGGCAGGCAGGCAGGACTTATGATTCTTCTCAACCACACAGCTCTTGAGTTGGTCTCTACTCTTCTTCTCCTCCAGTCCTCTACAGTCCTCCTACTCCTACAAAGTAATGTGTCGGCGCTTGGCAGCATGTGTGGGAATGTCTAATCAGAGCAACTGGTTGGCAGAGTCAGAAACATGTGGACTGTAATAATTGTCCAATCTACAGTGAGCTGCTTTGCATTGGCTACATGTCCAGGAGCTGGAGGAAGCCTTTCTGAGAAGCAAGTGAGAGAACCCCTACCCCTCATTAATCCGCGGCAATCAGACTGACATGGATTTCTATTTTCTTTGACTTGTACATAAAATTGTCATTTACAGTAGTTAATCACTACTGTCAGTGACAATTTCTGTATGCATGTGCATGCGGAAAGTATGCATGGTTATGCCACTAGTTAGGAACCCATTTTGTTATCAGTAGTTCTGACCCAGCTGGCATTTTGCAAAGCATTTCCAAGGGAACATAAATCAGCTCCCCTTTTAGTACTTCTGACAGTGTAAGCACAAGAATTAATTGCAATGCTTACTACAGTTATTTATCAGGGTTATTACAAGAAGGAGCAGTAGACTGTCTCTCTACTGATGCTGAGCACTTTTCTCGGTTCTGTCATGCTGTCAGCTCACTCAGCTGACACTGACACAGCTATGTCTGTCACTTTTCCAGCTGATACATCAGTGGCTCTTTCTGACTGTCTTCTGCTGAGGAGGAACTCCAGGGCAGACTGATAGCATGCCTCATTCTCAGCAACCAACCAGTGTTTAATTGCATCTCCTCCAGGCTAGTATCATCAGCATCCAGCACTGTCCATCAGCCTGGGAAGTCTCCGACTCACTTTCTTCTTCATTAGTCTCTTCATTTTGGTATGTCCTTTGCATTATCAGGTTCACATGGGATGGAATTACAGACCTCAGCAGCAGCAGCAATTACAGGGGGTGAAGCCAAATCCCTCACCATTTCTCCAGCATCTCTAGCTTCTCCTCTTACTTCTCCTCCTCCGTTGTCACCATCTTGGCAGAGTGCCAAGATGAATGACAGCTCCCTGTGCCCTCTGAAAAGAGTAGGGAAGTGTCCCCGATGTGCTGGGCAAGTTCCCCCATTCACTAAAAATAGCCCCAACAGCTTAATCTGGCTCAATTTCTGTTGGCTTCCATCTGTATCTCTCCTCCCCCTCTCCCCAGGACAAGGCTAAAAATAGGCAAAACTGCCTAGGCTTCCTTTCCCAGTAAAAAAAAAAATATATAAGAACATGAAAAAGTAGCCAGCAGAAGGAGACCACATGGTCTATCTTGTCTGCTTGATTTGATGCAGGGTCCTTGTTTTACCCTTACACCAGTGCCCCTGGCTCCTCCTCCCTCTCTCCCATTGCACTTCCCCTTCCTTGGTTCCATGACTTCCTTCTACATTTGTCCCAGGATCTTTTGAAGAATCCTGCTGTCTTTGACGCCACCACCACCTCCTCTGGCAGCTCATTCTAGGCTGACACCACCTTTTCTGTGAAGAAATGCTTCCTCACATCCCTCCTGAATCCTCCCCCCACCAGCTTTAGGCTATGTCCTCTGGTGGTGGTGGTGTTGTCTCTCTTATTGAAGACACCCCTACTCTCCATTCTGTTTACTCCCTTCAAGTACTTGAAGGCCTCTATCATATCCCCCCTTTGCCTCCTGTCTTCCAAGGAGTACATCCTTAGAGCTCTTAGACTCTCTTTGTATGACCTGTCCTGCTGTCCCCTGATCATTTTAGTTGCTTTCCTCTGAACCCCCCCAACATTTTAATATCCTTTTTTAGGTATGGTTGCCAGTACCTTACTCCATATTCCAAATGTGGCCTTACCAGTGACCTATACAATGACAAAATAACCTCACTGTGCCTGCTACTAAATCCCCTTGCAATGCAACCCAGCATACTATTTGCTTTTGCCACTGCCTTTTTGCATTGAATGGACTGCCTCAGATCACTAGTAATTACCACCCGTAGGTCCTTTTCCTCTTCAGAAGGAGTTACCCAAATCTCCCGTGTAGTATTCTGCTCTTGGGTTCTTTGCTCCAATGTGCATCACTTTGCACCTCTTGAAACTGAACCCAAGCTTCCACATCCCTGACCATTTCTCCAGTCTGGCTAGGTCCTCCTTCAACTTTTGTATCCCTTCCTGGGTGTTCAACTTCCTACAGAGCTTGTTGCAATCCACAGACAGGCACAAGATGCCCTGAATGCCTTCCCCAATGTCACTAATAAGGATGTTTGAGCAATAAGGCACAACAGAGTGTGGTATTGTGTAATGATGTCATTCTTAGTGTGGGTTGAAGCACGAGGTGAAGTTGAGTGCTTCCAACACCCCAGGAGTGATGTTAGTACATAATAACACACACCCTGGAGTGTCTTATTGCAATTATACAATGGCTTGTTATATACAGGATAAAAAAAAAATTTTAATCATACCATGGACCTTGGACAACAACCAATCACAACGGTAGGCTGGCACCTTACCACCATTGTAAATCAACCGATAATCTCCGCAAAAAGTGCCAGCCAGCCACATGTGTAAAATAAAAACAATCCAAACACGAAATTGCGGAATCCCGACCGCCATCTTGTTTCCCCTGATAAATGGTGATCCCGAAACAACACCTCTGTGTATCTCCAAAATAGTAACAAAACACTGTGCAATCCTAAAAAATAAGCATAAACCGGCTTCTTTTACTGTGTCCCCACAGCCACTTTCCACTCAGCTCACCTCTAAATAATATTTTTTCTCCGCTCGCCTCTGCTCTGTTGCTGACATGGTCTCTCTCTCTCTCTCTCTCTGTTTCCCGTATGGTCCCTGTCTCCTTTTGAATCCTGGTTTAGCAATGTAACCATAAAAAATAAAAGAAAGAAGCAATTTAAAATTCCCCTGACGGCAAACAGTTTTCCTCAACTCCATTGTAATGATGCAAACGGTAACCTGGAAGCTCTAGGATGGCAACAACTAACGACTCAGCCACAACATGCCACACAATCAACACAGCACTATTTTTATAGCGGTCTAACAAATACAGAAAAACTGAATAAAAATGAAATGATAATGCAAAAAAAAACCCACTTTTATTCTATTCTGTATAAAAAGAAAAGCGCAAGGTATAATCGCAATAAGCCACTCGAGGGATATGGGTTGATCGGAGGATTTACCATGGCTGGCGTGGATTTCCTCACTTGGCAGCACCTTTTGGGCAAACCACCCCAGCCATAGTAAATCCTCCGACAACCCACAGCCCCTCGTGGCTTATTGCTTAAAGAATATTTTTGTTAATATGGGAAAATATTTTTACTTTTTAAGAGGCGATCCTAATCCAAACAAATAAATATCATCAATACTGTGATGTTATAGTCAGATATTGTCACTGTCTCAGGCACATACTGACCAGTCAGACTCCAGGATCTTTTCTTGCCATTGTATAATAAACACTGGGCTCAACACCAACCCTTGTGGAACCCCGCTGGCAACCTCCTTGGTACTGGAGGATTCCCCACTACCACCACCTTCTATGCTCTGCCCCTCAACCAGTTTTCAATCCATTTTACTAATCTCTCCCCTACCCCTAGTCCCCTCAGTTTTGCTGTCAGCCTCCAGTGGAGCACTAAATTGAAGGTCTTGCTAAAGTCCAGGTAAATGATATCCATTGCCTGGCCCTTGTCCACTACCCCAATGACCCAATCAAAGAGCTGAAAAATGTTGTATAACAACGATAAGTCATACTTAGAGCCATACTTACAGCTATAAGACAACAGCAGGCTTTCAGCCCATAATAGTTGTCCCAACTAAATAATAATGATCTAACCTTGCCTTAAAGATCTCAAAGGAGGGTGCCACAACTATTTCCTCTGGTAACCTGTTCCACAGTCTAATAACTCTAGGTTTAAAGCTCTGTCTCTACATATCTGTTCTACACTGCTCATCAACTAGTTGCTGTGTATTTTCTCTTAAGAAATAATTAGACTCCCTGTATTCAAAGTCCCTGTATTTGTATTCAAAGTCCATGTAGTTCACTTGGGAGCTTAAGCAACAGGTTGGTAGAAAAGAGGACAGGAGTTATATTTTGTTTTTAACTGAAATATTTGAATAGTTTGTAAGTGAAATTAGTTCTATGTGTTAAAAATTATTACCTTGAATTTGAACTGCTACTTGGGCTGTGATATTGTAGGTTTGGGGATAGTTGTTTGGCAGGGAAAATTAGAAGGTAATTTAAATGTGTTGTTTGCCCGATGTTGGGGAGGGACATTAGCTGAAATTAACTTGTCTTTAAACAGGAATTACTGTGGCTTTCATTGTTCACTAGGAGCTTAAGCAACAGGTTGGTAGAAAGAGGACAGGAGTTATATTTTGTTTTAACTGAAATATTTGAATAGTTTGTAAGTGAAATTAGTTCTATGTGTTAAAAATTATTACCTTGAATTTGAACTGATACTTGGGCTGTGATATTGTAGGTTTGGGGATAGTTGTTTGGCAGGAAAATTAGAAGGTAATTTAAATGTGTTTTTTGCCTGGTGTTAGGGGGAAGGGACATTAGCTGAAATTAACTTGTCTTTAAACAGGAATTACTGTGGCTTTCATTGTTCACTTGGGAGCTTAAGCAACAGGTTGGTAGAAAAGAGGACAGGGGTTATATTTTGTTTTTAACTGAAATATTTGAATAGTTTGTAAGTGAAATTAGTTCTATGTGTTAAAAATTATTACCTTGAATTTGAACTGCTACTTGGGCTGTGGTATTGTAGGTTTGGGGATAGTTGTTTGGCAGGAAAATTAGAAGGTAATTTAATGTGTTGTTGCCTGGTGTTAGGGGGAGGGGACATTAGCTGAAATTAACTTGTCTTTAAACAGGAATTACTGTGGCTTTCATTGTCCACTTGGGAGCTTAAGCAACAGGTTGGTAGAAAAGAGGACAGGAGTTATATTTTGTTTTAACTGAAATATTTGAATAGTTTGTAAGTGAAATTAGTTCTATGTGTTAAAATTATTACCTTGAATTTGAACTGCTACTTGGGCTGTGATATTGTAGGTTTGGGATAGTTGTTTGGCAGGGAAAATTAGAAGGTAATTTAAATGTGTTGTTTGCCTGGTGTTAGGGAGGACATTAGCTGAAATTAACTTGTCTTAAACAGGAATTACCTGGCTTTCATTGTTCACTTGGGAGCTTAAGCAACAGGTTGGTAGAAAAGAGGACAGGAGTTATATTTTGTTTTAAACTGAAATATTTGAATAGTTTGTAAGTAAAATTAGTTCTATGTGTTAAAAATTATTACCTTGAATTTGAACTGATACTTGGGCTGTGATATTGTAGGTTTGGGGATAGTTGTTTGGCAGGGAAAATTAGAAGGTAATTTAAATGTGTTGTTTGCCTGGTGTTTGGTAAGAGCCCTCCACCCACCCTGTTTGTAGGCTTTCTTAAATACTGAAAAGCCACTGGGAGTCGGGATTGAAGGGCTGAGTATTTCTGTTTGGGACTGAAATTTGAAGCAACAGGAGTTGGTGGCCTGTGACATCATATGGTACCTGTGTCTGCTTACACACACTGTTAGTGGGACCCGAACACATACTGGACTGTATGTGTTTGTGAGACTTGGAACTTTGTTGGTGGGGTTGAAATGGGTTTGTAAATAACTACAGTCAGTATAGAGAGAAACTGTACCCAGGAAAAGGACTGAGAAAAGGTGTGCTATTATAAACAGAGGGGATAATCAGGGTGGCCATATTCCACCATGGCAGGCATCTTCGGAAGGGTTGTAGGATGCACAGGCTGTGGGATGGCAATAATTCTAAATTGGGCCTGGAGGGGAGGCTGCCCACTCTGTAGACAGCTATCTTGTATCAGGAGTGAGGTATATGGTTAAGGAGTAAGCTGTGGAGCTGTCCAAGGATAGGGGTGTGGATATGGGCAGCAGAAGGTGGGGCTGAGGGAGACTGGGGCAACGCCTGAAATTACAGGACATTATGCTACAGCAGCAAGCAGAGGGGATATTAGGGACAGAGGACCCTTAGATAGGAAGTTGATGCTAAGGGGAAACCGTACAGGGTGAAAATTCTGAATTCAAGGAGACTGGAGGGGGAAGAGGCAGGAGGGGCTGTTGTGCGGAAGCCTAAAACAGCAGACTGTGGGAAGGGAGCTCCTAAGGTGAAGAGTGCAAGAGAGGAAGAAGAGGGTCAGTTTAGAGATGCAGTCAGGGGAAACTCGGGTTACTTGATGGAGGCTGACATAGAGTGTCACAATAAATTTGAGATACTAAGCATCCTAGAGGGGGAGGAAGGGGTTGGTGGCAATGAGGAAACTTATACAGAGGCTGGGGGAGGTCAGATACCCATAGGGCATCACAGACCAGCTATGGAAAGGATAGACATAGTCCCAGAGGAGAAGGAAACATATATGTTAAGCAAATGGGGAGATGCAACATATTCCAGACATGAGGAGGAGAGCATGATTGGAGAAACTGGGAGACAAGGAGATGGGAGGGCCCCCTTCAGCAGGAGGTCAGTACCAAGGATGGGGCCCTAGCTAAGGGGACCAACAGAGAGCCTCTGGAGACAGGGACTATTACAAGGGGGGATGGAGGTGCGGGGAAGGGAAACCATCAGGCCAGGATAAATGGTTCAGATAAGAGAGGTTAAGGGACACCTTTTCAGAGGGGTTTGAGTTAAGTGGGCAAAATATAAGGGAGGCAGAAAGGGAGGGTGACAAGGGTCTCTAATAAGGCAGGAAGACTCCCATGAAATTGCGATCATGAATAAAGTGGGGAGGGGCTGAGAGGGCATAGTGAGGTAACCATAAGGATGATGGCGGTGTTAAGGTTCTGTTACTGGGAGACTCGATGATCAAGGGTATCCATTAGGAGGGACAGGGGGTGGATGCCATAGCCAGGTGAAGGTAGTGAGTATCTCTGGGCTGACAGTGCACAGAGCAAAGTTCATGGTGTATGAAATGGTTAGGGATTGTGGAGGAAACCGGATCTCCTGGTGCATTTGGGAACTAATGATCTAGAGGAAATAGCATTATGGAAATCCAAAAGGTTCCAGAACTTGCCAGAGTCTGTCGGGATAATGGATGCAACATTTCCTTTTGAATATTGCCAGTACCAAAGGCCTCAGTGGAGAAAAAATAAGCTCACAGAGGTTAATGAATGGCTCAGGAAGTGGGTGAAGAGAATGGGTTGGGGTGTTAGGGAACTGGAATGGAGTTTGGGAGGACAAAGGACTATACCAAGGACAGGTTTCATCTTGCCCCATTAGGGAAGGAAGTCATAAACAGGGGATGGCTGACTACATACAAGAAAGGTGGGGTTTAAACTTGTAAGGGGGAAGGGATAAGGAGGGGCTGACAGAAGCCCTCCCTCCAGATGAGGGAGTAGCCTTCAAGCCCAAGGGGAGGGAAACAGACTGGAGGTGGAGGTTTCAGGAGGCAGGAGGAGGATGAAGTATAAGGGAATCTGGGTGGGGTTCGACAAAGAGGATCAGGGATAAGGGTGGGAGTTAGTGTTAGTTAATGCCAGGAGCTTGGGAAACAAGTTGCCAGAGTTCCAGGCCATGCTGTTCGAGGGGGATGTGGCGGCAGTCACGGAAGCGTGAGCCAACAAAAACCATGACTGGGACCCAAAATGCGGGGTACACTATGCTTAGGAAGGATAGAAAGGAGGGCAGAGGGGTGGAGTGGCTATGTTCATTAGAGATGACATAGAAATTGCTATGGTAGAAGAGGCAGAGGAAATGTGGAGGCCTTATGGGTCACCTCGATCCCCAGCAGGAGATAAGGTCAAGCTGGGAGTAGCATATAGGCCCCAGGATGAGTGATGTTCTAGAGGATGGTTTGCTGGACAACATCATTGCCCAGTGTGGTCCAAAAGGGAAGGAGTGGTGTTGATGGGGGACCTTAATATGCCAGGTACAAACTGGGGAACCATGTCCTCTAAGGTGGCCAAGGAGCAGAGGCTGCTGGATGGCTTCCAGGATGTGTTCTTAACACAGCATGTGATGGAGCCCACAAGGGAGGGCATGTCCTGGATGTGGTTCTGGCAGATGGGGATCTGGTAAGGGACATGGTTGTACAGGACCCCCTGACTGGGAGTGACCACAATACTGTCTGGTTTCAAATAAGCATTGGGGAGTGGGGGTGAGATCTAGGACACTGGCAGTGGACTTCAGGGGGGCAGACTTTATGGGCATGGGAAATATTCTCAAGGATCACTTGAAGGGGATTACCTCAACGACAAGTGTGGAAAGGAGATGGGAGGTCATAAAACGGGACTTCATGAGGCAGTCAGGATCTGCGCTAAGTTGAAACGTAAGGGAGCAAGGTCACATAAACCATGCTGGTGGTCCAGTGAGGTCCAGGTAGCAGTCAGAGAAAGAAAGGCGCTTACAAAAATATAAAACAACAAGAGGGATAGGGATAAGGAAATGTACCAGCTTGCATCTAGAAAAGTCACCCGTATGGTGAGGAGAGCAAAGTCAGTAAAGAGCAACGGCTGGCACAGGGGATACATGGAGGGAAAAGGGTTCTTCCGCACATTGGGGAGAGAAAACTAAGGCCATCTCAGCAGATTGAGATCAGAAGGGGTGGGTGGAAGAGGCAAGGGACCAGGCAGAAGTATTTAACGAGTACTTTGCCTCTGTGTTCACTAGGGAGGGGATGGGATATCTACAAAGCAAGGCACAAAGGGATAGAAGCGGCAGGAGTGGGATCAGGAGCAACAGAAATGGAGCAAAGGGAGGAAAGGTACCCCAGGGTGTCACATCTGGATAAGGATAAAAAGACCGTAAGGTGGAGGGATGGATGATGCCATCCCGCCAAAAGTGTGGTTTGCCCTCAAGGCCTAAAGAAAGACAAATCTCCTGGGCCGGATGGCATTCATCCGAGAGTACTATGGGAATTGGCGGACATACTGGCTGCACCCCTGGCAGAGCTTTTCAGCAGGTCACTTGAGACAGGGAGGGTACCTACGGATTGGCGAGAGGCACATGTGGTACCAATCCATAAAGGGGGGTCGAAGGAAGTACCAGGAAACTATAGACCCATCAGTTTAACCTCGGTGGTGGGAAAATTAATGGAGAGTATACTAAAGGAACGATTGGGGGTTTACTTGGAGGAGGTGGGAGGTCTGGATAGTCGGCAGCATGGGTTTGTGCCAGGTAGATCATGTCAAACCAACCTTGTGGAGTTCTATGAATGGGTAACATCAGAACTGGACAGGGTAAGCCTGTGGATGTATTATTCTTGGACTTCAGCAAGGCGTTGACTCTGTCCCTCACAATGGTCTGGTGGAGAAACTGATGGGGTTAGGGTAGGCCCTTTGATGGTCAGATGGATTGAAAACTGGATAGCTGGAGCACTCAGAGGTATTGGTCTGTGGGAGCTCTCGAACCCTACAGAGGTCGGTAGTGGGGTACCACAGGGCTTGGTCCTGGGTCCAATCCTGTTTAATGCATACATATCGGACATCAGGGATGGTATAGGGTGTGAAATGAGTCTCTTCGCGGATGACTCCAAGATGGGAGCAGTAGTTGAGGGAGAAGAGGGAGGTTGGCCTGCAAGGACCTGACACCCTGGAAGCTGGGCTCACACATGGAAATTAAATTTCAACATCGCCAAGTGCAAGGTGTTGCATCTTGGTCGGGAAACCTAAACACAGGTACACCCTGGGAGGGGTGCTGGAAGCCTCAACAGGGAAAAAGACCTAGGGTCATGGTGGATACATGTATGAATAACTCTGAGCAGTGCAGGAGAGCAGCTAGCAAGACAAACAGGATGTTGGGATGCATCATGAGGGGATCACCTCTAGGAGCAAGGAAGTGATTCTGCCGCTGTACAATGGACTGGTTAGACCACACCTTGAGTACTGTGTACAGTACTGGAGACCACACTTGAAGAGGGACATACAGCTCCTGGAGAGGGTACAGAGGAGGGCAACAAAGATGACACGAGGGCTAGGGGATTTGACTTACGAGGACAGACTTGAGGAGCTCTGCCTGTTTTCATTGGAGGAGAGGAGAGACAGGACATGATTGAGGTCTTCAAGTACCTCAAGGAATAAATAAGGTAAACATGGATGGGATCTTTAGACTAAAGCAGGAGGTATCACCAGAGGACATGGTTTGAAGTTGGAAGGTGGAAGGGTGAGGGGAAAAGAGGAGGAGGTTTTTCACTGAGAGGGTGGTGGACCCTTGGAATGCACTGCCTGGTGAGCTGGTTCAGAGATCCACAGTGGAGGGCTTCAAGAGAGGGTGGGACAGACACAGAAAGTGGATGTATCAGATGATGGCCTGTCCCAGGGGGGTGGGGATGGATGATAGGGGTTTCTGGAGCACAAGGGATGGGAGGGTCTCGGCACCCAACTAAGGATCTAGGTTCGAGCAGACTCGATAGACCATAAGGCCTAATCTGCTGGCAAATAGTATGTTAGTTTCTTAATTCCTCCTGTTTAAGAGAATCTTGTATAGCAGTTGCAATCCCCTCTTGCTTGCCGCACTTCTAATGGCCGTAAACCCAGTTTGTTTAACCTAGCTTCATAGGGTACCTCATGTAGCCCAGTTATTGTTTAATGTCCTCTGTGGTTTTTCAACTGCCTTTATATCTTTTTTGGAAAAGGGACTCAAACTGGGTGAACAATAATCCAGATGTGGACATATATATGTTTTGAATACAGGTAATAAGATACATTCATTTCTGGAAAAAAAAAGTTCTAAGGATACAGTTTGAGATTCATTGCTTTATTGGCTACATACCTACTGTGTACTCCACTTTTCAGATCATTCCCTATAAATACTCCTAAATCCTTTTCATGAGCTGAATCCCTTAACCTAACGTATGTAATAATCTTGAATGTGTTATTTCGTCCCATGTGCTTCACTGTATATTTGTGTAAACAGAAATTCATTTTATTACTTGCTGCCCAATCATTGATGATTATTAAGTTTTGACCTAAAATTAGTCTATCCTCAAAAGTGTCCACCACTCCCCCAAGTTTTACTTCATCAGCAAACTTGACAAGCTTGTTCCTACTTGTGATACTCAGGTCACTGATAAAAATATTGAACAATAGGGGTCCCAATACCGACCCCTGTGGCACCCCACTTGTCACCCTCACCTCACCAGATACATGACCTTGCACCCTCACCGACTGCATCCTCCTCCATCAACCATTGGTTAATCCATGTAATTATGGAGCAATCAATGCCCAGTTTCACCAGTTTGGCAATCAGAATTATTTATTATTTATTTAGCTTTTGTTAACCAGGTAAGTACACTAGACAAACACATGCCTATTTTTGGGTATGACCCAGGAGAGTACAGGAAATCAAAGAACATACAGAGTACAATTTGAAGCAAGTAGGGCAGATACACATATGTCAGAAGTGTAACATACATAGTAAGATATCTCAGGTCATGACAGTAATCATAGTCAATATGCTAAGGTACAGAGTCACTGACACAACATCACCAGCAATATATATACAGATATATACAAAATTTACACATTTGCAAGATACATGGAATGAATACACTCAAGTATACTGAGCAGAGGACCAGGCTAATCAGGGAGGGGTAAGACAGTCACATACTGACGAGAGCTTCAAGTGGTTCCACAGGGAGGTGCGTAGGCCCGACTGAGGGGGAGGTCTGGACCTGACAGGAAAGGAGTTCCACAGTCTAGGGCACATGACGAAAGTCCCTGTCTCCCATTTTGTGCATAATAGGAGGGACTTAAGGATAGCAGGCCGCGACCTTAGGGGGTAGGTAGCGGGGCAGCTGGCACAAGGAGCTCTGCCAGTCCAGGGGGGTGCCAGTACCCAGTACCTTACCTGTGAAACTGCCCACAACAAAATTCAAATAATTGGGCAGGGAGAGCCAGTTGAACTTACTGTACAGATCACAGTGGTGAGTGAGACGAGGGACTCCAAGAGCAAAATGGCAGATGTTATTATAGGCAACAGTCTATCTAGAGAGGTGGATCTTGGCGGTATTGGCAAACAAAAGGAGTCCATAACAGAGGGATGGTAGAAACACCCCTCTAGACAGTGCTAGGCGAGCTGCCGCAGTAAGGTTATTCTTTGCCCTGTAAGCCAGACCCAATTTCCAGTTAACAGCTCTACACGCATTTTGGATATGCTGACCAAGATCGAGCTGTGGGTCAAGTGTCACCCCAAGGTATTTGACGGAATCGGTGGTGAGAACAGGAGTGCCATCAATACCCGAGATGCACAAAGGAGGCCTTTAACTTGGCCAGGGAACTGAACAGCATGGCCTGGGTCTTTTTAAGATTTAGGACCAGTTTATGGGATGATATCCAGGAATGGACACTCCTGAAACCCTCACTCAGTTGGTGGTTAATGACCCCAATATCCTTTGAATAAGTTAGGATAACAAGGTTATCAGCATACAGGACAGCCCTGCAGGAGGCCACTGAGGAGGGAAGGTCATTGATGAAGATGGAAAAAAAGCAGGGGCCCAAGGACTGACCCCTGGGGGACTTCTGAGGACACGGGGATAGCGTCTAAGAGCACCTTACTATATTTGGTCAGTTGCTGCCTTCCATGAAGGTAGTTGGAGAACCAACTCAGGGCCAGAGGGGATAAGCCCAAAGTCCCAAGTTGAGAGCATAGCAAGGCATGGTCAACAAGGTCAAAGGCTTTAGAGAGATCAATAAAGATGGCCCCAGAGAGTCTGCCCTGGTCCATAGCAACCCTTATCCAAGAAGTGACAGATACTAGCGCAGAGGTGGTGCTGTGCCCTTTTCGAAAGCCATGCTGTGAGGGAGACAGAAGCTCATGAGCCTGGATATAATCCAAGAGTTGTCCCGACACAACTTTCTCAAGGAGTTTGCTGATGTCAGGCAGAATGGCAATCAGACGATAGTTGTCAAGGATCCTGGGATTGCCCTGTCTGAGCACAGGGACAACCCGTGCCACCTTCCACAGGTCTGGGATAACCCCAGAGGCTAAGGATAGGTTGATGATATGGGCCACAGGGGAGGCAATGTAGGCAGCGGCAAGGCAGAGAAGTTTTGGTTCCATGCCATCAAGGCCAGCACTAGAAAAGGGTGAGAGACCAGTTAGCAATCTCTGCATTTCTTTTACCATTACAGCCTTGAGATAGAATGGAGGGCAGGGGGAAGGTGCCATTTGAAGTAGAGGGACTTGGATAGGACTATCATGACCAGTGGAGGAGAATAGTGAGGTGAACGCAGACAGGTCTGAGAAATGAGCATTGAATGCATTTGCAATGGTTAGTGGATTATTACAGCTAGCACCATCAATGAGCATGTCCGGAGCCTCACAGGAGGAGGAGCCACTCATTATGTTTTTAATATTCCTGCAGAAGTTCCTAGGGTCCTTAGCTGAGGTCTGCAAGGCATCTTTACAGAATTCACTTTTGGCAACCCTGATAGCCTTTTTGCACTCATTCCTGAGCCTCCTGTAATGTTGGAATATGGTCTGGTCTGGTCCATTGAGACCTTGAAACTGGCCCAACATTTATCTCTAGCCCTCATGAGAGCAAGGAGGCTCTCATGCAACCATTTTGTGACAGCCCCCCCTTACCATCTGTCTGACAAGGGGGGGCATGCTTATCCTGTAACATCCCGAAGATACTATTGAAGTGACAGACTGCCGAGGAAGCATTCTGGGCATCCATCACTGAAGACCAGTCAAAGAACATGAGATCCTCCTGGAAAGTCCCTGGGTCATACCTGGAGAAGTCCCTGACCTGAATGATTTTGGGAGGGATCTTGGGGGCGGAGATCTTCCATATGCTATACACCGGGGCATGGTCAGAGATGGAGTCTGGAAGGGTATCTGAGGAGCTAATCTGCTCAGGCATGTTGGTCAGGACCCAGTCCAGAAGAGAGCTGTTACCACCTATGGACGACCATCTGGTGGGCTCCTGAATGAGCTGGGACATTGAGAAGCCAGCTAGCAGAGTTTCATACTGCTTGACATTGCCTCCTAGCCAGTTTAGGTTGAGATCCCCTAGGATTATTACCTCATTGTTTCCTGTCCTGGAACCAACAGATTCAAGAAGGAAGGATAAGCACGGTACACCACCCATGGGGGGATTATAGGTACATATAATGTGCAGTTTCTTTGCAATCCCAAGTAGCAGAACAGTGTGCAACAGCTCACAGAAAGACTGCTTTGGCTGAGGGCAGGTCAGCACTGACAAGTTAAGGTGGCTCCTGTAGTAAACAAGAATACCACCCCCCCTTTTTTCCTGGACGATCCTGCCTGAGGAAGTCAAAGCCGGGAAGCGCGAAAGTAGAGTCTGGGATCAAGGGTTTAAGCCAAGATTCGGTTATCCCTAGGATGTCAGGCTTGTAGTGGTGACCCAGGCATGGAGTTCAGCCACATTGGGCAGAAGGCTACAGACATTAAGATGAGCTATTTTCAGCCCATTCTTTGACTGCCAGCCCACAGGAGAGGAGAGGGCTTGACATGTAGGACCTGGGCTCAACTCCACATCCCCTGCCAGGACTAGTGTCACCAGTAGGAGCCAGAGGAAATGCCTCAGAGGGGGAGTGCCCACCTTAGTGGATGTCCTGTGGCCGATGCGCCTGACCACTTTGATAGGGTACAGGAAGCACCGCAGGTTAAGGCAGCAGAGGGGCCAGGGAGTGAGTCTGTCCCTGGTGGCTATTAGATTAGAAAAAGTAAAGTCAAACTCATCAAGCAATCCTGTTGAGAACCTGAGTTGCCCCATGTGGGGAGCACAGTCCAGAGAGATAATAGGGAGGAACAATACCATGAGCAGCCCTATGGCGAGGGCATTAGAGATGGGGACTGATGCAGCCCCCCTCCTGGAATGCTTCAGGGCCCCCATAGCTCTAAATGCACACCGGAGTCAGACTTAAATACAACCGGGGCCCAGGAGAAATGAGGGAGACAGGGGTGACCAGACCCTCCTAGGCTACCTGGAGGGGACTAAGGAGCAGTCAGAAAGGACAGTCAGACCTGCAGCCATCAATCCACCAGGAGCAGCATACCACTGGGTAGCCTATTTCACACTTG
Organism: Neoceratodus forsteri; assembly: GCA_016271365.2. Taxonomy (NCBI): domain Eukaryota; kingdom Metazoa; phylum Chordata; order Ceratodontiformes; family Ceratodontidae; genus Neoceratodus; species Neoceratodus forsteri. Next base: position 25,402,889 of record JADMNL010000035.1, on the reverse strand, counting down.
TAGCCCAACACAGTAATTTTCAAGCAAGCAGCCCATGGTAAAGCAGCGAGACAAGGGCAGACAATAAGATAAACACACGTCACCAATGGCTAGTGACTACAATTGACTACAACTTTATAGACCACAGCTGACTGCAGAGAAAGATCAGCTATAAAGATCTGTACCACCCAGAGGATTAGACAACACCCCCACAGTAGGTATGGAAGAGAAGGGGGGGAAAGGCAGCAGCGTAATACAAGTAGTCCAATAGAGTTGTGAAGACAGAATTAATCCCTCCCAAATTCGATCCCCACAGGGGACAGACAGTAGGACCAGCCAATCACCCACTTTAAGCATAGTACAACCCCCAGGTGGGAGTGGTTTAGGCCCCCGAGTTGCACAGTAATTTGCAGGTGGTGCAAAAAGGTTGGAATTAGAGAAAGCAGGTGCAGTGATGGCTAAATGCCACTCGAGGGGGATATTGGAGTTTTGTATTGGGCACGGTAGCCAGAAGCTCCTTTTGTTATAGCAGCCACTAGTGGACAGCTGTGATAACCTGCAAATGGAAAAGTCACCTGATAGGTTAATTTCAGTCAGGTGCTTTATCCTACAAAAAGGAGTGACGACCAAGGGTGGTGGTGGGGGTGGCGGGGTCCTCGCTCTGCTGTTTGCACTCCTCGCTTGTCCTGGTCTCCTTTACCTGTGCAGATTTTTTGGTTTGAATTCCACACCTTTTGCAGGGGGCGATCAACGTGGGGCTTGGGAAGAGTCCGTCAGCTGTGGGGGAGGGCTGCTCAGTTGCCCTCTCAACCCAGAAGGCTCCCGGGGAGCCGGTTTGTCTCTGCAGAGAAAGAGGAAAAAGGTGAGGCTTTTATACAGATCTTACACAAAGCAGCAGACTAAAGGAGCATTGGGGGTGGGGATCACATATTCAATGCAGTTAAGGTTATTTTAGCCCAGCCCTGGTTAAGCTCATTATAGGACTTTCTAAACAAAGAGGGCTCAGGTGGAGACAAAGCAGTTTTTGCAGGCACTGGGGTTTGTAAGGTTAAAAGGTGCAAAGGCAGTAGAAGTTTAGCAACTTGGGTAATCAGGAAAAATATTTTCTCTGGCACTACAAGTTTCACTGATTCAGTTTAAAATAAAGGTCATGGTCACAGAATGAGCTTACTATGGCATTTGATGTTTTACTATTACGGTGCTCTGCTACTTCCTTACAATTCACAAATATACAGGGAGAAAAATTAAGGGAAAAAAACAATCAGCACTCATGTGGCGACTGAAAATAAAGTTTAAATCTTTCAGTAAAACAGATCCAACACAAAGCAGCAGGCTAAAGGAGCATTGGGGGTGGGGATCACATATTCTTAGCCCAGTGCTGGTTAAGCTCATTATAGGACTTTCTAAACAAAGAGGGCTCAGGTGGAGACAAAGCAGTTTTTGCAGGCACTGGGGTTTGTAAGGTTAAAAGGTGCAAAGGCAATAGAAATTTAGCAACTTGGGTAATCAGGAAAAATATTTTCTCTGTCACTATAAGTTTCACTGATTCAGTTTAAAATAAAGGTCATGGTCACAGAATGAGCTTACTATGGCATTTGATGTTTCACTATTAAGGTGCTCTGCTACTTCTTTACAATTTACAAGTATACAGGGAGAAAAATTGAGGGAAAAAAAAAAAACAATCAGCACTCGTGTGGTGACTGAAAATAAAGTTTAAGTCTTTCAGTAAAAATTGCACTCTGCCATTTGCACTCCTCGCTCGTCCTGGTCTCCTTTACCTGTGCAGATTTTTTGGTTTGAATTCCATGCCTTATGCAGGAGGCGATCAGCGTGGGGCTTGGGAAGAGTCCGTCAGCTGTGGGGGAGGGCTGCTCTGTTGCCCTCTCGACCCAGAAGGCTCCCGGGGAGCAGGTTTGTCTCTGTGCAGATTTTTCAGTTTGAATTCTGTGCCTTATGCAGGGGGGCGATCAGTGTGGGGCTTGGGAAGAGTCTGTCGGCTGTGGGGGGAGGGCTGCTCGGTTGCCCTTTTGACCCAGAAGGCTCCCGGGGAGCAGGTTTGTCTCTGTGCAGATTTTTCAGTTTGAATTCCCATGAGACACAGTGTCAAAAACTTGACTGAAGTCCAGCATCACCACATCCACTGCTGCCCCCCCAATCCACACAGCTACCTACATAATTATAGAAACTTGTTATGCTAGTACATACAATCCATTCTTTGTAAAACTGTGTTGCTGCTTATCAGCTAAACTTCCATCCATTTGGTAGCTTTTGATCTCATCAGAGATGATCCCTTCGATCAGTTTACCAACAACTGATGTCAGGCTCACCGGACAGTAGTTTGCCGCCTCCCTCCTATTTCCCTTCTTGAAAATTGGCACCACCGTCGCTGTCCTCCAGTCCTTCGTCACATACCTCTCCTCCAAAGATCTAGTGCCAATAACTACTATAATTGGTGCAAGTTCCTTGCCTAACTCTTTAATCAATCTAGGATGGAAGCCATCTGGGCCTGCTGACTTGTCAACCTTGAGAGCCTGAATTTTGCTGTACACCTTCTCCTCTGTAATATACCTCTTCCTCAAGGAGTTACTTATCACAGGTATAGCGCTTTTCATACTGGGACCATCCATCTGGAAGACTTTCCTAAAAGGGATGTCGAACTCTTCAACCATTTCATCTGGTTCAGAAACCTTTACACCATCAATATTTAATGGCCCAATCATTCTGTTTATCCCCCTCTTATTATTATCATAAGCAAAGGAACTCTGTATGTCAGTTTTAATGTTGCTAATCTGAACTCCACCTGTTTTTTGCCTTCCTAATTTCTCTGTTAAGTAACTAAAGGTCTTCTTTTACCTGCTATTGTTCTCCCCGACTGAGATTTTTTCAACTTGTTATAGTGTAATTGTTTCCTTTTGATCAACTGGATGATCCTTTTATTTAACCATATGGATTTTTTCCCGTTATTATATACTGTTCTTACAGGGATATAGTTGATCTCTAATTCATTTATAATTTCTACAAGCAGGTCCCAGGATTCTTTAATTGACAAGCCTTTCAGCAATACATCACAATTAATTTCTATAAGTTCTCTCCTTATTGCTGTATAGTTACCCTTATTGTACATTTTATGTATTGCTCTTCCCCTTATACTTTTCTTTGCCTTATGAATTTGGAAGGTCACCGAGTCATGGTTGCTTGTGCCTAGAGGAGGGGTAATCCTAATATTTAGGACAGCATCTGGTATGTTTGTTAATAAGACATCTAAGGTATTATCTCCTCTAGCTGGCTCCTGGATACACTGTTCCACCCCTGCTGGTAAGAGATCGTTGTGTACTTTGGTCGCTAAAGAACTGTTGTAAGCTGGGGCTCCTTAGTCTATACTTGGAATATTTAAATTTCCCATCAGTAAGACATCTGATTCTTCTGCCATGGTAGTAACATAGTCGATAAATAATTCTGTATCACTAGTTGAGGTGTCAGGTGGTCTATAAAAGATTGCTACTTTAATTTTCTTGCCTGCTACTTCCACCATATCTACCCAAGTAACCTCAATGTTACCAAAGTTACACTCACTATTACAGAGACATTCAGTATCCTCCTTGACATACAAGGCGACACCCCTTCCCTTCTGCATATCCTGTCGTTCTTAATTAAACTGTAGCCTTGTAACTTATTGTTCCAGTTTGTTTCCTGATTCCACCAGGTTTCAACTACCCCTATGTCTAGCATCCCTCGCTTGCTTTGATCTCCAACTCAGCCAATTTGTCTTTGTTTAGACTCCTTGCATTGCAGAATGTCACATTTGTCAGTTTTGTTTTCCTAATGGTCCTATTATCAATATGTTTATTCTTGACTGGATCAGGTCCTATGCAATTTCCCATCGTCCCCCTTCCACTCCGTTTAAACATCTATCTCATTCTTTATCTCACCCCAATATTCTACTCTCCCTAAAACTTAAATGAAGTCTGTCCCTCCAGTACAGGTTCTGTTTATTGGTAAATGCTTCCCAATGCTTAATAAAATAATAATCATTCTCCTGTGTCCACTTTCTCAACCAAGCATTAGTTAAGGCTATTTTCTTTTACTTATATACAGATGCCCTAGGCTCTGGCACTATTTCTGAGAATAGCATTTCAAAGTCTTTCTCTCTTAATTTTGACCCCAGTTTAATAAACGATTTCAGAATTGCTGGGAGTGATTTCCTGCCTAAATCGATAATATCCACATGTACTATGGCTACTGGTTTTGATCCAGCTCCTTTACATATATTATCTTCCATTTCATACAAGTTCTGAATACCCGCTCCCGAAAAGTTGCCGACCACTGTGTTTGCTTCGTCATCTTTACAAATATATTTATCAGTGTACTTGATAATGGAGTCACTGATCACTATAACCTGCCTTTTCTCTGATAACTATTGTTTTACTGAGTTTCTGGATTATTGTTTATCTCCGTTGTGTCACCCTGCTGATCTGGTGTGTCTGTAAGCACTTTATAGCTGTTTGTTAATGTTAACTCATCCCCCCTACTTTCTACCACAGATACATCCTCAATTAAGCCCACCTTCTCATTACTACTTATTGAGGTAATCCCTTCTTCTAAGCTTGCTGTTTCTTTATCACAATTTATTAGTTTTAGTGGACTCCTTCCTCTTCTCTTACATTTTACTGAACTAATGGTACACTACCAATTTTCCTCTCTTATATCTGGCGTATTGTTGTTTAATATCATCTTCCTCTTACCATGCCCTTCTGGTATTACCTCATTATTCTTATTAAGGCTTGATAAAATCTTCACTCTTTAATTTCTCAGTCATTAAATATCCTCTTACCTCTTTTTTAAAGTGGTTGCCAGTTTTCAACATTAATATTCTCTTCACAAAATAATTTAGTTCACATGGTGAAGATAAAGAGAAGCATCCACCTACAAGTATCATTCATACTGCTGATTGGGAAGATTAGTGCTAAAAGCTGATTTTTTACTTAGTTATTTAAATAATGGGGACGGAGAAAGAATCTCAGATTTAGAAGTGGGTAGCCATCTGGGAAAAAGCGACCACCAAACAGTGTGGTTCACGATAAACACAGCCATATAATCAAGCCATACAAAAGCAAGAGTACTGGACTTTAGGAGGGTTGACTTTGGGAAAATGAGAGAGTGACTCAGAAAAGCACTACCAAACAGGCAAGAAGGAGGGGTGGAGGAACAATGGGGAGTAATCAAAACAGCCATCACAGAGGCAACAAGCCTTTGTGTAAAGCAAATCAACAAAACACAATGAAGGAACAAACTGCTATGGTTCTCAAAAGAGGTGGTAGGGAAGGTTAAGAAGAAAAGGACAGCATTCAGGAAATATAAGGAAACACAGAAGGAGCAGGACAGAGAACTTTATCAGTTAAAGCTGAAAGAGGCTGGGAAGGCAGTCAGAATAGCAAAGGCCCAAACCGAGGAAAGGATAGCCAATCTGTTAAGAAGGGGGATAAGACCTTTTATAGGTACATTAGGGAGTGAAGAAAGACCAAAGGTGGGATACTGAAGCTTAATAAAGGGGAGGGAATGTGGGTAGAGGGTGACAGTGAAAAAGCAGGGATACTGAACGAATATTTCTGCTCAGTATTCACAAAGGAAGAGGAGGGGGAGTTACCTAAACCAAACAAGAGAAACACTCTGAAGACGGGGGTCGATACCAGTCCATTTACAGAAGAAAGGGTTCTGAAAGAACTAATAAAATTGAAGGTTGACAAAGCAATGGGGCCTGATGGGATTCACCCAAGAATTCTAAAAAAACTAAGGATAGAACTAGTGACACTGCTGACTACTCTCTTTAACAAATCATGGGAGGATGGGGTGGTACCCGAGGATTGGAGGAGGGCAGATGTGATTCCTTTTCACAAAAGTGGGAGCAGGACAGAGGCAGAAAACTACAGACCAGTTAGTTTGACCTCAGTGGTAGGGAAAATGATGAAATCACTTCTGAAGGAAAGAATTGTTGAGTATCTAGAGGCCAGTGGGGCACAGGACCCAAGGCAGCATGGATTCATGATGGGAAGGTTGTGTCAGATGAATCTAATAGATTTCTTTGACTGGGTGACCAAAGTAGTAGACCAGGGAAGGGCTGTAGACATGGCCTACCTAGATTTTAGCAAGGCATTTGATACAGTCCCACACAAAAGATTAATACACAAGATAGCCAGCCTTGGAGTGGGTTCCAAAGTGGTAGCCTGGATAAAAAATTGGCTAGACAACAGGACACAAAGGGTAGTAGTAAATGGAGCACACAGTGAAGAAAGGAGGGTTACTAGTGGGGTACCGCAGGGTTCAGTACTGGGACCAGTCCCTTTTAATGTCTTTGTAAGTGACCTTGCAGAGGAACTTTAAGGTAAAGTATGTCTCTTTGCAGATGACACAAAGATCTGCAACAGGGTTGATACACAAGATGAAGTGGAAAGGATGAGAAGGGACTTGGCAAGGTTGGAGGAATGGTCAAATGTATGGTAGCTCAGATTCAATGCAAAGAAGTGCAAGATAATGCACATGAGAAACAAAAACCCAGGGGAAGCGTACACAGTGGGGGGGTGATATACTGACAACAGTAAAAATAGAAAGGGACCTGGGGGTAATTATATCAGATGACCTAAAGGTGGGCAAGCAATGTGAGAAGGTGGTAAGAAAGGCTAGGAGGATACTGGGATGCATAGGAAGAGGCATCAATAGTAGAAAACATGAAGTTGTTATCCCTCTGTACAAACAGTTGGTGAGACCCCATCTGGAGTACTGTGTGCAGTTCTGGAGACCACATCTCCACAAAGACATAGACAGAGTGGAGGCTGTCCAGGAGGAGCAACTAAAATGGTGCAGGGTCTGCACAGAAGACATCTGAAGAAGACTAAAGGAGCTTAATATATATACCCTTAAGGAAAGAAGGAAGAGGGACATGATAGAAACTTTCAAGTACCTCAAGGAATCAACAAAGTCCAAGAGGGTAGCATCTTCCAGAAAAAGATATGTGCAAGAACAAGGGGGCACAATTTGAAGATAAAGGGGGGATGGCTCAGAGGTAATGTGAGGAAGTATTTTTTCACAGAGAGGGTTGTGGAAGCATGGAACAGCCTACCTGAAGAGGTCGTGGAGTCAAGAACAGTGGGGGAATTCACGAATGCATGGGACAGGCATAAGGCAGTCCTAGTGGGGGGGTAGGAGGAAGTAAGCTGTTGGTTAACTAGGATCTGCAGCTTATCTGTTAGGTAGGAAAATGGGCATACTAGGTGGGCCAAGCGGTCCTTATCTGCCATCAAATTCTATGTTTCTATGTTTTTATGTCTATGTTGTTGATCCTTCGTATAAACACACAGAATGCAACAAGTTCAGCCCAGGCTTACTCACAGGTTTTAGATAAACTCAATAGTAATAATACATTTCAGAGAGATGACTGGTTTGTGATAATGCATAAAAAATTAAGCAAAATTCATTGACCCCCCCACACACATATGCTGCCTAAATAAGACCTCCACATTTAAACTGTCTTTTCCTATTTACTACCTATTACCTTAGTTAACAAGCATTTTTCAGTGCCGGACATGTTTTCTTGCATGCTGTTTTAATTTAGAACAACAGTATCTGGAGGCTATAGACAGACCTTTCGTACCCCCAGTAGCCATTGTTTTGTGGACTTTGGGTTCCCCAAGGCTAAGGGTTATAGGCCCCCATATTCAGAGCCAGCAGTATGTGCTGCACTGACAGGAGCACTGCATGGCACTTTGAACTTGATAAACTCAGGGGGCCTTATTCAGGCAATTAACACTCTCTGAAGTGTTGGCACAGTGCATAGCGATTATGCATGGTGCTGACACATCCCTAGCCTGAATATGACCCAAGGGAGCCCAATGGAGATAGCATGCCCCCCAAAAAATAGGACAGTGCCAGGGATCCTGTGGGCCAGCTTTAGTCCTAACATGCTGACGAGCCCATTCTGCATCCAAGTGTCTGTCCTGTAGCTGTGCTGAATATTCTTGTTGGTCTAGTAAGACCCCCACCCTCTCGATTACCCATCCTGTGACTGTCTTGAATACTCCTGGTGGTCTAGTGATCATCTACACCCTGATTGTTTATCTTGTAGCTGTCTGGAATATTCCTGGTGGTCTATCAGTCCCCCCATAATGGCATCTGATCCCCCTCTAGACCCACCTGTTCAGTACTTTCCTTCCTGTACCCCCTCACCCTCAGTAACATAAGATGAACTACGGCAGTAGTGAAACTGGTACGGTCCTCTGCACACCACCTTGACCAGCTGCCATCTGACTGTCAGTGAGAGATGCTGATTACTTTACAAACAGACACTGTGATTTCAGAACAAACTGGTGTAATGTTTCCGCTTGTATGCAGCATGCAGGTTGAAGTCTGCTTGAGTACTGACAAGATTACTGAGAGTCAAATTGCCTTGTCTAACTGTGCTGTTCTTTCCATTTTAGAGTCTGGTGGAGGTGCCTGACAGGTGTGTATTTTTCCTTCCAGTCAACATCTGTAAGCATGTAAATGAATCTCATGTGCTGGAATTTGTATGCAAATTAATGCATATTTCATCTTCTTTTGATGAAGCCATCATCTCAACGGTTTGTGAAGCCTATGGGTTATAAAACTTACTTCGTAACTAAGAATGGGTGATTTTTCTGTTATCTGGTTCTGATTCTAACTAGGGATGGGTGGATTGACTGGGCCCAGATTTTAATTCTAAGAGATGAGCAGGTTAGCAGTGACCTGGTAAGGATTCTGACAAGGAGTAGGCCTGGGGTGGAAGCAAAGAAAGCTACATGGGTAGAAAGGCTACTGAGAGGGATGATGAAGTAGTAGTAAATGGGTAGTTCTAGGACGTTAAAGAGGTGACAGGTGGGGTACTGCAGGTAGTGACCTGGTAATGGTTGTGACCAGGTCTGGGCAATATGGCTCCAACCTGGTAAACATTCTGACCAGGGGTGGATAGGTCAGCTCTAATCTGGTAGATATAATGACCAGGGATGGGCAGATTGGCTTTGACATTGCAAGAATTCTGACCAGGGATGAGCCTGTTGGCTCTGGCCTGGTAAGGATTCTGACCAGGTATGGGCAGTCTGTGTCTAACCTGGTAAGGGTTCTGACCTGAGATGCAGGTCAGCTCTGCCTGGTAGGTATTCTGACCAGGGATGGGCAGGTCGGCTTTGACCTGGATGGTTCTGAATCTTACTCTGATCTTTTCCTGAATGGTTTTTATTTACTGTGATTGCCAGAAAAAGCACATTTTCCAGAGTGGGCCAAAACTGGGTTACTGACTGATCCAGATTGTGTTAGGCAATAGAACCAGGTTGCTCCTTTGCCCACTTAATAAGCTTATTCAGCAGTTCATGCCTCAGTTACATTTTTTACTTAATTACAATACCTGTTTGTTCTATCTTAGATCAGCTTTTTTCTCCTACCTTGTACAGTGCTGTTCTCCATTGTTTTAGACTGCTCTAGAATTTTTTTAGATGTAAAATAACTGTGATCATTGTTAAATATTGGTAAATTGGCTGGCCTGGTGGCACTGATGGTACGAGATTTCCTGAGGGTTGAGGCACTGGACACCACACCTCACGCTACACCGGCATCCTGTGTTCAGGAATGAGCATGGGCCACTGGAGATTAGCAGGGGAGGAGAAGGACTCAGCATCCTAGGGACTGCTCTCCTTTTCTGGGGGGGTGACCAGCTGTTGGTGCATGCTTGACCCCTAGCGGAGGCTGGGGGCAGCACACTGATTCTGTCTAACATGGGTGGGAAATGTGGCAGATGCTTGATGGGGTGCTCACACGGTAGCATGCGTGGTGCCGTTGCTGGTGTCACTGCATGCTCTGCACTTGAAGGGGGAGGAAACTGGAGGGGAAACTGCTCTCAGCCGATGAAGGGAAAGTTTACAGGTCCTGCCCCTGACTAGTCATGGCAATGGTACACTGGATCCATTCTTGGTGGGGGTGGGCCCCCTTCCAGCCCCACCAGGGGGGCAAGCCCTGGGGTATAACTGGCACTGGCTGGTAGACATTGGGGTGATGGGGCTGGGATTCCTCCAGAGTGTGAGGGCCATGTAACAAAGGGGTAGAAATATGACCAACAACAAAAAACATATGGATACACTGGTGTGGGTCAAGTTCCTGACACCAAGGAGGTCCCCAGTGATTTGAGGACTGCTGATGTGGTCCCCCTTCAGAAAAGCAGCAGGAAGGACAAGTCAGGAGACTACAGGTCCATCAGTCTGACATTTATAGTGGAGAACATACTAGAGGCCATACTGGGAGAAAGACTCGTGGACTTTGTCAAGGTAAACGTGTTTCGAGACAACTGGCAGCTTGGGTTCACCGGGGGATTTTCTGCCAGATGAGCCTGATATTGTTTCTGGACTGGGTGACTAAGCTGGCCAGCAAACGACAGGTAGTAAAATACAGTATCTACACTTCACTATATCCTTTGATTCAGTCCCAAAAGGAGACTGGTCAAGAAACTGAATGACCTGGGGTGGAGGAATGGACAACATGGGTAGAAAGGTGGTTGAGGGGGAGAATATAGAGAGTAATGGTAAAAGGGGAGTTCTAGGATGTTAAAGAGGTAACAAGTGGGGCACTGTAGGTCTTGGTCCAGGAGCCACTTCTTCTTTTTTTTTTTTTTTTATTTAAGTCTTAGATTACATATGCCTTTGAGGTAAGAGCTCTTTTACAAAGGTTCCACATCAGTAGAAAGGATAGACTAAACAGGACAGTAAAGTACAGTACAATAAAGTGTAAACAGAAGGTACAAAACTCATAATGGATACAAAATCATAATGGACAGTCAATATAAAACAACAGAGAGAGACATTATGCAATCAGTTTCAAGCACAGGAAAATGCATACAGTACATTGATATCAGCCAGTAGGCTTTGTCAAGACAAACAGGGCACAGGGTGTAGGAAGGGATATGGGAAGGTGGGCTGGGAAGAGTAAGAGAGAGGGGGTGGGAGTGGAGGACATGAGGAGAGGTGGGGCAAGGGGAGGAAAGGTGGAGATCGGGGTAGGGGAGATGCATGGGGGAGGGGTAGGAGGCAAGAGAGCTACGTTTCAAGAGGTCAAGTGCTAAGGTCGAGATTTGGGAAAACATGGTTAAGGGAGACAGTTACAGGTGCTAGCTGCAGAGATTAGTGACCAATGCTTAGATTTGAATGGGCCCAGCTTAGTTTCCGGAAGCAATGTCACTGTTGAAAGCATTCATCCAGAGTCCCTGTAGATGAATGATCTTTTCCCCTTGGGGGTTCAGTGATGAGGGACCTGTAGGACCTAAGATTCAGAACTTCGGATGCGGCGTGGATTGTGAGGGGGGCTTAGAAGATCTTGTTCTCCAGGTGGCAAGAGGTCTAAGGTTATTTTCTTGGCCATCAGGCACGTTCGGTATTTGATGCGATTTTTAAGCTGTAGCCAACCAGTTAGTGCATAGAGGTCACACATGTGGGTGAGATGGTGGGCTCCTAAGACGAGATGACATGCCTCATTAAGAGCAGTGGAGATACGCTGTAGGGTGGTATCAGTCACAGAGCCATAGATGATCAGTCCATAGTCAATTACAGAAATAATAGAGCTCTGTACAGCTATCCTTAAGGCTTCAGGGGTCATAGATTTCCTGTGTCTGTAGAGTAGACCAATATGAATATTTACAGCTTTAGCAACGTTATCTATATGCACACCATATGATAGGTTCCTGTCTGTGGCGATACTTAAAGAATTGCACCTGTTTGAGGGCAATACCAAGGCAGTTAATGATAATCAGGGGATGTTGGCTGTGCTTGTCATGGGAGCTGCTGAAGAACAAAAACTTAGTTTTTTTTATAGATTAGTATCAGCTTGTGATGACTAAACCATTTCTCTACCGAAGCAAATCCAAGTTGTCGCTGGTTCTCAAAGGTATAGGCTCTGAGTGAGTTGTGTGAATTATGGCATCATCTGTGTAGAGTAGGATTTGTTCAGGGCAGCAGCTTGGAAGACTGTTTAGAAACAGACTAAATAGGAGTGGGCCCAGGATGGACCCATGAGGAACCCCAGCATGAACAGGTCTTGGGTCAGAGAGGATGATGACAATTTTGACTTGTTGAGTGCTGTTGTCCAGATTACTTTTTAAACCAGGTAGTGGAGGCAGAGGAGAGCCCTGCATTAAGCAGTTGTTCCAGTAGTAGAGGGTGATGGACTGTGTCGAATGCGTTTGTCAAGCCAATGAAGGCAGCACCAACTAATTGACCATGGTCCAGGGAGCTGTGAATAGAACCATTGAATTCCATAGGGGCAGAGGTGGTGCTATGCCCTTTTCTGAACCCATATTGTTGGGCACATTGGATCTTATGTTTGTCAAGATATTCAGTAAGCTGGTCAGCTACAATGTGTTCAAGAGCTTTAGAGAGAGGTGATAACATGGAGATAGGCTGGTAATTCACATGAAGAGTCCTGTCTCCACTTTTACGAACATACGAACATACGAAATTGGCCAGCAGATAAAGGCCTAGAGGTCTATCAAGTCTGCTCGAATGTGGAGCTAGCACCCCTTATTCTGCAGCTGCCCCTTCCTTCCACCCTTCCCCTTCATTAACCCTCCCCCTTGTCCTGTCCCATCCTCATTTGAAGCAGTTCACTGTTCTACTGCATACCACTTCAGCAGGTAATGCATTCCACAAAGCCACCACCCTCTCTGTAAAAAAGTGTCTCCTCATCTCCCTCCTGAACCTTCCTCGCTCCAGTCTCACATCATGGCCACTGGTGGCCCTCCCCTTCCTTACTTTGAACATCCCCTCTGTACCCGTCTTGTTTATTCCTTTCATGTATTTAAAGGTTTCAATCATGTCACCCCTGTCTCTCCTCTCATCCAGTGAGTACATGTTCAACTCCTTCAACCTTCTCTCGTATGATAAGTCCCCCAGTCCCTTGATCATCTTTGTCGCTCTCGCTGCACCCTCCAGTAACTTAATGTCCCTCTTCAGATATGGACACCAGTACTGCACGCAGTACTCCAGGTGTGGTCTAACTAATGACCTATACAGTGGCAGAATCACCTCTTCCCTCCTCGAGGATATACCCCTTGCAATACAACCCAGCATTTTGTTGGCCTTTGCAGCTGCCTTTCTACATTGTGCCGAGTTGTTCATTGACCCTGTAATGGGCACACCCAGATCCATCTCCTCCTCTTTCTGGGTTAGCTGCACTCCCCCTAGCTGGTAACTCCTCCTTGGGGTCTTCATCCCAAAATGCAGCACCTTGCACTTTTTGGCATTAAAGCTCAGTTGCCAGGTGTCTGACCAGGTTTCAAGCTTTGCCAGATCATCCTGCAATGCCTGCCATCCCCCTAGGACATCCACCACCGTGCCTACCTTGGTATCATCAGCAAACAGACTGATCTTGCTCTTGATGTCCCATGATATGTCTGCAATGAATATCCCAAACAACACTGGTCCCAACACACAGCCCTGTGGAACACCGCTCATCACTTCCCTTCGGTGTGAGAGCTCCCCACCCATCACCCTCTGTTGCCTTCCCTGCAGCCAGTTTCCTGCCCATTTCACCAGCTTTGCACCCGCCCCTGTGCCTACTAACTTCCTTCCCAGCCTTCCATGTGGCACTGAGTCGAATGCCTTACTGAAGTCCAGATAGAGGACATCCACCGCATGGCCCATGTCCAGTTGCCTAGTTACCCAGTCATAGAACTCCACCAGGTTGGTTTGGCAGGATCTGCCACGTATGAAGCCATGCTGTCTGCTGTCCTGTAGTCCTTTGGCCTCTAGAAGGGCCACCAGCCTCTCCTTCCGGATAGTCTCCATTAGCTTACCCATGATGGATGTGAGGCTCACTGGTCTGTAGTTTCCCGGTTCATCCTTGGGGCCACTCTTGTGGAGGGGCACCACATGAGCCATTCTCCAGTCCTGAGGTACACACCCGGAATGTAGTGAGGCATTAAATAGGTCTGCCAAAGGTCCTGCAAGGACCTCTGCCAGCTCCTTCAGTTCCCTGGTGTATGCCATCTGGGCCTGGCACCTTGTCCACCCTCAGTGCCTTCAAACCCTCTCGAACTCTGCTCTCCATGATTTTCCCATCTGTCACCACTTCCCACCCTGCTTCTGCCATTTCTCCCACCTTGGGTGTCACCCCCCTCTTCTCTTTAGTAAATACTGAGCAGAAGTACTCATTTAGTGCTTCCGCCTTATCGCACCCTGCTTCCACCCAACCCCACTCCTTCCTAATCCTTACTATGTGGTCCTTACAGCTCCTTTTCTCCCTGATGTACTTAAAGAAGTCCTTCTCCCCCTTCTTAATGCCTTGTGCCAGCCTGAGTTCCGTAGATGCTTTGGCTCCCTTACTGCCCTTGTCACCTCCTTCGATTCTGTCAGAGTTCTCCTCCCTGTCCTCCCCCTCCTGTTTTCCTTGTACTTCCTAAAGGCAGCTCTTTTCCTCCTTACCTTTCCATGACCTCCTTGCTCAGCCAGATCGGTTTCTAGCCCTAGCCTTCTTGCTCTGGGCTTTGCAGCAGGTTTTGGTTGCCTCCACTATCCCCAGCTTTATGAGCTCCCACTTCTGGTTAGTGTCCATACTAGATTGAATTCTGGCCAGGTACTCTTTTACCACTTCCCCCATCCTCCCAAAGTCAGCCCTCCTGAAGTCCAGCACTATTGTGCCAGATTGCACTCCTTCCTTGCTAATATCCAATGTGAGCCATACTGAGTGGTGGTCATTCCCTGACAGCGGTTCCTCCACTGTAAGTTCTCTCACAAAGTCCCCATTTGCCAGCACAAGGTCAAGGGTATTCCCTAACCTGGTTGGGTCACTGACCATTTGCAGTAGGAAGCTGTCCTGGAAGGCATCCAGCAGTACCTGGTCCCCTTCTGTTCCTGGTTGTTGGGGTGCTCCAGTCCACTCCTGGCATGTTGAAGTCCCCCACAATCACCACACTACCCTTCTCGCAGGTCCTGCTGATCTGTCCCACTAGTTCCCTGTCTAAATCCTCCATCTGAGATGGTGGCCTGTACACCACTCCCATTCTAAGAATCCTATTCTTGGAATACTGGAATTGCCTCCAAAGTGACTCCGTACTACCCTTCCCTTCCTCCCTTACACACTTCAGTCCTTCCTTCACATATAGTGCCACCCCCCCTCCTTTCCCAATCACCCTGTCCCTACAAAATAACCTGTACCCTGGTACAGACAGGTCCCAGTCACTGTATTGGGTGGCCCATGTTTCTGTGATGGTTGCAATGTCCACCTCTCCCTCTGCCATGAGAACCTGTAACTGCAGTTTTCCTCCCAAGGCTCCTAGCATTAAGTGTAACCACCTTCCACCCTTTCCCCTCCTCCCATCCTGCCCTCCTTTCCTAGCATCACCAACAGTACTTGCCATTTGTCCTTTGTCACTGTTATGGTGGGTAAGCTCATATGGTTTCCCAACCTGTGGTCTTTGCATATCTCTTCCCCAACTGCCACCCCACTCCTAGTTTAAATTCCCAACTTCCTCTATGTACTCCTCCATCCTCTGTTTCAACACTTTCTTTCCCTCCTCACTCAAGTGTAGTCTGTCCTTGGCATAGAGACTACTGTCCTCCTAGGTCCCTCCCACCCCCCAACAGCCCATACCCTTTAGCACAACACCAGGTTCTTAGCCATCCATTAAATTCCTCTATTCTCAGCTTTCCTGTTGTGCTTGCCTTTGGCACCAGAAGTATCTGAAAAATTTACTGATCTTCCTGCCCCCTCACATAATTGTGCTAGTTCCTCAAACCTCCTCTGGACTGTATCTACTGTCTTGTCAGCCAGGTCGTTTATCACAAGATGTATAATTAAATGAGGCTTGTCCCTACCCCTTCTAGCATATTTCAGAACAGACTGTCCCTCCCTTTCCACTGTCATTCCTGGCATGGACTCCACCAAATGCGACTATGCCTCTCCCCCTTGCTACCCCACCTAACTCCTCTTAGTATTGAGCCCCCCAGTACTAAGATTCCACCCCTCTTACTCCCTGCTTGCTTCCATTCATCTCCCTCTCTCATTTACAGCTCCTCTTCTTCCTCCTGCACATTATTTCCCCCTTTTATCCCTGTTGCAATTCTCCCAGCAGAACTTCCCCCTGCTCCAGTTTGGTCCAGTCATTTATCAATTACTCCTCTAATTTCATCATTTCCCTCCTCCACCTTCTTCCTCTCTAGCAGTGCACAACTATTTTCTGAAAGCCCTTCACAAAGGCCCCTTCCCTCTCTTGTCATAGTTTCTCTCCTTTCCACTCCATGACTTTTGCCACTTCTTCGCCTCCCCTCACAAGTCCCTATCTCCTTCTTCCATTTGTCTTTTGTCTCCTGACCTGGTTTCCTCGGCACTTGTTCTTCCTGGCCTGGGCCCCTTTGTCTCTGCTTCCCTTCTTCTGACCCTCTCCTCACCACTGTTGGCTTAAATCTCCCTCCCTCATCTCCCCTTCTTCTTCCCTCCAGTATTGGGCTAAACCCACCCCCAATCTGCCTTGCCTGTCTTAGTTCCTCCTGCAGACCCTCAATCTCCTTTCTAAGTTTTTCTATGTGGTTGCACACTAAACATCCTCCCACACTCCAGGCAATTTTTAGAAAGATTGGTGCACCGCAGTTGTTGCAGCCTACCACCCTACCCATTGCTGTCGTTGCCCACCAGCGACCCCCCACCCTTCCAGATGCAGGATACCAAACACTCCCCCAAGTCTCCCCTCTCCCTCCTCTATCAGTGCAAAACATTTTCTTTATTTCCCTTACCTCCTCTGTTGCACACATTAAGATATATTGAGCAACTGCTTTTTATATTCCTATCCTTCCTATTCACACTCAAAAACAGACTTTAAGTAGCCATTGCACAACCTTCTTCAAACTCCTACTCCTCCTTTCCCCAATGCAATATCAATGTGAAGAAGTAATAATGAAATCTCCTAGATTTGCATTTACTTCCCTTCCACTGAGAGAGCAGTCACCTCTTCACTTGCTGCTGTTCCTTTCCTGGTATGCCCCTCCTACTCCACCACCCCCTTACTATACCCAGTGTTTAGCTCCTGTCAATCAGATTTAACAGGGCATATAATCAAGAGCTGGGGGAAGGGGGGGCCATTTGTGTATCTTTAATACATTTATATGTGACATGAGGGTAGACATACAGGGAAAGTGACCAGGAAAGGCTCACTTAGCTAAGATAGGTGTTTCCAGAGGCTCACTGGGGGGTGGCTAACATGGACCACTTTTATTAATCTTATTTATTTAGTTAGTCTTTGGTAACTGGGTAAGGCCCACTTGGCACAAGTGGCAGTTTTCAGAGGTGACCTGGGAACACTGGGGAGGTTAAGTGACTTACTCAAAATCACACAGCATGTAAGTAGAGGTTATGGGAATCAGACTCTTTTGGATGTATCAAGCTCATTTGCAGCCAAAAACTTTAATCTCCAGAAAAGAGGTTCCTGGATCCTGCTGCCTTTTTTCTGACTCCAATTACGATTCAGATAACTGATAATAAAAGACTGGTAGTTAACAGGGACTGATTCCCTGAATTCACGGATGATAGTAATACCATCACCTTGAAAACCAAGTGGAGTGCAGTTAACTGCCAACTAAACTTTTTCTGGCCCAAAACAAGACTTAAAGAGTGTCTGATACCTTTTGGAAAACTTTAAAAAATGTAATTTTCAGCCATAGTTTAACTGTTATTTCATATACCGTAGCTTCCAGTCTCTTCATTATTTATTATTGAAGAAATTCCAGCAAAAACAAGATCTGCATCTCAGAGAGTTCATCTGCCTTTATAACTATTCCCTACTTGAAATTATAATGCGGTGCTGTGACATCACAATCTGTTGCCATGGAAATACCTGTACTGTCACAGGCAGAGTATTATGGCATTAGATTGGGGAGAAGCAACAGGAGCTGATGAACACTCAAGGAACAATAATCCTGTTTTCATGCATATGACCTCAGTTATAAATAATGTGGATGAGAAATACAAAGGTGATATGAAATTTAAAGATGCTTTGTGTCCAAATATTGTGTTTTTCAAAGTTCTTCTTGAGGCATCAGTGGCTCTTTAAGGGCAACAATTCACAGGTTATAGTACTGTTCTGGAAAGGGCCCTGAAACATGGTATATTAGTTTTTGACAAGAAACAAGCAGCATTTCCCTTTGTAACCATATCTGTCACTTTGAAAAAGACTGGGCTAGATTTTCGAAAGGGGGCACAGGGCTTGCATCCAGCCCTGTGCCACAGGACTTCGAGATCTGAGGGGGGGTCATGTGATGGCTGCTATGGGGAACAGACGTGTCTCAAGTAAGCTCTAGCTATTCTGCTTAATTTAATTCTGTTTCAGCACTCTATCTTGTTTAGCCGGCTACAAACAAGTGTAACCCCCAGGGGGGCGCTACCCTTAGGGCTACTACCCCTGCCTGCCTGCCTCCACTGAGACAGGGTGAGGGGCCCAGATCCGTTGACTGGTGCCTCCACCCAGAGGTCAGGGTTAATACGGTCAAGACTGCCTTGGTTACAGCCCTCTGGGTTACTGTAACCCCCCTTCTGTCCCACTAGTGGCTCACACTGGGTACCAACAATTCTTTTCACCAGTACACTTACCCCCCGGGTAGTATCTCTCGGCTCACTCCGGGGACCCCCTGTAAAGTAAGGTACAGTTATATCACAGTCACTATATAGCAGTTCACCAAGGATGCACAAACCAGTCAGAATGTAGTTGCAACACAATAATCTGATTTATTAAAGGAGGCAGATAACGGGGGAGGGATCAAGTTAATTGGCTTATACTATAATTATCTACCTAGGGCTCTGTGCACAGGCCTAACCCTAAGATTGGCTGTCCCTGGGTACCCAAGCCCTAACGGCTAGTCCAAATGTGGCAGCTGGTTGGGGCCCTTAACACAGATAACTGTTACAATCCTGAGCAAGTCAGAATAGGAGGAAAGTTTAATTAGGCAGTCAGCAGTAGAACAATACAACTGGAAACCACTGTTTACACACTTGGCAGGGAGCTACCCTGATTCAGTACTCACAACTCCAGCAAATAACGATTCCTTCAACACTGGCAGGGCTGAGCCTGAATTTCACCAGCCTCCTCACACATTTATATGGCAAACAACAGAGGGGTACCATACCAGGCAGCTGCTTTCAGGCTTTCACGAACTTGCAGAAGAACTCGGGCAGCAAACGGCAGCTTCAACGTCACGGGTGGACCGAGCGCAATTTAGCAATTCTCTCCAGTCCTCTCAGGTTGAGCCTGGTAGGTAGCTGGGCTGGCACCAGCCTCCTCCAACCGCATGCCGGTGGATTTAATCCGACTTGCTCAAAAAGGCAAAAGCGGCCCCACAGGCCTTCATGCACTTCCCACGCAGACACTCTGCAAGCGCAGAAGCACACAGCTCCTTCCTTCACCTCAGGCACTACGCAACTACTTTGGCAGCCTTGAGCACTCCACCTCAAGCGGGCACTACCCATTTCCATTGGCTGGCTGAACATGGCAGTCACTTCCTCTGGTCCTCAGTGGTGCGAAAAAGCACCATAGCCCATAATACCTTTCTCAAGGACGAGCAGTTTCCCCATTGGTCAGCCGATTCTGTAAGGTCCCAGGGTACTGATTGGTCCATTTCAGCAGTTCTGGACCAAAATGGAGGAGACCACCAAAACAGTCCTCACTGCAAAAGGAAGGCAGGTTAGAACAACCACATTATCATTATTATTTTACATTATTCCCAACAGACAATCGCATCCTCCAGAGAACTCCCTCTGCACCGCTAGCGATGGCAGAAAGGAGATATTTTTTCAGAGTCCCGGGCGGGACTCGGGCATGCAACCAAATAGCCCCCCTCCCAGTTCAATTAATTATGACTGCAACAGGCAGTCCTTAAAGAGATAGCATACGGAGGCTTCAAAAACACTCACCAGCTGCCCATTTAAATGGCTTTATGCTGATCACCAACTAGGCATGGAGCATAGAAACAAGCTCCGGGAAAACCATTAGAAACCCCCATTTGCAAGGGGGTTACACCAGAGAACCTTATCCTAATATTGTCGGCAGTCTACTAAAACAACTGAGCTGTTCCTGTATGGAGGTGGAAATGAAGGATCTCCCTCCACTGCATACCCCACCAACCACACCAACAAGGGATAAGCAGGCTAAACGGGCAAAGGCTCAAGCATCTGCCACGGCATCACTACCACCAACCCAGGCCGCATTGACAGAATCCAAGTTCCAGGAGGGCCTTGAATCCATTAAAGAACATCTCAATTGATCTCCATATGGTCAAGTACACTGTTGAAGAGCTTGTTATCTGCACAGGGGATAACAAAGCCAGAATTTCATCGTTGGATGATTGGCGCAATAGAAATGACCCTGAATTAACTGCGCTGAGCCACAGACTGAGGAAGGTAGAGGATAAGATGGAAGACCTCGAAGGAAGGTCCAGACAGAATAATTTAGTAATTTTAGGTCTCCCTGAAAGAGAGGAGGGTTGGGACTCTGTCCTATTTGTGCAAAAGCTGTGTGAAAAGCTGGCAGGCCCTTCCCCCAATGGGCCCACCTATATTATCGAGCGAGTACATGGGGCCCTGCGTTCAATTCCCCCACTGGGTGCCCCTCCTAGACCATTGATCTTTTGTCTCCTCAATTTCCCAGACAAACAGCATATTTTGGGAGGAATTAAGGATATTAAGGAAGTGCAGTGGGAGGGAAAGAGACTTAGGACTGCCCAGGACCTCCCGTACACCATGCGGCAAAGAAGAGCTGCCCTGCACCCATTGATTGTTAAATGAATCACAGCGGGGATAAAGTTTAAAGTAAAGTACCCTGCTCTGCCGCAGGTTTCTATCAAGGATCAGTGGCATTCTTTTTATTCCAAAGAGCAAGTGAGATTTGCCCTATGTAATTTACTCTCAGATTTGTTCAAGTGATGCCCAAATGCTGTCCTGGATCGAGTTTACAGCCTGCGTACTATGCGGATCATCACTTTGAACTGGTGGATGTAAGTGATTGTTTTTTTGTGGATCTGGACTTGGTGCACCTCGCGCTGATATTTCTTCTTCTGTTTTGGTTCTCTTTCTGGCTTCAGGATGCAGAGACTGTTTCCTTGCGACATACCCAGGGAGCCGACTGGCGTTCTTTCCTTGTGAACCTCAATGTCTTGTTGAATATTGGGGCAGAAGCTGCAGTTAAATTTTATTTAATTATTGACTCTGGACTCACTTATTTCTTTTTGATGGAAGACTCTTTAAGGGAATCTAACTTGGCCTGGTGGACCTGTACTCTGCTTCCACCATGTGATTGTAGGTGATAACTACGACTAATCTGGTTTACTTTACAGGAGCCCGGCTAAGTTTTTATTTTCAGCCACTTCCTAAGGGTTCTCTACAAGTCCATTACCAGGCCTGTGTGTTCCTTTTGATTTAGTTTCCCTGGAATTGGACTTTATGCCTCATTATGGGGCTAGTTTTTCAATGATTACCCATGTGAAAGGGACATGCATCTTGAGATAATGTATCTATGGTAGGGCTGGGGGGGGGGCAATGTTTGAATTGGTTTTCCCTTTTCCTTAAGGACCAGTGTTCTCTTCTCCTCCTAGCTATTTCCCCTTGGGTCTCATCCTTGGGATTACCGATCCCCCTTTTATTGGGAGACAAGTCCAATAGGAAGACCCCGGCATTGGCAGGCTGGTGTCCTTGAACCTGGCCTCTATTTTAACACCTCCTTATTTAGTCCTTTTGATTTGGGGTCCTTACACTGTTCTTATACAGAAGGGAATGCCGGATTGGGCCTGCATTTTCTTTCAAGGCTGTAGCCTTAACTCTGTTATATATGACTATGAATTGAGTGCTGTATTCATTATGGCTAAACTATAAGCAGAAGGGGAATGGGGAAGGGCACGTGCTCTGATTAGTATGATGAATTACGATCCGGTTGGTTTGGAGTTTCAGTCATTAGGATTTGGAATGGTAGGGAGGAGGGGGCAGTTTTGAAAGCTTAGGTTATTCTCATGTTACTGTTTATTTACCTGTTGTCTACTTTGCTAGCTTGTGGGGGTAAATGTGGGGGGTGGGGTGGAAGGATGGTCCTCTGCTTATTTTCTGGGGGCTCTACTGTACCGAGTTCTACTGCTTGTCTTTGCTGGGATGGGGAGGGAGGGGTGGGGGTTGGGAAGCCTGGCTTGTCAAGGTGCTTTATTGGGGTTCCTTTATGCACCTGGTACAGCTCTATAGAGAAGATGGGGAAGGCCCTTGGTAATTCCTGCCACAGCATTTGTTATGAGGGGTCAGTATAATATTATTAGCTGGAACATAAGAGGGGATCATGATCATTGTAAGCATACTATGATCTTAAAACATCTCCAGCAGTTGAGGGTGTACTTTGTTTGTCTCCAGGAGACCCACATCAAGCAGGAAGACCTTTCATTGTTGAGGATGCTCTGTGTCAGACAAGTTTTTGGGGCAGGATCTTCCTCCAAGCGAGGGGGCATGGCAATTTTGGTGGACAAGTCAGTGCCAATTGTAATGGTGAGCAAGAAGTGGGACCCATCGGGTCACTATATTGTCCTTTAAGGCACTTTTGAATTATATCCTGTAGTTATTAGCTCCATTTATGGCCCAAATGTAGATGAGCCATGGTTTTTCGTTGACTTGATGTCAGTGGTGGTAGTGGATCCTCCCAGGCTTACTGTAGTAGATGGAGATTGGAATATTGTGCTCCAATCTGAGACTGAGCACTCTGATTGTAAGAAAGTGGGCCTATCTCTGGCCCAGAGGGCTATACAAGACTTTATGGCTAGCACTTGGACTTTAGATGTGTAGCGCACTTTGAATCCTACGAGTCGACAGTATACATATTTCTCTCCGTCCCATAACACTTTATCTCATATAGATTTTTTCTGCTTAGTGTTGCCACCCTCCCTTGGGTTGTGGAGGTTGACATCCACCCTAGGGTTCTCTCTGACCACTCCCCAGTTAGTCTTTCTCTCCTTCTTGGACCAGGGTTAAAGAGAGATTCCCTTTGGTGCCTTAACACACAGTTGCTCTGAAAGCCCTTCCTGGTTGAGCATATACAAAATTTTATCTCCTCCTTTCTGGAGATCAACATAGGATCCATAACTAGGATAGATCTTGTCTGGGCCACAATTAAATGTGCACTCCAGGGGGACTGTATCTGCTTGGCAACCATGCAAGCAAGGCTGGGTAAGTCACAAATGAATTCTATCTTGAGAGATATAACTCTCCTAGAACATTCCCTGCATGGTGCTTCCCCAGAGTCAGAGTGGGCCAAGCTACATTGGCTCCAGTCCTAATATGCAGATATAATGGCCCAAAAGGCGGAGCTTTCCCACAACACACTAAAATGAGATACTTCGAGTCGAGTGAGAGAGTGGGGAAGCTTCTTGCACTTAGGCTTAGGCAGATTGAGACTGCCAGGTTCATCCCCAGCATATGTCCATCCCTGGTAGAAGAAGTCACCACCAATCCAAATTACATAATTTCCATTTTAAGTGCTTATTATAAAAACCTTTATGCTACTGAGGACCCTCTGGACTTGGAGCCGATCACCATTTCTAGCTATCTGAATTCAGTCACTCTACCTAGTCTCTTGCCCCAGTGGGCCACAGGTTTAGGATCCCCAATCACAATCCTCAAAGTAGAGCAGGCCATCAGATTCCTACCTTTTGACAAAGCTCTGGGCCCTGGCGGCCTCCTGAACAATTTATATAAAGTATGCTCTGCCCAACTTGCACCATTCCTGACTGATGTTTACAATTTCTGGTATGATAATGGGGTTAGTGATCATTCCTTCTTGGAAGCATTAATAACCTTTATTATCAAACCTGGCAAGGACCCACTACTTCTTGGCAATTATCAACTAATTTCTCTGCTTAACACGGATGTTAAAATTCTGGCAAAAATTCTGGCTGTCTGACTGGCTCCACTCATGGGCGATCTTATTGGCTATGACCAAGTTGTTTTTATTTCGGTTTGGCCCTCTTGAGATCATTTGAGGAAGCTCCTCCACTTGCTCTTAGCATCGAGGGAATCAGTGGTACCTTCATCCCTGGTCTCCCTCAATGCTGAGAAAGCCTTCAACCGAGTCTCCTGGAATTTCTTTTTCTCCTCCCTTGCCAGGTTTGGGATCCCTGATGGCTTCATTAAATGGGTCTGGACACTGTAATCAGGCCCCACAGCCACAGTATGGTGCAATGGCCTTATCTCTGTGCCTTTTCCCTGCAGCGTGGAACCCGCCAGGGTTGTCTAATGCCTCCCCTCCTTTTTAACTTTTATTTGGAGTCCCTTGTTCATAGGTTAACTTCTCTTACTAACTTGACTGGTATCCAGCTTCATGGTAAGCGATACCGCCTCTCAGCCTATGCAGATGACCTTTTACTGCACATTGAGAACCCCATTTCCACTGTACATGTTCTCCTTGAGGAGTTGAGTATATTCTCCAAAGTTTTCTCTTATAAACTCAACCTCTCAAAGTCCCAGATTTTTCCTCTTAACCACCACCTCATGAGGGCCGATCTCTCAGGCTTGAGTCTGACTTGGATGCCCCACACCTTGACTTATTTAGGGGTTAAAATTGCTAGAGATGTACCCTCTATGATGCAGGAAAATCTTACTAAGTTAATTTCAGTCCTTGAGGCTGACCTGAATAGGTGGAGCACCTTGCCAATGTCCCTTTGTGGAAGCCTAAAAGTCCTTAAAATGAATGTTCTCCCACGTATACTATACCCGATTGGTATGTTAGGCTTGTTCCTCACTAAATCCTGGTTTTGCCGGCTGCATGAGAATGCTAAATGATTTTCTCTGGAAAAACAAAAGAATTTGACTAGGATATGTTAAACTTACAGCACCTAAGCTGAGGGGAGGGGGGCCTTGACCATCCATCATTCTTTATTTACTATTGTGCCCAGTATATCAGTAAGCTGGCTCACTGGATAGAGGACTCCCCTGCCCAATGGGGCCAGCTCCTATACACCCATATGGGTAGAGAGTGAGGCAGCTCTGGTGAAAAAAGCCAGATGTTCCCTTTCAGCTTTGGTGTACCAACTTCCTTCTCGTCTCCCTGGTTATCTTAAAAATTCCCCCAACGGCTGGTCCTTGAATGCTCCATGTCAGCTACAGAAACACCTATCTTTCAACTGACATGACTCATTGAACCAATCCCTTTTTAACAACTCCCATTTCCAGATAGGCAATCTTCCCATCCCACCCTCCTTTTGCCCTAGATTGCAGCATAGTACATTTTGGGACTTCTGTAATGGGGCCACCTTAATACCATTCTCCTTGTTACAAGATAAATTTTGTTTTCATAATACTGACATTTTCAAATATTGGCAATTAAGACATGCTATTCTTGCATTTCTAGGCTCTAAACCCTGGTTATTACCATCCTGAGAAGACCTGTTTGTGGCATTTAGAGTGGCAAAGCAGCCGCTTGCAGTCTCTGGGGTATATAAGTCCCTGCAAGACCTTAACCCAGAGCTACCCCAAGGAGTCTGCTACTACTGGACCTAGACCCTCTCCCTTCCTACAGACCCGATCTACTGGGGTAAAATCAGGAAAACCAATTCTAGAGTCATTAAACAGGACAGGCTGAGACTTATCCAATTTAACATTATGCACAACCTGTACTATACCCCCACGAGACTGCATGCAATAGGGAAACTTGCCCCCCCTGTCATAAATGTGGGGAGGCGGCAGGATCCCTTTTTCACATGTTATGGGTATGCCAGAAAATCTGAGATTTCTGGACTGCTATTCAAAACATTCTAGATCTGATTTTGGGCATTGATCCCCTCTTCACCCCAGAAGCATGCCTACACTCTCTGTTCCCACAGGACACATCTAAGGTTCAGAAAGCCCATCTCTCTTTAGTTGCTGCCACTACCAAGTTGGTTATCTTAAGGCATTGGATAGAGTCAGTTGCTTTGGCTTCTCAGAAGGAACTAGAAGGGAACGGATCCGATTTGTTACAGTACAGTAGCTTCTTCTTGTTTTTACATTGTTTCTTGTGGATTTTACTTGGTAGAAGGTTATTTCTTTTCTTTCTTACTACTTCTAAGGGGTTAGCAGAGTATTGTTT
This sequence comes from Neoceratodus forsteri, assembly GCA_016271365.2. Classification (NCBI taxonomy): domain Eukaryota; kingdom Metazoa; phylum Chordata; order Ceratodontiformes; family Ceratodontidae; genus Neoceratodus; species Neoceratodus forsteri. Next base: position 25,376,797 of record JADMNL010000035.1, on the reverse strand, counting down.
TGGGGCTGTTGGAATTTTGAAAACTGTTTTGGTGGCTATAAGTGGGCTCTTTTGTTTGATGCTTCACTGTGTAGCAGGCTGCATTTGTAGATGCCTATTTCTTCTGATTTAAAACCTATTTGGTGTGATTTAACTGGGGCTGTTTCTTTGAATCAGAGACCTATATCTTCTAATTTCAAGCCTATTTTGATGTGTTGTTGGTGAAGCTGTTTGAATTGGAGACCTGTTTCTTTTGGTAGCAAACCTATTTTGGGGGCTTTGAGTATAACTGTGATTCATGTTTGCTAGCTTCACTAGCTGCAAAGGTTAGTGCATAGTGGGGGAAGGGTGCTAATGGTCTGACCGGGGCCTCAGCTACCTGATTGTTTCTGGAAGACTTGAGTTGGCCCCACCCCCAACTCCTCACCCCACCCGCCCCTGGTCCATGATTTCCTTTATACTAGGGGTTCTGACATCACTTCCCCATATGGGCAAAGGATATGCACCTGTCATAGCAGAGGCAGACATTCAGGAAAGGAACAGCAGTGAGTGAAGAGGTGACTTCTATCTCAGTGGAAGGGAAGTAACTGCAAATCTAGGAGCTTTCATTGTTACTTCTTTGCATTCCTATTGCATTGTGGAAAGGAGGAGTAGGAGTTTGAAGAAGGTTGAGCAATAGCTACTTAAAGTCTCTTTGAGTTTGGATAGGAAGGTTAGGAATATAAAAAGCAGTTGCTTAATCTTTCTAAATATGTACAACAAAGGGGGTAAGGGAAATTAAGAAAATAATGTTTTGCACTGATACAGGGGGAGAGGGGAGACTTGGGGAGGGTTTGGTATCCTGCATCTGGAAGGGTGGGGGGTCGCTGGTGGGCAATGATAGCAATGGGTAGGGTAGTAGGCTGCAACAACTGTGGTGCACCAATCTTTCTAAAAATTGCCTGGAGTGTGGGAGGATGTTAAGTGTGCAACCACATAGAGAAACTCAGAAAGGAGATTGAGGGCCTGCAGGAGGAACTAAGACAGGCAAGGCAGACGGGGGGTGGGTTTAGCCCAATACTGGAGGGAGGAAGAATGGGAGATGAGGGAGACCGATTTAAGCCAACGGTGGTGAGGAGAGGGTCAGAAGAAGGGAAGCAGGGACAAGGGGGCCCAGGCCAGGAAGAACGATTGCCGGGGAAACCAGGTCAGGAGACAAAAGACAAATGGAAGAAGGAGATAGGGACTTGTGAGTGGAGGCAAAGAAGTGGCAAAAGTCATGGAGTGGAAAGGAGAGAGCAGGTTACTATGAAGAGAGAGGGAGCGGGCATTTGTGAAGGGTCTTCGGAAAATAGTTTTGCACTGCTAGAGAGGAAGAAGGTGGAGGAGGGAAATGATGAAATTAGAGGAGTAATTGATAAATGCCTGGACCAAACCGGAGCGGGGGGAAGTTCTGCTGGGAGAACTGCAACAGGGGCAAAAGGGGGAAATAATGTGCAGGAGGAAGAAGAGGAGCTGGAAATGAGAGAGGGAGATGAGTGGAAGCAAGTAGGGAATAAGAGTGGTGGAATCTTAGTGCTGGGGGACTCAATACTAAGAGGAGTCAGGTGGGGTAGCAAGAGGGAGAGGCATAGTCGCATTTGAGTGGAGGCCTTGCCAGGAATGACAGTGGAAAGGGTGGGTCAATCTGTTCTGAAATATGCTAGAAGGGGTAGGAACAAGCATAATTTAATTATACATCTTGGGATGAACGACCTGGCTGACAAGACAGTAGATACAGTATAGTCCAGAGGAGGTTTGAGGAACTAGGACAATTATGTGAGGGGGCAGGAAAATCAGTAACTTTTTCAGAGATACTTCCAGTGCCCAAGGCAAGCACAACAAGAAAGCTAAGAATAGAGGAATTTAATGGATGGCTAAGAACCTGGTGTTGTGCTAAAGACTATGGGCTGTTGGGGGGGTGGGAGGGACCTGGGAGGACAGTAGTCTCTATGCCAAGGACAGACTACACTTGAGTGAGGAGGTAAAGAAAGTGTTGAAACAGAGGATGAAGGAGTACATAGAGGAAATAGAGAATTTAAACTAGGAGCGGGGGGTGGCCATTGGGCAAGAGACATGTAGAGACCACAGGTTGGGAAACCATACGAGCTTACCCCCATAACAGTGACAAAGGACAAATGGCAAGTACTATTGGTGATGCTAGTAAAGGAGGGCAGGATGGGAGGAGGGGAAAGGAAAGGGTGGAAGGTGGTTACCCTTAATGCTAGGAGCCTTGGGAGGAAAACTGCAGAGTTACAGGTGCTCATGGCGGAGGGAGAGGTGGACATTGTAGCCAGCATAGAAACATGGGCCACCCAATACAATGACTGGGACCTGTCTTTACTAGGGTACAGGTTATTTCATATGGACAGGGTGATTGGGAAGGGAGGGGGTGTGGCACTATATGTGAAGGAAGGACTGAAGTGTGTAAGGAAGGAAGGGGAGGAGGGTAGTACGGAGTCAATTTGGATGCAAATCCAGGATTCCAAGAAAAGGATTCTTAGAATGGGAGTGGTGTACAGGCTGCCATCTCAGATGGAGAAGTTAGAGAGGGAACTAGCGGGACAGATCAGCAGGACCTGCGAGAAGGTTAGTGTGGTGATTGTGGGGGACTTCAACATGCCAGGAGTGGACTGAAGTACCCCAACAACCAGGAACAGAAGGGAGCAGGTACAGCTTGATGCCTTCAAGGACAGCTTCCTGCTGCAAATGGTCAGTGAACCAACCAGGTTAGGGAGTACCCTTGACCTTGTGCTGGCAAATGGGGACTTTGTGAGAGAACTTACAGTGGAGGAACCGCTGTCAGGGAGTGACCACCACTCAGTATGGCTCACATTGGATGTGGGCAAGGAAGGAGTGGAATCTGGCACAAGAGTGCTGGACTTCAGGAGGGCCGACTTTGGGAGGATGGGGGAAGTGGTAAAAGGGTACATGGCCAGAATTCAATATAGTATGGACACTAACCAGAGGTGGGAGCTCATAAAGCTGGGGATAGTGTCATTAGCAGTGTCAGTGGCTCAGTAGGTAGCACACTCGCCTCTGATGCCGGGAGATCAGAGGGCTGTGGGTTCAGTTCCCACATCTGGCACTTGGGTAAATATCCCAGTACTGACACTGTAGTGCAGCAGGAGAGGGGTGCTACACTTCTGAGGTGCCGTCTTTCGGATGAGACATTAAACAGAGGTCCCATCTGCCTGGATTGGTGGTAGTTCAGGTGGATGTTAAAGATCATATATCACTTATCGAAAAGACTAGGGGAATTTCTCCAGTGTCCTGGCCAATTTTCCCTCATTCACTAAAAATACCACCAACAGCTTAATTTGGTTCAAGGTCAGTTGCAATTCATCTGTATCTCCCTTCCCAGGTCGTGCCTGAAAATAGGCAGGATTTGTCTAGTGCACTTACCCGGTCAACAAAAACTAAATAAAGAAATAGTGGAGGCAACCAAAACCTGCTGCAAAGCCCAGAGCAAGAAGGCTAGGGCTAAGAAACCGAGCTGGTTGAGTAAGGAGGTCATGGAAAAGGTAAGGAGGAAAAGAGCTGCCTTTAGACAGTACAAGAAAACAGGGAGAGGGGAGGACAGGGAGGAGTACTTGATGGAATCGAAGGAGGTGACACGGGCAGTAAGGGGAGCCAAGGCATCTACGGAACTCAGGCTGGCACAAGGCATTAAGAAGGGGGAGAAGGACTTCTTTAGGTACAACAGGGAGAAAAGAAGCTGTAAGGACCACATAGTAAAGATTAGGAAGGAGTGGGGTTGGGTGGAAGCAGAGTGCGATGAGGCAGAAGCACTAAATGAGTACTTCTGTTTAGTATTTACTAAAGAGAAGAGGGGAGTGACACCCAAGGTGGGAGAAATGGCAGAAACCTGGGGGGAGGGGGTAACAGATGGGGAAATCATGGAGGGCAGAGTTCGGGAGGGTTTGAAGGCACTGAGGGTGGATAAGGCGCCAAGCCCAGATGACATCCACCCCAGGGTACTGAAGGAGCTGGCCGAGGTCCTTGAAGTACCTTTGACAGACCTATTTAATGCCTCACTACATTTGGGGTGTGTACCTCAGGATTGCAGGATGGCTCATGTGGTGCCCCTCCACAAAAGTGGCCCCAAGAATGAACCAGGAAACTACAGACCAGTGAGCCTCACATCCATCGTGGGTAAGCTAATAGAGACTATCCTGAAGGAAAGGCTGGTGGCCCTCCTAGAGGCCAAAGGACTACAGGACAGCAGACAGCAGACAGCATGGCTTCATACAGGGCAGATTCTGCCAAACCAACCTGGTGGAGTTCTATGACTGGGTAACTAGGCAACTGGACAGGGGTCATGCAGTGGATGTCCTGTATCTGTACTTCAGTAAGGCATTCAACTCAGTGCCGCATTGAAGGCTGGGAAGTAAGTTAGTAGGGAGGGGCAGGTGCAAAGCTGGTGAAATGGGTAGGGAACTGGCTTCAGGGAAGGCAACAGAGGGTGGTGGTGGGTGGGGAGCTCTCACACCCAAGGGTAGTGATGCGCGGTGTTCCACAGGGCTCGGTGTTGGGACCAGTGTCGTTTAGGATATTCATTGCAGACATATCATTCATTGGACATCAAGAGCAAGATCAGTCTGTTTGCTGATGATACCAAGGTAGGAGCAGTGGTGGATGACCTGGGGGGATGGCAGGGGTTGCAGGATGATCTGGCAAAGCATGAAACCTGGTCAGACACCTGGCAACTGGGGTTTAATGCCAAAAAGTGCAAGGTGCTACATTTTGGGATGAAAAAACCAAGGAGGAGTTACCAGCTAGGGGGAGTGCATCTAGCCCAGACAGAGGAAAGGAGAAGGATCTGGGGGTGCTCATTACAGAGTCAATGAACAACTCGGCACAATGTAGGAAGGCAGCTGCAAAGGCCAACAAAATGCTGGGTTGTTTTGCACGGGGTATATCCTCGAGGAGGGAGGAGGTCATTCTGCCACTATATAGGTCATTAGTTAGACTGCACCTGGAGTACTGCGTGCAGTACTGGTGCCCGTATCTGAAGAGGGACATTAAGTTACTGGAGGGGGTGCAGCGCAGGGTGACAAAGAGGATCAAGGGGCTAGGGGACTTATCATACAAGAGGAGGCTGAGGGAGTTGAACATGTACTCACTGGATAAGAGGAGGGACGGGGTGACATGGTTAAAACCTTTAAGTACATGAAAGGAATTAACAAGACAGGTACAGAGGGGCTGTTCAAAGGACGGGAGGGGAGGGAAGGGACACCGGGGCCATGATATGAGACTGGAGGGAGGAGGGTTCAGGAGGGAGTTGAGGAGACACTTTTTTACAGAGAGGGTGGTGGCTGGTGGAATGCATTACCTGCAGAAGTGGTATCCAGTAGAACAGTGGACTGCTTCAGAAGGGGATGGGACAGGACAAGGGGAGGGTGAATGAAGGGGAAGGGTGGAAGCGAGGGGCAGCTGCAGAATAAGGGGTGCTAGCTGCACATTCGAGCAGACTTGTTAGACCGCTAGGCCTTTATCTGCTGGCAAATTTCATATGTTCGTAGGCTTCCACTCCCTCCTCCATGAAGTGGTACCATGAGATTTTATCTGCTGTCCAATTGGAGAAGCACATTGCTAGTCTCTGGCATAGACTGGATGCCTATAGAACACTAAGGGAACCTCTTTTGGCTTTACTATCCCTTTGGTGTTCTTGATCAGTTGCCTTTATTATCTTGTATCCCAGTAACTATGACACATGGGCTTGGGGGGTTGGTGGGAGGTGGGGGTGTTCGTTATTTGCTTGTTCGTGTACTGTAGTCTTTGGCTGTGTGCTTTGATTGTTTTGACTAAAGCAGCAATACTAGATTCACTCTGTTTTTTGCCTTCATATGCTGCTGGAAATCAATAAGGTATGTTAAATAAAAAAAATAAAAAAAATCTGAGGTGCGCCAACTCCCTTTGCTGCAACTGCACCTGAATTTCCATTCTCAGGTATAGTTGTGACAGTTTCCATGATTTACAGCAGCTTGTGCCAATGCTCTGGCACAAGCACAGTTATTTTTACTCCCATGGGGTGGCGCACAATAGAACACAAAACTGAGGTGTAAGATGCAACAATCGGCACAAGGGATGGAAAATCCTGATCACCGACAGGGAAATGCTGCATGCCCTGTGCATTATATGTTTGGTGCACTAGGGGCTTGCTGCATTCCTGGAGCTCTGAAAATCCGGCCCTGTATCTCCTCACATAAATAAGGGAGTTAGGGGTTTTAATGGACAACCACATCTCAGTAAGAGCAACAAAAATCAAAATTTATGATATTGGGTTCAAACCACAAAGCCATTCCACTAAGCAAAAAAAGAAAAATCAGAAAAGGAGACCAGCTGTAAGAAGCAATAGGTAGGTTGAGGAGCATAAAGTGTAAAAAAAATGAAAAAGAAACAATAATGGTGTCAAAAAGGGCCTATGGGCAATGCTTCAAATGGTGAATCCATAAAGTAGGAGAAAGCTTAAGACATTCAGCAGTGCATTGCCATCTAAGGTCAGATTCCACTATTTGCACTAATGAAGTTTGATCCAGTAACTGCTGCTGTAACACATACTTGCAGCAGATTCTCCAGATCATAACCAGGAAAAAAATCAGCAACAACAACATGGAATGATCATGTTTTGAGGACATATCCATAACTGATCCATAAATAAGGGCGTCAAAAGTTAGGGAGCACCAAAAGAGGTCTGCCCAGATAATACCTAAGAAGGACCAAAAAGAGAAAATATAAGGACACTCAAAATACAAGTGAGTAATGGTTTCCAAAGTGTCCTGGCAACAGTCCCTTGGACAAAATCATTCTGTGATACTCTTATGCTTGTTGCTACCCTTTACATTGAACTTGCCATGGCAGTATTGCCATGCCACATCCCAATAATTGGGTGGGAAATGGGCATCATTCAAGTACAATAAGGTCTGTCATTTAAGGGTGGGTGGCAACCTTGGCATAATATCAACAGCGATGGAAAGAAATGCCTTGTAAAAGGCCTTTCTGTGCTGGGTACAAATTAAGTCCCAGAACAGGCAATACTGCTTAACAAACTTCAAAAAGGGGTCTAAAAACACAGGAGAATGGCTAACCTACCAGAAAAAGGCATCAGTCAGCTTCATGCTACCTGGTGGGGCATCATCCACTCCAATACCCAATACTTCCAAGCAGAAGGAGGACTGGAGGACCAGGGGACAATATTATAATGAAAAAAATACTATAAAAGAAAGCTATGGGATTCACCATATTCAGCCCTCCATCTGCATAGGTGAGATAAAGAATGTCTCACTTAAAGGGACTGAGTCTACTACCCCAAATTATAGTAAAAATATTACTATACAGGCGTGTTTCAAAATGAAGGGGAAGGGGGGAAAATGGCACTTACATAAAAAACACAGAAATAAAAAAAGTTATAACTATGCCAATTCTCTTCCATTTCAAGAATTGCCAGGACTTCCAAAGCATCAGCTTGACTGCCCTGGTATCCAAGGCCTGACTCAAATTCAAGTCAGGTAAGTTTGTGCATCCAAAATAAATACCTAAACGTTTAACTGGTTTCAAGGTAACTGCTATGTTCCCAATGGAGGATGGAACAAACTCATGTTTCCTAATGGGTATTACCTGATATTTAGAGTAATTTATACTGAACCTTGTAATGACAGCAATATCATTAATCAGCCAAATGGCATTCTCACCTGAGGGGGCATCTTGGATAAACAAAATGACATCATCAGCATAAGCCAATAGCTTGAAAGATGATGATGAAAGGGGCAGGGAATGCTGAAGATCTGGGGAGCCTGAGTAATAGCCCCTAATAAAGGATCCAAGGTTAAGACATAAAGAATGGGGCTTAATGAACATCCCTGCTGAACCACTCAAAAGAGATGGAGGCGGGAACCTGTCCATCCATCTATGGTGGGGATTATCATGGAACAAGAATATAGGAGATGGACCCAATTAATAAATTGTTTAGGAAATCATACTTCTGGAATGCTAGAAACAAATAATCTTGGGAAACCTTATCAAAGGCTTTGGTCTGATCCAAAGCAAATAGTAAGTGACCCACCAGGTGAGAATAAGAGGCGATCACGTCCCATATCGACAACATATTTTCCTGAATCTTATGGCCAGGGATGGAGCAGGACTGGAGGGAATGTATAATAGTGTGAAAAACTTGTGATAAATGACTACAGAGAATTGTCATCAAAATTGTGGTATCAGTATTTAGGAGACAAATGGGTCTCCAATTGGAGAGGTAATACCTATTACCAGTTTTGAGCAAAAAAATGTGGCGTGCCTCTGTGATCGAGCCAGAGAGGGAGCATGAACCAAAATAGAATTAAAAACAAAAGTTAAAACAAGAAAAAATGGATGACAATGACTTGTACTACTCAGATGTCAGGCCACCTGTACCAGGGGAAATTTGCTTACATAAGGACCAAATGGACGAAAGAACTTCATCCTCAGTTACCGTCTGAGTAAGGGAGATATTGTCAGTGGGTGTCACCTGTGGAAGGTGCAAGGAGTCAAACAAATGCATGGCAGCATCATTAATTGCAAAACCAGATCCTATGGAATCGAACAAAATATCCTGGACCACCATAAGCATCCCTGTGCTAGAAAAGTAGTTAATCCCTGCTGGGCCAGCCAAAGAAGCCATGTGTTGCAACTGGACTCTGCGGAAACAACTATGAAAAATATCACCTGTCAAATGTCTACTCGGAGTGCCATAGGAATGTTCAAAGGACAGGGTCTTCACCCTGTCATATTGATAAGCATTCATGCAGTCCTTAACAGACTGAATCAGAGCTGGAAAGGAGAACCCCCTTCTTATCCTATAAGGAGATAAGCTTAAGGATAGTATAATATAAATTAACATAGGCCCAACAGATATGCCTACTGACCTGGAGCTTCTTCTAGCCAGATCACCGACTGTGATCTTTGTATGGGCCTAAAGCGACACATCTGAGTAGAGGTCCTGAACTGATGCGCGAGCCCACAAAAGGGATTGCAGCGAGGTCAGAAAGGAAGAGTCCTGCAAGATGGTGTTATTTAACCTCCAGCTGGATTTTTCCAGTAACAAAGATGAGTATAGAGAGACAGAGCATCTCACCAGACAATGATCAGACATAGCCGGCAAAAGGGAGCACCTGTGGTATTTAAAACCACTGATATCATGCAAAGTACAAAACGTGTGTCAACCAGGCAGGACTCAGTACAAATAGTTACGAGACACGGGGAGTCACAAAATGACTTGATGGTCCATGCCCCCTATCCTGAAGATGAAGAGGGCAGTTAAAATCTCCACCAAATATAATGGCCCAAGAGGTACATAAGTATGGTTAAATTGGCTGAAGCAAAGCAACTCTATCAAATTTGGTTTGAGAGGCATAAATAATAATTAACTGGAAAGCAGCATGATTAATACAGCAGTCAAGTAACAGGGCACATCAAGTACCCTAGAGACAGTTGGAGAAAGGTTGTTAAACAAAATAGCAACTCCAGAGCAGGTATCAGTGCCTAAGGAAAAGTAGAAGACACCAGAAGTCTAGAGTCTTTGTGTAGTAGCTATATCAGTCAAAGTGCACAACCAAATATCCTGCAAAAAAATGTAATCAGCACAATCCTTAAGAACTTGCAAAACCAGCTTCCCATGGAGGAGGTAGTAAATGCTGTTAACATTCAGTGATGCAACCTTCATGCACAGGGTAGAAGGAACAAAAAGAGCAAACCAACAAAGTGTTCAACCACTCAGACTAGGGTGGCTGAGTGTGTTTCTTTTTAAATTTAACTTTCGCTCTCATGGAGGGACCATCCTTCCACTTAGGGGGTTTGGCTCAATGCAGAGTATCATCCTTAGTGTCTGGAGATCCAGCTAAATCCAGTGACATAGTTGAACAGACATCAAAGTCAATATCAGAATCGGTATCTCACCAATTCTTGGATGGGGCAAGAAGACGGAAATCTGATCTGAAGAGGGACAGAATTGATTGGAGTTGATTGGGGACAATTACAAAGTACACAGTTTTGAAGGGAACATCTATGAGGCACTTTGGTAAATGAAGAAGGAGGCAGCATGGTAGAAGCTTCTGGGAGGTCAGAAGAAGTCAACAAGGCTGAGGCTTCCGGAGTGGTAGGCAAATTTGTGGCTGATAAGGCAGGGGCAGCTGGGGTAGGCACTGAAGATTCTTGAGAAGACTCCTTCCATGGTCTGGACAATGGGGTTGACCTAAGGGAAAAGAGGAGAAGGTCAAGTACATGGAAATCAGCTGTGGAGGAAGCTCGGAATGCAAACCTATGCTCAGGTGCAGAGTGGGGGCGGTCGTGTATTCATGTTGGAAATCTGCAGATTTATCATGAGCTGCCCAAGACCAATTGTGGAAGGAATGAGCTCCCAGCTGGCAAAGATTACATTTCATCTGATTAGTGCATTCAGCAGCAATATGACTATGTTCCAAAAGGAGGCTACACAGCTGTTGTTCACAGACATTACTAAGATCGGTACGCAAACCACATTTGAAACATGCCTTTGGTTGACCCGAATAAGAATAAACACTCCAATCATGGTCCAGAAAAAAGCAGTTAGAAAGATGTGAAAGTCCAGAGTCAGAGGCCCAGAACTGCACCTGATACCTTCACCCTCCAGTCTAAATCTCGTATTTGTTGAAAATTGTATCTGAATGACCATGCACTTTGCAGAGTTGCTGCAACCTGCAAGTGACGTTATGGATGTTCACCCCTTCATTGCAGAACATTACTGTCATGGTTCGAGTAGTAGGTCTGGCAAGTGGAGTGGCCTGAAAAGGCATCTAAAGTTCTGAATACCACAAATAGTTATATCTTGTTCAGAAATTGCCCAAAGAGGAATGGAACTGAAAGTTAACATCACAGAACACAGCTCCTGAGACAGATGATGGCAAAGATATCCACTGGAACAAATCCAAGTGATTCCATTAATAGTTTTTCCACCAAGAAGGAGCAGTCTGGAGAAAGGTCCTGTCCCCCAATATATTTAAGACAGACTGCATTGCTCTGAGGTGTTGGAGCAGGTTGCCCTAATATCTGCTGCACCATGAAAATGTCCAAAAGTTTGAATGGGGTATCCTGAGATGTATCTGAAGGCTCAGGCAGAGCTCAGGCGGCATCCGGTGAAGTAGAAACAGAAAGCTTTGGTCACACCGAGGCAGCTGGAGCAAAGACACTTGGAGGTATAAGTGTGGGAGTCACAGTCTCTGGTTCAGACTGGAAAGATTGTCATTGTGAGTCAGGAGGCCAGGAGATGGGACACAGATGAATCTCCTCATTTGATAGTTCATAAGAATCAATACAGTATGCCAGCATAAAAGCTGGATCCGGGATCCAGAAATGACCATCAGGCCCAATAATTGAGCCAGCTTTTTGGAGGACATTAACTGGGCTCCAATCTAGTGTGGAGGACAAGGGTTGCACCACCAGTGGGTGAGGAGAGGTGGCACTGCAAGTCCCTACCATCATTGCTGTAGTAGTCAAATCACTGTTGGGCTGGGAGATAGGATCTAAAATAGTAGTAGTAGGGGTAGAGTGCAACTCCTGCAAAGCCATTTGGGCCAGGTTCTGTGGTGAGGCAGGATGTGCTGAAAGCTGAGAAGGCTGCTCTAAAGGGGTCATATGTTATACAGGAACTGAGATTATAGGAGCTGTCATCCCAAGCAAGTCCTGGGGCAGTGTGGAGTCTGCAATATCAGCTGGAAGCCCTGCAAAGGCCAGAATGTCTTTCCTTGATATTCCCAGCACAGGCTGAAAGCCACCTGTAGAAATACTCCCCCCCCCTTCAAAAATGTTTGTTTCCCCAGTCTGGGCTGTAACTCTGCGGATAGTGGCCACTATAGAGCATTTAAATTAGCTGAGGTCTATGAGTCAGATAAGGCAGTACTGACAGTCAAAGGGAGTCCAGAACAAAAGCTGGGGTCTTAAAAAGGCTCACTTGCCAGTTTACTAGTCATTAGTCCCAGGATTCAGAGGTCAGAATGATCAAGTGGGCAGAAGGGAGATATCCTCGCCAGACTGGGTGTTGAAACAGGAACTTCTGGTTCAGTGTTGGAGAGCAGCATTGAATCCTGGCCAAACAGTAATGCCATTGGGAAGGGTGTGTGGTCATTCAGCATTGTCTTCGCTTGCATTCCTGGGACCACTGAGCTCACCAATGTGGCTGAGTCACTGGAATCCAAAAGGAGTAAAATATGTGACTGTTGTCCCAGTATTCCATGCACAAGGAGAGTGAGGATCTTCTGACGGAGGAGCTGCAACCATCGCAAAACAACTAGCAGGTTCCACACATGAAAGTTCCATCAGAACAAGCTCAGTCGAGACTAGGACATGCAAGGCATCCAGCTGGGAATCATCAAACTTGGTACGAGATGTGAAGAATTAGGCTGAAAAAACAAACTGTCATCCATCGGTGAGTCAGACTGTAGCTGATAGCTAATCCCAATGCCAGTTCCAGGGTCAGCCATCATGCTGAAGATCAGCAGCTCCCCCTGCTGACAGAGGAGGGGAATTTCCTCAGTATCTTGACCAAAGTTCTTCCATTCACTAACAATACTATCAGTAGCTTACCGTGATTCAGTATGTCAGTTGGTATCAGTATCCCTCCCCCGTTCCCAGGACAAGACTGAAACTAGGCAGAATTGCCTTGCTGTCCTTTCCAGCTTAAGGAAAAGTAAGTAATTAACTAAAGTAAATTAATAAATGCATATTTCAATGCTCTTGCAATAAAACAGTTCCAACCATCCCTTTCCTTAACCCCTTCAGCCCTGACTCTTGGCAAGGTGGGTTGTACTGTACAGAGAGTACAGTACCATTATGCTCAGACTGTAGACAATGGTCAGGAAGACAACCTAAATTCCAATTGCCTGAGAACTTTTTTTTATACAGGCCTCCCAATCATTGCCATACCAGCCCCCCATCACTGTCATACCTGTCAGACTATAAGTGGTGACCTTCCATCCCCACCAACCTCAGAATGGCCACTGTCATGGTGCAGAGCCTGAGAAAACAACCAATACCCTCCCAACCTACCAACTACAGCATGGTCATAATCACAGTCTGGTGCTGTGTGTACCACTGCTCTCTCAAGTTTCACCAACCAGAGCATGGCAAAAATCAAGTTGCAGAGCGTGAGACAGCCACCAGTACTCTCCCAATCCACCATCCATAGCACTGCCACAATTGTGGTGCACTGCCTGAGATAGTCACCAATATTCTACCAACCTACCAACCAAAGCATGGCCACAATCATAGTGCACAGCCAAAGAGAATGACCAATACCCTCCCAATCCACTAAACATAGCATGGCTAAAATCATTGGGCAGAGCCTGAAAGAAACATTAGTATCACCACCATCCCATTATTTACTGCAGCATGGCCAGAATCATTATGCACAGACTGACAGGAGCAAAACTACTGTCCCAGCCTACCAAACACAGCATGGCCAAAATCATGGTGCATGCCTGACAGAACTAACAATTCTCTCTCATTCAACCAACCATAGAACAGCCAGAATTGGCGTGCAACACTGTAAGCACCGGTGCTTTCCCAGCCCCACCAACCACAGCACAACTGTAGTTGTGGTGCGGGGCCAAGAGCACCAGCACTTTCCCAGCCCACTAACCACAGTAAATCCACAAATCTGGTACAGTGCCAAAAATTCCAGCGTCCACACAGATCACCAACCACAGCACAGCCTATGGTGCAGTAATGAAAGTAGCAGCACCTTCCAACCCACCAGCCATACCACAGTCACAATTTTGGTGCAGGGCCAAGAGTAGCAGCACCCTACCTGACCACCAGCCACAACCTGATCAGAATTATGGTGCAGGGCATGAGAGTTCCAGCACTCTACCAAACCCACCTATCATAGCACAGCCACAATCATGATGCTGAAAGTGCAAAGGCACCAATATAGGGCATGAAAGGGCCAGCACTCTTGGAAAACCGCCAACCGCAGCATGGCCACAGTTGTGGTGCAGTACCAAAAGTACCATTGCCCTCCAGCCCACTAACCGTTGCATGGCCACAGTCATGCTCCTGAATGTAAGAATGTAAGAAACATTCTTCCAGATAACCATTCACAGCATGGTCACATCTGTGGTGTGGGGATGAAGAGAACTGGGGGATCATGATTCTAAAGGTGATGATTTGTTTCCTGTTTACTGTTCTTCACTGTCCTTGTGCCCCTGTGGACCACAGCAACATTAAGAAAGCAGAGGGCAGGGGGACATTCTAAAAGTTAATGTAGGATTATCAGGGCAGAGTGGCTGGCGTGGACCGATAGTCTTACATTGTTCTTAACCATCTATGCATCTATTATATGGCCCTCCTCTAGAAGACATGGAGACCTACAGGACATGGAGACCTACAGGATTGTTGACAGGTAGAAAGACCTAGGAATAATTGTTTCAAAAGATCTCAGTCCAACATATCAAGAATTACTTTATGACTTAAGATAGGGTGATGGTTGTGTCACTGTATAAGGCTCTCATTAGGCCACATTTGGAATACTGTGTACAGTTTTGGTCCCTGTATAGTAGAACTGACTTTCACAGGGTGGAGAAGGTGCAAAGAAGAATTACTAAGACTATAAATGATCTAGGAGAGAAGCAATATGAGGAAAGATTAACCTAGCTGGGACTTCATGGTCTGGAGATGTGAGGAATGTGAAGAGGATCCAATATTAGTATACAAGGCTGCTAAAGACAAGAACAGCATTCAAAGCTTACACATAAAGTATAAAGAGTGTAATTGTTTCTTCAGGGGGCATAATGTCCTACATATGGAAGAGCATTTTAAGTCAGAGAAGTGGAGGGCCTAGTTTCCCAGAGGACAGTATCAACATAGAATAATCTCCCCGAAACAGTGGTCAATAATCTGTCTGTAGAAGCATTTAAGAAGAATCTAAATAATTAGCATGGAAACTGAGGAATATCGTTATTGAGTAACAGTGGGAAAACATGATGGACATTAACATCTTTTGTCCATTTTGCATACCATATGGTACATCCTTGGCTCAGCACAGGAATCACTTAAGAATAAATAGAACAGCTTTTCAGCATTCTGGATAGGAAGGGCTGCTGTCTACAGCACCTCTGTTCTGTAGGTCACATTAGCGTGGAGATACAGGCTTGCACCCAAACTCAGATGCCTGCACAGAATCAATATTGTTATGTTTTTATTTCTTTATGCCATCCTGTGTTAATATGCTGAAGAATAAAGTTTGCTGAATCACTTTATTTGCAAGGTATTAATGTATCTTAGATCCAGTAGGTTTTATTACATCAGAGTGTGTGTATATTTGCACGTGCATGTGTATATGGGTGCTTGACTGTTTGAGAGACAACAAAGGCAGACAAAATGTAATTGTGCAGTAGAGAGAGAGAGAGAGAGAGAGAGAGAGAATGAATACACAAAAACAGGACACTCTAATCTGGATGAGTGACTGGTTGCTGGTGAGGTAACATCTTTCATGCACTTCCTTGCAGCATACATGCTGAGCCGGAGATCTTTGAAACTGAACCTAAGCTACCCTCTCTGGGTGTGTATGAGGAGTTCCTGCAGTTTGTCGTGTGGAGAGGAATGGAGAAGATTGTCAACCCAGGTAGGAGAATCTCTGGAGTAGATTTCTATGTTTAGCTTGCTGATGACCTGGTTCTGATGTTCCAGAGTTATACATATGAGTTAGATAGCTTGATCTTTGTTTAAATATGCCTTTCTAAACCAAGACTGGTGAGTACAGCCTAGGCCTCTGATGACAGCAGCAAGGGAGGCTTAAGAAATAGGCTAGGCAAAGGCACAGAAAGGTGGCAGTCATTGTGGACTCCATAGTTAGGGCAATGGGTTAAGTGGATGAACATTGCAAGACAAGGATGGCAACTGAGTGATGAGGTTTGACTGCCTGGAGAATGGGTTAAACATGTTCTTTCCAGGGCCAAGCAGCACAGCAGGACAGAAGCAGATCATCATCATCCATGTTGCACGAAGACGTAGAAAGCACAGTTCCTGAGGATATGAGGTAGTCATTTATAGAATTAGGGATGTTCCTGAGAGATAAGTATCTGTGGTGGTCTTTACAGAATTCATCCTGGTCCAAGGACTAGTGAGCAATGGCAAAGAACCATTAGGCTAGCAAATGCTTAGCTAAGGTGCAAGTGAAAAGGTTTGTTTTTCTGGCTAAAAAGATGGTCATCTGGGGCAAGGAACACCTGAACAGGGTGCGCTTGTACCAGTAGGGAGTTGGAGTTCTAGCCAGGAGACTGGACAGGGCAGTCAATAGGGATTTAAAGCATGGGGAAAGGGACTGTTACAGGGGATCACAAAGAGAAAGAGGTCGATGCAGGTGAACACTGAGGGAAATAACAGCAGGACAGAAGACCATGGAGAGGAGACCTCTAGGGGTGTGCGAGGAAGCATAGCGGGGTAACTGTTCCTGTGCATGTAGGCCAACATGATAAGCACGTCCAGCAAGATATGTGGGCCAGAGGAACTAACACACTTAAAAGTCAGGACTTCATGGTACTCACAGAGACATGTTGGTGGATAGAAATGACTCGGACCCTAGGATAGAGGAATGCAGATTATTTAGAAGGGCTAGACCTGCTAGAAAAGGGGGTGGGGTTACTCTGTTCATGAGGGAGAGAATTACTGTGGAGGACATCAAGAGGGAACACAGTGTTACAGAGTCCATCTGGGTAGAACTAAGGGGGGGTTAAAGAGTTACATTCGTGGTATTATACAGGTTACAGAATTGCTCAGTGGTGCATGAAGCTAAGCTGGCTGGGGGCAATTACAAGAGCAGCCCTAGATGCAGTAATGATCCTGGGGGGCTTTTAATCTCAGGTAGAGACTGGCATCTTGAAAGAGCTAAGGGCAGGGCTGAGATAGGACTTCTGTCCACCTTCAAGGACTGCTTCCTCCTAAAGCAACATGTGAAACAGGGGACTATGTGTGAAGTCACTCTTAAGCTTGTTCTCAGCATTGCTGGTGAAGGCATCTCCAGTGTGCATGTCAAGGAACCAATAGGAGGCAGTGACCACAGCCAGGTAATTTTCTTTTTTTTTTTTTTTTAATTAGTATGCTTTTTGTTGCCTTAGGATGGCCATTAATTTCAGCCCTTAGTCATGGCCCCTCTCATCCAGCAATCTCCAGGTTCCCCCACTGTCACCTATGGCTTACCCCCCCCCAGAGGGCGGGTTTGCAGAGCTGCCTTTCCCAGCCCCGCACTACAAATAACTGGTCGGGAGGAACACTGGCATCGGAGGCTAATTGGGGTCAGAGGGAAGGGTGTCATGGAGGCAATTCTGCAGCGTTTTTCTCCCCCTGTAAGCAGGACGGGATATGCAATGACGTCCAGCGTCTGCCCCGCCTCAAAGTCTTGCTGATGTCGGCATATTGTGGTGAATTCAGCCTTCGCTGGGAGCCACTCATACGCCAAATGTA
Organism: Neoceratodus forsteri; assembly: GCA_016271365.2. Classification (NCBI taxonomy): domain Eukaryota; kingdom Metazoa; phylum Chordata; order Ceratodontiformes; family Ceratodontidae; genus Neoceratodus; species Neoceratodus forsteri. The sequence continues at coordinate 25,359,331 of JADMNL010000035.1, read as the reverse complement.
CTACCCCTTCCCTCTTGGAGAAGGAGAGCAGTCCTATGGACATTCAATCCTTCTCCCCTCCCCCGGCCGACCCTCTGATGACCTGAGTCCATTCCCGAACCCAGGTCGCCAGCATCACAAGCGGAATTCCAACTGCTGCACCGACGGGCCGGCCAGCCAGCCAGGTAATTTTCTACTTAGCGACAAGGAAAATTAGCTGAGTCTCAGCCACCGGGACCAAAAACATCAGGAAGGCAGACCTGCCAACATAAACGACCTGGTGTCCAAGGGTCTGGAGCAGTTGCATGAGGTTGGTAAGGGAAATCATATGTGGAATTCATTGAAGAGGGTGCTTGAAGCAGCCCCAAAGGTTTGAATCCCCATAAGCAATGTGGGGGAAAAGGTTAAAATGTGACATCCCCTTCTCGACTGAACAGTGACATAAGGTAACTGACGCTGAATAAAAAGGCAAGGCTACCAATCACACAGTCCAGTATCAAGCAACAGAGATCAGAATATAATAAGTTCCATTCGCTACCTTCCTATTGACATTCCAAATCATTAAGCTAGAACTCACAATTTGAAATTACCACCATGTTTTTCTCTCACTTAGTGAGAAAGAACACCCCTCCTTTGGTGTAAAATGAGTGGTTAACCAGGTATGCACAGAAACTTGGTTTTGCAAACAAAAAACAAAAAAATAATTTGGCACTCACTATCCACGTTTTGTGGCAATTTTCATGTTTAAACTGTTTTTCTATTTTAAAACAACAGTACTAGCACATCATGTATTCAGCGCTACTGGAAACAGTCTTCCCAGGCTACACCCCTGCTCCAGTCCCCACCCCCACTGTGTTATATTTTATATCCATGGCACTCCAGACATTACATCATGGGTTACAGCTCACCTGATAGGCTAATGATGCACATGTGACCCAGGATCAAATATCATAGTATACCTACTGTAGGTCCCAGAAGCCACTATTCTCCTATTCTTTCTGTACATCTGAGAAGGCTACCGCACATCAGGAGTCCCTTTGTGTGATCCAGATTACTCAGCTTTGGAAGGTAGGCTTTAGTGGCAGTCTGAACCCCAGCTCATTAGGCATTATTTGATTTGTTTTACTTCTGGTTTGTTACTGGATTATCTCAGAGTTTTGCTGATGCAGAGCTTAATTAATATTGATTGCTTAGGTGCCTTTTAGTATAGTATTTCAAGTTTAACTGCCTGATTGTTGAATGGTTTTTGATTACAGCAGAGTGTATATTTCTGCCAGCAGCAGGTTTGTGCCTTGTTTTAACAGATATACTAATCAATGTTTTGCACACAGTCTCTGAAGTACTTGGTTTTTACCCATGCATTTAGCAGCACTTTTTGAGTGTTTTATCTAACAGCCTTTATTTATTGTTGTTGGTTCGCTAACTTACAATGCAGTCTCTGAATGTATAGTTTCTGGTATTCGTCTTAGCTGCTAACCATTCTGTAATGCTATAACTGATACGTCTAAACTACTGTCCCCAGCATAAGCCACCTCGCAGCTGCACTTCCCTTTTTATGTTTGCTTGTGCGCATGCATAAGAAACTATATGCGGCACCTTAGAAGTGAAGCGGGTTGTGGAGGTGTGGTAGTGTGGTGGCCAATGCCAGCACTGCATTTGTGGGCTTGGTGGTGTGCACCCAATGCAGGCCTAGTGTCCTGATGACACTGGTTCTGCAGAGGTGCTACAAACTTGAAACGATTTGGCTGCTGCAATGAGGGTCCGCCTCGTCATTGCAGCATCAGCAATTCTGCTGCAATGAGGGAGTGACCCATCATTGCAAGGTGGTACCTCGCCTGGTGTAATAGTACCAGGAACATGGTGGTGCTATGTGGCCACCTCACAGCCGACGAGGGGCACCCAATCCCTCTGTCAGCATGCCCCTGACCTTCTTCATTTGCTGATGGGGAGCCCAGTCCCCGTCAACATAATGTCCCCACCCCCAAGTTTCTGTTGTGTGCCCAGGGGGTGCCCAATCCCCCTCGGCATCATGCAACCCCCCAAGAGTCTTTCTTTGCCGACGGGAACCCAATCCCTGTCAGCATCAGTCCCCCCTTCCCAGTTCAATTTGCCGATGGGGAGCTCATTCCCCGTCGGCATAATGTCCCCACCCCCCGATTTCTGCTGTGTGCCAAGGGGGTGCCCAATCCCCCTTGGCATCATGCCCTCCCACCCATTTCTGTGCTGATGGGGTGGCCCAATCCCAGTCAGCTCCAGTCCCCCTCCCCACAAATGCAGGTGGTACACTGGGAGCCCACCCCAGTGTACGAAACAACACCTGCGAAAGAAGAAAACCAACCCCATAGTCTTTTATTTTTTTACCTGTAAAACAAAAACAGTTCCTCGCAGTCTCTCCTGCCCCCTTCCCCAACCCGTGCCCACTCTCTGCGTACCCTGCCTCCCCACACACCCTCACCTTATACTTACCTCCGGAGCCCGGTGAGATGATCTTTGGTGGACCGGGAACACGTCTGCACGCTTCAAAGACGACTGCGAACTGAAGAAATGCCGGTAAGCTGTATAATGGCATAAGTAGATTTTTTTTCAACTTTGGTACATATCTCATGCATTTTTGGGAATTTTGGCACCAAATTTTCAACATGGGGTTATTGGGACCCCTCGTCATGAATTCAGTCACTGTCATTGTATTATTCGGTCCCAAAAGGTGATTTCGCAGTCACTGCGCGGAATCACCTTTCAGGACCGATTAACAAAATTACAGTGCCACTATTGAGGAGGGCTCTCAAAAAGTCTATGTTGCAAATTTGGTGAAAAAAAAAATAAAAAAATACTGTTTTACGAATGTGCGTTTACGCAGTTTCCACGCACACTCATAACTTTGTGAATTTGTAATATTTTCACTCCAGATTTGCAACATTGCCATTTTTCCATACCTCCTTATGAACAGAACAGCTGTCATTTTACATATCCTGTCCAAATGTGTTTTCACATTTCCAGCGCAGAATAGCGCAGTCGCTGTGGGAAATCAGTTTTAGGGACAGATTAAGAAAATTACAGTGACACTGTTCATGAGCAGAGGTCCTAAAATGCCTGTGTTGAAAGATTTTTGGTGATGAAAGTCCATAAAATGACTGTGTTACAAGCATGTGTTGCGCAGTTTCCACGCACCCTTGTAACTTCACAAATTTGCAATATTTTCATGCCAGATTTTTAACACTGCCATTTTTTCACACCTCCTTATGAACAGTACAGCTGTGATTTTTCACATCCATGCTGAAATGTGGATTCACACTTCTGGCGCAGAATAGCGCAGTTGCAGTGGGAAATCAGTGTTTGGGACCAATTAACAACAAGCGAGTGAAAGAGGGGGAGTGAGCGAGCTCAATGGAGCTCTGTCAGGACTGCTGCAGATTTCTTTGTGGGCAGAAAAAGGTGCCAATGCAGGAAGGAGCCCAGAACAAAAGGGCAGCCTGCAGCACTGGGAGAAACAGAATGAGTGAGAGAGAGAGGGGAAGTGAGTGAGCTCAACGGAGTCCTGTCGGGACGTCTGTGAATTTCTTTGTGAACAGAAAAAAGTGCTAACACAAGCAGGAGTCCAGTACAAAAGGGCAGCCTGCAGTGCTGGGAGAAACAGAACAAGTGAGTGGGGGGGGAAGTGAGCGAGCTCAACGGAGCTCTGTCAGGGTTGCTGCAGATTTCTTTGTGGGCAGAAAAAGGCGCCAATGCAGGCAGGAGCCCAGTACAAAAGGGAAGCCTGCAGCACCGGGAGAAACTGAATAAGCAAGTGAGAGAGGGGGAGTGAGTGAGCTCAATGGAGCTCTGGCAGGACTACTGCAGATTTCTTTGTGGGCAGAAAAAGCTCCAATGCAGGCAGGAGCCTAGTACAAAAGGGCAGCCTGCAGTGCCAGGAGAAACTGAACGAGCGACGGAGAGAGAGGGAGTGAGCGAGCTCAATGGAGCTCTGTCAGGACTTTAGAGTTGTCCAACCACTTGCCCAGGATCCTGTGTGGTCCTATATTATAGCAGAGTTTCTGGGGTGGAGACAAAACAATGATTGGATACTTTTATGATTGCTGTAATAATAATATAGATTTAGTTGTTCTGTTTACTTTTCTGAGTTGAGTAAAACTTTGAGTGCAATATGATTTCTAACTGGGCTAAGTGAAACTATGAGGGCTGAGAACAAAAAGTATGGTAGCTGAGGGGTGAAAAATGGACAAGGATGCTTTAGGATTGCTACAGTAATACAATATCTAATGGATGAGATTTAAGACTGAATTAACTCATTCAGAAAGGGGGCAGTAGGGGGACTAGTGTAGGGGGGACAGGAATTTGAGTTAATAGGGCCTTAACAGTTGTAGTAGGGTACAGAAACCGGAAGCAAGAGCACGTAACATAAGATGGGGGACAAAATGAGGCAGGTGCCGCATGTCAATAGGGCTGGCATCTTTGGAAGGGTGGTGGGGTGTAAAGGGTGCAGGTCCACCATGATCCTGGACTGGGCTTGGAGGATTGGGGGGGTGTTTGTATGCTCTGTAGACAATTGGTCAGTTTAAGGGAGGAACTGTGGAGGTTAGGGAGGAGTCTAAGTGGCAGGGCAGATGAGTATGGTAGGCATCCTGAGGGGGAATAGGGATGGCATGGGGATGGGAAGAACAACTAGGGACTGAGACTGACCTCAGTAAGTATCAAAGACACTGGCAGAAAGAGAGGAGAAGGAGGGGTGCCTGAGGTGAGGGAGGGGCTCCTGATGGGGAGGAAGAGACCAGGGTGGAGAGAGCAGATGGCTGCGGGTAGGGAGGGAAAAGCCGTGGGACAGGGAGGGCACAGAGGGAACAAGTAGAATAAATACTGGGGGAGAGATGTAGGATTGATATCGACTAGGAATAGATCTCAAACTCTGCTATGGGAGGGGGGGCAGGAATATACTGAAGGGGCAGGACAAGCGGGGCATGAGAGGGATGCCAACAGGTAGGGGAAGAGATAGTGTGGACAAAAGGGTAGAAGGGGAGCTAGTAAGGAAGGGAGGGTGACTGGAGGAGAGAAGGCTATGGGAAGGGGAAGGATGGGAGGAGCATTGCTATCGGGGTTGAAGGGAATGGGTTCTCTAAATTGACAACAACGGTGATAGGAAAGGGGTTGGAAATTAGCTGGGGAGGAGGGGAGGTCAACATGAGAAGCCCAGTAGGAAGTATTCAGGCTGGGAAGGGGTTCAAGGGGGATGGGAGGAATAAGGCAGAGAAAAGGGGTGAGGCAGAAGTAGGAAGAGAAGTAGGAGGTTCAGATACAGAAGTCACAGAGGGTGCAGCTGGTGGGGGTAAGGGGCAGGGAAGAATGAATACTGGGGTGGTGGAAGGGGCATTAGAAGGGAAAGGGGTAAGGGATGGGCCTACAAGGCTTGGTAGCACTCTGGTCCTAGTACTGGCAAATGGGGAGGTGGTGAGGGAGGTAAGAGTGGAGAACCCACTAACAGGTAGCGACCACCAAACAGTGTGGCTCATTCTTGCACTGGGCAGGGAGACAGGAGGCACAGGCACTAAGGTGGTGGACTTTAGTAGGGTGGACTTTGGGATGATGGGAGCAATACTGTGAGGGAGACTCCAGGATATAAGGCCAGGGATAGATGTAAAACAAAAGTGGGGAGTCATAAAGACTGGGCTAACATGGGCCACAGTAGCCTGCAGCAGGGCCAGGAGTAAGAAGAGCAGAGCCAAGGAAACCATGCTGGCTGAACAAAGAAGTGCCGCAAGGGGCGAGGGCACAGAGGGCTGCATATTGGAATTACAGGAGAACAGGGAAGGAAGAGGATAAGGAGGCTTACGGGAGTTGGTCAAGGGAGGTGGCCAGGAGGGTGAAAAAAGCTAAGGCCTCCAGGGGATTAAGGTTAGCACAGAGCATAAAGGGAGGGGAAAAGGACTTTTTAAGGTATGTCAGGGAAAAAAGAAGTGCAGGTACATATTGTGAGGATTTGCAGTGTCAGTGGCTCAGTTGATAGCACAGTTGCGTCTGAGGCCGGGAGATCAGAGGGCTGTGGGTTCAGTTCCCACATCTGGCACTTGGGTTAATATCGCAGTACTGACACTGTAGTGCAGCATGAGAGGGGTGATGCACTTCTCAGGTGCCGTCTTTTGGATGAGACGTTAAACCAAGGTCCCATCTGCTTGGATTGGTGGTAGTTCAGGTGGATTTTAAAGATCCCATGGCACTTACCGAAAAGAGCAGGGGAATTTCCCCAGTGTCCTGGCCAAATTTCCCTCATTCACTATCAATACCACCAACAGCTTAATCTGGTTCAAGGTCAGTTGGCATTCATCTGTATCCCCCTCCCCCGGGTCGTGCCTGAAAATAGGCAAGATTTGTCTAGTGCACTTACCCGGTCAACAAAAACTAAATAAATAAAATAAATAAAGCGGGGAGTGGATTGGGTGTAAAAGGGGGAGGAGCAAGTGGAACTTCTAAATGGGTACTTCTGCTCTGTTTTCACTAAGGAGAGGGATTGTTCTCAACCAGCATGGGCGGGGGAGGGGAGGAGGTGACGGACAAAGTGATCACAGGGAGTAGGGTGCTAGAGGGGCTGAGGGCAATAATGGTGTACAAGGCACCGGGTCCCAATGGCATCCACCCCAGGGTGCTGAGGGAGATGGTGGAGCTATTGATTGAGCCACTGGCAGATCTGTTCAACACCTCCCTGGAAATGGGGTGTGTGCTCCAGGACTGGAGGGTGGCCCATGTGGTGCCCATATGCAAGAGTGGCCTAGGGAGCAGCCAGGAAATTATTGTATGGTCAGTCTTACGTCCATAGTGGGTAAGCTTATGGAGGTGAAACTGAAACAGAGGCTGGTGGCATTCCTAGAGAGTAATGACCTCCAAGATGGGCAGCAACACAGGTTTGTCTCAGGGAGGTCTTGTCAAACCAGCCTAATAGAGTATTATGACTGGGTGACAAGGGAGTTGGACAGGGGCCATGAGGTACATGTCCTGTACTTGGACTTCAGTGAGGCCTTTGATACAGTGCCTCATGGGAGACTGGGGAGAAGGTGATGGTAGTGGGGTGGGAAAAAAGCTGACTAAATGGATAGAGACCTGGTTACGGGGGGGGGTGCAGAGGGTGGTGGTGGGGGAGCTCTCGACACCTAGAGCAGTGACAAGCGAAGTGCTGCAGGGGTCAATGCTGGGGCCGGTGCTATTTGGGCTCTTTATCTCCGATATAGCACATGGAGTGGGGAGCAAGGTTAGTCTGTTCGCAGATGATATCAAATTGGGGGATTGGTGGACAAAGAGGATGGAAGGGAAAAACTGCAGGTGGATGTAACCAAACTAGAGACATGGTCAGTGGAGTGGCAGCTAGGATTCAATGCAAACAAGTGTAAGGTGATGCACTTTTGGCCTAAGAAGCAGAAGAGGGACTATTGGTTGGGGGGTGAGGTTGGGGCTCACAGAGGAGGAGAAGGACCTAGGGGTGTTGGTAACTGGGAGCATGAACAACACAGACCACTGTAGAAGAGCAGCAGCAAAGGCAAACAGCATGCTGCAGTGCACCACAAGGGAGTTCTCAACCAGACACAGGAATGTGACCCTATCTTTCTACAGATCATTGGTCATACTGCACCTGGAGTATTGTGTGCAATACTGGAGGCCATACCTGAGGAGAGAGATATAAAGTTACTGGAGGGGCTGTAAAGGAGGGCAACAAAAATGTTAAAGGGGGTGTAAGGAAAGGAATATGAAGTTAGGCTGAACGAGCTGAACATGTACACACTGTAGGAGAGGAGGGATGGGGGATATGATTCAAGCATTTAAATACCGAGGGGTTAAATAAACCTAGTACCAAGGGGGTGTTTAAACTGAGGAGAGAAAAGAGACAAGGGGCATGGACTAAGGTTGCAAGGGGCGTTTCAAGAGGGAAATTAGGGGCACTACTTCACTGAGGGTGGTGTCTAGTTGGAATGCGCTGCCAGAGGGGATGGTAACATGTAGGACAGTCAATAGTTTTAAGAAGGACTGGGATAATGCAAAAGGAAGAGTCAGGGGGGCATGGGCTGGGACAAGTGGGGGAGGAACTGAGGGAGAGGAGGCTGGGGCAGCTGCAATCTAGGGTGTTAGCTGCACACTTGGGCAGCTTTAGATAGACCAATTGGTCTGTTACCCAGTAGATTTGTATGTTTGTATGTATGTTCATATGTAAAATCACAGTTACTCTATTCATGAACTGAGGTCCTAAAATGCCTATGTTGAAAATTTGGTGATGAACGCCCATAAAATAACTGCGTTACAAGCGTGCGTTGTGCAGTTTACATGTGCACTCATAACTTCGCAAATTTGTAGTACTTTCACTGCAGATTTCCAACTCTGGCATTTTTTAAGACCTCCTTATGAACAGTACAGTTGTCATTTTTTATATCCCGCCCAAAATATGCGTTTACACATCAGGCACAGAATAGCATAGTTGCTGTGAGAAATCAATGTTCAGGACAGATTAAGAAAATCATACTGACAGTGTTCATGAGCAGAGGTCACAAAATGCCTATGTTAAAAATTTGGTGAAATAATTCCACTAAATGACTATGTTATGCGCATGCGTTGCACAATTTCCACGTACGCTCAGAAGTTCTAGCATTTTTAATATTTTCACTACAGATTTTCAACATTGCCATCTCTTCACACCTCCCTATGAATGGTGCAGCTGTCATTCTTCACATCCTGCCTGATCTGTGTTTTCATACATAAGGCGCACAATAGCATGGTCACTGTGAGAACTCAAAGTTTGGGACACATTGACAAACTCACAGTGCCACTGTTCATGAGAAGAGGTCCCAAATGCTTTCATGAGGTGGGAGTCACAAAAAAGCCATGTTGAAAATTTTTTGTGTAAATGCCGACAAACACCCGGAGCGTTAAGGTTTCTAACCATAACGTCCCACCCTGTACAGACTGACAGGCATCGGGGTGTGCCTTTGGATTGCCGACTGTAATGCTCATGCCATTCCACCCACCCACCCTGCAGCCAATGACAGGCACGAGGTGTGCCTTGGACTCTTCGGCCCCAGAGTTCACCCCATTCTCCTATATTGCACCCATTTCAACATAAGTCCTTATGGAGTGGGGTGACTGTAAAGCCAAACACCCCAAGGCATACCTCAACACTTGTCAGTGTCTGCTGGATAGGGTGAGGTGAAATGGCATGAATGTTAGGGGCAACAACCCAAATGCATACCCCAATGCCTGTCTGTCTCTGCAGATTGGAGGTGGGGTTGGCATGAAGTTCAATACTTCACTGCCATTCCTACGCTGCATCTGTCTAACTCCTGCATTTCCAATGCTAATACCAGCAAGCAAACATTCGGCATTGACAAATGCTTGTTTTAAATGTTGCGTGTCTGGGGCCCTGGTGGTTCCTCACTTCCAAGCGGGGACCATGCAGCACGTCACACTCTTGGCTGCTTTTTCATTAATTTCTGGCAGCCTCAGTTTCAGTATTATCATGGTCCCCATGTTATTACCAGCTCCTCTCTATTAAACGGAGACCACGCGGTATCGCTGCCACACTACCCTCCTCACAAGCTGGGTAGGGTGGAACAATTGCATCATCAATTCCAGTTTTATTTGAGATTCCCAGCCCCTAAGCATTGGCTGATTAGTCTCGAGGGGGAAGTGAGTGCATAACCAGCAGGCACCTCATAACAGCAACCTACAGGGACACGTTCACCCCTGCAGCTCCCCAAACAACCTCCTGGCCAAACAAGCAGACATCCATTGTAAGCGTTGTGAAAAATTATAGTTGGTAAATTACTAATTACAGGTACTTAGAAAGGAGACGAATGGAGACGAGACTGATGGCGGAAGAATTTAATGATTATAACAATAATCACAGCGAGAAGTTGTAGGTAGTACATTCTTCAAAATAACAAGATGTACAAGCTTACTTATATAGTAAAAGCAATGTGTCTATTTTTAGAATTACTTATAATTGGTCAAAAACAGCATACACATCAACTTATAAGGTCATAAGATATTTTTCCTAGTATGAGCATGATCTCACCTTGGTCAGCACAAACATAGACAGTGTACATTTTATTTACCATATAAGGTGGATAACCTGCTGTTACCACCAGTCACCATAGTTCAGAAGAAGAGATAAGTTTCCGGCTAACACTTTGGACTGTCCTTATAAGGACAGGCATTAAAGTTAACTATAAGGGGAATTTTGGACACTAGTCTGTGTCTGTGCTTGCAGTCACGTAGGCAGATATTACTTACTTCTGCTAAATTATAATGCTAAAAAAGCACATTAGTATTGCAACTGTAGCTTAGCTCCTTATAAGGGTTTATAAGCTTTTTAGCTCCATAAACCAGCATTTGCCATATACATACAAAATGTTTCCAGACCAAAATAAGGTTAGGCCGCAATATAGGGGCAGACTTCTTTACCCCTCATTACAAGCCCCCCTTTGGCCCTATATTGCCAAATAATTATTAGTTATACAATAATGCAGCTCCTCGGAGCCTATACATTTCACTGCGCATTTTACGAATGGCAAATTTTAATTGACACAGACCTATAATTACTAAGAACACCAAGACTACCTGCAATAGGAGTAGTGCCTTAAATGAGAGGACTCCCAAGGGCCCTCCTTGCGTAGCTGTAAATTAAGTGCTCATTGTCACTCTCACTGAGCAGCTCATTTACACTTGCTTGTGCTTTATAAGCGGTATTTTGGATGTGTATTAAATGAGTATCTTTTCGATTTAAAAGTGACTGCATGTTAAGAGACAGAGGAGGTATTACTGCTCGAATGATGGCGATACTTATTAACATCATCACGCCTGGTGTGGGGTATTAAAGGTAACATTGTAACTTTGTCTTCTGTGTTGGTAATAGGTGCAACACCTTGTCACCATTATATACATTATGTTTGGGAGTGATACAAAGTTTGGGCTGTAGATGGTACACATTTGTCCTTCATAAGATAAGATAGGTATGTTAGTAACAACACAATATTGGTTAGTGCCATTATAGGTTACACTGACTTGTGGAGTATACCACCGCTTTTAACTGGACGGGCACCAGGCAGTGTCATTCTCAATTTGGCCTATGGGAATCTCCCCACAGATTGGTTGTGTTTGCGACATGACATCACACTGACATATCCATTGATTATTTCCTCACAGCAATGTAAGTTTGGTGCTGTCCATGACCCATCATTGCTGCGCACTAGGATCTCTGGGGGTGAGACTCGATATGCATAATATTGACCTTGTAAGTACCCTACAGAGTGTACCTTTACTATTTGAGAGTACACTTCTTTATTGTACTCGACATGGGGTAGTTTTACCACAAGGGACACCTTCATGGTGCAACTGAGAGTGCTGTTGGGTCTGAACATTTGAGGCCTAACATACACTTTGGTAACCTTACGGACCCACCACATGGGTGGGGCCCTATCCTTGAGACAAAAGATCATACACTTACTGTCAGTAACATTAAGGCAATCCAGGCAGTACCACAATTTTAACTGTGCATCAGAGATTTGATTAGGTAATTGATTATTAGTAATTTCCTGTAGCAGTTGGCTAACTTGAGTTAAAACATAAGATCCATAAGCACTACACACTATAGCCTTATTTACGGTATTATTAAAAACTTCTTCATATGCTCAGCTACTACTTCATTAATTTTATGTTCTACCTCTTTAAACAAACGGCCCACCTCATGTATATTGTACACAGATAAGCGCTCTTCCATTGCCAAACCCTGCTGGCCTAATGTGAGTGGCAGCAAGACCTTTTCTTCAGTATTAGTATTAAAATGGTCTTGGTAACTTTTAATAGCCTCTAAGTCTGCCCTGTTCCATATGCTCATTCCTGATCCAAAAAGTCCAGCCAGGTCCTCCCATAAGTCTCTTTTCTTCCTAGAGTTATTGACCTTTTCTTTACTAACAAAGGGGACCGTGGCACTTCCTGTTTTGGCATGGAAGGCACCTAACATGTCAATTAACATGGTGGCATAAAACTTTGACACACTAGTGTTAGCACAACTACTGTTAACATTTATATTCCAGCCAGAAAAATCTAGATTTACATGCATCCTACTGTATTTTACGTTATTTACAAGCACTTGGTCAATAGGGTGGCCATAAGTCCACTCTCTGGCCCTTTTCAGTCATTGGGCACTCAGTGGTTTTACAGTTAGATATATAGCATCTGAAGATTGCAAAACGCAGTGAACTAGTTGTACTAGCATAATTACAAATGGTATTGCTACTCCAGAGCCAATAAGATAGGGTTAACACATAGGCACCATTGTCTTTTTGTGTAGTTCCATTTATAACAAGAGACCCATTTGTGTCCAGTCCATATAACTGTGTTGTGATCCAGTCTTAAACTCTGAGGCACAGCTGGACCAATCATTAAGTAAGTCCACACACCAGTTTTTGGATATAAAAATGTTGTTGTCCTTGGTCCAGGTGCCTCTCCATGCTCGTGTTGTGTAGTTGTTTGTATCAATAGGGTCCCAGTTCCATTTAACTAACAGTGTGACCGACTGTTTAGGTTCACACGTGACATTGATCTGTTCCACATTAATATGCAGGCTGAGGATCATAGAAAACTTGATGGCTACTACCAGGCCGATGACAAGGATGCCTTGGGTCTTCATAGCTAAAACATCAAGTGTAGTATTTTAATTTTAACCAACTTTGTTTGATACCTTTTACACTGATCAACATGCACCCAAAATTCCTGCTTTTTTCTCTGACCCCTTTCTACCACTTACTCTAACCACATACACTGTACTTTCACCTACTCATTTGTACACTTTGTATGGTCCCAACCAATTAGCATCCTTCCATGGATTTTTTGTTCCCAATTTTACCATTACCACATCTCCCTCTTCTATAGGTAACCCCATCCTGCCACCGACTGTCTACTCTGCTTATTTTGCTTTATGCTGCAGCATATTTTTGGCTGCGAAGGTCAGATATTTTCTAGTTGATATTGTATTGATTTTAGAAACTGCTCATGTTTAACCTTATCTTGGGTAGCTGAATTTGCTGGGGTACATCTTGTGGGTGGGCTAACCTCATCCTCCTCCTGTCATTAACTCATAAGGGGTTAATCCTGTACTAGCTTGGACTGTCCTCGGATAGCCATCAAAATCCCTGGAGTGTAACCCAGTCTTTTCCCTCGTCCAGCACTGCCTTTTTGGGGCATTTTTAAGGTCCGATGAGCTTTCTACCATTCCTGAGGCCTGAGGCCTGTATGGTAGGTGTAATCGCTGCTGAACTCCCATTATTTTACACATTTCTGCATTATTTGGTTTTACAAAGTGAGTTCCCCTGTCGGACTCTATAATATTGGGAACCCCATCTCGCATAAACCTGTGTGTACAGAACTTCGAGCTGTTGTTATAGCATTTGCACTCTTAACTGGGAACGCTTCCACCCATTTTGAAAACATATCTATTATTACTAGCATGTACTTATATCCCCCTTTGCGGTGGGTAGAGGCCCAACGAGTCAATTTGCAATGCATCCCAAGGTCCTTCTGCTAAGGGCAGTCGCTGTAGGAGTATTTTTCTGTTTGGGATCCTGCTGGAGGCATATTAAGCATGTCTGTAACACTGATTGAACAGTTTTAGATATTTCAGGCCAATAGTATTTACTTTTAATAATTTGGCATGTTTTATCTTTTCCCCGGTGTCCTGCCCATCGATGGTTTTCTAGTACTATGTCTTTTTGTAGTGGCTCCGGCACTACCCATTTTGGGATTTTATCTTCCCACCTTTGATATAACACATTGTCTATTATGGTGAAGGCCCCATGTATTTTTGGATTCTCTTGTACTTGCTTTACTTTTTCTTGTATCCACTGATCTTGCTTTTGGAGCTCTTGCAAATTAGGTAGAATATCCACTCTTTTAACTTCACTGACTTTGCCCGAATTTTGTTCATCTTCTGGTCTGATTCCTTCAGGGGTCCCTTTTGGCAGCAATTTTGCCCATTTATCGCTTCTTCATTTCCCATTCCTCAAAGGACCCATACCCATACTTACTATGAGTGTGTGCTCTTACTTTAACTAACGCTTATTCTCCTGGAAGCTTTTCCCTTCCTTTAAAATTGCTTTTAATAGCTGTCTGTGTCGTATATGTTCCTCTGTGGATGTTTTCATGTCCCTTCTAGCCCATATGGGCAACCATGTGGTTAATGAACCTATAGCGAACTGTGAGTCAGTGCAAATTGTAAGATGTCCTGATGGAACTGCTTTTATAGCTTCATATATAGCAACTAACTCAGCATATTGAGATGAGTCCCCTGGTGACAATTTAATAAGTATTGGCTGTTCCTCAGGTGGTCTGGTTTCATCATCATCTCCACTATTAAAATACACAGCAGCTCCCTATAGGCATTTCCTTTTCCCAGTATCTAGACCCATCAACACACAACATGGTATAAGTCTTACCATCTCATGTCTTTCTATAAATGGGGATAAATATGCCTCCTGCTGCATAAGTTCTCCACAATCATGTGGTTCTCCTTGATAGTCTAAGTACTGCATCATATGGGGTTTGTTAAGTTTTTGTACTGTGACCTGTTTATCTTGTAAGGCAAGTAACCATTTGGCCTGCCTACTGTGGCTAAGTCCTTTGGCTTTTCCCTCTATTAATAACTTAATGGGTGTGTGGGTTGTTTGGATAATTATGGGGCTAAATCCAACTATCTCTTCACAAGCCTGCACTGCCCATGCCATTGCCAGCAAGGTTTTCTCACACTGGCTAAATCCCTGTTCCACTTTGGACAATTGTCTATTTAAGTAGGTTATGGGAACTAAATTATCCCAATGATTCTGTAATAGCACAGCTATTATGGTATCATCTGTTGCTACTACTTGTATTATAAATGGCTTTGCATGGTCTGGGACAGCTAAAGCTGGGGCTTGCATTAATGCTTGTTTTAATTTTTTAAAACACTGTAGTTCTTCCCCTTCCCATGTTAGCTTGTCCTCTTTTTGTGGGTTGTCTCGCAGTAGTGTGTACAGTGGCTTAGTAATTTCTGAGTACCCTCAATGTAATCTCTGCAAAATTGGTCATTCTAACAGTTTTCTGAGCCCTGTTACAGTTGTTGTAGGGGCAATTTTGTGTATAAGTCGGCTCTTGCAGGGTCAATTCTCCTACCTCTTTTGACACTATAGTTCCTAAAAATGTCACTTCTGGCCTAGAATTTGTACTTTTCTGGATTTATTTTAAGACCTCTTTTAGCTAGGCTTTGAGCACACGGTCCAACAGTTGGGCGTGTTCTGCCATGTTTTGCTTTGTAATAACAAATCATCCACATATTGGACTACCTCATGTTCTAGCCCCTCCTCTTGGAGCACCTGTTGCACATATCGGTGGAACAGTGTTGGGGAGGAGTGGAACCTCTGTGGTAAGCGGGTAAATGTATATTGTTGATCTTTAAAGGTAAAAGCAAATTTATACTGGTCCTGTTGTCTAAGGGGTAGAGACCAAAATCCGTTTGCTAGATCAAGTACCGAAAAGACTTTACTGGTAGGTTTAAGTTTATTAAACATTTCAATTGCTGTGCTTATGATGGGGCTAACTTGTGGGGTTACTTTATTTAATCTCCTGTAATCTATGGTAAGCCGATATTTACCATTGGGTTTTTTAACTGGCCAAATAGGGCTATTTGCTGTGGAGCAAATAGTCCTTAACCTATGGGACAATAAATCTTTTATTACTGGTTCTATTCCAGTTACCGCTTCCTGGGGATGGGTATGCTTAGTATGCCCAGGGTGGGGCCCTCTATTGCTATCTCTGTATCGCTGACCACTCCACAGTCAGTACCAGATACTGCCCAGACACTGGGGTATTTGTCTATTATTTGTTGTAATTCTGTTTGACTTACCTCGGGCCGATTATACACCTTATTAGATTTAACTGAAGTCCAGATATAACTTTCAGGTACTGTTGTAGCACCATATCCTTTAATATTTACTTGGCGCAAACACTTATTGACCAAATCAATAATTAAGCGATGTTCCCTTAAGAGGTCACTTCCTATTATGTTTTGCTCTACGAAGCTCCCTTCCATCATTATGAATCTTCCCTTTCCAACTACTTTGTTCCCAGGGCAATTATTTGGGGTAGCTAACGTATCCCTGTGCTGTATGTCCTGTGCACCCCTCTATTTGTAAGGGGTTTTGTCTGGGTCTAATGGTATGTGCATAGTAGTAGGTGAGGGCAGCTGCCCGGTATCAACTAAAGCCATTACCGTTTTTCCACTTTAAGTGGTACGGTAGAGTCGCCCTGTTTATCAAATGTTAATGCACATACCCATTGTGAGTCAGGGCCCCGGGCCTCCGCCTCCTATTCTTGACTAACACTAGTGCCGCCAGCCGCCTCATGATATCTTCATCATCAAATTCCTGGTAGGGGAGGTTGTTTTTGCTCGGCCCATCTAATATTGTTTTTAGTCGGTCCAACAAATCTGTGCACTATCACCCCTCGTCCTGCTCTATCTTTTATATCTTGTCTTTTGCCCTCGGCCCCTTCCCAGTTGCGGGTCCTTGTCCTTCCTTACCTCCCCTTTCGCCTAACAGTCACTCATTACATGCCCAGGCTTTTTACAATTAAAACACGTCCTAGTCTCCTTTTTGTGGCCCTCATTTGTCCAAGTCCCTGCTGACCACTTCGCTTTCCATGTTTCTCATTAAGATAAGTCTCCAGGAGGTAATTCGCTCCTCCTGGGTTGGGACAGTTTACAACTGTCATAAGGTGGATCAAGTCATAGGCTCGGATCCACAAGTCCCTAAAGGTAGTATCATCCTCTGTGGGACAATCTTGGCTATATCTCTGATACACCTCAAACAATCGTGGGATAAAACCCGAGGACCCTCCCTCCTGGGGCTTGGTCTGTAATATTCGATCCCAATCCACCTCTTGATGGGCTGATTCTCCTCGCTCCCGTCTGATAGCTTCCACTACCTCATTAAAGTCCTCACGAGTTGGCATTTTGCAGTGCCCGTCATGGGTCCCTTGTACTTCAGGTGGCATTGCCTCGGCCACGCTGGGACACTTAAACATAACCAACCTGCAAACATCCTGGTTAGTCAACCTGAGCGTAGTGGTAGTTGTTTTAACTTTTGTCGTAGCTCAGGTAAGTTGGTTTTGTGATCAACTGGCCCAATCATTTTTCCTAAATTTGTGATTTCCTCAATAGTCAAATCCTTGACTACCGGAGTCTCTGGTTCTTTTACTACCTCATCTGCTCTCGGTGAGGATTCTTTTATAATTTTATTTACCTTTACTACCTTTTCACCTGATTCTATCCATTTATCCCCATCCTTTTCCATCTCCTGTGTCTCCTCTTGTTCTGTCCATTCCTCCTGTGCCTTCTTTTTGTCCTCCTTTAATTTGCTATTGGCACTGTCCTCTGCCGCCCTCTGCCCTGTCCTTGTCCTTTGCCTCTTTAATCTTTTTGTCATCTAAATCAAGGGCATCCTTTACTCTTTTTGTGTTTTCCATACTTCTCCTGCAATACTTGGTGCCTTTCCTCCTCTACTTTGTCCCCATTCTTTTAGCATATTCCTTTTAACATATGCTTGGTTTCTTGTAAAGTTAATTGTACCAGGAGTTGTTCCTGTTGGTGCCTAGTAGCTGCTGACATAGTACCTCCTGTTAACGAGGTTCCCGTGCTGTGCAGGGCCATTTTAACTCTTACCACTTCCCTCTCTTCTACATTTGGAGGTTATCTAAAGAATCTTGTGCCTCTTGTAATTTTTGTATCTTTTTGCAGCATTTGGAGCTCACTGTAGAGCGTCTAGTCTCGCCTAGCATGCTTTCATCTGCTGGTCTAACCTAATTTGTAGGAGGCCGATCTCTCTCTAGCAGGCACAAATCTCCTTTTGCTTTTATTAGTTGTGCTTTAAGATCATCACGCTGTTGTTCTAACTCTTGGTATTGACTCATTGTAACACTATCTTTATGTTCTAATGTCAATTTCATTAATCGTTTACTAGCGTAGCATTTTCATCTTTTTCTTCCTTTAACTGTATTAATTCTTTTATTTCGCGACACACAATGGTTTGGTTATACTGCCACAACCCTTGCAATGCATTTTCAAAAATTTCTTTTCATTTTTACTTTCTCATTGCGGAGGGACACTTGCTGAGTAAAATACAATTAGCCTGTTGATCATCAGGCACTGGTTATTGATCCCCCTTTAGGTGCTTCCCAGAAAACGACCTATTATGGTTTCCATACTCATTTTGTTTGCCTGCCTAGCCTCCACAGCGGGCTCACCCATGCACTGGTGTCCCAGCCTGTTAGGCTCGTCTTCACGGCTCCCTTGTGAGGTCCGGCTTGCAAGTTTCCAGTACCTTCACCTTACCTACTCTGCCCCATAAGTTCCTACAGTTAAGTATAACCTTTTTATTATTTTAAATAAATAAGAGCGACCATCACCTGATTGTCAAGTGGCTGTGGCTATCTGTGTGTACCTTTCCTTCTCGCTTTAAGCCAGCAGCACACGTCTCCGGCGTCGTCACCCTGCTATGGGGCTGGCTGCCCAACCGACCGGCAGTTAGACAGCCTCCTCAGCATGCAGCACCAACAATCTGAGTCTTAAGGCACCAATTGTAAGCGTTGTGAAAAATTATAGTTGGTAAATTACTAATTACAGGTACTTAGAAAGGAGAATGACGAGACGAGACTGATGGAAGAATTTAATGATTATAACAATAATCACAGCGAAGTTGTAGGGTATATTCTTCAAAATAACAAGATGTACAAGCTTACTTATATAGTAAAAGCAATGTGTCTATTTTAGAATTACTTATAATTGGTCAAAAACAGCATACATCAACTTATAAGGTCGTAAGATATTTTTCCTAGTATGAGCATGATCTCACCCTTGGTCTGCACAAACATAGACAGTGTACATTTTATTTACCTATATAAGGTGGATAACCTGCTGTTACCACCAGTCACCATAGTTCAGAAGAAAGAGATAAGTTTCCGGCTAACACTTTGGACTGTCCATATAAGGACAGGCATTAAAGATAACTATAAGGGAATTTTGTACACTAGTCTGTGTCTGTGCTTGCAGTCACATAGGCCAGATATTACTTACTTCTGCTAAATTATAATGCTAAAAAAGCACATTAGTATTGCAACTGTAGCTTAGCTCCTTATAAGGGTTTATAAGCTTTTTAGCTCCATAAACCAGCATTTGCCATATACATACAGAATGTTTCCAGACCAAAATAAGGTTAGGCCGCAATATAGGGGCAGACTTCTTTACCCCTCATTACATCCATTTTATCAAATAAATAATACTACTCCTTAACATATCAAGCTTAACAGCTGAGGGTCACCAATGAGTATGGTGGTGCATAGTACAATCCTTTTTTTGTGACGGGCAGAAGACGCCGGAAAACAGATGGGTCCCAATTTCTATTTGAAATAGCTCTGTGCCGCGTTAGACTATGTTGCTAGCTTTGCTTGTAGAGCAGAAATCAGCTAACTGAAAGAAGCTACATTTTCTTATTAATTTAACACTTATATCTCAGCAGGAGTCAGTGTCTGCTGAGATTAAGCAAGACAGATTACTTTAGTAGAAGTAGAAGGGGTCTTATTTAGGGTTAAAAAAAGAAAGAAAAGAAAGAAAGTCAGTGTGTATTCTGTGCTGTGAAGGGTACTGTATCAACTTACTTTGCTAACCCAGTAGGAGGAGAGAGAGCTTACTTGGGGGTGTGGCTTAGACACTATAAAAGCAGGTGACTTAAATTACAACTTCCTGTTGCTTGCCTTGCTTGTAGATCAAAAAGCAGCTAACTAAAAGAAGTTACATTTAGGTTTGCACGTGTCTGCTGTGTCCGCTGGGCACGCTGAAACTGCTAGCATTAGACAAACTTGGATAAGATAATTTTAGCATATCCTCTACTTAGTAAACATACGCCTTTAATAATGGAAAAAGAACTTAGTATGTGTGTGCAATGTTTGATGTATAGTGAGGGAAAGTATGGGAATGAGTATGTATGTGCTAATTGCCCTCTGATTACTACTCTGGAAGCAGAGATAGCGTTTCTGCTTAATATTAAACCAGTTTCTACTGATATTAGGGAACTGGAAAGTTACATTGATCTTACGGATGAACAATTTCATTCTAATGAATAATTTCCTTCACATTTAGGTAGCATTTCTATGCCTCCTGATGAGGAGACAATTGTAATGACTAGTACTAGTATACCTGTTGCCTCTGCCCCCTCTTATAAGATGGATGATTATCCACCCTCCTCTCATAATAATGATGACTGGACCATTGTCACAAAGCCTCTTAAAAAAAGGAGGGGCAGTCAAATACACAATAGTGCCCCTATTGAAACTCATAATAGGTTTGAGCAATTGACTGTATCAAATAATGAAGTGCTACATGATTTATCCTGAGCATCACCCTCTGCTGATAATAATGGTTCAAAAACACTTTTCAGTCAGGAGTTAATGCCCATGAATACTTGTCCTAGTAAGTCTCAAGCTACCAAATCAATACCTATTAAGTTAATCACTCCAGAGTGTGTTAAACAATCACCTGTTTCTGATTCTTGTACCCTGCTGTCTCAAAACAGCTGTTAGTCCTGGGAGATTCAATCATTAAGCATTGACGAAGGCGGTATGCAATGGTGACAAAACAACTGCACCTTGTTCTAGCTTCCGTGGGGCCAGAGTATCTGACATTACATCCATGATGCCTAAAATTTTACAAAATGTGGGGGAAAATCCACTGGTTATCATACATGCCGGTGTTAATGATATAAACAACACCCCATTTAATCAGTTACAACAGGACTATGTGGCGTTATGTAACCTTTTACTTGATAGGGAATGCTGTGCATGTATATCTGAAATTCTACCTGTCCTGAGAGCAACATCTACCATGACGCAGAAAATCAAAGCCCTAAATGAATGGCTGAAAAAATGGTGTTTTAAGCAGGATATACCCTGTATTACCCACTGGGAATCATTTTCAGATCGTTCTTCCTTGTTTTGCTGGGACGGTTTACATCTCAGTCGTAGGGGTAGTACACTTATGGGAAAACATATCACTAAAATTATAAATCATTGTTTAAACTAAAAACAATGGGGGAGAATGGGTCTATTCCCAAGTCTCTGAATACTTACCAAAATATTATTACAACTAAATGTAAATTCCTAGCTTTGAATGCAAGATCTTTAAACCAACTCAAATTAGCAGAACTCAAAGCCAAATGTAAAACTTTAAATATAGGCGTGGTTGGGAGTAACTAAAACTTGGTGGGACATATCCTCAATTTGGTCCAGAGAAATTCCAGGTTATAAATTATATCATAAAAACAGATTAGATAAGCAAGGCGGTGGAGTTTGCATGTACATACGAAATTATATTTCTTCTTTTGAAGTGTGTTCTCCCTTTCCTTTGGAAAGTATATAGGTTAAAATCTTATTGAAGGCGCAGTCCTATACAACTATTGGTAACATCTATCGACCTCCATCTGCAAATTCAGATTACACAACTGATATGTTTAAAGAAATTACACATTTTTCAGAATCTCAAGATACTGTAATATTTGGTGACTTTAACCTCCCTCATATTAACTGGGACTCATTCTCAGGGCAGTCCTATGCTGAGAAAGGACTAATAGATGTGGTAGTTTGTACTGAATTACAACAACTTGTTACTGAACCCACTCGAGGTCCTAATATTTTGGATCTATTACTTACTAACATAGAGCAACAAATTAGCAATTTACAAACTTGGGATCCATTTGGGACCACTGATCATCCTTCTATTCTTTTTGAAATTCTACAGTTTAAAACTACACAAAGGGAGTTATACTATACAAAAAATTATGACAAAGCAATTTTTTCTAAAATCAATGAATACATACAAACATAAACTGGGATTCTAATCTTCTTAATTGTACAACACAACAAGCTTGGGACTTTTTTAAAAACATTGTACATTATTTGGAAAATACCTTTATTCCATCTAAGAGGAAATTTAATAATAAAGGAAAAATTCCCCCTTGGTTTAACAAGACAATTAAAAATCAGATTAAAATAAAAATTAAACTTTCTAGGAAACTTAAGAATAGTTCTGTTCCATTTAAAACTACTCTATTACATAAATACAGACTATCTGTGAAAAACTTACACAATTCTATTAAATTGGCAAAAAAATAAGCTAGAATTTAAACTAGAGCACACAAAAGACTGTCACAAATCTCTTTTCTCCTATACAAATAGTAAAAAAGGTGTATGAAGGATCACTGGTCCCATTATAACCAATGACTCTTCTCTATCTGATATAGAAACATCGAATCTCTTTAATAAGGACTTTTGTTCTGTCTTCACTCAAAAATCACCTATTAGTACATTTAAAGTTCACCACGTAGATTATCATAAATTCTATCCAACTGACATTATACAGGCTGTCAAAAAACTAAAAAAAAAATACTAGTCCGGGCCTAGACGATATTCATCCATGGTTTCTGATCGAAAGCTCTGTAAATATTTCTATACCTTTGTCTATTATTTTTAATAAATCCTTACAAGAAAGCATTGTACCAAATGATTGGCATTCAGCAATAGTTACTCCTATATTTAAAAAAGGCAATGGGGGTTCTGTGCAAAATTATCGTCCAATTAGCCTGACCTCAGTGGCTGGTAAATTAATGGAACGAGTAATGAAGTCTCTAATAGATCAAGATTGTAAAAAATTAGCAATTTATGATTCAAATCAGCATGGGTTTACTCCCAAGTATTCCTGCACCACCAATCTAATATCTTTTTACAATAATGTAAGTACTCTACTAGATGTGGGTATCCCTACTGATATAATTCTTTTGGACTTTAGTAGAGCTTTTGATAAAGTCCCACATGAAAAACTCATTACTAAAATGCACAATCTAGGTTTGTCACCTGATATTGACAAGTAGACTTTAAACTGGTTGACAAATCATTCTCAGAGAGTCAGAATTAATGATATCTTGTCTAATTTGGGTATTATGACTAGTGGTGTACCACAGGAGTTGGTCTTGGGACCAACATTGTTTAACCTCCTTATCAGTGATTTACAAACAGGGCCAAATAACTTCATGGTTAAATTTGCAGATTATACTAAATTGGGGGGCAAGGTTAATAATCAAGAAAATATTTCTGCATTAAAGAAGGATTTGGAAAAATTAACACTTTGGCAAATGAAAATCATATGCAGTTCAATCAAGACAAATGTTTAGTACTGCATTTTGGTGTAAATAATCCAAAAACGATATATCATAAAAACAGACTACCACTTCACTCATCAAACTGTGAGAAAGATTTAGGGATATGTTAATAATAAACTTACATCAAATGATCACTGTGTTAGAACTGCTTGCATGACCAACAGACTTTTGAGGCAAATAAAATGCACTTTTGTTAATTGCACAGAACAATGCCTTATTCCATTGTATAGGGCATACAGTACATTAGACCGTATCTAGACTATGGTTCCCCTTTCTGGAATCCAAACCAAAAAAAAGACATAGCAATTCTTGAACAGGTTCAAAGGAGAGTAACTAGAATGATTCCAAGATTAACAAACTTGGATTATCAGAACAGATTAAAAGCTACTGGTCTCTTCTCTCTTCAAACTAGAAGATTAAGAGGTGATGTGCTTATGATTTTTAATTTAATAAATTCACCAGCTCTAATGGAAAAATGTGGTCTAACTCTCTCCAAAAGGAGACATGTTCAGAGACTGCATAATAAACAGCTTGAAGTAAAAACTTATAAAACCAGCAAAAGTTGAAACTTTTTTTCCAATAAGAGCATCCATTGTATGGAACACCTTGCCACAAGAATTGGTAGAGGCAACTAGTGCCACTGTCTTTAAAAACAAATTAGATGTTTGGTTGAGGGATAATAGATAAATAATGTCCCACATAGTGTGGGGAACAGTCTCAATGGGCTGTGGCCTTCTTCTGTTCTTTCATACCAAGTAATAATAGTAATACCAAGTATCCAGTTGGTGTTCGACTGTTGCGGTGATGCCTGCTCATTCACGCATGTGTGACTCAACTACCATCTTGGGATGGCTGATACAGCTGCTTGGGCATCCATTTTATAATGCTCAGGTCACGCATTTGTGATTCGACCTCAGACACCATATTTGCAGTCCTCGGAGGTTGCGCATATGTGAACCGCATCCGGGTGCCATCTTTGTAGTCCTGCAGTGGTACTGGCACCTGTACATGTGCACACATCACAGGGAGGCCATTTTAGTAGTTATGTGTCACACTTCTCTAAATTGCAGTGCGAGGCCACCTGGGGTGGGGATGGGGGTTCTCCCCTAATGGAAGGGACAATATTTGACCATCACAGAGACAGTGGCTGGCTTCGATTATTGAGCCCTCTGTCCCAAAATGCTACCTTATTATTATTATATACATTATGTTCAGCTGCAAAGTAGATAAAGGGCCAATTTAATAACTTATATGCCACTAGGTAAATAACATCACTGCCATGCCCAGCTGGTCTCTTTTTTGTTCACCAGTCACCATTCCTCTGTTAATTTTACCCTTCTCTCATCTTTTTAGATGATGAAGGCTCAGAAATGCACTTCTTGCAGTGCCACCCTTCTGCCTCACAACATGAGGCATCAACAGCCAGAGTGTTTGTATGAAGAAAAGGAACTGTCCATAGACCAGTCCCCATCCATGAAACCCAGCAACCCGGGCACCAATGGATCTAACTGGGTGAATCCAGGAGCATTACTTCTCTAAATTCAGCAGACCACTGTGGCCATGATGGAGAGTCAACAAAACTTGAAAGTCATAGAGAAGCTGTAATCCCTAACGCAAATGAGACCACCCCTCCTGCCCATTCCCACATCGCTACCAGAACATGATGCCCCACAACCTGATGACATACAGGGGGGTGGCAATGCTAATAATAATAACAACCCTGGCTGTAACCCTGAGCCAATGCCTGGAAACATTAATTGGGATACGAGGAAATGCCAGATGACAAAGAGGAGATTCCAGACAAGGAAGACATGAACATTCCAAATTCTGTCCTGTCACTGACCTCAAAGCTATGTTCCTTCAACCTGGTTCTCAGACTTATGAAAGCCATTAAATCCACAGTGGGGTTCGAACTAGACCCACTGAAACCTGAGTCAAAGCTTGACCCCATGATTCAACAGAAACAAGTAGCAAAAGAAGCATTCCTTGTCTGTCCTGCATTTGACGATATTTTCACTAAGGAGTGGGAGTCCACAGAACCTGGTCACCTCTCTGAAAAGAGTAATGTGGATCAGATGTACCTGGTTTAGGAAGACAAAGCTAACGTTTGGTGTACCGCACCAACCATGACCCACAAACAGCTGCCCTTAGCAAACAGACTGTGCTGCTCTGTGGCACCATCTTCTTGTGAGATCCCACTGACAAAAAGGTGGATGTGCTGAAGAAACTATTTGAAATCACAGGAATGGCAGTGACAGCAGGCACAATGGCTGTTTATGCTGTGAGATCTCAAATCAGATGGCTGGAGGAACTATTGGACAAGGCGGACCCAAAGTCCAGAGAGTCCAAGCTGCTAGAATGCATCCTGGACACATCCAGATATTTGGGGGACATGGCCATAGACATACTTAAGCTTGAGGCCAGAGATTCAGTGCTAACCAACAGAGCTAGAAGGTCACTGTGGTTCAAGCTTTGGGAAGCAGATAACAAATCAGAATCATTGCTGCAAAACTTACCATTAAAAGGAAAGCATGTTTTCAGAGATGGCCTATAGGAATACTTAAAACAGAAAGAGGAGGGAAAAGATCTAGTCAAAGATAAGATTAGAACCATATACTTACCCTTCAGCAGGCACCGGTTTTGGGGTAATGGAAAATTTCAGCAGAACAGAAGACAAAATCAATACAGCAAGAGTGGCTTTTTCGAGGCTGGAGGTACAATAACAACACTTATCAACCCTCTTACCAGGCCAACAACACCTCCACATTTAGGGGAAGAAACCCTAAATTCAGGGGCAGAGGAGGAAAGGCAAAGCAACAGTGACTACAGCATTGCAGTAACAATACCACCACCCCAGGAGCAGTAATATCTTTCAGTGGGGCAATGACGATCACTATTTCAGGAGCAATGCAGCTATACCACCTCGGACAAATGGGTTCTGGAGGTGGTCTCAAAGGGCTATGCTATACAGTTCTCTCAAAAACCAGACAGACACAGACTCTTCCTGTCACCTACAGCAAAAAAAAGCATTGCTCACCAGGTACAGAATGTTTTAAGAGAACTACTACAAAACAAGGCCATTCAGACAGTACCAGCCAAAGAACAAGGTACAGGGGTCTACTCGATATTCTTCCTGGTCCCCAAAAAGAATGGAGATCTACACCCTATACTGGACCTAAAATTCCTGAACGAGTTTGTTACCTCCCAGAAATTCAAAATGGAAACATTCAGATCCACCTTAAGGAGTGTTCAGGTAGGCAAGTGCCTAACATCCATTGATTTGAAGGATGCATACCTCCACATCCCAATCAGACCAGGCCACCACCATTTCTTGCGATTCCATATTCTCGGCCAACATTTCCAGCACCAGGCAGTGTCCTTCGGACTATTGTCCACCCCAAGGGTATTTATGAAGGTTTCCATAGTCCTTGCAGCCCAATTATGGGAACAGGGCATGGACATCATACCATACCATACCTGGATGACTGCCTGATTCGCACTTGCACCAGCGCTCAAACTCAAAAGGACATGGACCTAGTTCTGTGGTCCTTGGGAGACCCCGATTGGGTAGTCAACCACGCCAAGAGGTTACTTCGTCCATCTCAACTGGTGGAACACTTGGGAGCTGAAATCAACATGATTGAAGGGAGTGCAAGGCCATCCCACAAACACATACAGAACATGTTAAGCATGTCTCAGGCCCTAAAGACAAATCCACACCCAACAATAGGACAAATAGCAAAAGTCCTAGGGTGCATGGCTCCATGCATAGATTTGGTACTATGGGGCAGGTGGAACATGAATTGCCTGCTAATGCAAGGATCCCCATCCCAAGAGAACTTGGGACAGAGGATTCACCTTCCTAAAGGGGTGAGGAAGTTGCTGTCCTGGTGGACCAAAAGACACAACCTAGCACCAGGTACCCCACTGGAGCTCTCTCATGACTTCGTAGTAGAAACTCTTGCCAGCCTGAGAGGGTGGAGAGCATGCATAAGCAATGCATTTGCCCAGGGACGATGGACAACAGCACAGTACAGACTATCAATTAATGTACTGGAAATGCAAGCAGTGTACCACTCTCTTTGGGCATTCCAGAACACCACAGTCAGTCAATCAGTTCTGATCCAATCTGACAACAAGGTGACATGAGCATACATAACCAAACAGGGTGGCACCAGAAGCAGGGCCATGCATAGGGAAGTGACGAGAGTCATGATATGGGCCCAGACTCACCTCACACACATCCATGCAGTCCACTAGGTGGGCAAACTGAACATCAGGGCAGACTGGCTCAGCTGGCAACAGGTCCATCCGATGGAATGGCAACTCCATCCGGACATTTTCAAGATTATCCACAGGAAATGGGGTCCAATATCAATGGATATGAAGGCTACCAGGTCAAACATCCAGGTCTGCAGGTTCTTTTCCAGATACAGGGCAAATCAAGCATTAGAAGTCGATGCAATGTCCTAGGATTGGACTCATGACAAGGCTATGTTTTTTCCTCCCATTCCCTTTATTCATCAAGTGCTAGCAAACATCCGTCAGTCACAGACTCACTATCCTAGTAGCACCCTATTGGCTGCAGAGAGCTTAGCTTGTGATGGCAGTAGCCATGACACTGAGTAGATGGAGCCTGCCATACAGGTGGAATATGTTGATCCAAGGTCCAGTGACACACCCAGTGCCAAGAACACTGAAATTGTCAGTTTGGCTCCTGAAAGGCAGAGATTGTTGAGGGCGGGTTACTATGACTCCATCATCACAATCTTATTACAATCTCGAAAGTCATCCACCATATCCACACACAAATGACAATGGCAGATCTTCTTGAGTTGGTGTAGAATGAGGGACATGGAACCAGAACAGGCCGACATCTCCCTAATTCTACTTTACCTACAGCAGTGCTTAGACAAGAGCCTGGACCCTTCCTCACTTCGGGTACAACTCCTGGCCATAGGGGCATCCCTGGGACAGGCTGGGCAATCTTACCTGGGTGCCCATCCAGATGCCATCAGCTTTCTGAAAGCAGCCAAAATCATCCTACCAAGAACAAGATCACCGATAGCCCCTTGGGATCTCACACTGGTTCTCAATTCACTGGGCTCTCCCCCATTCGAACCGATACTTGAGACTCAACTGTACTGGGCAGGTCTTAAGATCTGCTTCCTGTGGCTATCTTCTCAGCCTGAAGGATCAGTGAGGTAGGGGCTCTTTCCAGTAAGGAACCTTATACTATCTTCACCTCAGAATGGGTGTCCCTCAAGACAGTCCTGGCTCTTCAGCCTAAGATTGTTTCCAGCTTCCAGAAAGAGCAAACAATTGAGCTACCCACTCTCTATGGACAGACACAAACAGGGTACACTCGATTGCCTCACCATTTTGACATCAGGAACACTCTGGCTACATACATTTCAAGGACACAAATAATTTGCAAGTCTGAGAGACTGTTCGGCATCACACAAGGTCACAAACAAGACTTGCCGCTTCTAAGACAATGATTGCAGGATGGCTGAAAAGAACCATCCAAGAGGTGTACAAGGTGAAAGGCCTCACCCCAACGGAAGGCATAAAGGCTCACTCCACCAGGGCAGTGGCCACGTCCTTGGCAGAGAGAGCCATTGTGTCCACAGAAGACATTTGCAGAGCGGCCACGTGGACTTCCATTCACACATTCGCAAGACATTATAGACCAGAGATGTATAAGCAAAGAGCCTCCTTTGCTAGCAAAGTTTTGTCAGCAGCATGCCCAGCTGTTTACCACATTTCTACACTGACCACTCTGACCCTCCTTGATTGGATTGTACTGCAGTTTAGATTACTCATTATATAATGTCTGGAGTGCCATGGATATAAAATATAACACAATGGGTGTTTACTCACCTGGTAAAGGTGATTGTGTTAACTTATATTCATGGCACTCCACGGTTCTCCCATCAGAGTGATCAAGTGTGGAACAAACTGTATTTAACAGGGCAGCTTGCCTGAGGGCATTCTTTGGTCCACATTGAAGAAGGGCTTCTGCCATGCTGATATGAATATGTTCTTTTCTTTAAGTCCATAAAGTTGTATATTGTATATGCATACACTTATGCCCCATCTAATATCACACTAAGTGAGTGTGTGTGGGATATTTGTTGGTTACATTTGGTGATTGAGACTTAGAATTGTTTTTAATAGGATAAACAAAAGAGGGAACTGTTTTTCCAGTTACAAGGACTGTTTTTATTTAAGCTGTGGTTCAAATGTTCAGACCGTTATGAGTAACCATTTATTTCAGTTATGGAAGAATCAAACTGGAAAGTAGGGGCTCCTGGGACCTAGGTAAACTACAAAATATGTATTTTTTTATTTAGTACTTTTTGTGTGCCCCCCAGAACCGTCAATCTCCAATCTGGTCATGGTCCCCCCTTGCCTCCACCTCGCTTCTGTGCCTACACTCCCCAGTCACCCCTGGCTTGCCCCCCTGAGGGCGGGGGTCTCAGCGCTGTGGCTCTTTCAATGCCAAGACACTGGTAACTAGTTGGGGAGCCGGCAGCAGAGGCTAATCGAGGCAAGGGGGCAGGTCCTCATGGAGACGGCCGGGGACACGGAAGTTTTTTCCCCCCTGTAACAGGAGCAGGGACATGCAATGACGCCAGCGTCCATCCCGCACCTGAGTATTCTACTTGGCATCAGGCGTAGTGGAACACCCAGCCTCCGCCGGGCGTCGCCACTGCACCGAACACTCGGTCCCCCCTCTCCCCAGAGAAGGAGAGCAGTCCAGGGACACTTAATACTTCTCCCCCGGCTGGCCCTCCGATGACCTGGATCCATTCCCGAACCCGGGTTGCCGGCGACGCAAGTAGAAATCCTACCACTGTGCCAACAGGTTGGCTGGTAAACTACAAAATTTGATCATGGGTCACATGTGCATTATTAGCCTATCAGGTGGGTTGTAACCCATGATGTAATGTCTGGAGTGCCATGGATATAAACTAACACAATCACCTTTACCAAGTGAGTAAACACCCATTGTTGTATGCTGCTCCAAACACTCTTAAACTGAGAAAAATACAAGGCACTGTCACCTAGCCAATTAAAAAAAAAAATATTCTTTGTCACACACTCTGGTCCTCCAGCTGGCCAGCCACCCATTTGCAGGCAGCTTGTCTCCATCTGCAGAAGGGTAATCCAAGAAAGTACCGCTGGTCTCATGACTCAATGGTACACAACACAGATGAATACTCTGCCATCTATACCCATATACACCGTGGCTTAACCCACCACTCAACCCAAAGAAAAACAAGTTGTTTGATTTTTTTTAAATCACAGCCACCATACCTGTACCCCAGATCACTGCATCAGTCTCTGCACTTGGTACTTGGCACTAATATTTTCACTGGCAGGTGGGTAATCAGGATGCAGGAGGGGGATCTAGAGTCAGTAGTTGCTGCTGACCTTTTCGTCAGTGGGTCGGCAGGACATGGGAGGTGGGTCTGTTTTACTTTGAATGTGTTCTTGGACACAGATGTGGTCTCGAATGTGTTTGGGGGAGAAAAAAGAGAAAATAAATGTTAAAATACTATCACAAAACTGTCTCGCAAGGGTCAGAAATAAAAGTGTCTCACAAACAGCAGCACCCTCTACTGGTATGTATACCAACAGAAGGACTACTTTGCAATAACATTACATTTTTATTATTTTTTACTGAATTGTAAAGGATTTTTTTAGATTTTAAGAGAGTTTATTAAAATTTAAAGTATGCCCCATTTTATAAGAGCAATATTACCCTCCAGAGTGGGCATTTGGGGCTATACTGGACCTTCCAGGGACTGTAAGGCTCTCTGTCTGTGGCACTGGGCCTCATTACACACCTGGACAGTCTGGTGTAGCCCAATACCACCTACTCTGTCAGGTGTTGTTGCTTGCATGATTTTCTGGAAAGATACAGGCTATCTCCATGCCAGAAAGGAATAAGAAGTAGTCTTGAGGGACAACAAGACTAGAAATAAGGAAACTAAGAAGGGATAGCATTAGGTGCTTCAAACAAAACCAAAGTCTTCTTCCAGAACTTAAAATAAAGGAGGAAGGTGAATGAAGGGAATGAGGAATATTTTGGTGAACATATGAAAGATCTGAGGTGATGTCTCAGATGCTTGCCAAATGCTTTGCTTTGATGTAGGGGTGATGATTCCATTCTGTCAGTACCTAGTCATATTTTTCAAATTTTTCAGAATTTCAGCTTCACACTCTGATTCTGTTCCTCATCAGTTTAAGGCATAGGAATGGTATCCGAGGCAGAGTCAGAAGTTCAGATTCTGCATCTGACTCTGTTCACTCATGAAATAAAACCTCCCCCCACCCAGTAGCTGTCAGAGAACCCCTCCCCAACCTTACCTTTGCTGCTGTCTTGGATTTCCTGAGGCTCATGTGGCATAGGAACTGTCCGGTTGGGTGGTCCACTTTGCATCAAAATGCTGCTGCAACCAAATCCAATATTCATCCTTTGTCCACTCTGGGAGTCCAAAGAGTAATGTCCACCAGCAGGCCGGGCACTCACTGATTCAGCCACTAGTCACTTGATCCCACGATGGTCCACAGAATCACACCCATCCATTCCTTAGGATAGTGGTAGTAGTAGCCTAGTAGTAGGTAGCATTAAGTTAGGCTCTCCTGGCCCATATCCAGCCCTTAGAGATTAGGAGACCCAACATACCCCAACCCCATCCATCAGACCTACCTGATCCTGTAGCTGGAGGTCAGGACTCGGCAGGCAAGGTTTTAAATAAAGTATTTTTCTTGCTTAGTTTGGGGGTGGATGCATGTGCCATCATGGAGACTCCTAGTCCTATTCTACTTGTCCCCTGCCTGGTACCAAGAAGCCCCACAGTTCTTTTTTCCCCTCTGAGACTGGGGTAATGGAAATGGTCAATCTGGAAAAAAGCCATGGGGTTAGTTACCACTAGATGCCTGGCCTGCCAGTGGATGTTAGGTAGCTCACATGGGGAAGACAGTCTGTTTTCCAGAATCATAGTGGAACTAAGGGAACAACTCTCAGGGGGGCTTGCAGTAATTTTTTCAGGAGTCTGTACAAACAGGAGTGGTACCAGAGGGCTGCGAAGCAACCAGTGTTGTTCCCACTGTCAAGAGCTGAACAAGGTCAGACCTATGTATCTACAAGCCAGTCAATGTGACATCAGAGGTGGGCAAGGTCCTGGGATACATTATCAGGGACAGAATAATGGAGCATTTGGCTGAGGCCAAAGTTCTTGCTTCCCTCAGCATGGCTTAATGATGGACTGATCATGTCAAACCATCCTGATCACCCTTTTTTAAGGGGTGACCAGAGAGGTGGACACGGGCATTATGATGGAGATAGTCTATCTGAACTTCAGCAAGGCTTTTGACACTGTAGTACCTGACAAGCTTCTGGGCAAAGTGCATCAGTGTGGTACACATATGGCATAAACAACATGGATTGCTAACTGTCATGGGTTCACACAGCAGAGGCTGGTAGGTCTAGGAAGTAAAGAAGGGTAATACCAGAGATTCATTCTGGGACCCTTCCAGTTTAACATCTTAATTAACAATCTGGAAGCTGGGATATCCTGCAGGATGTTTAAGTTCACTGGTAACACTAAGCTGACCAGGGTGGTGGACTTCTTTGAAAATGGGGGCAAACTTCAAGAGGACCTGAACAAGCTGAACAATTAGTCTGACTACTGGAGTATCAGATTCAGTGTAGCCAAGTACAAAATGCTAAACTTGGGAGGAAAAACAGAGATAGGACTTACGAACAGTGTATGAGGCTCCACTTGTTGCAGTAAAGGAGGTAAAATACTTAATACACAAGAGGCTACAGCATAACAAGCAGTGCACAGTTATTGTCAAGAGGATAAACAGAATGCAAGGGTGCATTAGAAGGAGGTTGACCTGCAAGGCAAAGGAAGTGATCCTGCCGCTTACACCTCCTTGGTATCCTGTGACAATGGTGACTGTGATTGGGTACCTACCAAAACGGTGACTTAATCACAGTCGGTGCCTGTCAATGTGGTGACTGGGGAAGGTGGGGGACCGGATGGTTGGGGTGCATGAAATAGCGACCAGATGTCGCTATATGCCTAGGTACAAGGTGGGTGGAGCAAGCACGCCGAGCGTGGGCTGGGGGAGGATGAAGGGGCTATAGAGGGTGGCATTGTGGTGAGCTGCTGAGCTGCATCAGTGGCATTGTGGGTTGGTTCAGGACTGCGGTGGGTATGGTGTTGGGTTTGGGTCCGGACGCAGGTGCCTTTTGTTACGGCCAGCCCAATATTTTTTCTCTGAATTGCACCCCTCTGACATGCACCCCCCCCAGAGTTGAGAGTCCTTAAGTAGGGGGGTGTGGGGAGCACAGCCGTCTGCATGAACATTTAAAATCCAAATCTCTGGCACCATTTTGCTGTGCGCCGGGGAGTGCATCACCAAAAAAATCTTTTGGCGATGTGCTTTCACACTAATGGGCCATTGCCATTATTACATAGAACCTGAGGCCTTAGTCAGACCCTGTCTGGACTACTGCTTGGGTTTCTCAGTACTAACAGGACACTGAGGCAGTCAAGATAGAACACAAAAATGATCAGGAGTTTGGGAGACAGAGCAATACAGAGAAACTGGTGGCCTACAACATTTACCATAGAGAATAGGAGATTGAGAAAGGGCATCATCTCAGTCTTCTGCATACTCATATCAACAATGCTGAATAAAAATGTCTGATCTGGTGTCCTCCAGTAGCATGCGGGAATGGAAGTCGAAAGGCAGCAAATTCATGGACAATTTTAGCATTCCATTTCTGTTCTTCAAAATCAGGAAGTAAGTGCAGGGCAAGTTACAATGGATGTGCACTACAGGGTGTGCATGCACACACTTGCCGATGTTTCAGTGTGGCTCTGATGAGGGCATGCCACAGTCACACTGAAACATCAGCAAGTGTGCACATACACACCTGTTGACACGCATTCATTGTAACTTGCCCTACACTTACATCTGTGTTTGGAAGAACAGTAAAGGAATGTTAAAATGTGTGTAAACTTGTACCCTTTCATGGATGATAATACAGTGTGGCTACTCTGATGTTAAGCAATGGCTGAAAGATTACAAATAAAGACTTCTGGTTAGAAACCTGCTACTGCAGTTTCCTTTGTTTTGAAGTACTATTTTGCCTAGTCATATGGGACATGCTATTTTGGGAGTCATAAGGTAACCTGGGTAGGAGGGGGATTCCCTGTAAATTAGAATGCTTGCACAGTATACTTAATCAACTGTGTATGAAGATGGGACGTGGACATGATGGTTGTCGAGTCCCTTTTAACCTTAAATTATTATGTTACTATGCATATCATAAACCATATTTTATAGCAATTGACAGAATCTGTATGTATTTTTTAATATTGCTATGAGAATAAAACTTTTTCCTGTTAGTGACATTATGGAGAAACTGAAAATATTTTGAGTGTGGTGTTGATTTTCTGTGACTGGTAAGGCGTGGTGACCAGTGTACTAACCAATGTTGTGTTTCTTTGTTTCAGTTCCAAAACTGCTGACAGTACAGTGTGCTAATGCACGTTCAATGTTCATCACATCTCCAGACCAAAGCAGATCAACAGACGTGAGCAGACAGACCTGGCACGATCATAGATACCATGAGAAATGTTGGACCACTTTCAATGGGAGCTCAAATAGGTTTTGTTCAGGGAAACACTACTGGGAGGTGGAGGTGGGAGAGAAATCAGAATGGGTTGTAGGGGTAAGTGTTTACCCAGGGGACAAAGTAACTCCCGACTTATCACTTTGGGACAAAGTCAAAACATTTGTGAACACTTTTATAGATCGGAAATTTTCCCTCATGTTGAGAATGGATGGCAAGTACTTTATCAGTACTCCAACATCCACTACCAACATCTCCCTGAACGTGAAACCCAAGCGGATTGGATTGTTCCTGGACTATGGTGCTGGGCAGGTTTCATTTTACAACACTGAGGACATGTCCCTTATTGCCATGGTATCAGACAGATTCAATGGTGAGGTCTATGCACACTTGAACCCAGGGAATGACCTCTTTGGCCAAAACTCAGAACCACTCAATGTTCCAATTGTGACAATGCAATTTCATCCTTCTCGTCCTTCTTCCAAGTAGTTATTTAGGACTTGATGGAAATAAAGCATCCCTTTTTAACTTAGGTCATGCCATATCACATTTACAGCATACAATTAGTGGTGGGCGAAGTCGCCAAATTTCGCTCTGCAAAGTGATTCGTGGAGTAATGGAATCTGCGGTATTCCACAATGCGAAGCGCAGTACTTCGCATTATAGTGGGAATACGAAGTCCATTGAAAACAATGACTTTGCATTAGTCCACCTTACCAAACCACTTCTCCACCAATTTTAAGGTGAAGTACATTGAAATCAATGTACTTCACCTCACTTTGCCTTGTTTTTGAGCTCCAAAGGCGAATTTTGCAGTGCTTCATGGGATTGCAGGTCACCTGGGCTCTAGATTGTTCTGCACAGCCTCAGTTCTGTGTAGTGTATGTGTAGTGGAAGATGGAGACAGTTTCCTCACAGAGCTCTGTGATTCAAATCCTCTAAAAGCTGTTAAAAAGCCTTTTTCAGCTATTTTTTTGCACACAATTTAGTACATCAATTATAGGAAATCCTCCTGTGCTCATATCATCGAGTGTTTATTGTTTGTGTGTGGATTTTGAATGTTAATTTAGAACAGTCAGCCTGTGTACTGTGAAGTGTGCTTTAGGGGAGGGGCATATCTGTGGTGTAGTAGATTAACTGGGAGAAAAAGGCAGTCTTTCTGTTTTGGTTATATTTTTCTTGTATAACTGTATTAATGTACACAGTACTAGTTTCAGTAATTCTTGAATTTTTTTTGCTGATTATTGTGGTCCAGCAGTGTATAATCTCAGTTTGTTTAAAACATTTGGTTCTATTTCTAAAGGTTTTCAATTTGCTATGCATTACTTGTAGTCTGTGTGAGTGTGTGTGTGATGCGTGCCATTAAATCAGACACCTTTTATTGTGCCACAGAGTAACTGCAGCAGTGTGACCCTGCTATCCACTGCACCTGCATGAATTTTTTATGCTGATTTGTGGTATCTTTACTGGTAGTGGACTGTTACTGCCGTACACTACCCCCCCCAACTGGCAAAAGGTATTCTTTTCCAGATTTGGATTTGTGACTTGTGAGCACTGGTTAGCTGGTGTTGCACCTTTGCGCCTGCATCTCTTCAGTGTGCAGAGCAATCTTAATCTGTCTGTGCGTTTGCAGTACACCATTAATTTTGGGAGATTTCGCATTTCTTGTTATGCTCTCATTTCACTTCACCAGCACTGGGGAATTTTCTGGACACAAGACAGTAGCATTTTGGGGATGCAAATTAATTCTGGTGACTGTGTGTGACCACTATGCACATGACTGAGTGCGCCATTAATCCTGGGAGACTTCACATTTCTTGCTACGCTCTCATTTCATTTCGTCAACACTGGGGAATTTTATGGACACAAGGCGGTAGCATTTTGGGGATGCACATTAATTCTGGTGACTGTGTGTGACTACTGCATGCATGACGTCCGAGTGCGCCATTAATTCTGAGAGACTTTGCATTTCTTGTGCTGTCATTTCACTTCATCACCGTCAGCACTGGGGAGTTTTCTGGACACAAAACATGAGCATTTTGGGGATGCACATTAATTCTGGTGACTGTGTGTGTGAAGGACTGCCAATATTATTGTCACTTTGCCTTACTTCGCGTTAAGGTGGAATGACAATATGAAGTAATAATTACAAGGCAAATTGAGCCTTTTGCATTGGCCACTCCATGTAGCGGAGTGACAACACGAAGTGCCCACTTTGCAGGCACTTCACCAGTGAAATTTAAATTTGCTGCATCTCTACAGACAATGTATAGTATACAAATGAAAATACCACTAATGTGAAAATCCCATGATGATGACATCACTAAAGTGACAATAACATGGTGCTGTTCACACTAGCTACAGTACATCACAAACTAAAATAACAGGTTTATTTTATCAAATTTATTTTCATATACAACATAAATGAATAAATTATATGCAGTTGTACAGTACAAGGAAATATACCATCAAGAGGAGCTCATGCGATAAGTAGCCACAATCCTGAAGGGTGGTAATTACCTCAGGAGCTCCCCTCAATGGCATATTTCAGGAATATATTACAGTTGTCTATTGTTTATTTTCAGCCCAAATGTATATACAGTAAAATAACTGTTAATTTCTACAGAGAAAAAGTCCCATCCATGTGTTGTATTAAATATTGTGTTTGCTGGTCCTTATTATTTAAATTGTATTAGAGATGGGAGGGCCACCTCTGTGATACTGTAGATCAGTCCCCAGTGGTTGAGCTTTTGCTCTAACTGAAATCTTAAATCAGAGTCATTTGAGACTTAACTATGATTTCATCCATTACAGTCCAAGACCAGGTTTGGATTTGCTAGTGACACAGTTTCAATCTGATCCGCACTAATGTGTACAAATTTGGTGCTTTATTCCTGTTAAACCTCAGAATATATTACCTATCTATTTTAAACATTAAATTACTTAAAGAAAAAGCTTATTACAGTGCATTTTGAGAACCTGAGTCTGTCATTTTGCCCAGTCCAGAGCTCCTTCTGACCCAGTTCTTATTGACTTTTCTAAAGCCTTTGACCCAATAACTCACACTCTCTGGCTGTGTGACATGAACAGTTTTGGATCTGATACACAACTATGTAACTGGTTATTTTTCCAAAAGGCACCAACTGGATTCATCTCATCAGGTGAAATCCCACGTCTTCTTGGTGAAGAGTGGAGTATCTCAGGGTTCTGTCCTTGGCACTCCGTTATTCTCACTTTTATATAAATGCCATAAAAATCAGCATGCAGCATGCATCTGTTTGCATTAATGTGGACAATAGTATAATTTATGACTATGGTAAAGATATCCCGTGATTGTGATTGAAACTCCAGATTGCTTTTGATGAAGTGCAGAAGTTTTTCTGTGATAATAAATTAATTTTAAATTACAAAAACACTCAAATTACACAATTTAGTACATCTCAGAAATCAAATAAAACTGTAGTTGTTATTACTGGAAATAACATTGTTTTGCAAAATGCTCCATACTATAAATATTTAGGTTTATGGTTATGTGCAGAACTTTAATTGGACTATAATCTGTCTACAGTTGTAAAAAGGGTAACACACGTTGTGGAGTTCAGAATCAGCATAAACTGTGTTTTTCCCCCAAAAGTAAGACTGAAAATAGTGCAAACGATCATACTACCATTATTAGACTATGTATATATATATATATATATATATATAAAATATATACTGTATATATATATATGTGTATATATGTATGTATATATATATATATATACATGTATATATGTATGTATATATGTACATATATGTGTGTGTGTGTGTATATATATATATATATATATATATATATATATAGTTAATGCAGCTAAACATCATATGCATAAACTGAATGAAGCTTTTACAAACTTGCCCAGTTCATTTTGTAAGTTTCTAGAAGCACCCATCATTGTGTTCTTCTAACCCACCATGGTTGGTACCCTTTGGACCAAAGGCAAGTGTTGCATTTATCAGTAATGATGAGGAAGTATGTTAAATTTAAAATTACCCTATATATTCCAGAACTTTAATGAAATGGCTAGGGGGTTTTCTGCATCCTGATTGGCTAAGAGATACCAGTTATAATGTTCTTATCAGCACATATTGTGCCAACTGGTGCTCCTTATGCCGCCCGCATGTTACTAAGGTAAACACCTACTAGTTGCCCTAACCCATTAAGTAATATTTCCACCCATTACTCTGAACACCCACTTTCTCCCACAATTAATACACAGTTTGCACATGATTAAAAACAGTTACAAAATCACAAGCTAACCAGCTGGCCCAGTGGTGCTGAGGGCTGAGACACTGTAAAGCACCTTACTTCATGCCACACTGGCAATGCAAGTTCGGGAACAAACTTGGGTTGCCACGGGCTGGCAGGTGGAGAGGGCTGGAAGATGGAGTGAGAGGCTGACAGACAGCTCTGCTCTTCTGGGCAGGTGTTGTTTGTATTAACAGCTCTTGTCTACCACTAGGTGGCAGTCTGATGGTAGCACCAATGCTATGGGGGGGGCCAGACAAATGTCTGGCTGTGTGGAAAGAGGCCGAAGATCTAGATCACATGTGCATCTCTACACGCATGCACTCCTGTGCCATGCCACAGCTCCAAGACAGTGGGAGAAACAGAGGAGGAGGAGGAGGAGGAGGAGGAGAAGAGTGGAAGGGGCTGGGCAACATGAAGCCCTGTCTGAGGAGACAAGGCTTGCCTTGCCACTCAGCTTGTTAAGGAGGGGACCTCAGGCTGAAAGTATCTGAGGGGAAGACACCCTTCCCCCCTGTCCTCACCACAGGTGGAAATCCATAGGAGAAATACACCCTACCTGCAAGAGTAAGGCAGCAGACCAGCGGATGGCACACAGGGACAGGGCTGAACAGCCAGTTGGTCAGCATAAGAAGATAAACTCTTTTATAAAAAAAACAAAAATCACCCAAACTAATGTTTTGTAACACTGTGTGTTCAGTTTGTAGTTTTCTGGCCTTAAGTCCATGATGAGTTGCGATCATTATACATGGTATCCCTGGGGCTGTGCCTGTTGCCACCTACCCTGTCAATGCTGCCACTGCTAGCCACCCATGTGTTACCCTGAAACCTCAGCCACACTCCGAATACATCCCTGATACTATCTGGCCAGAAAAGTGAGAGTGAGTGGCCCTGATTATACAATGCCCTGTGATCCAAAGCTACCCCGCTCATACAGCAGCACTGCAGCACTGAGTTTGGGAAAGCACTTTTAAGAAAAGCATTATCTATGGCAGCTGACAGGCAAACTTGCTTCCACTTGTTCTCACTGAAAGTGCATTCTGTCGCTGGTTACAAAACACAGTCAAACAAAGAAATAGGGAAAAAATCCAGAAGAAAGAAATGCATAGTGAGGGTTTTCTGTGTGTGGAGGCGGGACAGACACCATTCCCTCTAGTGACTTTTAATAAAACATCTCAGTTCCAATACAAAGGCAAGGTCTAGTTTTCTAATTTGTTCTACTGATCTTATTTTTTTATATTTTTTATGTATACTTTTCATGTGACTTTTTTTTTTACTGAGGCCCCATTTTATAAGTGGAATAAAACACTCTGAGTTGTGGTTTATGGCCTGATATGACCACTTCCCAGCTGCTGAAGGCACCTGGCACAAGGACATTTTGTCTCATTTTACACCTGGGGCATGCTCTTATCAGGCAATAAACCACATCTTAGTGTGTCTTACTCCTTATACAACAAAACAATCTATTAAGTGTGGTATCAGATCTTCAGTTGGCTTGACATTAATAATATCCTACATGTCAATAGTTTGATTGAATGCCAAGACTTTTCATTTATATGCCCAAAATGTTGGAATGAAATGGTATCAAGCACGAGACCTATAACAGGGCATTTCCTGTCTGTATGTGTGCCTCCAGTAAAAGATTGGATTATCAATGTTTGCAAAGTCTGCTGCATTCTTTGTGTACATCCTAAGGCTTAAAGATGTTTTCTGATTTAAACTCAAACATTTACAGCTGGCATCAGTAGAACCCAGTTGCACAGAGTCTCTTCAAAGTTTGAATTTCCAGACTTTCCAGTCTTTAGGACAGAAGCCTAAAAGAAAAATTATTTTGTTCCCATTGCCTATACCTGCTGTGAAGTCATAATTCTTTCCTTATGACATCACAGCCTGTGGACAAAGAAAGGATTTGAATATTACAAGTGGAAGATTTTGACTTCAAAGCAGGAAAAGCAGACAGGACAGATGAAGACTAAGGGCAAATAACCTGTTTTATTGTAAATTACTTCAGTAATAAAGAATAGGATGTTCAAAAACGTTTTTTTCATTTGTTTATAAGATTTGAGTCCTGCTGATGCATGCAGTACTTGTTTTGCAGAAATCTGGAAAAATCACTTTACATTTTAAATAGTCTATAATGTTGCAGTGTATATATATATATATATATATATACACACACATACACACATGTACACTTACATACTGTATAGTAGTTATATTGCTGTTTTGTATGTTGCATAGGTAATATGTAATTTGTATTATAATTCGGTCTTCCTAGGATGCCATTGTAAATTAACTCTTGCTCAACTGAATGTGTAACATCTTTTTCCTATTTTAAATAAAAATCAAAATTCCATCTCTCTCCTCTAGTTCTAATTCAAATATGAAAAGGCCTACATGTTTTGATGCATCTAGAAAAACTGCTTATATTATATAATTGATTTCATTT
Source organism: Neoceratodus forsteri (assembly GCA_016271365.2). Taxonomy (NCBI): domain Eukaryota; kingdom Metazoa; phylum Chordata; order Ceratodontiformes; family Ceratodontidae; genus Neoceratodus; species Neoceratodus forsteri. The sequence goes on along the minus strand of JADMNL010000035.1, from coordinate 25,317,692 downwards.
CTACTGGTCTTTCTATCTTAAATTCTGGTTGTCTAGGGAAACTTTTTAAAGACTACTCATTACATTCTGTAAAGTTGGTACACAGTATCAAAATTTCCTTCTGAAACAGTGACATGTCACTGTTTTGGTAGCTTTAATGCTGCCTCTAAAAGCAATTCCCTGTAGTTTGTTGTTGTCCGATACTGATGAAAATTCTATTTGGGAATATTTTGTTTCTCTGTTTAGTATAATTTGTGACTGTTTTATCCCATGCTTATAAAAGAGGGTTCACTCTCATTCTGTTCCTAGTGAAATCCCATATGTTATGAACAATTAGTTTGAGACAAGTTGAACAAGAGAGTATAAAACTTCGGTTCTCTCATGGCATGGCATGTTATTCACAGAGCTAGGAATTGTTGCATCCCGCTCAGCATGCACGCTAAAGCCTGCTTCTTACAGTATGTCTGCTTGCACATGCAGTGCGAAGAAAACACATTGTGGTTACTTGGGGGAGTAGAGGCTGCAGAGGTGTGCCGCTGTAGCATCCACCTTAGCTGCAGGAGGCTCGCCAGCGACAGCCTAATGAGGAGCAGGCAGATGATGATGGGGTTTAGCCTGGCTAATGGGCAGAAACTTTGTGTACTTAAAATGTTTCAGTTGCACCTTTCAGAGTGCAGCTGCATGCTTTCCTCTACAGCACACCACCCGGCAGCCAGCAGAGTGGTGTCATTCCCAGCCTGCTGCACATCCTCCCCCCCGCCCCGATGGCCTCCTTCAGTGATCCCTCCTGGATGCCACTTCATTTAAGTCCCACCTGCTGCATAGATCACCCACCTCCTGACTGCTTCTCCCAGCGTGTCCCATTATCCTCTCCTTTATATAATTCTCACCCCCTACACAGGCTGTCCCCCTTACAATCACTTCCTCCAGTGCCTCGGTGGCTGCTCCTTTATATAAGTGCCACCTATTGCACAGCACCCCACCAGCCAGTCACTTATTCTGGTGGTCCACTACCCACTCCTTCATTTAACTCCCTTTCACTGGACAGCCTGCCCACCTCCCGTTGACTTTCCCTGGTGCCCCATTTCTGCCACAGTGGCCATTCATTGCCCATTTCCTACAACTGAAAGAAAATTGTCAAGAGATGATTTTTCTCCATGCCCCTCAAAGCTCCCTCTCAACACCCACAGCCCCAGCCCCCTACACCACACTTACCTATCCAGTCCACTAGTATGTTCTGTTGCTTCTACCACCATGTCTAGCTGCTGTGGAGCCTGATCAGGAAGTGATTTAAACAAGGTATGTTCAGTTAGTGTCACTGGCTCAGCAGTTGACATTGTAATGAAGCATGAGAGGGTTGCTGCACTCCTGAGGTGCCATCATTCAGATGGACATTAAACTGAGTTCCCATCCACCTGATGTGGTGGTTGTTCAGGCGGACATTAAAGATCCCATGGCCTTTCTCAAAAACAATAAGGGAGGGCTGGCCCAGTGCCACTGAGGGTTGAGGCGCTGGATGCCACACCTGACACCATGCCGGTGACCTGTGTTCAGGAACAGGCCTGGGTTTTCAGGGGTCTGTGGGGGGGATGGGGAGGAGGAGCAGGACTGAGCTGCCACAAGAGGCTCTCCTCTCCTGGAGAGGGAATGAGGGGGGTTCCTTGGCCCTTTGGCTGGCAGCTGGTGGCAGACAGATGGCAGTTCGGGCAACTGGGAGCCTGGAGGTTGCCTGGGTTGAGGCGGAAGGGGCTGAACCAGTACCCAGAGTTCATGTGCGCCTCCCTGTGCCTACACTGCTGTGTATGCAGGGGTTCCAGGATCTTCGGGAGAAGAAAACAGTAGGGAAATATCCCTTTTGTCCTGGCTTGATTTCCTCCGTTCACTAAAAACACCACCAACAGATTAATTTGTTTAATTTCAGCTGGTTTCCATCTGTATCCCCCCACCCAAGATGAGGCTGAAAATAGGCAACATTTTCTAGTTCCCCTTTCCTGGTCAACAAAAGTTAAAGAACTAAATAATAGCATTTTAAATGTGAGTTAAACTTGTCATTTTTAATATTTTGGCCCCAGATTTTCAACATAGCCTCTTTTTAACTCACCTTACGAACCAGGTAGGTGAAATTTTTCAAATCCCACCCTAACTTTATCTTTGCAGCTGCTCTGCAAAATCCCATTTCAGATGGGATTTCCAAAAATTCCACCAGTCTTGATCATAATGTGAGATTATGAAAAAACTATGTTGAAAATTTGGGGTCACAATCTCAAAAAAAAAAAAAAAAACAATAAATGTTGTGAAGAAAAACATAGGAATTCTTCAATTTTTTCTCATAACTTAGCTTTCTGTTTCAGAATTCAACCCCACAGTTACAACATAGCCTTTTTTATTATCCCACCTCATGAACCAGGTAGGTAAATGTTCTCAAATCCCAACCCTAGTGCGTTTTTTTAGTTGCTCTGTGAAAGCACATTTTGAATGGGAATTAAAAAAATTCCCACTGTCTTGATGAAACGGTGGGGTAATACCAAGTCTGTGTCACAAATCTGGTGTCTAAATCTCAAAAAACAACAAAGTTAAGAAGACAGATTGAAATTCTGCTCATGAGCCGGGTTTGTGAAATTTTTCAACCCCTTCCCCAAATACAGGTGTTTTCAGTCACACTGCAAAATTGCATTTTGGATGGGACTGACAAAGTGCAACCTGTCTTGATCATGGGGGGGGGGTAATAAAATCTGTGGTCAAAGTCTCAAAAAACCCAACAACATTGTAAAGAAACATTGAGATTCTTCAATGTTTACTGATAGATTTGCTGTTTACCCAGACTATGACCCAAAATTTTCAGCATAGCCTTTTGTTTACCCCACTTAATGAACAAGGCAGGTGCACGTTGTTTAAATCCATCCCATAACATCCATAACACAAGAAAACTCGTACTGGGCTGGGGTGCTCACAGCAAAAAGGCAATTACAAACTTGGATATAGCCAGGCATTCTCTACCTCATTTAAAGAAGAATGCAGCACCAGACTGCTATTTTAAAACATTTTTAAAAACATTTATTTAATGCCACAAGGCCAAACAGGTTATACCTGACACACTTTGGATGCAGGGTCCTTTATCAAAGGTAAAAACCAGAAGTATAAAAACTTTGCCCTTAAATAGACAGTATGACATCACAAAATTACATCACAATAGGATAAGACCACATATATATATATATATATATAATATATATATATATATTTACTTATCCTGTATGTGCATACTCCCAAAGCTCACCTCACTAGGTGGAATGTAGTGTACAACAACATTTGTCGCTTTGCACTTGCTGCCCCCCCCCCCGTCTCACCCACCATCGTGACCTGTACAGCAGGCTTGGCTGGCTCTCTTTGCTCAATCATATGAATTTTGTTTTGGGTAGTTTCACAGGCAAGGCACTTAGAACTGGCACCCACCAGGGTCTGGCAGAACTCCTCATACCTGCATCCTCTTCCTACTCCCTCCGGTCCTTGGGCTCTGCTGTTCTCAAAGTTCCTGCCACCCAAACTCAAATGGGGGATAGGGGCTTTGCTGTATATGCACCCAAAACCTGGAACTCCTTCTCCTCCCCAGGTTCGCTCCTCTTCCTCTCCCTCCCCCTCTCACTCTGGCCTTCAGAGCTCCCCCTGGACCCATCTGAACCTCTCTTCTGCATGTGACTGTCCTAAGCCGCCATAATCAATCTAGGTCCTTGCACCGGACTTTCATATACCAGCAATTATGGTGGCCCCTGCATGGGCCCTGAGGGTGTATCTTGCTTAGGATTCTGCTTCATATTATAATATAACTACACTCTGCCCCAAGCGGTGTTCTGTCTGCTGCACTGTACGGTGGTTCTGTTACTGTATAGAAATGCATTCTCCCTAGGCCTCTGGGCTCTGAATTTTTTGTCTGATGCACTGTACTTATCTTTAGTTTATTCTAAGTGTGTTTCTACTGCTCAGCTGTGTTAATTCTTGACTGCTTGTTTAATGTCACCCGACTACTCTGCTTGATCCTGTGTAATGTATGATTGTATCTTATTGTTCTCTGTAGAAACTTGTCCTTCATTGTACTCTCCCAGGTCGTACCTGAAAATAGGCAATTGTTTTGTCTAGTGTGCTTACCTGGTCAACAAAAGCTAATAAATAAATAACCAGGGTTCATTAGTAACATGAAGGAATGCCAATGCAGTTTCAGAGTTTTTTCACATTTAAAGACACATACTAGAAAAGACCCTGCATAAAATAGGTATCATGTAACAATAAAGCATCATGCACTAAAGCCACAATAAATAAACATAAGCCATCATTTCATGGTTATTTAGCACCTTTTAAAAAAAGGTTTCAGATTAAAAGGTGCATTATGTCCAGGGTATTTTGTAGCTTTAAAGCTACAAATCCACAAGGCTTCCCTGCAAAGCATTAAAGAGTTGCAATCTCCACCTCTTGGTTTGGAGTTAACCTTCTCCAAAATGCAGAAAGAACAAGTATTTGTCAATGCCGAATGGAGGATGGCAAGTGAAAGTAGGTGGGGCTGGCAGATGGGTGACAGTAGGTTCCAGGGGAGCTGGGCACCAGAGTTAGTTGGCATAAAAATACAAAAAAAATATTTTTTAATTAGATGCCATTGCATGGACCCCCATTCAAATTTCTGGAGTGTAAGGCCTTAGGCTGATGGATTGTCATTACTCCTCACCCCCCCCAACATACATTCTGCATATTCCCTAGGGAACTTGGAGGGCAATATTTTCATAACATTTGCATGTGTAGTGTGGTTGTTCAAGATAGGAAATGGCTGTCCAGAGTCTCCAGAGACCCACTGGAACAACAAAACTGCATGTGTACATCTTTTGAAAATCTAATATTTGGTCTGCATTTTGAAGTCCAGCCTGAGCTCTAAAAAGGCAAGAAAACTGCATCTTTATTCAGAGCGGTGTCCTGTCTGCCTGCCATTCCCCAGTCAGAGTGTTTGATGTCATACAGTGCCATCTACTGAGGCGCATTGTGACCCTCATGCCCACAGTAACTCCAGCTCATTTAGCTGCAGTTTAAAGTATATTAAGCAAGAACATGGCACATTGTACTGAAACAGAGCAAGGTAATGATGCTTCAGGTGTCCAAGCAGGTCCAAGTTTGATGCTGTTCCTCCATAAGTGAATGGAATGTCACTGCTAAGTTAAAGAGCTGGCCCTGGTTTCTGTGAAAACTAGGCCCACTGCATATTTCCATCAGCATACCCAGAGAAAGAATTGCTCTGAGGCCTGTTGTGAGAATTGTTTTTGATAGTGGGTCAAGTGCAACTGCAGTGCAGTGATGACAGCACCAGCACCTCGTTGAGCAGAACTAGAGTCGCATTAGAAGTAGTAGAACCTGGGGAAATATTAAAAGTTAAAAAGTGCAAACTGTTGCTATTGGAGATATTACCATTGCTGAGAGTGGGATGTGGAAGAGCAAGTGCAGTCAAAAATATAAATGCCTGGCTATGGAACTGGAAAAAACAAGATCATATATTCATAAAGAACTGGGAATACTTAAGTAATAAGCAAGAAATCTATAGGAAGAATGGACTCCACTTAAAGAAGGAACAGGGCTAACTTGCTGGGAGTGATTGAGATTTATAATGGATAAAACTTAGGAAGGCAAGCATATCTGTTTATAGTGCAGCTGGATTATGGGATAAAATACCAAAGTAGGGAAGCAGAAGTATCCCTTGATATCACAGCCGGACTATGGGATGAAATATCAGGAACTACAAAGGGCTGCACAAAGTGCTGATAAACAAGGGCTCACAAAAAAGTAGGCAGCCAGAAACTTAAAAGGACTATTGATAAATGATCGCAGCATGAGAAATAAAACTGATCTATTAGAAGCAATAACCAGAACAGAAATATTGGATATTGTAGCAAACACCGAAACCTGGTGGAACATGCATGGTTTTCACCGGTTTGAAAGACACTCCCTCTTGTGGATAGTACTTTAAGAAAAAAAGATAAAAGGGAACCAAGGGAGGGCTAATATCATAAACACTATTGGAAGCAATAACCAGAACAGAAATATTGAACATTGTAGCAAACACCAAAACCTGGTGGAACACAGATAAGTGCCATGAAGGATTAGAAGGGTATACATTATACAGGAAAGACAGATGACAAAAGGGGAGGAGATATCACCTTCCTCATTAAGGAAGGCATTGATAACAAGGAAGTGGAATTAGATACAGGTGAACTTGAACTGATGGTAGTAGTATTGAAAAATAAAGGGGCAATTCCAATAACTTTGGGAGTGTTCAGTAGGCATGCAGACACCAACATAGAAGGGATTCCAGTATGATTATATTTTTGGAAAGACTGGTTGATAAGAAAAATATACTCTTAGGTAACTTGAATATGTCAGGCATTGAGTGGGCAAAAGGAAAAGGGAACAGCACACAGGAAAGAGATTTCTTAAACCTGATGACTAAAAACAACTTGAATGAAGAGATCTGGATAAACTAGCAAAATGGTCAGAAGAGTGGCAACTGGGATCTAATGTAAAGAAGTGCAAGATCATGCACATAGGGAAGAGAAACCCTGAAGCCAACTATAGGCTGGGAGGGGAGTTGCTGGCAGTCACAAAGGAAGAAAGAGACTTGGGCATCATCATCGCTGATGACCTAAAATCATCCAAGCAGACCTCTAAAGCAGTAGGTAAGGCTAGGGGGATGTTAGGGTGTATTAGCAGGGGTATCACAAGTTGTAAGAGGGAGGTAATAATCCCTCTTTACAAGACTCTGGTTAGGCTCCCATCTGAGTACTGCATGCAGTACTGAGGCCACACCTTCACAAGGACATTAACCAAATTGAGGCAGTCCAGAGAAGGGCACCAAAATGATGCAGGGACTGCATCAGAAGACATGAGGACAGATTAACGGAGCTCAATATGTATACCCTTGAGCAAAGGAGGGAGAGAGCTGATACGATCAAAACATTCAAACACCTTAAGGGCATTAACAAGGTGAAAGAGTCTAACATGTTTAAATATAAGAAAAATAGCAGGACAAGAGGACACAGCATGAGATTAGAAGGAGGCCGATTAAGGGGGAATGTGAGGAAATTCTTTTTCACAGAAAGAGTGGTGGATGCATGGAATGGCTTACCTCAGAAAATGGTGGATATGAATACAAAGCAGGGCTTCAAACAGGCATGGGATAGGCATAAGGGAGCAATACAGATGAGTATGAATAGATAGGCCATTGACAGAGCAAAAGTAGGTGGCACATTTATAAGGTAGAAAAAGAAATGGGCAGACTGGATGGGACTTGTGGTCCTTATCTGCCATCAACCTCTATGTTTCTATGTTTCTATGAATGTTGCTTGCTTGTATGTGCTGTTTAGGTATTTGGAAGTGATAGTTCCATGCCTTCCTCCCAAGACATCCACCGTGTCTTTCCGTTCAGTATTCACAGAAGAGTGGGAGGGGCAAGGGACACAGCAGTACAGCAGTTGCCGAGGGGGTGAAGAGGTGGACAATAGTTCATTCAAAGGCAAAAGAGTCCTGCAGGAGATCAATAAATTGAATGTGGACAATGCGATGGAACCAGATGGCATACACCCAAGGATATTAAGAGAACTGCGAAGGGAGATAGCAGTACATCTGGCAGCTATGTTCACTGAGTCATTCAACATGAGTGAATTGGAGGAGGGCACATGTGGTCCCTCTACACAAGTCCAGCAGCAGGGAGGAGATGGGGAACAATAGGCCGTTCAGCCTCACCTCAGTAGTGAGGAAGATCATGGAGACATTGCTTAAAGAAAGGATAGTGGGGCATCTAGAAGCCATCGGAGCCCAGGACCATAGACAACATGGATTCACAGTGGGGACATCATGTCAGACAAATCTGGTTGATTTCTTTGACTGGGTGACAAAGGAATTGAAACAGGGTGGGACAGTGGACAACACTTACCTTGATTTCAGCAAAGCCTTTGACACCATCTCACATAGGAGGCTGATAAGCTAGCTGGGTAGGCTGGGCATGGGAGAAAGGGTGGTAAACTGGGTTAGAAACTGGCTAACAGACAGGGGCAGAGAGTGGTGGTAAATGGGGTGCAGTCTAGGGAGAGAGGGTGACCAGTGGGGTGCTGCAGGGTCCTCATTAATAACATTGCAGAATGGCTGAAGATAATTTTTTCACCAAATTTTCAACATAACAATTTTAAGACCTCTGCTCATGAACAGTGTCACTGTGATTTTCTTAATCTGTCCCAAACATTGATTGAGCACACCAATTACGCCATTGTGCACTACATGCACAGAAACATTTTGGATGACGTGAAAAATGGCAGCTGTACTGCTCATAAGGAGGTGTGGTAAAATGGCAACGTTGAAAATCTGAAGTGAAAATATTGAAAATTCGCGAACTTACGAGCGTGTGTAGGAACTGCGCTATGCAGCATTTCGTAAAACAGTCATTTTTAGGAAATTTTTCACCAAATTTCCAACATAGGCTTTTTGAGAGCCCACCTTATGAACAACAGCACTGTCATTTTGTTAATCCATCCCAAAATGTGGTTTCGCACAGTGACCGTGAAAACACCCTTCGGGTCGATTAATGCCATGGCAGTGCAAGAATTCATGAGGAGGGGTCCCAAAATCCCCATGTTGAAAATTTGGGCCCAAAATTCCCACAAACATCTGAGATATGCAACAAAGTCGAAAAACCCTATTTATTCCATTATACAGCTTACCGGCATTTCCTCAGTTCGCGGTCGGCTTTGAAGAGTGCAGACATGTTCCCAGTCCACCGAAGATTGTTGCTCTGAGCTCCATAGGTAGGTTTGGGGTGAGGGAGGGGTGTGGGGAGGCAGTGTGCTCAGTGGGTGGGTGCAGGTTGTGAGGGGCAGGGAGAAGCGAGGGACCTTTTTTTGTTTACAGGGTTTTTTTTTAAAGTAAGATGATGTGGGACGTTTGGCATGCTGGGTGGGGCTCCCAGCATGGCAGCTGGAAAGACTGTTTGGGGGGGCTGGAGCCGACGGGGGATTGGGCACCCCGTCGGGCCATAATAAGCTTTGTCACGCTGGGGTGGGGCCCCAGCGTGGCACCTGGAAAGCTTTTGGGGCATGCAGTCAGTGAAGCCAGCAGGGATTGGGCACCCCCATTGGCTATAACAGTTTTTGCCATGCTGGGGTGGGTTCCCAGGGTGGCACCTGGACAGCTTTTGTGGGGGGGGAGGCATGGAGCTGACTGGGGATTGGGCACCCCTGTCAGCCATACAGTGTGTGCATGGGGGGAGGAGTGCATCAGCACACAATATGCGTGCTTGCATGTGTGTGGGCGGAGACCTCTGCTCACTGAAGCGGAGCTCTCCCTATCAACTGTACAGCACTGCATTTTTCAACTGCTGTCATAGACAGCTGCAGCAGTCATTGGAGAACTGTGGCCGTGCCTGCAAACACACTGACTGAATTGGAAGACTGGTGCCACACCTTCGAAAACTCAGATGATGGCACTATGTTTCTTGCACATGCATGCAAGCAACATAAAAAGCATGTTCCCTTGGGTTTTCAGCTTGGCAAACATGCAGTGCAGTTGCATATTTAATATGTGTTGTTTGTAGTGCACATTGATGTTCATTTACTCTTAAATTGTCCAGTAGTTTTCTCGATGTAAAATGCACCATATTCACATGTTGTCAAGTAGATTACCCCTTCTGTATTACAAGTCACGAACTGTCTGATCTCAAATTCCTTCCCTCTAGGACCCAAAAAGGTGGTGCCTTAAGTAGTAAAAGGACAGGCACTGTAATTTTTACATGTAAAGCAACTCTTAACCCCCTGCCCCGTCCAACCATGTTTTCTTCTTGCTTCCCTGACCAATATAGTGACTATGTACCAAATAATCTTTAATTGTTTCAGCCTTCCTGTAGGACATTCTGGGGGGATTTTTAACAAATTCTCGCAGTCCTACATCATTGTCCAAAATGCTCGTTTGTCTTAATAATGTTTTCTATATGTTTGGCATGTGCTGAATATCTTGTAACAAAGTTAAAATGATCACATCCATTGTTTCTAGGTTTGTTTTCATACGCCAGCATTTTCCAATCTTGTTCCCTGGCAAATCCCACAGCATCCTGCACAACCTGGCTGCTATGGTCCCTTGATAAAAATAATTCAATAGTTCTAGTCTCTGTTTCATAAATCTCATTTGTGCTGCAGTTTCTCAAGTCTTAAAAATTGTCCCTTATGTATATTTTGAATAACATGGTGAGGATGGCAGCTAGATGCCTCTAGCAATGTATTTCTATCTGTTGGATTTGAGTATTCAAGATCACATTCTAAAGAAACAGCAATGTTATGTATGAACCTCTTCATTTCCCAGTCATGACAATTTCACTGTTACAACTCATGTTATTAATTTGTAAATTTTAACTTCTGCACTATCAATGTAAAATATTACACAGCAAATACAAGCAAGCAAGCAAACATTCAGCATTGATAAATGTTTGCCTAAATCAAATCTAACCACCTGTAGGAACAATCCTAAGAAAGAAACATTGTATTCAGACCACTGGAAGGCACAGAGAGGGTGTGGAAAGAAGGCACAAGATACACCACTGTCTACGTCATTCATACTTGTTCTGAAGACCAGAGGTTAACATACAGTATACATGAAAAGGAAAGGGACAGACCAGTTGCTCTGTGTGTGAGAAGAGTCTGATCTGTGTTGGGCAACTAAAAGAAACCTCTTGCTGTTGTCAGAGCATTGTGTGCATATTCTGATCAGACTTACATCTGTTTCTGTCCTCCTGAGGCCTGCTAATCCATAGCTGCTGTAGGGACCCTGAGGTAGGTCTTTTCTATAAGTGTGTGTGTCAGGGGTGGGGGTGTAATGAATACTGAGAGAAAAGGGAAGGGTCAGACTGGGTTGGGAAAGTGGATTCAGGGCCACAAATTGGAAAAATATTCCACATTCATCCCCATATGTGTATGGTAAGAGTATGTTTATTTATTTATTTAGTTTTTGTTAACCAGGTAAGTGTGCTAGACAAATCCTGCCTATTTTCAGGCAGGACCTGGAGGAGGGGGGTACAGATGAATGCCAACTTACCTTGAACCAGATTAATCTGTTGGTGGTATTTTTTTAGAGAATGAGGGAAATTTGGCCAGGACACCTGGGAAATTCCCCTACTCTTGCTTCCTGTGAGCAGGGGGAACCTTTTTCCTGTGGGACCAAGATGGCTGCCGTCCCGGACCCTGGAGCAGGTGGAGGTGACTGCACTGCTGTCAGTAGGGGGGAAACCTATGGCTGAGGAAATGGCCAGTCCAGATCTACAGTTGGAGAAGATGGAGGTGCAAGCTCTACGGGGGGTCTGAATTACCTCAGTTAATGCAAAGTATGGAAATGCAGCATTTGGTTGAACCCTTGTTACACTCAGATGAAGAAGGAAATACTCCTACATAATTTTTTTCAACAGAGGATCTTACAGCTAACCTAACAAATGAGGTAAAGGCCACAAGTTCTAAGGATACAGTTGAAAATGCTGAACAGACTTTACGTTTATTTCTACAAAAGGAGGAATTGAGGCACGCTCAGGAAAAAGCCAAGTTGCAAGCTAAACTTGAGGAATTAACATGTTGGGCTTTAAGCACAATTACAAAGGAGAAGCCAGTCAGGGAACCCTCTGACGCAGCAAACTCAAAGGCCCAGCTGGAGCAGGGTGAGTCAGTCACAGTTGTTAATCATTTCTCTACTGTCTTTGAAAAAGTAAAAGGGGTGAATCAGCCGGTTGGCAGTTTAAATGTAGCAGTCTCAAACGTGTGCCTACAGCCGGGCCCCTTAGTTGAACAAACTGGGATTAGTAAGGTTGCCGAGATACCTATCACTCAGAATAACATTAAAACTGTTGACACCACCCTTAAGTCAGGATATTTAACGCTGTAAAAAACCTTGGGGTTTGTGGCCTTACCTGACGGTCAAGCGGCTGTCAGATTTCAGACAAACAATTTGGAAACACAAGCTATGGCAACGCATTTTTCCTTTACTAACTTAAACAAGTTCAGCCAAAAAGAAATGCAGAAAGATAAAAGGCTAGCATAAACCTTAGCACACAGACATTTAAATATGAAACCTTTACAAATTGTATCATTGCCAACTCTCAAGACAGCTGAATTGCAAGATACAACCTGGACTCCGGGTGGAGTACTGTCCCGGTCAGGTTGGAAACAAAACCCTACAGGGATTTGGGTACCAGATCCAGAGTGGGACAATAATTTATCATTCACTCCTTCTTCGAGTCGGACTCAGGACATGGTTTAGAACAAGCGAAGTTACTCTTAAAAATCAAGAGACACCAGATTCAAAACAAACAGATGTTGTTGAGGCGGCCATTGAAGTACATTCTCCAACAGGGGGAACTGACACTGCTAGACAGGTTGAAGAAATCCCGATAACTAGTGCGGATCCTGAGATTGAGCACAATTTGGATGAATCTGCTAATAAACAACCTCTGCTTTCAGAACTGTTTGCAAATATAAAAAAAGAAGCAGCTCCTAGGAGGAATGCGGTGAGAATTCGGTATAAAGGGGGCATGGAGGACAGACCAGACAGGCATTTTGTAGGAAAAACATTATTGAAAGACTCTTTAAGGTCCCCCCCCAAGAGGTGTTTGCCTTCATAAACATCTCAGGGGAGGATAATTTCGACATAAGTTTTCGGTCTGCTCACTTTTTAGATCTGTTTTGGGAAAGGTATGCCCAGGTAAAATACTCCCCTATCTGGTCTCCTTTTGTGGTTATCCCACTTTCTAAACCATTGGTCAAATTCATTACGGTAATGTTTCGTAATGAGGGTGCGTATGTAGCAGATATAACATATTGGTTATCCCAGTGTTGTGAAATATTAAGTGACCCTGAGGCTATTTTGGATACTGAACTCTTTTGGAATGGGGGTTGGCGATATAAGGTTAAACTGCAAAATACAGATTCAGGCATAGTCCATATTCCTAACTCATTTATGTTAGGTAGAGACAGGGGTGTGTGCTTTTACGTGGGGCAACCCAGAGCCTGCTACAAATGTGGTTCCCATACTCATATATCAAGCACATGTGATAAACCTAGATGTGGGAATTGTGGGGAGGTGGGACACATTTCCTTTCAATGCACCTCACATACTAAATGTGATTTGTGTGATGATGTAGGACATGCATTTAAGGATTGTCCCTGGGCTGCTAAAAATGCAGCTTGCAATGTCAGTCCTGATCTTCTAATTCAGCAAGCACAAGATATAGCTGAGGTACCTGCACAACTGGTACAAAAAGAATCGGAGAAAGAGCCTTGTTCTGAAAGAAGTTTGGGCCAGGTTGCAATTCAGGCTTTAACCACCCAGACTACCATTCCTATCTCTTCACCCCTTCCCCTTCCCATCCCTCATAAGTTGGAACAACAGGGGTTTCAGCAGGAATGCTTGATTCCAGTGTGTTATAGTGAACCAGCTCAGGATAATGTTCTTGAAGCTTCATCCCCACCTCAGAGGCATAGATCCTCAAGAAATCAAAGGTCACTTTGTATTCCCCCCTCCACTACTCTTCCTTTGGATGTTGTGTCGTCCAAAAATTCTTCAGAGGATGTACAGTCCAAAAACACTTTTGCAGTGTGATATGGATCAAGAGGAAGGGGACAGTAATACTAGGGACCAAGACATGGAGACTCTAAAAGGGTTTGCAGGGTACAAAGGGAAAAAAAAAGAAGGAAAAAAGTTGATCACCAAGAAGGTATAAAAACATTTTCATCTGCTGATGCTTAAAATCGGATCAATAAATATACACAGTTTGTTAAACTCAGGGAAAAGACAGATTGTGTTTGATTACTTGCATATGTAATTTGGAAATCTGTTTTACAAGAAACTTGTTTTTCTTCTCAATATCTGAAACTATCAAGTGAATGGTTTTGGGGACCATTTTATTGGTCCTTGGACAGGATACTGCAGGCAGGTGGGGATTGTATTTAACTCTTTTCTTTTCATCTTCTAAAATTGGTGGATATCCTTCCAGGAAGAGCCTTGCTATTGGATAGGACATGGAAAAATAAGCATTATAGGTTAATTAATATTTACAGCCCACAGACTAAAAGCAGGGAGAGTAGCACTGCTGGAGGCAGTCAAACCTTAATGACCACTCAGAATATAAATTTTGTGGTGACTTTAATTGTGAAATTCCATCTAATGTTAAAACTAGAAAGCCTATGGCTAAAATATATTGCGATTCCAATGCTCTGATAGATTTAATATCCTCAGCTAACTTGATTGATTGCAGTAAATTCAAGGAATGGGGTCCAAACTTTACATTTAGGAAGGGGAATTTAAAGTCCACTATAGACTATGTACTGGTGGCTAAGGCTTTATCTAGAATAAAAATTGTAAATTGTCCAGTGGAATTTTCAGATCATGCTTTATTAATAGTACAGATATATACGATATCCCTGAATGTACATTTTCTGTTACCAGAAGGAAATTGAATATTAAAGCCCTGGACGATCTAGGGGTCCAACAAGGAATAAGAGCTGTTATTAAGGCAAGATGTTCTGTTTGTTTTTTATATACAGATATAGGCCAATGGTGACTGGACTCAAAAAAAGATTTCCAAGACTGGTTAAAAAAATATGGGAAACATAAGGTGAATGATGATTTTTAAAGTATCTCTCCCTTCGACAACAATTATATAAACTGTACACTTGGGCTAATACTTCAAAAATTAATTATTCTGAACAAATCAAGAAAATTAAATCTGAAATGTTAGTCTATCAGTATGATAGAGCTAAAACCATGAAAGTATTATTTCAGAATGGGATAAAAAAAAAAAACAGCGGGTGATCCTTTTCAGGCATGTACAACTATGAGAGAAAATACAGACATGACAGCTCTGTTTGATTCTCAGGGGGTGTTGCAAAGTTCAGTTTATGACCTTTTTTCTATCATAAAAGATTATTGAGTAACATTATTACCAGATAGTTATCCCACAGTTCAGGATATTGGGGCTTACCCAAATTATATTCAAATTCCTCCTATACCTTCTGAGCTCCTACACAATGTCATGAGTATCGATTCTTCGGAAATAAAAATAGCAATTCAGAAAATGACATCAGGGAAATCCCCAGGGCTGGATGGTTTGCCCATTGAATTTTATAAAACATTGAGGTGGAATTATCTGATTGTTTAGCATAGTTTTGGCTATTTTTCAAACAGCTACAGAATCACCCCAGCTTTTTTAGATGGTATTCTAATGTATCTTTATAAATCAGGTGACAGACAGCACATTTCTAATTGGAGGCCTATTACCATACTTAATTCAGATTATAAAATTTTTACGCATATTTTAAACAGTAGGTTGAAGCTTTTTTGCTGATCAGGTTATATCTCCAGCTCAATACTGTAGTTTACCCTCACAGAAAATACAATCAGCCCTAATGATAGTAAGAGATGTTATTGAACACTTCTCTTTCAGGTAAATGTGGCACTTTAATAACAATAGACCAAGAAAAGGCATTTGATCGGGTTTCCCCATATATATTTGTTTTCAGTTCTGAAATATTATGGAATTCCGGAGTACTTAATCTGTTTAAATTAATTTATTGATCTACAACAGTTTACCCAATTATACGAAATCAAATTATTTATAATTTTAAAACCCAGCTTGGGGTGCGTCACGGCTGTCCCCTGAGTCCTCTTCTTTATGTCTTCTCTTTGGATACTTTTTTAAGATTTATAACAGATAAACCTAAATGGAAAGGTATTCAGGGACTAGGCTTGCAACCAGCTATAAATGCTCAAGCTTTTGCGGATGATCTCAGCCTGTTTTTTTCAGAAATTTCACAATTTCGGAAATTTTCAAACATTATGTTGGATTTTACTAAAGTATCCAACTCTAAAATGACTATAGTAAAAAGCCAAGGTTTATATATTGGGGTAGGATTCTTGGAGGCTCAAATAGTACAGGGTTTACATTTATCCAATGAACCATTGAAAATATTGGGTATTACTTTTGGACCACAGAATATGGCCTTATTTAATTGGGAAAAATCGTTATTAAAAGTTGAAACCAAAGTATCCCACTGGAAATCATAGAGTATGTTGAAAATTAAACACATACAGATAATAAAGAAAATCCTGGTCCCACTTCTACTTTATGTAGCTATGTTGTATCCCCCAACAAAACAGTTAGAGGTAAGAATAAATGGTGTTTTCTTTCAAATGCTTTGGGGAAACCATTTAAACCCTATTAGGAGGTGTTTTACTTGTCTCCCCCCCAAAAAAAGGATGATTAGATATGTTAGATCCTATTGTTTTTTTCACACCCTTTTCTTATCGCAAATGGTTAAATGTGGTTTAGGATCATCATCATTACCGCAAAGGTCATGGTGTAGATTAAGTTTAGACAGATATTTTAGTGCATGGGGGCGGTGGCCCCAAGATTAGGGTCTTTTTTTACATGTTTCTGATTTTTTTAGATCAGCTGTTTCCAAATTATATATTTGGAACCTCACAAAAAAGAGATTCAGGTTCAATCTGGGAAGCAACTGTATAAAACTGTTTTAGATAAAATCTACCCAATAGAGCTGAGTTTTAAATTTTGAACCCCAGACTGTAATAAATATATTTTGGCTCAATTAGTAAACCCCAGAATCCCACCTCAGATGTGTGAACACTTGTGGTTATCAGTGTATGGTAGAACCCAGGTAAGGGGGAACGCTAAGCATAAAGCTGTCGAGGAACGGAATCGTCCCTATCCGGATTGTATAAATGTGAAAGAAACCATGGAGCATCATTTATTTTTTTGTTCCTGTTCTACACAATTATTGGGCTATTTGGGCAAAGTATGGAATATACCTTGGCTTGTTAATTTAAATTATGAGATATACGTTATAGGCAATTATTCCTTTTTGGGCTCCAGCTTCCACTCAGAAACTCTTGCCATTTTTTTTGTTGTTTAAAATTTTATCTATAGCAGGCAAGATGTAGTTGGGTACTTCGTCAGAACAGAATGTCTTATGAGATGGTTAGGATCTTTATCTGTAATGCTATGGGTCAAGTAATGTTATTGATACTACACAGGCAACGGATAGGCAAGTCCAACAATGGTAGAAAGGTTTTTCATTTTTTATAAAATATAAATAAGGTGTTTAGAATAAATTTGGTTTAAATTATTTTTTTGGGGGGTTTCTACTTCGTTTAAATGGGGATTTTATGGTAAGAGCAAACACTAATGGTGAAATGTTATAAGGTGCATTATGGAAAGTTTTTTTTTAGTTTTTCAAGGAATTTGTTTCTTATTTTATTTGCCCTTCTCAAAGTATGACTTGTTATTGTTTTTTCTTTCTGTATTATAATTGTTTGATTATGTTTCCTTGCCCTGTTTAAAAAGTTATTTGGATGTATTTATGATGTTTTTCTTCTTAATAAAACTACCCCTACTCTTTTCGATAAGTGCCATGGGATCTTTAACATCCACCTGAACTACCACCAATCCAGGCAGATGGAACCTTGGTTTAACGTCTCATTCGAAAGAGGGCACCTCAGAAGTGCAGCACCCCTCTCATGCTGCACTACAGTGTCAGTACTGGGATATTAACCCAAGTGCCAGATGTGGGAACTGAACCCACAGCCCTCTGATCTCCCAGTCTCAAAGGTGAGTGTGCTACTTACTGAGCCACTGAATATGACACATGTTAATGATATGTAATGAATGTTAGAGGCATGTCTCCCTAATTTATTTCTTTTTCTGCTTCACCTTGGATTGCCCCCCCCACACCCACCATTGTTCCATCTACACTTCCCTTGAGTAACCAACAGGATTCTTTTGGGCCCCAAATGTAAGACTGGTTATGTCAGATCCTAAATTGTTATGACCTGAAAGCTGTCAGTTTGAGTCACTGAAGGGGTGGGGCTTGCTGCAGCAGAATAAGTCCCAGTTGAATCTGTCACAGATGGTTGGTAAGAGGGCACTGTGGTGTCAACATCTCATGGTATCTGCTGAGATCCAATTTCAGAAGCAACAGTAAACACCAGTGACCAAGAATTTCGTGGCAGAGGCACTTTTTGCCACAGTCCCACATAGGGCACAAACAGACAAACCTGTGTGCTTGTGGTGGCTACAGCTGCCAAATATAATAAACAATCTGGGGATGCCATGCACTCAGGAGCCAAGAATGCTTATAAACTGGTCACAAAGTAACACAAGAGAAGAAGGAGCCAGTAGAAATGCAGTGAAAGTTATTCAGCCAAGCAGAAGGACAAGGCTATAACTCCAGCATTGACTCAAGACAAGTCTTCTTTAGGGGGAGATAGGGCACAGGCTGCCTAGAGGAATCTCTCTTGTGGGAACAGTGAGTAACCTGCTTTATGGCTTTCTTGTGAGGAAAAGAGACTGACAGCCATCTTAGCCTTGTTTAAAGCTGAGGACTGAATCCAGCCAGATAGTATGCCTGGACAAATTATTTAAGAACTGTGTAGGACCATTTAATGTGTATTTTAAAGCCTTGCCTCAAAATAACTGTCAGCTTGACAAAGCAGTGGGTAATGTAGGTCTAGGGGAATGCTAGGGAGGAGTATCTCGAGCAGCAGGAGGGAGGTGGCATTGCCACTGTATTGCTCACTGGTGAGACCCCACATGCAGTACTTTGTACAGTTTTGTGGGCTGCACCTCCGAAAGACATAGGGTGGAGATAGTTCAGGGGAAGGCAAGTAACATGGTGCAGGAGCTGCATGAGAAGCCCTATGAAGAGAGACAAAGGAATCTCAACATGTACATCTGGAAGAGAGAAGAGCAATAGGTGACATGATAGAGACCTACAAGTACTTCACAGGGTTGAAATGTGCAGGAGCAGAGTCTCTTTCAAATGAGTAAGAGCACCAGGACCAGGGGCCATGCACTGAAGGTGAAGCAGAGAAGTTTAAGAGAGATGCTAGGAACTACTTCACTGAATGGGTACTGGATGCCTGGAACAGACTGCCAGAAGAAGTGGCAAGGTTGCAAAAGTGGGGGGGGGGGGCTTCAAGCATGTGTGGGATAAACATAGCAGTAAATAGGCAGGGAGGAAGGCGGGAGGGTCTCTGGAGACCAGTTAGGATTTGTGGATTCAGATTAGAAAGGGAACCTTGGCAGAATGGGTGGGAAAATTGGTCCTTTTCTGAGAACAAATTCTGTGTTTCTATGTAACTTTCTGTGAGCCGGAAAGAAAGTAAAATTGTTACATTGCTGTTTATACTCTGATTCCTCTCTCCTCTCCATGTGGTGGGCATTCCACATTATTAGTGGCCAACTAATCCCTAACTTTTTAAAAGTGTGAGATGAAGAGAGAATTGAGACCCTGTAGCAGCCCCTACCCATGCTGTCTAAGGTAGGGGAAGCCCACACTAAATGGGACTAGGATGATGATACTAAGAAGGTTGGGGGAATAACCCCCTAGCTTCCCTTAATTGATGGTTGGATCTTCCATGGTTCCTACCAATTGCAAGCTGCACTTGTGCCTGGGCATATGCTAAATATCATGACTTATTCAGAAATTTGGGGCTTGATTCTCAAAAAGATTTGAGTGTTGCAAGCCCTGGGTGCACTGAACACGCAACGCATGGGGCTTGCAGAATTCCTGGGGCAGCAGTCAGGATTCTCAGTCCCCAAGCTTCCTATGCACCACATGTGGTGAGTTAGATTGGCTTTTGCTGATCTAACATTGCTGACCTTGTTATGGGGTTTGCACCATGCATTTGGTGCAAACCACCGTAAAAAGGGTAAAGTGTTGCAAAGGCATGGGACCTACCAGAATAGGGCGTGCCATGTGACAAAGAGTTCAGAGCAGCATCAGCTTTCAAGAATCGAGCCCTTGGAGTAAAAAATAAATATTTTAAGGGATTCTAAGTATAGTCCAACCCTGAGCTGAGGACTTGGAACTTGACCAGTACTGTACACAATGAGCTGCCAAGCAGGCTAGACCAGAATGGTATCAGTGACACCCAAGAGACATTTCCTTCCACCATCAGAATTTCCAGAGTGTATGTGGTAAGAACTATGGACTCCACCCCTGTGGAGGGTGAACCAAGAGAACTTATCTGTCTATATGAACTTTGAATGTACCAAATTAATTGCCATCCTACCTGTAGACTAAACAAAGTTGTAGCTATGAGAACAATAAATGGGATCTCACTGTTAGACTCCAA
The DNA here is from genome assembly GCA_016271365.2 of Neoceratodus forsteri. Lineage (NCBI taxonomy): Eukaryota > Metazoa > Chordata > Ceratodontiformes > Ceratodontidae > Neoceratodus > Neoceratodus forsteri. The sequence continues at coordinate 25,297,514 of JADMNL010000035.1, read as the reverse complement.
CCACTAATGTGGACATTGCTTATCTTTAAAAAAAAGTGTTCTGCCATTGACTTTTGCCTCCTAGTCCCTTGCATGCAACCCTGCATGCTGCCACTGTGGGAGGTCACCCAAGATCCAGAGGTCAAGTAAGTGCACAGCACTTGTAATTGATGTAATGTAACCCTCCTGGTAAACAAATTACTGGTAAATTCCCCTGGATCTGGGAGGGGGGCTTACACTTGCTGTTCCCTGTCTTGAAGCTTGATGCCTCTCTCATTGTGCCTCCTTTGTCTTCAAATTCTGTCTTGGCTGCCTTCCTCCTTACCTTAGTTCTCCGCTCTCCTGCCACTCCTCGTCTATGTTTTTCCTTCTTAACACTGTCTCTCACTCATTGTCCTTTGTATGAAATCCTGTCTGCACTGTTTAATCCCTCCCCCTGGCTGCCAGGATGCAGATTGACAATAGATGCTAGCAGCTCAGTATGAACTTTCTGCTAGAACCTTTGAAATAAAGAAATGCTGGAGGAAGGTAAGGGGGTTGTAGTCATAGTGTGATTTTAAGGACTGGTCTGGTTGAGTAGTGTTGGGCAGCCAGCTAACAGTGCACTCACCAACACAGCTGTCTGTTAAATGGGAAATACAGTGAAAAGTTACAAAACAGATGTTGTGCTTGGTGTTTTGATTTGTAGGTTCAGTTCTACTGTGTCTTTCCTTTTATTTGCTGTATGGATTTGTTTTCTAAATTTGCCTACTAATTTTATGGTCCCTGGGGATCTCCATGTTTGCATTTTTTATTATTCTTCTTTTTCCTACAATGCCTCCTGTCCCATGTGACAGTGATATGGAAGAGGGAAGACATGGTGCCACTTCACAATGTTGGCAGCTGGGAGGAGTTAGAAAATTATCGTCCGGTCAGCCTCACCTCAGTGGTGGATAAGGTGAAGGAGGTGCTGTTAAAGGAAAGGGTAGTCAATTACATCACAGACAGCGGACTACAGGATGACAGACAATATGGCTTCACACAGGGGAGGTTGTGCCAGATGAACCTAATCAACTTTTTTAATTGGGTGACGAGGGTTGTTGATCAGGGAGGGGCAGTGGATGTGGCCTATATGGACTTCAGAAAGGCTTTCAACACAGTTCCTCACAGAAGGCTGGTAAATAAGCTAGAAAGTTTAGAGGTGGGATTGAAAATAACAAGGTGGGTGGAAAACTGGTTGAGGGACAAAAACAGGAGAGCGGTGGTAAATAGGGTGAATTCCAGGGAGGCAAGGGTGACAAGCAGGGTGCCCCAGGGGTTGGTACTGGGACCCATCCTTTTTAATATATATATCAGTGATATTGCAGAGAGATTGGGGGAAGGGTGTTCCTATCTGCAGATGATACGAGGATCTGCAGTAGGGTAGACACCCCGGGAAGGTGGAGGCAATGAAGGCAGACCTAAAGATCCTGGAGGGGTGATCAGAAATATGGCAGCTGAAATTCAATACCAAAAAGTGCATAGTAATACCCACTGGGCATAAAAACCTGCAAGCCATTTACACACTGGGGGAAGACAAGATTAAGGTAACTGAACAGGAGAAGGACCTGGGGATTATAGTTTCAGACAACCTTGAGGTGGGGAAACAATGCAGTAAGGTGGTGGCCAAAGCAAATAGAATGCTGGAATGTGTAGGGAGGGGTATAACAAGCAGCAGCAGTGAGGGGCTGATGCCACTTTATAAAACCATGGTGAAGCCTTACCTGGAGTACGGGGTCCAGTTCTGGAGACCTCACACACACAAGGATATAGACAGGATTGAAAGGGTTCAGAGGAGGGCAACCAAGATGGTGCATGGTATGCATAGAAAACCCTGTGAGGTGAGATTGAGGGAACTGGATCTGTACCCCTCTGGAGAGTAGAAGGGAGCGGGGGGGAGGGACATGATAGAAACATTTAAGTACATGAAGGGGATAAAAAGGGTGAAGGTGGGGTCTTATTTACAAGGAAATTAGGTGCTAAAACTAGTGGTCATAGTCTAAGATTGGTATGAGGAAGATACAAGAGCAATGTGAGGGGCGTTACTTCACTGAAAGGGTGGTGGAAGCCTGGAACAGACTACCGGAAGAGATGGTGGGAGCTGAAATGATGGAATGTTTCAAGTGGGCATGGGACAGATATAACGGGCTGGCCAGGGAGCAGAGTGGAATGTCTCCGAACAACAGGGATGAGTAGGGAGGGGAAGGGAGGTAAGGGGCAGACTTGATGGGCCAATGGGTCCTTTTCTGCCTCCAGATTTCTATGATTCTATGATATGTTTGTGATCATTAATACTATTAATACAGCAAACATAGGTTAAGAGCTGTGATTTTATGTAATACCTTATTCAGTGTTCACTAATGAAGGCTGTATTTATAGATGTCAGACACCTGAGAGATGATTGAATGGGCAAGTCTGTAAGGACACATAGTTTTTGTAAATTATAACTTGGGGTGATTTGTATGCTTTTTTATGGCTGTGTGTAGTCTGAATAAATGGAAAGCTTTAAATATAAAACATTTAGAAAAGACTGGGTAGAGAAAAAAGGGTGGGGTAGTTATTTTTGTCAGGGAGGAAATTAAAGCAACTGAAGTTCATGGAATACAGGAGGGAGAAGAAGCACTGTGGGTCACCCTGGAGACAGGAAATGGCACCACCATTCACAGTGGTGTGATCTATAGACCTCCAGCACAAGGATAAGAGATGAACAGGGTAGTAGAGGAAGCCATCCATAAAATGATAGTCAAAGGTGAAGTGCTGCTGGTAGGAGACCTCCGTTTTCATGATGTGGATTGGAGCACCCAGGCTGCAGTCACAGCCAGGGGTAGAGGCATCCTGGATGCCTTGCATGGGGCATGCCTCAAGCAGCTTCTGGTGGAACCCACCAAAGAAGGAGCAATATTGGACATTGTAGTCACCAATGGGGACAGAGTCACTGATGTAATGGCGGGTAGCTACCTGGGGTCCAGTGATCATCATTCAGTGTGGTTCAATGTGAGAACAGTGAAGGAGTCAAACCACGTAAAAGCAAAGGTCCTAGATTTCAGACAGGTCGACTTTGCAAAAATGGGGGAATGTCTCAAGGAAGTCCTGGCAGGGGAATAAAAAGTGGGATGGGAGATGTAGAGAAACAATGGGCTAACCTTAAAGGAGCCATGACAGAGGCATCAAGCCTTTGTGTTAGGTAAGTAAGCAAAACAAAGAGAAAGAAAAAACAATATGGTTCTGAAAAGGATGTGGCTGGGAATGTAAGAGAGAAAAAAGCTAGCTTTCAGGAGGTACAAAGAAACACGGGGGAAGACAGGAAACTGTATCTGGAAAAGCAGAGGGAGGCAGGGAAAGTAGTCAGGAGAGCAAAGGCGCAAATGGAATTAAAAATAGCCAGGCAATTAACCCTGGCGGACTATCAGACATATCACTCCAGAATTCCTATATGTTCTAATTCTGTCAGTAGCCTAAGGGTTAAGAAAGGAGATAACATCTTGTTCAGGTACGTTACTGAAAGAAAGAAGACCAAGGATGGGATTGTGAGGTTAAAAATGGAGGGAGGGAATGTGTAGCGGGGGACCTAGAAAAAGCAACAATCCTGAACAAATGTTTTTGTTCAGTATTCACAGAAGAAGGGGAAGGAGAAGGACCCTTATTGGGCAACAGGAGTACCAATGGGACAGAGGTGGAGACTAGCCTGTTTACGGAGGAAAGAGTCCTAAAGAAACTCAAGAATCTGAATGGGGACAAGGCTATGGGGCCAGATAGGATACATCCCAGAATATTAAAGGAACTTAGAAAGGTGCTTGTAGCACCACTAAAAGTCCTATTCAACAAATCAATGGAGACAGGTGGTTCTAGGGGACGGGAGGAGGGAAAATATAGTTATTTTCCACAAAAGTGAGAAGAGGGATGAGGCTGACAACTACAGGCCAGATGGGAAATTAATGGAGTCACTGCTAAAGGAAAAGATTATGATATTTCTTGAATCCAGCAGAGCACAGAATCTGAGGATGCATGGATTCACAGTGGGAAGGTCTTGTCTAACAAATCTGATAGCTTTCTTTGACTGGGTGACCAGAGAAGTAGATAAGAGAGGGCCAGTGGATGTGGCCCACCTAGATTTTAGCAAGACCCTCAACACGTCCCACATAGGAAGTTTATAAATAGGTTGGCAGCCTGGGATTGCGCCCCAGAGTGGTAAACTGGGTCAGAAACTGATTGAGTGCAGGATACAGAGGCTGGTGCTTAATGGTGTTCAATCCAAGAAGAGGGGGGTGACCAGCAGGGTGCCACAGGGATCTGTGCTGGGGCCAGTCCTCTTTAACGTCTTCATAAGTGACATTGCAGAGGGGCTGGAGGAGAAGAAATGCCTCTTTGCAGATGACACTGAGATTTGCAACAGGGTCAACATTCTGGGGGTTGGAAAAAATGAGAAAGGACCTAAACATGCTTGAGGAGTGGTCGAGTGTGCGGCAGCTAAGATTCAATGCAAAGAAGTTTAAAATCATGCATTTGGGGAACAGAAATCCAAGGGAGAAGTACAAGGTGGGGTGAGGGGTACTGACAGCCACCAATCAAGAAAAGGACTTGGGAGTAATCATATCTGATGACCTAAAGGTAACCAACCAGTGTGAGAAGGCTGTGGGGAGAGCCAGTGGGATGAAAGGGTGCAAAGGGAGAGGTATCACCAGCAGAAAAAGGAGATAGTTATGCCACCATACAGATCACTAGTGAAACCTCATCTGGAGCACTGTGTCCAGATCTGGAGGCCACATCTCTGGAAGGACATAAACAAAATAGAGGCAGTCCAGAGAAGGGCATCAAAAATGGTGCAGGGACTGCACCAAAAGTCATATGAGGAAAGACTATAGGACCGCAATATGTATTCCCTGGAGGAGAAGAGAGAGAAGGGGATATGATAGAGACATTCAAGTACCTCAGGGGTATAAACAAGGTACAGGAGGGTAGCATCTTTCAGAAAAGAAGGCGTACAAGAACAAGGGGGCATGACATGAGGCTAGAGGGGGATAGGCTTGGAGGCAATGTGAGGAAGTACTTTTTCACAGATAGAGTAGTGGATATTTGAAACAACCTCCCTGCAGAGGTCGTGGGGCAAAAATGGTAGGAGAATTCAAGAATGCATGGGATAGAGATGAGTACTCTCACAATAGTGAAGACAGGGTAAGCTACAGTTCAACTAGGGTCTGTGGTATTGCGTTAGGTAGGAAAAAAGGCCAGAGTAGGTGGGCCACACAGTCCTTATCTGCTGTCATCATCTATGTTTCGGTGTTTCTATGTTTCTATTTATTCTTGCTGGGTCAACCTAGATAACTACCTAGAAAACAAACAGTTTAGATTAAAAGAGTAGTTTAGTTAGGCTGGAATATCAGACTCCAAAAAGCAGGCAATTGCTGCAGCAGCTATTACTACTAATTATAGAATGGCAAGATAAAGTCTAGGAATCTGATTGGCTGCTGACCCCCAGACACAGTGACGTTATTAGACAATAACATCACTGTATCTAGGACAGGCAGAAAGCTGACCACAGTACACTGTGGAATATCTCTCCCTGCAGCAGTATCCAGGATCCCAACAGGACACACCTCTACATTTACAAGCCTCCCCCGATTCCTTCAATCTAGTAGGTCGCAGTCAAATCACCCTCACCTAATCTCTGTATTTTTATAAGCCTAACTTCACATAAATCTGCAAGTTGTCACTCTAACAGCACTCCCTGCTACTTTCTAAAACCACACATTGTGCCTGCAAGCTGTGTCTCTGTCAACTGTCAACCATCATTAACAATGAACTTGAGGGATGCTGCCAATCGGCCACCTGTTCATCTTGAAAAATTACATTTACAGTAAAAGCAAGCACTGTAAAAAACGTGAGACAAATGGCTCTTCGAAAAACAGCTCTTCTTTGTTCCACTTAGAGCTAACATCGCATCAGCACATGCCCACTTCAGACCTGTGCTGCACACTCGCCGAACAGCCTGTAAGTCACACACCCCAAAAAAACAGACTGAATTTAAAGAGAGAAATGTAAAACACAGTCCCCTTCAAGCATCGCTTACTACAACAGGGAACTCAATGGCCGAGAAGGGCAGAGGGGAGAGTGATATCATTTAAACAGCAGCAAAAAACAAGAGAGAGCTTGGAGAGATCAGCAGACAGATAATTCCTGTAGCAGCACCACCTTGTGGTGGAAGATATATTCTTTTTTTTTAAGTATATCAGCACCCACGAAAATCAAAGAAAATATGGCTACATTTTTTTTCCTTTTTTTAATTATTAAATGAGACATTATATTTCCCAAATGAGTGTACACTGGGACGTGGTGCTCTAAGAATCTGCCATACAGGACTGTAAACACCAAGGTTCTGGCACACACAAACTCAAAAGAGAAATGCCTAATATTAAAAACTTTCATTTAAAACCGTGAAGCACAAAAGCCTGACATGTTTCAGACTGACCAACAGTCCTTTATCAAAGGCATTGTATAAGAGCAATAAGTCACTCCAGGGATATGTGTTAATTAAGCAGTAATGCATGACACGGTGTGGGATATCATGGGATATCATCACACCTAGGGTGGTTGCGGCCTCATACATCCAACCGCTCGAGAAGTGGCGATATCCCATGATATACCACACCCTGGAGTGCATTATTGCTATTATGAATGGGATTCTTGGATTTATAGTTTTATTAGCAAAAACAAATGCTTTAAAATTGACATTTAAAATGTTTTAGTATTGAATTAAGGTGTAGGAATACATATAAAGAAAATAGTTCCATTACTTATGAACAGCAGGTGGTGCTGTTGCACAGTACTGCGTACGAAATCTGCTGAGAAAGCAAGCAGAGTGTACCTTCTTTTATTTATTTATTAAATTTTGATAACCGGGTAAGCCTGCTGGGCCCTGAAGGTCCCTTTTTCAGGGGCGACCCAGGGAATTACATGGAATAATACATGGGGTAGCATACAGCACAGGTACATTACACTAGACAGCGAGGAACATAATACACAGTAGTTTTTCAGCAGTTACATTTAAGAGGTAAGACATAGTAGCTTTTTAGCAGTTAACATTTCCTGGGAAGCTCTACTGATGGGTGCAGTGCTATATAGATGGGGTGTAGTGATAGTCGTTATTTCCATATGAGGGAGAGGGGTGGGCTTCCACTTAGAAGCCTCTCCACTTTAGCAGTTGCATGGAGGTGACCATCATATGAGCCTTCAGCCTTGTGCGGAAGGTGTGGGTAGAGATAGCATCCTGAAGACCTGGGGCAGGGGAGTTCCATAGGGTGGGCGCTGTGATGGCAAACGACTTACCCCCCCACCTTGGTTCTAACCCTTGGCACTGCGAGGAGGGTTCTGTCCATTGTTCTGAGGAGCCTAGGGTTTCTCTTTTGGGAATGAGTCCAGTGAGGCTGGGAGGAGGGGATGGGTTGAGTAGTTTATGAGTGTGGCAGAGTAGAGGGTATTGGAGCCGGGTCTCCCAGGAGGGCCAGTTTAGTTGGGACAGAGTGTCACAGAGGTGAGCCCAGGAGCTGGATAGGGTGCTGAAGTGAGCCACCTTGTGATAGAGAATTTGTAATCTGTTCATCTCTTGTTTGGCAGCTCCCTGTATCACCGGGGCCGCATAGGAGAGGGTAGGGAGGAGGACGCTTGTGACGATGGAAGCCCTGGCCACGGGTATCAACTGGTCTTTCAGCTTATATAAGGTCCCGAGTTTGGCATGAATATTTTTAGTTACATGGTCGACATGATCCTTGAGGGAGAAGCACTGATCCAGGATGAGGCCAAGGTATTTTATCAATTCAACCACCTCAAGTCTTTTTCCTGATTTGGTCATCTTTAAATTGTGTTTCAAAAGATCTCTGTAGCAGCACCATTCAGGAATGTCATCTCAGCAGAGAGGCATTTTTTTTTTTAATTTATACCTTGTCCTGTTAGTCCTGTGCCAGGAACAGTTGGCAGTGCCTGGCATAACAGTCTGGAGTCTTACACTTTTCTGTGCTGTATGGTGTTTGAAGGATTTTCAGTGAGTTGTGAGTAACTTAGGTGAAGTTCTAATATTTGCACAGGAGGAGCTAAGGTTTCCTGTGAGGTAGGCACCCCCCTTCGGTTAATTTCAGCAGGCTGAAGGGAGCAGAATTTATGAACTGAGCGAAAGGAAGACACTGGTATTTGCCACAAGCAGGCAGGAGCGCTGCTCCGTTGTCATCTGTGAGAAGAGCGGGCAGGTCGGTGTGAAGATAGCGTGGTGATCAGGAGTGGTTGTCACGTGTGAAAGTCTCTTTTTTACCAGTCAGCGTAAGACAGTTGCTAGTATGGGAATATATTTCCTGCAAGTGACCATTGTGTTGTTCCGGTTGGCGGTGGGCTCTAAAGATGAGGGTGACCATTGCTTTTATGACTTTTGCCTTTTTTATAAACAGCCATGAAGGAAGAGGTTTGGGAGAGACTCGGAGGCTGTTTTGCTGTGGTTTTTCATTTTTTTAAAAGAGCCGAAAAGGAGGGGCATGACATGACAAATGTTTTTTTTAAACGGGAAACACCCTCACAAACGTGAGAAACCACTGTGACTGCGCCAGAACTGCCCTGACTGACATGTACGGGTGGGACGTGGTAGTCGGTGCTGTTGCTGTGCGTGACCAAGGGTTTGTGTGTTTTCTTTTTTTCCAACAGTGGGAGACCATTTAAGCCTAAGTTAAATGTATGGCAGCCTAAGTGAAAACCACTGCCCTGCCTGCTGCTGTCAGTGAAGTAGAGTAAAGCCTTGCCGGCACCAAAATGTACAGGCGAACGGATTTCTTGTAGGTGAAACGAGCTGTTGGTTGGCACCTTTTCTTACCTGTGATGAGGTTGCTGGATATCATGACAGGTAAGAAGAGGGGTCAGCCAAGCAGCTTACAATTTTCAAAGTACCCAGTTCATAATGTGTAATAACGTCACTTCTTGGGTGTTGAACACACTTGGCCTGTGACCTTGTGCTTCAACCACCTGAGATGTGACGTTATTACACAATAACACACACCTGTAATGCCTTATTGCTTAATTGTACAATGGCAAGAAATAATGCTGGGCTCTGATTGGTCAGTCTGGGACTAGACCCATGATGTTATCCCAGTACAACATTACGGGTCTAGTTTCAGCACTGTGAATTTCCTGACTGATTGCATGGGATGATTTGTTGCTCTATCATTATTTGCATCTTCGCTTAAGAAACAAAAATATTTTTTCACACTAACAAAACATTTTTTTAATGTTTTTTTTAATTCTGTATAACAGCAACCATATATAATATAATAATGCCCTTCAGGGTGAAATAAGCTGGGATAATGTTATACCTCAGGTGTTGGATGCACTCGGCCTACAGCCTCGTTCCCAACCACCTGAAGTGTGACATTATCCCAGCACGACACACGCCATGTCGGGCATTATTGCTTAAATCTATTGTTCTTGATGCATCCCCATCATATGGGACAGGAGGAATAGATGGATAAAAAAAGAACAATAAAGCAACAAACTATTTAAACATAGAGACTCCCAGGAACTATAAAATTGTCCAGTATGTTAAGAAAAACTCACTAACAGCAAACAAAGGGGAAAATAAATTGGGTACTACACACATAAATCAAAATACTCTGCACAACATATGTTTTTGCAAACTTTGAATGTAGTTCTTTAAAATTGCAGCTGAAACCACCCTTATGGTTTTAAGAGCAATCACAAGTGCATTCTTATGGTGTGAGAACCATAAACTAAAGGCAAGCAGTAAGGCTACCTTATGTTCTCATGCTGTCTCTCTAAACCGTGTTCCTGTTTAGAGATGTGGCAAAGTAAAACTTTGCCGGAGAAGTTTGCACGAAGAACCAACATTCGCACTTCTCTGAACTTCACAAAGCCTCCACAACCCTGACCCGCTGAACTTTGGCTTTGTGTGAATTATGTAAATGTTGCAGTGAATTTTGCAGCAAATTGCATGAATTTGCTACAAAGTACAGATTTTGTGGGTGAAATTTTGCACATTGTGGTGAAATTCATATAATTCGTGCTTTGCAAATTGCACAAATTCTGCTTTGGGAATTGTGCAAAATTTGTGAATTAATTCATGGAGCTGATTTTTTGGATTTCGCCCAATCTTTATTTCTGTCTTCCCCGTCTATATATTATCTTCCACCTTATTCTTTACGTCTCTTGTTCATGATTTTGAAACTGACTTCCACAGCTGTCCCTGATCTCAGTTCTCAGTGGTTACCCTCCCTCTCCCGTGACATGGTCAAACCCCGATATACTCTTGAGTTCCCCCTTACTGGTATGCCTTGGTTGAAACTCACTGCACCTAACCAAGTACAGTTTTATCTATCTTACGCACCTTGTGCACTCAATATTTACTTGCATATCTTTAATATATTGAACTTGACCCTAATTTGATGCACTATATTGCTTGGTAATGTCCTTTTTAATTCTTTCACCTTATTATATTATACACTTTTCCCAGCCCCCAGAAGCATCTGGAAACAAGCTGCCATCCACTCACTATATTTTTCCTGAATAGATTTTTGAAAAAAATAAATAATTAAGAATACAAGTGAAACCACTCTGACAGCCATAAGTGCTATCTTTGAGGTGGTATTATTATATTATAGTGTATGGTGGAATGGTGTTATGCATGGCATTCCATGCCTGGAAAATGCTTGTTCTGCCGCAGTAGTGACATCATTATGTTGCTCTGTTGCAGTAGTGATGTCACTACTGCAGCAGAACAACTTGGGATGCTGCCACATACTTGATTTCCCCTATCTAGTTGAGCTGGGAGTTGTTGTTTTTCAAACTTGAACTTGCAGAAACATCTGCAGCATGTTGTGTCAGTAACTTGAGCCTACCACCAACCATCAAGTGCCCCCCCAACCACTAGTTCATGGAAACAAAGTGAAATGTCCGAAATAGGAACAGATGTTCATACACTATATAGAGTAGCAGATGGGCAACTCTATGCATAACCAGTGTGTTATGCCACCTCAGGGATCTGATTCCCATGGACTTCTCGAGCTTCGCTCTTGAGATCACATGGAATCAGAAACTTCAGTGGCACAACACACTGGTTGTGCATAGTCACCATTCAATTCATCCTATATATAGATCACAGGTTTTTAAAACAGCCCCTGAACATACCCATTTCCAGGGCAGCTGCATGTGAGATATTCTTTACAGAATGACAGTGTCCCAGATCAGGTGAAAGGTAACATTTCGATTGATCGACAGTGCTCCATCGATGTATAGTAATATCAGTGCTGCTATCAGGTTGCAAACACTAAATAATAATGCAAGCATATTTAGTGTCTGCATTTTCTATGTCTTTGAGGTGTCACTTTCTTTGTAAATGCAATTTCATCTCATGCAAAACAAGGATAAACACAGGAGATTAGTGCTGTTGCTTAACTTTGGTGTTATATATATATACATCATTATTTAGCTCAAAAATTGCATTTTTAACACTTGCCAAATATCAATTTTTTTGTGGGACACACCAACAACCAAAACAAACAACCATGTATGTGTGGTAATTTCTGCTTTCGGCTGTACAAAATACATAACCCCCACCCGGCCCTCCCTCTCAGCACCCACAACCACACCTCTACCCAGAAACATATTAGTGACACTAGGGGTGCCCAAATTCCCCAGTGTCCCAAGGAGGAATCTTCCTTGCATTTTTGTTTTTGTTTTAAAAACCTGCAAAAAGGAAAATGTCCATTGATGTATTTTGTGCCTGTAACTGCCCCCCACACAGCACACAACACCCATCACTCTGCACCCCCAAGCCCTTACCTACCCATCGGGGGTCCAACACTGCAGTCCTCTCTGGACTGTGGACACATCTTCACTCTTCAAAGCTGGACTGTGAACTGAAGAAACAGGCATGCCATTTAATGTATGTCAATGGGGTTTTCAACTCAGTGGCATAACTTGGGCATTTTTGCATTTTTTTGCCCAGATTTTCAACATACCTTCTTTGGGCTCTACCTCGTGAACAATTTCACTGTCATTAGGTAGATCTGTCCCGAATGGTGATTTCATTGTCCCTGTGCAAAATCACCTTTCTGGCAGGATTTGAAAGTTTTCTCCTCCCTTGTTCATGAGGTGGGATCATAAGAAAGCTATGATGAAAATTTAGTGTACAAATATTAAAAAATAATAAAGTTATGAACCTATGTTGAATATTGTGAATGCAGGCTTGTAATTTTGGTAATTTTCAATATTTTTCCCCCCATATTCACAATATAACCATATCTTTATAGCACCTCATGAGTGTGACAGCTGTCATTTTTTCAAATCATGGCCAAAATGTTTTTTTTTACATGCTAAAAGGTGAATTTGTGGACTCTATACAAAATCACCTTTTGGGCAGAAGTTGACATTTTTTTCTGTTCTTGTTCATGAGTTGGGGTTATAAGAAAGCTATGTTGAAAATTTTGTGTAAACATAATACAAAATAATAAAGTTATGAGTCTATGCTGAATATTGTGAGCACTGGCTTGTAACTTTGGTAATTTTCAATATTTTACCCCCAATTCACAACATAGCCATATCTTTACAGCACCTCATGAATGTCAGCTGTCATTTTCATATCTTGGCCAAAATGTTTTTTTACATCCCAAAAGGTGATTTTGCGGCCCCTGCAAGAAATCACTTGTTGGGCAGGAGCTGAAAGTGTTCTCTGCCCATGTTAATGAGATAGGGGTCATAAGAAGGCTATGCTGAAAATATGGTGTAAAAATATTACCGCACAAAATATGAGGCTATATTGAATTTTGTAAATGCAGGCTCATAGCCTTGGTAATATTTAATATTTTTACCCCACTTTTTCAACATATACATTTCTTTACAGCACTTCACGAATGCAACAGCTGTCATGTATCAGCTCCTGCCCAAAATGTGTTTGCTGGGTGCTGAAAGTTGATTTTGCAGTCCCTGCACAAAATCACCTCTAAGCCAGAAGTTGAACATTTTCTCTAACTTCTTCATAAGGCAGGGTCATAGCAAGACTATGTTGAAAATTTGGTGTAAAAATATTAAACAAAACTAATTTTCAAAATGTTTATCCCATATTCCTCAGCTGCAGCCCTATTAACTCTGGCTAGAGTTTGGTTTCACAGGGGCCACTGTCACATAATTATTTAAGTCTTACCTTAATGGTAGGGCCAACATTTTACTTTAAACTGTTGATACTAATGATACTAACTTACTGTAGAATTTGAAACGTGACACTGTCAATGGATCTGACAATACTGGCACTCCTGTTATTGCCTTTCTCTAACATATGTGCCCAACTTCTTTTTATCTTCCCAAATGTTTCCCCTTCACATTGAAGCATTAGGTTGTTAATGCTTTACACATGTTGGGGTGGGGTGGGGTGGGGGGCAAAAGCTAATAAAGATTATTTTCATCCAGTTCATTTTTACCCTGTTTCAAGGTTATTTGTAGCCCTGCTACCTGCTGAAGCTCAACAAGATTGAAACAGTGGGGCAGTTTGGCCATCTCCATCGGCTCACTTAGACTGATGGGCAGTGTAATTGTTAATCTAAGCATTTTTCAGCAGTTTTGTACTTTGCAGTTATTTGCTATGAGAGACCCCTACCTGTATTTTTCGCAATAGTGTCTGTATCTGGCAATAAATGGTCTTTATGTGCAAATTGTATAGTGTATATTCCTTTGGCATGCAAGCCCTTTTCCAAAGACTGGTATTCTATGAGTGGGCTGGCTATCCTAGGACTTAAACCACCTGGCACTGTTGCAGCATGGTCAATGGTTTCCTGGAGCTGGCTTTAACACTACCCTGGGGTCTCTGGCACTTGGTTGGCCTGATTTTACTCTTATCTCTCCTATCACACCTTCAGTAGGCCTCTCTTCTGTGGTGTACCCTAAAACGCTAGTTGTAGCCCTCACTTCTTCACCATTAATTCCGAGTATCCCTTCAATGCTGATGATTCTTACATTTAATATATTTTTATTATACATTACATTTGTAATAAACATGGCTGTGTTGGCAGATATGGCATATTCCCATGGGTTGTCTCGTCATACATATGCAGGTGATATATAAATTTGTGTTCCTGCAACCAATTCCCTGCAGCCTACCTTTTCTCTGCTGGCTATGTCTTTGACAACTTGGCTTCTCTGTGCCCAAGTATGAATAAAACCTGTTATGTGGCATAGGAGCCAAAGTTACATGAATATGTTTCTTCAGCCTATGTTTCTAGTTTGATTGCACTACTACCATAAGATCTTTAACCTCAGTATTAAATATTGGGGTTTCTTTTGAATCATTTATTCTACTTGATACTCACTGTATATACAGTAGGTAAAATCATATGAACATACGAAACTGTCAGCAGATACAGGCCATGTGGTCTATCAAGTCTGCTCAAGTGTGCAGCTAGCAATCCCTTATACTGCAGCTGCCCCTCCCTCTCCCCTCCCTCTGTCATGGTGACCCTCTCCCTCACTTTGTCCCATCCCCTTTTAAAACTGCCCACCAATGTAAAGACCACCACCTCTTCAGGCAGCACATTCTACAGACACCACCCTTTCTGTGAAAAAGTGACTCCTCATTTCTCTCCTGAATCTTCCTCCCTCCAGTCTCAGACCATGCCCCCTCATGTCCATCCCCCCCCTCAACTTAGAAATCCCCTCTGTACCAGTCTTGTTTATACTATTCATGTATTTAAAGGTCTCAATCATATGTCCCTCCTGTTCTCCAGGGAGTACATGTTAAGCTCCCTCTGCTTCCCCTTCCAATCCCAAGATCATCCTTGTGGCTCTGCGCTGGACCCCCTCCAGTAATCAAACATCTTTCTTCAAGTATGGGCTTCAATACTGCAATCAATATTTCAGGTGTGGCCTCAACAATGATCTGTAGAGAGGCAGGATCACCTCCACCCTCCTAGAGGCGATTCCTCTAGCAATACACCCCAGCATCTTGTGGCCTTGGCTGCTTCCTGTACTGTGCTGAGTGGTTCATCTGCCCTGTTATTATCACCCAAAGATCCGTCTCCTCCTCTGTAGCAGCAATCTGCAACCCTCCCAACTGATAACACCTCTATGGGTTCCTTGTTCCCAAGTGCATAAATCTGCACTTCTTAGCATTGAACCCTAGCTGCCATGTGTCTGATCAGTCCTCAAGTTTTGTCAGATCATCCTGCAGTACCTGCCACCGTACTATGTCATCCACCACTGCACACATCTTGGTATCATTCACAAAAAGACTAATCTTGTTCTTACTATCATGTGAAATGTCAGCTATGAAAATGCCAAACAACACTGGGCCCAGTACCGAGCCCTGTGGCACTCCGCTCATTGCAGCCTCTGGAGCTGAGAGTTCCTCTCCCACTCCCACCACAACACTCTGTTTCCTCCTTTGAAGCCAGTTCTTGATCCAATTCACCTTCTTGGGTCCAGCCCCCTGGTTTCCCAACTTGCTAATCAGCTTCCCATGTGGCAGCAAATCAAATGCCTTGCTGAAATCCAGATACAGGAAATCCACTGAATGGCCCTTGTCAAGTTCCCTAGTCAAACAGTTATAATAGTTAACCCGGTTGTCTGACAGGATCTGCCAAAGACAAACTTTGGTTGCCTCCCATGCTAGAGACCATTAACTTCTAGAAAGGTTACTAACATCTCTTTAAGGATTATCTCTGTGGTGAGATAATGCCATATTTTACTGTTTTGGGTCATGTTTTATACATATTCTACTATTCTGGGTCATGTTTTATATAACTTTATGTAAGAAATGCATCAGATGCCCATACTAGCCAGTCATACAGATTTAGTAGCTGCCATATTGTTCCTTGTAAGAACAGATCCAGAAACAAATGATTTGATACATTTTATTGGACCAACATAGATGCAACAGAAAGAACAAAGTGCTTTAGCTTTCAGACCAACAAGTCCTTCCTTGGAAGCGTAATAACAGTAATTTAGAAAATCCCATATTTTTAACACCCAGATCATGCTTGGACCAACATACAGATAATGAAAAGAACAAAGTGCTTTAGCTTCCAGACCAACAAGTCATTCCTTGGAAGCTTAATGGCAGTTATTTAGAAAATCTCATACTTTTAACACCCAGATCATGCAGATCTGGCTACCTCATGTTTTTTGCTATGTTCAGAAACTGCACATCTGTGTTATTGAAACAACATACTGAACTCTGATTGGTTGGTAACCATAGAAATTTAAATGCCAGTCAGTCGCAGGCCAGTCACTATCGACTGGGCCTGCCCTCCTGAACCCCTTTAAAACCAGGATGCAGAGGGGTATCTGAGGCTTTTTGCTGCCTTTTTGTTTCCTTCTATTGTTTTCTTGCTTGAAGCAAATGATGCCCCACCTGTGTTGATGCAGAGACAATTTTCTCCTGGATCACTGAGAGCCAAGACTTCATCTACCACACATTTTTAAGGACACTTTTGCACTTTAAAATTCCAACTAAGGATGAAGGTAGACCTTTAACCTCAGAGTTTAGAGTGAAGGTTTATATATATATATATTCCTTTTTTCAATATCCTGTAAATAAGGTCTGAATTATTTTGTCTTTTTATTTACTGTTTTCTTATTAATTTAATTAGTAACACATTTGGCTTATTTAAAAAAATGAATCTGCCTATGTTGTTTGTGTGTGTAGCTATCTGGGTAAAAGTTGTTCAAATGATACCACACCTGTGTGACTGCTTTAAGGGACAAAACACTCCCAAACATGAAGTTCACTAGGGACTTCATGACAAAGGAGTGGAGGAAATATGAAGGGTCTCAGGAGGAGCCTGTGGTGGGATTTGAACAGAGTGCTGCATTTCTGGGAAAGACACATAATAGGGTGTATAGGTCCCCCTTGAAGCCTATACACACCTGTGGCTTTCTGGTTTGTGGTGCAGTGGCTGAAAGGGTTCTACCCCAGAAACACAGACTCGAGATTTTATTTATATCCCGTCACATGGAAAAAGGGTATCTCTGACCCCATTCTCCCCATCACAAAATTGATCCACTGTGATGCAGAGAGAGAGATAAAAATACCACCCCGTGGGAGTGGGCTTGACAGATTTGGTGAGCAGCGGTGTGACTGGTGAACTGTTTGAACAACAACATACAAAGAGGGCAGAAAATTGGAGAAAGGGAAAACTGGTTACAAGATACAGTTCCCCACCCTGCTTTATAATTTTATTTTTGCTGAAAGACAGAGTAGACACACACACACACACACACACACACACACACACACACACACACACACACACACACACTTAAGGTCAGGTTCAGTGGAAAACCATGATGGTGCCAGCCAGATACATTAACTTACCAAGAGTAGTATTAGTGTACACACAGAGGGCATTCTTCCTGTTAGGGTCAGTGCAGCAGACCTTGAGCAACCAACAGCATTATCATATCATCACAGATGGTTAACTCAAAGGTCGGGTCATCCATGTAGAACATCATTTGGCAAGGCACTGTGCATCAGCCCAGTCAGGTCAAGATGCATTACATGAAATTCCAACATCAGCAGGGAGGGACATAGCTTTTACTGGATTGTGTGCATGCATGACTGAGTGTGGCATGAATTAATGGAGACTTTTCATTCTATTTTATGCTCTAATTTCTCTTTGTCTAGAGTCGGGAATTTTCTGGACATAAGACAGCATCCCAAGATTTTTACAAACACTGCCAAAAACAGTCTACATAAAATAAGCTTAAAAAGTGGTGTCCTTCCCTTTCTTGCTATATTCTGATTTAATAATCTCTGTTTCCAAAAATAAATTTTAGTGGTCTCAGTAATGTTTTATTTCTGTCTTGCTGTGTGTGTGTGTGTGTGGAAAAGCAGAAGTGAGCAGTGCAATAATCTGCTAAAGAGCATGCTTGCAGTGCACTGTCAGGTGCACACTGCCTAGCCCCTGAAATCATATATGATAGCTGTCTTGTTCCACTGTTGATGGTATAAAGAATAAAGAATATATAATGTATATTTTATTTGCACTATCATGAACAGTGGATCAAGTCACATAATATGTTTTCAGGGGGTTTGGTGGGCAGAGTGCACCTGACAGTGCACATATGCTGTTTAGCAGATCATTGCACTGCTCACTCCTGCTTTTCAACAAACAAACCACGTCAAAAAGAAACATTGCTGAGGCAACAACAATATTTCAAGGTAAACAGACATTATTAAGTAGGAATATAACAAGCCCAGCAGCACACTCCACTAACACTGGGGTTGGGTGCTGGTGGAAAGCAGTAAGCTGCAAAAGTGCCAGACTAAACCAGAAAGTTATTACTTCCAGATGAATAAATGTAAAATAAAATGTTCATTGCTAGTGCAAATTTATTGATAGCAAAATAAGCCATACACAAATTACCCCTGTGCTTCAGCACTTAGGTCTTCATTAGGGTGCCACCGAATGAAGCCCTAACCATCAAATCGCATGGATCATTTGTGTGCCTTGTTTTGGCATCAATACATTTGCACTACCAGTGAACATTTTTTCTTGGCATTTATTCATCTGGATACAAGTGGTAGATTTTTGGTTTTGTCTTGCACCTTTGCAGCTGGCTACTGTCCGCCAGCACCCGGCCCCAGACTTAGCACAGCGTGCTTCTGGACCTGTTACATTCCTACTTAATAATGTCTCTTTACCATTAAATATTTTTGGTGCCTCAGCAATGTTTCATTTCTGTCATGGTTTGCTTGTTGAAAAGCAGAAGTAAGCAGTGCAATGATCTGCTAAACAGCATGTGCGCACTGTTAGGTGCACAATGCCCACTGAGCCCCTGAAAACATATTATATGACTAGGTCTGCTGTTCATGATAGTACAAATAAAATATATATTATATATTTATTCTGCATACCATCAACAGTTGGACAAGTCAGCTATCATATAGGTTTTCAGGGGTCTGGGCAGTGTGCACACCTGACAGTGCACCGCACAATGGGAGGGCTTGCCCGATGTTCAATGTGGGGAATAACTCCTCCTACAACCTCTACTTAAGCCCTCTTGTAACACACCTCCCTTGCTTAGGAAGTGTTTTTTTTTCTCTGAGCTCTCTGCATGGCTAGTGTGACTGTGCCTCCTCTCTCCACTGCCCTGCTGCTGCTGCTACTGCTGTTGTCTGCTTCATTCTTCCCCTCCTCTGTGAGTCTCCTCACTCCTCTCATTGTTGTTTTCTTTCTGCTTGTGTTTCCCCATCTTCTCTTATGTTTCCTTATCTCTCTCCTTAGTGGCTCATTCCACCTCCCCACTCCTTTCCTCCACTCAACTTCGTTCCCACTTCGGCCTGGGTTCCCCTCTTTCCCTGTTTCCTTTTTGGGCTTCTCCATTGCTTTCAGTCCCTGCTGGCACCATGAATGCCCCTGCTCCTTCCCCTTCATTTTCCATGCCTTCCTCTGCCCCTTCTTGAAGTGTGCCTGCTTCCTCTTCGTCCCTCGCCAGCACCCCCTTTTTCTCATTTCTTTAGCATTGCAGTCATGCTGTCTGCCCCATGGTGGTTCAGCACTTTCCTTCTTCACCACACACTTTCTCCAACCAGAGGACACCAAGCTCCTTCTACCTCCTTCCTCTGCCTTGCAATGTATTGTGGTAAGTCCCTCCATGCTGCCTTCCAGTTCTTCATACCCTTAGAACCACTCATTTTGCACTACCGTGCCTGCCAAACATTGAAAATATACAATTACAGTAGCAGTAAGGATTTGTAAATTTACAACGATGCCACTGCTATTTTGTTGGCACTGCACAGATTACTATTAACTTTCATGCAGTACAAGCAGAACTAACTCCTGCTGCCATATCAGTCTGGAGCTTACATTGTATACCTTTATAGCTTTTACCTGGCAGCAAGCAGGACCAGCGTCTAACAATACTGTGCTTACCTTTGAAATGGATATACAGGATTAAATGAAGTACTGTATAATCACCTCTATTTAGATCTTTAATTGTTTGAACCTGTTCATAAAAAGAAGTCTTAAATATCAAAGGGAATCTGTCCAGCTCAGCAGATGCCTGGTGCTACTACCGTACCTTGCAACAGGGGACACAGAATGTACAGCCACGTCATGGTACATAAAATCATTACTCAAAAGAGGAAAAGTATCTGACACATGTTTATTAAACCCATCTTTTCTGACTGTAGTCTAACATACATTGATTCATTTTTCATTATTACTATTTCTAAACTAATAAAGTCTCCATATAACGTCATGTATGATTCGCTACAAACACATGTCGGCTGCACTAATTGAGCTATGACCCTTCTCTAGCATAGCTTGTATCCATGTTGCATGTGACTGTGTAGGCAACACACCTGATCATCCACAGTGGTCATGGCCTTTACCATTTATTGGTTTCCTCTATAGACCTCTTCCTTCCAACTGGCATTCGATGACTTCTCCACACTGAACATATTTCCTTAATCAGACTCTGTTGGCACTCAAGTTACAGTCTTGTTTTGTTAATGCATTTTCTCTCCCATCGACTGGTGCTGGTGGCAACCGGTACATCATGGGGCATACAACGCTACAGCTCTGAATGTCCAGAATATCATGTGGGGTCAGGGGAGGTGGGGGAATTCCATTCTTCTAATTCTAGTCCTCCTAGCCTAACCATTCCTACTGCCTCCATCCCTCATCACCTACACCAACTTACTCCTCCACTGTTTCCAGCGGAGCCTCCTTCCCTTACAGTTTACTGCATCCATGGCCAGACCTTCTCTACAACAACGCCTGTTCAGTGTCTCCCATTCCCATTATTCTAGGTATGTTTTCCCACACCTGTGTGCTATTCATCATGCTATCTCATTTCAGTTTCCTACTCCACACTCTTTCTACAGCAGTGTTCTGCACTTCAGTCAGCCCATACCAGCAGTACTCCAGAATCCGTCCCTAACTCGCACCTTCTCAGGTGCTGAGTGAAGGCAGGCTTCCCCTGTCTACTGGGGATGGAATGCCATTACATTCACTACCTCCTATTACCTATCAACCTGACATCCTCTGTCCCTAGCTCTGCTGGACTGCATTGAGTGAAGGTTAGTTCACCCTGACTACCAGGAATGGGAGTCATGTCTCCAATCTACTGCCTGTTGCCATACCTTCTCTACCTCATACCAGTTGCCGCTTCTCTTCAGGAATGGAACTACCTCCTATGTACCAACTCAACATCCTCCATCCCTAACTCTGCTTGGCAGAATCAAGTGCAGATTAGCTTGCTCAGACTACCAGGGATGGAAGCTATGTCTCCACTCTACAGACTTCTACCATGCCTTCTCTACCTTATGCCAGTTGCCGCTTCACTTCGGGAATGGAACTCTCACACTCTGCATATCCTCCTCCTGCTACTTATTCTGCTTCAGGTCACTACAGTCCGCCTCTGCCATCCCTGATGGTTGCCTGAGTCTACAGTTTGCTGCTTCATCTCATCTGTTCTCAGCCTGATACCAGGCTACCGCTCCATTCTGGAACAGGATTTTGCCGACTTGCTTCTCCATCCTATCTCATCTGCAGCCTAGACTCTTCATCCCATATGCCAATTTCCATGGCCAGGACCCTGACTGTAGCATGGACTGTCTCCTCTGTTTGCCTCTTCACCAATACAGATTGCCATTTCCATTCAGGAACAGAAGTTCTTCACCCAAGTTCTCTCATTGTTCTACATTCATTTCACAACACAAAAATGCTAGGGCACTCACTACCACATTAAAAGTGCTGAACACCATTGTAGGGAATAAAAATAAGCTTTTATTACATAAAATGCAGATACATATGTCTAACGATGGTCCATCACTAGACCTTTCTCAGAGGGTCTAGTGATGACCAGAAACGTTGAAGGATATGTATCTGCATTTTATGTAATAAAAGCTGCTTTTTATTCCCTACAATGGGTTGCAGCACTTTTAATGTAGTGGTGAGTGCCCTAGCATTTTTGAGTTGTAAAATGATTCTATTTGCTTGAGAGCACCACGTTTTCCTTGTGCACACCCTGCCTGTGATTTTTTCGTTATACGTTCACTATCTAACTCTGGCCCAGGTCAGCTCACCTTGACAATCTCATATGGACGTATGTCCTCCATTCCACTGCTTTCCATGTGTTTCTTTCCACCTGCTACCAAATACCATGACCATTCTGGACCTAGACCTCCTACTTCTGCCTGCGACCCCAACTGCGGAACCTGGACTTCTTCAATTTGTTTGCCTCCTCCTGCTGGTTTGCCACTTATCTTTAATCACTGGACTTCTGCTATGAATGACTTGACTTGCCTTCTCGTTCTTCCATGGACCTTAGTTCTCTAGCACTTTTGGTCTCCTTTCCCTCATTATATGGATCCTGCTGACTTGTTCAAGCCCTCTTTCACTCCAGGTTGCCTGCCTCATATATTTCGTCTCTGCAGGTCCCTCATCCAGCTACTGAACAAACTGGTTTTCCTTTGCAGATTTGGGACCTTGTCCTTTGTCACTCCAGCACCTTCCATCATTTTCTAGCTATTTCTTGCCTTTGTCTAATGTGGGACTCCTGTTGCTCATGGTGCTTGGCTTGACTCCTTGACCTTCCATGGATCATCATCTGATGCCTTACTTTAGCTTTCTTGCAATTCACTGCTGTTCCCAGTGGAACTGATCTGGTCCTGTACCTTTTTTTTTTTAATTGTTTCTTTTATTTTATGAATTGATGCCTTTACAGGCAGGTATACAGCATAAATTACTTCAAAGCAATTACAGTACACCTGGTCGCAAGTACATACATTGACATTTGAGGCAGAGAAAGACACTTTGACAACATAGGTCATCAGTATCTTATTTACAATATTCAGGCTTTGGGACAAAGTCCCCCTACTGTGTAAGTAGAGTATAGCATGGCTTGTTAGGGTTCCCCTCCTTATGGACAATCAAGGATTGTTTATTTTTGTTCAATTCGGTACGCTGGGGCCCTCAATTTGGGGCTTAAATGCATGAGGAAATAGGGTAAAATAAAAAATAAAAGGGTCAGTATCCTTGAAAACAGTAGAGATCCTATGGAATAAAGTCAGGGGAATGCTTTAGTTGATAGGCCACCCACTTCTGCTATTGGTTATCAAATTTCTTTGTCCTGTCTGTCAATTTGGTAGAGAGGTGCTCGAGTGCATAAATTTCCCTGGTCAAAGATGCTCAGGCCTCTTTTGTGGGCACTTTATCAGTAAACCACAGCCTGGTGATAGTTTTGTGTGCTGCAATTATTAATTTTGAGATTTGTTTCAAAGTTTTCTTTTAGGTTTTGTAATTCTTCAGGTTTAATGGAGGTCAAAACATGGGTGGGAGTAAATAGTTCAACCTTATCATATATGGCTCTTAGCTCCTTGAGGACCTCTGCCCAGAAATTAGTTACCTTGGAGCAAAACCAGAAGACATGACTCAGGTTCACTGAAGTGCTCCCACACTCCCTCCAGCATCTTCCCTCTCCCAAGTTTCCCATTTTAACCAGTATGGCATGGGTCCTAAAGAAACTGGTATGCAATTTCCATGTATATTCCCTCCAATATCAAGAAGAGAAAGTTTTAAGGACTGGTAGTGCCGCGTCTTCTCAAGCTGTATCACTAATAGTCAGTTGTAATTCTTCTGACCATCTAAGCCTGATTGAATTTGTCGTGTCCCCCCCAGTTATTGCATTATAAATTTTACTGATTAAATGTTCAGAGGTGGTTCCTCTGATATGAGCTTGTATTAGCTGTATGATTGGAGAGGGAGACTTGACCAACACAGCCAGTGATTCCTCAAATGGGAGGAGGTAGGACTTAAGGTGCAGATAGGATATAAAATATTTGTGGGGCAGGTGAAATTCCATTTTCAGGGTAACAAAAGGGAGCAATCCAGTTATTCCTACTAGTTGATGAATATATTTTATCCCATACCTCTGCCATTGTGCCAGACATGGGCCCATGGGTCCTGTATTAAGTTCCACATTATGGTTCAGTGTTCCCAGCAAGGTTCATTCTGGTGGTGGCAACATATGATTATAAAGATCAAGCCAGACTCTTAGAGGTTCCTTGGTGAAATTTGGGTAGTTTTCTAATAGCCGACACTTAGGAAGCTTCCCGAAAAGAAGCTCCTGAGTGTTGAATAAATCACCCCATGTTAATTCTATTTTTTTCCAGTGTGCATCATATTGTGTATTTAACCAACTTAGGACAACCTTTAACTGTGCCACCTTGGCATATTTTCTGAGGTCTGGGAGATTAAGCCCCCTCTTTCTCTGGTCAGCTGCAGCTCAGAGTATCTTATTCTAGGGGGCTTGCCACCTCATATAAAGTGAGAGATCATTCTATCCCATGTTTGAAAAGTAAGTTTTGGATGGGGTAAATGGTAATGTCTGTAAAAAGAACAATATGTGGGGAATACATTTTGCTTGATTGTTTCTATTCTGCTGTGGAAGCTTAAGGGGATACGAGACCACCTAGACAAATCTTCTGCTAGTCTTTGGGTTAGGGGTTCTAAATTTAGTAGTTCAGTGTAGACAAGGTGTCTTGTAAGAGTTATTCCCAAGTATCTCATCTCTTGTCTATGCTATTTAAAGGGGAAGTCTTTTTTGAATTGGGAGGAGGGGGTATAATTGCAAGACAGTACCTGGGTTTTTGTTTTATTTATTTGATATCCAGCCATAGTACCAAATGTTTGTAGTTGCTCCCAAATCACCATGATTGAAAGTTCTGCTCTATAATTGCAAAAAGGACATCGTCTGCAAAGAGAGAAATCTTCTGCTGATGACCTCCAAGAGGGATGCCGTCTATCTTTTGTGTAGATCTAATGGCTATTGCCAAAGGTTCCTGGTGGGGGACTCCTTTGTTAGGAAGGTAGAACCAGGGGAGGAAGGGGAGAGGGAGGTAAGGCGCCTGCCTGGCCTCATGGCTTGGAGGGACAGGGAGCGAATCCTCAGAATCACAGGAGCAGCTGCACAGGGGAGGGAGATGGATGTCATTGTCCACCTAGGGACAAATGACCTGACTAAAAAAGGGATCAGTGCAGTCCAAGAAGCATTTGTGGAGATGGGGAGAGGCCTTAGATAAATAGCACAAACGGTAACCTTCTCGGAGGTGCTGCCTGTCTATGGCATGGATGAAGCTAGGGTGCTCCACACCATGGGATTCAATCAGTGGTTGAAAAACTGGTGCAGAACTCAGGGATTTGGCTTCATTGGGGACTGGGAGTCCACCTGGATGGATGCAGGCCTATACTGGCATGATGGTCTGCATCTGTCCAGGAAGGGAATCAGGATTCTAGGTGATAGGTTTAAATACATCATTGGCAAGCATTTAAACTAGCCAATGGGGAGGCACTGGAAAGGAGCCGGGAAATCCTAGCCCCCCCCAAAAAAATCAGGGTACTAAGTGAGGTAGACACCAACATAGAGATGTCAATAGGGAGAAGTGCAGGGGTAAATGGAGAAAGTGACAAACGCAATAAGGACAGGGATGGGGCAAAAAGGGATAAAGCCATAGAGAAATGGAGGGTAATGAGTACCAACGTCCATAGTCTGGGCAACAAGCTCCCTGAACTGGTGGCCTTGATGGAAGAGGGATGCCTGGAAAATGTAGCAGTCACAGAAACATGGTACACAGAGAACCATGACTGGGATGTTAACATACCAGGGTACACAACCTACAGGAGAGACAAGGAGGGCAGAAGAGGGGGGAGTAGCTCTCTATGTAAGGGAAGGGATAAAAGCAACTGAACAAAAGAGTAAACAGGGAGGAGAGGAGGCACTGTTGGTCACCTTAGAGACTGGAAATGGCACCACAATCTGCACAGGGGTTGTATTCAGACCCCCATTTTCAGGGGGAAGGAATGGACAAGGATATGATAGAAGGCATACTTAGGATGGCAGAGAAAGGGAAAATACTGTTGATGGGGTACCTTAATATGCCAGATGTTAAGTGGAGCACCTTTGCTGCAGCCACATCCAAAAGTAATGCCATTCTTGATGCCCTTCAGATAGCATGCCTCAGACAGCTAGTTTTGGAACCTATTCATAAGGGAGCAATCTTAGACCTCATACTCTCAAATGGGGACAGTGAGATGATCTCAGACCTAGAAGTGGGTAGCCATTTGGCAACAAGTGACCACCAAACAGTGTGGTTCATGATAAACTCAGCTACAGAGTCAAGCCATACAAAAGTGAGGGTTCTGGACTTCAGGAGGGCTGACTTTGGCAAGATGGGAGAGTGTCTTAGAAAAGCACTAGCAAACAGGCTAGAAGGATAGAAGAAAGGGTGGAGCAACAATGGGGAAATATCAAAACTGCCATCACAGAGGCAACAAGCCTTTGTGTGAAGTAAATAAACAAATCAAAATGAAAGAAAAAGTCACTATGGTTCTCAAAAGAAGTGGAGGTGAAGGTTAGGGAGAAAAAGATAGCATTTAGGAAGTATAAGGAAACACAGAAGGAGCAGGACAGAGAACTGTATCAGTTAAGGCAGAAGGAAGCAGGGAGGGTAGTCAGAATAGCAAAGGCACAAACTGAGGAAAAGATAGCCAACTCGGTTAAGAAGGGGGATAAAACCTTTTATAGGTATATCAGGAAGTGTAGAAAGACAAAGGGAGGGATAGTGAGACTGAATAGAATGGATGGTGTGTGGGCAGAGAGTGACAGTGAAAAAGCAGGGATACTGAATGAATGCTTCTGTTCAGTATTCACAAAAGAGGAAGTGGGGGAGGTGTCTAATCCAATTAACAGAAGCACTATGGAGAGGGGGGTCTATCCCAGTCCTTTCACAGAAGAAAGGGTTCTGAAAGAACTCCTAAAACTGAAGGTGGACAGAGCAATGGGGTCAGATGGATTTCAACCCAGAATTCTAAAAGAATTAAGCAGAGAACTAGTGACACCACTGACTACCCTCTATAACAAATCATGGGAGGATGGTGTGGTACCTGAGGACTGGAAGAAGGCTGATGTGATTCCTCTTCACAAAAGTGGGAGCAAGACAGAGGCAGGAAACTACAGACCTGTCAGTTTGACCTCTGTGGTAGGGAAAGTGATGGAATCACTTCTGAAGGAAAGAATTGTTGAGTACTTAGAGGCCAGTGGGGCACAGGACCCAAGGCAGCATGGGTTCACAGCGGGAAGGTCATGTCAGATGAATCTAATTGATTTCTTTGACTGTGTGACCAAAGTAGTAGACCAGGGAGGGGCTGTGGACATGGCCTACCTAGACTTTAGCAAGGCATTTGACACAGTCCCACACAAAAGATTAGTAGTCAAATTAACCAGCCTTGGAGTGGATCCCAGGGTGGTATCCTGGGTAAAACATTGGCTGAACAACAGGACACAGAAGGTAATTGTAAATGGAGTCCACTCTGAAGAAAGAGGGGTTACTAGTGGGGTACCGCAGGGTTCAGTACTGGATCCAGTCCTTTTTAATGTCTTTATAAGTGACATTGCAGAGGGGCCGGAAGGAAAAGTATGCCTCTTTGCAGATGACACAAAGATCTGCAACAGGGCTGAAAAACAAGGAGGTGTGGAAAGGATGAGAAGGAACTTGGCAAGGCTGGAGGAATGGTCAGAAGTATGGCAGCTTGGATTCATTTCAAAGAAGTGCAAAGTAATGCACCTGGGAATAAAAAACCCAGGGGAAGATTACACATTGGGGGGGTAGTAACAACAACAAAAATGGAAAGGGACCTGGGGGCAATCATATCAGATGACCTTAAGGTTGGGAAGCAGTGTGAGAAGGTGGTAGGGAGGGTTGGGGGGATACTGGGATGTATAGGGAGAGGCATCACCAGCAGAAAACAGGACGTTGTTATCCCTCTGTACAGACAGTTGGTGAGACCCCATCTGGAGTACTGTGTCCAGTTCTGGAGACCCCATCTCTGCAAGGACATAGACAGGATGGAGGTAGTTCAGAGGAGGGCAACTAAAATGGTGCAGGGTCTGCAAGAGAAGCCATATGAGGAGAGGCTAAAGGAGCTTAATATGTATACCCTTGAGGAAAGGAGGGAGAGGGGGACATGATAGAATTGTTTAGGTACCTCAGTGGAATCAACAAACTCCAAGAGGGTAGCATCTTTCAGAAAAAGAGATGTGCAAGAACAAGGGGACACAATTTGAAGATGGGGGGGGACGGCTCAGGGGCAATGTGAGGAAGTATTTTTTCACAGAGAGGGTGGTGGACACATGGAACAGCCTTCCTGAGGAGGTTGTGGGGTCTAAAACTGTGGGGACAATTCAAAAATGCATGAGACAGACATAAGGCAATCTTTGTGGGGGGTAGGAAGAAATAGGCTGTTGGTTAAATAGGATCTGCAGCTTATCCTCTAGGTAGGGAAATGGGCAGACTAGGTGGGCCAAGTGATCCTTATCTGCCATCAAAGTCTATGTTTCTATGTATAGGACAAACAATAGTGATGACATGGGCCAACCCTGATGAGTTCCCCTTGAAAGCTGGAACGTGTCTGAAAGGGCCCCATCCACCTTTACATTCGCTTTAGAGGACGTATAAATATTCTGTAGTTGGTGTGTAAATTGCTCAGGAAATCTGAAATACCAGAGGGTCTGCCATAAAAATGACCAGCTGACTCAGTCAAATGCCTTTTCGGTGTTTAATCCTAATAACACTAGGAGGATTTTTCTTTGCAAGGCATAATGCACAATCAGGTGGATAAGTCTGATAGCATCATGGGCTTGCCTGCCCTTAATAAAGCCCACCTGGTCCAGATCTATGATAGCTGGAAGGAGATGATCTATTCTGGCAGCCATGGCCAACATGGGCAATTTATAATCATAGTTAAGCATTGACATTGGTCAATACGAGAATGGGTATTTGGGGTCTTTCTGTGGTTTGGGGATAGCCATTGTGGTGGCATATTGCCATGTGGGGGGCTCTCCCTCCTGCATGGCATGTAGGGCCAGGAGCATTAAGGGGAGCAGAAGTTTCGAAAATTTATTATAGAATTCTGAGGGGCAGCCATCAGGGCCTGGGGCCTTGAGGGTTTGTGCTTTCTTGAGTACTTGAAGTAGCTCTCCCTCTCCTATCGGCATCAATAAGGCTTTTGCTTGTTGTGGGTTAATACGTTGTATAGGCTGGTTGTCTAGATAGGTTTTGATCTTACTTAGAAGGGTGTCCTGTTCTGTGGTATACAAGTCATGGTAAAACTGCTTTAGGATGTGTCTAATTTCCTGGGGACTCTTAACAGTGTTCCCAGTTTGGGGGTTTATCCTGGTCATTATGCATGCTCTGGATCTTTGTTCCCTTAACTTTCTGGCTAAATTTCTTGAGGCTATGGGTCCCCCTCATTAAATATTTGCTTCGGGTAAAACAGTTTTTGTTATAAATTCTGGTCTATTATTTTTTTGCAGTTTTTGTTTTGTAATTCTTAGTTTTGTCTAATTAGTGGATTACCCTGGTCTGGTCAGTGCTGAAGATGTATTAATTCATCTTGTAGGTCCTTAGCCACTTTTTCCCTTTGTCATTTTTTCTGTAGTGAAAAACTAATTATTTCCCCCTTAAGACTACCTTAAGAGTATTCCAAAGGATTGTAGGGACAATATCTGGTTGTGCATTATCTAGCTTAATTCTGGGGATGGCCTCCTGGATTAATTCTAGAAACTCAGGGTCTCTGAGATGGGCAAGATTTAGGCACCAATTAGTTTTTTTTGTATTGGGCCTCAGGTCCATTTTTACATACAGGGGGGCATGGACTGAAAGAAAGGTGGTTCCATGCCAGACATCATATAAGGGGCCCAATTCTAGAAGGGTGGTGCAAGTTGCCGCCGAACGCAACTTGCGCCACCCGCACCTGTGACATTGACCCTGCACCCTATTCTAGTAGGAGCAGGGTCATCGCAGCTAAGTCCTGCGACTTGTGACATGCGACCAGGTACACCAAACTGCGGGCATACCTGGCGAGCATGTCACAAGTCACAACAGTAGGGTGGCAAGGTCAACCCTCCCCACCCATGCCCCGACCCCTTAGTCACCAGCCGCAAATACAGCAGATAGGTAGCCCTGGTAGTCTAGCGGCTCCCCGAACTGTTTAATATAAAATGTACAGTCCTGTATCACTGGTAGTCTAGTGCCCCCCCAACTGTATATTAATAAATATGAATCCCCATTGCCCTGGTAGTCTAGTGCCCCCCAAACTGTACATAAATAAAAAAACGAATCCCTGTTTCCCTGGTAGGCTAGTGGCCCCCCACCCCTGAACTGTACATAAATAATGAAAGAATCCCCATTTCCCTGGTAATCTAATGGCCCCACCCCCAGCCTGCCAGCTCATCAGCACCCCACCCATCCCCAGCCAGGGACTGGCACAGCCCTCTCACTCTCCACGGCCTGTCGCCAACTGAGTGCAGTATTAGTGCTACTGCACAGATGCACTCAGAAATTAATTTCTGAGTGGGTCCATGCAGTAGCGCTAATTCTGCACTCAGTGCGGCTGTCCATGGAGGTGAGAAGTGGGCTTGCCAGTCGCGCTGGGGATGGATGGGGGTGCTGGGTGGCTGGCACAGCTGGGGTGGGGGCCACCAGACTACCAGGGAAACAGAGATTCATTTTCTTATTTATGTATGTAAAGTTTGAGGGGGGCACTAGACTACCAGGGCAGGATTTATTTTATTTTATTTATTCTATTATATTAAACTCTAGTTATTGCCACATATGTGGTGGACGACACGCGGTTCGGGGCATGGGTTGGGGGGATGGCAGCGCCGCACTGCGGGGCTTTTGCCAAAGGCTGTTTTGGGGGGATGGGGGTATAGGTAGCCCTGTGGGGCCCTGCTGGGGTGTTCTGGGCATGGGGGGAAGGGAAACTGTGCACTGTCCGCTGGACAGCTGATGGGTCTACAAGATCCCCGGGGGCATCCGTAGGTTATACCAGCTAAATGCTGGTATAACTTAACGTTGCCGGCTCTCCTCCAGGGGTTCTTGTAGAATCCTGATGTGGGCACTTTATGGCTGCCTTTCTAGAATGGGGTGCAACTGCTGCCATAAACCCCCTAGCACCATGTTGCAGGGGGTTTATGCGGCGTAACTGCTGTTTGGCACAAGCAGCCTGCGCCATGTCGCAGGCCACTATGTAGAATCGTGCATGTCGCAACTGCTGGTGTACGTTGCTACATGCACCATTCTGCTTGGCACAACTGCAGTTATGCCAGGCATAACCCTTCTAGAATCAGGCCCAAAGACTCTAAGTGCTCCCCTGTTGTAATAAAATACTCAAGTCGTGCCCCCCCCATCTTGCATGCAGAGTCTGGCGGGTATATTCCCTGGATTTTGGAAAGCAGTGCCTCAATGTGTCCACGAAGCCCAGGGAAGAGATGGTTTGTTTAGTGTAGTTTTGTAATGCATACGTCTGATGGGCTAGTGAAGTGGCTGCATCTAATGTGGGGTATAGGATGATGTTCAGATCACCCCCCCATTATCAGTTGTCCCTGCAGTATAGATAGGAGATTGGTAAAATATGTTGTTGCTACTTGGATTTTTGACCCTGGGGAAAGTAAACTGATGACAGAGTGATGAGTCTAGTGTACAGCGTGCCTGCCACTATGACATATCGACCTCCAGGTCTATAATCTCAGTACGTTTTTCAAAAGTCACTCCCCCGATAACATTATTATTATTACTCTTCTCCTTTTCCTTCCTTTATAGACTGAGTCAGCTGCTCTAGGTTTACTCGGTCTAAGGGACAAAAGAAGGCTGTGGCCCATCAAGGATGTCCCCCACATTTTGTGGGCCATTTCAGAACTTAATATAAGTTCTCCTTTATCCAAATGTCTAAATAATTTTTAAAAGAGTTTAGGCTACATGCTTTGACTAGTTCCTGTGGCAAGGTGTTCCATAGCCTTGGTGCTCTTATGGAGAAAAAATTTCCCCTTTTGTTAGTTTTAAAGGATTGGACTTCTAACCGCTTATTATGCAGTCTAGGGACTATTCTTCTAGTTGAATAAACAAGTCCACATTGACTCATAAGGGTGGGTGATTGAAGTAATTTATAAATCTTTAGCAAGTCACCTTTTTTCCTCCTGGTTCCTAGTGAATGTAGTCCAATACGTTTTAGTCTTGTTATGTAATCTAGTTGTGCAAGTCTTAATACCATTTTGGTGGCCTTTCTCTGTATTTGTTCTAGACAAAGTATGTGCCCCTTAAGATACAGGCTCCAGAACGGGGAGCCATAGTCGATATATGGTCTTATGAAAGTCCCATACAAAGGGATGATACACTGTTCTGTACAGGTAATGAAGGTGCGTTTAATTTGTTTTAGGAGACCATTGGTCATTTTAGCTGTTTTTCTGCAATGTTCACTAGATGTGAGTTTGTTAGATATAAGTATCTCCAGATCTTTTTCACAAATAGATGTTTTAAGTTTTATATTGTTCAGATAGTAGTCTTGCTTTGGGTTGTTTCTTCCAAAGTGAAGAACAATACATTTATCACGATTGAAGAACATCTTCTTGTGTTCTACTTTCCCTAGATCGCTAACTAGTGTTGCCAAATTGTTAGGGTCATTGACTCTATCCCCCAGTTTAGTGTCATCAGCAAATTTGGAAAGATAATTATTTTGTTCTGCTTGCATATCACTAATAAATATATTGAACAGTGTGGGCTCCTGCACTGATCCCTGAGGAAGCCCACTCATGACCAAGCCTTACTCCGATAAGATGTTATTAATTTTGACTTTTTGGGTCCTGCATGTAAGCCAGTCAGTTATCCAATCAACAAGGAAAAGAAAGCTATTATATTATACCCATAGTGTTGAAGTTTTTTATGTTTCTCTGATGACTTATGCATTTCTTGAAGTAGAATGATCTCTGGCCTTTCTCTTTTAAGGTACTGGAGGAGGTGGGAGCTTTTAACTGGGTTCCCAATCCCTTTAATGTTAAGGGATAACATTAAGGATGTCCTATCCATTTTTACCTTTGGGCAAGTGTTGTGTGAGAAATCCTTGTTTACTGGTGGCTAATTTATTCTCTCCACTATGCCCATGCCATGCCAATACAGAAAGCAATGTGTCTATGTAAGTGATTACTCTATGTATTTTCTCTATTACAAGTAATTTAGATTGACTGCCTATTTTAGTATTGAAGGTCCATGTGTCAGTCCATAAGCCTGTAGTTACACAAAAAGCCTTATATCTTATAAAGAAACAGAGAGCAATAGAACTTTTGTAAACCAAGCTAATATAAAATCTAGTTGCCACACTTAATACTTTGAGGCCTACAAATTTAACATGTTGCCAACATGGCAGTAACTAAACAACAACAGTTAAACAAGTTAGTTTCCATATTTCTTTAAAGATCTGTACGCTAATAAACAGCTTCCAAAGTAGGGAGAAGAAGTATACCTCTCCTTGGATGGGGTGGATGTACTCGGCCTGTGGGGGTATTTCAAGGCAGAACCTAGGGCCCCCCAATGCCACTATTTTCCTGGTACCTAGTGGCATGACAGGCCGCACTGGAAATAACCATGGGGAAGCAGGAACCCCCAGAAAACGTTCCCCACAGTCCCCATCTCCAGTGGGGCCATAGAAAAACGTCAGCTGCTCAAAGATGGTATTCAGACCTATAAGTGGTCAGGTGGGCAAATAAACCTGTAAGTTCTGCATTAGGTCATTCCAAGTCTCCTGGGCCCTGGTTTAACTGAGTAAATAATGCTAGGTGGGAATCTACATAGTTTTTGGGAGGAGGGGTAGAGTGTGGGGAGCCCTGAAAGTGGGTCTCCAAATGATAGACCCGATGACTACAAAAAGGCTGGGGACATTGCAGAATTCACTTTTTTCCCATTGCCACCACCCGCCATAGCCTCCCCCAAATATTAATATGTACTCTTTTATAAGCGGAATTGTGTCCACTGTATGCAAGGTTATGTAATGTCTCTCCTGGATTTATCTCACCGATCACTCAGGCGATGGTCTCTGAAATCGCTGCAAGAGTTTTTTGACGTCTTCTAAAATAGCATGACTCTGTCTTTTTCTCGAGTTAAAGTCTCGGACAGTATTCCAAGTGGCTTCACATAAGTCTTGCTGTGCCTTTCTGTTCGAGATGTCCTTCGATGCAGGTTGTGCCAGTTCTTTGGCTTGGAGTACTTTAGTGGCTTCCTCTGGGTTCTCAAAGGTTTGTGGGCCATCTGGGAACATAACAGTCAATCGAGTGGGTATGGAGTGGTGAATCTGAGTTGCTGCTGCTTTAAGAGGCGCAGTATTGGAGCATAGGCACACCATTTAGCAGAGACAGACGGGGAGTAATCATTATCAAAGTAAATATGTTTATTTTTGTATTTAGTGTCCCTCATTCACCATGCTCTGGTAAGTATTGTTTGTTTAGTAGCATAATTCAAGAATTTAGGAGCTAAACACTGGGTATAGTAAGGGGTGTTGAGTAGGAGGGGCATACCAGGAAAGGAACAGCAGCAAGTGAAGAGGTGACTGCTCTCTCAGTGGAAGGGAAGTAAATGCAAATCTAGGAGCTTTCATTATTACTTCTTCGCAATTATATTGCATTGGAGAAAGGAGGACTAGGAGTTTGAAGAAGGTTGTGCAATGGCTACTTAAAGCCTGTTTTTGAGTGTGGATAGGAAGGATAGGAATATAAAAAACAGTTGCTCAATATATCTAAACGTGTGCAACAAAGGAGGTAAGGGAAATAAAGAAAATGTTTTGAACTGATAGAGGAGGGAGAGGGGAGACTTGGGGGAGTGTTTGCTATCCTGCATCTGGAAGGGTGGGGGGTCGCTGGTGGGCAGCGACAGCAATGGGTAGGGTGGTAGGCTGCAACAACTGCAGTGCACCAATCTTTCTAAAAATTGCCTGGAGTGTGGGAGGATGTTTAGTGTGCAACCACATAGAAAAACTTAGAAAGGAGATTGAGGGTCTGCAGGAGGAACTAAGACAGGCAAGGCAGATTGGGGGTGGGTTTAGCCCAATACTGGAGGGAGGAAGAAGGGGAGATGAGGGAGGGAGATTTAAGCTAACAGTGGTGAGGAGAGGGTCAGAAGAAGGGAAGCAGAGACAAAGGGGCCCAGGCCAGGAAGAACAATTGCTGGGAAACCAGGTCAGGAGACAAAAGACTAATGGAAGGAGGAGATAGAGACTTGTGAGGGGAGGCGAAGAAGTGGCAAAAATCATGGAGTGGAAAGGAGAGAATAGGTTACTATGAGGAGAGAGGGAGCCGGCATTTGTGAAGGGCCTTCAGAAAATAGTTGTGCACTGCTACAGAGGAAGAAGGTGGAGGAGGGAAATGATGAAATTAGAGGAGTAATTGATAAATGCCTGGACCAAACTGGAGCGGTGGAAGTTCTGCTGGGAGAATTGCAAATAGGGGTAAAAGGGGGAAATAAGTGCAGAAGGAAGAAGGGAGCTGGAAATGAGATAGAGATGAATAGAAGCAAGCAGGAGTAAGAGGGTGGAATCTTAGTGCTGGGGACTCAATACTAGAAGAGTTAGGTGGTGTAAGAGGGGAGAGGCATAGTAGCATTTGGGTGGAGGCCATGCCAGGAATGAGCAGCGGAAAGGGTTGGGACAGTCTGTTCTGAAATATGCTAGAAGGGTAGGGACAAGCCTCATTTAATTATACATCTTGGGACAAACGACCTGACTGACAAGACAGTAGATACAGTCCAGAGGAGGTTTGAGGAACTAGCACAATTATGTGAGGGAGCAGGAAGATCCATAACTTTTTCAGAGATACTTCTGGTGCCAAAGGCAAGCACAACAAGGAAGCTGAGAATAGAGGAATTTAACGGATGGCTAAGAACCTGGTGTTGGGCTAAAGGGTATGGGCTGTTGGGGGGGTGGGAGGGACCTGGGAGGACAGTAGTCTCATGCCAAGGACAGACTACACTTGAGTGAGGAGGGAAAGAAAGTGTTGAAACAGAGGATGGAGGAGTACATAAAGGAAGTTGGGAATTTAAACTAGGAGTGGGGGTGGCAGTTGGGAAGAGTATGCAGAGACCACAGGTTGGGAAACCATATGAGCTTACCCCCCATAACAGTGACAAAGGACAAATGGCAAGTACTGTTGGTGATGCTAGGAAAGGAGGGCAGGATGGGGGGAAGGGTGGAAGGTGGTGACCCTTAATGCTAGGAGCCTTGGGAGGAAAACTGCAGAGTTACAGGTTCTCATGGCAGAGGGAGAGGTGGACATTGCAGCCATCACGGAAACATGGGCCACCCAATACAATGACTTGGACCTGTCTGTACCAGGGTACAGGTTATTTCATAGGGACAGGGTGATTGGGAAAGGGGGTGGCACTATATGTGAAGGAAGGACTGAAGTATGTAAGGGAGGAAGGGGAGGAGGGTAGTACGGAGTCACTTTGGATGCAAATCCAGGATTCCAAGAATAGGATTCTTAGAATGGGAGTGGTGTACAGGTCACCATCTCAGATGGAGGAGTTAGACAGGGAACTAGCGGGACAGATCAGGAGGACCTGTGAAAAGGGTAGTGTGGTGATTGTGGGGACTTCAACATGCCAGAAGTGGACTGGAGCACCCCAACAACCAGGAACAGAAGGAGCAGGTACTGCTGGATGCCTTCCAGGACAGCTTCCTGCTGCAATGGTCAGTGAACCAACCAGGTTAGGGAATACCCTTGACCTTGTGCTGGCAAATGGGGACTTTGTGAGAGAACTTATAGTGGAGGAACCGCTGTCAGGGAGTGACCACCACTCAATATGGCTCACATTGGATATGGGCAAGGAAGGAGTGGAATCTGGCACAATAGTGCTGGACTTCAGGAGGGCTGACTTTGGGAGGATGGGGGAAGTGGTAAAAGGATACCTGGCCAGAATTCAATCTAGTATGGACACTAACCAGAGGTGGGAACTCATAAAGCTGGGGATAGTGGAGGCAACCAAAACCTGCTGCAAAGCCCAGAGCAAGAAGGCTAGGGCTAAGAAACTGATCTGGTTGAGCAAGGAGGTCATGGAAAAGGTAAGGAGGAAAGAGCTGCCTTTAGGAAGTACAAGAAAACAGGGAGGGGGGAGGACAGGGAGGAGTACTTGACAGAATCGAAGGAGGTGACAAGGGCAGTAAGGGGAGCCAAAGCATCTACGGAACTCAGGCTGGCACAAGGCATTAAGAAGGGGA
Organism: Neoceratodus forsteri; assembly: GCA_016271365.2. Classification (NCBI taxonomy): domain Eukaryota; kingdom Metazoa; phylum Chordata; order Ceratodontiformes; family Ceratodontidae; genus Neoceratodus; species Neoceratodus forsteri. The sequence goes on along the minus strand of JADMNL010000035.1, from coordinate 25,260,441 downwards.
GATGGACTTTTAAGTACATCAGGGAGAAAAGGAGCTGTAAGGACCACATAGTAAGGATTAGGAAGGAGGGGGGTTGGGTGGAAGCAGGGTGCGATAAGGCGGAAGCACTAAATGAGTACTTCTGCTCAGTATTTACTAAAGAGAAGAGGGGGGTGACACCCAAGGTGGGAGAAATGGCAGAAGCAGGGTGGGAAGTGGTGACAGATGGGGAAATCATGGAGAGCAGAGTTCAAGAGGGTTTGAAGGCACTGAGGGTGGACAAGGCGCCAGGCCCAGATGGCATCCACCCCAGGGTACTGAAGGAGCTGGCAGAGGTCCTTGCAGGACCTTTGGCAGACCTATTTAATGCCTCACTACATTCGGGGTGTGTACCTCAGGACTGGAAGATGGCTCATGTGGTGCCCCTCCACAAGAGTGGCCCCAAGGATGAACCGGGAAACTACAGACCAGTGAGCCTCACATCCATCATGGGTAAGCTAATGGAGACCATCATGAAGGAGAGACTGGTGGCCCTCCTAGAGGCCAAAGGACTACAGGGCAGCAGACAGCATGGCTTCATACGTGGCAGATCCTGCCAAACCAACCTGGTCGAGTTCTATGACTGGGTAACTAGGCAACTGGACAGGGCCATGCAGTGGATGTCCTGTGTCTAGACTTCAGTAAGGCATTCGACTCAGTGCCACATGGAAGGCTGGGAAGGGAAGTTAGTAGGCACAGGGGCGGGTGCAAAGCTGGTGAGATGGGTAGGAAACTGGCTGCAGGAAGGCAACAGAAGGTGGTGGTGGGTGGGGAGCTCTCACACCCAGGGCAGTGACGAGTGGTGTTCCACAGGGCTTGGTGTTGGGACCAGTGTTGTTTGGGATATTCATAGCAGACATATCATTGGACATCAAGAGCAAGATCAGTCTGTTTGCTGATGATACCAAGGTAGGCGCGATGGTGGATGACCTAGGGGATGGCAGGGTTGCAGGATGATCTGGCAAAGCTTGAAACCTGGTCAGACACCTGGCAACTGGGCTTTAATGCCAAAAAGTGCAAGGTGCTGCATTTGGGATGAAGAACCAAGGAGGAGTTACCAGCTAGGGGTGCAGCTAGCCCAGACAGAGGAGGAGAAGGATCTGGGTGTGCTCATTACAGGGTCAATGAACAACTCAGCACAATGTGGGAAGGAGGCAGCTGCAAAGGCCAACAAAATGTTGGGTTGTATTGCAAGGGGTATATCCTCGAGGAGGGAGGAGGTGATTCTGCCACTGTATGGTCATTAGTTAGACCACACTGGAGTACTGCATGCAGTACTGGCGTCCGTATCTGAAAAGGGACATTAAGTTACTGGAGGGGGTGCGGCGCAGAGCGACAAAGATGATCAAGGGGCTGGGGGACTTATCATATGAGAGGAGGTTGAAGGAGTTGAACATGTACTCACTGGAGGAGAGGAGAGACAGGGGTGACATGATTGAAACCTTTAAATACATGAACGGAATAAACAAGACAAGTACAGAGGGGCTGTTCAAAGTAAGGGAAGGGAGGGACACCAGGGGCCATGATATGAGACTGGAGTGAGGAGGGTTCAGGAGGGAGATGAGGAGACACTTTTTTACAGAGAGGGTGGTGGCTGGGTGGAATGCGTTACCTCCTGAAGTAGTATGCAGTAGAACAGTGGACTGCTTCAAACGAGGATGGGACAGGACAAGGGGGAAGGTTAATGAAGGGGAAGGGTGGAAGGGAGGGGCAGTTGCAGAATAAGGGGTGCTAGCTGCACATTCGAGCAGACTTGATAGACCTCTAGGCCTTTATCTGCTGGCAAATTTCGTATGTTCGCATGTTCGTAATTCCATAATGATGGAGCGAGGTCGTCTGTCTGTCTGGGTTGGTTTCTGTGAGAGCGCCCTGTGAACTCGCTCAGATTTAAACTTAAATGCTGGGTCTAGTTGGAGTGAGTACCAGAGGAGCTCTTCAACAAACTTTGGCAGGTCTTTCCCCTCTTCGTCCGTGGGGACTCCGTGAATTCTCAGGTTATTATGGCATGACCTATTTTCTAGGTCCTCACATTTCTCCCGTATAGTATGCTTTTCATCAAAGAGATGCACTACCATGCATTCCAAGCAGTTGGTGCGATCATCTATTTCCGTGTGTTGTGCCTCAATTTCTGTTACTCTGGCTGTAAGTTTATTCATTTCAGAGGTTAATTCTGTTTGAAATGTGCGCATCTCAGTTCAGAAATCCTGTAGCTCTGCGGGTATTGTATTGTAGCATTGCTTGGTTGTAGACCCGACTCCCATTGAAAGCCACCATATCAGTTTGAGACCCAGCAGAGCTTACCAGTGGGCTGGTAAATCTGGTTGAATCCTTTGGTTTGGGTGTGCAGATGTTTCTTTTTTTGCCTCCCATTCACTGCTGCGACTCTCTCTGGTTAGTTTTGTAGTTAGCTGTGGGGTAGTCTGTTTTTGGCCCAGGATCTATGGAGCTAGGTTTCACCCTTGCATCTCAGGCTGCGATGTCACCGGAAGTCCCTGGTCCTGTACCTTCCTGCTCTGGATGTCATCTGGCTTTGCCTGGCCCATAGCTTCCTCTGCTTACTCCTTCAGTTCCTCAGGATCCACTTTGGACTTCCTTTCCATTTTGACTGGCTGCTTTCCCATCTTTGCCTTGCTGGCTCAGGGCTTTGTACATTTGCCGCGGCTTTTTTGGGCCCTGTATCCTACCTCTGGCTAGTACTCCTAACCAGTCATTTGCTGTTCTATATGAGCCATCCTATACTTCTACTCCAGCCATTCTAACAGAGCCTGTCCACTACTCATTGGATCATTAATTCATTACTTTGAAGTAATACTACTGCCAGAAAACATTCCTTGGTTCACATACCCCATAGACTCTTACAATATCATAGAGTCTCATACTGCCCATTCAGTTCTTCACAATCATTCATGGAATCCCACTCATATTGACAACAGGAAGATCTCCTCTGTGTCTATTGGATATACCTTCTGATCCCTGTCCATCTAATCACCATGACTTCCCTATATGCCTCATCTCATTGGCTATCCTCATACTTGGAAAGGACTTACATCCTTCTGTTATACTCAGACTTTGTAAGCAGCATCACTTCTACAGATATCAGGAATCGTAAGATAACCCACTCAACTATGGATATCATTAATTTTATTACAGCACTCTGGCGGTGGCATCTAATGCGATTGATGCATAGTTGGGCGGTTGTTTGCCCTTGGCCTCTGGCCTCGGGCCACAGCCCCCCCCAACCATTCATCAATCCAGCATTAGATGGCATCATCATTGTGGCTTAATGCTTCCTTGTTTTGCCATAAATACATTTGCACTAGCAGTGAACATATTTTATTGGCATTTATTCGTCTAAAGTGATGGCTTTCTGGTTTTGTTAAGTAGGAATATAATGAGGGCAAGGACACCACTTTTTTCCTTTATTTTATTTCAGCTGTTTTGGGGCATGGTTCTCACCATTTTAGGGAGGTAAACAAGGTTATGCAAAAGAAAGATGGAACACACACTTAATATTATTATACACATAATGGTGCACAGTGGGGGGGTTAACAACAACAAAAATGAATAGTGACCTCTGTCACATGACCTAAAGGTATGCAAGAGAAATGCCAGAAGGAAGTAAGGAGGGGTGGGGGACAGAGTATACTGGGATGTATTGGGAACCATCACATTAAAATGAAGTCAACAAATGGCTGTACAAAGGAGGAGAACTAAAATGTTGAAGGGTATGCACCAGAATTAGGCCAGACCTGGAAACAAGCTTCGGCTCAGTGTGCCTCTCCCAGTCACCAACTTTTTTAAACAGACAAAGAGACACTAAAGGACATTACATATAAACACAAGGGGGGGCATGATAGAAACTATCAAGTACCAAAAAAGATTCAACAAGAGGGTAGCCTCATCCAGAAACAAAGATGTGCATGAAGAAGGGACCAAAATTTGAAGATTGAGAGGAGATGGAGCAGGGGAACATCAGGAACTATTTTTTCACACAGATGGTGGTGGTGGTGGGTGCAAGGACAAACTAAAACTAATAATCAGTGTTGTAATGGGGCAGCAGCAGTTGAAGCTTTCCCATGATCTGTAGTTGGTGCCCCTCAATTCTATCCAACTGCTGTTCAACATTGTCCAGCTGGTGGTTTGCAGCATCCATCTCACTCCACAGCAGGCCCAAATTGGCCTGTGTGGCAGACAGTTGGAGAGTTGCCACTGTCATCAGGAAGTGCTGCAGGTTGTGGTGGTGGAGCACCGGTTCTGCCATGGTCTTATCCCGCTTCACGCCACTCACTGGTGGATGCCATGCTGCTCCCTCTTCTCCAGCAGGGCCAGCAGGAGCATTACTGCACTGTTCTACAACCTTGGCCTGCCACTCTAGGTGGTGGTGGTTATACATGTGGGTACGCTGACCCCCTGTGCCAAGGTGACTTCCTCTGGGGCCATGGTGCACCTCAACATGGCACAAATTACATTTTACTATACTGCTGTCCCAAGGCAGTGTAGTAAAAAACTCCCACACTAATGAGGTGTGGGGAGGACCAGGCACAAGTGGGGGGCCCAGATGTTGTTGGAGCCAGGGGCTGCTGCTGTACAGTTGGCGTCAGGGGGTGCAGAAGCCTGCTGCTGCAACTGCTACTGTGGCTTCTCCTCCTCCCTCTGATTTCTTGCTACTGCAGAGCTGCTGACACAGGGGCCATTGCAGGTGCTGGCACTTGGGGGGCACTGGTAGGTGTCACAGCAGGTGGTGCTTCCATGGCACCAACTCCACTATCTCTTGCTTCGCGGGGGCACTCAGGATAGTGCTCCGGTTCAGACACAGCTGACCACCATGTGTGTGCACACCCACTAGATCTCTACCATGTCTACGAAACCACCTAGTCTCTCCCCTTCCATTCTGGGCTCCCTCTCACTCTTACAAGAGACACACACAGACACACAAAAACAATTAACAAACAAACAAATACTAAACTGAAATACTGCAGAAACACCAATCCAGACAACAAAGATGCAAAAATCAGCACCTAATTATCAAAAACATTTAAAGGTTTAAAGTATACCTCTCAACCTCTTTCCTCATAAATCAGCAACAAAGTTTTACAAAATCAGGGGCAAAGACCCCAAATCAGGAACACATCTTGAAAATTGGTACTATTCATTCAGAAAGCTGACAGAATAAGGAGATTCATGTAAGATGCATTTTCTGAAGAAGAACAAGCATGTCATTTTAATGTTTGACATTATTTTATACTTACAATCCCCACTGTTCTGTCACAAAAACACAAATTTTATGAGGGACAGAGCACAATTTTGAGGCAAAATCAGGGATGTCCCTGAAAATCAGGGACAGTTGAGAGGTATAGATTAAAGTAGTCTTCCAAAAGATTTTTCTCTCTGCCTAAGCAGCACATAACCTCTTTCTCCTACTACAAGGTGAAAGTGACGCTCTCTTTCAAGCATGAGTCACTTCCTGCCTGCCTGCCTGATGCATGTGGCCTACACTGTGTAAGCCATGTGATGTGTGTGGGCTGCTTGTGAATTTTCACTCTCTCTTAAAGCAAAGTAAGGTGGAGTGTGCAATGCAAAGTCATAATTACAATGTGAAGTGGTGAAGTGAGGGTTTTAAATGGGCACTTCATGTAGTGGAATGACAACATGAAGTGACCCACTTCACGTCCACTTCACGGGTGGAATTTAACTTTGCTGTATCACTACTCCTTCATCACCTGGTCAAAAAAATCAATCAGATTTGTTTGACATGAGCTTCCTTCTGTGAAACCATGCTGCCTTGGATCCTGTGCTCTCATGGTTTCCAAGTGTTCCACAAGCCTTCCCTTAAGCAGAGTCTCCATAATCTTATCCACTGTTGAGGTGAGGCTGACCAGCCTGTGGTTTCCTGCCTCCTCCCTACTCTTGTGGAGGGGGACTACATTTGCCCCCTTCCAGTCCTCTGGAACCACCCCTGTATCAAATGACTCACTAAACAAGGCCACCAGTTAGCTGCTAGCACTGTCCGTAATTCCTTTAATATCCTGGAGTGTATATCATCTGGCCCAATTGCTTTTTCACCACTCAATTTTGTGAGTTACTCCAGTACCCTCTCTGCTGTAAAAGGACTGCTGTTTACCTCTCCCCCTCCATTGTTTCTTCTGCCTAGCTGTGATTCCGGCCCCTTCCCCTCTACTGTGAATACCAAACAGAAGAATGCATTCAGTATCAATCCTTTTTCTAGGTCACCCTCTACACACATCCCTTCCTCCCCATTGAGCCTTACAATCCCTCCCCTGATTTTTTCTTTTGTCATAATGTATCTATAAAATGTCTTGTCCCCCCTCTTTACTGTCTGTTGCAACTGCTCCCAACTATATGATCATGTTACAGGCTTGTAAGGAATAGCTGAAGTGTATTGCTCATGCTGCAGAACCAATACAACAAGTCATTAAGGCCATGGGTTCCAGTCCCCTTCCTACACTTTACAATACATTTTGCTAATAACTCAAGGTGCTAAGGCTGACAAGGGTGGAGGGATTGTGGTGATGGAGAAACAGCAGTACAGAAAGATGTGCATATAGAGGGATTATGGGGATGGGGAAACAACAGTACAGAAAGATGTGAACAGATTTGTCTAAAGACACTACAAACTACTTAAAATTGGACGCTGATGCTTCTGAAAATGCAAACCAGTGTCCAAGAAGTATTACATACTGCAGAGGACCTGGGACAACTGGATAAATGGCAGAAACACCTGTTACTGGAAAACTTCCCCAAAATACCTGTTTTTTGTGAACCCCCATGATCCACAAAAACCCTCATAGAACCAGCAGGGATACCAGTATGTCTCAGGACTCGAGTCAGTGTTGGAACCCCTCTGAGTTATGTAAACTACTTTGCACAGCCCTTAATGATTTTTATAAATAGCTATCTGAAGGACACAGGGCACATGCTGAAACTTTTAAGTGAGACTGGAACTTCTGACCATGCAATACTTTGTACTTTATACGTTAAAGATCTATGTATATTTATTCTGCATGAAGAGGGGTTTTAAAGCCTAAAATCAGCTCTGATGGCAGCTAGCAGATGGGGGAGCCCATCAGATTATCTCTTATTAGAACTAGCTTGAGTAGTTCAATTTGAGAATTATTGTAAGTTTGAGGGAGTTTATCACAGACATATAAGGAGCATGGCCATGGACAGTACTATAGCCCAACTTATGCTAACCTCTTCATAGAACTATTAGAAGAACAGATTGTTCTCAGCATACTGCACTCTACAAAAGTTTCTACTCCGAACTGCACCTCTATAAGTAGCGTAATAAATAGGTGAGTGTATATTACCCAGGACTAATACCATTAAGAGGTTCCTTCCCCAGAACCTCAAGATGATATTGCTCCCTAGTAATGCACATTCATCAGTTTGTTATTGTTTGTATTATGTAAATATGCCATTTTAATATGGCACTAAAGTATACAAAAAATGTACTGCATTCAAGAAGAAATGCAGAAGTGCTATGAGGCTAGGGAGTAAGGATGTGTAGAACAATTTTCTCTTGTGATGATGTCAGCCTGTCCCCTCTGGTGCTACAGTGTTCATCTGAAGAGAGCGCTGAGTCAGAGGGCCATTGAGTCAAGTGGTTGCCATTGTGTGGACTATGTTTAGCCTCTTGTTATTATAAATGTAATCATTAATTTCCTTGACGGTGGACAGAAGCGGGGCCACATCAGTGGAGGAGTGGTGGTGAGAGAGAGAGTGCTACGGAGGAGCATTAAGGACACACCTCTAGGACCACCCAAGAAAGCAATGTGGAAAGCCTCGTCTTCTGGTTGTGTAGTACCCCAGAGTTAGGGGGCACAATAAAAAAATGGGGAACCTTTCTCTGATATGGAAATTTTCTTTTTTTTTCTTTTTCTTCTTCTCGCTAGTCCCCCCACACCTGCAGTCCTACATACTCCACACAGGCCCTTTTTTCTTGTTCGCACCACTTGGCACTGAGAAGGAGGGTCAGGGGCAGAAGACCCTCCCTGTCAGGCTTGTACTGCCCAATCCCCTGGCCTAAAGCCAGGATTTCCCCTGCCCTACAAAAAGGTTGGGGAATAGTCAGAGGAGGCAGTCAGTGGCATAGAGTGGACGGTGGAGGACATAAGGAGCATGGCCAGGAGACATACCTGCATATAGGTCTATGACTCCCCAGCGTTGCTCCCCTCCTAAATCTTGCAAGCTCTGAGGAGACGAGTGGAGCAGCGGCTCCCCAATGTGGTCTGACATAGCCATGCAGAGGTCCAATCAGCCGTAGGGACAGTTTCAGGGGACGGAAATCCTAGTGCAGTGGTAAAATAGGCCAGGGGAAAACGCATCTGGAAACTTTTAGTTCTGCCTTAATAGGTGCTGCAGTGCCTAAAAAGAGTCAGGAGGGAGCGCAGCTCCCCAGCTGGTTCCAACCTTCCCCAGCAGAATAGCAGATCAGGGCCATGGTGGTGAGTGGGCCGAGTGCTCGATTCCTTGTTTATACTTGCACCACAGGCACTGGGCAGCTGAATGGGTGAAGGAAAAAAGGGGGAAATATTAAAGGATCAGAGCCCAGAAAGAAAGGAATAAAGCATAGTGGTCACCCAGGGAAGGCGGACAGCCCTTAAAGAGTGGGGGACCTGGAGAGCAGGCTGAAGGCTCAGAGAGGAAGAGGGAAAGGCCCCAGGAGTGGCCAGAGGGACTGAGGTATTTTATTTTCTTCAATTTTCTCTTATTTTATTATAGTTGGAAGTGACTCCAGGGGAGGCATGATGAGCTGATAGTTATTTGCCTCCAGGTGGGCAAAGAGATAGAGAGAGAGGGGTGCTGCAATTTGGAAGCCCCAAAAGGAGAAACAAGGAGCAGTAAAGGAGTGAGACTAAAGACCCCTGTGTCTCCTGTGGCACCATTGTGTGCCGGGGGCAGTAGCTATGGTTAATATACATTTAGAGGAGACCCAAGGTAGATCCAGCCCATGGCAGGATGACAGTCCACTAGTCACTATTGAAGTGTGCCAATGCCAGGAGTCTTAGCAACAAGATGGAATCTGGAGGCTGTCATGGTGCAGTCAGACCTGGACATTGTGGCCATCACTGAAACCTGGTGTAATGATAACCACGACTGGGAGATGGCCATACCTGGCTACAGTATATTCAGAAGTGACAGGGCAGGTATGAAGGGAGGAGGAGTGGCACTGTATGTGAAAAATGACATAAGGGCCACAGAGATCCAGGAGGAACAAAATGAGGGAGAGATACTGTGGGTTAAGCTGGAAAGGAAAATGGGGCCAGCCATCCACACAGGTGTGGTCTATAGACCACCAGCCCAGAAGGAAGAAGCAGATAGGGAGCTGATGCTAGCCATCCAAAGATGGCAGACAAGGGTGAGGTAGTACTGGTTGGAGACTTCAATATTCCAGATGTGGACTGGAGCATCCCAGCAGCAGCATCAACTAGGAGCAGATTTATCTTGGACTCCCTTCAGGTTGCCTTCCTCAAGCAACTGGTCATAGAATCAACTCGGCAGAAGGCAATACTGGACCTTGTGCTCACAAACAGGGACAGTGTGATGGGGGTAACAGTGGGGGAGCACCTGGGGAACAGTGACCACCAGTCATTGTGGTTTGAAATCACAGAGCAGAACCAAACCACACAAAAACACGTATCCTGGATTTTAGGGGGGTAGACTTTGGGAAAATGGGGAGATACTTGAAAGAGGCATTAAGGGGAATGGGGTAGGAATCAGGGGTTAAGGAACAGTGGGCAGTATATAAAATGGGGATTACAAGAGCAACAGAATTATGCATTAAGCAGGTTAGCAAGAGGAAAAGAAAGAGGAGACCATTATGGTTTTCCAAAGAGGCAGCAAAGAAAGTGAAAGCCAAAAAGATTGCATTCAGGCAATACAAAAAGACACAGGCAGAAGGGGAAAGGGAGAAGTACCAGGAGAAGCAAAGGGAGGCAGGGAGATCAGTAAGGGAAGCCAAAGCTCAGACAGAAGAACATATTGCAAAATCAGTGGGTAGAGGGGACAAAACCTTTTACAGGTACATAAGTGAAAACAGAAAGGCAAAGGGAGGGATAGTGAGACTGAAGGGGGAGGATGGGGGCTGCGTGGAGGATGACAACAATAAAGCTGACATATTGAACAGGTATTTATGCTCAGTCTTTACTGAGGAAGAGGAGGGTAATGGGTCTGAAGGGAGTACAAGGGGTGAGAATGGTGCAGAAATGGACACGAGTCCCTTTACACGAGAAAGGGTCCTGAAGGAACTGGAAGTAATAAGAGTTGATAAAGCAATGGGGCCAGCTGGGGTGCACCCAGGGTCCTTAAAGAACTAAGAGAGGTGGTGGCTGAACCTCTGGCTATCCTGTTTAGCTGATCACTGGAAACAGGGAGGTACCCAAAGACTGGAGGACAGCAGATATAGTCCCTTATACAAAAGTGGGAAAAAGAGGAGAGGAACTACAGACCAGTCAGCCTCACCTCGGTAGTGGGGAAGATCATGGAAGCACTACTGAAGGAGAGATTGGTGGAACATCTGGTTGTCAATGGACTACAGGGCCCAAGGCAGCATGGTTTCACCAGGGGATGTCATGTCAGACCAACCTCATTGAATTTTGACTGGGTAACTAGGGAGGTGGATCAGGGAGGACAGTGGACATGGCCTATCTGGACTTCAGCAAGGCCTTTGACACTGTGCCACATAGAAGACTATTACACAAACTGGGGAATATGGGTGTGGGCAGGACAGTAGTGTGGTGGGTAGGTAACTGGCTGGGCAGCAGGACACAGAGGGTGGTAGTAAATGGCTGTCATTCCACAGAGGGAAGAGTGACCAGTGGGGTGCCACAGGGATCAGTGCTGGGACCGGTCCTATTCAACATCTTCATCAGTGACATTGTGCAGGACCTAGAAGGCAGAATTTCACTGTTTGCTGATGACACAGAGCTCTGTAACAGAGTAGACACATCAGAGGGTGTAGACAGAATGAAAAGGGACCTGCAGAAACTTGAAGAATGGTCAGGGGTTTGGCAGTTGAAATTCAATGCAAAGACGTGCAAGATAATGCATATGAGGGCACAACAACCCTGGCACAATATATCAGTTGGGGGTGAGGATATAGCATGCACCAAGCAGGAAAGGGATCTTGGGGTTATCATCTCTGATGACCTCAAGGTAAGAAGCTAGTGTGACAAGGCAGCGTAAAGCAAATAGGATGCTGGGATGCATAGGCAGGGCATCACCATCAGGAAAAGGGAGGTCATAATTCCACTATACAAGACACTAGTGAGGCCTCACCTGGAGTACAGTGTACTGTTCTGGAGACCTTACCTATGTAAGGACAAAGACAGGGTAGAGAAGGTTCAGAGGAGGGCAGCAAAGATGGTACATGGATTGCATCACAAGTCCTATGAGGACAGATTGAAGGAACTGAACATGTACTCCCTGGAGGAGAGGAGGGAGAGAGGGGATATGATAGAGGCATACAAGTATCTTACAGGGAGGAACAGGATGCAGGAATACACTATTTTTAAGCAAAAAAGATGTTCCAGGACTAGAGGACATGGGATGAAGTTGGAGGGAGGATGATTCAGAGGAAATGTGAGGAAGAATTTCTTCACAGAATGGGTGGTGGACAAGTGGAACACTCTACCAGAAGAAGTGGTGGGGGCTGAAACAATCACAGGATTTAAGAATGCAAGGGATAGACATAAAGGAATTCTGGAAGTCAGGGGTAAGGGGCAACAGACTTCTAGGAAAACATAAACTGAACTTACAAGCTCAGATGGGCAGACTGGGCGGGCCATAGGCCCTTATCTGCCGACACTGTCTATGTATCTATGTATCTATGATGAGGGAGGTGGTATCCAATTAGGGAGTCCCAGAGACCCAGTCCCAGGAGTAGTTATCAGTCTTAAGAAAGGGGGTTGGGTGTGTAAAGTTGGCCTAATTGAAAGACCTGTAAAGGTGCAACACCCACTGGGGAGGGCAGTGGAATAGTCCTATTGCCCTAGGTCTCATAAATGTGTCCTGAGCTCTACCTGAACTGAGCTGTATGGTAGCCTGCCTAGATATTGTATTTTCTGCAAAAACTGAACTGTGCTTAAAAACCTAAACTGTGTGCTTGCTCCTGGACTGTGCTATTGATTTGTGTCCTTGCATATGTGATGCCAACCTTCACCACTGTTGTCCAGACCAGCTTCGCCAGAGCTTGATGCTGACCCAGAGTGGTCCCCAGCCCATCCTCCATCTGCAGCAGAACCATCTCTAGTGATGCTCATCTGTCTCAAAGTCCTGCCACCAGTGTTCTGGCATCAGTCCTGTGATGGTAAGTGGAAAACAGCTGCTAGTGAGGTATCCAGTGTTAAGTCAGCTTAGAAGCCACCTTGGCTCAAGCATGAGGGACCACAGTTAACGTTGTGCATGCCCTTTTCTTGTTTTGCCAGCTGGCTGTAAGTGTGCGCATGCCTGTATTGCTCCATTGAGGCCACCAGAGGTTCAAGTCTCCCGCAGCCTTCTTCTTGTGAGTTGCCCTGGGTGCCAGGGACCTGCAAGTGATCACTGCTGTGTATTGTCCAGAGAACAATTTGCAGACCAGAAGTCTTTAGCTTCTTGCCTGGAGCTGCAAAGGATCCCAGAGTTCCTCATTGGCCAGCTACCAGTGTTCATCTTTGTATTCTGTCCTTTGGGGGTGCCCCATTATGGTCTGTTTGTAAGAAGGCTCTGTGGGGTCGCTACCCACTAGCTGATCAGCCAATGAATATGGAAGCCCAAGCTTGGTTCTTCAGTTGTTTTATCATCTCGGGTGAGTGCTTGCAGGACTTGGTCTAAAAGGAGTAAATCCAACTGTTCTGGGTTTGACCAATTGTTGGTCCCAGTCGTATTGTTTTGTTATGTAATATCCTGTATCATTGACAAAAACAGTTATTTTATTATCCCTTTTGGTCCTCTGTAAATAAACCTCTTGCATATTGGTTGCTGAGTAAGCTTCCTACCTCTCCTTCCAGATTCTTCTTACCAGTCCTGAAGTTGTTAGGGAACCTTTCTTTTGCTACATTTGCTCAGGTGGAAGTCGTGGCAGCTTGTGTCAGCAGATAAGGTGAAATGAAGGGAGGGTCAACCAGACAGTGCTTGACATGTATAAAAAAAAACTCAGCAAAAGTGACACAGTTATAAATTACTCTCACTAAGTGAGATATGGCCTCCATATTTTAAATACTGTTCTGCCCTCCAACAAAAAATGTGGCCAACCAGAACGTATGGCTTGAATATTGACAGGTCCAGTGCCTAGCAACCAGAGTTGGCACTATGGCAACTCGTTAATTGCGAGAGAGTCCTGCGGTTGTGCTGTTCTGGTTTTCTGATAATGTTCAGAGCTCCAAACAATAGTATAATGGTCTCTGAACAATGGTATTATAAGTTAGAAATCATATTTATTATCACTTTCTGAAACTGGTATTACAGGATATTTTTTGTACACTTTAGTGGCATATTAAAATGGCATATCCATATATTACAAATAGAATAAGGGATATTAGAGTGTGTGTTACAGGGGAGTAATACCATCAAGAGGTTCTGGGGAGATGTGAACCTTGATAGTGAAGCTCAAGAGGTTCCCCATGTCCCCAGAACCTTGAGATGATTTTACTCCCATGTAACACACACTCTCAATCAATCAAGTGTTTATTTTACCATGTGGAACACCACTGAGATAAAACTCATTTTTGAGATGGACCTGGGGAAGTTTACATTAACAGCAACATAATGCATATAAGGAATTTCAATGGCAAAAGCATACAGAAATATATACAATATGTACAGAGCAAGGGTATATGTGGTAACACATGTATAATATACTATACTCTATACAGGAAGAACACATTACAAAATGAATGGAGTAGCATGTAAGAAAGTTTTACAGGGTAAATTCAGTAGTCATGCAGGAACTGAGGGAATTGGAGATGTTTGCAGTAGCAGCAACATAATACATATAAGGAATTACAAGGCAAAGCATACAGGGTAGATACAATAAGTACATGTCAATTGTATACATAGCAGCATATAAAATATATACTATACACTAAATAGGAAGGACACGCTACAAGGTAAATAGAGTAGTATGTAAGAAATGTTCTCAGGGTATGTGCAGTAAACATGCATGAACTGCACTGAGCATTGGAAAAATAATATTGAACAGGAAGGATTGATGAGGACTGGAAAGAAACAATATTGCTACATCATCTAATATCTGTTTGTTTTTTTACTATATAGATCCGATTAAAAAAAATCATCTGTTGGACAGTGGGTGCACTAGAAGTTCACTGTCTAAGGAACAGGCACCCAACAAGTGCACTGAAGAGTCATTCACACAAGGATCACTGCAGTGAACACTTTTTCTTACCTTTTTGTTCACAGTAGTGCTGAGTGAAGGCAGGATCAACCAGATTGTGTTCTCCTTTTTGTCAAAAGAAATGAAAAAATTAAGAGAAAGTTACCAATGGTAGGGACAGGGAAATGTATTTATTTATTTAGTTAGTTAGTTTTTGTTGACCAGGTAAGTGCACTAGACAAATTCTTGCCTATTTTCAGGCACAACGCAAGGGGAGGGGGATACAGATGGATGCCAACTGACCTTGAACCAGATTAAGTTGCTGTTGGTATTTTAAGTGAATGGTGGGCGAAATTTGGCCAGGGCACTGGAGACATTTCCCTACTCTTTGGTAGGGGGAGCTGCTGAACTCATAGCTGCTGTCCCAGAGGTCAGTCACTCTGCTGGTGTACCTGTAGGTGAGCAGATCTTCCTCCTTATAGGTCCAGCTCAGGAGATCAGTGAAGCTGTGGAAATTATGGAAACTTCAGAGAAAAGCTTTGATATTCAGGGGAACATGATTCAACCTGCAGAAAATCCTGAGGAAAAATGGTTTAGAAAGCTGCTTAAGGAAAAATGGGAGATGGTTATGACAGTTATACAGTCAAACTCACAGAAAGAAATAGAGTCAAACACTGTGAAGTTAAGTCCTGAACAATGCAATGAACCAGCAGTGGCAATGAGAGTAAATCAATCGCTGCTATTCGACCTGAAGACATGGCTGAAAGATATGGTTCACTGGTAAGCTGCACATTGTCAACTGGAGCAGGAGTTTTGACAGGCAGTCACACACTGATGATGTACCAGCCTGTTTCTTGGCATCTGTGGCATCATCCTCTTTGTTTCCTGAGGCAAGCCTGACAAATGATTTAGAAAACGCAAATTGCGCTGACACTTCTGGAACAGCAAACCCAGGTGTAAGAGTAGTATGAGTTCATATATCTCGTCAAATGTTAAATGTCAGCCAATCAGTGCATGCCATGTCTTTGACAGGTGGGCATGGCCTAAAATGGTTCAATCAGAACCATCCCTTGTTAAACCGGAAGTCCCTCCCTAAAATGCGCTAGCCCTGCCCACTTCCGGCAGGAGTGACGTAAGGTTGAACCCATGTCCCGCCCCTTGCGTAGGAAAAGGCACATGTTTGAAACCATGTCCCACCCACTTGAACAGGAAATGACCCACACTGAAACCCTGGAAATGACATAACACCACCATTTTGTAAGCATCCTATGCCCCTGCTTCTCATACACTCCTCGAAACCCTCCCACCCACCATTTTGTAAGCATTCTGCACCCCTCCTTCTCGTACACTCCTCGAACCCCTGCCACCCACCGTTTTGTAATCATCCTACACCCCTCCTCGTACTTTCCTTGAACCCCTGCCACCCACCATTTTGTAAGCATCCTATGCCCCTCCTTCTCACACACTCCTCGAACCCCTTCCACACCATCCTGGCTGGAACCCGAGCTCCACCATGCTAGCTCACACTCCTGTCCCTCTCCTTTCTCCTGCACCCCGCCATCCTGGCTTGAACCTCTGTCCCTCTTTACCACCATGCCCCCACTCACCCTCAAAAAAATAAGTTAGGGTTTATGTAGTGTTGTGTGCCCCCTGTCGGCTTGGGTGTATAACTGCAGGGGCATGTGTGTTTTTTTTATTAGGATATTTTCAGAAAGAAGTATCTAGGAGGCAATCTGATCATGCAGAGGTTTCACAGATCTGTTTGGAGACCCCCCAAGGAAAATCCATCTGCCTGTGTGAGTACCCCTTTTTCTGTTTTATAACAAGTTATAAAATGTATAAAACTTGCACCAAAAGGATGCCTTTATATATATGCATGTAACATTTATAAGCTAAAACAGGGACCTGCGTGTAAATAAGATGGTTCCACAGTTTCCTCTGGAAAGCATTGCATCAAGCTGGCTGTGTGTGTGTGTGTGTGTGTGTGTGTGTGTGTGAGACCTCTGTGTAAATAAGATGGTTTAACAGTTTTCTCTGGACAGCATTGCAACATACTGGCTGTGTGTGTGTGTGTGTGTGTATGTATGGGACCTCTGTGTAAATAAGATGGTTCAACGGTTTTCTTTGGATAGCATCTGTAAAAATGTAGCTTTATGCTTTTGTTACAAAATAAATGTATATAGTTACACTATAAAAAAATTAAAAGTCATGTAGTGGGTTTGTAACCATTACCTGTATAATGTTTCTGTAATTTGTCTGACTTGGAACCTTTGTAAAAGAGCTCATGGCTCAAAGGTATTAATCTGAAGCTGAACTAAATAAGAAAATAAATAATATGTTACAAAGAAAAGACAGAATGTAAAATGATAATGTTTCTCTCAGAATCATTTCAAAGCACACAGTCTTCTTAAAATGTATCTACAGCTTTGCTTAGAGTCAGTGCAAAAGGATACACGCTTTGTGTGTGTGTGTGTGTGCTATGTTGCACTAAATTACTGATTTAAAGGTTGCAGCTATTTCAGAAAAAAAGACAGAATTTCCATTTTGACTTTTAAAAAACATAACTTAAGCTGACACTCAACTGCCATTATTATAAACTGTGCCCCTTTGTATTTTAAGATTGAGAAAAAACATCTGTTTTTCATTTATACAGAGAATCATTAGTCTTGCTAGAACCCCTACTATGTAAAAGAGAAAAACTGGTGATTCTCATGATTAACTTTTTAGAAAAGACAAAATAAGTTTTATCTTCTGATTAGTAATATGTAAGCTGTTTTACTGAATTACTAATTTAAAGGATGCAGCTGTTTTAGAAAAAAGACAGAATTTCCATTTTGACTTTTAAAAATATAACTTAAGATGACACTCAACTGCTATTATTATAAACTGCGCCCCTTTGTGTTTTAAGATTGAGAAAAAACATCTGTTTTTCATTTACACAGATAATCATTAGTCTTGCTAGAACCCCTACTGTGTAAAAGAGAAAAACAGGTGAATCTCATGATTAACTTTTTAGAAAAGACAAAATAAGTTTTATCTTCTGATTAGTGGTATGTAATCTGTTTTTACTGAATTACTAATTTAAAGGACAGATCCAGAAACAAATTGTTTGATACCTTTTATTGGACCAACATGGATGTTACAGAAAAGAACAAAGTGCTTTAGCTTTTGAACCAACCAGGTCCTTCTTCAGAAGCTTTGTGGCAGTTTTTTCAAATATCCCATACTATTAACACCAGATTTAAAGGACGCAGCTGTTTAAAAAAATACAAGATTTTCATTATACATTTTAAAAACTAGCTAAGCCATAAGTTTATTTGGACTTAAAGAAGCAGTCTGCATACCTTTTAATTAGACTGTGACCAAAGTTTTAGAAGAAAGGCATTAGAAAGATGCCTTCCAGCTGTCGCAGGAAGTGAAAAACAAAGCCTACAAGGAGTAGCCTAGGACTTATATATTTCCCCATGGAGAAGGGGCGGGGAGGGGGCTTTGATGGACAGTACCAGATGTTCAGACATTTTTTCACTACTAGCCATGTAGTTGGGGTGTGGTTTTACACATTTTCTATAAGCATTTCAAGACACTGAGAGCTAAAGACAAAAGAACAGAGTGAGACCACCAAAAATACGTCTTGAGCTAAAATAATTTTTAAAAACATTTAACAAGCAATAATGGAGCCATGGGGTGGAAATGAAGCCCTTTTCCAATTGATTGAAGAGCTGAATAATGCACTGTTTACCACTACAGAAGGTGTGTATTTTTATTTTTAACTAGGAAAAAGGCTGCAACTTTTAGACTTACAATTTGTTTTACAGTATAATGTTCAAAATGGGAGATTGAGAAGGAGGGGTTTAAAAAATGCTGCAAGTTTTTAGAGTTCAAATTTGTTTTACAGTATAATGCTGAAAATGGGAGATTGGTGGGGGGGCATAAAAAAGGATGCAACTTTCAGAGTTGAAATTTTGTCTTACAGTATAGTGTTGAAAATACAAAAGTAGTGGCAGGGGTATATTTTCTGTTTTTACCAACAGCACAGCAAACCCCTGCAGGAGAGAGAGGGAGAAAGAGATAATTACTTGAATGCAATGTTCTTCAAAGGCACTCAAAAGTTTCTGCTGGTGTGAGGCATGAGCAAAGCGGATCTGTAAATTTAAATGATGACAAGCACACATCTATGAGCAGTAGCAGCAGCACAAGGGTTTCTGACAAAGAGTTATTGCACCCAAGGTTTCAAGAAAGGGACATTGACATGATCAATGCTGGGAAAGCCTGTATTCTAAATGCATTTGATTGTTTGTTTAAAGGCGTGGTAATTGAGAGCAGATTATCTAGTGAGGATTATGATCATCAGATGTTTAAATCTGAGTTTTGTAAAGGTAGTTTACTTAGCAGTGTATTTTCATTATTATGTGCAACCAAGTTCTCATACTCAGAGCTGAAACAGATGGCAAATGTGGCCCACATGTTTGAAAAGTACAGGAGAATGGAGGAAATGCTGTCCAAATACAAAAATAAAATTAAAAAGTGAAAGCACAGAAGCTCTCACAAGCTGAGTACAAAGGGTGGCAGCACTAACAAAATAAAAAAAACAACAACAAATGGGGTCAAAAAAGAAAAATCTGGGCAAAAAATGAAACAATCCACGATAATTTGAACAGAAAAGTAAAGCATGCCAGGAAAATATTACAACGCAGGTTATTACAGCATGTTGCTGATGTTAATCAAGCTGGTGAATTACAAAACCAGCTTGGTGAACATATGCAAGATGATGATGAGATAGCAAACAGGTCACCCCCTACAGTAGTTTTAGAATCTGTGCAGCAATATGAAAATGTTTTAAAAGTATTTAACACTACAGAATTCCAACAACGATATGAGTTTATAGATCTAGATAAAATAAAATCTTTTACAGACAATTGCTGCAATGCACCAGGCTATTCAAGAATTGCTGGACATGGTTCTGAGACAAACACACCGTTGAGACTTTATACAGTTAAGAGTAAATGCTGCTTCTTTAAATCAACCCTTGTTCTCACGGAAAACACACCCTAATGAGTTAAATGCTGCCACCTTCTTAGATCAGCTAGCTGATATGCTACAGCGAAATGCTGAAATGATTGTTGATGACACTATGCATCTTGTGGTGACTACCATCAGGAATCACCATGGTTCGGGGGTGGGGGGAGATGGACACTGAACTCCATCTTGTATAGCAGGATTTTACAAAAAAAGAGACAATACTTGATTGATTTAAATAACAGAGATAATACTTTGTGTTTTAGTGGCTCCATTCTCGCACTCCTAAATCCACATATGAGTGACAGTCAGTTGTTGAATAAGGCTAAAATATTGCACGCTGAGCTAGGTTTGTCAGACCAAACCCCTGTCAATTTCAGTGATGTGCTCCAGTTTGGACGTTTTTTAAGAGTCAAAATTAAGATTTTATATCATAATGAAGGAAACTGGCAAACATTTTCAACAGAATGAAAGACTTTTCTAAAACACTGTGCCGTTGGGATATTCAAACTGTGCCATTCATAAAACAAGCGCGAGCTCACGCAAAATAGTTGTGTGTAGTGTGTTCGGGGCTTATATTCAAAGGAGTTGGCGCTTATTGAGCAACCTCGAATATCACCCACCAGCCACAGCCACTGTGCATGGTGCAGTGGAACTTGCACCACTGCAAGTTGACAGAGTGAAGCATTCAACTTGCGGTGGCGCAAGTACCATTGCGCCATGCGCAAAATCACGATATTCAAAAGGTGATATGCAAATGGGGCTATAATTCATGCAAGGCACGGGGGGGCATTTGCATGTGATTATGTCCCCATTTGCATGTCATTAGCATGTAAGTGAGCCGATCCCCGAGGACTTGTGCCTGGCGCCCTGCCAGGCAGCAGCCAGTGGGGACCGATGCCCTGCAGCCCGATCGCGGGCATAGTGTACTCCCCACCAGCCTGATTGCGGGCAGCAATGTAGCTCCCCTCCTCCTGTACATATCCCTGGTGGTCCAGTGGACGAAATGCCCGAATGTGGGCGGTATGTAATAAAGCCACCCCGAACATAGCCCTGGTGGCTAGTGTCCCCACCCACCACCCACAGAAGCCCCCCTCCCGCTCCCCTGGTAGCTGGCGGTGGGTGGCAGCATCCACCCGCCTGCTGCCCCGCCACCCACTGACTGACTGCCGGGTAGGGCCTGCAGGCTCTTGGTGCAGAGCAAGAGCCAATGGGCATGCAGCCTATACCGTACATGACAGTCCAGATTTGTGAATGAACATCATTCACAATCTGGACTGTCATGTCGTGTGGCTACATGCCCAGTAACTCTTGCTACGCAATAGGCGTGGCCACCGGCAGTCATCGGTGGTAACAGATGACAGTGGTGGGATGCTGCTCCGCCGGCTGCGGGGGAGCGGGGTGGTAGGGCTCTCGTGGGTGGGTGCGGTGGGGACACTAGCCACCAGGGCTATGTTCAGGGGTTTATTACACATACCGCCTGCGATCGGGCATTTCAGTCCACTGGACCACCAGGGATATGTACAGGAGGGGTGGGTTTATTACACATACCGTCCAGCGATCGGGCATTTCGGTCCACTGGACCACCAGGGATATGTACGGGAGGGGTGGGTTTTATTACACATACCGGTCGTGATTGGGCATTTCGGTCCATTGGACCACCAGGGATATGTACGGGAGGGGGTGGGTTTATTACAATACCCCCGCCGATCGGGCATTTCAGTCCACTGACCACCAGGACAGCTCGGGAGGGGGAGCCAACATTGCTGCCCACGATCGGGCTGGTGGGGAGTACACTATGCCCACGATCGGGCTGCAGGGGGGCACAGGGACTGGGTTGGGCCAGCCACAGGTGGCAGCTGCTGTGTTGTGCCTCCAATACAGCAGCTCACCTGTGGGTGGCCCTCGACTTAAGCTTTTTGGCTCAAAGTCCTGCAGGCACAGTTGGGGTTGCGCCTGCACAACTCTGCACAGCCCGGCTGAATATCGGGATGTGCAGTTTATGCATGGTTCCTCCCCTTCCAGTTGAGCATGCATTCATTTGCATTGCGCTGTTGCTCAGCCTGTTTTCAGTGGCGCAACTGCCTCCTGCTGAATATCGTAGAATGGCGCAATTTCGGACTTGCGCATGCGCAACCCTATTGCGCATGGCGCAACCCTTTTGAATATCCCACCCTGTTTGTATTACTGCATGACAACCATTATTATGGTATAACAAATGTAAAAAAAAAATCCATTGGTGCTAGGTACCTATGCAAATATTGTGACGTAGCCTATAGCCATAAGGGAAATCATATCTGTGCACAACAGTGCAAAGTTTGCTTTGACCCCAATTGTCTTGAACAGGAAACTGACACTTCATCCTGCTCCTACTGTAAAAAGTTTTGTAGGTCTTTAGCATGCCTAGAAAGGTATTTAGCTAGAGCTGATGGGAGTACAGGGTCTTATAAATCCATGAAACTGTGTGAACAATGTTTTGTCTTTTACAAGGGATCTCATACATGTAAATTGATTCAGTGTAACAGATGTGGTTATTTCATGACCGCAGACAAGCATCTGTGTTACATGTCACCACTCACAGATGTAAAAATATTTGAGAAATATATAGTGTTTGATTTTGAGGCCACAAAAGAAATGGGAGAGCACATATCACATTTTGTGTATGCTAAACAATTAGATGGGGAGAGGTCCTGGGAATTTGAAGGGGAAGATTGTATAAAAGATTTTGTAGGACATTTTATTGATGCACCATTTAGACACTGCACATTTATAGCACACAATGCCAAAGGCTATGACAGTTATTTTATCGTTAGCCAGCTAGTCAAGGAAAGAATTATTAAATTGCTCACACAAGGAGAAAAATTACTCTGTGTCACAGTGACATCCCTACACATCAGATTTATTGACAGCCATTGTTTTCTTCCTTGTAAACTAACAAAAATCCCTGCAGCCCTTGGATTTGAGAATGAGATTGCTAAAGGTTACTTTGCCCATTTTTTTAACACCAAGGCTAATGAAAATTATGTAGGCCCCCTGCCCGCTGTTCAGTTTTATGGTTCTGAATATATGCTGCCTGCGGAAAAACAATAGTTTTTGCAATAGTACCTAGCTAACCAACATAGAGAATTTAATCTGAAAAGAGAGCTTTGCTATTATTGTCAGTTAAATGCTGAAATTCTTCAAAAAACATGTGTCAAATTTAGGAAAGAAGTGATGAACATGACAGCCAATAGTGTTTTAAAACAGTCAGACAGTGATACAGTAGAGTATGAAACAATAACCTTAGACCCCTTCCAGTACGTCACGATAGCCTCAGTCTGCATGGCCACGTACAGATTTTTATTTTTGAAAGAATGCACTGTCGCTGTTCTCCCTCCAGATGACTACCACAGACAATTAAAGAGATAGTCCTCACCTGCTATTCAGTGGCTTATGTACATATCCGAGAAAGAAAACATTTCTATTCAGCACGCGCTAAGGGGTTGTGAATTTAAGGTGGGCCCGTACTTTTGGATGGCTATTCTGTCATAAATGGAATACCCACAGCATTTGAATTTAATGGTTGTGTTTTTCATGGCTGCAACATCTGTTACTGTAAGAAAGATAGAAACCACATGACAGGGACTAGTTTTGGACAGTTATTCAATAGGACCATGCACAAATTTCATTTTCTAAATAGTAAGGATTTTGCCATTAGAGTATTGTGGGAACATGAATGGAAAGCAATGCTGGCTACAGATCAGGGTTTGAATAATTTCTTGAGGGACAGGCAGCTACCACAGCCACTCAAACCTAGGCAGTCACTGTTTGGGGGGTGAATAAATGCCATTTGGCTGTGCTATAAGATGCAGCCAGATGAGAAAATACACTATTATGATTTTGCCAGCCTCTACCCTTTTGTTGACAAAACAAAACAGTATCCAGTCGGTCATCCTGACATCATTTATGACAATTTTGATGACCTCACTCAGTACCTTGGTTTAGCAAAAGTAAAAGTCTTACCCCCAGATGCCTTTTTTTTTCAGTGCTGCCATCCAGGATTGGTAAAAAACTTGTGTTTACATTATGTCTCACATGCGCTGAAAACAGACTTCAAACAACATCATGAGCACACAATAATGAGGAAAGGGCACTTACAGGTACCTACTATACTGTAGAACTAAACCTGGCACTGGAAAAAGGCTACAAAATCATTAACATTTATGAAGTTTGGCATTTTAGAGTCATGCACAGACCTTTTTGCAGACTACATCAAGCTGCATCTAAAAGGCAAGCAAGAGGCATCTGGTTTCCCTTCATGGGTAAAAAATGAAGTGGATAAAGTCAGGTACATGCAGCAGTATTTTGAAAGGGAAAATGTACATTTGAATCCTGTGGCCATAGCTGTTAACCCCGCAAGGAGACAGATATCTAAACTGTTTTTAAACTCTCTTTGGGGCAAATTTGGGCAGAGAGCTAATTTGCTGACCACAAGCATAGTAACAGAATCTGACAAGCTCTTTCAGTATGTGTTTGCGCCATACTATGATATAGCCTCATGCTGTTTCATCGATGATGAAACGGCTTGTTTAAGCTAGAAATACACAAGAGATCATTACCAAATTCTAATAATATCAACATATTTATAGCTAGTTTTACTACAGCATATGCCAGAGTGGAACTCTACAACCTGCTAGATAGGTCACAGGACAGGTGCCTTTACCATGACACTGACTCTGTCATTTTTGAGTCCAGACCGGGTGACTGAACCCCACCTATAGGCGATTATTTAGGGGAGCTAACCAGTGAAGTTCCTGCAGAAGAACACATTACATAGTTCATTTCCACAGGCCCAAAACCTATGGCTACTGGCTGTCCAGTGGAGAGGTTGTTCTTAAAGTGAAAGGGTTTACCCTTAATGTAGCCAGCAGTAAACACATTAATTTTGAAAGTCTGAAGGACCTGGTATTTAATTATACGGGGTCACAGATATCTAAAGAAATTACCGTGAGTCAACCCAGCGTTGTTAGGAATAAAAAGCAGTGATCCCTTGAAACAAAAACGCTGTCTAAGACCCAGAGAGTAGTTTATGACAAGTGAGTTTTACAAAACAATTTTAAAAAACTTCCTTACAGATACTGATTGTGAAAATGGATATCAGCTTGCAGCATCCCTTTACTTGTCTGTTGGCTGGCCCCTCTAATAGTGGGAAGAGCTTCTTTATAAAACAGTTGTTGGAACATGCTGATGCTACTTTATCACACAAGCCTGAAAATATTGTCTGGTTCTACAGCTGTGGGAACTTTAACAACAATTCATTTTACAAAGGTTGCCAACAGCTGTAGAACCAGACAATATTTTCCAATAAATTTCACACCTCCTGATCACCCAACAAGAAACATGAGTCACATTGAGATTTGTAACATATTGTATTTATTGACAGAATATTTTACCAGGTAAGCAAGCAGAGTCCTGTTTCTAGTTGCGACCTTGGGATTTAAATCAATATTAATTTTATATTACACTGCATGCCAGCATCACCTCAGAACTCGATAATGCATGTCTGATTTAACTATATACAAGAATTCAAGGTAACATTTTTAAACATTGAAAGATAAATAAAGGGAAACAGCTGCTTCTACCTTTTTTGTCCTCCCTTTGATCTGATATGGGTCTGTTGACAGCTGGTGAATATCACTGATGGCACTGTGGTAATAAAAAGTGACAGGGTAAAAAACAATTTTTGATTTATTGTGTTGTTGCTTAGTTTGCAGACTGATTGGGCTGCTACTAGCAGCTCAGCTCCCTTTGGGCATTTTTTTCCTAGAAACTGAAGGACAACAGATATTGGTAAACTCTGACTCTGTACAACAGCCTGGTTAGACCACACTTCAAGTACTGCATGCAGTTTTGGAGACCGCACCTAAGGAAGGACATCCTGCTCCTGGAGCAGGTTCAGATGAGGGCAACTAGGATGATCCAGGGCTTGGGAGATAGGACATATGAGGAATGATCTGTGGAGCTCAATCTGTTCTTGCTGGAGGAGAGGAGAGACAGGAGGGATAAGACTGAGGTCTTCAGGTACCTGAAAGGAATAAATAATGTTGGCTCCAAATGGGATCCTTCAAAGAAAGGAGGAGGGAATCACCAGTGGGCACAGCTTGTGGCTGGAGGGTGGAAAACTCAGGGGAGAAGGAAGGAGGCACTACATCACTGAGAGAGTAGTGAAACCATGGAATGCACTAAGGAGTTGGTAGAGGTATCTATGGTGGAGGGGTTCAAGAGGGGCTGGGACAGATATAGGAGGGGGGTGAAGCTGATGAATGCTTGTCCGGGGGGGATCCTCGATGAGGAGAGGTGAGCATGGGAGCAACCAGGAAGGTAGTTACAGTACCTGTTCAGGGTTCTGATTCCAGGGCAGACTCAATAGACCACAAGGCCTACTCTGCAGGCATTTCAGTATGTTAGCATGTTAGTATGTTAGATGCACAACATGTAGTAAAATATCAAACTAATTGCCACATCCATCACACCACGGGACTACACAGGAGTCCTCCAAACAATCACACATCAGTTAGAAGGAATGAGTCAGAAATGTGGGCTAGTCTCAATCAACTGCCATACTTTACTAAAATAAATGGTATTTTCCTAACCTAGTATTGGAAAATATCCTCTGTTGAGATAATCATGTGGTATTTCCACACATCCCATGGGATTGCTCACACAGTACCTATGTCTATTGGGAGACTGCCCTGAAAGAGCAGGCATCCATTTCATTTTGCACTTTCATAAGTATAAAGTTTCAACATTAATAGAAACATTAAATTTGTTAGCAGATAAAGACCACTTGGCCCACCTAGTCTATCCAGTTTATCTCTGCCTATATTGGTGACAAACAGACCATACCCGATCTCTGGCTATACCTCCCCCCCCACACACACACGCACACATTTCTACTAAGATTCCATATTCCATGCATGCTTGAAGCCCATCAGTTTTTTGGCTTCCATCACCTCCACTGGTCGACTGTTCCAGGTGTCCACCACTCTTTCAGTGAGTAGGCCATCAATACAGTGGGATGAATTGAATAGGGTTTTGGGGGAGGCCATAGGCAAAATGGCAAGCAAAGATGAAGATGTAGTTATGGGGAACCTTAGTCTGCTGGATGTAGACCAGAACGTCCTGATCGCAATTACAAGTATGTTCAGGGTCATCCTAGAATCCCTTCATAGAATGTTTCTCAGACAGTTGGTAGCAGATCCAAGCAGTCCTCATCTGCTGTCAATTTCTATTTTTCTATGTTTCTAAGGGGAGGATGGCCTGACATGCATTAGCAGGAACCAGGGGGAAGGGGCTGTGGACCCAAATCCATTTACAGAAAAAATAGTATACCAGAGGTTGGAAGCCGTAAAGTAAAACAAGGCGAGAGGCCTGGATGGGTTCCACTCATGGGTACTAAAGGAACCATGCACAGTGCTAGCTGTCCCTCTGGCAACACTATTTAGTACCTCATTGGAGACAGGGGTAGTTCCATAGGACTGGAGGAGGGCTGATGTAGGCCCTTTTCATAAGAGTGGTAGCAGGGAGAAAGTTAGCAATTGCAGACCAGACAGTCTCATATCAGTAGTGGGGAAATTAAAGGAAAACCTGCTGAATGAGACACTGCTGGAGAACCTGGAGACCAAAGGGCTGTGGGACAACTGGCAACATAGCTTCACGGGGTGGTCATTCCAAACAAATCTCATAGATTTCTTTTACTGGACAACTAGGGAGGTGGATCAGGGGAGGGCAGTGGATGTAGCCAATCTGGACTTCAGTAAGGCCACTGACACTGTACCACACAGGAGACTGGTAAACTTAGTCTTGTGGTAGGGAAGAAGGTGGTGAGCTGGATATCTAACTTGTTGAAAGAGAGGAAACAGAGGGTGGTGGTAATTGGCAGTCACTTGGAGAACAAAAGAATGACTAGTGGAGTACTAGAGGGATTGATACCAGGTCCTGCCTCCTTCAATGTCTTGATAAGTGATATTCCTGAGGAAATGGAGGGGAGGGTATGTCTCTTTGCACAGGAAACAAAACTCTGGAACAGGGTGGACACCAAGGAAGGAGTGAGGAGAATGCAAAGGGATCTGGGGAAACTACAGGAGTGGTCAAAGGAGTAACAGCTGGGTTTCAAGGCAAAAAAGTGCAAAGTCATGCACCTAGGATGGGGAAACCTGGGGGCTGTATAAGATGTGTGTGTGTGTGGGGGGGAGTACTTACAGTACTTACAAACAAGAGAAGGACCTTGGGGTGATCATATCTGATGATCCCAAGGTGTCAGGGTAGTGCGACAAGGTAGTAGGAAAAGTGAGTTGGATGCTGGGTTGAATAGGCAGGGGGATTTCTAGCAGGAGAAGGGTGGGATGTTACCTTTATATCGCTCACTTGTGAGACCCCACCTGGAAAACTGTGTCCAATCTTGAAGGCCACACCTCTGCAAGGGCATCAACATGATGGAAGCAGTCCAGATGAGGGCTACTAAAATGGTGCAGGGGATGTGTGAGAAACCATAGGAGGAGAGGCTGTGGGAGCTCAACATGCATTCCCTGGGAAAGAGGAGATTGAGAAGGGACACGATTAAGACCTATAAGTGACTCACAGGGGTGAACGAGGTGCAGGAGGTGAGTCTTTTTCAAAGGAGGGAGAGCACCAGAACACAGCAGCATACTATGAAGCATTAGTGGGAGGAGTGTAAGAGGGATGTGAGGAAATACAGTGACCCACTTATCCTCCAGTCTTGGTACGTCCAAAGATATGGCAATAAAAGGGCTGTGAATAATAAAGGGTAGCAATTCCGAGCAAAAACACACACTGTGATTGTTTTTATTATCTGGTTTGCCTAGCTACCTCTGGGTTAAATACTCTTTATAGCTTCCTTTATTCCATTAGAAGTTATCAGCACTTGGAGTCTGTTTGTTTTTATATCTTTGGGTTCTGGAGTCTCTGGAATCTGAACTATGGAGTGTCATAGGAGTGGTTGAAGCAGAATGCAAGAACCATGAGAAATGGAAGTAGCTAAAGCAGAACAGAGGAGGACGTGCAGAGGATTCATGGAATCTCTAGAGTTTCTCATGTTCAGGGCAGTGACTGGACCCTGGAGCAAATGGCAGTAGCTATGGCAGAACAATTGCCCACTTGAAATATAACTGCTCATTTCTGGCCTGAGATTAACAGTACTGCATATGAGCCCCCCCCCCCAACTGTGAACAATTAGATGGGAGCCTATGAGCTCTCTGAACCTAGAGCCTGAGTTGATGGGGGTCCCCAATAGGATGGAAAGTGCTGGAATCAGCACTAACTACTAGTAATACTACTGAGGAGCAAGGCATTAGGTGGCAAATTGTGTGACAGAACACTGCCGCTCAAGCAGCCTGGCAAGGACTGGGAGCAATGGAAATAGCTACAACAGAACATAGGAGGACCCACAGAGGAGTGATCAAGTGAGTGAGGAGGACTATCCTGGTACACTGTGTCTGTTAATGAAGACCAGTCAAGGGGGAAATCATGAGCAGTTTACTGCAGGATAGTGGATTCAGCATTCAGGACACCAGCAGTACATCAGTTGCTTACCATAAATGGGAATCACAGTGTGCTTTTTTAAGGAGTTTGCCAATACTCAAGACTCCATGGTGCAACATTTGTGTGTCCATTTGTCAGTTTTTTTGTGGACCAGCAGCCACTAACATCATGGTATGTGAGCTTACCGCTTTCTATGTGGCAAATATTTAAAAAAAAACGTGTTTGTGTCTCTGTTTGTCAGCAATGTTAATTCCACTGTAACAGTGCCACTGACAACAAGCACCACCTAGCACCAGCAATCACATGCACCACCGCCAGGCTGATAAGTAAATGTGGAAGATTAAAATGTCTCTGTATACAATCAGGGCAGTCTCAATGTCTGGTAGATGGCAGATAGTGAGACTGGGGGTAAATTGCAGGAATTAACATTGCTGACAAATGAAATATAAAGGCTAGTTAAAGGAAAGCGAGGGTGGCTGATAAATAAGGGATGGAAAAATGAGAGAGCACTGTGTTTCTTCACAGGAAGTGTGATGGATGCTTGGAACAGAGTGCCAGAAAAGGTGGTGTGGAAAGAGAGTGGGGAGCCTCAGACATGTGTAGGACAGATACGTGGGTATAATAGAGGTAAAGGATGAGGGAGGGATACCTGTGATAAATTAGTCTACAGTGTAGAGAAAGACTGGATCGACCTACTGGTCCCTTTCTGCCAAAATATTCTATGCTTCTGTGTATGAAGTACTTCCTTGCATCACATTATGATAGACTATGCATTATAGTGTACTTAAATTACAATTTTTCTTTTACAGGTCTTATTAGTCTATCCAAGGTGTCTGTATCAAAAGAATTTGACAGTCCCCTACTAACCTTATAGTACTCGTTTATGACATCATAGTACTTACAGTGCTGTGATAGCCCAAATGGCAATTGTGAGGTCAGTTAGAGAGACAGACGCTTTTGGAAAGGCACAATGAAATATGTTTTAGATTATCTGAAATACTTTAAGGATCAACAACAGGGGAACTCAACTAATCCCATGAAACACAGCTTTTGTAAATATAACATTTAAAAAAAGTTTATTATACAGGCACGGTCATGCCTATATATTAGAGTTGTGTAAGAACTTCTATGTCTCTCAATGCGAAGAGTCTTGGAAACAAGATGGACGACCTACAGGCAGTATTATCAAACATGTGGCTAGACATAGCTGCAGTAACCATGACTTGGGCAACATCATACCATTACCGGCAATCTCTGGATATAAACTATACAGTAGGGATAGGATAGTCAGGAAGCGAGAGGGGTGGCAGTTTATATCAGGAAGGAAATAAACTGCACAAGGAAGGAGTCAGAGGAAGGGGAGGTGGAGGCATTGTGGGTTCAGTTAAGATCCAATACAGGGAGAAAGGTGAGGTTAGGGTGGTTTACAGGCCACCCAGTCAGGATGAGGAGAGGGACAGGGAACTGAACTCACAAATATTGGAAGCTGCAGGGAAAGGAGAGGTGGCAATTGTAGAGGACTTCAACCTGCTCAAGGTGGACTGAAGCATACCATCCGCAACATGTGCTAGGAGTCAGGTGATCATGGAAGGACTGCAGAGTGGGTTCCTGACTCAGGGCATCACCTAACCAACAAGAGCTGAGGCAATTCTTGATTTGTTGCTCAAAATGGGGAGCATGTAAGGAAATAATGGTCAGGGAGCCATTAGATGGAAGTAATCATTGCACAGTGTGGTTCCAGTTGGATATGGGCAGGGAGAGCATCCTGACTAAGACCAAAATCTTGGATTCCAGGAGGACAGACTTCAGGGAAAATGGACAAAGTGCTAAGGAGTTATCTGGAGGGCATCAGAGCAGATATGGGGTAGACTGTTTAAATCTTGTGGTGCAGGAGTTTCTGCAGTACAGAGAAATTTGGGGTGCCTTGTCCTAAGAAGGAATGTGTGACCTAGAGGAATCTTGTGAACAGGTGGACCACTCATCAGGAATGACTGCATCACAGAGCGTGGCTGAGGCCTATTTGGCAGAAAACAGGCCTCTGACAGTATCGGACAATCCTCTGGTGTACTGAAGTGCAAGGTGAATAAATGGCCACTGCTTACTTCAGTAGCACTGAAGTACCTGACCTGCTTACCTTCCAGTGTACCTGTAAGTGTGGAAAGGGAATTTAGTTCTGCAGGGGTCATAGCAAGTGACCATCATACTAACCAAACACCTACAAATGTCAGCATGCTGACATTTATCAAAATGAATGAAGGCAACAAACCAAGCTGGACAAGCACATCTATGTTTGTGGTTGATGATGCACTCATGGAAAAAGAATTTCCAAGTGGCTACAGCTCCAGCATTGAGAATTGTGAGGGATGCTTCCTCCTTGATGATGATGATGAGGAAGAGGAGGAAGTTGATGGGAGGGCATCAAGAAAAAATGTCATTTAAGTACTTCCTCCTGTTACTTATAACTATCATATGATTTGTCATTCTAGTTTGCCTTCCACTTTCTTGATTTTGCCAGTACAGTTCACAGAATATCTGCAGTCATTATTGCCCATCGTCTTCTAAACACAAATGTCAACATGTAGCCACTGACATTGTGCTGATTGAATGGCAGATATCCTTTTGACACTGAAATACAGAAATGTGCCCAAGCCAGCCACCCTGTTTCTTGAGAGAGAGAGAGAGATACATTTTACCTGTGCCAATCTATTCTTATCACTAATTTACAGTAAGTTTGTATTATGTTATATTTTGGCTTGAACTGTTTTGTTAATCATTTCTTTACCTTTTTGTACATGCCACTGTCACCAATTACAGGCACATGATTTTCATTTTGTTTTCACAGGTTACAGTGTAACCTTGCAGTCATACAGTTCTCCTAGCACCAAAAGGATAACAACTACTATAATTGCATCAACAATGGCATTGCAGTGCAGCCACTGAAATTATAACATCTACAGCTAAGTAGCAGTCTTATTTCCCCCTTTGCTTTTTTTTGCCTTTTTCCACCAGTGCGAAACATTAAATGGCGGTGACGTACAGGCCAGATAATATATATTTTTTGACACAGATGGAACAGGCTTACTTCAGTACGTGAGGATCACACAACGTGTTATCCTGGTGGTGAAAACTCGTGATGTAATGTAAGACACTGAGCCAGTGCATGTCACTCACTAAACCTTTTAATTTTTTACAGGAGTTTACTAATAGCTGTGTATTTAAAGCTGGATATAACAGACGACAGGAACAGCCACACTGGGAACTGAATGTGGTACTGCAATGAACTCCTATTCATTTCTTTTTCATCTGTTTTCAGGTAACATCAAGGTGCTGTGGACCAGCGTCAGCGGTATCTTCCTATTTGAAGACTGACAACAGTTTTGATATGCTGAAGAACTGGAAAGAAGACAAAAACACTAATGAAAGTTGTTTTTTAATGATGCCCCCCAACCAAAAAAAAAACAAAAAAACTTACCTTTCATGGCTTGACATTTTCCATACAGTCAAAGTCATCACCAATCAGAAATGTGCAGAACATGTGTGCTATGACCTGAGAATAAAATAACCAAAAGAACAGTAATGAGAAATGCTTATAATTCAGTCAACCAAGCTGTAACTCCCACCCACCAAATAAAATGTAAATGTTACAGTACCGAGATGCAGCAGGAGTCAGCGCAAGCAAAGCTCTCGCTCGGGACATTGTGACACATTTCTGAATCTATACGAAATCTTTAAGTGGCGAGTGAAGAAATTCTTGTGACTTTTCTGGAAATTGTTTCATGTCCTTATTCTTCATCAGGACTTTTCATGAAATTAAAACAGCGGGACAACAGCAGCAGCGGTGTCAGCAGTCAATGCACTCCCCTGGGACACTGTGATTCATTTCAGGCCTTATTCTTCATCGGGACTTTTCATGACATTAGACAGAATAACATTCAGAAGATAGAACATTTGGGGGGCTGGTAGGTGATTTAATGGAATTTTGATTGTTGTTGTGAGAAGGCATACTACAAAAATTTAACAAGTAAATAATGCTAATATGGTTACCACATTTCTTCTTTTTTTCAAACACAGTAAATAGTAACCAAAAAATAGTACAGCATGAAAAAAGCAGTAGTGCAAGAAAACAGTTAGTTACCATTTTGACACATACTTTTTTATGTTTGTTTGTGCGCAGCTCAAGAAACATATTGCGGCAGCTTGATGCTGAAGCAGGTCCTGGAGGTCCGGCACTGTTGAGGCCATTACTGTCATGGCATATTGGGGCATGTGTGATGTCCACCAATAATGGGGGACACAGCCTGTGACAGTAGTTTGGAACGTTGCCACCAACTTGTGACAATTTAGCCGCTACAATCAGGGGCCGCCTCGTCATTGCAGCATCAGCCATCCGCTGCAATGAGGGAGTGACCCATCATTGCAGGGTGGGATGTAGGAACCCTGATATTGTTTGTGAACATGGCGGCGGCTTGCAGCTGTGTTCACAAATGATATGAAGCAGCCCCAGTGTCGAGGGGATGCCCAATCCCCCTCGGCAGCATGTGCCCCCATCATGTTTATCTGCCAACAGGGGGGGGCGACTCTCCATCAGCATAATGTAACCCCCCATTTTATTGTCTGCCAATGGGGTGCCCAATCCCTGTCAGCAGAAAGGAATTCCCCCCTTTGTTGTTTGCCATCAGGGGTGCCCAATCCTCATTGGCAGAAAGGCATTACCCCCCCTTTTGTTGTTTGCCGACTAGGGTGCCCAATCCCCTGTTGGCTACAGCTTCCCCCCCCAAAACAAGACTCCGGTGGCATGCTGGGAGCCCACCCCAGCATTTCACATGTCCCTGTAAATAAAAAACAGTCCTGCAAAGTCTTTTTATGTTTGCTTGTGCGCATGCGTCAGAAACATTTTGGGAGAATACGACTTCCTGGAGGTGTGTGTCTGTACCTGCCAGTGAAGTGCTCAATCTGCAGGGTGCATCCCATATGCACCAATGGAGGTGCGAGATGCGTATAGCAGCAGATTGAAAGCAGTGGTGTTGGCTTAAAAGAAAAGGTCACTTTCAATCACTCCATGAAACGTGTCTCCAGGTTACATGCATGCTACCTCTAACTTTGCTCACCATGCTCTGCCATGACACTGACATCTAGCAGAGTATACACCATTCTCACAATCAGCGCTTGAAACATGTCTGCACTTTATATGCATGTTGTGCTACGTGTTACTTTTTTTTATTTCATTTAATGCCTGCCTCTCCATCTCACCCGCCATGCTGCCGCCGCCATTACCAACAGACAGCTGAGCAGCATTGCCAAGATGAAGAAAGGGAAAGCTCTATGTTTTTTAACCTCACTTGGAGGACAACTGTTTCAGCAGTCAACCCTCCCTCTCTGCACCCTCCCATTCCCCAGTGGAGAAATCCTCGCCACAGCCCCCCTCCCCATGTGGTCATTTCTTCCTAGCGCCCTGCTCTACTGTATGGACCGGAGTTCTCAGCCCAGCAGTGTCCCAGTCGAGAGGCACAGACTGAAGGTAGGGGCAGCAGCTAGGGTGTGGGCATGAACTGAACAGGAACGGTGTGAGTCAAGCCACTTAGGATCGCATGGAGCAGGGAAATCCAGAGGATTGTTACCCAGTGAGGAGAGAGAGACAGACTAAAGGTGAGCTGAGCCTGTAGCGTGGGGAACTCCATCTATTCCCCGGAATGTGTGGACAGTTAGGACATGTCATCCTCCAGCATTCCCAGTCTGCTGACTGATGCGTGAAGAGCAGAGAGGAGTGTATTATGACCCCCCCCACACTTTGCATGCATGCATGGACAGTCATTTATTAATAATGTTTAGTACTAGAAATGAAAAAATGCAGTGGGGGAACCAATCATCATTCTGTAGAATCGAACAACAAGACAGACCATACTGTCTTTCCACATTTTGCTCCTGGAATGGAGTACTAGGTTTCATTTCCCTCCTGAAATTGAGTTCTCTGAGTCCCCTTCTACGTTTCCACTACTGTTAATGTCTGTACAAGGGGCTGGGGTGACTGACTTGCTGAGAACCTGTTAACTTTGCATTGCAACAAATATAGATGAGAAAGATCCTCCTCAGTATGTTTTCCAAAGTCATTGGCGGTGAGATGCTAGAGGAGTTGTACTTTAAGGATCACTGCAAATCTGTGTTTTTATTATGGTTTTGTTACTCTGTCGCTGACTGTTGTTATTTGTATATATTGAGAGAAGCTGTTGCATCCATTGATATGAGATAAGCAAAACTACAGTATAGATCACCCAAACCCAGCTAAGCCTGCTGGGCATGGGGCGGGGTACTGATTGAATGTACCAGTGCTGTACAAATGACATAATATATACAGTACAAGCCTTCTGTCCTAGATGGTTAGGTGAGTACCCCTGTTTGTCTTGTTAGCCACTGGGTACTTTGGTTCCCACCTGGCATAAGTAAGCATAACTGAACAGGAATCTTATTAAACATTTCCATTTCACTCTCTGCAGGTACTCAATTATTGGAAACATACATGGGGAAAGGGAAGAACATATAACGTTGCTTCTCTGATTTGGTAAGCATCTACAAGCAAGAGAGTAAAAATAACCTAGGAGTGACGAAGCTAGGCATTAGAAAACTTGGGTATTAGAAAAAGGACTATGCTGGTTCTTACTGAATCTTGATCTGTTAGTAGTTTAATTTAGACTTTAGTTCTCCTGGGGGGTAGATTGTGGCAGTTGTGTTTAGGAAGTGGAGCCTGAAGCTATTGCATGAGTAATGTGTATACACACACACACACACACACACCATAATGAGTACTATCAGAGGGCATTAACAGGAGCTGAATCATCCTGGTCCAGCTCCGTAATTTTAAATGGGCTAATCATCAGGTTCACTGGCTGCTAGCTCTCACTAGGAGGAGTGCTTGGGTTGCACAATTGAACGGGGGCCACAAAGCGTCAAAGCACTTACCAGGAAAGGAAAAGGACCCACTTGTGTAAAAAGAAAAAATAATTTTGTAGTGGGGAAATAAACTTGGAAGTTTGAGCCCACGGGACAAACTTGAGTCAGCATCTTCTAATGCCTTCTTGGCCAGCTGCAGGGAAATGTTATTGATGGGGACTTGTTATCTGATGCACATTTGTCCTTGCTGTGTAACACTGTCACAGGTTGCACTGCTAATTTATTCACTGCTGGGTTTGGTTTGTCCATATTCAGTTACAAATGTACTTAGTTTTGGTCCAGCATTCAATCAGTGGGATCTGCCACACTTCTCTGAGTGTTACTTTGTGGAGGGGTGGACTTCTTGCACTTACGTGCGATCTGCAGTACTTTTGGATGTAAATGAAACAAGCCAGCAGTCTGCTGAGGAGTAGCAGAGAGAAAGTTTGATTAAATTTGCATATGTAAGACACAGGATGCACATTTTGAGGTCTAATTAAGGCCATTAGTAAAACGATTAAACAAAACAATATGCTTCAGCTGGCTACAGTTACTAAACCTGGAGCAGCTGCTGAATGTCCGAGCGATATGTTTGATGTGCAGCTGGATATTGGCCGACACTATTCTGTGTGTTTGTTTTCCTTTTTCTTTGAGAGTTAATGGATTGTTATTCATTTAAGTGTGAACTGTTCCATTGTACAGCATGACCCTTCCTTTACCAAAGGGCAGGGGTGTAACACAGACTTCACACAGCCTAGGAAACCTTCGGCCATGTAGTATTATTGACTGCATCATACTGAAGAATGTTTCTCTAAATCTACAGTTGATTGTATGTGCTCCTCCTTCTCACTACGTTACACATCTCATGTGCTGCATCACCTGTATACTCATGTATGTCTTCTTGTATCCTCCCGGGTCGTGCCTGAAAATAGGCATTCCTATGCCTAGTGCACCCACCCGGTTACCAAAAGCAAATAAATAAATATATTTTGTTCCCTCAGTTGCCTTGTGTCCTGTCCTCCAGTTTGAGCTTCTTGCCTCCCCGTCCCCTTCATCTGCCACCCACAGCATCCAGCCCACTCCCAGTCCCGACATGATACATGTTTTTTTTTTTGTTTTTTTCTTTTCATCTTGTTATGTTGGATCGCTTCTGCTAAGGTGCCAATTCTCAATGGCACTTTCACACTTGTGTGAACTTCTGTAGTCCTCAATTCTCACACTTCAAAGCGCTGGGTTGATGCTGCCTGTCTGGCGTGGAGCAGCAAGGTGGCCGGGTCGCGGCTCCGCTCCCCGCTCTGTGTGTTTACTTGCAGGTTTGCTCATTTTTACTCTCAAATCTTTTGTATTCCCTGGCAATTCTAAATTAGCTAAATGAAAGCTTTCCTATTTTAGTATTTTACTTGCAGTGGTAATCTTTTTAGCACTTTTGAACTTTTTAATAATTTGCTGTTTGCAAGGAGCTGTTTGCTCGAGAGACACACTGTCGGTAATTTTATATCAAACCAAGAGATTTTACTGCCTGTTGTTCAATAGCAGGGCAACTTTCAGTAGTCTTTGGAAGATGCCCTGCCCTTTTATCTGGAACCAGGAGACCTTTGATGAAAATGCCGGTGAGGTTCTCAGATGCACTATATGTGTTGAAATGCCCAATTTATAATTTAAGAAGGTATGATACCATTGGGGGGGGGGTCTCAATAAGCACCAGATTTGCCAAATTTACTACATTCATTTTATTTCTCTTTTGATTTTCTCATGTGACAATATAAATTCAGCCCTGGAGAAATGAGTATAATGGAGGTATGGGGAACCGGATTTTATGTTGCCGAGGTTGAAAGAGCTAATTCTGTCATGAAGAATCGAAAAGACTTAAAAATCTGCTGCCTAAACATTAGAGACATTTGTCCCTGGAAAGGTTAATGAGCTCTCAGGTGGCTAGATTGCTAGCGCTTACTGTTCCAAATCATTTGAACCCCAAATTAGGAAAGGAGTGTTGGGCCAGCACTGATAACTACTGCTCATCCTTTCTAATGACATGGATGTAACTTCAGATCTGGGGAAATGCTGGTTTGAGGTATTGTCTCCCCCCAGGTACAACTTTATATTCAATACAATTTGGGGCTCTTTTGTTCTCTTTTACATTCTCAGTAATATGAGGGAGATGTGTGTGACTGCCTGCGACTCCCCCCAGCCTATAGGTGGCTTCAGGGTTTCTCTTCCCTATGTGCATGATCTTGCACTTCTTTGCATTAAACCCCAGTTGCCACTCTTTCTGCCATTTTGCTAGTTTATTCAGATCTCTTCTCATTCTGCCCACCCCATCTGGGTCATCTACTCTGTTGCAGATCTTGGTGTCATCTGCAAACAGACAAACCTTACCCTCAGTCCTTCTGCAATGTCACTGATGAAGATATTGAAGGACTGGACCCAGACGATCCCTGAGGTACCCCTCTTGTGACTTGCATCTCTTCTGACTGTATACTGTTTACCACCACTCTGTTTTCTTCCGTCAACCAGTTTGCCACCCAGTTGACCAACTTCTGACCCACCCTGAGCCTACCCAGCTTATTAATCAATCTTCTATGTGGAATAGTATCGAAAGCTTTGCTGAAGTCAAGGTAGGTGACATCAACTGCTCCCCCTTGGTCCACCACTCTGGTTACCCAATCAAAGAAATCTATGAGATTAGTTTGACAGGACCTTCATTTTGTAAACCCAAGTTGTCTTGGATCCTGTGCTCCTATGGATTCCAGTTGTTGCGCTATCCTTTCCTTAAGGAGTACCTCCATAATGTTGCCCACTACTAAGGTAAGACTGACTGGTCTATAGTTCCCTGTCTGCTCCCTGCTTCCACTCTTGTGAAACGGGATCCCATGAGCCCATCTCCAGTCTTCTGGGACCTCCCCTGTGCTCAGAGACTCACTAAACAATTCTGATAATGGCTCTGCTAGTTCCACCCTTAGCTAGTTTAGTACCCTGGGATGTATGCCATCAGGTCCCATTGCCTTGTCCACCCTGAGCTAATTGAGCTCTTTTAGGACCCTTTTTTTTGTGAAGGGACTAGTGCTCACCCCCTCCCCCCTGTGTCCATGGTGCTGAGCTGTGGGCCCTGCCCTACCTTCTCTTCAGTAAATACTGAGCAGATGTATCTATTTATTTTCCATGCTTTCTGTATTATCTGTATTATCTACCATTGTTGACGAGGTACCTTTGGAAATGAGCCCCTGGCTCAAAGGTTGTAAACTGATTGCATTATAAATAAATAAATAAATTTAGGATAGATGCTTTTACATGGTCCTCCTCCTCCTCACATGCCCCCTTATCTCCTTTGATCTTAGCAATACCTCCTCTAGACTTTTTCCTTTCACTAATGTATCTGTAGAAAGTCTTGTCACCTTCTTTTACTGTCTGTGCTAGTGTTTCCTTGGCTTGGGCCTTTGCCTACCTTACTGCCTTCCCTGCTTCCCTTAGGGAAGTTTGGTATGCTGCCCTATCTTCATCCCTCTGCGTTCCCTTATATTTCCTGAAGGCCAGCCTTTGTCTCTGACCTTTTCTGCTACTGTTTTCAGAACCAAAGTGGTTTCCTTCTTCTTTTGCACTTACTTTTCTCTCTAATACAATGGGATGTTGCTTCGAGTATTGCATCCTTAATGCTTGCCCACTTTGCCTGTACCCCCTCACCTGTATTTCTTTTTGTCAGGGCTAGCTTAACTATGTTGGCCATCTTATCAAAGTCAGCTCCTCTGAAGTCCCATATTTTTGTATTGGAATGGGATGATTTAGACCATTCCAATGAAATGATAACCATTACATACCTCACAGGGGTAAAAAAGGTACTGGAGGGGAGTCTTTTTTAGAAGGAAGTTACTCAAGAACAAGGGGACATGCTATGAAGCTGGAGGGGGTAGATTCAGGAGAGATGTGAGGAAGTACTTTTTTTACAGAAACAGTGGCAGATTCCTGGACCATCCTTCCTGTGGAGGTGGTTGGGGGAAAACATTAGTAGTGGTTAAGCATGGCTGGGATAAGCACATGGAAATCATAGTGGAAATGAAGGAGGAGACAGAAAGAGCTGTAAATCAGGCTTGGTCTGGTGTAATAGTGTAGGTAGGGAGAAATGGGCAGACTGGATGAGCCAAGGGGTCCTTTTCTGCCGTCCAGTTCTATGTTTCTCTGTTCCTCTGTTTCAGTGAAGATGGGGCCATCTAACTCACTGTTTCTTATGCTATATGCAGGTAACCCCCTTTATTAATACATCTATACTCGGCAAATAAGGCAAATAACAAGTGACAGAACCATGTACAGTAAGAATAATCAGACAGTTCAATGACATATTATTGCATGTTACTATATATGCAATATCTCAATGTACCCGGATGACATGTCACATGCTTACCTTTGCCACACCTGTTATAATCTGCATATCAATATAGAAACAAAACAAAATAAAAACTGAAGGCAGATAAGGGACGCTTGGCCCATCCAGTCTGCCCATTTTCATTGTGATTTCTTTTGCTACAGACCCTCCTTGGTCTAGGGTACTATCTCTTCCACCTTTTTCTTTTCTTGTATGATTCCTTTATGCCTCCCCCATACTTTTTTGAATCCCATCACTGTTTTTGTCCCCATTACCTCCAGTGGTAGACTATTCCAGGCATCCACCACCCCTTCTGTGAAGAATTATTTCCTCACATTTCTCCTGAATCTACCACCGCCTGCTTCATATCATGACCCCTTGTTCTGGAGCACCCTTTGCTCTGAAAAATACCTCCCACCTGTATCTTATTCTCCCCATGAGGTATTTAAAGGTCTTGATCACATCCCCTCTCCCTCTTTCCTCCAGGATGTACATATTGAGCTCTTTTAGCCTCTCCTCATAGGGATTTTGATGCAGATCCTGCACAATCATGGTAGCCCATCTCCTGACCACCATTACTCTGTCTGTCTTTCCTTAGATGTAGTCTCCAAAACTGGATACAGTACTCCAGGTGGGGTCTTACCAATGACCTATATAGGGGCAACACCACTTCCCTCTTCTACTGGTGATACCTCTGCCTGTGCACCCCAGCATCTCACTAGCTCTCCAAATTGCTTTGTCATATTGTCTGGCCACCTTTAGGCCATCTGATATGATTATCCCCAGGTCCCTTTCCTGCTTGGTCATTTCATGTATCTCTCCCCCTATTCTGTACTGCACCCCAGATTTCTGTGACTCAAGTAAATTAGTTTGCTCTTTTTTGTATTAAACTTTAGCAGCCAAACCTTTGGCCACTCCTCCAACTTTTTTAAATATTTTACCATCCTTTGCACACACACACACACACACACACACACACACACCCATGTACTGTCTACTCTGCTGCAGTTCTTGTTGTCATCTGCAAAGAGGCAGGCTTTCCTTTCCAGCTCCTCTGCTATGTAACTAATGAAGACATTAAAGAGGATAGGTCCCAGTACCGAACTCTGAGGTACCGTGCAGGTCACTCTCCCCTGCTCAGAGCGAACTCCATTTACCACCACCCTTTGCCTCCTAGCCTCTAACCTATTTCTTACACAGATTACCACCTTAGTGCCTATCCCCATGCTACCCAACTTGTGTAGAAGTCTTCTATGTGAAACAGTGTCAGAGAGCCTGCTGAAGTCTAGGTAGACCACCTCCACCACTCCTCCCGCATCCAATACCTTATTTGCCCAGTCAAGAAATATCAGATTTGTTTGGCGCAACCTTCCCTATGTGAAGCCATGCTGCCTTGGGTCCTTTAGTCCACTGGAGTCCAGGTATTCTATAATCCTTTCCTTTAGTAATATTTCCATTAATTTCCATACCACCTATGTCAGGCTGACAGGCCTATAATTGCTGCCTCCTCCTTGCTTCCACTTTTGTGAAATGGGACTTCATCCACTTTTCTCTAGTCCTCCAGGACCACTCTGGTATCCACTGAACTGTTTAATAAGTATGCCAGAGGTTCAGTCAGTACCTCCATGAATTCTTTCAGCACTCTTGGATGCACCCCATCTGGCCCCATGGTTTTGTCTATCTTCAGATTAGTGAGTGTTTTCCTGACCCTCTCCTCAGAGAAGGGACTGGTATCCACTTCCCTCCCTTCAAAGCTCTTGGTGTCTGTCATATCTGAAACATGTCTTGTCCCCTT
This sequence comes from Neoceratodus forsteri, assembly GCA_016271365.2. NCBI lineage: Eukaryota > Metazoa > Chordata > Ceratodontiformes > Ceratodontidae > Neoceratodus > Neoceratodus forsteri. The sequence continues at coordinate 25,218,465 of JADMNL010000035.1, read as the reverse complement.
TTGATACTGCCTGGGATATTCTTTCCTCCTTTGCACACATTACTGCTTTGCCTGCCTCCCTCTGTTCCCCACATACACTTCCCTATCCTCCTCTCTCTGGGTCTCTGCACACTGTCTGAATGTCACTCTTTTTGCCTTTACCTTTTCTACCACCTTCCTCAAAAGCAACCTCAGGAGGTTTTCTTCATGGAGAGAGCAGTGAAACCCTGGAACAGCCTGACCAAAGAGGTTGCAGCTGCTAAAAGGATAGGGGAGTTCAAGCAAACTTGGGACAGGCACATTGGAAACCCAAAATGAAGTGTAGGGGGTAGGAAATCAGGCAGACTAGATGGATCACATGGTCCCCTTCTCCTGACACATTCTTATGTTCTTATGTTCTGAAGAACCATAATGGTCTTCTCTTCCTTCTGCTTTTCCTTACTTATATGACGTATGGGTTTCTTGCATTTACTATGCCCTCTTTTGGCCTGGCCCATTTGCCTTCCACCCCACCCAGGACATCTGCCCACGCCAGGTCCTTTCGGAGGTATTCTCCCATTTTTGTAATGTCAGACCTTCTGAAATCCAGCACCCTTGCCCTTGTGTGGTTGGATTTTGCCATGGTTTTTATATTAAACCACACTATGCGATGATCACTGATCCCCAGATTACCTGTGACACTGTCCCCGTTAGTAAGTACCTTGTCAAGGATTGTTCCACCCCAGTGGGTTTTCTGAATAGCAGCCTGAGGAAACCCCCTGCAGGGAGTACAGGATGTCACTACTTCTAGCTGATGCTGAAGGAGGGAGGCTCTACCTACATCTGGCAGATTAAAGTCCCCCACCAGCACCACCTCCCCCTTTTCAGCCATGTTGCCAATGATTTCTAACATTTCTTTATTTAAGTCCTCCCCCTGTGACAGAGGCCTGCAGACTACTCCTATCTGAATAGCGGCTCTATTGTTTGAATCGAGGATGAGCCACAACACCTCTGCCCCCCCTTTATATTCACTGTATCTCCATTGCCTTTATGTTTTCCTTAACATAAAGCACCACTTCCCCTTCTTTCCTTCCAACCATGTACCGTCTAAACATCATGTAGCCGGGTATGACCATTGCTCAGACATGGTTGTCAGTGCACCATGATTCAGTAATGGCCACAACATCCAGGTCTGCCTCCGCCATGATGGCCTCTGGGTTTGGGATCTTTTTTCCCAAACTTTTAGCATTGGTAGACATGGCTTTCAAGATTTGTTAGTCCAGCCCTTGTCACTTTCCTTTTTTTCTTGCTGTTCCCCCTTCCTCACCTTTTTATTTTGCGTGTTCCTCCTCCCCCTCCTCACTTGCTAATTCCTTGCTACCTTGATTGTCTTGCAACTCTGCGGGATTCTCTCCACTCCATATCTACTGTATCTAATTTCTACCACTGCCTGTGGGGGAGGGTGAGTTACTGCCTCCCATTTGTCTTCTGCCACCATCCTCAGTTAGTTTAAATGTCCAATGAAGTACTTCTGGTTTTGCCTATATAAAGATGGCTGCCTAGGTGAAAATCTCCTCTCCTCTGGACTTATTTTAATCATATTACAACTTTTAAAACCTTTCAAAAGTCATTTATTTGTATAAATTTCATTTTTGGTTTTTGCTCGCTTGGAATACAAAATTGTCAATTCATGGTGGGCTATTTAAGTTTTCCTGTCATATATATGTTTTTTTAATTTTCCCTCATAGGCTACACAGATGGCCACCGTGGCTCACTCACCATGTCCAAAGGGGCAAGCAAATGATTCGATGATCCATGATATGCAACAAAGAATTCTTGCAGAAGTCACAGGAGTCAAAAGCACCAGCCATAATTTAGAAGCTAAAAAAAAGGCATAGAGGTTTTGCACCGGGTAGCTGGCACTCCAGTAAAAAAGAATTAGGAACACAAGACAACCGAGCACTCAGCACCTATTGTAGAAATATTCAAAATAGTAAGGATTTTTCAAGCAATAATACCACTAGGAAATACAATATGGAACAGCTTATGACATGTGACACCTCTGGTGTCATTTATTTAGCTATGTGTTCTTGTTCTTCATTTTATGTGGGTAAAATGACTCAAAACTTTAAAACTAGAGTAGGTGGACACATACATGCCATGCAACAAGAAGACTGCACATATTCAACAGAGGCTCATATAGCCAAAATGCAACGGCACTGTGATAATAAACACACCTTTAGTTTTCAGCAACAGAAAAAGTAGTGGCATCTCCAAGAGGGGGTAATTTCAATGATCAGGTTCTGCAGAGGGAGAATTTTTGGATTGTGCAATTAGGTGCAGATAGAGAACCTGGATTAAATTCAGGTTTGGACATAAAATCTTACTTAAGAAAGAAGAAATAGAAATAAAGCCTTTTTTGATTTAAGTTTTAATGAGAAATTTAACTAGTATTCTACTGGCTTCATGTATCTGTACTTAGAGAGGATGTGTGTTTAAAAAAATGCATATGTAAAATTAAAATGTGAGTCATATTTAGATATATAATCAGTTTCTCTTCAGTTTATGTTTCCCCTGTTTCTCTCCCCCCCCCCTTTTTCTTTTTCTTCCCTTACATTTCCTTTTTATGTCTAGATTTTTTGTGAGGGGTTATGTTTCGTTATTGTTTAATTACATTGTTCTCAGGTATAGGTCATTGTAGGTGGGTATTAGAGGTGCTTCTAATGTGCACAAGATGTGTGTGTTTAAGCAGTTAAAGTACTTTTGTTAATGAATTTTATACATCATTATGATGTCACTATGGATTTTAGTATTTAAGTGGTGTGCAGATTCTAATGTTTTTAGCTTTTGATAAAGGATCTGTGTTGATCCGAAATGCGTCAGGTATAATTTGTTAATAAATAGATATTTTTGCTCTAATCTCTGGTGTTCAAATGATGTGAGGTGCTGAGTGCTCAGTTGTTTTGTGTTCGTAATTTAGGAGCTAAAATGGGCAACCTCATCTGGTGAGTGGGGGATACATTATATACTTTGCTGCACCTGGACATCAGGGGAGACTAATGGGATGCACAAATCCTAAAAATCCACACTGAACTGGCACTCATTTGGGACAGGCTAGATGATCTGCAGTGTTGTGACTGCTGTAATAATAATATTAGGATTTTAGGTGTACCGGAAAGGGATGAGGGCAAGAATGTTTAAGCCTTTGTCCAGCACCTACTGTCTGAATTGTTCCAACTTAATAATTGCCTCTTATACATCCAGAGGGCTCACACTGGACAATGGCAGCAACCTGAAAGCTGGAGAGATGCCCAGGCCAATACTAGCTTTATTCTTGCAGTTTTTCACTAAAGAATGTCTGCTAAAACTGGTCAGGGAGAAGAGGTCCCTTACATAGTATGGGTACCTCTATTCATCAAGATTACTCAGCCCACTTAATGAAGAAGAGTGTGGTCTTTACTGAACTTAGGCACACTCTACAAAACTTTGGCATTCACTACAAAAATGACTTACCCAGCTACTTCTTTGATTTACAGGAACAGGTATTTCACTACTTTACAGACAAAGCTGAAGTGACAGCTTTTGCCTGGTGAACCTGGGATGCACACCTAGACCCTTAACCACAGAACTACAGAAAAGCTACCACAATCAGACAACAGCCAGATGTACAACAGATGGACACTACCCAGTATTCTCCAGCATCCTCCACTACCAGCGCTCCACCAGAAATGTAGCAAAGGAAAAAGGGCAGAAATTAAGAGTGCTACCCGTCACACTAATCTCTATGTAGCCCTGAACAGAATGCACCACAGCAGAATCTGAAGTCCAAGAGACTCTAATAAAGACTTATCACCAACTCACTCATTGCCCGAGACCTAATCTCTCCAATTTACTGCTTGATGCCTCCACTCAGTCTAAGGACTCACAGGACTGTCACACTATTTACCAGAAAAATCCAGTGGAGATTGTGCAAGAGCCTCAGATGTCCTGGGCAGATACTGCATGGGGTTCGGGGGACCAGAAGCCGATACAATCACATAGAAATTAAAGTCACTTTTCTGCTTGAAGGCTGGCTAATTGAACTGCTTTCCACTTTTGAATGGACCTGCTGGTGATTGTCCCATTTACAGATATAGAGCTACTGGTTGGCAGGGGTAATGACTCAGCAATAAAACTGTCTCTTCTCTGGTTTTATTGCTGTCTCCTTGGATTACATGGTCTTGAGGTGGGATTTGTTACCCGTTCAGTCCTGGTTTTTGTCCTCATATTCTGACTGCTTGTTTACACCTTGTAGATTTATTTAAATGTAGACTACACTGAATGAGCCAGCCAGGACTGAATGGGTTACAGCCTGAACCTTCACTCTCCTCATGTTTTTATTTTTAAGCAAGAGACCAATGCTATTGGAGGCACATGGTTGACTGCAATGTGAACCCAGAAGTCTCAGAGTGAAATATACAGGGACTCATATTATTGTGAGACAAAGGGGGTGTAGTATATGATGTGTGTTTTTTTACCCCCCCCAATCCATACATTTGCTGGCTATAGGCTTACTTTTCAATTTATTGGCATTGTGAGTTGCCATTAGCATGTTAGGTACATGGACACTTACATCAAATTGTCCTGCAGCCCACTGCATCATAGGGTAGGTAGTAGTTATCTAACACATCATGTCACCTGGTTAGGCTGCCCAGGTGATTTCCTTTGGATTAATCTAAAATCAATGACTTCTGTACCCTATGTTCATTGCATTAATTTTTCCTTCTATGATACCTGGCAAGGAGTGGAAGTAGTCCTCCCCTCCAATGGCCTTTTCTGTCTCTTATTATATGGCGGACATTTTTTCCTTGTTCATCTTCCCCCGCATCTTCCTCACTGACGTGCATTTACCTTTAACTGGGCTCAGAGTGGTGGGCTTTTTCCCTGTCCATCATGCCTTTCCTCTGTCCAGCATGGACATGTAGCAAATCAGGGGGCTGATAGAGATGAGAGCAGCATCACAGAAATGGCAGGACACTTCAAATATCCCAATGAAACTGACAATGGTAATTGACATTAGAGATGCAGCGAATTTAAATTCTGCCGGTTAAGTGAACGCAAAGTGGGCACTCCACATTGTCATTACCACTTCGCATTAGGGTGAAATGGCAACGCGAAGTAAGGCAAAGTCATTGTTTTCAATGGACTCCGCGTTCCTCATTATGATTCTAAGTGATCCACTTGGTGTTTCAGATTTAGCAGCCCCCCACACATCACATGGCGTACAGTACTGTAAGTCACATGCTGTTTAGCCAGGCAGGAAGCAAGTGAGTCATACAGGCAGGCACTTTCACTTTCTCCTGGGCAGACGGAGGGAGAGGAGTGTGTTGTTTTGTCACTGCTGAGACTTGGAGATCAGAGCAAGGAGGAGGGGATTTAAACCTTGATTTAGACCCCACAGCTTTTCTAAAAGCTACATTTTTTTGACTTTTCTGTACTCTTTTTTACTTAATTTGTTCTTTCTGTAAATTTATTTTTCTTACCTTTATAAGTAGTTAGTTGTTTGTCTGTGTCTGTGTGACTGTGTGTGTGTTGTGTGACAGTGTGAGTAGTCATTGCACAGACTGAGGGAGCGCAGTAGGAGAGATGGACAAAGGTGAGGGAATGTCTGGGGGGAGCTCTGGGAGAGCGTGGTACTGGTAGGTGTTGTAGCGTGCACATGTGTGGGAGGCATGGCCACCGGTTCCTGTTGGACTGATTGAAAATTCTAAGTGCCCCCCCTGGAAGCAGGACCAGCTCCACCTCCTGACTCTGAGGCAATTGAATCACCACCACCACCACCACCACATCCAGCACCAGCTCCAGCACCAGGTCCTCTGGAGCAGGATGTGCCTGTGCCCCTAGGCCCAGGTGTGGATCCCATCCCTACTGAGAACCATGACCAGCTGGCTGCCCGTTCATCTGGTCCTCCCCTGTCTGTGCATGGTCCTCCCTGCACCTCTGTTGTTTGGCAGTTTTTTGACTGTATCAGGGGGGAGAGAAGTGTGGTCAGTTGCTGCCTATGTGAGGTGAAGGTGTGCCATGGCCCCTGAGGGACTCACCTGGGGACTTGGGGCCAGTGCACCCATATGCTCAATCACCACCAGTTGGAGTGGCAGGCTACCACAGAAAGGGCCATGCCTGCACCTGCTGTCTCTTCTGTGGCAGAGGGTGCAGCTATGTGTGGCAGCAGCCCTAAGAAGAGGAGGGCAAGAGCAGCACCTGCTGCTCCACCAGCAGACCCACCAACACCATCACCAGCAGGTCAGCCTGTAGAATGCGTGGACCCCAGAGAACTGCGTGTAATGCAGGCTGACTTGGCAGTTCTCTGGAGTGCTGTCGAGGAGAACAATGAGAGGGTGAGTGCTGTCGAGCAGTTGCTGGATCACATAGAGGGATATCAGTTGCAAATTATGTCCATGTTGGAATTGCTGCTGGATCACCATTGGATCCCACATTAGTTTTTTTTCCTCACACCATGTGCTCCCCACACCTTCCTTGCTGTGTTATAAAATGTATTCCTCCACCATCCCTGACCCTTGTATGTAATTATGCCCTTTTTTGTTGTCTTCCAGATGCGTGACACTTCGTATTCTGGTCCCCCGACCTTCTGTTAAGCGTGTGTGTGTGTGTGTGTGTGTTGTTTTGGTGTCTCATTAATGTTTACTTTCTGTCACGGAGTGTTTGTGGAAAAGCAGACTGAGCAATGGAAGTATACTGTACTAAACTGCATGTGTGTAGTCACTCTTCTTTCCTTTGTGTGTATGTACTGCAGACACTGTCCAGCTTCTTGCAAACATATATATGCTGATTGCTGTCTGACTTGTTGCTGTGTTTATGGTATAAAGAATAAAGATAAGAATATGTAACATATATTTTGTCAGGAGATCAAAGCAACCAAAAATCCTGCTTTTCAACAAACCATATCTAACAGACATGAAGCATTGCTGATGCACCCAAAATATTTCACAGTGTACAGACATTATAAAGTCAGAAAATATATAAGGTCCAGTTCACTGCCACCACCCTGTACTACCACATTCTTTCTTTTCATTATGTGTTCTGGAATATATCTTTCTAGGTTACACTGGCAGTGTCAGTTTTGCAGCAAGTTGATGTACACCATAACACGACACGGCACCAGTGGTAGCACAGTGTGGTGGCAGTGGACTACAGGACCTGTTATATATTCTGACTTGAACATGTCTGTACACCATTAAATATGTTGGGTGCCTCAACAATATTTTACGTCTGTTGGGTACGGTTTGTTTAAAAGCATGATTTGTTGTGCTATTATCTCCACAAAGTCATATGGGTACTGTGTCTGTGTGACAAGTGATTGAGGTACAGACTGGCCCATGACCTCTGAAAACATATCATATGACTTTGTCTGCTGTCATTGATGGTACAAATAAAATATACAATATATATTCTTATCTTTATTCTTTATACCATCACCATGAACAGTGCAACAAGTCAGCATCAGCATATATATATATGTGTTTGCAACTTGATACTGGACAGTGTCTGCACACACAGAAAAGAAGATGGATTGCACACATGTAGTTTAGCACAGTATAATTGCAGTGCTCAGTCCTGCTTTTTGACAAATACTTCACGACAGCATGACAGAAAGTAAACATTACTGACTCTCCAAAAATATTTACCAGACTCACCAGAATTCACAATCCACAAATGCAACTGTCTTGTGTCCAGAAAATTCCCCAGTGCTGACTAAGTGAAATGAGAGCATAACATGAAATGCAAAGTCCCCAGGATTATTGGCACACTCAGTCATGTGTGCAGTACTCACACACAGTCCCCAGAATTATTGTGCCTCCCCACAATGCAACTGTCTTGTGTTCAGAAAATTCTTATGTGCTGACAAAGTGAAATGAGAGAGTAACATGAAATGCAGTGTCCCAGAATTAGTGGCACACTCAGTCAAGTATGCAGTACTCACACACAGTCCCCAGAATTATTGTGCATCCCCACAATGCAACTGTCTTGTGTCCAGAACATTGACAAGTGGTAACGAAGTGAAATGAGAGCATAACATAAAATGCAAAGTATCCCAGAATTAATGGCGCACACAGTCATGCGCACAGTACTCACACAGAGTCCCCAGATTTTTTCTGGATCCACAAAATGCATCTATCTTGTGTCCATAAAATTGACAAGTGGTAACGAAGTGAAATGGGAGCATTACATCACATGCAAAGCCCCCCAGAATTAATGGCACACTCAGTCAAGCATGCAGTACTCACACATAGTCCCCAGATTTTTTCTGCATCCCCAAAATGCATCTGTCTTGTGTCCAGAAAATTGATAAGTGGTAACGAAGTGAAATGAGAGCATAACATGAAATGCAAAGTGTCCCAGAATAAATGATGCACTCAGTCATGCACGCAGTACTCACACAGAGTCCCCAGATTTTTTCTGGATCTCCAAAATACATCTATCTTGTGTCCATAAAATTGACAAGTGGTAACGAAGTGAAATGGGAGTGTTACACCACATGCAAAGGCCCCCAGAATTAATGGTGCACTCAGTCATGCGCGCAGTACTCACACAGTCCCCGGATATTTTCTGCATCCCCAAAATGCATCAGTCTTATATCCAGAAAATTGACAAGTGGTATTGAAGTGAAATGAGAGCATAACATGAAATGCAGTGTCCCAGAATTAATGACACACTCATGCGTGCAGTACTCACACAGAGTCCTCAGATTTTTTTGCATCCCCAAAATTCATCTGTCTTGTGTCCAGAAAATTGACAAGCAGTAATGAAGTTAAATGGGAGTATTACACCACATGCAAAGTCCCATCTGAAATTATGACCGTGAGCGAACTGTTACTGGTCCAATGTGTGCTGCAATTCCCGCAAATGCGATGCAATCATCTCAACCGGAAGGAAGGGTGCCCTTTGTCTGTACAGTAGTAGTTGCTTTGGTGAGTTGATATATATATATATATATATATATATAAATTACAGAGCGCAGTCATGCCACAATAGTTAGGGTTCAGTTGTCACTTCTATGTTAAACTCAAAAATTTGCATGTTAATAACTTTGGACCCGTTCAACGAATTTGCCTGACATTTGGTATGCATGTTGGGGAATAGTAGAGCTCTTGATTTGCCAAATTACGTTTTAGTCGGATTTACGGTCTTTGCATACAAAAACGCTGAAAAATGCAAAATTATCAATTTTTGGAGGCAGATTTGGGGATTTTGGATGTGGCCTTGCATGGCCATTGTGTGGTGTGCTGCTCTGCAAGATGGCTCATTTGAAAGAGCTTTGGTGACTGAACATGACGATTTTTGTTTGGTGAAAAAATATTAAGGCATTCAAAAGTTACAGTATGCCACTTTTAAGTTCCCATTATAAATCAATGGGAAAATTTATATGTATGTTTTGCAAACAAAGAATAGGGTTCTGGCCATCTCATCCCACCTGGCAATCAAAGAATTTGCAGGCTCTCAGTTCAAGAATCTTTGTCCCCGAGAATTGTTGAAATTGTTTGATCGCAAAGTCCGCCATCTTGTTTTCAAATTTCTGATCAGAAAAACACAAATATCTTGGCTCTGGGGTCACGGTTCACTTCTGAAGTAAAACTTGAATGGGTTTTACTCAGAGGACTCCGATCTTTTGAGCCATGCCTTTGGTTTCATCCAAATCGGTCAGAAAGTAGAGTTATGAGCTTTTAAATTCTTAATTCTTGGCTCGCTAACGATCTTTGATCACGAGCCTGCAAATTCTTTGATCGCGAGATTCTTTGATTGCGATCATGCATCGCGAGCAAGGGACGAGATGGCCAGATTTAAAAATGAATTTTCTCAGCCCAGGGGTGCCCTAGGAAGTAAAATGAGGGTGGGTTTTGCTCAGGGGGCTTAGTTCTGCCCGATCTGAATAAAATCAATAATGTTTTTAATATCCCTGGTAGTCTAGTGGCCCTCCCATGTGCATAAAAAAATAATGTTCTGCATATCCCTGGTAGTCTAGTGGCCCCCCCAATGTGCATCCAACAATTAATGTTGTACATACCCCTTGTAATCTAGTGGCTCCCCCAATGTGTATCCAATAAATAATGTTTTGTATATCCCTGGTAGTCTAGCGGTCCCCCCGATCTGTACAAAAAAACAATGTTCTCCTTATCCATGGTAGTCTAGCACCACCATCTGTATAAAATTGACAGTGTTCTGTATATCCCTGGTAGTCTAGCAGCCCCCCAATGTGCATTAAATTAATAATGGTCTTTGTATCCCTGGTAGTCTAGCGGCCACCCTAATCATTAAAAAATACATTATGATCTCCAATTTCCTGGTAGTCTAGTGGCCCCCCACCTCCCCTTGCAGCCATGCCAGACCACCCAGCATCCCCACCCTTCCCCAGCTGGCGACTGGCACAGCCCACCTCTCACCTCCGCAGCCAGCCGCCGACTGTGTGTATTAGCAGCGCTAATGGAAAGAGGCGCTCAGAAATCATTTAGCGTCTAGCGTCCCTCCACCCAGAGTGAATGTTCCAAAATCTAAATTTATTTAAAATATTGCTGTTGATCCCCCAAAATACCCGCAAAGAGATGTGCAAGGAAAGCTGGTTCTTGCCATGGCATTGCTGCCAGTGGTAAGCTTCTCTGTGGGTGTGGTAGTACGCAGAAGCAGAAGTGCATTGCTGATGTGAGGAAAGGTATTTCTCCTGCAATGTTTTTTATGACCCAATCAGTAGCTTCACACATAGTTGGAGGATATGATGTTGTCCCAGCCAGTAGTGTTAGTGCAGTTGCTGGTAGTGATATGAGTATTGTTACCTCAAGTTCCACTTCTGACCAGTGTACCATGTCCAAAAATATAGTGGCATGTGAAGCAGTGCGAGTGAGTAGCAGTGCAGATGATGTCATACTTCCCAGTAACATCACAGTAACTGAACATGAGGATTCTGATAATCATGTCAACGATAGCATACAAGGTGACATTTCTTCCACTGTGGTTCAAGCCATGCATTTTCCATGCAGTGATTCACAGTGTGGTGAAAAAATATCAGGTGATGGACATGGTGGTGTTGATGATGATGATGATGATGAATCTGATGATGATGTTGTTGTGGTTGCAATATGCAGTCCACATGCCAGCATCCAGCAGAAGATCTGGATGTGGGTGATGTTGATGAATATGATGATGATGTAATTGACCCCAGCTGGGAACCGGAGAAAAATAATTTCAAGATGGCTGTGTCTGGTTCTGTTTGCATTAACCACCCCCACCGTAAAAACCTGTGATTTACCAGTTTCAGTTGATGATGATGACCCAGTAATAATGATAGGTAGTCATGGTGGTCAGTTGGAGTCCAAGTGTGTTCTGCCTGAAAAATCATGTAGCACACCCCCCATAAATGAACAGAGTCCAATAAGCAGCATCAGGGACATGCTAAAAGTAGAGCATCACAATCCCTTGTTTGGGATTTTTTTGTGCAAGATGCAAATGATGAGTCAGTTGCAATCTGCCAGGTTTTCCATGTGTGTGAGTTGAGATAAAAAGGGGAGCCATCTGGGCACAGGAAAACAGCATACGCATCTTAAAGTGGGGTGTTCACCCTCGTTATCAACCATAATGAGCATGTTATCCCCTTCCATGACTGTTTAATCCAGTAGGAAATTAAATGTGTGCAGTAGTGATGAAATAAGAGCAGAGGATTACTATAGGCATGATGAGGTGGAGGAGCATAATGATTTTGAAATGTTGTCCAGTGATGGTGAGAGTAGCAGTTTTGGTAGTGGTGGTGTTGAATGCAGTATGTCTAGTGCAAGTGGTACATCAACCCTGGTTGGTAAATGTGGCAAAATAACTGCATTTGTGGGTTTGTCATCATCACCTGTGCAACTGTCTTCATCAAACATCCACACTCCACCCCCGCCATTCACAGAGCAGAACCATTTGTCATCACACCCCTTGTAAAACGTTTAAGTCAGCCCACGTTACAGAGTGTTTTTGTGCATAAGCTGAAGTACCCACCCAATCATACAGTGTCACGTGAACTAATGCTGCTGTAGCTGAAATGCTGGCAATTAATTTTTTGCCCTTCTCCTTTGTGGAGAATTCTGGGTTCTGGTGGTTTGCTGCACGTGCCTGTCCAAAATGTAAAGTCCCATCCAGGACATACTTTTCAACCCGTGCTGTCCCCGAATTGTGCCGTACAGTGTCTGACTCAGTAAGACATGCCCTTCAACATTCCTCCTCTCCATTCATCCATTTAAGTATGGATATGTGGACAAGTGGCAAAACAGCGGGAGTTCATATATGCGTATAACTGCACACTGGGCACAGGTGCCGGGGGTTGTTTGTGATGTTGGTAGTGTGAATAATCAGTGCAGTAAGGTGGAGTGTCATGGTAGCAATCTTCCAGGAATTCAACAGCATGCAACGATTATCATGCGCAATGTGACCTGTTCACACACTGGTGAAAACATGTTGGACATGGTACTGACTGAAATTGACAAGTGTCTGAACCCCCTGTCCTTGAGAGCTGGGTTCAGAGCAAGTGACAATGGGTCAAATGTGGTGAAATGCATCACGAATGGTGGCTTTTTTCGTGTTCCATGCATGGCCCATTGTTTAAATCATGTGGTGCAGGAGTTTCTGCAGCACCCTGATGTAAAGGAAATGCTGACAGCTGCACGCCATATCTGTTCTCACTTTTCACAATCTGCAAAGGCCCGTGACCAACTTCGGCAGTTGCAGATGCAAAACAGCCTCCCTCAGCACCACTTGAAGCTGGAAGTTGTCACCCAGTGGAACTCCACTTTATACATGGCAGAGAGGCTGTATGAACAATACAAAGCCATCTCAGAATATCTTGTGATGCACACTAGCCAAGACAGTTCCGGGGCCTCCATGTCTATGATGACTGAACTGTGGTGCCTCATGGACTCTGTAATAACAATTTTGCGGCCTTTTGAACATGCCACACAGGCTGTGATTGGCGAGTCTGCCTCCATTAGCCAATCAGTTCCACTGCTGCTGGTGCTGAGGCAGACATTGGTGAATGTACAGCATGACCTTAATGTTGCCGGAGACAGTGGTGGTAGTAGTATGTTGTTGAAACACATGCTGACAGTATTCGACCAGAATCATCACATTTTGAGCATTCAGTGTAATGACAACTTTGCCATAGCAACAATGCTGGACCCACGATACAAACGGGGAATTGCCTCAGTACTGGAGGGAGGGCCTGAACAGGTAAAAAATGTCAGTGGGCAACTGGTGTGCTTGGTTCATGGGGCACAGAAGTCACGTGCCAAGATCAGCAAACCTCAGCAGCATAATGAGGCTGAAGGTGCGACTGGAGGAGTATCAAGCATATCCTGTAAGAGGAAGAGGACTGCAGTTCCAGGTTGTCTGTCATCCAAAGTGGCTGGCATCAACCCACTTTGGGAGGCTTTGTCCCAAGTGGGGATTTGTGAAATAAATGATTCTGGAGAACAGGATGATGCATCAACCACTGGACTTAGTGCAGCACAGAGAATGGTTGAGTCATATTTGTCTGAAAACAGGCATCTGTCAATAACTGATGATCCTCTTTTGTACTGCAGTGGAAAGGTCAGTGAATGGCTAGAGCTGACTGCAGTGGCACTGAAGTACCTCACATGCACACCCTCCAGTGTAAGTGTCGAGAGGGTATTCAGCTCAGCAGGTGCAATAATTAGGGATTGTCAGACAAACCTCTCTCCTGCAAATGTTAGTTTGCTAACATTCATAAAAATGAATGAGAGGCACATACCAGCACAGACTGCAACCTCAGTATACGTACCCTGGCTTAGTCATGGTGGTTTTGGTGATGTAGAAATGGACCATCCTGGTGGCACTGGCAGTGGCAGCATGAAACGGCCTACCACTGATGTAGATGATGACATAATGGAGAAAGAATTTCCCAGTGGTCAGACTTCAGACATAGATGACTGTGAGGGCAGCTTTCTTTATGAGGATGATGATGAGGTTAATGTTGGCAGGTTTTAACTGAAGTTGTTAAAAGGCTGTGACATTTGCTGTATAATACATGTTTTCTTTTTCATGACTTTGTGTGCACCCCAGACCACCACCAGGACCGATGTTAGCCACTGCCACCACAGAGAATTACTTTGTGTGCCTCCCCCGGACCACCACCACCAGGACCGACGTTAGCCACTGCCACCACAGAGAATGACTTTGTGTGTCCCCCCCGGACCACCACCAGGACCGATGTTAGCTACTGCCACCACAGGTCTTTGTGTGCCCTCCTGGACCACCACCAGGACTGATGTTAGCCACTGCCACCACAGAGAATTAGTTTGTGTGCCCCCCAGGACCACCACCTCCAGGACCGATGTTAGCCACTACCACCACAGAGAATGACTTTGTGTACCCCCTTGGACCACCACCACCAGGACCGATGTTAGCCACTGCCACTACAGAGACTGACTCTGTGTGCCCCCTGGACCATCACCACCAGGACCGATGTTAGCCAGTGCCACCACAGAGAATGACTTTGTGTGCCCCCCCGGACCACCACCACCAGGACCAAAGTTAGCTACTGCCACCACAGAGAATTACTTTCTGTGCCACCCTGGACCACCACCACCAGGACCGATGTTAGCCACTACTACCGCAGAAAATGATTTAGTGTGCCCCCCCAGACCACCACTACCACCACTGCTGTTAGTCACTGCCACCACCACCAGATGCAGGAAGATGTCACAGGGAATGTCATCATGTACCGCAGCTATCACAACCAGCACCCACCACCAGTGTCATTCTGACAATGTTTTCCCATTACATTGACCAAGCCAAGGCAGAGAGAGTCGAACAGGAGACCACATCCATCAGCCACAGGCACAAGGCTTCTTAATATTAAAACTATAAAGTGAGTATGTGTACTAATGTTTTTTATGCTATTCAACTTCCTTTAGCTGTATGTTTTGTTTTATGTTGCTTTTCTGAGCTGCAATGGTCAAACACATACAATAAGCTTATTTTGTTTTTTTACAGGTTAACAAAAAACAACTCTCCGCTGAAAGTTGGTATCAATGGTACTGCAGCAGTACTGTACACAGGAACCTATGAAATATCCATTTCAAATCCATACTGGTGAGTATATATATTTTATTTCATCTGTTCCATTTTTTTTTAAAGAGTACAATAGCTGGCCCGGTGGTGTATAGGGCTGAGGCGCTGGCGCCTTACCTCAACCCACGCCGGTGACCTCAGTTCGGGAATGGACTCGGGGCACTGAGGGTCAGCAGGGGATGGAGAGGATTGAGCATCCAGAGGATTGCTGTCATCTCCTCGGGTGGGATCTGGGGATGCATCACTCAGCAGCGGCCCCCAGTGGAGACTGGGGGTACTGTTTGAGCATGCACTGATTGGGCAAGAAAAAACAGGAAAAATGGTGCCTGAAGTGAGCGGCTTGATGGCCATCTGCAAGTTTTGCTGGGGCACCTGCCTTGATCCGTGCCCGCAGGAAGTATGCGGGATCCATCCCTGTGGCCCCACTGTGTGGGAGGGAAGCCACAGAGTTTTGTGTCCACTGCAGAGGTGGGCAGCAACTGGATGTCCCCCAATGGGGGGAGCAGCTCAGGTGGCCAGGAGGGAAAAATCATCATAAAAAAAAAAGTGTGCAACAAATCTGACTGAGGAGGATTCATAAACTAGGTGACGTGCACATCGCCAAAACTATTTCTGCAAGATATCATGTACTGTATTCTGAACTTGCAGCTGTACAGCCATGACAGTGTTGAAAAAGTTACACACAGGTTGTGTTACTTGGCAAGATGTGTTTTTCAAATGTAACTTGAGTTGAGATTGAGAACCAGGGACACTGGCACAGTATATTTGTTACACAGCCTGGTACTAAATTAACTTGTGATTGATCTGCTGATTGCAGTGTGACAGCTTACTATCTGTGTTAATAATCCCCATGAAACAGCCATGACTTAAACATAATGTGTTACTGCTGCAATCAAGTTGTAAGAAGTCCTTCATTACTTTTTTTAGGAAACTTCCAGATGCTTTATTGTGGCATAGTTGCATTATTCGAAGAAGTTCTTCAACATCAGGCACCTCCACCCGGGCTGTGGCAGACATGCAACACACAGAAATTGTTTCAATTGATGACCATGACCATCATTACCAACCCGACTCGAGAAGGATGCAGATGAAATCTGTGAAGTAACCAAACAAGAAGCCATTAATGAGACCTACCTGCAAATATGCTCCCCCCAAAAAAAATACTAACCTTCATTGGCTTGACAGTTATCCATTTCCAATTTCAACACAAAAAGTTCTCATCAAGCACTGGAATGTGCACACCAACAGTATCTGTGTCCTGTGATACAAAACAATACAATGAGTACATGTCTATATATGTCAACCCCCACCTACAAAATATAAATATATATGTATATTTATATTCTATGAAAAAAATTTGTTAATGCATAAGTTAGGGTTCTTCTACAGCGAAAAAGCAAGGAAATTCGATTTTGGGGTTCCCACCCTTGCCCCACCCCAGCCGCCCCCACCAACAGGCATCAGGGTGTGCATTGGGGTCATCGACCTAACTCTCACCCATTCTCCCTACACTGCACTGCCTCAGTTTGTTTACACATGGGATGGGGTGAGAGTTAGAGCCAATGACTAAGCACTCCCGATGCCTGTTGGTAGGGCGGGCTGGGGTGGAGCTACAGGGTGGGAACCCTAAAATTGAATTTCCTTGCTTCTTTTTTGCTGTAGATGAACCCTAACTGATGTATTAACAAAGTTGTTTGCATAGAATTTCCTTACCTTTTAAGAAAGAATAGAAAAGTAGAAAGTTGCAGAGTTGGTTGGAGCACGGGGCTCTTTGGGTCCCATGCTCCCACCAACTTGTAAGTGTTGAGCCACATTACACACCCAATGACTAAAAAGTACATTGACAACAGCAAGGCCAGCCACTAAACAAATGTTAATCTAGTAGAACAATAGAAAACACTGTCCACAAAACGTAAACTGTGCCACACAATATCTCTGCAAAAAATACATTGTCTGACACGTAAACACCACAGTTAACATCTACAGGACATGCCATCAACACCCTCCAAATTTCAAGTAAAAAGACCAAACCATGTCAGAGATATAACATGTAAAAGTTTGAGATTTTCATTAGTCAGAGTGGCACAGTTCCACACCTGTTGACATTTAACACACACAACAACTGAAAACAACATCCATGACACTAAGGCTAGGCACCCTATCAATTTCAAGCCACCAGCACAATGCAAAATACTGTCCACACCATGTAAAGTGCGTCATGCAATATCTCAACAAAAAATTTTTTCTCTGACTTGTAGACACCATAATTCACATCTACATGACATGCCGTAAGCACCCTCCAATTTTCAAGTAAAAAGACCAAACCATTTCCGAGATATTCAATGTTAAAGATTGGTAAAATTTCCCTATCTATTTCATTATAAAAAATCTGGCCATCTTGTCCCTCCCTCGCGATCAAAGATGGCGATCAAAGAATCTCACGATCAAAGAATTTGCAAGCTCGCAATCAAAGAATTTGCAGGCTCACGAACAAAGTATAAAAAATGCTATAAATCAAATAATTTAAGTAATTGCGGGAAACCACCACCATGGTTCGACAGAATGAAGCCCCCTGAGCAAAACCCACCACCATTTGACTTTCTAGGGCACCCCTGGGCTGAGAAAATTGATTTTCTAATCTGGCCATCTCATCCCTCACTCGCGATGCACGATCGCGATCAAAGAATCTTGTGATCAAAGAATTTGCAGGCTCGCGATCAAAGAATTTACAGAGTCATGACCAAAGAATAAAAACTGTTGTAATCTAAAAAATTCAGAGAATTGCAGTAAACCACCACCATGGTTCATCAGAACGAAGCCCCTGAGTAAAACCCATCCTCATTTGTATTCCTAGGACACCCCTGGGCTGAGAAAATAGATTTTTTTATCTGTCCATCTCATCCCTCGCTCGCGATACACGATCTCGATCAAAGAATCTCGTGATCAAAGAATTTGCAGGCTCACAATCAAAGAAATTGCTTGCTCGTGAACAAAGAACCCAGATGTGAAGCCAAAAAAAAACAACTTTGGCTTCAGCAACAGATACAGACGCAAATTCACAAGTGAAAACAATACCTTAATTAACCAGTGGTGCTGAAGTCACAAACAATCCAATCTGGAAAACAATACCTTTTGCCGGTGGGGCGGGGGGGGCATGGACTGCAGATTTTTATAGCAGTGCAAGCAGCAAAATAAAGAATAGATACCACAATGGCAGTACAAAATCACGCAGCTGCTGTGGATAGCAGGTTAACACTGCTGCGCCTGCAATTACACTGTGGCACAATAAAAGGTGTATTATTTGATGTCACGCAACTCTGCACACACACAATTTGTCTACAAGTAATGCATAGCAAATTGTAAAGTTCAGTAATATACCACATATTATAAACAACCTAAAATTATGAACTGCTGCACCAGATCCACACAACACACAATCAGCAAAGAAAATCCAACAATTACTGGCAATATTACTGTGTGTACAGTAACACAGTCAGTTATATAACAAAAAATACAACCAAAAAACAAAGAACTCCCTATTTCTCCAACTCAAATCTACCTACACCACAGATACGTCCCTCCCCCAAAGCACACTTTCGCTGTCTCTTACTACACAGACTCAATGTTGTACATTAACATTCGAAATCCACACAGAAACAAAAACGCTTGACGATATGAGCACAGGAGGGTTTCCTACAATCAATGAACTAAAGTTTGAGCAAAAACAAATTACTCAAAGGCTTTTTTAACAGCTTTTAGATTTGAATCGCAGACAGCTCTCAGAGCACACTGTCTCCTACAGCTTCCTACACATACTACCCCGAACTGAGACTGTGCAGATCAATATAGAGCCCATGTGATCTGAAATCCCATGAATCACTGCAAAATTCGCCTTTGGAGCTTAAAAACAAGGTGAAGTGAGGCGAAGTACATTCTTTTCAATGTACTTCACCTTTAAAATTGGTGGAGTAGTGGTCTGGGAAGGTGGAGTAATGCAAAGTCATTGTTCTCAATAGATTTCACGTTACTCATTATAATGTGAATTACTCTGCTTCACGTTGCGGAGTACTCTGCAAATTCACCTTGGCTCTGCAAATCACTTTGTGGAGTGAATTGAGGCCACTTCACCCACCACTAATTGACATAAGGACCACATGCTCTGTGTATGACCTGATGGTGTGGTGGTCCCATGACTGTGGAAGAAAGAGGAAGAGGAACCTGTATACAGTAACACTAGGTGCAAAGCTTTTTTATGGTCTATGGAAGCAATTTTTTTAGGGTTCCTCCCATTGCCACCTTGTATTGGATCTCTAGCCGGGGAGGCTGGCAAGGCCACCCATAATTAATCCCTACAAGCATCCCAAAGGCTGCAGAGTCCTCTGGTCATCTCCTGGTATGATCTATAATAGGAGCTTGAGGCATGCTGCTTGCAACATTATGGACTGAGCAGACACCGCAACAGTAAGTACCAGCTATTACAGTGTCCCTAGGCCCCAGGGCCCCACATGAATAAAGTCCTTGAGCCTTCTCCTGCTGGAGTGTAAAAATCATAGACAGGAAATGCTCAGGACTGCCACTGCCTCTCAGATAGTACTGAGACTAGACCTGCAGGCCGCAACAATAATGTGGACCTCTGGACAACTTTGAACTCATTATTATGAGTGGCAAGATTAGTTACTGTCTGTCCGTGACTCCCCCCCCCCCCTTTACCACTACTGATTCCAATGCTCGACTTGGGGGACTTACAGGGTCATTTAGTGCACTTTCCTCTAGGCTAAGTGTAACAATAAATTAGACTGCAGAGAGGTTTGGGGATAGTGGGAGGGGATACCAGGTTAGGGGGTAGGTCATATGAAACATAATGTACCTCAAAGACAGCATGAACCATTGTGAGGCAGCAATAGCTCTGAGGTGCCTGCAAATATTCTGGAGAGAAACATTACTTTCGTTACATAATCTCTCCCTCCTCCTGGTAGGTTTCGGCCATTTTTATGGGGCTTTATTGATGTTACATTAGGCAACTGTTTGCTTCTAGCATCATTGCTAGCAGGTCAAACCAACATTCTATGTCAGAGTGTCTGAGGAGAGGTAGGTATTTGATAGGAAGAAAGCACTACAGTCCAGCTTTTGGAGCCTGACATAAGATGTAGGGAAACAGGTTGCTTTTCCCACCAGTTTTCTGTTGGTCTCTATGGGAAACGTGGTTATCTGTAGTGAATCCTATCCATGCATTTTCATAACTTTGCTTTTGTTATTGCATTAAGCGTTTGTTATGTGTCAGATGTGTTTAGGGGTACTGCAAATTGTCAGTCATGTAGACACTTAGAAGTAGTTAAGGGGGCACTATACAGTTTCTTTGAAAAGGGGTTGGCCAAATTATCATCTGGGATGTTCTGGTTTAGCGATCTCCACTTGCTGCATGTCCTCAGGAGAGGTTATAAAGCATAGCTATCACAATTTGTGTTACAGGCTTCTCTATTATGCACTGTAAGGAGTATTAAGCAATGTCCAAAATGCTGGAAGGGGAGTGGGGCAGGATCCTGAAATCTTTCTTAGTTCCTTTCGGTTAATGTCAATCACTTTTTCCATTACGCAGTAAGAAATAGTTTCCCTAAAATTCTAAACATGGCTAACAAACATCATGATGGCTAGTCTATTTTAAATTACTTCAAGGAATGGCAGGATATAAACTATCCTGTTGAACACAAGCAGATTTTATCCTATCTAAAGAAAGGGAAGTGCAATATAGCTTTTCTGCAAGAGACCCGCCTCCTTCTATTGGAAACAGACATGTTGGCAAGGGTGCAGGTAGGTCAAGTTATAGGTAGTTCATTCAAACAACAAAAGCTAGGGGGTGGCTGTCTTACTGCATAAGAACCTGCATGCAAAAATCCTCACCCAAGAGGGCTCCCCAAAGGGCAGATGGGTCATTGTTCAGGTGCTCATTAATTCATGGCCCTTCCTACTAGTGAACATTTATGCTCTAAACTAGGATTTGGTTTCTTTTTTTCTCAGAGATTGCAGATGCAATCGTAACAGCCCAAGTGGAAGGGGACTCTTTTGTGGTGGGAGGTGACTTCAGTGAGGTCTGTGACCTTGTGTTGAATGGCCTAAGAGGGCATTCCTTTCTCCCCACAAGTGATAGTACAGCTTTGCATGGTATGACTAAGGAATTTTCTCTCACTGGACCCTGGAAAAGTCTGCATCCAATGGGCAGATACTTCACTTTTCGCTCAGCCCCTCATGGCACAAGTAGCTGTACAGACTTTTTTCCAGTATCCAGTCAGATTATAAAGGATTTGCAGCTGGCTTCTATTGGGTCAATAGTTATTTCTGACCATGCATGTATCAGTATAACCCTGTTAATAGGGCAGGAGTCCCCTGAGATGTCCTGATGGCAGATGGATAACTTTCTCCTCTTCTATAAGGATGTCCCTGATTGTCTAAGAAATATCACTATTTTTTTGCAATGCAATTACTCTAGAAGTCTCCAGGGCATTATTATGGGACACCTTCAAAGGCATTTATAAGAGGAAAAATAATTAGCTTTGCGGTGCATGTAAGCAATAATACCCAACAGGGTAGGCATTATTGGGAAGTACCAGACTGCCAAGAGGCGTAATGAGGCCCGACACCACAGGCGGAGGGCCTTATAGCCCCTGGAAGGTTAGGTATTTCCCAATAATGCCCACCCTGGAGGGTATTATTGAGCTTAGAAAATGGCCCATTGGAGAATGTTACTCTGTGAAGAGGCACTTGGACTGGCTCTTATTTTTAGCTGGGCATCTATTGAAAAATAAATGCCCAGCTTGGAGCCTGTCTCAGCCAATCAGGTTTAAGAATTGATTGTTGCCATTTTCTAAAAAAAGAGGCAGCATGCTAGTCAATTAATGTCCCTTGATTCCACTCCGAAAAGCAATGAGGAAGCATATAATAAGCTTTCCACACACTCAGCAGCTATACTAGGAGGCAGATGACACAAATGCAGTAGCACTGATGTACTACATTCATGGATTTTTATCTGTGGCATGCACACAACAAAGCATACTGTGCAGGAATGTCATGTGATGGCGGCTTGAGAAGATATGCCTACTATCTGCTCTAGCCCTCTCAGCCCTTAACTGCTTTATGTTGCCTTCTTATGAGCAAAGTTTAAATACAATCCAGTATACATAGCTTCCTGCTGCCAGGGGATACATTTTGGAGCACGTTGGTGTGAATTTACGGCATGGATTCTAACATGAAGACCCTGCTACCTCACCACATTCCCTCGCTGACTCCCGAGTGGGAGAAAAACAGCAAAAGGTCAAAGCAGAAGACCACGGGGGCATCTCATTCTTCTGCTACTCCAACAGCCCTTACTGAGGAGAAATTCATGGTGGAAATGGCCCCCCTAACAAGTACAATGTAGTTACTTAAGGAGGCATTGCATAAACTCTGCACTTCTGTGGATGATGTGACTCACCGGTCAGGGATGTGGAAGCCCACACCTCGTCACTCGAAGACTGGAGGAACTGATTAGATCCCACAGTGTCTGCGTTGCAGCAGCATCTGCGCAAGATGGAGGACTGGCTAGAAGATCAGGAAGGCCAGTCATGCAGGAACAACCTGGTTGTGATGGAGATCCCTGAAGGGGCTGATGGTCCCAAGCTAGATAGGTAGGTAAGGTAGGTAGGTAAAATCTGTATTCATACAAAATGAATATGGACAGCTCCACTGAGCCATGGCTCATTTACAGTGAGGTCCAATGTTCAACTCCAGTTACTCTTATAATGTTCTGACACTTAAAACAATATATTCTTGATACAGCATTACAAATTTAAGAAACATTAAGATTTGATAACATACCAGGATATCCACAGACAATACAAACATAGGGGCAATAATGCATACACAATTTCTTTTTAAAGTGCTATGTTTTCCTATCTTATGTTAAGACATTCCTAGACTCTAAGATGTAAACAGAATTATACATATATTTTCTATTTTAATACTCCAACATTGTTCTCATACTCTGTATACCACCATTTTATTTTGTTTAACTGGATTTCTCTATTCAAAGGTCTCAACCATCGTGGTAATTTATTCCACAAAACTGGTCCCCTATTTAAAAAATGGTTTCTTCCAACCTCCCTTTTACGATTAGGCAATACACATTCCAAACCTTCAGCTGATCGTAGGCCATTTATAGGGGTTTTAATACAAACACTTTCCACAATGTAATTGGTTACTTTTCCCAGGATACATTTTGACTTAACTATTATAATTCCTAAGTCTCTTCTTTGTGATAGAGAAATCCATCCCAATTCTCTGTACATATCTTCTCTTTGAGTCCTTTTTGGTACCCCTAAAATTAATCTAATCTATTGTACATAATATCCAGTTTGTATAATTGTATTTTCGATCCACCTACATATATTATATTTTCATATTCCAGTATGGGTAGTATCCTAATATTTACTATGAGTAATCTAATTTCAAGTGACATACAATTTTGGGTCTTGTACAGGGAACCTAGGCATTTCCCTACTATTTTTAAGGTGGCATCAATATGGGTATCCCATTTTAGATATTTATCCAAGTGGCCCCCTAAATATTTATAGTTATCCACTTGTTCCAGTGTAGCTCCTGTAATGGTCACAATTACTAACTTATTTTCTACCAGGTTTGCCTTTTTACCTCTTTGAAACACCATAACCTGTGATTTTTTTTTCATTTAAAACAAGTTTGGAGCTTGCTAAAAATCTTGTAGATAGTCAAAAGCTTTTTGTAAAAGTGACTGAATAGATACCACTGATTTCCCTTTTATATAAATAATGGTATCATCAGCACAGAGGTGGTAATCCACCTCCAGCTGAGAAAAATCAAACTCATTCATATAAAGATTATATAGTATTGTTCCAAGTATGGACACCTGAGATGGTCTCTTTCAGGTTTAAGGACCATTCACTGATGGGCACTCGCTATCTTTTTTCGAGATAATTCCTGAACCATCTGGAGATCGTCTCGGATATGCCACAGGATCTCAATCTTGACAGGAGAATGCCATGGCCTAAGGTAGCAAATGCTTTTGAAAGATCTACAAATATTGCTTCCACTGGTATCCCCCTGTCCATTCTTTACACAGTATCTCCAGTAACCTTCAGTAGAGCTGTTGAAGTTCCATGCACTGGTCTAAAACCTGACTGATATTTATTAAGGACTTTATACCTAGTTAAATAAGTCTGCAACTGATTTGTCACAATTTTTTCCAAGATCTTTGAGATAGTTGGCAATAAAGAAATTGGTCTATAATTTTTCATCTGCATCCCAGAACCTGCATCCCAAGCTGTTCTCTTTATTCAAAAGCTACCAGAAAAATTGCAGGACACTCCCCCAATGGACTGGTGTATGTGGTGGAATGGGCACACTGGTCCTTGAACCCCATACCCTCTTCTGTCTCCCCTCCATGCTGTGAGTTTTTAGCAGAGGAGACTCTCGCTTTCAGAGCAAGTAACAGCTAACTAAAACTACAGCATTTCTAACTGATAAATAACTTCTCTCTCAGCAGGAGTCAATGCCTGTTGGAATTAAGCAAACAGATACTTTATTAGAAACAGGGGGTCTCATTTAAGTAAAAAAAAGTCACTGTGTGTTTCTCTGTTTGAGGAAGGGGGCTATATCAACTTAATTCACAGAGGCAGGAGCAGAGGGAAGAAGCTAATTGGGGTATAGTTTAGGAGCTTAGGAGTACAAAAGCAGCTGTATCCAAGTACAGCTTCCTGCTGTGAGGTTTTGAGCAGATGAGACTCTTGCTTTCAGAGTAAGTAACAGCTGACTGAAACTACTGCATTTCTAACTAATTGCCCTCCTTCCCACTCCAAGCCAGTTCTACTTTTATAGCCACTGGATTTGACTGACAACAGGAACTTCATGTTTGGCAGTAGGAAAGGAAGGATCACTGAGACACATTAGTTTCATTAACCTTGAAGAAAACTAAAAATAGCTCTTTCTCCTCCCTGGCTGCTGAAGGTCTGAATCCGAACAAGGAAGGAGGAGGAGACTACTGAAGAGTACAGGAAGTTCCTGTCCCAGAACAGGAAGGGTGATAGTATTAGGTGCACATGGGCAGTAAGAAAGTAGGTGTAAAAATCCATAGAGGAAGGAGACAGTAAGCATACAAAGCAACAGGAGAGAGGACACAAAATAAGTCTAGATGGGAGTGGTGCAATGCAATGGCTGTGGGGTGGCAGTGTTCCAGGAGACATTCTGGAGGCTGCGATGCTGCCCTAGTTGCAGGCACCTCTCTGATCTGACAGAGGAGGTTGCCCATCTCCTGGCTGACCTCACTAGGATTCATGAAACCTCTTCCATCACCCAGGGACCACCAGGGCCACTGCTGCTACCTCAGAGGTTGCCAAGAAAGAGGAGTGGTTGGACCAAGGTGGGCTCAGGGAGGGAGAGGGTGGTGGAGCAGAGGTGCATCCCTCCAGTTGTACCTTTCCACAATTCATATGCTGTTCTGGCAAAGAGTGGTTCTTCTGTGGAGGCACCTGCAGTGGACACCAAGGAGGATGCTGGGAACCTCCACAAAGGAGAAGCACAGGAGGGTGGCATGAGACCCAACTGGGGAAGGAAACAACTCCTGGTGGGGGAGGGGGGACTCAATCATTAAAGGGGTAGAAGTGGGGGAGGAAGGGGAAAGGGAGGTAAGGTGCCTGCCTGGCACCACAGCTCGGAGGGACAGGAAACAAATCCTGAGGATTGCAGGAGCAGCTGCATGAAGGAGGGAGCTGGATGTCATTGTCCACCTAGGGACAAATGACCTGGCTGAGAATGGGATCAGAGAAGGGCAAGAGGAGTTTGTTGAGTTGGGGAGGGGCCTTAGACATGTAGCATGTACTGTAACCTTCTCGGTGGTACTGCCTGTTTATGGCAAGGATGCTGATAGGGTACTCCGTACCATGGGATTCAATGAATGGTTAAAAAACTGGTGTGAAGCTCAGGGTTTTGGCTTCATTGGGGACTGGGGAGCCACCTGGAGGGATGCAGGCCTATACTGGTATGATGGCCTGCATCTGTCTGGGGGGAACCAGGATCCTAGGTGATAGGTTTAAATGCTTCATTGGCAAGCATTTAAACTAGCCAAGGGGGGAGGCACTGAAAAAGAGCAGGTAAATCACAGCCTTCCCCCACAAAACACAGTAGTTAGAGAGGTAAACACCAAGGTAGAGAAGTAAGTAGGGAGCAGGACAGGGATAAATGCAGAAAGAGGCAGTAAGGACAGGGATGGGGCTAAAAGGGGTAAGGCCATCAAAAAAATGGAGGGTGATGAGTACCAATGCCCATAGTCTGCGTATCCAGCTCCCTGAACTAGTGGCCTTGATGGAACAGGGATGCCTGGATATTATGGCAGTCACTGAAATGTGGTACACAGAGAACCATCACTGGTCTGTCAACATACCAGGATACACAATCTACAGGAGGGACAGGGTGGGCAAAAGAGGTGGAGGAGTAGCCTTCTAGATAAGGGAAGGGATTAAAGCAACAGAAGTAAAGAGTAAACAGGAAGTTGATGAGTCACTATGGGTCACCCTGGAGACAGGAAATGGCACCACAATCCTCATGGGGTTTGTGTATAGACCCCCATCTCAGGGGGAGGGAATGGACAAGGAAATGATAGAAAGCATCCTTAAAATGGAAGAAAAAGGGGTGATATTGTTGATGGGGGCCCTGAATATGCCAGATGTTAACTGGAGCACCTTTACTGCAGGCACATCCAAGAGCAGGGTCATTCTTGATGCCCTACAGGGGGCATGCCTCAGACAGCTAGTGTTGGAACCCACTCAGAAGGAAGCAATCTTAGACCTGGTACTCTCAAATGGGGATGGAGAAAAAATCTCAGATTTAGAAGTGGGTAGACATCTGGGAACAAGTGACCACCAAATAGTGTGGTTCACAATAAACACAGCCCTGGAGTCAAGCCATATAAAAACAAGAGTATTGGACTTTAGGAGGGCTGACTTTGGGAAAATGAGAGAGTGCCTCAGAAAAGCACTAGCAAATGGGCAAAGAAGGAGGGGTGGAGGAACAATGAGGAATAATCAAAACAGCCATCACAGTGGCAATAAGACTCTGTGTGAAGCAAATCAACAAAATAAAGGAAAAAAAACACTATGGCTTTCAAAAGAGGTGGAAGGGAAGGTTAAGGAGAAAGAGACAGCATTCAGAAAATATAAGGAAACACAGAAGCAGCAGGACAGATAACTTTATCAGTTAAAGCAGAAGGAGGCAGGGAAGGTAGACAGAATAGCAAAGGCACAAACTGAGGAAAAGATAGCCAACTCTGTTAAGAAGGGGGATAAAACCTTTTATAGGTACATTAGGGAGCAAAGAAAGACCAAGGGAGGGATACAGAGACTTAATAAAGGGGAAGGAATGTGGGCAGAGGGTGACAGTGAAAAATCAGGGATACTGAATGATTATTTCTGCTTAGTATTAACAACGGAAGAGGAGGGGGAGGTACCTGAACCAAACAAGAGAAATACTCTGGATAGGGGTGTCGATACTAGTCCATTCACAGAAGAAAGGGTTTTGAAAGAACTCTTGAAACTGATGGTGGACAAAGCAATGGGGCCTGATGGGATTCACCCCAGGATACTAAAAGAACTAAGGGTAGAACTAGTAACACCACTGACTACTCTCTTTAACAAATCATGGGAAGATGGGGTGGTACCTGAGGACTGGAGGAGGGCAGATGTGATTTCACTTCACAGAAGTGGGAGCAGGGCAGAGGCAGGAAACTACAGACCAGTTAGTTTGACCTCAGTGGTAGGGAAAATGATGGAATCACTTCTGAAGGAAAGAACTGTTGAGTACCTAGAGGCCAGTGGGGCACAGGACCCAAGGCAACATGGTTTCATGGCACGGAGGTCATGTCAGATGAACCTAATAGATTTCTTTGACTGGGTGACCAAAGTAGTAGACCAGGGAGGGGCTGTGGATATGGCCTACCTAGATTTTAGCAAGACACTTGACACAGTCTCACACAAAAGGTTACTATACAAGTTAGCCAGCCTTGGAGAGGGTCCCAAGGTGGTAGCCTGGATAAAAAATTGGCTGGACAACAGGACGTAAAAAGTAATAGTAAACGGAGTCCACAGTGAAGAAAGGAGGGTAACTAGCGGGTACCGTGAGGGTCCGATACTGGGACCGGTCCTCTTAATGTCTTTATAAGTGACATTGGAGAGCACCTGGAAGGAAAAATACGTCTCTTTGCAGGCGACACAAAGATCTGCAACAGGGTTGATACACAAGATGGGGTGGAAAGGATGAAAAGGGACTGGCAAGGTTGGAGGAATGGTCAAATATGGCAGCTCAGATTCAATGCAAAGAAGTGCAAAGTAATGCATCTGAGAAACAAAACCCAGGGGAAGAGTACACAGTGGGGGGTGAGATAATAACAACAGCAAAAATTGAAAGAGACCTAGGAGTAATTATATCAGATGACCTAAAGGTGGGCAAGCAATGTGAGAAGGCAGTAAGGAAGGCAGGGGGGATACTGGGATGCCCTGGGAGCGACATCAATAGTAGATAACAGGAAGTTGTTATCCCTCTGTACAGACAGTTGGTGAGACCCCATCTAGAGTACTGCGTGCAATTATGGAGATCCATCTCCGCAAAGACATAGACAGAGTGGAGGCTGTTCAGAGGAGGGCAACCAAAATGGTGCCGGGTCTGCACCAGAAGACATATGAGGAGAGGCTTAAGCAGCTTAATATGTATACCGTTGAGGAAAGGGGGGGGAACATGATAGAAACTTTCAAGAATCTCAAGGGGATTAACAAAGTACAAGCGGGTAGCATCTTTCACAAAAAGAGATGTGCAAGAACAAGGGGGCACAATTTGAAGATAGAGGTGGGACAGCTCAGAGGTAATGTTAGAAAGTTTTTTTTTCAAAGAAAGGGTTGTAGATGCATAGAACAATCTTCTTGAGGAGGTTGTGGAGTTGGGAACAGTGGGAAAATTCAAGAATGCATGGGACAGACATAAGGCAATTCTAGTGGGGGGTAGGAAGAAGTAAGCTGTTGCTATACTAGAATCTGAAGCTTATCCATCAGGTAGGGAAATGGGTAGACTAGGTGGGCCAAGCGGTCCTTATCTGCCATCAAATTTTATGTTTCTATGTTTCTCCATGGCCCATCATCTACAGACTGCTAAAGTTTTTGGACAAGCAACATGTCCTGACCAAAATATGTGACCTTAAGGAGGTGCTTTTGGAGGGGATGAGAATCCGAATAGCCCAAGATCTTCCTCACTTGGTGCTGCAAAGGACAGCCACCCTCTACCCCCTTAGTATCCAAGCTGATCACAGCCAGCATCAGATTTCGGGTGCATTACCCCATCACCCTTCAAGTTCTTCAGGATGGCAGCTGGATCAGTTTTGCCACCTTGGACATCGCTGCAACTGAGTTGGCCAAAAGGTACCCTGACCTTTTCAAATAAAGCCTTGGAATATATCTAGATATCTGCTTATAGAAGTGGGGTGTAGTTGGCAAGCCTTTTTGGATGGTTTATATCTCTCCGCATTTGAACAGTTGGCCCCTACTTTACTTTTTGATTGTGTGCAAAGACTATTTGACTTTTTGGGCAGCTTGGGTCTGATGGCTTGATACTGCCTGCTTCATGGAGCTGGAGCACAGTGCCCTAATTTCTGTGGGGGTCAGCACAACTAGCTTTAATTTGGTGTGCTTGGACTCTTGTTTTTTCTCTGAAAGTCTGGGTTTATTTTGCAGCGTGTTTGTTCTCCAAGCTGGTGTGTTTTCTCCATGGAGCACCTGGAAGTGATTACTGCATCTTCTGCTGCATGAACATTCTGGACTTTCCACTGTGTGGCTTGGTTGGATTGACAATACTGAGGCACCTGGCTATGGATCTCCTCTTCTATGATATTTTATTTTACAAAAGGACCCTCGTTCTGCTTCTTTTGACTCAATTGACCTCAGGCTGGCTGGATTACTATTTCATTTTTATTAAGTTCCTTGAAGGGTTTTCGTCTTATGAACATGGCGCCGGACTTATGATCCCAACTAGATGGACCCTCTTTGTTTCTGCAGATTGATTTACCTATGGCCTTGGGAACTTAGTATTTTCAGCCATTTAATGTTTGATGTGGTTACATGGTTCCCTTGCTCTTCCTTGTTACGCTGGTTTTACTGTTTTACTGGATTGTATCCTTGGATTTGCATTGTGGGTCACTAATTGTTTTATGACCCTGCAGTTTCATGTTTAGATTTGTGGACAGGGGGTGGAGGGGCAGGTTCTCACCCATCATGGGCTGGATATTGTTCAGAGGTCAGTTGGTAGGACCGGTGGAGAGGGGGCTTTTCTTGATGTTATTTTGTGTGGGTACTGGGAGGTCAGGTATAGTAGAGATTGGGATAGACTTTACTTTTACTGTACAGCTTGGCCTATTTGGGTCATCCTTTTCATGTGTGCCTTGGTATCTGTGTCCTGGCATTGTTTGTACACCTCTTCTTGTTCTATTTGGGCCAATATGTTACCTGTCTGGGCATTACAGGATATGCTGTCTGGGGCATACTTTATTTTTACTAGATTTTTGGGGCTTGGTTGTGGGAGTGGGTGGGCTTGGAGGGGCAAGGTGGGAGGGGAAGGAGGTGGTTTTCCCAGAGCAACTTTTGATGGGATTTGGGTTGGCCAAATTCTCCTGTGGCTATCCTTTAAGTTCCAAACTGCATGAATATTAGTTTTAAGTTTGTTTCATGGAACGTTAAAGGGGCCCAATGCAAGCATAAAAGGTATAAGTTTCTTGGGCATCTTTGTAAACTCCTTCTAAATGTGGTCATGCTGCAGGAAACACATCTCAGGAGGGAAGATGTTATCTTATTTAGACAGTGCTGGGTGTCCCACGTTTTGGGGGCAACTGGTAACATGTCAAGGGGGGCATTGCCATTTTGGTGGTGAGGGCACAGCATTTTGGCTTACCTGAGAATATGAGGACCCAGATTGTTGTTTTATTCTTCTGCAGGGTTGTCTGGGTACCACAGAGGTTATCCTAGGGTCCATCCATGATCCCAATACTGATTCCCCCCCCCCAGTTTTTTACAGAACTGGCATTCACTATATCATCCTTCCCTCGTTTGCCAATAATTCTGAGGTGGAGGGGATTGGAATTTTGTCTGTCAAGATGATCTGAATAGATCTGGCCCTAACAGCTGAGGTCTTTCCCTGGGTCAAAGGAGTTTTCGGGATTTGGTTGACTATCTACGTTTGTTAGACCTGTGGAGAATTTTACACCTCACAGATTGTTAGTTCACCTTTTATTCCTCGGCACATGGTACCTCTTCCAGGATAGATTTCTTTCTGCTGAATGGTAATTTCCACAGTGGTTTGATCTCCTCGGAGATTTTACACAAACCCCTATCTGGACATGCACCCATTGAACTTACCCAGGTACTAAATGAGAGGGAGGAGACAGATGGTATCTGTTGGTCCATTTCCCAGCTCTTGAAAGACCCCAGTTTAGTCAGCTACCTGAGAGAGTTTTTCTGCAGTTTAATGGAGGTCAATGCAGGTTCCGTACTGAGGCTGGATTGTTTGTGGGGGACTCTTAAATGTGCAATCTGGGGTGAATGTATTAAGCTGGCTGCTCAGCACAAAAAGTGCTGCTTTGTAGAGGACAGACTACTGGTGGAGATTAGAAGCCTCGAGAAATGCCTTTTCCCTAATTCTTCCTCGGCAAACTGGCAAAGACTAGAAGTCTCTCACTTTAAATACATGGAGCTGCTTGCAGAGAATGCTGATCTGGCCATTCTGCATACAAAGTCTCAATATCTAGAATCTGGGGAGAGGGTGGGTCAGCTCCTGGCATGGTGGCTGAGACAATTCAAAGAAACAAGTGTGGTCCCCCATCTCAAGCCTTCTCCTGGGCTAGACATCCTAACCCAGTTGGGGGACATTGTGAAGGCCTTTAAAGATTTCTTCCGAAGTCTTTATGAAACAGATCCTCCATCCCCACATGAACCAGTGTGGATTTCAGCACACTTGGATGGTCTCTCTCTTCCTTGTCTCTCCTCTACTCAACAGGATTATTTGTCAGAGCCCGTTAGAGTTTCTGAGGTCCATGAGGTGATTCTCCAGCTTCCCTCGGACAAGGTGCCTGGCCCTGATGGCTTTGGTAATAATTTCTGCTCAACTTTTATGGAGGAATTAGCACCCCTACTTACCCTGCTATTTAATCATTTTATTTTTTTTCAGTTAAATATTTGATTGTTTTACAACACAAACAATAAAATAACACAAAACATTACATATGTTGAAGGGTGGCAGTATATCCACATAAGTAACATTACTTATGAATCAAATATTTAGAGGGTGAACTCTAGGCTGTGTCTATGCTATAACACAGTTATAGTCGAAGAGTACTCATGGCACTTAAAGGAGCCTCTAAACTAAATTATATAGTTAGGGGCACCTGTCTTACTCCTTGCCAAGAATCTGCAACTATAAGGAGGTACCACTACTGATTAGACAAGGCGTCAAGTGCTTCAATAGACACACCTTCCAATGGTCAATTCAAAGAAAGCACCTAGAAAGGAAGGTCTCCACAAAGTAAAATAGGTACTATAAACATGCTTAGATGTGGAAGCTGCACACCTTACCATAATATGGTATATGAATAAACAAAGTAACAAAGATAAAAAACAAAAAGAGAGAAACACTACGCTCTAATAACCAACTAGGAGATGGATAATACAACTTAGTTGGTAAACTATGTACAATACTGACAATATCTGACTAAAATAACAAAGAATTGTCACCATGATCACATCAGATTCAAATGAATAGTCTAAGCCATGCAGTACATCTGTCAATAGAAAATCCAACAGTAAGTATATTAATTCAACCGATACATGCTCTGGATGCCAGATAAGCCATGTAAGGGACCCAGCACAGATGGAAAGGTCCTAATTTCTCCATTACCAAATGGGAATGTCTGTCTGTTACATACACTGAGGTAAGTGCTGAGAGTATTTCACTCATGCTGGGTGTAGTGGGACTTCTCCAGTTTCTGAGGATTGCACATTTCACCTGCATACTGAACAACATTAGCCATCTAAATTCCCCGGAGTTAAAATATGGAGCCTCTGACTTCAGGCCAAGCAAGATTAAGGTGGTACAGGGAGGGATAGGACATTGTAGAATCAGGCTGGCTTCATGGGAGACTCTCTTCCAGATACATGAGATCATGTGCACCACCACAGGACATGGTATAGATCTCCTCCAGGTTGGAGACATCTCCAGCAGTTATGTGTTAGTACGTTCGTCTTCTTAATCATTATAGGGGTCCTGTACTATGAGTGCATTATTTTGTTATGAATAAGTCTGCTGCGGGATCCCTATGTACCGTGTGTCCAACATGCCAACACTGTTTCCATTGTAGCTCAGAGACTGATATTTATAAGGCCTTCTCTCATGTGAGTTTAGAGGACAGGACTGAGGTGGGTAAGGTGTCTCTGACTGCGGCGTACAGTGTCCCAGCTATCCCTTTGTTTAGGAGAAGCCAATTTTGTAGTGGGGGTGGGAGCTCATTCAGGTTATTTCCATTACCTAGAAGGGACTTGAGGGCATCTCTAATTTCTAAATATTTCCAAAAATTGGAGCTGACTAGGTTCCACCTACCCTGCAATTTTTGATAAGAGCCCACCAGTAGGCAACTGTGCACCAGTAGATCCTTAATAAACAAAATCCCTTTATCCTGCCACTTGGGCAATATCATAGGCTTGCCACCTACTGTGATAGTGGGATTACCCAATAAAGGAGTGTAAAGAAGGGGAAGGCAGAGATTCTTAGTTTTTTATGAAAAACCCACCAATATCTGATTGCGGGATCTATGGTTGGATGCACTTGGAGCTCACGGGGAGTAACAGCCCAGAGCAAAGAGGCTGTCACAGGGGCACCACTTAAATCTGCTCAATCTCTAGCAATTGGGGGGATTCCTTTGAATGTGGATGGAACCATTTCGTAGTTTGAGCACATTGGTATGCCAGTTTATAGCCCACCATCCAAGGAAGTCCCCAACCACCTTGCTTCCAGTGTGTCCTAAGCGTGTTTCTACTAAAGTGAGGTCTGACAGTGCCCCACAGGAAGGAGCCAATCATCTTGTCTATTTTTGGAGCCATTGAGAAGGTAAAAAAAAGGGGATGTGTGGTATGAAATGGAACAGTTTGGGGACCAGAGACATCTTAAAGGCTGCAATCTTGCCAGCCAGAGTGAGATGCAAGCACAACCAACGGTCCAACTCGGCTTTGCATTTGGTTATTAAGGGGCCCAAATTATTATCCCACCATTTTGCAACATTTGCCCCAACCTTAATGCCCACATAGGTGATGGTGTCATGTGACCATTTTAGACTGTAGTGAGGTATAGTGTGGGAGAGACAATTTGAGTTAAGCGGAAGGATCTCTTTTTTTGATTGATTGACTTTGAGCCCAGAGATAAGTGAGAATTGATCTAGTAAGGTATGGAAAGGTGATATAGACACCTGGGTGTCTCCTATAGGGACCAATAAATCATCTGCATACATCAGAGTCAAGAATTGTACCTGACCTAGACCAATCCCTTTTATGAGGGGGGTTCTGTCGAATCACAGCAACCAGGGGTTCAACCACCAGGACAAACAAAAGGGGAGAAAGGGGGCAACCCTGCTTAGTGCCTCTGTGAAGCTGGAATGGGTCTGAAAGTATGGAACTGGTAAGTACCTTGGCAAGGGGAGAGGTGTATATAGCTGTTATGGCTGATATAAAATGAGGTCCAAAACCCAAATGCTCCAGAACGGTCTGAACGTAGTCCCATTCTATCGAATCAAACGCCTTCTCAAAATCAATTGCCAGTGCAGCAGCTGGTGTTTGAGCCATTTTTGCCAGATGGATGAGATTGAGAAGTGCTCTTAAGTGGTCTGTGATATATCTACCTTTCATAAATCCAACTTGGGAGGAATGTATGAGGTGTGGAAGTACCAGATTTACCCTGTTGGCCAGCACGCTGGCATTATCCTTGCTGTCCGAATTGATCAGTGAGATAAGGTGGTAGCTGGCCGCCTCCTCTGATGGTTTGCCTTTTTTTGGGAGAATGGTGATAATTGCCTCAAGAAGGATACGAGGTAGAATACCCTTAGCCTCTACCTCTATAAATACCTGGCACATTAAGGGGGAGGTCATAGGATCCATTGCCTGGAGAAAATCTACCAAATACCCATCCCCTCTAGGTGCTTTCCCTTTTGTAAGAGCCATCAAGGCTACAGATACCTCCTCTGGTGTTAGAAGTGTATCCAGGGCAGCACTCTGAGTGGTGGAAAGTTTGGGCAGACTTATGGAGTGAAGGAATGCATGGGTTTCTAGTGAAGTTTCAG
This sequence comes from Neoceratodus forsteri, assembly GCA_016271365.2. Taxonomy (NCBI): domain Eukaryota; kingdom Metazoa; phylum Chordata; order Ceratodontiformes; family Ceratodontidae; genus Neoceratodus; species Neoceratodus forsteri. The sequence continues at coordinate 25,182,983 of JADMNL010000035.1, read as the reverse complement.
TCCTAGAAGATGTATAAAGTTGAGAAATAGAACACTGTCATAATATCATTCACCTCCTGGGGTTTTGTTTTGATCTTCCCTGAAATTGGGTTCTTCAGCCCAGCTATGAATCTGTTTGCCTGTTGTTTTCAAAGTTGGTAGGCTGAAATTTTCCCACTTTTATCCCCACCTTCCCAGTATGAATGGGGTATTCTGATAAGAGCCAAATCTTCTTTTCTGGATATTAGCTCACTTAGTTTTATTCTCATGTTAAGGACCTGTCCCCCACACGAAGAATGGGGAGAGGGATGGGACATAGCTTTAAGAGCTTTCTCTGGAGTGAGCAAGTCACTTTCAAGTTGGATCAGCTCTTCTTCTCTGACCTTCCTTCTGTGGGCTGCATGTCCGATAATCTTTCCTCTCATATTCACTTTATATACTTCCCAAATGTTTTGTGCTGTAGTCTCTGACATAGGGTTCTCCTATAGGAACATTTTAGCTTTGGATTTGGCCCATTTAATGAATTTTGGCTCTTGCATGAGGAGAGGGTCAAGTTTCCAGGTGGGAGAATGAGGGAGTTGATGGGTCCCATAGTAAGACCAGTTGCACTGGGGCATGGTCAGAAATAACTGTGGGGAGGATATTGGTTTCTAAAACATTGTGTAAGTGTTGGTGAGATAAGTCAAAAGTCTAATCTACTGTATGAACCATGTACCCCAGACTGGAAGGTGTAATCATGGTCTGTGGCATGTACTAAGCACCAGATATCAACCAACTGGTATTCTGAGCTAAGTCGCAGGGTGGCCTGTACTCCCAGAGTGTGACATTCTTTGCCACGATCACTTCTGTCTAGGATGGGGACTAGTGTACGATTAAAATCACCCACCACTAGTATAGGAGTGTCAGTCTCCACCATTGCCTCTAGTTTTGCATTTAGATCAAGAAAAAAGGAGGGGTCATCCACATTTGGGGCGTAAATATTTACTGCAAGGAGATGGCCGTGTGGTGTATTCAGCATAGCAATAACCCATCTGCCCTGGGAGTCTGCTTTACTATTCAAAATTGACCGTGGAAGTGATTTATGTAGCAGGATAACCACACCTCTTTTTCTTTTGTAGGGGCACATGCGTGAATTTCTATTCTCACCCAATCTTTCACTAAACACTTATGATCCTGCTTGGTTATTTTTGTTTTCTATAAAAAGGCAACCTGGGAATTCAGCCTTTTCAAATGCTTTAGCACCTGTTTCCTTTTAGAAGGAGAATTTAATCCCGACAGTCCATGTTATAAACGGGGTCTCACCCATTACCTTGTCTGTAATGGAGCATATTGAACGAAAGGGTGCAAACAGCTGACTGGGGGGGAAACTTAAGGCTAACGCATTGCACTAATCCATGCTGTTGTACAATAAGTAGTTTTCCAGGGGTATCGGTTGAAAGGCAGACTGGAACATCAGATAAAATCGCATGCACAACTTTAACAGTTAACAGCATCATATAATAAAGTGACAGTAAAATCCTAACAGTGTTAAAGGAACACAAAATATTTAGAATTAGTGCGCAACTTTGGCCAGTGGTACAGGTGGGTATCGCAGGCCGAGGTCTCATTGTCCTCTCAGGGCTTACCGACCTGTCCTGTCGGGGGTGGAGAGTCTGTAAACAGACATGCGGACCAGCCCTATACAAGCATTTTTCTCCTCCAGGAGTTACAGAAGGAAGCAAAAAAAATTCCAATGTCCTCTGTAGCAGATCCAGGTATACCATAAGGGACTACAGAACATTATCCGGAAAATTCTTAGGGGCCTTTTACGAGAGCCATAGCTGCCTCATGTCTATAGTCCCTGCCACAGTATACCATTAGTACAGAGGCTCCCCCTAGCATATGGAGGGAGGAGGGACCCAAAAGGGGTGGTGCTTTACATGAGAACAAGTGATCTCAAGGTGGCAGAGGTCGCTATATTTTAGAGTTGAGCACAGGAGAGAACGGAGCATATTAGCATTTACATTCTGTTCTAATAATGTACTTCCTCCTGTGATCCTGCTATGGATGTGCATTGGAGATACCAGCATAGCCCAACCATGAGACAGAGAGCCTGTGAGCAACTGGTCCCTTCAGGGTTAATGTTGCAACACTTAACAGACAACCCCCATTCCCCCCATCGCCAGGCATGAGCCCAGATAAAACAACTAGCCTGTTAGAGCTCTAATATAATAGTGCTGGCATCCACAGTTAAGCAACAACATTTTCGTAATATAATAAAAGGAAAACAAAATGGCATAAGAGGCTTAGCAGCGCCCTATATTCTTTCCCTAACATGCGAGGCTATGGTATAGGGACTGATGAATAGCTATCCCAGACTTACATTAAACCTAACAGGAGTGCTTTTACTCAGTCCCATTAGCACTATATTAATATTATCTGGGATCCACCCTGCTCAATCCCAACCAAGCCATGAATACCAGAAAAAATTGAATCAAGGACACTTATCCAAGTTGGGTTCTGTGGTTCAGTTGCTTGAAGTGGTTCTGTCTGATTGGAATTGCTGTGCAGAGCTGGGAACTAAGGTCCATTCGATTCATTGACCACTGGGCTGGAGGGGAGGCTGTGCTCAGGTGGTCAGGGACAGTCAATTCTTGAGAGGAGGCCTCAGTAATAATGGCCTCCTGCACCATCTCCTCCACCAGGTATTCAGAAAAGTTTGTGGTCTCGTCCAGATCCACAGGAGTCAGCAAGGCAAACTGATTAGGGGATGAAAACTTACTGATTGCCTCTCTAGGGATCACCTGAGGAAACTCTTTGATTTGATTTCTGCGTCTGGGGAGAGTAGGACCCCTATGGTGCTCATCTCCCTGGACACAGAAAAGGATTTTGATCAAGTCTCATGGACCTTCCTGTTTGGGGTCTTGTGGAAATTTGGAATCCCCACCAATTTTTGTAAGTGGATCTAAATCTTGTACAGCAGGCCCTCAGCTAAAATTTGCCCCTTCTATTTAATCTGTACTTAGAACCCCTTTTTCTCTGATTACAGTTGTCTCAAAAAGTTAAAGGGATGATAGTCAAAGGGGAAAACTTTAAATTGTCAGCCTATGCTGATGATTTACTCCTCGACCTTGAAGATCCTGTCTCTTTCATTCCTGAGGCCCTGACCAAGACTGCGACCATTTCCAGCCTCATGGGATATAAGTTAAATTTTGATAAAACACAGGTAATGCCGCTGAACATCTACTGTATGTCTAAGCAGGATATTATAGATCTACATCTGTCTTGGGAACCCAAGGCCCTCACCTATTTGGACATTCGCCTATCGTGCCGCCTTTCCGAAATAGGTTCTCTTAACCTTCCTCCTCCTTTTCAAAGTATAAAGCATGACCTTGCCAGATGGACTGCCCTATGCTTAACTTTTTGAGGTTATTTTAATACTATCAAGATGAACATTCTCCCATGGCTTCCTTATCCCTTGAGAATGTTGGGGCCCTTACTACCTAAGACTTGGTTCTCTTCATCGCAAAGGCTCCTGAGCTGCTTCCTCCAGAGGGAGGGGGTGGTTCATCAGGCTCACTCCAAACTTACAATTCTGAGAGACAAAGGCAGCTTGCAGTTACCCCAATTTTATATTTACTACTTAGCTCTGCATGGGGCTAAGTTTCTACGGTGGGGTAATACTTCAGAGAGGCTTAGAGGGGAAAGATACAGGTCTCTTTGGATAACAATCAAGGCATCTCTTTCTCAGAAGTTGATATCCAACTCCCGAGCCTTTTGTATGCCAAATTATCTAGTCTGCCCAAGGCTTTGTGGCAGCCTCTCCTAGTGTGGTCTTTAGAGGCCAGGGTTCAACTGGAGCACTTTCTTCACCAGACTTGGCTTAGGTCCCTGTCTCAACCTGTTTTAGCAAGTCTGAACGTTTGCATTGGAGGTCAGTCGAGCCTGATGTCATTTTGTCTTCTCCTGAGTACAGTCTCTATGTCATCCGTTATAGACCAAGGCAAGCTGTTATCCCATGGGAGACTGCAAGAGAGCTTCTCAATTCCCCTCTTTCATCCCTTTAAATATTTGTAGTTGACTAAGGCGCTCACATCCCATTTTGATCGGGGCCCTTGGGAACTAGAGGATAATGACATGTTGCAACAGCTTTTCACTTTGAGAGCTCAACCTCACCTATTGACCAATCTCTATGCATTTTTGCAAGTGTCCAACCCTACCTCTCTATCTGGCATCAGTTTCTATTGGCAGCAGGCATTAGTTTGGCCACAAGATCTGAAACATTGGCAGTCCATTTGGCGCAACTTATATACATATATTAAAAGAGACTGTTACAGATGGACCCAATTCCAGATCCTCCATGATATGTATTATACTCCTCTTAGGCTATTTAGGATGGGGAGGTCCGGCACCTTGGAGTGGTTCCATTGTGGGTCGATTACTGGAGACTTGCTACATAAGTTATGGGAATGCCCCAAAGTGGCTTCCTTCTGGTGGACAATCCGGGATTCTTTAAACCTGGTGCTTGGTCTTGAGGATGCCTTTACTCCAGAAATCTGTTTGCTGGGGGACTACCCTCCTTCTCTACTTGGTCATCGCAAAGCTCACTTAGTGATTTTGATAGTGGCCAAAGTCATCATTTTGAGACACTGGCGGGAGGACTTAATGCCACTCTATAGGGAATGGTTCAATGAGATACTGCAGGCTATTATGACTGAGAAACAGATTGCCAGACTCAGATAAAGAGAAGACCTATTTTGTCAAAGATGGGAGATTTTGCACAGTCTCTTGTCTATACAGCAAGTTCCTAAATATAGGGTTGGTTATTCTGGGCCGTGCCTTTGTTTTGTTTGCTTTTCTTTTCCCTTTCTTTACATTAGCCTTTTGGGTATCTTTGTATGGTGCTCTGGGTTGGGGGTTGCAGGTGAGATGGTTCCTGCATATCTGGCTTGGGATGTTTTGTGTCTATTCAATCAGTGTGGGTCGAGGGGGTAGAGTGGGTTGGTTATTTTTTGCTTTCACTGCTGTGATTTTTGACACGGTACACTTCACATGTCTGTTATTCAATTTGGTGTATCAATAACATGACTATGACAGGTTTGTTTACAAAAAAAATTGCAGCTTCAACATCTGAAACTTTGGTGGCAATGGTATACTATGTGAAAAAGGCATCTGCAAAACATCAGCAAATTCCTTTAAACTATCCCACCAATGAGTTGGTTAACACTGTTTTTCACAGTTGGAAATGAATTGGCAACTCATAATGCACTGTTTTGCAACACTTAACCAGCTCACGAGCAATGTTTGTAAAATGGTTTTGCAACTCAGTTTGATTGCATCTGTAGATCAATCACAATGCAATGTACAGCTGAGTTGTAACTATTAAGAAACAGTTTGTGCATACCTTTGTACTGGATACAGATACTCTTATTCAATTTAATCAGAAATGCTAAAGAAACTCATTGGAGGAACAGTTTATTGTGAATTGTACTGTATATACACACACACACACATATGTGTTGCTATAGATAGAAATCCACGATACTCAAATCATAACACTGCCTCTGTGTACAGAAACACAGGTGATTGCAGCCACAGATGCAAATACACAATATCCAAATTACAGGACTTCTTTTGTCAATGCAGCCAGTGCTTCTGTAGCCTCAGATACTCATGCACACTGTAAGACATATGTACACTTGATGGAACTGTGCTTCTGTAGCCAAAGCTATAAGACATATACACCAACCTCTGGCTGCAGAAACAAAAGTTTCACAAAATCTATGATACCACCAGCAGACCTAGATAATGTTCAAGGGGGTAGCAGTCTTTCAGTTAATCAGCTGCATATAGAAAATCAAGTACTACATGATCCTGGACCTGACCTGGGCTTTTGATTTAATAAATCATGTTCTGCCCAGCATGAAGTTAAATAGTACGAGTATTTCCAGCTTGGTTGTATCCTTTCTTAGGAGCTTTTTAGAGGGAAGATCTCAGCAAGTGTTTATTGAGCCTTCACTATCTGAACTAAGGGCAAAAGTTAGAGGTGTTCCAGAGGGATCCATTCTTGGCCCCCTGTTATTTTCAATATTTATAAATCAAATCGCCTCTATTTTTTCAGTTAGTCATTGTCTTCCTTATGTGGATGACTTTATTTTGTATAGCCAGGTTTCGAACATTGAGCAGGTTAATATTGGGTTGTAAAGTGATTTTGGTAAACTTGGTCATTGGTTGTTACATAATCAGATGGTTCTAAATGTAAAAAAGACCAAGTGCATGGTTTCTGGGAGTGTGCCCCAATAAAACTGAATCCAATGTTTACATTTATATGATAGATCTGGCAATTTACTTGAATAGGTTAATGAATTTAAGTATTTAGGTGTCCTTTTAGACCCTAATCTAGGATTTCTTCCCCAAGTGAAAGTTGATAGAACAATAAATTGTAAATTGAGTCTGTTATATAAATTTAAGGCTTATTTATCAATGGAATCTCGCAAAACAATTGCTGGGGTACTTTATTGCCACACCTTGATTATATTTCTTCTTTACATTATAATTCAGGGCTGAGGGAGTGTAGGGTTTTGTGTGTGGCTTACAATAATATCTTCCGATTCATTCTTGGTGTTCCTCCGCTGACACATCATTGTGTTTTATATTCCTCTTTGAGCTGGCTATCGCCCAAATTAAGATTTGCCTATGAACATGTTAACGTGACTTATCATGCTATCCATGCTAGGAATTCATCTCCTTTATTTGATTTGGTTGAACATAGGGACTCATGGGTCAATTTGTGCTCTGATCAGGGTATTATTTTGAAAACAATTGTTAACAAGGGAATTTCTGCTTCTCGATCATTTGTATCATCTGCTGCTTGACTCTGGAATGATTTTCCTTTCTCCCTTAGAACCATTGACTCAGCTACAGGATTTAAGATATTATTTAAACATTATTTGTTATCCATTGATGTTTGTAATTATTAGTATGTAGTCTGTTATGTATTGTTTTATGTATTGTTGATTGTTCAGGTCAGACCTAAAAAAGGGCAATGCCCAGTGTCCTTACCTGGTTGAAATATTTAAAATAAAATAAAAAAAAAACACTGTCTAGTGAGGCACTTTGTACAGCGTGCATGAATACCTCTGGCTGCTGAGCTGCATGCACAATGGGGCCTTCTATCTACAGAAGTGCAGGCTCTCATTGGACCTGTGCTTCTGCAGCCATGAGTACTCATGCACACTGTACAACATACACACACAGGTGTGCCTGCATAAGCATAGGCCCCTGTGGGACCTGACTTTATGCAGCTGCAGATACAAATCCATGAAAGCAGCACATCTGTGCTACTGCATTTGTGCCATCTGGAAACAGCCGTGTGTTGTTTGTCTTATCTAATGATGGCTGTTTGTGGTTGCCTGTGTGGTCTTGTCCTTTTCCTCCTGGGATGGGGGAGGGCTGGGGAGTTAGGGTTAGAACCCTAGCACTGCATTATCTACTTTTGCCAGGTTAAGCTGAATCCTACATTTTGAATCATGCAACCATGTGTTTTGTCAAATTGTATATCTGCTAAATTGACATGGTGCAAAAGTATATTTGTTTAGAAAGTGTGTTTAAATGTGGTATATGATCAAATTGTAATATTAAAGAGGACAGGAAATGATTTCTAATCTGCAGCTGTTTGTGACATTCCCATTTGTAGAAATTATATCCATGAGCCTAAATGATCCATCTGTAACTGTACCTGCATAAAAAGTGATGTGAAAAACTATATTTTGCATGGTTTTGTTTTTATGGGCAGCATTCTGTTATAGTTCTCTTCAAGGAACCAGTGATCTGGAATTTTAACTAGGTCATGGTTTGAGCACAGAACTCTAAACATGGTTCTGATAGGACAATAGCTCATATTTAGCTTTCTGTACTCAAACCATGACATAGTAAAAACTCCAAATTACTGGTTCCGTGAAAGGAACCGCGCAGAATGTTATCCATAAAAAGGAAACAACTGAAAACACAATTTTTCACATCAGTGTTTATTCAGGTACAGTTCAATATTGCTCATTTGGAGGCAAGTGTTTAATTTCTGTTAGTAATAACATTAGTAACAGTTGCTAATTAGGACAGATTGCCTGTCCCCTTTAACTATGTAAACAGCACCACCTTGAAAACATATGGTTGTATTTCCATCTTCCTGCATTAAAGTAAAGATTTGTACTACTACTACATGTGTCTATTCTTCTTAAACACAGTACATTTATAACCTACGACCCTGCACACTGCACTTTGCTCTTTTGTACTCTGCCATGACAAGAGAAACATTTGTTTCAGTCTATCAAAATTACTGGAGTCACCATTTGAAACCTAGGACTCCTGTAACTTAAATGTGTGATCACAGAATACAGACTGTTGCATGGCTATAACCTCAGCCTAGGGAGTAGATGTATTCTGTGGGAGTTACAGTAACTCCCTAAACCTTACTGTAACTGCAGGTCTGAATTGGCTTGGGTTGTGCTGGTTAACATCCTAAATTTAATACCAGATAAATTCTCTCATGCACTGCATAGAGAGTAGCGCAGTGCTTTACATATAGTGACATCACTGTCGTAAAGACCATTGGAACGAGGCAGTACTGCAAAGTGTTTAAGAACTGCTGTGGAGGGGAGGGAGTGGTCTTCCTGTTCAGTGGTGATGGTGGTGTCCCGGAGCTCTGATCCAAGGGAGGGCAGGTCAGCTGTTCTGGGGGGAGGGTTGCCTTTATATTTAGTGGTGTTGTCATCCCAGAGCTCCGACCAGAGGGAGGGCAGGTAAGCTGCCCGGGGTGGGGGCTAGAGATGGTCAGAATACAGACTTTTGCATGGCTATAACTTCAGCCTGGGGCATAGATGTAGTCTATGTGAGTTACAGTAACTCCCTAAGCCTTACTGTAACCGCAGGTTTGATTTAGTTTGGGTTGCACTAGTTAATATCCTAAATTTAATATCAGATAAGTTTTCCCATGCACTCTATAGAGAGTAGCACAGTGCTTTACATATAGTGACATCACTGTCGCAAAGCAATTGGAGCAAGGCAGTACTGCAAAGTGTTTAAGAGCATGGAGATGCTAACCTGAAGAACTGGGTTTGAATCCCACAGTCACAACTTATATATTGTGTGACCATGAGCAAGTCACTTACCTGCCTTATGCTCTCAGGACACATCTAGAAACAAGGTTCAGCTTAGTGTGTCTTTCTTGGCCAAAAATTGTAAAATAAAATGAAATAAAATAAAAATAAAATCAATTGGCACCATGAATAGGCACATTTTGCCCTTAATGCCATCTCCAATGTCATTGATGAGACATTGAACAACACCTGCCCCAGCACTGAGCCCTGCAGGACCCCACTAGTTACCTCTCTGGTGCCAGATAACTCTCCCCCCAACAACCACCCTCTGGGTTCTGTCCTTCAGTCAGATTTCCACCCATCGGGTTATCTTTTCCCCAACCCCGTGATCCACCAACTTCCTGATCAACCTTTTGTGGGGCACTGAGTCAAAGGCTTTGCTGAAATCAAGATAGAGGATATCTACCACTTGGCCCCAGTCTACTGTCTTAGTGACACAGCCAAACAAATCAATCAGATTTGTTTGACACAGTCCCCCCTTCCCATGAACCCATGCTGCCTATCATCCTGGAGATCATGTGCCTCTAGATATTTTCTACAATATGCAAAGTCTGTATGTTGTTTACTGGAAGTCTAGTAGGGTAAGTTACTCTTTCAATATTTACAAATCTCAGAATTGTTTGTGCCACACAGGGTATTAACTAAAATAATGTATGGCACAAGGACAGATCTATTTTTCTGGCCTACGTACTGTATTTCTAGGTTGCAAGGTACATCATGTTATATAGAACCAAAGAAAAAACATTGATACTTTATTAAAACTTATGTAGCTGTGAAAATTTGTATTGAAAACACAGTGGGACGGATTTAGGATGCCAAATGCCACCATCCATAATACACCTTATTCTTACCTCCCTGTATTGTAGATTGCATGAAACAGGAAGCCCTGTCCTATGCATCACCAAGAACAGACCGTCTGCATTAGAAGTTGATCAATGCAAGATGCGTGGCCAGTGCTGTGGATACATTGTTAGCACAATGCACATTATCATGGCAGCCACCACCCCCCCCATGGGCACTGTTGTTGTATACATGAATGCGATCCATTGGGTCCGGCACAACAGCGGATGGCACCAAGCACAGCAATCACAACCCTGCTATATGGGCAGCAAAGTCCATCTGCTACCAATACAGGATGGAGTTTGCAGCTGAAGTAGTAGTGCTGCTGCTTCAGGAAGAGGAGGAGGTGAAGGAGTTGAATGCTGTAAATCAGGGGGTTCACAAGACTGCTGGCATACCCAGAGTAATAGATGCTCTCAACTACATACACATACCCATTTGTGCCCCAAACAACAACAGGTATGTCACCTGCAACTAGAACTGCTTCTAGTCAAAGAACATTCAGATATTGAGTTCCACAAACCAAACATTCACCAGTGTTATCGTCAAATATGGAAGGTTTAGCCTTGATTCCTTGAAGGGGACAGGAAATATGTGCTAATTAGCAGCTGTTAGTAATGTTACTACTAACAGAAATGAAAGACCTGCCTCCAAATGAGCCATATTGAACTGTACCTGAATAAACACTGATGTGAAAAATTGTGCTTTCAGTTGTTTCCTTTTTATGGACAACATTCTGCACAGTTCCCTTCATGGAACCAGTAATTTGGAGTTTTTGCTATGTCATGGTTTGAGTATAGAATGCTAAACATGAGCTATTGTCCTATCAGAACCATACTTAGAGTTATGTGTTAAAACTGTCACACAGTTAAAACTCCAGATCACTGGTTCCATGAAGAGAGCTGTAATAGAATGCTGCCCATAAAAACAAAACAATGCAAAATACTATTTTTTACATCACTTTTTATTCCTCTACAGGTATATATGGATCATTTAAGCTTGTGGATATAATTTCAACAAATGGGAACATTATAAACAGCTGCAGATTAAAATCATTTCCTGTCCTCTTTACTCTGGGAGAGTGCAGCTTACATGGAGGGACTTGCTGATGATTGAGGATATATGCTATCAATAACACACAACAGGGTGTGCATTGCTCAAGATCACCACATGCACTGGGTCAGCCACCCAAGAAGTGCAGTGATCTAGCAAAATACACACCCTGGAGTGTGTTATTGCACTTATACAATGGCTTTTGTACTTATAAGTATGTTTAGAAATTTAAATAATCATGATTACATATGTAAAAAATAAAAAATATATGAAAGAAATGGCTCAAATAGTTCCTCTGCTTGCTGGAACAATACTGTATTTTTGTCTTTGCTTAAGGACATTTGTCCAAATGAGGCTGCCGTACTTGTTGTTCCAGTAGTTTTTAATGGTTTACTGGTAGCCCCTCCTTCTATAGACACAGATACATAGTTTAAAACAGGAAACACTATAGTTTTTTTTTTTTTGGGGGGGGGTTATAGTTGAGAAGCTGTGTTTTCTATAATATAAGAACATAAAAACATCAGAATGTGACTGCAGAAGGGGACCATGAGATCCATCTGATCCATCTAGTCTGTCCATTTTGACAACCCCTCTACCTTATAATTTTCCTAGATTACCACAGTACTTGTCCCACGCTAACTTGAATGCCGTGACAGTATTAGATTCCACTACTGCTGTGGGAAGACTATTCCAAGGTCCCACCACTCACTCTGTAAAGAAGGAGCTTCTATGGCTGGATTTGAATCTACCTCCTATAAGGCCCATGTTATGTCCTCTTGTTCGTGGTAATTTGTTTTCTTGGAATAGGTGTTCCGTTTTACCTGATTTATCCCTTTCATGTACTTAAAGATTTCTGTCATATCCCCCTGTTTCTTCTCTGTTCAAGGGAGTACAATTGCAAGGGCCTCAGTCTAGCTTCGTATTGTTCCAGGTGTAAGCTGTGCACCATTTTTGCGGTCCCCTGCTGCACTGCCTCCAGGCGATCAATGTCCTTTCTGAGGTGCGGCCTCCAGAACTGTACACAATACTCAAGATGTGGCCTTACCAATGTCCTGTAGAGTGGCATTACCACCTCTTGTTTTCTATTTGAAATGCCTCTGCCTATACACCCGAGGATGCCACTGGCTTTTTGTGCCACCCTTTCACATTGTCTTCCTATTTTTAAGTTATCAGAAATCAGTACTCTGAGATCCCATTCAAGTTTTGATAGTGTCAGTTGTTCTCCAGTCAGTGTGTATGATCTGTTCAGATTTCTGTTCCCTATATGCATGATTTTGCAATGTTTGGCACTGAATTTCAACTGCCAGTTCCTAGACCATGCTTCCAGGCATCTTAGATCCTCTTCCATCGCTGTTGCACCTTTTAATGTGTCCACCCTATTGCAGATCTTCGTGTCATCTGTGAAAAGGCAAACCTTCCCCTGTAGGCCCTCAGCTTTGTCGCTGATGAACACAATTATTTATTTATTTATTTAGGGATTCAGATCACACCTTTGAGCTCAGTGATCTTTTACAAAGGTTCCACGTCAAACAGTGACAATGATAACAACAACAAACAGTTTATATACAATGCTTGAATAGTAGGTAGCTAGTATACAATAAGGTTACAATGTCATTCATAGTACCAATGGTGATAGTACAGCATCAAGAGCATTCAGCTAGGGTAAAGGACAGTGTTTATATGTAGTGAAGGAGGTAAAGAGGTGTAACACCTAGTGTGAGAGTCCGAGGAGGAGTCAAGGTGGGAGGTGGGAGACTTGGGGGAGTGGACAGCCAAAAGAAATGGCTTGTCTAGGAGGTTGGGGAGGGTAGTGGTAGTAGGTTGGTTTTAAGGTTGATCCAGTGGGGAAAAGGCACGGGGGGGGAAGGAAGGCAGAGGGATAGGGCAAAGTTGAAGAGTGGGGTTAAAAGGAAGGGGAAGGATAATGTGGGTGAGTGGGCATAATGGGTGTTAGAGTCCTAGTGGCAGTCACAAACTGTCCTAGTAAGAAGGTGTTGCCTTAGGCCATTTTTGAATTGCGAGATGCATTGGGAGTTTAAAATGTGCACTGAGATTTCATTGAGCCATTGGGGGGCCCTATAGCTGAAATCACACTGTCCCTGCACAGTTTGATGAAAAGGTGTTGATAGGGCCCCATCATCCTGCCTCTGGTGATATAGCTGGTAGCACTTGGTGTTAGGATGCTAGAAATGCATGGGGGATTTTACGCATTTCCACCTTTTTTCCAAGGAGACATGTTTGTACTGAACTCCATTCTCTAGGTGTGACCTTACCAGTGACCTCCTCTCTCCTACTACTGATCCCTCTAGGTATACATCCCAGCATCTTGTTTGCCTTTGCTGCTGCTTTCTTGCACTGCATGGAGTGCTTCAGGTCACTAGTGATCATCAGTCCTGGTTCCTTCTCCTCCTCTGATGCAGATACTCGGACTCCACCCAGGTAGTACTCTGTCCTAGGATTCTTGGCTCCAATATGCATAACATTTCTTGGCATAGAAGCCAAGTGGCCAGATCCTGGACACCTCCCTAGCTTTTCCAGATCTTCCTGTAGGTTCTGTATCCCTTTCAGCTGTGCCCACTGTCCCACAGAGCTTGGTGTCATCCATGAATAAGCACATTTTGCCCTTCATGCCATCTCCAATGTCATTGATCAAGACATTGAACAACACCAGCCCCAGCACCAAGCCCTGCGGGACCCCACCGGTTACCTGTCTTGTGCCAGATAACTCTCCCCCAACAACCACCTCTTTGTTATGTTCTTCAGTCAGTTTTCTGCCCATCTGGCCATCTTTTCCCCAACCCTGAGATCCACCAACTTCCTGATCAACCTTTTTGTGGGACACAGAGTCAAAGGCCTTGCTGAAATCAAGATACAGGATGTCTACCACTTGGCCTCTGTCTACTGTCTTGGTGACACAGTCAAAGAAGTCAATCAGATTTGTTTGACATGATCTCCCCCCCGCCATGAACCCATGCTGCCTCGCATCCTGGAGACCATGATCCTCTAAATATTCCACCAACCTTTTCTTTAGTATGGTCTCCATGAGCTTGCCCACAATGGAGGTCAGACTAACTGGTCTGTAATTCCCTGGGTCATCCTTGGGAATGCTTTTGTGGAACAGCACTACATGTGCTGTTCTCCAGTCCTGTGGTACTATGCCTGTCTCTAGTGAGCTATTAAATAGGTCTGCCAGTGGCCCTGCCAGCTCCTCAGCCAGTTCCTTTAGTACCCTTGGATGTACTCTGTCCGGACCTGGTGACTTGTCCACCTTCAATGCCAGCAGCCCCTCCCTCACTCTATCCTCCTCTATCACCACATCCGTGCCCAACCCCACTCCTCTTATCCCTCCTGAAGGCACTGGTTCATCTTTTTCCTAGGTGAAGATGGAACAAAAGTATTCACTTAGTATCTCTGCTTTTCTCCTATTTTCCTCCACCCTATCCACCCCTTTCTTAAGCCTAATAATTCCTTCTTTCTTGTCCCTATTCTCACTTATATAGTGAACAGTAGCCTTCTCCCCCTTCTTAATTCCTTTAGCTATCTGCAACTCATTCTGTGTCTTTGATGTCCTGACTTTCTTACTTGCCTCACTAGCCAACCTTAGGTAATTTTCCCTATCTACCTCTCTCTTGGTCTTCCTGAATTTTCTACAGGTCAACCTCTTTTCCCTTACTGCCTGGGTAACTCCAGAACTGAACCAACTGGGCACTTTGTCCATTATGTTCTTACCCCTGAGTCTAACACACACATCTGTGGCAACCATTATGCTTTCCTTAATGATAGATCACCTTTGGTCTACCCCATATCTGCTCTGATACCCACCATATGGCTCCTTAGCACTTCACCCATTTTCCTGAAGTCTGCCCTCCTGAAATTCAAGATTTTGGCCTAAGTCAGGATGCTTTCCCTGCCCATATCCCACTGGATCCACACTATGCAATGGTCACTTCCTCCCAGTGGCTCCCTGACCATTATTTCCTGTACATGCTCCCCATTTGCGAGCACCACATCAAGAATTGCCTCAGTTCTTGTTGGTTCAGTGACACCCTGATTCAGAAACCCACTCTGCTGTTCTTCCAGCATCGCCTGACTCCTAGCACATGTCGGTGATGGTATGCTCCAGTACACCTTAGGCAGGTTGAAGTCCCTCACAATTACCACCTCTCCTTTCCTCGCAGCTACCGATATTTGTGAGCTCAGTTCCCTGTCCCTCTCCTCATCCTGACTGGGTGGTCTATAAACCACCCCCAACCTCACCTTTCTCCATCTATTGGACCTTAACTGAACTCATAATGCCTCCAACACCCCTTCTTCCGACTCCTCCTTAATGCAAGTTATTCCCTCCCTGATATAAACTGCCAGCCCTCCCCCTTCCTGACTACCCTGTCCCTCCTGTATAGCTAATATCCAGGGATTGTAATGTCCCAGTCATGGTGTGATGTTGCCCAAGTCTCAGTTACTGCAGTTATGTCCACCCTCCCGTCCGCTAATAGTGCCTGCAGGTCTTCCATCTTGTTTCCAAGACTCCAAGCATTCAGAGACACCACCCTTCACCTAGAATCTGACCTTCCTGCTCTTCCCTCTATTCTTCTATTCACATTTATCCTTTCTGTGTGCACCCCTCCATGTACCCTTGTTATGTGTTCCTCACCCCCTCCACCTTTTGCTAACTGTGTTCTTGCCTCTTCAACCTCCTCCTTCCAGATCACTTCCATCACTGTGAGGGGAGGATTTCACTGACCTCCTCCTCTCAGAATCTGTGGGCCTGCAAGCCCTTTGCCCCCCCCCCAGTAGTTTAAATTTAGTGTAGTGGTTATGTATTCCTCCAGTTTGTCCCTGAGTACCCTCAAACTCTCCCTAATGAGGTGTAGCCTGTTTGGTGAAAAGAGTGCTTTGTTTAACCGGGTCTCCTCCCAGCCCCCAATACAGATGAATATCTCCTGCACCATTTCCTCAGCCAATCATTGAAATCATATCTTTTTTCCTGGCTGTGCTGGCCCTTGGTACTGGTATCACCTCTGAAAAGGCCAGTGAACTTCCTTTCTCCCTGCAGATCTTCCCTAACTTCCAGAACCTACTTTGCACTACCTGCACCTCCTCCCTGCCAGCTAGGTCATTGGTTCCCAAATGATAACTAAGTTGGGTTTTTCTTAAACCTCCCTTACTATTTCCATTTCTTGGGCCCACTTTTCCCACTGTCATCCCTGGTATATAAACCACCCTCCTGCTTGCATTTGGGTCCCCTTTCCTTCCCCAGTGAATACCACTAATTATGAAATATCCCACCTATGATTGCCACTCTTCCATCCCTTGCATTTGTGCTCCCCGTCCTTCCTTTCTTACCTTTGGTGCTAGCTGCTTCCTCACCTAACTGCTTGCTCTGCACCCTGGTAAACTCATCTCCCACATCCACAATGTATCTCCTTAATTGTTTTTCCATCTCCCAATCTGCCCCTCCCTTTTTGACTACCTGCATCTGATTTTACTTTTCCCTCCCCACTTCCTTTCCTTTTCTCTCCCTCCCCCCCTTCCTCCATGCCATTTTACCTGCCTCCTTTTCCCTGCTCACCCTGATTAGTTCCCCTCATCTCTCCTGTACTCCTCCTCTCAAACCAGGCTCAACCTGACCTCCTACCTCACCTCCTGCTACCCCTCCCTCATTACAGACAGTGGTGTAAATCTATTCAATAAAGGCACCACTTTAGAATTTCCCACCCCTGATGCTGCTCTCACATCCCCACCCCTTCCCCTCACCACTTGCCATTCCTCCACCTTGGGCTCCCTATTCTTCTGAGGAACAGATACTCCTGTATAGTGGGTGTGTCACCCCACTCCCATAACCTGCCTGATTCCATCACTCCCCTGGGTATCACCCCCTCTGCTTTTCCCTCCACTGCTCTGCTCCTCTGACTTCCCACAACATCCACCCCAGCTCCCATCTGAGCAGCCTTATTTCAGCCCTTAGCAACTCAAGGCTCTTACATATAGGACATCCCTCTATACACCACATCACCCCGGAAAGACTGTTGCCCCACAGCTATTGCAGTTTACCACTCTTCTGCTTCCCATACATGTACCTAGTCCCCCACTTCCTCCAAGTCCAGCTTCTCCTATCCTCCAGTTATACATAACTATAAAATAACTATAACATTCAAAAATATATCAATTTATATCTCATTTTACCATCAAAAGGTATCAACAATCACAATAACCTACCTTGTACTAATACAGATTCTATCACAGAACCAGAACACAATGCAAAAACATCTGCTAATCAGCAACAACAAACAGGTGACAACATAACAAGCTGATATAGCTTTTTTAAAAACAGAAAAAAATGTATCTTTTAAACCAGAAGAAATCAGCAGTCCCAAAAGCACCTTGAACTAAAAGAAATAACACAGTACCACACTATTGCCATAGTTACTAAACAGCTCTAAAATATTGGAAAAAGAAGGAAAAATCAGAGACAGCACAAAAATATATAATGTACTGTAAAGTATTAGGCAATAGGTATACACAGTTGTTTAACAGAGAAAATAAAGTACCTACCAAAACAGACAGAATACCCCAAAATGATACTTAGATTCTCATTATCAGACACTGCCAAAAGCACGTACAGAAAGGGTTTTAACTGTAGTATTAAAATTAACCACATCAGATTTGAAACATCACACTAACCAAATGTGTTGAGCCTTTTGACTTCCAACCAATATCTACCACACACATTTTATATCTTCCTAGAGCCTACAGGGTTATTTTTCACAATCACCAAAATTTACATAAAACAAAACAATTTTTAAACAGAAAAATATAATAAAAAGCACTTAACTTTGGGAGCTCTTCTCAAACACAGCCACTCAGCTCAGAATTCTAGAATCAGGCATGGCGAAGTACAATCAAATAAGACAATACCTTGCAAAGATAGAAACAGAGAGACATAGAAACATAGACTTTGACAGCAGATAAGGACCAGCTTGGCCCACCTACTCTGCCCATTTCCCTACCTTCAGGATAAGCCGCAGATCCTAGCAACTAACAGCCTATTTCTTCTTACCCCACAAGAATTGCCTTATGTCTGTCCCATGTATTCTTGAATTCTCCCACAGTTTTAGACTCCACAACCTCCTCAGGAAGGCTGTTCCATGTGTCCACCACCCTCTCCGTGAAAAACTACTTCCTCACATTGCCCTGAACCACCCCCATCTTTAAATTGTGTCCACTTGTTCTTGCACATCTCTTTTCTGAAAGATGCTACCCTCTTGGCAGTACCATAGGGAGGGTGGGGCGGGTGGTGCCCTGCACTGGGCGCAAGTCTCTGAGGGCTCAATTTTCATGTCTGAGGCTTTTTTTTTTAATTCACTTTGCGGCAGTGCTACCGCTTTAAATGTTTTTTTTTTTTTTTTTTTTTTTCTCTTTTGGCTCTGAGTTGACTTGACTGTGCGATTATAACTACCTGTTAGCAGGGGTGCACATGCTGAAGACCAGCAAAGGGGGGGGTCACATGAGATGCGCTGCTATTAACATTCAAGAAATTCAGCAATCGGGTAGAAAAGGTCTTGGAGATCAGAACCCTGTGTGGCTGGACATAATAACGCAATGTACCCACGGCATTCAAAAATGAGGGTCCTAGGCAGCTTTTCAAAAGATGGCAGGCACCACTTGGAGCCCTCTGCTTTCTTGGGGAGACCAAGGATTTGGGGCAAGGATTATTAGTTTATTGCGGTGGTGCCACCTCTGACCCACAGTATTCTTCCAGCAGAGATCAAACTCTGCATCAACGTTGTCTTTCCAGTGCTCCATGGAGATTAAGCAGACCCTTCTCCTTCGCTGTTTGCTGCCTGGAGGTCCCCCAGAGAAGATTGAAGTGCTTTAAACTCCTTCATAAGTTCCTTCATTTTGATTTCATTCTTGAAGGGGACGAACTCAGCCAGAAAATGGTCCTCCAATAAGGGGGGCAGCCTGGTGCAGAAGTAGAAGTTTTCCAGTTCTCGAATTCCCGGAACTGGTGGCCTGGTGCTTTGGCCTTAGAAGATTAAGAGGTGATATGCTTATGGTTTTTAATTTAATAAATTCACCAGATCTAATGGAAAATGTGGTCTAACACTCTCCAAAAGGAGACATGTTCCAAGACTGCATAATTAACAGCTTGAAGTAAAAACTTACAAAACTAGCAAAAGGGGAAACTTTTTTCCAATAACAGCATCCACTGTATGGAACACCTTGCCACAAGAATTGGTAGAGGCAACTAGTGCCACTGTCTTTAAAAACAAATTAGATGTTTGGTTGAGGGATAATAGATAAATAATGTCCCACATAGTGTGGGGAACAGTCCCGATGGGCTCTGGCCTTCTTCTGTTCTTTCATACCAAGTAAGTAATACCAAGTAAACATGCTCTATATCCCATAGAGTTCATCTGCCTATTCAACTTACTCCCTACTTCATGTCATAGTCCGCTGTTGTGACATCACAGCCTGTTGCCTTGGCGTAATTGGGATGTCACAAGCAGTGCATTATGACATCAGTTAGGAGAAAGCAACATGAATGGATGAACTCTTCAGGAGCAAAGATCCTATTTTTATGCAAATGACCTCAGTAATAAATAATGGGAGGAGAAATACAGAACTCGTGTGAAATACAAGCTGAGCTGTGTCTAAATATTATGTTTTGTTAAAGTTGTCCTAATGTGTAAGTTGTGCTTTTAGAGCAGGTCACTGTAATGTTTCCAGCCCCTTACAAACAAACATGGTAGCTGGGATCTGTTCAGTGTTGAGGGGTATTAAAGTACAATGCACTTCAGATCAGTAAACATAGGCAAGACCCTAGTGTGTACCCCAGGAAAATGGAGCCACTTCCTGAACCTGCTAAGGCACCCACAGCCCCCTCTTGTATGTTCCAGTGACTGCCTTGGGGCATGTTAGCAGGTTCAGGAAGCAGCTCTCTTTTTCCTGGGGTACACATTAGGGGTCCTGTAATTTTTTTACTGGACTGAAGCTCATGGTATTTTTAATACCCATCAACCCTGGAGCAGGTCAGCTACTGTATATGTTTGTAAGGGGCTTGGAACTTTACAGTGAACACCTGCTCTTTAATCAAGATTTTTTTTCCCCTCACCAATTATCTCCTCTATCTACATCTTCTTCCACATTGCCAGCTAAGATGGCAGAAGCCCTCTGCCATCTTAGCTGGCAATGTGGTATCAGGAAAGATACGGAAGTGTAGACTAGTAGTAAATGTTATTTGTTGGAACTTGATTAGCAAAGAGAGCTTTATTTACTTTTTCCAGACAGAGTTTCCACATCTCATATTTCAGAGGAGCAAAATATTCCTGAAAACAGGGGTAGGGAACATGTAACAAAAGTATGTTTTTCTTCAAGAAAAGCCCTAAAACTCACCTCAGAGCATGTAAACCTTAGAGTTATTTGGGGCCTTACAGCCCCAGACCCCCTGCTCTTTCTGGGGATGGCCAAATTAGTCTCTTGTCCAGAGCACCAAAATGCCTTCCTACAGCTCTGCCTCTTGGACTTTGTTGATTCCACTGTTGTACCTAAAAGTTTCTGTCATGTCCCCCCTCTTCCTCCTTTCCTCAAGGGTATACATATTAAGCTCCTTTAGTCTCTCCTCATA
The DNA here is from genome assembly GCA_016271365.2 of Neoceratodus forsteri. Lineage (NCBI taxonomy): Eukaryota > Metazoa > Chordata > Ceratodontiformes > Ceratodontidae > Neoceratodus > Neoceratodus forsteri. The sequence goes on along the minus strand of JADMNL010000035.1, from coordinate 25,162,349 downwards.
CAGCTTCTCTTGCAGACCCTGCACCATTTTAGTTGCCCTCCCCTGTACTGCCTCTATTCTATGTCTTTGCAGAGAGGGGTTCTCCAGAACTGGGCACAGTACTCCAGATAGGGTCTCACCAACTGTCTTTACAGAGGGATAACAACTTCCTGTTTTCTGCTGGTGATGTGTCTCCCTATACATACCAGTATACCCCCAGCCCTCCCTACTGCCTTCTCACATTGCTTGCTAACCTTAAGGTAATTTGATATGATTACCCCCAGGTCCCGTTCCATTTTTGTTGTTGTTACTACCTCCCCCCCATTGTGAAATCATCCCCTAGGTTTTTGTTTCTCAGGTGCATTATTTTGCACTTCTTTGCATTGAATCCAAGCTGCCATACTTCTGACCATTCCTCCAACCTTGCAAGTCCCTTCTCATCCTTTCCACACTCCTTGTATCAACCCTGTTGCAGATCTTGTGTCATCTGCAAAGAGGCATATTTTCCTTCCAGTCCCTCTGCAATGTCACTTATAAAGACATTATAAAGGACTGGACCCAGTACTGAACCCTGCGGTACCCCACTAGTAACCCATCTTTCTTCAGAGTGGACTCCATATAGAATTACCTTCTGTGTCCTGTTGTCCAGCCAGTGTTTTACCCAGGCTATCACCCTGAGACACACTCCCAGGCTGGTTAATTTGACTATTAATCTTTTGTGTGGGACTGTGTCAAATGCCTTGCTAAAGTCTAGGTAGGCCATGTCCACAGCCCCTCCCTGTTCTACCTTTTGGTCACCCAGTCAAAGAAATCAATTAGAGTCATCTGACATGACCTTCCTATTGTGAACCCATGCTGCCTTGAGTCCTGTGCCCCAATGGCCATTAGGCACTCAACAATTCTTTCCATTCTTTCCTTCAGAAGTGATTCCATCACTTTCCCTACCACAAAGGTCAAACTGACAGGTGTGTAGTTTACTGCCTCTGTCTTGGTCCCACTTTTGTGAAGGGGAATCACGTCCACCTTCAGGTGCCACACCTTTCTCCCATGATTTGTTAAAAAGGGTAGTCAGTGGTTTCACTAGTTCTCCCCTTAATTCTTTTAGAATTCTGGGATGAATTCTGTCAGGCCCCATTGCTTTGTCCACCTTCAGTTTTAGGAGTTCTTGCAGAACCCTTTCTTCTGTGAAAGGACTGGGATCGACCCCCCTATCAAGAGTGCTTCTGTTAATTGGATTAGGCAACTCCCCCCTCCTCTTTTGTGAATACTGAGCAGAAATATTCATTCAGTATCCCTGCTTTTTCACTGTCCCTCTCTGCCCACCCACCGTCCATTCTATTCAGCCTCACTATCCCTCCCTTTGTCTTTCTACAATCCCTGATTATCTATAAAAGGTTTTATTCCTCTTCTTAACCAAGTTGGCTATCTTTTCCTCAGTTTGGGCCTTTACTATTCTGAATTCCCTTCCTGCTTCCTTCTGCCTTAACTGGTACAACTCTCTGTCCTGCTCCTTCTGTGTTTTGTTATACTTCCTGAATGCTATCTTTTTCTCCCTGACTTTCCCTGTCACCTCTTTTGAGAACCATAGTGGCTTTTTCTTTCATTTTGATTTGTTTATTTGCTTCACACAAAGGTTTGTTGCCTCTGTGATGGCAGTTTTGATGTTTCCCCATTGTTGCTCTACCCCTTCTTCTAGCCTGTTTGCTAGTGCTTTTCTAAGGCACTCTCCCATCTTACCAAAGTCAGCCCTCCTGAAGTCCAGCACCCTCACTTTTGTATGGCTTGACTCTGTAGCTGAGTTTATTGTAAACCACACTGTTTGATGGTCACTTGTTCCCAGACGGCAACCCACTTCTAGATCTGAAATCCTCTCACTGTCCCCATTTGAGAGTACAAGGTCTAAGATTGCTCCCTCATGAGTGGGTTCCGAAACTTGCTGTCTGAGGCATGACACCTGTAGGCCATCGAGAATGGCCTGGCTCTTGGATGTGGCTGCAGCAAATGTGCTCCACTTAACATCTGGCATATTCAGGTCTCCCATCAACAGTATCTCCCATTTCTCTGCCATTCTAAGAATGCCTTCTATCATATCCTTGTCCATTCGCTCTCCCTGACATGGGGGTCTGTATACAACCCCTGTGCGGATTGTGGTGCCATCTCCAGTTTCTAAAGTGACCCACAGTGCCTCCTCTCCTCCTCCTCCTCCCTGTTTACTCTTTTGTTCAGTCACTTTTATCCCTTCCTTTACATAGGGAGCCACTCCTTCCCCTCTTCTCCCCTCCCTGTCTCTCCTGTACATTATGTACCCTGGTATGTTAACATCCCAGTCATGGTTCTCTGTGTATCATGTTTCTGTGACTGCTACGATATCCAGGTATCCCTCTTCCATCAAGGCCACCAGTTCAGGGAGCTTGTTGCCCAGACTATGGCCATTGGTACTCATTATCCTCCATTTCCTGATGGCCTTACTCCTTTTTGCCCCATCCCTGTCCTTATTGCCTTTGTCCCTTTCTCCATTTACCCCTGCCCTTTTCCCCCTCAACATCTCTATATTGGTGTTTACCTCACTTACTATCCTGACTTTTTGGGGGGTCTAGGATTTCCCTGCTCCTTTCCAGTGCCTCCCCCTTGGCAAGTTTAAATGCTTGCCAAATGAACTGGAAAGATGATTTTAAAGGGATAAACTTGGAATTAAAGTGGCAAAGGTTTAAGAACAAATTGCATTATTGCGTTGGTCACTTCATTCCACAAAAAATCTAATATAATAAAAAGGGCAGAATTCCAGTGGTGTGGTTTAATAACAATACTGCATTACTAGACTTATCAAATCTTGGAAGAAAGCATATTGCAAGTACAAAAAGAATCCCTCCTCAAATAACATCGAAAAATATAAGACTACAAGCAAAATGTGCAAATCAGCAATTAAAAATTCTAAAATGGAATTTGAACTAGGTTTAGCAATATCAATGAATGATAATAAAAAGAAATTTTACAGTTACCTAAATAGTGCCAGAAAGAATCAATCATCTGTTGAACCATTGCTGATAGACAACAAAGAAATATGGTATGCACCCAGTAAAGCGTCAGCATTAAACAATTACTTTGCAAGTATTCATATGCAAAAAGCAGATATAATACAGGAAGAAATGGCAGAATTATGTGTAGGTCTCTCAAACAAAAAAACATGTTATCACAGATACTGTTGTGGCAGGTAAGGTCAAGGAATTAGATACATGTAAATCCCCATGGACTGATAAACTTCACCCCATTTTATTAAAGAACCTTGCAAATATTATTTCTGCACCATTTATAGACATCATCAATACCTCACTTGATGAAGGCCTCATAGTCTAAGACTGGAAACATGCTATTATAATCCCGATTTACAAAAAAGGAAACAAGAAACAACCTAACAACTTTCGTCCAGTTAGCCTGACATTAATTGTAAGTAAAATGAGAGATGGTATTATAAAAGATATAATATGTGAATATATAACAAAAGAAGGTCTGTTGGATATTAGCCAGACTGGATTCCAGAGGGGTCAATCATGTCAGACGAATTTATTACATGTTTTCAATCCAGTAAGCAGTGCCTTAGATGCTGGACTGCCTGTTGATGTCCTGTATTTGGACTTTTCAAAAGCGTTCGCCACACTACCACATAAGGAGCTTATTGTGAGACTCATAGAAATAAGTTTAGGTATCAAACCAGTTAAATGGATCAGCTTATGGTTAAATGGTAGAAAACAACAAGATAACTTAGCTTGTCATTTGACATCGGCAGTGGAGGTCACTAGTGGTGTTCCTCAGGAATCTGTATTGGGCCCACTACTTTTCATTATATTGTATATGTCACACCTCTGCAAAGTACATCAGACTGCTGGATCTCTAAATTAGCTGACAACATTAAAGTGGGTTGTATTGTTAACAATAACATATCTATAAACCAGTTTCAAACCAAAATAAATTGAATAGGTGACTGGGCTTTACAAAACAAGTTAAAATTAAACCTTGAGACGTGAAAGATTATACACATGGGTCAAAACAACATTAGTTCAAAACGTTATCTTTACAGTAATACCATGACAGAAGCGAAAACAGAAAGAGACCTAGGAGTGATGATATCTGAAAACCTATCACCTTCTATTCACTGTAAGACTGTAGTAAGTAAGGCCAATACAATTATGGATCATATTTACAGAAACTTCAAAAGTAGAGACAGTAGTGTTAAAGTCCTCTTATACAGGTCCTTTGTTCGACCAAGGCTAAATAATAAACAGTTGGATATCGCTAAATGTAACACTAATAAGAGACAAAACTTTTTCTCTATAAGAACTCCTTATCTATGGAACACTCTTCCACAAGACATTATCGATGCAACTACTATAACGTCTTTTAAAATGAAAATAGATAAATGGCTAACCAGATAGAATCATAACAATGATCCACACATGTGGAGGACAATCTTGATGGGCCTCGGCCTTCTTTTGTCCTTTCAACCAAGTAACCAAGTAAAATGTGAGCACCCAACAACATTTCTGACATTAGGTTACTATAGGGGATGCAAAGAAAAATGACTAGGAGCATAAACCAATTAATGAATGTAGATTGCCAAGACAGATGCAGAATTCTTGGACCATACAGCCAGTTGTATAGATGACTGAGGAGAGATCTGTGTCTAAAATACAGAACTGTTACCAACAATGGTCTCTGGGAGACCATAGGATCGATGGGAATAAAAGAGAGACATAGTAGGTTCCACCAGCTTCAGCTTAAGGGTGGGCAGTATAGAACGAACCAAAGAGGCCAATGGATAAATCAGAGAATCATCAACATATGAAATAGAGTTCCTAGTAAAGTGGTAGACAGTGAATTATTTGATATCTTTAAAAAATCTCTAGATAACTAAATGAACAACAGAAAATATGTTGTGAGGTAACTACAACATGGTCTAGCCTTATGGCTTATGACTCGGATCCATTTTGTGATTCTGTGATTTTGTGATCTGTAAGATGGATTCCAGGAGCTCCTTCTCGTGGTCCTTATCCTGGGATGGAGGTCTATATACCACACCAACACAGATGGATGTCTTACTCCCTGCACTGATGGTGACCCAGAGGACTTCTGTGTTGGTGTTTAGTCCTTGGGTTTCATGGCGTTGATGCTGTCTTTTACATATAGTGCAACCCCACCTATGGGGAGGATAGACAGGCTCTAGCAAGCGAGGATGTGTGTCTGCTGCCTTCCCTGCTGCTGGACAAAGCTTAAGAAGCAGTACCCATGGGCCGCTGCTGGAGGTTTAGAGCTGGGTGCTGGAGTTCCAGGTCTCTATGCACTGCATTTCCTCAACAGACCCTCTGTGCTCCTTGTCTCCTCCACTAAGCCCCACTCTGCTTTGGTTCCCTTTATATAGCTCATCTACCCTTTGTTCTTTTTGAAAGTACACGCCTGGGTGCCTCACGCTATCCTATAGGACAAGCTAATGTGACATCACTCTATGGAAGCCATTAACACTGGGGGCTCCAAGGAAGGACTACCCTGTAAAACAATATGTTAGGAACTACATAAAACAAACATACAGAGGAGCAGAACAGTGTAATCAGGCCGGAAAGTGAAAGCACATTCGATGCTCATGTCTTTCACACACCACCATGCCTGTCTTTCAGAGACTGCCACTTACGTTTTTTAAATGGGGAACTGAAATGAAAAGGTAAATACCAAAGTGATTTCTGCCTTATATTGGGGGGAAAAGGTGATGTGAGAAAATAATATACTTAAGAATGTTATTTGTCAGATCATGATGCCATTAGTGAGGGGAAAACATGGCTTCCAGACTGTTTACTTGGGAGGTTCTGTGTAGGGATATGTGAAAAGGCTAAACACCAGACTGACCATGTGGTGGGCAAAATCACCACATGGTCTTGTGACTGGTTTTATCCAATTAGGTTACTGAATTTTGTCTAGCCATTTTACAATACTAGATAACGTGCATGAGGCACAGGCTGCATAGGTGCATGCACACATGTAACTGGCCTACTAACCCTTGTCCCTGCTGTGTTCTACGTAATGCCAGCCACCCACTCCAATCCTACTTGATGATACCCCTAGCCAACCTTATAACCCAGACAGAATGAAGGTGCAGTGCTGCACACATTAACACACAGAGAACAATCAGTAATAAGACGCTTTGCATCCTTGAGATGAGATTCTGGTGCCTGTAAAAATCAGGTGGGGCCTTCAATACAACTTTGAGGCCATATGCAAGATAGTTGCAGCCTGTGCCATCTTATACAACACTGTAGTACACCAGCCACTATACCTAGATATAGATGATACTGACTGGCATGATGATGGAGTGAGCAGTGAGGCAGAGGGAGGGGACTTTGCCCAACCCAACAAGGGGAGAAATGTGGGCATTGCTCATAGTGTTACTTCCCTGACCATGTATGGTACATGCACACCCCACATACTGTATCTTTGCCACCTGCCCAAATGTTGATCCCACTGCAATGTGTATACACACACAAATGTGAAGATCTGGTCTTCACAGCCCCTACATTAAAAATCAACACAGATACATAAGGCTTCCTTAGTTTCTTAGGCCACACAGGCAGCATGCTGCAGTGCAGTCAACATATGTGAATATTTGCCAGGTGCACATGTATGCCACTGTGAGGTGCACCATTTCCAACACTAGGTGCCCTTGTATCACTATTGTGACCTTTCCTTGACATGCCACATACTGTCTTTCACTGGTTGGGGTGAACTATTCACAAAATGCATGCATGTCAAGAATGGCCTCTGTGTGGCAAATGGCACACTGTGACTGGTCTCCTGGAAAGGTGCCTTAGCTGCAGGATCAGAGAGCTTCATCTGTTCACCTGCACTCACACTAGTGAGGTGACAGCAGGGGTATATCAATGGGTCAACTGTTCTTCCACTGTTGCAGGAGGACAATGAAAAGGCAGACATCCTGAACAAATACTTTTGTTCAGTATTCACATATGAAGCAGACGGGGAAGGGACACAAAAAAGTTAAAAAAAAGCTATGCAGGGAGGGAGGGAGGGAGGGAGGTGGATGGTATCATGTCAAATGACTGCACCAAAATGAGCGACTCATAAATGAGCACATCATTTTGGTCACTTTCAGGTTCAGCTACTGTAGAGGGATAGCAAAGGACGGAATAGCGAGGGAGGATTGGAAAAAATGGTGAGGGGAGGGAATAGCATTGGGATGGAAGGAAGAGGGAGGGAGGGAAGGAGGAAGAGGGATGGGCTAACTAGGGATGCTGTTGAGCTACTTGTGTAGCGTAGCAGGTAGGTATACCAGGTACAGTAGTGGTGATCCAGGGCTTTGGACTACAAACAGGTATGGTATTTTATTTTTGGCAGGTGTTGTTCTTCTTTTTACAAGTTATTGCCATCCTCGGTCCCTCATCTTTCCTCTAGTGTCCCCCCCCCCGGAGATGATTATTAAAGTATCAGATATGCACCAATTTAGTATTTGGTGTATATGGTTGTGTGATGTATTTGTGTTTGCCAGGATGTACTCACTGATGTGCGAGTCGCTGAAAATAATTTGCTCTTGTGACATGGAACAGCAGTGGACACTAGACCTTTCTTGGAAGTAAGAGTCCCAAAGGGACTTGCTAATTTGAAAGCAGACAAAGCAGTGGAACCAGAGAGGGTGCATCCAAGGGTACTGAGGGAGGCCAGGGGAAATACTGGCTGTACTTCTGACAGTACTTTTTAACAGTTCACTGGAAACAGGAGTCATTCTGGAAGTGTGGAGGTGGGTCGATGTAATCCCATAACACAGACGTGATAGCGGAGAGGAAGATGGCAATTATAGATCAGTCAGCATGACATAAGACAGAGAAGACAGAGATGGAAGACAGATGACCATTCCAGAAGTATTTTGCACAGTTTCTGTTTGTCAAAGACCTGCTGCATGCTGCGGTTGCATGCTTTCTCTGGTGTCACTGTTTTGATGACCCTTGTGTCACAAGTGTTTATTGCATCCTTAGGAAGTGGTGAGTAGATGCAGGGGCACCCAGTATAGGTCTTAATGCACAGCTGACAGGTCTGTCACACCCCTTTGACTCTACATCATGAGTTGCCATGGCAACATTGCTATCTGGTGAGTGACAATGCCTGCATCATTGGCAGTCCCTAAATCCAGTCCAATGTGTGCATATAAAATATTTAAAGACTCAATGAGTTATGTAGAGGTCCCAAATATCCCTAATGCTGGCCCTCCCTGAAGGCCCTTGGACAGACCCGGAGGCCTTTGCCAATCTCTTTCATGACTGTTGCCATTCAGTGATGCATCTTGGTACTGTCTCAATTATGCTCTGCTTTGGGGCAACCAACTTATCTTCTGCACTCCTAGTCACCAGTTTAGCCAGCCTGCATAGGTTTCTGAAATCCACCAAATTCAAGTGTAGCATCCTGGACTTTTTCTTAATCAAGTAGGTCCCCTATTACCTCAAACTCACTATTATAATGGTTATCATTACCAACTGGAGACCCTGCCATGACAATGTCACCCCTGCAATTCATCAGTAGATGCAGAACAGTATTCCTACCCTTCACATTGTTAACATGCTGAAGGAAGAATGGATCCTTTACAGCTGACAAGCAAATCCTACTTCTTTCCCATAAAACCTTTTCATATCTCAATCAATGTCAGGAAGTTTGAAACCTGAACAAGAACCAAAAACTTTATAATAATTGGCCTTTTGCTATTGTTTACAATTTCATATCCTACTTTCTTATGTTTTTTCTTTACTCTACCACATGTTCCCCAAATTGCTTTTTTACCTCTTGTGGATGATTGCTAGCTACAGGGTTTTTCTAAGGTGCCCTATCCTTCCTTATCCTCTTTTATTCACACAACCCAATCCTCTCCTTGATATTCAATGCAAGTCATTCAGCTGTTTGATGTTGCCAATCAGACATCGTTCCCTTCCACCATTGCAACCCAGCTGATTCTCTTTTTCCTTCTGGCCTCTGTGACTTACATTGCACAATATTTACATTTCTAAAATGGCAAGAAAAAATCTACCAGTTTCATTGGTCAAGAAATGTTATCTGACTGTGCATGAAATTGCTATAAACGCATAGTAAAGTGCTGACTCTCATTTTTCTACCTCAAAAAACTACTTAGAGACATAGTATAACTGTAATAAGCCCCTCTAAGGTCTGCATCATAGAGTTTAAAAGCACTTTCTTTCCAGGGGTGTAAGGACACTCTGCCTTTGGCCTTATGCCATATCACACAGCTGAGGTGTGCATTAAAATCTTATAATGCACATCCTATCGTGGCTTATTATTTACTTATTTTACAAACTAGTTACCAGGGATAGCCCAGTCAAGATGCAACATCTTGTTTCTTGTGGTGTGCTGCTTCTGCCCAGTTCCACAGCTGGCTGGAATGAAGCACCATGAGGATAAATGAATTGCCTATAATCACAGCATAAGTATTTTGCTCTAGCTGAGTTTGAAGCTGTAATCTCCTAGTTCCTAAGCCAGTGTTTTAACCACTAGGGCACACTGCCTCTACAACATAGCTGGCCTCCTGGAGTTTATTTTCTACCCTGTTAAACTCACACCCCTTAATTACTAACCTGCAGTTGGGTACTGTGGTTTCTCTGTCCCTGCTTTGGGCTTCTCATGGTTAACCTTTGTTGCATTGTCTGCCCTACTGGTTACCATATCAAAGAACACTAGCTGGAGAAATGTGGTAGGTCTGTTGCTCTTCTCAAATTTCCCTTAACTTCTCTTTTTTTCCACTGGACCACTGGTGCTATCTGCCTGTTTGCAGTCAGAAAGAAATAGAGTTCTAAGGCATGGAACCTCCTGTACACTTAAAGGGGAACAATCATCACAGAGAACCCCACACTGAAGTTTTGCGTGAAATGGGAAAATTCTGAATTTGCCAAATGTTGACAAAACTTCACAAAATTACCTGAAACTTCAAGGAATTTCATCAGAATTTTGTGGACATTTTTAAATGTAGTAATTTGGGCATAACTCAGCTGTCATTTAGGCTAGAGCTCTGAAATATGGCATACACACTCTTCTGGTGCAGGGCCAATAATGATCTAAATATCATGACATTTGGATGTTGCAAAATTATAGGTGCTCAAAGTCTGTCATTTTATTTTTTGTATGCAATTTCATGAACATTTTTTTCTGCATATACCTCTGCCATCTAATGGGTCAGAAATCTTAAATTTGGCATGATTCCTTGATAATAGGTGCTCTAATAATGTGCCAAATTTCATGACAATACAATGCATCATCTCAAAATTATATGTGCTCAAAATCTGTCATTTTATTTTTTGTGAGAAATTTCCTGGAAAGATTTAATCTGCATGTAACTCGGACACCTTTGACGCTAGATGTGCAAATTAGCATGAATAACCTTTATGTAATGTTTGTAGAATGATCTAAATATTGAGATAATTGGAGTAGAGATTTTTAAGTTGCAGGGGTACAAATCTTCACTATGTAAATATCTGCAAATGTTTGTGAAAACTCTAAAAAATGTCATGTTTATAAGTTCTCTGCTCTTGCAGGCATAGACTTAACATTTGACATGCATATCCATAGTCAGTGTAGCCTGATGTCCATCACAGCTGGATACATTGGTTTAGGAGTTTTAAATTTGCAATAGAAAAAAAAAAACATTGGTAATATTTTCTTACATATTTATAGTAGCATACAGTATGGATGAAGCAGCTAGAATTCTTTTTGTGGAATTTAACATTAAACACATGCGTCACTACTTCATTCGATAAGCTGGACAGAGCTTTTTGCAGTCCTGCTGTTCCCCTCTGGGTGACTATTCTCCCTTATCTTTTGGCACATCCAGACTTACTCAGTAGAACTTTTGATCCCACTGATATCTCCTTTATTTTTTAGTGACAAACTTCTTTAAATGTGTCCCCTACTCCTTTTCCTATTGATGGAATAGCCAGAATGCTTCCTTCCTGTTGCCACAGACATTGTCTTCCCCCCACTACATCTTTTTAAGTACCTCTGAGTCCCAGACTTGCATGTATATCAAGCTCCCTAGATTATAAATTTACTGAATGTTATCCTTAACTATCCTGCATTCAAGCTGAAACTGTTGACAGTATGTGTTTCCTTGCTCCAATCTGCGGGCCTACCACAGTTGTGCTACTCGGCTCAGCTAACCATTTCTGAGTGAAACTGTGCATCTAACTCCTGAACCTGGTGACCTCCTGCACAACCTGCCTCTCATACCCCTATCTTTTAATTATAATCTTCCAGATAAGGCTGTGTGAAATTAGCAAATTGCAGTTTTATGGAATTTTTCATGAAATTCTACAATTTTCACAAAGACTTGTGGGATTTGGCTTTAAGTATAGAAGTTATTTTTTAGAGCTGTGTGAATACCTTTTTCTGAATATTTGGCCAAATATTTGTTGTTCAGGTCCCAGGTATTTGTTGTTCAGTATTCAGTATTTGATATTTGGCCAAGAAAGTTGACTTACTAGAGAATTGCTACAGAAGTCCTTAACATGGCTTCAGGAGGAGGAGGAGAGGTCATGGCACATTGGCTTGTACACTGGAGCCAGGGGTTGTCTTGTGCTGCTAGTGTTTCATGAGGAAGAGGCAGAGGTCATGGCACTTTGGCTTATATACTGGTGCCAGAGGCTGTCTTGTGCTGCTGGTGCTTCAGGATGAAGATGCAGAGGTCATGGCACATTGGCTTGTACACTGGTGCCACAGGCTGTCTTGTGCTGCTAGTGCTTCATGAGGAAGAGGCAGAGGTCATGGCACTTTGCCTTACATACTAGTGCCAGAGGATGTCTTGTGCTGCTGGTGCTTCAGGAGGAGAATGCAGAGGTCACGGCACTTTGGCTTGTACACTGGAGCCAGGGGTTGTCTGGTGCTGCTAGTGCTTCATGAGGAAGATGCAGAGGTCATGGCACTTTGGCTTATATACTGGTGCCAGAGGCTGTCTTGTGCTGCTGGTGCTTCAGGAGGAGGATGCAGAGGTCACGGCACTTTTGCTTGTACACTGGTGCCAGAGGCTGGCTTGTGCTGCTGCTGCTTCTGGAGGAGGATGCAGAGGAGACAATCTCTATATGGTCATAAAGGTCTCAAGAGGTACTACAAAATTAACACATGCTGCATCTTTAAATAATTGTGGCCATTAACAAAATTAAGTAATAAAACATAACGATTTCCATAGAATAACACTAGAAGTTTAACAGGCCATAACTCCATCAATATTTGGAGCTAAGGGACAATCTCTAAGGTCTCAAGGGATACTACAAGAAATGATGTTGCTGCAAATGCAGTAGATAGATAGTGGCACTAGCACACTTTTCTGACAGCAGTCGAGTAATGGACTGCTTATACAAGCAAAGGACAAACAAGCATACCTTGTTTTTGTCACCACAGTGCGAATCCACTTCATCATTTCCCTGCTCTCAGTGGTGCTTCTTACCCAACTGAGTCAGCAAATTGCTGTCAGAACAGTGTGCTGATGCCATTCACTAAGTTTCAAGAAGGGTTCCTGCTATTCTGCCGGCACCTTAATCCTTCTTTAATATGGCAGTTGAGAGGTTTCTAGAGCTGTGCAGAATATGAAATTTTGCCGGCAGAATGCCCACAGAATGAGCATGCCGATTCCATGGAATTCTGTAACTATTTCATTTGCTTCAGGAGGGGCTTCTACCCATACAACTCTGAGGAGGTATCAATACAGGGGCATGAAAAACATAGTAAAAACCAAAAGATTCCCCTACAGGGACTCAGACCACTTTCCCCCAACCCATTCACTGCAGGATTGGGTGCTCTAGCCACTCCACCATAGGAGCAGCTCAACCGAGAACCCGACATGCAGTGGTTACATACACATCCTTCTTCCGGGTGAGCAACAGAGGGTAACGATACTTTCCTAGTGCTGTAACTCCCCTGTCGATATTAATCCATTTGCGCTCTTCACTGAACAGTCTTTCTGTGTGTGGTTCCATCCATGCTATTCTGACCCGGTTGGATTTGAAAAGCAGTTGAAGTCCCATCTGTTTGATCATGCTTATGGTGAAAATCTATCCCTAGGATTCAGCATTTGGAGAGTCTATTTTGTTACTTCAGTAGTGTACTTGTTTTCTTTGCATTCTGTTTAAAATCTATTTTCTATGTCTATTTAATCAGGACTATTTATTACTGTACTCAGAATTAGTATTATTGATCTACTTATATGGCTATACTTATTGATTTAGCCTGTGAAGTGCCCTGAGCCCTTGGAAAGGGAGCTAACTAAGGAGCTAAGGTTTGAGCAGATTCGATAGACCATAAGGCCTAATCTGCTGGCAAATAGTATGTTAATACATAAAGTTGCCTTGCCTAGTATGTAGTACTGTTTGTGTGCATGTCTCTGCATGCATGTGTGTCTGTGAACATGTCTGTTTATATGTACTGTTCAATGTATCTGTATTTGTACCCTATATGTACAGACATAGGTATGTGTATATATGTATATGCTGGTGTGTGTGTGTGTGTGTGTGTGTGTGTGTGTGTGTGTGTGTGTCTGTATGTGTATGTTTTGAATATGTGGTGCTGTGCATATGGCATATAACATACAAAGAAGCCAGCAGAAGAAGGCCATTTGGTCTATCAAGTCTGCTTGTACTGCAAGGTCCACGGCTTGAGCTAATGTCCCTGCCCTCCCTTCCCACTCCTCCCATCCTCCCTACCCATGATTCTTACCTTCCCCCTATGCCTATCCCAGCCTGTCTTAAAGCTGCCCACTAACTTCAATGAGATGACCTCTTTCTCTGCAACACATTCCAATTGTCCATCACCCTCTCTGTAAAAAAGTGCTTCCTGACCTTCCTCCTAAACCTCCCATCCTCCAGCTAAAGACTGTGCCCTTTCGTGATATGGTTACCTCTTAGCTTAAAGAGACTCTCCTTATCAATCTTTTTTATCCCTTTCAGGTACCTGAATGTCCCAATCATGTCCCATCTCTCTCTCCTGATTTCCAGGGAGTACACGTTCAGTGCCCTCAACCTTTCCTCGTATGCCTTGAGCTGCTGAATGGCTATCACCTTTGTGGCCCTCCTCTAGACTGTCTCTAGCAGGTTAATGTCCTTTTTGAGGTGTGGGCACCAGTACTGAACTCCATACTCTAGATACGGCCTTACCAGTGACCTGTACAAGGGCAGTATAATCTCCTCTCTCCTACTACTGATCCCCATAGATATGAATCCCAGCATCTTGTTCACCTTTGCTGCTGCTTTCTTACACTGAGTGGAGTGCTTTAGGTCACTAGTGATCATCACTCCAGGTCCTTCTCCTCCTCCAATGCAGATACTCGGACTCCACCCAGATAATACTCTGTCCTGGGATTCTTGGCTCCAATATGCGTAACTTTGCATTTCTTGCCATTGATGCCAAGCTGCCAGATCCTGGACCACCTTTCCAGCTTTTCCAGATCTTCCTGTAGGTCCCTTATCCCTTCAGCTGTGTCAACTCTCCCACAGAGCTTGGTGTCATCTGTGAATCGGCACATTTTGCCTTTAATGCCATCTCCAATGTCATTGATGAAAACATTGAACAACACCAGCCCCAGCACAGAGCCCTGTGGGACCCTACTAGTTACCTCTCTGGTGCCAGATAACTCTCCCCACAGCACCGCCCTCTGGGTTCTATTCCTCAGCCAGTTTTCCACCCATCTGACCATCTTTTCTCCAACTCCAAGATCCACCAACTTCCTGATTAACCTTTTGTGGGGCACAGAGTCAAAGGCCTTGCTGAAATCAAGATACAGGATGTCTACCACTTGGCCCCTGTCTACTGTCTTCATGACACAGTCAAGGAAATCAGTCAGATTTGTTTGACACAATCTCTCCCCCCACCTATGAACCCATGCTGCCTCTCATCCTGGAGACCATGCTCCTCTGAATATTCCATCAACCTTTCCTTTAGTATGGTCTCCATGACCTTGCCCACAGTGGAGGTCAGACTGACTGGTCTGTAATTTCCTGAATCATTCTTGGGACCACTTTTGTGAAGGGGCACTACATGTGCTGTTCTCCAGTCCTGCTGTAGCACTCCTGACTCTAGTGAACTATTAAATAGGTCTGCCAGTGGCCCTGCCAGCTCCTCAGCCAGTTCCTTTAGTGCTCTTGGATGTACTCTGTCTGGGCCTGGTGATTTGTCCACTTTCAGTGCCAGCAGACCCTCCCTCACTCTATCATCCTCTATCACTACATCTGTGTTCCCCTTCCCACCCCGCTCCTCTTTTCCCTCCTGAAGGCACTGGTCCATCCTACTTCCTGGTAGAGACAGAACGGAAGTGTTCATTTAGCATCTCTGCTTTTCCTCCATTGTCATCAGCTCACTCCACACCTTTCTTAAGCCTTACAATCCCTTCCTTCTTGTCCCTTTTCTCACTTATATAGTGCAAGATACATAAAGTTTACATAGTCCTTTTTTTTTTCTGTTTTCTTTTTATAGTACCCTGGAGTGGACCTGAGAACATCCTTCTATCACACTTAATGTCCACTTACCGATCATGGAACTCCTTGTAACAGACACTTTATCCGTGCCTTTGTTCAGTCATAAATCTGGCCCCTGGTCAGACAAACTGTGGCTTGTCCACTGCTGGCAGGACCTCCCACTGGCAGTGCATGTTATTGTAGAGTGACTAGGCCTTGAGCCTATCACATCCATGGGATGGATAGGTTAGCCCTTCTTGCCCTTCAAAACCCCACTGCCAATGCTGTTCTGGGCACGTTACGTCTCTTTGCCACACGTCAGTCAAGTGAGTGTCTGCTGAAATCAGGTTGCTCCATAAGGGAGCACTGTTCCTTCCCTCATGACACCCCCTCTTCCTGGGCCACCAGAGCACATTTTAACAATAGTAGCATTTGCTTTCTGTTCCTAATGCAGAAGGCATCCAAGGTGGATGTCTGAACCCTGCCTCACTAGTTGGCACCAGACATCCCAGGCCCAGGGGCAAACCCATGCTTCCTTAATTGTAAGTGGTAGCACTGCCACTGCACTAGCCAGCCAGCCCATAGTCCTGTTGTTGTGTGTACCTAGGTCTGTAGTGCTGTATGTGAGTGTGTGCATCTGTATGTAGGGGTGTGTGTATCACTTACTGCTATTTGGTCACTAGTTAGTTTAATCTAGTGATTCTGAGCACTCAGAGACTCAGGTTGTAATTGTAATTATTTAAGAAGGCAGTATAGTGCAGTGGTTTAAGGCTCTGAGCTGCAAACCTGGTGACCTGTGTTTGAATCCCACAGCCCCCCACTTACATACTGTGTGACCCTGAACAAGTCACTTAACTTCCTTGTGCTCCCAGGTTGCACCTGTAAACAAGCTTTCAGCTAAGTGTGTCTCTCCTGATAAAAAACAATTCCAAAACAGTGGGCTCATCAGTGCAGTTGTAGAGACGCTGCTCATGAAGCAGGCAAACTGCATTCAGGAATATAGGCTGGCAAGGACCAGCAGGGGAGGATGGATAGATTGAGAGCCCCAAGGAATGCTCTCCTTCCTTGAGGAGGGGGATTATGCTCCCCTGTATGACTGCAATGTGATGGAGATGAGGTGGGAGCATCAGCGAGAGCAAGAGTAGCCATCAGATGCTTGGCAGTGCACACATGAGTGAAAATATCACTGCACACCAGTGCCCCAGAGCCCAGAGAGAAAATTGGAGGGAGGAGTAAAACTCCAGTCCATTCTGTGCTTCCACCCTCTACAGGCTTTTGCATGAATAAAATGGCTGGCCACCCACCTATATAGGCCCTTGATAAGTGGTGGGTAACCTATAAATCCATGAGAAGGTCAGTGACAGGACTGGGGGTGTGTCAAGTGGTATTCTAAAGGGAAATTGCTCTACAGAGAAACACATTCCAAACTAACACTTACTGTATGACCCTGGGGAAGGGCAAAGTACAAGGATGTTAACTATTTGTAAACTTTTGGTATGCTTTTCGTTTTTACCTGTCCTTCCAAACAACTTTTCATCTATGCCCTTTATTCCTTATTTTATCTTGAAACAATTCATTTATTTTCTGCCTTTATTATAGTACTAAAAGCTAGACAATTACCTAAACAAACTTGTGTAGCTATAATCCCTTGGGTTTAATTAATTTTAGCTGAAGGTATTGGGGATACTATATAAGTTACTAGGTACAACTCAGAAGTTGGCCTACTTGTGCAGCAGTAAGTTTTCTGCTCCTGATGTCGACATCCCAGGTTTGGGAAGTGACCCAAGAGTCAGAGGGCTGGCCAGGGGTAGGACGACTGAGCATCCTTCAGACTGTTCTCCTCCTGTGGTGGAGGCCAGGGGGCAGAAGCTACTGATGCCTAGTTGGTGTGGGGGCATGCTTCGGTGCCTTGCATCATTGCCCACCAAGCACCCGTGGGGTCTTCTGTTCAAAAAATAGTGGCCACAGTGCAAGATGCCCTAGTCCTTTTGCCTGAATCACGCACCAGGACTCTCTAATGGTGACCTAGTAATGGTGTCTGTCCACCCGACCCGATTCCATGCCCCACCCTGAGGGGCATGCCAGGGAGGTAATGTGGTATGTGATGCCTGCTGGTAACCTTGTACTGGCACTGAGAGACTCCATGTCTGTATGATGGCCCCAACCTGGGGTGTAAGCCAGGATGATCATCAGTAGAGGTAAGTCACGGGGTCAGTTGGACGGGCTGGAGAAGAGTGGAGACTGAGATTTTGGTGGTTCACCCTATAAAGCATACTGAATAAAAAAAGGTACGACTCGGGAGCTAGATGTGGATGAGATGTAGGCTACCAAGGCTAAAAGTAGATCAGTTTCACATAATATACATTTACATGGTGATTCAATCTTATTTATGTACTTATTTGTTTATTTCTGAAAGCATTTTACCATAAAATGCTAACTGAGATGTCACCAGCTCATTCTCAGAGGTTTCCTGGGAAAAGGATACATGGGCAAAAGCAATAAGTAGAATAATAGATAGATAAGTGTGTATTACAAGGCAGTAATACCATCAAGACATGGGGACATGGAACCTTGAGAGCGAAGCTCGCTCAAGAGGTTCTAAACTCCACAAAACCTCGAGATGGTGATACTGCCTTGTAAAACACTTATCTTTCTGTTATTTTTTGTAATATATGGACTCATTGATAATACTACAGTTGGAGATGACCTTTGAACTGCAGTATTATCAACAAAAACAACAGTATTAACACTTTTCAGGATGGTGTCATTGAGAGTAGTGATGTATTACTGGGACATTTTGTATAACTTAGTATAATATTATTGATGCTTATTCATATAATACAAAGTAATAAAAGAATACATTACACATCTCTAAACAGTTCCATTAGGAAACATAGCATAACAGTGCAGCATTACAAGAGGGTTGGTGGGTAATGTGTGCAGAATATCCCATAGCCCCAAGGCATCGTATACAGTATATGATTTAAGCAGCATAGACACTGTATTTATCTCTTTAAATGCATATTACAATTAACCCTAGCTATGCCGCAGACAGAAATATCAGTCATGAATTCCTATACATTCTAATTCTGTTGGCAGTCTAAGAGTTAATAAATAATGTAAAAGCAGAAATAAATACAGTAAAACCTCAGGTATTAAATACCCACAGTACCACAGCTGGCTTGGCATCAGTATCAAGAATCAGAAAGGATGGAGAAAGGGAAATTGAGCATTAAGAGAAGGAGGGAGAAAGATCATGAAAACAATGGAAGAAAAGTAGGAAAAAGGGGAGGGAGTGAGGAGCAGAAACAGAAATGAAAAGTGTGTGCTTTTAGTAGGGCTGTTAGGGCAAAGGAGAGGAGCAGATAGAGGCAAGGAGACTTGACCAAACACAACGTGGCTGACTGGAGAAGGTAGACTGTCCTACTGTTGTCTTAGCTTGAGGAACAGAGAAAGAGCAAACATCAGAAGAGCTGACAGAATTGGAGGAAGAAGTAGGACTTGATAGGAGGGAACAGATACAAGAGGGGATGAAGTCACTGAAGAATTGGAGAGAAGGGAGACACTTTGAGAGAGGCAGCAGCCCTCAGGGAAGGTCGTGTGGAAGGGGGTGTTTGGGAGAATGGGAATAAGACTGGATCTGTAATCATTGCGGAAGGGGGCAGTCAAGGACATAGTGTCAAAATGTATGAAAGAAAGCCTGGTAATGGTGGATTTGGCAGCTGTGCAATAAACCACATTCCAGTAGTCAAATGTAAAGAGGTTCATTTTCAGAAAACTCTTCCTGGGCGGGCTTTTATAGTCATTTACATAATTGTTTGCTTTGCTTGGGTCTAATTTCCTAGACAAAGTGAGACAGAGCTGTTGATCTGTATCTGTCAAATAAAACAGCTGTTACTTGGTAGCAGGATCTAGAAAGACTGAACAGATGGTCAAGGGTGTGGCAACTGAAATTCAGTGCAAAAAAAGTGCCAGGTAATGCACCTAGGTTTGGGGCCTGTAGCCTGACAATGTAATACAGGAAGGATTGGTTGACAGTCAACGATAGTGACAGAAGAAAAGGGAGTGGTGGGGGGAGATAATAATGGAGAACAGGGACACGGGAGCCTGGTAAGGGTAGATTTCGCAGCTGTGCTATAAACCACATACCCGTAGTCAAAAGCTGTGAGGCTCATTTGCACAAAAATGAACTTGAGCTGTTACCTGCATTATATTAAAAGCAACTATTCTAAAACACACCGAGTGTAGATCAAGAATGCCGCTTTCTGCGCTGGCCCAATGGTGCTGGATGCCACACCTTGTGCCAAGCTGGCAAGCCGAGTTTTGCGAACAGACTCAGGTTGTTCAGGGGTCGGTAGGGGTACGAGCGGATCGATAATCCGCAGACAGCTCTCCTTCCCTATGGGAGCAGGGTTGGTGCAGTGCTATGTTGCCAGACACCCAGTGGTGGCTTGGTGTAAACACAGGCATGCTGCCAGGATGTGGAAGGCCCACGTTCAAGGTGTACGGTGGCCTTCGTGGAGGTGGAGCCCAGCATCTCCATCCATTGCACGATCATGGGCCCAGGAGAAAATATCAGAAAAACTGAGCTGGCAGGCTTCATGGTGGCTGGGCTGCCTCCAAAACAGGACCAGAGAGATGAGCCCCTCCACGGGAAGGGCTAGAGTTGCCTGCCAGCTTCACACAAAGAAATAAAAGAGAGAAAAAAAAGAAAGAATAAAAAAAGAATGCCCCTACCTTAACCTTTACATAATTGTTTGCATCAATTGTGTTTCTTTGGGTATAACTTCCTACTGCAAGACAAAGACAGAAAGAGCTCCTGACTGTCAAAACAAAGCAAGCAGGAATTTGTAGATGGGTCACAAATCTGTTACAAAGCTCTGTCTGACAGAACATTCACCATTGATTTTTGCAGGTGGAGTCTTGATAGTTACTGACTTAGCGTAGTATGAGTGGACTCAGTGGACAGTTTACATTTTACTTCAATGAACATTTAAACTAGCCAAGGGGGGTGGCAGAAGGAATCAGGGAATGATAAACTGCCTCTCCCCACAGGCTGAAGTAGAGACTAAGGAGAACCTGAGGGGAGAGGAATCCTCCAGGGTGCAAATTAATAAATGGAGTAGAGTGGCAGAGATAAAAGGGAGAAAAGAATAGGAGCATTAAAAAGAGAGTTGGAAAGGAGGGCGAGCAAAAAGAAAAAAGGGGATCAACAAGTAGAATGAATCAAAGTCAGGAAGGCCATATGTGTGAATGCTAGAAGTCTAGGAATTAAGATTCCGGACTTAGAGACCATCATGGCAGAGGTCTTCCTGGATAGTGTAGCTATTACTGAGTCACGGTGAAAACCATGACTTGGACATCGCCATACCAGGCTATACTCTCTTGAGGAAGGACCAGGTGGGAAGGAGAGGATGAGGTGTGGTGCTTTATGTGAAGGAAAACATAAAAGAATGGAAATACAGTGAATACAGGGGGATGCAGAAGTACTGTCGGTCTCCCTTGAGATGGGGAATGGAGCCACTATTCGCACTGGAGTGATCTACAGCACAGCACAGAGGGAGAAATTAAATAAGATACTGGTGGATGCCATTGCCAAGATGGCAGAAATGGCAAAGTTGCTGCTGACAGGGGACTTCAACCTGCCAGTTGTGGATTTGAGCCTCCCCGAAGTGGCTTCAGCTTGAAGTGGGAACATCCTGGAATCTCTGCAGGGGGCATTCCTCTGGCAACTAGTCACTGAACCCACTTGTGATGGGGCAATACTGGACCTGGTACTCACTAACAGGGACAATGTTGCAGACGTTAAGGTGGGAGGCTGCTTGGGGATTAGTGATCACAGTACAGTGTGGTTCAATGTAAGGATGGCTGCAGAATCGAACCACAAAAAGGTGTGGGTCCTCGACTTCAGGAGGGCAGATTTTGAAAAGATGGGTGAATGTCTCATGGATGACCTAGTGGGGGTGAGTGACCTGGGTGGGGTGGAGAAACAGTGGGAGAAGATAAAAGGGAGCATAGTAAATTCCACAAACTGCATCGAATAAGTGAGCAGAAGCAAGAGGGAAAAAGAGGCTGCTATGGTTCTTGAAAGAGGTAGCTGAAAAGGTAAAAACTGAAAGGGTAGCATTCAGAAGGTACAGTATAAGGAGACACAGAGGGAGGAGGATAAGGAGGTGTATCGGTAAAACAGAGGGAAGCAGGGGAAGCAGGGAAAGCAGTAAGGAGTTCAAAGTTCAAAAGCACAAACTGAAGAGAGAATAACCCAGGAGGTAACAAAATGTAGCAAGACATTTTTTGAATATGTAAGTATAAAGAGGAAAACCAGGGGTGGTATTGTAAGGTTAAAAAGAGATGGGAAAGACTGTGTAGAAGGGGACCAGGAAAAGGCAGACATCTTGAACAAATACTTTTGTTCAGTGTTCACAGAGGAAGAAGAAGTGGAGGGGCCACAAAAAGTAAAAGCTTTGGAGGGAGGGAGATGGACACTAGTCCTTTTTTGGAGGAGAGAGTCCTGAAGGGATTTGTTAATCTGAAGGTGGACAAAGCAGTGGGGCCAGATGGAGTGCAGCCAAGGGTATTGAGGGAGCTCAGGGAAATACTGGCTGCACCTCTAACAATTCTGTTTAACAGTTCACTGTAAACAGGAGTGGTTCCAGAGGACTGAAAGAGTGCGGATGCAGTCCCACTACACAAAAGTGGTAACAGGGAGGGGGCTGGCAATTATAGGCCAGTCAACCCGACATCTGTGGTGGGAAATTTAATGTAATCACTGCTGAAGGAAAGGATTGTGGAATATCTTGAATCCAGTGGATTACAAGACCCAAGGTAGCATAGTTTCACAAGGAGTAGATCATATCAAAGGAATCTGTTAGATTTCTTTGACTGGATGACCAATGAACTAGATCAGGGTGGAGCTGTAGATGGGGCCTACCTAGATTTCAGTAAGGCATTCAACACCATTCTACATAGGAGACTAGTAAGCAGGCTGGAAAACTTAGGAGTGGATCCAAAAGTTGGTAAACTGGATAAGAAACTGGTTAGGGGATAGGCAAAAGATGGTTGTGGTAAATAAAGTTCACTCCAAGGGAGGGAGGGTGACAAGTAGGGTGCCTCAGGGATTGATCCTCTTTAATGTCTTTATAAGTGACATTGCAGAGGATCTGGAAGGGAAAGTCTGGCTCTTTGCAGATGACACCAAAATTTGCAATAGGGTGGACACTCCGGTAGGTGGGGGGTGGAAAGGATGAGCAGAGAACTGAGAAAACTAGAGGAGTGGTCAGGGGTATGGCAGCTGGTTTTCAATGTGAAAAAGTACAGAATAATGAACTTAGGGCACAGAAATCCAGGGACGGAGCGCAAAATGGGTGGAGTGGTAATGTTGACCACCAAGCAGGAAAGAGACATAGGGCAATCATATCAGATGACCTAAAGGTGGCTAGGCAGTGCAGCAAAGCAGTAGGGAGGGCAAATGGGATACTGGGGTGCAAAGGGAGGGTACCTTATTATTTATATACTAGACTAACTGTAACTAATTGAAGCTTTTGTACATCTTTGTATTACTGGAATTGCTTTGTGTTCTTTTATTGTATCTCACTTGTAATGTTCTCCATTGTTGTACTCCACCACCAATTGTTGTCTACCCTCCCTGCGATGAGGTGTCTTTGTAAATGAGTCTTTGACTCAAAGGTTGTAAATCTGAAATATGAAATAAATAAATAAATATATAAATAAAATCACCAGCAGAAATAGGGAGGCAGTGTTGTCTCTGTATAGATCACTGGTAAGACCTCAGTTTGAGTATTGTGTCCAGTTCTGGAGACCACATCTCTGGAAGGACAGACAAACTGGAGGTGGTTCAGAAGAAGTAAACTGAAATGGTGCAGGTTTTGCATCAAAAGCCCTATGAGAAGAGACTAAAGGACCTCACTATGTACACCCGGGAACAAGGATGGAGAGGGGAGGTAGGACAGAGACCATTAATTACAGTACCTCACAGGGGAAAATAAGATACAGAAGGGGAATATTTTTCAGACAAAAAGGTGCCCAAGAACAAGGTGACATGCTATGAAACTGGAAGGGGTAGATTCAGAAAAGATGTGAGGAAGTACTTCTTCACTGAAAGAGTGGTGGATTCCGGGAACAGCCTTCCAGTCAAGGTTGTGGGAGAAAAAAACAGTGAAGTGGTTCAAGAGTGCATAGGATAAGCACATGGGAATCATAGTGGAAAGGATGGGTGGAGAGAGAAAGATCTGTAGATCGGGCACGGTCTGATGTAATGATGTAGGCAGGGAGAAATGGACAGACTGGATGGGCCAAGTGATTCTATTCTATGTTTCTATGTTCCTCTGTTTCAGTGAAGGTGGGGTCATCTGACTCACTGTTTCTTATGCTATATGTGGGCAACCCCCTTTATTGACACAGCCTTATTCAATGAACAAGACAATAACAACAAGTGACAGAAGCATGCACAGCATTTCAATGACATGCTATTGCATATTACTATATTGGCAATGGGCCCTATTTATCAAAGGGCATAAGGCCAGGGAGAAGGGGTTCCTTACATAAGGTATGCACTAAAGGTGCATACCTTACCTGCACAGCTCCGCACCTGCAGGCAGGTGGGCACAGGCTGGTATGCACTATCACCGGCCACCTGTCTGTGGCCATGCCCCCCCATGCCCAGGATCGCGGAGGGCAGATGGGTGTGGAATAGTAGATCTAGGTGTTCAGTCAATCGTATGCCCATTATGGGTCCCAGAGTGGATGTGGGAAGTCATGGGTCCAGATGGGTGCATAGCACACACAGGCAGTTGAGGACTGCACTGATGGTGCCTGGTGACTAGTGATCCTTCCCCCATCCTAGACCAGTCCCCAGTGCTGTAAGACTGTACACCCTCTGACACACACAGCATTGTCCCATCCTCAGTTTTCTAAGACAGTACAAACCCCTACACCATAGCCCCATCTCTGGTCTGGTAAGACAGCTCACCCCCCACCCCACATCTGACACCCCACTCAGTCCTGTAAGACAGCTGACCTCCCCACACACACATCTGAGTCCCAAATCTGGTCCGCATGTCAATGACTCCCTTCACCCACCACAACCAGAGTCCCATTCTGGCAGACCTTGCTCGGTACTTCACACCTCAATCACACCCTGAACCTCGATCCTGGACCCCTTGGCCCCTCATTGGTTGTTAGTGGACCCCAGTGGCACCAACAACACCACCCCCTGTGCTGTTCACTATATATAGGCTGCATGCTCCCAGCATCAGTTGGATGGCAGGTGGTCAAGGTGGTGTGTGTGGTGGGATATGCCACTCACCATCCATCATGGCAGCACTGACTTGTAGGTATGGGGATGGTGTTGTTGGTGCCACAGAGGGGCACTAACCACCAATGAGAGAGCAGGGGGCATGGATCAGGGAATGGAGGATTGTTGAGTTGTGCAGTACTGGGCAGGGTCTGCCAGAACAGGGATCTGGTTAAGGGGGGGGGTCACTGACATGCAGACCTGGGCCGGGACTCAGATATGTTTGAGGGGGGGGTCATGACCCCTTATTCTAGAGCACCCTTTTCTCTAAATAAATACTGCTGACTTGTACCTTATTCACCCCTGTTAAGTATTTAAAGGTCTTCATCATATCCCTCTCTCCCTTCTCTCCTCTAGGGTGTACATATTGACCTCCTTTAGCCTCTCCTCATAGGGTTTTTGATGTAGACACTGCACCATCTTGATAGCCCTCCTCTGGACCATCTCTACTCTGCCTATGTCTTTCCTGAGATGTAATCTCCAAAACTAGACAAGGTAGTGCAGGTTGGGTCTTACCAATTACCTATATAGGAGCAACATCACTTCCCTCTTCCTGCTAGCGATACCCCTATCTATGCACTCCAGCATACCCTTGGCTCTTCGAATTGCTTTGTCATATTGTCTGGCCCTCTTTAGGTCATCTGATAGGATTATCCCAAGGTCCCTTTCCTGCTTGGTCATTGCAAGTATCTTTCACCCCATTCTGTACTCCACCCTGGGTTTCTGTGACCCAAGTACATTATTTTGCTCTTTTTTACATTAAACCTTAGCCGCCAAACTTGTGACCACTCTTTTAATGTTTTTAAATCTCTTACCATCCTTTGCATCCACCCATAGTGTCCTCTCTGTTACAGATGTTGTCATCCACAAAGAGGCAGACCTTCCTTTCCAGCCCCTCTGCTATGTTGCTAAAGAAGGCATTAAAGAGGACCTGTGCCAGTACTGACCTCTGAGGTACCCCGCTGGTCACTCTCCCTTCCTCAGAGCGAACTCCATTTACCACCACCCTTTGCCTCCTATCCCCTAAACAATTTATCACCCAGGTTACCTTCTTATTGCCCACCCCAATGCTACCCAACTTGTTTGCCAGTCTCCTATGTGAAACAGTGCCTAAGTCCTTGTTGATGTCTAGGTAGGCCATATCCACCCCATCTCCCTGATCCAACACTTTAGTTATCAAGTCAAAAGAAATCCATCAGATTTGTTTGGCATGACCTTCTCTATGTGAAACCATGCTGCCTCGGGTTCTGTAGTGCACTGGAGTCCAGGTATTCCACATGCCTTTTCTTTAATAGTATTTCCATTAATTCCCTTACCACTGAAGTCAGGCTGGCAAGCCTATAATTGCTGCCTCCTCCTTGCCTCCATTTTTGTGAAGTGGGACTACGTCCGCTCTTCTCCAGTCCTCCAGCACCACTCTGGTATCCAGTGAACTGTTGAAAAATTCTGCCAGTACCTCCATTAATTATGCCAGCACTCTAGGATGCACCCCATCTGGCCTTATAGCTTTTTCTGTTCTCAGATTAGTGAGTGCTTTCTGGACCCTCCCCTCAGAGAAGGGACTGGTGTCCACTTCCTTCCCCTCAAAGCTCCTGGTGTCTCTTCATGGACCCTCCCCTTCATGTTATACTGTGAACACAAAGCAGAAGTACTTGTTTGAGGTGATTGGCTCTTCTTGGTCCTCCTCCTTACAGCCCCCTCCATTTTGACTGTACAATCCCTCCTTTTGTCTTCATTTTCTTGCTAACATACCTGAAATATGCTGTCCACGTTTGATACTGCCTGGGGTATTCTTTCTTCAGTTTGCACCTTTGTGCTCCTTACTGCTTTGCCCGCCTCTATCTGTTTCACAGATAAATTTACCTATCATCCTCTCTCTGGGTATTCTATACCTTCTGAATGCCATTCTTTTTGTCTTTACCATTTCTGCCACCTCCCTTGAGAACCATAATGATATCATCTTCCTTCTGCGTTTTCTTACTTGCTTGATGTACAGGTTTTTTGCCTTTACTATGCCCTCTTTTTGTCTGGCTTATTTGCCGTCAACCACACAGAGGACATCTCCAGCCAAGTCCTTTTGGAGGTATTCTCCCATCATTGTAAAGTCAACACTTCTGAAATCCAAGACTCTTGCCTTTGTGTGATTGCATTCCACTGCTGTTCTTATATTAAATTACACTGTGCATTGATCACTGGTCCCCAGATTACTTCCCACCACAATGCCTGTGACACAGTCCCTGTTAGTATGCGCCAGGTCCAGGATTTCCCCACCCCGAGACAGTCCTCTGACCAGCTGCCTGAGGAATGCCCCCTGCAGGGAGTCCAGGATGTTTCTACTTCTAGCTGATACTGCAGCAAGGAGTCTCCAATCTACATCTGGCAAATTAAAATCCCCTACCAACACCACCTACCCCTTTTCAGCCATTGTGCCAATAGCTTCTAACATTTCTTTATTTAATTCCTCCCCCATGACAGAGGCCTGCAGAACACTCATATCTGAATAGAGGCACCATTTCCTGACTCGAGAATGACCAACAATACCTCTGCCCCCCTTAAATTCCCTGTATCTTCATCACCTTTATGTTTTCTTTAACATAAAGCACCACTCCCCCTCCTTTCATTCCTACTCTGTCAATTCTAAACATCATGTAGCCAGTTATGATCATTTCCCAGACATGGCTGTCAGTGCACCATGATTCAATAATAACTACAACATCCAGGTCCCTCTCCATCATGATGGCCTCCAGGTTATGGATCCTACTTCCCAGACTTCCAGCATTAGCACACATGGCTTTCCTGATTTTGTTAACCAATCCCTTGTCATTTCCCTTTTTTCTTGCTGTTCCCCCTTCCTCACTGTTTTATTTTGTCTGCTCCTCTTCCCCCTCCTCCCTTACTATCTTGATTGTCTTGCAGTATAATGGGATTCTCTCCTCTCTAGAGCTCTCTACTTTCTACCATAGCCTGTGGGGTGCAGTTACTGTCTCCCTTTTTTCTTCTGCCACCACCACCCTCAGCTAGTTTAAATGTCAAATGAAATACTTCTGGTTTTGCTGTTATAAAGATGGCTACCTAGATGAAAAGCTCCCCTTCTCTGGATGTTTTTTTCATCATATTTCAACTTTTAAAACCTTTCAAAAGTCATTTTTTGCGTAAATTTAATTTACTTTCATTGCCCAGAAATGCAATATTGTTGATTCGTGCTGGGCCATTTAACTTTTCCTGCCAGATTTGTTTTTGAATTTTCCCTCATAGGCTACACAGATGGCCTCAATGACTTGCTCATCATCTCCAAAGCAGTAAGCAAATGATCCAAAGATCCGTGGGATGCTAGTAATAATTCTGGCAGAAGTCACATGAGTCAAAAGCTCTATTCATTATTTAGAAGCTAGAATCAACAACCTCAGCTGGTGAGTGAGGGATACAGAATATGCTTTGCGGTAGCTGGACATCAGGAGAGACCAACTGGATTCAGAGATCAAAAAAATCCAAGTTGAACTGGCACTCATTTGGGACAAGCTAGATGATCTGGAGTGTTGTGGCTGCTGTAATAATAATATCAGGATTTTAGGTGTACCAGAGGGGGCTGAGGGCAAGAATGTGGAAGCCTTTGTCCAGCACCTATTGTCTGAATTGTTCCAACTTAATAATTGCCCCTTAGACATCCACAGGGTTCATACTGGAAACTGGCATCTAACCTGAAAGCTGAAGAAATGACCAAGACAATACTATCCCTTTTCTTGCAGTTCTCCACTAAAGAGCATCTGCTACAATTGGCCAGGGAGAAGGGGTCTCTTACATGATATGGGCACCATATTTCTCTTTATCCAGATTACTCAGCCCACATAATGAAGAAAAGAGTGGTCTGTACTGACCTCAGGCACACTCTAGAAGAGATCGGGGTTCACCTTATAATGACTTACCCAGCTATTTTTAACATTTACAGGAATGTAGTATTTCACAACTTTACAGATGCAGCCAAAGTGAAAGCTTTTGTCCAGCAAACCTGGGGTGCAAACCTAGTCATATTAGCAGAGAACTGCAAAAAAAGCCACCTCAATCAAACAAAAGCCAGATCTATAACAGATGCACACTACCAAGTATTCACCAGCACACTTTGCTAGCAGTGCTCCACCAGAAATGTGGCAAAGGAAAAAGGGCAGAAATTAAGAGTGCCACCTGTCACACTAATCTCCATGTGGCCCTGAACAGACTACACCACAGCAGAATTTGAAGTTCAAGAGTATCTTAATAAAGACTCATCACCAACTCACTGCCAGAGAGACCTAATCTCTCCAGTTTACTGCTCGATGCCTCCACATAATCTAAGGACTCTCAGGACTGTCACACTATTTACCAGGAAAGCCCAGTAGAAATAGTGCAAGAGTCTCAGCTGTCCTGGGCAGACATTGCACAGGGATCCAGAGATCAGGGGTCAGTAAAATCATGCAGAAGTTAAAGTCACTTTTCTGCTTGAAGACTGGCTAATCGAACTGCTTTCCACTTTTGAATGGACCTGCTGGTGATTGTCCCATTTAGAGGTACAGTATAGAGCTACTGGTTGGCAGGGGTAATGACTTAGCAATAAAACTGTCTCCTCGCTGGTTTTATTGCTGCCTCCTGCTCTTTGGTTTATGTGGTCTTTGAGGTGGGATTTGTTAACCCTTCAGTCCTGGTTTTTGTTCTCATATTATTCTGACTGCTTGTTTGTAATGCAAAGATTTGTTTAGTGGTAGACTACGCTGAATGAGCCAGCCAGGACTGAATGAGTTATGGCCTGAACCTTTGGTCTCTTTATGTGTACCCCCCCCCCGCAAATGGGGGTTCCCAAAAGTTTTCCAGGAGCTTGCTTGAATGTTCCAAGCCTGGATGGTGTTCGGCGTCTAAGCCGTTTATCTGTGAGTGCTTTTAGAGCCTCTGGTACTGTCTCTTTAAGAGCTGTCTGCCTGCAGACATAATTAATTTGGATGGGGATCTGTGTGTTTCCCTGCTTGAGTCCCACTTGAGCTGCTGCCAAATTGCTCCATTTCTGCCTTCGCTATATGCGCAGAGGGAGCTCTTTCAGAAGACATAAATGTTTGCTGGTAACCTGTTAGAGTAATAATGAAAATGCAGTTTATTTTAACCTGCTTTCTTATTGCAAAGACTGTTCAGAATAAGCTCCCTGAACTGCTGAATTGGACCAGTCATGGTGGGGATCCTTTAAAATGGAGCCTACTCTGGGCTAATCAGAACTTGGACTCTCCTTTGTAGCCTGCTGTAAGGGAATTGTATGAGCAGTGACTCTGGGAATTGTAGTTTGGACTTTGGCGCCTTTTTGCACCAACGGGAGAGTCTGATTGTGAGTGACAGCCAAACCTGCCAACTGAACTGGGAGGAACTCAAAGGAAATGCCTGGTTCTGTCTACTGGAAAGGGCAGATGAGCTGTGACTGTGAAGAGGGAAGGAGCTCCGGGCTCCTGCGCTGTTGAGTTTTCGCGTGGGAAGCTCTTGTGGGGCCCTCAAGTTCGCCCTACAATTGTTTGTGAGTGCCAGTGTGGACTGAATCAGAGTTGTAAGGAGAAAGAAGCACCAGAAGTGAGGAAACCAGGCTCACCCTGTAAAAGACTGGAGAAATTACTGAATCGTGCTTGGTCTGTCAGGAACTGAATCTGCTGTGTGTTCTCCCGGGTATTATGCAGTAATTGCAGTCTGGATAGAGAAGCAGCCTGCCTGGTATAGTACTTTCCTTTTACATATAAATGTGTGTAGTGCTTGTGGGGACTCACATTTCAAATCCCCTGTACAGTGAATTGAGAGCATGAAGCTGGAAGCAAACCCCCAGCTTAATTCAGACTACATCCATTTGCTCTGAACTGCAGTGGGGTCCAGTCACAGTGACCTTGTCCACATGGTCTGCTCCTCCTGGCAATCCAGGACAATCTGCCTTCCATCCAGTTCCCAGCATTGGGTTTGTGAGTACAAAGCAGGGTAGCTCCCTGCCATCTGTTCATCGAATTGCAAGTGTGTCATCCAATTGTTGTTTTTTTCATCTCTTCACGAACTGAGCCAACCGGCTCCGGATTACAATTTGGGTATTTTGCAAGTGTTTTTCCATCACAGGGCCCTGACCAGCTGCACCGATCCTGGCTAGCTCCCCCCATCCTGGGTACCCAATGAAAGTTACAATTTGGGACTCTGAATATGCTCACAGTACTGTGATTATTAATGC
The DNA here is from genome assembly GCA_016271365.2 of Neoceratodus forsteri. Taxonomy (NCBI): domain Eukaryota; kingdom Metazoa; phylum Chordata; order Ceratodontiformes; family Ceratodontidae; genus Neoceratodus; species Neoceratodus forsteri. The sequence goes on along the minus strand of JADMNL010000035.1, from coordinate 25,131,361 downwards.
ATTTAACCTAATTAACCTGATTTCCCCCTGTCCTTGTTACAGCTCCTTAAATAAATCAAATCTGTTTGTTTCAGCAACATTACACTGACTGAGGTATTCATTTATGTTAAAGTATTGCACTGTGGCTTTTGTACTGTATCATCTTTTTTTACAGGGGGTCCCCAGAGCCCAGTTGACAGAGCCAGTTCTGGGGTAAGTGTATATTGTGAAGATATTTCTGATGCATTGTGTGGGCCACTAGTGGGAAGAAAGGGGGGTTACAGTGTCCTGGAGGGCTGTGACCAAGTTAGTTAACTACTGCAAACCCTGAACTCTGATTGGAGGTCCCCGCCATTGGACCTAGGCCCCTCAACCTGTTAGTAATTAAGCAGGCAGGGGTTGTAGTCCTTGGGATAGCGCCACCTAGGGGTTACATATGTTTTTGTCTTTAAGCAAGAGACCAGTGTGGTAGAAGGCACATGGCTGGCTGCAATGTGAACCCAGAAGTCACATAATGAAATATACAGGGACTCATGTTATTGTGAAACAGAGGGGGTGTAGTATACAATGCATGTTTGTTTACCCCCCCATCCATACTTTTTCTCTCCATATGCTTACTTTTAAATTGATTGGAATTGTGAGTCCCCATTAATATGCTGGGCACATGGACACTCACACCAAATTGCTCTGCAGTCCATTGAATCGCAGGGTAAGTAGTAGTTATCTAACACATCAGGTCACCTGGTTAGGCTGCCCAGGTGATTTCCTTGGGATTACGTTAAAATCAATGGCTTCAGTTCACCTTGTTCGTTGCACTAATTTTTCCTTGTATGGTGCCTGGCAGGGAGTGGAAGCAGTCCTCCCCAGTACGGGGTCATGTTGCTGCATACCAAAACCACATGTCAATAAATGCCAGAAGGAAAACAGCACTGTCCCAAATAAGGCCGGGTAATAGAGTGACCCAACAACAACAGTGTAGCCCAATTAACAATAGTGGAACTTCTTTATTTTTGAGGGGGGGCTTCACCCCCTTACTGCCCATCTTAAAATAACCAACTCTGGGGGGTCATGGACTTTTGGGATGGGGAGAACATCAGGAAGGGGGAAAATTACTTTTTTTTGTAAACATTTCAGCAGGAGACATGGCAGAAACCGGACCGCAGTCCCTGGTCTCCTACTACTTCGTGTGCTGGCGCTCTAGTCACTCTGCCATGGGAGTGGCTTGGCCAGGCACCCCAGCACAGCAACTTGATCCATTCCAGGAAGAGCGCAGAGCAACAGGGGTAGTAGTAATTCCCTGCCGCTATTCTACCCCTGTCGCTCTAAATCAATTAGCACTTCACACAGCATGGTTCTTGCAGCGCTCCTCCTGGTGTGCTGTTTTGACCAGGTACTGTTCTCCCCCAGATATCCTTTCCTCTCTCTTATTATATGATAGACATTTTCCCCTGTCCCTCTCCCCCTACATCCTCCTCACTGATGTACACTTACCTTTAACTGGGCCCAGAGTGGTGTGCTTTTTCCCTGTTCATTGTGTCTTTCCTCTATCCACCCCACACATGTAGTGCATCGGGGGGCTGATAGGGGTGTGAGCAGTATGACAGAAATGGCAGACCAGTTCAAACATCCCAATAAAATTGACACTGGTAATTGACATGAGGTCCACATGCTCTGTGTATGACCTGATATTGTGGTGGTCACTTGACTGTGGAACAAAGAAGAAGGGGAACCAGTATACAGTAACACTAGGTGTGCAACTTTTTTATGGTCCATGGAAGCAATTTTTTAAGGTTCTTCCCATTGCTGCCTTGCATTAAATCCCTAGCCAGGGAGGCTGGCAAGGCCACACATGATTAATCCTTACTAGCATACCAAAGGCTTGAGAGTTCTCTGGTCATTTCCAGATATGATCTATAATAGCAGCTGAGGGCATGCAATCTTAACACTATGGAACGAGCAGACACCACAACAGTAAGTTCCAGCTTTACAGTGTTCCCTAGGCCACAGGGCCTAACATGAATAAAATCCTTGAGCCTTCTCCTGCTGGGGTATAAAAATCCTAGGCAGGAAATGCTCAGTACTTCCTTTGCCTCTCAGATGGTACTGAGACTAGACCTGCAGGATTGCAGTGATAGTGTGGACATCTTGACAACTTTGAGCTCATTGTTATGAGTAGCAAGATAAGTTACTCTTTGTCCGTGAGTTTCCCCTTTCTCCACTACTGATTAAAATGCTCGACTTGGGGGCCTTACAGGGTAATTTAGTGCATTTTACTCCGGGCTGAATGTAACATCCTGGATGCCTTCTCAGATTGCAAGAGTGTAAATACCGGTGTCCCACAAGGCTCTATACTGGGACAAGTACTACTCAGCATATTTCTGAATCAACTTCCATTAGCTGTGTAGAACAACATACTGCTTTATGCAGATAATTCTGTCCCATAAGCCTCTCAGTCAAACCCAGTGTCTCTAGAAGAAAACATGTAGTCCAACTTCTCAGCAATCGAAACTTAGTTTGTAAAATCAAAACTGCTATTAAATTATAAAAAGGCAAAAACAATGCTGTTTGCATCCATCCACCCACAATAAATATAGGTCACACTACCTGCATATACTTAACAACCAACATATGTCCCTAGAAATGGTGAAAACTTTCAAATATTTAGGTGTTGTACTTGACTGCTTGCTCTCATTCTATCAGCACATAGACCTGGTAGCCAAATTGGCAAACACCAAACTAGGAATACTGTATAAAAACAGGCTATGCCTCAAAAATGAGATGCTGAAGCTATCGATTACAAGTTCAGTACTGTCTGTAATAGACTACAGACTCATAGTCCACAGTGCTGGATCTAAATCAGCACTCAGGTGAGTAAAAAGATCACTAAATAAGTCTTATCATCTAGGCCGAGGAGTCCAGCATTGTATGCACACCTATGAGCTATGTGCCCGATCCAGTTGTCTAAACTTGGAATGCCAGATACGTTACCAAACAAGCTTGCTCACAAAGAAATCCACATTAGGTCTCACTCCCCCTGGTGTGCAGAATCTCCTTAGAAAATCTGATAATATCAGGTGCACCAGAGGAGCAACCAACCAGCCCTTAAAAGTGCCCTTGAAGTGGATTGCTCGAGGCCAGCGCTCCTACGAAATCGAGCTCCACTACAAAAAAATTCTGTAGCTGCTGAAATTCAATCCAAAACCAAAACAGTCCCATTTAAATCAAAGCTCCAAGCCTACCTGGCATCAGCTAGTAACTGTGACTGTAACAATTAGTTCCCTTTACCGAGTACTCACAAAAGCACTTGCTGATGTACCCTTCAGTTTTAGCCTACCAGCCCATACCGGCACCTCTAGTTAGTTACTTCACCCATCAATCCACCACTCCCCACTACCTGCTGGCATCACACCTAATTAGTCCCTTACTCCTTTCTATCCAATAAAAGCTCCTGTACTTGCTTCCTATTCAAGTAGTTTCTCTAGCTTGTTCATCCTCCTCTGCCTCCTGAGCAATTTCCTTTCCTCCCCGTCTCCCTAGGCAAACACAGTCCCCTTGTCCCTTCCAAGCTAACCCTTTTGATCCTTAATTATCCCCTCTTGCCCACATCTTTGCTTCCTCTCACCACATCCTGACTTCATACCTCTTCTGGGCCTGGTTCAATCCCAGCCATTATGTTCCTGTAACCCCACAACAAATGGGGGTTCCCAAAAAGTCTTCCTTGAACTTGCCTAAATGCTCACTGCCAGGCTGGTGTCCTGTGATTTAGCAGTTTAAATGTGATTACCAGAGGCTGTATAGCCTCTGTGGACTGTCTCTTTAAGAGCTGCCTGAAGTGCAGCATAAGTAATCTGAGAGGGAGCTCTACTGAAAGATGTAACTACTGTATTTGTTGATGATAATTTGATAATGATAATGTAGTTTGTCTAACTCTAACCTGCCTTCTTTGCAGCAAGGACTGTTTCGTTTGCCTCCACTATTTTGGTTCTGGACTGCAAATTGGACCAATCAGTACTGGTGGGACCTAAAATTAAGTTGGATTACAGGAGCTGTCTGGAGTCAAAATCTGTAGGAATTGTAGTTTTGGGCTTTTGGTGACTTTTTGCAACTGAAGGGGGAGTTCTTGTTGTGACTGACAGACAGATCAGCCAACCAAACCTTTTGGATCTTGGGGAAATCCCAAACTGCTTGCAATTTTCACTTAGCTCTAAGTTGGAAGCTGAAGAAAAAAGAGCTCAAGTGATTTTGAGCAGCAATCCTGAGTGGATTCACATGGGAGAACTGTGAAAGGGCTGAGTTTTTGGCCTGCATGTCTGCCTGCTGCCCGAGAGGGAGAGAAGAGAATTATTTTGGACTAAATCCAAGTTTGTGAGAATGAAGTAAGCAATTGATTTTTTACCAGGCTCAAACTTGAAGAAGACTAAAGATTTTGCTGAATGCAATCAGCCTGCCAGGATTTCCAGCTGCTTTTGAGTCCCCATTTGTGCAGAGACTTTGTGATCGTGACCGGAGTGCGGTTTGCTTGGTACAGTAGAATTTCCTTTCATGTAAATGTGTTGTGTGTACTGGCTAGGAGATCGACCCCCAAAATGCTCTACTTGTACTGGATATCCCCCTTGGTACCAGTAAAGACACTGCAGAGGAGGCACTCTCCAAAGTTGAATGTTTAAATAACCCTGTGGTGGTGGGTCGACAGGCTGATTTGATCGCCCAAACTTTCATAGCCTTGGTAGAGTGTAGTGACCTTGTGGACAGCTCTAAAGTGCCACAGACTATTGCCCCAGAAGGGGTTCCAGCTGCCTGGAGAATGATAACAAAAGACAGTAAAGACCCCAGGAAGGATGAGCTCCTGCCATTATCTGAGACTTTTGAGGAAAAATTTGCTAAGTTGTTGTTGGAGGAAGGGAAAACCATAGAGGATTTTAAGAAACTATTCTTGCCACCTGGTGGTGTTCCTTCCCTAACACCCCCTCCCACCCCAGCACCTGTTACTGCCCCGCTTTCTGTGCCTGTGCCTGTGCCAATGCTGGCCCCTATATCTGTACCTGCCACTAGTCACGACTCCTACCGAAGGCTGAGAATCTTCTCGAGCACCCTCTCCACCCCCCAGAGGGAGGATGACTGGAAAACATGGATAGACTATGTTGCCTCTCTAACACTTGAATGGTAATGCTCAGAAGCAGAGAAACGAAAGAAGCTGAGTGACAGCCTCTGAGGTCCTGCCCTGGCTACCATCCATGCCAAATGGGTCAATAAGCCTGAAGTAACTGCACGGGACTATCTTAATGCATTGGAGAATGTGTATGGGTGCCCGGATTCAGATGAGGATCTGTGGTGGAGAGTAAGAAACGCACAGCAGTACCCAGGGGAGCCATTGTCTGTGTATGTATGTCGGCTTGAAAAGCTGCTACAATAGTGCCTCAGAAAGGGTAGTTTGCCATCAAATGAATTAGATTGAATTAGGTTGGACCGGATCCTTAAGTCGACTCTGTTTTCAGAATTGTTACTGCTTCAGTTGCGCCTTGCCACCCGACTGGAATTGCCCCCCCCATGACGAGCTAATTAAAGAAATTAGGGGGATTGAGCAAAGGTGGTCCCGGGGGGACTTGCACCCATATCTTCTGCTGCTGCACAAGTGACCGAGAGTAATCAGCCAAGTGAGGCTCAGGGGCAAAAGTCGGCACTTAACGAGCACTCTGAGAATGCAAAGGACTTCCCACCCTGGGCCCAGCATTGGAAAGATGAGCTACTAAAGGAAGTCCGAGAGTTGAAGATGGGTGCTTCTGTAAGGGTTTCCCCCATGGAACAAGATTCTGGTCCCTTTCAGGATGTGACTGCCATGGGGTGGGGGTGCACCCTCCGGGATCTGCTTACCGAGGGTGGCTCCAAGGCTGAGATCACTGGATTGACTGCCACTCTAAAGGAACTGTTAAGACACATTGCACCACTCTCACCACTGCAAGCAGATACTAGACCCCAATCTCTTACTACTGCTTCAGTTCCTCATACGATGTTCTCTCCCAGGATGACACAGGAGTCTATCATTTGTCACCACTGTGGAAAGGATGGCCATATGAAAAGAGAATGCCGGTCTCAGAAGGATGTAGAAAGAGTAGTAAACTGACTCCAAGGGGAGCTCCGAAAAGCAAATCAGTGGCCAAGGAGTGCCAAAAATGACCACAGTGAGGGTTCGAGAAACCCTAACTCAAATTTGTTTGTGGCTAAATCGTCTGTCCAGGCCTCTGCTACTGCCTCTCTAGACTGGTCCAAAATAGTGGGCCCTTCAATGGAGACTACAGCAACTGTGAATGGTATTCATACTCAGGCTATGCTTGACAGTGGGTCGCAAGTGACCATTGTATTCCAGGACTGGTATGACAAACACTTATCTGATGTGCCTTTGCAATCCTTGGAAGGCCTACATGTGTGGAGCCTGAGCGACAAGTCTTATCCCTATCTAGTGTATGTCCACTTCTTGTTGTCATTTTCTGCAACTCTAACTGGTGTAGAGAGCGCGAGTAGAGACCTTGGCCCTAGTGTGCCCCACCACCAGACTGTATGATGGGGTCCCCTGTTAATTGGGACAAATGCCCATATGTTTGGGAGACTGGCGCAACTCTGTCATGAGAAACAAGGGCGACGGACTGGGAGGGCCCTGAGAATTCTGGCTCTGATCAAGAGAGCCTATGATTTGCAACAGAAACCCCAGGAAGTAGACCAGGATGAACTGGTGGGGATCGGTGTGGAAGAAGGATCCCGATTCAATGGTACTAGCCCTTAACACCCAGTGTATCATTCAAGTCGAGGTCCACCTTTGAAAAGATGTCAAGAACAAAATACTGAGGTTGGATGTGCCAGGCGATGGAAAATTGCCAGAAGGATTATTGGTCAAGCCCAGCATCTTGCCTGCTCATGCCCATGCCTATGCATGACGAGTGATGGTCCAGATTCACAACGTGTAAGATCAGGAGATCCAGGTGAACAGAGGGTGTGCCCTCGCTACAGTACACTGCACAAACACTGCAGTATTGTCCTGCAACAAGCACACTGGTGAGAAGGAGGGTGACCCCAGACTTGTTTGACTTTGGTGACTTCCTATTGCCAGCTGAATGGAAGGCTAGAATTAGCAAGAGACTTGCCCAGAGAGACCAAGTGTTTCATTGAAGGAATGGGATGTAGGATGTTTCCAGAGTGCAGAGCATCACATATGCCTGCACGATGAATGGTCATTTCAAGAGAGATCCTGACACTTAGTGCCAGCAGACATAGATGATGTGAGAAGACACCTACAGAAAATGCTCACTGCTGGCGTGATACAAGAATCCAGGAGCCCATACACCTCTCCCATTGTGGTTGTGCATAAGAAGAATGGGTCAGTGAGGATGGGTGTTGATTATGGAACCCCGAACTGGCAGACCATCCCAGACGAATACTCTATGCCTCATATACAAGATGCCTTGGACTGCTTGAATTGGAGCAAATGGTTCTCGGTGTTGGACCTTCGTGACAGATACTACCAGATCCTGATGGCCCCGGAAGACCATGCGAAAACAGCCTTCATTTGTCCATTGGGGTTCTACGGGTTTTTGAGGATGTCACAGGGGATATTGGGCACCCCGGCCACCTTTCAGTGACTGATGGAATGTGCGGTGGGAGATGTGAATTTGCTGGAATGCCTGGTGTACTTGAACAATGTCATTGTGTTTGGGAGCACCTTAGAGGAGCATGAGAACTGACTGATTAAAGTCCTAGACCAACTGGAAGACTTTGGCCTCAAGCTGTCCATTGACAAGTGCCAGTTTTTTAAAACCTCCATGACGTATGTGGGGCACATAGTATCTACAAAAGGGATAGAGACTGATCCAAGTAAGGTAGAAGCACTAGCTACTTGGCCCCAGCCCCATAATCTGAAAGAACTGCAATGTTTCCTGGGGTTCTGTGGCTACTACCACAGGTTCGTAAAAGACTATTCCAAGGTGATTCGCCCACTCTTGAACCTTACCCAGGGTTACTCTCCTACCAATCGTAAATACAAAAAAGGAGCCGATAAAGAACCAGAAAAAGTATACTTCCATGCAGGTGAACTCTTTGGGCCCTGCTGGATGCCCGACTGTGAATCAGCCTTCCATGACATCATATACCAGCTCACCCACACCCCCATCCTCACCTATGCTGACCCCACCAAACCCTATGTGCTGCATATGGATGCTAGTCTGCAAGGACTAGGAGCGGTGCTGTATCAAGACCATGAGGATGGCCTGAGACCAGTAGCTTTTGCCAGTAGAAGCTTGACCCCATCTGAATGAAACTACCCTTTGCATAAGTTGGAGTTTCTTGCACTAAAATGGGCCATCATTGACCAGTTTCATGAATACCTTTATGGGGAAAAGATATTGGTGAAGACTGACAATAACCCGTTGACCTATGTACTGACTTAAGTTAGACGCCACTGGGCACCAGTGGCTTTCTGCATTATCAACCTATGATTATGCTGTCGAATACAGACCAGGCCTGAACCATACTGATGCTGACGCCCTGTCACAAAGGCCCACTTCCAAAAGTGATTGAGTTAGGCTGTCTGAACCTGACATTCGAGCATTGTGCCAAAAGTTTGATAGGGATGGACAGATGTCTGTGGACACAGTGGACTGTTTAGTAGATTGCTTGGGCCCTTCTGACATCTGCATACCAGCTGCTTATTGCCACTTCGCTGCTCTAGATATTAGTGCACTACCTCAATTTGACAATGAGAGCATTCAGTGGGCTCAATCCCAAGATCCTGTGATTCAACCAGCACTTGATGCCCTGTGTGCAGGGAAAGATGTGTCAATGTTATGTTCCACTGACTTGCAAACTGCTTTATTGTTTAAAGAAAGCCCCAGACTGAAATTGCTCAATCAGTTGTCGTATATAGAGAGACAGTAGATTGTAGTGGCAAAGTAGATAAGCAACAATTGGTCCTGCCTATGGCCCTTAAAGATTTTGTGCTGAGGTCCCTCCACAATCACATGGGACACCTTGGTATTGACAGAACCCTTGACCTGGTACAATCTTACTTCTATTGGCCCAAAATGGGGGCGGATGTTGAGCATCATGTAAAGACTTGTTGTCACTGCCTGCAAAGAAACGCCCTGCCTCAGTGGGCTGCCCCCCCTTGTTAATATTACTACCAGCACCCCCATGGAACTAGTCTGCATAGACTTCTTGTGTTTAGAACCTGATCAGTGGAACATTGGCAATGTATTAGTGGTTATGTATAATTTCACATGGTATGCACAAGCTTTTCCCACCAAAGATCAAAAGGCACCTACCGTGGCCAAGGTGCTAGTGGAAAATTTCTTCACCCGCTATGTGCCCCCCAGTGGATCCACTCTTGACCAAGGCAGAGACTTTGAGAGTTGACTAATCAAAGAAATGCTCCTTCTATGGAGGGGTGTGAAAGTCATGAACCACCCCCATCACCTGTAGGGAGACCTTCAACCAGAACGCTTTAACCGCATCCTTCTAGACATGCTGGGCACCCTCCACTCAAAAGACAGGCATAAATAGAGCCAGCAGATTAACACCTTGGTACACGCATACAATTGCACGAAAAATGATGCTACTGGGTTCTTCCCCCACTGCCTCATGTTTGGGAAAGAGGCCCAACTGCCAGTTGATGTCTGTTTTGGGGTCTTTCCAGATGGGGTCCGAGCCAAAAACTACTTGCAATATGTACAAAAACTGAAATCTCAATTGAACCTTGAAAAAGAAAGAGCTCAAGTGATTTTGAGCATCAATCCTGAGTAGATTCACATGGGAGAACTGTGAAAGGACTGAGTTGTTGGCCTGCATGTCTGCCTGCTGCCCCTGAGAGGGAGAGAAGAGAATTATTTTGGACTAAATCCAAGTTTGTAAGAATGAAGTTAGCCACTGATTTTTTTACCAAGCTCATACCTGAAGAAGACCAAAGAATTGCTGAATGTGATCGGCCTGTCAGGATTTATAGCTGCTTTTGAATCCCCGGTTTGTGCAGAGACTTTGGGATCGTGACTGGAGAGCGGTTTTCTTGGTACAGTAGAATTTCTTTACATGTAAATGTGCTGTGTATGGAAAGTGGATTGTGATTTGGTCCCCCACTGCGTGAACTGTGTTCTGCTTGCTGGAAACTGTATCCAGCCCAAAATAGACTATCCGAATTTGTCTCCATTTGGCCGGGGACTTGCCACACTAGCCCAGCCAGACTACCCGCTGCACAGAGAAAACCATCAACGAGAGATCTGCCTGAGGAACATCCCACTGCTACACACTTGAATAGGAATAACGCCTCAGCAAATCATGTGGGCCCTGCTTCTCCTGGTACTCCAGATTGACCACCTGCTGTCTTGATTTTCATCCAGCCTGTGTCCAGTCTTGGGTATCGTGAGTAATCATCAGGATAGCTTCCTGCAACAACAGCCTAATCTAAAAGTGTGTTAACTGATTGTCTTGTTGTTTTTCTTTCACTAACTAAGCCCTCCAGCTCTGGATTATCTGAAGTGCATGCATAACTGTTTGAATAATAGAGTCTTTAAGCAAATTAACCTGATTACTCTTCTCCCTTGTTCAAGTTCCTTAAATAAATCAGATTTAACTTTTTTTTTCGCATTTACCCTGACTGTGGTTCCAGTTTGTGCAAGAGTACTGTACTGCTGTTATTTGCTGTGTATAACCTTGTTTTACAGGGGGTCCCCAGGGTCGAGCCAGAGGAAAGCCCTGGTGGTAAGTGCAAACAGTGTGGGTACTTGTGTGGTGTATCAGGGGTATTGTGAAAGTGATTATTGTGTATTGTTCCAGCCACTAGTAAGGAAAGAGGGGGGATACAGTGTCCCAGAGGGCTGTGCCCAGGTTAGCTTGACCACTACCAACCCTGACCTCTGGGGGGAGGCACCCGTTTCAGAACTCAGGCCCTTTAACCTGCTACTAGCCAAGCAGGCAGGGGTAGTAGTCTTTGGGATACTGCAACCTAGGAATTAAATTCTTCTTGCACTTAAGACAAGAAATGAACATTATTAAGTTTGCTGTATTACCCTCCCCCCCCAGTTTTCTTGAATCTCTCATCCGGTTGGATTTTCGTACCCCTATTGTTTCTATATTCTAAAACTAAAAATATTGTCACTGTTTGAAAAGGTATTCATATTGCTATCTTGTATTGTAATATTAATTTTGTTTGTATCTCTTACTGACGAGAAACCTCTGTAAATGAGCTTCTGGCTCAAAGGTACTGTAATCCAAGACTTGAAATAAATAAATTAAAAAATAAAACATACATCAGACTGTGGAGGGGCTTGAGGGATAGTGGAAGGGGATACCAGATTAGGGGGTGGGTCACATGAAACAGAATGTACCGCAAAGATAGTCTGAACCATTGCGAGGCAACAGTCACTGGGGAATGATAATGGAGTAGTCCACAGCCAATAGCTCTGAGGTGTCTGCAAATGTTCTAGAGAGAAGACAATACTTTGGTTACATAATCCCTTCCCCTCTCCCTCCTCTTGATAGGTGACAATCATTTTTATGGGGCTTTATTGATGTTACATTACACAGTTGTTGCTTCTAGCATCACTGCTAGCAGGTCAAACCAACATTCTATGTCAGAGTGCCTGAAGAGAGGTAGGTAGTTGATAGGAAGAAAGTCCTACAGTCCATCTTTTAGAGCATGACAGAAGATGTAGGGAATCAGGTTGCTTTTCCCACCAATTTTCTATTGGTCTGTATGAGAAAAGTAGTTATCTGTAGTGAATCCAATTCATGCATTTTTATATTAATTGCGCACATGCGCAAGAAACATATTGTGGCAGCTTGCTCCAGAAGCAGGTTGTGGAGGCGTGGCACTGTCGTGGCCAATTTCCCCACTGCCTTTTAAGACTTGGCCCCTGTTCCCCAATGGGGTGGCATGCTGCTGCTGACACTAGTTCAGCCAGCGCACACTACCTTGAAACATTTCTGCCTCTGCAATCAGGGGCCGCCTCGTCATTGCAGCATCAGCAATTCGCTGCAATGAGGTAGCGACCCATCATTTCTGGGTGGAATGTTGCTACTGTAATATTGTTTGTGAACATGGTGGTGGCTTTGCGCTGTGTTCAAAAACAATATTAATCTGGCCACAGTGCCAAAAGGGTGCCCAATCCCCCTCGGCAGCATGTGCCCCCCCACAACAGCATCTTTTTGCAGACAGGGGCCTCAGTCCCTGTCAGTTTCTGTCCCTGGTGCCAGTTTAGTTGCCGATGGGGTAGCCCACTTCCTGTCGGCATTATGTCCCCCCACCCAGTTTAAGTTGCCAACGGGGTAGCCCACTCCCCGTTAGTATAAGTCCCCCCCAAGAAAGAATAGCCAGACAGTTGTGCCGAGGGGGTACCCAATCCCTCTCAGCTTTTGCGCCCCCCCGAGTTTGCGCCAATGAGGGTGCCCAATCCCCCATCAGCTACAGCTGGCCTCCCCAACAGACAGTTGGTTGGCATGCTGGGAGCCCACCCCAGCATGGCAAATGCGCCTGTAAAAAAAAAATACATCCCGAGATGTCTTTTTAACTGAAAAAAAGGAAAATGTCCCTCGCAGTCTCCCTACCCCCTCCCACTGCATATCCCAGCTCCCCACAACCCCCTTGTCCCATACTTACCTACGGAGTCCGGCGTGACGATCTTCTGTGGACCAGGAACACGTCTGCACTCTTCAAAGCCGACCGTGAACTGAGGAAATGCCAGTAAATTGTACAATGGCATAAATAGGGTTTTTTTCCACTTTGGTGCATATCTCAGGCATTTTTGGGAATTCTGGCACCAAATTTTCAGTGTTTTGGGACCTCCTCAGAATTCTACCACTGTCATAGCTTATTCGCCCTGCAAGGTGATTTTTGCGTCACTGCACGTAATCACCTTTGGGACCGATTAACAAAACAACAGTGCCAGTGTTCATGAGGTGGGCTCTCAAAAGCCTATGTTGCAAATTTGGTGGAAAAATCAAAAAATGACTGTTTCATGAACGCAGTGTTACAGAAGTTGCAAGGCATGCCCATAACTTCGCAAATCTGCAATATTGTCATGCCAGATTTTCAACACTGGCATTTTTCACACCTCCTTGTGAAAAATACAACTGTCATTTTTCAATTTCTGGCTGAAATGTGTTTTCGCACTTCTGGCACAGAATAGCGCAGTTGCTGTGGGAAATCAGTGTTCAGGACAGATTAAGAAAATGACAATGACACTGTTCATGAGCAGAGGTCCTAAAATGCTTATGTTGAAAATTTGGTGACGATACTCCATAAAATGATTGTGTTATGAGCGTGCATTGCATAGTTTGCACGCACGCTCATAGCTTCGCGAATTTATAATATTTTCACTCCAAATTTTCAGTATTGCTATTTTCCTACATCTACTTATGAAAAGTACATCTGTCATTTCCCCTATCCTGGCTGAAATGCCTTTTCGCCCTTCTGGTGCAGAATAGCACGGTCACTATGGGAAATCAGTGTTAGAGGCAGATTAAGAAAATGACATTGATACTGTTCATGAACAGAGGTTCTAAAATGACTGCGTTCAAAATTTTGTGATGATACTCCATAAAATGACTCTGTTATGAGCGTGCATTGCGTAGATTGCACTCACACTTGTAACTTCATGAATTTATAATATTTTTACTCCAGATTTTTAACATTGCCCTTTTCCCAAGTCTACTTAAGAAGAGTACAGCTTTCATTTTTCCCATCCTGGTCAAAATGTCTTTTTGCGCTTCTGGCACAGAATAGCACAGTTGCTGTGAGAAATCAGTGTTCGGGACAGATTAAGAAAATGACAGTGATACTGTTCATGAGCAGAGGGCCTAAAATACCTATGTTGAAAATGTGGTTATGATGGCCCATCAAATGACTGTGTTACAACTGTGCGTTGCGCAGTTTCCACGCACTCTTGTAACTTCGCAGATTTGTAATATTGTCAAGCCAGATTTTCATCACTGGCATTTTTTCACACCTCCTTATGAACAATACAGCTGTCATTTTGCACATCCTGACTGAAATGCGTTTTCACACTTCCGAAGCAGAATAGCGCGGTCACTGTGGGAAATCAGTGTTCAGGACAGATTAAGAAAATGACAGTGACACTGTTCATGAGCAGAGGTCTTAAAATCCCTATGTTGAACATGTGGTGATGAAAATCCATAAAATGACTGTGTTACAAGCGTGCATTGAACTGTTTCCATGCACCCTTGTAACTTAGCAAATTTGTAATATTTTCACGCCACATTTTCAACACTGGCATTTTTTCATACCTCCTTATGAACAGTACAGCTGTCATTTTTCACATCCTGGCCATAGTATGTTTTTGCACACCTGTCACAGAATAGCACGGTCACTGTGGGAAGTCATTGCTTGGGACAGATTAAGATCAAGCGAGTGAGAGGGGGAGTGACCGAGCTCAAGTGAGCACTGCCGGGACTGCTACAGATTTCTTTGTGGGCAGATAAAGGCCCCAGTGCAGGTACCCAGTACAAAAGGGCAGCATGCAGCAGTAGGAGAAACAGAATGAGAAAGCGGGTGAGGGAGGGGGAGTGAGCAGACTCAATAGAGCTCTGTCGGGACTGCTGCAGATTTCTTTGTGGGCAGAAAAAGGCGTCAATGCAGTTAGGAGCTCAGTACAAAAGGGTAGCCTGCAGTGGTGGGAGAAAAAGTATGAGCGAGTGAGAGAGGGGGAATGAGTGAGCTCAATGGAGCTCTATCAGGACTGCTGTGAATTTCTTTGTGGGCAGAAAAAGGCGCCAATGCAGGCCAGTGCCCAGTATAAAAGGGCAGCATGCAGCAGTAGGAGAAACAGAATGAGAGAGCGGGTGAGGGAGGAGGAGTGAGCGGACTCAATGGAGCTCTGTTGGGACTCCTGTGAATTTCTTTGTGGGCAGAAAAAGGCATCAATGCAGTTAGGAGCCCAGTACAAAAGAGCAGCCTGCAGCGGTGGGAGAAAAAATATGAGTGAGTGAGAGAGGGGGACTGAGTGAGCTCAATGGAGCTCTATCAGGACTGCTGTGGATTTCTTTGTGGGCAGAAAAAGGCGCCAATGTAGGCCGGAGCCCAGTATGAAAGAGCAGCCTGTAGAGCTGGAAGAAATGGAATAAGCAACTGAGAGAGGGGGAGTGAGCAACCTCAATGGAGCCCTGTCAGGACAGCTGTGAAATTCTTTGTGGGCAGAAAAAGGCACCAACACAGGCAGCAGCCCAGTACAAATGGGCAGCCTGCAGCATGGAGAGACACAGAACGAGCCAGTGAGACAGGGGGAGTGAGTGAGTGAACTCAACGGAGCTGTGTTGGGAATGTTGCGTATTTTTTTGTGTGCAGAAAAAGTCACCAGTGCAAGCAGGAGCCCAGTACAAAAGGGCAGCCTGCAGCATCAGGAGAAATAGAATGAGCGAGTGAGAGAGGGAAGTAAGCAAGCTCAATGGAGCTGTGCTGGAACTTTACAGTTGCCCACCCTCCCACCCAGGGTCCCCCGTGGTCCTCTATTACAGCAGGGTCTGTGGAGTGGAGACAAAGCAATGAGTAGATACGCACACACCTCCTTATTCACAGTACACTTGTTATTTTTCACATCCTGGCTGAAATGCATTTTTGCTCTTCCAGCGCAGAATATTGTGGTCGCTGTGGGAAATCAGTGTTTGGGACACATTAAGAAAACCACAGTGACACTGTTCATGAGCAGAGGTCCTAAAATGCCTATGTTGAAAATTTTGTGATGAAAGTCCATAAAATGACTGTTACGAGTGTGCGTTACGCAGTTTCTATGCACCCTTGTAACTTTGCAAACCAGTAATATTTTCACGCCACAGTTTCAATACTGGCATTATTTCACACCTCCTTATGAACAGTACAGTTGTTATTTTTCACATCCTGGCCAAAATGTGTTTTCTCACTTGCGGCGCAGAACAGCGTGGTTGCTGTGGGAAATCAGTGTTTGGGACACATTAAGAAAATAACAATGACACTGTTCATGACCAGCGGTCCTAAAATCCCTATGTTGAAAATTTGGTGAAGAAAGTCCATAACATGACTGTGTTACAAGCTCGCATTGTACTGGTTCCATACACCCTTGTAACTTTGCAAATCTGTAATATTTTCACGCCACATTTTCAACACTGGCATTTTTTCACACCTCCTTATGAACAGTACAGCTGTCATTTTTCGCATCCTGGCCTAAATATGTTTTTGCACTCCTGCTGCAGAATAGCACGGTCACTGTGGGAAATCAGTGTTTGGGACAGATTAAGATCGAGTGAATGAGAGGGGGTAGTGACTGAACTCAACTGACCTCTGTCAGGACTGCTGCAGATTTTTTTGTGGGCAGAAAAAGGCCCCAACACAGAAGCCCAGTACAAAAGGGCAGCATGCAGCACCGGGAGAAACAGAACAAGCGAATGAGGGAGGGGGAGTGAGTGACCTCAGTAGAGCTCTATTGGGACTGCTGCGGATTTCTTTGTGGGTAGAAAAGGGAAACAATGTAGGCAGGGGCCCAGTACAAAAAGGTAACCTGCAGCAGTGGGAGAAGCAGAATGAGTGACTGGGGGGGGTGAGCGAGCTCAACAGAGCTCTGTCAGGACCGCTGCAGATTTCTTTGTGGGCAGACAAAGATGCAAATAGAGGTAGGGGCCCAGTACAAAAGGGCAGGCTGCACCAAGAGAAACAGAATGAGCACATGAGAGAGGGAGACAGAGCGACCTCAATGGAGCTCTGTCAGGACAGCTGCGGATTTCTTTGTGGGCAGACAAAGTTGCTAATGCAGACAGGAGCCCACTACAAAAGCGCAGCCTGCAGTGCCAACAAAAACAGAATGAGTGACTGACAGAGGGGGAGTGAGTGAGCTCAATGGAGCAAAGCAATCAACATTTAGCATTGACAAATGCTTGCTATAACTTTGTTTTTATGTTGGCTTACGCTTGCACGCCAACCAACATATTGGGTTAGTAGCAGATTTAGAGGCACGGCCACTGTTGGGCAAATGCAGGGCATGCATCAGTAGGTGCGTTCCTCATTCCCCAATAAACCAGCATGCAAGCGCCACACCAGGAATGCATAATATGGTGAGCATATCTAAGGAAAGGTCCACTGTAATGAGATCATAGCTCGTCATATGCAGTGGCACCTCCCGACATGCCTTCCCTGGTGAAACAGAGTAAAAACATGGTGACACACTGCCTGACACAGTGCTGACTTTGGGGATGATGAATCCCCCTGTCGGCATGCCCTGACCCAGTTTATGTGCTGATGGGGGAGCCCACTCACCCTCGGCATAATGCATCCCCTCCATTTGTTATGTGCTGAGGTGGGTGCCCTATCCCCCTTGGCTCTTGCCCCTCCTTGATATGTGCCAATGGGGTACTCAATCTCCCATTGGATAGCCCCCTCCAAAACAGTCAGGTGGCATGCTGGGAGCCCACCCCAGCATGCCAAATGCCCCTGAAAAAAAAAAAGTCCGGCAATTTTTTTTAACCTGTAATAGAAGAAAATGGTCCCTCGCAGTCTGTCCTGCTCCCTTCCCTCACCCACACCCACTCTCTGTGCACCCTGCCTCCCCATACCACCCCTCTTCCCATATGTACCTCCGGAGTCTGTCGCGATGATCTTTGGTGGACCGGGAACACGTCTGCACTCTTCAAAGCCGACCACAAACTGAAGAAATGCCGGTAAGCTGTATAATGGCAGAAATAGTTTTTTTTCAACTTTTGTGCATATTTCAGGCATTTTTGGAATTTTTTTACTTAATTTTCAACATGGGGTTATTGGGGCCCCTTCTCATGAATTCAGTCACTGTCAAGGCATTATTCGATTCTGAAAGGTGATTTCACAGTTACTGCACAGAGTCACCTTTCAGGACTGAATAATGAAATGACAGTGCCACTGTTCATGAGGGGGGCTCTCAAAAAGCCTATGTTGTAAATTTGGTGAAAAAAATCCAAAAAATGGCTGTTTTACAAGCATGTGTTGCGCTATTTCCACACATGCTTGTAACTTCGTGAATTTGTAATATTTTCACTCCATATTTTCAAAATTGGCATTTTTTCACACCTCCTAATGAACAGTACAGCTGTCATTTTACATATCCTGGCCAAAATATGTTTTTGTACATCCGGCGTAGAATAGCGCAGTCCCTGTGCGAAATCAGTTTTTAGGACAGTTTAAGAAAATGACGGTGACACTGTTCATAAGCAGAGGTTCCTAAAATGCCTATGTTGAAAATTTGGTGACAAATGTCCATAAAATGACTGTGTTACAAGTGTGTGCTGTGCAGTTTACAAGTACCTTTGTAACTTTGCAAATTTGCAATATTTTCGTGCCAGATTATCAACACTGGCATTTTTCCTCACCTCCTTATGAACAGTACAGCTGTCATTTTTCACAGCCTGCCCAAGATGTGTTTCCACACCTGTGGAGCACAATGGCACGGTCACTGTAAGAAATCAACTTTTGGGACAGGTTAACAATATCACAGCACCACTGTTCATGACGGGTGGTTCCAAAATGCCTATGTTGAAAATGTGGCTAAAAAAATCCCAAAAATAATTGGGTTACGTATGTGTGTTGTGCTGTTTCTATGCATGCTCATGACTTATGACTCATGAGATATAGGCTGTTGGTTAACTAGGATCTGCAGCCTATCCTGTAGGTAGGGAAATGGGCAGACTAGATGGGCCTACCGGTCCTTATCTGCCGTCAAAGTCTATGTTTCTATGTTTCACCAATTTTTCATATTTTCACTCCAGAATTTCAATATTGCCATTTTTTTGTGCCTCCTCATGAACCTTACAATTGACATTTTCCACATCCTGCCCAAAATGTGTTTTCATCCCTGTGTCACCAAATGGCATAGCCGCTGTGCAAAACCACCTTTCAGCTAACAAACTGATTGTGCTGCTCTTCATAAGGTGGGGTCACAAAAGGCCTATATTGAAAATTTGGAGTGGAAATACCAACAAACTCCTCGACGTTAGGGTTTCCAATTGTAACACCCACCCTGTAGAGACTGCCAGGTGTCAGGTGTAACTTGGGATCATTAGCTGTAATGCTCACACCATTCCACCCCCACCCCCACCCTGCAGTCAGTGACAAGCATTGAGGTGTGCCTTGGAGTGTTCAGCCCTAAACTTCACCCAATTCTCCTATACTGCACCCACCTCAGTGTATTTCCTTATGGAATGGGGTAAGTATAAAGCCCAAAGACCCCAAAGCACACCTTGACACTTGTCAGTGTCTACAGGGTAGGATGAGGCCCATTCTCCTATACTACACCTGTCTCTGTATATTTCCTTATGGAATGGTGTAAGTATAAGGCCAAAGGACCCCAAATCACACCAAAACACTTGTCAGTGTCTACTGGGTAGGGTGAGGTAAAATGGCATGAGCATTATAGCTGATGCCCCAAAGGCACACCCCGGCGCCAGTCAGTCTCTACAGGGTGGGGGTGGGGTTGGTGTCAGTTCCATACTTCACTGCCATTCCTATTTTGACAAATGCTTGTTGTTATTGCATTACACATTTGTTATGTGTCAGATTTATTCAGGGGTGCTGCAAACTGTCAGTCATATAGACACTTAGTACTACTAAGGGGGCACTACACAGTTTCTTGGAAAAGGAGTCACCCAAATTAGCATCTGGAATGTTCTGGGTTATGTGTCTCCACTTACTGCATGGCCTCACGTGAGGTTGTAAAACACAGCTGTCACAATATTCAATTCAATTCAAGTTTATTGCAGAAAAACTCCATTGAGCAGGCTCATTCACCAAAAGATCCTGAATACATAAAGGGAGGTACAAACGCAGGTAGTAAAAATGTGATTACATAGAGGGAGGTACATACATAGTCAACAATAATGGAATTCATACAAGCTGATACGTACACTAACAACTAGATGCTGACATTTACATAGTGCAAAGGTGTGGCAGAATACATCGAAGAATACAGTAAAGGCATATATTGCAGCATGGACTAAAACTGGAATGAGCAAAGGCATGAGATACTCAAACAGATAGGTAAGGGAGTGGTTGGGGGGGATTAAATCAAGGGTTATGAGTAGACTAAGTGGAAGTCAAATGCAGTGGGGGAGGAGAAAGTGGGTAGGGCAGTGAGGGGGATGTGGAAGGGGAAACAAGGTGGGGTAGCTTGACATTGTTAACAGAGGATAGTAATAGGGTAGGGAGGAGATGAGAAGAGCCAAAATCAATTGAATTGTGTTACAAGCTCCTCTATTATGCACTGTAAGGAGTATTAAGTCAGATCCAAAATGCTGGAAGGGGAGTGGGGCAGGATCCTCAGTTCTTTCTCAGTTCCCTTTGGTTAATGACAATCACTTTTTCCTCTGTTTATTAAGAATTAGTTTCCCTAAAGTACTAAACCTAGCTAACCAACATCAAACAGTGTCAGTGGCTCAGTAAGTAGCACACTCACCTCTGAGGCCGGGTGATCAGAAGGCTGTGGGTTCAGTTCCCACGTCTGGCACTTGGGTTAATATCCCAGTACTGACACTGTAGTGCAGCAAGAGAGGGGTGCTGTATTTCTGAGGTGCCGTCTTTTGGATGAGATGTTAAACCGAGGTCCCATCTGCTTGGATTGGTGGTAGTTCAGGTGGATGTTAAAGATCCCATGGCACTTATCGAAAAGAGTAGGGGAATTTCCCTGGTGTCCTGGCCAAATTTCCCTCATTCACTAAAAAAATACCACCAACAGCTTAATCTGGTTCAAGGTCAGTTGGCATTCATCTGTATCCCCCTTCCCCAGGTCGTACCTGAAAATAGGCAGGATTTGTCTAGTGCACTTACCCGGTCAACAAAAAATTAAAAAATATATCATGTCTAATCTACTGTATTTCAGATTACTTCATGGAATGTCCAGGGTATAAACTCTATTGTCAAACTTAAGCAGATGTTATCATATCTAAAGAAAGGAAATTGTGATATAGCTTTTCTGCAAGAGACCCACCTTCTTCCAGTGGAAACAAGCAATTTGGCAAGGGAGCGGGTAGGCCACATTGTAGGTAGCCTGTTCACAAAAAATGATAGGGGTGTGGCTATCTTACTGCATAAAAACCAGAATGCACAAATCCTCACCCAAGTGGGCTCCCAGAGGGGAGATGGGCAGTGCTGGGTAAGTTACCTTTAATAAGTAATCCGTTACAGTTACTAGTTACTTCATATAAATGTAATCAGTTACAGTTACTTATTACTTTAATATAAAAAGTAATTAGTAACTGTAACCATAATGCATATTACTTTTCATATTATTTTGTATTACTTTTGATAATATGATTGTATTTACTCATTGAACATAGCTATGTGCTCATGAAACCTCAAGAAGCATATAAAACAAATAAAACAGATTCTAAAGACAATAAATATGTTAATGTATAACACAGTACCTCTCTGACATTGCCAGCCACAACAATCCCTTTAAATTTCCATAAATAAGAGCTCTATGAAAAAAAGACTCAAACACGCACCCTGTGCTGGTCCAATGGCGCTGAGGGTTGAAGTGCTGGACACCAGTCCTCACTCCATGTCAGCGCCTTGGGTTCGGGAGCAGATTTGGGTCACCGAGTGTCAACTGGGGAGGAGAGGCTTGAGCACCCAGAGGACTGCTCTCATCTCCTCTCCTGGTGAGGGAGGGTGGTGCACCCCGCAGTTCTGGCAGCTCCCAGTGAAGACTGGGGGCATTGCAGCTAGTGGGGGCACATGTATGGAATAGGGGGATGTCAGCAGACATCCTGTGCACGGGTGTGGGAGTGCACCCATCATGCCCTGGACATCATTGCACATTGCCACCAGATCCTTCCGGCCAGCCTCTGGCTCGCACCCTCACTCTGACTGCCATCTAGATTCTAGATAGAGCACTGGAGGAGTTGGTAGTCCCACTTCGGGGGACTCAGAGCCAGGAGGCAGGTAGGTCAGGGTGAGGCATGAGAGCACCCATGGACAGAGGTTGAACTGGAGGATCTCAGGCAGAGTGGAAGAATGCTGTGCCCAGAGGTCCATGCTGGAGAGAGACCTATGGGGCCACTGAATAGGAGGCAGAAATAGAGTTGAAAAAATTAAAAACACACACCCTGCATCTATTGCTGCCCTCCACAATCTTTTACCCCCACAGCTGAATCCTGGCTTTGCCAGCCATTGCTGTCCCTGACCTTTTTCCTTTCCATAACACCCACACTCACCCTCCAATACACACACACCATGCATCTGCCACCACTGCCCTTGGGGGTCTTTCCCATACAGCTGTATATCCTTTCATTGTTTGTTTTTTCAATTTAGTATGCTGTTTTGTTAGCCAACTTGTGTCCGCCCCGACCCCATCGGCATCTGCCCCTCTGAAAACCACCACCTCTGACAATGCCAGACACAACTACCCCTTTACATCCCACCCTTACCCCACTGCTACTCATACCCTGCTGCATCTTCTGCACTTGAAGATCTTTCCCACATCTAGCCTATATTCTCCTCCTGACTAAGCAAGGGCCACAACCACCCCTTTAAATTTCTATAATCAAATCCTACCCTCACGTAGCCCCCCCCCTTGGTGATGTTTTCTCATTTCCCCACAGTGGCCTGAATCTTAACTTTGCCATTGCCAGTCACAGATCCACCCCACATCACATACAATAAATTGCACCAGCACACACCTGCTTACCACAACAAAATTGAAACACTCTTTTCCACAGCTGAACCTTGACTTGTCACTGCCACTGAGACAGTTATAATTATAACTAAATCTGCCATAACTATTATGCCACTGCCAGTATGCTGCAATTGAAGTCACAGTGTCACTTACAATCGAATTATCACACAACACAAAACACGTGTTGCACTCCAGTAGATACCCCTTCGATGAGGATTTTCTTTGAGACTGGGTGGGTGATGGTGATAGACCTATTGCAATTCTTAGCAGTACCATGTGGCAGAGCACAAGTAGTATAATTTGTATAGACAGCACATGTTACAGATATAGAACAAAATGGTGATATCAAATGCATGCTGAAAACAGAAAATTGAGTTAGAATCAATGTTTCAACCACAGGTCTTCTTCAGCAATTATCTAAAAGAGAAAAAAGCAGGTTAGGGAAATAAGATAAATATATGTGAAGATGGGGCGTGACTTGGCTGCAGAAGCAATGGCTGCCTAAAGCAAACGCTCGCTATTACCCTGGGTTTCCCGACGAGATTTATACTGCCTAAAATCAGCTAGACACAATAGTGTAGTGGGGGAAATATTGCTGAACCCACCGGGAGCAACATTTTCTTTTTCGATTATCGGTAGATGCGCTCTAAGTTGAAATAATTAAACTCATAGAATGGTGCAATATAAATGACCTGAGGCCTCTGCAGAGTCAACTATGCTGCAAACTATGGAGATGTTCATGGCCTTACTTAATCAAATGGCTGATGTTACATCAGCCTCCAATAAAACCACGACTGCCGTTAAGCAGCTTGAAGCTCGAATTACCCACACAGAATCAAAAGCGGATCAGAATACTACCGAAATAGGGAAGCTTACAGCCATAATCAGGGACCAGGGCAGAACGATCCAATCACTACAAAGCAAAATGGACAATATGGAGAACAGGAGACATTGGAATAATCTTCAATTCCTTGGCTTCCCTGAGGGCGTGGAACGAGGCAACACTTTAGACTTTTTGTATGATATCCTACCCGAGCTGCTAAGACATGAGGTTCCTCCTGGGCTTACGATAGAAAGGGCACATGGAACACTCAGCCCGACTCTGAAGATCGGGAAAAGACCTAGGGCTATCATGACCCGAATCCTAAATTTTGCAGACAAGGAGTGGATTACTGCAAGAGCACGAGAGCTTGGAGCTCTGTCCTGGCAAGGCCACAAAATCTTGATTTTCCAGGACTACTCTCGTGAGTTGGCTGCCAGATGGAAGGAATACACAGAGGCTCAGAAGCTGATACACTCACTCAAAATCAAATTCTCACTACGCTACCCTGCAATTATGCGTCTAGAAGTAAATGGCTCCCATGTGTCCTTCTCTACACCAGATAGCATAATGCATTTTCTACAATTTAACTGGCCATCTCAACCAGCTCCAGAACTGAATAACAGTCGACAGTTAGTAAAAGAACAGGAACAGCTGAACACAATAGCTGCTATCGGCTGAAATACTGCAGCTCCCTCTCCTCCCAGTTTCCAATTCCCCACAAATGGCAACAATCCGGAAGTCACCCGAGGCGAGACCATCCCCAAGACCTAATCGATGAGACATCCTTGTTACCTTCAAGTCCTCCAGATGACACCCTAGCACGATTCTCTGCACCAAATGAATTTGCCATCCTAACTCCTACAGATCCGGCCAAGAATGCTGCTGACTTCTCTACCTTTCCAGAGGAAGAGATGGTGCAAGAAACTGCCAGGACTGAGACCCTTATTCAGGCCCCAATCATAGCTACATCTTTTGACAGAGTCTCCTCCGTGACTGACCTGACACTATCCCATCCAGCCTAATTAACTGCGAACCCTGCCAAAGAATGGTCTCAGCAAGCAACCTCAGACTTGAAACTTCTGCAGATAGTGGATCAACAAAGTTGGACGTAGATAAGTGTCCTGGTCTTTTTTTCTATTTCTGTCTTTTTCCTTACACAGTGTACACAGCCTGGCAATGACCATGAGGAGGTGGCTTCCAGTTAATAGTACCTCCCGGGTTAGCATGGTAGCAGCTTGATTAGCGTTATTTTCCTCCCCTGCTAACAGCGCAGGCCACACCATTCACTCACTGCCAAGCCTGCGCATGCCACAGAAACAAAAAGAAAAAAAGAAAAAAACTCAGGGCACTGTTGTACAATTGCTGTACTCAGTAAAAGTGTAGAGAAATATGTTTACTGTCTTAATTGTATGAAGCAGCATGTTTGCATTGATCTCTCTGGTTTTTCTCATTTTTGGAGGCTGTTACATTAGGAACTCAGTGCTCTATGCTGGATTAACCAGCCAAGTCTCTTTTGCCTTTCAACCAATATACCCCCTATCTACTATCCGGGATTCACTGTAACCTCAAAGGCTGTTCTTATACCTCCCAGGCTACACTGAACTAGAATATGAATTATTTTTAGGCAAGTGATTTTCCTTGCCCATATTATTCCCGGGGAGCGTGTTTTTCACTCTGGGTTAGCCCAAGTGGTTGGGACTGTAGTCTATCCCCCCCAACTGGTATGTAGGTGGGTGGGCTATTAAGGTTACTGAGACCATTGGCCCATAATGCCCATCCGTACCAATGCGCAACGATGTGCGCTATATGTACATAGTTCAGGCACACTGTGCTTTTGTATAATATTGCTGTCATTCCTGTATCTCCTGTTACTGATCACAAAACGCACGCTTCAAAATGTATGTATATCTGTGTCTGACTTGTCAACCGTCACCTTCAGCAGTATGAGTTCAAAAACAATGTTTGACCCATTACAGCATCAATCCCCTGACAACACCTCTCCATATATCGTTACCTGAGCTACCATGTTCTACTACTGGTCTGATCATGGATGAAACAACCTTTATAACATGGAATGTCAGGGGTTTGAACTCTCCTTCAAAATGTAAACAAGTTCTAACCCATTTAAAAAGGCTTAAAACCCATGTTGCCCTATTACAAGAAACCAAACTGACCAAGCAGGATCACAGGTATTTGGTGAAGGACTGGATGAGGTTAGAAATCCATGCCAGTGCCCCCACAAAAAATAGAGGCATAATCTTACTTCATAAATCACTCTCTTGGTCTATTTTATATAGCAAAGTTGACCCTCAGGGCAGGTGGGTGATAGCTCTACTGGATGCTCCACATGGTCAGCTATTAGTAACCAATATATATGCATCAAATGAGGACAGCCCATCCTTTTTTCTGGATCTCAATTCTAAATTAGGGACAATGCTGAAACCTGGTATACCTATCTTGGTGGGAAGGGGACTTCAACCTGACTCTTTACCTACTCTAGATAGAAGTGACCATGGGAAATAATACCATACCCGAGAAGTACAGGCTGTACTTAATCTTAACTCTGAATATCAATTGGTTGATATCTGGCACCTAGTCCATCCCTCAGATAGGGGCTATACTTTCCAATCTGAGGTACACGGCTCCTCTAGCAGACTTGATTTTTGGTTAGTCTCCCAGTCTCTGACACAATGGCCTAGATATTCAAAAGGGTTGCACCATGCGCAACAAGGTTGCGCGTGCGCAACTCCAAAAATGCGCCATTCTGCAATATTCAGAAGGGGCCAGTTGCGCCACCGAAAACATGCTGAGCAACAGCGCAATGGAAATGAAGGCATGCGCAACCGAAGGGGGCGGGTTCATGCATAAAGTCGCAATGCGATATCCGAACACTGCGCAATGCGCAAGGGTAGTAACGGAGTTGCGCGGTAACGGATTTGAGCCAAAATAAAAGGTTCAGGAAGCGCGCAAGAACTCTAACAGGTCAAAACTGGGGAGAGAGAGAGAGAGAGAGAGAGAGAGAGAGAGACAGGAGCTGGAAGGGCAGAGAGGGACAGTGGGTCCAGGAGGACAGAGAGGCCAGTGGGGGTGCCGTGCAGTGGAAGCAGCAGTGGGGGCAGCGGGTAACACAGGAACAGCAGCGGGGGCAGAAGCCAGGGAGATGGACAGTGTCAGCTTCCACATGGAAGCTGTAATGAGGGTGAGACACCATGCTGCAGGGGGACGTGGCCACAGAGGGGCCCGTCGGCGGTATGCCCCCGACAGGCGGTATCGTGCCCGCATCAGCTTCGAGCTGTACACAGATGTCGAGATTGTGGCCTGGTACCACCTGAACAGGGCAATACTGAGACGGCTCTGCGAGCTGTGCAGTGATGTGATGCAGGCACCCTCACGAAGGAGTCATGCTCTGTCCATGGAGACCAAGGTGACAGCCTGCATGTGCCTGCTCACCACGGGCACCTTCCAGAGGCCGACAGGGGACACCACAGGCATTACACAGTCGGCCATGTCACGCATCCTCACCCAATTCCTCAGCGCACTGCTGCATCATGCTGCAGAGTACATCCATTTCCACAGCACCGCGGCAGAGCGTACAACAAACATGCAGGAGTTCCACAGGGTAGCACATATGCCTAGCGTGCTAGGGGCCATAGACTGCACCCATGTGGCCATTCGCACGCCACCTGGCCCCGACGGCCAGGCGTATCGGAACCGAAAGGGCTTTTCCAGTGTCAACTGCCAGGTGGTGTGTGATGCCACTGGGCGCATTATCAATGTCTGTGCCACACACCCTGGCGGAGCACATGATGCCTTCATATGGCACCAGTCTGCACTGTGCCATCGATTCAAGAGGGAACATCCCCACGGGTCATCTAGTGGGTGAGTACACATGTATGGAATGCAAACTCTGTGCAAGAGTGGGAATGACACAGGTGCCATGGTAGTGGCACACAAGGATATGGGCAATATGGACCTGACATGACACTGATCTCCACTATCTCCACACAGGTGACTGCAGATACCCACTCCTTCCCTGGCTGCTCACACCATACCGGTGCCCCACGACCCCAGCGCAGCTAGGTTTCAATGAGGCACATGCCGCAACACGTAACATCATAGAGCGGGTGTTTGGGATGCTCAAGGCACGCTTCCGATGCCTGGACACCTCCGGCGGAGCCCTACAGTACAGCCCTCAAAAGGCCTGTGGGATATTCCTGGCCTGTTGCATCCTGCACAACATGGCCAAGGACCATGGGATAGCCGTACAGGTCCAAGAGGGGGACAGCGATGGGGACACCAGTGGCGCCGGTGATGTGGGTGATGAGCAGCCCCCCCTAGGACGGAGGGACCCCCGACTGACCCGGCAGGCCCAGCTGCACTGGGACACCATTGCAGAAGAGCACTACACCCAACACAAGTAAGTCAAGGGGACGTGTGCAGGCAACACTGTCCATGCGCAAACCACAGGCACACAGGGGAACACACCGTGCATGAAGGTCAGGGGAGTTGAAGGTTCCAGGCATACCAACACACCATCAGAGAGGGGGGGGCACTCATATGGACACACACACACACACCAGGCAGCATACATGGGCAGCAGCACAGCACTGCGGAAATGACATTTCCAACACACAGCACCACCAACCACCCCCACCACCTGGACTGTCCATGTACGTGTGTGAGGACCTGGGCACCCTTGCACCTTGGTGTACAGTGCAATGCAGGCATCATCATGCACACGCACCTGTGGACAGCAGTTGGGAGAGTGTGCAGGTGGTCTGTGTGTCAGCTTTGAGCAGAGCACCCAGCAGTGCACTGCCCACCATGACACACATTGCACACAGGGCAGCACCAGACAGGGCCTGCACTGGGAGACAGTTCAGTCAGGTAGCACTGTCCCACGGCCACCACGGATGCGTGGGCGGCCCCACCGTGGCCCAGCAGCACTGGCAGGCTGAGCAGGGGCCACATCGGTTGGCGCTGGTGCACCACCAGGGGTCCCACTGCGTGAACGCGACCTTGCCCACACAGGGGTCTGCATCCTGCCAAACAAACTTGCACCAGGGGTGCTCGGGATGCCCACAGCAGAACCCAGCATCGACAGGCCTGGTGTCGCACGACGCCGGGAACGGGGAGTGGAGAGCGCACTGTGTGGGGTGTGTGGTACAGGGGCACCTGACAGTGTGGCCAATGCATCCACGACAGAGATCACTGCCTGGGTCAGCCTGTCAATGGCAGCGGTCACATCCGTCCGCATAAGGACCAGCTCGGCTCGGTCCCGAGCACACTCCCTGCTATGCCGCTCCACGGACACAGACAGTGCCTCCACGGACCTTGCAACCCGCCCCTGCAGCTGTACCGAGTCCTGCAGCAGGTGGGTGTGCGCCCAATGGGTACTGTGCCCCAATGGCATCGTGATCCCCAGGGTGTGGACGGTCCTGGTGCACAGCACCCCTTGAGGGTGGGCGCTGTTCGCCAGGACCAGGTATGGGTGGATCAGAGGGCGGTGGACATGTGCCACTGCTGGACACTGTACCCCCAGACCTGGTGTGCAACTGCTGCTGCTGCCCCTCCAACTGCTGAGCCCCCAGGTCCACCTGTTCCACCTCCGTGCTGACAACAGTGCCAGACACCTGCACAGCCACCGGTGCTGCCCCACCGGTGCTGACAGGCACAGCCTGGGACTGTGCCAGCATGCTGGTACACAGGTGTGAACCAGGAAGGCCCAGGGGCACGTGCTGGCCTGCCATGTGTCCGTCATGGGACACACACCTATCACTGCCCATTGCAGGCCTGCTATCATCAATGGTGCAGGTGCGTGCCACTGCCATAGGCACAGCATGCTGGCATACCTGCGTCCGAGACTGCTGTGACACAGGCTGTGCACCCCTGCACCCGTATCACTGACACCGGAGTTGTTGGCCCAAGCGTGCATGCTGCTGCAGTGCCTGCAGGCTGGTGGCGAGGTGGATGCTCCCTCCTCCACGTCCAGCAGGTCTGCCTCACTGTCTGGACCCACCACCACCACCGTCTCCTGCAGATGAACAGGATCTGTAACAGAAAGAGAGTACATGGAGTGCATGTGAACAACAGCCCCCAACAACATCTACCACTGTCATACCGTGCAGTGATGGGCTTCCACCTGTCTGGAATCCTCCGCCTGGTACGCCCGCAATGGCACCAGCTGCATGGCGCGACCAGTGTCTCCTCTGTAGGGTCAGCAACACCACTGGTGGCCCCCACCAGTGCCAGCACGTCCACACCTGAAGGCTGCCACCTTCTCCTTCAGCCTCCCCGGTCAGTCCCATCTTCTTCCTGCATTCCTGCATGGAGCGCTGGTGGCTTCTGTGCAGGTTGGACGGCCCGAGCTACCCTCCCATGCAGCTGCACGCCCTGAGGGGTGCCTCCATCCACTCAATGTTGGCTCATCCTCCAGGTAGGCCTGGAAGAGGCCTCTGTCTCTGCCTTGGTGAAGTTCGCCTCCTCTCGCCCGCCGTCCACACCTCAGCTTGGCTCTGGTCAGTCATGGTGATCTGTATGGGTGGAAGTGGACACCTGTCACTGTGCAGTCGACAGCATTTCCCATAGCATAGCTGCCGGCCGAGGGGGTGAAGCCCCCGTTTTCTCTCCGCATGGCAGATACTGATAGAAAGTGTGCTCTTTGTCCCTTTCTAAGTGCCCTTTTCATGCTCAGCCCCCTCAGCCTTTATCATCCTCCGCCCATGAGCATTGTCCTGAGCATCACACAGCATGTAACTCACCTCTCACCTGCAGTAACCAAATCTGGCCAGCACAACCCACAGTCGCATTTTTATAGCGCATCACATGCAAATGAGGTGTGGCTCAACTTTAATGACATGCTAATCGCGCCACTGCACATTTGAATGGCTGATCGGATGATTTGCTTATGTCGGCTGAATATCGCGCGTATTTGGCGCTTTGCGCATACGGAAGGTCCGCTGAGCCAATGAGCGCAGGTTTGTGGCTGCGCGCTGACCGCACGCGCATGCCCAGACAGCTTACGCGATGCGTCTATTGTGCTGCAGACCTGCTGAGCGCGATAGGGCAATTCAGGCCATGGCACCATTGTGCCAGTGGCGCTACAGCACTGGGCACTATATGGCATGTGGCACTACTGCGCAATAGTCCACTGTGGCACTGGTGCTCAGCTTGGCAGTCGCCGGGATGCCTATACGTCCCATGGCGCTGTGCGTGGCCTGCGTCATTGCCGTGACCTGTGTATGCCCTCTGACCCTGGCGCTGTTGGCATGCCATGTATGCGTCCTTATTCGCCTGTCCAGTGACAGCGCCATGAAAAGTGACGGCGCTGTTCGAACAGCGCGATTGGGCCTGTGGTGGTCTATTGTCGCAACAACTCCACGTGGGGTTCTGGCGCGAGCGGGCGCCATATTGCCTGCTGTAAAGTTGGTGCCATGGCTAGGAGGGAGGGCGGTGTCCTGGAGCCAGCTTGAAGTGGCCAACCTGGTGGCCCTGGTGGAGCCCCACTGTGAGGCACTGTATGGTGAGGCGCCCCTCACCATGCCTAGGACCCACGTGTGGCAGCAAGTGGCCACTGACCTGGTGGAGGTCACTGGCCGGGGCCGGTCTGCTGAGCAGTGCCGGCACCGGTACAGTGACCTCCGCCGGAGGGAGCCGGAACTCTTGACGCGGCTGCGTTCACGTGCCAGGCGGGGCGTGGTGCCTAGGCCAGGTGAGTGTACCATCTATGCACCTATATTCTCTGTAGGGGTGTGTGTGTGCTTGGGTGGCTGTGCATAGGTGTGTCAGTGTGTGCAGCTGTGCGATGGTTGGTTATGGCTGTGTGGGCAGGCACTCTCACTGGGGCAGGGGCACTCTGCTTTTGAGTCACACTGATGTTTGTCTCAACATATGTCTCCCACAGGCCAGATTGTGAGGACACAGGACCAGGGTGACATGGGCCATGCCAGGGCCCCGGTGCCGTGGGGTGTTGTGCCCCAACAGCAGCAGCAGCAGCAGCAGCAGCAGCGTCAGACCCAGCTGCTGGAGGAGTGTGAGTATCATTGCTTCATGGATGCTATTGCATGCTGGGGGGGCAAGACCACCAGCCATGCGGGACACAACCAAAGGGGAGGTCATAATTCCACTATACAAAACACTAGTGAGTCCCCACACTGGAGTACAGTGTACAGTTCCGGAGACCATACCTACGTATGGACATGGACTGGGTGGAGAGGGTTCAGAGGAGGGCGACATGGATGGTGCATGGATTGCATCACAAGTCCTATGCAGACAGGTTGACGGAACTGAACATGTACTCCCTGGAGGGGAGGAGGGTGTGGAGATATGATGGGGACATACAAGTATCTTACAGGGGGGAACAGAGTGCAGGAAAACAATATTTTTAAGCGTAAAGGATGTTCCAGGACTAGAGGGCATGGGATGAAGTTGGAGGGGGGACGATTCAGAGGAAACATGAGAAAGTATTTCTTCACAGGATGGGTGGTGGACAAGTGGAACACCCTGCCAGAGGAAGTGGTGGGGGCTGACTTGGTCACGGGATTTGTGAATGCATGGGTTAGCCATAACGGAATTCTGGAGGTCAGGGGTAAGGGGGAACAGACTTATAGGACAACAGAGTGAACGTACAAGGTCAAATGGACAGACTGGGTGTCCCATAGGCCCTTATCTGCTGACACTGTCTCATGTATCCATGTATGTAGGCATGACACAGGTGACCTGCATCACAGTGCAGTATCACGGCGCGTCTGTGTATGCATCACTGGTGGTTCAGGCATGCACTGGGCACATAGCTGTGTAACTGGCATCGACTGCGTTGCCACATCACTTGCCAGCCTAGTTTGTACTGTGATTGATGTGGGCAGTGTGTGTGGGGTGGTGCACATAGCTGGTGCCGCCTGTTTGTGATGGCCATGTGCATGTTCACTGTGGGTGGGTGCATGCCATCACAGGTGCGGGACATTGGGCTATATGGCTTGCAGGTTGGGTGGTGTTCAGGGTTGTGGTCAGTCTCAGCCATTGACTGTGTTCCCATTTTCCTAGGCCTCGAGGTACTCAGGAGGATGTCCCAGGATCTTCGGCACCTCAGCCAGGTTGCGGATCAGAACCAGGAGATCCTGCAGGCCATACAGCGCCAGGGTGATCGGCGAAGGAGCCACAGGAGGGGGCGCCAACAGGGGGAGGACCAGCAGCCAGCTGGGCCATAGCCCACATTCCCTTCCCACTTCTCCCATCCCTATCACCCTGCCTTCCCTCTCCAAGTTGTTATTCCCTCCCCCTTGAACACCCCTGCCTTTTACCTGTCCCCCCCACTTGTACATAGTTTCACTTGGTTTTGTGATTCGTCCTTTAAATATACATTTCTATTTTGATATGAATACTGTGTTGGTCTCTGATTTGCAGCTGGCTATGGGTGCTCAGTTGCAGGTGTGTAATGCCATCTGGGCTGGTATGGTCCTGGTATGTGTGTGTGTGTGTGTGTGCATGTGTGTGCATGGGAGGTATCTCCAGCATGGCAGTGCCTTTCGTTGGTCTTTCGCCTGCTGCCACCCACTGCTGGGTGCACAGGTGTGTCTGGCTTGTAGGCTTCTGTGTTGCACGGGGCTGATGAGTGCTGGGGGACTGCATGGTTTCCTGAAGTGCCAGTCACTGCACATGGTGGTGTCTTGGGGTCACAGTGCAGGGTGCGCTGTGCATACGGGGCTGATGTGCACTGTGGTTGTCAACCCCTGTGTGTGGCACTCTCTGCCTGACAGTGGTTGTGCTGGGTGTCAGGGCTCTGCTATGCTTTGTTGGCTTGTCCCCATGGGCACGTGGATCATCTGTCCCACCCCCAGTGATGCTGTGCTTGGGGTGTGCGGTGTGGTGTGGGTTCTGCAGTGTGTTCCTGTGCCCATGTGTGGCATGGCTGGCGGTGGCCCCAGCCTGCCTCCTGAATGTGCAGTTCCATTGCTCTGGGGGCTGTGCTTGCTATGGCAGCTCTGGAATGCTCAGCTGAGCTTCCATGGTTGCGCCATAGCGCAACAT
The DNA here is from genome assembly GCA_016271365.2 of Neoceratodus forsteri. Classification (NCBI taxonomy): domain Eukaryota; kingdom Metazoa; phylum Chordata; order Ceratodontiformes; family Ceratodontidae; genus Neoceratodus; species Neoceratodus forsteri. The sequence goes on along the minus strand of JADMNL010000035.1, from coordinate 25,097,878 downwards.
TTTGGCTCAGCTTCTCCTTCCTGGTTGCGCGATGGCGCAGTGTGTGCGATATTCAGACGTTGGTTGCTTGCGCTATTTGCTCTGCTCCATGTTTGAATATCGCACCTGTTGCGCATTTGCGCAACTGGTTTGTGCTTGCTCCTGCTGTTGCGCTACTTTTGAGCGCAGTTTGAATATCTGGGCCAATGTGTCTTAGGAACTAATATCCTGTCTACTGTTATCTCAGACCATGCGCCTGTGCAGCTGACAAGGTCTGGGGACCACCCACACCACAGTCCACATCCTGGAGACTGGATCCCCCTCCTTATGCATGACCAAAAATGTATTGAATGGGCAAAATTACAAACCCAATTCTTCCTACAAGAAAACCCTGTTTCTGAGACTTCAGCCTCAAACACATGGGAAGCATACAAAGACACTATGTGAGGCAAAATTATTGGCTATGCCTCCCATAGAAGGAACTGCAAAGAAAAGGAACCTACCCAGCTTGAAAGTGAGCTTTCTAATGCTGAACGAGAGCACAAAGCTCTATCCCATCCCACTCTCCAGTCAGAATCCGGAAGGAAAATTTTACAACTATGCATTAAACTTAACTAATTATTATCCAGGAAAGTGGATCTGGCCCTTCTCAAGATTCGTCATACATATTGGGAAGGGGGGACAAAAATGGGAAGGTCCTAGCATACCAACTCCACAAACAGCAATCACATTGATACATAGCTGGGTTAAAAAATCCAAATACCGGAAAGGTTCAAATTAGCCCTCAAAGTGTGAACGATATCATGGCAACTTTTTATTCGCAACTTTATGCATCCTCCAGACCTAAAAATACCTCTGCAACCCAAGTCTTCCTTCAATCTATCAAGCTACTGAAGTTTTCCCCATCCCACATTGATGCCCTTGAAGCCCCCCTCACACCACGAGAAGCTAACTCAGCACTGATGGCTCTCAAATCAGGGAAGGCACCTGGAAGTGATGTGTACCCTGTAGAGTTCCTTCAGCTAATATCCCTTATGATTTCTCCACTGCTATGTCAAGTTTTTACTGAGGCTGAGGCTAAGGGCATCTTACCCCAAACCTTAAGAGAGGCCACTATAACTGTCCTACCAGAAAAAGGGAAAGCCCCTGAAGAACCAGCTAGCTACCATCCTATCTCCCTGATTAATGCCAATAACAAGTTATATGCTACGGTGCTGGCAAACAGACTAAATCCTATACTCCCACTCTTGATACACCCATCCCAAATAGGATTTGTGAAAGGTAGGTATAGCTCAGACCACCTGTGGACTCTTCTCAATCTCATCCACATAGCAAAATCTGCTCCAACACCTGTGGCTGCATTGGCTATTGATTTTGAGAAGGTGTTTGACTCTGTGGAATGGGACTACCTTCATACCATTCTTCAACACTTTGGATTCAGCCCTCAATTCCGTGCTGCTATAACAACTCTTTATACAGCCCCCCTTGCCAAGGTACTCACCAACTCTGTATTATCAGATCCATTCCAACTTTACAGAGGTACCAGACAGGGATGCCCTCTGCCTCTTCTTCTGTTTCTCCTAGCAGTGGAACCCATGGTGGCCGCAATCCGTCAGTATCCCCTCATAGCAGGTATTGCTAGGGGTCATCCGCAGCCCACTACTGTTATGTAAGCTGATGACCTACTGGTTATCTTAGGAGATGCCCCAAAATCTATCCCATCTCTTCTTACCCTACTAGGACACTTTTCCCATATCTCTGGACTCAAAATTAACCAACCAAAAACAGAGATTCTCCCACTTAATTCTACATGTTTCCCCCATACCATGTCCCACTGTGGCCTTAAATGGTCACAACACACTATTACATATTTGGGAATCAAAATGGGAGCCGACACTGGGAAATGATGGGACAACAACCTAGGCCCCCTACTATCTACCTGTAAATCTGATCTGGTCTTAACCTCACACTAGCTGATAAAATATCAGCTTATAAAATGTCAATTGCACCCAAAATCTTCCATTTAATATCTCACATCCCCCTATTTCTTCCTATGGCATGGATTTAAAAAAATCGATAAAACCATTGGTCACTTTCTATGGGGTAAAGCTAAACCTTGTTTTTGCAAAAATATACTTAGAGCACACTGGAGATATGGAGGATGGTGTCTCCTGTGGATAGAGGGCTACAAAATAGCATATCAATCTTCACAGACCATGAAATGGTTCAACCCACAATCTGAAGAGTCTCCCCAGTGGTTAACAATAGAACAAGGCCTCAGTGGATCCCCTGTTACAGCCACCTTGCTATGGCTTGAGGCATCTAAGGAGCTCATGTCACACCCCACTGTAGGTCCCTCAATCCAGTACTGGTGACTCCTCCATAAAAAATGAAATATCTCCGCCCTCACCCCTGCTACTGTATATACTCCTCTGTGGAATAACCTCAGTATCACCATAGGTGGTCTACCAGTGTCTTGGTCTGCTTGGCAAGAAAACGATGTCCTATTCATAAAAGACCTACTGACCAAGGGCTCTTTACTGGTAGACACATTTCAAGAACTACAGAGTAAATAGAAAACATAGCTCTGATTTCTGGAAGTATTTACAGATCAGAGATGCCCTGAAACAACTGTTACAACAAGCAAATACATCAACTGACCTTTCACCTCCATTACACTCATGGCTTGCCCTACAGAAAGGGACAGCCGGTGTTATTTACACCCTAATTACATATACTCTGCCCACCCCTAACCATTCCTCAAAGTTCAAGTGGGAAAGGGTTCTAGAAATGTCACTGACTGAATGTCAGTGGAATCAGTGCTGGCAGGTAAGACATAAAGTGTTTACAGATGCTAGGAGCAGACTTATCCAGAATGAAATAATGCACTCATGGTATAGAACCCCTGCAATGCTAAAGAAAATGCAAGCGCTCCCGCATGATAAATGTTGGAGATGCCATGGACATGGAGGAGACCTTTATCATATTTTATGGCCTTGCCCTCTGATCACAGATGTTTGGAAGTCTGTCCTCACAGCAGCAAACTCAATCCTACAATGTAAGATCCCTCTTAGTGCTCTCCTCATGCTGCTAGGTCTTAAATCCGAAGCCCCAAATCTTAGCCCTCATGCAGTCAGATAGCTGATGCTCCTAAACATGCAGGTGAAATGTTCTATCCTTAAAAACTGGAGAACTTCTACTATACCTAATATAACAGAGATCTTGTCTGCACTTACCTATATATCTGAACTAGATAGACATTCTAACCTGTTGAAAGGGCGAATGCCTCTCTTTACCATTATTGCTGGGCCCCATATATGGCATATCTGGCCCCCAGAGCAGGTGTCGGTTGTCTTGTTCTATAGTATTCTTTGTTTTCTTCCCTCCCTCATATGATGTACTGCATAATTAGACTACTGAACTTAATCTTAATGCAGTTTGCACTGTTTCCCCTTTTATTCCACTTAGGAGGACAGTATTGTTAACATACACTGTTACTGTTATGTTTCCTGTATTTTCTTTTCATGTTTTATGTTCTGGTTATGGAAGGTACGGTTCAGAGATTTACATTAGCACCTCACTTCTCCAGAAATTACATTAATCATCCTTAGTTACTCTGTGGCACCATATTCATCTCTTTTTCAGATGTTCCCTCAGATTCGGCCATCAGAAGGTACATCTACCGAAATACATGAAACCTTGTCTGAATCAACAGTAGTACCTTCTCGTGGTTTCAGATTTTTGGAAAGATTTAAGGTAGGTGCCCTTTTTACAGAAGGTAATACAATTGTCATGTTCTCTTTTTTTTTCCAGTCTAACAGATACCTTGTAATTCCTCCTTTAGAATTATGACATAATGCAATATCTGTATTACCTCCATACATTAATTGTATGCTGTTGTACTGTACAATGCCAAAAATGAAGTGTTACTGTTGTTTTTTGCCCTTTTGTTGTGTCTTAACAGAAAACAATAAACCTTTTAACTGAAAAAATATATATGTGAGGAAAGAAAACCACAAAAATGGTGCATGGGCAAAGTGGGAAGACATGAGGACAGATTGAAGGAGCTGGATTTGTATTCTCTGAAGACAAGAATGAAGAGGGGGTATGACTGAAACATTCAAGTATGTGAAGGGGATCAATAAAGTAAGCTTATTTTCAGGGAAGGTAGATACAAGAACTAGGGGGCATGGACTGAAGGGAAGGAGGAAGGTTTAGGGGAAACATTAGGAAGTATTACTTCACAGAGAGAGTGGTTCAGCCCTGGAATAGACTGCCAGAGGAGGTTGGGAGGGCTGGAACAGTGGAGGGTTTCAAGAAGGTCTGGGACAAACACAAGGGGTTGTCAAGGGGAGGAAGGGGGAATCTTGGAGGGAGGGACTAGTAGAGGGGAGGAATGGGGAGACTCAATGGGCCAGGAAGGTCCTTTTCTGCCATAACATGTCTATGAATCTTTGAAAATAGGGGAAGGCTGCAGGAGAACTATAGAATAATACATGGGTTGGTGTGTTTAACAAGATTTTACACACACCTGAGGTGCTGGATGCCACATAAATACTGAGAGTGAAGCTTGAGGGGTTTCTTTAACCATCCATCACTGAGAGTTTATATAACAACCTTGAGTTAAACACACTGCCCCATGTTTTATTTTATATAATTGCTGGGATGTGTTTTTTTGGCACAGCAATTACATAAAATAAAGCTACATTCCCATACTGCCACCATCCCAGCATTTCAGTGCAATCCGCTGTTGGAGTTTCACTGCTGAAACATTTTGTTTTTTACAGCTTAGACATAATAATAGACATAGGCCAGTCACAGTGAAGTGTGCAGGCATGCGGCACTACAGAAATGCTGAGAGGGAAAGGGAGAGAAGAGCTGTGGTTGGCATGTGTGTGGACCAAGGGAAAGTCGGAGCACATTTGCCATTAAAATCTGAGGGTTATAATTATAAATTATAACTTGGTTTACCTTAGCAAAAAACCACTAGCCAGTTATTATCTATACAATGATATATGGGGGTCAGTGTATAACAAAAAATGTAATGCCCACCCGAGGTGTGGGATGCTACATAAACCATGAGGCCAAAGCCCAAGGGGTTTATTAAAGCATCTTACACCAAGGGTGGGCATTAAATTCTCCTTTATACACTCCCCCAATACATTGTTTTATGTAATTGCTGGGGGACATTTTTCCACCAGCCAAATGTATTGAAATAAATGCTGTTTTCCAGTAAAATGCTGTGTCTCCTTTTTTGCTTTATTTTATTTATGCAACAGCAGAAATTACTTAGCTGTTGTCATGGGATTTAAAATATAGATAGAAAGAAGTTTAATAACTGTGCAGTTGAGTGTTTTAGTTCATATGTGGAAGATATTGTTAAGGTTTCGCAATGATATGCAGATGAGGATTAGTGCTGCAGCTCATTTGCATATCACTATGACTATGAGGAACCAGACCTAGGAAAAATCTTAAGAAATTTAGTGTAAGGACACTTCGGAGCTGTGTTTTTTATATATATTTTTTATGTTCCCTAAGTGTAGGAAATGGAGCTTATGGACTGCTGTTTTTGTAAGACCAGTGTGGCTGACTGAGGCTGAGTGTGAGAGGGGCAGAGCACAATCTGTGTGTGTATGTGTGTGTGTGTGTGTCTGTGATCCTAAATTGTCTGCAGCCTAATACTGCTCTCGAAGGTTAGTGAGGGTCTCATTTTTATTTTGTTGGCTTTTGCTTTGCCTTCTTATTTTAGTGAGTGTGAAGTTCTGCTGAATTGTATCTGTGCCGTTTTTGATGGCAGTTGTAGGTGAGCGGTGACTAAGTCAGTTAATGCGAGCAGGGCTGGGGAGAAGCTGATGCATGTTTACCATTATAACCCGTGGGTTATAATGGCAAACTATAACCATCTCCTTTGAGAAAAAACATCCCTCAGTTATGACAAAGTGATAATAGTTAAGGTAAGAATAGAATTTGGAAAATAAAAAGGTGATGACAGGTATGAAAAGGCAGAGTAGAAGTGAATGAGCTGAGAAGTCCTTAAGTGGAGACTAAATAACAGTACCTAGGAAGAATGCTGAGAGGTGAAAGCTATGTGTGCACACTCATTTTCATTTTCACCAGATTAAAGAAATACTCAAACTGGAGGGGCCAGTGATTTACACTGGATCTGTGACAATTTGTACAAAGATACGCATGGCAAGGACACATCACCAGAGCCATTAATTTTCTGTAATGATACAACTGGCAAAAACAACCCTGACACCCAAAGGCAGTGTGATTGCAATCATGTAGAAAGCAGTGGTGCAGTAAATGAGGCTACCTTGTAGTCGTAACCATTGTGGTAGAGCAAAGATCTCGTAGGGCAAACCAGTATTAGATCAAAATTCCTTGGCTAGATATTACAAGGCTGCATGTCTTTGCTCCAGTTGTTGTGCCGCAGGTTTACACCACCTAGTACCTCTGGTAGCTCATAATACCGAGACACTGCTACTACTCAAACCTGAATATCAGCAAGGCTACAAAAAATGGCACCTCACAGCCATGAGATGTTGCCTAAATATTTTATTGTGAAAAAAGGCAAAAAATGGTGGGCAACTTGCATTCATTGTGCAAGATGACGATGCTGGGTGTTCTTGCAATGCTTGTTAGAAGGCAGATTTTTTTAGCCTAATGTTACAATAAATCGAGCATGCAGTCAGATGAGCAGCCTTTGTTTACACTGAAACCTGAATATCACAAGACAACTGCACAATCTCCAGATTTCTGTGATGTCATAAACCTCCTGAGCTTCACTCTTGAGGTTTATGAAGTCACAGGAACCCCGTGATGGATTACGGAAACCGTAGCAGATGTATGCCCATCTGTTATTCTATGTATATTACAGTAACTAGCTACATTTAGGGAAAAGTAATGCCATTATAGTTACTTATTACTTTATTTTAAAAGTAATTAATTCCTATTACTAGTTACCTAGAAAAGTAATCAGATTGCAGTTACCAGTTGCAAGTAACTAGTTACTACCCAGCACTGCAGATGGATCATAGCTCAGGTGCTCATTAATTTGTGGCCCTTCTTACCACTGAATATATGCTCCAAACCAGGATTTGGGTTTCCTTTTTCCCAGAGTTAATGGATGCAGACATTAAAGCCAAGGTGGAAGGGAACTCTTTGGTAGTGGGAGATCACTTTAATGAGGTGTGAGACCCTCTGTTGGACTGTCTTAAAGTGCATTCCCTTCTCCCCACAAGGGCTGGAACAGCTTTGCATGGTATGTCTAAATAATTTTCTCCTGCTGATCCCTGGAGAAGTCTGCACCTATTTGGCAGAGGCTTCACTTTTCACTCAGCCTTTTGTGGCACAAGTAGGTGCATAGACTCTTTTCTAGTATTCAGACAGATTACAACAGATGTGCAGCAGGCTTCTATTGGGCCAATAGTTATTTCTGACTATGCATGTATCAGTATAACTCTGTTAATAGGGCAGGAGTCCCCTATGATTCCCCAATGGTGAATGGATAACTTCCTCCTCTCCTATAAGGATTTCCCTGACTGGCTGTTTAAGGCGATATCATTATTTTATGCATGAAGTGACTCAACAGAAGTTTCCAGAGCATCATTATGGGACACCTTCAAGGCCTTTGTAATAGGAGAAATAATTATTTTTGTGATGCATAAAAAGAGGCAGCATACCAGTCAATTATTGCCCCTGGAGTGCACTGCCAAAAGCAAAGAGGAAGCATATAATAAGCTTTCCACACACTCTCAGCAGGTATATTGGAGGAATATGACACAAATGCAGTAGCACTGATGTGGCACTTGTGACGTGGACAGCCAATTCTGAGTGCTGTATTATTTTTTCTATATATAAAATGTATTACTGAATATCTCGGCCGAAAATCTGGTGCTCTTCGAATGACCTCACTCATCCCCCCCCCAGGTTTCAGCTGAAAGATGAAAGCCATGAGAAAATGCTGAAAACAGCATGTGAGATCACACACACAGTTTTAGAGACAAGGTGTTACATGGCAGGCCAAAAGCTTATTACACACTTTTCTAAGTTAATTATAGCTTTGGCCGCTGAAGGGGAGATCAGCATCCCTTTTATGATGTTCCAGGGGAAGAAAAGCAGGTTGTGACGTATTAATGTGAAAATCATAAAGATGCTTTCATGTCCTGGAAGGAGGAAGCTTATTATGAGATCAAAAGAAGTGTCATTTGAAGGACATGAATTATGCTGAAGTTGCAGAAATTAATTCTTTAAAAAGACATCCTGTTGTTTTGTATAAGATATATATTTTTATATATATAATCTGACAGAGGAGGAGCTAGATGACCTCACACAAAAGGGGCTGGCAAATACAGTTTGCTGTAAGGAATGTTCTGTTTACTTAGGCACTTTTACCTAGGCTCTGATAAAGAAAGCATCTGTGAGCACTTTTAAGCAGGTATTTAAAAGAGACAAAATCTAAGTACTGTAGGTAGGAATTGCACTTTTATACCTGTTTTGTTTTTAAGATTTGTATGTCTTGAGATATAATAGTTCTGTATTGTATGTTTTACATATTTTTTATCTATTGTAGTAACACTCTTTTTATAGCATACTTGGTCTGTCTTTGCATTACTTTCATTTGTCAGAAAAGTATATATGGTAAAAGCAGACAATAGACATAAGCTTGAATGGTGGTACCAAACTGGAAAGAGAAGCATCTTAAATCTGAGGTCTTTATTAAAGTTTTTAAGGGTTCATCTCTGTATACCTGGTAAGGTGCCCATAGGCAAAGATATCTGGCTCCCCAAAGACAGAAATATCTGAGCCTGTGCATTGCGTATGCCAGCAAGAGGTTCACAGTTTGAATCCCTCCAAGACTTGAGACTAAAGATTTATCCGAACTCACAAAACAGACAAGATGGTTACCTTGTTCTGTTAAACTGTTCACAACACTGTGCTCAGAGGTTGGCACTTTGGGAGAGAGTGCCTGACCTACTGAGTGGATTTGTGACAGATTGATTGGCAGTGGTGGCATAATTTTGGTATCACAAGCTTGTATTTTTCTGTGTCAGCTGAGACCGTAAGCTCTCTTGCAAAGAAAGAAAAAGACAGAGTTTTATTTTGAAAAGGAGACAGAACTATACATCACTTGGCATACAGTCAAGTTCCTACCCATTTTATTTTTTTTCCTAAAGCGCAGTCAGAGTAGCCATAGGCAGGGAAGAAGAAGATGGCTTCCGACTACAGCAGACACACTGTAGATTACTTGAAGCAGTTGTGCGGGGACAGAGGAGTCCCATTTGAGGTGACAGCCAAAAAGCAGAACCTCATAGAGGCCCTGATGGTAGCAGATACCCAGAGCAGCAAGTCACAGACCATGACTGAAGAAGGACCAGACCTCAAGTGTGGCAGGACTAGTGGCCAGTGCTGTGTCCAGAGAGGATGACAGCAGGGCCACTGTCAGTGAAGGGCCACAGCAGCAGGGGAATGTCACCAGTATCCTGAATCCAGAAGTACACAGGCTGCAAATTGAGTTGTGCAGGATGGAACTGGAGGCAGATTGAGAACAGAGGGAGGAGGACCATGAGGTAGAGCGAGAACGCCAAGAGGCAGAGCGAGAGAAGCAAGAGGTGGACCATGAGGCAGAGCGAGAACACTGAGAGGCAGAGAGGGAACAGCGAGAGGCAGTGCAGCAACAGAGGGAGGCAGACGTGAAGATCATGAGTGCCAGTGAGCTGCAAAGGAGAAGAGAGAGAAGCACCAGAGGCAACACGAACTGGAGAAGCTATGACTCCAACCAGCAGCACCAGAGCAGGTAAGTGGCTTGGGTTTAACTAGGACTGCAGGACTGGGTTACAAATTGAACTCCAAATTAATAGTTGAGTTTAAAGAAGGGGAGGACATGGATGCCTTTTTAAATTCTTTTGAAAATGTTTGTATTCAGGCTAAAATTCCTAGAGAGTCTTGGAGCTTCCAGCTATCCCCGCTACTTACCGGGAAAACTCAGGATGCATTGGGTCAAATGGACAATGAGGACAGCAATGATTACAGCAAGCTAAAAGCTGCACTGTTAAAAAAGTTTGAATTAACTGCTGAATCATACAGAGCTAAATTCTGTAAGCTCAGGAGAAGCCCTGATATGAGTTACGAGGAGCTAGCTATGAAACAACGTCAGTTTTTGAAACGTTCATGGGAAGCAATTGAGGCAAACTCTGTTGATAAAAATGAAAATGTGATTTTATTAGAACAGTTTTATTGGGCTTGCCCAGCAGAGCTAAAACCTGGCTAGAGGACCGAGATCCAAAAACAGCGCAAGAGGCTGCTGAATTCTTGGACCGCTATGCCAAGAGCAGATCTGCTCTGAGATCGAATGGGGTGGGCATGGTAGTGCAGAAAGGAAAAAAGTGCTCCTTCAGGGCAGCTAAAACCCTCTCTGCCTCCACTGAAACCAGTTAGCTCCAGGCTTCAGAGAAAAGATTTCTCTGAGAGAAGAACTGAATGTTGGTTGTGTAAGGAAACTGGGCATATCGCCAGACAGTGTCCCAAAAAGGCAAGCCATAATACAAAACCGGGTGCCAGAAAAGAAGTAGGTTGTTTGTGTGTCCCTGGAAGCATGCTAGTGAACAGGAGGAAACACATGCACCCAGTCATGGTGAATGGTGTACAGACGCAGGGGTTAAGGGACACAGGGGCATCCCTGACATTGGTGAAAGAGGGTCTGGTACAACCTGGTCAGCTTATACCTAATAAATACATCACTGTACAGGGCTTTGCAGGTGAAGAGAAAACATTACCACTCGCTAGTCCTCTCCTGAACTGGGGTGAAACAGGAGGAACTGTGCAACACGTGGCTGTAGCCAAAACATTAGCAGTGGATGTGATCCTGGGTAACAATCTCCAGCAAGGAATGGTATGTGCAGTTACCTGTAGCCAAGCAGCAAGGGAAAATTGTAGCTCCCTGAACCCCACAGAAACCAGCGTGGAAACCACTGAGAGGCTGGTTCCCTGGCCTCTGTCTCTTGATATGGAGAATGATAAAAAGGGGGTAGAAATTTACACAGTAGCAAGTAATCACACAGCTACAGAAGGTTACTCTGAAGAGGGAGGGGTGACCCATTGTCAGAGGGTTGGGATTGACAGTGATCCTAAGGGCCCTGACGCTAGTGTTAGGGACTCTAGTTTAGCAACTGAAGAGGACCTGTCTCATGCCTTGGGAATGTGTGAGGGGTTCACAGCTGCTCAGAGAAGTGACCCTAGTTTAGAGAACCTAAGGACTTGAACAGACAGGGATGGCACACAGGGAGGTGATGGCAGACATAAGGTTTATTGGGAAAATGGATTTATGTATACTCAGGCAGTACAGACAGAGGGAGGGATATTAGGCAGGCAGCTTGTCATTTTCCAGGGGTATCGTGAGCAGTTGCTCAAAATTGCACATGATATTCCCTTGTCTAGTCATCTGGGAATTGCACACACAATGCAGCAGTTGGCCTAGAATTTCTACTGGCCTAACTTCACCCAGCAGGTGAAGGAGTATTGCAGGTCTTGTCACCGGTACCAAGAAATAGGGAAGGTGGACAAGAAAACCCAAGCAGCCCTAATTCCATTGCCCATAGTGGAGGAGCCATTCCAGAGGGTGGGAACGGATATTGTGGGGCCTTTAAATACCCCCAGCTCCTCAGGGAAGAGATTCACCCTGACTGTGGTGGATTATGCCACCCGGTACCCAGAGGCAGTCGCTCTAGGCTCTCTGAGGACAGACAAAGTGGCAGATGCCTTACTTGGGATTTTCTCCTGTGTTGGGTATCCACAGGAGGCTATCACCAATTGAGGGAGTTCCTTCATGTCGGACCTGATGAAATGTTTATGGGAGAAGTGTGGGGTGATGCAGAGATGTACGACACCGTATCACCTACAAGCCAATGGGCTTGTGGAAAGATTCAATGGTACCCTAAAGTCAATGCTCCGGGTGTTTGCTGAACAGCATGGGATGGACTGGGAGTAATACCTTCCCCACCTGTTGTTTGCATACAGGGAGGTGCCCCAAGAGTCGACAGGATTTTCCCCCTTCGAACTCTTACATGGATGCCGGTTATGTGGGCCCCTAGACTTGATCTGGGAGGACTGGGAAGGCAAGCATGCCACCCAGGGAACTCCCATTGTGGATTATGTCCTTAGGTTTAGGGAAAGGCTGAATGAGGTTATGGGGACAGTGCAGAGCAACCTAGCAACTGACCAACAGAAACAAAAAGTGTGGTATGACTCCAGAGCCAGAGCTCGCTCATACATGGTGGGTCAGGAAGTCATGGTCCTTATTCCGGTCTGGAAAGACAGGCTGCAAGCTGAGTGGGCAGGACTGTACAAAGTGGTTAGGAAGGTAGATGACGTGAACTATACTGTGGAGTTACCTAACTGAAGACAGACTGAAAGGATGTACCATGTCAACATGATGAAGCCATATGCCAATAAGGCTAACATGGTGTTTGCAGTGTGTAGACATAGGGAGGGGACAGATGATGGAGACCCCCTTCTGGACTTGCTGGAAAATAGTAAGTGGGAGTCCTCTGTGGAGGTAGTTAAATTGTCTCCCCAGCTGACCCCAGGCCAGAGCCAGAAAGTAAGGGAGGTTTTAGCAGACTTTGCCCTGTTGTTTAGCGCCTAGCCTGGACTAACCCCCTTAGCGACACACGATGTGGAGACAGGGACACAGATGCCCATACGGTGAACAGCATATCAGGTGTCAGAGGCTGCCCAAAAGGACATTAGGAAGGAAGTGGAGGAGATGCTGGATTTAGAGGTAATCCAGAGATCCCACAGTCCCTAGGCCTCACCAGTAGTCCTTGTGCCCAAGCCAGATGGCTCATCTCATTTCTGTGTGGACTATAGTGGACTGAATGCAGTCATGAAGTCCGACGCCCACCCGATGCCCCGGACAGATGAACTCCTGGACAAGTTGAGAGAGGCAACCTACCTAATGACCATTGACCTGATGAAGGGGTATTGGCAGGTAGAATTGACAGACAGCGTTAGGGAAAGATCAGCCTTCATCACTCCGATAGGCTTATTTGAGTTTAAAGTAATGCCTTTTGGAATGAAGAACTCCCTGGCCACTTTCCAAAGGTTGGTGAACCAGGTGTTAAATGGTACTAAGGAGTAGGCTGTGGCATACCTGGATGACATTGCCATCTTTAGTGCCAGCTGGGAGGAACACCTATCCCACCTTAGGGAAGTGCTGGACAGGATACAGAGGGCCAGGCTCACTGTCAAAGCCGAGAAGTGCCAGGTGGCCATGGGAGAAGTGGCATACTTCGGGCATGTGGTAGGCTTAGCCCAGACCAGAAACCCAGAAGCGGGTCAGGAGCTTGCTAGGGACAGCAGGGTACTACAGGAAATTTGTACCCAATTACAGTGCCCTGGCTGCTCCCCATCTGACCTGACAAAGAAAAAGATGCCAAAGAAAATTACCTGGGGCCCAGACTGTGAGGATGCTTTTATCAAACCTAAAGGAGGCACTGTGCAGTATTCCTGTTTTGACAAGTCCTAACTATAGCAAAACCTTTATAGTTCAGACGGACGCCTCAGACGTGGGTATTGGGGCAGTACTGAGCCAGACGTCTAGCCAAGGGACAGATCACCCAGGAATGTACCTGAGCAGGAAGCTACTTCTCAGAGAGCAAGCATACTCCATGGTGGAAAAGGAGTGTCTTGCCATAGTGTGGGCCCTAAAGAAGCTAGAGCCATACTTGTATGGGCAGCATTTTGTGGTGTAGACTAACCACAACCCCCAGTTTGGCTGACACTGATGGGGAAGAACAATGGTAGATTGCTACTATGGAGTCTTGCTTTACAAGGGTATGATTTAAAAATTGTACATAGGGCTGGAGCCAAGAACCAGAACTCAGGTTGGCTGTCTAGGGTCTCTGAGGAATGAACTGATTTGGGAAGCTCATCCCATGTAGGGGATAGAGCCCCCAATTCAGTCTAGATGGGGAGGAACTGTGACATGGACAGACAGGTCTGAGTGCTGTATCATTTTTTTTATATAAAATGTATTACTGAATGTCTCTGCTGAAAATCTGGTGCTCTTTGAATGACCTCACTCAGCCCCCGCCCCAGGTTTCAGCTGAAAGATGAAAGCCATGAGAAAATGCTGAAAACAGCATGTGAGATCACACACACAGTTTTAGAGACACAGTGTTACATGGCAGGCCAGAAGCTTATTACACACTTTTCTAAGTTAATTATAGCTTTGGCCGCTGAAGGGGAGATCAGCATCCCTTTTATGACGTTCCAGGGGAAGAAAAGCAGGTTGTGACGTATTAGTGTGAAAATCATAAAGATGCTTTCATGTCCTGGAAGGAGGAAGCTTATTATGAGATCAAAAGAAGTGTCATTTGAAGGACATGAATTATGCTGAAGTTGCAGAAATTAATTCTTTAAAAAGACATCCTGTTGTTTTGTATAAAATATATATTTTTATATATAATCTGACAGAGGAGGAGCTAGATGACCTCACACAAAAGGGGGTGGCAAATACAGTTTGCTATAAGGAATGTTCTGTTTACTTAGGCACTTTTACCTAGGCTCTGATAAAGAAAGCATCTGTGAGCACTTTTAAGCAGGTATTTAGAAGAGACAAAATCTAAGTACTGTAGGTTGGAATTGCACTTTTATACCTGTTTTGTTTTTAAGATTTGTATGTCTTGGGATATAATAGTTCTGTATTGTATGTTTTACAAATTTTTTTATCTATTGTAGTAAAACTCTTTTTAGAGCATACTTGGTCTGTCTTTGCATTTCTTTCATTTGTAAGAAAAGTATATATGGTTAAAGCAGACATTAGCTTGAATTGTGGTACCAAACTGGAAAGAGAAGCATTTTAAATATGAGGCCTTTATTAAAGTTTTTAAGGGTTCATCTCTGTATGCCTAGTTAGGTGCCCATAGGAAAAGATATCTGACCCCCAAAGACAAAAATATCTGAGCCTGCGCATTGGGTACGCTAGCAAGAGGTTCACAGTTTGAATCCCTCCAAGACTTGAGACCAAAGGTTGATCCAAACTGACAGAACAGACAAGAGGATTACCTTGTTCTGTTAAACTGTTCACAAGACTGCGCTCGGAGTTTGGCACTTTGGGAGTAGAGGGCCTGACCTGCTGAGTGGATTTGTGACAGTACATTTGTGGATTTTTATCCGTGGCATGCACAGCACAAGACATACTGTACAAGTCAGATTAAACTGTTCCACCAACGAGTTAGTTAACACTGTTTTTCACAGTTGGAAATGAATTGGAAACTCATAATGAACTGTTTAGCATCACTTAACCAGCTCATGAGCAGTGTTTGTAAAATGGTTTTGCAACTCAGTTTGACTGTACAGTATCTGCAGTTCAGTCACAACGCAATATAAAACTGAGTTGTAACTCTTAAGAAGCAGTTTGTGCAAGGCTTTGTACTGCATCCAGGAACTCTTATACAGCAAACTCAGAAATGCTAAAGCAACTCATTGGAGGAACAGTTTAATGTGAATTGTGCTGTACACACATACACACACACACACAAACATTTGTTGCTGCAGATAGAAATCCACGATACTCAAATCACAACACTGTTTCTGTGTGCAGAAACACAGGCTGATGCAGCCACAGATAAAGATACATTATACTCAAGTATAAAGGAGTTTTTGTCTATGGGGCCAGTGCTTCTGTAGTCTCAGGTATTCATGTGCACTGTAAGACATACACAATCCTTATGGGCATGTGCTTCTGTAGCCAAAGCTGTAAGACATATACACCAACCTCTGGCTGCAGAAACACCAGTGCCAAAAAATCTATGATACAAAAGTTGCAGTAGTTATATCTGTCTGCAGAAGTGCAGGCCCCTGAGGACACTCAACCTGAGGTGAGAAAGAGGAGCGGTTCAACCACAATGGGCTCAGGGAGGGTGAGGGTGGTGGAACAGAGGTGCATCCCTCCAGCTGAACCTCTCCACAATTCCTATGCCATTCTGGCAAAGTGTGGTTCCTCTATGGAGGCACCCACAGTGGAGACCAAGGAGGATGCTGGGAACCTCCACACAGAAGACCCACAGGAGGGTGGCAGGGGATCCTGCAGGGGAAGGAAACAACTCCTGGTGGGGGACTCCATTGTTAGGAAGGTAGAACTGGGGGAGAAAGGGGAGAGGGAGGTAAGGTGCCTGCCTGGCACCATGGCTTGGAGGGACAGGGAGCGGATCCTCAGGATTGCGAGCAGCTGCACAGGAGAGGGAGCTGGATGTCATTGTCCACCTAGGGACAAATGACCTGGCTAAGAAAGGGATTAGAGAAGTGCAGGAAGAGTTTGTGGAATTGGGAAGGGGCCTTAGTCAAGTAGCATGCATGGTAACCTTCTCGGAGGTGCTACCCATCTATGGCATAGGAGAGGCTAGGGTGTTCCGCACCATGGGATTCAATCAGTGGTTGAAAAACTGGTGTGGAGCCTAGGGATTTGGCTTCATTGGGGACTGGGGGTCCACCTGGAGTGATGCAAGCCTATACTGGCATGATGGGCTGCATCTGTCTGGGAGGGGAACCAGGATCCTAGGTGATAGGTTTAAATGCTTCATTGGCAAGCTTTTAAACTAGCCAAGGGGGGAGGCACTGGAAAGGAGCAGGAAAATCCTAGCCCCCCCAAATAATCATGCTAGTAAGTGCGGCAAACACCAACATAGAGGTGTCGATAGGAAGAAGGGCAGGGGTAAATGGAGAAAGTGACAAAGGCAAGAAGGACAGGGATGGGGCAAAAGGGAGTAAGGCCATCAGGAAATGAAGGGTAATGAGTACCAATGCCCATAGTCTGGGCAATAAGCTCCCTGAGCTGGTGGCCTTAATGGAAGAGGGATGCCTGGATATCGTAGCAGTCACAGAAACATGGTACACAGAGAACCATGACTGGGATGTTAGCATACCAGGGTATATAATCTACTGGAGAGACAGGCAGGGGAGAAGAGGGGGAGGAGTAGCTCTCTATGTAAAGGAAGGGATAAAAGCAATTGAACAAAAGAGTAAACAGGGAGCAGAGGAGGCACTTTGGGTCACCTTGGGAGACTGGAAAGGGCACCACAATCCGCACAGGGGTTGTGTACAGACCCCCATGTCAGGGGGAAGGAATGGACAAGGATATGATAGAAGGCATTCTTAGAATGGCAGAGAAAGGGGAGATACTGTTGATGGGAGACCTGAATATGCCAGATGTTAACTAGAACACATTTGCTGCAGCCACATCCAAGAGCAGGGCCATTCTTGATGCCCTACAGGTGGCAGGCATTAGACAGCTAGTTTCAGAACCCACTCCGTGAGGGAGCAATCTTAGACCTTGTACTCTCAAACGGAGGCAGTGAGAGGATCTCAGATCTAGAAGTGGGTTGCCATCTGGGGACAAGAGACCATCAAACAGTGTGGTTCATGTTAAACTCAGCTACAGAGTCAAGCCATACAAAAGTGAGGGTACTGGACTTTAGGAGGGCTGACTTTGGCAAGATGGGAGAGTGCCTCAGAAAAGCACTAGCAAACAGGCTAGAAGGAGGTGTGGAGCAACAATGGGGAATAATCAAAACTGCCATCACAGAGGCAACAAGCCTTTATGTGAAGCAAATAAACAAATCAAAATGAAAGAAAAAGCCACTATGGTTCTCAAAAGAGGTGGCTATGAAAGTCAGGAAGAAAAAGATAGCATTCAGGAAGTATAAGGAAACATAGAAGGAGCAGGACAGACAGCTGTACCAGTTAAGGCAGAAGGAAGCAGGGACGGAAGTCAGAATAGCAAAGGCCCAAACTGAGGAAAGATAGCCAACTCAGTTAAGAAGGGATAAAACCTTTATAGGTACATCAGCGGAGTAGAAAGACAAAGGGAGGATAGTGAGGCTGAATAGAATGAACGGTGGGTGGGCAGAGGGGGACAGTGAAAAAGCAGGAATACTGAATGAATATTTCTGCTCAGTATTCACAAAAGAGGAGGGGGAAGTGCCTAATCCAATTAACAGAAGCACTCTTGATAGGGGGTCGATCCCAGTCCTTTCACAGAAGAAAGGATTCTGCAAGAACTCCTAAAACTGAAGGTGGACAAAGCAATGGGTCCTGATGGAATTCACCCCAGAATTCTAAAAGAATTAAGGGAGGAACTAGTGAAACCACTGGCTACTCATTTTAATAAATCATGGGAGGATGGTGTGGTATCCGAGGACTGGAGGAAGGCGGATGTGATTTCCCTTCCCAAAAGTGGGACCAAGACAGAGACAGGAAACTATAGACCTGTCAGTCTGACCTCTGTGGTAGGCAAAGTGATGTAGTCACTTCTGAAGGAAAGAATAGTTGAGTACCTAGAGGCCAGTGGAGCACAGGACCCAAGGCAGCATGGGTTCACAGCGGGAAGGTCATGTCAGACGAATCTAATAGATTTTTGACTGGGTGACCAAAGTAGTAGACCAGGGGGGGCTGTGGACATGGCCTACCTAGACTTTAGCAAGGCATTTGACACAGTCCCACACAAAAGATTAATAGTCAAATAAACCAGCCTGGGAGTGGGTCCCAGGGTGGTAGCCTGTAAAACATTGGCTGGACAACAGGACACAGAAGGTAATTGTAAATGGAGTCCACTCTGAAGAAAGGGTGGTTACTAGTGGGTACCGAGGGTTCAGTATTGGTCCAGTCCTTTTAATGTCTTTATCAGTGACATTGCAGACGGACTGGAAGGAAAGTATGCCTTTTGCAGATGACACAAAAGATCTGCAACAGGGTTGATACACAAGGAGGCGTGAAAGGATGAAAAGGGATTTGGCAAGGTTGGAGGAATGGTCAGAAGTATGGCAGCTAGGATTCAATGCAAAGAAGTGCAAAATAATGCACCTGGGAAACAAGAACCGAGGGGAAGAATACACAATTGGTGGGAGGTAGTAACAACAACAAAAAAGGAAAGGGACCTGGGGGTAATCATATCAGATGACCTTAAGGTTAGCAAGCAATGTGAGAAGGCAGTAGGGAGGGCTGGGGGTATACTAGGATATATAGGGAGAGGCATCATCAGCAGAAAACAGGAAGTTGTTATCCCTCTGTACAGACAGTTGGTGAGACCCCATCTGGAGTACTGTGTCCAGTTCTGGAGACCCCATCTCCGCAAGGACATAGACAGGATAGAGGCAGTCCAGAGGAGGGCAACTAAAATGGTGCAGGGTCTGCAAGAGAAGCCGTAGGAGGAGAGACTAAAGGAGCTTAATATGTATATCCTTGAGGAAAAAGGGGAGAGGGGGGACATGATAGAAACTTTTAAGTACCTCAGTGGAATCAACAAAGTCCAAGAGGGTAGCTTTTTCAGAAAAGAGATGTGCAAGAACAAGGGACACAATTTAAAAGATAGAAGGAGAGCGGTTCAGGGCAATGTGAGGAAGTATTATTTCACAGAGAGGTAGTGGATGCATGGAACAGCCTTCCTGAGGAGGTTGTGGGGTCTAAAACTGTGGGAGAATTCAAGAATGCATGGGACAGACATAAGGCAATTCTTGTGGGGGGTAGGAAGACATAGGCTGTTAGTTAACTAGGATCTGCGGCCTATCCTGTAGGTAGGGAAATGGGCAGACTAGATGGGCCTAGGGGTCCTTATCTGCCGTCAAAGTCTATGTTTCTATGTTTCTATGTAGGTGTGAGACGTACATATATCTTCTAGCTCCAGAAGAGCAGGCCCCAGTGGGGTTTGCAGTTACGCAGCCAGTAGAACTGTTGCAATGTGGATATCATGGTTTCACCAGCAGACCAAGATATTGTTCAAGGGGGTAGCAGTTTTTCAGTTAATCAGCTGCATATAGAAAATCATGTACTAGATGATTATGCTGTCGAGTGAGGTAGTGATGTGCAAGAACACCTTTGGCTGCTGAGCTACAGGCCCCATGGTGCCTTCTGTCTGCTGAAGTGCAGGCCCTCATTGGGCCTGTGCTTTTGCAGCCAAAAGTACTCATGCACACTGTACAACATACACACACAGGTGTTCCAGCATAAGCATAGGCCTCTGTGGGACCTGACTTTATGCAGCTGCTGATACAAATCCATGAAAGCAGCACATCAGTGCTACTGCATTTGTGTCATCTGGAGACAGTTGTATGTTGTTTGTCTTACCTGATGAGGGTTGTTTCTGGTTACCTATGTGGCCTTGTTCTTTTACTGCTTGGGGTGAGGGGGTTGCGGGCTGGGAATTAAGGTTAGAAACCCTAATACCACATTTCCTACTTTTACCAGGTTAAACTGAATCCTGCATTTTTATATTCTTGAACATTGTACATTTATAACCTACTACCTTGCACACTGCACTTTGTTATTTTTGCATTCTGTTATGACAAGGGAAACATTTGTTTTAGTCTCTCAGAATTGCTGGAGTCACCATTGAAGCCTAGAACTCATGTGACTTAAATTTGTTATTTATTTATTTATTTGTTTATCAGGCAGGTGCACTGATCCCAGGGACCATTTTCAGGCATGACCCGGGCCACTTAGATGCCACAATAAGTACAGTTCACAGTTACTTAATAGATATAGTGTAGAGGAGAAAATTAAAATATTGCCAGATGCAGTACAGAATTATGATGATACAGTAGCAGTATATCAAGCATTCAACAATCAATTGATCACTGTTTCCAGGACATTTTGCAGTACAAGAATCCAGCTTATAGCAGTTAGTGCATCTGTGTTACTGAATTAGCCATATACTATAAATGGGATGTCCAGCAGGCCTTTACCATCACTCAGTACTGCATGTGCATAAGGATCTGCCTAACAGAAATTCCTGAAGGTTTCGTTTAAATGTGTGAGGCGAAACCGGAGACTGTAGTTCATTTGGGAGGGAGTTCTATAGCTTGGGTGCTGCACAGGAGAAGGCTATCCTTCCTAGTTCAGTGTTTCACCTGGGGTATTCCAGCAGCTAGTAACCAGAGGATCTCAGTTCATATCTGTTACTTGTTGGCATTAGCAGACCCGCCAGAGGTGATCCTGCCCCTACCTGCAAGATTTTTATTTTTTTTATTATTCTTTTTATCACCCCTATGTGCACCCGAGCTGCCTCTCCTTCAGGCTTCCAAGGTCCACAGACTTTCCCTATTATCCCCCCTTCCACCACCTTACCTCACATTCACAGCTGTCCATGGAGTAGCCCCGGTGTAACCCTTCACTGAGTGGGTCTGTTCCTCCAAGGGGAAAGCACTGGTGGGGAAGACACACCAGCACACTATTTCTTTGCAGTCCTGTTAGCTGCTGAGGCAATCTGTGGCTTCTCAGGGAGTCTTTGGGGATGCCTGGGGCTGGGAGCCATCATCCAGCTAGACTTCAGGTATGGATTTTTCCGATTTTCTTGTTTCCCCCTTAGTGCACTGCTTCTGTAGTGCCCCGGGTCTCCACTGGGGGCCACTACTTGAGTGAGGCAATTCCTAACCCTCCCCAGGATAGGAGAGCAGTCCATCGGATGCTCAATCCTATCCTCCCCCTGCCAACCCCCGACGACCAAGTTCATACCCAAACCCAGGTCGCTGCGTGGGAAGAGGAAGGCACCAGCACCTCCACCCCACCCACCAGACCGGCCCTGCAAGATTTTAGATATGAACACTCCGAGCATGAGGCCTCTCCACTTGGGCATCCCAGAGATTGGTAGAGGTGACAGTGGTGAGTATGGTATGGGGCTTGGGTGAGGAATCTGCATATGTTGTTATAGACTGTATCCATGCAGTTGAGCAGAGAAAGGGGTGAAAGGGCTATTACTGGAGAGCAGTATGGGGAGGAGGTGACCCCTCCCAATTGCTAATCCAGCCACAGGGGACAGGACATGCCTAATTCTATAACACATTCCTGTATGCTGGTTTACCCTCTTTATTGCTGAGCTGATGTAGTACTCAAACATAAGGACTGGGTCAAGCGAGACCCCCCAGGTATTTGAAGTCTCTTACTTGCTCGAGGTTTGAACCATCAGGGGTTAGTATGCTGGTGGATCTGGTGTTGCTGAGGGTGCACTTTGCAAGCCTAGGCTTAGAGCCAAACAGCATACACTTTGTTTTCTTGGTGTTTGTGAGAAGTCTATGCTGTGTGAACCAGTGTACTGTTGAAGTGACGACTGCATTTAGGTTGAGGTTTAACCCAGGGAGGCTGTTTCCACTTTTGAAGAGAATGAGGTCATCCACATACATTATTTTGTTACAGTTTAAGGGTTCAGAGAGTAAGGGGTTAACAATAAGAGACAAAAGTAAGGGACCTAATACGGAAACCTGTGGAGTGGGGTTGATAGGGCAGGCCCTATTTTGACCAGCTATGTCCGGCTGGTTAGGTAGCTATGTACCCAGTTTGTGATCTTGTTTGGGAAGCCCAGGGGGAAGAGAGAGTTTAGTAGCATCACATGGTCAACCATATCAAAGGCTTTTGATAGATCAATAAATAAAGCCCCCATGAGGCTACCTTTGTCTGCTTCGTTGAGCACATGATCCTAGAATTTGGTGATTGCAGTGGTGGTGCTCAAGCCTTTAAGGAAACTGTATTGTTCCATGGATAGCAGACTGTTTTTATCAATGTGCTCCAATAGCTGACAGTGGGCCACCTTTTCAAGTATTTTACCCATGTGAGACAGTACAGATATGGGTCTATAGTTATCAAGAAGATGCGGGTCACCAGCCTTGAAAATGGGGACTATTCTGGCTTCTTTCCAGAGTGCTGGCACCTTGGAGGTGATCAAGGAAAGGTTAACTATGTGCAAGAGTGGTTTCACTGCAGCTGCCGATGCTAGCTTGAGAAATTGTGGCGTGATCCCATCGCTTCCTGCACTGCCCGTGTTGGGTAGAGACTTTAGGAGGTGATAGAGCTCTGACTGAAATGTTACTTTAAAATAGAACGGTGGAGTGATGGTTGTTTTACCCTGCTTGACAGTGCTCTGAGATGCAGTGGGAAGCTGGGTTAGGTAGAAGTCTAGGTTTGAGAATTTGCTGTTCATGAGGTTTGCCACAGTCTCAGGATCCATTTGTAGGCCTACGTTGCTCCATAGGGAGATAGGGTCTTTGTTGTTTGGTTGGTTTAAGGACAGAGCTCACTGCCAACCAGAACATGCAGGGATTACTAAGAGTCCAAGATTGTTGAGCCTTGAAATATGAGGCTTTTAGGGATTTGGTGTGAGTCTTGCAACGGTTTCACAGTTGCCTGCACATAGCCCAGGTTCCCGGGTTAGATGTGACCTTGTGAGATACCCATGCCTTGTCCAGCTCTTTCATCACCACGACTAGTTCTCTGATGACCCATCTAGTGTTTCCTCCCCTTATGCGCCTAGTAGTAATAGGGTAGTGTTTGTCTTGTACTGAGATTAAGGCAGCAGTGAGGAATCCAAGTGCTATGTCCACATCCTTCAATGAGTAGAAGGTGGGCCAGTCTATGCCACCCAGATCTCTATTCAGCACGTCTGTGTCTACCTTAGCAAAGTTCCTGAAAAAGATGATCTTAGAGGGGGGGCTTGTTTCTTCGGCATGACCACGTGCAGAAAGTTGTGGAGTGGTCGATGATGGAGACTAATACGACTCCTGCAGTACTGACCCTGTCTGCATGGTTTGTCAGGAACCAATCAAATACTGTGTGGTTGCCTGTTCTGGAGTTGTGTTGAATGGGTGATTCAGTGATCTGTGTTATACTTGTTTCTTTGAGCAGTTCAGCATAACTGTGTTGCTTGTTGTCTACTCAACTCAGATTGAAGTCACCTAAGATAATGGTGTCCCTTGCTGGTGGGAGACTGGCAACTTCAGTAATAAAATTTCTTAGTCCATCGATCCCACCCAGCAGAGGGTTATTTACATAGTCCAAGTATAATTTGAGTGCTGTGCCAATTTTCATTAGCAGCCATTCCTGGGTTGCCTGTTGGGCTAAACCAGAGGCAGTGATGGACCCAATTATGTGATCCTTCAGGTAGATCATAACCCCAGCCCCTCTCTTAGGGTCTGGCCTGTCATTTCTAAAAATATTATAGACCTGTATGTGGCATAGAGTGTCAGAGGATACTGGTTTCAATCAAGTTTCACTGACACAAGAACGTAGGGTTTGTGTAGCAGGACCCAGGCTTCCAGTTCCTGAATCTTTGGTATAATGCTTCCGATATTAATGTGGCCTGTTCTGATGCTGTGTGTGAAGGACCATTGTGAGAAAGAGTGCAGGAGGCCAGGGTTTTTTTCACATCCCCACATCTTAGGAGCAGGAGACCATGGAGTAATGGATAGAACTTGTCCCCGCCCAGCACGCCCAGGGCTGTTGCTGGTGGGGCAATCAATAGATCATCTTATATGTGAGTTACCTTACCTCTGAGGCATGCTAATGCTGTGGTAGGGTGCTTTAGAAGCAGTGGATGAGCTCCCAGGAGGGTTCCACTATGGTCTTTCAGGGAGTGATTGTTATATGGTGAGCAGTCTTTAACAAGGAGACAGCTGGTCACATCACAAAGGATTAGCAGGGATAACAGTGCAGTAGCCATAAGGCAACATGGTGTGATTTCCTTAATATTTTTTTGACATCATTGTGCTTTGTTATTCCAAGGAACCACAACAGACTACCTGTGTGTGTTGTAATGTGGCCTCCTGTTCCAATTTCTTGCTAGGTCCCCTGCTCCCTTAGTTTTTAATGGTGTTAAAAAGCCTTTGGCCGAGCAAGGTTCTTCTGTGCAAGAAACAAACAGACACCATCTATAGGTGTCTTGTTATAAGCTGCAGATAGGAAGTGGGGAGTTAGACACATGATTGCTGTCCACTATAGCTCTACAGCGAGAAAAGGGTGAGTGTGGTGGGGGAGGGTGGGGGGCAGCCACGTAGCAGCCGTGGGAAGAGCCAACTGTAGTTGGACTAGCTGAGCCCTCCCTATTTGAGCCTAGCAGCAGTGTGTATCAGGCAACACTGATAAATTAATTTAGTTTTAAGAACTTAAATTAAGCTTCAGGCACAGCAGCAAGTTAAACATTAAAAGTTGTTGCTCCACTTGTCCCCTGCTAGCTGAATAGTTTTGATGCAATGCTAGTCCTAGTTTGCAGTTGACTGCTCCATGCGGAGGAAGAAGGGCACCAATTTTGAAATTCAGCAGGGCAGTCTCAACCTAAAACTCCTGCAGTCTCCATTACCTTTCTGTTCAGTGGTGGTGGCAGCCCAGAATTCTGATTCAAGGGAGGGTAGGTAAGCTACTCTGGGGGGGAAGGTGATCTAGAGATGAGACAGAATGGTTAGAGGACAATAATTATAAATAATTTGGTAGCCAAATTAAACAGATTAGTTACCTCACTCTGATGGGGTGGGGCTAGAGCATTTGGTTTAGGAGGCTACTGGGTTTGAAAAGTTGAATAAATAAATATATATGAAGTAAAGAGCCTGTTCTGTGTGACTGCCTACAGGATTTATTTGGTTTGCTAGGTTTACTAGGCTGATTGGGACAAAAGTAGGCTGAAACCCATTGAGATTGTCCCCCACACATATGGGTCACTATATTAAAGAAAAATTCCCTACAAGCCATACATCAAGGCCATTTTTAACCTGGTTAATATTATCCATGTCCACTAACTCCTGAGGAAGAGAGTTCCAGAGTTTTGCGGAATGAATGGTAAAGAAATTGTCTATTTTGTTAGTTCTTGCTTTCTTAATCTCAATTTGCTTGTTTTGACACCTAGGTACAAAGCGTCTGTTTGAGTAATTTAGACCACATTGGAGCATATGCTCTGGAGATTTAAGTATTTTGTACAGAAATAGGACAGCCCCCTCCATCTTCATTGCTGTAATGAGTGAAGGCCTGTTTCCCAGAGTCTATCTGAGTAATTTAATGTCACAAATCGAGGGACCATTTTGGTTGCTCATTTCTGTACCCATTCTAGACATGCTATCTCACTTTTTAGGTATGGACTCGAAAACAGGGATCCATAATCCATATGTGGTCTAACATAGGCCCGATATATTGATATCAGACATTGCTCTGTTTTTGTTATAAAGGTATGTTTGACCATTGTCCATACCTTGTCCAATCTTTACACAATGATCCATCAAGGAAACTTTATTATTGACCAAAACAACTAGGTCTCTTTCCCTTTCTGACTCTTTAAGAGGAGTATTATTGAGGGAATAAATTTATTGGAGTTTTTTTTTTTACCGAAGTGCAGAACTACACATTTATCTATGCTGAAAGACATAGAGTTGATTTCAGGCCAAAGTTCAATGAAATTAAGATCTGCAATTAGGGCTGACACATATTTGGGGGTATCTACCCTACCTCTCAATTTAGTATCATTCAAAAATTTTAGTAGGATGTTATTGGAAGTAATCTGAATATAACTAATAAATATGCTAAACAAGGTGGGTCCCAGTACCAAGCCTTGAGGAACTCCACCGGTGGCCGTCCCTATACTGGACAAGGAACTGCTGATTTTAACCCTTTGGGACCTATTGCTAAACCAAGTGCTAACCCAATTAACTAGATACTCAGAAAACCCTAATGAGTAAAGCTTGTTAACCAATTTATCGTGGGGGACTTTATCGAAAGCTTCACTAAAGTCTAAAAGAATAACATCCATTGGAGTATTTGTGTTGATTTCCTGACTTATTTGATTATAGAAGGCAATTAAGATGGATGTACAAGAGTAACCTTGCCTAAAACCATGTTGTGTCTGGTCAACAATATTTAATAGTTTTGCTTCTTCCTCTAGATGGTATTTGATGATTCTTTCCATAAGTTTACATATGATGGCTGTTAGACTGGGTAATTATGGGCATGAGATCTGCTTCCTTTTAAGGGCTGTGGGCAGAGCCTACAGCTATTTTGCAAGGGCTCTGTAGCCATGAAAATGGCCAATCGCAGAACCTCTTCTGTTGGACTTTTGGAAGTATCCTTCTAAAAGTCCAGCAAAGCTTAAACCCCTCCACCACATTTGGTCTATGCAATAACAGCTGCTCGACTGTTACTTCCACATTCCAGTGCATCAATTGAGCATGCACATGACTCATGCACATGTGCAGAGTCTGCACATGTGCAGTTGTGTGGGTGCTGCCATGTTGCGAATGGCAAAATGCCATTCAGTATTTTCTGTGCCCCCCCACAAGTCATGCCCACATCTCATGTGGTATACTGGCAGCCCACCCCAGTGTGCAGAAGTGTTCTTTTACTGTACACTTTACTGAAAATTAGTCTTTCTGTTTGTAAGAGGTGCAAATTGATTGCAATGCTTTGATCTGTAAACTACTAGTCTAGGTTTTGAATCCACATCTGATCTTTATATCTGCCATACTGCTCAGCTGTCTTCACTTTGACCTGAGGAAGAGAGTTTTATCTCTCGAAAGATAGTCTTAAAAATAATTTTGTTAATCCAGTAAAAGGTATCACCTGAAACATATTTGTTGTATTTTTTTCTCTACACTGTACACTTTACTGTAAATTAGAAAATGGTCCCGCGTCGCCATTTATTTTTCCCTGTTGTCCCCCTGCACAAGTCCCACCTGACATTGGGGTGCCCAGTCCTTATGTTGCCATTCATATGACACACTGGGAGCCCACCACAGTGTGCCAAAATGTTTTGTTTTTTTTTGTTTTGCTGTAAATTAGAAAATGGTCCCTCATTCTTGGTATTTTGTCCCTGTGGAAATGGGAAACGGTCCCTCATCATTGCAGCAGTCCCCCTCCCCACCCTCCCACTGAGCACCCACCTCCCCACACACATAACCTTATCCCATACTTATCTCTGGAGGTCGATGCTGTCATCTTCTCTGGCCCAGGACAAGTCTGCATTCTTCAAAGCCCAACTGCAAACTGAAGAATTTAAGGTAAACATGCCATACATCCATTCAATGGGAGTTTCAACTTACACTGATATCTCAGCCATGTTTTGGAATCTTTGCTCAAAATTTTCAACATGGGGTTCTTGGGAACCCACCTCATGAAAACTGTCATTGTCATTTTATTACTCAGTCCCAAAAGGTGATTTTGTGGTCACTGCATGAATTCACCTTTTGAGACAGAGTCACAAAATGACAGTGCCACTGTTCATGAGGTGGGGTCCCAAAAAGCCCATGTTGAAAATTTGATGAAGAAATGTCAATAAATGACTCCATTATGAGTGTGCATTTTTCAGTTTCTACGCATGCTCCTAACATCATCAGTTTTAATATTTTCACTCCATATTTTTAACATTGCCATTTTTGTACACCTCCTTCAAAACAGTACAGTTGTCATTTTCCACAATCTGCCCAAAATGTGTTTTCACACCTGTGGTGCAGAATTGCATGTTTGCTCTGCATAATCACCTTTTGGGACAATTGAACAAAATGACACTGACACTGTTCATGAGGAGGGGGTCCAAAAAAGGTCATGTTGAAAATTTGGTGAAACACTTACAAAAAATTGCCAAATTACACCTGGGCGTTGAATAATTTCTATGCACATGTGTAACTTCCATGACTTGCCAGCTTTTCATAGCCCTATCGGCTCTGGCTAGAACTTGTTTAAATATGGGAGTGACCGTGGCTTGATGCCAGTCAGAGGGAATACTACTAGTGTTAAGAGATTTGTGAAAAATAACTAAGGGATATGCTATTTCATTGGCTATTTCTTTTTTTTGTATGATGTTTTTTCCCCTCTTATGTCCCTAATGGCCCCCACTCCTCCAGGCTGCCATGTTCCTGACTCACCCTGGCTGTCCCCTCTCATGCCACTCCTCAGTCCTACATCGCAGCTAACCCTGAAGTATCCTGGGGTAGCCATTGTGCCGGGTGGGTCCCCCTCCTCCGATGGGGAAGGCACCAGGAACAGGCATACCAGTGCACTCCAGTTAGGTCCAGGTTGCTGCTGAGACTGAGAGATGGCTCCCTGGAGGACTCCGGTGGTAGCAGAGAACAGCAGCTGTCATCCGACTGCCATTAGAGCTATTTCTGTTTTCTGGTTTGTCCTTCCTGCTTGTAGTGCCTCCAGTCTCCACCGGGGGCCACTACAGAGTGAGGCTTACTACCCAACCCACCCTAGGAGAGGAGAGCAGTCCTCCAGATGCTCAGTCCTCTCATTCCCCTGCCAGCCCCTAGCACCCCTAGTCCATTCCTGAATCCAGGTCACCAGCGTGGTTCATGGTGTGGCATCCAGCGCCTCAACCCGCTGCAACACCGGGCTGGCATCATCTGCTATTTCTATTGACAGTCTAGCAATAATATTATCAGGTCCTGGGCTTGTATTCTTTTTTAAAGTTTTTAAGGCAGAGCCAACCTCTTCCGGGGTAATAATATACTTGTGATTGAATTTATCTTCAGTTGAAAAAACAAATTAGGAAAATTCTTCTGTGAAAATACCAAGCAACAAAATTCATTAAAATGATTAGCTATGTCCAACTCAGATGTAAGGGTGTCTCCATTGGTGATTATGGGACTAACAGACCTAGAATTTGCTTTTTGATTATTTAGATAGGAAAATAAGAATTTCTGACTATTTTTAAAGTAAGCAAGCCTAAATTCTAAATTGCTTTTGGATTTTGTAATTATATGTTTCAGTGTAGATACTGAATTTTTATAAATCAGATAAATTCCTGTCCTATCAGTAGATTTGCTGGATTTAAGTTTCTGAAATAATTTTTTCTTTTCACAGATTTTTGCCATAATAGATTTGTTCATCCATGCAGGGATTTGTTCCTTTTTATTGTATCTTTTTTATGTTTACTTGCACGCATGGGCAAGAAACATTATGTGGCAGCTTAGGAGAGAAGTGGGTTGTGGAGGTGTAGTACTGTGGCAGCCAATGCCAGCACTGCATTGTTGGACTTGGCAGTGCTCAACCAATGCAGACCCAGTGCCCTGATTACACTGGTTCTGCAGAGTGCCACCAACTTGTAAAGATTTTGCTGCTGCAATCAGGGGCCACCTCGTCATTGCAGCATCAGCCATTCCACTGCAATGAAAGAGTGACCTGTCATTGCAGGGCAGTACCTTGTCTGGTGCATAAGGTGGCTCTATGCCAACACAGAGCCCCATGAAAGCTGTTGAGGTGCCCAATCCCCCTGTTGGCATGCCCCCAACCCACTTCATTTGCCGACGGGGGAGTTCACTCTCAGTCAGCATAATGTCCCCACCACCAATTTCAGTTGTGTGCTGAGGGGATGCCCAGTTCCCCTTGGCATCATGTATCCTCCACACATTTCTGTGCCAACAGGGGGCCCAATCCGCATTGGCTTCAGTCCACCCTTCCCAGTTCCAGTTACTGAGGGGGTGCCCAACCCCCCTCAGCATCATGTGCCTCTCACTCATTTCTGTGCTGACTAGGGGCCCAATCCCCATCAGCTTCAGTCCCCCTTCCTACAAATGCTGGTAGCACACAGGGAGCCCACCCCAGTGTACCAAAAACCCACCTGCAAAAGTAAAAAACTGATCCATGTTGTCTGTATTTTTTTTTAAACCTGAAAAATTAGAAAACAGTCCCTCAAAGTGTCCGGTGCCACTCCCCCAAACCACGCCCACTCTCTGTGTACCCCACCTCCCTACATCCTCCCTTACCCCATACTTACCTCCAGAGCTTGGCGTAACGATCTTCAGTGGACCGGGAACATGTCTGCACTCTTCAAAGCTGACCACAAAACTGAAGAAATGCCAGTAAGCTGTATAATAGCATAAATAGGGTTTTTTCAACTTTGACGCATATCTTGGGCATTTTAAGGAATTTTGGCACCAAATTTTCAACATGGGGGTATTGGAATCCCTCCTCAAGAGTTCAGTCACTGTCATGGCATTATTCAGTCCTGAAAGGTGATTTTGTGGTCATTGTGCGGAATCACTTTTTGGGACCGATTAACAAAATGACAGTGCCACTGTTCATAAGGTGGGCTCTCAAAAAGCCTATGTTGCAAATTTGGTGAAATAAATCCAAAAAATGGCTTCACAAATGTGTAATATTTTCACTCCAGATTTTCAATGTTGGTATTTTTCCACACCTCCTTATGAAGAGTACAGTTGTCATTTTACACATCCTGGCCGAAATGTGATTTCGCACTTCCGGCACAGAATAACAAGGTCGCTGTGGGAAATCAGTTTTGGGACAGATTAAGAAAATGATAGTGATACTGTTCATGAGCAGAGGTCCTAAAATGCCTATGTTGAAAATTTGGTGATGAATGTCCATAAAATCACTGTGTTACAAGTATGCATTGCGCAGTTTCCACGCACCCTTGTAACTTCACAAATTTGTAATATTTTCATGCCAGATTTTCAACACTGGCATTTTTTCACACCTCCTTATGAACAGTACAGCTGTCATTTTTCACATCCTAGCCGAAATTTGTTTTCGCACTACAGGCACAGAATAGCGCAGTCACTGTGGGAAATCAGTGTTTGGAACAGATTAAGATCGAGTGAGCGAGAGAGGGGCAGTGACCGAGCTCAACAGAGCTCTGTTAGGACTACTGCAGATTTCTTTGTGGGCAGAAAAAGGTTCCTGCACAGGCAGGAGGTCAGTGCAAAAGGGCAGCCTGCATGCCAGGAAAAACAGAATGAGCGAGTGAGAGAGGGGGGGAGTGAGCATGCTCAATGGAGCTCTGTCAGGACAGCTGTGAACTTCTTTGTGGGCAAAAAAAAGTGCCAACACAGGCAGGAGCCCAGTACAAAAGGGCAGCCTACAGTGCCAGGAGAAACAGAATGAGCGAGTGAGGCGGGGGGCGTGAACAAACTCAACGGAGCTCTTTCAGGACTGCTGCGGATTTCTTTGTGGGCAGAAAAAGGCACCAACGCAGGCAGAAGCCCAGTACAAAAGGGCAGCCTGCAGCGCTGGGAGAAATAGAATGAGTGAATGAAAGAGTAGGCGTGAGCGAGCTCAACGGAGCTGTGCCGGGGCTTTAGAGTTGCCCACCCTCCTGCCCAGTGTCGTTTGTGGTCCTATATTTTTATTTTATTTATTTATTTTTTATTTTAGTCTTTGGTAACCAGGTAAGGCCCACTAGGCACAAGTGCCTGTTTTCAGGGGTGACTTGGGAGCACTGGGCGGTTAAGTGACTTGCTCAGAGTCACACAGTAAGCAAGTGGAGGTTGTGAGAATCAAACTCAGGTCTGGTCTGCTGGATGTACCAATAATGGGTCCAGTGGGTCGGTAGTGGCTGTATCAAACACCCCCATCATGCGAGTGAGCCTGCTGCTCTCCTGGCAGGCAGGGCTGGTGGTTGGATGCCCCCACAGGTATGTTGCCGCAGCAAGCAGGGCTGGTGGCTGGATGCCCTCGAAGGTAAGTTGCTGGAGTGGGAGAAACTGAGGCATGATAAAAAAAAGGATTGCTACAGTAATACAGTATCTATGGTATGAAATCTGAGACAGAATTAACCCGGTCGGCAAGGGGGCAGTAGGAGGACTAGTGTGGGGGGGCAGGAATTTGAGTAAATAGGGGCCTAACAGTTGTAGTAGGGTACAGAAACTGGGAGTAAAAGCCTGTAATATAAGATGGGGGTCAAAATGGGGTAGGTGCCACATGTCAATAGGGCAGGCATATTTGGAAGGGTGGTGGGGTGTACTGGGTGTGGGTCTGCCATGATCCTGGACTGGACTTGGAGGATGGGGGGGTGTATGCTCTGTAGACAACTGGCTAGTTTGAGGGAGGAACTGTGGAGGTTAGGGAGGAGTCTAAGTGACAGGGCACATGAGTATGGTAGGCATCCTGGCTGGGGGGGGGATAGGGGATGGCAAGGGGGACGGAGGTAAAACAACTAGGAACTGAAACTGACCCCAGTATCAGAGGCACTAGCAGAAAAGAGAGGAGAAGGGAGGGGTACCTGAGGCGAGGGGGGCCTTCTGATGAGGGAGGAAGAGACCACGAGGAGTACCAGGGGAGAGAACAGATGGCTGCGGGTAGGGAAGGACCAGCGATGGATGGAGGAGAACAAGTAGAAGGGGAGAACCAATAAGGAGAAGAAATGTAGGAGGGGTATCGACTAGGAATAGATTTTAGCCTCTGCTATGGGGGCAGGAACACACTGAAGGGGGGACAAGTGGGGCATGAGAGAGATGGCAACAGCAGGGGAAGAGATAGCGAGACATAAGGGTAGAAGGGGGCTAGTAAGGAAGGAGGGTGGTGACTTGAGGAGAGAAGGCTACAGGAAGGGGAAGGATAGGAGGGCATCACTATCGGGTAGAAGGAATGGGGCTCTAAACTGACAACAATGGAATGGGAAAAGGGTTGGAAATCAACAGGAAGGAGGGAGGTCGACATGGGAAGCCCAGTAGGAAGTAGTCAGGCTGGGAAGGGGTTCAAGGGGATGGGAGGAATAAGGCCGAGAAAGGGGTGAGGCAGAAGTAGGGGGGCCAGATGTCACAGAAGGTGCAGCTGGTGGGGTAAGGGCAGGAAGCATGAATACTGGGGTGATGGATGGGCATTAGAAGGGAAAGGGGATGATGGATGGGGGTACTTTGTCCTGGGGGATTCTATACTGAAAGGGGTGAGATGGGGTGGAAGGGGGGAAGGCACAGTCATATTTAGTTGAAGCTATCCCCAGGTTGACTGCAGGAGGGGCAGGGCAGGCACTGCTCAAGTGTGCAGCAAGGGGGAGGAAGAAACCTCATTTAGTGTTGCATGTGGGTACAAATGACTTGGCGCGGGAGACTCTGGAAGTAGTGAGGGGAGGTTTGAGTAGTTGGGCAGGCAGTTTGAGGGGGTGGGGGAATCGGTGGCATTCTCAGAGGTATTTCTGGTACCATGTGCAAGTATGGGGAGGAAGGGTAGGATTGAGGAGTTCTACTAGTGGCTGAGGAATTGGTGCCACACCAGAAATTATGGGTTAGTGACTAACTGGGGTAGGGTCTGGGGAAATAGTGACTTGTACGCAGGGGACAAGCTACACCTGAGCAGAAAGGAGAGCATTAAAGACAGGATTAGAGAGGTATAGCTCTACTGAGGTGGATTTAAACTACTGGGGGTGGTGTTGGCCAAAAGACAGAGACTAGTAGAAAGGTCCAGACAGGGGAGCCTAATGAGCTCACCCCCTAGATATAGGTAAAGAAAGAGGTGTAGTAACCCTGGGAGGGGGTGGGCAGAGTGGTCTGAGTGTAATACAGAAGGCACCACCACCTGATAAGAATAAAGAGGAGAAAGGGTACGGACTACTGGAAGGCAGGACACAGGTCAAGGAGGAGAAGAGTGAGGAGAAGGAGGGGTACAGGTGGAAGGTGGTCTCTCTCAATGTAAGAAGCCTGGGGAACAAAACTGCAGAGCTTCACATGCTCCTTTCAGAGGGGAAGGTGGACATTGCTGCAGTGACAGAGACTTGGGCCACAGAGTACCATGATTGGGACTTGGCAATCTCGGGATACAGGATAGACAGGAGGGACCGGGGGGTTGGAAGGGGGGTTGCACTCTATGTGAGAGAAGGGATGAAATGCATAAGGGATGAGGGAGAAGAGAAGAGGAGAGGACAGAGGCACTTTGGTTGCAACTCCTGGACACCAAGGGCAGAAAGTTGAGGCTGGGAGTGGTGCACAGACCACCAGCCCAATCCGGGGAACTGGATGGGGAGTTGGCATAGTAGATAAGGAGGGTGTGTAGAAGGGGGAGTATGGTGATAGTTGGGTATTTTAACCTACCACAGGTTGACTGGAGCATCCCAGCCACTAGCAGTACCAGGGAGCAGGTGCTCCTTGATGCATTCCAGGACGGCCTTCTGACACAATTGGTAAGTGGGCCTAAAAGACTTGGTAGCATTCTGGACCTAGTACTGGCAAATGGGGAGGTGGTGAGGGAGGTAAGGGTGGATGACCCACTAACAGGTAGTGACCACCAAGCAGTGTGGCTCCTTCTCACACTGGACAGAGAGAAAGGAGGTACGGGCATTAAGGTGGTGGACTTTATTAGGGTGGACTTTGGAGGGATGGGAGCAATACTGCAAGGGAGACTCCAGGATATAAGGCCGGGGATGGATGTAGAACAAAAGTGGGGAGTCATAAAGATTGGGCTAACAGAGGCCACAATAGCCTGCACCAGGGCCAGAAGTAAAAAGAGCAGAGCCAAGAAACCATGGTGGTTGAACAAGGAAGTGCTGCAAGGGGTGAGGGCAAAGAGGGCTGCATACCGGAAGTACAGGAGAACAGGGAAGGGAGAGGATAAGGAGGCTTAAGGGAGTTGGTCAAGGGAGGCGGCCAGGAGGGTGAAAAAAGCTAAGGCCTCCAGGGAATTAAGGTCCGCACAGGGCATAAAGGGAGGGGAAAAGGACTTTTTTAGGTATGTCATGGAAAAAAAGGAAATGCAGGGAACATATTGTGAGGATAAAGCAGGGAGGGGATTGGTTGGAAAAGGGGGAGGAGCAAGTGGAAATTCTAAATGAGTACGTCTGCTCCAATTTCATTAAGGAGAGGGATGGTCCACTACCAGAATGGGCTGGGGGGTGGGGAAAGGGAGGAGGAGGTGATGGACAAAGTGATCACAGGGAGTAGGGTGCTAGTGGGGCTGAGGGCAGTAAGGGTGGACAAGGCACTAAGTCCAGATGACATCCACTCCAGGGTGCTGAGGGAGACAGCGGAGCAGTTGGCTGAGCCACCGGAAAATCTGTTAAACACTTCCCTGGAAATGGGGGGTGTGCCCCAGGACTGGAGGGTGGCCCATGTGGTGCCCATACACAAGAGTGGGCCTAGGGAGAAACATAGAAACATAGACTTTGACAGCAGATAAGGACCGCTTGGCTCATCTAGTCTGCCCATTTCCCTACCTACAGGATAGGCCGCAGATCCTAGTTAACCAACAGCCTATTTCTTCCTACTCCCCACAAGAATTGCCTTATGTCTGTCCCATGCATTCTTGAATCCTCCCACAGTTTTAGACCCCACAACCTCCTCAGGAAGACTGTTCCATGCATCCACTACCCTCTCTGTGAAATAATACTTCCTCACATTGCCCCTGAACTACCCTCCTTCTATCTTTAAATTGTGTCCCCTTGTTCTTGCACATCTCTTTTTCTGAAAGATGCTACCCTCTTGGACTTTGTTGATTCCACTGAGGTACTTAAAAGTTTCTATCATGTCCTCCCTCTCCCTTCTTTCCTCAAGGGTATACATATTAAGCTCCTTTAGTCTCTCCTCATATGGCTTCTCTTGCAGACCCTGCACCATTTTAGTTGCCCTCCTCTGGACTGCCGCTATCTTGTCTATGTCCTTGCAGAGATGGGGTCTCCAGAACTGGACACAGTATTCCAGATGGGGTCTCACCAACTGTCTGTACAGAGGGATAACAACTTCCAGTTTTCTGCTGCTGATGCCTCTCCCTATACATCCCAGTATACCCCAGCCCTCCCTACTGCCTTCTCACATTGCTTGCTAACCTTAAGGTCATCTGATATGATCACCCCAGGTCCCTTTCCTTTTTGTTGTTGTTACTACCTCCCCCAATTGTGTATTCTTCCCTCGGTTCTTGTTTCCCAGGTGCATTATTTTGCACTTTGCATTGAATCCTAGCTGCCATACTTCTGACCATTCCTCCAACCTTGCCAAGTCCCTTTTCATCCTTTCCACGCCTCCTTGTGTATCAACCCTGTTGCAGATCTTTGTGTCATCTGCAAAGGCATACTTTTTCTTCCAGTCCCTCTGCAATGTCACTGATGAAGACATTAAAAGGACTGGACCCAATACTGAACCCTGCGGTACCCCACTAGTAACCCCTCTTTCTTCAGAGAGGACTCCATTTACAATTACCTTCAGTGTCCTGTTGTGCAGCCATTGTTTTACGCAGGCTACCACCCTGGGACCCACTCCCAGGCTGGTTAATTTGACTATTAATCTTTTGTGTGGGACGGTGTCAAATGCCTTGCTAAAATCTAGGTAGGCCATGTCCACAGCCCCTCCCTGGTCTACTACTTTGGTCACCCAGTCAAATAAATCTATTAGATTCGTCTGACATGACCTTCCCACTGTGAACCCATGCTGCCTTGGGTCCTGTGCCCCACTGGACTCTAGGTACTCAACTATTCTTTCCTTCAGAAGTGACTACATCACTTTGCCTACCACAGAGGTCTGACTGACAGATCTGTAGTTTCCTGCCTCTGTCTTGGTCCCACTTTTGTGAAGGGGAATCACATCCGCCTTCCTCCAGTCCTCGGGTACCACACCATCCTCCCATGATTTATTAAAAAGACTAGCCAGTGGTTTCACTAGTTCCTCCCTTAATTCGTTTAGAATTCTGGGGTGAATTCCATCAGGACCCATTGCTTTGTCCACCTTCAGTTTTAGGAGTTCTTGCAGAACCCTTTCTTCTGTGAAAGAACTGGGATCGACTCCCCTATCAAGAGTGCTTCTGTTAATTGGATTAGGCACTTCCCTCCTCTTTGTGAATACTGAGCAGAAATATTCGTTCAGTATCCCTGCTTTTCACTATCCCTCTGCCCACCCACGTCTCATTCTATTCAGCCTCACTATCCCTCCTTTTGTCTTTCTCGCTCGCTGATGTACCTATAAAGGTTTTATCCCTTTCTTAACTGAGTTGGCTATCTTTTCCTCAGTTTGGGCCTTTGCTATTCTGACTTCCCTTCCTGCTTCCTTCTACCTTAACTGGTACAGCTGTCTGTCCTGCTCCTTCTATGTTTCCTTATACTTCCTGAATGCTATCTTTTTCTTCCTGACTTTCATAGCCACCTCTTTTGAGAACCATAGTGGCTTTTTCTTTCATTTTGATTTGTTTATTTGCTTCACATAAAGGCTTGTTGCCTCTGTGATGGCAGTTTTGATTATTCCCCATTGTTGCTCCACACCTCCTTCTAGCCTGTTTGCTAGTGCTTTTCTGAGGCACTCTCCCATCTTGCCAAAGTCAGTCCCCCTAAAGTCCATTACCCTCACTTTTGTATGACTTGACTCTGTAGCTGAGTTTAACGTGAACCACACTGTTTGAAGGTCACTTGTCCCCAGATGGCAACCCACTTCTAGATCTGAGATCCTCTCACTGCCCCCATTTGAGAGTACGAGGTCTAAGATTGCTCCCTCACGAGTGGGTTCCGAAACTAGCTGTCTGAAGCCTGCCACCTGTAGGGCATCAAGAATGACCCTGCTCTTGGATGTGGCTGCAGCAAATGTGCTCCAGTTAACATCTGGCATATTCAGGTCTCCCATCAACAGTATCTCCCCTTTCTCTGCCATTCTAAGAATGCCTTATATCATATCCTTGTCCATTCCTTCCCTGACATGGGGGTCTGTACACAACCTCTGTGCGGAGTGTGGTGCCCTTTCCAGTCTCCAAGGTGACCCACAGTGCCTTCTCTCCTCCCTGTTTACTCTTTTGTTCAGTTGCTTTTATCCCTTCCTTTACATAGAGAGCTACTCCTCCCCCTCTTCTCCCCTGCCTGTCTCTCCTGTAGGTTATGTACCCTGGTATGTTAACATCCCAGTCATGGTTCTCTGTATACCATGTTTCCGTGACTGCTATGATATCCAGCTATCCCTCTTCCATCTAGGCCACCAGCTCAGGGAGCTTGTTGCCCAGACTACGGGCATTGGTACTCATTACCCTCCATTTCCTGATAGCCTTACTCCCTTTTGCCCCATCCCTGTCCTTCTTGCCTTTGTCACTTTCTCCATTTACCCCTGCCCTTCTCCCTATCGACACCTCTATGTTGGTGTTTGCTGCATTTACTACCATGATTATTTGGGGGGGCTAGGGTTTCCCTGCTCCTTTCCAGTGCTTCCCCCCTTGGCTAGTTTAAATGCTTGCCAATGAATCATTTAAACCTATCACCTAGGATCCTGGTTCCCCTCCCGGACAGATGCAGCCCATCATGCCAGTATAGGCTTGCATCACTCCAGGTGGACCCCCAGTCCCCAATGAAGCCAAATTCCCAAGCTCCACACCAGTTTTTCAACCACTGACTGAATCCCATGGTGCAGAATGCCCTAGCCTCTCCTATGCCATAGATGGGCAGCACCTCCAAGAAGGTTACCGTACATGATACTTGACTAAGGCCCCTCCCCAATTCCACAAACTCTTCCTGCAGTTCTCTAATCCCTTTCTTAGCCAAGTCATTTGTCCCTAGGTGGACAGTGACATCCAGCTCCCTCCCCTGTGCAGCTGCTCTGGCAATCCTGAGGATTCGCTCCCTGTCCCTCCAAGCCATGGCGTCAGGCAGGCACCTTACCTCCCTCTCCTCTTCCTCCCCCACTTCTACCTTCCTAATAATGGAGTCCCCCACCAGGAGTTGTTTCCTTCCCCTGCAGGGTCCCCTGCCACCCTCCTGTGGGTCTCCTTTGTAGAGGTTCCCAGCATCCTCCTTGGTCTCCACTGTGGGTGCCTCCATAGAGGAACCACACTTTTCCAGAATGGCATAGGAATTGTGGAGAGGTACAACTGGAGGGATGCACCTCTGTTCCACCACCCTCACCCACTGAGCCCACTGTGGTCCAACTGCTCCTCTTTCTTGGCAACCTTTGAGGCAACGGCAGTGGCACTGGTGGTCCCTGGATGGAAGAGGAGGTCCCACAAATCCTGGCCAACTCAGCCTGGAGATGGGCAACCTCCAACCTCAGCCCAGAGCGGTGCCTGCAGATGGGACAACACTGCATCCTCCAGAACATCTCCCGGAAGACTGCTGCTCCACAGCCACTGCACTGCACCACTCCAATCATGTCTTATTTCTGATCCCTTAACTGTTTGCAATCCTTACTCTTTCCTCTGTTTTTTTCTCTCTCTCCCCTTACTTTCTGCCTGTGTGCCCTTTAAGCTCCTGATTGTACTGTTCTGAGGCAAGAATATCCTATATTTTTCAGTAGACCCCTTACTTGCTCAGAGGCATACCTCCAGCAGCTAGAGGGGGCCGGAGAGCTACTCTTTCCCTTCTAGGATGGTGGGTCTTTGGTGGCTCTGTGATCACTCACTTCCTGCTCCCAAACAGGAAGTTCCTGTTGTCAGTCAAATCCTGTGCCTATAAAAATAGAACTAGCTTTGGGTGGGGAGGTGGAGGGGGGAAGGAGGGCAATATAGTCCCAGTAGAGAAGTCCAGTCACACAGCACTCCTTCCTCCTGGTGTCTTCTGCCAAGCTTCTAGCAGAATCTTTTTAAGGCAGTCTTTAAATGTAGCTTCCTTCTAGCTAAGCCACTCCCCCTACTCACTAGATCTTTCTACAAGTAATTTAAACCTCACAGCTATTGTCATTTCAATCACCTGAGATTTACACCTAGATAACTGTTCAGATAACCATTCAGTTCAGTTAACTCAGACAAACACACACTTTTTTTTGTTTTGTTTGTTAGTTTTTTTTTTTACCCTAAATTAAAGGTCCAAGTTCAAAAGTTCTTCTTTAGTCCCAGCAGAGATGTCCAGTCACACAGCAGTCCTTTCTCCTGGTGTCTTCTGCCAAGCCAATAAATTATCAGCCAGTAAGTCTCACATCCA
This sequence comes from Neoceratodus forsteri, assembly GCA_016271365.2. Classification (NCBI taxonomy): domain Eukaryota; kingdom Metazoa; phylum Chordata; order Ceratodontiformes; family Ceratodontidae; genus Neoceratodus; species Neoceratodus forsteri. Next base: position 25,057,560 of record JADMNL010000035.1, on the reverse strand, counting down.
TAGTGGGTAAGCTTATGGAGGCAATACTGAAGGAGAGGTTGGTGGCATTCCTAAAGAGTAATGGCCACCAAGAAGGGCGGCAACATGGGTTCCACTCAGGGGGGTCTTGTCAAACCAACCTAGTAGAGTATTATGACTGGGTGACAAGGGAGTTGGCCAGGGACCATGTGGTACATGTCCTGTACTTGGACTTCAGTAAGGCCTTTGATACAGTGCCTTATGGGATACTGGGGGGGAAGCTGATGGCAGTGGGGGTGGGAAAAAAGCTGACTAAATGGATAGAGAACTGGTTACAGGGGAGAGTGCAGAGGGTGGTGGTGGTGGGAGAGCTCTCAGCACCCAGAGCAGTGACAAGCAGGGTGCCGTAGGGGTCAGTGTTAGGCCCAGTACTATTTGGGCTTTTTATCTCAGATATAGCACATGGAGTGGTGAGCAGGGTTAGTCTGTTTGCAGATTATACCAAATTGAAGCCGGTGGTTGATGAAGAGGATGGATGGGAAAAACTAACCAAACTAGAGACATGGTTGGTGGAGTGGCAGCTAGGATTCAACACAAAGAAGTGTAGGTGATGCACTTCAGGGATAAGAACCAGAAGAAGGACTACTGGTAAAGGGATCACAGAGGAGGAGAAGGACCTAGGGGTGTTGGTAACTGGGAGCATGAACAACTCGGCCCAGTGCAGGAGAGCAGCAGCTAAGGCAAACAGGATGCTGGGGTGCATTGCAAGGGAGTTCTCATCCAGACACAGGGGTGTGATTCTACCTCTCTACAGATCATTGGTCACACCACACCTAGAGTACTGTGTGTAATACTGAAGACCATACCTGAGGAGAGATATAAAGTTACTGGAGGGGGGCAAAGGCGGGCAACAAAAATGATAAAGGGGATGGAAGGAAAGGAATATGAAGTTAGGCTGAAGGAGCTGAACATGTACACACTGGAGAAGAGGAGGGATAGGGTCAGATATGATTGAAGCATTTAAATACCTGAGGGGGGTAAATAAACCTAGCACTGAGGAGGTGTTTAAACTGAGGAGTGGAAGAGAGACGAGGGGACATGGCCTAAGGTTGGAAGGGGACATTTCAAGAGGGAAATAAGGAGGCACTACTTCACTGAGAGGGTAGTATCTAGTTGGAATGCACTGCCAGAGGGGGTAGTAACATGTGGGACAGTCAATAGCTTTAAGAAGAAGTGGGATAAAGCAAGAGGAACAGTTAGGGGGGCAGGGGCTGGGACAAGCAGGGGAGGAACTGAGGGGGAGGAGGATGGGGCAGCTGCAATCTAGTGTGCTAGCTGCACACTCGGGCAGACTTAGATAGACTGATTGGTGTGTTCTGCTGACAGATTCCTATGTTCATATGTTTGTATGTATAAAGTCACACATGCCCCCACAATGCAAAACATCATGGGCTGCATATGCAAATCACCACAGAATGTTATGCTGGTCCAACTTTAAGCAGAATTGCATGGTGCCGAAAGGCCTCTCACACAGTTTGCAAAGGGTGCTAACAGAAGACATAGACACATGTTTTGTCCTACCAGGACTCATCAGTATGCCTCGTCTGTTTAACACCCCAGTGGACTGGACCAGCTACCCCTAAGGCAGTGTGCCTGGGATATATTGTGGTGAACCCATTAAAATAAAAAACATTTAAAAGACAAAGAACCTCTGAGCGTAAACAATGAGGCAGGGTTACCCACGACATTTGGCTGGAAGCCAAGTTTCAAGAAAATACAAATCACACATGCCCCACAATGCAAAAACATCATGGGCTGCATATGCAAATCACCACAGAATGTTATGCTGGTCCAACTTTAAGCAGAATTGCATGGTGCCGAAAGGCCTCTCACACAGTTTGCAAAGGTGCTAACAGAAGACATAGACACGTGTTTCGTCTACCAGGACTCATCAGTATGCCTCGTCTGTTTAATACCCCAGTGGACTGGACCAGCTACCCTAAGGCAGTGTGCCTGGGATATATTGTGGTGAATCCATTAAAATAAAAAAACATTTAAAAGACAAAGAACCTCTGTGCGTAAACACTGAGGCAAGGGTTACCCCAAAGGGCATTTGGCTGGGAAGCCAAGTTTCAAGAAAATACAAAGTCACACATGCCCCCACAATGCAAAACATCATGGGCTGCATATGCAAATCACCACAGAATGTTATGCTGGTCCAACTTTAAGCAGAATTGCATGGTGCCGAAAGGCTTCTAGCACAATTTGCAAAGAATGCTAACAGAAGACATAGACACGTGTTTCGTCCTACCAGGACTCATCAGTATGCCTCGTCTGTTTAACACCCCAGTGGGCTGGACCAGCTACCCCTAAGGCAGTGTGCCTGGGATATATTGTGGTGAACCCATTAAAATAAAAAAACATTTAAAAGACAAAGAACCTCTGTGCGTAAACACTGAGGCAAGGGTTACCCCAAAGGGCATTTGGCTGGGAAGCCAAGTTTCAAGAAAATACAAAGTCACACATGCCCCCACAATGCAAAACATCATGGGCTGCATATGCAAATCACCACAGAATGTTATGCTGGTCCAACTTTAAGCAGAATTGCACGGTGCCGAAAGGCCTATGTATGTTCATATGTAAAATCACAGTGACTCTGCTCATGAGCAGAGGTCCTAAAATGCCTATGTTGAAAATTTGGTGACAAATGCCCATAAAATGACTGTTACAAGTGTGCATTGTGCAGTTTCCACGCACCCTCATAACCACAAATTTGTAGTACTTTACTCCAGATTTTCAACATTGCCATTTTTTCAGACCTCCTTATGAACAGTACAGCTGTCATTTTTCACATACTGGCTGAAATATGCATTTACACATCGGGCACAGAATAGCGCAGTTGCTGTGGGAAATCAGTGTTTGGGACAGATTAAAAAAATAATCGTGACAGCGTTCATGAGCAGAGGTCACAAAATGCCTATGTTGAAAATCTGGTGAAATAATTCCATTAAATGACTGTGTTACACGCATGCGGTATGCAGTTTCCACGTACGCTCAGAAGTTTGAGCATTTTTAATATTTTCACTACATATTTTCAACATTGCCATCTCTGCACACCTCCCTATTAATGGTACAGCTGTCATTTTTCACATCCTGCCTGATCTGTGTTTTTGTACTTCTGGTGCCCAATGGCACAGTCGCTGTGGAAACTCAAAGTTCGGGACACGTTGACAAACTCACAGTGCCACTGTTCATGAGAAAAGGCCCCAAAAGCTTTCATGAGGTGGGGGTCACAAAAAGGCCATGTTGAAAATTGGTAGTGCAAATACCAACAAATGCCCAGGGCATTAAGGTTTCTAACCATAACGTTCCACCCTGTATAGACTGACAGGTATCAGGGATGTGCCTTTGGATTGCCGACTGTAATGCTCATGCCATTTCACCCCCAACCCCCACCCTGCAGCCAATGACAGGCATCGAGCTGTGCATTGGACTCTTCAGCCCCAGAGTTCACCCTATTCTCCTATACTATACTGTACCGATTTCAGCGTATGTCCTTATGGAGTGGGGTGACTGTAAGGCCGAACACCCCAAGGCACACCTCAACACTTGTCAGTGTCTGCAGGATAGGGTGAGGTGAAGTGGCATGAAAGTTATGGGTGACAAGCCAAATGCATACCCCAATGTCTGTCCATCTCTGCAGGGTGGAAGTGGGGTTGGCGTGAAGTTCAGTACTTCACTGCCATTCCTACTTTGCATCTGTCTAACTCTTGCATTTCCAGTGCTAATACCCGCAAGCAAACATTTGGCATTGACAAATGCTTGTTTTATTTGGGACATATATTTGTTCTGGGTTATGGATGGTAGTTTTGAAGAGAGTCCTTGCTTCCTCAACTGAGAGGCAGTGGAGGGTGGTATCCCAATGAATGTTAGCTAAAGATGTTCTAATTTTGATAAAATCTGCCCTGTCATAATTTTTAAAGGTTAGATGGTTTACCTGGAGCCTTACTTTATATAGTATATTAAACAGAATAGAATTATGGTCGCTGTTCCCTAATGGGGACATTATTTCCAAGCTGGATAGTTTATCCCCTATATTTGTAATCAAAAGATCGAGTATGTTATTTCCTCTGGTTGGCTGATTGATAAATTGGTCAAGTCTTGAATAGGTAAGGGTAGAAACCATTAACCTTTCATGTTGGTGGGACCCTGCCAGTGTATACCAATTAATACTGGGCATATTAAAATCCCCAAGAATAACGATATCTCGTTTATCAGCTGGATCTGAGATGTCATGCAAAAGTAGTGTAGTGTAGTCAAGATCAGCGGGGGGGGGGGTGAAAACAATTTCCAAGTGTAATTGGGGGTAATCTTTCGAGTTGAATATTTACCAGTATACTCTCGGTAACTGATTGAAGTTGAAGTTCATATGAGGGAATATCCTGGTTAATGTACATACAAACCCCACCCCCTGTTCTTCCTGGTCTATCCCTGTGATAGAGTTTGTATCCTGTTATTTCCCTCATCCAGGAGGAATGTGGGTCCCGCCATGTTTCAGTAACAGCTATTATACCAATGTCAAGGTTCATGCATCTTGCTATAAGTTCTGCCAGTTTAACTGCACCTAAGGATTTTGAGTTTAGTGCAAGAATTTTGCAGAAGTTAGAATTCCTGATAGCAGTATCAAGTGTCAGAGCATTGGGAACTTTTCCATTCTCCCCTTTGTTTATTGGTTTAAATGCTTCTCAATGTGTGCTTAAATATGCCTACCAAATATGGTGTTGCCACACCTCTCAACTGTCCCTGATTTTTAGGGACGTCCCTGATTTTGCCTCAAAATTTTACTCTGTCCCTCCTAAAAATTGTGTTTCCGTGACCAAACAGCAGGGGCTGTAAACACAAAATAATGCCAAACATTAAAGTTACAGACTTGTTCTTCCTTAGAAAATGCATTTTACACTAAGCCCTTTATTCTACCAGCTTCCTGAGTGGATAACACCAGTTTTGAAAATGTGTCCCTGATTTTGGTCCTTTGTTCCTGATTTTTTTTAAGCCTTGTCCCTGATTTATGAGGCAGGAGGTTGAGAGGTATGGGTGTTGCCCCTGCAGCTGAGGTGTAGTTCATCCCAACTAAAAAGGGAGGGTATGTCAACAAATACTTTCCAGTGAGTGATGCTGGAGGTGGCTTGTTTTGCCATACAAAAATATTCATTTGTTTGACCTAGCTTCTGGTTCCCTTCCTAGCACACTTAATATATACGATGCTACTAGTCCCTCCTAAGTGATTTTAGTTTTACACTGGACACCTGCACCCATCATTTAAAGTAAAAGATAACAAGCATTTGTCAATGCCGAATGTTTGCTTGCTGGCATTGGCATTGCTAATGTAGAAGTTACAGAGCTGCATAATAGGAATGGCAGAGAAATATTGAACTGAAGCCAACCCCACCACCACCCTGCAGAGAGTGACAGGCATTGGGGTGTGCCTTTAGGTCATCAGGCATAACGGCCATGCCATTTCACCACTCCCTACCCTGCAGACACCAAGTGCCACGGTGTGCCTTGGAGTCTTTGGCCCTTATGCGCACCCCATTCCATCAGGAAATACGGTGAGATGGGTGCGGTATAGGAGACTGGGGTGAACTTTGGGGCCAAGAGTCCAAGGCATACCTTGATGCCTCTCACTGGCTGCAGGGTGTGGAATGGTATGAGCATTACAGGCAAGAATGCCAAGTCCCACCCCTGATGCCTGTCATTCTCTAAAGGGTTGGGCGTTATGGTTGGAAACCCTAACACCTCAGGCATTCGTTGGATTTTTCACTCCAAATTTTTAACATGTTTTTTTTGAGACCCCCACCTCATGAACAGTGGCAATATCAGTTTGTTAGCTGAAAGCAGCTTATGCACAGTGACTACAGCTTTTAGCACCACAGGTGCAATAACACATTCCGAACAGGATGTGAAAAATGACAGCTGTACTGTTCATGGGGAGGTGGAAAAAATGAGAATGTTGCAAATCTGCAGTAAAATTATTAATAAAACTGGTGAAGTCACGGGCGTGCATAGAAACTGTGCGATGCACACCCATAATGTAATTAGTTTGGGGATTTTTTACAGCAGGTTGGCAACTCAGGCATTTTGGTGCCTCTGATCACGAACAGTGTCACTGTGATTTTCTTTATCTTTCCCGAACAATGATTTCCCACAGCGACCACACATCTCTGCGCTGAAAGTGTGAAAATACATTTCAGCCATGTTGTGAAAAATGACAGCTGTACTGTTCATAAGGAAGTGTGGAAAAATGCCACTGGTGAAAATCTGGACTGAAAATATTACAAAGTCATGAACTTATGAGGGTGCGTAGAAACTGCACAATGCTCACTTGTAACATAGTCATTTTATGGACTTTTGTCACCAAATTTTCAACATAGCCTTTTTAAGACCTCTGTTCATGAACAATGTAACTGTGATTTTCTTACTCTGTCCCATACATTGCTTTCACACACCAACTGCACCATTGTGCGCGACATGTGCGGAAACACATTTTGGGCAACATGTGAAAAATGGCAGCTGTACTGTTCATAAGGAAGTGTAATAAAATGGCAATGTTGAAAATCTGGAGTGAAAATATTGAAAATTTGAGAACTTACGAGCGTGCATAGGAACTGTGCAACACACGCTCGTAAAACAGTCATTTTTAGGAATTTTTTCACCAAATTTTCAAAATAGGCTTTTTGAGAGCCTGCCTTATGAACAGTGGCAGTGTCATTTTGTTACTCAGTCTCGAAAGGTGATTTCACGCAGTGACTGCAAAATCACCCTTTGGGCCCGATTAACACCATGACAGTGAGAGCATTCATAAGAAAGTGTCCCAAAAACACCATGTTGAAAATTTGGTGCAAAAATTCCAACAAATGCCCGAGATATGCAGCAAAGTTGAAAAAACCCTATCTATCCCATTATACAGCTTACCGGCATTTCCTCAGTTCGCGGTCGGCTTTGAAGAGTGCAGACATGTTCCCAGTCCAACGAAGATCGTCGCGCCGGAGTCCAGAGGTAAGTATAGGGTGAGGGGGGTGTGGGGAGGCAAGGTGCGAAGTGGGTGGGCGCAGGTGGGGGCAGACACAGCGAGGGACCGTTTTTAAGTTTCAGGTTTTTTTTTTTTTAATGACGATGGCGCGGAACGTTTGCCACGCTGGGATGGGCTCCCAGCATGGAAGAAGCATGACTGATTTGGGGGGCATGGAGCCGACAGGGGACTGGGCACCCCCGTCGACCATAGCATCTGTTGCCTTGCTGGAGTGGGCTCCCAGCTTGGCACCCTGTACTCTGGGGTAGACAGTGGAGCCGACGGGGATTGGGCACCCCCGTCGGCTATACAACGTGTAGCCACACTGGGGTGGGCACCCAGCGTGTCATATGGAACTGTGTTTTTGGGGAGGCGTATCACAGCTGTCGGTGGATTTGGCACCCCCCCCATCGGCTATACAATGTGTGTGTGGGGGGGCTGAGCAAGCAGCTTGCGTGTGTGTGTGTGTGTGTGTGTGTGTGTGTAGGGGGAGCACTCATGAGCAGGCGATATCTGATTGCTGCTCACTGAAGCGTAGCTCATCCTTTTAACTGTACACCACTGCATTTTGGAGCTGTCATAGACAGCCAAGCAGGCATTGGAGAACTGCGGCCATGCCTGCAAACACACTGACTGAATTGGAAGAGGGCTGCCACACCTCCGAAAACTCAGATGATGGCACTATGTTTCTTGCACATGCGTGCAAGAAAACATAAATATAGCGGTATAATCAGACAGTCCGTAATGAAGTTCCAGCTGCATGTATCAGAGCCGATTGTGGCTGGGGTAGCTAAGCCTTCCCTACTTGAGCCTAGCAACAGTGTGTACTGGGCAGCACTGATAAATTAATTTAATTTTAAGAACTTAATTTAAGCTTCAGGCGCAGCAGCAAGTTAAACATTAAAAGCTGCTGCTCCACTTGTCCCCTGCTAGCACAATAGTTTGGATGCAATACTGGTCCCGGTTTGCAGACAACTGTTCTGTGCGGAAGAAAAAGGGTGCCAATTTTGAAATTCAGCAGGGCAGTCTCAACCTAAAACTCCTGCAGTCTCCGTTACCTTTCTGTTCAGTGGTGGTGGCATAACAGAGCTCCGATCCAAGGAAGGGCAGGTAAGCGGCTGTGTGCAGCAGGGGGGATGGTCTTTCTGTTCAGTGGTGGTAGTGTCCCAGGGCTCTGATCCAAGGGAGGGCAGGTCAGCTGCGCTGGGGGTAGGGTGACCTTTTTGTTCAGTGGCGGTGGTGTCCCAGAGCTCTGATCCAAGGGAGGGCAGGTAAGCTGCCGGGGGGAGGGGGGCTTAGAGATGATCACAGAATACAGACTTTTGCATGGCTATAACTTCAACGTGGGGCGTAGATGTATTCTATGTGAGTTAAAGTAACTCCCATAACCTGACTGTAACTGCAGGTCTGATTTGGATCAGGTTGCACTGGTTAATATCCTAAATGTAATACCAGATAATTTTTCACATGCACTGCATAGAGAGTAGTGCAGTGCTTTTCATATAGTGACATCACTGTTGCAAAGGCAGTTGGAGCAAGGCAGTACCACAAAGTGTTTAAGAGCATGGAGATGCAAACCTGAAGAACTGGGTTTGAATCCCACAGCCACCACTTTGTATAATGTGTGACCATAAGCAAGTCACTTAACTTCCCTATGCTCCTGTGGCACACCTTGAAATAAGGCTCAGCTGAGTGTATCTTTCTTGGCCAAAAATTGTAAAATTAAATGAAATAAAAATAAAATAAATTGGTGCCATTGGGCATGCTCGGAGGTCTCCAGCCCTTGGATTTTCCAATTTGACAATCTTTTTAATATTAAATACAGATTGTAACATTCTTAACAGTACCAATGCCAGGAAATAATGGCTACAGCACATTATAGCCATTTCTGTGAAGTTTTACATGCAATATGGCACTTTTTCATAGAAATCTTCACAAAGTGGCATCTGTGCAAGCAATATATGGTCAAGTTGCATAGAAAAAGGGCCACTTCATCTGGCAAAAGCTTCCCAAAGTCAGCACTTGGCACTTTGTGAACCTTTTCCAACTTTCAGCCTTATGAAACACATTTTGGTCACTTCACACATACTGTATCAAGCTATCACCTAGTACTGACACTGTAGCCCAGCACTATTCAAGTCAAGTCAAGTCAAACTTTATTAATAAAAGGCGCCTCTCTAAAACCAAGGAGCCTAAACATGACATATTAAAAATGATACAACTAAAAATATTATAATAATCCAATCCTACAACATTTAAAAATCATTAAATGCATGTTGAAAAAGATAAGTTTTTAATGCCCCCTTAAAGGTTTGGACAGTCGGGCAATCTCGTACCTGCTGTGGTAGAGAATGCCACAGGGTCAGGGCAATAAAACTAAAAGATCTGGCCCCAGTGGTCTTCAACCAAACCGTGGGAATCTCTAGCAATCCCTCATCAGTGGATCGAAGAGAGCAAGAGGGACAGTAGGGACGAAGGAGATCTTTCAAGTAGCCAAGTCCCTGATCATGTAGGGCCTTATAGGTCAGCAAACCGACCTTGAAGGTGATTCACCAGCATATTGGCAGCCAGTGCAGTCCGCGGAGCATAAGCGTTATATGACTGGACCTACAGGAACCAGTCAATAACCTGGCTGCTGCATTCTACACTAGCTGCAAGTGGCAAATATCAACCCCTGGTAGCCCAAGATAAAGGGCATTGCAGTAGTCAAGACGAGAGGTAACGAAGGCGTGGACCAAAGGTAGGAAGATCGTCAGGAGGAACCAGGTGCTTCATTCGGGCGATGTTCCTCAGGTGGTAAAAAGCGGCTTTGACAACTGCCGACACTTGGGATTTAAGTGTCAAACAGTCATCAAACACAACGCCCAAGTTCTGCACCCAGTATGAGGTAGTTAGATGAACACCCCCAAGCCATAAGCTTGAGGGAGATCCTGCCAACAAATCCACCTCCCTGCATCCTGGGTCCATGAAAAACACTTTATTTTTTTCTGGATTCAACCGTGGACAACTTACATTCATCCAGTCCTGGATTTCGGCCAGACAGTTGTTAAAGACCGAAAAGGCAGCATCTTGGCTGGGCACAAAGGACATGTACAGTTGAGTGTCATCTGCATAGCAGTGAAAACTCAAACCATACCACCTAATGATCGCTCCCAACGGCAGCATGTATACCGCAAACAACATGGGTGCCAAAATGGAGCCCTGCGGCACCCTGCAGGATAGGGGGAATGATGCTGAGGAAAAAATCCCAGACACCACCCTCTGAGTCCTATTATTGAAGAAAGATCGAAACCAACTGAGGACTGTACCAGACAGCCCACAGATAAATCGCAGGTGCTCCAGTAGCACACCATGGTCCATGGTGTCAAATGCTGCAGAGAGATCTAGAAGGATCAAGATGGAACAGGTCCTTCGATCTCTCGCTATTAGGAGGTAATTTAGTACCCGGACAAGAGCTGTCTTGGTACTATGTCTCTTCCTAAATCCAGACTAGAGAGAAACACAGACATTGTGGCTGGTCAAATGATCATTCAACTGCAACGTGACCACCTTCTCAATAACCTTTCCCACAAAGGGCAGGTTAGAGACACGCCTGTAGTTAGCCAGACAATCCAGGTCAAAGGAGGGCTTCTTAAGAAGAGGTTGAACCCCAGCCTCCTTCAGCGGATTTGGAAAAATCACCCTCTCCAACAACCTCCAGACTATCTCAGCCAGGACCGGGCGGATTTTATCTACACAACCCACTAGGAGACGTGTAGGGCCCGGGTCCAAACCACAGTTGGTCGGACACAATAATTGGATGACCTTGATTGTTTGATTGATTGATTGTGGGAAAGCTGAAGTCAGACCACACAAACCGGATGTCCAACATCTCCTGCCGCCCATCACAACTCCCACTAGGGAGGGTCGAGCAGATATTCGACCTGACTGTGGCAACCTTATCTGAAAAGAATTGAGCAAACTCCTCACACAATTCTTGAGAAAAAGCTCTTCTGGGCTGAAGACAGATTGGATTGCACAATCTGTCCACAGTCTGGAAAAGCTGAGCTGGTCTATTCTGTGCAGCAGCAATCTCTCTGGACAGGAATTCTGCCTTCTTACGAGAGATTGCTGATTGATAGACCACATAATTGTCCATCAAACTAAGTTTGTAACAATCCAGGCCCGATTTCCGCCAGTGCCTCTCTAATCTCCGTCCAACTCTCCTCAACTCCCTTAGAGTCTCATCAAACCAAGGAGACCTAGGGTGAAGAGTGTGGGGATGAACACGAACCGGAGCAATGGAATACAGGGCCCCTGCTACCACCTTATTATAGGCAAGTACCAAATCCCCTGGGTCGATGCAATCACTCAGTAAACCTGATAGGCCAGCACTGCCATCAGGCCATCTGGGGAAACACCCCTCAAAGGGTGGCACCGGACCATCTCCATAGGGGCTGGCCTACTAGGGGTGGCCCCAAAACTGAACCCAATGGAGTGATGGTCAGACCACCCGACTGGTTCCACCACCAATTCGGATATCTCCATCCCCAGTAGGAACACCAAATCCAATGAATGACCACCAATATGGGTCGAGGAGGAACTGACCTGTGTGAAGCCCAGTGAAATCATTAACTGGTGGAAGTTGCTGTTCTGTTCTTCAGTTCACAAACCCATAATCCTTTCAGCCTTACCCCAATATCCTTTAAGCAGGTTAAATACATGCTAGCAAAATTAGACACTAATAAGAGTCTCCAATACAGTGTATCCCTACTCTTGTTACATTTACAATGTTCTGTTGGATTCTCTCTCTTTTTTATTGCATGTATGGATGTTTTTGTTTGTTAAAAACTTAATAAACTTTAATTGGAAAAAAAAAGACACTAATAAGAGTGCTGGTACTGATGAGTTAGACCCCTTTTTCCAACAAGCCAGGATCTACATCCTAACTACCCCTATAACCCACCTATTCAACCTGTCACTTACTGCTGGTATTGTCCCCATCTTATGGAAAACAGTCCACCTCCTCCACTTGTTCAAACTGGGTGACCCATGTGACTTAAAAAATTACTGGCTGATGTCCATATTACCAATACTGTCTAAACAATTACAAAAATTAGTTAACAACAAACTAAAGTACTGTCTAGAAGAAATGGAATTAAATAACCCACTTCAGTCAGGTTTTAGAAAAAACATAGTACAATATCAGCCTTGGCCAAGGTGACAGATGATTGACTCACCACTCTGTTATTGTTGAAACTCAAGGCACATGGCCTAAATATTACCTCTGTAAGCTGGTTTGCTACCTGTCTTACAGACAGAGTCCAATGCATCAAAGTGGATTGGCTCATTTCCTCACTCCTACCACTTCGAAGAGGTGTACCTTAGGGCTAAATTTTAGGCCCCCTCCTCTTTTCAATGTATATCAGCTCCTTAAGTGATAACATTAACGATGCAAAATTGCACTTCTTTGCTGATGATACCATCTTGTACATTTTGAAACCCTTTCCCAAGATGTAGGCACTATATTCCAATCTGATTTCAACCACCTGCAATATAATCTCATCAGATCAAAACTGCTGTTGAATGCAAACAAAACAAAAGTAATTTGCTTCACACCTTCTCTGTCTGCACCCCTATCTTCTAAACAGAATACTTTATCCATAATAACCCTGTTAGGAGATAGCTTAGAGGCTGTAGTCAAGTTCAAGTATTTGGGTCTGTGACTGGATAACCATCTCTCCTTCACTGCCCACACTGAAACACTTACAAACAAACATTTGTCAATGCCGAATGTTTGCTTGCTGGCATTGGCAGTGGTAGTGTAGAATTTACAGAGCTACGTAATAGGAATGGCAGTGAAGTATTGAACTGAAGCCAACCCCACCACCACCCTGCAGAGAGTGACAGGCATTGGGGTGTGCATTTGGGTCGTCAGGCATAACGGCCATGCCATTTCACCACACCCCACCCTGCAGAGACTGACAAGTGTCACGGGTGTTCCTTCTACGGTCTTTGTGGCCTTATGCTTTTCCCATTTCATTGGAAATATGGTGAGATGGGTGTGATATAGGAGAATGGGGTAAAGTTTGGGGCCGAAGAGTCCAAGGTATACCTTGATGCCTCTCACTGACTGCAGGGTGTGGAATGGTATGAGCATCACAGGCAAGAATCCCAAGTCACACCCCTGATGCCTGTCATTCTCTATAGGGTTGGGCATTATAGTTGAAAACCCTAATACCTCAGGCGTTCGTTGGTATTTTCACTCCAAATTTTCAAGCATGCTTGTTTTGTGACCCCACCTCATGAACAAGGGGAATATCAGTTTGTTAGCAGAAAGCTGCTTATGCACAGTGACTACAGCATTTAGCACCACAGGTGCAAAAACATTCCGAACAGGATGTAAAAAATGACAGCTGTACTCTTTCATGGGGAGGTGTAAAAAATGGCTATGTTGCAAATCTATAGTAAAAATATTTAAAAAAATGGTGAAGTCACGAGCGTACATAGAAACTGTGCAGCGCACACCGTATCTCATAATTAGGTTGGGGATTTCTTATAGCAGATTGTCAACTCAGGCATTTTGGTGCCTCTGATCATGAACAGTGTCACTGTGATTTTCTTTATCTGTGGCGAACAATGATTTCCCATAACGACCATGCATCTCTGCATTGAAAGTGTGAAAACACACTTCAGTCATGTTGTGAAAAATGACAGCTGTACTGTTCATAAGTAAGTGTGGAAAAATGTCACTGGTGAAAATCTGGACTGAAAATATTACAAAGTCATGAACTAATGAGGGTGCGTGGAAACTGCGCAATGCTCACTCGTAACACAGTTATTTTATGGACCTTTGTCACCAAATTTTCAACATAGCCATTTTAAGACCTCTGCTCATGAACAGTGTAACTGTGATTTTCTTAATCTGTCCTAAACATTGCTTTCGCACACCAACAGCACCATTGTGTGCTACATGTGCGAAAACACATTTTGGGTGACATATGAAAAATTGCAGCTGTACTGTTCATAAGGAAGTTTAATAAAATGGCAATGTTGAAAATCTGGAGTGAAAATATTAAATTTGCAGACTTACGAGCATGCACAGGAACTGTGCAATGGACACTCGTAAAAGTCATTTTTAGGAATTTTTTCACCAAATTTTCAACATAGCCATTTTAAGACCTCTGCTCATGAGCAGTGTCACTGTGATTTTCTTAATTTATCCCGTACATTGATTTCGCACACCGACTGCGCCATTGTGCGCTACATGGGCGGAAACATGTTTTGGCTGAGATGTGAAAAATGACAGCTGTACCACTCATAAGAAGGTGTGGCAAAATGGCAATGTTGGAAATCTGGAGTCAAAATATTGAAAATTTGCAAACTTATGAGCGTGCATAGGAACTGTACAACGCACGCTCGTAAAACAGTCATTTTTTGGAATTTTTTCACCAAATTTTCAACATAGCCATTTTAACACCTCACCTCATGAACATTGTCACTGTGATTTTCTTAATTTGTCCCATACATTGATTTCGCACACCGACTGCGCCATTGAGTGCTACATGGGCGGAAACACATTTTGGCTGAGATGTGGAAAATGACAGCTGTACTACTCATAAGAAGGTGTGTTAAAATGGTAATGTTGAAAATCTGGAGAAAATATTGAAAATTCGCGAACTTACTAGCCTGCGTAGGAACTGCGCAACGCACACTCGTAAAACAGTCATTTTTGGAATTTTTGGCACCATTTTTCAACATGGGGTTTTTGTGACCTTCTCATGAATTATATCTTGTCATGGTGTTATTCGCCCAAAGGGTGATTTCAAGATAGTGACCGCGCTGTGATCGATAAATCACCCTTCGCCCGAATAACGCCCATGACAGTGAATCATTCATGAGAAGGGGTCCCAAAACCTCATGTTGAAAATTTGGGCAAAATTCCAAAATGCCTGAGATATGCAACAAAGTTGAAACCCCTATCTAGCCCATTATACAGCTTACCGGCATTTCCTCAGTTCGCAGTTGGCTTTGAAGAATGCAGACGTGTTCCCGTCCACGAAGATCATCGCACCAAGCTCCGAGGTAAGTATGGGGTGGGGGTGGGGAGGCTGGGTGCACAGTGGGTGGGTGCGGTTTTCTTTACAGGTTGAAAAAAGGAAAAAACGACGATGCGGGCGTTTGCTACGCTGGGGTGGGCTCCGCATGGCACAAGAACAGTTGTGGGGGTCGTTCAGCCGATGGGGATTGGGCACCCCGTTGGCCTAAGGATACATTGCCACGCTGGGGTGGGCTCCCAGCGTGGCACTTATTACTCGGGGGGGGACTGTGGAGCCGATGGGGGATTGGGCACCCCGTCGGCTATAGTATTCATTGCCATGCTGGGGTGGGCACCAGCGTGGCATTTTAAACCTTTGGGGAAGCACAGCCGATGGGGATTGGGCACCCATCGGCTATACAGTGTGTGTGGGGGACTGACGCCTGGCGTGACGATGCAGCAGTGTGTGTGTGTGTGGGGTGAGCTGCGCATGAGCAGGTGATATCTTATCGCTGCTCACTCAAGCATAGCTCCCCCTTTCAACTGTATGCCACTGCATTTTGGAGCGTGTCATAGACAGCTCCAGAATGCATTGGCTTACAGGGGCCGCTCCTGCCAGCACACTGACTGAATTGGAGGAGGAGGTGACACACCTCCGAAATCTCCGATGATGGCACTATGTTTCTTGCACATGCGTGCAAGCAAACATAAAAAGCTAAAAGCCAGATTAGGCTTCTTTGTCATAAATAAATCCCTTTTCCTCCATTGATGTTAGGAAAAGGCTAGTCCAAGCTACGTGGGCATTTTATACACCAATTGGTTGGCCTCCTACCTTCATAAATTAAATGTCCCCTTTCATGGAGCCATTCATTTTATTGTAAATGTTGCCTCTAGGACCCATCACTGTCTTTTTATTCAGCAGTGGGCTGGATGTCTCTGGCGTCGAAGAAAGATGCATAGCTGTATTTGGGCATACAAAGCTAAAAACTCCCTACGTATATTACATCCCTATTCCCTTAGCTGTTAATCACTTTGGAAAAACACCATTATTTTATTAGACATACCCAAGTTCCATACCCGATTTGGAAAAGCTGCCATTAGCTTCGCACTACCATCTGTCTGGAATAATCTCTGAAATGCCCTTAGGTGCTTTCCTGATGAAATAAACTTGAACTGTTGAGATGCCTCCCTGCAAATGAGCCACTAAACTAGGATCCCTTTTATAGATCTCTGATGCCTGTCCACGCGGAAGTTAAAATCCCAGTTCCATGGCTGCACCTTAATAATGAGCTTTTACAGCTCTGTGTGCCTTGCCTGATCTAACATTACAAATAAATGAACAAACAAACAAATAAATGAATAAATAAAGTATCAGACTTTGTAGTCCTTGAAGAATTAGGACTCCCAGACACTTCAAAATATGACATGCCAGAAACTTTGTTTATTTTTATTCTCTTAGTCAAATAGATTCTATAATTACTTTTCAAAGCCTGTTTTACTTGAAGGAGATATGAAAATGCTGTCATCGTTATGGCTCTACAATATGCAAAGTCTGTATGCTGTTTACTGGAAGTTTAACAGGGCCAGCTGCTCTTTCAATATTTACACATCTCAAAACTGGTTCTGTTACACAGTGAACTGACTAAAATAAGATACAGCAAGGATGGATGTATTTATCTGGTCACTATGCTGTATTTCTGGGTTAGAAGGGACCTCATATTATATAGAACCGAAGACAGAAAAAAATGTGACACTTTATTAAAACATATACAGTTTGTATTGAAAACACAGTGGGCTGGATTAAGGATGCCAGCTGCCATCATCCATATTGTGCCATGTGCTTACCTCCATGTATCTTACTGTAGATTGCATGAAACATTTAGTCCTGTTACATGCATCACCAAGAACAGACCGGCAGCATTGGAAGGTGATTGATGTAAGATGGGTGGCCAGAGCTAGCTAAGCTCAGGGTGGACAAGGCAATGGGACCTGATGGCATACATCCCAGGGTACTTAAGGAGCTAAGGGTGGAACTAGCAGAACCATTAGCAGAACTGTTTAGTGAGTCTCTGAGCACAGAAGAGGTCCCAGAAGACTGGAGAAGGGCTCATGTGATCCTGCTCCACAAGAGTGATAGCAGAGAGGAGGCAGGGAACTACAGACCAGTCAGTCTTACCTCAGTAGTGGGCAAGATTATGGAGGCACTCCTTAAAGAAAGGATAGTGCAACACCTGGAATCCATAGGGCACAGGATCCAAGACTGCATGGGTTTACAAAAGAAAAGTCCTGTCAAACTAATATCATAGATTTCTTTGACTGGGTAACCAGAGTGGTGGACCAAGGGGGAGCAGTTGATGTCGCCTACCTTGACTTCAGCAAAGCTTTCAACACTGTTCCACATAGAAGATTGATAAATAAGATGGGTAGGCTCAGGGTGGGTCAGAAGTTGGTCAACTGGGTGTCAAACTGGTTGACAGGCAGAAAACAGAGAGTGGTGGTAAACGGTATACAGTCAGAAGAGATGCAAGTCACAGGTGGGGTACCTCAGAGATCAGTCCTGGGGCCAGTTCTCTTCAATATCTTCATTAGTGACATTGCAGATGGACTAGAGGGTAAGGCTTGTCTGTTTGCAGATGACACCAAGATCTGCAACATAGTAGATGATCTAGATGGGGTGGGCAGAATGAGAAGAGATCAGGATAAACTAACAAAATGGTCAGAAGCGTGGCAACTGGGATTTAATGCAGAGAAATGCAAGATCATGCACATAGGGAAGAGAAACCCTGAAGCCACCTATAGGCTGGGAGGGGAGTTGCTAGCATTCACAAAGAAAGAAAGAGACTTGGGCATCATCATCATCATCACCGATGACCTGAAATCATCCAAGCAGACCTCTAAAGTAGTAGGTAAGGCTAGGGGGATGTTAGGGTGTATTAATAAGGGTATCACAAGTTGTAAGAGGGAGGTAATAATCTCTCTTTACAAGACACTGGTTAGGTCCCATCTGGAGTACTGCGTGCAGTACTGGAGGCCACACCTTCACAAGGACATTGACGAAACTGAGGCAGTCCAGAGAAAGGCAACCAAAATGGTGCAGGGACTGCATCGGAAGACATATGAGGACAGATTAACGGAGTTCAACATGTATACCCTAGAGCAAAGGAGGGAGAGAGGTGATCTGATCGAGACATTCAAACACCTTAAGGGCATTAACAAGGTGAAAGAGTCGAACATGTTTAAATATAAGAAAAATAGCAGGACACGAGGACACAGCATGAGATTAGAGGGAGGCCGATTAAGGGGGAATGTGAGGAAATTATTTTTCACAGAAAAGGGTGGTGGATGCATGGAACAGCCTACCTCAGGAAGTGGTGGCTTTGAATACAGTGCAGGGCTTCAAACAGGCATGGGATACGCATAAGGGAGCAATAAGGATGAGTATGAATAGATAGGCCACTGACAGAGCAAAGGCTGATGGCACATTTATAAGGTAGAAAAAGAAATGGGCAGACTGGATGGACCTTGCGGTCCTTATCTGCCATCAACTTCTATGTTTTTATGTTTCTGCATTTCTATGTGCTGTGGACACACTGTTAGCACAGTGCACATTAGCATGGCAGCCGCCCCCCATGGGTACTGTTGCTGTAGAATTATGCATTAAGCAGGTTAGCAAAAGGAAAAGGAAGAGGAGACCATTATGGTTTTCCAAAGAGGTAGCAAAGAAAGTGAAAGCCAAAAAGATTGCATTCAGGCAATACAAAAAGACACAGGCAGTAGGGGATAGGGAGAAGTACCAGGAGAAGCAAAGGGAGGCAGGGAGGCCAGTAAGGGAAGCCAAAGCTCAGACAGAAGAACACATTGCAAAATCAGTGGGTAGAGGGGACAAAACCTTTTACAGGTACATAAGTGAAAAAAGAAAGACAAAGGGAGGGATAGTGAGACTGAAGGGGGAGGATGGGGGCCACGTGGAGGATGACAGCTGTAAAGCTGACATATTGAACAGGTATTTCTGCTCAGTCTTTACTGAGGAAGAGGAGGGTAATGGGTCTGAAGGGAGTACAAGGGGTGAGAATGGTGCAGAAATGGACACAAGTCCCTTTACACGAGAAAGGGTCCTGACGGAAGTGGAAGTAATAAGAGTTGATAAAGCAATGGGGCCAGATGGGGTGCACCCCAGGGTCCTTAAAGAACTAAGACAGGTGGTGGCTGAACCTCTGGCTATCCTGTTTAGCTGATCACTGGAAACAGGGGAGGTACCCAAAGACTGGAGGACAGCAGATGTAGTCCCCTTATACAAAAGTGGGAACAAAGAGGAAGCTGGGAACTACAGACCAGTCAGCCTCACCTCGGTAGTGGGGAAGATCATGGAAGCACTACTGAAGGAGAGATTGGTGGAACATCTGGTTGTCAATGGACTACAGGACCCAAGGCAGCATGGTTTCACCAGGGAGGTCATGTCAGACCAACCTCGTTGAATTTTTGACTGGGTGACTAGGGGTGGATCAGGGGAGGGCAGTGGACATGGCCTATCTGGACTTCAGCAAGGCCTTTGACACTGTGCCACATAGAAGACTATTACACAAACTAGGGAATATGGGTGTGGGCAGGACAGTAGTGTGGTGGGTAGGTAACTGGCTGGGTGGCAGGACACAGAGGGTGGTGGTAAATGGCTGTCTCTCCACAGAGGGAAGAGTGACCAGAGGGGTACCACAGGGATTAGTGCTGGGACCAGTCCTATTCAACATCTTCATCAGTGACATTGCACAGGACCTAGAAGGCAGAATTTCACTGTTCGCTGATGACACAAAGCTCTGTAGCAGAGTAGACACACCGGAGGGTGTAGACAGAATGAGAAGGGACCTGCAGAAACTTGAAGAATGGTCAGGGGTTTGGCAGTTGAAATTCAATGCAAAGAAGTGCAAGATAATGCATATGGGGCACAAAAACCCTGGCACAATATATCAGTTGGGGGGTGAGGATATAGCATGCACCAAGCTTGAAAGGGATCTTGGGGTTATCATCTCTGATGACCTCAAGGTAGGGAAACAGTGTGACAAGGCAGCAGGTAAAGCAAATAGGATGCTGGGATGTATAGGCAGGGCATCACCAGCAGGAAAGGAGGTCATAATTCCGCTATATAAGACACTAGTGAGGCCCTCACCTGGAGTACAGTGTACAGTTCTGGAGACCATACCTACGTAAGGACATAGACAGGGTAGAGAAGGTTCAGAGGAGGGCAACAAAGATGGTGAATGGATTGCATCACAAGTCCTATGAAGACAGGCTGAAGGAACTGAACATGTACTCCCTGGAGGAGAGGAGGAGAGAGGGATATGATAGAGACATACAAGTATCTCACAGGAGGAACGGGTACAGGAATACACTATTTTTTAAGCGAAAAGATGTTCCAGGACTAGAGGGCATGGGATGAAGTTGGAGGGAGGACGATTCAGAGGAAACATGAGGAAGAATTTCTTCACAGAACGGATGGTGGACAAATTGGAACACCCTGCCAGAGGAAGTGGTGGGGCAGAAACAATCACGGGATTTAAGAATGCATGGGATAGACATAAAGGAATTCTGGAGGTCAGGGGTAAGGGGCAACAGACTTCTAGGAAAACATAAACTGAACTTACAAGCTCAAATGGGCAGACTGGGTGGGCCATAGGCCCTTATCTGCCGACACTGTCTATGTATCTATGTATACATGAGTGGAATCCATTGGGTCCGGCACAGCAGCGGATAACACCGAGAACAGCAATCACAATCCTGCTATATGGGCAGCAAAGTCCATCTGCTACCAATACAGGATGGTGTTTGCAACTGAAGTAGTGGTGCTGCTGCTTCAGGAAGAGGAGGAGGTAAAGGAGTTGAATGCTGTAAATCAGGGGGTTCACAAGACTGCTGGCATACCCAGAGTAATAGGTGCACTCAACTACATAGCTACATGCACATACCCATTTGTGCTCCAAATAACAACAGGTATCTGAACTGCAACTAGAAGGGCTTCTAGTCATAGATGCATAGATACATAGAATTTGATGGCAGATGAGGACCGCTTGGCTCATCCAGTCCGCCCACCTATTCTACCCCTCCAAGTGATCCTTACTGACCCTCACACCATCCCTGCTAAGATTCCTTTATGCCTATTCCAGGCACTCCTGAAAGCCTCCACTACCGTTACCACCTCTGTGGGGAGACTGTTCCATGGATCCACCACCCTGTCCATGAAAAAGCATCTTCTTACATTCCCTCCGAACCTACCTTCCACTACCCTCGTATCATGATCCCTTGTCTTTGTGCATTTTTTTTGCTGAAATAGGCTCCCCTCCTGGACTCCATTAACTCCCTTAAGGTATTTAAAAGTCTCTTTCATATCCCCCATCCCTTCACATTTCCAGTGAACATAGGTTAAGGTCTCTTAGCATGTCTTCATATGTCTTCTGGTTTAGTCCCTTCACCATCTTCGTAGCCCTCCTCTGGACTGCCTCCACCCTGTTGATGTCCCTTCTGAGATGCAGTCTCCAGAACTGGATGCAGTACTCCAGATGTGGTCTTACCAGTGATCTGTAAAGTGGCATTATTGCCTCCTTGTTCCTACTGGATATTTCTCTCCTTATGCATCCCAACATTCTGTTGGCCTTCCTTGTCGCTCTATCACATTGTCTGGCCACCATTAAGTCATCAGTTATAATCACCTCCCAATCCCTTTCTTGCCTGGTGGGCCCCAGCAATACCCTCCACCCCACTGAATGCTTGACCCCTGGGTTACCTCTGCCCAAGTGTGTAACTTTGAATTTTTCTGCATTAAATTTCAGCTGCCATACTCATGACCATTCCTCCAACCTGCCTAAGCCCCTTCTCATTCTTTCTACACCTTCTGGAATGTCAACTTTATTACAGATTTTTGTGTCATCTGTAAAAAGACACACCTTCCTCTCCAACACCATCGCAATGTCATTTATGAAGATATTGAAGAGGACTGGCCCCAACACTGAACCCTGGGGCACCCTACAGGTGATGGATGAATCCATGGATTGAATCTCATTCACTATAACCCTTTGAGTCCTCTCGCTTATTTAGTTTCTAACCCAGTTCATCACCCTGTGCCCCACTCCCAGGCTTCTCATCTTGTTTACAAGCCTTTTCTGCAGGATTGTGTCAAAAGCCTTGCTAAAGTCCATGTAGGCCATGTCCACTGCCCCTCCCTGATCTACGACTCCAGTTACCCAACTGAAGAAGTCAATCAGGTTTGTTTGACAAGATCTTCATACCATGAAGCCATGTTGCTTTGGATCCTACTGCCTGCTTGATTCTAGGTAGGCACTCCACAATCCTTTCCTTGATCACTGATTCCATCAATTTCCCTAACACTGAGGCCAGACTGACCAGCCTATAATTCCCCACCTCCTCCCTACTCCCACATTTATGGAGTGGGACTACGTCTTCCCCTCTCCAATCAGTTGGGACCACCCCGTCTCTAATGATTTGTTGAAGAGTTCTGCCAGGGATGCTACTAGAACATTCCTGTACTCCTTTAGTATTCTGGGATGAATTCCATCTGGTTTCATTGCTGTGTCTGCCCTTAGTTTTTCAAGCTCTTCTAGGACTCTCTGCTTTGTGTAAGGACCGGTGTCCACTCCCTGTGTCCACTCCAGATGTTTTTAACTCCTAGTAGTGGTCCCTACCCCTTCCCTTCATCTGTAAATACTGAGAAAACATTTTTATGCAACCTTTCTGCCTTCTGCCGGTCCTCCACAGCTGGCCGTCATTCCTCCCTTTTTAGTTTCACTATCCCCCCCCCTTAGTGTTTCTCTTCTCGCTAATGTGTCTGAAAAAGGTCTTGATACCCTTCCTAACAGACAGGGCAATCTCTTCCTCTGTCTGTGCTTTGGCCCTCCTAATTACTTTACCAGTCTCCTTCAGTTTTTCCTTCTTTGCTTCCCTATCTGCCTCCCTCTGTGTCTCTTTGTATTTTTCTGAAGGACATCTTTTTCTCACTTACTCCCCTATCTACTTCTTTAGTGTACCAAAGTGGTTTCCTCCTCCTCTTACTCTTGAGTACTTACCTAATGCATATATAGGTAGCCTCAGTTATTGTACCCTTTAGAGCTGCCCATTGTTCATCCACCCCCTCTCTCCCTTGCAGAATTTTCACTAGACATTCTCCTAGCTTTGCAAAGTGAGCCCTTTTGAAATCCATGATGTTAACCATTGTGTTGCTGGACTCCTCCCCTGTTACTATGGAAAACCACACTGTACAGTGATCACTGGTGCCCAGATGACTACCCACCTTCACATCTTTTACCCTATCCCCACTGGTGAGCACCAGGTCCAGAGTAGCTCCATCTCTGGTCGGCTCCATCCCTAGCAGCCTGAGTCCCACCCTTAGTCAAAGAACATTCAGATATTGTGTTCCACAGACCAAACACTCACCAGTGTTGTTGTCAAATATGCAGGGTTCAGCCTTGATTCCTTAATCTGGGAGCAGTGTGGCCTATAAGGAGGGACTTGCAGATTAAAGATATATTACTAGGTAATTTGCATGGAGCACAGGATTTTTAGGGTTGCCAGCAGTTCTGTATTTTAAAGGACATCCCATATTTTAATAAAAAAATGCCTATCCCTAATTAAATCAATATGGGACACCTTTTATCCTGTATTTCATGCTTGCTTGGCTAACTTGCCCACATAGCACAGCTGCAGACTCAGTTCCCACTTTTCCCAGTGGGTAACATTAGCTGCAGTACCTTATGCACATCAGGACGATGTTGACCTAAGCTTTAAGTGGGAATCTCAGCATTGTCAACTCGTCTGTGGATCAGAGTGAGCTGAGTGTGTTGTGACAGTGCTGATTCAGGGTTCTTCACTTTCACTCCACACTACCCAGTCCCCTCTGCAGGCAGGTTTGGGAGTGGGGAATTTGAACAACAGAGTTGGTGGTCTGGTGGGTGGCACTCCCCACCACTCTCCTGATGTGACCACAAGCTGCTCCATTCATGCAGCCAACAAGCTGTTCTATCTGTGTCCCCCACCTATATGACTTTTTAGAACCACTTGATCAAGGCTCACACATCAGGAGTCCCAGAGGAGTTGAGGATATCACCAAAGTAGTGTAAATACTAGTAGGGAGAACTGAAGGCAGAAGGGTGCGGGACCTGGAGGTGAGGCACCAGAGTGTGTGTGTGTGGGGGGGGGTTACATTAACACAAGATGGGCAGTTGCTTTTGTATGGTTTTTTATAGTGGCACCTTTTTAGCCCACCCAAAACATCAAACTGTATTCATGCAAAATAAAAACTGAAATTAACACAAAACAGTAGACACCTCAGAAATTTAGGTCAGTAGGAATAATTTACAAGCTTTTGCAAAACTAGTTACCCTTGTGGCAGGAGAATTTAAAAATACATAGGGCCGGATTTTCAAAAAGCAATGCAGGTCTTGCTTCTAGCCCTACATAAAATCCTTTTGTTGGCTCAGCGGTGCCAACACCTTTGTGCAAACTGTGCCCAATTTTAGTAGGTTGGGCGCAATTTTGACACTTGGCCCAATTTATGGCAGCTTGCACCAAATAGTGCAAGACCTGTCAAAATTGTACTCGAGATTGCTGCAAGCTAGATCAGACAAAGTTGGTCTAACTTGGGGCAGTTGGTGCTCGAGACCAAAAATCCTGATTGCCAGCTCTGAGAATGATGCAAAACCTGTGCGCCATATATTCAGCATACCCAGGGCATAAGGCATTTTCAGCCTTTTCAAAATCACACCCAAAGCCAAAAGCCATAGAGAAGAAGCTGAAAGGCTGCACCATATCCTGCCGACATCCCCTTGCTAGCAACTGAAGAGCAAGCGTCCAGGTGGTGGCCCCTACCTCGGGCACACCTGAAGCCAAAAGCCATGGAGAAGAAGTGGAAAGGCTGCACCCTCTTGTGCCAACATTCCCCTTGCCAGCAACTGAAAAGCAAGCATCCAGGTGGTGGACCCTACCTCGGGCACACCCGAAACCAAAAGCCGTGGAGAAGAAGTGGAAAGGCTGTGCCCTTTCCTGCCAACATACCCTTTGCCAGCAACCAAAGAGCAAACATCCAGGTGGTGGCCCCTACCTCCGGCACACCCAAAGTCAAAAGCTGCACAGAAGAAGCTGAAAGACTGCACCCTATCCTGCTGACATCCCCCTTGCCAGCAACTGAAGAGCAAGCATCCAGGCAGTGGCCTCTACCTCATGCACACCCAAAGCCAAAAACAGCCGTGGAGAAGAAGTGGAAAGGCTGCGCCCTCTCCTGCCAACATCCTCCTTGCCAACAACTGAAGAGCAAGCATCCAGGCAGTGGCCTCTACCTCATGCACACCCAAAGCCAAAAGCCATGGAGAAGAAGTGGAAAGGCTGTGCCCTCTCCTGCCAACATCCCCCTTGCCAGCAACTGAAGACCAAGCATCTGGGTGGTGGCCCCTATCTCGGGCACACCCAAAGCCAAAAGCCAGGGGAGGAGAAGAAGTGGAAATGCTGCACCTTCTCCTGCCAACATCCCCCTTGCCAGCAACTAAAGAGCAAGCATCCAGGTGGCGCCCCATACCTTGGGCACACCCAAAGCTGAAAGCCACAGAGAGGAAATTGAAAGGCTGTGCCCTCTCCTGCTGACATCCCCCTTGCCAGCAACCAAAGAGCAAGCATCCAGGTGGTGACCCCTACCTCGGGC
This sequence comes from Neoceratodus forsteri, assembly GCA_016271365.2. Classification (NCBI taxonomy): domain Eukaryota; kingdom Metazoa; phylum Chordata; order Ceratodontiformes; family Ceratodontidae; genus Neoceratodus; species Neoceratodus forsteri. The sequence goes on along the minus strand of JADMNL010000035.1, from coordinate 25,031,823 downwards.
ACACCTGAAGCCGAAAGCCACGGAGAAGAAGCAGAAAGACTGGACTGTGCCCTCTCCTGCTGACATCCCCCTTGCCAGAAACTGAACAGCAAGCATCCAGGTACGGCTTCTCCTCACACTTCACTACACTGGGTTTGGTTTCTCCACCTGGCACTCTGCTTGGATATCAGAGAATGCACTAAACCTCTGATTGACCCACCTCCCAAGCCTGTTGGAGTGCTGTTTCTCCCTTTCTGCCAGCTCTCTGGCTCTCTCCACTTCTAAAGTAATTTTGAAATCAGTATTTTCTTCCCACCTGCCTACCCCAACCCTGGCCTCAATTAAATACTTGCTAACTCTGCCTCCTCCTCTTAGCTCCTTCCTACATTAAGATCCCCCATTGACTGTGGACCATTAAAGTTGTACTGCCACCCACTCAGCCACCCATTCCCTGCTATTGCTAGCAGGATTTCCTTGTGCTAGGTGCAGCTGCTCTATAATGGGCTGCACCCTTCTCATGCTCTTTGTAAGCTTTCTCATTGCTGTTGGCCCTTGCGACCAATATGGACCATTGCCTCCTCTGCCAGAACCATATCTAGAAAACAATGGTCAGTCAATGACATCCATGACAACTGCCTCGCTAGGTAACCAGCTGTATTCCCCTATACCAGCAGCAACCCCAATGCCACCTACGGCCACCCCCACCTACGGCACATTAGCTATTCTGTTCTCTAAAAAGGAACTGCCATTGGCTGCCCAGCTTTTTCCTAGCAAAATCAGATGGCAGAAGATACGGACCACAATAAACATTAGCCTCTCAGCCAGGAAGGTGATGGTCATGCTGCAGCTCTTATCAGGAAATATACATGCCAACCCTGGCCCACCAACTGTATCAGGTGCTGGAAAATGTAAGATCAAAGGCCTGAGAATAGCTGCACTGAATATCTACAGTATAACTGCCAAATCTGAACAGCTCCAGGCATGGATGACCCACCATGACCCCGATATTCTCTGCCTAACAGAGACCTGGTTGTCAAACAGGATAAAATATAATGAAATAGCACTTGCTGGGTAGCATGCCTTCAGGACTGATAGGAAGGGCAAGAAAGGTGGAGAATGCCACATCTATGCCAGGGAATCCTTATACTGCTCTGTCCTCCCTATCACCAAAGTGGCAGATTATTATGAATTACTAACAGTGAAAGCACAGGTCGGGCAGCATGGCCAGACTCTAATCATTGTCTTGGTCTATATTCCCCCCAAAAAAGCCAGAGAGGGCCTCCCTAAATTTCTGGAAGCAATGGCAACTCTCCCTATGGGCCTAGAACTCATCATCATGGGCAATTTTAACATTAACTGGGTTGGCAATGAATCAACCACCCTCAGGGATATGCTTGCTAGTTCTCACCTAACCCAACTTGTCACCAGTCCCACCAGATGGAACTACAAGAGAAGCAATGACACCCTCCTCGATTGGCTCCTCTCAAGTTCCCCTTCACGGATCTCTGAGGTCAAGGTGCTGCCTGACACCTTAAGAGACCACTCACCAATCACATTCCTGTGGTCCAACAAATTCAGTAACTCCCCCATCCTAACTGAAAGCAGGGTCCTGAAGAAAGGCAAACTTGGGTTCCTCACCTCAGCCCTTTCCTTGCACGACTGGTCCCCCATTGTCCTGGCACCAAATCTCGACCAAGCCCTTAGCTACTTTACTGATGGATTCAATAGCATATGTGATTTCTTTGCTCCACTGAGGAGAAGGAAAGTCTGGGAGAATAAAAATGGCTGGATCACAGGGGAACTCCTAGTTAAGATGCAGGAAAGGGACAGCCTCTGGTCAAAAGCCAGGTCCACCCGCAGCAAACATGACTACCAGTGCTACAGAGCCACAATAAATCATGGCACTAACCTCATCCAGCAGGCAAAAGCCAGCTTCCATAAGAAACAACTCGGCAATACATGGGATGATGGTAAGAGGTTCTGAGAAAATGCCAAAAGCCTCCTCAGGAAGGTTGATAAGAAGCACCCTCATCTGCTCAACATCAACTGCTCCCCCATAACCACTCCTTATCGTTAAATCATTCAACACAGCCTTCACTGACCTGACCTCTGTACTACCCCCCCAACTACCTGTTCCCAACTGATGATCAATCCAGCAGCAAGCCACTCAAGAGCCCCCACCCAGACTTTTACTTCAAGGGAGCAACGGTGAAGGAGGCCCAGAAACATGTAAAAAAAGTGCTAGGCAAGACCAGAATGGGCAGTGATGGGGTAGGGATGAAACTTCTATCCCTCACACTTGATGTTCTCATCATGCCAATAATGAAACTATTTAATAAGTCACTGGTACTTGCCAAATTCCCAGAGAACTGGAAACAGGCCCTTGTAACACCTGTGCACAAGAACAGAGACAGGACATGTAAAACCAATTATAGACCAATCTCCATCCTCTCTCCTCTATCCAAGGCATTGGAAAAGATAGTGGCAGTGCAACTCAATGAATACCTCAACAAATACCAAGGTAGCAGACTTGGTTTGCTGGCCAAGGCACCTAGCTTTACCTGAGCTCTTTCCTTCTCAGATTGTTTGAAAGGACAGAGCAGAGAATCTTACCAGAGCAAGGGAAAAAGATTAATACTTCTTTTGGCTAAGCAGACTTACTGTGTATTGTTATTTTTATTTTGTACTCACAAGGATTGCTATTGTTTGTTGCCAACATTTTATTGCTTTATTTTTCTCTGATTCGAATTGTTGTTGCTGGTATACCTTCTGCATTATTACAAGGTGTGCCTACAGGTGTGTGCTAACAGATAACTGCTGTAATCTTCTGATTCAAATTTTTTTTTGCAAGGTATATTTTCTGTTACTGCTTTATTTTTCTCTGTAGCAAAGTGTTTCTTACAGGGTATATCTTCTCTGAAATTATTACAGGTGGTGCTTACATTGTTGTGACTTTTTTATCATTGGGCTAAGCAAAATTACTGTTTGACACTGTTTTATTTTATTCTTTTTTTGTTGAAAAGGTTTGTTGTCTCAGAGGTGTTTCAGTCTCCTTCTCACATTGAAGGAGCTAATTGCTTTCCTCCCACAGCTCTTCCAGAGGATTATATGCAGGGCCCCAATTTTTCTACGGCACTTTGAAGCAAAGTTCTGCAGCAGTGGATAGTTATTTCTGTGGCAATTCTGAGGCACGAATCTCTTGCACTATTCACCTTATTTTTAGAATTTATTGTTTTTCTTCATATTTGACATTTTCTTAATAAAGTGCTCATATTGTAACATTCATCCTCAACATTCAGTACTTAAAAGACATTAGCCTAAAGGACTAGTGGTTTTAAAAAAGACAAAGCAATTCTGTGCATACATTTTATAGTTGTGGAATGTTTTATCATAATTGTGTATGCTATGAAGAGTTTTAATTTTGTTATTTTTGGGGTGTCATGTGACATGCTTATTATATATATTTTGTCCTCTTGATCCACATGTCACACCCCTCACCTACGGGATGTATTTGGAAACAAGCCATTTCAAATCAGTATTCCTGGTAATAGTTTTGAAAGATTGTTGGCAGACAGAAAGATGGACAGACAGACAAATTTTTTTGTGTATGTATATATTCATATGTGTGGGTATATGTAACTCATTAAGACAAAATGTTTTCAGTTGCTAATAAATCCTTTTCACAACTATGTGTGTTCTTTGTTCTATTTGTACTGTAAAATTAAAGATGTCAGATTCACTGCACACCCCCTTCACATATCATCATGAGTGTCATGAGGTTTCATGAGTGCCACATAAAACAATATTAATACTGCATTGCTTAGAACACCAGACAAGCCTTACACATAGCGTGTTTTTTTTTTGCCAGAATTTGACACACACAGGCACACACCTAGATAATAATCATTTTTGTATGTTTTATACATTCATTTTTATATCACAATAGATGTTCAGTTGGATTATTTAGAATGGTTGCACATCAGGATAGACAGACAGACAGACAGGTTTTGGTTTGTTTTTGGTTTGTGTAGTAGGTCAGAGCACAGGAGAACCACAGAGGCTTCAGTTAACATTTAAATCCCAGTTCTGAGCAGGACTCAGCTCTGGAGGACCTAAAATCCTTGCTTCCAACAGGATGTAGCTCAGCCTGATGTCCCACCAAGGGCGGGGAACAGTTTACTCTGGCCAGGTGCCAGCCAAGACAGGTACACAACAAATCGTCACACTGTCTGTATAACCAAAATTAATTCAGGAAAAGCAAGTGTTAGAAAACTTATTTTTGATACATAGATGGTGTGCAGATTTCTTGTGTTCCTAATCTGGCTGGCACCCAGCTGCAATAAATCCCCCCCCCCCAATACTAGGACAGGGCTGAGCTGAGTCCCTCTGGGAGTGATGATTTTAACAGTAGCAATGCCCTCAGTCATAACTGGGATCTAAACTGTGACTGAAGCCTCCCTTGCTCTGTGGCACTCCAACCCATGTACCTGCAGAAAATGACAGTAAAAAAAAAATGGTCCCCTCCTAGCTAGCTGGCACCATCCCTGCTGGGGACGTGTTGGAAATACAATTATTTAATGCCCTTCCAGGCTTAATTAGTTTAAACAATTCTAATACTCTCCTAGCCAGACAACCCCTATATTTTGTATTTATTGGTATTTATTATATTTAATGCTTTGCAGCTGGATTGGAGAAGCTTGCACATGAAATATGTCTGTAGGGGACCTGGATAAGAGGGCATTACTATTTTAAAAATAATTCAGCCCTGAGTGCATTATTAGAAGTAAATACACTTGCAATGGGTGTCACCAGCAGCAATGGTATACCAGTTAGGAGGAGATGTGAATTTTTTTTCCTACTATGGGTATACTCCTGTATGCGGTTTGGAACTCCACAGAGACATTAAAGAAGCATAAACCCTCCCATCCTAAGTAGCACCATACTTGCTGGGACACTTTTGTACATGTAGTTATTTAATAAATAAAGCCCTCCTGAGATGAACTCTTACTTGAAATATAATTCATACTAGTGATACCATCTAGTATAAAGCTAACTGATGCCTCTGTGGCTCGGGGGGGCAGTGGGTTTTGTTAGCACTGGCTGTTATATTATTTATTATATTTTATTTATTGCAGCAGGATTTTCACAGTTACATTTGGCGTGGAAAAGTCTGGACATAAGATAAGTCCAGAGTGGACCAACCATTTTTTTATCCCCCAGAGAAGCTTTGGTTCAGATAAAATGTCATGCTCAGAGCAGTTGTTACCACTGAAGGGCTTTCTTAATTTTAAAATCCCTGTTCCGAGTGAGGACCACTGTACCTCTCACAGTAGTCACATTCCTCTGATCGCCTACACAAACCTTGCATATCCAGAGTAAGAAAACTCTCTGGGGCTCTGTGCTGCTATTAGTGTGAAAAAAAAAACATTTATAGTTATATTTAAACTGAATACAACCTGGCTCAATGGGGGATAGAACCGGCTACAAGTGGCATATTAATAAATCACGTCCACAGCATGGGACATCTTTTATCTGGCCCCACAAAATGTATTGAAGCATGGCATTATAAATGATTAAAGTTTGGGGGTGGGGTTAAAATGTACTTGATACCATCATTGGTTAGGAGGAGGCTCGGGGGCGGGCAGAGCAGGTCTTGATATAATTGTAAAACAGCTTGCACTGGCATAGAATTAATAATTTTTAGGTGCCTCAGCTAATGAATGGTGGTGGGGGGAGCAGTATGGTCTTAACTGTAAGGATATTTATATGTACGTTTCTCACACAAGCAGGTCTTTGCCCAGTGGGACATTGCAATTTTTTAAAATAATTCACACCATGAGGGCATTATTATTAAATAATTTACATGCCCAATCTGGCACACAATAAAACCAGAACAGAACAATGGGCAGTCTAATAGGAGGCTTCACTTAAAATTTAAATACTGTTTTTTGCAGCCAGTAGCGGAACCAAGCGAAGATCCACAGAGGGCTTACCTGGAGTTAAACAATGCCCAGATGTAAGGGATCTCTGCCCAGTGGGTGCACACAACAAAAATCAGCACAGAGCAACGGACACTCCTGATAAAGTTTTTAGCAAAACCAGTCGAGTTACTGGTTTTACACACTCACACCTTCTGCACTGCTCTGAAGCCACAGTTAACTGCAAGTGTGCCTTTTGTACTTTCTCTATGAATAAAGTTATCTTGTATCAGACTGTCCGTTACTCTGTGTGCTGCTTTTTGTTTATGTGCACCCACTGGGCAGAGACACGCTACAAGTGGGAATTATTTAAAGATCAATGGCAACGTTGTTTTTGTCTTTGCAACAAAATAATATGTAGTAACTTAAAAGTTAAGGATTACCTTCTTAATTCTAAAAAGTGCCTGTTTTTCACTAAGTCCACCTCACTGAACAGCTTTATACATGTGAATGACAGGTTGATACTAGTCTGAGTACTCGGACACTGCTATCTCAAATGCCATCTCAGTATTAATTAACTAGCATAGTATGAAAAAAAGAGGGAGCACCATATGATACAGAAAAGCTGTAAACCATACGAGCAATAATAAACAGAACCTAATCAATTAAAGTAAGCATCGGAAGCATAGAAAAACATCAACTGAAAATAATCTGCAACATAAGTCGGCTAGAACAAGATGGGGCTGTCCACACTTTTTACCCACACTGACAATCAATATCTTTTCTATCAAAAACACAGGCAAAGGTCTAATGTCACTTTTACATCTAAATAATATTCATAAAATTGCTACCAATGCCACCAAAAAAGACAACGTTAATGAGGTGAGATTTAGAATACAAAACAACAGATGACATTCAAGACGGGACTGAACACAAAACTGTGAAATCAAAGCAGACAGACACTTTTATTTAAGAAACATCACATAATAAAGCAGATTTAAATGAGAAAGGAATGCATTAAATATTTGTAAGGTAGAACTAGTGTTAGAAATAAGCACAGGAATGTAAAGTTGAAAAGACCGCTAAAATGATAGGCATCAGATAGTGCTCTGAAGTGGGAAAATGAGTTGTCAATGACAGCTCAAAAACTGTGTCGCTGCTAGACAGCTCGATTTTGGGATAGCAAAAATCAGAATGCAGTTTGCACTGCAAAAAGACACAAAAAAGAACTGCTAATAACTAAAAAGTATACATTAAAAACAAGTGAAATTTTATAGGGAGACAACATGCTGATCATACAGAATAATATTATTTTCAATGGACTGACACTTTGCCATTGACCTTTACCTCCAGGTAAGCCCTCTGTGGATCTCCAGGGCTCAGTCCTGCTACTGGCAGCAAAAATATAATACTTGTGGTGAAAACCTGTTTACAGTACCCTCCCCTTATTGGTCTGTCCATGCTGGTCGGTGGCAGGCATTTTGAGACGGGCACGAAGAATAACTTCCTCCTCCATCTGAAGTGAATACCATCTGGCATTTGGAGGGTAAGTGATGCAGCCAGGGTGTGCCAGGCCATGCTACGTGCCCTTAACTTGAACAGAGGGTTGTTGTGTGCCTCTGCCCCCAGTACCAGCTCTCTCCTTCACTTCCTCTGTGCTGATGCTCTCTCGATTCAGATTTTTCTTGGACTGTTCCTAAGTTTAATCTAAATTCAAACCGCAGCACATCATTGCTTGTTTAATTAATTCAGCTGCAGTTGCTCTCTTTTGTAGTGCATTAATTTCAAACTTCAGCTGCAGCTGCTCATGCTTTCACTCTTCTTAACTCCGTTTTTTTGTTTTTGCTCCTTTCTTTTACAGTCCACCCTGTTTAGCAGCCCACCCACTTCCCATCCCCCTTTTGCTGCATTTAATCTCATTGCCCCTGGCTAATTTCCTTTTCCTTCTTTTTTCTGTAGGGTCTGAGGGCATGAGAATTTTCTGTCTGCCCTCTCCAGGACCCGACTGAGTTGCTGCTGAGCCTCCCGCAGAGAAGACGAGTTACAGGTAACTCTCACTGAGCAAGCTGCCTGGCCAGATCTAAACTTGGCACCTTCAGCATGCCAGCTCTCTCCTTCACTCCCTCTGTGCTGATGCAGTTTCCAATTGGATAGAGAAGGTTTTTTGGAAGCTTCCTTTTTTGTTTATGGGGTATTTGAAATATGTTAGCAAGCATATTTTGTATCAACTCTTTAGGCTTACAGCTCAAAAAATGGTGAGCACTGTCATTGCACTTTCTGATTAGCTGTTGTGTTTAGCATTTGTGGTAACTTTTTTTATGGAATAATAAGTTTGATCTGCTGAGCATCTTCTGGTGCCTATGCGACTGGGGCGGGGCAGGTTTTTTTTTTTTACCCATTGCTATTGCAGGCTTCTTAGTAATTCTGTGGGAGCTCTATGGCTGTCCATGAGATCCGCGGCAGTTCCGCAGCTGATTGTGACTTCCGCGGGTGAAACGCAGTTCTGTGGGTAAGGCACAATTCCATGATAACATGGGGCCTTGATTATATATGTATCTGGGGGGGGTGGAGCTGGCAAACTGTCAGTAACTTCCAACAGAAAGAAGGATTAAAAGGTCAGGTTAGTTGATACTTGGAGATAGAAGACTTGGTTTGCTGGCCAAGGCACCAAGCTTCACCTGAGCTCTATCCTTCTAAGATTGCTTGAAAGGACAGAGCAGAAAACCTTACCAGAGCAAGGGAAAAGGATTAAGACTTTTTTTGGCTAAGCAGATTTGCTGTGTGTTGTTATTTTTATTTTGTACTTACAGGGATTTGCTACTGTTTGTTGTTAACATTTCATTGCTTTATTTTTCTCTGATTCAAATTGTTGTTGCTGGTATACCTTCTTCTGCATTATTACAAGGTGTGCCTACATGTGTGTGCTAACAGATTACTGTTGTAATCTTCTGATTCAAATTGTCTTTTACAAGGTATATCTTCTGCTACTGCTTTATTTCTCTCTGTAGCAAAGTGTTTCTTACAGGATATATCTTCTCTGAAATTATTACAGGTGGTGCTTTACAGGTTTTACAGTTATATCTAACATTAGGATAAGCTTTCAGGGTTACTGCATTTGTTGTTGACAGATTGTTTCTGCTCTTACCTCCTTGTTCTTTCATCCATGGTTCTTCTTTTTCGTTAGTGACATTGCAGATGGACTAGAGGGTAAGGCTTGTCTGTTTGCAGATGACACCAAACTCTGCAACAGAGTAGATGATCCAGATGGGGTGGGCAGAATGAGAAGAGAGCTGGATAAACTAGCAAAATGGTCAGAAGAGTGGCAACTGGGATTTAACGCAAAGAAGTGCAAGATTATGCACATAGGGAAGAAAAACCCTGAAGCCACCTATAGGCTGAGAGGGGAGTTGCTGGCAGTCACAAAGGAAGAAAGAGACTTGGGCATCATCATCACCGATGACCTGAAATCATCCATGCAGACCTCTAAAGCAGTAGGTAAGGCTAGGGGGGTGTTAGGGTGTATTAGTAGGGGCATCACAAGTTGTAAGAGGGCAGTAATAATCCCTCTTTACAAGACACTGGTTAGGCCCCATCTGGAGTACCGCATGCAGTACTGGAGGCCACACCTTCACAAGGACATTAACAAAACTGAGGCAGTCCAGAGAAGGGCAACCAAAATGGTTCAGGGACTGCATCAGAAGACATGTGAGGACAGATTAATGGAGCTCAGTATGTACACCCTTGGGCAAAGGAGGGAGAGAGGTGATATGATCGAGACATTCAAACACCTTAAGGGCATTAACAAGGTGAAAGAGTCTAACATGTTTAAATATAAGAAAAATAGTAGGACAAGAGGACACAGCATGAGATTAGAGGGAGGCCGATTAAGGGGAAATATGAGGAAATTCTTTTTCACAGAAAGGGTGGTGGATGCATGGAATGGCCTACCTCAGGAAGTGGTGGCTATGAATAGAGTGCAGGGCTTCAAACAGGCATGGGATAGGCATAAGGGAGCAATACAGATGAGTATGAATAGATAGGCCACTGACAGAGCAAAGGCTGATGGCACATTTATAAGGTAGAAAAATAAATGGGCAGACTGGATAGGCCTTGCGGTCCTTATCTGCTGTCAACTTCTATGTTTCAATGTTTTAACTACTATGCCCTAATCAGCATGGCTCCAGGCAGAATCATAGTACTACCACTGGTGGAGTACATGGACTACGCGCACAAGGCACTGGATGAAGGCAAATTGGTGGGGTCAATGTTTATTGACCTTACTAAAGCCTTCGACACTGTTAACCACTCCCTACTCCTGGCACAGCTTCAGAACCTGGGTGTGGTGGCCAATACTGCATGCTGGTTCCAGGACTACCTGAGTCATAGAACTCAGCATGTCAAAGTTGGACAAACCGTGTCTGGCTCCAGAAAAGTCTTATTGGGGGACCATCAGGGATCCATACTGGGGCCCCTACTCTTCAGTCTTTTTCTGAACAATCTCCCTAAAGCATGTGATACTAAAATTATCCTATATGCCGACGATACGGTACTTCTCAACAGCAAAACACACCACAATGCTCTCCAATCTGAACTACAAAACTCTTTCAACAATCTAGAGGACTGGTTCTGCAAGCATAAACTTCTACTAAATTATAAAAAGACCAAGACCATGCTTATATCCAGTCCCCAGCATGAAAAGAAGTTCCTCTACCTCGTCATTTCCAAACAAAGTCAGCACACCGTTGGAACAAGTGCACTCGTTCAAGTACCTGGGGGTTACCCTCGATGACACCCTCATTTTCACCCATCACATCCATTTGGTGAATAAGATGGTAAACTCTAAGCTGGATGTCCTCTATAGGCACAGGAAATATCTCACTCCTGAGGCCCTCTGCCTCTCAGTTTCCAGCTCCATCCTATCAACCATTGATTATGGCCTGGTGTCTATGCAGCAGCAATGAAAATGGCACTAAAGAGGATACAAATTGCTCACAATAAAGCTTGCAGGCTCACCTTGGCTGCTGATCAACATACACACACTTGCTCTCTGTATGAACAGACTAACTGGCTACCACTAAGGAACAGGATCAAGTTCTAAACCTGCCTCCTTGGTAAGAAGACAGTAATGGGCAAAACATTCCCCTGCATATCTAATATCTTCTCCTCGACTGTCTCCATCTATGACAACAGAGGTAGGACACAGGGGGCTCTATCAACACGTTTTCATTGAAATGCACATGGACAACACACCTTCACCTATAGGGCTCCCCAGAGGCTTAACAAAATCCCTTTGCCCATTTGAATTTCCACAAGCTTATCCCACTTCAAAACCGGCCTAAGGCAACACCTTAACTCAAGCACAGAGTGTGACTGCTTCTGAAGGCTTGTCCCCTCCCCTTCCTATGCCATCCTAGTTATTATATGGCAGCCTGCTGCTCCCCACTCCCCTGCACAGTGAGTGACTGCTCATGGTAGGTGTGACTCTTCCCCTCCTTTAACCTACACCTTAGGCCTCCTGAGCTGACATAAGGCAGCCTCGCTGTCCCCCTCTCCCCTAGAATCCCCCCCCCTCCATCTCCCCTCTTGGTCCCTCCTTCCCCCCCTCCTCTGACATGCCTGGGGCCTATCTCCCCCAGTGGCTTGTCTGCCTTGCTGCCCTTGATGTCACCTGAGAACCACCTCTTGTATTATATCATCATCCCCACACCGCTCCCACCCCATTCCCTCGTGACCCTTCAGCCATACACATTCCCTCTGCCCTACCATTGTCTCCCTCCCCTCCCCAAATCCCCCCTCTCCCTTAGCACCCCCATCACTATGTTCACCCCCTTTTGTGACAAAGCCTCTCCATGAGGCTGCTTACCATTTCCTTATGTCTCCCTGCCCACTCGAGAGGGGGTTCTCTCCCTCCTTTCTCTGCTAAGTTCAACACTGCTTTCATAAATCCTATACTGGTGCTGTACTAATCCCTGGTACTAGAAATGACTCTGTAATACTGTAACTTAATGCATGCTCTCTACCTAGCCAGATTATGTGATGTTATATGTCTATCATTGTTAACCTGATGTGGAACCTTTGTAAAAGAGCCTGTGATCAAAGGTCTATTTTCTGAAACCTTAAATAAATAAACAAAAAAAAATCTGGCCCATAGACTTTATACATAACCTGATTTTCGCAAAGAAGGGACTATAAAGAAATTGAAGGTGTGCATAGCTATTTTTTCACCTTTTATTTGTTAGAAATTCAATAGAAAACCACTGCCGTAACATGTTTCTGCCTATACAAAAGACTTTTTGTTGTTAATATAGTACAAGTATTGAGACATTCAGCAGCATATAGGTTTCCATGATTCTCATTAAATAATGCATTTTCTGTGGTCTTTTCTACAACAAATTTTGGGTAGAAATAGCATTTTAGTTTACCTTTCAGGTGCTGTTTCATAGTCACATGACCAAGTATTGAGAAAACATTACTACCTATAAAAAGGTCCGAGTCTGCCAATAATAATGAAAAAAACACATTCATGGTTTCCATACTTTTCCTTGAAGGGAAAATATGGGAATTTTCATTTTATATAATATAGTGAAAAAATATCAAAATATGCCTGGCACAGAAGCTTAAATGACCCTGACAGTAAAAGGTTAAGGTCAGGAGCTAGTCTGCATTATAAAATACTCTCTCAGCAGATGATCATTTCATTAATTCTTCTAAAATCAGATGTGAGAAAGAGCTCAACAGTTCAATATCTCCTGAGGAGTCAGAAAGCTTAGAAGAATGCAAAGGTGGCTAGTAGAGAAATCCAGGGCAGATTAATTCTGTACAAAATGATACACTTTTATTATTATTCCTCCCTTAGATTAAAAGCATGCCATTTTTGCCTGGAGGAGCCTACTGGAGATGTAATTCAGCACCCGCAAACCTCTCTCACGCCTTCTGGTCCTCTTCTAAAATCAAATAATGTTGGTTCCTACTTTGGTTATATGTTCTAAAGTTATCAAGTAGATTATTACCCCATATCAAGCATTGCTCTTCCTGGGCGTAATTCCAGACATCATTTATTTAAACAAACATCAAATAAACTGGTTACTAGCACCTTCACTGGCTGTTGAGAGATTAATCCCGTAAACTGGAAAACATATATATCCCATTCTTTGGGGAACCAGCACAAATGTATGAGTACTACAGCTAATAATGAGAGGATTAGTTATGTCACTAGACAAACTTGAAATGTTTACCTCAAACTGGAGTCCTTTCCTTAGTATTTTGAATGAATAATTCATAAAATCAACAGTTTACAATCCAGCGCATATCAGGTTCTACTGCACTATCTTACAACAATATCAGAAAGTCATTTATTAACTTTAAACACTCAGGGCCAGATATTCAAAGCGGAGTGCTGGGCGCAAATCCGTTGCGCTGGACTATCACCGAATTTGCACCCAACTGCTATACTCAAAAGGACATTTATCGCCGGTGCTAGGTGTTAGCACTGATGCTAAATAATAATGTACGCAGGGGGAGGGACTGGGGGGACCCTTAATGCCGGCACATTGGCATATTCAAAAGTATAGCACAGCACTACAGGCATTTCATGACTGTAGTCTTGGGTGCTAAACTCTTTTATCAACAAAAGCTGACAGTAATGCAGCGGTCCCGATACACACATGAAACCCGACCCCCATTGACTGTAAAGTACCAGATGTTACCCTGGTAGTCTAGCGGTCCCCTACCCTCAAGCACCGCTCCATCCACTGTTAAAATAAAATAAATATATTTACCCTGGTAGTCTAGTGGCCCCCCACCCCCAAGTATGGTTCCGACCCCCTTGAACATAAAATAAAGAATTTTACCTGGTAATCTAGTGGTTCCCCCCACCAGGCAATGACGCCCCTGCTCATCCCAATCAGGCTGCATGAATGAGCCAGCAACTGGCTCAGTCCTCGTCTCACCACCAAGGCCAGCCACTGACTGAGGTACAAATCAGCGCTACTGTAATGAAGTAGCACTCATTTGTACTTCAGTTGGTTGCCGGCTGTGGTGGTGAGAGGAGGGCTGAGCCAGTCGCTGGCTCGTTCATGCAGCCTGATTGGGATGAGTGGGGGCGCCACTGCTGGGTGGGGGGGGGACCACTAGACTACCAGGGAAAATTTTTATTTTATGTTCAACAGGGGTCAGAAGCCATGCTTGGGGGTGAGGGGGGACCACTAGATTACTAGGGAAAATATTTATATGTTAATTTCAGCGTGGGTCGGGAGCTAAGCTTGAGGGTGGGGAACCACTGGCACATGAGGGGTTTCAGTGTGTTTTGGGGCTACCTGGGGTTGGGGATCATGGAGGGAGGAGACACTAGCCTACCAGGACATAACAGGCACACTGGAACAGGGACTATGATGGCAGAAAAGGACTGCCTAATCCAGCTATTCTGCCTGCTCCCTATCTACTGGATATGCTGCGTATCCTAGTGACCCTACAGCCTATGGCCTCCTGCCCCCACCAGGTTTGCCTTGTGCCTGTCCCATGCATTGCATCCCCCCACTGTGTTTCACCCACTACTGCAGTGGGGTACCTATGTTGTTGGGGGAGGCATCCTCCAGGTCATGTATGGCCATGGGCAGTGTGTCTGTTTAGCTATCGATCTGTACATGTGTGTATATATATATATATATATATATATATATATATATATATATATATATATATATAAATATGCACATACATATATACAAGTCCTGCTTGCACAGCTGCATGGGTGTGTTGTATGCACTGACTGTGCCTGCCAGCACACAGTTCCTGCTGCTTCCAGCCTGTACTTCCATTCCAACCAAAAGGTGGAGCTGTGTGCACCAAGCAGTAGCACTGGGCAAACTGCATGGTACTGTACGCTAAGCAGCACACATAATGAGATGCAAATGTGCCTGTTTGCCCACGGATTACCTAAGTAGGCTCATTTGCATGGGAGCTTTGAATATAGCTCCTGTTTGCCCCGGTTAACCAGTTTGCACTGGGCTAATGTGTTAGCACTGTGCAATTAGGTTATCCCCGGGCAGACCTCACTTCAGCATAGCACACTAAGCACAGTTCTTACATTTTATTTTGCAGTCATACCTCTCAGCTGTCCCTGATTTTCAGGGACGTCCCTGACTTTACCTCAAACCTTTACTCTGTCCCTCCTGCAAATTGTGTGTCCATAACCAAACAGTGGGGGGTTGTAAGCATAGAATAATGTCAGACATTAATGGTACAAAAGTGTTCTTCCTTAGAAAATGCATTTTACACTACACCCCTTATTCTACCAGCTTCCTGAGTGGGTATCACCAATTGTTATGGTGTGTCCCTGATTTTAAACCTATGTCCCTGTTTTATTTAAGTCTTGTCCCTAATTTATGAGGCAGGAGGTTGAGAGGTGTGCTTGCAGTAGATGTGAGACATTGCTGTGCAATCATACGCAATGTTCTCCACCTGCAACACTAGCTTGCTACAGAGTCTAATGAGCTGCAGTTGCAGTTTGCACTTCCCTGTTGCTATATTCAGTGCTGTCTTATTCCCGGGCTATTTTTGCCCTGCTCTCCAAGACTAGTTTGCCTGACTTTCTTAGACTGCTGTATTCAGCAGGATTAGCACTGGGCTATTTTCTTTTGAATATAGCTTGCTTTGTGCCCGCCAGGCAGTGCTAATTTAGCCCCGGGGCAAAGTTTTGAATATCTGACCCTCAGTCTCAGAGGTTCTCATATATTTTGATAGTCAACAAATGTGAATGGCAAAACTCCACATGGTTATGTGTTCACCTGTTTTGATATATTGGTTTTTGGTTTCTATACAGATTTCGGGCATTGTTATTGTAATTACTTTCTGTAATGCTATGTAATGTTTTTATTTAAATTAATAAACTTTTTACTGAAACACAAAAGTGGGCTTTGCCATCTAAACACCCAATGCAAATAAAAAATAGGCTGAATACACTGCAATATTTACATAAGTATTTGCCTTGTTTAAATTTGATTTGCAAATTTCCAACTGTAGATATGTTGATCTTATCCAAGCCACAACATACAACAAAGTTCGCACTCATTAATCTGTTAGGCAGTAACAGACCTAAACACGGTAAACAGATCTCTCTGTGACTCACAAGGGTATTTTTTTAGGAATGAGCATAATCTTCTTCTGTTTATTTGTTTAATAAGATAGCTTGTGGAGACATTCAACTATCAAGAGTATTACAGCTTTATTGTACAATCTGTAAAGATTTCGGAATTGTGCCTGCAATAGATTTCTCCTAAAGTTGTAAAGACTGAAAACAGAGGGGTTAACTGATATCTCTGATTGAAGATGGGATCATATACAACACTTCTACTGTTTGCAGGTAACTCCTTACATGGTTTGTTAATGCTGTGCTTTCATATCGTTGTACAAAACAATGTAAATAATCACTTTTATATCTATAATTACAGCTCACATTTTAGCTCCAGCCATGGTGTATAAGCGTTACCATGTGGTAGTAGAAAACATGAACTAGTCCCAGGCTGAAGAGTACTGCCAGACTCATTACAAGAACCTGGTCAGGAGCAGCTGAATCTTCTTATGAAAATCCAAAGTTCGTTTCCTCAGAAATATTTCTGGATTGGACTGTACCGTAATTCCAGCACTGGGCAGTTTCGGTGGTCCAATGGAGAACCTTTCATGTTTCTAAACTGGAGTGCTGGGTTTTCGTACCCGCCAAACAATCAGCCCTGTGCCGTGTTTGCTTCCAAGTGGGAAGATGAGAGCTGCGACAGAAACTTGTACTTTGCCTGTCAAAAAGGTAATGCCAAGCAATTTCATGTGTATTACATATAAAAATATAATTACCTGATAGAGCTGTGTAGTTGTAGTGCTGGGTGAAACTAACAAATTCCATTTTTGCAGAATTTTTATGAAATTCCTTGAATTTTGCAAAATTTCATGGGATAGTTAAAGACTATTTATTTGGTCATAACACAGCTGTTTCTTCGGCTAGGACTCTGTAGTTAGGAATGTCTACATGTTGTAAGGGGTCCTAAAAAGTGCAAAGCTTCAGAATGTTTGGATGAGAAGTTAAGAACCTATAAGGGCTCAAATTTTGACAATTTATTTGTTATGACATTTTCTGAAACTATTTTCTCCTTACAACTCAACCACTTGCAGAGGTAGATAACCAAAACTTTGCATGCATACCATTCTTGGAAGGGCCTTAGAAACTGATAAAAGGGAATGGAGTTTCTTAAGTAGATTTTTAGTCACAGGGTTTCATAATTTCAGAGTTTAATTATTTATGATATTTTGTGAAAATGTTCCAAATACAGTATTGGGAAGTTTGTAGCTCCGTTGCTATATTGGCAGTGTCAGTGGCTCAGTAGGTAGCACACTCGCCTCTGAGACCGGGAGATCAGAGGGCTGTGGGTTCAGTTCCCACATCTGGAACCTGGGTTAATATCCCAGTACTGACACTGTAGTGCAGCATGAGAGGGATGCTGCACTTCTGAGGTGCCGTCTTTCAGATGAGACGTTAAACCAAGGTCCCATCTGCCTGGATTGGTGGTAGTTCAGGTGGATGTTAAAGATCCCATGGCACTTATTGAAAAAAGTGTAGGGGAATTTCCCTAGTGTCCTGGCCAAATTTCCCTCATTCACTATCAATACCACCAACAGCTTAATCTGGTTCAAGGTCAGTTGGCATTCATCTATATCCCCCTTCCCTGGGTCGTGCCTGAAAATAGGCAGGATTTGTCTGGTGCACTTACCCAGTCAACAAAAACAAAATAAATAAATAAAAAATATTGCAGGTACTATACATCCAACATTTGGCATGCATACGCAGTGTCAGTCGGTCCTGAATTACAATGAAGTCAGATACATTGTATTTAGTACAGTAGGTTGCAATTTACAGTGGAACATTTGTGAACTACATATTGTGAAATTAGCTAAAACATTCATGGAAGCATGATAGGTAATGTTACTAAAATTCTACTTGTGATATTATCCTTTTAAAAAGCACTTGCAAACACTACTAAGTGGATTTAGCTGAGCTGTTTGCAGTCCTTTACTTTCTTTCTTAATGATTGTTTCACTCCTCACCCTACCTTTTTCTCTTAGTTTGACCTGATGGACTCAGTGGAGCTGCATGTCACACCAATTACATGTATTGTTTGTTATTTATTTGAAAATTGGTAACTGGGAAAGGCAAACTGAGCATAGGTTCACTTCCAGGTGTGAATCAGGGGAAGGGTAAACATGAGTACACTGTATACACAAACAATTTAATAAAAGTCCAGACATGGTGCTAACATGCAGCAGGAATAAAGTGCTTATTAAACTGTAGGACTGAATAAAATCCAGGGCAAGTACGACTTAAGACTGTCAACACATGAAACTTGTGAGACAAAAAAGGTGTTTATTTGAAAAAACATTTTTTGCTGATGTCTGAGGTGTTGTTAAGAGGTGCAGTGGTGAGTGCATGAGGGAACTGGTTCCAGAGAAGTGGCAGGTGATAGGAGAAGGCAGATTGTCTAGCAGTGGAATGAGGGTAAGGAGTGAAGAAGGTACTCTGATCTCTTGAGCAGAGACAGCATGAAGCTGAAGGGACAGGAGAGAGTAGAGAGGTTAGATAGGATGGCAGAGAGCCAAACCAGTACTTGGAAATTAAGAAAGTATTGTGTCCCCTAGATGGTTGATTCTGGGGGACTTCAATGCCTGGGTCAACAATGAACTCTCACTATTGGGAAGAAACCTCTTCCAAATGATGGATTCATTTGGCCTAACACAGGTTATTACCACAACTATCCATGGGGGGCACTCGTTGGACTTGGTGTTCCACCTGGGGATGGAAATCTCCAATATGGAGGTGGACCTTATCGGGTGGTCTGCCCATCATGTCCTGAGGTTTAGTTCTGCAACCCCCCCCAAGTAGGCCTGCCCCTCAGGAAATGGTACAGTAGTGTTATTTGAGAAGAGTTATCTCAGAAGACCCAATGGTGGTGCTGGACCTTTTGGGAATTCAGATGGATAGTACTGACCCAGGAACCCTTGTTTTAGCCTATAATAGGGTGGTAGCAGGGGCCCTGGATGCCATCACTCTGGTATGTGTTCACCCCCTTACTCTTCAACTGGGTGCCCCATGCTATGATGGGGCACTCCGGCAGTTAAAGAGATTAGGGTGAAGGTTGGCGAGACACTGGCGGAAAACTTGCCTGAAGGACAAGCTTAGATTGTTAGATCACTATAAGGTCTACCAATCAGCAATTTCCCATAAGAAGGCAGAATTCCTGTCCAGGAAAATTGCTGCAGTGAAAAACAGACCAGCTCAGCACTTCCGGACTGTGGACAGACTTTGCAATCCAACCAGTCTGCAGTCTGATTGAGCATTATCGCAAGGAAAGTGCAAGGAGTTTATACAGTTTTTTCACTGACGAGGTTGCCTCCATCAGAGATGAGATCAACCAGTGCCTCCCCATTGGAAACTTGCATTGACCAACCAGGTGGTACAAATGCCCAGGTGACCTTGTCTACCCTCAGCCAACCAGTAGCCATATATATATATAGTGAGGATCAGCCAGACTTTGCGGCTAACTTGTAGTTTGGACTGGGCCTTACCCATCTTTTTGTAAGGTGTGTTGAGGTGATCAGCCCGGTCCTAGCTGGTATAGTGAAGGTTTCCTTGGAGAGATGGATCTTCCCAGACTCCTTAAAGGAGGTGGTGGTTGGACCCCTTGACTTGGATTGTCCAGCAAACAGTCTCTAACTTCCCTTTTACAGGTAAAGTTATTGAGAAAGTGGTGGCTCTGCAGCTGGAGGATCATTTATTTAACCACAATATCTATGATCCTCTCCAGTCAGGTTTCAGGAAAAGGCATAGTACCAAGACTGCCCTGTTCCAAGTACTAAATGAGCTCCTGATGGCTAGATATCAGAGAACCCATTCCATCTTGGTTCTTCTTGATCTCTCAGTGGCGTTTAACACTATGGACCATGGGGTGCTACTCTAGCACCTGCAGTTTTTCTGCGGACTGAGGGAGCAGTTCTCAGTTAGTTTTGATCCTTCCTCAAGGGCAGATCTCAGAGACTGGTGTTGGGGATTTATTCCTTGACTCCTCTCTATCTGCCCTGTGGGGTATCACAGGGTTCGGTGCTGTCTCCCATGTTGTTTGCAGTATAAATGCTGTCATTAGGGGACCTTATAAGATGGTACGGCTTGAGTTTTCACTGCTATGCAGATGATTCTCAGCTATACATGTCTTTTGTGCCTGACCAGGAGTTATACACTATCTTGGTGTTTAATGACTGCCTGAGATGCAAGACTGGATGAGTGTGATCTGACTGAAGTCCAACCCAGGAAGAACAGAGGTATTGGTTGTGGACCCTGCTCATAGGATGACCAGAACATAGGTCGGACAACCCTCCAGACTACATCTTGGAGGAACCCCACTAAATGCCTCGAGCCAGGTGTGAAACCTGGGTATGATCTTTAATGAAGGCCTGACCTTGAAGACTTAAGTGTTGGCTATAGTCAAAGCCTGCTTTTATCATCTAAGGAACATTGCCAGGGTGAAGCACCTGGTTCCGTCCAATGATCTACCTTCATTGGTCCGCGCCTTTATCACCACCCATCTGGATTATTGCAATGCCTTTACCTAGGGCTACTGGGAGATGATATCCACTGATTGCAGCTGGTGCAGAATGTGATGGCCAGCTTGTTAACTGGAACCCCTAGATTCAGTCATATAACACCTGTGCTGCATGAACTGCACTGGCTGCTGGTACAGTGGTGGATCACCTTCAAGGTCATGTTGCTGACCTATAAAGCCCTACTGTACATTATCAGGGACTCCAGTACCTGCAACATCTGCTGTATCTCTACTCTCCCTCTTGCTTACTCTGATTCTCTGATGAAGGATTGCTAGATATTCCTAGAGTATGTTTAAAAACAATTGGAGGAAGATATTTTGCCTTTTTCGCGCTGATCCAGTGGGATTCTCTGCCTCATTGGATATGAGATAGCCTGACCATCAAATGTTTTAAAACTGTCCTCAAAATGTGTTTGTTCTTTTACATCTTTGAGGGGACTTGAGAGTCTTCTTAAAGAAGAACCATGTAGAAATATTTTATAGCTGTATTTTATTATAGTATTTATTTTATTTATGTCTACATCTATTTTTATGTACTGTTAAAGGTGTCCTGAGCATTAGAAAGGTCCATAATGTACTGTATATAAAGTTATGATGATGATGATGCTGAACCTAGTGATGTAATGTGAGAATGGAGATGATGGAGTAGAGGGAACTGTGTTGTGTATGCGGATGGGATTCAGTTGAAAAATTACAATAGGCATTACAGAGAGGATCCATGCTGGCAAGGGAAGTGGAAGGGTCAATCCTATATATCACATTGGTGTAGTCTAAGGTCTGGAGAACCATGCTGGTAAATAGCTCATGTCTGACCATCAGGGACAGACAATATTTATTACAGTACGGTGCGCCAAGCTTGGGGTGAGGTTTCACATATATGGCGTTAATATGGGTGGAGCAGTCAAGCTTGGAGTTGAGCTACACACTGAGGTACTTAAATAATGGGACCACATCAAGAGGGGAGCCATCCAATGTAAAGAAGGCCTGAAGTCTCAAGAGCCTGGACAGTTTTTGTCCGGTTACAAAGGTCATAGACACTGTGTTTTTAGTGTTGATCTCAAGCTTATTGGCTTTGAGCCAGTGCAATACCCTACTGAAATCCTGTTGGAGTAGGAGTTCCACAGAAGCAGTGGAAGGGTCAAAGGTGAAGCTGACTATGTCAACAGCATACATATGTACACAAGAGCTGACACAAGCAAAGGGGGAGATCATTTATGAAAATGGAAAATGGGATAGGGCCCAGGATAGAGCCCTGTGAGACTCCAGCCTGGATGGGGAGAGGAGCAGATGACACACCTCCAACCTGAATAGACTGCTGCTGATCTGTTAGGAATGACTTGAATGAAGATTTGATTTTCTCCTTGTTTTTCACATGCAACCTCAATTTAAAAGACAGTCACTTGCTCTTTTTCTCGTAGAACCTATCCTATCAGAAAAAGCAGAATTTTGTCTTCTCTGTAACCTCATAATTTTCTCCCTATCAGGTCTCTGTGAGTTCCTCTGTGTTCTGGACTTCCAAGTGCATTGGGCAGTCAGACCAGTGAGTTATACAGAGTGCTATCTTTGCATAACCTGCTTTCAAGTGAAAATTGTCCCCATATGCTTCAGTGTTCTCAGTGTCAATCTACTATTCTTGTATTACTTAGCTCAGCTGCCCTTCTCTTTGTGAACCCATACATATAACTCCTGTCACTGATGACCACTGCACTAGCTATCTCTCCATGCTACAGTTTCAGTGCCCCAGACTTCCCTTTCCATTGATATGACCATATCCTCTCCTTCTTTCAGAACTGCTGTCCATCTTAGGTAAGGGTCATATTCATTTGACTTGTACTGCAGGCAAGCAAATCACCTTACCTGCATTAGCATCATGGTCCTGCAATGCCCTTCCTACACTCCTATGACAGTGATGCCATTCATTATGCCCTATCATGACTAAAGACATCTAGATACTTGTGTCACAATGGCCTTAGTTTCAACCAGTTGTAATGTCTGGTGTCCTGGTGAAAAGTGGTAGATAAAATACTGTTTAGATACAGGTATATAGGATATAGGTAAAAAAGGAAAACAGAGGATGAGTAATCTGGCTAGTAGAGGAGGAGGATAGTTGAAGATGTCAAGCAAAAAACAACTGTACTGAACAATGTTTTACCTGGTATTCACAATGGAGGATTATGGACCTCAACCAGAGCGCGACATCAAGGCTGCCACAAAAGGGTTCAGGAAATGGGCAGAGAAAATGGTATACTGTGAGGAAGGGACTGTAAGCTTTCAGGACAGATAACTCACTGGGCCCACACACCCTGCATGCAAGGGTACAGAAGGAATTGGCTGCAGAATTGGCAGTACCCTTAAACTGACTTTTTAATGAGGCACTAAAGTCAGTAATGGTTATAATGGGATTTGGAGGTCTGCAGACAATGTATCACTCCACAATGGGGGTGGAGGCAGTTAGGATTTGGGTAACCACATGACTACCATCTTACCTCCATCATAGGTAAGCTGATGTAGTCCATAGTCAAGAAAAGCTTGGTGGCCTACTTAAATTATAGTGAACTACAGGACAGTAAACATGGAATTGTGTCAGAGAGGTCATAGCAGACCAGCCTGATATGATTTTTCAATTGGGTTACTAAGTTGATTAAAGACCAATAGTAGGTTTTGCTCTTCTTTGATTTCAGCAATGCCTTCATGTTATACCACACAAGAAGCTGTTTTAAAAGGTGAAGGATTTGGGAGTGGAAGATGATTTAATCAGATGGGTATGAAATTGGTTTGGGGGGTCAACAGAGTGTAGTAGTGAATGGGGCTAAGTCAGGGGACTGGACGGTCATGAGCACAGTACCACAGGAATAGGTCCTGGAGCTGGCCTATTAAACACGTTCATCATCAAAATACAGGAAGGTATCTGGGGCAAACAGTGTCCCTTTGGTAATTACACAAAGCTCTGCAACTGGATAGGCCACAAAGAAGAGATGTAGAAGCTCCAGAATGATCTAGAAAAGCTAGATAAATGGCCAAACACATAGCATTTAAGGTTTAATGACAAGAAGTGCAAGGTAACACAGTTAGAGAGACTGAACCCATGCATGGAATACTGAATGGGAGGGGTTAAGCTGCCCACTTTGGAAGAGGAAAATGATCTGGGGAGTCATAATCACAGATTCCATCAAGCAATCGAATCGCTGTAAAAAAGCTTATAGATATAGCAAGGTGTTGAGGATGTTGGGATAGTGGGTGAGGATGTATAGTATGGGTAGACTTGATGGACCTTTGTCATCTACAGAGTCTATGTTTTTTATGTCACTTGGTGCCATGGTTTTCAAATGCTAAAAATATACATTGATATCTGCAGGGCTGTTAAAGAGTTAGCAGGTGACATCATACAGAATCAATGCTGCTAGTGTGTCTGCCTCCATAAGCCATTTAGTCCACGAGTTCTAATGGTTACCTGGAATACTGTAAGAAGTCATGTTAGTGCAAAGTGATGACCTTGACAATTCTAGATAGTGTTTCACTCAACATACTGATTGATATGTGTTTACCTGATGCTGGGCACACAAAACATTTACTATGGAGCCCTCAATAAATACTATCATATTACTGGAGATGTTGAAAAGTTTTAATTTCCTGGCAAAGTTATGGTAAATTCACCAAATTCACCTTCACAAACATTTTGTTTCCATTTAATAGGAAATTTGCCTTTGGCAACTTTGCCTGGCAACTTCACCTGTAACTTTGCCCTTGGGGTACACCAAGGTTACATTGGGTCAAAATTAGGCTACTGATACACACATGTCTTAGCATCAGCAGTCCTCTGTCCACCCACCCCAACTCCACAGCAGCCTGAAGACCATGTGCCACCCCCTCATGGTACCACCACCACAGGCTGCATTCACTCATCAATCTCAGTCAGGAGCAATTCTAACATTTTGTGAACTGTGTGTGATCCAGTTACACTCTCCATTGTCAGTGTGACATGCTGGCAAATACCTGCAGTTTTGCTATCACCAAAATTGGGCTTTGTACAATTTTCCCCCAGGCAGGGTCAATTACTTCCCCATGTGTTATATAGGTGCTATAATCCACAGATAGGCACTACCAGCTGTTTGGCAAGTGGTCCACATATCCATATTGAAATGTAAGTATTGGGATGCTGAATGCAGCATGACATAGATTGTCTTGCATGACACAGTCCCAAAAAGTTCAGGAAAGGAACACGTGGAGAAGTACCTTTGTGAGGGAATCTGCCATTTGGGACAGGCATGTGCCATCAACCTTCTACATCCCCCATTCTACACACAAAAAAATAATGGCAGTAGATCAAGTACCAGAATTTCAGTGGTTGTTGCATTCATGTCCCCTGCAATATTATGGGTGTGGGGTATTTGGCATAACACTGAAGAAACAGTAGGCACATCTCAAAACAATACATGCCCCCGAGTGCATTATTGCAGCTATATAAAACAGGAAAGAACAATAAGATGAAAACACTCTAAATAGTTTAAAACTAGTCATGTACTGTATGCAACAAAGTGCACACAGGGATTAGTGGTGCTCAATGAAAGAGTTATCAAAAGTAATGTATCCTGTTCCCATTTAGCTGTAATTAGAATCAGAATTAATACTCAATTCAGGGATTTCAGTTTCTGCATTGTTTTTTACCTCTCTGAAATTAGTACCACAAGTCCCATGCAATATTATGATTGTGGGGTATTTGGCATGACACTCAAGACACACTCTATGTCACGTAGGCTGGAGTTTTCTGGGTGTTCAGCTACAAAACAGCTGTACTTGGCCTGGCAGCATAGACAGTAGAATAACATTTGACAAAGGAGGATTCACAGATGCTGCTGAAGTGAAAACAGTGATTTAGGGTATTTTCTTTTTATGGTTGCTTGCGCGAATGCATAAGAAACATTATGTGGCAGCTTAGGAGAGAAGCGGGTTGTGGAGGTATGGCACTGTGGCAGCCAACGGAGGCACTGCATTTGGGGGTTTGGCACTGGTGGACCAGTCAAGACACAGTGTGCTGATGACACTGACTTCCAAAAGTGCCATCAAGCTGTAACATTTTTGGCGCAGCAATCAGGATCCGCCTCATCATTGCAGCATCATCCATTCCACTGCAATGAGGGAGTGACACATCATTGCTGGGTGGAACATTGAGTAGCGTAATATTGTTTGTGAACATGGCTGCAAACCACCACCATGTTCACAAATATTATTAGATGCCCCTAATGCTGTGGGGGGGCCCAATTCCCCTTGGCAACATGTGCTTCCCCCAAAGCAGTTTTTGTTTGCCGACAGGGGCCCCAATCCCCGTCAGCTTCATTCCCCCCAGTGTAATTTGCTGATGGGGAGCCCACTCCCTGATGGCATAATGTTCCTCCCCAAAAAACATTGTTTTTGTGCCGAGAGGGTTACCAATCCCCCTCGGCTCTTGCCCCCCATGTTCCGACGTGGGTGCCAAATCCCCCATCAGCTACAGCCCCCCCAACAAAAACACTAGGGTGGCATGCTATTAGCCCATCCAGTGTGCCAAATGTCCCTGTCAAGAAAAAAAAAATCATGCAATGGTTTCTTCTTTCCCCCCTGTAAATCAGAAAACAGTCCCTCATTGAGTCCAGTGGCCCCAACCCCCTAACCATGCCTACCCTCTGCACACCCTGCATCCCCACACCCCATACTTACCTCCACAGCCCAGTGTGATGATCTTTGATGGACTGGGAATTTTTCACTCTTCAAAGCCGACCGCGAACTGAAGAAATGCCGGTAAGCTGTATAATGGCATAGATAGGGTTTTTTCAACTTTGTTGCATATCTCAGGCATTTTTGGGAATTTTGGCACCACATTTTCAACATGGGGTTATTGGGACCCCTCCTCATGAATTCAGCCACTGTCATGGCGTTATTCAGTCCCAAAAGGTGATTTCACTGTCACTGCGTGGAATCACCTTTCAGGACTGATTAATGAAACAACAGTACCAGTGTTCATGAGGTGGCATCTCAAAAAGTTTATGTTGCAAATTTGGTGGAAAAAATCTAAGAAATTACTGTTTTATGAGCGTGCGTTGCACAGTTGATATGCAGACTCGTAACTTAGCGAATTTACAATATTTTCACTCCTGATTTTCAACATTGACATTTTTCCACACCTCCTTATGATCAGTACAGCTGTTATTTTTTACATCCTGGCCGAAATGTGTTTTCTCACTTCCAGTGCAGAATAGTGCGGTCGCTGTGGGAAATCAGTAGGACACATTAAGAAAATCACAGTGACACTGTTCATTAGCAGAGGTCCTAAAATGCCTATGTTGAAAATTTTGTGATGAAAGTCCATAAAATGAATGTGTTGCATTGCACATTTTCCACATATGTTTGGAAGTGTGAGCATTTTGAATATTCCCACTACAGATTTTCAACATTGCCATCTCTTCACACCTCGCTATGGATTGTACAGCAGTCATTCTTCACTTCCTGCCCAATCTGTGTTTTCGTACATATGGCGCACAATGGCACGCTGGCTATTGGAACTCAAAGTTTTGGACACATTGACAAAATCACACTGCCACTCTTCATGATAAGAGGCCCCAAATGCTTTCATGAGATGGGGTCACAAAAAGGCCATGTTGAAAATTTGTAGTGCAAATATCAACAAACGCTTGGGGCATTAGGATTTCGAACCATAATGTCCCACCCTGCACAGACTGACAGGTATTGGGGTATGCCTTTGCATTGCCGACTGTACTGCTCATGCCATCCCACCCCTAGCCCCCAGCCACTGACAGGCACCGAGGTGTACCTTGGACTCTTCGGCCCCAGGCTTCACCCCATTGTCCTATGCTGCACCCATTTCAGCATATGACCTTATGGAATAGGGTGACTGTACAGACAAACACCCCAAGACACACCTCAACACATGTCGGTGTCTGCAGAATAGGGTGAGGTGACATGGCACGACCGTCATGGACGATGACCCAAACACTTACCCCAATGTCTGTCCATCTCTACAGGATGGAGGTGGGGTTGTTGTGAAGTTCAGTACTTTACTGCCATTCCTATTCTGCATCTGTTTAACTCCTGCATTTCTAATGCTAATACCAGCAAGCAAACATTAAAGCATTGACAAATGCTCGTTTATATTACTAAAAGTTCATTCATTTTTGTGTGCAAAATATACAAACAAACTACAGCATTCCATACACTAGTATAAAGCAGTCATCTGTTGACTTTATAGCACCCCTTGCAGGCAAAAGCATTCCACTGGTAGACTAGACCTGATATAATGTTCCATCAAATTCAACATTCTCATTTGGGAATAGGAACCTATCCTCCAGATCTGACTCAGTTCCACTACCACCAGCAGTCACCGGAACACCAGTAACCTCTCGGATGATTCTCTTATCGCCACCTTTCCCAGCATTCAGCAGCATGGATGCCACAGATGTGGCAGAAAATAATTTGGCTACATTAATGCCACCATCACATCCAACTACTACTCCTTTGCTATTACTACCAGCCCCAGAGCCCATGGATGAAGTTGCTGCAGAGTTAGTTTTTATGTCGGCTCATGCATGCGCAGCCAACATATTGCGGTAATAGCAGATTTGGAGGCACAGTCACTGTTGGGTGGATGCAGGGTACACACCAGTAGGTGCGTCCCTCATTCCCCAATAAGCCTGCATGTGAGCGCCACACCATGCATACATAATGTGGTGAGCACATCTAAAGAAAGGGCCGCAGCAATGTGAGCAAAGCTCGTCATATGCAGTGGACCTCCTGACATGCTTTCCCTGGTGGTGAAAAAAAGTTAACATGGCAGCATACTGCCGACTTCAGGGATGCCCAATCCCCCTGTCAGCATGCTCTGCCCCAATGTATGTGCCAATGGGGAGCCCACTCCCCATCTGCATAATGCATCCCCCCATTTGTTATGTGCCAAGGGGGGTGTCCAATCCCCCTCAGCTCTCCCCCCCTTTCATTGTGTGCTGACGGGGGTGTCCAATCCCCCATAGGCTACAGCATCACTCCAGAACACTTAGGTGGCATGCTGGGAGCCCACCCCAGCATGCCAAAGCCCCTGAAAAATAAAAACTGTCCTGTGATTTTTTTTTTTTTGTTTAAACCCTGTGAAAAAAGGAAACGGTCCCTTGCCATCTCCCTGCCCCCCTTCCGCAACCTGCACCCACTCTCTGCACACCATGCCTTCCCACACCCCTCTCACCCCATATTTACCTCCGGAGTCCGGCGTGATGATCTTCGTGGACCGGGAACACGTCTGCACTCTTCAAAGCTGACCACGAACTGAAGAAATGCCAGTAAGCTGTATAATGGTATAAACAGGGCTTTTTCAACTTTGGTGCATATCTCAGGCATTTTTTAGAATTTTTGCACCAAATTTTCAACACGGGGTTATTGGGACCTGTCCTCATGAATTCAGTCACTGTCATGGCGTTATTCGGTCCAGAATGATGATTTCATGGTCACTGTGCAGAATCACCTTTCAGGACTGAGTAATGAAACAACAGTGCCACTGTTCATGAGGGGGATCTCAAAAAGCCTATGTTGCCAAATTGGTGAAAAAAAATCCCCAAAATGGCTATTTTACGAGCACGCGTTGAGCTGTTTCAACATACGTGTTTAACTTTGTGAATCTGTAATATTTTCACTCCAGATTTTCAAAATTGGCATTTTTTCACACCTCCTGATGAACAGTACAGCTGTCATTTTACATATCCTGACTGAAATGTGTTTTTGCACATTCAGCGCAGAATAGCACACTGGCTGGGCGAAATCAGTTTTCGGGACAGATTAACAAAATTACAGCACCGCTGTTAGTGAAGGAAGGTCCCAAAATGCCTATGTTAAAAATGTGGCTAACAAACTCCCCAAAATAATTGGGTTACGGACGTGTGTTGTGCAGTTTCTATGCATGCTCATGACTTTACCAGTTTTTCATATTTTCACTCCAGATTTTCAAAGTTGCCATTTTTTTATGCCTCCTCATGAACAATACAGTTGTCATTTCCCTCTTCCTGCCCACAATGTGTTTTCGTCCCAGTGTCACCAAATGGCATAGCCGCTGTTCAAAACCACCTTTCAGCTAACAAACTGATTATGCCGCTTTTCATTAGGTGGGCTCACAAAAAGCCCATGTTGAAAATTTGGAGTGAAAATACCAACACATACCTATGGTATTAGGGTTTCCAACTGTAGCACACCACCCTGTAGAGACTGACAGGCGTCAGGGGTGTGACTTGGGATCATCGGCTATAATGCTCATGCCATTCCACCCCACCCCACCCCACCCTGCAGCCAGTGACAGGCATCATGGTGTGCCTTGCACTGTTCGGTCACAAAGTTCACCCCATTCTCCTATACTGCACCCACCTCAGTGTATTTCCTTATGGAATGGGATAAGTATAATGCCCAAAACACACCACAGCACTTGTCAGTGGCTACAGGGTAGGGTGAGGTACAATGGCATGAGCATTAAAGCTGACGACCCAAAGGCATGCCCCAATGCCTGTCGATCTCTACAGGGTGGGGGTGGGGTTGGCGTCACTTCAATACTTCACTGCCATTCCTATTATGCATCTCTAACTCCAGCACTACCAATGCCAGTGCCAGCGAGACAACATTCAGCATTGACAAATGCTTGTTTTCAGATGCAACAACCTTTTACCCTAAGGAGCCTATAAGCTTCTTGGCCACCTTGCTATAACCTCTCCTTTTACTCGAGTGTTTCTTTCCAATCATTTTATATATTTAGATCTTTCATATTGCAAGAAAAAAAAATAAACACAGCAGTAAAACTAAATACCAGCAGTAGCAGACAGTACCTCACCAGAGGGATTAACAGTGTGATCTGAATCTGAACTAAAGAGTGTACTGAGCTAACAGTAGCTACAGTAAAACCACCAAAAAAACAACAACAACAGGGATTAATAAGATGCGCATGACAGGAGTAATTCAAAACAAGTTACTGTAAGTAATACTGTCACTTCAAGAACTAACCAAAATAGCCACAAACAATATAGAAACAGACTGACAGATAATTCACTTAACCACACAAAACTGTGCTACAGAAATGAAATGACAAAGCATGGACCATTTACACAAATTATTAATAAGAAAGACTGAGGAAAACAATTCAGACTAGTGCTCATGGGGTTGCCTTGCTTGCTAATTGAACCCTCACCTCTCCACGCAGCCCAGCTTCACTAGACAAACCAAAACCACTACTTTCAACTAAATAAATCTACAAAACTACAATCAACAGCAATTTAGTTGCACAAGACACTCAGGCCTGGATATTCAGAAGGGTTGTGCATGGTGCAACAGTGTTGCAGCTTGTGCAACCCACTGATGTGGCCTGGCACGATATTCAAACGGGGACTGAGTCTGGCACAAATCCTGATGCACCAGAGCGTATCAGTAATGTATGTGGCGCAGGTGGGGGGACATGCCCATGCATACTCCGCACATCCGATATTCAGCCTGGGATATGCTGAGCCCATGCATCGCCAACCCCTACCTGCGCTGCACACAGAGTGAAGCTAAAAAAAGGAACAATGGCTGGCCACCCACAGGTGAGCTGC
Organism: Neoceratodus forsteri; assembly: GCA_016271365.2. Classification (NCBI taxonomy): domain Eukaryota; kingdom Metazoa; phylum Chordata; order Ceratodontiformes; family Ceratodontidae; genus Neoceratodus; species Neoceratodus forsteri. The sequence goes on along the minus strand of JADMNL010000035.1, from coordinate 25,000,686 downwards.
CATACTACAGGAGTGCAACATAGCTGCCTTGTAGGTGGCCACCAGGCGCCGGCTACACCTTCGTGGTGGCGCCCCCCATGCCCAATAGCGGGCATATGTAGATGTAAATAATCGTCCTATATCCCTGGTGGTCCAGTGGACTGCTAGCAGCCCGATCACGGGCATAAGTTGAATAAAATAAACATCCTATATCTCTGGTGGTCCAGTGGACCGCTCACAGCCTGACTGCGGGCATATGTAGATGTAAATAATCATCCTATATCCCTGGTGGTCCAATGGACCACTTGCAGCCTAATAGCGGGCATAAGTAATAAACAGGAGAGGTCCAATATCCCAGGTGGTCCAGCAGTACCCCCCTCCCCACCTGCCCACTGAGCCCCACTGCCCACTCCCCCCCATCAGTGGCGGGTGGCAGCACCCCACCCGCCAGCTGCCCTGCCGCCAGCCGACTGACAGTGTACAGTAGGGATTTATGCCTATTGGTCCACAGCATGAGCCAATGGGCGTGCAGCCCATACCATACTACACAGTCCAGATATGCGAATGGATCCATTCACATATCTGGACTGTGTATGGCATGAGCTGCATGCCCATTGGCTCACGCTGTGGACCAATGGGCTTACAGCCCTACCATAGGGTGTCAGTCGGTGGGTGGTGGGGTGGCAGGTGGGTGGAGTGCTGCTGCCCGCCGCTGATTGGGGGTTGAGTCAGTGGGCGAGTGGGGAAGGGGGTACAGCTGGACCACCAGGGATATTGGATCTCTCCTGTTTATTACTTATGCCCACGATTGGGCTGCAAGTGGTCCATTGGACCACCAGGGATATAGGACGTTTATTTTATTCAACTTGTGCCCATGATCGGGCTGTGAGCGGTCCTCTGGACCACCAGGGATATAGGATAGCTTTTATTTTAACAGATGCTTGTGATCGGGCTGCAAGCGGTCCACTGGACCACCAGGGATATAGGACATTTATTTTATTCAACTTATGCCCACGATCGGGCTGCGAGCGGTTCACTGGACCACCAGGGATATTGGATGTGTTTATATTCTACATATGCCCGCGATCGGGCAGTGGAGCACTTTTCCATGCTGTGCAGGGGGCATCGCTCCCAGACAGCTGCAGTCTGGTAGGGCCCCAGGCATAAGTCGATGTGGATCAGTGCACCTGCATGCAAATGGGGCCATAATGACATGCAAATTGCCCCATTTGCACCTTGCATGCATTATGACCTCATTTGCATATGCACTTTTGAATAACGCGGTTGTAGCGCCTAGTGCAAGGGAACTTGTGCTAACACATCCCCCTGCTCCACTCTGGCCACTTGTACTGGCGCAGTGCCACTGCGCCATGTGCACTGCAGATGGCCAGGGTGCGATATTCAGTGATGTTGTGCCATGGCGCAGCTCCGTTGAATATCACCCTGTCAATACCCCTGCGCAGCCTAGTTGTACTGCTCCCAGGCTTGCGTCACAGCCTGGCGCAGTCTGAATATCCGGGCCTCACGGTATTATTTTGTGTGCAATTTGGTTCAAAATACTCCCCATCAGAGTAGTTTTAAAGTTTTTTGTTTTTTTGCTTTTTTTGCTCAGACAAGCCGGAACAGACCTCTCTCCAACTCTCTCTTCATAAGATTGCACTGACTGTATGGCATACAGCTCATTTCAGTACCATGTAACTTCCAATCCCATAGTACATTGCAGCCTTCACCTGTGGGCCCAGTTTCATTCAACTTTCCTTTTGAAGTTGCCAAATCTGCTGCTTATGTAGTTAGCGCTATACAGTGAACTGAAACTTTGCAGAGCAGATTGACTTCGCAAATTGTGGCAAATTCACAAATTAATCTACAAAGCAAAGTTAGCCAGCTTTGTACACCTCTGCTTATTATCACTCTACGAAGTGCCTGCCTTCATCCTCAGTGGCTCATGTGTAAGGCTGGGGAAAATGTAAGGGTATGGCTTCCATAAAAGTATCACAAAAAGCCACATTTTCCAAAAACGCTCATGAAATTATACTTTAATTAAAGATGTTATTTTAGGGTATGTGGCCGCTTATGAACTGACTGTCAGTTAAGCATGAGATTAGAAAGCTGAAATATGCAACCTAATTTATAGGCTGTATGAACCTACCAAAATTGTCATAATTTTGTTCTCTAGTTCTTAAGTTACAGGGGCTTAAAAGTGTGCCATTGACTTACTTGCGTAATGTAATTTACAAATGTCTGAATGTGAGTTGGCTTATTTATAGCTCAGCGCCTTCATACCAAGAAATCTGAGACTTGGTATACATCTTTGTTAGTTAGATGACTTTCAGCAAACCAAATGTGGTGAATGTTTGATTGGTACTTTTAAAACTAGATGGAAATAACTGAAAATTAAATTTTAGCAAAATGTTGTGAACTTTTCCTGAAAATGTTGTAAATGTCTAAATAAGCAAAATCATAATTTCACCAACATTCTGCTGATGAAAACTGAATTTTGCCCAGGCGTACTGTGTAGAATGCAGAATTCCATCAGTGGAATTTATGTGGGGTGGCAATTTCACTCCTGAAATACTTTTCAGAATTTTTCAAAACATTCAGGCCAGGATATTCAAACCAGTTGTGCATAGTGCAACCAAGTTGCGCCAGCGCCAAGTGTGGACTTGCACCAAGGAACAATATTCAGCGGGAGCCATTGCGTAGTGCAATCCTGATTGCGCCAATGTGCAACTATAATGAATGTATGTGTAAGAGCAGGGGGTGTGCCCATGAATATTTGGTGCAGTGAGATATTGAACCGTGGAACCATGATGCAAATGCAGAGCAAAACCTGGATGCCTAGAGCACACTTGAACCTATAAATATAGGATGCAAGCACACAGACAGCACTTGTGCCAGGTGAGAGGGAGAGAGAGAGAGAGTGGCAAGAGATGTTGGACAGACAGACAGACACACAGACAGAGCAAGGGAGACAGAGCCAGTGAGAGACAGAGGGACTGTCACAGGCAGCCACAGGGGCAGAGGGACAGAGGTGGCAGTGGAGAGTGAGCCAGGGGCTAAGAGAGCAAGAGGGACAGGCAGGCACAGTGCCACACAGTGCACCAGGGTGGCATACAGCCCGCAGCAGCCAACCACCCAGGGGGAGACAGGACATCAGGGGCCATGAATAGTGTGCCCTTCCCGATGGAGGCCATACTGAGGGTTGTGAGGGGGCAGGAGGAGAAAGAGTGACGTGGCCGTGGAAGGGCCCGTCAGTGGTATACCCAGAACAGCTGGTACCGTGCCCACACCACCATTGAGAACTACACAGATATAGAGATTGTGGGATGGTACCACCTGAATAGGGTAATTCTGAGGCAGCTGTGTGAGCAGTGCAGTGAGGAGATGCAGGCACCCACAAGACGGAGCCACGCAATGTCTGTGGAGACAAAAGTGACAGCTGTCATATTCCTGCTCACCACGTGCACCTTCTAGAGACCAACAGGGGACACCACAGGCATAACCCATTTGGCTACATCATGCCTCCTCGCACAGTTCCTCAATGCTTTGCTGCCACATGCTTCAGAATACATCCACTTCCTCAGCACACAGGCGGAGTGTACAGCAACCATGTAAGACTTCCACAGTTTAGCACACATGTCTGGTGTGCTTGTGGCCATTGACTGCACCCACATGGGCATCTGCATGCCACCTGGCCCTGAGGGTGCAGCCTATATGAATAGGAAGGAGTTCACAAGTGTGAACTGCCAGGTGGTGTGTGATGCCAAGGGGCACATCACCAATGTCTGTGCTGGGAGTGCACATGATGCATTCATCTGGCACAGCTCTGTGCTGTGCCACAGGTTCGAACGTTGGGACATCCCCATGGGCCACCTAGTGGGAGAGTATGGCATGGGCAAGAGGTGCCGGGCAGAGCAGGTCATGGGATGGGGAGGGCAGGGTGAGTGCGCTGGCGAGGGCACCAGGGACAGGCAAGGGGCACAGCAAAGGAGGACAAAGGGCTTACTATGTCATTATCTACACAGGAGACAGTGCCTGTCCACTAAGGCCCTGGCTGCTCACCCCCTATCGGTGACCATCATCCCCAGCAGAGGAATGCTACAATGAGGCACACGCCAGCACGTGAAACATCGAGTGTGTATTTGGGATGCTGAAGGCACGGTTCCGTTGCCTAGACAGGTCTGGCAGTGCCCTACAGTACAGCCCCTTAAATGCCAGTGGCTTATACCTGGCATGCTGCATACTGCACAACATGGCCATTGACAGTGGGATAGCTGTTGAAGCTGATGAGGGTGGCAGTAGTGGGGACTATGAAGGCAATGGGCTGCAGGGTGGTGGACAGCCCCCCCGAGTGGGGTCCACATTGTAAATGAGCTTGCTCAATGGTGATTGCCTGGATAAATAAAGATTTGATTGATTGATTGATTGAGTGGAGGGATCCCCGGCTGCAAAGGATGGCATTGCAGCATCGAGACACCATTGCATAGGAGAACTATGGTGTACACAGGTAGGTGGCGCCAAACCCACGCACTTGCCACACACACAGATACGGCATACAGGCAGGGGCATGCATGGCAATGGGCATGCACACACACAGAGATGTGGTGCAGGGGTAGGGGAGTCAGTGGCATACATACATCCACAACAGCACACAGCAGCAAACAGCAACACACCCACGCACCCACACGCCTAGACGCTGGCTAGTGGTGGGGATCAGATGCATTGCACTGGCGCACAGGCGCAACCGGTGCAGAACTGCCCTCATCACACCCACGCCACATGGGTCAGTGGCCGGGCAGGCATGCACACAGGCATGTGGCATGGCACTCAGGTGCCACACCAGTGGTATGCACACACACACACCACCCATGCACGCACAGGACAGCAGCTGCTGACTGCAGTCTGGGTGGTGCACACATCAGGGCCACTTCAAAGAACCATGGCTACTGCAGCCATGGGGGAAGCCATGCCAGGGCTGATCAACAGGCACGGGCTGCTCATCGGCCACAGGGGGTGTTTGCAACAGCCCCCCAGGGGTTGTACTCCGGGACCGCGACTGGGTCTGTGCAGGGGTGTGTAGGTGCCCAAACAGGCCCTCCCCAGGTGTGCCTGGGATGCCAACAGCAGATCCTGGCATCAACAGGGAGGGTGTCTCCCAACACCGGGATCGTGGGGTGGACAGTGCACTATGTGGTGTCTGTGGTGGCTGGCCACGCCCTGTGGCAGCCAGCAGTGCAAGGCCATCTGTGATCGCATTGGCTATGCAATTCTGGAATGCAGCCGTTTCCTCACACAAGTGCTGTATAGCTGTGAGGAGCTGCGCAGTGCCCCTCTTGTGCTGCTCGGCCACCTGGCACACCTCCGTGCACAGTGCATGCACCCCAGCAGCAAGCAGCACCTGTTGTTCCACAGAGGCCTGCAGCAAACAGGTGTGCTCTGCCAATGGGTCAGTGCCCGGGAAACCTGGGTGGGGCACCGACCCTCCTGCGGTGAATGACCATGCTGCACAGCCCCCCGCTCAGGTGGATGCCGTACAGTGGGGTCCCCATGGGGTAAGTCCCTATCAGGCACCCTTGCAGCTGACCCCTGCTGCCTGCTGCCATTGCCCATCCAGCCGCTGAACGCTGCCCAATGCCTGTGCAGCCACGCCACCACCACCACATGACACTGCTGTGGCAGTGCACACAGCAGCACCCACAGTGGTGATGGGCAGCTGTCCCACCATTGTCAGACCGCTGGGCTCACTGCCTGTGATGGTATCTGGCATGGGCGTCTCCCCCACAACACCACCCATGCTGTCCAGGATCATGGTCAGGTCATCATTGGTGTCAGACCCCGTCCCAATGTGTGTCTCCACGCAGAGGACACCGAGACTGGCATCCTGTAGAAACACATCCAGGGCCTCATCTGACCCCATGCCCAGGACATCCAGCTGGACATTGGTGGTGTGCTGCTGACAATCAGGCCCCCGGATGCCCATGGAGGTGGATGGCTGGTCATCCGGGGCTGGGCCTGCCTCCATGGCTGCTGCTATCTCCCCATCCTCTGCATGCAGGCATGCTTATGCTGATAGAGAAAACAGATGTGTCAGTGATGCAAGGCCCCCATTCCCCCAGGCCCTACCCCCAACACAGCCACTGCATGCTGTGCATGCCCAACATACGTACCTATGCAGTAATGGGCTGCCACCCATCTGGAAATCTGAAAGCCTCCACCTGGCACACCCTCCACAGTGCTGCAGTGCATGGTGGCAGCCACCCACTCCTCCTGCGCTGTGAGCTGTGATGCATCAGCAGGCCCCCCTCCGGTGACTTTCTGGGCTGCACGGATGGCAACCACCTTCTCTTTGATGCGCCGCTTATCGGTGCCACCTTCTTGCGACACTCCTACACTGACCACTGGTGGCTGCCCTGCTGGCTGACGCATGCTGCCACTTCCTCCCAGGCCCCAGCCCTGGCCTATGGTGTGCCTGTGGCACAACTCAACAGTGGCTCCCTGTCAAGGTAGGCCTCAATCAGGGCCTCTGCTTTGTGAAATTGGGCCTGTGAGAGCAGGCCCACGCTCCTCACCCTCCTCATGTTCCGACATGTTGCTACCCGTGGACATGGACAGCACAGTGTGTCAATGTCAGCAGCACCCTACTCTGTCCTCCCTGCTGTGCTGGTTGGGCTCAGTGTACCCCAGCAGCATGTGCAACTTACCTCAGTTGGCTGCAATATTGGTCCATGACCTGTGCCAGTCCGTGGCACTTTTATAGCGCAATGCATGCAAATGAGCATTAGCGCAATGGTAATGACATGCTAATTTCCCCAGTGTACCATGCATTGGCTTATGAGCTCATTAGCATGTGGCAGCTGACTATCGCTGGTGTGCTTCCGCCTATTGCACACTGTGCTCTCACTGCATAATAGGGACCATGGTGCACGGCGTGCCATGCCTGCTATTGTGCACTGGTGCACTGTGTGGCAGCTTACCACTGACCCCTGGTGTGATCTCCTGAACCCCTGTCACTCCCCTGCCATGTGCCAGTCTGACCGCACCCATGTCATGCATCTCTGGCATTGTGTGTTGGGTGGACACAGCGCATGTATCCTCGAAGCACGCATCTGGTGCATGTTGTACACACGTGCACCTCTGGCCACCATTTTGCTTCCCCACATTGTGGTTGGCACTATGGCATAGCGTGGTGTTTGGTGGGCAAGGAACTGGTCACAGGTGGAGCTTGTGAATCTGGTGGCACGCATACAGCTACACGCCTCACAGCTATTTGGCCAGAGGCTGATGTCTGGCAGGGGATTTCTGCCAGACTGCAGCAATGCACTGGGGTGGCTAGGACTGGGGTGCAATGCTGCCACAGGTATTGGGACCTTGAGTGGTGGGACCCAGAGCACCTGTGATGGCTGCAGGCACATGTCCAGCAAGGGGCCATGCCATGGCCAGGTAAGATGTGAACGAGCTGACCAGACCTGAGTTTGATTCTCACAACCTCCACTTGCATACTGTGTGACTCTGAGCAAGTCGCTTAACTGCGCAGTGCTCCCAGGTTGCCCCTGAAAACAGGCACTTGTGCCTAGTGGGCCTTAACCGGTTACCAAAGACTAAAAAAAAAGTCAGCCCACTCTGCATGTGTGCCCTAGTGCTGTACTGTGGTGTTGGATAGGCTGCCTGGCATGCCCTGCAGAGGGGTACACTGTCATCATGCGTATTGCACAGTGGCATTGCCAGTCACAGCTTGCGTTGCGATACAGCCATGCGGGACGTGTCGGGCAGGGGCACACCCTGTGCACAGGGGTGGTGGTGGTGGGCACTTGCTGTTGATTATTTTTGATGTGTACCTGTTTTTGTTCCATTCCCAGGACCCGAGGATCGCTGCCGTGCGAGGGCAGCAGGAACGGTGGGAGCAGTGCAGCAGGCTGCATCAGGCCATGGAGGTGGTGTGGGGGCAGGACCGGCACCAACAGGGCTGCAGAGGGCAGGTAGGCACTGTTTTGATCTTGCGCACTTTATAGAGGGGTTGGCGGAGGAGTAGGTGCAGGCATGGCCACCTGTGCCATGTGTTATGGCAGCTGTGTGTGTCACACTGTGCATGGTGCATGCCATTGTGGAGCGGCCATTGCACACATGTACCAACTGCTGGTGGAGTGGGTGTGTGCCCAGCTGACACTGGTGTTGCTGTGATGCTGTTGATGCACTGTGCTATGTGACTGTCATTGCAAAGTCAGGTGGCCATTGGCCGGAGGTGACCACTTCTGTGCACTGTCACGGTGTACCGAGTTGCTGGCAGGTGTTGGTCCACACCCCTGTGGGTGGCCGGGATGGCCACTCCAGGGGTGTGTGTTCCCACTGCCCATTGCACACAGTGGGTGGGCATGGTACCTTGGGACATTGCACTGATCACCTGCCCTGTCCCTTTTCATAGGTGTCTAGCGGAAGCGGAGGAGGTGGATTCCATTGTACTGCAGGCTGATCCGCCAATTGATACTGATAATGTCCACCACCATGGAGGTGGTCATGCAGGTGTGCTGACTGCTGCTGGAAGACCAGAGGTGGAGAGGGAGCCAAAGAACAGCAGGGTGTGGCCGCTGTTCGTTTATGCCCCGGCATTCCCGTTTCCCCTGCTGTACCTACCCCATCTCTCCCCCTTCCCACTGTACAGTCCCTGTTCCCTGTCCCCTTCCTTCACTTTCCTACCCTTTCCCACCCTCTTGTTCATGTAAATAGTTTTCTTATTAAATATACATTTTTGACATACCTGCCTGTGTTGGTGTCTGCTTTGCAGGTGGCGTGAGGAGCCATGTTGCAGTGGCGTGGTGTATGTCCATGTGGCGTGCTTGTGTCGGTGCATGTGGCGTGCATCTGCGGTTCACTGCTGTGTGCCGTGGTGTGTCCCACTATGGTGGTGTCCTGCCCCTTGGTCAGTGGCTGTGCCTTTTGGTGCCCATGGGGTGACTGTCAGGGGTGTATGGCATGTGTGTGCTTGGCTGCATGGTCCTGGGTGTGGCTTGCTGTGGCCTGAGAGGGTGGGGGTATGGCCTGTAGGGGAGGACTCCATTGGTGGCTCTCCATTGGCCATTGGTGCCTCCTGTTGCCTGCTGTCTGTGCCATTGTTGTGTTCTGCAGTGGCGTGTCTGGGTGTCTGTGTGTGCCCTGCTGGTGATGGCCACCTGTGACCTGACACTGTGCTTCACTGGCATTGTACCTGGGTCTGTTCCTGTGCCATTCCCCGCTCTGTTGCTCTGCTCCCACAGTTGCCTGGGACATCTCTTTCTGTACCATGGTGCAGGTCTGTTTGCACCATAGCACTTGTCTGTTTGCGCCATGGTGCATCTCTACCATATTCATCCGGGTTGAGCTGGTGTAGTTCGTGAAATTTTTTGCAGGTGCAAAATGCAGAATTTCACCCAAAGAGTGCAAAATTTCACCCCAGTAGGTGAAATTTTGCAGTTTTTGGGTGAAACTGTGCATTTCGTGGGTGGAATTTCACAATTTCACACCTACAAAATATTTTGCAACATGCCTGACGTCCACAAAATTTTTTCACACTGTGAAACTGTTGATTTTGGGGGGAACTTTATCCCCAAAATTTAAGTTCACCCCATCTCTACCGGGGAGGGATAATCATGACAGCTAAGGCAAATGATTAACCCATCCAGCTGTAGATACTCTGGTGTGATTCCATGTTGCCGCAGGAATGTCAGTGACCTTCCCTACAGTGACACATGGTTGCTGACATCACTGACGCCACCGACTCCGGTCCCCAACTGGAAAATTCACCAACACACTATTGGTATTCATGCGGGGGAACTATGTGGGGGGCTTTGTCCCCGCACCCCCCTGGACTTAAGGATTCCAACTCCGGGGGGGGGGAGATCTCGGAGGAGAGTGACCAAACTCTGGAGTTGATCACTCTGGCATCGCTCCAGCAACCCGGTCAACACTGTGGGTGTCGGCGGGTTGCTGTCACAGTAACAGTGTCACTGTAAAAGCATCACTGTTACTACAGTATACCCTCTGGTGCCAGTTCGTTTAATAGTCCAGCAATGATGGTGCAACTTCTCATAGTTTAGTGACAGGCTCAGCCCATTGAAGTCACTAGGGCAGGAGTTAAATACAATGATTGGTTCATCTGCTTAATATCACTGAATGACATGACAAAGCAAACTGCTATCCTCTCCCTCCCAGCACATTCATTCATGTATTTATTGAGATCTAGGAATGCACCCTTTTAGCTAGATGCTCATTTACCAAGGTTCCACATCAGTAGAAAACAAAATTTACAGACAATTCAAACAGAAAGATATGGCAGTGCGTGAATTTCGTAAAATGGGATCGTAGAACAATAAAAGTGCAGTGAAAATCTTAAACAGTTGATAAAACAGGTGAATATAGGGTTGCACAAAATCAGAATAGAGCCGCAGTACTTAAACTACTAAGCAGAATAGCATTTTATTGTCAAAATAAGGGAAGTACAGGGAGGGAGAAGAGATGTAGGGATGGAAATAAGTGCATCAAGGAGTAAATAAGAAGACATGTAAAGGAGGAGATTAGGTGAGGGAAAAGATAGGGCTCACTGTGGGGGTAGGAGGTGAGAGCGAGAAGAGGGAGGAGGATAAGGAAAAGAAGGAAATTGGGCAAACAGTTGCAGCTGCTCAGGTTAGCCAGCAAGCACAACTGCTCTGATAGGTGAGGTGTTGTGGAGCTTTCTTTTAAATGACCCCAGCTTGGGCTCATTCGCTATGTCCCGGGGGGGGAGCTTATCAAGCCAAACAGAGGCGAGGTACGTAAATGCCCTTTGCACCTCCGAGGTGCAAAAGAAGGGGACAATAAGAGATTGTCTGGTATTGCTTCTTGTGTAGCGGGGGTTGGGACCTTAATGAGGAGCTTCTGGATGGTTGAGGGGAATCCAAGACAGTCCCCCCCCCCGAGTAGACATACTTGATATTGTACTCTGTCTTGAAGGTTTAGTCAATTCGTTTGCACATTGAGGTCACAGGTATGGGTAAGGTGGTTAGCACAAAGAGTAGTAGGCAGGATTTACTTAGGGCAACAGTAACCCATTGGAGGGTGGAGTCTGGGGCAGCACCATAAGCCACTAGACCATAATCAATAACAGACAGTATGGAGCTCTTTATGGTGAGAGACAGGGCATCTTGGGATGAGCAATGTTGGTTCCTGTAAAGTAGGTCTACTCTAGGTTTAACTACCTTTACAATTTGTTCAGTATGCTGATCAAATGAAAGAGAGCTGCCCACGGTGATGCCAAGATATTTGAGGTTGGAACTTGTTCTATTAGGGTAAGAAGGTTATTGTAAATTGTCAGCTGAAAGTCTTTATACTTGCTGTGGGGGTTCACAGATAACATTAATTTCATTTTTATAGTTCCTTAGGAGCTTGTATTTGGTGAACCAAGCTTCCGCTGCAGTAGAAGGGACTCAAGTTGGTGTGGATCAGAGTTTATAGAAAAGATGACGGCATCATCAGCGTAGAAAAGGATATGTACTTTGCAGACAGAGGGAAGTTTATTAATAAAAAGACTGAACAAGAGTGGACCAATAATAAACCCATAGGAAACACCTGTGAGTACCTCCCGACTGTTGTATAGAGTACCATCAATTTGTACTCATTGTGACCTATTGCTGAGATAACTCTGGAACCATCCTACCACTTCAGTGGAGAGGCCAATAGAGAGAAGTTTGGGAAGAAGTGTTTTATGGTTGACAGTGTCAAATGCCTTGGTGTTGTCAATGTAAATCACCCTGGCAACTTGATGACTGTCCAAAGCCGTATACAGGAATCCTGAGTACCTGGGTGGTGGAGGTACTATCCCCTTGCGGATACCATGTTACTGTGGGATAGGATTCCATATTTATCCAAATAGTCAACCAGCTGGTCAGCAACTATTTTTCTACTGTCTTGGAGAGGAGGGCAGTAGTGATATTTGCTGTTAATTCACGTGTATGGCTCTGTCACCACTTTTGTGGACTGGTATGACCACTGCGGCCTTCCAAAGCAGGGAGAAGTATCCTAGCTGAATAGATATGTTCAGAAGTTTTGTTAGTGGAGGAAGCACTTCTTTAGGGGTAAGAACCAGCAACTTAAGGTCCAGGGAGTTGCTACTGTATCTGGTTTTGTCTAGCAAATGTGAAATGTACTTTGTAACTTCAGGAATGGTGACTGCTTTAAGACAGAAGGGGGGCATGAGGATCCAGTCAAGTAGGGAACTGAAGCCTGTTCGGTACTTCAACCTGGTAGGTGAATCAACCATTTGTGAATGGTTAATACAAGACCAGGCATCTTTGTACTGGGCAGTCTCAGGAGATAACCAGTTTATACTGAAATCCCCTAGGACTACCATCTCTCAGTTTGGCCTTTAATGAATTCTACAACTCTATGGAAACCAGATGATTGATCTCTGAGGGGAAAGTAAACTGAAGCTATGGGGGGGGGGTGGAGTGCCACATGACTGTTCAGGGGTTAACTTATTCAATTAAAGATTGAAAGGATAAACATTTGGATTAAGCAGCAGTGAAGCAAAAAAAAACAATTTAGGAAAGGAGATCTGGGCACATTTTCTATTTAGTTGGTCTTTAAGGACAACCAATGTCGAAGGGGATTGAAAGATAGTGGTAAGGGTAATATGGCTGTGTGGCCTGGAGGATGTTGCTGATGACTTTGGCCCAGTTGGGAACCTGACTGTAGGGGTTCAAATCTCAGGAGGGGGATTAATGTCCTACCCGAGACAGGGGTGGGACTAAAAGGCTGGTTCCTGTTATCCATTTAATTAGTAACACCAGGGAGTCTCATATAATATTGATACAGTGATAGGGTAGTCAGAGGAGTAAAGTGCCACCTAGTGACTGGAGGATATGAGAAGCAGAAAGGAAAGTGGGGTGTTAGACTACACACATTATAGGTTCACATGATTCCCTGCTTCTATAAAGGAAGTATCCGGCCAGGGTGGGAGGGGCAGCTGCCATGCAAGTAGCGGCGGAATCAGTTGTGTCCTCCAACTGTGACTATCTGTGGTGGGAAGTGGGGCTGCAGCTGCTGGAAGGAGCTGGAGATGGGGGCCTGAAGAGTGGCTTCAATGTGTTGATTCCTAGAAGGCAAGGGAATAAAGAAGTTAGTAGAGAGGGAGTACAGGGGGGTAGCTGAAACAGAAAAAGGGAGAGAGGAGTCTGGGTGGGAACAGGAGAACTCTGTTAGGAGAGCAGTTGAGGAAATGACAGCACAGTCACATTACCACCAATCCTTAAGACAGGCAGCCAAATCAGTAAAAATGAGCTTAAACTCAGTACAAAGGCCATTAATTTAAACAATTGGTTGTGTCCTCTCACTGTGACTACCTGTGGTGGGAGGGAGGGCTGCAGCTGCCTGCAGGAGCTGCAGATGGGAGCCTGAACCATGGCTCCACTGTGCCGATTCCTGCGGTGGAGATGGAGTGCTACAGCCACTGGCAGGAGCTTGAAATAGGAGCCTTAAGTGTGACTGTGCTGTGCTGATTCCTGCAGTGGGGAGGGAGGGGTGCAGCTGCCAGAAGGAGCTAGAGATGGAAGCCTGAAGTGTGGCTCCACTGTGCTGATTCGTGCGGTGGGAAGGGAGGACTGCAGCTGCTGGCAGGAGCTAGAGATGGGAGCCTGAAGTGTGGCTCCACTGTGCTGATTCCTGTGATGGGGGGGGAGGGCTCTGGCCACTGGCAAGAGCTGGAGATGTGAGCCTGAAGCGTGACTTCACTGTGCTGATTCCTGTGATTGGGAGGAAGGGCTGCAGCCACCAACAGGAGCTGTGCTGATTCCTAGGAGGCAAGGGAAGAAAAAGACTGCTGTAAGTTGACAGCTTCAGACTTTGAGCATGCACCTTTGAGCTTCGGGAGCAGGGTCTGCTGAACATCCAGGACTTTTTTTCCTGAATCACTCACAGGAAAGCTGAAATATTACATTTGGTGGCAGAAGTTCTAGTTTAGGGCAAATAATGACTCAGGTCCCCTTCTTGTTTTAAATCTGCAAGACATGTATAATTAATACTTATTACATGTAAGTTGTGCAATGACAAAAATAATTGAAAGCTGCAATACTGATGGCAAGGTTAAACGAAAGCAAGTGTAGTAAAATAACATAGAATGGCCATAGTATGATATACAGTATAAAGGATTAAGTTGAGAAAATAGAAATGTACGTGTAGAAAGTAGAAAATAAGTGTCTAAAAAAACATTCATGGGGTATCTTTGTAGTTGACGTTCAGTGACTTTGATGAAGATAAATATTGAATTTAACAAAAAATGGCATTGAAATAGCCAAAGTTTAACAGACAGCATGAAAGATTAAACACAAAGGATAGAGAAGTAAATATAGCAAGTGGAAATAAGTTTTTTTTAAACAAATACATAGGGCAACTTGGGTTTTGCACTTAGTGATTTACAAGGAATATGAGAGAATAATAAATAATCTCTGAACACAAACAAGGAAGAAGCAGTACTGTGAGGTACATGTTTGAGTTTTCAAACGACACTAATTGCAAACTCACAATCCAACGAAAAAGGCAGTTCCTTCATAATAAAGAATGTAACAAGTGTGTTTGTAAAAAACATTTTTAGTAAGTTGGTTTCAATTCTAATTGACACAGACACATCTGTTTAAGGTGTAAGCACTAAGAAGTAGGGATTTAATACAAGCACATATAATAAGCTACTGAGTTATACAAATGTTGTTGATATTTAAATATCACGGGGACATGTCAAGGTGTTTTGGATTCTAGTATTTTTCAGCATAATCTGTATAGCATTTACACAGGAAGAATATGGTGGTTGAAGGTCGAGAATTTTGACCTCCTGGATGTTTGGAGGATGGCTTAGAGGAAGGGGAACATTGTTTCAAAAGATAAACAAGGTCAGGTTTAGTACATATGAAATAATGGGATGCATAGTATGTAAAATAATTTTTAGCTTAGTATGAAAAAAGTATTGGTTCACTGTAGGATAAGCGATGCAATAAGAGTATGAATACCAATACACTTTTCTCTGCTTAACAAAACAGGACCACCATGGGTCCTGAGGAAGTGGCCTATTGGCCACAAAACATTGGCCGGATGCTATAAGTGGCTTTCAATCATTTGTGAAAAAAAAAAAAAGATATACTTTAGTTATTATAGTTTTGGAGTTTCTGAGTTATCCTTCACCTTCTAGTAACACTGAAAAATATAGTGCAACTTAGGAAGACGCCTCTGTATTCATGTGATTCAAAACAAGGGTTTAAGTAACCAGGATCTACCCCCACTTCCTTTATTTCACACCTCAAAATAAAATGAAATAAATCTTAACATACAAAATGGAACAAACTTTGCACTGGCTCTGACATGCATATTTGAAAGGTGGTGCCAGGGTGTCTAAACTGTTGGTCTATAGACTACGACACAAATGAAAGTGTCAACTATTACAAAATCAATATGTCCTATTACAGGTACCCAACTGTGGGTACAACAGCTATTCCTGAAAACCTCAGGGTTTTGTATAACTCTACAGTGGCTCCACCCCCATCAGATCTTCAGCTCGTGAATTTCTTTGCCAATCTTGTGCTTCCTGGCTTACTCAAGAGCATATTACGTAGTTAACTACCAATACCGTTGGCTGAATTGACCATGCAAATTAAAGAAACAAAGAATGGAAAAAGTCCAGGCCCAACTGTTGTGGCAGAGATTTTTATAAAGCTTTCCTGAAACCACTCCGCTCCTCACCTTTCAAAAGACTCAGTCCACAGCCCGATGCCCTGAAACATGGAGATGTGAAACTATCTCTGAAATTCTAAACCCCAAAATGAAACTTGCTAATTGCAAATTCTACCACCCAATTTCTGTTCTTAATACAGATTATTTTCTACCATTTTATCCCATAGACTAGATTCCATTCTTCCAGAACTTGTAGACCCAGACCAATCGGATTTTATTAAAGTCAGACCAACCACAGGCAATGTTAAAAGAACATCCTTATTACTGATCATGTAAACAAATTGAACATAACCTCCTTAATCCTCAGTCTTGATGCCTAAATGACCTCAGATTAGGTGGTGTTGCCATTCCTACATTACACCCTACAGAAATCTGGTTCCCCTTAGTCTTTCTTGAATTAATACAGGGACTCTATTAATGGTTCTATTTTTCCCTTATTTTCCTTTTCTAGAGGCACACAGCCATCCAGCTGTCCTCTATCATGCCATCTCATTGCCCTGTATATCAAACCCTTCGTGTAACATCTATGCCAAATTACAGATCTGCTAGGAATTGATATAGGTGGTCATTTACACAAGGTAGCCTACTATTCAGATGATCTGCTATTATATCTCATTAATCCAGAACAATCTCTTCCGGCTTTAAAATGATGTCTCCAAACTATGGAGTACCTAGCTGGATACAAGATCAGTGAAGATAAAACTGAAATGCTGCATCTTTATTATCTGGTACTGCCACTCATTAAGGACTAGTACCATTTTAAATGGGGCAGAACCTCTAGTAAGAATCTAGAAGTGGCCCATAAACAATATCCTCAAGTTAAAATGTTATGCTAGATCATGTGATGCTGTCAGCACCATAGCAGCTCATCTCATCGGCTTCTACCACCCATCTCATTCATCTACATCAATTGACTGCTAATCTTTGTTAAAAGAGGGCAACAACCACCTCACTCTATAACTATCTGTCTTCTGTCCTTGGATATCCATTTGGACCATTGTCATTGTCAACTATTCACTGCAATGGAGACAGAAATGAGACAGGCCCTTCCTCGATATGCTTCACCAGTGACTCCCGAGAAACAGGTCAAGAAATCCAAAATGCAAACCCCTCAGCCTGCTAAACATCCTGGGTCCCCTGCCTCTGCTATACTGCTAACTGAGGACAGATTTCTTCAAGAACTGCTGCCATTTAAATAGACTCTTGCAGACATCTCGGTTGAATTAAAGTCCCTCTGATCAGACATGGGGGACTTGGGCCACAGGATCGGCAACTCAGAAGCATGTAAAACTTCCCTGGAGGCCTGGTGAGATAAAACCAACCCAGAATTACACAAGCTGTGGCAACAAATTACTAAGCTTCAGCTCAAGATTGAGGACCTCGAGGGCCGCAGCCGCAGCCACAGAAACAACATACTGATATTTGAGCTGCCCGAGGCTGAATAAGGCTCTTCAATGATCATCTTCATCCAGATCTCCTGAGTAAAGTCGTGAGGCCCCTTGCCTCACAACTCTACTTATCTAATCAAGAGGGCCCACCACTACCTTTCACTAAAAATACCGTCAACAGCTTAATCTGGTTCAAGGTCAGTTGGCATCCATCTGTAGCCCCCTTCCCGGGTCGTGCCTGAAAATAGGTAGGATTTGACTAGTGCACTTACCCGGTCAACAAAAGCTAAATAGATAAATAAAAATAAATAAATACCTTCATCCTAGGCCATCAGAAAATGCACCTCCTCGACCTAAAATAATCACATTTTTAAGTTGCCTTGAAAAGCAGCACATCCTGACCAAGACAAGAGATCTGCAATCGATCTTGTGGGAGGAGAAACACCTACATATCACTCAAGATCTGCCACTGGAGAATAGACAAAAAAGGGCTGCCTTTCATCCAATTGTAAACAAGCTAATAGCAGCCAGTTTTTAAGTTTTGGGTGGTGTACCTGGCTCGCTTGTAAGCCCACATTGCTGGCACCTGGCATTCCTATGATTCCCCAGCTCAAGCCTCTACAGATCTTGCCACCCAGCTGCCCAATCTCTTTAAGGCCCCATGATTTGCTTAGCTCTAGCTCTGGGTATTCGCCTTTCATCAACTGAACTCATATCTTTTGCTGGCTTTTGCTTTTCTCACCTGACTTTGCCTGCTTGCTCTGAATCCCAATCTGTTTGATGTGGCTCCAGCTTGTGGACTGAAGAACGACTCGCTCATCCTTGCCTGGTTTACTTCGGATGCCTTGCTCCCGGCAGCTTATCTGGGGTGGGCTTGGTGATCTGTAGTGTGTCCTGAACTTGCTTACTCCCTCATTCGGCCTACCCAGAACTTTCTACCTTCTCCCAAGATTCATGGAACTTTAGTTCAAGCCATCATTTTCCAGAGGGATGAGTTTCAGATGGATCAGGTTCTGCCTTAATTCTGCTCCCTCTGGTACACTCGTGACTGCACCAATCCTCCGATGCTCTGGGGGGCCTTTTATTTTTCTGTCACACTTTACTGGACTTTTAACCAACCAGCTGTTTGGGAACTGAATTGCTCTGTTTTATATGCCTTTGGTTTGGGGTTCACAGGTGCCTATTCCATGTAGCCCCTCCTTTCTCTAGAGCTGCCTGTTCAAGCACTTTTGTCCACCCCTGCGGCTCTAGATCCTCCTGCCTTACCCCCTCCTCAATTATTCCCTCTTCCTAACCTCTATATTCACCCCTTTTTTCCTATATCCCCCCTCCACTCTTTTATCTCCTAGATTTTCTTCCCCTTTCCCCTTTCTTCCCTCTATTTCTCCTGGATCTTTTTCTTCAATGCCTAGGATTGGAGCAGTCACCAGTAGACCCACGCCTTCAAGTGGATCGAAGGCTACCTCCTACCAGGTAGGCCTTTTTTGCTCTGTCATTTCAGAGAATTTGCTCATTTGACCTTGACTGTTTGCTGTTTTGTTACTGGATGGGTGGATGGGGTGGGGGGGGCTCTTGGGATGGTTTAGCTCTGTGGTCCAATGTGCCTCACATCCTGGATAATGGGGGGGGTTGGCCCTGAACCTCCTCCTGTATACCATATGTCTTTTCCTACACCAGGATCTGGGAATGAGATCCATTACACTGGGACAGGAATGCCCTTTTAAAGTTCCTTTTGATCTTCATTACATTTTTGCTCCTTTCCAGCTTCTCATACCTAGCTTACCTCTCAGGTTCTTTTGCATGGGAGAAGAGACATTCAGGGCTTTACTGGGATGGTCCTTTTACTTACCCAGTTTCTGGGGGTCTATCCAGCTCAACCGACCAATGTATATAGTTATTGGGTTGGGGGAGGGGGAGGGACTGGGATGGGGGTCAGCCACTAAATCTTGTTCATTTGATTATCTTTATTCAGATAATGGATATTGGGGGTAATTGGGGGAAGGGGACCTTATCTGCCTCTTTTCTTCTGTTACTTAGGTGGAATTTCTAAATATAACCTCATATGGTTCTCATTATTGCAATGTTTACTGTTCATCTTCTTGTATGGGTGGAATCTATTCTCTGAAGGTGGAGGGTCCTGGGGGAGGAACGGAGTGTGTTTTCCTGATGTTAATCTTTACAATATTCATGCTATCTGTTGTGACTATGGCTAGCAACCTAATTAAATTTCTAGCTTGGAAAGTTCGGGGAATCAAAGAGCAACTCAAAAGGTACCAGGCATTAAAGCATCTTTCTTTACGTCAAGACAATATTAAATTTCTTCAAGAAACACATCTTCTTTCCCAAGAGGCTATCAAGCTCCGAAGGTAGGGTATTGGCCAGGCGTTTGCCTTTGGTGACTCTTCTTCAAATAAAGGAGTAGCCATCTTAGTGAATCATAATGCTTCCTTTCAGATGGACCAGGTCATATCTGATCCACTGGGAAGATATATCTTTGTTAAGGGCCTACTCGATCACTGAGAATTGATCCTGTGCAGTGTCTGTGGAAGGAGACTCAGCCTCTTTTATGGAACTAGCCAACAAACTGGCCCTATACCTTTCTCTCCCATTGATTATGGGTGGCAACTGGAACCTTCCTCCCACTCAGGACCTCAACCAATCTAACTATCTCCTTAAACCTCTTTCGTCAGCACAGCGGGCCCTATGGGATTTCATGGAATTACTGGGTCTCTATGATCCCTGGCGGGTTCGTAACCCACTTTCCATCACTTACTCTTTCTTTTCCATGGCACACCACACCTCTTCTAGGCTGGACTATATCCTCATCACCCTTTCTCTTCTCCCCGGTCTATGTAATGCAGGCCTGGAACCCATAGTGCTTTCCGATCATGCTGTTGACTTGTTAATACTTACCCCTACCACTGACTTACAACACGATACCTCATGGAAATTAAACACTCAACTGCTCAAGGATGACTGTGTTGTTTCCAGAATAACAACCCTTATTCATTCCTTCACTACCTCCAGCCAGAACTCTGTACCAAGGGGTGACCATGAATGGTGTGCTTTGAAATGTTTTTATGGGGTGAATTTATCTGTTTAGCTTCCACTCGGAAACATCGTAGGGAGTCAGAAGCCCTCTCGTTACTTGCTCAAATTCATTCCCTTGAGCAGTCTCTTTCTTCCTTTTCTTCCCCAGACTGTTTGCATACCTTATTGTTCCTCTGGGACAAATACTTTGATCTCTTAAAGGAAAAGGCAGAATATGCTATCCTAAAGACCCAATCCAAATATATCGAGCAAGGAGAAAAGGCAGGGTGGTTAGTTGCTCTCCATCCATGGAAGTTGAAAGTCTCAAGAATCATCCCTTCTATTTCAGCTCCAGAATGGATCCATAAAAATGCTCCCCAGGGAGACTGTATCAGTTTTTGAAGACTTCTATGGTGATCTACATGGCCAGCAGCTATCTCCATCAACTACAGAAGATATGTCATCCTATCTAGATTCAATCTCACTTCCTTGGCTCTTAGATCATTACCGAGCCCTCCTTTCCTCTCCTATCTCCCTGTCAGAGGTGGAAGCTGCCATTAACAATTTAGTCCTAGATATGGCACCTGACCCTGATAGCTTTCCTGGCTTCCTCTCACGTTCTTTAAATGCATCCACTCACTCATTACCTCTTTTATTTGGTTAGATAAGTCCCTTAGGTGTTCCTACCTTGAGCAGGGGCTCCCTAAAGAATCAGGTGGACTTAGATTACTCAACTTCTTATTTTAATACTGGGCCAGCCACCTTTTTAAATGTGGTAAATAGCTTTATGCCTCCCAAGCTTCATCCAACAAAGACTATACTCTCATCTGGTTACAGAAAGAAGCCCACCTGTTTTCTTCTCATAATCTCTCTCCCTCCACCATTCTTTTTTAAACTTGGAAATCCCTACCAGTTTGACTATGTTGTTCTCCAATCAGTGTCTCTCTTACAGTTTTTTCACAAATCTGTGCTTTCTTAAAAATGCCTCCTTCTAAAGATTTTTCACAGCCTATCCTTTCTAATCTAAACATTAAGATTGGGGATAGCATGCTTGCTCCCGGTTGGCTTCCTCATCTTCAGGATTCCAGAGTGTCTGACTTTTACTCCCAGAACTCACTTCTTACTTCTCTGGAGTTATTAGAGAAATTCCACTTAGGCCCAACAAGCATTTTCAAAATTTACCAGCTGCGGCATCTGATACTTCAACAGTTTGGTCCCATTCTGAAACCCTCTGTGCTCAGCGACCTCCTAAATCAGATCCAAGACCTGGTGCTCAAACCCCATGGTATCTCCTGTTTATATTTACATTTGCTCACCACCTCCCACTCTTACTTTCTGGTTGGCTCCAAGATATGGAAGACCTTGATAGCAGATTTTACCTTCAATTGGTCTCATCTTTGGAAGGAGCTCTACACTTACTTAACTCAGGATCGGTTAAGACTTACCCAATATCATATCTTAAACAATATTTGCTACACCCCCACCAAATTAGCTAAGATGGGTCTCCTTCCCTCACCCATCTGTTCCAGATGTGGCAAGGTGGATGGTACCCTGTTACATGTCTTGTGGTCCTGTGAGAAAGTATCATCCTTGTGGGAAATAATTGAAGAACAGACTGACCCCCTTCTGGGGCTGGGAGGCTACTTGTCCTCAGAAGTATGTATTATTGGTGACTACTCACAGATCCTGGTCAGGGAAAGGAGATTCTATATAGCTCTCATTTCATTGGCTGTCAAAAAACTGGTCCTTAGCCACTGGCAGAATCAATATCCCATTTCATATAGTGATTGGCTACATGAACTTTCCTTTTCTGTCC
Source organism: Neoceratodus forsteri (assembly GCA_016271365.2). Taxonomy (NCBI): domain Eukaryota; kingdom Metazoa; phylum Chordata; order Ceratodontiformes; family Ceratodontidae; genus Neoceratodus; species Neoceratodus forsteri. The sequence continues at coordinate 24,978,753 of JADMNL010000035.1, read as the reverse complement.
GGTCTGAGCACCTCATTGCCAGTTCCCATCATCATCGACCTCTTTTTAACAAGAAATGGGTAAACTCTATGCCCTTTATTTGATTTAATTTTTCCTTCTGGGCTGTCTCTGGTTTCCCACCACATACACCTGTAACAAATTGGTCTGTCATTGATGATATTATTTCCTGGACTATCTCTTCATTGCATTGTTTTATACACACTCTGTATAGGGGTAGGGTGGGGGACAGGGGCTGGGGTGGCTTTTCTGGATTCCATGTTACCGTGTTCTGTGTCATTGTTCGGTTGATGAATACTTTGTTTTTCTGAAAATATAATAAAGTTGACTTCATTTAAAAAAAGTTTCAATTTTATTGTGAAGGGATGAAATCCATTGAGCAAGCTCATTTGTAAGGAAGTCCCTTATACAACAATGACAAGATAATTACACGGAACAAGTAAGGTAATGAAAACACAGTTTGATATAGTAATGGGATATAAACAAAAATACAAAGATATTTACAGTACATACATTACTGTATATACAATAGTTACATCAGCTGTAAAAAAGAAAACAAAGAGGAAAAAAGGAGAACAGGTATTTACAATAAGTGCAATATGTAAAAAAGATACAATTACAATGTTTAAATTCAGCATGGATCACAGGTCAACTATTTGGAATGCATACCGATGCATTGAATGGAGAGTATTGATTGGAGCAATAACACAAGGCATGGATGACACAGAACTTTAGTGTTGAAACTGAAAAAGAAGCAGCGATATAAAGAAGGATGAAGGGAGTAGACAGGTGAGATAAAAAAAGGTGGCAGTGGCAGCTCTCAGCAATGAATAACTTAATAAGGTTTTTGAAAGCATTCAGTAGGATTAAGGTTTGGAGCTTAAGTGTCAATTGTAGTTTATTCCAAACTAATGGTCCTTCTATATTATCCCAAATAAAAACAAATTATGTAAGTGGGCCTCAAGTGGTGGATCCCATCCACCTCATGCTATTCCAAAAGGTGGACTCTGTCCATATGAATATTCTTCCCCAGTTCCCATATCTGTTTCAAGTGTTGCCAGCAGTCCCACCACCACAGCTTACTCTAATTTATTTTGAATGTATGTTTTTATTTCTCATTCAAAATATATAAAATAATTTGATAAGTCATGCACTACATCATGCAATGGCTGTGGGGTGGCAGTGTTCCGGGAGACATTCTGGAGGCTGCAGTGCTGCCCTATTTGCAGGCACCTTTCTGGTCTGAGAGAAGAGGTTGCCCATCTCCAGGTTGACCTGGCTAGGATTTGTGAAGCCTCCTCCCCCACCCAGGGACCACCAGGGCCAATGCCACTACCTCAGAGGTTGCCAAGAAAGAGGAGTGGCTGGACCAGGGTGGGCTCAAGGAGGGAGAGGGTGGTGGAACAGAGTTGCATCCCTCCAGCTGTACCTCTTCACAGTTCATTCGCTCTTCTGGTGGATAGTGGTTCCTCTATGGAGGCACCTGCAGTGGAGACCAAGGAGGATGCTGGGAACCTTCACAAAGAAGACCCAAAGGAGGGTGGCATGGGACCCCACAGGGGAAGGAAACAACTCCTGGTTGGGGACTCAATCATTAGGGGAGTAGAAATGGGGGAGGATGGGGAGAGGGAGGTAAGGTGCCTTCCTGGCGCCACGGCTTGGAGGAACAGGAAGCGAATTCTCAGGATCGTGGGAGGAGCTGCACAAGGGAGCTGGATGTCATTGTCCACCTGGGGATAAATGACCTGGCTAGGAATGGGATCAGAGCAGTGCAAGAGGAGTTTGTAGAGTTGGGAAGGGGCCTTAGACAAGTAGCGCATACGGTAACCTTCTCGGAGGTGCTGCCTGTCTATGGCAAGGGAGATGCTAGGGCACTTCTCACCAGGGAATTCAATGAGTGGTTGAAAAACTGGTGTGGAGCTCAGGGTTTTGGCTTCATTGGGGACTGGGGAGCCACCTGGAGGAATGTAGACTTATACTGGTGCGAAGGTCTGCATCTGTCCAGGGGGGGGACCAGGATCCTAGGTGAGAGGTTTAAATGCTTCATTGGCAAGCATTTAAACTAGCTAAGGGGGAAGCACTGAAAAGGAGCAGGGAAATCCGAGCCTCCCCCCACAAAACATGGTGATTAGTGAGGTAAACACCCAGGTACAGAAGTTATTAGGGAGCAGAACAGATTTAAATGTAAAAAAAGGCAAAGGCAGTAAGGACAGAAATGGGCTAAAAGGGTAAGGCTATCAAAAGTGGAGGTGATAAGTACCAATGCCCGTAGTCTGTGTAACAAGCTCCATGAACTAGTGGCCTTGATGGAAGAGGGTTGCCTGGATATTGTGGCAGTCACAGAAACATGGTACACAGAGAACCATGACTGGGATGTCAACATACCAGGATACACAATCTACAGAAGGGACAGGGAGGGTAAAAGAGAAGGAGGAGTAGCTCTCTATGTAAAGGAAGGGATCAAAGCAACAGAACTAAAGAGTAAACAGGAAGCAGATGAGGCACTTTGAGTCACCCTGGAGACAGGAAATGGCACCACAATCTGCATGGGGGTTGTATACAGACCCCCATCTCAGGGGGAAGGAATGGACAAGGAAATGATAGAAGGATTTCTTAGAATGGCAGAAAAAGGGGAGATAGTGTTGATGGGAGACCTGAATATGCCAGATGTTAACTGGAGCACCTTTGCTGCAGGCACATCCAAGAGCAGGGTCATTCTTGATGCCCTACAGGGGGCATGTCTCAGACAGCTAGTATTGGAACTGACTCGGGAGGGAGCAATCTTAGACCTGGTACTTTCAAATGGGGATGGAGAAAGAATCTCAGATTTAGAAGTGGGTAGCCATCTGGGAACAAGTGACCACCAAACAGTGTGGTTCACAATAAACACAGTCATGCAATCAAGCCATACAAAAGCAAGAGTATTAGACTTTAGGAGGGCTGACTTTTGGAAAATGAGAGAGTGCCTCAGAAAAACATTAGCAAACAGGCAAGAAGGAAGGGTGGAGGAACAATGGGAAGTGATCAAAACAGCCATCACAGAGGCAACAAGCCTTAGCATAAAAAAATTCAATAAAACACAACGAAGGAAAAAACCGCTATGGTTCACAAAAGAGGTGGCAGGGAAGGTTAAGGAGAAAAGGGCAGCATTCAGGAAATATATGGAAACACAGAAGGAGCAGGACAGAGAACTTTATCAGTTAAAGCAGAAAGAGGCTGGGAAGGAGGTCAGAATAGCAAAGGCCCAAACCAAAAAAAGGATAGCCAATTCTGTTAAGAAGGGGGATAAGACCTTTTATAGGTACATTAGGGAGCGAAGAAAGACCAAAGGAGGGATACTAAAGCTTAATAAAGGGGAGGGAATGTGGGTAGAGGGTGACAGTGAAAAGCAGGGATACTGAACGAATATTTCTGCTCAGTATTCTCAAAAGGAAGAGGAGGGAGTTACCTAAACCAAACAAGAGAAACACTCTGAAGACGGGGGTCAATACCAGTCCATTTACAGAAGAAAGGGTTCTGAAAGAACTAATAAAATTGAAGATGGACAAAGCAATGGGGCCTGATGGGATTCACCCAAGAATTCTAAAAGAACTAAGGGTAGAACTAGTGACATCACTGACTACTCTCTTTAACAAATCATTGGAGGATTGGGTGGTACCTGAGGACTGGAGGAGGGCAGATGTGATTCCTCTTCACAAAAGTGGGAGAAGGACAGAGGCAGGAAACTACAGACCTGTTAGTTTGACCTCAGTGGTAGGGAAAATGATGGAATCACTTATGAAGGAAAGAATTGTTGAGTACCTAGAGGCTAGTGGGGCACAGGACCCGAGACAGCATGGATTCACGATGGGAAGGTCATGTCAGACAAATCTAATAGATTTATTTGACTGGGTGACCAAAGTAGTAGATCAGGGAGGGGCTGTGGACATGGCCTACCTAGATTTTAGCAAGGCATTTGATACAGTCCCACACAAAAGATTAATATACAAGATAGCCAGCCTTGGAATGGGTCCCAAGGTAGTAGCCTGGATAAAAAATTGGCTAGACAACAGGATGCAAAGGGTAGTAGTAAAGGAGTACACAATAAAGAAAGGAGGGTTACTAATGGGGTACCGCAGGGTTCAGTACTGGGACCGGTCCTTTTTAATGTCTTTATAAGTGACATTGCAGAGGAACTGGAAGGAAAAGTATGTCTCTTTGCAGATGACACAAAGATCTGCAACAGGGTTGATACACAAGATGGAGTGGAAAGGATGGGAAGGGACTTGGCAAGGTTGGAGGAATGGTCAAATGTATGGCAGCTCAGATTCAATGCAAAGAAGTGCAAGATAATGCACATGGGAAACAAAAACCCAGGGGAAGCGTACACTATGGGGGGTGAGATACTGACAACAGTAAAAATAGAAAGGGACCTGGGGGTAATTATATCAGATGACCTAAAGGTGGGCAAGCAATGTGAGAAGGCAGTAAGGAAGGCTGGAGGGATACTGGGATGCATAGGAAGAGGCATCAATAGTAGAAAACAGGAAGTTGTTATCCCTCTGTACAGACAGTTGGTGAGACCCCATCTGGAGTACTGTGTGTAGTTCTGGAGACCCCATCTCCATAAAGACATAGACAGAGTGGAGGCTGTCCAGAGGAGACAACAAAATGGTGCAGGGTCTGCACCAGAAGACATCTGAAGAAAGACTAAAGGAGCTAAAATGTATACTCTGAGGAAAGAAGGAGAGAGGGACATGATAGAAACTTTCAAGTACCTCAAGGGAATTAACAAAGTTCAAGAGGGTAGCATCTTCCAGAAAAGAGATGTGCAAGAACAAGGGGCTAAATTTGAAGATAGAGGGGACGGCTCAGGGTAGTGTGAGGAAGTATTTTTCACTGAGAGGGTTGTGGATGCATGGAACAGCCTCCCTGAGGAGGTTGTGAGTCAAGAACAGTGGGGGACTTCAAGAATGCATGGGACAGGCATAAGGCAGTCCTAGGGGTGGGTAAGAGGAAGTAAGCCGTTGGTTAACTAGGATCTGCAGCTTATCTGTTAGGTAGGAAAATGGGCAGACTAGGTGGGCCAAGCAGTCCTTATCTGCCATCAAATTCTATGTTTCTATGTTTCTATTAACCATTTGAATTTTTATGTAAATATTTTACAAGTTAAACATTGTTTATTCTACTCTTACTTTTTATACTTTAACCCGCCCCTTTACCATGGAGATGTCCCTATACTATGCAGGTTTATCAGACCATAACTAATGGTGGCAACAATGCTTCAATATCTCTCCAAACTGAAACAGCTAGTTCATTTTCATTTTCTAGTTGATCAGATTATTTTTCATATAGGATGTCCTCCATCACTCCATACTGCCATCCTTCTGTAGAGAATGGTTCTATAGTTTGCTCTAGTATTAGCCTTTTAGTAATCATTGTAGCTATACAGAATATGTTATACTGTACTGCATGTATTCCTAACTGCTCAATATTATTGAAGATTAAGGTAGAAAAGCCATCAGGAATCTCCTTATTTAAAATTTGTTTTAGCAATATAGTTGTTTTCAACCACTATGATTTTATCATTAGTCATTTCCAAAAACACTGTGTTAAATCCCCCACTTCCCCACAGTGGTGCCACATTTTTTGGTTTTTGGTTATAAAAATTCCTAAATTGCTGGTGTATAGTAAGCCCTATCAATAATTTTCATCTGAATAGCTTCATTCTTTGCAAATAAATAGTCTTTATTTGCTTTGATTCTTAAATTGGTACATTGTTGTGAAATGTATTTTATTTTAACTTCCATATTCCATTTAATATTTATTCTATGTTACCATGTTTTTAAAGCAATATGTATATATACACTACCGGTCAAAAGTTTTAGAACACCCCCATTTTTCCAGTTTTTATTGAAATTCACACAGGTTAATGTCTCAATGTACTCTGAAATTAAAGCATAGAACAAATACACAATTGGAGATAAAAAAGAAATCATAGAATCATTTTGTTTAACAAAATGTAATCTAAATTTTTGACTCATCAAAGTAGCCACCTTTTGCAGATATACTGTAACCGCCGAACACACTCGTGGCATTCTTCCTACAATGGACATCAAATATTGTTCGGAAGTTCTTCCCAACACTGTTGCAGAAGTTCCTACAAATGTGTTGCACTTGTAGGTTGCTTTGCTTTCACCCTTCTGTCCAGTTCATCCCAAACCAGCTCAATGGGGTTTAAGTCTGGAGACTGTGCTGCCATTCCATGATTTGAACCTCACTCTTGTTCTTTCCTCAAAGGTAGTTCTGACATAGCCTGGAGGTATGTTTTGGGTCATTATCTTGCTGTAGGATGAACCCCTGACCAACTAGGCATAGACCAGAGGGTATTGCATGGCACTGCAAAATGCTGTGGTAGCCCTTTTAGTTCAGGGTGCCAGTCACTCTGTGCTGTTGTCCTGTGAGCCGCCTATCACGCAGGCTGTTGACTCTCAGAAACTTGTCTTCTGATTCTGTTGTGGCTTTGGGTCTGCCAGACCTCTTCCTGTCAGAGTTTCCTCCAGTTTCCAAGTGCCTTTTGATGGTATAGGAAACTGTACTCACTGACACCTTGGCTTTTGCAATTTCTCTACAGCAGTTTTTGCTAACCTAAACTTTTTTTAACCTCAAGCAGTTTACAGCTTACTTTTGTACCATTTCAGGTTATTCACTGACTCAAATTGCTTAAATTTCAATAAAAACTGGAAAAATGGGGGTGTTCTAAAACATTTGACCGTAGTGTACATATATATATATATATATATATATATATATATATTCATTGCAAAACACTCCATTAATGCATCAATTAGGGTTTGTATTACAGTGACAAAAGTCAGGAAATTCAATATTAGAGTTACAAACTCCAGCTCCAGCCTCCCACCCTCCACACACCAATAGGCATGGGGTGTGCCTTGGGGCCATCTGCCCTAACTCTCTTTTATGTATTTTACACACTTTTTAGTTGGCGGGTGGATAAAAAACAAGATGGTGGCTTGTGACCAAGGCTTTTTTCTCACAAAGAGGGATTCCACATTTCGTGAAGAAAGAATGCTGTCATGAGACTCAATTCTTCTTTGTGAGATGAAATCCTTGTTCGAAAAAAATACCTCTATCCTAGAAATGGAATGCTCAGCAAAGTCCCATAAGATATAATGAGAACTAATAAACTTAATAACTTTGCAACAAATTAATATTATTCACATTTTCACTGTCTGTTCTTCTACTAAAGTTCTTTATACCATACAAAAATCATACAGAAATCCCACACTGTCTGGCTGCAAGGCAATGAGGAAACAAAACTGCAAAAATGTTTTTGTTTTTGTTTTTTTACTTATTTCACTATCCGGATCTCCGAATCTGCAAATCCGACCAGAACAAAACTTGTCTCATCAAACAATCTACCTCACAGGATGGCTCATACTAAATTTTGTGCAACTCCATTGATCAGTGGCAAAGTTATTAAAATGCAAAATTTCAAATTTAACATAGAAGTTGCTGCTCAGCACTGACTGTAGAGGAGTTATTGCCCTCCTAGCTATACAATACAAAAAGCCACCCTTTCCAATAGAGAGTGCTTCAGGATCCCCCCCTCGTTTCCCCACGCATATGCTTTCTATACCACAGAACCATTTGTTCTTTTATGTGCACTGCTAGTGCATTTTTTTAATTCCCTTTATGTCCTCATGTGTTCGCACATACGAAGTTTTAACATGTGACTGGTCTTCCCTATATAGAATACTTCACAGTTACAGGTGGCAAGAAACACTACATTTGTAGTGTGACAGTTAATAAAATTCCTAATTTCATAACTTTTTATAGCATTACAGCTAATGAAATGGTCTATCTTATTCATGAGGTGTCCTGTGATAATGGCAAAACAATTAGAGTGGGGCCAAGAAGGGCAAATGCAAAACAGCATGGCCACATATGGTGAGTGGCACATTGGAGCAATCACTGAAATGATGACCTAAGGCTTTCCCCCTTCCCAATTCGCATCCCTCTTGGAGTTTGTTATTTTTAGTAGGGGGGGTGTGGGGGGGGCAAAGTCCCACTAAGAAAGCTGCTCTGCACTTTGTTGCAGTTTCTGTGATCATTTTAATGTGCTACTTGCTATATATGGCTGCGTTGTTTTGCACTTGCCCTTCTTGGCTTCGCTCTAATTGTTTCACCATTATTACATAGAAACATCCATTACGCTACAGTACTTACAATGACCACATTCAAAGTTGCCTTTAAGTAAATCTGGCAGCCACGTACCTGGCCTATTTTGGCTTGGTTGCAAACTATGTGTTAGTTTATCTGCTAGGTAATGAGCCCTTGGTAAGTGAATCTTGGCCTGTCAGGGAAAAGGTTACTCAAAATAGGATTTGATTTAATGATACCCCAATTTTTGGTGATCATACTTCAATGGCTGCAGACTGTCAGTCATAAGTATTTGAAAAATTGAGTGACTGTTCTTCTGGTGACTGTTTTTCTTGCTGTACTAATAGCCATTCTAGTTTTGTGGAATCAACCTCTCGCTCAGCCCAATTCAGTACCTCCTGCCTGTATCCTCTCTGCTGGAATCTGCTGTGCATTGTGTTTTTTTTTTCCCTTATAGTTGTTCTCTTCAAAGCAGTTTCTTTTTACCCTTAAATACTGGAATTTAGGGTTATTGATGACCATACAGTATGTCTTGGGTGGTAGCTGGTTGCATTCAGCAATGTGTTCTAATCCATAGACTTTCAGTAAAGGCTGGTTTTAATGGAGCCATCCATTTTCTTTTCCACAGCCAAATCCAAGAAACACACTTCCTTCTGATTAGCGTGTACTATAAATCACAGGTTAGTATTTGTGCTTTCTAACCATTTGATATATTATCCACCAGTTCCACCCTATTCCCTTTCCATACCATCAGTGTGTCATCTATAAATCACCTCCAGAGATCAATACTATTGTAAAAAGGATTGATCTCAGGGCTATAGACTGTTGTTTTTTCCAGTAGTCAAGGTATAGATCTGCATAATTAGAAACATAAAAACATAGATGTTAACGTCAGATAAGGGCACAAAGGTTCATCACGTCTTCCCATTTCAGTGCTTTTCATGCACCAGTAAGACTCCAGTCTGTCTAATGTTCTTACATGTTACATTCTTAGGTTTCCTATGTGTCTATCCCATGCTCTCTTGAAGCCTGTAACAATTTCCACCCCACAACCTCAGCTGGCAGCCAGTTCCATTTTTCCACCACCCTCTCTGTGAAAACATATTTCCTCACATTCTCCCTGAGCCTCCCCCCACCCCTCGAGCTTCATGTTGTGGCCCCTAGTTCTAGAGTGCTATTTTCTTTGGAAGACTGTATCTACTTGCACTCTGTTTCTCCCTGATAGATAATTGTATGTTTCAGTCATGTCTCCATCTCTCTCTTTTCCTCTAGTGAATACATATTTAGCTCCCTCAATCTTTCTCCATATGATTTGTTGTGTAGGCCACTCATCATTTTGGTTGCCCTTCTCTGCACAGCCTCCACCCTGTTTATGCATTTCTGAAGATGTGATCTCCAGAATTGGACACAGTATTCGATGTGAGGCCTCACAAGTTGTCTATAAAGAGGGATTATCACTTCCCTCCATCTACTGGTTACTCCCCTTCCTATGTAGCCCAGCATCCTGCTAGCTTTTGCTGCTGCCTTGTAGCATTGAGTGGCCACCTTCAGGTCATCTGAGATGATGACTCCCAGATCCCACACCTGTCTGGAATCTGAAATTACCTCTCCCCCTAAGTTAAAAACTGCCACTGGGTTGTTGTTACCCATATGCATGATCTGGCATCAGCCAGGTACATAGCGGCACCTTTAACTTGCAGATAGTACTCATCCTGAAACACAGATGCATTATACTGTAAAACCAAACAGGGACACTCACATAGAAAGTCCACTAACCTGGACTCAAAATCGATACCCACCTCTAGCCAATACCTGAGAGCCAGAATGCTTTCTCTCTGGGGATGTTAGTGTACAGAGCCTCTATGTCAAGGGAGACCAACCACCAGTCATATTCTAGTTCCATATCATCCAAAATACCCAAGACCTGTGTCATGTCTTATAAGTATGAACATAACTTGAAAATGAAACCCTCAATGAGTGTATCTACGTATTGGGAATGTGGTTGTAAAAGACTACTTATCCAAGACACTGTGGGCACCCTGGGAGATCTGCCAACCTTTTATACACTTTAGGTAGGGTATAAAAGCATGCCCTAATTGGATGTGCCACAGTGAGGAATTCAGAAACATGTTTAATGATTATGCCATTTCGAGTGTGTTAGCTAGCAAAACACTGATTTATTTTTTGGAAAGTCAAAGTTGGATAAGATTTCAATAGTTTGTAGAATTTTTCTTCACTTAGATTTCAATAGTTTGTAGAATTTTGCTTCACTTAACTGTCTCCTGCACTCAGTCACATACTTACATGTATCCATAACTACCACTGCTCCTCCTTTGTTGGCCCTCATGTTGGTTATGGATTTTTCTTTTTTGTGACCCTCGAGGGCCTCTCTTTCCTGCTTTCTAAGATTGTAAAATTGCAGACTCCTTCAAAAGTGACCATGGTTGTATTGTACATGGGGTTAAAGGTTGATGATGTCCTGAAGCCAGCAAGGTTCAAATCATGAAGTTGGATTCTTGATTCTTGAGATCATATGGTGTCCTCCATATTTGAATCCCAACAAAAATCATCTGTGTTGGCAGTGAGCAGTAGCTCTTTCTTACATTGTTCCTGTAATCAAATCTGAGTTCCTCATTGTTTGGTGTTTAGATCAGAAAGCTTTAAGATTTAAATTTCTAGTGCCATCGGTCCTCCAGGTCACACTTGGGCCACCTGATTAAAATTACTGGGAGTCATACTCGTTCAGAACACTGCTTTATTAAAGCACCTGAATATGGATGATTTGCCAGTTACCATTCAGCAGGATTTAGATAGATGGTCCTTCATATATCTTTCCCTCTGGGGCAGTATTAGTGTTGTCAAGATTAATGTGCTTCCCGGGTGTTCTATCCTCTGCACCTTCTAGGCCTATTTCTCCCTCTCACCTGGTTCAGGAAGATCCATGATATGATCTCAAAATTTATTTGGAGGAGGAAGCCCCCCAGGTGAGCACATGCCAATTTGGGAGCCTTAAACTCACCCGTTTCTTCCTTTAGTACTTGGCAAGCTATATGGCTAAATACCTCAGATGGCCTGTTTCTCCTTTTACAGAAGGGGAGCAATTGTACACACCCATCTGGCTTAGCATAGAGTAATATATGATTCATGAAACTAGTCTGTCCCCCGATAACCTCTTCTTTGTTACTCCCCAGTTGTTGCCGCCTGAACTTCAGTAGTCCATCATATATATTTCCCTGAAAGTGCATGCTCAGATTTGTCGGGTCTTGGGATACAATAACTCTAGGGATATCTCACAGTACTTAGGTTGCAACCCTAATTTTAAATTGGGTGGACACACGTTGACCTCCGGGGACATACCGCAATTATCTGAGACATGAGTGTGAGATCTTCTCTTCAATGGCCAACTTCGGTCAAGATAGGATCTCCTGCTACTACTACTACTCAACCCTTCAACCAGGTATATTTTTAAAGTCTACCAAATCTGACAATTGTTAATTAAATGGTTTGGTACAGCACCTTGTTCTGCTTCCCATGGCGAGCTTCTTTGCACACTTTGGACTCTGGCCTGTTAGCCACATTCAGTCTCTCTCACATCAACTCTCACCTTTTCACTGCACTCTCCCCAGATGGTATTGGATGTCCTGATTATGGGTTTTCTCTCTTTCCTGACCTGACCCTTAATTGGGACCGTATCTGGGAGGACCGTTACTGTTACACCAAGAATGATAAGTTAAGCCTTACCCAATTCAATATCCTCCACAATATATATTTCATGCCCATTAAACTACACAACATGGGGAAACTCCCCTCTCCAGTCTGCACCAGATATGGTCATATTGAAGGATTCTTATTTCATGTTCTGTGGGACTGTCCCAGAGTAGCTCCACTATGGGATATGATTAAGCACAATGCGGATCCTCTCCTTGGGTTAGCGGACCATTTTATGCCTGAAATTTGCCTTATAGGTGATTTTTGTGGAGTGGAAGTCACTGAGCAGATATACCATTTGTCCATGATTGCTCTTTCCATTAAAAATGGTACTTCACCACTGGAAAGACCAGTCAGACATATTGTATACCGAATGGCTCAATGAGTTTCTCAGCAACCTCCATCTTGAGAGAATGATGGCCAACCTGAATCATGGTATAGCAGGGTTTAATAAGAGATGGGGCAGGCTTTACTCATTTATCTATGCTTCTATTTGGTCTTCTTTGTTGGCAGTGTTTCTTTGTTAAGGTTGTCTCTTCCTGCGTCCCCTTCTTGTCTTATTATTCTTACTTCCTCCTGTGTTTGAAAATTCACAGTTATCGGGCTCCTGCAATGGCTGTTTCTGGTGTTTCCTCCTCCTACTATAAAAAATCATCCTGCTCTTCACTCTTGGACCTGCTGGTGGAGGAACTGTGGGATGGAGATTGTACTGTCTTTTCCAGGATGAATCTTGAGGTTTGTGGGCTTCTATTAAGTTGTCAGTGCCTTGGGTTACTTCTTACCCTTTTAAAAGCTTGCCCTGTTTGCTAATCTGTCTTGTCTCTTTGAAACATTTTTAACATTTGGCCTTTTAATTTTTATGTTGATTGTGCGCATGCGCAAGAAACATATTGCAGTAGCTTTCTCCAGAAGCAGATTGTGGAGGCATGGCACTGTTGTGGCCAGTGCCCCCACAGCCTTTAAAGGCTTGACCCACTTTCCCCAATGCCATGGCATGCTGCTGCTGACACTAGTTCAGCCAGCGTGCCACAACTTTCTAATGATTTAGCTGCTGCAATTAGGGGCCTCCTCGACATTGCAGCATCATCCACTGCAATGAGGAAGCAACCCCTCATTGCAGGGCTGTTGCTGATGGGGAGCCCAGTCCCCATCAGCTTGTCCTCCCCTCCATTTCTTGTTTGCCAAGGGGGGTGCCCAGTCCCCCTTGGCTTATGTCCCCACTCCTTCTGTGTTTGTCAATGGGGGTGCCCAATCCCTGTCGGCATATCCCCACCCCATTTCTTGTGTGCCGAGGGGGGTGCCCAATCCCCTTAGGCTCATGAGTCCCATCCCCCAAAGTATGTGCCAACAGGGGTGCCCAATCCACACTGGCCCAGTGCCTCTGTACCCCAAAACACACAGGTGGCACACTGGGAGCCCACCCCAGCATGCCAAAAGTACTTAAAAAAAAAAAGTCCCGCAACATCTTTTTTCTCCTAAAAAGAAAAAAAAATGGTCCCTCACCATCTGTGCCCCCCTCCCACAGCCCGCACCCTCCCACTGCATACCCCACCTCCTCACACCCCCTCACACCATAGTTACCTCCGGAGCCCAGTGCAATGATCTTCAATGGACCTGGAACACGTCTGCACTCTTCAAAGCCGACGGTGAACTGAGGAAATGCCGCTAAGCTGTATAATGGAATAAACAGGATTTTTCCAGCTTTGAAGCCTATCTCAGGCAATTTTTGGAATTTTTGCACCAAATTTTCAAAATGGGGTTTTTGGGACCCCTCCTCATGAATTCTGCCACTGTCATGGAGTTAATTGGCCCCGAAAGGTGATTTCACGGTCACTGCATGGAATCACCTTTTGGGACTGATTAATGAAACTACAGTGCCAGTGTTCATGAGGTGGGCTCTCAAAAAGTCTATGTTGCAAATTTGGTAGAAAAAATCCAAAAAATGACTGTCTTATGAGTGTGCATTGCACAGTTGCTATGCATGCTCGTAACTTCACAAATTTGCAATATTTTCATGCCAGATTTTCAACATTGCCATTTTTCCATGCCACCTTATGAACAGTGCAGCTGTCATTTTTCACATCCTGGACAAAATGTGTTTTCGTTCTTCCGACACACGATTGCACGGTCGCTGTGGGAATTAAGTGTTTGGGACACGTTAAGAAAATCACACTGACACTTTTCATGGCCAGAGGTCCTAAAATGCCTATGTTGAAAATATTGTGATGAAACTCCATAAAATAACTCTGTTATGAGTGTGCATTGTGCAGTTTCCATGCACCCTTGTAACTTCGCAAATTAGTAATATTTTCACGCCACATTTTCAGCTCTGGCATTTTTCCACACCTCCTTATGAATAGTACAGCTGTCATTTTTCACATCCTGGCTGAAATGTGTTTTCATGCTTCCGGCGCAGAATACCGCAGTCACTGTCAGAAATCAGTGTTTGGGACAGATTAGGATCGAGTGAGAGAGACGGAGGAGTGACCGAGCTCAACTGAGCTCTGTCAGGACTGCTGCAGATTTCTTTGCAGGCAGAAAAAGGTGCCAATGCAGGCAGGAGCCCAGTACAAAAGGGCAACCTGCAGCGTGGGGAGACACAGAACAAGTGAATGAGGGAGGGGGAGTCCGTGAGCTCAATGGAGCTCTATTGGGAGTGCTTCAGATTTCTTTATGGGCAGAAAAAGGCAGCAATGCACACAGAAGCCCAGTACAAAGGGCAGCATGCAGCGCCAGGAGAAACACAATGAGCGAGTGAGAGAGGCGGAGTGAGCGAGTTCAAGTGAGCGAGCTAAACGGAGCTCTGTCATGACTGCTGTGGATTTGTTTGTGGGCAGGAAAAGGTGGAAATGCAGGCAGAATCCAAGTACAAAGGGCCAGCCTGCAGTGTTGGCAGAAACGGAATGAATGAGTGAGAGGGGGGAGTTAGCGAGCTCAACAGAGCTGTGTTGGGACTGCTGCAGATTTGCATGTGGGCATAAAAAGGCAGCAATGCACGCAGGAGCCCAGTACAAAAGGGCAGTCTGCAGCAGTGGGAGAAATGGAATGAGTGAGGGAGAGAGGGGGAGTGAGTGAGCTCAACGGAGCTCTATCATGACTGCTGCAGATTTCTTTGTGGGCAGAAGAAGGCGCAACGCAGGCAGGAGCCCAGTACAAAAGGGCAGCCTGAAGCAGTGGCAGAAACGGGATGAGTAAGTGAGAATGAGGAATGAGCGAGCTCAATGGAGCTCTGTTGGCACTGCTGCAGATTTGTTTGTGGGCAGAGAAAGGCACCAACAGAGGCAGAAGCCAAGTACAAAATGGCAGCCTGCAACACCACGAGAAACTTAATGAGCAAGTGAGACAGGTGGAGTAAGCGACCTCAACGGAGCTCTGTCAGGACAGCTGCTGATTTCTTTGTGGGCAAAAGAAGGTCTCAATGCAGGCAGAAGCCCAGTCCAAAAGGGCAGCCTGCAGCAGTGGGAGAAACAGAATGAACGTGTGAGAGAGGGGGAGTGAGTGAGTGAGTGCAACAGAGCTCTATCATGACTGCTGCAGATTTCTTTGTGGGCAGGAGAAGGTGGCAACACAGGCAGGAGCCCAGTACAAAAGGTGAGTCAGCAGCGCCAGCAGAAATGGAATGAGCGAGTGAGAAAGGGGGAGGAAGCGAGCTCAACGGAGCTGTCTCAGGACTGCTGCAGATTTCTTTGTGGGCAGAAAAAGCTGCCAATGCAGGCAGAAGCCCAGTACAAAAGAGCAGCCTGCAGCAGCGGGAGACACAGAATGAGTGAGTGAGGGAGGGGGAGTGAGTGAGCTCAACAGAGCTTTGTTGGCAGTGCTGTGGATTTCTTTGTGGGCAGAAAAAGGCAGTAATGCACCAGGGGCTTAGTACAAAAGGGCAGCCTGCAGCAGTGGGAGAAACAGAAAGAGCAAGTGAGAAGGGGGGGAGTGAGTGAGTGAGTGAGCTCAACGGAGCTCTGGCTGCTACAGATTTCTTTGTGTGCAGAAAAAGGCAGCAACTCAGGTAGGAGACAAGTACAAAAGGCCAGCCTGCAGTGCCGGCAGAAATGGAATGAGCGAATGACAGAGGTGGAGTGAGCAAGCTCAACGGACCTGTGTCAGGACTACTACAGATTTCTTTGTGGACAGAAAAAGCCATCAACAGATGCAGGAGCCCAGTATAAAAGGCCATCCTGCAGCGCCAGGAGAAACAGAATGAGTGAGTCTGAGAGAGGCAGTGACCCACCTCAACAGAGCTCTGTTGGGACAGCTGCGGATTTCTTTGTGGACAGAAAATGTGCCAATGCAGGCGGGAGTCCAGTACTAAACAGCAGCCTGCAGCACTGGGAGAAACACAAGGAGCGACTGACCGACAGCCACTGAGCGAGCTCAACGCACCAATGCAATTAACATTCGGCATTGACAAATGCTTGTTTTTCTTGCTTTTCTATTTAATTTTTCAGTTTCTTTTCAAACTCCCTGAAATCTTTATACTTGGTAAAGGAAGCAACTAAGCCTTACTTCTGTCAGAATTTCTCCTCTATTGGGTTGTTGTCTATAGTAATTCTTGCAAAGGAATAATGTTTTGATTATAGTAGATTAGAGTACATGAACAGAGGAACTCAGCCAACCATAGGGAAGGTGACAAATGAACCTTAAAGATCATGTGCAATGGTTTTTACATATTTTTAATAAAAGCTTAAAAAGTTGCAGTCCAAGTCATGTGTCATGATTAGCATTTCCTGAAAATTTCATGCTGTTTGGTTTTGTGGTTTTCTTTAAATCAGCATTTGTTAACTTGCTCTGTAGTGGCTGAAAACAGTGGAGTTATTTCTGTCCTCTCAGTCAAACTTAGAGTACGATGACATCATTTTGGTCTACAGATGTTTTTAAGACCCTAGCTGGCATGTCTTCTGTGTTCCTTTTATAAATCCAGGAGTGAAACTGGTCAGGGGTGTTTGTGTACCACTTTTTATGGCTGTGGGTGTAGCCCAGCAGATGTTTTGCATTCAGAAAAAGGCTGATGTCATTTTTGCTACCAAACGTGATAGAGTGTTAAAAATAGTTTCCTCTACTGAAGTCTTATTACTACGCTGCCTGGGTGTGTAAAGGAAGCTGTAGAGCACTATTTTTCTTCTGGCTTGAGGAGTTAATTGAGCACACAGAAAGTTAACTTAATATCTCCTGGCAGTAATTCTGTGTCAGATTACTAATGGATAGTACAGACATCATAGAAAGCTATTGGAAGTAGAAAGGGCTAAACACTTCCTTGAGCTTTCTGCATAACAAATAAGTTCTACTGACCCCTCTGCCCCTAAAAACACCTCATTAAGCCATTTGACACCACCATCCTAAGAGCAGTCATTCTGCTACTTTGCAGAACATTCCATAGCAAAGAGTCCCAGTGATGCCTGTTTCCAAATAATACACTAACTTCATTTCCTCAGGCATGCAATTCTGGGCTACTGTTTATATTCTACTGAACGTTCTTAATCTGCAATTTGTGACTATAGATGTTTACTACCGAATGATAGTAACCACATTTGCTTTACTTGCAAATAGATAGGCAAGTGTGTGTCTAATTTTTGTTTGACTGAGGTTACACACAGAATCTGATCAGTTCATAACATGCTGTATTGTGATTAAATGAATTGATAAATGGGGCTTTGGTTTCTTTTACAAATTCATTTTTTCTGACCATGAATATACTAAAACAAAAATTCCTCAACACAATGTTAAAAAATAAGGAGTTTAGCAGTAATTTAGTTGATGTGGTATAAAGAGCTGCTCCCTGGAAAATTACCTGGTTGGGGGGGCTGCCACAAGCAGAATGGGACTTCATGGATGGGGAGCTCATGGCAGCAGAAGAGGCTTGATAGCATTAAAAGCTTAATGGTGTGGATGTAGAGGCACTAATATTTGAGCATGACTTTGGTAGAGGATTAAGTGTGACTTGTTGGGAGGATCATCAGGAATTGAGTGAGTCTAGATATTTTTAGCATAATCATTTTCTGAAACTTCAAACTTCAATGGGTTAGACTCTGCACCCGTCTGTACAGTATGTCACTAAGCCACATGTAGTGGGGTATCTGTAAAAACCAGACCACCAGACCTAGACCAGAGCTGCAAAATCTAGACTGGGTACAGCTTGTGCAAATATTGCTGATCCACTCACTCCAGATGATATGTTCTGGCATTTACCTGTCTTGTCTGGTCCTGACTGTCCCATTTTCAACCATGCCAAGGAAGGGTTGAAGAACAGACTTCCAAGAGTGGACCAGATACTGTACATAAAAGTCAAACTGAACAGTGCAGCCAGAGTGACCAGACCAGCAGTATGTATGCAAGTTGCACCTAGTATGGCTACTTTGGATTTTTACAGAGCTGCTGTGGTTCAGTTCCGTCAGTGCAGTTTTTAATTAATCAATCAATCAATCTTTATTTTATACTGAAAGGTATGTAAGCAAAAATGCCCATTTACACAAATGTCCAGTTAAGCATAAAAAGAGAACAGAACACCAGGTCAAACAATTACATAGTAAAATACAATATAAACAGGTCTAACATAAACAGGTCTAATACAGAGATCTTGAGGAATATATAGAAGAAAGGGGAAGCAAATAAATAACAGTGACAAATTTACAGCATTGGATATAGCTGGAGGTACAATCCAGGAACATGAACAGTTGGGTGATACATCAAAAAGAAGAAGTGCAAGTCCTGCAGCACCCAGTCCCTGCATGCAGATGAGCATGTCCTGCAGCACCCAGTCCCTGCATGCAGATGAGCATTCCAACTGCATGATCTGCTTAGTCCCTAAAAAATGGTTCAAGGACTGTGTGCCCTGTCAATCCTCCAACCAGGCCACACAGATTAGGCACTAGAAAAAGCTTGAAGTACAATTACTGGAGAAGTACCTAGCTTTGATGGGAACAGAGCTTTAGAATCTGTGGCAAAAATCTTCTTCTCCAATGCCAGAACCCAAAAAGAAGAAAAAGGACAAGGGGAGGCACTGAGACCAGGATAGGTCTCCATCCACTTGGCGGTGACCATCGGGCACCACAGACATAGGAGAAGCCTCCACTTTGATAAGTACCCCTACTGTCAGGTCTCCTACTGCTCTGGTGGATAAGACCATGGCCTCTCTGCCTGCTTTACTCACGGTGCAGTCGGGGCTCTTCTCAGATGATGGAACCCCTATTGTGCTCTTTAGGCCCATATCATCTTCAGGGTTTATCGCCAGCAGCTAGGTCAATAAGTCACTCCCAAATGCCACTGAGGAGTGCATGGTCACAGCCAGTAAGCTGGACTCGAGCTCCGCTGTTGTCTGCATGGCCTAGTCCTATAAGTTGGACGTTAGCTCTTCTGACATCTGCATGGCCATGGCTGATAAGTCACTGCCTGGTTCCTCTGGGGACTGCACAGCTGAGGCTGTCCCATCAGTGTCACAGGAAACCCCTGACACTGAGTTGAGCCAGCTGCTGAACGCACAACAGTCTTTAGAGGGTCCCTCACCCCCACTGACCCAACCAGACCCTCCAGGCTTGCCTGAAGATCAAAAGCCAGAGGTGGGCACAAATCTGGAGACTCCCCCCTCCTTTGCTGGATCAGTATTTTCCTGGTTCTTCCACTGGGCCTATTGTTAATCCCTCCAGGGACCTTCCATTAGGACCTCCTCAACCCAAGTCCACCTTGAACAACCAGCTTCTGCCATCTTGGGCTTTGACTCCTCAGATGATGGCGGGTCTTCCATCAGGTTCTACTCACATCCCAATGCCAAGTGACTCTTTGCCAGGTGACCCATCACAGGGTCAGGGTATGTCTGGCACTTTGGCCATTACTCAAATGCTGGACGGTCAGACCCTCTGGCACAGAATCTTCCAGTTCCAGACATTCTTGTGCCTGATCCAGTGCTGGCTCCTTTGACTTTCCTTACAGAGTTGATGCCTGGTTTTTCTGGACCTCCTGCTGGGCCTTCAGACCCACCTCCTGTTGGCCCTTCAGCACCACCTCCAGCTGGATCTATGGGCAATGTTCCAGGCTATTGACCCCCACAATACCCAATGTGCCCTTCACCGGGTATCCGGTGCCTAGTCATCAACCCCATTATGTACCAGGGTACCAGATGCTGGGCTATGTCTAATCACAGGTATCTCCTTCTGGCTTTCCCTACTCCATTTGGGCTCATTGATACACTCACAATCAGATGCTGGGCTATCCATTATACCAGCTTCTCCTCCACTGCCTCCTCCTTCTCTCCAGCCTCAGCCTCTGCCTCCACAACAGCCACAGGCTGTTATCCAGGCAGTGTTTCAGATTCTGATTCAGGAGGCCAGGACTCTACTATTATTGAAGCTTGATCATTGGAAACCTCTACTTCCACCTCCTTTCCAACCCCTAGATCAGCCTCTCTTGTGGATTCCCACCTTTCTGAAGAAGGCTCCTCTAGACACCAGGTCAGGGATAAAACCCAGGACACTCTTCCAAAAAGGGTTCAGACCCCCAGCAGGCATTCTTTGGACTCTGACTTTGACTCATCCTCCAGCTCTGGTACACATACACCTATAGAGCCTCTGCCTAAGGAGTCTTCAAAGTCCCCTGCAGAGGACCCTTCTTTGCAGAACTCCTCATAATTATATAAAGTGCCTGTGGCTGGACTATCCAAGAACAGGATCCAAAGTGGAAAAGGCTTGCGGTGCATCTAGCCTTGACTGACACAACTCCTACGCCCATACTACCTTGGACTGAGCCCCATGAAGACCTGATGTCCACTATCTGGCAACAGCCTTCATCCATTCTGGCTGTTTCAAAAAATGCAGACAGGATGTACCACCCCCCCAGATGGGGTCACACACTTTTCTGGCCATCCTAATATAGACTTGATTGTTATTACAGCTGCCCATGACCGGTCTTCTAAACCTAATCATTTGAACATGTCTCCTCCTGATAAGGAGTCTAAGTAGCTGGATAATTTTGGTCACAAGATCCATTCCTCCTCCACTAGCACCCTCAGGTCCCTTAATTATGTGACTCATATGATTTCCTACAAGAAATCTTCCTTGCCCTCACTTGAGTCCAAACTGGAAGCTATCCAGGATGAGGAGCTTCAGGCCGAGACTACCAAAACAGTGAGAATGGCTAAAATCTCCTATCATCATGCCCTTTGGGCCACTTATGACACAGTAGACTCAGCTGCTTGGACCACAGCCATTGATGTCTGCATTAGGCAACATTTGTGGCTCAGAATTGCTTGCCTGGCACAAGACATTCAGACCTCCATCCTGATGCCTCTTTCAGGGGATCTGTTTTATTCAGAGGTGACACCAAGGATATTATCACTGAATTGCAGGGCCATGGTAAATCCATCCGTGATGTCCACTTCATGTACCGAGGGGGTTACAAAGGTAAAAAGCCTTTTCATCGGCAACAGAGACACCAGACCAAAGAGGGTCCTGTCAAATGCCAGGCCAAAAGCTTATATCCAGCATCAAGAACCCCTACTCCCCCTGCCAAGTCCCAGAAGCTCCCAGAGAAGCTGCCAGCTCCATTCCATGAGCCTCCTGACTTGTGGGGAACCCCCCCTGCCTCCTCCAAATCCTCTAGGGGAACTAGTGGGGGAGAAAATTTGCCCTCCACATTCCGAGGTTGCAGAACATAACCACGGAATCTTGGGTCCTTCTGTTAATAGCAAGAGGTCACACCATAGAGTTCCTAGACAGGCCTGCAGACAACCCCCAGGCCTCTCCCATTATCCTCCAAGGCACCTCTCTCTGATAGAGAATGAGATCCAGACTCTTCTGCAAAAGTCAGCCATAGAGCCCATGGCTGTGACACAGATAGGAAGAAGGTACTACTTCCATTTCTTCCTAGTGCCCAAAAAGATGGGTGACCTAAGACCCATCTTGGACCTCAGTATGCTCAACTGGTATGTTGAGTACGAGGGGTTCTGCATGCTCATCATTCAGGGACTTCTTCTACTGCTCCACAATGGCCATTGGCTTTATGCACTGGACATGCAGGATACTTACCTACACATCCTTGTCTTCCAGGCCCACCACTGCTTTCTTTGGTTTGCCTTCCAGGGGAGCATTACCAGTTCAGGTCTTTCCCTTTTGGCCTATCCTCGGCACCTCAGGTGTCTACCAAGGGCCTTATGCCACAAAGGAATCTAATTGTGCCTGTATCTGGATGCTTGGCTTCTGTCAGCTCCATCACAGAGCAGTCTGAGGGGGTCCCTCTCCTTCACCCTGGACCTCTTTTCCAGACTTGGAATAACAGTCAACTATCCCAAGTCCCACCTCTTTCTTCCCAGTGTCTACAATTCATTTCGGGCATCAGGACAGCGCCTTCCTCCCATCGAAAAGAGCAGAGACCCTGCAGGAACAAGGCTGATTATAATAATAATAATCATCTTTATTTTGAATGCGCCTTTCAAAAATCAAGGTGTAGAACTAATTATAAAATCACATCAGAATAAAACATCATAATAAAACCAATAAAATAACATCAGACATCATGATAGAGTATTAAGATCAAACCAAGTCAGCATCGTCCCCAAATGCCTTAATCCACAAAAAGGATTTTAATGCTTGTTTAAAACCCCCCACAGTCGTGCACTCTCTAATCCAATAGGGTAGAGAATTCCAGAGGGTCAGTGCCATGAACATAAAAGCCCGGCCACCAGAAGATTTTAAAACTACCCTTGGAATCTAGAGCAACCCCTCGTTGGCCGAGCAGAGCGGTCGGTCCGGGAGATGAGGAACCAGGAGCTCTTTCAGGTAGTCAGGGCCCAAACCGTGCAGGGCTTTATAAGTCAGTAAGTCGACTTTAAAGGTGATCCACCACTGAACTGGCAGCCAGTGCAGGTCCCACAGCACAGGTGTAATATGGGAAGAACGAGGCTTCCCAGTTAACAACCGGGCTGCAGAGTTCTGCACCAGCTGCAAGCGGTGGATATCAACCCCTGGAAGCCCAAAGTAAAGGGAATTGTAGTAGTCCAAATGCGAGGTCACAAAGGCATGGATCAATGTAGGTCAGTCCCCAGATGGAACAAGGTGCTTGATCCTAGCGATGTTCCTAAGATGGTAAAAGGATAACTTAATGACGGCCGACACTTGAGCATGTAGTGTCAGCCGGTCATCAAGAATCACCCCTAGGTCGCGCACCTGTTCAGAGATAGGGAGCTCAACATCCCCCAGGAATAAACCTGAGGGATGGTTTGTCCCTCACCCCCTATCTGGCAACCAGGATCCATGACCATCACCTCCGTCTTCCCAGAATTCAACTTCAGCCAGCTGGACCTCATCCAACCTTGGATTTCACCAAGGCAGTTATTAAACACTGAGAGTGCTCCATTCTGGTCAGGTTCAAAAGACAGGTAGAGCTGGGTATCATTGGCATAACAATGAAACTCCAGCCCATACCATCTCACAATGTCTCCAAGGGGAAGCATGTACACCGCAAACAACATGGGGGACAGCACTGAGCCCTGGGGCACCCCACAAGACAGAGAGATAGGATCAGAGGAAAACACCCCGATACCACCCTCTGAGTTCTACCGGTTGAGGAAAGAAGCAAACTATCTGCAGACCAACCCTGGAAGCCCACAGATGATTCTCAGGTGCTCAAGCAGTACCCCATGGTCTACAGTGTCAAATGCTGATGACAGATCCAGTAGGACCAAAATGAACCATTTTTTCTGGTCTCTCGCCATCAAGAGATCATTGAACACCCAAACCAGTGCAGTCTCGGTGCTGTGCCTCTTTCAAAAACCAGATTGAAGAGGATCATAGATGCTATGGATGGTCAAATGGTTGTCTAACTGAGTAGCCACTACTTTCTCAATTACCTTCCCAACAAAGGGAAGGTTTGAGATAGGCCTGTAGTTGGCGAGGGAGTCGGGGTCCAAAGAAGCCTTCTTCAACACTGGTGTCACCACTGCCTCCTTCAGGGAGCAGGGATATTCACCAGAGTCTAAGGAGCACCAGATTATCCTCGCCAGAACTGGGATGATAATCTCCCCACAGCCCATAATCAAGGATGTAGGGCCCGGATCTAAACTACAGCATGTAGTGTGCATACCCTGGACAATCCTCCTAACTTCCTCACTTTCTGACCTTTTGAAGAGACTCCAGGAAAAAAGAGAGAGTGCGACCGAGGACTGGTCCACGGCCATTCCCATAGAGAGTGTTGCATGGGTCTCCGCCCTGATGTCATCCACCTTATCTGCAAAGAACCGATCAAGCTCCTCACACTGGGATTGCGAAAAAGCTCTACAAGCCTGTAGATAGGCTGGGTTGCACAGTCTGTCCACGATTCGAAAGAACTGGGCCAGTCAGTTCTGAGCAGCAGCAATTTCCCCGGACAGGAATACTGCCTTCTTACAAGCAATTGCTGACTGATAGAGTTGATAGTGCTCTAGCAGTCTAAGATGGTCTGCATCTAAGCTGGATTTCTGCCAGCACCTCTCTAACCTGCGTCCTAGTAGTGGCATCTCTCTCAAGTCTCCATCGAACCATGGGGACCGAGGGAAAAGGGAAAGAGGATGCACATGGATTGGAGCAATGGAATCCAGAGCAGAGGTAATGGCCTTATTATAGGCCAAGACCAAGACCTATGGATCTGAGCTCATCACAGGAAATTCTGATAAGTCAAGTGCTGCAGTTAGACCATTGGGAGTCACATCCTGTAAAAGGCGGTACTTGACATCTCCACAGGGGTAGGTCTACGCAGGGGGGTGCCAAAATTGAACCTCACAGTGTGATGGTCAGACCATCTGACAGGTTCCACCCCCATGCCAGAGGCTTCCATCCCCAGAAGGAAAACCAGATCAAGGGAGTGGCCACATTTATGAGTAGCAGAGGTAACCACCTGTGAGAGGCCCAATGAATTCATCAATTGGAGGAAGTGCTGTCCAAATTGTGAGAGTTCATCATTGATCCAAGCATTGAAGTCGCCCAGCACAATCAACCTGGGGGACTCCAATACTAGGTCAACGAGGAAGACCACCACTTCCTTAAGGAATGGCTTCTCATCTCCGAGTGGACAGTAGACGAGAGCCAGTCTATAGCCGACACCTGCCACTATGACACATTCAAATGACCTGGTTTCCTCAACTGTAACACTAGTGAGACCCAATTCAGTCTTGAAACAGACTGCAACCCCCCCCATGGTCCAATCTCGAACGGTGTATCACTGCATACCTGTCCGGAACTGCCACCTCAAGTACTGGGTCAGCGTTTCCGTCCAGCCAGGTTTTGGTGATGCAAGCCAGATCCGCTGTACCCACCAAGTCTGCCACAATAGCTGTCTTGTTCACAATGGATCTGGCATTGCATAACACCACTCGAGTTGGACAGAATCCCTGGGATGCCCCAGCCACCTGCCCACCGTTACTAGTGGTGGTGCCCTTGGGTATGGGGGTCAGACAAGAAAACCCACATTCTGACCTCCATTTTGCCCCAGAGCATCTTCTGGGCTTAACAATCCTGATACAAGTGCTCCCCTCATCCATCCTCCACTGTTGAGACCTCCCACCCCTCCCCATCCTCCTACGGGCAATTCCCAAGGCCCTACAATATTGGTAGATAGAAAAGAGTAAAGAAGGGGAAGAAAAGGGGCAGAAGGCATGAAGAGTGGAGGATGAATAGCATATGACCAGGGGGGTGGGATAATAATAAGTATCCCCGTCCTTCAACATGGAGCAAGACAAAACTCCTACTCTCACAGAAACTAATAAAAATCAAATCAAATCCTGAAAAATTAAAATAACAGTTAACCAATCAAAATTAAACAACAAGATTAGTGGCCAACTCACACTGGACCACAGCCCAGTCAATCCTCTGTCTTCTCGGGCTGATGGCAGCTTTGATCCCTATAGTTTCTCCAGCCAGACTGCATATGAGGGTGACCCAATGGACTCTTTGTGTCCAATGGGATCAGTGGCTGGACAACCTGAACCACAGGGTCCTAGTGTCCAGGTACATGAAGAAGGATCTTCTTTGGTGGTAGGAGTTGTCCAATCTCTCCCCAGGGGTTATCCTTTCATACCCTCTGCTTCTACCATGACCCTAACAATGAATACTTCATATCAAGGCTGGGGAGACCACCAAGGAGACCATCAGAACCTGGGAACATGGTCTCAGTTGGAAGTGTCTCTACACATCAATGTGTTAGGAATGAGGGCAGTGTTGTATGCCCTCCAGGTCTTCCAGCCTCTTCTATGTCCAGAGATACTCCTGGTTCAGACCAACAATACATCTGTGGTCTGGCACCTGAACAAAGAGAGAAGCACTCGCTCGTACCCTCTATGCTGGCAGGTGATGCAAGTGTGGTACTGGGCAGTCCAGCATGACCTCTGCCTGACTGCTGTCCATGTGCTGGGCATCAGCAATGTCCTGGCAGACAGTCTCAGCCACTCCAATGTCAGGGCTCATGAGTGGGAGCTAAATCAAGAGGTGGTCAAAAGCTTATTCGACCTGTGAGGTTAGCCGGAGATAGACCTCTTCGTCTCCTCATAAAATGCAAAACTACCTATTTTTTGCTCACTTGTTCCCAGGCATGGTGTTTTCTGGTGATACATAATGTCTCTTTGCTGGACAGGGAGGTTCTTGTAGGCCTTTCCTCCCTTCCCAGCGCTTCAGAGGCTTCTCCTGAAGCTACAGGTGGAAGGGGCTCACATAATTCTAATAGCCGCTCTTTGGCCTCATCAGATTTGGTTCCCTTGGCTTCAACAGCTATTGATGGCACCCCCAGTACCTTTACCTCTCCACCATGATCTTCTGACTCAGAAGCAGGGAAGAATGGTGCATCCAAGCCTCAAATCCCCCCACCTGCATGCATGGCACCTGTGGCCATATGTGGATAGAAACATAGAAACATAGAATTTGATGGCAGATAAGGACTGCTTGGCCCACCTAGTCTGCCCATTTCTATACCAAATGGATAAGCTGCAGATCCTAGTTAACCAACAGCCTACTTCCTCCTACCCCCACTAGAATTTCCTTAAGTCTGCCCCATGCATTCTTGAATTCCCCACTGTTTTTGACTCTACAACCTCCTCAGGAAGGCTGTTCCATGCATCTATAACAATCTCTGTGAAGAAATATTTCCTCACATTACCTTTGAGCCATCCCCTCCATCTTCAAATTGTCCCCCCTTGTTCTTGCACATCTCTTTTTCTGAAATTTTCTTTTATTTTATTAAACTCTAGGATTACAAATACCTTTGAGCAGGAACTGCTCATTTACAAAGGTTCCACGTCTTTTTCTGGAAGATGCTACCCTCTTGGACTTTGTTGATTTCCTTGAGGTATTTGAAAGTTTCTATCATGTCCCCCCTCTCCTTCCTTTCCTCGAGACTATACATCTTAAGCTCCTTTAGGCTTTCTTCATATGTCTTCTGGTGCAGACCCTGCACCATTTTGGTTATTTATTAGCATTTGTTGACCAGGTAAGTACACTAGACAAACTATTGACTATTTTCAGGTATGACCCGGGTTGCCCTCCTCTGGAAAGCATCCACCCTGTCTATGTCTTTGTGGAGATGGGGTCTCCAGGACTGTACACAGTACTCCAGATGTGGTCTTACCAACTGTCTGTACAGAGGGCCAACAACTTCTTTTTTTCTACTGGTGATGCCTTTCCCTATGCATCCCAGTATCCCCCAGCCCTCCTTACTGCTTTCTCACATTGCTGGCCCACCTTTAAGTAGTTTGATATGACTACCCCCAGGTCCCTTTCCATGTTGTTGTTGTCAGTATCTCACCCCCCACCCCCATTGTGCACTTTTTTCCTGGGTTTTTGTTTCCCAGATAAAACTCCCATTGTTATTATTTTTTTACAAAAATTGTCAACTGTGCAGATGCATTTGTGAAAAAGGAATTATAATAGTAAGATTTTTTGACAGGTTTTTTGACTTACCATACTCATGCTTGTCTACCCACTTACTCAGTCTCCTACCTGTTTCTGTCCTTGTACTAATTAATTCAAGTTGCTTCATATTAGGGGGTTGCTGATTCTCATATTGTGTGTACCTGGGATGAAGCAGCAATAAAAGATAAACTATGCAATACTCTTAGTAACACACCTACCCCAGTTTACTTTTACCTAACATCCATTTTTATGTTGCTTGCATGCATGTGCAAGAAACATAGCACCACCATACGAGTTTTTGGAGGTGTGGTAGCCCTCTTCCAATTCAGTCAGTGTGTTTGCAGGCACGGCCGCAGTTCTCCAATGGCTGCTGGAGCTGTCTATGACAGCAGTTGAAAATTCAGTGGAGTACAGTTGAAAGGGGGAGCTACGCTTCAGTGAGCAGCGATAGGATATTGCCTGCTCATGTGCGCTCCCCCTATGCACACACACACACACACACACACACACACACATATACACACAGTGGTACCCACAGCCATAACTAAATCTCTGTAGCAGTCTCACACTGCATAGTAGCTGCCTTAAATCACTTAAAAGTCCCCATGTTCATAAGACTCATTTATCTTATTGATCCTGGCATTTTAACACTGTGTCAGTTTGTTACTCATCTTTGTTTTCCGCTTTTAACTACTTTTACTTTCGGCTCATACTGTACCGTAACCGAGCCATGTTCATTCAGTAAAATAAAACAATCCAGACTTCACTATCAGCATGTTTTTGTGACAAAAAAAAAAGAAATCCATGTATTTTTATTCAGATTGATGTACTGTGGGTCAAACTGCCCCCGGCTTTGCACTGTGTGACAGGGAGCAAGTCGGCAGCTTCATAAGCATAGAGGAATGCTTTCACTTTCATCTCATTCTGTAGCGTGACCGAGCGGGGTTCACTGTGGTAAAATACACCTGTCCATCCCGACTTTAATAGCTGTAAACTTTTATAAAAAAGAAAGAATCCATGTTTTTAACTGTCAAAATGCTGCTGACTCTACATTATCTAAAAGCGAGTGAACAGCTTCACAAGCAGAGACACAGGCGAGAGCAAGCGTTGCTATAGAAACGCTCGCTCTCGCCTGTTTGTCTGCTTGTGAAGCTGCCAACTCACTCAATCTTAGTTAATGTAGAGTCAGCAGCATTTTGACAGTTAAAAACATGGATTCCTATTTTTTAATTTTTTATACAAGTTTGCTGCTGTTGAAGTCTGGATGGACAGGTGTAATTTGCCACAGTGAACCCCGCTCGGTCACGCTACAGAATGAGACAAATGTGAAAGCATTCCTCTATGCTTGTGAAGCTGCCGACTTGTTCCCTGTCACACAATACAAAGCCGGGGGCATTTTGACACACAGTACATCAATCTGAATAAAAATACATGGATTTCTTTTTTCTTCTGTCACAAAAACATGCTGATAGTGAAATCTGGATTGCTTATTTTACAGAATGAACATTGGCTGGTCCCACTAGCTATGAGCAAATGGTTAAGAAATAATATAATCAAAGCCAGGTAACACAGTGTTAAGATGTAAGGATCAACCACATAATTATTTTTTGATACACTATTTTAAACCAGCAAAATCATGTTGGGATCAACAGATCATTTTATTCCTGGCAGAAAGGGACTACTTTTGAACCCATCCCACCCACCCAAAAAAAATGTTGGCCATTTTATAAGATGGATAATCCACTACAGGGTGTGCGGTTGTGCTCTGATATGTGCACACCTTGGGTGGTTGCAGGCCATGCATCACAACATACACCAAGGCGTGCGTATATCAGAGCATGACCACATACCCTGTAGTGGATTATCTATTACATAATGCTGGCAGCAACTGACTTTTACTGGTTCCCACCCCTCAGCACCTACAGTACATATATATGTGCATCTATGAATCATAATACTATTATACTGTCTCAAAAAGTAAGGAAATTAATTGCAAAAAACTTTGTTAATACATCAGTTAGGGTGAGTACTATAGTAACAATTGGAGGGAAATGAGGCATTATGATTTCCAACTCTAACACCCCTCCCCCACCCACACCCTGCAGGGACTGACAGGCATCGAGGGGGGAGGTCTTGGGTTCATTGGCCATAATGCTCATGAAATTCTACACCCACCCCCACCCTGCAGACTTTGACAGGCGTTGGGGTGTGCCTTTGGATTATTGGCCCTAACACTCACCCCATTCCACAAGTAAACAAGCTCAGATGGGTACAGTATAGGTGAATGGGGTGAGTTTCAGGGCCAACAACCCCAAGGCACACTCTGACACCTGTCAGTGTCTGCAGGGTGGGGATGGGGTGGAATGGCATGAGCGTTAGGGCCGATAACCCGAAGGCACACCCCTGGCGCATGTCAGTCTCTGCAAGCTGGGGTTGGGGGTGGCATAATGCCTCATTTCCCTCCTTTTGCCACTATAGTACTCATAGTAACAGATGCATTAATGAAGTTTTGTGCATATATATATATATATATATATATATATATATATATATATTTAATGCTGGTAGCCACAAACTTTTACTGGTTCCCATCCCCCCTCCAGTGGTGGCAGTGTGGTCTTGTGGTTAGATCACTATTGGAAACTGGAAGATTGCAGGTTCAAACCCTGCTAGTGCCAAATATGCACTGTGTGACCCTGAGCAAGTCACCTAACCACCCTGTGCTTCAGTCCACCCCGCTGCGGAGATGTGTAACATGCAGGACCCCAATGCAAATGAGGTGTTGCATCTCAGCTCTGCTATTTTGGGTAACTACATTGTGAAAATCCCTCACCAGAAATGAGGTGTTGCATTTCAGCTGGGCAATCCTGGGTAAATACATTGTAAACAGTGGGCAAAAGCAGAGCAACAGCACAAACAAGATGTTGCATTTCAGTTGGACTATCCTAGATAATAAATGGTAACAAAAAAGAAAACAATTCTGACTGCCTCTGGCCCCCCCCCCCAGATAATCACAGGTTCAAACCCTGCTAGAGCCCAAATACTCAGTGTGTGACCCAGAGCACATCTGTTATCTTCCAAGTACTTCAGTCCACCCAGCTGCAAAATTGGTTGAAGCAGACCCGCATGAGCTATCTAGGAGGTAAATAAATTGTAACAATTACTGCTGGTCACAGGCCTTTGAGGGTCTCGTCACTTCTCCCTGTAGACAGTGGAAGCAATGCAGTCTAATGGCTAGAGTGCTGTTGACAACCAGGAAATTGCAGGTTTAAATCCCACTAGAGCCAAATACTTACTGTGTGACCCTGGGCAAGTAATTTACCCTCCCAGAGCTCCAGTCCATGCACCTGCTGAATACAAACAGGGTTCCACTAGAAAGGGGATGTTGCATCTCAGCTACTGGGCTCTCTTGACTAAATACTGTAAACTGTAAAAAATAAACAAAACGCTGCCAGCAACCACCAGCAGGTCCCGTTCCCAGCCCCCCCCTTCACACACACACTTTGTGGGCAGTGTTGTCTCATGGTTAAAGCACTGTTGGGAAATGGGAGATTGCAGTTGCAAATCCTGCTAGAGCTAAATACTCCCTGTGAGACCCTGATCAAGTCGCTTAATCTCCCAGTACTCCAGTCCACCCAGCTGTATGGAACTGGGTAGAAGGAGGATGCCACTGGAAATGTAGTGTTGGATCTCAGCTAAACTGTCCTGTGTAACTACAGTAAATGGTAACATGAAAGTAAAATAATCTTTACAAGAGCGGCTCGAGGGTTCCTCTGACTTTGTATTGAGATTAGTAGCTTGATCAGTACAGGCAAGAGGAGCCGGGCTCACAGTACTAACCATTCTCAAACACCAGATATACTGGTACAGTAAATGTTTACTTAGTAAGTTTAAAACAGGTTTACAGATACAGTAGTAACACTCACCATGGGACCCGCTGATGTTTTGCTCAGCTGCACTGTGCTTTTTCAAGGTGTGACATCAGGAATGTGATCTTTATATTTATGTAACTTACTTAAAGTGACATGCAGTTTTAAAGTGTGCAAAGAGGTATTTAAAAGTGCAAAGTTAGTATGTTCAAGAAATGTACATCCTAAGAAACACAGCTAAGGGAGCATGGGGTGAGGGGGAAGAAAGAAAGGTGGGAAAAAGAGAGGAATGAGGGAATAAGGGTTAGGAGTCGGAAAGAGAGAGAAGGGAAGAAACTGGTAAGGGGAAAGAGAAGAGTAAGGGAAGGGAGAGGTAGGAAAGATCATTGAGATTTACCGTTAGTTACCATGGATAAAAAGGCAACTAGTCTTAGAACTCAACTGAGAGTTGCAAATAGATTTTTTCAGCTGTACTAACAACTAATATTTGCAGAATGTTCCTAAGCAATACATGTCTAAACACAGTGATCCATTTAGTGTCTATTCCAAGTTTATCAGAGTTGCTTATCTGGTGTTCGAGTGTGATTAGTACCATGAGCCCAGCTCCTCTTATCTGCTTCAGTTTTTTGCCTTGTACCCCTGAAGCTGCCTGTTTGTATTACTGGTAGTAGGGTTGATTCAGATTTTCTGTGTACAGTCCCTGCACTACTAGCATTTGTATAATGTGTAAAAAAATATATATTATGCAGCCATTAGTGCAAATCACGTGCCCATGTATTTTTCTAAATGACCACACACCTGCACCTTTCTCATGTACTTTGTCCCATATATTCATTTTTATGTTGCTTGTATGCATGTGCAAGAAACATAGTGCCATCATCTAAGTTTTCAGAGGTGTGGCAGCCCTCTTCCAATTCAGACAGTGTGTTTGCAGGTGCGGCCGCAGTTTTCCAGTGTCTGCTGGAGCTGTCTATGACAGCAGTCGAAAATGCAGTGGAGTACAGTTGAAAGGGGGAGCTATGCTTCAGTGAGCAGCGATAAGATATTGCCTGCTCATGCATGCTCCCCCTACACACACACACACACACACACGTACGCATACTGTGTGCTCGCTCCCCCACGCACACACTGTATAGCCGATGGGGGTGCCCAACTCCGCCGCTGTGCTGCGCCCCCCAAACAGAGTTCCACATGCCACCTAGGTGCCCACCCCAGCATGGTTATACATCGTATAGCCAACGGGGGTGCCCAATCCCCCATCAGCTCCACTGTCACCCCCCCAGAGAGTACAGGGTACCACACTGGGAGTCCACCCCAGCATGGCATCAGATGCTATCACCAACAGGGGTGCCCAATCCCCCATCATCTCCACACACCCCCAAACAGCTGTCCTTGTGCAACACTGGGAGCCCACCTCAGCGTGGCAAATGTCCCGCGTCATCGTCCTTCTTTTAAAAAAAAAACCCGAAACACAAAAACGGTCCCTCGCTGTCTCTGCCCTCACCCGCACCCACCCACTGCACACCCTGCCTCCTCACACCCCCTTCACCCCACACTTACTTCCGAACTCTGTGCGACGATCTTGGTTGACCGGGAACACTTCTGCACTCTTCAAAGCCGACCGCGAACTGAGGAAATGCCGGTAAGCTGTATAACGTAATAAATAGGGTTTTTCAACTTTGCTGCATATCTCAGGCATTTTTTGGAATTTTTGCACAAAATTTTCAACATGGGTTTTGGGACCCCTTCTCATGAATGCTCTCACTGTCATGGCGTTAATCGGGCCCAAAGGGTGATTTCGCAGTCACTGCGCAAAATCACCTTTTGGCACTGATTAATGAAACGACACTGCCAGTGCTCATAAGGTGGGTTCTTAAAAAGCCTATGTTGAAAATTTGGTGGAAAAATTCCAAAAATGACTGTTTTACAAGTGTGCGTTGTGCAGTTCCTACCCACACTTGTAAGTTCGTGAATTTTCAATATTTTCACTCCAGATTTTCAACATTGTCATTTTACTACACTTCCTTATGAGCAGAACAGCTGCCATTTTTCACATCTCTCCCAAAATGTGTTTCCACCCATGTAGAGCACAATGGCACAGTCGGTGTGTAAAATCACTGTATGGGACACACTAAGAAAATCACAGTGACACTGTTCATGAGTAGAGGTCTTAAAATGGCTATGTTGAAATTTTGGTGAAAAAAATCCTAAAAATTACTGTTTTATGAGCCTTCGTTGCACAGTTCTTACGCATGCACATAAGTTTGCGAATTTTCAATATTTTCACTCCAGATTTTCAACATGTCATTTTACCACAACTCCTTATGAGCAGTGTAGCTGTCATTTTTCACATCTTGCACAAAATGTGTTTCCACCCATGTAGCGCACAATGGCGCAGTCGGTGAGCGAAATCACTATATGGGAAACATTAAGAAAATCACAGTGACACTGTTCATGAGCAAAGGTCTTAAAATGGCTATGTTGAAAATTTGGTGACAAACTTCCTAAAAATGACTGTTTTACGAGCGTGCGTTGCGCAGTTCCTATGCACACTCGTAAGTTTGCAAATTTTCAATATTTGCACTCCATTGACTTCCAAATACCTACACAGCACATACAAGCAAGCAACATTCGGTATTGACAAATACTTGTTAGGCCTGGTACAGTAAGATCTTCTTTCGCGAGAACAACTGTTTTTTTTTGGTAGTTGTTTAACCAGTACTAGCACACTAAGCTGAAAGTTTTTTTACAGGTGTGACCTGGGAGCACAGGGAAGTTAAGTGACTGGCTCAGGGTCACACAGTCTGCAAGTGGAAGCTGTGGGATTCAAACCCAGGTCTGGTCTGCTGGATGTCACCAGATTTGCAGCTCAGAGCCTTAAACTACTGTGCTAAGCTGCCTCCCCAACTTATAATGAAATGTGTAAGATTTACATTGACATTTAGGTATATGCACTTTTATATTATATTAATCTTGTGTGTGTGTGTGTGTACTGCTTCAACCCACCATAGATAATGGCTCCCTCTGCTATGGCTACCTCAGAGTTTCCCTTCTGTCTTCTGTGGTGTGAGCTGACACCCTGCTCCTTCTGCTTCCCCCACTAATTCTATCCTGCCCCCTTTTATCCATCCCTTTCCCTCTCTCCTCCTCTCTCTTGCTATGCTATACTTCTGCATTACCTATCTCCCGACCTCCTGCCAAAACTGGTGTTCAGTCAGCTGGTTGTATGATACTATTACACTGTAATGATGCCCTGTGGCATTTCCGCACTTTAAATGTGATATTACTAAAACTGTTATTTTTATGTGCCCTGGTACCACTATTGTCTTACTCTTGTTCACTTCTGATATGTGATGTCTTGTACATTTCTTGACACTATATGCCTTGTACCTGTATCTCTCTATGTTGTGACTTCCCGGGTCATGCCTGAAAATAGTGACTTTTGTGTCTAGTGCACCTACCCGGTTATCAAAAAATAAATAGCAATCTCTAAAAAAAAATCAATTAAACACATCAAATATCTTTCTAAACATGGATGGAAGAGAGTCACTTGGATATTGCGACAGTCACAGAAACATGGTACACAGAGAACCATGACTGGGATGTCAACATACTGTACCAGGGTACACAATCTATAGATGGGACAGGGAGGGTAAAAGAGGAGGAGGAATAGCTCTCTACCTAAGGGAAGGGATCAAAGTAATGCAACTAAAGGGTAAACAGGGATGAAAAGAGGCACTGTGAGTCACCCTGGAGACATGAAATGGCAAACAATCTGCAGAGGGGTTGTATAGAGACCCCCCCTCTCAGGAGGAGGAACTGGACACCGGAGGCATGGGCTAAGAATAGAGGGGGGGCTATTTAGGAGGGAAATGAGAAGACACTATTTCACAGAGAGGGTGGTAGCAAAATGAAAGGCACTACCAGAATGGGTAGTATCATGTAAATCTGTGAACAGCTTCAAAAGGGCATGGGACAGGGAACAGGGGAAAGTGAGGGTGGGGAAGGTGTGGTCTGGCAGTGGGATGACAAAGAGGAGGGGGTGGGGCAGTTGCAAACTACGAGTGCTAGCTGCACACTCAAGCAGACTTAGATAGACCGGATGGTCTGTTTCTGCTGTCACATTTGTATGTTCATACGTTCATATGGACAAGCAAATGATAGAAAGCATCCTTAGAATGGCAGAAAGAAGGGAGACATTATTGATGGAGGATCTAAATATGCCAAATGTTAACTGGAGCACCTTTGCTGCAGCCACATCCAAGGTCAAGGTAATTCTCAATGCCCTACAGGAACCCACTCAGGAGGGAGCAATCTTAGACCTGGTACAGTAGTCTCAAATGGGGATGGAGAGAGGATTTAACTTTCAGAAGTGGATAGCCATCTGGGAACAAGGGACCACAAAACAATGTGGTTCACGATAAAAACAGACATAGAATCAAGCCATACAAAAGTGAGGGTACTGAACTTTAGGACAGATGACTTTGGCAAAATGGGATAGTACCTCAGAAAAGCACTAGCAACTGGACAAGAAGGAGGTGTGGAGGAACAATAGGGAAAAATCAAAACTGCCATCACAGAGGCAACAAGTCTTTGTGTGAAGCCAATAAACAAAACACAACGAAGGAAAAAAACACTGTGGCTCTCAAAAGAGGTGGCAGGGAAGATTAGGGAGAAAACAATAGCATTCAGGAAGTATAGGGAAACACAGAAGGAGCAGGACACAGAACTGTACCGGTTAAAGCAGAAGGAAGTAGTGAAGGCAGGCAGAATAGCAAAGGCCCAAACTGAGGAAAAGATAAGCCAACTCAGTTAAGAAGGGGTATACAATGTTTTATAGGTATGTTAGGAAGCAAAGGAAGACCAAGGGAGAGATAGTGAGGATTAATAAAGGGAAGAGGGTGGGTATATGGTGACAGTGAAAATGAAGGGATGGTAAATGAATACTTCTCCTCAGTATTCACAAAAGAAGATGAGAGGGAGGTACTTAAACCAAATAATAGAAGCATTTTGGATAAGGGTGTCGATACCAGTCCATTCACAGAAGAAAGAGTCCTGAAAGAATTCCTAAAACTAAAGGTGGACAAAGCAGTGGGGCCTGATGGAATTCACCCCCAGAATTCTAAAAGAACTAAGGGGAGAACTAGTGACACCACTGACTACCCCTTATAACAAATCATGAGAGGATGGTGTGGTACCTGATGACTGGAGGAGGGAGGATGTGATTCCCCTTCAGAAAAGGGGGAGCAAGGCAGAAAATACAGATCTGTTAGTTTGAACTCAGTGGTAGGGAAGATGATGGAATCACTTCTGAAGGAAAGAATTGTTGAGTATCTAGAGGCAAGCGGGGTGCAGGACACAAGGCAACATTGATTCACAGTGGGAAGGTCATGTCAGATGACTCTAATAGATTTCTTTGACTCGGTGTCCAAAGTAATAGACCACGGAGGGGCTGTGGATGTGGCTTACCTAGACTTTAGTAAGGCATTTGACACAGTCCCACACAAGAGATTAGTAAACAAGTTCAACACCTGAGAGTGAGTCCCAGGGTGGTAACCTGATAAAACATTGCCTGGACAACATTACGAAGAGGGTAATAGTAAACAGAGTCCACTCCAAAGAAAGGGGTGGTTACTAATGGGGTGCCACAAGGGTTCAGTATTTTGACAGGTCCTCTTTAATGTCTTTATAGGTGACATTGCAGGGGGACTGGAAGGAAAAGTTTGCCTCTTTGCAGATGACAAAGATCTGCTACAGGGTTGATACACAAGGAGGGGTTGGAAAGAATGAGAAGGGACTTGGCAACGTTGGAGGAATGGCCAAGATCATGGCAGCTTTGATTCAATGCAAAAAAGTGCAAAGTAAAGGACCTGGGAAACAAAAATCCGGGGGCAGAGTACACAATGGGGGGGGGGGGTGGTATTAACAACAACAAAAATGGGAAGGGATCTGGGAGTAGTAATATCAGATGACCTAAAGGTAGGCAAGCAATGTAAGAAGGCAGTAAGGAGGGCTGGGGGGGATACTGGGATGCATATGGAGAGGCATCATAGGTAGAAAACAGGAAGTTGTTATCCCTCTGTACAGACAGATGGTAAGACCCCATCTGGAGTACTGCGTGCAGTTTTGGAGACCCCATCTCCACAGGAACATAGACAGGATGAAGGCAGTTCAGAGGAGAGCAACTAAAAAGGTGCAGGGTCTGCACCAGAAACCATATGAAGAGAGACTGAAAGAGCTTATTATGTATACCCTTGAGGAAAGGAGGGAGAGGAGGGGCATGATATAAACTTTCAAGTACCTTAAGGGAGTCAACAAAGTCCAAGAGGGCAGCACCTTTCAGAAAAAGAGATGTGCAAGAACAAGGGGGGACAATTTGAAGATAGAGGTGGGATGGTTCGGGGCAATGTGAGGAAGTATTTTCTCACGGAGAGGGTGGTGAATGCATGGAACAGTCTTCCAGAGGGGGTTGTGGTTTCAAAAACAGTGGGGGAATTCATGAATGCATGAAACAGACATAAGACAATTCTAGAGGGGGTAGGAAGAAGTAGTTGGTTAACGAGGATCTGTAGCTTATCCAATAGGCAGGGAAATGGGTAGACTAGATGGACCAAGTGGTCCTTGTCTGCCATCAAAGTCTATGTTTCTGTTTCTATTAAACATGGTTCAACATTGTGTTTATCTTCCACCTTGATACAACGTATATTGTCTCAGCAGTGTTTGTAATTAAGTACCTTCATGTATATGATAACTTGGTTCTGTTGAGTTGATTACTATAACAGTGAATAGAATAAAATATGAAACATGTACAGTAGGTAACTGTAATACAGATGGCACTGTTTTTATATCTGCCCTTTCTCAATGTACCATACTTTGATTCAGTTAGTGTATGCAATGGCAATTCATGTTTACGTTTAAGCCCATGAAACACCCTTATCTAGTTAATTCATTTACAGTCGTAGTGGATCTGCCAGTTCTTGTTTGTATTAGCACTAATAAAAGTTTTTCTGTGTGATCCTGAAACCCAGTGCCAGTAATCCTTTAGCAGTTCAAGGGTAGCATTCTGCAAATTTCAAATATCTAAAGAAAAAGGAGGTTTAGCTTTCCCAAACCTATTAAAATATATGCAGGCTGCTGGCCTTGGTCATGTTCTAAAATGGAAGGTTTCACCTCCTAAGCTCAAATGGATCGAAGTAGAACTTAATCTCTTTAGTCTTCCACTTGACCGCTTACTATTGGACATTGGACACCATGACCATGGGAAGGATCATGGTTCCAAAGACTAGATCCTACTCACTTTTTTGACATCACTTCCTTTCTTAACTTCCTTACACCATAGGAGCACACTGGCTCAGAAAGCCTGCACACTGTGATGCATTAATTCCAGTTAAACTGGACCACACATGCCAGCTGAAAAGATAACGGTCTAGCTCACACTTTCCATAGTTACATAAATGGACAATTAAAATCCTTTTACATAATTAACTCAGGATGTTTTTTTTATAGGAGAGATCATACAGTTACTTGCAACTACATCATTACCTAATCTCCACCATAGAACTTAGTCTTGGTGAACAGAATCTCACTCCACTGCTGGCCCTCATCTGCACAATATTATGAGGGCTCTGGCCAAGACACTTAATTTCTGTCTGTTGTAAGTCT
This sequence comes from Neoceratodus forsteri, assembly GCA_016271365.2. NCBI lineage: Eukaryota > Metazoa > Chordata > Ceratodontiformes > Ceratodontidae > Neoceratodus > Neoceratodus forsteri. The sequence goes on along the minus strand of JADMNL010000035.1, from coordinate 24,939,503 downwards.
CTGCAAGGTGTCCCCAGTATTGATGTTTTGCAGACCCAGAATACTTGGGAAGTGGAGCTCTATATCTCTTCCTCAGCCTCAGGCTGGACCTCTATCTGGGCAAGACAGCATATGATCACTGGTTCCCATTGCAGGGAGGAATACAGTTGGAAAACAGTAATTAATTTTTTTCTGAACACATCAAATCACAACCAAGTTTCGCACCTCCAGAAATGCCTCATGTTGTAAGGGATGCAGCTGTGATGTAGCCATGTGCACACTCATTTTCTGGTCCTGTCCAGTTCTCTTCACATTCTGGAAAGCCATAGAAACAGATAAATACCATTATCTCAGATTATAATACTCTGACTGCTGCAGCTGCACTGCTTTTACACTTTCCTTCCCATATTAAAAATAAAATTCATACTTGCCTTTTGGGGATCCTTAAAACTAGCAGTGAAAAAAGTAATCACAAGATTGTGGTTCAGAAAAGACCCCATAGTAATTGTCCAGTGGGAGGACAGGGTGTGGGATATATACAAGATGTGGAAGTTAAAACTGCACAATTTCAAAAATTAGATTCCTAACACCAAAACAGATGGAATTCATCACTGCTACATACAATAGCTGAAAGATCAGACATTATTCCATGAGAAATATATTATGATAGGGTTTTGGCCCCACTGAAGGACAAAAGGGGGACAAATATTTGTGTCATCCCTTTTAATCATAAGTTCTGGTGATGAGGATGCCACCAGACCCGGGCAATCAAGGCAATATGGTCCGATGGGTTGCACCCGAGAGTGATCAAGGAATTGAGGGAGGAGCTGGCCGCACCCTTGACAAGGCTCTTCAACCTGTCCCTGGATACAAGAAGGGTACCAGAGGACTGGAGAAGGGCTTACATAGTGCCTTTGCACAAGGGAGGTAGTAGGGAGCTGAAGGAGAACTACCACCCAGTTAGCCTCAAGTCTGTGGTGGGGAAAGTAATGGAGGCATTAATCAAGGAGAGGGTGGTGAATTACCTGGAGGGGTGTGGCTTGCAGGACAGCAGACAGCATGGCTTCACCAAGGGGAAATCATGCCAGACCAGTTTAAATGAGTTATTTGATTGGGTGACTCAAGTAATCGACCAGGGAGGGGCAGTGGACATGGCATATCTGGATTTCTGCAAGGCCTTTGACACCATCCCTCACAGAAGGTTGGTGAGCAAGATGGAAAGCATGGGGTTGGGAGGGAAAATAGCAGGCTAGGTGGAAGTCTGGCTGATAGGGAGAACTCAGAAGATAGTGCTTAATGGAGTGCTCTCCAAGATGGCAAGGGTGAGGAGTGGAGTGCCACAGGGGTCTGTTTTTGGTACAGTCTTCTTTGATATCTTCATCAGTGATATTGCAGAGGGTTTGAGAGGGAGGGTGTGCCTATTTGGCAATGATACAAAAATCTGCAACAGGGTGGACACACTGGAGGGGGCGGAAGACATGAGGAAGGACCTCAAGACACTTGAGGAGTGGGCCAGGAAATGGCAGCTGAGGTTTAATACCAAGAAGTCACTGTGATGCACCTAAGGAGGAAAAACACTAAAGTGAGGTACACACTGAGGGGGATGAAATTAAAGAATCAGAACAGGAAAGGGATCTGGGGATCATAGTCTCCACAAACCGTAAGGTAGGTTTCCAATGTAGTAGAGTAGTGGGAAGGGCCAATGGAATGCTGGCATGCATAGGCAGGGGCATTACTAGCAGAAGGAGGGAGGTTATAATGCCCCTGTACAAAGTCATGGTGAGGCTGCAGCTAGAGTACAGGGTTCAGTTCTGAAGATCACACCTCCACAAGGACATAGATGCATTGGAAAGGGTTCAGAGAAGGGCAACAAAGAAGGTGCAGTGTATGCAGGGTGAGGGCATACAAGCATAGCTGTAAGGACCTGGATCTGTACACACTGGAAACAAGGAGGGAAAAGGGGGACATGACTGAAACCTTTAAATATGCAAAGGGACTCAATAAAGCAGGTGAAGGGGGTTAGCTGAGGAGGAAGGAGGGAGTCAGAACTAGAGGGCACAGCCTCAGATTGCAATGAATAGGTTCAGGGGTATTGAGAGGGGGCGCTTCATCACAGAGAGGGTGATGGTGCCCTGGAACAGACTGCCAAATGGATGGGTGAAGGCTGAAATGGTGGAGGAATTAAAGAGGGCATGGGACAGGTGTATGAGACTTAATATTGATGGGAGGGTGGTGGCAGGTGGGGAGAGTGGTATGTGAAAGGGGAGGGTTGGGCAGACTAGATGGGCCAGAATGGTCCTCTTCTGCCATCAGATTTCTATGATTCTATGATTTTAAACATCAAGTCATGCCTGTATAGACAAAGCTATAGTTTATGCTAACCAGACAGTCAATTTAGTACAAAATGTCACAATGGTAAACAGCTCAGCAATACATCTTCCACTTCTTTACAAGATTATCTGTGGACTAAGAAAACATTAATAAAGTTTGTTACAAAAAAAGAATGTGCCAGTAGAATTTTTAATTCTGAAATTCTCAAAATACCAAAAGGGGGGGGGGGGGACTCACTTAGCTGGTGACAAAGTCAGTTCACACACCGTTTATCGGAAACAGTTTTTTATCAGATCTTTGTAATGTCACAATATTTTACCTTTTAGGACTTCTTCACGGGAATCTTTAAAAACTAAAACATATACGTAATAAATATTTTGACCAAAGATTATAATCTCAAATGTCAAATCATATTTCATATTAATGATTAAACAAGCTCCATAAAATTAGATAAGGTTTCAGTCTTGAATTCCGCAGGAAAAAACATCACTGCTTATAACACTGTAGGCACGACATCTCCAACTACAATGTCTGCAAACAATACAATTGATGGATGAACCATGCAGGCAGGCAGCAGGAAGGCAGCAGACACTACATTGCAAATAATCCCTGATGTCCAGTGGGTCCACCATCCCAACCGCTGAGTGCCCCAGTAATAGTAATTGTATCAATCTTTCCCCTCCAACCTGCCAACCCACTGTCGCCACTCGCTAGCACCAGTGTCACATTATGTATTTTATGTCAATATATCCCTGGTGTCTAGTGAACCCCCCCCCACCCCAGCAGGTTGTTCCCCACCACCCTGCTGCCACTCTTACCTAGATCAGGTGATCAACACAGCCCTCCACACTCCATAATGGCTGGCCATCCAACTGAGCTGAAATGACTGAGTGTGCACACATGCTTATTCATTTCAGCTCAGTTGGGTGGCCAGCTGTGGTGGAGAATGGAGGGCTGTGCTGGTCACCTGATCAGAGTGGAAGTGGTAGCGAGGTGGAGGGAACTACCTGCCGGGCTGGGGGGTCCACTACACACCAAGGATATAGTGACATAAAATACACTGGTGCCAGTGATTGGTGATTGTAGGTTGGCTAGTTAGGGGGGTTTGATACAATTACTATTACTGTGGCCATCAGCGGGATGGGGGATGCATTGGACACCAGGGATTATTTACCATGTACTGCCTGCAGCCTGCCTGTATAGTTCTATCTGCCTATTTTATTGTTTGCCAACATTGTAGGCAGAGATGTTTTGACTGCTATGTGTGGCGATGTTTTATCCTGAGATGTTCTGGACTGGAACCGCAAAAAGATATTCCTTCTGCATTAGTAAATAAACTCAATGTTTTTTGTATATGTTGCTGTAAACTCAGTGGTTTTATATAGGGTGCTACTAGTTCATTTATTATAAAAAAATATGGGTGCCTAACTGCAAGTAAAATTAAAAATGTAATCATGCAATCACTTTTTTTACGTTGATTGCGCTCATGCGCAAGAAACCTGTTGCGTCAGCTTTCTCCACAAGCAGGTTGTGGAAGCATGGCACTGTTGCGCCCAATGCACCCCCCCCCACAGCCTGCAAAGGCTTGTCCCACTTCCCCCAATGCCATGGCACGCTGCTGCTGACACAAGTTCAGCCAGCTTGCCACAACTTTCTAAAAAATCAGCTGCTGCAATCAGGGGCCGCCTCGTCATTGCAGAGTCAGCCATCTGCTGCAATAAGGGAGAGACCCATCATTGCAGGGTGGGATGTGACACCCTGATATTGTTTGTGAACATGGCGGTGGGTTGCTGCCATGTTCACAAACAATAACACCCCCTCCCGCCCACCATGTTTATTTGCCGATGGGGGAGCCCACTCCCCGTCAGCATTCTGTAACCCCCCACGTATTGTTCCTGCCGACGGGGTGCCCAATCCCCATCGGCATAATGATACCCCCTCGTATTGTTCCTGCCGACAGGGTGCCCAATCCCTGTCAGCATAATGATACCCCCCCTTCCGTTTCTATAGCCAAGGGGGTGCCCAATCCCCCTCAGTTCCTGCTGCTCCCCTCCCCTTTCCTTGTTTGCTGATGGGGATGCCCAATCCCCCATTGGCTAACGCACCCACCCAACCAGGTGGCAAGCTGGGAGCCCACCCCGGTGTGCCAAAGCACCTGTTAAAGAGGAAAATGGTCTCCCGATGTCTTAATTTTTTTTTTCACCCTGTGAAGAAAAAAATGGTCCCTCTAAGCTCTCCCAGGCGCACCTCACACAACCCGCAACCACCCACTGCACACCCTGCCTCCCCAACCCCCGACCCCATACTTACCTCCGGAGTCCGGCGCGATGATCTTCAGTGGACCGAGAACATGTCTGCACTCTTCAAAGCCAACTGCGAACTGAGGAAATGCTGGTAAGCTGGATAATGTAATGAATAGGGTTTTTTCAACTTTAATGCATATCTCAGGCATTTTTGGGAATTTTTTCACCAAATTTTCAACATGGGGTTTTTGGGACCCCTCCTCATGAATTCTTGAACTGTTATGATGTTAATCGGCCCCGAAAGGTGGTTTCACGGTCACTGAATGGGATCACCCTTTGGGGCTGATTAACGAAACAACAGTGCCAGTGTTCATGAGGTGGGCTCTCAAAAAGCCTATGTTGCAAATTTGGTGGGAAAAATAAAAAAAACAACTGTTTTATGAGCATGCGTTGAGCAGTTGCTACGCACACTCGTAACTTTGTGAATTTGCAATATTTTCATGCCAGATTATCAACATTGGCATTTTGTCACACCTCCTTGTGAGCAGCACAGCTGTCATTGTTCACATCCTGGCCGAAATGTGTTTTCGCACTTCTGGTGCAGAATAGCACGGTCGCTGTGGGAAATCAGTGTTCAGGACAGAGTAAAAAAATGACAGTGTCACTGTTCATGAGTAGAGGTCCTAAAATGCCTATGTTGAAAATTTGGTAACAATACTCCATAAAATGACTGTGTTACGAGTGTGTGTTGCGCAGTTTGAACGCATGCTCGTAACTTCACGAATTTATAATATTTTCACTCCAGATTTTCAACATTGCCATTTTCCAAGACCTACTTATGAATAGTATAGCTGTCATTTTTCCTATCCTGGCTGAAATGTGTTTTCGCACTTCCGATGCAGAATAGAGTGATCGTTGTGGGAAATCACTGTTCAGGACAGATTAAGAAAATGACAATGATACTGTTCATGAGCAGAGGTCCTAAAATGCCTATGTTGAAAATCTGGTGATGATAGCCCATCAATTGACAATGTTACAAGTGTGCATTGTGCACTTTCCATGCACCCTTATAACTCCGCAGATTTGTAATATTGTCACACAGGATTTTCAACAGTGGCATTTTTTCACACTTCCTCATAAGCAGTACAGCTGTCATTTCTGACTGAAATGTGTTTTCACAGTTCCGGCGCAGAATAATGTGGTCACTGTGGGAAATCAGTGTATGGGACAGATTAAGAAAATGACAGTGGCACTGTTCATGAGCAGAGGTCTTAAAATCCCTCTTTTGAAAATTTGGGGATGAAACTCCATAACATGACTGTGTTACAAGCATGCATTGAACTGTTTCCACGCACCCTTGTAACTTCACAAATCTGTAATATTTTCACGCCACATTTTAAACAGTGGCATTTTTTCACACCTCCTTATGAACACTACAGCTGTCATTTTTCACATCCTGGCTAAAATATGTTTTTGTACTTCTGCCAGAGAATAGCAAGGTCACTCTGGGAAATCAGTGTTTGGACAGATTAAGATCGACTGAGAGACAGGGGCAAGTGACTGAGCTCAATTGAGCTCTGTCGGGACTGCTGCGGATTTGTTTGTGGCAGACAAAGGCCCCAACACAAGAGCCCAGCACAAAAGGGCAGCCTGCAGCAATGGGAGAAACACAACGAGAGAGCAACTGAGGGAAGGGGAGTGAGCGAACTCACTGAAGAGCTATCAGGACTGCCGCAGATTTCTTTGTGGGCAGAAAAAGGCGTCAGTGCAGGCAGGGGCCCAGTACAAAAGGCCAGTCTGCAGCTGTGGGAGAAACAGTACGGGTGAGTGAGAGAGGGGGACTTGGTGAACTCAACGGAGTTCTATCAGGACTGCTGCAGATTTCTTTGTGGGCAGAAAAAGGTGCCAATGCAGGTAGGAGCCCTGTACAAAAGGGCAGCTTGTAGCACCAGGACAAACAGAATGAGTGCATGAGAGAGGAAGACTGAGTGACCTCAACAGAGTTCTGTCGGGGCAGCTGTGGATTTCTTTGTGGATAAAGGTGCCAATGCAGCCAGGAGCCCCAAACAAAAGCGCAGTCTGTGGCGCCAAAAGAAACGGAAGCAGTGAGTGACAGAGCGGTAGTGAGCGAGCTCAACGGAACTCTATAGTGACTGCTGCAGATTTCTTTGTGGGCAGAAAATGCAGCAACACAGGCAAGAGCTCAGTACAAAAGGCCAGCTTGCAGTGCCGGCAGAAATGGAATGCATGAATGACAAAGGGGGAGTGAGCGAGCTCAGTGGGGCTGTGTCGGGACTCCTTCAGATTTCTTTCTGGCCAGTAAAAGCTGCCAATGCAGGCAGGAGCCCAGTACAAAAGGGCAGCTGCAGCGACAGAAGACACAGAATGAGCGAGTGAGGGAGGGGGAGTCAGTGAGCTCAATGGAGCTCTGTTGGGACTGCTGCAGATTTGTTTGTGGACAGAAAAAGACAGCAATGCATGCAGGGGCACAGTACAAAAGGGCACCCTGCACTGGCAGGAAAACCAGAATGAGCGAGTGAGTGAGCTCAGCGGACCTGTACTGTAACTGCTGCAAGTTTCTTTGTGGGCATAAGAAGGCACCAATGTAGGCAGGAGCCCAGTAGACAAGGGCAGCCTGCAGTGCCAGCAGAAATGGAATGAGTGAGTGAGAGAAAGGGAGTGAGCAAGCTCAATGGAGCTTTGTCAGGAGTGCTGCAGATTTCTTTGAGGGCAGAAAAAAGTGCCAACAGAGGCAGGAGCCCAGTACAAAAGGGCAGCCTGCAGTGCTGGGAGAACCAGAAGGAGTGAGTGAGACAGGGGGAGTGAGCAACCTCAACGGAGCTCTTTTGGGACAGCTGTGGATTTCTTTGTGGGCAGAAAAAGCCACCAACACAGGCAGGAGCCCAGTACAAAAGGGCAGCCTGCAGCGCCAGGAGAAACAGAATGAGTGAGTGATAGAAGGGGAGTGGGCCACCTCAATGGAGCTCTGTCGGGACAGCTGCAGATTTCTTCCTTGGCAGAACAAGGTGCCAATGCAGGCAGCAGCTCAGTACAACAGAGCAGCCTGCAGCGCCGGGACAAACAGACTGAGCCAGTGACAGAGGGCCACTGAGTGAGCTCAGTAGACCAATGCAATCAACATTGGGCATTGACAAATGCTTGTTTATATTAATCATCATCACCTCAGACTAGTGCCCTTATATGTCTTAATGTGAAAAAATATTTTTTGAGCACACTCTTCGCCAACTTGCTTATCACTGCATGATATCTTGGCAATTCTCTCTCATAATATTGCTGGTATTGCTAATCTTAAAGCTGACAGGACATTATTTTTACATAGTTAACTGCTCTCCCATCTTACTTTCCATGCTAGTTATGTCTTCTGATATAACTTGACCTGTTTCTTTTTTTATGTTGATTGCATGCATGCGCAAGAAACACGGTGCGGCAGAAGCAGGCTGTGGAGGTGCGACACTGTTGTGGCCAATGCCCCCACTGCCTTTGGAGGCTTAGCTTGCATTCCCCAAAAGGATGGCATGCTGCTGCTGACACTAGTTCAGCCAGCGTGCTACCACCTTGAAACATTTTAGCCGCTGCAATCAGGGGTCGCCTCGTCATTGCATCGTCATTCGCTGCAATGAGGGAGTGACCCCTCATTGCAGAGCTTGCCAGTGGGGAGCCTAATCCCTGTTGGCTTCAGTCTCCCCCCCTTGCCGATGGGGAAGACCACTCTCCATTGGCAGAAGTCCCCCCACTTTCGTTCTGTGCTGGGGGTGCAATCCCCATGGCTCTTATGCCCCTCCTTCGTGTAATGCCCGTAGGTACCCAATCCCGTTGGCTACAGATTCCCAAACACTCAATGCCCTGAAAAGAAAAACATCCTGCAATGTTTTTTTTTTTTAAACTTAATGAAAAAATAAAGCGGTCCTTCACGGTCTCCCTGCCTTCTCCCCAACCCACCCACCCTCTGCGTGCCCAGCCTCCCACCCCACCCCATACTTACTTTGGAGCCTGGTGTGACGATCTTGGTGGACTGGGACACGTCTGCACTCTTCAAAGCTGACCGCGAACTGAGAAAATGCCGGTAAGCTGTATAATGGCATAAATAGGGCTTTTTCAACTTTGGTGCAAATCTCAGGCATCTTTGGGGAATTTTGGCATCAAATTTTCAACATGGGGTCATTGGGACCCCTCCCAATGAATTCAGCCACTGTCATTACATTATTCGGCCCAGAAAGGTGATTTCGCGGTCACTGCGTGGAATCACCTTTCAGGACCGAGTAACAAGATGACAGTGCCAGTGTTCTCAAGAAGCCTATGTCGCAAATTTGGTGGAAAAATCAAAAAAATGGCTGTTTTACGAATGTCGTTGCGCAGCTGCTACGCGCGCTCCTAACTTCGTGAATCTGCAATACTTTCACTCCAGATTTTCAACATTGCCATTTTTCTGCACCTCCTTATGAACAGTACAGCTGTCATTTTTCATATCCTGGCCGAAATGCGTTTTCGCACTTGTGGCCCACAATAGCATGGTCGCTGTGGGAAATTAGTGTTCAGGACACATTAAAAATATAACAGTGACACTATTCATGAGCAGAGGTCCCAAAATGCCTATGTTGAACATTTGGTGATGATAGTGCATCAAATGACTGTGTTACAAGCGTGCATTGGGGAGTTTCCACACACCCTTGTAACTTCGCAGATTTGTAATATTGTCACGCCAGATGTTCAGCACTAGCATTTTTTCACACCTCCTTATGAACAGTACAGCTGCCATTTTTCACATCCTGACTGAAATGTGTTTTCGCACTTCCGGTGCAGAATAGCACGGTCGCTGAGGGAAATCAGTGCTTGAGACAGATTAAGAAAATGACAGTGACATTGTTCATGAGCAGAGGTCCTAAAATCCCTATGTTGAAAATTTGGTGATGAAAGTCCATAAAATGACTGTGTTACAAGCTTGCGTTGAACTGTTTCCATGCACCCTTGTAACTTCGCAAATTTGTAATATTTTCACGCCACATTTTCAACACTGGTACTTTTTCACACCTCCTTATGAACAGTACAGTTGTCATTTTTCACATCCTGGCCAAAATACGTTTTTGCATGTCTGGCACAGAATAGCATGGTCACTGTGGGAAATCAGTGTTTGGGACAGATTAAGATCAAGCGAGTGAGAGAGGGGTGACCGAGCTCAACTGAGCTCTGTCGAGACTGCTGCAGATTTCATTGTGGGCAAAAAGGCACCAATGCAGGCAGGAGCCCAGTACAAAGGGCAGCCTGCAGAGCCAGGAGAAACAGAATGAGCGAGTGAGGGAGGGTGAGGCAGGCTCAGCAGAGCTCTGTTGGGACTGCTGAGGATTTCTTTGTGGGCAGAAAAGGCACCAACAGAGGCAGGAGCCCAGTACAAAAGGGCAGCCTGCAGTGCCAGGGGAAACAGAATGAGCGAGTGAGAGAGGTGGAGTGAGCAAACTCAACGGAGCTGTGTCGGGACTGCTGCAAATTTCTTTGTGGGCAGAAAAAGGCACCAATGCAAGCAGGAGCCTACTACAAAAGGGCAGCCTACAGCATCAGAGAAGTAGAACGAGCGAGTGAGAGGGGGGAGTGAACGAGCTCAATGGAGCTCTGCCAGGAGTTTAGAGTTGCCCACACACCCATCAGGGTCCTCTGCGGTCTTATATTGCAGCAGAGTCTCTGGAGTGGAGACAAAGCAATGATTGGATACTTTTAGGACTGCTGTAATAATACAAATGAAGTTGTTTTGTTTTTTTCACTAACTGAGCTAAGTAGTGAGCTATACTGTTATGATTGCTGTAATAATACATATTTATTTGTTCTGTTTATTTCTCTAACTGAGCTGAGTAATACATTTGGTAGAAAAAATCCCAGCAATGACTGTTTTACGAGTGTGTTTTGTGCAGTTGCTACACATGCTCATAACTTTGAGAATTTGCAATATTTTCACTCCAGATTTTCAACATTGGCATTTTCCCACACCTCCTTATGAATAATACAGCTGCCATTTTTCACATCCTGGCTGAAATGCGTTTTTGCACCTCCGGCGTAGAATAGCACGGTCGCTGTGGGAAATCAGTGTTCAGGACACATTAAGAAAGCCACAGTGAGACTGTTCATGAGCAGAGGTCCTAAAATGCCTATGTTGAAAATGTTGTGATGAAAGTCCATAAAATTACTGTGCTACGAGCGTGTGTTGTGCAGTTTCCACGCAACCTTGTAACTTCACAAATCAGTAATATTTTCACGTCAGGATTTTCAACACTGGCATTTTTTCACACCTCCTTATGAACAGTACAACTGTCATTTTTCAAGTCCTGGCCAAAATGTAATTTCGCACTTTCGGCACAGAATAGCACAGTCTCTTTGGGAAATCAGTGTTTGGGACAGATTAGGATCAAGTGAGTGAGAGAGGGGGTGTGACCGAACTCAACTGAGCTCTGTTAGGACTGCTGCAGCTTTCTTTGTGGGCAGAAAAAGGCACCAATGCAGGCAGGAGCCCAGTACAAAAGGGCAGCCTGCAGCAGCGGGAGAAGCATAATGAGCAAGTGAGAGAGGGGGAGTGAGCGAGCTCAACAGAGCTCTATCGGGACTGCTGCAGATTTCTTTGTGGGCAGAAAAAGGCATCAAGGCAGGCAGGGGCCCAGTACAAAAGGGCAGTCTGCAGCAGTGGGAGAAGCATAATGAGCAAGTGAGAGAGGGGGAGTGAGCGAGCTCAACAGAGCTCTATCGGGACTGCTGCAGATTTCTTTGTGGAAAGAAAAAGGCACCAATGAAAGCAGGAGCCCAGTACAAAAGGCCAGCCTGCAGCGCCGGGAGAAACAGAATGAGCAAGTGAGAGAGGGGGAGTGAGTGAGCTCAACGGAGCTCTGTTGGGACAGCTGTGAACTTCTTTGTGGGCAGAAAAAGGTACCAATGCAGGCAGGAGCCCAGTACAAAAGGGCAGCCTGCAGTGCCGGGAGAAATAGAATGAGCGAGTGAGAGAGGGGGAGTGAGCAAGCTCATTGGAGTTGTGTCAGGACTGCTGCAGATTTCTTTGTGGGCAGAAAAAGGTACCAACACAAGCTGGAGCCCAGTGCAAAAAGACAGCCTGCAGCTCCGGGAGAAACAGAATGTGTGAGTGAGAGAGGGATAGTGAGTGAGCTTAATGGAGCTCTGTTGGGACTGCTGCGGATTTCTTTGTGGGCAGGAAAAGGTGCCAGTGTAAGCAGGAGCCTAGTACAAAAGGGCAGCCTGCAGCATAGGGAGAAATAGAATGAGTGAGTGAGAGAGGGGGAATGCGCCATCTCAATGGAGCTCTGCTGGGACTTTACAGTTGCCCTCCCTCCCACCTGGGGTCCTCTGTGGTCCTATATTACAGCAGGGTCTCTGGAGTGGAGACAAAGCAATGATTGGATACTTTAGGATTGCTGTAATAATACAGATTTAGTTGTTCTGTTTCTTTCTCTAACTGAGCTAAGTACTGAGCTATACTGTTATGATTGCTGTAATAATATATATTTATTTGTTCTGTTTATTTCTCTAACTGAGCTGAGTAATACTTGGAGTGCAATAGGATTTCTAACTGGGCTAAGTGAAATTATATGAGAGCCGAGAACAAAAAGTATGGTAGCTGAGGAGTGAAAAATAGACAAGGAGGCTTTAGGATTGCTACAGTAATACAGTATCTAACGGATGAGATTTGAGACTGAATTTCCCAGGTCTGCAAGGGGTCAGTAGGGGGATTAGTGTGTGTGTAGAGGGAATTTGAGTAAATAAGGGCTAACAGTTGTAGTAGGGCACAGAACTTGGGAGTAAGAGCCCGTAACATAAGATGGGGTCCAAAATGGAGAAGGTGCCACATGTCAACAGGGTGGGCATCTTTGGAATGGTGGAGGGGTGCACAGGGTGGGGTCTGCCATGATCCTGGACTGGGCTTGTAGGATTGGGGAGGTTGTATGGTCTGTAGATGACTGGCTAGTTTGAGAGAGGAACTGTGGACGTTAGGGAGGAGTGTAAGTGGCAGGGCAGATGAGTATGGTATGCATCCTGAGGGGGGGAATGGGGATAGCAAAGGGGGACTGAGGAACAATAACTAGGGACTGAAACAGACCCCAGTATCAGAGACAGTAGCAGAAAAAAGAGAAGGAGGGAGGGGTGCCTGAGGTGAGGGTGGGGGCCTCCTGATGGGGAGGAAGAGACCACGAAGAGTACCAGGGAAGAGAGCAGATGGCTGTGGGTAGGAGGGACCAGGGTGCCACGGAGGGAACAAGTAGGAGGGGAACCAATAGGGGGAGAGATGAAGAACAGGTATCGACTATGAATAGATTCAAACCTCTGCTATGGGACAGAGAGGGGGAGCAGGAACATACTGAAGGGTGGAGGACAAGCGAGGCATGAGAGGGATGGCAACAGATAGGGGAAGAGATAGCAAGGACAAAAGGGTAGAAGGGGGCTAGTAAGGAGGGGGGATGACTGAATGATAGAAGGCTACAATAAGGGGAAAGGATGGGAGGGGCATCACTATCGGGGTAGAAGGGAATGGGGATTCTAAATAGACAACAGCAGGGATAGGAGAGAGGTTGGAAATCAGTAGGGGAGGAGGGGAGGTCGACATGGGAAGCCCAGTGGGAAGTAGTCAGGCCGGGAAGGGGTTCAAGGGAGATGCGAGGAATAAGGCAGAGAAAAGGGGTGAGGCAGAAATAGGGGGTACAGATACAGAAGTCACAGAGGGTGCAGTTGGCTGGGGTAAGGGACGGGGAAGAACGAATACTGGGGTGGAGGAAGGGGCATTAGAAGGGAAAGGGGTAAGGGATGGGGGTACTCATCCTGGGGGATTCTATGCTGAAATGGGTGAGATGGGGCAGAAAGGAGGAAGGCACAGCCATATTTGGGCTAAAGCTGTCCCCAGGTTGACTGCAGGAAGGGCAGGGCATGCACTGCTTAAGCGTGCAGCAAGGGGGGGAAGAAACCTCATTTGCTGTTGCATGTGGGTACAAATGACTTGGCAGGGGACATTGTGGAAGTAGTGTGTGGGAGGTTTGAGTACTTGGGCAGGCAGTGTGAGGGGATGGGAAAGTCAGTGGCATTCTTGGAGGTACTGCCGGTACCATGTGCAAGCATGGTGAGGAAGGGTAGGCTTGAGGAGTTTGAGTGGCTGAGAGATTGGTGCCACATGAAACATTATGGGTTAGTGACTAACTGGGGTAGGGTCTGGGGAGAATAGTGACTTGTATGCAGGGGACAGGGTACACTGGAGAAGGATGGGTAGGGGAGTATTAAAGGCAGCATTGCTGCCAGGCCACTGGTGCTGTTGGCTGAGGCGCTGGATGCCACACCTGATGCCATGCTGGTGACCTGAGTTCGGACACAAGACCAGGCCACCAGGGGTTGGCAAGGGATGGATATTATTGAGCGTCTGGAGGACTGCTCTCCTATCCCAAGGCGGGATCCAGGGACTCACCTGTCTGTAGTAGCCCCTGGTGGCGACCGCGGGCGCTACTACAGCAGTGTAGTAAAGGGTGGCTGAGTGTGATGGAAGTTGGTATGCTGTGCCTAGGCGTCATTGCACGCCTGCACTCCGCCAAGGGGAAAAAAGTGAAAAATGGGCTACAGTCAGACAGTTTCCGACCCCCCCCGCCCACTCCATATGGTGCCTCCTCAACCAGATCCTGCTCTGATGGGTCAACCTGGGAAGCTCCTCACCACCCCACGATGGGGGTAATCTGTGGAGGTGAGCAGCTCAGCCTGATGATCGGGGGCAGGGCTACGGGAGTCAGTCGGGATGACCAAGCCGACCGTAGCCAAGTGAAAATATGTAAAAAAAAAAGAGGATTAGAGGGCATATCTCTACTAAAGTGGATTTAAACAAATGAAGGTGGCCAAAAGACTGAGGTTGGCTGAAAGGTCGGGACAGGGGAGCCTGATGAGGTTACAGCTCTAGATATAGGTAAAGGTGGAGGTGTAGTAACCCTGGAAGGGGACAGGCAGAGTGATCTGAGTGTAATACAGAAGGCACCACCACCCTATAAAAATAAGGAGGAGAAAGGGTGCGGACTACCAGGAGGAGGGACACAGGCCAAGGAGGAGAAGAGTGAGGAGAAGGAGGGGTACAGGTGGATGGTGGTCTGACTAAATGGATAGAGAACTGGTTACAGGGGAAGGTGCGGAGGGTGGTTGTGGTGGGGTAGCTCTTGGCACCCAGAGCAGAGACAAGCGGGGTGCTGCAGGGCTCAATGCTTAGCCCAATGCTATTTGGGCTCTTTATCTCCGATATAGCACACGGAGTGGGGAACAGGGTTAGCCTGATCGCACATTATACCAAATCAAAAGCAAATAGTTATAGTAGCAGAGCCCCCCCCCCACTCACACACATACACACTCCCAGAAAAGCTGCTTAAAAGCCTGCAATTCATTCAAATCAATTCCATTTTCTTACTTACTTGGGGTTCAATGCCAACAAGTGCAAAATCATGTACTTAGGGCATAAGAACCCCGATGCTGGGTACAGGATGGGGAGAGGTACTGATACTCACTAGACATGAAAGGGTCCTTGAGGTTATTATATCAGAGGACCTCAAGATGGCAGTACAGTGTGAAATGCCTATGGGGATGGCAAATTGGATTCTGGGGTGCATAAGAAGTGGCATCTCCAGTAGGAGGAGGAGAGATGTCGTGCTGCCATTGTATCCCTCCATGCTATACCTCCAGCTGGAGTACTGTATCCAGTTTTAGAGCCCACACTTCAGAAAGGACATAAGGTGGAGGTTTTCCAGAGGAGGGCAACTAAAATGGTTCAGAATTTTCCCAGGCATCCCTACAAGGAAAGGCTAAAGAATCTCAACATGTACACTCTGGAAGAGAGGAGGGCGAGAGATGACATGAACAAGACCTACAAAGTACCTCACAGGGGTAAACAGGGCTCAGTTGAGGAGTTTCCTTCAAATAAGGATGAGCACCCAAACCAAGGGAAATACAATGAAGCTGGTGGGGGGCATTCAGGATAGATGTGAAGAAATATTTATTTACTGAAAGGGTGGTAGATGCCTTGAAAAGACTGCCAGAAGTGGTGGAAGCTAAAATGGTAGCCGGCATGAAGCATGCATGGGATAAATATGGGGTATATTAGAAAAAGGGGAAGGAGGGGGTCAACGGAGATCAATAGAGCTATGGAAGTGGAGTAGGTTCAAGTTCATTGCTGGAAAAATCCATTACGAAAGCTCATTCACAAGACGGTCCTGACGGATGCAGGCAGAGTAAGACATGCAGTAACATATGCAGGCAGGAGTTACAAGTAGGTAGAGAACACTTGGGCAGACTGAGTGGGCTGAGTGGTCATTTTCTGCTAACAAATTTTATGTTTCTATGGCACCATGTGTTAATTCAGGTGTAGTGTTTATTTAAAGTTTGGCCTACCATACATCCAGATGTAAGGTACAGTAAATTACCGAATTAGATGCAGCCCACTTACAGCACAATAAACACAACCCCAGTATTTCGAGAAGTCTTTACTCTTCATAAGGCTGCTTAAAGAGCCGAGGTTCTATTTGCAGTGTCCACAACAGTATGCTGATCTTAAAATTGAAGCTGCATCTGAATGAGTACTTGATTCTTGCTCACTCCATTTCTTCCCCACTTTGAAACCTGCTTGTCCTGAGTTAGTTTTGGGGTTGCAGCACTTTGCTTGTGTTGGAAGATGACCAATAAGTGGCACTGAAAGACGTCATACTTCACAGATTGTGAAGGCAGCTGCTCACAGACAGACAGACATAAGGCAATTCTGGTGGGGGGTAGGAGGAAGTAAGCTGTTGATTAACTAGAATCTGCAGCTTATCCTTCAGGTAGGGAAATGGGCAGACTAGGTGGGCCAAGCGGTCCTTATCTGCTGTCAAATTCTATGTTTCTATGTTCCTCACCCACCATCTTGCCAAGAAGAAGGCTGCAGCTGTGGCCACTGATGACTTTTGGGGTGTGGAGATGGGGGACCAAACGTGACAGACATGAGATAAAATCATAATAAAAATTGTGAGACCTTCACCAACTTTCCAAAATGCTTACCAGTAAAAGAACGCTCTATGAAGTTCTTCAAATGGTAACACAATCTGGTGAGCCCTCTGTCTGCCATCTGACACCAGGCAACAACCAGCATAAAACTGCCTAAAGAAGGCAGTGTGGTCATGTGGTTACTGAAATACTGGAGATTACAGATTTATAAGAACAAAAGAATATCACACAGAAGCTGGCATGTATGACTATAGCAGATGTCTCCTGCTTCTCAGTAGTTACAGTATATATATATATCCTTAAGGTACTTGAAAGTTTCTATCATATCTCCTCTTTCCCTCCTCTCTTCCAGTGAGTACATATTGAGGTCTCTTACTTTCTCCTCATAAGTCTTGTGTTGCAAGCTCTGTACCATCTCATTCGCCCTTCTGTGGAGCATCTCCAGCCTGCACAGTACTCCATATAAGCCTCACCATGGTTTTATATAATGGCATCACTACCTCTCTCCTTATGCTGGTGATACCCCTGCCTATGCACCCCAGCATGTCACTGGCCCTCCCAGCTGCCTTACCACCTTGACATTTTCAGGTCATCTGAAATAAGAACCCCCCAGGTCCCTTTTCCTTCTTTGTGACAGTCAGCAACTCTCCCCCCCCCATCCTGTACCTTTCCCCAGGGTTTCTGTGTGCCAGGTGCATAATTTTGCACTTTATTGAATTGAACTTCAGTTGCCAGTCCTCAGACCATTTCTCAAGCTTCCCCAGGTTCCTCCTCATTTTCTCCACCCCCTCTGGGGCATCCACTGTGTACACATCTTGATGTCATCCACAAACAGGCAGACCTTTCCCTTCAGCCCTTCTGCAATGTCACTAATGAAGACATTGAGCTGGACTGGCCCAAGGACCACTCCCTGCGGCACCCCACTGGTCGCCCTCTCTCCCCAGACTGCGCCCCATTTACCACCACTCTCTGCCTCCTGTCTGTTACCCAGTTTCTAACCCAGTTTACCACTCTTTCCTTCATGCCCAGCCTACTCAGCTAGTTTATCAGCCTCCTATGTGGGACGGTGTCAAAGGCTTTGCTTACATCAAGGTAGGCGTTGTCCACTGCCCCACCCTGATTTACTTCCTTTGTCACCCAGTCAAAGAGATCAACCAGATTTGTCTGACATGACCTCCCTACTGCGAATCCATGTTTCCTATGGTCCTGTCCTCCGATGACTTCTAGACACCCCACTATTCTTTCTTTAACCAATGTCTCCATGATCTTCCCCACTACTGAAGTGAGGCTGACTGGCCTATAGTTCCTTGCCTCCTCCCTACTGCTGGATTTGTATACAGTGCCTTCCTCCAATTCTCTGGAACCACCCCTGTGATGAATGACTCAGTCAACACAGCTGCCAGAGGTACTGCTATTTCCCTTCACAGTTCTTTTAATACCCTTGGGTGTATGCCATCTGGTCCCATCAATTTGTCCACCTTCAATTTACTCATCTTCTGCAGGATTTTTCTGCCTGTGAATGGACTATTGTCTACGTCTTCACACCTTTGCAACTGCTGTGGCTTCTGCCCCTCCTCCTTTTCTGTGAATACTGAACAGGAAGGCACAGTAGATGTCTTGGGGGGGGGGTGCACATGACAGTTCTTAGGCATGGTACTTTCACTTCCAAATACCTAAACAGCACATATAAGCAATCAACATTCGGCATTGACAAATGCTTGTTTATATATTGACATTGTTTCTCCCCGCGGCTCGGTCTGCAATCGTCCGGCCACAATCCCCTGCACCCCATATGGTCGCCTGTGGCTCACTCATACAGAGCTAGCATGCAGAACCCAATCCCTGGCCCCCGGGCCTGGATCTAATACCCAGACGTGATTCTACTCAGGTCCGTGGGT
This sequence comes from Neoceratodus forsteri, assembly GCA_016271365.2. Lineage (NCBI taxonomy): Eukaryota > Metazoa > Chordata > Ceratodontiformes > Ceratodontidae > Neoceratodus > Neoceratodus forsteri. The sequence continues at coordinate 24,921,055 of JADMNL010000035.1, read as the reverse complement.
GTGCAGAGGCATGGCCATTAAGTCATTATTGACCGACAGTCATTTTCCTCTGTATTTTTCTCCCCTTAGGAGTACAGATGTGCAATGACATCTATGCACGAGATGCCGATGTCCACTGTACTCCTCCCTCTAGATACACTGTGACTGTAGTGCCCCTGATCTCCGCTGGGGGCCACTGCAGCACAGTGCAAGCCTGTAACCCACCCCAGGGAGAGGAGAGCAGTTTACAAATGCTCAATCCACTCCCTCCCTCCCAGGTGGACCCCCGATGGCCCAGGCTCATTCCCGAACCCAAGTCGCCAGCATAGGGCAAGGTGTGGCATCCAGCGCCTCAACCCTCAGCGCCACCGAGCCAGCTAATTTGACCAGTTTTTGATAAATAATACATTATATTAATAAATAATGTAGATTTGTGCTTCCTTCATATCTACATAGAGTTCAACTCTCTTCAGCAGCTACTCTTCTTATTCTCTTCATATTTCTAAAACATGAAATGATATCAGTTACACCATTCCATGCTGTTCACCAGAATGTCCTGCAATGGTGTTACTGACACCAGATCATTTGAATGTGACAAACTGACAGGTTATAGTTAGTGTTAGGAACAGGACTAGAACTTTTCCAGTGATAAATATTTCCTATTTACATTTTAAAACATTTTATGGGTAGGAGCATCATAAATTCCAAGCAGAAGTGAGGTTCAAAGTTTAGGTGCAAAGAAGGAAAAAGTAAGCTTTCCCATTTTTGTGTGGCACATTGAAATCTACTGTACAGTGCTGCCTGATCGAAGGACTTAAAGGTTTATGCACAGGATGATTTTGTAAGAATTGTGACTAAGGAGGAGGGTATTAGATGGCACGGAACTTTATAAATGAGAAAACTAAGATTAAAGGTGCACAGTGCATCAAGAGAGAAACAAATTTGCATGAAGTGTGAAATGAGCAGTGGGGCAAAAAGTAATGCCTAGCCATTTGAGTCTTCTGATTTGAGCAGAGAGCCATCAAATCAATAGATTTATAACTACATAGTCTCATCTGTTGATGTTTTATCTAAGCTCAGCAACATAAGCAATAATAATTGAATTGCTTATTGCTATATTTATGAAAGATTATTTACACTCTCACCAAAAAAATAGGGACTGATTTAAATATTAATTGTGATATATTCTCTGCATTTGCATATCCCCGCTGTCACTCTGCGACAGCTGCCCCCCCCAACCCACCACCACCCTAGGTGAGCTGTCCCTTATATAGCCAGCATCACTTGAGAGCAATGACCAATCAACTCACTTTTCCATTAGCAGATTATCTGCAATCACCACTAATGGCAGCCTGAAGCCTTAACAGCTACCTAACACAGCAGACAATATGCTGCTCCTATATTTAACTGTAATGTGCCTGCTTGCACCCCTTGCGTCCCTCCCTCCTGCCTCCTGTCCAGATCTGCAGCCTAGCCCCCTAACTATAGAAATCATGGCTGCTCTAACACCCCCACTATGCCACCTCCACCAGCGGCAGCCCCCACTAATTCTCCTATACAAGTGGGTGCTCAGGGCTTCCATCCTTCCTTCCCCCTTTCACGCTGGGCTGATGGCCTTAAATTTATCCACCCCAGGCAAGTCTTCACAAACCTCCCAGCATCTTTTAGCCCCCCAGAAGTCACAATGGGCCAGGCTTATAACTAAACAGCTGTTCACACTTCTCCTCCTCCTAGCTGGAGATGTTGAGCTAAACCCTGGCCCAACTGCCCCCCAGCTGCCACCACCCCTCCCTGTCTCTCCAATTACCTCGGAGCTTTAAAATTGTGCACTTAAATATTTGCAACATCCTGAACAAGCTCAATGGACTAAAATTATGTGCCCTATCTCTGCGCCCTGATATTCTGATAACCACAGAGACCTGGCTGAAACCCCACAACCTGAACGCAGAACTTCATATCCCTGGCTACTCTATTATCCGGCATGACCGCTCGGGTAATAAAAAGGGTGGGGGCATTGCCATGTTCATCTCCTCCCAGCTACAGTTCACCCCAGTCCTGTTTCCTGAGCCTATGATGACCATAGATGCCCTGCCAATCAAAATCGCTCTCTCCCATTCAATCCCCATGTTCGTAGCAGGGTCCTACTGCTCCCCTGACACCCCTCTGCCCATCGTCCTAGACCACCTGGGCATCCTAAAGTCCTTTGCATTGGGGGGTGAGCTTCATATCCTTGGGGACTTCACCTTAAATTGGCTTTCTTGTGTTAGTGCTAAGCTTCGAAGCCAAGTGAATGCACTAAACCTGTCCCATCAAATCTCTGAACCCACTCGCCTGAACCACAAATCCCAGAACCACTCCTTCTTGGACTGGGCCCTTACCACGCACCCTCACTGGATACTTGATGCTGGACTCCTGCCAGACTCTCTAAGTGATCACCACATGATTTACATGGTAAGGAAAATATTCAGGCCCAAGGTACTTTCCCCTCATTTTCTACTCACTAGATCCTACAAATCTCTTGACCTTACAGTTCTCATAGCTGACCTGGCAAATGTAGACAGATCCTTCATCCCCAGGGCAGTCTCCATTGATGCCGTCCTAGAAATCTTAAAGTCCAGATTCCTAGCTGTCTGGAACTACTATGCACCACTCAGAAGGGCTCAAGTTAGGGGAGCTCATTTGCCCTGGGTCACTGCCAATCTCATAGAGCATTTCCGAGACAGGGACAGAGCCTGGAAAACTTACAAGGCAGCAGACACATACGCGGCACTCCAACATTAACTTACTTCAGAATGCCTGCACTAGGCTTACGCGGCAAGCCAAAGCGAACTACTTTAAAGCCTCCTTGCACACCAACATAAACCACCCAGCAAAGTTTTGGAAGACAATAAAATCACTCCTCGCCCCTCCTGCCCAGCCCCCTACTCCAGCCCTGGATGTAAAGGGCTCTATCATCACAGAACCAAGCGCAGTGCCCTCAGTTTTTAACACCTTTTTTACAAGCTACTCATCCTCCCTCTTGTCCTCTCTCCAGCACCCCATGTGCCCCACCCCTTCCATCCACACACCCTCCCACTTTTCCTTTCACCCTGTTACCCCATCCAAAGTACTAAAAGCCCTGCGGTCACTCAATCCTGCCAAAGGTAAATGCCCCTTGGGACTGGACAGCAAAATGCTCCACCTATCTGAACCTGCCATCGCCAGCCCTCTGGCCAATCTATGTAACCTCTCTTTTTGCTAGCATCAATCCCCTCTGACTGGAAACATGCCACAGTCATCTCCCTTCCTAAAGGAGGTGATCCCTGCTCCCTGGGCAACTACCGGCCCATCTCACTTCTCTCCATACTAGCCAAACTCCAGGAGCACCTCGTTCTCTCTCTCAACTCTCCTCCTTTCTCGACTCCTCCTCCTTCTTCTCACCTTACCAGTCTGGATTTAGGAAATCACACTCTACCATTACCTCCCTTCTTTGGCTCACTGATGCCATCCTCCCAGGCATGGATAATGGGCACTCCACTTCAGCCATTTTTGTCGACCTTGCAAAAACCTTCGACACTGTCTCACATGCCCTCCTACTATCCAAGCTCTCCCTTGCCTGTCTCTCAGTAGCTTCCAACAGCTCATTCCACTCCTACCTGGTGGGCAGGTCACAATCAGTAAGAATTGGCTCTCACACTTCGGTCCCCCTGCAGATCACCACAGGGGTCCCACAAGGCTCGGTCCTTGGCCCAATACTGTTTTCCATCTTCCTCAATAATCTGCCCTCAGCCTGTCCACATACATCCACTCACATGTATGCAGATGACACAGTACAGTATGCATCAGGTTCCAACTCCTCTGAACTGGCTTCCAGACTCCAGCAGGACTTCAATAATGTCCAGCTTTGGTTTAGCTCAGATCAACTTTTTCTTAATCCCAAGAAAATGGTCTCCCTAACCTTCAGCATGAGACAGAGACTCTTCCGTCGCCCCTCCATCCCCACCTTCCACACCAATGATGGGATTCCCCTTGAGGTTTGTACCTCATTCAGGTACCTTGGGGTCTGGCTTGACCAGCACCTCGACTTTTCTGCACATATACACGCAATCCACAAGAAACTGCACCCCAAGCTGGGCATCCTATATCGAAACAGGGACTGCATCCCTCTGCCAACTCGCAAGGCAATTGTACAGAAAATGATCCCAATATTCGATTATGGGGAAGCAGTCTACAGTGCTGTTCCCAAGTCCTCCCTAGCCAGACTGGATCCTATCTTCCACTCCTTCTCTCGCTTTGCCCAGACTGCCCCCCCAACCCATCACTGCATCCTCTACAGGTCCTTGGACCTCCCATCACTTCATGACAGGAGAATGGCCAACTGTGCTAGGATGACAGTGAAATTCTGGGCCCAGTCCCTTCCCTCTTATCTCACGGCAGCCCTAACAATTCAACCCCCACCTGTGCACTCACTCAGGAACACTGACTCCTGGCTTCTCTATGTCCCACATATGTCCACCACTACAGGCCAGGCTGCCTTCAAATACCACATGCCTAAACTATGGAATTCCTTGCCAGTAGACATTCAACACACCACCAACATTCAGCACCTCCACTTTCTCCTCAAGGCGCATTTCTCCACCACCACCTGCACGTGCACCTAGCACCACTGGGGGCCAAATGTCTTGCTCTTCTACAAAATCCTGACCACTTACTTAAGTTGCACATTGGCTCCATACTAAGCATTCACTGACCTCTACCCTCAGTTGTTTGATGTGTAAGTAAATGTCTTCTGTTGGCTGCACATAGCTGCTGTACCTGTATGCCTTCTCTGTTTTTATCTCTGTTGTATACTTCTCCTCTACCCCCTTCCCCAAGGACGCATCTGAAATTGAGTGTTATTCCGCTCAGTATGCCTTTATGGTAAAACTTTTAATTAATTAATTAAATAAATTAATATTTTATAGAATATATAACAATGAGTAATACATACAGGAAATGAAATTTTCTTATAGAGTTAAGCCTTAATGTGGAATAAGCAGTTAGTCTGTGGTCACAAAACAATGATGATGTATACAAAGGCTTGTACAATAAATCAAAATTGAACTGACTGTTACTGTATTTATGAAAGATTAATTAAACCCTCGACAAAAGTAGGGACTGTTCTTCTGAATTATAATATTGATATAAAGTAATATTCTATGGAATAAATATTCTATGGAATAAATCACAAGGAGTGACACCTGTGGTGTGTGTATATATATATATATATATATATATATATATATATATATAAATTTTTCTCATAGATTTATAAACCTTAACCCTAGAAAAGTAAACAGTTTGTGTTTTTTTCAGAAAATTGCTGTTGTATTGAAAGGCTCGTGAGAAATAAATACATATACTGGGAAAGTGAGACTGTCTGGAATTTTTTTTTGCTTATAATTTTTTTAGGTCACTACTGAGTTTGGGTTTCTATATAAATTGAAAAATCCCTGTGCAGGGGAAGATAAGTTGTAAGCACCACAATGTAAGAGCCTTGGCTCAGTCCCATCTGAACCAGCACTTTTGCTTCTGCATATACATTTAAACAGCTTGCAGACATCTGCAGGACTATCTACCTTAATATTCAATAGAGTGATCCAGGAGAGGTACCAAGTGCAAATACCCAAAATATAAAAATACATTGCAAACACAGTTTCAACACTTTCTTACAAAACTGCGTAATAAATACATAAATACAAATAATACAATACTCTCTATGTCTGATGATAAATTGAAATGCTATTAATTCCAGGGAGTGCATTCATTATTTAAATATGCATCAGTTCACACAGGATTCAAAAGATGACATCAATTAATAAATATTTAGTGTTGAATCAATAAGGAAAGGAAAATACACTGCTAGTGATTAGTAAACTTGCATAGAATACAGATCAGATACAGTAAAATGCTTCCATTCAGAAAGTACTTTTAGAATGCAGAATGTGACAGCCAGGGGAGATTTGGGACACAATATGGTACGACTAGTGCAAATATATGTTTCAGTATAACATATTGCCTAACAAATTGTGATCCAGGGTGAGCAGAAACACTTTGTTGAGCTGGTTTGGTGTCCGTGGTACTCAGAGGAGGTATTTGATGAGCGGGACATTGAGAGATTTTAAAGGCAGATATATGTGGAGCTTTGCATGATGCAATGCAGAATACTGCAGCATTTTGCAAAGTAACTGTAGTAAACAGTGCAATTTCAAAATCCCTTTGTAATGCAGGAATCTGCCACACTACGTTGCGTCCTGGTGGGCTCCACTCTAGGTCAGAAAAGTGAGCACTGGAGGCATTAGCAATGGTACTAGAGTACCATTAGCAGTGGCATTATCACAGTTTATGACATCAACTTTACATCCTGTTTGGTACAGTTATTATTCATACACATAAAATCCTTAATACGTTTCCAAATGTTCTATGAGTCACCAGCAGAGGGGGAGTGTAGGTTCTTACAATATGTGCTTTTCATAATATGAATTTATATTTAGCACAGAGTCCTCTACTTTCTGTGTTTCTCCCATTGTAAATTAAAGGTAGAGGCAACAGTAGGTGGTCTTAGCCATATATGATATAAAATAACAAATAGGTATCTGGAAACTTCAAGGCTAGAAATAACATTTTGGGGAGTACAAACCCTAGAGCTTAGATGTCATAGTTTAAGAGGTCACCAGATTCCCAATGCAATAGTGTACGAGAGGGTGTTGGTATTAGTGTCATGCCCAGGGGTGTAATAAGTCATAAATCCACATGCCAAGTGCCTTCAGACCCTAGAAGTTTGTTCAAGGCACTACCACCCCCCCCACACACATGCAGTTTGGAGTGTCTTATTGCACTAAGAAAATGGGTTTAGGCTAGTTAAAAAAAAAACAATTGAAAATAAATTGTTATGGTTTTGAAATTACAGGGGTTTTTTTTCAGTCGTTTCTTCAGCTAGATCCAGAAATTGAGTCAGGGTAGTATCTGTAAAGATGACTAGTACAAAATCTGACATCTTTATTTAATTTCCATGAAGAAAGAATTCAGGCTGACAATTTTTTTCTTCCATATAGGTATTTATACTCCCCGGCAGGCCGGCGGCTTGTGTCAGTCATCCATACCGGGCAGCCATGGCCCACTTCCTCGACAGGACCACCAAAGCCGGCCTCGGGGCAGTCATTTTTTTTGCTGAAACTTTAGTTAATCGATTATAAGAAACCCTCCTGTGCTCATAACATCGAGTGTTTATTGTTTGTGTGTGTATTTTGAATGTTAATGTACAACATTCAGTCTGTGTACTGAGAGTCAGTGGAAGTGTGCTTTGGGGAGGGGTGTATCTATGGTGTAGGTAGATTAACTAGGAGAAAAAGACAGTGCTTTCTGTTTTGGTGATATTTTTCTTATTTAACTGTGTTAAAGTACACACAGTAATATTTTCAATATTTCTTGCCATTTTTTTGCTGATTGTTGTGGTGCAGCAGTGCTTAATTTTAGTTTGTTTAAAATATGTGGTTATATTACTGAAGGTTTCAATTTGCTATGCATTACTTAGTGTGTGTGTGAGTATGTGTGTGACGCGTGTCATCAAATCAGACACCTTTTATTGTGCCACATAATAATTTCAGCAATGTGAAGCTGCTATCCACTGCAGCCGTGTGATTTTTGTACTTCTTTGTGGCATCTTTACTGGTACTAGTACTAGTGACTGTTACTGCAGCAGTACAGTACACTGTCCCCTCCCTCGCATGGCCCGTCCCAACCGGTAAAGGTATTCTTTTCCAGGTTTGAATTTCTGATGGTGAGCACTGGTTAGGTGTTGTGCCTTTGTGTCTGCATCTCTTCAGTGCACAGCGCAATCTTAATCTGTCTGTGCATTTGCATCTCTTTAGGGCCCAATCTCCATATGTAATTTAAGTCACAGTTTTTTCTTTGGCTTCCCTTCAGAGTACTGGACAAGTGTGGTGCTTAATTCTGCATGAACATTGTACTCATTAATATGCATTTTTAAGTCAGGACCATCATCACGAGTCACTCAGGATACAAGTCACATTCTTCATCATCACGGTCACAAATGCAGTCACAAATCATGATTCATGAAAATTCACATTACGAATTACATTAATTTTTTTTTCTAGTTACTTGGAGGATGTATTGTAAGCCTGTTTTTTAGTATCTTTCCAGGCTTCACCACCCCACCATTGTACTCATTGATACGTGTTTTTAAGTCTTGGAGTTTTAAGCTACAGCTCATCGGGGCCCGGGGAAGTACAGCCATAGGCATTCACATTTCTTCATCATCATGGTCACAAATGCAGTCACAAATCATGATTTACGATCATGTCATGAATCACAACATACATTTTTTTAATAGTTACTTGGAAGTATTGTAAGCCTGCTGGTCACGGTGCTGAACAGGGATGGGATCCACACCTGGGCCTGGAGGAACAGGCACATCCTGCTCCAGAGGACCTGGTGCTGGACTTGGTGGTGGTGGTTCAACTGCCTCAGAGTCAGAACAGGAGGCGATGCTGGTCCTGCTTCGAGGGGGGGGGACTCACAAGTTTTGAGTGGTCCAACAGGAATGGGCGCCCATGACCTCTACACATGCACACGGTACGATGCTTACCACTATGACGCTCTCCCAAAGCTGCCCCATCCCAGACATTCCCTCACCCTGGTCCATCTTTCCTACTGAGCTCCCTCAGTCTGAGCAATCACTGCTCACACTGTCACACAACACACACACACAGTCACACAGACACAGACAAACAACTAACTACTTATAAAGGTAAGAAAAATAAAATTTACAGAAAGGACAAATTAAGTAAAAAAGAGTACAGAAAAGACAAAAAATGTAGCTTTTAAAAAAGCTGTTGGGTCTAAATCAAAGTTTAAATCTCCTCCTCACTCTGATCTAAAAGTATCAGCAGTCACAAAACACACTACTCTCTCTCCGTCTGCACAGGAGAAAGTAAAAGTGTCTTCTTGTATGACTCACTTTCTTCCTGCCTAGATAAAGAGCATGTGACTTACAGTACTGTAAGCCTTGTGATGTGTGGGGGGCTGCCAAATCTGAAACACCAAGTGGATCACTTAGAATCATAATGAGGAACGCGAAGTCCATTAAAAACAATGACTGCACCTTACTTCGCCTTGCCATTCCTCCTTAACGCAAAGTGGTAATGACTAGGAGAAGTGAGCACTTTGCATTGCCCACTCCACGTAGCGGAGTAGCAACGCGAAGTGCCCACTTCGCGTTCACTTTGCCAGCAAAATTTAAATTCGCTGCATCTCTAATCTCCACTGCTTTTACCCATCTCTCCCTGTTCCCTGACTACTACTATGCCTTCTTTCCCCTTTTCTCTCTTCAATGACACCCTTGCTAACAATGCCATGCTGGCTGCTACCTGCCACCCCCCCATCAACTCTCTTCTTACCTTTCTTTTCCTTCTCTGACAAAACCATTCTGGCTGCCACTCCCCTCACTTACTGCACTTAGTTACAGGATTACTAGACAGCTGCCACATTGATTTGTGTCTGCTCCCTTTTAGTTTTGATTCCCTGCTTTCTCTTTTATTCAGTTTATCTCTGTTGTAAGTTGTCTCAGCATTCTGCTGATGCAACCTATTCCAGTCTGTATTATCATGGCTGCCTACCCTGACAAAATTGTCTTGTAGTTTGTTCTGTGTATTGTACTGTTTGTGTTCTGATGACATGGATCCTTTGTAAAAAAGCCGGCTCGGCTCAAAGGTTGTAACTCCAAAACAGAAATAATAAATAAATGAAATAAAAACATATCTCAGTTCAGGAATTAAATAAAACTGAAACAACGATGGATGTATAGATTTTATTCAGGAATACGTTACTACTAAGAATTGTACAACCTTTTTTTTGGTTAAATTCCAAATTCTGCTGCTTTCATACATAAAATTAGAGGATATTTTATTTTTCTTGTTTAGCAGATAATGTCTTCGGGTACATCACTTTAATAACATTGTTTCCTCTCTTAGTGACAGACAAGACCTTCTATATTGTCACAATAGGAGCAACATGGTCCAGTGCCAGGGATTACTGACAATCTCAGAATGCAGATCTTGCGAGTATAGTGAATGAGAAGGAAAATGAGATTCTTAAAAATCTAAAAGGAACGTACACTATTTGGATAGGACTTTACAAGGATGTGACCACCAACCAGTGGTTGTGGTGCAATGGGGCTTTTTCCTCCTATCAGAACTGGTCTTATCTCAATCCAAACAGCATTCAAGAGCAATGCACTCAGCTAAACATTACAAATGGTGCTTGGAGTGATGTCACCTGCAACTTATCTCTACCCTTTATCTGCTATCAAGGTACTGAGTTATGCTTTTATTTCAATATAGTATATGGTTTGGTCTTGTTAGACATTAACATCTATTGGCTCAATTTTGTTGCACTACAGTTTCAAAGTTGTTGTAGTGCAGTTCAATGATGAAGAAGTTGTTGCAGTACAATTCAAAGGTCAAAGAAGATGCTGTGGTACATTTGAAAGGTAAAAACGTTTTTTGTGCAGTTCAACAAAACTATGTTCAGAGAACTGTCTTTAGTCACTGTTGTTTTCTCTAACTGAATTGAGATTGTAAAAGTGCGACTTACTTTATGTGAAAGTTTGTCCAAATATCAACTTGGTGTCTGCACGTTTTTTTGAAATCCTACAACCATATTCTATTAAAAATAAAATAGGGTCCTCGATACCCAAATTGGCATGTGTTTCCCCCTCGGGGTTCTGAAGACATTTATGACCTCTTTGAGGTTTATAGTGTCTTCAGAACCCCTTCATGGAAACATAGCCTTGTTGTGCATTGTTGCCCAAACACCATTCTATATATGGCAGATAGCAGAGTTAGCCAAAACTGGCTAATCTGAGAAACACATTTTCTGCACATGTTTACATCTGCACATACTCACATATATAGTCTATAATGAAAACATTCAGTATGCATGTATCCAGGCATGCATGTATGGTATATAGACACATTAACATGGACACACACTTGCATATGCACAATCATGAAGATGTTTTTCACACATATGCACAAACACTGTCCCAGAACAATGCTCACATGTGGTCTTTCTCACTGAATCCAGTCAAATATGTCTCTAACGGCTGCTGATGTCTTAGATTCATACTGTGGAAAAACAAAAAAATGCTGACACATTTAAACTTTTATTTCAGATATTTTCTAGATATGCTTGGATTTTTTTCAAAATCCACTTCTGTAGGAATGTGGCGACATTTTAAAAATTCTATCTAATTCCACAGAATTCCATTTGAGATAGAATCCTGAAATCCTGAAAGTGGAATGTTACTTAAACTGCAGTTTAGAAATCTGGGGCTAGATTCATAAAACTTTGCCCTTACACAAATCCAGTTTTGTGCAAGCAAACCAAGTTTTGCCTCGAGCTGGTATTCACAAAAGCCCGGTTTGTGGCTCAGACTGGGTTTGCATGGGGTAGAATGTGGAGGGGGATGGAATGCAAATCACTAGCCCAAGCTGTAAAAGACATGTCCCTGGTGTCAGTGCCCCCCCCTCACGATCACTGATCGCTGATTGCTGGACTGATAGAAAAAAAAATTTTTCTCTGGTGGTAGTGGTTCCCCCTGCAGTTGCCATCCCTGGTATAAAAATGAATATTCCATATTGCAGTGGTTCTTCCTCCACTTGTGATCGCCAGTCACCAGCCTGAAATGAACAATACAGTGTCCCTGGTGTCCAATGGTCCCTTCCACCACCAAATCATCTGCCTTATGTATATATACTGTATATATATATATGGATACCATTTCCCTGGTGTCCATTGTTCCCTCCCCTGCCCACACCCATGCCTGATATATTAACTAATATTCCCTGGTTTACAGTGGTCCCTCTCCCCACCCAATCCCTTGCCTAAACACAGACATAACGATATGTATATCTTCCATGGTGGCTAGTGGTCACTCTCCCCACCCAATCCCTTGCCTAAACACAGACATAACGATATGTATATCTTCCATGGTGGCTAGTGGTCCCTCTCCCCACCCAATCCCTTGCCTAAACACAGACATAACGATATGTATATCTTCCATGGTGGCTAGTGGTCCCTCTCCCACCAATCCCTTGCCTAAACACAGACATAACGATATATGTATATCTTCCATGGTGGCTAGTGGTCCCTCTCCCACCCAATCCCTTGCCTAAACACAGACATAACGATATGTATATCTTCCATGGTGGCTAGTGGTCCCTCTCCCACCCAATCCCTTGCCTAAACACAGACATAACGATATGTATATCTTCCATGGTGGCTAGTGTCCCTCTCCCACCCAATCCCTTGCCTAAACACAGACATAACGATATGTATATCTTTCATGGTGGCTAGTGGTCCCTCTCCCACCCAATCCCTTGCCTAAACACAGACATAACGATATGTATATCTTCCATGGTGGCTAGTGGTCCCTCTCCCACCCAATCCCTTGCCTAAACACAGACATAACGATATGTATATCTTCCATGGTGGCTAGTGGTCCCTCTCCCCACTCAATCCCTTGCCTAAACACAGACATAACGATATGTATATCTTCCATGGTGGCTAGTGGTCCCTCTCCCCACCCAATCCCTTGCCTAAACACAGACATAACGATATGTATATCTTCCATGGTGGCTAGTGGTCACTCTCCCCACCCAATCCCTTGCCTAAACACAGACATAACAATATGTATATCTTCCATGGTGGCTAGTGGTCCCTCTCCCCACCCAATCCCTTGCCTAAACACAGACATAACGATATGTATATCTTCCATGGTGGCTAGTGGTCCCTCTCCCCACCCAATCCCTTGCCTAAACACAGACATAACGATATGTATATCTTCCATGGTGGCTAGTGGTCCCTCTCCCCACCCAATCCCTTGCCTAAACACAGACATAACGATATGTATATCTTCCATGGTGGCTAGTGGTCACTCTCCCCACCCAATCCCTTGCCTAAACACAGACATAACGATATGTATATCTTCCATGGTGGCTAGTGGTCCCTCTCCCCACCCAATCCCTTGCCTAAACACAGACATAACGATATGTATATCTTCCATGGTGGCTAGTGGTCCCTCTCCCCACCCAATCCCTTGCCTAAACACAGACATAACGATATGTATATCTTCCATGGTGGCTAGTGGTCCCTCTCCCCACTGATCACCATCCCAAAAACAGACATACTGTAACTGTTTGCACATCCTCCCTACTGGCAAGAGGTCCCTCCCCTCCCCTACCCGATCTCCATCCCAGTATGAAAGCCCCCTTCCCCAAGGAACACAGACCCAGCCATGTTTCTGTACAGGGATTGTGGCCCCCTCCCTCCAGCCTGTCTCTTGTTGGTGGTTAGTGCCCCCTTCCATATCTGCCTGTAATTCTATGATTATCACACCGGTGTCTAGAGGACCTCCCTCACTAGTCCCTCATCTGGCAAATGATCATTCTATATACCCCATTACTTGGTGTCCAGTCCCCCCCCACCCCCCACCCCAGCAGGTAGTGCCCCACAACCCTGCTCCTCCATCCTGAACCTGAGCCAGCAACCAGCACAGCTCTCCTCTCGACAACCAACGCCGACCGAGCTGTCAATGAACACATACTGTATACATTATGTGTACATTAATTGACATCTCATAGTGAGCTATCAATAAATGAGTGCGTAATGTGTGACAGTATGTGCTCAAGACAGCTCAGTCAACTGCCAGTTGTGGTGGAGAGAGGCTGTTCTAGTCACCAGCTCAGGATGGGGGGCAGGAAGTACTCACCTATTGGGGTGGGGGGTCCACTGACACCAGATAATGGGGTATATTGACTTAACATTTGCCAGATCAGGGTTAGAGAAAGCTGTCCACTAGGCACTGGAGAGATGCTTATAGAGTTATGGGCAGATTGGGGAAGGGAGCCACTAACTACCAATGAGGGACAGGCTGGGGGGGTCGATGATCCCTGTACAGGAATGTGGCCAAGGCTGTGTTACTTGGGGAATGGGGATTGCCATACCAGGATGGGGATTGGGTAGGGGGAAGAGCCACTTGCCACCAGGGACAATGGGCATACAGTTATATCTCTGATCAGGATGGTGATCAGCGGGGAGGAGCACTTGCTACCAGGGAAGATAGAGCTCTGATTATGTCTGTGATGGGGAAAGGGATTGGTTGGGGGGAGTGGGACCACTGGACACCAGGAAAACTGCTGACTATATTTGGGCAAAGGATCAGAAAGAGGGGAGGGCCCACTGGACACCAGGGAAATGTATATAGATGTCGGGAGAGGATAGGGTGGGTGTTGGGTCCACTGGACACCAGGGACATGTTCTTTATATATCAGGCATGGTGTATATGGGGAGGGACCACTGGACTTCAGTGTATATTTCTTATAGATTGGACAAGTGGTATGTGTGGGGGGAACCACTGCCACCAAGGAGGGGATGTAATTCCATAACGGTCTGGTGATCAGCAATCAATGGGGTGGGGGGGGCTGCAGCTGAGAAACTACTTCTGTAACTATCAGGCTGGCACTCAGCACGGGGAACCACTGGTACCAGGGACTGCAGCTGCATATCATTCAGTGTCTGGGAGTGGCCACCCTAAACTCCATGCAGCCTATGCAAATGGCCCATAATGGACATACAAATGGCCACCCTGCACCTTGCATGCCCAATGGGTTCATTTTCATGGCTGCCTCTGTGAATTGGGAATAGCGTACCTGTACTATTCATTGTGAGACAATACTCCTGGCTGCATGTCAGGGCAGCACTAGTGGGGGTAGTGTTCGTGGTACTGGGGTTACCACTGCCTCAACCTAGCTCTATTCTGTGAAAAGTAATTTTGGATACCTGGGTAAATGTAAAGTGCAGTGCAAAACTGTGTGCTGTGCTTTGCAATTTTTTTGTGAATCTAGCCCCTGTGGTTAACATAAACCATGGAATAGTATTTAGCATTTAACATATACCTCAGATTCATTTTCTGAAAACCACAGAATAATATTTTGAGGATTACATGATCCATGGAATGCTATTCCATGGTTTTCATAGATATACTTTTCAAAATTCAGCTAAATTGAAAGGCAAAATCCAAACAACATTCTGGAAACAAAATTGTTATTCCACATAATTCTGCAGGTGGCATTGCACATTCCACACAGCTCTAATATTATCTATGTGTCACGTTAGCATAAAAACAGGATCACTGCACCTTAGTATCTAGGAGTCTGTAATCTTCTGACACCATAATACAGTATTTATGATACCATAAATGTATTCACAACAGATTGTGTCATCACTTGCAGAGATTCTGACAAGTTGGAGACAAAGGCAGCGGTGGAAGAATCTCCTGAAAGTGTATTGGTGTCATGCACCACCCTGCAGCAGGATTTGTAGAAACATGACGGAAAGTTCCCATCCATACACTCACTGCAATGAAAAATGCCTGCATAGTGGCAGAGCTAAGCTGACATATTTTTGTCAGAAGATAGGGTCTGACAGTAATTCCTAAAGCTGAACAGCTGTACTGTTATGGCAAAGTGGAATTGAAGCAGAACTTCTTGCAAATCTATCCACATCTCCCCTAATTCACTAAAATGTGCCCCCCCCCCCCAGTGCATTGTCTTGTGTTAAACAGAGCAGTAGAGACAGAGAGTTTGTTTGGTGGCTTTTGTGTTACAGCACTCAGTGGTCAGTGAACTATTTTTTTTCCAATTGTTTAACCAGAAGAGACACACTAAGCTGAAAGCTTGTTTACAGGTGTGACCTGGGAGCACAGGGAGTTAAGTGATTTGCTCACGGTCACACAGTATGCAAGTGGGGGCTATGGGGATTCAAACCCAGATCTCTAGGTTTGCAGCTAAGAGCCTTAAACCACTGTGCTACTGCTATTTCAGCTTTGAACTTGAGTCTGCAAACACAAAGTACAATTTACAACAGTAGAAGAGTATAACAAAATAATCAGCAGGTTTCCCAGGCCTATCACGGTAGTGCTCTCTCTCTCTCTCTCTCTCTCTCTCTCACTACCTCTACCTTTCTGACCACCCTTAATGCATCATCAGAAACTGGTCCTCAGTGCAGTAAAAAACATAAAGATTCACTTTTTCTTCATATCAGATTTAGCAATTACTTCGACCTACCATGCAATGTTACAAACATGCAGCATATGTAAAATTATAAAGAGAGCTAATACAGCATTTGTTTACCTATTGTATTCAAATTTGATTACATTAACTTCAAAACTCCACCCCCAGTCAGTTACACCTGTCCGAGTCTAACTTGACTAAATACAAAGAAGAGCAAGCATGTGTCAATGCCGAACGTTTGCTTGCTGGCATTAGCATTGGAAGTGCAGACGTTAGACAGATGCAGAGTAGGAATGGCAGTGAAGTATTGAACTGATGCCAGCCCCATCCCCACCCTGCAGAGATGGACAGGCATTGGGGTGTGCCTTTGGGTCATCGCCCATAACGCTCACACCATTTTACCTCACCCTATCCTGCAGACACTGACAAGTGTCGAGGTGTGCCTTGGGTGTTCAGGCTTTACACTCACTCAACTCAATATGGAAAAATACTGAAATGGGTGCAGTATAAGAAAATGGGGTGAACTTTGGGGCCAAAAAGTCCAAGGCTCACCTTGATGCCTGTCACTGGCTACAGGGTGGGGGTGGAATGGCATGAGCATTACTGTCGATAATCCCAAGTCACACCCCTGATGCCTGTCACTCCCTACAGGGTGGGATGTTATGGTCAGAAACCATAATGCCCTGGGCATTTCTTGCTATTTTCACTCCAAGTTTTCAACATGGGCTTTTTGTGACCCCACTGCATGAACAGTGACACTATCAGTTCATTAGCCGGAAGGTGATATTGCACGGCTGCTGTGCCATTTGGTGCCACAGGTGTGAAAACACATTTCAGGCAGGATGTGAAAAATGACAGCTGTACTGTTCATGAAGAGGTGTTAAAAATGGCAATGTTGAAAATCTGGAGTGAAAATACATTATAAAACAAGCATTTGTCAATGCCAAATGTTGGCTTGCTGCCATTGAGAGTGCAGGAGTTAGAGAGATGCAGCATAGGAATGGCAGTCAAGTAGTGAACTGATGCCAACTTACCCCCACCCTGCAGAGAGTGACAGGCATTAGGGTGTCCCTTTGGGTGTTTGGTAGTGCAGTGCGGGAAAACATGCTGGGCAGGATGTGAGAAATGACAGCTGCACAGTTCATAAGGAGGTACAAAAAAATGCCAGTGTTGAAAATGTGGCATACAAACATACGAAATGTGCGGAGTTACAAGGGTGCATGGGTAATATGCAATGCACGCTTGCAACAATGCCATTTTATGGGCGTTTGGTACCAAATTTTCAACATAGGCAGTTTAGCACCTCTGCTCATGTACAGTGTCACTGTCATTTCCTCAAAGTGTCCCAAGAAGTGATTTTGCACAGCGTCCACGCTATTCTGCGCTGGGAGTGCAAAAACACATTTTGGGCAGGGTATGTTAAATGACGGCTGTACTGTTCATCAAGAGGTGTGGAAAAATGGCAATTGTGAAAATCCAGAATGAAAATATCATGAATGCACAACAGTACAAGCGTGGATGCGATCTGCCAAGGCACGCTCATAACACAGTCATTTTATGGAGTATCAGCTCCAAATTTTCAACATAGGCATTCTAGGAGCTCTGCTCATGAACTGTACCACTGTCATTTTCATAATCGGGCCCAAACACTGATTTCCCACAGTGACTGCGCCATTGTGTGCCGGAAGTGTGAAAACACATTTCGGGCAGGATGTGGGAAATGACAGCTCTACTGTTCACAAGGAGGTGTACAAAAATGCCAATGCTGAAAATCTGGCGTTAAAATATTGGGAATGCGCAAAGTTACAAGCCTGCATAGCAACTGCACAACGCACGCTCATAAAACAAGCATTTGTTGGATTTTTCCCACCAAGTTTGGAACATAGGCTTTTTGAGAGGCCACCTCATGAATACTGGCACTGTCATTTCGTTAATGGGTCCGAAAGGTGATTTTGCACAGTGACTGTGAAATCACCTTTTAAGGCCGATTAATGCCATGACAGTGACAGAATTCATGAGGAGAGGCCCCAAAAACTCCATGTTGAAAATTTGGTGCCGAAATTCCAAGAAATGCCTGAGATATGCAGCAAAGTTGAAACAACCCTATTCACTCCATTATACAGCTTACCGGCATTTCCTCAGTTCGAGGTCGGTTTTGAAGAGTGCAGACATGTTCCCGATCCACGGAAGATTGTCGCACGGACTCAGAGATAAGTATGGGGTGGGGAGGTGAGGGAGGCAGGGTGCACAGTGGTGGAGTGCGGGTGGGGAGGGGGGGCATTGAGACTGCGAGGACAGTTTTGGAACTGGCGGAAAAAAAAAGGGAAACCATTGCGGACAGTTTTCGTGTTACAGGGCATTTGTACGCTGGGTGGGCTCCCAGCATGCCACCTAACTGTTTTTTGGGGGTGTCAGTAGCTGATGGGGGTTGGGCACCCTCATTGGCACACAATATGGGAGTCATGCCGATGGGATTGGGAACCCCGATCGGCAAACAAAGAAAGTGGGGGCGAGCTGAGGAGATTGGGCACCCCTCGGTATTCAACAATTGAGGGTGATGCCGATGGTAGTGGGCTCCCCATCGGTGTACAAAGCGAGGGCTGTGAGCTGAGGGGTTGGGCACCTCGGCAATTCAACATTTGGGGGTATGCCGATGGGGAGTGGGCTCCCTCGTCGACTCACTAACTACAAGGGGGGTTACCCGACAGAGAATGGGCACCCCGATAGTCGGCAGCCTGAGCCACTTGCCGACCATGTTCATAACGGCGGCAAGCACGGCAAGCAAAGGACGGCTGCGTATGATGAGCTTTGCTCAGATTGCAGCTGACCTTTGCTTAGATGTGTTCGCCTCATTATACATGCATGGTGTGGTGCCAGCATGCAGGCTGATTGGGGAATGAGGGACGCACCTACTGATGCGTGCCCTGCATTTGCCCAACAGCAACCGTGCCCCCCCCAAACCCATACTACCGCAAGATGTTGCTTGAGCAAGCTAACATAAAAATTGTGAAGACACAAGGAAGCACAGAAACTGTGCAATGCACACCCATAATGCAATTATTTTGGGGATTTTTTTATACCACATTTTCAACATGTGCATTTTGGGACCTCTGCTCACGAACAGTGGCACTGTGATTTTCTTAATCTTTCGCGAACATTGATTTCGCACAGCACCCTCACCCATTGTATGCCACAAGTGCGAAAACATATTTCAGGCAGGATGTGAAAAATTACAGCTGTACTGTTCATACGATGGTGTACAAAAATAAAAATGTTGAAAATCTGGAGTAAAATATAAAAAAATTATGAAGTTACGCATATGCGTAGAAAATGCACAATGATGCTGGTAACACAGTCATTTTTTTGGAGTTGTCACCAGATTTGCAACATGGGCTTTTTGGGACTTCTCCACATGAGCACTGTCACTATGATTTTCTTAATCTATCCTGGACATTGATTTCACACAGCAATTGTGCCATTGTGTGCCACATGTGCGAAAACACATTTTGGGCAGGATGTGAAAAATGACAGTTATACTGTTCATAAGGAGGTGTGGAAAAATAGCAATGCTGAAAATCTGGAGTGAAAACATTAAAAATTTCTTAAAGTTATGAGCGTGCATGGGAACTGCGCAATGCATGCTTGTAGCACAGTCACTTTTGGGAAGATTTTACCAAATTTGCAACATATGCTTTTTGGGAGCCCACCTCATGGACAGTGACAATATAATTTTGTTAATCAGTCCCAGAAGGTGCTTTAGTGAAGTGACTGCAAAATCACCTTTCAGGACTGAATAATGACATGAAAAGTGACTGAGTTTATGAGATGGGGTCCCCAAGAACCCCATGTTAAAAATTTTGTGTCAAAAGTCACAAAAATGGCTGAGATATCCACCTAAACTGAAACCCCCCCATTTATGCCATTGTACAGCTTACTGGCATTTCTTCAGCATTTCTTCAGTCGGCTTTGAAAAGTGCAGACGTGTTCCCACTCCACCAAAGATCATCACGCTGGATTCTGGAGGTAAGTATGGGGTGAGGGGGGTGTGCAGAGGGTGGGTGCAGGTTGGGGGAGGGGACCTGATTATCGAGGGACTATTTTCTGTGTTTCAGGTTACAACAAAAATAATTTAAAAAACCACTGAGGACAGTTTTTTTTACAGGTGTAAGAGTTTTGGGGGTCATATTAGCAAACTGGGTTGGGTTCCCACTATGGCACACAAGGGGTGGGGCGGGAGCAGGAAAATGCTGATGTGATGGAGGGTTAAACATCCTGACAGAGATTGGGCACCCATTGGCAAGCATGTCTGTGTAGTGGGAAGATGCCAAGGAGGATTGGACACCCCCCCTTGGCAGATTGGGGTCAGGGCACTGAAGCCAATGGGGACTGGGACCCCCATTGGAAAGTGTGTCTGTATCTGGGGGGGGATGATACTAAGGGGGACTGAGCACCCCCTCATCAGACAAAACACAGCAAAGGGGCACATATGCCGAAGGGAACTGGGCTCCCTGTTGGCAAACAAACTGGGGAAGGGACATGCCAACAGAGGGATTGGGCAACCCCGAAGTTGCCTTGCTGGGGACTGTTAGAGGCGGACGACGACAGCTGCTACCATGTTTACTGAAATGTTACACCAAGCAAGGCCCGCCTCGCAATGAGGGTGCACTCCCTCATTGCAGTGGCACAATTGTTTCATGTTGGTAGCACGCTTGCAGGCTACTGTCATAGCCAGCATGCTCCTTCATTGGTGACACACAGGCGAGCCCCAAAAAGCAGTGGCAGCATTGGCCACTACACTGCCGCACCTCCACAACCTGCTTCTCCAGCAAGCTGCCACAACATGTTTCTTGCGGATGTGTGCAAGCAAACATAAAAATGGGGGATGGATATTTCAGCAACAAATACTAGGTGAACTAGTGAATATACCTGCAAACGGATATCTCATCTTCATGTCTGCTAAACATTCTGCACAGTGATGTGGACAATCACAGCAATGTGAATGTATCAAATCTATTTTAAATAAATGTATTCTTAATTGTTTAAATACAGCTTGCATTAATTATAATGCAGACTCTATTTAAATTGTAACTAATATGAAAATATGATTGAACGAGTCATACAAAGAGAAGCTGCCATACATCGCTGTGAGTCCTTGCAATGTGGACGACTCAGACAAAACAGTGGCAGTTTAAGTGTATGCAGTTACTTTATGTGTGAAGCAACAAGGGTGTAAAATGTCAATGGGACATTTAGGCAAATAAAAAAATACTTTACCTTTTACTTTTTAAACACAATTAATGAATGGCATGCAAAAAGTGCACTTTTTATAAAGTCTGCAGGGCAGCGGGACAGGATGTGCATCCCTGACTGTGTTATAGAATCAAAAGGAATGTTGCTAGCATGCTCATTCCATAGCTCTAAACTCTAAAAATCAAAAAGGTGAAATAATGTGCTGTTGTTAGTGCGTGCCACAGTCAATGAACACATTCTCCCTTCTTGTGATCAAACGTTTCACATTTTCCTGGATAGCTCAAATGCTGCACAGCAAAGGCACATGTTCTTTTTCACAAATGAGGGAAGAACTCCTGGGAACTATATGGTGGAACTGATTCTAATTTGAAGGATATATTCCCTCATTTGTGAAAAAGAGCATGTGCCTTTGCTGTGCAGCATATAAGATATCCAGGAAAATGTGAAACTTTTGATCACAAGGAGGGAGAATGCGTACACTCGGTGTGGCGTGCCCTGACAGTAGTGCATCATTTCACTTTTTTGAATGTTTGATTTTTGAATCATAGACTGAGAGTGTCAGCAATTATCGTAGCTCCCAACTAATCCACTGCTGTCGTATTGCGCTGTCTGCCTGACTGCTCTGTGAGGTGAAAACCCCGCGTTGTCACTCCCATACAGTACTCACAGACTTTGCCTAGACCATCTCTCTTCCCCTGATCTCCCCCTCTTTACTACAGTATTATTTTGTCACTAACATACACAATGTACTTTATTTGTTGAATTCAGGCTCACAGATTTGACTTCTGAGTTGGGGAAATTTTGTGCTGCTCATCTCCCCGCATCATGCAATGCACAAATACAAACAAACGCAGTGGCAGAAAGTGTAGTAGCCAAAAACAAGGAGTGACAGCAGGAGGGCAGAAGTGTGGAGGTCTGACCTGGTATGCAGCGTCAAACTGATCTTTCAGTGAACATCATGATCCTGCTCTCTCTCTCTCTCTCTCTCTTTCTCGCTCTGAAAGCTGCCTTCAGTTGTTAATCAGTGAAAACTAAGGTAAAAAACTCGCTAAAAAATTAACAGTGTTAAAAAAAATCTGTGAGAAAGCATGCAGTGGGGATGTGCAGGTGAGAGAGAGTTTTGAGATGCAGTCGGGATGTGCTGCTGGGAGAGGGAGTTTTGAGATGCAGTCAGGGAGTGCTGCCGGGAGAGGGAGTTTTGAGATGCAGTCGGGGAGTGCTGCTGGGAGAGGGAGTTTTGAGATGCAGTCGGGGAGTGCTGCTGGGAGAGGGAGTTTTGAGATACAGTCGGGGAGTGCTGCTGGGAGAGGGAGTTTTAAGATGCAGTCGGGGTGTGCTGCCTGGAGAGGGAGTTTAGAGATGCATTCAGGGTGTGCTGCTGGGAGAGAGAGTTTTGAGATGCAGTCGGGATGTGCTGCTGGGAGAGGGAGTTTTGAGATGCAGTCAGGGAGTGCTGCCAGGAGAGGGAGTTTAGAGATGCAGTCAGGGTGTGCTGCTGGGAGAGGGAGTTTTGAGATGCAGCCAGGGAGTACTGCTGGGAGAGGGAGTTTTGAGATACAGTCGGGGAGTGCTGCTGGGAGAGGGAGTTTTGAGATACAGTCGGGGAGTGCTGCTGGGAGAGGGAGTTTTGAGATGCAGTCGGGGTGTGCTGCTGGGAGAGGGAGGTTTGAGATGCAGTCAAGGTGTGCTGCTGGGAGAGGGAGTTTTGAGATGCAGTCGGGTGTGCTGCTGGGAGAGGGAGTTTTGAGATGCAGTTGAGGAGTGCTGCTGGGAGAGGGAGTTTTGAGATGCAGTCAGGATGTGCTGCTGGGAGAGGGAGTTTTGAGATGCAGTCGGGGTGTGCTGCGGGGAGAGGGAGTTTTGAGATGCAGTCGGGGAGTGCTGCTGGGAGAGGGAGTTTAGAGAAGCAGTTGAGGTTCATCCGTCAGAGCACTCATACAGGTCACAAGTAAGAACTCAGAAGATCTGTAATGCTTTATAATACTTCATTATAAAAGTGGTAACATACTATGGTGTTTACTATACTTCAGTGGCAATCAGTGAAGGGGGGCGGGGCTGGTGTTTCCTGGGAGCCTGCCTCACATAATGCATGATGTAGCTGACTGGGCTGTAGGAGTTTGGGATCTGACTTGGTCAGCACGTAATTGGGTTGGGCTTCTGGAAATATGTGAAAATGAAGTGTTATGAGAATAGCATTAATTAGTTTGTAACTCGAATACAAAATAACATCAACAATTTATTAAATTCTTACACTGCAGCGAGGAAGTAAAACAATCAGTGATCCCAACAAGTGCATGGGATGAATAAACTGAATGTGAATCATGACTGTTCCTGCTAAGAACTGTTGCATGCAAAGCAGAGTCTCTGTCTGTCTCCCTGACAGCAGGCAGCATTTAAAGGAGATAGGAAATGGTTGTGCTTAAATTTAATGAAGTTTTATCCTCAAATCATTGTGCAGTGTGTTTTTTTTTATGTGTGTCAGTTACTTATTAACCTTTCTCCTAACACTATCCATTTTTGTCCACTTTCACCACAGCCTGTTTCAGCTCAGTAAATTCCTTCAGCCTGTAAGCTTAGCTCGTACTGTGTATTTCAGCTGGGTTCTGTGATGACATTTATATTATACAATGGGGGCTTATATTCCAGCACTGTGATTGGCTAACTGGCACCTTTCAGGTGTTGTAAATTCTAGCATTACCAGTGCAAAAGGTGCCAGTCAACCTGATCTCTGGAATCAGTCCGATCCCCAACCATGACACTGGAACCTCACCATCTTGAAGCCCCGGTAAACCGCCCCACTCCAGTTTTCTCTGCCCACCCCCACCCCCCCAACCACCACAAGGTAAATCAGAGCACAGGCTGTTAAAATCACCTCAAAAATTTCTGCTCCTTCCGGCACTGCTTTTAAAAAGGGGGAAAGTCTGAAAATACTGTTTAAAAACTCACCACATATCGAAGCTTCTGTCAGTGTGATCATGCTTACAGGCCAGTGACAGACAGTGGCTTTTCTGTCTTCTCCTTCCCGGATTGTGCGTTTCAACATCACTGCAATGCAGAGTAATGGCGGAGCATGGCTTTCTATTGTCTCCCTCTCAGCTACTCCACAGATGGTTACTGGACTAATTTTCTGTCACAGCAGATTAGTGATAAACAACTCTATGATGTTTTTTTTTCTTTTTCTAAATCACCCTTACCCCGCTTTACTTGTACGTACACACTCACTGCGCAGCTGCCACCACCACTCGTTCACTTTACCAATGGAAGTAACAGCACCAGCTAACGGTCACTGCCAGCTCACCTATTCTGCTGCAAACTAAAAAGAAAATCTGGCTAAAACAGCATTAATACAAAACATACAACAGTATCAGTTGGGGGAGGGGGAGCATCTCAATATTCTATCTACCAACCGGGACGATTTTTTTTGGTGCAACAATAAATTAAATAAAATAACATTTCAAGTGGCCCTAAACTCTATTTTTCTTTAAATTTGTTTTACAAAAACTGAAAAGAGACATTGTATAATCATAATAAACCACTCCAGGGTGTGGATGATGCTGGGATTTACCCACGCCTGGATGGTTTGTTCACGAGGCCGAATCACACCAGGCATGGGTAAACCCAGCATCACCCACACCCTGTCATGGTTTATTGCTGAAATTGCCACCAGGAGGGGAGAGAGAGAGAGAGCAGTTGTTTCACAGCTAACTGCCAGTTCAATAGGGAAACCCACCTCGCATCACGCAAGAAGTGATTTAATGTGCAAATACTTGCTCAAGACACACTGTTTTGTGACTAGTGTCACAGTGGGAATGTATCACTGTTGTGATCTCTCTAATTTTAAACAGCAGTTTGTGTTTTTTTTTTTTATGAGAACCCCATCTGACTTGAATAAAACTACGATCTGTCAACACAATAGGAACACTTTCAAACATCAACAAAACTCAGTCAGTGTTTGTATATGAAACTACTGACTCAAGCCTAGTAATGGGCTGAAAAATATTTTGCCAGTGACATTCCCACCAAATTGGCGATTTTGCCATGAGAGAAAGTTTGTGAATTTTTAACATTCCGAAAAAAGTTTCACACGGCAAAAGTGACACTTTTATTCATACCCTGCCACTTAGAAGACCCCCCCCATTCCCTGATTTCCGCTTACAATAAAATATTTACACCCTGGTGATGTAGTGGAACTTCCTCCCTATCCCCAATTGCCCCTTCACATATGCGCTTTCCTTCCTGGTGGTCTAGCTCTCCCTCCCCTTCCCCAATGTCTGTTGCCTTGTCTGTATTAAAAAAATACACATCTCTGTAGACGTCCCTCCCCCGATGCCTGAAACCCCCCTCTGAAAATGTATTTATATATTTATATTCCTGGTGGTCTAGTGATCTTCTCACCCCCACCCTGTTAAAGAATGACTCAGTCATGACATTGCACACCCATCCCCATGTCTGGTCTGTGAGACTGCGACCAGCACAGCCCTGCTCTCACCTCCATGGCTGGTCACAGACTGCAATATGAAAGAGCCCTGTCTACAGGCTGCAGCTATGAAGGAGCACCATTATCATATCACAGTCTGTGGCCAGTCGTGGACGTGACAGGAGGGCTGTACTGGTCTCAGTCTTGCAGACCAGGAATGGGGATGGGGGTGCGGGGTGGCGGCTGAGTCATTACTTAAGAGGGTGGGGGGTGGCATTAGGCCACCAGGAATACAAATATATAAAGACATTTTCAGAGGTGTGGCTCAGACATCAGGGGAGGGACTACTACTACAAAGATATATATTTTTTAATACAGACAAGGCAACTGACATCCGGAAGGGGGAGGGAGAGCTAGACCACCAGTAAAGGATAGCGCATATATGAAGGGGGGATCAGGGATAGGGAGGGGGGTTCGCTAGACCACCAGGGCAGTAAACATTTTATTGTAAGGTTAAATCAAGAAAAGTGAGGGGGGTCTGCTAGGCCTCCAGGGATGTGGTATTTCACTTGAAAGGGTGGAATTTCACCAGGGAAAGGGTGAAAATCTGCCATTTGAGGGTGAAATGTCACCATTTTCCAGCAGAAATTTTGCATGTTGCTCCAGCAAAAAATCTTGCGAAATGTGCAAATTTCTCTAAATTTTTTGAGGGGCAAAATATGTTAATTTCACCCATCTTTACTCAAGTCCCAGTGTTTTATGTACAGTATAGGACATTTGCAGGGCCTGTATCTGTTTTGCATATGTACTGAAAGTAAAAGTGAACTGAGGTTTTGTAAGCCCAACCGTACCTATGTTGCCCTGTTCTGCATTCCATCTCAAGTGTGGAACTCAGGAGGATGCAAATAATTTACAATAAGGTGGGCCATTATGCAACTAACTCCCCCCGAAGGCACCACTGCACAGCACTGGATTCACTACACTGACCTTCCCTTATACACTGGCTTCAGTACCCACTCCTGTGCACAGAATACAAACTCACAAATGCCTCTTCCCCAACAGGCCTAGTCGGTCTGCTGATGCCCAAACTTCCAGGTAGACTGCTCTGTGGTTCCAACAGGAGGCTCCTGAAAGTTCCTAGGGCTAGGATGGTAACAAGTAGCAAGCCATTCTCCCACACTGCTCCAAAGCTATGGGATGCCCTTCCTGACCATCTACAGACTGCCAGCTGTCTGAATGTCTTCAGGAAAGAGCTCAAAGTGCACCTGCTGGAAAACAGTGTCTGCACATGCTTGCAGTAATAGTCAATAGACACTAAAATGCCTCTGCCTGAATGAACCACTTTGTAAGCTGAATGGTGCCAAAATGCTCCATTGAGACCAACAGCTTGTTTCCTCGTGCTGTAGTTGCCCGTGTTAACAATCTGTCATTGTTTGTAATCACCTCCTGTCTAGTGTCATGTGTTACTATGTTTCAATAATGGCGTGTACAGTACCTATGAAATGTAAAGCACCTCGTAAAACATTGTCTGATCCTGTAATTGCCTTGTTTCTTTGTAAGTTGCCAAAGATCTAATAAGTCTGCATGTAACTAATTCTGGGTCACCCCTTAAAAAGGGACCTTTTGGGCCCAGTGGGCTTACCCGTTTAACAAAACTGAAATAAATAAATTATTTAATTAAAACAATTTATGTATTTATTCATAGATCAGTTATATTTATTCATAGATAGGTTATCATAAAATATTAATTTAATCTTGTACTGTATAGCTATGTTTCGTTGTTATTTATATCTGTTCCTACCTTTAATGCCTTTTATGAAATACCTGAAATGTTTGCTAGAGTACACAATTCGAGGTCACAGAAAGGAAGAACTGAATGGTACTCTTCATGTAAATGTTTGTTACCAAATAACAGACATTCCTTGTTATCCATGCTTACTTATAAAAACAATAGAGTTAGGGCCTGATTCACAAGTGGATATGCACCTGTGGAAGGGTACTTTTTGGGCCTGTGAAACACAGAGATCCTGCTCCTTACATGTGGTGACCTCCAGGCATTCACAGTCCCATACTGCGTTTCACTAGTGCACGTGATCCTATGCTACCAGCACTCATGTGCACATGGCTGAGCTGGAGGCAGGTACATGAGCGGCAGTACTTGTGTGCCCGGCTCTGTAGCTGAACTCAGTGATGCAGATGGCTGGTAGAAGGGGCAGAATCTGTACAATCTAAAGAGCTGCCAAAGCACTCATGCATACCCTTCTGCCCAGCACATGATGATTCTACGTGTTTTATCAATGTTCTCCACAACTGTCTCCAGCCCTCCAAGCCCACCACAATGTGGTCTTGAGCATCAACCAATGCTTTTTAGGACAGGAATATGGCAGTCCTTGAACTTCGTATCCCTCCAGTACATGCTTCGTGCGGAACTCGGGAACCACTCCAAGCATCACTCTGTGCATGGCTCCTGGGGATTGTGAATAGTGTCAGTACCAAAACAGAACCAAACCATCCATGAGATTGTATAGCAAATAAGCACAACTATTTACTGAACTGCATAAACGATGCAAAGCAAAGCTCACAGTATATATCAGAAGGGAGATGCCACTGTTTCAAATAGATAACCTGACCAGTTTCAGACATGCACACTTCATCGGGAACAGCCAGAGGGCTGCAGTGTGTGGTCTTAAATAATGCATAATTAAAGTAAGAGTGCCATTAATGTAAATATTGCAAATCATGACTATTAAAAGCTTAAATAAATAAATAAAATGATGCTGCTGCTAATATAATTATTGCCTATCACTAAATAGAGAATAATAGATAGGCAACTGTGTGTTATGAATTTTTTTTACAAACCCGAGGTGTATGATGACCCATAAACCTCGAGAGCGAAGCTCAAGAGGTTTATTAGGTCATCACACACCGAGGGTGTGTACAAAAAATCCATAAAACACACAGTTGTCTATTTTTTATAATCACTGGTGTAGAGTTTGCTCAGTGTGTTCCCTATGTACAGACACTCACACACACACACACACACACACACACTACGTCACAGACACTGACTGTCACACAGACACACACACACATACACACACACACACTCTTTCCCTTTCTTCCCTCTGCTTACTTTACTTTTTTCTGTTAGGTGTCAGCCACGGCTCATTCCAGGTAGGGTCCATCCTGGATTTCAATGGGAGTTGGCGCGTCTGCTGATTTGTGGGCATAGTGGGAACAACCAGATATTTATTTTGTGCTTGAAAGGCAGGCTCAACCAGATAAAGATAAACATGAACAGAGAAACAGAAATAAACAAAAGTGGCTCCTCGGTAAATGGAAAACCAAGCCACCATTTTTTAATTACTGCTTGGCCTGCCTACAAGCAGAGCAGGAGCCAATGAAGTGGCTTGATATGCTTGAGTGACAGACAATGGACACTAGCGGTGAAAAAATGTTTAACAAAGGCCATAATAACTCGATTTCGGGTTGTTATGGCGTTTGTACTGTGCATGAATTCAGGTTATTAAAGGGGGCCACCAGTAATTATTACATAACTATACCTCGCTATGAAATAGCATAAAACAATTATTCTAGTATCAAGAAAAGAAAGAGTATGCTATATGGCATGTTAATTTAAGAGAAAACCTGGAGCAGTCCTGTTATGTACCCACATATGTCCTGCTTGACTAAATTTATTTTCTGGTCAACTATATCTTTTGGTCCACTGCAGCTCTGCAGTAGAATTATAAGAGAGAATAAATGTGAAATGGCATCACTGTAGGTGATAAATCATCAATACATAAATAACCAACTACATAAAACTGATGCAGCTAATATAATGCCCAGGGAAAGTACATTAAAGAAAAATCAGCATAATACAGAGAGGTCTGAGCATCTCATGTTTCTTTAAGGAATAGAACCACATCAAAATTATCACTAAGACCAGGGGCTCTTAATGCCCCAAGCTGATATATCCAAAACACTTCTCTGTGCAATATTTTGATATTCAAATGTCCTCCCCCGGGGTCCAACAATATGTTGTCTATGCCAGTAAAGACAACATCATGTAGAGCCCTTCACCACCAATGTCTGCTGGATTTAGATGTCGATTAAGTCTCCCAACTGTGGCTTCTGCTAGAAGTAGGGAAATCTTGGACTTCCTGAAGGAGGCGTTCCTTAGGCAACTAATCAGTGACCCCACTCATGATGTTGGCAATACTAGACATGGTACATTTCAGACAATCAAGAGTGAGAATCCATCTCAGTGCCAACTTCTTATGTTTGCTTATGCGTGAAGTGCACAAGAAACATATTGAGATAGTAGAGCACTGCAGAGCTGTGGCAGTATTTTGGCCAACGCAGCAGACACTTTAATGAGCGCATCCCTCAACCACCAATTAATTCTGAAGCTGCTGATGATGGCAGTTTCAGAGCGAACGCAGAACTTGAAAGAAATCTGCCAGTACAATCAGGGGCAGTTTCATCATTGCAGTGACAGTCCCCCCTCCCTTTCAACCAGGTACACAGCAGAACAAATAATTTAAATATTAGCTCCCTCCCACTGCTGCTGCCTGCCCCGCACCCTCCGTTCTCGATCCCCTGCCAGCACTGGGGTGCTCAGTCCCAATGTCAGCATGTATCCCCCTCCCCCCATTAATATGGCACACTGGGAGCCCACCCCAGTGTGGCAAAAAATACTTTGATGTTTCTGACAGTGGGATGCCCCCCCACTCCCCTATGTTCTCAGCTGACTTTGGGGTGCCCCATCCCCCGATCAGCATTGATCCTCCTGCTCCAGTACTCTGGAACACTGGGAGCCCACTCCAATGTGCCAAAATCCATTTTGTTAATATTTCACCTGTAAAAAGGAAAACAGTCCCACAATGACTTTTTTCAAACCTGAAAAAAAAAGAAAACGGTCCCTAGTCATTCCCGCCAGCCCTGCTCCCCCAACCCACACCCTCCCTCTGTGCACTCCACCTCCCCACACACACCCTCACCCACACTTACCCCCAGAGGTCAGAAGCAGAGATCTTCTGTGGACTGGGAACATATCTGCACTTCAAAGACCAACCAGGAACTGAAGAAATGATGGTAAGCCCTGTAATGTCAGTAAATGGGGAGTTTTCAACTTAGTTTGATATCTCAGCCAATTTTTGGAGTTTTGGTCCTAATTTTTCAACATGGGGTTCTTGGGACGCCACCTTATGAACACTGGCACTGTCTTTTCCTTTCTCAATCCAGAAAGATGATTTTGCGGTCGCTGTGTGGAATTACCTTTTGGGACCAATTAATGAAATGACAGTGCCACTGTTCATGAGGTGGGGTCCCAAAAAGCCCTTCTTGCAAATTTGGTGAAAAAAATCCAAAAAATAACTGCATTATGAGCGTTCATTGCGCAGTTTCTACACACACTCATAACTTCATCAGTTTTAAATATTTTCACTCTGAATTTCCAACATTGCCATTTTCTCACCTCCCCCATTATGAACAGTGCAACCATCATTTTTCTCATCCTTCCCAAAATGTGTTTTTGCACCTGTGGCGCAGAATGGTGCAATCACTGTATACAGCCAACTTTTGGGACAGATTAACGAAATCACAGAGCCACTGTTCAATTGGGAGTCTAAAAGGCCATGTTGAAAATTTGGTGAAAATATTCCAAAAAATGACTGCATTACAAGCATGCATTGCACAGTTTCTATGCACACTCGTAACTTTGTCCCTTTTTCATATTTTCACTCCAGATTTTCAACATTGCCATTTCTTCACCCCTCCTCATGAACAGTGCAGCTGTCTTTTTTCACATTCTGCCTGAAATTGGTTTTTGAACCAGTGGCACAGAATGGCACATTTGCTGTGTGAAATCACCTTTTGGGATTGAGTAACAAAATGATACTGCCACTGTTGAAAAGGTGAGGTCCCAAAGAGTCCATGTTGAAAATTTGGAACAAAAATACCAACAAACGCCTGGGGCATTAGAGTTTCTGACTGTAACGCCCACCCTATACAGACTGAAAGGCATCGGTGGGGTGACTTGCGGTCATTGGCTGTGATGCTCATGCCATTCCACCCCACCCTCACCCTGCAGCCACTGACAGGCATCAAGGTGTGCCTTTGGATATTTGGCCCTAAAGTTCACTCCTTTCTCCTCTACTGTATCCATCTCAGCTTTTTTCCTTATGGAATGGGGTGAGAGTAAGGGCAGAAGACCTCAAGACACACTATGACACCTGTCAGTGTCTGCAGGGTAGGGTGAGGTGGAATGGCATGAATGTTATAGCCGACAACCCAAAGACCCCCCCCAACCCCTGTCAGTCTCTGCAGGTTGGGGTGGGGTTGGCGTCAGTTCAATACTTCACTGCCACTTCTATTATGCATCTCTCTAACTCCTGCACAACCAATGTCAATACCAGCAAGCAAACATTCAGCATTCACAAATGCTTGTCTTATTGGATATAATAGGCCTCTTTGCAACATTTCAGCATGAATGGCGTAATCACGCACTGTCTTCCATAAATAGTAGTTCATTCAACTTTATATCTGTTTCACTCCAATGTCTTCAACTTACGGGCTTTTCTCATGCTGTGGTGCCCAACTCTCAGTGTTGAATCATACATTACAGCTATGACATCATGCTGCTCAACAGACAGCTGTGAAATCAAACGACACAAAGGTGAGGGCCTTGCACTCAGGAGGGGAGATTTTTAAAATATGGCTGTGTGCTTCAGGGATTTCTTGGCCGGGGGATGAACTGGGTGGAGTAGAGGAACAGTTGGGGAAACTAAAAGGGGACACAGTGAAAGCAACAAGCCTCTGCATGAAGCAAAGGAGCAAAAGAAAGAGAAAAAAGAGACCACTCTGTGACTCTCAAAACAGGTGGCAGAAAAGGTAAAAGATAAGAGTGTAGCATTCAAGGTACAAGGAAATGCAGATGGAGAAGGATAGTGATGTGTATCAGGTAAAACAGAGGGAAGCTGGGAGAGCAGTAAGGAGTGCAAAGGTGCAGACTGAAAAGAGAATAGCTAAGGCAGTAACAAAATAGGACAGGACATTTTTTAGGCATGTAAATGGAAAAAGGAGGACTAAAGGTGGGACTGTAAGATTAAGGGTATCCAGTCAGGATACTGAAACTTGGAATCCCGACACTCACGGGACTGAGTTCAGTATCCCGACACATACCAGTCCGACAAGAGTAAATGCAATGCTGACAGGGGTAAGGTAGCAAATGTGACAAACTGCTACCCTACCCCTGTCAGGCATCACAACAGACACCTGTATGCAGGGGCTGGCCAAGCTGATCCCGTGGCATGTAGGGTTAGGTTCCTAGCAGCTCGGCTGACATGGTCACGTGGCCCCACGTTCTGTTCCTGATCACAGCAACATTTGCTCCCCACCATTCCACCCCCATAACTTTGCTTTTATACTCCAGGGTCCGCTTCCCCTTGAAGTTGGCTACCTAAATTATGGGGGATGTGGGGGGGGCAAAGCCCCCCAAATTACAGTTAAAACTGTTTTGGTCTTCTGAAATTCAGTCTCCCAGATTCGGGTTTATAGAGCTCGGGAGACCGAGTTTGGGGATTAACATAGGTAATCCAGATTAAGAAGGGAAGGGGTGGCTGTGCATAGGGGGAACAGGAAAAGACAGACAACCTGAAGAAATATTTTCAGTGTTCACAGTAGAAAGAGACAGGGTGGGGCTACAAAAATGCAACATGTGCATTGTAGAGAGGAAGGTGGACAATAGCCTCTTTTGGGAGGACAGAGTCCTTAAGGGACTCACAAATCTGAAAGTGGACAATGAAATATGGCCAGAGGGGGTTTATCCATGGGTGTTCAAGGAGCTCAGGGAGGCACTGGATGCACCTCTGATGCCCCTATTCAACATCTCATTGGAGACAGGAGTGGTCCCAGAGGACTGGAGGAGGGTAGATATAGTCCCACTTCACAAAGTGGTAGCAGGGAAGTGGCTAGCAATTATGGGCCAGCCAGCCTGACATCACTGGTGGAAAGTTAATGGAATCACTGATGAAAGAAAAGATTGTGCAATATCTTGAATCAAATGGGTTGCAAGACTCACAGCAGCATGGTTTTATTGAGAGGTGGAAGGTCATGTCAAACAAATCTGACAGAGTTCTTTGACTGAATGACCAATGAACTAGATCAGGGTGGAGCGATGGATGTAATTTACCTAGATTGCAGTAAGGTGTTCAGCATCACTCCACACAGGAGACCAGTAACAAAGCTGGGCAGCTCAGGAATGGGTACAAAGGTGGTAAACAGGGAATTAAATTGTTTACGGAATGAGGCAGCAGAGGGTGGTGGTAGATGGAGTTCACTCAGAGGAAGGGAGAGTGATCAGCAGGGTTCCTCAGGGAACAGTGCTTGAACCAGTCGTCTTTACTGTCTTTATAAGTGGCATTGTAGAGGGGCTAGAAGGGAAACTTGCCTCTTACAGATGGCACCAAACTCTGCAATAGGTTGGACACTTTGAAGGGAGTGGAAAGGATGAGCAGTGACCTGAGAAAACATGAAGAGTGGACAATGGCACAGCAGCTGGGTTTCAGTGCAAAAAAATAAAAATAATGCACTTGGGGCGTAGAAACCCAGGGTCAAAGTACAAAATGAGGGTTGGTACTGATGACCACTAAGCTGTAAAGAGACATGGGAGTGATCATATTGAATGACCTAACGTCAGCCAGGCAGTGCATCAAGGCAGTTGGTCAGCTGGGACAGCAGTTGTATTTGACCAAGTGTGGGAACCCTATCTGAGGTGTAGTCCCTCCTCATCTGTCGGTGTTCTGTAGTATGGGCAGAGCTCTCCCCCTCCTTTTTTGGCATGTGTTCCCCTCACTCCTCTTTTTTTAGTGGGGTGGGCATAGTTGGCATGACCGAGCTTATGCCCTAGTTTCCTTTCTGTTTTGGTGCCCCTGGCTGTCTTTACTAGTTTAGCATATATTGATCTGTCTTGCTATTACCTGTTAGTTTTTTGAAGTGTAATGCTGTTTTTGAAAGCTTTGTTATTAGTCTTCTAACTGTTGATACACATAACAGGTTCACTCCCCAGCCAGGAGTATCTGTTTCATTTAGCAGTGTTAGAGGATTCAGTTTTTCCTTGTTTTCATACATCAATAGGATGGAGGTATTGATACAATTCTTGTTTCCTTGTTGACATTAGTGCTTGGGGCTCTGTGGGTTCCAACAGTCTACCTTCATAAACAATTTATTTCTATTCTTTTCGGGACTGACCATGTTTGTATCGCAGTTTGCTACTATGTGAGTTTTTTTTTTTCTCCCAGGCTCCTTCTGGATTCCGAGGAATAGTTTATCTTTATTGCTTCTATTTATGTATCCGATGGCTGGATGGACTCTATCTTGTTTCATGCATGTATTTGTATCTTTGTTATTTGTTAAATGTTTTAATAGAGATTAAACTGAAAAAAATACTAGGCAGTTGGGAGGACAAGTGGGATGCTGGGCTGTGCAGGGAGGGCTATCACCAACAGAAAGAGTGAGGTGGTGTTGTCTGTGTATTGATCACTGGCAAGACCCCACCTAGAATAGTACTGTATCCAGTTGTGGAGATCACATCTCAGAAAGGACATAGAAAGAGTGGAAGTAATCCAGAGGAGGGCAATTTAAATGGTGCCAGATTGGCATCAGAAGCCATGAGAGGAGAGATTACATTATCTAAATGTGTACACCCTGGGAGAGAGGGGAGCGAGAGAGAGACAGAGAGAGAGAGAGAGAGAGAGAGAGAGGAGAGAGAGAGAGAGAGAGAGAAAGAGTGAGAGGGGATATGATAGAGACATTTAATACCTCATTAGGGTAAACAAGGTAGAAGAGGGAAGTATGTTTCAGAATAAAAGGTGCTCAGCTACAAGGGGCATGATAAGAAGCTGGAGGGGGTAGCTTCAGGAGAGATGTGAGGAAGTACTTCTTCACCACAGGAAGAGTGGTGGAGTCATGGAACAGTCTTCCAGTGGAGGTGGTGGGGCTGAAAACAGTAGTGAGGTTCAAAATACATGGGTTAGGCATAAGGGAAGCTTAAGGAAAAGGAAAGGAAAGTGAATGGGCTGGAAACCAAGTAGGATCTGTGTTGACAGTATAGGCAGGGAAAACTGGAAGACTATGGAGCCAAACAGTCCCTTCCCCAAATATTGCTGAGGTGCTCATTCACCTTAAGAAACCAGAACTGGAGTAGGGGTGGGAGAATGGCGACCCAGCAGGTGCAGCTACAGAGCTGTGGCACGGGAGCTGGGTAGAGAGTTTTCATGTTCAGTTTGTGTCATTTTTAGCATTTTTTTTCTTTTAATTGTTTGTTACCTGCTTAGCCTACATTGATTGCTGCCTTTGAGGGATCTGAGGTACCCGGTGAGCGGAGGAGGCCGCAGGACTCCCGCGAACTAAGGAGGAGCAATCGAGGCACAGTGGCAGGAACACCAGAGACAGGAAAGTGACTTCTGTTTGTTTTTTTCTATGCCAGAGAGGGCCTTTTGACAGGGGTTTCTTTTAGTTGGAGTTGTGTGTTTCAGATGAATTGAGACCACATAGGAACATTAGTGGGACACAACAGGGTCAGGAGAGGAGAAACTGCAATGTGCTCTGAGAAGGGTTGATTGTCTCATGAGAGGCCAGGGGACTACCCAAACCCACCCTCCCCACTGCCTTATCTCAATTTATAGAAAGGCATCTACCACCTGACTGGTGGGGGTGGACCTGCCTACAGAAAAAAACAACCTGGTTGTAAATCTGGGGTATGTAACGTTGTTATTTATATTGACTTGTCCTGAACTGTGCAACTTGATGCTACAGATCCCTCCAAGAAACCAGGAAATCTAACATCAGGAACTACTACCTGGGTACTGTGCTGCTTCTAGTTATTCACACAGCACATCTTTTGCTCACATGTTAACTCATACAATCAGAAAGGGACTGCCAATTCGAGGAGCACATTTTGATGCATGATTGGACTTAAACTGATTAATAGCTTTTCCTTGAAACAGGGAAATATCTAGTCAAGGGGATAGAGAGTGTACGCATTAGTGAGTGTGAGACAGACAGAGAGAGAAGGAAAGAAAAAGAAAGAAAGAAAGAAAGAAAGAAAGAAAGAAAGAAAGAAAGAAAGAAAGAAAGAAAGAAAGAAAGAAAGAAACAAAATTTGCCATCCAAGGTGCTCTGTTGGTACCAAGCAGTGGCACAGGAGGGTAATACTATACACAGCTAGTGAGGTGCTAAACCATCTGTAACCACAGGTAGACTAAAGTACAATAGAGGAGAGACAGAGTTGGGGTGCAAATGGAGCAGGACAGGGGCTCATTTGGGACATGGTACCCAGCCAGCAAGGGCAGGGGGCATTTCTGGAAAGGTGGTAGGGTATACTGGCTGTGGGTCAGCAATAATACTGGATATGGCATGGTGGGCTGGGGGCTGCATTGTATGCAGGCAGCTAGCACAACTAAGAGAAGAGGTTAGGTGGTTGAGATGGGCACTGGGATGGACAGGGGCACGGGGTTGTGGAAGAGACAGGGGAGGATACACTGAGGAAGCAAGATGGGACAGGGGCATGGGATGGAATAATGGTGGAAATGGAGGGAGGGAGTCTAAGAGCAAAAGCAGAAGGTGGCAGATGTAGGCAGCAGGCACAATTGAAGGACACACGGAAGAATGCAAGCAGGGAGGGAGGAGCAGCAATGAGCATAGGGGGGCTTCTGGTGACTCACATAAAGGTAATGTAGGAGGGGGGCATAAGGAGAGCTTCTGGGAGCTTGGATGGGGGCAGTACAGGACATGAAAAGGACCAAGGAAATTGGTAGGAGATAAAGTACAGAGGCCAAAAGCAAGGGAGACAGGAAAGGGATACAGGAGCCACCCCAGTCAGATGGATATGGACAGTGGGCATGGAGCACAGGAACAGATTTGCACCACTAGTACCCCAAGATGGGAGTGAGAATAAGAAAGGTGGAGCTGAAGCGGGCACAGAGGAAGAAGGGGAAACAAACATGGATGTAGGTTCGGGGGGAAGGGGAGCACCCCATCATGGGAGGGCAAAGAGATAAGCAAAAGAAATATGGACACAAGGGCATACTCACCAGGGACAGGGCAAGCCCTCAGGGATGGGAACATAGCAAGCGCAGCTATAAGCGGGCTCAAGCAGGACAGTCATGGGGTACAGAGGGAAGCGGGATTAGGGTTAGCAAGGGAGGGTCAGAAAATTGGAAAACTGAGAGAAAAAGGCAGGAAATAGTAAAGAGAAGGGTCCTCCTTGTTGGGGACTCAATAATACAAGAGAGTCGCTGGGGGAACAAAGGTAGTGCAATATGAACAGAGTGCCTGCCGGGTATGATGGCAGCAGAGGTCATTCAATAAGTCTCTTCCGGGGGAAACAGCAGGATGAGAAAACACACTTGGTGTTCCATCTAGGAATAAATGACCTAGCAGGGAGTAGCTTGCTGGAAGTGCAGGCAAGATTTGGAGCACTTGCTAGGAACTGCAGCAACCTGGGGTTCAAGTCTATGGCATTTTCAGAGGTGCTTTCAGTACCAAGGGCTAGGACACAGAGGAAACTAAGGATCAAGGAATTTAATAAATTGCTGATTGGATGAGATGTACAGATGGGGTATGGGTTAGTGTGAGACTGGGGTACAACATGGGGGGATGAGAGCCTATTTACCCCTGATAGTCTGCACCGGAATAGGGAAGGTACAGCAGTACTAAGGGGCAAGTTAGAAGAATTCTCTGAATAAAAATATAATTTAAACTAAATCGGGTGGGGGGGGGTTGGAGACAAGTCCACACCACATGACAGGAGAAATGGGGGGCTACCAGCCCCCCTGAAGTAGAGAAAAATCCAGGCTAGAAGCAAGGGGAAGTGAACATGCACCAGGAGACACAGAAATGGGTCCAGTGAGTGGAGAGCCATGTGTACCAAAGCCAGGAGCCTAGGAGCAATGATTCTAGACCTAACTGTGATCATGGCTGAGGCCGACCTGGACTTTGTGGGAATTGCAGAGATGTGGGGTCATGATGGCCAGGACTGGGACATGGCAATATTTTGGTATGCACTTTATAGGTCGGACAGAGTTGGAAGGAGATGGGGAGGGGTTGCACTATATGTGAAGGAACACATTAAGGTCACAGAATTACAGGGTGGAGGGGACTGAGGCTTTATGGGTATCTTTGGAAACAGGGAAGGGTGAAGTCATACATACTGGGGTGATATATAGGCCACCAGCAAAGAAGTATGAGGAGGATAATGCAATGATGGAGGAGATTCAGAGGATGACTAATAGAGGGGAACTGCTGCTGAGGGGAGATTTTGATTTGCCAGATGTGGCGTGGGGCACCCCATCAGCAGCATCCGCCAGCGGCAGAGGTATAGGGGACTCCCTACAGGGAGATCTCATGAAGCAGATGGCAAGAGAACCAACCAAAGAGGAGGCGATCTTGGATTTGATCCTTACAAATGGGGAACAAGTGGGAGGAGTACCCATAGGGGAGAACCCTGGCACGAGTGACCACAGCACCATTTGGTTCACGGTTGAAACAACTGCTGATGATCATCGGCCCCAAGTAAAGGTGCTAGATTTCAGGCAGGCAGACTTTAAAAAATTGGGGAAAGCATTCAGCAAGCTTTGGCTGGGGTGGAGGATCTTGGGGGGGTGGAAGAAATATGGGCTACAATAAGAGGGGCAATAGTGGAAGCCACTAGCCTCTGCATCATGAGGGTAAATAAAAATAGGAATACGAGGAGGCCACTCTGGTACACTGGGGAAGTGACAGAGAAGGTCAGGGCAAAGAGTAAGACATTCCAGAGGTATAAAACAACACAGAGGGAGGAGGATAGGGTTATCTACCAGGAGAGACAAAGGGAAGCAGGTTTGGAGGTCAGGAGAGCAAAGGCATGAACAAAAGAGAATAGCCAATACAGTCAGGGAAGGGAACAAAACCTGTGAGTGAGAGGAAAAAGTCTAAGCAGGAGGTAGTAAGGCTGAAAAATAAAGAAGGGGGTTGATGGAAGATAACCAGGGGAAGGTGTAAGTACTCAACAGCTATTTCTGCTCAGTGTTCATGATAGAGAAGGATGGGTATGTTTGCAAATTCAGGGAAAATGTGGTGGAGAGAGGGTGTTGACTCCAGTCCATTCCAAGTGGAGGAGGTCCTGAGGGAGTTAGAGAAGTTGAAGGTGGATAAGGCACTGGGGCCAGGTGGGATACACCCCAGGGTACTGAAGGATCTTAGTGCTAGCAGTGCCTCTCACTGGCCTCTTCAAGAAGTCCTTGGAGACGGGGAGGTCCCAGTTGACTGGAAGGGGCGGATATAGTCCCCTTTCATTAGGGGGGCAACAAGGAGGAGGCAGGCAATTATAGACCGGTGAGGTTAACATCTGTGGTGGGCAAGATTTGTGGAGACACTGCTAACGAGGAGAATCACCAGCTACCTAGAGGTCAATGGCCTACATGACTGGTGGCAACATGGTTTCACAGGGGAAAGGTTGTTTCAAACAAACTTAATTGAGTTCTTTGACTGAGTCACTAGGGTTCTGGATCAGGGGGGTGGTCTTTGGATGCTGCATACCTAGACTTCAAGAAGGCATTTGATTCTGTGCCACACAGGAGACTGTTGCACAAACTGACATGTCTGGGGCTGGGGCCAGTAGTGGTCAGGTGGGTGCAGAACTGGCTAGAGAGCAGAGGGTAATTGTTAACAGGGTACCTTCAAGGGAGGGTATGGTCACCAGTGGGATGCCCCAGGGGTTGGTGCTGGGGCCACTCCTCTTTAATATATTCATAGGTGACATAGCAGAGGGGCTGGAGGGAAGAGTGTGTCTGTTCGCAGATAACAAGAAAGGTCTGTAACAGGATGGAAACACCTGAGGGAGTTGAAAGTATGCACAGGGATCTGGAGAAACTGGAGGGATGGTCCAAGAAATGGCAATTGTCCTTCAATACAGGGAAGTGCAAGATCGTGCACTTTGGCAAAAAAGAAACAGAGTGCCAAGTATAGAATGGGGGGGGGGTATGTCCTAGAGGTTACTGAGCTGGAAAGGGACCTTTGTATAATCATTTCAAGGGACCTGAAGGTAACAAGGCAGTGTGAGAAGGCAGTGGCAAGGGCCAACATGGTGATGGGGTGTATCGGTAGGGGAATAACTAGTAGGAAGAGGGAGGTCATGATGCCTTTGTACAGGCAGCTTGTCAGGCCACATCTTGAGTATGAGATCCAGTTCTGGAGACCATACCTCAAGAAGGATTTGGAGAGAGTGGAGCATGTGCAGACAAGGGCGACAAAGATGATATAGGGCCTTGAGAAGTTAGTACACGAGGAGAGACTAAAGGAGCAGAACATGTACTCCCTGGAATGGAGGAGGGAGAGGGGGTGAACATGATTGAGTCCTTCAAATACAAGAGTATAAACAAGGTGTCAACAGACAACATCTTCCCGGTCAAGGGGAAAACGAGAACAAGAGGGCATGGTATGCAAATATTGGGGGGAAGGTTCAGGGGGAACATTAGAAAATTCTATTTCACAGAGAGGGTGGTAAATAACTGGAGCAGACTCCTGGAGGAGATGGTAGGTGCAGGAACTGTGGGGGGCTTCAAGAGAGTGTGGGACAGATACAACAGTCTTTTGGATACTGGGGGGGGGGCACGATAAGAATTAGCAAAAGTCCTAGCAGCTTGCTGGGCGAACTGGGCAGACTGGGTGGGCCTGTCAGTCCTTTTCTGCCATCACTTTCTATGTTTCTATGTATGAACATCCATTTTGTGTTACCTATGTAAAAAGCATTACATGTACAGATGGCAAGACAAATAACACCTGTGCTAGAGCTAGTGACAAACTGCCCAAGATCACAAGTTTTAACTGCATTTACAGAAGTAAAAGTGTGCTCTACTTGTTGCTGCACATAAATTACAGCGGGTGTATTTATAGCATCTCTTGCACTGATATGGCAGCCAGCCCTCCGTGGGTCTCCTGGTAGGCTGCAATGGATGTACCAAGACATCTGACAAAATCTGGTCCCTTTTCTAAACAATTCTAGGCATTGAATCAACCTCATCTTTTAGTAGGACTCTGTAGATAATATACATATATTTGTCTCTATCATCTTTCTTACAGATCTTGAATGAACACTGTAGGTGGTGACAAAATTATCTGTCTCCTTTCTGTTTCTATATTCCAAAAAACTCATCTCTATTTAATGCAGAAACTTGCTCTCTAGCAATATTCAGTGAGGCCCTACTGTAGCCACTTGGGGGAAATCTAGTGGACATCTTGTCTGCATTTTTATGTTGGCTTGCCGTGCTTGCGCAGCAGTCAACATATTGGGAGAGTGCAGCTTTGAGGGCGCAGCTGCTGTTGGGCGAATACAGGGCACGCATCAGTAGGTACATCCCTCATTCCTCAATAAGCCAGCATGCTAGCACTGACACCAACATTATGTAAAGTGGACAAAACTTCTAAACAAAGTGCCGCTGCAATCAGAGACAAGCTCGTCATGCAGCGGCACTTTGTTTACAAGTTATGTCCACGTCACTACGTGCTGTTCCCCCCCCAGTATAGGGTGCCATGCTGGGAGCCCACCCCAGTGTGGCAACTGATCCCATGGCCGACGGGGATGCCCAATCCCCCATTGGCTCCACACACACCCCAGCCATCCTTCTGCCATGCTGGGAGCCCACCCCAGCATGGCAAATGTCCCGCATCATCTTTTTTGTTTTTTTTACCTGTAAATTAAAAATGGTCCCTGGCACTTCTCCCTGCCCCCCACAACCCGTGCCCACCCACTGCACACCTGCCTCCCCACCCCCCCACCCCATACTTACCTCCAGACTCCGGCGCGATGATCATCAGTGGACCGGAACATGTCTGCACTCTTCAAAGCCGACCGCGAACTGAGGAAATGCCAGTAAGCTGTATAATGGGCTAGATAGGGTTTTTTCAACTTTGTTGGATATCTCAGGCATTTTTTGGAATTTTTGGCCCAAATTTTCAACATAGGTTTTTTGGGGCCCCTCCTCCTGAATTCTGTCACTGTCATGGCGTTTATCAGCCTCGAAAGGTGATTTTGCAGTCACTGTGTGAAATCACCTTTCGGAGCCCATTAACAAAATGACAGTGGTGGTGTTCATGAGGTGCCCTCTTAAAAAGCCTAAGTTCCAAATTTGGTGGAACAAATCCAACAAATGCCTGTTTTATGAGCGTGCATTGCGTAGTTGCTACGCAGGCTCGTAACTTCGCACATTCACTATATTTTACTGCTGGATTTTCAGCATTGTCATTTTTGTACACCTCCTTGTGAACAGTACAGCTGTCATTTTCCACATCCTGCCCGAAATGTGTTTCCGCCCTTTGGCGCACAATAGCACAGTCACTGTGGGAAATCAGTGTTTGGGCCAGACTATGAAAATGACAGTGACACAGTTCATGAGCAGAGGACCTAAAATTCCTATGTTAAAAATTTGGTGATGATACGCCATAAAATAACTGTGTTACGAGCATGTGTTGGCAGATTGCACGCACGCTCGTACCGTCATGCATTTGTGATATTTTCAGTCTGGATTTTCACCATTGCCATTTTTCCACACCTCTTGATGAACAGTACAGCCGTCATTTGACATATCGTGCCCAATATGTGTTTTTGCACTTCCGGCTCAGAATAGCGTGGTCACTGTGCGAAATCACTTCTTGGGACACTTTGAGGAAATAACAGTGACACTGTACATGAGCAGAGGTGCTAAAATGCCTATGTTGAAAATTTGGTGCCGAACGCCCATAAAATGGCAGCGTTGAAGCGTGCATTGCATATTTCCCACACACCTCTAGTAGCTTCACAAATTTGGTATATTTACATGCCACATTTTCAACACTGGCATGTTTTACACCTCCTTATGAACTGTACAGCTGTCATTTCTCACATCCTGCCTGACATGTTTTCCCACACTGCACTACCAAACACCCAAAGGGACACCCCAATGCTTGTCACTCTCTGCAGGGTGGGGGGGGGGTTGGCATCAGTTCAATACTTCACTGCCATTCCTATGATGCATCTGTCTAACTCCTGCTGCACTACCAATGCCAATGCCAGCAAGCCAAGATTCGGCATTGACAAATGCTTGTTATTAAAGTCAAACTTGTGGCTATGGTTATGTTTCACCGTCGTTAATTGTGAGTACTGGCAAGTTCAAAGTTGATCAGGGAGGGGCTGTGGACATGGCCTACCTAGACTTTAGCAAGGCATTTGACACAGTCCCACACAAAAGATTAATATACAAGTTAGCCAGCCTGGGATTGGGTCCCAAGATGACAGCCTGGGTAAAGAATTGGCTGGAGAATAGGACACTGAGAGTAATAGTAAATGGAGTCCACTCTGAAAAAAGGGGGGTTAGTAGTGGGGAACCGCAAGGTTCAGTATTAGGACCGGTCCTCTTCAATGTCTTTATAAGCGACATTGCAGAGGGACTGGAAGAAAAATATGTCTCTTTGCAGATGACACAAAGATCTGCAACAGAGTTGATGCACAAGGTGGAGTGGAAAGGATGAGAAGGGACTTGGCAAGGTTAGAGGAATGGTCAAATGTATGGCAGCTTAGATTCAATGCTAAGAAGTGCAAGGTAATGCACCTGGGAAACAAAAACCCAGGGGAAGAGTACACAATGGGGGGTGAGATACTAACAACAACAAAAATGGAAAGGGACCTGGGGGTAGTCATATCAGATGACCTAAAGGTGGGAAAGCAATGTGAGAGGGCAGCAAGGAGGGCTGGGGGGATACTGGGATGCATAGGAAGAGGCATCACCAGTAGAAAACAGGAAGTTATTATTCCTCTGTACAGACAGCTAGTAAGACCCCATCTGGATTACTGCAGTTCTGAGACCCAATCTCCATAAAGACATAGACAGGATGGAAGCTGTCCAGAAGAGGGCACTAAAATGGTGCAGGGTCTGCAATGGAAGACATATGAAGAGAGACTTAAGGAGCTTGATATGTATAGCCTCGAG
Source organism: Neoceratodus forsteri (assembly GCA_016271365.2). Classification (NCBI taxonomy): domain Eukaryota; kingdom Metazoa; phylum Chordata; order Ceratodontiformes; family Ceratodontidae; genus Neoceratodus; species Neoceratodus forsteri. The sequence goes on along the minus strand of JADMNL010000035.1, from coordinate 24,876,293 downwards.
GAAAGGAGGGAGAGGGGAGACATGATAGAAACTTTCAAGTACCTCAAGGGAATCAACAACGTCCAAGAGGGTAGCATCTTTCAAAAAAAGAAGTGTGCAAGAACAAGGGGGCACAATTTGAAGATAGAAGGGGGGCGATTCAGAGGTAATTTAAGGAAGTATTTTTTCACAGAGAGGGTTGTGGATGTATGGAACGGCCTTCCAGAGGAGGTTGTGGAGTCAAAAACAGTGGTGGAATTCAAGCATGCATGGGACAGTCATAAGGCAATTCTAGGGGGTGGGGGTAGGAAGAAGTAGGCTGCTGGTTAACTAGGACCTGCAGCTTATCCATCAGGTAGGGAAATGGGCAGACTGGGTGGGCCAAGCGGTCCTTATCTGCTGTCAAATTCTATGTTTCTATGTTTCTATGTAAGGGTGCAGAGGTAAGCACCTCAGATAAGCATGGCTCATGCATATCTGAGCTCCTCTGTGGATCAGACACTCAAGTCATCTCTCCATTCCCCCTTTAGACACTGCAGTGACAATTTTTGCATTGATGTATAAGAAAATCTTTTAAAAGCATTGTAGGCTAGTGAAATAGTAATGTAAGATACATACAGTTGCAGGTCAGCAGAATACTGATGGAAATTCAAGTTTGAATAATTACATCCACTTGATGTATTTGACTGCTGAACAAAATAAGACTTAAGGCAGATCACTGTGGCATGCAAGAAGTGACTTTTTTTACTTATATTTTATTTTAAACAAAAACATTTAATAAATAAATTTTACTCAATACACATCATCACAAACTGTTTCCATAGGGATAGATTCGCATGTCATTGTAGACTGATTGATTGATTGATACTTCATGTCATGATAGTATATAAAAGTAGTTCTCATTGATGGCCGTTGTAGGATATCCTCTTCCAGATTACACGAAAGGCAAATCACTGTCAATAATGAGGACAAGAAACAGATTAAGATCATCACCTCATAGAGACTGTCTACTTAACTTGGATGTATATGTTCTCTCTCTTGACATTCTCCTGAGGTACATATGGGAAGGATTTCAAAATTCCATCACTATAACCATGTTCCAAAACACTCTACAGGGGAAAATCAGATGTTTTTTCTCTGGGTAGGTAAGATTAGATGGCTGTCAGATGATTATGGATTGATGTCCTGCACTAAGAATTTGAGCTAAAACCCAGTACCGACCCTGCAGTGCTGTACTTGGGTTTGCTGGAAGAGATGAGAGATGTGATAGAGACCTTTAAATTTCTCACAGGATGAATAAGGTACAGGCCTACTGGGTCAAAATATTGTATGCTTAATAGAGTACGACAAAATCCCATAACAGCAACAGCACAGTACAATAGAGTAAGAGGGTGCAATACCACAAATGGTCTGTGCTTGGTACTGTTCCTTCTCACTGTCCCAGGCAGAAGATAAGACCTCTGCTGGGATAGGATTTTGCTGAGCAGCTGCTGCGGCTCGATGCAGTGAGCCACTGGCAGCAAGGAAACAAAGCAATGAGTTTGGGACAGGGTTCGATTCCCAGACACATGGAAATGTTTTTTTTTTTTTCACACAGAGTTAGTTATATTAGTTGGGAGGATTGGGGCACAGCCCCCTATAATGTAGGATGTGAGGGACAGATCCCCTTAAAAAAAAATATGCCACATGGCATATATCATGCTGTTTTGGCAGCACGGTATATGCACACGGCATAATGTCTTGTGACGTTATGACACCGTGCCAGGTACAGAAAAGAAGTATTTTTTTCAGAAAAGAAGATTTACAAAAACTAGGGACCATGGAATGAAGCTGGAGGGGAAAATGTTTAGGAAGGATGTGAGGAAGCATTTCTTCACTGAGAGAGTGGTGGGTGCCTGGAACAATTTTGGTGGGGGTGAAAACAGTGGTGGGCTTCAAGCATGCATGGTATAAGTATAAAGGAAAACTTCTGTGTGGTTCATAGCTCAGTGCTTGTGCTACGTGCAGTACAGCTGAATGATGTAGGTTATGCTTGGATACATAGGCCAGACTAGTAAGTAGGACAATGCCTGCAAGTGTATGAATTATATGAAGTGATTAGTGTATAGATACTTCAGATAGCTCTGAGTGAGTCAGTGATTGCAGTACATATGAACTGGATTGTATATACATAGTGCTTAGGTGCTTGAACTGATGAACAACAAGCTGTTAGGACTTGATGTTTTGGTGTTTCTCTGTATCCCACCTTAGGAAGGATGCTTAGTTGAGTTGGATGAGACCCCCCCAGTGGGATAAGAGTACCAGAGAAGGAGGAGGTGTCAGGGGAGGAGGGAGGGTGAGTGCGACTCGTTCTAAGCAGACCGGTGGAGCCTGAAGGTTTATGTAGGATGTGGGGGAGGAGCTCTTCCCCCACAAGACTACATGCATGTGCCTTACTTTTCTGTGTGGTTCATAGCTCAGTGCTTGTGCTACGTACAGTAGAGCTGAATGATGTAGGTTATGCTCGGATACATAGGCCAGACCAGTAAGTAGAACAATGCCTGCATTATATGAATTATATGAAATGATTAGTGTTTAGATACTTCAGCTTAGATCTGAGCAAGTCAGTGATTGCAGTACATATGAACTGGATTGTATATGCATAGTGCTTAGGTGCTCGAACTGATGAATAACAAACTATTAGAACTTGATGTTTTTGGCCTTTCTCTGTATCCCCCCTTAGGAAGGATGCTTAGTTGAGTAGGATGAGACCCCCAAAAAGAAATAATGATTACAAGTATGATTACCTCCTCCAACTCTGGAAAGTGTGGCCAGTAGCACACAGGAGAGGAAAACCCCCCTTGGGGAAACCTCTGAGGACCCACGGCTACTGACCTGCCTGTCCTTCTGGGCATACTGAAGGAGAGTAATCCTAAATTAGCAATATACATATTATCGGCTAGTCCGAAACCCCAAGAGATGAAGAACTGAAGGTCGGGAAAGAGCAAATGGAATCCAGTACTAATGTGGAATGTCCAGCGAGAAGATGGTAGCACATTCTGAGCAAAGTCCCAGTGAGTTGTCAATGTCCATGCAAGCTATCGAGAAAAGGTCAGTAAGAATCTAGCTGAAGGCATAGACAATCTTGAAGTAGTGGTCCGAGGTCCGATATATGAGTTTAGGGAAGAAAAGAGTCCTTAAAGATGAGGCGAAGAAGCCAGATGCAAGCTGCGAAGCTAAAGAAAGCTGAGCAAAGGAACCCGTAGTCCTGAGTGGGCAAAGCAGTACTTGAATATTAGGCCAGAAAGCCCGGAAAACCTCCAACTCATCCGGCAAAGCAAATACAGTGAGGAACAGAACCTCCATGCCCTGAGCTGGGCGAAGAGGGAGTATAGGAGAATAATTGAACCTCCAGGTCAATGTTGGGCAAGGCAGGTGGAGAGCATAAAAATGCAAACCTCTAGGCCCAAAGCTGGACGAAGCAGGTATGAAAAGGAATTATTCAAACCTCCAGGCCCGATGCAGGGTGAGGAAGGAGTGTAGCAGAATTATTCAAACCCCCAGGCCCTGATGCCAGGCGAGGCAGGAGGAGTATGAGAGATAAAAGCAGGTGAGCAGCTGAATGAGCTCTGGAGTGCTGATCGTAATGAGTGTGGAGCACTGAGACCTAGGAAGGTCATATGCTGTATTGACAGCAGCAGAATCCCAGAGGCCGAAGGTGAGGGGATAGCAGTAGGAATGAAGCGATGATTTTTGTAAGCAATGAGGAACGATATCGTAAGCAAGCATGGACCTGCACGTAGGTGGGTAAACAGTGTAATAGTAAGTGGTCCCGCACGTAGGTCTGCATAACATAGTAGTAATAATAGTCGATCCTCCATGCCCTGAATTAGACAACTTAGGAGAGCAGTAAGACAGTCTTGTAGAGACATTGCATTCCTGATGGTGAAGGAAGTCAGCCGAACGTGGTAAAGAGTACTGAGTGGGATGAGCTGGCAGCTCAACCAGATGTAGTAAGCCTCATGGTACTGGAGTATGTTAATGTCAGAGGCCAAAGTCGTGATAAAAATGGCAGGCACTATGGAACAGAGCTCGGCTGAGAGTCCTGGCAGGAAATGGTAGTATTAGTAAATCCAAACAAACTGAAGCAGCATGACTAGAGACATCCAAGTGAATTGACTGCGACTGTCCCGAGATGTAGTCTAGATGTAAGTCCATCATGGAGTGAAGAAGGATATCCTGACGAGTGTAGTAGGTGAGAGCTGCAGCATCCAGAACTTGAGTAGTATGACTGAATGTGAGACATCCTGGCAGTGCGTCCAATCCTGATAGAAAAGTTGGAGATGAGTGAATGACATGGAATGAAGGCTTCTGGCAGACAGAGTTCCAATGAAATGCCCAAAGGAATGAAAACAATCTGAAATAGGCAGGCAAGGAGCAACAGGGGCTGAACAGTTCCAGTCCAGGGAGAAGGGAACATGGCAGAGGCACTTGGACAAGGCAGGCAGATGAATGAATGTCCAGATACAGTCCAGATCCAGCAGGCGAACAGCAGGAGACAGAAGCAGATGGTCCGCTGAAGGAGATCCAACATGCTGCAAGGACAAGAAGGAATGAACCAGCTGATTCAGTCAGGAAAAACTGCAGGAAAGCTTGCACAGAGCAGAAATCCAGTGCCCAGGGAAAGCACAAGGCAGGAGACATGATCATCCAGAGCCAGGAATGGAGAACCACAGGAAAGTCTTGACAGAGACCAATGCTGGAGGGATATTGGATAACAGGAATGAAGAATGCAGTACAGAAGCTTAGGTAATGGCCAGCAGGAAGGATCCAGAGCAGGGTGCTGAATGCCATGATAGAGTGCATGGCTGGAGTGCAAGGTAGGAGTCCAGAGATGAGGCAAAGCAACCAGCTAGGCAGTGACATTGGATAGGATGAGTGGTTGAATGTACAGAGCAGCAGCTAGGCCCCACGAAGGCTAGTAGACCAGAAAACCCTGTGCGGGGCAGCAAAGGAGCAGTGAAAGTCTGCCAGGCAAGGCCCCCTGCATGACAAGTGGGTATACCAGACCCCACATAGGTCAGGCGGGAAGGGGAGAGTGAGTCAAGCTAAACCCCATGTAGGCTAGCATGACCGGGGGTGTCACCATGGAGGACAGCCTAGCGCAGCAGACATCCCAGAGGTAGAAGCTGGGGAAATAGTAGAGGTGATCAGCAAAAAATAGCATCCCAGGACCGATGAAAACAAATGGCAGAATGGATCAGACACGACTGCCGTCCATGCAGTTGATAACTTGTGGACAACCCAGCATGAGCATCCGGCAAAGGGAAATGACATTTCATGGAATGGAATGAAAAGCAATCCTGAAAAGTGCATGAAACACTGGCAGGAAATCAGGACAATGACAAGTCCGCATAGGTTCCTACAAGCAATAACTGCAGGGCTCTGAATGGAAAGGACTGATTGAGCAGCTGTTGAGCTGGAAAGGGGCAAACCATGTTTCGAGAGGGGGCAGAGTGAAAAAGCTGTTGACAGTCCAAGTGGAGCAGGATGAAATGAGGAAGGGCAGCCAATGAGGAGGAAGCAGCCAGGCACTGGCCACAGGTGCAGAGCGCAGCAGAAATGGGGGCAGTCCAGTTCACGATGCGGCAAAAAAGAAAGGGTAAAATAATTACAGTATGAAATTGACGGAAGTGGCAATTGAAGGGAAGAAAGTTAATGAAGTAGTAGGTTGTGGTCTCAAATTTAGTTCAGTGTAGTCAATCCAGTACCTTGAATAGGCTTGCATTTCCGTTGAGAAGATCCGCTCTAGGCCAATGCTCTGTCAGTTTTCAAGCAGGGAACTCTTGAAATGGTTGTCCTCCATGTATGTAAAGTGTTTATCATTAATGTACGGTTGACCAAGCTATGAAGTGTCAACCGAGGACAAATACAAGTGGAACTGTCTCCGGCATTGTATGTTACATATGTTGGAAACTATCACTGCGAGTGGCATGTATCCGCTTGAGAAGCCCAGCTGGTGGTGGTGGCATACAGTCGTGAGGCTGGGTCTGGTGGAGCTATGATGCATGGAGCAGACGGTTTCCATAGTAGGAGCAACAGAAGCAAGTAGCAGAAGGAATGCGTACTAGGCAGTAGCAAGGGGCAGCGGCTGCTGGAGGAGAGGCAGAGAACTGAGGGAGAGAACAAAGAGAATGGAGAGCAGCCCAGGAGGGAAGCAAGAACAGTGAAGAATGAGGGGCCACCGACAATGCAGCCCAGCAAGGTAAAGCAGCAGGAGGGAACCCCAAAAATGAAGGGCACAAAGAAGGAACGAAAAGTGAGGAAATGACAAACCAAAAGACGGGGGGACCACCACCACAGCAACAGAAGTGAGAAGGGGAAATGAACAGATAAACAGAGCAGCTGGGTCCCAGCACTGCCAACAGCAAGTACGACTCACTCTAAGCAGAGAGGTGGAGCTTGAAGGTTTTTGTAGGATGTGGGGGAGGAGCTCTTCCCTCACAGAACTACAGGCTTGTGCCTTACTCTTGTCAAAGCAGAGGGGAGGGGAGACGCATACATGACCATAAGAGAAGATGGCAACTTAATTCATATACTTGCTGCAGCTGCTACAAAATTTATAAAAATCCATTGGTGTTAGCAAATAGAATGCAATAATTTTGAGACAGGTATCTAGTGCTTGCCTAGCTTTATCAAATAAGCAGTAAGTTGTGGACTTCTGTCTTTTCAGGCAAGAAAAAATATAGTTCACATACAGCAGGCTACTCATCCTGTCAGTTGTTCCAGTCATGTCAGTTCTAATAGCTGAGGCATTTGAATATGACAGCTGCTGCTGGCTGCAAAACTTAAGGGGGGGGGTATCAGTGAGTTATTTGGAAAGGCTTTGCCTGGAGTTCAATGGCCAAGCAGCCAGCCGCTTCCACTTCCTGAGCTATATAAGCAGTTCCTCTCAGCCTCATTGTGAAGTACTTTTTCTTTGCAGCTGAAGGCTCTGTCCGTCTGTCCTCTGAGCTGAATGGGGCCTACTCCCTCCCCCCTTGCTGCTTCTGCTTGTCTGCTGGCTTTTGTGTTTCTTTCCTGCTTCTGGTTTGTATTTTGCCTTCGGCTGTGCATGCTTCTTCTGTCTTTGTTCCCTGTTTTCTGTTTGTTTGTCTTTGGTTTTTATTTGTTTTTTTGGGGGATGGGGCTTTGTTTCTAAGCTTCTGGCATACTGCTGCTCCAGAGCTCATACTACTTGCTTTCAGCTACTCACAACTCAAACTGCTTTCAGTTACAACACTCAAATTCCTGACAATGCAACTACAAACATTATCTGGGTGTTCAGCTCAACCATAGCTGTTTTCCATGTTGCATACTTAATTGCTTTCAGCTGATTCTGGCTCACACTGAACTCTGGCTATACAGCTCAGTCATGCTCAACTCATCCTACTTGCCTCATTGCTGCAGTTCATTGCACTGCCTGTGACAGCTGCTTTCAGAGTAGTGTGCCTCCTTTATTTTATGTTTATTGCAGTTTGCAACTTAGTGTACTCAATACAGATGCTGCTTCTATGTTTGTACACCTGCTTCAAGCTCTGAACCTTGCTATGCAGTTCAATCCTGTTATTCCCTTTGTACACTGCTGTTCTACTCTGAGGTTAGCTAAAGCTCCTGCTGAGGCTACTAAATTAGCTTTAATATCTGCATGTGGTTCTCGGCCCTTCCATCACTTCCTTGTTTGTCCTACAACAGGACTGGGAGGTGTTTGAGGGGTTGTGGCCAATGTGGCTAATTATTTCTGTTCTAAATCCTGACTTCACCACCAAAAATCCTCAGTTTGTCACGTCGATTTGGCTTTGAAATGCCTGGTTGGCTTGCCCCACTATTCAGTGCTGTTTCATTGCCCTATGTTATGCAGACCTACATGCAGATCCACTTATTACTACTCTGTTTACTGACCTTTGTGCAGGTCCACACTTGCTTGTGCAAACTATTGCTTCATGCCTAATGCCATCCCCTCGGCTTCAGCCTCTGGGAGTCTGCTGCACTCAATTCTGCATTTGACCTTGCAAGGTGTCAGCACTCAATGCTCATTACTATCTTAGCGTGCTGTGCTCATTCAGCTCACAAGCTTTTTGGCTCTCAGTCAATTTCTGGGGCATGCCAGCCATTCTATTCTGGCACAGGGTTCCTGCAGCCAACGGTTTCACTCTGCATTTAGTCTGCATCTTGAACATGTCCAACTTGGTGTGAGATCCTTCTCACCTGGCCCATAGCTGGGAATGTCCTTGGCCCAGGCTTGGCTTTAGCTGCCTGCTATGAGACAGCAGCTCCTAGTGTAGAATTTAAGACCAGCAGTGAAGGGTGGTTACGATTATCTCCTTTGGCTCTAGTGTTCCACAATAGCAGTTAGTCATTGACTTTAGTGGTTTCCCTAGCAAGGCACCTTCACCTCATTCTCCCTACAATTGCCTCTGGTTCACCTGGTTTGAGTTTAGGGTGGGTAGGCCAGGTGAGTGCCTCAGCAGTTGTTACTCTTCTCCTGCACCTTTATTGCACACATTGTTGCAGAGTTTTCTCACAACCTTCCATGGCGTTCCTGCTAGAGGGTTTGAGTGAGAGCCTTCCTCCAAATTAGAATATTTTCCACCTCCCTTTAATTGGATTTTTCAAATTGCACATGCAGAGCTGTCACTAAATAAACTATCCCAAGCCTGGAGGGAAGGTGACCTAGGCCTTGGATCCCCAGAGATTTCCTCCTCATAGGGTTTTTTTTTTCCTCTCCTCCATTGCCACAGGTAATAACTGTTAGCATAGTAGTGTTCCCTAGTTTCTTTAGGTAGGTTCTGCTGTTGGATGGAGGTGAAGGATGTCCTGCCATTCCCTCTCTCCTTAGAGGATCCCCTCATTCTCAATGCAAACCATTAGTATCATTCTATGCAAACCTGGGCATTTCATTACGTTATAAAACTGTCTATGCTTCTCTACTACAACACAGTTATTGCTCCTCCATCAAAGTTACTGCTTGCTCATAAGCTTTGTGTCACCTCCTTCTTTGGGATATGATTGTACTACATTTCTTTTGGGGATTTCTAAGATATCTTTAGCCACGGGAATCGTCCTATGGCACCTTTAGGGGTGGAACCCTCTCAGAGAGTTCCTTGCCTTTTGTAACCTTACAGGGTTGTAATTCCTGTGGAATAGAGAGCGCGAACAGCCAAAAACAAAACAAAATTACACAGTTCCACAAACATAACACTATACTGGCAGTGCAGAACAGTGAACTTAAACTAAAGCCATGCTTCAGACACTAATTGCTGATTATCCACATATTAGCTTCTCTATTAAAAATGTTGAGGACTGAATTGAAGTGATTGAGATAGGAACCGCGGACACTAAATCTTTTGCTATGTTAGTGGAGTCAAGTACAGAAGACCATGGAGATAATGTTCAATACCTTGATAATCAAATTGCATCCTATGGGAAAAAGTGGATGATTCAGAGAACTGTTTTCACAGAAATAACTTGTGGATTTTGGGTGTCCCCGAGGGCTCTGAGGGCTGGCATATGTAAACACTGGACAATTACTAGGATTACTCCCTCAAGATCAAGAGGGCTTATAGCTTCTGTGCCCCCTCCGCCCCCCGCAGAGGTACTCCCCTTGTCCCATACTTACATACCTGCTGAGATACAGTGAGAAGGAACAAATCTTGAAATTGGTTAGACAGAAGGGCCCTCTTTAATGGAATGGTCACCGTGTGCATATTTTCCAAGTTTTTTCCCCCGATACCTGGTGGAACTTCTCAAAGCTTTTGGCACCATCAAAAAACAGTTGTCTCAGCACAAAATCCCTTACAACATGTGTTATCCAGAAACTTTATTAGTGCTTTGTTATGAAAATGGTATTGATTTGACTTTTCAAAGGAAGATGATTCATTCCTGAGGAATGGGCTATCTTGGGCTGCAAATCCTCCTCCTACCTCAGATGTCAATAGAGAACACATGGTTGTGGGCACTGTATCTAAGCAGCTGGCAAACTCACAGCAGCCTCACAGAACAGCAGCACAAGAAGCAGAACCATGGCAATATCAGAAATCTAAAAGGCGATGACCCCAAGCAGACAGAAAACTAGGTTGCAAGCCCAGCTTTCTCATACCAGTCACAGCAGGAGCTACGGTTCTCGTAAATCATGACTTGACTTGATCACTCCTACCTGGGAACCTGAACCTTCCCCAAAATCAATTGAGGACCCTTCCATCCTTCCTGCTGATGACTGCTCTGATAGGCCTCAGTACAACTGTAGCAGCCACAGACACAATGGACACAGGTCCAATTGGTCTTATTCTGCCAGAAGAGGCTGAGATATCACTTCATCCCAGCTGGACTATGATTGTGGAACAAAGACTTCAGCATCAACCTCAGGAAAGCCAGGGCCCAATCTCCTGAACTGTCTCTATTATAGCTTTTTACTCAATCAGATGAACTAATGTATCTATATTTTACAAAGTCTATAAACTGTGGTTGTAATTACCTGCAATTAAGGTAAAACCACAAAGTGTGTGAGGTTTTATTTAGGGACATTTACTACTGTCATTCAGGAATTTGTAGCACAACAGGGTAGTCAGGGGGAGGATGGGGGGAAACTACTCTTGGTGTCCCTCAGAGGGTCAGTAAAAACAGGTTACTCACCTGTAACAGTAGTTCTAGGAGTGGTATATGTTGTTCATCCACACACTTTGGCATATTCCCATCTGCTTTAAATCTCACCAGAAGTCTTTCTAGCTCCTACCACCCACCCCGGTGGTATATACCTCGGCTCCACCCTATGATGCCAGATCTTAGAATGCTGGAAGCCAGGTTGGGTTGGTCTGTGTGGATGAACAACATATACCACTTCTAGAACTTCTGTTACAGGTTGAGTAACCTGTTTTTCTAGGAGCTTGGATATGTTGTTCATCCACAGTCTTTGGCAGACTCCTAGCAGTTCTTCTGGAGGAGGGAGGCAAGGCGCACACCCCCTACTTAGGGAACAGAGATTGGAGAACTGAGGCCCCAAAACCAGCATCCTGTAGGTGACAAACAGCTGGCAAACCTCTCCATGAATTTCCACTGTCCTCTCCTTATGGTAGGAGAGAGCACATCTCAGGTCCAGAGTATGGAGCCTATACTCAGCCTCCGAGGTGTAATTAGGGTAGTATACTGGCAGTGTTAACACCTGGTTAAGGTGAAACTCTGACTCTGACCACTGTCTCCTGCACCACCCTTGGGCGACTGGCCCACGCCCGGTAAGCAGAGATGGCTGCCAGGTGCACCCTAAGGGTCAATGACCGAAGACCCCCTTTGGAGAAAGACCAAAGGTAGTCAAGAATGTCAGCCACTGGACAGGATAGATGGTCCAGGACCTTGCCCTTTTCCATTTGAAGGCATGACATTTCCTGGTCGATTCCTTTCTGGATGCCTCCACCATGGTGTAGACATCTTCGGAAAGACCCAAAGCCTGGAACTCTAGCCGCTCAGGTACCAGACTGTGAGGTGCAGGTGTTGAAGGTCTGGATTAAATACCTTCCCCTGTTTGAGTGATATTAGGTCCGGGCATGTGCAAAGCCACTCCAGGGGCCTGCAGTTGAGGCTGAGGAGATCTGGATACCAGAACTGGTGCGGCCAGTCGGGGTCTACCAGGATCACCTTTGCCTTGTCCCTCCTCACCTTGAGGAGCACCTTGTGGATGAAAGGAAATGGAGGAAAGGTGTAGAGGAGGGCTGGGGTTCATGGTCTTGAGAAGACATCCCCCTGCAGTGAGCCCTGCTGAAGGGAATGGGCATGAAACAGTCTCAGCTTGGTGTATTCTCTGGAGGCAAACAGGTCCACCATCGGTTTGCCCCAATGGGAGAACAGGCTGTAAGCTACCTCTGGATGGAGATACCACTTGTGGGATGTCAGGCCTAAGTGGCTGAGAGCATCTGCCAAGTGGTTTGAGGCTCCTGCCACATGTATGGCTAGGAGATCTGCCTCCAACCAACTCATGAGGGTCCAGATGCAGAGCACCTCCTTGCACAGAAAATGGGAGTGTGTGCTGCCCTGTTTGTTGAGGTAGTACGTGGTCATGATATTGTCCATCTGGACTTGAACTGAAGCTGAGGAGCGAAAGCTGTCAGTGCCAGATTGACTGCTCTGAGCTCCAACAGGTTGATGTGGCATCGGGACTCCTTGGAGGTCCAGAGCCCATGGGCCCTTTCATCCCTGATGTGGGCTCCCTAGCCCATGAGAGAGGCATCAGTCATGAGGATGACTGTCAGCTTGGGTGGACAAACAGGATCCCTTCCTGCAACCGGTCTGGAGTGGTCCACCATTGGAGAGCGTCCCACATCTTCTGGGTTACAGTGACCAGCTGGTTGAAATTACCATGGCACTGAGTCCACTGGGTGGCCATCTCCCATTGGAGGGGGTGCATGTGCAACTGGGCCCAATGGACCACTGAGGTGCACACTGCCATGTAACCCAGAAGATGCAGAAAGTCCTGGACAGGGCACAATTGCCCACCCAGAAATGATTGGGTAAAGGAGGAAAGAACCTCTGCCCTGACCACTGGGAGCTGAGCTCTGGCTTAATAAGAGGTCACACTCTGCCCTGATGAAGCCCATCACCTGAGACAGCATGAGTTCTGACTTGGCCTCTTTGTTCAGGAGGCCACGTTGGAAGCAGTTCTGGAGGGCCAGGTCCCTGGACCTCTCCACCTCCTGTTGAGTGGATCCTGCTAGGAGCCAATCATCAAGGTAAGGATAAATCCTGACCTCCCAATGCCTGAGATGGGCCGCCACCACGGCATGGCTCAGAATTTGTACAGGGTCCGTTCTACCCTGAAGTGCAGGAACCACTGATGGGATGATGGATTGGGACATGAAAGAACACATCCTGCAGATCCAGTGAACAGAATCACATGTTTTGCTCCAAGGATGGAATGATCTGGGACAGACTGACCATCCAAAAGGTGCGTGGCCTGAGATATTGATTCAGGTCATGCAGATCTAGAATGGGGAGCCAGCCCCCCATCCACTTGGGCACCAGGAAGTACCTGGAGACAAAGCCTGGGTCTGCTGGAAGATCCGCCACTAGAGGTACTGCCTCCTTGAAGAGGAGCTAAGTGTTGTCATCTTGGAGAGCTGACTGGGTCTGGGCAGAGACTCTTTCCTCCCAAGGGTGCTTTCTCAGCTTGGAGGGTACTGGTTGAATTCCAGAGGCAGTCTCTGAGAGCCAATTAGAGAACCCACCCGTCCAAAGTGACAACAGACCAGGCCAAAAGGAAGTGGCGGAGCCATTTCCCCATGGGAGGACCCAGAGCTGGCATGACGGGAGAGGGGTTAACAGCCCTCATCCCATCACTGAGCAGGCTTGGAGGAGGAGGAGGAGGAGGAGGCTCCAGGACCTGAACCTCGGCCCCCTTTACAGGCCTGTTGGGGTCCGGGCTTGGGCCAAGGGCACCATGCTTGAGTCTGCTGCTAATGTTGGTGCTGTTGTCCACCTTGAAGTAGCATCCAAGGTGGCATTGGACTGCTCAATGTGCTGAAGGTGACCGGCCACTCCTGAGCAGAACAAGTTAGTCCCAAGAAAAGGCATGTCAGCTAGTTTGTGCTGGGTATCTGCTGGAAAGGAGGAGAGCCTCAGCCAAGCCCTGTGACGAGAGGCAACTGCAGCAGCCATCGAGCAGGCACAGGAACCCCAATGTCCAGGGCCATCTGAAGCTGCTGTTTGGCAACAGTTCAGCCCTGATCCTGGACCTGCTTGACTGTGGTCTGCATGTCCCTGGGGAGATGTGGGAGGACTTCATCCAGTAACCCAAGAAGGGTGTGAGAGAAGTGTGCCATGATGATGGCTGAACTTGCCTGACAAAGGCCCAAGGAGGAAGCCACATAGTCCTTTCTGGCTGAATAGTCCAAAAGCTTGGACTCTTTATCAGGAAGTCGGTCAGTGTTGGTAAAACTGCCAGTACACCTAAACACAGAGGTGGTCACCAGGCTATCGGCCGAAGGGTGTTCTGTGAAGCCCAAAAGGGACCCCATGGGCACTGCATACTTACGGGCCATGCAGGCAGATGGAGCTTGACAAGAGGCAGGGCACTGCCATAGTTCTAGGGCCGGGCCAATAATAGCCTCAGTCCCAGGAAAAGCCTCCGTCAGGGTATCCCCCCTTTTAAGGATGTCCATAAGAAGGTACTCCACCTTTTTCTGGATCGGCTCCAGAGGCATCCCTGTAGATTCAGAGAAGAGGCGAATGATCCCCTGAAAAGATGAGGGACCATCCTCCATCTCCAGGCCAGTGGTCAATTCATCATCACCTGGATGTGAATGCAAGCCGGTGACATCTGAATCTAAGGAATCCGGATATAAAGGTCTACCACCCAGGTCACTTTCGACCCACCGAGGGCGGTCTGGGGTGACCGTGACCGACAATCACCGAGGAAGCCCAGTGTTTTGTCTGTCTTCCTTGGAAGTAGCCCCTCCCATAGGCTGTTTGGGTGGTGGTTCCACCACAATCGGTGGAGAGACTGTTTTGGACTGAACAGGTGGTTTTGCCAGTTCTGTGGGCTGGAGAACCAACTTAATTGGCTCTGAAGGAGTCGGATTTGGCCTGGGAGGTGAGATCCATGTAGTGGCTGGTGTAGAAGCCGGAGTGGGCTTGTGCTCAGTCAAAATGAGCTGTTGCCACATGAGGTCCTCGTAGCGCTGACTGCGTTTCCGCCGGATCCTCTTCTCATCTGAGGAGGAGGAGGACAACCAACAGCATTGCTTTTTTTTAGAGAGCTTATGGCTCTTCCTCGGCCTGTTGGATGAGGAGGTCCGAGACCTTGATCGAGATCGGGTGGGTTGACTTTGTCGCTCAGGAGACACCAGAGGGACTGGTGATTTCCCAGGATCAGGGACCAAATCTTTGATTAGAGTCCCAGCAGGATGAGTCTTCTCATCTGGAATGACCAGATTAGGGGTTCAATCGGGAAAATCGTCGACCAGAGTCGGCGATATTGGATTGATAGGATCGATCGTGATTTCAGCCTCATCGATAGATAATTCAGTCAACTGACCAGACGACAAAGCTGAAAAGCCAGCAACCGAAGAAGCAATCTCAACTGAAGTCAAGACCTCATACTACTGGGACCGAGATCTCTCCCTTTCCCAAGAATGTCTCTGTCAAGACGAAGATGCTCCTGGATCCTTCTCCCGCTTATGGGATCGAGATGAGTGTGAGCCTGCAGGTGCCTCTCCCTTGGTCGTGAGAGAGAGAGAGAGAGAGAGAGAGAGAGAGAGAGACTGACACAACTCTTAGAAGGAACCTGAGAAGGTGAAGCCCAGGTTGAGCGGAACGAACAAGCCCCGAAAGGAAACTACAGCACGAGCCACTTCCTCCTCGAACGCTTGCATGTGTTCCAGCTGCTCGGCAGATCCCACAGCCGCAGAAACCATGCACCCAGCCTCCTTGGATTTCACCAGAGGATTCCTCTTCGCCGGCCTCCCCAGCTTCAGGTGTGCGAGACGGTCGTCGAGGATGTTGAGATTAAAAGCAAGACAGAGATTGCATTTCGAGGTGTCATGGCAGACACCAAGGCAATAGACGCAAGCGGTGTGGGGATTGGTGTGTAACATCTTCTGGCCATAAGGGCACCGACGAAATCTGGGGAAGACTTATTTTCCATGATCGAAGCAGCAAACTTGCGATCGCTAGTGCGAACAATGCAAATTTTCAGAAAAACTGAAGGTTTGAAAGCCAGGTCCTACGAAATGCGTGGACATGAGGGAGGCAACTTGAATCTTCCAGCAGAAAAGAAGATCTGGCATCATGGGGCAGAGCCAAGGTATATACCACCCGTGTGGGTGGGAGGAGACAGCTTGAAGACTTCCGGTGAGATTTAAAGCGGAAGGGGACATGTCAAAGAGTGTGGATGAACAACATATCCACGCACCTAGAATGTCTTGTATTTTGCCTAACACTTGCTTGAACTCTGAGCTTAACTCTTAGAGATGTGTGGGGGCACTAGCCACCTGGCATTATGTGACTCTGAAGCAACCCAGTTTTCAAACTCATGGTGTATGGCTACAGCATTCCCACTCTCTCTCCTCCCTTAGGGGTTGTAAACTCTTCCCCCATTGCTCTTGTTTATTGTGGTCTAATGGAAGATGAGAGAGGGTTGGGCTATCAGGCTGAGCTGAGTCCCACAAAATGTTTCTCTGACATGTGACTGGCATCACTAAGGAAACCCAGTTTTACTGACTTAAGCTGTGGCATACAAGCTGCCCTGTGACTTTTCTCTCTCTCCCTTTTGGTGCTTTTTGCAATCCAGCTGTTTATGGCATTGGTGCTTTGATTGGCTGGCTGCTCATATGTCATGCCCCGCCTTGTCAGTTTCTCACATTTGAGCAGGAACTCCACAACAGTTTGTCTTTTTTTTTTAATATTCTTTATTTTTATTGTTTTTAAATAGTTTTGTATATATATATATATATATATATATATATATATATATATATAACAGGAGTTCATCTATGCAGTATTGCTCTTTTGTCTTACAATATATAAAATGTTCTTTGGGTTGGCAATTCATGTTTCCATAACATCATTCTGTTATATATCAAATGACATTTGATCAGAATTCATATCTTACAAAAATTGGTCACTTTCAAATGGCTCTATCAGGGAACAAATGTTTCATCTAGAGGTGAGATATAGAAAACCCATGGTCTCCATTGGAGCTCAAATTGTGACATCCTTCCAGCTCTAGATGCTACTATTCTCTGTAGATAATACATCTCAGTTATCAATGAATGCCAATCAGACAGAGTGGGTACTTTAGTCGTTCGCCATAGGCAAGTTATTACCTTTTTAGCTGCTGCCAGGTACGGGTATAACTTATTTCCACCTGGTGGAACTTTTCCGTCTTCACCAATATAAAGCAAAATCATCTGATTGGATAAATTAATTTCTGGTAACACAATATTTTGTATACTCTTCTTAATATCTAACCAGTATTGAGTAACTTTTGGACAGGTAAAAAAATATGTGTTATATTTGCCATTTTTTCTCCACATTCTCTCTGGGGCACAAAGCAGGTCGAGAGGGCAGCGAGGAAGCCCTCCCCAGAACCAAAGTGCGGACCCCCCCAACCGGCAAACATAGGCATCGCAAAGGGACGAATGGCTCGTCTGCTACGCAGTTGAACAAGCAGACAAAGTGGAGCAAGGAGAAAAGGCACCAAACTTTTAAATTGCAGTCGGCAGACATGTGGAGATAGTTTTTGTCTGCCTTAAAAACCTAGACAGTACTGTGTATTTTTGCTCTACTACTGGGTGCTTTAATTTAAATTAATTTCATCTGCAGCAAGCAGTTAATTTATTGTCTGCCTTGCAGTGCTCCTGAACACGGGACTTTAAAGCAGTCACTGCAGTAGTAAATCACTAGGGATAGAGCTCTCATACAGTTCTTAATCACAAGCTGTGCATAGATACATAGATACATAGACAGTGTCGGCAGATAAGGGCCTATGGCCCACCCAGTCTGCCCATTTGAGCTTGTAAGCTCAGTTTGTTTTCCTAGAAGTCTGTTTCCCCTTACCCCTGACCTCTAGAATTCCTTTATGTCTATCCCATGCATTCTTAAATCCCGTGATTGTTTCAGCCCCCACCACTTCCTCTGGCAGGGTGTTCCACTTGTCCACCACCTGTTCTGTGAAGAAATTCTTTCTCATGTTTCCTCTGAATCATCCTCCCTCCAACTTCATCCCATGCCCTCTAGTCCTGGAACATCTTTTTCGCTTAAAAATAGTGTTTTCCTGCACTGTGTTCCTCCCTGTAAGATACTTGTATGTCTCTATCATATCCCCTCACTCCCTCCTCTCCTCCAGGGAGTACATGTTGAGTTCCTTCAACCTGTCTTCATAGGACTTGTGATGCAATCCATGCACCATCTTTGTTGCCCTCCTCTTAACCTTCTCTACCCTGTCTATGTCCTTACGTAGGTATGGTCTCCAGAACTGTACACTGTACACCAGGTGGGGCCTCACTAGTGTCTTGTATAGCGGAATTATGACCTCCCTTTTCCTGCTGGTAATGCCCCTGCCTATACATCCCAGCATCCTATTTGCTTTACCTGCTGCCTTGTCACACTGTTTCCTACCTTGAGGTCATCAGAGATGACAACCCCAAGATCCTTTCCTGCTTGGTGCATGCTATATCCTCACCCCCAACTGATATATTGTGCCAGGGTTTTGTGCCCCATATGCATTATCTTGCACTTCTTTGCACTGAATTTCAACTGCCAAACCCCTGACCATTCTTCAAGTTTCTGCAGGTCGCTTCTCATTCTGTCTACACCCTCTGGTGTGTCTACTCTGTTACAGAGCTTTGTGTCATCAGCGAACAGTGAAATTCTGCCTTCTAGATCCTGTGCAATGTCACTGATGAAGATGTTGAATAGGACCGGTCCCAGCACTGATCCCTGTGGTACCCCACTGGTCACTCTTCCCTCTGTGGAGTGACAGCCATTTACCACCACCCTCTGTGTCCTGCCACCCAGCCAGTTACCTACCCACCACACTACTGTCCTGCCCACACCCATATTCCCCAGTTTGTGTAATAGTCTTCTATGAGGCACAGTGTCAAAGGCCTTGCTGAAGTCCAGATAGGCCATGTCCACTGCCCTCCCCTGATCCACCTCCCTAGTCACCCAGTCAAAAAATTCAACAAGGTTGGTCTGACATGACCTCCCCCTGGTGAAACCATGCTGTCTGGTCCTGTAGTCCATTGACAACCAGATGTTCCACCAATCTCTCCTTCAGTAGTGCTTCCATGATCTTCCCCACTACTGAGGTGAGGCTGACTGGTCTGTAGTTCCCTGCTTCCTCTTTGTTCCCACTTTTGTATAAGGGGACTACATCTGCTGTCCTCCAGTCTTTGGGTACCTCCCCTGTTTCCAGTGATCGGCTAAACAGGATAGCCAGAGGTTCAGCCACCACCTCTCTTAGTTCTTTAAGGACCCTGGGGTGCAATCCATCTGGCCCCAGGAAAGAAAAAGTTTAAACTGTATATTTACCATCTGCATTAAGGCACCTCAGAGCCCCAATTTCTTTTGTTAAAGTTAAGTAGTTAGACTGTAGCAAGCCCCTCCCTCTCTTTTATCTGTTTAAACTCTGTCTTCCACAACAGCTTTGGGGCACAAAGCAGGTCACGAGGGCAGCGAGGAAGCCCTCCACAGAACCGGAGTGCTGACCCCCTCCAACCTGCAAACACAGGCATCGCAGAGGTACGAACGGCTTGTCTACTACACAGTTGAACAAGCTAGAGCCCTGCTGACACTGCGCATCAGCTCCCCACCGCCCCCACCACCACCCTTGGCAGTCACTCCCTTATATAGGAGAAATCACATGCTAGTCTTAACCAGGCCTACTTTCCAATTTGCTGGTTATACCAGGCATCCACTAGAGGCCACTACACCAAGGTCTTAGCAATAAGACACCATTCAAAGCCCTTGCTCTTTAGCCTCTCCATTATGCCTCAACTTTACTTATTAATCTTCTTTACTATCACCCCCTGGGTGTCCCTCCCACCATCAATTTACCCTATGCTCCATGATCACATCACATCTTGCGACAGGCTGCTAACAAATATTCCTACATCCACTATCACAGCAGAGTCCACCATGGCCACTTCTACCATACTCTATCCACCAGCCCCGGGCTAATCCCAGCTACCTTCTGAATCAGTCCCCTAGTCCTTCAACCACAAACCTGGAGACCAAAAGCTGCCATAGCCGTACCTCATACCACCTCCAGAAAGCTTCAGTGGATAGCTCATCACACCAAACTAGTGGTCACCCTGCTACTTCTCCTTGCAGGTGATATCGAGGTTAACCCCGGACCAACCCATCCCTATGCCCAAAACCCTTATGTCCCACTCCAAATCCCCATGGGCCTTAAACTGCTACACATAAATATATGCAGTCTTTTGCACAAAATAACCTTGCTACAAGCCCTCGTTGTGTCCCTCGGCCCAGACATACTGATTATCTCCAAAACTTGGCTAAAGTCACATAACACTGACACAGAATTTGCTATACCTGGCTACGTACTTCTCCACCATGACTGTGTGGGCAAAAGCGGAGGCGGCATACATTGCGTCCACCATCAATTTCTCCACGATTGCCCTATCCCTACCGACTGACTCCATTAATGCCTTAATGGTAAAACTCTCCATCCCCCATTCAATCTCAATCTACATAGCAGGTACATACTGTGCTCCAGGCACCACCTCACCTGCCATACTGGACTACCTGCGCTACTTAAACTCCCTGGCAGCAGGTGGTGAGATCCACATACTAGGGGATTTTAACCAGAACTGGCATGCTGAGTCCCTTTCCAAATTTCGTGACAAGGTAACAGCCCTAATCCTGACACAACTAATCACTGAACCTACTCAGGCAAACCACAAAACACAGAACTATACACTGCTAGATTGGTCCCTCACATCTCACACTCACAGGGTTATAGCCTCAGGACTCCTTCCAGATGCCCTTAGTGACCACCATGGGATTGACTCTGTAAGCAAAATTCACAAACCTAAAGCTCCAACACCCAGAATCTTACTGTCTAGATCCTACAAATCTCTGGACCTTCCCTCATTATTAAATGATTTGGGCAACTATGACTGGTCGTGTATTAGTCAATTCACCTTGACAGACGAGGCACTGTCGTTCTTTAAGTCCAAGTTCATCACCATCTGGGACCGTTATGCCCCCCTCAGATGGACCAGAGTCCGAGGTGCTCATCTCCCATGGATCTCTCCCGATATCCTAGCCCACCTCCAAATCCGAGACAAGGCATGGAAAACCTTTAGGACTTCCAAATCTCAGACCGACCTCCAGACCTACTGAGTGCTCCACAATTCTAGTACCAAAAGAATCTGCCAAGCAAAGGCCAACTATTTCTTATGTGCATTCAATTCCTCCTCCTCTCATCTCCTGTCTCGATTCTGGAAGGTGATCAAATCGCTTCTCTGCCCACCATCACAAACGCCCACCCCTTCCCTGCAGGTTGGGGGTTTCTCCATCATTGACCCCTCAGCAATTGCTGCCTTGTTTAACACTGTCTTCACTACCAGTCATGCTACTCCCTTGACCACCCCTCACCCTGCTCAGCATGCCCCCACCATCACCCCATCTTGTGGCACTGCAGCTCACCCCTTCTCCTTCCTGCAAGTCACCCCTGATGAGGTATACAATGCTCTGGTTGCCCTTAACCCAGAAAAGGGCAAATGTCCCATCGGGTTGGACTCCAAAATCCTCCACCTGTCGGCCCCTGCCATAGCTCAACCCCTTGTCTCCCTTTTTAACTTATCATTCATCCTAGCAGAAGTCCCCACTGAGTGGAAACATGCCATCATAATCCTACTTCCCAAGTGTGGTGATGCCTCTAACCCAAGCAACTACCGCCCATCTCCCTGCTACCAACCCTTGCCAAGATACAAGAATGCTTGGTTCTCTCTTGCCTATCCACCTATCTGGACTTCTCTTCCTTTTTCTCTCCCTACCAGTCTGGCTTTAGGAAATCCCACTCCACTACCACCTCCCTTCTCAGGATTACCGACTCAATCCTCACAGGGATGGATGCTGGCCACATCACTTCTGCCATCTTTATTGACCTGGCAAAGGCTTTCGATACTGTGACTCACTCTCTTCTCCTGACCAAACTAGCCAAAGCTGGTCTATCCGACTGGGCCACATCTTGGTTCCACTCCTACCTCACTGGCAGATCCCATGCTGTCCGTATCAGTTAGTCCATGTCGGATCCCCTCCCAATCACATCAGGAGTGCCACAAGGATCTGTCCTAGGCCCCCTCCTGTTCTCAGTCTTCCTGAATGACCTGCCATCCACCTGTGCACACTCCACCATCCACATGTACGCAGATGACATGGTGCTATATGCATCCGGCCCCTCATCCTCGGAAGTTGCGACCAGACTTTAGTAAGACTTCATCTCAGTCCAGCACTGGCTCCGCTCAAATAAACTCCTCATAAATGCCAACAAAACAGTCCCACTAACCTTTGGCATGAGGCAAAAAATTCTAGGCTCCCGTCACTATTAGTATTCCACACCCTGGAAGGGTCCCCTCTGGAGTCCTGCACCACCTTCAGATACCTTGGTGTCTGGCTTGCCCAGCACCTCAACTTTTCCACACATTATTGACTCTTTACTCAAGAAGCTGCACCCTAGGCTTGGTGCACTTTACCGGAACTGTGACAGCATCCCCCTTCCAGCCAGGAAGGACTTTGTGAAAAAAATTATCCTCCCTGTCCTCGAAAATGGGGACGTAGTCTACGGTGCCGGCCCAAAGACCACATTAGCCAGGCTGGACCCTCTCTTCCACTCTTTTTGCTGCTTCACCCTGAACACCCCCTACTCCACACACCACTGTGCCCTATATCAAGCAATGAACCTCACCTCACTTGACAACTGCAGGCTAACCCACTGCGTAAAAATCCCGGCCAAGTATTGGTCGCAGTGTCCTCTCCTATCTCTCCGGTGTCTTAACAAACCCTAGCACACAAGCATACACACTCAGAAACTCAGACTCCTGGTGCCTAGCTGTCCCATACTGGTCTACCTTCGCAGGGCAGTCAAGGTTCAGCTACCACATTTCCATGTTGTGGAATTCCCTCCCAGCTAACATCTGTCATTTCCCCTCCCTTTTGCACCTAAACTCCATGCTGCAAGATCATTTCATCCCTACCTGTGCTCGTGTCTAGGCGTTTCCCAATTACTAGGCAAATCTCTGGGTATGTCTGCACTTAGCAAATTGCAATCAATCAGTGCCTAACTGTTGTTCTCTCACCTTATACTGTCTCTCATATGGCTGAAAACTAATTATTGTACAGTTGCTGTATGTAACCGTGTTTACCAACTGACTCTCTCAATCCACTACGAACACGGATTATGAACCAGATGTTGGTGATCTTTCACAATGTATTCACTTGTCTATACTGTCTTCAACTGTCTACCTCACGCCGTATGTACTGTGGGTTACCAATTGACTCTCTCAAGCTACTACTGACTTGTAATCAGAAACAAATGTTAGTGTTTCTCCCACTATATATTCACTTGTCTATACTGTTTTCAACTGTCTACCTATGTTCCCCCCTTCCCCAGGACACATCTGTAATCGAGCAGTATTCTGCTCAGTATGCTTTCCTGGTAAAACGCTTAAATAAATAAATAAACAAACAAAGGCCATAACTCATAGATACAAATTTAGCAATTTTGTCAGGGATATAAAAATATCTACTACGACATCTCCATATATATTCTGACCAGTATGATGACTGTGATACTTTCATCGAATGAGGAATAGGTTCCAACCATTTCTTATAAGTTATCTGAGTCCCTAATTGTCTATTCCATCTCCCTAAAATATCTTCAGTGGATTCCTTCCAAAAATCTCTTATTACTTTATATATTTGTCCAATTAAATGAACTTGTTCTCTGCCTTCTACTACGTCTCTTAAAAGGGACATCAACATAGGTATGAGAGAGGGCAGAGTATTTAATGCTAATTCTTTCTGTATAAATGACCGAATCTGTAAATATCTATAATGGTGTGTATGGGGAAGTTGATGTTTTGCCTGTAGTATGGTAAAAGGCAATGCTCCATTTATATCTAGGCATTGATATAACAAAAGCAGACCTTTTTTTCTTTCATTCTTGATGGACCAGGACAGCTCCTATCTCCGTAGATACACTTTCTGTACCTATTAGTTTAAAATAACCAAAAACTTCAGTTGATGTAGTAGACGCCCTTAGCTCAAACCAGGCCTTTAACATATAATGAGTTCCAAATGTAAAGTTTTGTAGCTGTGGATAAGCGTTTTGGTGGGCAAATATAATAGGGATAATATTAACTAAATCATTTAGTACAAATTCAATAAATTTCCATGTTTTTTCTACCTGAGGATTCAGCCATGTCATCACTATTTTACGTGTTACTGCCTTATGGTAATCTCTAAGGTTTGGAAGATTACAACCCCCCTTTGTCACTGGTAACTATAACAGAGATCATCTGACCCAGGCTGCTGTCTTGCCCACACAAATCTCAAAAAGATTCTAGCCCAGGATGCAAAGTAGAATTGTGATGGAATAATCAGCAAAGTCTGGAAATAATATAATATCTTAGGAAATAAGGTCATCCGAATAGCTTGTATTCGAGCTGAAAAAAGACAATACCTGATGTGTCCAATACCCGACTAAATTCTCCATCTCTATCGATAGGGGCTCTAAATTAAACAGTTCCAAATGTTCCAATTTCTGGGGAATGTTTACACCTAAATATTTAATCTTATTATTTCTCCATTTCAGAGGGATCTGGTTCTTCAGAGACTGAGAGGGGATGAAATTTAAAGATAATCTGTTTTTTGTATATTTATTTTGTATCCAGCTATCTCTGAGAAATTATCTATCACTTGGAAAGTAGCAGGAATGGACTTTTCTGGTTCTAGGAGTGTTAATAATACATCATCTGCATATAATGATATAGTAAAATCCTTCCCTCCTAAAGGGACCCCCTGAATATTAGGATGTTGCCTTATGGCTTCAGTCAATGGCTCAATGTATATGGCAAACAGTAAGGGGGGAAGTGGGCAACCCTGCCTAGTTCCCCTTTCCAGCTGTATCATTGAAGATAACTGTCCATTCACTTTAACATGTGCCTTCGGAAAAGTATAAATTCTCTGTATCATGCTAGAGAATTCCCCAGAGAATCCTAACTTGCATAAAGTTTCCCATAAAAAAGGCCAACTAACGCAATCAAAAGCTTTGTCTGCGTCAAGGCTGAGCAACACTGCCTGTATCTGTCTCTGATTTAAGTGGTCCAACAAATGGATCGTTCTGCGTATATTATCTGTGGTTTCTCTGGCTCAGATGAACCCAGATTGATCTGAATTAATCAAATAGGGTAACAATTCCTTCAGTCTATGTGCCCATACGGACATAAATAACTTGTAGTCCATGTTTAATATGGATATTGGCCTATATGAAGTAGGCAGAGCTGCTGGTTTGCCCTATTTTAATATAGGTGAAATATTAGTGTAATCCCATGAAGGAGGAGGTGGACTCTCCTGTTGAATTTCTAAAAAAGCCTTTAGTAGTAAGGGGTCAGTTGTTTACCAAAAGTCTTGTACCATTCGGACGGAAATCCATCTGGGCCAGGGGTTTTTAATGATTTACTTTCATTTATAGCATGTCTGACTTCCTCTGATCTGATAGAGGCTTTTAATCTGATTTCCATTTCCCTAGTTAGCTTTCTTAATGTAAGTGGGGAAAAAATTCCTCAATTTTATCAAATTCTGTATCTTGTGGCTTCTCATATAGCTGCCTATAGTATTTCTGGAACAATTGCATTATCTGCTGTGAGTAAAAAGCTCTTGTTTTTCTCTCCTGATCCACTAAATGTGTTATGGTTGTGGCTGTCCTATGTCCCCTAAGCCTCAGGGCTAAATTTCTCACCCCTTTTGGCCCTCCCTCATACCTATATGTTTTCAAGTAAAAAAGTGCCTGTTGTGTTTTTTCATCTAAAAGTTTCTGGAGCTTAGCCTTTGTCTGATTAATCTGGGTTTGGGCCTCTGTAGTAATAGGGGTAAACATTGTATTTCCCTTAATTTTTCATGTAATTCACCATATCGTGTTTCCCAATATCTCTTCTTGTATGTTGAATACACAATTATCTCCTCCCTGATCACAACCTTCAGAGTATCCAAACAATTGTGTTGGATGTCTCCTGAGATGGATTTTCTATAATAACCTGAGCTATTTTTGAGTTAAAGCTGTCTTTAAAAGCTTTGTCCTTTAGAAAGGATGTATTCAGGCGCCACCCCACCCAGTGGATTTTCTTGGTTTTTTAAAATCTAGCCTCAAAACTAGGGGAGAATGATCAGAAAGAAATCTAGGTCCTATAGTTAAATCTTGTAAACAGTCCAAATGTTCTTTTGAAATAAAAAAGTAGTCGAATCTTGAGTAAGAATTGTGTCTAGGGGAGAAAGACATATATCCCTTAGAAAGAGGATAAAAATGTCTCCATACATCGATTAGACCCAACGCCCTAAGATGAGAGATAAATAATCTTTGAGCTGATGGTGCAGAGGAGTTCAACCAAGGTGTCAAAGTTAAATTGATATCTCCCCCTATTATAAGACAGCCATGCATAATGTCTAAAAGCTTTGCAAAAAATCTTTTAAGAAGACAAACTGATGTAAGGGGGGAACATACACGTTCACTAACGTGACCTTTGTCTCATAAAGCGTACCTTTTAAGATTACATACCTTCCCTCTGGGTCTATGTACTGTGTTTCTAAATGAAAAGGAGAGGCCCTAGGTATTAAAATGGCTACTCCTCGTTGTTTCCCTTTAGGGAAGGACGACACATATACCCAAAACCTGGCCCCCCAGTTCAATTTTGCATGTTCGGTATCTGTTAAATGTGTTTCCTGGAGGTAATAAAAATTACTGGGGTGTTTCTTAATATATTGGAACAGTCTTGCCCTTTTGATGGAGTTGTTAAGCCCGTTTATATTAAGCGAAAGCGCTTTTACTATCTGAATAGCCGTCTTGTTCCCTTATGGAAACATCTCTCCTGCTGTCCCCAACTTAATAATCTGATTCCTAAAGGATCAACATACTGATGTTCCCCCCAAGCCATCTTTCTGAATGTCACTTTTTTGAAACATTTTATGCCTTTCCCATCTAGCTTATTCTTAAACATCTCCTGCTGCGATCTTATCAAACATTTTGAAATCTGAAGCAAATTATCAGTATATGTCTGACCTTTTCCTTGATAACTATGTACATACACTGTATTCCAAACAATATTGACTTCCAAGGTAGGGGAGTCTAATTACTTACTCCCTAAGTGTGCCTCCTGATAGTCTGGGGTCACCGGAGGATATCTGGCAACACCAAATGCCCAGGCCTCATGGGGATATGCTACTCCCCTAATAAAAATAAAAGGAAATGTGCAGACAAGCTAAACAAGCATTTGTCAATGCCGAACGTTCGCTTGCAGGTGTTTGCAGTATTGTTTGGCATGTATGGTGCTTTACCCTAATGCCCTGTGCGATTGCTGGTATTTGCACAATAAATTTTTAGCATGACCTTTTTGTTACCCCCATTGTGCGCTACATAGGCGGAAACCCATTTTGGGCAGGATGTGAAAAATGACAGTTGTACTGCTCATAAGGAAGTGTGGTAAAATGGCAATGTTGAAAATCTGGAGTGGAAATATTGAAAATTCGCAAACCTACGAGCATGCGTGGGAAATGTGCAATGCACGCTTGTAAAACAGTCGTTAGGAATTTTTTCACCAAATTGTCAACATTGACATTTTAAAACCTCTGCTAATGAACAGTGTCACTGTGATTGTCTTACTGCGTGCCACACATTGATTTTGCACACGGACTGTGCCATTGTGCACTCCATGGGTGGAAACACATTTTGGGCAGGATGTGAAAAATGACAGCTGCACTGCTCATAAGGAGGTGTGGTAAAATGGCAATGTTGAAAATATGGAGTGAAAATATTGAAAATTTGCAAACTTACGAGCGTGCATAGGAACTACGTAATGAACACTCGTAAAACAGTCATTTTTAGGAATGTTGTCACCAAATTTTCAACACAGCCATTTAAGACCTCTGCTCATGAACAGTGTCACTGTGATTTTCTTAATGTGTCCCATACATTGAGGTTTCACATGGACTGCGCCATTTAATGGCTTCATGAGGCGAGCTACGTTTTGGGTGGGATGTGAAAAATGACAGCTGTACTGCTCATGAGGAGGTGTGGTAAAATGGCACTGTTGAAAATCTGGAGTGAAAATATTGAAAATTTGCAAACTTACGAGCATGCGTAGGAACTGCATAACGCAACTCGTAAAACAGTCATTTTAGATTTTTTCATCAAATTTTCAGCACAGCCATTTTAAGACCTCTGCTCATGATCAGTGTCACTGTGATTTTCTTAATGTGTCCCATACATTGAGTTCACACACCGACCGCGCCATTGTGCGCTACATGGGCGGAAACACGTTTTTGGCAGGATGTGAAAAATGAAAGCTATACTGCTCATGAAGAGGTGTGGTAAAATGGCAATTTTGAAAATCTGGAGTGCAAATATTGAAAATTCGCAAATGTACGAGTGTGCGTAAGAACTACGCAAAGAACGCTCGTAAAACAGTCATTTTTAGGAATTTTTTCACCAAATTTTCAACATAGCCATTTTAAGACCTCTGCTCATGATAAGTGTCACTGTGGTTTTCTTAATGTGTCCCATACATTGATTTCAAACACCGACTGCGCCATTGTGCGCTACATGGGCGGAAACACGTTTTAGGCAGGATGTAAAAAATGACAGCTGTACTGCTCATAAGGAGGTATGGTAAAATGGCAATGTTGAAAATCTGTAGTGAAAATATTAAAAATTATGAACTTACAGTCTGCGTAGGAACTACGCCATACGCTAATTACAACAGTCATTTTTGGAATTTTTCACAAATTTTCAACATAGCCATTTTAAGACCTCTGCTCATGAACAGTATCACTGTGATTTTCTTAATGTGTCCCATACATTGATTTCGCTAACCGACTGCGCCATTGTGTGTGTGCTACGCAGTGAGCAAACATTTTGGGTGAGATATGAAAAATGACAGCTATACTGCTCATAAGAAGGTGTGGTAAAATGGCAATGTTGAAAATCTGGAGTAGAAATATTGAAAATTCGCAAACCTACGAGGTGTCGATGGAACTCATACTTGCGCTTGTAAAACAGTCATTTCTAGGAATTTTTCACCAATTTTCAACATAGCCATTTTAAGACCTCTGCTCATGAACAGTATCACTGTGATTTTCTTAATGTGTCCCATACATTGATTTTGCACACCGACTGCGCCATTGTGTGCTACACGGCGGAAACACGTTTTGGGTGAGACATGAAAAATGACAGCTGTACTACTCATAAGAAGGTGTGGTAAAATGGCAATGTTGAAAATCTGGAGTAGAAATATTGAAAATTCGCAAACCTACGAGTGTGCGTAGGAACTGCGCAACGCACGCTTGTAAAACAGTCATTTCTAGGAATTTTTTCACCAAATTTTCAACATAGCCATTTTAAGACCTCTGCTAATGAACAGTGTCACTGTGATTTTCTTAATGCGTCCCATACATTGATTTCGCACACCGACTGTGCCATTGTGAGCTACATGGGCGGAAACATGTTTTGGGCAGGATGTGAAAAATGACAGCTATACTGCTTATAAAGAGGTGTGGTAAAATGGCAATGTTGAAAATCTGGAGTGAAAATATTGAAAATTTGCGAACTTACGAGCCTGAGTAGGAACTGCACAACACGCTCCTAAAACAATTAATTTTGGAATTTTGCAAATTTTCAACATGGGGTTTTGGGTCCCCTTCTTATGAATGATGTCACTGTCATGGCATTATTTGGGCCTGAAGGGTGATTTCATGCAGTGACTGCGAAATCACCCTTCAGGCCTAGACTATACCATGACAGTGACATCATTCATGAGAAGGGTCCCAAAATCCCATGTTGAAAATTTGGTGCAAAATTCAAAAATGCCTGAGATATGCAATAAAGTTGAAACCCCTATCTAGCCCATTATACAGCTTACGGCATTTCCTCAGTTCACCGGTCGGCTTTGAAGAGGCAGGCGTGTTCCGGTCCACGAAGATCGCTGCGCCAAGCTCCGGAGGTGAGAGTATGGGGTGAGGGGGGTGTGGGAGGCTGGGTGTGCAGTGGGTGGGTGCGGGTTGTGCGAGGGGGTGGGAGACTACTTGGGACCGTTTTTCTTTACAGGAGTTAAAAAAATGGACTACGCGGGACGTTGCCATGTTGGGGTGGGCTCCCAGAGTGGCAGAAGATGGCTGGGGGGCCAAGGAGCCGACGGGATTGGGCACCCATGGGCAAGCTATACATGGGGCCGAGGAGCCGACGGGGATTGGGCACCCGTCAGCAAACAATGTTTGCCACATCGGGTGGGCTCCTAGCGTGGCACCAAAGCTTTGGGCGGGCGTGACACAGGGAGGCAGCGTGACATGAGCGGCGTGGCGAGGGGAGTGGAGTGACGGGTGCTGGGTATGGCGGGTGGTTTCTTTGAAGCGAAGACCACCGCTGTCATACTCAGCTCCCCGCACCCATTGGTGCAGGACTGCCATGCCTGCTCAACAGAGCACTGGATTGCAAGGGAGAGGCACACCTCCAAAGTGTGCTACTCTCCCAAAACGTTCCTTGAGCATGCGCGCAAGTGAACGTAATAAAAATCAGACTGTTACCTCAAAATATCCTGCCTGTCTGCCTTTGATTTGAAATGGGTGTCCTTGTTAGATCTGGAGATGCTTCCTCCCCCCCACAAAGTAAATTGTTTGTTTTGTTATTAACTAAATTCTGTAGTATACAACTAGAGCAGCTTTTCTTAGGCTCTTATATCAATTTAGCCATGAAAACAAATCAAATAGCCCTCAATAATCTGCTCTTTAAAGTGTTATCCATTGCTTTCTTCAGAGCAATCATCAGGGCCAGTTGGAACTGCCAGATCAAAAGTTTTACTTGTTTCTTTGTTATGGCAGAGTTTTCTGCAGGTACGCTGATTAAGCATTCCCTTTCTCTGTCCAAACCCTTGTGAGAGAGTTGTCATCTGATAAAGATTCCAGTTCAGATAATTGAATTCCCAGTCCCTCTCATCAATCATGCTCTTTCAGAGACCTCTAGGCAGAGGACCCTCGAGAAATCTGAAGCCAATCTTCATCTTCTATAAGTCAGGTTCTTCCCCTTGCCAATCAGTGAAAATTTGCCAGGCAATTGGAAATATTCCTCCTCTTTGCTATCTCTCCACCATTCCGTATTCTGCCCAAATTCACCATTTGCCAGCACAGTGGGTCAGCTGTCTGCAATCCCAACATGGATTTTGCCTTTATTTGTATTCCCGCTTTTAGGAGCTCCTCTTTGTCCTCCGCAGTATGAAATTCCTTCCTTCCCGATGGCAACTGCAACACTAGTCTGGCTGGGTACGGTGTTGTAAATCTGATGGCTGCCTCCTTCAAAGCTGGTAAGATATCTGCATATGCTCTGCGATTACGCATAGTTTGTGGAGTGTAGTCATTATCTACATAGAAATGGGTTTGTCCATGAAAAACCTTGCCATTTTGCCATGCAGCAGTTAATAATGTCTCCTTGACTGTGTAGCTTAGAAAGCGCATAATTATAGATCCAGGTGTAACCCCCACCCTGCCTTTTTGCCAAAATGACAGGTTGCATGCTGTTGGCACTGGCAGCAATACCTGATGGGGACCTGGGTTCAGGGAGGATGAGGTTGCCTGGCACAAGGGGACCTAGGTTTGGCTACTCTGCACAGGGGCACCCAAGTAAATCTGAACACAGGAAGCAATAACTGTAATGTCCAGAACCAGGATTGGGGTTTTTCAGTGTGGCTTTTATTCACAACTAGCTGAACACAACAAAGCATAGATGGACCCCCATAGGGCTACGTTTACTGATAATGCAGATTAGAGACTACAAGGCGGTCCACTTGAAGACTGGACCAATTCTACTGTTTTCCGGCTCTGGACCCACCAGGCACACAGCCCGGACTTGCATGAGCTTTGGATACACAGCCCAACTGGCCCGGCCACTTGACTGGCAGTTCATTGGAAGAATGAACCCATTTTACTTGTTGTGGCTCCCCACACCACTTAGAGTCTGCGACCCCTAGAGAGATTTCCTTCTTACTTCTTCAGACTCCCATCTCACAAAGAGAATTCTTTACCCATGTTGTGGCTCCCCACACCACAGAGAGTCTAGAGAGACTTTCTTCTTACTTCTTCTGACTCCCATCTCACAAAAGAATTCTTTACCCATGTTGTGGCTCCCCACCACTTAGAGGCTGCGACTCCTAGAGATTTCCTTCTTACTTCTTCAGACTCCCATCTCACAAAAATAATTCTTTACCCATGTTGTGGCTCCCACACCACTTAGAGCTCCGACTCCTAGAGATTTTCCATTTTAGGCCCGTCTGGTACTTCCCTCATCACCGTAGCGTATGAGGTAAGTAGCAATCACAGCAGAAATCCGTGAGGTGGACCTGGTTACTAAAGATGGGGGGTGTTCCCACCTCCAGCTCCCACAGCCCATACCCGGCCATTTCTCTGGACAAAAAACTGAAACTTCGAAATGTGGATTAAACGGTGGATGAACTGTCGCACCCCCTCTACAACATTACTTGAATCCACACAGCACTTTAGCTTTTTGACACTACTCCATTTGTTTTGTCCTAGTACTATAGGCCTCCCCAATAGTAGTTCAAATCCCAGATTTTCTTCACATATCCCAGGCTGAAGAAACACATTTTTTGCCCTCTCATATTAGAGCAAACACTCACCCTTTTGTAGAAGGTGCCCCACAGGCGAAGTACAACTTTTTCCACTTTTCAAGCACAAACCAAAACTGTAAAAGGCAGCTTTCTCTCTTTAGCAGAAATTAGGGTATTGCCCCTGGAATCTACATGGGGATACTTTACTCCCCCCCCGGAGGGAAGGGGCACTGAGACCTGGACAGCGGTCTCCACCACTTGGAACTGGACACTCACTCCTTCTCCCCCAGAAGGTAAACAGGAACACTTCCTTCCTGCTTGCAGGCAAGCAAGAGACTTCCTTCTTGCTTCAAAACAAACTGGAGACTGACTTTGAAAACTCCCAATGTTCTATCTCACTCCCTCTGCTGCAGATTCCAAAGTGGCTCATGCAGCTGCGACAGTTCTATTGGTGATGTCATCTCTCAGTCTCAGCTGAGACTGAGAACAGAGTGAGACAGTGTGAAACCCATTTAACTGGAGTTTCACAAGCTGCCTTTCCTGCCTACCACTAGGTCTTACTGGGATTCTAGTAACCCCGGGTAACAAAGGGTTACACTCGCCCTTGACCAGGAAAGTGACTGTCCCCAGTCATTATGCACCCAGCCTTAGGCCATCCCACCCTATGTGCTACCTGCGGAGAGGGGTGATCAGGCCCCCTCCTACCATGTGGAACCACAGGCAGGCAACACTAAAGGCCTAGAGGCCTGTAGCTGACATATCAGCCTCTACGCTATCCACTTACTATGGACACCTAGTGGCTCTGGTAGAACCATCCAGAGCATAGTCCTGATAGATCAGCACTGCGGTCCCTACTGCAGGTCAGGGCCACAGCCTGTCCATCCCCCCAACCCTCTAGGGAGAACCTATCTGCCTCTAACATAATATCCCAAACAAAAAAAAACCCGGGGACCTCCTCGACCTTGGGCAACCTGCAACCACACCATTAAAATACCAATTACTGCCTCCTCCCTACCCCCACTACCACACCTGTGGAAGGAAAGGGTTAATACAGTAACCACCATAACAATAACACCACAGTACTTTACATTTCTACACAATAAAGCACTGACAAGGAACTCCGATGAGCCCCTCCTCCTCTTCTTGTCTTCTCTTCTATCTTCCCAGGAACACCTGTAAGAAAAAGGAAGACAAAACACATTCCTAATCTGCATACACAGTCTACCTAAAACCTTTACCATACAAAAACACTGAACAATCCCAAAAATATTTTTTTTTAGAAAAAAGGTAGAAAAACAGTATTTACATTAGAATACAACAATGACATTATTTACAATACACATTTTTGGGGGGATGGAGTGCCCTAAAAGTCCCATCTAGTGACCACAAGGCCCGAAGGCTAGTCCAATAAAGAGTCTCTCCTGGGCCAGAGCCCAGTGAAGCACAGTTCTAACAGGCCAAAGTCCCAAAGGGGAGAGTCTTTGCAGACAGTTCACACATTTTTGAAGTCTGTAGTGTAGGATGTGTACTGCAATGCCATAAAGATAGGAAAGTTTTGGACTTACCAGCCATTTGTAGTACAAGACTCTGCACGAACCTGCCCCCTGCCGAAGACTCTCCCTGGCAGCATTTCTTCTGATACAGCTGGGCGGACATCTTCCGGGAACCACAGGAGGGCATATCTGGAAACAGCTGGACTGATGTCATCTCTGGAGATGGAACCTTAGAACAGGAACAAAAAGAAAAAACAGCTGGTCTGACGTCATCCGATTACCAGGCGATGAACAGGAAACAGCTGGGATGGTGTCCTCTCTGGATCTGAAGTCATCTGGTGGGCCAGTAGATGGTTGCTGGACAGGATAGTACATTGTAGACTGATGAATGTGGAGCACCTGAGTCCTTGGTTATTCATATTGATGGATCAATAAGGGCACTTCATAGTCTGATGTGGCAGTATTGACTACCACTGCTCGGCTCTCCATTTTGTAGGCACGGGCTTAATTGCTGGGACATCCTTGCAGTGAGGCCAATAGTACCAGGGGTCAGGGGCTTGAATTATTACCCCGTCTGGGTGCACATAACTCACACAGTGGGAGATTTCATGTCCCTCTCTGTCCACTATTCTCACTCTGTCCATAAACAGTGTTCTGCCTCTCTTCCACTGGGTATACTTTTCGTGGAACAGTCTATTCTTTACATGCTGGTTGGCCCCACGATGCACATTTTTCATTGCTTCATCCCAGATCCAGGATTTCCTGCAGTCCTCAATCTCCTCCCAGACTCTCCGAGGAAAGGTAGGAAAGGTCATACCATAGATCTCATTTGCCTTTCTACGAACCAGTCTCTCCTCTTTACTTGCTTTGGTCAATCTGAGACCTCTGGCCTGGCTTGGGGGTGGCCAGTCCTGGTTCTGCCAGCTTCTCATTCTCAAGGAAGTTAAAAACGGATACCTGACTTCTTTCTCCTGTAAAGCCAGGGCAGTGGCATCACCACCTTTTTCAATACTTTCCTCCGAGGCAAGATCTTGAGGCTGTGTACCCGTTCCTTTCTCACAAGGCCACAT
This sequence comes from Neoceratodus forsteri, assembly GCA_016271365.2. NCBI lineage: Eukaryota > Metazoa > Chordata > Ceratodontiformes > Ceratodontidae > Neoceratodus > Neoceratodus forsteri. The sequence goes on along the minus strand of JADMNL010000035.1, from coordinate 24,841,397 downwards.
AGATTCCACCTCATCTTCCTCTTCACTGAGGATCTGAGCCCAGGAGTGAGCAGTCATTCTCACCCCGAGACTATCCATTTATCACTAGGCGCGGAGGTCGACACCTCTCATTCAAAGGCCTCCCGCATCTCATCTTCATCTGAGAGACTTGGGCTAGGCCCCCCCCAACCAGGGGTCTATTGATGCTTTATCCGAACTTTCTTTCTGAGATCCAGCATCCAAAACTTTAACTTCAGGTTTAGTCTCTAACTCTGCACCCTCTAGCTTTGTGCCACACTCCCCCGAGGGACCTTCCTCCACAGGCTCCGCCTGGTGCTGTGTGTTGCCAACTGCAGATTCCTGAATTTTTGTCCATGTGGGGGCCAAATGAATTGGAGGCACTTTATATAAGCCATATTTTTGTAGGCATCCAGCACAGTGAGGAATCATGAAGACGTTCCTTCCAGCACTCAAGCATATTGGGCATACACGCACTGGATAATTAGGAATTGCCACATCAGGAGGCAGTTGCCCTCCATAGCACCACTTTTCAGTATCTCTCAGTCTGTTTACTGCTGCTGTTACTGCAACCCGGGCATGATCCGGGTAACGAGCTGGTCCTGAGGCCATAACTGCAGAAAAATAAACAAAGGTTCACTGTAACTGAAAGTCCCACTTTAATGAACACATTCTGTAGCTTTAAAATGGCTCCTCTGCTGCTGTGTTTACTTTACTACCCCACCCTGTAATGGCGGCAGCAGCACTCCTGTGCATCAACATTCAGACTCTGGGTCAAGCCACTGCGCACCCGATTTACATCAGCTACTGATAACTTTTACTCAAACTGCACAACTTGCTCTGTTCTGGCTGTTCTCACATTTACAGGATTTTCCTTGGACTTTTCACATGCTGGCAACATTTATTTATTTCACAGTCCCTTAAACGCTTCAGGTTTCAGCACAGGATTGCCTGCTTCTACTAGTGTTGCATTTTGCTACAACCCACAGTCTCTCTCTGGCTGCAGACTTTAAACTGAGCCTAATTTCACTTCCATGCACACATTCAATGGCTTTACAGACTTGCACTTGCTGGCAGGACTTCACACTGTCATTCTTGCAAAGTGACTACACTGCTGCACACACATTTTATATGGCATTACTGAAAATCACTGTCTGAGCAGTTTTCTGAAGGTTTACTCACTGTTATTAGTAACAACTTGCTGCGATGGGGTAAAACTGCCTGCAGCCAGTGTTTGAAGGCCTTGGAACAGAAAACGGGTGGGCAGTCTTAGCGATCGTCGTTTTAACCACCAAATTCACTATTTCCATGATTGATTTGTGGGTTGAGCCCAATTTTAAACTAAAATGTCTATTTTTTGAATGTTTACAGCGCTTTGAATCCTCCGCGATGCTCCTCCACTGCAAGTACATGCACTACACTCTGTCTCCCTCTCGAATGCTGAGGCAGTCTCAGAAGAGCTGGCTGAGGGATGGGACTAATGGCAATCTGACCAACCACACAACACCATGCAAATGAGCCTCTTCTTCCTTGCGAGGGCTCCTCTCCTCACGGCGATCGTCAAGCAGGCAAATTTAAACTGTAGAATGCATTTTTTTTTTCCAACTGACTCCATGGCGGGAGTCCATTTCAACCATGTAACATTGCCATTATCTCTGCAGTCTCTCCATTTATACAGAAAGCATTTCCAACGTCCATGGCAAAATTTCTCTGTTGCTACCCCTAGTTTTCCACACTTTCCTTCACAGAATTAATTTTAAAAGCATTTCAAACATCCAGGGCACCATTTCTCTGTTGCTACCCCTAGTTTTCCACACTTTCCTTAACAGAATTCATTTTAAAAGCATTTCAGATGTCCAGGGCATGATTTCTCTGTTGCAACTTGCTACCCCTAGTTTTCCACACTTTTCCTCACAGAATTCATTTTAAAAGCATGCAAAATGCTGTAAACAATTTTAATGATGCAGGACAAGGGCACACTCTTTGGCTTTACAGCTCCTTGGTAAACAGTTTGCATTTTTTAAACAGCAGCACAAGATTCACAGCACACAGCAACACACTAGGGAAATTGCTTCAGCTTTTTGGGCTACCCTCTGCCAGACAGCCAAAATGCTAGCCCCCCTGTCCAAGCACCTTCCTTCCTGAACAAATCCAATGCGGTGCCTCCATTTTTGTAACCCCCACCCCTGCCTTTTTGCCAAAATGACAGGTGGCATGCTGTTGGCGCTGGAAGCAATACCTGGTGGGGACCTGGGTTTAGGGAGGATGAGGTTACCTGGCACAAGGAGACCTAGGTTTGGCTACTCTGCACAGGGACACCCAAGTAAATCGGAACACAGGAAGCAATAACTGTAATGTCCAGAACCAGGATTGGGGTTTTCAGTGTGGCTTTTATTCACAACTAGCTGAACACAACAAAGCATAGATGGACCCCCATGGGGCTACGTTTACTGATAATGCAGATTAGAGACTACAAGGCGGTCCACTTGAAGACTGGACCAATTCTACTGTTTTCCGGCTCTGGACCCACCAGGCACACAGCCCGGACTTGCATGAGCTTTGGATACACAGCCCAACTGGCCCGGCCACTTGACTGGCAGTTCATTGGAAGAATGAACCCATTTTACTTGTTGTGGCTCCCCACACCACTTAGAGTCTGCGACCCCTAGAGAGATTTCCTTCTTACTTCTTCAGACTCCCATCTCACAAAGAGAATTCTTTACCCATGTTGTGGCTCCCCACACCACAGAGAGTCTAGAGAGACTTTCTTCTTACTTCTTCTGACTCCCATCTCACAAAAAGAATTCTTTACCCATGTTGTGGCTCCCCACACCACTTAGAGGCTGCGACTCCTAGAGAGATTTCCTTCTTACTTCTTCAGACTCCCATCTCACAAAAATAATTCTTTACCCATGTTGTGGCTCCCCACACCACTTAGAGGCTCCGACTCCTAGAGAGATTTTCCCATTTACGACCCACGTCTGGGTACTTCCCTCATCACTGGCCAAGCGTATGAGGTAAGTAGCAATCACAGCAGAAATCCGTAGAGGTGGACCTGGTTACTAAAGATGGGGGGTGTTCCCACCTCCAGCTCCCACAGCCCATACCCGGCCATTTCTCTGGACAAAAAACTGAAACTTCGAAATGTGGATTAAACGGTGGATGAACTGTCGCACCCCCTCTACAACATTACTTGAATCCACACAGCACTTTAGCTTTTTGACACTACTCCATTTGTTTTGTCCTAGTACTATAGGCCTCCCCAATAGTAGTTCAAATCCCAGATTTTCTTCACATATCCCAGGCTGAAGAAACACATTTTTGCCCTCTCATATTAGAGCAAACACTCACCCTTTTGTAGAAGGTGCCCCACAGGCGATACAACTTTTTCCACTTTTCAAGCACAAACCAAAACTGTAAAGGCAGCTTTCTCTCTTTAGCAGAAATTAGGGTATTGCCCTGGAATCTACATGGGATACTTTACTCCCCGGAGGGAGCACTGAGACCTGGACAGCGGTCTCCACCACTTGGAACTGGACACTCACTCCTTCTCCCCAGAAGGTAAACAGGAACACTTCCTTCCTGCTTGCAGGCAAGCAAGAGACTTCCTTCTTGCTTCAAAACAAACTGGAGACTGACTTTGAAAACTCCCAATGTTCTATCTCACTCCCTCTGCTGCAGATTCCAAAGTGGCTCATGCAGCTGCGACAGTTCTATTGGTGATGTCATCTCTCAGTCTCAGCTGAGACTGAGAACAGAGTGAGACAGTGTGAAACCCATTTAACTGGAGTTTCACAAGCTGCCTTTCCTGCCTACCACTAGGTCTTACTGGGATTCTAGTAACCCCGGGTAACAAAGGGTTACACTCGCCCTTGACCAGGAAAGTGACTGTCCCCAGTCATTATGCACCCAGCCTTAGGCCATCCCACCCTATGTGCTACCTGCGGAGGGGTGATCAGGCCCCTCCCCATGTGGAACCACAGGCAGGCAACACTAAAGGCCTAGAGGCCTGTAGCTGACATATCAGCCTCTACGCTATCCACTTACTATGGACACCTAGTGGCTCTGGTAGAACCATCCAGAGCATAGTCCTGATAGATCAGCACTGCGGTCCCTACTGCAGGTCAGGGCCACAGCCTGTCCATCCCCCCAACCCTCTAGGGAGAACCTATCTGCCTCTAACATAATATCCCAAACTAAAAAAAACCCGGGGACCTCCTCGACCTTGGGCAACCTGCAACCACACCATTAAAATACCAATTACTGCCTCCTCCCTACCCCCACTACCACACCTGTGGAAGGAAAGGGTTAATACAGTAACCACCATAACAATAACACCACAGTACTTTACATTTCTACACAATAAAGCACTGACAAGGAACTCCGATGAGCCCCTCCTCCTCTTCTTGTCTTCTCTTCTATCTTCCCAGGAACACCTGTAAGAAAAAAGAAAGACAAAACACATTCCTAATCTGCATACACAGTCTACCTAAAACCTTTACCATACAAAAACACTGAACAATCCCAAAAATATTTTTTTTTAGAAAAAAGGTAGAAAAACAGTATTTACATTAGAATACAACAATGACATTATTTACAATACACATTTTTGGGGGGATGGAGTGCCCTAAAAGTCCCATCTAGTGACCACAAGGCCCGAAGGCTAGTCCAATAAAGAGTCTCTCCTGGGCCAGAGCCCAGTGAAGCACAGTTCTAACAGGCCAAAGTCCCAAAGGGGAGAGTCTTTGCAGACAGTTCACACATTTTTGAAGTCTGTAGTGTAGGATGTGTACTGCAATGCCATAAAGATAGGAAAGTTTTGGACTTACCAGCCATTTGTAGTACAAGACTCTGCACGAACCTGCCCCCCTGCCGAAGACTCTCCCTGGCAGCATTTCTTCTGATACAGCTGGGCGGACATCTTCCGGGAACCACAGGAGGGCATATCTGGAAACAGCTGGACTGATGTCATCTCTGGAGATGGAACCTTAGAACAGGAACAAAAAGAAAAAACAGCTGGTCTGACGTCATCCGATTACCAGGCGATGAACAGGAAACAGCTGGGATGGTGTCCTCTGGATCTGAAGTCATCTGGTGGGCCAGTAGATGGTTGCTGGACAGGATAGTACATTGTAGACTGATGAATGTGGAGCACCTGAGTCCTTGGTTATTCATATTGATGGATCAATAAGGGCACTTCATAGTCTGATGTGGCAGTATTGACTACCACTGCTCGGCTCTCCATTTTGTAGGCACGGGCTTAATTGCTGGGACATCCTTGCAGTGAGGCCAATAGTACCAGGGGTCAGGGGCTTGAATTATTACCCCGTCTGGGTGCACATAACTCACACAGTGGGAGATTTCATGTCCCTCTCTGTCCACTATTCTCACTCTGTCCATAAACAGTGTTCTGCCTCTCTTCCACTGGGTATACTTTTCGTGGAACAGTCTATTCTTTACATGCTGGTTGGCCCCACGATGCACATTTTTCATTGCTTCATCCCAGATCCAGGATTTCCTGCAGTCCTCAATCTCCTCCCAGACTCTCCGAGGAAAGGTAGGAAAGGTCATACCATAGATCTCATTTGCCTTTCTACGAACCAGTCTCTCCTCTTTACTTGCTTTGGTCAATCTGAGACCTCTGGCCTGGCTTGGGGGTGGCCAGTCCTGGTTCTGCCAGCTTCTCATTCTCAAGAAGTTAAAACGGATACCTGACTTCTTTCTCCTGTAAAGCCAGGGCAGTGGCATCACCACCTTTTCAAATACTTTCCTCCGAGGCAAGATCTTGAGGCTGTGTACCCGTTCCTTTCTCACAAGGCCACATAGATTCCACCTCATCTTCCTCTTCACTGAGGATCTGAGCCCAGGTGAGCAGTCATTCTCACCCGAGACTATCCATTTATCACTAGGCGAGGGAATCGACACCTCTCATTCAAGGCCTCCGCATCTCATCTTCATCTGAGAGACTTGGGCTAGGCCCCCCAACCAGGGTCTATTGATGCTTTATCCGAACTTTCTTTCTGAGATCCAGCATCCAAAACTTTAACTTCAGGTTTAGTCTCTAACTCTGCACCCTCTAGCTTTGTGCCACACTCCCCCGAGGGACCTTCCTCCACAGGCTCCGCCTGGTGCTGTGTGTTGCCAACTGCAGATTCCTGAATTTTTGTCCATGTGGGGGCCAAATGAATTGGAGGCACTTTATATAAGCCATATTTTTGTAGGCATCCAGCACAGTGAGGAATCATGAAGACGTTCCTTCCAGCACTCAAGCATATTGGGCATACACGCACTGGATAATTAGGAATTGCCACATCAGGAGGCAGTTGCCCTCCATAGCACCACTTTTCAGTATCTCTCAGTCTGTTTACTGCTGCTGTTACTGCAACCCGGGCATGATCCGGGTAACGAGCTGGTCCTGAGGCCATAACTGCAGAAAAATAAACAAAGGTTCACTGTAACTGAAAGTCCCACTTTAATGAACACATTCTGTAGCTTTAAAATGGCTCCTCTGCTGCTGTGTTTACTTTACTACCCCACCCTGTAATGGCGGCAGCAGCACTCCTGTGCATCAACATTCAGACTCTGGGTCAAGCCACTGCGCACCCGATTTACATCAGCTACTGATAACTTTTACTCAAACTGCACAACTTGCTCTGTTCTGGCTGTTCTCACATTTACAGGATTTTCCTTGGACTTTTCACATGCTGGCAACATTTATTTGTTCACAGTCCTTAAGCCTTCAGGTTTCAGCACAGGATTGCCTGCTTCTACTAGTGTTGCATTTTGCTACAACCCACAGTCTCTCTCTGGCTGCAGACTTTAAACTGAGCCTAATTTCACTTCCATGCACACATTCAATGGCTTTACAGACTTGCACTTGCTGGCAGGACTTCACACTGTCATTCTTGCAAAGTGACTACACTGCTGCACACACATTTTATATGGCATTACTGAAAATCACTGTCTGAGCAGTTTTCTGAAGGTTTACTCACTGTTATTAGTAACAACTTGCTGCGATGGGGTAAAACTGCCTGCAGCCAGTGTTTGAAGGCCTTGGAACAGAAAACGGGTGGGCAGTCTTAGCGATCGTCGTTTTAACCACCAAATTCACTATTTCCATGATTGATTTGTGGGTTGAGCCCAATTTTAAACTAAAATGTCTATTTTTGAATGTTTACAGCGCTTTGAATCCTCACGATGCTCCTCCACTGCAAGTACATGCACTTACTCTGTCTCCTCTCGAATGCTGAGGCAGTCTCAGAAGAGCTGGCTGAGGGATGGGACTAATGGCAATCTGACCAACCACACAACACCATGCAAATGAGCCTCTTCTTCCTTGCGAGGGCTCCTCTCCTCATGGCGATCGTCAAGCAGGCAAATTTAAACTGTAGAATGCATTTTTTTTTTCCAACTGACTCCATGGCGGGAGTCCATTTCAACCATGTAACATTGCCATTATCTCTGCAGTCTCTCCATTTATACAGAAAGCATTTCCAACGTCCATGGCAAAATTTCTCTGTTGCTACCCCTAGTTTTCCACACTTTCCTTCACAGAATTAATTTTAAAAGCATTTCAAACATCCAGGGCACCATTTCTCTGTTGCTACCCCTAGTTTTCCACACTTTCCTTAACAGAATTCATTTTAAAAGCATTTCAGATGTCCAGGGCATGATTTCTCTGTTGCAACTTGCTACCCCTAGTTTTCCACACTTTTCCTCACAGAATTCATTTTAAAAGCATGCAAAAATGCTGTAAACAATTTTAATGATGCAGGACAAGGGCACACTCTTTGGCTTTACAGCTCCTTGGTAAACAGTTTGCATTTTTTAAACAGCAGCACAAGATTCACAGCACACAGCAACACACTAGGGAAATTGCTTCAGCTTTTTGGGCTACCCTCTGCCAGACAGCCAAAATGCTAGCCCCCCTGTCCAAGCACCTTCCTTCCTGAACAAATCCAATGCGGTGCCTCCATTTTTGTAACCCCCCCCTGCCTTTTTGCCAAAATGACAGGTGGCATGCTGTTAGGCGCTGGAAGCAATACCTGGTGGGGACCTGGGTTTAGGGAGGATGAGTTACCTGGCACAAGGAGACCTAGGTTTGGCTACTCTGACAGGGACACAAGTAAATCGGAACACAGGAAGCAATAACTGTAATGTCCAGAACCAGGATGGGGATTTTTCAGTGTGGCTTTTATTCACAACTAGCTGAACACAACAAAGCATAGATGGACCCCCATGGGGCTACGTTTACTGATAATGCAGATTACAGACTACAAGGTAGTCCACTTGAAGAATGTACTAATTCTACTGTTTTACGGCTCTGGACCCACCAGGCACACAGCCCGGACTTGCATGCGCTGTGGATACACAGTCCGACTGGCCCGGCTCCCCTGCCGGCCACTTGACTGGAGGTTCATTGGAAGAATGAACCCATTTTACTTGTTGTGGCTCCCCACACCACTTAGAGTCTACGACCCCTAGAGAAATTTCTTTCTTACTTCTTCTGACTCCCATCTCACAAAGAGAATTCTTTACCCATGCTGTGGCTCCCCACACCACTTAGAGGCTGCGACTCCTAGAGAGATTTTCCCCTTTGCGACCCACGTCTGGGTACTTCCCTCATCACTGGCCAAGCGCATGAGTAAGTAGCAATCACTGCAGAAATCCGTAGAGGTGAATCTGGTTACTAAAGATGGGGGGTGTTCCCACCTCCAGCTCCCACAGCCCATACCCGGCCATTTCTCTGGACAAACTAAAACTTCGAAATGTAGATTAAACAGTGGATGAACTGTCGCACCCCCTCTACAACATTACTTGAATCCACACAGCACTTTAGCTTTTTGACACTACTCCATTTGCTTGTCCTAGTACTATAGGCCTCCCAAATAGTAGTTCAAATCCCAGATTTTCTTCACATATCCCAGGCTGAAGAAACACATTTTTTGCTCTCTCATATTAGAGCAAACACTCACCCTTTTGTTGCAGGTGCTCCATAGGCGTAGTACAACTTTTTCCACTTTTCAAGCACAAACCGAGCGTAAAGGCAGCTCTCTCTTTAGCAGAAATTAGGGTATTGGCCCTGGAATCTACATGGGGATACTTTACTCCGGCCCCCGGAGGGAGGGGGCACTGAGACCTGGACAGCGGTCTCAGCCACTTGAAACTGGACACTCACTCCTTCTCCCACAGAAGGTAAACAGGAACACTTCCTTCCTGCTTGCAGGCAAGCAGTAGACTTCCTTCTTGCTTCAAAAAAAACAGGAGACTGACTTTGAAAACTCCCAACGTTCTATCTCACTCCCTCTGCTGCAAATTCCAATGTGGCTTATGCAGCTGCGACGGTTCTATTGGTGATGTCATCTCTCAGTCTCAGCTGAGACTGAGAACAGAGTGAGACAGTATGAAACCCATTTAACTGGAGTTTCACAAGCTGCCTTCCCTGCCTACCACTAGGTCTTACTGGGATTCTAGTAACCCCGGGTAACAAGGGGTTACACAGGCCTAGCATTCGTATCTGTAGGCCTTGGGCCCCATGCGCGGTGAACTCTCTCTAATGATAATTGAATATCAGAGGGCAATTCAAGAACTGTTTTGAGCAAGGTAATAGTAAACTCAGTAATGTCCTGACCTTCTGAGCCTTCAGGAATGCAATATAATCTTAAGTTCATTCTGTGAGCTCTATTTTCTAGATCTTCTTATCTTTCTTGCAATTGTACACACTGATCTTGTAAGAGTTGAATTATATTCTCCATATCGTCTAATCTGTTCTCTACTGCTGTTATCTGTCTTTCCGATGCATCAGCTCATTGCTCCAGGCTCACTACGTCTCTGTGAAGCTCTCCGTAAAGATCTTTAATTTCTGTATGAAACGATAATAGCTCATTGTATATATTATCTAACTTTATGCGTTTGTGTCTCGCTTTATTATTTGCTATGGTCGTCTGGTCCTGCCATTCTGCTGGCACTTGAGAGTTTTCAGAATTGGAGGGCTCCTAGGCTGACATTGCTGATCGCTTTAATTCTGCTCACTGCTGCCCATAGTTGTACTGTTTCTTTTATTTTTATTCTTTAAGTTGCTTCTTATGTTTGTCCCTGATATCTGGCTCTTGTTTATTTTGGTTTGTTTGTTGTTAAGGATCATCAAATCAGGAAGATTAGCAGTGGTGTAGTGGAGCTCTGCGTTTACACCGCCATGCTGCTTGGAAGCCCAAATGGAAGTCAACAGTTTGTCTTTTTTATTTTGTGGTGGCACTTGGCACTAGCGTTACCCTAAATCCACTTTGCATATCCTGGAATGGGGCAACCACAAGACCAGTTGGTACTACAGATAGGGGAAATAAAATTTAGGAAGACTTCTTACCCCCACCACTTTGGAACATCACTCCCCACCGCACCAAGACACTAGTATTTAAGCAATTCTAAAGCTGCTTTTGAAACCCCCATGATGACTGCATGCTGCTTGTGAAACTTGTGGTATGACTGCTCAAAAGAATAAATTCCATCCCCCATCCCTTGGCTTACATCTTGGCCACAGCTTATCTTTCCCTGTGGTTATCCACTACATATTTCCTCTAGGCATGGTGTCTTGCAGTTCAGGGTAGTGGCAGGTGGCAGTGGGGAGCTGAATCTATAGTATGCATGAACACAGGTCAGGGGTGGGCACCGGGGTGACTTCCTCGCTGCTGGGTATTTTGGCACTTTAAGGTGCCACACAACTTCAACAGGCCTCTGAGGACGGAAGTATGTGGAAATTGTGAATGGAAACCTCTCACCCCTGGTGGGTCATGTAACCAGATTGCATGACTCTGAGAGAGCCTCATATCAATTAGACAACTCATGAAAAGGTCAGCCTGCCCATATATAGCATAGATGACTGTGCCTACCTATCAGTATGTCTCAGCAATTTCACCTGCAGTCTGATCCAGGTGCACCTTACTGCTTATTCTATTAATGTCTTCTGTGCAATTTAATTCCATCTGGCCACTGAAGCAGTGACAAACTGGTGCATGAAACTAATGGGCTAGATGGGGCTATGGAGACTGTCCTAACACCCATCCTCATGATCTGCTCCTCAGCGCTGAATGCCTTTTCTTTTTCACTTGGATTATAAACACACATGGGTTACAGGTCATTCTGAGATCCCTTATTGTTCATGATTCAGTGGTAGCTTTCTCTGGCCACCATTCTCTTTTGGAGTTTTGCAGCTGAGGTGCCCCCATTGCATTTCAACTTTTGTCCAATGTAAACACAAATCTCTATTGTACATCCCCTAGCTACTGAACAGACTCGCACACCAGGAAAATACAGCTAGAGCCACAAATCTCTAATGGCTTGCTCTGCTGCTGTAGCTAAACCACCATGGCAAAGGTTCTCGAATACAGACTGGGAGCTGCCAAGGTGTATATATTGTATCGGCTGCCCTTCCCCCTTAGTCTGTGGCCCAGTTTAGGGCACTTGGGGATTTAACATTTCTATGTTTTATCTATTTACATGCTTGTTACAAATTACTTCTTACTTTTCTTTTGTAGAAATTTTTGGCTGTTGTTTTTGACTCTCTTTTGGATGGACTCTCTTTTGGATGGAATGGAAAAGTCTAACTATGCTTCCAAAAATGTACATCACCGCTGTTCTGCCATTAATTGTCTGGTATTCTTGGGGGGCTAGTAAAATGCCTAACTTGTTTCCTATATATCCATAAAGGGTTACTAGTTGTGTGGTGTGATTTATATGGCAAAGGTTGCTGAATACAGTTACTAATGATAGATGCTTTATACCTAGGATTAAGCTACAACTGCTAGCTGCTATATACCTAATGGAATGAAATATAATTTGCAATGCAATTTTGAATAAATATGTTCATTGTACAGCCGGTTGCATGGCCATGCTTCCTGCTGGCAGTTGTAATTTTACTGTATATAAGACCGTGTAACCAGCATGTAATGTAAATAATGAATAACTGTCCACAATGTACAACCTGGCTGCTATCATGACAATGCTACCTGCGTGCAGCTGCACTTTACTGTTTGTAACTAGCTGTAATATGTGCAGTTAATGCTGAATATCTGTATGTTCTTTGATGCACAGCCATTGTAAATGAGTCTCTGACTCAAAGGTATGCAATTCTGATATAATAAATAAATAGATACATAAATATAACATATGCTGCTCTGTTTGGATCATCTTCAAACTACATCACAATATGGCAGACTTGAAATTTATCTCATGGAATGTCCAAAGTATCAATCACCAAATTAAAATGAACAAAATCCTATCATGCCTAAGGTCTGCCAAATGTGATGTAGCCTTGTTACAAGAGACGCATCCTACTCATGAAAGAAGCCTGAAAGCTTAACTGCAAGTGGGTAGGGTTAGAATGTTCCAGCGCTTTTTCCACGAAAAAGGGAGGGGTCAATTCTGATCAAACAAGGGTGTCCTTTTCACATAGAATAATCTCAGCAGAATAAAGAGGAGAGATGGGTCTTAGAAAAGGGCAGTTACGGCACAGGACCTTTGTCCTGGGCAGCATTTATGCCCCTAATGGAGATGACCCACCTTTCTTTTTGAACCTGCTCTAGCAAATGTTAGATCTTATCATGATAAGATCTACTATCTGTTTGGAAAGGGACTTCAGTCTCATTATGGACCCTCTTATGGATAAGATTCCATTTCAGAATACCCCCCATACCAAATCCTGGGCAGTTATGCATCAGCAACGTGACAAGCTACAACTGATTGATGTGTAGTGAATCTAGCATCCCACAGCCAGGGATTTTACATTCATTTCTGTGAGGTTCCACTCCAGTAGTAGACTCAGTGGTAGTCCAATAGGGTGGTGCCTGAATTTTGGTGCCACAATTAGGGTGACAGTGACAGGAGCAATCATGATTTTTGATCACCCCCACTCATATCATCTTTGGTGTCCTAACAATTTTCCTCCCTTTTGGGGCATGCCCACCCTAGAGTTTGTTATATTTAGTTGCAGGGAGTGTGGGGGGGTAAAGCCAGTCTCAAAACAGGAATGTTTTCCTGGATGGCATTTTGGCACTCTGGCTCCAGGGAGCCACAATGCCTGGTGCTGACAAAATGATGGTCACGCCAATATGGGTGAACCAGGCTCAACTACTTTTTGTATATCTCACATGCGCTATCCCAGGGACTGGTCATTCACTGTATCATCCTATCAGACCATGGCCTCATCTCCCTAACGGTGATCCCCAGAACATGATAGCAAAAACTCAGAAGTGGAAGTTTATTCCACATGTGCTACATTCTACAGATTTTAAAAACTGTCTGTCTGTCGAGATAGAAACTTATTTTTTCTTTAATGCTCAACCTAATATTCCACCAGACCTCCTCTGGGAAGTCTTTAAGGCTTTCTTTAGAGAAAGCATTATCAGTTACTCAGCAAAACAAAATAAGGAACATAAACAAGAGGTGTCCCACCTCACAACGCAGATAAGAACCCTAGATTCCAAACTCTATTCATCAGATTTTCCCTCTGCAGAGGAAGCTCATGAGGTCATGGTGGCCATATCTCAATAAGCTCTTGCAGCAGCAAGCAGAAATATCACTTTTTTTCTCAAGCAGAACTACTGGGAAAATGGTGAAATGGCTCGTAAGCTGTTAATGTGTAGGCTTAAGAAGAAGCAGACAGATATCAAAATATCCCACCTTAGAACACCCAAGGCAAAGCTTCTAACATGCCCTCAGGATATCTGTGGGGTAGCTCTATATACATTTCTGCTTACAGGTACTCAGGCTAATCAGGAGGATTTTTTCTCCATACTCACTTTGGCCAAACTTCCATGTGACATGGCACAGGTTTCGGACAAAGAGCTCTCTCAAGCTGAAATCACTCAAAGCTATTCATGACCTAATGAAGGGGAAGGCACCTGGACTGGATGGCCTTAGTGCTGACTTCTATCAAGCATTTGAACCCCTGCTGTTACCTCATGTCATTAAACTGTTTTTACATTCATATTAGCCATGTATCTCTAACTCCCGCTATGAGAGAATCAACCATTACTCTTTTGCCCAAGCTGGACAAGGACAAGAAGAACTGCTCCAGTTATAGACTCATGTCCCTTTTAAGCACTGATGCAAAGATACTCACTAAGGTCATGGCCACACGTCTTGAGAAAGCACTTTCTTACTTGGCCTATAAATTCCAATCAGGCTTTAGGAAAGGGAAGCAAGCTTCTGATGCAGTAATACCAGAGCAGAGTTGGATTTAATTCAAGTGCCTCACAGGTCTTTGGAATCAATGACTCTCATAACTATAGATGCAGAAAAGGTGTTTGATTCAGTGGAATGGGAACATTTGGTACACTTTACAAAAGCTGGGAATAGGACAAACTTTATTTACTGGATCAAAACTATGTACACTAGTCCTCTTGCAAGAGATCTCACAAATTATATTCTATCTGAATAGTTCCCACTCCATTGAGACACACACCAGGGTTGCCCTCTCATTCCTTTAGTTTTCCTGCTTCTTGTGGAGCAACTCAACATAGCTTAGCCACAAAATCAGAATATCAAAGGAATTAGGGTAGGGTGTGGTCATACATTGCTGCGTGACGATGATCTCCTTCTCTTATCAGAAGTCAAGACCTCCTTACCAGTGGCCCTTGCCACCCTTGAGTAATATAGGTCTACCTTGGGAAAAGGAATAAACTGGGCCAAAGCAAAGATTCTTCCAAAAAAGCAGGGGCCATACCCGGGCCAACATAAGTTCACAGCACATTAAATGAGCCCCAGAAGGTGTTAAATATCTTGTGATGACTATCACTCCCACAATACATACTTTGATAACTAAAAAGTTACCTCCAGTCTGAGAAAATCGAAGACAGGATATACAGTGGTGGGCTAAGCTTAATTTATCACTAACGGGAAAAGTTGCAGCCCTCAAAATGATGGCTATGCCTACACTCACTTATTGTCTTCAAAACCTACCCCTCAATATCCTCCCTCCCCCCAAACTGTGGAAAAAGTTTCCTTCTTTACAGCATTTCTCTGGGGAAACCAGCCTCCGAGATATAGTCAACACACTCTGAGAATTCCCCTGGATAATGGGGGTTGGAATTTGCTGTGGTCCTGGGCTTACCACATTAGCTGAGTGATAGCACAGACTTTTCATTGGATGGTGAAGACTCATCTCATCCCCCTCTGTGGGTCGGAATTGAACAAGGAATAGTGGGCATAACCCCACTTGCTGTCTAACACTGGGAAACCTCTTAAACACAGTTCCAATGGTAGCCATGTAATTTCCCCTTAAAGCATGGAGGTTAGTAACTCACAAGAGTGGATGGAAGGATTCATCCCTTGGCCACCACAAACTTCTTTGGCACAATCCACATCTTACGATAGCAGGTACTCCTATCTGTTGGAACTCCTAGGCATGTAAGGGCATTCTTTATTTATGTCACCTTTTAGACCCCATCACAAATTCCTTTAGGTCATTCACACAGCTCTCGGAGCATTACTCTCTACCTAAGCAAGGTCACTAGAAATATCTTTGGTTGCAACATGCCCTACAACTCTGCATTACCACACAACATTGTCTCAAACAATCTCAAATGCTCCAGATTATAAGCTCCTGGGGAGCCCAGTCAGTGGGGCAAGGTAGAGCTCATTTATAAGCATATACAGACCCATCACCTCCCAGACTGGCACATACATATACAAAAATGGGCAGTAAATCTGGGCTGTCAGTTGGATGCCATCTCCTGGGTCCAGTGCTTGAAAGAGGCCCACAGAGCCACCCGAAACCCAAAGAATCAACTCATACAGAAGAAGATCTTGTGACGGTGGCACAGAATGCCAGACAAATTGGTACATATGGGCGTGAACATCAAAATGTCTGTTGATGGTGTGTAGCCTCCATATCCTGGAGTCATGTCAGAAAATCCAGTCATGGTCAGCAACCATTACAGAGAGGATGGTACAGCTCTTGCGAATGGACCTACATGAAAGTCAAATATTTAGGATCCTAGGACATCCAAATGTACTTACACTGTCTGCCAGATCCTACAAATACTTCCTAGTGATAGCAGCCATGGAGGTAAAACCCCAGCTTCTGATGTGCTGGCAGCAGGTAGATGGCCCTGTAATAACAAATTCTGGTCAGATCCACCATGGCTGCATAATGAAGTTACTGAAGTTGCATGGAATTGTTAAGGCTGTTTGAAGAAACAACACAATGATTTGTAAGTAGTAAGATTTGTTTTAGTTTCTATTCTAAGGAAGGCATACATATTGTTAGGAAAATATATGGAGGTGTACAATTTAATGGAAGGAATAGGAAACTTACAAAAGAACCGCAGAGCAAATGCAACTGATGTATGTTATTCCGCATGATATTGGCCAGACAGCCAAATTTTAAAGAAAACATAATTACACATATCCCAATACTGCAAAGCATCAAGAGAAACATGCAAATCCCCATGATGGTACTGAAGGTGGCAGTACATGAAAAAGTAATGGCTGGCATATGTTCAGCCTTGGGATTATTTACACATTTTTTTTTTTTTTAAGAGAAACAGGGTTTTTGTTCATGAGGTGATGTAAGTTATATTTAAGCAATGTGTTGATGTCAGGAAGTCAGGTGTAATGATGATGGACTGTTAGAGAAAATGTGATAATAACTTTCAGAGGGGGGTGCTTTTGATAAGGGCAAGATAGTTATGCTTGTGATAATGGGAATATTAGGAAAGTATGAGGTCTACCCAGAAGTGGAGTACAAATATGTTCAGTTTCATAAGTATGTGCTCAGAGTGCAGGCAAATGTGATATGCAGGTTTGTTTTAGAAATAGGTAAAAATAGTGAGACATGCAATTAATAGAAAGATAGATAATTACATAGACATACAGATAGAGAAAGAGAGAGACACACACACAGACAGAGAGGCAGAATAGGAATGGCAGTGAAGTATTGAAGTGACGCCAACTCCACCCCACAGACATGGACAGGCATTGGGGTGTGACTTTGGGTCATTGCCCATAACGCTCACGTCATTTCACCTCACCCTACCCTACAGACACAGACAAGAGTCGAGGTATGCCTTGGGGTTTTCAGACTTTACACTCACCCCATTCCATATGGAAGTAGGCTGAAATGGGTACAGTATAAGAGAAAAGAGTGATCTTTGGGGCTGAAGAGTCAAAGACACACCTCGATACCTGTCACTGGCTGCAGGGTGGGGATGGGGTGAAATGGCATGAGCATTACTGCTGACAATCCCAAGTCACACTCCTGATGCCTGTCAGTCCCTAGAGTGCCGGGTGATATGATCAGAAACCCTAATGCCCTGGGAATTTCTTGGTATTTTCACTCCAAGTTTTCAGCATGTGCTTTTTGTGACCCCACCGCATGAACAGTGACACTATGAGTTCATTAGCCGAAAGGATATTTTTCACATCGACTGCGCCATTTGGCACCACAGGTGCAAAAAACACATTTTGAACAGGATGTAAAAAAATGACAGCTGTACATTTCTTGCTTCAGTAACACACACACACACACACACACACACACACACATATGAACATGTCAGAACACAGCAGCAAAGTGATTAGATTTGTCTACAAGCACTATTTTCTATGCAAGTTGGAGTACGGGGGGGGGTTAAGGCTGGAGATCAGTTATGATCCATGACATAACCACATGGTCAGAATAGTAAATATTTTAAAATAAACAAATGCAAAAGTAACCATTTCAAGAAGAACATGCAAACTGTGACACTTACCAGTTATAGGGTAAGTTAGCACATCTGGACTTATTTGCAGCATATGCATCTCAATTGCTAAGGGGTCCTGACCATGTTCACCCTTCCTCAAGCCAAGCTAGCTACAGTATGTCTAATAATAACATGGATGGAAAACTTATGCCATATTTTCAACAAGAAGTTAGCATTTTAAAAAGACAGTGCAGTCAACTGAGAAGCAGCTTGTGTAGGTGCATTCTTCATGCTAAGCCAAGATATGTTCTAGTCAGGTTCCATAAGGCTAACCAGTTGGAGAAGTAGGGGAAAGGGACATAAATCTAAAATAGAACCATTTAACCCATTTGTGATTTAAAGTTGTGTGACAGAAATGCGGCATCCAGAACTGGACACCATATTCCAAATGAGACCTGACCAGTGATCTACACAGTGACATCACCTCCTCCTTCCTTCTGCTGGTAATACCTCTCCTTATGCACCACAGCATTCCACTGGCTCTCCTCACAGTTTTGGTACATGGTTTAGCCACCTTTAGGTCATCCAATATGATTACCCCAAAATCCCTTTCCATTTTGATGACCATCAACCCCTCCCCATAATAATTTCCTGGGTTCCTGCAACCCTTTCTTATTCAGCAGGCAGTTAGCACATCTGGACTTATTTGCTGCATATGCATCTCAACTGTTAAGGGGTCCTGACCATGTTCACCCTTCCTCAAGCTAAGCTAGTTGCAGTATGTCTAGCAATAGCATGAATGGAAAGATTATGTATAACCAGTGGGAGAAGTAGGGGAAAAGGATAGAAATCTAAAATAGAACCATTGAACCCATTTGTGATTTAAAGTTGCATGACAGAAATGCAGCTTCCAGAACTGGACACCATATTCCAAATGAGGCCTCACCAGTGATCTACACAGTGGCATCACCACTTCCTTTCTTCTGCTGGTAATACCTCTCACTAATGCACCACAGCATTCCACAGCTCTCCTCACAGCTTTGGTGCATTGTTTAGACACCTTTAGGTCATCCAATATGACTACCCCAAAATCCCTTTCCATTTTGATGACCATCAGTCCACCATAATTATTTCCTGGGTCCCTGCAACCCTTCCTTATTCAGCAGGCAGTTAGTACATCTGGACTTATTTGCTGCATATGCATCTCAATTGCTAAGGGTTCCTGACCATGTTCACCCTTCCTTAAGCCAAGCTAGCTGCAGTATGTCTAGCAATAGCATGAATGGAAAGATTATGCATATAAAAACTTATCAATTATGCTCTACATAGCCTAAGACTCAAAGTGTGTCTCCTTTGGCTGCCATGATGTCTGTGGTTAATTTGAAACAAAAAACAATGTAACAAGACACTGGCCTCCACTGGAGATATTAAACAATAGAGCAAACTGCACTCTGGGAAGATTGCCTGGGACAAGATGCAATTAAAAAAACCTGAATAGCAGGTTCCAGGGAGTATAAAACCAACAGGAATGTTAGAAAAACTACCCCCCTACTCATTCACAGGTGTCAATGAATGTATTTGTTAACCATGCTGGTTCATCTTCTTGATTCCCTCATAGTAAAAATGTGAAACTACATTTATGTTATTTTAAATGAGTGATAAATGGCATGTCCAGAGGAATGGCAGCTCTGATAGTTGTTCCAGTCTTACTTTTTCCCTGGCTTAGTTTATATCAGTGAAAAGAAAGTAGAAAAAAAAAAAAAACAACCAGCCTGTTGTTCTACAAGTAGTTGCTAATTTCAGCCAGTATTTTTAACATGTTCAAGGCAACTCCACTTCTCAAACTTAAAAGAAAAAATGCACTTCATTGAAGGCTGTGTTTATCAATTACTGTGTCCATGATTAAAATAATTTGACCCCCCAAAAAAGTGCCCTCACATGAAACTGCACGATTAACCGTAAAGACAATTAAAACATGTATTTCTAAATGCATTACTAACACCAATATTTTCAAAGTTTTGAAACTACTAAAAAGACATTATAGTGGCACGGTAGTGCCACAATAGTTAGAGTTGAGGAGCCATTTCTATGTTAAACCCCAAAACTTTGCACCTTAATAACTTTGCAACCATATGATAGATTTAGCTGAAATTTGGAATACATTATCAAGAATCATAGGCCTTGGGATCTGCCAAGTTTCGTAGTGGTCGGATATACGGCTGCTGAGTTATTAAGCGTGATCTGTGCATACATTTATGCCTTTTCTGGAATTCTATGGTCACGCCTACAGGTCGTACGGTTTGCGCGACCGGTCCGAAATCTTCAGGGAACGTGCAGCCAGGGTCCCCAATGTGTCTTTTGAAGATTTCGTGAAACAATATTAAACGGTTCAAAAGTTATTCAAAAAACAGTTTCCCATTATAAGTCAATGGGAAAAGTTAACAAAAAGTTCAACACTTTCGCAAATGCATTTTTACTTTCGCAAATGGGCCTGTTACTTTCTCAAATTGGCCATTTTGTTTTCAGTTGGTGATCAGAAAAATGGTTGGCATTTAAATTTGGGACCCTCTAGCAACCTAATTCTTTTTGTATTCACCTAGTCGGACCCTGAGGATGCTTGCCATGTCTTTATTTTGTGGTAAAACACCCAGAAATATGTTTTTCAAATTTCTGGAAAAGTACTCGTAAATTACTTTCAGTTCAATGAAAAGTAGTCAAACTTTTAAAGCTTTCAAGAATTACATAGTAATTTTCCATCTGTGGGACAGTGACAGCGATTCTTTGGCACTGCGCTGCAAAAGAACCGTTGGGAGTTTGGGGCTGAAATTTGGAGGGAACGGAGCTGACATCTCACAGATGTGCCTTTCAGTATTGTATTGAAAAAATATTACATGGCGGCAAAGTTAAGGCACTCCAAAGTTGACGGTTTTTCCCATAGGATAACATTACGGCGCCCGACGCATTACAGAAATCCTTTGGCACCCTGCTGCAAAATAACGGTTTGGTCTTTTTTCCTGAAATTTGGAGGGAAGACAGCCAACAGCCCGCAGATGTGCCTTTCAGTAGTTTGGTGAAAAATATCACACTGCGGAAGGATTCACGGCACTCAAAGTTGATGGTTTTCCCATAGGATAACATTCTGACACCAACGCATACAGAAATCCTTTGGATCCTGCTGCAAAATAACGGTTTGGTCTTTTTCCTGAAATTTGGTGGGAAGACAGCCAACAGCCCACAGATGTGCCTTTTAGTGGTTTGGTGAAAAAACATTACAGGGAGACAAAGTTATGGTGCTCTGAACTTTTCTTTTTCCCATAGGATAACATTACAGCGTTCACCGCGCCTTTCAGGGCCCGTATCTCGGAAACGGTGCGAGATACGGACTTTTCGTCGGAAAACTTCTTAGCCTCCAATGGGGCTAAGATCCAAATTAGCCAGGACAGTTGTAAATAATATGACTTTTACATTTTTTTTCTACGTCGTACGGTTCCTGAGATATAATGTATTTAGTATTCCAAGATCTCATTTTCTGCGCCGATACTCATTATTATGCATACATTATTTGTACTCATTGTCTTTCTCTATGCAGGTTTTGGGGAAAACCAGCCTATGCGCTTACATTACTGTTACTGTTGCCCTTTCCGCTTGTGGTTCCATACCCGTTTCACTTACCGTTGATGTCTGCGCCACCATGTGCGTTATCCTTTGCGTTTTCATTTGCGCTTGTGTTTCTGTTATTTTTTGCCATTTATGTCTACAGTACTGTTTATCTTTCTGTTTCACTTTACGTCGCCATGCCCATTGACATTTCTGTTTGCAGGCACCATGTTACTATGTGACAACACATCATGTGGCACACCGTTCCCGTCTATGCCACCATGTGCGTTACCCTTTCTGTTCTCATTTGCGCTTGTGTTACCATGTGCGCCACTGTTAGCATTTCTGTTTGCATCGCTGTCCCTGTTAGTATGCCACAAGACATCATGTGGCGGGAGCGCGGGGCCCAGGGCCCGCGCTCCCGCCGCTGCATTACACTCACTATTTCTCGCTATCATTCCCAAAAGAAGGGAAATTGAGGCAAAACTCCATTTAATGCATTAGTTAGGGTTGTTCCACAGCGACAAAAGTGAGGAAATTCGCTGTTAGGGTTGAAAACCCCCCTTGGACCCCCACCCATCCCCCCAACTGGCATTGGGGTGTGCATTGGGATCGTGGGTCCTAACTCTCACCCCATTCTCCTATACTTCTGCTGCTTTACACATGTCATGGAGTGAGAGTTAGGGCTGATGATCCCAATGCACACCCCAATGCCACCACGTGCGTCATCCTTTGCGTTTTCATTTGCGCTTGCATTTCTGTTACTTTTTTGCCATTTGTGTCTACTATACTGTTTCTCTTTCTGTTTTACTTTGCGTCACCATGCCCATTAACATTTCCATTTACAGGCATCATGTTACTATGTGACAAGACATCACGTGGCACACCGTTCCCGTCTACGCCACCGTGTTCGTTACCCTTTCTGTTCTCATTTGCGCTTGCGTTACCTTGTGCGCCACTGTTAGCGCTTCTGTTTGCGTTGCTCTTCCTGTTACTATGCCACAAGACATCATGTGGTGGGCCCCGCACTCCTGCTGCTGCATTACTTGCCGGGAGCGCAGGGCCCTATGTGCGTTATCCTTTGCGTTTTCATTTGCACTTGCATTTCTGTTATTTTTTGCCATTTGTGTCTACAGTACTGTTTCTCTTTCTGTTTCACTTTGTGTCACCATGCCCATTGACATTTCCGTTTGCAGGCACCATGTTACTATGTGACAACGCATCATGTGGCAGACTGTTCCCATCTATGCCACCATGTGCATTGTCCTTTCTGTTGTCATTTGCACTTGCGTTACCATGTGCGCCACTGTTAGCACTTCTGTTTGCGTTGCTCTTCCTGTTACTATGCCACAAGACATCATGTGGCGGGAGTGCAGGGCCCTTTGGGCCCCGCGCTCCCACTGCTGCATTATGTGCCGGGAGCACGGTGCCCTATGTGCATTATCCTTTGCGTTTTCATTTGAGCTTGCGTTTCTGTTACTTTTTTGCCATTTGTGTGTACCGTACTGTTTCTCTTTGTGTTTCACTTTGCGTCACCATGCCCATTGACATTTCCATTTACAGGCACCATGTTACTCTGTGACAAGACATCACGTGGCACACCGTTCCATCTACACCACATGTGCGTTACCTTTCTGTTCTCATTCGCTTGCTTTACCATGTGTGTCCACTGTTAGCATTTCTGTTTGCATTGCTGCTCCTGTTACTATACCACAAGACATCATGTGGTGGGAGCACGGGGCCCTTTGGGCCCCAGCGCTCCCTTTGCAGCTTCATTCACTATTTCGTTATCATTCTCAAAAGAAGGAAATTAGAGGCAAAAACTCCGTTTAATGCATTAGTTGGGTAATTCCACAGCGACAAAAGTGAGGAATTCGCTGTTAGGTTGAAAACCCTAACTCAAATTCACCCCGCACCACACACACACAGACACACACACACATTCAAGTATGGGGAGGACCAGTCAACACAACCAATGACAGACATCCAGCAGCAGGTGACAGAAATAACAAACAATTGTCTAAATGTACTATGAGACATCCCCACCCACCTGACCAGGTACTGCATGCTCAGTGGAGATCAACAGCAAAACTGAGGCCATGTACACCAAACGTACACATCCCTGATTGCAGCTGCACACAACATACCACACTTAGTAGTTGCATGGCCTTACCTACCGATGCCCCACACCACACCACAACTGGTACTGAGCCGTTATTCAGTACAAATGCTGAAGGTGCATGATGACAGTTGTAAAGGTTTTAACACTAGTGAGTATACATTAATTAAGAGAAGCACATAAATTAACTACAAGACACTAGCATGCTCAAGATAAAAGTAGTGATACATTTAATAGGTGATTTACATAGTAGTACATTTACAGCAATGGTTTACTCAACATAGAGAGGCTGATGTAAACATATGGAAAAGCATTGCCTGTTCAACGCTGTGAAATTGGTACTGCCAGTATCACATGCATTCTTACTGATGAAGGTGTACTGCTGATGTACATACATAGACCTTCAGTGTGTTTCAATACTAAAGATGCAGTAAGTATTCTTTGTAAGAAACATTGTAATTGCATGGATCAGGCCAAGCAACTTCTAAATATCATTGCACTACTGAGCCAACAATGATGTACCTGTATGGAGATGTATATAGGATAGATTTTCCTGTAGGCACTTACGAGTATGTTGTACCTGATAAAGACAATCTCATTGCATCTGTGATGACTAACTTATTCAAATAGTAATACATTTACAATTGTTGCAATGAGTGATCTATGCCACTTATGGACACATGTGATTTTTTTAACAGTTGTTTCATACTCAGGCTGTATGCCTACTGTTTGGGTTTGCCACACTTCTGTCACTGATGCTATCAAAGTGATAACTATGTTAATTGTGCTACAACAGGAATCAAGTAGGTATGGTGTAGATATAAACAGAATGTCTTTTAGTATTGATTTAACTCACAATGGGGTAAGTGTACTAGGACAGCAGGGGTTATCCTGTATCACTGACTCCGTTGGTTATAATCACACAAGAGTTTCGATGACTGTAATGTTCAAGTTACACTGTTCATCTTCATGAGTTCATATTCACAGCCATTCTCCAGTAACTAGACAGTGTATGGTGTAACTGGGTGGGACACTGTGTTGCAAAGCTGCTGCAGTGCCTAGCAGAGGGAGAGTATCTACTCATAAAGACAATTAAGCAATAAGGCATGACCAACAGTTATGTTAAATGGTCTGTTAATCACCCTGTAGGGGTTTAATGTTGAATGAGGCATAGCGAGTGCCACATGTTGCTAGACAGTGATAAACTGACCATTAACATAATACCTGGGAGTGGCTTATTGCTAGCATAATAAACTGTTTTTAAACAACATTAAACCATGTTCATCATATGGTTAGGTTCTACATGTATGTTAATAAAAACTAAACATAAGGCTGTTACAATGTTTACAGTCAATTAGAAACTGCATTTCTCAAACCCTTGTTATAATCAGAGATATTATACCTGTACAACTCCTTGGTTTTGCTGAACTCTATTGCTCAGGTGGCCCACCACAAGTGGTGTGGTGTGGTGTGGGGCATCGGTAGGTAAGGCCATGCAACTACTAAGTGTGGTACATTGTGTGCAGCTGCAATCAGGGATGTGTCGTTTGGTGTACATGGCCTCAGTTTTGCTGTTGATCTCCACTGAGCATGCAGTACCTGGTCAGGTGGGTGGGGATGTCTCATAGTACATTTAGACAATTGTTTGTTATTTCTGTCACCTGCTGCTGGATATCTGTCATTGGTTGTGTTGACTTGGTCCTCCCCATACTTGAATGTGTGTGTGTTGTCTGTGTGTGTGGTGCTGGGGGTGAATTGGAGTTAGGGTTTCAACCCTAACAGCGAATTTCCTCACTTTGTCGCTGTGGAACAACCCTAACTAATGCATTAAACTGAGTTTTTGCCTCATATTATATATATATATATATATATATATATATATATATATATATATATTGAATATGGTAAACACATATTGTTAATCCCAAAAGCTGAACTTTTTGTTTTTAGTATATAAATTTTTAAGAAAAACCTGTGGCTCTTTCAACCAGAACCCCATGTCTATTGTTTTCCTCGGGAGCTGTAGTTTCAGACACTTCTTAATTACTCTTTTCTTTTGAGACACCAGGTGGCTCTGATAATCATTTAATCCAAGGGTTTTTAAGGCAATTTGAAGGCATTAAGTATCTTCTATTCTCCCAGTCCTTAATAAAATGCAGGGATTCCACAGACTTGTTCTGTTCCTTGGTCCAGTTCTCAAACTAGTGAGTCTTGTTTCAACATGATAGATCCACCACAAAAGCCCCCCCACATGAATCAAAAAAAAGGTGGGCATGGATCTTAAGGAGCTTCCTGGGTGGAGGTGGGGGTGGATCTTACTTCCCCAAAATAAACAATGCTGCCTCCCTCTACTCAGGTTCCAGTTCTTGTACCACCCATTTAAGAAAGAAAATAGTACCCTGCAACCATTGACTAACATGAAAGCATATTTATTTGAGGGTGGAAAACATTTCTTGGAGGAGGGTAAGGTGGCGTAGACTATTTACACCTTCATTCAGTTCCACAGACAGAAAACATGACATCACTCCTTTCGTACATGCAAAACGTCTGCAGGCTCTGCCTTCTGCAGCCGTAAAAAACAGGGAAGTACGGATAGCTAAAACTGCCTCCTACTTCTACATCCTGCACTGCCACAGAGACTTGTTGGGGAAATTCCAAGTTTCATGGAATCTGTGGTTCAAGGACTAAGGAATCAGTACTCCCAGATAACCGTTTTCCCCCAGGAGGGCTTCCAAAGGTTCAGTCTCTGCTGTTTTCTCTTTTCACCCTGTTATTTTCTTTCTCTGTGCTGTGTACCTTCTACTTGTCCTCATAGTCACCACCAAACATTTACAGTATAACAGATGTGACTGGTTTCATTTAATTGTCTCATAAATTAACATACTACAAAGCATGACTGACTTTTCCTGGTTAGTGCATGCTAGCGCAACACTCTACTGATACTCATGAAGACACTGAAGAAGTTGTCAACACCTGCAGTAACACCTGGAAGTACGGAGAGCTCAATCATATTGTATGTCCACTAGTAGATTAATGCTGTCAGTTAGATCGTACTCTTCATCTGTATGAGTTCTGTACTTAAAGGTTCTTGCTTTAGTATTGTATCTCCAAGGGGGTTTCCTTTATTTATTTTTTTTTCTTCTTTACCTCCTTATGTTAACACTTTGTTGATATTGTTTGTTTTACTTATTCCATGTACTTTAGGAAATTGAAATAAAACTTTTTTATAAAAAAAAAAAAAGGCAGAAGGGAGGAAGTGGCCAGTGACCAGGTAGGGTCTGCAGTGGCAGAACATGCAGGGAAATGATGGGTGGACTAGGTGAACCAAGCAGTCCTTATCTGCTGGCAAATTTCATGTTTCTATACTTTGCTACTGGAGAGTTCTTCCATTGGATGAGACCATAAAATTCCTTCTGCTAATTTGTGGTGGATACTCACGTTGACATTAAAGGTGCCATGCCATGGTCTTAAATGGTATGGGAGCTTTCCCTGTAGTCTTGGCCAACATTGCCTCACTCACACAGGTTTTCAATATGACTGTGCAGAGTGCAGAGAGCATGCTTGATAGCTGTTACATGTAAATAACAAGCAGTCCTTGCACTACCAGCATCTGAACATATCACATTGTAAAGAGCTTTGGTAAACGCAGTGTGTGTAAAAGGTACCGTTTAAGCAATAAGGCACAATGAGGCATGCATTAGACAGTTCTAATGCATGCCTAGGGGATTTAGTGAGGCACAAGGCTGCAGGCCAAGTGCATCCAGGCCCCTAGCCATGTATAAGAACTAATGCGCACTCCAGAGTGGCTTATTTCATTTATAAAATGGCTCTTCTTATTTTAGATACATGAAAAAACTAACATCAATAAGTAGAAATAATTAGCAGAAACGTTGCCTACATTTTACATAAAATAGTTCCTCCCCCTGCATATGAGTGAGGTTTTTCCTTTGAGTGTAGGTGTTTTGTTCTGTTTAGGCTGTTATAGTTGCCTTTTTTTTTTTCTTCGTTCCCCTTTGACATTACAGAGCCTTGGAGATATGGGTAGTCACATAAAAAGCAACTGTACAAGAATTAAACTGCACTACTAAAATAAACACCAAGGCACTAAGTAGTTACTTGAAGTGAAAAGAGTCGCTGCAGGTCCAGTGCTGTCAGGGCTGTTTAATGTGTTTGGGCATGCAAGAGAAATCAGAAATAGGAACAGAGTGGCTCAGCTGACACAGCAATCAGACAAACAGCTGGGCTGAGCAACACTGCTGAAGGGGAAACAGCCAAATTAACACTGAGCTTTACTGATCTTCCATTTGCATGTGAGTGCTGCCTTACATTTTGTTAAAATAAATATGGAACTCACACTGGTCATCGCACACTGATCGAGAGAGAGGAGAGAGTGTGTGTGTGTGTGTGGCGGGGGGGGGATGGTTGCCACAGCCACAGTCAGGATTGAAATACTCTGCTTTAAGCCACAGAAATGAAGCCAGGGAGTGGGACTGGCAGTCGGGAAGCTTTGTTGTGTTTCAGTTCAAAGGCACTATTTAGCAAGTTAAACTGTGGATTATTAGATGTGACATGGGAGTTGACCCACATGGTAACAGATTTGTTGTAACTGGAGTGAGCAATCATCTTGCTAAGTGTCAGGAAAAAGACGATGGTTGTTACTTTTTGAAAATCTGAGAAGGTTCAGGGATATATTTGATTTGCTGCATCCAGGTATTCAGGAATAGTTTTAGCCATGTGTTAGACACTTCTAATGCATGGCTAATGACCAATCAGAATAGCTGAAAACCCTTTCCCACTTTATATGACAACAATAATATAAGGCACAATGGGGTGTTAGTTGATATGCCACAACTGCATGCCCAGGGGCATAGTAAGGCATGGTGTTGCAGGCCAAGTGCTTTCAGCCTCTGGAAGTGTGGTTAGATAAGACAAAGGGTACACTGGATAGAACCATTTGCCTTGTTTTGACAGCAGTTTTCTATGTGTCTATGTTGTTTCTACCCTGGAGTATCTTATGGCTCTGATAAAATGGGTGGGTAGGCATATGTTAAAAAAAGTTTAAAACAACAAAAACAGACTCAGATATTTTCCTGTTGAATGTAAAATAGTTTCTCTGCTGATGAGTGCCACAAAAGTGAGCTGGCAGGCTTAGTATCAGTTTATTATATAATGTTTGTTGACATATACTATGTCCTTTTCAGCTCCCCCACCACAGTTTTTTTTTAACCATTTTTGTTTTTTCAGGCTGTTTATTTGGGATGAATGTTTGTACTGTTTATATTTCCAGATGGACTTTGTAGAGATTGAGGAAGAGAGTTGACAGGAGAGAATACAGCAGTGCAGAATAAAAAAAGCATCAAGAAACTAAGCAAGCAAGTAGCTGGTACTTTAAATTACCCATGAGGAGTTTACAGGGATTTGGGAGACTACAGCAGCAGTGACTTAACCAGCGGAATGGAGATATTGAAATGCAAGGTAGCAAAGGAGCAGCAGGTTGAGTGGTTGAATAAAGGGAGAGGGATCAAAAAAGGAAGAAATAATTGCTGGGCAGTGATGTCTTGGAGAGCTGTTTGGGAACAGAAACATAAACATTGATGGTGGATAAGGGCCACAGGACCACCGCATCAGTCCTATTTTGTATCTAGTGAATCCCAGATTAGCCTAACGGTTACTACCTTAGTATCCTAAGGTATCTTAGGTGCCTGTCCCATGCTTTCTTGAAGCCTGTAACTGTTTCTGCCCCCACAACCTCAGCTGGCAGAGTGTTCCATCTATCCACCACCCTATCTATGTAAAAATACTTCCTCACATTTCCTCTGAGCCCCCCCCCCCTCCAGTTTCATGTCATGGCTCTAGTTCTTGAGCACTTTTTTCCTCTGGAAAATTTCATCCACTTGCACTCTGTTTCTTCCAGTGAGGTATTTATATGTTTCAATCATGTCATCCCTGTCTCTTCTCTCCTCCAGTGAGTACATGTTCAGTTCCCTCAGCCTATCTCCATAGGATTTATTGTGTAGGCCTCCCACCAGTTTGGTTGTCCTCCTCTGCACCGCCTCCACTCTGTTTATGTCCCCCCAGAGATGGGGTCTCCAGAACTGAATGCAATACTTGATGTGAGGCCTCACCAATGATCAATACAGTGGGGCTATAACCTCCTTCCTTCTACTGGTTATACCCCTACCTATGAAACCCAACACCCCACTTGCTCTCGTTACTGCCTTGTCACATTGTTTGGCATTCTTCAGGTCATCTGAGATGATGATACCCAGATCCCGCTCCTATTTGGTACTTGAAATATGCTCTTCTTCTAGGTTGTACATTGTCCCTGGGTTATTGTTACCCATATGCATAATCATGCATTTCTTAGTAATGAATCCCAGCTGCCACTCCTTAGACCAGTCATCTAGTCTTTTTAGGATCCTTTGCATTTTATCCACCCCATCAGGAGTGTCCACCCTGTTGCAGATTTTTGTGCCATCCGCAAACAGGCAAACCTTTCCTACCAGCCCCTCAACAATGTCACTGATGAAGACATCAAAAAGGACTGGGCCCAAACATTGTTCCCTGAGGTACTCCACAGGCCACCCTTCCTTCTGCAGAATATGCACCATTTACCACCACCCTCTGAGTTCTGTTGCCTAGCCAGTTTCCTACCAATCTCAGTATCTTGCACCCTACCCCCAGGCTTGCTAATTTATTTAGCAGCCTTCTGTGTGGTGCCATATCAAAAACCTTGATAAAATCCAGATATGCTACATCTACCACCCTGGCCTGGTCCACCTCCCATGTTAGCCAGTTGAAGAATTCTGTAAGATTTGTTTAGCATGACTTGCCCTCGGTGAAACCATGTTGTCTTGGGTCTTGGAGACCATTTGCTGCCAGGTGGTCCACCATTCTTTCCTTCAGCAGTTTTTCCATTAGTTTACATGCCACTGAGGTTAGGCTTACTGGCCTATTGTCACCTGCCTCCTCCTCCTTGCTGCCACTCTTATGTAGTGGGACCTCATCAGCCCTCCGGACCCTCCCCTGTCTCCAATGATAGACTGAACAAAGCTGCTAGTGGTGCCACCAACACCTCCCTTAGCTCCCTCAACACCCTATGGTGCACTCCTTCTGGATCCATTGCCTTATCTATTTTTATTGCTGTTAGTTCCTTGAGGATCCTTTCCTCTGAGAATGAAGCAGTGTCCACCTCCCTAACCTTTGTGTCCCTCAACTTTAAAGATGGGCTGTTCCCTTCCCGCTCCTCAGTGAATACCGAACTGAAATAATGGTTCAGTAATTCTGCTTGGAGTACATCGTCCTCCATGCACCCTCCTTCTCTACTTTTCAGCCCGACAATATCTTCCCCAGATTGTTTTCCTCTTGCCTATGTACCTAAAGAATGCTTTGTTATTGTTTTTTATTGAATCTCTTAACTTTTCTTCCATTTTCACTTTTGCCAACCTAACTGCCTTCCCTGCTACTCGCTGTTTTACATGGTAACTCTCCCTGTCTTCTACTGCCTGAGTCTACTTGTAATTAGTAAAGGCCACCCTCTTATCACTAACTTTTTTAGCCACTTCCCCAGTAAACAAAAGTAGCCTCCTTCTTCTCTTTCCTTTGGTTAGCTGTTTGACAAAAACTCTTATTGCATCCTCTGTGACTGCCTTAATTGTTTCCCATTGCTCCCCCACTCCTACTGTTGACATACCTGTGACTCCTTCTAGTGCCGCCCTCACGAAATCTCCCATTTTGACATAATCCACTCTTCTAAAGTCTATGTTTTTTGCTTGTGGAGTTTGTTTCGTGCTCTGCTAGTACCTCAAACCACACTGTCTGGTGATCCCTGTTTGCAATGTGCTCCCCCACTGTGATCTTTGCCACATTTTTTCTGTTTGAAAGCACCAGGTCAAGTACTGCCCCTTCCCTGTTTAGGTCTGTGACTAGCTGGTTTAGGAATGCCTCTTTGAGACCTTCAAGGAAATTTCTGCTCCTAACTGTAGTGGCTATCTGCAGGCTCCCGTCCACATCTGGGAGGTTGGAATATCTAACTATCAACACCTACTCATTATTTGACATTTTATTAATCGATTCTAGCATTTCCTTATCCATAGTTTCATCCTGATATGGGGGTCTATAGACCACCCCTGTATGGATAGCTGTTCCCTTTCTCTTCTCCACTGTGACTCATAATATTTCCTCTTTTCCCTGATTACACTGGGCCTCAGTTGCTTTGATGGTGTCTCTAATATACAGTGCCACCCCCTCCCTTTTTACCTGCTCTTTCCTTCCTGAATAGATTGTACCCTGGAATAACCACCTCCCAGCTTTGGTTGTTGTGGCATCATGTTTCTACGATGGCCATGATGTCCAGGTTTATGTCCACCATTGTGGCCTCTAGGTCACAGATTCTGTTGCTCAGGCTGTGAGCACTGGTGCACATGGCCCTCCATTTTGTGTTTTTGTCCCTCCCCTCCACTCCCATTTGTCCCCTCCTGATTAACCCGCTGTCCTCCCTTGCCCTGAATGAGTTATTAGTTTTCCAGTTTGTGTGACTATTTTGGTCATCTGGTGTGTATTTGCTACTCTTTTCCAATTGTATCTGATTTGGGGCTTGGTACATAACTCTTCCTTCTACTCAACCATCACCACCACCCCCACACAAGTTAAAACCCTTCTCAAAGAAGTTGTTAAAATTCTTTGTGAAGAATGTCATACCCTTCTTGGAAGGATGTAGGCCATCATCTTTATACAGCCCCCCCTTCCCCCAAGGTGTTGGCCCCAGCCTCCCACATAGCCCAAACCCTCTTCCCAACACCATTTCTTCAGCCAGGAGTTGAAGTCAGTGATGCGACTTGCACTGTCCTCCCCCTTGCCTTGGATAGGGAGCACCTCCAAGAAGGACATATGGATAGGGAATGCAACCAAACAGTGAGTGCGGCAGAGCCCTTGAGAGATGAGCTTAAAACTACTAGACTTTCATCGTGAGATCTTTAGATTGCCTGACCCTGCAACAAATGCTATCTGCAGCCAGCACAAAACAAGATATACAGTGTGATGGGCACAATATTTTGCATATTCTTTGCAAAAAACTTTGTTAATGCACGAGTTAGGGCAACATAATGCCATGACAGTAGGAAAAAGTGGTATTAGGGTTTCTGATGCTAACAACCCAACCCCAGCCCCCAAGCAGCAAAAGGAGAAAAATTAGGGTCTCCATAGTCTTAACGAATCAGTGGTGGGGTCTTCTTTGAGGGTTGTCAACTCTTATGCTCCCCCCTCCCCCAGCCCCTAGCCTCTAATACAAAGCACAAGGTACAGCTACAAGCGACTGCCTCATAATGATACACTCTTCAAAGGTAGAGAAGTATGTCTCACCATGGGTTGCCAACACAATTTGTTGTACCTTTCTTAATGCAGGGCCCAAAGGGCCCTGCCTGAAGAAAGGAGATCATATGTGACATTGTTTGCTCATGGAATGGGGTAGGCATTAGAATTAACAACCCCCAAGGAAGACCCTACCACTGATTCGCCAAGACTCTGGAGACCCAAAACCCTAATGTTCTTTTCTTTTTTATTGCTTGAGGGTGAGGCTTTAGGGTTGGAAACCGTAATGCCACATTTCCCTACTTTTGTGACATTACATTACCCTAACTAGTGTATTAACAAAGTTTCTTTGCAAAAAATTTCATTTCTTTTTGAGATAGTGAAATTGCATCCTCATTCACACAGGACCTGCATGAACAGATGCAGATGCCCAGTGTGAAGAGAAGACTCCGTCCACCTACACAAGTGCAGGGCCCACAAATTGCAGGCCCGGTATTTGTTAATGGGTACATTCAGAGTAGGGTAGGGTCACCAGTGGGTTGCCTCAGGGATCTGTGCTGGTGCCAATCCTTTTCAATATAGTTATAGGGGATATAGCGGAGGGGCTAGAGGGAAGAGTGTGTCTGTTTGCAGATGACACAAAGGTCTGTAATAGAGTGAATGTACCTGAGGGGTGGACAGCATGTTCAGGGATTTGGAAAAACTGGAGTAATGGTCTAAGGAATGGCAATCATCCTTCAACACAAAAAAATGCAAAGTCATGCACTTAGGCAGAAATAACCGGGGGGTGGAATATCATATGGGGGGGGGATATGCCCTAGAGGTTACCGAGCTGGAAAGGGGCCTAATCATATTCATTTCATGGGATCTAAAGGTGGTAAAGCAATGCGAGAAGGTGGTAGCAAGGGCAAGTAGGATGCTGGGTTGTATAGGAAGGGGAATAACTAGCAGGAAGAGGGAGGTCATCATGCCCTTGTACAGGCAGCTTGCCAGGCCACACCCTGAGTATGGGGTCCAGTTCTGGAGGTCATACCTCAAGAAGGATGTGGATAGAGTGGAACTCATTGAGAGGTGGGTGACAAGAATGGTAAGGCGACTTAGTCACCAATCATACAAGGAAGGGCTGAGGGACCTTGGCATGTACTCCCTTGAACAAAGAAGGGAAAGGGGGGACATGACTGAGACTTTCAAATATATCATAGGTATTTACAGGGTACCAGTAGGGGACATCTTCCAGCTAAAGGAGCAATCATAAACTAGAGGGCACAATATGATACAGTCCCACACAAAAGATTAATAAACAGGTTAGCCAGCCTGGGAGTGGGTCCCAGGGTGGTAGCCTGTGGAAAAAATTGACTAGACAACAAGACACAGAGGGTAATAGTAAACAGAGTCCACATGGAAGAAAGGTTCAGTACTGGGACCGGTCCTTTTTAATGTCTTTATAAGTGACATTGCAGAGGGACTGCAAAGAAAAGTATGCCTCTTTGCAGAAGACACAAAGATTTGCAACAGAGTTGTGGGGGGGGATGAGACGGGACTTGGCAAGGTTGGAGGAATGATCAAAAGTATGGCAGCTTAAATGAAGTGCAAACAAGTGCAAAGTAATGCACCTGGGAAACAAAAACCCAGGAGAAGAGTACATAATGGTTGGGTACTCAGCCACCCAAGGCTGGCTCTCCCTTTATTGCTCCAGATAGGTCACATGACATATCATGTGACCTGCCGTTATTTATTTATTTTTTCCCCAAAGTACCCATCTTCCCATTTGCAGGTTATACTCAGTGACCACTAGAAATCACTGCTGCAACCACTCCAACCTCTACTTTTCCTCTCTCACTGCTGCTCTACACTAGCCCGCTACACTCTGCTTTCCCTAATTCTCACTGCCACTTTGTCTGCAATACTATCCACTCCCTGACTGTGTGGGCCAGGTCCCCCTGCTAGTTTCAAACCCTGGATGCTTGGCACTGAAGTCCATGACTCTACCACTGAGCTACCAGGTCAGCACAGAGTTACCTTGTTATATTTCTCCATTAACTTTTGTCATCCCCCCTAGAGTTTACATTACTGACTCTGCCATGACTCCTCTCGCAGTCATTACCAGTGATTATCAACTCCTACCACTTCTCTTACTTTTCCCTATTAGCCGGGTCAATGCCCCTCAGACCCACTGCTCATCAGGGCTCTGCCTGTTCACCCAGGGGACCCATCCATGAGACTTGACATCCCACCCACGGGCATACCCTCCATCCTCCACCCTATCCTATCGGGGCCCCTGGATCATACTGCCTATCTCTAGCCACCGTGGACTGACCCCTGCCTCCTCTTGGTCACTGCTCTGTTATGCCTTTTTCAACCTAAGGGACCTGCCCATCCCTGCCTGTGCTTTGCTCCCCACCTGTCCTGCCCAAATGTGCAACTGAACATTTAAAACACTGAAGCTCTCCTCTTTACAGGTATTTCTGCTAATTCTTCTGCTCTCTGGCAGCATTCATCCTAACCCTGCTCCTACTCACCAATCAGGCTGCACCAGCGGAGCTCCATGTAGCATTCCTTAACAATTGTAGTTTACTAAACAAAGTTGACAATTCTCAGGGATGGGTGGTCCAACAACAGCCGGACATTATCTCAGTGGTGGAAGCCTGTCTCAGTGACTGCACCCTGACTTTTGTGTAGCTCTCTCGGGGTACACTATTTATCGAGCTGACAGACTAACTAAAAAAGGGGGAGGGTGTGCAATTTACCTCCATGACACCCTCCAAGGTCTTACTTTACTGTCTCCAGCTCTTGACCATGGTGCCCAGGTCCTCTCCCTAAAAATAAGTATCTCCACCTCCACGGCCCTTCCTTCATCTTCTCTGTTTACATCCCATCCAGGAATCAAAAAAGCGCAATTTCAGTCAGTTCTGGCCCACCTCCAGCAACATCCAGACAAGGCTGAAATCATTGCTCTGGGTGATTTCAATATAAACTGACTAGCTGACTCTGCTGCCCCCATAGGGATGCTGCAGCTGCACTCAATCTATCACAAATTACCACAACCCAATCCACAACCCAAGAACTGGCACCTCAACCATCATCAATCTGGTCCTCATTAATCGCCCCCACATATTTACCTAGGTTACACTACTATCTGACGCACTGAGTGACCATTCGCCAGTGCTCTGTCACTGGTCCTATATGGCAAAAATGTCCCACCCCCAAAGTTATCCTACAGTGCCGCTTCAGACCGGGCAAACTGCGGCTCCTTAAACAACACCTCATTAGTTGGGACTGGTCGCCCATTGCTGCCTCGCCTGATATCGACTTGGCGCTGGAGTATTTTGTCAACTTCTTTAACACCACCTGTGACCTCTTTGCACCCTACTGCAAATGGGTCATCAAAGTTGCTGATACCCCCTGGATGTCACAGTCCCTGCTGGATCTAATACATGACCGTGACAATCTCTGGCACATAGAACTGGAGACTGGGAGGCCTGCTGATAGGCAGCGCTACCATGTGGTCAGGAACCGCTGTACCTGGAGGGTCCGATAGGCTAAGGCTGAGTACTGTTGAACTACTGTCACTGCCTCCTGGGGTACAGGGTGCAGATTCTGGGAGTCTGTCAAAGAACTTACTGGCAAAACCTCAACTGCCTTCCCCAGTTGTCCGTCAATGGCTGTATCTCCACGGACCCCAAAATAATAGCAAATGCACTGAACTCCTCATTCTCAGACCTCAGTATCATGCTCCCTGCCAACTTCTTTGCACCTACCCCCAACACCACCCTTGCACCAGCCTAAGTGCCTTCCTTTCATTTTAAAGGTATTTCCCAATGTGATGCTGCTCCACTCCTGCTAAGGGCACTCAGCAAATCTAGGTTCAACAACGATTCTTTCAATCTTAAATTACTAAGACTAACCCTCACTGAAGTACTCTGCCTCCTCACTGCCCTATTGAACCACTCCCTCACCCTAGGACAATTCCCAACCATATGGAAAACTGCCCTCATCACTCCTGACCTGAAGAGTGGTGACCGTAACTTGCCTGGAAATTATCATCCCATATCGATTCTACCCTCTGTCTCCAAGGTACTTGAAAAGATAGTTATCTTCCAGATCACAGACTGCCTTGCCCAACACAACCTCCTTTGCCAAAAGCAGCATGGCCTCCGGAAAAGTCACAGTACCACTACCGCACTTTTGGAATTTACCAACGCCATTCATGCGACCCTTGATGCAGGTCAGATTGCTGGTGCTGTTTATATAGATCTCTCTAAAGCATTCAACACCATTCATCACTCACTCCACTTAGCTTCACTAACCCAAATAGGTTTCTCACAAGACGCCACAGCCTGGTTCTTGGACTGTCTATCTGGCAGAACCCAAAAAGCCAGACTAGCACAAACACAGTTGTCCCCCCTCCAAGTAACATCTGGGGTCCCTCAGGGGTCAATCCTTGCCCCCCTGCTATTTACCCTATTTCTTAACTCCTTGCCCAAGGCCTGCTCTGGGAATCTCCTCTTATATGCAGATGATGCAGTGTTATTCAGCACCCACACCAACCCTGCTGCCCTCCAATTAATCCTCCAAAAGTTTTTTAGTGAGGACAAGTCCTGGTTTGCTGACCATAGGCTTATCCTAAAGTATAAAAAAAAAACAAAGTCCATGATGTTTGTTCATGCCCAAACCAAGTTCAGTAGTCACCCCCTGCTCATTCATAATTCTTGCAATGAAACTCTGGAACAAGTTGCTACCTTTAAATACTTAGGAGTTACCCTAGACTCTGGACTCATCTACCATGAGCATATCTGGCGACTTAGTATATCTGCCAACGTGCGTATTGGTCTTCACCACCGATACAAGCACTGTCTCCCCCCTGAAGCACTTCAACTAGTCAGTTCCTCCTCTGTCCTGTCTCTCATAGATTATGGTATCCTTATCTGTGGTGCTGCTGATAACACATCCCTCAACAGAATCAGGGTTGCTGTGAATAACACCTGCAGGCTGGCCCCTGGCTGTGACCAGTTCATGTACACATGCATGCTCTATGCCAGTCCCAAGTGGCTAAACCTCGATGGTCGCCTAAAGTACCAGACCTGTCTTTTTGCCAGAAAAATCACAGCTGGCCTCATACCCATTGCCCTTGCCACACTGCTCCTACCACCCCCTAACACCCGACGCATCCATCACTCAGAGAAAACTCCCTACCAGGTCCCCCTCTGTAAAATCTCCTTGGGTCAAAGAACCTTTAGATACCATGCTCCCCTCTAGCTGAATTTGCTTTCTAAACCAATCCTCAAGGAACTGACACTGGGTCTGTTCAAATCCCTCCTCTGTAAATACATCTCACAGGTTTCAGCCTGCGACTGCACCTGACCCCCCACAACCATAGCTGCACTATGACAATGGGCTCTCCTGGTCCTGCCACCAGTGTACTTCTCTCTGGCCTCTGTCTTCGACCCAGGCCACTGTCTAACTGCCATACACAGAACTGCACTGTTTGCAGCTGCCTGTCATAAATACTCATCCATAACAACCGTTGTATTGTGTGGCACCACTGTAACTATTGTACATTGTTTATACTTCCTGTTTCACTGTTCAACCTTGCATCTGACTGTTGTAAATATCTTGAACCTCATTGCCTGTGTGAACTATACTCTGTATCAATTGTATGGTGTGATATTTTCTCGCACCTTTGTTTATACACTGTAATGTGTGACACTGTATTCTATTGTATTGTATTCTGTGACATGGAGCCTTCGTAAAGGAGTCTCTGACTCAAAAGTATTCATTTCAATATGTTCAATTGTAACCCCCTTGTTACCCGGGGTTACTAGAATCCCAGTCAGACCTAGTGGTAGGCAGGGAAGGCAGCTTGTGAAACTCCAGTTAAATGGGTTTCACACTGTCTCACTCTGTTCTCAGTCTCAGCTGAGACTGAGGGATGACATCACCAATAGAACTATCGCAGCTGCATGAGCCACATTGGAATCTGCAGCAAAGGGAGTTAGAATGTTGGGAGTTTTTGAAGTCAGTGTCTTCAGTCAGTCTTCAGTGAGTGAGTGAGAAGTTGGGAGCTTGCTAGTAAAGCAGCTCAGTGAAGACTCTAGGAGCCTCAGCCCTAACAAAGGGCTACTTTTAAGTAGAAGGGTGTGTGTCTCCACCTTAAAGAGAGACACAGAAGATTACTGAAGTGGTGGAGACCATTGTTTTTGGGTCTCAGTGCCCTCCCTCTTGGGGGGGAGGTTTCCCTGCAGATTCCTGGGGCAACCCCCTAGTTCTGCTTGTGGAGGAAAAGCTGCCTGTTTGTTCCAGTATTTATTTGGGAGAAAAGAAGATTTGTGAGTCACCTGTGGGGCACCTGCAACATGACGGTGAGTGTCTGCTCTGGCTAAAAGGGCCTACGTTTTTTCACCCTGGAACTT
The DNA here is from genome assembly GCA_016271365.2 of Neoceratodus forsteri. Taxonomy (NCBI): domain Eukaryota; kingdom Metazoa; phylum Chordata; order Ceratodontiformes; family Ceratodontidae; genus Neoceratodus; species Neoceratodus forsteri. The sequence continues at coordinate 24,802,287 of JADMNL010000035.1, read as the reverse complement.
GTGTGACAATGTGGGAAATAAACTACTAAATATTGGGAAGCCTAGAGTAATGGGCTAAGCAAGTTAAAAGTAGTTTCAAGTTCCAGAGTTTGTTGGGATGCAAATAATATGTAGAGGTGATGTGACAGACGTCTACGCTTAATCTACATTTGAAAGTTCAGTAAAGGGATTTTTCAGTTTTCCAGAGAAATGGCTGGGTATGGGCTATGGGAGATGGAGGTGGGTGGCCCCCCATTTTTATTGACCAGGTCCACCACTAAGGATTTCTTCTGTGGATTTCTACTTTGCCTCAAGCACTTGGCCAGTGATGGGGGAAGTACCCAGACGTGGGATTGTAAGGAAAATTCTTTCTAGGAGTCGCAGACTCTAGTGTGGTTTGGAGAGCCATGACAGGATAATTGGTTAATTCTTCCAATGGACCATGAATGGGATAATTGGTTCATTCTTCCAATGGACCATGAACAGGATAATTGGTTCATTCTTCCAATGGACCATGGATCAAGTAGCCGGCGGGGGAGCCGGGCCAGTGGGGAAAACCCAAGTGTGTACAAGTCGGGCTGTGTACCCAAAAGCTGCGTGCAAGTCCGGGCTGTGTGCCTGGTGGGTTTAGAGTCTGATGGATGGAAATAGTGATAAAGTGTTCTGTTGTCTCTAATCTGCATTACCAGGAAATGTAGCCCCCTTGGGGTCCGTCTATGCTTTGTTTGTTCAGCTTGGAAGTGAATAAAAGCCACACTGAAGAATCCCATTCCTGGTTCTGGACATTACAGTTATTGCTTCCTGTGTTCGGATTTACTTGGGTGCCCCTGTGCAGAGTAGCCAAACCTAGGTCCCCCTGTGCTGAGTAACCTCATCCTCCCCGAACCCAGGTCCCCACCAGGTACTGCTGTCAGCTTCAACAGCATGGCACCTGTCGTTTTGCTAAAAAGGCAGGGGTGAGGGGTTACACAATGAATAAATAAATAAAAATAAATAAAGAAATAAAAATGGAAAGGGACCTAGGTGTAGTCATATCAGATGACCTTAAGGTAAGCAAGCAATGTGAGAAGGCAGTAAGGAGGGCTGTTGGGATACTGGGATATATAGGGAGAGGCATCAGCACTGGGTCAGAATAACACTGACTACAACGCCATCTGCAATAATAGTGAGGCAATAATGCTGTTAGTTTTAGTTTTTGTGGGGGGCTGTGCCAGGAGAAACAGATCACTGGGAAAGTTAAAATGTGTGGAGCCACGGAACAGTGTTTCCATGGCCCCGTGTCAAAAAAACAAAGTCCAGGGTGCACAAAACTGTTGGAGACTAAGATTAGAACACTGCTCTGTCTCTGGTCAAGCTGTTCTATGCCCTAGCCCTCAACACCACAGGAGCAGCTTGGACAACCACCTGGATCATGGTACTCTTACTTGTGGTGAGCACCATGGACAGTGACCTGGGGAACATTTACTGAAAGTGGTGTAGATCCCCTCTCACTGTCTGTGCCAGCACTACACAAACTAACGCTCTCTAGACTGGTACTATTCATGTAGCATTATTCTAACAAGGTACCAGAGGGGCATCACCAATAGAAAACAGGAGGTTGTTATCCCTCTGTTCAGTCAGTTGGTGAGACCCCATCTGGAGTACTGCAAGCAGTTCTGGAGACTCCATCTCTGCACAGACATAGACAGGATGGAGGCAGCCCAGAAGAGGGCAACTATAATGGTACTAGGTCTGCACCAGAAGTCATATGAAGAGAGACTATAGGAGCTTAATATGTATACCCTAGAGGAAATGAAGGAGATGGGGACATGATGGAAACTTTCAAGTACCTCAAGGGAATCAACAAAGTCCAAAAGGGTAGCATCTTTCAGAAAAAGAGATGTGCAAAAACAATGGGGCACAATTTGAAGATAGAATGGGGATGGCTCAGAGGCAAAGTAAGGAAGTATTTTTTTTTCATGGAGAGGGTGGTGGACTCATGGAATGGCCTTCCTGAGGAGGCTGTGGGGTCAAAAACAGTGGGGGAATTCAAGAATGGATGGGACAGACATAAGGCAATTCTGGTGGGGGGGTAGGAGGAAGTATGCTGTTGGTTAATTAGGATCTGCAGCTTATCCAATAGTTAGGGAAGTAGGCAGACTGGGTGGTCCAAGTGGTCCTTATCTGCTGTCAAAGTTTATGTTTCTATGTAGAAGGGAGGTTCAGAGGAAACATTTGAAAATTCTACTTTATGGAGAGGGTGGTGGAAAACTGCAAAAGACTCCCAGAGGAGGTGGTGGGGGCAAGAACTGTGGGGGGATTCAAGAAAGCATGGAACAGACACAGGGGTCTGTTTGTTCTGGGGAGGGAGCTGGTGCTAGGCATACAGGGCAGACTGAGTGGGCCTGGTGGTTCTTTTCTGCTGACATTTTCTGTTTCTGCGGTTTCATTTCCCTACATTTTGAATGTCTGTGTCCATCATTTCAGTAACAAAATGCTAAGAGGTATACAGGGTCTGTGTGCTCTGCAGGTGGTGGGTTTTATCCCAGCCTCACCATAGCTGCTCCCTCTCCCCTCCAAATCTCTCAACTCTGTACTTTCCCTGGACACCACAGCAGACCATGCTCTGAAATGACTATCCACAGACCCATAGCTGCCATTACTGCTAAGAGTAGGGGTCCCCAGCTCTTCTAAATGGACCATGCCAGGCAACATCATCTATACAGCCCTACCCTTATCCTACCCACCATGTCCTTTCATCCTAAAAACAAAGCTTTGGAGCATGTAAGTACAAAATGCCTTAATAAAATGCATAATTTGAAAGGTTAAAATAAGCATTCCTGGGGTGCATAGATCATCCTATATGGAAAGAGGAGTAGTACAGTATCATGCCTGTGTACTCATTACCCTGGCCTGATGAAAGGGGAATGTTTAGAATTTTTTTTCTTGTTGGAGCATAATATACTTTTAAAAATAAAAATGTCATAAAGTTTTCTGTTTCCCAAGCCACATAAGTTGGAGCTCCTTCCCCAAAGAAATCCCTAGGTGTGTTCCTGGCTCACTTGACATTGCATGAAAACTTTCAGAAGTTCTGGACTCCAGTTGATCGCAGTGTGGGGGTTCAACTTCAAGTTCAAGTTTATTGGCAGGGAAAAAAAATCAGTTGAGCAGGCTCATTTACAAGGAGGTCCTGATTAACAACAGGGACATTACACAGGCATATACAAAGTAATATGTATTAAACACATGAATAATCCATGAGAAGAAAATAGGGCAATAATATTGACATCATATATACATAGGCCTCTCTGGATGCTCCTACTACCTCATAGGTGGCATAGGTGGTCTTTGACAGATATCCACTGGGGATTGTTCCTGAATCCCAATGTGGGATGTAGCAGCCACCCTTTGTGAATATGGTGCAACTGCTGCCTTAAACCCCCTTACGCCCTGTCGCAAGGGGGCTTTAGGTGCATTGGTACAGCTGGGCGCAGGCAGCCTGCAGCATGTCGCAGGCTGCCTTTGTGAATCTGGCCATGATGCAGCTCAGGATGCAAGTGCTACTTGCACCATTGTTTCAGATGCAAGTTGCCTTGTGTCCTGAGTTGCCTTTTGTGAATGCGGCGCGTTAAGTATAGAAAGAAAAATTAGATTTGATCAGAAATTGACTTTAGTGGATCTCAGAAACCAGATAAGCTGCCATCACAAAATTTTCCACAGGTCCAGACGTTGCCTACTATACTACACGTGCAAAATTTCAGCTAATTTGGTCAAGCAGTGCCAACAATATTAATGTACAAGGTTTGGGGTTTAACACTGAACAGGTTGCTCAACCCTAACTATAGTGCTGCCATCGTGCCACTGTAATATTGAGCAGGATTATTGCCCTTCATCATGTAAAAGCACAGACAGATGCCTCTGGTACTTCATCAGCTTAAAAAAAAATATGAAAGCATAATTACATGCCCCAGCAAAGATTAGAATTCACCTTGACTCTGAACCAAAAACCTTTGATACTTTGTTACAGGCAGAAAAATCGATAATAAAATTAGAAGAAAACATTCCTACGCTGGACAGAAAAGAATTCACAAGAGAAGAGTTGAAAACTATTTATTTATTTATTTATGTATGTATGCATTTAAAATTTGGTGACCAAGATATGCAGACTGACCTGGAGCCTTAAAACTCAGCCCTCCCCAGGAGCATGACAACTCCTTCCCGACAACTCACTCCCTGCACAATTGCTCCCGACAACTCACGCCCACACAGACACACTCCTCAGCAAATTCGCTCCCAGACATTTAGCTCCTGTTCCCTTCTTTCATCCATATACTGTACCTAGCAAAACATCATTTATATCCAGTCTACTATAAAGGACAGAAAGGCAAAAAGCACTACCGCCCATCGTTTCATGTTGCTGTCCCTTGCCCCATACACATGACCCACCCACTCCTCAGAAAATAATTCACCTGATCTCTTTTTAAATAGGCCTCTTGAAGATAGACAACATTCCCATTCATCTAAACTGGTTCAAAATTCAAGGATAGTGCCCACCATCAAGTTAGCTTCTGTGCGGTTTAAGGTATATAATATGGTATGATGCACAACTGGGAAATAGTAGAGGGGTAAATAGGGCATGGTTTGTAATTTGGCAAGCAGAGGAAAATAACTAGCTACAGGTGCATGCCTCTGAGAAGTGTGTCAGTAAGAGTGGTCTGAGACAGCGCAGGGAAGGTGGCTGGAGAGAGGGGGTTGTTCTTAAGTGTTGGAAGGTGGATAGAGAAATCAGACTGGCCCATTACAGATTTACTGTGAAGTATTGAAAGGAGCAAGAACCATATTACTGGAGGAAATAGGAAGTTGTAATGGCAGGGTTCAGGACAGAGGAGAGGTAAGTGGAACAGTGGTAGTTCAGTATTCATTCTCGAAGAAGAAACAGTGTGAGAGATGCTGGACCAAAGGGAGGTAAAAAAGAGATTAGCATACAGAGAACTGTGACAGTTGAGAGATGGAACACTAAGTGTGAAGCAGCAGAAGGTATATAAAAAGGGGGTGGGTCCAGCCAGGGTTGTGCAAACTTTGGGGCAGCATTGTAGCCTGATTCCTCATTGATATAAAACTACAAAACTCCAGAGGAAAGTGGGCGTGGAGATTCTAGCTTCTTTCTAAGAAGAACGTTTGGTTGCACTGAAAAAGGAGGGAAAACAATATTGGATTATCTATGAAGCAAGTCTCTTCTTTGTGTCATGGTAGGATGTAGACTTTTTTTATGAGCTAATCATTAGGTGAAGTATATTGTGCAACGACAATAGCTGAACTTACTTTTTCTTTCTTTCTTCCTTTTGGTGTCTTGCAAACTGTTCTGTCATTGGATTGCACTTATTATATAATAGGGCAGAGGCAAGTCTGTTATGTCAGCTGTCTCTACAGGTGGGACACTTTGGTTATGATGGCTATATTGTGTGGAGGTTTTAGCCGGTTTTCAGTGTCCTCAATACAAACTGGAACACATTGTAAGTGGGAGATAACGTGTAACATATTACTACAGTACTGCTCTGGTTTATATATGCCTTTTGTTATAAGTTTATAGGACACTAGCAGGGCCTCTTATGGATATAAGAGTGTCACCTCATGTGTTCTTAGGGCAAGAGAGCTGCAAACTTGAAGGTGAGCAGCACTTCTTCTGCCTTATGGACACAAGAGGCAACACTCATATCCAACTTTACTTGAGGTCTACAAATAATTCCAGGAGGCTTGGCCTCTAGAAGATTGCCCGTCATCATTGCCCTGTGTCAGGTTACAGCATGGCCAAGCTGGGCAGTGCTATTGCATTATTATTTATCTTATCATTTTCTCTGCTCAATAGAATTATTGCACAGTGCCTAGCCCCACTGCTTCAAGAATTCTCTCCCCTCTATTCTAGCCAAACCTACGTCAACAATTCACCTCCCATTCAACTCACTCATCTCATGCAAACAAAGGATGCCTACTACCCTGCGGTATGTACCCGAACATCCCGGCACTTGTTATGTAGGATTAGCATAAATACCGTAGGCCTACACTTCTTAAAGTTAACTCCGGCCATAAACTTGTCCCTATTCCTTCTTCTAGCTGGTGACAGAGAAGTTAACCCTGGCCCTCAGAGTCCTCTATCTGCTTCTGCTCTTTACACATCGAGGGAAAAAGGCCACAAAATTGCTCATTTAAATGCGCTAAGCCTCTGGCCTAAAATTGCTGAGATTCAGGCACTGGCAACTAATCAGGCCTAATCATGGTTTAGCTGGATGATGAGAACTAAGAGTGCCTCCGAAAAGTATGAAAAGTAAGAATATTAGAGTTAATTTGAAAAAAAGTACAGGCTTTGATGCAGCAAAATATGGGGGGGGGGGGTATAATGCCCTGGAACTATAGCCATATGTTACTGTTTGGTCACACACCAGGAGCCAGCCCGCTAAATTTATTAAATTGTATTGTAAATACAGGGGTTGAGCTTGCAAACCTTTTGTACTGCAACTAATCTTAACCCAGCCATCCTTGGCATAACAGAAACTTGGTTGAAGCCTGGTATACAACAACATGAAATTGATCTCCCTGGCTACTCTGGCCACAGGCATGACTGTTTAGGTAGAAGGGGTGGAGGTATCTTAATATATGTTAAGTCTAAATTTCATGTCACTTTGATCTCTTCTCCCCCTGGCATGCGTCCCAATGCAGAATCTTTATTTATCTCACTAACTTTAGGCAATGTTAAGAAACTACTTATTGGATGTATTTACCTACCCCCCTCGGGGTGCCTCCAACGAACTGCCTTCCCTTATGTCGGCATTGTCAGCTCTTCCCCCTCAAGACACAGTAATTTGTGGCGATCTCAAGGCTGATTGGCTCCCCCCCCACAAAAACAAGGCTCATACGCTAGTCTCTGATGACAAGTTCACCCAACTTATCTCCTTGCCCACAAGACATAGCTCCAAAACAGGTATTGCAACACTGTTGGATTGGTCACTATCTAATTGCCAAATAGGATCAAAACAGTCAGTGTTTTACCAGATTGAATTAGTGACCAGTCTCCTACCCACTGTGTGTGGTGTAATAATTTTGATGCCCTACCATCCATAATACATGTATGCAGAAAAATGTCTCAGTTTAATGTAGACCATTTGTCAATGTCTATTAGTAATGCTGAGTGGACACCCATTACTCACCTCCCCTCAATAGACCAGGCACTTGATTATTTTATCCTTACCTTTAAAAACATTATCAACAGACTTGCTCCACTTACTAGACGTAGATCTAAGGGTATTAAGGCGCCCTGGCTCTCTACTGAAATCAGGACCCTCATGAAGAGTTGAGATGCAGCCTGGAATACCTGTAAACACAGCCTCCTTCATTCTGATTGGCTATATTATCGACAGCTGAGAAATAAGTGTAAAAATAGGATACAGGGTGCTAAACTTACCTATCTCAGCTCACTTCAGACTGAGAATCTCAGCAAGCCCAAAGAATTCTGGAAACATATCAATTCTTTGATCAAAAGTAAATTGACCCAATGTCCAAGCTCCATATCGTCCAGCGGCCACCTACTTCAAGATCCCCCATCCATTGCAAAAGGAATTAATCAGTTCCTCACTGACTTTGATAGGTACATAGCTCACCTGCCACCAGTCTTGGATTTCTCTATCCCTACTCGGCATCACACCACTCTTGGGTCATGACCCCCTTTCCATCCAAAAATAGCCACTAGAAGAGAAGTCCTCAGCCTGCTATCAAATCTCAAGTCAGGGAGCTCCCCTGGCCATGACACATTATAACCCAGGTTTCTCAAACTAGGGGCAGCAGCACTCGCCGCACCTGTCTGTGATCTTCTAAATAGATCCATCCTCTCTGGTGAAGTGCCAAGTCTTTGGAAATTGGCTGTGGTGGTCCCCCTCCATAAGGGGGGACCCACGCTGTGGAAAATTATAGGCCTATTTCAATTCTCTGCCCACTGGCTAAGATCCTGGAGCAGATCCTGCACATTCAGCTACAATCCTACCTAGACTTACATCATCGTCTCATAGACTGCCTGCATGGCTTCAGAAAGGGCCATAGTACAACCACAGCCCTTGTCAAAGTCTCAACAGGCATTCTTAATGCAAGTCATGCTGGTCTTCTAAACAGTGGAGTATTCGTTGACTTGACTAAGGCCTTCGATCTAGTCAACCATCACCTTCTCCTTGGTAAATTGCATCAAATAGGTCTAGATTGCTTAGCACTCATATGGTTCCATGACTACCTCACTGGAAGATCGCAAAGGGTAAAATGGCCTGGTTCACTCTCCTCTTCAAAGCCTATCTCACAAGAAGTACCCCAAGGTTCTGTTCTTGGTCCGATACTATTCTCACTTTTTATCAGCTAGTCTCCTAACTTCTGTGGTGGTGCATCTGTGCAATGATATGCTGATGGTGCAATCTTATACCGCTCATCTAACAATATAGACTGGCTTAACCAAAGCCTTAACTCTGATTTCATTGCACTTGAGACCTGGTTCTCTGGCAAACACCTAATTCTAAATATGAAGAAAACAAAAGCTATGCTTTTCCATAACCCGTTCCCCCAAACCTACCAAACAGCTCCAGATCAGTACACAGTCAGGAGACCCCATAGAGGCGGTTAGTACTTTTAAATATCTTGGGGTTCACTTAGATGCCTCCATCTCAGTGGAGCATCATGCAACTCAGCTTACCAAAATGGTAAACCAAAAGCTTAAGCTATTATACCGCCTCCGCCCTCTTTTATCCAACGCCACCTGTTAAAAGATTGCGCCAACATCCCTTCTCCCTATTTTGTTCTATGGTGCCCCTCTACTACTCTCCACCCAATCCTCTTCCCTTGAACAGGTTTGTCAACTCTATCATAGGATTGGACATTTTGCCCTTGGAGCGGACTCCAGAAAACACCACTGTGAGGCCCTGTATTCTCTTCAATAGCCTACCTCTGATTCAGGGTTACAGTTTCACACCTTATGCCTTGTATTCAAACTTACCAAGCTTTTTAATCCCCCTTGCCTAAGGGGAATCATTTACAAAAAAGCTCCCACGTGCATGCTTACCCTTATTAGCAATCTAGAAGACGCTATGCCTATCGGCAAGCACTCACTCACCTTCTCAGCTCCCTCTGCTTGGAATTCCCTTCCCCCTAACTTACTCTCTCCTGCCCCACCCTATCCTCCTTCACAAAAGAGCTTACCTCTTTCCTACTAACCCTCCTCCTCCTCTGCAATTGCTTTAAATAACCCTTATAGCGTCGATAATGTCTAGTCTATGTTGCTCTGATAGATGTATCTTGTAATCCACCTGCTCTCGTTTATTTATTTATTTATTTAGCTTTTGTTGACCGGGTAAGTGCACTAGACAAATCCTGCCTATTTTCAGGCACGACCCGGGGGAAGGGGATACAGATGAATGCCAACTGACTTTGAACCGGATTAAGCTGTTGGTGGTATTTATAGTGAATGAGGGAAATTTGGCCCGGACACCGGGGAAATTCCCCTACTGACTGCTTCCTGTGAGCAGGGGGGACCCATTTTCTGGTGGGACCAAGATGGCGGAGGAGGAGGAGGATGTCTGCTTGGTAGGAGAGATAGCCTCGTCTCCTACTATTATTATGTTAGAGGCTGCAGCCGGTGTTTCGGCTGAATTTATTTCAGAATTTAAGCTCTTGAAAGGAGAATCTTCAGGGGAGCTTACTAAGGAATTTACTGAAGAACTACAGCCAGAGGTATTGCCTGTAATGGCATCTGCAGATATTGAGGAAGAGAGTGGCTCTGAGCACAAGATTACAACTTCGGGTTGTGAATTCCCTTATTTGCTGCAGCAGGATTTGAACCTGGAACCTCCGATTTGCAATGGCAATACAAGGAAGGATGAAAAATGGTGGAAACAAGGCAACCAGAGGTGGTCATGGAGCAAGAAGAAGAAGGGAAGAGATTGGGAGAGTCTGTGAGCTGGCGGCTGTCCAATGGAACTGTGCCCGGATGAAAGGCGCGAAATTCAAACAGGTACTTTTATTTTCCCAACATCGAATTTGCCTGTTCTAGCTCCAGAAATGACTGTAAAGTTGTCCAAACAGGTAGAATTGCCTGTCGTCTTGCAGCCAAGCTCGTTTTCCAAAATTAACACTGCTACTGTTTCGTGTAAAACGGAGCTCAGATCTCGCTTTTAATGACAGAAAATAGGCTATGAACGACTGAGCTCTGAAGCTCTGCTGCAATATAGTCGTGGAGGATTTAAAAGAAGAAAAGTCTGGGATGCCTGAAAGCCTCAAAAAACTGTAGCCTGTCTTTTCAGCCTGCACAAAGGAAGGAGGAACAGGACATTATTTCAACTAATGCTGAAAAGAGCTGTACCACTTTGCCTATGGATTTTACTGACTTTGCTGTCCCTATGGATAAAATAAAAGGTTTTCGTTGAAATAATATGAAGCAGGGGATGCAGTAGAGGCAAATAAAAATGTGGTTTATCAGTCTAATGTAGGTTCTCAATTAGGGTTACAGAATTTTCTTTTCTGAGGGCACACAAGGAAAAATGTAATTCCCATGCCAAATGCATTAGGTTTAGGTAATAAAGCAGCGTCTATTATAAATAATGAGAGGCAAAAGATTGGACGCCAGAAAAGCTCTAAGTGGGCAGGTTGGTCTCTGTTGGAATCAGGTGGATGGATTCCTGACCCCACTTGGAGCCCGAGTTATCCTTTTCTCAGGATTCTCCTGAGTGGGCTCCAAGGTGCAACTGCAGGGAAAATGTTTCAGGTACAGATAAGAAGGTAGAGGAGTGTATGTTTTAGGTACTGCAGGTAACCTGAATAACTGGTGATTCAGCTGAGGCTGCTGTGTCTCACAAGGCCTTACCTAAACCTGCAGTGGAATTGTTAGTACCCCCAAAGGAACCAGATAAAAGCCTTTGCTGTCGGAACTCTTTTCCAATGCACAAGAGAAGCTGCTCCAAGGAGGAATGCAGTGCGTTTATGGTATAAAGGGGATTGGAAGTCAGACCCGACAGACATTACGTAGGGAAAGTTTTTTACTGAAAGATTCTTTGCATTTTCTCCTAAGGATGTTTATGCATTTATACACATTTCAGGTGAAGATAATTTTGATATCAGCTTTAGGTCTCAACAAACACTTGACCTCTTCTGATTACGCTATGGGCAAGTAAAATTTTCCCCAACATGGACCCCCTTTATTGTGATACCATTGTCAAAGCCCTTGATTAAATTTGTCACTATAATGTTTCGAATGAAGGGTCTGGGTAGAAGATATTACATTCTGGCTAAAAAAAGGTGTGATGTTTTAAGTGAACCTGAGCCTATTTTAGACTTAGAACAATTTTGGACGGGAGGGTGGAAATATAAAGTTAAGCTTAGGCAAAATGAAGCAGGAATTGAGCACATTCCAAACTCTTTTTTGTTAGGAAAGGACAGAGGAGCATGCTTTTACAGTGGACAGCCTTGTGCCTGCTATAAATGTGGAGCAAAGACTCACCTGTCTAGCGTTTGTGACCAACCCAGATGTGACAATTGTGGGGAGGTAGGGCACGTAACTATGTTTTGTGGTAATCCATCTTGCTGCGATTTATGTGAGGCAAAAGGTCATGTGTTTAAATTCTGCCCTTGGGCCGCACATAATTTGTCACATAGTTCTGGTTCTGAGTCTTATATACAGAAAGCACAGGAAGCTGTGGTTCTATCCACCCCCTTGCAGGAGGGTTCCATTTCTGTTACTAGTTCTGTGGTACAACTCCCTGAGGTCAGAGGTACAACAGAAAGGAAAACGAGCTTGGTTTCAAAAATGGTGGTACCAGGGGAAAAAGTGTTTCCTGAAAATCAAAGAAATAAGCAGGGTACTGATGTTAGCAAAAGGACATTTAAAAAGGATGGAATGGGTCCTCTGAATATCTTAAACATTCCCCCGGTTTGTTTTTCTGATGAGAAAGTAGGGAAAACAGAAATGGTAAAAAAGTCAGAGGATACTTTTGTACCGGTTCCGCAGCGCAGATCAGCAAGAAATCTGCATGCTAAAGGTCCCCCAGATTGCCAGATGGAGACTAGCAATACTTATGCGGCTCTGTTTACATCTTGGGGTAAGACAGAAGGGGACGAATCAGACTCCCAAAAATCCACTATTTCAACCAAATCTCAGATACTAGACAACTATAAGGATAAAAATAAGAAAAAAAGGAAAAAATGAAGGGTATTGACCATTATGAAGGACTATGGTGTGCTCCTGGAGTTCATTAAACACTCATAGCTTATTAAATAAAGCTAAACGGCTAGCTGTGTTTAATTTTATACATGATTTTCCTTTGTCAGTCTGGTTTTTACAGGAGACATGGATGTCCATCATTGACCAAAGGTTAACATTTAAAAAGATTGGATGTGGGCCCATCCTATTGGTCTTTTGGGAGGATGTTAGGATGAGTAGGGATTTTATTCAACTCTTTTCATTTCAGTTGCATAATCTGGATGGACTTGGTACCAGGGAGAGTTTTGATTTTGGATGGGAAATGGTGTGGGTTTTGTTTTCGTTTCATTAATATCTACAATCCTCAAACTAAATCAGGTAGGGTGAACTGCCTAACACTGGTGCAGCCTTTTTATTCAGTCGGTCGCCAGAGTTTTTATGGGGAGGGACTTTAACTGCACAGTTCCAGACCTTATACATGGTAAACAAAGTGGCAAGAAAACCTACTCTGATACTAACGCTTTAGGTAAAATCCTTAGAGATGCAGGTTTAGTGAGTTGTAATACCTCTTTAAATCTTAAGAATAAGTTTTCTTTTCAAAAGGAAATCTTTTTCTCTCATCGACCATATGTTTGTTTCTTCAAACATTCACATAAACTCATTCCAAATTTTTCCTGTGAATTTTCAGATCATTCATTTTGGTAAGCACCTTTTTCCTTCCAGAGATGACAGAAATAAGACTCATAAGATGGAAGCTTAATAATTCAGTGTTAGAACTAAATTTTATCCAGATTAGGATAAGAAACCTATTGAAGGCTAGGCTTTCAGTAGCCTTTTTATACACAGATATATGTATATGGTGGTTAGACACAAAAGCAGATCTACGTAACCTGTTCAAAAATACTGGGAGGAAAATTAAAAATGAAAAATTTCTGCGCTATCTAAGTTTGAGACAGCAACTTCAGAGAATTTTGTCCTTAGCTTACAATCTAGGTGGGATTACTCAGATCAAATCTCCGTATTAAAAGATGCTATGAAAGAATATCAGTACGACAGAAGTAAAACAATGCAGGCCATATTACTTAATGGAGTAAAGAAATCACCTCTTGGGGACCCCTTTCAGATGTGCAAAGAACTTAGAGATTCAATGGGTTTGAGAGCTAAAAAGATCTGATGGGGGTGTAGTAACTTCAGAGCAGGAATTAAGAGAGGTAATTATGAACATTTTGGTTCCCTTAATCCTAAAAAACTATTTCTATAACAGAGATAGAGGATTATTTAAACAAGATTCCGTATCATGTATAAGGCATAACAAGGAAGCAGAATGGGATACTATCTCCCAGAAAAAATTATGGAAACTATCAGGTCTCTAAAATTAAATATTTCACCTGGTCTAGATGGTCTCACAACAACTTGTATAAACAGTTTTCGGATGAACTAAGTCAATGCCTGGGCCTATTATTTCAAGATTTTCTAGACAAGAATCGCATCTACCCTCCTTTTCAGAAGGTTTATTAACTTATATTTTTAAATCAGGTGACAGGCAAGATATGGATTGGAGACCAATCACCCTATTAAATACTGACTATAAAATCTTGCCAAAATATTGAATGAAAGGCTTAAACATCACGCAGGGAAGTGATTTCATGAATCAATATTGTGGCTTGCCAGGGAGAAGAATTCAATCTGCCATCATGCAGATAAGAGATGTAATTGACTATTTCAATGAGATGGGATTAACAGGTTGTTTAGTAGCAGCTGATCTGGATAAAGCATTTGACAGGGTCCATTTGCCATTTCTTTTTAAAACTTTGAGGCATTATGGGGTGCAGGTTAAGCTGACAAATTTAATTGAGCAATTGTACCAGAGTGGGATGGTTTTCCTTTTGTGAGGCCGAGACGGCTGCTGGATTTCCTTAACCACGGGGGTTCGGCAAGGGTGCCCTTTAAGCCCCCTTTTTATATACATTTGCTATTGATCCCTTTTACGAACTGCATTGGAGGCAAAGAAATGGAAGGGATACAATATAGAAAACAGTCTAGCACAGCTACATATTCAAGCTTCTGGATGATTTGGTTATATATTTGGAGGACTGTTCATCAGTTACGGGTTTATGAGAGCATTTGAGGATTTACTACAGTGTCTAACGAAAATAAACATAAATAAAACAAAAGGACTGATTATTGGGGGTGTGGGATTTTGGAACTATGGCTGGAGAAAATTCATTTTTCTAGAGAACCGCTTCGAATTTTGGGCATTACCTTTGGTCCTCAGAATGTTCCTAATGATAATTGGCAGAGGATACTTAGGAGTGTTGAAAATAAAGTTTCTAGATGGAAGCAATGGCATTTGTCTAAAATTAAAAGAGTTCAGATAATTAAACAATTCCTTTTGCCCATTATTCAATTTGTGGCAATGATATTTCCACTACCAACAGAATTTGAAACCAAGTTATATAGCATCTTTTTTCAGATGCTTTGGGGTAACCGTCTAAACCCGGTTAAAAGAAGTTTTACTTACCTAACAATAAAACAGGGGGGTTTAGGAATGATAGACCCAGTGGTATACGCCCATGTTTTCTTTATTACCAACTCCTTGAAAGAAGGGTTGATATCGGAATCCAGATCTGAAATTTCATGGAATTTAATAATTATGGGAAATACTTTAAGTGTTGGACTTCTTTAGCCCCTAAACTTAATAAATATCTACATATTCCAGAGCACTTTCGCCAACGGCACAAAAATTATATAAATGGAAATACAGAAGACAGTAGCGCTACATATAGTACAAGGGACTTGTATCACCATCTAATGAAAAACTATACCCACAAGAGCCGAATTTAAAACTGCCATTAACTTTGAACCCCATCGAGTGGCTCAATTGAATAATCCTAGGTTGCCCAAAAATCAATGGAGGTACAGTGGTTAATTTTCTATGGAAGACTGAATGTTAGGGAATGCGAAATATAAAGTCTTACAGGAAAGGTTATGCCCTTACCTTGAATGCATTAATAAGGAGGAATCCATTGTCCATTTTTACTAGATTGTTCCTATGCTTCAGGATTGTGGGTTTTTAGCAGATGTATGGAACCTGACATGGCTGAAAAATATGACATATGAATTCTTAGCTTTAGGAGTGTCTCCAGTGGGTTCATTCGGATTGCATAAGGGACTTTGACTTTATTTTGGGATGTCTCAAATACTTCCTGTGGCAAGCCAGAATACAATGGGTTATATATCAAAAGAAAATGTCGTATGTTTGCATTAGTAGGCTAATTGTTAAAGAGTTGGAGAACATTTTGCCTCTGATATGTTAAGAGTATCCCCAGGATTACTAAAGAAATTATGGAAAGGGTTTTTTCATTTTATTAAGTATAAATAAAGAAACTGAAGAAGCAAGAATAAATGTGAAAATCAGTTTGATAGCAGGTGTTCAAGAAGTGGATCTAAGAAGTTAGATGGATATAGTGTTGTAGTCTTTTTGGCTATTATTTGATTTCTGTGAAAACGTGTTGTATTTTATGTTTATTTTTGCAAATAAAAACACCCCTTCTCTTTTTGATAAGTGCCATGGGATCTTTAACATCCACCTGAACTACCACCAATCCAGGCAGATGGGACCTCGGTTTAACATCTCATCCGAAAGACGGCACCTCAGAAGTGCAGCACCCCTCTTATGCTGCACTACAGTGTCAGTACTGGGATATTAACCCAAGTGCCAGATGTGGGAACTGAACCCACAGCCCTCCGATCTCCCGGCCTCAGAGGCGAGTGTGCTACCTACTGAGCCACTGACACTTTTACTCGTGTTCCTGCTATGTATATATTGTATAATATTAGTTATTCTGTTTATTTATATATACTTAATTCCTGATCTGTTTTAAGTTACTTACCCGGCTTTCCACTGTAATAATTTTTGCAACATTGTTAAATCTTTCTGTATCCTGTATATTATTATTGTATTTATCTATTGTACTGTGTTCACCATTGTCACCCGGGTCGTCACTGAAAAAGGGACTGCATGGTCTCAGTGGATTTACCCAGTTACCAAAATTCTAATAAATAAATAAATAATATCCATAAGATAGCAAGATAAAATAACAACCCTTTTTGAGGTCCATTTATGTGGGGGTTTTGAGAAGCGCATTATTTTGAGCACATGGGGTACTCTTATGGCAATAACAGTACCTCACGTGCAACAGAAAAAAGCACTGTGATTGGTCGTGGAGCATCACATGATGCTCCCACAATCTGTAATTCAAGTTACATGCTTACAGTGTGTGACAGTACACAACAGGGTAACATTCCTGAAATTTGAAAGAAAAAGAACGGAGGCAACCAGAAAGTGATGATAGAAAAGTCTGGAGTCTATAATAATGCTTAAAAATGTCTTGTACATTGTAAAAAATTCCAGCTAGCTGCCCTGGTGCTTTGGCCACCAAGGCCTTCATCAGGGAGCATGTCAGGCAACAGAAACTACACTATTGTGTGCAAATTACAGTATTTAAAGGTACAGAACACCACAATGAAAATTTACATGTTGGGAGTAATGTAAGGCTTGTCTATCTAGGGAGAAAACAACAGCCAAAAGCTGTAAAAAGAGGATATCAAGGCATAAGCAGGGAATTTATATTTGCAGGTTTGCCCCACAGGGGCACATCCTGAAAGTGCAAACAGGTTGAAATCAAAAATGTATAACACGCAGAAGCTCCTTTGTCATATACATTGCCTGGCGTCTCGTAGGAACATCAGAGCATTGAAAGTGCTCAGCCAAGAGAGCACATTTTCAGATTTGTTCAAGTTTAAAGGTAGAAATAGGCCAATGTGACCAAGCAAGTCTGTCACCCATTTCTCAGTGGTAATAGTTTGGTAGTTTTCCCTCCAAAATAAGTTTGAACAATTTGGTTTGTATACATTGCATTGTTTCCATGATTTGCAACTTTTCTAGAAAGCTGTTTCACAGCCCAATTACCCTCCAGGTAAAGACATTTTCTTTTCTGATTATTCTGGATGCTCCTGTACTTACCTGTTTTGAACATCCCCTTATGGCACTTGCATTGATCTTGTTTGTTAACTCTATCTGTTCTCCTAATTCCTTATCTCCCACAATATCAAACATAAGCAGTAGGTCCCCCAACCCCTCTGGTCTTCAGGTCCATAAATCCAAGATGTTTAAGCCTGTCTGTATTTTCCGTGTGTGCCAGTGCTGCAGGCTGGCCTTTTGTACTGGGCTCCTGCTTCTGTTGGTGGCTTTTTCTGCCCGCAAAGAAATCTGCAGTAGTCCCAACACAGGTCTGTTGAGGTTGCTCACTTCCCCTCTGTCACTCGCTCATTCTGTGTGTGCCGGTGCTGCAGGCTGGCCTGTTGTACTTGGCTCCTGCCTGCATTGCCACCTTTTTCTACCCACAAAGAAATCCACAGCAGTCTCGATAGCGCCCCGTTAAGCACGCTCACTCCCCCTCTCTCTCACTCACTCACTCACTCACTCATTCTGTTTCTCCCGCTGCTGCAGGCTGCCCTTTTGTACTGGACCCCTGTGTGCATTGCTGCCTTTTTCTGCCCACAAAGAAATCCGCAGATGTCCCAACAGAGCTCCGTTGAGCTCACTGACTCCCCCTACCTCACTCGCTCACTCGTTCTGTGTCTCCTATTGCTGCAGACTATCCTTTTGTACTGGGCTCCTGCCTCAATTGGCAGCTTGTTCTGCCCACAAAGAAATCTGCAGCAGTCCCTACACATCTCCGTTGAGCTTGCTCACTCCCCCCTCTCACTCGCTCGTTCTATTTCTCCCACTAATGCAGGCTGCCCTTTAGTACTGGGCTTCTGCCTGCATTGGCACCTTTTTTCACCCACAAAGAAATCTGCAGCAGTGCCAACAGAGCTCCATTGAGCTCACTCACTCCCCCTCTCTCACTTGCTTGTTCTGTTTCTGCTGGTGCTGCAGGCTGCCCTTTTGTACTGGGCTCCTGCCTGCGTTGCCACCTTCTTCTGTCCACAAAGAAATCTGCAGCTGTCACAATAGAGCTCCATTGTGCTCGTTCACTCACTCCCCATCTCTCACTCATTCGTTCTGTTTCTCCCGCCGCTGCAGGCTGCCCTTTTATACTGGGCCCCTGCGTGCATTGCTGCCTTTTTCTGCCCACAAAGAAATCCTCAGCAGTCCCAGCAGAGCTCCGTTGAGCACACTCACTTCCCCTCCCTCACTCGCTCACTCATTCTGTGTCTCCTGCTAGTGCAGGCTGTCCTTTTGTACTGGGCACCTGCCTCCATTGGCAGCTTATTCTGCCCACAAAGAAATTTGCAGCAGTCCTGACACAGCTCCGTTGAGCTTGCTCACTCCCCCTCTCTCACTCGCTCATTCTGTTTCTGCCGCGCTACAGGCTGGCCTTTTGTACTGGGCACCTGTCTGCATTGCTGCCTTCCTCTGCCCACAAAGAAATGTGCAGCAGTCACAATAGAGCTCCGTTGTGGTCGCTCACTCCCCCGTTTCACTCGCTCATTCTATTTCTCTTGGCATTGCAGGCTGTCCTTTTGTACTGGGCTCCTGCCTCTGTAGGTGCCTTTTTCTGGCCACAAAGCAATCTGCAGCAGTCCCGACAGAGCTCTGTTGAGCTCGCTCACTCAACCTTTCTCTCACTCGCTCATTCCATTTCTTCCAGCGCTGCAGGCTGTCCTTTTCTACTGGGCTCCTGCCTGCATTAGCGCCTTCTTCTGCCCACAAAGAAATCTGCAGCAGTCACGATGGAGCCCCATTGAGCTCGCTCAGTCCCCCTCTCTCACTCACTCATTCTGTTTTGCCCACTAATGCAGGCTGCCCTTTTGTACTGGGCTTCTGCCTTCATTGGCACCTTTTTTTGCCCACAAAGAAATTCACAGCTGTCCTGACAGAGCTCAGTTGAGGTCGCTCACTCCGCCTCTCTCACTCGCTCTTTCTGTTTCTCCTGCTGCTGCAGGCTGCCGTTTTGTTGTTGGCTCCTGCTTCTGTTGGCACCTTTTTCTGCCCACAAAGAAATCTGCAGCAGTCCCAACAGAGCTCCATTGAGCTCGCTCACTCCCCCTGTCTCTCACTCGCTTATTCCGTTTCTGCCAGTGCTGCAGGCTACCCTTTTGTACTGGGCTCCTGCCTGTGTTGCCGCCTTCTTCTGCCCACAAAGAAATCTGCAGCAGTCACAATAGAGCTCCATTGAGCTGGCTCACTCACCCTCTCTCACTCATTCATTCTGTTTCTCCCACCGCTGCAGGCTGCCCTTTTGTACTGGACCCCTGCGTGCATTGCTGCCTTTTTCTGCCCACAAAGAAATCTACAGCAGTCCCAACAGAGCTCCGGTGAGCTCAATCATTCCCCCTTCCTCACTCACTCGTTCTGTGTCTCCCGCTGCTGCAGACTTCCCTTTTGTACTGGGTTCCTTCCTGCATTGGTGGCTTATTCTGCCCACAAAGAAATCTGCAGCACTCACGATAGACCTCCGTTGAACTCGCTCATTTCCCGCTCTCACTCGCTTGTCTCATTTCTGCTGCCTCTCCAGCCTGCCCTGTTATACTGGGCTCCTGCCTGTATTACCACTTGTCCTGTTTCTGCTGTCGCTCCAGGCTGCCATTTATACTGAGCTCCTGCCTGCTTTGCCACCTTCTTCTGCCCACAAAGAAATGTGCAGCAGTCATGAAAGAGCTCCACTGAGCTCGCTCACTCCCCCTCTCTCACTCACTCGTTCTGTTTTTCCCACTGCTGCAGGCTGCCCTTTTGTACTGGATCCCTGGGTGCATTGCTGCCTTTTTCTGCCCACAAAGAAATCTGCAGCAGTCCTGACACAGCTCCGTTGAGCTCACTCACTCCCTCTCTCTCACTTGCTCATTCCATTTCTGCCAGCGCTGCAGACTGGCCTTTTGTACTGGGCTCCTGCCTACGTTGCCACCTTTTCCTGAATGCAAACAAATCTGCAGCAGTCACTATAGAGCTCCTATGAGGTCGCTCACTCCCCCCGTCTCACTCACTCATTCTGTTTCTCCTGGTGCTGCAGGCTACCCTTTTGTACTGGGCTCCTGCCTGCATTGGTGCCTTTTCCTGCCCACAAAGAAATCCACAGCAGTCCCGACAGAGCTCAGTTGAGCTCAGTCACTGCTCCCCCACTCGCTTGATCCTAATCTGTCCCAAACACTGATTTCCGACAGCGACTGCGGTATTCTGCACTGGAAGTGCGAAAACACATTTTGGCCAGGTTGTGAAAAATGACAGCTGTACTGTTCATAAGGAGGTGTGGAAAAATGCCAGTGTTGAAAATGTGGCGTGAAAATATTACTAATTTGTGAAGTTTCAAGGGTGCGTGGAAACTGCACAACGCACGCTCATAGCAAAGTCAAAATTTTCAACAAAGGCATTTTAGGATCTCTGCTCAAGAACAGTGTCAGTGTGATTTTCTTAATGTGTCCCGAACACTGATTTCCAACAGCAATCGTGCTATTGTGCACTGGAAGAGCAAAAACACATTTCAGCCAGGATGTGAAAAATGACAGCTGCACTGTTTATAAAGAGGTGTGGAAAAATGACAATGTTGAAAATCTGGAGTTAAAAATATTGCAAAGTTGCGAAGGTATGAGTGTGTGTGGAAACTGTGCACCACACGCTCGTAGTGCACTCATTTTATGGACTTTCATCACCAAATTTTCAACATAGGCATTTTAGGACCTCTGCTAATGAACAGTGTCACTGTCATTTTCATATGTCCTGAACATGGATTTCCCACAGCGACCACGCTATTCTGTGCAGGAAGTGTGAAAACGCATTTAGGCCAGGATCTGAAAAATGACAGCTGTACTGTTCATAAGGAGGTACAGAACAATGCAATGTGGAAAATCTGGAGTGAAAATATTATAAATATGCAAACTTACTAGCGTGCATGCAAACTGCGCAACGCACGCTCATAACACAGTCATTTTTATGGAGTTTTGGCACCAAATTTTCAACATAGGTATTTTAGGAACTGTGCTCATGAACAGTATCACTGTCGTTTTTGTAATCTGTCCTGAACATTGATTTCCCAAGTGACCGTGCTATTCTGTGCTGGAAGTCCAAAAACCTGTTTCGGCCAGGATGTGAAAAATGACAGCTATACTGTTCACAAGGAGGTATGGAAAAATGCCAATGTTGAAAATCTGGCATGAAAATATTGCAAATTCGTTAAGTTACGAGGGTGTGTAGCAACTGCGCAATGCACGCTCGTAAAACAGTCATGTTTTTGATTTTTTCCACCAAATTTGCAACATAGGCTTTTTGAGAGCCCACCTCATGAACAATGGCACTGTCATTTTGTTAATTAGTCTCGAAAGGTGATTCCATGCTGTGACCGCAAAATCACATTTCGGGGCCGATTAACACCATAACTGTGGCAGAATTCATGAGGAGGGGTCCCAAAAACCCCATGTTCAAAATTTGGTGCCAAAATTCCAAAAAATTACTGAGATATGCATCAAAGTTGAATAAAACTTATTTATTCCGTTATACAGCTTACCGGCATTTCCTCAGTTAGCGGTCAGCTTTGAAGAGTGCAGACATGTTCCCGGTCCACCGAAGATCATCGTGCAGGACTCCGGAGGTAAGTATGGGGTGAGGAGGTGTGGGAAGGCAGGGTGCACAGTGGGTGGAGTGCGGGTTGCGGGAGGGCCGAGGTGACAGCGAGGATCGTTCCTTTTTCGATGTCAAAAAAAACCAAGACATCGCTGGACCATTTTTTTTTCAGGGGCATGTGACATGCTGGGGTGGGCTCCCAGCATGCCAAGGGACTCTTTTTGAGGAGGCAGCTGTAGCTGATGGTGGATTGGGCACCCCCATCAGCACACAACAAAAGGGGGGCCACATCATGTCGACAGGGATTGGTCACCTCCGTCAGCATACAACAAAAGTTGGGGGGGAAGGGACATGATGCTGAAGGGGATTGGGCACCCCTCGGAAAACATGTGGGGAATGCAAGGGAGCCATGCAATGAGGGGTCACTCCCTCATTGCAGTGGATGATGCTGCAATGACAAGGCATTCCCTGATTGCAGCAGCTAAAACGTTAGAAAGTTGTGGCATGCTGGCTGAACTAGTGTCAGCAGCAGCGTGCCACACCATTGGGGAAAGCGGGCAAAGCCTTTAAAGGCTGTGAGGCCATTGGCCACAACTGTGCCACCCCTCCACAACCTGCTTCTGGAGAAAGCTGCCACAATATGTTTCTTGTGCATGCGCGCAATCAACATAAAAATAGAAAGGGGCCTGGGGCTAATCATATCAGATGACCTTAAGGTTGGCAAGCAATGTGAGAAGGCAGTAGGGAGGGCTGGTGGGATACTGGGATGTATAGGGAGAGGCATCACCAGTAGAAAACAAGAAGTTGTTATCCATCTGTACAGACAGTTGGTGAGGCACAATCTGGAGTACTGTGTCCAGTTCTTGAGATCCCATCTCCACAAGGACATATACAGGATAGAGGCAGTCCAGAGGAGGGCAACTAAAATGGTGCAGGGTCTGCAAGAGATGCCGTATGAGGAGAGACTAAAGGAGCTTAATATGTATACCCTTGAGGAATGGAGGGAGAGGGGGGACATCATAGAAATGTTTAAGTACCTCAGTGAAATCAACAAAGTCCAAGAGGGTAGCATCTTTCAGAAAAAGAGATGTGCAAGAACAAGGGGGCACAATTTGAAGATAGAGGGGGGACGGTTAGGACAATGTGAGGAAGTATTTTTTCACAGACAGGGTGGTGGATGCATGGAACAGCCTTCCTGAGGAGGTTGTGGGGTCTAAAACTGTGGAAGAATTCAAGAATGCATGGGACAGACATAAGGCAATTCTTCTGGGGGATAGGAAGAAATAGGTTGTTGGTTAACTAGGATCTGCAGCTTATCCAGTAGGTAGGCAAATGTGCAGACTAGGTATGCCAAGCGGTCCTTATTTCCAATCAAAGTCTATGTTTTTATGTTTCTAATTATTTGGTTGTTCTACAATGAACCAGTTTCAAATTTGCCTTATTTTTAACCATATGGGGACTCCAGATTCATGATGCATAATCTTATGTAATTGAGATAGAGTGGTTTTATTGCTCCCATGCTTGTAATTTATTTTATTGATGTATGTCCATATTTATTGTTGTCAGGAAATACCTTTTAGCACAACTGTTCTTTTTCAAAGCTTCCACATTAATATTAAATTAAATCAAAAACAATACAAAACAGATAATACAGGAATATACAGGTTGAGGAATTAAATTATCTATAATTACATCATGCTTGTCTGAGAAGTAATGCATGGAATGCTCTTTTAAACTGACCTAGGTTAGAAATGTTAAATAACATGTCAGATAGTTAATTTAGCCAGTCAGAAGCCATTACAGAAAAGGAATGTTGATCCTGTTTTGTCCTGCTAACGTGTTTCAGTAATTTAGTTCTAGTCATACGCCTGGTATTGCACTGGTTGTCAGCAAAACTTAGGCAATTGTTAATATGGGGGGGAGGGGAAGGTAAGACCCAGTAGGGCCTTTCTCCTGGAATGTAGGTCTGAAACTTTATTGTACTGTTTAGAAGTAACGACTTGGTCTGTGTACATAAAGCACAGATGTGGGTAACTCATCTGCATATGAAGTTTCTTTTAATATGACTTGGAGTCCTATTTATACGACCAGCCACCACCTCACATGGCCTGGTGTAACCCATATTACTTGTTACTTGGATGCCCAAGTATTTTTCTTCTTCTGATAATTTTAGCTTTGTTTTCTCATTCAGAAGTATTGACACCTTGAGTTCCTATTTCTGAAATGCATAGCTTTGCATTTTTCTAGATTGAGGTAAATCCCTTATTTTCTGTCCATAATCCTATTGCATTAAGATAATTTTGTAAATTCCAACTTCCCTCATCAGAATTGACAACCATTCTAGTTTTAGTATCACCTACACTATTGTTAAGCCATTGTTTCATAGATGTACCCATATCAGAGATAAAGGTCTGGAAAAGGATTGAGCCCAGGACTGAATCCCCTGGCTCCCACTGTCAGCCGATGTCCTCTCTCATTGTTCCCCTTTGATTATCAATCTCTGTTGTCTGTTTGACAGCCATCCATTACTCCATTATAATAACTGGTCACCAATTTCTCTCAATGCACTGACCAGGTTGATATTTTCCATAACAACCGGCTGGTTGTTATGACATTCACGAGCCATGCCAGTCAAACTATGCTGCTGCCTCATTGGCCAACATTCTGTGTATGGGTGGGCCAAACAGTCTCACAAACTGCTGGAGAAAAATTGCTGACCTGTTATTATAAAAAATAAAAGATGGAGAGGGTGTTTCATATGAGAATTTAATGCATACCTTCCTTGTGGGATGCTTTATGTAGCATCCCACAACTCGGGTGTGCATTAAATTCTCATATCAAACCTTTCCGCATCCACTATTCTCTGTTTATTATTTCTGAGGGGAACCCATCAAAAGCATCTTATTTAGAATTATCAGGCATGGTACAATATTTAAGGCCTTTGCATAATCAAAATACACCAGGTACAATGGCTTACCTCATCCAAATTCCTACTCACATGTTCACAAACAGCTATCAAATCTCTTGCACGTGACTGTTCTAATCCATGGTGACTCTTGCCTGTTATTATTCTCAATAAAGTTTGCTAGAGCTTCGAAATCATTCCTTCCAGGCATTTGCCCTAAAGTGAGATCAGGCTTATCGACCTATAGTTAACTGCCTTTGACTTATCTCCTTTCTTAAAAATAGGTATGGCAAGGGTATTTTGCCAGTCTTTTGGTAATATACCAGATTTCAAAGAACTCTCAAAGATAAAGACAAAGGGATAAATGATAAATGGTTTATTAATTGGGAGCTGAGCTGAAATATTTTCTGTTGCCCTGAGGTACCTTTTTTGGATTTTATTCAGTTCATTTTGAATGTCCTGCCCTCTTAATATGATTATATGTTCAGAGGCCACCATTAGCCTATCTTTAACAACCTTACTGTGTGTTTATCTAAAGTTTCAAGTATTGTCAGGTTTTCCTTTTCCAGTTGGTGTTATTGAATTCCTTATCATAAATGCTGCAGTAATGACTACTCAGAATAATTGCCATTTCTTTTTCATTTGCTGCTAATTTATCTCCCTCCTTTGATGACCCTACATTTATTTGCCACCAGATTTATGGACTGAACTGACATACAGGGCCAGATATTCAAAACTGTGCTTCGGGGCTAAAGTAGCACTGCCTGGCAGGCAAACATAGCCCAGAGCAAAAAGCAAGCTATATTCAAAAGGATTAGCCTGGAGCAAAACCAGCTGAATATAGAAAGCAAAGAAAGCTGGGCAAATATTGCCCGGGAATAAGACAGCACTGAATATAGCTACAGAGAAGTGCACACTGCCACTGCAGCCCATTAGACCCTGGAGAAAGCCAGTGTTGCAGGTGGAGAGCATTGTGTGTGATTGCACAGAGATGTCCCACAACTACTGCAAATGATGTAAGCCACAAGCTGCAGAACTGTGCTATGCTGATGTGAGGTTTGCCATGGTAACCTGATAAAACAGTGCTAACACATTAGCTGGTTAGCACTGGTTAGCCGGGGCAAATGGGAGCTATATTCAAAGCTCCCATGCAAATGAGCCTACTCAGGTAATCTGTAGGCAAACAGGTACATTTGCATTCCATTAACTGCTGCTTTTATTTATTTATTTATTTAGCTTTTGATAACTGGGTAAGTACACTAGACAAGACATTTGCCTATTTTCAGGAATGACCCAGGAGAGTATGCTTAGCATACATTACCACGAAGTTTGCCCAGTGCTACTGCATGGAGCACACAGCACCACCTATTGGTTGGAATGGTAGTACAGGCTGGATGCAGCAGGCCAAGGCATGCCCACAGCATCCCCTGTTGGTCAGCAGGGATGTACAGGCTGGAAGCAGCAGGAACTGTGTGCTGGCAGGTACAAACGGAGCAGACATCCTGCCCATGCATCATTGTAAGCTGTACAACACAAGGTACATATATATATATATATGTGTATAGGGAGAGGGACACAGGGAGAGTGATAACTATGTGATACATAGCTAGATATACAAATGATATACACACACACACACACACACACACATAGATAGATATATAACTAGAGAGAGAGAGAGAGAGATATGAAGAGAGAGGGATAGTCACACACGTCGACTGGCCATATGTGCCCTCGTAGATGCCCCCCCAAACAATATTGGCATCCCACGGCAGGTGTTGGTGGAACATAGTGGGGGGACCCATGAACACATGGGACAAGCATAAGGCATGCCTGGGAGGGGGTGGAAGGACATATGTTGTAGGTTACTTAGGGTGTGCAGCATATCATAGAAACATAGCAACATAGAAGCTGATGGCAGATAAGGACTGCAAGGCCCATCCAGTCTGCCCATTTCTTTTTCTACTTTATAAATGTGCCATCGGCCTTTGCTCTGTCAATGGCCTATCTATCCGTATTCCTCCATATTGCTCCCTCATGCCTCTCCCATGCCTGTTTGAAGCCCTGTATTGAAGCCCTGTATATTCATATCCAACACATCCTGAGGTAGGCCATTCCATGTATCTACCACCCTTTCTGTGAACATGAACGTCCTCACAGAACCCCTACATAGCCAATCATTAGGGACCTGGGCAGGCTGGCTGGGCCAAGCAGACCACCCTGCCATCATGGTCCCTGTCGCCATGTGTGCCTATTGCACACCCTGGTAGGCTAGTGGCCCCCCCCACCCTCCAGCATGCTTCCTGACCCCATTTCATGTATATTAACATATTTATCCTGGTGGTCTAGCGGTTCCCCACCCCAGCTCATTTCCCAATCCCTGTTTCATGTATATTAACATATTTATCCTTGTGGTCTAGTGGTTCCCCCACCCCCCGACACACTACCTGACCCTGTTCCCCATAATAAATCATATTTCCCTGGTAGTCTAGTGGTTCTCCCAACCCGGCAGTGCTACCCTGCACATCCCTCCCATCTGCCACACATCGAGCCAACGACCGGCTCAGCCCTCCTCATACCACCACGGTCAGCTGTCGACTGAGGAATGAATGAGCTTCCTGCCATACAGCTCATTCATTCCTCCAGTTGGTGATAACTTGATAATTGATGGTGAAGAGGGCTGAGCTGGTGCCAACTCGATTCGTGGCAGGTCAGAGAATAATGAGGCAGTGCTAGCACAGAGGTACCACTGGATTTTCAGGGAACATGGAAATAGTGTCTGAGGGCAGGGTCCAAGAACCTGCTGGGGGGTGGGGGACTCACTAATCTACCAGGAAGATAATATTGTCTGCAGGGCAGGGGGTCGGGATAAGTACTGGGAGGGGAACCACTAGACTACCAGGAGCAATGAGTTATCTCGTGGAACAGGGTTGGGATACATGCTGAGATGAGTGGGGGAACCACTAGACTACCAGGGAGATGTTATTCTATGGGGAACGAGGGTCAGGGATTGTGCTGGGGGGTTGGGGAACCACTAGGAGACCAGGGATTAGGTGTGCTGTTACTGGACATGTGGGTCGGGTTTCATGATGGGGGTTTGAGGCACTGCCGCTATTAGCTCTGCATTAAAAGCAGCTTTTTCCTGGCAGTATCTAGCACTGCACTACAGGTCATGCTAATGCCTGTAGCATGGTGCTATGCTTTTGAATACGCACGTGCGCTGGCATTCAGGGCCTCCTCCCATCTGTCCCTCCTCTGCATACCTTATTGTTAGCGTCAGCATCAACACCTAGCGCCGGAACTAACTGTACTTTTCAATATTGCAGTTGGGTGCAAGATTGACACTAGTCCAGTGCAATGGCATTGTGCCCAGTGCTGAGCTCTGAATATCTGGCCCACCGTATCTAAAGAGTGTGTAATGCTCTCACCCCTGCCTTTTTTCAAAATGACAGGTGGCATGCTGTTGAAGCTGACAGCAGTACCTGGTGGGGACTTGGTTCAGGGAGGACTAGGTTACTCAGCACAGAGGGCCTAGGTTTGGTTACTCTGCATAGGGGCACCCAAGTAAATCTGAACACTGGAAACAATAAATGTAATGTCCAAAACCAGGAATGGGATTCTACAGTGTGGCTTTTATTCACATCCAAACTGAACAAACAAAGCATAGATGGACCCCCTCGGGGCTACATTCCTGGTAATGCAGATTAGAGATACAGAACACTTCTTCACTATTTCAGCCCTCATGCTCTGAACCCACCAGGCACACAGCCCGGTCTTGCACGCAGCTTTGGGTACACAGCCCGACTTGTACACTACTTGGGTTTTTCCCATGGCCCAGCTCCCCCGCCAGCCACTTGATCGCGGTCCATATGGGAATGAACCAGTTTTCCTGTTGGTGGCTCCCCAAACCACCTTAGAGCCTTTGACTTCTAAAGGAAAATTTTCCTTCCAATCCCTCATCTGGGTACTTCCCTCATCACTGGCCAAGTGCACGAGGCAAAGTAGAAATCCACAGAGCAAATCCGTAGAGGTGGACCTGGTTACTAAAGATGGGGGGTTTCCCACCTCCAGCTCCCACAATCCATACCGGCCATTTCTCTGGACACTAAACAACTCTTTTGAAAGCTTGGCAATGTAGATTACTGGGTAGACGTATGTCACATCTCCTCTACATATCTTGACTTCCCTTTGTGCTGGACTTGAACATACTTTTACTTTTGGCTAAGCCTATTACTCTAGGCCTCCCACTACTTCAGTAGTCCAATCCCCACTTTAACACAGTTCAGGATGAAACATGGGCCCTTTAGAAAGAGCAGAACTCATCCTTTGGTTGCAGGTGCCCCACAGGCGAATCTTGAAATCTTCTTGTACCCCACACACTTGGGAAAATAAGGCAGCTTCTTCTCTAGCAGTAGCCAGGGGGTTGCCCCTGGAATAGCAGGCAAACCTTCCTGCCCCACAGAGACCCGTATAAGCGGTCTCCACCACTTTAAAGAACAGCTTACTGTGTCCCTCTTTAGGTGGAAACACACACCTTTCCCTAAATGTAGCTCTATTTCAGAGCTGAGGCTCCAAGAGCCTGTGCACAGAACTGCTGTGCTCCTCTCACAACAGTCTCCAACTACAGACTGACCTGACTCACTGTTCAAAACTCCCAACATTCTAATCTAACTCCCTTCTGCAGATTCCAATGTGGCTCATGCAGCTGCGATAGTTCTATGGTGATGTCATCCCTCAGTCTCAGCTGAGACTGAGAACAGAATGAGACAGCGTGAAATCCATTTAACTGGAGTTTCACAAGCTGTCTTCCCTTCCTGCCACTAGGTCTTAC
This sequence comes from Neoceratodus forsteri, assembly GCA_016271365.2. Taxonomy (NCBI): domain Eukaryota; kingdom Metazoa; phylum Chordata; order Ceratodontiformes; family Ceratodontidae; genus Neoceratodus; species Neoceratodus forsteri. The sequence continues at coordinate 24,772,814 of JADMNL010000035.1, read as the reverse complement.
TGGGATTCTAGTAAACCCGGGTAACAGGGGGGTTACAAGTGCTTTAGTGTCACCCTTATTATTAGCCAAGTTATCCTTAATCTTTCTTTTGCTTTTCTTTAATTTTTGCATATTCTCTATGCTAGTTTATATTGTTGTACATATGTATCATTTCAGTTCTGTTTAATTTTGTAGGCTTCCTTTTTACTATTGGTTTTCTTGTTAATTCATGTTAATTCTAGAGTTTAGCCATGGCGGCTTTTCCCCTTTACCTGTTTTATGCCTTTGATACAGATACATCTTGAGTTTGAAAAAAAAATCAAGCATTCCTTTAGAATTTCCATGCCTCTTCAGTGTATTTGCCAAATAAATCCATTTACCAGTTCTGCTCCATGAGTGAGCCACTTATAGCCAATATTGGCATAGCTGTAGTTAAATCTGAATGTCTTTCCTTTATCAGGCTTTATTATGTGGGATGTCAAATTTAACCTTATTATGGTCACTGTAAGTGAATATTTCTCTCAGCTTGCAATTATTGATCAGTGCCTCTGTATTATATAGAATGAGGTCTATGATATTATTTCCCCATGTACTGCTAGTCAATTGTTGTTTCAAATCTGAGCCTTATATTGTACTGATGAACTCATTCTCAATGCTACCCAATTTTGTTTCAAGTTTGTAATCTGTGTCTGGGTTGTTAAAATCACCCATAATGATGACATTGGAGTACAGTGCCCTAGTATTAGTGATGTCACTGTTTGAGACACTATAGTTTGTACCTAGCATTCCGTCCTTTGCTTCCACACCTATTCTGAGTCACACTGTTTCAGTTTGGTCACTGACAGTTTTTGTTTTATTGGTAATATCTACTGGTCTCAGATCACTTGATACACGTAGGGACACACTTCCTTCCTAATTTTTCTTCTGCCATTGTGGAATAGTTTATACCCTGCTTTCCAAGCTGGCATTCCATCCCACCATTATATCTTGTTTTGTATCCTCTATTGGTATTCCTACTTTGTCAAATGTCTTGCACTAATGTATGTACACCTGATTTTATGTTTCCTCTCTATTTTCTACTTATTCTCCTGCTTTCACTTACCTTTGACCTTGGATTCTGGTATATATTACTCACCAGAATATTTTTCTCCCTCTTTCCCCTAACCAATAAGTTTAAAGTTCTCATTTCTACAGCTTTGAGATTAAGACCTTACAGGCCTGCACCTGTTTTACTCAAGTGTAGGTAGTCCTTGGAGAACATGTAATTCCTATGTGATACAATAATTTTCCCAATATCTAACAAATACAAAATCCTCATTTTGAGTCCATCTTCTCAGCTGTGTAAATAATTGAATTACTGCTAAACCATGTTCATGTGAAAATCTGAGGAAGGGAAATATCTCTGATATAGTAACTTTACTTCCTAGTTCCTTTAATTTGATGCCTAGTTCTATGAAATAATTTTTGACGTCTTCTTCACATGTGCAGCTGGCTTCATTTGACTCTATATACATTAGAACAGTTGGCATGTTACAAGGCTTTTTAAGATTTTGATATCTACAGTAGGTCATTTATTTATTTATTTGAAAATCGGTAACCAGGAAAGGCACGATGAGCCAGGGCTCATTTCCAGGTGTGACCCAGTGAAAAAAGAAAGTGGATACAATAAAGCAAAAAACAGCAGTAACAAAAGTATTCCAAAGAAAAAGTGCAAACAGTGAGCAATTCAACAAAAGATGCAGATGCAAATAACAATAAACAGCGAACATAAATTGGTTCTACGAGCAGCACCAACACACAGTTAAAACAAGCATTTGTCAATGCCGAATGTTTGCTTGCTGGCATTGGCACTGGTAGTGTAGAAGTTACAGAGCTGCATAATAGGAATGGCAGCGAAGTATTGAACTGAAGCCAACCCCACCACCACCCTGCAGAGAGTGACAGGCATTGGGGTGTGTCTTTGGGTCATCAGGCATAACGGCCATGCCATTTCACCACACCCTACCCTGCAGAGACTGACAAGTATCACTGTGCCTTGGGGTCTTTGGCCCTTATACGCACCCCATTCCATCAGGAAATATGGTGAGATGGGTGTGGTATAGGAGAATGGGGTGAAGTTTGGGCCCGAAGAGTCCGAGGCACACCTTGATGCCTCTTACTGGCTGCAGGGTGGGGTGGGGTGGAAATGGTATGAGCATTACAGGCAAGATCTGCAAGTCACACCCCCTGATGCCTGTCATTCTCTACAGGGTGGGGTGTTATGGTCGGAAACCCTAAAGCCTCAGGCATTCGTTGGTATTTTCACTCCAAATTTTCAACATGGTTTTTTTGTGACCCCCACCTCATGAACAGTGGCAATATCAGTTTGTTAGCCGAAAACTGCTTTTGCACAGCTACTACAGCATTTGGCACCACAGGTGCAAAAACACATTCTGAACAGGATGTGAAAAATGACAGTGGTACTGTTCATGGGGAGGTGTAAAAAATGGCAATGTTGAAAATCTGCTGTGAAAATCATAAAAACTGGTGAAGTCACGAGTGTGCATAGAAACTGTGCAATGCACACCCGTAATGTAACTAGTTTGGGGATTTTTTTTACAGCAGATTGTTAACACAGGCATTTTGGGACCTCCAATCATGAACAGTGTCAGTGTGATTTTCTTTATCTGTCCCGAACAATGATTTCCCACAGCGACCACGCATTTCTGCGCTGAAAGTGTGAAAACACATTTCGGCCATGTTGTGGAAAAGGACAGCTGTACTGTTCCTAAGGAGGTGTGGAAAAATGCCACTGGTGAAAATCTGGACTGAAAATATTACAAATTCATGAACTTACGAGGGTGCGTGGAAACTGCACAATGCTCACTCGTAACAGTCGTTTTATGGAGTTTTGTCACCAAATTTTCAACATAACCATTTTAAGACCTCTGCTCACGACCAGTGTCACTGTGATTTTCTTAATCTGTCCCAAACATTGTTTTCACACACCGACTGTACCATTGTGTGCTACATGTGCGGAAACACATTTTGGGCGAGATGTGAAAAGTGGTTGCTAGCAGTCACAAAGGAAGAAAGAGACTTGGGCATCATCATCACTGATGACCTGAAATCATCCAAGCAGACCTCTAAAGCAGTATAGGTAAGGCTAGGGGTGTTAGGGTGTATTAGTAGGGGTATCACAAGTCGTAGAGGAGTAATAATCCCTCTTTACAAGACACTGGTTAGGCCTCATCTGGAGTACTGCGTGGCAGTACTGGAGGCCACACCTTCACAAGGACATTAACCAAATTGAGGCAGTCCAGAGAAGGACAACCAAAATGGTGCAGGGACTGCATCAGAAGACATATGAGGACAGATTAACAGAGCTCAATATGTATACCCTTGAGCAAAGGAGGGAGAGGTGATATGATCGAGGCATTCAAACACCTTAAGGGCATTAACAAGGTGAAAGAGTCTAACCTGTTTAAATATAAGAAAAATAGCAGGACAAGAGGACACAGCATGAGATTAGAGGGGACGATTAAGGGGGAATGTGAGGAAATTCTTTTTCACAGAAAGGGTGGTGAATGCATGGAATGGCTTACCACAAGAAGTGGTGGCTATGAATACAGTGCAGGGCTTCAAACAGGCATGGGATAGGCATAAGGGAGCAATACAAATGACTATGAATAGATGTGCCACTGACAGAGCAAAGGCCGATGGCACATTTATAAGGTAGAAAAAGAAATGGGCAGACTGGATGGGCCTTGCGGTCCCTATCTGCAGTCAACTTCTATGTTTCTATGTTTCTATGTACTGCTCATAGGGAAGTGCGGTAAAATGGCACTGTTGAGAATCTGGTGTGCAAATATTACAAATTCACAAACTTGCCAGCATGTGTAGGAACTGCGCAATGTGCGCTCCTAAAGCAGTTATTTTTGGGAATTTTTTCACCAAATTTTCAACATAGCCGTTTTAACACCTCTGCTCATGACCAGTGTCACTGTAAGTTTCTTAATGTGTCCCATACATTGATTTCACACACCGACTGCACCATTGTGTGCTACATGGGCGGAAACACGTTGTGGGGAAGTGTGAAAAATGACAGCTGTACTGCTCATAAGGAGGTGTGGTAAAATGGCAATGTTGAAAATCTGGAGTGAAAATATTGAAAATTTGCGAACTTACAAGCATGCGTAGGAACTCTGCAAAGCACGCTCGTAAAACAGTCATTTTTAGGAATTTTTTCACCAAATTTTCAACATAGCCATTTTAAGACCTCTGCTCATGAATGGTGTCACTATGATTTTCTTAATGTGTCCTGTACATTGATTTCGCACACCAACTGCGCCATTGTGCGCTGCATGGGCGGAAACACATTTTGGGTGAGATGTGAAAAATGACAGCTGTACTGGTCATAAGGAGGTATGGTAAAATGGCAATGTTGAAAATCTGGAGTGAAAATATTGAAAATTCGTGAACTTATGAGCGTGCGTAGGAACTGCGCAACGCACGCTCTTAAAACAGTCATTTTTAAGAATTTTTTCACCAAATTTTCAACATAGGCTTTTTTAGAGCCCACCTTATGAACACTGGTAGAGTCATTTCATTAATAGGTCCCGAGAGGTGATTTCGTGCAGTGACTGCGAAATCACCCTTCGGGCCCGATTAACGCCATGACAGTGCAAGAATTCATGAGGAGGGGTCCCAAAAAACCCATGTTGAAAATTTGGGCCCAAAATTCCCAAAAGTGCCTGAGATATGCAACAAAGCTGAAAAAACCCTATTTATTCCATTATACAGCTTACCGGCATTTCCTCAGTTCGCAGTTGGCTTTGAAGAGTGCAGACGTGTTCCCGGTCCACCGATGATCGTCGCGCCAAGCTCCGGAGGTAAGTATGGGGTGAGGGGGTGTGGGGAGGCGGGGTGCGCAGTGGGTGAGTTCGGGTTGTGGGGGGGCAGGGAGACTGCGAGGGAAGGTTTTCTTCTTTACAGGTTTTTAGACAACGCGGGACGTTTACCATGCTGGGGTGGGCTCCCAGTGTGGCAGCTGGAATGGCTGTTTGGGAGGGCTGGAGCTGACATGGGATTGGGCACCCCCATGGGCCATAACATGTTTTGCCATGCTGGGGTGGCTCCCAGCGTGGCACATGGAAAGCTTTTTGGGGGGGGGCATGCAGTCGTGGAGCCGATGGGGAATTGGGCACCCCCGTTGGCTATGACAGTTCTTGCCATGCTGGGGTGGGCTCCCAGCATGGCACCTGGACAGCTGTTGTTGGGGGGGGAGGCGTGGAGTCAATGGGGGACTGAGCTCCCCCGTCGGCCACACAGTGTGTACATGGGGGGAGAGGGAGCGCATCAGCATGCAATATGTGTGCTTGTGTGTGTGTGGGGGAGAGAGCTCTGTTCACTGAAGCGGAGCTCTCCCTTTCAACTGTATGCCACTGCATTTTCCTGCTGTCATAGACAGCTGCAGCAGTGATTGGTGCACTGCGACCGTGCCTGCAAACACACTGACTGAAGTGGAAGAGGCTGACACACCTCTAGAAAACTCGTATGATGGCACTATGTTTCTTGCACATGCATGCAAGCAAACATAATGACAAAAGCAGGTTGATACAAATAAGTGCAGCAGCTGTAGTAATGTGAACTGACCTTGGTGGGGACCAAGGTTGGGATGAAAAGGGCACCAGGGGCAGGTTAGGTAAAAGGCTGACTGGAACAGGAGTAAGGGGAGCTTTTGCTGGTGCCTAAGGGAAATGGGTGATGGTTAGAGATGGTGAGAGGAGTGGAGCTGGTTCCAGAGGGAGGGAGGTAGGGAAGGCAACAGGAGAAAGCAAACTGCCCAGCAAAAGAGTAAGGGTTGGGGAAGGAGAAGGTGTGAGGATCCCTGGAACAAAGGGAGTATGAGACAGAGGGAGTTGGTGAGGGGAGCGTGGCTTGGTAAGATGGTAGAGAGAGCATCATCGGGGGAGTTGTTAGCAAACTGACAAAAGATTTTACAGAGGATGTCAAATCTGGCAAGGGAAGAAGAGGGGGCAGTAGCACTGACCACAACTACATATTTTGAGAAATCACCACAATTTTGGTAACCAACTCCTGGTGGCCCTGAAGGGACAGGCAGTCTTTGTTATGATACAAGCCCCACAATTTGGGTGCTGCTTGGAGTGGATGTCATCAATGTGGGCAGAGAAGTCAAGTCTTTAATCAAGCAACAAACTGAAATACTTAGAGGATGAAACCACTTTAAAAAGCATGCCATCCAAGGTGGAGAATGTAGGGAGGGGGCAAGCATGGCCATCTTCTGGCTGGTGCTAAAGGTTATGGTCACTTTTTTTTTTTAGTGTTGACCCCGAGTTTGATGAACTGGAACCAGTACAGGACATTGTGGAAATCTTTCTGGAATTAGACTTCCACTGCTAAGACTGAAGATCCTGAAGTGTAGAGAACAGTGTCATCTGCATGTATGTAAATATATGAGTTGGTACAGGCAGAATGAAGGTCATTGAAGAAAATAGAGGAGAAAATTGGATCAGGATGGAGCCTTGTGTGATCCCAGTCTGGACTGGTAGGGGAAGGGATAGGGCACGTTCTACCTGTATCGACTGCTGATGGCCCACGGGTAAGATCAAAACCAATCAAAAGCAGGGGCTTGGAGGTCAGCAGATCTTATCTTGTCCAGAAATGGTGGGACACTGAGTCAAAGCTTAGGCCAGATTGATGAAAATGGCAACCTTGATTTGCTGCTGATCCATCCCAGGGAGGATGGAGTCAGTGGCATGTAATAGGGAGGAGAAGGTGGAATGGTGCTTCCAAAACCACAATGGAAGAGAGAGGAGGAAGTTTGAAGAATGTAAGAAGTTGGCTAACCTGGAGTAGACAAGCTTCTCTTACAGCTTTGCAAAAGTGAAGAGGAGGGATATAGGACAGAAGTTGACTGGGGTGGAGGGATCGCATCTGTGGAGGGATCTCCTCCTTTATGGAGGGCAGTGCAGTGGGTGTAGGAGAGGTTGAGGTTGTGAGTTAGGGGTGATGATGGCTGGAGCTGAGAGATGAAGAAGCTTAGGGTCCAGGCCTTCTCAGGGCTAAATTTGGACATGCTGACTGATGAAAGCTGCACAACTAACTTTGGCTCCAGGTAGACATGTGACTTTAGTTCTTTGTCTGTCATGTGCACATATTATCTAATCAGTATATTTGACTATGGAGTTCCCCCAAAACATACATTTTTCTTTATTCAGGATTGTCTTGTGTACTTTCTATTGCCCCTGTATGTGCAGTTTCAGTCCTGAGACATACAGTGCCCCAAATCTAATGAATATTTCTAGATTTGGGGGGTGCCAGCACTTCCACTCATTTTCCTTACTTGTTAGTCCTCCTTGCTTTCACCTCTACCCAGTAATTTTCTGTTACACTGCAGTCAGTATACTTCTGTTCTTTCTCATATTTCTTAGTTCTTTCTTTTTGTATCCTCAGTTATATGCTGGACTGTTATTTGATGTTTCTCTTTTTCTGAACCTGTTTCATTGATCATAGACTGTGGATAAGTTGGTAGTGTATTTAAAGACTGGGTAACCATTACACTGACCATACATACATACATACATACATACAGAGAAGTCAGCAGAATAAGGCCATTTGGTCTATCTAGTCTGTTTGTATTGCAGGGTAAACAGCTTGAGCTACTGTCCATGCCCTCACTCACCACACCTCCCATCATCCCTACCTATGATCCTTACCTTTACCCTATACCTATCCCAGCTGTCCACTGGCTTCAATGATATCCCCTCTTCTGGCAGTGCATTACAAGTGTCCATCACCCTCTCTGATTATAGATTAAGGATCAGTTGGTAGTCTATCAGGGGGAGGGGCTATTTTATCTACTGTCACAACGTTTGTAATAGTTTCAGCACTGAATGCCTCTATGTCTCTGAAGCCTTTCACTTTAGTGAGTTCCTCCTTAAGCACCTGAAGTTGGTTAAAAAACTCATTGTTTATTACAATCTTCTAACATAAAGGCTTAAAATGATGTACTGCATGTTATGGTCATCATACTGCATTGAATTAGGTCTCAAACCCTCTCTAGGCAATACTTGTGGTTCATCATTTGCATCTATCATTACCAGATCAAATGTCCTATTGTGCATTGCTCTCTGAATTTTCATTAGTTTCCTGGCCCACTGGTTGCCACAGGCTAACACTGGCAGACATGTGATGCTTCTGCCAGTGTTGCCTTCACCCAGTGCTCACTGATGCTAGTGATGAGACCAAATGTGTCTATGGATGCTACAGTACTTGTCTACAGGGTTGGCAGTTATCAAATAAAATCCCTTGTGGGTTAAAAGAATGTATATAAGGGTAATTTACACAGGATTCTTCCCTTAGATTTCTAAAAATATTCAGTCTTGACAAGGACTCTTTATCCTCAATTTACAGCACCACTTCCAAGTGGAGATGGTGCTCCAGATTCCCAAGATGCCCCTAAGGAAGCTACTGAGAGAGGGGAGTTGGAGAGGTGACCTCTTGGTGAAAGAGAGTTTGATTTATTATTATTGTGCTTATATGGTCCACACAGTGCAAAAAACACCTTCGCATACACACACACACTTCCCTGGCTTTAAATTGTCCATGCTGTTGACGCTCACACAGGGTTGGACAGCTATAATCACAAGATTAAAAGCACCTATGAATGCCACTTCCTGGTTCATAATCTCGATGGTTGGCAGTAATCAAACACAGTCCCTTTTGGGGTAAAATAATATATCTACGGGTCTTTTACATAGTATCTTTCCCATAGATTTCCAAACATAATTAGTGTTACAAGGACTGTTTGCCCACAGGATTTCAGTATCACTTCTTGCTGGAGCCGGTCCTCCAGAATTCCAATATGCCCCTGAGAAAATGTCTGAGAGAGAGCAGTTAGAGAGGTGACCCCTTGCTGGGAGAGAAATAGATTTTTTTTCATTTATATGCTAGACGTTTCACACAGTGAATCAAAGCACCTTCACACACAAACACCATCCCTGGATTTTGCTTGCCCAAGCTGCCAATGCTTACACAAGGTCAGCCAGATATAACTGCAAAACTGGAAGTGCCTACGGACAATGTACCCCCCATACAGAGACACTTCTACAGTGACATGCCTTGATATTGACAACAGAGCCATGTCACTGTAAAAGTTTGCCTGGGACCAGCAACACATTTCCCCATCCTGCACCCCCTTCCCAAACCAACTCCAACTCAGAGATGGAATCCATAAGTATGGAGGGTATGGGGGGCAATGCTTCCTGCATGGGGGTTCTGGAGGAGAAGCCCCCTGAAGAAAAAACAAAGTCCAATGTGCGTGGGCCCCTGCCAACTGCAAATCACAGTCGACATGGAGCCTGGTGCAGTGATGCTGGTTAACGAATTAGTTGTTGAGCTGGCAAGGACACTACTCCCAGTTTTGTGATCGAGAAGACTGGCAAGTATCAAATAAAATTCCTACTGGGGTAGAAAAATGAATCTAAGGATCCTTTTCATAGCATCTTTCCTTTAGATTTAAAACAAAATATTCAGTCATTACAAGGAATGTTTGCCCCCAAATTTGCAGTACCACTTCCTTGTGGAGCTGGTCCTCCACAATCCCCAAAATGTCCCTGAGTTAGCTATTGAGAGATGAAAACAAAAGCAATAAATATTGTCTGGGATCTCTGCCAGATAGATTTGATTGGGGGTTTAATTGCTGGTGGAAGCAGAGTTTGTGTCTGATGAGTTAGTTCTTTCAAGGTGAAGGACTACTCAGTTTTGTAGAAACAGAGGATTTATCTAACATACTTCCTGCAGACTTCTACAGACATTTGTAGGTACAGGATGTGTTGTAAAGTTATAAGTATAAGATGTTATTTCTTAAGAATCATATAAGCACTTTTGGCAGAAATCAATACTCTGCATTTACAATACTCTACATTTACAATTCCTCAATATGTCCCTTAAGATGCAGGGACGGGTGTTATTTTAAAACTGCATAAAATTCTTCAAGATGGAATTGGGATTGGTATGATCAGACAAGGAACAAGCGGGGATAGATACTGCAACTAAAAGGATAGACTGGGAACATATACCAAGATATCTTCAGTACCTCTTCTATGCCAATTTGGATGGACTTTTCATAGAAGGTAATGCAACCTATCTTTAAAATGTCACCATATAGAAAACTTTACAATAAACACTAACACAAATGTTTGGTGGAGAGCATGTAAGTTATAAGATAACCAAGCACATACTTTTGGAAGGTTGCAAAACTGACATCCTTCTGGAAAGACAGCAAACAAATGTTAAGTATTGAAGATGATCTACAAGCAGAACTTTTAATTTGGGGGCCTCAGGAGCAATAAAAAAAAAAAAAACTTTTATAACATGTGTAACTCCCATGCCACTTTTGGTAAGTTGGACACTAGCCATAGTACCCACCTGTGGCATACCATTTACTTTCAACAGAAATTCAGGACTGGTACCACTCCTGGAGTAAGGATGTATACCAGGCTTGTTATCTAGAAGAAGGGAGGTTGAGGGTACATGAACAAAACCATTGAACCTTTGTAACTACAACCAGGTCCAGGGTAGAGGATACTAGGAATATGCTAGATTAAACTGATGAGGAGGCCCCAGTAATTCCATTCCAGAAGCATGGAGCAGATTGTCCAAATCGGTAGGATGGGATTTTGCATTATGGCTTTACTCAACAGATGTTACCAAAGCATCAGTGGACCCCCAATTGTCGGTCATGGCAAACAGGTACACTTTCCAGGCCTCTCCTTGCTAGGCAGTACAGTTCTCCAGAGAAACAACAAATCCTTTCTCTTACATGGTGTCTGCACTTGGACTGTGCCACACACCTGAACACAATCCCATTTTCCCAGAGTGTATTTTTGTGGAATGGGGCCACACACTTGTAACATAGAAACATAGACTTTGATGGCAGATAAGGACCATTTGGCCCACCTAGTCTGCCCATTTCCTTACTTGATGAATAAGCTGCAGATTCTAGTTAATCAATGGCTTACTTCCTCCTACCCCCCCACTAGAATTGCCTTATGCCTGTCCCATGCATTCTTGAATTCTCCCACTGTTCCTGACTCCACAACCTCCTCAGGAAGGCTGTCCCATGCATCCACAACCCTCTCTGTGAAAAAATACTTTCTAACATTACCTCTGAGTTATCCCTCCTCTATCTTCAAATTGTGCCCCCTTGTTCTTGCACATCTCTTTTTCTGAAAGATGCTACCCTCTTGGACTGTGTTGATTCCACCTAGGTACTTAAAAGTTTCTATCATGTCTCCCCTCTCCCTCCTTTCTTCAAGAGTATACATATCAAGCTGCTTTAGTCTCTTCTTGTATGTCTTCTGATGCAGACCCTGCACCATTTTGGTTGCCCTCCTCTGAACAGCCTCCACTCTGTCTATGTCTTTGCAGAAATGGGGTCTCCAGAATTGCACACAGTACTCCAGATGGGGTCTCACTAACTGTCTGTACAGAGGGATAACAACTTCCTGTTTTCTACTGTTGATGCCTCTCCCTATGCATCCCAGTATCCTCCCAGCCCTCCTTACTGCCTTCTCACATTTTTTGCCCACCTTTAGGTCATCTGATAAAATTACTCCTAGGTCTCCTACATCTTCTTCCAAAAATAGGTGTATACTCATGAAACTATGCCACACACCTGAACTCGTAGCAATGGCCTTTGCTCAGGTAAAACTGGCACCCATACATGAATCAGTTAGCCCTGCCTTGTAAGCTTCCAGATGGTGTTCGTCCCACCCTTTTCCCCAACCGACAGTCTCTGCTATTCCTTCAGGGTTACACCACTGAAGTCTCCATTCTCCACTGAAATGCTAAAGACTTCACTACCTCTTCACTCACTTGGGTGAACACTTTACTCTGCTTCACTCACTTGGTTGAACACTTTACCAGGGTCGGACTGGGGTACAGAGGGCCAACCTGGAAAAAAAGATATAAGGGCCCACCTGGAAAATAAATAGATGAGGGCCCAGGTTGACACACTCACATCAATATTCCACTTCAATCTGATAGACTCGCTCTGTGTTTGCATCTTACATTTATCAACAATGTCCCAGATACCCCATTTAATTAGAAAAAAGAAGATAAATGCAAATGTTTTCAGAGTTCAGAAGGTAACCACTTACCCAACTGAAGGGGGGCCCACCTGGAAATTTCCAGGTATCCAGGTGGGCGAGTCCAACCCTGCACTTTACTCTACTTCACTCACTTGGGTGAACACTTTACTCTACTTCACTCACTTGGGTGAACACTTTACTCTACTTCACTCACTTGGTTGAACAAGAGGCACTGACAGGTGTGATCTAGCCTTATCTATGGGCACACAAACCCAAGAACAAACCTCTAATTTGGGGTATCAGTCTCCCAGAACAGTTCTCACAGGACAATTGCTTCTTCCTCTAGGCATGGAGAATAACTAGGAAGCACATTTTCCCTTGGTAGCTTGTCAGAACTAGTCTCTCACAAATTCCTTTTCAAAGGCAGCTGAAACACACAATGACCTTTAGGGGATTGTCCCTTGGATCCATTGACTAACAGTCCCTTTCTCTTCTCCTGGAGTGAAAATCAGGAAATCCTGCTGAAGAAAGGTTTCCACCACTTCACTGGAAACTGGTAATTGTAATCCAAATTAGGGTGAGAAATCCAGGGCCCTAGACTCACAGCCCAATGGTAGAGATCATGCCACTCTCACTGTCTTACTCAGACTAACTGAACATTCTAAAACTTCCACAGACCATCAGTGCCAGAAAAGGGTCATGCTGATGCAAGAGTTCCAAATGACATAATCATTCTTTTCTCAGGGTAGCTGAGTAAACAATGATGTAATTGTGTAAGCAGACACTAAGTGAGCTGCTTACCAGCTGCCTCATCTATCTGCCTAACACTAACACAGATAGGATTCTAGTATCCCAGGGAACTGGGTGGTTACATTTGTATGTAGCAGTAGCTTGCAAATGTGTTACACAAAACCCAGTAAAAAAGCAGCTGACACCTTTGGAAAAAAATATTTAGACACAATTCAGCTTGTATTTCATTCATTTGTTTATAGATTTCTCCACTCCATTTTTTATTGCTGAAGAAAGTCTTACAACAACAAATATCTTCATCCATCAGAGTTTGTGCACCTCTATAGTTTATTCTCTACTGAAATTACAATGTTGTGTTGTGAGTTGTGACATCACAGTCTGCTGCAATGGGAATAACTCTGAAGTCACTAGAAATATTATGACATCAAGTTGTGAAGTTACAGGAAGTGATCCATCAAGGAACAAGTAATATATCCTTTCATTCACATGGCCTCAGTAATAAATAATGTAGAGTTAATGAAAAATATAAACTGCTTTGTGTCTAAATATGTTGCATTTCAAAGTTCTTCTCAAGACATAGGTGGCATATCAATGGCTAAGACACATAAGAAAGCAAGCTTGGTTAAGTAAATGAAAATATTTAAAATGAATGGAGCAAATAACTGCTTACCTACACTGTAGAGATTACAATTTATGAAGAGATCTGGCTCTTCTTTATGAAATGAAGCTGCCTAAATGATTACAATTCCTAAACCTGGTGCTGTGTAAACAAGTTCTAGCCAGAGTCTATAGGGCTATGAGGAGCTACCAAATGACCAAAGTTGCAGGTGTACATAAGCAGTATTCAACATCCAGGTGTAACGTGTTGCACCAAATTTTCAACATGGCCTTTTTGGGACCCCTCTTCATGCAGACTGCCAGTGTCATTTTGTTCACTTGTCTCAAAAGGTGATTTTGCAGAGAAAACGTGCTATTCTGCACCACACATACAAAATCACATTTTGGACAGGTTGTGGAAAATTATAGCTGTACTGTTTTGAAGGAGGTGTGCAAAAATGGCAATGTTGAAATTGTGGAGTGAGAATATTAAAAACTGGTGAAGTTAGGAGCATGGGTAGAAACTGCGTAATGCACAATCGTAACGCAGTCATTTTTTTGAACTTTTTCACCAAATTTTCAACATGGCCTTTTTGGGACCCCTCCCAGTGAAGAGTGCCAGTGTCATTTTGTTCACTTGTCTCAAAAGGTGATTTCACAGTGCAAATTCGCTATTCTGCACCAAAAGTGTGAAACCACATTTTGGGCAGGTTGTGGAAAATGACAGCTGTATTGTTTCAAAGAAGGTATGCAAAAAGCAATGTTGAAAATAAGGAGTGAAAATATTACAAAATTGGTGATGTTAGAAGTGTGCTAGAAACTGCATAACACATGGTTGTAGTGCAGTCATTTTTTTGACCTTTTGCACCAAATTTGGAACATGGGCTTTTTGGGACCCCACCTCATGAGCAGTGGCACTGTCATTTCATGAATCAATCCCAAAAGGTGATTCTGTGCAGTGAGCAAGAAATCACCATTCAGGACCAAGTAACAAAATGACAGTGACAGTTTTCACAAAGTGGGGTCCCAAGAACCCCATGTTGAAAATTTGGGGCAACAATTACAAAAAAATGGCTGTTTTATCAGCATAAGTTGAAAACCCCATCGAATGGCATAACAGTATGCTTACCTTTGATTTTTCAGTTCAAAGTTCGACTTTGAGGAGTGCAGACATGTCCCGGTCCATGGAAAATGACATTGCTGGCCTCTGGAGGTAAGTATGGGGTAAAGGTGTGTGGGGAGGTGGATGCACAGTTGGAGGGAAACTAGAGTGATGATGAGGGACTGTTTACTTTCTTACAGGAAAAAGACTGGAGCCAAATGAGAGACCATTTTCTTTTTTACAGGAGAAAACAAAAAATGTTGGCTCACTGGAGTGGGCTCCCAGTGTGCCGCACAAGTGGGGGGTACATAATGCCGACATGGGGATTGGGAACCCTGATGTTGGTGGGTATTGAAGCAATGACAAGGGATCATTTTTTCTTACCTGGAAAAAAAATAATCAAACATTTGGGCACACTGGGGTAGGCTCCTAGCATGCCACATGAATGCGGGGTGCAGACATGTCCCAGTCCAGGGAAAATGACAGTGCCGACCTCTGGAGGAAAGTATGGGGTAAGAGGGGTGTGGGGAGGTGGGTGCACAGTGGGAGGGTGGGAATGGGGAATGGGGACTGGAACGATGATGGACTGTTTTTTCTTACAAGAAAAAGGAAAAGACCAGAACCATGATGGACCCTTTTCTTTTTTACAGGAGGAAAAAAAAATGTTGCCACACTGGGATGGGCTCACAGTGTACCACACAAGTGGGGGGCACATAATGCCTACATGGGGATTGTGCACCCCGATGTCAGTGGGTATTAGAGCAATGACGAGGGACCATTTATTTTTACAGGGAAAAAAATTAAAACATTTGGGCACACTGGGGTGGGCTCCGAGTGTACCACATGAATGGGGGGTAGATATGATGCTGAAATGGGCATTGGGCATCCCAATGTTGGCGGAGGAAGGGAATAAACTGTTATGCACACTGGGGTTCACTCCCAGTGTGCCACATCAGTGGGGGGGCATGTAATGCCTACAAGGGGTTTGAGCACCCCAATGTTGGGTAACTGTAACATTCTTTGGACACACTGGGGTGGGCTCCCAGTTGTGCAACATAAGTGGAGTGTGGGGGGCCACAGAATGCTGCAGAGATGGCGAGGCAACTGTACATGCATGGGTGCCATGCATGCACAGTTGCAATAAATGGCGTGTCATTCACAACATGATGGTGCCCATAAAATTGTGCATGTGCGCAAGTAGCTCATGCTAATGCAACTGTTATTCGGTAGCAGCCGATCATGGTGGAGGGTTTTAAGCTCCATTGGCCTTTCAGAAGGATACTGCTAAAAGTCCAGTGGAAGGTTCCATGATCGGCCATTTTAAGAGCTCTTAAGCGATCGCAATAGGACTGTAGGCTCCACCCACAGTCCTAAAAAAGGAACCTAGGTTCCTAGGCAATTTCCGGATATCAAAATAAACTTGACCGAATTAGACCACACATGGAAGAGATAGAAATGCACACAGCAGAGATGTGAGGAATGTGATATTCCCCATAGCAGACATTGTGGGATGGCAATTCCACTACTAAAATGCTTTCCAGAATTCCATTTTTAATTCTGTGTACTTCCAAAATTGTACCTTTGTAGATTTCAATCTGTCTAACTTCGGTGCTTAACTAATTACATTCACCATAACTTATCATTCCTTTATGTCAATGACCTGATTATTGCTGCACATGTATTATGTTCCCCAATACTCTATGATCATCCCTCTTACTCACACACAGCCTAAAGTATGTCATTAGGGCAATGGCTTTACACTTCCTGCACCACCCCCTTCAAGCTCTGTATGATGCCAGCCGATCTATACTCATGACTCTCAGTCATTGTCACTGCAACCCATACAGCCCAGTCTCTCTCAGTTTAGCAATGGTGCTTAATTTTTCTTTTGTCATTTTATATTTTAATGTTGCTGGTTAGCTCACTCTGGGTCAGACAGAACTGTTCTTCTCACTTCTATTCACACAAATGAAAGCCACCACTCAACTAATAGAGGCCCTATTAGTTGAGCGGTGGCTTTCATTTGTGTGACAGGTAGCTTAAATAGGCATAGTAAAGGTTTTAAACTAGTCCCCATAGGATTCAAAGGGGCACGCTCCTGCATTCTCCCTGGCAGGAAGTCACAAAATGTCTGAGAACGGAGGTGTGGTAAGTGGACTGGGAACTTGGAAAGGATCAGCTGGCAGGCAGTGCAGCCAGAGTTACAATCCCTTTTCTATCTTTACAATCCCTTTCCTCTCTAAAAGGACTGCATTAAATTTTAATATTTTACCACCCACAGACTATCGCAGTGACATGGTAATGGGCTATGAATCCCATAACTGTAAGTGCCAGATCTTACACCTTTACTTTAAGTAGTACAGAATTCAGGCGGCAACCAGACATATACCCCAGTTCTTGCCAATGCTCTGTTTTTCAAGCACTGCTTTACTAATGTATTCTTGTTCTATCTAGTACCCTGATCCAGTAATTGATTTCCTTGCCTCTATTGCTGCGTTAATATCGGCTAACCCCAGTTCTGACCTAATGTAAGATGCTGGGTAAGAGTGTACTAACCTCAGAGTACATCTTAATACTTTATAGAGGGACTCATTAGCTTGTTTGTGTTATTGAATTCCCAGATTTCACAACCGTATAGAAGCTGAGACTCAAACCTAACTTGTATTACCTGTATTAAAGGCACTATACTCATACTTTGTTATTTATAATTAAACCTGTTCAGCCTAGCTAATGTTTTTTTTAACTTCTCCATAAGCATATCCACATGGCTATTCCATCTACAGTTCTGTTGCATCATTACTCCAAGGTACACATACTGTAACTGGATACCACTTCTATTTTATCAGGTCCTATATACCAAGTGCCTTCACATTTTCTACTCTCTAGTATCATAACTTTTGTTTTATTCATATTGATTTTTAATTGTAAAATTCTGGACTTCTCAGCCAAATAATTCAAATTTTTCTGTAACCCATTTTTTGTTAGTGACATAATTATAATGTCATCAGCATATGCCAACAGAGGACATGAAAAATGCTTAATTTCTGGTGAATCACCATCGACATCACTGTCGATCAACATTCCTTCCAGATATAATGAACAGAGCAAGGGTGCAAGCACACACCCCTGCCTCACCCCAGGTTACTTTTAAAAAACTTGATAACTGACCCCCCAGCCCCAATCCTATTTTAGCCCATGTGTTCACATATAATTGGGCAATTATTGCTACCAGATTGGGGTAAATACCCCTGTCTATCAGGATCTGCCAAAGGATCCCCCTTGATACACTATCAAAAGCAATACTGTAATGCATAAAAACAGTATATAATTTCTGACCCTGCAGTTTTACATATTTTTCAACCTTCTCATGTTTCTCTTTTCTCTGATCTTGAAAAGTTCACTGGGGTCAGCCTTGTTAATACCCTTGAGGTATTTAAAGGTCTCTATCATGTCCCCATGTTCCATTCTGTCTTCAGGCGATTACATATTCTAGTTCTATAGCCTCTGCTCATGAGACCCCTTGCAGGCTCTGAACCCTTTTTATGGCCTGTCTCTGCACTGTGTCTAGCTGGCTAATCTCATGTTTGTCAAAGGGGTTCCAGTGCTGCACACAGTACACCTGGTACAGCTTCATATCTGTACGGTGACAGTATGATCTTAAAAAGATTGACTTACTTTGCCAACTAATGTAAAACAAACAAAAAAATTCTTCTGTGAATGAAGAAGTTCATGCTAGCTGTGATAAAATGACAGGGCTGGGTTGGATTCAGAAAAGGAGCAAGTATATAATGCAAATAACTTTTTTTTGTCAGTTTTCTTTAAGTTCTCCTCACTGATTCCTGGACTCTCTCCCAAGGGGCACCCAGTCCAACCTTTCCTGCCCCACCTGAATCCCCATTCTTTCATCACTGGAGGGGATGACTCCACTCTACATACTTCTGGTCTCTCGCCCCCCCCCCAGATCTAAGCCCCCCAGAGTGGGACTGCCAACACCTCCTGGTGACCTTTCTAAAATCTAACTGGTTGATCAGGCAATGGAAGGAGCACCAGAAGCAGGATTCAGGACCTCGAATTGGAAGTAGTAGTCAGCCACTAAACCCACCTTCACCTACCAGGGATTAGGGCACTTTTTACTTGTTCTGTCCCTCCCAATTGGCTCACACATGCAATCCACCCAGCACAAGTATGTGCACTTCTGCACATGCATGCAGGGTCACCACCACCACAGCCAGTCCACCTTCAGAGGATCTACAGACTTGTTGTGCCCCTAGTCGCTACAAGGAGTCAACTGAAGCCCTGGATCTGGACCCCCCTCCCTCCCAGGACAGGAAGGCAGTCCTCCAGATGCTCAATCCTATGCTTTCCTGCCGACCCCCCAATGACCCAAGATTGTTTCCAAACCTGGGTCACCATTGTAGTGTAAGGTTTGGTGTCCAGCACCTCTATCCTCAGTCCCACTGAGCCAAAAAATTACTTTTTAAAATTCAATTTAAGTTTTTGTCGCATCCACTATCATCATACCATCCTCCTGCTGTTTTCAGCTACTACCCAGCCCAATCCTATAGTAATGCTGTTCATACTCAGAATCATACTAAGAAACAGTAGGAAGCAAAAGGCTTAAAGACCCGTAATGCTTCAGATCTGCATATAGTATCTTAACAACTTTCTAGATTTCATAAAGCAATCAAGTCTATTTTTAAAGATATGCTTGTTGTCACTAACAATGACATTCATGGGCAACATATTCCAGGGCCTCACTACCCTATGTGGAAAAAGTATGCCCTTTTCTTTGTATTACGCTTGTTCCAAGTAAGTTGCAGTGGGTGACCTCAGGTGTTGACTCTAATTTGTTTTAGATCCAAACCACATTCTGCTGATAAGTGTTGATCGTAAATGATGTCCCATGTAAGCAGGAGAGCACCCCTTATTCTTCTATCCTCTAGGGACATCAAATCAAATTTAGAAAGTCTGTCAGAGTATGAAAGAGATTTGGAGGACTCAATATATTTCATAATCCTTCTCTGAACTCTCTCAACTTTAGCTATGTCTTTCTTTTTATATGGACTCCACAATTGTGAAACAAAATCGAAGTGAGGTCTCACATATGCTCTATACAGAGGCATCAGGATATCTGTTTTTTTTATGTCATATTGTGACCAATTGCCCACCATATCTTATTAGCTTTACTGATGGTATTTGTGTTATGTAAATCTAATGTCAAACATGAGTCAATGGTAATCCCAAATCTCTTTCGCTGTCCTTACTTGTCTATGTTTCTATGTACTTGCTAAGATACTATCATATAGATAATACTGATTATCGGGAATTTTTTTTCCCAAAATGCAGGATGCAGCACTTAGAAATATTGAAATATAAGTTCCATTTAATGGACCAGGACTGTAGTGTCTTCAAATCATCTGAATAACCATGTAGTCTGCTGCACTCTTGCAGATGTTAGCAATTTTTAAGTCTTCTGCCTACTTAAAAATCTTACTTTGAATGTTCATTGATAAATCTGATATAAAAACCTGAAAGACTAGTGGTGCCAGGAGAGATCCCTGTGGTACACTACTCTTCACATCTTTCCAAATAGAAGCGTGGCTATCAATTATAACTCTCTGCTTCCTGTTAGTCAACCAATTTGTAATCCGTTTGATATATATTGGCTCAATATTGTGGAGCTGTAACTTCTGGATCAAGGCCCACTGTGGTGCAGAATCAAAGGCCTTTTTAAACTCCAGAAGAATAACATCACAGGGATTTTCTCTGTCCAGGTTTTCACTAAAAGTTATAAAAACTCACTAAGTTTGTAGTATATGAATGGCCTTTCATAAATCCATGCTGGGTTTGGTCTAATCCTGAAACAGCTGGAGTTAAATCATCTTTAATGATCCATTCTGCTATTTTGCAAAAAATAGGTGTTAAACTAATAGGACAATAATTGTCCAGAACACTTTTAGATCCTTTTTTGAACAGTGGAATCACATTTGCCTGTTTCAATCCAGATGGAATATTACCTGTGTTCAAGCCCTTATCAAAAATAGTTTTAACTGGCACACAGAGATGGTCCTTCATTAAAGTGATCAAGTCCCCAGAAATACCATCAGGGCCTGCAGAGGAGTCTTTTTTTTATAAACTTTAATTTGGTTTTAATAATATCAAGAGGAATATCCACATTATGATTAGATTGGTTGACTAAAGCATTGTAACTTGGATCATTATTATCAGAAAAAAACTTTATAAAACTGTGTATTAAAACATTCAGCCATATCTCTTGGACAATTCAACACCAAATCATCAATAATAATAGGACCAACCGTGCATTCTTGTTTTTTTAGTGAATTAATGTAACTAAACATCAATTTGCAGTTTCCTTTTTGTGCTGAGGATCACTAGGGCAGCAGGATGGGAGGAAGAGCTGGCTGTCATTGTCCTTCTAGGGATGAATGGTTTGGCTAAGCACAAGGTCAGGACAGTGCAGGAGGAGTGTAGGGAGATAGGGAAGGATCTTCATCAGGTAGCATGCTCAATTACCTTTTCTGAAGTACTGTCAGCCTACAACAGAGAGGAGGATGGGGTCCTCCATACCAGGAGCTTCAACCAGTGCTTGAAGGAGTGGTGCAGGGAGGAGGGATTCTGCTTCACTGGGAACTGGAGTCCCACCTAGAGGGATAAGGGTCTACACAGGGGAGATGGCCTACATCCATCTGGGACAGGAACCACAGTCCTTGGAGAGATGTTTAAATGCTACATTGACAAGCATTTAAACTAGCTGAGGAGGTGGTGGAAGGAAGCAGAAAGACATAAACTGTGCCCCCCCAAAGCAGGAGTAGTCAATAAGGAGAACCCCAAGGGAGAGAAATTCCAAAGGGTACCTGATAACCAAAAACAAACAAAACAGTAGGAATGGAGTGGGATGGGACTGAAGGAAGAGGGGTTAATGAAAGAAGGCAAACTGGAAAATGGGGAGTTGAAAAGTAGGGTGGCAGTGGGATTTGGAAGGCCACGTGTTCAAATGCTTGAAGTTTGGGAAATAAGCTCCCAGACCCAGTGACCCTTATGTGAGATGCTGACTGGGACATTGTCACCATTACTAAGTCATGATGCAATGAGAAACATGACTGAGACATAGCCATATCAAGATATACTTTGTTCGAGAAGGACAGGGTAGGTAAGTAAGTGGCAGGAGTAGATCATTACATGAGAGACAGCATAAAAATAACTGAGTTACAGGGAAAACAGGGAGAGATGGAGATACTGTGTGTCACTATAGAAACAGGGGAGGAAGCTGCTATTCATACTGGCATAATCTACAGACCAGCAGCATGGGCGGGGTATGGATAAGGTTCTGGTGGAAGTTCAGTGGTGGATCACCTTCAAAATCGGATTACTGACTTTTAAAGCCCTGTACAATCTGGGCCCTGATTACCTGAAAGAACTCCTGATCACTTATCGACCTGTGAGATCGCTCCGCTCAGCAGACGAGGGGTTGCTTGAGATTCCAAGGGTGATGTTAAAATCTGCTGAGGCCCGGGCCTTTATGTTTGCAGCCCCTTCCCTTTGGAATTCTCTACCCCATTGGACTAGGGAGTGTACGACCGTGGGGAGTTTTAAACAGGCTCTTAAATCCTTTCTGTGGGAAAAGGCATATAGTTTTACTGTTCATTAATTTGCCTTTGTGTGTTTTTATAATATTGCTTTTGTATTTTTGTTTTTGTACTCTTGTATTTTAATCTTATTTTATTGGAATGCGCCTTGACATTTGAATGGCGCAATATAAATAAATAAATATATTATTATTATTATTATCCCAAAGATGGTTAATAAGGGGAAGGTGCTGCTGGTGGAGGACTTCAGTCTGCTGGATGTAGACTACAGCATCCCCGCTGCAGCTTTAACTAAGAGCAGGGACACACTGCACTCCCTGCAGGTGGGCATTCCTCTGGCAACTAGTAAAGGAGCACACTCGTGAGGGAGCAATTATCGACCTTGTACTCACCAATAGGGACAGTGTTGCAGACATCACAGTGGGTAGCCACCTAGGTACCAGTGATCACTGTACAGTATATTGCAATATAAGAACTGTGGCAAAAGCAAACAACACAAAGGTGAGGGTTCTGGACTTCAGGAGACCCGATTTTGCAAAGATGAACATATGGCATTTGCCAGCAGATAAAGGCCCTGAAGTCTATCAGGTCTGCTCCAATGTACAGCTAGCACCCCTTTTTCTGGTGGAGGAATGCCTCAGGGATGTCTGGGGGGGACTTGGATGAGATGGAGGAACAGTGGGCAAAATTAAAAGCAGGGACAGTGAAGGAAATAATCCTTCGCTTTAGGCAGATAAGCAAAAGCAAGAGAAAAAAGAGGCTGCTAGGGTTCTCAAAAGAGGTGGCTGGAAAGATAAGGACAAAAACAGGTAGTATTCAGGAGGTATAAGGAGACACATGGGGAGAAGGATAGGGTGGTGTATCAGAAGAAGCAGAGGGAGGCAGGGAAAGCAGTCAGGAATGCAAAGGTACAGACAGAGGAGAAAATAGCCCAGGCATTGAAAAACTCAGCATTTTTCAGGCATGTAAGCAAAAGGAGAAAGACCTAGGGAGGCATTGAAAGGCGAGCAGGGAAGGGGTGGAGTTTGTGGAAGGGGGCCAAAGGAAAAGCAGACATCTTGAACACTTGGGTTCAATGTTCATGGAGGAAAGGGAAGGAGAGGGACCATGGATAAGAATGAGGGACATCAAAGGAAGGGAAGTGGACACTAGTCCAATTTTAGACGAGATAGTCCTGAAGGCACTCACAAATCTGAATGTGGACAAGGCAGTGGGGCCAGACAGGATACATCCAAGGATATTGAGGGAACTTAAAGAGGTGCTTGCTGCACCTCTGACAGTGCTGTTCAACCACTCACTGGAGACGGGAGTGGTCCCAGAGGACTGGAGGAGGGTGAATGTAGTTACACTTCACAAAACTGGTTGCAGAGAGGAGGTTTGCAATTACAGGCCAGTCAGTCTGACTTCAGTGGTGGGAAAAATAATGGAGTCAATACTAAAGACAAGGATTGTGGGATACCTTAAATCCAGTGGCTTGCAAGGTCCAAGGCAGCATGGATTCACTGGGGAGAGGTTATGTGACACAAATCTGACAGATTTCTTTCACTGGATGACCAGAGATTTAAATCAGGGTAGAATGGTGGATGTTGCCTCACTAGATTTCTTTCAGGAATGCCTTTGACTGACTCCATTCCACATAGGTGACTTGTAAACAAACAGGGCAGCCCAGCCTAGGAGTAGGACTAAAGGTGATGAACTGGGTAAATAATTGGTTGGGGGACAGGCAACAGAGGGTGGTAATAAACAGAGTCCACTTTGAAGAAGTGAAGGTGACCAGTGAGGTGTCACAGGGATCAATACTGGGATCAGTCCTCTGTAATGCCTTTATTAGTGACATTGCAGAGAGCCTAAAAGGGAAGGTATGCATTTTTGCAGATTACACTAAGATCTTCAATAGGGTAGATACTCTGATGTGTGTGTGTGTGTGTGTGTGTGTGTGTGTGTAAAAGATGAACAGTGATCTGAGGATGCTTAAGGAGTGATCAAGACTTGCAGATAAGTCTCAATGTGAAGAAGTGCAAAATCATGCACTTGGGGTGCAGAAACCCAGGGGTAGAGTACAAAATGGGGGAGTATTACTGGCAACCATGAAACAGGAATGAGATATGGGGACAATCATACCTGATCAACTAAAGGTGGCCAAACAGTGTAACAAGGTAGGTGGGAGAACCAGTGGGATGCTGGGGTGCATACAGCCAGTGAGAAACTGTGATGCATAGAGCCAGTGAGATGCTGGGGTACATAGAGCCAGTGGGCTGCTGGGATGCATAGAGCTAGAGGGATGCTGGGGTGCATAGAGCCAGTGAGATGCTGGAGTACATAGAGCCAGTGGGATGCTGGGGTGCATAGAGCCAGTGGGATGCTGGGGTGCATAGGGAGGGGTATCACCAGCAGAAAGGGGAGATGGTGATGCCACTGTAGAAATCACTGGTGAGACCTCATCTGGAGTACTGTGTCCAGTTCTGGAGACCACATCTACAGAAGGACATAGACAGAGTAGAGGTAGGTCAGAGGAGGGCAACTACAATTGTGCAGGGTCTGCATCAAAAGCCCTTTGTGGAGAAACTGAAGGACCTCAATATGTACACCCTAGAGGAAAGGATAGAGAGGACTGAGATTTTTAAATATTGTACCTCATGGATATAAATAAGGTTTAAGAGGGGGAGCCATTTTTAGAGAAAAAGATAGTGCAGAACAAGGGGTCATGCTATGAACCTGTAGGGGGTAGACTCAGGGGAGAGGTGAGAAAATACTTCTTCACAGAAAGAGAATAGGATGCCTCAAATAAATTCCCAGCAGAGGTGGTGGTGGGGCAAAAACTTTAATGAGATTCAGGAAAACATGGGATAGGCATAAGGGAACCTTAGTGGTAAGGAGAGGTGGAGAACAGCTGGAGATCAAGTAGGGTCTGCAGTGTTACAGCAAGTAGGGGAAATGATCAGACTAGTTGGGCCAAGTGGTCCTTATCTGTTGTCAAACTCTTTGTATCTATGTTACTAATAAAATTAAGAGATACACTTTAATATTTATGAGATAGTAGAAATGTAATGGATATTGTTTTTTTCCTGGCTAAATAAATCGCATACTGTATATAAAGAATTAAATTGGGAACATTTGAGACACATTTGTACATGTGTGTGCATGTTTTACCTCTACATTTTTTATATTACAAGGAAAATATTGTTTCCACATTAACTACACACAACAAAAACAAAGAAAGAAAAAAACTCCCTTTCCTGAACTGCATTTTGTGGGAAATAAGAAAAAATTGTGTGCATACCCCTCACTGTACGTAGCTCCTCCATGCAGGTTTTGTTATCTGTGGTTGAAAAGTGTATCATGGCTGTAAAATACAGTGACACAATCCCCACTCCATTACTAAAGATAAAACCTGGGGTGGAATTTTCAAACATACCCTCGTGAGTTGTGTCACAATCTGACTGAATGTTAGATGTGTGCACCCGAAAGGTAGGTCACTAACAGAGTGGTATATGTTCAGACCCATTTGCCATTATTTGCAACACTTATAATGATACATGCCTTAAAAATGTGATGCATGTGTCAATATGACTGTTGGCAGAGCCTACAGCCATATCGCTTTAGCTTGAAAAGGGGAATCCGTGGAACACAGTTTTTTGGTAGTATTCAGTGTATCCTTCTGTAACACTGCAAATCCCTTTGGCAGTTAACAAATACTCCATTCTTTATTTTTAGAATGATGCACACAGAACTCCAAGCTGCTCTTCTCTGAGAACAAATGTGCACACTTTCCAAGCAAATCTAAATATCTTTAAAACTATTCAAAGTGCAGAAAAAAGGGTAGTCACTAATCTGAATTCGTCATATTTTGTAAAATATGGTCTTCCAAACCATAAACCTCCCTGACAGCAACATGTCAACAGTGTCCAACACTACAACAACTACAGTGCCAGGTCCTGCAGTGTTGGTGCTGGACCCCAGCACTGTATTACAGGGGTTCTGCACCCCTCCCTTAATTAGCTCTGATTCAGAGTTGAATGTATTAATTAGGAGGGTGCAAGAGGTACAGCCCCCCCACATGTGGGTTTGGGGGCAAAGGCTCAGAAAGAAAACATGGTAAGCAGTGACTATCTTTATGCCAACCACAAATGCAGTCAACATAAAGATTTCATTGTACAGTCGAGTGACAAAAGCTTTTCCAACTAATGATCATGGATTCTTCCAAGCAACCTCATTTTTTTCTCTCTCTCTGAGTGAACACAATAGGAGTCATAACAAACAAATGTAAATTTCTATGAAAGTATACAAGTTACCAATATACAACCAACATGGAAATTGTTCAGGACAAAATTACCTTTCAAATGAGGGTAGTCACCAATCTGAATTCATTAGATTCCTTTTAAACATAGCCATCCAAAAGATGAAAATTCTAAAGAAAAATGTATATTCGGGTAATCAGATGGCCATAGTTTAAAAATTATAATTAGTGCAACTTAATGAATAGGCTCATTAAAAAGTATGTTTTTTTTCTGAACAACTTTAATACTGATGGTTTATGTGTACCACATATACTTTTACAGATATTTACATTTGTTTGGCATAAATCATATGAAAAATGAAAACTGAGGTACTCAGTTTTCCATAATTTAAAATATATAATTAGTGAAGCTTAATGAATAGGCTCATTTGAAAGGTATTTTTGTCCTCAACATTTCTTATACTGTTTTTTTATCTGTAACTTGTAAACTTTTAGAGATATTTGCATTTGTTTAGCATAATTTAGCAATGCACTTCCAAACAGACTCAGCTGTGCAAATTAGTATGACATGTAATGAAATTGTAAATCAGATCACCTTGTTCCTCTTGTCATGCTTAATTCAAAGTGGACAGGAACTGATTACTTATATGCAGCTGCTTGAAATTTCTCTATTTTCATAAATTACATTTACACCTCTAAAGTATCCCTATTTAACTGTGCCTAAATAAAAGCTGAAGCTGACAGTTATGTTTTATATTGTATTCTTTGTATGGACTACATTCTGGGTAGTTACTTTCATAGAATGAAGAATTTGGAGTTTTGACTATGTCACTTCATGATTTCAGAACCGTGGGCACTGTACTGATAAGTTCCTGCTAACATTTCTGAAACCATGAAGCCACAGAAAAAACTTATTGCCATATTAGTCCTCGTAACACAAGATCCACAGAAACAAATGATTTGATACCTTTTATTGAACCAACAGAGTTGTTACAAAAGAACACAAGTGTTTTTAGCTTTTGGATTACACAGAATCATTCATCAGAAAACACTTGCAGTTATTTTAGAAAAACATACTTTCTCAAAACCCAGATCATACAACAAATCTTCCATCAAAAGAAAGCTATCCCAAGGCCAAATGACACTGTCTTGAAAGTTCACTTCCTGGGAAAAGCTACTGTATAAACCAACTGAAGCTTCATTTTAAAACCCTCTGTGTGTGTCTGTACTAGCATTAGTAAATGACAATGATTAAAAAACACAAGGAAAAATAAGCTTAAAGAGCAGCTGACAACTTCAGGAAAACATAATATTTAGATAAAGTTCAGCTTGTATTTCACATTAGTTCTTTATTCCTCCTCCTCTCCATTATTTATTACTGAGGTCAATTGCATGAAAATAGGATTTTTGCTCCTGAAGAGTTGATCTGTTTCTGTTGCTGTCTCCCTACCTGGGAGCATAATGCACTGCTTGTGACATCACAGTTACTCTCACGGCAACAGATTGTGATGTCACAACAGACTGTTATGGCATAAAGTAGGGAGTAAGCTATAGAGGCAGATTACCTTTAAAGTAATTGTAATGGATAAAAATCATGTATTCATGCACATTTCCTCAGTAATAAATAATGGGGAGGACACATCTAGAATATATATGGAATACAATCAGAATTTTACCTACTTATGTTTTTCAAAGTCTTTTTTCAGGCATCAGAAGATTTTTCAGCAATAGATAGTAAATAATGTTAAACATCTTATTCATATGAAAATATCTATGTGTTACGTAAAACATAGACTGCCCAAGTGTAAATTGTGTTCATCAGCTGTTTCACACAGTGGTGTCAATCAAATTTTACACAGTGTTCTGTTCAGATACATTTTTCTTGAACTCTGTGTACAATAAGACCATATTATTCATGAGTAGTCAAACTTACAGTCTTAAACATGATATATCTGCAATTCTGTAATACGTGACAAGTGTGTGTGTATATTCAAAACCCAAACCTAACACAGACCGCCTTGTAATTGAGATGCTGTTACCCTAATATCTCCATGTGTCCAGATGTACTTAATCTGCTGCTGTATTAAAATAACAGTTCTATAAATCTAAAACCAAAATAAAACACAACTGACATCTTCAGCTTCTATTCAGGCAAATTTAAATAGGGGTAATTTAGAGGTATGAATATAATTTATGAAAATAATGGCATTTCAAACACCTGAACATAAGTAATCAATTCCTGTCTCCTTTAACTCATTCAGACCCGCTGTGTGTCTAGAACATTGAAGACAGAACTCCAACCTACTTTTTGTTGAGCATCTTCCTAAGGCAGTGTGCAGAATTCTTAGCAAATGTGCACACATTCCAAACAAATCTAAATATATTTAAAACTATTCCAGATGCACAAAACAACCAGTCTGAAAGTTATTCAGGACAAAAAGACCTTTCAAATGAGGCTAATCACTAATCTGAATTCTTTATACTTTTTAAAATACAGTCATCTTATTACTTGTATTTCTATTTTTGGTTTTACAAAATTCACATTTCTGATGGCAATTAAAAAAAAAAAAGAAAGAAAGAATTTAGATTAGTGACTACCCTCATTTGTAAAGCATTTTTGTCCTGAACACAAAAAATGTAACATAATGCACTTGGGACACAGAAATCCAGAAGCAGAGTACAAAATGGATGGAACGGTACTGACAACATTAAGAAAGCACAGCTCTAAAAAAACAATGTTTACATACTGTTGGTTACTGGTTAGCAATACTATGCATCTATGGCTGCCACTGTACATCTGATGCAAACCCATAATCATGTTCCTCACTTGAAGTGAAAAGGGGTGGAGGTGAAGGCTATAACTGACTCCTTGTTTTTATATTAAGGGGGGGTCAGGGTTTTTTTTTACAGCAAAAAATGGAAAGGGGTCATTTCTAAAATGTGTAGGCAAGCATGGGGACCACATTTTTTTCAGAACATGCCACCACCTGCAGCTACCACTTCAAGACTGCTACTACCCTCACCTAATACAATCAGATGAAAACTAGAAGTAGTCTACCAGCACTGAGATCAATATGGTTAAGGCACATTTACCAGAAATTAATGCTTAGAAAAGGATGAGAAAATGACTGTGATGACAGACAAATACCAGACAAGGTCTCTAGTTTTTTAATAGTTTCCTCCTGAGTCTGACTTTTATGACTGTGTGGGCCAAGCTCCACAGATGTTATGCCATCATCAGATTTGTATTAGAGCACTATGGAAGTACGTAACTGGACCATTGTCTGATGTTTTGCCACAGTGCTCCAACATAGTTTCCAGTGTTTCTGTTTATGCCACCCTTCCTTTTTGTGGGCTGCATAAACATAACCACTTCCTGGTGCACTACTTTTCTTTTCTGCAACTGCAGAAGATGGCACATGGTGGTGCTGACTTAAAGTGTGCGTGCACAAGTATTGTGCATATGTATGTAACCCCCACATCACTTTTGGCTAGCTGGTACCTCCCTTAAAAGAACTACTGCCAACTACATGGCATACAATTTTATTTTGGCAGAACTACACTCATGGTACCACCTAGCATTGAAGTGTATACCAGGCTCATTATCTAGAGAATGGGGGTGGGAGTACATACTAAATTGAACCTTTTTATTTACAACCAGGTCCAGGGGAGAGGATGCTAGGCATATGCTAGACCTAATTGCTGAGGGG
Organism: Neoceratodus forsteri; assembly: GCA_016271365.2. Taxonomy (NCBI): domain Eukaryota; kingdom Metazoa; phylum Chordata; order Ceratodontiformes; family Ceratodontidae; genus Neoceratodus; species Neoceratodus forsteri. The sequence goes on along the minus strand of JADMNL010000035.1, from coordinate 24,742,737 downwards.
CCCTAATAATGTACACACTAGAAGCAACAAGCAGATTGTCCAAAGCAGTAACTGGAATTTTGCAGTATGGCCTTATTTACAAATGTTACCTAAAGCAAGAGTGGTCCCCCAAAGGTTTGTCATATCAGTACAGGTACACTCTCTTTTGCAGGACACTTCGCTAGGCTGTACTGTTTTCCACAAAAACATCTCTATCTCTCTCCCAAAGTGTATATCTGTGGGATGTACCACACACTTTGAACATTTTCCACATATTCCCATTCTAAAGTGTACATCTGTGGGATGTGCCACACACTTTTTAACCTTCCTGGTGCCTTGCCTTTCCCAGGGAACAGTTGTGCCCATCCACAAACCACTTAGCACTAAGTGAAACTCCAGATGGTGTTCCTCCCGCCCTTTGCCCCAAACAGCCTCTGCCATTCCTTTAAGGTTACATCAAATGAGTCTCCAGTCTCCAATGAACTGCTAGACTCCCAACTTTAAATTCAGCACAATTGAGGTGAAATGGGTTCTGACCAGTGTGATCTGGCCTTATCTAGGGCACACACACCTCAGACAACTTCCTCAGAGAACAGTCTCAAATTCTGACCTCAAAGATTGGTTGTTCCTTCCTCCCAGTCATGGAAAGAACAAAAGGCATCTTTCTTTCTCTGGTAGCTGTCAGATTCCACTCATTGTTCTTCCTTAAGGCAGCTGTGAACTTCAAGAACTTCAGGGTATTGCCCCTTGGATCCACAAGAACTGCATTCCCTCTCACTCACCCTGGAGTAAAACTAAAACATCCTGCAGGCAAACTGGAGATTTTACCAAGCTAGGGTGAGGAATACCAGGACTCCCTTTGACAGAGTCCCAAAGGCAGATCTCCTGCCACTCTGACTGCCACACTTCAACTTACTGATGAACATTCTAAGCTCCCGAGAGCTGATGACTCTAAAATGGTTATGCTGCTGTAAGAGTTCTAAATGACATAATCATCCTTCTGTCAGGTTAGCTGAGTAAACATTAATGTAATTATTTAGAAAGCCCCTAATGAGCTCCCTACCAGCTACCTTTACGTCTTGCCTAAAACGAGTACTAATGGGAGTCTAGTAACCTGAGGGAAGTGGGTTGTAACATGTATTTATGTCAGCACCATGTTGTGCAAGGCTGACTCGGGGTCAAACTGCACATGTGAATATCATACATGTGCAGTACTGTAATTGCTGCAGTATTATGGCTGACTCCAGTGCAGCAAGAGCACCACATATTCTTTTTGCCGCTCTTGCCACTTCTGAAAGCTCTCCATGGGTCACATTGACTCTGACCAGAATTTGTTTTTATGCAACTGCTATTTAAGCATGTGCGCATATGTTAGTACATGTCAAAACGTTTTCTGCATGTAAGGTGCCCCAGTATTGCTCCATCTTGTGGTACATGCTGCAATGTAGGAGCTTTAAAAATATAACTCCTGATATTCCAGAACTGCTGGTTTGCTCCATCTTTTTTCTCATACAAATAACATATGACAAGTAACTCCTTCCTAACCCATTCAGAAAGTTTGTGTTGATTCAACAGATCAGAGTCTAGATTTACATATGTATGATGACCTCTTGAAACCATTAGATATCATCATAATCAAACTTCAAAATAGGTGAGTTTCTTAATTTTTTAAACACATTTGCTGCATTTATTTTTCTTTCATAAATAAAACTTCTTATAAATTACTAATAAAGATGCGGAAGCACATCATCACTCATCAGAAATGACATATCTTGTACCCTTAGGATGCTAGAACTCCTCCTGCTCCTTTTGTGGTTCTCTCAAACAAGGTACATGCAAAGCTGCCATAGTAGGTGGACAACCATGCACAACTAGCCTGTTTTGCCACCAAGTATTTCTGATTACATCATGTGACTCATCTCAAGAATAAAGCACGAGTGATCTGACATAATTGAAACCACAAGATGGCAACACTGGCTTTTTTTGTCATTTGGTTGGTAGAGATGTTGAGAATTTAAAGTTTGCTGGTGAAGGAGCTGGATTGTTTTTTAAAGCATTGGGGGAAGGAGGAGGTGACTAGAGTGAAGAAAGGGGTGGCCATCAAACTAGACCTAGCCTCCTGGAAAGGGCTAGATTGTTACTTTTTATTATTTGACCAAAGGTTGGGTGATCTGAGGTAACCCAAAGTTTGATTGGGCACAATCAAGTGTAGGTTTTGAGTTTAGGCCTAATCACCCAATATAGATTCAGCACGGGAGCATGCATGGGCATAGCTTTCTCAAAGAGTGGTGACAACTCGGAATGCTCTGCCTGTATCTGTAGAGGGAAGTGAAAGTATTTTCAAAAGGAGAATGGATGGGGCAATGACAGACAGGGTGTTTTCAGTTGTACAGTAATGTGTGTTTCATGTCATTAATTGCTAACGCTAAAGACCTGTACCCAATCCTATGAATCCTGTGCTTACTTTGTATTCCCTAACAAAAAAAATCACTTGTGTGAAGTTATTCCCTCTGATCTGATTCTATATTCTGATAATCACTCAGGGATGGCATAAGGAACAAGGTTTACATTTCAGTTGTGGCAATCTGTCTTATAGCAGTGTACAGACTAGGGCTGCCAAGAATCTACTGATTCTGTTCTGTCATTCACTTGTCATATAATTGGAACATCCATTTCTAACTCTGATTTCATTTCGGTTTCTCCTAAGGCATCGGAGTCAGAGCCAGTTTTGGAATCTGAAGCTTCTGTTCTGTACCTGACTGTGAACACATGCTTCAGTCCCCCTACCTCCTTTCCTAGGACCCTTTTTCCAAATGGTGGCTGACTGACTGAATGACAGCCCTGCTTAACCACTGTCCAACAGACACCTTGCTCAATGCATCTGAGTGCCTGCTTCGCAGGCCTCTGTCACTCAGCCACTACTTGGGGAGAGGGATTCTGGGTAAGGGAAGTCTAAGTGGGATGAGAATGATTTGTGATTGGGTTGGATGATCAGGCATACCATTTTGGAACTCCTTTAGACCACCCAGGAGCCAGGGGTACACTGATGTTAAGAACTGGCTATAGTACAAGATTGTCAATTAATAGAAAACGTAGCCTTAGCTTGCCTGCTGATACAGGCCTGGGATGGTCAGTAGTCACTGACTCACAGACTATGGTCCAGAGACTGGTTTGTTGGGGGGTGCAGTTTAAAGCTGAAGCTGAGGAGGGTCACCAGTCTGATGCTGAGGAGGGGATGAAATCACCACTGCCTTCCTATCCTCCATGACCTGCCTGCTCATGGGACTGCACTGCAGTCCAGAGACAGTACTTTAGATTGCCACCTCCAGCAGCACATACAACATGCCCTGCTGTCAGACACCAGCAGGCATAAGGTAAAGGGCGAGAGAAGGGGTTTTCAACCAAGTTTGGGGAGGTAGGCAACATTCTGGGCAGCGCTGGAATTTAGACTCAGATTCTGATTCTAATTTGGACCAGGGTTTTTAGATTTGTAATGCTGACATTAAACATTGAAATTCTGAATTCTAAAGAAAGCTCATAATCCGATAAATGGATTTCTGTTCAAAAAATTCTGACCACCCCTAGTAAAAACAATTAAAATCCTGACAATTTACTTAATTTATTGGATACACTGGGCCCAATTCTAAAACACATGTTGCAATTTGCAGGCGTATGCAGGTTGCAACATGTGCCGCTGTGCCAGGGACTCTGCACCCTATTCCAAGACAGGCAGGGTCCAAGGCACTTACATCCTGTGACCTGCGGCAGCTGCAGGGTTGTGCCACAGAAATGGTGCAATGGACCTGGGTGCTGCAGACCACCAACCACAACGAACAGCCCCCTGAACTCTCCACCACTAAAAATGTCTGTGAGCCCCCATGGGCCATTGGGGGGATGGTGGTGTGGCAAAGGTTCAAGGGTGCCGCCCAAGAAAATGGACATGGGTGCCAATGAGTGCCACACTGGAATTGCAGGGGGGCATCTATGTGATCGGGGGAGTCCACTGGGCACATCTGTGTGCATGTTGTGGCACTGCAGAGGGAGCAACTGCCAACAGTCTTGGACAGATGCCCTTTAGACCAGCTAACTGCTGGTCTAACCCTGCAGTGCCGTAGTGTGTTTGAAATCATGTAAGTGGGTTATGGCAGCTGTCCTTTCAGAATAGGGTGCAGTTGCAACTGTAAGCCCCCCTTCCACCATGCCGTAGGGGCTGCAGCTGGCAGAAGGCCACTTGGAGGCAGGCCACCAGCTCCATGGTACAGGCCACCTCTCAGAATCACAACCTATGTAACGCATCTTGCAAGGTGTGACTTGTGCCATTGGGTTTGGCGCAAGTGACACTGCAACATATGTAACCCATATGAGAATCAGGACCTCTGTGTTCAACAGTAACCATCAGAAAAAAACAAAAATAGAAAGTACTCTAGGGCCCTGACATTTGAGATGATGGCACAGTGCTAACAGCAAAAGCAGTCCTCTAGGTGAATATAACATGTCTAAAAGTGGTTGGAGCCATATTCAATGGGCTCTGCGGAGCTGCACCAAGTGAATAGAACCATCACCCTACATACACTCATTGGCCATGGTGTGCAATGTCATGCTCAGGGGAAGAGCTAGAGGACAGCAATCAGTTCTTGTTCTTCTTAATCTCGCCTTAGCCTTTGTCACCACAAACCATGGCCTGTTGTTGGACATGCTCCAGGAGTATGTGGCGCTTGCCAGTAAAGTAATCTGCTGGACTGAGACCTACTGTACCTCAGTGGCAGGACACACAGGGTTATGTTGGGAGGTTTCTCTTCAGTACCAGTGTTGCTGCCCCATGACATACCATTTGGCTCAGTCCTTTTGCCTGCATTGTTTGCAGTGTATTTGCTGACCTGTGAAGGATCTTTAGACAGCATGGAATTGGATTTCACTGCTATGGAGATAATACCCAGCTGTATCTATCTTTTTCACCTGGTGTGCTGGGTGTGGTTGATGTGATAAATGGATGGCTCAGCTGAGATCCAGAAGCAGAGGTTAAGTCTTAACCACTATAAGACTGATGATTGCTGAGTCAGGTCAGAGAGGGGCATGGTAGCCAGTGAGCAAGGGATGGGGCTTTGACTTGGTTCCTCTGGTCTGGTGGCTGCATCAAAAGTGAAGAATCTCAGCCTCATTCTGGATGAGAATATGACGTTTGAGGCTCAGATGTCAGCAGCAGTCCTGAGTGTTTGCTACCATCACAGGAATATCATCCAGATCAAATCCCTGATCTCCCCTGAAGATGTGGTGACACTAGTGGACTCATTTGTGACTTCCAAGCTTGACTACTGCAATTTTTTTATACTGCAGGGTCAGTGGAGGTATGCTTCAGTGCCTGCAGATGTTGCAGAATGCAGCTGCTAGGCTGATGGCCAGCCTTTTAGTCATGCTGTTTCTTTCCAATGCTGCAGGATCTGCACTGGCTATCTGTAAAGGGGAGTATCTCTTTCAAAGTTGGCTTGCTAACTTACAAGGTCCTATATGGCATGAGCCCAGGTCACCTGAGTGAGTTCTTGTACCCGTATGTGTCCTCACACCCACTCCACTCCACTCCACTGAAGAGAGCCCTGGGTCTCCTTGCCCTGGGTTCCACAAGGATGCCCTTCTCCGCTCCACTGAGCAGCACCTCCTTGTGGTACTCAGGGCAAGAAAGAAAATCTCATAGGAATGGGCATTCAAGGAGGCAGGTCTGGTCCTTTGGTACTCGCTCTCAAGGTGCCTTAGGGAGGCCCCCAAGTGGAGACCTTTTAAAGGGGCCTAAACACTTCTTTTTTTTTCTCTAAGCATTTTGGGAATGATTTATTGCTTTTTATCCTGTGTTCATCCCAGCTCTGCCATGTGTATTATAGTGGTGCAGTTGTGTCCCTACAGTTAGGGCTGAGGAGGCACTTCAATATTAAACTCAAAATTTTGCACTTTGGTAACTTTTAAACTGTTCAATGTATTTTCATGCAAATTTGCATGCATCATCACCAAGGGTGGATCTCTGGATGTAGCAAGTTATGTTCCAGTCAGATGTGTGGTTTCTCAGTTCCAGAGAGGTGAAAAAGGCATTTTTTTACTCATTGACTTTTCTGAGAATTTTCTTTGAACTTGCCTACAGCCCAGATGGTTTGAAATCTTGGTCTGAAATTTTTAGCATGGAAAGGGATTAGCCCACATATGTGCCTTTTGCTAGTCTGGGGAAAAATACTAATCCATTTTTAAAGGGGCACTGTCAGCTTTGGTCGTCCGTTTTTGTGTATACGCATGTAGTAAGCTTCTTAGCACACAAGTATTAAAGACTGCTTCTATTATTGCCTCATATATAACAAACTGATGCAAGTTTTCTAGTTATGCTTATTTTTTAAAGATTTGCTTGCCGGTTGGGCTGACATAAACTCACCCACCACCAGGAAGCACATGTTGCATGAGCCCGAGCATCTGGAACAAGCGCGGTCATGAAGTGTAGTTTTTGGGCATGCAGCATGGAAAATTACGTTTCTCAGCAACATTGCAATCATCTAAGGTTCTGGTGGTGTGCATAAATAAAAACTGAGCGCCGAGAGTCAAGTAATTCTCTTTTTTAAAACGGGGCTGAAATCCCGCGCATGCACAAGGGCAGCATGCTCTTGCGCATATGCGAGATCAATACTCATGCTGCCCTTGCGCATGCGTGGGATTTCAGCCCCGTTTTAAAAAAGAGAATTACTTGACTCTCAGCGCTCGGTTTTTATTTATGCACACCACCAGAATCTTAGATGATCGCAGTGCAGCTGAGAAACGTAATTTCCATGCTGCATGCCCAAAAACTGCACTTCGTGACCGCGCTTGTTCCAGATGCTCGGGCTCATGCAGCATGTACTTCCGGGTGGTGGGTGAGTTTATGTCGGCCCGACCGGCAAGCAAATCTTTAAAAAATAAGCATAAGTGGAAAACTTGCATCAGTTTGTGATGTACCAGGGAATAATAGAAACAGTCTTTAATACTTGTGTGCTAAGAGGCTTACAACTTGCGTATACACAAAAATGGATGACCAAAGCTGACAGTGCCCCTTTAAGTTACTGCATTTTTAAAATTTGAAAAAATAATTTCTGAGCATGCTCAGTAAACACTAAAAGATAGCAGTATGAAATGAAAAAGGAATCTTGTTTCATAAGGGGAAAATTCCTTTTTGGTTTGCTGCCATCTTGTTTCTGTTTTTTCCTTAAAAAACATTTTCAAAAGCTACAAAAACGACATCCTCGAGAGATACCCCATTCAAATGATTGCTTTGGCAGCACCTTACCTCTACCAGTAGTTGTGACTGTTTCTCCTATTAGGACCTCCTCCCTTTGTTCCACAGCTTAAGGTGGCTCACAATGTTCTTCCACTCCTAACTACTTGCTTCTGCAGTCCCCTTTGCTCACCCTTTTCCACCCCTTTCCCCCTCTCCTCTCTTTTCCCTCCTTCCCCCACCATGCTTACCCTCACCCCCACCCTGGCTCTCTCTAAATCCTATCCATGTTTCTCTTCCTAGCACTTCTCCCTCACTCCTCACACTCTGACAATGGCCCTCCAGCCTGCTTACACCTCCTGGGTCTTCCCTGTACTGGTCCTCTCACTACCTGTGCTCTTACAAAAATGTCACCCTAGAACTTTGCCTAGCTCTACTGTAATAGGCTGGTCACTCCTTTTGAAACACTGTTAATAGTTATTTCATCTTCCCTATATGTGTTATTTTGATTCTGAGTAATTTTGTTGACCTTTGTATGTTTTGTTACCCTCCATTTTGACGTAGAACCTTTGTAAATGAGCTGTTACTGCTCAAAGTTAATGTAACCTGAGAACTAATAAATAAATAAATAAATCCCAACACACCTAGCTGGCTGATTGGGACCACCTTAGGTGTAAGCTGCACTTCACAGTTGCAGACATGCCATGGACATTTGTGTTTTTTTTTTTACTTTTATGAATCTTTTTGAGACCACGTGATATGAAAAATGAATCTTTTTTCATATCACGAGTCATGAGAAAGGATCCTTTTTTGTGACTAGAGAATTCTTTCTTATGTTTCCGATTGCCAACTCTAGTAGTGTAATGATTTTCCCTGGTGTCTAGTGGCACTCCCCCCACCTTCAGATACCCCTACACCTTCATTTCCTTGGTGTCAAGTGGCACCCCCCACCCTCCGATGTCTATTTTCCCTGTTATTAGAACACTATTTTCCTGATGTCTAGTGGTACCCCCCACCCTCTGATCTCCATAATCTTTCATTTCCATGGTGTATAGTGGCACTCTCCCCCATCCTCTGAGCTTTATTACCCAATTTCTTTTTTCCCTGGTGTCTAGTGGCACCCCCTACCAACTAATCATGGTCCCCATTAAAGATATATTTCCCTGGTGTCTAGTGGCACCCTCACCCACCAATTTCTGTCCCCACCTGCAGATGCTGTCACTAACCTGAAATGAAGACAATCATCCCTCATGGTTTTGTCAAACTCCTAAAACAGTACTTTGCCAATCAGTTTCCCCAACCCCACCTCCCACTCAGCACCCCACATCCCCAGTACACCTCTACACACCACCACTCACCTCAGCAGGTCCCAAGTTCAAGATCCACTCTCTGATTGATGACAAATCTTGCTGCTGGAACCAGCGACAGCAATATGAGAGACTAAGGTAAATGCCGTTCAGTGTGTTTCAATAGAATTTCAACGTTGGTACATAACCACCATTTTCTTGACATTTTGACCTCAAATTTGTAACACAGCCTTTAGGGACCCACCTCATGAACAATATGACTGCTGTTATGGAACTCTTACCTGAAAGATGATTCTGCAGTCACTTGATAAAGTCACCTTTCAGGCAGGATTTGCATAATGACAGTCATACTGTTCATAAGGTGGGGTCATAAGATGTCTATGTTGAAAATTTGGGGTCCAAATATGTAAAAATGGCAACGTTATGGCCATGGTTTGCAATTTTGCTATGCGTGCTCATAATTTTGGAAATTTAAAAGACTTTGATCCAAAATTTTCAACATAAACTTCTTATTATACCACCTCATCTATGTAACAGCTTTCATTTTTCAAATCCTAGTCAAAATGTGTTTTCACACCTGAGGCATAGAATGGCACTGCAGTTGTATGGAATTACGTTTTGGTTTTTATATCCGTGGTGTCCCTCACACTCTGATCACTGTCCCCACGGTTATATTTTTATATCCGTGGTGTTTAGTGGTGCCCCTCACACTCTGATCACTGTCCCAATGGATATATTTTTATATCCGTGGTGTCTAGTGGTGCCCCTCACACTCTGATCACTGTCCCCATGGTTATATTTTTATATCCCTGGTGTCTAGTGGTACCTCTCACACTCTGATCACTGTCCCCATGGGTATATTTTTATATCTGTGGTGTCTAGTGGTGCCCACCACCATCTGATTGCTGTCCCCATGATGATTCTCCATGTCTCTGGTGTTTAGTGGCATCCCCACCCTCTGATCATTGTCCCCATGCATTTACTTAATTTCTCTGGTGGCCAGTGGTACCCCCTCACCCTCTGATCACTGTCCCCATCCACCTCTTTAATTTCCTTGGTGGCCAGTGGTACCCCCCCAACCTCCAACACCAATAACTTCTTTGGTGGCAGCAGTGTCACCCTTGGTCCATCCCTTTATTTGCTGTAAATGAAAAAACATTCCTCAATGTATTTTGAACTTTCTTCTGTAAAAAAACGCAACATTACAGATCCTACCCACACCCCCTTATCCTACCACCCACTGTGCACCTACCTCTCCATACCCCATGACATCCACACAGACTGCTATTCACCTGGGAAGGTCCCAGGTTTACAATTTACTCCTCCAATGGAAGACACATCTTGCTGCTGGAACCAGCGACTGCAATATGAACTAAGGTAAATGCGCTCCTATGTACAATATTTCAATGGGAAGGGGTTAACTTTCAGCCACAATGCTGCCATTTTTTGAGATTTTGGCCCCCAACTTTCAACATGGCTGTTTGGGGACCCCACCTCATGAACAATATAACTGTTATTAGGCAACTCCCAGTGCAAAGGTGATAGTGTGGTTGGTTGGTGAAAATCACCTTTCCACTGGGATTTGTGTAACGACTGTCATATTGTTCATGAGGTGGGGTCATAAGAAGGCTATGTTAACATTTTATGGCCAAAATAAAAAAAAAATGGCTGCATTATGTGCATTTGTTGCAATCTCGTTATGCACGCTAGTAACTTTACAAATGTTCAATATTTTCACCTCCTGTTTTCAACATTGTCTTCTTATTACCTCACTTCATGTATTCCATAGCTGTCAGTTTTCAAATCCTGGTCAAAATGTGTTTTTGCACCTGTGGCATAGAATGGTGTTGTGGTTGCACAGAATTACATTTTGATGGGGATTTCTAAATGTTTGTACTATGTACATGCTGTGAGGTCGTAAGAAGGCTATGCCAAAAATTTGTGGTCAAAATTATGTAAGATGGCACAGTTATGACTATTTTATGCAATTTCTCTATGCCTCCTAGTAATTTTGGTAATGTTACGTAGTTTTGAGCCCACATTTTCAACATTGCTTTCTTATTATACCACCTTATGTATGCCACAGCTGTCTTTTTTCAAATCCTGTCCAAAATGTGCTTTTTACACCAGTCCTGTGGATTGGCATTGCGCTCGTGTTGAGTTACATTTTGGTGGGGATTGTAACATTTTTGGTACCAGGAATATGAGATGGGGTAATAACATGGCTATGGTGACAATTTTGTGACTGGTTGTGCTATGTCTGGAAGTGCAGAGGCCGTAGGTCCCTGTGCTTCCACAGTTAGATACATATACACATCTATTGAGGGATGGGAGTGCAGGGTCCTTTCGGCCCTGCATTCCCATAATAAAGTAACAATATGATTACACTATCTCAAAAAGTAAGGAAATAAATTGCAAAAAATGGTGTTAATGCATCAATTGGGCAAAGTGACAAGAGTAGGGAAATGTGGTGTTAGGGTTTCCAACCCTAACACCCCACTTCCACCCTTCACAGACCAGGGGGCGGCATTGGGGTTGGCAGCCCTAATGCTCACCCCATTCTCCAATGCTGTACCCACCCAGCTTATTTTCTAATGGAATGGGGTGACCGTTAGGGCTGCCAACCCCAATGTTTCCCCCGATGCCTCTTGGTCTGTGCAGGGTAGGGATGGGGTGTTTGGGCTGGAATCTGTAATGCCACATTTCTCTACTTTTCTTGCCTAACTAATGCATTAACAAAGTTTTTTGCAATTTTATATTCATTGCAAAAAAACTATCTTAATGCACCGGTTAGGGCACCACAAAAATATGGAAATTTGGCTTTAGGGATTCAAACCTTAACTCCCTACCCCACTCCAAGCAGTAAAAGGCCAAGACCACTCAAGCAACCATGAACCACAATCATTAAGTAAGACAAACAACACACAAGTGTTATCAGATGACACAAATGCAGTTGCACCTTGTGCTACCTTTGTTGATTTGTATCTGTTCACAACACATACGCACCCACTTCTGGCAGCAATTAAAAATCCACAATACTGAAATTACAACCCTAATTCTGTTTGCAGAAGAATAGGCTCCTGCAGCCACAGATACAAATCCACAATACCAAATTACAACTGCTCTTTAGTGTATAGAAGCACAAGCCCTTATGAAGCCATCTGTTCTCTAGCCATAGCTACTCATCCACAATGTAAGGCATACACTCAGCTCTGTCTGCATGAACCTGCACTTCTGCAACCACAGGTGTACAAAATACACACTGACCTCTGGCTTCAGAAGTGCAGGAAGCACAAAATCCATGACACCAAAATGGCAACAGTACTTCTGTCTGCAAAAGTGCAGGCACCTGGGGGGTCTGCACTGCTTCGGCCACAAATGTAAAACATATCCACTAACTTCTGGCAGCAGAAGAGCAGGCACCGGTGAGGCCTGCAGTTAAGCAGCTGCATGTAGAAAACCATGAACTAGTGAATCCAGCTATGTAGCGAGGTACCACCCGCTACTCCCTTAGGCCAGCAAAAAGTAGCTGTTTAATCTAAACTGAACTTTGAAAGGTAACATTTTACTTTTTCAGGTAACTGTTACACCTAGACAAAACTGAATCCCAGTAAGGACGTGTGGTAAGGACCGCTTGGCACCAGTGCCTGGTCTCAGGGATGACTCCAAAGCTCAAGGGTGGCTAAGTGACTTATTGAGAACCACCCAATGCACATGTGGGTTGTGGAGCACTGGCTCATGTGTGCAGGATGTGTCAAGCTCATTCACTGCTCATCACTCTAAATAATAATAAAAATTAAAAAAATAAAACCTTATTTTTATGGTGCTTTTCAAGAACCAAGGCACCTTACAATTAATTAAAACATATCATAATACACAACACATAAATATTATAAAACAGGAAGTGCAGATAAATTAAATCCATCAGTCAACAAATGTGTGTTGCCAGAGGTATGTTTTCAATGATTGTTTGAATGACCCCCATGGTTGCACACTCCCTTAACTGGTAGGGTAGAGAATTCCAAAGGGATGGGGCCCCGTGCATAAATGCTTGGGTCCCAGAAGATTTTAAATACACCCTTGAAATCTCTGACAACCCCTTGTCAGCTGAGCGGAGTGAATTGCCTGGGGCAATAAGGTACTAGAAGCTCTTTCAGGTAATCTGGGCCCTGTCTGTGTAGTGCTTTCTATGTCAAAAGACCGATTTTAAAGGTAATCCGCCACTGTATTGGCAGCTAGTGCAGACCATGTAGCACCAGAGAAATATGACAGGACCAGGAGGTTCCCATCAAAAGCCGGGCTGCAGTGTTCTGCACTAGCTGCAAGTGGTGGATTTCCACATCAGGTAGCCCTAGGTACAGGGAGTTGCAGTAGTCCAGACGCAAGGACACAAAGGCATGGACCAATGTGGGAAGATCGCCAGACGGAACAAGGTGTTTAACCCTGGAGATATTCCTCAGGTGGTAAAATGAGGTCTTGATGATGGCCAACATCTGTGATTGAAGCTTCAGACCCTCGTCAAAAATTACCCCCAGGTTTCGCACCCTTTCAGAGCTCAGGAGTGATAGGGCCCCCAGAAAAAGACCCGAGGGCGAACCTACCCCCAGCCCCCCCATCCAGCATCCCGAGTCCACAACTAGCACCTCAGTCTTTTCCGAGTTTAACTTCAACCAACTTGAATCCATCCAGTCCTGGATTTCTGCAAGGCGGTTTTTAAAGACCGAGAGAGCTCTGTCCTGCTCGGGTACAAAAAAAGGTAGAGCTGGGTATCATCAGCATAGCATAGTAAATGTTAGGCACTACTGCCTTGCCCCCTTTGGACAGAAAGGTGGGGGCATGAACTGTACCCTGACCACAACACAAGGAACCCCTCCTGCAGTTCACCCACCTATGCAAAGGACATCTCTTGCTTACTGCCTGTAATAATTGCATCATCACTGTGGGGGACGTATCCCTTGATCAACTGTCTTTGTCCCTCAGTAGCCATACAGACAGGCAAAGAGCTTCAAGGTATGGTGTCACTGTGGTCTCGTGTGTAGAAGATCCTGGCAGAGAAAGTGATGTCCACGGAAGTGTGACTGGCCTTCTTCTTGACCTATTGAGGACTATCACCATTACTGTGATCTTCATGGGCCCTGCCCTCAGGAGTACTCTCTGTTGGTACTTCCAGGAAGCCAACTGAGTTGGTCAGAATGTCAAGTAAGAGTTAGTGTACATGTGGCAGTCAGGGTTTATGGCGAGACACTGTGTGATCTGCCACAAAAGGTGTCCCTTCCTCTGAAATGAACTTCATAAACCTTGGGACAAGGCAATGTCACTCCACCTGAATGAGTGTCATCTATCTGGACTGACATGCCTGATAGCTCTGAGTGCCACCCAGACAAGTGGAGTTTCCGCTTGCCATCCGGGTGAGTAGCTGAGACTGCCAGTGTGCCATGCTCCGCTTATCACAGTATTCTGAACCTCACTGATTAGTGCCAACATTTAGAGTAACCAGGCATGGTCAAATACTCTCCTCTCCATCCTCAACTGAGGCAGCGCCTGCTTTTTTGCATCTTTGTGAGTTATTTGAAAATAGCCACATTTGGCCTGAAACTGCATTCTAAGGTTGCAGGTTGACTGGTCCTATGTACAGTATCTAGGACCTCTCTCTAGAACAGGGACCTGCCAAATCTCCTCCAATGTGCACCGAGTTTAAGGGGTGAAGAGCATTGCACTGGCTGTCATGAGTGAAGACTGGCTGGCTGATGTCCCAGTTTATGAAAGCTATTTTTTTTTTTAACTGTGCTCCAGTATTGAAGTGGAGTCCAGATTGCTAGGTTCCTAGCACAGAGCCTGAACCAGTACCCTGCTGCCTCTCACTCAGTAAGGTATGAATTAGATTGTCATGTCCGTGTCTGGCAGCATCTGAGTTAGGGTGTGGGAGACAGAAGTCAGTCGATAAACTCTGTGGGCCACTGCCTAAGGCAAAATTGTGCCCACCTTAATGTACACCATCCTTTGATTGAGGTGCCGGCATCTCCATGGGACGCCTACCTGCAGATCCCCCCCCCAGCCCTTGTAGCCTGATCTGCTAGTTGGGTGTAGACAGAGCCTGTATACCTATAGACCTGATAGGGACATATGTCTCTGAATCACCCATAGGTGGCTGAGGTACCTAGAGTGGTCTCCCCAAGACAGAATGGGGGCTGTGTAAGGGGAGTGGAAGGGGTGGTCCTTCACGCTGAAATGTGGTAGCCTCATGTAACCCCCCAGTCAGCACATGGTACGCTGTCCATTGGTCCCCGCCTACTGACCTATCAGCTGTATAGACCTCAGAACTGGAGCCCTTGCACTTTAAGCCTAGGCTTTGTATTGGTGATTGCAGCTTGAAAACCTCCAGCTACATGCTTATCTTGCTACCTCCCTTGTCAGCAAATCAAGGACGAGGCCTAGGATGATCAGAGATGAGTTACCCAAATCAGGGACACCTCTGAAAAATAGTGATATTAGTGCCATATTTTGTATGCAATATGCAACTTAGTGTAACCCCTAGGTGGTGCTATCCCAAGGGCTACTACCCCTGCCTGCTTGGCTAGTAGCAGGTTAAGAGGCCTGAGTTCTGAAACGGGTGCCTCCACTCAGAGGTCAGGGATCGTGGTGGTCAAGCTAACCTGGGCACAGCCCTCTGGAACACTGTAACCCCCCTCTTTTCCTGCTAGTGGCCCAAACACTGTACAATAATCACTTTCACCATACCCCTTGTACACCATACAAATACCCACACTGTTTGCACTTACCACCAGGGCAGGTTCCTCTAGCTCAACCCTGGGGACCCCCTGTAAAACAAGGTTATGCAAAGCAAATAGCAACAGTACAGTACTCTTGGCACAAACTGGAACCACAGTTAAGTTAAATGCAGAAAAATTTAGATCTGATTTATTCAGGGGACTTGAATAAAGGGAGGGGTGAAATCAGGTTAATTGGCTTAAAGGCTATGTCAATCAAACAGTTATGCATGCTCTTTAACTCCCCACACAGTCACACCTCTGGGTACTCAGGTAAAAAATGATGGGCTAGCCAGGACTGTTGCCCAGGGTGGGCTGGCATCGCAGATGGTTGGGGCCCTGTGGTGGAAGAAAACAACATGCACAGTACACGCTATTTGTAATCCAGAGCCGGAGGGCTCAGTTAGTGAAAAAAAAAAGAAACAACAAGACAATCAGATGACACACTTAGATTAAGCTGTTGTTTCAGGGAGCTACCTTGATGATTAGTCGCGATACCCAAGACTGGACACAGGCTGGACAAAAATCGAGACTGCAGGTGGTTGATCTGGGGTGCCAGGAGAAGCAGGGCCCACACGATTCACCAAGGCATCATTCCTGTTCAAGCGTGGAGCAGGGGGCTGATCCCCAGGCAGGTCTCTCGTCGATGGCATCTTTGTGCAGTGGGCAGTCTGGCTGGGCCAGTGTGGCAAGGTCCAGGCCAAATAGAGATGAACATGGATTCAGCCTGTTTGAGCTGTATGCAGCCTCCAGCAAGCAGAACACAATTTACAGTGTGGAACCAAATCATGACCCACTAGCAACACACAGCACGTTTACATGTAAGGTATTCTACTGTACCAGGCAAACCGCTCTTCAGTCACAATCCCAAAGTCTCTACACACACTGGGAGTTCAAAGATAGCTGGAAATCCTGACAGGTCGATTGCATTCAGCAAATCTTCGGTCTTCTTCAGGTTGAGCCTGGTCACAAATTAGTAGCTTACTTCGTTCCCACAAACTCAGATTTAGTCCAGAAACAATTTTCTCCTCCTTCTCAGGGCAGTTTAGGCAGACATGAAGACCAAAAGCTCAAGCCTTTCTACAGTTCTCCCATGTGAAACCACACAGACATCTGCTCTACTGTCTTGAGCTGTTGCTTCCTCAACTTCTAACTGAAATCTGACTTCTTCTTCTCGCCGCTTCCATAAGTCAGGGTGCAGTAAAATAGCTAGGAAACTTGGTCCGAAATAAAGCTTTTCTTATCTTCCAGTTCTAAAGAATTAAAGGCAGGCAGGCCAAACTCAGCCTTCCTGCCAAGTCCCCACTCTTCCCCATGGGCAGCGGCTCCACAACCTGGAGCTATTCACTCTTTGAGCTCCAACCCAGTTCTGCCCTCTGTTGCAGGCAGCCCGGGAATTTCTCTCGAGTCCAAAAGGTTCGGTTGGCTGATTCCTCTGTCAGTCATAACAAATGCTCCCCCTCCAGGGCAGTTTAGGCACCAAAAGCCCAAAACTACAATTCCTACAAATTTTACTCCACCAAACCCCTGTAGGCAGGCTCCATTTTAGAGTCCCAAAGTACTGATTGGTCCAATTCAACAGTCCAGGACCAAGATGGTGGAGATAAACAAAACAGTCCTTGCTGCAAAGAAGGCAGGTTAGAGAAACTACATTATCATTATCACTCTAATAGATTCTCAGCAAACAGTTAAATCTTTTGACAGAGCTCCCTCTGTGCAATTAGCGATGGCAGAAACAGAGCGATTATCAGGCAGCCCGAGTGGCACTCAAGCATAGAAACACTCAGCCCCCCCTCCCAGATCAATTATTACTGCAATCTAGGCAGCTCTTAAAGTGACAGTACTCAGGGGCTATACAGGCACTCACTAGCAATAACATTTAAACGGTTACAACGCAGGACACCAGCCTGGCAGAGGGCATTTAGGCAAGCTCAAGGAAGACTTTTTGGGACCCCCCACTTGTGGGGGGGCTACACCAGTATGAACTGTACTTTCTTAATGAGAACTAGTTTGGAACACCAATGGTTGTCCTTAATCTGTGGATCAAATCACTACCCGTCAACGGCAGAAATGCCACATGACAGGATAGGTGGAACCAAGCAATTTCCAAGTCAAAATTGGAACATCCCTGCAAATCAGGAACAGTTGAGAGGTAGGGCTGCATGGTATAGTTTAAGCAGTGTGACTGCCAAGCCTGGAACTGGTTCACCATGGGCAGGTAGAGGAGCCTTGTGGCCCTGTCTGCCATTGCCTTGTATATTTCTATGAACTATGCTGACAGATAATGACAACTGCAGTGCTAGAGCACCCTGTGGTGCAAGCCTTGGAACTGCACAGTGCCATCTGTATTGTTACTTGTTCCGGTGAAGCGCATGTGGTGACCTCCAGCATAGGGCTAGTCACTAGTACAGGCCATCCCAATCTGATTGCCCATAAATGTTTGAATTTATTTATTTATTCTTTGTTAACTGGGTAAGGCTTTGGGCTGGTAAAGTGGCTTGCTGAGTCATCCAGTATGCAAGTGGAGGTTGTGGGACTCAAACCCAGGTCTGTTGGATGTTGCAAGCTCTTCATAGGTTATTACTCTAACCTCTAGGCTATGATACCAGCCTGCTAGCATACCACCCAAGTTTCCCCACGATTTTATGGCTTATTGGTGCTGCGACCTGCTTTGGAGTGGATGCTACATTAGGGTCCAGTCCTTAGGGAGCTGCTGGTGGAGATGTTATGTGAAGGCCTCAACCTGCATAGGGGGTTCTGGTAGGATGCTATTTCAGGGCCCTAGTCTAGAGTGCGCCCCTGTCTGAAGTTCTGGGAAGCTTTGTGCTGTTTGTTGGATAACAGGAACATGCAGAGAGTCATAAGAAACATCCTATGGTTAACACACGCTTGTATGAGTCGATGTGCTATGTGAAATAGACAAGAGTAGAGAAAGGTAAAAATTATATACAGAAGAAATACCTGAGAGTTGGGGAGTGATCAAAGATTGTGTCCAGCCTCTAGAGATGCTTGAAGTTAACTGGAGAATGTTCTCATGGCTGGAGACTTGGCCTCTGGCGCTACAAAAAAAAATTAAAGTTGTGCATCAGCCAATCGGATGGATAGAGGATTACCCATTTGTGATTAATTCTGAGCACCAAAAAGGTTGCATGGGATAATGGAGAAGTTCCTTTACTCTTTCTGAGCAATGCAAGTGCAATGCTAAAATAAAAACATGGATGAAGATGATGTATTAAAGCAGCATGCAACTCAAACAATGGATCATTTATTATGTTGTCTTGTGAGCAAGTGCAAACAACATATTGCAGTAGCTTGGAATAGCAGGTTTTGGAGGTGTGGTCGGGTTGTGGCCAATGGCGTGACTGCTTTTTCGGGCTGGGCTCTGTGGCATCAATGAAATAGCACACTGTCTATGACAGCAGTGCAAAAGCGTGTCACCAACTTGAAACAATTTTGCAGCTGCAATGAGGGAGCAATCCCTCATTGCAAAGTGTGCCTTGCCTGGTGTACCATTTTAATAAACATAGCGGCAGCTGTCACCGTTCACCTCTCACAGTCCCACAAGCTGACATGGAGGGTGCCCAATCCCCAGGTTGGCATGCCACCTCCCCAGTTCATTTGCCAAAGGGGGAGCCCAGTCCCCATTGGCATGATGTCCCTCTAGCTGAATTTGTTTGCCGAGGTGGTGCCCAATCCCCCTCGGCATCATGCCCCCCAACATAGATCCATTTTCTTTGTCAATGGGTACCCAATCCCTGCCGGCTCCAGTCCCCCCCCAAAATACCCAGGTGGCACATTGGGAGCCACCCCAGTGTGCCAAATGTTTCTGAAAAAAAGAAAACCTTCCCGCAAAGTTTTTTTTTTTTTTTGTTAAAACCTGTAAACAAGACAATAGTCCCTTATTGTCTGCCATTCCCGCTCCCCCAAACCGGAGCCACCATCTGTGCACCCCACCTCCCCAAACACCCCAACCCCATACTTACCTCCAGAGCCCGGCACGAAGATTTTCAGTGGAGCAGGAACATGTCTGCGCTCTGCAAAGCCGACCATGAACTGAAAAAATGCCAGTAAGCTGTATAATAGCATCAGTGGGGGGTTTCAACTTAGGTGGATATCTTGGCCATTTTTGTGACTTTTGGCACTAAATTTTCAACATGGTGTTCTTGGGACACCACCTCATGAACTCAGTCACTGTCATGCCGTTATTCAGTCCCAAAAGTTGATTTCGGGGTTACTACGTAGAATCACCTTTCGGGATCAAGTAACAAAATGGCATTGTCACTGTTCATGAAGTGGACTCCCAAACAGCCTATGTTGCAAATTTGGTGAAAAATTCACAAAAATGACGGTGTTATGAGCATGCAATGAGCAGTTTCCATGCATGCTCATAAGGTTGAGAATCTTACATATTTTCACTCCAGATTTTCAACATTACCATTTTTTTCACACTTCCTTATAAACAGTACAGCTGTCATTTTTTACATCCTGCCTGAAATGTGTTTTTGCACATCTGGTGCACAATGGCGTGTTTGAGGTGAGAAATCAATGTCTGGGGCTGAGTAAGAAAATCATAGTAACACTGTTCATGAGTAGAGATCCCAAAATACCTATGTTGGAAATTTGGTGACAATATTCTATAAATTGACTATGTTATAGGTGTGCATTGCACAGTTTCTACACAAGCTTGTAACTTCAAGCATTTTTAATATTTTCACTCCAGATTTTCAACACTGTCATTTTTGCACATCTCTTTATGAACAGTACAGCTGTCATTTTTCACATCCTTCCCAAACTGTGTTTTGCACATCTGGCTCACAATGGCGCGGTCACTGTGGGAAATCAATGTTCGGGACAGATTAAGAAGATCATGGTGACATTGCTCATGAGCAGATGTTCCAAAATGCCTATGTTGAAAATCTGGTGAAATAATTCTGCAAAATGACCGCACTATGAGTGTGCATTGGACAGTTTCCACGCACCCTCGTAACTTTGAGAATTTTTTATTTTTTCTCTCCAGATTTTCAACATTGCCTTTTCTTCACACCTCATTATGAACAGTACAGCTGTTATTTTTCACATCCTGCCTAAAATGTGTTTTCACACATCTGGCACAGAATGGGGGGGGGGCACTGTGGGAAATCAACATTTGGGACAGATTAACAAAATCACAGTGCCACTGTTCATGAGTGGAGGACCCAAATGCTTTCATGAGGTGGGATCAAATTAATGTCATGTTGAAAATGTGGAGTGCAAATACCAACAAATGCCCAGAGCGTTAGTGTTTCTAACCATAACTTCCCACCCTGTAGAGACTGACAGGTGTCAGGGGTGTGCCTTTGGATTGTCAGCTGTAATGCTCACACCATTCCACCCCAACCCACCCTGCAGCCACTGACAGACATTAAGGTGTGCCTTGGACTCTTCAGCCCCAAACTTCACCCAATTCTCCTATACTGCACCTATCTTGATGCCTTTACTTATGGAATGGGGTGAGCATAAGGCCCGATTATCCCAAGGCACAATGTGACACTTGTCAGAGTCTGCAGGGTAGAGTGTGGTGAAATGACAAGAGCGTTATGGCTGATGACCCAAAGGCACGCCTCAATGTCTATCAGTCTCTACAGGATGGGGTGGGGTAGATGTTGGTTCCATACTTCACTGCCATTCCTATTATGCATTTCTCTAACTTCTGCACTTGCCAATGCCAATGCCAGCAAGACAACATTCGACATTGACAAATGCTTGTTCTTCAGGTGTTCTTATATTGCCCTCTTGTGGCCTTTTTTTAACTAAATGGAAGAAGATAAAGTTTCAAAGCATTTCTTGTAAACAATTGATTTTTGGTAACCTTGGAAGAATCTGGACTCAGTGTGACCCAAATACATCATTGATTATATTTCCACACTTGAACTTGTGTATTTGGCAAACTAGATGCCAGAGAAAAGATTTGACATTGTAAGCATTGTCACAGTTTATGAGGAATGAGAAGAGATATATGAGACAGTAGATAAACATGGATGCATAAGGACAAGTTTCAAGCAAATTGGCAAGGAAACATGTATTGTTTAATGGGATCCAAAGGTATTAAGTGGGGATATGACTGGTATAGCATGCAGCACTGTGCAGTGTGACATCTGCAGTGTGTTATGTATTGGTTCGAATTTCTGGATGATGTGTTGTAATGGACATCTTTAAAAAAACAAAACAAAAAAAAATTGCCCCTACTCTTTTTGAGAAGAACCATGGGAACTTTAACTTCTGCCTGAGCAACCACCAGGACAGGCATACAGGACTTCTGTTTAACATCTCATTCAGAAGACAGGAACATAGGAGAGCAGCACCCCCTTATTCTGCACTGCAGTGTCAGTATTGGGATTTATCCCAAGATAGTGAAGAGGGGCTAGAACCCACAATCTTCTAATTTTTTTATCTCAAACAGCAGTGTGCAACCTGCTGAGCCATTTAGACTGCTTTTATAAGAGTACCTGGAATGGTTTCATTTTCTTTATTTCATCAACCAAGATAATACAAATATTGTGGCTTTTTCAATAAAAACAAAAAGAAGAAAAAATTTGTAGGAAACATGTGACAAACATTTCTTAAAAAAAATATAAAATGTATAAACAGTGCTGGCCAGGGGTCCAGATAATTATTTTTGGGTGGAAGTCAAATACTTCCATGGGGTGAAATTTGGAAGTCATTCCAATTTTGCTGTAGTCAAAATACTTCCAGGTGTCAACTTTTGAAAGCCAAAATAATTCCAGACAGTCCACAATTTTTGGAAGTCGAAATATTCCAAGCCCACCACAAACAACCACCCTCCACCCACCCAAGCACCAAGTCCAGTCCAACCCTCCATCCCCTCTCTCATAATCATGGACCCAACAGCTGACCTTTAATTCTGTTTTCCATTCTGCAGTTTAGTCTGCTCAGATCAGTCGAAAGTAGGCATTTTCAAACATAATATGACAATGACATTTTCATTTATGCAGACATCACAGACATGCACACATGCAGCACTGAATGGCTAAGGACTCTGGGAGGCAATTTAAACAGCTTTTAGAAATATCCATTGCTCGCTCAGGTTATGGCCCAGCCAGGCACCAGTAATAATGGGCAAATTAAAAAAAGTCACACACAAAAAAAATCACCTTCTTAGTACACACCAGCTTTACAGTACCTAACACAACCTGACCTGGATCCTTCTTTTTAAATTCAATATACTTTATTGCATTTATATTTCAACCATAAGGAATACAAGGTAAATGACAGAGCTTGACTCAAGAAATATGAACTGGAGCCTTAGTGTTATATTGGCTCAACTAATATGTCAATACTATACTAACAGTCCTACTTTCCTCCCCCCTCCCAATTTCTGATACTAACTAAAGAACCCCCCCCCTTAAGTTCTATTTATGGAACTCTAAGGTAGGCACCAGGCTACTTACTGAAGCCTGTACCTGTTTATTAACCAATCAGTCTATGGAGCTGTCTAACAACATAATGAAACTACTATTACTACAATCCTTCTAGTGGCCATAGTGGGTAAGTAAACATAAGTCAAGCCCTCGAGGGAAATGGTTATTCAGGTTTGGAGATGGAGTATAATGTATAAAGTCTATCCCATTTTTTATCAAAACTGGATGGGATGTGCCTAAGGGAGGCTATCATTTTCTCTACCCTCAGGTTAAATAATAATTAATTTTTTTTTTAAACTAATTTTTCCCTCCAGTCATGGTCAGCAGGGGCCTCTGTTAGGCAACCTGCCAGCTCCTGCCCAGCCTGAAGCCCTCCTGCCTGTACCTTCTCTCTCCTCCTGTTCGACACTACACTCGGCACCCCCAGCTTAATCCCTCCAGGATGGGGACACCCCTCCCTTGGGCATACTTCCTAGTCAGTCTCCGGTGTGGGGGAGGAGCCGGGTGGAGGAACCTGGGAGGTCAGGCAGGCTGGACCTGGCTGTGGGCATGGGGGCCAGTGCTATCGCCTACCCCTGCCAACCAGGTTTTTCCTTGTTCTGGTGCTCGTGTCCCCCCCGCATGGGCACGCCCCTGACACAATGGCACATGGCAACCCTGCCTTGTATCAGGCCATGCTACTTGTGTGCTGCCATCATGCTGCAGAGCTCCCAGTCTCCACCAGGAGCCACTGGCATGCCAGAAATCCCCAATCTTCCACCTCCCTGGGGAGGAGAGCAGCCCAGTGGGTGCTTAGTCCTCAGCTGCCCCCTGCCGAGCCCCAGCACCCAAGCTCGCTCCCAAACTCGGGTTGGCAGCGTAGCATGAGGTGTGTTGTCCAGCGCCTCAACCCTCAGCATCACTGGGCCGGTTAATAATAATTCATTTAACTATTCAGAGTATGAAATTACTGTGGAATCCTTCCAGTGTTTTAATATCAGTTTTTTCACTGAATGCGAGTGTAAGCCCCCCAACCCTGCCTTTTGCAAATGACAGGAGGTATGTTGTCTGAATCTGACAGCATTACCAGGTGGGGATTGGGTTCGGGGAGGAATAGATTACTCGGCACAAGGGCTAGGTTTGGCTACTCTGTACAGGGGTACCCAAGTAACACCGAACACAGGAAGCAATAACTGTAATGTCCAATACCAGCAATAGGATTCTAAACTGTGGCTTTATTCACTTCCAAACAGAACAAACAAAGCATAGACTGACCCCCACGGGGCTACACTTCTGGTAATGCAGATTAAGAGAATCAAGAACACTTCTTCAACACTTCAGCCCTTAGGCTCTGAATCCACAGGGCACACAGCCTGGACTTGCATGCTGCTTTGGGTACACAGCCCGGACTTGTATGCTATTCTGGTTTTCCCTGGCTCAGCTCCCCTGCTGGCCACTCGGACACCTTCCATATGACATGGAAACCTTTTCTGGTGGCTCCCTAAACCACCTAAGTGCACCTTCCATTTGTCATGGATACATTTTCTGGTGGCTCCCTAAACCACCTAAGAGCACCTCAACTCTATCAGGGAATTCTCCTTTTAATCCCACATCTGGGTACTTTCCTCAGGCACTGGCCAAGTACCTGAGAGAAAGTAAAGTGCCACATAGCAAATCCGTAGAGGTGAATTTGGTTACTACTGATGGGGGGTCTCTCACCACTCTCTCCCTCAATTCATAGCCGGCCATTTCTCTGGATAGCAAACATTTTATTTTGTAAAGCTTGGCAATGTAGATTAAGGCTAAATGTATGTCATATTTCCTCTACTTGTCCAGCTTTCCCATTGTGCTGGACTTGAACATACTTTTACTTGGCATAGCCCATTGCTTTAGGCCCCCCACTGATTAAGCAGTTCAATCCCCACTTTACTTCACTCTTTGTGCTGGACTTGAACCTACTTGAATTAACCGGCAATGTCTATTACACTAGACTTCCTACAGATTAAGTAGTTCAATCCCCACTTTCCAACAGTTCAGGTGAAAATCATTGGCTCTCTGTCAGAGCGAACTCACCCTTTGGTTAAAGGTGCCCCACAGGTGATTTCTCACAGGAATTTCTCTCCCATAACTTCTGGTGCTGCAGCACAACTTAAAATATGCAGAATCTTCCCTTAGCCGGAACCAGGAGGGTTGCCCCTGGAAAACAGGCAAACCTTTCCCCTCCATTCCCCCAGGGATGGGGCACTTGGACCACTAACAGTGGTCTCCACCACTTCAACAATCAGCTTCTGCATTCCTCTTATGGTGAAAACACACACCTTCCTTACAGTAGCTCTAAAACAGAGCTTAAGGCTCTGACAGCAGGCACACAGACTGCTGTGCTACTTCCTCTCTCCAAGACCGCACACAGACACTGTTCAAATTCCCCAACATTCTATCCTAACTTCCAACTGTAGCATTCCAGTGTGGCTAATGCAGCTGCAAGAGTTCTATGGTGATGTTATCCCTCAGTTTCAGCTGAGACTGAGAACAGAGTGAGACAGTGTGAAATCCATTTAACTGGAGTTTCACAAGCTGCCTTCCCTGCCTACCACTAGATCTTACTGGGATTCTAGTAACCCCGGGTAACAGGGGGGTTACACTCACCCCGGGCCAGGAAAATGACTGTCCGCAGTCATTATTTACCCAGCTTAGGCCATCTCGCCTCATGTGTTGACTACGGGGAGGTAGCGCTACCTTCTTCCCTACCATGTGCCAGCACAGACAGACAACACTAAGGGCCTAGTGGTCTTTGGCTGACTCATCAGCCTCTACTTTACCCGCTGACTATGGATACCTAGTGGCTCCAGTAGAACTGCCCAGAGCATAGCCCTAATAGATCAGAACTGCAACCCCTACTGCAGGTCAGGAGCACAGCCTGTCTATCCCCCCTAGCCCTCTAGGGAAAACCTATCTGCCATTAACTCAAATCCTAAAACAAACAAACAGGAGACCTCCCAGACCTTGGGCACCATGCAGCCACACACCAGGAGCTAATACCATGCCATTACATTACTCCCTCACTCCCCCACAACCACAACTGTGGAAGGAAAGGGTTACTACACAGTAACAACAACAACAACAGTACTTTAAACACTACACTCTAAAGTACTAGTGAGGAACTCCAGTGAGTCCCTCCTCCTCTTCTTGTCTTCTCTTCTATCTTCTTCAGGAACACCTGCAAGAAAAAAGAAAGACAACACACACTCCTAATCTGCATACACAGTCTATCTAAACCCCTACCATCAAAACACTGGAGAATCCCAAAAATATATATATTTTTTTTAGAAAAGGTAGAAAAACAGTATGTATACTAGAAAACAGTAGAAAACAATTAGATTATTTACAATACACATTTGCGGGATGGAGTGCCCTAAAAGTCCCATCTAGTGACCACAGTGCCCAAAGGCAAGTCCATTAAAGAGTCTCTCCTGGGCCGGAGCCTGGTGAAGTACAGTTCTAGCAGGCCAAAGTCCCAAAGGGGAGAGTCTTTTGAGGACAGTTCAAACATCTGGAGTCTGCTAGTGTAGGGTGTGTACTGCAATGTCATAAGAATAGAAAAGTTTGGACTTACCAGTCCCTTGTAGAACAAACAAAACACCGACCTGGTCCTTGGCCGAAGACTCTCCCTGGCAGCATTCTTCTGATACAGCTGGGTGGAAATCTTCCAAGAATGACAGGAGGGCACATCTGGAAACTGCTGGGATGATGTCATTTCTGGAGATGGAACCTTGGAAAAGGAACAAAAAGGAAAACAGCTGGTCTGATGTCATCCCGTTACCAGGTGATGAATCAGGATACAGCTAGGCTGTTGTCCTCTCTGGATCTGAAGTCATCTGGTGGGCCAGTCAATGGATTCTGGAAAGTTAGTGCACTGTAGAACTGATGAATGTGGGGCATCTGAGTTCTTGATGTCCATACTGGCAGAACAACAAAGGCACTGCAATGGCTGGAGTGGCAGCACTGACTACCACTGCTCTGCTTTCCATTTGATGGGCATGGGCACATTTTCAGGGAGGTCTTTGCATTGTGGCCAATAGCACAATGGGTCAGGCGCTTGAATTATTACCCCGTCTGGGTGCACATAATTCACACTATGAAAGGTTTCACATCCCTCTCCATCCACTATTCAAACAGTGTCCACTAACGGTGTCCTGCCTCTTTTCCACTGGCTGTATTTTTCATGAAACATTCTGTTCCTGACATGCTTGTTTGTACCAGGATGCACACATTTCATTGCTTTGGCCCAAATCCAGGATTTCCTACTGTTCTTAATCTCCTCCCAGACTCTCCGAGGAAAGGTAAGAAAGGACATCCCATAGATTTCATTCACCTTCCTACAAACCAGTCTTTCCTCTTTACTAGCTTTGGTCAACCTAAGACTTCTGGCCTGGCTTGGGGGTGGCCAGTCCTGGTTCTGCCAGCTATGCATTCTCAATGAGACAAAAAAATGGATCCCTGACTTTTTCTTGCACAACCAGGGTAGTGGAATCACCACTCTCTTCCATGCATTCCTGTGAGGCAAGAGCTTGAGGCTGTGTACCCGTTCCTTTTTCACAAGGCCACAAAGGCCCCCCCTCTTCTTCTTCCTCACTGAGAATCTGTGCCCAGGAGTGAGCAGTCGTCCTCACTCCTGAGACTACCCACTCTTCGCTGGGTGCGGAGGTTGATACCTCCCATTCAAAGGCCTCCCTCATCTTGTCTTCTCCTATGAGACTTGGGCTAGGCCCCCCTCTCCAAGGGTCTACTGATGCTTTGCCTGAATTGTCTCTCTGCGATCCAGCATCCAAAACATCAGCACATTGTTTTGCTGTAAATCTGCACCCTCTAGCTTTGTGCCACACTCCTCCAAGGGGCCTTCTCCCACAGGCTCCGCATGATGCTGTGTGCTGCCAACTGCAGATTCTTGAACTTTTGTCCATGTCGGAGCCAAATGAATCTTGGGTGCTTTAAATAAACCTTATTTCTCTAGGCACCCAGAACAGTGAGGTACCACGAAGATGTCCCTTCCAGCATTTAAGCATATTAAGCACTCTTGCACTGGGTATCCAGGAATCGCCACATGAGGAGGCAGTTGTCCTCTGTAGAAACACCTCCCAATGTCCCTTAACTTGTTTACTTCTGCTGCTACCACAGCCCGGGCATGATCCAGGTAGCAGGTTGGTCCTGAGGCCATGACTGCAGAGAAAAACAAACAAACGCTCACTGTTATTGAAAGTCCCACATCACTGAACACTTTCTTTCACGTTAAAAATGGCTCCACTGCTGCTGTGTTTACATTACTACCCCACCCTGTAATGGTGGCGGCAGTACTCCTGTGCATCAACATTCTGAAACTGGGTCAAGCCACTGCACATCCGATTTATACACTTTACTGATAACGTTGCTCAAAACTGCACAAACTTGCACTGTTCTTTTTCCTAGCACATTTATATGATTTACCATGGACTTTACACTTGCTGAAAACATTGCTCTAGCTCACAGTCCCTTAAAGCCTCAGTATTTCAAGCACAGGATTGCCTGTAACTCTTGCTGCATAACTTGATACAACTCACAGTCTCCCTCATGGCTTTGAAACTTTAAACTGACGCTGAACCCATAACTATGCTCACAGTCGATGGCTTAACAGGCTTGCTTTTGCTGGTAAAAACTTGACACAGTCTTTGTTTGCAAAGCGACTACACTGCTGCACACAGATTCAGCTGACTTTTGGCAAAAATCACTGGTTTGAGCAACTATTACTTTTGGTACTCACTGTTATCAGTAGCTGTTTGCTGAGATGGAAAATGGCCTGCAGCCAGTCTTGGAGGCCTCTGGACAGAAGCAGGTTGGCAGTCCTGCCACTCATCTCTCTGAACATCACACTCACAATCCAGTCGATCGAGATGTGGGTTGAGCCCAATTTTAGATAGAAAAGTCAGAGTTTTTAAACTTTTACAGCACTTACAGTCACCGTGACGCTTCTCCGATAAGCCAGTACATGCACTCCACTTACAATCCCTCTCGAATGCTGGGCAGTCGCTATAAAGCTGGCTTGGGGGCAGGACTGATTGCAGTCTCACCGATCACACGACGCCATGCAAATGAGCCTCTTTCCCTCGTGAGTGCTCTTCTCCTCACGGAGATCGTCGCGCAGGCAAATTTAAACTGCAAAACCACTTTTTTTTTCTCTAACTGACTCCACGGTGGGAGCCCATTTCAACCATTTGTCATGGACATTAATACAGCAAGTCTCTCCATTCACTAGAAAGTATTTCCAACATCCAGGACACAATTTTCCTGTTCCTACCCCAAGTCTTCCACACTTTTGTTTGTCACAACAGTTTTTAAAAGCTGGCAAAACGCTGTAAATTATGATGCAGGACAGGGGCATACTCTCTCAAGCTTTACTGCTCCTTGGTAAACAGTTGACATTTAACAGCAGCACATGGACAACAGCACACAGCCACACATTAGTTAACCTTGCTTCAGCTTTTTGGGCTACCCACTGCCAGATAACCAAAATGCTAGCCCTTTGCCCAAGCACCTTTCCTCCCTAAATTTAAAATCCAAAGTGGTGCCTCCATTTTGTAAGCCCCGCACCCCTGCCTTTTGCAAATGACAGGTGGTATGCTGTCTGAATCTGACAGCATTACCAGGTGGGGACTGGGTTTGGGAAGGAATAGGTTACTCGGCACAAGGGCTAGGTTTGGCTACTCTGTACAGGGGCACCCAAGTAACACCGAACACAGGAAGCAATAACTGTAATGTCCAATACCAGCAATGGGATTCTAAACTGTGGCTTTATTCACTTCCAAACAGAACAAACAAAGAATAGACTGACCCCCACGGGGCTACACTTCTGGTAATGCAGATTAAGAAAATCAAGAACACTTCTTCAACACTTCAGCCCTTAGGCTCTGAATCCACTGGGCACACAGCCTGGACTTGCATGCTGCTTTGGGTACACAGCCCGGACTTGTACACTATTCTGGGTTTTCCCTGGCTCAGCTCCCCTTCTGGCCACTCGGACACCTTCCATATGACATGGAAACCTTTTCTGGTGGCTCCCTAAACCACCTAAGTGCACCTTCCATTTGTCATGGATACATTTTCTGGTGGTTCCCTAAACCACCTAAGAGCACCTCAGCTCTATCAGGGAATTCTCCTTTTAATCCCACATCTGGGTACTTTCCTCAGGCACTGGCCAAGTACCTGAGAGAAAGTAAAGGTGCCACAGAGCAAATCCATAGAGGTGAATTTGGTTACTACTGATGGGGGGGTCTCCCACCTCTTGCTCCCACAATTTATACCCAGCCATTTCTCTGGACAGTAAACATCTCATTCTGCAAAGCTTGGCAATGTAGATTAAGGCTAAATGTTTGTCACATTTCCTCTACTTGTCTTGCTTTCCCATTGTGCTGGATTTGAACATACTTTTTTTACAGCAGAAAACAGGAAATTGTTATTCCTCTGTACAGACAGTTGGTGAGACCCCATCTGGAGTACTGTGTCCAGTTCTGGAGACCCCATCTTCGCAAGGACATAGACAGGATAGAGGCAGTCCAGAGGAGAGCAACTAAAATGGTGCATGGTCTGCAAGAGAAGCCGTATGAGGAGAGACTAAAGGAGCTTAATATGTATACCCTTGAGGAAAGAAGGGAGAGGGGGGGACATGATAGAAACTTTTAAGTACCGCAGTGGAATCAACAAAGTCCAAGAGGGTAGCATCTTTCAGAAAAAGAGACTTGCAAGAACAAGGGGACACAATTTAAAGATAGAAGGAGGGCGGTTCAGGGGCAATGTGAGGAAGTATTATTTCACAGAGAGGGTAGTGGATGCACGGAACAGCCTTCCTGAGGAGGTTGTGGGTCTAAAACTGTGGGAAAATTCAAGAATGCATGGGACAGACATAAGGCAATTCTTGTGGGGGGTAGGAAGAAATAGGCTGTTGGTTAACTAGGACCTGAGGCCTATCCTGTAGGTAGGGAAATGGGCAGACTAGATGGGCCAAGCGGTCCTTATCTGCCATCAAAGTCTATGTTTCTATGTTTTACTTGGCATAGCCCATTACTTTAGGCCTCCCACTGATTAAGCAGTCCATTCCCCACTTTACTTCACTCTTTGTGCTGGACTTGAACCTACTTGAATTAACCGCCAATGTCTATTACACTAGACCTCCTACAGATTAAGTAGTCCAATCCCCACTTTCCAACAGTTCAGGTGAAAAACATTGGCCCTCTGTCAGAGCAAACTCACCCTTTGGTTGCAGGTGCCCCACAGGCGATTCCTCACAGGAATTTCTCTCCCACAGCTTCTGATGCTGCAGCACAACTTGAAATAGGCAGCTTCTTCCCTTAGCCGGAACCAGGAGGGTTGCCCCTGGAAAACAGGCAAATCTTCCCCCCCAATCCCCTCAGGGATGGGACACTTGGACCAGTAACAGCAGTCTCCACCACTTCAACAATCAGCTTCTGTGTTCCTCTTAAGGTGGAAACACACACCTCCCTTACAGTAGCTCTAAAACAGAGCTTAAGGCTCTGACAGCCTGCACACAGACTGCTGTGCTACTTCCTCTCTCCAAGACTGCACACAGACACTGTTTGAATTCCCCAACATTCTATCCTAACTTCCAGCTGCAGCATTCCTGTGTGGCTCATGCAGCTGCGATAGTTCTATGGTGATGTCATCCCTCAGTCTCAGCTGAGACTGAGAACAGAGTGAGACAGTGTGAAATCCATTTAACTGGAGTTTCACAAGCTGCCTTCCCTGCCTACCACTAAATGCTACTGGGATTCTAGTAACCCCAGGTAACAGGGGGGTTACACAAGATAAGAGACATGCGGTACTATATCTCCTTTCTTTAACAGCTACTTGAGAGTAGTCTTCCAGTATACAGGTCTCAGGTGTAAATAGCTCCTCAGTTCCTAACAGGGGGTCTGCCTTGACCCTTATTTCATTCCATAATGGCATGATTATAGGACAATCCCATAGGACATGGAACAGAGTGCCCTCAGCATTACCACATCTGTTATTTTGAATCCTGCGCTCTCCCCTATCTAAATAATTTGGATGGGGTAAAATATATATTATGCAATATATAGAATTGCATAATTTAGAGCTAATCATTAGAAGTGTAGGAATATACTGCCTTCCAGATTTTGTCGCAATGGAGCTCTCTGTTGGGAAACTGCTGTGCCCAATATGTAGAGGTTTCCCAGTATCTCCAAGTAGATAGCAGGATACAAAACTGAAACTATCTGGGCAGGATACAAAACTGAAACTATCTGGGATACTGCATGGGGTTGGCATGCCAGATTTCGAAGTGAGATAACAAGGTCCGATTGGTCAATATCCCATACTACCAAGCTGAATTTAGTAGTCAGTAAATGCCAGATCTGGTACCCTGTAAAGATCTGCCTTACTGGAGAATTTAAGAAATGTAGAAGATCTAAAGATGGTGGCCATGCTGGGCTAGCCGTCGGACTGCTGTATATCGTGCTCATGTTTTACTTTTTTCTGTTTATTTTAAAGTATTTTTAAGTGTTTTTTCTTTAGATTTTAAGTTTCTGCTTATTTGGTTTCGGTTCCATTTCATGTGTAGTGCACTTTGTCGAACTCAAACCTGGGCCACGGAGAAGCTACTTTGGCACTTACCTGTTTGCGGCCTTTTACACCCGCGTTTCTAGTGCTCGCGGTCGGATTTTTCGGATGTTTCGGACTTCGGGATCCTGGGTCGCTGTGTGGCGCCTTAGTTTGCCCTGGGAATTGGGCTGCCTTCCCGTGATTTGGTGGTTTGGCCGCCGCTTTTCAGTCTCAAGCTTTCGTGAGGGGTTCGTTTGTTTAGCACGACCTTCTTAAACACTTCTCGAGGAGGAGTTCACCTTTGTGGGACTTGGAGGAGACGGGATCCACTGGTACTGAGCCTATCAAGGATTATTGGGCGCTTTTTGGCACTGTCAAGGCCATGGAGATTATCTGGGATTTTGAGACCTGTCCGTTTGGAGTGATACTGTCAAGTCTGCAAAGACTGTTGGGGATTTTGTGTCCTGTTCGCTTGGAGTTTGGGACTTGTTTTATTTCTGGCTTTGATTTGCTTAGCCGGATTTGTTAGCTTTTTGAGGTGCTTGAGGGTTGGTGACCTACACAGGGGTTGGGATCGAGGCCTGTTGGAGGGCTGGCCTTCTGACCCTATTCCCCTAGACTCCCGGTGGAGTCGGTCGGGGGGGCTGATATGGCCTGGAATCGTGGTGTTGGGTCACCATTACAGCTCGGTAGTTGCCGCTTAAATAATTTGCTGGAACCTGCAGCTTGATGTGTGGCTCCCCTTGGAAATCTGGAGTTCTTGAACTCTGAATCCTGTTTGGAATTTCTGGCTTACTGGATACATTAAGGACTTGGGGCCAGTATCGTTGGATTCTTTAGTGTGTCAATAAAGTGACTTGGAGAGTGCCTGCAAGATAAGTGACTGTGGAAACATCAACTGTTTATATAAATATTTTTGAGAAATTGACTTTATTTATTAGTTGGCTTGCATTGGTCCGGTGGTCCTGGGTTAGTGTCCCACACAGTGGGGGGGAGTGGGGTTGGCTGGAAGGCTGGTCCTTAATTTTCCCTCCTCTATACTCCTGGGGCGGCTGGCCAGGGGGTTGCCCGCCTCTGAGGTAGAAGTAGTGGGTCACCTATCCTTTTGGACTGGACGGTTCCTGCAGCCTGCTGGTGGTTTAATTTTCTGTCCAGCCTAGGTGATTGATGAACATGGTTTATTGCATTTCAAACTTTATTTGCTTCGAGGGATAATTTAGCAGTGAGAGTGCTTGTTTCCAGCTTATAGTCCACTCTCCCCGGTTCAGTGAGAGTGTCCTGGAGGGTGGTCTTTAAATTATTCCCTCTTTGTATTTTATTTATTTATTATTTTTTATTTCTGTTATTAGTTTTAGTTTTGTGTTATTATTTTATTGTCCCCTGGCCGTGAGAGGGCCTGTGGATATAAAATAGTTTAATTGAGTTTACTAGTTGTTGTATTAGATTATTGATTTATTCCATTCTTTCTTAGTGGTGGGTGGTGATGTTGTTTATTTATTTTATTTGTGGTTTTAACTTTTGAGCAGTCTGATGTGTTGGCCAGTTCCACCTGTTGTTCATTACTCGGCCTCCGCCCTCCATGCCCTCCGCCCCTTTTTCTTGTCCCCTTTGCCAGCCCATGTTTACCATTGGTGTCGAGCATTAGGGATTGTGTGTAGGGGATGGAGGAATTGGAGGGGTGTGGGGGGGTTGTGGACAGCGGAGGGAGCAGTGCTGTCCCATAGGGGTGATTAAGTCTCGAAGATGCCCTGGGGCGAAATGGCTTCTGGAGCGTGGTAGTCCCGTTCTGGTTCTCATACTCAAGGGCACCTCCAGTTCTGGAGGGCAAGTGGTTGGGACAACTCGTCAACCTCGTCCAACCCGGGCGTTGTTGTGCAATGCCAGATCTGTCTGCAATAAAATGGGTCTTATTGCGGACTTTGTTGCAGGAGCAGATCTGGCTTGCATTACCGAGACCTGGTTGGACGGGAATGCGGACCCGCTTTTAGAGGCCGCTGTTCCTACCGGGTTCTCGGTTATACATCGCCCGAGATTGGATCGCCGGGGGGGGTGGCGATCTGTTTCAAGACCGGATTGGGCCTAACTGGTGTTCCAGTTGAGGAGGCAAGATCATTTGAGTGTACTGTGGCAGCTGGTGTGGGGTGCAGGATTGCTCTCATTTACCGTCCACCAGGGGATGAGAAGCTTTTCCTGCAGAAAATAGCAGATTTTGCCGCCGACATGGCCTTGGAATCGCCCAGATTGATGGTGCTGGGCGATTTCAGTGCATGGGTCGATGACGAATCTTCGCTTTTTGGTCAACATTTCCTCCAGGTGATGACATCGCTGGGCTTCACACAGGTTGTTTCCACAGCTACCCATAAAGGTGGTCACTCTCTTGATCTGTTTTTTTCTCCTGGGGATCTGCAGGAGGCAGTATAGCGCAGTGGTCTAAGGCTCTGAGCTGCAAATCTGGTGACATCCAGCAGACCAGACCTGGGTTTGAATCCCACAGCTTCCACTTGCATATTTTGTGACCCTGAGCAAGTCACTTAACCTCTTTGTGCTCCCAGGTCGCTCCTGTAAAAAAGCTTTCAGCTTAGTGTGCTATACCTGGTTAAACAACTAAATTAAAAAAAAAAAAAAAAAAAAGATTGAGGCGTTCGATTTGGTGGTGGAACCAGTCGGTTGGTCTGATCATTACTCAGTTGGGTTCAATTTTGAGGCCCCCCTGGGTAGGTTGGCCCCTGTGGAGTTGGTCAAGTACCGCCCATTGCGGGACGTTGTCCCTGAAGACCTGATGGCGGTTATTGACTTCTCTTTGTTTGACGATTTGTGCTCTGATCCTGAGCAGCTAGTGGTGGCCTATAATGAGACCATCTCGGCTGCTCTTGATCAGATTGCACCAACCCGTATTCGCCCCCTCCTGCGCCGTCCTGTTGCTGCTTGGTTTGACGAGGCATTGAGAGGGCTGCGGAGGTTGGGGCGTAGGTTGAAGCGTCGTTGGAGGAAGACTGCCTCTGAGGCCGACCATCTCATTTTGCTAGAGCATTATAGGCTCTATCAAACAGAAATTTCCCGTAAGAAGGCAGAATTCCTGTCCAGGGAAATTTCTGTAGCTCGGAATCGACCGGCTCAGCTCTTCAGAACTGTCAACAGACTGTGCAACCTAGTCTGTCAGCAGATCCGTCGAGTTTTTATGCAGAATGACTGTGAGGAGATCGCTCAATTCTTTGCGAATAAGGTGGAAGACATTCGGAGGCAGTGTCCCCCGACCCCACTCTAAGGTTGTTGCAGTTGATCAGTGTTTTGTCACAGAGCCTGGAATTTCCTGGAGTTCCTTTGATCTGCTGGATTTCGTAGACACTATGAGGATTGTCCGTGAGATGCGCCCAACGTACTGTAGTTTGGATCCGGGTCCTACTTCCCTGATTATGGGATGTAGTGAGTCTATCAGCCCGGTCCTTGCTCGAATTATCCAGTGTTCTTTAGAGACGGGAGTTTTCCCTATCTCTCTGAAGGAAGGGGTGGTGACTCCCCTTCTGAAGAAAGCTTCCTTGGACCCAGATGACCTAGCTAACTACCGCCCAATCTCTAACCTCCCTTTTGTGGGGAAGGTTATTGAAAAAGTTGTGGCGGCCCAATTGGATAACCATTTGACCATCCATAGTTTATACAAACCTCTCCAGTCTGGTTTTCGTAAAAGGCATAGCACCCGAGACTGCTCTGGTTTGGGTGCTCAATGATCTCCTGATGGTGAGAGATCGGAGACACCGTTCTATTCTGGTTCTCCTTGATCTGTCATCAGCTTTTGATACTGTAGATCATGGGGTTTTGCTCGAACGTCTGAGGTCCATTTGTGGACTTTCAGGTATGGTCCTCAGATGGTTTTCATCTTACCTCGAGGGGAGAACGCAGAGAGTGGTCTCGGGATTACATTCTTCCGGGACTTTCTCCCTGCCCTGCGGGGTACCACAGGGTTCGGTGCTTTCCCTCATGTTATTCACAGTATACATGCTACCCCTCGGAGACATTGTAAGACGGTATGAGCTGAGGTTTCACTGCTATGCTGATGATACCCAGCTCTACCTGTCTTTTGCACCTGATTAGGTTAGTGCTGTCTCAGTGCTGAATAACTGCCTCGTAGATATCTAAGACTGGATGAATACCAGCGGTTTAAAGTTGAATCCGGGAAAGACTGAGGTTATGGTGGTGGACCCCGGCTGCAGGGTTGGGGGTTTGGGGGTGGGGTCCCCCTCCAGAATAATTCTGGGGGGGGGACCAGATCCCCATTTCTGAACGGGTGCATAACCTGGGTGTAGAGCTTGACACTGATTTGACCCTCCGTTATCAGGTGTCTGCTGTTGTCAAGACTGCATTTTTCCATCTCAGAAACATCGCCAGGATTAGGCACCTGGTTCCTCCTGGTGATTTGCCAGTTTTGGTCCACGCCTTTGTGACATCTCGCTTGGATTACTGTAACTCCCTGTACCTAGGGCTTGCTGGGGTTGATATCTGCCATTTGCAGCTAGTGCAGAATGCAGCAGCACGTTTGTTGACTGGGGTTTCAAGAAGATCTCATAGTACCCCAGTGCTGCGCTTTCTGCACTAGCTGCCAATACAGTGGCAGATCATCTTCAAAGTGGGTCTTTTGACCTACAAAGTCCTACACGGGTATGGTCCTGACTACTTGAAAGAGCTTCTGTTACCTTACACCCCTTTGAGACAGCTTCACTTGGCTGACGAGGGGTTGCTGGAGATTCCGAGGGTAAATTTGAAGTCTTCTGGACCCGTGCCTTTGGTTTCGTGGCTCCATCCCTCTGGAATTCTCTACCCCGTCCGCTCCGAGAAAGTACAACGGTGGACAGTTTTAAAAAGGTCTTAAAGTCCTTCTTATGGGATAGGGCTTTTCATGCTATATTGTAATCGGCTCTTTATCTGTTATAATTGTTGCTCTGTTTTATTGTATTTTTGATGCTTGGTGTTTTAAGCTTTTTGTACAGCACCTTGAAAATTTGAAAGGCGCTTAAATAAATAAATTTTATTATTATTATTATAAAGTAGATTTAAGCTTACGATTCTCTAAGAGGTCTGACACTTTAATCTCTATAAGGGACAAGCCTTCCTTTGGTTTCAAACATTGCACATCAAGCCTGAAGTTGAGATTCAGGTACAAAGGCTGTGAAATGTTCTTACAGTTGTCATATTGAAATGCTCTACAAAGCTGAGTGTGTACTTTAACAGGCATCAGAATAATTTCATTCCTGAGGATTGAGGAGTAGGTTTTCGAATTGGTATAAAGCAGGATGATCGGGGAACTACTGCTTTGATTGATTATGTAGCGCTCAAGTTGGAGCCACACCGGAATAAAGGGAGGGTCATTTTGTTGAGAAACAGGAGATATCCAGCGCATATATTTAGCTATGCAGCTGGCTAAATAATGAAGGTAAAAGTTGAGGAGTCTGAGTCCTCCCTTGATGTTTTGCTGTCCTTAGCTGAGCATAAGACCTTCTCGGGTTTTTTTTATTCCAGAGAAATTGGAATATAATATTATGCAGTTTCCAAAACCAGGATTGGGAAAGGTAAAAGTTAAGCATGTTGAGGGGGTAGAATATCCTTGGGATGATGTTCTTCTTAGCAATATTTATTTTCCCTTGTAAGGAGAGATACAATGGGGCCCATCTTCCTGAATCTTGACATATGGTCTCTACCAGAGAGTCTAAGTTAAACTTCATGACTTGAGACATATCCTGGGATAGAGTTAATCCTAGATATTTAAGCTGGGATGCCCAATCCAGCTATAATCCTTCGATCTGGGATCAGAATGCATGTATATTTAAAGGCATTACTGTTGATTTTTCTCTATTCAATTTATAGTTAGAGAGAGCTCCACAGGATTCTATAGCATGTAGCACTGCTGGAAGCGTGGTTTATAGATCTGTTATATGCAACATAATATCATCAGCATAAACTGAAAGACAAAAATTCAGGAAGCTGACTTGAATGCACTTTATGAGAGGGGAGTTTTTAAGGTAATAAAGTAGGGGTTCTAAAGAAAGATTAAAAAGCATTGGGGAGAGTGAGCAACCTTGCCGTGTTCCCGAATACAGTGGGAAGGAGCTTGAGTATACCCATTATAATAAATTTTGACCGAAGGGTTAGTGTAAAGAATGTTAATCCACCGGATGAAAATACTTGGAAATCCACATTTACCCAACACTTCAAATAGGAAGGCCCAGCTAACTCTGTCAAATGCCTTCTCCACATCCAAGGACACAAAAGTCATAGGGCTTGGGGCCGCTCTGGACGAGGAGAAGATGTGGAACAATTTCCTCAGATGGTCAGCTGAGGAATGACCTGCCACAAATCCCACTTGATCAGTGCAGAGCAAGGGTGTCCAAACTTTCGTTAACCTTGAGGCTAAAATTTTGGCCAAAAACGTAATATCATAGTTCATTAGAGACATGGGATGATACTTACTTTATTTTTGGGTTTGTTCAGTTTGGGAGAACACTAATGAGAGCTTCTAATGAGGATGGATCCGAGATACCTGATTCACAGAGGTAATTAAACATCTGAAGAAGCAGGGGAGAGATTTGCTTTTCAAACATTTTGTAAAATCGTGGTGAAAGGCCATCAGGACAGGGAGCTTTATCTTCTGGGAAGGAGCGAATAGCTTCTGATAGTTCTAGCTGACTTATTTTATGCAGAAGAGACTCTTTTTGTGCTGGTGTTTGTGATGGGAGAGGGATAGGGGCTAGATACTCCTGAATGTCTGAGAGCTGGGGGGCATTATCAGGAAGAGAACAGAGAGCTTTATAGTATTCTTCAAACTCTTGAACTATCTCCTTCAGAGTGGTAATGTGTGAATTATCCTTTAGGGAGTTCAACAGTGCTATAATTCTGGATTCTTCTTGTTTTTTTTTTTAATCTGAGGGCTATCAGGTGACTGGCTTTTTCTCCCTGCTCTATGTACTGAGTCTGGGTTTTGAACAGGGCATATTGGGCCTGTTCACGTAGGGTTTATTGATATTGTTTCAAAAGTGGAGCCAGCTGAATTAAGATATCCTCACCCGGGTTAGAGGGACGTTGCTCTTCCATGACTTGGATCTGGCCTAAAAGGGACAAGGAGAAGGCCTCTCTTTTCTTTTTCCTAATTGTAGCTAGATGGATATGTTCACCTTTAACTACACATTTGAGCGCACTCCAGATTTTATCTATGTCCTGGATAGAGTTATGATTATGACTAAGATATTGTACAATAACTTCCTTCAGGGCCTGAACTATGTCCGTGTCTTGAAGCATCTGGATATTAAGTTTCCAGTTGCTTTCTTTATGGGATGAGAGCAGAAGGGTTCCCTCTAGCCAAATCGGGGCACGATCCGAGATAGTCCTAGGGGTCATACCATTGCCTATCAGCCCCTACAGCACTAGATTGTTCACTAGAAAGTAGTCTATACGGGAGACGGATCCATGAGCAGGAGAGTAAAAAGTGTATTGCCTGGTATTTGGATTTAACAATCTCCACAGATCATTAAGACCATGGTCAACCATTAGTTGCCTGAGGGCTTTTTTTGCCGAAGAAAAAAACTTTCATCTGCAGGGAAGAGACTTGTCAAGCTCTGGTGAATAGTCTAAATTCCAATCTCCAGCCAATATAGTGGGAATTTTAGGATATGAACTTAAATGAAGTGATAGGGCTGAAAAAAACTCAGGGGAATCAACATTGGGCCTATATATTGCACCCAATAATACCTCTGCGTGATTTAATAGCCCCTTTAAGAATATATATCTCTCCTGGGGATCTGAATGGCAATGCAACATCAGAAATGACGTGCCAAGTAGTATAAACTTGTCCTTCTTGATGCCTTCAGAATAGATTCCCTTCCCCCTCCAATAGGTGAGTCTCCCGGAGGAAATTGATATTGTTGTGCAGAGACTCGAGGTGCTTAAGAATTTGATATCTTTTGACACTGTATCTAGCACCTTGCACATTCCAGGATACATATCTCATAGCCATGGCTAGGCATTTTGTAACCGGAAACCGGAGGTGGATATAGCAGTACAGAATAAACCTGGACAGTTCTGTGAGATACAAGGGGATGAGCACTGGTTATTTGCAGTGCTTCCTGTAGTTTTATAGTACTTAACAAAGGCTTACTATCCTGATGAATCTAAAAGTTTCCTCCCCTCCATCCCAATTCCCCCCCCTCCCAGCCTCTTCCCCAACCTCTCAACCCCGTGAATGAACAGGAACCTGAAGCAAAGGCCCGCTCCCCATAAGCCTCAAAAAAACTTTTGAACTATGAGTCTCAAATACCCCAGTCCAACTGACTGACCACCCTCCATATACTCAGTCACCATTTTCCAGCTGCCAAGTATTGCACAGCAGTCTGAACTCCCCCCCTTATGAAAGCTATTATCAGTAACCCCTTTTTCCTTACATTACAGTGCAGTATAAAATGTAACTGAAGTTATAAACCAGAAACAATATCACTTGCTGAGTCCATAACCATTGGGGTCATTGTTGTAGTCCATCACAAGAGGGCACTGGAAACATCACACTCTGCTAGCAATTACTTCATTGCTCCACCTAGGCCTATCCGCTATGATACTGTGTAAGGCCTTGCCATATATAAATTATAACCAAATAAAAAAAATGTCCACAGCCACCAGGGTTAATCGATTCAGCAGTGTCTTTGGACCAAGCGCACCCTGAGGCAATGCAGTTCAAAAGCAGTATCATGTACCACGATCCCTGTGTATTACCGGTCGAATTTATTTTCCACCTGTTACTATAGCTGGCTCAGTAGCTCACCCAATTATGAACGAACAGTCACTTAAACAGATCTGGAAACAGTTTCTCTAGCTCAGTAGAGACTTCAACAAGAGATTCATATGATCACTATTTTTCATCATGCTGCACTTGCAGCATAGCAGGGTAACACATTCTATATCGGATTCCAGCTGCAATCAACCTCACTACCAGGGGGTGCAGCTCTGTGTGCCTTTGCCGCACAATAAGGGGGAGGTCCTGCGTGATCCAGATTTTTTTATTCTTCCATTGAATTCCGTCAGTTTCTCTCATTTTTTCCATTACTACTTGTTTGTCCAGATAATGTAGCAGGCAGAAAATCAGGGGATGCGTGGGAAAGCCTGGTGGTGGAGTGGGCCTGCTCCAATATATGAGTGGGACCATTCAGCGAGGGACCAGCAATTTTACAACACAACTTCTAGACAAAGAGGATAGTATTTGCCCCTCTTCCCCTTCTGAAAGGACTAAGATTACAATATTATTCCTTCTTGAGCGGCCCTCTAAATTTTCAAGTTTGTCTTCTGCTTTGCAAAGTCGCTGTCTCAGGCTAACCAGCTCAGGGTCAATGTGGGATTTCTAGTCATCCAGAGATGAAATGCGTGCCTCATTGTCCCCAGTTCTAATGGTGAGTTGGTTAAATGATGTTTTCAGCGCACGTAGGTCACCAACTACAGCTTGCAGCGGTTCTTTTATGGGAGCTAGCCCCTCAAAGAATATTGCCTCCATGAGCAAGACCTGTAAAACAGGCTGGCCTGCATCATTCGCTCCTCCCGCTTTGCTCTTCCCCGCTGGCTTATCCTTCTTGGGAGACGGGGGCTGCATGTGCTTGGGCCGCTGGATGTCCATGTCCGCATCCATAAAACAAGGCGATATGTGGATACAGGTTAGCAAATAAGTTTGTTCTTCTTTTACCATGTCTCCAAGCTAAATACAGGCTGTTTTAGAAGGCTTAGAGTAAGATTAAATGGGGAGGGTGTATTGAGTGGTGCACTTCACGTCTGCTTGGCAGCCATCACAACCAGAAGTCCCTACTTGGATCTTTCTTGATATTTCTCTGTCCTGCCATCTCTGCTCCAATAGATTTGTAAAATGTTTGTTTTGGCAGTTAAACAGGAAGCAGTCTTATTTAAACTGTTATAAGAAATCATCGGGCAGATGATTCTAGTATGAATTTATTTGTATGAACATTATTTAACTCATCCTGGGATCATCGTGCAGTCATCAGGTTATTTGTTCCAAAATGTGCTGCTACTGTAATTTCTAGTCTTGTTCATGCTTGATAACACTGGAATGACTTGTAAAGTAATCCAGTGATCATCAGATTATTCTGGGATGGCTTCTAAAGTATTCTGGTGTGGTTTGGGATTATACAATTTGTGCTAGTTAATTTGGACAAAATAGTTAATGTTTTGGATAAGGTTGCTTTCTCCCCACCCTGGCAAAGAGCAGTTACAGTTGAATTGTGATTTAGGATTAGCAGCAAAATGTACATTAATTAGCACTATTCTGGTAGGATTGGATGGGAGAGGGAGGGGGTCTGTGCTTGTGGATGAACAAACAAAACTAGGGCCAGATTAACATGTTCATGAGCACTAAGCACAATCACCATGCCCCACCCCCCCATAGTGTCATCCCTACTCCCACACACATACACACAGTATTGAGCAGCAGAATTTGACGAGCAGAGGTGATGAAGATGAAAAAGACAGGGTTGTAAAAAAATGCCAGTAAGGAACAAGTTATAAGAATCCAAATTGAAAAGAATGTGTACTAAAGTGGAGAGTCAAGAGACTGTATTTGATGACTGACACCCCCCCAACCAATAACTACCAAAAAGCTTGCTGATCCTTTCTGTTTATCACGGCACAGCAGACTATAATCCATTTGCATTGTTTTATGAAAATCTATGATTTTCCATTCTGCAAAGACACTGAATCACTTGACACAGAAAAAGCCATTAGAGAATGGTGGTGACTGGTGAGTGAGTTTGCTGCCCTTTTTTGTCAGTTTTGTTTGACCCACTCACTGCTGATGCTCTCTCTGCAGGCCTTAATCTTAATCTTATAGCTGCCTGCTGCTTACAACATTTAATCATTTTCAGAATTTTTACTTACTGCACTGCTTCCGGTGGTTGCTGACAATAGTGTTTCTGTGTCAGACTACAGATCCATCCAGCTGAGTAGGGTTCCTTGCTGTATGAGCACTCTAAAATAGTTGCCAGT
This sequence comes from Neoceratodus forsteri, assembly GCA_016271365.2. Lineage (NCBI taxonomy): Eukaryota > Metazoa > Chordata > Ceratodontiformes > Ceratodontidae > Neoceratodus > Neoceratodus forsteri. Next base: position 24,699,449 of record JADMNL010000035.1, on the reverse strand, counting down.
GCCACTTGCCAGCATGTCAATGAGCCTCCTGTCAACTGACTGCCAAAACACCAGTGTACCACCCGGTGTATCCTGACATAGCAGTGAGCTCCACTCTTCCAGAGTGACTTCTCCCCCTCAGTTCATGCACACATCATGTGCCTTATAACACCGGTTGTGATTACACTACTCCTCCCCTGCAATGACCTGTTGGCTGCTGCCCAACAGTCCATTCACTCTTCAGTAATGGTCCCAACTGCTCCTCCTGATATCGCATTGCCACATGAGATTGTGACTACACAACTGCCGCCTTCCCTGCAACATGCGTATAGTGCTCTTCTGCTGTTGTCCAACTCCCAATACTGAGAAATAAAATGGCAATTGGCGCCAAAAGCAGCAACAGCTAGATCCGATGTGCTGTAGGGAGAATTTAAGGGAAGACTCATTCAATCAGGTAGATTCTTTAGGCATGCATGCGCCACTTGCATAGCACCATGCCAGGCCAGGCCACCCATAGAACTAGAAAGAGAAGCCACAATAGAAACATAGAAACATAGAATTTGATGGCAGTTAAGGACCGCTAGGACCACCTAGTCTGCCCGTTTCCCTACCTAATGGATAAGCTGCAGATCCTAGTTAACCAACAGCCTACTTCCTCCAACCCCCCATTAGACTTGACTTACGTCTGTCCCATGCATTCTTGAATTCCCACACTGTTTTTGACTCCACGGCCTCCTCAGGAAGGCTGTTCTATGGCCCTCTCCATGAAAAAATACTTACTCATATTACATCTGAGCTGTTCCCCTCTGTCTTCAAATTGTGCCCTCTTCTTCTTGCACATCTCTTTTTCTGAAAGATGCTAACTTATTGGACTTTGTTGATTCCATTGAGATACTTGAAAGTTTCTATCATGTCCCCCCATCCCTCCTTTCCTCTAGGGTGTACATATTAAGTTCCTTTAGTCTCTCTTTGTATGTCTTCTGGTACAGACCCTGCACCATTTTGGTTGCCCTCCTCTGGACAGCCTCCACCCTGTCTATGTCTTTGCTGAGATGGGGCCTCCAGATCTGCAAGCAGTACCCCAGATGGGGACTCACCAACTGTCTATACAGAGGGATAACAACTTCCTTTTTTCTACTGGTGATGCCTCTCCCTATGGATCCCAGTATCCCCCAGCCTTCATTAATGCCTTCTCACATTGCTTGCCCACCTTTAGGTCATCTGATATAACCACCCCCAGGTACCTTTCCATTTTTGTTGTTGTTAGTATCTCATCCCCCAGAGTGTACTCTTCCCCTGAGTTTTTGTTTCCCAGGTGCATTACTTTGCACTTCTTTGCATTAAATCTAAGCTGCCATAAATCTGACTATTCCTCCAACCTTGCCAAGCCCCTTCTCATCCTTTCCACCCCACTTTGTGTATCAACCTTATTGCAGATCTTTGTGTCATCTGCAAAGAGACATACTTTTCCTTCTAGTCCCTCTGCAATGTCACTGATAAAGACATTAAAATGGGCTGGACCCAGCACTGAACCCTGCGGTACCCCACTAGTAACCCCCATTTCCTCACTGTGGACTCTGTTTACTATTACCCTCTGCATCCTGTTGTCCAGCCAGTGTTTTACCCAGGCTACCACCCTGGGACCCACTGCCAAGCTGGCTAATTTGTTTATTAATCTTTTGTGTGGGACTGTGTTGCTAAAGTCTAGGTAGGCCATGTCCACAGCCCCTCCGGGTCGACTACTTCAGTCACCCCGTCAAAGAAATCTATTAGATTCATCTGACATGACCTTCCTGCTGTGAATCCATGCTGTCTAGGGTCATGTGCCCCACTGACCTCTAGGTACTCAACAGTTCTTTCCTTCAGAAGTGATTTCATCACTTTTCTACCACTGAGATCAAACTGACAGGTCTGTAGTTTCCTGCCTCTGTCTTGCTCCCACTTTAGTGAAGGGGAATCACATCTGCCCTCTTCCAGTCCTCAGGTATCACATTATCCTCCCATGATTTGTTAAAAAGAGCAGTCAGTGGTATTACTAGTTCTCCCCTTAGTTCGTTTAGAATTCTGGGGTGAATCCCATCAGGCCCCATTGTTCTGTCCACCTTCAGTTTTAGGAGTTCTTTCAGAACTCTTTCTTTTGTGAAAAGGTTGATACTGACCCCCCTATCCAGAGTGCTTCTATTGATTGGATTAGGTACCTTCCTCTCCTTTTCTTTTGTGAATACTGAGCTGAAGTATTCATTCAGTATCCCTGCTTTTTCACTGTTCCTCTCTGCCCACCCAGCCTCCCTCACTCCTCTTTATTCAGCCTCAGTATCCCTCCCTTAGTCTTTCTTTGCTCCCTAATGTACCTATAAAAGGTTTTATCCCCCTTCTTAACTGAGTTGGCTATCCTTTACTCGGTTTGGGCCTTTGCTATTCTGACTGCCTTTCCCCCTTCCTTCTACTTTAACTGGTACAGTTCTCTGTCCTGCTCCTTCTGTGTTTTCTTATACTTCCTGAATACTATCTTTTTCTCCCTAACCTTCGCACACCTCTTTTGAGAACCATAGTGTTTTTTCTTTCATTTTGATTTGTTTATTTGTTTCACACAAGCGCTTGTTGCCTATATGATGGCAGTTTTGATGTTTCCCCATTGTTGCTGCACCCCTCCTTCTTGCCTGTTTGCTAGTGCTTTTCTGAGGCACTCTCCCACTTTGACAAAATCAGTACTTTTGAAGTCCAGTACCTTCACTTTTGTATGGTTTGACTCCACAGCTGAGTTTATTGTGAACCACACTGTTTGGTGGTCACTTGTTCCCAGATGGCTACCCACTTCTAGAACTGAGATTCTCTCTCCATCCCCATTTGAGAGTACCAGGTCTAAGATTGCTCCCTCCTGAGTGGGTTCCAACAGTAGCTGTCTGAGGCATGCCCCCTGTAGGGCATCAAGAATGGCCTTGCTCTTGGATGTGGTTGCAGCAAAGGTGCTCCTGTCAACATCTGGCCTATTTAGGTCCCCAATCAGCAATATCTCCCCTTTCTCTGCCATCCTAAGGATGCCTTCTGTCATTTTCTTGTCCATTTCCTGCCCCTACGATGGGGGTCTTATACGACCCCTTCGTGGATTGTGGTGCCATTTCCAGTCACCAGGGTGAGCCACAGTGCCTCCTCTCCTTCCTGTTTACCCTTAGTTCCATTGCTTAGATCCATATCCTTACATAGAGAGCTACTTCTCCATCTCTTCTACCCTCCCTGCTGCTCCTCTAGATTGTGTACCCTGGTATGTTGACACCCCAGTCATACATATTAACATACTAGATGCCTGAAAAGTAGGCCTATTGGTCTATCAAGTCTGCTCGTGCTTCAGCACCCTGATTGGGTACCGTAGCCCTCTATCTGTCTTCTTCCATTGTTACTTCATCCCCCAGTCCTGCCCCCCCAGCAAACCAGCCTCTGTTTCACCCCTTGCCTATACCTGTCCCACCCTTTCTTGCATCCCTCCACCATAGCTGCCTGTACAGATCCCTGAGCAGTGCATTCCATGGTTCCACCACTCTCTCGTGAAGTACCCCTCCTCCTTTCCCCAATCCTACCACCTCAATCTTCCAACTGTGTCCTCTGGTGATTCCACCCTCCCTCAGTCAAAGATCCTATCTAACACCTTTTACTTCCCTGAGGTCACCTGAAGACCTCCAATCATGTCCCCCCTGGTTCCTCCTCTCCTCCAGCGAGAACAGGTTGAGCTCCCCTAATCATTCCTCATATGTCATATCCCCCAGGCCTGGATCATTCTGGTTGCTCTCCACTGAACCCTTTCCAGGAGTTGGATGTCCTTTCTTAGGTGTGGCCTCCAGAACTGCACACTGTACTCAAGATGTGGTCTAACCAGGCTGTTGTACAGTGGCAAAATCACCTCCCTATTCCTTGAGATAATCCCCTTAGCTATGCATCCCAGCATCCTATTTGCCCTGACTGCAGCCCTCCTGCACTGCTCTAAATTATTCATGTTAACATCCACCAAGACTCCTAGGTCTTTTCTCCTGCCATGGCCTGCAACTCATCCCCCCCAGGGTGTACACATAGTTGGGATTTTCCTGCCCTAGGTGTAGCACCTTGCACTTGGAGGAGTTAAATTTAAATTTCCAGGTGCAGGACCACCTATCCACAGTATCCGGGTCCCCTTGCAGGGCCAATCTCCCCTCCTTCCGCTCCACCACCACTGAGGGTCGTCCGCAAAGAGAGACATTTCACACCCGATACCTTCTCTGATATTGGAAATGTAGGGGTTAAACAGGAGTGGCCCCAGGACTGATCCCTGTGGGACCCCACTTATGACCTCCATAGGAGACAAGACCTCCCCCCTGACCACTACACGCTGAGTGCGACCTGAAAGCCAATTACCAATCCACCTAACCGTCAATGGGCCTGTCCCCATTCCCCCCCAGCTTCTCCCTTAGGCCAATGTGAGGGACCGAATCAAATGCCTTGCTGAAGTCCAGGAAAAGTAAAATCAACTAGTCTCCCCCTGTCAGGTGCTGATGTCACCCACTCATAGAACTCTACAAGGTTTGTTTGACACAATCTGCCTGTCACAAACCTATGCTGCTGGTCATCCAGGTAACCCATCTCCTCCAAGAAACCTCCCAGCCTTTCCTTAAGTATGCTCTCCATTACCTTCCCCACCACTGACACCAAACTGGTGGGTCCATAGTTTCCTGGCTCTTCTCTCGATCCTCCTTTATGGATGGGCACAACATGCGCCTGCTTCCAATCCCTTGGCACCGTCCCTGCGGTAGCCTGTGACATCGGCGCCTGAATTAAGGCATCATCCGTAACGACAATGCGAGGTGGGCAAAAGCCTGATGGCAATGGGGGGGGAGGAAGGTGACCGGATGTAGTGGAGTGGGCGACTGCAGCGACAGGATGTCACTATATGTACATGCGCGCGGCGGGGAGGTGGGAGCACAGTGAGCGTGGCCTGGGAGGGGGTGGAGGAGACCTAGGGGGTTGTGCTGTGGTCTGCTCCCGAGCTGCTTGGTGGCATCAAGGGTTGGCCTCTGGTTGCAGTGCATAGGATACCGGGTTCGGGTCTGGGTCTGGGCGCTAATGCATTTTTGTTGCGCCCGACCTGAAACTTGGGGGGTTTTTTTGTTTTTGTCCCCCGACATGCACCCCTTGGAGTTTGCCTCGCATGGAGGTGCACCCCCAGAAAGCAAAGAACCAATTCCCCAGCACCGTTTCTCTGTGCGCTGAGGATGTCAGGGTGGTGAAATTGTTTTTGCCGCCCTGACATCACATTAACACGGGTCGCCGTTCAGCGCTCGCCGATATCACATAGAACCCTCCCTGTCTGGAGCTACAAGTTAAAAAGATCTGCCAATGGCACAGCCAAAACATCTGCCAACCCCCTCAGTACTCTGGGATGAATAGCATCAGGCCCTGGAGATTTATCCTTTTTTAGGGACTGGAGGGGTTCCCGCACCTGACGGATAGTAATATCAGCATCTGCCCCCCCATTCAGTAGAGCCAGCCTGATATCTCACCCCTGGCCTACCTCCCTCAGAGGCATGTTCTTCAGCAGATACCCCAATAGTCAGGTCTGCTGCACCTTCTGTGTCCTTCAGCCTCTTTTTTGGAAGTTCCCCAGCCTCCTCCCTAGTGAACACTGAGGCGAGGTACTCATTCAGTACTTCTGCCTGCTCTCCAGCCCTTTCCACCCACCCCAGCTGTCCTCAACCTAATGAGCTGGCCCTTGACCTTCCTCCGCTCACCAATATACCTAAAGAACCCCTTTTCCCCACCCCGTATCCCCTGCACCAGCCTCTGCTCTTTCCAGGCCTTTGTCCCCCTTACCACTCTGGTAACTTTCCTGGTTGCAAGGCAATAGTTCTCTCTATACCTATCTCCTCTCATTTTATTGTACCTACTGTAGGCAACCTTCTTCTACCTTACCACCTCTGGGATCTCCTTGGTCCACCAGCATGGTTTATGAGACCTACTGCCCTTGTACTTCACTCTTGCACAGGTCCTGGAGGCCTCCTGTAGCCCCAGTTTTATGATCTCCCACCTACCTTCCACATCCAAATCTGGTTTTATCTCCCGCAAATGCCCCTTGAGAATCTCCCCCGTGTTCTGAAAGTTTGCCCCCCTAAATCAACTATCATTGTCCTTGAGTGATCCCTCTTCCCCCCCAGTTTAAGCCGAAACCAGACTGTGTTGTGGTCGCTCCCAGCCAGGGGTTCTTCCACAACCAGATCTCGTACAAGATCCCCATCCACAAAAACCTCATCCAGGATATGACCCTCCCTCGTTGGGTCCATCACCTGCTGATTGAGGAACACATCCAGGAAGCCATCCAGCAGCTTCTGCTCCCTGGTTACAGTGGACTTCATAGTACCCTAATCAGTAGTTGGCATATTAAGGTCCCTCATCAACACCACTCTTTCCCCTTCCAGCCCACACTGCCCCTTAATGTTAGCCAACAGGCAATCCTCCAGGTCCTCCACTAGTCCTGGTGGCCTATATACCACCCCCATCTTGATCTTCCCTCCCATGGGGATTTGCAATGTGACCCATAGGGCCTCCACATTGCCCTCTGTTTCCTCCACTCTCATAATCTTGATTTTGTCCCTAATGAACGTTGCTACTCCTCCCCTCTGCCCACCTTTCTGTCCTTCTTTAGCACAAGGTACCCACTCAGATTAAGGTCCCAGTCATGGCCAGGGGTGGTCCAAGTTTCAGTGACTGCTGCTACATCCACTCCACCCTCAAACAGCGTGGCCTAGAACTCAGGCATTTTATTCCCCAGGCTCCTGGCGTTTATTAAAGCCACCCTCAAACCCTTGCCCCTACCCCTCTTTACCTTATGCTCCCCAGATCTTTCATACGTCCATCCACACTTCTCCCTTAGGGTACCATCTCTCCCCCCCATGGGGTTGCAGAAGAGTCCTAACAGCTGTATGGATGGCTGTATCAGCCGGGCAGTGCCACCCTCCCCCTTCACAAGTTTAAACCCCATCTAGCCTTAATGAAATCCATCATCCTCCATTTGAGAACTTCCTTCCCTACTAGATTTAGGTGAAGCCTATCCTGGGTGTACAGTGCCGTCTTCCCAAACTCCCCTCAGTCTCCCAACACCCCAATCCCCTGTGCTTCACCCCACTGCCCGAGCCAGTCATTAATCTCCCTGATCTTCTGTTTGTTCTCCACAGTTACCCTTGGCACTGGCAAGATTTCTGAGAAGGACACTCTGCATCCATTGTCATGACAGACCCTGGCCAGTTCTTGGAACCTTGCCCGAATTTCCAGCACACTATTCCCCTCAATATCATTTGTTCCCCCCAGAACTTGACACTAAAGGTGATTCAGAACCAAAAGCAGACAGGAGGGTTACCCTGTTTGTTACCTGTTCACAGTATTGAGCTTGGAGGTTGGCACTGTGGGAGTAGAGGGCCTGACATGCTGAGTGTGTTTGTGACAGATTTAACACATTTAAATTTAATTTAAACAGTTCATGGTTCTCTGTGTACCATGTTTCTGTGACCACTCCAGCTCACGTCGTTATGAGTGCTTGCATGTACGGAGTTATTTAGTGTGCAGTAATAGTAAATCCAGCTGGCCCTGAACAAACATAAACAAGCATTTGTCAATGCCGAATGTTTGCTTGCTGGCATTGGCAGTGGTAGTGTAGAAGTTACAGAGCTGCATATTAGGAATGGCAGTGAAGTATTGAACTGAAACCAACCTCACCACCACCCTGCAGAGAGTGACAGGCATTGGGGTGTGCCTTTGAGTTGTCAGGCATAATGGCCACGTCATTTCAGTACACCCTACCCTGCAGACACTGGCAAGTGTCACGGTGTTCCTTGGGGTCTTTGGTCCTTATGCGCACCCCATTCCATTAGGAAATACAGTGGGATGGGTGCGATATAGGAGAATGGGGTGAACTTTGGGGCCGAAGAGTCCAAGGCATACCTCAATGCTTCTTACTGGCTGCAGGGTGTGGAATGGTATGAGCATTACAGGCAAGAATCCCAAGTCACACCACTGATGCCTGTCATTCTCTACAGGGTTGGGCATTATGGTTGGAAGCCCTAATACCTCAAGCATTCATTGGTATTTTCACTCCAAATGTTCAACATGGTTTTTTTGTGACCCCACCTCATGAACAGGGGGAATATCAGTTTCTTAGCCGAAAGCTACTTATGCACAGTGACTACGGCATTTAGCACCACAGGTGCAAAAACATTCCGAACAGGATGTAAAAAATGACAGCTTTACTGTTCATGGGGAGGTGTAAAAAATGGCAATGTTGTAAATCTGCAGTAAAATTATTTTAAAAAATGGTGAAGTCATGAGCGTACATAGAAACTGTGCAACGCACACCCGTAATATAATTAGGTTGAGGATTTTTTTACAGCAGATTGTCAACTCAGGCATTATGGTGCCTCCAATCATGAACAGTGTCACTGTGATTTTCTTCATCTGTCCCGAACAATGATTTCCCACAGCGACCACGCATCTCTGCGCTGAAAGTGTGAAAACACACTTCGGCCATGTTGTGAAAAATGACAGCTGTACTGTAAATAAGGCAGTGTGGAAAAATGCCACTGGTGAAAATCTGGACTTAAAATATTACTAAGTCATGAACTTACGAGGGTGCATGAAAACTGCGCAATGCTCACTCGTAACACAGTCATTTTATGGACTTTTGTCACCAAATTTTCAACATGGCCATTTTAAGACCTCTGCTCATGAACAGTGTAACTGATTAATCTGTCCCAAACATTGCTTTCACACACTAACAGCACCATTGTGCGCTACATGTGCAAAAACACATTTTGGGCGGCATATGAAAAATGGCAGCTGTACTGTTCATAAGGAAGTGTAATAAAATGGCAATGTTGAAAATCTGGAGTGAAAATATTAAATTTGCAAACTTATGAGCATGCATAGGAACTGCGCAATGCACGCTCGTAAAACAGTCATTTTTAGGAATGTTTTCACCAAATTTTCAACATAGCCATTTTAAGACCTCTGCTCATGAACAGTGTCACTGTGATTTTCTTAATTTGTCCCGTACATTGATTTAGCACACCGACTGCGTCATTGTGCTACATGGGCAGAAACACGTTTTGGGTGAGATGTGAAAAATGACAGCTATACTACTTATAAGAAGGTGTGGTAAAATGGCAATGTTGAAAATCTGATAGTGAAAATATTGAAAATTTTGAACTTCGGTATTGCGTAGGAACTGCATAGCATGCCTCCTAAAACAATCGTTGTCTGAAATTTTCCACCAAATTTTCAAAATAAGCTCTTGAGAGCCCACCTTATGAACACTGGCAGTGTCATTTCGTTAATCGGTCTCAAAAGGTTATTTCACGGAGTGACTGTGAAATCACCCTTCGGGCCCAAATAACGCCATGACAGTGACATCATTCATGAGAAAGGGTCCCAAAAACCCCATGTTGAAAATTTGGTGCAAAAATTCCAAAAAATGCCTGAGATCTGCAACAAAGTTGAAAAACCCCTATCTAGCCCATTATACAGCTTAACGGCATTTCCTCTGTTCGCGGTCGGCTTTGAAGAGTGCAGACGTGTTCCTGGTCCACCGAAGATCGTCACTCCGAGGTCTGGAGGTAAGTATGGGGTGAGGGGGGGCATGGCGAGGCAGGGTGCGCAATGGGTGGGTGTGGGTTGTAGGAGGGGGCTAGGGAGACTATGTGGGACCGTTTTTTCTTTACAGGTATTCTTTTTGTTTCCAATGATGACGTGGGACATTTGCCACGCTGGGGTGGGCTCCCAGCGTGGCACAAGGATGGTTGGGGGGCATTCAGCCGATGGGGGATTGGGCACCCCCGTCGCCCAATGCATCGATTGCCATGCTGGGGTGGGCTCCCAGTGTGGAACCCAGTACTCGGGGGGAGGACAGTGGAGCCGACGGGGGATTTGGCACCCCCCCGGCTATATCATGAGTTGCCACACTGAGGTGGGCACCCAGCATGGCGTTTGGAAGGCTTTGGGGGGTGGGGGCAGCGCAGCACAGCCGACGGGGGATTGGGCACCCCGTGGCTATACAGTGTGTGCGCATGGGAGGCGCGTGACGCTACAGAGCAAGTATTCAGGTGTGGGGGGATGTGCATGAGCAAGCTTATATCTTATCGCTGCTCACTGAAGTGTAGCCCCCTTTAAATTGTATGCCACTGCATTTTGGAAATCTCGAATGATGGCACTATGTTTCTTGCACATGCGTGCAAGCAAACATAACAAATATAAAAAAATGTATCTTAATTTTTGAAGACCTTTTTTTTTTTGTGCGTGCATATGTGACGTATGAATGAGGGATCCACTCACTGTAGATCAAGGAAGAATGTGAAATGGTGCAGGTACATGGGGGGGTGAACAAAGTGGTAGACAGTAAGCCCTACCAGAGCTTCAGGCTGATGTAGCACAGCGATACATGGGGGGGTGAACAAAGTGGTAGACAGTAAGCCCTACCAGAGCTTCAGGCTGATATAGCACAGATGGACTAAGGCAAGGGAGGATGTGAAATGGTACAGGTACATGGGAGGGGTGAACAAAGTGGTAGACAGTAAGCCCTACCTGAGCTTCAGGCTGATTTAGCACAGCTGGACTAAGGCACAAGCACCCACGGCATGTTATAGTTCCCATTTATATGTCCATTTATGTTCTTACAGCGCCGATTGTCTAACTGAGCCAAGATGTAAAACAGATACTAAAATGTCAGGTTTATTTCAGGTGACCAGGATCGTAGTGGGGAGAGGGGTCAAGTGAAACAATGTCTTGAGAATGTGCTTAAACTTATTAACCGCTGCTGTGCCGTGGAGTGATACATCGGTCCAGAATCCCTATACGTTCAAATTATGTTTGCAGCCTAAAGGTACTTAGGTGGATTGGCATTTACATTACTTAGCGGCAAATCTTTTTCATACTTTTTGTGATCATCGGTTAAGATATAACCATTAACTGATGAGACACTTTGGGGCATGAAACTGTGCTACCAGCAAAGTTGCATTTGCAAAGTCCTGAATATTTATCTGTTGATAATGAAATGAAAACTGTCAGCTAATAACATTCAGCCACTGTGCATTGCACAGAATAGACATCTCACTGATAGATCTGGAGCAAAGGGACATGCACTTGCCAATAACACCACTACAGCTCCAGACACGGAAGAAAGAAGTTCATGCACTTTCATCGCTGTTAACTTTTTCAGCATTTTAAAACAGTTACTTAGCATCTGCACTAAGATGTTACGATCGCTGAACTGAATTGTGACACCAAAATCCCTGCGATCAACATTTGTCAGAAAAGTGAATTGAAAAATCGATAGATGTATAAAATGGTAAGTGACATGAGTCAATAACAACATATCTGCACGTAATACTTGGCTTAAAATTTGAGCACCACCATATTCCGCACTCACAGCGTCAAACAGGGATGCCATTTATAATTCAGCTAATGTCAAGCAGTTTCGAGCCATAAAAGTATTACTGTATCAGTATGGTGGCATAACGGGATCAGAAATTGTGAAATAAAATGCAACAGCACCCCGTCGGCCATATGTTGTGCGGTGGAGGAGTGCATGGCACCCAGGGTGGGCTGTTAGGCGGCTTCAGATTCACTGGAGAAAAGGGTGGATTCGATTGTGAGCTACGGTTGAATTTGTGTTTTCTTTTTCTATACCTAGTTTTCGCTATTTTGTTAGGGCACATGTCCAACCCTAAGATGTTTAGGGTCACAAGGTGATGTGACTTCATTGAGCATCTGATTTGAGAAAGAGCTGTGTGATTCTATCTAAATGCCAGCTCACGGCAATTCAGAGAAAAAAAAAATATTTTGAAGCTGCATTACCAGACTAAGGGTGCAGTTAAATGAATTACCACACAGGGGTGTGTATATGACAGTACTAAAAGGTGCATTAAAGTGCTTCAGTCATGAAAACCTCCCCCACTGGCTGCTGCTGAAATGCATAGCAGTATGTTCTCCAGTTTGTGCATTGTGGCAGTTATTGGCTTCAGCTGCAGGTAGTACAGTATGCTCAAGTTCGTTTGTATAGGTTTTAGCAGTGGGGAGTTCACATTGACAGTTTAGTAAGAGAAAACGCTTGGAATTACACATACAAAGAAGTCTGAGTTTTCACATCAAATGCTGAGGTATTTTTTTCCTGGAGGATTAGAACCCATGGAGTCCATGAAGGTGTGCTTTGGAGAGCTGGCATGTGTAAGGACTGTTAGGCACCCACACATTTTGGTGGTCCTGCTTTGGCAGGGAACAGTTTATTAAAGTAATGATGTGTGGCTTGTCTCTCTAAGCTAGACAAGACTACACCATCCTATCAGGTAACCAACACAGTTGATCTGTGTGTGTGGGGGGGGAGCTGCTCACTGAAGTGTAGCTCCCTCTTTCAACTGTGTGCCACTGCATTTTCAACTGCTGTCATAGAGAGCTTCAGCAGTGATTGGAGAACTGTGACCACACCTGCAAACACACTGACTGAATTGGAAGATGCTGACACACCTCTGAAAAACTCAGATGATGGCACTATGTTTCTTGCACATGCGTGCAAGCAAACATAAAAAGTGAGTGCCGTGCCTGCTGCCTGCTGCTGCCCCTTGTGGACAAACTGCACATCATTATCCAGATGTCTAGAGCAAAAAAAAAAAAAAACAGACATCAAGCTGTTTTCATAAATTATTCCTAGGACATAAAAGACTCCAATGAGCATATTTTTTGATGTTTTTGCCTAATTTTCAGACATAAAATATGTCCAAAGTAGAGTTAACTGAAGCCCTGGTGCTGGCATTAGGGGAAGGGATGGAAGAATAAAACATACAACATACAATAGACATTGAAGCATGGAAGTTTCAATCATGTTTTCAAGTATAAATTATTGAGGTTAATTTACAAATGTTATAAACCACTTCTCAGTGTCATGTCTCATTGAGCATTCAGATTTCAATGGTTCATTATCCTGCCATTTTTATGTGTGCTTGCACGCATGTGCAAGAAACATAGTGCCATCATCCGAGTTTTCTGAGGTGTGTCACCCCCTCTTCCAATTCAGTCAGTGTGTTGGAAGGCGCAGCCCCAGTTCTCCAATGCATGCTGGAGCTGTCTATGACAAGCTCCAAAGTGCAGTGGCATACAGTTGAAAGGAGGAGCTATGCTTCAATGAGCAGCGATAAGATATCGCCTGCACATACGTGCTCCCCCTACACACACACACACGCACACACTGTACAGCTGGGGGTGCCCAATCCCCAGTTGGCTGTGCTGCGCCCCCCCAAAAGCCTTCCACATGCCACGCTGGGTGCTCACCCCAGCATGGCAACTCATTATAGCCGGCCGGGGTGCCCAATCCCCATCGGGCTCTACGCCCCAGTACAGGTGCCACGGCTGGGGCTCACCCCAGCATGGCAAGCTAATGCCTATGGCTAACGGGGTGCCCAATCCCCATCAGCTCTACGCCCCTAACTAAAGAGTTCTTGTGCCACACTGGAGCTTCCACCAGTGTGGCAAACGCCCCGTCGTCATTTTAAAAATAAAAACCTGGAAATAAAACTGTCCCTCGGTGCTTCTCCCTGCCCCCCTTCCACAATCCGCACCCGTCCACTGCGCACCCTGCCTCCCCACACCCTCCCTCACCCCATACTTACCCCCGGACATCGGCGCGACGATCTTCGGTTGACCAGGAACACATCTGCACTCTTCAAAGCTGACCGCGAACTGTGGAAATGCCGGTAAGCTGTATAATGGGATAGATAAGGTTATTTCAACTTTATTGCATATCTCAGGCATTTTTTGGAATTTTTGCACCAAATTTTCAACATGGGGTTTTTGGGACCCCTTCTCATGAATGCTGTCACTGTCATGGCGTTACTCATGCCCGAAGGGTGATTTCGCAGCCACTGCACAAAATCACTTTTCTGGAATGATTAATGAAACGACACTGCCAGTGTTCATAAGGTGGGCTCTCAAAAAGCCTATTTTGAAAATTTGGTGGAAAATTCAAAAACTGTTTCTGACGTGCATTGCGCAGTTACGACACAGGCTCGTAAGTTCGAGAATTTTCAATATTTTCACTCCAGATTTTCAATATTGCAATTTTACCACACCTTCTTATGAATAGTACAGCTGTCATTTTTCACATCTCACAAAAATCTGTTTCCGCCCATGTAGCACACAATGGCACAGTCGGTGTGCTAAATCAATGTACGGGACAAATTAAGAAAATCACAGTGACACTGTTCATGAGCAGAGGTCTTAAAATGGCTATGTTGAAAATTTGGTGAAAAAATTCCGAAAAATGACTGTTTTACGAGCGTGCATTGCGCAGTTTCTACACACGCTAGTAAGTTCACAAATGTTCAATATTTTCACTCCAGATTTTCAACATTGCCATTTTACCACACCTCCTTATGAACAGTACAGCTGTCATTTTCCACATGTCACCCAAAATTAGTTTTTGCACATGTAGTGCACAATGGTGCAGTCGGTGTGCGAAAGCAATGTTTAGGACAGATTAAGAAAATCACAGTTACACTGTTCATGAGCAGAGGTCTTAAAATGGCTATGCTGAAAATTTGGTGACAAAAGTCCATAAAATGACTGTGTTACGAGTGAGCATTGCGCAGTTTCCACGCACCCTCGTAAGTTCATGACTTTGTAATATTTTCAGTCCAGATTTTCACCAGTGGCACTTTTCCACACTTCCTTATGAACAGTACAGCTGTCATTTTTCACAACATGGCCGAAATGTGTTTTCACACTTTCAGCGCAGAGATGCGTGGTCGATGTGGGACATCATTGTTCGGAACAGATAAAGAAAATCACAGTGACACTGTTCATGATCGGAGGTCCCAAATTGCCTGTGTTGACAAACTGCTGTAAAAAATCCCCAAACTAATTACATTACAGGTGTGCGTTGCGCAGTTTCTATGCACGCTAGTGACTTCACCAGTTTTTTTAATATTTTTACTGCAGATTTGCAACATTGCCATTTTTTACACCTCCCCATGAACAGTACAGCTGTCATTTTTTACATCCTGTTCAGAATGTTTTTGCACCTGTGGTGCTAAATGTCATAGTCACTGTGCATAAACAGCTTTTGGCTAACAGACTGTTAGTGCCACTGTTCATGAGGTGGGGTCACAAAAAAAAATGTCGAAAATTTGGAGCGAAAATACCAGTGAATGCCTGAGGTATTAGGGTTTCCAACTATAACGCCCAACCCTGTAGAGAATGACAGGCATCAGGGATGTGACTTGTGATTCTTGCCTGTAATGCTCATACCATTTCACATCCTGCAGCCAGTGAGAGGCATCGAGGTATGCTTTGGACTCTTCGGCCCCAAAGTTCACCCCATTCTCCTATACTGCACCCATCTCACTGTGCTTCCTGATGGAATGGGGTGCACATAAGGGCCAAAGATCCCAAGGCACACCGTGACACTTGTCAGTGTCTGCAGGGTGAGGTGTGGTGAAATGGCGTGGCCGTTATGCCTGATGACCTAAAGGCACACCCCAATGCCTGTCAGTCTCTGCAGGGTGGTGGTGGGGTTGGCTTCAGTTCAATACTTCACTGCCATTCCTATTACGCAGCTCTGTAACTGCTACACTACCAATGCCAATGTCAGCAAGCAAACATTCGGCATTAACTAATGCTTGTTCTTTTTGAATCTAATGACAGATGCAAAGAATTTGGAAATTAATTCAGCGTCTTTTTGAAATTGTGGATGTAACAAAATAAAAAAAATCACAAATTGGATCTGTATAAGTTTTTAGGTAGTTCAATAAGAATTGATCTCTTATTTTAGCATACAGAGGACTTATCATGATTATGCGTTATACAGTTTCTGAGAAGCCCCTATTGCATGGGCAGAGATTTGTTTACAAGATTTAAATCATCACTATCCTTTTTTTTGTCTGATATTATAATAAGTATATTTTGAATAGATTTTTTAAAATCTCGCCCATGTTATTATTTATTACCCCGTCGGCTTCACTGACCCCCAGTACAGGGTGCCACGCTGGGAGCCACCCACAGCGTGGCGACAAATGCCATGGCCGATGGAGGAGCCCAATCCTCTGTCGGATCCACGCCACCCCCAGCCATCCTTCTGCCACGCTGGAAGCCCACCACAGCATGGCAAACGTCCTGAGTCGTCTTTTTTTTTTAAATACCTGTAAAGAAAAAATGGTCCCATGCAGTCTTCCTGCCCCCCTCCCCACAACCTGTGCCCACCCACTGCGCACCCTGCCTCCCCACACCCCCTCACCCCATACTTACCTCCGGAGCTCGGTGCGATGATCTTCGGTGGACCGGGAACACGCTCCTGTACCTTCAAGACGACTCACGAACTGAGGAAATGCCGGTAAGCTGTAAAATGGGATAGATAGGGTTTTTCAACTTTGTTGCATATCTCAGGCATTTTGGAATTTTGCACCAAACTTTCAACATGGGGTTTTTGGGACCCCTTCTCATGAATGCTGTCACTGTCATGGTATTATTCGGGCCCAAAGGGTGATTTACCATGATACTCGCAAAAATCACCTTCGGGACTGATTAACAAAAGACACTGCCGGTGTTCATAAGGTGGGCTCTCAAGAAGAATATTTTGAAAATTTGGTGGAAAAATTCCAAAAAACGACTGTTTTACGAGCGTGCGTTGAGCAGTTCCTACGCATGTTCGTAAGTTCGCGAATGTTCAATATTTTCACTCCAGATTTTCAACATTGCCATTTTACCAAACCTTCTTATGAGCAGTACAGAGGTCATTTTTCACATCTCACCCAAAATGTGTTTCCGTCCATGTAGCGGACAATGGCGCAGTCGGTGTGCGAAATCAATGTACGGGACAAATTAAGAAAATCACAGTGACACTGTTCATGTGTAGAGGTCTTAGAATGGCTATATTGAAAATTTGGTGAAAAAATTTCTAACAATGACTGTTTTACGAGCATGCATTGCGCAGTTCCTACAGCTTCGTGAAGTGTGATTTCACATATTTCACCCAGATTTTCAACATTTCCATTTTATTACACTTCCTTATGAACAGTACTGCTGCCATTTTTCATATGTGGCCCAAAATGTGTTTTTGCACATGTAGCGCACAATGGTGCTGTTGGTGTGTGAAAGCAATGTTTGGGACAGATTAAGAAAATCACAGTTACACTGTTCATGAGCAGAGGTCTTAAAATGGCTATGTTGAAAATTTGGTGACAAAAGTCCATAAAATGACTGTGTTACGAGTGAGCATTGCGCAGTTTCCACGCACTCTTGTAAGTTCATGACTTTGCAATATTTTCAGTCCAGATTTTCCACACTTCCTTATGAACAGTACAGCTGTCGTTTTTCACAACATGGCCGAAGTGTGTTTTCACACTTTCAGCACAGAGATGCGTGGTCACTGTGGGAAATCATTGTTCGGGACAGATAAAGAAAATCACAGTGACACTGTTCATGATCGGAGGCACCAAAATGCCTGACTTGACAATCTGCTGTAAAAAAATCCCCAACCTAATTATACTATGCGTGTGCGTTGCACAGTTTCTATCTACTTTCATGGCTTCACCTTTTTTTTAAATATTTTTACTGCAGATTTGCAACATTGCCATTTTTTACACCTCCCCATGAACAATACAGCTGTCATTTTTTACATCCTGTTCGGAATGGTTTTGCACCTGGGGAGCTAAATGCCGTAGTCGCTGTGCATAAGCAGCTTTCAGCTGACAAACTGATATTCCCTCTGTTCATGAGGTGAGGTCACAAAAAAACCATGTTGAACATTTGGAGTGAAAATATCAACGAATGCCTGAGGTATTAGGGCTTCCAACCATAACGCCCAACCCTGTAGAGAATGACAGGCATCAGGGATGTGACCTGGGATTCTTGCCTGTAATGCTCATACCATTCCACACCCTGCAGCCAGTGAGAGGCATCGAGGTATGCCTTGGACTCTTGGCCCCAAAGTTCACCCCATTCTCCTATATCGCACCCATCTCACCGTATTTCCTAATGGAATGGGGTGCGCATAAGGGCCAAAGACCCCAAGGAACACCGTGACACTTGTCAGTGTCTGCAGGGTGGGGAGTGGTGAAATGGCATGGTGTTATGCCTGACAACCCAAAGGCACACCCCAATGCCTGTCACTCTCTGCAGGGTGGTGGTGGGGTTGGCTTCAGTTCAATCCTTCACTGCCATTCCTATTACGCAGCTCTGTAACTTCTACACTACCACTGAAAATGCCAGCAAGCAAACATTCGGCATTGACCAATGCTTGTTCTTTTTGAATCTAATGACAGATGCAAAGAATTTGGAAATTAATTCAGCGTCTTTTTGAAATTGTGGATGTAACAAAATAAAAAAAAATCACAAATTGGATCTGCATAAGTTTTTAGATAGTTCAATAAGAATTGATCTCTTATTTTAGCATACAGAGGCCTTATCATGATTATGTGTTTTACAGTTTCTGAGAAGCTCATATCACATGGGCAGAGATTTGTTTACAAGATTTAAATGATCATTTTCTTTTTTTTTTGTCTGATATTATAATAAGTATATTTTGAATAGATTTTTTAAAATCTCGCCCATGTTATTATTTTATTATATTCTAGGTTTAAAAGGAGAGTCAAGTAATTTTTTAATAAATGATCTATTTTATTTTCTTTAAATCATGTAACACACTTTTGTTTTTTAATGATTTCCATATCAGTATTTTTTCCTAATTGTATCAGTCTCTTTTTAATTATTTTTCTGTACTGGACAGAGAATGGAATGGTTAGAAATGACTAACCCTGACTGACTGAAAATTATGTTGTGATTTATAATATTACTAAGAACTTTAGCACAAAAAAAGATGTTTGTCCCATTGAATGTATTGAATTCTTTTGCTTTTCCTTACATTTTTATGTTCGCTTGCATGCATGTGCAAGAAACATAGTGCCATCATCAGAGTTTTCGGAGGTGTGTCACCCCCTCTTCCAATTCAGTCAGTGTGTTGGCAGGCATGGCCACTGTCCGCCAATGCATGCTGGAGCTCTTTATGACAAGCTCCAAAATGCAGTGGCATACAGTTGAAAGGGGGAGCTACGCTTCAGTGAGCAGGGATAAGATATCGCCTGCTCATGCGCAGCTCCCCCTACACACACACACACACACACGCATACCGCGGCCTCCAACGCATACACTCTATAGCCAAAGGAGGTGCCCAATCCCCATCGGCTGTGCGGCGCCCCCAAATGCCTCCAAATGCCACACTGCGCCCACCCCAGCGTGGCAACTCATCGCTAGGCTGACGGGGTGCCCATCCTCACAGGCTTCACTGTCCCCCGAGTACAGGGTGCCACGCTGGGAGTCCACCCCAGCATGGAGACAAATGCCATGGCCGATGGAGGAGCCCAATCCCCTGTCGGATCCACGCCACCCCCAGCCATCCTTCTGCCACGCTGGGAGCCCACCACAGCATGGCAAATGTCCTGAGTCGTCTTTTTTTTTTTAAATACCTGTAAAGAAAAAACGGTCCCACGCAGTCTTCCTGCCCCCCTCCCCACAACCCGTGCCCACCCACAGCGGACCCTGCCTCCCCACACCCCCCTCACCCCATACTTACCTCCGGAGCTCGGCACGATGATCTTCGTTGGACCGGGAACACGTCTGCACTCTTCGAAGCTGACCGCGAACTGAGGAAATGCCGGTAAGCTGTAAAATGGGATAGATAGGGGTTTTTCAACTTTGTTGCATATCTCAGGCATTTTTTTGGATTTTTGCACCAAACTTTCAACATGGGGTTTTGGGACCCCTTCTCATGAATGCTGTCACTGTCATGGTGTTATTCGGGCCCGAAGGGTGATTTCGCAGTCACTGCGTGAAATCACCTTTCGGGACTGATTAACAAAAAGACACTGTCAGTGTTCATAAGGTGGGCTCTCAAGAAGCCTATTTTGAAAATTTGGTGGAAAAATTCCAAAATGCGACTGTTTTACGAGAGTGCATTGCGCAGTTCCTACGCACGCTCATAAGTTCGTGAATGTTCAATATTTTCACTCCAGATTTTCAACCTTGCCATTTTACCACACCTTCTTATGAGCAGTACAGCTGTCATTTTTCACATCTCACCCAAAATGTGTTTCCGTCCATGTAGCGCACAATGGCACAGTCAGAGTGCGAAATCAATGTATGGGACACATTAAGAAAATCACAGTGACACTGTTCATGAGCAGAGGTCTTAGAATGGCTA
Source organism: Neoceratodus forsteri (assembly GCA_016271365.2). NCBI lineage: Eukaryota > Metazoa > Chordata > Ceratodontiformes > Ceratodontidae > Neoceratodus > Neoceratodus forsteri. The sequence goes on along the minus strand of JADMNL010000035.1, from coordinate 24,679,225 downwards.
TGTTGAAAATTTGGTGAAAAAATTTCTAACGACTGTTTTACGAGCATGCGTTGCACAGTTCCTACACACACTCGTAAGTTCGCGAATTTTCAATATTTTCACTCCAGATTTTCAACATTGCCATTTTACCACACCTTCTTATGAGAAGTACAGCTGTCATTTTTCACATCTCTCCCAAAATGTGTTTCCGCCCATGTAGCGCACAATGGCGCAGTCGGTGTGCAAAATCAATGTACGGGAAAATTAAGAACATCACAGTGAATTGTTCATGAGCAGAGGTCTTAAAATGGCTATGTTTAAAATTTGGTAAAAAAATTCCAAAAAATGATGGTTTTATGAGCATGCGTTGTACAGTTCCTACGCATGCTCGTAAGTTCGCGAATTTTAAATATTTTCACTCCAGATTTTCAACATTGCCATTTTACCTCATCTTCTTATGAGTAGTATAGCTGTCATTTTTCACATCTTACCCAAAACATGTTTCCACCCATGTAGCGCACAATGGCGCAGTCGGTGTGCGAAATCAATGTACGGGACACATTAAGAAAATCACAGTGACACTGTTCATGAGCAGGTCTTAAATGGCTATGTTGAAAATTTGGTGAAAAAAAATTCAAAATGACTGTTTTACTTAGCCGCATGCTGCGCAGTTCCTATGCATGCTCATAAGTTTGCAAATTTAATATTTTCACTCCAGATTTTCAGCATTGCCATTTTATTACACTTCCTTATGAACAGTACAGCTGCCATTTTTCATATGTCGCCCAAAATGTGTTTTCGCACATGTAGTGCACAATGGTGCTGTTGGTGTGTGAAAGCAATGTCTGGGACAGATTAAGAAAATCACAGTTACACTGTTCATGAGCAGAGGTCTTAAAATGGCTATGTTGATAATTTGGTGACAAAAGTCCATAAAATGACTGTGTTACGAGTGAGCATTGCGCATTTTCCACGCACCCTCGTAAGTTCATGACTTTGTAATATTTTAAGTCCAGATTTTCACCAGTGGCATTTTTCCACACTTCCTTATTTACAGTACAGCTGTCATTTTTCACAACATGGCCGAAGTGTGTTTTTACACTTTCAGCGCAGAGATGCGTGGTCGCTGTGGGAAATCATTGTTCGGGACAGATAAAGAAAATCACAGTGACACTGTTCATGATCGGAGGCACCAAAATGCCTGACTTGACAATCTGCTGTAAAAAAATCCCCAACCTAATTATACTATGCATGTGCGTTGCACAGTTTCTATGTACTTTCATGGCTTTACCTTTTTTTTAAATATTTTTACTGCAGATTTGCAACATTGCCATTTTTTACACCTCCCCATGAACAGTACAGCTGTCATTTTTTACATCCTGTTCGGAATGTTTTTGCACCTGTGGTGCTAAATGTCGTAGTCGCTGTGCATAAGCAGCTTTCAGCTGACAAACTGATATTCCCCCTGTTCATGAGGTGGGGTCACAAAAAAACCATGTTGAACATTTGGAGTGAAAATACCAACGAATGCCTGAGGTATTAGGGCTTCCAACCATAATGCCCAACCCTGTAGATAATGACAGTCATCAGGGGTGTGACTTGGGATTCTTGTCTGTAATGCTCATACCATTCCACACCCTGCAGCCAGTGAGAGGCATCGAGGTATGCCTTGGACTCTTCGGCCCCAAAATTCACCCCATTCTCCTATATTGCACCCATCTCACCGTATTTCCTAATGGAATGGGGTGTGCATAAGGGCCAAAGACCCCAAGGAACACTGTGACACTTGTCAGTGTCTGCAGGGTGGGGTGTGGTGAAATGGCATGGCCATTATGCCTGACGACCCAAAGGCACACCCCAATGTCTGTCACTCTCTGCAGGGTGGTGGTGGGGTTGGCTTCAGTTCAATACTTCACTGCCATTCCTATTACGCAGCTCTGTAACTTCTACACTACCACTGCCAATGCCAGCAAGCAAACATTCGGCATTGACAAATGCTTGTTTGGTTAGCTCTATCAGCTATTTTTATACCATACCCTGAGGGTGTGTATTAAATTTGAGTCATTACACCACCCCATGATCTTATTTTTATAATTTCTGGTCATCAGTTGTTTTTTTTCACACTTTCTTCAATATACATGCCATCTTCCTGACCTTCTCCCCTGAAACAAGACCTCTCTTCAGCACTGAAACGAAGATGCTGGAGTAGGAAATTGTCTTCAAAAATTGTCTTCAAGTACTTTGACATTTGATTCAAACAGATAGCAAGTGCTGGCCTGTTGGTGCAGTGGTAGCAGTACTGCCCATGACTCCACCTCCTGAATTCAGGAAGAAAGCCCAGGTCATTAGGAAGCCTGCGGGGGGAGGAGGAGGAGGAGGAGAGGAGAGGAGGACTGAACATCCCAAGGGATGCTTTCCTCCTTCAGGGTGGGAGGGTCACTGCCCTTGCTGCAATACTGCCACTTGGGTTACTACAGGTGGCAGTGTAGCTGATAATACCATGGGAGGGAGGGAGGGATGCATACAGGGACCTGGTGTGGCAGCATGCTACTGCATGCAGATGCATCTTTAATACCCAGTGTGCATGCATCCATGGGGTTGGCAGAACATAAGGAAAGACCCCGCACCAGGCCTGATGATGGCCCCCTGAGAACCAAAGTGACTGACCCAGAACTCTCTGCCACTGACCTCACAAGGATTGTTCAAGTATGGAGGATTCCTCCTTCCCTTCCCTGCCTGGGGGAAGGGGCTCTACAACTGATGCAGCATAGAAGTAGGTGACTGGAGCCTGGCAGAGCCATGGCACCATGTGGGACCCAGTGAAATAGGTCCTCCTATGGCACAGAAGGAAAATAAAGAGAAAATAAAAAAACAATTGCAAGTAACAGTGTTACAAATAGATCGCGTTGAGCATGTTTATAAGTTTGTTAAACAACATTTTTTAAGTAACAGTGCCAACCCTGACCTAAATGCGTAAAACTTTTTTAAAAACAAACTGATAAAAACAACTGAAACTACCATTTTGAAAGTTCATTTTTATGTTTGCTTGCATGCATGTGCAAGAAACATAGTGCCATCATCCAAATTTTCGGGAGGTGTGTCACCCTCTCTTCCAGTTCAGTCAATGTGTTGGCAGGCGTGGCCCCTGTCCGCCAATGCATGCTGGAGCTGTCTATGACAAGCTCCAAAATGAAGTGGCATACGGTTGAAAGGGGGAGCTACGCTTCAGTGAGCAGCGATAAGATATCGCCTGCTCATGCGCAGCTCCCCCAACACACATACACGCCGCATACTGCGTGCTGCCCCCACGCACACACTCTATAGCCGCAGGGTGCCCAATCCCCATTGGCTGTGCGCGCTCCCCAGCTTCTAAATGCCACGCTGGGTGCCCACCCCAGCGTGGCAAGTTATCAGATAGCTGATGGGGGTGCCCAATCCCGCGGCTCCACTGTCCTACCCCCTGAAAGTGCTGGGTGCCACGCTGGGAGCCCACCCCAGCGTGGCAACTGATCTTATGGCCAATGGGGTGCCAATACCCCATTGGCTTCACACTTCAGTTGTCTCTTGTGCATGCTGGAGCCCACCCCAGCTGCAAACATCCCGAGTTGTCTTTTTAAAAACCCTGAAAAGCAGAAACGGTTCCACGAGTCTCCCTGCCCCCCATAACCCGTGACCCACCCACTGCGCACTCCTGCCTCCCATACCCCATACTTACCTCCGGACCTTGGCGCGACGATCTTGGCGGATGTGAACACGTCCTGCAGTCTTCAAAGCCGACCCATGAACTGAGAAATGCCAGTAAGCTGTATAATGGGATAGATAGGGGTTTTTCAACTTTATTGCATATCTCAGGCATTTTTTGGAATTTTTGCAGCAAATTTTCAACATGGGGTTTTTGGGACCCCTCCTCATGAATTCTTGCACTGTCATGGCATTACTCAGGCCCGAAGGGTGATTTCGCAGCCACTGTGTGAAATCACCTTTCTGGAATGATTAATGAAACGACACTGCCAGTGTTCATAAGGTGAGCTCTCAAAAAGACTATTTTGAACATTTGGTGGAAAAAATCCTAAAAATGACTGTTTTACAAGCGTGCATTGCGCAGTTCCTACGCACTCTCCTAAGTTCGCGAATTTTCAATATTTTCACTCCAGATTTTCAACATTGCCATTTTACCACACCTGCTTATGAACAGTACAGCTGTCATTTTTCACATCTCACCCAAAATGTGTTTCCGCCCATGTAGCGCACAATGGCGCAGTCGGTGAGCGAAATCAATGTACGACACATTAAGAAAATCACACTGATACTGTTCATGAGCAGAGGTCTTAGAATGGCTATGTTGAAAATTTGGTGAAAAAATTCCAAAAATGACTGTTTTACGAGCGTGCGTTGTACAGTTCCTATGCACGCTCGTAAGTTTGCAAATTTTCAATATTTTCACTCCAGATTTTCAACATTGCCATTTTACCACACCTTCTTATGAACAGTATAGCTGTCAGTTTTCACATCTCACTCAAAACGTGTTTCCACCCATGTAGCGCACAATGGCGCAGTCAGTGTGCAAAATCAATGTATGGGACAAATTAAGAAAATCACAGTGACACTGTTCATGAGCAGAGGTCTTAAAATGGCTATGTTGAAAATTTGGTGACAAAAGTCCATAAAATGACTGTGTTACGAGTGAGCATTGCGCAGTTTCCACACACTCTTGTAAGTTCATGACTTTGCAATATTTTAAGTCCAGATTTTCACCAGTGGCATTTTTCCACACTTCCTTATGAACAGTACAGCTGTCATTTTTCACAACATGGCCGAAGTGTGTTTTCACACTTTCAGCACAGAGATGCGTGGTCGCTGTGGGAAATCATTGTTCGGGACAGATAAAGAAAATCACAGTGACACTGTTCATGATCGGAGGCACCAAAATGCCTGAGTTGACAATCTGCTATAAAAAATCCCCAACCTAATTATATTACGGGTGTGCGTTGCACAGTTTCTATGTACGCTCGTCACTTCACCATTTTTTTAATATTTTTACTGCAGATTTGCAACATTGCCATTTTTTACACCTCCCCATGAACAGTACAGCTGTCATTTTTTACATCCTGTTCAGAATGTTTTTGCACCTTTGGTGCTAAATGCTGTAGTCGCTGTGCATAAGCAGCTTTCGGCTAACAAACTGATATTCCCCCTGTTCATGAGGTGGGGTCACAAAAAAAACATGTTGAAAATTTGGAGTGAAAATACCAACGAATGCCTGAGGTATTAGGGCTTCCAACGATAACGCCCAACCCTGTAGAGAATGACAGGCATCAGGGGTGTGACTTGGGATTCTTGCCTGTAATGCTCATACCATTCCACACCCTGCAGCCAGTGAGAGGCATCGAGGTATGCCTTGGACTCTTTGGCCCCCAAATTCACCCCATTCTATCACACCCATCTCACCGTATTTCCTAATGGAATGGGGTGCGCATAAGGGCCAAAGACCCCAAGGAACACCGTGACACTTGTCAGTGTCTGCAGGGTGGGGTGTGGTGAAATGGCGTGGCCGTTATGCCTGACGACCCAAAGGCACACCCCAATGCCTGTCACTATCTGCAGGGTGGTGGTGGGGTTGGCTTCAGTTCAATACTTCACTGCCATTCCTATTACACAGCTCTGTAACTTCTACACTACCAATGCCAATGCCAGCAAGCAAACATTCGGCATTGAGAAATGCTTGTTGCTCCATGTTTCAATTGGTTACCATAGAGATTCTGCTGAATCATGAGGTGTTGGAGAGTCCTTGTCGAAAATGGTGAACTCAGGATTGCAAAGCAGACACAGCAGTTTGGTAAAGTTACTTAAATCAGTGTTGAGCTAACTCTTTTTTCTGTGCTGTTCGTCTTTTTGAGTTGTCTGATTTATGAGACTGTAACAATGTCAGCAGATCATTCACAGAGTGAAAGAGCCACTCAGCAGTACAAAAGTAGAAAGCAGCTTTCGCTTCATGTAAAAAGAGACTGAACATGTGAATGCCAAAATAACAGGATGGTTATTGTAGAAAATAATAACTGCCCATCTCCATTGAAACAAATCTAGCCAGAGCCGATAGGGCTGTGAAGAGCTATCTTATGACCAAAGTTACACATGTGCATAGAAATTGTTCAATGCCCAGGTGTAACTTGGCCATTTTTTGGAAGTGTTGCATCAAATTTTCCACATGGCCTTTTTTGGACCCCTCCTCATGAACAGTGCCAGTGTCATTTTGTTCACTTGTCCTGAAAGGTGACTGTGCAGAGGAAATGCACTCTTCTGCACCACAGGTGTGAAAACACATTTTGGGCAGGTTGTGGAAATTGACAGCTGTACTATTTTGAAGGAGGTGTGCAAAAAATGCAATGTTGAAAATGTGGAGTGAAAATAGTAAAAACTGGTGAAGCTAGGAGCATGCATAGAAACTGAGCAATGCATGCTAGTAATGCAGTCATGTTTTGGAATTTTTTCACCAAATTTGCAACATGAGCTTTTTGGGAACCCACTTCATGAACAATGGCATTGTCATTTTGTGAATCAGTCCCAAAAGATGATTCTGCCCTGTGAATGCAAAATCATCTTTTGGGACCAAGTAACAAAATGACAGTGGCACTTTTCATGAGATGGTGTCCCAAGAACCCCGTATTGAAAATTCTGGGAAAAAATTCTAAAAAATGGCTGAGATATTAGCATAAGTTGAAAACCCCATTGAATGGCATTATAGCAGGCTTACCTTTGATTCTTCAGTTTGCATTTTGGCTTTGAAGAGTGCAGACATGTCCCAGTTCAGAGAAGATGACAGCATCGACCTCCAGAGGTAAGTATGGGGTGGTGTGGGGAGCTGGGTGCTTAGTGGAAGGGTGGGGATAGGGAGGGGGGCTGCAGCAATGATGAGGGACCCTTTTCTGTTTTACAGAAAAAAGGAACATTTGTGCACACTGGGCTGGGCAGTGAGTAGTGTGTCACATGACGGGGGATGTCCACACATGTATTGGACACCCCAATGTTGGTGGCAGTGGGTGAAGTGAAGGAAATAAAATAAGCACACTGGGGTGGGCTCCAATTATGCCACGTGAGTCTGGGGGGGCACAGAATGCTGTGGAGCTGGTAGTGGACGACACTGAGATTGGGACCCCGATGTCAGCAGGCAGAACAAAAAACTTTGAGCACACTGGAGTGGGCTCCCAGTGTGCCACATGAGTTTGGGATGGGGCCACAGAATGCTATGGAGCTGGTGGCGGTGACACAACTGAGCATGCGCGACACTCGCACATGTGCAGTTGCGATGAATGGCACCTTGTCATACATGACACTGCCAGCAGAATTACGCATGTGCATGAGTCACGCTTGCACCGTTCATGTCACCGAATGCGGAGGTAACAGCTGAAATAGTGCGGCTATTATTCTGTAGTGGCCGATCATGGCGGAGGGTTTCAAGCTCCATTGGGTATTCGAAAGGATTCTTCCCAATGTCCAATAGAGGGTTCCAAGATCGGCTGTTTTCAGAGCTACAATCCCAGTAGGGCTGTAGGCTCCGTCCACAGCCCTAAAAACTGATGGCCAGTTATTATGTGGTGAATAATGAATAGATGACTGTGTTATGAAGTTATCTAACACACTGAAGTGTGTGATGACCTGTGACTCTCGAGCACGAAGCTTGAGAGGTTTATTAGGTTATCATACACTGTGGGTAGTTAAACAGATTTCATAGACACGCAGTCATCTATTATTATTTTTTTGTAATTATTGTTGAAATGAGTCAGTTGCTTGCTCAGCCTCTCCATTACTAACAGTTCCCATCACATTACAGGAAACATGTCACTAGCAAAGTTTAATCCAGGAGTGCAAGTGCAGCCCCTCTAGTCCCACGGAACAGTATAGTCAAACCAAACCAGTACCAGTCCAAAACAGCCAATTCCCATCTCAAGAACTTCACCCAAACAAATAAATTTAAATTCTAACCTTTGGTGTTCAGTTCCTCCAATGATGCGGATGCAGCTCTGTAAGTCTTTCAACATAAACCACCACACATCAATCAGCGCTTCTTGTCTGCAGACATCATGGAACTGGGTTTGGTTTGCTTCTGCTTTACTCAGACAAGGGGACTGACTTTTACTTTATCTTCCCTTCCGATTGACTTTTCAGACCAGTGTGGGACAGCAACTGCCAACCTCTCTATCTCCTACTTGCTCATTTCCTTTTCTTCCAGGGAACAGTTCCACCTACCCCAGAAATCTATTTTTCAGTCCTGGGACTCAGCTACTTCTCACTCACTAAGCAAGAAATGGAGCCGCCATATCTGTGGAGCTGTTTGTCCCACCCTCAAACATAGTAAGAGCCAATGAGGTGGTGCACAAAGTGAGATTGACACTGCTAGTGAAAGAAAGTTTTGCAAATATCTTAATAACCAGTTTTCCAGTTGTTACCGCATTTGAAAGAGGCCTATTAACCATGTGATAAAAGTGGTCACCAGTAATTATATATAGTGTAAAGGATGGGGAAGTGTGTGATTTGAGAATTTGATGCACACTCGAGGTCTGGAATGCCACATACATGCTAAGGGTTTTGCTCACTGGGTTTATCAAAGCATCCCACACAAAGGGTGTGGATTAAATTCTCATATGAACAATTCCCCATCCTTTATTTTATATAATATGCTGGTGAGCAATTGTTTCCAGCCCTAGTGCTGTGACCCCCTTCCCACACCTCTCAACTGTCCCTGATCTTCAGGGATGTCCCTTATTCTGCCTCAGCATATTCCTCTGTCTTTCATAAAATTTGTGTTTTTGTGACTTAACAGGTGGATTATAAGCACAAAATAATGTCAAATATTAAAGTTGCAGACTTGTTCTTCAGAAAATGCATCTTACACTGATCCAATTATTCTATCTGCTTTCTGGGTGAAAATTACCAGTTTTTCAGATGTGTCCCTGATCTGGGGTGTTTGTCCTTTATTTGTTTAAGTCTCATCCCTGATTTATGAGGCAAGAAGTTAAGAGGTATGCCTCTCTCTCTCTCTCTCTCTCTCTCTGTCTCTCTTACAAGGACACACACACACCCTAGTGCTATGACCCTTACACACACACACTCACACACACACTCTGTGTCTCCATTTTCTCTTTTTCATAATGTTTTCACACACACACACACACACACCTTGTCTCGATTTGTTTTCTTTTTCTTAGTGTTTTCTCACACACATACCTTGTCTCCATGTTTAGTGTCTTCTACGATTTGATGTCCTGTTCTACAGTGCTGCCAGGCAGTGCTCTTTATGCTTGCTGTCTCACTGAAGGTGGTGAACAACAGGATCAACCAGATAACCCCGTTTTTGTGTTTATTTTAAAACAAGAATTAACCAGATGAAGAATCAGAAGGTGTGGTGGCTCCTCACTAGCTGAGATATGGAGCCACCATAGTTTAGAAACTGTTTAGCCTGCCCAAACTGAGAAGCAGAGCCAATGGATGAGCACTCTGATGTAAGTGACAGAGCGCATGTTCACCATAATAACCTGTGGGTTATTACATGGCTAATATTAACTGGCTGAGCACATTGAAAAAATTGCTCAGCAGTTATTATATAGAAATACTTTTCAGAATTAAAAAGAATTAAAAAGAAAATTCCAGAAATCATTTTGGAAGTGGAATTGCCATTCTGCACAAATTCCACTAGTGGAATGTCATATTCCACGCAGCTCTACTTGCGACTACATTTTGCACAGCACAGTGAAGCACCATAATGAGACCTGGGGCAAAGTGCTTGATCCGACCTCCTTTGCACCAGCAAGTGTGACTGTGACTGGGGTCCCTGTTTTGTTAAGGAAAAGTTACTTGCCAAAATAACATATTTTCCTTTAATGAATTAGAACAGCAAGTTAAATTTATTTGTGAGGTGCACAGTATCCCAGATCTTTGAATATTTTATTTTCAAAGATGCTTTCTCACTGTGCTGGTCTCAAGCCTCCAAACATTCCAAATTTAGATTGTTTAGCTCAACAGGCCACGAGACTTGAGACCTATTTAAAAAAAATCCAAATACAGTTACACAAATGTCAGACTAAAATTGTTTTAATAGCACAGATGAACAATAATCATGAAACGCTCACGTTATAACACTATATGACTCAATAACATAGTCACCCTATCCTGAATGGAAGAGGCAGTGAAGGGTACTCTGACTGGCTGTTCTAATCCATTAGAAGAAAATAAATTACTACAGTGAGTAATTTTCTTTCTAACTGCATGGATTAGAACAGCCTATTCAGACTTGAGCAGACTTCAAGCAGTTCCTTAGGCTGGATGGTTTTAAGTTTGTTTTGGGAACAGTTTCAGAAGTACAGAAATCTCAAACTTACTATTTTTTTCCTGTGTGTTCAGGCCACGATGAGATGGGAATGTGAGAGCTGTGGACCAGGCAAAAGCTTTGCAAATTTTTGCAAGTGGCACATACTTTCTGCTGCCACTGCTGCTGCTGCTGCTGTACCCAAGTGGAGTGTGCCTTAATGCCACCTGGGGTTACATTCCATACCTTATGCTAGAAGAAATTTATTGTGGATACTATTCACCTCAATATGAACTGCTCAAAGGCTAGGTATCCCTTTGACAGCTTGCCGTAGTTAACAATTGTTAGTTGTTATTCCTAATATCTAGTGTTCAAGACTTGGAATGATACCTAATTCATGATGGTTTTCTTCCTCTTTTTTTGCATGTGGTCTTATTTATTTACATATCTGAAAAGGTTTCACCAGGAAAGGCACTTTGAGCTACAATAGGTTGTTTCCAGGTGCGTCCTGGGGTAAGGGGAAAATGGGACAATACAGATCATGAATATACAAGCATGATAAACAAATTGAAATAGAAATTATATAATGATATAACTCTGAATAAATTAGCTATGACAGTGTTGAAGGAGTATAATCAATTTAGAAATAAAAAAATACATGTGATACCTGATTAGGTGACCTAAGCCTAGTAGAGACAGCGTAGGTGAGGGAAGATATCTAGGCTATCTAAGAGAGAATAGGTTAGGGCAAACAAGGACAAGCATAAAGATAAGGGTACAAGAGATAAACCAGGAGTTCAATTAGGGAGACAGTCAAGTGCAGTTGCAGGATGGGTAAATGTAATTGTGAAAAAGAAAGGAGAATGAACAGGTGGATGGGGTTGAGCGCATGTATAAATGAAGAAAACTGCAAATTTTAGGGTAATAGTAGGAAAAAGCAGCCTGTCCTGATTTAGAAGATCAGACAGGTAGGGCAAGGGGTCTGATAACCAGAGGGGGGTGGAGAGGAGGGTAATGAGGTAGGTGGGTGAGGGAACAAAGCCAGTACTTCCTGCCAAGGGAGAAACAGTGGGTGATGTGTCTGGACCCAAGAGGAAATACATTGACAAAGTCAAAGTCTGGTTCATATAGAACTGTACATTTGTTTTAACATAGCATTTTCCTTGGGGAACTTAAAGTATAAGGAATCTGTGTTGAGTGCTTGTAGCTCACTGACCCACCTTGCTAACATAATAGCCATCAGGAATAAGGGTTTTTCAGGTGAAGGTGCCTTAGCTCAGTAGTAGATGTAGGTTCAAATGGGTACTGCAGGCCAATAACTGTGTGAGAACCAGATTCAAATCCAAAGCTGGTATATAGTAGGTTTATTCAAGGGGGTATATGTGCAAGAGGCATTTAAAAAATCTTTTAAAAACAGAAGGTGCATAAAGATCCTGCTGAGGCAACAGACCTAAATGAAACAAGATTTGGTTAGTGCCAACAAGGCTGGTCTTACTTTTTATGTTCTCCTGGTTTATTTTAGTAGCAGGCCACACTGTCTCTCCAGTGTCACTGATAAGTGCAGTTAAATAAGGATCACATCCAATGTCAGTGTTGCAGATTTTTTGTATACAGCACCTACAGGGAGGGCTTTGGCACAGTGGCACTGCTTTTCAATAATACCCACTGCACTCTACCCAGTGATTCAAGTGCTGCCAACACCAGGCAATTAGTTTCATCCTTCTAGCACCAAACTCACTTATAGCACCTCCTCAATATCACCACATTTTTTAAAATTCTCGGATGGTTTGGGTTGTACACCGGATCCACTAGGCAGTTAGGGGGAAAGGGCCAGATAGCTTTTATTCCCTGATTGTTCAGCATGGCTGCCAGACATACTAGCTGGTTGGGGGGAGAGGGGCCGATGATTTTATCTCCTGATGGGATAAGTTGGGCATCACATCCATCATGTAGCTTGGGAGGGGGCTGAGACTTTTTTTATTCCCTGACAGGCGAGGTTAGGCTTGTTAGTCATCAGTTTGTTGAGGGGAAGGAGACAGCTTTTAAATTCCTGGATGGTCCTAGTTTGTCCCTGGACTCATCAGGCAGTTGGATGGAGGAGGAGGGACAGTTGTTATTCTCTAGTAGATCATGTTAGGGACCAGACCATCTAGGTAATTGTGGAGGGGGCTAGATGTTATATTCCCTTCTGGGTTAGGCACTGTGTGTACTGGGAAGAGTACAAAGCCAAGGCTGAAGTTTAAGAGAAAGAAAAAGTGACAGGATGAGTTCAGTGGTGCACTTGGGATTATAGCCTTGGAAGTGTGTGCCATCAGTTCTCCTTGGTCCAGTCTCCTATGCTAGTGTGCTGATGGCTGAAGGAGACAGAAGTGCCTGAACAGGCTTGCAGCAGCAGCCCCAAGCCTTCCATGCAGTGTTTGAGCCCCTCACTGTGACCTGAGTGGATGGGTATAGGGAAAGCAGTGCTCTGCTACCCTGAATATTCCATCTTCCGATAACTCCTTTGTTGCTTCTCCTCCTGATCAGCATTTGGCTTAATACACTGGCTAAGTTGTCTAGAAGATCTATCAGATAGTTAAAGAGAGAAGGGCAAATGTTTTTTTTTTATTTCCCAATGGGCAAATCTGGGCACTGGACTGGTAAAATCTTTGAGGGCAGGGTCAGACATTTTGTTTAATTTCCCAATGGGCCTGGTTGAACACTGGACCTGTCAAGTTGTTAGGGAAAGGTTATTTCTTTTTTTTCCATTTGGCAGGCCAGCTTGGACACTGGACTGCTAAGGTTGTTGAGAAAAGGGACATATTTTTATTATTAGTATTCCCTGATGGTCTAAATTGGGCATCAGATCTGTCAAGCAGTTTGGGGAGGGGAGCATATGTGTTGTATTCCTTGATTGGCCATATTAGGCAGTGAATCCATCAGGTAGTTGGGAGTGTGAACATTTTTTTTGACAATACCAGACCCATCAGGTAGTTTGAGAGAGAGGGACATAATTTTTATTTCCTGATGGGCTGGCTTGAGTATTGGACCAGCCAGGTAGTTTGGGGGGGGGGGCAGATTTGTGTCATATTTGCTGATGGATCAAGTTGGGTATCAGATCCATTAGACAGTTTGAGAGTAAGGGACAGATTTACTTTTTATTCCATGATGGGCTGGCTTGGGCACTGGACCTATCAGATAGCTGGGATGGGGAGGCAGATTTGTTTTTGTTCCCTTGTGGGCCAAGTTGGGCATCAGAAATTGTATTCCATTTACATTCCCTGTACTACCATTATGGCATGCTTTTGCCTTGTAAAACACTTTGGGATATAGTGTGTATGAAATTCATGTTGGCTAAGCAATGTTTTGCAAATTTTTCACCCTGGTCTACCTCTTGCTCTAGCAACTGATCATCCCCCTTCCTTAGCTCTCCCAGTCCATGAACAGACTACTCAGACTGAATGAAACTCAGAGTGTCTTTACATTATACAGAGAGTTTGGAAGAAATACTTTCTAGTTCCTAGAAGCATCAAATAGTGGCACAGCTATGCCATTCTTTGTCCTTTTGCATTGTAATAAGTAGAACAACAACTTTAAGTTTTCTGTAGGCATTAAGCCATTACCTCACTTTTACAGTAAGAAACTGGCAGTGGAAACCCTTCACATTTTTAGACTGGACAATGCAGTTTGTAAATGTGCAAAGGTACCATATTTATGTATTGAGCAGCAATTTGCAGATCCCCCTGATGTCTGTGGGATAAGGCTGCCTTTCATCTTTCAGACCCCTGATAGTAGCACCATGCTGTGCAATAAATTAGAAATACAGTACTGCTGAAGCAGATTTAAACTCTGACAACTGAAAATAAATAAAAATAAAACATTTAGAAGGGTGTGTGTGTATATGGGGAGGGGTGCACTCCACTCCACCATTCAGTTCTCCAGTGCAAAAAAAGGGTTGCCCATTTAATTTCTTTTGTTAAATTTCAGCCTTTCAACATGTATTGCACTTACTGTATTTCTAGGAGACAAACACAAACCTTTGCAACATACCAACGTTCCAGGGCTGCATAAATATATCCCAGCTCCACCTGCAAAATCAGTTCCTCGCAAGACAGTAGATCATCAGCCAGCAGGAAACGTAGAGATCATCATGACTGATCTCATAACTGATACTGACTGATTGTAATTTGTTTCTTGGTCCTCTACTAAACACAGCCTGGTTGGCATTGATGATACATGCCTCATCTTGTTATAGACAGGGGGCAGTGGGAAACATAATGAAAGGGCAGCAGTAAGTGTTCTCTCACTGATGTAAAACTTCACAAAACTAGAAGCTAGGAGGTGTTTGAAGTCATTGAAGCTATGGCCCTGACTGAAATACTGTATTCACATTTCAGAAATATTTTCTCAAAGTGACTAAATAAACAGAGATGATTTGTTAAAACTTCAGCCAATCAGACCCTTGCCAAGAGATACATAAATCAGCTTTTCTTAATCAGACCCATTGAGAAACATTTCTGAAGTCAGCATACAAACAGTACTTCAATCAGGTCTGCAGCAGCAATGTCTTTAATTGCCTGGATGAAAAATGGTTCCGTCTAAAATTCCTGCTGCTTTTAGCCTCATGAGAGTGCCCTTAGTAGATGGCCACCCACTAATATTCATGTGGATGTGACTAACTGGATTAATAGTATAATTACTGTGAACACAAATATTTGCAAGCATTAATATAGTACATGTCCCTTTATTATAATGGTAAAATTCTGCTATTATTTCAGAGATTGGATGGCAGTTATATAGCCATTCTTGTACACAGATATCCCATTTCGCATCCATGTTTGATTTAAGATTGACATATACTTTGTCTGAAAATTTGATAAAACCACATATGGTGCAATAGATCACAAATGTTTTTCTCTTTACAATACTTGCTTTCATGTTTGTCTTCATTTAATAGTGATTTGCAGCTAAAAAGAATAGCTGCCCCCTTAGGTCCAATACTTTCTAAGCAATACACAAATTAAGTATCAGAATATTATTGGATAATTTACTCGTCCATGTAAATCTCTTTCATGATACTACTGTATTCTGTATAGATGATTATCTGTTCCCCAATTTATTATAACTATTTAATAACTTGCCAGTGTTTGTTCCTAGCAAACACACACTGGGGTTCTCTCGGAGCACACATGCATCAGCCATAGCTCTTCTCTCCTTCAGCACAGCTGCCGGACAGGTAACCATTCTTGACCCCATCACTGTACCCCTAATGTGAAGGAAAAATTCCTTTTCAAATCTAAAGAAGTTTTGATTCAGGACTATATCTGCCATTTTAAGCAATAAACTGTACGCACCACCATTAAGAGAGAGTGGTGGGCTACAGAGTGCCTTTGGAATTTTGGTTTAAAGAGAAGGCAACGTAAGTGGATAACAGATGTTTGACCAACTGTTCTTGTTATACTTAAACAACTTTTTTAAATGAGAGTCTTAAATAAGTGGTAACATGAAAATGATTAAAGGTCATGGCCCTTTGTTTTCTCCCTTTCTTTGGTTTACGGGTATTAACAAAAGAATTCAAAAGATGTTTACTATATAAACAGGTATGAGGTTTTGGTGGCAAAACATTTTCTGATTATGTCTAAAAGAAACAGAAAATGAAGTTTAGAACAGTGAATAGTAGCTATATATATATATATATATATATATATATATATATATAGAGAGAGAGAGAGAGAGAGAGAGAGAGCGAGAGAGAGAGAGAGAACATTCCCTTTCTTTCTTTCTTTCTTTCTTTCTTTCTTTCTTTCTTTCTTTCTTTCTTTCTTTCTTTCTTTCTTTCTTTCTTTCTTCCTTTGCAATAGGGCATTCTGGAATTAATGAATATGTAAAGGAACTCCAGTGTTTGCCTCATTATAAGGTAATTTGAATATATGATTTGATATTTGTGGCGAACTTGGGAATTCATAAAGCACTGTTTAAAATGAAGTGAGAAGATAATCACAGTCAGTGTAAACTATCTGTATAAATTAATTTTGGAGAATTATTCAAGTGGTCATAAGTACAGTAAGAGTGATTTATTCTGACCTTATAGGTTGTTGGTATACAGAGAAAATTTGCACCTTTTTTTACTTATTTTTATTTTATTTTAAATATTAAATTGTTACAACTCTCTTAATAAAACTTAACAATACTTCATAACATGATCTATAACATTGATCGTTACCGTCTCACAATCAATATTTAAATAGATTTAGACATAACCTAATAGAGAAAGTCCACAAAAGGAGAGGGAAAGATAATTTCAATTTAAAGACCTGAGAACCTAAGCTGAGTATAGGCCACAAACTTACAGAATATTAAACCCAAATAGATTTAATAGGTGCCCCTGAAAAAGCCTTCAACATAAACCTATAATTCTAGTTGTACAGGCACATTTAAATTCATACTTTAATCTTCCAAAAGAGGTATATCTTATTCCATTATATCCAAACTTGATTCTTCTTCTTGCTTTTTTGTTTTTGTATTTTTATTCCAAAATATATTTCTTCAACTGCTCATGTTCAGAAAATAACCTGGCATCCTCACCACATACAAGAGAACATTTAGCAGGGCACAATACTTTAAAATTAGCACCAATTTCCTTTATGTCATCCTTATATTGAATAAATTGCTTTCACTGTTGAAGTGTAGCTGGAGTTATGTCTGGAAAGATATGGCAAATAACATCCTTATAGTGTAAAGCACCCATTTTTCTGGCTGTATTTAGAATAAGGTCTCTATCAGCATCAAAAGCAAGAGAGAAAATGGTAGTACTTCTGGGACCCAAAGTATATTTAAAGATATTGTCCACCTTAACAGCCTGGTTGAAAACAGCTGCAGAGTCGGGAGAGAGTAAATTGAAACTCACACATTGTTGTAAGGATGTTTGCTGATCAGCATGCTGTTTTCTCACAAAGACCCAGAAGGCTCTTGTAGCAAAGGGTAGGTTAGACTCCGGCAGTTTTAAACCACATATAAAGAGATCCTTCAATAAGTTTCTTTTAAAGACCCAAATGTCTTATCATAAGAGTAAGGAATTCTCACAAGCCTCATATTCTTATATTGCATGGTATTTTCCATTGATTCTGTCTTTCTCTGAAGAGCAAGAATGGCATTTAAATTAGTAATCAATAGCACTTCATTTGTTAATGCCTTTTGCTTAATAACTGCTGCTTCATCTCGTAACACTTTTTCAGCTTCCTGGACTTTTGCCAGGTCTGTTTTTATACTTTTAATCTCATTGTCCAACTTGTTCAAATGTGAAATAAGTAAATTTAGCTTCTTATCAAATGTGGTCAAAAACTGAACTTGCTCAGTGAAGGAAGAAGATGCCTCCTTTAAGTTTTTAAACTTGACCTTAGTTGGCAGGGAAACAGAAGGTAAATTCAGAGGAAACGGGTGATTATCAAATGTCACTGCTACTTGCAGTGGCTTACCATCTTCAAGGATAGACATAAAAGTAATTCCAGCTGTAGATCCAGAAGTCACTCCATCAGTAAATACCTGATGTCTCTGCATGTTACCTGCTGGAATCACCATAGCCGGCCCAGGCAAATTAGATAACTCCTTATGGTTGAAGGGCTGTTGTAATTCAGGGTTCACTGATACAGTTCCTTCCTTTGTCACTGGGTCAGTGCTTATTGAAGCTCTGACTGAACCTCTCACACCAATCAGCTGTTGTGCTTTCCTGGGACCAGATGAGTGAGCTAGGTAGATGTCTACTGGGCCTTTACAAGCTGGCATATCGAGGTCTGAAGAAACATAGAAACATAGAATTTGACGGCAGATAAGGACTGCTTGGCCCACCCAGTCTACCCATTTCCCTACCTACTGCATAAGCTGCAGATCCTAGTTAACCAGCAGCCTACTTCTTCCTACCCCCACCCCCCAGAACTGCCTTATGACTATCCCATGCATGCTTGAATTCCACCACTGATTTTGACTCCACAACCTCCTCCGGAAGGCCGTTCCATGCATCCACAACCCTCTCTGTGAAAAAATACTTCCTTAAATTACCTCTGAGCCGCCCCCCATCTTCAGATTGTGCCCTCTTGTTCTTGCACACCTCTTTTTTTGAAAGATGCTACCCTCTTGGACTTTGTTGATTCCCTTGAGGTACTTGAAAGTTTCTATCATGTCCCCCCTCTCCCTCCTTTCCTCGAGGCTATACATATTAAGCTCCTTAAGTCTCTCTTCATATGTCTTCCGGTGCAGACCCTGCACCATTTTAGTTGCCCTCCTCTGGACAGCTTCCATCCTATCTATGTCTTTGCGGAGATTGGGTCTCCAGAACTGCACACAGTACTCCAGATGGGATCTCACCAGCTGTCTGTACAGAGGGATAATAACTTCCTGTTTTCTACTGGTGATGCCTCTCCCTATGCATCCCAGTATCCCCCCAGCCCTCCTTGCTGCCCTCTCACATTGCTTGCCAATCTTTAGGTCATCTGATATGACTACCTCCAGGTCCCTCTCCATTTTTGTTGTTGTTAGTATCTCACCCCCCATTGTGTACTCTTCCCCTGGGTTTTTGTTTCCCAGGTGCATTATCTTGCACTTCTTAGCATTGAATCTAAGCTGCCATACATTTGACCATTCCTCTAACCTTGCCAAGTCCTTCTCATCCTTTCCACCCCACCCTGTGCATCAACTCTGTTGCAGATCTTAGTGTCATCTGCAAAGAGACATACTTTCCTTCCAGTCCTTCTGCAATGTGCTTATAAAGACATTGAAGAGGACTGTCCTAATACTGAACCCTCGTGTACCCACTAGTAACCCTCTTTTCTTCTGAGTGGACTCCATTTACTATTACCTCTGTGTCCTATTCTCCAGCCAATTCTTTACCCAGGCTGTCATCTTGGGACCCACTCCCAGGCTGGCTAACTTGTATGTTAATCTTTTGTGTGGGACTGTGTCAAATGCCTTGCTAAAGTCTAGGTAGGCCATGTCCACAGCCCCTCCCTGATCTACTACTTTGGTCACCCAGTCAAAGAAATCTATCAGATTCATCTGGTATGACCTTCCCACTGCGAATCCATGCTGCCATATTAGCCAGGTTTAATGACAAAATCAGAGATGGACCGAAAAGCTCTTTAGAGTGACACCTTACTCACCGCCATCTTGGCCCCCCAAGACAATCCAAAAAATTTACACCTGTGTAACAACAGACTTCAAGTGGTGGGTGTGATTTCTTATGAGTTTATGTGGACTTATAATTTGTTTGGATGTAACAGATTAAGATTTTTTACAAATGTTTTATCATGTTTTGATGCAGATACAGTGATGTTCACTGATGAAGGATACCTTATCTGAAATGTATGATTTATAACATACACTGTACACTCCTTTGAGATAAAATAATATGAAAGGAAATAAAGTAAGAAAAACTTAATTACTATTTGGGTGAGTGGGCATAGGAGCATGTCGCAACTCACAGGCATATGCGAATTGCACCATGTGGCACTATGCCAGGGACCGTGCACCACATTGTATGACAAGACAGGGTCCCCAGCACCTAAGCCTATGACTTGCGGCTGCTGTAGACCACCAAGAGAATGGTGCACTAGACCTGGGTGCCACTCATCGTGGCAAGCAATCAACTGACCCCCAGAGCCCCCCCACCCTGTAATGTACCTGAACATACCTAGGGGCATTGGGGGCTTGCCGATTGGCACTGGTGATCGGGAGGGGCATGACTGAAAACAAACCCGGGGTCCCAAAATTCTGAGGGGCATGACTGTGCAGAGGGGCACGTGGGGCACAGTCATGTTGATTCTGCGGTGCTGCGGGGGGATCCATTTGTGCCAGGACAGATATCCCTTAGACTACCTCTAGGTTGGTCTAACCCCACTACACCAAACCAAGTCTTGGAATGGCGTAGGTGGATTATGGCTGTCAGCCTTCTGGAATAGGGCACAGTTGGTGCTGTAACCCACCCTTGCACCATGCCGCTGCAGGTTGGGGGCATAGTAGGTGGTGTAGACCACCTTTGATGCAGCTCGCATATGGCATGGTGCAAGCAGTGACTTGGAATCGTGACTTGCATTATGCCTGGTGCAAGGTGAGATTTGAGCCATCGGGTTCAGTGTAAATCACCTTGCACCAGCCGTAATGCCTTCTGGAATCAGGCCCTCTGTTTCTTCTAATAGTTTTTCTGAATGTCTATATAAACCCATCAAGATTTGCTCTTGGGACTCATGTTGCATCCCTCACCTCAGGCTGTGTGAAAAATTCTCATTATAACCCAGACATTATTCTCTATTTAGCAAAATGTGTGTATACAGCTGTTCATGTGGGGACTGGCTTGATGACACGATCAAAACTTGTTTGACATCCAGCACAATATGTGTGTGGTTTGGAGACATGTTTCTGTAAAGTTCATTTCACATGCCACACAGTATAAGTGCATGTGATACTGAACTACTGACACCTGTATATTCTGACTGTGGTTTTACTCTCTGGGGCAGCTGCTGTGCAACCCAACCACCAGCCCCAGACCTGTTGTATGTAGTTCCAAAAAAATAGATGTATTCAATCTTGGCCATGGCATTTTATTAAATATTTTTTTAAGGAATTTATTCACTGCAATATGCTATATGGTATACATCAATAAAATGAGGCTGTGGTTCCCATGTCATTTTGCAAGCAATCACCCAGTAACTATCTCATTGCCTACACCTTCTCCAACCAGCTTACATAATAAGGCAAATTTTATGTGGGGTAGGAAGAAATAGGCTGTTGGTTAAATAGGATCTGCAGCTTATCCTGTAGGTAGGGAAATGGGCAGACTAGGTGGGCTAAGCAGTCCTTATCTGCTGTCAAAGTCTATGTTTCTATGTTTCATCTACTTGCCCCTACACTCAGCAATCACACTATCTACAACACCCATACTCCCCTAATGCTCAGACACCCACATTTTATCATCTTCCCTAACTCTACTTCTTTCCCTTCTCTATCCACACCTCTTCCACCCGTCTTACTTAAACACCACCTACAACTTCTCTTCACTGCCACCTACTCCTACTACCCCTTACAAATATAATTTTATACTGTACATATTAAACTACCCATGTGACATGCATGCTGCAAGCATAATATTTATGTTAAACTGGAACCAATTGCATGCATGAGGCATATGTGCAGCAAGAAAGTTTGGCAAGCATGCTTTTTATGTTAAATTAGAACAGACTGCATGCATGCAAAAAGGAAGTGGTCACTGATAACTGCACAGATAAAAGTTAAGTGACTTGCTCAAGATGAATCAGTATACAAGTGGGGGATGATAAGATTCAAACCCATGTTTTCAGGTTTGTAGTTTAGTGCCCTTAACCACTATGCTATACTGCCTGCATACATACAGCTTGCTTGTTCTTGAATACAAATCTGCACATAACTGCATCCATATGGCATGCTTATAGTTACTGATATACTTTTTAGTTTTCTTGTCCCCCTCATCTCAGCTGCATAACTGAACCGTAGCTCACATACCATCAGAAACACATGTGGTTCTTCCCACGCCCCATACTTGAAGCAATATCCCGTTGAGTGAGAGAGAAAAGGAAGTGCAAAGAAGAAGGAAACCACTTTGGTTCTCAAAAACAGTAGCAGAAAAGGTCAGAGCCAAAAGGCTGACCTTCAGGAAATATAAGGGAAGGCAGCAGGATGATGATAGGGAGGCATACCAAACTTCCCTGAGGGAAGCAGGAAAGGCAGTAAGGCAGGTAAAGGCCCAAACCAAGGAAACACTATCACAAACAGTAAAATAAGGTGACAAGATTTTCTCTAGATACATTAGTGAAAGGAGAAAGTCCAGAGGGGGTATTGCTTAGATCAGAGAGGATAAAGGGGCATGTGAGGAGGAGGACCATGTAAAAGCATCTATCCTAAATAGATACTTCTGCTCAGTATTTACTGAGGAGAAGGTAGGGCAGGGCCCACAGTTCAGCACCATGGACAAAAGGGGAAGAGAAGTGTGCACTAGTCCCTTCACAAAAGAAAGGGTTCTGCAAGAGCTCAATAAGCTCAGGGTAGACAAGGCAATGGGACCTGATGGCATACATCCCAGGGTACTAAAAGAGGAAAGGGTGAAACTAGCAGAGCCATTATCAGAACTATTTAATGAGTCTCTGAGCACAGGAGAGGTCCCAGAAGACTGCAGAAGGTCTCTTGTGATCCTGATCCACAAGAGTGGTAGCAGAGAGGAGGCAGAGAACTACAGACCAGTCAGTCTTACCTCAGTAGTGGGCAAGATTATGGAGGCACTCCTTAAGGAAAGGATAGTGCAACACCTGGAATCCATAGGAGCACAGGATCCAAGACAGCATGGATTTACAACAGGAAGCTCTTGTCAAACTAATCTCATAGATTTCTTTGACTGGGTAACCAGAGTGGTGGACCAAGGAGGAGCAGTTGATGCCACCTATCTTGACTTCAGCAACAATTTCAATGCTGTTTCACATAGAAGATTGATTAATAAGCTGGGTAGGCTCAGGGTGGGTCAGAAGTTAATCAATTGGGTGGCAAACTGTTTGAGGGGCAGAAAACAGAGAGTGGTGGTAAATGGTATACAGTCAGAAGAGATGCAAGTCACAAGTGGGGTACTTCAGGGATCAGTCCTGGGGCCAGTCCTCTTCAATATCTTCATCAGAGACATTGCAGATGGACTGGAGGGTAAGGTGTGTCTGTTTGCAGATGACACCGAGATCTGCAACAGAGTAGATGATCCAGATGGGGTAGGCAGAGTAAGAAGAGATCTTGATAAACTGGCAAAATGGTCAGAAGAGTGGCAACTGGGGTTTAACGCAAAGAAGTGCAGGATCATGCACTTAGGGAAGAGAAATCCTGAAGCCACCTATAGGTTGGGAGGGGAGTTGCTGGTAATCACAAGGGAATAAAGAGACTTGGGCATCATCATCACAGATGACCTGAAACCATTTAAGCAGACCATTAAAGCATTAGGTAAATCTAGAGGGATGTTGGGGTGCATTAGTAGGGGTATCGCAAGTCATAAGAGGGAGGTAATAATCCCTCTTTACAAGACACTGGTTAGGCCCCATCTGGAGTACTGCATGCAGTAGTGGAGGCCACACCTTCACAAGGACATTAACCAAATTGAGGTAGTCCAGAGAAGTGCAACCAAAATGGTGAAGGGACTGCACCAGATAACATATGAGGACAGATTAACAGAGCTCAATATGTATACCCTAGAGCAAAGGAGGGAGAGAGGTGATATGATTGAAACATTCAAACACCTTAAGAGTATTAACAAGGTGAAAGTGTCTAACATGTTTCAATATAAGAAAAATAGCAGGACACAAGGACACAGCATGAGGTTAGAGGGAGGCCGATTAAGGGGTAATGTGAGGAAGTTCTTTTTTACAGAAAGGGTGGTGGATCCATGGAAAAGCCTACCTCAGGAAGTGGTGGATATGAATACAGTGCAGGACTTCAAATAGGCATGGGATAGGCATAAGGGAGCAATACAGATGAGTATGAGTAGATAGGCCATTGACAGAGCAAAGGCTGATGGCACATTCATAAGGTAGAAAAAGAAATGGGTAGACTGGATGGGCCTTGTGGTCCTTATCTGCCACCAGCTTCTATGTTTCTGTACACACACTTACCCACAGAATTACTTAATCACTTCTGTCTGGCTTGTGCTCTGGTTATTTTTTCTTCATAGTTTTGAGTGCTTCCATGCAAACAGACTTTAAGGGGCAAACAAAAAGTAGCAATAACTCGGCACCCACCCACACCGCTACTTTCTCCAATCCACATACATATACACTGTAGTGGGTGTAGCCACACTGTTACAGACAACCCACTGAGTATAGGTGTAAGTCAAGAGTCCTTACTGGAGTACTAGAGAGCCAGAGGCAGGAGTCTTTAAGAGATGATGTCCTTGGGACAAAGTGCTATGGTGTGCCCCTTTGAAATTAATAGTTATTTTTAATTACTATTTTATACATTATGATGGTGAGTTGGAGATTAATAAAGGCCACTGTTCTACTAACAAGGCCCTTGTTAGTTGGGCGGAGGCTTTCATTAATCAGACTGGAACCTGTGGCCTGGTCCAGTGTACCACCAGACTGGTTTTCAGTCTGCTCTTCCTCCTCTGTCCTTCTGCCAGAAGCTGGATGCTGGAACTGACCGGCTCAGATCCCCACCATGGTCTGCGACTAAGTCAACTCACTGACCAAACTCATCCAACCTGTGTTTTTTGCTTCTTGCTTGACTGCTGTCGCACAGCACTGACTGAGGCCTTTGAAGGCTACCTGCATCACTGTTGCAGCTGCTGCTAGGTCTAGCTAGCTGCCATGGGGGGGCACACTGTTTTTATTGGAAGGTGACCCTAATAGTGCAGGTAGTTAGCATAGTCATCAAGCCAGCTTCTAGTTCACCCGCTACCCCTTCAGCCACCAAGGGAAATAAAGACCAACTAAGAGCAGATCAATAAAAATATGCCACCACAACACTGCTATTGAGAGCTCAGTGCTTACCAACTCCTCCAGCTGTAGTGTGTAGCTTGTCTACTCTGTGGTGGGAAAGACAGTATCGCACTCACATGACTCATGTGATCTTGTTTGGTTGGATCTCCTCCATGTCATGTGTAATGGTGTCACTGCTAATAGGTGGAGATGGTGGACAAAACAGTATGGACACAGTCGAGTCAGGCATGCACCCGAAGCATGAACACACACAGGCCAAGAAAGCAATTATTGTGCAAAAGATTAAATCCAAATTTAGTGTCATTTTTTCCACACCATAAGAAACCCCTTGGCACAAATGCAGGAGGGGAACTGCCTCCCTCTGCCCTATAATACAGTGGTTTCCACCATGTTCTGATGTACTGTATCTCCATGTTTCAGGATGTGTCCTGATCAATGTGAGGGTTAGTATCCCTCATTGTCCCTCATTGTGAGTGTCCATGTCCCTCATTTCAAGTGACAACAAGCATTTGTCAATGCCGAATGTTGCTTGCTTCTATGTGCTGTTTAAGTATTTGGAAGTCATTGAAGTGCAAATATTGAAAATTTGTGAACTTACCTGCGTGCATAGGAACTGCGAAATGCAAGCTCGTAAAACAGTCAGTTTTAGGAATTTTTTCACCAAATTTTCAACTTAGCCATTTTAAGACCTCTGCTCATGAACAGTGTCACTGTGATTTTGTTAATATGTCCCATACATTGAGTTTGACACCGACTGCGCCATTATGCGCTACATTAAGGAACACGTTTTGGGCAGGATGTGAAAATGACAGCTATACTGCTCATAAGGAGGTGGTAAATGGCAATGTTGAAAAATCTGGAGTGGAAATATTGAAAATTGCAAACCTACGAGTGTGTGTGGAACTGTGCAACGACACTGTAAAACAGTCATTTTAGAATTCTTTCACCAAATTTTCAACATTGCCATTTTAAGATCTCTGCTCATGAACAGTGACACTGTGATTTTCTTAATATTGTCCCATACACTGAGTTACTTCCGACTGCGCCATTGTATGCGCTACATGGGCGGACTCATGTTTTGGGCAGGATGTGAAAATTACAGCTGTACTGCTCATGAGGAGTGTGGTAAATGGCAATGTTGAAAATCTGGGGGAAAATATTGAAAATAAAACCCACGAAGCGAGGAACTCTGCAACGCACTCGTAAAACAGTCATTTTTAGGAATTTTTTCACCAAGTTTTCAACACAGGCATTTTAAGACCTCTGCTCATGATCAGTGTCACTGTGATTTTCTTAATGTGTCCCATACATTGAGTTCGCACACCGACTGCGCCATTGTGCGCTACATGGGCGTGAAACATGTTTCAGCAGGATGCGAAAATTACAGCTGTACTGCTCATGAGGAGGTGTGATAAAATGCAATGTTGAAAATCTGGAGTGAAAATATTGAAAATGTAAACTTAAGAGGCGTGCATAGGAACTGCATAGCGCACACTCGTAAAACAGTCATTTTAGGAATTTTTCACCAAATTTTCAACATAGCCATTTAAGACCACTGCTCATGAACAGTGTCACTGTGATTTTCTTAATGTGTCCCATACATTGATTTCACACACCCGACTGCGCCATTATAATGCTACATGAAGCGGAAACATGTTTTGGGTGAGATGTGAAAAATGACAGCTATACTACTCACAAGAAGGTGTGGTAAAATGGCAATGTTAGAAATCTGGAGTGGAAATATTGAAAATTCGCAAACCCTACGGCGTGCGTAGGAACTGCTTTTTCGTAAACAGTCATTTTAGGAATTTTTCTGCAAATTTTCAACATAGCCATTTTAAGACCTCTGCTAATGAACAGTGTCACTGTGATTTTCTTAATGTGTCCCATACATTGAGTTCGCACACCGACTGCGCCATTGTGTGCTACATGGGCGGAAACATGTTTTTGGCAGGATGTGAAAAATTACAGCTGTACTGCTCATGAGGAGGTGTGATAAAATGCCAATGTTGAAAATCTGGAGTGAAAATATTGAAAATTCGCAAACTTACGAGCGTGCGTAGGAACTGCGCAATGCAGACTCGTAAAACAGTCATTTTTAGGAATTTTTTCACCAAATTTTCATCACAGCCATTTTAAGACCACTGCTCATGAACAGTGTCACTGTGATTTTCTTAATGTGTCCCATACATTGATTTCACACCGACTGCACCATAATGCGCTACATAGGCTGAAACACGTTTGGGTGAGATGTGAAAATGACAGCTGTACTACTCATAAGAAGGTGTGGTAAAATGGCAATGTTGAAAATCTGAGTGGAAATATTGAAAATTCGCAAACCTATGGCGTGCGTAGGAACTGCCAAGCACTTTTCGTAAAACAGTCATTTTAGGAATTTTTCACCAAATTTTCAACATAGCCATTTAAGACCTCTGCCTAATGAACAGTGTCATAGTGATTTTCTTAATGTATACCATACATTGATTTCACACACCGACTGCGCCATTGTGTGCTATGTGGGTGTTGTATTTTCATCAGGATGTGAAAATGACAGCTGTACTGCTCATAAGGAGGTGTGGTAAAATGGCAATGTTGAAAATCTGGTGAAAATATTGAAATTTAGCGAACTTACGAGCCTGCGTAGGAACTGCGCACAGACGCTAATAAAACAGTCATTTTTTGGAATTTTAGCACAAATTTTCAACATGGGGTTTTGGGACCCTTCTCATGAATGATGTCACTATCATGGTGGTATTCAGGCCTGAAGGGTGATTTCACAGTCACTGCGCAGTCATTGTGCAAAATCACCCTTCGCTGACCTGGTCATAACTGTCATCATTCATCGAAAAGTCCCAAAACATGTTAATTAAAAATCCCAAAATCTTGAGATATGCAACAAAGTTGAAACCCCCTATCTAGCCCATTGTACAGCTTACGGCATTTCCTCAGTTCGGCGGTGGCTTTGAAGAGTGCAGGCGTGTTCCCGGTCCACGAAGATCGTCGCGCCAGAGTCCGGAGGTAAGTATGGGTGAGGTGGTGTGGGGAGACTGGGTGTTGCAGTGGGTGGGTGCGGATTGTGGGGGTTGGGAGGGCAGCTGCAGGACCGTTTTCGTTTTACAGGTTTAAAAAAAAAGACATTGTGGGACGTTTGCCATGCTGGGTGGGCTCCCAGCATGGCACAAGAACGATGAGCGTTCAGCCGGACGAGGATTAGGCACCCCGTCGGCCATGGTATTGTTGCCACGCTGGGGTGGGCTCCCAGCGTGGCACAAAGACGGTCGTTCAGCCGACGGGGATTGGGCACCAGCGTCGACCAAAGGACTGCTTGCCATGCTGGGGTGGGCTCCCAGCATGGCACCTGAGGGGCAGCTCAGCGATGGGGATTGGGTGCCCAGTTGGCTATACAGTGCATGCGGGGGCGCTGCGGCTGCGTGTGCCTGGGGAGGCGCTGCGGCGTGAGCAGCGATATCTTATCGGTGCTCACTGAGCGTAACTCCCCTTTCAACTGATGCCACTGCATTTTGGAGCGTGTCATAGACAACTCCAAAATGCATTGGCTTACAGGGGCCGCACCTGCCAGCACACTGACTGAATTGGAGGAGGAGGTGACACACCTCCGAAATCTCCGATGATGGCACTATGTTTCTTGCACATGCGTGCAAGCAACATAAAAAGTGAGGTATGGTACATGCTTCCAAGGCTCTACTCAGCACAAAGAGTGCTGATTATGACCATAGTGTATATGCTCCATACAGAATGACAAAGGGAAAGTAAGTGAGCCGTAACAGTCATGGAGAAACACATATATAGCACTAAATATGCATAAGGGGATCTGCATAACCCAAAACAAAAAGATCAGGCTTCACACCTCAGAGGCCAAGCTTCTCACATCTGGAATGTGGGATAGGGCGTTGGCTAACTATATCTTAGGCATTTAATGCAGTAAGTAAACAGTACTTTAAAAATTAATGGCAATTTAATGACAAAAATCAATTAAACAATTTACAAAAGGATTTAATAGTCAGAATTAATGAGTTTGCCTAATTTTAATGGGAAATCAATGGAAATGGTATTTTAATTGCTCTACTTGCCAGCAGTAGTATGAGAAATAGAAATGTATGTATTTTTAGATGAGATTTGCACCAGCTTAGCTGTTGCATGTGTGGCAAGCATGCAG
This sequence comes from Neoceratodus forsteri, assembly GCA_016271365.2. Classification (NCBI taxonomy): domain Eukaryota; kingdom Metazoa; phylum Chordata; order Ceratodontiformes; family Ceratodontidae; genus Neoceratodus; species Neoceratodus forsteri. The sequence goes on along the minus strand of JADMNL010000035.1, from coordinate 24,650,304 downwards.
CATATGAACCTGATGTAATTTTTAAATGATATTCACACCAGCTTAGCTGCTGCACTCATTGCAAGCTTACAGCATATGAACCTGATGTGATTTTTTACAAGATGTTCCCACCAGTTTACGTGCTGCATGGGTTTATGTGACAACGGTGAAAACCTAAAGGTGTTCACTGTTATTGCAAAGTCAGAGTGCCGGAAATTAATTTTGGCACTCTGATTCTAGTGCACAACAAAATGGCACGGGGACTTGCTTTTAATGGTATATGTTTGGGGCTGCAGCCCCCTTGCTACTTAAGTTCTCAGCTCTGGGGGTGTATGTCGAGAGCAAAACCATTAAATAAATTGGGGGTCGGGCACAATAAAAAGGCGCTAGCTCTTGGACCCGAACCCAGCACCTGTGCACCAATGCCACCTACCCACCCACCACACCATGGGGCCAGCTTGCCAACCCACCGTAGCACCATCCCTCACAGTCCCTCTCACCTCTCAGTGTGTGTGTGCTCACCACCCCACACACACACACTTATAGCAACATCCCGTCATTATATTCTCCGCCCCCTCATCCAACCGCACTACCATACCCTAGCCCCAATGACATGCTCCGGGGATTGGGTCACCATTATTGTAGGCATCTAACCACCGACACCCATGTCACGGGCCACCCTGCTGCACACATGTCAAGTTTGCAGCATGCAATCCTGATGTGCTTTTTAGATCTGGTTTACTTAAGTTCACTCTGTGTATGCTAACTGCATGCAAACATTGCACAATTAAGGATGTGGCATGTGTTGTTCATGCAGGCAGCACAGTTATAATTCTGTATGGGACACCATTCCACCACACCACACCACACCACACCACACCACACTTCATAAAACTACTGAACTATGTCCACCTACTTTCCATTTTAACACTATTTGCATCCACATCTTACTTTTCTCTACTTCTACACTGACATTCTTCCCCTCCTTACACCCACTATACTCGCTCTACATTCCTCTTTTTTTCAACACTTCAAACTGCCTTTCTACCCTTTACTGCACTTTCCACACTCTATATAACGTTTCTTTCCTATTAACTGTTGCATTCCCAAATGAGACTGCACCTTCAACATAAATATACAGTACACCCCACCTACATGCATTTCCATTTCATCGTCTATTGTAACAAATTAGCACATTGCTCTTTTCTCTCTCTCTCTTGCTCCAAGGCAGCTCCAGCACCTGAGACCTGACTCTCCTTCTCTAATGCACCTCCAATACTTTTTTTGTTGTTGTTTTGTTCACTAGGAGAGACACACTAAGCTGAATGCTTACAGGTGTGACCTAAGAGCACAAGGAAGTTAAATGACTTGCTTAGGGTCACACAGTATGCAAGTAGGGGTTGTAGGATTCAAACCTAGGTCTCCAGGTTTGCATCTCAGAGCCTTGAACCACTGCTCTATACTGCATCCCTTACTTTAATACTTCCAATACTTCAGACCTAACTCTCCACCAGCAGTACCACACTACTTTTGGAGAACATTCAAAGCTGTTATATGACTCTTTAATGCATGTCATCAGTAATAACAGGTTATGTGGCTAGTGTATGAAAATGTTTCCACAAATAGAAAAAAATCAGGAAATTTTACTTAGGATATTAACTCAGAAAGTTTACAGACTACATTTCAGTCCTACCTCTCTGTCTAAGGCAGTTCCACTACCTGACTTGCCTTGATGTGTCATTCAGCTTATCCATTCTTTCAATATGAATCACTGACAACAAAGACTGCTGACACACCTGGACTCTCCATTTCTTGGCTGTGTAACAAGTATTTCTCTTCTGTTTCTTAATAAATAATAATGAGCCTCCACGGTAAACCAGCTGGGAAATCCGAACACCTATCAAATTTCCATTTTTTGTTGTTTCTACCCATTGTATTTTTGTTGCACTGCTGTGCTGTTCCTCTGTTTGTATTATTGTACCCATGTTGCTGTTGTTCAACTGTTCTCCTTTTGTTGTACTCTCCCGGGTCGTGCCTGAAAATAGTCATTTTATGGCTAGTGCACCTACCCAGTTAACAAAAACTAAATAAAAAAAAATAAATAAAATAAACAAATGTGGAGTCTTTTCCCCTTTCTTTGTACCTTGGGAGCTTGGGGCTCACATTTGTGGACTGCAGTCCTGAATATGTTGCTATTTGAATTCATCCAGTAAAGGTCTGGTGTTCCACATAGAAGAACACTCCCAAGAATCATAGTCTGAAGCAGCTGATTTCCAAATTCCAGAACCACTACTCCACTTGGACCACCCTACATTACAAGATAGTCACCTGCATCAACAGCTGTAAACATGCTACATAGGGACATTACAACCTGCTCAAACAATCTATTGCACCACTTGTGTTTTGTGATACACGATTTCTATTTATACTGTGTCTTCAGGCATTACTGTACGTTTGCTGTGTCGTACTGTTTACATAACTTCCACTTGATGTTTACTGTATGCTGTCAGACCCTTTTGGTATTTCATCTTCTTCCCACCAGAATCCTTGGAAATTAGCTGCATAGCCTAACTGGGTTTTCCAACTATAGAAAATTATCGGCCTATTTTTTTAATAAATACAGATGCAAAGCTTATAGCAAAAGTTTTAGCATTGTGTCTAGAGAATCTTTTACCTGAGTTGTTGCATAAATAAGAGACAGGATTTATTAAAGGATGAACAGGAGCAAGTAATGTCAGAACTCTTATTAATTAAATTCAATATCAATCAAGCAATCAAAATCTTTATTTATTCAGGTGAACATTGCTGAGCAAGTTCATTTACAAGATGTTTAGGAAACAGATACATGTATAATCTCTTTAGAGATTAGAAGAATCCTCTGACAACAATCTGATTTGTTTGGAAGCGGGTACCATTTGGAAAGGATGTGTACATTTTTTTAATGGGAGGTGTAACTGTTGGAGATTGTGTACAAAATGGAAATTTCTGGCTATGCCCCTGGTTCTGGGTCAAATGGTACAATGCATACAGAGATATTTACAATAGAACCAAATAACACAAGTAAAAAACAATTAATGCAATTAATGCAAGTAAGTACTCAATGTTACATCAGTCATATCAATACAAAGTGCTTCTGTAATATTTAAGGAGGACATAAGATGAGGCTTAGTAGGAACTTCAGTAGGGAGAAGCGATCGGCCACTCATGTAGAGAGTTGATGAAAGCACAGAATTTCAAAAGTAGTGTAATCACACAGTATCCCTAAATGTAACACTCAAAACAGAAGAATAAGGGTCTTAACAGTCAAGGAGAAAAGTAATTACAGCTATGTTTTGGCAAATTTCTGCATTGAACTCAGATTTATACTTGGTTTAGAATAGACACAGAAGCAGACTGCAGGAAGCAATCGGAAGAATGTCTGTGTTCCGATTGGATGGCTGCTATTAATTGATTTTGAGAAAGCATTTGATTCTGTTGAGTGGTCTTATGTGAAACATATTTTGACTGCTTTCAACTTTGGTACTAATTTCTTAAACTGAATAGGTGTACAGTATAATGTACCAATAATGTCACCCCTGCTCTAATCCAGCTCCAAGACTGTCTCCTATTCCCCTTCCCATATTTTTCCTTCTCTTTGTAAATAACTTCTTGACTACTAGCTCTCTTCCTTCTCGAACCTTGTTGCTGACCATCCACTGTTGTTTTGCCAATTACCACCCCGACCTTCCTTCTGTCAGTCTTTCTTGTTATGTTTGAACATTCCTCACATTTCTCTCTATATAACCTTGCTATCTTATTAACCCTTTCACTCCACAGGTCGGGTCCGTGGTTTCTGCACTTATTATATATCTTACTACCATTATCTGTATAATGCTTGCCGTTATTTTTTGTTGGTTCTACCCATTGTATTTTTGTAGCACTGCTGTACTGTTCCTCTATTTGTATTATTGTACCCATGTTGCTGTTGTTCAACTGTTCTCTTTTTGTTGAACTCTCTCAGGTAGTGCCTGAAAATAATTATTTTATGGCTAGTGCACCTACCCAGTTAACAAAAACTAAATAAAATAAATAAAAAATAAAATAATAACCCATAGCTTCAGCAATAACTAACCTAATTATCTCTTCCCCTTTACTTTAGAAAGAGGCAGTCATCAAGGTTGTCCTTTATCCCCCTTCTCTTTTTTTAGTAATTGAACCATAGTTAATTAAAATATGATCGGACCCAAACATATGAAGTGTCAAAATAAATAACTTGCATTATATAGAGAATAATGGATGGAGAAGGGTTTGATATGAGAATTTAATGCACACCCGAGTTGTGGGATGCTACATAAACCCCGGGGGTGAAGCTCGAGGGGTTTATCAAAGCATCCTACAATGAGGGTGTGCATTAAATTCTCATGTGAAACACCCTCCCCATCTTTTATTTTTTATAACAACAGGCCAGCAATTTTTCTCCAGCAGTTTGTGAGACTGTTTGGCCCCGCCCACATACAGAATGTTGGCCAATAAGGCAGCAGCATAGTTTGACTGGCATGGCTCATGAATGTCATAACAACCAGCTGGTTGTTATGGAAAATATCAACCTGGTCAGTACATTGAGAGAAATTGCTGACCAGTTATTATAAAACCATAGCATACGCTGATGATTTGTTTGTTATTTTATCAAATCCTAAACCATCACTTTCACAGTTCCTGTCAATTCTGCACTCATTTGCCTTATACGCTGGATTACATGTCAATGCAAAAAAAACGGAGGTATTACCCATGAGTGCTCTTAGTAATAGTGTGCCGTATCTACAAATGGGACTAAAATGGAAGTGAAATATTATCTATTTAGGAATTATTATTATTATGCAGGTATCAAACATACCTAAGATGCAAATACTTCCAGTTCTTCAGGACATTGAACAAGATTGCTTCAGATGGTCCAAATGTATTTATTGTCTGGAGGAAAGATCTCAAATATTACAACTGATGGTAATCCCTAAAATTGCATACCCCTTTCCTATAGTTTACCTATACTGAATCGACAACACTGTTGTCGAAGTTCAGCATAACATGATCCCCGCTGTAGAGAGGTGAAATTTCGCCTGTTCCCCCTAAAGATTATCAACTCTGAGTCAGAGTTGATTTAAAGGGGAGGGGTGACACACACAGTGAAAGGGCAAAATTTTACCCTCAAGTCCCTCACAGAGACATTTTCAAAACATGTCGAAATTGTCACTGTGAGGGATTTCACCGTAAACATTTTGATGTTCTGTCAGCACACCCTTTCCTATATCCCACTAAAAATAACAAGAAACTATTTTAATAAATAAAATAAAATTGCTTCAAAATGTATATAGGAGGAGTGCAGTTTAGCCAGTGAACAAGATTTATTTTTTCATTTATTTAGTTTTTGTTTACTGGGTAGGTGCACTAGCCAAACAGGTGACTATTTTCAGGCACGACCCGGGAGGTACAGTAACAATACAGAGTTCATTTACATAATACAGGGAAGCAGTAACAATACAGAGAACAGTTTTCAGTAAAAGGAAATAAAGGAGTAGAGCTTCAAAGACAATCATAGAAACATAGACTTTGACGGCAGATAAGGACCGCTAGGCCCATTTAGGCTGCCCATTTCCCTACCTACAGGATAGGCTGCAGATCCTAGTTAACCAACAGCCTATTTCTTCCTACCCCCCACAAGAATTGCCTTATGTCTGTCCCATGCATTCTTGAATTCTCCCACAGTTTTAGACCCCACAACCTCCTCAGGAAGGCTGTTCCATGCATCAACTACCCTCTATGTGAAATAATACTTCCTCACATTGCCCCTGAACCGCCCTCCTTCTATCTTTAAATTGTGTCCCCTTGTTCTTGCAAGTCTGTTTTTGTGAAAGATGCTACCCTCTTGGACTTTGTTGATTCCACTGAGGTACTTAAAAGTTTCTATCGTGTCCCCCCTCTCCCTTCTTTCCTCAAGGGTATGCATATTAAGCTCCTTTAGTCTCTCCTCATACGGCTTCTCTTGCAGACCCTGCACCATTTTAGTTGCCCTTCTCTGGACTGCCTCTATCCTGTCTATGTCCTTGCGGAGATGGGGTCTCCAGAACTGGACGCAGTACTCCAGATGGGGTCTCACCAACTGTCTGTACAGAGGAATAACAACTTCCTGTTTTCTGCTGTGATGCCTCTCCCTATACATCCCAGTATACCCCAGCCCTCCCTACTGCCTTCTCACATTGCTTGCTAACCTTAAGGTCATCTGATATGATTACCCCCAGGTCCCTTTCCTTTTTTGTTGTTGTTACTACCTCCCCACCCATTGTGTATTCTTCCCCTGGGTTCTTGTTTCCCAGGTGCATTATTTTGCACTTCTTTGCATTGAAGCCTAGCTGCCATACTTCTGACCATTCCTCCAACCTTGCCAAGTCCCTTTTCATCCTTTCCACGCCTCCTTGTGTATCAACCCTGTTGCAGATCTTTGTGTCATCTGCAAAAAGGCATACTTTTCCTTCCAGTCCCGCTGCAATGTCACTGATGAAGACATTAAAAAGGACTGGACCTAATACTGAACCCTGCGGTACTCCACTAGTAACCCCCCTTTCTTCAGACTGAACTCCATTTACAATTACCTTCTGTGTTCTGTTGTCCAGCCAATGTTTTATCCAGGCTACCACCCTGGGTCCCACTCCCAGGCTGGTTAATTTGACTATTAATCTTTTGTGTGGGACTGTGTCAAATGCCTTGCTAAAGTCTAGGTAGGCCATGTCCACAGCCCCTCCCTGGTCTACTACTTTGGTCACCCAGTCAAAGAAATCTATTAGATTCATCTGACATGACCTTCCCGCTGTGAACCCATGCTGCCTTGGGTCCTGTGCTCCACTGGCCTCTAGGTACTCGACTATTCTTTCCTTCAAGTGACTCCATCACTTTCCCTACCACAGAGTCAGACTGACAGGTCTGTAGTTTCTGCCTCTGTCTTGGACCCACTTTTGTGAAGGGGAATCACATCCGCTTCCTCCAGTCCTTGGGTACCACACATCCTCCCATGATTTATTAAAAAGAGTAGCCAGTGGTTTCACTAGTTCCTCTCTTAATTATTTTAGAATTCTGGGGTGAATTCCATCAGGACCCATTGCTTTGTCCACCTTCAGTTTTAGGAGTTCTTTCAGAACCCTTTCTTCTGTGAAAGGACTGGGATCGACCCACCTATCAAGAGTGCTTCTGTTAATTGGATTAGGCACGTCCCCCTCCTCTTTTGTGAATACTGAGCAGAAATAGTCATTCAGTATTCCTGCTTTTTCACTGTCCCCCTCTGCCCACCCACCATTCATTCTATTCAGCCTCACTATCCCTTCCTTTGTCTTTCTACGCTCGCTGATGTACCTATAGAAGGTTTTATCCCCCTTCTTAACTGAGTTGGCTATCTTTTCCTCAGTTTAGGCCCTTGCTATTCTGACTTCCCTCCCTGCTTCCTTCTGCCTTAACTGGTACAGCTCTCTGTCCTGCTCCTTCTGTGTTTCCTTATACTTCCGGAATGCTATCTTTTTCTTCCTGACTTTCACAGCCACCTCTTTTGAGAACCATAGTGGCTTTTTCTTTCGTTTTGATTTGTTTATTTGCTTCACACAAAGGCTTGTTACCTCTGTGATGGCAGTTTTGATAATTCCCATTGTTGCTCACACCTCCTTCTAGCCTGTTTGCTAGTGCTTTTCTGAGGCACTCTCCATCTTGCCAAAGTCATCCCTCCTAAAGTCCAGTACCCTCACTTTTGTATGGCTTGACTCTGTAGCTGAGTTTAACGTGAACCACACTGTTTGATGGTCACTTGTCCCCAGATGGCAACCCACTTCTAGATCTGAGATCCTCACTGCCCCGTTTGAGAATACGAGGTCTAAGATTGCTCCTTCACAGTGTGTTCTGAAACTAGCTGTCTAATGCCTGCCACCTGTAGGGCATCAAGAATGGCCCTGCACTTGGATGTCTGCAGCAAATATGCTCCAGTTAACATCTGGCATATTCAGGTCTCCCATCAACAGTATCTCCCCTTTCTCTGCCATTCTAAGAATGCCTTCTATCATATCCTTGTCCATTTCCTCCCCCTGACATGGGGGTCTGTACACAACCCCTGTGCGGATTGTGGTGCCCTTTCCAGTCTCCAAGGTGACCCATAGTGCCTCCTCTCCTCCCTGTTTACTCTTTTGTTCAGTTGCTTTTATCCTTCCTTCACATAGAGAGCCTCCTCCCCTCTTCTCCCTGCCTGTCTCTCCCTGTAGGTTATGTACCTGGTATGTTAAAATCCCAGTCATGGTTTTCTGTGTACCATGTTTCTGTGACTGCTATGATATCCAGGCATCCCTCTTCCATCAAGGCCACCAGCTCAGGGAGCTTGTTGCCCAGACTATGGGCATTGGTACTCATTACCCTCCATTTCCTGATGGCCTTACTCCTTTTTGTCCCATCCCTGTCCTTCTTGCCTTTGTCACTTTCTCCATTTACCCCTGCCCTTCTCCCTATTGACACCTCTATGTTGGCGTTTACCACACTTACTACCGTGATTTTTGGAGGGGGACTAGGATTTTCCTGCTCCTTTCCAGTGCCTCCCCCCTTGGCTAGTTTAAATGCTTGCCAATGAAGCATTTAAACCTATCACCTAGGATCCTGGTTCCCCTCCTGGACAGATGCAGCCCATCATGCCAATATAGGCTTGCATCACTCCAGGTGGACCCCCAGTCCCCAGTGAAGCCAAATCCCTGAGCTCCACACCAGTTTTTCAACCACTGATTGAATCCCATGGTGTGGAACACCCTAGCCTCTCCTACGCCATAGATGGCTAGTACCTCTGAGAAGGTTACCATGCATGCTACTTGTCTAAGGCCCCTCCCCAATTCCACAAACTCTTCCTGCACTTCTCTAATCCCTTTATTAGTCAGGTCATTTGTCCCTAGGTGGACAATGACATCCAGCTCCCTCCCCTGTGCAGCTGCTCTGGCAGTCCTGAGGATTCGCTCCCTGTCCCTCCAAGCCATGGCACCATGCAGACACCTTACCTCCCTCTCCCCTTCCTCCCCCAGTTCTACCTTCCTAACAATGGAGTCCCCCACCAGGAGTTGTTTCCTTCCCCTGGGGTCCCCTGCTACCCTCCTGTGGGTCTCCTTTGTGGAGGTTCCCAGCATCCTCCTTGGTCTCCACTGCAGGTGCCTCCATAGAGGAACCACACTTTGCCAGAATGGCATAGGAATTGTGGAGAGGTACAACTGGAGGGATGCACCTCTGTTCCACCACCCTCACCCTCCCTGAGCCCACTGTGGTCCAACAGCTCCTCTTTCTTGGCAACCTCTGAGGCAACGGCAGTGGCACTGGTGGTCCCTGGATGGAAGAGAAGGTCCCACAAATCCTGGCCAACTCAGCCTGGAGATGAGCAACCTCCTCCCTCAGCCCAGTGAGGTGCCTACAGATGGGACAACACCGCATCCTCCAGAACATCTCCCGGAAGACTGCTGCTCCACAGCCACTGCACTGCACCACTCCAATCATGTCTTATTTCTGTCCCCTTAACTGTTTGCAATCCTTACTCTTTCCTCTGTTTTTTTTCTCTCTCTCCTTACTTTCTGCCTGTGTGCCCTTTAAGCTCCTGATTGTCCTGTTCTGAGACAAGAATATCCTATCTTTTGCAGTAGACCACTTACTTGCTCAGAGGCAGACCTCCAGCAGCAATCAACAGGTCAAGAGAAAAACAGCAGATTTATAGTGTACAGGTAGCATTTAGTGAATGGGTAAAGGTAAACAGGGCAGATCCAAAGGACAGGTGGGTCAGGGAAGGGGGAGAGAATGGGGAGGGGAACTGGGTGAGCAGGTAAAAGGGGGATGCGGGAAGGCAACCTTGCGGCTAAGTGGTTAAGGTGGCAGCAGGGATGAAGAAGGCAGGACGGGGGGTCTGGGTGTGGGGCGGTACATGGTCGAGGTGGGGGGAGAGAGTAGGTCAGGCAGAGCTGGAGGCAAGGGAGACATCACCTGCAGTGGGGCTATAGAGGGGTAAAAGGCGGCGCAAAAACAGGGCAGGAAAGGACATGATAGGCATTGGCGGCCAGAGGAGAAGTGAGGGGGAACATTTGGATGGGGCAGGGGGCTTACGGTATAAGTCTGGGTGAGGGGGATATGGTGCATGTGTAGAAGGCTACAGGAAGAGACCGAGTCCATGGAACCGTGCGGTGGCTAGAGAGAGCTGCAGGGGAGGGATCGAGGTGAAGATGACTACGGGAAGCTTTAGCAGAACCACTCAAGAGGAGCCGGGTTCATGGAACTGAAGTCGACAGGGAGGAGTTAGGATGGCGGGGTTCGGGTGAGGCGGCGGGGGAGCGCATCAGCGGTTGAAGATGCGCGCAGGCACCTGGGTTGTGGTACTGTCCCGGCAGGGGAGTCAGTGCTCAGTTGGGGTAGTCAGGAGGGGCTGTGGAGGTTAAGAGCAAACGGGTCTAACTGGGGGGTGTAGAGGTGAAAAGTCAGTGTTAGGGGGATATGGCGGCAGGGGGCTGGGGGATGAGACAGTGTCCATGGAAACCGTACGCAGGCTGGACAGATCGATGAGTGTGAGGATACGGGGTGAAAGTGGTGGGTGAGCGGTTTTAGCGGCAGGATCCTACTAGAGGAGCCCAGGATCATGGAGCCGTAGGCTGGCGAGGGAGGCTAAAGATAGCAGGGGTTCGGGCTAAGGTAAGGCGGGTGAGCGGTTTCAGCGGCTGATGGTGCGGCTAAAGTCCGGGGTTGTGAAACTGTATCCGGGCAGGGGAAACAGTGTTCAGGCAGGGTGGGGAGGCTGTGGAGGTCCAGGAGCAATAGGAGTAGAGGAACGGGTCCGTTGGGGGGGCGCTTAGGCATTGGCTGCGCCAGTACCTGGTACCCCTACATCATCAGTACAAATATTCCAGTAAGCAGCAGTAGCACGTAGAGCAGTGCAGACAGCAATAACAGGTTAACAATGCAATAGACAAGGCACAGTAACTTACTACAAAATTGCACACTCTAGATAAGTGCAAGTAGAGAGAAGTACCATGATACGGGTCCATTGGGGGGCGCTTAGGCATTGGCTACGCCAGTACCTGGTACCCATAGATCATCAGTACAAACATTTCAGTAAGCAGCAGTAACAGGTACAATAGTGCAAACAGCAATAACAGGTAAACAATGCAGTAGTCAAGGTGCAGTAACTTACAACAAAATTACATACTTAGACAAGTGCAAGTAGGCTTCGAGGTCAGAGTTTTGAACTCGAAATGAAGTGCATATGGGCAGAGACATATATCACAGTGTTAATGTTGTAAATAAAATAGGGTAAGGAGTAGGAAGAAGGAAGTGGTGGGGCAAGAGAGAGAGGTTGGCAGGACAAGCTCAGGTAGGGTCATAACAGGCACACTGGTCCGTGGAAAGCAGGTGTTCATGTAGCTTGAGCTTAAAGAGATCGTGGGAAGATGTCAGTCTAAGGTCGAGTGGCAGGAGGTTCCACACTTGTGGGACTGTGTACCCGAACACTCCAGACCCTTTGGAGGTGTGGCAGAGGGGGAATTTTAGTAAGGATTTGTCCGAGGATCTCAGCTCACGTGGAGGGAGGGCTGGCTGAAGCAGTTCAGTTAGGGATGCTGGTCTGTTGGTGACTTAATCTTTTTGAGCTGCCGACCTGGAGCAAAGTATTCAAAATTTACCCAGTTTTCCTAAGAGCTATCTGTACCTACTGCAATTGAACACTATCTGAAGCTGTTCTCTACTAGCATTTCTTTCTTTGGAGTGTTTTGTACCAAGAGTTGCTGTACTCTACTCCCAGGCCCTGAGCTCTGCTGCACTCTCGGCCACATGGAGCACAAATCCAAGGAGGGTGGGGAGCCATCGATCTGCGATATGTTCTCTTCAATATTGAGCCACATCGAGAGACTGACAGTGACCTCCAACAACACGGCTGGTGCCTTACATCAAATGGACATACAGATGGGTTTCATGGAATAGAAAGTGGATATGCAAGATGAAGCTTTGCAGGGTCACTTCATGACCATGCAGGAGCAGGCGCTCCAAATAAAGACCTTACAAGAAAAACTGGACAATATAGAAAATTGCAGGGACACTGGTTTACCGGGATTGAGAAAGGGCACATTCCATTTTGCACATTGTAAAAAACAGTATTGTCAACGGTGTCTGTTAAGCCAAAATCCGGTTTTATCGGTGTTTGGTTTTGTGTACTTTATTTAACAATTTTTTACTCTGCTAACATGCATTTTAGCAGTTTTGACCTCCACTATTACACATCCTTCCATCCTTGTACCAATTTAAAGTTATTTTAGATACAAGATGTGATGGCAGCAGAAACACTACAGCTCCCATCCCTAAGGTGTGATAGAAGCAGCATTACGACCCCATCCCTCAGGTGCAATGGCAGCACCAACAGCACTACAACCCCCATCCCTCTGGTGTGATGGAAGTAGCAGCACTATGACCTCCCTCCCTCAGGTGTGACAGAAACAGCAGCATTGTGGCCCCCATCCCTTAGGTGTGATGGCAGCAGTACTACGTTCAACATTCCTCAGGTGTGACAGAAGTAGCAACACTGTGGCCCCTATCCCTTAGCTGTGATGGCAGCAGTACTACATTCCCCATCCATCAGTGGTGATGGCAGAAGTACTACAGCCCCCAACCCTTTGATGTAATGGCAGTAGCAACAATGCAGTCTATATCCCTCTGGGGTGATGGCAGTAGTGACAGCACTATGATCCACTTTCTTCAACACCCACACCCGACATGCACAAGTTACAAATGACTTGATCTCTTTGCTTGTAGAACTCAGATGTGACTTAATCGGAACCATCACTGCTAAGGTGGGCTACATTTGTTTTTTCCTATCTATAATTTAACTGCCTGAATTGGATTTCTGCCTGTGACACCGCTGACCAGGTTTAGGGAACAGACTTGGGTGTTGGAGGGCCAGCTGGTGGGTGAAGGCTTGAGTGTACAATGATCACTCACCTTCTCCTAGGAGGGAGCCTGAGTTCACAGCTCAGCATTTGCTGGCCCCTGATGGAGGCCAGCGGCATGACAACATATCAGCCATCACTGCATGGGGGAGCGTGATGGATGTCAGCTTGTGCCTTGACATCATGTGGCCTGTCATACTCCCAAGAAAATGGGAAAACACCTGCTGACCAAACAAAGGACAGCTGTTGGTCCCTCCATAAGCCAGAAGACCCAGACATGTGTCTGCTCTGACCACTGCCATGCCCAGGATACACAGGAAGCTCTTTAGGGCAATTCTCCTCCCCTGGTAGCCTCCCACAGGGGTAGGGGCCCACTCAATGAAGGGTTACTTTGGGTTACCTGGCAGCACAGCAGTAAGGGGCAGTGGATGGTGGTTGGGACTCAGCAGCGGTGCTAGGGGGCCTTGGCAGGCCTGAAGGAGTGAATGGCCAGGGGGTAGGAGGAGCAAAAAAAAACTGTTTGGATTTGCTTCTTTGAAATACAGTGTCTTCACCTAAACAATCCATAAGTGATTAGTGGAGGACGTTCAAATGGATTTATACATCTCCCAGACATGTGGATGCTTTTTTTTTTGCTTGGTGTCCATGAAAAGGGTGTCTCCCAGTTTTCATGTCTTTGTTCAGATGTGAATTGAGCACTACTCTGCCCACCAGCATCATACAACCCCTGGGGTCTTACCTTCTGTACGTCATTGACTGTGCTTTCAAAATCCACTGGCCAAACATAAGTACACTTAAATACTTAACATTTGCTTTTTGTTGAAGCAGTCTATCAGAAAACTTTTTGTTGTCACAGAGACTGAAACAGCAGGTGGGAGAAAAGGTGCAAATTATCCAATTCACCTAAATGGGGTGCTAACTGTGAAGTCTTTTCATAAGTAGTAAGGCAGTTTCTGCTTTGTGAACATACTTTCATTCAGACTAGTTTTCATTCAAACAACTGAGGCTTTTGGATGGCCTTACTGATTATAAACTTGAATAAGCTAGTTGGTAACAGTGATCCTGCATTTAGCAATCTACAACCTAGATGCTTATATGCAAAGAATACAATAAAAACCTGACTAAAATCTAAAAACAAGCTAATAAAACACGTAAAATGTATCTGAACATTTATCTTTACCTATACAAAAGCATTGCAGTCCAAGTAAAACTCAGGTAAATTACAAGGTACCCTGACTGCTATTCTATGATGTAGTAACATATATTGGTATTTTTTTATATTCTTTGTAAAGCAGGTAAGGCCCACTAGGCAGAACTGTCTGTTTTCAGGAGTGACCTAGAAGCACTGGGGAGGTTAAGATATTTGCTTGGAGTCACACAGTATGCAAGTGGAGGTTGTGGGAATCAAACCCAGGTCTGCTGGATGTACCCAGTTCATTCACTGTTTGTTACTCTAACCACTAGGCATGGGTGGTTAAACTGAATAGAAACATAGAAACATAGACTTTGATGGCAGATAAGGACCGCTTGGCCCATCTAGTCTGCCCATTTCCCTACCTACAGGATAGGCTGCAGATCCTAGTTAACCAACAGCCTATTTCTTCCTACCCCCCACAAGAATTGCCTTATGTCTGTCCCACGTGTTCTTGAATTCTCCCACAGTTTTAGACCCCACAACCTCCTCAGGAAGGCTGTTCTGTGCATCCACTACCCTCTCTGTGAAATAATACTTCCTCACATTGTCCCTGAACTGCCCCCCCTCTATCTTTAAATTGTGTCCCCTTGTTCTTGCACGTCTCTTTTTCTGAAAGATGCTACCCTCTTGGATTTTGTTGATTCCACTGAGGTACTTAAAAGTTTCTATCATGTCCCTCCTCTCCCTTCTTTCCTCAAGGATATACATATTAAGCTCCTTTAGTCTCTCCTCACATGGCTTCTCTTGCAGACCCTGCACCATTTTAGTTGCCCTCCTCTGGACTGCCTCTATCCTGTCTATGTCCTTGCGGAGATGGGGTCTCCAGAACTGGACACAGTACTCCAGATGGGGTCTCACCAACTGTCTGTACAGAGAGATAACAACTTCCTGTTTTCTGCTGATGATGCCTCCCTATGCATCCCAGTATACCCCAGCCTCCTACTGCCTTCTCACATTGCTTGCTAACCTTAAAGTCATCTGATATGATTATCCCCAGGTCCTTTCCTTTTTGTTGTTGTTACTACCTCCCCAATTGTGTATTTTTCCCTGGGTTTTTGCTTCCCAGGTGCATTATTTTGCACTCTTTGCACTGAATCCTAGCTGCCATACGTCTGACCATTTCTCCAACCTTGCCAAGTCCCTTCTCATCCTTTCCACACCTCCTTGTGTATCAACCCTGTTGCAGATCTTTGTGTCATCTGCAAAGAGGCATACTTTTCCTTCCAGTCCCTCTGCAATGCAAATGCAATTGAGTGTCAGTGGCTCAGTAGGTAGCACACTCGCCTCTGAGCCAGGGAGATCAGAGGGCTGTGGGTTCAGTTCCCACATCTGGCACTTGGGTTAATATCCCAGTACTGACAGTGTAGTGCAGCATAAGAGGGGTGCTGCACTTCTGAGGTGCCGTCTTTCGGATGAGATGTTAAACCGAGGTCCCATCTGCCTGGATTGGTGGTAGTTCAGGTGGATGTTAAAGATCCCATGGCACTTATCGAAAAAGAGTAGGGGAAAAGTTTATTGACAAGAAACATAACATCACAATAAATCACATAAACAAAAAATACATCGTATGTTTGTCTTTAACATGATGTTGAGATAACAAAATGTCCCAATATAAACTTAATGCATCAAATAGAAATAAAATTTTCCAAAATAAATCAACTTTTGATTTGGGAAAGAACTCAAATCCCTGGTTTTAACAGAAAGTAAGCCCTGTTCAATTTGAATAAACAAAGTATTATTAACACATTCAACTGCTGAAAGATATATTGACACCTGGCTTGCCAAAGATAATATTGTATGAAAGCAAAAAACATTTAAGGTGCTCCTATGATAACGTTTCCATGAGCCAGTATAATTCCCTAAAACTATAGTTTGATAAGTAACATTACCTAAAATCGGAAGATTCCAGTGAATAGCAGCATCCTGCCAAAATTTTTGACTAAAAGGGCAATAGACAAAAAAATGTACCATGGTTTCTTCACAGTTAATACATGTGTCTCTTAAACAAAATCTTTCAGTGATAGGTTTATACTTCAAATTACCACGTACCCCTAACTTTCCTTGTGTCGATAACCAGACGACATCCCAGATGAAAGGGGGTACTCTAAAATCAGTTAATTTCCTAATAGCACAAATCATTTGCGTAGGCACACATTCTGGAAACAGGGGAATACATTTCTGCACCTCAAACACCACAAAATTATAAAAAGTTTTCCTTGAAAAGGTAAGCAATTGTGGAAGTAATATTTTCCATTGTTGTAATTTTTTGAAAGTAAGTACTCCATATGATGGTAGTAAATGTTTACCAAGTATTTTAGGAGGAAGCAGGGACCATTTTTTTAAATGTACAGACCATAAAGATTTGGACCACTTTTGCCAAGTCTTAGTATCATCCGACCATAAATATGAAAAAGAATCAAATAGAAAGATGGAATGGTAAAAAACAATAGGATTAACCATTCCAAGGCCTCCTTTATTAATTGGAAGGTATGTAATGTCCCTGCGCACTGGGTTCAATCTATTACCCCATAACATTTGGAAAAAAATACTTAATAGTCTAGTTTCTAAATTCAGAGGGGGCGGATACACATAACTTAAATATAAAAAGATTGGTAACACAAACTTCTTTATTATAGTAACCCTCTTCTTTTTTTCCAAATTTCCATCCCTTCCATCTGTGAATCTTAAATTCTCCAATGTATAATTGTTTTTCCCAGTTGTATGTCGCTAAATCACCATTTCCAAACCAAATTACTAAAATCTTACGGCGTGCTGATTCTACAGGTATATTTGCAATACTGGTTGGATCTGAGTCTATAGATTGTAGAATAAAAATGAAGCTTTTTTCCATGTTTATTTGAGCTCCTGATAATGACTCAAACTGAGAGAATAGAAATAGGGCCCTCTGTAATGAAGGTAAATCCTGTAAGAGTAAAGTAACATCATCTGCATATGCAGTTATCTTTTCCCTCGGTAAACCAGGGGCAGGAGTTAAGCCTATAATATTCGTGTCCCACACAATTTGCCTGATAATGGGATCCAGGGCAAAAGCATATAGTAGTGGGCTTAAAGGGCATCCCTGCCTTACTCCAATTGATATAGGCACTTCTGTCCCAAATATATTATTAACCATGGGAACACAGTTGGCTTGTCTATATAAGACCGAAATCCAGTGTACAAAGGGGTGGGATTCCGTGCCGTAGAAGTACTGAAAACAGGTATTTATAGTTAACTTCGGTCAAAAGCTTTGGTTTGATCTAAAGCTACTGACGCCCTGAAATCTGTTTCTTACTACTTAGGTCAAATAATTCTCGTAAAGGTATAAATTATGTTGAATTTTCCTATGGGATGGCACAAGTTTGGGCTGGGTGAATTAGCTTGTCGGCTACTAACAATAATCTATTATTCAAAATGTTCATAAGTATTTTATAATCACTATTTAATAAACCTTAAAGGCCTCCAGTTTAGTAGTGATGCCTTATCCCTGATTTATATAGAAAAACAATAGTGAAGTATTAAAGCCCAACAAGTCACCAGATGAAAATAATAAGAAGTTAAATATTTTAGGTAAAAATATGTCATATAGGAAAAAAAGTTTGTAAAACTCATTAGGTAGTCCATCCCATCCTGGTGACGTATCTTTACTTAACTGTTGGATTGCTACTGCAACTTCTTGTGGCACTATTGGTTGTATCAAAGATAACATTGTAGTGCTCGGTAGTTCAGGAACAGGGCCGTAAAGAAGAAAAATCTGGAGGAGTAGATACTTCTGCATTTTTAAGGATAATTCCACATATTTTGTACTACAGCTAGTAAATCCATATCCTTTGTGCATACTTCTCCAGTACTAGCCCGTAAGTGGGTCATAAGGGTGGTTTCTAATCTGTGTTTACAAGCTGTAAAGGATCGAAGCTGGGGTAGTTTTAACTCAAATTTAAACTCTAAGTCTAATGATTTGGCTCTATCGTACTGATATTCTTTCATCTGTTCCTTTACTAATTTAATTTGAGGAATCAACCCTTGAGTCTTTTTTAAATCAAATGACATTAATTTATATAATTGGTTACGAGCAAGTAAATATTTTATATATTTGGAGTTAGCTGTAATTTTGCCAAAAGAGAGAAATAGCTTTTTTAATTCTTGTTTTGTGTCCATCCACCAACGTAGAGGGTCAGAATATGCACAAAATACTGAATCTCTATAAGCAAATAAATGTTCAGTTTGGTTTTTAAAGGATAACTTATCAAGCAGAGATACATTAAGTTTCCAACGATTATATTTAGAAGAGATTTTTGGTGGAAGAAACTGTAAATGAAATGAACAAAATAAAATATTATGATCAGAAAATTCCGTTGGTTGAGAATAACAGACATTGGGGTGTAAATATTGAGAAAACAAAAACATGTCTATTCTGGTGGCATAAATAAATCTATGATATGTTGCACCAGTATCATTGGGGTGTAATTTTCGGAAAGCATCCTGCATATTTGAAACATCTAAAGTTTGCTTTAAAGCATTGGAGTCACAATATATTTTTTTTTGTTTAGTCGTAGCTACAGGTGTGTCTAAAGAACAATTAAAATCCCCTCCCCAAACAATATGCCGTTTAGTAAAAAGAAAAGGTTTAATATCACCAAATAAATCTACTCTAGCAGATTTGGTTTGTGGTGCATAAATGTTAACAAGTCGAAAAGAAAAATCTCTTATTAAACAATCTAGAATTAAGGCTCTACCTGGCTTTACATCTATTAAACGAATAATATGTACATTAGTGGTTTTGAATAAAATACCAATCCCATCTGCTATATCCGTGCTGAAAGACCAAAAAGAAGGCCCCAGTACCATCAGCTTTTAAGTACCTCTATTTCTTTAAAAGAGGAAATATGGCATTCCTGCAAAAAAAAGACATCTACAGGTAAGGTTGATAAGTGTGTCAGGACAGAGATTTGTTTTTTATATGTTTTTAAACTTCTGACGTTAAGAGATAAAAGACGTAATGCAGACATCAGGTATTTCAAATCAGCCTATTCCCCCTTTCAAATTATCATTCGCTTTCCTTTTTTTACCTTTTTTACTTTTTTTTCCTTCATGACCTCTATCAATTTTCCTTCCTCATCCTCAGTAATCATCTCAGATCTGTGAGATGTGTTTGATTCTAAATCTGATTCTCCTGGATCATCTTGTAGTGGCAAAAAAATATTAGATGTTGGAAGAGGGTCAGGAACAGACATTTTTAAAGTAGATCTAGTAAACCTTTTTCCTTTCACAATTTCAAAATCTGTTTTTGGGGGCGGCATATTAGCTTCGGCTGTGCTAGGCTCAATTCTACAGTCCTGAGATGCTTTGGGAACCTGAGTAGTTGTTTTTGTTACTGGTGTTATGGTTGGTGGTATGTCTGTAGAGGGCCCCGGCCTATGAGTTCTATCCTGTGCTTGAAGTACCAATTCCTCATGATTCCAACCCTCCGTTCTATTCCGCTTGGCCCAGGGACATTGGTGGAAAGCATGTCCCTTCTCATCGCAGAGGTTGCATTGGAATATGTTCTGGCATAAATCCATTGAATGACCAAAGCCTCCACAAAGTGAACACTTCATCATTTCACAGGAACTGCTAATATGAGACCGTGATCCACATTTATAACAGGCCCTGGGTTGACCATTATAAAAAACTACACCCCTATCTTTCCCTAGAAAAAAACTGTTAGGGAGATGGACTATGTCTGAATTTACTTGGAATAATTTAACTTTAAATTTCCAACTCCCTGTCCAAATACCTTCCAAATCTAACAAGGCCTCAGGGGGGGGCCTAAAACATCACATCTTTTTTGCATCCAATGATAGATGTCACTAATATTTACTCCTTCATTCCTAAACATTACTGTGATGTACCTAATTTGTGGCCTAGTTAGAGGAATGGCTAAAAAAGGTACCCATAAAGGAGTGTTTTTCAAATTGGAATATCTTTCCCAAAACTTTTCCAAACCATTATTTGTTCGAAAACTTACATCAAAGGAATCTTCTCCAGACACATGAATAAGTGCAAAAAAATCAGACGGGGAAAAAGACATTGTATTTTTAAGCAGAGTGTTAACTATATAATATCTATCCGGGTGTGAGGTTAAACCTCCTCTATATCGTAATCTCACAGCGTTTCTCCTGGGAGCCTGCTCAAGCTTTTGCCTGAAAAGGTCTGCCATAGAAACCCGTGGAGGGGGTAAATCATGCTCCCTTTCTGGTTCAGCAGTACCTTTAGTTCCTTTAGACATGTTAGTTGTACCCCCCCATGAAAGGAAACTTGGAGCTACTAGTAGCATCCTTGTCCTGCAATAAGCGGTGTACACCTTTAATAGTAGGAAAGTCACTACCCGAGCTCAGTTCGGTGGCATGCTTCGGTGAAGTATAGGCGACTGGGTTCCAGTCTGGGTCAGGAGTCCAGTTCTCGCATTTAATCCATCCTGCATTAGTGAGAGGTCTCTTCAGACCAGTCCCGCAAATTTGAGTCCTGGGTTTGAATCTTGAACTGTGCCTTCACTGCTTGAGATGCTGTTGTCGTTGCTGCGGTTGTTTCGGCAGTCCTGTGTAGCGGGGGATCGCTCATGGGTGCACCCAGACATGTGCGACACCGATTGTCCTCCGTGTAGCAACCCGCTGTTTCCGCAAGTAAAGGTCCCTGCGACACAGCTGAATCCTGGGTTTCAAGTGCAGTCACAGCCTCCCTCCTCGTAGTCTCCTCCAAACCGTCCGAATCCTGTCTCCTTCCAGCATGGCCAACTGGTAGCTCCGTAGTAGCGATGACCTCCATATCAAAATTTTCAGGTATGCTAGCTTTGTCCGTATTTTGACTCCCGTTTGCTTGCACACAAGC
This sequence comes from Neoceratodus forsteri, assembly GCA_016271365.2. NCBI lineage: Eukaryota > Metazoa > Chordata > Ceratodontiformes > Ceratodontidae > Neoceratodus > Neoceratodus forsteri. The sequence continues at coordinate 24,629,319 of JADMNL010000035.1, read as the reverse complement.
ATGCAAAGCCTCCTGCAGAAAATCAGTGGCTGTCTCCATAGGCATCCTGGGTCTCGATTCCGATTCCTGTCTGCGAACAGGCAGAGCGTCCGCCTGAACGTCCTCTTCCATGGCTACTCTGACGTGAACTGCAATGCAGTAGGGGAATTTCCCCGGTGTCCTGGCCAAATTTCTCTCATTCACTAACAAAAATACCACCAACAGCTTAATCTGGTTCAAGGTCAGTTGGCATTCATCTGTATCCCCCTCCCCCGGGTCGTGCCTGAAAATAGGAAGGATTTGTCTAGTGCACTTACCCGGTCAACAAAAGCTAAATAAATAAATAAAATAAATAAAATGTCACTTATGAAGACATTAAAAAGGACTGGACCCAATACTGAACCCTGTGGTACCCCACTAGTAACCCCCCTTTCTTCAGACTGAACTCCATTTACAATTACCTTCTGTGTCCTGTTGTCCAGCCAATGTTTTACCCAGGCTACCACCCTGGACCGACTCCCAGGCTGGTTAATTTGACTATTAATATTTTGTGTGGAACTGTGTCAAATGCCTTGCTAAAGTCTAGGTAGGCCATGTCCACAGCCCCTTCCTGGTCTACTACTTTGGTCACCCAGTCAAAGAAATCTATTAGATTCTTCTGACATGACCTTCCCGCTGTGAACCCATACTGCCTTGGGTCCTGTGCCCCACTGGCCTCTAGGTACTCAACTATTCTTTCCTTCAGAGTGACTCCATCACTTTCCCTACCACAGAGGTCAGACTGACAGGTCTGTAGTTTTCTGCCTCTGTCTTGGTCCCACTTTTGTGAAGGGGAATCACATCCACCTTCTTCCAGTCCTCGGGTACCACACCATCCTCCCATGATTTATTAAAAAGAGTAGCCAGTGGTTTCACTAGTTCCCCCCTTAATTCTTTTAGAATTCTGGGGTGAATTCCATCAGGCTCCATTGCTTTGTCCACCTTCAGTTTTAGGAGTAATTGCAGAATCCTTTCTTCTGTGAAAGGACTGGGATCGACCCCCCCATCAAGAGTGCTTCTGTTAATTGGATTAGGCACTTCCCCCTCCTCTTTTGTGAATACTGAGCAGAAATATTCGTTCTGTATCCCTGCTTTTTCACTGTCCCCCTCTGCCCACCCACCATTCATTCTATTCAGCCTCACTATCACTCCCTTTGACTTTCTACGCTCGCTGATGTACCTATAAAAAGTTTTATCCCCGTTCTTAACCGAGTTGGCTATCCTTTCCTCAGTTTGGGCCTTTGCTATTCTGACTTCCCTCTCTGCTTCTTTCTGCCTTAACAGGTACAGCTCTCTGTCCTGCTCCTTCTGTGTTTCCCTATACTTCCAGAATGCTATCTTTTTCTTCCTGACTTTCACAGCCACCTCTTTTGAGAACCATAGTGGCTTTTTCTTTCATTTTGATTTGTTTATTTGCTTCACACAAAGGCTTGTTGCCTCTGTCATGGCAGTTCTGATGACTCCCCATTGTTGCTCCACACCTCCTTCTAACCTGTTTACTAGTGCTTTTCTGAGGCACTCTCCCATCTTGCCAAAGTCAGCCCTCCTGAAGTCCAGTACCCTCACTTTTGTATGGCTTGACTCTGTAGCTGAGTTTAACGTGAACCACACTGTTTGATGATCACTTGTCCCCAGATGGCAACCCACTTCTAGATCTGAGATCCTCTCACTGTCCCCATTTGAGAGTATGAGGTCTAAGATTGCTCCCTCACGAGTGGGTTCCGAAACTAGCTTTCTGAGGCCTGCCACCTGTAGGGCATCAAGAATGGCCCTGCTCTTGGATGTGGCTGCAGCAACTGTGCTCCAGTTAACATCTGACATATTCAGGTCTCCCATCAACAGTATCTCCCCTTTCTCTGCCATTCTAAGAATGCCTTCTATCATATCCTTGTCCATTCCCTCCCCCTGACATGGGGGTCTGTACACAACCCCTGTGTGGATTGTGGTGCCATTTCCAGTCTCCAAGGTGACCCACAGTGCCTCCTCTCCTCCGTTTACTCTTTTGTTCAGTTGCTTTTATCCCTTCCTACACATAGAGAGCTACTCCTCCTCCTCTTCTCCCCTGCCTGTCTCTCCTGTAGGTTATGTACCCTGGTATGTTAACATCCCAGTCATGGTTTTCTGTGTACCATGTTTCTGTGACTGCTATGATATCCAGGCATCCCTCTTCCATCAAGGCCACCAGCTCAGGGAGCTTGTTGCCCAGACTACGGGCATTGGTACTCATTACCCTCCATTTCCTGATGGCCTTACTCCTTTTTGTCCCATCCCTGTCCTTCTTGCCTTTGTCACTTTCTCCATTTACCCCTGCCCTTCTCCCTATCGACACCTCTATGTTGGCGTTTACCGCACTTACTACCGTGGTTTTTTTGGGGGGACTAGGATTTTCCTGCTCCTTTCCAGTGCCTCCCCCCTTGACTAGTTTAAATGCTTGCCAATGAAGCATTTAAACCTATCACCTAGGATCCTGGTTCCCCTCCTGGACAGATGCAGCCCATCATGCCAATATAGGCTTGCATCACTCCAGGTGGATGCCCAGTCCCCAGTGAAGCCAAATCCCTGAGCTCCACACCAGTTTTTCAACCACTGATTGAATCCTATGGTGCGGAACACCCTAGCCTCTCCTACGCCATAGATGGCTAGTACCTCTGAGAAGGTTACCATGTGTGCTACTTGTCTAAGGCCCCTCCCCAATTCCACAAACTCTTCCTGCACTTCTCTAATCCCTTTATTAGTCAGGTCATTTGTCCCTAGGTGGACAATGACATCCAGCTCCCTCCCCTGTGCAGCTGCTCTGGCAGTCCTGAGGATTCGCTCCCTGTCCCTCCAAGCCATGGCGCCATGCAGACACCTTACCTCCCTCTCCCTTTCCTCCTAAGTTCTACCTTCCTAACAATGGAGTCCCCCACCAGGAGTTGTTTCCTTCCCCTGCGGGGTCCCCTGCTACCCTCCTGTGGGTCTCCTTTGTGGAGGTTCCCAGCATCCTCCTTGGTCTCCACTGCAGGTGCCTCCATAGAGGAACCACACTTTGCCAGAATGGCATAGGAATTATGGAGAGGTACAACTGGAGGGATGCACCTCTGTTCCACCACCCTCACCCTCCCTGAGTCCACTGTGGTCCAACAGCTCCTCTTTCTTGGCAACCTCTGAGGCAATGGCAGTGGCACTGGTGGTTCCTGGATGGAAGAGGAGGTCCCACTAATCCTGGCCAACTCAGCCTGAAGATGAGCAACCTCCGCCCTCAGCCCAGAGAGGTGCCTGAAGATGGGACAACACTGCATCCTCCAGAATGTCTCTCGGAAGACTGCTGCTCCACAGCCACTGCACTGCACCACTCCCATCATGTCCTGTTTCTGGCCCCTTAACTGTTTGCAATCCTTACTCTTTCCTCTGTTTTTTTTCTCTCTCCTTACTTTCTGCCTGTGTGCCCTTTAAGCTCCTGATTGTCCTGTTCAGAGACAAGAATATCCTCTATTTCTCAGTAGACTCCTTACTTGCTCAGAGGCAGACCTCCAGCAGCTAGAGGGGGGCCGGAAAGCTACTCTTGCCCATCTAGGATGGTGGGTCTTTGGTGGCTCTGTGATCACTCAATTCCTACTCCCAAACAGGAAGTTCCTGTTGTCAAGTCAAATTCTATGCCTATAAAAGTAGAACTAGCTTTGGGTGGGGGGGGAGTGGAGGGGAGGGAAGGAGAGCAATATAGTCTCAGTAGAGAAGTCCAGTCACACAGTAGTCCTTTCTCCTGGTGTCTTCTGCCAAGCTACAAGCAAAATCTTTCTAAGGCAGTCTTTAAATGTAGCTTCCTTCTAGCATAGCCACTCCCCCTACTTACTAGATCTTTCTACAAGTAATTTAAACCTCACAGGTATCAATTCATTTCAATCACCTGAGATTTACACCTAGATAACTGTTCAGATAACCATTCAGTTCAGTTAACTCAGACAAACACACACTTTTTTTTTGTTTTGTTTGTTAATTTTTTTTTACCCTAAATTAAAGTTCCAAGTACAAGAGTTCTACTTCTTTAGTCCCAGTAGAGAAGTCCAGTCACACAGCAGTCCTTTCTCCTGGTGTCTTCTGCCAAGGATGGCTGATTACAACAAAGCAGTGCGGGTGATTTCCTTACTGACTATATGCAGCAAAGCAGAAAGAATGTAAGCACATCAGCATTCGTTTTAAGATGCTGAAATCTGGGTTGGCCCACTGGCGCTGCAGTAGCACTATTGCTTGCAATGGCAGCGACCCAAGGTCAGAAGCAAACTCAAGTTGCTGGAGATATGGCCAGGGGAGTAGGATCGAGCACCTGGGGGACTGTCCTTCTCCTCCAGGGAGGGTGGGCTGCAGGTCCTGCTGCTTTACCACCACCTGTGTGACCATGGGTGGTGATGCAATGGTACTGCAGAGTAATCAGGAGGGGATGATGCTAGCCAGGATCTGGAGCAGTGGCATGTTTCTATGTGACCGACCTCCTTGGATCTCCTGTAGTGCCGGTGCCCTCAGGGACAAAGACCAGAAAACCAGGAACAATCACCCCACACTGGCCACTGGCAGAAGGGACCCAGGTGCTCCAGACTTCATAACCAGGCTCCATGAGGGACCCACTGAGCTACCCGACACACACTAAGGGAGTGTGGAGGGGTGACCTGGGGTCCCCTTCCTTCCTTCCTACCTGGGGAGGGTACAATCCAGAAAGGATAGGGGCAGGACCACAGGAGCTCCTGAGCATTAGCTGGGGGTGAAGCTAAGGGATAGCCAGCCTAGGGATCTCTGAAAAGTGGAGACTGATGCTGTGAGAAGGGGACATAGAAAAAGAAAATAAAAAAAAAATTAAAAAGATTCTGAAATCTTAGAGATTCTGTGCATTGACATGCAATTTCCGTGAGGCACCGGTACAAGAATCCAAAATCTGCAAACCAAGCAGGATTCCATAATTGTTACCGGTGTTACCGGTAAAAATGGAAATCCAGGGTCCCCGAAAATAGGAGCTGGCACAACAACTTGTGGCTCCTAGGCTTTCCAGATGGCTGCAAAGTAGGCAGAACAGTACCATTTTTACAAAAGTCCTTCCAGAGCTGCTGCGGCTCCCGACCCAACACAAGAATCACTACTGAGCTAGTGCACCACTCCTTGCAGCCAAAGCCTGCCACTGGAGAAAGACTGAGACCCATCCTGACCCAGATCCTCAATTTCACAGAGAAAGAGGCCATCTAGGCCAGGGACAGAGAACTGGGAGCCCTTGAATGGTGAGATCACTGCATAATGGTATTTCAGGACTATTCGAAGGAGTTAACAGCCTACATGGAGGTGTGACAGAGGCTTCATGAGCTGCAGGTACCTTTTACTCTCTGTTATCCATACATCTTGAAAATCACCTATAATGTGTCCCCATACCTGTTTTCCACACCAGAGGCAGCCACTGATTTTATTAATGTGATCTGGCCTCCCTACAACAACCAGCGATGTAGCCTGGCTCAGGGTCTCAATGCAGATCCCCACAGTGCCTATTTTAACTGTAGATCCCCACTGAAATGGGACCAGCATGCCTCATCTGGCTGGCCTAAATATCAGGGAACCCTCTGAGAACTAGATCCCAGACCTGCCAGAGGCTGCAAGAGGCCACCGTTTGGCTCCCATGCTAGAAGGGAACACCCACAGGTTAGAGGAAGAACTGAAGAATGTACCGACCAGGCCAACCAGCAAGAGGGGAGCCAGGACTTGGAATATACTCACCCCTATTCTCACAGAATCAGTTTTCTCCTCCTGCCCTGCAGTCTCCACGGCATGCAAATAAGGCACTCACCGAGATGGAATTTTCTGCCTCTGAGCTCCTGGACCAGGAGATTGAGTGGGTACAGTGATCCTGGGCAGCTTCCACTGACTTTGACCTTCCACTCGGTGACTATGCAGTCTCAGCCATGGACATAGGCCCTTTCCCAGGACAGTTGCAGCACCAAGAAGAAGATGGTGGACAGAAGGAACCATGTACCATGATCCCTGTGTGAATCGTGGCTTACAGATAAGTGTGTAATAGGTTTTCTGTCACTGAGCGAAGTAAATAGGTGGGGTGGTATAATGGGATAATTGGGGGGATGAGAAGCCTTGGTGACTGCATACATCAGCTACAGCATAAGGCCAATCTTCCCCCTCTGCATTCCACAGGGAACAACAAGAAAGGCAGGGTGGAATTTATACCTTGCCCCCTACTTCAGACACTCCTCTGTCTAGGGGTATTTGTACTGTTCACATGCTGAATGATTTAACACTGTACAGATGATTGTTTACCTGTACTGTGGGGAGGGGGTGGGGAGGAATTTTTGAAGTGCTGGTTTACAATGTAATAGTGTCCCGTATTGGTTCCGGGAGTACTGGCCATCGTGCCCCACCCTGCTCTTTCTCCTGCTCCTCCTGGCATGCTTGGACATCCCTTCTCCATTCTAGAAAGGGGAAACTGAGTGAATAACAGGAAAAGCCCCCCTACCCCAGGGGTTGCCATGTATCATGGCAGAAAGATTCCTCCCCCTTCCCCTTCCTCTCTACAGATCTCCCCTGGATCCCCTTTGCTGCTACAACCCACCTGCCCCACTGTCCAGCTGGTGGGGGGGCACAGTGGATAACTACCTTACTCTTCTTAACATCCCTATACTGCTTCATCTATATATTCAGGGCTCTGGGAAGATTCATTGCACCCCATAGCTCTGGGTGGCAGTTAGCCCATGGGGTTTCTTTTTTGCTTGCTCCATCTGCAGTTAGTGTTTGTTTGTGTCTCATCTATTTGTGAGATCTGTGTAGGTAATGGCAGGACAGCCCTGCATGCCTACTTGTTCATTACCCCCCCCCAGAAAAACTGGGCCATCCATTGGCTGGTGATGCAGCTGACAAAATCCAGCTTTTGACCCTTAAAACATTTTTGATTCATAATATCATGTACATTGGTTGTTCAGTTGTTACTGGATAAATAAGTACTAATCAGGTAATCCACCTGAACAGGGATTCTAGCTGTTCTTCCCAGAACCACACTCACTTAAAGCAGATAGCAAGTAACTTCAGAGAGAGTCAGCCCCTCAACAACTGTTGACTTTATAGGCATGCTGTTTAGTTTAGAACATGGGTGTAATTAGAATTCTACATAGTCATACATCCCTTGATACCTGAAGGAAGGCTGTGCTGATACTTAACCAGAGTGATATAAAGGGAAGGACTGCCTAAATCCCACCCTAAGAGAAATATGACAGATATAATTTTTTTATAATTGGAATGTCCAGCGGCTGAATTTCCCTATCAAGAGGAAAAAAGTCCTTTCCCATTTGAAATGCTTGAAATCCAGGGTGGCCTCCCTCCAAGAGACCAAATTGACCCAGTACGACCATGCCTTGATGTTGAAGGACTAGGTGGGTTAGGAGGTCCATGGAGGGGCTCTCACAAAAAAACACGGGGTGATTATCCTTCTTCCTAAATCACTATAATGGACCCTGACTGCTTCTGTGACTGACCCTGATGGCAGACGGGTGATGGCCAACTACAGTACGCCTTCAAGTACCTTAAGTCTATATAATGTGTTAGCCCCTAACGTGAACAACCCCATTCTTTCACACCCTAGCTGAGACCCTAAGCACATTTCTGCCATCCAACTGTTCCATACTGCTTGGTGGGGATTTATTTATTTATTTACTGAATTTTGGTAGCTGGGTGGGTCCACCGAGATAAGACAGTCCCTTTTTCAGGGGTGACCTGGGTGGTACAGTACAATGGCAGTGTAGTACATGGATAACAAGATTAGTACAGATTGGTGTAGGAATCAGTACATTTACGTTTACAGAGGACCATATATTATACAGTTAAACTAATAATAAAGAAATCATCGATAACCAACATAACATACACACTCAACATGTAGCATCAAAAATACAAGTTTGAATAAGGCACAGTACAACAGAGAACAGAGTTGTGAAGAGAAAATTGTGTCTAGTGAGGTTAGCAAAGACAGGAGTCATCGAAAACAGGAGCATGGTGTGGCAGCAAGATGGGGAAGCAAGGAAGATTGAAACAGAGATAGATGTGCAGGCTTGGATAGCAGGAGGCAACGTGTTCCAATAGGACACGGCAGAGTATGCAAAGGAATGCCTAGTGGAAGCATGCCGGGGGTTAAGCACTCAGAGAAGGGGTAGGGAGGAAGGTCTAAGAGCATGTCCAGGTTGCCGATGCTGAATAATATCAGTCAGGCAGGGAGGCGTATAGCAGTGGACCCGCTTGTGCATGAAGCTTAGGGTAGTATACCACAACTTAGATTCATTAGAGAGCCAGCCCAGGAGGATAGGACGTCACAGTGGTGATGTTGAGCATTTATCCCCAATGAGAACCTTCCCACCCTATGGTAGACCTGCGATAAATGAGATTAGTATTGTAGTGGATGTTGAGAGTAGTAAGGGTGCATCATACGTGAGAAGTGGCAGGAGGGTAGCAGCAGCTATTATGCAAAAGGAGGTCGAAGTGAGGAAGGGACAGATGTGATATAGAACTCCAAGTTTTTAGTTTAGGATTTTGGTTAGGACTGTAAGGTGTAAGTCCAGGGTAAGTGATGAGCCCAAGATGACTCCCAAATATTTGAATGACTTGAAAGATTTAAGAGCAGCACTAGTGCATAATAGTACAATCAGCTGGGGCAGGGTCTGTGCTGCTGTATTGGAGAACAACATGCACTTTGTTTTTTTGATGTTAAGGACAAGCTGCTTCTGAAGGAGCCAGTCTTCAAGGGTGTAAAAGTCAGAGGCCAGCATAGAGTTAATCCACCCTACATCAGAGGAAGAATGATAAATGATAGCATCATCAGCATAGAGATGAACAGATGCCCCTCCACAATTATGCGGAAGATCATTGATAAAGTGAGAGAGTAATAATGGCCCAGGATAGAACCCTGGGAAACACCATGGGTAATGGATCTAGGATCAGATAGGGAACCTCCCCATTTAACTCTTTGAGTGTGGCCATGGTGATAGCTTTGGGTCCAGGATAGGGCATTGGCATCAAGGCCAAGGAGGTGTAGTTGCTGTAGGAGAAGGCTGTGGTTGACCAGGTCAGGTCGACGAATATAGCTCCGGTGGCACGGCCAAGGTCCATTGCCTGGAAGATGCTGGAGGTGACTTTAATCAGGGTTGTGATGGTACTATGGTTTTTCCTGAACCCTTGTTGGGAGGATGAGAGTAGATGATGGTGGTGCAGGTAATTCTGTAAGTAGTTGTAGATCATACACTCCTGGATTTTGGCTAGCGGACAGAATATTGACACAAAGCGATAGTTTCTGATGGTACAGTTGGGTCCTCCCTTATGGATAAGAACAATCATGGACACCTTCCATAAATCAGGGACAATACCAGCAAGGAAGGACCAATTGAACATGTCCTATGAGAAGGTATATTAAATAAGGTGACATCAGCAAAAACTCATTTACCATTATGATTCCTTAATTAACATTCCCTCTTTGATCTTGAGCATTTCCTCTTCCCATGGCACATCTAAGGATTTTTATGACTTTTCACACTGTGGTATAAAAATGTTTTTTCATCTAAAACATCATAAAAGTTTAAGATCTCTATATCCTGGTAGCTGGTCAGCTCCAATTAAGTCAGATAAACAGGAGACCCTTAATTAAGGTTCTCTAGTCTTTTTAATTACCTCCTGGTTTCACGTTAATATATCCTGTCATTTACACTAAAATCTGACCCATGGCACAGCTGCCTTATGGAGACAATCACACACTACATTTTTATATTACAAATATCAAAGAACAATCATATCCAGCTAGCCAAGTGTCACAATCCTCCCCACCTAGACTGAATTTGGGGGCTCTATCCCCTACATGGGATGAGCTTCCCAAATCAGTTCACTCCTCATTAACACATGAGAGGCCATCGCTGTTCTGATTGGTCACTCCAGCCCTCTGTAAGATTGTCATGTCATACCCTTGTAAGGCAAGGCTCCATCTTAACAGTCTACCATTAGTTTTTCCCATTTGCGTCAGCAAAACCAGGGGGTTGTGGTCAGTTTTTACCACAAAATGCTGCCCATATAAGTATGGCTCTAACTTCTTTAGGACCCAGATTATGGCAAGACACTCTTTTTCCGCAGTAGAGTATGCCTGCTCCCTGGGAAGTAACTTTTTACTCAGGTACACTACAGGGTGATCTTTCCCTTGGTTGGATGTCTGACTCAGTACTGCCCCAATACCCACATCTGAGGCATCAGTCTGAACAATAAAGGTTCTGCTATAGTCAGAACTTGTCAATACAGGAGCACTGCAGTGCCTCCTTCAGTCTGGTTAAGGCTTTTTCACAGGCTGATTCCCAGGTAATTTTCTTAGGCATCCTTTTCTTTACCAGGTCAGATAGGGGAGCAGCCAGGGCACTGTAATTGGGTACAAATTTACTATAGTACCCTGCTGTCCCTAGAAAACTCCTGACCTGCTTCAGCATTTCTGGTCTGGGCCATGCCTTGATCACCTTTATTTTTACGTGGTTAGAGCAGAGCTGTCCCCGGCCTACAATGTGCCCAAGGTATGCCAGTTCAGCCATGGCCACCTGGCACTTCTCAGCTTTGACAGTGAGCCAGGCCCTCTGTATTCTACCCAGCACTTCCCTAAGGTGGGACAGGTGTTCCTCCCAGCTGGCACTAAAGATGGCAATGTCATTCAGGTATGCCCCAGCGTACTTCTGAGCACCATTTAACACCTGGTTCACCAACCTTTGGAAAGTGGCCGGGGTGTTCTTCATTCCAAAAGGCATTATTTTAAATTCAAATAAGCCTATCGGAGTGATGAAGGCCGACCTCTCCCTAGCTCTGTCTGTTAATTTTACCTGCCAATACCCCTTTGTCAGGTCAATAGTCATAAGGTAGGTCTTACCTCCCGACTTATCCAGGAGTTTGTCTGTCCAGGGCATCGGGTGGGTGTCTGACTTCATGACTGCATTTCATCCACAATAGGCCACACAGAAATAAATACAGCCATCTGGCTTGGGCACAAGGACTATAGGTGAGGCCCAGGGGCTGTGGAATCTCTGCATTACCCCTAAATCCAGCATTTCCTCCACGTTTCCCTAATGTCCTTTTTGGACAGCCTCTGACATCCGATATGCTGTCCGCCGTGTAGGCGTCTGTGTCTCTGTCTCCACATCGTGCATCGCAAAGGGGGTTAGTCCAGGTTTGGCATGAAACAGTGGGGCAAAGTCTGCTAGAACCTTCCATACTTCCTGGATCTTGTCTGGGGCCAGCTGGGGAGACAATTTTACTGCCTCCACAGAGGACTCCCACTTGCTTTCTTCCAGCAAGTCCAGAAGAGGTCTCCTTCATCTGTCCCCTCCCCAGGACTACACACTGCAAACACCATGTCAGCCCTATTAGCATATGGCTTCATCATGTTGACATGGTACATTCTTTCTGGCTGTCTTCTGTCAGGTAACTCTATGATATAGTTCACATCATTTACCTTCCTAACTACTTTGTATGGTCCTGTCCACTCAACCTGCAGCTTGTCTTTCCAGACCGGAATAAGGACCATGACTTTCTGACCCACCGTGTACGAGCGAGCTCTGGCTCTGCGGTCATACCACACTTTTTGTTTCTGTTGGGCAGCTGTCATGATGCTCTGGGCTGTCCCCATAAGCTCCTTCAGCCTCTCCCTAAACCTAGGGATGTAATCCACTATGGGAGTTCATTGGGTGGCTTTCTTGCCTTCCCAGTCCTCCTGGATCAAGTCTAAGGGCCCACATACCTGGTGTCCATATAAGAGCTCAAAGGTGGAAAATCCTGTCAACTCTTGGGGCACTTCCCTGTATGAAAACTACAGATGGGAAAGGTATTTCTCCCAGTCCCTCCCATGCTGTTCAGCAAACGCTCAGAGCATTGACTTCTGGGTACCGTTAAATCTTTCCACAAGCCCATTGGCTTGTAAGTGATATGGTGTTATGCATCTCTGCACCACCCCACACTTCTCCCACAAACATTTCATCAGGTCTGATATGAAGGAACCCCCTCAATTGGTAATAACCTCCTGCAGAAACCCAACATGGGAGAAAATCCCAAGTAAGGCATCTGCCACTTTGTCTGTCCTCAGTGAGGATAGGGTGACTGCATCAGGATACCAGGTGGCATAATCCACCACAGTCAGGATGAACCTCTTCCCGGAGGATCTAGGGGTATTTAAAGGCCCCACAATATCCATTCCCACCCTCTGGAATGGCTCCTCCACTATGGGCAATGGAATTAGGGCAGCTTGGGTTTTCTTACCTGCCTTCTCTATTTCTTGGCACCGGTGACAAGACCTGCAATATTCCTTCACCTGCTGGGTGAAGCTGAGCCAATAGAAATTCTGGGCCAATTGCTGTATAGTGCATGTGATTCCCAGATGACCAGACAAGAGAATATCATGTGCAGTCTTAAGCAACTGCTCACGCTATCCCTGGGGAACGACAAGCTGCCTGCCTATCACCCCTCTCTTTGTCTGTACAGTCTGAGTATACATCAGTCCATTTTCCCAATAAACCTTATGTTTACCATCACCTCCTTGTGCTCTGTCAGAGTCTGCCCAAGCCCTCAGCTTTTCTAGACTAGAGTCACTTTTCTGAGCAGCTGCAAACTCCTTACACATTCCCAAGGTATGAGACAGGTCCCCTTCAGTCTCTAAACTAGGGACCCTAGCACTAATGTCAGGGTACTCAGGATCACAGTCATCCCTAACCCTCTGACAGTGGATCACCCCCCTTCTTCAGAGTAGCCCTCTGTAGCTGTATGGTTAATTGCTACTGGGGAAATTTCTACCCCCTTTTCATTAGTCTCCATACAGGAGACACAGGCTGGGGAATCGGCCTCCCAGTGATTTCCACCATGGCTTCTGTGGGGTCCAGGGAACTACAATTTTCCCTTGCCGCTTGGCTATGGGTAACTGCAAACACCATCCCCTGGTGAAGATTTTTTTTAATTTTATTTTTTATTTTTATTTATTTCAGTCTAGGATTACAAATACCTTTGAGCCAGGGATATTTTATAAAGGTTCCATGTCATATGGTACAACAAGACAATAAGGATGACATTATGACAAATAATCACTTATCTATACATATACATAGATAAAACTAGGGTTGACAAAGGTAGAGAGGGAAGGGCAGGGGATGAGAGAGTGAGGGGAGGGGTGAGAGCGGGGCACAGAGGTGTAGTTAGGGGACAGAGCTGTAGTTAGGGGAGGGCTGAGGTGAGGGGGTGCCGCCTGGAAGGCATTGTCAAAGAAACGGAGATTAGCAGAGGGTGCACAGATGTTAGCAAGAGTTAAGGATAGTGACCATCACTCAGCCGGCAGGGGTTTCCATAAGGTCAGGCTGGCATAGGTGATAGATAATTCAGTTATGATCAATGGCAGTCACAGGCACTCGAGGCAGTGAGAGACTTGCGGAGGCTGGATTTGAAGGAGCAGAGTGTGGTGGCGGTGGTAATATCACTAGAGAGTCCATTCATCCAGCTCAAAGCTCTAAAGGCAAAGGATCTTTGACCTTGTGTAGTACTGCAGTGAGGAATTTGGAGTAGCTTTGGTTTAGTCCCCCTGGTGTTGCAGCTGCTATTTCTGGGTTGTAGGAGGGAACAGACTCCAGTAGGTACAAGGCCCATCAAAATTTTCTTTGCCACCATGCAGGTTTGATATTTTATTTGATTTTCTAAGTACAGCCAGCCAGTTTGAGTATAAAGGTCACAGGTGTGAGTAAGGCGTTGAGCACCTGTGATGAGCCAACAAGCCTTGCTGAGAGAGGTAGTTACATGTTTGAGTGCAGTAGCAGTGGCAGAGCCATAGATTATAAGGCTGTAGTCAATGGTGGTAATGATGGAGCTCTGGACGGCAGCACCCAGTGCTTCAGGGGTAAGGTGTCGTCTGTGTCGGAAAAGCATGCCTAGTCTGGAGTTTGCAGCTTTGGCAACATTATTTATGTGATTAACATTGGAGAGGTGGAGTCAAGGGTGATCCCAAGGTATTTAAATGATTGGACCTGTTCCAGAGGGTCACCATGTGTGGTGTTTATGGTGATCCTTATACTTATTGTGGGTGCTGCTGAAAATCATGGTTTTGTTTTTTTTCTGGTTAAGGATCAGTTTATGCCTTATGAACCAATTCTCGACCGTAATGAAACTGTGCTGGAGACTTTTTTGCAACTGATTTGTGTCCTGATGGGATGCAAGAATTACTGCATTGTCAGCGTAGAGTATAATTTGTTCAGTGCAGGAGTCCGGGAGGGTGTTAATGAACAGGCTGAAGAGGAGTGGGCCAAGGATAGAGCCCTGAGGGACACCAGAGTTGACAGATTTGATATCAGAGAGCACATTTGCGATCTTTACATGTTGGGATCGATTTTCAAGGTAGCTTTTGAACTAAGTGACTGAATCAGCGGAGACAAGAGGACTGAAGTTGGCCAAGTAGAAGGCGGTGGTGTACAGTATCAAAGACCTTTGTGAGGTCAAAACAGTAGGTTTACCATTGTCCAGGGAGCTGTGGATAGCACCTGTGAATTCCAGGAGGGCGGATGCGGTATTATGGCCTTTTCTGAAGCCAAGTTGCTGCCGGCAGAGAATATTATATTTGTTCAGGTAGTCAGTGAGTTGGTCAGCTACTATACATTCCAATGCCTTTGAGAGAGGAGGTAGAATAGAAATTAGGTGATAATTGCCGTGTATAGTCTTCTCACCACTTTTATGGACTGGGGTGATAGTGGCTGATTTCCATTTGTCCGGGAACTGGCTGAGGGAGAGGGAGAGATTAAAGATCCTGGTGAGAGGCCCTAAAACTTCTTCTAGTGTGAGGGATAGAAGCTTGAGGTCAAGTGAGTAGCTACTAGTTCTGGATTTGCATAGAGCTTTGGCGATGTACTTGCGAACATCATGCACCTTTATTGCCCTAATGTAGAATGGAGGGTGTTTGGCAAGGAAGGTGTGGCTGCGGGATGTGGGGGATCCTCATCTTTGAAGAAATCAGGGGGAAGCACACTGGTAAGGTCGGCGAATGCCTCGTTGAAGGTGTCAGCAATGCTTTTTGGGTCAAGTAATGTTCTCCCGTTTACCTTGATCATGGCAGATGATGTTTTGGGTTGCATCCCCGTGACTTCTTTTATGTTATTCCAGAACTCTCTCCCATTTCCCCAGGTATCGGTGAGGGATTTCTTGTAGTAGTCGGACTTCTGCAGCTGAACAGATTTAGTGCAGTCATTACGTGCACATTTATAGTTCTGGATGTCAACTTGTCTACCAGTAGATCTGGCCAGTTTCCACAGGTTGTCCCTAGATTTCAGCTTCATAAGGAGGTCCACCGATAGCCAGGGGTTGCAGAGAGATTTATCTTTGCGCTTCTTTAGAGAAGCAAATTGGTTTCAGGCTTCATTAAATATGTGTGTGAAGTGGTCCAGTGCAGAGTTGGTGTCAGTTGCCCTGAGAACAGACGTCCAGTCCTGGTGGAGAAGGTGGGATTTGAGGAGTGGTAACCGACCACGATGTAGAGCTTTGCTGTAGAAGGTTTTTGGGGGGTTACAAAATTTGTTGGACCAGGTACAGCAAACTGGGGAATGGTCACTAAGTGAGTCAGGAAGTATAGTGTGGTTCATGATTCTGGTGGGGTGAGTGGTCAGGATCCAATCCAGGAGGGTGATGATCCCTGTTTTATAGTTCCTTCTGGTAGGGGAGTCTAGCATCTGTGTAAGATTGGCCGATATGACAGAGTCTCTGATAGCCCCGGCCTTGGCTGCAAGCCAGTTGATATTAAAGTCTCCAAGCAGGATGGTTTCAGAGTCAGGTGGTTGTGACCTGATGAGGTCCAGTACTGCGGGCAGTCCCAGTCCTTGCTCTCTAGGAGGAATATACTCCGTAACTATTGAGAGAGCCTTATTTGTGAGCCCCTAGAAGGATTCTAATGGGAAGAATCTGTGCCCTGGTGGCCGGGAGGGCAGTATCAGTGGAGTGCCCCAGGAGTGTGTCTTTCAGGTATAGTGCATAACCTCCACCTCTTCTTGATGTCTGATCCAGTCGAAAAACATTGTAGCCTAGGAGGGTGATTGCATGGTCCGGTACCAAGGGGGTGAGCCAGGTTTCAACAACTGCCAGGATATCAGGGTTGTGTAAGGTTGCAAAGGCTTGGGAGTGAGTAAAACTTGGGGAACAGACTGCAGATGTTTAGGCATATGACCGAGAGAGCACCAGAAGGTCAATTCTGAGTGGAGACCTTGGTTTTGTTTGGGCCAGGGCTGGGGTGGATATTTCCTGACAGCAGTAGGATGAGGAGCAGGAGTTTCAGGGTACCCAGACATACTTCCTTGAGGGAAAGCTTGCGTTTACTTTTTGGGCAGGATTATGCAGTAGTGAGGGTGAGACAGTTCAGCAGTAAAGTTGTATGGGGGGGTAGGTGTGTGCATCCAAAATCCACAGGCGAGAGTGGGAGGTATTTTTGAGAAGGAGTGTCTCAAGGGGGTATGGGTTACCTCATGTGGAAGAGTGCCAGAGCTGCGATATGCGATGGTTAACTGGAAACCTAGTGAGGGGAAAGGGAGAGGGGCTACAAGAGGAAGGAGTAGGGGGAACAGGGTAAATAGGATAAGGAGGAGTGACAGGGAGGAATGCATGATAGAGCTGAGAAAGAGCAGAAGAAGAGGAGGGTCTGGAGGCAGTAAAACTCAGGGATGCGAAGGCAATGATAGGTGGAGGGGGGGAGGGCCCAAGCAGGAGACCAGTGATGTGCTTTCTAGGGAGAGAAACCTTTGAGTGGGTGTGATGATGGTCTATTTAATTAAGGTGCGAGGTGGGCGAGGGGGTGGGTGTAAAAATCTGGCCACTTCCCTGTCAAGTCAATGGGCACAACGGCCTGAAGCAGGGGAAAAATTGAGAGTGCGATGCGCAGCCAATGAGTGCTGAGAGAGAGAATGCAGTGGTCCAATCAGGGTTCACTCAGGGAGCATTGGACCAATGGCGGCAAACCACTGCTTTCCCAGGCAGTCCAGCAGATCTTACCCAGCTTGGAGGTCCTGAGTGTCGGCCTGGAGGTGAGCAGCGGTGCGGCTGGCTCTTAAGCCATGGCCGTGCTAGCGGAGGGCTGCAGATGCCCGATCAGGGGCAAGGTCCAACTGGGAGGTCCTGAGCATCGGCCTAGAGGTGAGCAGCAGTGCCAAGGATGACATCCACTGCTAAAGTTTTGGCTACAGCCACTTATTGCATAATTCCCCCTGTTTCACCCCAGTCTAGGAGAACACTAGCAAGGGGCAATGTTTTCTCCTCACCAATAAAGTCTTGTACAGTGACATATTTATTGGGTATAAGCTGACCAGGCTCTACCAGATCCCCTTTTACCAAGGTCAGGGATGCCCTTGTGTCCCTTAAACCTTGTGTCTGTACACCATTCACCATGACTATGTGCATGTGTTCCTTCATGTTCACAGGCATGCTTCCAGGGACACACAAACAACCCACTTCTTTCCTAGCCCCATGTTGTCTATTGCTCATCCTTCTGGGACACTGTCTGGCAATATGCCCAGTTTCTTTACAAACCCAACATTCATTTCTTTTCTCAGAGAAATCTTTTCTCTGAAACCTGGGCTAACTGGTTTCGGTGGAGGCAATGAGGGTTTTAGCTGCCCTGAAGGCACGTTTTTCCCTTTCTGCACTGCTGTGCCCACCCCATTCGCTCTCAGAACAGGTCTGCTCTTAGCATAGCGGTCCGAGAGTTCAGCAGCCTTTTGCACTGTTTTGGGATCTCAGTCCTCCAGCCAGGTTTTCAGCTCTGCTGGGCATGCCCAAAAAAACTGTTCTAACAAAATATCATTTTCAATTTTATCTACAGAGTTTGTTTTAATTCCTTCCCACCAACGTTTTAAAAAACTGATGTTGTTTCATGGCTAGCTCCTCATAGCTCATATCAGGGCTTCTCCTGAGCTTACAGAATTTAGCTCTGTAGGTTTCAGCAGTTAAATCAAACTTTTTTAAAAGTGCAGCTTTAAGTTTGCTGTAATCATTACTGTCCTCACTGTCCATTTGACCCAATGCATCCTGAGCTTTTTCGGTAATTAGTGGGGATAGCTGGAAGCTTCAAGACCCTCTAGGAATTTTAGCCTGAATACAAACTTTTTCAAAGGAATTTAAAAAGGCATCCATATCCTCTCCCTCTTTAAATGTAGCTATCAAACTGGAATTCAATTTGTAACCCAGTCCAGTAGTTCCAGTTAAACCCAAGCCACTTACCTGCACTGGTGCTGGTGATTGGAGTCATTGCTTCTCCAGTTCGTGTCGCCTCTGGCACTCATGCTCCTCATGGTCCACCTCTCACTGTTCTCGCTCCCTCTTCTCCTCTGCAGCTGGCTGTTCTCACTTCTCTTCTCTCTGGAACTCCAGCTCCATTCTGCGCAACTCTAGCTGCAGCCTGATTGCTTCTGGCTCTAGAATGCTGGTGACCTTCCCCTGCTGCTGTGGCCCTTTGCTGGCACTGTCCCTACTATCATCCTCACTGGATCTGGACACTGCACTGGCCGCTGGCCCCCCCCATGCTCAAGGTTTGGTCTTCTACAGTCACAGTCTGTGACTCGATGCTCTGGGCATCTGTTGCTATCAGGTCATCCATGAGGTTCTGCTTGGGGGTTCTCACCCTGTATAGGACTCCTCTGTCCTGGCATAACTGCCTTAAGTAGTCTGCAGTGTACTCGCTGTAGTTGGAAGCCATCTTCTTCCGTAACTATGGCTACTCTAACTTGCACTTTAGAAAAATAATAAAACAAGTAGGAACTCAACTGTAAGCAAAATTATATAGTTCTGTTTCCTTTTTAAAAATAAATCACTGCCTTATTTTGCAAGTCAGCTGTACAATATCAGGCTGACACACTGAACAGTTAAAGCTTGTATTGCCAAATGTATCTGCACCACTGCCAACCAGTCTGTCACAAACCCACTCAGCAGGTCAGGCCCTCTTCTCCCACAGTGCCAACCTCCGAGCACAGTATTGTGAACAGGTAACAGAACAGGGTAATCTTCCTGTCTGCTTGTGGGTCCGAATCACCTTTTGGCTCAAGTTCTGGGGGGATTCAAGCTGTGAACCTTATGCTAGCATATCCAAATGTGCAGGCTCAGATACTCTGCTCTTCGGGGGGATGCCAGATATCTTTCACCTAAGAGCACCTAACCTGGTATCCAAAATGAACCCTTGAAACTCTATAAAAGACCTTAGGTATATTCTTAACTTTTCCCAGTTTGGTAACACCATTAAGCTTATGAACAGCTTTCAATCTTAACCCTCCATACATCACATGCAAATAGGAACTTCAAAGACACACCCAGGCAATCTTTTTAAATATAGATTTATTTAAAAATGGATAAAAATATGTAAAATGTAAACACAGAACAATATATCACAAAGCATACTATCTCTTAAAAGAAAACAAAGAAAATTAAATACAAACTCCTACCAACATACAGTTAGACATTTTCTATCTAATGTATACCTCTACACAGTGCTTAAAGTTAGATGTTGTTTCGTAAGAATCCAAAAAAGAAGTGTCTCTTCAAACACAGTATACAGTTTAAAAGTCTGGGTTTCCACACCCCTCTATGATGTCATCTAGCTCCTCCATGTTAGATATATAAAATATACAAACAGGATGTCCTGTGAGGAAGTATATTGAATAAGGTGACATCAGCAAAAACTAATTTCCCAATATGACTCCTTAATTAACATTCCCTCTTTGATCTCGAGCATTTTCTCTTCCCATGGCACATCTAAGGATTTTTATGACTTCTTACACCATGGTATAAAAATGTGTTTCCATCTAAAACATCATGAAAGTTTACGATCCTTATATCCTGGCAGCTGGGTCAGCTCCAATTAAGTCAGAAAAACAGGAGACCCTTAATTAAGGCTCTTTAGTCTTTTTAATTACCTCCTGGTTTCAGGTTACTATATCCTGTTATTTCCACTAAAACCTGACCCATGGCACAGCTGCTTTATGGAGACAGTCACACACTACATTTTTATATTACAAATATCAAAGAACAATCATAACCAGCTGGCCAAGCATCACAGTCCCAACCCATAGACAAATTGATAGGTGACTTCCTGTGGGAGGAAACCGAACTCTGATACAGCCGCTTCAAACTTAGAGTCCACTGGTCACATGGTACATGGAACCTCCAATGGATGGAGGGATACAGGTGGGCATTTCAAGTAGCCCATACTGTCCACTGGCACCAACCTGTAGCATCTTTTCTCCCTCAATGGGTCCATATAGAACAGAACATGACAGGGACCCTACACCCCTCTTCCCTCCTGTACCCCCAGGAGGGGGCCAGCCCTACACATGAGAATGTGAGACCTTCCCCTATAGTGGAGGTGTCCAGGAACACCTGGCACTTAGTGCATGTCAGGCTGACCATGGACCCACTCCTTTTCTCTTATGTGCCACTCTGGCAGAACCCTCATTACCATAGGTAACACGAGAGTGGTATGGAAACACTGGTTTGACAAGGGCATTCATGGTGTAGAAGACTTATGTGACCCCCCCCTCTAGCTATGGTTACCACCTTTCAGAAGTTCTGTGAGAAGTGGTGACTCCACCAGACAGACTTCTGGAGGTATCTGCAGATCTCGGCAGCACTCAAGCCCCTCCTGGAACATTCCAAGCAATATAGTACCCCCTCGAACTTGAAGATCTGGATACAACACCCTACAGGCCTTGTGGGTAGAAACTATGCCAAACTGTGAGACACCCTGTCATCTCAGTTGAGGGAATCTAAGGGAAGATGGGAAAAGATGATTCAGTGCACTATCTCGCCTACTCAGTGGGGACTGGCCTGGAAGGATACCCAGAAATGGTACTGGGATGCTCATTCTCAGTTGATTCAAAACAAAATATCCCACTCATGATACAACCCCATCCCCGTTGTACTCTGTAAGGCCAAGCTCTTTGATTCAGAATGATGCTGGAGATGTCAGACCCCTGTGGGGATCTGGTTTTCTTATCCTTTGGTCCTGCTTTTGTCTGCAGAACATCTGGAAGGGGGTGTGTTCCACTGCATCCAAGGTTCTCCACAAGCAGGTCCCCCAGTCTCCCATGTTCTTCCACCTGGGCATTCAGTCAGCTCTCCCATACTGGACCCCACAGGAGTGCAGGTGGCTAGCTCCTCTGGCCATGCAGACCAAAGAGAGCCATTGTATGCAAGTGGTGCACTTCAACTGTCCCCATAGTGGAGGAGGTTCTGGCCTCCTTGTCTGCTCTGGCCAAACTAGACAAAATCCCCCCCCCCAAACTTATCAGATGGCCAAATTCCAGTTGTGATGGGCACCCTACTTGAGATATGTCACCCCCCCAGAGGGGACTGGCTGAATCCAAAAGTCACTGGCTGGACCAAGCATGGTCTTCAATCACGGCAATGTGCTTGACTTGACGGTGGGGCATTAAAGGTATTAAAGAGTGTTCCTCTAGAGTATTATGCTTAAAGCTAGGTTTCCAGAAGTACCTGCTATACTGCTGTTCTCCGTGGACTATGAAGATTAATAGGTTTTGTACCACTGTTTTGAAGTACCCTTTATCCGGTTATAAGGTATAGTTCCTGTAGAATTTCTAATAGGCTCAAGAGAACAGATTCTTTGTGTGTATGTCTTTTCTGTTTCTGGACCAAGTAGAGTGAAATCACACCTATCTGGGCCACCTCTGAAACCTTGCAGAGCTGTGAATCGTACTAAGAAGGATAAGTGTGTTTTTGGTCCCGCCTTATATATGGTCCATGTGGATTCCGGAGGGGTGCGTAACCCTTTTTCTTAAGTGCCCATTACTTTGCGTAATACCCTCCCTAGGATATGCTCCCATAGTTCATTGTTCCCTCCCCCCTCTTAGAGGGACAGGAAGCACATTAGATAAGCTCACACTTAGTACTCAGTTCTACCTTAGCCTTTGTATACCTGTGTACTGCACCCTGTAACCAAGTGCGGATGGTTGGTTTGTATAATTTTTCCTTACCTCCCCTCCACTCTCCCCCTTCCCCTCCCTTTTTGTTTTCCCCATCCCTGCATAACGAAGCTGTTTACCAGCCTTGTAATGTACTGCTTTACCTTTTGAAAAATTAAAAATTTTACAACAAAATGTATCTGGGAAAATAAAGCTCCACTTATTAACTGTAAGAAACTTTTCATACACTGTAATCAAGGATCCTGGATATTTCCATGGATTGAAGGGTACTACTGGGCATGTTTAACATAACAAGCTCTACAGTGGTTATATTGGGATCCAATACTCTTCCCTCATATTGGTAGATTTAGAAAACAATTTGTCCAGAACATTCCACCATGCCATCCTCTTATATAACACCTTAACTCCTTCCCAACAATGCTTTAAGACTATTAGTATCACTAGAAAATCATGTCAACAGAGTTTGTCCCAGTGTTTAGGAAATAATTAAATATGACTCCCCCTTGAGCTAATGCCACTATGGGACAAGTAGATCCTGTGAGCGTCCAAAAGGAGGTTGCAAGGGCCAGCAGACAAGTTGCCCTCCCCACCCCCAAAACAAACTCTGCTGCAGTCGATCCTGCGAGGGTCTGAAAGGAGGTCACGAGGGCCAGCAGACAAGTTGCCCTCCCCCAACCCCTAAAACAAACTCTGCAGCAGTCGATCCTGCGAGGGTCCAAAAGGAGGTCACGAGGGCCAACAGACAAGTTGCCTCCCCACCCCAAAACAAACTCTGCAGCAGTCGATCCTGTGAAGGTCCGGAAGGAGGTCGTGAGGGCCAGCAGACAAGTTGCCCTCCCCCACCCCCAGAAACAAACTCTGCAGCAAGTATGGGAACCGAATCTCTCGGCTGGCCAAGGAGCCCCATCTACTCATCGCTTGCAGGAGCTACGTAGTTGGCACCATTTTCAAACAGTTTTTATTTCAAACCCTGTTTCAGTGTTAATTGCTGCCGGTGTACATGTGGAGATAGTTTTTATTTGTCAAAGACAGGTTGTTTCCTAAAGGTAGGCTGGCTATTCGTAGGTACTGTTTTTAATTAATTTCAGTAGAACCATAGATACATAGACAGTGTCGGCAGATAAGGGCCTATGGCCCACCCAGTCTGCCCATTTGAGCTTGTAAGTTCAGTTTATGTTTTCCTAGAAGTCTGATGCCCCTTACCCCTGACCTCCAGAATCCCTTTATGTCTATCCCATGCATTCTTAAATCCCATGATTGTTTCTGTCCCCACCACTTCCTCTGGCAGGGTGTTCCACTTGTCCAGCACCCGTTCTGTGAAGAAATTCTTCCTCACGTTTCCTCTGAATCATCCTCCCTCCAACTTCATCCCATGCCCTCTATTCCTGGAACATCTTTTTCGCTTAAAAATAGTGTATTCCTGCACCCTGTTCCTCCCTGTAAGATACTTGTATGTCTCTATCATATCCCCTCTCTCCCTCCTCTCCTCCAGGGAGTACCTGTTCAATTCCTTCAACCTGTCCTCATAGGACTTGTGATGCGATCCATGCACCATCTTTGTTGCCCTCCTCTGAACCTTCTCTACCCTGTCTATGTCCTTATGTAGGTAAAGTCTCCAGAACTGTACACTGTACTCCAGGTGGGGCCTCACTAGTGTCTTGTATAGTGGAATTATGACCTCCCTTTTCCTGCTGGTGATGCCCCTGCCTATGCATCCCAGCATCCTATTTGCTTTACCTGCTGCCTTGTCACACTGTTTCCCTACCTTGAGGTCATCAGAGATTATAACCCCAAGATCCCTTTCCTGCTTGGTGCATGCTATATCCTCACCCCCCAAATGATATATTGTGCCAGGGTTTTTGTGCCCCACATGCATTATCTTGCATTTCTTTGCATTGAATTTCAACTGCCAAACCCCTAACCATTCTTCAAGTTTCTGCAGGTCCCTTCTCATTCTGTCTACGCCCTCTGGTGTGTCTACTCTGTTACCAGGAGCTTAAAGGAATTATATGCACCACACTTAAAGGAATTTTATGTACCACCTACATTTTAATGTAATGGATCTTAAGTTTTAGTATGCTATGCAATTTAATTTGATGCAGCCTGTAATTCGAGTCCCCAGTGCAAGTTTTAGTATGCTATGTGATTTAATTAAGAGCAGCCTGTAATTTGAGTCCCCAGTAACCACATAGGACAGGCTCCATTCTAGAAAGGCCCTATTGTGGGAGACCACATGATGCAGGGTGCTGAATAGAAGCTCCTCCGCATAGCTCCAGCCTCCCGATTATAAAATCATCTTTTTTGGTCTGCTAAATCGCTAAAAACCCCTTGGTGTCCTCGGAGTCTGCCTTCTAACCTTTCCAGGATTTGGAGTTGCGAGTTTGAGTTTTTATGGAGGCTTACATGAAAAAACCTTTGCAAAAACACACTCCGCCAGTTACCCCCGAGAAGGCCCCGAAGAAACCTAGGGCCTCGAGTGGACCATCCTAGCCAAGTATCGGATCAGGAGACTTTGACCCTGAACAGGTTCCTTGAAGAATTCAAGCCCTTCCGTGAGGAAGTCAAAGAAATGGCAACTAAGCTTAAATCCCTGTCCAAAAAGCTGGAAGAGGTCACTACAATAACCTTGGATAATACAGCTTGCATTGTGTCACTCAAGAAACATCTGGAAAGGGTAGACCCTGGGCTAGCAGCACTGCGGCAGAAGCTCTCTCGAGTTGAAGCAAAGTTGAAGGATCTTGAGGGCCGCAGCCGCAGGAATAATGTTGTAATATTGGGGCTACCTGAAGGTGAAGAAGGCCAGAATGCTATCAATTTTGTACAGAAGTGGTAGAACAAGTGGCTGGTCCCTCTCCCTTTGGCTCTGTGTATACTATTGAGAGGGCACATAGATCCCTATGACCTAAACCTCCTTCGGGGGCTGCTCCCCACCCTATGATATGCTGATTTCTTAATTTCTTGGAAAAGCAACACCTCTTGTCCAAAGTGAGACACCTACAAGAGGTCCGTTGGGAAACTCGAAGCTAAGAATAGCACAGAACCTCCTGGGATCTGTTCGACAGAAGCGCACAGCATTCCATCCCATCGTAACCAAGATTATTGCTGCTGGGCTCAAGTTTAAGATGGGGTACCCAGCTAAGTTGCAGGTTCTAGTGAACGGATCTTGGTTAGCATATGGGGATCCTGATGTTGCTCTTACTGGCCTCAAGCTTGCTCTTTCTGACCTGTTTTGTGACCCATGAGGAGCCCTTGCCCATGTGAAGGGGAGATCAGCGTTGTCAAGATGGGACTGCTTCCCATGTCGAATACTGAATAGGATAAACAGCGTGGATGGAATCTAAAGGATCTTATTGTGGGGAGATGCTGAGCTGCTATCTCGCCGTCTTAACCCGACGTGAGACTCTTTTGTTTTGAACTTAAACATGGGACTGCAGCCTGCATATTAGTTTTGTTCTGAGTCTATAGCTTGTTCATTTGGGGGAAGGTATTCGGTATTTTGGTCTTTTTAGGAACGTTACTTGTTAGTACAAAGGGGATGGGTAAATAATATCACTCAGGCTCACGGTCTAATTCTGGGGGTAGATTAATACAGGAGGAGTGCTGGGCATTTGAATTTCACTCCATGGCCACAAGAGGGAGCTCAACGCATAGGATTATTAGCTCAGTGTGAGCTGATGGCTCGAAGTCTGGGGTAATAAACATACTCATTACCACGCCAGTTGGTTCTGGTAGGGTATGAAGCCAAGGTAAAAGAGCCCTACTCTTATTATTTTCCTAGGACCTTGAGGTACTTGCATTTAATAAGTAGGTTATATGCATCCCATTAATTGGGGCCAAGTCTTGTTTGTGTGGCTCCCTTCTTGAAGGTCTGGCTAACTGATGTTTACCTTTACTGTATTATTTGACTCCTTGCTGGTGTAATGCCGAGGTTAAGAACTTTATATTTAAGTTAGCCACCTGAGATCCTTGTGCGTCGGGTCTCTCTCTTGGCAGGCCACAGGTATCCAGTGTATTATGGCAGCACCTTCGCTGCGCTCTTATGTTTTAAGCCCAGCTCTTCTTTTTAAGCTATCAAGAACTGTTTAGGTAGCAGAGTTTTCTTGGTTCCTACTTAAATTTTGCTGGTTAGGGGGGGAAGTGTTATTGTACCTGTTTAGGGCCGAGGGTTTTCGGAGGCTGGGGGAGGAAGGGAAGTGGTACTTTGCTGAGCGCTTGTTTGTGACAGTTGGTGGATGGGAGGGGTGGGGAGTACGGGCATTTAGGTTCAGATACTTTCTTGTTTATTGTGGGGCAGTATTATGGTGGGATAGGAGAGGAATAGCTTGTTTCGGGGATGGGGTGGGGAGGGAGGATCATACAGCAGTAACCATTCAAATCTGGTCGAACATTCCTCGATATCTCTATACAGGGCGGAGGATATTAAGCTTATTAATCTGGTTAGATGGCTAATGATGTGACTTTTGCTAGCTGGAATGTTAAGGGGATTAGAAAAAAATCCAAACAATATCAGGTGCTTAAACACTTAAATTTATTGCGGTCTCAGATAACTTTTTTGCAGGAATCCCATTTACTAGAGTCTGAAGCTTTACAATTAAGGAGACAACAGTGGGTCAGGTCTATGAAGCTCAGGGCTCCACTAAAAGTTGCGGGGTCATGCTAATTATTAATAAAAGCATCCCCTTCGTTGCTACGCAGGTTATCAAGGATCCGGGTGGCAGACTTGTTTTAGTCAAAGGCACTCTCTGGTCCATACCACTTCTACTTGGCAGTATATATGGACCCAATAGTGATGACCTGGGTTTTTTTATGAGGCTGATAACTATTATGCTCCCAATGTTTCCCATCAGGATTATTATGGGGGGTGACTTTAATCAGGTTATTGACTCTGACCTGGATAGGTCAGGAAGTGGGCTGAGAGGGATGTCCCCAGGACAGAGGGCATTTAAAGATCTGGTAGATCAATGTGGGCTCTGTGATGTCTGGTGTGTGTTGCATCCTGATTCCAAGGAGTTCACTTTCACTTCAATGGTGCATGGCTCGCAGTCTCACATTGACTATGTATTTATCTCACAGGGTCTCTTGCCTGGGGTCAAGTTTGCTTCGATCCAACCTGGTCCCATTTCTGACCACTCCCTTGTGGTACGCAACCTGACATTTCTTGATTCACTTTAAAGGGAGACTAGGTGGAAGCTCAATGAACAGCTTCTTAAAGATGCCAAGTATTGTAAGCTTATAAGAGAGCAAGTTGAGTTCTTTTTCTCATCCAACCCATTGGACAGTGCAAAGCCAGACATTCTAAGAGGGGCTTTTAAAGCGTATATGAGAGGGGTTCTTATTAGTATAGAGGGCTAAAAGGAAAAGGGTGCAGGAGGAAGAGCTGCTATCACTATTATCCCAAATTCGGAACCTTGAAGGGAATCTCACTGTTAGTTCCTCTAACGAGGATAAGAAGAGACTTCTGGTGGCCAAAGATAGATAGATATCTAGAGTTGCTAAGGGAAAAGGCAGAACTAGCTATAATCCGAACTAAGACCAGCTATATGGATCAGGGAGAGAAAGCAGGGCGTCTGCTCGCATTGCGCTTAAAACAACAGGAATCCGTAAGATTCATCCCACCAATTCGGGCAATGGCAGATGGGTCTCTGAAAGTATCCCCTACTGAGATAGTGCAGGAATCCGCTTTATATTATGAAAAATTACATAGGGACATGGAGAGTCCTCCCTGTCCTGGGATTCTTGAGGAGTACTTAAAAAACTCCCACCTGCCCTTTCTATCGGAGCAACACAAGAGCTTTCTGGCTTCTCCTATATCCCAGGAGGAAATCTCCGAGGTTATCAAAGGGCTACCTTCAGACAAGGTCCCAGGACCGGATGGGTTCTCCTCTTTATTTTAAGAAGATTTTTGCAACCTCTTATTTCCAGTACTTTATCGCCTATTTCAGTACATTCTATCTGGGGTTGAGGCTGACCCTTACCTGTTCGAAGCCCTGATTGTTCTTCTCCCTAAACCAGATAAGGATCCTAAGTTAGTCCAAAGCTACAGACCCATATCTCTCTTAAATCAGGATATTAAAATCCTTTTGAAGATATTGGCTGACAGACTAACTGTAGTCCTTCCTGATCTAATAGGTATGGCGCAGGTTGGATTCACGAAGGGACGTTCATCTTCAGACCATTTGAGTACACTTTCTCATGTCTTCTCGGTCTCCAGGGATGCTGCATTTCCCGCTGGACTGGTCTCCCTGGATGCCGAGAAGGCATTTGATCGGGTGAACTGGAAATTTCTGTTCCAAGTTCTTGAAGCCTTCCAGTTCCCTCCTGTCTTTATATCCTGGATCGTTGCATTATACAAAACACCTACAGCAAGAATTACGGGAAATGGTGCATTTTCTAAGTCCTTCTCATTATATTCTGGTACCAGACAGGGTTTTCCCTTTTCTCCCCTTTTATTTAACCTGTATCTTGAACCTCTCATTCAAAATATTCTCAATAATACAGGAATACAAGGCATCTGGGTGGGGCATCATGAGGTCAAAATCACTGCGTATGCGGATGGTCTCCTTGTGTACTTATCCCACCCGGTATCTTCTGTTCCGGTTTTGCTGGGTGAAATTGCTAAAATTAGCGCCTTATCTAACTATAAACTTAATGCTAATAAATCTTCCTTTTTCCCTTTAAACCACAAGATTTTTAAGACCGATATTGCCCCCTTAGGTCTATGTTGGTCCCCCAGGTCACTGAAATACTTGGGCATTAAACTGACTCGTAACCCCTCAGTATTGTTCAGGGAAAATCTGGAGCCCCTGTCCCAGCTTATAATTCAGGATCTTGACAAATGGTCTAAACTCCCTATCACGCTTTGGGTCCGGATTAACATAATCAAGATGAACATCTTCCCATGAATTTTCTATCCTTTACCTCTTCTCAATACTTTCATCCCGTTATCCTGGTTTAAGAAGTTGCATGGTATTTTTACCAAGTTTATCTGGTCTGACAAATGCCCCCGACTGGCTTACTACAAGTTGGCTGCTCCAAAATCTGAGGGGGGCCTGCGGATTCCCCATTTGGCCTTATACTATTGGGCTAGCCATCTGGTAAAATGTCTGAAGTGGGTAAATCTGGTCCTGAAAGGATGCAGCTGACTTGGCTTAGAATAGAGCTGGATTCAATCCGGTCCATGAACCTGGATCCCCTAACTCTGTTCTATGTAAAAGTCTCTCAGGTGCATGTCGACGAGAAATGTCCTATAGTTACCACTTCTTAAGGGTATATGCACAACTTTGCTCTTTCTTGTGTTATACTCCTCAGTTAGATCTGGCCCAATCTATCTGGAACTCCCTATCTTTCATTATGAATAAGCAGCAGATTCCTCGCACTTGGTTGCCCCAATTGGGGGATGGGGTAGTACTTTCTTTTGTGGATGAGGAGGGGCAATGGCTAACCATATGTGATCTTATTCAGAAATTTAGTATCCCGGCATTCTTACATTTTAAAGCAGTACAGATAAGACATCTACTCACAATAGTGATCGGTAATACCCCTCCTAATCAGTCGGTTGGCACCCTGATACTTGAAATTTCATCTCTACTTGGGTCTTCGGGCAGTGTATCCAAATTATATCAAGTTCTGTTTCACAAAAGGTATGGGGACTCTTTTGGACCGACGAGGTTCGGGAGCTCCTTACTTCCTCAATACTCACTTAATTGGCAAGCTTTGTGGAGGTCCTGCCATAAATTTGTCTCCCAAGACAGGTTGTGCCTTATGCAATATCATATTCTACATAATATGTACTATACTCCGGTTAAGTTAAAGAAGTGGGGTAAACTGGACTCAAATATATGTGTTAGATGTTCACAGGAGGAGGGGACACTCCTTCACATATTTTGGTCCTGTCCCAAAATCTCCCAGTTGTGGGACTCTATCAAAGCTTCCCTAGATCCTATACTGGGTTTACAGGAACATTTCACACCTGATATCTGTCTCCTCGGGGACATGTCTTCTATCAGAGTCAAAGTGAGAAGATTCCATATTTCAATGATAGCTCTGTCGGTCAAGAAGCTTATTTTATGTCCTTGGAAAGACAAGCTTACTCCGACATTACAGGAATGGGTGAATGAAATCCTTGATAACCTGTGTACGGAAAAGGCGATTGCCAGCCTTCACAACAGATTATCTGTTCATACTCAAATATGGGATCCCCTTCACTCTCTAATTCTAGCTGCTCAGAATTAGTAGTGTTTTAGTACAATAGCCCTGTATGCTCCTGTACAATGGTTTTGCACTTAAGTGGTACATTGATATGCAACTGCTGTGGGGGAGGGAGGAGGGCAGTTTTAATGTAATAAGTGCAGTATCCTTGTCTTCTGTCATGTTACTGCCTCTTAATGTGGAAAATTTGCTAATAAAATTTGAATTGAAAAAAAAAAGAAAGGCCCTATTGTTCCAACTGTACCCCCACCCACTCCTACTTCGAATTCTTACCTGTTTCTCCTCATTTTTTTTCCTCAGTCGATCCTGTGAGGGTTCGTAAAGAGGTCGCGAGGGCCAGCAGACAAATTGCCCTCCCCCACCCCCCAAAACAAACTCTGCAGCAGGTACAGGAACCGAATCTCTCAGCTGGCCGAGGAGCTCCATCTCCTCATCACTTGCAGGAGCTGTGTAGTTGGTCCCCACTAACGCTGCGTGTCGGCTCCCCACCTCCCCTGCCACCACCCTTGGTAAATTCGCTCTTATATAGGGAGAGGTGGCTGTGTCTCTGAACCAATCAGCCCACTTCTCCACTAGCAGCCTATACTCATTCATCTCTAGGGGCAGTTTCTCTGCTTTCCTTCACCCACCACTGGCTCTTCCTCAGGTCTTCCTCTCATTGCTTTCCACCATGTTTCTGTTAGTTACTCCCACACTCATGCTTTTGTTCCCTATACTGACACTCCCACCCTGTACTTCTCCTAAATACCTTCCTTCTTATGGATGTGCCATCCATCTGCCCAACTGGCTGCCACCCCCTTCAACATATTCCACAATATTGTAAATGATCTTCTGTCCCACAACATTGCTAGTGAGCTACTGCCATGTTTACCAACTCACACAGAATCATGCCAACATTAGCAGCGGGAGCTCGGCTCCCTGCACCTCTTAGACTTCCAACTCACCACCTCTGATCCTGCCATCTCCCCCTCGCTGTGCCCCCTGATCCTGGCCCCTTTGCTTACTGTACCTATTCCCACTTTTCTGAACCCAAAAGGGTCCCAAGCACACAAATCTCACTGCCCTAAAAAGCTATCCAGGCATCCCTGCCTCAGATCTCTTCTTCTGCTCCTCCTCCTCCTTATGTCAGGCAATATACACCCCAACCCTGGACCTATCGCACCCTCCACACCCACACATTCCCCTGTAGGTGGACTGCATATTGCCACCCTTAATGTGTGCAGCTTACTAAAAAAATGGGACTCATATCAGGGCTGGGTACTGCAACATCAGCCTGACATCATTGCTGTGGGTGAAACCTGACTCTCCTCTCATACCCCTGACTCAATGGTGGCCCTCCCTGGGTATAACATTTTCTGGGCCGACTAACAGGAAAAGTGAGGTGGAGGCTGTGCCATTTACACCAAGGATACTCTGCATGTTCAGGTGATCCCCCCATCTCATCTCCTACCCAGACCCCAGGCCCTCACTCTCAAACTTACCCTTGGTCGTTCCCTTACTCCCTGTTCATCACAGCATTATACATTGCACCCAGGGACCAAAAGGCAGCCTTCAACTCTGTCATGACCTACCTGGCCACCTTGCCATCTCATAATGAAAACATTGTTCTTGGGGACTTCAGTATCAAATGGCTATCAAAGGCTGCCACCACATTCATCGATGCAGCCACAGCCCATGACTTGACACAAATAGTCCCCTCCCCTACCCGCACGCACAGGGTCCTCCTCCTTATTAGACCTTGTTTTCAGTAACCATCCTCACAAAATCATTAGCACTATTATTCTCCCAAATGTGATTCATGATCACTCCCCTGTCCTCTGCTCCTGGTCTGGCAAGGCCCGTAAGTCCCCTTCTAAAATGGTCCTATGCTGCAAACTTGGCCCTGGTAAACTTACTCTCCTAAAAACTCATCTCAGTGCGTTGGACTGGTCATTCATAACAAACACCCTTGACCTAAACAGAGCCCTTGATCTCTTTATTCATTCCTTCAATGCTCTCTGTGATATGTTTGCCCCTCTTGTCAAAAGGATGGTCAAAGGAAACATGGCACCCTGGATCTCTGACCACCTTCTGACCCTAATGCGGAACAGGGATTCCCTATGGCACCTCTCTAATGAGACTGGCCTCCCAATGGACAGGCAGAAATACAGAGAAGCCCGAAACCAATGCACATGATCCCTATGCAAAGCCAAGGCCGAGTTCTACAAATAGGCCCTAACCTCCACCTGGAGCTCAGGGTGTAAATTCTGGAGCAATATTAAGGACATCTGTGGCAAAGCCCCAAACCCTGCCCCCACGCAAATCTTAGTTGAAGGAGGCCTGACCACCGACCCTATTCAGATAGCCACCACATTTAACCACGCCTTCACTGACCTCATCCACGTCCTCCCTTCCCACATCTTTGATCCTCCCCTTGTCCTCAACGCCCCCCCAGCACACACCCCATTTCACCTACGATGCATCTCCCCTAGGTCTGCTGAGCCTTACCTCAAAAAAGTCATAAGCCACTCCCAATACAGCAGTGACTCCTTAGACCTCAGACTTCTCCAGTTCACTCTTCATGAGGTGCTAATCCCCCTCACCCACAATATCAACAGGTCCTTATGTCTGGAGAAATTTCCCATGAGCTGGAAATCCACCTCTATTACCCCTATATTTAAGAGCGGAGACCATACCTCCCCTCATAACTATTGCCCTATCTCAATTCTCCCACCCTTATCTAAGGCTCTAGAGTGTATAATCTCCGATCAGCTCACGGACTATCTCAGCAAACACAACATACTTTGCAACCAGCAACATGGCTTCTGCAAGGGACATAGTATGACTACTGCCCTTCTCGAGTTCACCACCCACCTACATACCGCCCTTGACAAAGGTCATCTCTTTGGTGCTTCTTCATCGACCTCACCAAGGCCTTTGACACTGTAAATCACTCCCTCCTACTAATTATACTATCCAAACTTGGTCTCTCACAAGATGCCCTCTGTTGGTTCACTGACTACTTGTCAGGTCATTTCCAGCAGGTCAAAATTGGTACCACCATATCCAGCAGGCTGCCAGTCCACTCTAGAGTCCCCCAGGGGTCCATTCTTGAACCACTACTATTCAGCCTCTTCCTCAACTCCCTCCCCAGTCTTGCTCGAGCAATATCCTACTCTATGTGGATGATGCTGTCCTTTACTCCTCCAATCCTGACCCCACTCAGCTCCACCTCTCCCTCCAATCCTCCTTCAGTGCTGCTGAAAAGTAGTTCACCACACACCACCTTATTCTAAACTACAAGAAGACAAAAGTTATGCACTTCTCTCACCCTCATAATCCTACGAAGGACCACTGCCCTCAAGTCCGGACCGCCACCCAGACCCCACTTGAACAAATGGACACCTTTAAATACCTGGACATCATACTTGACTCAGCCCTTAACTTCCACCAACACATTCATCAACTATCTACAGCCCTCAATACCTGACTTGGCATCCTCTGCCAGTATAGACACTGTCTAACACCTGATGCTCTTTGCCTAGTTGTTTCCTCCTCGGTCCTCTCCCTTCTTGACTGTGGCATGCTTATCTATAGCGCTG
Organism: Neoceratodus forsteri; assembly: GCA_016271365.2. Classification (NCBI taxonomy): domain Eukaryota; kingdom Metazoa; phylum Chordata; order Ceratodontiformes; family Ceratodontidae; genus Neoceratodus; species Neoceratodus forsteri. The sequence continues at coordinate 24,595,559 of JADMNL010000035.1, read as the reverse complement.
CCAGCCCCTCGGTCTTATCTAGACTCCGGCTCTCCCTAAACAAAGCCTATTGCCTCATCCTGGTCTGTGATCGTCTAACCCACACATACTCCCTTTACAATGCCACAAACTGGCTAAACCTGGATAACAGAATCAGGTTTCATACTTGCCTATGGCTAAAAAGATTACTCTTGGCCTCACCCCCCCCAGCCTCACACCTCTAATACAACAGACCCCATCACACCAAAACACCAGTAATTCAAGCAAGCAACTCCTCGTGGTTCCCCGATACCACACCTCCCAATTCCAAAGGTCCTTTAGCTACCGAGACCCCCCCGTGTAAATTACCTGCCTTACGCTCTCACAAACATAAATAGACTCAGCCCCTATAAAGCTTACCTTAGTGTAAGGCCCTCACCCCTGCCTTTTTTCAAAACGACAGGTGGCATGCTGTTGAAGCTGATTGCAGTACCTGGTGGGGACTGGGTTTGGGGAGGATGAGGTTACTCGGCACAGGGGGACCTAGGTTTGACTACTCTGCACAGGGGCACCCAAGTAAATCCGAACACTGGAAACAATAACTGTAATGTCCAAAACCAGGAATGGGATTCTGAAGTGTGGCTTTTATTCACATCCAAACTGAACAAACAAAGCATAGATGGAACCCCATGGGGCTACATTCTTGGTAATGCAGATTAGAGCAACAGAACACTTCTTCACCATTCCAGCCCTCAGGCTCTGAACTCGCCAGGCACACAACTCGGACTTGCACGCAGCTTTGGGTACACAGCCCAACTTGTACACTACTTGGGTTTTTTCCATGGCCCTGCTCCCCTGCCGGCCACTTGATTGTGGTCCATATGGGAATGAACCAGTTTTCATGTTGGTGGCTCCCCAAACCACCTTAGAGCCTTCGACTCCTTAAGGGAAATTTTCTTTCCAATCCCACGTCTGGGTACTTCCCTCATCATTGGCCAAGTGCATGAGGCAAAGTAGAAATCCACAGAGCAAATCCATAGAGGTGGACCTGGTTACTAAAGATGGGGGGTTCTTCCACCTCCAGCTCCCACAATCCATACCCGACCATTTCTCTGGACACTAAACAACTCTTTTTTAAAGCTTGGCAATGTAGATTACAGGGTAGACATATGTCACATCTCCTCTACATGTCTTGACTTTCCCCTTGTGCTGGACTTGAACATACTTTTGACTGTTGGCTAAGCCTATAACTCTAAGCCTCCCATTACTTCAGCAGTCCAATCCCCACTTTAACGCAGTTCAGGATGAAACATAGGCCCTTTAGAAAGAGCAGAACTCACCCTTTGGTTGCAGGTGCCCCACAGGCGAATCTTGAAATCTTCTTGTACCCCACACACATGGGAAAAATAAGTCAGCTTCTTCTCTAGCAGTAGCCAGGGGGTTGCCCCTGGAATAGCAGGCAAACCTTCCACCCCCCTTCCCTGAGGGATGGGGCACAGAGACCCATATCAGCAGTCTCCACCACTTTAAAGAACAGCTTACAGTGTCCCTCTTTAGGTGGAAACACACACACCTTTCCCTAAAAGTAGCTTTGTTTCAGAACTGAGGCTCCAAGAGCCTGTGCACAGAACTGCTGTGCTCCTCTCACAACAATCTCCAACTACAGACTGAACACTGACTGTTCAAAACTCCCAACATTCTAATCTAACTCCCTTCTACAGATTCCAATGTGGCTCATGCAGCTGTGATAGTTCTATGGTGATGTCATCCCTCAGTCTCAGCTGAGACTAAGAACAGAGTGAGACAGTGTGAAATCCATCAAACTGGAGTTTCACAAGCTGTCTTCCCTGCCTACCACTAGGTCTTACTGAGATTCTAGTAACACCGGGTAACAAGGGGGTTACACTCGCCCTTGACCAGGAAAATGACTGTTCACAGTCATTGTTTACCTGGCTTAGGCCATCCCACCCTATGTGCTACCTGCGGAGGGGGGTGATCAGGACCCCTCCTACCATGTGCAAGCCCAGGCAGGCAACACTAAGGGCCTAGAGGCCTTTAGCTGACATATCAGCCTCTATTCTACCCACTTACTATGGACACCTAGTGGCTCTGGTAGAACTTTCCAGAGCATAGCCCTAATAGCTCAGCACTGCATTCCCTAGGGCCCTTCAGGACCACAACCTATCTATGCCCCATAGCCCTCTAGGGAAAGTCTGTCTGCCTCTAACTTAACACCCAAAACAAAAACAACCCGTGGAACTCCCCAACCTTGGGCACCCTGCAAACACACACCAAGAAACTAATACCATACCATTACATTACATTACTACCTTCCTACCCCCACAACCACACCTGTGGAAGGAAAGGGTTAATACAGTAACAACAACTATAACAACCACAGTACTTTAAATTACTACACACTAAAGTACTAGTGAGGAACTCCGATGAGCCCCTCCTCCTCCTCCTCTTCTTGTCTTCTCTTCTATCTCCTTCAGGAACAACTGCAAGAAAAAGAAAGACAACACACACTCCTAATCTGCATACACAGTCTATCAAAACCCCTACCATCAAAACACTGGAGAATCCCAGAAATATTTTTTTTTTTTTAGAAAAGGTAGAAAAACAGTATATACACTAGAAAACAGTAGAAAAACAATGACATTATTTACAATACACATTTGGGGGATGGAGTGCCTTAAAAGTCCCATCTAGTGACCACAGTGCCCGAAAGCTGGTCCATTAAAGAGTCTGTCCTGGACTGGAGCCCGGTGAAGCACAGTTCTAGCAGGCCAAAGTCCCAAAGGGGAGACTCTTTGAGGACAGTTCACACATTCTGGAGTCTGCTAGTGTAGGGTGTGTACTGCAATGTCATAAGGATAGAAAAGTTCGGACTTACCAGCCCCTTGTAGAAGGATTAAGATACACCGACCTGCTCCTCTGCCGAAGACTCTCCCTGGCAGCATTCTTCCGATACAGCTGGGTGGACATCTTCCAGGAACTACAGGAGGGCACATCTGGAAACTGCTGGGTTGATGTCATCTCTGGAGATGGAACCTTAGAACAGGAACAAAAAGGAAAACAGCTGGTCTGACGTCATCCGATTACCAGGCGATGAAGCAGGATACAGCTGGGATGGTGTCCTCTCTGGATCTGAAGTCATCCGGTGGGCCAGTTGATGGATTCTGAAAAGCCAGTACACTGTAGAACTGATGAATGTGGGGCACCTGAGTCCTGGATGTCCATACTGGCGGATCAATAAAGGCACTACAAAGGCTGGTGTGGCAGTATTGGCTACCGTTGCTCTGCTTTCCATCAGGCAGGCACGGGCACATTTGCTGGAAGGTCCTTGCATTGAGGCCAATAGTAGTGGGGGTCAGGAGCTTGAATTATTACCCCATCTGGGCGCACATAATTTACACTGTAGAAGGTTTCACGTCCCTCTCCATCCACTATTTGCACAGTGTCCATAAACAGTGTCCTGCCTCTCTTCCACTGGGTATATTTCTCTTGAAACAGTCTGTTCCTGACATGCTTGTTTGCACAGGATGCACACATTTCATTGCTTCGGCCCAGATCCAGGATTTCCTGCTGTTCTCAATCTCCTCCCAGACTCTCTGAGGAAAGGTAGGAAAGGACATTCCATTGGTTTCATTCGCCTTCCTACGAACCAGTCTCTTCTCTTTACTAGCTTTGGTCAACCCGAGACCGCTGGCCTGGCTTGGGGGCGGCCAGTCCTGGTTCTGCCAGCTTCGTATCCTTAATGAGATGAAAAACGGATCCCTGACTTTTTCTTCTTGCACAGCCAGGGCAGTAGCATCACCACTCTTTTCCATGCATTCTTCCGAGGCAAGAGCTTGAGGCTGTGTACCCGGTCCTTTTTCACAAGGCCACATAGGTTCCCCCTTATCTTCTTCCTCACTGAGAATCTGAGCCCAGGAGTGAGCAGTCGTCCTCTCTCCTGAGACTATTCACTCATCACTAGGCGCGGAGGTCGACACCTCCCATTCAAAGGCCTCCCTCATCTCATCTTCTCCTATGAGACTTGGGCTAGGCCCCCCCCTCCAGGGATCTACTGATGCTTTGCCTGAATTTTCCTTCTGAGATCCAGCATCCGAAGCATCAACTTCTGGTTCTGTCTCTAAATCTGCACCCTCTAGCTTTGTGCCACACTCCCCTGAGGGGCCTTCTTCAACAGGCTCCGCCTGGTGCTATGTGCTGCCAACTACAGATTCCTGAACCTTTGTCCATATGGGAGCCAAACGAATCTGGGGCACCTTATACAAGCCATATTTCTCTAGGCACCCAGAACAGTGAGGTATCATAAAGACGTCCCTTCCAGCATTTAAGCATATTTGACACACTTGCACTGGATATCCAGGAATCGCCACATGAGAAGGCAGTTGTCCTCCATAATAACACCTTTCAATGTCCCTTAACCTATTTACTGCTGCTGTTACTGCAGCTCGGGCATGATCCAGGTAGCGATCTGGTTCTGAGGCCATAACTGCAGGAAAAACAAATGCTCACTGTTACTGAAAGTCCCACTTCACTGAACACTTTCTTTACTTTTAAAATGGCTCCTCTGCTGCTGTGTTTACTTTACTACCCCACCCTGTAATGGCAGCGGCAGCACTCCTGCGCATCAACATTCAGAGATTGGGTCAAGCCACTGCGCATCCGATTTACACACACTACTGATAACTTTTGCTCAAACTGCACAAACTTGCACTGTTCTTTTTCTAACACATTTACATGATTTGCCACGGACTCTTCACTTGCTGAAAACATTTCTTTAACTCACAGTCCCTAAAGCCTCAGGATTTCAAGCACAGGATTGCCTGTAAACTAGTGCTGCACATTTGGCTACAACTCACAGTCTCTCTCTCTGGCTTTAAAACTTTAAACTGATGCTGAACTCATAATTATGCACACAGTCAATGGCCTAGCAGACTTGCACTCGCTGGTAAAACTTGACACAGTCGTTCTTTGCAAAGCGACTACACTGCTGCACTCATATTCAGCTGGCTTTTGGCAGAAAATCACTGTTTGAGCAATCATTACTGTTGGTACTCATTGTTATCAGTAGCTGTTTGCTGCCATGGAAAAACGACCTGCAGCCAGTCTTGGAGGCCTCAGAAAGGAAGCGGGTGGGCAGTCCTGCCGATCATCTCCTCGATCACCACACTCGCAATTCAGTCGATTGAGATGCAGATTGAGCCCGATTTTAAACAGAACACTCTATTTTTAAAAGTTTTACAGCGCTTTTAATCACCGTGATGCTCCTCCACCAAGCCAGTACACGCACTCCACTCACACTCCCTCTTGAATGCTGGGCAGTCACTGTAGAGCTGGCTGAGGGGTGGGACTGATTGCAGCCTCACCAATCACACAACACCATGCAAATGAACTTCTTCTTCCTTGCCAGTGCTTTTCTTTTCACGGCGATCGCCGAGCAGGCAAATTTAAACTGTAGAAACCACTTTTTTTTTTCAACTGATTTCACGGCGGGAGCCCATTTCAGCCATTTAGCATGGCCATTCACACAGCAAGTCTCTCAGTTTACTCAAAAGCATTTCCAACATCCAGGGCACAATTTTCCTGTTGCTACCCCTAGTCTTCCACACTTTTCTTAATCACAACAGTTCTTTAAAAAGCATTCCAACATCCAGGGCACAATTTTCCTGTTGCTACCCCTAGTCTTCCACACTTTTCTTTATCACACACAGTTCTTTTAAAAAGCAGGCAAAAATGCTGCAAACATTTGATGCAGGACAAGGGCACACTCTTTTAACTTTACTGCTCCTTGGTAAACAATTGGCATTTTAACAGCAGCATAAGATCCACAGCACACAGCAACACACTAGTTAAGTTGCTTCAGCTTTTTTGGGCTACCCACTGCCAGATAGCCAAAACGTTAGCCCCTTGCCCAAGCACCTTTCCTCCTAAAATTAAAATCCAAAGCGGTGCCTCCATTTTGTAAGGCCCTCACCCCTGCCTTTTTGCAAAATGACAGGTGGCATGCTGTTGAAGCTGACAGCAGTACCTGGTGGGGACTGGGTTCAGGGAGGACTAGATTACTTGGCACAGGGAGCCTAGGCTTGGCTACTCTGCACAGGGGCACCCAAGTAAATCTGAACACAGGAAGCAATAACTGTAATGTCCAAAACCAGGAATGAGATTCTAAAGTGTGGCTTTTATTCACATCCAAACTGAACAAACAAAGCATGGACGGACCCCCACGGGGCTACATTCCTGGTAATGCAGATTAGAGCAACAGAACACTTCTTCACTATTCCAGCCCTCAGGCTCTGAACCCACCAGGCACACAGCCCGGACTTGCACGCAGCTTTGGGTACACAGCCCGACTTGTACACTACTTGGGTTTTTTCCAAGGCCCAGCTCCCCCACCAGCCACTTGATCTGTGGTCCATATGGGAATGAACCAGTTTTCCTGTTGGTGGCTCCCCAAACCACCTTAGAGCCTTCGACTCCTAAAGGGAAATTTCCTTCCATCCCACATCTGGGTACTTCCCTCATCATTGGCCAAGTGCATGAGGCAAAGTAGAAATCCACAGAGCAAATCTGTAGAGGTGGACCTGGTCACTAAAGATTGGGGGTCTCCCACCTCCAGCTCCCACAATCCATACCTGGCCATTTCTTTGGACACTAAACAACTCTTTTTGAAAGCCTGTCAATGTAGATTACAAGGTAGACATATGTCACATCTCCTCTACATGTCTTGACTTTCCCCTTCTGCTGGACTTGAACATACTTTTACTTTTGGCTAAGCCTATTACTCTAGGCCTCCCATTACCTCAGCAGTCCAATCCCCACTTTAACACAGTTCAGGATGAAACATGGGTCCTTTAGAAAGAGCAGAACTCACCCTTTGGCTGCAGGTGCCCCACAGGCAAATCTTGAAATCTTCTTGTACCCCACACACATGGAAAAAATAAGTCAGCTTCTTCTCTAGCAGTAGCCAGGGGGTTGCCCCTGGAATAGCAGGCAAACCTTCCACCCCCATCCCCTGAGGGATGGGGCACAGAGACCCATATCAGCAGTCTCCACCACTTTAAAGAACAGCTCACTGTGTCCCTCTTTGGGTGGAAACACACACCTTTCCCTAAAAGTAGCTCTATTTCAGAGCTGAGGCTCCAAGAGCCTGTGCACAGAACTGCTGTGCTCCTCTCACAACAATCTCCAACTACAGACTGAACACCGACTGTTCAAAACTCCCAATATTCTAATCTAACTCCCTTCTACAGATTCCATTGTGGCTCATGCAGATGTAATAGTTCTATGGTGATGACATCCCTCAGTCTCAGCTGAGACTGAGAACAGAGTGAGACAGTGTGAAATCCATTTAACTGGAGTTTCACAGGCTGCCTTCCCTGCCTACCACTAGGTGCTACTGGGATTCTAGTAACCCTGGGTAACAAGGGGGTTACACCAGGAACCATCTACAGTCCTCTAATCCCTGTGATTGCCACTGAACCAATCCCTGCCCCTCCACCCTCTGGACACTAAACAACTCTTTTTGAAAGCCTGGCAATGTAGATTACAGGGTAGACGTATGTCACATCTCCTCTACATGTCTTGACTTTCCCCTTTCCCCTTGTGCTGGCCAGCTAACCCCCTTTCTGAAACCCTCTAAACTAGCCCCCAATGGAGCTCAAATATGGATCTGCACATTGAAACTAGTACCGTGAATCTACTATTATTCTAAATGTTAGCCTGTTATTGTATCTCTTGTATCATACCTATTTTGTGTTTTGGACTGCTCTGTACTGTTCTCTCATGTTATGTCTGTACTGACATGGAACCTTAGAAAAGGAGTCTTTGACTCAAAGGTATTTTCCGAATCCTCAATAAATAAATAAAAAACTATGTTTCCGTTAATGGGTCTCCATTATATTGGCACCCATGAATTAAAAAAACAATTTGGTTAATCAAACATCTTTCAGACTCAGTCACCAGCATCTTTCTATGTTCAAACAGATAAAGCAGGAACATTCGGTGTCTAGTTCTGATTTCTGGGGCTATATACAAATCTGATGTTCCTCACCTCTATTATTAGACCCCTGCATAAAAGTGCCAGACAACCCTATCATTGTGTTCCTAAACACCTGGAATTCCAAAAACAAGGAAAAAGCAGGCCTTATCTAGCAAAATGTATTATCCTACCTACCCAGCGTATTTGCAGAAATATCACGGATTACATTTTGGCTGCTCCAACTTAAAACCTGAGCCACATGTCAAATCAATACAAGCCCTTAGAGAACTTATGTCACTACATAGACTGCAGGATGCCTGGTGGCTAAAACATCAAATTGGAATTGATTATACATAGACTAGACTACTGATTTACATCCCTGAGGCTTACTTCCCAAGTGTTGGATGTTACAATCACCCTGCTATATGTATCGGACCACGCTCCCCTAACAATATCGGTGGCTTTGGGCCCAGAAACACCCATGTCAGTGTGGTGGAGACTATACCCTTTTCTTCTGCAAGAGTCGGACTTCAGGAGCTGGTTAGGGGTGGAAACTACCAACTACTTTCTGCACAATCCTCCAGGATCAGTTTCTTCCACTGCCATTTGGGAAGCCTTTAAGGAAACAATGAGAGGCAAGATTATTAGCTATGCCTAATACAGGAGAAAACAGAGAGACAAAGAGGCTGCCACCCTAGAAGAACAGTTAGAAGCAGCTGAGAAACAATGTAAGAGGGATCCTAGCAAACTGAATAACAAAAGCCTGATATAGGAGCTGGTGACCCTGGGAATGATGCCAAATACATTAACAACCAGGAAGGTGGAGCTAAAAATTCTTAGAACCCAGCAAAAATACTGGGCATCGGGGAAAAGTCAGGCAAACTATTAACCTACAGGCTGAAAAAACAACAGGATGAAAGTCACATAGTGTAGCTGAGGGACAGTAAAGGGGACAAGCAGTTCTGCCTAATTTCAGGAAACTAGCCGATTTCAAGGCAGAATGCTGGCTGCTGGTATAAAGTATTGAATAGTTTGGGATCTACATAATAAAACAACATGTAAGATCCGGAATATTAAATGTCCCTGCTTTGTTTTTGCCAAGATGAAGGCTGACTTTCATATTTATCATAAGTAGTCTACCCCTTCTGTTGTCCCATCCTAGGAACTGTGCTGTTAGTAATAATTACTGCAATAGCCACCACCACCTCCTGACCCGCTAAATCAGACTGCTCTTCCCACCTTGCACAATCCATTAGCTCCTCAGAGACCTTATTCAAGTAAGAGCCCCCCCAACACACATACCAGCCTCCCCAAATGTCTGCATTGTCAAAATCGGGTTCTCATTTCACCCTTCTCAATCACTGCACTTCTATTCGGGTCCCGCAGTGGAGCGGCTTCCGCTCCTCTTCATTCTGATGAGTATAAATGAAATGACATCCTCATATAGGAGAGCCATGGGGAGAGAATGAATCATATAGCAAGATGGAGAGAATGAACTGTAGTAGATGAAAGAAAAAAGTAAACTAAAGATAAAGAGAAACATCATCAATGGCAAGGGTGTTGGGGAACCTACAGACCCTATAGGAAAAAACTACATACAATAGCATGAACACAATTCCCCAGTCGCCGGTACATGTCTCGTAATCATTCCCAGGTAGTCTAGTGGACCTCCCTCCCTCCCTCCCTCCTGATTCCCTGATAAATGTCTAATAATACATTCCCTGGTGGTCTAGTGGTCCCCCTCTCTCCCAAATCCCGATCGTGGAAATCACTGTAATGCAATTCCTGGTTATCCAGTGGCACCCCCACCCTCCCACCCATACAGGACCCTTGCCACCCCTCCCCATCATCGGTGGGCAGCTGCAACCGCCCGCATACTGCCAGCCGCCCACCAAATGACAGGTACTGTATGGGCTGTAACTATTGTCCACAGTGGTGAAAACAACAGATTGCATCACCACTGTGCTTTCTTGTGTAAATATAGTCTAAAAATGTATAAAAGCAGGAATCATTTAAAATGACAGCTGGCATCTCCATGTGGTCTGCCCTGGCAAATGATATAGTAAAAATGTGTACAAGCAGGAAAGCAGTGCAGCAGAACCACACAGAAAGAGATGCATCTATGCCCCTATGTCTTGGTAAAATATATTGAAAAAGCTGGACCCCACTGAAAATGGAAAACTTACTTTACCAGGGAGTGACATCAGGCCAGAAATGCCAACTTTTATGAATCTTTGAGGGTGCAATCGGGGAACACATCTGAAACTGCAGTTACAATCGATGCAGAATGAACGTTTTTTGTTGTAGAAGTACACCTAATTAACGCTTAAGTAGTTCAGCACAGCTATCAAGTGAAGAATTAGTTTTCTCACTTACTTTCTTCAGCAGCTTAGCTTTTGATGAAAGTGGATGAGGCAGTGCTACTTTGATGGTGACAATTGATCACAGCGGGCAGTGAGGGTAGCGCTCCTACCTCTGCGATTAATCTTCCAGCTCACTGCTGTCTACATTTATTTGTTATATAGATTTCTTGTTATGTTAAAGGACTGTACTCTTTTCTTACAGCAAATCTCATTACTGTTGCTGACTGCATCTCTACTTTACAACTCCAGAACCTCAGCACTGCGTTAACTGTAAGCACCTAGCAGCCCTTAACACTTCTTTGTTTTTTGTGTCAGGACTTAGCAGATAGCTAGCCCCACAGTATTTAACTTTGATATGTCCTGCCTGCTCCGGTGCCTCTAGGTCTTTGCAGAAACACTTGGAATGTGGGATAGAAATGTATTTCATTGGAATGTGCCACAGTCATTCCGAGGTGAGTCCGAGAAGCCAGGCTAGTAAGGGAGGTATAACGGTAGCCACACATCTCCACAGCCATCCCATCTCTCCAGACTCCTTCTTTGCTAACTTGGCTTTGCTGGAGTTGGTTGTTGTGCTTGCTTACTTTCCTTAATGCACCCAATGCACTGACTCTGACTCTGTCCATCTGCACTCTTTGCTGAATTTTTTTCTGTTAAAATAATTATTTCCCTGGATCCTGCCCTGTGCCATTGAGTGCTGTGAGCCTGGGACAGTAACCCCATGATCCACTCCCTGGTAACTGTAAGCCACCCATCAGCCAGTTGCTCTTTTGCTTCACTTGTCCTGAAAGTCCAGCAGTCCATGTGTGTGAAGGACTGTAGGTCAGTGCGGCTGCAGTCCAACTGTAGCCTCCTTACTATGCATTTCTAAATCTCCATGTCGGACCCTTCCCAAATAGAAGAATCAGATTCGCTCTGCTGACTGTAGCTGCACCTGGTACAGCTATTGCAAACAGGTAAATAAAATGGGCCCTATACTAGTAAGTTACGCCTGGCGCAACAGCACTTGTGCCAAGTAGAATGGCGCATGTCGCAACTTACGCCAGCAGTTGCGACATGCATGATTCTTGAATGTGGCCTGAGACAAGGCACAGGCCACTTGCACCGAACAGCAGTTACACTGGCAGTTGCACCATAAACCCCCTGCAACATGGTGCTGGGGGTTTATGGCAGCAGTTGCGCCCAATTCCAGAAGGGCAGCAAAAAAGTCCCCAAGGTCGGCATTCTACAAGAACCCCGGAGGAGAACCAGCAATGTAAGTTACACCAGCATTTAGCTGGTGTAACTGACAGATGCCCCCCAAGGGTCCTGTAGACCCACCAGCTGCCCAGCAGTCGGTCCTCAGATGTCCTCCCCCCATGCCCAGCATACCCTAGTGGGTGCCCTGCAGGGCTGCCCACACCCCCAGCCCCCTGAAGTGTACAATAAGAGCCCCACAGAGCTGCTCATTCTCCCATAAAGTGTACAATAAGAGCCCCACAGGGCTGTCCACACCCCCAGCCCCCCGAAGTATACCATAAGAGCCCCACAGGGCTGCCCACATTCCCAGTTCCCTGAATCTCCCATTGCAAATTGCCCCACAGGGCAATGCAGTCACCCCCCCACCAGTGCTCCAACCCTGAGTCACCACCGCAAATGTGGCATATACCCAGCCCTGGTTGTCTAGAGGCCCCCCAACTAGCCGTGCTGGTCCACCCTGCACCCCCCTACCTGTCCCCAGTCGATGACTGACACAGCCCATCTCTCACCTCCATGGCCAGCCACTGATTGAGTTCAGTTGAAGTGCGTACAGTAAAGATACACTCGGAAATTAATTCCTGAGCGTGTCTTTTCTGTACGCACTCCAACTGAACACATGGAGGTGAGAGGTGGGCTGTGCCAGTTGCTGGCTGAGGATGAGTGGGGGGCTGCAGGGTGGACTGGCATGGCTGCGTGGGAGGCCACTAGACTACAAGGGCTGGGTATGTGCTGCATTGCAGTGCGACTTTTGGGTAGGGGACACGGGTGGGGGGTGACTGACACTCTGCAGGGCAATCTGCAATGGGGATTCAGGGACTGGGGTGGATAGCTCCCAGGGCCTCTTTATTGTACTCTTTGGGGTCTGGGGATGGGGCAGCCCTGCAGGGCACCTAATGTGGTTTGCTGGGCATGGGGGAGGCACTTGTGACCTGCAGTGTACCAACTTGCAGCTTGCGACATGCTCGCCGGGTGCGTCCTCTGTTCAGCGTACCTGGCCACATGTCGCAAGTCATAGGACTTAGCTGCAGAGATCCTGCCCCTTCTAGAATACAGCACAGGGTCAATGTCACAGTTGTGATTGGTGCAAGTCGCATTTGACGGTGACTTGCGCCAACCTACTAGAATCAGGCCCACTGTTTTTAAAGTACACTTTTCTGTTGCTTGAAAGGTGGCCTAATTCTAGGTATTGGCACTGGAGGTCTCATTTTAGAGGCACTCACATTTCCATCCTAATTTATAAATGTAACACACAAACGAGTTTTGTCGCATCCATTACACTAAGATAATGACAGCGACTTCATGTAATGTTAATTTAATGTAATGAGTGCTGACTGAACACACTTTCGGAATGTAAAAAAACGTAAATACATAAAGTTTTCCAAAATGGCAAGATTTGTTATTAGCCTGAAAACTTATCTGGATAAACAAACTATGTGGTATGTAGACAGTACAGCTGCATTGTTATAAGTGCTTCAAAATGTTATTGTATTGTTATACAATATGGAGTGAAATTAATAGGTTTACTAATAATAATAATAATAATAATAATAATATTTATTTGATTAAGCGCCTTCAAAGTTTTCAAAGCACTGTACATCAAGAAAGACACAAACATATTCAATATATACAATAAAGCAATTCTAAACAAATATTACAAAGCTAAAATATTCAATTACAACAAAGCAGAAAATGCCTTCTCCCATAAAAAAGTCTTTAGTGCCTGTTTGAAACTCCCCACTGCCGTACTCTCCCGGAGCTGACGGGGCAGAGAATACCAGAGGGTGGGAGCAGCAAATCCAAAAGCACGAGCTCCACAAGACTTCAGATTTACCCTCGGAATCTCCAGCAACCCCTCGTCAGCCGAGCGGAGCTGTCTCAGAGGGGTGTAAGGCACCAGAAGCTCTTTCAAATAGACGGGACCTAGACCGTGTAGAGCTTTGTAGGTCAAGAGACCCACTTTGAAGGTGATCCGCCACTGTATTGGCAGCCAGTGCAGAGTGCGCAGCACAGGGGTAATATGAGAACTTCTGGATACCCCAGTCAACAAACATGCTGCCGCATTCTGCACTAGCTGCAAGCAGCAGATATCAACCCCAGAAAGTCCTAGGTAAAGGGAGTTGCAGTAATCAAGGCGAGATGTCACAAAGATGTGGACCAAAACTGGCAGGTCGCTAGGTGGAACCGGGTGCCTAATCCTGGCAATGTTCCTAAGATGAAAGAATGCAGTCTTGACAACTGCAGACACCTGATAACGGAAGGTCAGACCAGTGTCAAGCTCCACTCCCAGGTTACGCACCTGTTCAGAGGTGAGGATCTGGTCCGCCCCCAGGATTAATCCAGAGGGGAGTCCAGTCCTCAAACCCTCAACACTGCGACCCGGGTCCACCACCGTAACCTCAGTCTTTCCCGGGTTCAACTTTAGACCGCTGGTGTTCATCCAGTCTTGGATCTCAGCGAGGTAGTTGTTCAGTACCGGGATAGCACTAACCTGGTCGGGTGCCAAAGACAGGTACAGCTGGGTATCATCAGCATAGCAGTGAAACCTCAGCTCATACCATCTTACAATGTCTCTTAGGGGTAGCATGTATACTGCAAATAACATGGGGGAAATTACCGAGCCCTGAGGTACCCCACAAGGCAGAGAGAAGGCCCCAGATGAATATAAACCCGAGACCACTTTCTGCGTTCTCCCTTCGAGGAAAGATGAAAACCATCTGAGGACCATACTTGATAGTCCACAGATGGACCTCAGGCATTCGAGCAAAACCCCATGATTCACAGTATCGAAAGCTGATGACAGATCAAGGAGAACCAAGATAGAACGGTGTCTCTGATCTCTCACCATCAGGAAATCATTGAGCACCTGAACCAGAGCAGTCTCAGTACTATGCCTCTTATGAAAACCAGACTGGAGAGGTTCGTATAAACTATGGATGGTCAAATGGTTATCCAGTTGGACCGCCACAACTTTCTCAATAACCTTCCCCACAAAAGGAGGTTAGAGATTGGTCTGTAGTTTGCTAGGTCATTCGGGTCTAAAGAAGCTTTCTTCAGAAGGGGAGTCACCACCCCTTCCTTCAGAGAGCTAGGGAAAACTCCTGTATCTAAAGAACACGGATAATCCGAGCTAGGGCCGGGCCAATGATCTCACTACAACCCATAATCAGGGAAGTAGGGCTGGGATCCAGACTACAGCATATTGGATGCTTCTCATGGACAATCCTCATAGTGTCTACGAAATCCGGCAGGTCAAAGGTACTCCAGGAAGTTTCAGGCTCTGCGACAGGACACCGATCAACTGCAACAACCTTGGAGTGAGGTTGGAGGCACTGCCTCCTGATGTCTTCAACCTTATTCGCAAAGAATCGAGCGATCTCCTCGCAATCAGTTTGCGTAAAGCTTATGTGATCTGCTGACAGGCTGGGTTGTACAGTCTGTCAACAATTCTGAAGAGCTGAGACGGTCGATTCCTGGAGACAGAAATTTCCTGGGCAGGAATTCTGCCTTCTTATGGAAATTGCTGTTTGGTAGAGTTTATAATGCTCTAGCAAAATAAGATGGTCAGCATCAGAGGCAGTCTTTCTCCAACGATACTCCAACTTCGCTAACCTCCATGGCCCTCAAAGCCCCATCAAACCAAGGGGCAATGGGACGCCGCGGGAGGGGGCGAACACGGACTGGTGCAATCTGATCAAGTGCGGCTGATATGGCCCTATTATAGGCCACTACCAGCCGCTCAGGATCAGTGCAAAACTCGTCAAATAACGAGAGGTCAAGAACCACCATCAGGTCTTCAGGGACGACATCCTGCAATGGGCAGGACCTGACCAACTCCACAGAGGCCGACCTACCCAGGGAGGCCTCAAAATTGAACCCAACTGAGTAATGATCGGACCAACCGACTGGTTCCACCACCAAATCGGAAGCCTCGATCCCCAGGAGGAAGACCAGATCAAGAGAGTGACCTCCCTTATGTGTAGCTGTGGAAACAACCTGTGTAAAGCCCAGAGATGTCATCACCTGGAGGAAATGTTGACCAAAAAGCGAAGATTCGTCGTTGACTCAAGCATTGAAGTCGCCCAGAACCATCAATCTGGACGACTCCAAGGCAATCTCGGTGGCAAAATGTGCTATTTCCTGCAGGAAAAGCTTCTCATCACTTAGTGGACAATAAATGAGAGCAGTCCTGCACCCCACACCAGCTACCACAGTGCACTCAAATGACCTGGTCTCCTCAAGTGGTACACCAGTTAGGCCCAATTCGTTCTTAAAACAGACCGCCACCCTCCCCCCGTGATCCAATCTCAGGCGATGTATAACCGAGTACCCGGTGGGAACGGCAGCCTCTAGAAAAGGGGCCATATTTCCATCCAATCAGGTCTCGGTAATGCAAGCCAGATCTGCCCTTGCAACAAAATCTGCAACAAGACCAGTCTTGTTGCAGACAGATCTGGCATTGCACAACAACGCCCAAGTTGGACGAGGTTGGCGAGTTGTCCCAACCACTTGCCCTCCAGAACTGGAGGTGCCCTTGGGTATGGGAACCAGAACAGAACTACCACGCTCCAGAAGCCATTTCGCCCCAGGGCGTCTTCTAGGCCTAACCACCCCTATGGGAAAGCACCGCTCACTCCGCTGTCCATAACCCCCCACACCCCCCAGTTCCCCCTCCCCCTTCGCACAATCCCCAGTGCCCGACACCGATGGTAGACATATGTGAGCGGGGGGGCAAAGAGAAGGGGTGGAGGGCATGGAGGGCGGAGGCCGAATAACATAAGACAGGCGGGGCAGACAGGCACATCAAGCTGCTCAAAATTAAAACAATAAATAAAATAACCCGCAATCTACCTACAACTGAAAACTAAAAATAAAAAGTTAAACTTAACCAACACTCTAACACAAAACCTAATTAATTATTTTATCCCACAAGCCCTCTCATGGCCTGGGGGACAACCAAAACTTAACCAACACAATACTAAATAATTATTCCAGGTCCACTCACTACCTGGTACTTTAAACAAAAATAATAACTAAATCATAATAATAAAATAATGTTACTTGGTGATCTGAGTGTTTATATTGTATTCTCAGTTTCACCCAACTGGAGAAAGAAACATTATTTTTCCCCATGGCTAATCCTTCCTGTGCTTACCTTGATACTTCTTGCCACAGTCTCCCACTGCATGCCTCAGTCTTTGTAGCCAAGCAGCACAATCACTGTCACTGTCTCAGATAACTTTACATAGAAACATATAATTTGACGACAGATAAGGACTGCTTGGCCCACCCAGTGTAGGGAAATGGGCCATTTCCCTACCTGATGGATAAGCTGCAGATTCTAGTTAATCAACAGCTTACTTACTCCTGCCCCCCACTAGAATTGCCTTATGCCTGTCCTATGCATTCTTGAATTCTCCCACTGTTCCTGACTCCACAACCTCCTCAGGAAGGCTGTTCCATGCATCCACAACTCTCTCTGTAAAAAAATACTTTCTAACATTACCTCTGAGCCGTCCCCCCTCTATCTTCAAATAGTGCCCCCTTGTTCTTGCACATCTCTTCTTCTGAAAGATACTACCCTCTTGTACCGTGTTAATTCCCTTGAGATACTTGAAAGTTTCTATCATGTCCCCCCCCTTCCTCCTTTCCTCAAGGGTATACATATTAAGCTGCTTTAGTCTCTCCTTGTATGTCTTCTGGTGCAGACCTTGCACCATTTTGGTTGCCCTCCTCAGAACAGCCTCCACTCTGTCTATATCTTTGCGGAGATGGGGTCTCCAGAATTGCACACAGTACTCCAGATGGGGTCTCACTAACTGTCTGTAGAGAGGGATAACAACTTCTTGTTTTCTACTGTTGATGCCTCTCCCTATACATCCCAGTATCCCCCCAGCCCTTCTTACTGCTTTCTCACATTGCTTGCCCGCCTTTAGGTCATCTGATATAATTACTCCTAGGTCTCTTTCGATTTTTGTTGTTGTTATTAACTCACCCCCCATTGTGTACTCTTCCCTGGTTTTTGTTTCCCAGATGCATTACCTTGCACTTCTTTGCATTGAATCTGAGCTGCCACATATTTGACCATTCCTCCAACCTTGCCAAGTCCCTTTTCATTCTTTCCACCACACCTTGTGTATCAACCCTGTTGCAGATCTTTGTCATCTGCAAAGAGGCATACCTTTCCTTCCAGGTGCTCTCCAATGTCACTTATAAAGACATTAAAGAGGACCGGTCCCAGTACCGAACCCTGCGGTACCCCGCTAGTTACCCTCCTTTCTTCACTGTGGACTCTGTTTACTATTACATTTTGCATCCTGTTGTCCAGCCAGTTTTTTATCCAGGCTACCACCTTGGGACCCACTCCAAAGTTGGCTAACTTGTATATTAATCTTTTGTGTGAGACTGTGTTGAATGCCTTGCTAAAATCTAGGTAGGCCATATCCACAGCCCCTCCCTGGTCTACTACTTTGGTCACCCAGTCAAAGAAATCTATTAGGTTGGTCTGACATGACCTTCCTGCTGTGAAACCATGCTGCCTTGGGTCCTGTGCCCCACTGGCCTCTAGGTACTCAACAATTCTTTCCTTCAGAAGTTATTCCATCATTTTCCCTACTGCTGAAGTCAAACTAACTGGTCTGAAATTTCCTGCCTCTGCCCTGCTCCCACTTTTGTGAAGTGGAATCACATTTGTCCTTCTCCAGTCCTCAGGTACCACTCCATCCTCCCATGATTTGTTAAATAGAGTAGTCAGTGGTGTTACTAGTTCTATCCTTAGTTCTTTTTAGTA
The DNA here is from genome assembly GCA_016271365.2 of Neoceratodus forsteri. Lineage (NCBI taxonomy): Eukaryota > Metazoa > Chordata > Ceratodontiformes > Ceratodontidae > Neoceratodus > Neoceratodus forsteri. The sequence goes on along the minus strand of JADMNL010000035.1, from coordinate 24,577,222 downwards.
TTCTTGGGTGAATTCCATCAGGCCCCATTGCTTTGTCCACCCTCAGTTTCAAGAGTTCTTTCAAAACCCTTTCTTCTGTGAATGGACTGGTATCAATCCCCCTATTCAGAGTTTCTCCCTTGTTTGGTTTAGGCACCTCCCCCTCCTCATCTGTTGTGAATACTGTGCAGAAATATTCTACAGCTTTTCCTATGCCCTCCTAAAGAGGATAAGCATTATGGTTTCATATTAGTAATGGAACACATTTCCTTCTGAGAAAAAAGGCACAGTAAACCTCTTCGTAGAGGCCAATGTCATAAATGGAACACTGCAGGAGGAGGTAGGTACACATATTCGGTGAAACATTATGAGTGGAAACCATAAAAAGCAGCCTTTGCAGAAAGAATTATAATGGACTTATATATGAACAGCACTGCTCCCCTATAGATGAAATGATGTCATAGGCATTGTGCCACTTGTATGATGTTTGTTATATACCTATGTGTATAATTTGCTTTAGTAGTAGTAGTAGTAAAAATTTATTTATACAGAAATTTTGACATTAGGGTTCAAAAGAATCCCTATTTACAAGGCAATCCTGTGTTGTACAAAGATTGAAATAGTTACAAAATTTACAAAATACATTGCATTCAATACACATACCATTCATACAATTTACACCACAAATACAACATAATAGTCAAACAACTTATATTTATAACTACCTATTACACAAACATCTAAAATACAGTTCATATTTTACTGCAATTCTATATTCTAAAAAGGACAAATCTGGGTCTCTAAGAAAAGGGGGAAGTCTATTCCAGCTAGCTGAAACTTTATATTGAAGGGTCATATTACCAAAACTATTTTTTAATTTTGGAACCAAGCAATCTCTGGCACATTGTTTCCGTAAGTTTAATCCATGATCAGGTTTTATTAATTTTCTTGTCAAATGATACTGTGAATCATTTTTAAATAATCCTGTTATCTGGTTCAGCCAGTTTCTCTCATCTCTCTGACTTAATGAATTCCAGCCTAATTCAGTGTACATCTCACAATGGTGAGTGCCTATGTCACATTTTAGTACAAATCTTGCTATTTTATTATAAAGAACATCCAAATTTTGTAACTGTTTTTTTGAAGTATGTCTGTAAATAGGACTCCCATAATCAATCACTGGTAATATTAGTTAGTTTGCTATATTTAATCACATTTCTTTTGTTAAACATTTTGAAATTTGTCTCATAACCCCTAATTTCAAATTTGTTTTCTTAATTAATTCTATTACATATTGATCAAAATTTAAGTTTTGATCAACTTGAATACCCAAGTATTTGTAGACTTGTGTTTGCTCTAAGATTTTTCCTTCCTGGGTCTTAATTATTAATTTTGAGGATGTTTTATTTTTCTTCTCATTACCAAAATACATTATTTGTGTCTTTTTACTGTTTATCAGGAGTCCGAGCAATGAAAAGAACTTCTGCATTACTATAAAATCACCTTGTAATTTTTGTACTATTTCATCTGAATTTTTACCTGATGCAATCAGAACTGTGTCATCCGCATAAATTCCAACTTGTGAACTTTTTATCAATTTTGGTAGGTCATTCAAATAGACTAAGAACAAGAGGGCCCCAGGATTGAACCCTGGGGTACCCCCCCTTGTCACATAACCCAATCCAGACTTATGACCATTTACTATAACAAATTGAGTTCTCTTATCTAAATATGATGCAAACCATCCACAAGTCTCTTCCTCTATTCCCATACACTTAGATACATAGATACTTAGATAGTGTCGGCAGATAAGGGCCTATGGTCCACCCAGTCTGCCCATTTGAGCTTGTAAGTTCAGTTTATGTTTTCCTAGAAGTCTGTTGCCCCTTACCCCTGACCTTCAGAATTCCTTTATGTCTATCCCATGCATTCTTAAATCCCGTGATTGTTTCAGACCCCATCACTTCCTCTGGCAGGGTGTTCCACTTGTCCACTACCCGTTCTGTGAAGAAATTCTTCCTCACGTTTCCTCTGAATCGTCCCTCCTCCAACTTCATCCCATGCCCTCTAGTCCTGAAACATCTTTTTTGCTTAAAAATAGTGTATTCCTGCACCCTGTTCCTCCCTGTAAGATACTTGTATGTCTCTATCATATCCCTCTCCTCCTCTCCTCCAGGGAGTACATGTTCAGTTCCTTCAACCTGTCTTCTAGGACTTGTGATGCAATCCATGCACCATCTTTGTTGCCCTCCTCTGAACCTTCTCTACCCTGTCTATGTCCTTACATAGGTATGGTCTCCAGAAATGTACACTGTACTCCAGGTGGGGCCTCACTAGTGTCTTGTATAGTGGAATTATGACCTCCCTTTTCCTGCTAGTGATGCCCCTGCCTATGCATCCCAACATCCTATTTGCTTTACCTGCTGTCTTGTCACACTGTTTCCCTACCTTGAGGTCATCAGAGATGATAACCCCAAGATCCCTTTCCTGCTTGGTGCATGTTATATCCTCACCCCCCAACTGATATATTGTGCTAGGGTTTTGTGCCCCATATGCATTATCTTGCACTTCTTTGCATTGAATTTCAACTGCCAAACCCCTGACCATTCTTCCAGTTTCTGCAGGTCCTTCTCATTCTGTCTACACCCTCTGGTGTGTCTACTCTGTTACAGAGCTTTGTGTCATCAGCTAACAGTGAAATTCTGCCTTCTAGGTCCTGCATAATGTCACTGATGAAGATGTTGAATAGGACCGTCCCAGCACTGATCCCTGTGGTACCCCACTGGTCACTCTTCCTCTGTGGAGTGACAGCCATTTACCACCACCTCTGTGTCCTGCCACCCAGCCAGTTACCTACCCACCACACTACTGTCCTGCCCACACCCATATTCCCCAGTTTGTGTAATAGTCTTCTATGTGGCACAGTGTCAAAGGCCTTGCTGAAGTCCAGATAGGCCATGTCCACTGCCCTCCCCTGATCCACCTCCCTAGTCACCCAGTCAAAAAATTCAATGAGGTTGGTCTGACATGACCTCCCCCTGGTGAAACCATGCTGCTTTGGGTCCTGTAGTCCATTGACAACCAGATGTTCCACCAATCTCTCCTTCAGTAGTGCTTCCATGATCTTCCCCACTACCAAGGTGAGGCTGACTGGTCTGTAGTTCCCTGCTTCCTCTTTGTTCCCACTTTTGTATAAGGGGACTACATCTGCTGTCCTCCAGTCTTTGGGTACCTCCCCTGTTTCCAGTGATCGGCTAAACAGGATAGCCAGAGGTTCAGCCACCACCTCTTAGTTCTTTAAGGACCCTGGTGCACCCCATCTGGACCCATTGCTTTATCAACTCTTATTACTTCCAGTTCCTTCAGGACCCTTTCTCGTGTAAAGGGACTCATGTCAATTTCTGCACCATTCTCACCCCTTGTACTCCCTTCAGACCCATTACCCTCCTCTTCCTCAGTAAAGACTGAGTAGAAATACCTGTTCAATATGTCAGCTTTACTGTTGTCATCCTCCACGCGGCCCCCATCCTCCCCCTTCAGTCTCACTATCCCTTCCTTTGCCTTTCTTCAAAGTACAATGATTCACCAAATCAAATGCTTTTGATAGGTCCATGTATACCGCACCCACTGACATCCCCTCCCCCAAGGGAGTAGCAACTAAGTCTAGGAAGTCCGTGAGCACGGTATCCGTGGACCTATCCTGTCTAAAACCTGACTGAAACAGGATTATTTTCTGATATTTCTCCAAATATTTCATTAACTGTCCATGAACAATTTTCTCCAGAATTTTTGAAACAGTTGACAATAATGCTATAGGACGATAATTTGATGTGGCCATTGAGTCACCCCCCCCTTATCTATTGGGATTATTTTTGCTTGCTTCCATATTGAGGGATAGAATCCCTTCCTTAGACTCCAGTTAAAAATATCCCTCAGAATGGGTGATATTTCCTGTACAGCTTCCTTTAGGAGTCTATTTTCTATCTTATCAGGACCACAAGCCTTATTTATCTTTAAATTACTTATTATATTATATACTTCTGAAGTTGTCACTACTTTAAGCTGAAACACTGGTGCTTGATTGTCCTTCCAATTATCAAATTCTTTATTTAAATCCATATATTGGACACTATCCTTTATGGTTTCAATTCCCAAATCCAAATCTGGAAGTTCAATAAAATATTGATTTAATATTTCTGCCGCTTTTTCTGCTTCAAAAATAAATCCATTAATCATTTTCCTGTGCCACTATAGTTCCTTTCCCACTTTGCTTTTCTGTTACTTCTTTTATTAATCTGTTCTGATACAGCTGTCTTCATTATTTTCTTCTCTTTCCTTCTGTTTCTTCTCTTTCCCTGTTCTATTTTCCTAGTACCTTTTATTTCTCAATGGAGTAATTTTTATGTTGGCTCATGCTTGTGCAGCCAACATATTGCAGTAGTAGCAGATTTAGAGGTGCAGTCACTGTGGGCAGATGCAGGGCAAGCATCAGTAGGTGCGTACCTCATTCCCCAATAAGGCAGCTGCAGGCCCTGATACCAGCTATACATGAAGTGGCCACCAGATCAAAGAAAGGGTCTGCTGCAATGAGAGCCAAGCTCATCATGCAGCAGCATGCCCTTCCTGGTGAACCAGTTCAATTAACATGGTGGCATTTACTGCCACCTCGCAAAGTGCTGACTTCAGAGGTGCCCAATCCCCCCTGTCAGCATGCCCCAACCCACTTCATTTGCAGATGGGGTGCCCACACCCCATCGGCATAATGGCCCCTCCCTCCCATTTCAGTGTGTGCCGAGGGGATGCCCAATCCCCCTCAGCATCATGCGTCCCCCCAGCAGTCATTCTTTGCCAATGGGGGCCCCATTCCCCATTGGCTTTAGACCCCCTTCCCAGTATAATTTGTTAATGGGGAGCCCACTCCCTATCAGCATAATGCCCGCCCATTTGTTGTGTGCTGAGGGGGTACCTAATCCTCTTGGCTCTTGTCCTCCCTTCACATGTGCCAACTGGGTGCCTAACTCTGGCCAGCACCCCCCCAAAAAACAGTCAGGTGGCATGCTGGGAGCCCACCCCAACTTGCCAAATTCCCCTGTGTCACACCCCTGTTACCCAGGGTTACTAGAATCTCAGTAGCACCTAGTGGTAGGCAGGGAAGGCAGCTTGTGAAACTCCAGTTAAATGGATTTCACACTGTCTCACTCTGTTCTCAGTCTCAGCTGAGACTGAGGGATGACATCACCATAGAACTTTCACAGCTGCATAAGCCACACTGGAATGTTGCAGTTGGAGGTTAGTGTAGAACATTGGGGATTTTGAATTCAATCTGTGTGCAGTCTGAGAGAGAGACAGTTGTACAGCTGAGAGTGTGCAGGCTCTCAGAGCTTTATGCTCTGTTTTAGAGCTACTTTAGGAAGGTGTGTGTTTCCACCTGAAGAGGAACACAGGAACTGGTAATTGAAGTGGTGGAGACTGCTTTCAATGGTTCAAGAGCCCCATCCCTGAGGGGATGGGGAAGGTTTTTGCCTATTTTCCAGTGGCAACCCTCCTGGGTCTGGCTAAGGGAAAGAAGCTGCCTATTCAAGTTGTGCTGAGGCACCAGAAGCTCTGATAGAGAAATTCCTTGTGGAGGAATCACCTGTGGAGCACCTGCAACCAAAGGGTGAGTTCGCTCTGAAAAAGGGCCAAATGTTTTTTTACCTGAACAGTTGGAAAGTGGGGATGGGACTGCTTAACTCAGTGGAGGGGCTAGAGAAATGGACAATGCCACTTAAAATTATGTTCAAATCCAGCACAAATGGGAAGCAAGACAAGTAGATGGAATGTGATATACATTTAGCAAGAATCTACATTGCAAAGCTTTACAGGATGAGGTGTTTACTGTCCAGAGAAATGGCCGGGTATGAATTGTGGGAGCGAGAGGTGGGAGACCCCACCCATCAGTAGTAACCAAATTCACCTCTATGAATTTGCTCTGAGACAACTTTTACTTTCTCTCAGGTACTTGGCCAGTGCCTGAGAAAAGTACCCAGACGTGGGATTGAAAGGAAGAATTCCCTGATGGAGCTGAGGTGCTCTTAGGTGGTTTAGGGAGCCACCAGAAAATGTTTCCATGAAGTATGGAAGGTGTCTGAGTGGCCAGCAAGGGAGCTGAGCCAGGGAAAACCCAGAACAGTGTACAAGTTCAGGCTGTGTAACCCAAAGCAGCGTGTAAGTCCAGGCTGTGTGCCTGGTGGGTTCAGAGCCTGAGGGCTAAAGTGTTGAGGAAGTGTTCTTGTTACTTTTAATCTGCATTACCAGCAGTGTAGCCCTGTGGGGGTCCATCTATGCTTTGTTTATTCTGTTTGGATGTGAATAAAAAGCCACACTTTAGAATCCCACTTCTGGTATTGGACATTACAGTTATTGCTTCCTGTGTTCGGAATTACTTGGGTGCCCCTGTGCAGAGTAGCCAAACCTAGCCTTTGTGCTGAGTGACCTATTCCTCCCCGAACCCAGTCCACCTGGTATTGCTGTCAGATTCAAATGGCACACCACCTGGGGTTACAAAAATGGAGGCACCGCTGGGATTTGGGTTTGAAACTTAAGGAGAAATGCAAGAAAGGTGATCAGGCAAAGGGCTTGTGATTTGTGTTATCTGGCAGTGGGTAGCCCAAAAATCTGAAGCAAGGTTAACTAATGAGCTGCTGTGTGCTGTTGTCCATGTGCTACTGTTAAAATGCCAACTGTTTACCAAGGAGCAGTAAAGCCTGAGAGTGTGTGCCCTTGTCCTGCATCAAAAATTACAGCATTTTGCCAGCTTTTAAAACTGTTGTGACAAAGAAAAGTGTGGAAAACTAGGGGTAGAAAAAGGAAAATTGTGCCCTGGATGTTGGAAATGCTTTCTGAGTGAACTGAGAGACTTGTTTTGTTAATGGCCATGAAAAATGGTTGAAATGGGCTCCCACCATGGAGTCAGTCGAGAGAAAAAAAAGCGTGGTTTTGCAGTTTAAATTTGCCTGCTCGACGATCGCCATCAGGAGAAGAGCACTCGAGAGGAAAGAGGCTCATTTGCATGGCGTCATGTGATTGATGAGACTGCAATCAGTCCTGCCCCCAAGCCAGCTCTACAGCGACTGCCCAGCATTCGACACAGAGTGTGAGTGGAGTGCATGTACTGGCTTACAGGAGGAGCATCGCAGTGACTGAAAGCGCTGTACAAGTTCAAAAAACTGTCTGTTCTGTTTAAATTCAGGTTCAACCCGCATCTCGATCCACTGGACTGTGAGTGTGGTGTTCAGAGGGACAATTGGCGGGACTGCCAACCCACTTCTGTTCAGAGGCCTCCAAGCCTGGCTGCAGGCCATTTTCCATCGCAGCAAACAGCTACTGATAACAGCGAGAACCAACCGAAATAACTGCTCAAACAAGTGATTTTTACCAAAAGCCAGCTGAATCTGAGTGCAGCAGTGTAGTCGCTTTGCAATCAAAGACTGTGTTAAGTTTACCAGCAAAACCAAGCCTTTTAAGCCATTGACTGTGAGCATAGTTATGGGTTCAGCGTCAGTGTAAGTTTCAAAACCATGAGAGAGACTGTGAGTTGTATCAAGATGTGCAGCAAGAGTTATAGGCAAGTCTGTGCTTGAAATACTGAGGCTTTAAGTGACTGTGAGCTAGAGCAATGTCTTCAGCAAGTGAAAAGTCTGTGGTAAATCATATAAATGTGCTAGGAAAAAGAACAGTGCAAGTTTGTGCAGTTTGAGCAAAGTTATCAGTAGAGTGTATAAATTGGATGCGCAGTGGCATGACTCAATTTCAGAATGTTGATGCACAGGAGTGCTGCCACCACCATTACAGGGTGGGGTAGTAATGTAAACACAGCAGCAGAGGAGCCATTTTGAAAGTGAAAGAAAGTGTTCAGTGATGTGGGACTTTCAATAACAGTGAGCATTTGTTTGTTTTTCTCTGCAGTCATGGCCTCAGGACCAGCCCACTACCTGGATCATGCCCGGGCTGTGGTAGCAGTAGAAGTAAACAAGTTAAGGGACATTGAGAGATGTACTATGGAGGACAACTGCCTCCTCATGTGGCGATTCCTGGATATCCAGTGCAAGTGTGCTTAATATGATAAAATGCTCTAAGGGACGTCTGCATGGTACCTAACTGTTCTGGGTGCCTAGAGAAATAGGGTTTATTTAAAGTGCCCAAGATTCATTTGGCTCCCACATGGACAAAAAATCAAGAATCCGCAGTTGGCAGCACACAGCACCAGGCGGAGCCTGTTGGAGAAGACCCCTCAGGGGAGTGTGGCACAAAGCTAGAGGATGCAGATTTACAGACAGAACAATGTGCTGATGTTTCGGATTCTGAATCACTGAGAGACAATTCAGGAAGAGCATCAGTAGACCCATGGAGAGTGGGGCCTAGCTCAAGTCTCATAGGAGAACATGAGATGAGGAGGCCTTTGAATGAGAGGTTTCAACCTCCGTGCCCAGCGAAGAGTGGATAGACTCAGGAGTGAGGACGACTGCTCACTCCTGGGCACAGATTCTCAGTGAGGAAGAAGAAGAGGGGGAACCTATGGGCCTTGTGAAAAAGGAACTGGTACACAGCCTCAAGCTCTTGCCTCAGAGAAATGAATGGAAGAGAGTGGTGATTCCACTGCCGTGGCTGTGCAAGATGTCAGGGATCCATTTTTTGTGTCTTTGAGAATGTGTAGCTGGCAGAACCAGGACTGGCCACCCCCAAGCCAGGCCAGAGGTGTCAAGTTGACCAAAGCTAGTAAAAAGGAAAGACTGGTTCATAGGAAGGTGAATGAAATCTATGGGATGTCCTTTCCTACCTTTCCTCGGAGAGTCTGGTAGGAGATTGAACAAAACAGGAAGTCCTGGATTTGGGCAGAAGCAATGAAATGTGTGCATCCTGGTGCAAACAAGCATGTCAGGAACCAAATGTTTCATGAAAAATACAGCCAGTGGAAAAGAGGCAGGACACTGTTAATGGACACTGTTGGAATAGTAGATGGAGAGGGACGTGAAATCTTTCACAGTGTGAATTATGTGCTCCCAGATGGGGTAATAACTCAAGCACCTGACCCGTTGTGCTATTGGCCACAATGCAAAGACCTCCCTGCAAATGTGCCCATGTCTACCAAATGGAAAGCAGAGCAGTGGTAGTCAGTGCTGCCAATCCAGCCATTGCAGTGCCTTTGTTGTTCCGCCAGTATGGACGTCCAGGACTCAGGTGCCCCACATTCATCAGTTCTACAGTGTACTGACTTTCCAGAATCCATCGACTGGCCCACCAGATGACTTCAGATCCAGAGAGGACGCCAGCCTAGTTGATCCTGATTCATCGCCTGGTATCCGGATGACGTCAGACCAGCTGTCTTCCTTTTTGTTCCTGTTCCAAGGTTCCCTCTCCAGAGATGACATCAGACCAGCAGTTTCCAGATGTGCCTTTCTGTCATTCCTGGAAGATGTCCACCCAGCTGTATCAGAAGAATGCTGCCAGGGAGAGTCTTCGGCTGAGGACCAGGTGAGTGCTGTTTTCGTTCTACAAGGGACTGGTAAGTCCAGACTTTTCTACTCTTATGACATTGCAGTACACACCCTACACTAGCAGACTCCAGATGTTTGAACTGTCCTCAAAGATTCTCCCCTTCAGGACTTTGGCCTGCTAGAACTGTGATTCACTGGGCTCCGGCCCGGGAGAGACTCTTTAATGGACTAGCCTTCGGGAACTGTGGTCACTAGATGGGACTTTTAGGGCACTCCATCCCCCAAATGGTGTATTGTAAATAATGTCATTGTTTTCTACTGTTTTCTAATGTTTATACTGTTTTTCTACCTTTTCTAAAAAAAAAAATCGTTTTGGGATTCTCCAGTGTTTTGATGGTAGGGGTTTAGATAGACTGTGTATGCAGATTAGAAGTGTGTGTTGTCTTTTTTTTTTCTTGCAGATGTTCCTGAAGAAAATAGAAGAGAAGACAAGAAGAGGAGGAGGGACTCATTGGAGTTCCTCACTAGTACTTTAGTGTGTAGTGTTTGAAGCACTGTTGTTGTTGTTACTGGGTGTAACCTTTTTCTTCCACAGGTATGGTTGTGGGGAAATGTGGGAGTAATGCATATGGTATGGTATTAGCTCCTGGTGTGTGGTTGCATGGTGTCCAGGGTCGGGGAGGTCCCCTGTTTGTTTTGTTTTGGGATTTGAGTTAGAGGCAGTCAGGTTTTCCCTAGAGGGCTGGGGGATAGACAGGCTGTGGTCCTGAATGGCCATAGGGACTGCAGTGTTGATCTATTAGGGCTATGCTATGGACAGTTCTTCCAGAGCCACTGGGTACCCATAGTCAGCGGGTAGAGTAGAGGCTGATGTGTCAGCTGATGGCCTCTGGGCCCTTAGTGTTGTCTGCCTGTGCCTAGCACATGGTAGGAGGGGTCCTGATCACCCCTTTCTGTAGGTAACACATAGGGTAAGATGGCCTAGGTCAGGTAACTAATGACTGCGGACAGTCATTTTCCTGGCCCAGGGTGAGGGTAACCACCCTGTTACCCGGGGTTACTAGAATCCCAGTAAGACTTAGTGGTAGGCAGGGAAGGCAGCTTGTGAACCTCCAGTTAAATAGATTTCACACTGTCTCACTCTGTTCTCAGTCTCAGCTGAGACTGAGGGATGGCATCACCATAGGACTTTCGTAGCTGCATAAGCCACACTGGAATGTTGCAGTTGGAGGTTAGTGTAGAATGTTGGGGATTTTGAATTCAGTCTGTGTGCAGTCTGAGAGAGACACAGTTGTACAGCTGAGTGTGTGCAGGCTCTCAGAGCTTTAAGCTCTGTTTTAGAGCTACTTTAGGAAGGTATATGTTTCCACCTGAAGAGGAATACAGGAACTGGTAATTGAAGTGGTGGAGACCGCTTTCAATGGTTCACGAGCGGATGGAGGGAAGGTTTTTGCCTGTTTTTCAGGGGCAATCCTCTTGGGTCTGGCTAAGGGAAAGAAGCTGCCTATTCAAGTTGTGCTGAGGCACCAGAAGCTCTGAGAGAGAAATTCCTTGTGGAGGAATTGCCTGTGGGGCACCTGCAACCAAGGGGTGAGTTCGCTTTGAAAAAGGGCCAAGTGTTTTTTCACTTGAACAGTTGGAAAGTGGGGATTGGACTGCTTAACTCAGTGGGGAGGGTCTAGAGAAATGGACAGTGCCACTCAAAAGTATGTTCAAGTCCAGCACAAGTGGGAAGCAAGACAAGTAGATGGAATGTGATATACATTTAGCAAGGATCTACATTGCAAAGCTTTACAGGATGAGGTGTTTACTGTCCAGAGAAATGGCCGGGTATGAATTGTGGGATCGATAGGTGGGAGACCCCCCTATCAGTAGTAACCAAATTCACCTCTACAGATTTGCTCTGAGACACCTTTTACTTTCTCTCAGGTACTTGGCCAGTGCCTGAGGAAAGTGCCCAGACGTGGGATTGAAAGGAAGAATTCCCTGATGGAGCCAAGGTGCTCTTAGGTGGTTTAGGAGCCACCAGAAAATGTTTCCATGAAGTATGGAAGGTGTCCGTGTGGCCGGCAAGGGAGCCGAGCCAGGGAAAACCCAGAACAGTGTACAAGTTCGGGCTGTGTAACCCAAAGCAGCGTGCAAGTCCGGGCTGTGTGCCCGGTGGGTTCAGAGCCTGAGGGCTAAAGTGTTGAGGAAGTGTTCTTGTTTCTTTTAATCTGCATTACCAGCAGTGTAGCCCTGTGGGGGTCCGTCTATGCTTTGTTTATTCTGTTATTGCTTCCTGTGTTCGGAATTACTTGGGTGCCCCTGTGCAGAGTAGCCAAACCTAGCCTTTGTGCCGAGTAACCTATTCCTCCCCAAACCCAGCCCACCTGGTATTGCTGTCAGATTCAAATGGCACATCACCTGGGGTTACACCTGTTAAAAAAAAAGTCCCATGATGTTTGTTTTTGTTTTTCAACCTGTGAATCAGAAAACGGTCCCTCGCGGTCTGTCCTGCTCCCTCCCTCAACCCGCACCCAACCACTGCGTAACCCACCTCCATACACATCCCCTCACCCCATGCTTACCTCCGGAGCCCAGCATGATAATCTTCAGTGGACCGGGAACACATCTGCACTCTTCAAAGCTGACCATGAACTGAAGAAATGACGGAAAGCTGTATAATGGCATAAATAGGTTCCAACTTTGGTGCATATCTTGACCATTTTGGGGAGGTTTGGCACCAAATTTTCAACATGGAGTTATTGGGACCCCTTCTCATGAATTCTGGCACTTTCATGGCATTATTCAGTCCTGAAAGGTGATTTCACGGTCACTGTATGGAATCGCCTTTCAGGACCGATTAACGAAATGAAAGTGCCACTGTTCATGAGGGGGGCTCTCAAAAAGCTTCTGTTGCAAATTTGGTGACAAAAATCAAAACAATGGCTGTTTCACAAGTGTGCATTGTGCAGTTTCCACGCACACTCATAACTTCATGAATTTATAATATTTTCACTCCAGATTTTCAACATTGCCATTTTCCCACACTTCCTTATGAACAGTACGTCATTTTACATATCTTGGCCAAAATATGTTTTCACATGTCTGGCACAGAATAGGGCAGTCGCTGTGTGAAATCAGTTTTCAGGACAGTTTGACAAAATGAAAGTTACACTGTTCATGAGCAGAGGTCCTAAAATACCTATGTTGAAAATTTGGTGATGAAAGTCCATAAACTGACTGTGTTACAAGCATGTGTTGCGCATTTTTCATGCACCCTTGTAACTTCGAAAATTTGCAATATTTTCATGCCAGACTTTCAGCACTGGCATTTTTTCACACCTCCTTATGAACAGTACAGCTGTCATTTTTCACACCCTGCCCGAAATGTGTTTTCGCACCTGTGGCATACATTGGCGTGGTCGCTATGGGAAATCAACTTTTGGGACAGATTAAGAAAATCACAGTGCCACTGTTCATGAGGAGAGGTCTCAAAATGCCTATGTTGAAAATGTGGTTTAAAAAATTCCAAGAATAATTGGGTTGCGGACATGCGTTGCGCAGTTTCTATGCATGCTGATGACTTCACCAATTTTTCCTATTTTCGCTCCACATTTTCAACGTTGTCATCTTCTTACACCTCCTCATGAACAATACAGTTGTCACTTTTCACATCCTGCCCAAAATGTGTTTATGTACCTGTGACGCCAAATGGCACAGTCACTGTGCAAAATCACCTTTCAGCTAACAAACTGATAATGCCGCTCTTCATGAGATGGGGTCACAAAAAGCCTATGTTGATAATTTGGAGTGAAAATACCAATACATGCCTATGGCATTAGGGTTTCCAACTGTTACACTTCACCCTGTAGAGAGTGACAGGCGTCAGGGGTGTGACTTGGGATCATCAGCTGTAATGCTCCTGCCATTCCACCCCCCACCCTGTAGCCACTGACAGGCATCAAGATGTGTCTTGGAGTGTTCGGCCACAAAGTTCACACCATCCTCCTATACTGTACCCACCTCAGCATATTTCCTTATGGAATGGGGTAAGTATAACACCCAAGGACCCCAAAGGACACCACGACACTTGTCAGTGTCTGCAGGGTAGGATGAGGTAAAATGGCATGAGCGTTATAGCTGATGACCCAAAGGCACACCCAAACATGTGTCAGTCTCAGCAGGGTGGGTGTGGGGTTGGCGTCAGTTCAATACTTCACTGCCACTCCTATTATGCATCTTTAACTCCTACACTACCAATGCCAATGCCAGCAAGACAACATTCGACATTGACAAATGCTTGTTTGATATAACTATGTTTCCATGAGTTTGGGTCACACCCAGGTGTTTACCTTATTATTTATTTAGTTTTTGTTGACCGAGTAAATGCACTAGATAAATTCAGCCTATTTTCTGGCACGACCTGGGGGAGGGGGATACAGATGAAAGCCAGCTGACCTTGAATCAGGTTAAACTGTTGGTGGTATTTTTTGTGAATGGGGGTAATTTGGCCAGGGCACCGGGGAATTCCCTTACTCTTTTCCAAAAGTGCCATGGGATCTTTAACATCCACCTGAACTACCACTTGAACTGGCAAATGGGACCTTGGTTTAACATCTCATCCAAAAGACAGCACCTCAGGAGTGCTGTACCCCACTCATGCTGGACTACAGTGTCAGTGTTGCAATATTAACCCAAGTGCCTGGTGTGGGGATAGAACCCACAGTCTTCTGATCTCATGGCCTCAGAGGTGAGTGTGCTACCTGCTGAGCCACTGACACTGACAATTATGAAATGTATTTTGCTAACAGTCCTGTTTTATGTATCTAAGTTACTTTCCTATACACTATTCAGATATTCCTTAGGTCTATTAATGACTAAACCTTATAGATTTTGATGTGTGTTTTTTTATGTAAATAAAATGTATACTTTGCTTTACAACTTACTCTTTAACGCAGATGCTGCTGGATTTCATTTTCTTTAGCAGTTATACATGACAAAGGGATGTCCATTAGCTTTTAATTTTATCCCCCCAACACACACACACACACACACATACACACACACACACACACACACACACACGCACAGACAGGTATTTCAGCAAATCATACGAATTGTATTTGAACTATTGGAGCCCCCTGTTCCAACATGTGAAAACCACAATTAGCATGTTGCATATCTAATTTGATGTTTGTTACTCTTTTTATATGAGTTAATGGGGCTTTTGTTTGCACCTGTAGGTGTACTGACAGGCTAACATAATATGAACATACGAAACTTGCCAGCAAAAACAGACCTCACAGTCTATCAAGTCTGTTCGAATGTACAGCTAGCACCCTTATACTGCAGTTGCCCAACTCTCTCACCATCAGAAACTGCTGTACTAGGATCAATCAAGCAGTATTATACTTAAGAAGTTATTGTAACAAAAATATGTTTACTTGATGTTTTCCTGTCATCACTACTTAGTATTCACATACAGACTCCCATCCATACAGAAAATAACATTTTAGTCTCTGGCTATCCTCTCCATTATGCCTCACTCCCCATCATCCATTGTTGTCATGCAAAGCAGTCCAGAAGGAGAAATCTTTATATCATCATAAGCCTCAACTGGATTCATTTGATGCCATGAGTATATTGTCCTCAGCATACTTGTCATTTTCTTTCTGTCCTTTAGCTCCCATATACACTCCTTCACACTAGTGGGTTCACAGTGCATTCATTATCATGGCACTGGTTCTGCACTTTAATAGATGATACAAATTAATTTTAAATTTCAACTTTCTAGATTTACTAACATTCAAGTACTAATGAGTCATGATTGGAAAACCAAGTCAAAATATTTGTAATAACTTCTTAACTGTAATATTGTGTGACCGATCCTGTTAGGTTAGCCTGTCAGTACCCCCAAAGACACAAAGCAAAGCCACATTAATTACATAAAATGTGACAAACATAGAAATAGATATGTGAACTGCTAATTTTGCATTTTTGCTTGTAGAAACAGAGGGCTCAAATAGTCTAAACATTCTTATGATTTCCTGAAATACGAGGGA
Source organism: Neoceratodus forsteri (assembly GCA_016271365.2). NCBI lineage: Eukaryota > Metazoa > Chordata > Ceratodontiformes > Ceratodontidae > Neoceratodus > Neoceratodus forsteri. The sequence continues at coordinate 24,561,720 of JADMNL010000035.1, read as the reverse complement.
AGTGGCAGGTTTCCCAAGCTACAGATGCATGACTCTAACACTTCCTTCTAAGTTCCCAGCAAATTTAATAAACAAAAAAACAAAAACATTCTGTGCCAGTCGCAAGAAAATACAACAAGAACAGTGACCTCTTGCAAGTATAATGCTGTTGTCTTAGCAAAACCATACTACATCTGTGCTGCACCAGAACGATGAACTGGACAGTAATAGATGCAGGTATACATATGAGGGTTCATATTATTATACACCTCAGCACATTAAATAAATATCAAATAAAAGAACCACTGAGAGAAGTCATGGGTTTCCAGTGGAATTCAAAAGTATTATGTGTCACAAATCTGCTCAGCCGGTCAGCCCTCTACTCCCAAAGTGCCAACCTCTGAGCAGAGAATTGTGGACAGTAAACAGAACAAGGTAACCCTCTTGTCCATTTTGTGGGTTTGAGTCACCTTATTCCCAAGTTCTGGAGGAATTCAAACTGATAACCTGTTGTTAGCATACCCAATTATCAGGCTCAGATAATTCTGTCTTTGGGGGGCCAGATATCTTTGCCTATGGGCACCTAACCAGGTATTTCAAAATGAACCCTTAGAACTCTATGTAAGATCTAGAGAACTCTTTTCTGTTTCCCAGTTTGGTATCACAATAAGCACATGCACAGTGTCAACTATTACCATCTAAGCTTCACTTATAAAAAAAGAAGTTTCAAGGCACACCAGGCAGTTTCTGTTTTTAAAATATATACTTTTACTTTAAAATAGATAAAAGTAGCAAAACAGTAAATACAGAACAAGATATCCCAACACATACAGCCTTAAAAACAAAACAGGTTTAAAAGTGCAAATTCCTATGACCTATACACTCAGACTGGTCTTAGCTATGGTATCCTTACTTCTTAATCTTTCAGTGCTTCGATGTTCCTCTTTTTACAGTCAGAAGTGAATGTGATTGTCACTCTGTAAGGTCTGCTCAGTATATTTAAAAACAGTCTTGAGCCGGCCTTCTCTCTGAGGTCACCCAACTCCACCTTGGTGTATTAATTTATATTTTATAACACAGGATGTCCTACTATTTAAAAAAAAATAGTTGACATAATGAATCGCCTCTCTTTATGTGGCTTGTCAAAACCAGTCTGTGATCTGCTCACCCAGACATCAAAAGTCTCTTTGATGCAATTCACTGTATCCTCCAAGCAAATGCAGATTAGACTTCCTAATTTAGTCTGGGACCTGCTACACCCAGGCATCAAAGGTCTCTTTGATGTAGTGAGCTGGAAGACACACAAAACACATGTCTAGTCCTCTTTTTCTCATGACACCTAATGCAAATCAAAGGATTTCCCTGAGGGGATTATAAAATGGATATGTTCATTCCTGACTTCAAAGTAAATTGGCAAGGTAACTGCATTTCAGAAATCTGCAGTTTAAGCTACCTCCTGTCCTTTGAACTTATCCCTGAGGGGGTTGGATGTGTCAATTTCAGCAAGCCAGCATTTTCTTTGACAGACAGTTCATCACACATTTTTTTATATTTTAAAAAATGATATATGGATCAGAATCAGCTGTCCAAGTGTGACATTATGTACCAACAGTACTGTTTTTTCCTCTGCTACATGACTGAAGTGACTGTGGTAGACAGATATTGGAGCTCAGGTGCCTGTGCCTTTGCATGCAGTCTGTAGCTAAGGTCTGCAAAGCTTCACCCATCCTGGAAGGTGGGACTTGGAAGGAGAGGCTGGCAGTATTACTGGTGCTGATATAGGTCATGTCAATATATGAAGAATATACAGTACACACAGATCATTGACATTCTACATTTTCATCCTGCTATGACTGTAACAGTTGTTGTTTCTAAGTTCCCAGTAAATGTAATGAAAAAAATCCATTCTGTGCCATTCACAAGAGAATACCAAAAAATCTGTGACATCTTGCAAGTATAATATTGTTGTCATGACGAAACCAGGTCACACCTGGAACCTAGACTTGGCTGAGTGTGCCTTTCCTGGTTACCAAAGTTTAAAATAAATCAATTTAACTAAATATTTATGTGGTGAACCAGAACAATAAACTGGGCAGTAATAGATGCAGCTATGCATATGTGGGTTCCTATGTTATGCACCCCATGTTACATGAATATCAAATAAAATAATGCATACCCTGTGATACAGCCACTGTAGTTTGTTGTTTGACATGTTCTTGTGATTTACATGTGAGAAGAACAACATGGTTTCTTAATAAAGAAGACTGCATAAAGATGCCAGGAATAGTCTGAGTAGTGACATCAGAAGGTGAGTGCAGGAGGCGAACCTTTCTAGGACATAATTAAAAGCCCTTTTTAAGTTGCCATTCAGCAGCTTTGAAAGGGCATTTGATTATTACAGCCATCCCCAAAAAACATAATAAGCCCTGTTTATCCGCAATTTTTTTATGCCCCACAGAGCATTCGGATAAACTGGGTTTCACTGTAGTGACACCTGGGGTGCCCAATCCCCCAGTAACCACTAAGGCCTGCCCTTTCAGACAAGGCATAGCAGTCAGGGAGGGAGATGTTTAGCCTGGGCTGGCCAGGACAGTAATTGAGCAGGGGTGGTGCAACTTTGGAATCCCTGTCTCATCTCAGCTTCATTGTCCATTGCCCTTATACAGCAAGGGGGCCCATTCTCAGGAAAAACATTGCATCAGGTGAACTCACATTTTACTGTTTGCTTAAAGAACTTGTATGCACTTCAGTATGTTTTAGCTATTACAATTTACTAGAGGATCTGTTTTTTTCCCTGTTCTCACTTTCCTGTTTTAGGGGTTATCAGACACATTGGACGCCTCTCCAAAAGCATATAAAAAATAATTTGACGGTCGTTTACACACACGCACACACTTTCTGTCTCTCATGTGCATGCGCGCGTGCACACACACACACACACACAATCTGTCTGTCTCTCTCTCCACACCGGGTCATAATGTTATATGCTTAATAGCATTATGGTGAAACCTGGACCTGTGCGCTCTCCGAGTTGGCCCCCCCAGAGTTGGAATCTTTAGTGGGGGAGTCCGGGGGGGGCACAGATCCCTGTAACGAGGGGGGGTTGGGGAGAAGCTCCCCACAGAACAATAAATACCGAGAAATCACGCAACATGATTGTGCTGCAGAGCATTCTGTCATGCGACTTAATGACCCTTTGCCCTCTCTCTCTATCTCTGTTTATGGTACAGTCTTCATAAAATAACCAAACACACAGTGCGAAGACTGCACTCAGGAGCCTGTTTAAAGTGATTTAAAAAGTATTTATTGCCAAAACTTACATTAAAAAGCAGCTTGTGTGATGCTATCCATGAATATCTCCATGCACATTCAGAGTTAAATGGCTTCTTTCTTAAGTGGGTCAGTTTACCCAACGTGCAAACTCACACATATTCAAAACAAAAGGTGGCAAAGTCAAGCTCTGGACCTATATCAGTTACAGAAATAAAACAAAAATACTGTGCTAAAGCTCACACGGGGGGCAGGGGGGAGATAATACATGGAGAACTTTAGTAGGCAGCAGTATAACATATATAAAATAAGATTACTATATAATAATCCCAATGAAAAAAATTATACTGTATATGTCTACGTATGTACATAATAAAAATGACTATTTTTTAATGACATTAATAAAAATGATGTCCATCCAAAAATCATGAACCATCATAACAAATCATAAAGAACCTATCTAGCTTTGAATTAGGTCCAGAGGAGACTAAATTTTACTAAGAAGCCAATTTCTGGAACACAGAGAGATGTCTTTTCAAGGCTGGCAACAATATTTATTAGACTCCTCTACAGGATTAATTAAATTGTTTCTTTTTTAATGTGTTTTGTTTCAGGAAGTGTTACCTTCATTTCCTGATCAGATTCATATTACAATGTATGAGTATCAATAAAATCAACATGTATAAAATAAGAATACAGTATAATAATCCCAATGGACAAACATTTATATATGCCCACATATGTACATAATAAATATGACCATTATTAATGACACTAATAAAAAAAACAAGCATTTGTCAATGCCGAATGTTGTCTTGCTGACATTGGCATCAGTAGTGCAGGAGTTGGACAGATGCATAGTAGGAATGGCAGTGAAGGATGAAAGTGACGTCAACTCCACATCACCCTATAGAGACTGACAGGCACTGAGGTGTGCCTTTGGGTGTCAGCCATAATGTTCATGGCATTTCAGCTCACCTTACCCAGCAGAGTGTGACAAGTATCGCATTGTGCCTTGGGGTCCTCTAGCCTTACACTCACCCCATTCAGCCATAATGCTCATGACATTTTACCTCACCCTATTCTGCAGACACCGACAAGTGCTGAGGTGCGATTTGGGGTGTTCAGCTTTATAGTCACCCCATTTCATAAGGATATATGCTAAAATGGTTGCAGCACAGGAGAATGGGGTGAACTGTGGTGCCAAAGAATCCAAGGCACACCTCGATGCCTGTCTGGCAATGCAAAGGCATGCCCATAACGCCTGTCAGTCTGCACAGGGTGGGTGGGACATTATGGTTAGAAACCCTAATGCCCTTGCCGTTTGCTGGTATTTGCACTACAAATTTTCAACACAGCCTTTTTGTAACCCCCACCTCATGAAAGTGTTTGGGACCTCTGCTCATGAATAGTGGTGCTGTGATTTTGTTAATCTGTCCCAAACGTTGATTTCTCACAGTGATGGTGCCATTCTGCAGCAGATGTGGGAAAGCACAGTTCGGGCAGGATGTGAAAAATGACAGCTGCACTGTTCATAAGGAGGTGTGCAAAACTGACAATATTGAAAATGTTGAGTGAAAATATTGCAATTCATAGGTAGGCGTGAAGAGATGGCAGTGTTGAAAATCTTGAGTGAAAATATTAAAAATGCTTGAATTTATGAGCATACATGGAAACTGTGCAATGCACACTCGTAACACAGTCATTTAGTGGAATTATTTCACCAGATTTTCAAAACAGGCATTTTGGGACCTCTGCTAATGAACACTGTCAGTATAATTTTCTTCATCTATCCTGAACATTGATTTCCTACAGTGACTGTGCCATTGTGTGCCAGTTGTGGAAAAACACATTTTGGGCAGGATGTGAAAAATGACAGCTGCACTGTTCATAAGGAGGTGTGCAAAACTGACAATATTGAAAATGTTGAGTGAAAATATTACACAATCTTGAAGTTATGAGTGTGCGTGGAAACTGCTCAACACACGCTTGTAACATACTCGTTTTGTGGATGTTTGGCATCAGATTTTCAACCTAGGCATTTTAGGACCTCTACTCCTGAACATTATCACTGTGATTTTCTTAGTCTGTCCTGAACACTAATTTCCAATAGCAACCCTGCTATTCTGCGCCGGTAGTGAAAAAAAAAACACATTTCAGCCAGGATTTGAAAAAATGACAGCTGTACTGTTCAGATGGAGGTGTGAAAAAATGCCAACGTTGAAAATCTGAGTGAAAATATTACAAATTTGCGAAGCTACTATTGCGCATGGAAACTGCGTATCACACATTCGTAATACTGTCATTTTTTTGAATTTTTTCACCAAATTTGCAACATAGGCTTTTTGGGGGGGCCACCTCATGAACAGTGACACTGTCATTTCATTACTCAGTCCCAAAAGTGGATTCCACACAGTGACTGAGAAATCACCTTTCGGGACCTAATAATGCCATGACAGTGACCAAATTCATGACGAAGGGGTCCCAAAAACCCTATGTTGAAAATTTGGTGTCAAAAATCAAAAAATGCCCGAGATAACCACCTAAGTTGAAAACACCCATTTATTGTTGGGGGAAGGGACACCAAACTCAAGGAGGGACCGTTTTTTAATTTTACAGGTTAAAAAAAAAAAAGGGGCGGGAAGGTTTACTTTTTTTGCAGGTACTTTTACACATTGGGGTGGGCTCCCAGTGTGCCACCTAACTGTTTGATGGGGGGGTCTGTAGCTGATGGAGATTGGGCACCCCTGTCAGCACATGCAGAGTGGGGGGTGCATAAGCCAAGGGGGATTGGGCACCCTGGCACAAAAGAAATGGGGGGCATTATGCCGATGGGGATTGGGCACCCCCATCAGCAAATTAATTTGGGAGAGAGCATGCCAACAGCTGGATTGGTCACCCCCATCAGCTTTCGTGGGCACTGTGAGAGGTGGCAGCTGTCCGTTGGCTTCTGTGGGCACTGTGAGAAGCAACATGGAAGCCACTGCCATGTTTCTTGACCGAAGACACCAGACAAGGGAAACAGTAATTGGCTGCTGCAATCAGGGCCTACCCCAGGGTACTCCCTGATTGCAGCGGTGGATTTTTTTCAACTTGGTGGCATGCTTTTCAACTGCTGTAATAGACAGCGTGCTATGCTATTGGTGCCACAGAGCCTGGCCAGAAAAAGCAGTGGTACCATTGGCTACAGCAGGACCGCACCTCCAAAACCTGCTTCTCCACTGAAGCAACCACAATAAGCTGCGTGCGCAAGACAACATACAATTGAGGCCCATCCAAAAATTATGAACCATCATAAAACATCATAGAGAACCTATAGGTTTGAAAGGGGTCCAAGAGGACTATGTTTTACTAAGTAGCCAACTTTTGTAACAGAGTGAGATTTCTTTTTCCAAGGGTGGCAACACTATTTAGTTGCCCCCTCTACAGGATTAATTAAATTATTTCTTTTTTAATGTATTTAATTTGAGGAAATATTACGTTCATTCTCTGATCAGAACCATATTACAATTTACAGTCTGCCGGCACCAGAAATGAACCACTGTCAAGTCCACTGTTAATGGTTTACACACAAGAAAAAAAAACATTCTATCATGGCACTAATATACTTAAACCATAATACTGAAAACAAACACAACTAACTCAAATCACTACCTCACTTTAATCTGTCACTACTGCTAAATAACAGACAACTGGCATTTTTATTTATTTATTTAACATATTGGAAAATACCTGTGAGTCACCAGATACATTTGCAAAGGTCCCACATCAGTACAAGCACAAATAGACCGTAACATACAGGGAATAATATACAGAGGAGTACAAAACAGACACAGCAGCAAGATGTCATGCAATAGTCAGGCAATGATACACAGTGAAGTACAACATTGTGCAGTCTTGATTGCCAAGTAATAAGCAAAACTAGGCAGGGGTGCCAAGCTTTAACGTCAGCAGGTTGAAGCATACTGAGCCGAGCAAGTAAGCCAGTGGTAGGAGAGCAGGCTAGGAATCCATTGTCAAGGGACGGGGGACATGGGGTGGAGGGGTTTTGGGGAGGGGCAGGGGGGCAGGATCAGTAGCATTTGAAACTGCTATCTTTTCTCTCCTCACACCAACTTGGATTCTCTAAATGTAAGTAGAAACCTGAGGTTTTATCAAAAGAGAAAACAGTTTAAGAAATTCCACTTACTAACACTCTTCTCTATACTCTCCACCACCACCACCCAGCAGACATGATTTCTCTTCTGGGATTTAACAGTGGGTTCCAGTGTCCAGCCAATTCAAAAAACACATGTTTTCCACAGTTTTGAACTGTTTGACTGTCTAAACGAAATCAATATTTTTGCATACTTTTCTGGCTGCCATTGCTGCTGCTGTATGAACAAGTTATCATTGCTTAGTGTGCGTTTCTTGGTAAAAAATACAAATAAATAAAATTGTAACTGTAATAACAACTGTAAATGGACATAACACACTGTGTTGTAACATAATGGAATCATTTTTATAATTCAGTACTGTACAAAACTTTTGGGGTGTGATCTGCAATAAAAACTAACTGAAAAAAATGTTTTTCACATTTACAACTTTTTTAAACTGGTGTCAAATGTTTTGAAATGTCTGAAGGAAATTTTAGCTGTAAAGAAATTGTACTGAAATTTTTCATAGACCTATAGTATGCAGGGCAGCACATAGTATAGGTTTATCACACCCTTAAGATAACAGGAATAAAAACACCAAACTTTGGCATGGCAGACAATGTTGCCTATACAGTATTACTAAATCACTGCATGAGTTCCAGGAATTTGGGGTTATTACTGTATCTTTGCTCAGGCTACACTGAAATCTGCAGGAGACTATATTTTTGCAAATATAGCCCCTGGTTTGTGGATTTTTCTTCCTGTTATATCCACCCTATCATTGCTGATTTTCTAAAATTGAAAATGTTCTACTTAAATAGACACCGTGACAATTGATATATTTGCAGGGTTAGGGTCTAAATCCAGACTGTCAAATTCCCGATGTTTTAAATCCCGTTTTTTTATCCCGAAATTAATACTGATGCGCTGTAAAGCCTGAACGTCAGCATCCCGACAGTATAACACTTGCTTCAGCCGTACAGCCTAATAGGCTGTTTTTTTTGCCACAAAGTAGAACAGTCAATTCAAACAAATTAAGTAGATTATAAATAAGAAGGACAGTAGAAGCAATATTATAACAAGAAATAAAGTAGTATATTTTCCATTACACAGCACAAAAAAAGTGACAAAAAAATCTGTCGGATTGTGACAGTTTTAATGTTGTGCCTTTACTCAAAAAGTATCAGCAAAGTGTACATAACAGGGAAATCTAGACTGCCTCCCTTTCTAAGATCTTATTTTGCAATGTAAGCTCCTAAAACAGGCTTACCTTGGGGAGCTCTTGTTCTGTGTCTCCCATAGGTATCGGGGTGCATCAGTGGCCCTGATGGGATTCAGACCCGTTGGTCCGTGGGAGGTCCTTGAGGCTCTGTGCCACATTGGTGTGGTGTCCAGACTCTTGGCAGGTTAGCTGTGCTCTGCTTCTTTGCTTCTGTGACTCTGGGCTCATATTTGTTCACGGTTTTAGTCGGGGAGGGGTTGTACAGGCAACAGGACCATGTGTTTGTGAATGCCGCCAGTTATAAAAAATCTGTATCGGAGCGTTTCTGGGTTCAGCTGGGCCCAGAACCATTGATCAGGGAAATAGTTTGTGCTCCACGCTGGGGATCATATGTGTGTGTGTGTGGGGGGGGGGGTGGCTGCTAATAGTTAACAGGTCCCGTAGGTCTGTTCGAGTTCTGTTGGGATTTGCTCCAGGATTGGACCTCAGTTGTGGCAGGGAATAAAAGGTGCTGTTTGTTGCCAACTGGGGAGGTCACTGGGGAGATCGAGGAGGAGAGGGGTTGACTGCCAAAAGTAATACACTGCACATCTGCAAGCTACTAGTTGGGATTTTCGGTATTTCTGTAATTCAATAGGCGGTGTTATTTCAGTCAGACTTTCCATACAATCGGGATTTCAGTGACGGGATATTTTCTGTCGGGCTTTGGGACGTCAGGATTTCATACGGATCCCATATTTGCACTGTGTAGAACATACTGTCTGCATCACCCCTGAATTAAACAGAAGTGAAGGCAAACTAAGCCACAAAAAATCATTTAGGTTAGAATTGTGACTGTAATAACTGTAAATGAACATAACACACTGTACTGTAACATAATAGAATCATTTTTTACAATTCTGTACTGTACAAAAAACTGTTGTGGTGTGATCTGCAATAACAACTATTAACTGAAAAATATATCATTTACTGCTGTTAAATGCATTCACTGTAAATCACACAACCAGTCAGTCCCTGCTGACTTGTTGCTAACGTCACCAATTTTGTAAAGGTTGGCTTTACTTCAATCCTTCACTGCCACACCCATTATGTATCCATCTAACTCATGCACTCCCAATGCTCATGTCAGCAAGCAAACATTCGGCATTATGAAATGGCTGGTTGAAAAGCAATATTCTGATTGGCTGCTACGAGTGTGCTGATATGTCTAATACCACAGGAAAAAGATCAGGTTTGCAGAGCAGGCATTGATATGGGTGATGCTGCCCATTCAGAACCTTAAGAAACGAAAATGTAGCCATCTTGTTTTCTGCCAACAGTGGTGCCAGCCTAACAAAAGAAGTAATACCTCTGACCTCCTGTTCACTTGCCCTCAATATTTCGACATTTCCAACTCCAACTTTAACACAGAAAAGTACCTGTGTTACTGTGCACAGTGAAACAAAAAAAAAAGATTGCGAGTGCCCCAATCTGTTCTGAACGTGCCAACCTTTCCCCTCTCTTGCTTTCAGATCTCCTCAATGACCAACCTGCTAGCCGCTACCTATATTCATCTGTTCCTCCCATTCAACAGATTTTCATCCCCACATACTGTGTGCACAGTCACAGATGACAATCTTTGTTTGACCATAACACATTTAAATAGAAAAAAAATCAAGATCTCTTCCGGTTCTACCCGCCCACCCACTCTCTCGCAATGCTTTTTAAGGAACATCGTGCCTCCCGCTCAATACATTTTTTATGCTAAAACTGTCCTCCATTGTGCTGCCTGCTGCCCTAAAAATGTAGAAATCAATAAACACATGGGGGGGAGCAAGCATTGCGTTCACTACCACCTCGACATACGAAACAGAATTCGGGGAAGGGGGTATCGCTAGGATAAGCACACAAGTATAAAAACTGCAACTACAGCAGTCTTCCCAGGTCAAAAGTCCTCAACTCCCCCCAAAAACACAGCAACCTAAAGGTGGAGGAACTGTTTTATTTAAATTAAAGAAAAAGATTTGTATTTATAATTACTTAATACTGCTTTTTTACCTTTCACATGCATCTATAATGTAGATGCCCATTTCATAAGTGCAATAAGCCACTCCAGGGTCTGTGTGTTAGATACTTTAACACACGGCAAGGAGGCTGAACGCACTCGGCTGGTGGCCTCGTGCCTCACTACGCCTCCTAGTCGTGTGTTAAAGTGTCTAACACACACCCTGTCGTGTCTTATTGCTTACATGACAAATGCTTGTTAGAATAGCATTAATGTCACTCTTACTTCTATTCTGGGACAAGCACAGGGCAACTTCGGGCAGGAAGGGAGTGATGAAAAGCTATTGACCACTTAGGGTGAGTGGATGCTTACATGTATAGGGCGTATGGGCAGACTGGCTGGGCCAGCGGTCCTTACCTGCCGACAGTTTCTGTATTTCTATCCTAGCCTCAGACAGTCTCTAAAATGCAAATACAACATCTAATCCCCAAGTACTATATAATATCAAAGTATATTTACAGCTACATCCTGAAATGATTTGATGAACTTGTAAAATGTCTCTACTGTATGTGCCTGTATAAGTATGACTTAAAAAACTTGTAACCCTATCATTCAAATTGTGTCTTATGTGTTTATGTAATATTTTATCCTCTGTGAATCAATATGGAGGATAATGTATGGGCCTCTATCTATAACAACCATGTGTTACCATCGAGATGTAGACTATGGCGACCGTTTAAACCGCAAGAGGTTTTGGTTGCCATGGCAACTCATGATTATTATAGATAGAGGACCACACATTGTCTTTTATAGTGTATGGTCCACTATCACTGATAAAAGGAGCAAGGAGGTGCACATCTGTGTCCTTACATTTTGTTTTTTTTGCCTCCTCACCGCCCTGCTCATCTCCTGCTCTTGCTGCTGCCACCGTTTCCTGACTGGTGGAGTTAGCATAGGGTGCACACACGAAGGTGTTTGATGTCGTTATGCTGCAGTTGCTACATAGCTAGTGCAGCATAACAGCTAAGATGATGTAGCTACTGCAGCATAACAACTCCATTCCCATCCCTAATAGCGTTCCACCATACATTATAAAAAGATTAACTGCAGAAAAAGAATTTGCAGACATTTGTAGAGCTTGGTCTTGGGAAATAAGGGATGACATTAAACCATAAAAGTGGACTATTGCACTTATCCATGCAAATACTGCAAGTAAGGATATGAAATGTAAAGTGATAGAAAAGAAAATTATATTGTAAATGGTATCAAACCCCAAAAGCTCTATATGATAGGGGTTATTACCAGCACCTCTTTGTTGGCACTGTAACTCACAGGAAGATAAACTAACTCATATACTATGGTCTTGTCCTACATTAACTTTTTTTGGGAAAAAGTTTTGTCCCTCTGATCTAAGGTAACCACCTGTTCCATCTCAAATACACCCAAACTAGTTTTGCTAGTCATTTGTCACACTACATGTGAACTTAAAAGATTTTCATCAGGACTGAATTTGCACTACTCTAATTGAAACAAAAAGACTGATTCTATTTAACTGAAGATCCACCAAGCTTCCCACTCTGGACTTGTTGTCTGAATCTTTAAATACTTTGGCTGTAAATTAATGTCTTTCACATTTTGCCTTAGGTAAAATGGAACAGTGCAAGAAGAAATGGAACACATATTTATTATCACATTTGTGTCAGACTGATGCCTTAAGTATTTAGAAACAAAATTATTTGGAACCCCTTAAGTGATAAGCTATAGAATTCATAGTTATCTCTTTATTTTATATCTAAGATAAGTTTATAGACGTTAAGTGTTTTTAATAACTGGGGAGCATTTTCTCCCATAGGGAAACCGGGTTATAATTGGCCTTTATAACCCGTGGGTTATAATGGCGATCATGCACTGGGTTTCCTGTTGTTTTGTACATGCCCAAACTGCCACCAGATGGACTCTCTCTTTGCCACCTGTAGTATCAGATGATGGTAGTAGTAGTGGCCAACAAAACTATGAGATTGCTACTCAACACTGTTGAACAAAATGTAATGGTAGGAAAATAAAGAGGGTAAAAAAATCATACAGTACCAGTTCTTCCTATGAGAAAGCAGTCCCAACTCTGCCTAGCTCTTCTTTCTACTTGGTCCTGTTTGACTCCTGACCACGGGCTCCCCTCCAGTCTCTTACATGACCTTCCTACAGCCATAGAGAATAATGTACTTCCCACAAACAAAGTATGATAGCTAAAGCCTCATACACACAACAACAAGCATTTGTCAATGCCAAATGTTGATTGAGTTGGTCCATTGAGTTCGCTCAGTGGCCCTCTGTCACTCGCTTGTTCTGTTTCTCCCGGAGCTGCAGGCTGATGATTTGTACTGGGTTCCTGCCTGCATTGGCACCCTTTTCTGTCTACAAAGAAATTTGCAGCTGTCCCGACAGAGCTCCGTTGAGCTCACTCACTCCCCCTCCCTCACTCACTCGTTCTGTGTCTCTTGTTGCTGCAGCCTGCCCTTTTGTACTGAGCTCCTGCCTGCATTGGGAGCTTTTTCTGCCCACAGAGAAATCTGCAGCAGTCCTGACACAGCTCTGTTGAGCTCACTTACTCCCCCTCTTTCACTCACTCGTTGTGTTTTATCAGCTCTGCAGGCTGGCCTTTTGTACTGGGCTCCTGCCTGCATTGTCACCTTTTTCTTCCCACAAAGCAATCTGCAGCAGTCATGATACAGCTCTGTTGAGGTCGCTCACTCCCCTTGTCTCACTCGGTCATTCTGTTACTCCTGGTGTTGCTGCCTGCCCTTTTGTATGGGTCTCCTGCCTCTGTTGGTGCCTTTTTCTGCCCATGAAGAAATCTGCAGCAGTCCTTACAGAGGTCCATTGAGCTCACTCACTCCCCCTCTCTCACTCGCTCATTCCATTTCTCTCTGAGACACAGAGAGGGAGAAAGCAGCCACAGCTTCCTTGAATTAAGGAGGTTATTTTCTAGACTGCACTGAACTGAATTATTACTTTTTGGACCTGTGTAAGTAACTAGTATTGATTTTGTTCTTGTGGTTGACTTTGCTTAGTTTTAACTTTAATTTGCCAGGGAGGAACTGTAGCTGGGAAATATTTGCAGTCATTTGTGACTAGCCCTGGTACTTAACCTATGTGAAATAGGTGTTTGTTAAGGGGAGGAAAGGAAGGAAGGCACTCCCTGGGGTGGACTGTCAGAGTTGTAGTTCATTGTTTCTGGACGGCATAGGTTTACTCCCTCCCACCCCAAGCGCATAACTTCCTTTATAGCAGGGGTTCTGACATCATTTCCCCAAAACTGCTAACAGACACCTGTACATATCCTTAAAGGCATAGCACACTGAATAGAGGGTAGAGACACTCACAAGCTTGCACTCAATAAAACAAGAACAAAAAACAACAAAAGAAAAGCATCTGTAACAGGAAGGGACACAGACATGTGGGGAGTGGTGCAATGCACTGGCTGTGGAGCAGCAGTCTTCCGGGAGACATTCTGGAGACTGCATTGCTGCCCTATTTGCAGGCACCTTTCTGGTCTGAGGGAGGAAGTTGTTCGTCTCCATGCTGACCTGTCAAGGATTTGGGAAACCTGCTCCCCCACCCAGGGACTGCCCAAGCCACCACCACTACCTCAGAGGTTGCCAAGAAAGAGGAGTGGTTGGACAACAGTGGGCTCAGGGAGGGTGAGGGTGGTGGAACAGAGGCGCGTCCCTCCAGTTGTGTCTCTCCACAATTCATTCACCACTCTGACGGAGCATGGTTCCTCTATGGAGGCACCCACAGTGGAGATGAAGGAGGATGCTGGGAACCTCCACAATGGAGACCCACAGGAGGGAGGCACAGGACCCCACAGGGGAAGGAAGCAACTCCTGGTGGGGGACTCAATTGTTAGCGGGGTAGAACTGGGGAAGGGAGGGACAAGAGAGGTAAGGTGCCTGCCTGGTGCCATGGCTTGGAGGGACAGGAGACGAATCCTCAGGATCATGGGAGAAGCTGCAAGGGAGAGGGAGCTGGATGTCATTATCCACCTAGGGACAAATGACCTGGCTGAAAATGGGATCATGGCAGTGCAACCAGAGTTTGTGGAGTTGGGGAGGGGCCTTAGACAAGTGGCACACATGGTAACTTTCTCGGAAGTGCTACCTGTCTAAGGCATTGATGAGGCTAGGGTACTCCGCACCATGGGATTCAATGACTGGTTGAACAACTGGTGCAGAGCTCAGGGATTTGGCTTCATTGGGGACTGGGGCTCTACCTGGAGGGATGCAGGCCTATACAGATGTGATGGTCTGCATCTATCCAGGAGGGGAACCAGAATCCTAGGTGATAGGTTTAAATACTTCACTGGCAAACATTTAAACTAGCCAAGGGGGGAGGCACTGAAAAGGAGAAGGGACATCCTAGCCCCCCCCAAAAATCAGGGTAGTTAGTGAGGTAAGCACCAAGATAGAGCAGTCGATAGGGAGAAGGGCAGGGGTAAATGGAGAAAAAGACAAAGGTAGTAAGGACAGGGAAGGGGCCAAAAGAAATAAAGCCATAAATTGGAGGGTAATGAGTACCAATGCCCATAGTCTAGGTAAAAAGCTCCCAGAAATGATGGCCTTGATGGAAGAGGGATGCCTGGATATCATGGCAGTCACAGAAACATTGTACACAGAGAACCATGATTGGGATGTCAACATACCAGGGTATACAGTCTACAGGAGGGACAGGGAGGGAAGAAGAGGAGGAGGAGGAGTAGCTCTCTATCTAAGGGAAGGGATCAAAGCAACAGAACTAAAGGGTAAACAGGGAGGAGAGGAGGCACTGTGGATCACCCTGGAGACTGGAAATGGCTCCACAATCCGCACAGGGGTTGTATACAGACCCCCATCTCAGGGGGAGGAAACAGACAAGGAAATGACAGAAGGTATCCTTGGGATGGCAGAGAAAGGGAGGTATTGCTGATGGGGGACCTGAATATGCCTGATGTTAACTGGAGCACCTTTGCTGCAGCCACATCCATGAGCAGCGCCATTCTCAATGCCCTACAGGGGGCATGCTTCAGACAGCTAGTTTTGGAACCCACTCAGGAGGGAGCAATCTTAGACCTGGTACCCTCAAATGGGGACAGAAAGAGGATCTCTGATCTTGAAGTGGGTAGCCATCTGGGAACAAGTGACCACCAAACAGTGTAGTTCACGTTAAACTTAGCTGTAGAGTCAAGCCACACAAAAGTGAAGGTACTAGACTTCAGGAGGGTTGATTTTGTCAAAATGGGACAGTGCCTCAGAAAAGCACTAGCAAACAGGCAAGAAGGTGGGGTGGAGCAACAATGGGGAAACATTAAGACCGCCATCACAGAGGCAACAAGCCTTTGTGTGAAGCAAATAAACAAATCTAAATGAAAGAAAAAACCTCTATGGTTCTCAAAAGAAGTAGCGGGGAAGGTAAGGGAGAAAGAGATAACATTCAGGAAGTATAAGAAAACACAGAAGGAGCAGGACAGAGAACTGTACCAGTTAAAGCAGAAGGAAGCAGGGAAGGCAGTCAGAATAGCAAAGGCCTAAACCAAGGAAAAGAAAGCCAGCTCGGTTAAGAAGGGGGAAAAAACCTTTTATTGGTACATTAGGGAGCAAAGAAAGACTAAGGCAGGGATACTGAGGCTGAATAAAGAGGAAGGTGGTTGGGCAGAGAGCGACAGTGAAAAAGCAGGGATACTGAACGAATACTTCTGTTCAGCATTCACAATGGAAAAGCAGAGGGAGATACCTAATCCAGTCAATAGAAGCACTCTGGATAGGGGGTTGATATTAGTCCTTTCACAGAAGAAAGGGTTCTGAAAGAACTCTTACAACTGAAGGGGGATAAAGCAATGGGGCCTGATGGGATTCACCCCAGAATTCTAAAAGAACATCACTGACTACCCTTTTTAATAAATCATAAGAGGATGGTGTGGTACCTGAGGACTGGAGGAGGGTGGATGTGATTCCCCATCACTAAAGTGGGAGCAAGACAGAGGCAGGAAACTATAGACCTATCAGTTTGACCTCAGTGGTAGAGAAAATGATGGAATCACTGCTGAAGGAAAGAATTGTTGAGTACCTAGAGGCCAGTGGGGCACAGGACCCAAGGCAGCATGGATTCACAGCAGGAAGGTCATGTCAGACAAATCTGATTGATTTCTTTGACTGGGTGACCAAAGTAGTAGACCAGGGAGGGGCTGTGGGCATGGCCTACCTAGACTTTAGCAAGGCATTTGACACAGTCCCGCACAAAAGATTAATAAACAAATTAGCCAGCCTGGAAGTGGGTCCCAGGGTGGTAGCTTGGGTAAAACACTGGCTGGACAACAGGCCACAGTGGGTAATAGTAAATGGAGTACACAGTGAAGAAAGGAGGGTTACTAGTGGGGTACAGCAGGGTTCAGTACTGGGGACAGTCCTTTTTAATGTCTTTATAAATGACATTGCAGAGGAACTGGAAGGGAAAGTATGTCTCTTTGCAGATGACACAAAGATTTCCAACAGGGTTGATATGCAAGGTGGGGTGGAAAGGACGAAAAGGGACTTAGCAAGGTTAGAGGAATGGTCAAATGTATGGCAGCTTAGATTCAATGCAAAGAAGTGCAAAGTAATGCACCTGGGAAACAAAAACCCAGGGGAAGAGTACACAGTGGGGGGTGAGATAGTGACAACAACAAAAATGGAAAGGGACCAGGGGGTAGTCATATGAGACGACCTGAAGGTGGGCCAGCAATGTGAGAAGGCAGTAAGGAGGGGCTGGGGGGATACTGGGATGCATAGGGAGAGGCATCACCAGTAGAAAACAGAAAGTTGTTGGCCCTCTGTACAGATAGTTGGTAAGACCACATCTGGAGTACTATGTACAGTTCTGGAGACCCCATCTCCGCAAAGACATAGACAGGGTGGAGGCTGTCCAGAGGAGGGCGACCAAAATGGTGCTGGGTCTGCACCAGAAGACATATGAAGAAAGACTAAAGGAGCTTAAGATGTATAGCCTCGAGGAAAGGAGGGAGAGGGGGGACATGGTATAAACTTTCAAATACCTGAAGGGAATCAACAAAGTCCAAGAGGGTAGCATCTTTCAGAAAAAGAGATGTGCAAGAACAAGGGAGCACAATTTGAAGAAAGAGTGTGGACAGCTCAGAGGTAATGTGAGGAAGTATTTCTTCACAGAGAGGGTTGTAGATGCATGGAACAGCCTTCCTGAGGAGGTCGTTGAGTCAAAAACAGTGGGGGAATTCAAGAATGCATGGGACAGACATAAGGCAGTTCTAGTGGGGGGGTAGGAGCAAGAAGGCTGTTGGTTAACTAGGATCTGCAGCTTATCCGTTAGGTAGGGAAATGGGCAGACTAGGTGGGCCATGCGGTTCTTATCTGCCATCAAATTCTAAGTTTCTATGTTTCTTTGTTTCTTGGCATTGCAGGCTGCCCTTTTGTACTGGGCTCCTGCCTGCATTTGCACCTTTTTCTGCCCAGAAAGAAATCCACAACTGTCCCAACAGAGCTCCGTTGAGGTCGTTCACTCCCCATGTGTCACTCACTCATTCTGTTTGTCCTGGTGGTGCAGGCTGTCCTTTTGTACTGGGCTCCTGCCTCTGTTGGCACCTTTTTCTGTCCACAAAGAAATCTGCAGCTGCCTCAACAGAGCTCTGTTGAGCTCGCTCACTCCCCCTCCCTTGCTCGTTCCATTTCTGCCACCGCTGCAGCCTGCTCTTTAGTACTGGGCTCCTGCCTGCATTGTCATCTTCTTCTACCCACAAAGAAATGTTCAGCAGTCCGGACACAGCTCCATTAAGCATGCTCACTCCCCCTCGCTCACTCGCTCGTTCCATTTCTGTTGGCGCTGCAGGCTGGCCTTTTGTACTGGGCTCCTGCCTGCGTTGCCGCCTTCTTCTAACCACAAAGAAATCTGCAGCAGTCATGATAGAGCTCCACTGAACTCGCTCACTCCCCCTCTCTCACTCGCTCGTTGTGTTTTCCCGCCGCTACAGGCTGCCATTTTGTACTGGGCCCCTGCATGCATTGGTGTCTTTCTATCCACAAAGAAATCCACAGCAGTCCCTACAGAGCTGTGTTGAGCTCATTCATTCCCCCTCCCTCACTCATTCATTCTATGTCTCCTGCTGCTGCAGCCGTCCCTTTTCTACTGGGCTGCTGCCTGCATTGGCAGCTTTTTCTGCCCACAAAGAAATGTGCAGCAGTCGTGACACAGTTCTGTTGAGCTTGCTCACTCCCCCCTTCTCAGTCATTCATTGCGTTTCTGCTCATGCTGCTGGCTGGCCTTTTGTACTGGGCTCCTGCCTGCATTTGCACCTTTTCCTGCCAAGAAAGAAATCCACACCTGTCCTGACAGAGGTCCATTGAGGTCACTCACTCCCCCTGTCTCACGCACTCATTCTGTTTCTCCTGGCACTGCAGGCTGCCCTTTTGTTCTGGGCTCCTGCCTCTGTTGGCACCTTTTTCTGGCCACACAGAAATCTGCAGCAGTCCCGACAGAGCTCTGTTGAGCTCGCTCACTCACTCCCCCTCCATCACTCATTCATTCTGTGTCTCCCGCAGCTGCAGGCTGGCCATTTGTACTGGGTACTCTGCCTGCATTGGCAGCTTTTCCTGCCCACAAAGAGAGCTGCAGCAGTCCTGACACAGCTCCATTGTGCTCGCTCACTCCCCCTCTCACTCGCTCGTTGTGTTTCTCTCGGCGCTACAGGCTGGCCTTTTGTACTGGGTTCCTGCCTGCGTTAGCACCTTTTTCTGCCCACAAAGATATCTGCGCTTTCCCGACAGAGCTCCGTTGAGGTCGCTCTCTCCCCCGTCTCATAAACTCATTCTGTTTCTCCTGGCACTGCTGGCTGCCCTTTTGTACTGGGCTCCTGAATCTGTTGGCATCTTTTTCTGGCCACAAAGAAATCTGCAGCAGTCCCAACAGAGATCCATTGAGCTCGCTCGCTCACTCCACCTCTCTCACTTGTTCGTTCTCTTTCTCCCACTGCTGTAGGATGCCCTTTTGTACTGGGCCTCTGCATGCATTGCTGCATTTTTCTGCCCACAAAGAAATCCGCAGCAGTCCCAACAGAGCTTCAGTGAGTTCACTCACTCCCCCTCCCTCACTCATTCTGTTTCTCCTGCTGCTGCAGGCTGGCCTTTTGTACTGGGCCCCTGCATGCATTACTGCCTTTTTCTGCCCACAAAGAAATCTGCAGCAGTCCTGACACAACTACGTTGAGCTCACTCACTCCCCTTCACTCACTCGCTTGTTGTGTTTCTCCCGGTGCTGCAGGCTGCCCTTTTGTACTGTGCTCCTACCTGCATTGGCATCTTTTACAACCCACAAAGAAATCTGCAGCAGTTGTGACACTGCTCCGTTGAGCTCGCTCACTACCCCTTTCTCAGTCGCTCGTTCCGTTTCTGCTCGCACTGCTGACTCGCCTTTTGTACTGGGCTCCTGCCTGCATTGCCTCCTTTTTCTGCCCACAAAGCAATCCACAGCAGGCACGATACAGCTCCATTGAGGTCGCTGACTCTCCTTGTCTCACTCACTCATTCTGTTTCTCCTGGTGTTGTAGGCAACCCTTTTGTATGGGGCTTCTGCTGTGTTGGTGCCTTTTTCTGCCCACAAAGAAATCTGAAGCAGTCCTGATGTAGGTTCGTTGAGCTCGCTCTCTCCCCCCCCCCACTCGCTCGTTCCATTTCTGCTGGTGCTGCAGGCTGCCCTTTTGTACTGGGCTCCTGCCTGCATTGCCATCTTCTTCTGCGCGCAAAGAAATCTGCAGCAGTCACGACAGAGCTTCATTGAGTTCACTCACTCCCCTTCTCTCACTCGGTCGTTCTGTTTCTCCCACTGCTGCAGGTTGTCCTTTTGTAGTGGGCTCCTGCATGCATTGCTTCCTTTTCTGCCCACAAAGAAATCTGCAGCTGTGCCGACAGAGGTCCGTTGAGGTCACTCACTCCCCCTGTCTCACGCACTCATTCTGTTTCTCCTAGCACTGCAGGCTGCCCTTTTGTTCTGGGTTCCTGCCTCTCTTAGCATCTTTTTCTGGCCACATAGAAATCTGCAGCAGTCCCGACAGAGCTCTGTTGAGCTCGCTCACTCACCCCCCCCGTCACTCACTCACTCATTCTGTGTCTCCCGCTGCTGCAGGCTGCACTTTTGTACTGGGTTCTGTGCCTGTGTTGGCAGCTTTTTCTGCCCACAAAGAGATCTGCAGCAGTCCTGACACAGCTCCATTGAGCTCGCTCACTCCCCCTCTCTCACTCGCTTGTTGTGTTTCTCTCAGCGCCACAGGCTGGCCTTTCATACCGGGTTCCTGCCTGCGTTGACACCTTTTTCTGCCCACAAAAAAATCTGAAGCAGTCCTGACAGAGGTCTATTGAGCTCGCTCACGCCCCCCTCTCTCAATCACTCGTTCTGTTTCTGCCGGCGCTGCAGACTACCTTTTTGTTCTGGGCTCCTGCCTGCATTTGCACCTTTCCTGCCAAGAAAGAAGTCCACAGCTGTCCTGACAGAGCTCCATTGAGGTCGCTCACTCCCCCCGTGTCACTCTCCCATTCTGTTTGTCCTGGAGATGCAGGCTGTCCTTTTGTACAGGGCTCCTGCCTCTCTTGGCACCTTTTTCTGGCCACAAAGAAATCTGCAGCTGCCCCGATAGAGCTCTGTTGAGCTCGCTCACTCCCCCCGTCTCACTTGCTTGTTCCGTTTCTCCCACCGCTGCAGGTTGCCATTTTGTACTGGGCCCCTGCCTGTGTTGGAGGCTTTTTCTGCCCACAAAGAAATCTGCAACTGTGCTGACAGAGGTCCATTGAGGTCGATCACTCCCCTTATCTCAAGCACTCATTCTGTTTCTCCTGGCACTACAGGCTGCCCTTTTGTACTGGGCTCCTGCCTGCATTGGCACCCTTTTCTGCCCACAAAGCAATCCACAGCAGGCACGATACAGCTCCTTTGAGGTCGCCGACTTCCCTTGTCTCACTCATTCTGTTTCTCCTGGTGCTGCAGGCTGCCCTTTTGTATGGGGCTCCTGCATCTGTTGGTGCCTTTTTCTGCCCACAAAGAAATCTGAAGCAGTCCTGACAGAGGTCCGTTGAGCTCGCTCAATCCTCCTCTCTCACTCGCTCGTTCCATTTCTGCCTGCGCTGCAGGCTGCCCTTTTGTACTGGGTTCCTGCCTGCATTTGCACCTTTTCCTGCCAAGAAAGAAATCCACAGCTGTCCTGACAGAGCTCTGTTGAAGTCGCTCACTCCCCCCTGTGACACTCACTCATTCTGTTTGTCCTGGCACTGCAGGCTGTCCTTTTATACTGGGCCTGCCTCTATTGGTGCCTTTTTCTGGTCACAAATAAATCTGTAGCTGCACCGACAGAGCTCTGTTGAGCTCGCGCACTCCCCCTCTCACTTGCTTGTTCCATTTCTGCTAGCGCTGCAGGCTGCCATTTTGTACTGGGCTCCTGCCTGCATTGCCGTCTTCTTCTGCCCACAAAGAAATCTGCAGCAGTCACGATAGAGCTCCATTGAGCTTGCTCACTCCCAGGGGTGTAGTTTGTTATTTTTACAGGGGGGGGGCAAAGTAACAAAAAAGTCCTGATTTTTGCGTATCACGACAGTGAAGAGGGCGGGTGGCTTGCGTAATGCAAACAAATCAACCAGCATCAAATAATGCCGAAAAAACATTTAACGACTACAGCTGAATAACTCCTGGGAGGGACCAGCCCAGGCCAAGTCAGAGCACTTCCCCACCCCACTAGTTTGACTGCAGCCTGCTCTCAGCCCAACTCCTCCTGAGACCACAGTCGAAAAACTGACCAAGATCTGTTTTGTATTCAGTTCTTCGTTCTTCTGCCTTGGGAATGAGGACTTACTTGTAAAGTTGAAAATATGTAAGGAACTTAACTTCCTTCTCAAGAGGACAAGACCTCACCTCAGCTTCAATTCAAATCAGTCTTGACCTAATTTTGCCCCCACCTGAACCTCCAGGTGGATAGCTCACTAGTCTCTCACCCCCCTTTGCTGCTTACATAACCCTTCCAAGTCCAGCCCTTATAGTGGATCCTGAACTTCTTGAAATGTCTGCTTGAGCTAGCCCTCCCACCCTTGAGGAGTGCAAAAAGCATGTTTCAAGGAAGTGCAGCAAATGGCTGTGCCACCTCAGTATACCTATAAACATGGATGGTATGGGAAATATCTCAGCATGTGCATCTTCACAGCATGAGCCGTTATTTACAAAGATTACTTAAAAAATGCGATTATACAATGACAAGAATGAATGCTGGCCTCTGATTGGCCAGTCTTGGGCTAAACTCATGATGTTATCCCAGTACATCAGATTCATCACAGGTCTAGTCTCAGCCTTTCCGTGAACCTCTTGATTGTTAGCATTAGTGTTTTTTTTTTGTATCTTCTTTTAAAAATATTTTTCCACACCAAATAAAACATCTTTAAAATTATTTTTTTAATTCTGTATAACAACACGCCATTGTATAATAGCAATAATGTCCTCCAGGGTGTGAGTCATGGTAGGATATCGTCATGCCTTATGTATTGGATGCACTCGTGCCCAACCACCTGAGGCATGACGTTATCCCAGCATGACACATGCCCTGTCGGGCATTATTGCTTACTTGCACCCAGTGTTAACACTTTTCTTTGTTATAACCAAGTTAATTCATTAGTCTCCCATCCCATGCCATCCCATATTTTTAAATGTCACATGCCTGAATCTGGTTAGGTAAAGTAAGCGAAGAGGATAATGCTCTCCTTAAGCAAGCAAGCATTACATACATAAGCATGGGACTTGCTGATATCCCTCAGGCGGTGCTCTTAACAAGCATGCTGATGTACCTGGGACAGTGAAACAGAACAATGTAAATCCCCTAATTGTTCAAGATGATCATGGGCATGGTGTGGTCACACCACAACCCCTACCACTCTCCTCCCCATGGGCTCCTAAGGAATATGCATCTCTGTCCATGCCCAGGGTTACACAACCCCATCCAAGCAAACACGGACTGCCCTGGCACAAAAGTGGTCGTATCACATAACCTAAGAGAACAGATGTCACAGGAAGTTTGCTGGAACAATGACTCCAGATACCTGTGCACAGCCTCACAGGACCCACCCTGAAAGGTAAGTACTTGGTTGGTGGTTTTTATTAGCATCACCTATGAAAGTGTGTGGTGGGCCGGTTGTGGTAGCCCAGGTTGCCATGGATGCTTCTCCCCCCCACAGACTACTTCAAAATCATCTCATCTGACAGTTTTGAAGGGCACAAATGAAACATGGTTGCTTCAGTTTGATGTGGTTTAATACAGTTTTTTTTGTCCGAGCGTGTGTCTATTCTTCTACACACAGACACAGACAGATACACACACCACCAAAAATGAACTTTTTTTATACCATGTTTACATTCAGGATAGAGACAGGGTAAAGCAGGTCCAGGCAGTACAACACAGTAAATGAAGCAATGCATTTTACAATGCCCAACAAACCACCAAAAGACCTCAAAACAACAGACCTTCCCCCTGCCTGGGGGTTGGGATGGCTAGGTCACAGGTCAGGTGAGACCACAGAACATCTTGTTGAACCACACAGTAAGGTGAAACTACATAAACATGCACAATTTTTATACTGTAGGATTTCATACTTTCCAACAGTTCCTAATTTTGACACATAAACTTATCTTTAGTGCTCAGAAGCTCCTTGTACAAGGGAGGTAAGCATGGCATGGATCCAGCAGACTGGCACATAAGTTGAAAAAAATATTTCTGTGCCAGTATGCCCATCCACCCCTCCCTCCTCCATCACCAGTGGCCAGAACCATTTTTTTCAGCATGTGTACCAGTCCGCCCTGGTCAGCACAGCAGCACAAAGCTGGCAGGGCAGCAGAAGGCACAGCAAGCAACAGTGAATTAAATGTCCATGCAAAAAGCTACAGCCCACTTTCCCCACCCCAGACCTGCAAGGCCACTATCTCCACCCAGAATGTCCAGCTCAGCTACTCTCTGCACCCTGATGGACTTGCACAGCCACTCTCCTCACTCTGTGTCCACCCCACCAGCACAGTCACTCTCCCCACCGCACCAGCACAGCCAATCTCCCCACCCCACCCAAACAACACCATTTCCATTTATCTGGTATCCTCTTCAGGCATCCAGGTCTATGCCTCCCCATCACAGGCACACAAAAATAAATAAAACCACATTTTATACTGCATTTTGTTTATGTTTCTTTCTTTATCTGAAAAGAGAGATGCTGAGCTACTGGTCAGCACAGTTTGCCTGGTATACAGTTACAACCCTGCCCCACCGACACAATGCCAGTGCCTCCACCCACCCACACAACAGTGCCCCACTACACCCACACAATGCCTGTATCCCCAACCCCACCCACACAAATGACCAATGTCCACACCACACACACACACACACACATATGACCAGCAGCGTCCCCAAACCCCAACAGACACACGACCAGCAGTGACCCCAACCCCACACACACACAATCAGCAGTGTTGCCAACCACACACACGCACACACACAGCCAGCAGTGTCCGCAACCCACCCACACACACGACCAGTGTTCCAACCCTCCAAAAAAAATCATGGCCAGTCAGTAGTCGCTATAACAATAGCCAGGTAGTAGTATAATCATTTCTTTAGGGTGCATATTTTAGTGCAAGATTTTTTTTTGCTAGTCTTGTAACACTGTATGGGGAGAACACAAAAAGCTACCCCTTTGGTTGTATTTGCCAGGCAATGAAGACAGAGACAGCAAGGCCAAGGAATCTGTCTGTTTCACCCCTCCACAGTGGACGATCGGAGAAATAAAAAAAAGTGAAAGATTACTTTTACAGCCAGGTAAAGGATGAGGAGGAAATAATGTTTCAATATTTACTAATGTTTGTATGCTAGCTGTGGGCACAGGTCAGTGAGATACATCCCTTGACAGGTAAAGGATGAGGTGAAAATTATGTTTTAACATTTACTTATGTTTATATGCTAACACCCAGTCAGTAAGCACAGAATGTCCCCCCTCCTAACCAACATGGACAGTCCACCAGAAACCCAGTCAGCAAACATTGACAGTCCCCTTCACCCCACCTACAAGGAGAGCCCCCCACACCCAAACAGCCCACCCCTCCCACCAGACACCGGGCCAGCGAGCATAGAATGCCCCCAATCGACAAGAACAGTCCCACCAGACACCCAGGCAGCCAGCAACCATGGACGGTCCCCATATCCCACCAAGGACAGTCCCACCCCGTCACACAGCTAGCAAACACAGAATTTCCCCACCCTACCAACATGAAAATCCCCCAAACATCTGGCTAGCAAACACGGAGCTGCTCCCTCCCCAACAACAATGATCGTCCGTCCTAGACGCTTGATCAGCAATCATTGACATTCACCCCCATAAGCCAATATGAAAAGATCCCCCAGACACCCGACCAGCAACAGCCCTCCCCACAAGACACCCGGCAGGCAAACATGGACAGTTCCCCTTTTCCACCATCATGGACAGTCCCCCCAGACAAATGGCCAGACAAGTCCACCAAACAATGGCTAGTGACACCACCCCACCATCACAGCCAGTGTCCCCACATCACCATGGCCTGTGTCTCCACCCCACCAGACCCCAGAATAGAAAACAGACTGTTCTCCCAGCCCACTAAACACTGACTGCCCTCCCAGTCCCAAACACTAACCACCCCAGCCCCAAACACTGATCGTCCCCCCCAGCCCCACCAAACGCAGGCCGTCCCCCAGCACCAAACACTGACCATCCTCCCAGTGAGTCAGCCCCAAAACACACAGACTGTCGCCCCGACCCCAACCCCACAAAACAGACCATCCCCCCAGCCCCACCAAACACAGACCATCCATTGAGTTTCCCCAACAAACCCCACCACACCAGTAGCACAGTAACTGAGTGTTCCCACCCCACCAACATGACCAGTGTCCAGTGTCCACACCATACCAAATAAATAGGCCCCCCACCCACCCCACCAACATGGACAGCCTCAACAGCCAGCAAATCCCCTTCCACCCAAAGAAACACAAGCTGACAGCAAACCTTCCACCCACCCCCAGACACATGGCCATGGCCAAGACAACCCCTCCCCAAAAGACACATTTCTGGGATGTGAATGGTATTCATTTCCAACAACCAGCTTGAAGCACAGTTACTCACCAAATCAGTAAGGGCACAGACAGGACAGCATGCAGCAGGGCACAGCAAGGCCAAGAAGGCCGGTCAGGTAGCCGAGTCTCTCCCAACAGTCCCGTTCCTCTCCCGATTAATCCCCCGATGAGACAGTAACTCATTTTTTCTGACACCAGATGAACGTGTCGCATTATGGGTCTGCTTCAGCCTGCATGACCTCTGGCTTCTTCACTGTTCTGGGCCTGGCTGTTCACTGACCTGAATAATCCCTCTCGGTGGACCGTGGAACTGGTGGGCAACAGAAGTGGTGTGGGACTCGCCGACAACATGGTAAATCTTTTTCTGGCCTGCTGGACACAGGAGCTGGGTGTGCAGGTAAGCCTGGCCATGCCTCAGACTCACTGTAATTGTACTACTCGTTCCTCCACCTGGTCTGTCCAGTGGTAGAGGCCTTGTGGCCACAGGCCTCCTAGGATCTCAGGGATGGGAGGCTCAGGTGGCAGTGGGAGAGCCCAGAGCACAACTGGCTGCACTGAGAAACAGAGAGTAGATAGTCAGAGGACTCGGGTGAGGTATATTTAAACTGGGCTGTTCAAGACAGGAGGAGGGTGGGAACACTAGACTGACTGAGACACTGGTGACACCTGACAGACAACCAACGACTGCTGCTCGACATCCTCGAATAGCTATCTCTCCTCAGCCCTACGCTATATGGATGCTGCAGCTGCTCCTTCATGGAAGGCACACAGACAACTAAATGCCGCAACTAACGGAGTACTGCTCACACGATGGCGCCAGCTTGCAGCACTCTCTGATTGGCTGTAACATGCAGGCTACTATGGTTGCTGGCTTGCAGCCAATTGGAAAAGGGAATAGTTTCTGTTTAAGAGACACGGCGCTGCGCCGCCACCCCCCCTCCTTCCCCGGAGAGGTGCAGGCAGTCCGGGCATAGCCCTGAGCCCATTCAATATTAAAAAAATGATAATTGGAGAATGGTGGCTGGGCTCCTAAAAAAGTCCTGGTCTAATTTCTCAGGGGGGGGCAGCTTGCCCCTCTGCCCCCCGCAATCTATGCCTATGTTCACTCCCCTTCTCTCACTCGGTCATTCTGTTTCTCCCACTGCTGCAGGCTGTCCTTTTGTAGTTGGCTCCTGCATGCATTGCTTCCTTTTCTGCCCACAAAGAAATCTGCAGCAGTCCCAACACAGCTCCGTTGAGCTTGCTCACTCCCCCTCTCTCACTCCCTCATTCAGTTTCTGCCAGCACTGCAGACTGGCCTTTTGTACTGGGCTCCTGCTTGCGTTGCCGCCTTCTTCTACCCACAAAGAAATCCGCAGCAGTCACGATACAGCTCCGTTGAGCTCGCTCACTCCCCCTGTCTCTCATTCACTCTTTCTGTTTCTCCCGCCGCTGCAGGCTGCCATTTTGTACTGGGCCCCTGGAAGCATTGCTGCCTTTTGATACCCACAAAGAAATCTTCAGCAGTCCCAACAGACCTGCGTTGAGCTCACTCATTCCCCCTCCCTCTCTCACTCGTTCTGTGTCTCCCACTGCTGCAGCCTGCCATTTTGTACTGGGTTCCTGCCTGCATTGGGGGCTTTTTCTGCCCACAAAGAAATCTGTAGCTGTGCCGACAGAGGTCGTTGAGGTCTCTCATTTCCCCTGTCTCACGCACCCATTCTGTTTCTTATGGCACTGCAGGCTGCCCTTTTGTACTGGGCTCCTGCCTCTGTTGGCACCTTTTTCTGGCCACAAACAAATCTGCAGCAGTCCCAACAGAGCTCCATTGAGCTTGCTCACTCACTCCACCTCTCTCACTCACTCATTCTGCATCTCCCACTGCTGCAGGCTGCCCTTTTGTACTGGGTTCTCTGACTGCGTTGGCGGCTTTTTCTGCCCACAAAGAGATCTGCAGCAGTCCTGACACAGCTCCGTTGAGCTCGCTCACTCCCCCTCTCTTACTTGCTCATTGTGTTTCTCTCGGCGCCACAGGCTGGCCTTTTGTACTGAATTCCTGCCTGCATTGGCACCTTTTTCTGCCCCAAAAAGATATCCGCAGCTGTCCCAAGAGAGCTTCGTTGAGGTTGCTGACTCCCCTTGTCTTACTTGCTCATTCTTTTTCTCCTGGTGCTGCAGGCTGCCATTTTGTATGGGGCTCCTGCCTCTGTTGGTGCCTTTTTCTGCCCACAAAGAAATCTGAAGCAGTCCTGACAGAGGTCCGTTGAGCTCACTCCCTCCCTCCCCCTCTCTCAATTGCTCATTCTGTTTCTGCCGGCACTGCAGCCTGCCCTTTTGTACTGGGCTCCTGCCTGCATTTGCACCTTTTCCTGCCAAGAAAGAAATCCACAGCTGTTCTGACAGAGCTCCGTTGAAGTCGCTCACTCCCCCTGTGTCACTCTTCCATTCTGTTTGTCCTGGCGCTGCAGGCTTCCCTTTTGTACTGGGCTCCTGCCTCTGTTGGCACCTTTTTCTGGCCACAAAGAAATCTGCAGCTGCCCCAACAGAGCTCTGTTGAGCTCACTCACTCTCCCTCTCTCACTCACTTGTTCCATTTCTGCCAGCGCTGCAGGCTGCCCTTTTGTACTGGACTCCTGACTGCATTGTAGTCTTCTTCTGACCACAAAGAAATCTGCAGCAGTCATGATAGAGCTCTATTGAGCTCACTCACTCCCCTTCTCTCACTTGGTCATTCTGTTTCTCCCGCTGCTGCAGGTTGTCCTTTTGTAGTGGGCCTCTGCATGCATTGCTTCCTTTTCATCCCACAAAGAAATCTGAAGCATCCTGACACAGCTCCATTGAGCTTGCTCACTTCCCTTCTCTCTCACTCGCTCATTCCATTTCTGCCAGCACTGCAGGCTGGTCTTGTGTACTGGGCTCCTGCCTGCATTGCCGCCACCTTCTACCCACAAAGAAATCTGCAGCAGTCACAATAGAGTTCCATTGAGCTCGCTCACTCTCCCTGTCTCACTAACTCATTCTGTTTCTCCCACTGCTACAGCCTGCCCTTTTGTACTGGGCTCCTGCCTGCATTGGGGGCTTTTTCTGCCCACAAAGAAATATGCAGCTGTGGGGACAGAGGTCCATTGAGGTCGCTCACTCCCCCTGTCTCATGCTCTTATTCTGTTTCTCCTTGCACTGCAGGCTGCTCTTTTGTACTGGGCTCCTGCCTCTGTTGGCACCTTCTTCTACCCACAAAGAAATCTGCAGCAGTCCCGATAGAGCTTTGTTGAGCTCGCTCACTCACTCTTTCTGTTTCTCCCTCCACTACAGGCTGCCATTTTGTACTGAGCCCCTGCAAGCATTTCTGCCTTTTTCTACCCACAAAGAAATCCACAGTAGTCCCAACAGTCCTCCGCTGTGCTCACTCACTCGTTCTGTGTCTTCCACTGCTGCAGCCTGTCATTTTGTACTGGGCTCCTGCCTGCATTGGAGGCTTTTTCTGCCCACAAAGAAATCTGCAGCTGTGCAGACAGAGGTCCATCGAGGTCATTCACTCCCCTGTCTCATGCACTCATTCTGTTTCTCCTGGCACTGCAGGCTACCCTTTTGTACTGGGCTGCTGCCTCTGTTGGCACCTTTTTCTGGCCACAAAGAAATCTGCAGCAGTCCCGACAGAGCTCCGTTGAGCTCACTCACTCACTCACTTGTTCTGTGTGTCCTGCTGCTGCAGGCTGCCATTTTGTACTGTGCCCCTGCAAGCATTGTTGCCTTTTTCTACCCACAAAGAAATCTGTAGCAGTCCCAACAGACCTGCGTTGAGCTCGCTCGCTCCCCCCCTCACTCACTCATTCTGTGTCTCCCGCTGCTGCAGCCTGCCCTTTTGTACTGCACTCCTGCCTGCATTGGGGGCCTTTTCTTCCCACAAAGAAATCTGCAGGCATGCCGACAGAGGTCTGTTGAGGTCGTTCACTCCCCCTGTCTCACGTACTCATTCTGTCCCAGAGGGAAGTGGAGTGCACACTTCCATCTTGAGTCTTATTTCAGTCCAGACTGACAAAGCACTGGTTTTCAACAGTGCACTGTTAATACACTGCATTGACTTTCTGCTACACTGTTATACCACTGCTTAATCTTTCTTATTTTTTGATGCAGACTGTAAGAGCACTGCAAATTATTAGATTTTCATGCACACTTCTTTAACACTGTATTTCCTTCATTAATTTTTGCTGCCCACTGCAGTAGTACTGGCAACACTTTATAATTGTTATCACACTTCTTTAGCACTGCATTGTCTCAGTAATCAGGTTATCCTTACTGAATTTATCACAGTGGCATTACAGTGGTATAGCCATGGCAATACTGTGGTCAGCTGAAAAATCCACAATGGTACTACACAGTGGTACTCTGGTATCACAGTGGTAGGTGATATATAGATTTTCCTCTGTGCATTGGTAGTGCACTGGCAGAATGGTATCCCTATTTTACCATTTTCTCTGTCTCTCACACATACACTGGTAAAACAATGGTATCACAAAATTTTGAGATTTTTGTCAGCTCCCACAAATACTGGTACACTGGTAGCACAATGGTACTGCGTTATTTTGACATTTCAGTATTTGGTACCTCTCACAGCAACCCTAGACTCATGTGGTAGCACAGTGGTACCAGTATTAATCCCATCATACTCTGTACTCTAACGCATTATTAAGATAATTTGCATTATCAACCTCATGGAGAACAGCTCTCCATTCCATATTTTTATTTGTTCACTTGTCTTTATCTTACTGGTAATGGACTGTTATTGTTCACATAGACCAGAACATTCAAAGAGCATTTGTGATTGCTAAATGAGTAAGTGACTCTCAAACAACACTTTGCACCCCAAAAACAGGGTAGGATCACAAAATGATTATCTTGAATAGCATAATTAGTGAGTCTCTGGCCAGTTGGTGAATGTCTCTAAAATATGTTGCCTCCCTAAACCAGGTATTATCACCTCTGCCTCCTACCCCTGCCCCTTTGAGCTCCCACCGTAATATCACACTTCCCCTGGTGTTCAGTGGTGCTGCTGTCCATTCTGTACATTGGAAACTACCAATACCTACCTGCCCACCCAGTCCCACCGCTCGCACCATTCATGGCCCCCACCATATGTTTACGCACTCTCTCCACAGTGGCATTTGGCAGAGACACTCTGCTAACCTCTGTGACCAACTGAGGACAGAATGCCAGTTTTGTGCTCATGTGCCTACTGTATAATCAATTGTGTACAGTTATCACATGATTGTGAACTATCATCCATTTTGTGCTTGATCAAGGAGCTGAGAGGATGGTCTGTGCCAAATGTGGAAGGGTGTCAAATATATAGTAAGGCTGGGGACCAGGGGGTAGTATTTGCTGTAAGAACTAACTGGGTCATGGTGGGGACTTTGGATATACAGGGGGTAAGGGCTTTCACTCAACACATCATTGCTCACTCTATCAGGCCCTGGGCTGGCTTCCCCCATCAGCCCAACGGACCTGTCTCCTGGCCAGCACAGTCAATAAGGCCATCCAAAACTGAGCTATCTCTCCGCAATCCCACCTCCTTTGGCCAAAAGTGTTTGTTCGAGAGCTCTGCCTCACTGCTGGCCCCATGCTTGAGTGCCCCCTACTCTCCACTTGTATGGGTAAATGAACATTCTCATCTGCAGCCCCTTTCCTTTGGAACAACCTGCCCACTCCACTTAGCACCACTGACTCTCCAGAACTCTTCTATTCTCTCCTTGGATCTCACCTTCTGTCCTCCACTCCTTGCTCCTGCCCTCCCAACTTATTATTATGCCTCTACTTCCCTTCCCTCCTTTTCTTTCTTGGTCCATACCTACACTGCCGTGATGCACTTTTTCCTTTACTCATCTCAGATCATGCCTAGTTTGTATTACAACTTGGCTACTACTGTATCTGCTACTGTCATAAATGTTATATATCCGTTGTGCTGCAAGTTTATATATATATCTTCATATAAATATCCTGTATATTTTTATTACTGTCTATTGCATGCCTTGTCCCATCTTCCTTTGTACTTGCCTGTATTCCTGTGCCATCCTCAATGGCCCAGGTCATGCCTGAAAATGGTTCTCGGACCAGTGCCCCTACTCAGCAAACAAATGAATGCATGAATAAATAAATAAATAAATGGGAACCACTGGACATCAGGAATAATAACAATCTACTGTATATCTGTGGGGTGATTGTAGGATGGGGTAGGACCGGAGAACAGGTAAATTAAGAACCTGGACCTGTGGGATAATTAGGGGAAGGGGCCCAATGGAGACTGACCGTTTCCCAGGAGGGTGTTTTCATTGTGTAACTCCCAGGATACGTTATGCCTGGTGCTGTAATGTGGCCTGTGCTGTAATCGGCATCAGCAACATGGCTGTCACATCAGCATGGGTGAACCCTTTCTCCACACCCTCCTGAGTGTCCACCCTATAACAGGCTTTGGTGGCATCTGCAAAAAGACATACCTTCCCATTCAGTTCTTCTGCAATTTCACTTATGAAGACATTGAAGTGGCCCACTCCTAGTACTGAGCCCCACCCCACACCATGCCTTTAACCAACTACTGAAAGCTGGTGTGGAGAGTACTGTCTTCTCCCCAGATGTGTATAGGCAACCTTTTGGCAAAAGCCACCATGCATGCTTGAGAACCCTCCCCCATCACTGAAATTTCCCTGCACTACCCCTACCCCATCCCTTGCTAGGTCATTTGTCCCCAGGTGGACAATGATATCTAGCTCCCTCTCATCTCCTACTGCCTAATGATCCACTGTATCTGCTGCCATCCCTCCAAGCCAAAGTACCTCTCAGGTATTTCACCCCACTCTCCTTTACCCCACCCTGCTCACAAGTCTATCCCCCTAATTAAGTCCCCCACCAGCAGTTGCTTCCTACTCAGCTGGGGGCCTCATCCTCCCTCCTTGTAACTGTGGAATGGTCCATGGACAGTGCTTTCCTTGAGGAAGATTTCCCCAGCGGCTGAAAGGGTGGTTCAGCTGCAGGGAGAGTGGTTGTCTGGGCAGGGCCCATTTCAGATGCAGGGAGAGTGGTTAGTAAACAAAGCAGGTGAACTGGAACTCTGACAAACAAACCAGCACAGGGGCAGAAAATGCAATCCCCATAGGAAAGAGCACAGTGAGGACTACAATAGATCATTTACCTGAAAAGTCACAGGTCATGGAACTACAGCTGAAGAGAACATGGAGAACAGACAGGCATCAGAAAATGATGCATAGGGCAGCGGACGGACATGCACTCATGACAGCATGCATGGAAACTACAGATGCCAGGATGCCAATGCTGGGGGGTGCAAAGGCCAGCTTAGGTAGGTGGACACTGACCTGTAGGTAGACTGCACAACACATAGGAACCCCTGCATGCTAGACAGCAGGGAAGTGTGCCATGAAGCATAGCCCTGCTGCAGTACAGTAGGTGATGGGGGCCCAGGACACTATGGACACAGTACTTGAATGTGACCATGGTGCACAGCACAGCCATGAAGCACTGGGACTGTGGGCAGACAGTGGCACTACAGTACTGGTACAATCCGCCCACAGACAAGTAGCAGCTGCCACAGGTGTGGCCCATGAAGTGTGATGTGCAAACGAAGTGCTATCACACCCGCATGCCTAAGGTGGAACCAAAACCGGTCAGTGTTACACAGTCCTCTGGCACAATGGAGGACAGCATGGAAGCCAAGCAGGGGCCAGGGTGCTCAACTGCAACCCCAACAACAGGGACAATCTGTGAGGTGGTACCATCCAGGAAGGGAAAGTCCAAGCTGAATGTGAATGGCTATCTCCTAAAGCTTTAAAATTAAAACTGGAAAAGGATTGGATTTCTTTTAAAGCTGCCAGAAATAAATGTAAAAGGTTAATTAAGGCTTCAAAAATTTCATTTTATAAAAGTAAGAGAGACTCGAGTACAGATCCAAGACAGTTTTGGAGAGTGGTTAAGAAATTGACCAAACCAGGATGTAATTCCTCAGAGGAGATACTTGGGTTAAAAAATGGTGACACCTTTACTGAAAATCTGAAGGAAATCTGTAATGTCTTAAACAACTTTTTTGTTGATCTCCCAAATTGTAAAATACCTTGTCAATCATATTCAAAACAAATTAAAACAGAATTTTCACAACATGGACTTCCCCCATTTAGATTTAAAGCTTTGACTGTTACTAAAGTACATAAAATACTTCAAAATACAAACATTCACAAAACTTTTGGTAATGATGGTTTAGAAGGTAAATTTTTTGAAATTAGCTGCTTTCCATATAGCGCCAATTATTACATATCTATTTAATTGGAGTCTTCAAATTGGATATTTTCCTTCATCCTGGAAAGAGAGTAGAGTTAAGCCAATTTTCAAGGGGGGAGATGTGGTAGAAGTTAATAATTATAGGCCTATAGCCTTATTACCCCTTCTATCAAAAAGTTTTGAGAAACTTGTTTCTATCCAGATAATGGATTATCTGGATAAATATAGTTTGTTAACAACTAAACAATCTGGCTTTTGAAAAAATTATTCTACCACAACAGTTCTTTGGAATTTTATGACCTGTTAAACAGGTCACTGGGAAACAATATGGAGACAGCTGTTATTTTTGTAGATCTTTCAAAGGCTTTTGACCTGGTGGAACATCCCTTATTAATTGAGAGACTGTATGAAATAGGTATTAGCGATGATCCTTTAAATTGGTTAAAATCTTATCTGGATAATCGATCCCAGAGAGTTGAGGTACAGGGATGTTTATCAGAGAGAAGAAATATCAATAAAGGGGTTCCTCAGGGATCGATTTTGGGACCTCTTATGTTTCTAATATTCATAAATAGTCTTCCACTGATTGTAGAACAAACAGAGATTTGACTATATGCCGATGATACGGTAATAATTGCATCTGGAAGAACAGAAGAAATATTGCAATCTAACCTGCAGTCTGATTTTTTAAGGATAGAGGGGTGGTTCACCAGGTCGAAGCTAATAATGAATGCAAAAAAACACAAAATGCATGAATTTTCCATTAAAAAAAGTGGTGATGTTATTCATAATCTGTTTACACAGGGAACCTAATTAA
The DNA here is from genome assembly GCA_016271365.2 of Neoceratodus forsteri. NCBI lineage: Eukaryota > Metazoa > Chordata > Ceratodontiformes > Ceratodontidae > Neoceratodus > Neoceratodus forsteri. The sequence goes on along the minus strand of JADMNL010000035.1, from coordinate 24,525,903 downwards.
GTTAGAACAGGTAAAGGATTATAGTTACTTAGGGGTTATATTTGATGAACATTTGTCTTTTTCAAGCCACATTAGTTAATAGACGGGTGGGGGTGTTAAGAAGTAGTACTGATTGTTTAACATTTTCAGATAGGAAAAAATTGGCAGATCAGTTAATCATCCCAGTGTTAAGATACAGTGAATTAATATATAGGAACACAAATAAAGTCCTACTGTCTAAGTTAGATAAAATTTATTATCGTGTGGCAAGATATGTATTAAAGGGGAATTATCGAACTCATCATTGCTTATTGTTGAATAAAGTAAATTGGCTGCCTTTAGATGTAAATTATCAGCGCCACTGGTTAACCTTAATATGTAAAATGAAATATTTATCGGTAAATCATCCAATTTCATTAATATTGTTTTCAGTGAAATGTTGTCATAAATGGTTGTTAACTAGATCAGTTCATTTAAATAAAATAGCTGTAGGCAAATTTCAAAATAAATATTGGGATAGGTCCTTGTTATATCAAGCTGCCATTTTTTGGAATTCTCTCCCTGATGAGGTGAGAGAAATTACAAGTTACTCCTTATTTACTCAAATTATAAAGGAGTTATATACTCACATTTGTGAGCGTTGAATGACCTTTGGAGGTGTCTTTGGAATCTGTTATGATTTATTTTTATAATAATTTATATGAAAGTATTCTAGGTATACTATGTTGTTTGTATCTATTTGTATTTAAATGTGGAACCTATTTGTATGTACTTAGATAGGACTTTACACAGGTCTGTCTTGTAAACTGGATTACGTCCAAATGACATGTATTACCTGTATAAAAATACATTTTTTACCTACCTACCTCCTGGTCCATGAATGGACATGCAATGAGACAGTGTACTGTTTTTTTTTCATATTGTATTTTTCACCTGCTGCAGCACACACTCCAGCTTGGGGCATCCAGCTGCCAGCTCCACCCACCTGGAGAGCTAGGTAGATCAAACTGCACCCAGGAGGATCAGGGACAGCCATCATGCCATCCTGCTGGAGGGCTCCCCATCTGCCTCTACCAACCCAGGACAGCTCTGGACCCTCCCGAATAAGACTCCACCAAAGTCCTCCAGGTGGCTCGGAGCACAGCCATCAAGCTGCAAGATCGTGCCCAGCCATTTTCCTTCAATTGTCCCCTGTAGGACGGACATGCAATGATGCCCATGTGCAACATGCTGACATCTGCCGTGATCCCCATCTAGTGTCACTGACACTAGTAGTGCCCCTGGGCATCCCCAGGGGGCAGCTACAGCATGGTGAAATTCCCCAGCCCACCCCAGGACTGGGACAACAGTCTATGGAAGTTCAATTCCAGTCCTCCCCTGCCGACCCCCGACAGCCCAGGCTCATTCCTGAACCTGGGTCACTGGCGTGGCACAAGGTATGGCATCCAGGGCCTCAACCCTAAGCACCACCAGGCCAGCCTGAGACAGTGTACTGGTGCTGCCAGCACCATAAGTCCAAGTTCTGCCTCAGCCAGGCCATCACACTGCTCCAGGATGGCCAGCACCACCTAAAGAAAAAGAATGAGCACAGTCATGCTCTGGAGGTGACAGATGCTCTACTGGCACAGGTGCTGGCTGGCATCAAGTAGAAGGCACACAGCACCATGGCTAGCCCCATAGCTACTGCAGAGTGAGGCAACTGCGATGACCACTGAGCTGTGGCAACAGTTGCCAAGCAAGAGGACCCTGCTGCAGATTGTGAACAGGACCCGCCGCAAGGACCTCTCACCAGAACCAGTGACACTGGCTGACCTCACTATCCCCAAGCAGCTACAGATGGTGACTGGATGGCCATGGTACAGCAGGATTACCAGCAGCACCACCCACCAGGTCCTTCTACTCACCACAGAGGACAACACCAGGGACCTGGCACAGGCACCCTTGTGGGTGATGGATGGTATGTTCAAGACTGTGCCACACATGTTCACTCAGTTGTACACCATCCACACACCCATGGGGATGGGCCCTAACAACCTCATCATGTCACTGGTGTATACACTGATGATGGCAAAGAGCTTGCAGTGTTACTGCACCTTATTCTAGGATTTGAATAAATATGCCAGTATACAGTCCTGCACCCTCAAACCACCTACGATCATCACTGACTTTGAGCAGGCTGTGATCAATGCCTATAAGGTGGAATTTCCGCAAGCCATTAACAAGGGTTGCCTGTTCCACTTTGGGCAGATTGTGTAGCGGAAGGTCCAGAGCTTTGGCCTTGCACCACAATATGGAAGTGACCCAGACTTCAGCCTGAAGATCCATGAACTCGTGGCTCCCACCCATCTCCTGGCACAGGAAATTCCAGCAGCATTCAGCCTCCTGAAGCCAACCATTCCACCCAATGCTACCACACTTATTGTTTCAAGCAGACACATATGCTGGGCAGGATATGGCTGTACAGTAGGGTGGCCAAGGAGCCCATGAGATACGACCACATGTTCTCACCTCAGCTGTGGTTGGTTGCACTTCTCAATGAGTGAGGGGAGGAATACCATGGAGCCAAAGCAATGTCGAGACCTGGCACTGCCATCTCCATGCCCTGCTCAGGAAGGTGCATGTAGGGGTCATGACGATGCTAGCAGAGCTCCACAGGGAACAGCAATGGACTGATGTCACCAGGGAAGGCATTAGTTGTGGACTGCCATGGACACCACCCAAGAAGAGCTATGAGGAGTGGATAAGGACGGTACTGGCATCTGAGGCCAAGGGCAAGATGCTGAAGTTCCTCTGTGGCATGGCACACACCACCACCCTGTAGGGTTTCCATGGTGACATGGCACCTGACAGTTGTACACTCACAGTACACATCATGCACAGCCACCAGGTTGCCACTGTGGCCCTCTACTGTTGAATAAAGTTTCACCCCCCACAATTCACATGCACCCCAACCTGGTGGCCATGTCTCATCACAATACTGCTGGGTATCGCCAAGCAGCCCACTGCTCACTGCCACATCTGCACTGTGTGTCACATGTGGCACAGACCTGACTCTCTGTCAGCCCCGCAAAATCCCTTTCCACTGTTCATGTGTGCCACACATTGCACATGCCTGAAGCTGTGTGAGTGCCCCCAATCCTTCGAGCTGTGCAAGTGTATGGTAACAGCATTCCCGCAATGGACCCTTGTGGAAACCCCCACAACACACCTGGCAGCCTTCATGCCACAATGGGCTCCTGTGGCACAGGCCCCCCCAAACACCTCCAGACTTTTTTCTGTGTGGTTACTGCAAGCCCATAGTGGGCTAGCATGACACGGCCACATGCACACACATTGTACAGTTGGTGCAATGGCATGCTGCTCTGTGTCCTGGTATCCACATGTGGTGTTGCTGTGGACCATTTCCTGGTGCAACTATCCATGCTCTCACTGTGCCACTCTGCTGTGTGCCTGCAGTGTCATGTATGCACCGACCAGCAGGCATGGTACTCCAATTTCTTCATGCATGCCCAGCTGGCTGGCTGTCAGCTGACATCATCATGCATGCAGTGATGCACGGACAGTCCGCCATGCTGCCTGGGATGGCTGGTCAACACACTGGGGCATGCACAGCTATTTGTTTCATCCTTGTCCCATGGATGGCGAGACAGTCATAATTACTGGGGGTCTGTGATCAGGTCAGTGTGTCCTCGGAGGGTGCACCACATAGGGAGTGGGTGTTTTCACATAGTCTGTGCTGTTCAGTAGTGGCTCAGGTCCTGGGATGGGTGGCGTAGGTCGAGATTGGGTGCTTCATGCATTCGTGGAAAATCCACTCAACAGCCACACAGCATCCCAACCTCCTCTGGCCTGACAGTGTGTCAGGCACTGTCCTGGGTCAGGCCACTGTGTGTCGGGCTGCTGGGGCTGTTGGGTTGTTGTGTGTGGGATGCAGCATGTCCGACTAGTAAGTGTCAGGATTATAAAGGATATGGTCACGTGATGCAGTGGTGCTGAGTGGCTGCCTGCTTTGGAGGTCCCGTTTCTCCCCTCTTAAAACTTTATTTTTTGACAAGCCAAAACCACCAAACCACCACCAAACGTTGTCTAAAACATCACAGCTACTTCTGGAATCGACATTGGAACAAAGTGGAGGTGTATATTGCCTGCTGGAACACCGCTATGCTAGATGCAGAAATGAAGGCCTCAGGAGTCAGGCACCCACCTACAACGTGAAAAAGCCTCAAAAAAGCAAAACTCTGGCTGCAACCCTTCTTTAACTAACCAAACTTCATCTACCGGAGGTCTTAATGTTGCAGGAGGCACTACCTTAATGGAGGAGCGCTTTTTGGAGGAGTTATCACCGTTTAAAGATACCCTGCAAGAGATCTCCAATGAAATCAAATCTATGAGGCAAGATTACACCGACCTTTCAAGAAGGATGGGAGACTCAGAATCCAGAATAGGGTCAGTAGAAAGATGGCAACAGAAAACAGATCCTGAGATAGTCAAGCTTTGCCAGCAAATACAAAAATTACAACTAAAAACCGAAGACCTGGAGGGGCGCAGCAGAAGAAACAATGTCCTGATTTTGGGTCTTCTAGAACTGGAAGAAGGGGGAGATACCATTAAGTTTGTCCAGCATTTCTTAAACAGGTAGTGGGTCCTTCCCAGTCCATCAACAATACCATGTGGAACGTGCTCACAGATCTCTTGACCCAGACCTCCCCAAGCGCTCCCCAGACCCCTGATTATCAAAATCCTAAGCTACCTGGACAGACAACACGTTCTAGATAAAGTCAAACAGTTGGAAGCAGTTCTATGGAATGGAGCCAAGCTAAGGATTACCAGGATCTGCCCAGAGAGGTCCGTCTGAAACGCATGCCTTCCATCCAGTAGTAACCAAACTGATAGCTGCTGGGAAGCCTTTTCGCATGATCTACCCTGCAAAGTTATCTGTACAAACTGAAAATACCTGGCATTCTCTATGATACACCAGAAGAAGCCCTAACTGACCTATCAAGCTATTACCTGATCTGTTCAAAGGACTCACAACCAAATGACTGACCCAATCAGAAATGGAATACAACAAAATAATCCACCAACTGAAATTGTGACTTTTACAGTTATCTTTCTGTCCCTTTACAAGCTTCTGGTCTAGATTTGCCCATTTTAAGTTCTTACTGTGGAGTCGCTATGCTCTGCTGGGTACTTAGGTAGTCTTGGGGTTGATCGCCTCTGTTTTCAGTGGGGACTTCTCCGTGGACCAGCGTGGTGCTGGAGTTGGTGGTAGTAGGCGAGGCCTATCGGCCTGCCTCTTGCTCTCCTCATGTCCTGGCCTCTCGGTGTATTAGAAGGAACCGAGTAGGAGGTGCGGTTCGAGGACCTATTTTGGTCGGACCATTTTGGTCCGTCATAGTCACCGTCCCCGTGCGATTTCCTCTGCTTCCTGGTGCTTATATGGATTAGACCGAGGGACCAGAACCTGAAACTGCTCCCAGGTAAGGCTGTTTACTGCCTTATTTTTCCCCTGGTGATAGGGGCGATCTCATGTACTTGGCCATAGAGGCAGTGCCTTTATAACGGGAGGGGGGCGGAGGACTTAAGGCGGGCTGTAGCTGTGCATGCCTTCGACCAAATAGGGAGTTATTGGGTACCAGTAAGTTGCCTCACTGTTGTGACCTATACTTTTCTCTGTTCGGATTACTGATGTGGAAGATTACTGTCTCTGGCCTTGTGACTGTGGGGGCTCTGTTTATTGTTAGGTTAATATGGGGTACCCTGGGAGGGAAGGGCATGGAAACAACCAGTACTGTGCCTGTCGTTGAAACAACAGATCTGTGGGATTATGTAAATAATATATGTTTTGTAAGGGGGCGGGGAGAAGGATAATGTTCATGACACTGCTGATGTTTGGAGAGTTCATATTTGGAATTACGTTATACTGTTAATTGGGCAAGGTTAGGGAGGCAGGGGGGAAGGGATAATGATTGTAGGATTGATAATAATTGTTTGGAAGTGCTGCCACCTAGCTTTGTGGATTGTCCTGACTTGAAGTTTAATATTAGAGCTGGGCAGCCTATCATAGTTACTAGTTTCGAGTTCTTATTTTTTATCAGCAAAGAAATGTTGGGGTACATTGGGGAGGCTTGAGGGTGTCACCACTATAGGGCACGAAAAGAGGTTGCTAGGATCAATGAGTGGCATATTGCACTTTGTCTTAAAATATGGCTGGTAGCATTGTCAAAATGATCAGCTGGAATGTGAGAGGGATGAGAGATATCAAGAAAAGGGCTCGTATTTTAACTAATTGCTCGATTCTGGGGGCCGACATATTATGTCTGCAGGAAACCCATATTACAGTAGCTGAAAGTAATATGTTACGAACCAGAGGCTTCTCCCAAATTTTCGTAGCTGGTGACTCGTCGGAAGCCAGAGGAGTGCTGTTATGATACAGAAAAATATACCCTTCAATCTGACAAAGGTTGTCAGAGATTTAGAAGGTAGATATATATTGGTGTCTGGATCCTCTATAATTCCCCTGTTGTCTTAGGCTCGGTCTATGGCCCAGTTGGAGGGAATGTGGCTTTATTATGCAGCTAGTTGACAAAATTAGCTCCTCTACCCACCCCTTTGATCCTAGGAGGATTGGAACATAGCTCCAACTCAGGAGCTGGATAAAACTTTAGACCACTGAGACCATTGCTTCCACCGCAATGCTAATGAAAGAAATGGGTAACATGCTAGGTCTGGTAGACCCCTTGAAAACCCTCTATCCTCTCCAAAAAAGCTATACCTTTTTCTCTCCCCTCCACAATTCCTGGTCGCGCCTAGATTACTTTCTAATGTCCACCTCCCTCATGAATAAGGTCCTCATGGCAGGTATTGAGCCCATAGTAATTTCAGACTGTGCACTTGTCTGGTTTAAATTCTCTCCTCAATCTATGACTTCCCGTGATACGGTCTGGAAACTCAATACCCAGCTACTAAAAGAAGAACACTCTCTCATTCAGATTAAATCCCTTATTAAAAACTATCTAGAAATCAACCGTGGCTCAGTGACCAGAATGGATATCCTCTGGTGTTCCTTAAAATGCTTTTTGAGAGGGGAACTGATCAAGATTTCCTCCAGGAGAAAGAGAACCAGATCTCAGAATCTCGTCCGCCTCTCAAATCAAATTAAGGCAGCAGAGAATTTATTGGCCACTTCTAGTTCGTTGAATAGCTTAGAACACCTCCACAAACTTAAAAATGAATATGAAGGCTTTATCCGAGAGAAAACGGAGTTTGCTTTATTGAAAACTAAGGCTAGGTATCTGGATCAGGGAGAAAAGCCGAGCAGACTTCTAGCACTGAAACTGAAAGAAGTGGAGAACTCTAGGCTGATCCCCGCTCTAGAAGACCAAGAGGGAACCATTAAAACAGAGCCCAGAGATATAGCAACAATCTTTAAAGACTACTACCAAAACCTATACAACCTGAATGCACCCCTTCCCTTCACTCAGGACTAGAGGATTTTTTTCAGTCACTGACACCCTCGTCTCTTGAGGATCAGGTGGCCTTTCTCCTCACCTCTTTCCCAAGAGGAGGTAGAACAGGCTATTCAAAGTTTACCGTCAGATAAAGCTCCTGGCCCGGATGAGTTTCCAGCCAATTTTTACAAAGCCTTCTGTCAGGATTTGGTTCCCCTCCTTCTAGACCTATACAACTACCTGCTGACTGCAGATACCCTGGATCCTTCCCTACTGGAGGCCATTATTGTATTGATTCCTAAAATGGCTGAACCCTCCCAAAACCCGGCTAATTACAGGCCAATCTCACTTCTTAATTGCGATGTTAAAATCCTGTCCAAGATTCTTGCCTCTCGCATCAAACAAGTATGGACCTCATTACTGAGTACTGAGCAGGTAGGATTTGTGCAAGGGAGATCAGTGATGGATCACATTAGGTCGCTCTCACGTGCTCAGGGCTGCTCAAACTTCCCAGGTTCCTATGGCATTGGTGGCACTGGGACGGAGAAAGCATTTGACCGTGTTAATTGGGAATTCTATGGTATACCATGTCTGGTTCGCTTTCCGAGTGAGTTCATAAGGTGGATCAGAGCTATATAGGGCTCCCACGGCAAAATTTATTGTAATGGGATCCTCTAATCCCCATACTGCTCCACTCTGGAACCCGACAAGGCTGCCCCCTATCCCCATTTTTATTTAACCTCTATCTGGAACCACTATTGGTCAGTCTTAAAATGGCCCCAGGGATTCAGGGATGCCCTGTCCTCAAGCAAACCATCAAGATTTCAGTATATGCGGATGATATTCTGCTACAATTAGCTAACCTGGTTGAATCCCTGCGAGTTGTAATGAGGATAATTTCACAATTTGGAGAACTATCCAATTATAAACTTAATCTGGCAAAGACTGAGATTTTCCCACTTAATGTACACCTCACCCCGATTTCCGTTTCCCATCTGGGCATAAAGTGGACCCCATCTCACTTGAAATACCTCGGTATTTACTTGGCGCGAGACCCTTCCCTAATCAGGAAGCTAAACCTAGAAGACTTATTAGTAAGAATTAAGTCGGACCTGCAAAGATGGGGGAAACTGCCATTACCAGTGGGGACCCGGATCAACATTATCAAAATGAACATTCTTCCCCGCCTTTTTTATCCCCTGAACCTCCTAGACATCTGGTTACCAAGGTCCTTTTTCAAGAAAATTCATTCGACCTTAACCAAATTTATTTGGAATCATAAATCTCCAAGGAGGGCCTTCGCTAAACTGTGTCTCCCCAAAGAAATGGAGGGCCTCAGATTGCCGAATTTCGAGCCTACTACTGGTCTAGTCACCTTACCAAAGCAGGGAAATGGCTGAGATATGAAAGATGTTTACCTCCCTACATGGCTAGACCTGGATCTGGATCTCATCACCCGCCATAACATAAACCCTCCAGCCTTTCTATAGTGGCTTTATGCCTCCCGAGCGATCCAAGACTCCAGTAGGTGTCACAGTCAAGGTGCTTAACCAATTTTCTCCTCCACCAGAATCCGCTATACTAAGGACCCTGGCCAACCACTGATGGGTAACCTTAATATTAAGATTGGGGACAAAACGCTAGTCCCTAAATGGCTACACCCAATTCAGGAGCTCTCAGTGGAGGACCTTTATGTTCAAGGTAAACAGGGCCCATTAACGGACCTACTACTTGCCCTAAATATTCCCACTAAGGCCCAGTTTAAAATATATCAACTAAAACACCTAGTAGACAAAGAGTTCGGTGTAACAATATCCCCTTCAGTTATCAAACCACTACTAGAGGAGGTTAAGGACAGCGTGGTTAAACCCCACCGGGTGTCTAGGCTGTATACCTATCTCCTGAAACTTGCTCACCCTAACCCTCTAACTGGTTCCAAGGCCTGGGCAGTATCCTCCTCAGGCTCCCCGTATCCATGGGGACAGATCTGGAAAGACCTGTATATCTACAATACTCTAGATAGGAATAGGATGACTCAGTACATCGTAATCAATAACATGTATTTCACACCAGTTCGGAAATCAAAATTTGGCCCTTCTGCTCCTTTGAAATGTTTCAGATGCGGGGAAGAACAGGGAGACCTTCCTCACATCTTCTGTCACTGTCCTAAAGTGGCTCCTCTCTGGAAGACTATTGCGGACAAATTGGATCCCATGTTAGGTCTAGGAAACCTTCTCACATTAGAGACCTGTATCATAGGTGACTACACGGGTATCAGGATCAAAGAAAGGAAGTACCATATAGCACTTATCGCCATGGCAGTCAAGAGACTGATCCTCCGACACTGGACAGACAGTCTCGTGATCTCATATCTAGACTGGGTGGAAGAAATGTCCCAGTGTTTCAAAGTTGAGAAACTGATTCTAACTTCAGATCCTCTCAATGGCCTTTCAGAAGAAATGGGGCAAACTATATGCTCTGTATCTTCACTGACCGAGACTCCTAGATATTTAAGGAACCTAAATGCGGGATCGCAGTCCCCAAGATCTGGACCTCTCCAGTACTCCTAGTTCTTCCTCTGTAGAAATCTCACAACCCCTCACCCTGGGACTCTGATGCTACTAGACTCCCGAGTGCTGTTTTAGATTAAGTATCCTAAGGACACCTAGCCACTAGAGGTAGCTCAATATATTTCTTCCCTTAGTGGTGACGCCCTCACTGGGTGTTGGGGAGGGGGAGGGGGGACAGTTGTTCTGGTTATCCAGTTACAGTCTTTTCTGATTCCTTTTGGTACCTTTACTCTATATTCTTCCTTTGTCCAGTAACATAATATATCCAACTATGGAATTTATTAAGTGTATGTACGATGTTTAGATGTCACTGTTTAAATTGATGTATGTACAGTTGAAAATTAATAAAAAGAGAATTTAAAAAAAAAAATCCCAATACTCCAAAAAAAAAAAAAAAAAAGGATTATAAAGGATACCTAGCAGGGCAGGGTTTACAATGTGCAAGGAGAGTGGTCAGTGGTGGGATGGGCAACTGGTATTTGGGCAAGAGGGATAGTCTGGGTGGGTCCAGCTGCAGGAAGAGTTGTTATCTAGGGGCTGCTGGTCCAGTTCTTTGGAGGGTGCTTTGTTTGCTGAGGCTGGGAGGTTGATCCAGCTGCAGAGAAGGTGGTCTACTGAGGTGGCGAAGCAGGTCTGGGGGGGTCATCTGCAGGGTGATCTTGTCTGAGGGTAGGAAGGATGGCCTGGAGCAGCCAGCTACAGGGAGGGTGATAATTGATGGGGAGAGGTTGGTTTGGGGCTTGTAGGGTGACTAGCTGCAGGCAAGGTACACAGCTTGGGAGATGTCTATTGGGATATTGATATGGTTGTCCAGCTGGGTGGTCATCTGGGCAGGGGGCATTCAAGATGTGAGTGGTCATGGGGGGGTGCAGGCCCAAAGGGCTGTACTTGGGAACCATCACTGAAGTCAAATACTAAATTTAGTATTAAAACATTCATTAATTTGCCTTCAAAGACTAATTTTAGTCATTTTTAATAATCTTTAATCATCATTCAAAAAATACAGCCTCTAAGAATACTAAATTATAAGAAGTATATCAGCAGACTAGTTCAAGAGTAAGTTATTGCTAAATGAGGATTAGAAATAGATCTGCAATACTCTTAAAAGTACAATTTATTTTTAATACTACTGATTCATAAATGAAGATTACAGTCAGCGGAGTTATTTTAGGATTTTAATTAGCCAATCAAGGCTGGGTACATCACTGTGCATTTCAGTTCTACTAAGCAAGGAGACAGATAAAACAGCAAGCAACACCAATGAATTTTAGAGAAGGTAAGCAATCATAAAATGTGGGGTTTTACCTGGAAATAACGTGGTGCAAAAATAGCTGGCAGTGTCCTTTTAAAAGTCGATTCTAAACTACATTTTCCATAAGCCTATTCAGTCAGAGGCCTACATTTTCTAGCTCACTTTCTGTCTGTGTTCAGCCTGATGAAACTGCATGAGCACTCTGTGGTCTCCATTTTTGAACAGCTGGGGTTTCCTGCAGCTAAGATTGTTAAGATGTTAGAGGTAAGAGCTTATGTTTAAAAAGTACATCTTTTTAACTCCCTGAAATGTTAAATACAGTAAGGGAATTGTCACTCAGGTGTTCTTTTTCTAAATGAAATGCTGTGCAGGTTTCACTATCAATGTTTTGTCTTGAAAACATTTTCTCTTCTCTGAACTTGTGGCTAAACTTTGAAATACACGTTTTATTTTCAAACAACCTCCCCTTCCCCTTTAAAGTATCTAGGATGCATTGTGTCTCTAGATTACTTGTTATTTGTGGAATTTTTGCTGATTTAGTTACTTTAAAGTAGTGGGGGTGGGAGCAGGAGAATGAACAGCAGGAAGATTGTATAACTGAGCAATTTCAGAATGCATTTTCTGTATGTATCCATTTAGAAACCTATTTAACTATATTTACAGAGAAAATATTACAACTTTTTTAATTTGAGAAAATCTGGAGTTACCTACTGATAAAGAAAGAATTATTTACTGCAGATATTTGAGTGTTTGTGGGGGAACTGTTTTTTTGCATTTAATATTTACATTTAACAGTTGCATGTGTTATCCATTTTGTAATCTGGAGATCAGTGTATTTTTTTTATTTTGCTGAAAACTGCATTAATTTATATTTTATATTTATTTTATTTCTTTTTTGTTGACCGGCTAAGTGCACAAGACAGATTCTTGCATATTTTCAGGCACGACCCAGAGGGAGGGGGATACAGATGAAAGCCAACTGACCTTGAACCAGATTAAGCTGTTGGTTGTATTTTTAGTGAATTGGAAGGAAATTTGGCAAGGGCACTGGAGAAAATTCCCCTGCTTTTTTTCAAGAAGTGCCATGGGATCTTTAACATCCACCTGAACTACCACCAGAACAGGCAGATGAGACCTCGGTTTAACATCTCATCTGGAAGACAGTGCCTCAGGAGTGCAGCCATCCCCCTCATGCTGCACTACAGCATCAGTATTGGGATATTAACCCAAATGCCTGTTGTGGGAATAGAACCCACTGCCTTCTGATCTCCCAGCCTCAGAGGCGAGTGTGCTACCTGCTGAGCCTCTGACACTGCAAATGCAATATGCAGTATGTTAGTATCACTTATTTATTTATTTTAATACTACACTGAGAAGTATGGAGTCCATGGTTGAGGAAGGGTGATTGGGGGGGTCTAGGTGTAGGGATGTTCTGCTCTGGATGGAGGGTGTGTCCAGCTTTTGGAAAGGGTTTCCAGCTCTGGGGAGGTTACTCAACCTGTAGAGGGGAGGGGGGCTGGTCTGTGGGTGGGAATGAACACAGGGGCCCAGCTGCAGAGAGGGATTGTCTGCTGGGGGAGGCTAGTCCAGGGCATGAAAGAGTGAGCCAGCAGCAGGGAGGGTGGCTGGTGGTGGTGGGGCTAGTTCAAGGTTGGAAGTGAGGTTCAGCTGCAGGGTGGGTTGTTGGATGGTGAGGCTGGTATGGGGCTTCTGGTGGATCTAGCTGTAGGTTGAGTGGTTGTGTGGGGGACTGCTGGTCCAGGGGCTTGGAGGTACAGCTTCAGGTATGTGGTCTGTTAGAGTGGAGGTTTGGGGTGGTGCTCCAGCTACATGGAGGTTGTATAGAATGTAGTTGGAGGCTGGTCCAGATGTAGGGAGGGTGGCTGGCTGGGTAAGCAGCTGGCCCATAGCCTGTGTAGTGCTCTAGCTCCAGTGCTCATTATGTGAAAGACTGGGGCTAGAAGGGTTGTCCAGCTGCATGGAGGATAGTCTGGTGCCTGGAAAGGTGATCTAGCAGAGAGGAGGATGGTTGACTATTTTGAGGGTCGGGTGAGGCTGAAGAGATTGATCAGCCTAGGAGGGATCCAAAGTGGTGAAATTAATTAGACACTGGTTAACATGTCTGCCCTTCAGCTTAACAGTAGTGCTATGACCTGCAGCGGAGGTGACCTTAGTTCAGGAATGAGCTCGCGTCAGGGGCTCTCTGGGGAGAGGAGGAGGATCAGCTGTTAGGCTACACAAGGACCTGCTGGCTAGCCTGCGCACAAGGGACAAACTCTGGAAGAAGTATAAAGTGTCCAGACTACCGGAGGATTACAATATCTACAGGGCCTCTCGGAGCGCCTGTAAAAAACAAATCAGAACAGCAAAGAGCATCTACTGCAAGGAACTGCTCACAAACTCTGCTGGTGACCCTAGAAAATTCTGGACACACATCAAGACCTTTCTTGGGGCTACCCAGTCATTGACCTCAGGGGATATGATCCTAAATGGTGTACATTGCAACGACTCGAACACTATAGCGAATGCCTTTAACAGATAATTCATGGACCTGTCTCAGTACTCCTCGTCCTTTGCTTCACCTCCCACAGCATCTCAGCCTTACTGCACACCCCAGAGATCTGCATCTGGTGCTGACCACTGCTAACTAACTACTACCCCCCTTTCCATTTTAAAGCTATATCTAGATCCGAGGTCCAAAGGCTATTGCAAAACATATCCGACAACACTAGCGCCGGCTCAGGTTCACTCGAGCCATGACTCCTGAAGCTAGTGGCACCATTGATTGCATCGCCACTGGCCAAGATTTTCACTCTGTCTCTCTTTCTTGGCATTGTCCTAGATCTCTGGAAGATTGCCAGAGTTACGCCTATCCTTAAAAAAGCATTTGTCAATGCCAAATGTTGATTGTGTTGGTCTGTTGAGCTTGCTCAGTGGCCCTGTGTCACTGGCACAGTGTATTTGTCCCTGTGCTGCAGGCTGCTCTTTTGTACTGGGCTGCTGCCTGCACTGGCACCTTGTTCTGCTGAGGAAGAAATCCACAGCAGTCCCAACAGAGCTCTGTTGAGGTCGCTCACTCCCCCTTTCTTACTCAGTCATTGTGGCTCTCCTGGTGCTGCAGGCTGCCCTTTTGTACTGGGCTCCTGCCTCTGTTGGCGCCTTTTTCTGCCCACAAAGAAATCTGTAGCAGTCCCGACAAAGCTCCGTTGAGCTTGCTCACTCCTCTTTTCTCACTAGCTTATTCTGTTCTGCCACAGCTGCAGGCTACCCTTTTCTACTGGGATCCTGCCTGCATTGCTGCCTTCTTATGCCCACAAAGAAATTTGCAGCAGTTACAATACAGCTCTGTTGAGCTCACTCACTCGCTCATTCTGGTTTTCCTGCCACTGCAGGCTGTCCATTTGTACTGGGCCCCTGCATGAATTGCTGCCTTTTTCTGCCCACAAAGAAATCTGCAGCAGTCCCAACAGAGCTCTATTGAGCTCACTGATTCCCCCTCCCTCACTTGCTCGTTCTGTGTCTCCTGGTGCTGCAGGCTGCCCTTTTGTACTGGGCTCCTGCCTGCATTGGTGGCTTTTTCTGGCCAGAAAGAAATCTGAAGCAGTCCCAACACAGCTCCACTGAGCTCACTCGCTCTCCCTCTGTCACTCTCGCATTCTATTTCTGGCGGCGCTGCAAGCTGGCCTTTTATACTGGGCTCCTACCTTCGTTGCCGCATTTTCTGCCCACAAAGAAATCTGCAGCAGTCACACTAGAGCTCCATTGAGCTCGCTCACTACCGCTCTGTCACTCGCTCGTTCTGTTTCTCTTGGCACCGCAGACTGTGCTTTTCTATGGGGCTCCTGACTGCATTGGCACCTTTGTCTGTCCACAAAGAAATCCACAGCTGTCCCGACAGAGCTCCGTTGAGGTCGCTCAGTCTCCCTCTCTCATCACTCATTCTGTTTGTCCTGGCGCTGCAAGCTGCCCTTTTGTACAGGGCTCCTGCCTGCATTGGCACCTTTTTCTGCCCACAAAGAAATCCCAGCAGTCCTAATAGAGCTCCGTTGAGCTCACTAAGTCCCCTTGTCTCTCATACCATTTCTCCCACCACTGCAGGCTGGTCTTTTGTACTGGGCCCCTGCCTGTATTGACACCTTTTTCTGCCCACAAACAAATCCGCAGCAGTCCTGACTGTGCTTCGGTGAGTTTGCTCACTCCCCCTCCCTCACTCACTCTCTCGTTCTGTTTCTCCCAGTGCTGCAGGCTGCCCTTTTGTACTGGGCTCTTGTGTTGGGGCCTTTGTCTGAACACAAACAAATCCGCAGCAGTCCCGACAGAGCTTAGTTGAGCTCAGTCACTCCCCCCTCTCACTCAGTCGATCTTAATCTGTGCCAAACACTGATTTCCCAGAGTGACCATGCTATTGTCCATCAGAAGTGCAAAAACATATTTTAGTCAGGATGTGAAAAATGACAGATGTAGTGTTCATAAGGAGTTGTGAAAAAATGCCACTGTTGAAAATGTGGTGTGACAGTATTACAAATTTGCGAAGTTACAAGGGTGCGTGGAAACAGTTCAATGTACACTTGTAACACAGTCATGTTATGGACTTTCATCACCAAATTTTCAACATAGGGAATTTAGGACCTCTGCTCATGAACAGTGCCACTGTCATTTTCTTAATCTATCCCGAACACTAATTTCCCACGGTGGCCACATTATTCTGTGCCAGAACTGTGAAAACACATTTTGGTCAGGATGCAAAAAATGACAGCTTTACTGCTTATAAGGAGGTGTGAAAAAATGGCACTGTTGAAAATCTGGTGTGACAATATTACAAATCTGCAAAGTTATAAGGGTGCGTGGAAAGTGTGCAATGCACACTTGTAACACAGTCAACTGAAGGGCTATCATCACCAAAATTTCAACATAGGCATTTTAGGACCTCTGCTCATGAACAGTATCATTGTCATTTTCTTAATCGGTCCCAAACAGTGATTTCCCATAGCGACTGCTCTATTCTGCGCCGGAAGTGCGAAAACACATTTTGGCCAGAATGGGAAAAATGACAGCTATACTGTTCATAAGTAAGTCTGGGAAAATGGCAATGTTGAAAATCTGGAGTAAAAATATTATAAATTTGAAAACTTACGAGCGTGCGTGCCAACCGCGCAATGCACGCTCGTAACACAGTCATTTTATGGAGTATCATCACAAAATTTTCAACATAGGCATTTTAGGACCTCTACTCATGAACAGTGTCACTGTAATTTTCTTAATCCATCCTGAACACTGATTTCCCACAGCGACCGCGCCATTCTACGCCAGAAGTGCGAAACCATATTTCGGCCAGGATGTGAACGATGACAGCTGTACTGCTCACAAGGAGGTGTAACAAAATGTCAATGCTGAAAATCTGGCATGAAAATATTGTAAATTCGTGAAGTTACAAGCGTACATAGCAACTGCGCAGCGTACACTCGTAAAACAGTCATTTTTTTGGATTTTTTCCACCAAATTAGCAACATAGGCATTTTGAGAGCCTACCTCATGAACACTGGCACTGTCGTTTCATTAAATCGGCCCCGAAGGGCGATTCCGCACAGTGACCGTGAAACCACCTTTCTGGGCCAATTAACGCCATGACAGTTCAAGAATTCATGAGGAGGGGTCCCAAAAACCCCATGTTGAAAATTTGTTGAAAAAAATTCCCAAAAATGCCCAAGATATGCACTAAAATTGGAAAAACCCTATTTATTACATTATACAGTTTACCGGCATTTCCTCAGTTTGTGGTCGGCTTTGAAGAGTGCAGACGTGTTCCCGGTAAACCGAAGATTGTCGCGCCAAGCTCGGATGTAAGTATGGGGTGGGGGTGTTGGAGGCAGGGTGCACTGTGGCGGGTGCAGGATGTGGGGGCAGGGTGAGCACCGAGAGACAGTTTTCTTTTTTTCAGGACAAAATAAAAACAAAAGACGTCGCGGGACTGTTATTCCCTTCACAGGGGTATCTGGTACACTAGGGTGGGCTCCCAGTGTGCCAGCAGAGGCTTCAGTTTGGGGGCAAGCAGTAGTCGATGGGGGACTGGGCACCCCCCATTGGCAGGAACAAAACTGAGGGGGGTGGGTCATTATGCCAACAGGGATTGGGCACCCCGTCGGCAGTTATTATGCCGACCGGGATTGGGCACCCTGTCGGCAGGAAGAAAATGGGGGTTCATTATGCCGATGGGGATTGGGCACCGTTGGCAGGAACAAAATGGGGAGAGTTACAGAATGCCGCGGGAGTGGGCTCCGCCGGCAACAAGTAAACACGGTGGTGGAGTATTGTTTCAGAACACAGCGAAGCCACCGCCATGTTCACAACAATATCAGGGTTTCACATCCTGCCCTGAAATGATGGGTCGCTCCCTCATTGCAGCGGATGGCTGACACTGCAATGACGAGGTGGCCCCCGATTGCAGAAGCTACTTTTTTAGAAGGTTGTGGCACACTGGCTGAACTAGTGTCAGCAGCAGCAGCAGGCCACGGCATTGGGGGACAAACCTCTGCAGGTTGTGGGGGCATTGGGCACAACAGTGCCACGCCTCCACAACCTGCTTGTGGAGAAAGCTGACGCAACATGTTTCTTGGGCATGCGCACAATCAACATAAAAAGGAGACCCAAAGGATATCAACAACTACAGGCCCATAGGCATCCTCTCTGTGCTAAGCAAGCTACTGGAGAAGCTTGTTGCAACCCAAACCACTGACTATCTCACAAAGAACAACCTTCTCTCAGACACTCAGCATGGTTTCAGAAAAGGGCACAGCACCTCAACCTCTCTTCTCAAATTCTCCACCGATGTACTCTACAACATGGACAAAGGCCTACTCACTGGAGCAGTATTTATCGATCTTACCAAAGCTTTTGATCTTGTTGATCATCCCCTGTTTCTCTCAACCCTGCATAGACTTAACTTCTCATCCTCAGTAGTTGACTGGTTTAACAACTACCTATCAAACAGATTACAGCTTGTTAAATTCAACTCCACTCTCTCGGATGTGACCAGCACTGACATCGGAGTACCACAGGGCTCCATCCTGGGACCCCTTCTTTTCTCGCTATACATCAACAACATAGATTATACCATACTCTCCTGCTCAGCTATCTTATACGCTGATGATCTCATCCTCTACTCCAGTGCTGACAAAGTTAACATCATTAACAAAAACCTCTCCTCAGATTTCAGGAATGTGCAAACATGGCTAAATGCTAATAAGCTCATCCTCAACACAAAAAAGACTTAAGACATGCTATTGGGCACTGCCCCCAAACTCTGGGCCTGTAAGGAACCCCTCCTAGTCCATGACTCTGGGGGGTCTCTCATCGACTGTGTCACATCCTTCAAATACCTGGGAGTCCTCCTTGATAAATCCCTTGATTTCAGTCTGCACATCCAGTCAACCTGTAAAGCAACAAATGCCAAACTTGGAATCGCCTATAAGACTTGTCACCTGCTAACACCATCTGCCAAATTGGCAATTCTGCTTCCAGCACTGACATATGGTGACTCCACTTTTGCTAATGTCCATAAGACTGCTCTCCATAAATGGGATGTCACGTATAACAGCATATGTTGGTATGCCTCCTCTTCCCATCGCCTCAAGCACCACTGCACACTATATAGTGACCTAGGCTGGCTCTTCCTAACTACCTACTGACTATATTCCCTAGGGACCCTCACAGACTCTGTAATCCGTAACCAAACCCCCTCCTCCCTTGCAGCTCTACTTGTACCACAGACACCTGCCCACGGATTACACTTGGCAAACAAATTTCTACTCACCATTCCCAGGTGTCTTACTTCAAAAGGATCTAGAGCATTTCACTGCACCACCCCAGCCATCTGGAACTCCCTCCCTCCTGCCCTGAGGCAGGCTAAATCCAACCCAATCTTCAAAAAAGAACTATATAGCCACCTGTCCCGGGACCCCTGCACATGCTTTGATCCCACTTAATGCCTCACAGCTAACCACCCTATTTCACCCAAGACACTGCTGCACTTCTAAATAAGCTTTGCTATGTCTTTATAGCTGCCACTTAGCCCAGTTTCAGTTATTTGCATGTACTAATGTCACTTTTGTCATCTCTGCATAGCTATATGTATTATCTTGAGTACTGCCTGACTTGATCTGTATTCTAACCTACCTGTACTATGTACCTGTACTATATACTATGTATTATATAATCTCATATAATTTTATGTATGTATTCTCCCGGGTTGTGCCTGAAAATAGTCCGCTTTGGCTAGCGCACCTAACCCGGTTAACAAAAACTAAATAAATAAAATAAATACAAGAGGCTCTCTTCTGGGGAAGGAGGACAGCCAGCTCAGCTGTAGTACTGCCAACTGAGTGACCATAAGTGGCAGTGCAGGTGGGAGCAGCCCATGGGTGGGCCAAGACATTGACTGGTGCTGTACCACACATGTCTGTGCATATGTTTGTGCACCCTTGCCGCTTATGTTCTAGGAGATGGAAGAACATGTGAATGTATCCTGAGTACCTAGGCAGCTGCTCCACATATTGGATTCATTCTATGGTGGAGCAAGTCCTGGCAGATGCCAGAGTGATGGTGTTGTGGTAGCTGAACAGAAGGGGGGCGACCAGAAATGCAGGTTGGAAAACAGAGTAGTGGGGGGGTTGGGGTTAAGGTGTCAGAGGGTGATGGTTAATGGCACTCATTACAGTTGTGGTACAGTGAGCAGCTCAGCTCAGTACTGGCGCAGATCCTCTTCAGTGCCTTCATAAGTGACAATGCAGAAAAACTGGCAAAGAAGGGAATGCCTTTTTGCAGACAATACCAACATTTGTAGGGTGGGCACTAAGAAGGGAGCTGAGAGCATGCACATGCCTCTTGGAGAAACTTGAAAAGTGGTCAAGATCGGGGCAGTTGGGGTTCAATGACAAAGTGCAGAATCGTGCACCTAGGGCATAGGAAACCAGGAGCTGCTTTATAGGGTTGGGGGTGGTACTGATGATCACTAAGCAGGGGGGACCTTGGGGTTATTATGATCTTAAAGAGACTCACCAAGATACTGGCCTGCACCATACCCATTGGTGCCTTGCTGCCAGAAGACCCTAAGGAAGTTAATATGTCCCTAAATTTATAAGCCGTTAAAAAGTTCTGTCCCTTGTAAAAAAAAAAAAATATATATATATATATATACAAACCAGGTCCCAAGGACTTCCTTTTTTTTTCTGCTGCACCAGCTCCACCCCCATGCTCACTAGCAGGATGATGAGATGCCAGTGAGAGCGTGGGGGCGCGCTCCATTATATGTAATGGGTGGCAGTGTTTCTGTTGATTTTAAATTATATAGTGGCTACCTGCCAATAAAATATGGGCACCGTTAAACTAACAAGGGCCTTGTTACTTGACCGATGCCCACGTTTCATTGCCAGGTGGCCACTAGATCATTAAAATCAATAGAAAAGCTGCTGCCCATTGCAGATAATGAAGAACACCCCTGCACTCTCACTGGCATCTCGTCATCCTGCTAGTGAGTGTGGGAGCGGAGCTTGGGTGGAAGCAAGCAACTGGGAAGTCCTTGGGACCGGTTTGTATATTTTTACGAGGGACAGAACTTTTTAACGGCTTAAAAATTTAGGGACATATTAACTTCCTTGGGGTCCTCTGGGAGCAAGGCACCGACGGGTATGGTGCAGGGGCTGACTCAGTTACCTTGGTGAGTCTCTTTAAAGTTGCTGGGCTGTGTGACAAAGCAGTGGGTATGGCTAGGAGGATGCTGGGGCTGCATAGGGAGGGGTATCTTCAGCAGGAGGAGGGAGGTGGTGGTGTTGCAAGTAATCCCTTATTACTGAGATCTGACAGGCCCTGTCCACACTGCACCTGAAAATGCTGAAACAGTTCCAAACCATTACAGACTGTAAATGGTACAGTGTGTCCACAATGCCAGGGAACAGATGTGGAAATAGTTGGAAACCATTACAGCCAGTCCACATTGTGTGAGATGGTGTGTGTGGATGCAACCCCCTAGTAGCGGAGCACATCCCATGGTGTACTTGGAGACATCAGCTGCGATGAAAGGCACCCCCCACACCCGTAAGCAGCTGCCATTGTACACAGATAGCATAGCAGAATGTGGCATCACGGCCCAGTAGGGCACCGGTACAACACAGACGGCCACAAGCTGCTGCAGCATGACTGCCATCAGTGTTCCTCACTACATACCATGCAATGGTGCCATGAGTTATTTGGCCACCGCAGCAGTGATCCCTGATGCCTCCATGAGCCCACAGACTGGCACTGCTCTGCAGAAACCTGTAAGACCACTGGGCGGCCCTGTAATACAGCCTATACTGCCACTCAGCGATAATGGTGGATCACGGCCCATGTGCCGTGACCTCAGCATGTATGGTACCGTGCTGAGCGTGCCCATGTTGCGCGACTGTGGCTCCCTACACTGACCAAACAATCATAGATGTGAGGCATGTATGCACACAGGTACAGTCCATCACATGAGACAGGGACTGAAGAGGACTGAAGAATGATGTACTGAAGTGTAATGGCATACAGGAATGCGGTCTGGGATCCAGTACTAACGCACCACTACCTGCAGCAGTACCGTCCACACTGGACAGGACATAGCACACTGATGCACACTCTTCCACTGCATATAGCAAGGGGGCATGGGGGGCAGAGCCCCCCAATGACAATAGTAGCATACCCATAACGCAGATCACAAGGACATAATGGGGTATATTGTGATGTGTAGCAGTGGTGACAGGACAGAGCCATTGGACCGTGCTGTCTTTGTGATGTAATACCCAGGGCAATATCAGTGATACAGTGGAACACGGGTCTTCTGCTGTAGTCATGTCAATGTGAGGCTCTGCCCCACCGCCATGTCCTTGGTGTATTGTTAGTTGGTCCCAGTGTGGTGCACTGCAGTAGAATGGATAGCCATTACATGCTGTACTGCATACTGCTTGTTACTGGCACTACATACTGCACCCCATGTGCGCTATTCGGACTGCCATTCAGTGCATTGTATGCAACCCACCGTGCAGTACCAGAACACTGTTCAGCACATTGCTAGCCATGCCAGCCTATGCATAGGACACGCTCAGTCCTGTGAATGCACGTTCATGGAGTGACATGTTGCTGGCCGCATTGTCGTATTCCCACAGCATGTTCAGAGCCACGTGGGGTGGTCCGGGATCCTCCACCAATGCCCCTGCGTTCCACTCAGCCACCTGTTCATTTCTTAGTAGCCTCCCAACTCCCAGCATGCTGCACGCCCTCCAACGTTCTACAGATCTAAATAGGTATATGGCTGTGTTGCTTTGGAGGGGAGATGGAGACCCAGTGTGGTACAGCAAACAGGGCAGGGAGGTCCACACAGTGGAACTGCCTGTGCAGTGCCCTCTGTGTTGGAGTCAATGGATTGTCTCAAAAGGATGAAGCCTTACAATTGCACACGATTGTTCTGGACTGTCCCCAACCTAAATGCCTTTGTTTATGATAGCGTTCAAGCTGATAGAGAGATCGAGGTTGATAGATATACAGTACAGGCAGTAGTAGGAGCCCACTCCACGATCTGGGTTGCCTGCACAGAGGCATTCACTGCCACTGGGTCATGGCACCATTGTTGTTTTGAACATGACATATTATGTTCCTTTTCTTTGTTGTCATCTGTATTACACCCTTCGTCCTACTTCCTAAGCACATTTTGTAGGGAGAACCATCTACCAAGCATGACCTGAACTATGACAAGCCAAGTCCCCATCGTCACCACGACCCACTTCGGGGGGGGTCCCATCTTCTTACCTTCTACCTCTGCACACTGGCACTGACTCAGTGGTCTCAGATGGCCTCATCTGGCTACCCTGAGCTGTGTGATGTGGGGGAGGGCATCAACGCTGGCACCAGCAGGCGTTCTCACTAGTCCCTCCAGGGTCATCCTGACCACCACACTGCTCACTCCATCCTCCCACCATCATGATGTCAAGTGGCCCACCATGGCTCATGGGACTTGGAGACTGGAGAGGGTTTCAGTGTTCTGTCCTAACTGCTACGTCCCATCAAGTACAGTCCCAGAAGAAGGGGCAAGGCTGCACAGCACTTAGTGAGTGTCACCGTGAACTGTCTGCCGGTGGTGCTACAAAAGGCCAGGCGGTGAAGCGCAGTTCGTAGGACGTCGGACACCCGAGGTCCTGCCTTGGACTGTCAGTGCTTGCACACAGCAAGGGTACGGAGTTCGGGATTGCTGGGGAACACATGGACTGCTTACAGAGGCGGCACAAATACTGTACACAGTACGATCCAGGAAAGATCTGGTACCGGTCTTACAATGCCAGTATTGCAATGTCACAGACGGTACAGTTGGAGAGTCTGGTGCTGTCTGATAGTGCAACAATGCATGCTGGTATGGTGGTGGACTGGGGGCTACACGATGGAGCATTTAGACACACATTGGTACCATTACAGGGACCTAATTGTTACAGCAACGGTTGTTGAAACCACCTCACAACAGGTTTCAACAACCATTATGAAAACACCTTCTAACGTTACAGGTGTAAATGCAAACTGTTGCGGTAACAGTTTGGGCACTCTGTAACATTACAGAGGTGTAGTGTGGACAGGGCCTTTGAGTACTGTGTCCAGGTTTGGAGGCTGCACCTAAGAAAGGCCATAGGGTGGAGGCAGATAAAGGGCAGCTAAAATTGTACATGGGCTGTGGCAAAAGCCCTGTGAGGAGACTGGGATCTCAACATACAAATCCTGAAAGAGAGGGGACATGATGGAGACCCACAAGTACCTTACAAGGATGAACAGGGTGCTGGGGGGGCTCCTCCAAATAGGAAAAAGGACCATGGGGCATGATGAAGCTTATGGTGGGGGTAAGATGGATGTGAGGAATTATTACTTCACTGAAAGGGTAGTAGACACCTGGAACAGACTGAAAGCATTATAGTGTTGGAGGTGAGGAGTGAAATGTGGTGGGGAGGGCTTAAAACATGTGTGGTATATAGACACAGGGAAATCTCAGTAAATAAGCAGGGAAGAGGGAGGACCATAAGGGCCACAAGAGACCATTTAGAGTTTGCAGAGAAGGACTTCACAGGAGCCTCTGGTTGCAGTTGTAGCGAGGTCTGGAAACCAGAGCAGAAGTGTGACCTAGAGTGTGGGCTCATCAGTCGTGGGGTTTGCATGCATGCAGTTTAAGGAAAAAAATATCTGACAGTTTCTATGTGCTGGGGGAGCTCTGGTGGCAGTTGTAGTGAGTCTGGGAAACCAGAGTGGAAGAGTAAGAGTGAGGGCTTATCAGTTTTTGAGGAAGCAGTAAAAAAAAAGTCTGTTTTTTATATCGAGAGGTGTGGCGAGGACACGGCAGCAGCATGCAGAGGAGTGTGACAGCTGGAGCGCAGCTAGGAGCAACCAGTTGAAAAAGGTTTGGTAAAAAAACCAAAAACAAAACTGTTGAACAGAAACAGATGATGACTGCATGATAGGGGGAAGAACGGGGAGAAGTGTGGCTAAATGGCAGGCGGCGTGGCTGAGGGACGGGCAACCTGGAGGCAACAAAACTAAAAGCAAGATACTAGTAAGCAGTGCCAAACAACGGGGGTGAGGGATGGGGATGTGTGACGCAGTCCACTATGCACATTAATCGCGGATGACATAATAACTATATGTATAAATGTAAGATTCTGCATGTATATGTAACCCCCCTGCAAATGGGGGTTCCCAAAAGACTTCCAGGAGCTTGCTTGAATGCTCCAAGCCTGAATGGTGTTTGGCATTTAAGCCATTTATCAGTGAGTGTTTTTAGAACCTCTGGTACTGTCTCTTTAGGAGCTGTCTGCTTGCAGACATAATTAGTTTGTATGGGGGACTGTGTGTTTCTTTGATTGAGTACCACTCAAGCTGCTGCCAATTCACTTCATTTTGCAGTCACTAGGGAGTGCAAAGGGAACCTATCTGAAAGATGTAACTGTTTGCCAGAAATTATTTGAGTAATAATGAAATTACAGTTTGTCTAACCTGCTTTCTTTGCAGTCAGAACTGTGTCTGCTAGTTCCCCATTCTAGTTTTGAACTGCTGAACTGGACCAATCAGTGTGGGGTAAGCTAGCTCTAAAATGGTGCCTTGACGAATCAGAACTTGGACTCATAATCTGAGCCAGCCACAAGAGGATTGTATGGGCAGTGACTCTGGGAGATGTAGTTTAGACTTCAGTGCCTTTTGGACCAACAGCAGCAGTCTATTGTGAGTGACAGCCAATCCAGTCAAGAACTGGGAGGAACTCAAAGGAAGTGCCCAGTTTTGTCGGTTGGAGTTTCAGTTGAGCTTTGGCAGTGAAGAAGGAAGGAGCCCTGTGCTTTTCAGTGTGCAGTTTTAGTCAAAAAACGTGTGTAAGGCCCAGAGTTCCGGTCTGCAGCTTGTGTAACAGCTTGTTAGGACTGAATCCGTCCTGTGAGAGAAGAATCAAAGGATCTCTGAAGAGTAGAAACCAGGCTCACCCTGTAGAAGACTGGAGGAATTGCTGAAAATTGCACTCGATCTGTCAGGAACTGAATCTGCTGTGTGTTCTCCCAGGTATTGTGCAGTAATTGCGATCGGGATACAGATGCAGCCTGCCTGGTATAGTGCTTTCTTTTATATGGATGTGTGAAGAGGTTTGTGTACCTCAAGTGAGCCCTGCTGACATTGAAGGACCCTATCTTATTTGGAGGTCGTGAGTACTAATTCAGGGTCGCTCCTGTTGAATTACCACATTAAATCCAAATGGAATTACTGTACTGCTGACTGTTTAATTCTCCTTTTCTCTGTGTGAAAGGGCCCTACCAGCTGCCACGGTTTGGACTAGCCACTAGGGCTTGGGTACCCAGGGACAGTAACTGATAGGATAGGCCTGTGCACAGAGCCATAGATAGATTATTAGAGTGATAAGCTAATTAACCTGATTTCCCCTGTCCTTGTTATATCCCCTAAATAAATCAGAGCTGCTTGTTTCAGCAAAGTTATACTGCCTGAGGTATTTGTCTATGTTAAAGTACTGTACTGTGACTGTTGCACTGTATCTCATTTCACAGGAGGTCCCAGTGCGGAACCAGACCTGGGGGTAAGTGTATACTGTGAAGGTAATTCTGATATATTGTGTGGGCCACTAGTGGGAAGAAAGGGGGGTTGCAGTGTCCCAGAGGGCTGTGACCAAGTTAGTTTAACTATTGCAAACCCTGACCTCTGGGTGGAGGCACCCGCCATTGGATCCAGGCCCCTCAACCTGTTAGTGGCAAATCAGGCAGGGGTAGTAGCCCCTGGGATAGCGCCATCTAGGGGTTACATCTTGGAGGCTCACCGCTGGGATTGTGTGTCCTCTAGTGGCCATATTTACGAACCACTGTTAAGAAAAAAATGGGTACCCCGACAGAAGTGGCTGTGCACCGGCTGGTGGAGTGGTGTACTGGGGAGGAGATCGACCCCCAAAATGCTATGCTTATCCTGGACATCCCCCTGGGTATCAATACGGACACTGTGCAGGGAGTACTTTCCAAGGTGGAAGGTTTACAAAACCCTGTGGTGGTGGGTCGGCATGCTAATCTGCTCACCCACACTTTCCTGGCCTAGTAGAGTTTAAGGATCCCATAGATAGCTCCAAAGTGCCACAGACCATTACCCCAGAGGGAGCCCTCACTGCTTGAGAGTGATAACTAAGGACAATAAAGACCCAGGGGAATCAGCCCCAACACTATCTGAAACTTTTGAGGAGAATTTTCTGAATGGTTGCTGGGAGAGGGAAAACTGTGGAGGACTTGAAGAAACTATTCTTGCCACCTGGGTGTTCTCCCCAACACCTCTCCTGCTCCAGTGCCCGTAATGGTGGCTGAACCAATGCAGACTCCTATTTCTGCACCTGCCATTAGTCACGACTCTTACCGAAGGTTGAGGATCTCTCTGGCACCCTCCCACCCCAAGGGAGGATGACTGGGAGACCTGGATAGACTATGTTGCCCCAAGTGCTAGAATGGCAATGCTCGGGCCAGCGAAAGAGGGTTAGTAGAGAGCCTCCGAGGTCCTGCCCTGGCTACCATCCGTGCTAACGGCCAGTAACCCTGAAGCGACTGCACAGGCCTATCTTGAGGCCTTGGAGAATGTGTATGGGAGCCCAGATTCTGATGAGGACCTATGGTGGAGAGTAAGAAATGCACAACAGTACCAAGGGGAGTTGTTGTCTGTGTATGTCTCGCTGGAAAAATTGTTGCAAGAATGCCTCAGAAAGGGTAGTTTGCCAGCGATTGAACTGGACCGAACCAGACTGGACAGAATCCTTAAGTCTGCCCCTTCTCAGAACTGCTGTTGCTTCAGTTACGCCTGGCAAATCGACTGGAATCCCCACCCTCCTATGATGAGTTAATGAGAGAAATTCGAGGAGTTGAGAAAAGGCGACCTCGGGAGGTACCTGCACCAACAGCTGTGGCTACGACCGAGTGACTGAGGTGACCCATCAAGTGAAGTTCAGGGGCAGAGGTTGACAGTCAATGAGTGCTCTGACAAGGAAAAGATATGCCACAATGGGGCGAACTGTTGAGAGAGATCCGGAATTCAAAAACAGTCCCTTTATGAAGCCACGCCTGCAAATGCAGGCCCTGACCTATATCCGACTGCATCTGCTATGGGGGTGGGGTACCCACCATGTATCTCCTGCTGATAACAGCTCCAAACTCAATTCCTTGACCGTGGAAGTGGAGAAACTGACGAGATGTCTCCAAATGCTTATCACACCGCAGACAGAGATGGCACCCAGGTTTCCAGTTAGTAATACCCCCGCCCTGGCTCCCAGTGTGGTGCCTCGGCCAGCTCAAACTCCAGAAAGTATGTTTTGCTATAATTGTGGGAAGATGGGCACATGAAAAGGAATGCCAGTCCCCAAAAGACACTGACAAAGTTGCATATAGGCTACAAGGAGAGCTTCGGAGAAGAAATCAGTGGTTAAGAGGTGCACGACATGATCCCAGTGAGGGCACCAAAAATGCTAATTCACGTCCTTTTGTGGCAAAGTCAGTTGCCCAGGCCCCCACTACTGCCTCTCCAGACTGGTCCAGAATAGTGGGTCCCTCCATGGAGACCACTGTAAAGGTGAATGGAGTGTCTACAAGAGCTGTATTAGACAGTGGCTCCCAAGTGACAATTATGTTCCAGGATTGGTATCAGAAGCATTTGTCAGACGTACCCTTACAACCATTAGAAGGACTGCATGTATGGGGGTTAAGTGAGAAGGCCTACCCCTATTCCGGGTATATCCGAATTTGGCTGTCTTTCCCACCTCCGTGGCTGGGTGGCCGAACAAGTAGAGACCCTAGCCTTAGTGTGTCCCCCACTGGACTGTATGATGGTGTCCCTTTGTTGATTGGAACAAATGCTCATATGTTCGGAAGGCTGGCACAGTTGTGTTATGAAAACAGGGGTCAAAGACTAGTAGAGCTTTAAGAGTTCCGGCTTTAATTAAGAAGGCCTATGAGGCACAGAGATGCTGAAAAACAGAACCAGAGGAACCGTCGGAATTGTATGGAAGAAGGATCCTGAGTCTCTGATCCTGGCCAAATGCCCAGTGTACCTTACAGGGAGAGGTCCGTATCAGAAAGGATGTTAAGAATAAATATTAATGTTGGATGCACCAGGCGATGGAAAATTGCCAGAGGGACTGCTGGTCAAGCCTAGTATTTTGCCCGCTAGAGCCCATGCTTATGCCAGAAGGGTAATGGTCCAAGTTCATAATGTGTCTGAAAGAGACATTCGAGTAAACAGAGGTTGCATCCTGGCTAATGTGCATTGTGCAGACACTGCAGTGCTACCCAGCAGCAAGAGTTCAAGGAAGAATGACAGAGTAACGCCTGACTTGTTTGATTTCGCACTCCCGCTGCCAGCTGAATGGAAAGTGAGGATCAGTGAGAAGCTTGCCCAGAGAGACCAGGTGTTTTCTGAAGGAATGGGATGTAGGATGCGTGCAAGGAGCTGAGCACAATATCCGGCTGCATGACGAAAGACCATTTCGTGAGAGGTCTCACGCCTGGCACCTGCTGACATAGATGATGTGAGACGGCATCTGCAAGAGATGTTAGCTGCTGGTGTAATACAAGAATCCAGAAGCCTTATGCTTCCCCATTGTGGTAGTGAGGAAAAGAATGGAACAGTAAGGATGTGTGTGGATTATCGCACCTTAAACCGGGACTATCCCTGATCAGTACACAATGCCCCGCATTCAGGATGCTTTGGACTGCCTAAATGGGAGCAAGTGGTTCTCTGTGCTGGATCTCCCAGTGGGTACTACTAGATCCCGATGGCCCCAGAGGACCGTGGAGAAGACGGCCTTTATCTGTCCGGGCTTGTTTCTATGAATTCATGAGGATGCCTCAAGGGATTTCAGGTGCCCCAGCCACTTTTGAACGATTGATGGAGCGGCAGTGGGGACATGAACTTACTAGAGTGCCTGGTATACCTAGATGATGTTATTGTGTTTGGCAGCTCACTGGAGGAACATGAGAGCAGATTATTTAAGGTATTGGACCGACTGGAGGACTTTGGCTTTAAACTGTCCATTGATAAGTGTCAATTCTTTCAAACATCAGTAAAGTATGTGGGACACATAGTATCCACCGAGGAATAGAGACCACCCAAGTAAAGTTGAGGCCTTGACCACCTGGCCACAGCCCAAAAATCTAAAAGAACTGCAAAGATTCCTGGGATTCTGTGGTTATTATCGGCTCCATCAAGGACTATTCAAGAGTGATCCGCCTTTACTTAACCTTACTCAAGGGTATCCCCAACCCACAAAAAACTGAAAGTCAGCATCCCTCAAGACTGAAAGAGTGTATTTTCATCCGAGTGAAGTATTTGGGGCCGCTGGACTCCTGATTGTGAGACTGCTTTTCATGAGATCATATATCAACTTACCCATGCTCCAGTGCTGGCCTATGCTGATCCAAGAAAACCTTACGTCCTGCACACTGATGCTAGCTTGCAAGGGTTGGGGGCTGTGTTGTACCAAGAGCACGGAATGGCCTGAGACCAGTGGCCTTTGCCAGTAGAAGCCTGACCCCATCCGAAAGAACTATCCTGTACATAAGTTAGAGTTCCTAGCTTTGAAGTGGGCTATTGTTGACCAATTCCATGAGTACTTGAATGGCTAAAATACTAGTAAAACTGACAATAATCCTTTGACCTATGTGCAGACCTCAGCTAAGTTGGATGCCACTGGCCATAGGTGGCTTTCTGCATTATCTACATATGACTATGCCTCGAATACCGAGCAGGTCTGAACCACATAGATGCTGATGCTCTCTCCCGGAGGCCTGTTCCTCAGAATGATTGGGTCCGATTGGCAGAACCTGACATTCGGGCACTCTGCCGGAAGTTTGACAGGGAGAAACAAATGTCCACGGATGCAGTGGACTGCATGGTGGATTGCTTGGGAGCCTCTAAGAATTGCATACCTGCTGCTTATTGCCACTTTTCTGCAATAGACATTGGTGCACTGCCTCAGCTGGACAATGACAGTATTCGGCGGGCTCAATCCGCGATCCCATGATCAAAGCAGCTTTTAGAAGCCCTCTATGCAGGAAAAGATGTGTCCAAATTACGCCCACTGATTTGAGAACTGCACTGTTATACAAAGAAGGTCCTAAGTTGAAACTGATCAATAAACTGTTATACAGAGAAACAGTAGACAGAGGGGACAAGTAGACAAACAACAACTAGTGCTGCCACTGCTTTTCGAGACTCAGTACTGAGGTCCTTGCACAACCACATGGGGCACCTTGGTATAGACAGAACACTTGACTTGGTGAGATCCAGATTCTATTGGCCTAAGATGGGGCTGATGTGAGCAACACATTCGAACTTGTAGTCGCTGCTTACAGAGGAAAGCTTTGCCCCAGAGGGCTGCCCCCTTGTTAACATCACCACCCAGTGCACCCATGGAGCTGGTCTGTATTGATTTTCTGAGTTTGGAGTCAGATCAAAGAAATATCAGTAATGTGCTGGTGGTCACTGACCATTTCACGAGATATGCCCAAGCTTTCCCACCAAAGACCAGAAAGCATCCACTGTGGCCAAAGTACTGTAGAAAACTTTTTTGTTCACTATGGGGCTCCACAAAGAATCCATTCTGATCAAGGGAGAGACTTTGAGAGTCGTCTGATCAAAGAGATGCTTTCTCTGTGGGGAGTGCGAAAGTCCAGAACCACTCCTTACCACCCCCAGGGGGACCCACAGCCTGAACGTTTCAACCGCACTTTGCTAGATATGCTAGGCACCCTGCACCCAAAGGACAAGCCTAGATGGAGCCAACAAATTAGCACCCTGGTACATGCTTATAACTGCACCAAAGTGATGCCACTGGATTCTCCCCACCGCCTGATGTTTGGAAGAGAAGCTCGACTACCAGTAGATGTGTGTTTTGGGGTCTCTCTGATGGGGTTCAAGCTGACAACTATTTACAGTATGTGCAAAGTTAAAGGCCCAGCTAACTCATGCGTACCAACTGGCTCAAACCATGGCTGCCAAAAGAAATCTGGCCAACAAAGAAAGGTATGATAAAAGGTGAAAGCACAGGAACTCCAGGAGGGAGATCGGGTATTGCTAAGAAATCTGGGACTGCATGGCAAGCACAAGATTGCTGACAGATGGCACCATCTCCTCACATTGTAGTGGGCAAACTAGATGATCTGCCAGTGTACAAAGTAAGGCCTGAGAATAATTCAAAAGATGTAAAACAATGCATAGAAATCATTTACGCCCATTGGACAAATCTTAATTGAGTCTGAGCCCCTAGAAGATGCCCCTCTGGACCAGTGACTAGAGCTGCTGCTAAGAAAAGATCAAGAAAGTCTGCACCTACAGAAGCAAGTTAGAGTGTTCCTCCACAAGTCCCAGTTGAGCATGACTGTCAGTCCATGTCGGAAGAAAGTGAGAGTGACTTTGAATACTATCCTTCTTACTAACTGAGTCAATTGTTTCGGGCAATCCCTAGTCAATACTGGAGATGAAGCTGGGCCTTCTGGACTGTCTAAGCCCCAGCTTCATCCCTGGAGCCAATGCTCCCAGAAAGTGAAGTGCAAAGCATCAGATCAGATGAAATGGAATCATTGTGCATGGTTGAACTGTTTGAGTTTTCAGGGAGGAAAATGATAGATTGGGGCAGACTGGTGATACACCGAACAAGAAGAGTATTTTGAGTGCCCTGACAGTCCACTGCCAGTGTCCAAAAGTCTCCATGCAGCCAAATGTTGTGGACTCAGAAACTGTAACTCCTGGAGCTGAAAGTGCCCCAAGTTCTAGCCTCTCTACCCCAGGAGACTCCCTGACAAGTGAGGACAATGCTGAAAATGAGGCTCAGAGTGCAGAGACTGTAACAGTTCCCCTAGAAAGACTGGTCGAGCTGTAAAGCCTGTGGTGCACCTCAGTTATGATTCACTTGGGAGGCCTGTGGACTTGCCTCTCAATGTTGTCCATAAAGGAGTGTATGTGTCCCCGAGCTCATTGCCCAAACTGAGCATCAGTGCTAACTCAAGTTACTTGTGTTGCCTCTAGTATGGTGCCCTTGCCCCATCCAGCCCCAAGGTAACTGATAGGAAGGCCCTCTCTTCAGGTTTCATGTACAAGAGGTAATAACTTGAGTTATGGTACAATGTGTATGTAATACTGTGTAAAGAGTGACGTACTGCAATGTTTCAGAAATGTGTTCTTGGTAAATGATATATTGACTGATGATTACATATGCGAGCCTAATGCAAATGTATATGGTTGCAGTTGAAACTTATGGGTACTTGCTTGACGAGACGCCAAGCTTTCCCAGGCCAGGAAGGGTGTAACCCCGCAAATGGGGGTTCCCAAAAGACTTCCAGGAGCTTGCTTGAATGCTCCAAGCCTGAATGGTGTTTGGCATTTAAGCCATTTATCAGTGAGTGTTTTAGAACCTCTGGTACTGTCTTTAAGAGCTGTCTGCTTGCAGACATAATTAGTTTGTATGGGGACTGTGTGTTTCTTTGATTGAGTACCACTCAAGCTGCTGCCAATTCACTTCATTTTTGCAGTCACTAGGAGTGCAAGGAACCTATCTGAAAGATGTAACTGTTTGCCAGAAATTATTTAGAGTAATAATGAAATTACAGTTTGTCTAACCTGCTTTTGCAGTCAGAACTGTGTCTGCTAGTTCCCCATTCTAGTTTTGAACTGCTGAACTGGACCAATCAGTGTGGGTAAGCTAGCTCTAAAATGGTGCCTTGGACGAATCAGAACTTGGACTCATAATCTGAGCCAGCCACAAGAGGATTGTATGGGCAGTGACTCTGGGAGATGTAGTTTAGACTTCAGTGCCTTTTTGGACCAACAGCAGCAGTCTATTGTGAGTGACAGCCAATCCAGTCAAGAACTGGGAGGAACTCAAAGGAAGTGCCCGTTTTGTCGGTTGGAGTTTCAGTTGAGCTTTGGCAGTGAAGAAGGAAGGAGCCCTGTGCTTTTTCAGTGTGCAGTTTTAGTCAAAAACGTGTAAGGCCCAGAGTTCGGTCTGCAGCTTGTGTAACAGCTTGTTAGGACTGAATCCGTCCTGTGAAAAGAATCAAAGGATCTCTGAAGAGTAGAAACCAGGCTCACCCTGTAGAAGACTGGAGGAATTGCTGAAAATTGCACTCGATCTGTCAGGAACTGAATCTGCTGTGTGTTCTCCGGTATTGTGCAGTAATTGCGATCGGGATACAGATGCAGCCTGCCTGGTATAGTGCTTTCTTTTATATGGATGTGTGAAGAGGTTTGTGTACCTCAAGTGAGCCCTGCTGACATTGAAGGACCCTATCTTATTTGGAGGTCGTGAGTACTAATTCAGGGTCGCTCCCTGTTGAATTGCCACATTAAATCCAAATGGAATTACTGTACTGCTGACTGTTTAATTCTCCTTTTCTCTGTGTGAAAGGGCCTCTACCAGCTGCCACGGTTTGGACTAGCCACTAGGGCTTGGGTACCCAGGGACAGTAACTGATAGGGATAGGCCTGTGCACAGAGCCATAGGTAGATTATTAGAGTGATAAGCTAATTAACCTGATTTCTGTCCTTGTTATATCCCTAAATAAATCAGAGCTGCTTGTTTCAGCAAAGTTATACTGCCTTGAGGTATTTGTCTATGTTAAAGTACTGTACTGTGACTGTTGCACTGTATCTCATTTCACAGGAGGTCCCAGTGCGGAACCAGACCTGGGGTAAGTGTATACTGTGAAGGTAATTCTGATATATTGTGTGGACCACTAGTGGGAAGAAAGGGGTTGCAGTGTCCCAGAGGGCTGTGACCAAGTTAGTTTAACTATTGCAAACCCTGACCTCTGGGTGGAGGCACCCGCCATTGGATCCAGGCCCCTCAACCTGTTAGTGGCAAATCAGGCAGGGGTAGTAGCCCCTGGGATAGCGCCATCTAGGGGTTACATATACACGTACATGCTTGGATAAAATGGATTTATCACACTCCATTTATGTCCACCCCTATTGCATAAATTTACTTAATATTTATAACCCATCAGGGCTCTTTCTGTTTACTGCTCTGTGTTTTTAATTGTGAGCTGCCCTGGACCTTATACTGTTCTTTTTCTCCCCCAAATCCTTTTGTTAGCCCATGGTAATTTGACATTAGCTGCTGTGCGACTCTATTGTATGCAGTGCTTGCTGATTTCATGGTCCCCTCAGGGAGCCCACTGATTTCCCCGTTTGCCTCCCATCCACAGCTACTTTTAAGTCAATTTCAGGCATTGCCCTTCAGCTGCACTGTGGATTTTCCTTTGTGGCCCCTATCTTGTGCATTTGCTCTCCCAGTCCCTTTCTACCAGGCCCCTCAGGGCACCTACAGTCTGCCACCATGCAGCTTAGCTAAAGGTTCCTGCCACCTACCCACCCTCCTGACCCTCTTAACCTGCCCCATGGGTGCTCTTCACATGCCACTTTGTGGCTGATGGTAGAGGGAGGCATATTTGCTCTAGCCTCCCCCCCCCCCCTCCCAAAAATATCCCATCTTCATTTCCACACACATGGAGCAGGCTACAGCCTAAGCTCTGTGGGCTGAATCATAGACACATAGACCTTGATGGCAGATAAGAACTGCTTGGTCCACTCAGTCAGCCCATTTCCCTACCTAGTGGATAAGCTGCAGATCCTAGTTATCCAACAGCTGACTCAAGTCTGCCCCTTACCCCACCCCACTCATCATCTTTGTCAAGAGACACTTACTCTGCCCACTGGTCAGCTCCTGGTATCTGTCCCATGCCCCCTCGAATCCTTTCACCATTTTTGCGTACACCACCTCTTCCGGTAGTCTGTTCCAGGACTCCACCAACTTCTCAGTGATGTAATGCCCCCTCACATTGTCCCTAAACCATCCTTCTTCTAATCTTAGTTTATGATCTCTAGTTCTAGCACTTATTTTCCTTGCAAATAAGCTTCCCACTCTCACTTTACTAGTCTCCAGTGGGTGCAGATCCAATTCTCTCCACCTCTCCTCATAGGGCTTCCTATGCATAGCATGCACCATCTTGGTTGCCCTTGTCTGAACACTTTCGATCCTGTCTTATGTCCTGGTGTAGGTGAGGCCTCCAGAACTAAACCCCATACTCCAGGTGAGGCCTCACCATGGATTTATAAAGGTGCATCAGCACTTCCCTCTTTTTATACCCCTCCTTATGCACTCCTGCATTCTATTCACTTTGCCCACCACTGTGCTGCACTGGTTCTCCGTCTTAAGGTTATCTGAAATTATAATCCCCAGATCTCTCCTGCTGAGTTTCCTTATCCTATCCGTGTGTATATGGTTTGCGGGTTATTACACTAATGTGCATTACTGTACACATTTTGGCATTAAATTTCAGCTGCCAAGTTTCCAACCACCTCTCCAGAATCTTTCAGCCCTCCCTCACTGCCTCCACCTCCCCTACCAGGGTGTCTACCCTATTGCATATCTTCGTATCCTCTACAAATAGGCACACCTTCCTCTGCAGTTCCTCCACTATATCTAACATACTAAAAGCCAGCAGAATAGGCCTGATGGTCTGTTGTGTCTGCTCGGTAGCCAGCCTCTTAATGGGTGCTTTATTTCCCAACCAGCCCCAGAGAGGGTCATCCTCTGCTTCAGTTTACCCGTGTACCTGTCCCAATCCCTCTTGAATCCCTCCACTGTGCCCTCCTCCACCAGGCTCCTGGACAGTACATTCCAGGGCTCCGCCACCCTCTCAATGAAGTAATGTCTCCTGCATTCCCCCTTGTAATTTCCCCACTCTAGCTTCCACTCATGTCACCTGGTTGTTCCTCACCTTCTTTAGTCTGAACATCTCTTTGGCACCGCCCCCATTTATTCCTTTTACATATTTGAAGACCCCATCATGCCCCCCCATCTCTCCTCTCCTCCAGCGAGTACAGCCCAAACTCTTCCAGCCTTTCCTCATAGGGCCTTCCTCCCATGCCCTGAATCATCCTGGTTGCCCTACTCTGGACACTGTCTAGCAGTGTTACATCCTTCTTGAGGTGAGGAATCCAGAACTGCATGCAGTACTCGAGATGTGGGCTGACCAAGGCATCATACAGAGAGAGAATCACCTCCATCCTCCTGGACATAATCCCCCTGGCTATGCAGTATCCAGTTTGCTTTGGCTGCAGTTCTTCTGCAATTTTCAGTGTTATTCATTTTAATGTCTACCACCACCCCAGATCCCTCTCACTCGTGGCTTGCAGTATGACCACCCCCCTCAAGGGTATATACATGGCCCAGGTTTCTGACCCCCCAAATGCAGAACCCTACATTTCCCTACATTAAACCTCAGTCCCCACCTCCTTGACCACCCTTCCAGGGTATAAAGGTCCCTCTGGACTGTCTCTCTCACTTTGTCCCCATCCGCCAATTCTCCCACATTTGAGTCATCCGTAAAGAGACTCATCCTACTCTTAACTGCCCTCCCCTTTTCCAAGACATAGGTATTGAACAGCAGTGGCCCCAGTACCGAACCTTGGGGGACCCCACTGGTGACCTTCCTGGGGGAGGAGACTACCCTCCACTACCCTCTGTATTCGCCCTGTTAGCCAATTTTCTACCCATCTGAGCAACTGTCCTCTCACCCCCATCCCCCCCAATCTGAGCAGCTGTCCTCTCACCCCACCCCCCAGCTTTATTAGCAACCCATTTGGGGGTACCGAATCAAACGCCTTACTGAAATCCAGGTATAGGATGTCCTCCGGTCTATGCCGGTCCAGGGTCCCAGTCATAAAAATCTATTTGGTTGGTCTAACCTGATCTCCCTGGGATGAAACCATACTGTTTGTTATCCAGTTACCCCAACCTTTCCATCTGCCTCCTGAGCCTATCCTTGATAATGCCCTCTATTACTTTGCCCACCACAGACGTTAGGCTGACAGGTCTATAATTCCCCATCTCCTCTCTAGACCCCCCATTTGTGGATAGGCACCACATGAGCCACCCTCCAGTCTTGAAGCACCCATCCTGTCAGCAGAGAGGTGTTAGAGTGCTGCCAGTGGTGCTGCTAGCTCATCCGCCAATCCCTTCGTAACCCTCAGATGCAGCCCATCCAGCCCCGGTGCTGTATCAGTTTTTAGTATCCGAAGGGCCTCCCTCACCCTTTCCACTGTAATTTCTCCCTCCCAGCCCACCCCTCATTTAACCACCCATCCCCTTCTAGACTTGTCCCAGCCTGTACCCAACTTCTTTCAGTCCTCTAGACTCCATCTGACCTCTTGACTCTGCAGGATCCCCTGCCTTCCCCTGTAAATATCAAGGCAAAGTACTCATTTAGCACCTCTGCCTGATTCCTCCGCCTCCTGAGTCCATCCCTCCTCAGTCTTAATCATGCTGATCTGTGCCCTCCCTTTTCTCTTCTCCTTTGTGTATCTATAGAATTCCTTTTCTCCCCTCCGGATATACCTAGCCAGGTTTTGCTCCCTCCTCACCTTGGCTCCCCTTACCACTGTGGTGACCCTTCTAGCCATCAACTCACACCCCCTCTCCCTATCCCCCCAGAGCACTTAAAACATGCGTAAGCAGCTTTTTTTATCCCTCACTGCCTCCTGCACCTCCCTGGTCCACCAATATGGCTTGTTGGCTCTATCATGCTTACGCCTTACCTTTGTACAGGAGTTAGTAGTCTCCTGCAGCCCCTTCTTAATGGCCTCCCACATGCTGCCAGCATCCATGTCCAGCCTAATCTTGTCCAAGTTCCCCTGCAGAATCCTGCCCATGCCCACGAAGTCCGCCCCCCTGAAATCCACTACTACTGTATTAGAATGGTTATCCTCCCCCCCCAGATACAGCAGAAATCAGACCGCAGTGTGGTCACCACCTGCCAGTGGGCTGCACACCTCCAGGCCCTTTATCTGGTCACTGTCTGCTAGGACACAATCCAGTATCCACTCCTCCCTAGTAGGTTCCCCCACCTGCTGGACCAGGAAGGCATCCTGGAACACATCCATCAGTCTCTGTTCCCTGACCACAGAGGATGCCACAGTGTCCCAGTCTGTCCCCAGCATATTAAGGTCACCCATGATCACCACCATACCGGTTCCATGATCACAGTGCCCCTTGATGTTCTCAACTAGTTTGTCTTCCGGGACCTCTTCCATCATTGGGGGGTCTGTACACCACTCCTATTTTCAATCTTTTACCTCCCTTCATTTGTAGGTTTACCCAGATCTCCTCCACCGCCCCTACAGCCTCCTCCACTCCACTAACCACTATGTAATTTTTGACTATCAGCGCTACACCCTCTCCTCTTCCCTCCCTGAATATTTTGTAGCCCACCAAATTTAGGTCCCAATCATTTTTCTGAGTGGCCCATGTCTCCATAATTGCTGCCACATCCACTGATCCCTCAACCAGCATCGCCTGGAGCATTTTGTAGCCTGTGCTCCTGGCATTGATCAGGACCATCCTCCACCCCGACCCCTCTCCCTTCTCCAGTCATATTGACCCTGAGCAGTCCCTAGATGCCCTTTCCTGCACAGCTCTGGATGGATTTACATCGCAGTCACCTGCCTTCTTTTCATGCCCTAGACCTGGACCCTCGAGCAGCCCTCCTGGAGCCACTCTTTTACTTAACCCCCCCATTACAAGTTTAAACTCCACCTCTCGACTATGAATCCAGCAAACTTTAGTTTCAAGATCTTCCTCCCCTCCAAGTTGAGGTGTAGCCTATCCCCTGGCATATAACCCTTGTCCTCCCATGTATCCCCACAGTCCCCCACCAGCCTATACCCTTCTGCTCTGCACCAGTCCCTGAGCCACTGGTTCACACCTCTAAGTTTATGTTTGGTCTCCCCAGACGCCCTAGGTACTGGCAGAATCTCAAAGAAGGAGATTGCATTTCCTAGAGTGATAAACCCTGGCCAGTTCCCAGAATCTTGCCTGGATTTCTAGTTCACTGTTCCCTTCTAAGTCATTTGTTCAGAGATGTTTTAGGAAGTCTGGGGACTCCCCGCAATCCAATGCTATTGAGTATAGCTGGAATTTGGCTTATATACGGATAGGTCTGGAATACATTTAGCCTTGACTGGGCTGCTTTTTCCCTCCCCCGGCCCCTCCCACTGGATGCCCCAGGTCATGGAGTCACCCAGCAGGATCATCTTCACCCCACCCCACTTTACTGGCCCATTTGATTCCATCCAGGCTTTTCCTTCTGTCATCAACCCCCAGCTTACTTCTCTCAGCGTGGCTCAGTTGGTAGCACATCCACCTCTGGACCAGAAGGTCGTGGGTTCTCGTCCCACACCGGGATTGGACTTGCACCTAAAATTCGCTGGCATCAGAGTGCAGTATTGGGGGGTGCTGTACTGCTGGGATGTGCCATCCTTCAGATGAGACGGTAAACCGAGGTCCCTTCTGCCCATCCTGGTGTTGTCCTGGTGGGTGTCCAGGTGGAAGTCAAAGAACCTAGGGCACTCTTCGTAAAAGAGTAGGAAACATTCCCGGTGTCCTGGCCAACATTCCCCTTCCCATAAACCAGTTCATGCAATTATCCAGGCTGTGTGTGGGTGATGATGTGCGATATGGCCGCCACCACACATTCAGTCACTTCACTACCAGTCTAGCATTGCTTGTAAAGCACTTTGGATGTATGAAAAGCACTATATAAATGCTGATTCTTCTTCTTCTTGCCCCCCTCAGCCTGGGGATCACATGTCTGTGCTTGCCCTACTATGCTCATTCTTCTGCCTGTAGCTTCCAGCTTGCTCCTCCCCCCCCAACCTCCTGGGTGGCACAGATTGCCCCCCCACCCAGATCTCCGCGGACTCTCTTTCTGGGCTGGTATCCTCAGATCCCCCACGGGGTCTTCTCTGCTGCCTCCTGCCTCCAGTTCTGCATCCTTCACCCCATTTGCTGTGTTCCTCCCTACCCCATCTCCCTCCTCTCCACCTCATCTGATTTCTCCTGCCCTGAAGCTGGCCCATCTAGAGTATTCCTTATCCTTGGCTGACTTCCCTAACCTGGATGCTTGCTCGACCCTAGTCCTCCCTCCTCCCACCCTGGCTTCACACTGCACTCCCCCTTCCTCCCCACCTCCCTCCCACCTAGGCTAATGTCTCTTCTCCCCCCTTCTGTGGATCTGGCTCTCTCTCCTGCCCCATCTCCCCCAGCTTACTGACCAAACCCTCTCTGTCTGCCTGCTCCCCTCCTCCCGCCAGCCTCTCCAACTCATCTCCCGGATATAGCAGGGCGAATCGATTAGTAAGTGTGATGTTTGCCCCCGACTTGCTCTCTCCTGTCCCCCCCTCCTTCTGGTCAGCCACCTCCCTACTAAGTGATTTCCGTACATTGCTTGTTTCATGCCCCACCCCTCCTGAGTAACCATATGATCCTAGTCCACCTGTTCCTGGGTTATGCCATATTGGCCTCATCTACTCTCATGAGGTCCTTTCCACACCTTTCTTCCCCACCCCTCCCACTTTCCAGCTGCCTTCTGATCCCCTCTACCTCCTTCCTAAGACCTGCCAACTGAACACACACTGGGCACCCTCTGAACCTCCATGCCCAATTTAATATTATTACACCCCACACTCTGTACATCCAATCACTTCATCGAAGGTGCACGCCAACCCATTTCTGTCTACCCTCATTTTAGGTGAGCAATGCAGCCTTCTAACAGAAATAATTCAGTCAGTGTTACGACTAAACCCAAGCAGTTTGCCCCGATCTGATTACAGCAATTTTCCTCTTCTGACAGTAGCCAGTTTTCTAGCCCTGCGTAGACAGTTCACAAGCAAAATTAGCCCACCACAACACTAGACAGCTCAGAGGCCCTAGCAGTAATCAATTCACACACAGTTTGCCTACTCCCTCAGATGTAGTTGGCATACACAGTCATTTATACAGTCTGCTTCATTATGCTCCTTCCTGGTAGTAGTCGGATGTTGCCCAAGCAACACAGAGTACAGGACCCTTTTCCCCCAATCAATAACAATCCAGCTTCCTAGTGTTCCAGTTCACCCAATCTCGATTTGCCTCCTCCAAGTCTCCGCCCTCACCGACCATTTAATAGAAGTCGGGGCCAGGGTGGGTGGTGAAGAACAAAGAACAGCTCTCCTCCTTTGATTGCGACTGGACTATTTGCCTTTTATGGCCCAGTCACACAGTCAAAGGTTCATGCCCTATTCGCTGATTGGCCGCTCCTTCCTGAGTCACCGGCTTGCAAAGTTGTGACCTGATGTGGCCCCTGTATGCATGGTCGTCCCGCCAACAAGAGCTTTCTTTGTCATCACTGATGTGATCCATCCTCTCCCACTGTCGCCAGCCCCAGAATGTGACAAGCCTCCATCTGGAAAAACAGCTGTCTCCTCCCAATTGCAACTGGGCTAATCGTTGCAGATATTAAAAAAGGATGGGTCCCAGCACCGACCCCCGGGGCACACCACTCCCACCCTGGAATGCACCTCATTTACCTTATCACCACCCTCTGGTTTCAGTCCTTCAACCAGTTCTCCACCCACCTTATTTTCTGTCCCACCCCTAAGCCTTCCAGCTCATTTACCAGCCTTCTATGTGGCAAAGTGTCAAATGCCTAGCTGAAATCTGGGTAGGCCACATCCTCCTCCATCCACCTTCCTTGTTACCCAGTCAAAAAACTCAGTTAAGTTTGTCGGGCACAACCTCTCTCCCATA
Organism: Neoceratodus forsteri; assembly: GCA_016271365.2. Lineage (NCBI taxonomy): Eukaryota > Metazoa > Chordata > Ceratodontiformes > Ceratodontidae > Neoceratodus > Neoceratodus forsteri. The sequence continues at coordinate 24,483,471 of JADMNL010000035.1, read as the reverse complement.
AAACCTAACTGCCTTTGGTCCTGGAGGCAGTATAGCACATTGGGTAAAGGCTCGAGCTACAGTTCTGGAGACCTGGGTTTGAATCCAACAGCTGTCTAAGTGCATACTGTGTGATCCTGAGCAAGTTACTTGACTTCCTTGTGCTCCAGGTTGCATCAGAGACAAGCTTCAGCTGTGCTACTCCTGGTTAAACAGTGTTCCCTTCCCCCACTTCCCCTGTAGACCACTGACAATGAGGTGGTCCACTATTCTTTCCTTCAGCAGTATTTCCATTACTTTTCCCACTTTTGTAGTCAGGCTGACCAGTATGTAGTTCCTGCATCCTCCCTGTTAACACTTTTATATAGTGGGACCACATCAGCCCTCCTCCAATCCCTGGGCATGTCACCAGTTTACAAAGACAGGGTGAACAGGGTAGTCTGAGGCCCTACTAACACCTCCCTTAGCTCCCTCAGTGTCCAGGGGTGCATCGACTGGCCCATAGCCTTATTGCTGCCAGTTCCATGGAGGATCCTTTCTTTTTAAAGGACCTGTGTCCTTTCTGTGACTCTCCATCCTTATTACTTAATGCTGGCCTATTTCCTGCCCCCTGCTTTGTAAAAACCGAACAGAAGTATTTGTTCAGTATTTCTGCTTTTTGGTGGTCATCTTTCACCCTCCCTCCATCCACCCTTTTCAGACACTCCATATCTCCCCTTGCCTTCCTTTTCTCCCTGATGTACCTGCATGTAAAAGGTTTTGTCCCTCCTTACCACAGTACCCACTGGCTGGCTTGTGTCAAGGGTCCCACACAAGTGTGGGTCTGGTGCCAATGTGTACTTTGCATGTGGAGCCATTTTGGTTTGCCTGCTGTGTGCTGTAGTGTAGTGGATTATGATGAACTGGTTTTGCTTGTGTAACCCCTCACCCCTGCCTTTTTGTCAAAATGACAGGTGGCATGCTGTTGGTGCTGACAGCAGTACCTGGTGGGGACCTGGGTTCAGGAAGGATGAGGTTACTTGGCACAGGGGGACTTAGGTTTGGCTACTCTGCACAGGGGCATCCAAGTAAATCTGAACACAGGAAGCAATAACTGTAATGTCCAGAACCAGGAATGGATTTTACAGTGGCTTTTATTCACAACTAGCTGAACACAACAAAGCATAGATGGACCCCATGGGCTACATTTACTGGTAATGCAGATTAGAAACTACTACGCAGTCCACTTGAAGAATGAACCAATTATACTGTTTTCAGGCTCTGGACCTCACTAGGCACATGCAGCCTGACTTGCACGTTTTGGGTTACAGCCCGACTGGCCCGGCGCCCCTGCCGGCCAGTTGATCAGCAGTCCATTGGAAGAATGAACCCATTATCCTGTCATGGCTCCCCACACCACTTAGAGTCTGTGACTCCTAGAGAGATTTCCTCCTTACTTCTTCTGACTCCCATCTCACAAAGAGAATTTTCTTTACACTTGCTGTGGCTCCCCACACCACTTAGAGTCTGCGACTCCTAGAGAGATTTTCCCATTTGCAACCCACGTCTGGGTACTTCCCTCATCACTGGCCAAGTACATGAGGCAAAGTAGCAATCACAGCAGAAATCCGTAGAGGTGGACCTGGTTACTAAAGATGGGGGGTGTTCCCACCTCCAGCTCCCACAGCCCATACCCGGCCATTTCTCTGGAAAAACTGAATCTTCTGAATGTAGATTAAATGGTAGATGAACTGTCACATCCCTTCTACAATATTACTTGAATTCACACAGCACTCTAGCTTTTGACACTACTCCATTTGTTTGACCTAGTCCTATAGGCTTCCCAAATAGTAGTTCAATTCCTAGATTTAGTCACATATCCTAGGCTGAAGAAACACATTTTTTGCCCTCTCATGTTACAGCAAACACTCACCCTTTTGTTGCAGGTGCCCCACAGGCAAATCACAACTCTTCCAACACTCCAAACTAAGGCTGAACTGAATAGGCAGCTTTTTCCTTCTCCTTGCAGAATTAAGGGGATTGCCCCCTGGAATCTACATGGGGATCTTTACATCCCCCCCCCCGGAGGGAGGGACACTGAGACCCGAACAGCGGTCTCCACCACTTGAAGGCAAAACTGGAACTGCTCCTACTTGTTTGAAGGCAAACTGGAGACTACCTTCTTGTTTGAAAGCAAACAGGAGACTGACTGCTTTGAAAACTCTCAACGTTCTATCTAACTCCCTCTGCTGCAGATTCCAATGTGGCTTACGCAGCTGCGACAGTTCTATTGGTGATGTCATCACTCAGTCTCAGCTGAGACTGAGAACAGAGTGAGACAGTGTGAAAACCATTTAACTGGAGTTTCACAAGCTGCCTTCCCTGCCTACCACTAGGTCTTACTGGGATTCTAGTAACCCCGGGTAACAAGGGGTTACACTCAATTCTGCACTGACTGTTTCATTTGCAGCAGATCCTGGAGTCCTTTACAGTGGGAGATTGTCCTACAGTGCATGTTAAGAGTTTATATAGGCTCTCATCTTTTGTTTACTGGCCCCACTGTACTCCCTGGGCTAAGTTCTGTCACGGACTGACTTATCCCCTGGAGAAGAGCAGAAGTGGAAAACATCTGATCAGAGACTGTGGAAGCTCAAATGTGCACTGCAGGCTATTGGAACTTCTATTGCCTGTTGCTCTGGTGGCAGCTGCAGGGAGTTCTGGGACTGGTTGTGGCTGTGGATATCTGCCTAGAGATGGTCACAGTTGGCCTGCTGTGGTGTGCTATACTGCAATTGGTGGGAGGGTTCACGAGGGCATGGGATAAGCACAGAGGGCAACTAGAAACATAGAATTTGACAGCAAATAAGGGCCACTTGGCCCACCCAGTCTGCCCATTTCCCTACCTGATGGATAAGCTGCAGATTCTAGTTAATCAACAGCTTACTTCCTCCTGCCCCCCACAAAAATTGCCTTATGTCTGTCCCATGCATTCTTGAATTCTCCCACTGTTCCCGACTCCACAACCTCCTCAGAAAGGCTGTTCCATGCATTCACAACTCTCTGTGAAAAAATACTTTCTAACATTACCTCTGAGCCATCCCCCCGTCTTCAGATTGTGCCCCCTTATTCTTGTACATCTCTTCTTCTGAAAGATACTACCCTCTCGTACCTTGTTAATTCCCTTGAGATACTTGAAAGTTTCTATCATGTCCCCCCTCTCCCTCCTTTCCTCTAAGGTGTACATATTAAGTTGCTTTAGTCTCTCCTCATATGTCTTGGTGCAAACCTTGCACCATTTTAGTTCTCCTCCTCTGAACAGCCTCACTCTGTCTATGTCTTTGCGGAGATGGGGTCTCAGGGGAGTCGTGCAGTGCTCAGATAAGGGTCTCACTAACTGTCTGTAGAGAGAAGCGAGAGAGATAATTTCTGTTTTCACTGTTGATGCCTCTTCCTATGCATCCCAGTATCCCCTCAGCCCTCTTTACTGCCTTCTCACATTACTTGCCCACATTTAGGTCATCTGATATAATTACTCCTAGGGCTCTTTCGATTTTTGTTGTTATTAACTCACCCCCCATTGTGTACTCTTCCCTTGGGTTTTTGTTTCCCTGATGCATTACCTTGCACTTCTTTGCATTGAATCTGAGCTGCCACGTATTTGACCATTCCTCCAACCTTGCCAAGTCCCTTTTCATTCTATCCACCCCACCTTGTGCATCAACCCTGTTACAGGTCTTTGTGTTATCTGCAAAGAGGCATACCTTTCTTTCCAGGTGCTCTCCAATGTCACTTATAAAAATATTAAAGAGGACCGGTCCCAGTACCAAACCCTGTGGTGCCCCACCTGTTACCATCCTTTCTTCACTGTGGACTCCGTTTACTATTACCTTTTGTGTCCTGTTGTCCAGCCAGTTTTTTATCCAGGCTACCACCTTGGGACCCACTCCAAGGCTGGCTAACTTGTATATTAATCTTTTGTGTGAGACTGTGTCGAATGCCTTGCTAAAATCTAGGTAGACCATATCCACAGCCCCTCCCTGGTCTACTACTTTGTTCACCCAGTCAGAGAAATATATTAGGTTCTTCTGACATGACCTTCCTGCTGTGAAACCATGCCTTCTTGGGTCCTGTGCCCCACTGGCCTCTAGGTACTCAACAGTTCTTTCCTTCAGAAGTGATTCCATCATTTTCCCTACCACTGAAGTCAAACGAACTGGTCTATAGTTTCCTGACTCTGCCTTGTTCCCACTTTTGTGAAGTGGAATCACATTTGCCCTCCTCCAGTCTTCAGGTACCACTCCATCCTCCCATGATTTGTTAAAAAGAGTAGTCAGTGGTGTTACTAGTTCTACCCTTAGTTATTTTAGTATTCTTGGGTGAATTCCATCAGGTCCCATTGCTTTGTCCACCCTCAGTTTCAAGAGTTCTTTCAAAACCCTTTCTTCTGTGAATGGACAGGTATCAACCTCCCTATTCAGAGTTTCTCCCTTGTTTGATTTAGGCACCCCCCCTCCTCATCTGTGGTAAATACTGAGCAGAAATATTCATTCAGTATCCCTGCTTTTTCACTGTCACCCTCTGCCCACATTCCTTCCCCTTTATTAAGTATCTGTATACCTCCGTTGGTCTTTCTTCACTCCCTAATGGCACTGGGGACTACAGAAAAGGACTAGTGGATATCTAGGCAAACTGGGCAGACTAGGTGGGCTTGCGGTCCTTTTCTGCTGTCACATACCTATGTTCCTATGTATTCTACAGGCAGATTGGGAAAAGGGAGTGGGGATCCACTACACCACCAGGGAAGCATTCATTGTGCTTTAAATATCTGTCCCTTGGTGTCTTTATCCTGCCCTGTGTTGATTGATGTGTGGAGCAACATAACCTCTTATCCCCAAAAAAGATCAGTTCTAGGGGCACAGGGGCAAGGAGTCTTCCTCCCTCCCCCAACCGTGACATCCCCTGAGTGACCGAGTCCATTCTAAAAGCCAGGTTGATGGTATGGTACAGGTCTGGTATCCCTCCCCCCAACCCACTTTTTTTATTTTAACCTCTACAGAGCCTTCCCAACTGATCCAGCTGATCAGTATGTTTTTTTTCATACTGAACCATTTTCCCTTTTATATCTACAGGTCTGAGAGGACATTGGCCAGAAGTAGGAGGACACTGACCATACGTATCAGATAAGTATTGTTTTTTTGTTTACCCTACATTGTTTGTCATATAGTAGTTCATAATGAGCTGTAGATCCTTTGTGAGCCCATTGCTGTTCTTGTTTTACAGGTACTAATGGCTGCTATAGGAGGCACTCGGTTGGAGCTGTACCTTGTGCTTTAGAAAGGAGGCTATGGGCTGGGGGATATGGGATGGGCATTAAGGTTGGGAACACCACACAACCAAGTTGCCAAGACTCGTGATGCTCAAACCCTTTTTTAATTTTCTTGCTTTGTGTGCTTTGCATTCTAATGCCTGCATTAATGTAGTGTTTTTGTTTTGCAACAAGTACTATTTCATGTGTGTGTATGTGTAATAGACAACCCACTGTAGGGTGTGCGGTCATGCTATGATATACGCATACCTTGGTGTGCGTTGTTACACATGAGGCTGCAGGCAGAGTGCATCAACCACCCAAGCTGTGCATATATCATTGCGTGACTGCACACCCAACCGTGGGTTATCGATCTCATAAAATGGCAAAATTGTTTTGGAGGGGGGTAAAAGTGCAGGTGTGTGGTCGCATTCTGATATACACACGGTCACCTGAAGGTGTCTGTCCAATGCAATTGATAATCCCATTATACATATAATATACACACACACACACACACACACACACACACACATTTCACTCGAACAGCCCCTTGATACTGAAAATCATTTCTAGGGACGTGGATATGTTGTTCAATCCACACTTATTGGCAGGTTCCTTGCCACTTTAAATCTTGCCAGAAGGCATTCAAGCCGACTCTTCCCACCCACCCAGGTGGTAAAACTCTTGGCTCCGCCCCATGATGCCAGATCTTCCTTACCGCTTGGAAGCTCACGTTCCCTCCTTAGCGCCCTGCGCTTTAGGCCTGGATCCACACTTTTCTGTTAATCCAAAACTAATTCTCAAATTTACAAGACTTCAGTCTTTTTCCCTCACAGCTGCGATGGACAAATTGACTCCCGGATTTCATCGGTGCCCCTGTGGGCAGAAAATGTCCCGGACCAACCCGCACTCCACGTGCTTTTACTGCATAGGACTCAGCCACGATTTGCAGGCTTGCGATTTGTGCAAATCCTTTTCAGCTTCGGACTTGGAGGATTGTGCTGCTCAACTTCTTTTGTGGCACCCTGAAAAATTATATCCACTGGTCAAGTCGAAGGTGGCCCGTTGGGTGGTGTCAGGTGGTGGGCTCTGCAGAACAGTTGAAGCAGATGATCGCCCTTGAGGAGGAGGTGACCCAGGCCGCATCTTCTTCCTCCTTGGTTGTGGCATTTATCTCACTCTCCTTGGGCTCTTCATATACATATCCTTATCTGGTCTTCCATAGGGACAAGGTTGTCCTGCACCCCCATCCGAAATTCCTTCCGAAGGTGGTGTTGGAGTTTCACCTTAACCAGGTATTGATCTGCCAGTGTTCTACCCCAATCACACCTCGGAGGCAGAATATAGGCTTCATACTCTGGACCCTAGAAGGGCGCTCTCTTAGTATAAGGAGCGGACAGCTGAAGTTTGGGGATAGGTTCACCAGCTATTTGTCACCTACACTGAAGCCACACCTGGCAGACCTGTAGCCAAGCAGACGATAGGCAGGTGGGTCACCTCCTGCATAGATCTCTGCTATAAGTTGGTGGGCATGGAGCTTCCCAAAGGGATAAGAGCTCATTCTACCCACCATACCACTGCTTCGGTGGCTGCTTCCTGGGATGTCCCTATCCAGGAAATCTTCAGGGCTGCTACCTGGAAGTCAGCACACACCTTCATTACCCACTACCACATTGACCTTGAGTCATGCCGGGATGCTGGTTTTGGGACCTCGTTTCTCCAGTCCTTATTTCCTAAGTAGGGGGTGCGTGCCTTGCCTCCCTCCTCCTGGAGAACTACTAGGAATCTGACAATAAGTGTGGATTGAACAACATATCCACGTCCCTAGAAATACAAGTTACTCACCTGTAACAGGAGTTCTGGGAGTGGTATATGTTGTTCGTCCACACAACCCACTCAACCTCCCTGGCTTTGACGCACAACCTGGCTTCCAGTGGGCTAGATCTGGCATCATGGGGTGGAGCAGAGAGTTTTACCACCTGGGTGGGTGGGAGGAGACAGCTTGAAGACCTTCCAGGAAGATTTAAAGCGGCAAGGAACCTGCCAATAAGTGTGGATGAACAACATATACCACTCCTAGAACTCCTATTACAGGTGAGTAACCTGTATTTTTTTCACCGTGCAAGTGCTCCCAATCTGAAGAGGCTCTCTTCTCCTTTTGAAGATAAACCTGGAAATACTTGTGAGGCCCTACATGTCAAGGAGGCTCCCATACCATTTTCTGTAGACCAGAATCATCCCTTTTTCACAAATCCATTTTCTGCAAACCAGAACCATTGGTGGTCATTCCTTTAACTAAATGTCCACCCCCCCTTGTGACTTTGAGTCAACCATGGGGTAACAGACTTTAGTACCTCCTATAGACATAACCCCCAAGATCTCCATCTTCTTTGGAATTCAGAGACGACTTTCTCACTCAGGAACCCTTAAGCAAAGCTTCCTCTGCTGAGATTGCAGATACTTGATGAATACTTGCATTTTTGTTGAATTTTATGTGACATCATCTTTAATGCAGCCTAATACACTGAAACAGAACTGCAACACTGCTGACAGGAGTGCTACTAAAATCACACTGCACTACAGGTGTTGATGCAGTGCTAATTAACACAATTCTCACACACTGAAAAAGCAATGCAACACTGCTTCAGGCACTGTTGCTGACAAAACACTGCTTCAGCCAGTATTGCTGCACCAACACTTCTTCAGGCACTGTTGATGACAAAACACTGCTACTTGCAGTACTTTTGCAGTGTGATTGCAGTGCTAATTAACATAATTCACACACACTGTCAGCATTGCATGCACACCAACAAAGACCTGAAGATGCACAAATGAAACACTGATGGACTGCACTGTGGAATGACGTGTGCAGGGAGTGTACACTGCTACTGTAACACTGAAATAACACCATATAGTGACTATTTGAACACTTCACTTCCCTCTGGGTTTCTAACCTAAAAACACTTCATACAGCTAATATGATTAAAGCAAAGGGCTGAGCATGTAAACATTTGCTCTACAAAAGAAGACTCACAATAATTAAATTTCCTAAGAAGTGACTGACAGGTAGTTTGCTAGAAAAAGAGACCACAAGGGGCTGCTGTCTCCCTATAGAGAATGCTCAGAGAAGCACCAGAGTTGGAGGAGCCAACATCCAATTCTTCTACTGAGCAAGCTGCAGCTTACCAGGCCACTGAACAGTAACATTACACTCTATTTTGAGCCACAGTATTACTATTTATATGACAGCAAATCCACCTAAACTAAGCTATGAACCAGCATATCAGTATTTTGAGAGGGAAATAGTAATTCCTGGTTTTATGTTTTTTAAAAGGTACTACTTTGGGTCTGGTTTTGTTTAAGCATTACTGTATTTATGCATACAGGTTTTGGAAACCTGGGCTATTATTAGGAATGCCTCACTTTCCCTCTTCATCTTATAAACTGGTCTAATGCATTTTGTAGCTTCATTAGCTTAATTCCTGCTATATTGCAACTTTAGACTGCTGCACAGTTCAATTACAAACTCCCAACCAGACTGCGACTGAAAGATGCTAACAGCTTTTACAGGTTGTACCTTGTATTTGGTTTCAGACTGACCTAGACAACACTTCATAACATTAGAGACCCCTGCCATTTGAATTGCTGAAATGACCGGCTCCAGATTTTTCCGGTGTGTCTCCCAGTCAAAGCTAAACACTACCACATCATCAAGGTATGCGGTGCATAGGTCTGCATAGGGACTAAGTATTTGGTCCATGAAGTGTTGAAAAGTCACAGGTGCTCCATGGAGACCAAGTGGCACTGTTACAAATTCAAATAACCCTATAGGTGTGCTAAATGCAGTTTTCTCTCAAGATTGTGGTGTAAGAGGAATCTGCTAGTAGCCTTTGATGACATCTAGTGTTGAAATAAAGGCAGCATTCCCCAAACGATCAATAATATTGTCTATCCTGGTCATATGGTACTTGTCTAACAGGGAGACGGCATTCACTTTCTGGAAATCTAGACAGAGGCAGATACCCCCTTCCTTCTTTTTTACTTCAACAATGGGGGATGACCATGCGCTACATGAGGGTGTGATGATACCCATTTGCTCCACTTTTCTCACTTCTGTTATGATCTCATCCCTGACATGTACGGGTAATCTGTATGGTTTCAAACAACATGAAGTCTTGCTGTATTCTGAGACATGCAGTTAGCCCCTGCACTGGAACTGCCCCCGGAGAGGAAAGAGTTAACTGTATGCTGGAAGCATAGAATGTTGAGCTCGAGCTCGGTTCAAACCACTGTCTGCTGCACTTGAAGTGTAACCATCAGATCCTTTACTCCGCCTAGCTGAACAGTCGCTTCGGAGATCTCATCATCTCTTTCAGTTCGATCTCAGAAAAATATTGGTTTTAACCGTACTTTTCTTGTTTTTCATTGGTTCAGAACCCTGTCTGTGGTACAGTAAGTGCTTAGGGTAGTGAACTAGTGTTTATTCCGATTTCTTCTTGTGTGGAAATTGTAAAAAAAAATAAATAAATAAATAAAACTGAGTTTTTTTGGTCGGTTCGGCTGAACAGACCATTTGGTTCTTTATTTTGTCTGTTTCTGTTTAGTATGAGGTACCGGTCCTTATCGGTTCTAAAAAAAACCCATGTTTTAGCATTTTTTTCAGATACCTGTAACAGGGTTAGTAACCGATAAGGGAGTCTTGCCTGGCTGAAGTCGAGTAAAGGGTAAGTTTGGTTAGGATTACCAAGTCTGAGAAACCCAAGAGAAAAACCAGGCCCACTGGATTTCAACACTGTAATGTGTGTGGGGAGGCCTTTGCTAAGGCTGATCCCCATAACAACTGTAGTTATTGTCTGGGGTTTGACCACTTCGATTCAGACTGCAAAATCTGTAAACATTTCCCTCCAACCAGCCTGGAAAAAAGATTGGGCAGGCTGAGGGATAAGAAGGCAACTAAGTCCGCTGACCCGGATGGCCAGCCAGGTTCAGTTCTGACTGAACCCGAGGGAGTGCCCTCTGATCAGGGCGATACTTCTTCAGGCAAAAGGAGAACCGATCCCGAGGGGTCGGTGCTGGTAAAAAGGAGAAAGGAGAAAGCAGCTGGGTTGGATCCAGAAACGCAACTTCCAACAGACGACGAAATTGCCAGGGCAATTAAAATTGTGGAATCGCTCCATTCGGTACCAACTGATCTGGCGCCATTAGGGAGACGTTCCATTCGGTCGGTTCCCTGGTTCTGGATTATTCCCCTGAAGATTACTATGACCGGACTTGGAGGAGGAAGAAGATTATTTTGATGATGGTGATGAGGATATAAGAGGTCTAGATGAGCCCATTGAACCAGACATCTCCCCAGACAGACCTTCTGGTGTTTCCCCTCCTAGGCTTTAAGTCCCCTCCCCACTTCAGGTTTTACAGGAAAGTGGCAGAACCCCTCCAGCTTCCCTTGGTTGAAGCTGTTGTGGAGCTAGAGGAGCCTGACTATTTGGAGATGATGGACATCCCAGAATCCAAGAGATTGTTTATTCCACTCCATAAATCTTTTGGGAAACAGACACAAAGACTTCTTAAAATTCCTAATTCTTTACCTCCTGTGGACAAGCAAATGGACAAGAGGTGCGTGTTGTCAGGCACAGGTATGGATTTCTTGTACCAGCAATGCAGCCATGTTGGGGTTATGCAGGCTACAGCCTATGATAAGGCTAGCATACCCTTGGCATCACACCCCCCAGATAAGGATTCCAGGAAGATGGATGCTATAGCAAAAAAAAACAGCATCTGGCATCCTCTTTGGGACACAGGCAGGCTAATTACATGGCCTATGCAACCAGATACCAGAAGTCCAGATGGGATTCTGTTCTGGAACTGGCTAAACAGGCTTCCCCCCAGCTAGCCAAGGAGCTGGAGGAGGTGGTTGCAGATGGGATAGAGGCATCAAAGATCCAATTTCATGCTGCTGTGGACTCCATGATGTATCATCAAGAGTCATGGCTACATCTGTGGCTCTTAGGAGAATGGCTTGGCTCAGATGTACTAGCCTCTCACAGGATACCCAGGATAAGGCCATGGATTTTCCTGTGGTGGATCATTATCTGTTTGGGGAGCAGATAGAGAATTGCATGAAGAAAATGGATGAGTATAGGAACACCTACAGGAGTGCACAGGCCAAGTAAAGGCAGGCAACTCCTCAGAAGCAGCAAGCTCGGGGCAGGCCTTTTTACAGGCCTTTCTACCAAGCACAGGCCTCTTCACCCTTTTCCCAGAGGGGGTTCTTCAGAGGGAAGGGCAGAAACGGGGTGATCAGAGATGCAGCTTCCTCTCAGCCCAGGGCTCCTGCCAAGCAGACACCTACATGTGCCAGCTCAGGCAGACTCCCTCATCCCTGTAGGAGGCAGGCTGGCTTACTACTCCCAGGCCTGGAAGTCTAACCTCTGACAAATGGGTCCTGGAGGTGGTAAGCCAGGGACTGGCCCTCAGTTTCAAAAAAATTTCCAAAGCTCAGGGTCAGGTCCTTCCCACCTGCAAACATTTCCAAAACCATTGCCCTAGAGGCAGAGATTTCCTCCATACTGGCCCTCAGGGCCATAGAGAGAGTTCCTACATTATACGGGGCAAAGGTCTGTACTCAAGGTACTTCCTTGCCCCCAAAAAGTCGGGGGAGTGGTGACCCATCCTAGACCCAAGATATTTAAACAAACACTTAGTCAAGCCAAGATTCAAAATGGTGACTCTAGGAGTGATTCTTCCCTCTCTTGAGGTCAGGAGACTGGCCATCCTCCCTGGACCTCAAGGATGCCTACTTTCACATTCCTATCAGGTGCTCCCACAGAAAGTACCTCAGGTTCCAACTGCCCTCAGGTCATTATCAGTTCAGAGCAATGCCCTTTGGCCTAACCTCAGCTCCAAGGGTGTTCACAAAATACCTGGCAACAGTAGTGGCTTTTCTCACGAGACAAAACATCTCCATTTTCCTCCTACCTGGACAATTGGCTCATTGTCGGGCAATCTCCAGACCAAGTCAAGTCAAACCTGCAAGTGATTCAGCAGTTACTCACTTCCCTGGGGTTCCTCCTCAATCTTCCAAAGTCAATTCTCGAACCTGTGCAACTCCTCACTTTTATAGGGATAGTGTTGGGCACTGTGCAGGCAAAAGCTTTTCTCCCTTTGGCAAGGGTGAAAGCCCTTGCAGGCCTGGCTTCTTCCTTCAGGCCTCTGGTATCTCGACCAGCAAGGCATTTTCTACCACTCCTGCATCACATGGCAGCCTCCACGACAGTGGTGCAGAGTGCAAGATTCCAGATGAGGGACATTCAGTTCCATCTGCGGTCCTTTTGGTCTCAGAAGAAAGACCTTTTGACCAAACTGGTGCCAGTGACTCACACTCTGATCCAGGCTCTCCAGTGGTGGTTGGATCAGGACAACCTTAGGCAGGGATCCCTTTCATCACCCAGACACATTCGGTGGTACTAACCACAGATGTGTCTCACCTGGGGTGGGGGGGCACATTTGGGAACACTCACTGCACAAGGAGTGTGGTCCCCTCAGGAGTCTGTTTCATATCAGTCTTTTGGAGTTCAGAGCCATTTACCTGGCTCTTCAAGCTTTCTCGAATTCAGTACAGAACAAGGTGGTTCAGATCAGTCAGAACAGATAACACCACCATCATGTGGTACATCAACAAGCAGGAAGGCACTCTGTCCATGGCCTTGTGCACAGAGGCCATGAAACTATGGTCTCTAGCCTATTCTCTAAAGACATCCCTGGTAGCTGTCCACCTTCCAGGGAAGGACAATGTGCTAGCAGATGCCCTGAGCAGGATATCACAAGGACACAACGAATGGTGCCTGGATTCCTTGGTGTTGATGGTACTTTTTAAGGTGGGGCATTCCTGAGATCTGTTTGCAGCACCAGACAATCAACTTCCTCTGTCCTGTTGCAGACCTCCAGTCATGGGCTCAATCCCCCTGGATGCTCTGGTTCTGGAATGGGAGGGGAAATTTCTCTATGCCTTTCCTCCCTTTCCTTTCCTGTTCAAGGTACTGGTCAAGATAATGTTACAACCATGCACAGTGATTCTGATTGTGCCAGTCTGGGCCAGGCAGCTGTGATATCCTCTATTGATGTCTCTGACAGCCCATCTCCCTCTGTCTCTTCCCAAGAAACACAATCTACTGACATCTTCTCTGGGAAGGATATGGTACCCAAACCTCAAGGCTTGACTCTTGAAGAACTAGAATGTGCAAGCCTGCATCTGTTTCAAGGGGTTTTAGATATCCTTAAGGCTTCTAGAAAACCTGCCACCAGAAAAACTTGCCTCCAAATGGAAGATTCACTATTTGATGCTCAAACAGGGATGTACTACCAGATACTGCCAACCTGGCTACAGTTCTGGATTATCTGGTTCACCTTAATGGACTATGACTCAGACTGGCCACTCTAAAAGTGCATTTAGCAGCTGTTCCTGCATTTCTTATCAGTGGGGAAAGTTTCCACTTTAGCATCTCACCCTGTTTTTTGTAAGTTCTTTAAAGGTTTGCTTCATATTAACCCTCCCTTTAGGGATCCTACTTCTGCCTGGGATCTCAATGTCTGCATTGCCCAACTTATGCGGCCCCCTTTCAAGTCTTTGGCCTCAGCAGAACTTAAGTACTTGACTTGTAAAACTGTGTTCCTGGTAGCCTATTACATCTGCCAGATGTATCAGTGAGCTACAAGCTCTGTCAGTAGATACTGATTTTATTTCTTTCCATAGAGATAAGGTGGTCCTTAGAACCAACAGGAAGTTTTTACCCAAGGTGGTTTCAGATTTTCATCTGAACCAGTCCATGTCTCTTCCTGTGTTTTTAACTGATCATTCTTCTTCAGGTGAGAGAAGACTACACAGTTTGGACATTAAGAGGGCACTTAGTTACTACATTGAGCATACTAAGGCCCTTAGATTTGACTGTCCCCAGTTATTTCTCACTTATGGTGAAGTGGGAAAGGGTAAACCTGCCACTAAGAGAATTGCCAGGCGGACTGTCTCCTGTATACAGTTCTGCTATGAAAAGCTAGGTAAGAATTCTCCCTCAGGCCTGAGGGCTCATTCTACTAGAGGTACAGCTGCTTCTCTGGCTGCGGCCAGGGATATACCCTTGCTAGAGATATGCAAAGCAGCCACCTGGAAAACAGTCCATATTTTCACCAAGCATTACTCCAGGCTAGGAGTGATGCTAGGTTTGGCACAGCAGTGCTACAGAGCCTATTCCCAAAATAGGTTTGGTACCCTCTTCCTTGGAGGTACTGCTTGGAAGTCTGTATATGTCAGAAAACAGCAAGACGTCATGTTGTTTGAAGAAAAAATTACTCACCTTAGTAAATGTGTTTCTTCTAATGGAGTCTTGCTGTATTCTGACCCTCCTCCTCCTCCTCCCTGCTCCCCTCAGAACCTAGTGTTTTGGGAAGTGGTCTGGCAGGGGCAGTGTTGCACCCCGGTGGTGTCACTGGCACTCTTCACCTTTTAGAAAAGGGCATTCTTTGTTTAGTTGTTAACCGGTTGTAGCTATTTTGTAATGTTCACTACCTGGTTAGCTTTTGGGGTTCTCTCGACTGGAGTCTTTACGGGACCCACAAAATATATGGTTGCCTGTTGGCTAATGTATTTTGCAATTTCCACATAGTAGGTGTAGCTAGTTAGTTAGTAGCTCGTAAGAATCTGACAGTAACACTTCAAGTCCAGCAGACAGTGGTTTGAACAGAGCTCGAGCTCAATGTTCTATGCTTCCAGCATAGAGTTAACTCCTTCCACTCCGGGGCAGTTCAAGTGCTGGGGCTAACTGCATATGTCAGAATACAGCAAGACTCCATTAGAAGAAACATAATTACTAAGGTGAGTAATTTTTTCTTTTGGTACAAAGGGGTATTTTGTGTGACTGTAATGTCATGCTCAATACCGATCGCTCACCTGGCACAGAAGTCAAAGTCTTAGAAAAAGTGTTCAACACATGTTGCGTCTGTTCATGTTGTTGTGTAGTCAATACTGGGTTTGTGTACACTTCTTGTAATTGACCAGCTTGTTCCAGTGTACTATATGTAACCCCCAGGGGGCACTATCCCAAGGGCTACTACCCCTGCCTGTTCCACCTGTAACAGGGTGAGGGGCCTAGATCCATTGGCGGGTGCCTCCACCCAGAGGTCTGGGTTAGAACAGTCGAGGTTGACTTGGTCACAGCACTCTGGGTTGCTGCAACCCCCCCTTTCTCCCCACTAGTGGCCCACACGGTTCAATTACAGTGTCCTTACCATACACACTTACACCCAGGCTCAAACCACTCAGCTCACTCCAGGGACCCCCTGAAAAGTAAGGTGCAGTTACACAATATTCACTGGGCAGTAATTCACCATTAATACACAAACTAGCCAGTGTACCTTTGCAAAACAAGCAATCTGATTTATTCAAGGGGAGATAAGGACTGGGGAGGATCAAGTTAATTGGCTTACCACCACAATATACGAGTATCTACCTAGGGCTCTGTGCACAGGCCTAACCTATAAGTTACTGTCTATGGGTACCCAAGCCCTAACGGCTAGTTCCTCGATGCAGCTGGTTGGGGCCCTGACACAGAAACAGGCATGAGAATCCTACGAAGATGAAATAGAGCCAGCTGGCTCAGTTAGTGAAGTCAGCAAAGTAACCAGACGATCTTGCCCTTATTAGGAACATTTGACAGGGAGCTACCCTGATTTAGTACTTACGACTCCAGAAGCCCTCACACCACTTACAGGACCGAGCCTGGACTCCAAACTCTTCTCTACACATTTATATGAAAAGCAACAGAAGGGTACCACACCAGGCAGCTGCTTCTAGGGCCCAACCAAACTCACAGCTAATCAGAAGTCTCACCGCAGCTTCACTTTTCCTGACAGACCGAGCGCGATTCAGCAGATTCTCCAGTCCTCTACAGGGTGAGCCTGGTAGGTAGCTGCGCTCCTGCACAGCCTCCTCTTACCGCTGCCCAGTGGAGTTAGTCTGAACTTGCTGGCAATTCCAAGAGCCTGACATTGCCCTTACAAGTGCTTCCCGCGCAAAAACTCAATGGCGCAGGAACCCAGAGCTCCGACCTCACTCACAGCCACAACGTCTCTGCCTCTTGGCAGTATGGGACAATCCTCTCAGTTCGGGCGTCACCCAATTCCATTGGTGGGCTGCTGATGCCAGTCACTTAATTTTGCCCTAACTGGTGCAAAGAGGCACCATGGTCCAGACTTCACTTCCCAGAATTACTAGCTGTGTCTTCATTGGTCAGCCGGCTCACTAGAATCTCCTAATTCTGGTTGGTCAAACAGATCTCCATTTTAGGGTCCCCCCCATTTCCCATTGGCCCATTTCTATAACCCAGGTCTAAAATGGAGAGGCCAAGTGCACACAGTACCAGCTGCAAAAGAAGCAGGTTAGACAAACTGTAATTCCATTTAATACTCTAATTAGTTATAGCCAAACAGTTGCATCTTTCAAAGGGGCTCCCGTTGCGCTTTTCAGCGACTACATGAAGGGAGCAATTTCCCTGCAGCTTAGGTGGGATCCGAACAGGGAAACCCCAGTCCCCCCATTCAAACCACTAAAACCTGCGAGCAGGCAACTATTAAAGAGACAGTACTGGAGGCTGTAAAAGCACTCACTACGCCAGCATCTAGCGGCCTTACGCTGAACACCAATTTGGCATAGAGCATTTAGACAAGCTCCAGAAACACTTTTAGGAACTCCCAGTTATAGGAGGGTTACACCCTTCCTGGCCTGGAAAGAACTTGGCGACTGTGCCAAGTAGTTACCCTTAAATCACTTTAAGGCAAAACTGTTTGAATTAACAGCACATTAAACTGTTGATTGCACACATCACATAGTTTACTTTTGACCTATACAACAGTACGCATATTACAACCCCTTTCTTTTATACATCAGGTCATTTCTTCCTGGCTATGCCACTTGGATAAAGGGGGCCCTTCTCTATCCCCTACCTGAGGTCTGACTGGGGCAGTAGCACTATTCTCAGAGGGTAATACTAACAGTTGGGCATTGTCCCCCAAAACTAACTTGGGCAATGAACTTGGAGACATAGACCCCCTTATGGACTACATTTAATGTCAGGTCCACAGGCTGACCCAGAGACTCATAACTTAACCTTATTACAGACTGCACTTCTCGGCCAGTGTGTCTAGGGGTCTCAGTAAAATCTGCTACAGGCCCTGTCTCTATTTCTGCCTCATTGAGGTTAGTAGAGGGAACCTCCACATGAGATGAGGACCCCATACCCATAGTACTTTCAGGGACATGACCCTCTATATCAGGACCCCACTGCTTAGTTCAGTCAAGGGCACTTCTGGCACTACGGGGATGCTATCAGGGCACTCAAAGTATTCTTCTTGCTGAGGCGTACCCCGAACAGGTTCCCACATCACTTTCTTCTTCTGAAAAGTCAGACAGTTCAGCCAGCCCAGATAACTCAGCCAGACTCATAGACCCCACTTCTCCAGCTTTGAGGCCACTCGCTTCATCCTTGGGAAGCATGGGCTCCAGAGACAAAGCTGGGGGCTCAGACAGTCCATAAAGCCCAACTTCATCCCCAGAGTGAGCTAGGGGGTTGCCCTTAAAAAGTTGACTCAGTTCATAAGAGGGGTAATACTCCACATCATGTTCACTGTCTTCAGCCACAGATGGGGCAACAATTTCAGCAGAGGGGAGAGGAGAAGGCTCCCGGGGTTTAAGTTCTGAGGAGTCAACCCCTCAATCTCTTTTTGGCAGCAGCTCTAGTTATCGGCCCAGAGGGAGGGTCATTAGGAGGCGCAGTCTCTATCAAAATCTGTCCAATTGGCAGCAGATGATTCTGGTGTAAAGTTTTTATATCTTTTGAATTGTTTTTGGGCCTTACTTTTTACACAGACAGATCATCTAGTTTGCCCACTGCAATGTGAGGGAGATGGTGCCATCGATCAGCAATCTTGTGTTTGCCATGCAGTCCCAGATTTCTTTTAGCAATACCCGATCCCCCTCCTGGAGTTCCTGTGCCTTCATCTTTTTGTCATACCTCTCTTTGTTGGCCAGGTTCCTTTTAGCAGCCATGGTTTGAGCCAGTTGGTCCTCATGATTTAGCTGGGCCTTCAACTTTTGCACATACTGTAAATAATCATCAGCTCAAACCCCATCAGGAGAGACCCCAAAACACACATCTACCGGCAGTCGAGCTTCCCTTCCAAACATCAGGCAGTAGTGGGAGAATCCAGTAGCATCACTTTTGGTGCAGTTATAGGCATGTACCAGGGTGCTAATTTGTTGGCTCCATCTAGGCTTGTCTTTTGGGTGGAGAGTGCCTAGCATATCCAGCAAGGTGCGGTTGAAATGTTCAGTCTGGGGGTCACCCTTGGGGTGGTACGGGGTGGTTCTTGATTTCCACAGCCCCCACAAGGATAGCATCTCTTTAATCAGATGGCTTTCGAAATCTCTCCCCTGATCAGAATGGATTTGCTGGGGGGACCCCATAATGAACAAAGAAACTTTCCACAAGGACTTTAGCCACCGTAGTTGCCTTCTGATCCTTGGGAAAAGTCTGGGCATATCGAGTGAAATGATCCGTGACCACCAATATGTTACTGATATTTTTCAGATCAGGTTCTAAGCTCAGGAAATCAATGCAGACCAACTCCATAGGGGCGCTGGTAGTGGTGTTGACCATGGGGGCAGCTCTCTGAGGTAGGGATTTTCTTTGCAAACAGCAGCCACAGGTCTTGACATACTGCTCTACATCTGCACTCATTTTGGGCCAGTAGAATCGGGTCCACATCAGGTCAAGAGTTCGGTCTATGCCAAGATGCCCCATGTGATCATGCAGGGACCTCAGCACCAGTTATTTGTCTATTCGCCCCTCTTTGTCTATGGTCTCCTGATATAAGTTTATTGTTCAGTTTTAACTTTGGACCTTCTTTGTAAAACAGGGCAGTTCTCAAATCAGCGGACTACAGTTGGGACACATCTCCCCCAGCTTGCAGCGCCTCTAAAACAGGTTGTATCATAGGATCTCAAGACTGAGCCAGCTGGAGGCTATCATTACAGAACTGAGGCAGCATACTAGTGTCTAATGCAGAAAAATAGTAGTAAGCAGCAGGCACACAGTTCTCAGATGGACCCAAGCAATCCACCATGCAGTCCACAGCATCAGGAGTCACCGGTTCCTCCTTCTCAAATTTTTGTCAAAGGGCTCTAATGTCAGGTTCAGACAACCTGACCCAATCAGCTCGGGACACAGACCTCTGGGAGAGAGCATCAGCATCTATATGGTTGAGGCCTGCTTTGTATTCAACAGCGTAGTTGTAGGTGGATAATGCAGAGAGACACCTGTGACCACTGGTATCTAACTTGGCTGAGGTCTGAACATACGTCAAAGGATTATTATCAGTTTTCACCAGTATCTTAGCCCCATACAAGTAGTCATGGTATTGATCAACAATGGCCCACTTTAGAGCCAGGAACTCTAGTTTGTGCACTGGATAATTCTTTTCGGAAGGAGAAACTGCATCTGGCAAAAGCTACAGGTCTCAGACTGTTCGAGTGCTCTTGGTACAATACGGCCCCCAATCTTTGCAGACTGGCATCAGTATGAAGAACATAGGGTTTAGCTGGATCAACATGGGCCAGCACTGGGGTGTGAGTAAGTTGATATATAATGTCATAGAAAGCTTCCTCATAGTCAGCAGTCCAGCGAGTACCAAACACATCACTGGGGTGGAAATAAGTCTTTTCAGTCCCAGATTGTGCAGCCTTCTTATATTTCTTATGGGTCAGGGGGTACCCTTGAGTAAGATTAAGCAGGGGCCAGATCACCCGAGAGTAGTCTCTAATGAATCGTCGGTAGTACCCGCAAAACCCCAGGAACCACTGTAGCTCCTTAAAATTTCTGGGTTGGGGCCAAGTGGTTAAAGCCTCTACTTTGCTGGGGTCAGTCTCTATGCCTTCAGTGGACACTATGTGGCCTACATATTTCACAGAGGTTTGAAAGAATTGGCATTTGTCAATAGATACCTTAAGACCGAAATCCTCCAGCCGGTCTAGGACCTTGAACAATTGACTTTCATGTTGTTCCAATGAGCTACCAAACACTATGACATCATCTAAGTAAACCAAACATTCGAGCAAGTTCATGTCCTCCACGGCACGTTCCTTCAGGCACTGAAAGGTAGTGGGGCACCGGAAATCCCTTGAGGCATCTGGATAAACTCATAGAAGCCTAGGGGGCAAATGAACACAGTCTTCTCTCAATCCTCTGGAGCCATTGGGATCTGATAGTACCCACTGTGGAGGTCTAACACAGAGAACCACTTGCTGCCATTTAGACAGTCCAGAGTGTCCTGTATGCGTGGCATGGTATACTGTTCAGGGATGGTCCACCGGTTCAGGGTACGGTAGTCCACACACATCTGAAGGGCACCATTCTTTTTCCTCACTACGACAATGGGGGAAGCATAAGGGCTCCTGGATTCTTGTATCACACCAGCAGCCAGCATCTCTTGCAGATGCTGTCTCACATCATCTATGTCAGCCGGGCCAGGCGCCGAGACCTCTCGTGAAAAGGCCTTTCATCATGTAGTCAAATATGGTGTTCGGGCCCCCTGCACACATCCCACATCCCATTCTTTTAGGGAAAATATCTGGTCTCTTTGGGCAAACTTTTCACTGATCCTTACTTTCCATTCAGCAGGCAACGGGGAGTCACTGAAATCAAACAAATCGAGCGTGACGCTGTCACCCTTCCCCAAACCCTTGCTATTGGGGAGCACTGCAGTGTCTGCACAATGCACACTAGCCAGGGTACAGCCTCTATGTACTCGAATCTCTTTGTCAGACACATTATGAACTTGAACTATCACTCTCCTGGCATAAGCATGGGCTCTAGCAGGCAAGATACTGGGTTTAACCAGCAGTACCCCAGGCAACTTTCCTTCCCCAGGCGCATCCAGCATCAATAGTTTATTTTTGACATCCTTTTTAAGTCAGACCTCCCGTTGTAAAACATACTGGGCATTTGGGGCTAGTAGCAATGGTTCCAGATCCTTCCTCCAGACAACACCCACCAGGCCTTCAGGCTTCTCTTGACTAGCCTTTCTTTGACTCTCGTAGGCTTTCTGGATCAAAGCGGGTATCCTAAGAGCTCGCCCAGTCCTGGACACCTGCTTTTCAGAACACAACTATGCTAGTCGACCAAACATGTGGGCATTGATCCCAATCAATAAGGGTACCCCATCATACAGTCCAGTGGGGGGGTCAGACTAAGGCCAGGGTCTCCACCTGTTTGTCCACCCCAGCCACAGAAGTAGGAAATGACAACCAGATCTGGATATACCCCAAATACGGATAAGCCTTGTCACTCAGCCCCCATACATGTAGACCATCCAAGGGTTGTAGTGGCACCTCAGGTAAGTGGGTCTGATACCAGTCCTGGAACATAATGGTCACCTGAGAGCCACTATCCAATACAGCTCAGGTGGGAATCCCATTCACTTGCACCGGGCCCTCCATCGAGGGCCCCACCACATCAGACCATTCGGAGGGGCACAGCATTGACAGTTGCTTGGCATGGGCCCGGGTCACAAAGCCCTTCCGAGGGAGTTGGACGTAGGTCCAGCGATGCCAGGTGATCAGCCTGCTGTTGATCTTCCTTAAATTCTCCAGCAACTGGCACTCAGTCTGAAAGTGTCCATCCTCCCCACAATGGTAACAGAACTATGGGTCCCGGGGTTTTCTATTGGGTGGGGAATACTTTATCGGCTGGGAGCCATCCGGGGGGGAAGGAACTCCCCCGGGCTAGGGTGTTTATTTCTAGGTAACGCGGGTTCTCCAAACCTAACAGGGTGGGTAGTGGTTTGCTTCAAATCCCTCACCAGTTCTTGTAAATTCCTGATCTCAGCCCTCAACTCACTTTCTATTTGGGGATCAGAGGAAATGGCATGCACCCCCAACCCTCCTTGCAACTCTGGGGATACATCAGGCCCCCCAAAAGGGGGGTCTCATCGGGTTCGCTAGACTCAGGGGTTGGGCACAGATTCACAGCCCCACATAGGGTTCCCACCCCTCCTCCTCAGTCTCTACTTCTCTAATCTCCCTCATCAATTGACAGTATTCACTGCTCGCGAGGCAGCTCGCCGATCATATAACTTAAGTTTTAACAGTATCACACTGGAAAATCTAGCAGATTTTAAAACATGTTCCAACCTGACTTGGTTCAAGGCTGGGGCAGTGATTCCCCCCCTTTCGCCAGGCCTTCTGTAAAGCCTGTTCCACCCTAATAACAAAGGTGGAGAGTTTTTCATTCCTCCACTGCTTAGCAGACTTGAATTTCCATAATAAGTCTTCGCCAGTTTCCGTGCTTCCAAACATTCCCGCTAAAGCAGAAAGATACTCTGCTGCAGTAGCTTCCGGGCTAGTAACCCACAAAAACCGAATGGCTTCTAAAGCTGGACCCCACAGGCTCTCCATAAGCCTCTTATTTCTACCCCTCAGAGCATTGCCACTCCTGCACTAAAGGGGTGGCATAGTCCATCCACGCCTCTAAATCATCTTCCCCTGAAGGCACGGGCATGGTACCAGAAAAGTTTTAACCTACAGTATGAATCTAGCTGTATAGAAGGGACCACTAAGGGTGGTGGGGCCAAAATAGAACTCTTGGGGGGGCCAGGGGAAACCTGGGGGTGGGATCACTGGAAAGATCCAAAGCCTGCAATAACTCTTGGGTAGTCCTCCCCTCCATGGCCAACAATTTAAGCAGTTTGTCTTTGAAGCTATTAGTCTGGGGAGACCCCCCCAGGGGTAACTGACCCACTCCGGATGTGAACGACCCTCCATCCCTGTTGGGCACCCTCCGGGTAAATCACTGGGGGTACCCTCTCGGGGTCAATGGCTACACTACATAACAGTAGTACCTGCAAAGTCTTATCAAGTAGGTCAGCCATACACCCTCTCACCTCTACCTTACCCAAACACTTAACCCGTTCTACTACAGAAATAAGGTCAGTGTTTGTGGTCCCTAGAGGTACATCTAGCAGCAACACAATTCTCTGAGAGTCCAACTTTTCAGCTTCACCCCAACCCATCAGTTTATGTACCATTGTCTTAATGGGGTCCAGCTTGATTTTAGCCATGATATCCCCTTCCAACTTTTCCTTCAATTTATCCATTGTTAGGTACTTCGTCCACTTGGCCATGAGGGGGACGCTAATCCCAGCGGTGCCTCCACTATGTAACCCCCAAGGGGTGCTATCCCAAGGGCTACTACCCCTGCCTGTTCCACCTGTAACAGGGTGAGGGGCCTAGATCCATTGGCGGGTGCCTCCACCCAGAGGTCGGGGTTAGAACAGTCGAGGTTGACTTGGTCACAACACTCTGGGTTGCTGCAACCCCCCCTTTCTCCCCACTAGTGGCCCACACAGTTCAATTACAGTGTCCTTACCATACACACTTACCCCCCAGATTGAACCACTCAGCTCACTCTGGGGACCCCCTGAAAAGTAAGGTGCAGTTACACAATATTCACTGGGCAGTAATTCACCATTAATACACAAACTAGCCAGTGTACCTTTGCAAAACAAGCAATCTGATTTATTCAAGGGGAGATAACAAGGACCAGGGAGGATCAAGTTGATTGGCTTACCACCACAATATATGAGTATCTACCTAGGGCTCTGTGCACAGGCCTAACCTATAAGTTACTGTCTATGGGTACCCAAGCCCTAACGGCTAGTTCCTCGATGTAGCTGGTTGGGGCTCTGACACAGAAACAGGCATGAGATTCCTACGAAGATTAAATAGAGCCAGCTGGCTCAGTTAGTGAAGTCAGCAAAGTAACCAGAAGATCTTGCCCTTATTAGGAACATTTGACAGGGAGCTACCCTGATTTAGTACTTACGACTCCAGAAGCCCACACACCACTTACAGGACTGAGCCTGGACTCCAAACTCTTCTCCACACATTTATATGAAAAGCAACAGAGGGGTACCATACCAGGCAGCTGCTCCTAGGGCCCAACCAAACTCGCAGCTAATCTGAAGTCTCACCGCAGCTTCACTTTTCCTGACAGACTGAGCGCGATTCAGCAGATTCTCCAGTCCTCTACAGGGTGAGCCTGGTAGGTAGCTGCACTCCTGCACAGCCTCCTCTGACTGCTGCCCAGCGGAGTTAGTCCAAACTTGCTGACAATTCAAAGCGCCTGACAGTGCTCTTACACACACTTCCCGTGCAAAAACTCAATGGCACAGGAGCCCAGAGCTCCTTCCTTGCTCACAGCCACAACATCTCTGCCCCTTGGCAGCATGGGAAAGTCCTCTCAGTTCGGGCACCACCCAATACCATTGGTGGGCTGCTGATGCCAGTCACTTAATTTTGCTCTGATTGGTGCGAAAAGGCGCCATGGTCCAGACTTCACTTCCCAGAATTACTAGCTGTGTCTTCATTGGTCATCTGGCTCACTAGAGAGTCCTAATTCTGGTTGGTCAAACAGATCTCCATTTTAGGGTTCCCCCATTTCCCATTGGCCCATTTCAATAACCCAGGTCTAAAATGGAGGAGCCAAGTGCACACAGTACCAGATGCAAAAAAAGCTGGTTAGACAAACTGTAATTCCACTTAATACTCTAATTATAGCCAAACAGTTACATCTTTCAAAGGGGCTTCCGTTGAGCTTTTCAGCGACTACATGAAGGGAGCAATTTCCCTGCAGCTTAGGCAGGATCCGAACAGGGAAACGCCAGTCCCCCTATTCAAACCACTAAAATCTGCGAGCAGGCAACTCTTAAAGAGACAGTACTGGAGGCTGTAAAAGCACTCACTACACCCACATCTAGCTGCCTTACACCGAACACCAATGTGGCATAGAGCATTTAGACAAGCTCCGGAAAAGCTTTTAGGAACCCCCAGTTATTGGGGGGGGGGGTTACATATAGGCTATATCAGGCTCTGAGTCATAGGTTGTCAGGCTGTATGTAGCAACTTACGTTAGGGGATTCCTCTCTCTCAAGCCACAACTTTAACAGATTGGCATGGTAAATCTGTTTGCTACTTCTTCTATTGAGTATCTGTACCTCATACATCACAAGACCTATGAGAATATTATATGGGCTCTGACACTTCATAAGCAGTTTGTTTTCAGTGGCTGGTAACAGGAGTAGCACCTTCTCACCTGCGGCAAAATGCTTTGTCATACTCAGCTTTCTGGTGTATTTGCTTCTCGAGTAATGACTGATGGGCTGGGCTAACATACCTGAGGAGACGTTTTCTCAAAGCAGTCATACTCTAGTACACCTTGCTTCCCTATGTGAGTGTTTTCTTCCCAGTGTTCCTTAATGACATCTAGGAGCCCTCAGGAGTTTCGGCCATACAAGAGGGAGAAGGGGGGAAAACCCTGTAGAGGCTTGGGGTACCTCTCGATAAGAAAACAAAAAGTAGGGCAAAAATATGTCCAATTCCTTCCCTCCTCACTAACAAATTTTTGGAGCATTTTTTTAAGGGTTTGATTGAACCGTTCCACCAACCCATCTGTCTGAGGATGATATGGTGAGGTTCTTACAGCATGTATACCCAATAGCCGAAACAACTCAGCCAACATTACAGATGTAAAGTTCATGCCCCTATCCGTAAGAATGACCTTTGGGATACCCATCCTACTGAGTACCTTTGCCAGCTCCTCTGCCACCCTGGGAGCTGTTACTGTCCTCATAAATATTGCTTCTGGATATCTAGTGGCATAGTCACAGATGACTAGAATAAATCTATTACCTTTGGAGCTAGTGTCCAGGGATCCCACCACATCCATAGCAATTTGGTCGAATGGCTGGCTGACTAGGGGTATACTCTGTAGAGGTACCATATCCCTCTTTCCTGTCTGAGCTATTCTGACACACTGGGCAGCTTTGGACATATTCTGCTACCTGTTCATGAACACCTGACCAATAGAATCTATGCAGGATTCTACTTAGTGTTGTACCTCTTCTAGAGTGACCTGCTAGGGGTATGTCATAGGCCAACTGAACTTTTTATTTACGATACCTCTGTGGGACAATTAGTTGCATCACTGTATTCCCATTTTTAGGATTTATACATTACCTGTATAGAATGTCATTCAATACAATACATCTTAGGGATCCTGCCACAGGCTTCTGTCCCACCTGTGGAAAAAAAAGGGGGAGGTTAATGAAACATCCTGCTTCTGTTCATGTGACAGTGTCTCTGATTTAATGTCAACAGGGCCCACAAACCCTTTGCTCTGCCAGTCTCTTTTCTCCTTTCTTTTTATAGTCTTTTCCTTCCTATCTTTACCTGGAGTCTCATACAGTTCCTCTGAAAATGGAAACAGTTTACCCAGATTAGTTTGTTTTGTTTGTAACCGAGTTGTCACTGCAACCAGAGAAGAACAGTCATGTTTTACCATAAATGTAGAAAAGTCAGGATGCTCTTGCCCAATAATGATGGGTACTGGTAAGTGTGGAACAATCCTGACTGATAATTCCTGTGGCTTCCCATTTACAGTCAATTCCAGAAGGGTGGTGGAGTAAGAATGAGTATCCCCATGTATACAGGTGACCACAGTACCAGTCCCTGCTCTTTCTATGCCTTCTACCAAGTCTGCACAAACCAATATTTGGGACTTCCAGAGTCCAGCAAGCCTAAGACGTTGTGGTCCCACTTCCACAGTGGCCACATAAGGTGCCCAATGAGCCGAGGCCAGATATCCAGAGTCCTTTTTTTATTGATGGGCAATTCCTGATAATATGTCCTTTCTTTTGGCAACCATGACAGGTTATTTCAGACAATGGTACTCTCTCTCTCTCCTATCTCTTCTTATTTCAGGATTAGCTTTAACATTTGTAGATGAAAAGGGAGATCTTACCAGATTAGAGGAGGGGGTTGTTGTAATACCGCCTTGGTCCCTCCCTCTCGTAGGTCATGCAGCCATAAAGTCCTCTGCCAGGGCAATGGTTTTCTCAGCACTTTTAGGCTTATGTTCACGTACCCACAACTGTACATCCTGTGGTAAGACTTCTATGAATTGTTCAATAGTTATGGCCTCCATGATTTGTTGAACTGTCTTGCTGCCTGGTTGCAGCCATTTGTCACTAAGATCCTTCAGTCACGCATATATGTCCCTGGGAGAATCAGTGATTTGCATTTTCAGGTACCTCAAATGCTGCCAGTACGTCTCTGGATTTATGTCACACTGCCTCAGGATTTCTTGCTTAACATGATCATAATCATCAGCAAGCTGTATGACCAATCGACTGTACACTACTTGTGCTCATCCAGTTAGTTGGGGGGCAAGATGCACCACTTCTTGGTTTCTTGGCCAGCCACACATTTGCGCCACCCTCAGGAACATGGTGAGGTGTGCCTCAATATCATCTGTGTCTTGTAGCCTCGCTAATTTAATGTCTCTGAGACTCTGTGGCCTTTCAGCAAGCTTGGTCCTGATGGCCTGGAGCACCCGCATGGTGTCCGCCCACTTAGCATCCTGTCTCTGTCGTTCCACTTCTCTCTCTCTCGATCCAGTTGCACCTGTCTGACACAAAGCCATTTCAGGAGTTCTCCAACATCCTCTGCTGGTGCAGGTTCCAAGTCAAGGCAGGAGGTATTAATATCTTCTCCTGCATCATCAGGCATCTGGTCCATGGGCATCTCTTCTCCATGCTCGCTGACCTCCTCCTCTAATCTCTCAGACAGCTGCTTCTTAACTTTAGGGCATGTATCAGGCAAATCACTTAGTATCTGGGCTCCCATCTGTGCTGCCATGTGCCTTGAGCTGGGCCACCCTCTGCCATGTCCACCTCAGGTGCCAGGGAGTACCCGCCACAAACTATCCCTTCCCTGGCAAAATGAAGCAGGCAGTAGAAATCCTACTTCTAACACCACTTATTACAGTGTGGGTTCTCCAGATGGACACAGAGTCAGCAAGTAAGGTGCAACCCACTTGTGTTTCTTAGTGGGATGTTTATTATGTCAAACATCTAGCAAGCACCATAAAACAAAATAACACATGAAAAGAAAGCATTCAAATAAACAGCAAAACAACTCTATTCTGTAGCATAGAACCTCTCTCACTGTTGGTCAAAAGGAACTGACCCTATCTACTTGGTAACTGCTCAGGTAGTGCTTATATACCGGTCTACCTGATTCAGGTGACCTAGCATCATCAGCAAAAAACATTTATACATTTTAAACAACCTCTTAGGTGTATTTCTAACCTAAAAACACATCATACAGCTAATATGATTAAAGCAGAGGGCTGAGCATGCAAATATTTGCTTTACAAAGGAAGAGTCACAATAATTCATTTTCTGAAGAAGTGATTGACAAGTAGTTTGCTAGAAAAGGAGACCACAAGGGACTGCTGTCTACCTATAGAGAATGCTCAGAGAAGCACTGGAATTGGAGGAACCAACGCCCAGTTCTTCTGCTGAGCAAGTTGCAGCTTACCAGGCCATCAAACAGTAACATTACACTCCATTTTGATCAACAGTATTACTGTTTACATGACAGCAAATCCACCTAAGGTAAGATATGAACTAGCATATAAGTATTTTGAGGGGGAACTATAATTCCTGGTTTTATTTTATTTAAAAGGCACTACTTTGGGTTTAGGTTTGTTTAAGCTTTACTGTATTTGTGCAAACAGGTTTTGGAAGTGCCTGTGCTATTATTTGGAATGCCTCACTTTCCCTCTACATTTTTATGTTTGCTGGCACGCATGTGCAAGAAACATAGTGCCATCATTGGAGATTTCGGAGGTGTGTCACCCCCTCCTCCAATTCAGTCAGTGTGTTGGCAGGCGCAGCCCCTGTAAGTCAATGCATTCTGGAGCTGTCTATGACACGTTCCAAAATGCAGTGGCATACAGTTCAAAGGGGGAGCTATGCTTGAGTGAGCAGCGATAAGATAAGGCTGCTCACGTGCAGCTCCCCCCCCACAGACAGAAGCCCCCGCATGCACTGTATAGCCGACGGGGTGCCCAATCCCCGTTGACTGTGCTGCATTTCCCCCGCCTCCCCCCAAACCCTTCTGAAATGCCACACTGGGTGCCCACCCCAGCATGGCAAGCAATCCTAGGCTGACGGGGTGCCCAATCCCCGTCAGCTGAACGCACTCAACCATCCTTGTGCCACGCTGGGAGCCCATCCCAGCATGGCAAACATCCCACGCCGTCCGCTTTTTAATTTTTTCCTGTAAAGAAAAAACGGTCCCACGTAGTCTCCCCGCCCCTCCCACAACCCACACCCACCCACTGCACACCCAGCCTCCCCACACACCGCCTCACCCCATACTTACCTCCGGAGCTCGGTGCAACGTTCTTCGGTGGACCGGGAACACATCTGCACTCTTCAAAGCCGACCGCCAACTGAGGAAATGCCGGTAAGCTGTATAATGGGCTAGATAGGGGGGTTTAAACTTTGTTGCATATCTCAGGCATTTTTGGGAATTTTTGCAAATTTTCAACATGGGGTTTGGGACCCCTTCTCATGATTGATGTCACTGTCATGGCATTATTCAGGCCCCAGGGTGATTTCGCGCAGTCACCGCGTGAAACACCCTTCAGGCCTGAATAACACCATGACAGTGACATCATTCATGAGAAGGGTCCCAAAACCCCATGTTGAAAATTTGATGCCAAATTCCAAATACCTGTTTTATTTAGCGCAGTGTTGCGTAGTTCTACCAGGCTCAGAAGTTCACGAATTTTCAATATTTTTACTCCAGATTTTCAACATTGCCATTTTACCACACCTTCTTATGAGTAGTACAGTTGTCATTTTTCACATCTCACCCAAAATATGCTTCCGCCCATGTAGCGCACAATGGCACAGTCAGTGTGTGAATTCAATGTACGGGACAAATTAAGAAAATCACAGTGACACTGTTCATGAGCAGAAGTCTTAAAATAGCTATGTTGAAAATTTGGTGAAAAATACTCAAAATGACTGTTTTACGAGCGGGCGTTGCGCAGTTCCTACGCACGCTAATAAGGTCACGAATTTTCAATATTTTCACTCCAGATTTTCAACATTGCCATTTCACCACACCTTCTTATGAGCAGTACAGCTGTCATTTTTCACATTTCACCCAAAATGTGTTTCTGCCCATGTAGCGCACAATGGCGCAGTCGGTGTGTGAGATCAGTGTATGGGACAAGTTAAGAAAATCACAGTGACACTGTTCATGAGGTGAGGTGAGGTGTTAAAATGGCTATGTTGAAAATTTGGTGGAAAAATTCCAAAAAATGACTGTTTATGAGCGTGCGTTGTACAGTTCCTATGCACGCTTGTAAATTCGTGAATTTTCAATATTTTCACTCCAGATTTCCAACATTGCCATTTTGCCACCCCTTCTTATGAGTAGTACAGCTGTCATTTTTCAAATCTCACCCAAAATGTGTTTCCACCCATGTAGCACACAATGGCGCAGTCGGTATGCGAAATCAATGTATGGGACAAATTAAGAAAATCACAGTGACACTGTTCATGAGCAGAGGTCTTAAAATGGCTATGTTGAAAATTTGGTGAAAAAATTCCTTAAAATGACTGTTTTACGAGCGTGCACTGCACAGTTCTTACGCACACTCGTAAGATCGCAAATTTTCAATATTTTCACTCCAGATTTTCAAAATTGCCATTTTATTACACTTCCTTATGAACAGTACAGCTGCAATTTTTCATATGTCGCCCAAAATGTGTTTTCGCACACATAGCGCACAATGGTGCTGTTGGTGTGTGAAAGCAATGTTTAGGACAGATCAAGAAAATCACAATTACACTGTTCATGGGCAGAGGTCTTAAAATGGCTATGTTGAAAATTTGGTGACAGAAGTCCATAAAATTACTGTGATACGAGTGAGCATTGCGCAGCTTCCATGCACCCTCGTTACTTCATGACTTTAATATTTTCAGTCCAGATTTTCACCAGTGACATTTTTCCACACTTCCTTATGAACAGTACAGCTGTCATTTTTCACAACATGGCTGAAGTGTGTTTTCACAGTTTCAGTGCAGAGATGCGTGGTCGCTGTGGGAAATCATTGTTCGGCACAGATAAAGAAAAACACAGTGACACTGTTCATGATCAGAGGCACCAAAATGCCTGAGTTGACAATCTGCTGTAAAAAATCCCCAACCTAATTATATTACGGGTGTGCGTTGCACAGTTTCTATGTACGCTCGTGACTTCACCATTTTTTTTATATTTTTAGTACAGATTTGCAACATTGCCATTTTTTACACCTCTCCATGAACAGTACAGCTGTCATTTTTTACATCCTGTTCTGAATGTTTTTGCACCTGTGGTGCTAAATGCCATAGTCACTGTGCATAAGCAGCTTCGCTAACAAATTGATATTCCCCCTGTTCATGAGGTGGGGTCACAAAACAAACATGTTGAAGATTTGGAGTGAAAATACTAACAAATGCCTGAGGTATTAGGGTTTCCAACTATAACGCCCAACCCTGTAGAGAATGACAGGGATCAGGGGTGTGACTTGGGATTCTTGCCTGTGATGCTCATACCATTCCACAACCTGCAGTCAGTAAGAGGCATCGAGGTATACCGTGGACTCTTCAGCCCCAAACTTCACCCCATTCTCCTATATCACACCCATCTCACCATATTTCCGAATGAAATGGGGTGCGCATAAGGGCCAAAGACCCCAAGGAACACCGTGACACTTGTCAGTATCTGCAGGGTGGAGTGTGGTGAAATGGCGTGGCCGTTATGCCTGATGACCCAAACGCACACCCCAATGCCTGTCACTCTCTGCAGGGTGGTGGTGGGGTTGGCTTCAGTTCACTACTTCACTGTCATTCCTATTACGCAGCTCTGTAACTTCTACGCTACCACCGCCAATGCCAGCAAGCAAACATTCGGCATTGACAAATGCTTGTATAAACTGGTCTAATGCATTCTGTAGCTTCATTAGCTTAATTTCTGCTATACTGCAACTTTAGACTGCTGCACAGTTCAATTACAGACTCCCAACAAGACTGCAACTGAAAGATACCAACAGCTTTTAAGCTGTGAACCATAGTTTGTTCCTTGTTTTCTTGTCTCAAATTCTTGGGGGGGGGGAATCTTACTATGGATACTATAGGGGACACTCTACCCAAAGTGCTACTTTTTCCAAAACTAAGGTAAAACCATGCATAACAAGAAGTATCTCTGTATTGCAACATATTAGCAGTTTTGATACAGCAGCACAGGACACAGAAAAATGAAAAGGGAAAGGGACTGCTGCTGTTTACTTCTATCAACACAGTTAAGTAGCATTTCGTGTAACCTTGTTGAACTTCAAGGTTACTTACTTGGAACCTAATTACCTTTGGACCCAGAAGAAAGAAGTCAAGAGAGGGATATAGATAGATAGAAAGATAGATAGATAGATAGATAGATAGATAGATAGATAGATAGATAGATAGATAGATAGAAGGGGGGGCTGATTAGAGGTGGCCTCTAACCAAGAAGACAAGGGATAGCCATGTAAGTATGAAAAAGAGTGGTTGCAACCATAAAACAAGCATTTGTCAATGCCGAATGTTGTTGCGCTGGCATTGACATTGGCAGTGGCAGAGCTAGAGGTGCATAATAGGAATGGCAGTGAAGTATTGAAGTAGCACCAACCCCACCCCCACCCTGTAGAAAGCGACAGGCAGTGGGGTGTGCCTTTGGGTCGTCAGGTATAATGCTCATGCCATTGTACCTCTCCCTACCCTGTAGACACAGACAAGTGTCATGGCGTGCTTTGGGGTCTTTGGGCATTATACTTACCCCATTCCATAATGAAATATTCTGACATGGGTGTAGTGTAGGAACGTGAGGTGAAGTTTGTGGCCGAACAGTGCAAGACGCACCACGATGCCCGTCAGTGGCTGCAGGGTGGGCGTGGGGGGTGGAATGGTGTGAGCATTACATCCGATGATCCCAAGTCACAGCCCTGACACCTGTCAGTTTGTACTGGGTGGGGTGCTGCAGTTGGAAACTAACACCGTAGGCGTGTAGTGGTAGTTTCACTCTACATGTTCAACATGGGCTGCTTGTTAGGCCACCTCATGAAAAGTGGCACAATCACTTTCTTAGCTGAAAGGTGGTTTTGCACAGCGGCTGTGGCATTTGGTGACAGAGGGATGAAAACACAGTTTTGGGCAGGATGTGGAGAATGACAACTGTATTATTCATGAGGAGGAGTAAAAAATGGCAACGTTGAAAATCTGGAGTGGCAATATGAAATATTGGTGAAGCAATAAACATGCATAAAAACTGCACAGCAGACATCCGCAACCAAATGATTTGTGGGAGTTTTTAAAGGCACATTTTTAACACAGGTATTTTGGGACCTCCCGTCATGAATAGTGGCACTGTGATTTTGTTAATGTGTCCCAAAAGTTGATTTCCCACAGCGAGCACGCCATTGTGTGCCACAGTTGCAGGAATGCGTTTTGGGCAGGCTGTGAAAAATGGCAGCTGTACTGTTGATAAGGATGTGTGCACAAATGCCAGTGGTGAAAATGTGGCATGAAAATATTACAAATGTACAAAGTTGCAAGGCTGTGTGGAAACTGCGAAATGTACGCTTGCAGCACAGTCATTTTCTGGACTTTTGGCACCAAATTTTCAACATAGGCATTTTAGGATCTCTGCTCATGAACAGTGTCATCGTCATTTCCTCAAACTGCCCCGGAATCTGATCTTGCACAGCTACTGTGCGATTCTGCACCGGATGTGCGAAAACATATTTCAGGCAGAACATGTAAAATGACAACTGTATTGTTCATAAGGAGGTGTGGAAAAATGCCAGTTTTGAACATGTGGAGTGAAAATATTACAAATGCATGAAGTCACAAGCGTGCGTGCAAACTGCGCAAAGCACGTTCATTCAACACCAATTGTACGGACTGTCAGCCTCAGATTTTCAACATAGGCATTTTAGGACCTCTGCTAATGAACAGTGCCACTGTCATTTCCATAATATGTCTCGAACCTGGACGTTCAACAGAGACCGCATTATTCTGCGCTGGAACTGCGAAAACACATTTTGGTCAGGATGTCAAAAATGACAGCTATACTGTTCATAAGGAGGTGCAGAACAATGGCAATGTTGAATGTCTGGAGTGAAAATATTATAAGTTTGCGAACTTACGAGCGTGTATGCAAACTGCGCAATGCACGCTCATAACACAGTCAATTTATGGAGTTTTGTCACCAAATTTTCTACACAGGCATTTTAGGACCTCTGCTCATGAACAGTGTCACTGTATATTGAAAGGTGGAAGAGGCTTCCCCTAAGCTTCACGGCCAAGGTGGGTCTTATTAAAATGAATCTTCTGCCTCGATTGCTGTATTCGATCTGTCGCTCTCCCTATTCAATCCCGAAGGCTAGATTTGTCAGCATTCAAAGGATCATCTCAGATTTTTTGTGGGACTCGAAACCCCCTAGGAGGAAGCAAAGTATACTACGTCTTCCCTACTCTAGAGGTGGAGTGAACCTTTCCGATTTGCTAACATATTATGTAGCGGGGGCAATTAGGATATATGGGATGATGGGATCATCGTATGGGAGATGGGGAATATATTCCACCATGGCTGCGAATTGAACAGCTGCTTCTTGAAAAAACAAGACTCCAGCCAGGGGCATTATTGCACGTGGACCCGGAGTCTTTGCCAAGCATAGGAAAGCAATCCCCAATATACAAATCAGTCAGGGCTTGGTGGGAGTGGCTAACTTCGACCCGAAGGAAGGCTCAGAGGGGGGCAGGAGAACAACCTTTAGTGGGGAATCCTAACTTCCACCTGGGGAACAGTGTTCTGAAGGGTCAATGGGTATCACTACTGCAAGACTCCAGAGTGGCTGATTTTATAGTATCTGATAAGGTTCATTTGCCAACACAGGCTGGGGAGTGGGATATTTTTAAAAGGATACAGCTTACTAACTTACTCCAGAAGTTTGTGCGGGACTTTAAGGATAGGGGAGGAAAACAGGTGCTTATATGGGATAGCTTAAGGGAAATTGATCTTTCACAGCACTCTTTATAGTATAAGTATACAAGGTCTTGCTAGATTATGTGGACACAAATTCTGAGTCTCGTATTGTATATTGGGAGAAAGCTTTATTCCCCCTGAGACCAAACTGGTCTGAAGTTTGGAAATATGTGAAATATTTGCCTATACCGAAGTATAATATGATGCAATTTTTTATTTGCTCAAACATCTACTATACCCCTTCTAAACTGTGTTCTACAAAACTCAGACAGACAGATCTTTGTTTTCGTTGTGGCATGCAACCAGGGGACCTCCTGCACATATTTTGGAACTGTACTCGAATTCAACCACTTTGGGGCCTTATGGTTAAAAACATGGATCCGGTATTGGACTACTCGGATTACATTAGTCCAGAAATTTGCATAATGGGGGATTTGGGAAGGATTCCGGTGGGCCGAGCCAAATATCATATTTCCCTGATGTCAGCTGTTGTTAAAGCGTTTGTTTTAAGACACTGGAAGGAGGACATAGCTTATGATTATGATCTTTGGGTGAGGGATCTATTGCAGGTCCTAGAAAGAATTAAACGACACATGCTGATGGAAGGGAAAAAAGAAATTTATGAACGGAATTGGAGGACTTTAGAGGTAGTCTATGAAGTTCAGTTAAAAAGTCCTCGGGTTCAGATCTGTCTGTCTGTGGATGAGCAGTGAGATAGACTCTACTGCACAAGGTTAAAGGGGTTTGTCGAGGTCTGGATTTGATTTCTGGCTGTGGGACAATCCCACGATAGGTACAGCTATTACTCCCTCACATAGGGCTTACCTGATCGTAATACTCACTTGATAGATTGGGTTTGTGGGGTTCTCTCTCTCCTGGGGACACAGTTACCTGAAGATGGCTGGTAATTTTTTATTAGAGCTTGTGCGGATAATTTGAATTATTAATCTGGTCCAGAATCTAGGTTTGTTTAAGCTTGAGCATGAAAATGGAACGGATAGCCTATCCTAGTGGGAAGTGGTGTGTTTGGTATGGGAACTAGCTTTGGTAACTGTGATTGTATATAGTTACCACATTCAGTTTTGGGATGTGGGCCGGGGGTCATAACCCGGGATATATGTTTGTCTATGTTTTGTATCAAAATTTCAATAAAGAAGTTTACAAAAAAAAAATGAACAGTGTCACTGTCATTTTTGTAATGTATCCCGAACAGCGATTTCGCACAGTGACCATGTTATTCTGCGCCTGAAGTGAGAAAAATTTCAGCCAGGATGTGAAAAATGACAGCTGTACAGTTCACAAGAAGGTGTGGTAAAATGCCATTGTTGAGAATCTGGCGTGAAAATGTTGCGAATTCGCTAAATTATGAACGTGCATAGCAACTGTGCAATGCACACTGTAAAGTCATTTTTGATGCCTTACTGAATTTGCAACATAGGCTTTTTGAGAGTCCCTTCATGAATAGTGGCACTGTCATTTTGTTACTCTGCCCTGAAAGGTGATTCCATGCAGTGACTGCAAAATCACCTTTCAGGACTGAATAATGCAATGACAGTGCAAGAATTCATGAAGAGGGGTCCCAAAAACCCCATGTTGAAAATTTGGTGCCAAAAGTCCCAAAAATGCCTGAGATATGCAGCAAAGTTGAAAAAAAAACTCTGCTTATTCCATTATACAGCTTACCGGCATTTCCTCAGTTCGCAGTCGGCTTTGAAGAGTACAGACGTGTTCCTGGTCCACCAAAGATAGTCGCGCCTGACTCCAGAGGTAAGTATGGGGTGAGGGAGGTGTGGGGAGGCAGGGGGCGCAGTGGGTGGGTGCGGGTGGTGGGTAGGGAGACTACAAGAGACCATTTTTATGTTATGGGGGAAAAAACTAACATCACGGGACAGTTTTTCCTTTTTCAGGGGACTTGGCATGCTGGGGTGGGCTCCCAGAGTGCCACCTAACTGTTTGGGGGGGTTGCTGCAGTCAACGGGGATTGGGCACCCTCATCTGCACACACAACAAAAGGAGGGGTAATTTATGCCAACGGGTTTGGGCACTCCTGTCGGCACACAAGGAAAGCGGGAGGGAGGCAAGAGTTAGTAGATTGTGCACCCCCCGGCATATAAGAAATGTGGGGGCTGCTTTATGCTGACAGTGAGTGGGCTCCCCATCTGCAAATTTTGCGTCGGAGTAAGAAGGCAGGGGATTGGACACCTCGGTTGGCAGTTGGGGCACCGCCATGCTGACAATGTGGCGAACACGTAGGAAGGGTCTGCTGCATCTGACGAGCTTTGCTCAGATTGCAGCGGACCTTTCCTTAGATGTGCTTGCCACATTAGTATGCATGGTGTGGCACCGGCATGAAGGCTGATTGGGGAATGAGGGACGCACCTACTGATGAGTGCCCTGCATTCGCCCAACAGTGACCATGCCTCCAAATCCCCACTGCT
This sequence comes from Neoceratodus forsteri, assembly GCA_016271365.2. Classification (NCBI taxonomy): domain Eukaryota; kingdom Metazoa; phylum Chordata; order Ceratodontiformes; family Ceratodontidae; genus Neoceratodus; species Neoceratodus forsteri. Next base: position 24,445,745 of record JADMNL010000035.1, on the reverse strand, counting down.
ACAAGATGTTGGCTGCGCAAGCGCGCCAACATAAAAAAAAAAAAGATAGGTCCATACATTAGTGGCAGGGACTAACCCTGTCACATATGGAATCATCTCTTGCAGTAGGTTATTACACTTGGGAGAGTGCCAACCAGTTATCACCAACAGGGAAGAGAAGCAAGACTTGAAGCAGGGCAAGAAAGAATGCCCGACAGTTGTGCCCTTGTAAAACCCAGCTGCCAACCATGCAAGACAAGTAAATCTCAAATAGAAAAGTCAACTCAAACCACACCCGTTCAGGCAGATAGTCCAAAGGTGGATGAGGACAATATGCAGGAGGCATGGTACTTTTGGGCAAAGATCTTTATCATTTAGAGCACCCACTTTTTTCAACAAAATACTGTTAGAAATTGTTGAGAACAGTTCTACTCAGGGCTTTAAGAAAAGGTTAAAACACTGGCTATTTTCTCAAACAATGTATTTCCATGCACTGCACTTTATTGATTGATTATATAGTCTGCTGCTATGTTGTTTGTTTGTACTTTTTGTATTGTGTTTTTAGATTTGAACTTGTCTCCAATGAAAACGAGCAGTTTTGCTCATCTGGATTTACAAGTATAAAAAATTAAAATGAAATGAAAGTAGGTGGCCAGGCACAGTGATTCATCCTGATGAAGCAGAGGTTGACAAGCTATGACATGAAGTCAAATCCAGTACAAATTCGAGTAGAGTGGATCGGAAAGGAGAAAGTAAAGCACCAGGGGAAAAACATCCCGGATGGTCAGAGAAAGGAACAACTGAAGGGCTCCAATAGGGAGAGTAGCAGGAGTTCCAATCAGATCCACAAACTGGAGTGAAGAGTCTAGTCTGGGAGCAAGCCTCCAAGAAAAGGGCTAAGAAATCCCCAGGGCACCTCCAAGGCTGGCAAGAGGTGGTGAGGGGAAGATCCTGAGGTGCTGTCTAAGGCACAGAGGCGGGTCTGCCCCCCCCAAGAGGGACAGGGACAGTGCTGAGAGGCAGATGAGATAGCCCCCCTAGAGGCCTGACCACGGTCCCAAGAGGGGGCCCCGAGAAGAAGTCTGGGAACGGGATGGCCCACCAGCAGAAGCGTTGGGGTGGGCTCTGGGTAGTGATATCAATCACGCCATAGCTTGCCTGGAGAAAGTGACGGGCAAGTGAGGACAAGGCAGCCACGGGCTGAGCCACCTGGGCTGACTCCCATGAGGGTGGCAAGGAGGACAGCGCATCCACAGTCGAGGCATCCAAGGTGCTGAGATAGTGGGCCATATGGTCCAGATAATGAAGCACGTGCAGCAGGAAGGCACTGGAGGCATAGACCTGCTTGCAAAGGTTGATCAAGGTGCAGGGAGTCCCAGTCTGGCTGCACCAGACAAGGATGGTGAGGCCGGGTGGTCCATCGGGAGCCACTGAAATGGCCACAGGGTCAGCCGCAGGGGTAGTGGACAACTATGGGTGGCCCGGCGGAGCACACCAAAGCCAGCCAGGCCCATGGGGGTGGGCAGGGCAGAGGCAAGGTGGTGCCAAGCCTGGGACATGGCATTGGCATAAGCCAGAATTAGGGGAGGGACAACCAGGACAGGGCCCTCAGGTATGCCCAGGTTGGCGTCGAGGTCCCGGCAAAGAAAATCCATATCCCCATTGGGGAAAGTGGAATACATCCCATATCTGTACCAGGAGATCCAAGAAGGAGGCGTCCACAGAAGCAGAGGCATCTGGAGGGGAAGAGGGGCTGTCCCCACGATAGAGAAAAAAGAGAAGGGGGAACCAGGGCCCCCATAGTCTGAGGAGCTGGTATCCAAGCCGGGTACCCTGAAGTGGTCCTCCCCATCTGAGTTCCTGTAGGGGGAGTCTGGGTATATGGGAGGGGGGACCAGGTAGGAACCACTGGATCTGGGTGAAAGTGCTTGGGTGCTGGTGAGGGCATGCGGTGCAGTGGAGGACCCATGGACAAGTCTGAGGCTGGGCCGTGACCCATGGACTGAAAAACCTCCACAAAGAGGCAGGCAATGCCCAGCACCTAGGAAGGTCCACAGATGGAGGGTGCCTAAGTGTGGCACTCGGAGGAAAGGGAGGTACCTCAGAGATGGCCGACCACGGCCACCAGTGGGTTGCATCATGACTGCAGCAGGGCAGGATGGAAGGAGGGGCAAGACAATCAGGGTGGGATCCTGGCTAACTGGACATGGAAAGTGGGAAAAGGGTCACCTGTAAGGTGGGCAAAGGGCGGAGGGAGAACCCCCTCTGGCGCAGCAGCAGGGTGCACACAGCAGAGGCGGGGAAGGAACCCAAAGTGTATCCCTGGTCTAGAAATGTGCTGGGGTATGGGACACTCTCCGGGGAATGGGGAAGCTGCCCCCAAGGAGGTGGACGGCAGGACAGGAAGTGCCAGTGACGGTGGAAGCAGCCCCATCAACAAGGGAGTGAAATCCATGTGTCCTGTCAATGGGGGAAGGCATCCCATCAATGAGGAATGCTCCATCAATGGGGAACAAGCTCCTATTGATGAGAGAGTATGCAGTGAATGTCCCATTGATGGGGGAATAGTGCCAGTCAACGCGACATGTCCTGGAAAGTGCTCCGTCGATGGGGTATGACCTATCTATGATACAGGGAGCAACAAGGGCTCCAGCGATGGGGGGAGCCACCCCGTCGATGAGGTACACCCCATCCATGATGGAGGAGCCACCGCCAACAGAGAAGATCGGAGGAGTAAGAGCAGGGTTAGTCCTGCTGTCTCCAATGCCGAGACAGAGAACCTTGGACCAAAGAAACCTAACATGGATCCCCGAGGTCCATCCTGGGAAGGCTGCCTTGTCAGCCATGGACGGAATCCCTGGACCCAGCAAAGGAGCCTGGGCCCAAGAACAGTGGGGTGCTGTGAGTGAACACAGGTCCACTGAAACAAGGAGGGCTGGGGGTACTGTGAGGAACACAGACCTGGGCCTAGTAGAAAGAAGGTAGAAGAGCCAGGGACTGGTAGCAAGCCAGAGGCCTGGCAGAGAGGAGAAAATCGGGCTGGGCTATGTCACCAGCCCTAGTGAATCCCCAGACCCAGCAAGAGTGCCTGGGCCAGAGAGCAGCCGCTGTACTGTGAGCTCTTATGGAACACAGGCCTGCTGGAGAAAAGAAGTCCGGGGGTACTGTGAGTAGGTCACAGGCATGGAACAGAAAGTAAAACAAGGGTTCAAGTTCACATCGAAGACTGCAACACAGGAGAGCTGTCTGTGTGAGCTGAAGCCAACAGGAAAATGAACAGAGGGTACTTGGGTCACCCACTCTTATACTCAGTCACAGGAAGTGATGTCGTGTGGGTGGCCCCCATGGAAAACTGCTAGAAGAAGCTGTCATGCGATAGCGCCACCTGGTGGAACTCCCAAGTGTAATAACTTACTGCAAGAGACCATTCCATGGAAGATCTGACACTGTAGTGTAGTACGTAAGGGGGTGCTGCACTGCTGAGGCCCCATCTTTTGGATGAGATGTTAAACCAAGGTCCCTTATGCCCATTTCTGGTCAATGTCTAGGTGGAAGTAAAAGATCCCATGACACTTACTGAAAAAGAGCAGGGAGTTTGCCCCAGTGTCATGGCAAAAAAAAGTCCCCCTATCAATGAAACAAGTCCATGTAAGTTGCATCCCACCCCAAGAAAACAGAAACAATCAATAATAGCTTAGTGTGCCTTTCCTGGTCAAAAATTACAAATAAATACATTTTTAATAATCAGAGGCCAAAATATTATCTAAGTCACATATGCCTGGGAATTCTTCAGTTAGTGTGGAAAAGGTCTTTCTGCCCTTGTGTTCTCTGGACACAGTCCATTTTTTCCCCAATTTTTACCCTACTAAACAGCTACCTGTGCAATAATTCATCTAAAATTAATATTTTTTTCTAAAAATCACCCCAAAAACTACACAAGGCATTTAATGAGATCTGTACCTAATAGTGACAATTAATATTTGAGAAAGCTGTGGTTATTTTTTGTGACGAGTGTAACCCCCCCCCCCACGAGCTTAACAGTGGTACATTTACATTTGGGCCCATGCTCCTTGCTGTGCATTTGCCCAGGAATTAGACTGGAACCTGGGTAAGAGTGCAGCCATGGCACCATGGTGCCGTCTAAGCTAGTATACTGCTGGTTGATTTAAAGAGGAATCGTCGGCACCAAGAGTTCCACACCCAAGCGTCGGGCTAATTGCAATCTGCACTTTATGTACAAAAATAATTTTTTTCTCACTGTTTACTGCAGTACAGTAGATTGTATCTGGCTGATTCCGTTTACTTCCAAGCTGATACTGTCCATAACTACAAATACCAGAATCCTCTGCAGCTGACATCACAGCAGGGCTGCAGCAGTGGGAAATTTAATAGTCTGCAGCATGTTAGTGTTTAAAATGTTAAAACTGGGACTAGCTCCACGCTTGGTGTGGAGCTTAGTGCTGACCGTTCCCCTTTAACATCAGGAGAGGACCGTCCTGGCAGCCTGCTGCTGCTGAGAGGATAAGAAGAAAACTTCTGCACTCAAGAAACCACAGTCATGGAAACCAAGTGCATGCTGCAAGTAAGTCTCATTTTATTGCATTACAAAGTGACACCAAATGCCCCATGTATTTTCTTTTGTTGCCACTTTGTAGCCCAATAAAATGAGACTTACTTGCAGCATGCACTTTGTCTCCCTGACAGTGGTTTCTTTTTTTTCAATTATTTAACCAGGAGAGACACAGTAAGCTGAAAGTTTATTTACAGGTGCAACCTGGGAGCACAAGGAGTTAAGTGACCATCTCAGGATCACACAGTATGCAAGTGGGGGCTGTGGGATTTAAACCCAGGTCTCCAGATTTGTAGCTCAGAGCCTTAAACCACTGTGCCATACTGCCTCCTTCTTGAGTGCAGACATTTGGTTATTGCTGTCTGATATGGGCTGACTGCCCCTTACTCCCCCCAGTACTTCCTAGGTTGCACTGCACTCACGCACGCTTGCTTTTGTGCTGCTGAGTGGATGCCTGCTCCTCAATCATACATCTTACCTTATTGGAGAGACTGGAATGACATCACCAGTGTTTTAGTGTCAGATTGTGTATATAATGTCTGAACGGTGACTGTAGGAAAAGGCACTAGGAGACATGGACTGAACCATCTTTGCAACCTATGTATCAGCATCTAGGAATCAGGATCAAATTCACAGCCAATCACTGCATTGGGTTTTGACACAGCAGCAGCCCTAGAGGATTCTGTAGTTCAGGAGCCCATAGTTAACACAGGCACAAAGGAGTGAACCGGTCAGGTGTCAAGGACAGGCCTGCCAGTTGGGGCTAAGAAACTGGCAGATGCAACTTCAGAATGAGAAACCTCTCTTTGTGGGAATATAAAGGACCAGATGCATGCTCAGGGGAGAGGGAGTGGAGTGGGAGAGGGAGTAAGTGACCCCTTGTGAGTTAAGCAGTCTGACTGCTTGACTACAGAAAGTCAAGCCAGTGAACTGTGTCAGTTCAGTTTGTTGAGTACAGCTGGTAGCCGATTGCTTCAGAAAAGGAGAAGATGTGACAGATCATTGGTCTGAACCAGCATCAAAATGCAATTACTTTATATGCTAATCTGTGATTGTGCCATTTGTGTGATTGCTGAATGATGAGGGAAAGTGAGCATGAATCCACGAGGGCTAACAACTCTTGTGTGGACTGGTTTTCCTGGAGTTAGTCTGACTTGATGGAGCAGATCTATTTGTCCCTTTAGTTGTCTAACCTGCTCCTAAAAAGTGGTTACCTGCTTTTAGGGGTCCAAGTTTAAAACCCACTCCATGTGATTAGTATCATACCGACCCAGTAAGGTGTAGCAGTCATATCAGTTGACAGGCAAATGTCACATGTGCTGTCCTCTCCATCACTGGCTGCCACTTGAGCATCCTGATCGTGCTGCCCTGTTCACTGGTAACCAGTTCCAGGGAGTCCAGCAAAGAGCATCCAGCTGAGGCAACTGCCATATCCTGCAACGAGTTAGCGGCCCTTGACCAGAGAGTCGTACGTGCTCAGGATTTGATGGTCTGTGGGGAAGTTTTTTTTTTTAATGCACTTTTTAGAGCCAGGATGGCTTCCCTTCAGCCCCCCGCATCATACACATGGCCACTGACGTGGTAAAACTGAGGACAGCCTCCAGCTGTTCTTCCCTAGCTTACCCTCTCAGGGGTGGGGCCTTCAAGGACTCCCTTTACCCCTTTGCATGCCATGCTCAGTGAGGGTTCTACCCCTAGAGGTGCCATGGGATGGTTCCCATCACTAAAGGTACCTTAGTAATCCCCAAAAGAAACGTAGTATCATCCCCAAAGGAGGCAACATGAGGCATATAAGCAAGCAGTAACAGTGCCGTAGAAGCAATAACTGGAACATAGTAATAGAGAAGAATAGTGATGGCTTGCATTGAGAGAAGAGGATCCCCTAAGGAGAGAGGGAACAGCAGGACATCCTCCACCTCCATTCAACAACGGAACCTACCTAAGGAAACTAGGGGAAAACAACTATGTTAACTAAGTGTTATGACCTGAGGCAACGGAGGAGAGAAAAAAAAAACCCTATGAGGAGGTCACCTTCCCTCCAGGCTTGGGAAAATGTATTTAGTGACAGCTCTGCAACTGCAATTTGGAAAACCCGATTAAAGGGAGGTGGAAAATATTCCAATTTGGAGTAAGGCTCTCACTCAAACCCTCTAGTGGGAACGTCTTGGAAGGTTGCTAGAAAACTCTGCAACAATATGAGCATCCAAGGCACAGGAGGAGAGCAACAACTGCTGAGGCACTCACCTGGCCTACCCAACCTAAATCAAACCAGGTGAACCAGAGGCAGTTGTGGGGAGAATGCGGTGAAAGTGCCTTGCTAGGGAAACCACTAAAGTCAATGGCCAACTGCTATAGTGGAACACTAGAGACAAAGGAGATCGTCGTAACCACCCTTCACCACTAGTCTTAAATTCTACACCAGGAGCTGCTGTCACATAGCAGACAGCTAAAGCCAAGCCTGGGGTGAGGACATTCCCAGCTATGGGTCAGGTGAGAAGGATCCCGTCCCAAGTTGGACACACTCAAGGATGCGGACTAATGCAGAGCGAGACCGTAGGCTGCAGGAACCTGCGCCAGATTTGAATGGCTGGCATGCCCCAGAATTGATTGAGAGCTATAAAGATGGTGAGCTGAATGAGCACGGCATGCTGAGATCATAAGGAGCAGTGAATGCTGAGGCCTTGCAAGGTCAGAAACAGATTGAGAGCAGTAGAATTCCAGGCGAAGCAGAGGGGATGGCACTAGGCAAAAAGCAATGTTTTGCATAAGCAAGGAGCAACAGTTGCATAAGCAAGTGGGGACCTGATAGGTCAGTAAGCAGGAAGTAGTAGTAATAGGTGGACTGTATAACAACTGTATAGCAAGTAAACAGCACTGAGTTAGGGGCAAGACAGCCAGACATGAATAGCCAAATCAAGGTGACAAACTCTGAGGATTTTCAGTGGCGAAGACAGGATTTAGAACAAAATTAATTAACCACATAGGCCACGACCCCCAAAAATGCCTCCCAGTCCCCACTGTAGGGCAAACAAGGAAGCAATGAAAGGCCGAGAACCACATGCAGATATAAAAGCTAGTTTAATAGCCTCAGCAGGAGCTTCAGCTAACCTCAGAGTAAACAAGGTAGAATAGGAATGGGTGTAAACAATGCAGCAGCAGGAAGCAAGTGGGCCTGTACAGCAGTAGGTAAATGAGTACAGTGTTAAAACACAGGCACTGGGTACAATAGTAATTAAAGTAAACAGTCAGCAGCAGTGGCTAAAGTTGTAGGTAACTGAAAGCAGTAGCATGAGCTCTGAGTAGGTTTGCAGTTGCCGTGCAGTAAGTTGAGAGTCGTAACTGAAAGCAAGCAAAATGAGCTCTGTAGCAGCAGTATGCCAGGAGTTTTAAAAATAAAAGCCCCCCCCCCAAAAAAAAAAGAGGAAACCAAAACAGAAAACAGGGAAGGCCCAAAAGAAACAAAACACAGGGAAGCATATAGCCGGAGGAAAGATACAAACCAGAAGCAGGAAAGCAAACACTGAAGTCCAGCAGAGACACACAGAAACAGCAGGCTTTTTTTTTTTGGGGGGGGGGGGTCAACATAACCTCCAGCTGCAAAGACAGAATGATTCACAGTGAGGCTGAGAGGAACCACTTATATAGCTCAGGAAGTGGGAGTGGCTGGCTGCTTGGCCACTGAATTACAGGCAAGCCTTTCAATTATGCAATAGCTAGTAATTAAACATTTTTTATGGTAAGATTAATGTTTTTTTTTTTTTAAGAAACTGATTTTTTAATTGTTTTTTTGTGTGATATCCTTCCTCTGTATGTGAAATGGTACCCTGGTGCTAGGTGGACACACACACATACACACACACCCCCACACCCACCCACACACACACACACACGCCCACACTCCTTGCCACTGCTTGCTAGACCGCTGCTTTTTTCCCTCCAACAGAAAGTTGTCAGCAAACAACACGGTTGGTGTGGTAGCCAAATCTAGCATGTGGCAGACTGAGAGACTGACCCTGTACAGCAAGAGGAACAAGTGCGCTGCAGTGATCCTGCAGCTCCAATGGCACTTGAGGTTGTTGTTTTTTTGTTTCTTTCTTTTATTTTCAGTCAGAGTAATGGGATATTGTAGAGCACGGTAGTCGTGTACTGAGACCGGGAAACTGAAGCAGCGCAGTGGAGGTGGGAGCGAGTGACTGATATGGAACCGAGCACGATTTGCCAACAGAGCACATTGCAACCACTGACAGGCTGCCTTAAATAACAGTCTGCTTCCAGGTAACTGCCTTTTGAGGTGGTACTTACTTTTTCTGTCTCTAAATGGAAACTGAGTGTTTTTTTTTTTTTTTGGTAATGAAGGACGTTGGGTAGTTTGTTTATGGTGAATAATCGTTGTGTGGATTTCACAGTTGTGGTGATTTGGCAAACGCTATAATGGAGCAGAGCCAACGATGAAAACACTTAAGAGATGAGCTGGGAGGAACTGGGAATAAGAAAATTACTTGATGAGCACCATTTTGTTCTCCATATGGGTTTTACGAGTCTGAAGTTCATTTTCTTCATTCTTGTTACTGTTGCTTCGGTGCTTGTTGCTTTACTGGGAATCCAACAAGGCAGTTTTCCTGAGTTCATTTTCGGGGGGTCAGACTGAAGAAAGCGGTGAACAGTTTTGATGTGGAAGGGGTCGGAGTGATACTCAATGGGCATTAGATGAGGCTGACTGGCACCTTTTCCTGTTGCTATATCAGAGTATTTACAATGGAGAAAAGGTGCTAGCCAGTCAATCGGAAAGCAAGATTTCTTGTGCTCATTGTATAATTGTAACCCCCCTGCAAATGGGGGTTCCCAAAAGACTTCCAGGAGCTTGCTTGAATGCTCCAAGCCTGAATGGTGTTTGGCGTTTAAGCCATTTATCAGTGAGTGTTTTTAGAACCTCTGGTACTGTCTCTTTAAGAGCTGTCTGCTTGCAGACATAATTAGTTTGTATGGGGGACTGTGTGTTTCTTTGATTGAGTACCACTCAAGCTGCTGCCAATTCACCCCATTTTTGCAGTCACTAGGAGTGCAAAGGGAACCTGTCTGAAAGATGTAACTGATTGCCAGAAATCATTTACAGTAATAATAAAATTACAGTTTGTCTAACCTGCTTTCTTTGCAGTCAGAACTGTCTGCCTAGTTCCCATTCTGGTTTTGAACTGCTGAACTGGACCAATCAGTGGGGTAAACTAGCTCTAAAATGATGCCTTGGACGAATCAGAACTTGGGACTCATAATCTGAGCCAGCCACAAGAGGATTGTATGGGCAGTGACTCTGGGAGATGTAGTTTAGACTTGGTGCCTTTTGGACCAACAGCAGCAGTCTGTGTGAGTGACAGCCAATCCAGTCAAGAACTGGGAGGAACTCAAAGGAAGTGCCAGGTTTTTGTCTGTTGGGAGTTTCAGTTTGAGATCTGAAAGTGAAGGGAAAGAAACCCTGTGCTCCTTCAGTGCACAGTTTCAGTCAAAAGATGTGCAAGGCCCAAGAGTTCGGTCTACAACTTGTGTAACTGCTTGTTAGGACTGAACCGTCCTGTGAAAAGAATCAAAGGATCTCTGAAGAGTAGAAACCAGGCTCACCCGTAGAAGACTGAAGAAATTGTTGAATTACACTCGGTCTGTCAGGAACTGAATCTGCTGTGTGTTCTCCTGGTTATTGTGCAGTAATTGCGATTGGGATACAGATGCAGCCTGCCTGGTATAGTGCTTTCTTTTTTTACCATATAAATGTGTGAGGAGTCTCTTGGAGATCAAAAGTAGCCCTGCTGACATTGAAGGACCATATCTTCTTTGGAGGTCGGAGTACTAATTCAAGGGTCGCTCCCTGTTGAATTGCCACATTAAATCCAAATGGAATTACTGTACTGCTGACTGTTTAATTTTCCTTTTCTCTGTGAAAGGGCCCCTACCAGCTGCCACGGTTTGGACTAGCCACTAGGGCCTGGTGCCCAAGGGACAGTAACTTAGTAGGGATAGGCCTGTCTGCACAGAGCCATAGGTAGATAGTAAAGTGATAAGCTAATTAACCTGATTTCCCCTGTCCTTGTTATATCCCCAAATAAATCAGAGCTGTTTGTTTCAACAAAGTTATACTGCCTGAGGTATTTGTCTATGTTAAAGTACTGTACTGTGATTGTTGCACTGTATCTTATTTTACAGGATGTCCCGGTGCCTGAACCAGCCTTGGGGTAAGTGTATACTGTGAAGGTAATTCTGCTATATTGTGTGGGCCACTAGTGGGAAGAAGGGGGTTGCAGTGTCCCAGAGGGCTGTGACCAAGTAAGTTTAACTATTGCAAACCCTGACCTCTGGGTGGAGGCACCCGCCATTGGATCCAGGCCCCTCAACCTGTTAGTGGCAAATCAGGCAGGGGTAGTAGCCCCTGGGATAGCGCCATCTAGGGGTTACATAATTAAGCATCATGCACCGACGTAAGATGCAGGGCAGCACAGACTTTGAGACCACCACAATCCAACACTGGGTAACCCGACAGTGTTGTAGCAGGGAAAGTACCACCCTAAACACCCTGGAAACACTGCTCAGGGGCTAATGGTGTTAGTGGGGGGGCCTGACAGTACAGACAGGCTGACACCACTGTGCTGTGGTGTGAGGGTGGCAACTCTATCACTGTATGTGCCTGCAGTTGATGTTGCTAACCATTTTCTAAAGATGTCACAAGGCTCACTGCTATGAATAAACGCTTTGTTGTTATCTGTGCTACCTGGGTCAAGAGACCTCATTAACCAGGACCTAGGATTTGTAACTGTGAAAAAGAGGGGGTTGTATGTGTGAGGCTATGGGGAGTTATCCTGTAGTGGAGCGTTAGGTTGGTACTGTATCCCAGGGAGACATACCTTACTCGTACCATTGTTCTTGCTTTCTCTGGCTGGAGGCACTGTGTTAAGACTTTTACCTATTAGGATCCAACACCCCAATCACGGAGTGCTGTGTAATGACCTAGGCCCCGTAACCTTATCAGTGGCCTTGTTTCAAGGCAGGGAGTGCCACTGTCTGACATGCACAGTGACCCTGTGGCATCACAAACGAGGGCAACAAGCTGTTTTCAGTGTTCAGAGTATCAGACATGATCTGGCCACTTTTTGCCAAATTTAACTAATTGTGAGATGCCCTAATTGACAACAAACCACTCTTACCCTCAACAACTGATGACAGGGGGACGTGTTAATATGTAATATATCGAGGGAGTGCTAAGTGTTATTCAAAAAAAATGCCCCTGAATGTGTTCATTTCCAGAACATCTGCACATGAGATGCTTCACAGAATAAGAGTGTCTCATGCACGTAGGAAATTAGTGTTCCTAGCTGGCCCAGTGGTGCTGGAGGTTGAGGCGCTGGATGCCACACTTTGTGCCATGCCAGTGACTCAAGTTTAGGAATGAGCCCAGGCCATTAGGGGTTGGCAGGGGTGAGAGAGGATTGAGCATCTGGAGGACTGCTCTCCTCTCTCAGAGAGGGAGGGATTGTCATCCTGCCTGTCTGCAGCCCTGTGGTGGGGGCTAGGGGGTAGCCCAGGTAAGGAGGGCATAGCAGCTGGTGATCATGGTGTGCATGTGCACACATGTGCAGTCATGTGCCAGGAGGGAGGGGGATCCAGAAAATGGCAGCCGGGGGCTTCATGAAGCCTCGTCCCCATCCAGCTGCTCCGCCGCCACCTTCCCAGAGGAGGAGGGAAGCTCCCTTCCTGGCCCTGCTATGGGGGGCAAGCCATGGGGGGGTCTTAGGGTTGGTTGACAGTGGGCAGACACACAATATGAAGTTGAGTTCTCATCCCCCGGTGTGAGGGGAGCAAAAAGTACAAATAAAAACAAGCATTTGTCAATGTCAAATGTTGATTGCGGTGGTCTGTTGAGCTCGCTCAGTGGCCCTCTGTCAGTGGCTCACTCTGTTTGTCCCGGTGCTGCAGGCTGCTCTTTTGTACTGGGCTGCTGCCTGCATTGGCACCTTGTTCTGCTGAGGAAGAAATCTGCAGCTGTCCTGACTGAGCTCCACTGAGGTGGCTCACTCCCCCTCTCTCACTTGCTCATTCTGTTTCTCCTGGCGCTGCAGGCTGCCCTTTTGTACTGGACTCCTGCCGGTGTTGGTGGCCTTTTCTACCCACAAAGAAATCCACAGCTGTCCTGACAGAGCTCCGTTGAGGGCGCTCACTCCCCCTATCTCACTTACTCATTCTGGTTCTCCTGGCGCTGCAGGCTGCCCTTTTGTACTGGGATTCTGCCTCTGTTGGCACCTTTTCCTGTCCACAAAGAAATCTGCAGCAGTCCCGACAAAGCTCCGTTGAGCTCGCTCACTCCCCTTCTCTCACTCACTCATTCTGTTCTGCTGGCACTGCAGGCTGCCCTTTTCTACTGGGATTCTGCCTCCGTTGCTGCCTTCTGATGCCCACAAAGAAATTTGCAGGAGTTACAATACAGCTCTGTTGAGCTCACCCACTCACTCATTCTGGGTTTCCTGCCACTGCAGGCTGCCCTTTTGTACTGAGCCCTGCATGCATTGCTGCCTTTTTCTGCCCACAAACAAATCTGCAGCAGTCCCTACAGAGCCCTACTGAGCTCACTGACTCCCCCTTCCTCACTTGCTCATTCTGTGTGTCCTGGTGCTGCAGGCTGCCCTTTTGTACTGGGCTCCTGCCTGCATTGGCGGCTTTTTCTGGCCAGAAAGAAATCTGAAGCAGTCCTGACACAGCTCCACTGAGCTCGCTCACTCCACCTCTGTCACTCTCGCATTCCATTTCTGCCAGCGCTGCAAGCTGGCCTTTAGTACTGGGCTCCTGCCTGCATTGACGCATTTTCTGTCTATAAGAAAATCTGCAGCAGTCACACTAGAGCTCTGTTGAGCTCGCTCACTACTGCTCTGTCACTCACTCATTCTATTTCTCTTGGCACCGCAGACTGTGCTTTTGTATGGGGCTCCTGGCTGCATTGGCACCTTTGTCTGTCCACAAAGAAATCTGCAGCTGTCCCAACAGAGCTCCGTTGAGGTTGCTCAGTCTCCCTCTCTCATTGCTCATTCTGTTTGTCCTGGTGCTGCAAGCTGCCCTTTTGTACGGTGCTCCTGCCTGCATTGGCGCCTTTTTCTGCCCACGAAGAAATCCCAGCAGTCCTGATAGAGCTCCATTGAGCTCACTAAGTCCCCTTGTCTCACTCGCTCGTACTGTTTCTCCCACCACTGCAGGCTGACCTTTTGTACTGGGCCCCTGCCTGTACTGACGCCTTTTTCTACCCACAAAGAAATCTGCAGCAGTCCTGACAGCACTTTGGTGAGTTTGCTCACTTCCCCTCCCTCACTCACTCTCTCGTTCTGTTTCTCCCAATGCTGCAGGCTGCCCTTTTGTACTGGGCTCTTGTGTTGGGACCTTTTGTCTGTCCACAAACAAATCTGCAGCAGTCGTGACAGAGCTCAGTTGAGGTCAGTCACTCCCCCCTCTCACTCGGTCGATCTTAATCTGTCCCAAACACTGATTTCCCAGAGTGGCCGTGCTATTGTCCAGCAGGAGTGGAAAAACATATTTTAGCCAGGATGTAAAAAATGACAGCTGTAGTGTTCATAAGGAGTTGTGAAAAAATGCCAGTGTTGAAAATGTGTCATGACAGCATTACAAATTTGCAAAGTTACAAGGGTGCGTGGAAACAGTTCAATGCACGCTTGTAACACAGTCATGTTATGGAGTTTCGTCACCAAATTTTCAACATAGGGATTTTAGGGCCTCTGCTGATGGACAGTGCCACTGTTATTTTCTTAATCTGTCCCGAGCACTGACTTCCCACAGTGACCACGTTTTTCTGCGCCGGAACTGTGAAAACACATTTTGGTCAGGATGTGAAAAATGACAGCTGTACTGCGTATAAGGAGGCGTGAATGGCACTGTTGAAAATCTGGTGTGACAATATTACAAATCTGCGAAGTTACAAGGGTGCGTGGAAAGTGCACAACGCACACTTGTAACACAGTCAATTGATGGGCTATCATCACCAGATTTTCAACATAAGCATTTTAGGACCTCTGCTCATGAACAGTATCATTATCATTTTCTTAATCTGTCCTGAATAGTAACTTCCCACAGCAACCGCTCTATTCTGCGCCAGAAGTGTGAAAACACATTTTGGCCAGGATGGGAAAAATGACAGCTGCACTATTCATAAGTAGGTCTGGGAAAATGGCAATGTTGAAAATCTGGAGTGAAAATATTATAAAATCACGAAGCTACGAGCATGCGTGCCAACTGTGCAACACACGCTCTTAACACAGTCATTTTATGGAGTATCATTACCAGATTTTCAACATAGGCATTTTAGGACCTCTACTCATGAACAGTGTCATTGTCATTTTCTTAATCTGTCCTGAACACTGATTTCCCGCAGCAACCGCACTTTTCTGCTCCAGAAGTGCGAAAACACATTTCAGCCAGGATGTCAACAATGACTGCTGTACTGCTCACAAGGAGGTGTGACAAAATGCCAATGTTGAAAATCTGGTGTGAAAATATTGTAAATTAATTGATATTCTGATGTAACAACTCATAGCATGCAGCCTAAGTAAAAACAGTCGTTTTGGATTTTCCACCAAAATTTGCAACATAGGCTTTTTGAGAGCCCACCTCATGAACACTGGCACTGTCATTTCGTTAATCAGCTCCGAAGGGCGATTCCACACAGTGACTGCGAAACCACCTTTTGGGGCCAATTAATGCCATGACAGTTCAAGAATTCATGAGGAGGGGTCCCAAAAACCCCATGTTGAAAATTTGGTGAAAAAATTCCCAAAAATGCCCGAGATATGCACTAAAGTTGAAAAAACCCTATTCATTACATTATACAGCTTACTGGCATTTCCTCAGTTTGTGGTCGGCTTGAAGACGTGTTCCTGGTCCACCAAAGATCATCACGCCGAGCTCCAGAGGTAAGTATGGGGTGGGGGGGTGAGGAGGCAGGGTGCACAGTGGGTAGGTGTGGGTTGTGGGAGGGGGCAGGGAGACTACAAGGGACCGTTTCCTTTTTTCCAGGTGAAAAAAAAAAAGTTGCGGGACTGTTTTCAGCCTTACAGAGGCATGTGGCATGCTGGGGTGGGCTCCCAGCATGCCACCAAGGAGTCTTGCTTTGTGGGGCAGCTGTAGCCGACGAAGGATTGGGCACCCCATTGGCAAACAAGAAAAGGGGCATATGGCATGCTGGGGTGAGCTCCCAGCATGCCACTGATGTCTTGTTTTTTTTGGGGGGGGCAGCTGTACCCGACAGGGGATTGGGCACCTTTGTCAGCAAACAACAGAAGGATTCCTTTCTGCCGGCGGGAGTGGGCACCCTGTCAGCAGACAATAAAAGGGGGTGACAGTATGCCGACAGGGAGTGGGCTCCCCCTTCGGCAAATAAACGTGGGGGGGTAGATATTGTTTGTGAAAACAGCGGCAAGCCACCACCGTGTTCACAAGCAATACCACAGATCCTACATCCCGCCCTGCAATGACGGGTCACTCCCTCATTGCAGCGGATGGCTGACGCTGCAATGATGAAGCGGCCCCTGATTGCAGTGGCTGATTTTTTTAAAAAAGTTGTGGCACGCAGGCTGAACTAGTGTCAGCAGCAGTGTGCCACGGCATTGGGGGATGGGGGACAAGCCTTTGCAGGCTGTGGGGGCATTGAGCACAACAGTGCCACGCCTCCACAACCTGCTTGTGGAGAAAGCTGATGCAACATGTTTCTTGTGCATGCGCACAATAAACATAAAAAGGAAAGGAGTGCTCTGAGTGGTCAGGAGCGCTCCCTTGATCCATAAAACAAAACTATACATTTATTCCATTGTTCCAAGTTAGAAGTTCATGAAGGCTGACAAAGTACATTCCAAAATGTCACGGAGGGGAAATTTCGACTTTTGCAGTAATTCCACCAGTGGAATTTTACTTATGTACAGTGGCAGACAGCTTTAATTAATAAGCACTGTAGAACACCAGCCTGTGGTTAAGTGGCAGCAGCTCCTCCTTCTCTCTTTTTGTCTGCCATGAATGGGACCGGGTGATGCTACTGTTATTTCCACCATGATAAGAACTGTCTGCTGTTATTGCTGGCATCTGGAGCGAGGACAGCTATGACTGTTGATGCTGATTAGTGCTATACTTGGCATCAACTCCAGGACTGTGAGCAAGAAGAAGTGCATGAATGCTGCTTGTGAATGCAGCCATGAGTGGGATGGAGGCTTTCAAAAGAGTTCTAGCCAGAGAGAAAGAGAGAGAAGATAATTTAGCAGTACCGAAAGGCAGCTTCAGCAGAATGGGGCCAAGTGAATTACAGCACCTCGGTGAATGGGTTTACAGTAACTGAACCTGTGATTAGGTGCATGCTATAGCCACTGTATTTCAGCATATAGAAGCTGCAGCCTGTATTTGGGAGTGCCTTTTATTAGATGATTGCTTTATGCCGCTGGGTACAAACTATTTGGGGACAGTTAGTAAATGGGAGTGTCTAAATGGTGAAATATGGTATCTATCTGTCCACTTTTTCTTTTGATTTTATTTTTATTTTTTGTTACCAGAAAAGACATACTAAGCTGTGCTAGCTTGCTTCCAGGTGCATCCTAGGGGGGTGGGTGACATAGGCCTGTTCTGTTGGTGGAGGAAATGTTGGCCGTGACACCTGGGAAACTCTTCTCTCTTTTTCAGTAAATTCCATGGGAACTTTTAGTTCCTGCAGAAAGAAAGGGTTCTGTACCCAGCAAAACCTGCATAGGCTTCAGAAAGATACAGACACCTCAGAAAAAAGTGCAACAGGTTTATTAAAGTGCTATTTTGCCAAAGTGCAAAAAAGTACAAAAAAGGTACAGTACCCCTCTCAAGTAATCCTCCCATCCAAATGTACCTGTCCAGGGGTACAAAATATATAGGTTCTGGCTTTGGTTTTGCACCAGCCTCCCTGGGTGCAGCTTGTTTTCCTGGCGCTCTTTTAGTTCCATCTGGACAGTGACCAGAAATGGGAGAGAAGAGACCTTGGCTTAACAGCTCATCTGAAGGACGGATTTTCAACAGTGCAGGCCCCCCCTCCGCCCCGCCCGGACTGCACTACGGTGTCACTTATGAGTATAACCCTCAATGCCTGGTCTGTGGCTAGAACCCTTGACCCTCTGTTTCTCTAACCACAGAGTTGAGCAAGCTGCCTTCTGAGCCACTGCCCACATACTAACACTGTACACTGTCTGTCTACCTATTATATCTATCTGTTATGATGAGAATATCTCCTTCATCAGGTCACAGCTATGGAACTTCTAGTTACCAGGCACTAGGACCACAGGGAAACTTTTGCAAGTATTGGTCATGCTCTGCAGTAGGTACGTATGCATTTTGTGACAGTGTTAGCTGGCATCTGTCTGAGATGT
Source organism: Neoceratodus forsteri (assembly GCA_016271365.2). Taxonomy (NCBI): domain Eukaryota; kingdom Metazoa; phylum Chordata; order Ceratodontiformes; family Ceratodontidae; genus Neoceratodus; species Neoceratodus forsteri. The sequence goes on along the minus strand of JADMNL010000035.1, from coordinate 24,427,787 downwards.
GTTGTCATGTCTTAGTGCACTTGTGCAGTGACAACTGAAAGAGCTTAAGTGTTAACTAGGGTCATCAGTCTCTCACCTTTGCACTCTGATTTATGTGATAAACAGAGAATGGCAGAAACTATTTTACCCATAGGGTGCTCAGTTGATACTGAAGAAGCCTGCATTATATCTGCCTGCACTGTCTTTACCAGACTAGGGTATAAAGCGAGGGCTTCATCTCTAGTGCTGTCAGTCCTCACCTTTCACCCACATTGAATCTCTTACCATGTAGAATGGGTCAGTCGGGCTAGCCCATACCATAAACAAAGAGCGTCAGACTCTGTCAGTTCCCCCTTCATTCTGCCTGCAAATGGGAAGTGGAAGCAGTAATTAGGTGACAGTTAAAAAAACAAAGAAGACCTGAGCTGGAAAGGGTTAGGCAACACCCAGTAGATCACTGTAGTTCTGCAGGCTCCGTTTTAAAGCTCTACTGTCGACAGGACCTAGTGGCAACCTTGTCTCTCAACACAAGAACATTGCTCCTTTGAGTAGAAAAAATACAGTGCTCAGCTGATCAGCACAGCTGAAAATGATTAAACCTGCTTAGCTTCTAGTTCTGCTAAAACCTTTTTTTTTCCCCAAGAATTACAAACAAATATATTGGCTACGTTGCGCAACGGTGAACTATTTCATTACGTCTCTACTTATAAGGAGGAGCTAGCTAATGGCTTTAGGCTCTTAATCTGTTGCAGCATGGCTATCTAGTCTCCCAGAGAGGAGCCCAAAATCATTTAAGTCAATTAGAAGGATTCGTCTTCTTTTAATTAGCCTGGTGATGGCTGCTATAACCTGTGGAAGGGGTAAACATATCTGTGTAAAAACGTAAAGTGCCCTGCACCTGAATGACAGGATATGGACTCCAACTGAAATAAGTATCAGTAGCAGTTAACACGCATCAGTCACCACTGGCTAAAATCCCACTTAGGTCTTGCAAAGAGGAAAGTTTAGTCTATCAGTCCCCGGCATCACATCTGTAACTTAACATACTGTATAGGATAGTGTATGGTTACCCATACATTATAAGGCTATTCTTCCACCGAGTGGATACAATGCCAACTGATGACCTCGAGAGCGAAGCTCGAGAGGTCTCCAAGTCGGCATTGTACCTACGAGGTTAAAGAATAGCCGAGTAGTGTTTGGGTAACCACACACTGTTCTTTATAGTGAATGGTGCCCGAAAAAAAGACAAAAAAGAGACTCACTTTTCCATATTTTCACTTGGTTCTGCCGAGGCCGTTGATTCACAACTGCCACTGTCCCGCACACTCGTGCGCCCCTCTCACACAGCAAGGGATGAATCAGGATGTCTGCTGTAGCCCCTTGTATTATGACGTCCTCACTAACGCAAAACGAAAAGTCATTCTGCGTTAGTGAGGACGTTACTACTGCAGCAGAACAACTTTTTGCGGTGTATGGATTTCCATACACAACCGCATTCCACCATACACTATATCAAAAATAGTAATATCTTTATTTTCCGTTGCACTACTTACATACTGGTTTGACAACTGACAACATTTCTTTTGAAAACCTACAACTGATACATATACATAAGTGACGGGTATTTATTTTACTTTCGGTCACTAGCCGTGTGCCAAGTAACAACCTCAAAGGAGGCGGGCGCTGGTTGTGGGATTTTTTTTCTTCAGGTTTTATTTCTGTTTCTTTTGGTTTGGGCTCTGCTCAAGTGCTGGTTTTAGCTCGCGGGTTTGTAGTGGTAGGATGAGCAGGCTGTGAAGACATGCCATTGGAGGTCTGGTGATGGCTGGCCACAAAGGGTGGGCTGGTAGGGACTGGTGGACAAAGCAGCCATAGAGTGGGGAAATGGTTCTTAAAATAATCATATCACCTATTTTGGATGTGGTTTGTAATCACAAACTTTGTTGCTATATTGCTCCATGACCAGGCAATGCAGCTGTAATTGGCTGCTGCAGTCAGGGACCACCCCACAAACACAGCTGGTTGTGATGGGGCACTCCCTGATTGCAGCAGTCAGTTTCTTTGAGCACAGTGGCATGCTCATTAACTGCCACCTACTGAAGCAAAACACAACAAGCATTTGTCAATGCCGAATGTTTGCTTGCTGGCATTGGCAGTGGTAGTGTAGAAGTTACAGAGCTGCATAATAGGAATGGCAGTGAAGTATTGAACTGAAGCCAACCCCTCCACCACCCTGCAGAGAGTGACAGGCATTGGGGTGTGCGTTTGGGTCGTCAGGCATAACGGCCACGCCATTTCACCACATCCCACCCTGCAGACACTGACAAGTGTCACGGTGTTCCTTGGAGTCTTTAGCCCTTATGCGCACCCCATTTCATTAGGAAATATGGTGAGATTGGTGCGATATAGGAGAATGGGGTGAAGTTTGGGGCCGAAGAGTCCAAGGCATACCTCGATGCCTCTCACTGACTGCAGGGTGTGGAATGGTATGAGCATCACAGGCAAGAATCCCAAGTCACACCCCTGATGCCTGTCATTCTTTACAGAGTTGGGCATTATGGTTGGAAACCCTAATACCTCAGGCATTCGTTGGTATTTTCACTCCAGATTTTCAACATGTTTTTTTTGTGACCCCACCTCATGAACAGGGGGAATATCAGTTTGTCAGCCAAAAGCTGCTTATGCACAGTGACTACGGCATTCAGCACCACAGGTGCAAAAAACATTCCGAACAGGATGTAAAAAATGACAGCTGTACTGTTCATGGGGAGGTGTAAAAAATAGCAATGTTGCAAATCTGTAGTAAAAATATTTTAAAAAATGGTGAAGTCACGAGCGTACATAGAAACTGTGCAATGCACACATGTAATATAATTAGGTTGGGGATTTTTTATAGCAGATTGTCAACTCAGGCATTTTGGTGCCTCCGATCATGAACAGTGTAACTGTGATTTTCTTTATCTGTGCCCGAACAATGATTTCCCACAGCGACCACGCATCTCTGCACTGAAAGTGTGAAAACACACTTCAGCCATGTTGTGAAAAATGACAGTTGTACTGTTCATAAGGAAGTGTGGAAAAATGCCACTGGTGAAAATCTGGACTGAAAATATTACAAAGTCATGAACTTACAAGGGTGCATGGAAACTGTGCAATGCTCACTTGTAACACAGTCATTTTATGGACTTTTGTCACCAAATTTTCAACATAGCCATTTTAAGACCTCTGCTCATGAACAGTGTAACTGTGATTTTCTTAATCTGTCCTAAACATTGCTTTCTCACACCAACAGCACCATTGTGCGCTACATGTGCAAAAACACATTTTGGGCGACATGAAAAATTGCAGCTGTACTGTTCATAAGGAGGTGTAATAAAATGGCAATGTTGAAAATCTGGAGAAAATATTAAATTTGCAAACTTAGAGCATGCATAGGACTGTGCAACAGCGCTCATAAAACAGTCATTTTAGGAATTTTTTCACCAAATTTTCAACATAGCCATTTTAAGACCTCTGCTCATGAACAGTGTCACTGTGATTTTCTTAATTTGTCCCATACATTGATTTCGCACACCAACTGTGCCATTGTGAGCTACATGGGCAGAAACACATTTTTGGTGTGATGTGAAACATGACAGCTGTACTACTCATAAGAAGGTGTGGTAAAATGGCAATGTTGAAAATCTGGAGTGAAAATATTGAAAATTTGCGAACTTACGAGCCTGCATAGGAACTGCGCAACGCACGCTCATAAAACAGTCATTTTTTGGAACTTTGGCACCAAATTTTCAATGTAGGGTTTTTGAGACCCCTTCTCATGAAAGATGTCACTGTCATGGCGTTATTCAGGCCCAAAGGGTGATTTCACGCAGTGACTGTGCAGTGACTGCAAAATCACCCATCGGGCCTGAATAACACCATGACAGTGACATCTTTCATGAGAAGGGGTCCCAAAAACCCCATGTTGAAAATTTGGTGCAAAAATTCCAAAATGCCTGAGATATACAACAAAGTTGAAACCCCCCCTATCTAGCCCATTATACAGCTTACTGGCATTTCCTCAGTTCACAGTCGGCTTTGAAGAGTGCAAACATGTTCCCGGTCCACCGAAGATCGTCGCGCTGAGGTCCGGAGGTAATATGGGGTGAGAGGGGGTGTGGGGAGGTAGAATGCGCAGTGGGTGGGTGCGGGTTGTGGGAGGGGGGCCAGCGAGACTACGTGGGACTGTTTTTTCTTTACAGGTTACAAAAAAGAAAAAGGACGACACGGGACGTTTGCCACTCTGGGGTGGGCTCCCAGCGTGGCACAAGGACAGTTGGGGGGGCGTTCAGCCGACGTGGGATTGGGCACCCCCATCGGCCTAAGCATTGATTGCCACGCTGGGGTGGGCTCCCAGCCGTTGCACTATTCGGGGTGAGGACCGTGGAGCCCGGCCGGGGATTGGGCACCCCGTCGGCTATATCATTAGTTGCCACGATGCGGTCGGCACCCAGCATGGCATTTGGAAGGCTTTGGGGGCTGGGGAACACAGCACAGCCGATGGGGATTGGGCATCCCGTCGGCTATACAGTGTGTGCATGTGGATGCACGCCTGCGTGGCCGTGTGTGTGTGTGTGTGTGTGGTGGTGGGGGAACTGCGCAAGAGCAGGCGTATATCTTATCACTGCTCACTCAAGCATAGCTCCCCCTTTGAACTGTATGCCACTGCATTTTGGAGCTTGTCATAGACAGCTCCAGCATGCATTGGCTTACAGGGGCCGCGCCTGCCAACACACTGACTGAATTGGAGGAGGAGATGACACACCTTCGAAATCTCCGATGATGGCACTATGTTTCTTGCACATGCGTGCAAGCAAACATAAAAATTGCTTTTAACTAGTTGTATGGGGGGGTGTCACATCGATGCATTATAATAGATTCAAACTGGATTAGCAGATTGCTTCATCTGATTGGTGAGGAGCTGTCCCCAGCCTTGAATTTATGGAAGCACCACTGGAGGTCAACAATGAATTTGCTGACCTCCTGCATAGCAATGGCACAATACCAACACCGGTACTGTGCAGTCCCAAAATAAAGTGTTTTTTGATAAGGGGGCTATGCTCCCACCCCCCTCATGCGGAGGACTCTGCCTGCCATCCCCCCCTGGATTTCTATATAATTAACTCCAGATCGGAGTTGTTCTAGGGAGGGAGGCAGACCACTGGAAAAAAGGCATCACCCAAAAACAGACCATTACAGCGGCAGTCACTGTAATGGTCTTTTTTTGGGTTTGCTATTGAGGTGTCATGCTGGAAGGGGCAACAGGAGTTTACAGAACAACAGTCCTGCAGCTGGTACTTTCTGGCAATCAGGATGCCAAACATACCACAAATTCATGCCTTTCAGGAAGTTTAAAACAAATGTAACCCCCTTATAAATGTGGGGTTCCCAGAAGTCTTCTGGGAGCTTGCTGGGCACTCCAAGTCTGGATGGTGTCCGGCATTTAAACTGTTTAAACGGCACCGCAGTGAGCATTGTTTGAGCCTCTATGTACTGTCTCTTTAAGAGCTGCCTGCTTGCAGGCTTCAGTGGCTGTGTGTGGGGGAATGTGTTTCTCTGCTCGAATCCTGCCAGAGCTGTGGTGAATTTGCTTCAATGTTACAGTTGCTGTAAGTGTTAGGGGAGCCCTCCTGATAGATGTAGCTGCCTGGTGGTTATTGTTTAGAGTAATAGTGACATTTTAGTTTGTCTAACCTGTTTCCATTGCAGCTGGACTTTGTGTGTTTGGCCCCTCCATTTTGGACCTGGACTGTGTGTAGAGGTCCAATAGGAACCTTGGGGGTATCTAAAATGAAGTAAGTAGCAGCCAATTAGAATTAGGACTCTAAAGGGAGCCGGCTGACCAATGAGACCCAACCATGTAATTCTGGGAAGTGAAGTCTGGATTCTGGTGCCGTGTTTTGCACCAATAGGGGCTGTAGCAAGTGACTGGCATCTGCAGCCCACCTATGGGATCGGGTGTCGCCCGAGTGGTGAGACTTGCCCTCGCTGTCCAGGGGCAGAAAGGCGGTGGCTGTGAGTGAGGAAGGAGCTCTGGGCTCCTGCGCTGTTGAGCATTCATGCGGGAAGTGCGTGTGGAAGGCCAGAAGTTGGCAGTTTTAAATGCCAGCAAATGTCGGACTAAATCCGCTGGGCAGCGGTCAGAGGAGGCTGTGCAAAAGCGCAGCTACCTACCAGGCTTACCCTGTAGAAGACTGAAGAATCTGCTTAAATCGCGCTCGGTCTGTCAGGACAAGTGCAGCTGCGTCATTGGGCCTGGTTAGTACAGTGAAGTGATCAGGAGTTACACAGCAGCTGCCTGGTATGGAACCTCTCTGCTTTGCATATAAATGTGTGGAGAAGTGTTGAATTCCAGGCTGGGTACTGCGAGTGGAGTGAGAGCACTCTATCCTTTTGGAGTCATGAGTACTAAATCATGGTAGCTCCCTGTCCACTGCTCCTAGTATGGCAAGATCTTCTAGGTTCTTTACTGGCCACACTAACTGAGCCGGCTAACTCAATCTAATTTTCGTAGGAATCAAATGCTTGTTTCTGTGTTAGGGCCCCAACCAGATGCATCGAGGGACTAACCTTTATTGCCTGGGTACTCAGAGACAGTGACTTATAGGTTAGGCCTGTGCACAGTGCCCTAGATAGCTACATATATATATTAGAGTGGTAAGCTAATTAACCTGATACCACCAGTCCTTGTTATTTCCCTTAAATAAATCAGATTGATTGTTTTGAAAAGGTATACTGGCTAACTGGTGTGTTCATGGTGAATTACTGTACTGTGATTATTGTATAACAGCATCTTACTTTTCAGGGGGTTCCCGAAGCAGGCTGATTGGTTCAAGCCTGGGGGTCAGCGTATACAGTGAGGGTACTGTGATTGATTTGTGTGGGCCACTAGTGGGAAGAAAGGGGGGTTGCAGTGACCCAGAGGACTGAGACCAAGTCATACCAGACTGTCTCAACCCCGACCTCTGGGTGGAGGCACCCGCCATCGGATCCAGGCCCCTCAACCTGATAGTGGAAAATCAGGCAGGGGTAGTAGCCCGTGGGATAGCGCCCCCTAGGGGTTACATCTTGGAGGCACTGCTGGGATTAGCGTCCCCTAGTGGCCAAGTGGACAAAGTACCTAAAACATGGATAAATTAAAGGAAAAGCTAGAAGGGGATATCATGTCTAAGATCAAGCTGGACCCTATTAAGACGATGGTACATAAACTGATGAGGTGGGGTGAAGCAGAAGAGTTGGACTCCCAGAAAATTATGTAACTACTAGATGTACCTCTGGGGACAATGAACACTGACCTTATTTCTGTAGCGGAATGTGTTAAATGTTTGGGCAAGGTAGAGGTGAAGGGGCGTATGGCTGATCTACTCGATCAGACTTTGCTGGTGTTACTCTTATGTAGTGTAGCCATTGACCCCGAGAGGGTACCCCCAGTGATTTACCCGGAAGGTGCCCAACAGGGGTGGAGGGTCATTCACATCTGGAGTGGGTTAGTTACCCCTGGTGGGTCTCCCCAGACTAATAGCTTCAAAGATAAACTGCTTAAATTATTAGCTGTGGAGGGGAGGACTACCCAGAAGTTACTGCAGGTGTTGGACCTTTCTAGTGAATCCACCCCCAGGCCTCCCCAGGTGCCTCTCCGGGCCCCCCAAGAGTTGTATTTTGGCCTCACCTTCCCTAGTGGTTCCTTCTATACAGCTAGATTCTTACCATAAGCTAAACATTTTTTCTGGCACAGTGCCAGTGCCCCCAGGGGAAGATGATTTGGAGGCATGGATGGACTATGCTACCCCCCAGTCCAGGAGTGGCAGTGCTCTGAGGGGGAGAAACAAAAGAGACTGATGGAGAGCCTGCGAGGCCCAGCTTTGGAAGCCATTCAGTTCTTGTGGGCTACTGCCATGGAGTACCTTTCTGCCCTAGAGGGAGTGTTTGGGAGTACAGAAACTGGGGAAGACTTATTATGGAAGTTTAAGTCTGCCAGACAATGGAGGAATGAGAAATTGTCCACCTTTGTCACTAGGGTGGAAAGGACCTTGCAGAAAGTTTATCACAAGGAGGTACTCATGACCACAGCCTTGAACAAGGTCCGGCTGGAGCATATTCTGGAATCTGCTAGGTTTTCCAGTGTGATACTGTTAAAACTTAAGTTACATGACCGACGGGCTGCCCCTCCCGAGTATTGTCAATTGATGAGGGCAATCCGAGAGGTAGAGACTGATGAAGAGGGGTGGGAACCCTATGTGGGGGCTGTAAATATGTGCAAACCCCTGAGTCTAGTGAACCAGATGAGGCCCACCCCTCAAGGGGACCTGACGTTTCTCCTGTACTTCCAGAGGCCCAAGGAGGGGTGGGGTTGTGTGCTATTTCCTCTGATCCCCGAGTAGAAAGTGATTTGAGGGCTGAGATTAGAGATTTACTAGAGCTGGTGAGGGACTTGAAGCAAACTGCTACCCAACCTATTAGGTTTGGGGAACCTGAGTTATCTAGAAACAAATGCTCTAGCCAGGAGGAGCCCCCCTAACCCCAGGAAGGCCCCCAGCAGGTGAGATATCCCCCTCCCAATAAAGACCCTCGAGACACTAAGTTCTGTTACCGCTGTGGGGAGGATGGACACTTTCAGACTGAATGCCAGTTACCCGAGAATTTAAGGAAGGTCAACAGCAGGCTGATCGCCTGGCACTGCAAGGGCTATACCCGACCCCCTAGGAAGAGTTTTGTGACCTGGACCAATGCCCAAGCAACTTTCCAAGCTGTGCCCCCCGAATGGTCTGATGTGGTGGGGCCTTCAATGGGGGCCTCAGTGAGAGTGAATGGAATACCCACCTGGGCTGTGTTGGACAGTAGCTCTCAGGTGACCATTATGTTCCAGGACTGGTATCAGAAACACTTGCTTGAGGTGCCTTTGCAAGCATTGGATGGTCTACATGTTTGGGGGCTGAGCGATAAGGCCTACCCGTATTCTGGGTATATCCAGATCTGGCTGTTTTTTCCTACTTCTGTGGCTGGGGTGGCTGAACAAGTGGAAACTCAGGCCCTAGTGTGCTCCCCCAACGGGTTGTATGATGGAGTGCCCTTGTTGATTGGAACCAATGCTCACATGTTTGGTCACTTAGCACAGCTGTGTTCTGAAAAGCAGATGTCCAGGACTGGGCGAGATCTTAGAATTCCTGCCTTGATTCAGAAGGCCTATGAGACTCAGAGAAAGGCTGGTCAGGCGGAACCTGAAGGCCCGGTGGGTGTCATCTAGAGGAAGGATCCGGAACCATTGCTATTAGCCCCAAATGCCCAGTGTGTTTTGCAAGGAGAGGTCCAAATTAAAAAAGATGTTAAGAATAACATATTGATGCTGGATGCACCCAGTGAGGGAACGTTGCCTGAGGGGCTGCTGGTTAAACCCAGTATCTTACCTGCCTGAGCCCATGCTTTCAGCAGAAGAGTGATGGTCAGTCACGTGATGCAGTGTGGCGGGTAGCTGCTTTCTCCAGAGCTCCCAACCTACAACTCATCTAAACGTCTCTTTTCTTCGCCCTGCTTTACAAGATTAGCGATTTGGCACTACCGGAGCCTTCCTAAACGAGTGCTGATCCCTGAGATATAAACTACAGTGTAGGCGACTGTTAAAATCAAGAGATCTTGGCATGGATGCAGATATGAAGGCGCCTGGAGTAAGGCATACTCCACCTACGTCGCCTGAAAAAAGCGCCAAGAAGGCCAGGAACACTAACTCCGGGCAATCGTCGAAACAAACGCCTTCTACTCCTCTAAGCAACCCGCTTACAGAAGACAGATTCCTTCAGGAGCTTCTCCCCTTTCGGGAAACTCTCCAGGAAATCTCCTCTGAAATTAAAACAATCAAAAGCGATTTTGCGGCTTTATCAAGGCGGGTGGGCAATATGGAAGCAAGAACCACGTCATTAGAAAATTGAAAAGACAGGACCGACCCAGAAATAACCAAGCTCAGGCAACAACTCCAGAAATTGCAATTAAAAACTGAAGACCTTGAGGGCAGGAGTAGGAGGAACAACATATTAATACTGGGCCTGCCTGAATCGGAGGAAGGTGGTGATACTATGAAATTCATCCAACAGCTTCTTAATAAAATAGTTGGTCCCTCTCCTATCAATCAGCAATATCACGTCGAGAGGGCACACCGATCCTTGAAGCCGAGGCCCCCACCAGGCGCCCCCCCGTCCGATCATCATCAAGTTCCTTAGCTTCGTCGAGAAGCAACATGTTATATCTAAAGTTAAGGAGCTAGAGTCAATCCAATGGGAACGAAACAAAATCCGAATCACGCAGGACCTACCATACGAGATTCGTCAGAAGAGAGCAGCCTTTCATCCTATAGTTAAAAAATTAATCACAGCTGGCATCAGATTTAGAATGAACTATCCGGCGAAATTTCTTGTATCCTTGGATGGCGCATGGCTGGCTTACGATTCACCGGATCTAGTGCTACCTGACCTTTCCAAGAGGCTTCCGAATCTCTTCCATGGAGACTGATTAATACATATGATGAGTTTGGCTACAATTGGAGGCTATACCTCTTAGTTGGGACCCTTTTTTCCTTTTTTTCTTTCTACTAGATTCTCTGCGAATAGGATATCTTGTTTATAGTACCCAGGGTCGGCTTACCTGTTTTGTGGGGGTGAAGGTGAAGGGTGCAGGGCAGTGGTGAGGTAGAGGGAGGTTCCGGGGCCTGCGAGGCCTAGTTCGTCCCGCCGAGTCCTGTCTGCACGCCATGGCTGGGGGTAGGTGGAACCTGCATAGTGGGAGATGGCTTCCGGGGGACGCATTTAGGAGCCGGACAGGTTGGGTCCGTCAGGGTCTCGTCCGACTAATACTTCCGTAGCGGGCCTTCCTTTTGTGTCATTGGGTAGTCCCAATAATTCAGCTCTCTAGGTGTCCAGGGTCTGGCTTAAAGAAGAGAAGATCTCCTTTGACAGGAATCACCCTTTACTGCCCTCGCACCGTAGTGGGACGGATTGGATTTAATGGGGTAAGGCCCCCTCAGGCTGTTAAACTAATTGGATAGCAGAGATTGTTTGAAGACCTTAGGCTGGATAGCGAATGGGGCGATTACAATACTAGTCATTATTGGGTTGGGGGGGCTCAGATGGGAGGGTTGGCGCTGGGAAACCTGTATAGCGGCCTTAGTGGGGAATTAGGGATACCTGGGCCCAGTTATGGGGGAACAAATATGTCACTGTACCCTAGATGCAAAAGTAATTTGGGGAGGTCCCATAGGTCTGTACAAGGAACTGAACACCAGGATGCTTACTTCGGGCAAGGGTACCTTTGGGGGGGTTCCGGTTCTGGGCCATATCTGGGTGCTTTACTGGATGGGGACAGTTTTGGGACCTCATGTAAATAGTTTGTGGGGCTGTTGGGTTGATGGGTTGAGTAAATTTCAGGGCGGAGGGTGGGGAGGGGCTTCGACCAGATCTGATAACATTGGTCATGGTATAGTTTCATTGGGCGAGGGTTGGTACTATGTTACGGCATGTTCGATGGTTATCTCAACTTAAATCTACCTATGTTTCTGATTATATCTAAGTGCAGTGCAGCCTTAGTTAGGTGGATGGTTATTTTCTACTGTATTGTTTGGTATGTTCAATGGGGGGGTTATGGGGGGGAAGGCGGAAGGTGCCATTATTCAGGGATCGGATCTATTTGGCCATGGAGGATAACTGTTTATATTGTTTATGTCCAAGACTATTAAATGGCTTTAGGTCACATTAAACTGGCTACATGGAACGTCAGGGGCATCAGGGAAGTGCTAAAGAAAAGACAAATATTGTTGAACTGCACGCTTATGGGAGTGGATATCTTATTTCTCCAGGAAACACATATTTTAGCCTCTGAAGTTAAACTGCTAAGCTGTCACGGCTTTTCTCAGGTGTTTATTTTGGAGGGGTCCACAAATAGTAGGGGTGTGGCTATCATGCTGAAGCGTAATATACCATTCGTTCCAGAGAAATGCATTAAAGATACGGAGGACAGATTTGTACTAGTTAAAGGTATGCTCAATAGCTTGGGAGTAGTCCTGGGGGCCATATACTGCCCAGTAGGTGGGGACCCTAACTTTATCATGCAGCTGATGTCAAGATTGAGTGAACTTTTGCCAACGGTTTTTATCCTGGGAGGGGACTGGAATACTGCTCCCTCACAGCTCCTCGATAAAACTTATAGGCCCGCTCGACCACCCACACCTGCCCAAATGGCCCTCCAGGACTTCTGTAATTTTCTGGGTCTGAGCGACCCTTGGAGACTCTTAAACCCTTCCAGCCGTAGTTATACATACTACTCTCCAATCCATAGGTCTTGGTCAAGGCTAGATTACATGTTGGTGAGCACAGGGCTTTTGGCTAACATATCTTTTTCTGGCATAGAGCCGATTGTCATTTCAGACCATGCTATGGCCTGGATAAAGCTATCCCCCAATCCTCCTGGTCAGAGGGACACCTCTTGGAAACTCAATACGCAACTTTTGAAAGATGAGAAGACTGTAGCTCATCTTCAATCTCTGATACCATCCTTTCTCGAAATCAACCAAGGTTCAATTCCCAGAGATGATCTAATATGGTGCACACTTAAATGTTTTCTCAGAGGCGAGTTTATTAAAATAGCCACTAGAAGGAAGAGGGTGAGGGAGGAGAGAACTACTCAGTTAGCCAACCAAATTAAGCTGGCTGAGGGTGCTCTAGCTTCCTCTGGCTCTCAAACTGACTTAGAGAACCTATGCAGGGCCCGGAATGAATATGAAGACTTGATTAAAGAAAAAACAGAATATGCTATTCTGAAATCTAAGACTTGCTACCTTGACCAGAGGGAGAAACCTGGGAGACTACTAGCTCTCAGATTAAAGGAGGTAGAAAGTTCTAGGTTAATCCCGGCTTTGAGGGCAGCTGATGGGTCAATCAAAACTAAACCAAAAGAGATAGCTAAAATCTTTGAAGATTTTTACAAAGACTTATACAGCAACAATTTTGTCTCAACTCCAGTGGAGAATCCGGAAAACTTTTTAGCAGGGCTACCTTTCATGAAACTGCACCCAGGCCATTGCAGGGTACTCTCATCTCCTATTACATTAGGGGAAATAGAGGAAGTCATCCGAAACCTGCCCACCGATAAATCACCAGGACCCAACGGCTTTCCCCCCAATTTTTACAAAGTATTCTGTAAAGAGATAGCCCCAGCACTTCTTAAGCTATTTAACTACATTCTTTCATCGGCGCCATTAGATCCCTCGCTGCTGGAGGCCACTATAGTTCTTATCTCAAAACCAGATAAACCGAAACTGGACCCAGCCAGCTATAGGCCTATATCATTACTTAATTACGATATTAAAATTCTAGCCAAAATTCTCTCCCTAAGAATCAAACAGGTATGGCAGGTGTTACTGAGTCAAGAACAAGTGGGCTTTGTACAAGGGAGGTCAGCTATGGATCATCTGCGTACACTTTCCCACATTTTTCGCCTGGCAAAGGAATCCCAGGAACCTATGGCTCTAGTTGCTCTGGATGCAGAGAAAGCCTTTGACCGTGTTAGCTGGGATTTCCTGTGGGCCACCCTTGGTAAAATGGGTTTCCCTGGAAAGTTTATTGGTTGGATAAAGGCATTCTATAGCTCACCCTCTGCGAAGGTTTACTGCAATGGGGTGTTTTCGGCACGCTTTACTCCATTTTCTGGTACACGTCAGGGTTGTCCTTTGTCTCCTTATTTATTTAATTTATACCTAGAACCTCTACTGCTTCATATCAAGAATTCTCCCAAAATTTCCGGCTGTTTAATTGCTCAACGAGTTTTGACCCTCTCAGTTTTTGCGGACGACATCCTCTTACACCTTTCAAACCCGAGACATCCATAGAGGAAGTGTTGCGTATAATTAACCTTTTTGGCAGTGTTGCCAATTATAGACTGAACCTATCTAAATCGGTGATTTTCCCACTTAATACACACCTATTTCAGGTTAATGTCTCTCAGTTTGGCATGAAATGGGGCCCTAATTACCTCAAGTATTTAGGTATTTATTTGACGCAGGATGAGGAGATGACCAAGAAGCTCAACCTAGACGACCTGTTAGATCAAATTCAAAAAGACCTCAACAGATGGGATAACCTTCCCCTTGCAATTGGGGGTCGTATTAACATAATCAAATGAACGTCCTTCCGCGGATTTTTTACCCCTTGAATCTTCTTAACATCTGGCTTCCTAAATCATACTTCCAGAAAATACATTCGATGGTCACCCATTTTATTTGGGGTGGTAAAAAGCCTAGGAGATCCTTCAGCAAGCTATGTCTACCTAAAGACAAGGGTGGTCTCAGGATCCCTAATTTTGGTCTATATTACTGGGCCAGTCAGTTAACCAAAATGGCTAGGTGGATCGAACTCCAGGAGGGGTTTGACATGCCCATATGGTTAGATCTGGAGCTTAAACTGTTGAAGGAACATAATATTTCTCCTCAGCATGTCTTCTATTACAGCTCTTCCTCCCTTCCAGAGGCTCTCCGTAACTCAGTGATAGGGGTGTCAATTAAAGTCTTATCACAGATCTGGGATTTCCTTAAAGTCCCCTATACTAGGGATCAGGCCCAACCTTTGGTTCTCAACCCCAACATCAGATTAGGCGGACGCACATTGCCAGTGGCTTGGCTCCCGCATGCCCAGGATCTCAGGGTAGAAGACCTCTACCTTCAGGGATCCCTTGGCTCCTTCAGGGATATCCTAACGTACCTGGGTCTATCTTCCCAGTATATATTTAAAATTTATCAAATGCGACACCTAATAGGTAAAAATTTTGGCCTGGAAAAGCTACCCTCTCGGGTTAGGCCTTTTCTGGAGCAGCTCAAGAACTCTGTTACTAATTCCCACTGTATAGCCAGGCTATACAACTATTTACTAACCACGAAGTTTTCTGATCCCTTGGGTGGATCCAGAACATGGGTTTTGTGTTTCCCTGGGCTATCCCTCTCTTGGACCCATATTTGTAGTGATGTATACAGATACCTTACTTTGGATAGGAACAGGCTAATTCAGTTCTACATTTTAAACAATATGTATTATACATCACAGAAGTTGGCCAGATTTGACAGAACCAAATCGGACAGATGTACCAGATGTGGCTTAGAAGTGGGTGATTTAGTACATATATTCTGGTCTTGCGTCAAAGTTACCCCATTATGGCACGTAATTCGTAACAGTCTGGATCCAATTCTGGGTCTAGACGAATTATTTACACCTGAAATTTGCATTTTTGGGTTATATTCAAATATCGGATGCACTGAATGGAAATTTCATATAGCCATAATCTCAATGGCAGTTAAAAGATTAGTGCTTAAACACTGGCTAGACCAAGTGGCTATCTCTTATAATGATTGGCTGGTGGAAATTTCCTTATGCTTCAAGATGGAAAGATTAATTGCTGACTTTAGGCATGCCATGCCTACGTTCCAGAAAAATGGGGCAAATTATACGCTTTGTACCTTCATTGATTTAGTGAACGAATGTCCCTGACGGATTTGGGAAGAGATGGTTCTAGGTGACGACTTTTCTCTGTCGAGTATGTCTCCATGGCACTAATGCATAGCTCTCAGGTCACCTGGAGATAAAGATAACACCTTCGGGGGTGGGGTGGAGGGTTGGGGGAGGGTACTGGATCACTGCTCTGTACACTCAATGTATACAAATGGATGTTGGTTTTGTTCTGTTTTACCAATTGTATCACAAGCTTGGTTTTACTATGAGTTAAAACAATAAAACTTTGAATTTCAAAAAAAAAGAAGAGTGATGGTCCAAGTGCATAATGTGTCTGATCGAGAGATTTGAGTGAAACGGGGTTGCACCCTGGCTACGGTGCATTGTGCCGATACTGCTCTTTTGCCACACAACAAGACTTCCAGAGGAGGTGACCAAGTAACCCCTGAGCTGTTTGATTTTGGTGATTCTCCATTACCAGCAGAATGGAAGAAAAGGGTCAGTGAACGGCTCGCCCAGAGAGAGCAGGTGTTTTCTTTGAAGGACTGGGATGTGGGATGTGTGCAGGGGGCTGATCATCACATCCAGCTGCAGGATGAGCGACCTTTTTGCGAGCAATCTTGACGCCTAGCCCCTGCTGATATAGATGATATAAGGCGCCACCTGCAGGAAATGCTAGCAGCTGGGGTGATACAAGAGTCCAGGGGTCCTTACACATCCCCTATTGTGGTAGTGAGGAAAAAGAATGGAATTGTTCGGATGTGTGTGGATTACTGTACTCTAAACCGGCGGACTATCCCAGACCAGTATACCATGCCACACATACAGGACACCTTGGACTGTCTGAATGGCAGTAAGTGGTTCTCTGTGTTGGACCTCCACAGTGGGTACTATCAGATCCCGATGGCTCCGGAGGATCGAGAGAAGACTGCTTTCATATGTCCCCTAGGCTTCTATGAGTTTATGCAGATGCCCCAAGGAATTTCATGTGCCCCAACTACTTTTCAGCGTCAGATGGAGTGTGCTGTGGGGGACATGAATTTGCATGAATGTTTGGTTTATTTACATGATGTTATAGTGTTTGGCAGCTCCTTGGAAGAACATGAAAGTCGATTGTTCAAAGTCCTGGATCGACTGGAAGATTTTGGTCTCAAATTATCTACAGACAAGTGCCAATTCTTTCAAACCTCTGTAAAATATGTGGGGCACATAGTATCCACTGAAGGCATAGAGACTGACCCCAGTAAAGTAGAAGCTTTAACCACTAGGCCTCAACCAAAAAACCTGAAGGAGCTACAGCGGTTCCTGGGGTTTTGCGGGTATTACAGACTATTTATTAAAGACTACTCTCGGGTGATCTGCCCTCTGCTTAACCTTACTCAAGGGAATCCCCCAACCCATAAAAAGTATAAGAAGATTGTACAATCTGGGACTGAAAAAAATTATTTCCGCCCAAATGATGTGTTTGGCACCCGCTGGACTGCTGATTGTGAGGAAACTTTCCATGACATTATATATCAACTTACTCATGCCCCAGTGCTGGCCTATGCTGACCCTGCCAGTCCATACGTCCTCTATACTGATGCCAGTCTGCAAGGATTGGGGGCTGTATTATATCAAGTGCACACAAACAGTCTAAGACTTGTAGCTTTTGCCAGCAGAAGCTAGACTCCTTCAGAAAAGAACTATCCAGTGCACAAACTAGAGTTTCTGGCCCTGAAGTGGGTCATTGTGGATCAATTTCATGACTACTTGTACGGTGCTAAGATATTGGTGAAGACTGATAACAATCCTCTAACATATGTGCAGACCTCAGCTAAGCTGGATGCCACTGGCCATAGGTGGTTCTCTGCGCTGGCTGCCTATGACTATGCTGTTGAATACAGAACAGGCCTAAACCATATAGATGCTGATGCTCTCTCCCAGAGGCCTGTGTCTCGAGCTGACTGGGTCAGGTTGTCAGAACCTGACATTAGAGCCCTTTGCCAGAAATTCGACAAGGAGAAACAGGTGTCTCCTGATGCTGTGTACTGCATGGTGGATTGCTTGGGGCCATCTGAGAACTGTATACCTGCTGCTTACTGCCATTTTTACGTTCGCTTGCGCGCAAGCGCAAGGAACATTTTGGGAGAGTAGCACACTTTGGAGGTGTGCCTCTCCCTTTCAATCCACTGCTCAGTTGAGCAGGCGTGGCGGTCCTGCTCCAATGGGTGCGGGAGCTGTGTATGACAGCGGTGGTCTTCACTTCAAAGAAAACCACCACTGTCATACAGAGCACCGCATCATGCCACCCCCCCCAAATCTTTGCTGCCACCTGGGAGCCCACCCCAGCATGGCAAATGTTCCGCGTCATCTGCCGACGGGGGTGCCCAATCCCGTCAGCTCACGGCCCCAAGCCATCCTTCTGCCACGCTGAGGCCACCCTACGTGGCAAATGTCCCAGGTTGTCTGCCGACGGGGTGTCCAATCTCGCCGGCCCCTCAGCACCTCCCAACCATCCTTCTGCCACGCTGGGAGCCCACCCCAGCATGGCAAACATCCCACGTAGTCTTTTTTTTTCACCTGTAAAGCAAAAACGGTCCCATGGCGCTTCTCCCAGTCCCCCCTCCCACAACCCGCACCCACCCACTGCGCACTCAGCCTCCCCACAACCCCCCTCACCCCATACTTACCTCCGGAGTTTGGCGCAATGATATTCGGTGGACCAGGAACACGTCTGCACTCTTCAAAACGACCGTGAACTGAGGAAATGCCGGTAAGCTGTATAATGGGCTAGATAGGGGTTTCACTTTGTGCATATCTCAGGCATTTTTGAATTTTGCAAATTTTCAACATGGAGTTTTGGGACCCCTTCTCATGAATGATGTCACTGTCATGGCGTTATTTGGGCCCAAAGGGTGATTTCACAATCACTGCACAGTCACTGCGTGATCACCCTTTGGGCCCGAATAACGCCATGACAGTGCATATCATTCATGAGAAGGTCCCAAAACCCCATGTTGAAAATCTGGTGCAAAAATTCCAAACAAAACTGTTTTTACGAGCGTATACAGTGTTCCTACGCAGGCTCGTAAGTTCACGAATTTTCAATATTTTCACTCCAGATTTTCAATATTGCCATTTTACCACACCTCATATGAGCAGTACAGCTGTCATTTTTCACATCCTGCCCAAAACATGTTTCCGCCCATGTAGCGCACAATGGCGCAGTCGGTGTGCGGAATCAATGTATGGGATGCATTAAGAAAATCACGGTGACACTGTTCATTAGCAGAGGTCTTAAAATGGCTATGTTGAAAATTTGGTGAAAAAATTCCAAAAAATGACTGTTTTACGAGCGTGCATTGCGCAGTCAGTGTCAGTGGCTCAGTAGGTAGCACACTCGCCTCTGAGGCCGGGAGATCAGAGGGCTGTGGGTTCAGTTCCTACATCTGGCACTTGGGTTAATATCCCAGTACTGACACTGTAGTGCAGCATGAGAGGGGTGCTGCACTTCTGAGGTGCCGTCTTTTGGATGAGACATTAAACCAAGGTCCCATCTGCCTGGATTGGTGGTAGTTCAGGTGGATGTTAAAGATCCCATGGCACTTATCGAAAAAGAGTAGGGGAATTTCCCTGGTGTCCTGGCCAAATTTCCCTCATTCACTAAAAATACCACCAACAGCTTAATCTGGTTCAAGGTCAGTTGGCATTCATCTGTATCCCCCTCCCCCGGGTCGTGCCTGAAAATAGGCAGGATTTGTCTAGTGCACTTACCCGGTCAACAAAAGCTAAATAAATAAATAAAATAAATAAGTTCCTACGCACGCTCGTAGGTTTGTGAATTTTCAATATTTGAACTCCAGATTTTCAACATTGCCATTTTACCACACCTCCTCATGAGCAGTACAGCTGTCATTTTTCACATCCTGCCCAAAACGTGTTTCCGCCCATGTAGCACACAATGGTGCAGTCCGTGTGCAAACTCAATGTATGGGACACATTAAGAAAATCACAGTGACACTGTTCATGAGCAGAGATCTTAAAATGGCTGTGTTGAAAATTTGGTGAAAAAATTCCTAAAAATAACTGTTTTACAAGCGTGCATTGTGCAGTTCCAATGCACTCTTGTAAGTTTGCGAATTTTCAATATTTTCACTCCAGATTTTCAACATTGCCATTTTACCACACCTCCTTATGAGCAGTACAGCTGTCATTTTTCACATCCTGCCCAAAACATGTTTCCGCCCATATGGTGCACAATGGGCGTGAGTCGGTGTGCAAAATCAATGTATGGACACAGTAAGAAAATCACAGTGACACTGTTCATTAGCAGAGGTTTAAAATGGCAATGTTAGTGATAATCCTACAAATGACTGTTTACAGGTGTGCATTGCACTGTTCCTACGCACGCTCGTAGGTTTGCGAATTTGCAATATTTCCACTCCAGATTTTCAACATTGGCATTTTACCACTCCTCCTCCTCATGAGTAGTACAGCTGTCATTTTTCACATCCTGCCCAAAACATGTTTCCGCCCATGTAGCGCACAATGGCACAGTCGCTGTGCGAACTCAGTGTATGGGACACATTAAGAAAATCACAGTGTCACTGTTCATGAGCAGAGATCTTAAAATGGCTATGTTGAAAATTTGGTGAACAAATTCCTAAAATTAACTGTTTTATGAGCGTGCGTTGTGCAGTTCCTACGCATGCTCATAAGTTTGCGAATTTTCAATATTTTCACTCCAGATTTTCAACATTGCCATTTTACCACTCCTCCTTATGAGCAGTGCAGTTGTCATTTTTCACATCTTGCCCAAAATGTCTTTCTGCCCATGTAGCGCACAATGGCACAGTCGCTGTGCGAACTCAGTGTATGGGACACATTAAGAAAATCACAGTGACACTGTTCATTAGCAGAGGTTTTAAAATGCCAGTGTTGAAAATTTGGTGCAAAAATTCCTAACAATGACTGTTTTACGAGCGTGCGTTGCACAGTTCCTTGCGCTTCATCGTTTGCAATTTTCAATATTTCCACTCCAGATTTTCAGCATTGCCATTTTACCACACTTCCTTATGAGCAGTACAGATGTCATTTTTCACATCCTGCCCAAAATGTGTTTCCGCCTATGTAGCACACAATGGGGGTAACAAAAAGGTCATGCTGAAAATTTTTTGTGCAAATACCAGCAATCGCACAGGGCATTAGGGTAAAGCACCACTGCAAATACCTGCAAGCAAACGTTCGCCATTGACAAATGCTTGTTCTGCATTAGACACTAGTGCCCTGCCCCAGTTCAATAATGATAGTCTCCAGCTGGCTCAGTCCCGCGATCCCATGAAAAAAACTGCTTTAGAGGCTCTGCAAGCAGGGAGAGATGTGTCACAACTGCATTCCACTGACCTGAGAACTGCCCTGTTATACAAAGAAGGTTCAGAGTTGAAGCTGATCAATAAACTATTATACCGGGAGACTGTAGACAAAGAGGGGCGAGTAGGCAAACAACAACTGGTGCTGGCCACCACTTTTAGAGAACTGGTGTTGAGATCCCTGCATGACCACATGGGACATCTTGGCATAGACTGAACTCTTGACTTAGTGCGGACCCGATTTTACTGGCCTAAAATGAGTGCTGACATAGAGCAGTATGTTAAGACCTGCCGCCGCTGTTTACAAAGAAAAGCTCTGCCTCAGAGAGCTGCCCCGCAGTCAACATCACTACCAGCACTCCTATGGAACTGGTTTGCATTGATTTCCTGAGTTTAGAACCAGATCTGAAGAATACCAGCAACATATTGGTAGTTACTGATCATTTCACCCGGTATGCCTAGGCTTTCCCACACCAAAGATCAGAAAGCAACCACAGTGGCTAAAGTCCTTGTTAAGAATTTCTTTGTTCACTATGGGGCCCCCCAGCGAATTCATTCCGATCAGGGGAGAGATTTCAAAAGCCGTCTGATTAAAGAAATGCTATCCTTGTGAAGTGAAGTCAAGAACCACCCCATACCATCCCCAGGGCGATCCTCAACCTGAGAGTTTCAACCGCACCTTGCTTGATATGTTGGGCACCTTGCACCTTAGAGACAAACCTAGATGGAGCCAGCAGATCAGTGCCTTAGTCCATGCCTATAATTGCACCAAAAGTGATGCCACTGGGTTTTCCCCATATAGACTGATGTTTGGAAGAGAAGCCAGGTTGCCCGTAGATGTTTGTTTTGGGGTTTCTCCCGATGGGGTTCAGGCAGCTAATCATCTACAGTATGTGCAGAAGCTGAAGGCCCAACTCAGTCATGCCTACCAACTAGCCCAGACCATGGCTACTAAGTGGAATTTGGCCAATAAAGAAAGATATAAGAAAGTGAAAGCCATGGAATTGAAAGAAGGAGACAGAGTGCTATTGAGGAACCTGGGATTGCCCGGTAAACATAAGATTGCTGACAGATGGCATCACCTCCCTCATATTGTCATGGGAAAATTGAAAGATTTGCCTGTGTATAAAGTGCGGCCTGAAAACAATTCAAAGGATGTGAAAACTTTACACCGGAATCACCTGCTGCCAATTGGACAAATTCTGATAGAGGCTGAACCTTCCAATGCTTCCCCCTCTGGGCCTATAACTAGAGCTGCTGCCAAAAAGAAATCCAGATGGGTCGACTCCTCAGAACTTAACCTCCAGAGGCCTTCTCCCTCCCCCTCTGATGAAGTTGATCCTCAGTCTGTGTCTGAAGACAGTGAACCTGATGTTGAGTATTACCCCTCTTATGAACTAAGTCATCTCTTTAGGGGCAATCCCCTAGCTAACTCTGGGGACGAAGTTGGGTTTCCTGGACTGTTTGAGCCCCCAGCTTTGTCCCTGGAGTCCATGCCTTCCGAGGATGAAGTGAGTAGCCACAAGGGTGGAAAAGTGGGATCTTTGAACCTGGCCGAACTATCTGGGCTGCTGAGCTGTCTGACTTTTCAGAGGATGGAAGTGATGTGGGGGAATCCGTTAGTAATATGCCCGAGCAAGAAGAATACTTTGAGTGCCCTGACAGCATCCCAGTATTGCCAGAAATGTCCCTGTCTGAACCAAGTAGTGAGGGTCCTGATATGGAGGGTCCTGTCCCCGAAAGTACTATGGGCCCTGGTTCCCCTTCCCCTATAAAGGTTCCCCATACTAATCTAAGTGAGGTTGAAATGGAGTCAGGGCCTGTAGCAGGTTTTAATGAGACCCCTAGATGCACTGGTCGAGAAGTACAGCCTGCAGTAAGGCTGAGTTATGAGTCCCTGGGTCAGCCTGTGGACCTGCCATTACATGTTGTCCATAAAGGGGTGTAAGTGTCCCCGAGTTCCCTGCCCAAGTTAGCCTTGGGAAATGATGCCCAACTGTTAGTGTTACCCTCTGAGTATGGCACTACTACCCCCGTTAGCTCTCAGATAGCTGATAGGGAGGGGCAAGAGGTAATGACCTGAGTTATGTATGAAAACAAGGTTGGTTGTATGTATAATGTTGTATAAGAAATCGTGAACCTCTATATTACAGGACTTTCGGGGCCAAGCGGGCTTACCCAGTTATCAAAATTTAATAAATAAATAAAATAAACTTAATTTAATAAATAAAAATGTAATGTATGTAACCAAAGGTCTGATGTTCTGTCCGTATAAACTGTTTACCCTAAAGTGATTTAAGGATAACTACTTGGAGTGGATGCCAAGTTTTTCCAGGCCAGGAAGGGTGTAACCCCCTTATAAATGGGGGGTTCCCAGAAGTCTTCCGGGAGCTTGCTGGGTGCACCAAGTCTGGATGGTGTCCGGCGTTTAAGCCGTTTAAACAGCACCACAGTGAGCGCTGTTAGAGCCTCTATGTACTGTCTCTTTAAGAGCTGCCTGCTTGCAGGCTTCGGTGGCTGTGTGTGGGGGAATGTGTTTCCCTGCTCAAATCCTGCCAGAGCTGCAGTGGATTCACGTCAATGTTACAGTTGCTGTAAGTGTAAGGGGAGCCCTCCTGATAGATGTAGCTGCCTGGTGGTTATTGTTTAGAGTAACAGTGAAATTATAGTTTGTCTAACCTGTTTCTATTGCAGCTGTACTTTGTGTGTTTGGCCCCTCCATTTTGGACCTGGACTGTGTGTAGGGATCCAATAGGAACCTTGGGGGTATCTAAAATGAAGTAAGTAGCAGCCAATTAGAATTAGGACTCTAAAGGGAGCCGGCTGACCAATGAGACCCAATCATGTAATTCTGGGAAGTGAAGTCTGGATTCTGGCACCTTGTTTTGCACCAATAGGGGCTGTAGCAAGTGACTGGCATCTGCAGCCCACCTATGGGATCGGGTGGCACCCGAGTAGTGAGACTTGCCCTCGCTGTCCTGGGGTAGAGATGCGATGGCTGTGAACGAGGAAGGAGCTTTGGGCTCCTGCACTGTTAAGCATTCGTGCGGGAAGCACGTATGGAAGGCCAGAAGTCGGCGGTTTTAAATGCCAGCAAGTGTCGGACTAAATCCGCTGGGGAGCAGTCAGAGGAGGCTGTGCAAAAGCACAGCTACCTACCAGGCTCACCCTGTAAAAGACTGGAGAATCTGCTTAAATCGTGCACGGTCTGTCAGGAAAAGTGCAGCTGCGTCGTTGGGCCTGGTTAGTACAGTGAGGCGATCGGGAGTTACACAGCAGCTGCCTGGTATGGTACCTCTCTCCTTTGCATATAAATGTGTGGAGAAGTGTTGAATTCCAGGCTGGGTCCTGCAAGTACAGTGAGAGCGCTCTATCCTTCTGGAGTCTTGAGTACTAAATCAGGGTAGCTCCCTGTCCAATGCTCCTAGTATGGCAAGATCATCTAGGTTCTTTACTGGCCACACTAACTGAGCCTGCTGACTCTAATTTTCGTAGGAATCAAATGCTTGTTTCTGTGTTAGGGCCCCAACCAGCTACATCAAGGGACTGGCCTTTATTGCCTGGGTACTCAGAGACAGTGACTTATAGGTTAGGCCTGTGCACAGTGCCCTAGATAGCTACATATATATATATATTAGAGTGGTAAGCTAATTAACCTGATCCCCCGAGTCATTGTTATTTCCCCTTAAATAAATCAGATTGATTGTTTTGCAAAGGTATACTGGCTAACTTGTGTGTCCATGGTGAATTACTGTACTGTGATTATTGTGTAACAGCATCTTACTTTTCAGGGGGTTCCCGAAGCAGGCTGATTGGTTCAAGCCTGGGGGTCAACGTATACAGTGAGGGTACTGTGATTGATTTGTGTGGGCCACTAGTGGGAAGAAAGGGGGGTTGCAGTGACCCAGAGGGCTGCGACCAAGTCATACCAGACTGTCTCAACCCCGACCTCTGGGTGGAGGCACCCATCATCGGATCCAGGCCCCTCCACCTGATAGTGGAAAATCAGGCAGGGGTAGTAGCCCTTGGGATAGCGCCCCTAGGGGTTACACAAATAAATACAAAATATTTTTTGGCAGCCATGTTAGTTAGGTAAACATCTATTACTTACCCTAACCCACTCACTAACATTACTACCCATCATATTCAGTACCCATCCTCACCCGTCCCCAGTTGTATTTGGCAAAAGAGCACATATAGGGTAGATTTATTTAAATGTTTTACCAGGAAGGCATGTTGAGCAGATAACGGCTTGATTCCAGATGCGACTTGGGTCAGGAGGGAAAGAAGAACAGGCATACGATTTACAAGAGGGTAGGGGACCGGCGGGGGGAGCAGCAGCAGGGCTCAGATGGTAGAGCCTGCACAATCCTTTTCAGCTGGATTGTGCACCCATCTAGTGAGCCTTCTGTGGTGGGGCTGATAACTGTCATTTTAGGTCAAGATGCCCAGTCAACAGAAGAAGCCATCAGTAAAGGTGACTGTAGCCCTGGAGTCTCAGCTGTGGCAGATGTACCAGCGCAGAGGCAGGCCATGGTAGGAAGCATGCCTGGAAGGCGTGGATGGTCTGTCAATGCCAGCAATACCAGGGGAGGCCCCTGTGAAGAAGTAACTGGCTAAGGAGATGGCAATGCCCTTGCTGAGGTTCCCAGGACTCCACGAACAGGTAGACAGGGTTGAGGCTTGACAGTTTACTGAATAGCAGATTCAGATGATGGTTTTTGTAACCTTGGGGGTGGTTCAGCAGGGGGAGACCAATGACATGGAGAACAGATCAGGGGGCTGAACTAGTATCAGCAGGCATGGCTCTGGTCTCCCAGGAGGAACCAGTAGTCGAGTCTCTGGCAGGCTGCCAGTAGCCTCAGCTTCAGTGCGGCAGGAGTGCCCTGACAGGGCCCACTGACAACAAGAAGTTGGACAAGCTCATAGACTTGAAGGTGGGATTAGCAGTAGGGTCCAGGAGCCAGGAAAAAGCATGGCCAGTAGCCAGGGCTGAAGCCAGCACCATATTGGAAAAGATAGCCTCGACGCCAAGTCCCACATTATACATAAGCTTAGGAATCGAGAGTGCCAGTTCACAGAGCAATTCAAGGCATCTTTAAAAAGCTATTTATTTGAGAAAGCCTTTGATTAGGCCAACCCATTGTCTTTTAATTATTTTTAAATGTAAATTTATTTGTTGGCTGTTTTCTTGTATTGTATCTGCGCTTTGACAATTTTGAAAAGCGTTCTATAAATAAAATTTGATTTGATTTGATAAATCAGTCAGGATGCCCTGACAGAGAAGGTTAGGCAGCAGATTCACAACAGGGAGTTGTCAATATTTTCTTCATCTTAAGTCTGCCAGCAGGGCAGGAGGAAAAGCAGAAGGACAAATCAGATGAGTCCAATAACAAAAACGTGAAGGTGCCCCGCACTTACGATAATTGGATAGTGGCATTCTTGGTGTATGCCAGCACCATCTGGCGAGTGGGGAATAATCAGGGCCTGAAGTTGTTTAATTATACACACAGGATCATGATGATGCATCAGTAGAAGGGGGGAATGGCCTGGTTAGAGCACAGTGAGGAGTTTTGGCAGTGTAGGCAGGATGACCCCACCTTGGAGTGGGGGACACTAGATATGCCACTCCTAGTGGATGTGATGCATGTGGGTGGTGGTGTGCATATGGACAGTGGACTTCCCCTTTGGGTAGCCACATCACAGTGGCAGCAGTCAGGGAGTTCTCCCTCCCAGGTATGCTGTACATATAACCATGAGAGCTGTACTACAGCCAACTGCAGGTTTCCTCATATATGTGTCACCGCTGGGTAGCAGTATCCTCTCATGCAGTGCACATCGCCTCAACTGCCGAAGGTGGGCTTTTGGAAAAAAACAGAAAGTTCTCCAAGTTGCAAGGGAAGAAGACTGCCCACCCTGGTAAAGGTGGACAGGCTTAAGCCCAGGATGGACCAGTACCTGGACAGAAAGGCCACCCGCCTGTTGGAGGAGGGGTTTACAGTGGGGTTCCGCATTCCATACTAGGGCCCCTGGAACAGGTGTGAGGCAGAGAACTAGAAATCCACTCGGTACAATCCTCAGGTGGTCAGCGGAAAAAACTGTAAAGGAGAGACAGCTGGAGCAAGTGAGTAGGCCATATGCTACTCCTCCCCCCTTGCCCAATATGAGGGTTTCTTTGATTGGATTAGTCCCAAAGAAGCTCCTGGGAGAATTCAAGATGATTAACCACCTATCACACCCAGAAGGAGATTCAGTAAATTACCGAATTGATCTATGGTACACATCAGTACAATATGATTCATTTGACAGGACTGTTGAGGTGGTGCACAGGACATCGGGCTGAGATGGCTACAATGGACATTGAGTCAGCTTCCCATTTGCTGCCAGCACACCCAGACAATAGGGATCTCCTGAGCATGAAGTTCAAAAGGGAGTATTTTGTGGACAGTTGCATGCCCATGGGGTGCGTGGTAGCATGGGCCATCTTCAAAAGGTTCAGCTCCTTCCTGCACTGGGTCATGACACAGATATGTAGAAACCTGGGCATCGTTCACTACCTCAATGATGTCTGTTTCATGGGGCAGGTGAGGGGTCCTACCTGCCTGTCAACCCTAGCCACATTTGGATAGGCGTGTCAGGACTTTGGGGTGCCTTTGGTCCCAGGAAAAGTGGAACGGGTGTGGGATTTCAGGAACATCAAACACAGGCAGACAACTTCTAGGTGCATAAAAAACACTTGAGAGCGTTTGTCATTTTATTTTCTGAATACTGGCTGATGAATGAACAGAAAGTCAAAAGTAAACTGGTTAGTCAAAACAAATCAAGCAGCTGTTTTCGTCACAGTTTCTGCAGCTCTGCCATTCTTTAAAATAAACCATGTGCAAGCACACACCATCAGGTGGTCTTTCTCCCACCTCAGTTAGCCTCCAACTGACCACACTGTCTCCATCATTGCCTCTAGTGGCACGCTTTTATACAGTTTGGTGGAGTCACCTGACCTGGCCCTTAACTAATACAGAAAAGAAACTCTCTGGGTTAGACTGGCTTCATTTTGTGACCCACCATACATGTATCGTTTTACACCCCACATCCTTCTAAACCTTTTAATTACTACAAGATAAACTTAAGACTACTAAAGCCTAAAATTGAGTTAATTACATAGCAACCAAAAAGAACCCTCCTTAGTGACTCTTGACTGACAGGTGAAGTGGTATAAGAAGGGAACAGCAGAGGGTGCTGCTCCCTTAAGAAAATCTCACATACATTCCTGTAGTCAGGTAAGACACTAGAGGTGGGATATTCAGAGCAGTTGCGCCATGCACAATAGGGATGCGAAGAGCAGACATGCACCAAAGCGCGATATTCAGTGGCAATGGATGCGCAATACAAAACCCAATGCGCCGCAGTGCAACAGTAATGAATGCATGCACAAGTGCAGGGGACGGCACCAGGAATAATGTGCGCAGTGTGATATTCAATAGCAGGCGACGTGGGCAAAAGCGGAGCAAGTGAAAATTGCTCAAAGGCAGAAATGAGCGAATAAAAAGGGAGCAAGTGAGGGGAGGAAGAATGCGCTACAGGGGAGCCACTGTGGGGGAGTGTGGAGACAGAGTGGCAGGGAGTTACACAAAGAAGCAGGGGGCAGGTGTGGCCAAGAGGTGGAGGGGGGCCACTGGAGGCATGTGAGAGTGAGCAAGTGAGTGTGAGTGGGCACGTGTGTGGCAGGGCCTGAGCGTGCCACAGAGGAAGAAGAGCAGTGGGGCAGAGGCAAGGCACACAGTGGTGATGTGCCAGGGATGCACCCAGTGTAGGGGCAGAACCAGCAGCACACAGCTGGGAGAGGACCAGGTAGACAGCCGCCCGGGGCGGAAACACCACCTAGGGACATGGCCAGTGCCACCTTCCAGATGGAGACAGTAATGAGGGGTGTGAGGAGGCAGGCAGCAGGGAGGCGCGGCCGTGGATGGTCCCGTCGGCGGTATGCCCAGAACAGGCTGTACTGTGCCCGCGTCAGCTTCGAGCTGTACAGTGACATTGAGATAGTGGGCCGGTACCGTCTGAACCTGGCTATTCTGAGGCGGCTCTGTGAGCTGTGCAGTGAGGAGATGCAGGCACCCACACGATGGAGCTATGTGCTATCCGTGGAGACAAAGATCACAGCTGTCATGTGCCTGCTCACCATGGGCACCTTCCAGAGACCAACAGGGGACACCACAGGCATAACCCAGTCGGCCGCATCACGCCTACTCACACAGTTACTCAGCGCACTGCTGCCACATGCTGCAGAGTACATCCATTTCCCCTGCACACAGGTGGCGTGCACAGCAAACATGCAGGAGTTCCACAGGGTAGCATAGTTGCCTGGCATGCTTGGGGCCCTAGACTGCACCCATGTTGGTATCCACATGCCACCTGGCCCAAAGGGGGCAGCATACATCAACCGCAAGGGATACCTAAGTGTCAACTGCCAGGTGGTGTGCGATGCCAGGGGGAGCATAATCAATGTCTGTGCCACGCACCCTGGCGAGCTCACAATGCCTTCATCTGGCACCAGTCTGCACTGTGCCATAGATTCAAGAATGGGGACATCCCTACTGGCCATCTGGTAGGAGAATATGCAGTACACGTCAAACAAAGGGTGCAGATGGGGGGTGGGGCACAGGCAGGGGTGCCATGGGGAATGGCCCAGAAGGCCAGTGGCACAGTGTCACAGACCACCATGCTAACGATATCACTCTCCACACAGGTGACAGTGGGTACCCACTGTGGCCCTGGCTGCTCACACCATATTGGCCCCCCGTGACCCCAGCGCAGCAACAGTACAATGAGGCACACGCCACAACACGGAATATCATTGAGCGTGTGTTCGGGCTGCTGAAGGCATGGTTCTGTTACATGCACACATCAGGCAGTGCCCTACAGTACAGCCCCTCAAGGGCCTGCAGGCTATTCCTGGCCTGCTGTATCCTGCACAACATGGCCACTGACTGTGGGATAGCCTTTGAGGTCGAGGAGAGGGACAGCAGTGGAGACGATGAGGACGCTGGGCCAGCTGGTGTGTGTCAGCCACCCCGTGGGTGAAGGGATCCCTGGCTGGCCCAGATGGCCCAGCAGCACCAGGACACCATTGCAGAGGAGCACTATGGACCACACAGGTAGGTCAACAGGGACACGTGCAGGCACCAGGGGCAAGGACCCAGCCAACAGCCAGGCAGGGGCAGACACCAGGGCTAGTCAGCAGAGGGGGCATGGGACTGGGTGGGGACATACACACAAAGGCAGGGAACAGCAGGCTGCACATGGCATACACACACAGGCACACACACACCAACCTATGCACACAGGGCCACATGCACCCCCAACCCCACAGGCCCTCTCCCACACCCACACAGGACCCAACACAACCACACCCAGTGGTTGGCATTGTGCATGCCTCAGACACTGAGCACCATTGCACAGTGATGGTCAGCACTATGCTGGCATCATCATGCACATGCCACAGTGGCCAGCCACCAGGAGGGTGTGCACAGGGACCATGTGAGTGCAGGACAGGACACAATACCCAAGTGCACACACAGAACACCACAGTGCACACTGGTCTGCGGCAGACAGTGGTCGTGGAGGGGGAAGGGTCAGTCATGCACCACAGTAGCACAGCTGCCACAGATGCATGGGTGGCCCCGCCGAGACCTTCCTGCCATACCAGGCTGACCAGTGGCCTCATGGGGTGGCACCGATGGTCCCCCAGGGTGATGCTGCATGAAAGTGACCATGTCCACACCGGTGTCTGCAGGCCACCAAACATGCCTGCACCAGGCATGCTCGGAATGCCCACAGCCGAACCCAGCGTCGACAAGGCAGGGGTCGCCCGACACTGAGAATGGGTGGGGTCAATGCACTCTGTGGGGTGTGTGGCAGACAGGCACACAGACGGGTGGCCAGTGTAGCCATGGCAGTCACCAATGCAGTGGTTTGCCTGTTGATGGCTGCGGTCACATCCGCCCGCTGTCGGGCCAACTCAGCAAGGAGTAGGGCATGGTCCCTGCTGCACCGCACCTCTGTCTGGTGCAGCTCTGCACAGAGTGTATCCACTGCATCCACAAGTAGCACCTGCTGATCCACAGAGGCCTGCAGTAGACAGCTGTGGTCATCCAAGGGGTCATCTGCATGGCCAGCATGATGGCCCCTCTGTTGTTCCTGGCCCTGCGGCACAGCGCCCCATGACAGTGGGCGCCACACGGTGGTGCCATCCTGGGGTACATCATCATATAGTGCACTGCTGCTTCCCCCTTCCCATATCAAAACAGTTCAGCTGCTGCCCCTCTGGCCGCTGATTGGCGACACCACCAACCCCACTACCTCGTCAGCACACCAGTGCTGTCCCACTGGATGCTGCAGACATGGGCAGGACAGGGGCTGATGTGCAGGCAACCATGCTGGCGCTGCTTGCACTGCTGCCTAGGCGGATGCCATTCATGGGATCCCCCTGTGACATTCCAACATCACTGTCCGGGACGTGCATCACGTCCTCATTGGTGCTGGAGCTGGCCCTGATCTGCATCTCTACACACAAGACACTGTGACTGGTGTCACGCTGGAACGCTGCCAGGGCCTCTTCTGCACCCGCACCACAGGCATCAGTCCGGACAGCTGTGCAGGGCTGCAGGCAGTCAGTCCCTCGGACACCTGTGGAGGTGGAGGGGCGCTCCACCGGTTCTAGGGCCGCCCCCTCGGTGGACACACCCACCACCACTGCCCCATGCAGATGCTCAGGAGCTGTAAAGGAACACAGTACCATTAGTGGTCCCGCCTGGCCCAGGAGCCCACCCCCACCCCACACACTACCAGCACTGGTCCAACCATGTAGTGATGGACTGCCACCTGTCTGGAAGCCTCCGCCGGGAACGCCCTCTATGGCACAATGCTGCATGTTGCCAGCCACCTGCTCCTTCAGTGGCAGCAGGTGGGGCACGTCCTGCTGGCCCCCTCCAGTGGCTGCACGCGCTGCCCTGATGGCAGCCACCTTGTCCTTAATCCTCCTCCTGTCCATGCTCACCTTTTTCTTGCACTCCTGCACAGAATGCTGGTGGCTGCCCTGCTGGTTGACTGGACTTGCCACCTCACCCCACGCTGCAGCATGGGCCTGTGGTGTGCCCCTCTGTCCACTGAGCAGTGGCTCCCTGTTGAGGTAGGTCTCAAACAGGGCATCTGATTCCACCCTGGTGAAGTTGGGCCTCCGCTTCCGCACCCTCCACTGCTCCTCATCCTCCTCACACTCAGTCATGCCTGGGGAGATGGACAGGTGTTACCATGGACCATGCAGACCCATGCAGCCCTCCCAGACCACTGTCCCCACATCTCCACAGCATGGCACCTACGTCCAAAGGCTGCAATACCAATCCATGGCCTGTGCATTTCCATGTCGCTTTTATAGTGCATCGCATGCAAATGAGGGCATGTGCAACTGTAATGGGATGCAAATGCAGTGGATGTGCTGTGAAACGGCTCATGAGCTGATTTGCATATCCTGGCTGAATATCGGGTGGCTGCGCCTTGTGCAATGGTGTTGAGCATGCTCAGGTTGTGGCGCACCTCTGTGACATGCGCAGTTGGCCCCACACCACGCATGCCCGCGGTGCTGACATGTACGTTAGTAGCGCAGCATACACTCTGTGCGCGGGAGGCAGTACAGCGCAGAGCCACTGCTGTGCCTGTGGCGCTTGTGCGCAGTATGTCCATTGGGTACACGTGCCATGCTGCACCGTGGATGCCATGGTGCCTCTGTGCAGTAGGCCACTGCATGTCAGCACACACAGGCACCCAACCGCACACATTACAGGTGTCTCCCAATTGCGCAGTAGCGCTCAGTGTGTGGACAGACCCTTGACCCTGCGGCTGACCTTTGACCTCTAGGCACCATGCATCTGCATGGCTGCCTCCCTATTGCACAGTCCAGTGCCAGTGCAATTGCAATTGGCAGCACAGTACTGCGCTGCATCAGCACGTGGGACACATGCGCTACCAGGCACTATTTTGAGACCAGCACCGACTGCATGATGCCGTGCAGCAGAGCTCCTGTGTGGAGTGCTATTGTGCTGGCAAACCTGGTGGCACTTGTGGAGCCCCATGCAGGTGCCCTGTTTGGGCAGGTGCCCCTCCTGAGGCCTCACACCGAGGTGTGGCAGGAGGTTGCAGAGGACTTTGAGGAGGCCACTGGGAGCAGCCATATGGGGGAGCAGTGTCACCACCACTACGGGGACCTCCAACGGCGTGACCCTGACCACCTGGCTCGACTGCAGGCACGTGCCCAGTGGGAAGCCATGCCACGGCCAGGTAGGTGCTCCTTCACCATCACTAGTCATATTCGACTGTCATTGGGGTGCAGGGTTCGGCAGGCCATGCCACCGGGGGGGCCAGCACCTGTGTTGTTGGTTGTGGGGGTGCATCATGCCCAACCTAAGCCACCGCAGCACAGACAGGATGTGCGGGCACATGCACGGGAGGGCCTATGGGTCAGCTGTGTACTGATGTGTCTCTCTACTTGTTTCCCCCCTAGGCCCTGGAGGACCGCCATAGGGCCCATATGCACCAGGAGCATCGTGGGCAGGACAACGGAGGAGGTGTGACCATGCAGGCAGGACACAATGGTGGTGCCAGGGGTCAGCAGTGCCCTGCTGACCAGGACGCAGGTGAGTACTGTGATTCTATATGTAGCTGTGCATGGTGGGTTGCAGGGGTGGTGGTGAGGCATGGACCCTCTGCACATGGCCCCTCCAGCCGTGCACATCCTGTGGTGCTCTCCGTACCATCCCGTGGGACAGCACATGTGGGTGGGTGTTGCAGGTGGGCCATGGGTGCACTCAGTGCCTGGCTGTGCCACTGCCTTCCCACTGCATAGCCATGGTGCCAGACTGCTCAGATGGTGCTGTGTAGTGCATGGGCGGTGATGGTGTGCAGCGGTTTGCATGGCTGCAGGTGCCCAGGTAGGTGGATCATGTTGGCGCACTCACTGTGGGTGGTCACATGCCATCCCTGGGGCACAGGCCACTGATGCACACCGTGCACCTTGGGTGGACTGCGTTGGTCAGGCCAGTCACTCATACTGTCTCTGCGCCCTTGTCCTAGGTGGACCGCGCTGGGTAGCCATGGAGCGGATGCTCCGGTAGATCGAGCAGGTGACCAGAGCCACACTGGAGCTGCTGGAGAGGATGGCCAGGGATGACCGTCGATGGCACCACAGACGCTACAGGGAGGAGAGAGAGGACTGGGGTCACCAGTAGGACCTACAGCGACAGTTCTGACTCCATCCCTCCCCGGACTGTACCCCACACCTCATGTCCCCCACTTTGCCTTTCCCATTGTCCCCTGCCCTATCCCCTCCCCCCTTGTTGTGTCCTTGCACTTCCCCTCTCCCATTGTTCTTCTCTGTACATAGTTTTGGATGCTGTTGTGTTAATTGATATTATATACTTTTATACCCATGTCTGTGTCGGTCTCTGATTTGCAGCAGGCGCATGGAGCCTTGTTGCAGTGGTGTGCATGTCTACTGTGGGGTGGTGCTGGCCTGGCTGTGGGTGTGTCTGGTGGGGCTCCATCACTGGTGTGAGTTGGGGCCATGGGCTCTGTCTGGGGACTGTCTGGTGTGCCCTGTGCACTGTTTGCCTGTGTGCAGTGGGCTGGGGTGCATATGCCATGTCCCAGTTGGCTCTGTTGGTGTATGCCATGACTGTGCGGCTGTGACCATTGCATCTACACCACCACCATGCACAACTGTGGTATGCATGGTTGTGCTGACCCCACCATCACATGCTTGGCTGCTGGAGTGCCTTCAGAGGCAGTTCATACCTGCCATCTGCCAGGCATGGCGCACTTGCAGCTGCCATCCCAGCCCTGGACTACTGCACATCTGTCCCTGTTGCCACTGTGGGAAGAACTTTTGTCTGCCCCCTCCATGCATTCCATGGTGATTGGGGCGGTTCCTGTGGTCTGGTGGCTGCCACATGGGGTCCTGCTGTATGTGGGTGGTGGCCTGGTCACAGGCCCCTGCACCTGCCATCAGGGTGGCCAGGCACATGGGTAGCCTGCCACATGGCAGGCTCACCAGCAACATGCTGGTGGCCAGGCCGCAGGTACATGGCACCATGGGCTTTGCGATGGCAGCGTCTGTTGCACCGCTTCATGTAGCAGTATGCCAGAGTACCCATGGGACTTGGATGGGGGGGTATTGTGTGTGTCCTGTGTTGCCTCCTGTGAGGCACATGCCTCCATGCATCACAGGAGGGTGCTATGGTGTCTGGCGGGGCCGGTGCAGGGATGGGGTGTGTGCATGGGTGGAGGACCATGCTCAGGTCCTGTGTTTGGTGTGCCTTCCTGCTGTTGGCAGCATCTGGGGGTGGCCCTTCTCATGTGCGGGGTCCTTCGGGTACTGGTGCTGAGTCTCCCACCTTGCTATGCCTCTGTGGGGGCCATACTGAGGGCCTTGTGTGGGTTGTGGTGCCATTGGTGGGCGGTGTCACCACATGTGGTGGGTGGTCATGGTGGGGTTGTGGTACTTTTGTATTGTGCCCCGGGGCCACTGGTTGCCTTGGCACAGTGGTGGGGTATGGCTTCCGTGACATGCACTGTTTGGTCATGTTTCTGGGCTTGGTGTCTCAAGCTCACTGTACTGGGGGTGGTCGGCATTGGTGTGGTGCCGTGGCATGGGTGGGACCTGACCTTCCTTGTGTTCCGGTCTCTGTTGGCTGGGGGACAGTGCAGGGGCACCTTGCCCAGTAGGTGGGGACTGCTGGGTCACATCTGCTGTTGGTTCAGCACTGGAGGACATGGGCCAGTAGTCCATTCCTCACCCATCTGGTTGTGCAGCTCATGGGGGCCTTGCCCTGGGGGGGGGCTGTCTGTCCTGGTGCATGCCCCTTGGTGCATGGGGCATCCATGGCTGCTGCTCAGCTGCTTCCTGTCTTAATCCCTGCGCATCCCTAGGGTGCTGTTGCACATCACTCTGCTCCATTGCACATCCCTTGTTGCGCTATGGCGCATCAGGCATGATATTCAGCCATGTTGCGCAGGTGCACCTTGTCCTGCACATGGTTTGAATATCGCTCCCATTGCGCCATGCTCACTGGCCTTGCGCCTGCTCCCTCTATTACGCATCTTTTTGGTGCAGTCTGAATATCCCACCCTATGCCTTTGGTTTCCTTCCTGTGTTAGTTACAGTCTACCAGCAAAATTTATACAGAATGACCATTGAAACAAAAGGTACTACCCTTTTACTTGTTTTAATTCTTTGAGTACTGAGTATTTTTGAACATATACAGATTCACGATGTATATATACGTCTGCAGTTTCCTAGGAAGGGCTAGGCTGCTTATATCTATCCCTGCAGTTTCAGCATTTTCTCTTTATTTGTATAAAACAGCTCTTTATGTTTGTTTTGTAAAAAGAGATTTCACCTACTCCCGCTTGTTTTCACACTTCTGTTTATCTGTTTATTTATGCAGTGTCAGTGGCTCAGTAGATAGCACACTTGCCTCTGAGGCTGGGAGATCAGAGTGCTGTGGGTTCAGTTCCCACATCTGGCACTTGGGTTTATATCCCAGTACTGACACTGTAGTGCAGCATGAAAGGGGTGCTGCACTTCTGAGGTGCCGTCTTTCAGATGAGATGTTAAACTGAGGTCCCACCTGCCTGGATTGGTGGTAGTTCAGGTGGATGTTAAGGATCCCATGGCGCTTCTCGAAAAGAGTAGGGGAGTTTTTATTGTATTATTAAACATAATTAGAACAACTCACTGTAATCAATTATACAAAGTAAGAACCAAAAACTTAATCTAACAAACTTATACAATAATCAGAGTAATTTCAAAAAAAAATTGATGACTCCTTTCCGTTTATCAGATTATTTTTATACATTATTTGAACTTAAAATGAAAAAACCCTTTCCACATTTTTAGTAACTGAGTCTGTGCTGTCCTTCGAGCATCCTGAGCATAAATCCTCGAGAGTTCCTGTGAAACCAAAATACTAAAACAAAAATAAGGCATTTTTCTTTGATATATTACCCACTGACACCTTGCCTGCCATAAATAATAACGTAAACATCCAAAAAATAATGACAGTGTTTCTTCATGAAAATCAGAAAGAGTCGCTGGATGAACCCCTAAAACCAAGATTTGATATGTAAGAAAATTCAGCCACTTAAAACCCCAAAGTGCCGACAAATAAACCCACAAACCCTTTGCATAGGAACAGTGTAAAATAAAATGTTCCATCGATTCCTCAGTATTTATACAATCCAAGTAAGGACACTTCCTTTCTTCATGGGCTTTGTACTTGGCATTACCCCTAACATTTAAACGGCCATAGAATATTAGCCACTGTGTTTCCCATTGCATTTGAGGCAATCTGTGACAGTTAAGTTGGGCCAATACTTTAGGATTCAAAGAAGAAGGGCAATTCTTAAAACATGGCTCTAAAGGAAGTAAATTTGCCATTACCACCTGATAAAATTATTTCATGCTATTACTCAGAATTGTCTCTTTCTCTATTTTCCATTTATATAATTTTGTGCAGCTGGTCTAAAATACTGTGGAATATAAATGGGAGGATTTATTTTTGGAGCCAAGAAAGCCAATTCCTAAAGTATTTGTCCAATGATCTGAAATCCATTTATCCCACTCCTGCTTCTAATCGTAAGCCACTTTTCACTGAACACATAATGAATAAAGAGTGAACAAAATCACTGGATCCACCATCCCAACACCTCCTTGTTTTTACTTAAATATGTATAGCTTCTTTTAATGGGGTTTAATCTATTACCCCAAACCATTTGAAAGAATAAACCATACAGTTTAGTTTCTAGATGCACTGGGAGCGGAAAAATCATAGCTACATACTGAACACATGGTAAAAGAAACTGTTTGATAACATGTATGCGTTTCAGTTTGGACAATTTCCACTTTTTCCATCTATTGACTTTATTCTCTACTGTTTGTAGGGCTATATCCCAATTTTCAACTGGTATGTTCTGGGGGCCAAAATGTATGCCCAAAACTTTAAGGGGAGTTCTGGAAAAATGGATACCACCCTGCACCGCTTCCTTATGACCTGTTGCTCCGATAAATAAACCTTTTGTTTTGTGCACATTTATTTTTGCATTCGAAACTTTTGAAAAAGCCTCAAATGCGGTCAAAAAAATGTGCACATATGAATGATCTGCGAAATATACAATCAAATCATCTGCATAGGCCTGTGCCAGAAGATGTTTGTCATACCATTACCATCAGAAATACCTGGCCACAATGGAACAGTAGTTGATTTTTGTAGTAGGGGATCCAAAGAAAAGATATAGAGTAGGGGCTAAGAGGGCAACCTTGATTAACTCCAGTATGTAAATGGAAACATTCTGCCGTCTGACCTTGCAAGGGGAACACAATATTATGGTCATATAATTTTTAATTATATTAACAATGTGCAATGGAACTCCATAATGTATTAACGTTAGAAATAAAAAAGGCAAATATACCCTATCAAAGCCTTTTCCAAATCAGCGACCATCATACAATTCGTGACTCCCACTTCAGAAAGATGTTCAATAACTCTTGTATGATCATTAAGGCTGTCTGAATTTGCCTATTAGGTATCCCACTAAACTGGTAAGGAGAAATTACCCGTCTGGCGTAATTTTTTAACCGATTATTCAAAATACTGGTGAAGATTTTATAATCTGAATTTAAGAGTGTAATTAGTGCCAATTTTTAATATTTTGTCTGTCTCCAGATTTGAATAAATAAATCAGCAATCCCTCAGAAAAGAGGAAAGA
This sequence comes from Neoceratodus forsteri, assembly GCA_016271365.2. NCBI lineage: Eukaryota > Metazoa > Chordata > Ceratodontiformes > Ceratodontidae > Neoceratodus > Neoceratodus forsteri. The sequence continues at coordinate 24,389,125 of JADMNL010000035.1, read as the reverse complement.
AAACAGCAGTTTCCATAAAATACTGGAATAAAATATACAAGCATTGACTCAATTCCTTTGAAAAACTTTATACAGATTATTCGAAGCCATCCTTACCGGTAAAATGTTTAATTTCAAATTCTAATTACTTTTATTATTTCTTCTTGTGTAATTGGATCCAATAATGTTGAAGATTTCTGCTAACCTGGGGGGCTTAGATGTTTTAAGATATAAAGCATTTCTGCCTCTGTAATAAGAGAGGGGTCTAGAGTTCGAAAATGCCCAATAATTGTTTCTCTGAGCTGAGCAACCGTGGTGGTCAAAGAGCCATCAGGTTTTGCAAAGAATCAATATTAGAAGAAGCCTTCAGATTTTACAGGTTTCAAAAGGGTCCCCAATGGGGATTTTTATGCTATTGGAAAAATAGCCTGTAGGGTTTTGCTCCATCATATTGGAAATTCCTCATTTCCTCCTTTATATTATTAATTTGGTCTGAATAGTCTAAGTGTGAGACATATGCAATTGTCATACGTTTCTGCAGTTGTTGCCTAAGGACAAATATCTCAAAACTTAAAATTTTTGTTTTGCCCTTGCCTTATAAACCAATTACATAATTCGAACTTAGTTGTTAACCACCAATCTCCTAAATCCTCATAAAAAGCCACTGACAACCTGGCTGTAGAATATGTTTCACCCGGACTGTATATTATGGTATATCTAACATAGTGTTATTCAGTTTCCACCTGAGCTGCCTACGTTCAGGGGAACCTGTAGATAATGAACTACAAGAAAGTAATAAATGGTCAGAAAATTCACAGTGGATCGTCTTAAAAGAATCCAGTTGTACACTATGAGAGACAAACATGTAGTCTATTAGGGAAAACAATTTCCCCTTTGTAAATGAATACCTTGGCCCTTGAGAGGAAAGGGAGATACAGTTAAACAAACCTACTATTTTAACTATATTAGCTAACATGTGAGAATCACAATAAATGTTCTTTTTCTTCTGATTAGGTGAGTCAGAAATTGTGCAATTAAAGTCGCCTCCCCAAAGCACCTTAACTGATGTCACCAAGTAGGGTTGAACAGCTTTTAAACAAGAAACTCTACCAGCTTTTGTCTGTGGATTGTAGATGTTAATAAATCGATAGCATATCATGCCATTCCCATCTAATATCAAGACTCTCCTGGAATAAGATCTACTAAATTATGAAGTTTAAAGGAATAAGTATTGAATAAAATCCCAATACCATCTGCTGTATCAGTTCAAAGGACCAATAGGAAGGCCCCACACCCAATCCGTTTGAAAGTAGTGAGTTGTTCTGCTGAGTACATCCAGGTTTCCTGTAAAAACATACTGATAAATTTTGTTTTTTATACAGTGAAAAAGGGCTTGCCTCTTAACTATATTAAGCAAACTATGAGTGTTCAAAGAGCCCCATGACCACTGCATTAAGCTTTATAAAAAAGAACTACTTTATCATTTTATTCTCTTTTTTTTTTTCTTTTCTTTATAGTTATCCACTGGCTGAGATCAGTGGAAGATTTTGGGAGTCTGAATCTCTAATTCCATCTCTGTATCTCCCCAAGGAGTAAACAATGCAGCATAAGAGTTGCTAGTCTCTATGGGAGGAGTAGGGGGTTTGGGATGCAAATGCCTAGATGATCTGCATTGGGGTAGTGAAGGCCTAATATTTAAAGCCTTAGATGCTTCCTCAGAAGTCTCCACCGAAACCTCAGAGTAACACACAGGGAAATCCAAAAGCTCAGGTGGGCCCTACTTTTTTAATGACTTACATATCCGAAACAGTTTGTTCCACCTTGTCTGCTATTCCTAAGGATTTGTCAATGGGGTACTACACCAAGGTCTGAACTTTGGTTTGAGAAGAAGAAACAGGTAGAGGGGTTGTGAGCTAGGAGGAAATTGTGCAGCATCCTGAGCTTGCTGAATTAAAAGCTCTGAATTTATACAGGATGTTTTATTTTTTGCAGCCCAAGGGCAAACCGAAAAGAGTGGCCAGATTCTTCATAAAGCTCACATTTGAGCTGATTGTGACAATACATAGTTGTGTGTCCAACTTCCCCACAGTTGTCTAGCGTGGTTGGTCAAAACTACTTGAGAGGTGTGTTTTAGCCCCACATCTGTAGCAAGCCGGGGTTGTCCTCTATAAAAACAAACCCTCTGTCTTTTCCTAATAGAAAGGAATTGGGAATATGGACTACCCTGTCTCAGATTGCCTCAGTTTAGTTTTATATTTCCATCCTCCCATCCAAAACTGTTCAGAATCTAGGATAGGTTCCGCTCACTAAAATTTCACACTTAAGGGACAACCAAAATGATATATCTTCCACATGAACCCCTCGTTTCTAAACATGACCGTAACATGTTTTATCAGGGGTTTAGTTAAAGGAATCACCAAGAAGGGGTCCATAGGAGAGAATTTAACCTGGTTGTACCTATCCCAGAATAAGTCCAATGCACGTGGTGTCCTAAAACTGATGTCAAAATTATCCTCTCCAGAGATATTAATAAATGCATACACATCTTTTGGGGTAAAATGCAAGGACTCTTTTAATAAGGTTTTCCCCACGTAGTGTCTATCTGGTCGATCCTCCAAACCCCCTTTATAACGAATACGAACCCATTCCAGCGAGGTGCTGCTTCTTTTTCAGTGTTAGAAAATAATTCAGACATAAGTGGTTTCTGAAGAACGGATTCTGTAGGAGAGGGCGTGTGAGAAGAAGCAATAGGCTCCTGCAGGGGTGTTACCAAATCTGTATTTAAAGAGGAAGGTAAAGATATCTGTGACTCCAGGGATGTAGCTCTCAGTGGAAGTTTTTCTACCTCTAAACAGTTTTTATTGTCCTGCAAATCTTGCTCCAGCTTTTGCTGTTTTAAGTCCGGTTTCCACTCTGGTGAATGCTGTGAGATGGTATAATCAGAGTCCCAAGTAGGATCAGGCTTCCATATGCCTGCTGCATTTTGCTTCCAACCTGCTCCTTTGAGTGCTTTATCAGGGGACCAAAGCTCTGAAACATTATGTGTTTGTAGACCAGATTTTATAAGAGGTATTTCTTTTTTTTTTTTGGAAAGAAGAATTCAGTAACTCCAGTTTGGGAAACAGCTGAGGACTGATAAACTACATTATGCTGAGCCCCATGCTTTTTAAAACGAATCCAGCTGATTTGTCTAACCATGCAGACTCAGACTGCTTTAGCTCTGATGCAGACAAAGTCTGTTGTACTTCCTTTAGGGACTCTGTTTTGGCTTTTCAATTGTTAGGGCAGTCGGAGCTATAGCGGCTGAATGCACTCACTAACCTCTATAGTACTGTTAGCAGCTTTACTAACAGTCAATTTTACTTCAGGAACTTCCCGCATAGCTGCTGGGCTATAAAGAGAGTGGTCTCACCCTGCCAGGACTCCCGACTGAACTGAGTCAGCCATATTATTATTAGGAGCAACGCTGCAGCTGTCAAGCCCCGATTCTACCTGCTACAGAGTTAACAACTCAGGCTGAGCGGCTGAACACCGAAGTGCAAAGTCCATAGAGTGCTCAACTGCTTGCTTCTCCCTTACTCCGTAACACACTGATTGTGTAGCGAGAGGAATCACTTTGCTGTACATTTTTAAAGCGGGTAAAGCAGATTGTAAAGCGGTTGTCTGTTTCAGTAGCGGCTTCGAAATAATAAAAAATGTTGCAAAGACTCTCCATGCTCACAGACTTCTTTTAAGTGCAGTCCTGTATTTTTCTCAGTTTTAAACACCTCAGTTTCAGGGAGAGCAATATTGCAGGTATTAAGCATCTATGTCATCAGGTTCCAAGCTGGATTTGAACCTTGCATCCAAAGATTCCTTTTCAAGCATTTCCTTTCTCCCAGTCCTTTGAGAATTTTTTCTTAAATCAACTGCTGTATCCTCCCAAAGAACCACTGCATCGTGAAACTCCATATCAGAATCCATATCTTGAGTATTCAAAGGGTCAGCCTCCACATTGCATGCTGTGGGAGCAGAGGCCAGCTCTCCCACCAAGCAGACGTCCTCCTCCTCCGCCATCTTGGTCCCACCAGAAAATGGGTCCCCCTCCTGCTCACAGGAAGCAGGAAGTAGGGGAATTTCCCCAGTGTCCTGGCCAAATTTCCCTAATTCACTAAAAATACCAACAACAGTTTAATCTGGTTCAAGGTCAGTTGGCATTCATCTGTATCCCCCTTCCCGGGTCGTGCCTGAAAATAGGCAGGATTTGTCTGGTGCACTTACCCGGTCAACGAAAACTAAATAAATAAAAAATCTAGGTCTTTGTTATTTTGTTTCTCCTAATTTCTTGATTTCTTTGCATACATTAGGCATCTCCTGTCCATTCTGCCCTTTCAGCTAGCCTCTGATCTCAGATCCTATCTGCATGCTTTTGTCTTCCCTTTAGCTTGCTTTCATCTCCTACTGACCTGTTCCTACTATGCCCCCTCCCCATTTCTTCTCATATTTTTATTTTTTTGCATCTTAGACTTTCATCTCTAGTCCCCTTTATCACCTTCCTACTTCCCTTCCTGATTTTTAATTGCTCCACAGTGGATATAAATACTGCTTGTTGCTCAGTTTTGCTGTTCACCTGAAGAAGGGACCTGTGTGCCCCAAAAGCTTGTGTATAATTCCATCTTTGTACAAGACACTTGTTAGTCCAATAAAAGGTATCAAACCTTCCATCTTCTCCTGTTTGTTTGTTTGCAAGAAACAGCCCTCCAAACACTTCTTACAGGGCTTACTTCAATGTGAAGGGCACTTTAGAGACTTTTAGTATATCTGCTTATATTTTATAGCTTCAGAACATGTTTTATTTGTTTAGAAACCACACAGCCCAAAAGCATTATCTCAAATTGCAAGCCCTATTATTTTCTTCTGTGCTGCTATATAGAAAAGCTGCAGGGCACTACTGTATTCTCAAGTGCAGATTTATCTTACCCAAAGGCTAAAATGTCAGCCCATTGGCTTCACTTTTCATTTTGGCCTTGTTTTCTTTGGGGCTTTTATTAGCCCAATACTTTTTCCTCAAATCCCCAAAACACTTTATTTTGAAAGGGGACCCCTGTTTTAGGGCTTTCTTCTTCTAGAGCCCTTACTTTCATTTTTTAAAGGACTACAGGGGGCCCTTTATTTTACCAAAGTACTCAGTTTCACTATCCTCTCCCTGTTTGGGAGCCAGCACCACAATGTGCACACGCACCTCCTGGTTCAGAACACTTTGCACCTCCGAACCACCAGTGCTCATTTAAAGTACTTCTTTATCCTGCATCACAACACCTTTTTTTCAGGCTTAATTCTAAGCCTTCAGTACCATTGCGGGGAGGGGGTGTACAAATTTACAAGGAGCTAATCCTGCTCCAACATGTGGCAGTGCGCTATATGCCTTGCTTTCTATATTTTATTACAGCTTGCTGTTTAAACTGCACCATGCAGTGGTTCCTCTGATACCAGGCAAGCTGCTTTCTTTTTCAGGATCTTTTTCTTTTAATCTCCCCTTTTCTTTCTTTTCCCCAGGGTTTCTTTTAATCAAAGGGGCATCTGTAAATATAATAAGATTACTTAGAAACATGGAGTGGTCCTGTAGCAATGAAGCTGGCACTTTGTCAGTCTCGCTTACCTGTTACTATTTACTCTGCTGCAGAAGAGAGAGAATTAACAGGGTAAGCGCTTCCTTTACTTATCCCCATTTTACCTCTCTCTCTCTCTCTCTCTCTCTCTGTACATGCATGGCTTCAAGATTCTCTTTTAAACTAGTGCTACCTGCACTTCCTTTGCAAACCAAATGCACTTTTTCATATATGAAAGCAAAACCTGCTGCGATGCAAGGGGCACAGCTAAATGTAACAACTGGAGATCAGTTGTTTCACTGCTGCTCCTGGTGTGTTCCACCCAAACAATGCCTTTATATTTCCTTTTGTTATAATTTAATGGTAAAAGGTAAACAAGGGAACAAGGGACACTCGTCTCACCACCGGGCACCTTCCCCTGACAGAGGTCACTCTGCCACCCCCAAGTCAGTGATGATCTTCCTGGGCATAGAGATATACACTGTCAGTCAAGTGTGTCACTTGCCACAGTATAAGCTGGACTCTGCAGGCCCCGTTGGAGAAAGTGAAAGAGGCCAAGAAGATCACACTGCAGGAGCTGCAGCAGGTGGTAAGCCATCTCAACATTGCCTTCATAGTTATTCCCATCAGAAGGACTTTCTTGATATGCGTGGTGAAGCTGGGCAAGGGTTGCAAGAGGCACACCACAGGATTGGGGTTACGGAAGAGTTCAGAGCAGATTACACTATTGGAGTTCTTCCACGTGGTGATGGCATTGTGTGTTTTGTGCCTAAGGCTGCAGGACACGAAGATTTGTTTCTTGGGAAATGCATAGGTCATTCCATTATACCATGGACAAGAGGCACCTATCAGGTAGATGGAACACTACCTCATGGTTAAAGCAGAGGCTAGATGGTCCAATATCTAGCCAATTCTGGTCAATCAGATGTGTAGGTACATCATGCTAGCCAAACAGGAAAGGTTGTAACCATGGGTGGAGGGATGCAATATCTTTGGGTTATTGTGGTTTTCTTGGGTGATGGGGTTCACCAACACCACCTGGGCATTCAAGGTTCAGAAGGTCATGGAAGGTTGGACAAAGTCCCAGGGCACCTTGCCAGCTAGGTGGTGGCCCATCACTGTGGCGATCTTGGCCAGAGTATGGGCAGCATTGTCATTGGGGTGTGGGAACACATACACGGCAAAGCTGTTTGATACAATGTTCCTGGTGGTGTTCTGTGGGGCATTCAGGGTTTGGGATTTGACACATGCCACTCAATTAGGTCTGCTGGTAGAGGATGTTATTGCCTTTAAGGAGGTCTTTGTGCAGTTAAGGAAGAGCAAGGGGCAGGAGCCACCGGTGTCCAGTAAAGGCCCCACCTGGCAGGTCTTGGAGTGGGTATGGGCCTATATAGCCACCTGCCCGAGAAAGGGTGAGGCATTTTTCCAGCATGAAGATGGCAAGCTGGTGATGGCCTAGCAGTTTTGAAATATCTTGAGTAAAGCCATCCATCAAGCTGGGTTGGACACTCAGGAGTTCAGCACACATTCCTTTTGGATTGGAGTGGCAATGAATGCAAGGGGCTAGGATTATCTAATGAATAAATCCAAGTGTTGGGGCATTGGAAGTTCCAGACTTTGCTGTGGTACATCTCCCCACATTTGCAGTAACTCTCCTTTTGTCTCTTACAGCTTCTTTCAAGAACGCCAGGAGCATATGGATCTGTGGTGATTCCTGTATCTGTTGGGCAGTGGTGAGAGAGGACTACCAGCCGGTGAGAAGCAACCTCACGATACCTTAGCTGACATGACCAATCCGGTGGCTGATAGTGAAGGGCATGCTCTGGTGAGAGTTGCTGCTGAGGTTGATGGAAGAGGCTCGCACATAGAGGAACCCAGACATCTTGTTGATCCACCTTGGGAGTGAAGACTTGGAGTCTCGGAAAGTGATAGATTTCCTACTGTCTATGAAGGAGGATCTGCAATTTATAAAAAAGCTGGTGGACCCATATGGTTCTCAATTGGTCACACTTGATTCAGCGAGAGAACTAGTCACATGTAAGAGACATTAAAGTAATTAATGCTACATGCATTCTTTTTAATTGTGAAATGAGATCCTTTATGAAATATGTGGGGGGAGCTGTTGTGAAACATAGGAAAATTTATGCCTCCCACCAGAGTCTGTTTGTTTAGGAGGATGGGCACTTGTGGAAAAGAGAAATAGACCTGATGCTGAATTCTTTTAAGCAGGTCTTGAAGGAACAGTTGGAGTGAGTGGCTTGGGGGGGGTCAGACTGTGTTCATCCTGAGTTGGCTTGAGAGGATCACAGACTGATGGTATGCGAGAAAAGGGGAGAATGAATGGAGTTCTTCTGAAGGGCTTATCACTTTTGGTCAGGATGAGGCCAAGGGACCGCAGGACCTGGATGCGGGGGGTCACAGTCCACCCTCATCAGGATTATCTTGCATGGGCAGTGGCACCATATGGGGAGATTCCAACCCAGAAGGTACATAAGCCTTTCAGGCACACACTAGGGTAGGCCCAATAGTTGATGGCAGGGGTGTGGGAGGCCTAAAGAGGCTGCATATCCTCCTGCCTGCTCATGCTACTCCAAAATGTGTGTGCTTAAATCAGTAAATGTATGACTGCAGACAGATATTTCCTCCAAGAGCTGTGTTTGTGTGTGTTATTTCAGAGAAGGGATAGTGAAGATCTATCAGAACAATAAAGAAGGTGCAAAATATTGCAGCAGCTGGCCATTTGTCTAGGGCCCTCCCTCCCTGGACCTGGGAGAAGGAACCTCCTGTGGGTGGGAGTAGGCCTTGGCAATACCCTAAGAGAAGGGTACCACAGAGGCCGCCCACAGGAGGCAGAGAGAAAGGGGTAATAAGTGCTGAGGGCCAGCAGCTCCCCCTCTTTTTCCTCCTTTCTTTGGATTCATACCTGCCTGCCCTCATAAAAGCAGGGTAGGGTGCCCAGGTCAGGTTGGCCCCCCTTCCTTGACCCAGTAAGGGTGACTGCACTAGCTGTCAGGGAGGAAGTTTTCCAGATTTTCCTTGTAAAGAGTTTTTTTTTTTCCCCAGGTTTTTTGCCTCCTCTAAAGGGTTACCAAACTTAGATAGTTTGGCATATACTGTATAAAAAAAGAAAAACTATGGAAACAAAAAAGAGAAGAGATGACTTGAGAGATGTAATAAAGAGAACACATTTAAACTGTTGCAGCCACGTGAGGCAGCTCATGAGGATCACAGACCAGTTGTTCAGGGGGAAGGGGGGGAGTCAAGTTCTTCCGAAGGGCTCATGACTTCCAGTCAGCTGGAGGCTAGAGGACCACAGGACATGACACAGAGAGTGGGGTCACGGTCCACTCTCATGAGGATTATCCTGCAAGGATAGCGGCACCAAACAGGGGGGAGTTGCTTCAGGATCCTTGGCCACATGACCTCTGCCCTCCTGATTGTGGGTTCCTGATCCAGGAGGTGCATCAGCCATTCAGACACACAATAGGGTAGGTCCAAGGGTTGAGGGCAGGTGTGTGTGAGGCCTGAAGAGATTGTGTATCCTCCCAGCTGTGCACTCTGGTCCAAAATGTGTGTACTTAAACAAATAAATGCATAGCTGAGGCCATTTCCTCCAATAACTGTTTTTGTGTGTGTTAAGCACACTGTGGAAGTGCTTAACAACTGCCTGGTTGAGACTGAGTGGATGTCCTCCAATTGGTTGCAACTGAACCTCAACATGACAGAGGTTCTGGTGATTGAGTTGGGTCATGGGCATAATGATGGGAGTGCCTCTGGAGCGGCTACAGGATTGTTCCTAGGATCCATTCCATTGATGGCGTCTCCTAGGGTGTGAGATTTTGGTGTTATCCTGGATGACAGACTAACTCTTGAAGCTCAGGTGTCATCTGTGGTCAAAAGTGTTTTTTACCACTTAAGGAATATTGCCAGTACATAGCCCCTAGTTCCGCATGAAGACCTGCTATCACTAGGGCATGCTTTTGTTACCTCCAGGCTTGAGTGATGTAATGCTCTATATCTCAGGGTTACTGAAGGGACCCTCCACCAGCTGCAGCTAGTGTAGAGTGCAGTGGCTAGGTTACTGATGGGTCTTTCTAGGTCCAGTCATGTGACCCTAGTCCTGCAGGCTCTGCACTGGCTGCCTATCAGGTGGAGGATCATCTTCAAGCTGGGCTTGCTCACCTCTAACACCCTATACAGACCGAGCCCCAACTATATGACTGATCTCCTGACCCCAGCCACCTCTGCTCATTCCCTCCATTCCTCAACCAGAGGCCTCTTTGTGGTTCCCAGGGCAGGATTAAACACATCAGGTGACCGTGCATTTGAAGTCACCAGTCTGGCCCTGTGGAACTCTATTCCAGCTGGCGTGAGGGAGGGAGGCCCCGATGGTCAAGTTATTTCAGAAGGATCTAGATGCTCATTTTTATGTTGCTTGTGTGCATGTACAAGAAACATGTTGCAGCAGCTTGCTGCAGAAGCAGGTTGTAGAGGTGCGGCACTGTTGTGGCCAGTGCCCCTCTGCCTTTTGAGGCTTGGCCCACGTTCCCCACTGGGGTGGCACACTGCTGCTGACACCAGTTCAGCCAGCATGCCACCACCTTGACACATTTTAGCCGCTGCAATCAGGGGCCGCCTCGTCATTGCAGTGTCAGACATTCTGCTGCAATGAGGGAGTGACCCGTCATTGCAGGGCCGTTTCTTGCATGCCCCTGACCAAGTTTGCCGATGGGGAGCCCAGTCCATGTCGGCATAATGTCCCCACACTGAAATCTATGCTGTATGCTGAGGGGGTGCCCAGTCCCCCTCAGCATCATGCCCCCCCACTTTCTTTGCCAACGAGGCGCACAATCCCCATAAGCTTCAGTCCCCCTTCCAAGTTGAATTTGCCAGCAGGGAGCCCTCCCTGCCAGTATAATGCCCCCCAATGAACTGTGTGCCGAGAGGTGCCAATCCCCTCAGCTCCCCCATGTGACAGCAGAGGTGCCCAGTCCCTGGTCGGCACAGCCTCCCAAAAACACTGCGGGCACGCTGGGAGCCCATCCCAGCGTGCCAAATGTCCCTGTAAAGAAAAATGTCCTGCAATGTTTTTCTTTTTTTTAAACCCTGTAAAACAGAAAACGGTCCCTCGTTGAGTCCATGGCCTTGCCACTAACCTGCACTCTGCCTCCCCACAACACCCTCCCCACACACCCTCCTCACCCCATACTTAACTCCGGAGCCCAGCGCGATGATCTTTGGAGGACCGGGAACACGTCTGTACTCTTCAAAGCTGACCACGAACTGAAAAATGCCGGTAAGCTGTATTATGGCATAAATAGATTTTTTTCAACTTTGGTATATATCTCAGACAGTTTTGCAAATTTTTGCACCAAATTTACAATATGGGGTTATTGGAACCCCTCCTCATGAATTCAGCCACTGTCATGGTGTTATTCGGTCCCGAGAGGTGATTTTGCAGTCACTGCGTGGAATCACCTTTCGGGACCGATTAATGAAACAACAGTGCCAGTGTTCATGAGGTGGGCTCTCAAAAAGCCTATGTTGCAAATGTGGTGGAAAAAATAAAAAATAAATAACTGTTTTACGAGTGTGTGTTGCGCAGTTTCCACGTACACTTGTAACTTCGCAGATGTGTAATATTTTCATGCCAGATTTTCAACACTGGCATTTTTTCACACCTCCTTATGAACAGTACAACTGTAATTTTTCACATCCTGGCCAAAATGTGTTTTCGCACTTCCGGCGCAGAATAACACAGTCGCTTTGGGAAATCAGTGTGTAACCCCCAGGTGGCACTATCCCAAGAGCTACTACCCCTGCCTGACTGACTACTGACAGGTTGAGGGGCCTAGGTCCAATGGCGGGTGCCTCCAACCAGAGGTCAGGGTTGATACTATCTTTTCTGACTTGGTCACAGCCCTCTGGGACACTGCAACCCCCCTTTCTTCCCACTAGTGGCCCACACAATATGTCCAGAGTATCTTCACAATGTACACTTACCCCCAGGACTGGGTCAGTCAGCTTGACTCAGGGGACCCCCTGTAAAGCAAAAGGATGTAATACGATAGCCACTGTACAACACTTTAACACAAACACATGCCTTAGTCAGTGTAACTTTACTGAAACAACCAGATCTGATTTATTTAGGGGATGGCAACAAGGACAGGGGGAAATCAGGTTAATTAGAGCAATCACATTAATTTTCACAGTACTGTGCACAATTTCAGAGTCCCTAAATGTCACTTTCGCTGGGTACCCAGGATGGGGGGGGGGTGCTAGCCAGGATCGGTGCAGCTGGTTGGGGCCCTGAGATGGAAAACACTTGCACAATACCCAATTTGTAATCTGGAGCTTGTTGGCTCAGTTCATGTAGCAAGAAAGAAAATCAGATGAAACACTTGCAATTTAACAGTACAGATAGCAGGGAGCTACCCTGATTTTCACTCACTAACTTTTAGCTGGACGCTGTCCCCGAGAGTGGCGTGGATTTCTGGACGCCCTTTGCACAGCAGGGGAACAAGGTTCTGTAAGCAGGACACACCCCACACATTTATATGTAAAAGAAGTTACCATACCAGGCAGCTGCTCTCAGGTCCCGATCGCACTTACTGCCAACCTGGGAGTTCGTAATGCAGCTTCATTTTCCTGAAAGACCGAGCATGATGAAGCAGTTTCTCCAGTCCTCTACAGGGTAAGCCTGGTTCTTGGCTACACAGCCTCTCCTCTCCTCTGTCACTGTGGATTCAGTCCAAATTTCCACGGCAAATGCGCCACCCGACTTTCGGCCTTCACACGTGCTTCCTGCACGAAAACTCTGCTGCGCAGTAGCCCAGAGCTCCTTCCCCAGTCATGGCCACAACAGATCTGCCTTCTCAGCCAGCAGGCAGGGAATTATAGTCGGGCGCCACCTGGTCCAGTTGGTGAGCTTCAGTTGCCAGTCACTCAAAACTTCCCCCACTGGTGCAAAAAGGTGCCGCAGTCCAGAACTTCACTTCCCAGAATTACTGGCTATATCCCCTATGGCCAGCCAGCTCCCGAGAGAGTCCTGATCCTGGTTGGTCACTCAATACTCCATTTTAGGTGCTCCTCCCTCCTGATTGGAGCTAGTCTGCAGTTCAGATCCAAAATGGAGGGGCAAAGCACACAAAGTCCCAGCTGCAAGAAAGGCAGGTTAGACAATCTACATTTCCATTATCACTCTAACAGATCACCAGCAAACAGTTACATCCCTGAATAGTGCTCACTCTGCCCACTTAGCGACGGCAGAAATGGAGCAATTTGTCAGCAGCTCCAGCGGGACTCAAGCAAGGAACCACACAGTCCCCCCAGGTTCCAGTCCTGCCTGTAAGCAGACAGCTCTGAAAGAGACAGTACCAGAGGCTCTAAAAAGCACTTACAAATAGGCAACTTGAATGCCGAACACCATCCAGGCTGGGGCCTTTAGGCAAGCTATTAGAAGACTTTTGGGAACCCCCATTTGCAGGGGGGGGTTACACCCTTCCTAGCCTGAAAAGCTTGATGTCTGCGTCAAGTAGATACCCCTATATCACTTTTAGGTAGAATATTTGAACTGTTCTGCTTCTTCAAACAGCAATCAGCATATTAACCTCTAACAGATACATGTGCACTGTATTATTCATTCTACTACCGATCCTACAACAGTACATATATATACACACACAAATATTTTAACTCGGGTCATTACTTCCTGCACCTGAAACCTGGATAAAGGGGGCCCATCCCTATCATCTACCTTGGGGCTAGAAATGGCAGGGGGCACCATACTCAAAGGGCAACACAAATAATCGTGATTTCTAGGGATGTGGATATGTTGTTCAATCCACACTTACTGGCAGGTTCCTTGCCACTTTAAATCTTGCCGGAAGGCCTTCAAGCCGGCTCCTTCCACCCACCCGGGTGGTAAAACACTCGGCTCCTCCCCATGACGCCAGATCTTCCTTACCGCTTGGAAGCACAGGTTCCTTCCTTAGCACTCTGCGTTTTAGGCCTGGATCCACACTCTTCGGTCAATCCGAAACTTATTCTTAAATTCAAAAGACTTCGGTCTTCTCTTTCCCTCATGGCTGCGATGGACAAATCAACTCCCAGATTTCAACGGTGCCCCTGTGGGCAGAAGATGTCCCGGACCGATCAGCACTCCACATGCATTTACTACCTGGGGCTTGGCCACGATTTGCAGGCCTGTGATTTGTGCAAGTCCTTTTCGACTATGGTCTTAGAGGACCGTGCTGCCAGATTACAACTTAGGCGCCCCGAGAAATGTTATCCTCCGGTCAAGTTGAAGGAGGCCCATTGGGTGGTGTCCACAGCTGCAGGCTCAGCTGAACAGCTCGAACAGATGATCGCCCTCGATGAGGAGGCGGCCTAGGCCATCATCCTCGGTCGTGGCATTTATCCTGCTCTCCTTGGGCTCCTTCTACACAGCTTCTTTTAAGGAGCTTTGCCGATCCCTCTCCATCAAGGGAGAAGGGCCTTTGTGACATTCCTCTCGGTCCAAAAAGAAGGACTCCAAAGGTAAGTCCCACCATTGGCGCTCATGGGAGCGGGAGAGGTCCCCTTCCCCGGATAGTCGACACTCGACTTCGGTCGAGGTTGCAGCTAAGGCCACTGGCTTCACGGTGTCTCCCTCAGGTCAGCCGGCCGAGACACCCATCAACGCGGTCGAGATTTTTCTCAACCCTTTGGATGGTCTGTCGACTGGAGAAGCCGACAACCCTTCTTCACTGGTTCCCCCAGTGGAAACCGAGGACTTGCCTGTGCCTCCCGTGTCAAAGTCCCCGGTTAAGGTCCCTGAACCGAGGGAGGAGCGGGTTTTCCCTGCCCCCTCTCAGACCCACCCTTGGAGTCCCTGAAGGTCTCGGTCTCAGACCTCTTCCAGGTCCAACTGGTCCCACCGACATCAGCGGTCTCGGTCTCGGCACCATGGAAAGTGGCAGCGCCACTCATCCTCATCGTCCTCTTTGGAAGATAGGCTCCGACGCAAATTGCATTGGCGCTATGAGGATCTAATGTGGCAGCTGCTCCTTTTATCCAGGAATAAGCAGACTCCATTACCTTCCCCGGCCATTAAGTGGCTATCACCGGAGAGGCCGCAGCAACCCCTCGTAGTGGTCGAGGAGCCGAAGCTGGCACCGGTTGTTTGGCCAAAATCGGCTGCGCCACCCATTGTGGTGGAACCCCTGCCTCCACAACCTAAATCTGGGGCTCTGACCAAGGATTCTTGGTCGGGTCAGGGCTTGCCCCACCGGTTGTCAGTCACCCTCACTCCCAATCGACCTCGACAGGTGGAGGGTGGCTCAGGCACTCGGCAGCTGTTCACAGACTCCTTTGAGTCTGACGACGACTCTTCCTTGTTCTCCAGGCCGCTTGACCTGGAGTCCACTGGGGCTCAGTCGGTGGACGAGAACCCATCCTCATTCCTTGGAATGCTTCGGCTCATCTCAGATTCCACTGGGATGAAGCTCAAACCCGTTTCAAAATGGGCCAAGTATCCCCTCACAGAGATGCTGGGCCAAAAGGATTCCCCATGGAGGCCTTCCCGGTGGCTGAAGTCTTTGTTGGCTCAGCCCTGGAGTTATGGCAGTGGCCAACTTCTTGTCCAGCACCTTCTGCCAGGATGGCTCAGAAGTATGCTATTCCCACCGGTTCACTCTCCAGTTTCTCAGAGCACCCCTCCATGGAAGGGTTAGTGACCGACAGCGTTTTCTGGCGTTCCGGGAATGCTCGGGATGTGGACAAGCCACCCGATAAGGAGTCCAAGAAACTGGACTACTCCGGGCGGAACGTCTATGCTGCTTCCTCCCTAGGCCTTCATCAGACCAGCTCGGCTGTCCTGATGGCACAATTTTCACATGCCCTTTTGGGCTCCCTGGATGAGGTGATTCCTCATCTCCCAGCTGACCTTCAAACGACAGTCAATCAGGTGCGGGATCAGAGAAAGGGCGGTGGCCAAACAGCAGCTCCAAACTTCCTTGCACATCGCTGACTCATGTGCCTGGTCAATAGTGGCCGCAGTGGCCATGCACCACAGAGCTTGGCTGCGGATCTCCACCTTTATGGCAGATACCCCAGCACAAGCTGGCAGACATTCCCTTCTTGGGTACCGACTTGTTCAGTCCCAGGGTGGAGAGTCATCTGCAATGGATTGAGAAGTCCAGCACCACCTTGGACTCGGTCACATCTGCCCAGAAGGACAAAGGCTGCCAGCAGCAGTGTAAGCCCTTTAGTCCTTCAGCCCCTGCAGCACGTCCGGCCCAGCAACACCAGCATCAGGGCCAGCAGGCTCGCACTTGGCACCCCAAAGCCAAGCCTGCTGCTTCCTCCAGCAGGAAACCAGGAGGGAAAGGTCCAGGCGTCTCGGCCGGTCCTTCCTCCAAGCCTGCCCAGTGACAGGTTGAGGGGTATCGCCCCCAAACTTGTCACTCCTCCCCTGATTCCCCCTGTGGGGGGACAGCTCTGCCACTTCCTTTCCTCCTGGTCTGATATCACCACAGACCGCTGGGTGCTGGAAGTGGTAGGAAAGGGTCTGCCTCCGGAATTCGAGCAGTCCCCACCCTATTGAGCCACTTCCTCACGGGGGGGGGCTACAGGTTCCACGACCTCTCTGTTGGCTCATTGAGCCGACATTGCCCTGCTCCTCCACAAGGAGGTGATCAGGGAGGTGGAAGATCCTCTACCAGACCCAGGGTTTGTGTTCAGGTACTTCCTGGTCCCAAAACGGATGGGAGGCTTGCGCCCATTCTAGACCTACATGACCTGAACAAGTTTCTAAGGTCTCATACCTTCAGGATGGTCACTCTGGCTCAGATCATTCCATCCTTGGAATGAGGCGTGTGGTTCTGTTCTCTGGACCTCCAGGATGAGTTCTTTCAAGTCCCAATCCGTCCGTCTCACCAGCGATTCCTCCACTTCACAGCAGAGGGATCCCTTTACGAGTTTTGGGCCATGCCCTTCAGCCTCTCTCCAGCTCCCAGGGTCTTCACCAAATGCATGGCAGTGGTGACAGCATTCCTGTAGTGCCGAAGGGTCCGGGTGTACCCTTACCTGGACGACTGGCTGATTGCAGCCCCCCTCCAAGCTGGAGGTGGAGCGGTTCAGGGATATGGCCCTCCAGGTCTGCTCTTAGATTGGCCTCCTCATCAACATGACCAAATCAGAACTCGTGCCAACGCAGGTGATTCAGTTCATCAGGGCAGAGCGTGACTCTCTTCGAGGCAGAGCACGGTTCCCGGCAGACAGTGCCGGGGTCCTTTCCTCCTTTGCCCAATCATTTCTGGTTGGGCAATTACGCCCTGCCCGGGACTTTCTGCACCTCCTAGGCCTCATGGCAGCCTGCACCAGCGTGGTCTGTTGAGCCCGCTGGCACATGCGTCCCCTGCAATGGGTGCTGGCACTCCAATGGTCACAGCGCTCCGGTCCTCTGGACCATCCAGTGACAATGACCCAGGAGATGTGGAATGGCCTCCAGTGGTGGCTCATTCCAGCTCATCTGCAGGAGGGTATCCCATTTGTCCACCCAGAGCCGACGGTCACTCTGATGACCGACACCTCTCTGATGGGTTGGGATGCCCATCTGGGGGAGCTCAGAGAGCACTGCCTCTGGTCCCCTCAGGAGTCTCGATACCACATCAACCTGTTGGAGCTTCAAGCGGTCCGACTAGCCCTCACCGCCTTCGCTCCATTTGTAAGGGGTCAAGTGGTCCAGGTCCAGACGGACAACACCACGACCATGTACTACCTAAACCGCAAGGGCGGGATGCATTCCTTGCCTCTGTGCAAAGGGGCTCTCCGCACTTGGTCTCTCATGAGCAGACTGGCGGCAGATCTCCTAGCCATCCATGTGGCAGGAGCCTCCAACACTCTGACCGATGCCCTAAGCCGGATAGGTGCTGCATCTCACGAGTGGTCTCTCCTGCCAGAGGTAGTACAAGACCTGTTCTCCCACTGGGGTACTCCTCAGGTGGACCTGTTAGCTTCGCATTCTCCCTGGAGGCAGAGGCTGTTCCATGCCCACCCCCCCTCAGCAGGGCTCACTGCAGGGTGATGCCTTCTCGAGGCCATGGACCCCGGGCCTCTTCAATGCCTTCCCTCCATTTCCCTTGATCCACAAGGTGCTTCTCCAGGTGAAGAGGGACAAGGCACAGGTGATTCTGGTAGCACCAGACTGGCCCCATCAATTCTGGTATCCAGATCTCCTCAGTCTCAGCTCCAGGCTCCTGAGGCAGCTTCCAGCCTTCCCGGACTTGATCTCAGTCAACAAGATGAAGGTACTCCACCCAGACCTTCAATCCCTGCACTTGATGGCCTGGTTCCTGAGCAGCTAGAGTTCCAGGCCTTGGGTCTTTCCAACAAGGTCCTCAGCGTTGAGGCATCCTGTAAGGAGTCAACCAGGAAATGCTATGCCTTCAAATGGAAAGGATTCTCCATTTGGTGTCAGGATAAGGGGTTGGACCTTTCCTCCTGTTCTTTGGCTAGCATTCTGGACTACCTGTGGTCCCTTTCTCAGCTAGGGCATCTGTTGACAACCCTTAAGGTGCACCTGGCAGCCATCTCTGCTTACTGGGTGCAGGCCAGAAAGCAGTCGGTAGTGCAGGAGAAGGTGGTCGGGCGCCTTTTCAAAGGCCTTGATCACATATCCCCTCTGGTGCGAGAACCTCCACCTCCATAGGATCTACTGCTGGTGTTGGCTAAGCTCATGGGCAAGCCATTCGAACTGATGGCACAGGTGCGATATCTCCCACCTGTCATGGAAGACCGCCTTCTTGGTGGCTGTTACGTCAGCCAGAAGAATGGGAGAGCTCCAGACACTTTCCATTGAGTCTCCTTATCTGGTCTTCCATAGGGGCAAGTTTGTCCTGTGCCCCCACCTGAAATTTCTTCCAAAGGTGGTGTCGGAGTTTCACCTTAACCAGGTGTTGACTCTGCTGGTGTTCTACCCCAATCACACCTCGGAGGCTGAATATAGGCTCCATACTTTGGACCCTAGAAGAGCTCTCTCTTATTATAAGGTGCGGATGGCTGAAGTTCGGGTAGAGGTTCGCCAGCTGTTTGTCACCTACGCTGAAGCCGTACCTGGCAGACCTGCAGCCAAGCAGACGATAGGCAGGTGGGTCACTTCCTGCATTGCTCTCTGCTAGAGATTGGTGGGCATGGTGCCTCCCAAAGGAATAAGGGCTCATTCTACCCATCATACCGCTGCTTCCAGGGACGTCCCTATCCAGGAAATCTGCAGGGCTGCTACCTGGAAGTCAGCACACACCTTCATTACCTACTACCACATCAACCTTGAGTCACGTCGGGATGCTGGTTTTGGGACCTCAGTTCTCCAGTCCTTATTTCCCAAGTAGGGGGTGTGCGCCTTGCCTCCCTCCTCCGGAGAACTGCTAGAGTCTGCCAGTAAGTGTGGATTGAACAACATGTCCACGTCCCTAGAATACAGGTTACTCACCTGTAACAGGACTTCTAGGGTGGTATATGTTGTTCATCCACACAACCCACCTAACTTCCCGGCTTCGACAAGCAACCTAGCTTCCAGCGGGCTAGATCTGGCATCATGGGGCAGAGCAGAGAGTTTTACCACCCGGGTGCAAGGGAGGAGCCAGCTTGAAGACCTTCCGGCAAGATTTAAAGCAGCAAGGAACCTGCCAGTAAGTGTGTATGAACAACATATACCACTCCTAGAACTCCTGTTACAGGTGAGTAACCTATATTTATCTCCCAGCCTTAGTTTGGGCTGCGAGCTCGGGGTTACATACACTCCCTTATGAACCACATTGAAGGGTAGGTCCACAGGTCTGCCCAGGGACTCGTAACTCAGCCGTGCTACAGGCCTCACTTCTCGACCAGTCCTTCTGGGGGAATGGGCACAGTTTCTGAACAGTTAGACTCACTTTCAGCACTGTCTGTACTTGCCAAGGGGGTCTCTATTGGGGCGGGGAGGCCAGAATTCGGGGCATTTTCAGTTCCATAGTTTACCATTTCTGAGTCCACAACACTTGGATCAACTGCAGAGACTCCTGGTACTGGCTGGGAATTATCAGAGCACTCAACACACTGTTCGGGTTCGGGTGTATCACCAGCTTGCTCCGATACATCACTCCCTCCTTCTGAAAAGTCAGGCAGTTGAACCATGCACAATGATTCCACATCCTCTGATTTGATGCTTGTATTTCACTTTCTGGGAGCATTGGCTCCAGGGACAAAGCTGAGGGCTTAGACAGTCCAGAAGACCCAGCTTCATCCCCTGGGTTGACTAGGGGATTGCCCCGAAACAGTTGACTCAATTCATAAGAAGGGTAATATTCAGGATTATACTCACTGTCCTCTGACACAGACTGACAGTCATGTTCAATTGAAATGTGTGGAAGGGAACACTTTAACTTAGCTTCTGTAGGTGCAGTCTTTCTTGATTTTTTCTTAGCAGCAGCTCTAGTCACTGGTCCAGAGAGGGCATGGTCTGGGGGCTCAGACTCTATCAAGATCTGTCCAATGGGCATCAAAATGTTTCTATGCATAGTTTTCACATCTTTTGAATTATTCTCAGACTGTACTTTGTACACAGACAGATCATCTAGTTTGCCCACTACAATGTGAGGGAGGTGATGCCATCTGTCAGCAATCTTATGCTTGCCATGCAGTCCTAGGTTCCTCAGCAACACTCGATCTCCTTCCCTGAGTTCCAGGGCTTTCACTTTTTTGTCATACATTTCTTTATTGACTAGATTTCTTTTGGCAGCCATGGTTTGAGGCAGTTGGTATGCATGGTTTAATTGGGCCTTTGATTTTTGCACATACTGTAAATGAGTAGCTGCTTGAACCCCATCAGGAGAAACTCCAAAGCAAACATCTACTGGCAATCTGGCTTCTCTTCCAAATGTAACCCCACTACTAATGGGGGTTCCTAAAAGCCTTCTCGGAGCAGTGTAAGTGCTCCTTGCCTAACTGGTGTCCGGCGTAATGCCGCTTGAATGTGGCTACGATGAGTGCTGCTAGAGCCTCTGGTACTGTCTCTTTAAGAGCTGCCTGCTTGCAGGCTTGATCAGTTGTATAGGGGGCACTGTTGGTTTATTGCTTGAATCCCACTTGAGCTGCTGTTTGACTCACTCCATTCTGCCGTCGCTAAGCGAGCAGAGGGAGCCTTATTGAAGGATGTAACCGTTTTCTGGAGCATATGTACAATAACAGTAAAATTGCTGTTTGTTTAACCTGCTTTGATTGCAGCTAGGACTCTGTGTGCTTGGCCCCTCCATTTTGGACCTGGACTACTGAGATGGGCCAATTGGGAAAGGGGAGCTTTAAAATGGAGCCGGCTTAAGCCAACCAGAACTTGGACTCCCACGGGGAGCCTACTGAAAGGGAAAATATATGATAGGTGCTTCTGGGAAACATAGTCTGGACCCTGGCGCCTTTTTTGCATGAATAGAGGGCGTGTGAGGTGATGGGCAGAACTAAGCAGCCAACCGGAGCCCTGTGGAGTGAGAGGAAACTGCCCTGCAACTGTCCTGAGGGGCAGAGTCGTTGGTGATCATGAAGGGAGAAGGAGCTCTGGCTCCTGCGCTGTGAAAGTCTTCACGTGGGGAAGCGCGTGTGTTTAGGCTGAGAAGGCGGACAACCACATCGCCAGTAGAGTGAGCGGACAAGATCTGTGGAGGAGTGCAGGCAGAGGAGGCTGTATGGATACAACTACCTACCAGGCTCACCCTGTAGAGGACTGGAGAATCTGCTGAATCGTGCTTGGTTTGTCAGGACATGTAAGGCTGCGTTGTTCACCCGGTTTGATCAGTGAAAAGTGATCGGGAGTTTGGAGCAGCTGCCTGGTATGGTACCCCTCTGTGATGCATATAAATGTGTGGAGCAGTGTCTGAATTACAGGCCAAGTCCTGCAGTGGTGTGAGAGGGGATCTTTCTGCAGGAGTCGTGAGTACTGAATCAGGGTAGCTCCCTGTCAGATGTTCCTTGTGAGGAAAGATTTGCTTGGCTGTTTCAGTTGCTGCATAAATTGTGCCTGCGGGCTCTTACAAACCAAATCTAGGTATCAAATGCTTGTTTCTTCACCAGGACCCCAACCAGCTGCACCAAATAGGCTAGCCTTGTAAAGCCTGGGTACCCAAAGACAGTGACTGATAGGGTTGGCCTGTGCACAGTGCCCTATACAGTAGAGGTGTTAAGCTAATCAACATGATCTCCTCCCATCTTTGTTACTTCCCCTTTAATAAATCAGATTTGTTGTTGCAAGGTAAACCATTTGAACTGCGTGTTTGTGCTACCCTCTTGTGTATGGGTTACTGTATAATTGCATCTTATTTTACAGGGGGTCCTCAGCACCCAGTTGGCCATCCCAACCTGGGGGTAAGTGTAAGTCATAACGGTAGTGTGGGAATTGCTGGTGAGCCACTAGTGGGAAGAAAGGGAGGTTGCAGTAACCCAGAGGGCTGTGACCAGGTCGTATTTGACTGTCCCAACCCTGACCTCTGGGTGGAGGCACCCGTCATTGGATCCAGGCCCCTCAACCTGTTATTGGATGAGCAGGCAGGGTTATAGCCCTTGGGATAGCGCCACCGAGGGATTACACAAACATTAGTCAATAGGGGGAAAACCCAGTGGCATCACTTTTTGTGCAGTTGTAGGCATGTACCAGTGTGCTAATCTGTTGGCTCCATCTGGGCTTGTCTTTTGGTTGAAGGGTGCCTAACATGTCGAGCAGAGTGCGGTTGAACCGTTCAGGCTGTGGGTCCCCCTGGGGATGATAGGGGGAGGTTCTTGACTTTTGCATCCCCTACAATGAAAGCATCTCTTTAATCAGACGACTCTCAAAGTCCCGCCCTTGATCAGAATGGATTCTTTGAGGAGCCCCATAGTGAACAAATACATTTTCTATAAGCACTTTTGCCACAGTGGATGCCTTCTGATCCTTGGTGGGGAACGCTTGAGCATATCGAGTGAAATGGTCAGTGACTACTAGTACATTATTGATATTTCTTTGATCTGGCTTTAGACTCAGAAAATCAGTACAGACCAACTCCATGGGTGCACTAGTGGTAATGTTGACAAGAGGGGCAGCCCTCTGGGGCAAAGCTTTCCACTGTAAGCAGCAACTACAAGTTCTAATGTGTTGTTCCACATCAGCCCCCATTTTAGGCCAATAAAATCTAGATCTCACTAAATCAAGGGTTCTGTCTATGCCGAGGTGGCCCATGTGGTTGTGTAGAGACCTCAGCACCAGTTCTCGAAAGGCAGCAGGCATAACTAACTGTTGTTTGTCCAGTTGGCCCCCTTTGTCCATTGTCTCTCTGTATAACAATCCATTCCTTATTCTCAATTTAGGGCCTTCTTTATATAGCAATGCAGTTCTCAAATCAGTGGAGTATAATTTTGACACATCTTTCCTTGCTTGAATGGCTTCTAGGGCTGTTTTTATCATAGGATCTTTGGATTGAGCCCACTGAATCCTATCATTATTGAATTGAGGCAAAGCACCAGTGTCCAATGCGGAAATGTGGCAATAAGCGGCAGGTATGCAGTTCTCGGATGGCCCCAAACAGTCCACCATGCAGTCTACTGCATCCATGGACATCTTTTCCTCCCTGTCAAACTTTTGGCAGAGTGCTCGAATATCCGGTTCTGACAGTCTGACCCAATTATTTGAAGGGACCAGTGTCTGGGAGAGAGCATCAGCATCTATATGGTTCAGGCTTGCTCTGTATTCAATGGCATAGTCATATGTAGACAAGGCAGAGAGCCACCTATCACCCGTGGCATCCAACTTAGCTGAAGTCTGCACATAGGTCAAAGGATTATTGTCAGTTTTTACCAGTCTTTTAGCTCCACACAAGTACTCATGAAATTGATCAACAATGGCTCACTTCAAAGCTAGGAACTCTAGTTTGTGCACTGGATAGTTCTTTTCTGACTGGGTCAGACTCCTGCTGGAAAAGGCCACTGGTCTCAGGTCATTTGTGTGCTCCTGATACAATACAGCCCCCAACCCTTGCAAGCTGGCATCAGTATGAAGGACATACGGTCTGGTAGGATCAGCATAAGCCAACACTGGGGCATGGGTAAGTTGATGTATGATTTCATGGAAAGCCGTCTCACAATCAGGAGTCCAGTGGGCCCCAAACACTTCATTTGGATGGAAATACCTTTCTTCAGCCTCAATGGGCACTGTTTTCTTGTACCTTTTGTGGGTTGGGGGGATATCCTTGAGTAAGGTTAAGTAAAGGGCGGATCACTCTTGAATAGTCCTCGATAAAATGCCTATAATAATCACAGAAACCCAGAAATCTCTGCAGCTCCTTCAGGTTTTTTGGCTGGGCCAGGTGGTCAATGCCTGCACTTTACTGTGGTCAGTCTCTATGCCCTCGGTGGACACTATATGTCCCACATATTTTACTGATGTTTGAAAGAATTGACACATCAATTTGAGGCCAAAATCTTCCAGTCGGTCCAACACCTTGAATAACCTGCTTTCATGTTCCTACAGGGAGCTGCCAAACACAATGATGTCATCCAGGTGTACTAAGCACTCTAACAAGTTCATATCCCCCACTTTACACTCCATTAGGTGCTGAAAAGTGGCTGGAGCACCCGAAATCCCCTTGAGGCATCCTCATAAACTCATAGAAACCAAGTGGGCAAATAAAGGCAATCTTTTCACAGTCTTCTTGGGCCATCGGGATCTGATAGTACCCACTGCAAAGGTCCAGCACTGACAACCACTTACTATGGTTCAGGCAGTCCAACGCATCCTGAATGCGTGGCATGGTGTACTGATCTGGAATAGCCCACCGGTTCAAAGTACGATAATCCACACTCATCCTAACTGTTCCATTCTTTTTCCTCACTACCACGATAGGTGAAGCATATGGGCTTCTGGATTCCTGTATTACCCCAGCCGCAAGCGTATCTCGCAGATGTCATCTCACATCATCTATGTCAGCAGGTGCCAGGCGTCGAGACCTTTCATGAAATGGCCTCTCATCATGTAGCCGGATGCGGTGTTCAGCTCCTTGTACACATCCTACATCCCATTCCTTCAAAGAAAACCCTTGGTCTCTCTGGGCAAGCTTCTCACTGATCTTTTCTCTCCATTCAGCTGGCAACGGGGAGTCACCGAAATCAAACAAGTCAGGTGTCACTCTGTCACTCTTCCCCGAACTCTTGTTACTGGGCAGGACGGCAGTATCCTCACAGTGTACAGTGGCCAGGGTGCAGCCTTGATTTACTCGGATCTCCCTGTCAGACACATTGTGAACTTGAACCATTACTCTTTTGGCAAAAGCATGAGCTGTAGCAGGCAGGATAGTGGGTTTGACCAGCAGCCCCTCGGGCAGTTTCCCATCCCCTGGTGTGTCCAGCATTAATATTTTGTTCTTTACATTCTTCTTAATACGGACTTCTCCTTGCAGAACACATTGTGCATTTGGTGCTAGCAGTAAAGATTCTGGGTCTTTCTTCCAGATGACCCCCAGCGGGTCCTCAGGTTCCATCCTACCAGCATTTCTCTGTGCTTCATAGGCCCTTTTAATTAAAGCCAGGATTCTGAAGGTTCTGCCAGTCTTGGACTTTTGTTTTTCAGAACACAACTGCGCCAGTCACCCACACATATGTGCATTGGTTCCAGTCAACAAGGGGACCCCATTATACAGTCCAGTAGGGGGACACACCAAGGCCAGAGTTTCTACTTGCTGTGCCACTCCAGCCACAGAAGTAGGAAAAGAGAACCAAATTCGGATATAGCCAGAGTAGGGGTAAGCCTTCTCACTCAAACCCTACACATGTAGACCCTCTAGGGGTTGCAGGGACACGTCAAACAAATGCTTCTAATACCAGTCCCGAAACATGATTGTCACTTGGGAGCCACTGTCTAGTACAGCTCTGGTGGACACCCCATTCACTTTCACTGTAGTCTCCATGGAGGGACCACTACTTCAGACCATTCAGGGGGCATTACTTGAGAGGTTGCTCCGGCATTGGCCCTGGTGACAAGACTTTTCTGGTTGGCCCCTCCTGGTGACCAGGCACAGGTTTTGCGATATCAGGCCACTAACCTGCTGGTGACTTTCCTCAAGTTCTCTGGCAGCCGACACTCAGTCTGAAAGTGTCCATCTTCCCCACAATGGTAACAGAACTTAATATCTCAGTTGTCTTGGAGGAAGGGGGATCTCTTATCTGGCGGGACACTTCAGGGGCTCTACATGGCTCTTCTTGAATGGGATGTTTACCCCGTGATATCTCTGGTTCACCAACTCTATTGGGGGTGATAGCAGCCTGTTGCAGCTCCCTCACCATTTCCCGTAGGTCTCTAATTTCCTCTCTCAAGTTACTCTAAATCCGGAGGTCAGAGGAAACAGCAAGCACTCCCACTCCACTTTTGGGCTCACTGAGAGCTTGATACAGATCCAGCTCCCGATAGGTCTCTGTCATCCCCTTGATCAACCCTCTCAATTGATGAGTCTCGTCCGGCTCACTCTGCTCGTGGGTCTGACATGGATTCACGGCCCCAGCATAGGGCTCCCACCTCTCTTCATCGGTTTCAATTTCACGAATCTCTCTCATCCATTGACAATATTCAGGAGGGTCGGCCCTCCGGTCTTGCGAATTGAGTTTCAGCAGTATTACACTTGAAAATCTGGCTGACTTCAATATATGGTCTAATCAGACCTCGTTTAGTGTTTGGGCAGTCACTCCCCTTTTTCGGTGGGGCTTTTGCAGAACCCTCTCCATTCTAGTAACAAATGTAGACAATTTCTCATTTCTCCGCTGTTTTGCTGACTTGAATTTCCATAACAGATCCTCTCCGTTTTCAGTGCTGCCAAACACCCCCTCTAAAGTGGAAAGATATTCTGTTGCAGTTGCCTCTGGACTAGTGGCCCGTAGGAACCGAATGCCTTCCAGTGCAGGACCCCTCAAACTTTCCATCAGCCATTTCCTCTTCTCCCCCTCAGAACACTGCCACTCTTGCACTAAAGGCATAGCATAGTACATCCAGGTCTCCAAATCATCTTCCCCTGAAGGCACGGGCACAGTACCAGAGAAGAGTCTCAATCTCCGATAGCAGTCTAATTGTATTGGAGGGATGACCATAGGGGGTTGGGCTAGGATGGAGCTCTTGGATGACCTGGGAGATGTACCTGGGGATAGCAGGGGAGTGTGGTTGCCCGAGATGTCTAATACCTGTATCAATTCCTGAGCAGTTCTCCCTTCTGTGGCAAACAGTTTAAGTAGCTTGTCCTTGAAACTATTGGTCTTAGGGGACCCACCCGGGGTGACCGATCCACTACGTGCATGAATAACCCTCCATCCAGTCTGGACACCTTCGGGGAAAATCACTGGGGTCACCTTCTCAGAGTCTATCTTAATATTGCATGAAAGCAGCACTTGCAGGGTCTGTTCGACCAAGTCAGCACATTGCCCTTTTACTTCCACCTTCCCCAGACATTTAACATGCTTGACAGTAGAGACAATGTCAGCTCTTTTAATCCCCAAGGGAACATCCAATAGTAATACGGTCTTTTGGGAGTTGAACTCCTCAGCTTCGCCCCATCCTATCAATTTATGCACCATCATCTTAATGGGATCAAGTTTTAACTTGGGCGTAGCATCCCCCTCCATTTTTTCCTTTAATTTGGACATAATGTGGTACTTCCTTCACTCGGCCACTAGAGGATGCTAAGAATCCCAGCAGTGCCTCCAAGATGTAACCCCCAGGTGGCGCTATCCCAAGGGCTACTACCCCTACCTGACTGACTGCTGACAGGTTGAGGGGCTTAGGTCCAATGGCGGGTGACTCCACCCAGAGGTCAGGGATGATACTGTCTTTTCTGACTTGGTCACAGCCCTCTGGGACACTGCAACCCCCCTTTCTTTACACTAGTGGCCCACACAAAATGTCTGGAGTATCTTCACAATGTACACTTACCCCCAGGACTTGTTCGGTCAGCTTGACTCTGGGGACCCCCTATAAAGCAAGAGGATGTAATACGATAGCCACTGCACAATACTTTAACACAAACACATGCCTTAGTCAGTGTAACTTTACTGAAACAACCAGATCTGATTTATTTAGGGGATGGCAACAAGGACAGGGGGGAATCAGGTTAATTAGAGCAATCACATTAATATTCAGAGTACTGTGCACAATTTCAGAGTCCCTAAATGTCACTTTCACTGGGTACCCTGGATGGGGGGCTATCCAAGATCGGTGCAGCTGGTTGGGATCCTGAGATGGAAAACACTTGCACAATACCCAATTTGTAATCCAGAGGCGGATGGCTCAGTGCAAGTAGCAAGAAAGAAAATCAGATGAAACACTTGCAATTTAACAGAACAGATGACAGGGAGCTACCCTGATTTTCACTCACTAACTTTTGGCTGGACGTTGTCCCCGAGAGTGGTGTGGATTTCTGGATGCCCTTCGCACAGCAGGGGAACAGGGTTCTGTAAGCAGGACACACCCCACACATTTATATGTAAAAGAAGTTACCATACCAGGCAGGTCCCAATCGCACTTACTACAAACTCTGGAGTTCACGATGCAGCTTCACTCTCCTGACAGACCAAGCATGATGAAGCAGTTTCTCCAGTCCTCTACAAGGTAAGCCTGGTTCTTGGCTACACAGCCTCTCCTCTCCTCTGTCACAGCGATTCAGTCCGAATTGCCACACAGCAACGTACGCCCGACCCTTCTTTGTCTCCATACGCGCTTCCCGCATGAAAACTGTGCAGCTCAGAAGCCCGGAGCTCCTTCCCCAGTCACGGCCACAACAGATCTGCCTTCTCAGCCACCAGACAGGAAATTGCAGTTCGGCGCCACCCGGTCCAATTGGTGAGCTTCAGTTGCCAGTCACTCAAAACTTCCCCCATTGGTGCAAAAAGGTGCCACAGTCCAGAACTTCACCTCCCAGAATTACTGGCTGTATCCCCCATGGCCAGCCGGCTTCCAATAGAGTCCTGATCCTGGTTGATCGCTCAATACTCCATTTTAGGTGCCCCTCCCTCCTGATTGGAGCTAGTCTGCAGTTCAGATCCAAAATGGAGGGGCAAAGCGACACAGAGTCCCAGCTGGAAGAAAGGCAGGTTAGACAATCTACATTTCCACTACCACTCTAACAGATCGCCAGCAAAGAGTTACATCCCTGAATGGTGCTCACTCTGCCCACTTAGCGACAGCAGAAACAGAGAAATTTGTCAGCAGCTCAAGTGGGACTCGAGCAAGGAACCACACAGTCCCCCCAGGTTCCAGTCCTGCCTGTAAGCATACAGCTCTTAAAGAGACAGTACCAGAGGCTCTAAAAGCACTCACAAATAGGCGGCTTAAATGCCGAACACCATCCAGGCTAGGGCCTTTAGGCAAGCTATTAGGAGACTTTTGGGAAACCCATTTGCAGGGGGGGTTACATGTGTTCAGGACAGATTAAGAAAATGACAGTAACACTCTTCATGAGTAGAGGTCCAAAAATGCCTATGTTGAAAATTTGGTGATGAAAGTTCATAAAACGACTGTATTACAAGCATGCATTGCACTGTTTCCACGCACCCTTGTAACTTTGCAAATTTGTAATATTTTCATGCCAGATTTTCAACACTGGCATTTTTTCACACCTCCTTATGAACAGTACAGCTGTCATTTTTCACATCCTGGCCGAAATATGTATTTTGCACCTCTAGCACAGAATAGCGCGGTCACTGTGAGAAATCAGTGTTTGGGATAGATCAAACGAGTGAGAGAGGGGGAGTGAACGAGCTCAACTGAGCTCTGACGGGACTGTTGTGGATTTCTTTGTGGGCAGAATAAGACACTAATGCAGGCAGGGTTCCAGTACAAAAGGGTAGCCTGCAGCATTGGGAGAAACACAGTGAGGGAAGAAGGAGGAGGAGTGAGCAAGCTCAGGGGAGCTCTGTCAGAACTGCTGCAGATTTCTTTGTGGGCAGAAAAAGGCGTCAACGCAGACAAGGGGCCCAGTACAAAAGTGCATCCTGCAGCTCTGGGAGAAATAGGATGAGCAAGTGAGGGAAGGGGAGTGAGCAAGCTGAACGGAGCTCTGTCGGGACTGCTGTAGATTTCTTTGTGGGCAGAAAAAGGTACCAACACAGGCAGGGGCCCAGTACAAAAGGGCAGCCTGCAGAGCCGGCAGAAACGGAATGAGCAAATGAGAGAGGAGGAGTGAGCCAGCTCAGCGGAGCTCTGTCGGGACTGCTGTGGATTTCTTTGTGGGCAGAAAAAGGCGCCAATGCAAGCATGTGCCCAGTAGAAAAGGGCAGCCTGCAGCATCGGGAGACATAGAATGAGCGAGTGAGAGAGTGAACTCAGTGGATCTCTGCCGGGATTTTAGAGTTGCCCACCCTACCCCCCCAGGGTCCTTTGTGGTCTTCTTATGCAGGGTACTTTCACTTTCAAATACCTAAACAGCACATATAAGCAAGCAACATTTGGCATTGACAAATGCTTATTTATGTTGCTTGCACAAGAAACATATTGCAGCAGCTTGCTGCAGAAGCAGGTTGTGGCCAATGCCCCAACTGCCTTTTGAGGCTTGGCCCACTTTCTCCAATGGGGTTGCACACTGCTGTTGTCACTAGTCCAGTCAGCATGCCACCACCTTGAAACATTTTAGCTGCTGCAATCAGGGGCCACCTGATCATTGCAGCATCTGCCATTCCGCTGCAATGAGGGAGTGACCCGTCATTGCAGGGTGGTACCTTGTATGCCCCGACCCAGTTTGCCGACGGGGAGCCCAGTCCCCGTCGGCATAATGTCCCCACACCCAGGTTTCTGCTGTATGCCCAGGGGGGTGCTCAATCCCCCTTGGCATCATTCCTCCACCCCCTTTCTTTGTCGATGGGGCTCCCAATCCCTGTCGGCTACAGTCCCCCCCTTCCCAGTTGAATTTGCCGACGGAGGAGCCCACTCCCCATCGGCATAATGTCTGCCCCCAATTTGTTGTCTGCCGAGAGGCCCAATCCCTCCCGGCTACAGCCCCCCAAAAAACACTCAGGTGGCATGCTGGGAGCCTACTCCAGCGTGCCAAATGTCCCTGAAAAAAAAAAACAGTCCCGCAATGTTTGTTTTTAACCATGTAAACCAGAAAACTGTCCTCGTTGAGTCTGTGGCCCCCCAACCCGCACTCCACCCTCTGTGCACCCTGCCACCCCACCTCCCCTCACCCCATACTTACCTCTGGAGCCCAGCGCAGTGATGTTTGGTGGACCGGGAACACGTCTGCACTCTTCAAGGCTGACTGCGAACTGAAGAAATGTCGATAAGCTGAATAATGGATTAAATAGAGTTTTTTCAACTTTGGTGCATATCTCAGGCATTTGGGGGAATTTTGGCACCAGATTTTCAACATGGGGTTATTGGGACCCCTGCTCATGAATTCAGCCACTGTCATGGCGTTATTTGGTCCTGAACAGTGATTTTGAGGTCACTGCATGGAATAACCTTTTGGGACTGATTAACGAAATAACAGTGCCCATGTTCTTGAGGTGGGCTCTCAAAAAGCCTATGTTGCAAATTTGGTGGAAAAAATAAAAAAGTGACTGTTTTACGAGTGTGCATTGCACAGTTGCTATGCATGCTTGTAACGTCATGAATCTGCAATCTGTTCACTTCATATTTTCAACATTGGCATTTTCCCGCACCTCCTTATGAACAGTACAGCTGTCATTTTTCACATCCTAGCCAAAATGTGTTTTTGCACTTTCGGGGCATAATAGTGCGGTCGCTGTGGGAAATCAGTGTTCGGGACACATTAAGAAAATCACAGTGACAATGTTCATGAGCAGAGGTCCTAAAATGCCTATGTTGAAAATTTTGTGATGAAAGTCCATAAAATGACTGCATTACAAGTGTACGTTGCGCAGTTTCCACATGCCTTTGTAACTACACTTTTGTAATATTTTCACACCAGATTTTCAACACTGGCATTTTTTCACACCTCCTTATGAACAGTACAGCTGTCATTTTTCACAACCTGGACAAAATGTGTTTTCATGCTTCCAGAGCAAAATAACGCGGTCACTTTGGGAAATCAGTGTTTGGAACAGCTTAAGATCGAGCGAGTGAGAGGGGGGAGTGAGCGAGCTCAATGGAGCTCTGTCAGGACTGCTGTGGATTTCTTTGTGGGCAGGAAAAGGCACCAGTGCAAGCAGGAGCCCAGTTCAAAAGGGCAGCCTGCAGCACCGGGAGAAACAGAATGAGCGAGTGAGGGAGGGTGAGTGAGCGAGCTCAATGGAGCTCTGTCGGGACTGCTGCGGATTTCTTTGTGCGCAGAAAAAGGCGTCAATGCAGGCATGGGCCCAGTACAAAAGGGTAGCCTGCAGCGGCAGGAGAAACAGAACGAGCGAGTGAGAGAGGGGAAGTGAGCGAGCTCAATGGAGCTCTGTTGGGACTGCTGTGGATTTTCTTTGTGGGCAGAAAAAGGTGCCAACCCAAGCAGGAGCCCAGTACAAAAGGGCAGCCTGTGACTTTACAGTTGCCCACCCTCCCACCAAGGTTCCTCTGTAGTCCTATATTACAGCAGGTTCTCTGGAGTGGAGACAAAGCAATGATTGGATACTTTTAGGATTGCTGTAATAATACAGATGAAGTTGTTCTATTTATTTCTGTAACTGAGCTAAGTACTGAGCTATACTGCTATGACTGCTGTAATAATACATATTTATGTATTCTGTTTATTTCTCTAACTGAGCTGAGTAATACTTGGAGTGCAATAGGATTTCTAGCTGCGCAAAGTGAAACTATATGAGAGCTGAGAACAAAAAGTATGGTAGCTGAGGAGTGAAAAATGGACAAGGAGGCTTTAAGATTGCTACCGTAATACAATATCTAATGGATGAGATTTGAGACTGAATTAACCCGGTCGGCATGGGGGCAATAGGGGGACTAGTGTGGGGGGGACAGGAATTTGAGTAAATAGGGGCCTAACAGTTGTAGTAGGGTACAGAAACTGGGAGTAAGAGCCCGTAACATAAGATGGGGACCAAAATGGGGCAGGTGCCACATGGCAATAGGGCAGGCATCTTTGGAAGGGTGGCAGGGGTGTACGGGGTGTTGGTCCTCCATAATCCTGGACTGGGCTTGGTGGATGGGGGGATGTATGGGCTGTAGATGACTGGCTAGTTTGAGGGAGGAACTGTGGAGGTTAGGGAGGAGTCTAAGTGGCAGAGCAGATGAGTATGGTAGGCAGGGGGGCATAGGGGATAGCAAAGGGGGATGGAGGAAGAACAACTAGGGAGTGAAGCTGACCTCTGTATCAGAGGCACTGATAGAAAAGACAGGAGAAGGGAAGGGGTGCCTGAGGTGAGGAGGAGGTCTCCTGATGTGGGAGGAAGAGACCATGAGGAGTACCAGAAGAGAGAGCAGATGGCTGCAGGTAGGGAGAGATCAGGGGTGGCACGGAGGGGAACAAGTGGAGGGGACCAATAGGGAGAGATGTAGGAGAATCGACTAGAAGTAGATTCAAACTCTGCTATGGGAGGCAAGAGGAACATACTGAAGGGGGAGGACAAGCGGGGCATGACAGGGATGGCAACAGGTAGGGGAAGAGATAGTGAGGACGAAAGGGTAGAAGAGGGCTAGTAAGGAAGGAGGGGGTGATGATTGGAGGAAGAAGGCTACGGGAAGGGGGAAGGATGGGAGGGGAATCACTAGCGGGGTAGAAGGGAATGGAGGCTCTAAATCGACAACAGTGGGGATAGGAGAGAGGTTGAAAATCAGCAGGGGAGGAGGGGAAGTCGACATGGGAAGCCCAGTAGGAAGAAGTCAGGCTGGGAAGGGGTTCAAGGGGCATGGAAGGAATAAGGTAGAGAAAAGGGGTGAGATACAGAAGTCACAAAGGGTGCAGCTGGTGGGGTTAAGGGGCAGGGAAGAATGAATACTGGGGTGGTGGAAGGGGCATTAGAAGGGAAAGGGGTTAGGGACAGGGGGTACTCATCGTGGGGGATTCTATACTGAAATGGGTGAGATGGGGTGGAAAGGGGGAAGGCACAGCAGTATTTGGGTAGAAGCTGTCCCCAGGTTGACTGCAGGAGGGGCAGGGCAGGCACTACTCAAGCATGCAGCGAGGGGGAGGAAGAAACCTCACTTACTGTTGCATGTAGGTACAAACGAGTTGGCGAGGGAGACTATGGAAGTAGTGAGGGGGAGGTTTGAGTAGTTGGGCAGGCAGTGTGAGGGGGTGGGGAAGTCGGTGGCATTATTGGAGGTACTGCTGATACCATGTGCAAGCATGAGGAGGAAGGGTAGGCTTGAGGAGTTCAAGTGGCTGAAGGATTGGTGCCACACCAAACATTATGGATTAGTGACTAACTGGGGTAGGGTCCGGGGGGAAATGACTTGTACGTAGGGAACAGGGTACACTGGAGCAGGAAGGGGAAGGGAATATTAAAAGCAGCATTGCTGCTGGCCCACTGGTGCCAAGGGTTGAGGTACTGGATGCCACACCACGTGCCACACTGGCAGTTCGGGTTTGGACACGGGCCTGGGCTGCCAGGGGTCGGCAGGGGAGGGATAGGATTGAGCATCCGGAGGACTGCTCTCCAATCCTGGGGCAGGATCCAAGCACCCACCGCTCTGTAGTGACCCCTGGTGATGGCCGGGGGCGCTACTAGAACAGTGTAGTTTCTTTTATTTTTTTTAATTTCTTTTGATAACCAGGAAAAGATATGAGCCAAGGCCCTTTTTCATATGCGACCCAAGACTGTAAAACAGTCACAAGATGTTATACAAAATGATAACTTTTACATTCACTTAGTACAGAAATACAAATATATGACATATTAGACAAACAATAAGAGAGCGGTGTAGTAAAGGGGTGGAGTGTGGCAAACATTGGCATGCTGTGCCTAAGCGTCATTGCATGCCCGATCTCTGCAAAGGGGAGGAAAGTAGAAAATAGGCTATGATTGTGCAGCATGAGCTTCCTACCCCCGCTGCCTGCCCCGAATGGCACCTCCTCAACCGGATCCTGCTCCGGTGGGTCAAGCTGGGAAGCTCCTCACCACCCCACCATGGGGGGTAATCCTTGGAGGTGAGCAGGTTGGCCTGATGTCGAAGGCAGGGCTAGGGGGGTTGTCGGGACGACCATGCCGACCGACCGTAGCCTGGGGAGAAAATATGTACAAAAAAACAAGGTAGGATTGGAGGGGTCTATCTCTACTAAGGTGGATTTAAACTAGCCGAGGGTGGCCAGAAGACTGAGGTTGGTAGAATGGTCCAGACAGGGGAGCCTAATGAGCTCACCACCCTAGATACAGGTAAAGGCAAAGGCATAGTAACCCTGGAAGGGGGCGGGCAGAGTGGTCTGAGTGTAATACAGAAGGCACCACCACCTGGTAAAAATAAGGAGAAGGAAGGGTGTGGACTACTGAGAGGAGGGACACAGGCCAAGGAGGAGAAGACTGAGGAGAAGGATGGGTATGGGTGGAAGGTGGTCTGACTAAATGGATACAGAACTGGTTACAGGGGAGGGTGTAGAGGGTGGTGGTGGTGGGGTAGCTCTCGGCACCCAGAGTAGTGACAAGCGGGGTGCCGCAGGGCTCAGTGCTTGGCCCGGTGCTATTTGGGCTCTTTATTTCTGATATAGCATACAGAATGGGTAGCAGGGTTAGTCTGTTCGCACATTATACCAAATCAAAAGCAAATAGTTATAGTAGCAGAGCCCCCCCGCACACACACATATTTACATACTCCCCAAAAAGCTGCTTAAAAGTCTGCAATTTATTCAAATCAGTTCCATTTTCTTTCTTACTTGGGGTTCAATGCCAACATGTATAAAATCATGTACCTAGGGTATAGGAACCCTGATGCTGAGTATAGGATGGGGGGAGGTACTGATACTCACTAGACATGAAAGGGTCCTTGAGGTTACTATGTCAAAGGACCTCAAGGTGGTAGTACAGTGTAACAAGGCTATAGGCAGGGCAAATTGGATTCTGGGGTGCATAAGAAGTGGCATCACCAGTAGGAGGAGGAGGGATGTTGTGCTGCCATTGTATCACTCCCTGCTATACCCCCAGCTGGAGTACTGTGTCCAGTTTTAGAGTCCACACTTCATAAAGGACATAAGGTGGAGGTTTTCCAGAGGAGGACAACTAAAATGGTTCAGAATTTTCACAGGAATCCCTACAAAGAAAGGCTGAAAAATCTCAACATGTACACCCTGGAAGAGAGGAGGGTGAGAGGTGACATGATCAGGACCTACAAAGTACCTCACAGGGGTAAAGAGAGTACAGTTGGGGAGTCTTCTTCAAATGAGGATGAGCACCCAAACCAAGGGACATACAGTGAAGCTGGGGAGGGGGCATTCAGGATAGAGGTGAAGAAATATTTCTTTACTGAAAGGGTGGTAGATGCCTTGAGCTGATTGCCAGGAGAAGTGGTGGAATTTAAAACGGTAGACGGCATGAAGCATGCATGGGAGAAACATAGGGGTATATTAGAAAAAGGGGAAGAAGGGGGTCAACAGAGATCAATAGGGCTATGGAAGTGGAGTAGGTTCAAGTTCATTGCAGGAAAAATCCATTAAGTAAGCTCATTCACAAGGAGGTCCTGATGGACGCTGGCAGAATAAGACATGCAGTAACATACAGGCAGGAGTTACAAGTAGGTAGAGAACACTTGGGCAGACTGGGTGGGCTGAGCAGTCCTTTTCTGCTGTCAAACTCTGTTTCTATAGCATCATGTGCTCATTCTGGTGCAGTGTTTATTTAAAGTTTGGCCTACCATACATCCAGATGTAATGTACAGCAAATTACCAAATTAAATTCAGCCCACTTCCAGTACAATAAACAGAACCCCAGTGCTTCCAGAAGCCTTTACTTTTCATAAGGCTGCTTAAAGAGCTGGGGTTCGATTTGCAGTGTCCACACCAGTATGTTGATCTTAAAATTGATGCTGCATCTGAATGAGTACTTGATTCTTGCTCACTCCATTTCTTCCCCACTTTGAAACCTGCTTGTCCTGAGTTAGTTTTAGGCTGGCAATGCCTTGCCTGTGTTGGAAGATGACCAATAAGCGGCACTGAAAGATGTCAGACTTCAAAGACTGTGAAGGCAGCTGCTCACCCACCATCTTGGCAAGAAGAAGGCTGCAGCTGTGGCCACTGATGACTGTTGGGGTGTGGGGAAGGGGGGACCAAAGGGGTCAGACATGAGATAAAATCATAATAAAAATTGTGAGACCTTCACCAGCTTTCCAAAACACGTACCAGAAGAAGAGTACTCTATGAAGTTTTTAAAATGGCAACACACTCTGTTGAGCCTTCTGTCTGCCGTCTGACACCAGGCATCAACCAGCATAACATTGCCTAAAGAAGGCAGTGTGGTCATGTGGTTACTGAAATACTGGAGATTACAGAATTATAAGAACAAAAGAATTTTACACAGAAGCTGGCACATGTGTCTATAGCAGCTGTCTCCTGCTTCTCAGTAGTTATACTTATACCCTTGAGGTACTTGAATGTTTCTATGATAGTCCCTCTTTCCTTCCAGTGAGTACATATTGAGGTCCCTTAATTTCTCCTCACAAGTCTTGTGTTGCAAGCTCTGTACCATCTCATTCGCCCTTCTCTGGACCATCTTCAGCCTGTTAATATCCTAATGAAGGTGCGACCTCCAGAACTGCATACAGTACTCCATGTGAAGCCTGACAGTGGTTTTATATAATGGCATCACTGCCTCCCTCCTTATGCTGGTGATACCCCTGCCTATGCACCCCATCATGTCACTGGCCCTCCCAGCTGCCTTATCACTTTGACATTTTCAGGTCATCTGAAATAAGAACCCCCAGGTCCCTTTCCTTCTTTGTGACTGTCAGCAACTCCCCCCATCCTGTACCTTTCCCCAGGGTTTCTGTGTCCCAGGTGCATAATTTTGCACTTTTTTGAATTAAACTTCAGTTTCCAGTCCTCAGACCATTTCTCAAGCTTCCCCAGGTCCCTTCTCATTTTCTCCACCCCCTCTGAGGTATCCACTGTGTTACAGATCTTGGTGTCATCTGCAAACAGGCTGACCTTTCCCTTCAGCCCTTCTGCAATGTCACTAATGAAGACATTGAACAGGACTGGCCCCAGAACCAATCCCTGCGGCACCCCACTGGTCACCCCCTCTCCCCAGACTACACTCCATTTGCCACCATTCTCTTTCTCCTGTGTGCTAACCAGTTTCTAACCCAGTTTACCACCCTTTCCCCCATGCCTAGCCTACTCAGCTAGTTTATCAGCCTCCTATGTGGGACAGTGTCAAAGGCTTTGCTTACACCAAGGTAAGCGTTGTCCACTGCCCCACCCTAATTTATTTCCTTTGTCACCCAGTCAAAGAGAACAACCAGATTTGTCTGACATGACCTCCCCACTGTGAATCCATGTTGCCTATGGTCCTGAGCTCTAATGGCTTCTAGATGCCCCACTATCCTTTCTTTAAGCAATGTCTCCATGATCTTCCCCACAACTGAGGTGAGGCTGACCGGTCTATAGCTCCCCACCTTCTCCCTGCTGCTGGATTTGTGTAGAGGGACCAAATGTGCCCTCCTCCAATTCTCTGGTACCACCCCTGTGTTGAATGACTCAGTGAACATGGCTGCCAGAGGTACTGCTATCTCCCTTCACAGCTCTCCTAATATCCTTGGGTGTATGCCATCTGGTCCCATCGCTTTGTTCACCTTCAATTTAGTCACCTTCTGCAGGATTCTTCTGCCTGTGAATGTACTATTGTCCACCTCTTCATGCCTTTGCAACTGCTGTACTGCTGTGGCCCTTGCCCCTCCCCCTCTTCTGTGAATATTGAACAGAAAGACACTGTGGATGTCTTTTGGGGGGGGGCACATGACAGTTCTTAGGTATGGTACTTTCACTTCCAAATACCTAAACAGCACGTATAAGCAAGCAACATTAAGCATTGACAAATGCTTGTTCTCTTTGGTGTTCCACCATGATATCTGATGTTGGCCAGAGCTAATTTAATTTTAGATTCATCTGCTTTTATAGGCTCATATTTATTGCTTTTAATATTTATGTATATTACTGTCTATGTTTATCATATGTCTTTTTTTTTTCCTATCCTGCTTTATGTAAGGTGCCCAGAGCCTCAGGGATTGGGTGCCATAGAAATAAAATTGCCTTGCTTTATTTCAGGGAAGGGGTAGTGGAGGGCTACCAGAACAATGCATGCCGTACAGCATTTCAAAAGGCTAAAATGGATCTCAGCTGCTCTTCTCTGTTTTTGTTTCCTGTCTTCCCTCAGTTTTTTAAGCAAGTAATAATGCCCAACAGGGTGGGCGGTATTGGGCAATACCGGATTACCCAGGGGTGTAATGAGGCCCGATGCCATAGGTGGAGGGCCTTATAGCCCCTGGGTGGTCCGGTATTGCCCATACCGACCACCCTGGAGGGCATTATTGTGCTTAGAAAATGAGCTCCCTTTACCACTTTTATCTGTGATTTAAAAAAATTAAAAAAGCAATGTAAACAAATTAAGTAAAAATTATGTTTTACTGTTTGTCTTGTAAAGTAGTCCCTCCATTTTTAATTTTTTGTTTCATGTCCTGTTGCCTGCTCGAGAGATCCATTCTGTTGTCGTTGTCCTCACCCCCCCCAAAAAAAAAACAAGAGATGTTTTTTGAAATGCTTCATGAGCAGTCTGTCGGGATCTGTTTTAGTATTTAATTAAAAATGAAAGGTTTTTGTCCTACTTGCACGGCTCTGTTTTTCCAATTGATGCCGATGCAGGTCGCAGACACGGAAGCTCTTGTTGTAAATAGCCCGTTTCATTTGAATGAATGGAGAGCGAGCAGCCGTGGTGGTCAACAGAGCTGGTATCTAAGCGAGACTGGGAAAACGGGCTAGATTGTAGGAGCTGGAGGACGAGTGGGGAGAGCGCTGGCAAAGATAAGGTATTGCTAAAAAGGAAATTTTTGTACTAAAGAAGCTGAAGCTGTAGTTCGTATTTGCTGGCAACACCTCTTGCTTCGCTATGCAACAAAAAAAATGGCGGTGATTTTATTTTGAAATTCAGTGTTTTAGCCAATTAGAGAGAGGGATGGGGTGCCCAAGATTCACACAAGTAATAGGGCATCCTGAATTGGACCTTATTTTCGACCGGGCATCTACTGAAACTTAATGTACACCCACCCCCCGCTGTAGCTCTCAGCCAATCTGAGAGCTCCTACAATCTAGCCCATTTTCTAAGCTGTTGATGGAAGAACTCTTTTCTAGCCATGAAACAGAATGCTGCCAGAATAACAGCTACTCTCACAGTGCAATGCTATTTGTGCACTATGTAGTGTGTGATCAGCAACAGTGCAACACATCCTGGGGTATGTGTGGGGCTGATGGTATACATAGAACTGTGGCATAGAAGGGTGGCCAGAGACAAGTTAGGGTCTGCAGAGACAGACTAGGCAGGGACCATCTAGGCAGACTGGACAGGATAAGC
The DNA here is from genome assembly GCA_016271365.2 of Neoceratodus forsteri. Classification (NCBI taxonomy): domain Eukaryota; kingdom Metazoa; phylum Chordata; order Ceratodontiformes; family Ceratodontidae; genus Neoceratodus; species Neoceratodus forsteri. Next base: position 24,349,103 of record JADMNL010000035.1, on the reverse strand, counting down.
GGTCCTCCGGTGCAAATCATGATGGCAGGGAAGGCAGACATTCAAGACGTAAATGTGTACACAAAGCATGTTTAACAAGCATTTGTCAATGCCAAATGTTTGCTTGCTGGCATTGGCAGTGGTAGTGTAGAAGTTACAGAGCTGCGTAATAGGAATGGCAGTGAAGTATTGAACTGAAGCCAACCCCACCACCACCCTGCAGAGAGTGACAGGCATTGGGGTGTGCCTTTGGGTCGTCAGGCATAATGGCCATGCCATTTCACCACATCCACCCTGCAGACACTGACAAGTGTCACGGTGTTCCTTAGGTCTTTGGCCCTTATGCGCACCCATTCCATTAGGAAATCACGGTGAGATGGGTGTGATATGGGAAATGGGGTGAACTTTGGGGTCGAAGAGTCCAAGGCATACCTCGATCTTCTCACTGGCTGCAGGGTGTGGAATAGTATGAGCATTACAGGCAAGAATCCCAAGTCACACCTGATGCCTGTCATTCTCTACAGGGTTAGGCGTTATGGTTGGAAACCCTAATACCTCAGGCATTCATTGGTATTTTCACTCCAAATTTTCAACATGTTTTTTTTGTGGCCCCACAGTGAACAGTGGCAATATCAGTTTGTTATCTGAAAGCTGCTTATGCACAGAGACTATGGCATTTAGCACCACAGGTGCAAAAACATTCCGAACAGGATGTAAACAAGCATTTGTCAATGCCAAACATTCGCTTGCAGGTGTTTGCAGTGGTGTTTGGCATGTATGGTGCTTTACCCTAGTGCCTTGAGCGATTGCTGGTATTTGCACAATAAATTGTCAGCATGACCTTTTTGTTACCCCCATTGTGCGCTACAAAGGCGGAAACATGTTTTGGGCAGGATGTGAAAAATGGCAGCTGTACTGCTCATAAGGTAGTGTGGTAAAATGGCAATGTTGAAAATCTGGAGTGGAAATATTGAAAATTCGCAAACCTAGGAGCGCATGGGAACTGTGCAATGCTGCGCTGGTAAAACAGTGATTGTTAGGAATTTTTTCACTAAATTGTCAACATTGGCAGTTTAAAACCTCTGCTAATGAACAGTGACACTGTGATTTTCTTAATGTGCCCATACACTGAGTTTGCACACCGACTGTTATTTCATATGCGCACATGGGCGGAAACACGTTTGGGCAAGATGTGAAAAATGACAGCTGCACTGCTCATAAGGAGGTGTGGTAAAATGGCAATGTTGAAAATCTGGAGTGAAAATATTGAAAATTCGCAAACTTACGAGCGTGCGTAGGAACTGCACAACGCACACTCATAAAACAGTCATATTTAGGAATTTTTCACCAAATTTTCACACAGCCATTTTAAGACCCCTGCTCATGATCAGTGTCACTGTGATTTTCTTAATGTGTCCCATACATTGAGTTCGCACACCGACTGCGCCATTGTGTGCTACACGGGCGGAAATACATTTTGGGTGAGATGTGAAAAATAATAGCTGTACAACTCATAAGAAGGTGTGATAAAATGGCAATGTTGAAAATCTGGAGTGAAAATATTGAAAATTCATGAACTTACGAGCCTGCGTAGGAACTGTGCAACGCACGCTCGTAAAACAGTCATTTTTTGGAATTTTTGTGCCAATTTTCAACATGGGGTTTGGGAACCCTTCTCATGAATGATGTCACTGTCATGGCATTATTCAGGCTGGTGATTTCGGCGTAGTGACTGCGCAGTGCCTGCGAAATCACCCTCCGGGCCCGAATAGCACCATGACAGTGACATCATTCATGAGAAGAGGTCCCAAAAACCATATTAAAAATTTGGTGCAAAATTCCCAAATACCTGAGATATGCAATAAAGTTGAAACCCCCATCTAGCCCATTACACAGCATTCGGCATTTCCTCAGTTCGCGGTCGCCTTTGAAGAGGTGCAGGCGTGTTCCCAGTCCACGAAGATCGTCAGCAGGAGTCAGAGGTAAGTATGGGGTGGGGAGGCTGGGTGCTCAGTGGGTGGGTGGGTGTGGGTTGTGGGAGGGTTGGGAGGCGTGCAGCGGGACAGTTTTGTTTTCAGGTTTAAAAAAGACATCGTGGGACGTTTGCCACGCAGAGTGGGCTCTCAGCATGCGACAAGATGGCTGGGGGCCGAGGAGCCAGCGGGTATGCTGGGGGCCAGTGGAGCCGGCGAGTTGGGCACCCCGTCGGCAAACAATGTTTGCCACGCTGGGGTGGGCTCCCAACGAGACACAAGGATGGCTGGTTGGGGGGGCGTGGAGCCGACGGGGGATTGGGCACACCCCTGCCGGCCATAGCATCTATTGCCACACTGGGGTGGGCTCCCAGCGTGGCACCCTGTACTCTGGGAGGGGGAGGACAGTGGAGCTGATGGGGGATTGGGCACCCCAGTTGGCTATATCATGAGTTGCCACGCTGGTGTGGGCACCCAGCATGGCATGTGGAAGGCTTTGGGGAAGGGGGAGCTCAGCACAGCCGACGGGGGATTGGGCACCCCCGTCGGCTATACAATGTGTGCGTGGGGGGGGCAGCACACAGTATGCGTGGGTGTGTTTGTGTGTGTGTGTAGGGGGAGCTGCGCATGAGCAGGCAATATCTGATCACTACTCAGTGAAGCATAGCTCCCCCTTTCAACTGTACGCCACTGCATTTTGGGGCTGTCATAGACAGCTCCAGCATACATTGGAGGACTGGGGCCGCGCCTGCCAACACACTGACTGAATTGGAAGAGGGGGTGACACACCTCCGAAAACTCGGATGATGGCACTATGTTTCTTGCACATGCATGCAAGCAAACATAAAAATGGTACAGAAATTGTGTCAAGAGTTGGACTAAAATCCATTTGCCCACAGTAATACTATAAGCATCAAAGCAAATGGTTTTAAAGATAATTCCCTTGTGTATACAGGGCCTAAAATGATGTAGGGGTTGTACCAAAAGCCCTATGAGGAGATAATGAAGGATCTCAACATGCACACCGTGCAAGACAGGAGAGCTTTATAGGACAAGATAGACAGGAGGCAGTATACTGTAGTGGTTAAGGGCACTGAGCTGCAAACCTGGAGATCTGGGGGGTTTGAATCTCATCAGACACCACTTGCATACTGTGTGACCCTGAGCAAGTCACTTTATTTCCTTGTGCTCCCAGGTCGCACCTAGAAACAAGCTCTGGCTTAGTGTGCCTTTCCTGGTTAAACAATTTCCCCTTCCCCTCTACTTACAAGTACCTCATTGGAGTGAACAGGGTGCAGGAGGGGAGTCTCATTCAAATTAGAAAAAGCACCAGAACCAGGGGGCATGTGATGAAGCCAGGGGAAGGAGTCTAAGAGGGAAGCACTGCTTCACTGAAAGAGTAGTAAATGCCTGGAATAAACTGCCAGGGGAAATAAGACAGGTAAAAAATAACAGTAGGGGACTTCAAGCATTTTGGAAGAGGCATAGGGAACATTACTAAATAGGCAAGTAAGAAGGGAGGGAGGAGGGTTGCCAGAGACAACTTAGGGTCTGCAGATACATACTAGTTAGGGACCATCTAGGCAGACTGGACAGAACAAGCGGTCCTTTTCTGCTAACAAAGTGTGTGTGTGTGTGTGTGTGTGTGTGTGTGTGTGTGTATATAGAAATTTATGTAGTTCTGTGCAGTGTATGTGTGTACAGCTGTATGTAGTGATATATGTGTGTGTGTGTGTGGGTGCGTGCGTGCAGGCGCGCATGTGCACATTTCTTCTTAAAACTGGTGTGCCCTTTATTGTCTCTTATATTTTCTTGAAGTAATTAATGTCTTCTGCCCAGTTCAGTAGTATCACTAAGAAAGCAGCCCATCAGCAGTGGCCAGCATTTGTTTTCTAGGTGTGCGACCAGTGTATGACATATATCAGTAATCAAACAGAATCTAGAGCACTCTGCCCTTCCCAGTTAGTATATTTTCTTGCTCAAGAAACCTCCATTAATATTGATTCACCAACCAACATGACTACCAGGGTTCTCATTTGTTTGGGTTAAAGATAGTATTGCTCAGCTGGCATGGTGGCGCAGAGGGCTGAGGCACTGGACATCTTACCTCGCGGCACACCAGCGAACTGGGTTTGGGAACAAGTCTGAGTCATCGGAGGTCGACAAGGGGGGCCGCGGGCAGAGCAGGATGGAGCAGCTGTCAAGGCAGCTCTCCTCTCCTCTCCAGGAAGGTGGGGTGGCATCCCTCACTCACGGCTACCCCCTGGTGGAGGCTGAGAGGCTGCGTAAGCAAGGGTGCCACTGATAGGCCAATGGGGTGGGAGGAGGAGGGCCGTTACCAGGGCTGTAAGGTGCATGTGTGCCCCCACACGCATGCGTCCTTCTCCTGGGATCCTCTGGGGAAAAAATTGGGAGAAAACAGAAAAAGGCAACTGGCGGCAGGATGGCGACCGACTCTCTGCAGGCACCGCTCCCGGACCGGGTGTAAAGTAAGCCCCCGTAATTCCGGGGGACGGAGCTGGGGGAGTTGGTCAGATGGGGTCCATACGGGAGCAAGGTGAAACACAGATGTGATAAAAAAGATAGTATTGCTCACTAGGAGTTCCTTGCAAGCAATCACTCTCTCTGACCAGTTCATCTTTTTCCTTTTCTAAAAGCAGCAGTTGAAATAGTCATTCAGACATGGATTTCTAGTTCTTGAACCTCCTTTACTAAGGCGGTGGTGGGTACTGGGGCACAGCAGTTAATTCATCTGGTCACAAAAACCTATTTCGGTTCAACACCTACACATACTTTATTACAGTAACCTTATTCATTTAGTTATTTCAATTTTGATAACCATGTAGGCCCGCTGGATCTTGAAGGACCCTTTTACAGGGGTGACCAGGAGTTAGTTACATGTACAGTAAACTGGAATAGAGAACAAGTGCACACACAGGTCACAGAGTGGAGGAACAGTGCAACATTGTTCAGAGGATCATACAATACAATTCATTAGTAAATACAAAATGTGTGATGACATACATTAGGAGAGAAAAAAACAGTCATAGTCTAGCTTAACAGAGTCTCTCTGAGTATTCCTTAGTAAGGATGTGTGAGTAACAAAGTAGTTTCTGAAAATCCTGAATAATGCACTATTTGTTATTTGGAAATGAATAATGAATCATAGCACTATTCCTGCTGGTTGGTATTTGGCAAACACTAAACTAAACAAGCATTTGTCAATGCCGAATGTTGTCTCGCTGGCATTGACATTGGCATTGGTAGTGCAGGAGTTAGAAATGCATAATAGGAATGGCAGTGAAGTATTGAAGTGATGCCAACCTCACTCCCACCCTGCAGAGACTGACAGGCATTAGGGTGTGCCTTTGGGTCGTCAGCCATAATGCTCAAGCCATTTTACCTCACCCTACCCTGTAGACACTAACAAGTGTTGTAGTGTGCTTTGGGGTCTTTGGGCATTATACTTACCCCATTCCATAAGGAAATACTCTGAGGTGGGTGCAGTACAGTAGAATGCCGTGAACTTTGGGGCCGAACACTGCAAGGCACATCACGATGCCTGTCACTGGCTGCAGGGTGGGGGTGGGGGTGGAATGGTGTGAGCATTAAAGCCAATGATGCCAAGTCACACCCCTAACACCTGTCAGTCTTTACAGGGTGGGGTGCTACAGTTGGAAACCCTAACACTGTAGGCGTGTGTTGGTACTTTCACTCCAAATTTTCAACATGGGCTTTTTGTGACCCCACCTCATGAAGACCTGCACAATCAGTTTGTTAGCTGAAAGGTGGGTTTGCACAGTGGCTATGTCATTTGGCGACACAGGGACAAAAACACATTTTGGGCAGGTTGTGGAAAATGGCAACTGTATTGTTCATGAGGAGGCATAAAAAATGAGAACATTGAAAATCTGGAGTGAAAATATGAAAAATTGAAGTCATAAGCATACATAGAAACTGCACGACACACGTCCATAATGGGTAGTTTTTTTAGCCACATTTTCAACATAGGCATTTTGAGACCTCCCCTCATGAACAGTGGCACTGTGATTTTGTGAATCTGTCCCAAAAGTTGATTTCCCACAGTGACCATGCCATTGTGCGCCACATGTGCAGAAACACATTTTGGGCAGGCTGTGAAAAATGACAGCTGTACTGTTGATAATAAGGTGTGAAAAAATGCCAGTGTTAAAAATCTGGCATGAAAATATTGCAAATTTGCAAAGCTACAGTGGTGCATGGAAACTGCGCAACACACACTTGTAACATAGTCATTTTATAAACTTTCAGCACCAAATTTTCAACATAGGCATTTTATGACCTCTGCTCATGAACAGTGTCACCGTCATTTTCTCAAACTGTCCCAAAAACTTATTTCACACAGCGACTGCGCTATTCTGCTCCAGATGTGCGAAAAAACATTTTGGCTATACTGTTCATCAGGAGGTGTGGAAAAATGCCAATTTTGAAACTCTGGAGTGAAAATATTACAAATTCATGAAGTTACGAGCGTGCGTGGAAAAAATGCAACGCACGCTCGTAAAATAGCCATTTTTTGGATTTTTTTTCACCAAATTTGCAACATAGGATTTTTGGAAGGCCCCTCATGAACAGTGGCACTGTACTTTCATTACCCGGTCCCAAAAGATGATTCCACGCAGTGACCACGAAATCACCTTTTGGGACTGAAAATCGCCATGACAGTGACTGAATTCATGAGGAAGAGTCTCAACAACCCCATGTTGAAAATGTGGTGCAAAAATTCCAAAAAATGCCTGAGATATGCACCAAAGTTGAAAAACCCTATTCATGCTATTATACAGCTTACCGGCATTTCTTCAGTTCACGGTTGACTTTGAAGAATGCAGGCGTGTTCCAGTCCACGAGATCATTGTGCTGGGCTCCAGAGGTAAGTATGGGGTAGGGGGTGTGGGAAGGCAGGGTGCACAGGGGTGGCGCGGGTTGGGGAGGGCAGGAGATCGTGAGGAACCATTTTCTTCTTTCACAGGGTTAAAAATTAAAAAAAAAAAAAAATTGGGACAGGTTTTTATTTTTTACAGGGTACTATGGCATGCTGGGTGGGCTCCCAGCTTGCCACCTGAGTTGTTTTGGGGGGATGCTGTAGCCACTGGGATTGGGCACCCCATGGGCAACAGCAGTGGGCGGGAGAGCTGAGGGAGATTGGGCAACCTCTGGCACACAACAAACGGGACATTATGCCGACAGGGAGGGGCCTCCGGCCCCAGCAGATTGAATGGGAAAGGGGGACTGAAGCTGACCGGGATTGGGGGCCCCCTGTCAGCAAAGAAATACTTTTTGGGGGGGCACATCATGCCGAGGGGGATTGGGCACCCCCTTGGCACACAGCAGAAATGGGAGGGGGGACATTATGCCATTGGGGAGTGGGCTACCTCGTCTGCATTGTGACAGGTGGCGTATTGCTTGCATTGTGCCATGGCAGTACTTTTTTCTTCCTGTTCTACCCAGGAGTTGGGGGTGTTCAGTAACGCCAGTGAAGGGAGCGCACATGTCCACATGCGCTCCCTCTAGGCATCTGCCCCGACTCCTCCCCACCTTGTGGTGTGGTGCCCTGTCCCCCAGCCATCACCGGGGGGGGCAGACAAGCGCTGACCACAGGAAACCCCCCCTCCCTGCAAAAGGAGAGCAGTCCATCAGATGCTCAATCTTTCTCCTCCTCTGCTGGCCCCCGGCGGCCTGTTCTCATTGCCGAACACGGGTCACCATCATAGGTAAGGTGCCAGTGCCTCAGCCCTCAGCACCACTGGGCTGGTCCGATTATGTGGGTTTAATAAAAAAAAACAAAAAAAAACTGAGTCATGTGATGAGGAACCAGCACAACCTGGTCACCACTAGGACTATGCAAAATTAAACTTCTGCTTGCAGAATTTTGCCTAAAGTTGGAATTTCACTTTTGCAAAATTTTAGAATGCTCTTTGGCAACTTTCACAGAAATTCCAGCTTTGTAGGAATGAAAGTATGAATTGTGGATTAGTGTATTAAAGTATAGAAAGAAATTTTGCAGCAGTGATCACTGTCAGTGGTCAGTTCTGCAGAATGTATTTCTGTAGTTTAATACATTAATCCACAGTTCATACATTCATTCCACTGTTTAATCAGTCACTGAACTGTGGAATGAATGTATGAATTGTGGATGAATGTATTAAACTGAAGAATGAAATACCACAGAACTGATCAATGAACTGCAGAATAATTATGTGTATTGCAGAATAATGTATTAAACTGCAGAATGGAATTCCTCAGAACTGTCATTCCTCAGTTCATGAGTACTATTCTGCAGTTCAGCCAGAAAATTTTGCAGAACAGGTCAGAAATCCACCAGACACATTCAGAAAATTCTGATTTCACCAAAGGCAAAAATCCAGAAAATTTCACAAAATTTACGAAATTCCATGAAAGTTCATTGAAAGCAGAATTTGCAACTTCCACCCAGCTCTATTCATCACCACAACAAGCCGTCATCTCCTCACAATTTTTTCTTATAAAAAAATCATTCCTCCACCTTCCCACCCTAACAGCTGCCCCCAATTTATTTATTTTATTTATTTAGTTTTTGTTAACCAGGTAGATGCACTAGCCATATCATGAATATTTTCAGGCACGACCCGGGAGGGTACAAAACAGAAAAGCAAGCAACATTTCAAAAGTGCATAACATAGCAGGTAAATTCAGTGAGAAGCAATAAGCAGTAATAAAAAACAGGGACAAACAGGCCATTGCAGGAAATAAGTGACTTAGTTAAGATAACCTAAACAATGTGAAACGGTAGTGAAAATAAAAGGGCATATGGCAGCGGTAAACAGAACAGCAGGAAAGTAAACACTGAAAGACACACCTATGATAAGCATCAGTGGCAGGGGCAGGTATAAGGAGTAGGGAAGCTATAGGTAAAGAAGGAGCAAGTCATGGAGAGATTGAAACTAGGAGACAAGCTAAGGGAGAAATGCAGCAAGAATATGGCAAAAAAGGGCAGGGTAAGACAGGAGAGAAGGGTAGGTTCACTGGGATAAGCAGGAAGGGATCAGAGAGAGAACGGGATGGAGATAGGGGAATAAGGTGATAAGTGGCAGCAGTGAGATTGGGGGGGGCTTAGGTAGGAGTGAAGTGGGGAACACAGCAGCGTCAAATGGGGTCGAAACAAGTGCACAAGTCAGCAAGCAATAAGTACCAATGCATTTCTCGTTAGAAACAACTATGGGACTCAACTGTCTAAGGCTAAGGGGAAGTGAGTTCTATAAACTAGGGGCAACACACTGGAAGGCATTAGAACCTTTATAAGTGTGACATCTGGCAACATTCAGCAGAGATTTGTTTTCAGATCAAAGTCTGCGAGAGGAGTGTACCGGAGCAAGTAATGCTGCGAGCGAGGGGGGAGTTTGTTACCTGATAATAAAGTCAATGAGTGAGCCAAGGGAGTATTTCCTGCTAGTTGAGGGGGAGAGCCATGTAAGATCACTATATAGTTGACAATGATGCCTAAGATGAGGAGATGAGGAGGCATAATGACACATGTTGTTGTAGGTAATGCCCCATTTCTACAGGGTTGTTTTGTGAGCTGCAGCAAAAATAGGAGCACCATAGGTAAGGGTAGGGAGAAGAATCCCCCTGGCTATAGCCAGCTTAGCAGATGGCATGAGTAAGTAGCTGGTTTTGTAGTCCACCCCCAGCTTAGAGTTGACAGCTTTGCAGGTAGCCTGTATGCACGAGCTGAAATCATGGGATTGGTCAAGTAGAACCCACCGATATTTAAAAGTCTTAAACGGATTCAATTAGAGTCCCCTTTAAGTCACAGACCCTCGGGGCACAGAGCAAACCTTAAGCTTTGCAGCACAACCTAGCAACATTGCTTTAGTCTTTTGTATGTTTAGCACAAGTTTATGGGCACTCAGACAGTTCTGGACATTCCTAAAGTCAGCAGTCAGCGATGTGTTAATGGTGGCCACACTTGGGAGCTGGTATAAAAGACAAGGTCATCTGCATAAAGAATGGGACAGCAGTGTTGAAAGATATTCTGTAATGTTGTTAATAAAAAGAGAGAAGGGGCCCCGAAATGAAGAACTGAGGCACTCTAATGTTGCTAGAGTAGTAGTTGGACAGGGAGGAGTGAAATTTCACAGCTTGGTTCCTGTTTGACAAGCAGCTGCTGAACCAGTTGACAACAGATGGTGAGAAGTTTAAGTTACTGAGAGCAGCTAGAAGCATGGGGTGATCTACCAGGTCAAAAGCCTTGGTGAGATCAATAAAGATGGCCCCTGTCAATTGCCCAGTATCCATGTGTGATAGGATATCATTTGTAAACTTCAGAAGCGCAGTCAAAGTGCTATGGCCTTTTCTAAAGCCATGCTGAGTTTCGGAGAGAAGATTGTGTTTGGTTAGGTAGTCAGTTATTTGGCCAGCCGCTAGTTTCTCAAGGATTTTACTCAGGACTGAAAGAATCGCAATGGGCCTGTAGTTGGCTGTGTCTTTCGGGTCCCCTATTTTGAGTAAGGATGTAGTCTGGGCAATCTTCCAATGGTCGGGTAGAACACCGCAAGAAAGAGAGAGAGACAGCGAGGATATTTTCGCTAGCGGGGAGGCAATAAGAGGAGCAGTGAACTTCAGAAGCCGAGGTACAACTGAGTCAGAGCCAGAGCTAATATTTTCCGAGATAGCCTTCAGAAGTTTCTGGACCTGGGATCTTGTAATGGCCTTGAAGTAGAGAGGTGTTTCCTCATGTGATATGTCAGAGCCAGGGTCCACCTGAAATGTATGGCATGCAGGGGTGGACTAAAAAAGAGGTCCAGCTTGCAGAAAAGAGGAGGTATACTGGGACAGGTCAGAGAACATGTGGTTAAAAGCATTTGCTATGGTCCTAGTGTCACTGCAGTGTGCTCCATTTAATAACATCTCACTGGGAATAACAGGTTGAGAGGAGCTGAGAAAGGTTTTAACGTGCACAGAATTTTGTAGGATCTTCTGAAGAGCTGATCAGCAAATCTTTGCAGTATTTGCTCTTTGTATGCCTGACCTGTTTTTTGCATGAGTTCCTTGGAGCTCTGTAGGTATGAAGATTCGACTGAAGAGCACTACATTTAAACAGCCTCCATTGTTTATCTCTGGTGCGCATGACAGCGAGCAGGTCTTTAGGAAGCCACCTAGTATGTTTCCCACTGACACGTCTAGTTACCTGAGGGGCATGCTTACTCTGAATAGCCAGAAATTCTTTAAGAAAGATAAGCAAGGCATCCTCAACATAACTAGAGGCATATACGGCAGTCCAGTCAATTCTAGAAACATCATATAGGAATTTGTCTGGGTCAAGCTTAGCAAAATCTGTGAAAGTGACTAGCCAAGGGGGTGGAGAATCAGGAGTTGCAGCTGCTGCCCATAGACAGAAGGTGGGAGAATGGTTGGTCAGAGCATCAGCCAGAACACCAGAAGCAGTTGCAAGATCCACACGGTTCACCAACACCCAGTCAATAAGGGTGGATGATTGTAGTCTCAGTGAGATTCTGCCGGTTTCAGTAATAAGTTGGTGAAGGTTATAACTGTGGAGTAGGGACAGCAACAAGCTGTTTTGAAGGCCTCAACCAGTTAAGGTTAAAATCACCAACGAAGACAACCTCATGTTGGTTGTAGAGCTGCGTAGTTTCGCAAAGTATTTCCTCAAGGCCTAGAGGCCACCAGAGGGCAGTGTTGGGTAAGTTACATTTTATGTTGGTGCGCTTGCGCAGTCAACATCATGGGACAGTGCAGCTTTGGAGGTGGGGTCGCTGTTGGGCGAATGCAGGGCACACACCAGTAGGTGCGTCCCACATTCCCCAATCAGCTTGCATGCCGGCGCCACACCATGCAAACATAATGTGACGAGCACATCTAAGAAAAGGTCTGCTGCAATCCAAGCAAAGCTCGTCATACGCAGTGGTCCTTTTCTTGCCATGCTCGCTACCATTATGTGCATGGCCAGCGAGCAGGTGGTCGCCTAACTACTGCCGACTTCAGGGGTGCCCGATCTCCCTGTGGGTTAGCCCCCCGCTTTTTTTGTGTGCCGACGGAGGAGCCCACTCCCCACCGGCATAAACCCCCTAATTGTTGAATGCCGAGGGGTGCCTAATCCCCCTCAGCTCGTGCCCCCGCTTTCTTAGTGTGCGCGGGGTGCCCAATCCCCATTGGCATTACTTCCTCCCCGTGTTGTGTGCCGGCGAGGGTGCCCAATCCCGTCGGCTACAGGCACCTCCCAAAACAGGTGGCATGCTGGGAGCCCACCTCAGCATGCCAAATCTAAAAAAAAAAACTGTCCCGCGATGGTTTTTTTTTTTCATTTTTTCCAGTAAATGAAAACGGTCCTCAGAGTCTCGATGCCCTTCCCTACACCCGCACTCCACCCACTGCACACCCTGCCTCCCCTCACCACCCCTTACCCCATACTTACCTGCGGATTCCGGCACGATGATCTTCTGTGGACCGGGAACATGTCTGCACTCTTCAAAGCCGACCGCGAACTGAAGAAATGCCGGTAAGCTGTCTAATGGAATGAATAGGGATTTTTCAACTTTAATGCATATCTCGGGCATTTTTGCAAATTTTGGCCCCAAATTTTCAACATGGGGTTTTTGGGACCCCTTCTCATGAATTCTTGCACTGTCATGGCATTATTCTGTCCCGAAAGATGATTTTCCAGTCACTGCATGGAATCACCTTTCGGGACCGAGTAACGAAATGACAGTGCCACTGTTCATGAGAGGGGCTCTCAAAAAGCCTATGTTGCAAGTTTGGTGGGAAAATTTTAAAAAATGACTGTTTTTCGAGCGTGCATAGCAACTGCACAACACACGCTTGTAAGTTAGCACATTCACACTATTTTCATGCCAGATTCTCAACATTGGCATTTTACCACACCTTCTTGTGAACCCTACAGCTGTCATTTTTCACATCCTGCCCAAAATGTATGCTCGGGGCTCATTACGAAAATGACAGTGACACTGTTCATGAGTAGAGGTCCTAAAATGCCTGTGTTGAAAATTTGGTGCCAATACTCCATAAAATGACTGTTTTATGAGCGTGCGTAGCAACTGCGCAACGCACACTCATAAGTTAGCGCATTTGCAATATTTTCACACCACATTCTCAACATTGGCATTTTACCACACCTTCTTGTGAACCGTACAGCTGTCATTTTTCAGATCCTTACCGAAATGTGTTTTCGCACTTCTGGGGCAGAATAGCGTGGTTGCTGTGCAAAATCACTGTTCAGGACACATTATGAAAATGACAGTGACACTGTTCATGAGCAGAGGTCCTAAAATGCCTGTTTTGAAAATTTGGTGACAATACTCCATAAAATGACTGTGTTACGAGAGTGCATTGCGCAGTTTGCACGCACACTCGTAAGTTTGTAAACTTATATTTTCACTCCACATTTTCAACAGTGCCATTTTTCCACACCTCCTAATGAACAGTGCAACTGTCATTTTTCACATCCTGACCAAAATCTGTTTTCGCAGTTCGGCGCACAATAGGACGGTCACTGTGGAAAGCCCGTGTTCGAGACACATTATAAAAATGGCAGTGATACTGTTCATTAGCAGATGTCCTAAAATGCCTATGTTGAAAATTTAGGGACGAAAGTCAATAAAATGAGTGTTTTACGAGTGCGCGTTGCACAGTTTGCACGTGTGCTCGTGACTTTGTGAATTCGTAATACTTTCACTCCAGCTGTTCATCATTGCCATTTTTCTATACCTCCTTATGAACAGTACAGCTGGCTGAAATGTGTTTTCGCACGTCTGGTGCAGAATTGCACGGTCACTGTGCGAAATCACTTTTCGGGACACTTCTAGGAAATGACGGTGACACTATTTATCAGCAGAGGTCCTAAAATGCCTATGTTAAAAATTTGGTGGCGAAAGTCCAGAAAATGACTGTGTTACAAGCGTGCATTGCGCAGTTTCCACGCACCCTTGTAACTTTGTCAGTCTGCAATATTTTCATGCCACATTTTCACCACTGGCATTTGTACACACCTCATTATCAACAGTCCAGCTGCCATTTTCCACAGCCTGCCCAAAACGCGTTTCCGCAGCTCTGCTGCACAGTGGCATTTTCATTGTGCAAAATCACCTTTTGGGACACATTAACAAACTCACAGTGCTATGCCTCTCCACCTCCACCACTGCCAAGCCAGCGCAACAACATTCGGCATTGACAAATTCTTGTTCTGTTACTTTCTATTATGTTTGGAAACTTGTTCCAGGAAGCTCTGTGCAGTCACTAACAGGGATAGGGAAGTACTAGAAAAAGTAATACACCTTAGAATTACAGTTACTTATTTCTTTTTATACAAACACAATACAAAAATAATAAATAACTATAACAGATTACATTTTTTGAGAGTAATAGGTTAGTTACTAGTTACTTTCAAATCAATGTAATCAGTTACAGTTACGTATTTCTTTTGTATACATAAGTAATTGTAAATGTAAGGTGTATTACTTTTTCCAGTACTTCTCCATCCTTGCTAATGACTGCACAGAGCTTTCTGGAACAAGTTTCCAAAAGTAATAGAAAAAGTAACTTACCACACTGCCAGAGGGAGGGCTGAAAATACATACAAGATGGATTAGAAAATGGGCTAGACTGTAGGAGCTCTCTGATTGGCTGAGAGCTACAGCGGGGGGGGGGGTGTATATTAAGTTTCAATAGATGCCCGGTCGAAAATAAGGTCCAATTCAGGATGCCCTATTACTTGTGTGAATCTTGGGCACCCCATCCCTCTCTCTAATTGGCTAAAACACTGAATTTCAAAATAAAATCACCGCCATTTTTTTTGTTGCATAGCGAAGCAAGAGGTGTTGCCAGCAAATACGAACTACAGCTTCAGCTTCTTTAGTACAAAAATTTCCTTTTTAGCAATACCTTATCTTTGCCAGCGCTCTCCCCACTCGTCCTCCAGCTCCTACAATCTAGCCCGTTTTCCCAGTCTCGCTTAGATACCAGCTCTGTTGACCACCACGGCTGCTCGCGCTCCATTCATTCAAATGAAACGGGCTATTTGCAACAACGCTTCCTTGTCTGCGACCTGCATCGGCATCAATTGGAAAAACAGAGCCGTGCAAGTAGGACAAAAACCTTTCATTTTTAATGAAATACTAAAACAGATCCCGACAGACTGCTCATGAAGCATTTCAAAAAACATCTCTTGTTTTTTTTTTTTAGGGGGGGGCGATGACAACAGAATGGATCTCTCGAGCAGACAACAGGACATGAAACAAAAAAAAAATGGAGGGACTACTTTAGAAGACAAACAGTAAAACATCATTTTTACTTAATTTTTTTACATTGCTTTTTGGATTTTTTTAAATCACAGATAAAAGTGGTAAAGGAAGCCCATTTTCTAAGCACAATAATGCCCTCCAGGGTGGGCAGTATGAGCAATACCGGACTGCCCAGGGGCTATAAGGCCCTCCGCCTGCGGCGTCGGGCCTCATTACACCCCTGGGCGGTCTGGTGTTGCCCAATACCGCCCACCCTGTTGGGCATTATTGCTTGTGTAGCTTAGCCCCTAAAGCAAGAGTAGCATGAAGGGATTCACATCCGGAGGCAAAGGCAGTACCGGGGATAGATTCTATAGTGAGGTGGCTTTTATAGAGTAAGGCAACACCCACTCCTCACTTAGTGACTGTCCTGTCCCGATGAATCATGGAGTAGTTGGCAATGGAACAGAGAATTTGGTATCCCGGGTTTGAGCCAAGTTTCCATTAGACAGAGAATGTCAGGACTATAAAGATTGACTAATGCTTCCTGTTGGGAGATATATTCAGGCGGCAGGTGTAATTCTCCACCAGGTGAGACTTCTTATATTCATGTGGATAATTAATAACCCCTTGTAGGGTAACTTTCATAAATTGGTTGAGGTGAAGTATGCAGAGGGACCTAGATTCATTTCAACATCTCCTGATGAAAGAATAGCCACGATTGCATGGAATCAGAATCTACCACAGCGGAGAGAGAGAGAGAGAGAGAGAGAGGCATGGAAAGGCTTGGCGTGAACTTTTTGGTAACTAAGACTGCATAGTAGGCACACCCTTTACTATAAAGGAGTAGGTTGCATGAAGGCTCAGTCCGGCATGCAGGAATTAGATTAGAGAAGTGAAAATCTGACAGACTAGAATAAGTGGTAATGGTCTTCCCAGTACAGGGGACAGATAGTGAAATCACATTTAAACAGAGTACTAGAAAAAGTACAGGGAACAGGCCTCTCAGGATGATGGCAGCCTTACTAATTGTAACAAGCATTTGTCAAAGCCGAATGTTTGCTTGCTGGCATTGGCAGTGGTAGTGTAGAAGTTACAGAGCTGCATAATAGTAATGACAGTGAAGTATTGAACTGAAGCCAACCCCACCACCACCCTGCAGAGAGTGGCAGGCATTGGGGTGTGCCTTTGGGTCGTCAGGCATAACGGCCACACCATTTCAGTACACCCCACTCTGCAGACACTGGCAAGTGTCACAGTGTTCCTTGGGGTCTTTGGTCCTTATGTGCACCCCATTCCATTAGGAAATACAGTGAGATGGGTGCGATATAGGAGAATGGGGTGAACTTTGGGGCCGAAGAGTCCAAGGCATACCTCGATGCTTCTCACTGGCTGCAGGGTGTGGAATGATATGAGCATTACAGGCAAGAATCCCAAGTCACACCCCTGATGCCTGTCATTCTCTACAGGGTTGGGCGTTATGGTTGGAAACCCTAATATCTAAGGCATTCATTGGTATTTTCACTCCAAATGTCCAACATGTTTTTTTTGCGACCCCACCTCATGAACAGGGGGAATATCAGTTTGTTAGCAGAAAGCTGCTTATGCACAGCGACTATGGCATTTAGCACCACAGGTGCAAAAACATTCGAACAGGATGTAAAAATGACAGCTGTACTGTTCATGGGGAGGTGTAAAAATGGCAATGTTGCAAATCTGCAGTAAAAATATTTAAAAAATGGTGAAGTCACTGCGTACATATAGAAACTGTGCAACTCACACCCGTAATATAATTAGGTTAGATTTTTACAGCAGATTGTCAACTCAGGCATTTTGGTGCCTCCAATCATGAACAGTGTCACTGTGATTTTCTTTATCTGTGCCGAACAATGATTTCCCACAGCGACCACGCATCTCTGAGCTGAAAGTGTGAAAACACACTTCGGCCATGTTGTGAAAAATGACAGCTGTACCGTAAATAAGGAAGTGTGGAAAAATGCCACTGGTGAAAATCTGGACTTAAAATATTAAAAAGTCATGAACTTACGAGGGTACGTGGAAACTGTGCAATGCTCACTCGTAACAGTCATTTTATGGACTTTTGTCACCAAATTTTCAACATAGCCGTTTTAAGACCTCTGCTCATGAACAGTGTAACTGTGATTTTTCTTAATCTGTCCCAAACATTGCTTTCGCACACCAACACACCAACAGCACCATTGTGCGCTACATGTGCGAAAACACATTTTGGGTGGCATGTGAAAAATGGCAGCTGAACTGTTCATAAGGAAGTGTAATAAAATGGCAATGTTGAAAATCTGGAGTGAAAATATTAAATTTGCAAACTTATGAGCATGCATAGGAACTGCGCAACGCACGCCCGTAAAACAGTCATTTTTAGGAATGTTTTCACCAAATTTTCAACATAGCCATTGTAAGACCTCTGCTCATGAACAATGTCACTGTGATTTTCTTAATGTGTCCCATACATTGATTTCGCACATCGACTGCGCCATTGTGCGCTACATGGGTGGAAACACATTTTGGGCAAGATGTGAAAATTGACAGCTGTACTGCTCATAAGGAGGTGTGGTAAAATGGTAATGTTGAAAATCTGGATTGTAAATATTGAAAATTCGTGAACTTACGAGCTTGTGTAGGAACTGCGCAACGCACGCTCGTAAAAGTCATTGTTAGGAATTTTTCACCAAATGTTCAACATAGCCATTTTAAGACCTCTGCTCATGAACAGTGTCACTGTGGTTTTCTTAATTTGTCCAGTACATTGGTTTCGCACACCGACTGCGCCATTGTGCGCTACATGGGCGGAAACATGTTTTGGGTGAGATGTGAACAATGGCAGCTGTACTACTCATAAGAAGGTGTGGTAAAATGGCAATGTTGAAAATCTGGAGTGAAAATATTAAAAATTTGCGAACTTATGAGAGTGCATAGGAACTGCGCAATGCACGCTCATGAAACAGTCGTTTTTTGAAATTTTCCACCAAATTTTCAAAATAGGCTTCTTCAGAGCCCACCTTATGAACACTAGCAGTGTCATTTTGTTAATCAGTCCCAAAAGGTGATTTCGTAGTGACTGCTAAATCACCCTTCGGGCCCGAATAACATCGTGACAGTGACATCATTCATGAGAAGGGGTCCCAAAAACCCCATGTTGAAAATTTGGTGCCAACATTCCAAAAAATGCCTGAGATATGCAACAAAGTTGAAAATCCCCCATCTAGCCCATTATACAGCTTACCGGCATTTCCTCAGTTCGCGGTCGGCTTTGAAGAGTGCAGATGTGTTCCCGATCCACCAAAGATCGTTGCGCCGAGGTCCGGAGGTAAGTATGGGGTGAGGGGGGGTGTGGGGAGGCAAGGTGCGCAGTAGGTGGGTGCGGGTTGTGGGAGGAGGGCCAGGGAGACTACGTGGGACCGTTTTTTCTTTACAGGTGTTCTTTTTATTTCCAATGATGACATGGGACGTTTGCCACGCTGGGGTGGGCTCCCAGCGTGACACCCAGTACTCGGGGGGGGTGAGGACAGTGGAGCCGATGGGGGATTGGGCACCCCCCATCGGCTATATCATGAGTTGCCATGCTGGGGTGGGCACCCAGTGTGGCATTTGGAAGGCTTTGGGGGGGCAGAGGGAGCGCAGCACAGCCGACGGGGGATTGGGCACCCCCGTCAGCTATACAGTGTGTGTGTGCATGCTGGGAGGGTGTGCACGCATGCGTGTGTGTGTGGGGGGCTGCGCATGAGTAAGCGATATCTTATCGCTGCTCACTGAAGCGTAGCTCCCCCTTTGAACTGTATGCCACTGCATTTTGGAGCTTGTCATAGACAGCTCCAGCATGCATTGGCTTACAGGGGCCGCGCCTGCCAACACACTGACTGAACTGGAAGAGGGGGTGACACACCTCCGAAATCTCAGATGATGGCACTATGTTTTTTGCACATGCATGCAAGCAAACATAACAAACATAATAAATGTATTTTAATTTTTGAAGACTGTTTTTTTTTTTTGTGCGTGCATATGTGACGTATGAATGAGGGATCCCCTTACTGTAGATCAAGGGAGGATGTGAAATGGTGTAGGTACATGACGGGGGGGGTGAACAAAGTGGTAGACAGTAAGCCCTACCAGAGCTTCAGGCTGATGTAGCACAGCGATACATGATGGGGGGTGAACAAAGTGGTAGACAGTAAGCCCTACCATAGCTTCAGGCTGATGTAGCACAGCTGGACTAAGGCAAGGGAGGATGTGAAATGATACAGGTACATGGAGGGGGTGAACAAAGTGGTAGACAGTAAGCCCTACCTGAGCTTCAGGCTGATGCTGCACAGCTGGACTAAGGCACAAGCACCCACGGCATGTTCTTATAGTCCCCGTTTAAATGTCCGTTTATGTTCTTACAGCGTTGATTTCCTAACTGAGCCAAGATGTAAAACAGATACTAAAATGTCAGGTTTATTTCAGGTGACCAGGATCGTAGTGGGGAGAGGGGGCAAGTGAAACAATGTCCTGAGAATGTGCTTAAACTTATTAACTGTTGCTGTGCCGTGGAGTGATACACCG
This sequence comes from Neoceratodus forsteri, assembly GCA_016271365.2. NCBI lineage: Eukaryota > Metazoa > Chordata > Ceratodontiformes > Ceratodontidae > Neoceratodus > Neoceratodus forsteri. The sequence goes on along the minus strand of JADMNL010000035.1, from coordinate 24,329,299 downwards.
GTCCAGAATCCCTATACATTCAAATTCTGTTTGCAGCCTAAAGGTGCTTAGGTGGATTGGCATTTACATTACTCAGTGGCAAATCTTTTTCATACTTTTTGTGATCATCGGTTAAGACATAACCTCTAACTGATGACAGACACTTGGGGGCATGAAACTGTGCTACCAGCAAAGTTGCATTTGCAAAGCCCTGAAAATTTATCTGTTGGTAATGAAATGAAAACTGTCATCTGATAACATTCAGCCACTGTCCATTGCACAGAAGAGACATCTCACTGATAGATCTGGAGCAAAGGGACATCCACTTGTCAATAACACCACTACAGCACCAGACACTGAAGAAAGAAGTTCATGCATTTTCATGGCTGTTAACTTTTTCGGCATTTTAAAACAGTTACTTAGCATCTGCACTAAGATGCTACATGTCGCTGAACTGAATTGTGATACCAGAATCCCTGCAATCAACATTTGTCAGCAAAAGTGAATTGAAAAAATCAATAGATGTATAGAATGGTAAGTGACATGAGTCAATAACAACATATCTGCAAGTAATACTTGGCTTAAAATTTGAGCACCACCATGTTCCGCACCACAGCGTCAAGCAGGGATGCCATTTATAATTCAGCTAATGTCAAGCAGTTTTCGAGCCATAAAAAGAATTACGATATCAGTATGGTGGCAGAAGCGGGATCAGGAAATTATGAAATAAAATGCAAAAACCCCCCAGTCGGCCATATATTGTGCGGGTGGAGGAGTGCATGAGCACCCAGGGGTGGGCTGTTAGGCGGCTTCAGATTCGCTGGAGGAAAGGGTGGATTCGATTGTAAGCTACGGCTGAATTTGTGTTTTCTTTTTCTATACCTAGTTTTCGCTATTTTGTTAGGGCACATGTCCAACCCTAAGATGTTTAGGGTCACAAGGTGATGTGACTTCACTGAGCATCTGATTTGAGAAAGAGCTGTGTGATTCTATCTAAATGCCAGCTCACGGCAATTCAGAGAAAAAAAATATTTTGAAGCTGCATACCTGCATTACCAGACTAAGTGTGCAGTTTAGTGAATTACCACACAGGGGTGTGTATATGACAGCACTAAAAGGCGCATTAAAGTGCTTCAGTCATGAAAACCTCCCCCACTGGCTGCTGCTGAAATGCATAGCAGTATGTTCTCCTTTGTGCATTTTGGCTGTTCTTTGCTTCAGCTGCAGGTAGTACAGTACGCTCAAGTTCGTTTGCATAGGTTTTAGCAGCGGGGAGTTCACATTGACAGAGTCTAGTAAGAGAAAACGCTTGGAATTACACATACAAAGAAGTCTGAGTTTTCACATCAAATGCTGAGGTATTTTTTTTCTGGAGGATTAGAACCCATGGAGTCCATGAAGGTGTGCTTTGGAGAGCTGGTGTGTGTAAGGACTGTTAGGCACCCAACATTTTGGTGGTCCTGCTGTGGCAGGGAACAGTTTATTAAAGTAATGATGTGTGGCTTGTCTCTCTAAGCTAGACAAGACTACACCACCCTATCAGGTAACCAACACAGTTGATCTGTGTGTGTGTGTGGGGGGGGAGCTGCTCACTGAAGCATAGCTCCCTCTTTCAACTGTATGCCACTGCATTTTCAACTGCTGTCATAGACAGCTTCAGCAGTGATTGGAGAATTGTGACCACGCCTGCAAACACACTGACTGAACTGGAAGATGCTGACACACCTCTGAAAAACTCAGATGATGGCATTATGTTTCTTGCACATGCGTACAAGCAAACATAAAAAGGCAGGCAGCTGTCAGGGAAACAGGTGGCTATGCAGCTCAAAAATTGAGTTTAGAGAAAGATCTGGACAGGGTGGGTACCCAAGTATGAGAGAGGAAACTGGGGTCAGAAAAAGCACAAGTGATTCAGGTTAAAACCCTGCCCAAGAAGATAAGTGTAAAATGCAGGAAGTAATACAGTTTAGGTTTAAATTATACAAGAATACACAGGAAGGGGCTAACTGGCAGCACGGGCATACCACACAGAATGGTTCCACTGAAGAGTCATGGTAAAAAATTTAAGCAGGTCAACAGCTGCCACACAAGAACACACTGTGTTAGAAATCAGGATGAAGTGTAGGGCAAAGCAAGTAGCAAGACAGAGATGCAGCTTCAAAGCCCCTAGCGTCCAGGAAGTATAACGAGTCAATGGATGTTTGCACACTTAGTCATCTGACCTGACTAAGTAATAGCTATAAAAGTAAAGGGAGGACCAAGGTGGGTGGAGGGGGTGGAGGGAGGGGAGCCGGGCGCACAGCACCAGCAGGAATCAACTGTCAGGCAGCTGTAATTCTCCACTGGCAGGATTAACGAAGAAAATCCCAGCAGCATGGTCAGGTGGGCAGGCAGGGTCCTCTATGAACCATGGCTTGGAGGACAGCCTGTTCAGGCGGCAGCTGTAATTTTCCACCAGCAGGCACAATGGAGGAAATCCCAGCAGTGAGGTCAGTCAGGGTCCTCCACAAACTGTGGTTCAGAGGACAGTCTCTTGGACTGGTGAGGACTGGGGCTGCAGAGACCTGTTCGGGTGGCAGCTGTAATTCTCTACCAGCAGGAGTAACAAAGGAAATCCTGGCAACATGGTCAGGTGGGCAGGCAGGGTCCTCCGCAAACTGTGGCTCTGATGACAGCCTCTCAATCTTGTGAGGTCTGGAGCAGCAGGTCCTAGCCCTGATGGGCAGTGGAGACCTGTTAAGGTGGCATCTGTAATTCTCCACTGGAAGGAGCAATGGAGGACATTCCAGCAGCGTGGTCAGGCAGGCAGGGTCCTCCATGAACCATAGCTCGGAGGACAGCCTCTCAGTCTGGTGAGGTCTGAGGCAGCAGGTCATAGCCCCGATGGGCAGCGGAGACCTGTTTCAGTGGTAGCTGTAATTCTCCACTAGCAGGAGCAATGGAGGAAATCCTAGCAGCATGGTCAAGTGGGTAGGCAGGGTCCTCTACAAGCTATGGCTCAGAAGACAGCCTCTCGGTCTGATGAGGCCTGTGGCAGCAGGTCCTAGGCCTGATGGGCAACGGAGACCTGTTTGGGAAGCAGCTGTAATTCTCCACTGGCAGGAGCAAGGAAGGAAATCCCGGCAGTATAGGATGGCGGGCAGACAGGGTTCTCCATGAGCCATGGCCTGGAGGACAGCCTGTCAGTCAGGTGAGTTCTGGGGCAGCAGGTACTAGCCCTGATGGCAGCGGAGACCTGTTCAGGCATCAGCTGTAATTCTCCACTGGCAGGAGTAATGGAGGAAATCCCGGCAGCGTGGTGAGGTGGGCAGGCAAGGTCCTCTGTGAACCATGGCTCGGAGGACAGCCACTCAGTCAGGTGAGATATGGGGCATCAGACCCTGGCCCTGATGGGTGGCAGAGACCTGTTCAGGCAGCAGCTGCAATTCTCCAATGGCAAGAGCAACTTAGGGAATCCCAGCAGCATAGTCAGGCAGGCAGTCAGGGTCCTCCATGAACCGTGGCTCAGAGGACAGCCTCTCAGTCTGGTGAGGTTTGGGGCAGCAGGTCCTAGCCCCAATGGGCAGCAGAGACCTGTTTTGGCAGAGGAAGGGACAGAGGTTTCAGAAAGGGCACAGCGAGGTGTGGTGAGTCAGCAGACAAAGGAATAGGGATGGCAGATTACTTCACTGGAGGAGAGAACAAGTGTGAGAAATGGGGAACTGGCTCGGTTTTCAGAAGAACACAGTATGCAGGAGTGAGGGGTTACAAGTAGCTGGAAGGAGAGGTAGAAACTAAACTGTAGCTGAGAAAAGGGCTGTAATCACTTAAAATCACTTAATGTGTTCATAGCATTAAAACTAATGAAATGTGCAACAGTCAGGTTAGAGAAGCAGTAAAATGAACTAGCAATCTATAACAACAGTTCACACATACAGTAACAGAGAAATTCAGGGTAGGTAAGAACATGGAGCAGTGGTATTTAAATTTTTTTCTTTGTTTTTTAAAAAAAGTTGCCAACAGCAAGAGGCAGGAGTTCAAACAGGAAGTGGCATAGTTTTAATTCCTGGTACTCATAGAGGAGCTTGGTTGCCCTATGCAATCGGAGGCAGCTTTGGAGCAAGCAGCCACCAATGACAGTAAGGGCATCAAAGTTTCAAAAGTAAAGCTCCTGAATCTCCAGCTACACTTACCTGCTCAAGCTGCCGCTGTAATTCTCCACCAGCAGGAGCAACGCAGGAAATCCCAGCAGTGTGATCAGGTGGGCAGGAAGGGTCCTTCACACACTGTGGCTTGGAGGACAGCCTCTCGGTCTGTTGAGATCTGGGGCAGCAGGTCCTAACCCGATGGGTATCATAGACCTGTTTGGGCAGCAGCTGTAATTCTGCACCAGCAGAAACAATGGAGGTAATCTGGCAGTGTTGTCAGGTGGACAGCCAGGGTTCTCCACAAACCGTGGCTCAGAAGACAGCCTCTTGGTCTGGTGAGGTCTGGGGCAGCAGGTCCTAGCCCCGATGAGCAGCAGAGACCTGTTTGGGTGACAGCTCTAATTCCCCATGGGCTGGAGCAAAGTAGGAAATTACAGCAGTGTGGTCAGGCAGGGTCCTCTACAAACTGTGGCTCGGAGGCACAGTAAGCAGCCAACAATGATAGAAAGGGCACAAAGGTTTCAAAAGTAAAGCTCCTGAAGTTCCAGCTACACATAGCTGTAATTCTCCACTGGCAGGAGCAACGGAGGAAATCCCAGCAGCATGGTCAGGTGGGAAGGCAGGGTCCTTCATGAACTGTGGCTCAGAGCTCAGGCTCTCGGTCTGGTCAGGTCTGTGGCACCAGGTCCTAGCCCCGATGGGCAGTGAAGACCTGTTCAGATGGCAGCTGTAATTCTTCACCAGCATGAGCAATGGAGGAAATCCTGGCAGCATGGTCAGGTTGGGAGGCAGGGTCCTCCACAAACCATGGCTCAGAGGACAGCCTCACTATCTGGTGAGATCTGGGGCAGTAGGTCCTAGCTCTGATGGGCAACAGAGACCTGTTCAGGTGGCACCTGTAATTCTCCACCGGCAGGAGCAACGCAGGAAATCCTGTCAGCGTGGTCAGCTGAGCAGGCATGGTCCACCATGAACTATGACTTGGAAGACAGCCTCTTGGGCTGGGGATGTCTGGGGCAGCAGGTCCTAGCCCCGTTGGGCAGCAGAGACCTCTTCAAGCAGAGGAAGGAAGAGAGGTTTATGAAGAGGCACAACGAGGCGTGATGAGTCATCAGACAAAGGATTTTGGAGGGCAGTTCACTCCCTGTTGGCATAATGTCCCCCAACCCCAGTTTCAGCTGTTTGCTGAAGGGGTGCCCTATCTCCCACAGCATCATGTGCCCCCCCCACACACACATGTTTCTGTGCTGAGCGAGGTGCCCAATCCCTGTTGACTTCAGTCCCCCCTTCCCAGTTCCAGTTGCCGAGGGGGTGCCCAGTCCCCCTTGGCATCATGCACCCCTCACTTGTTTCTGTGCCAGTGGGGGGCCCAATCCCCATCGGCTTCAGATCCCCTCCCCACAAATGCCTGTGGCACACTGGCAGCCCACCCCAGTGTACCAAAAACACATCTGCAAAAGTAAAAAAAAACAATCCCTCGTCTGTATTTTTTTTTAAACCTGTAAAATGAGAAAACGGTCCCTCGAAGAGTCCAGTGCCCCTCCCCCAACCGGTGCCCACCATCTGCATACCCCACCTCCCCACCCCCTACTCCCATACTTACCTCTGGAGCCCGGTATGACGATCTTCAGTGGACCGGGAACACGTTTGCACTCTTCAATGCAGACTGTGAACTGAAGAAATGCTGGTAAGCTGTATGTAAGCAATAATACCCAACAGGATGGGCATTACTGGGAAATACCGGATCGCCCAGGGGCATAATGAGGCCTGACATCACAGGCGGAGGGCCTTATGGCCCTGGAAGGTCTGGTATTTCCCAATAATGCCCAACCTGGAGGGTATTATTGCGCTTAGAAAATTGCCCATTGGAGAATGTTACTCTGTGAAGAGGCATTTGGACTGGCTTTTAATTTTAGCTGGGCATCTATTGAAAAATAAATGTCCAGCTTGGAGCCTGTCTCAGCCAATCAGATATAAGAATTGATTGTTGCCATTTTCTAAAATAGCATTAATTATTTTTTTTCAACTTTGGTACATATCTCAGGCATTTGTGGGAATTTTGCCACCAAAACTTCAACAGGGGGTTATTGGGACCCCTCCTCATCAATTCAGTCACTGTCATGGCAGTATTCAGTCCCAAAAGGTGATTTTTGAGGTCACTGCATGGAATCACCTTTTGGGACTGATTAATGAAATGACAGTGCCACTGTTCATGAGGTGGGCTCTCAAAAAGTCTATGTTGCAAATTTATTGAAAACAATTCAAAAAATGACTGTTTTACGAGTGTGCGTTGCGCAGTTTCCACGCACGCTCATAACTTCGCGAATTTGTAATATTTTCACTCCAGATTTTCCAAATTGCCATTTTTCCACACCTTCTTATGAACAGTACAGCTGTCATTTTACACATCTTGGCCGAAATGTGTGTTCGAGGTTCCAGCACAGAATAGCGCGGTCACTGTGGGAAATCAGTTTTTGGAACAGATTAAGAAAATGACAGTGACACTGTTCATGAGCAGAGGTCCTAAAATGCCTATGTTGAAAATTTGGTGATGAAAGTCCATAAAATGGCTGTGTTACAAGTATGTTTGCGCAGTTTCCACGTGCCATTGTAACTTCGCAAATTTGTAATATTTTCATGCCAGATTTTCAACACTGGCATTTTTTCACTCCTCCTTATGAACAGTACAGCTGTCATTTTTCACATTCTGGCTGAAATGTGTTTTCGCACTTCTAGTGCAGAATAGTGCGGTCTCTGTGGGAAATCAGTGTTTGGGACAGATTAAGATCAAGCGAGTGAGAGAGAGGGAGTGAGTGAGCTCAACTGAGCTCTGTTGGACTGCTGCAGATTTCTTTGTGGGCAGAAAAGGATGCCAATGCAGGCAGGAGCCCAGTACAAAAGGGCAGCCTGCAGCACTGCGAGAAACAGAATGAGCGAGTCAGAGAGAGGGAGTGAGCAAGCTCAACGGAGCTCTGTTGGGACTGCTGCGGATATTTTTGTGGGCAGAAAAAGGTGCCAATACAAGTAGCAGCACAGTACAAAAGTGCAACCTGCAGCACTGAGAGAAACAGAACAAGCGAGTGAGAGAGGAGGAGTGAGCAAGCTCAATGGAGCTCTGCTGGGACTTTAGAGTTGCCCACCCTCTACCAAGGGTCCTATGTGGTCCTATATTACAGCAGGGTCTCTGCGGTGGAGACAAAGCAATGATTGGATACTTTTAGGATTGCTGTAATAATACAGATTTGGTTCTGTTTATTTCTCTAACTGAGCTGAGTAATACTTGGAGTGCAATAGGATTTCTAACTGGGCTAAGTGAAACTATATGAGAGCTGAGAAAAACAAGCATTTGTCAATGCTGAATGTTTGCGTGCTGGCATTGGCACTGGTAGTGTAGGAGTTACAGAGCTGCATAATAGGAATGGCAGTGAAGTATTCAACTGAAGCCAACCCCACCACCACCCTGCAGAGAGTGACAGGCATTGGGGTGTGCCTTTGGGTCATCAGGCATAACGGCCATGCCATTTCACCACACCCTACCCTGCAGACACCGACAAGTGTCATGGTGTGCCTTGGTGTCTTTGGCCCTTATGCGCACCCCATTCCATCAGGAAATATGGTGAGATGGGTGCGGTATAGGAGAATGGGGTGAACTTTGGGGTCGAAGAGTCCAAGTCGCACCTCAATACCTCTCACTGGCTGCAGGCTGTGGAATGGTATGAGCATTACGGGCGAGAAGCCCAAGTCACACCCCTGATGCCTGTCATTCTCTAGAGGGTGGGGCGTTATGGTCGGAAACCCTTATGCCTCAGGCATTCGTTGGTATTTTCACTTCAAATTTTCAACATGGTTTTTTTGTGACCCCCACCTCATGAACAGTGGCAATATCAGTTTGTTAGCCTAAAGCTGCTTTTGCACAGCGACTACGGCATTTAGCACCACAGGTGCAAAAACACATTCCAAACAGGATGTGAAAACTGACAGCTGTACTGTTCATCGGGAGGTGTAAAAAATGGCAGTGTTGAAAATCTGCAGTGAAAATATTAAACTGGTGAAGTCACGAGTGTGCGTAGAAACTGTGCAATGCACACCCATAATGTAATTAGTTTGGGGATTTTTTACAGCAGATTGTCAACACATGCATTTTGGGACCTCTGATCATGAACAGTGTCACTGTGATTTTCTTTATCTGTCCCAAACAATGATTTCCCACAGCGACCACGCATTTCTGCACTGAAAGTGTAAAAACACATTTCGGCCATGTTGTGAAAAATGTCATCTGTACTGTTCATAAGGAAGTGTGGAAAAATGCCACTGGTAAAAATCTGGACTGAAAATATTACAAATTCATGAACTTACATGGGTGCGTGGAAACTGCGCAATGCTCACTCATAACACAGTCATTTTATGGACTTTTGTCACCAAATTTTCAACATAGCCATTTTAAGACCTCTGCTCATGAACACTGTCACTGTGATTTTCTTAATCTGCCCAAACATTGCTTTCGCACACCGACTGCACCACTGTGTGCTACATGTGCGGAAACATATTTTGGACGAGATGTGAAAAATGGCAGCTATATTGCTCATAAGGAAGTGTAATAAAATGGCAATGTTGACAATCTGGAGTGCAAATATTAAAAATTCGCAAACTTGCGAGCGTGCGTAGGAACTGCTCAACGTGCACTTCTAAAACAGTCATTTTTAAGAATGTTTTCACCAAATTTTCAACATAGCCATTTTAAGACCTCTGCTTATGAACAGTGTCACTGTGATTTTCTTAATCTGTTGCAAACATTGATTGCGTACACCGACTGCGCCTTTGTGCGCTACATGCAGGGAAACACATTTTGAGTGACACGTGAAAAATGACAGCTGTACTGCTCATAAGGAGGTGTGGTAAAATGGCAATGTTGAAAATCTGGAGTGCAAATATTAAAAATTCGCAAACTTACAAGCGTGTGTAGGAACTGCGCAACACATGCTCGTAAAACAGTCATTTTTAGGATTTTTCACCAAATTTTCAATATAGCCATTTTAAGACCTCTGCTCATGAACAGTGTCACTGTGATTTTCTTAATGTGTCCCATACATTGATTTCGCACACCGACTGCGCCATTGTGCGCTACATGTGTGGAAACACAATTTGGGCAAGATGTGAAAAATGACAGCTGTACTGCTCATAAGGTGGTGTGGTAAAATGGCAATGTTGAAAATCTGGAGTGCAAATATTAAAAATTAGCAAACTTACAAGCGTGCGTTGGAACTGCGCAACGCGTGCTCGTAAAACAGTCATCCCTTTCAACTGAATGGCACTGCATTTCCAACTGCTGTCATAGACAGCTGCAGTGATCATTGGAGAACTGCTGCCGCACCTGCCAACACACTGACTGAATTGGAAGACGGGTGCCACACCTCAGAAAACTCGAATGATGGCACTATGTTTCTTGCACATGATTGCAAGCAGACATAAAAAGTACAGTAACTGAGGGGTGAAAAATGGACAAGGAGGCTTCAGGATTGCTACAGAAATGCAGTATCTAATGGATGAGATTTGAGACTGAATTGACTTGGTCGGCAAGGGGGCAGTAGGGGGACTAGTGTGGGGCCCCCAAATTCCCAACAGGAATTTGAGCAAATGGGGGCCTAACAGTTGTAGTAGGGTACAGAACCTGGGAGTAGGAGCCTGTAATATAAGATGGGGTCCAAAATGGGGCAGGTCCCACATGTCAATAGGGCGGGCATCTTTGGAAGGGTGGTGGGGAGTACAGGGTGTAAGTCCACCTTGATCATGGACTGGGCTTCAAGGATGAGGGGGGAGTGTATGGTCTGTAGATGACTGGCTAGTTTGAGGGAGGAAATGTGGAGGTTAGGGAGGAGTCTGAGTGGCAGGGCAGATGAGTATAGTAGGCATCCTTGCTGGGGGGGACCGGGGGAAGAACTATTAGGGATTGAAACTGACCCCAGTATCAGAGACACTAGCAGAAAAGAGAGGAGAAGGGAGGGATGCCTGAGGTGAGGGAGCGGGCCTCCTGATGGGGGAGGAAGAGACCACGAGGAGTACCAGGGGAGAGAGCAGATGGCTGCAGATAGGGTGGGACCAGAGGTAGCATGGAGGGGAACAAGTAGGAGGGGGGAACCAATAGGGGGAACAGATGTAGGAGGGGCATCGAGTAGGAATAGATTTGAGCCTCTGCAATGGGAGAAACATATTGAAGTAGGGGAGGACAAGCGGGGCATGAGAGGGATGGCAACAGGTAGGGGAAGAGATAACAAGGACAAAAGGGTAGAAGGGGGCTAGTAAGGAAGGAGGGAGGGGTGGTGACTGGAGGAGAGAAGGCTATGGGAACGGGGGAGGATGGGAGAGGCATCACTATTGGGGTAGAAGGGAATGGGGGCTCTAAATCGACAACAACGGGGATAGGAGAGGGCTTGGAAATCAGTAGGGGAGGAGGGGAGGTCGACATGGGAAGCCCAGTAGGAAGTAGTCAGGCTGGGAAGGGGTTCAAGGGGGGATGGGAGGAATAAGACAGATAAAAGGGGTGAGGTGGAAGTAGGGGGTAAAGACACAGAAGTCACAGAGGGTGCAGCTGGTGGGGGTAAGGGGCAGGGAAGAATGAATACTGGGGTGGTGGAAGGGGCATTAGAAGGGAAAGGGGGTAAGGGACGGGGGTACTTATCCTGGGGGATGCTATACTGAAAGGGGTGAGATGGGGTGGAAGGAGGGAAAGGCACAGCCATATTTGGGTTGAAGCTATCCCCAGGTTGACTGCAGGAAGTGCAGTACAGGCACTGGTCAAGTGTGCAGCGAGAGGGAGGAAGAAACCTCATTTAGTGTTGCATGTGGGTACAAATGACTTGTCGGGGGAGACTGTGGAAGTAGTGAGAGGGAGGTTTGAGTAGTTGGGCACGCAGTGTGAGGGGGTGGAGGAGTTGATGGCATTCTCCCAGTACCATGTGCAAGCACGGGGAGGAAGGGTAGGATACAGGAGTTCAATGAATGGCTGAGGGATTGGTGCCACACCAAAAATTATGGGTTAGTGACTAACTGGGGTAGGGTCTGGGGGAATAGTGACTTGTACGCTGGGGGGGCAGGCTACATTTGAAGAGGAAGGGGAGGGGAATATAAAGGCAGGATTAGAGGGGTATTTCTCTACTAAGGTGTATTTAAACTAGTGGGGAGGTGGCCAAAAACTGAGGTTGGTAGAAAGGTCCAGACAGGGGAGCCTAATGAACTCACTGCCCTAGATATAGGTAAAGGCAGAGGCGTAGTAACCCTGGGTGGGGGCGGACAGAGTGGTCTGAGTGTAATACAGAAGGCACCACCACCCAGTAAGAATAAGGAGGAGAAAGGTTGTGGACTACCGGGAGGACGGACACAGTCCAAGGAGGAGAAGAGTGAGGAGAAGGAGGGGAATGGGTGGAAGGTGTTCTCTCTCAATGCAAGAAGCCTGGGAAACAAAATTGTAGAGCTTCAGGTGCTCCTTTCAGAGGGGAATGTGGACATTGCTACAGTGACAGAGACTTGGGCCACAGAGTACCATGATAGGGACTTGGCAATCCCGGGATATAGGAGGGACCAGGGGGTTGGAAGGAGGGGGGGTTGCACTCAGTATGAGGGAAGGGATTAAATGCATAAGGGACGAGAGAGAAGAAGAGAGGACAGAGGTACTTTGGGTGCAGCTCGTGGACTCCGAGGGCAGAGAGCTGAGGCTGGGTGTGGTGTACAGACCACCAGTCCAATCCGGAGAACTGGATGGGGAATTGGCAGAGCAGATAAGGAGGGTGTGTAGAAGGGGGAGTGTGGTGATAGTGGGGGATTTTAACCTACCACGGGTTGACTGGAGCATCCCAGCCACTAGCAGTACCAGGCAGCAGGTGCTCCTTGATGCATTCCAGGATGGCCTTCTGATGTAATTGATAAGTGGGCCTACAATTCTTAGTAGCACTCTGCACTTAGTACTGGCAAATGAGGAGGCAGTGAGGGAGGTAAGGGTGAAGGATCCACTAGCAGGTAGCGACCACCAAACAGTGTGGCTAGTTCTCACACTGGGCAGGGACACAGGAGACACAGGCACTAAGGTGGTGGACTTTATTAGGGTGGACTTTAGGGGATGGAAGCAATACTGCAAGGGAGACTCCAGGATATAAGGCCGGGGATGGATGCAGAACAAAAGTTGGGAGTCATAAAGACTGGGCTAACCGAGACCACAGTAGCCTGTGCCAGGGCCAGGAGTAAGAAAAGCAGAGCCAAGAAACCGTGCTGACTGAACAAGGAAGTGCTGCAAGGGGTGAATGCAAAGAGGGCTGCATACTAGAAGTACAGGAGAACAGGGAAGGGAGAGAATAAGGAGGGTTTCGGGAGTTGGTTAAGGAAGGTGTCCAGGAGGGTGAAAAAAAGGGTAAGGCCTCCAGGGAATTAAGGTCTGCACAGGGCATAAAGGGAGGGGAAAAAGGACTTCTTTAGGTATGTCAGGGAAAAGAAGCAGTGCAAGGAACATATTGTGAGGATAAAGCGGGGAAGGGATTGGGTGAAAAATGGGGAGAAGCAAGTGGAAATTCTAAATGAGTACTTCTGCTCCGTTTTCAATAAGGAGAGGGATGGACCACTACCAGAATAGGCTGCGGGGGTGGGGAAAGGGGGGGAGAAGGTGATGGACAAAGTGATCCCAGAGAATAGGATGCTCGAGGGGCTGAGGGCACTAAGGGTGGACAAGGCACCAAGTCCCGATGGCATCCATCCCAGGGTGCTAAGGGAGATGGAGGAGCTGTTGGCTGAGCCGCTGGCAGATCTGTTCAACACCTCCCTGGAAATGGGGTGTGTGCCCCAGGATTGGAGGGTGGCCCATGTGGTACCCATACATTAAAGTGGGCCTAGGGAGGAGCCAGGAAATTATTGGTCAGTAGGTCTCGCGTCCATAGTGGGTAAGCTTATAGAGGCGATACTGAAGCAGAGGCTGGTGGCATTCCTAGAGAGTAATGGCCTCCAAGATGGGCATCAATACAGGTTTGTCTCAGGTAGGTCTTCTCAAACCACCCTAATAGAGTATTGTGACTGGGTGACAAGGGAGTTGGACAGGGGCAATGCGGTACATGTCCTGTACTTGGACTTCAGTAAGGACTTTGATGCAGTGCTTCATGGGAGACTGGGGGTGAAGCTGATGGCAGTAGGGGTGGGAAAAAGCTGATTAAAAGGATAGAGAACTGGTTACAGGGGAAGGTGCAGAGGGTGGTGGTGGTGGAGCTCTGTGCACCCAGAGCTGTGACAAGCGGGGTACTGAAGGGGTCAGTGCTGGGCCCGGTGCTATTTGGGCTCTTTATCTCCGATATAACACATGGTGTGGGGGTAGGGCTAGTCTGTTCGCAGATTATACCAAATTGGGGGTGGTGGTGGACGAAGAGGATGGATGGGAAACACTGCAGGGGGACCTAACCAAACTAGAGACATTGTCGGTGGAGTGCCAGCTAGGATTCAATGAAAAGAAGTGTAAGATGATGCACTTTGGTGCTAAAAACCAGAACAGAGACTATTGGTTGGGGATCACAGAGGAAGAGAAGGACCTAGGGGTGTTGGTAACTGGGAGCATGAACAACTCGGCCCAGTGCAGGAAAGCAGCAGCAAAGGCAAAGAGGATGCTGGGATGCATCGCAAGGGGGTTCTCATCCAGACACAGGGGGTGTGATCCTACCTCTCTACAGATCATTGGTCAAACCACACCTAGAGTACTGTGTGCAATACTGGAGGCCATACCTGAGGAGAGATATAAAGTTACTGGAGGAGGTGCAAAGGAGAGCAACAAAAATGTTAAAGGGAATGGAAGGAAAGGAATATGCAGTTCTGCTGAAGGAGCTGAATATGTACACACTGGAGGAGAGGGGGGGATGGGGGATATGATTGAATCATTTAAATACCTGAGGGGGTAAATAAACCTAGTACTGAGGGGGTGTTTAAACTGAGGAGTGGAAAAGAGACAAGGGGCATGGGCTAAGGTTGGAAGGGGGACGTTTCAAGAGGGAAATGAGGAGGCACTACTTCATGGAGAGGGTGGTGTCTAATTGGAATGCGCTGCCAGAGGGGGTGGTAACATGTAGGACAGTCAGTAGCTTTAAGAACGAGTGGGATGAAGCAAGAGGAAGAGTCGGGGGGCAGGGGCTGGAACAAGCAGGGGAGGAAATGAGCGGGAGGAGACTGGGGCAGCTGCAATCTTGAGTGATAACTGCACACTCGGGCAGACTTAGATAGACTGATTGGTGTGTTCTGCTGTCAGATTCATATGTTCATATGTTCGTATATGTAAAATCACAGTGACTCTGATCATGAGCAGAGGTCCTAAAATGCCTATATTGAAAATCTGGTGACAAAGATCCATAAAATGACTGTGTTACAAGCATGCGTTGTGCAGTCTCCACGTACCCTCATAAGTTCGCAAATTTGTAGTATTCACTCCAGATTTTCAACACTGGCATTTTTTCAGACCTCCTTATGAAAAGTACAGCTGTCATTTTTCACGTCCTGCCCTAAATATGCGTTTACACATCTGGCGCAGAATAGCATGGTTGCTGTGGGAAATCAATGTTCAGGACTGATTAAAAAAATCATAGTGACAGTGTTCATGAGCGGAGGTCACTAAATGCCTATGTTGAAAATTTGGTGAAATAATTCCACTAAATGACTGTTATGCCGTGCACATGCATTGCAGTTTCCACGTATGCTTGGACATTTGAACATTTGTAATATTTTCACTACAGATTTTCAACATTGCCATCTCTTCACACCTCCCTATAAATGGTACTGCTGTCATTCTTCACATCCTGCCCAATCTGTGTTTTTGTACATCTGCCGCACAATGGCATGGTCGCTGTGGAAACTCAAAGTTCAAGGCACATTGAAAAAATCACGTGCCACTGTTAATGAGAAGAGGTCCCAAATGCTTTCATGAGGTGGGGGTCACAAAAAGGCCATGTTGAAAATTTTTAGTGCAAATACCAACAAATGCCCAGGGCGTTAGAGTTTCTAACCATAACGTCCCACCCTATACAGACTGACAGGCATCAGGGGTGTGCCTTTGGATTGCCGACTGTAATGCTTATGCCATTCCAACCCCACCCTGCAGCCAATGACAGGCATCGAGGTTGCCTTGGACTCTTCGGTCCCAGAATTCACCCCATTCTCCTATATTGCACGCATTTCAGTGTATGTCTTTATGGAGTGTGGTGACTGTAAAGCTGAACACCCAAGGCACACTTCAACACATGTCTGCAGGATAGGGTGAGGTGAAATGGCATGAACGTTATGGGCGACAACCCAAATGCATACCCCCATGCCTGTCCATCTCTGCAAGGCAGAGGTGGGGTTGGCGTGAAGTTCAATACTTCACTGCCATTCCTATTCTGTATCTAACTCCTGAATTTCCAATGCTAATACCAGAAAGCAAACATTCAGCATTGACAAATGCTTGTTTGAAAAGGCACCAATCGCAAGAGGCAGGAGTTCAAACAAGCTGTAGTGTAGTTTTAATTCCTGGTACTTGTAGAGGTACTTGGTTGCTCTAAGCCAATCAGAGTCAGCTTTGGAGCAGGTGGCCACAATCTATGGTAAGGGCGCCAAAGTTTCAAAAGTAAAGCTCCTGAAGCTCCAGTTACACGTACCTGTTCAGCCGGCAGCTTTAATTCTCCACCAGCAGGAGCAACCAAGTAAATCCTGGCAGCGTGGTCAGATGGACAGGCAGAATCCTCCACGAACTGTGGCTCAGAGGACAGCCTCTCAGTCTGGTGAGGTCTGGGGCAGCAGGTCCTAACCCCAATGGGCAGCAGAGACCTGATCAGGCAGAGGAAGGGAGAGAGGTTTAAGAAGGGGCACAGCGAGGCATGGTGATACAGCAGACAAAGGATTAGGGAGGGCAGATCACTTCGTTGGAGGACAGAACAAGTGTGAGAGGAGGGCAACTGGCTCAGTGTTCAGGGGAGCACAGTATGTAGGAGGGAGGGAGAGGTTACAAGTAGCTGGAAGGACAGGTAGAAACCTGACAGTAGCTGAGAAAAGGGTTGTAATCACTTAAAATCACTTAACAGCATCTTCATAGCAAAAAAAGTACCGAAATGTGCAAAAGTCAGGCTAGAGAAGCAGTAAAATGAACTAGCAATCTATAACAACAGTTAACACATAATAGAGAGATACAGAGTAGGTAAGAATATAGAGCAGTGGTATATGGCAGGAGTTCAAACAGGCTGTTGCATGGTTTTAATTCCTGGTATTCGTAGAGGAGCTTGGTTGTTCTAAGCCAACTGGAGTCAGCTTTGGAGCAGGCATCCATCAATTATAGTAAGGGCACCAAAGTTTCAAAAGTAAAGCTCCTGAAGCTCCAGCTACACATACCTGTTTGGGCAGCAACTGTAATTCTCCACCAGCAGGATCAATAGAGGAAATCCCCGAAGAGTGGTCTGGTGGGCCGGCAGGGTCCTCCATGAACTATGGCTTGGAGGACAGCTTCTCGGTTAGGCGAAGTCTGGGACAGCAGTTCCTAGCCCCAATGGGCAGCGGAGACCTGTTCGGGTACAGGAAGGGAGAAAGGTTTAAGAAGGGGCACAGCAAGGCATTGTAAGACAGCAGACATTGGATTAGGGAGCACAGATCACTTAGTGGGAGAAAAGAATGAATTTGAGAGGCAGGGAACTGGCTCGGTTTTCAGGAGAACACAGTATGTAGGAGGGAAAGGTTACAAGTAGCTGGAAGGACAGGTAGAAACTAGGCTATAGCTGGGAAAAGGGCTGTAATCACTTAAAATCACTTAACATTTGTTCCTAGCAATAAAAGTATTGAAATGTGCAAGAGTTAGGCTGGAGAAGCAGTAAAATGAACTAGACATCTATAACTACAGTTCACACATAACAGAAAGATACAGAGTAGGTAAGAACATAGAGCAGTGGTATTTTAAAAGGTGGCAATAGAAGGAGGCAGAAGTTCAAACAGCTGTGGCGTACTTTTAATTCCTGGTACTCATAGGGGAGCTTGGTTGCTCTAAGTCAATCAGAGTCAGTTTTGGAGCAGGTGGCCACCAATGTTACCAAGGGCACCAAAGTTTCAAAAGTAGAGCTCCTGAAACTCCAGCTACTTGTACCTGTTTGGGTGGCAGGTGTAATTTTCCACTGGCAGGAGCAATGGAGGAAATACTGGAAGTGTGATCAGGTGGGCAGGCAGGGTCCCCCACAAACCATGGCTTGGAGTACAGCCTCTCAATCTGGTGAGGTCTGGGGGCAGCAGGTCATAGCCCCGATGGGCAGCGGAGACCTGTTTGTGCGGCAGCTGTAATTCTCCACTGGAAGGAGCAATGGAGGAAATCCTAGCAGCATGGTAAGGATGGCAGGCAGGATCCTTCATGAACCATGGCTCGGAAAACATCCTCTTAGTCTGGTGAGGTCTGGGGCAAAAGGGACTAGCCCCGATGGGCAGTGGAGTCCTGTTCGAGTGGAAGCTGTAATTCTCCACTTGCATGAGCAACGGAGGAAATCCCTGCTGCATGGTCAGGCAGGTAGGCAAGGTCCTCCATGAACTGTGGCTCGGAGGACAGCCTCTCAGCCTGGTGAGGTCTGGTGTAGCAGGTCCTAGCCCCAGTGTGCATTGGAGACCTGTTCGGGCAGCAGCTGTAATTCTCCATTGGCAGGAGCAACGGAGGAAATACCAGGAGCATGGTCAGGCTAGTATGCAGTGTTCTCCACAAACCGTGGCTTGGAGGACAGCTTCTTGGTCCCGTGAGGTCTGGGGCAGCAGGTCCTAGCGCCTAGGGACAATAGTGACCTGTTCAGGCAGCAGCTGTCATTCTCCACAGGCAGGAGCACCAGAGGAAATCCCTGCAATATGGTCTGGTGGGCAGGCATGGTCCTCCATGAACCATGGCTCGGAAGACAGTCTCTCATTCTGGTGAGGTCTGGGGCAGCAGCTCCTAACTCCTATGGGCAGCAGAGACCTGTATGGGTACAGGAATAGAGAGAGGTTTAAGAAGGTGCACAGCGAGCTATCATGAGACAGCAGACAAAGGATTAGGGAGTGCAGATCACTTTGTGGGAGAAGAGAACAAGTGTGAGAGGAGGGAAACTGGCTCAGTTTTCAGAGGAGCACAGTATGTAGGAGGGAGAGGTTACAAGTAGCTGGAAGAACAGTAGAAACTAGACTGTAGCTGAGAAAAGAGCTGTAATCACTTAAAATCACTATTTCTTCATAGCAATAAAAGTACTGAAATGTGCAACAGTCAGGCTAGAGAAACAGTAAAATGAATTAGCAATCTATAACAACAGTTCACACATAATGGAGAAATACAGAGTAGGTAAGAACATAGAACAGTTGTATTTCATTTTTTGCTTGTTTTTATGTTTGCTTGCACGCATGCGCAAGAAACATGTTGCAACAGCTTGCTGGAGTAACAGGTTTTGGAGGTGCGGCAGTGTTGTGGCCAATGCCCCCACTGCTTTTTGGGGCTTGTCTCTGTGACACCAATGAATGAGCATGCTGACTATGACAGCAGTTCAGAAGCATGCCACCAACTTGAAACATTTTCACTGCTGCAGTGAGGAAGTGCCCCCTCATTGCAGGGCATAGCCACCGCGTGCAGCAGACAGCATCTATTTCTGTGGTACCCGGTTCCAGCTGAGAGAAATTATATGCAGTCTGGTGGTTGTGAGCAGTACCTACTGAGCTCTATATTCCCACCAGCTTTCACTGCCCATTGTGGCACTCTGTGCTCTGAAACATGAAGTGACATGGTATTTCTCTGGCTCTCAAGATGACGGGCTCCAGAAGGAAGTCGGCACATGACCAGGAATCCAGGCAGCGGATGCAGGATGTTTTGGTTGCACAGAAGATGGACTTCAATTCCCTGTTGCTGTCATAGCCAGTTCTGGAAGGGCTGATGGCAGCAGGCTTTGAGAGATCTTCCCCCATCCAGCTGAAAGCTATCCCACTCGGTCTGGGTAAGTGACGCCGCTAGGCCCTGGCAGATTTGTGCACTGCAGCCACCTTGGAAATGTGCCATTTGTACAAATGAACTACAGTGCAGTAGCATCCTAAGAGCGATGTTACCTCTCAGGCTGTAGGAGCTATATCGATTGGGAAGTTGCATCAGTCACTATGTTTGTATGTACTAAATGAACAATGACAGAGTTGTTAGAAGTTAGTGCTAGCAAAGCAGTAGAGATAGGTAGCTACGCATTTCACTTTTCATAACGAAAATCAAAGCAACTGTATTTGTTAGCACCATATACTTTTTCAAGCAGTAAGGAGATAGTAATAAATGTATATTTTACCACTACTTCAAAATGGTATGGTATTTTTATGTTGATTGTGCGCATGCGCAAGAAAAATATTGCAGCAGCTTTCTCCAGAAGCAGGTTGTGGAGGCGCGGCACTCTTGTGGACATTGCCCCCACAGCCTTTAAAACAGCTGCTTTCCCCAATGCCGCCCAACGCGCTGCTGCTGACACTAGTTCAGCCAGCGTGCCTATATAAAAGTAGCCGCTGCAATCAGTGGCCGCCTGCGTCATTGCAGCTGCCAGCCATTCGCTGCAATGAGGGAGCGACCAGTCATTGCAGGGCGTGACCTTGAAACACTGATATTGTTTGAGAATATGGTGGGGGCTTGCCATCGTGTTCACAAACAATATTAATCCCCCCCCACCGAGGGGGTGCCTAATCCCCTTCAGCAGCATCTGCCCCCCCCCACCATGTTTGTTTGCAGACAGGGGCCCCAATCCCCATCGGCTTCAGTGGCCCAAGGTTTATGTTGCCGATGGGGGAGCCCACTCCCTGTCAGCATTGTGTAAACCCCCCCACTTTTGTTGTCTGCCGACGGGGTGCCCAATCCCTGCCAGCATAATGTAAACCCCACCTTTTGTTGTATACTGACGGGAGTGCCCAATCCCCCGTTGGCATGATGTGGTACCCCCTTTTGTTATGTGCCGACGGGAGTGCCCAATCCCCTGTCAGCTGCCCCCACACCCCAAGAAAGAGTCTGTTGGCACACTGGGAACCCACCCCACCGTGCCACATGCCCTGCAAAAAAAAAAATGGTCCTACGATGTTTTTTTATTTTCTCCCTGTAAAAAATAAATAAATAAATAAATAAAGGTCCCTCGCCATCTCCCTGCCCCCTGTCCCACAACCCACACCCACCCACTGGGCACCCTGCCTCTCCACACCCCCCTCACCCCATACTTACCTCTGGACCTCGGCGCAACAATCTTCGGTGGACCAGGAACACGTCTGCACTCTTCAAAGCCAACCGCGAACTGAGGAAATGCCGGTAAGCTGTATAATGGAATAAATAGTTTTTTTTTCAACTTAGATGCATATCTCGGGCATTTTTTGGAATTTTGGCACCACATTTTCAACATGGGGTTTTTGGCACCCCTCATAATGAATTCTGGCACTGTCATGGCATTAATCGGTCCTGAAAGCTGATTTCGCAGTCACTGCGCGGAATCACCTTTTGGGACCGATTAACGAAATAACAGTGCCAGTGGTTGTGAGGTGGGCTCTCAAAAAGCCTATTTTGCAAATTTGATGGAAAAAAATCTAAGAAATGACTGTTTTATGAGCGTGCATTGCACAGTTGCTATGCATGCTCGTACCTTCGTGAATTTGCAATATTTTCATGCCAGATTTTCAACATTGGCATTTTGCCACACCTCCTTCTGAACAGTACAGCTGTCATTTTTCGCATCCTGTCCGAAATGTATTTTAGCACTTCCGACGCAGAATAGCATGGTCGCTGTGGGAAACTTGTTCATTAAAACTTTCAACACTGCCTGTGACACCTACGCACCTTTCAAAAAACGTAAAATCAAAGCCCTCTCTAATCCCTGGCTAACAGCCAAACTACTGGCTCAGCTTAAAGCACGTGACCATCTTTGGGCTATAGCCAGGGCCACAGGCTCCATAACAGAGTCACTTAACTATAAACAGGCGCACAACCTATGCACTTCACAAATCAGGCAAATGAAGACCTCCTATTTCAAGAATGCTCTAGAAACCACCTGGGGTGACAGGAGATCCTTCTGGGACAATATACATAATATTATGGGCAAGCAGTCTAAATCCTCTCCCACGGCAATGAACATTGATGGCTCCATTACCCTTGACCCTAAGACTATGGCCGATGCCCTAAATAAAACCTTCACATACCTCAGTGGTGTCCTTTCACCAGACTTCTTCCAGGACTTGTCAGTTCCAAAACTCATATCCCAAACCACCTCGCCAGACAACCCGCTATTTCACTTCAAAATAGTTAAGATATATGAAGCCTACAGATACATAAAAAAGGCCTGCTCTAAATCTAGACATAGCAGTGACATCATTGACCTAAACCTTCTGTCCCTCACCTTGGAAGAAGTGATCCACCCCCTCACCAAAATTCTCAACCTCTCCCTGCCCCAAAGTCAATTCCCCAACACATGGAAGGCCGCTATAGTCACACCAGTGCATAAAGGGGGCGACAAATCCACACCAGAGAACTATCGGCCCATATCTATACTTCCACCCCTCTCCAAAGCTCTTGAATGGATCGTGGTGGATCACCTATACAGACTACCTGCAAAGTACGATCTACTCTGCACATTCAGCAACACGGATTTGAGGAAAGGACACAGTCGTCGGCCTGACCCTTACTGATTTCTCTAGTGAAACTCACAAAGCCTTGGATAAGGGTTATTTAACCGAGCTGTTTTCATAGACCTCACAAAGGCCTTTGACACTGTTCACCATAGCCTTCTAATCTCTCTTCTGCTCAACATTGGGCTAGCCGAGGGACCTGGAGCCTGGGTAAAAAGTTACCTGGCACAACGTTCTCAAACAGTAAAAATCTCTGAGGTTCTCTCTGACTCCAAACTAGTCATCTCTGGTGTCCCCCAGGGCTCAATTTTAGGTCCTCTCCTCTTCAGCCTATTTCTAAACTTGCTTCCCAAATCCTGCCCTGAAAAGTTAATACTCTATGCTGATGATGCTGTAATTCTCTCCTCCCATAAGGATCCAAATCCACTACGACAGAGCTTGCAGCTTGCTTTCTCATGTTGAAAAGTGGTTCCTTGAGCACAAACTGGTCCTAAATAAAAAAAAAAAAAGTCATGCTTTCCGACAGTCATCAAAACAGAAATAGGCATACTCCACTCGTCATAAAAACTTCTCTTGGAAATACACTAGAACAAGTGAACACCTTCAAATACCTTGATATCACGTTTGACAAATGTCTTACTTTTGTGGCCTATATCGATAACACTGCAAAAACAGTGTACCAACGCATTGGAATTTTGTACCGGAACCGTCAATTTTTCAACCAAGCTGCCTTGAGGATTGCTGTTCAAAGCTCCATCATCTCAATCATAGACTATGGTCTAATTGTCTATGGCTCAGCTACTACCACTGCACTAAAGCGCATCTCAACAGCACTAAACAAAACCTGTCAACTCCTCACTGAGCACAGAGACAGACCACACTTGTGACCTCTACCACGAAACCGGTTGGTTGCATCTTTCAATTGCCTCATGTATCTCACCTCGTGATGGCAAAAAATCAATCTTGGGACTCGCTCCTCCATGTATCCGGACCTGCTCTGCCTGAACAATGGCACTGTCCACCAGAAGATCTGACCACCAACCTTTCCTTGTCCCTAGATGCCGGACTGCTCAGGGACAAAGGTCTTTTACATACCGTGCCCCTACCTGGTACAATGCCCTTAACCTGCCCTCCCGATCCTCCACGACATTGGGAGCTTTCAAATCCATACTTTACACTCACCTCACAGCCTCCAACTCCTGTGACTGCTTTGACTAAAATCTCATCCCACTGAGTGCACTTACATTTGTTTCACTCAACCACCACGGTCTCCTCTTTGACAAAGACAACCTGAGTACCACTAACCTGGTTCTGACTGCTCCTAAATTTCTTATTTCTCCCTCTCTTCCCTCTCAAGCTCTCCCAATCCTTATTCCTTGCCCTTGACACTACCTCTGAGTTCCTTTTTCTTTTCTGTACATACATGTTACTGTGTTTAAGTTGTGGCCTTGTTAAACGGCTTACTGATTGTTTGTAACACTGTCTACTATGTTTTTGTACTTACTGACGTGGAACCTTTATAAAAGAGCCTTGGCTCAAAGGTATTAATTCCTAGAACAATAAACAAACAAACAAATAAATCAGTGTTCAGGACAGATTACAAAAATGACAGTGACACTGTTCACAAGCAAAGGTCCTAAAATGCCTATGTTGAAAATTTGGTGCCGATATTCCATAAAATGACTGTTATAAAGTGTGCATTGCACAGTTTGCACAAAAGCTCGTAAGTTCATGAATTTAAAATATTTTCACTCCAGAGTTTCAACATGCCCATTGTTCTGCACCTCCTTATGAACAGTACGGCTGTCATTTTTCACATCCTGGCCGAAATGTGTTTTGTACTTCCGGCACAGAGTAGTGCAGTCGTTGTGGGAAATCCATGTTTGGGACACATTATGAAAATGACAATGACTCTTCATTAGCAGAGGCCCTAAAATGGCTATGTTGAAAATTTGGTAAAGAAAGTCCATAAAATGAGACTCCTATGAGCATGCAATGCGCAGTCTCCATGTACGCACGTACCTTCACAA
Source organism: Neoceratodus forsteri (assembly GCA_016271365.2). Lineage (NCBI taxonomy): Eukaryota > Metazoa > Chordata > Ceratodontiformes > Ceratodontidae > Neoceratodus > Neoceratodus forsteri. The sequence continues at coordinate 24,305,568 of JADMNL010000035.1, read as the reverse complement.
CTTTGCAAAATTTTCACTCCAGATTTTCACCATTGCCATTTTGCCACACCTCCTTATGAACAGTGCAGCTGTTATTTTTCACATCCTGACTGAAATGTGTTTTCACTCTTCCAGCGCACAATAGCGTGGTTGCTGTGTGACATCAGTGTTCGGGACATATTAAGAAAATCACACTGACACTGTTCATGAGCAGAGGTCCTAAAATGCCTATGTTGAAAATTTTGTGATGAAACTCCATAAAATGACTGCGTTACGAGCGTGTGTTGTGCAGGTTCCAAGCACCCTTGTAAGTTTGCAAATTAGTAATATTTTCACACCAGATTTTCAACACTGGCATTTGTTCACACCTCCTTATGAACAGTACAGCTGTCATTTTTCACATCCTGGCCAAAATGTGTTTCTGCGCTTCCAGCGCAGAGTACCACAGTCACTGTCGGAAATCAGTGTTTGGGACAGATTAGGATTGAGTGACTGGGGGGGGGATGACTGAGGTCAATTGAGCTCCGTTGGGACTGCTGTGGATTTCTTTGTGGGCAGGAAAAGGCGACAACACAGGCAGGAGCCCAGTACAAAAGTGCAGCCTGCAGCTTTGGGAGACACAGAACGAGCAAGTGAGGGAGGGAGGAGGGGAGGAGTGAGCTCAGTGGAGCTCTTTTGGGACTGCTGCGGATTTCTTTGTGGGCAGGAAAAGGCAGCAATGCAGGCAGGGGCTGAGTACAAAAGGGCATCCTGCAGCAGTGGGAGAAACAGAATGAGCAAGTGAGAGAGGAGGAGTGAGTGAGCTCAACGGAGCTGTATCGTGACTGTTGTAGATTTCTTAGTGGGCAGAAAAGGGTTGAAACACAGGCAGGAGCCCAGTACAGAAGGGCAGCTTGCAGCGCCGGCAGAAACAGAACAAGCAAATGAGACGGGGAAGTGAGTGAGGCCAATGGAGCTGTGTCGGGACTGCTGCAGATTTCTTTGTAGGCAGAAAAAGATGCCGACAGAGGCAGGCGCCCAGTACAAAAGGGCAGCCTGCAGTGCCAGGAGAAACAGAATGAGCGAGTGAGACAGGGGGAGTGGCAACCTCAGTGGATCTCTGTTGGGACAGCTGCAGATTTCTTTGTTGGCAGGAAAAGGTGCCAACGCAGGCAGGAGCCCAGTACTAAAGGGCAGCCTGCAGTGCTGGGAGAAACAGAACAAACGAGTGAGACGGGGGGTAAGCGAGCTCAATGGAGGTGCATCGTGACTGCTGCAGATTTCTTTGTGGGCAGGAAAAGGCGCCAATGCAGGCAGGAGCCCAGTACAAAAGGCCAGCCTGCAGTGCCGGCAGAAAAGGAACGAGCGAGTGAGAGAGGGGGAGTGAGCGACCTCAAAGGAACTGTGTCGGGACTGCTGCTGCAGATGTCTTTGTGGGCAGAAAATGCCACCAATGCAAGCAGAAAACCAGTACAAAAGGGCAGCCTGCAGCAGCGGGAGACACAGAATGAGGGAGTGTGGGAGGGGGAGTGAGTGAGCTCAACAGAGCTCTGTTGGGACTACTGCAGATTTCTTTGTGGGCAGCAAAAGTAAGCAATGCACGCAGGGGCCCAGTACAAAAGGGAAGCCTGCAGCGGTGCGAGAAACAGAACAAATGAGTGAGAGAGGGGGAGGGAGGGAGTGAGTGAGCTCAATGGAGCTCTATCGTGACTGCTGTGGATTTCTTTGTGGGCAGAAAAGGGCGTCAATGCAGGCAGAAGCCTAGCACAAAAGGGCAGCCTGCAGCGGCGGTAGAAACAGAACGAACGAGTGAGAGAGGAGGAGTGAGTGAGTAAGCTCAACGGAGCTCTATCGTGACTGCTGCAGATTTCTTTTTGGGCAGAACAGGGTGGCAATGCAGGCAGGAGCCCAGTACAAAAGGGCAGACTGCAGCACCAGGAGAAACAGAATGAGTGAGTGAGACAGGGGGAATGAGCGATCTCAACAGAGCTCTGTCACAATAGCTGCTCATTTCTTTGTGGCCAGGAAAATGTGCCAATGCAGGCAGGAGCCCAGTACAAAAGGACAGCCTGCCGCAGCCGGAGAAACAGAACGACCGAGTGAGAGAGGGGGAGTGAGTGAGTGAGTGAGCTCAACGGAGCACTATCATGACAGCTGCAGATTTCTTTGTGGTCAGAAGAAGGCGGCAACGCAGGCAGGAGCCCAGTACAAAAGGGCAGCCTGCAGCACTGACAGAAATGGAATGAGCGAGTGAGAGAGGGGGAGTGACTGAGCTCAACAGAGCTCTGTCGGGACTGCTGCACATTTGTTTGTGGGCAGGAAAAGGCGACAACAGAGGCAGGAGAGCACTACAAAATGGCAGCCTGCAGCGCCAGGAGAAACAGAATGAGCGAGTGAGACAGGCGGAGTGAGCGACCTCAAAAGAGCTCTGTCGGAACAGCTGCAGATTTCTTTGTGGGCAGAAAAAGGTGCCAACACAGGCAGAAGCCCAGTACAAAAGGGCAGCCTGCAGCGCCGGGAGAAACACAATGATCAAATGAGAGAGGGGGAGTGAGTAAGCTCAACAGAGCTGTATCGTGACTGCTGTGGATTGCTTTGTGGGCAGAAAAAGGTGGCAACACAGGCAGGAGCCCAGTACAAAAGGGCAGCCTGCAGCGCCAGCAGAAACAGAATGACCGAGTGAGAGAGGGGGACTGACCCACCTCAACAAAGCTCTATCAGGACAGCTGCAGATTTCTTTTTGGGCAGCAAAACGTGCCAACACAGACAGAAGCCCAGTACAAAAGAGCAGCCTGTAGCACCAGGAGAAACAGAATGAGTGAGTGAGACAGGCGGGGAGAGTGACCTCAACAGAGCTCTGTCAGGACAGCTGCAGATTTCTTTGTGGGCAGAAAAAGGTGCGAATGCAGGCAGAAGCCCAGTACAAAAGGGCAGCCAGCAGCACCAGGAGAAACACAATGAGCGAGTGAGAGAAGGGGAGTGAGCGACCTCAATAGAGTCCTGTCAGGACAGCTGCAGATTTCTTTCTGGGCAGAAAAACATGCCAATGCAGGCAAGAACCTAGTACAAAACAGCATCCTGCAGCACTGGGAGAAACAGAATGAGCGAGTGACACGGGCACTTAGCGAGCCCAACGGACCAATGAAATCAACATTAGGCATTGACAAATGCTTGTTTATATGTGACGCCATAATGAGTGTACAGACTTTGGTTTCTTACACTGCAGAGCCACGCATTATGATTTGCCAAAATATTGTGCCTGATCATATGTTATGATTAAGTTGTGTTTATTGCACTATGTTTTTAATTCATGTAGAGGTGGTAATTGTTGACCTATAAATATAGTAAGCAAACAGAGGTTTTACGTGTGGGTAGCTGTTAGTGTGTAGCTCTAACGTCAGACCTTCTTGTCCATGATGTAAACAGTTGGTGCTGGCATGCTATATGCAGCTGGCTGGTGTGAGCTTTTGATTTTGCACTTGGAGTAAATGTCCAAATAAATGGCAATGGTAAGATACCAGACTTTATTACTGTATGCTGTCAGTCTTTGCTTATGGGTGCTTTGAATTTGTTCTATGGTTCAGTTCAACAACTGATGAAAGAGCGGTGTACTGAAGATGTTTCCTTCCTGGGAGACTGAGATGCTTTTTCATAGGGTAAATGCCTTTTTTATCAGGATGGCCTTCATTCTAAAAGGGAGGGTAGACTGTATCTGGGCCAGACATTTGATGCAAATATGGGGCAGTTAAACCAGGGGTATGGTGGCTACAGTCATTGACAGGGTAAATTCAGTTGATTAGGGCCTAGCTAGTACTCCCTTAGTAAGGGCAGTTGGGGAACAAGCAATGCTACTGATGGGAAAGAAGAAAGGGACATGAGATGGCAAGCAGCAACCACATCATATTGGCAGGGAAGTACAGAGGGATATACATCACAGGAAACTGGTAAAATAGGTCCAGCCAATGGACAGGGAAAGTACAGAGGCAGGGGTTATGGTGAGTAGTTTGCTTGAAAGCCAGAAGCCTTGGTAATAAAATTACTGATCTCCAGGCTGCGACAGAAGAAGGCAGCCCAGTCATAATGTCAGGAACAAAAACGTGAGCAACACCCGCCAATGGCTAGAACCTCTCAGTACCAGGCTGTGTAACATTCAGAAGAAACTGTGGGGGGTGGGGCTGTTGAGGAATAAGGACATACAGGAGAGGTCTCGGAATCCTTATGGGCTCAGTTGATGGCTGATAGGGGAAAGGTCAGCATGGGTAATATATAGGGGCCCCTGAATTAGTATGAGAAGGTGGATAAGGCACTTGTGGAGGAGATCAGGAAGGCGGCTGCTGGAGGAGAGATTGTTCTGCTAGATGACTTTAACATGCCAGATGTAGACTGAAGCATGCATGGAGCACCAGGAATTGGATGTTGCTGGATATCTTTAGGGCTGTTTTGTGACTCAGCAGGTGGAGGAGCAGACAAGGGATGGGGCCATGCTTGACCTAGTTCTGACCAGCTGGGACAGCATTGGTGAGTTAACTGTGGAAAACCATCTTGTGCCTCGTGACCACAATATACTTGGTTTTACATACTGACCCTGGTAACAAAAAGGCAGATATCTGAAACATTTGTCCTGGATTGTAAGAGGCAGATTTAAGGAAGATAGAGGAGAAGTTATGGGAAAGGCTGTGGGTGTCTTGACTATGTCTAGTGGGGATGGAACTTAATAAATGAGATAAACTTGATGTGTCAAAAGGATGTCTCAGGCAGGTAGGGAAAGGTAGGATGGACAAGAGGTGTGTGTATGTATATATGTAATACAGTACATTAAATGTGTAACTTCTCAAGGAAGGTAGGGGTCACTGCCAGAGTGTAGCATCATAGGCAGAAAGGAAACAAAAATGACAACCGGGATTATCACCCAAGAATAAGTGCTCATATTTCTGAGAGGGTTAATAGTAGATAAGCTACTTGGACCATTTGAGGGTGCATGCATGGCTGCTCAGGGAGGTGGGGGCAGGCTGTGATTGCATCCTTGATGTGCTTGTTCAACTGCCAAGTTGGGACTAGAGGATAGCAGATGTAGTCCCCATGCACAGTAGTAGGGATAGGCTCCTTGAGTCTATAGTTTGGGAACAACTGGTTGGCTTCCAGGAGTCACAAGGTCAACAAAACAGTATACAGCTTGACTTTGTAAAAGGGAGATACTGTCAGTCAAACCTGATGAAATTCATCAGTGCTGTGCCCTTGGGGATGGACATGGGCCAAATACTGGATGTCATGTGTCTGGGTTTTAGTAAGGCCTTTGACTCTATACCCACAAATTCATTTTATTCATGAGAAATGGATACATTCTTGATTCAGGGACTCCTAGGTAGTGGTTTCCAACTAATCATTTCCAAGTGTGTCCCGGGAGCTCAGCACGGTTAAATGACTTTCTCAGGGTCACATTGTATGCAGGCGGAGGTTGTAGGTGGCAAACCCAGGTCTGCTGGATGCACTAGACTCCTTCACAGCTCGTTACTGAAACCTCTAGGATATATTGCCAGCCCCAAAGGCCGGGGAAGAAATTAAGGGACGTGGGATTTTGGTGGGGGTGGGGGGTGGAGACACAAGGTGGATACAGAACTTGATGGGGGATGAAAACTCAGTGAGTGCTACTAAATGGTTTGCACTTCCAAGATCAAGGGGGTAGCTTGTGGGATGCCATGGGAGTTGATCCTAGGTCCAGTACTCTTCAGTGTGTTCATTTGCTACCAGGGCTGCCCCATGACCTTTAAAAATGATATGTAGAATAGTTTTTGCAGTGGCACTACTGCCAAATGTAGCTCCTAGGATGGTCCCAACTTAAACAACACCATTGTCAGTGCTTCCATCAAGCCCCTCGCTGGTGCCTTACCCCATCTGGGCTTAAACAGTCCATATCTTGACATTTTTCTGAGCTGCAGATGATGGAGATAAGACTGTAATTCTTGGCTGAGAGGAGCTGGCTGCCAGATACTTGCCTCTCCCTAGTACTGCTAGCTGAAAGATCCACCCCGTGCCACCTCCATGTTCCAACATTTTATAACATAGTTGTTTGTAGCGTTTGCGGGCATGCTACATTGAAATGAATGGGGGCAAGTTTTAAAAAGGTTTTTGCCATATTTTAGAAGTCCACTGGTGTCAATTCAAAGCTACCACTCAACTAACAAGGGTCTGCCAGAAAAAATAAGGCTGTTGAAAAAGGAAGGTCCCTATCCAGCAAATCTTGTTGAGCTGCTGGATGACAAGTACTCCTCTGAGGAATAGGAAGGAGAGTGGTCTATGGATCTTCAGATGTCTTCTATTCCATTCTAATGGAATACTCACATTACCAGCATTTCATGCTGCTAGGGTCAGCACTTAAAAATATAGCAGTATCACTCCCAGAATGACCAGCTGGGTTACCGGGGATCTTGATCTCTTTCTCTTGCCCTGGGGGAGCCCTGCCATGGGGGGTAAACTACAGACCAATTACCCAAGTAAGTAGGACTGGATAAGGAAGGTAGCTTGAGTGGGGGGCATTGTCATGAATGGGTAGACATGGGGTACATTCCAACCATTAATAGGAAAATTAAGTTTGTATAACAAAAATAAGAAGCTGAGGATTCCTGATGACATCATTTTGGCAGAGGCCACTTAACTCACAAGCTCCCGGTCTGCTGCCGACTTCAGCCCTCTCAAACATCAGCCATCTTTGTAATTCTGCTCAGGGAAAACATCAGAGGGGGAAATTACTACCATGGAACATATGGTGGAGAAGAGCCACTCCAGGCTGGATTTGGTGGATGGAGGGAGATCCAGTGGCTGTGCTTCAGACACGGACTACTACCAGACCTAATCAGTGGCAACTTGCTCGCAGGCACACTCCTCGCACCAGAAATTGCCAACACTACATAATACAGGTTAAACAAAAACATTTCTTTTGACATACTGAGTTTTGGTTCTTGGGATTTCAGAAAGGAGGTACGACTCCCCACCACAAATCTCCAGACAGACATTGATAAAGCCATGAAGCGGCAAGACAGTATGGAAGAGCAGCTCACAAAAATGGATGAGAGGGTAGACACCACAGGGGCTGCAATCTTGCAGCTACATCAGGCAGTAAAAGACCTACAAGAGAATGTGGAGGACGCAGAGAGCTGTAACAGTCACAACAGCTTGCGGCTTTGTCTTTCTTAAAGGGGTAGAAGCAATGACAGACAAGGGGGTTTAAAACATGAGGCAAAATAAACCCACTGGTGTTAAAAAGTGTGTCAAATGAGATACAGATGGGTCAAAAGCTAATTGATAGTACAAATTTCACAAATACAGAAGCTAAAACTTAAGTTAAAATACTTTTCTGTTATTCACTTTTCCATCTTTCAGCTATTGTTCTAGACTGGGTGGCTGGTGCACTACTGTGGACCCACAGTCAAGTGGAAAGTGGCTTATTTCTGGGCAAGCTTCAACTTTTTCTGTTTTTACCCTATCCAGCACTGTCCCTGAGTAGGATAGGTGCTCTGCTCCTTTATGCAGGACCTTTATTATTGCCACACTTGAACTCCTGCCTGACCTTGTTGTGGAACTTGACAGAGCACGTAAGGCGTTGGCAGTGCTTGAATTGGAAATGTTTAGGTGGTGAGGGGGGAGGAAAACTATCACATCTAGATTTCTAGGTGGTGGAACTCTCCCGTAGTCTGTGGAGAAAGATGACAGGGGTAGTTGAACAATCGTACTATGTTTTAAGAGGTGATGGAATGGAGTTCTTGTGGGCTCCTGCACAATTTAACCCCTGGTGGGTGTTGGACCTGTGTCCAATCGCTGCAAATTCCAGACCAAGATCCGCCATAGTGCACTTCCTGAGGTACACAGACAAGCAAGATCTCAGACAGAAAGCATGACAAAAAGAACTATGAGCACTATCAAAACAGAATATACCTCGATAATGATAACCCCACAAGTGTTCAAGCTAGCAGAAGATCGTATGCTCACCACATGAAGACCCTTAGAGCACAGAACTTCATATTTCAAACTCCTTATCCTTCCAGCCTGATTGTCTTTTTTTTCCCCAAAATCTTTTTCTGGCACCATCACCCGGGGAACTCTCTCAAGCATCCACTGTTCCCCAGCTCTACCTCCTAGCCTGAAACTCATCCACTTCCTGGCACCGCCCCGAGCCCCGTGAGGTAGGGTCACTCTAGTCGCCCAGGGCGTTCTTTCTACAATTCAGGCAGGGCTCGGCCCAGGAGCGGAGAGAGTCTGACTAATGCAGTGTGGCTGTGGGAGGTGGTGCCATCACCAATCCCCGGGGAGATGGTTTTTCTGCTTGTGTTTTTTCCGCTGTCCCTCCCCCCTTCCCTGCAAAGAGCCTGAATGTACAGTGATGCCAGGGACATCCGTCATCGCTCTGCGTGCCCTTTAAGTGTGACGTGGAGCATTGCAGTGCCTCCAGTCTCCACCAGGGGCCACTGCAGTGCCAGTCAAGGCCTGGATCGCCTCTCTCCCCCCTGCCAACCTCCGGTGGCCTAGGCTCATTCCCAAACATGGGTCGCTGGCATGGCGTGAGGTGTGGCGTTCAGCACCTCAACCGCTCAGTGCCACCAGGCTGGCTATCTTCTTTTTTTGTTTCTTGAGGGAGGGCAGACTGTACTGGCCACAGAGGCAGCTCCATGGTGTTGCTGATCTTCTTCTTCTTCGAAGCAATCTCTTGCAGCAGGTCATAACACATGGGAATACAGCCACAGGTGTCATTTCTTCCGGATGACTTCTCAGCAGTCGACCCTGGGATCTCCCCTAACATTACCATGTGATGTCTTCCTGGCAAGTATAAAAGGGGGAGGTCCCAGCTACTCCTTAGTTCTTTTCAGCCATGACCTGCATGCAACAAGTCCTTCTTTGGAGCTCTGCTTACCAGTCATCGACCAGAAAGAAACTCTGTTCAGGGCCTTGGCCCTGTACAAGGCACCCATTATTGTGCCTCTGGATGTGGTTCACCATGGATCCATAGGGGTCTCACCGCTCTGAAAAAAAGAACATTTTTTACTAATATATATACCACAAAAGGTAAGTATCTGAGGGGTGGCCCCTGTTATGTCATCTTCTACACCATCGATGACTGCTGGCTCCTCTCTTGCCACCGTCGATGGCTCCTCTGTCGACGGTGCATTCAGGGGTACTTGAGATGGCAGCTGCTGTTCTGCCATCTTCTCCTCAGTCAATGGCTGCTGGTTCCTTTCTTACCTCCATCGATGGCTGCGCCATTGACAGTGAGTTTGGAGATCACATTACAGCTTCAATGGGCTGCCTCTCCCTTCAGTGCTGTCTTGACTTCGTCTGTTGAACATGGCTTCAGGACTGTCAATATTTCTACCATCGTCGACCTTGCCTTGTCAATGATCCTGCCAGCAATGTAAATTCCCAGCACACCAAGGGCTTCAGGCCCATTGTCAGTGACCAGCCTTGCCTCACAGGGCTTAACTGCTGGTGCCCTCATAGCTGAACCTGGGGTCCTATATAACGTCCCCCATTGAAGGTTACACGTTTGGTTCCACTACCACCTTCTGTTACCAGTCAGTGGTTCCAATACACTATCCAGTCAGCCATGACCCACTGGACAGCTGGCCTTGTTCGATGTCCAGGCTCAGGTACAGACCATTCTGGATCTGACTCAGACCCTGAGACCCCCAGGGAGGGGTGGATTCTGGCCTCTGCTGCCTCTCGCCTTTCGTTGGCCTAGCAGATGGCCAGCTTTTCCTCTGTCCCCCCGGGCTTGTACACCCAGGATGTGAACATGGAGGACCCTTTCCTGCAGGACTGAAATCTTGCTGACCTGGAGGATGTGGACGGCGTGTACCAAGAGGAATACCCTCTCTTTTTTTTTTTTTTTTTTTTTTTTATTTTAGTTGTTTAACCAGGAGTAGCACATTAAGCTGAAAGCTTTTTTACAGGTGCAACCTGGCAGTATAGGAAAGTTAAATGACTTGCTTAGGGTCGCATAGTTTGCAAGTGGAAGCTGTGGGATTCAAACTCAGGTCTGGTCTGCTGGATGTCACCAGATTTGCAGCTCAGAGCCTTAAACCACTGCGCTATACTGCCTCTCTTCTTCTCCTCTGCCTCCTCCACTGTTCAAGGTGATACTGCCTCTGCAGTGCCTTGTTCTCCACCAGATGACCCAACGTTTTTGGACATTATGATCCACCTCCACAGAACGTTTGACTTCTACGGCACAACACAGACTGTTTCAAGGAAGCAATTGTCTCAGTACCTGGGTGTGCCAGAATGCCCAACTCTAGTCATTCCCCCCCCAAGTGGCCGCCTTTGCAGTGGCTATCATGGCTGCATGGATACAACCTTTCATGATTCCCTCCACTCAGTGTAAGGTGGGTAGGATTTAGCGGGCTCTGGTAAGTCACCCCTATTTTATGTCTCTGCCTAAAACTGACAGACTCAGTAGTGATCAATACTGCAACATGATTCATCCTCTAGACCTCTACACAGGAGTGCTCAGACCCAGATTTGGAATCCAAGAAATTGGCTGTCAAGGGAAAAAGGGGTTTTCCCTCGGCCACCTTGTCTCTATGTGTACTTAATTACATAGGGCACCTCTTGACATATCAAGAGGATATCTTGGGGGACTCCCAGGTGAAGGTCCTGCCCCTCCAAATGGGTTCTATCCCGGTTATTCTTTTTTTAAAATTCAGCTTTATTGCAGGCGTTGGTATCACAAGCAATAGCTGATTATCACCATACGTCACAAAGATACATAAAGTGTGAGCTTCAGCAGTTGATAAACCATTAACATGGCTAATAAAGCTTATCTGAATACAATTTCAGTAAACATTAAACTAAAACATGAACTTTGGTGTGTTCTGTCCATTCAGAATTGTTCTGCAGTAGCAATTTGCGTTTCTATAAAGGAAATTAATAGCATTTCTGGTCTGAATCACCATAAACACTAATTGAAAAGGAGACAACCAGCCCAACTAAAAAACTGCACTAACCTCCCCCCCCCACCTCCCAACAATGAATAAATCATATGAAGTAATGTTTGCTGTTCTCCTCTTCTATCCTGCCTTATCCTTAAGAACAATTGAATAGTGGTATGGCCCTGTGTAATGAGCCAAGCCTCCCAGCTCTGTCATCTCTAAACATACTTGTCTGATTGGAGTCTCAGATTTGCTGTCAAGGCCTCCACTGTGAACACTTCCCTTACTCTCCCCATCCAAACTCTGCAGGTGGATGGGTCTGGATTAAGCCATTTGGATGTTATACATTTTAGGCCCACCACCAACAGAATTAGGCCTACTTTGTGAGCGTCACCTTTCAAATGTATTATTATGAGTAGTCCCAGAACCCACTCTTCAATTTGAGAGGGATAAGGACACCCAATTTTCCCTGAACTGCCTCTTGCAAGGCAGCCCAGAAGGTTACAAGACAGGGACAGGTCCAGAAAATGTGCCAGTGGTCTCCCAACCCTCCCCTACAAAGTCTCCAGCAGTTATCCAAGCTTGATAAGCCAAAATGTTGAGTGACGGTAGGTACCTTAAAATATCTCGTAAATATTTTCCAATAAAACTCTTGCCACACTGGGGCGGAAGTAACCCGCCACCCCATTTTTAATCTCCTCTGCCAGTTTGGTTCTGTTAGTTATTTGTGCCTCCTGTTCCCACTTTCTCTTCAGAAAGTGCACTGTGACACCCCTGGCCTTGAGTAAGAGAGTATATAAACTTGAGATGTACTTAATTTTGCCAGCAATGACAACCAGGCCATGCAAGAAATGTTCCCAGCCTGAATAAGGCCAGATTAGGTGTAATCTGTTATTAGATGAATTAATAAAATGTCTGACTTGCATGAAACTTAAGAACTCAGCATTCCCCCACTGAAATTTTTATTTGACTCTCTGAAAAGAAATACATTGATCATTTTCTATAAATTGAGTGAAACGAGTGATCCTTTTAGCTTGCCATCTGGCATATCCTGGGTCTAGGGTGGGGGGAAAGAACTCTGGTTCATATCGAATGAGCAACAAGGGGCCCACACCGGCCAGAATGGCTGCCAATTTTTTAACCCTGGCAAGGATGTAAAGGCCATGTTTCACCCAAACATTGCTTATTTGCTTTCAGTATTCTGATGTTACTGAGGTGAGTGCCAAGGCAAAAAGCGGATTACCCCCTGCTGTCTCATTTTCCATCTCATACCAGCCAGAAGAAACCCTCTGTCTAGCCCATGAAAATACAGGACCCAATTGTGCTGCCAGGTAATACAACCGAAAGTCTGGCATTGCTATGCCTCCCTCCCTCCTCCCTTGGTAAACACAGAATATTTCTGGCTATTCTAGGTTTCTTACAGAGCCATATAAAGCCCTGGGTACCCTTTGCAATCTGGTTCCAAAATTTTAAGGGAAGCTGAAAGGAAGGCACTGAAATAGAAACAAGATTCTAGGTAACACATTCATTTTTATAACTGATATACGACCTGCCAGGGAAAGGGGAAGTTGTTTCCACCTTGCCATATCTTTGTGCAGTGGTGTCTCATAGTTTAATATAGTTAATACGGAATAAGTTAGAAGTGGAGGTTGAGATTTGTATACCTAAGTATCTAATTTGGTTCTTGGGTGCCCACTTTGTCCAGGTTGTTCTGATGGTAAAACAAATGTACTGTTGCAGCTGTATGCCACCGCCTGCTGAGGACCACTTATGATACCGTTCAATACTATGGCTCATATCTCCTTGGTTGGGGTCTGTCTCAGACAACACACCTGGCTCAAGGTGTCAGACTTTTCGGAATGGACACCATGCAGAACTTTTGGTAAATGATGGAGAGGTTGAGATACCTCAAATCCAAAATGGGGCGTAAATCCCCCAATCAATCTGAGGGCCAGGTTAAAAGGTATCAAATCATTTGCTTCTGGATCTAGACTTTTCACCGGACATACTGCAGTCTATTCTGGATGTTCCCTTTCAAGAAGTTCAGCTGCTTGGTCCACTGACCCCAGACATCTTGACCGATCTGCAGGACTCCATTCACACCCATAAATCAGTGTGACCCTTTATCACCCAAAGGCCAAAACGGCCTTCAGGGGCTCCTTGAAGGGCCATCTCTCTGCTCAAAGGCAACCTGCCAACAAGAGGGAATCTCAGTTGCAGTTGCCAGGTGCTGAACATACTCAGAAACCATGTTACATCCCTGCTGCTCCCCAGCAGGGCCAGCCTTCCACCTGAAGGCCTTCCTCTGGTCATGGGTCTGGAGACCCTACCCACGGCGGGGGAAAGGTTTTCCTGCACCTGCCAGGGTAACAGGCTATCTCCTCTGACTGGTGGCTCCTGTGACTAATTGGGCAGAACACACGCTGGAATTCATGGGGATACCTCTTCCTTTTCCACCCAGGGTCTCTTACTACCGTCCAAAACTGGCAAGTGTCCTATGGACAGAAACCAATGCCTAGCTGTCATAACAGGCTATCAACCAGTTCTCCTTTCTCGAAAGGGTGCGGGATTTTACTCCCACTTTCTCCTGGCCCCCAGATCGATTGGGGGATTTACGCCCCATCTTGGATTTGAGGTATCTCAACCTCTCCATCATTTACCAAAAGTTCTGCATGGTGTCCATTCCGACACTTCTTCGTTTGCTGAACAAAGGCAATTGGCTCTGCAATCTGGATATGAAGGATGCATACCTCCATATCATGATGCACCCAGCTCACAGACAATTTCTCCATTTCCTGTTCCAAGGGTGTCATTGCCAGTTCAGGGCCCTCCCTTTTGGTCTTTCCTCTGACCCGAGAGTCTTTACAAAATGCCTTGCGGTGGTCACAGTGGCCTTCCGAAAGGTGGGCCTCTCTGTCTTTCCCTGCCTGAATGACTGGTTCCTGAAGGCATACTCCAGACACCAGTTGTCTCTCACATGTTCTCATACACTACAGTTGTTCACCCAAGTAGGGATCGCTATCCAAAGTCCAAAATGGACCCTACTCGATACCTCCAGTATGGGGGTGCCATGCTGCATTCCAACATGGGACAGGTATTTCTGCCCATGGCTTGGGCAGATGCCCTGCTTGCTTTAGCGTGCAAGCTTGGAATCTAGCAGATTGATCTCGGCAAGGGACTATCTCCGCCTCCTGGGACATTCGGTGGTCATGATCCCGATTGTCCCCAATGCCAGGTTGCATATGAGTGTCATTCAGGGGTTCCTCAGAGTCCAGTGAGACCAAAAACAGGACTATTTCAATACCCCAGTCCTGCTGTCTTCCTCAGCTCTTCAAGCCCTGAAGTGGGGGAAGTCACAGGACAATCTCATGTGAGGCATGCCATTTTGATTGCCTATCCTGAGTCTCACTATGATGACTGATGCTTCCTTGACAGGGTGGGGTGCTCACCTCCTGCACGTCCGATCACAAGGATCTTGGACGTCAGTGGAGGCCCACCTCCACATCAGTGTCTTGGAACTGTGGGCGGTACTCTTCACCTTACAGGCATTTGAGGCTCACCTCCCTCCAGGTTGCCTGCAAGTGCAATCGGACATGTCTACGGTAGTTCACTACATAAACTGCGAGGGTGGCACCCATTCCTACCCTCTCTGCAGAGAATTGATGAAGGTGTGGTATTGGGCAATCCAAAGGAATATACATCTTCTGGTAGTACACATCCTGGGAATGTCCAGCATCCTAGTGGATGCCCTGTGCAGCTCCTCTGCCCAGGCCCACAAGTGCAAAATCTTACCAGATGTTCTGACTGACATCTTCCACTTGTGGGGCCTACTGGAGTTGGACCTATTTGCCATTTCGCAATATGCAAAACTGCTGCTTTACTGCTCTCTCGTGTAAGGTCCTGGAACTGTGTGGCGGGACGCATTATCTCTTTCCTGGACAGGAAGTTTTCTTTCTGCCTTCCCACCCTTTCCACTCATTCAGAGAGTACTTTCTGAAACTGGTCCAGGACAGGACATCAGTAATTCTCATTGTGCCGTTCTGGCCAAGACCGTTTTGGTTCCTTTGTCTTATACAACTCTCAGAACCTGTGCCTATCCTCTGCCAGTTTGCTGGGCCTTTCTGTCCTAGGCACACAGCTCACTGTTACAGCCAGGCATGCACTGCCCCACCTGCATGCCCAGCTCCTGAGGATCCACAGTCTTCTCATGTATGAGGGTTTCCCCAAAGGTGTCAATGGTTCTCTGGCAGCTCGAAGCCTTAGACTAGGTCTTCCTATTCCCAGATATGGAAACGCTTCTCTATTTGGGTGTCTTCCATGGACTTAGCACCTTATGGGCATTCCCCATAACGCAACTTAGCCTATGTTCTCTCCTTATCGGAGGGTGGTCTACAATATTTCTACTGTAATAGTCCACCTTTTGGCCCTTGTTGCATTTCTTTTGCCTGTGGACAAAATACCTTTGTCCTGGTTGCCAGAGCTTCACATTTTTTGAGAGGTATTTTGCACCTCCATCTCCCTACATCCCCCTATCAGGGATCCTGTCCCTGTCTGGGCTTTGCATATTGTGCTTCACAAATGAACTTCCAGTCCATTTGAGCATGCTGAAACCAGGGACCTTCATTATTTTTCATGGAACAGTATGTTTTTAGTTGCCATTACATCTGACAGATGTGTTTCGGAGTTACACTAGTATGTTAACCTTAAACATCCAGGTGTCTTCACACACTAACCCAGTGTTCTTCTCAAATGTTGTTTCTAACTCTACTTTCAATCAGACCATTCTCTTACCACTGTACTTTGCGGAGCATCAGAATCAAGGGGAAGCCATGCTTCCTCCTCTCGGTGCTTGAAATATCAAACATTTCCCTTCTCCCCACTTCACAGTTGAATACACACTCTGCTACATATGACACATGGTTACCTCTACAGTATGTTTCCAGGGTGTTTCTGCCTTGGTTGGCTATGAAGCCACCACGTGCCTCCACCAGACATTCCAGTATCATGACTTTGCTTCTAGGAAAGCAGACCAATTTTGGACAGGCCATCCTACTCAGCCTACTGTCCTCGGCCCTCATGCTTTGCTTCCTCCTCCCACTGCATATAATTACTGCTTGAGAATCTTCCCATGTTTTATGACCTGCTGCAAGAGATTGCCTCAAAGAAGATAGTACAGTTGAATAAGAACTTACTGTAACAGTAAATCTTCGAGAGTATCTCTTGCAGCAGGTCATGCAACCCCTCCCTCCCTCCTTCCCCCTTGCTGTTACTTCAGAAAGGTTCCTTGCTCTTGACTTTTGCGACTCCATGAGCAGCTACTGTGATTTTCCTCCTCGATTTCCATTGGAGGCCTTAGAAATGTTTTCACATTTGATTGCTGGGATGGAAAAAACTGAGGAGTAGCTGCGACCTCCCCCTTTTATACCTGCCAGGCAGACATCACATGGTAGTGTTAGGGGAGGTCTCAGGGTCGACTGCTGAGAAGTCATCCAGAAGAAATGACACCTGTGGCTGTATTCCCATTATGATCTGCCTGTAAGAGATACTCTTGAAGATCTACTGTAACAGTAAGTTCTTATGCAACTCTACTTTACCCTCGCATCAGTTAACCGACCATCTGAAACCCTTTCTGGGGAATATGACTTGGCAGTTGCGGAAAACAGCAAGCCCAAGAGATGATGCAGCAGATAATTACCTACCTCCGGGCAGTACAGACTTCTGTCTCTCTGTGACCTTCTGAATGGTAGATAGTGTTAAGAATCTGGGGGTCACTGTGGACTTTAAGTTGACACTGGAATTCCAGGTGTCTGCTGTTGTTGGCAGTGGTTGTTACTGTCTTCATAACATCGCCCGGCTTAGGCCCTATCTTGAACCATGTGGCCTTGCAACACTAGTGCAGGCCTTCATCTCATCTAAACTGGACTATTGCAATGCTCTTTACCTGAGGTTTTCCACAAAGCTTATGTGCAGCCTGCAGCTGGTTCAAAATGCGGCAGCCCAGTTGGTCACAAGGACATCTTGTTCTGAGCATATCACTACAGCTCTCTGTGTTCTGCACTGGTTTTGAGTCAGGTGGCACATCCTTTTCAAGGTTTGCTTGTTAATTTACAAAGCCCTACATGGCCTGGGTCCTTGCTGTCTGAACGATCACCTGATTCCTTATGCTCCTGCTTGTGCCCGCCAGTCAGCGGAAGTAGACCTCCTCTTTGTTTCTCATTCACGACTGAAATCCTCACGGCATAGGGCATTTGGGGTAGCAGCACCAATTTCATGCAGCACCCTTCCATGTGAAATGAGGAGAGATCCTTCACTGACTGTTTTTAAATAACTACTGAAAACACAATTTATGTTTTGGACTGGCCTCTTTAACTCTTTTTTATGCTAATTTTAACCTGTTGCTTTAATTGTTTTATTGATTGTAAGGTGCTCAGAGTCATCTGGATTGAGCACCATATAAATAAAATTAACTTGCTTACAGCAGCCAACTACCCCTTTGGGACCCTGTCCCACAGTATAAACTTCTTGCAGCTCTGACCCTCTGCCTTCTTGCCTGGTAAGTGCCTGTCTTCTTTCTCTCTGTAGCCTCTTGTGCTCCCTTCCCTGGTTTGGGCATGCTGTCCTTGGGTGTACTTGGGGGGGGCTTCCTCACCAGCAGGTCATCTGACTATAGGATCCATTGTCAAATACCCTGCTTTTTGCACCAGACAGCAATGGGGGCTCAAGGATCCTCAGAGACAAGGGGGGGTTACATAACCCATAACCTAAATTTTAAAAGACAAGAGTGGCAAGTGGGCCAGCAGGCACTCACACTCTGGAAGGAGGAGGCCTGCAGACCTCCCCCATACCAGTAGAGGGGTACTGGAGGGGCAATGAATGGGTTTGCAAAACTGGGGTGTGCAAGCAGCAGGGAGAAACAAAAATGGCAGATGGGAAAGAGGCTCAGAATCTAGGTAGAAGGAGGTGTCCCTGAACTCAAAAAGTCTTGGAAGAAAGGTGGTTGACCTGCAGGTGTTGTTGGCAGAGAGGAGAGTGGACATCATGGCGGTCATTGAGATCTGGGCCACACCAAACCGTAATTGGGACCTCTCAATTCCTGGGTATAAATTATACAAGAGAGATGGGACAGTAGAAAAAGGGGATGTGTGGCAGCTTACATCAGGGAGGGTATATAACATGTACGAAGGAGGAGTCTGGGGAGGAGGGTGAAAGCAATTTCAATCCAGTTACTTTCTAATAGAGGGAGGAAGGTGAGGTTGGGGTGGTTACAGACCACCCAGCAAGCAGTAGAAAAGAGTCAGGGAATTCACACCTATTAACCGTCGGGGAAGGGAGAGGCAGTAATAGTGGAGACTTCAACCTACCCAAGCTGGACTGCAGGGTACTGCCCACAACCTGTGCCAGGAGTCAGGTGATCCTAGATGCAATGAAAAGTGGGTTCCTGAATCTGAGCATCACAGTGCCCATCAGGAAGGGCAGACACCTTGATCTAGTGCTCACGAATGGGGAGTACATCCAGGATATATCAGTCGAGCCTTTGGGTGGTAGTGACCATTGCAGTGTAATGCCAATTGGACATGAGCAGGGAAAGGGCCTCCACCAAGACTGGAATCCTAAATTTTAACAAGGTGGACTTCAGAAAAATGGGTGAGTTGCTAAGGAGTCAGCTGATAAGCATCTGAGGAGATATGGAGGTGGACCAAAGGTGGCCCATCATCAAGGAGGGAATAGTGGTCACCACAGAGGAGTCCGTTAGCCTGAAGGGAAAGAACTCAGGGCCAAAGCACCCAGCTGTTGTAGTACTGAGGTTGACCAGGCAGTAAGGGGCAAGAGGTTATCCTACAAGACGTTCAGAAGGACCAAGAGAGAGAGAAAGACAGGGAGGATTACTTGATGGTAGTTAATGTAGTAGGGAAGGTAGTCCAGGTGGCTAAGGCTCAGAAGGAACTACAGTTAGCTGGGGAAATAAGGAAAGGTTTATTGAGTTTGATTGGGCAAAGAAGTCCCAAGGCCCACCTGGATTGCCCCCCATAATATATGGGTCATTAGAATTTACTGCTTATGCTGCTAACCACATAGCTAGCTTCTTTTTGAAGGTTTCAAAATTGGTTAGATGCACTGAATATTTGGGTAAGGAATTACACTGTTTAAATGCTCTTATACAGAAAACATTAACATCCTTATTGGTGTTTGCCCAGTCAACCATTAGCTACCAGTTGTGCAGTCTGCCAACGGTACTTTTCTATGCGAAAGAAAGTCTGCAGGTTGGTAGAGTATTTAGAGGACTGTGGTCTCCCAGGATGCGAGTCAGCATGAGTTTATGGGAGGGAGATTGTGTCAAATGAAACTGATTGACTTCATTGACTGGGTCACTAAGGCAGTAGACTGGTGCCAAGCAGTGGGCATACTTTTCCTGGACTTCAGCAAGGCCTTTGATTCTGTACCATGCAAAAGGCTTATCAGGAAGTTGACAGATACTGGGGTTGGGGACAAGATGATCAGATGGGTAGAGAACTGGCTGAATAAGAGGACCTAGAGGGTGGTGATGGTGGGAGAGTTATGTAGCACCAGGGAGGTCAGCAGTGTGGTCCTGCAGGGCTCAGTTCTGAAACAGGTGTTCAGTGGCTTCATCAGTGATATTGAGGATGGCATTAAGGGCAAAATATGCCTATTCGTGGACGACACCAAGATCTGTGGGAGGATGGACACAGCTGAAGGGTTACAGGACCTACAGGATTGCCTGAAAAAGCTTGAGAGGTAGTCTGGGATTTTGCAGCTTGGCTTCAATGCAGAGAAACTGAGAGTTATGTATATTGGGGTCAGGAATCCCAGGTCACAGAGTACAACATGAGATGGGTCCGGGTACCTGCAGCAGATGAAGAGAAGAATCTGGAAATGATGATCACTAGCAACCTGAAGCACTCCACACCGTGCAGCAGCAAGGGCAGATAAAATATTAGGCTGCATAGTCAGGGTGATCAGCAGTAGGGGATAGGAGGATATACTGCCCCTGCACAGGTCACTGGTGAGGCCACATCTGGAGTACAGAGTAAAGTACTGGTGCCCTCGCCATAAAAATGACATTAGCCTCCTGGAAGACTGTCCAGAGGAAGGCGCAACTAAGATGATCAGGGACCACCAGGGTAGAGCTTACAAGGAGAGGTTGGGGGCCCTGAACATGTACTCCCTGGAGAACAGGAGAGTGAAGAGAGAGAGAGAGAGAGAGAGAGAGAGAGAGAGAAAGAGAAGACATGATTGAGAGTTTCAGGTAATTGAAGGGTATAAATAGGGTGGATAATGTGGGTCTCTTAAGCTGATTGGCTGCCAAAACACGAGGGGAGACAGTGTTAAGTTGGAGGGAGGGAGGTTTAGGAAGAAGGCTAGGAAGCATTTCTTCAAGGAGAGGGTGTTGGCTAGCTGGAATGTGCTGATGGAAGCAGTGGTCTTGATGAAGATGGTGGGAAGCTTGGAAGGTAAGGGTCAAGGCAGGAGCAGATGGAAGGAAGGGATGGAAGGGTCAGTAGCTTAAGCTGTGAACCCTGCAGTACGGTTAAACTAGATAGACCAAATGGCCTTATTCTACAGGCTTCTTCATATGTTCGCAAGAAGGTAGAGAAGGCCTTGTTTCGCTGTATTAGTGAGAAAAGAGACAAAAAAGATGAGATTGATAGGTTAAGGGAAGGGGATGGGTTAGTGGAGGAGAATGAGGGCAAAGTAGAGGCACTGAATGAGTACTTCTGGTCCAGTTTCACCAGGGAGAAGGACGAACTGGTGCCACTAGGTGGAAGAAGAGCCGGTGGAGCACATATGTACAGATAGAGGTGGGTAGGGTGAGGACAGGCTGCTAGCATTGAAATTGTTTAACCGTGAAAGGAACACTAAGCCAAAGCTTGTTTCCAGCAGGAGTTCAGTTAATTTATTTTTTGTGGAAGTAAAATACTTCCATGAGTCAAAATCTGAAAGTCATTTCAATTTTCTGGAAGTCTAAACAATGTGAAAGCCAATATTTCTAAGAAGCATCAAATTATGGATGTTAATACAAATATTAATGGTAAAATACAATGTCTTTTAGAAAAATCCATATTTTTTCAGCTTCTGTGCCTTCAGCTTTGGAAGTCATCCAGTTTTATTTTGTACATTTGGAAGTCAGTGACTTCCTCCTTTATTTTGGAAGTTTTTGCCTTATTTGTGGGAGTCAAATACTCCCAAAATGGAGTTAACTGAAGACTTAGTTTCCAGGTGTGACCTGGTAGAATAAGAAAGTTGTGGCTTGCTCAGGGTCACACAGTATGAAAGTGGAGGCTGCAGGATTCAAACCCAGGTCTCCAGGTTTGCAGCTCAATGCCCTAAACCACAGCACTATACTGTCTCCCTGAAGGTAGGCAAATCCCCAGGCCCTGAAGGAATACACCCGATGGTGCTGAGGGAGCTGGCTGAGAAGCTTGCAGATCTACTGGTTGGCCTGCTTAATAGTTCACTGGAGTCAGGCACGGTACCAGAGGACAGGAAAATGGCACATGTAGTGCCCCTCCATAAGAGTGTCCCCAGGAATTACCCAGGGAATTACAGACCTGTCTGTCTGACCTCAGTCGTGTGCAGACTCATGGAGACCATTCTTTAGAAAAAGTTGGCAGAGTATCTAAATGAGCATGGCTCTATGTGAGGGAGGTTGTCAAATGAATCTGATGACTTTGACTGGGTCACTAAAACAGTGGACAGTTGCCAAGCAGTGGACATCCTTTACCTGGACTTCAGCAAGGCCTTTGACTTTGTACCACACAAGAAGTTGATCAGAAGGTTGGTGGATCCCTGGGCTGGGGAGAAGTTGATCAGATTGGTAGAGAACTGGCTGAGGGGCAGGACCCATGAGTGGTGGCGGAGGGGAGCTATCTAGCACCAGAGAGATCATTAGTGGGGTCCCACGGGGCTTTGTGCTAGGAACAGTGCTGTTCAGTGTCTTCATACATGATAATGGGGATGGCATTACAGACAAAATGTGCTAATTTGTGGACAACACCAACCTGTGTAGCAGGGTTGACACAGTAGAAGGCATACAGGACCTTAAGGAGGGTTTGGAAAAACTGGAGAGGTGGTCTGGGATTTGGCAGCTTGGCTTCAATGCAAAGAAATGCATTGTTATGCACATTGGAGCCAAGAACTCCAGGACAGCGTACAGCTTGGGAGGGATCTGGGGGTATCTGCATCAGAGGAGAAAGATGCATGAATGGTGATCACTAACGACCTGAAGCAGTCCACACAGTGTAGGAAGGCAGCAGCAAAGGCAAATGAAATGTTGGGCTGCATTGCCAGAGGGATCAGCAGCAGGCAAGAGCAGGTAATTCTAAAGCTGTATGGAAATTGCAGCAATTCTAAAATTGTATGACAATTGCAGAATTCTGTAGCTCTATCACCCTGGCCAGGGGTAATCCAAACTAATAGTCTGGTTAACCTTTGTTGCAGTTATGAATGCTGACTGCTGGTGAGCACTATGAACAGTGGGGTGCACAAAAGAAAGGAATTTCCAAGGGACTAATGCGCTAGAATGAACTGATGAAAGACTCATTCAAAAGGGCCAGAAGAACTGTACTTTTGAAAATGAGGACCACCAGATGATGCTCCTCATCCCCTGGACTGAAGAATTTAACTGCTTGGAAAAGTTTGCTTCAGAACGCCAGGCTGATGGCACTTCAGGACTTTTGTATCGACTAAATAGTTCACAGTACAACTTTTTGCAGTATTTCTCTGTGGATCTCTGGTCTTCCTGATCAGCCTTCCCTACTGGAGAGTGAATCACTGTTGATGTCAGAGTCAAAGTGGCCCTATCTTGCTGTCATGAGGGACCTGAAATACTTTTACTTAACAAATACAAAAAAAAACAAAGGGGTCAAACAGAGCCCTCACTGCGGTGGACCTACTGCGGCTTTCGATGTACCAAACTGCCAACTACAGACTTCAGGAAACTGTCGACCTGGGCCGCATTCACACTACTGAAAGACCGACTGGAGGAGACACTAACAGAGCTGACAGACCAGGCTTCAGCCATCCAGGTAAGCCTTTCTCAGGTCACTATTGCTCTCTGTGCTGCTCCATACCTGGCTCAGTCGGGAAGAACCATCCCAACAGTTCTCTTGCCTCACTTGACAACTTGGGATTCTAATGCTCGAACCCCTAGCCTAGAGCAACAACCAACAGCTTCTAATTTTGAAAAATACTCATGCGCTGAGCACAAACAGCAGTCTTAGCCCATGGCTACCATGCCCAAGACTTAAAATTTGGGTTCGGGTCTGAGAGGATTCCCCCTGGGTCTACCAAATGGGGTGGCAACCTCAATTTTTAGGTGGCATGGATAAATGGGGAAGGGACTAACCTGAGAAAAATTACATTTCAATTACTGATGTGTGTGAGTGTTATTAAACACTACTTATGGTTTGGTGTTTTCTGGCCTTCCTCTTTGTGCTGCTTCCTGTACACTGTTTAAGCGATGACGGACTGACATTAAAGGCACTGAGAATTCAGTTTACATTAGTTTTTAAAAACCAGAGATTGTCAGATTAGACAGCAAGCACAGTCAGTCACTGGAAAGTAGCAGATTGACAGACTGAATGAATGAAAACACAAAGTACTAAGTTAAAATAAACCTGGCCCTTCCTTAAACTTTGGCCCCTTTGAGTGAGGGTATGAGTAAGGCAGAGGCCTGAAGCTACTATATAAAAAAAAAAATAATAACTTCATTTACTCCATGTGTTTGTAGCCCTTTCAAAGTCTACTGCTCCACTACTTCTGCCCAATTCTAGACTTATCATTAAGTTCTGTAAGTTTTTTAGCAATGTGAGGAAGTATTTTTGTACAGAAACAGTGGTGGATGCATGGAACAGCTTTCCTTAGGAGATTGTGGGGTCAAAAGCAGTGGGGTAATTTAAGAATGTATGGGACAGACATAAGGCAATTCTAGTGGGGGGTAGGAGGAAGTAGGCTGTTGATTAACTAGGATCTGCAGCTTATCAACTAGATAGGGCAGACTGGGTTGGCCAAGTGATCCTTCTCTGCCATCAAAGTCTGTTTCTGTGTTTTTAGCATGCAGTTAGCCCCTATTGTGTATGGATTTCCATACATATACTTTTCTTGTTATGGAAAGGGAAATGGGAAATTGTTTAAGCAGGAAAGGCACACTAAGCCACCGCTTGTTTCCAGGTGCATCCTGGGAGCACAAGGAAGATAAGTGGCTTGTTCAGGGTCACACAGTATGAAAGTGGAGGCTATGAGATTCAAACCCTGATCTCCATGTTTGCATCTCAGAGCCCTGAACCACAGAACTATACTCACTCCTTATGGTGCAGTTACGGCACAGTTCAAAGGTCGAAAACATGACATTGTGACATCACAAGTCCCAGCGATACCATAACAGCTTTTTAGCCTTGAAGTGCCACCTGAGTGGTTCAACATTGCACAACAGGAAAACGGCAGCACCATTTACTGAGCCAATATCTCTGGCATGGAGAGACGAAGATACATGCATGATAATTTTTAACAAATCATGGGAGGATGGTGTGGTACCTCAGGACTGGAGAAGGGCAGATGTGATTCCCCTTCGCAAAAGTGGGAGCAAGACAGAGGCAGGAAACTACAGACCTGTCTGTTTGACCTCAGTGGTAGGGAAAATGATGGAATCAATTCTGAAGGAAAGAATTGTTGAGTACCTAGAGTGGGGCACAGGACCCTAGGCAGCATGGATTCACAGCAGGAGGATCATGTCAGATGAATCTAATTGATTTCTTTGACTGGGTGACCAAAGTAGTAGACCAGGGAGGGGCTGTGGACATGGCCTACCTAGACTTTAGCAAGGCATTTGACACAGTCCTGCACAAAAGATTAATAAACAAATTAGCCACCTTGAGAGTGGGTCCCAGGGTGGTAGCCTGGGTAAAACATTGGCTGGACAACAGGACACAGAGGGTAATAGTCAATAGAGTCCACAGTGAAGAAAGGTGGGGTTACTAGTGGGGTACAGCAGGGTTCAGTACTGGGTCTGGTCCTTTTTAATGTCTTTATAAGTGACATTGCAGAGGGAGTGGAAGGAAAAGTATGTTTCTTTGCAGATAACACAAAGATCTGCAACAGGGTTTATACACAAGGTAGGGTGGAAAGGATGAGAAGGGACTTGGGAAGGCTGCAGGAATGGTCAAATGTATGGCAGCTTAGATTCAAGGCAAAGAAGTGCAAAGTAATGCACCTGGGAAACAAAAACCAAGGGGAAGACTACACAATGGGGGGTGAGATACTGACACCAACAAAAATGGAAAGGGACCTGGGGGCAGTTATATCAGATGACCTAAATCTGGGCAAGCAATGTGAGATGGCAGTAAGGAAGGCTTGGGGGATACTGGGATGCACAAGGAGAGGCATCACCAGTAGAAAATAGGAAGTTATTATCCCTCTGTACAGTTGGTGAGACCACATCTGGAGTACTGCATGCAGTTCTGGAGACCCCATCTCCGCAAAGACAGACAAAGTGGAGGCTGTCCAGAGGAAGGCAACCAAAATGCTGCAGGGTCTGCACCAGAAGACATATGAAGAAAGATTAAAGTAGCTTAACATGTATAGCCCAGAGGAAAGGAGGGAGAGGTGGGACATGATAGAAACTTTCAATTTCCTCAAGGGAATCAACAAAGCCCAAGAGGGTAGCATCTTTCAGAAAAAGATATGTACAAGAAACAAGGGGGCACAATTTGAAGATAGAGGGGGGAAGGCTCAGAGGTAATGTGAGGAAGTATTTTTTCATGGACAGGGTTGTAGATGCATGGAACAGCCTTCCTGAGGAGTTCGTGGAGTCAAAAACAATGGGGGAATTCAAGAGTGCATGGGACAGACACAAGACAATTCTAGTGGGGGGTAGAAGGTAGAAGGAAGTAGGCTGTTGGTTAACAAAGATTTGCAGCCTGGTAAGCCAAGGCATACTTATTAAAGGTAAAGGGGGTAGCAAAGCTGGCCGTGCCCCGCATCTCTCCTCCAGGCAGCAAGTTCTTTTTTCTGTTTGTTTGACTATATGTGTCACTTCATGGTTTCAGAAATGTTAGCATGAACTTATCAGTACAGTGCCCATGGTTCTGAACCATGAAGTGACATAACCAAACTCAGAATTCTTGGTTCCATGAAAAGAACTGCACAGAATGTTGTCCATACAAAGAAAACAATAGAAAATGCAACTGACAGCTTCAACTTTTTTTCAGGCACAGTTAAATACTGATCTGTTTTAGGTATGAATATAATTTATGAAAATAGAGACTTTACAAGCAGCTGCACATAAAAAAAAATCCATTCCTGTCCCCTTCAGGCATAATTTAATTTTTTTTTGAAATCATACTTTTATCCACCCCACCTCTCCAAGCTCCACTTCATCGGGAGCACCAGTGGAGTCTGTCCCTGCTTCTGCCACCTACCTGGATCTTCTCACTCACCCCATGGAGCTGTGGTTTTTCCCTGGGCAGGGACGGGGTGCGGCTGCTACACCCTGAACAATTCAGGTCTCATCGGGAACTGAAAGGCCAGGCAGGTGCGAACTATGAGGGGTCTGCTCTGGTGTTCCATCTTCCCATAGCCTGGAGAGCATTTTCCCTTGCTCTGGAGGAGTGGCACACACCCTGGCATCACCACTGACATCACCACTCTCCATCCCTTGCTGTATGCTCTGTGCTTGCTGTGCCTCCGACTTCCACCAGAAGCCAGTCAAGTGACGAGCATGGACCCCTCCTGGGAGAGGAAAGGAGAGTTGTCCTCCAGATACTCAATCCTCTCCCTCCCCACTGACCCCTGATGTCCTGGGCTTGTTCCAGAACCCAGGACCAGGTGTGGTGTGGTGTGCAGCGCGCCTCAACCCTCAGTGCCACCAGGCTGGCCCTTTCAAGCATATTTTAATTGAATGAGGGTTTATTTACAGTAGCTCCTTCACCTTTGCTCTGAGACCACTAAAGCTGCTTTAAGTTCAGTTCCCACCACCATGCCTGGATGTGTATTTATTGTCAGAAAGGATGCGAATGCAGGAATATAACTGCCCTCCTAGTGTGGGGAGAACTTCCTGGTGGGCTGCTTGCCTTCTGTTGTCTCTATTAATTCAGTAAATAATCCAGTAAATCCACAGGGAAATGGAAATTGATGTGGAACAATTGCTGAAGGACTTCGACCCATGCCAAGACAAGTGCTTTTGTAAGAGATGATACCCTTACTGTGACTGCTTGTAATGCAACGAGTGAGTGATTCTGGTTAATTTGGCCATGCATGAGAGCATGAATGACAGTTGGCTGGTGTGGGTGCAAACCTTTACTGCTTTAGTGAGTTGAGTGTGAATGGTCCTCTGTGGGACTAGCTACCTTGTTGCGCAGAGGCTTGACACAATGCAATATTGTAACTAAAAGCTACTCTTAGTCTGACATTGTAGGGTGATTGAAAGACTTTCTTACTGGGTGGGAATGTGTGTTCATCTCAACATTTCATATTTAAGTATACGACACAGACCAAATGACGCTTGTGTTGGGGAGGAGGAGTGGAGCATGGACAACAGTGGTGGGGGGTTGCAGTGTGGCAGCTTGGCGTACAAACCTAAAATGCCTGGCTACACCCCCCCATCTGTACCCCCTATGATATTCAGACAGCTGGTTCTGATTAATCTATGATTTTTGTAATAAAAATGTGTTATTGAGTGTCTCTCATGAGACATGCTGTTTCAGCTAAAAGAGAAAAGCCAGGAGATAATTACAGGCTAGAAGAGACAAATTAAGGATCTCCTGTTTATGTGACTAATTGCAGCTTGACAGCTGCCAAGATAGATCATAAACTTTTATGGTGTTTAGAGGAAGGATACAGGTTATGTCACTGTGGTGCGAAGTCATAAAAAGTTCTTTGATGTCCTGGACAGAGGAAGCTACTCATAAGATCAAAGAAAGTCATTTAAAAAAATGAGTTTTGCTGAGGTCACAGAATTTTAATTTACCTTCTGAATAAGACATCCTGTTTGTATGATTTTTTATATTCTGACAGGGAGGAGCTAGGTGACCTCATGCAAAAGGTTGGAAAAGCCAATCTTAAACAGTATTCTGTTTGCCATTTAGACACGCGTTTGGACTCTGAAAAAAGAAACATCTACAGCACTATAAGAGGATAAGAATACATTAGCTAGGCAAGTCTAAGTGTATTATTGGTAGGAATTTTGCACATTTTAAACCTTATTGTTTTAAAAGATTGTATGTTTTGTGATATGTGGTTCTGTATTTACATTTTAAATTTTTATCTATTTTTAAGTAAACATCTAATTTTTGAGACTACTTGGCGTGTCTTTGAAATTCTTTCTTTGACAAAGGAAGCATATATGGTTAAAGCTGACACTATACAAAGTTTACTGGTTTTACCAACCTGGAAGAAGGTAAAAGTTTATTCTGAGGTCTTTAATAGAGTTTTAAGGGTTCATTTTGTACGCCTGGTTAGGTGCCCATAGGCAAAAGATATCTGGCCCCCCAGAAGAGCAGAATTATCTGAGCCTGTACATTGTGTACGCTAGCAAGAGGTTCACAGTTTGAATCCCTTCAGGACTTGAGACCGAAGTTTGATTCAAACCCACAAAACAGACAGAAGGGTTACCCTGTTTCTGTTAACGGTTCACAAGACTGCGCTTGGAGGTTGGCATTGTGAGAGCAGAGGGCCTGAACTGCTGAGTGGGTTTGTTACACCCCTTACCCATCCTCCCGCTGCTGCTGTGACCATGAAGACCTGAAGAGACCACAAAGCATCTTGGCACAGAAGGTAAGGCAGTGGGAGGGTGCTCTATTTGTAATGGTAGACAGTGCTGCTGGTGGAGCTCTCTACCTTTGCTGATGTGTCTTGCGCGCCCCTCAGTTCAGTGCTTAAACCCTTTCTGATGGAGAAATTTGGGGTTTTGCATCAAGCAGCCACCCCTCCCACATTCAAGTACAACAAGGAGAACATCGGATTGCATTGATTAATTTATTCTTAGGACATTTTTTTTAGTGGTAAATCTTGTGCACAGTGCTGCACTCCAGACACCTGTCAAGTCTGATGGTATTTATATACAACAGCCTGAGGCTACAATTTGGTTTAATGAGTGAGGTTTGTGCATTTATTTCTTCTACCTTTTTTTATTTTAAGCATTAGTTTCCATTGCACTGTGTGGAAAGAAGACAGATGCACATGTATTTTTGGGTGAAGTGAAACTCAAAAACTCTTGGAGTTAAAATAGATCAGGTCGCCTTATATCTTTAGTTACAATGTTGGTATTTTTTCCTTTTTAAATGAGGGTTTTGGATGGGGCTTTCTTGCGTTGGTGAAAGTAAAACTTCTTGGAAAATTCTGTTTTATTAAAATCCAGAGAGTTTTTTTTTTCCAAAATGTGTGGTGATTTGTAACATTTATGAACCCACACGTTGACAGTCCCCTAAATTATGGCAATTCGAGACAGGAAGACAGGATGGACTTGAAATCCTTATTATATCTCAAGTTCAACTTTTTTATTTTTTGACTAAAACCATGTGATTAAAATATGTCACTTGCTGGAGGATTTGTGTTATGTATTTACTAGGGATAGAACAGCTGTGATGCAGGTATCTCATTCTTAGTGAAGGTCTGCTTTTATTCATTTTTACAGAAAGGCAGAAGGAAGTATAGGGAGGTTAAGGCAGCAGTACTATGTAAAAAAAAATCTGAGCTTTTTAGACCATTTTATTCCCCTTCCTCCATTGAGCATGTGTCTGGTACTTTTTCTTGATGGCATTGTACTATTTCCCCATAATCTGCTTAGTTGTCCTTTGTTTACATTTCTGCTGCCCACCATGTTGACAGCAGCACTAAAAGATGGGCAGACAGGCTTGCGCCATATTTACTGTGGCTCTACACAACATTGAAATTGATCACTTCCTGGATAGGTAGTACTGCTGCTTTAAATGACTTGCTCAGGGTCACACCACATGCAAATGGTTTTGTGGGATTTGAACCTGGGAATCCTGGTTCCTACGCTTTTGCTGTAACTACTATTGGAGTACGCTTCCTCTTTAAATACTGTAATTAATTTTTTTAGTTAGTTCAGAATGAAGGAAAATGAGTTCATTTGGTTTGTACGAATACATAGAATTTTACTTTTCTTGCATACACTTTGTGCTCTACTTGGGCTATGTGTGTACAGAAATGAACTGGATTTCCCCAACCATACAATAAGTGGAATTATTGTGAGGCTGAAACCTGAAGGACCCTAGTTGTTTGTGTGTGTGTGTGTGTGTGCGCGTGTGTGGTGTTTTTCACCACAGCATTTTCTGGTCTTGGAACACAGTATCATATTACTGTAGTACCAGAAAGATTCACAGGCATTAGGGGTGCGGCTTGGGGTCATCTGCCGTAATGCTCATGCCATTTCACCTCCACCCCCACCATGCAGTCACTGACAGGCATCGAGGTGTGCCTTTGGGTGTTTGGCCCTAACTTTCACCCCATTCTCGTATACTGCATCCATCTCATTTCTTTATGGAATGGGTTGAGCATAAGGGCCGAGGACCCCAATGCACACTATGACACTTGTCAGTGTCTGGAGGGTGGGGTGAGGTACAATGGTGTGAACATTATGGTCTTTGACCCAAAGGCACACCCAAATGCCTGCCAGTCTTTGTATGGTAGGGGTGAGGTTGGGGTCAGTTCAATACTTCACTGCCATTGTTATTGTGCATCTCTCTAACTCATGCAGTACCAATGCCAATGCCAGCAAGCAAACATTTGGCATTGTCTTGTCAAATGCTTGTTTTAAAAAAGGTGCCAGTAGCAGAAGGCAGGAGTTGAAACAGGATGTGGCGTAGTATTAATTAAGGACAGCCACTCAGTCTGGGAAGGTCTGGGGCAGCAGGTCCTAGCCCCGATGGGCAGCGGATACCTCTTCGAGCAGAAGAAGGGAGAGAGGTTTAAGAAGGGGCACAGTGAGGCATGGTGAGACAGCAGACAAAAGATTAGGCAGGGCAGATCACTTTGTGGGAGGAGAGAACAAGTGTGAGAGAAGGGGAACTGGCTCGGTTTTCAGGGGAGCACAGTATGTAGGAGGGAGAGGGTACCAGTAGCTAGGACAGGTAGAAACTAAACTGTAGCTGAGCAAAAGGCTGCGATCACTTAAAATCACTTAACAGCATTAATTCATAGGAATAAATGTACTGAAATGTGCAACAGTCAGGCTGGAGAAGGTGTAAAATGAACTAGCAATTTATAATAACAGTTCACACATAACAGAGAAATTCAGAGTAGGTAAGAACATAGAGCAGTGGTATTTCATTTGTTATTTGTTTTTTTAAAAAAGGCACCAATGGCAGGAGGCAGGAGTTCAGACAGGCTGTGGTGTAGTTTTAATTCCTGGTACTCGCAGAGGAGCTTGGCTGCTCTAAGCCAATTGGAGTCAGTTTTAGAGCACATGGCCACCAATGATAGTAAGGGCACCAAAGTTTCAAAAGTAAAGCTCCTGAAGCTCCAGCTACACATACCTGTTCATGAGGCAGATGTAATTATCCACCGGCAGGAGCAACGAAGGAAATCCCGGCAGCATGGTCAGTCAAGCAGGCAGGGTCCTCTACAAACCATGCCTTGGAGGACAGCCTCTTGGGCTGGTGACATCTGGGGCAGCAGGTCCTAGCCCTTATGGGCAGCAGAGACCTGTTCGGGCAGAGGAAGGGAGAGAGGTTTAAGAAGGGGCACAGCAAGGCATGGTGATACAGCAGACAAAGGATTAGGGAGGGCAGATTACTTCGTGGGAGTAGAGAACAAGTGTGCAAGGAGGGGACTGGCTCGGTTTTCAGGGGAGCATGGTATGTAGGAGGGAGAGGGTACAAGTAACAGGAAGGACAGATAGAAACTAGACAGTAGCTGAGAAAATGGCTATAATCATTTAAAATTACTTAACCAAGGGCTGGCTGGGGAAGGAGAAGATCGAGCATCCATAGGGACTCGTCTCCTCTCCTGGGGTGGTTAGTGGATTGGCATCACTCTGCAGCGGCCTCTGGTGGAGACCAGGAGCACTGCAGAAGGCAACACAAGGGGAACAGTGCAGAAAACCAGAAAATCCACCTCGCGACCGACCAGATGACAGCTACTGGTCCTTCATTACTGCCGATGCCCTGAAAGAGTCCCTCCACTTCAGCAGCACCTTGGGGCCAAGTATGTGCTGGTTGCCCCTCTGGTGCCTTCTCCCTTGGAGGAGGGGGACCCACCCGGTGAAGGGTTACAACTGGGTTACCCAAGGGGCGGCTGAGATGTGAAGCTGGAGGGCTCTGTATGGGACAGGCAGAGTGGGTGAAGGACCTAGGCAACCTGAAGGAGTGGTGGGTCATGGGGCATGAGGGATGAAAATAAATAACAAAAAAAAAAATCACTTAACATTAATTCATAGCAATAAAAGTACTGAAATGTGCAACAGTCAGGCTAGAGAAGCAATAACATGAACTAACAATCTATAACACAGTGCACACATAATAGAAAGATACAGAGTAGGCAAGAATATAGAGCACTGGTATTTTATTATTTATTTATTTTTTTTTTTAAAAGGCTCCAATTGCAGGAGGCAGGAGTTCAAACAGGCTGTGGTGTAGTTTTAATTCCCGGTACTCGTAGAGGAGCTTGGTTGGTCTAAGCCAGTCAGAGACAGCTTTGGAGCAGGCGGCCAGCAATGATTGTAAGGGCACCAACGTTTCAAAAGTAAAGCTCCAGCTACACTTACCTGTTTTGGAGGCAGCTGTAATTCTCCACTGGCAGGAGCAATGGAGGAAATCATGGCAGCAAGGTCAGATGGGCAGGCAGGGTCCTCAATGAACCGTGGCTCAGAGGACAGCCTCTTAGTCTGGTGAGGTCTGGGGCAGCAGGTCCTAGCCCGGATGGGCAGCGGAGACCTTTTCTGATGGCAGCTGTAGTTCACCACCGGCAGGAACAATGGAGGAATTCCTGGCAGCGTGGTCAGATGGGCAGCCAGGGTCATCCATGAACCATGACTCAAAGGACAGCGTCTCAGTCTGGTGAGGTCCGGGGCAGCAGGTCCTCACCCCGATGGGCAGTGGAGACCTGTTCATGCAGAGGAAGGGGGAGAGAGGTTTAATAAGGGGCACAGCAAAGCATGGTGAGATAGCAGACAAAGGATTACAGGGGGCAGATTATTGTATTTGTTGGCCAAAAATAAGTACCTTAAACACATCAGGGTCTTGGTAGAAAGAAAACATGCACCACAGAAATCTAGGCCTTCTCTGTTTACTTCCATTCAGTTCAGACACAAGGGGAAAACTTATCTCAACACACATAGGAAGATGCACAGACTCACAATAAGTACATTTCTTAAAGCTGCACTACACATAACAATCCCCTGACCTAGCTAGAACATACATAAGTGAATAATTCAGAAAATAGTATGAAGCTATTAAAGTTATTACTGCAATGTCCCTTTAGGTAGTCTATGTCATTAGGCTATATCTCTACAAGTCCGTTCTTTTTGGTGGACATCTTATATAAGTCCTGACTGACATAATAGGACTGGAGGCTGTTGCACTGGAATCTGATATGCATCAGCCACATCTTGTCACAAATGTTGTGGTTCCACTATCTCTTTCTGTTCTTGTTCTGGAAGAAATAATGCTTGATAACTACCCTGACTCTGGGTATCCATTTTTATGTTTGCTTGCACGCATGTGCAAGAAACATAGTGCCACCATACAAGTTTTCGTAGGTGTGCTACCCCCGCTCATAATGCCCTGCTCCTTTTTGCAGGGGTGGCCACACCGCACCAATGAATGTCCAAGCTGTCTGTGACAGCAGTTCAGAGGCAGTGGCATACAATTGAAAGTAAACGGCCTCTACAATCAGCGGTGGTAACGTGTAGGCAATTTGCATACTGCTATTGGCAGGCAGTATGAAAATTGCCTACATGTCACCACTGCATCTGAACTGCTGTCATAGACATCTCATTCTTTCCTGTGTTCCTTCTATTTCTGTTTGTGGAACTGATGTGAGCTAGGCTCATCTGCTGACCATGCTCAACCCACCAGCAAGTTTGAGGTTTTACATGCATCCAGTTATGCTGCTTCTTCCTTGATTAATATGCAAATCACAACCTACATGGGGGGGCTGAAGTATATAATGTTTCTTAGCAGTGTAACCCCCCTGTTACCTGGGGTTACTAGAATCCCAGTAAGACCTAGTGGTAGGCAGGGAAGGAAGCTTGTGAAACTCCAGTTAAATGGTTTTCACACTGTCTCACTCTGTTCTCAGTCTCAGCTGAGACTGAGGGATGACATCCTTTTCAAACTGTCACAGCTGCATAAGCCACACTGGAATGTTGCAGTTGGAGGCTCGAGTAGAACATTGGGGATTTTTGAAGTGAGTAGAGTCTGTTGCAGTCTGTAGTAGAGGTGCTCTGCTGTAGGCAGGCCCTCAGAGCTCTAAGCTCTGTCAAAGAGCTATTTTTTTTGGTACAGGTGTGTGTTCTCACCTGAAGAGGATCACAAGAACAACACATTGAAGTGGTAGAGACCGCTTTCAGTGGTTCAGGGCCCCATCCCTGTGGGGATGGGGGGAAGAAATCAGCCTGCTTCCAGGGGCAACCCCCCCTGGTCTGGCTAGGGAGAAAAGAAGCTGCCTGATTTAAGTTTGTGCTGAGGCACCAGAAGTTCTGGATGAGATTTCCTTTGAGGAGAAAATGCCTGTGGGGCACCTGCAACCAAGGGGTGAGTTCGCTCTGCTAAAGGGCCAAGTGTTTTCACCTGAATCAAGATGAAACTAAAGTGACTGTTACTGTGGGGTCAGGAAAAGACAGCCAAGTACAGTTTGGAAGATGTGGGGATTGGACTGCTTAACTCTGTGGGGGGTCTAGAGTAATGGACATAGCCACTTACTTAAGTATGTTCAAGTTCAGCACAAATGGGATGTAAAGACAGTAGATTGAATGTGAATACATTTAAAAAGAATCTACACAGCAAAGAGTTTTAAAGGATGAGGTGTTACAGTCCAGAGAAATGGCCGGGTATGAATTATGGGAGCGAGAGGTGGGAGACCCCCATCAGTAATAACCAAATTCACCTCTGCAGGTTTACTTTGGGACACCTCTTGCTTTCTCTCAGGTTCTTGGCCAGTGCCTGAGAAAAGTACCCAGTCATGGGATTGATGAGGAATATTCCCTGATGGAGCAGAAGTGCTCATAGGTGGTTTAGAGAGCCATCAGTAAATGTTTCCATGCTATATGGAAAGTGTCCAAGTGGCTGGCAATGGAGCCAAGCCAGGGAAAACCCAAAGCAGCATACAAGTTCAGGCTGTGTGCCCAGTGTGTTTCAGAGCCTGAGGGCTAAAGTGAATAAGGATATGTTCTGATCTCCAAAAATCTGCATTAAAGTAGCCCCGTGGGGGGTCCATCTATGCTTTGTTTATTCTGTTGGATGTGAATAAAAGCCACACTTTAGAATCCCACTTCTGGTATTGAACACTACAGTTACTGTTTCCTGTGTCCAGAGTTACTTGGGTGCCCCTGTTGCAGAGTAACCAAACCTAGCCAATGTGCTGAGTGACATATTCCTCCCCGAACCCAGCCCACAAGGTAGTGCTGTCAAGATGGAAATGGCATACCTGTGTGGGGGTTACAGCAGCAAATAATAAAGATATATTAAAGTGAAAAAGGCATGTGAAAATGCAAACTCACCAGTAAAACAAATGCTATCAGCAGTCAAACCCAGCTCACATCAGTAACAGTTCCATAAATGGTGCCCCCAACATCAGCATTTGCATGACAGGATGAACCCACAGCCCTCTCACCCAACAAGTCACTGCACTCTGAAAACATGTCACCCTCACACCCCCTCAACCACCACCATTAAACACTGTTTGGAGCAGAGGCTCAGAGAGTGTTCCCTGGGAGAAGTGACATTTCCCATATCATGTTCTCCTTGGAATGAAGCTTGCAAGCAGTCCCTCCCAATGATGTGACCATGACCTCTTATCATGCACAAACAACTGTGTTACTAACCATCAATAAGTTCAACAACCATGGCTGGAAATACAGTTCTTGATCTTGTGATGAATGAGATGAATCATGGCAGTGACATAGGAGGAGTCAACACTGAATGTGTAAGATATATGCCCAGGTTTATTAAACAGTCAAATTAATTAGAGAGAGGTCCAACAGGATATGTAAGAAAAAGGGAGAATATATCCCTCTCCTTTCAGGGTTTCAAAAATAAAATTAAAAAATAATTAGAATATAATGCGATGAAATGAAATACCTGAAAGGGTCCTTACTGTAAAACCAGTTGCCTTTTTATTGTCTGCATCATTTAGCAATTGCAATGAAACGCTATTTACATCATCTTCACCGGCTCCATGTTCCTTTAATAGCATAATATACTTGGCCAAGACTGCATTTGTGTTTGTATCTATGTTGTTGTGAAATGCCAACAAACATATATTATGAAATGGGAATCAGGGACACGGCACAATAATCCCTGCACCAGCAACCACCACCCACCTGATTTGGTCATTAAAGATGCAAAAAATGTTTATATTTAGTTTCACATGATTTTTGTGTCTTTACTGACTGATTCAGGTGGCTTGTGATGCTAGAAGTTTTGTGCATGAATTCAATTTTTTCCATGATCACACCACAGCACCGAGGTAGTAGTTTTCTTGCCTTATAAAATGCAATACACCCCATTTACCACCATCACACAGCCTTGATAGAACTCCAGAACCAGGACAGCAGCATCAGGGTCTCGTCCCCTCCCCCTTCTTTTCAACTCAATCGCATTTCATAATCCAGACCACAACCAGCTACAATACCCTTTAAAAAACAACTGAGACATGCATTCAATATCCTCATTTTCAGTGTTGTTTCTTCAGACACACACATTGCTGCCAGCAGATTATCAACTTGGGGACTGCATATGTGCCAGTTCTCACAGCTATACATGAGGACCATGAAAAAAAAATTGCGTCACATTCAGAGTGTCAGCAGAGGGGCTAATACATTTCATGGTTATTTTCCAGAAGTAGTGTGCCTTTATTTTTTTTACCCTTTACTCACAATGAATAATAGTCATGAGTGACTGCAAATTCTGAAAAAGTGCCATCACTTTGCATCACCGATAAATGAAGAAAACCGGGATGATAAAAAATAATTAACATTTCGTAAAACAAACAAGCAAAAAAAATGTGAGAAACTAATCTTGACAAGTGGCTATGACAAATCTGCAATTTCTGTTTAATTACACAGAGAACATTTACATCTGTTCAGAGTGTGACTAATGAGAAACCGTAGCGCAACATGTGAAAATTTGGGAGATGCTATTTCAGAAGACTCTTTCACTGCATAAAGCTGCGCATTACAGATAGTCATGTACGAGCCTGTACCTGCCTCCAGGAGCAAACAAGACTATCTATAAATGTAAATAAGGTAAGCCATTCAAGTTAGTGTGGTAACACTAATATGGCGTACTAGCATATTTTGTTAACACTTGAGATAAATAGACCTCGTTAAAAAATAAATACCAGACACACAATCTGTAACTTTGTTTTATGTAGATACTGTAGTAAAACGTGCATTACATTTCTGAGAAAAAAGAGGTTGACAGTGTCCCTTTAACTCTCACTCTACTTTTTCACAAGCAGCAGTACCAGATGAAGCATGGATGAGACATTGTTCAGTATGGGTTGAAGTAATTAGGTGGCTAGTGTCAACTAAATCTGAAGCTAAGTCACAGATCTAGCAGACCCTGTAAGACTACATGACACACCATAAAAACAACTGTAAACACTGCCAACACAGTAGACATTCCAAACAAGTAGTAGAAACCAATACAAGACTATACATAATTACTGTCTTTCAAGTCCTTCTTTAAGAAAAATGCATCATGTGGACGGATTCAAAGTAATAAAAATAGAAATGTGGAAGCTAGTTAGCTTAGTGACATTTTACCCAATACAAATGCAGAGACTGATTCTACATATGTTGACTTTTTAAAGAATGAATCTTCACGATGCACTGGCAGCACTTAAATGT
Organism: Neoceratodus forsteri; assembly: GCA_016271365.2. Lineage (NCBI taxonomy): Eukaryota > Metazoa > Chordata > Ceratodontiformes > Ceratodontidae > Neoceratodus > Neoceratodus forsteri. Next base: position 24,267,648 of record JADMNL010000035.1, on the reverse strand, counting down.
TAATCATATATTTGAATGGCTTAGTACATGAAAAAATCCTATGTTCCTGCGTGTATAAATTGAAATGAGAGATCGTACAAGAATTATTACTGTCCGATAAAACTCTGCTACAGTGACTCGTAGTGTAAAAGGAAGCCAGTGTTAATTACCATAAAATGGACCTCTGAGATAAGAAGTTCTGGAGTGAAACATTAGAAGCCATTTCCCTCCAGGCTAAGTCATAAATGAAAGTGTGTGTTTTTCTTTCTCCTCTTATAGAGAGAAACTTTAGTTTAGCTGAATTTAATTTATTATTGCAGGCGAGATGCCCTGCCTGAAAGGAGCCTGCCTGTTCCTTTAAATGAAATACGCTCCTGAAAACGGAACATCCTGCACAGCAGCTAAGTTATTGCACAGGTAGCCACTGTACATTGGAGCTTATAGTAAAACTCTCCTTGTGCTGTTAGCTCTCCATTTAGGTTGTATTGCACTTGAAGTAGCCTGCAGTGTAAAATGGCTTGTTGTCTAAGAAAGCTCAGACATTTTGACTGAGATGGTAAGGTTCCCCTCACTAAAGAAAGAGCTATGAGTAAATGTAAACTGCCCTTTTTTTTTTAAAGTAAATAACAAATATGTTTTCTTTCTCCTGCTGTGGAAGAAAGACAAATTAATTCAGGCATTCATGTTGACTGTCAGAATGCTGACCAAGCTGTCCTGCCCGAGCCTGTCAGCAGGTAGAATGAAACAGACTCCTGAAAACTGAGTCTTTTACAGAGCATGGAAAGTAAATTGTGTTACTGTATATCCATGGCACCTCCAGTCCTTACCTTAGGGTTATGTACGCCTGATAGGCTGCTTGATGCACATGTGACCTAAGTTTCAGTTTTCAGTCCTCCACCAAGCCCCCTACCCCACCTGGGTTTCTTCAGTTTTTTATGTGCATCAAATAGGTTAGCAGTGCACTCACCAAGCTCCAGTGCCAGGAATCACAGAGAATCAATTAAGGTAATTCAATTTACTTAACGAATATGTTAAAAAAAAAAAAGCACAGACAGTACAAGGAATAACATAGGTGTAATTGATTAGCTATAAGACAGAGAATTAATAAAGGAAGTCAATAATGTAATGTTATCAAGGCAAGGTACAGTAGAATTACAATGTAGCTTAGTAACTGCGTCATTTGCGTTGCAGACCAAACTAGAGAAACTTCAGAAAGGCTTGTATTTCTATTAAACAACTATATAATATGAGCAGGTCTGTAAGGTGGAGTCCCTCAAGCAGTGACTCCCCCACATCAGAAACACATTGCTTCCGGTCTCTGCTGCCAATGCTCGTGTAGTACACTCCCCTTACGCAGCAGAGTGTACACACTGAAACAACCCAAAAATCACTGTAGCAGCTTTCCACTCCCCTTACATAGCGGAGTGCACCTAACTGCCCAAAAACAGTACTATTAAGCATACGACTCGGGCAATTTGACCCTGACTCACAGAAACACTCAGGCGATGGTACTGATTCTCCTAGTCACTTCACAATGTTTTAAAACCTCACTACCTGGGGTTGTTTCTCCAGGGACCCCCAGCTGCTCATGAGAAGCTCAGAAATGAGATTCTTCTGACGTGGTATGGCAGGCGTCCTTCTTTGTGAGGGCTGGAGGCCCTATCCCAAAATGGTGTTTACGACCCCCACCTCCCCAACACATCCTGCTCCAGCATCTCCTTCTAGGATAGCTCTGAGGATAACTCCATGCCGCCGAGTGGCCTGCCCTCTCGCACACAAGCGCGTCTCTCCCCAAAGCCCACAACCGCTCTGGATGGTGAGCTACTTCTCAGGAGGTCAGATCCTCCACTTCTGTGCATGCATGGCTTTTCTCGCATGTGCAGTGCTCTCACCGACACCATCTTGGGAACGGCAACATTACTTCCCACATCCGCTCTTAAAGGGACACATAGCGCGGTCCCTTCCAAATACTTTTAAAGCGACAAGCCCTATATAGGGCACGTGTGTGTGTGTGTGTGTGTATATATATATATATATATACACACACACCTAAGGGAAAATTCTTATTATAATGGGACCACTACCAAAATGCAGAGACACCTGGGGAATATACTATATGTATATATATAAATATATATTATATATATATACAGTTTATATAAAATCAAGCTATGCCAATCACACAAGCAATGCAACAGGAAATCCCCACAACTGTGGCAGATAAATAAAAACCTCATTAACTGTCTTGCAGATGTCCACAAACAGAGAATGCATGTCATGCAAGGCCCCCATGCTACATCACCAAAAGGGATTATATTGCCAGACATGTAAAGGGGATAATTCCACCCGGGACATGGACATCCAGAACTCTCACAGGCAAGATTGGCAGGTCGACCCAGTGACAGTAGCCTTCCAGAAAGTCACAGCAGCAATGATGGAGTATCAACAATCATTTATGTTAAAAGTTCTGCAGTGCATGACTTCCCTGAATAACCCCAGGCCATCCACTAGCAGAGCCCCTAGAGAAGAGGCACGCAGGCTAGATAAGGCACAGTTACCACATCATGGCCAGACATCACAACATACCCCAGAGGAATCTGAGGATTCCCAGGGAAAGGAACAAGTGGAGGAGCAAGATACAGGTTCCCCACTAGACAGCGATCATGAGCCCGACCAGGACTACATCCCTGAGGAAAGCCCAGCCAAGACAGACACTCCATTCATAACTTCTAAGCTATTCCCTATAGAAAACATATCAGATCTCATCAAATGGATACGCACCACACTAGGTTTCAAAATTTCTCAACCAGCTCCAGAGAGTGACCTGGACCCAATGCTCCAGATGCCCCCCAAACAGGAAAGCTATTTCCCAGTATACCCAGCACTCGACGATATAATACAGAAAGAATAGGCATTATCCGATCCCACAAGACTTCCAGAAAAGAGAGCACTTGACAGAATGTATCCACTACAGGAAGATGAGGTGAAGGCATGGTGCTCTGCCCCCAAAATAGACCCAAAGATAGCAGAATTAAACAAAAGGACAGTACTCCCCACTGAAGGGACAGCAGCTCTATGGGACCCAGTTGACAAAAGAATGGAGGAGTTACTGAAGAAAATATATGAACTCTCAGGCCAGACAGTGAGAACGTCTACCACAGCATTCTACATGTCCAGAGCAATGATTAGATAGCTAGAGGAAATTGAAAAGAAACTACCTCTAAACTCACAGGAGGCCGAGCTGCTACAACACTCCTTACTAGCAGCAAAATATCGGGGGCACATGTCAGTCAATTTGTTGAAAATCAACACCAGGTCAGCCACGATTGCCAATAGAGTCAGGAGGTCACTATGGCTTAAGCTATGGGATGCGGATAATGAGCCAAAAGCCAGACTACACAAGCTGTCCTTTCAGGGAGAAAGAGTATTCAGAGATGGACTCCAGGACTTCATGAGGCGACGCAGCCAAGGGAAAGACCAAGACATCGATGAGGACTCCGCTTACCTACCATCACACAGGGGCAGGACCTACAGACAAAGAACTAGGGGGACAGGAGATACAATCAGTCCTTTTGAGCCAGACAAAGCTCATATCAGGGAGCGTATGGGCAACAGGGTACCCACCAAAGCAGAGAAAACTCCGCATACCAGAGTAGAGGGGGACAAGCACAGGGAAAATTCACTTCCCAGAGAGGCAGGAATAACAGAAGAACAAATCAATGACTACCCGGGACACAGCATACCACAACTACCATCATTGCAACACAACCCACACATACCCCTAGGAGGCAGACTCCAACGTTTCAGCGAAAAGTGGTCAAATACGACCTCAGACAGGTGGGTCAATGAAGCAATCACAAAAGGGTACTTGATAGAGTTTCAACAACTACCTCAATGAGAACGCTGGAGCATATCCCCATTAGCCACACGGAAGTGGTCAATACAGCAGGTACAAGACATACTAGACTCTCTGATAAGGTCACAAGCAATACGACCGGTACCCCCAGAAGAGACCAGAAAGGGAATCTATTCAATATCCTTTCTGGCACCCAAAAAGACAGGAGACCTCTGGGCAGTACTAGATCTAAAGATGGTTAACAAATATATCACACATAAGACGTTCAAGATGGAGACCATACGTTCCACACTAAGGGCAATAAGACCCGGCGACTACCTAGTGTCAATAGACCTCAAGGATGCCTACCTGCACATCCCCATGAGACCTACACACAGAAAATACCTACAATTTCAAATCTTGGGACAACATTTCCAGTACAGATCTCTACCATTTGGACTAGCGTCTGCACCAAGAGTGTTCATGAAGATGTCCATAGTCCTAGCAGCAAAACTCTGAGAACAAGGAATCCATGTCATTCAGTATCTGGACGACTGGCTAATTCAGGCCAGGTCACCACAGGAGACAAGACAGGTGACCATCCAAACAATTCACACCCTACAAGAACATGGATGGGTGGTAAACAACAAAAAGAGCTGCCTAACACCATCACAACACATAGAACATCTGGGAGCAGACATAGACACAAATGAGGGACTTGTACGGCCAACACAAAACAGAAGACAGAATCTCATAGCACTCACGCACAAACTACTAAACTCTGCAACACCAACAATAGCTCTAGAATCAACAGTCCTGGGATGCATGTCATCATGCATCGACCTGATACCGTGGGCACGATGGCACATGAGGCCACTACAAACCTTCCTATTACAGTACAATTCACCATCAGAGGAAATCTTGCACCATACAATAACACTGGACAGCAAGACAAGGACATCACTACTATGATGGACACACATGGAGAACCTGAGCACAGGAACTCCACTGGAGAGGATACACGACATCACCATAGACACAGACGCATGCCTCCGGTGGTGGGGAGTGGCAATGGGACACAAAACAGCACAAGGCACATGGCCCCCTACAGAAAAGAGACCGCTGAGCAACATATTAGAAATGAGAGCAATACACCATGCACTAACTTCATTCAAGAAACAGAGGGGAAATCAGTACTGATAAGATCAGACAACACAGCCACGATAGCTTACATAGCCAAGCAGGGAGGTACCAAGAGCAGGAAATTACTCAGGGAAACGAACACTATAATGACATGGGCACAAACACACATACTACACCTCACAGCAATACACTTGGCAGGAAAACCGAACACGACAGCGGATTGGCTCAGCAGGGAACAGATACACCCAGGGGAATGGCAGTTGTACCCAACAATATTTCAAAGGATACAACACAAGTGGGGGACCATAACCATGGACCTCATGGCCACCACCAACAACAACAAACAAATGGCCAAATTCTTCTTCAGGTTCAGAGAACCCCAGTCCCAGGGGATAGATGCCCTATCTCTTCCGTGGACACACAACTACTCATATGTGTTCCCACCATTCCCACTGATACCACAAGTACTAGGTAAAGTACGTCAGTCACACAGTATCATAATCCTAGTAGCTCCATACTGGCTGAGGAGAGCATGGTTCACAACCATAACAGCTATGGCAATGGACAGCATGACATTGCCAAACAAAAGGGACATTCTTATTCAGGGACTGATAACACACCTGAACCCAGGCAATCTACAACTCACAGCCTGGCTTCTGATAGGGAGAGATTGCTGAATGCAGGATACCACACTATGGTAATTGACACCATGCTACAATCACGAAGGAACACAACAACCATGGCCCCTAGTGCTCTGCGGCAGAATTTTCTGATTTCTGTGACAGGGCTCCTAGGCTTCTGCAGCTGCATTTTCTGATTTCTGTGGCATGAGTTATTCATTTCTGTGGCAGAATACAGTCCTACCATTGGCTAAAATATGATGTGATGTCATCAATGACATCACCTGCCAAGCATAGAGGAGGGGCTTCAGGATAAACAAGATAGGTATAGGAGCCTGGCACTATGGAAAAACTGTATATCTGAATGAAAATGCACCAAAAACAATGAATTCTGTGGCATGATGCAAATTCTGTGGAAAATTCCACAACCGCAGAATTGCAGAATTCCAGGGGCCTCGACAACAACTTACACGTACTCCAGACAGTGGAACATATTCAGAAAATGGTGCAACGACAGGGAGATAAACCTGTTGCAGATATCCATGGCAGAAATTCTACTATACTTACAACAAGGCCTGGATAAGGGCCTAGCTCCATCCTCACTAAGAGTCCAACTCTCAGCCATCGGAGCAGCACTAGATACAGTTGACGGAACATGCTCCGGTTCACACCCAGATGTCATATGCTTCTTAAAAGCAGCAAGCAACATAAGACCACATATAAGAAACAATGTACCACCATGAGACCTGACATTGGTGCTAAATGCCATTACTAAGCCACCCTTTGAACCAATTACAGACATCACAGACTACTGGGTGGGGCTCAAAGTGGTGTTTCTGGTTGCCATATGCTCAGCTCACCGCATAGGAGAAATAACAGCACTGTCATGCAAAGAACCATTTACAACATTCACACAACAAGGTGTGACGCTTTATACAGTACCCTCATTCATCCCCAAAATTGACTTTACTTTTCACAACAATCAACCAATACAACTGCCAACCTTCTATGAATAACATACAGACAGCCAAGAGAAAAACCTCCACACATTAGATGTCAAGCGAACACTCACAGAATACCTGGACAGAACCGCACACATCCGAAAGACAGAGACTATTCGTCATAACAACAGGACACAAGAAAGGAGCTACGGCAGCCAAGGCCACAATAGCGACCCGGTTAAAGAGGACAATTACAGAATCCTACCAGTTAAGAAACAAGTTTCCACCAGTGGGAATCAAAGCCCATTGAACTAGAGCAATAGCCACATCGTGGCCAGAACAAAATTCAGCAACAGCACAAGAGATTTGCGCAGCGACCACTTGGTCCAATATACATACGTTTACAAGACGCTATAGACTTGACACCGAAATTCCAGTAAAAAATTCCTTTGGATTTAAGGCGCTAATAACAGCTACAGTAAAGGACAAATAAGACTCTCATGAGATTAAGACAATATAAAAAAAATGTTACTTCATGCTCTTCCCACCCAATTTAGTAGGGCACTGCTTTTGAATCACCCTAAGGTAAGGACTGGAGGTGCCATGGATATACAGACAACACAATGGTAGTTTACTTACCTGGCTGGTAAAGGTGATTGTGTTACTGTATATCCACAGCACCTCATCCCACCTGAGGGAGCATGATAGAGCAGATAAGGGCATTTGAGAATAAGGAAACATAAATGCAAAAAAGACATGAATGTGCACACACAAAAAAAATTATTAATCTCATTAAAGTAGTATTAGAACCCTGGACACACTCTCTAGAGTAATGATTACTGTCTGTGCATATACCTAGCAAGTTATTTTACAGCTATGGAAGTATCAAAACTGAAGAAACCCAGGTAGGGTAAGGGGCTTGGTGGAGGACTGAAATCTGAAACTTAGGTCACATGTGCATCAAGCAGCCGATCAGGCATACATAACCCTAAGGTAAGGACTGGAGGTGCCATGGATATACAGTAACACAATCACCTTGACCAGGTAAGTAAACTACTAGTATGCTGTTACTGTTCTTTCTTAAAGTGGGCTCAAAAGCTGTAAAAACTAGAGGCTATAGAAATAAAACAAATTTAATAGCTCGCTATAGTGTTACAAAGAGGAGGGGGAGAACTGCATGTAGCGCTATGAAAAATCTCTCGCTCGTTCGCTCCTTTTGTGACTTTCAGCATTCTGTGATGCAGTGACTAAAGGATAAGACTGGTGAAAATATCACAGGGTACAGGAAATGAAATCCCCTCTATTAAAATCCTGTTTGTCCCTGTAAACACCCTTTCCTTATATAGTGGTATCGCAAAATACGTGTTATCTCATTTTAGAGTGCCACATATTTTCAGGGTGCTCTGTGCTCTCAAACCAGAGGTCATGGGAGTCAAGGGATGAGAACAGACTCTATTTCAAAATTATATACTACAGGTTGGCTGCAAAACCAGAGCAGAAACTGTTAGTGGTGTGAACAATAATCATTTTGTGAATTATTACATATATTGCACAACCCAATACAGCCTTGCATGGTCACCAAATTCTGATCTGGACTTAATCCACACAACCGACACAGTTAAACACTCTCCTTGATCACACTGCCTGTTGAAAAAAAATGGAAAATTGATTGTCCCCCATTGATAACTAAGATGTGTAATGGACTGGGTATGGTGCAACAAATATTTATTATTGTAAGGATTGTCTCTTTGTGATACTTCTGTATGTGACTTATTTTCCACTGGGTCCACTGCTCAGCATCCAGCATCACCACACTGTCCCCTCCTAAATGTGACCCTATTTTTTTTTTTTTTTAAGTCTGCACTGTTAAAAACTTCAAGGACAGCAGATAATGCACTTTCCTCCTGACCTGAACAGGTATGTCCTCCTACTGCTGGATGTGCTGGTACTTGGACTGCATGGGGTTAAATAGGACTGTGCATAGAACACATTGTAATTTGCTGAATTTCACCTCTGCTCCTCCTCTTACAAAATTGTATGGGTGCTGCTACTCTGTCACTTTCACTGTGACTAATTTGATGACCAGTCAGTTCCACCTCTAACTTAAAGATAATTTCATCTCTAAGTTCCTGACACTCAGTCATTTGCTAATGAGACAGTCTGGTAAATAAGGTATTTGTTCCCTTGACCTCTTCTCGGTCCCCTGGAAGGCAGCTTTGTATTTTTTTTTTTAAACATGTAAGTCCTGGTGTCAGGTTCTGCAAATGAACGAGAGAGAGAGAGAGAGAAGAGAGACTGCACAGCCCGTGACAAAGTCAACAAGATTTACCTTCTCTGAGATGATACACTAAGCCTCACTAAGTATATTTTTATGTTGATTGCGCACATGCGCAAGAAACGTGTTGCGGCATGTTTCTCCAGAAGCAGGTTGTGGAGGCGTGGCACTGTTGTGCCCAATGCCCCCACAGCCTGCAAAGGCTTGTCCCCTGTCCCACAATGCCATGGCACTATGCTGCTGACACTAGTACAGTCAGCGTGCCACAACTTTCTAAAATATCAGCCGTTGCAATCAGGGGCCGCCTCGTCATTGCAGCATCAGCCATGGGTTGCAATGAGGGAGCGACCCGTCATTGCAGGGCGGGATGTGGGATCCCTGATATTGTTTGTGAACATGGCGGTGGGTTGCCACCGTGTTCACAAACAATATACCCCCCCACCGTGTTTACTTGCTGATGGGAAGCCCACTCCCCGTCGGCATTCTGTACCCCCCTTGTCGTTCCTGCAGATGGGGTGCCCAATCCCCGTCAGCATAATGATTTCTCCCCCTTTTGTTCCTGCTGACGGGGTGCCCAATCCCAGTCAGCATAATGACACCCCCCCTCTGTTGCTGTAGCCAAGGGGTTGCCCAATCCCCCTCGGCTCCTGCAGCTCCCCTTCCCCTTGCCTTGTTTGCCGGCTGGGGTGCCCAATCCCCTGTCGGCAAACCCACCCCCACAGGTGGCACGCTAGGAGCCCAACCCAGCGTGCCAAAGCAACTGTTAAATTGGAAAGCGGTCCCCGATGTCTTAATTTTGTTTCAACCTGTTAAAAAGGAAAGCGGTCCCTCGTAGTCTCCCTGCCCACCCTCCCACAACCCACCCACCTGCACCCTGCCTCCCCACACCCCCATACCCCATACTTACCTCTGGAGCTTGGTGCGATGATCTTCGCTGGACGAGGAACACGTATGCACTCTTCAAAACCGACCGCGAACTAAGGAAATGCCGGTAAGCTGTATAATGTAATGAATAGGGTTTTTTCAACTTTAGTGCATGTCTCGGGCATTTTGGGGAATTTTTTCACCAAATTTTCAACATGGGTTTTTTTGAACCCCTCTTCATGAATTCTTGAACTATCATGGCGTTAATTGGCCCTGAAAGGTGGTTTCATGGTCACTGCGTGGAATCACCCTTCAGGGCTGATTAACGAAATGACAGTGCCAGTGTTCATGAGGTGGGCTCTCAAAAAGCCTATGTTGCAAATTTGGTGGAAAAAATCCAAAAAAATGACTGTTTTATGAGCGTGCGTTGCGCAGTTGCTAATTACGCTCATAACTTCGCGAATTTACAATATTTTCATGCCAGATTTTCAACATTGGCATTTTGTCACACCTTCTTGTGAGCAGTGCAGCTGTCATTGTTCACATCCTGGCCAAATATGTTTTCCCAGTTCCGGCGCAGAATGGCGCAGTTGTTGTGGGAAATCAGTGTTTAGGACAGATTAAGAAAATGACAGTGACACTGTTCATGAGTAGAGGTCCTAAAATGCCTATGTTGAAAATTTGGTAACGATATTCAATAAAATGACTGTGTTACGAGCGTGCGTTGCGCAGTTGGCATGCACACTCGTAACTTCGTGAATTTATAATATTTTCACTCCAGATTTTCAACATTGCCATTTTCCCACACCTACTTATGAACAGTAAGCTGTCATTTTCCCATCCTGGCTGAAATGTGTTTTCACACTCTTAGCGCAGAATACAGCAGTCGCTGGGAAATCACTGTCTGGGACAGATTAACAATGACAATGATACTGTTCATGAGCAGAGGTCCTAAAATGCCTACGTTGAAAATTTGGTGATGACAGCCCATCAATTGACTGTGTTACGAGTGTGCATTGCGCACTTTCCACGGACCCTTGTAACTTCGCAGATTTGTAATATTGTCACACCAGATTTTCAACAGTGCCATTTTTTTCACACCTCCTTATAAGCAGTACAGCTGTCATTTTTCACATCCTGACCGAAATGTGTTTTCACAGTTCCAGCGCAGAATAATGTGGTCACTGAGGGAAGTCAGTGTTCGGGACAGATTATTTACAGTGGCACTGTTCATGAGCAGAGGTCCTAAAATCCCTATGTTGAAAATTTGGTGACGGAACTCCATAACATAACTGTGTTACAATCGTGCATTGAACTGTTTCCATGCACCCTTGTAACTTCGCAAATTTGTAATACTGTCACACCACATTTTCAACAGTGGCATTTTTTCACAACTCCTTATGAACACTACAGCTATCATGTTTCACATCCTGGCTAAAATATATTTTTGCACTCCTGCTGGACAATAGCACGGTCACTCTGGGAAATCAGTATTTGGGACAGATTAAGATCGACCGAGTGAGAGGGCGGAGTGACTGAGCTCAACTGAGCTCTGTTGGGACTGCTGTGGATTTGTTTGTGGGCAGACAAAAGCCTCAACACAAGAGCCCAGTACAAAAGGGCAGCCTGCAGCACTGGGAGAAACAGGATGAAAGAGCGAGTGAGGGAGGGGGAGTGAGCGAACTCACTGAAGTGCTGTCAGGACTGCTGTGGATTTCTTTGTGGGCAGAAAAAGGTGTCAGTACAGGCAAGGTCCCAGTACAAAAGGCCAGCCTGCAGCGGTGGGAGAAACAGTATGAGCGAGTGACACAAGGGGACTTAGTGAGTTCAACGGAGCTCAATCAGGACAGCTGGGATTTCTTTATGGGCAGAAAATTGCGCCAATGCAGGCAGGAGCCCCGTACAAAAGGGCAGCTTGCAGTGCAGGACTAACAGAATGAGCGATGAGAGAGGGAGACTGTGCAACCTCAACAGAGCTCTGTCGGGACAGCTGCGGAGTTCTTTGTGGGCAGACAAAGGTGCCAATGCAGCCAGGAGCCCCATACAAAAGCGCAGTCTGCGGTGCCAAGAAAAACAGAATGAGTGAGTGACAGAGCAGTAGTGAGTGAGCTCAACGGAGCTCTGCTGTGACTGCTGCAGATTTCTTTGTGGGCAGAAAATGCGGCAATGCAGGCAGGAGCCCAGTACAAATGGCCAACTTGCAGCACCAGCAGAAACGGAATGCGAGAGTGACAGGGGGGAGTAAGCGAGCTCAGTGGAGCTGTGTCGGGACTGCTTCAGATTTCTTTCTGGCCAGAAAAAGCCACCAGTGCAGGCAGGAGCCCACCACAAAAGGGCAGCCTGCAGTGCCAGGAGACACAGAACGAGCGAATGAGGGAGGGGGAGTCAGTGAGCTCAACGGGGCTTTGTTGGGACTGTTGCAGATTAGTTTGTGGGCAGAAAAAGGCAGCAATGCATGCAGGGGCCCAGTGCATAAGGGCAGCCTGCAGTGGTAGGAAAACCAGAATGAGTGAGTGAGTGAGTGAGCTCAACAGAGCTGTATTGTAACTGCTGCAAATTTCTTTGTGGGCATAAGAAAGCAGCAACGCAGGCAGGAACCCAGTACAAAAGGGCAGCCTGCAGCGCCAGGAGAACCAGAATGAGTGAGACAGGTGGAGTGAGCGACCTCAATGGAGCTCTGTCAGGACAGCTGTGGATTTCTTTGTGGGTAGAAAAAGCCACCAACACAGGCAGGAGCCCAGTACAAAAGGGCAGCCTGCAACGCCAGGAGAAACAGAATGAGCGAGTCAGAGAGGGGGAGTCACTCACCTCAATGGAGCTCTGTCGGGACAGCTGTGTAGTTCTTCCTCAGCAGAACAAGGTGCCACCGCAGGCAGCATCCCACTACAAAAGAGCAGCCTGCAACACCGGGACCGACAGACTGAGCCAGTGACAGAGGGCCACTAATCGAGCTCAACAGACCAACGCAATCAACATTCAGCATTGACAAATGCTTATTTTATTTACAGTTATGTTGTGTGGCTACTGGTTAAATCAGTGTGCTATAAATAACGCACTGTATGCAGTAACTTTTATAATAAATACAACCCAATTCATATTATACTTTATATGGGACATTCACATTACTATTTACATTTTGAACCATTATTCACTGTCTGTCATTTGTAGCACAATGATTATATCAAGTAGCCATAGAAACATAATTGTAAATAAAAAAGATATTTAGTGAGGCTTACTGTATCGTCTCAGAGAAGAGAAATCTAAAATGCCGCTTTCACTTTAAAACATGTTTGACCACAGGACTGTCATGGAGTGAAAACCATTTTCAATAATGTATCAAGGCAGCAAATAAGTCATTCATAGCAGGATATACTGGCATGGAAGGAAGGTAAATCCACATATAAAATATATCTGCTTGTTTAACATACATTTCCAATAAAAATGAACCATTGCAAAAAGGGCTATGCTTAATAGATTTTAGTTGCATAGTACATTTAAATGTCTGTCACTGCTGAGCTACTCAGTCAGTATAGGCAAGAAGACTCAATTATTTTTGTTCACCAGACTTACATGCATTCTTGTTTAACATGTATTTCCCCAGACCTCTTCACATTCCCCTGCTGGCAGAATTGCTCTGCCTGTCTTATTTTCTTTCTGTTTACAGTCATTGTAGTTAGAGAAAAAAATCGGAAGAAAACTTTGTAGTTTTTATGTTCACTTGCGCGCATGTGCAAGGAACATTTTGGGAGAGTAGCACACTTTGGAGGTGTGTCTGTCCCTTGCAATCCACTGCTCCTTTGAGCAGACGTGGTGTTCCTGCACCAATGGGTGTGGGAGCTGTGTATGACAGCGGTGGTCTTCGCTTCAAAGAAAACCACCACCATCATGCAACACCACTCACGCCCGCCCCAAAATCTTTGCCATGCTGAGGAGCCCACCCCAGCATGGCGAACATCCGCATCATCTGCCGGGGTGCCTAATCCCTATCGGCTCCGGCGCCCCCTCAGCCATCTTCTGCCATGCTGGGCCCACCCCAGCGTGACAAATGTCCGCATCATCAATAGTAAAAAAAAAAACCTGCAAATTAAAAACCATCCCACAGTCTCCCCACCCCCTCCACAACCCGCACCACCCACTGCGCACCAGCCTCCCCACACCCCTCACCCCATACTTACCTCCGGGCTCGGTAGCGATCTTTAGTGGATCGGGAACACGTCTGCACTCTTCAAAGCCGACCGCAAACTGAGAAATGCTAGTAAGCTGTATAATGGGCTAGAAAGGGGTTTCAACTTTGTGCATGTCTCAGACATTTTTGGGAATTTTGCACCAAATTTTCAACATGGGGTTTTGGGACCCCTTCTCATGAATGATGTCACTGTCATGGCCTTATTAGGGCGAAGGGTGATTTCGCAGTCACTGCATGAAATCACCCTTTGAGCCGAATATGCCATGACAATGAAACATCATTCATGAAGAAGTCCCAAACCCATATTGAAATTAGTCAAAATACAAAATAACTGTTTCTGGCGTCGTTGCACGAGTAGCCTCACGATGCTCGTAAGTTCACGAATTTTCAATATTTTCACTCCAGATTTTCAACATTGCCATTTTACCACACCTCCTTATGAGCAGTACAGCTGTCATTTTTCACATCCTGCCCAAAATGTGTTTCCGCCCATGTAGCGCACAATGGCGATCGGTGTGCAAAATCAATGTATGGGACACATTAAGAAAATCACAGTGACACTGTTCATGAGCAGAGATCTTAAAATGGCTATGATGAAAATTTGGTGAAAAAATTCCTAAAAATGACTGTTTTGCGAGCATGCGTTGCGCAGTTCCTACGCACGTTCGTATGTTTGTGAATTTTCAATATTTACACTCCATATTTTCAACATTGCCATTTTACCACACCTTCTTATGGGTAGTACAGCTGTCATTTTTCACATCTCACCCAAAACATGTTTTCTTCCATGTAGCGCACAATGACGCAGTTGGTGTGCGAACTCAATGTATGGGACACATTCAGAAAATCACAGTGACACTGTTCATGAGCAGAGGTCTTAAAATGGCTGTGTTGAAAATTTGGTGAAAAAATTCCTAAAAATTACTGTTTTATGAGTGTTCATTGCGCAGCTCCTATGCATGCTCTTAAGTTTGCAAATTTTCAATATTTTCACTCCACATTTTCAACATTGCCATTTTACCACACCTCCTTATGAGCAGTTCAGCTGTCATTTTTCACATCTTGCCCAAAATGTGTTTCCGCCCATGTAACGCACAATGGCACAGTTCGTGTATGAACTCAGTGTATGGGACACATTAAGAAAATCACAGTGTCACTGTTCATGAGCAGAGATCTTAAAATGGCTACGTTGAAAATTTGGTGAAAAAATTCCTAAAAATAACTGTTTTACGAGCATGTGTTGTGCAGTTCCTATGCACGTTCGTAAGTTTGTGAATTTTCAATATTTTCACTCCAGATTTTCAACATTGCCATTTTACCACACCTCCTTATGAGCAGTACAGCTGTCATTTTTCACATCTTGCCCAAAATGTGTTTCCACCCATGTAGTGCACAATGGCGCAGTCGGTGTGCGAAATCAATGTATGGGACAATGTAAGAAAATCACAGTGACACTGTTCATTAACAGAGGTTTTAAAGTGGCAATGTTGAAAATTTGGTGGAAAAATTCCTAAAAATGACTGTTTTACGAGCGTGCATTGCACAGTTCCCACGCACACTTGTACCTTTGCGAATTTTCAATATTTCCACTCCAGATTTTAAACATTGCCATTTTACCACACTTCCTTATGAGCAGTACAGCTGTCATTTTTCACATCCTGCCCAAAACGTGTTTCTGCCTATGTAGCACATAATGGGGGTAACAAAAAGGTCATGCTGAAAATTTATTGTGCAAATACCAGCAATCGCACAGGGCATTAGGGTAAAGCACCATACGTGCCAAACACCACTGCACATACCTGCAAGTGAACGCTCGGCATTGACAAATGCTTGTTTTTAAACATGTAAGTCCTGGGGTCTGGTTCTGCAACAGAGACAGACAGACAGACAGAGACTGTACAGCCTGCGACAAAATCAGCAAGATTTGCCTTCTCTGAGATGATAAACTAAGCCTCACTAAATATATTTATTTATAATTATGTTGTGTGGCTACTGGTGTAATCAGTGTGCTATAAATGGTGCATTGTATGCAGTAACTTTTATAATAAATACAACCCAATTCATATTATTCTTTATATGGGACATTCTGTAAGGTCCTGTATTTTATGCAAAATTGTCCTGCAAATATACTGCAGGGCATAGCATTTTCTATGTACCAAGTGTACATCACAAGCTTATTCACGATAATGT
Organism: Neoceratodus forsteri; assembly: GCA_016271365.2. Classification (NCBI taxonomy): domain Eukaryota; kingdom Metazoa; phylum Chordata; order Ceratodontiformes; family Ceratodontidae; genus Neoceratodus; species Neoceratodus forsteri. The sequence goes on along the minus strand of JADMNL010000035.1, from coordinate 24,251,615 downwards.
GCTGTATGGACAGGTGATTGCATGGAAAGCTACTTGTTCCACTTCTGCAGTTGTTAATGCAATAAGTAATGAATTTTACCAAAGATACAGGGACAGAGAATACACACACCAGATAATACATGGTGTCCTTGCCAGAGTAGCAACGTTAAGCAGAGTACATTTCATGAAGTACAAGGAGCCAGTGAGGGAGTATGAAAATTGCCCTTTGTCTTATACTATGGCCCACTTTCTATGTGTGTCCTCTGTTTTTCACCACCATTACTATTCATCCCCCCCCTTCTTAGTACGAGCTTACGCATGGTATTATTTCCATCCCTTGTTTATCAACCCATTCCTTACACTTTGCATATCCACATTGGCCATGGACAGTATCATTGTGAATAACAAAAGTTGACATCATCCAGGAATGCTGCACTTAGAATTTCATTTATGCCTGTTTCATTCTCTGTCATAAGCAAGAAATCTAACGGATGACTACTAATTGCAGACTTTACCAGTATGTAAAAAAAAAAAAAAAAAAAAAGACAGCACAAAAGAGGAAAGAATGGTTATTTACATTTCTATGCACCTAAGGAGGCATCTTGGCCATTTATCCTGTCTCACAGTTATCCTCATGGTTTTTTGTAGTAATCATTTTCTTTCATCCCATTTCTAAAATGACAAAGTCAACATCTTGGCAAGCAGAAAAGAACAGACAATAGTTATGAACATTTCTCTGTCACTAAAGAGTCACCTTGAGCACTTATTCTGAAAGTGTAAAGAACCTACATAACTGACGTTATCATGTTGAGTGATTGAAGAGGAAGGAGGAGCTATAGAAACAGAGTGTGTGTTGCGCAGTTTGCACGCACGCTTGTAAGTTCGCGAATTTTTAATATTTTCACTCCAGATTTCCAACATTGCCATTTTCCCACACCTACTTATAAACAGTAAAGCTGTCATTTTTTTCCCATCCTGGCGAAATGCTTTGTTTTGGCACTTCGCGCTAGAATACAGCCGGTCGCTGTAGAAATCACTGTCCGGGACAGATTAAGAAAATGAGAGTGATACTGTTCATGAGCAGAGGTCCTAAAATGCCTATGTTGAAAATTTGGTGATAATACCCCATCGAATGACTGTGTTACAAGTGTGCATTGCACACTTTCCACGCACCCTTGTAACTTTGCAGATTTGTAATATTGTCACGCCACATTTTCACCAGTGGAATTTTTCCACACCTCCTTATGAGCACAAGATGATACCATCATTGTCTGCACAATTAATTATGAGCTACAGATAGACAGAATACTGTTGTGCAACACGATTTACCAGTTGACAGTTACAGCAAATCTTCATAATTTGTGTTTAATTTTATATGATCAAATTCCTTTTAAAACATAATATTGCCATTTTCCTGTACATGCAAACATTTCCTCCTTGCAGAGGCAGGGCATCAAATACTAAAATATTTTTTACTAATTCTTTATTCAAAGGTTTTTTCCCTCTGTTCTTTTTATAGCTACCACTGTTACTGTGATATGAAACTGTTGCAGTCATGTATTAATACAAAATGCAAGAATACTGCAGTGCCTGATTGTTTCATGAAAGTGTTCCAAGAATGTATGGCTATAAAAGTTCAGATTGCTACAATGTTGAATATTGCACATTCAGACTAATGTGTATGACCAACATGAAATATTCTACAGAAACTACACTATTCATCTACTAGTAAAATGTGAACTTTGGCGTTATGTCATTGGATATGTAACATAACCAAATGTCAGTTTTCCTGCTGACATTCTTTTTTATGTTGATTGCGCGCATGCGAAAGAAACAGGTTGTGACAGGTTTATACAGAAGCAGGTTGTGGAGGCGCGGCACTGTTGTGGCCAATGCCCCCACAGCCTGCAGAGGCTTGCCCCGGTTCCCCCAATGCCGTGGCACGCTGCTGCTGACACTAGTTCAGCCAGCGTGCCACAACTTTCTAAAAAAACAGCAGCTGCAATCAGGGTCCGCCTCGTCATTGCAGTGTCAGTCATCCGCTGCAATGAGGGAGTGACCCGTCATTGCAGGGCGGGATGTAAACCCCTGAGATTATTTGTGAACATGGCGGTGGCTTGCCGCTGTGTTCACAAACAATATAACCGTCCCCTCCACCATGTTTAGTTGCCGACGGGGGCCCCAATCCCCATCAGCATTCTGTGCCCCCCTCTGGTTTTGTTCCTGCCAATGGGGTGCCCAATCCTCATCGGCTGTTGTGGTCCCCTGTTTGTTTTGCTGCCGATGGAGAGCCCTCCCCGTCGGCATGCTGCTCACCCCCCTTTTGTTCCTGCCAATGCGGTGCCCCAATCCCGTCGGCATAGCGATACCCCCCCTTCGCCGATGGGGGTACCCAATCCCATCAGCTACTGCCCCAAAGAAGAAAGCCTTTGCTGGCACGCAGGAGCCCACCCCAGTGTGCCAGAGGCCCTGCAAAGTAAAAAACAGTCCCGCAATGTCTGTTTTCCCCCTGGAAAGCAGGAACCGTCCCTTGGCATCACCCTGCCTCCCACCCGCACCCACCACTGCATGCCCTGCCTCCCCACCTCCCCTCACCCCATACTTACCTTAGGAGCTCAGTCGGCGATCTTCAGTGGACCGGGAACACATCTGCACTCTTCAAAGCCGACCCTTGAACTGACGAAATGCTGGTAAGCTGTATAATGTAATACATAGGGGTTTTTCAACTGTACTGCACATCTTGGGCATTTTTGGGAATTTTTTTCACCAAATTTTCAACATGGGGTTTTCCGGACCCCTCCTCATGAATTCTTGAACTGTCATGGCGTTAATCGGCCCGGAAAGGTGATTTCGGGGTCACTGCAAGGAATCACCTTTCGGGACTGGTTGATGAAACGACAGTGCCAGTGTTTATGAGGTGGGCTCTCAAAAAGCCTATGTTGCAAATTTGGTGGAAAAAATCCAAAAAATGACTGTTTTATGAGCGTGCTCTGCGCAGTTGCTACACACGCTCATAACTTCTTGACTTTGCAATATTTTTATGCCAGATTTGCAACATTGGCATTTTGTCACACCTCTTTGTGAACAGTACAGCTGTCATTGTTCACATCCTGGCGGAAATGTGTTTTCACACTTCTGGCGCAGAATAGCGTGGTTGCTGTGGGAAATCAGTGTTTGGGACAGATTAAAAAAATGACAGTGACACTGTTCATGAGTAGAGGTCCTGAAATGGCTATGTTGAACATTTGGTAATGATACTCCATAAAATGACTGTGAATAACAGCGTGCGTTGCGAAGTTTGCACGCGCTAAGTTCAAGTTCACATTATAATATTTTTACCCAGATTTCCAACATTGCCATTTTCCCACACCTACTTATGAACAGTAAAGCTGTCATTTTTTCCATCCTGGCCAAAATGTGTTTTTGCACTTCCAACGCAGAATACAGCGGTCGCTGTGGGAAATCACTGTCCGGGACAGATTAAGAAAATGAGAGTGATACTGTTCATGAGCAGAGGTCCTTCAATGCCTATGTTGAAAATTTGGTGATAATACCCCATCGAATGACTGTGTTACAAGTGTGCATTGCACACTTTCCACGCACCCTTGTAACTTCGCAGATTTGTAATATTGTCATGCCACATTTTCACCAGTGGAATTTTTCCACACCTCCTTATGAGCAGCACAGCTGTCATTTTCCACATCCTGACCGAAATGTGTTTTCACAGTTCTGGCGAAAAATAACACAGGCGCTGTAGGAAATCACTGATTGGGACAGATTAAGAAAATGACAGTGGTACTGTTCATGAGCAGAGGTCCTAAAATGTCTATGCTGAAAATCGGGTGATGAAACTCCATGACATGACTGTGTTACAAGTGTGTGTTGACCTGTTTTCCCACACCCTTGTGACTTTGCAATTTTGTGATATTTTCACCCCACATTTTCAACAGTGGCATTTTTCCACACCTCCTTATGAACAGTACAGCTGCCATGTTTCACATCATGGCTACAATGTGTTTTTGCACTCCTGCCACAGAATAGCATGGTCTCTATGGGAAATCACTGTGTGGGACACATTAAGATCGAATGAGTGAGAGGGGGGAGTGACCGCGCTCAACTGAGTTCTGTTGGGACTGCTACAGATTTGTTTGTGGCAGAGAAAGGGCCCAACGCAAGAGCTGAGTACAAAAGGGCAGCCTGCAGCACTGGGAGAAACAGAACGAGAGAGCGAGTGAGGGAGGGGGAGTGAGCGAACTCACCAGAGCTCTGTCAGGACTGCTGCAGATTTCTTTGTGGGCAGAAAAAGGCATCAATGCAGGCAGAGGCCCAGCACAAAAGGCCAGCCTGCAGCGGTGGGAGAAACAGTACAAGCAAGCGAGACACGGGGACTGAGTGAGCTCAACGGAGCTCTGTCAGGACTGCTGCGGATTTCTTTGTGTGCAGAAAAAGGCACCAATGCAGGCAGGAGTCCCATACAAAAGGGCCGCTTGCAGCGCCAGGACAAACAGACTGAGCATGTGAGAGAGGGAGACTAAGCGACCTCAACACAGCTCTGTCAGGACAGCTGTGGATTTGTTTGTGGGCAGAGAAAGGGCGCAACATAAGAGCCCAGTACAAAAGGGCAGCCTGCAGCACTGGGAGAAACAAAACGAGACAGCGAGTGATGGAGGGGGAGTCAGCGAATTCACTGGAGCTCTTTCAGGACTGCTGTGGATTTCCTTGTGGGCAGAAGACGGTATCAATGCAGGCAGAGGCCCAGTACAAAAGGCCAGCCTGCAGCAGTGGGAGAAACCGTACGAGCGACTGAGACAGGAGGACTGAGTGAGCTCAATGGAGCTCTGTCAGGACTGCTGTGGATTTCTTTGTGGGCAGAAAGAGGTGCCAATGCAGGCAGGAGTCCCGTACAAAAGGGCCATTTGCAGAGCCAGGACAAACAGAATGAGCGTGTGAGACAGGGAGACTGAGCCACCTCAACAGAGCTCTGTTGGGACAGCTGTGGATTTGTTTGTGGGCAGACAAAGGTGCCAGTGCATGCAGGGGCCCAGTACAAATGGGCAGCCTGCACTGGTGGGGAAACCAGAATGAGCGAGTGACAGAGGGTGAGTGAGTGAGCTCAACAGAGCTGTATTGTAAGTGCTGTGAATTTCTTTGCGGGCAGAAGAAGGTGGTAACGCAGGCAGGAGTCCAATGAAAAAGGGCAGCCTGCAGTGCCGGCAGAAACGGAATGAGTGAGTGAGAGAAGGTGAGTGCATGAACAAGCTAAACGGAGCTTTGTCAGGACTGATGCAGATGTCTTTGTGGGCAGACAAAGGCGCCAACAGAGGCAGGAGCCCAGTACAAAAGGGCAACCTACAGCGCCAGGACAGACAGAAAGAGTGATTGACACAGGGGGAGTGTGCGACTTTAATGGAGCTCTGTTGTGACTGCTGCGGATTTCTTTGTTGGCAGGAAAAGGTGCCAACGCAGGCAGGAGCCCAGTACAAAAGGCCACCCTGCACTGCCGGCATAATGGAATGAGTGAGTGAGAGGGGGGGAGTCAGCAGGCTCAACAGACCTGTGTCAGGACTGTTGCAGATTTCTTTGTGGGCAGAAAAAGTCCCCAACAGAGGCAGGAGCCCAGTACAAAAGGGCAGCCTGCAGCACCAAGAGAAACAGAATGCACGAGGGAGAGAGGGGGAGTGAGCTACCTCAACGGAGTTCTGTCAGGACAGCTGCAGAACTCTTAGTGGGCAGAACAAGGTGCCAACGCAGGCAGGAGCCCAGTACAAAACAGCAGCCTGCAGCACTGGATGAAACAGACTGAGTGACTGACAGAGGGTCGGTGAGCGTTGTCAACACACCAGCGCAATCAACATTTGGCATTGACAAATGCTTGTTGTGACAGTCACAAGTAAGCAATAACCCACAACAGGGAGTGCTGTTAGTGGGGATTAATCAACACTCTGGGTGCGTTGTGAGGCACAAGGCCGCAGGCCAAGTGTCCTCACAGCACCCAGGGTGTTGATTAATCCTCAATAACCGTACACCCTGGAGTGGGTTATTGCGCTTATAACATGGGATAAATTTGGAGAAAATTGGACAATAACTGCTCTTATAAGAAAGAAAACATGTTAGAACTATTTAGTGTTCTTCCACTATTTTTGGCCATGGAACTACAGTTTTCTGTGTTCTGCCACAGTAAAAATAGTTCCACACACAGAAATTTGTGATAAAAAGGCCTCCACATTTCAATCAAGGAGCTGCCTGAACTTCATACACACAGTCTACATGTATTGTGTGCTGAAAGACAGAGAGCACTGTCTTTCTTTTTGCCCATCACTGGACACATTGTCACTCTGTGTCTTACATTAAGTGGTTACTTAATGTGCTGCTCTGTGTGTTGACAAATCCAGAAAACATGACACACATTATACTGAATAACTGCTGGCACACATATTGATGACAATGTACAATTCTGGAAGCAGTTTCATGATATAAGCTGCTGCCACTCACCTCAATCATTGACATCGCACTGTCGGAAGACATGGGGCCACTTCATTAACTCTAATGTATGGTTCTCTCCACGGTGCAGCAGAACAACCGGGGGGGGGTGAAGTAGGAGATGCTCGGTGCGGCCACTATAACTCTTGGCAAGTGCACACTGATGCAGCTTTTCAATGCTCTGTTCCATGAAGAAGTCGATAACTCTTCCTACATTTTCATGACTCGGGAATAGACAGGCACATACAATGGACTGTAGTATGGGTAATCACTCAGCACTGACACACAAACCAGTTCCGGTTGACTAGAACATGTTATTTCAGTAACAGTGATGTCTCTGTTTTTCCGCACTTTACTGCAATGCTGTGACAATGCTGAGGCTACACATTTTGTGTGACAGGATGCACTTCCAGTGGGCGGGTGAGTGGGAACTGTTTTTTATGCTGCACGGATAGCACCCTATCTCTGACTGTGTGTGTCACACATGTATTAGCAGTGTGGATAGGTTGCAACTAGTACAGATAAGTGTGACTTGCATTTTGGAACTTTCCTGGAAGTTATGACACTCCTGAGCATTGCATTCTGTGGCGAGTACTATACTTCAGTTACCGACAAATTTCAAATGCTGCCACACACCTATGAAATAGGGCAGGATTTTTATTGGTACCACTAATACAAGATACATATTCTGCTTGCCATCCACATTGTTCTGCTCTGCTCTACTTTACAATGACTTCTTCAGTGGTTGCTATGCTGCGTCCCTACTACATTTCTCTGCTCACTTTCTGCATTTATATTTATTTTTTTTTATTTAGTTTTTGTTGACCTGGTAAGTACACTAGACAAATCCTGCCTATTTTCAGGCATGACCCGAGGGAGGGGGAATACAGATGAATGCCAACTGACCTTGAACCAGATTAAGCTGTTTGTGGTATTTTTAGTGAATGAGGGAAATCTGGCCAGGACACCGGGGAAATTCTCCTACTCTGTTGGAGGTGGACATTGTGATGCTGTGCTCACTGAATCAGAGTTTGCTGAGGCATTGAGGAGTGAGGACGTGTGGAAGACTGTGGTGCTGATCACCTCCTCAGCCTTCCTTCTTCTGTTAGTGATCAATATGGCTTCGGATGATTTTTTTGGAAGAGACTGCTTCTATCAAGATAGCTCAAGTATGTAATACTGAAGATCCTACCTTTGTGCAAGCTGAGTCTATGCTTGGTATGGTTACATCGAAAGACGAAATTCGTCAACAGTTGGCCCAGGAAGAGAGTCGGTACCTGGCTATACGGAACCGCTTGATGTGGGATTTGGAAAGTGCACGGGAATCTAGTGGTGAGGTACAGGAAGAGGAAGTGGTGCTCCTTCCTCGATGCGATGACCGAATGCAAGTTGTTGTGACCGGAGAATCTGATATGGCTCAATCGGTGGATTCTGAAACAGTTCTTTCCCCCCTGGCTCTTTCAGACAGCGCAGTGAGTACATTTTGTTCAGGCTCTATGCCTATGGAGTCTGCTGTCTCGCATTGTGATTTGACTGCTTTACAAAGTTCTCCTCTGTGTTCTCAGCCTGGCAGTGCTCTTTTCTCATCCCAGCCTACTATTTTGGAATCCCCTATACTTGGACATGACTCTGCACAACAGTGTTCTGTTGCTGCTTGTACAGTTGATACTTGTTTATCTGCTGATCTTCAGCAGTCTGATTTTTCCTTGCCAGCTTCTCAAATTAGTGCTATTCCTGAAAGGAATGTTGCGGCTCCTGAGGCATGGGTTTCTCAGGCATTGGAAGCAGCAGGATGGGTTAAGTCTCCTGATGGTACAGGGCGGGATGCAAATCTTGTACCCTCAGCTTCTGCCAAGCTTTTTGTGGATTCTGAGCAGGCTGCTCTATCCACTGTTTCTCTCCCTTTGGGTCAAGGTTCCGCTGTAGCACAATCTCAACCCTTTGCTATGCACTCCTCTAAATCTCTCCTAGATGATATTAAATGCTTAGAAGGGGAATCTTCTTCATTGGAACCCCCCCTGAGGTCTTTCAGCCTACTACTCAACATTTGTCCCCAGCAGGTCCTGCTGCAGTTCTTATGGAGCCTGTACCTGCATCAGCTACTGCACCTTCAGTATGGCATACAGGCATCAAGGAGAAGCTTTTTCCTGCAACTTTTGGGCTTTCCTCTGAACCGGCAGCACAGCGTAATGCAGTGCATTTGAAGTTTAGGGGTCCTGTGTCTGAGGTTCCTAACAGACAATTTGTTGGCTGGGACTTATTGAAGGGGAGTATGAAATTCTACGCCTATGAGATTTACGCTCTCATTCATATGCCTGGAGATTCTGTTTTTGACATTAGTTTTAAACATTCTGTTGGTTTAGATAGGTTTTGGAAACAATTTCAGCTTCTTAAACATACTCCCTTATGGAGCCCCTTTATTGCTATTCCTTTGACTTAACCTGTCTCTAAGAAAATTACAGTTATGTTTCGTAATGAAGGAGTTAATGTAGCAGATATTACTTATTGGTTACAGCAGCATTGTGTAGTTAAAGGACATCTGGAACCTATCCTGGGTGATGAATGCTTATGGACTGGGGGATGGAAGTTTTTGGTAGATTTAAGATTGGAAAATGGCTTAACACAGCACCTGCCTAATTGTTTCTTTCTGGGGAGGGACAGGGGGGTAATTTTTTTACACGGGTCAGCCATGGGCCTGTTATAAGTGTGGGGTTTTGGGTCACCTAAGTAATGTTTGTGATCAGCAAAAGTGTGGCCTATGTGGTGACTTGGGGCATATTGGCACACATTGTAGGAATCCTCCTAAGTGCAATTTATGTGATGAATTGGGTCATACTTTTTGACTCTGCTCTTGGGCTTCCCACAATAGTACGGATCCAGCTATTAGAGCAGAACAGGATGTATATGTGGCAACGGCCCAGAAAGAGGGTCAGAAACTTCAGGCTTTAATTACTCATCCCCAGGCCTCTCCTTTGATCCCCCCCAAACCTTTGGTCCCTTTAGAAACCCTTTCTGCCTCTATTGTAGCTGTTTCTTCTGAGACTTTTCCTGTGTTGGAATAGGAGCCAGCTTCTGGTTTATCAGTTCCAGATATTCCTGTGATATCTACAGTTTTGCAAGTAGAAGATCCTACTGTATGTGACATGGATCAGGGTCCCCTTTCAGGCCTCTCTAATCCTATGATCCTATCAAACATGCCTCCTCCAGATGTGCAGCAAGAGGCCCCTTTTTCATAGAATGACTCGCTCCAAAGCTAATAAAATTTTGTTGGAAACTTCTATTGATTTTGACCCTCTTCCTTTACAAAAGACCTACACGCCATTGCAGGATCATGAAGAAGAAGATGATGGTTTGACATCAGATATTTCTTCAGTGACCTCTTCCCATACAGACACAATTTTAGACCTTGGTGTCTGAGATAAACCCAAGCCAAAGAAATGAAAGAAGAGCAAATGATGTGTCTTTAGTGGCATAGTCTGTTTTCTTTTCTTGTGCTTTCCCATCTCCTTAAACATCTTTATTCATGGATAAAGGAGTGGTTCTGCTTACCATTAATGTTAATAGCATTAAAAATTCCCACAAAAGACAAGTAACTTTTGCTAGTCTAAGGGAATGTCGGGGTAATACATTATTGTTGCAGGACACTAGGTTACATTCCTTGTTTCAACTGAAAGCAGCTGAAAAAGATTGGAGATGGGGTATTTCCTTATGGTCTTTGGGTGAGGATGTCTGTGATGGGGTGGGTATTTTATTTGCTGACATTACTATTCGGATTCTGAAGGTTTTTAATATTTTTCCAGGAAGAGCACTGTTGGTGGATTTTGTTTATTCAAACTGTGTTTATCATTTAATTAATGTCTATGCTCCCCAACAAAAGGCTGAAAGGGCAGCTTTATTTAATAGTATCTCTCCATATCTCCATACGTCTAAACTGGTATTGTGGGGAGGTGATTTTAATTGTGGCCTGGGTCCACAGGATTGGGGTAGGAGGACTCAAAGCATTTTTTGTGATATTAACATGCTTAATGAGGTGATTACACGTAATAATCTGGTTGATGTTTATGATATTTTACATATTTCCCCATCACATACATTCTTTAAGGGAGTTTTGTCCACCCGAATAGATTTTTGGCTTGTATCTCGCAGACTTACCTGTTCGGAGGTTGCTCTTTTGCCTATGGAAACTTCGGATCACTTGGTTGTACAACTTCGAATGGGCCCGTATCAGCAACTTCCTATGGGCCAAGCTTACTGGAAGCTCAATGTGGGTTTATTGTCTGATCCTGTCACTGTGAGTCAGGTACATGACTTATTTGCTGCACATGCTGATCTTTGCTTTCTATATGATAGCCTGATTGAATGGTGGGAGGATATTAAATTAGACTTGAAATTGTTATTTCTTCATGTTTCAAAACATCAAGCTAGAAGTCATTATTTAGAATATTTAGGATATAGGGCTCAATACATTAAGCTTCTGGGTCAGGTGTCAGTTTTGGATGAGTCCTCTTTATTGAAACTTCAAGATATTAAACTTAAAATGTGTAATTATTTAAAATCCAGAGAAGATAAGAGTTATTCCAAGCAAAAATATCTCATTTCTGGTACCAAGCAACAAGTGAATCCCTATGATATTTCTTCACAGAGTTCGGAACGGTTCGGTATGTCTGTTTTGAAGGATACTGAAGGCACACAGGTGCATGATGTGAGGGGTCTTTGTCATGTAGTCCAAGCTTTTGTTACTTCTAAATTTCAGGATGTTCCTCCAGCTTTACCTAGTTCTTTTCTTCATGATTTAGGTATTCCTTCCCTATTACCTGCGGATCGAGAGACTTTGGTGTCCCCTATAACTATAGAAGAAATTTCATTAGCTATTGCTAAATTATCTACTCGTACTACCCCAGGAATAGATGGTATTCCTAATGAATTTTATCAATTTTTTTCTGATAGTGTACTACCTTGGTTACAAGTCCCTTTTCAGTCTATTTAGTTGGAAAATAGGCTTACTCCTAGTATGAGTAATGGGATTATGGTTTTTCATTATAAAAACAAAGGAGATTCTAAACAGCTCTCGAACTGGAGATCTATTAGTCTTTTGACTTCTGATTATAAGATTTTTGCCATGGTTTTGACAAATAGACTTTCTAAGGTGGCAAGGCACCTGCTTTTTTCAATGCAGGTGTGTGCAGTTCCTGGTCATAATATTGTACATAATTTGAATTATTTACGTGAATTGGTTGAGCAAGGTCTGTCTAATTCTCTGTCTGGTTATCTTTTGTCCCTTGATCAACAAACTGCATTTGATGCCATTTGTCATGAGCACATTTGGGCAGTTTTAAAGTTTTATTGTATTCCTGCACATTTTATTAATTTGTTGGTTATTATGTATTCTGAGTCACTGTTTACTCCCTTGGTGAATAGGTATTTGGGTGTCCCTATACATCTTAATATTGTAGTGTGGCATGGGTGTCATTTAAGCCCTCTGTTATTTGTTTTTGGGCTTGATCCTGTTTTACGGCGAATAGATGCGGATTCACAGGTGGTGCCTATTTCTTTGGTAAAGGATGGTGCATTTCATAAAGTTTTGGCGTATGCTGATGATTGTATATTTACTGTGGCTGATTTAGATTCTGGTATAAGAGTTCTTCAGGTTTTTCAGGAACTACAATCAGCTACTGGTATACAGATTAATTTTTTGAAAAGTAGGCTATTGGTGTTAGGTTCTGCTCTAATTCCAGATTCATTTGCAATACCGATAGTTCAGGGTAATGTAAAATTACTGGGTATATATTATGGCACTTCTATGGCCCCTCAATGTAATTGGGTTATGGTCTTTGATATAGATCAGCAGAAGGCAGCTAAGTGGCAATCATGGAAGATGTCACGGAAGAAAAGAGTATTTCTTCTCCGCTCTTATATTACTCCAGTTTTTTTGTATGTCTCGCATGTGTTTCCTCTTCCTTTCAGTATGCATACCAAGATTATGGGCCTCTTTTTTTCCTTCTTATGGGGGAGTCGGTTAAATCCTGTTAAACGAGCACATACGTACAGGCCTTAGAAATCAGGGGGCCTTAATATGATACAGCCTTTGGTGTTTTTTGGGGGAGAATTTTTTTTTATAGTACCATTCATCCAATGTTACTGGATAATGATGGTATGGGAACTTTGTGTATGAGTTTATGGGGAACAGAATTCCTAACAGCCTGGGGAGGGGGTAAATGGCATCAGTCAGAAAAATTACTGCCAGATTATGTTCGAATAACTTTAAAATATATCAGATTGTGGACAATTGAACTTTTTTGGTTTATTTCACATGAAAAAAAATCATTCTATACTCATATTGTAAATTTTTGTTTTTTTGAAGATCATTTGTGTATGGTTCCTACTACTGTAAATACTGATTTGTTACTTGCTAGTATGATTGATCCCAGAATCCCCCAAAAAATGCAAGATGTTGTTTGGCTTTGTGGACACCAGAAGCTTAATGTACGAAATAATCAAAAATATAAGCAGTTAGGTGACAGGTATTGCTATGAACCGTCCTGTTCAGGGTGTCTAGAAACTATACATCATTTGTATTTTGATTGTTTTCATGTGCAGGGTTTATGGTCTACATTGGCCATCATGTGGGGTGAATCATTGTTTCAATTTATGACATATGATATTTTAATTCTGGGACAAATTGCCACAGAATGGCATAAATGGCATCAGAGCACAGTCTTTGTAATTTTGGCTTGCCTTAAATGGGCCATATTGCATGCTAGATGTTTGCGATGTCTCCAAGCTAAAACTGTCCTGATTCAAGATGTTTTTTTTCGTATTCAGACTGATTTGGATAATTTATATGAGTATGAGTTCCATACTCTGGGGTCTGATGTAGGGCATCGTTTATGGCATCATATTGGGTGGGTGGGGTAGTTCCCTTTTTTTTGTTGTTTTTCTGCCTCATGAATGGCAGTTAATTGCCTCTAACTTTTCTTGATTCATGTTTATGTTTTTCTTTCCCCTTGTATTTCATTTCTTTTAGGTTATGCTTATTTGATGTGCTCTGTTTCTCTTGTTTTCTGTATTTATTGCTTGTATTTTGTTTTTGATCTTTAATAAAAATTTCCCCTACTCTTGCTTCCTGTGAGCAGGGGGAACCTTTTTCCTCTGGGACCAAGATGGCTGCCATCCCAGACCCTGGAGGAGGTGGAGGTGACTGCATTGCTGTCAGTAGGGGGGAACCTATGGCTGAGGAAATGGCCAGTCCAGATCTGCAGTTGGAGAGGATGGAGGTGCAAGCTCTACAGGGGTCTGAATTACCTCAGTTAGTGCAAAGTATGGAAATGCAGCATTTGGTTGAAACCTTGTTACACTCAGATGAAGAAGGAAATACTCCTACAGATTTTTTTTCAACAGAGGATCTTACAGCTAACCCAACAAATGAGGTAAAGTCCACGAGTTCTAAGGATACAGTTGAAAATGCTGAACACACTTTATGTTTATTTCTACAAAAGGAGGAATTGAGGCACGCTCAGGAAAAAGCCAAGTTGCAAGCTAAACTTGAGGAAGTAACACGTTTGGCTTTAAGCACAAATACAAAGGAAAAGCCAGTCAGGGAACCCTCTGACGCAGCAAACTCAAAGGCCCAGCTGGAGCAGGGTGAGTCAGTCACAGTTGTTAATCATTCCTCTACTGTGTTTGAAAAAGTAAAAGGGGAGAATCAACCAGCTGGCAGTTTAAACGTAGCAGTCTCAAACGTGTGCCTCCAGCAGAGCTCCTTAGTTGAACGAACTGGGATTAGTAAGGTTGCTGAGATACCTGTCACTCAGAATAACATTAAAACTGTTGACACCACCCTCAAGTCAGGGCATTTAATGCTGTCAAAAACTTCGGGGTTTGTGGCCTTACCTGACGGTCAAGAGGCTGTCAGATTTCAGACAAACAACTTGGAAACACAAGCTACGGCAGCGCATTTTTCCTTTACTAACTTAAACAAGTTTAGCCAAAAAGAAATGCAGAAAGATAAAAGGCTAGCCCAAACCTTAGCACACAGACATTTAAATATGAAACCTTTACAAACTGTATCAGTACCGACTCTCAAGACAGCTGAATTGCAAGATACAACCTGGACTCCGGGTGGAGCACTGCCCCGGTCAGGTTGGAAACAAAACCCAGCAGGGATTTGTGTACCAGATCTGGAGTGGGACGATAATTTATCATTCACTCCTTCTTCATCGACTTGGACTCCAGGACATGGTTTAGAACAAGCAGAAGTTACTTTTAAAAACCAAGAGACACCAGATTCAAAACAAACAGATGTTGTTGAGGCGGCCATTGAAGTACATTCTCCAACAGTGGGAACTGACACTGCTAGACAGGTTGAAGAAATTCCGATAACTAGTGCAGATCCTGAGATTGAGCACAATTTGGATGAATCTGCTAATAAACAACCTCTGCTTTCAGATCTGTTTGCAGATATAAAAAAAGAAGCAACTCCTAGGAGGAACACGGTGAGAATTCGGTATAAAGGGGGCATGGAGGACAGACCAGACAGGCATTTTGTAGGAAAAAATTTATTGAAAGACTCTTTAAGGTTCCCCCAAGAGGTGTTTGCCTTCATAAACATCTCAGGGGAGGACAATTTCGACATAAGTTTTTGATCTGCTCACTTTTAAGATCTCTTTTGGGAAAGGTATGCCCAGGTAAAATACTCCCTATCTGGTCTCCTTTTGTGGTTATCCCACTTTCTGAACCGTTGGTCAAATTCTTTACAGTAATGTTTCGTAACAAGGGTGTTCATGTAGCAGATATAAGATATTGGTTATCCCAGCGTTGTGAAATATTAAGTGACCCTGAGGCTATTTTGGATACTGAACTCTTTTGGACCGGGGGTTGGCAATATAAGGTTAAACTGAAAAATACAGATTCAGGCATAGTCCATATTCCTAACCCATTTATGTTAGGTAGAAACGGGGGGGTGCTTTTACGTGGGGCAACCCAGAGCCTGCTACAAATGTGGTTCCCGTACTCATATATCAAGCATACGTGATAAACCTAGATGTGGGAATTGTAGGGAGCTGGGACACATTTCCTTTCAATGCGCATCACACACTAAATGTGATTTGTGTGACGATGTAGGACATGCATTTAAGGATTGCCCCTGGGCTGCTAAAAATGCAGCTTGCAATGTCAGTCCTGATCTCCTAATTCAACAAGCACAAGATATAGCTGAGGTACCTGCACAACCGCTACAAAAATAATCGGAGAAAGAGCCTTGTTCTGAAAGAAGTTTGGGCCAGGTTGCAATTCAAGCTTTAACCACCCAGACTACCATCTCTATCCCTTCCCCCCTTCCCTCCCCATCCCTCATAAGTTGGAACAGCAGGGGTTTCAGCGGGAATGCTTGATTCCAGTGTGTTATAGCGAACCAGCTCAGGATAATGTTCTTGAAGCTTCATCCCCACCTCAGAGGTGTAGATCCTCAAGAAATCAAAGGTCACTTTGTATTCCCCCCTCCACTACTCTTCCTTTGGATGTTGTGTCGTCCAAAAATTTTTCAGAGGATGTGCAGTCCAAAAACCCTTTTGCAGAGCTAGCACCAGAATGGGGGGACTCAGATATGGACCAAGAGGAAGGGGGCAGTAATACTAGGGACCAAGACATGGAGACTCTAAAAGGGTTTACAGGGTACAAAGGGGGGAAAAAAGAAGGAAAAAAGTTGATCACCAAGAAGGTCTAAAAATGTTTTCATCTGCTGATGCTTAAAATCGGATCAATAAATGTACACAGTGTGTTAAACTCAGGGAAAAGACAGATTGTGTTTGATTACTTGCATATGCTTAATTTGGAAATCTGTTTTTTACAAGAAACTTGGTTTTTTTTTACTCATAATATACGAAACTATCAGAGTGAATGGTTTTGGGGACCATCTTATTGGTCCTTTGGACAGGATACTGCAGACAGGGTGGGGATTGTATTTAACTCTTTTTCTTTTCATCTTCTAAAATTGGTGGATATCCTTCCAGTAAGAGCCTTGCTATTGGATGGGACATGGAAAAATAAGCATTATAGGTTAATTAATATTCACAGCCCACAGACTAAAGCAGGGAGAGTAGCACTGCTGGCAGCAGTCAAGCCTTACCTAATGACCACTCAGAATATAATTTTCTGTGGCAATTTTAATTGTGAAATTCCATCTAATGTTAAAACTAGAAAGCCTATGGCTAAAATATATTGCGTTCCAATGCTCTGATAGATTTAATATCCTCAGCTAACTTGATTGATTGCAGTAAATTCAAGGAACGGGGTCCAAACTTTACATTTAGGAAGGGGAATTTAAAGTCCACTATAGACTATGTACTGGTGTCTAAGGCTTTATCTAGAATTAAAATGGTAAATTGTCTAGTGGAATTTTCAGATCATGCTTTATTAATAGTACAGATATACGATATCCCTGAATGTACATTTTCTGTTACCAGATGGAAATTGAATATTAAAGCCCTGGACGACCTAGGGGTCCAACAAGGAATAAAAGCCACTATTAAGGCAAGATGTTCTGTTTGTTTTTTATATACCGATATAGGCCAATGGTGGATGGACTCAAGAAAAGATTTCCAAGACTGGATAAAAAAAATATGGGAAACATAAGGTGAATGATGATTTTTTAAAGTATCTCTCCCTGTGACAACAATTATATAAACTGTACACTTGGGCTAATACTTCAAAAATTAATTATTCTGAACAAATCAAGAAAATTAAATCAGAAATGTTAGTCTATCAAGATGATAGAGCTAAAACCATGAAAGTATTATTTCAGAATGGGATAAAAAAAACAGCGGGCGATCCTTTTCAGGCATGTAAAACTATGAGAGAAAATACAGAAATGACAGCTCTGTTTGATTCTCAGGGGGTGTTGCAAAGTTCAGTTTATGACCTTTTTTCTATCATAAAAGATTATTGGGTAACATTATTACCAGATAGTTATCCCACAGTTCAGGATATTGGGGCTTACCTAAATCATATTCAAATTCCTCCTATACCTTCTGAGCTCCTACACAATGCCATGAGTACTGATTCTTTGGAAATAAAAATAGCAATTCAGAAAATGACATCAGGGAAATCCCCAGGGCTGGATGGTTTGCCCATTGAATTTTATAAAACATTTGAGGTGGAATTATCTGATTGTTTAGCAGTAGTTTTTGGCTATTTTTTCAAAATGAACAGAATCCCCCAGCTTTTTTAGATGGTATTCTAATGTATCTCTATAAATCAGGTGACAGAAAGCACATTTCTAATTGGAGGCCTATTACCATACTAAATTCGGATTATAACATTTTTACGCACATTTTAAACAATAGGTTGAAGCTTTTTGCTGATCAGGTAATATCTCCAGCTCAATATTGTAGTTTACCCTCAGGGAAAATACAATCAGCCCTAATGATAGTGAGAGATGTTATTGAACATCTTTCTCTTTCAGGTAAACTTGGCACTTTAATAACAATAGACCAAGAAAAGGTATTTGATCGGGTTTCCCATATATATTTGTTTTCAGTTCTGAAATATTACGGAATTCTGGAGAACTTAATCTGATTAATTAAATGAATTTATAGATCTACAACAGTTTACCCAATTATACAAAATCAAATTATTTATAATTTTAAAACCCAGCTTGGAGTGCGTCAGGGCTGTCCCCTGAGTCCTCTTCTTTATGTCTTCTCTTTGGATCCTTTTTTAAGATTTATAACAGATAAACCTAAATGGAAAGGTATTCAGGGACTAGGCTTGCAACCAGCTATAAATGCTCAAGCTTTTGTGGATGATCTCTGCCTGTTTTTTTCAGAAATTTCACAATTTCAGAAATTTTCAAACATTATGTTGGATTTTACTAAAGTATCCAACTCCAAAATGAATATAGCAAAAAGTCAAGGTTTATATATTGGGGTAGGATTCCTGGAGGCTCAAATAGTACAGGGTTTACGTATATCCTCTGAACCATTGAAAATATTGGGTATTACTTTTGGACCCCAGAATATGGCTTTATTTAATTGGGAAAAATCATTATTAAAAGTTGAAACCAAAGTATCCCACTGGAAATCATGGAGTATGTCGAAAATTAAATGCATGCAGATAAAAAAATTCCTGGTCCCACTTTTACTTTATGTAGCTATGTTGTATCCCCCACCAAAACAGTTAGAGGTAAGATTAAATGGTGTTTTCTTTCAAATGCTTTGGGGAAACTGTTTAAACCCTATTAGGAGGTGTTTTACTTGTCTCCCCCCAAAAAAGGGGGTTAGGTATGTTAGATCCTATTGTTTTTTTTCACACCCTTTTCTTATCACAGACGGTTAAATGTGGTTTAGGATCATCATCATCATCACCACAAAGGTCATGGTGTAGATTAAGTTTAGACAGATATTTTAGGGCATGGGGGGCTGTGGCCCCAAGATTAGGGTCTTTTTCACATGTTCCTGATATTTTTAGATCAGCTGTTTCCAAATTATATATTTGGAACCTCACAAAAAAAGAGATTCAGGTTCAATCTGGGAAGCAACTGTATAAAACTGTTTTAGATAAAATCTACCCAATAGAGCCAAGTTTTAAATTCTGTACCCTGGACTGTAATAAACATATTGTGGCTCAATTAGTAAACCCCAGAATCCCGCCTCAGATGTGGGAACACTTGTGGTTATCAGTTTATGGTAGAACCCAGGTAAGGGGGAACGCTAAGCATAAAGCTGTCAAGGAACGGAATTGTCCCTATCCAGATTGTATAAATGTGGAAGAAACCATGGAGTATCATTTATTTTTTTGTTCTTGTTCTACACAATTATGGAGCTATTTAGCCAAAGTATGGAATATACCTTGGCTTGTTAATTTGAATTATGAGATATGCGTTATAGGCAATTATTCCTTTTTGGGCTCTAGCTTCCACTCAGAAACTCTTGCTATTTGTTTTGTTGTTTAAAATTGTATCTATGGCAGGCAAGATGTAACTGGGTACTTCGTCAGAACAGAATGTCTTATGAGATGGTTAGGATCTTTATCTGTGATGCTGTGGGTCAAGTATATGTTACTGATACTACACAGGCAACGGATAGGCAAGTCCAACGATGGTGGAAAGGTTTTTCATTTTTTATAAAATATAAATAGGGTGTTTAGAATAAATTTGGTTTAAATTATTTATTTTTGGGGTTTTTTTCTACTTCGTTTAAATGGGGATTTTAGTGTAAGATCAAACACTAATGGTGAAATGTTATAAGGTGTATTATGGAAAGTTTTTTTTAGTTTTTCAAGGAATTTGTTTCTTATATTATTTACCCTTCTCAAGGTATGACTTATTTTTTTTTCTTTCTGTATTATAATTGTTTAATTATGTTTCCTTGCACTGTTTCAAAAGTTGTTTATTTGGATGTATTTACAATGTTTTTCTTCTTAATAAAACTACCCCTACTCTTTTCGATAAGTGCCATGGGATCTTTAACATCCACCTGAACTACCACCAATCCAGGCAGATCGGACCTCGGTTTAATGTCTCATCTGAAAGACAGCATCTCAAAAGTGCAGCACCCTCTCATGCAGCACTACAGTGTCAGTACTGGGATATTAACCCAAGTGCCAGATGTGGGAACCGAACCCACAACCCTCTGATCTCCCGGCTTCAGAGGCGAGTGTGCTACCTACTGAGCCACTGACACTGCTAAATTTCTGCTTGCAACATGCCTATCTACGTTTGTCTAGATTGCTTAGTCACACTACATGCTTAAACTCTCGCACTGCAGCTATGAGTGACAGTGTCCATTGGGTGGGTAGGTGGGGAGGATCTGTTGCTAACTTGTGAAAAATTTTCTGTCACAGCCATCCTGAATGACTGCCATCCACTGCATCATATTGCTGCTCCGTGCCTTCTCACCATATCCACTAGCTGTTAAAATATTGGAAATTAATGAATGGTCACCTGATTATGATTGCCCAATCATAACTCTCAAATATTGATGCTCATGTTATAAGTAGATTTAACTAGATTCTGTATAACAAAAAGTGTGTTGAAAAAGGTGTGTGACAGCCAGACTTTAGACAGCCTCTAAACACTTACTTGTGAACAAGCATTTTTAAAATCTTTAAAGATGCCAGAAAAAATAACCACTATTTAACCCTAGCACAGGAAGGTATACTTTGCCTACAGATTGAACCGGACAGCATAACACAATTACCTCAGTATGTACTGAGCCTGCTGTAGGACACAAATCCAGCTTCCTACATCTGCAACTTACACTCTTGAGGAACTTTACTACATTGCTGTCTGAAAGATAGTATTGCTTACATTTCTGCAAGGCCTTCTGTGACAATGTTTGTCTGACATCTTAGAAAAGGACTAAACACAGAACAAATATTGTATGTTTCAAACATGTTGCTCGTTTTCACTACAGTGTAATGCAAGCATGCAATCTTCTACTTTAATAAGCCTGCATACTATACACTTTGTAAAACTGTATAATCTACTCCTTATTTACTGAATAAATTAATTCATTGAATGGGAGGTGGTACTGCTCTGTGTTACCCCATCGAAGCTGCAAATTTATACACATAGGTTTGAGTCTTACACCCTCCAGCTGCATACTGTATGACACTGGGTGAGGCACGTAACTTCTCTGTACTCTTACATCATATCACTGCAGATCTTGTTAGTTGACAGTGTGACTTCTGGTGAAACAATTGCAGAGCCACATATTGTTATGCCCTGCATTCCTCCACTGCACTCTACAACATCTATACTTTGTGAGAAGTTGTCCTCTGAAACATTATTATGCTTAATGCGGTTGCAAAGAATCCGCAGTGGTGCCCAAATTGTCAGAAGCACAATGTATAGGACAGAAATGTGAAAAAAATTACCAGTTATTTTTAAGCACTACTGCTATGCATGTATTTATTTATTCATAGAGTAGCACTTCAGATATACATTGATGCATTCTGGTTTATGTTGCCAACAAAAGTGTAGTGGCATGTAGTACTACACATATTGAATGTCATAATAAAGACCACTTCAAAACATAGAAGGGTCTCCCCCCCTTCCCCCATAGTAAGGGAGTTAGTTGCACAAAGGAATTTTGACAGTATAATGGCATGCCTTGAAACATCATTTATTTTCATTTCTGCCCTGAAAAGCAGAATTAATAAAGATACATCAAATAGGCAGAACTCTGTAGTACTGGCTAGATTGGCAGGAATACAGCTTGGAAAAGTACAACTACATTTCATTAATGAACAAACTTTCCCCTTACTCTGTCACTGCTTCTTAAACAGTAGCCATTACATAGTGTGAATTGCCCTTTACTCTGCCATTCAATATTGCTACAATTAGAGACTACTACATTTTATGCAAAACATACAAGGCCTTAGAGTGATCTACAGATGTTTAATTTTGTTCTGCTATGGCTTTGCCCTCTTTCCACCTTTCCAAAGAAATTGAAAACTATTCCTATTTAGGTACTGTGATCATCTGCATTCACACTTACCCCCCCCCCAAATTGCAATTCATTTACTCATTGTCCACCACAATATTTTGACATCCCTCCCCCCAACAACCTGCATGTTAGGCAATATAACTTTAGCCTCCACTTTATAGTTTGCTGATACGAGTACTATATTGAGGATTTTAGTTTATGGATGGTACATGTCAACCACATAAACAATACCCACCACATACTGTTACTTGCCCTTTAATCTGACATTCAGTATTTCTGCAGTTATATACTACTACATTTTATGCACAACATAAAAGATCTTAAAACAATCTATAAATATTTAATTCTGTTCTGCTCATCCTATGCCCCCTCAACCCCCATACCCAACTAAATAGCAAATGCTTTCTATTTTCTATTTAGGTTCCTTAATCATCTGCATTTGCAGTATGCCCCCCGTTGCAAATGATGCATTCATGTTCCCCATGGCAATATTTTGCCCCCAACAAACAGTGCATTTCATGAAACACAAATTTATAGTTCACTTTGTAGTTTGTAGCTAGTGCTCAATGTTCAGGATTTTGGTTTATGGATGTTACAAGTCAAGCACATGTGATGTGGCACACTTCTTTTGTTCATGTTTCCCCATGAACATCTTTTGAACATATGTCCGTATGGTCATATCAAGCTGCAAAAGGAACATATACAGTTTGCTGACACGATGACCTTATTTCAAATGACTTTGTTGAGTGAGTTTAATCTGTCTAGTGCACTTCACCTGGGGAAAAAATACTTAAACAAATACAGTCACGTATGTTAAGCTTGGCTGACCTCTACTCTACATACATAAATGCCATCTAAGGCAGAATGCAAATATTTATTTCATTTTGTGGTGCCATTATAAAGCTTTCTGGTAATGATGTTTTGAAATAATCAGGCATCATGTATATATAGCTGTACTGTACTGTCCTGCACAATGTGCACTAAGTTTTTGCACTGTATTTCATGACAGCAATTCACTTTTATACATGCATGCTGCTCATCTTATTCAATACAGTCTTGCTATTTACAATTCACAGTGGCAGCTGTCCTGCAAATAATATATCTCTTACATTGCATGTTCTGAAACTCACCTAAGTCCTTACATAGCTGACACTCACCTGCACCCCTCAAGTATCAATCACACCTTCTTCACTCTGAGGCCCCAATGGGACTACTAACACCCATGCTGTTGTACTGTTTTCACCCACACACTCATGTAGCACACTTAATACCCATTCACATACAGCTTTCAAGAACATGAAGACACAGCCATTAAAAAGAGGGCGGCAATAACATTTTTCCCTATTACGTATGTTACTTACACAGGCAGTAGAGTGACATAATACCACCTTGCCACACTGCTGTCTATGTAACTAACATGACAAACAAAACAAACTTAAACAAATACCCTATCATCTTTCACTTGATGTCCTTTTCATTTCATTGACAGCAGTGTGTACATGGATGTTCAAAGTGCCACATGTACAACACCACACATGTCAGAAAATCCATCAGAACTCCTGAACAACCAACATGCAACTGCTACTTGATATTTCTGGGTGACTGGCACCTGTCTAAGGACTTATTCCTCTCTCACTTTTTATTACCTCCTTCTCACCCCTCACCCCCTTTTTTAATAAGTATGTTACCTAAGCACTGCATACCTACATATTTCTGTAACACTTCACCTACACAACATCAATACTTTCCTGCTATCCTTATGATGCATTTCTCAATCTCCTGCACTACAAGTGCAAATTCAAGCAAACAAACATTCAGCATTGACAAATGCTTGTTTGTTCTGTCTCAGTTCTAGTATGTAATTGGTCCTCATGTTTTTTCACTCTCCTCTGGTTAGACAGTCAAACATTATAGACAACATTTCCAAACTTTTTTCCACCACGCCTTCTATCCATCTCTTTGGGCCTGCGTACATCCTGACCCATGCAAGATCATTGGGTTTGAAGGATTTGGTGTTAGGAAGCATTTCAGTTATTAACTTATAGCCTAGAGGGTGAAGAAGGTCCTATTGAGTTCAAATCTGATGTCCAAACAACAATTCTACAGGGGATATTACCATGACACAATGTGATGTTGTTTGATACATGGCAAGAAAGTCCAAAAGGGCTATTTGTATTGCTGTCGGTGTAGTAGGATTAGCTTGGTCCATACATTTTTAAAAGTCTGAACCAGGCTTTACACTTTGCCATTTGAACTTAGATGGTAGGGAGGTAAGAAAATATGATGGATACCACGTTGCTGGCAAAATGCTTGGAATTCAACAGACGTGAACTGTGGTCCATTATCCGAGACAATCAGTTGTGGAAAACCATGAGTAGCAAAGATAGATTTGAATACTTTAATTGTACTCTCAGTAGTTGTTGAAGACATCTGATGAATTTCTGGCTATTTACTATAAGCATCGATTAAGAGTAACCACATGGAATTTAAATAAGGTCCTGTGAAATCAATATGCAACCTTTGCCAGGGATTTTCAGGTTGTTTTCAATGGCGATCTGGAGCTCTTGCTGGATTTCCCATTGATACAGCACAACCTTCACATCTTTTCACAACCTGGTATATGTCTCTGTCAATGGAAGGCCACCATACGTGAAGTCTGACTAGGGATTTCATTTTAGCAATGCCTGGATGGCCCACATGCAAGATAGTCAGCACATTCGAGTGATAATATTGTGGTACTATGATACGCAATACCCATAGAAGACACCCCTCAGCAATGGACAACTGCTGTCTCTTTGTACAGTAGGGTTGCAGTGTAGTCGAACAAGTATTGCCTTGCAGCCAACCCTCAAGCATATACTGATACGCTTGTTTCAAAATTACATCTTGACTAGTCGCTTTTGCAATGTCCTTGGCTAGTACTGGAAGCTGATCTAACTGTTGTAGCTCCATTGCACACACAACAGTAGAGTCCTCTGTATCTTTGAAATGCACTGGAAAACTATCTGGCCCCACCTGGCATACTAATGGCTCCTCTTTAAGTCCCACATTGAACTCCATTTCTCTGGATATTGGTAACCTCGACAAGGCATCCGCATTTCCATGCTGGTCTGTTGATTGATATGTAACCTCAAAATTATAGGCAGACAAAATTAATGCCCATCATTGAAGTCAGCTAGCAGCTGTCTCTGGAATTCCTTTTTCTGAACTGAAAATTGTCACTAGTGGCTTGTGATCCATCTTCAGGTGAAACTTGCGACCTAGCAAGTATTGGTGGAATTTCTGGACACCAAACACAATTGCTAATGACTCTCTCTGAATCTGGGCATAATTCCTTCCAACTGCAGAGAGTTTGCGTGAAGCATGGGCTATCTGCTTCTCCACTCCTTCTGGATCTGTATGGAAAAGGACAGCTCCTATACCCACAGGACTAGCATCACAGGCCAATGTGATAGGTAAGTTTGGGTCATAATGAGTTAAATTATTCACATCGTTTGAATTTTTATAATGTACGTGCTACCAGGATATGGAATTCATTACCTAACCATATTGTTGAAGCATCTACATTTGATCAGTTTAAAACAATACTGGATGATTATCTCCTGAGTACCAGGAAGTTGAGATAACCCCACTATGTAGTGGGAGACAATTAAATGGGCATTCTTGCCTACTTTGTCTGATTCCTCCAAGTTAATCCAAGTTAAAACATCAGTTAGAGAGAGCTTGATGGCTTGAACTGCCTTACTGTGGCCCTTGGTCCACTTCCATGGAGTAGCCTTATGTAACAGTTCATTTAGGATTGCACATTTAGTGGCTGAGCCAGGTATGAAATATCATAGTAGCGCACCATACCCAAGAATGAGCACAACTCTAAAATACTTTGCGGTTCAGGCATGTGCACAGTGGCTTCCACCTTTTCATCATTTGGAACAATTCTGTCTTTGTCAATAGTGTGACCTAAGTACATGACACTTGGTTGACAAAATTGGCATTTTTCTCTCCTGAGTCTGAATCCACTCTGTTGCAATTTCTCTAAAGTCTTTTGTAAGTTAAGTAAATGTTCTGCTTCTGTCTTGCCTGTGACAATGATGTCATCCAAATAACAAGCAGCACCTGGTATATCACCCACCGGTTGCTCAATCACTTTTTGAAAAATAGCAGGTGCAGAACTAAGGCCAAAACATAACCATTTGTACTTATACAGTCCTTGGTGTGTATTAATCACTACCAATTTCTGACAGTCTGTATCCAGCTCCACTTGAAGGTATGTATCAGTGAGGTCCAGTTTAGAGAACCCCACAACACCATTCAGTCTGTGAAAAAGTTTCTCTGGCAAGGGTAAAGGAAATACATCTGTGCTAAGTACTGCAATAAGTGTCAGCTTAAAATCTTCACATATTCGAACCTTACTACTTGGTTTAGATACCACCACAATTGGAGCAGCCCAATCTGAACTTGAAACCTTTTCCAGCACACCCACCTTTTCCAGTCTATCCAGTTCCACCCAACCACTGGTTTTGAGGCAAAAGGAAGTTTCCATGGTTTACAAAACTTAGGGACTGCATTAGGCTTTGTAACTAGCTTGGCTTTAGCTGTTGTGCAACATCCCAGTCCTTTCCACAACTCTGGATACATGTCTAAACTCTCCCCAGGCTTGGGCAGGTTACTGCTTTGTGGTACCTGGACAGCAGCAAGTAGGCCAAAATCTACTGGATCAGTATGAATGTCTAGAAGAACCTGAGCATCTCTGCCCAAAATGTTAACACCCTTTTTTGAAACTAGAGAAGTTAAAAGTGTACTAGGAGAATCAGTCCTGCATACTAAAGTGGTAAACGAGCCCAGTGGCTGAATTGGTTGCCCTTCAAATGCACACAACAACTTATTATAAGGAGACAATGGTGGCTTATCCAGATCAGACCATGTTTGATGATTAATAAAAGTAACTGGAGAAGCAGGGTCTACCATTAAACACAACTGATGCCTCAATTGTGGCAACTAAAGTAACACATAGAAAGGAGGAACATCTTTAGTCTGCATTTGTGGTGCAGTAGGAACCACTACACTGTCTGTTTTCTCTGAACTGACCACTGCAGTTCTCCTGCTTCTGTAAACCTTAGCAATATGCCCCTGATGTTTACATGCATGACACTAAACTTGTCTGAACTTGCACTGGTCCCTACTATGCTGAGATGACCCACATGATGCACATTTGTACTGGCCATGCAGTTTGGGTGGAGTGGTTGCATTTTTCTTTGAAAACAGTGGTTTAGACTTAGGTTTGAGCTGTCTCAATTTGGAGTTTACAGCAATTACTTGTACCTCATTTTTAGTGTTCATCTTAGCATGTGCTTCATTTTCTGCAGCCTCATACACTTGTGCCCACTGTAAAAATTCCTCAACAGATTTCTTGACACTTACAGAAAGTATTCGCTGAATACAATGTTCATTATTCAACCCCATAACAAACTTATCAGCTAAATTAGATTCAGGATGCTCCCTGCTTCACTCACATGTGAGAGCTAAGCTTTTGATCTCAGCCAAATAAGAATGTAATGACTGACCTGATTTCTCACAGCAATTGTAGAATTTATACCGTTCAGCCCTTGGAAAAGTTTTTAAACTGTATTTTGCATTCAATTTAGCCTTTAGCTCTTGATATGACAAATCCTCTGGCCAGTCCAGTGCACACAGACTGCATAAAAGTGTGAAGTTTTCACTTCCCAAGAAAGTACAAAAAGCAGCTCGAATAAGTATATCCTGTCACTCAACATTTGCAGATTTTATGGCAGAATTAAGTAATAACCACTGATCAAACCATCTGGACCACATATCCCAGTCTGTTCCTGTAAAAATCTCAAAGCTGGCTGAAGTTTCCATAATACTGTATAGTTCGAATGTGCTTACTTGCCTCCAATGCAGAAAGTCACACAATGGTGTAATTCAGTAAGCTGGAGTTATGAAAATTTTCACCACCCTTGTCACCAGTTTGTTGTGTTTGGTGGTCAAAAATAAGTACCTTAAACACATCAGGGTCTTGTTAGAAAGAAAACATGCACCACATAAATCTAGGCCTTCTTTGTTTACTTCCATTCAGCTTAGACACATGGGCAAAATGTATCTCAACACACACAGAAAGATTCACAGGCTCACAGGAAATACATTTCTTAAAGCTGTACTGTCTAACATTTCTTAAAGCTGCACTACATATAACACAGATCACTTCATGGCAGGCGAGAACAAGAGTGAGAGGAGGGGATCTGGCTCAGGTTTCAGGGGAGTACAGTATGTAGGAGGGAGAGGTTACAAGTAGCTGAAAGGACAGGTAGAAACTAGGCTGTAGCTAAGAAAAGGGCTGTAATCACTTAAAGTCACTTAACAGCATTACTCCATAGCAATAAAAGTACTGAAATGTGCAACAGTCAGGCTAGAGAAGCAGTAAAATGAACTAGTAATCTATAACAACAGTTTACACATAATAGAGAAATACAAAGTAGATAAGAACATCGAGCACTGGTATTTTATTTATTTATTTTAAAAAGGCGCCAATGGCAGGAGGCTGGAGTTCAAACAGGCAGTGGAGTAGTTTTCATTCCTGGTACTCATAGAGGAGCTTGGATGCTCTAAGCCAATTGGAGTCAGCTTTGGATCAGAAGGCCACCAATGATAGTAAGGGCACAAAAGTTTTAAAAAGTAAAGCTCCAGCTACACTTACCTGTTTGGGCAGCAGCTGTAATTCTCCACCATCAGGAGCAACAGAGGAAACCCCAACAGTGTGGGCAGGCAGGCAAGCAGGGTCCTCCATGAACAGTGATTTAGAGGACAGCCACTTGGTCTGGGGCAGCATGTTCTAGCCCCGATGGGCAGCGGAGACCTGTTCAGTTGGCAGCTGTAATTCTCCACTGGCAGGAGCAATGGAGGAAATCCCAGCAGAATGGTCAGTCAGGCAAGCAGGGTCCTATGTGCACAGTGGCTCAGAGAACAGCCTCTCAGTCTGGGGCAGCAGTTCCTAGTACCAATGGGCAGTGGAAACCTGTTCAGGCAGAGCAAGGAAGAGAGGTTTAAGAAGGGGCACAGTGAGGCCTGGTGAGACAGCAGATAAAGAATTAGGGAGGGCAGATCACTTTGTGGTAGGAGAAAACAAGTGTGAGAGGAGGGGAACTGGCTCAGTTTTCAGGGGAGCAGAGCATGTAGGATGGAGAGGTTACAAGTAGCTGGAAGGATAGGTAGAAACTAGACTGTAAGTGAGAAAAGTGCTGTAATCACTAAAAATCACTTAACATTTGTTCATAGCAATAAAAGTACTGAAATGTGCAACTGACAGGCTAGAGAAACAGTAAAATGAACTAGCAATCTATAACAGTTCACACATAATAGAAAGATACAGAGTAGGTAAAAACATAGAGCAGTGGTATTTAATTTTTTATTTGCTTTTTTTAAAAAAGGCACCAAGAGCAGGAGGCAGGAGTTCAGACAGGCTGTGGTGTAGTTTTAATTCTTGGTACTCGCAGAGAAGCTTTGTTGCTCTAAGCCAACGAGTCAGCTTTGGAGCAGGTGGCCACCAATGATAGTAAGGGTGCTAGAGTTTCAAAAGTAAAGCTCCTGAAGCTCCAGCTACACATACCTGTTCGGGCGGCAGCTGTAATTCTCCACTGGCAGGAGCAATGGAGGAAATCCTGGCAGCCTGATCAGGTGGGCAGGCAGGGTCCTCAATGAAATGTGGCTCGGAGGACATCCTCTCAGTCTGGTGAAGTCTGGAGCAGCCAGTCCTAGCCCCGATGGGCAGTGGAGACCTGTTCATGCAGAGGAAGGGAGAGAGGTTTAAAAAGGGGCACAGCGAGGCATGGTGAGACAGCAGACAAAGGATTAGGGAGGGCAGATCACTTCGTGGCTGAAGAGAACAAGTTTGAGAGTAGGGGAACTGACTCAGTTTTCAGGGGAGCACAGTATGTAGGAGGGAGAGGTTACAAGCAGCTGGAGAGACATGTAGAAACTAGACTGTAGTTGAGAAATGGGCTGTAATCACTTAAAATCACTTAACATTTGTTCATAAAAATGAAAGTACTGAAATGTGCAACAGTTGGCAAGAGAAGCAATAAAATGAACTAGCAATCTATAACAGTTCACACATAACAGAGGTACAGAGTAGGTAAGAATATAGAACAGTGGTATTTTATTTCTTTTTTTGGTTTTTTTAAAAAGGTGGCAATAGCAGGAGGCAGGAGTTCAAACAGGCTTTGGCGTAGTTTTAATTCCTGGTACTCATAGAGGAGCTTGGTTGCTCTAAGCCATTTGGAGTCAGCTTTGGAGCAGGTGGCCGCCAATGATAGTAAGGGCACCAAAGTTTCAAAAGTAAAGCTCCTGAAGCTCCAGCTTCATGTATGTGTTCATGCAGCAGCTGCAATTCTCCACTAGCAGGAGCAAGGGAGGAAATCCTGGCAGTGTGTTCAGGCAGGCAAGCAGGATCCTCCATGAACCGTGGCTTAGAGGACAGCCTTTTGTTCTGGTGAGAACTGGGGCAGCAGGTCCTAGCCCCAATGGGCTGTGAAGACCTGTTCAGGTGACAACTGTAATTCTCCACCAGCAGGAGCAATGAAGGAAATCCCTGCAGTGTGGTCAAGTGGGTGGGCAGGGTCCTCCACAAACCATGGCATGGTGGACAGCCTCTCCATCTGGTGAGTTCTGGGGCTGCATGTCCTAGCCCTGATGGTCAGCGGAGACCTGTTCGGGTGGCAGCTGTAATTCTCCACTGGCAGGAGCAATGGAGGAAATCCTGGCAGTGTGGGCAGGCAGGGTCCTTCACAAACCATTGCTCAGAGGACAGCCTTTCAGTCTGCTAAGGTCTGGGACAGGAGGTCCTAGCCATAATGGCAGCAGAAGGGAGAGAGGTTTAAAAAGCAGTGCAGTGAGGCATGGTGAGACAGCTGACAAAAGATTAGGAGAGCAGATCACTTCATGGGAGGAGAGAACAAGTGTGAGAGGAGGGGAACTGGCTCAGTTTTCGGAGGAGCACAGTATTGTGACAGAGTAGAATAGGACTCAGACCCATTTGTTTTGGAGAAAGTGTTTGAATGCAAGGATCTAATCTTTCCTTTTCTGTCTCTTCTCTGCCTCGTTGAGCAAACAAATTTTCCTGTGAAACTTCGGACTTAATCAACCCGAACAGTCTATCAGTTCTTCGCCTCTCACGGTCTCTCAGTTTTCTCCTGCTGTCTGTTTTTTTCTCCCTTGCATATCTATATTAGCTAATATAAAAAATATGTGCAAATCAGTGTATGGAAATGAAACTGATAATGGGATCACTTTTGTTTAGAAAATATTTAGTATTACTGTTGAAATGTGTATTTTATAATTTGAGATGACTGTAGAAAGCTAGAGGTTACTTGAGTGCAAATGCTGAGCTTTTTGCAAAAAGGGGCCTCAAGAAGCACAGTGTTCTATCAGCTCCTGAAACTTACAAGGACATTATGTTTACTAAGGATGGTGGTTGAAAAAGACTTATAAAGGAGCTGAGCTGAGCTGCAATTTGGGAAATTTACAAGAAAGATTGTATTTTGCCTCTGTACATAGTTCTTATGAGTAAGTTTATTTTTATGTTACTCTTACCGTAAAGTTTTGGTATATTTTACAATGCTCCTGGGTTTTCCCTATGCTTCTGACCTCTGTCTTGATGACAGATGGTGTTACAGTGGGATTTAAGCCATGCATACCCTAAGACAGGAGATTTGTGCATGGGTACTGGACCTAGTACCAGGGATGCACAGAGAAAGGTATGGATTCTGCAGCAGCAAGTCCAGGAGTGAGTACCAGGAGAATGGCAGCCAAACTTGCGAAACTGAAGTTCAGTCTGAGATTGTACATCCAGCACAAGTTATGGAAAAAGAACAGGCAGTGACAGAACTTGAGAAAGCCTGATGGGCTTTTTCAAAATGGTAGTGCTATACAACAAAAGAGGCCGAGACGCAGAGATAAAAAGAGATTCAACATTTAGAAGTACAGAGGAGAGAAGAGATGCAGTGACAGGAGCAGCGATGACTGGATGCCTTTCAAGCTATCAAAGGCAGAGGATCCTGCACAGATCCAGATGAGCAACAAAAGGCAAGCAACTTAAAGGCCATTAAATGTACGCAGTTGTGTCCCTCAGATGATATCGAGGCATAACTGACAACCTTTGAAAGAGTTGCCACAGCCTGCCAGTGGCCAAAGCAGCAATGGACAATCTGACTGGTACCCTACCTGACAGGGAAAGCCCAGCTTGCCTACAGCAGTATGGACACTGCACAGTCAGAAAAGTATGACCTGGTGAAAGCGAAATCCTGAAAAGGTATGACATCTCAGAGAGACCTACAGGCAGCGATTTCTATCTCTGAAGTACAACTCTGTTGACAATCCTTGATAAGCCTTCAGCTGACTCAGAGAACTCCTGTTAAAATGGATCCAACCAGAGAGCAAAACAGTCCCACAGATCATCGACACATTTGCCATGGAGTAAGTCATCAACATCTTGCCTATGGATGTGCAGCTGTGGGTAAAGGAACACCGACCAGAGAGTGTGGAAAAGGCTGTTTCTTTGGCGAGGACTACCAAATGCCAGACAGACACACAGCAGCGAGGTAACAGCCAAGCACCGGTAATACATACTTTTTCCCATTTAAACTCCAAGCCTAATAAGAACTCTGGTGAGGGTTAAAAATCAATATTTGCTATAACTGTAATAAGCCAGACCAATCTGCAAGAAACTGCCATAGTAAGGAGAGTGGCACTGGAACAAATTTGTCCTTGGCAAACTGGGGGAAGTACTTAACAGATGTGAAGGTGGGGGATAAGACTGTGAAGGGACTCATTGATTTGGGAAGCAGACAGACCCTAGTCATGTTAAAGTGCTGGGAAAACATTATGCAAAGGGACCAGGTACTGGTGTCATCTGCATCCATGGGGACACTCGATACTATCCCACCACCCAGTGACTCTGACCATTAAGGTGTGTCACACCAAATGAAGGTGGGAAGTCATCCAAGCAGACCACTAAAGCAGTAAGTAAGGCTAGGGGATGTTGGGGTCTATTGATAGGGGTATCACAAGTCGGAAGAGGAAGGTAATAATCCCTCTTTACAAGACACTGGTTAGGTTCCATCTGGAGTAGTGCATGCAGTACTGGAGGCCACACCTTCACAAGGACATTAACCAAAATTGAGGCAGTCCAGAGAAGGGCAACCACAATGGTGCAGGGACTGCATCAGAAAACATATGAGGACAAATTAATGGAGCTCAATATGTATACCCTAGAGCAAAGGAGGGAGAGAGGTGTTGTGATCAAAACATTCAGACACCTTAAGGGCATTAACAATGTGAAAGTCTAACATGTTTCAATATAAGAAAAATAGTAGGACAAGAGGACACAACATGAAATTAGAGGGAGGATGCTTAAGGGGTAATGTGAGGAGTTCTTTTTCACAGAAAGGGTGGTGGATGCATGGAACGGCCTACCTCAGGAAGTGGTGGACATGAATAGAGTGCAGGAGCTTCAAACAGGTATTGGATAGGCATAAGGGAGCAATACAGATGAGTATGAATAGATAGGCCATTGACAGAGCAAAGGTCGATGGCACATTCATAAGGTAGAAAAAGAAATGGGCAGACTGGATGGGCCTTGCAGTCCTTATCTGCCATCAACGTCTATGTTTCTAGTACCTAAGTTACCTGTACCTGTGATCATTGGAAAAGACTTTCCAGGATTTACTAAGTTGATCAAAGAGGGAGTAAATCCTTATGTTTCAGCAGCTGTGGTGACATGAGCTCAGGCAAAGAAAATTTCAGACAGTGGGAACACTTTTCCTTTCAAAGATTTTGATTCGGACTTGTTTGAGCACAATTCCAAGATCCAGAAATCCAGGAAAGAAAGATGAAGCCTGAAAAAAATGTGGCAACAAATGACTGATGGATGTTAAGGGGTAAAATGTGAAAATACTGAAACTAAATTGATAATTTTCTCTCAGAACAAGCTAACAATGTTTCTCTCCAGGGTTATTTTAAGCAGCTGGGGGTGAAACCAAAACAGGGTGGACCAAAGTTTCAAAAATGTAATGGGTTACTGTAGAGAGTTTGGGTTAAACCTCAGACACAGGAACAGACAGAACAATTGGTTATATTGCAGAAGTATAGAAACTAAAGAAATTATTACTGATCAAGGTAGTAATTTTGATGCTGCACTGCTTAAGGAGCTGTACAGACTGCTAGGTATCACTGCAATGAGAACCTCCCCCTATCACCCTCAGACAGATGGTCTTGTTGAGCGTTTTAACCAAACCCTAAAATGAATGTTAAAAAGCTTTGTAAAAAGGGAAAGGAAAGACTGGGACCATTGCTTGCCTTACCTACTTTTTGCTTACAGAGAAGTGTCACATGCATCAACAGGGTTTTCCCCATTTGAAATGCTGTATGGTAGGCAGCCAAGAGGGCCACTTGATGTGATAAAAGAAATGTGGGAAGATAACCCGACTCAGAAACAATATATATCTTCTTACATGTGTGCCCTAAGAAGGAAGCTGGTAAAATATGTTGAAATTGCCCATAGTAATCAGGAAGAGGCTCAAAACCAGCAGAAGGTATATTATGACCATGGAGTAAAAGAAACATTTTTTGAGCCAGGTGAAAAGGTTTTGCTATTGTTACCCACAACAGAAAATAAGCTGTTAATGAAGTGGCAAGGGCCTTTTAAAATTCTTAGATGTACTACATAGATACATAGACAGTGTCGGCAGATAAGGGCCTATGGCCCACCCAGTCTGCCCATTTGAGCTTGTAAGTTCAGTTTGTTTTCCTAGAAGTCTGTTTCCCCTTACCTCTGACCTCTAGAATTCCTTTATGTCTATCCCATGCATTCTTAAATCCCGTGATTGTTTCAGCCCCCACCACTTCCTCTGGCAGGGTGTTCCACTTGTCCACCACCCGTTCTGTGAAGAAATTCTTTCTCATGTTTCCTCTGAATCGTCCTCCCTCCAACTTCATCCCGTGCCCTCTAGTCCTGGAACATCTTTTTCACTTAAAAATAGTGTTTTCCTGCACTCTGTTTCTCCCTGTAAGATACTTGTATGTCTCTATCATATCCCCTCTCTCCCTCCTCTCCTCCAGGGAGTACATGTTCAGTTCCTTCAACCTGTCTTCATAGGACTTGTGATGTAATCCATGCACCATCTTTGTTGCCCTCCTCTGAACCTTCTCTACCCTGTCTATGTCCTTACGTAGGTATGGTCTCCAGAACTGTACACTGTACTCCAGGTGGGGCCTCACTAGTGTCTTGTATAGCGGAATTATGACCTCCCTTTTCCTGCTGGTGATGCCCCTGCCTATACATCCCAGCATCCTATTTGCTTTACCTGATGCCTTGTCACACTGTTTCCCTACCTTGAGGTCATCAGAGATGACAGCCCCAAGATCCCTTTCCTGCTTGGTGCATGCTATATCCTCACCCCCCAACTGATATATTGTGCCAGGGTTTTTGTGCCCCATATGCATTATCTTGCACTTCTTTGCATTGAATTTCAACTGCCAAACCCTTGACCATTCTTCAAGTTTCTGCAGGTCCCTTCTCATTCTGTCTACACCCTCTGGTGTGTCTACTCTGTTACAGAGCTTTGTGTCATCAGCAAACAGTGAAATTCTGCCTTCTAGATCCTGCGCAATGTCACTGATGAAGATGTTGAATAGGACCGGTCCCAGCACTGATCCCTGTGGTACCCCACTGGTCACTCTTCCCTCTGTGGAGTGACAGCCATTTACCACCACCTCTGTGTCCTGCCACCCAGCCAGTTACCTACCCACCACACTACTGTCCTGCCCACACCCATATTCCCCAGTTTGTGTAATAGTCTTCTATGTGGCACAGTGTCAAAGGCCTTGCTGAAGTCCAGATGAGGCCATGTCCACTGCCCTCCCTGATCCACCTCCCTAGTCACCCAGTCAAAAAATTAAATGAGATTGGTCTGACATGACCTCCCCCTGGTGAAACCATGCTGCCTTGGGTCCTGTAGTCCATTGACAACCAGATGTTCCACCAATCTCTCCTTCAGAAGTGCTTCCATAATCTTTCCCACTACCGAGGTGAGGCTGACTGGTCTGTAGTTCCCTGCTTCCTCTTTGTTCCCGCTTTTGTATAAGGGGACTACATCTGCTGTCCTCAGGTCTTTGGGTACCTCCCCTGTTTCCAGTGATTGGCTAAACAGAATAGCCAGAGGTTCAGCCACCACCTCTCTTAGTTCTTTAAAACCACAAGTTGCACCATCTGGCCCCATTGCTTTGTCAACTCTTATTACTTCCACACTGTTAACTACAAGATTGAGACCCTGACAGAAAAATCTTACTAAGATATACCATGCTAATCTACTCAAGAAATGGGTTGAAAAATGCCAAAAGCTGCTTTGCTGCATTTTACCAGAAACTGATAAGGAAGATATTGATGTGGCTTATGATAGACTGAAATAAACTGTAAATGCTGATGCTGCAAAGGTGAATGTTTCCTTAACCTCAAAACAAACTGCAGACATCCATAATGTGTTAAAGACATTTAATAGCACTTTTACCATGGTTCCAGGCCAAGCAAAAGGAGTTGAGCATGTAATAGTGACAAGGAATGCTCGTCCTATTAGACAAAAGACATACAGGTTGCCAGAGTGGTTAAGAGCTGATGTGATTAAGGAAATGCAAAAAAATGAAAGAATTGGGTGTCATAGAGGAGTCGAGTAGTGCTCGGTCATCTCCCATGGTAATTGTAAACAAAAAAGAAGGGGGCATTAGGATGTGCCTTGATTTCAGGAAACTTAATCAAGAGTCAAAATTTGACAGTTCTCCTATGCCCCAAATAGATGATTTGGTGGACAGATTGGGAGTGCAAAGTATATCAGTACCCTGATCTCACCAAGGGCTACTGACAAATACTTTTAACTAAAGAATCCAGAGATAAAACTGCATTTGCTACCTCTATAGGATTCTATCAGCTCACCACCATGCCATTTGGTTTACATGGTGAGCCAGCTACATTCTAGCAGTATATGGATGTAATTTCACCCCCTCACACTAGTTATTGTGCTGTGTACCTGGATGATGTCGTGATGTACAGTCCAGACTGGGAAAACCACCTGGAACACCTATGAGCAGTTATCTAAGCTATCAAAAATGCAGGTCTGACAATTAATCCTACTAAATGTGCATTGGGCATGCAGGAAACCAAATATTTGGGCTATGTGTTGGGAAATGGAGAAGTCAAGTCAGATGTTTCTAAAATAGAAGCTGTAGTCAACAGCCTGTACCTAAAACAAAGAAACATGTCAGGTAATTTATAGGGCTGGCTGGTTACTATCGAAGATTTGTTCCCAGCTTTGCTAAGTTAGCAACTCCCCTCACTGAACTCACAAAGAAAAGGTACCCAAATAATATGAAATGGACCCCAGAGTGTGATGAAGCTTTTCAAGCCATAAAGGCTGCATTATATTCAGCAACTGTTTTAAGAAGCCCAGACTTTGAGAAACCATTTCTGCTACAAAGAGATGCATCTGAGGTAGGCCTAGGTGCTGTCCTAATCCAAAATATATATGGGAAAGAACATCCTATTCTGTATATAAGTAGGAAGTTGCATGACAGAGAAAAAGGCCCTCCTCTATCGAGAAGGGTGTTTAGCAGCAAAGTGGTCTATGGAGTCCCTCAAATTTTATTTGCTAGGAACTGATTTTGTTCTTGTAACTGATCACAATCCTCTCTGTTGGCTTAACCAGATGAAAAATAAAAATTCCAGAATCACAAGGTGGTACCTGCACTGCAGCCATTTAAATTCATGGTGATTCACAAATCTGGTAAAGAGAATAGCAATGCTGATTTTCTGTCAAGATATGGATCAGGAATTGAGGGTTCTGAAGGTTGAAAAAAAACTAATGTATGGGTTTGAACTGTACTTTTTGCTGTACTATTATAAGAAATGGATGCAAATGTGTTAATGTCTGAAAGCAATAAATGTTATTAGAGAATAGAAAGTTTTGGAAACCTGTTTTTTTTAAAAAAAACAGGTTCCCTATAGGAGAGGTATATGTGACAGGGTAGAATAGGACCATGTCTCATTTGTTTTACAGAAAGTGTCTGGAATGCAAGGAACTAATCTTTCCTTTTCTGTCTAGTCTCTGGTTCGCAACCAAATTTTCCTGTGAGACTTCAGACTTGATCAACACGAACAGTCTCACAATTCTTTTGCCTCTCACTGTCTCAGTTTCTCTTGCTGTCTGTTTTCTCCCTTGCATATCTATATTAGCTAATATAACAAATATGTGCAAATTAGTGTATGGAAATGAAAATGATAATGGGATCACTTTTGTTTAGAAAATATTTAGTAATACTGTTGAAATGTGTATATATTTATAATTTGAGATGATTGTAGAAAGCTAGAGATTACTTGAGTGCAAATATTGAGCCTTTTGCAAAAAGGGGCCTCAAGAAGCACAGTGTTCTATCAGCTCCTGAAACTTGCAAGGGCATTATGTTTACTAAGGATGGTGGTTGAAAAAGACTTATAATGGAGCTGAGCTGAGCTGCAACTGGGGAGATTTACAAGACAGATTTAATTTGCCTCTGTACATAGTTCTTATGAACAAGTTTATATTTTGTTTTTGTTACTCCTACTATAAATAAAGTTTTGGTGAATTTTACAACTGCTCCTGGGTTTTCCCTATGCTTCCTGACCTGTGCCTTGACAAGTATGTAGGAGGGAGAGGTTACAAGTAGCTGGAAGAACAGGTATAAACAAGACTGTAGCTGAAAAAAGGCTGTAATCACTTAAAATCACTTAAAAACATTTGTTCATAGCAGTAAAAGTACTGAAATGTGCAAGAGTCAGGCTAGAAGCAGTAAAATGAACTAGCAATCTATAACAACAGTTCACCCATAATAGAGAGATACAGAGTAGGTAATAACATAGAGCAGTGATATATATATATATATATATATATATATATATATATATATTTTAAAAAGATGCCAATAGCAGGAGTCAGGAGTTAAAGCCGGGCAGTGTCGTGAGTTTTAATTCCTGGTACTACAGAGAAGCTTAGTTGCTCTAAGCCAATCATAGTTAGCTTTGGAGCAGGCAGCCTCCAATGATACTAAGGCACCAAAGTTTCAAAGTAAAGCTCCTGAAGCTCCAGCTACACATACCTGTTCGGACGACAGCTTGTAACTGGGTAATACAATTACCTTTCTCAGTTCTTGTTGGCACTGCACAAAAGTCAAGAAACGACAGACAAGTGGTGTCCAGCACATAAAGTGATTTATTTCTGGTATATAAAGCAGGCTTACAACCAAGCAGTGTGATCACTGGGATAATATTTCCAATCTTTCTTACCTATAGGCAGCAGTACGTCTCTTCTTCTCAGAGAAAAAGTGCAATGCAAAGGGTCTTATACCCCTGATAATTGTCATGACAACAGGTATAAAGATATATATAAAAACCTTAAAATTGGTCAGTGACAAATAGCCTGACTCCTTACTAGCCTGGGAAAGCATGCTGAGCTAGCAAAAATAACAGACAGCTAAGACAAAGGTCTTATATATCCTGAATGACACTTGTGGTTATATGTATATATGTGTGTGTGTATATATATATATATATATATATTCATGGCAAAAAACTCTGTTTAATGCATCAGTTAGGGTTGTTCCACAGTGACAAAAGCGAGGAAATTCAGTGTTAAGGTTGAAAACCCTAACTGCGCATCCCCCCACCACCACACACACACACATACATGCAAGTAGGGGAAGGACCAAGGCAATACAACCAATCACACACATCTAGCAGAAGGTGTATACCTGTGTCACTGTAGGAAGTGGGGAAAGCCAACTTCAGATATGATACAGTAGTAACAAAGTTGTTCTTCGAGGTTCATTCACATAAAGGTGAACCAAGCTGGTAGTAGCGAAAATGATGCACCTCGCTTTGTTTTTAACATACGGGTGGCGAAAGGCATCATGGGCACCGTAATGCGAGTCTATGGCAAATTGCTCAATTTTGGAAGGGTGTAACTTTGTAATCCTTAAGTATTTCAGCACACTAGCAGGAAAAAGCAAGTCTGTGGGACCAGGTCTTGCCACCCTGCAAATGTTAGTCCAAAGGACCCAACCATTTGCTTGCAGGATGATGGCAAAGATATGTAGCCATTAAGAGCATACTTTCACAAAATACTTTCGAAACATGAAAGTGTCATAGCACAATATGTCTCTAGTGGTGCATGGAATGTCCGGAATGACAGTTAGCAGTGAGACCCCATGCCACAGCCCAATGGGAGCATGGGTGTGTGGTTTGTGGTTTAGATAGTTGTATGTTATTCCTGTTACCTGCTGCTGGTTGTGTGCCTGGTCCTTCCCCCTACTTGCATGTATGTGTGTGGATGGGGAATACGAGTTAGTGTTTTCAACCCCAACACCAAGTTTCCCACTTTGTCACTGTGGAACAACCTTAACTGATGCATTAAACAGAGTTTTTTGCCATGAATTTCCCTTCTTTTTGAGAATGTGCACTATAAATAGTGAAGTAACGCAAACAGTAATGCACATGGTGACACAAACGTAAACGATAAATCAAATGGAAATAGAAACACAAGTGCAAATGTTACTGAAAACAGAAATGCAAATGCAAACATATACGGAAATGTAAATCGTAACGCGCACAGTCACGGTAATGCAATTGGAAATGCAAACGCTTACGGTAGCAGCAATGAGATGCAAAAGAAAACGCAAACGGAAGCGCAAACACAAATGGAAATGCACACAGTGAAGCAAAAGGAAATGGAAACAAAAACGGTATTGGAAATGCAAATGTTAACAGTAACGCAAATGCAAAGGGTAACACACACGGTGACGTAGACGGGAACGCTAACGCAAACAGTTATGGAAACGCAAGTGGAAATGCTAACTGTAACAGTAACGGAAATGCACACCCTTTTTTCCCCAAAAAGCTGCATTAAGAAACACAATGAATACAAAGAATGCAAGCATAATAAGGGGTCTTGGAGCAGAAAATGAACACTTGGAACCATACGACGTAGAAAAAAAAATTAAAATCTCATATAATTTATGACTATCCTGACTAGTTTTGTACTTAGCCCCCTAGTGGGGTGCTAAGCATTTTTCTGATGAAAAGTCCATATCTCAAAGCGTTTCTGAGTTACGGGCCCCGAAAGGCATGACAGACACCATAATGTTAGCCTGTGGGAAAAATCATCAACTTTGGAGTGCCGTAACTTTGCAACTCTAATATTTTGTCACCAAACCACCTAAAAGCACATCTGTGGGATCTTGGCTTTCTTCCCTTCAAATTTCAGCCCAAAAGACCAAACTGTTCTTTTGCAGCAGGGTGGCAAAGATTTCCTATTCTTTTGGGCATAGTGTCACAAGGCAGTGTTGTGATTTGTGACACTTTTGCAAAAAAAAGCACGAAAGTTTTGAATATGCGACACTACTTTGAGACACTACTGTTCACAAAAATTTCAAAAACTATTTCTGGGGTGAATGCAGCAAGAACTGTGTCCCTAGAGGGTCCCAAATTTAAATGCCAAGCATTTCTGTGACCACCAACTGAAAACAAGATGGCGGATTTGTGACAGTACAGGGGTCATTTGCCACATTAAAAACTGCATTTGCGACACTGACACACTTTTTGTTAACTTTTCCCATTGACTAAAATGGGAAACTTGTTTCTTGAATAACTTTTGAACCATTTAATATTTTTTCACGAAATCTTCGAAAGGCACATTGGGGACCCCAGCTGCATGTTTCCTAAAGGTTTGGGATTGGTTGCGCAGACCGTGTGACCTGTAGATGCAAGCAAAGAATGTGCAAAAGCATAAATACCACATTCTATGGCTATGTGGCTTATAACCGTTATCCAACTGTTGCAAAGCTTGGCAGATCCAGAGATCTATGGCACTGCTCCAGGCATGCCGACTTTCAAGCAAATACATCATACAGTGGCAAAGATATTAAGCTGCCAAATTTCACACTTAACCTTTAATGGGTACTCAACCCTAACTATAGTGCACTACTGTGCCACTTTAATATATATATATATATATATATATATATATATATATATATATATATATATTGCAGCTCTGCAGTAGCACTAAAGATGGCAATAATGCCTAACTAATCATTATACAATAGTATAAATAGAAGCCTCTCCCAAGTGTTACAATTAGAATAATAGCAAAAGCAGTATCTTGGTAAAAACACAGTCGAATTCAGATCCTGACACTTATGCTTATACGATTAGTGCCTGCACCCTAAGGTTAGTATATATACCTATAAGTATTACTGTCTGTGAGGTAGGGGGCCAATCAGGGGTGCTGATCCATGGATAACTAACTGTAATTCTCCACCGGCAGGAGCAATGGAGGAAATCCCAATAGCGTGGTCAGGCAGGCAGGCAGGGTCCTCCACAAAATGTGGTTCAGAGGACAGTCTCTTGGTCTGGTGAGGTCTGGGGCAGCAGGCCCTAGCCCCAATAGGCAGTGGAGACCTGTTTGGGAAGAGGAAGGGAGAGACGTTTACGAAGGGGCACAGTGAGGCATGGTGAGACAGGAGACAAAGGATTAGGGAGGGCAGATCACTTCATGGTAGGAGAGAACAAGTGTGAGAGGAGGGCAACTGGCTCAGTTTTCAGGGGAGCACAGTATGTAGGAGGGAGAGGTTACAAGTAGCTGGAAGGACAGGTAGAAACTAGACTGTTGCTGAGAAAAGAGCTGTAATCACTTAAAATCACTTAACATTTATTCATAGCAATAAAAGAACTGAATTGTGCAAGAGTCAGCCTAGAGAAGCAGTAAAATGAACTAGCAATCTATAACAGTTCACACATAACAGAGAGATATAGAGTAGGTAAGAACATAGAGCAGTGGTATTTAATTTTTTATGTTTTAAAAAAAAGCAGCAGTAGCAGGAGGCAGGAGTTCAGTCAGGCTGTGGTGTAGTTTTAATTCCTGGTACTTGTAGAGGAGCTTGGTTGTGCTAAGACAATCAGAGGCAGCTTTGGAGCAGGTGGCCACCAATGATAGTAAGGGCACCAAAGTTTCAAAAGTAAAGCTCCTGAAGCTCCACCTACACTTACCTGTTCATGAGGCAGATGTAATTCTCCACCGGGAGGAGCAACGGAGGAAATCCTGGTAGGGTGGTCAGTCGGGCAGGCAGAGTTCTCAAAGAAGCGTGGCCCAGAGGACAGCTTCTCAGTCTGGTAAGGTCTGGGGCAGCAGGTCCTAGCCTCAATAGGCAGAGGAGACCTGTTCGGGCAGAGGAAAGGAGTGAGGTTTAAAAAGGGGCACAGTGAGGTTTGATGAGACAACAGACAAAGGATTAGACAGGGCAGATCACTTCATGGGAGGAGAGAACAAGTGTGAGAGGAGAAAACTGGCTCGGTTATCAGGGAGCACAGTATGTAGGAGGAGAGGTTACAAGTAGCTGGAAGGAGAGTAGAAACTAGACTGTAGCTGAGAAAAGTGCTGTAATCATTTAAAATCACTTAACATTTGTTCATAGCAA
Organism: Neoceratodus forsteri; assembly: GCA_016271365.2. Lineage (NCBI taxonomy): Eukaryota > Metazoa > Chordata > Ceratodontiformes > Ceratodontidae > Neoceratodus > Neoceratodus forsteri. Next base: position 24,208,149 of record JADMNL010000035.1, on the reverse strand, counting down.
TAAAAGTACTGAAATGCGCAACAGTCAGCCTAGAGAAGGTGGAAAATGAACTAGCAATCTATAAAAACAGTTCACACGTAACAGAGAGATACAGAGTAGGTAAGAACATAGAGCAATGGTATTTTATTTATTTATTTTTTTTAAAGGCGCCAATAGCAGGAGGCAGGAGTTCAAACAGGCTGTGGTGTAGTTTTAATTCCTGGTACTCATAGAGGAGCTTGGTTGCTCTAAGCCAATCATAGTCAACCTTGGAGCAGGCAGCCACCAATGATAGTAAGGGCACCAAAGTTTCAAAAGTAAAGCTCCTGAAGCTCCAGCTACACGTACCTGTTCATGCAGCAGCTGAAATTCTTCACCCACTGGAGTAACGGAGGAAATCCCAGCAGTGTGGTCAGGCAGGCAGGGTCCTCCATGAACCATGGTTCAGAGGATAGCCTCTTGGTCTTCTGAGGTCTGGGGCAGCAGGTCCAAGCCCCAATGGGCGGTGGAGACCTGTTCTGGTGGCAGCTGTAATCCTCTACTGGCAGGAGCAACAGAGGAAATCCCAACAGTGTGGTCAGGCAGGTAGGCAGGGTCCTCCACAAATAGTGGCTCAGAGGACAGCCTCTCAGTCTGGTGAGGTCTGGGGCAGCAGTTCCTAGGCCCTATGGGCAGCAGAGACCTGCTAGGGCAGAGGAAGGGAGAGAGGTTTAAGAAAGGGTACAGCGAGGCATTGTGATACAGCAGACAAAGGATTAGGAAGGGCAGATCACTTCATGGGAGGAAAGAACAAATGTGAGAGATGGGGAACTGGCTCAGTTTTCAGGGGAGCACAATATGTAGGGGGGAGAGGTTACAAGTAGCTGGAAGGACAGGTAGAAACAAGACTGTAGCTGAGAAAAGTGCTGTAATAATTTAAAATCACTTTACGTTTGTTCATTGCAATAAAAGTTTTGAAATGTGCATTAGTCAGGCTACAGAAAGTATAGTTACCTAAGAACTTGCCGTAACAGCAGATTTTCGAGGGAAGTTCCTTCAGTAGGTCATCACATATAGGAGTAGTGCCACCTGGCATTTGGACCACACAGCAGACATTTCCAGCTATATATGATGGGGGACCGCCCACCATACGTCATGTGACTGATGTCAGCATGACCCTATATAGTGGGCGGTCCCTATGCCGGCCCTCCAGTTCTCCCGCCAGAGACCTAAAAGGAGTGACAGAAGAAGGAAACAGAGTCTGGAGTCCCAAAAGAAAAAATTGGGGGAAGAAGGGAGGGAAAAACACGACCTACTGAAGGAACCTCTCTCGAAGATCTACTGTTATGGCAAGTTCTCACGTAACTGTACTATCTTTCTTCGAGAGGGTTACTTCAGTAGGTCATCACACATAGAATTGAATCCCAAGCAGTCCCTCTGAAGACAGACTGAGAGAAACACATGAGGAGGAGAAACTCCAAAGAAAATAACAGAATGGAAACTGGCCTAGGACAAAATGCCCTGCAGCACAGTGAGGCCAAAGTCTGCCCTCTGCCTAGAAGCAATATACAGACTATAATGCTTGGTAAAGGTATGGACAGAACTCCAGGTTGCCACTGCACAAATATCTGCTGCAGAAACATTACACAGGAAAGCTGCAGATGCAGCCATGCCCCTAGTGGAATGATTTCTAACAGACCCTGGCAGAGGTTTGTCATACTTCTGGTAAGAGAAGCGAATGCAGTTGGCTAAACACTTGGGCAGGGACTGCTTGGAGACAGCTTTCCCCAAGGATTTGGGAGCATACAAAACAAAGAGCTGGTCTTCCTTCCGGAAATCTTTGGATCAATGGGTATAGCACCGGAGAATACGGTGCACATCCGAGGTGTGCAGGAGCACCTCACCTCTATTCGCAGGAGTCGAATAGTAGACCAGAAGTTCCACTCTCTGGTTCAGTGTGAACTCCTACACCACCTTAGGCAAAAACTTAAGATTTGTTCTGAGAACCGCCCATTCCCTGTGAAAAAATCAAATAAGGCTCCTTGCACACAAGAGCTTGAAACTTGGAGATTCTTCAAGCAGAAGTAACTGCAACCAAAAATAGCACTTTCCAAGAAAGATAGCATAAATCACAGCTCATCACTGGCTCAAAAGGAGGAAGAGTGTGCCTCTCCAACACAAAATTTAAATCCCAAGGTGGTGTAGGGCTGCAGATGGGGGGTTTCAGATGAAGAATCCCTTTCAGAAAAGTTTCTGAGACCTCCAACTGAGCAACGGGTTTGCCATCCCCTAGCTCATGGTATACTGAAATGGCCAATAAGTGGACCTTTAAGGAGAAATAGGAAAGAACCGAATCTGAAAGATGAAGGATGTATTCCATGATCTGTGGGGCGGAACAAGAAAAAGGGTCCCAACTTTTAGATGCCACCTAAATGGAAAAACGTTTCCGATTCATGGCATAAGTGGATCGGGTAGAAGGCTTTCTAACTTCCATCAAATATTGGGCAACTCTGTTGGAAACTCTAAAGCGAGACATCACTATGTCTGCTGGAGCCACACATGCAAGTGCAGGGTCCTGAGCCCCGGATGCACTAGCCATCCTTGATTCTGTGTCAAGAGGTCATGCATCAATGGAAGTGGAACTGGGGGTTCCTTTGCCAGCTGCTGTAGAAGTGGAAACCAAATCTATCTCGACCAGAGAGGGGCAATGAGAATCATTCATGCCTTCTCTGCCTGAAGTTTGAGGATAACCCTCTGAAGAATGGGAAAAGGAGGGAAGGCATACACAAATTTCCCTGTCTAAGAGAGAGAGAGAACGTATCATGCCAGAAAGCACTATGGCCTGGAACGAGCAAACAAAAACTGTGAAGTTTTGTGTTGGATGAGGAGGCGAAAAGGTCAAGTTCTGGATGTCCAATCTTAGAAATAGAGAATCTGCCACTTCCTGATTTAGTTCCCATTCATGAGTGAGGGTCTGAGACCTGCTGAGATTGTCCATGAGGACGTTTTTCACGCCTGGAACATGCACTGCTGTCAGAGATAGACTGTGTTGGACTGCCCAGTTCCACTCTCATAGCTTCCTGCAAGGGGTTACAGTGAGTTCCTCTTTGTTTGTTGATGTTCAGATGACCAACGTATTGTCCATCTGGATGAGCAGTGATCACTGAGGAAGAAGAATCTGGAATCCTTGCAATGCATACAAGACTGCTCTCATCTCCAAGATATTGATGTGTAATGACATCTCCAAGCTGGACCAAAGTCCCTGGGCTTGATGTTCCCCCAAGTGAGCCCCCCCCAACCAAAGTTGGATGCTTCTGTGGTCAAAAATGCCTGTGGGGCTTGGCTCCTGAAGGGGAGACCAATTGATAGATTGAAGGGATCCCTCTACCAGTTGAGGTCCTTCTGAAGAGCAGATGACACAAGGACCAGATGGTCCAGATCATTCTGGAGTTGGTCCCACTGGACCCACAAGGACCACTGAGTGATTCTCATGTAGAGTCTTGCTAGGGGAACTGTAGAGATGGAGGCTGCCATCAGTCCTATCAACCTGAGAACCTCCCAAGCAGGGATGGTCCTGGAGGAGGCTACCAAAGTAGCCTTTATGATCAGTCTCCATCCTGTCTGGAGGAAGGAAGACTCTGCACTGGACAGTGTATAAAACCACCCCAATAAACTGCAACCTCTGAGAGGGAGTAAGGGATGTCATGGGGATATTGACCATAATACCCAGTCTGAAAAATAAATTCAGAGTAGTGGACAGGGTCTCTGAGAGAGACTCCCTGGACTGGGTTGAAATCAGCCAATCGTCCAGGTAGGGGATGACTGCTGTGCCCTGGTGATGACGGGTTGCCACCACCACTGCTAGGAACTTGGTAAAAACCCAGGGTTCTGAGAAAAGGCCAAAGGGGAGAGTCTGAAATTGGAAATGCTCCCCTTGGAAACAGAATTGCAGGAACTGGCAGTGGCTGGGGAAAATCAGGATGTGCAGGTAAGCATCCTGCATATCCAGAGCACAAAGCCAATGGTCCTCCAGAAGGAGGGGAATGAGGCTCTGGAACATTAACATCCAGAGATTTTTGTACTCAATGAACAGGTTTAGGTTGCTTAAGTTGAGAATGGGTTGCAGGTCGCCTGTCTTTTTTGGAACCAGAAAAAAATGGGAGTAGAACCCCCCTTCCCTTTGACAAAGGGGAACAAGCTCTATGGCCTCTTTGAGCAATGGAGTCTGAATTTCCTCTCTTATGAGCAGAGCCTGGTCTCAGGAGTAGGCGGACTTTCTGGGTGGAGATTCTGGAGGGAGTTCTAGAAACTCTAGAATGTGTCCTTGGAACACTAACTGCAGGATCCATGCATTGGAGGTGATGCTCCACCACTCCTGCATGTGGCAAGCAAACCTCCCCCCAACCAGCTTCTCACACTGAGGCTGAGGAGTGGGTGGGGTGAGGGAGTCAGGTGGAAGTCGGGCAGGGGGAGGTCCACCTGAACATCTCTGGTTCTTGGAGGCAGGAGGGGTGAAAGTTCCTGTGGTCTTATGCTTGCCCTGTCGTCGGGTTAGAGCTTGCTTCCTCTGCCTCCAGGTCCTCTTCCAAAAGGGCTGCCACTGCTGGGTGCCCGATTGGTACATGGACCGCATGGATCTCAGGGCTTAGCCTTGGTCCTGGAGGTCTGTGATAATGTCTTTAGTGTTACCACCAAAATGTACCGAGCCCCTGAAGGGGGCATCTTGTATCTCTGTCTGGACCTCGTTAGCGAGGCCAGAGATGCCAAGCCATGCCTGCCGTTGAATGGAGATGGCAGTTGCCGATGCACGGGCCACAGAATCGATGGAGTCATAGGTGGCCCACAATGCATGCCTGCAAGAGATCCTGGACAGGCGGATGTCCTTGCCGAGCTCTTCCCCGAGATCAGAAGGGTCCATGGATTGGACTCAGGCCTTGAGTCTGGCCAGGGTAGCTTTTTGGTGAGACACCATGTGGGCCACATAATTGAGGGACCATAACACACAGGTGGCTAATGAGAATATTTTTTTACTGAACTGGTCCATCTACCTCGACTCTTTATCTGGATGAGAAGTGCTCATGTGCTTAGGTGCTGTGGAGTGGTCACAAGCAACTGATATAACCACAGAGTCAGCCTTTGGATGCATATTGAGGAAAAGGGCATCCTTAGGCACCTGGTAAGTTCTGTCAGCCCATTTGGGAACAACTGGTATTGAATGAGGCATTTGCCAGACCATAGTGGTGAGGTCTTGATGAGGTCCAATCCACAGAGGAACAGGAATCATGGACAGAGACTCCAGTTCAAAGTGTTCAGCAAGTCCCTGATGCATGAAATCCTGTTCCTCAGACTCCCAATCAAAATGATGCTGTATGGACCTCAATAGGTCAGAAAAGGAAGAATCCTCGGGGGAGGACTTGGGAGAGTCCTTGCCTTTAGGGACCTGAGACTCATGGTCTGAGGGCTCCTCTAATGCATCATCCCCTGAATATGGATTGTCTCCTAAATCCTGAAGAGTAATGTTCTGAAGGGTAGTCCCCAAGACTTGAAAGATGGATGGTGATGAGCTCACTGGGGACGGGGGCCTGTGAGAGCGGGGGAGTGGGATCCTGCTCTCTAGGTCCGTCACCAACTCTGAACACACCTTCTGCCACCAAGAGTGCATAACGGTCTTGAAATCTGGTTGAGACACTGGAGAAGGTGGAGAAGGAGGGGGTGGGGGGGAGGATAAGGAGGTGGGATAGCATAGGGAAGAGGATAGTGGTACCCCTGGTATCCCAAATATCCAAACCCCGGGAACAGGGTGTAGCCCTGGAAATAGTGTACCACACCAATCCAGTCAGGAGGGGAAACTGCCGGGGGATGGTCCAAAGAATACCCCGAAGGGTAATGCAGGACAGTACTGGGTTTTGAAAAGAGACCCAACATCAGGGGGCCTGACAGAGGGGGAACCCATGTAGGACCTGCTGTTGTATATAGGAGGCAGGTCCGTGTAGGGGTGCCGCATCAGGGCCACCATCACCAGAACCAGCACCACTGGGTCTGGCATCAGAAAAGGGTCTGCAACTTCCGGTGACGTCATCAACTGGATGGCTGCCTTTGAATAGAACTCTAGCCTCCCCAACAGAATAAAACCCTCAGATCAACAGATATAATAGTTAAAATATCAAGGGAAAAGAAGCGAACATGTCTGGGGACATAGGCCAGGAAGATCACAGGAAAAAAATAAACACGAAGGATGGAGGAGGATTATCAGTAGAAAGGGACATCAGCAGAAGTGCCTCTCCTGCTAGCAGCATGGCGGGTGACTTAGACACAGACCAAGAGATGGAGCACCTCTCACGATCACGATTTGAGACCATTATGATGGAGCTGAGGGCTTTTAGAGCTGAAACAAAATCAGAATTTCAAATATTAAATGCAAAGATACAGGAGATGGAAAGAAGGACAGAGAGAGCTGAACAAAGAATCGCAGATGCAGAGGAGGAAATAAGAGAAGTACACACGGCGGCAGATTATCTAGTAGATGTACAAGAAAAACTGCAAGAGAAAGTATTAGACCTTAAAGCCAGATCCCGGTGAGATAATATTAGAATTTATGGCCTCCCAGAGGATTCGGAAGTGGGTTGAATGGAAGACTTTATATCGGACCTGTTAAGAGATACGCTAGAACTGCCCACAACTTTTGAATTTAAGATCGAGAGAGCTCACAGGTCTTTAACGAATAAACCAACAGATCCTAAAGCCAGACTGAGATCAGTAGTGTTAAAATGATCAAGTTATAGAGATAAAGAGCAGATCTTCCGCACTGCATGGCAGAAAAGGATTGTTAAATATAATACTGCGAGGCTAATTTTTGACCATGACTATCCAGTCAAAATAGCAAAAAAGAGAACTGCATATTCACCAATACTCAAGATATGCCTGGAGCACAAAGTAAGATTTCAGACACCTTTCCCTTCCAAACTGAAGATCCTATGGGACACAGGCTCGAAATTGTATGAAAATCCCAAAATGGCAGTGAAGGAACTACAGAGGAGAGGTTGGATATGCCAATCAGACAGAGAGGGAGTGGAACACCCGAAACCAGAAAGAGCACAATGGAAGAAGATGCTGAGAAACAGGCAGGGCCGAGGAGTACAACAGACAGCGCTGCAATCGCTCCACGAAGTACGAAAACTGTTAGAGAGAACATCCGAAAAGGAAACAGGACAGAAGAAACCTAGCGACACCTGAAAGATAGAGAGGTATAACGAAGATGGAAAAGACTGAGTAAATGACTTTGCGTTATAGGGAAAGCCCCGAGAAGGGCTAAATTTTGTTCCTTGTTTAAGACATTCTGCAAAATAATATCAGATGTTAATGAACATGGAAGGTTACATATCAAGAAACTGAGAGGAAAAGAAACATTAAGGAAGGGAGGGGAATATCGAGGGGCTGTATGAGGGAATGATGGGGGACTGATGGGGGGGAAGAGGGAATAGGCTGGCATCTCCTCATGTGGAAGATGGACAAGGGCCACTAACTACCACCTACAAAGAAGCCATATTTTTTCCTAAAGGCAAAATAATACCAGAGCTTATCAGATGTAGAAGGTCGCATAATGGGAAGCTGGGAAGAGAAGATCTATGAGAGAGATGTGAATATTGAAAGGTAGAATACGAAAGAGACATGAGATCTACAAGGGGGGAAGGGAATAAGTTAACCTCTCCTAATGCGGGAGATGAAAAGGGAACTTTACCTGCAACTCGGGAGGATGAATGCATACCTAAATTTAGACAAAGAAGTAAAAGAAAATGACTGCATTATGTGGGTTGGCTAAATCCTGCAGGAACCATGAGATGAACAGAAATAGGGGACATGAAGGGCGAAAGGAATTAAAAGAGAAAGAAGGGGGGATCTATGGGAAGGGAAGGGGAAGGGAACAAGAAAGGGTATGAAAGATGGGCAAAATGGTAACCAAAACTCATAATCTGAATAGTTAGCAAATTTAGATAAGTAAAGTGAGAAATAGGGATAGGCAGATAAAATATTTATAAGAGAGGTCTTAAGGGAAGAGGATGATGTACACCTCAAATGAGGGGAAAAGAAAATCCGAGGAATAGCACCAAAAGAAAGGGAGATAGAATAGAGGAGGTAGCATACAGACGCCTCGAAACAAGGGACCGGGGGAGGAGTGCATCTACTCCCCATGATCTCCCACTAAGGGACCACCAAGAAGGTATACCCCTTAGAAGATACAGAGGGGCAATTTTACACCCTCCAACCTTGGAAGCAATCCTGTATATAGTTATAACTTTAGAATGGTTAAAATTGTTATTGTTATGTATGGTGTAAATGTTGTTTGATGTTTAAGATTACATAGGAGGAAAATGAAAGAGGAAGCAAGTGAAATACAGCCGGGCTGGAAAATGCAGGAGGAATCTCAGAAAGCGTGCAGAAAGGAGAACGGAAATAACATAACGATAAATGTGGGGAATGAGTAGGAAGTTACAAGTGAATATATGCTCTCTAAATGTAAATGGTATTAATAACCCTGTGAAAAGAAGCAAAGTGATAGCTCAAATGAAAAGACAGAAACCAAGTTTTTTGCTACTACAAGAAACACATTTAACAGAAGAAGAGCATAAAAAGTTAGCCAGATATGGGTTCAGGTTGGTGATAGCCTCATCATATAAAAAGGGGAAATGAAGAGGTGCAGCGATATTAATCCCCATAATATACAATTTCAACAGACAGACATATATACAGACAAAGAGGGATGGCTGGCCCTTGTTACGGGTAACTTAGCAGGACATATGATAACAGTAGCCTCGATATATATTCCCCCGGGCTCAGAGTCAAAGGAGGTTAAAAAATTATGTCAGAAAATCACAGAAAAACAGAAGGGGACATTGATCCTTGGTGGAGATCATAACATGATATATGATTTTTTGGATACATCTAAAAAGCAGTCCCAAAGAAGGAAACCCCCAGAAAAGACAGCCATTAGATACATTCACGATGTACAATGGGTAGATGTATGGAGATATACGCACCCTAAGATAAGGGCTTATACCCATTACTCAGCGCCACATAAAATATATACATGCATAGATTACTACCATATCTCCAAGAATTCTCTATATATGGTACAGGGATGCCAAATTATACCTACCCCCCCTATCAGATCACTCAATGTTAACCATGCAGTTAGAGAGGCCGGGTGACAAGCGGAGAACATTGTGGAGATTTAATAACTTTTTGTTGAATCATAAGAAATTTAAAGAGTTGATAGAGAAAAGGATCCCCCAAATCATAAAAGAGAATGAGGATCCAGGGCTAACAAAGGCAACATTGTGGGACATGATTAAAGTAGTATTAAGGGGGGATATAATTAAATATGCCTCAAATTATAGGAAACAACAAAGCTTGCAACAGGAAAGCCTAGAGAAACAGTTGAAAGAGGCACAGGAACGACATGCAGCTGGAGACCTGAATTATAAACTGAAAATACAAGAATTAAAAGGCAAGCTACAGCATATACTAGATATCAAACTGAACAGGAGTTGCAAAACTTAAGACAAAAATACTACGAGGGGGACCAAGGGCAACTAGACTTCTACGCGAGACTTTGTCGAAGGGAAACCCAAACAACAATCACACAGATTAGAGACCCGGAGGAGGGCGACTAGTAAAGTCATCAAACCAAACTGAGAAAGCCTTTTTGAAATATTATCAAACCTTATATACACCAGAACAGGAAACTGACTTAGAGAAAGTTAAAACCTTTCTGAACAAGTTGAAAATACCTAGCTTGACCTTGGAACAGCAACAGAGATTGATCTCCTCAATATCAGAGAATTAATTGAACAATGCTATCATAAAACTTAAGACCCACAAAAGCCCTGGCCCAGATGGATATATGGGGGAGTTTTATAAATGTTTCCAAGGGATGCTGATGGCTACACTTAGAGAGACATTCAGGGACACCCAACAAAATAAGACCTGCCCAGACACCTGGAGATATGCCACCATAACTAGCATTTTGAAACCTGGGAAAGACAGTACGAACTGTGCTCATACCACCCAATTTCAGTCCTTAATGTGGATTATAAATTATTTACATCTATACTGGCCAAAAGAATGGAAATGCTGTTACCTAGCCTAATAGACCAGGATCAGACAGGTTTTGTGATGAACAGGCAAGCACAAGATAACATCAAAAGAACACTACATATATTACACTCACCACCCTGTCGGAGACTCCTTTTACTGCTTAGTTTGGATGCAGAGAAGGCCTTCGACAGGGTGGCATGGCTTTCTGGGGACCACTCTGGAAAGGATGGGATTTCCAGAGGAATTTAGGAATTATAGACTCCATATTAACAATCCAAAAGCATATATTAAAGTAAATGGCTCAACCTCAATACCAATAAGTCTGAAGAGGGGGACTAGGCAAGGGTGCCCACTGTCACCGCTCTTATTTGCAATATACTTAGAGCCTCTGGCACAGACTATACGACAGCACAGGGATATATCAGGGATACAATTAGGAAAAGGGAATCATAAATTAGCCCTGTATGCTGACAACCTACTGGTATACCTTACGGACCCTGAGAACTCCCTACAACCATTGTGGTAAGTTCTGACAGAGTTTGGAGAAATAGCTGGCTATAAGGTTAATGTATCCAAGACAGAGGTGCTGGGAATACATTATAAACCATCGCCGCAGATAGAAAACCATTTTAAATTTAAGTGGCACATTTATACCCTTAAATATCTCGGAGTCTGGCTGAGTTCTGAACATGGAAAATTATATGAACTTAACTATAAACCTTTATTAACACAAATACAGAAAGATATAGAAAAATGGCAATTGATTCCCATCCCATTTATACAAAAAATAGAAGCAATTAGAATGGTGGTGCTCCCACGATTCCTATATTTAGCACAGACCATCCCCATAGTAGTGCCTGACATATTTTATAAAGAATTGAACAGGAAAGTATTGCAGTATATCTGGAGTAAACAGAAGCCAAGAATAAGACAATCTATATTACAACTTCCAAAGGGAAGGGGTTATCTCTCCCAAATTTTAAATATTACCATAGGGCTGCCCAGATTTGTACAGATATATTGGCTACAACCTACTTACATAGCAAAATGGAATGAAATAGAACTAGCAGAAGAGAATCTCAGGAGACTACAAGGATCCTCCTTTCAGGTAGATGGGACAGGAGAAAGAGGATATAGAGAACCATACACACTGTCAGCCTTAAGAACCTGGAGGCAGACATTGAATACTAGGAAAATGAAGACATGGAAACCACTGTTTTACTCCCTAACACACACAGGAAAGTTTCTGCCTGCTATAATGGATTTGGGCTATAGAGAGTGGGAGAGAAAGGGGTTACATAATGTACCAATTCTTAAAAGAGGGTATAATGGTAAGCTTACGAGATCTGCAGGTGAAGTATGAGATAACTCATAAAGATAGATTTCGTATTTCAGGTAAGGACTATATTAAAAAGAAAAGAAAGAATGCTGGGCTCAGCACCCCATACCCAAGCTCATAGAGGCCTTACAGAGAGGACTGGAGGGGCGGGCCAATCTAGACATATAATATCCTACTTATATGCAGCCATAAGAGAACTTGAGGGAGACACAGTAGAGTCTATTAAAAGAGCATGGGAAAAAGACTTGAATATTGATATTACAGAGGAAAAGTGGAGAAATCATCTAATATGTATTCATAAAAGTACCTCCTCACCACAATGGAGGAATTAACTTGGAAGAATGCTGTCAGATTTTTCAGAACGCCAATAATTCAGGCACAATTTGAGGGTGAAGAGAGAGGCCACCTGTTGGAGAAAATGTGGTGAACAACAGGCCACTCCATGGGCACTTATTTTGGAGTTGTCCAATAATCCAACCATTTTGATAGAAGCCCGAGAGGCTATTAAAACATAATAATGCCATCTATACAACTGGGTATATTCCTATATTTTTTCAGACCTCCTTGAAGGAGCAGAGATAAGAAAACAAAGAAACTATTTTTGATATTGACCCTGGCCATTAAAAAAGATAATAACAAAGAATTGGTTAACCCCGAACCAGCCCCAGATAACTCAATGGCAAGACAAAGTGTTTAAGATATACCAAATGGAAAAGCTGACAGCATTAACAAACAAGAGATATACCCAATTTGATATTATAATGAGGAGATGGGTATTGCATATTTCCCAACTGAGAAAAGACTTTGTATTCTGACTTGATTCCTAAGTTATAATGAAAGAACAATTCATAACAACTCCTATGAATGTATATGAGTTTATGTGTATACATGAAATATAAAAACTTACAAATAAAGAAAGTTTTTAAAAAAAAAGAAAAGGGTCCGGCGTTGGGTAGGCTGGTGTCGGGACCTGACGAAGGGGATCTGACAGTGGGACCTGGTCTGCTGGAGTCACCGACAGTGGAGGCAGACTCGAGGGCCCTGGCACAGAGGCAGTTATTGGAGGGTCCAGCATTGGAGCAGGTCTCGCCGGATCCAACAGAGGAAGGGTGTCTGGTGTCAGAACCACCACTGGAACAGGGATGATCTTCTCTGAAGGGACAGGAGGCACCTCCAGTGAAGGGCTGGACAGCTGTGAAGGGTCCTCCATCCCAGAGACCCTGGAGAGTGAGCGGGGATTTGACCATGAAGTGTGCTCCACAATGAGTGGGCCCGCACTATCATCGCCCGGGGTAGCCACCACAGAGGACGTGGCTACCGTCGGGGGAGAAGGGTGGAGGGGCAGTCTCCCCTAGGCTCATCTGGACATCAGGTGGGCTGCCAGTAGGCCCCGATGGTAGTTCACTGTCAGTGTGGTCACTGGAAGCAGTCGAATGACCAGACAGAGGAGCCAGTCGGGAGGGGGAAGAGCCCCCTGCCGACTTAACGACTGCAGCCGGGAGGATCCCCATGTCTTGGGGAATTGGCTTATCGGTGGCTTGGCAATCTCTGGAGAAGCTGGTGGCCAACTTAGTGACAGTAACAGTGCAGCCATTGGAGGAACCGGTGGTCAACTTACCCATTGCGGAGGTCTTCAAGGTTTTACCAGAGTCCCCTGTCGCCAACTGAGCTTTGGACGGAGGTGGTGGGGGAGAGGCCTTGCTATTGGACGGCTTGCTGGATTCGGCCAGATAACCTTCCAAAGAGCGATGTTTAGAAGGAGAAGGTGAAGAAGAAGAGTCTCTAATGCGTTTCATCTGCTTCTCAAGAGACGCAAACTGGGAGTTCAAAAAGTGGGCCTCCAGAGCCTGATGCTTCCTCTTGCGGGTAGCCTGGTTGAAGGGCTGGCATTCCAGGTAAGTCACAGTTAGATGGTCCAAGCCTAGGAAGATGATGTTCTTGAGGTGGTCATACTTGTGGGAATCTACGTGCACAAGTTTGACACTTCTTCTTCTTGTATGGACAAGACATAGAATTTGCAAGAATAGCGAGAAAAAAGGTAGGATTTAAGACTACTGATGAACTTTCAAGGGCGATCGTTGTGGAAGTCGACAGCAAGGTAACTGACACAAGGTGATGGCGGGAAAGAATTGGAGGGCCGGTGTGGGGACTGCCCACTGTATAGGGTCACGCTGACGTTGGTCAAGGGATGACAAGTGGGCGATCCCCCATCAGGTATTGCTGGAAAAGTCTGCCCTGCGGTACAGACGATAGGTGGTGCTAGTCCTATATGTGATGGCCTACTGAAGAAACTGTCTCGAAGTAAGATGCAGTAAATGAACAACAATCTATAACAACAGTTCACACATAATAGAGATACAGAGTAGGTAACAACATAGAGCAGTAGTATTTTATTTATTCATTTATTTTAAAAGGCGACATAGCAGGATGCAGACATTCAAACAGGCTGTGGCGTTGTTTTAATTCCTGGTACTCATAGAGGAGTTTGGTTGCTCTAAGCCAATTGGAGTCAACTTTGGAGCAGGTGGCCACCAATGCTAGTAAGTATGCCAAAGTTTCAAAAGTAAAGTTCCTTAAACTCCACCTACATGTACCTGATCGGGCAGCAGCTGTAATTCTCCATTGGCAGAAACAATGAAAAATCCCAACAGTGTGGTCAGACAGGCAGGTAGGGTCCTCAATGAACCGTGGCTCGGAAGACAGTCTCTCAGTCTGGAGAGGTCCAGGACAACAGGCCCTACACCAATGGGCAGCAGAGACCTGTATGGGTGGCAGCTGTAATTCTCCACAGTTGGAACTATGGAAGAAATCCCAGCAGTTTGGTCAGGTGGGCAGACAGGGTCCTCCACAAACTGTGGCATGGAGGACAGCCCTCCATCTGGTGAGGTCTAGGGCAGCAGGTCCCTAGCCCTGATGGGCAGCGGAGACCTGTTTGAGCAGAAGGGAGAGTGGTTTAAAAGGGTACAGTGAGGCATGGTGAGACAGCAGACAAAGGATTAGAGAGGAAGATCACTTCATGGGAGGAAAGAACAAGTGTAAGAGGAGGAACTGGCTCAGTTTTCAGGGAGCACAGTATGTGGGAGGGCGAGGTAACAAGTGGCTGGAAGGACATGTAGAATCAAGACTGTAGCTGAGAAAAGTGCTGTAATCACTTAAAATCACATAACATTTGTTTGTAGCAATAAAAGTACTGAAATGTGCAACAGTCAGCCTAAAGGGTAAACAGGGAGGAGAGGAGGCACTGTGGGTCACCCTGGAGACTGGAAATGGCTCCACAATCCACACAGGGTTGTATACAGATCCCCATCTCGGGGAAGAAATGGACAAGGAAATGATAGAAGTGATCCTTGCGATGGCAGAGAAAGGGAGATATTGCTGATGGGGACCTGAATATGCCAGATGTTAACTGGAGCACCTTTGCTGCAGCCACATCCAAGACAGGGCCTTTCTCGATGCCCTACAGGGGCATGCCTCAGACAGTTAGTTTTGGAACCCACTCGGGAGGGAGCAATCTTAGACCTGGTAATCTCAAATGGGAGACGGAGAGGATCTCTGATCTTGAAGTGGGAGCTATCTGAGAACAAGTGACCACCAGACAGTGTGGTTCACGATAAACTTAGCTGTAGAGTCAAGCCACACAAAAGTGAAGCTACTGGACTTCAGGAGGGCTGATTTGTCAAAATGGAGAGCACCTCAGAAAGCATTAGCAAACAGGCAAGAAGGTGGGGTGGAGCAACAATGGGAAACATCAAAACCGTCATCACAGAGACAACAAGCCTTTGTGTGAAGCAGATAAGCAAATCAAAATGAAAGAAAAACACTATGGTTCTCAAAAGAAGTGGTGGGGAAGGTAAGGCAGAAAAAGACAGCATTCAGGAAGTATAAGGAAACACAGAAGGAGCAGGACAGAGAACTGTACCAGTTAAAGCAGAAGGAAGTGGGGAAGGCAGTCAGAATAGCAAAGGCCCAAACCGAGGAAAAGATAGCCAACTCGGTTAAGAAGGGGGATAAAACCTTTTATAGGTACATTAGGGAGCAAAGAAATACTAAGGCAGGGATACTGAGGCTGAATAAAGAGGAAGGTGGTTGAGCAGACAGTGACAGTGAAACAGCAGGGATACTGAATGAATACTTCTGCTCAGTATTCACAATAGAAAAGCAGGGAGAGATACCTAATCCAGTCAATAGAAGCACTCTGGATGGGGGGGGGGTTGATATTAGTCCTTTAATAGAAGAAAGGGTTCTGAAAGAACTCTCAAAACTGAAGGTGGATAAAGCAATGGGACCTGATGGGATTCACCCCAGAATTCTAAAAGAACTAAGGGAAGAACTAGTAATACCACTGACTACCCTTTTTAATAACTCATGTGAGGATGGTGTGGTACCTGAGGACTGGAGGAGTGCGGATGTGATTTCTCCTTCACAAAAGTGGGAGCAAGACAGAGGGAGGAAACTACAGACCTGTTAGTTTGACCTCAGTGGTAGGGAAAATGATGGAATCACTGCTGAAGGAAAGGATTGTTGAGTACCTAGAGGCCAGTGGGACACAGGACCCAAGGCTGCATGGATTTACAGCGGGAAAGTCATGTCAGACAAATCTAATTGATTTCTTTGACTGGGTGACCAAAGTAGTAGACCAGGGAGGGACTGTGGACATGGCCTACCTAGACTTTAGCAAGGCATTTGACACAGTCCCGTACAAAAGATTAATAAATAAATTAGCCAGCCTGGGAGTGAGTCCTAGGGTGGTAGCCTGGGTAAAACACTGGCTGGACAACAGGACACAGCGAGTAATAGCAAATGGTGTCCACAGTGAATAAAGGAGGGTTACTAGTGGGGTAACACAGGGTTCAGTACTGGGGCCGGTCCTTTTTAATGTCTTTATAAGTGACATTGTAGAGGGACTGGAAGGGAAAGTATGTCTCTTTGCAGATGGCACAAAGATCTGCAATGGGGTTGATACACAAGGTGGGGTGGAAAGGATGAAAATGGACTTGGCAAGGTTGGAGGAATGGTCAAATGTATGGCAGCTTAGATTCAATGCAAAGAAGTGCAAAGCAATGCACCTGGGAAACAAAAACCCAGGGGAAGAGTACACAATGGGGGGTGAGACACTGACAAAAACAAAAATGGAAAGGGACCTGGGGTTAGTCATATCAGATGACCTAAAGGTGGGCCAGCAATGTGAGAAGGCAGTAAGGAAGGATGGGGGGATACTGGGATGCATAGGGAAAGGCATCACCAGCAGAAAACAGGAAGTTGTTGGCCCTCTGTACAGACAGTTGGTAAGACCACATCTGAGTACTGTGTGCAGTTCTGGAGACCCCATGTCACAAAGACATAGACAGGGTAGAGGCTGTCCAGAGGAGGGCAACCAAAATGGTGCAGGGTCTGCATCAGAAGACATATGAAGAAAGACTAAAGGAGCTTAAGATGTGTACCCTCGAGGAAAGGAAGGGGGGACATGATAGAAACTTTCAAATACTTCAAGGGAATCAACAAAGTCCAAGAGGGTAGCATCTGTCAGAAAAGGAGATGTGCAAGAACAAGGGGGCAAAATTTGAAGATAGAAGGGGGACAGCTCAGAGGTAATGCGAGGAAGTATTTCTTCACAGAGAGGGTTGTGGATGCATGGAACAGCTTTCCTGAGGAGGTCGTAGAGTCAAAAACAGTGGGGGAATTCAAGAAAGCATGGGACAGCCTAAGGCAATTCTAGCGAGGGTAGGAAAAGTAGGATGTTGGTTAACTAGGATCTGCAGCTTATCCGTTAGGTGGGAAATGGGCAGACTAGGTGGGCCAAGCATTTTATCTGCCATCAAATTCTATGTTTCTAGAGAAGGTGTAAAATGAATTTGCAATCTATAACAACAGTTCACACATAATAGAGAAATACAGAGTAGATAAGAACATAGAGCACTGGTATTTTATTTATTTATTTTTTTAGAAAAGGGGCCAATAGCAGGAGGCAGGAGTTCAAACAGGCTGTGGCTCAGTTTTAAGTCCTGGTACTTGTAGAGGAGCTTGGTTGCTCTAAGCCAGTCAGAGTCAGCTTTGGTGCAGGTGGCCACCAATGATAGTAAGGGCACCAAAGTTTCAAAAGTTAAGCTCCTGAATCTCCAGCTGCATTTATCTATTCATGTGGCAGCTGTACTTCTTCACCAGCAGGAGGAACGGAGGAAATCCTGGCAGCATGGTTAGGTGGGCAGACACGGTCCTCCATGAACCGTGGCTTGGAGGACAGCCTCTCAGTCTGGTGAGGTCTGGGCAGCATGTCCTTCCCTAATGGGCAGCGGAGACCTGTTCGGGCAGAGGAAGGGTGAGATCTTTAAGAAGGGGCAGAGATAGGCATGGTGATACAGCAGACAAAGGATTAGGGAGGGCAGATCACTTTGTGGGAGGAGAGAACAAATGTGAGAGAAAGGGAACTGGCTTGATTTTCAGGGGAGCACAATATGTAGGAGGGAGAGGGTACAAGTAGCTGGAATGATAGGTAGAAACTAGACTGTACCTTAGAAAAGGGTTGTAATTTTAATTAAAATCATATAACAACATTTGTTCATAGCAATAAAAGTACTGAATTGTGCAACAGTCAGGCTAGAGAAGCAGTAAAATGAATTAGCAATCTGTAACAACAATTCACACATAACAGAGAGATACAGAGTGGGTAAGAATATAGAGCAGTGGTATTTTATTTATTTATTTTGTTTAAAAGGCACCAATAGCTGGAGGCAGAAGTTCAAACAGGCTGTGGCATTGTTTTAATTCCTGGTACTCATAGAGGAGCTTGGTTGCTCTAAGCCAGTCAGAGTCAGCTTTGGAGCAGGTGACCACCAATGATAGTAATGGCACCAAAGTTTCAAAAGTAAAGCTCCTTAGCTCCACCTACACATACCTGTTCAGGCGGCAGCTGTAATCCTCTACCAGCAAGAGCAATGGAGAAATCCAGCAGCATGGTTAGGTGGGCAGACAGGGTCCTCCATGAACCGTGGCTCAGAGGACAGCCTCTCAGTCTGGTGAGGTCTGGGAGCAGGTCCAAGTCCCACTGGGCAGCAGAGACCTGTTTGGGCGGCAGCTGTAATTCTCCACTGACAGAAGCAACAGAGAAAATCCCGGCAGCATGGTCAGGTGAGCAGGCAGGGTCCTCCATGAACTGTCTCTCAGAAGACAGCCTCTCGGTCTGAGTGAGGTTTGGGGCAGCAGGTCCCTAGCCCGATGAGCATCGGAGACCTGTTCTGGCAGAGGAAGGTGAGAGGTTTAAGAAGGGCACAGCAAGGTGTGGTGAGACAGCAGACAAAGGATTAGGGAGGGCAGATCACTTTGTGGGAGGAGAGAACAAGTGTGCAAGGATGGGAACTGGCTCAGTTTTCAGGGGAGCACAGAATGTTGGAGCACGAGGTTACAAGTAGCTGGAAGGACAGGTAGAAACTAGACTGTAGGTAACATAAAGGACTGTAATCACTTAAAATCACTTCACATTTGTTCACAGTTGGAAAGGCTTTGCCTGGAGTTCAGTGGCCAAGCAGCCAGCCACTCCCACTTCCTGAGCTATATAAGCAGTTCCTCTCAGCCTTATTGTGAAGCACTTTTTCTTTGCAGCCGAAGGCTCTGTCAGTGTGTCCTCTGAGCTGGTTGGGGCCTGCAGTGCTGGCTGAGACCCCCCACCTTTACTGCTCCTGCTTGTCTTTTGCTGGATTTCTGTGTTTATTTTCCTGCTTCTGGTTTGTCTTTTGCCTTCAGCTGAAGTGTATGCTTCTTTTGTCTCTGTTTCTGTGTTTGTGTGTCTTTGGTTTGGGGGCTTTGTTTCTAAACTCCTAGCATATTGTTCCAGAACTCCTACTACTTGATTTCAGTTACTCACAACTACTGCAATGCAATTACAATCATTATTTTTGTGTTTCAGCTCAACCATAGCTGCTCCATGTTGCATAGGTGATTGTTTTCACCTGACTCAGGCTTACACTGTACCTAGTTATGCAACTCCCAATCATGCTCTCTCATTCTACATACATCATTGTAGCAGCTTCATTGCACTGCCTTGCTACACCTGCTTTCAGATCATTGTGTCTCCTTATTTATGTTTATTGCAGTTACAACTCAGTGTACTCCATGCAGATGTTGCTTTTATGTTTATTCACCCTGTTCTACTCTGAGGTCAGCTACAAGCTCCTGCTGAGGCTGTTAAACTAGCTTTAATATCTGCATGTGGTTGTCGGCCCTTCCATCTCTTTCTTGTTTGTCCTACAATGGGGACTAGGAATGTTTTGGGAGTCATGGCCCCATGTGGCTAATTATTTCTGTTCTAAATCCTGCCTTCGCCACCGAAAATCCTCAGCGTATTTGTCACCTTGATTTGGCTTTTAAATGTCTGGCTGGCTTGCCCCACTATTCAGTGCTGTTTCATCACTACTATGTCATGCAGACCTATGTGCAGGTCCACTTATTACTACTCTGTTTACCGACCTACATACAGGTCCATGCTTGCTTACACAATTGATTGCTCATGCCTACAGCATCCTCTCAACTTCAGCCTGTGGGATGTCTGCTGCACTCAATCTGCTTTTGACCTGACCTTGCAAGTTCTCAGCACTCACTGCTCATTATGATCAGTACACCAGTGCTCAATCAGCTCACCAGCTTCTCAGCTCTCAGTCTAATTCTGGGGCATGCCAACCATGCAGGGTGCAGGGTTCCTGCAGCCGATGGTCTCATTCTGCATTTAGTCCACATCTTGAGCGTGTCCAACTTGGGGTGGGATCCTTCTCACCTGGCCCATAGGTGGGACTGTCCTCACCCCAGGCTTGGCTTTAGCTGCCTGCTACACAACAGCAGCTCTTGGTGCAGAATTTAAGACTAGCGGGTGAATGGTGGTTACGATGATCTCCTTTGGCTGTAGTATTCCACTATAACGGTTGTCCATTGGCTTTAGTGGTTTCCCTAGAAAGGCACCTTCACTGCATTCCCCTACGACTGCCTCTGGTTCACCTGGTTTGAGTTTAGGGTGGGTAGGCCAGGTGAGTGCCTCAGAAGTCGTTGCTCTCCTCCTCTACCTTGGTTGCATGTATTGTTGCAGAGTTTTCTAGCAACCTTCCACAACATTCCTACTAGAGGGCTTGAGTGAGAGCCTTCCTCCAAATTGAAATATTTTCCACCTCCCTTTAATTGGCTTTTCCAAATTGTAGCTGCAGAGCCATCAATAAACAAACTATCCCAAGCCTGGAGGAAGGCGACCTAGGGCCTTGGATCCCCAGAGATTTCTGAATTATATGGGTTTTTCTCTCTTCTGTTGCCTCAGGTCATAACTGTTAGTTAGCATAGTAGTGTCCCCTAGTTTCTTTAGGTAGATTCCACTGTTTGATGGAGGTGGAGGATGTCCTGCCATTCCCTCTCTCCTTAAAGGATCCCATCATTCTCAACGCAAATCATCAGTATCATGCTACACAAACCTGGGCATTTCATTATGTTATCAAACTGAACGTCTCATTACGTTATCAAACTGTCTATGTTTCTCTACTACTACATTACAGTTTCTGTTCCTACATCACAGTTACTGCTTGCTCATAAGCTTCATGTCATCTCATTCTTTAGGATATGATTGTACTACATTTCTTTTGGGGATTCCTAAGGTACCTTTAGCCATGGGAATCGTCCAGTGGCACCTCTAGGGGTGGAACCCAGTCCAAGGGTTTCTTGCCTTTCATACCCCTACAGGGTGGTAATTCCTCTGGAATAGACAGTGTGAATGGCCAAAACCAAACTAACACAGTTGCACAAGCATAACACTATACTGGCTGCACAGGACATTGAATTAGAAAGACTTTGCCTGGAGTTCAATGGCAAAGCAGCCAGCCACTCCCACTTGCTGAGCTATATAAGAAGGTCTCTCAGCCTCATTGTGAAGCACTCGTTCTTTGCCCCACCATCCTCCCCTCCTCCTCCAGTGACAGCACTTCTCTCCTTAGGGGTATTCCTAAGGTACCTTTAGCCAGGGGAATCATCCCATGGCACCTCTAGGGAGGAACCCTCTCCAAAGGTTCCTTGCCTTTTGTATCCCTACATGGTGGTAATTCCTCTGGAATAGAGAGTACGAACGCAGAAAACCAAACTAACACAGTTGCACAAGCCTAACACTATACTGGCTACGCAGGACATTGAACAATAAAAGTACAGTTCACACATAATAGAGAGATACAGAGTCGGTAAGAACATAGAGCAGTGGTATTTTTTTTTTTTTTTTTAGAAAAGGCACCAATAACAGGAGGCAGGAGTTCAAACAGTTTGTGGTATAGTTTTAATTCCTGGTATTCATAGAGGAGCTTGGTTGCTCTAAGCCAGTAGAAGTCAACTTTGGAGCAGGCATCCATCAGTGATAGTAAGGGCGCCAAAGTTTCAAAGTAAGGCTCCTGAAGCTCCAGCTACACTTACCTGTTTGGGAGGCAGATGTAATTCTCCACTGGCAGGAGCATTGGAGGAAATCCCGCAGCGAGGTCAGGTGGGCAGGCAGGTCCTTCATGAACCATGGCTCGGAGGACAGCCTCTGTCTGGTGAGGTCTGGGAGCAGGTCCCAGCCTAGATGGGCGGTGGAAACCTGTCCAGGCAGAGGAAAGAGAGAGTTTTAAGAAGGGCACAGCGAGGCATGCTGAGACAGCAGACAAAGGATTTGAGAGGGCAGATCACTTCGTGGGAGGAGAGAACAAGTGTGGAGAGGTGGGGAACTGGACCAGTTTTCAGGAGAGCACAGTATGTAGGAGGGAGGGAGAGATTTCAAGTAGATGGAAGGACAGGTAGAAACTAGACAGTAGCTGAGAAAAGGGCTGTAATCACTTAAAATCACTTAACTACATTTGTTCAAAGCAATAAAAGTGCTGAAATGTGCAAGAGTCAGGTTAGAGATGCAGTAAAATGAACTAGCAATCTATAACAACAGTTCATGCATGATAGAGAGATACAGAGTAGGTAAGAACATAGAGCACTGGTATTTTTTTTTTTAAAGCGCCAATAGCAGGAGACAGGAGTTCAAACAGGCTGTGGCGTAGTCTTAATACCTGGTACTCGTAGATGAGCTTGGTTGCTCTAAGCCAATCATAGTCAGTTTTGGAGCAGGCGGCCTCCAATTATAATAAGGGTGCCAAAGTTTCAAAAGAAACGCTCCTGAAGCTCCAACTACATGTACCTGTTCAGGCAGCTGTAATTCTCCATTGGCAGGAGCAATGGAGGAAATCCCAGCAGCATGGTCAGGTGGGCTGGCAGGGTCCTCCACGAACTGTGGCTCGGAAGACAACCTCTTGGTTTGGTGAGGTCTGTGGCAGCAGGTCCTAGACCTGATGGGCAGTGGAGACCTGTTCGGGTGGCAGCTGTAATTCTCCACCAGCAGGAGCAACAGAGGAAATCCTGACAGCGTGGTCAGGTGGGCAGGCAGGGTCCTCCACAAACCGTGGCTCGGTGGACAGCCTCTCGGTTTGGTGAGGTCTGGGGCAGCAGGTCCTAGCCCCGATGGGCAATGGAGACCTGTTTGGGCAGAGGAAGGGAGAGAGGTTCAAGAAGGGGTATAGGGAGGCGTGCTGAGTCAGCAGACAAGGGATTAGGGAGGGCAGATCACTTTGTTGGAGGAGAGAACAAGTGTGAGAGGAGGGGAACTGGCTCAGTTTTCAGGGGAGTACAGTATGTAGGAGGGAGAGGTTACAAGTAGCTGGAAGAACAGGTAGAAACTAGACTGTAGCTGAGAAAAGGGCTGTAATCACCTAAAATCACTATTTGTTCATAGCAATAGAAGTACTGAAACGTGCAACAGACAGGCTAGAAAAGCAGTAAAATGAACCATCAATCTATAACAACAGTTCACACATAACAGAGTGATACAGAGTAGGTAAGAACATAGAGCAGTTTTATTATACAGTATATATATATATTTTTTTTAAAAGGCGCCAATAGCAGGAGGCAGGAGTTAAAACAGGCTGTGCATAGTCTTAATACCTGATACTCGTAGAGGAGCTTGGTTGCTCTAAACCAGTCATAGTCAGCTTTGGATCAGGTGGCCTCCAATGATACTAAGGGTGCCAAAGTTTTAAAAGTAAAGCTCTTGAAGCTTCAACTACAAGCACCTGCTCGGGTGGCAGTTGTAATTCTCCACTGGCAGGAGCAATGGAGAAAATCCCAGCAGTATGGTCAGGTGGGCAAGCAGGGTCTTCGATGAACCGTGGCTTGGAGGACTGCCTCTTGGTCTTGTGAGGTCTAGGGCAGCAGGTCCTAGCGCCGATGGGCAGCAGAGACCTGTTTGGTCGGCAGCTGTAATTCTCCATCAGCAGAAGCAATGGAAGAAATCCCGGCAGCGTGGTCAAGCGGGCTGACAGGGTCCTCCATGAACCATGTCTCAGAGGACAGCCTCTCAGTCTGATGAGGTCTGGGGCAGCAGGTCTTAGCCCCGATGGGCAGCGGAGACCTGTTCGGGTAGAGGAAGGTAGAGAGGTTTAAGAAGGGGCACTGCAAGGCATGATGAGACAGCAGACAATGGATTAGGGAGGGCAGATCACTTCATTGGAGGAGAGAACAAGTGTGAGAGGAGGGGAATTGGCTCGGTTTTCAGGGGAGCACAGTATATAGGAGGGAGAGGTTACAAGTAGCTGGAAGGACAAGTAGAAAATAGACTGTAGCTGAGAAAAGGGCTGTAATCACTTAAAATCAATTAACATTTATTCATAGCAATAAAAGTACTGAAATGTGCAAGAGTCAGGCTAGAGAAGCTGTAAAATGAACTAGCAATCTATAACAGTTCACATAGAATAGAGAGATACAGATTAGGTAAAAACATAGAGCAGTGGTATTTTATTTTTTATTTGTTGGTTTAAAAAAGGCGCTAATTGTGGGAGGCAAGAGTTCAAACACTCTGTGGTGTAGTTTTAATTCCTGGTACTCGAAGAGGAGCTTGGTTGCCCTAAGCCAGTCTAAGTCAGCTTTGGAGCAGGTGGCCTCCAGTGACAGTAAGGGCACCAATGTTTTAAAAGTAAAGCTCCTGAAGCTCTAGCTAGACGTACCTGTTCAGGTGGCAGCAGTAATTCTCCACCGGCAATAGCAATGGAGGAAATCCCAGCAGTATGGACAGGCAGGCAGGGTCCTCCACGAACCGTGGCTCGGAGGACAGCCTCTTGGTCTGGTGAAGTCTGGGGCAACAGGTCCTAGCCCCGATGGGCAGCGGAGACCTGTTAATGTGGCAGCTGTTGTTCTCCGCTGACAGGAGCAATGGAGGAAATCCCGGCAGCTTGGTCAGGCAGGTAGGGTCCTCCATGAACCATGGCTCAGAAGTCAGCTTCTCAGTCTGCTGAGGTCTGGGGTAGCAGGTCCTAGCCTTGATGCTCAGCAGAGAACTGTACAGGCTGCAGCTGTAATTCTCCACTGGCAGGAGAAATGGAGGAAATCCCAGCAGCATGGTCAGATGGTCAGGCAGGGTCCTCCACGAATCGTGGCTCGGAGGACAGCCTGTTGGTCTGGTGAGGTCTGGGGCAGCAGGTTCTAGCCCCAATGGGCAGCAGAGAATTCCCACCAGCCTTCCCCCGCACCCAAATTTAATTATATGAAGCCCACCTGTGCATTGAAGCTGACCCACAGAACCTGCCCTCCTCCTTGGCCTAGGAAGACAGTTAGGTGGGAACCCTTTTGTAAGTTAGTTCCTCAAGGTTCATATTCGGGGCTGGTAATACAGATAACTTCAACCAGACCATACAATTTTCAGCAAGTCAGCCACACCATCATTTTCATAAAAATGTAGTTTTATTTGTAATTCTTTGAACACAGCGATCCCCTGATGTGCATAAACCTTTCAACCAAACTTTGGGCTTCTTCAGGGACAAGGATCTTGTGTTCTCACTCAAGTATGTGTTCACTTCAGTTTGTTTTTGACATGAATGTTATTTCTTCATATTTTCTAGTGTTTTTATTTTAGTTTTCTGCTTTCAACCCATTGGGCCAGATATTCAAAAGGGTTGCGCCATGTGCAATAGGGTTGCTCCTGCGCAAGTCCAAAATTGCTCCATTCTGCGATATTCAGCAGGAGGCAGTTGTGCCACTGAAAACATGCTGAGCAACAGCGCAATGCAAATGAATGCATGCTGAACTGGAGGGGGAGGAACCATGCATAAACTGCACAGCCCGATATTCAGCCGGGCTGTGCAGAGTTGTGCAGGTGCAACCCCCAACCTGCACCTGCACAACTTTGAGCCAAAAAAATGGATCAAGTTGAGGGCCACCCACAGGTAAGCTGCTGCATTGCAGGGTGCAACACAGCAGCTGCCACCTGTGGCTGGCCCTCAACCCACTCCCTGTGCCCCCCCTGCAGCCCGATCGCAGGCAAAAGAGTGTAAAATCCCCACCACCACCCCCACTGGCCCGATCGCGGGCATAGCTTAATTCCCCCACCAGCCCGATCGCGGGCAGCAGCGTGTCTTCCCCGAACACATCCCTGGTGGTCCGTAGACCGATAAGCCTGATAAGTGGGCTGGAGTAGTTTTAAACACAACACCCCCTCCGAATATATCCCTGGTGGTCCAGTGTACCGATAAGCCCGATCGCGGGCTGGGAATAAACCCCCAAACATATCCATGGTGACCTAGTGTTCCCCCACCCCACCCACCCACGAAGTCCCACCACCCGCCCCCGCAGGCATGGCAGCAGCATCCTACCCGCCTGCTGCCCTGCTGCCCACTGACTGACTGGCTTGGTAGGGCTGCACGCCCATTGGTGCAAAACAAGAGCCAATGGGCATGCAGCCCATACCGTACAAGACAGGGCTTTGTGGGTGGTGGGGTGGGGGACACTAGGTCACCAGGGATATGTTGGGGAGGGGTTTATTACTCCGCCCGCGATCGGGCTTATCAGTCCACTGGACCACCAGGGATATATTTGGGAGGAGGGAGGTTGTGTTTAAACTACTCCAGCCTGCGATGAGGGCTTTAGCGAACCAGACCACCAGGGATGTGTTCGGGAGACATATTGCCCTCGATCGGGCTGGTGGGGGATTGCTTATGCCCGCGATCGGGCCAGTTGAGGGAGGTGGGGATTTACACCTTTGCCTGCGATCCGGGCTGCAAGCGTCGGTCCCGATGGCTGCTGCCTGGCAGGGCGCCAGGCGCAAGTCCTCAGGGATCGGCACACCTGCATGCTAATGGCATGCAAATGGAGCCATAATCAGATGCAAATGGCCCCCCCCCTGTGCCTTGCATGAATTATGGCCCCATTTGCATGTCACCTTTTGAATATAGGAAATTTGTGCATGGCACAATGGTACTTGCGCCACCGCAACTTGCATGCTCCACTCTGACCACTTGCGGTGGCGCAAGTTCCACTGCGCCATGCACAGTGGCTGTGGCGGGGTGATATTCAAAGGAGTTGCTCAATAGCACAACTCCTTTGAATATCACCCCGCCACACCCCTGCACAACAATATTTCACATGCAGAGGCTTGCGCCAAAAGAATAGCACAGTTTGAATATCCAGCCCATTGTGTTTATCCAGGCTTGCGGGTCGATTAGAAAATTGCCCATGACTGGGGAATAGTTGTTTCTTTTGTTTGTATTGCTTAAGTTTCTCCTGAGTCATTCAGCTTGTGTGCAGTTTCACATGCTTTTTTAGCTAGCCCTGGCCAGCCACCTTTTTCTAAATGGCAGTGTTCCTGCAATTGCTTGCGTATTAAAATAGCTGATTAATTTTTTTATTAGATGATTGTAAACCTTTAATTGTGGTTGCTGGGGAAGGGGTGGGACGTGGCTTTGTTACAAAGGGTGGGGATGGGGGATGTAGATTAAGATGATTGGACTGGGGAGGAGGGGTGTTTTGTTCACCCCAACACACTCTACCATACGTGAGACGAATAACAAATATGAATAATAAGTGTCCAAATATTTGGGGCCCGAAATAAGAATATTGGATTGAATATTCAAAATAAGGTATTCAGCTACCCCATTCCTTAGTCCCAGCATCACAGCTGTGGCCTGAACTGGATTACTGTCCTTTCATTTTGTAGTCCCTGAGGCACCAGCATTTCCAATACTACTGGAATTTTCCTGGCCCCAACTGAGTTACTTGTGAACTGGGAATCTTACTTCTCACAAAGTGCGACCCCTATCCCTACCCCTGGGTCGCACCTGGAAAAGATCTCTAGCTATGGGTCAGTGTGCCTCTCCTGGTTACCAGCTTCTAAATAAAATAAATAAATGAACCCCAACCACCACTACCTGATGGGGTGGGGGAGTTCCACTAGACACCAGGGATTTTTTTTGGGGGGTGGCGACCGGCAGGGTAGGGGATCCACTAGACACCAGGGATTTGGGGAATTTAGTTTATTACTGGGGCCTTGGATCAGTGGGGTGGGTGGTCCACAAGACACCAGGGATTTGGAGAATTTTTTATTTATTATTGGGCGGGTGATTGGTGGGGGGGGTCCACTCGATACCAGGGATCTTTGTGTGAATATATGTATATATATATATTTTTTTTTTTAACTGGGGCTGGCGATCAGCGGGGGGACAGACAGAATATTTTGTGTAAAGTGTGGAAGTTTACATGCAAAATTCCACACTTTTGCCATCGATCTGTGCTCCACAATTGACAAATTTTGTGAATTGCGCTCTGCGAATTGAGCGCTTTTCGCAAAATATTTCACATAACGAAATCTGTCGACTTCACCCACCTCTACTTGTGGTACCTGAGCTAGTAATATCAGGACAGTGTTGGTGATCCACCCATAGCAGTTGCACTAATGTGCACTACTGCCTATGGTATCTGAGCTGGTAGTAGCAGGACAATGTTGGTGACCCACTCATAGGATCTACACTAATGTGCACTACTACTCTCTGTGGTATCTGAGCTGGTAGTAGCAGGACAGTGTTGGTGACCCACTCATAGCAGCTGCACAGATGTGCACTACTACCTATGGTACCTGAGCTGGTAGTAGCAGGACAATGTTGGTGACCAACCCACAGCAGCTGAACTGATGTGCACTTCTACCTATGGTACCTGAGCAAGGTTCAGAGACAAGCCACCAAGTTGATTTATGAATGTAAAATGTGTCTTATGAGGAACACCTAATTATGTTAAATTTAATGTCACTACATACCAGACTTATAAGGTGTGATTTGTTACTGTGCCATACTCTAAGCCAGGATAGTAATCTTTACAGAATTAAATTCCAAACAAAAAATCATAACAAAGGCACAAGAGGACACAGATTACAGCTTAAGTCAGGCAAATTCAATACGGAAAAAAGAAGAGCATATTTTACTCAATTGATAGTCACTCCTTGGAATAATCTCCCTGACAAGATAATTAATAGCAAAAATAAAGCTGATTTCAAAACAAAATTGGATAGAGACATCTTGGATGGTAATACTTGTTTTAATTACACTTAGGTACAGGAGCGCATATGGGCTTACTGCCTTACTTGGCTCCTTATGCCTTGGTATGAGTACCTATGGTACCTGAGCTGGTTGTTAGCAGGACAGTGTTGGTGACTAACCCATGGGTCTGTGCCATAATAGCAAACGCATTACAGCACTCACTGTTATGGCGAGTGTATATCACTGAAAAGCAATTTAGCAATATACAATTGCAGGCAACCGGGCACACACAATAGATTAAATGTGTTTGCGGGGTGGGCTGCATCCCCCATGCCCCTCTAGGGTGCTTTGCCCCTCACACCCCCCGATTATGGTTTGTCAGCTCCAGGGGGGTGCATGTTGGGGAGGGGGCACAGCCCAGTTTAAAAGAAAATTAAGTCTTGCAGCCACATGAACAAAAAAACTCTTCCCAGCCCCCAGCCCTGAACCCAGGACCTGCCCCATCGGAGTCAGCCCCCCTACCCACCACATCACATGGTTGTCTTGGCAGAACAGGTACACTAAAGGGTAATAACCCTCTTCCCTATCCCCCCTTCCTCTCACTGTTTTCCTTTTCCCACTTACAACAGCCACACTGATGTGCACTACTATCTGTGGCACCTGAGGTGGTAGTAGCAGAGTGGTACTGGTGACCTACCCACCCCAGTGTGACCTCTTGGATGCTCAGCACATCTTTCTTTACCCCATTACTGCTGTCCCTCTGATTTCCTGGTCTCATTTCTGAACTAGGGTCACTAGTGCCAAAACAGCAGTCCTGCCCTTGTGCCTGCAGACTAGCCCTTGCTGTTTTAATAATCAGCTATACTCCAATGTCATAAAAACATACAAAGCTGTCAGCGGAAAAGATCATTGGACCATCCACTCCGTCCATGATCCATACCTTATCTCCTTTAACCTATCATCATTATCTTAAAGGGATATCTCTCCTTGATTTCTTTGTCTCCCTTAACTCATTTGCTCCCACACAACTGTTTACTTCTCCAACCCTTTTGGAGCCAACGTTTGGCATTACTAGCCACACATATTGATGGGAAGCTTCTATTGTATTTAAACTGCACTTTCATAACACTGTCTGTAACCCTCTCTCTCTATGAACTCTGGAAAGGGACAACCTCCAAATAAAAGCCTAACTTTACATACAGTAAGTATGTTAAATTCCACTATTTTCCCATCAGATCCATCCCAGTCACTGAAATGTGGATGGCAGTTGCTGTCGGAGTATCTCCAGCAATCTAATGTGTATACTGAGTGCATTGTTTGTGCAGCACCTAAGGCAGGGGCATCAAAATTAGCAACATAACCAATTACCCTTCTGATGATAACTGAACAGGGTTAAACTTGTCATCAACCACCTCCCATGGGGCTCTGGCTAGCTATCATTATACTTGTAGCTTCCCAAAGTAAGAGACCATCATACATCTCAGCTGTGTCTTATTTTCAGGGATGCCCCTCATTTTATGTCAAAGTGCACTAAATGTGGCATTTCTGACACAGGTGGATTAAGTAGAAGATATGGGGCTTGATAGTCAAAAGTTTGTCCAGGACGCAAATCCTGGTTTGTGTGTGCAAACCGGACTTTGGACGGGTTTTCTATGTTCAGAAGCCTGGTTTGCACTTGCAAATAGCATTTGCACCTGGGCAAACTGTGGAGGTGAGGGGCACAATGCACATGGAGGGGTGGGGACCTGAATATTGGTGTGGTCCAATATTCAGAGTATTTGCACCATACAAGGGCATTTTATACAGTCCCATTGCATGGTGCAAATATTGCCGATGGAGGCCATGACTTGCTTCCTCGCAACCCTAGTGGTTGGCGTAGGAAGTGCAGTGGCCCCCCCATACTGGTCCCAATCCACAAAAACAGTGTTCCTGGTGTCCAGTGGTCCCTCCCCTAGGCAATCCCTCACCTAGTAAATGCCAACATATTCCCTGGTTTTTAGTGGTCCCTTCCCCCTCCCAATCCCTCACCTGATAAATGCCAACACATTTCCTGGTGTATAGTAGTCCCTCCGCCCACCTGCACCCATGACTGATGGTCAGTACATCATTCCCTGGTGTCTAGTGGTCCCTCCCAACTGAGTAATAAAAGAATATACACCCTGGTGTCCAGTGGTCACCCCCCCATCCAGTCCCTTTCCCTGTATTGGTGACACTGGTGCAGGTATTGCCCCCCCAGCCCATTCCTTGTTGATGTCTAGTGGCCTCCCTCCCATGGCACCATCAACCCACCTCCTCAGTCTCCCTTACATGACTCTCTGTGCCATGGTGTAGCGACGGTGAGCATCTCAGACCTCCACACACCAACTTGATCACCCACCATCAGAGAGAAATAGGTTTTCTGCTGCTTAATTATAGGGCAAGTGCCATTGACATTGGTGCAAGTACAGTAATGCACCCCCAAACAACAAAGCACCGGCCCCGTCTACCAGTCCCCTGAACCCCCCAACCATTACCAACCAAGTTGGTGGCTAGTGGCCTTCCCTGTGGCACCAACTCCCCCCAGTTTTACTTACCTGACTATCAGTGCCATGGTGCAGCAACAGCGAGTGACACAGCCCTCCACACACCACCTCAGCTGCCCACCATATGACAGAAGCAGGGTGTGCACTGCTTATTTATAGGGAAAGTACCCTATAAATAAGCAGTGTACAAACTAACTTCTGTCCAGATGAGCAGGCAATCAATGTGTGGAGAGCTGTGTTGCTTTCATCG
Source organism: Neoceratodus forsteri (assembly GCA_016271365.2). Lineage (NCBI taxonomy): Eukaryota > Metazoa > Chordata > Ceratodontiformes > Ceratodontidae > Neoceratodus > Neoceratodus forsteri. The sequence goes on along the minus strand of JADMNL010000035.1, from coordinate 24,176,664 downwards.
CTGCACTGTGGTATCAATACTCAGGTAAGGGAGACCAGGGGTGAGGTTGTTGGTGCCATGGGAGGAGGGGACCACTAGACATCTACAGAGAACAAGCTGGGGGTTGGAAGACAGACAGTTGGGGACAGTGACCAGGCTGTGTTGTTTGGGGGGTGCACTACTTGTACATGTCACCGGTATGGGGATGGGATCAGATGGGGGTGCAATCACTGGACACTAGGGAGAATATTCCTTTAGTACTCAGGCAGGGCTTCAGGTGAGGGGGAGCCACTAGACACCAGGAACAGAACTATTGACCATTAAGCATTGGTGCAGGTGGGGGAGGGACCACTAGACACCAGGAAGGGGTTGCATCAGTATGGGTCAGGGGGTGACACTGGACACCAGGGAATTCTTTTGAAATTGCAGGGATGGTACTGGAGTGTGTAAGGAAACCACTAGTACCAAGGAATTGTATAGCAAATATGGGGATGGCATCAGAGGGAAGGGGCACCACTAGCACTAGGGAGAGGCTGTATACTTCATGGGTGTGGGATTGGATGGAGGGGGAACTACTATGGCACTGCACAAACATTCCTGGCTACCCATGCAATTGAGTCCATAATGGACATGTAAGTGGCCCCTTAGAGCCTTGCATGCCCAATGGGATCATTTGTATGGGTCCCTTTGAATATAGAAAATTGTGCACCAGTGCTAGCTACTGTGGTACTGTACTTCAGGAGCCATGCTGGGACAGTGTGAAGTGGGTTAGCACTGGGATGACATGGCCCTATATTCAGTCAAATAGTGCTGGTGCACTATTCCACTGAATATAGCATCTTTGAACACCCAGGAAATCGCAAGGTGGGGCACAAATATTACATTATATGGTTTTAAGTGTCAGGTCTATGGTGCCTTATATTTGGCCAACTAGTACATTTTAGTGCACACACTTTCTGGATCACACAGCAAGATCCATCTCCAGAGCTTTTGAGAGTGCGTGTGTGTGTGTGTATATATATATATATATATATATATATATTTTAGAGGCAAAAAACTCCGTTTAATGCATTAGTTATGGTTGTTCCACAGTGACAAGTGAGGAAATTCAGTGTTAGGGTTGAACCCCCTTTGGACCCCTGCCCACCCCCAACTGGCATTGGGTGTGCATTGGGGTCATCAGCCCTAACTCTCACCCCATCACATGTGTAAAGCAGCAGAAGTATAGGAAAATGGGGTGAGAGTTAGGACCAACGACTCCAATTTCCTCACTTTTGTCACTGTGGAACAACCATAACTAATGCATTAAACAGAGTTTTTTGCCTCTAATTTCCCTTCTTTTTGAGAATGATAACTAGAAATAGTGAATGTAGTGCAGCGACGGGAGTGCGGGGCTCTTCGGGCCCCATGCTCCCGCCAAGTGGATGTCTTTGTGGCATAGTAACAGGAACAGCAACGTAAACAGAAGCGGTAACAGTGGCTACATGGTAACACAAGCACGAATGAGAATAGAAAGGGTAACGCATACAGTGGCGTGAGCGGAAAGGTCTGCCACGTAATGTGTTGTCACATAGTAACATGGTGCCTGCAAATGGAAATGTCAATGGGCATGGTGATGCAAAGTGAAACAGAAAGAGAAACAGTACTGTAGACACGAATGGCAAAAATAGCAAGCATAAGCATAAAGGAAAAGCATAAAGGATACATGGTGGCGTAGATGTATGATAGCGAAGTGGGTACGGAACCGCAAGCAGAAAGGGCAACGTTAACAGTAATGTAAGTGCACAGTCTGGTTTTCCCCAAAACCTGCATAGAGAAAGACAGTGAGTACAAAGAATGTATGCATAATAATGGGTATCGGAGCAGAAAATGAGGACTTGGAATACTAAATAGGTTATATCTCAGGAACCGTACGACATAGAAAAAAAATTTAAAAATCATATGATTTACAACTATCCTGGCTAGTTTTATACTTAGCCCTCATTAGGGGGCTAAGCATTTTTCCTACGAAAAGTCTGTATCTCACACTGTTTCCGAGATACGGGTCCTGAAAGGCGCGGCGAACGCCGTAATGTTATCCTATGGGAAAGAAAGAGAAGTTCAGAGCACCATAACTTTGCCTCCCTGTAATATATTTTCACCAAATCACTGAAAGGCATATCTGTGGGCTGTTGGCTGTCTTTCCTCAAGATTTCAACAAAAAGACCAAACCGTTATTTTGCAGCAGGGTGCCAAAGGAATCCTGTACTGCGTCGGGTGCCGTAGTGTTATCCTATGGGAAAAAATGTCAAATTTGGAGTGCCATAACTTTGTCGCCATGTAATATTTTTTCAACACAACACTGAAAGGCACATCTGTGAGATGTTGGCTGTGTTCCCACCAAATTTCAGCCCCAAACTCCAAATCGTTCTTTTGCAGCGCAGTGCCAAAGAATTGCTGTCATTTTCCCACAGATTAGAAAACTACTGTCGCAATTTGCGAAAGCTTTCACAAAAATTTGCTACACTTTCGTGAGCACGAAAGTACTTTGTGAAAGTACTTTTTCCAGAAATTTGAAAAACATATTTCTGGGGTGTTTTACCCCAAAATAAAGACATGGCTAGCATCCTCAGGATCCGACTAGGTGAATACAAAAAGAATTAGGTTGCTAAAGGGTCCCAAATTTAAATGCCAAGCATTTTCTGATCACCAACTGAAAACAAAATGGTGGATTTGAAAGTAACAGGCCCATTTGCGAAAGTAAAAATGCATTTCGAAAGTGTTGAACTTTTAACTTTTCCCATTGACTTATAATGGGAAACTGTTTTTGAATAACTTTTGAACCGTTTAATATTTTTTCACCAAATCTTGGAAAGGCACATTGGGGACCCTGGCTGCATGTTCCCTGAAGATTTCAGGTCAGTCGCACAAACCGTACGACCTGTAGAATTCCAGAAAAAGCATAAACGTGTGCGCAGATCATGCTTAATAACTCTGCAGCTGTGTATCTGACTGGTACAAAACTTGGCATATTCCAAGGTCTATGGTTCTTGATTGTGTATTCCAAATTTCAGGCAAATCCGTCAGACAGTTGCAAAAGTTATTAAGGTGCAAACTTTTAGGGTTTAACATGAAATGGCTCCTCAACTAACTATGGTAGCACTACCGTGCTACCATAATATATATATATATATATATATATATATTTATAAAATGGGTGAGAAAAAGGAATCAATTGCTGCAATGGCATTGGACAAACACCATCAGGTGACCGTGCGTATATCAGAGCGCGACCGCACACCTCAGAGTGGTATATCTATTACATATATATATATGTGTATATATGTGTGTGTGTGTGTGTGTGTGCATGCACATGAGGGGTTGAAACCAAAAAACAACATTTTGCAAAGTAGAATGAATTAAAGAAATAACATAACCTTTTCGTATGCTGTGCATTTATTCAAAGCTGAGCAAATATAAACACAACGCAAACATGACTGCTAGATCTTGCAAAAGCGCCACAGTGTTTCTATTTTCACATCAGTGGAGGATATGACACTCTCTGATGACATAAAATGGCAATACACTAATCCATTGTATGGGGTTATTTCAATCCAGTCTGCAAGAGTGAGTTCCACATTAGTGAAGAAGACTGTTATTTAAAGGAAAGGGATCCCTTTGATATACCACAAGCTCATATAGGCAAGTGCAGAATATAATTTTCAACTGGGGTTGTTGGTGGCATTTTGAATCCTGCCATTACAATCAGAGCTGAGACTGTGCAGAAACTAAATTTCTGTGTTGCATCACACCGCATCCCATTCCCCACCCAAGACAATTACTGTTTTACAGGCTGGGAGGAACAGCTGTGGGATGATTTGGGTTACGACCTTTTTAGAAGCCTAAAGTGGGACATTTCATACTGAAACATGATTTTCTGCAGGACAATATGTAACCTTAACCAGTGCATTAGATTTGTTATGCTTGCTTACGCGCATGCGCAAGAAACATTGTGTGGCAACTTAGCAGAGAAGCGGGTTGTGGAGGTGCAGTACTGTGGCTGCCAATGCCGCCACTGCATTTGCAGACTTGTCTCTCTTTATCCAATGTGGTGGCATGCTGCTGATGACAGTAGTTCAGCAAGCATGCCACCAACTTGAAAGAAATTGGCTGCTGCAATGAAGGAGTGCCTTGCCTGCTGAAAGATTTCTGTTCACCCCACTCCCCCCATTCTCCATTGCAGCACCAGGAGTGCAAGTAAACCATCCTACTCCTTCCCACTGCGTGCTGTCTGACCCGCTCCCTCCGTTCCCCATCCTGGTACCAGGAGAGCAAGTAAACCCTCCCACACCTTCCCACTGCCTGCTGTCTGCTCCGTTCTCCATCCAGGCACCCACAGTGTAAGTAAATCCTCCTGCTCCTGGAGTTCATGTAAACCCTTCTGGTCCCTCCCACTGCATGCTGTCTGCCCCACTCTCTCTGTTCCCTGTCTTGGTCCTGGCAACTGGAGTTCAAGTAAACCCTCCTGCTCCCTCCCACTGCATGCTGTCTGCCCCACTCCCTCTGTTCCCCTTTCTGGCAGCCAGAGTTCGGGTAAACCATTTGTGTCCGAAAGCCATTATTAACTGTTTGTAGTGGTTCAGTAAATGTTTGTGAGAGCAGTACTGTGGGCATGATGGAAGCTAACAACTTTGCTGGGGTTTGCCAAGAAAATTCAAGGAGGTTAAGTACAAAGGGTGGACTGACCAGTTGGGCTACCAGATACAGACCAAGGGCTCAGGAGGCAAAGGGGCCTGCCCAGCAGTGTTGGCACAAAGATTTTCCTTTCCCTAGCAGGGGGCCCAGCAGCAAGCTGGCTGAATGCTGCCCTGCTCCACTCTGCTATGCTCCTCTCCTCTGTGTGAATATTTACACAGTTGCAGATTTGCCAAATGATTTACGTTTGTTAATTTTTCCTCGATGATAAGGTTTTTCCCCCACAAGCAGTTGCTTGCTTTCTGGCATCTGCTTCAGTGTCTGTAGCTCTGAGGGGAGTATGTGTGTGGTTGGTGTCCTTGGTGTCCCCGGGCCGGAAGTGTGGGATAAAACATTTGAGTAGGGGTTTTGAACAAAAATGTGGCAGGCAGTGCTGAGTGGTATATGAGGAGTTTGCCACTCAAACTTGGATTTGGAGTGCTTTCAAACAGCGAGGAGAATGACTGAAAACTACGTCGGCACTTTAAGTGTTGAATTTAGGCTTGCATAGCCTTTTATAAGGTATGCCATTGTTGCCTGGGGACCAGGTTTGTCAGTGCTTTTATTTGATTATCTCTGAATTTACTGCACTTAAGAGGTGCATTCTTTTTTGCCTTGATTTAACAGATAGGCTAGGTAGCCACATTTTGGAGCTGGCAAAGAGAAAGAGAAGAGATTGTTGGAAGAGTGCTACGGTCTCCGGCTTGAGCAAAGGAGTCTTTAAATGTGCAGTTGACCCTTAGAGTAGAGGGATTTTGTTTTATGTGTCTATACATTAAGGCTTCGGTTGGTTTTTGGTGTTACAATATTGAGTGGAGTAGATTACGACATGAACTCCGTTTAAAATCAGATATTGTGTGCTGGCCCAAACTGATGCTCTGAATGGACCTGGTAGGTTTTTATGGAAAACATATTGTGAAAGCCCCGTCATGCTTTCTGTCCAATAGTCGCTCTTGGTATTAAGTGCATTGCTACTTCGGAGCACTTATAATGACTTCTTTATGAAGACCCTTTTTCCAAGCTTTTTCTGTGATGTCCCAGTGTCACTCCAACCAGCGCAAAATTCCTCTGAACCAGGTCAGGAAGAATGACCAAGTAGGTACTTCTTTTTCTGTTTCCTCCTGATATTTTTTTTTTTTGCACATTAAATTAAAAATCATGTGCTTGTAGTGGGCTTACAAAACATGGGACTTTCCGCTTGCCCTAGTCTTGGTAAACTGAATGACTGAAGGATACAGTATGCTGCTTTTTAATAGAAGCACTTGTCTGAATGGATGTCTTTCTAATATTTATACTGGTCTGTTTGCCATAGTACTGTACTGGTAAACACTGAAAAGAATGTTGCTGAAAGACAACAATTTTGTCCTTTAGGTCTGCAGGTGATACAGCACGAGAGGGATCTAGTGACTAAGGTGCTGACAGGGTTCTGTAGGTGGATATGACCTACATGAGAGCCAACCACTTGCAAACTATTTTCAAGTGATAGTAAATAAGCAACTAAGAATTACACACCATCGAGGGTGTATGTAGGGACACGTATACCATGCAATCCATGGTGTACACATTTTTTGTAACTATAGTTTTATTCATAGACAGCAAAAACTAAAATACAGTAAGACTTTTTTTCATAAATCATTCTAAAGCATTTCAAATTCAGTATTTCATAACACAATTAGAGCACAAAACAATAATTTTAAAATTGTGGGGTGGATTTTAAGCAGCATTCACTAATGAGAGTGTTATCTTGAGCTCTAACAAAAACTGGACATAAAAAAGATAATGGTTGCGCTCTAAGCTTAGACATCCCATCTCACAAGAGTAAAGTAGTTAGTATATTGAAAGCCCAAATCAGTAATCACCTGCGTTAAGCCTTTTCTGTTAAATCATACATAACACCAGTTCTTACAACCCTACCATGTTTTGCAAGCACTCAAAACAGGCATAGAGAAGCATTAGTCATGCAAGTAAATATGGCATATGTATGGAACTTGGAGAAGAGATATTTTAAGTAGGGTGGTTTGGGCAACATACTAGACTGTGGGGACTCTGGCAAGGGGGCAAGGGCTCAACTTATTGGGCATGGAAAGGGAGTAACAGTATAGCAAATTCTGTGTGAAATTTCTTTCAAAATGTGCCAGAATGCACCAAATTTTAGAAATTTTCTGGGGGCCTAGGCAGCCCCTGGCCTATAATTTACAATATTCGCACCAGCATCAGCACCCCATCTATTTCATGAGGGGCCTAAAACAACAGTTGTTACCTGGGGACCAAATGGGTCTCATTCCCTACCCCTGAAACAGTTCTGTGATTCACATGGTCTCACCCAACTAATTGCTGAGCCTACGCGCATCAACAAGAAAAACCCAGCCAATAGCAGCCTTCTGGATGTGATACTTGTCAATGAACCTCATCTTTTCTCTCATTCCGGTATTCTCCCAGCTGATGTTAGTGACCACTGCCATATAGCTGGCATTAGGACGATCCCAATTCCACTATCTACATCAAAGTTCTCCAACAAAAGATCAAGATGTAACTTTGACCCCCTGGCCTATTTCAGCTACCTAAAAGACTCTATAAAATGGCAGAGTTTTTACCTAGCTAAATCAGTGAGTGATGCCTGTAGTATCCTGCACGAAATCTTATCTGGTGCACTAGATGCCCATGCCCCCATAATCAAAGTTAGAATAAAAACTAGGACCTGCCGCTGGTTCTCACCAAACTTGAAGAAAGCACTACTAAAAAGAGACCTACTATGGAAAAAGGCCAGGAAGTCACATACAGAATCTGACTGGTGTACCTTCAGAGCAGCCAGGAATGCCTGCACAAAATGATTAGAGAAGCAAAGGCTACTTTTTATCAATCTGAACTGCTCTCTGCATCTAATAACCCTACCAAGTTCTGGTCCACTATTAAGGAAGTCTCGGCCACTCACCTAGTAGTGCGCTCCCATCCAAAATATCCATTGACAATGTCACTGTCACTGATAAATCTGAAATCCTGCAAGCCTTCAATAATCACTTTGCCACAGCTGGCCTGGTTTTGATAAAGCGCCAATAAGCAGCCTCGCCTGAGTTCAAAGCCCAGTCCCTAGAAGCAACTAACAATGGCAGGACATTCGCCTTTTCATCAATCACCTTGAAAGAAGTTGAAGACCTTCTGTTACAGTCGGACATTAAAAAGCGCTGGAGCCGACTCACTTGATCCATACTTTCTGAAAATTGCCTATCATATACTAGCAGCACCAATAATGCATTTATTTAACCTGTCCCTAACTCAAGGCTCCCTTCCTGCAGAGTGGAAAACTACTCATGTTATCCCACTATACAAATCAGGGGACCCCAGTGACCTGAACAACTATAGGCCAATCTCTACTGCTATACTTGAAAATGTTGGAAAAATCGTGGACACACAGCTAAGATCCTTCCTGGACAGCATAAAATTTCTTAATCCCATGCAGTCTGGATTTAGAACCAAACACAGCACCATCACTGCACTGGCCAAAGTTACTGATGACTGGCTTCGGGGTCTGGACAAAAAAAAATTTGTTTGTGCAGTTTTCTTAGATCTTAAGTAGGCCTTTGATACGTCGACCATTGTCTACTTCTTTCAGCACTAAACAGTTTAGGATTGGACTCAATTTCACAGGCCTGGTTCCAGAACTACCTCTCAGGCAGACAGCAACAAATAAAGGCAGAAGGAGAGCTCTCACCACTTAAATCAATAAAGAGAGGAGTCCCTCAGGGTTCTATATTGGGTCCACTGCTGTTCAACATCTATATTAACAACCTGAACTTAGAATTACAGAGGCCAGAAGTCCACTTATTAGCGATGACACAGTGCTATGCCTAAGCCGGGGTACCCAGAGCAGCATGTGCTGCAATTCAAGATGAATTCAATAAACTGCAATATCAACTCATTGATAAAAAGCTTTTATTAAATGCAAAAAAAAAACAAGGCAATGCTGCTTGCCCCTTCTAACACCAGTGCCATCTCTACAGCCTATAATAATGTTCCCCCTGTATCTACTCTACTTGGTGAAAATCTTGAGTTCGTGTCAAAATTTAAATACCTGGGTATATGGCTGGATAGCAAACTCTCTTTTAAAGTGCATACTGAAGAACTAATGAAAAAACTTAGGCAAAGGCTTGGCCTCTTCTTCAGAATTAATCATCTTCTTACTGAGTCAGCAAAAAGACAGCTTGTCAATTCTACATTTCTATCATTAATTGATTATGCTGACATTATATATGGCCAATGTCCTGCCTCCTATCTTGCTAAATTGGATGTATTGTACCACAGAGCTCTAAGATTTGTAACTGGACTTCCATCCTCCATGCACCACTGCGTTCTATATACTGCAGTAGGGTGGCCATCGCTTCAACTCAGAAGGCATAGAAATGCAGCCATTTGGACACTTCGAGTTCTCTCCAGCAAACTCCCGGATTACATTACTGCCTGCCTTCCTGCAAGTCCACCTAGTAGCTATGGCATTAGAAGTCATTCACAAATCTCCTTAAAAATTCCCAGGACTAGCAACCACTTTGGTAGGGCTGCCATAAGTCATGCTTTGCCCACACTATGGAGAGGGATCCAAAGTTCCTTGAAACTCAGTACCCTTGTCAGTATTGCTATGTTCAGGCATCTTTATGACATAACATTTACTGAACTTTGTAAACGTTACCACAGCTTCTAGTGGTTCTACTAGTGGATGCATCGCTAATTCCACCCTCATTTATATACCCTACCCTGTAAATCCCTCCTAACTTATTAAGTAGCCAGTCCTGCCTGGCCTTCAGAGCCCCTGGCATACTCCCAACCTTTCTTTATGACTCTAAATCAGTTGCCTGTTGATTTCTGGTTCCTACAACCTCGCAGAAACCATATTTATTTCCTAGGGGATGCAATGATTATGATCTGCCCTCCCCTGGCTGATACTAGTATCTACGACTACAATCATGTACAGAAAAGAATGTACTTTGTATAATTATTGCTTGACATAGTATTTACCTGTTCCCCACTAATGCAATGGAATGTTTATAATGTACCTTACACATGTAAATCTGTATTCCTAAATTCTATTTTTTGTGTAACATATGTATGTCTATCCTTTATGACTAACTGCAGGTCCACCTTGCAAATGCGCTTGCTCAATGGTGATTGCCTGGATAAATAAAGATTTGATTTGATTTGATTTAATTTGAAGTGTGTGTGCGTGTAAAGCTTAAGTAACTTGCTGAAGATCACACAGTGGTGCGGTTAGGTTATTCTAACATGCTTGGTGTCAGATTTCACAATTCAGTGCTTCAACCACTGGTCAATAATAGGACAAGTGATAAAGTCTTGAACACTGAAATAATATATTTTTTTATTCCCTGTTTTCATTTAATTAGGTACTAATGTCCCTTGAATGCACTCTGTGAAAGTATAACATACATACATCAAATTCCTTGCAAATGTTGGCTAATTCACTATACCTTCATGGGAATGTGAAAAACAAAATGGGGATTTTGACAAAAATGAACTTTGTCAAGGAATGAAGTAGGACAGAGTCCTTCTGTGTGTGTGTTTTGGGGGGGGGGCACTAAAAAACAGTTTGTCTGTTGTGCAGTGTTTGTCGAGTTGTGTTGTTGCCATGTCTATCACCTTGACTAGGGCTGAGATACTTCCGGAAATTGCTGGGAATCAAAGCCAGGACCTTAAATTCTAAAGGCAGCAAATCTGATGGGTGTTTACTCACCTGGTAAAGGTGATTGTGTTGGTTGACATCCATGGCACTCCAGACCTTACATCATGGGTTTCAGCCCACCTGATAGGCTAATGATGCACATGACCTAGGATCAGATTTCTAGTCCCCAGGTCCCAGAAGCCCCTGCTCTCCAGTTTGAATCTTCCATGGCTGAAAATAAGGTTAGTAAAACCACAACATGCTTCTAGCTAAACACACATACTGAGACGCCTTTTGAACATGGCAGGCAAGGTCCTTTTTATTCTCCTGTTAATACAGTTCTAATACTCGGCCCCCTGAAAGGCCAATGAGAGACATCCTGGATGCCTTTATCTGTCTTGCAATGTTCCCCTACTCCCTTGCATTGTCAGACATACTCTAGTCATTCTGATTGCTTTGCAGGGTGGGCTGTGGAGTTTCATGGATGTCAACCAACACAATCACCTTTACCAGGTGAGTAAACACCCATTGAGTTGGGTTGCCATCCATTGCACTCCAGACCTTACATCATGGGTTGATAAGCAGCAGTACTGAACCCAATTAGTTGGGACAGAGAGATCTAAGAGTGAGAAGAGGAAGAGCTGGCTGCCGAGAGAAACTGAGTGGCAAATGGGGTCTGGAGTTAGTACAGGTAGTTCAGCCTATAGTGTCTGGCAAAGGTATGGATGGAAGTCCAAGTTGCTGCCTTGCAAATGTCCACCATAGACACATTAGCCCTCTCTGCCCAGAAGGTGATACTGCCCTGGTAGAGTGAGCCCTAAGACCTTCTGGGGGTGTTAGATTCTTTGCCTTGTAGGCCTCCTGAATGGTTCTCTTGAGCCAGCTTGCTATTGTGGTTTTGGATGCTGTGCTACCCTGTCATTGCCCTTTTGACACAATGAACAATCTCTCAGTCTTACATATGGGCTGAGTTCTAGATAAGCATGTGGCTAGGGTGCCCCCCACATCCAGATGATGGGGTATTCTCATGTCTCAAGTCTGTGACCCATTGGGGAACTTAGGTAACTCAATGGGCTGTTCCCTATGGTACAAGGATGTGACTTTTGGCTGAAAACCTGGGACTGTCCACAGGTGTACCCCATGTGGGGTGAACACAGTGTAGAGCTCCCTGCATGAGAGAGCCCACAGTTCACTAATCCTTCGAGCAGAGAATATGGCCATGAGGAAGCAGGTCTTTAGTCCCACCCAAAATAGGTCCACTTTGCACAACAGCTCGAATGGCGCCATGCTGAGAGAGTCTAAAACTAAGGTTAGATTCCAAGGGGCGATTAGAGTTCTGACCCTGGGGTATAGCCCTTCCACTGCTCTGAGGAAGCATACCAAGGCTGGGTGAGCCCCTGGACTATGTTGGCCTATGGGGCCAATGGCGGCACCAATGGCGGACAGCTGTATTCGGAAAGATGAATGGGACAGGCCTTTATCTACCCCCTGCTGTAGATGCAGTAGAATGGTGGACATGTCCGCTTGTTCTGGGTCTTTGCCCTTGTCTCTGCACCATGCCGCAAAGATAGACCACTGCCTGCCATAGGTGGAGGTGGTTGAAGGCCTCCTGGACTGCAATAACATGGATATGACCGACGCGTAGTATCCGGCTCTCAACAGTCTCTGCCTCTCAGGAGCCAAGCCATTAGCTTCAGAGTTTCTGGTACAGGATGGACCATGGGTCCCTGTGTTAGCATGTCCGGTCTGTATGGAAGTCTGCACCTGTCCAATGCCATGGCTACCACTGCTGAGAACCAAGTTCTCTGTGGCCAGTATGGCACCACCAGGACAACTGTTCTATGAGATTGTCGAATTTTGGATAGGACTTGCGGCAGAAGGGGAATGGAAGGGAAGACATTCGGCCGATCCCGGGACCAGGTCTGAGACAGAGCGCTGATCCCCTGAGAGCGATGCTCCCTATATCTTGAGAAAAACCTCTTTACCTGGGTGTTGTCCACTGCTGCCGGATCTATGGATATGGGACCCCATGTCTCCTGTATCAACTGGAACAAGACAGTGTGTAGGTGTCACTCTCCTGGGTGCACTTGTTGGCGGCTGAGCCAGTCCTCTCATATGTTGAGCTTGCCTGCTAGATGGACCGCACCCATATGTACGAAGTTGGCCTGAGCCCAGTTCAGCACCCTTGTCACTTCCCTTTGCATGGCTTTGCTTCTGGTGCCCCCTTGTTTGGCAATGTAGGCCACCGTGACTTGGTTGTTGGAGTGAATTAGAACGGACTGACTGGAAATGGTCACATGGAATGATCTGAGGGCATGGTAGATTGCCCTCATCTCCAACATGTTGATGGACAGCCTGGCCTCTGGAGTTGTCCAGCATCTCTGAGCTGACTGGGCCCCCAAGCATGCTCCCCACCCTAGGAGACTTGCATCTGTCTCGATGGTGATACTGTAGGTCACCTCCAACAGAAGCCCTCATGTGAGGGAGCACTTCACAGTTCACCAGACTAGGGACCACCACACAGAGGGCAGTAATGGTATCCTGACTTTCAGGTTCCACTAGTGCAGAGACTCCGAGTCAGCATGTAATTCTACAGGGGTCTCATGTGCCACCTGGCCCATGGGACCAGGTCGATGCATGATACCATGCAGCCAAGCATCTGAGCTATTTTCCCAATGGTCGGCAGGTTGCTGGCCTTCAGCTGATGGGCTGAGGCTATCATGGTTTCCACCCTCTTTTGGGATGGCCTGACCCACCCTTGGAGCATGTTTATCTCTGCTTCCAGGTGTTCAAGTTGTTGCGTGGATACTAGGTAGCTCTTGGCTTGGTTCACTACCCAGCCATGTTCCATGAGCACCCATAATGCCATCTGGGTGGCCCTTTGTGAATGTTCTTTGGAACAAGCTCAGATCAGCCAGTCATCCAGGTATGGAATGACATCCACTCTCTGCTCTCTCAGTCTGGCAATGAGAACTACAGACACCTTGGTGAATACCCTTGGTGCTGAGGTAAGACAGAAGGGTAGAGCCTGATACTGGAAATGCTGGCCTAGTATGTGGAACTGGAGGTACTGCCAGTGACTTGGCCTGATTGGGATGTGAAGGTATGCATCCTTCAGGTCTATAGAAAGTGAGGTAGTTGCCTACCTGTATGCTGCGGAGAGTCGATTTCAATGTCTCCATCTTGAACCTCTGAGTGACTACATATCTGTTGCGATGTTTGAGATCTAGGATGGGGCGAAGGTCTCCAGTCTTTTTGGGGATGAGAAAGAAAGTGGAGTATCCTCCCTGTTCATGCTCATGTGGGTGTACCAGCTTGATTGCCCTGTTCTGGATCAAGCCCTGCAGTATTTGTTGGACCTGATGAGTGGACACTCTTTTCTTGGAGATGAGGGATTTTATGAACATGTGTGGTACCGGGGAGTGGGACAGTTCTATAGAATACCCCCTGGACACTACTTCTAGCACCCATCTGTCTGAGGTTGTGCTTTGCCACCGGTGGTGAAACAGCATGAGTCTCTTGCCCACGGGTGGGCACAGGCCCTGATTCGGTGGCCTCCTGGGAGGAGAGAGTCTGTAGTCATTACAGTTTGTTCCTGTTTCCTCCAAACTTGGAACCATGGGCTCGGAAGTTGGAGGACTGGTAACTGGAGTTGAAGGAGTTACGGTGTCCTCCTTGAGCTCCTCTGCCTCAAAAAGAATTGTTCTGGTAGTAGTTGTCTCTACGTGCTTGTTGTGGCTTGTTTCCCCCCTCGAAACCTCTGACTTCCTGATGGCAGGGAGGTTGATAGGTTCTTGTTCTTGAGTAAATCCTTCCCTACTTCCTTCTGCTTTAGGTATTCCTGCAGTACTTCCCCAAAGATATGCTTGCCCTTCATGGGCAAGTTTTGCAACAGTGCCTTGGATTCGTTTTCTGCTTCCCACAGTTTGAGCCGCAGTGCTCTTCTGGCCTAGTTCATTAGGGCCGTGGCCCTGGCGTTTAACTTTACAGTGTCCACTGCCATATCTGCCAAGTATTTTGCAGCATCCAGCGTGCATTCTAACAGCTCAGCCTCCCTGGTCTTGGGAGCTGCTTTGTCGAGGAGCTCCTCAAGCCAATGTATTTGGGTGCGTGAGGTGTAGATGGCAGTAGTGGATTCCTTGGCCACCGTGTCCTCTATTTCAAATAGTTTCTTCAGCATGTCTTCTACCTTTTTACCTGTCAGTTCCTTCAAGGAGATGGTACCGCATGGCAGAACAGTTTTCTTGCTAAGCACTGCCACCTGAGGATCAATCGTGGGTGCAGTTCACCAGACACTAGCCTTATCCTCCTGAACTGGGTACATACAGTCTAGGTTTCTTTTATCTGACATTCTACCTGATTCTGTAGACTCCCATTCCTTAATGAAAATGTCATCAATCGTAGGGCAGACTGGGAAGGTTTCCTTGGTGGCCTTCCTCTGCTGAATCATGGGGTTGAGCTTCGACTCGGGTTGGCCCTCCTTGAGCTCGAACCCCATAGTGGTCTTACTTATTCCCCTAAGGCCCAGGATCAAGTCAAAAGAACACAGTTTGGAAGTGAGAGACGGGACGGACTGTGATTCCATCTCCTCCTCATCAGACGTAAGACCTCCTCATTATCAGGGAGCTCTTTATGTCCAGTGGCATCCCCTGTGTCGGGTGTTGGGTTGCTTGGGGATGATTTTATCATGTCTGGATGGGCCCCAGATGTCCCCCCCTGTGTTCTGTGGTTTTAGTTGAGGTCTTGGGGTTGGTGGCAACTTAGGTTGTGTTATGGCTTCCAACCTCTCCATGATCTTTAACATAAAATTCTGCTGACTCTCCATCATGGCCATCATTGCTTGCTGATTCTGTAAAAGGATGGCCCCTGGGTCCATCCAACTAGCTCCTCTGGGCCCTTGAGTGTCCAATCCCATCACTGGAGATTGCTGCATAGGCAAATCTTCCTCGTGTCGTGGAGGCAGGTGGGGCATTGAGGTCCCGTGTTGTGGGGCATCAGTGTGGCACTACATGTGGTACACTTCCTTGCTTTCACTGTCTGGGGAGAGAAAGACAATGGGGGAATATTAGGGGTGGAGTAATGGTGGGCCTCCAGAGGAGAGACTGGATGCCCTGAAAACGGCAGGTATAGTATCTGCTGACTTATATCTGTACTGTAGACCATATAGAGAAATGATAATATCCACTCAAGGGTGGCACACAGTGGCTAATCCTATATTTTAAGAATACTGTGCCAGTCCCCTCTTAATTTACATGCTCACATTGGGTTGGATTAGGAGGATACCCTGGATTGGTCCCCCCCCCAGGCACCCTGTGGTGTTGGGCAGGAGGAGTGCTAACTCCTTGTTAAATGGTAGCCAAAATGCTCAAAATGGTGGCTAGCATCATGCCCAGCCAGTTAAGAGAAGTTCAATCCCTCCCCCATACTCACCAGGGGGCAGCTATGGAGAGGTGCCCCTAGGTGGAGTGGGAAAAGCAGAAGATAATTTGGGAGTAGGAAGGAGTTTGACCAGGCTGGCCACTGAGGAAGGGGCCTAGTCCTGATGACTTTCCCCCAACAAAACAATTGCTTCCTTCCCCACCCACAGTGCCCAGCGGCCTCTGCTTGGGAGGAGAAACCGCCGAGACCCCTGTGGGACAAAACATGCTCCTTAAGGAGCAGGATCCTTGTGTTTCCTGTGTCCAACATTGAAAACTGTTGTATTTTCCAGGGAGTTACATAGATACATAGATACATAGATACATAGACAGTGTCGGCAGATAAGGGCCTATGGCCCACCCAGTCTGCCCATTTGAGCTTGTAAGTTCAGTTTGTTTTCCTAGAAGTCTATTTCCCCTTACCCCTGACCTCTAGAATTCCTTTATGTCTATCCCATGCATTCTTAAATCCCGTGATTGTTTCAGCCCCACCACTTCCTCTGGCAGGGTGTTCCACTTGTCCACCACCCGTTCTGTGAAGAAATTCTTTCTCATGTTTCCTCTGAATCGTCCTCCTCCAACTTCATCTCATGCCTCTAGTCCTGAAACATCTTTTCACTTAAAAATAGTGTTTTCCTGCACCCTGTTCCTCCCTGTAAGATACTTGTATGTCTCTATCATATCCTCTCTCCTCCTTTCCTCCAGGGAGTACATGTTCAGTTCCTTCAACCTGTCTTCATAGGACTTGTGATGCAATCCATGCACCATCTTTGTTGCCCTCCTCTGAACCTTCTCTACCCTGTCTATGTCCTTACGTAGGTATGGTCTCCAGAACTGTACACTGTACTCCAGGTGGGGCCTCACTAGTGTCTTGTATAGCGGAATTATGACCTCCTTTTCCTGCTGGTGATGCCCTGCCTATACATCCCAGCATCCTATTTGCTTTACCTGATGCCTTGTCACACTGTTTCCTACCTTGAGGTCATCAGAGATGACAACCCCAAGATCCCTTTCCTGCTTGGTGCATGCTATCCTCACCCCCAACTGATATATTGTGCCAGGGTTTTGTGCCCAATATGCATTATCTTGCACTTCTTTGCATTGAATTTCAACTGCCAAACCCTTGACCATTCTTCAAGTTTCTGCAGGTCCCTTCTCATTCTATCTACACCCTCTGGTGTGTCTACTCTTACAGAGCTTTGTGTCATCAGTGAACAGTGAAATTCTGCCTTCTAGATCCTGTGCAATGTCACTGATGAAGATGTTG
Source organism: Neoceratodus forsteri (assembly GCA_016271365.2). Taxonomy (NCBI): domain Eukaryota; kingdom Metazoa; phylum Chordata; order Ceratodontiformes; family Ceratodontidae; genus Neoceratodus; species Neoceratodus forsteri. The sequence continues at coordinate 24,159,623 of JADMNL010000035.1, read as the reverse complement.
AATAGGACCGGTCCCAGCACTGATCCCTGTGGTACCCCACTGGTCACTCTTCCCTCTGTGGAGTGACAGCCATTTACCACCACCCTCTGTGTCCTGCCACCCAGCCAGTTACCTACCCACCACACTACTGTCCTGCCCACACCCATATTCCCAGTTTGTGTAATAGTCTTCTATGTGGCACAGTGTCAAAGGCCTTGCTGAAGTCCAGATAGGCCATGTCCACTGCCCTCCCCTGATCCACCTCCCTAGTCAACCAGTCAAAAAATTCAATGAGGTTGGTCTGACATGACCTCCCCCTGGTGAAACCATGCTGCCTTGGGTCCTGTAGTCCATTGACAACCAGATGTTCCACCAATCTCTCCTTCAGTAGTGCTTCCATGATCTTTCCCACTACCGAGGTGAGGCTGACTGGTTCCACTGAGTTCCAGTGGAAAAGGTCACCCCCCTTGTCCAGGATCCACCCTGGATAATCGAGTGCAGCTATTGGAAAATAAACTTTCCCCTCGGGCCCTCCTCTGGACTAGCTAGACCCCTCTCAACTCCTTCTCTCAAAATCCTGATGGGACTTAGAGCAGAAAACCATCGGAGAGAGATAAAGCGAGGCAGTCGCAAATCAAGGCCGAACTCCGTCGGCCTGCATGCTGTGTCAGAGGCCACCCTAGAAATGTAACTGCCTACCGCATGGAGCAAGGAGGACTTGTGCCACCATGCAGGGCTGCAACTCTGCAAAATGGGCAGCCAAAATGAGCAGCTTAAGGCAGCAAGGAGCAGTTGAATGCACGGGCCGAGGGCCTGAGGCCATGGGGGGAACGGGGGTCGTGGTGACCACATGGTCCATGGCATGCTCCACCGACTCCAGGCAGGGAGAGCTGGTGGTACTTGCAAGTGAGCTGCACATGCCAAAGAAAAGTCAAACAAACATCTGCAGTAACAATCAGTGCTTTTAGGAAAATGGAGCACATTGTTGCTGTCTCTCGGGACTGCTAGCGGATGGTCATAGGCAGACCAGCGCCTCACAAGTTCCCCTTGTAAGCTCATCTTAAAACATTTAGATCAAAGCAAATAAATGCATTCCAAACAGCAGATATAGCGATTAGGCAAACACAACATAGCAGCACTATCTGCTCCACCTTTAGTAAACACATCCAACAGTGTTTGAAACTATCCAATCTCTAAACTGCCACAGAAAAAAAACATTTGAAAAACATTGTAGTGGCTCAGAATACACAGAATTACTTCAGACAGGCTCAGATTAAATTCTTTCTACAGTAAATTAAGTTTTCTGTGGGAACTACAGGCCTACCTTTTCTGGCACAATACAGGGACTCCTGGGGTGCTTATAGTCTGATCAGATGCACAATTTGAACTGAAGAACAGGGCTTCTGGGACCTGGGGACTAGAAATTTGATCCTAGGTCATGTGCATCATTAGCCTATCAGGTGGGCTGAAACCCATGAAGTAAGGTCTGGAGTGTCATGGATGGCAACCCAACACAATCATTATGCTGAAGGGAAGTTTCCAGTAGCTAGGCTCCAGTTCTCCTAACTGAACAATATATAGGTTAATTGCTGTAAAACCATGCAGTACGGGGTTGTGTTTCCATCGAGAGGATTCTGATGACAACATAAACCTCAAGAGGTCTCTGATGTCATCAGAACTCCAAGATATAAACACCTGCCTTGTCTGTGCATTGTTTCCATCTGTTTTTTATACAGTGTATGACTCCTAAAAACAAATAGAAACATTTCTACAAGCATCCCCCTTAAACACAGATTTGTTCCAGTTTCCCCCCTACAACTTTTCTGCTTCCATTGGAGCTGAACTGGAACAGAAGCAGTTACAATGAAGAGTTGGCACCTGGCAGTGGAATGCTCTAACAAGATGACAATATTTATAAAAATATATATTTTACCAAGTACAGTTTGGGGTACCAGGTGGATCATTAACAGGTTAGCAGCTGCTGGTGTTTTCTTAAAAAAAAAAAGGAAAAAGTTACAAGTAAAACAGGAGAATTTCTGTTTTGGGGATGGGCAGAGCAGTATATGCTGAATTTGAAATGGCACAAGGATGGGAAATGTATCTGTCTTACAGCAACTTTTGTGATTTTATATCATCAGTTTTGGAATTACAGCGGGCCTTACTAGGCCTCACCCCCCCCAACTCTGAAGTGAGCCCCAGTAGCTCACACATCACTGCCAGTGACTTACAATGGGAAGAGGGGTGCTATTTAAATATATGACCCTTATGGACCCCCCCATCTCCAAAAGCTCATAAAGTTTAATTCCAACACTGACTGTAGTACAACAACGTTTGTGACCATTACTTCAGCATTTATGAGCATTGAACTGTAGTGCACCATACAGAACAAGTATTTGTCAATGCCGAATGTTGTCTCGCTGGCATTGGCATTGGTGGTGCCAGAGTTAGAGATGCATAATAGGAATGACAGTGAAGCATTGAAGTGCTGCCAACCCCACCCCCACCCTATAGAGACCAACAGGCATTGGGTTGTGCCTTTGGGCTGTCAGCTATAACGCTCATGCCATTATACCTCACTCTACCCTATAGACACTGACAGGTGTTGTGGTGTGCTTTGGGGTCCTTGGGCATTATACTTACCCCATTCCATAAGGAAATACGCTGAGGTGGGTGCATCATAGGAGAATGGGGTGAACTTTGTGGCCGAACACTGCAAGGTACACCACGATGCCTGTCACTGGTTGCAGGGTAGGGGTGGGGTGGAATAGGGAGCATTACAGCTGATGTTTCCAAGTCACACCCCTGATGTCTGTAAGTCTCTACAGGGTGGGGTGCTACAGTTGGAAACCCTAACACCATAGGCGTGTGTTGGTATTTTCACTCCAAATTTTCAACATGGGCTGTTTGTGAGCCCACCTGATGAAAAGCGGCACTATCAGTTTGTCAGCTGAAAGGTGGTTTTGCACAGCGGCTATGCCATTTGGCGACACAGGGATGAAAACACATTTTGGGCAGGATGTGGAAAATGACAACTGTATTGTTCATGAGGAGGCGTAAAAAAATGGCAACGTTGAAAATCTGGAGTGAAAATATGAAAAATTAGTGAAGTCATGAGCATGCATAGAAACTGCACAACATACGTCCGTAACCCAATTATTTTTAGAGTTGGTTAGCCACATTTGTAACATAGGCATTTTGGGACCTCCCCTCAGGAACGGTGGTGCTGTGATTTTGTTAATCTGTCCCAAAAGTTGATTTCCGACAGCAACCACGCCGTCGTGTGCCACATGTGTGGAAACACATTTTGGGCAGGATGTGAAAAATGACAGCTGTACTGTTCATAAGGAAGTGTGAAAAAATGCCAGTGTTGAAAATCTGGCATGAAAATATTGCAAATTTGCAAAGTTACAAGGGTGTGTGGAAATTGCACAACACACACTTGTAACACAGTCATTTTATGGAATTTCATCACCAAATTTTCAACATAGGCATTTTAGGACTTGTGCTCATGAACAGTGCCACCGTCTTTTCTTCAAACCGTCCCAAAAACTGATTTCGTACAGCAACTGCGCTATTCTGCGCCAGATATGCGAAAACACATTTCGGCCAGGATATGTAAAATGACAGCTGTACCGTTCATAAGGAGGTGTGGAAAAATGCCAATGTTGAAAATCTGGAATGAAAATATTACAAATTCATGAAGTTACGAGCGTGTGTGGAAACTGCGCAATGCACGCTCGTAAAACAGACATTTTTTGGATTTTTCCCACCAAATTTGCAACATAGGCTTTTTGAGAGCCCCCCTCATGAACAGTGGCACTGTCTTTTTGTTAATCAGTCCCCAAAGGTGATTCCACGCAGTGACCGCAAAAATCACCTTTCAGGGCTGATTAACACCATGACTGTGCATGAATTCATGAGGATGGGTCCCAAAAACCCCATGTTGAAAAATTGGTGCCAAAATTCCAAAAAATGCCTGAGATATGCATCAGAGTTGAAAAAGCCCTATTTATTCCATTATACAGCTTACCGGCATTTCCTCAGTTCGCAGTCAGCTTTGAAGAGTGCAGATGTGTTCCCGGTTCACCGAAGATCATCGCACCAGACTCCGGAGGTAAGTATGGGGTGAGGGGAGTGTGGGAGGTGGCAGGGTGCACAGTGGGTGGGCGCGGGCTATAGGAGGGGATCACGGAGACGACGAGGGACCGTTTTCTTTTTTACAGGTTAAAAAATAAATAAATAAACATCGGGGATGGTTTTTTTTTTGCAGGGAATTTGGCAAGCTGGAGTGGGCTCTCAGCATGCCACCCAAGTCTTTTTGGGGGGATGCTGTAGCCGATGGGATTGGGCGCCCTGTCAGCACATACTGAAGGGGGTTGGAGACATGAGCCGAGGGGATTGGGCACCCCTGGCACACAACAAGGGGGAAGAAACATTATGCTGATGGGGTGGGCTCCCGTCGGCAAAATAAATGTTTATGGGGATAAGCTGATGGGCATTGGGCCCCCATTGGCAAGAAAAACATTGGGTGGCGATCATGCCGAGGGTGGATTGGGCACCTCGCGCATACATTTTAAATGGAGGGTCATTATGCTGATGGGGAGTGGGTTCTCATTGGCATTGTCACAGGAGGAGGCAGCAGTCACTGCCGCCATGTTGAGTGGATGTCGGGAGGCGTGTTGTGGTCCTGCTGCATGAGAGCTTCACTCTCATTGCAGCGGACCTTTTCTTTGAAGTAATCACCACATTAAGTATGTATGGTGTGGCACCAGCATTCAGGCTGACTGGGGAATGAGGGATGCACCTACTGATTCGTGCCTTGCATTCGCCCAACAGTGACCACGCCTCCAAATCTACTACTACCGCAATATGTTGGCTGCACATGAGCGAGCCAACATAATAATGTATGGGCAGCCATACACAACAAGCCTGTGTTGCCATCAAGGGGTCAAGATGGCAGCATATGGACCTCAACAGCAAAGCTCAAGAAATTGATGCTGTCAACTCAACCACAGACTGGAAACATATGGTGAGTTGTGTTTGGTTGTCCATATATTATTTTATATAGCTTATGGTTTCCTGCAGTTCAAAAAAACACAGTCTAAATATTATTCCTCCAGTTTTTTGTGCTCACCTACCTTTCAAAAATATGAAGTAATTAAGTGTATGTCTGCAGATATTTTGGGCTGCTCTCTTTTTTTCTTGCTATTCTTTGAGAAGCTTGTTCTCGGCATGGGATTTTTGAAATACTGCATAGTTATTATTGAGGTGTTGTGAGTTGGTGAGAGAATGGCAGTTTTGCCATGGAATGTACAATGCGTAAAATTATTCAGCTAATTTCCATTGTATGACAGTTGTAACATCAGAACTACGGTATGACAACTTTTAAAAGCCACAATACCCCAGTTCTGTCATGAGAACTATGGTACAATGGAGTTTTTTAGTGTCTGGATTTCCATACACAGTAAACACTAACCATAAAGCGTAACTTTTTTTAATTTGTACTTTCTGCCACCCATTCACCTGACTGACCCTCTCTGACAGTCCCTCCCCCGCCCCCATCACTTGAGTTATCCAAGGCTTATCTTGCTTCATTTTGTGCTTGCCCTAGGACTCTCCTGGAGATGCCTGATCACCTGCAGGGGATCAGGCTGCATCCTTTGTTTTTTTCCTTGATTTCTTCCCTTGGAACCACTGCATGTGCAATGCAGGTGATGTGCACACTCAACCTACATGGAGGTGCTCCCACTATCCTGAATGTGGGGTCCTGCCCCCTGTGTGTCCCCACTGCACTGCCACTTGGATTCCTCCAGTCTGAAGATGAGCAGTAGGACACACTCAGCCCCCCATAAGGGTACACAGCTGTCCTAGGCAAGGTCAGTCCTCCCTACCCAGGCCAGCCACCAAGTGACCCTGCTCTGTTCCTGAACCAGAGATACAGGTGTGACAAAAAGTAAATCACCAAGCACCTTAGCCCTCTGTGCCACTAGGCAAGCCCACTGTAATGTGTTTGAGTCTATGGGTTTCCATATGACAACATGACCATATACTATACATAAAATAATGCATAGGTAGGTGTGTGCTATAAGGTTTGTTTACACACCTAAGGTGTGATGGCCCATAAACCCCAGGAGTGATGCTTGTGAGGTTTAGTAGGTCATCACACACTGAGGGAATGTAAAAAAAAAAAACCTCAGACACACACATATCTATTTTTTTATATTAACTAGTGCAAAGATTTTCTGTCTGAAGAGTGAGTGAGTGCCAGCACAACCTAGAGCAGGAGTAAGTGAAAATTTGCATAAGAAAGCTCTTTTGAGAGCTAAACTCCTTTTAACAAAAAAAGAGTTAAAACATCTACCTATGTGAGAGCTAGTGCAAATGAAAATGGACAGAAGTTAAACTGTGAGTTTGTGCTAGCTGTAAGCTCTTAAAAAAATGTCAGCTTAAAATTCCATAATAATCAGGTGTGATATCATGTCTGTTTTTTATTATTTTTTTAACCAGGTATAGCACACCAAGCTGAAAGCTTTTTTACAGGAGCACAAGGACGTTAAGTGACTTGCTCAGGGTCACACAGTATGCAAGTGAAAGCTGTGGGATTCAAACCCAGGTCTGGTCTGTTGGATGTCACCAAATTTGCAGCTCAGAGCCTTAGACCACTGTGCTATACTGCCTCTGTTATTACTGCATTTAACACAGCTTGAAAACAAGTTGTTAATGAGGGTCACCGGTTACTACAGGAAGACAATTGTGTACATGACAACTGACTGTGGCTCTTGTGAACACAGAATGCGTGTAAGTTCACAAAAGAATTTGGGTCTGTCCACAAATATCAGGTTAACAAGTCAAAATAGGAATCAGGAGTCGGAGTTCTGTTCAAAGGCTCGAAAAGTCAGCCATCTGTGGGACTTTAAAAAAAATTTCTGTTTCTCCTTTTCCCAATTTTTTTCCCCCAGATTCCACCCACCTCCAACACAACTTTTTCTTACGTCAGGTTCCCTGCTTCTGCAATGGCTCCTGGATGCCCCTCTCTCATGCAACCATCTAACAGTCAACTAGCACAGTGACAAGCCCTTGGAGGGGAGGCATCAGCAATGTCAGATATGATGAAGAGAGGGTGAACATCCCAGGCAGCAGCATGCAGTGCCAATACTGCGGACTCCTGAGCAGGGCTCCACATTGCCTCGAGAAAGGGATGCCAGAAACCATCAACCATGAGGTGGCATTGCACTAGGGATAGTGGCTTCTTGACTTCCCTTCCCCAGGTCACCAGCAACAGATGTCACACAACCTTCCCTGAGGCCTTGCACATTCTAAGCAGAAAGCAGTTTAATCTCCCCACTTACCCTGCTTGGAAAGGGTTGGGGCCTTTTTTTGTGTAAAAAAAAAATCATACAGAACTTTTCTTGTGCGACTGTTCTTTTAACAAACACTGGAAAGATTTGTCCATTTTTGCCTACTGGCGAAAGTATGTAACATTTTCAATTGTGTAAAAATTAAAAACACAAGAAAACATTTTTCATGCAGAAATGGTGATTAAAATAGAACATTCTAATTCATTTGCAATCTTTCTTTTAGGGTTTCCTTGTGAAAATATTAATTATTGCTAGAAAATATTAATTTTGACAGACCATTGATTTGTATGTTATATTTCTTTTGTTGTTTCCATGCAAAGTGGAGTCTCTTCACAAAATGATTTTTCATGAGAAATTCTTCACAAAAACATACAAGTCAGTTTCACTCAGCTTACTTCCTCTTTGTGCAATTTACACCCATTGTCAAACATATCCTAGGACTCTGACTTACAGTGATAAAAGTAATGAAATTAGATTTTTCAGGACTTGAAATTCCAGGAATTGCAACAGTGATTGTTAGCCTGATTCTCAGATTTTATCTGGATTGTACTGTCATTCTTTTAGTATGTCTATAAATAATCAGAATAAAAGAAGGCTTAGTATACAGAGCATTACATGAAACAAACTGAAAATAGTTCAGGAAGCAATTACGTGAAAAATGCAAGTTCTGTAGAATTACTGATCTAGTAAAAAATGCTAAATTCTGTGAAATTCTTTGTTTTTACTAGTATGAAGGCATTCCAAATTTTTGACTTTTACAGAGGTTTCCAATAAAAACTAAAAACCAGTGACCTGCATATATCCCATAGTATGTATTACCCCATTAGCCTCCTTCCTCTGTATTGAATAATGGAGTTTGCCCTTTAAGGGGCAGACCAGGTTGTCCTGGTGCACCCCTTCCCTTTTTATCAAGATGGTGTGCTCAGAAGGGGAGGGGAGAGGGAAGGGGAGGGCCAGGGGATAGAACAATAGCCAAGCAACAGGAAGGGGTGGGGCAAGAGGAGGTACATAGTGGGCAGCACAGGAGTGGTTCAGCCACTTTTGCTGGAGTTTTGATGTGGAATTGTGCATCTCTAGTTTAGAGGGATTTTGTACTGAATATAGCAGTTACAGTGATAGCAAGGCTGTTTGTAGAGCAGAGGTGAAGCTTGAAGAAGGGAAGCTGAGGTTGACTTGTGCAGCGCCAGTTAAAAGGGTTTGTACAGAAAGCAACAGTGTTTGCCCGGTGTGGAGGCCTAGCAAGGGAAGAGGTGTTGGGACAGGTTTTGTGGAGAGACCACGGCAATTGTAAAAGGAGTTTTTCACTTGAGGAAAGGTTTAGCATGTAGCCTGCAGTGGGCCTGGCAATTTAATGCCAGAGAATGGATCAAGAGATCGGAGTAGTGGGCAAAAAGTTGCAGCGCTAAGTTTGGACTGAAAAAGCCTGGGACTTTGGGCTGTTTATCACCTCAAAAGAGTTTAGTTTGCATAGAGGAGGCCCAAAACACGAGGGTAGCATGGGGCCGACACAGGCGGCCACGTGGCATGATGTCACACGCTGCACAGCAGCCGCGAGGAGAGTGGGGCCTAAAAATGAATAGTGGGGGACAGAAAAGGGCTATGAGGGGCAAACCCTGTGGGAATGCAAGAGAGGGGGAAGGCATTGGTTACTAGGGAAAGAGGCAGGCGATAAGAGGCCTGGGCGCACGGATAGCACTGTAAAAATGCATGGCGTGATGTCACACCCGGAGAACCACGCGGTGCTAAACAAAAGGGTTTGGCAGGCTGGGGAAAGTGCCTAGGGATGGCAGACAGGGGATATAGGGTGCATTGTGGAGAAGCAGCCCAAGCTGGCAGGGTAGTAGCAGACAAAAGGGGGAATGCAGCCAGAGGCATGCGAGGGCATGCAAGGGGGGGATGTATAGCCAAATAAAGGCCAAGAGGCAGTGTGATGGATGCAGCATGGCCACAGGTGGTCGGACGCCGGCTGTGGAGGCACAAAATGAGAAGTGGGCCTAACAAGCCAAGACCATGGCGGCGGAAGCCAGAGGGGGAGTAGGAGCAAAAATGGGGCCATCAGGGAGAAGGGGCAAGGGTTTTCAAGCTGAAAGGCCACATAGCATGGCTGGAGACAAACAGGACAAAGGAGAAGGGGAATGGATAGGCCTCGAAGAGTCAGCATCCATAGCCATGTGAGGGCATGCAAGGGGAGAAATGTTTAGGCCTGGAAGGCCACAAGAGGCGGCGCTTAAGGCATTTTGATGGCCATGAGCAGTCTGTGGCCTGGGGGGGCACAGAAAAAAGATGTGGGGTCTGACTGTCGGGAGATGGGTGGATAGAAGACAGGGGAGGCCATAGGAATGGTGAGAGCAACCGGAAAAGGCCTTTTTTGATGGTTCACAATGGAGTAAGGCCCTGGGCAGAGGATAGGGTGCGATGCATCTGGCGTCCATGAGGGCAGCAGGGAAGGAGGTTTTTTCATACTTTACAGCATTGCTACAGGCACGGGAAAGGGAAGGCGTAGTTTTTGGGAATAAATCCACCTGACAGCATTAGAGGGCTGTGCATAAATCATCTGGTGTCCATGAGGGCAGGTCAGGGCAAAAAAAAAAAAAGGGTCACGTTTTTGTCACCATTAGTCGACTGTTTTCTTGGAAATGGGCCTGGCCATATGGGGAATACAACAGGGAGATTTGTAATTAATGGAAATTTTCTTTTCTTTTCTTCAGTTGTTTTCACAGTTTGCGAGGAACAAGGAACATGGCACCAAAGAAGAACAGGCCTTCAAAGGAGGATGCCTACAGGGCTATAGCGGAGCTGGCAGAAAAAGTCAATAGAATGTGGGAGCTGATGGAAGGAAAGGAACCAGGGAGATCTGGGGGGAAAAGGAAAGCGGGGAAGGGAAAAGGGGGCAGATGAAAATGGCCAGCTGAGGGACCACGCAGCCCAGCCAGGATACAGCCACCAATAGTGGGACCCAACAAGGTGGCTAGTCCAGTACCTCTGCAACCTGTTGACCCAGTGCCACCAGTAGCTCCCCAGGATCAGGTTGGGTTTCCCCCAGTGCAACCCAGACTGGATCCGCAGCACATAGTGGTTCCTCCACAACCACTAGTAGAGCAACCACCCCTTCAACCACAGGGGACCATACTTGGGCATCAGGAGGACAGCAGGCAACAAGGGGTGGACAAGGCCACAGGTAAAGCACCCGGCTCAGTGGGTGACAGCATCAAAGAGTATATAAGCCAAATTGTTTCGGCACTAGGGACAGGGGGTTTGGGGCAAATGGAGTCAGCGCTGGCAGAGATTAAGTCAGAAAAAGAGGTGCCAAAAGAAAAAGAAGGAGGAGTGAAGAAAGAAGGAAAAGGAATAAGGGAGATAGGAGCTCCTGGGATGAGGGTAGGCGAACATGTTCCATTGGCCACAAAAGAGAAAATATGGAAGGGAGAGTATATGGATATCTTCGCCTTAGTAAGCCGGGAAGCAGCAGCAAAATATGAAGAGGCAGAGAATATAGGAAAGAGTAAAATGGCAGCAGTGGTAGTTTTGTTAGGCAAGAAAAAGGAGGGCAAATTCACTAAAGGGAAGACTTGGGAAGGGTGGTTTGTAGGTTTCACCACATTCTCAGTCATAGTATTGGAGAAGAGGCCTGAGTTGGGCATCCCTCTCATCACATACTCCCTGATAATAAGGTGTGCAAAGGCAAAAGGGGGGAAGGGGTGGATATACTACGATGAATTCTCTCGGCAGAGAATGGCGACATATGGGGATGTAAGACGGGACATGAAGCAACTAGATTTGTGGACAGACTATGTAACCGATCAGTCCACGCCCAAGGGGAGTTGGGGAAGAAAGGTGCCATGCCACTGAGGTGTTGCTGGGCTTACAATAGGGCTTTTTATTCCTGGCCACAATGCCACTTTCAGCACGCATGTTTGAAATGTGGGGGATCACATCCAGCGAGGAGATGCAGGACGCCATGGGTTCAGGGAGCCCAAGGATCTGGGGGGGGCAAGGATCAGGTCAACGGTTTTTTCATGAAGGGCAGGGATATAAAGGGCAGGCATGAAATAGAGGGGGGAGGGGCAGGGGGCATGCAAGTAGAGGGAGTCAGAATCACTGACCAGCAAGGCCAGACATAGAGCAGAGGGGGAGACCTTGGTGGAGGAGAAGGAAAGAGGGCAAAGGAACAATTTAGAGAAGCTAGAACCCCCATCAGGATAGAGGCATGGAAAGAATGGTTGGACAGATACCGGAATAGACAAGCGGCAGAGATGATTAAAAAAGGTTTGCACAGGTTTTTCATTGCAGTGTGAGGGTCCAAGGCAAGTGAGAGAGGTGAACAATCTGGGTTCGGTAAAAGGGAGAGAAGAAATGTTAAGACAAAAATAGAGAAGGAAAAGTCAGCAGGGAGAGTAGAAGGACCATATGATACCCCCATTGCAGAATATGAGGATTTCTCCATTGGTTTTGGTCCCCAAAAAACAGGAGGGGGAATACATGGTGATTCACCACCTATCCTTTCCTGAAGGGGATTTGGTGAATGATTTTATCAGCAAGGAATATAGTAAAGTGACATATGCCACTTTAGAAGACGCAGTCCGGATCATCCGGGCAACTGCTGATGCATGGATGGCAAAAATGGATATAGAGTCCGCTTTCAGATTACTTCTGGTTAGGAGAGAAGACTGGGACCTGTTGGGGTTTAAAACTGGGGGACAGTACTATTTTGACAAAGCCATGCCCATGGGATGTTCTATAGCATGTGTGACATTCGAAGCATTCAGCACCTGTTTACAGTGGATATTTCAAGAAAGAACTGGTTACAAAACAGTTATTCACTATGTGGGTGATTTCCTTTTTATAGGCAGTGGGAGAAGAGAGACAGAAAAAATGTTGGTCAGCTTTCAAGAGCTGTGCAAAGAACTAGGGGTTCCATTGGCACCGGAGAAAACAGAAGGGCCCAGTAAGGTGTTAGAACATCTGGGTATTGAGATAGATGCTCTGGGGGAAATATTTAGGCTGCCGGACAAAAAAGTGGAAAAACTGAAGGAGCTGATTCAGATACATACCAGTAGAAGAAGAGTACAACTAGAACAGGTACAAGAAGTATTGGGACATCTGAACTTGCGTGCAGGGCTATTGGGCCAGGGAGGGCTTTCACTAAAAGGTTAGCAAGGGCTACAGCCGGGAAGACCAGACCACTCCACTGGGTAGACATGACAAAAGGAGTCAAGGATGATTTTAAGATATGGGAGGAATTCCTCAGGGAATATAATGGCTGCTCCTTCTGGCAGGAGGAATGGGTTTATAACACAGACCTCGATCTTTACACAGACGCAGCTGGGGGCCTAGGCATGGGGGGCTATCTGAGGGGCAGATGGTTTGCAGAACCGTGGCCTACAGACTGGGTGAGGGACGGTTAGGTAAAAGATATAACATTGTTGGAGATCATGCCCATCTGGGCCTGCACCCTGGTTTGGGGGGAAGAATTATGGAATCAGAAAGTGACGTTCTGGTGTGACAATAGAGCAGTGGTAGAGGTATTAAACAACAGGGAAGCCAGGTCAGAAACGGCCATGCAGGTCTTGTGACTTTTGGTGCTAAGGGCCTTGCAATTGAAAATGTCATTCAGAGCAAAACACATAGAAGAGGTACACAATACCCTGGCTGACAGCCTTTCCAGTCTGCAGCTGGATCATTTTCGGAGGCTGGCACCAACAGCAGAGGAGCAAAAAACACCCATACCAACTAACATCTGGGACATTGGCAAGAAGGAGCAGAACTGTTGTTTCACAGTTCATGGACACCATGGACTTTGAGGGCCTACAATGGGGCCTGGTGAGTGTTTCAAACATTCAGGGCAACACACCACATGGAGGTAAGTAGGCCACTCACAGAAGAGCAACTAGGGAAGTTCACTGTAGAACAATGGCAAACAGGAACAGCCCACATCACAATGGGGGTCTGTTTGGCATGGATTAGTGTTATTTGCAGCCTAAAAAGATGGAAGTACCCGACAAAATCAATGTTCATTAGAAGAATGATGCAGGGGTGGGGTAGGTTAAGACAGGGGAATGTGGATAATAGAAGACCAATGGGGAGCAGTGGCTTGCAAAACTGAAGGATGTTTTACTGGCAATCTGCAGATCAAAAGCTGAGGCCCAACTATTTCACACGATTTATGTTGTAATGTTTGCAGGGGCCATGAGAGTAAGTGAGGTGGTGGGGCATGGCAGTAAAGAAAAGAAAGGAGGATTGGAATGGGAAGAAATAAGCTGGGGGATGAAGGAGATACAAATCATGATTAAAAGGTCAAAGATGGATCAAAGGGGGCAGGGTTGCATGGTAACTAAAGAAACACATAGGCATAGCGTGCCCAGTGAAGGCTTGTGGGCTTCGGCGCGGGGGAATAGGAAAGGAAGATTATTTGTGCATGGAGATGGAAGGAAGGTCACAAGTTATCAAGTCCAGCCTTGCTTAAAAAGGCATGCAATTCTTGGGGAGGATCAATTAATTACTCATCCACTCCCTACGGATAGGGGCTGCCTCACAGTGGGCAGCGGCGGGTGAGCCGGTGAATAATATTTTGGAAAAGGGGCGCTGGTGGTTAGTGATGGGTGAAGTGGCTCCAATTCGCTCCATGAAGTGATTCACGGAGTGAAGGCGAAGTCGCGGAGTGCTCCGCAATGCGAAACGGAGTACTTCACGTTATAATGGGTAATGTGAAGTCCATTGAAAACAATGACTTCCCGTTACTCCGCCTTCCACTTCGCCTCACTTTGCCTTGTTTTTAAGCTCCAAAGGTGAATTTTGCAGTGATTCATGGGATTTCAGGTCACATGGGCTCTAGCTTGTTCTGCACAGCCTCAGTTTGGGGTAGTGTGTGTAGGAAGCTGTAGGAGACAATCTGCTCTGAGAGCTCTCTGCAATTCAAACCTTTAAAAACCTGTTTAAAAAGCCTTTTTGGGTCATTTTTTTGCTGAAACTTTAGTTCATCGATTATAGGAAACCCTCCTGCGCTCATATTATCGAGCGTTTATTGTTTGTGTATGGATTTTGAATGTTAATGTACAACATTCAGTCTGTGTACTGAGAGACAGTGGTAGTGTGCTTTGGGGGAGGGGTGTATCTGTGGTGTAGGTAGATTAACTTGGAGAAAAAGACTGTGCTTTCTGTTTTATTTATTTATTTTATTTATTTGTTTTTGTTAACCGGGTAAGGCACACTAGACAGCCAAGTGCCTATTTTCAGGTGCGACCCGGGAGGGTTACAAGGGTAGAAGCATACAATAACAGTGGAGGAGTGAATTACATACATGCATACAATAGAAGTGAAGGAGTCAGTTACATACAGATGGTACAAAAACAACTTAAGATAGGCCGCTGACATAGTAGGTAAAAAGAAAACAATTTGGCAAACAAGAAAATAATAGACATAACTTTGGAGGAATAAGGGAGCAATACATCATAAGAGTTCAGTGGAACATGATACATCCAGGAATGGGACATGAGACAATTGCTGGACAATTTTGGAGGGCTTGGGGGAGGGCAGCAGGAGTAATGAGTGGGTGACCACTACCAATTCGGGAAAGTAAGTGCAGGGGGCACTGAGGGCCCGCAGTGTACAGGTTGATTAGGAGTACTACGAGGTACAGAGACATATGGTGGGAGGGGTCAGGAAGTTCCAGAGAGAGGTTTTGAAGCGATGATGGGAAGAGGAGGAGGACCAGGTAGGGACAGGAAGTGAGTTCCAGATTTTTTGGGCATAGGTGGTGAAGACCCGATCACCAGTGAGGGAGCAAGTTCTAGGAACCAGATGATCTAGTGCTGCCCTTGACCTGAGATGATAGGAAGGGGGGGCAGGGTTGAGGGAAGGGGCAAGGGCAGAGGAGGTGGCCGATCTGATGATGTTGTCAATGAAATTTCCAAGCACGAAGGTGCGGTGTTTTTCTGGAGGGAGCCACTGCAGCCGGGTGTAGAGATCACAGCGGTGTGTGAAGGGAGAGGCGGAGAGGGCAAAGTGGCAGATGTTATTGTAGGCTGAGTCCCATTTCAGGAGGCTGGATGTGGGTACAGGGGCAAAGGTAACCAGCCAATAGCAGAGAGTAGGGAGGAGGACCCCTCTGGCATGGGCCAAATGTGCAGTTGGGGTTAGGCAGGTTTTGGCTCTGTAGACGAGACCAAGCTTACAGTTTGTAGCCTTGCAGACATTTTGAATGTGCAGGGTAAGATCAAGCTGCAGATCCAGGGTGACACCCAGGTACTTGACTGCAGCCACTGTCTGCAGAGGGGAGCCATCCACACCACGTATTTGAAGGGGGGTGAGGCAGGATTTTATCTTGTTCTGTGACCCAAACAGCATTGCTTGGGTTTTCTTTAGGTTGATGGTGTGTCTATGTTTCACCAGCCAGGACTGAATGCGTTTGAAGTCCTCATTTAGTTGAGAGTTTATGGTGGCAGTGTCCCGGGCACTGACCAGGATGACAAGGTCATCCACATACAAGGTGGTATGCCCGTGTACCATGTGGATGGAAGATCGTTGATGAAGAAGAGAGGAGAAGAGGTTGGGCCAAGGGCCGGAGCCTGGGGGACCCGCGGCAAACAGGAGAGAGGGTGGAGAGGGTGTGATTAAAGTTGGTGTACTGCTGCCTACCGGAGAGATAGTTGAGAAACCACGCATGAACAGGGGAGGAGAAGCCAAGGGATAGGAGAGTGGAGCTCAGAAGGGAGTGATCAACCCAATCAAAGGCTTTGGAGAGATCCACAAAGGTGGCACTGGTGAGGTTGCCCAGGTCGGCAGCAGTTCTGATGGTAGAGGTGACTACAGCAAGGGCAGTGGATGTGCTATGTCCTTTTTCTGAACCCATGCTAAGCCAGTGAGAGGAGGCTGTAGTTCTGTATGTACTGATATAGCTGGGAGGCCACAATTTTCTCAAGAATTTTGGAGGCGGCAGATAGTATGGCAATGGGTCGATAGTTCTGGGGATCCTTGGGGTTGCCTTGTTTTAGGACTGGGACAACCTTCGCTACTTTCCAGATATCCGGAATGATCCCAGAGTTAAGGGAGGCATTGAAAATGTGAGTAACGGGCCTGGCAAGGAAGTGGGCCCCTAGTCTGAGCAGTCTCGGCTCAAGGCTGTCATGCCCCACACTGCTATGAGGGGAGAGGCTAGCGAGGAGCTTCTGGGTCTCGTAAACAGACACTTGTTGGAGGTAGAGTGGGGGCTGGGAGTTTGTACCAGGAGGAGGGGAGTCAGTGGGCTTTGGGGCAGTGGACTGGGAAGGGAAGGTGGATATTTCGGAGAAGAGGGAGTTAAAGGTGTTGGAGATAGTATGAGGGTTGTTACAGCTGACCCCGTCTATGAGTAGGTCAATGACTTGCACTCTGGCAGACTCACCTGCTGTGCTTCTGATAATCTGCCAGAAACTCCTCTGGTTGTTTACTGAGGACAGCAGGGCGGTTTGGCAGTACTCGCTTTTCGCAGAGCGGATGGCTTTTTTGCATGAGTTTCCGAGGGTCCTGTAAGTAAGGAGATCAGTGTTGCTTTGGGAGGCCTTAAAGGATGCCCAGCTTTTGTCCCTGAGTTTCATAAGGAAGAAAAGGCCCCCATGAAGCCATTTGGTAACAGTGCCCCTCACTCATCTCCTGGTGATGGGGGCATGTTTGTTCTGCATGGGGATGAATTTAGTGAGGAATGCATCCAGTTCTCAGGCTGGGTCATCTAGGGCAGTGACCCCTGACCAGTCCACTAGGGTGAGGTCAGAGAGGAAGTGATGGGAATTAAACTTGGAGTAATCTCTCATCTGGATTACTTTACTGGGTATTTTAGTCTGCGAAATGCCCCATATGCAGAAGATAGGAGAATGGTCGGAGATGGCATTGGGGAGGATACCAGAGGATGTGATCCTGTCAGGTCTGTTTGTCAGGATCCAGTCAATTAGGGATTCTTTGGCCCCCTGGAGGGAGGGTCTGGTAGGCTCGGTTATGATCTGGATCAGGGCATGACCCGACAGTAGAGGCTCATATACTTTACGGTTGGGTGCCAGCCAGTCTAAATTGAAATCTCCTATGACAAGGATTTCATTTGTACCCACTAAGTCACTGGTACTGTGGAGAAGAGAGGAGAGCCCAGGCAGTCCACCCTTGGGTGGGATATAAGTACATATCAGGTGTAATTTCTTTGTTTGCTCAAGTAAGAGAAGGGCATGTAGGAACTCGCTGGGGGGGGAGGAGTTTGGAGGGTGTTCGATGGTGGACACATCAAGGTGCGCTCTGTAATAGAGTAGCACTCTGCCACCCTGTTTGTTGCTCACGCGATAACATCTGATATGACTGTATCCCGGGAGGGAGCACGTGGCATCTGGGATCTGGGGCTTCAGCCAAGTTTCCGAGATACCCAGGATATCCAGCTTGTAGGGCGACCCAAGCCGTAAGTTCGGCCAGGTTGGCTAGAGACTACGAACATTTAGGTGGGCAAATTTTAGCCCTTTTGTTGAGAGCCAGGCAGGGGTGAGAGTGAGGGATGACAGGGGAGTGGGCTGGCTTGAGTGGTTGCCCGCACCCCTGGGGGGGCCAAGAGGGGAGGGGAAGAAAAGCAGACATGATGGAAGGAGGAAAGAAAGAACTGCCTGTTTGGGCAGGTGGAGTGCCAGGGACAGGCAGGAGGGTAGCCACGAGGAAAGAGGAGAGGTGGGGGAGAGCAGGTGACAATGTGAGAGCAGGGGTGAAATTAGGAATTAGGGGTGGGAGGGGTGTGAGAGAAAGAGCAAACAGAGCAGGGCGTTGCACGTTGCAGGAGAGTCACAAGAGAAAAGAAGAGAGAGACCAGAGATAGGATGATTGAAAGTGCCCACTAGGTGGCAGCAGCATCTTGAATGAGAATAGAAAAACAAGCCCTGTAGAGTAACAGGGGAGAGAAGTAACTAGGGAGGAGTGAAATAGGCTAGGGTGGAAGGGCAGCCACTAGTGTTTGCAGAAGATAACCTGCAGATGGAGAACTGGGCTGATAGGTTTTTCAGCCTCACATGATCTCCACAAGCCTATAAGAGGGAGAGCCGACCAAGGGTGGTGGTGGGGAGCCGAACGCATAGTGTTCGGTGGGGCTAGACCGACATGAAAACCCAGCCAGACAGACAGAGGAGCCCAAGTTATGCAGGTAGGAAGGAGGCTTTTGGCTTTCTAGTCCGTGGCAAAGCTGCAGTCAAACTTCTCGATGCGGTCGTCAGTTTAAAAAAAAACGTTGCCAAACAGGGAAACAGTCTATGCACTGCTGGAGGGCAGGGTAGTGCTTTACCTTGAAAGTGATCTGCGGGGGTCCTGGAAATGGTGTGAGGGAGAGCCGTGGAGCACCCTCGTGACCTCCGCTCCTCGGGGGACCAGAACCTGTGAGGTGATATTTTTCTTGTATAACTGTGTTAATGTACACACAGTAATTTTTTCAATATTTCTTGCCATTTTTTTGCTGATTGTTGTGGTGCAGCAGTGCATAATTTTAATTTGTTTAAAATATGTGGTTATATTACTGAAGTTTTCAATTTGCTATGCATTACTTAGTGTGTGTGTGAGTATGTGTGTGTCGCGTGTCATCAAATCAGACACCTTTTATTGTGCCATATAATAATTTCATCAATGTGAAGCTGCTATCCACTGCAGCTGTGTGATTTTTGTACTTCTTTGTGGTATCTTTACTGGTACTAGTACTGGTGATTTACTGCCGCAGTGCATAATTTTAGTTTGTTTAAAATATGTGGTTATATTACTGAAGTTTTCAATTTGCTATGCATTACTTAATGTGGGTGTGAGTATGTGTGTGACACGTGTCATCAAATCAGACACCTTTTATTGTGCCACATAATAATTTCAGCAATGTGAAGCTGCTATTCACTGCAGCTGTGTGATTTTTGTACTTCTTTGTGGTATCTTTACTGGTACTAGTACTAGTGACTGTTACTGCATTCATACAGTACACTCACCCCCATGCCGCCCCTAACCGGCAAGGTATTCTTTCAGGTTTGAATTTCTGATGGTGAGCACTGGTTAGGTGTTGTGCCTTTGTGTCTGCATCTCTTCATTGCACAGTGCAATCTTAATCTGTCTGTGCATTTGCATCTCTTTAGGGCCCAATCTCCATCTGTAACTTAAGTCACAGTTGTTTCTTTGGCTTCCCTTCAGAGTACTGGACAGGTGTGGTGCATAATTCTGCATGAACATTGTACTCATTAATATGCGTTTTTAAGTCTGGACCATCATCACAAGTCACTTGTGATACAAATCATGTTCTTCATCATCATGGTCACAAATGCAGTCACAAATCAAGATTCGCGATCATTCACATTCCGAATCACAACATTACTTTTTTCTAGTTTCTCAGATGTATTGTAAGCCTGTTTTATAGTATCTCTCCAGGCTTCACCACCCCATCATTGTACTCATTGTTACGTGTTTTTAAGCCTGGGAGTTTTAAGCTACAGCTCATCGGGGACCGGGGAAGTACAGCCATAGGCATTCATGTTTCTTCATCATTACGGTCACAATTGTAGTCACAAATCACAATTTATGATCACATCACGAATCACAACATTAATTTTTTTTAATAGTTACTTGGATGTATTGTAAGCCCATTTTGTAGTATCTCTCCATGCTTCATCACCCCACCATTGTACTAGTTAATGTTTGTTTTTAAGTCAGGGAGTTGGACAGTGTCTGCAGTACATACACCGACTGGAAAGAAGACTGACTGCACACATGCAGTTTAGCACAGTATGCCACTGCCCAGAATATAAAGTGTCACGCATACGGAAGACAACAAAAAAAGGGCATAATTACATACAAGGGTAGGGGATGGTGGAGGAATACATTTTATAACACAGCAAGGAAGGTGTGAGGGGGCACATGGTGTGAGGAAAAAAAACCTAATGTGGGATCCCATGGTGATCCAGCAGCAGTTCCAGCATGGACATAATTTGCAACTGATGTCCCTCTATGTGATTGAGTCTCTGCTCCATAGCACTCACTCTCTCATTGTTCTGGTCCTGCTTCTGGGAGGGGCACTCACAAGTTTTGAGCGGTCCAACAGGAATGAGCGCCCATGCCCTCCACACATGCACACGGTATGACGCTTACCACTACCACACTCTTCCAGAGCTGCCCCCACCCCAGACATTCTCTCACCCTGGTCCATCTCTCCTACTGAGCTCCCTCAGTCCGAGCAATCACTACTCACACTGTCACACAACACACACACACAGTCACACAGACACAGGCAAACAACTAACTACTTATAAAGGTAAGAAAAATAAAACTGACAGAAAGAACAAATTAAGTAAAAAAGAGTGCAGAAAAGACAAAAAAATGTAGCTTTTAAAAAAGCTGTTGGGTCTAAATCAAAGTTTAAATCTCCTCGCTCTGATCTAAAAGTATCAGCAGTCGCAAAGCACACTACTCTTTCTCCGTCTGCACAGGAGAAAGTCAAAGTGTCTGCTTGTATGACTCACTTCCTTCCTGCCTAGCTAAAGAGCGTGTGACTTACAGTACTG
This sequence comes from Neoceratodus forsteri, assembly GCA_016271365.2. Lineage (NCBI taxonomy): Eukaryota > Metazoa > Chordata > Ceratodontiformes > Ceratodontidae > Neoceratodus > Neoceratodus forsteri. The sequence continues at coordinate 24,138,769 of JADMNL010000035.1, read as the reverse complement.
TAAGCCATGTGATGTGTGGGGGGCTGCCAAATCTGAAACACCAAGTGGATCACTTAGAATCATAATGAGGAATGCAAAGTCCATTAAAAACAATGAGTTCGCCTTACTTCGCATTGCCATTCCGCCTTAACATGAAGTGGTAATGACAAGGCGGAGTGAGCACTTTGCATTGCCCACTCCACATAGCGGAGTGGCAACGCGAACTGACCACTTCGCATTCACTTCGCTGGCAGAATTTAAATTGGCTGCATCTCTACTGGTGGTCTGCCAGTTACAAGAGATACATTTGAGCACTGCAGTATGGAGATTAATGTATCACCTGTGTTTTTGTTACCGATTTGGAGCCACATGGGGGGCACAGGGAGGGGTGATATTGTGAAAAAGGAAGCTAAGACCATATATAAGATATTTATTTTGCTTAAACCCTATAGGAAGAGGGAGGATCATGGAAGTCTGGATCTGCGGCCACTCTTATATTTATTAGGCAGAAAGGAGAGCTGAGAAAAAGGCTGGGGGAAAACAGCTGTACCAAGATGTGAAACAATGTAGGTTGGTTTGGTGCGGCATCCGGGGGATAAGATGGGCACAACTGCTTCCTACACTGAAAGAGCTGAAGGAGCAGTGACCCATTCCAGACTTAATTATTATACATCTAGGGGGTAATGACATTGGGGGTAAGCCATGGGTGGACACATACATGCAGGTAAAAAGGGACCTAGAGACAATACAGCAGTGGTGGCCTAGGGTATGCCTTGCCTGGTTGGATATGATCCCAAGAAGGGTTTGGAGACATGAGCACAGCCACAGAGCTGTGGATAGGGCCAGGAGAAAGAAGAACAGAAGGGTAGGGAAACTGATAAGGAAAATGGGAGGACAGGTAATACTGCGGGGCGTGGAAGAGTGGGTAGAAGATTTCTGCAGGTCAGATGGCATGCATCTGTCAGATCTAGCCATAGATATGTTTAATACAGAAATGATGGGTTTTATAGAAGCATGGAGGAGGCATGTAAAAAATGGAAGTTAAAAAAAAAAAGGAGAGAGAAGGACTGGGAAGGAGGTTCCCTGGTGAGGAGACAATACCCTAATTGAGGGAAAGTCAGTTTGACTCCAACATAAGCTGGAGACCGGCTAATGGAGAAAAAGGGGAAGGAGGGAAGGGGAAAGAAAGGAATGAGATGAAAGAAAAAGCTGAAGGAGGAAAGCAGTTTCGGTTTTCACCATTACCTAATAGAAAAAGAGAAGAAGAAGAAGGCACCCAGGTTTTCACCTGGGGGAGCAAAAAGAGGAAGAAAAAGGGATGATCAGAGATTGATACATGGATGCAAATAAATGCAATTGTGAGAGATATAATAATAAAAGATGATGAAATGGAACATGGAATTATGATATATAAATAAATTAATTGCCAATCTGAGCACAACAACAAACAGTGGTCTCTGTCTTTTTGTGAGGGAAAAGGGGTGGATCCAGGACAATTTTATTATGTTGCTCTATATTTTGCACAACACTTTCTGAACTGCCACTGTCAGTGTCATGCCTTACAGTTACTTGGAGTTATTTTGAGGATTTCTGATCCTACTGTTTGCTATTTCTCCCTTTCAACCCCCTTCTATCAGAGTACACCTGGAACAGAGCTCTAGCCCAGTGTGATGTGTCTGGACAATAATATTAAATCAACACAAATAATTAATTTTTATTTACTTTATTTTTATTTTCTATGTATAATTGTTGACCAGGAAAGTTACACTGAGCTGTGACAGTTCATTTCCAGGTACATTCTGAAGGGTAGGTTACATGGCCCTTTTTAATTAATAGGGGAATGTTAACCATGACACTGGGGAAAGCTCCCTACTCTACTTCAACCAGCACCATGGGATTGTTAATTCCACTTGAACAGAGACCAGGGGTTGGCAGATGAGTCATTGATTTAATGCCCCAATTTAAGGATGGCACCTCAACAGTGCAGCACTCAGTGTCAGTAAGCTGTATTACCCTAAGTACCCATGTGGGGCTAGAACACACAACTTTTTTGATCTTCTAGCTCCACAGGTGAGAGCCCTCCCTGGCCCTTGGAAAAAAATTGGATTTTTACTGCCTCAGTATTCTACTGCAGGCAGATTAGCTTCATATTACACCTATGGTTTTTCCAATAGTCCAGGCAAGGTAACCATTCTCTGCTTTCTAGAAGTATTTTACTCCCCAAAACAAGATAAAAGTTTCTAAAATATTGGGAGAGGTAGTGTTTAACTCCCAAAACAGCATGGGTGCAACCATGAATAAAACATTGAGGAGGAGGGGCATGCATCTACTGAGCCTTTCACTTCAATGCTAATGTCACTGGTCATTCTGTAGCACCAGAAACGTGCAGAGGGACTGGACTCCCTCATCCCCAATTGTGGTTGTGCCCATGCAAAAAGGGGGAAGAGAGAAAATTAAGTGAAATGTAAATTTGGCAGAACTAAGTAAAATAGTGATACATTTTATTCTGAATGAAAATGGATTTTACCAATAATATTTTATATCAAAATTCAAAAACTAGTCTCTTAGAATAATTATATTGCAGATTTGGGACCTGGAACCCAATAATACTTTCACTTCTCAAAAAACTGAAAGGGCTTCCAAATTTGAAGTCATGGAAGTGTTTGACTGGCATCAAACATAAATTCCTGCAATCCTTAAATCCAGACCATTGTATTACAATTTGTGAGAGGGATAGATAGATAGATAGATAGATAGATAGATAGATAGATAGATAGATAGATAGACAGACAGATAGATAGATAGATGAATTTTATTTATATATGGTTGGTTCCCTGCCATTACAATAAAATAACATAAAACATAAATACACATCACAACACAATACATACAGTAAGCATTGTGATAGTAAACAGATAAACATTAGAACAATACCTACTAACATATCCTATTTAAAATCTCGATTAATAAAACTATAAATAGATGTGCTGGGCTATTTAACAATTAGTCAAAAACTTGCTGAAAAAGAAAGGTTTTAAGTCCCTTCTTAATGGTGGGGGAAGAGGCATAGATAGTAGAACTGAAGGACAAAGTTGCGTGCAGGGCTTTCAAAGTCCTAAAGATCACCAGTTGCATCATTTCAGCAGAATCATAACACTGGCAAAGCTTCCCAACCTACGAAATTTTATATGATCAGACCTTAGGGAAACCTTGCTTTAGGGTTTCATAGGGGTTGCAGGTGGAGCTGTGCTGAATTTTCAAATTCTGATTACACCTGAATCCCATGGAATTTCTGAAATGCCACCTAATTCTGCAGAATTCCATCAGAAATGGAATTCCAAACTTCTGAAAGTGGAATATTAAACAGTTCCAGTTTTGGATCTTTCCCAAAGTTCCCAAATGGTAGCTTGCCTGCACAGGAGTTAAACTAGATCTGTTTAAAAAATGTTCAGTTTTAATTTGTGAGGAGTAAAGGATCATACATGAGATGTGGCTACCCAGTCCCTTCTCCTTCCTGGTCCCTACGAAGCCCAGTTCCACCCCCTTCCACCCACTGCACTCCAACATTTTGCGACATTGGAGTTTGTAGACTGTGATGGCAATGAGGGCATCTTTTACAACATACTTTTTATGTTGGCTTGCCGCGCTTGCACGCAAGTCAACATCTTGGGACAGTGCAGATTTGGAGGTGCGGCTGCTGTTGGGTGAATGCAGGGCATGCATCAGTAGGCACTTCACTCATTCCCCAATCAGCCTGCATGCCCGTGCCACACCATGCATGCTAATGTGGTGAGCACATCTAAGGAAAGTTCCACTGCAATCCGAGCAAAGCTCGTCAGATGCAGCGGACCCTTCCTGCGTGTTGCCACATTAGCAGCATAGCGGGCGGGCACCCAACGGCCGACTTCAGGGGTGCCCAATCCCCCAGCTGGCTTTCTGTGGCTGCAGAAATATGCTGACAAGGGAGCCCACTCCCCATCGGCATACAGCAGTCGCCCCATTTTCTATATGCCGAGCGGGGGTGCCTAATCCCCTTCGGTTCTTGCCTCCCCCCTGCTTTCACTGTGAGCTGACGGGAGCCCACTCCCGTCAGCATAAATCAGCCCCCATTGTCTGCCAAAGAGGGTGCCCAATCCCCATCAGCTCCAGCCCCCAAACAGCCTTCCTGATGCCACACTGGGAGCCCACCCCAGCGTGGCAAATGTCCCGTGTCATCCTCCTTAAAAAAAAAGTCTCTGAAAAAAAAGCGGTCCCTCGTGGTCTCAGTGACCCCTCCCCACCCACGCCCACCCACTGAGCACCCTGCCTCCCCACCCCTCACCCCATACTACCTCTGGACTCTGGCGATGATCTTGGTGGACCGGGAACACGTCTGCACTCTTCAAAGCCAGCCGCGAACTGAGGAAATGCCGTTAAGCTGTATAATGGAATGAATAGGGTTTTTTCGACTTTGCTGCATATCTAGGGCATTTATTGGAATTTTGGCACCAAATTTTCAACATGGAGTTTTTGGGGCCACTTCTCATGAATTCTATCACTGTCATGGCGTTAATTGGCCTCAAAAGGTGATTTTGCAGTCACTGCACAAAATCACCTTTCGGGACCCATTAATGAAATGACAGTGCCAGTGTTCATGAGGTGGCCTCTCAAAAAGTCTATGTTCCAAATTTGGTGGAAAAAAAAACAACAAATGCCTGTTTTATGAGGGTGTGTTGCGCAGTTGCTATGCAGGCTCGTAACTTCACGCATTCGCAATATTTTAATGTCGGATTTTCAGCATTGTCATTATTGTACACCTCCTTGTGAACAGTACAGCTGTCATTTTCCACATCCTGCCCAAAATGTGTTTCTGCACTTCTGGAGCACAATAGCGCAGTCGCTGTGGGAAATCAGTGTTTGGGCAAGATTATGAAAATGACAGTGACACAGTTCATGAGCAGAGGTCCTAAAATGCCTATGTTGAAAATCTGGTGATGATACTCCAAAAAATGACTGTATTACAAGTGTGCATTGGCAGATTTCATGCACTCTTGTACCATCGTGCATTTGTGATATTTTCACTCTGGATTTTCACCATTGCCATTTTTCCATACCTCTTGATGAACAGTACAGCTGTCATTTCACATATCCTGCTCAAAATGTGTTTTCGTACTTCCGGCTCAGAATAGCGTAGTCGCTGTCGCGAAATCACTTCTTAATAACACTTTTGAAATAACAGTGACACTGTACACGAGCAGAGGTGCTAAAATGCTTATGTTGAAAATTTGGTGCCGAACGCCCATAAAATGTCAGTGTTCCAAGTGTGCGTTGCTTATTTCCCACGCAACCTTGTAACTTTGCAAATTTGCTGTATTTACATGCCACATTTTCAACACTGGCATTTTTTTTACACATTCTTATGAACTGTACAGCTGTCATTTTTCACATCCTGCCCAAACCGTGTTTTCGCACATCTGGTGCACAATGGCTCAGTCACTGTGGGAAATCAACTTTCGGGACAGAGTAACAAAATTGCAATGCCACTGTTTATGAGCAGAGGTCCCAAAATGCCTATGCTGAAAATTTGTTTAAAAAATTCCCCAAATAATTGAATTACAGGTGTGCATTGCACAGTTTCTATGCATGCTCATGACTTCACCAATTTTTTATATTTTCACTCCAGATTTTCAGCATTGCCATTTTTTTGTACCTCCTCATGAAAAGTACAGCTGTCATTTTTCACATCCTGTGCAAAATGTGTTTTTGCACCTGTGGCACCAAATGGCACAGTTGCTGTGCAAAAATCGCCTTTCAGCTAACGAGCTGATAGTGCCACTGTTCATGAGGTAGGGTCACAAAAAGTCCATGTTGGAGTGAAAATGCCTTAGGTGTTAGGGTTTCCAACCATAACACCCTGCTCTGTAGAGACTGACAGGTGTCAGGGGTGTGACTTGGGATTGTCAGATATAATGCTCATACCATTCCACCCCCACCCCCACCCTGCAGCCAGTGACAATCATCAAGATGTGCCTTGGACACTTTGGCTCCAAAGTTCACCCCACTGTCCTATACTGTGCCCATCTCAGTGTATTTCCTTATGGAATGGGGTGAGAGTAAAGCCCGAAGACCCCAATGCACACCATGACACTTGTCGGTGTCTGCAGGATAAGGAGAAGTGAAATGGCATGAGCACTATGGCCAGCACCCAAAGGGACACCCCAATGCCTGTCAGTCTCTGCAGCGTGGGGGTGGGTTGGCATCAGTTCAATACTTCACTGCCATTCCTATTATGCATCTCTCTAACTCCTGCACTACCAATGCCAATGCCAGCAAGCCAACATTTGGCATTGACAAATGCTTGTTTTATCTATTGGAGGGTCACTAGGGGAATATCATTGCCACCGATCAACAATGAAGGCTCTTCTTAGTCCATGGGTGGCAATGATATACCCCCAGTGACCCTCTGAAACATAAAAAAAGATATAGTAGAAGATGCCCCCACTGCTATCAATGGAGCATGTCCCACACTTTACAAACTCTGATGTCACAAAATTTTGGAGTGCAGGGGTGGCATGGGGGTGGAACTAGACTTCATAGGGACCAAGAAGAGGAAGGGATAGGGTGGTCATCGTTCAGTTAAGATCCCTTTACCATCACAAAATAACAGCTGGCCAATTCCAAAATAGATCTGCAGTGTAGGTAAGCTACCAGTGGGGGGTTTGGCAAAGTAAACTGAAATGAGCATGACTGGTGCTCTTTAACTGTAGAATCATATTTTGCACTTTGCTTGTACTGTGGATTTATTTTCTGCAAACCACCAGACAATATTTTGTGGAATATGTGATCCGCAGAACATTATTGCATGGTTTTCACAGAAATGCTTTTCAGAATTCCATGGGATTAAAACTGAAATTCTGAAAAGCATTTTGGAAGAGTAATTGCCATTCTGCATGAATTCTGCTAATGGCAATCTGCATTCCACACAGCTTTAGTTGCAAGAAACATCATGGGGCTGGCTAGAAACCACAGGGGTCACAGTAAGAAGCCCTGGCTAGCTATAATGATTCACTGACATCCACAAAAGTTTCAAATTGAGTTAAGGAGCCAGTATACCACCTGAAATTAGTTTTTAAAGCAGTTGAACATTACATTTTATATGTGAGGTACTTTTTCTTTCCCTTTTGGTTAATAAGACGTTTTACCTGATGTTAGAAGGTGTGTTATACTTTCTCCTTCTGATATGTACAGGTTGTTTTCCCTGACTTAGGCATTATTCTAAGGGGAAAGAAGGTAACCTGATACAATATGTTTTTCTTTCTCTTTTTATGTTTGCTTGCACACATGCGCAAGAAACATTATGCGGCATCTTAGGAGAGAAGCGGGTTGTAGAGGTGCAGCAGTGTGGCGGCCAATGCCAGCATTGCATTTGTGAGCTTGACGGTGTGCACCCAATGCAGGCCCAGTGCCCTGATGATACTGGTTCTGCAGACGTGCCACCAACTTGAAACGATTTGGCCGCTGCAATGAGGGTCTGCCTTATCATTGCAGCATCAGCAATTCCACTGCAGTGAGGGAGTGACCTGTCATTGCAGGGCGGTACCTTGCCTGGTTTAACAGTACCAAGAACATAGTGGCTCTATGCAGCCACCTCAGAGCTGACAGGGGTGCCCAATCCCCCTGTCGGCATGCCCCCAACCCCCTTCATTTGTGGATGGGGAGTCCAGTCCCCAACAGCATAATGTCCCCAACCCCAAGTTTCTGTTGTGTGCCGAGGGGGTGCCTAATCCCCCTCGGCATTATGCGCCTCTAACAGTCTTTATTTGCTGACAGGGGCCCAATCAATTTAGCTCAGTACCCCTTACTAGTTCAGTTTGCCAATGGGGAGCCCCTCCCCATTGACATAATATCCCACCCCCAATTTCTGCTGTGTGCGAGTGTCAATCCCCTTGGTATCATGCCCCCACAGGTGCCGGAACGGTGGGGCCACTGGGGCCATGGCCCTAGCACTTTCATAAGTGGCCCTATCAGTTTTTGCAGTCACGTAATGTATTTAACAGGGGAGAGTTTACCTCTTATATCTTTTGGCCCTGCCACTTTTCAAACCGTTCCAGCACCAATGTGCCCCCCCCACCTGTTTCTATGCAGACAGGGGGCCCAATCCCCATCAGCTTTGGTCCCCCTCCCCACAAATGCAGGTGGTACACTGGGAGCCTACCCCAGTGTACCAAAAAACACCTGTGAAAGAAGAAAACTGACCTGCGTAGTCTGTTTTTTTACCTGTAAAACAAGAAAATGGTCCCTCACAGTCTCTCCTGCCCCCTTCCCCAACCCGCGCCCATCCTCTGCATACTCTGCCTCCCCACACCCCCTTCATCCCATACTTACCTCTGGAGCCCAGCGCAATGATCTTTGGTGTACCAGGAACACGTCTGCACTCTTCAAAGCTGACTGCGAACTAAAGAAATGACGATAAGCTGTATAATGGCATAAATTGTTTTTTTTTTCAACTTTGGTGCATATCTCAGGCATTTTTGGGAATTGTGGCACCAAATTTTCAACATGGGGTTATTGGGACACCTCCTCATGAACTGAGTCATTGTCATGGCGTTATTCAGTCCTGAAAGGTGATTTTGAAGTTCACTGTGCGGAATCACCTTTTGGGACCAATTAACGCAATTACAGTGCCACTGTTCATGAGGTGGGTTCTCAAAAAGCCTATGTTGCAAATTTGGTGAAAAAAATCCAAAAAAATGAATGTTTTACGAGCGTGCGTTGCGCAGTTTCCATGCACACTTGTAACTTTGCAAATTTGTAATATTTTCACTCCAGATTTTCAACATTGGCATTTTCCACACCTCCTTATGAACAGTACAGCTGTCATTTTGCATATCCCGGCTGACTTGTGTTTTCGTACTTCCAGTACAGAATCGCACAGTCGCTCTGGGAAATCAGTTTTAGGGATAGATTAAGAAAATGACAGTTACACTGTTCATGAGCAGAGGTTCTAAAATACCTATGTTGAAAATTTGGAGATGAAAGTCCATAAAATGACTGTGTTACAAGCATGCGTTGCACAGTTTCCACACACCCTTGCAACTTCGCAAATTTGCAATATTTTCATGCCAGATTTTCAACACTGGCATTTTTTCACACTTCCTTATGAACAGTACAGCTGTCATTTTTTGCATCCTGGCTGAAATATGTTTCCACACTTATGGTGCAGAATTGCACGGTTGTAGATGGAAATCAGTGTTTGGGACAGACTAACAACAAGCGAGTGAGAGAGGGGGAGTGAGCGAGCTTGACGGAGCTCTTTTGGAACTGCTGTGGATTTCTTTGTGGGCAGAGAAAGGTGCCAACTCCTGCAGGAGCCCAGTACAAAAGGGCAGCCTGCAGCGCTGGGAGAAACAGAACAAGCGAGTGAGAGAAGAGGAGTGAGCGAGCTCAACGGAGCTCTGTCGGGACTGCTGCAGATTTCTTTGTGGGCAGAAAAAGGCACCAATGCAGGAAGGAGCCCAATCCAAAAGGGCAACCTGCAGCACTGGGAGAAACAGAATGAGTGAGTGAGAGAAGGGGAGTGAGCGAGCTCAATGGAGCTGTTTTGGGACTGCTGCAGATTTCTTTGTGGGCAGAAAAAGCACCAACGTAGGCAGGAGCCCAGTACAAAGGGCAGCCTGCAGCACTGGGAGAAACAGAATGAAAGAGTGAGAGAGGAGAAGTGAGCGAGCTCAAGGGAGCTCTGTCGGGGCTGCTGCAGATTTCTTTGTGGGCAGAAAAAGGCACCACACAGGTAGGAGCCCAGTACAAAAGGGCAGCCTGCAGCGCCAGGAGAAACAGAACGAGTGAGTGAGAGAGGGTTAGTGAGTGAGCTCAGCGGAGCTCTGTTGGGATTACTGAGGATTTCTTTGTGGGCAGAAAAAGCGTCAACGCAGGCAGGAGCCCAATACAAAAGGGCAGCCTGCAGCGCAGGGAGAAACAGAGTGAGCGAGTGAGAGAGGGGGAGGGAGTGAGCTCAATGGAGCTCTGTTGGGACTTTAGAGTTGCCCACCCACCTGCCCAGGGTCCTGTGTGGTCCTATATTACAGCAGCGTCTCTGGGGTGGAGACAAAGCAATGATTGGATAGTTTTACGATTGCTGTAATAATACAGATTTAGTTGTTCTGCTTATTTCTCTAACTGAGTTAAGTACTGAGCTATACTGTTATGACTGCTGTAATAATACATATTTATTTGTTCTGTTTATTTCTATAACTGAGTTGAGTAATACTTGGAGTGCAATACGATTTCTAATGGGGCTAAGTGAAACTATGAGGGCTGAGAACAAAAAGTATGGAAGCTGAGGAGTGAAAAATGGACAAGTAGGCTTTAGGATCGCTACAGTGATACAGTATCTAATGGATGAGATTTGAGACTGAATTAACCCAGTCGGCAAGGGGGAAGTAGGGGGACAAGTGTGGGGGGAAACAGGAATTTGAGTTAATAGGGCCCTAACAGTTGTAGTAGGATACAGAAACCAGGATTAAGAGCCTGTAACATAAGATGGGGGCCAAAATGGGGCAGGTGCCACATGTCAATAGGGCAGGCATCTTTGGAAGGGTGGTGAGGTGTAAAGGGTGTGGGTCCGCCATGATCCTGGACTGGGCTTGGAGGATGGTGGGGGGGTGTATGCTCTGTAGACAATTGGCTAGTTTGGGGGAGGAACTGTGGAGGTTAGGGAGGAGTCTAAGTGTCAGGGCAGATGAGTATGGTAGGCATCCTTGCTGGGGGGGGAATAGGGGATGGCAAGGGGGGATGGGGGAAGAACAACTAGGCACTGAAACTGACCCCAGTATCAGAGACACTAACAGAAAAGAGAGGAGAAGGGAGGGGGTGCCCAAGGTGAGGGAGGGGGCCTCCTGATGGGGGAGGAAGAGACCAAGAGGAGTACCAGGGTAGAGAAAGCAGATGGCTGCAGGTAAGGAGGGACCAGGGGTGGGACCAGGGGGGCATGGAGGGGAACAAGTAGGAGGGGGAACCGATAGGGGGAAGAGATGTAGGAGGGATATTGACTAGGAATAGATTTGAGCCTCTGCTATGGGAGAGAGGGGGGAGCAGGAACATACTGAATGGGAAAGACAAGCAGGGCATGAGAGCGATGGCAAGAGGTAGGGGAAAAGAAAGCAAGGTTGAAAGGGTAGAAGGGGGCTAGTAAGGAAGGAGGGGTGGTGACTGGAGGAGTGAAGGCTATGGGAAGGGGAATAATGGGAGGAGCATCACTATCAGGGTTGAAGGGAATGGGGGCTCTAAATTGACAACAACAGTGATAGGAGAGGGGTTGGAAATTAGCAGGGGAGGAGGGGAGGTCAACATGGGAAGCCCAGTAGGAAGTAGTTAGGCTGGGAAGGGGTTCAAGGGGGATAGGAGGAATAAGGCAGAGAAAAGGGGTGAAGCAGAAGTTGGGGGTGCAGATACAGAAGTCACAGAGGGTGTAGCTGGCGGGGGTAAAGGGCAGGGAAGAATGAATATGGGGGTGGTGGAAGGGGCATTAGAAGGGAAAGGGGGTAAGGGACAGGGGGGTACTTGTCCCTGGGAATTCTATACTGAAAGGGGTGAGATGGGGCAGAAGGGGAGAAAGGCACAGCCTTATTCATGTTAAAGCTATCTCTGGGTTGACTGCAGGAGGGGCAGGCACTGCTCAAATGTGCAGTGAGGGAGAGGAAGAAACCTCATTTGCTGTTGCATGTGGGTACAAACAACTTGGCGGGGGAGGCTGTAGAAGTAGTGAGGGGGAGGTTCTAGGAGTTGGGCAGGCAGCGTGAGAGCGTGGGGGAGTGGGCGGCATTCTTGGAGGTAATCCCGGTACCATGTGCAGGCATGGGGAGGAAGGGTAGGATTGAGGACTTCAATGAGTGTCTGAGGGATTGGTGCCACACCAAAAATTATGGGTTAGTGACTAAGTGGTGTAGGGTCTGGGGGAATAGTGAATTGTACATGGCAGACAGGCTACACTTGAGCAGGGAGGGGATGGGAGTATTAAAGGCAGAACTAGAGTGGTATATCTCTACTAAGGTGGATTTAAACTAGTGGGGGGGGTGGTCAAAAGACTGAGGCAGGTAGAATGGTCCGGACAAGGGAGCCTAATGAGCTCACCCCCTAGGTATAGGTAAAGGCAGAGGCATAGTAACCCTTGGAGGGGGTGGGCATAGTGGTCTGAGTGTAATACAGAAGGCACCACCACCTGATAAGAACAACAAGGACAAAGGGTGCGGACTACTGGGGAGAGGGACATAGGCCTAGGAGAAGAGTGAGGAGGAGAGGTATGGGTGGAAGGTGGTCTCGCTCAACATCAGAAGCCTGGGGAATAAAATTGCAGAGCTTCAGGCACTCCTTTTAGAGGGGAAGGTGGACACTGCTGCAGTGACAGAGACTTGTGCCATAGAGTACCATGACTGGGACTCGGCAATCCCGGGATACAGGATATACAGCAGGGATCGGGTGTTGGAGTGGGGGGTTGCACTCTGTGTGAGGGAGGGGATTAAATGCATAATGGATGAGGGAGAAGAGGAGAGGAGAGAAGACAAGGCGCTTTGGGTGCAACTCCTAGACTCCAAGGGCAGAAAGCTGAGACTGGGAGTGGTGTACAGACCACCAGCCCAATCCGGGGAACTGGATGAGGAGTTGCCAGAGCAGATAAGGAGGGACTGTAGAAGGGGGAGTGTGCTGATAGTGGGGGATTTTAACCTACCAGGGGTTGACTGGAGCACCCCGGCTACTAGCAGTACCAGGGAGCAGGTGCTCATTGATGCATTCCAGGATAGCCTTCTGATGCAATTGGTAAGTGGGCCTACAAGGCTTGGTAGCACTCTGGACCTAGTACTGGCAAATGGGGAGGCAGTGAGGGAGGCAAGGCTGGAAGACCCACTAGTGGGTAGTGACCACCAAACAGTGTGGCTCGTTCTCACACTGGATAGGGAGACAGGAGGCACAGGCACTAAGGTGGTGGACTTTGGGAGGATGGGAGCAATACTGTGAGGGAGACTCCAGGATATAAGGCCAACAAGCGGTGAGGGTATAGAGGGCTGCATGCTGGAAGTACAGGAGAACAGGGAAGGGGGAGGATAAGGATGCTTATGGGAGTTGGTGAAGGGAGTTGGCCAGGAGGGTGAAAAAAGTGAAGGCCTCCAGGGAATTAAGGTTAGCACAGGGTATAAAGGGAAGGGGAAAAGGACTTTTTAAGGTATGTTAGGGAAAAGGGGAAGTGCAAGGTAAACATTGTGAGGATAAAGCGGGGAATGGACTGGGTGGAAAAGGGGGTGGAGCAAGTGAAAATTCTAAATGAGTTCTTCTGCTCCGTTTTCACTAAGAAGAGGGATGCCCCACTACCAGCATGGGCTGAGGGAGTGGGGAAGGGGGGGAGGTGACCGACAAAGTGATCACAGGGACTGGGGTGCTAGAGGGGCTGAGGGCAGTAATGGTGGACAAGACACCAGGTTCCAATGGCATCCACCCCAGGGTGCTAAGGAAGATGGCGGCTCTGTTGGCTGAGCCACTGGTAGATCTGTTCAACACCTCCCTGGAAATGGGGTGTGTGCCCCAGGACTGAAAGGTGGCCCATATGGTGCCCATACAAAAGAGTGGGGCTAGGGAGGTGCCAGGAAATTATTGGATGGTCAGTCTCATGTCCATAGTGGGTAAGCTTATGGAGGCGATACTGAAACAGAGGCTGGTGGCATTCCTAGAGAGTAATGACCTCCAAGATGAGCGGCAACAGGGGTTCATCTCAGGGAGGTTTTGTCAAACCAGCCTAACAGAGTATTATGACTGGGTGACAAGGGAGTTGGACTGGGGCCATTCGGGGTATGTGCTGTACTTGGACTTCAGTAAGGCCTTTGATACAGTGCCTCATGGGAGACTGGGGGAAGGTGACAGCAGTGGGAGTGGGAAAAAAGCTGACTAAATGGATAGAGACCTGGTTACAGGGGAGGGTGCAGAGGGTGGTGGGGGGGTTCTCGGCACCTACAGCAGTGACAAGCAGGGTGCTGCAGTGGTCAGTGCTGGGCCCGGTGCTATTTGGGCTCTTTATCTCTGATATAGCACATGGAGTAGGGAGCAGGGTTTGTCTATTCGCAGATTATACCAAATTGGGGGTGGTGGTAGACGAAGAGGATGGATGGGAAAAACTGCAGGGGGTCCTAACCAAACTAGAGACATGGTCAGTGGAATGCCAGCTAGGATTCAATGCAAAGAAGTGTAAGGTGATGCACTTCGGGGCTAAGAACCAGAAGAGGGACTATTGGTTGGGGATCACAGAGGAGGAGAAGGACCTAGGGGTGTTGGTAACTGGGAGCATGAACAACTCAGCGCAGTGTAGAAGAGCAGAAGTGAAGGCAAACAGGATTCTGGGGTGCATCTCAAGGGGGTTCTCATCCAGACACAGGGATGTGATCCTATCACTCTACAGATCATTGGTCAGACCGCACCTGTGTGCAATACTGAAGGGCATACCTGAGGAGAGATATAAAGTTACTGGAGGGGGTGCAAAGGAGGGCAACACAAATGTTAAGGGGGATGGAAGGAAAGGAATATGAAGTTAGGCTGAATGAGCTGAACATGTACACACTGGAGCAGAGGAGGGATGGGGGATATGATTCAAGCATTTAAATACCTGAGGGGGGTAAATAAACCTAGCACTGAGAGGGTGTTTAAACTGAGGCGTGGAAGAGAGAGACGAGGAGGCACGGACTAAGGTTGGAAGGGGGCTGTTTCAAAAGAGAAATGAAGAGGCACTACTTCACTGAGAGGGTGGTGCCTAGTTGGAATGTGCTGCCAAAGGGGGTGGTAACATGTAGGACAGTCAATAGCTTTAAAAAGGACTGGGATAACGCAAGAGGAAGAGTCAGGGGGCGGGTGCTGGGACAAGTTGGGGAGGAACTGAGGGGGAGGAGGCTGGGGCAGCTGCAATCTAGGGTGCTAGCTGTACACTCGGGCAGATTTAGATAAACTGACTGGTCTGTTCTGCTGGCAGATTCATATGTTCATTTGTATGTTCATATGTAAAATCACAGTGACTCTGTTCATGAGCAGAGGTCCTAAAATGCCTATGTTGAAAATTTGGTGACAAACGTCCATAAAATAACTGTTACAAGTCTGCATTGTGTAGTTTCCATGCACCCTGGTAACTTTACAAATTTGTAATAGTTTCACTCCAGATTTCCAACACATGCATTTTTTCAGACCTAAAGTACAAAACAGACATTCACCGAAAGTTACAAGAAGAGTCGGGGGAAGCAAACTAGATGGCTCCACAAAAACCTCCTTCAACAACTTCGGCACAGAGACAAACTATGGAAGCACTACAAAAGCACTGGGTTGCCCGGTGACCACTCAATATACAGGCAACATAGGAATTCCTGCAGAAAGCACATAAGGCTGGCTAAAAGCATGTACTGTCAGAACTTACTGAACAGCTCAGCTCATGACCCCCGTAAATTCTGGGGACATATAAAAAACTTCCTTGGCACACCTCAATCTGCTACCCCCTCAAAGATGGTCCTTAATGGTTCCCACTGTAATAACTCCCTCACCATAGTGAACGCCTTCAACAACATGTTCTCTGACCTCTCATCCTATACCTGTACATTACCATTGGCACCCAATGCATCCCTGCCCTCACCTGACAGTGTGCCAGCACATGTCTATGCCTCCCAAACAAGTGCTCCAAAAACTCAGCCTTTTTATTTCAAAGCTATCTCAACTGCTCAGGTTTTGAATCTCCTAAAGAAAATATCTGAAAACATCAGTCCTGGGTCTGACTACCTGGAACCCCGCTTGCTAAAATTAGCTGCACATCTCATCTCAGAACCTCTGGCTAAAATCTTCACTCTGTCCCTTTCCAGTGGTACAGTCCCTGATTTCTGGAAAACTGCCAGGATTACCCCATCTTTAAGAAAGGGAACAAAAGTGATGTCTCCAACTACAGGCCGATCGCTATCCTGTCAGTTCTTAGCAAAATCTTAGAAAAACTGGTTGCAAATCAGATCCTGGAATACCTAGATTCTACAAAGCAGCTCAGTGATGCTCAGCATGGGTTCAGGAAAAACCATAGCACTACGACTGCCCTTGCCAAGTTCGCCTCGGACATCCTCTCAAACATGGACAAAGGCAGACTTACAGGGGCTGTTTTCATTGATCTCACCAAGGCTTTCAACCTTGTGGATCACCCCTTGCTCCTGTCCACCCTCCAGTCAATAGGCTGCTCCTCCCCCATTCTGAAGTGGTTCAGGAGCTATCTAATCGACAGGTCCCAGGCTGTAAAATTCAACTCTGCTATCTCTAACAGTGTCAAAACCAACATCGGTGTCCCTCAAGGCTCGATTCTGGGTCCTCTTCTTTTTACCTTATTCATTAACAACCTACCAGATAATATCCCAGCCTGCTCCTCTCTTCTCTACGCAGATGACCTGGTCATCTATGCCAGCTCTCATAACGTGGAACACATTAACCTATCTCTAAACACAGCCTACAACAGCGTACAGAACTGGCTTAACTCACATCGCCTTATCCTCAACTCCAGCAAGACAAATGCCATGCTCCTGGGCACAGCACAGAAGCTTCGGTCATGCAACACTCCACTGAATATTCTTGACCTTAATGGGACAACTCTTCAGGTCGTCACCTCCTTCTGCTATCTGGGTATCTTGCTGGACCAATCTCTAGACCTAAATCTACACAGCCAAACAACCTGTAAAACTGTAAACTGCAAGCTGGGGGCGGCTTATAGAACCAGCTATATGCTCA
Source organism: Neoceratodus forsteri (assembly GCA_016271365.2). NCBI lineage: Eukaryota > Metazoa > Chordata > Ceratodontiformes > Ceratodontidae > Neoceratodus > Neoceratodus forsteri. The sequence continues at coordinate 24,122,035 of JADMNL010000035.1, read as the reverse complement.
CATCATCAGATCCTTCTACCTACCCTAACCTACTGTGCTCCCATACTAACTACTGCCCACAAAACAGCCCTGCAAAAATGGGATGTCACATATAACAACGTGTGTCGATACGCATCCAAGGCTCCTCGACTTCAACATCATTGTCAGTTATACAGGGACCTTGGGTAGCTCTCCCCTTCTGCCACCAGACTCTACTACCTGGGCTGTCTAATTGACTCTATCTTCAGGCTAGGACAGCCAGCAGCACTTGCTGAGCTGCTTCATCCTGCTACATCAAGTCGTGAATTAAGGTCGACAGATAAAGCTCTCCTGGAAGTTCCTCACTGCCATACCAACAAAGGAACAGGATCCTTCAAACACGCTGCCCCCCAGATGTGGAACCTGCTCCCACTGGATCTTAGGCAAGCATCTTCACACCATGTATTCAAACGTGGGTTGCGACACCACCTGGTCACCTCTGACCAATGCACCTGCTTTGACCCTATCTGACTGCCTGACCTGCCCTACCCTTTTGCTCCCTCCCCTTGGCTACCTACTTTCCTAATTTTCTCCTGTCTGTCTCCCACACCTCCAACTGCCTTCAGATCCCTAAGCTCCCCTGCCTCATCTACCTGGTTTATAAACTACTCTTCTCTATGAGCTGCATTGATGTTAAGTGCAATTTATTTTTGTTTTAAGGTTAAGACCTTACTGTCTAGTAAACTGTTGCTTGTAAACTGCTGCTATCATTATTTGTTGTAGGCTAATCTCCCACTAACTGTTGTTATCACTACTTGTCATAGGCTCAACTGTCCAATCTGGCAGGACTACCTCTGACCCGATAGGTACTGGTACAACCAGGGTCCTTGACCCCCCTACCCTCCTAGTGCATTGCTCCCCTGGATGCCCCGGGGCAGGGACTGACTGATGCTCTCATGCCCAGCTCCAGAACCGTGAGCCCGGCTGCATGTCCCTTCCACCAACCGCTAAAGCCGTAAGTGTGCCGCTTCGTCTATTTTATCCCTGACCTCTCTTTACTTTCATGCCCAACCGCGGGACCATGAGCCCGGCTCTTACCCCAACACTTTGCCGCTAAAGCCTTAGGATTGTCTAACTGTCCCCAGAAACTCTGGACTACTTGCCACCACACGCCCACCTACAGCACCCCTCTAGCCAGCCTCCCACCCCATTGCCTACAGCTAAGGCTGGGAACCTTGCCTTCTCTCCCCCTCAAGTAGCTCTCACAACTAATGCCGGTACCGTGAGCCCAGTTGCATGCCCCTCCCACCAATTGCTAAAGCTGTAAGTGTGCGGTCTCGTCTATGTAATCCCCAACCGGCCTTTACTTCCATGCCCAACCACGATACTAAAAGCCCAGCTCTTTTCCAATGCCTTGCCGCTAAAGCCGTAGGCTTGCCTAACTGTCCCCAGAAACCCTGACCGCTTGTTGCCTCATGGTACCTCTCAGTCCAGCCTCCCACCTCTATGCCTTATCGCTAAGGCTGGGAGCCGTGCTAACTCCCCCTCGAGTCGCTGTCATACCCAGCGCCGGCACCGTGAGCCTGATTGCATGTCCCTTCCACCATCTGCTAAAACCATAATGAGCGCCGCATCATCTATGATATCCCTGACCGCTCCTTACTCTCATGCCCAGCTGCGAGATCATAAGCCTGGCTATTACTCCTACGCTTTGCCGCTAAAGCCGTAAGCTGTCCTAACTGTCCCCCTAGTAACCTTGACCGCTTGCCGCCCACACACCTGCCTTCGGTACCTTACAGCCCAGCCTCCCACCCCTACACCCTACCGCCAAAGCTGGGAGCCTTGCTAACTCCCTCTAAACCCCATAGGAAGCTCTCATACTATCTCAGCCTCCTTCCCGCTAAACTCTGACTATGCACCCCTACCAAGCCTGCCAGCGGTACCATGGGCCCGGTTGTCTATCACTGCACTTCACCGCTAAAGCCGTCAGAGGCTACCGCGGACTGGTCTAGTCTCAGGGGATGCCGCTGCATTCGTTCCCAGTAAACAGTTCCATAAGTCCGGCCTTTTTTTGCTACCCAAGCCACCAACACCATATTCGTGTGGCTTAGCTATCTTATCCCGGATCCCACTCCCTGTCTTCAAAACCTTCCCCTCCTCCCCTTCCCTCCATCTACTGACCCGTCCTCCCGGGGTGAAATGACTTTGACCCGTACCAGTACCTACACTCCTTGTACACCCCTTGGACTTTCTAACCAACGTTTTGCCTTGTCTAGTCGACACAATGTTAGCCTAGCCGAATCTGCCTCCCTGTATGTACTTTGTACTGCCATTCTAAATTGTATTGTTTTGTTGAATCATTCCCTGGTATTGTATCTTGTCTTATACTCTCCCGGGTCATGCCTGAAAATAGTCACCTGTTGGCTAGTGCACCTACCCAGTAAACAAAAACTAAATAAAATAAAAAAAAAAAGTACAGCTGTCATTTTTTATATCCTGCCTGAAATAGGCATTTACACATCTGGAGCAGAATAGTGTGGTTTCTGTAGGAAATCAATGTTTGGGACAGATTAAGAAAATCATACTGACAGTGTTCATGAGCAGAGGTCACAAAATGCCTATGTTGAACATTTGATGAAATAATTCCACTAAATGACTGTTACGTGCATGCGTTGCGCAATTTCTACGTACTTTCAGAAGTTCTAACATTTTTAATATTTTCACTACCGATTTTCAACATTGCCATCTCTTCACACTCCCTATGAATGGTGCAGCTGTCAGTCTTCACATCCTGCCCATTCTGTATTTTCGTACATCTGGCGTCCAATGTCACGGTCGCTGTGAGAACTCAAAGTTCAGGACACATTGACAAACTCACAGTGCCACTGTTCATGAGAAGAGGACCCAAATGCTTTCATGAGGTGGGAGTCACAAAAAGGCCATGTAGAAAATGTTTAGTGCAAATACCAACAAACACCCAGGGCGTTAGGGTTTCTAACCATAACGTCCCACCCTGTATAGACTGACAGGCATCGGGGTGTGCCTTTGGATTGGCGACTGTAATGCTCATGCCATTCCACCCCCACATCCCCACCCTGCGGCCAGTGACAGGCATCGAGGTGTGCCTTGGACTCTTCGGCCCCAGAGTTCACCCCATTCTCCTATATTGCACCCATTTCAGCATATGTCCTTATGAAGTGTGGTGACTGTAAAGCCGAACACCCCAAGGCACGCCTCAACACTTGTCAGTGTCTGCAGGATAGGGTGAGGTGAAATGGCATGAATGTTATGGGCGACAACCCAAACGCATACCCCAATGCCTGTCTGTCTCTGCTGGTTGGAGGTGGGGTTGGCGTGAAGTTCAATACTTCACTGCCTTTCCTATTCTTCATCTGTCTAACTCCTGCATTTCCAAAGCTAATACCAGCAAGCAAATATTTGGCATTGACAAATGCTTGTTTACTTCATTTCTGCGTAATCAATTTGCCAACTTACAAAATGGTTACAATTTTTGAGTTCTTGTATGTAACAGATACAGTTTATAACTAATGTGTATGTAATACATGGTTAAAATCAAATAAAATTTGTACTGAAAAAAACAAGGGGACAGATATTCAAAGGGCCCTTAGATTCACGCAAGCTGCGTCAAACAACAAGCTTGAGTCAGATCTAGGTGCGCCAAATACTGTGCACCATATTTTGCAAGAAAAGCATTTTCTGTGACAAAGCCTCCCAGACTGACACAATAGGTCCACTGTGTCAACAAAATGGTGTAAGGGAAGAGAATGATGCAAGCTGCACCAAAATAAATGGTGCAAGTTGAGTCATAAATAATGCAAGTTGAGGCAAACAAATGACTCAAAGAACGAAAATGACACAAACTGAGTAAAACCATGGTGCAAACTGAGTCAAAAATGGTACAAGTTGAGTCAAAAAAATGACTCAAAGAACAAAAATGATGCAAACTGAATAAAACAAATGGTGCAAACAATAACAAAATAATGCAAAGGACGAGATTGACACAAGGTAAGTAAAAAAATCAACAACAGATGAAATGGCCAAGACTAAACCCCCAAAATGTTTTCAACTAGTCCTGCAGGAGAACACTGGCCCTTTACAGTGGCCTAGTCAGGTCTGACCACATACTGTGGGTCTCTTTATATGCTCTAGTGTCCCTTTGACCACCTCTGGCTGGTCTAACAGCAACATGCATCTTAAGCACAAGGACAGGACTTGCATTCTTTGAAAATCCCAAAAAAGGGGATGGTGCATAATTTTGGTGACACAGGCATCCCTTCCAACATGGTGCAGGCATTGTTTTGGTGCAAGCATGTTGCAAGCCACTCTGTCACATGCAAACCTGTTTTTGATGCAAACATCATTTGAAAATCATAATGGGTGGAAGGATTGACACATCCTGCTCTTTGCATCAGTTGTTTTTGACGCAGGTACCCTTCGTCATTCTCTGGTCCTTTGAAAATCTGGCCCTGGGTGTGATGTGTGGAACAGCACTCTGTCTGGCAGCTGATATGCCTAGCTATGTTCCTCTAGTTACATCATCAACACTGCGACCTCACTGTCTGCAACATCACAGCTGCTCAAGAAGAGCCACTCAGTCACTGCCAGGTCAGTCACTATGGTGTCGCTGTCACTGAGGTCACAGTGCTGATGTAGTGGGGAGACTAGAACTAGAAAAGTCAACACCCAGGCACAGTGCTATTCCACACATCCAGCATTATGCAATCCCATAGAAAACATTCTTATGAGTAAAAGGAAAAATACTTCAGAAATAAGTTACAACTGGGACTTCCGGTGACGTCACCAACAGCATGGCAGCCCAACCACGGAGCACTCGCCTCCCCTTAGCAAAAGAAAACTCTCCACACAGCCTTTATCAAGTGAAATTGAGCAAATAATGCAAAAATCACACATTGGAGGTGCCTCAGTGAAGAAAATCCAAATGAAAAATATAAAATCAAAGAGCAACCATCCTGTTCTGAGCCCGACAAGTTCAGCTAGTGGAGGATTGCCGACGAGCATGGCAGAAGGAGACACAGAATCAGAAATGGAAACCCTGTCTCGATCAAGGTTCGAAACTCTACTTTCAGAAATTAAGCAATTCAGAAATGAAACTAAGCAAGAGTTTAATAAGTTATATACAGATCTTAACAAACTGGAGGTAAGGGTGTCCACGGCGGAGTAGCATATGTCAACTGCAGAAGATGAGTTAATTCATATCTCTAGAGCGGTTGAATTTCTGGCCCAACAACAGGACTCTACATATGCCAAATGTTTAGATCTGGAGGCCCGCTCACGTCGGGACAATTTAAGAATCTACAGCCTACCTGAAACAAGTGAAACAGGAGACATGGCCGATTTCTTGGAGGATCTTCTGCGTCATACACTTGATCTCCCACAGGTCTTCTCGTTTAAAATCGAGAGGGCACATCAAGCCCTTGTCCCTAGGCCCACATCAAAATCCACCAGGCCTAGATCAATTGTGGCCAAATTCTCCAGCTACCGCGACAAGGAAATGATACTGTGAACTGCATGGAGGCAAGGAAAAATAGAGTATAATGGTTCAAGACTATTTTTCAACCAGGACTAGCCTCCTCCCATTCAACAGCAACGTCTAGCGTATGCATCTCTCCTCCGTAAGCTGAAAGAGCTGGGCATTAAATTCCAGATGCCATATCCCTCACGATTGAAAGTTCACTGGGACACAGGCATTGAGCTATATCACACACATGAAGAAGCCCTACAAGCCATGGGAAAAAAAAGGACACAAAATTTCATTACCAGTATATCGATCAGATCAACCCTCTAAGCTCCAGAATTCATGGTGTCCAGCAACACTCCTGAACTCCAGATGATCGGGAAAGAAATCGGCGAGCACCACTCTACAGGATATTAAATCTGTGCTGCACAAACTTACACATCACCAGAGCATGGAGAAGATAGCAGAAGAACAAGGAAAACAACACCTGAGCGAGAGCAAGATTACCTTGGGTTTAAATTAGGTCTACGCTCCTTCCTCAATCTGAGGGAGTGTCCTTGCTAATACCTCATCCATCCTTAATGTGATCTTTTACTACTGCACAATTTAAAGATCGAATTTTGGAGATATTCTTAATTTCAAATAGCGGTAGTAATTTTGCTTTAAGAAATGCACAGAGGGATGGGGGGAGTAGAGAAGAGAGAGACGCCTTAGTCTCTCGGAGGACGAATTCATAATCACCTCTGGCACTGCTTTGTTTTTTTAGGCTGCACGGTCTAGAACTTGATCTGAATGTGGACATGTTAAACCCATTTGCAGCAATATTTTGAGATCTCAGAGAGAGAGTTGTGCCAGGGACGTCCGGATCTCTCTCGCTGGGTTTTTTTCCACTTTGGCCCTGACGTTTGGAAGAGCACAGATGAATACCAGCTCTGCAGACTGACATTACCCTTTGCATCCACAAATGTGCACACGCAGAATTTATGCTGCTGGGTCACTAGAGGGGGCAATCTACACAGGATACAGCGAATAAGTTTGGGGTTTAAGATTCTTAATTTGTACACAATTGCTGGGGAGGGGGAAGGATGCTCTTTCTCTCTTCAGGAAATGCAGCAGCGAGCAATACAGCCATGGCTTATGTTGGCTGTCCTCGCAGTAGTGAGTTTAATGCATTTCTCTTTAGTTTTTTACAAAGGGAGTACTTCCCAAATGCATTACACTGGAGGCATGCCACCTATGACGTTAGGCCACTCCATCTGGTCAGGACCCACAGATTCAAGGGTCAAGGAGGAATGAGCCATTAATTTGGCCCCTTCTCCTCCACCCTGATACTTGCTCACTCGGGGGTTTAGGGTACACAATATGTTGTTCCCCTACCTTGGGGGTCACCTTGCACATAGTTCATTATCTGGAGCGAGGCATGTTCTGTTAGCACCCACCCGGAGAAAGTTACATTTTAAATTTTATAAATGTTACTGTGTTTTTGTTGGGTTATACTGTATGTTCTCACTTTCAATATGAGACTTTTGTGCCATTGCATCCTACGGCAACATTGGGAAGGATACAGATATCTGAGATATAATTGGAATATATGGAATAATAGGGAAGAGAAGAGTTCACGGTACTAGAGATATTTTAAGGGAGAAATGGAGTTAGGTAGGGTCGGAGTAATACAGTATGAGTGTGGCTCCTTTATAGTCTAAATGGCGGACAAGATGGTCATAAAGATTGTTTCCCATAATATTAGTGGGCTAAATAATCCAGTAAAAAGACATAAAGTCTTGTCGGCCATTAAAAGGCAAAAGCCATCCTTTGTCCTACTACAGGAAACCCATCTTGTGAGGGCTGAACAACAGAAATTGGGGAAGTTCGTATTTAGCCAAGTAGTCTCTGCATCTTATGGGAAGGGGAAAAGGAGGGGAACGGCAATTTTGGTCTCACGTGGGACACATTTCCAATCAATATCATCATATGCAGACCCTGAGGTCCAGCTGGCTGTTCTGACTGGTAATCTGGAGCGCTCGCCTATTACCCTGGCATCACTATATATCCCACCAGGCTCCACAAAAGAGGTCATTTGGTCCTTACTGCAAAAAGTTACAGAACTTCAGATAGGGATGTTAATCCTGGGGTGAGACTGTAACCAGCTCTGGGAACGATTGGATACTTCCAGAGTAGCGACATTTAGGCAGAACCCAGCCAGTAAAGCGATTAGGGAACATCTGAAAAGGGCTTTTTGGGTTGATGCTTGGAGAATGCAGAACCCATGCAGGAGAGAGTATACACACTACTCTCATCCCCATGGCTCCTATGCATGAATTGATTACTTTTTTATATCTGGAGAACATCAAGGTCAGGTGATGGAATGTCAGCAGATAATATAGGTTCTCTTCGATCATTCTCAATTGTCCTTAAAAGTGAATTGGAACATGGCCAGAGGTCAGACTCTTTGGAAGTTTAATAACTATTTGTTGAACTTGAAAGAGTTCACGACCATGGCCAAAACATGAATAGCACAGATAATACAGGAAAACGATTCACCTAACATTTCCAGAACCACCTTGTGGGATATGATAAAGACAGTTTTTAAGGGGGATTGCATCAAGTATGCCGCCCGTCTTAGACGTCAACAAAATCAACAGCTAGATAAACTCCAGAAACAACTGCAAGATTTGCAGAGACAGCATGCTAACGGGGATACCTCAGTTCAGGCTAACCTGCAGGCAACCAGACAACAGATTCAAAAACTGTTAGAGATTAAGACAGAGCAGGCGCTGCAGCATCTATGTCAGAGGTACTATGAAAATGGGCATAGGGCAACTTGTTTGTTAGCCCATCAGCTGAGACAATTAACATCTCAGTCTACTATAACCCAAATTAGAGATCATAAAACTGGTCGAATGGTGAAGTCTCCAGAAAAAATATTGACTAGTTTTCAGGATTTCTATCAGACCCTTTAAGCCCCAGAACACACCCCAGATGCTCCACAAATAGAGGCATACTTGGCAAAACTTAAATTCCCAAAGCTGACACAGGACCTTAGGAATTTCATTGATGCACCCATTACTTCATTAGAACCAGACACTGCAATTAAAAATTTATAAACAAACAAATCTCCAGGCCCGGGTACACCTCAGAATTTTATAGATTTTTTTAAAAAAGAACTCAAACCCTCTTTATTAGAGGCTTGTATAACAGCACAATCAGGAAAAGCATTCCTGGATACATGGAACTTTGCAGTAATTTCAAGCATATTCAAACCAGGTAGGGACATCACGCATTGTAAATCTTTTCGCCCTATATTTGACCTTAACGTTGACTATAAACTATATGCATCAAAACTGGGAAAACGAATGGAGAAGGTACTACCTGATCTAATTGAGCGCGACCAGATAGGTTTTGTGCCAGGTAGGCAGACCCAAGATAATATCAAGAGAACTTTGCATATATTGCACCATGCTGCCCGGTCGAGGTCTCCTTTTCTACTTTTAAGCCTGGACACGGAGAAGGCCTTTAACCGGGTAGCATGGGAATTCTTTGGTTTGGCTCTGGGTGGGTTTGGCTTCTCCGAATCCTTTATCAAAATTATAAACAATATATATTCTAACCCCAAAGTGTTTGTAAAGGTTAATGGGAGAATTTCACCACCAATACCTCTGGAACGTGGTACCAGGCAGGGGATGCCACCTCCCCCCCTTCTTTTTGCATTATACCTTGAGCCTCTGGCTCAAGCAGTAAGACAAACGGACTTAGTACAGGGATGGGAGTGGGGCGGAGAAGTTCACAAACTTGCCTTATACACGGATGACCTGCTAATTTATCTCAAAACCCAGACCAATCTTTGACACCCTTATGGGCATGCTTAACAGAGTTTGGTTATGTATCAGGATATCAAATAGATAAAGCTAAAATGGAGATTTTGAAAATTCAATATGAACCTTCTAAGAGGATCTGGCAAACTTATCCTTTCAGATGGAACCTATCTCATATGAAATATTTAGGGGTCCTCTTAAGATCCCCGATCTGACCAACTTTACCCCCATAATTTTACCCCAATACTGGCCAAAATTAAGCTGGAATTGGATAGATGGGCCCTGGTCCCTATTCCCTTGACACAGAGAGTGGAGGCGATTAAGATGATACTTCTCCCAAAATTTTTATACTTAGTGCAAACCATTCCCTTATCCTTCCCAGATTCCTATTTTAATTCACTCAATAGGGGAGTTTCCTGTTTTTTGTGGGGCAAGCAGAGACCGTGGGTCCGTCTTTCAGTTCTTCAGATTCCAAAGAGGGAGGGAGGCTTATCCCTGCCCAATTTTAAATGATATCACTATGCAGCCCAGTTACGGACAGCTTTCTATTGGTTAAACCCTTCGTATAAGGGTAAATGGAAAATTCTGGAATTAAAGGAGGAAACTCTTACAAACTTAAACAAAACTCTCCTTGGGCAGATGATTAAGCCATCCTCAGATTGGGAGGGAAGTCCTTATACAGTATCTACTTTGGTCATATGGCATAAGATTCTTACAGATAAAGAGGCAAGGGGGATGGAGACACCTTCTCTGGGCTGTTCCATATATAGAATCATTCACTCCTGCTAGATGGGACTCAGGTTTTAAGAACTGGGAGGGGAAAAACCTGCATTTTGATATGGCATTTTCTAGAAGGCAATGAGATACGGGCATTCCAAACTCTGGTTACCAAATTTGGCATACCTTGGCAAGACAGATTTAGATACTTCCAAGTCAGAAACCTTATTAGAGCTATTCAAACCCGATTAAAGAATGGGAATCTTTCTCCCCCACTGATTGCTAATTTCCTTAGGATGGCTGTGAATGGGAAACCTCTTACAACCCATATCATCTCTGTTCTTTATAGAGACCTGCAGTCTTGGAAGGGAGATACCACTCTCTCCATAAGAAGGGTGTGGGAGAAAGATTTGGGCACACAGATTCCAGATGAGTTATGGACCCTGACCCAGTCAAAGACACATTGGGGCTTATCATCTGTAAGTTGGCAGGAATTCTCATGGAAGATCTTCATTAGAGTTTTCCGGACTCAAGCAATACAAACGAAGTATCAGAGTGAGGCCTCCTCGATTTGTTGGAGGAAGTGTGGATATGCTCCAGCAGCACTGGCCCACATAATGTGGGGATGCCCACTTCTGATCCCCTTTTTTGGAGAATTACAGCAAGCACTGCAGGCTATAATAGACAATGATATATTCTTAACACCTTCCTTTTAATTTTTTCAGGAGTTACCAAAAAATATAGGGATGCCCTTACAAGCAAATTATTAAAGACAGCTTGTCTGGCCATCCAAAAAGTTATAACAAAGAACTGGCTCTCCTGACAGATCCCTACCCTTTTGATATGGCATGATGTTATGATAAATATTTACAGAATGGAGGCTTTAACAGTGAAACTCAATAAGAGAACCTCTCACTGTGAGATACTTTGGAGAAGGTGGATCTTGTATATGGCTAGAGACAGACCAGATTTTATTCCATGATCTGACCAACAGAGGACATCGCTTTGGTCTCCTCATACAAATATTAACCTTTTAGTGTTGAGTAGATTATTACCTGGAACCTGTGCCTTCCCATACTATCTTTGGGCCAAATGGAGTATGATATGGGTCTTTAATAACTCCATAACTGGAACTCTGAGGTTTCCCTAATGGAAAATATAACTGTAAAGTGTAAATTTTACACATATTAATGTAATTTCTTACTGATGATAATCCTCTTATTTCTTTACAACAGTCAAATGCTATTTATTATTTTTTTAACCAGCCAAATGGATATCAATTGTGAATTAAGTGATACCTGTATCTATATACCCTATCCCTGTATGTGTTATATGTCTGTATGCAATGTAAAAACTATAAATAAAGAAAGTTATAAAAAAAAAGAAATAAGTTACAACTGACTGGCTCTGAAAATTTGCACATTTTCATGTCTATTATTTTTGGTTCTACTACCCTTTTAACCTTCAAGTGCTAGTTCCAAGAAATCCACATGAAAGTCAGCCCTGTATTAAACAGAGGTAGCAGCCTCTTCATAGATCCTTGAGAGACAAACTGATGTTATCACTGGAGAAGTTGTGCTGGACAACACACAGCTTCCCCATCTGAAAAATGTATATTCTGTTTAGAGGTTCCATGCTGCTTTCCTGAATCAATGTAAAACAGGGCTGACTTGGGCACAAATGTCTTTTGACTGCTGCCACCTACTGGTAAGTTCTATATCTTGTTTGAAAATAGTTTATGTTTGCTTGCATGCACAAGAAACATGTGGAAGCATAGGAGAGAAGCGGGTTGTGGAGGTGCGGCACTGTGGCTGCCGATGCAGCCACTGCATTTGTGGGCTTGACCCTCTTTATCCAATGCAGTGGCATGCTGCTGATGACAGTAGTTCAGCAAGCATGCCACCAACTTGAAAGAAATTGGCCACTGCAATGACAGAGCACCCCATCATTGCAAGGTGTGCCTTGCTTGCTGAAACATTTCTGTTCACCCCACTCCCTCCGTTCTCCATTGTGGCACCAGGAATGCAAGTAAACCCTCCCACTCACTCCCACTGCATGCTGTCCACCCCGCTCCCTCCATCCCCATCTAAGCACCCGCAGTGTAAGTAATCCCTCTAGTTCCCTCCCACTGCATGCTGTCTGCCCGGTCCCACTGTTCCCCCATCCTGGCACCAGGGTGCAAGTAAACCGTCCCACTCCCTCCCACTGCATGCTGTCCTCTCTGCTCCCTCCATTCCCTGTCCCAGCAACCGGAGTTCAAGTAAACCCTCCCACTCCCTCTCACAGTGTGCTGCCCACCCCGCTCCCTCCATTCCCTGTCCCGGTAACCGGAGTTCAAGTAAACCCTCCCGCTCCCCTCCCACTGCATGCTGTCCGCCCCGCTCCCTCCGTTCCCCATCTCACCACCAGGAGTGCAAGTAGACCCTCCTGCTCCCTCCCACTGTATGCTGCCCACCCCACTCCCTCTGTTCCCCATCCCAGCAACTGGAGTTCAAATAAACCCTCTCGCTCCCTTCGACTGTGTGCTGTCCGCCCCGCTCCCTCCATTTCTTGTCCCGGCACCCAGAGTGTTTGTTCCAATTATATGCTGCACAACTCCTTGCCCATAAAAGCAGAACCTTGGTATAGTAAAACACTCAATGTATGTCTCAACTGGCTTTTTATGCACAATAGCCTGTTCAAAATCCAAGAACCTATCTGATTTTTAAAACATATTGTTATCAATATTTCTGCATGTTATAGAATACATTCATACACATACAGGTATTGAAACTGATTCCATAAAACATATGTCTCATTCATTTGCAGTTATATGAATAATTTAGCTAGTGGACTATCATGGAAAGAAGTAACTCAGCCCCAGAACTCACATGTGAGTCGAAATGTTCTATACGTAACCTTATTCAAAATGACCACCTGGGGCTGAGTAACGTGACAGCACATCAGAACCATTACACAGTTCAACACACTGCTGTGCAGTTCATTAGTGGGGAAAGGTACAGGCATGTAGAGTCTGTGGAGATAGTTTGTGTATTTCCCTGCTTTGATAATCTGGCAGACAGGGACCACTTGACCTACCCAGTCTGCCCTGATGTTCCCTGCCTAAATAATCTCCGGTGACCCTCACTTCTCCATGCCTGTTTACTAATACATAACTATGACTATACTGCACATGCTTGAAGCCCCCTACTGTTTTCAACCCACCACTTTCACTAGCAGTCTAGTATGTTCTACCCTTTAAGTGAACGAGTATCTCCTCACATCTTTCTCAGACTTCCCCTCTTTCAGCTTCACCACACACCCCTTGGTCCTGGTGCTCTTCCTCATTTTAAAAAGACTCCCCTCCTGCACCTCATTTGCCCCTGTGAGGTACTCCTAGGTCTTGATCATCTCTCATTTCACTCACCTCTCTTCCAGGGTGTACATGTTGCGAGAGGTTCATCATTCTTTCCTAGTAGGGCTTCTCCTGCAGCCCCTGTACCATTTTTTTTGCTATATACTTTTTTGCCTCTTTCTGTGTACCTGGGCTGCTTTTTCCCCTATTCTGGCAGCCACCTAGGGATTCCAACTGCCATCTTGGTGTCTGCACTCCCACGATGTCATGCCAGTTCCCCTGCAGCTTGCCCTGACAGTGGGGTGGTGGGGAGCCCCCTATATTCACCCACCCTTAATGGATCTAGTTCAGTACCCTCCAGAGCCAGCACCCATGGATGACTATCAAGCTGCTCTGCCCCAACACACACTCCTTCTCTATTTTTAATGGTTACTCCCCCAGGTGCTGATGGCATGCAAGAATGCCAGTGGAAGGGAGCACACACACTTCCGCATGTGCCCCTTCCTGGCATCTGCCCCCGACTCCACCCCACAGTACAGCATAGCGCCTTGTCCCCTAGCCTCTGCCAGGGGGTGAGCAGGCACTGACTGTTGTGGAACCCCCTTCCCGGAGCAGGAGAGCAGTCTGATGGACACTTGATCTTTCTACTGCCCTGCCAACCCTCAGTGACCCGTGCTCATTCCTGAACACATGTCGTCAGTGTGGTACGGTACAGGTGATGACCCAAAGGCACACCACAATGCCTGTCCACCTCTACAGGGTGGGGGTGGGGTTGGTGTCAGTTCAATACTTCGCTGCCCTTCCTATTCTGCATCTATCTAACTCATGCACTTCCAATGCTAATACCAGCAAGCAAACATTCAGCATTGACAAATGCTTCTTTTTAATCAGAATTTGGACTAAGTGTTGTAGTTTTTTAGTTCTTCTTATTGTTTCTTATTATTTTAATGTATTTTAGTTTTCTGCAACACTGAGAGGAAAGTTAGGAATGATTTTTGTACTATAAGGTCAGGCCATGTAGTATCTTTGCAGGACACAGCTGCCTAGTAAAGGACTGTCCTGCAAAACTCAGGACAGGTGGTAACCCTAGCACTGGATGATTGGTTGGGCTCTGGATTTCAAAGACAAACCTAACTTAATATCCTACTTTTTAGCAGTGATGTCAAAATCATGACGTGGTCCCAGACTTGATATTATAGGGGTGTGGTAGCACCCCTATAGTTAGGGTTGAGTAGGGTGTTCAATATTAAACCCATACCTTTGCACACTAATAGTTTTGGTAGTGTTTGACAAAAACAGCTAAAGTTTTGTATGTGTTGTCTAGGAGGCATGATCTAAATCTGTGGAAAGTTTTGTGATGGCAGCTTGTGCTGTTTCTGAGATCCGCATATGTCATTTTTTTGTAGAGGTTTAATTTTTTTTCTTATACTTAACATGGATTATTTTTGCTCTCACCTACAGCCTGCGCAGTATGGAATTTTCCCCAAACTTTCAGGGTACAGGCGTGATGTCCTAAGGTAGTGCCTTTGAAAGTGTTTGTGAAAAAAATAATTAAATAGTTCCAGAGTTATAAGGCTGTAAAGTGTTGTGTTTTTCTGTTCTGTGCACACTTAATAGGGTTCTTGAGATAATGTTCTGATACAACACCAAAAATTCTGTGTTACAAGATCATTTTTGGTTTCTTACCACTGGCTTCCTATAGCAACATGAAACATTTTTTGTATCGTGAGAGCCGCCACCTTGTTTATTTTCCCCTCAAAATACAAACCATGGACAACACGTGAAATGGTGTAATTTTTTTAGAAAACAAACACCTGAACCTAGCTAAATGGAAACTATAGCTAGAAACTGGTGTTTGTTTAAAAAACTTCTTTTACAAAAAAACCTTTACTGGGCATTCCAAAATCCAGAGTGCCCAACTTAATTGGAGGAGCCATTTGCCCACGTTCTCTATATGAGAACAGCTGAATGTTGTTGAGTTCTGCAGCTGCAGCTGAAGTCCTGCTGCGGGCAACAGTGAGAGAGGTGAGCAACCAATCCCCAGGTCTGTCTGTCTATCTATTGTCTGTCTGTCTGTCTATCTCTCTCTGTCAACAGAAGACCAGGATACCTGCCCCCCCAGCACCACTTCTTTCTCCCCCTCCTCCAGGTATCCAGCCCACCCTTCCCAATTAATATATGTAAGCAGAGCAGGATGCCCACCACCGGTACCACTTCTCCTCACCCCCCTTCCCTCTACATTGCCCGACCCCCATTTGTGTACAGTGCTCTGACACTGTGGTACCTAATCCCAGTTTAGGACTTTACCTCTGAAATAAAGAAAACCATCCCTCGGTAATTTTTTTTGTTAACCTGCAAAACAGAAAACAGTTCTCGCAGATCTGTCTTCTCACACACAACCCCCAACCATCCCAACCCAACCTCCCACTCAGCACCCACCACTCCACACACCCCACACACACACCCTCATTCACCTGAACAGGTTCCAGGGCTAAGATTCACTCTCTGATTAAAGTTACAGCTTGCTGCTGGAATCGCCGACTGCAATATGAGAAACTAAGGTAAGTGCAATCCAATATATTCCAAAGGAGGGTTGAACTCTGATGCACAACTTTGTCATTTATCCATATTTCACCCCAAATTTTCAACATGACCTTTTTGGGACCCCTACTCATGACCAATGGTGGTGGAATTATGCAAATCAGACCCAAAATGCATTTTCGTGGTTGCTTGACAAAATCACCTTTTGAGAAGGATTTAAAAATTTTAACATCCCTTATTCATGAGGTGGGGTCATAAGAAGGCTATGTTGAAAATCTGGGTCACAATATTTAACAAATTCTGGTCAGAGCTGATACGGCTGTTCAAAGCTTTTACATGGATTCATGGTGCTGGAGTCTGTCATGCTTCTGCACCAGATTTCAAAAGAGCCATTCCAAAACCACCAGAAATTAAACTGAGGATCTGCTGGCAAAATCTGCCAAAAGACAAAGGAAAATTTGCTGTTAAAGTAATGAAGACCATGGGAAAATGAGTCAGGCATGTAGATGGCCAAAGACGTGCAGTCACACAGTCAGAAGAAACACCAGAAGCAGAGCATGAGGAGCCACTAGAAATGAAGCAGCAGACCCAAATGAAAATGAGCTTTCAATGTGCCGGAATCTGCCATACTCAAGATGGTGGCAGTAAAAGAACTGCATCTAAGCACCCTCTGGGAGTTTACTAGTTAAACTTTTGCAGCTTGGCAGTGAGAGCAATGGTACCATTAGGTCTGGGATGTGGGTCTGCTTGCTGCCAGCAGGGGGGGGATCCATCCCATGGGGTATAAAAAGAGGGTTTGGCACCAGAAAAGGGAGACTGAGAGAGAGGAGAGGAGGAGTGAGAGAAGAAGAAAGAAGTCAGGGGTTTTGGCCTGCAAGTTCGGCTAGAGGACCACAGCGGGGCTGGGGTGGGCCGCATACCACCCCGGCCCTTCTACCTCGAAGACCTGCATATGAAGTTGTGGTGATTTGGGCCATAAGCATGCAGAGGAGGCAGTGGAGCAGAAGTTCAAGCCCTATCAGTGTGGTTTGGAAGACAGAGCCCAAAGAAGCTGAAGTATGGAGGCCTGCCAAGTGATCTCTGGCAGCATGATAGGGTAAGCACTGATGGGGGGCCCTGCTACTAAGTAATATCACCCATGGGTGAATGCAGCCTGGATGCCAGTGAGTGTTTCTGTGAGCATGTCTGCTTTGGAATATGGCGCCTGGGGCACAGTCCAGAGGTGGCAGCCTGGATCATTGAGGGTGTTGTGGTGGCAGTCCATCCCTTTTTCCCCAGCTGGTGGCCACTGCAGTGTTTGGGCTTTCTGGGGGTGCAGCCTGTGGAGACAGGAAAAGATCCATATCGGAAGAGGTTGGTTGGGACCACTGCTGGGTGACAGGCTGTCTGGGTGCTCCATGTGGCACAGCAAGCAGTCTCTTGGGTGAAGGCAATCCAGAAATTGAAATCACTGCATGAACGGAAAGTGCCTCAGGTCCATACCTCTCAACCTCCTGCCTCATAAATCAGGGACAAGGCTTAAAAAAATCAGGGACAAAGGCCCCAAATCAGGGACACATTTTTAAAATTGGTGCTATCCACTCAGGAAGCTGGCAGAATAAGGGACTCAGTGTATAATACATTTTCTGAAGAATAAGAAGTCTGCAACTGTATTGTTTGACATCATTTTATTCTTACAATCATTACTGTTTAGTCAGGGGAACACAGATTTTAGGAGGGACAAAGTAAAATTTTGAGGTGAAATCAGGGACATCCCTGAAAATCAGGGACACTTGAGAGGTATGCTCAAGTCTTCGGGATTGCCAAGGACAAAGTAATTCTCTGTGATGCTCAGAGCAGGCATGTGGCATCAGTGACTGAGTATCAGGAAGGTCTTTGGTGGTTCTGTTTCATGCTAAAAGGAACACCATTTTGGAAGTAAGACCTCACAGTAAGAAAATAGCTCCCTGTGTTTGAAAGCAACCCCTGTGTAACAACGCAAAGCAAGGCAAGTATGAAATGGGATTGGGATAGTCGAAACATCTTGTGTTGTCACAATTGCTATCTCAGTTTAAGAACTGATGAGACTAAGAGAAGATGAAGTAAGCAAGTGCCTCTGTTAAGGAAGAGTTTCAAAGGAAGGAATATGAACTGGAAGTCTGCAAGTTTGAAATACCTCTAAGTGTAGCCTGTTTTGTTCCACCGTCTAATGCTGCTGTCAGGAATGTAACCTTTTTGGCTCAAGGGAATGTCTGCAAAGCAATAAATCAGTCTGTTGAAAAAAGAGATTGCTGCAAAAGTAATGGTCAGGTTTACACCTGTGAAGTGCCCCCAACGTACTTGTTACAACTACGCTCCATGGTGTGGTTTATCAAATTTCTCATTTCTTTTTCTTTTTTTTTCTGTTAAAGTTTTTATTGATTTCCAAAATTATTGAACAATACGTACATCAACAGGTTGCAGGAGGGTTAATGTTACATCCTGTGCCTCTTAGACCAATACATTACTAGAATGTGCTGAGAATCAATATGTAGATAGATATGGTGCACCTACCAGAAGTGATCTCTTTTTGGCAAATCTAAGAGGTGATAGTCACAGGGCCATACAGTCGTGCCTGGCAGATGTGATACGCTATCCTGCCCTGAAAAGAAAACACAAAACCACAAAGAACCACAGAGGAACTAAGAAACAGGACATGTTACATTTACTATTGCTTACATTCACACCACATACAGTAGGGCTGCAGCGCACTGCGAGGGTTTACAGATACATTGTGACCAGGACAGTAAAGGGGTCCTAAATTGTTAACCTATACCTGTTTGAGGTTTTACAAATGTTATATAGGGGTCATAACAGTGATAGTAAGACTGTAGGGTGTTTGCAACTGTTTGGGATATGTGGTATAAGGAGGCAGTTAGGATAAGCATATTTATTAGTTCGGAGCTGGTGGGGAGCTCAGTTGTCCTCCACCTACAACGAAGAAGCCTCTTAGCTTGCATACCCAGGAGTGACAACCATTTCCATTCAGAGGTGTTCAGTACTGGGCCTAATGGCGTTATGCTGAGTAACCAAAAGCTGGCTGTTCTGGGAATCTTTTTGTGAGTGATTTCAGTGGCTAGGTCACAGACTTGCTGCCAGAAGGGTTGAATTAGAGGGCAGTCCCATAATATGTATTTCAAGTCCCCTGCACATTTGTAACATCTCCAGCAGAGGTTATTATCATTGAGTTTGGCTTTGTACAGTACAGCTGAGGTCCTAAACCATGAATGCATGATCTTGTTTTGTATCAGTCTGCTTCTAGCATTGGGGTAGGCATGGTGTGCAGTTGTCCAGCAAGCCCACCATTGTTTATCCAAAATGGGGATGAAGAGTGCTTTTTCCCCACTTAGTCTTGGACTCCAGGGACTGGCTGGGTATACGTTTTCTAAGGGCAGAGTATATTATACTAGACAGTACTCTCTGGTGGGTAAACCAACTGCTAAGGACATTGTGTTGATCAGGTTTGGGGAGATGCTCAAGTATGCTTGCACTGCCCTCTGGAGTTGGAGAAATCTCCAGAAATCTGCCTGGAGGAGGTCCCACCTAGGCCTCATGCTTTGAAAGGTGACCATGTTGTGGAGAACTCTTCAGTATGTCTCGGAGGTGGACTACACCTTCACTGGCCCAGTGGGACCAGAGGATTACTTTGTGACCTATCTGTATGTCCTCATTACCCCAGATGGAGGTCAATTCATGGGGGTAGGGTTGGTGTTTAATTTTCTATGAATTTTTTTCCAGTATTGGATTGCAGGCCCTATAGTTGGGAGGGGTGTTGTATAGGAGCAGGAGAGGGTTTTTGTGCCAGCTTGAGCTTTCTCCATGCTGAGCCACTGAGGAGAGGCGCTTGTAATGGGCAGGAACCATTTTGTGGTTTGTGTGTCTTGGAAGGCCCATTTGTATCCTTACAGCCAGGGAAAGCACAATCTACCATCCTTCCAGTGTGACTGGAGTTTAATCCTGCTGTACCTGGTTTTCTTGTTTTCCCCATGTGAAGTTACCAGTGGTGATGTCTGTCATAGCATACCATCTGGGGGAGGTACAACGGCAGGTGTGATAGCACATAGAGGAGCTTAGGTGCAGTAACCATCTAAATGGCTGCAGTTTTCTCTACCATGGTAAGCTGAAACAGCTTCCATCTCTGAAATTCTGTTCTCATCTCAGCAATTAGGGTTTTTTAAATTCAACTCCCAGTGCTTATGGATGTCAGGGGATATTTGGATGCGTAGGTAGGTAATGCTGGAGGGAGACCATCTAAGGCAGTGTGGTATTATCAGTTGGAGTATACACCTCATATTGAGGGGAAGGACTTCAGTTTTGCTTTAATTTAGTTTCAGTCCAGAATGCTGAGTGAAGCTAGACAGGAGAGATAGTAAGGGCATTAAGTAAGCAATAAGACATGACAGGGTGTGCATGGAACAGATTTTACCGCACAGCCAGGGGTGTAATAAGGCACGAGGCCTTAGCCGAGTGCCTTTAGCCACTGGCATGTGGTAAAATCTGTTCCATGCACACCCTGGAGTGTCTTCTTATACTTATAAAATGATCTCCTATTTTTTTTTTTTTCACTTTTTCAGTTAGAAAAATCTTGCTTGGTTGTAGAAGAAAAGGTTTAATGTTGGTAATGTATGGTAAAATAGTCCTTCCACAGACATTAATATTCATGAGGTGATTTGCATTTATGTGACTTCAGGTTCCAGCTGCACATTAAAAAGTAACAGTCATTGAACTTCATAGCACAATACTACCCAAGGCAAAATTGTTAGCTGCACATTAAAAAACAAAAACAGTCATTGAGCTTCCCAACTCTGCTGTTTCTATTTACTCGTTTATTTGGCCAAATAGTTTCCTGTTGTCGACTTTGACAGACATCTCATTCCCGCCGAGCAAGGAAGAGAAAAAGGAAATGATAGACTGCAACCTCCATGGAAGACTAGTACAGTGCTCATGATGAACATTGAAGTGGACGAGGAAGCCACGCAGGGGAACTCAAACATCCGACTAAGCTGGGTAGTGAGACGGAGCAGCAGGCGAGTTGCACTGCGGCTCCTACAATCAGATTTTACACTGGACGGTGCAGAGAGAGTGGAAACTGCGGCATACTGGTCCCAAATGGAGGAGGCTCAGTCTGTCTGTTGACAGTTCACTCTGCAGGCTTTTGTTGTGTCTGTGTGTGATAAACTGCCTGTGGCTTACCTAATTATACCTTCTGTAGACACGAGCTTTCCCTGCTACAATTAACCGACTGTACATTGTGGGGTCCGGGGCCATCTCCCATCTCTGACAGTGTTAAGTAGGTCCTCAGGGAGTTTTGGAGAGGGGGATACATTCTGAAGTTCAGTTAATCCTTTAAAAATACTATAAAATGGGTAGGTTAAAGGCTCTTGCTTTGGGTAACGAAAAGATGGCTGCCAGCCAAAATGCCAACATTCTATGGCACCAGAATCTTGGCCTTTACACTGCCAGCTCTTTTTTTTTCACCCATGCATGGAACATAGTTTATGCATAGAGAGCTTGGCTTCTGATTGGCTGGTTTAGCCTACCCATTTTATAAGGATATACTAGCGTCTGCCAGGAGAGCGAGCAGATCATCTGCACACATGAGTGTGGAATAACTCTCTTGGCTGACTTTTATGCCTAGAATTTTGGGGGTGCTGCCTGATGGCAGCCGCAGTGGTTCCACTGCAAGAATGAAGAGAAGCAGGGATGGGGTAACCTTGCCTAGTGCCTCTCTCCAGTGGGAAGGGGTCTGATAGCATGGACTTGGTAAGAATGCGTACCATTGGGGTGTGTAAAAGGAGCTGATCCAGGCTAGAAGTCTTTCCCCAGATCCCGTATGTCTGATAGCAAGTTATAAGTAATACCACTCCAGGGAATCAAATGCCTTCTCGAAGTCAATGGCTATCACCACGGCAGGGAAGGTGATTGATTTGGCTACGTGAACCACATGAAATAGGAACCTCATATGGTCTGCATTAAACTGACCAGGTACAAAGCCTACCTGGGAAGGGTGAATAAGCTGCATCAGCAGGGGTTAAGCCTAGCGGTGATAGTTTTTGCAAAGACCTTGCTGTTGACATTAATGATTGATATCGGCCTGTAGCTTGGGGGGTGACGTGAGGTTCTTCCCTTTCTTGGGGAGTACTGTCACAACTGTCTCTCTAAGGGTGGGGTGGGGGATGCCTAATGAAAATGCTTCAGTGTATACAGAGTATAACACCAGAGTGACCATGGGGGAACGTGCCTGCCATAGTTCCACTGGGAACCCATCTCCACCTGCTGCTTTGCCAGCTTTAAGTGAGTTAAGCGCCTGCATAATTTCTGACTAAGACATGGGGATGTCCAGTAATGCAGCTTACTGTAGGGAGAGGTGGGGGAGGTTTAGGGATGCTAGAGATAAATTTACCATAGAGAGGTTCATGCAATGGGAGGAAGAGTATAATTTAGCATAAAAAACCCTCATGATCCTGTTTATGTCCTGCGTTTTGGTTTGAGTCTGCCCATTGGTATCTGCTAAGCTTGAGGTGAATCTCTGTTGTTTCTTTAGTCTATATGTCAATACCTTTCCTCCCCACCCCAATATCTATGCCTCAAATGGAGGATGGAGATTTCTGCCTTCCTAGCTAGCCGTTCATTTATCTCCAAGATATGATAGTCCTCCCCAGTGGAGATTGCTGGCTGGCATGTGGAATTGCCTTAAAGGCCAATTCTGCTGCATTAAGTTGTGTTTCCAGCACTACAAGATGCTGCTCCCTTTTTACCTTCAGACAGCTGCAAATCCAATTATTTTCCCTGTTATGGTGGTTTTGAAGGCCTCCCACATATTACCAGTGTAGGTGTCGCTTATGGGGTTCCTCCTTAGAGAAAAGGGAGGTCACTTTCTGCGCCCATGGTGTAATCTCAGGGTCCCTTAGCAGATGGGGTCAAGCCACCAGGAAGGTGAGAGGTGGGCAGGGAGGCCCCTTAGAAGATGGAGCTGTACTGGGGTGTGGTCTGAAGGTACCATAGGGAGAATTATAGATCCTAAGGAGGCCTGTGTGACCTGTGGGGAAGCGAGCCAATAGTCTAGTCTGCTGTTCGAGCCATGGCCTGGGGAGTGTAAGGTGTAGTTCCGTATCCTGGGGTGGAATGTCCTCCAAATGTCTACCAAGTCATTATTGTGCATTAGCTGTGGGAGGGGTAACACTCCCTTGACATGGGTTTCTTGGCTGAAGGGGTTCTAATCCAGGCAAGGCATAAGGATAAGGTTGAAATCACCTCTTATGGGCTAACCCATCAGCACAGCGGTTGGATTTCCGCTTGGGATGCTGGTGACCTGGGTTCAGGAATGGACCAGGGATGCCGAAGGAGAAGGATCGAGTGTCCCAAGGACTGCTCTCCTTCTCTGGGGGGAAGGAAGGGTGTGACTGGAGTTTGATGGACCCCTGGTGGAGGCCAGGGTTACCTCAGTGACCTGCACCAGAGTGACGCTTGAGGGGCAGGGTGGATGCTGGCATCATTGCATGTCCCCACCCCTGCCTACCAGGGGAAAAACCAAGCTGCCGGCTGCCCTAGATGAAGCCAGCCTTTGGCTTCGATCAGCCCCCAGGATGGCCCCTTCAACCTATCCCATTGTCTGCACACCGTGCTGGGTAAGTGCCACAACCCTGCCCTGGGGGGGGGCAAGCCAGGGGGTTTTGAAGGGGCGCATCTAATGTGGAGGTGGGAGTGAGGGTCCGTGGCCTGGCTGAGGTTCTGGGTGGCTGGCAGCTGCAAAAAAAGTGTAGTAAATAAAAAAAAAAGAAATCACCCTCTGTGAGAGTTGGGGTGGGGTCTGGAGTCATTTGCCCCAAGGTTTGGGCTATTGTATGAAAAAAAGTGGGATCATCCTCATTAGGGGCATACATATTGCCCAGCAGCAGAGGTCCGTTTTTTGGACTCCATCAGGGCAATTATCCATCTTCCCATCAGGTCTTGCTCGATCTTAATAGGGGACCATTTGAGTTTTTTTCTGTATTAATATTGCCATTCATCTCTTGCGTGTTAGGGCAGATAGTGGAGCACCTACACTACTCAATCCCTAGTAAGCAGCGCGTGATCCGCTGGACTTAAGTTACTTTCTTGCAGGAAGGCCAGGTTGGACTTGAACTTCTTCAGATGGGAATGTACCTGTTTATGCTTCGTGGGGGTATTAAGACCCCTCGTGTTCCAAATATGACAATTTATATCATCCATGGTAAGCATGTGGGATTCTGGCTGGTGAGGGTGTGCAGTGATAGTAAGAAGAAGCTGAAACCCTCTCAGGCCATTCCTGAAATACCAATGGGGTACTCAGAACCTCCATGTAGGATGGTAGCAAGCAGCAGTTAAGTTTAACGGTTCTATGCAATATTCCTTGTTTCATGATGTTCCTTGTCACCTTAGTAATAATCACACAAACAACAATTTTAAACTATAAACTATTTACACAGGCATGTGCCTGATTCATCTAAGAGTAACAGAGACAAATGGCTAGCAACAGTTGTTGTCTGGACCCACCTGTCTACCCTGTGGGGTAGTGGCTGCTCGTTATGGCCAGCCTCAACTGTGGTTGGCAGTGATGGTCTATATCAATCTGAGGGCTGGAACTGTAAGTGGAGAAATCATCAAAGCCTGGCACCCAAGGCTGCTGGCATTCCTTGGGGACTTCTCTGGTGTGTATTGTCCACCTAGAGCTTGGTATCTGTCCTGCTGTCATGTGGCTAGGCCACTTGGTATTATCTAGGTGGGGTATGGGTCTGACCCTCCACCTGTTCTCAGTGGCTTGCTTGTTTAGTCCACCTGAGCTCTTGTTGCAGAAGGGTGTGTGGTCAGTAACAGGTCTGGGGGATCACTGAAGAGCCCAGCAAGGCAGCGTTAAAACTTAACAGTTAATAGGCCTGTTGCCTATGCCAGGACCCTTATTCTTTACACATGTGGCAACCCAGCATCTTGTGCCCAGATTACAATAGCCCTGCCCTAGCAAGTGTCATCCAGCAATTATTTACACTTCAGATATCTGGGCCTCTGCAAACTGAGTCCTTTTTTTTTTTCACTATCACTCTTGGTCAGCTATGGGTGTGAGGGTTTCCTGTGGCCCAGGGACTGTCCTCCCATCTTCCTCTTACCCATAAGATCTCTCAGCTTGAAGTGTTTCATGAGAGGGGTGGGGGTGAAACATTAGGTAGATTCCCTTGTCATCAACCTTGCATTAGGTCTCATCTGGGGCACATGGGGTTTCAGTATACAATTACAGTCAGCCCATGGTCTTATGTGGGTAAAACAGGGGGATTTAGAACCACTATAATAAAGGTATCTTATACATTCAATTCTAAAACTGTTAGTCCAGAACAAGGCATCTAGGTACCCTGAGTCTGTTATGTGAGGTAGGCAATACCTGGAGGGAGTAGGTAGGCCTTTATGTTCGGGGGGGTACTTCGGCTCTGACATTATACCCTGTGCTTTGGTGTCTGCCTTGATATTTGCTAGCTTTAACAAAGGTCTAGGTCCCCCCAGTCATACTATTTTCCCCCTACATCCCCCACAACAGAACAAAGGAGGCACTTATCTGACTATGGATGTCTTTGGCCTTGTTCAGAGGCCTGCTGCTCAGTGACACGTTGCAGACCGTCTTCCTTCCTTGGATTGTCCAGGTGTTGCTGGATAGGACTAGGTGTTCAAGAGGTGGCTGCCAGATAAGTGAAGTCCATGGCTGCCATGTTGGCCCATGCATTGGAGGCAGAAGGGTGTGCTGATAAACAAGAACTGCTTTAGGGCTGCAGATCACTCAATTTGAGACCTGAGGTTCCGGGAAAGCTTGGCTGAGTGCTGCATAGCAGTTCTCATAGAGGAATGGTTTAGCTCCATTGTCAGGATGATCTTGGGCTCTCCTATGTCTGGACTCTTGGATCTCTCTCTCTCTCTCTGTAGGATGGTCCCTCCAGTTGTGCCTTCTGGATGAGTGGAGCTTTCTGCTGTGAAGGGGCAGAGTCTAAGAATCTTCTGTCTCTACTCGGTGGTCGTCCCGGTTTACTCATGGTGATGCTGATCTTTAGTCCATTTTATCTGCACGGGGAAGCCCCTCTCCAGTCGGGTTCTTAGAGGCTTCCCCACCTTGTGGGAAGGTTTGTTAGAGAAAGTTCAGCAAGTCCTCCGGTGTAGCAAAGAAAGGTGGCACTCCACTGTGTACCAGCAGCATGGTAGTGGGTATCTTAAAGAGGAGAGAATCCCCAGTCTGTGCATTATCCTATGGCCTTCTGTGTAGGCCCTGCATCTATCCAAGAGATCTCTTAAATAATCTTGATATATGTGGATGGGATTCTCTCTCCAGCTGAGCCGCCCTATCTTCCATGCCATAGCCATTATTAACTCTTTCTGACAAAAGTCAAGAAACCTAGTCAAGATTGGCCATGGTTTGTCCCCGGGTTTGTGTTAAGGAGGCCAAAGTATGGTGCGCTTTCTCTGTGTGGAACGGTTAGTGGTGGGAGATATTGAGCAGCTTGAGGAGGGTATGCTGTAGAAATCCTGTGATGTCCTGATGCTCCAATCCTTCTGGAAAACCTTGGAACTGGAGGTTGTTCTGTCAACTCTGGTTCTTTAGGTCATCTAACTTTTTTGCAGTGTTTGCATTGCCCTACCCTGGTCTTTTACAAGCACCATGAGGTCCTGGATGGCCACCTTATGGACCTCACCTTTCTTTCGGTTTGGTAAAGACGCCCCTCTAACACTTGTATTGCCATCATACTGTGGTTGGAGGTGATGTTGACTTGGGTCATCTGGCCCATCAGTTGATTAAACATATTCTTCATTGTTTTAGGATCCTACATGGCAGAGGTATGCACGGCCATGCGTTTGCCATGAGTAGCTGCCTTAGTTTGTGATCGTCAGTAATTGTCACTACAGCGGTAAGTTGTTTTTAAAATTTTGCCCAGCTCTGTTCTCCAAACTATGAATTGCCCAGTCGATCAGTTCTAGAGTAATGAAATGTCATTATGTTGGGTATTTTAAGGATTTGTTGTCTGGTGAGCCATGGAGTTGTGCAACTATGCTGCCATCTTGTTCAGGGCTTAGCCATGCCCCCAAATCTCTCGTTTCTTATTAAATCAGTTTGCACTTTTGATTCTGGAGTAGACATTGGATTTAATTAATTTGAACTATGCAATTGTGCCTGTTAATGAACATTGTCCCCTACAGCTAGCACACTGAAGCAAGGAGACATACCTGCTCCCCTGCAATGTGAAGCCATCTCACAACAACAGCAGAACCAGGTAATGAGCATAATCTATTTTCTTGGACTGTGTTTTCTTGGTTGTACAGTACCCCCGTCCCACTAAGATACCATCATCTGGATACCCCTAGATATCGGGAGTGGGGGAGGGGCTTGCATGTGCATGCGTGATACTTGCACATGCACAGCTTGAGTTGTTGCTGCCATCTTGGGGACAGTGGCTGTCCCTTCTGCAGTTGCAGAAGAAAACGTAGTGCCCCAGCGAATAGGGTGTGTTTATACAGTTTACAGAGAGGAAGGGCCGCATAAACAGCACTAGTGGACATTTGCCCATGCACTGTTGAAGCACACCAACAGCGGTCCTGTCACATGCTTCCGCAGTGCTCTACTAAATGATGGTATAATGTCTGCGGAGCTCCGCCCATGCAGCCGTAAAAATGGCAAAGTTATAAGCGTACGTTGAAATTTTGCAATGCATGTGAATAATTTTGATAATTTTGACCCCAAATTTTCAACATACCAACCCATTTTTTTCACATCACCTCATGAATGTGACAACTGTCATTTTAAAATCCTGGTCAAAATGTGTTTCTGCACCTGTGGCACAGAATGATGTTGTTACTACGTAAAATCACCTTTCTGGCAGATTTTGTAAATTTTCTCCACACTGTTCATGAGGTGGGGTGACGAGAAGGCTATGTTGAAAATTTGGGGTAAACATTTTACAAAACAACAAAGTTATTAGTGTGTGTTGAAATTTTGCAACACATGCGCATAACATCGGTCATTTTAAATATTTTAATCCCAAATTTTCAACATAGCCATTTCTTAACATCATCTTGTGATCATGACAACTGACTAGTATCCTTTTTTCAAAACCTGGCTGAAATGTGTTTTTGCATCTGCATCATGGAATGATATTTTGGCTGAGATTTGAAAATTTTCTTCTTCCAGCTTTTTTAGGTGGGTTTGTATCAAGGCTATGTTGAAAATTTGGTGTCACAATATTAAGAAAACAACACAGTTATGAAGGTACATTGACATTTTCTTACTCACATTCATAAGTCTGGTAATTGTTGACATCCAATGCTGTATAGAAGGGCAGGGTCAGCAGGGCCCTGCACTTCCATAGGTGGGCAAAGTCTTCCCTTGCACACTGCCCAGATGGCCGGTTACATCTGCATCTGTTTATGCAGGTCTCATGAGGATATAATTCCACTGTTTCAAAAAGAAAGAAAATTATTTGCAAAAAGTTTGTCAATGCACCAGTTAGGGTAACTTAATGCCACAAAAGTAGGGAAATGTGGTGTTACGGTCTCCAGCCCTAACTCCCTACCCCTACAATGCAAGCAGCAAAAGGAAAAAAACATTGGGGGTTTGGATCTCTGGAATCTTGACAAATCAGTAGTGGGGTCTTCCTTGGGGCTGTCAACCCTAATGTTCAACCCTCCTCTGAGCCTATAGCCTCCAGTCTGAAGCACAAGGTACAGCTCCAAGCCACCGCCTCATGGTGATACACTCTTTAAAGGTAGAGATGTATGTCTCGCCACATGTTGCCAACACAATTGTTGTAGCTTTCTTCATACAGGGCCCATAGGAGATCATGTGTGACATTGTTTACTCACAGAATGGGGTGAGCATTAGGGCTGACAATCCCAGGAAAGAGCCCACCACTGATTCGCAAAGACTCCAGAGACCCAATACCCTAATGCTTGGGGAGTAGGGGGAGAGGAAATAGAACTGGAAACCATAATGCCGCATTTCCCTACTTTTGTGGTGTTAAGTTACCTTAACTGGTGCGTTAACAAAGTTTTTTGCAATGAATATTGTCATACACAGCTTTCAGCAACACTTTTGGTTTACAGCCCACCAGACAATTGATGAGTATTGTGTGACATTAGCTGACACCAGGTTTGCTGGTTCCAATATTTATGTAGTTCTACTCAAACAGAGCCCAAATCATGTAGCAAGAGGCTGAGGTGCTTCTAACATTAGCATGCATCTCATTGCCACATTCAGGTAAAATCAGGGTACAGGAACATCTGGTTACAGGAAGCTAGTCAGGGTACTGAGCACACAATGAAATAAAATACCATTGGGGGGCAGATGCCCAATCTGGAAGGTTGTCACTGTCACAGGCTCACCCCTAGGCACAGCCAGATCACCTGCTCTGGGGACCCCCACTTTGATGAACCCTGTGACTTTGACTATCAAGAAAGAGAGCTTTCTCTCCTTCTATCTAAGAATCCTTTTTTTTTCCTAAAATTCGGTAGTTAGTAGTCAAGTGGCCCAACTAAAAATGAGGCATCAGTCTGACAAAACCCTTTCCCTTAAAATATTACACCACACAAATTAGACCCAGGCAAAGTTGATAAGAAAATCTTAAAACATTCACTTAAAGAAAGAAAACACATTAAAATATTCTACATAATTTAGGGTACTGGGTTGTAGACAACAATGTTAAAAAATGTGGAATTAAACAATAAACTACACACTATGAATGCTAACATTTCTACCATATTGATGTTTTGATTCCAAGGTATGAAAAGTCTCATCTGCCAGAAAACTTCTTCAAATTTTCTGAAAAGAGTTCTCAAAATGTTCAGCAAGATGATGGGTCAGTCTCTGAATGTTCTACTTCAGCGAAATTCAGGAATTTTCAGAGAAAAGATCCTATCCCAAGAGATTTTCTCTCTTTCTTCAGTGAGGCAAAGTTCTCCTCTCTAATCAGTAGTTCTTTTCAGTAAAACTATCCAAAGCTAACACGTCAAAATTATACCAGAAAGCACTGTTTTCTGGCTGTCTTCCATTTTCATACCTTAAGTGATGTCATTCCAGCCTACCCTTTTGACTGGTTGGCTATTTAGGCTGAGAAGTTTCAGCAGTTCACCCTTTTTCCTGGAAGAGTCTCTCTCGCTCCACCCTAGTTTCTCCAGAGTATAAAATGCCAGAAAACTAGCTCCACCTGCTGTGGTCTAACGAGCTTAGTTTAGCATGTTGACCTCCTGTTGAACAGTTTCTGGTAAGAGACATTCCTGCCCTTTGATCTCAGGAAACCCACAACATACAGTACAAAAGGGCCCCAGATATCATGTCATCATTCTCTTGATTATGAGGTCTGGACAGGCAAACACAAATGACATTTTAAATGATTCATTTAATCCAGTTCCTGGATTCCAGTCCTTTCATATGTACAGTGGAGTCAGCCACAATAAAGTGCAGTAACTTACAGTAATGACATGTCACAAAATCCTGCATGACAAAAGGGCTTAATTGCCATTGACTTACAATGGCACCGACAGTACATTGCAGCATTCTGTGATATTCTGCAGCATTTCTGCATTGCATCCTGACTGTTACATCTGTAAGCCTGTCTGAGAGCCAGGCCCATCACTCAACTTTTTAAATCTTTCCTCAGGTTCTCTCATAGAATGCTTATAGAGCCAGTGACGTAATTCTGAAACACAGCCTATGAATATATATCACATCTGAACAGTACAACTGTATGGGGCTATCTCATCAAATTCATGACCTACTAAAGTAGTAGCTGAGCAAGTTTTACCTGCATTCTTTGTCATGAAATTATGCCTTGTTAGTCATGGTTTGTTTCATTTGAAAAGGAGCAAGCCATAGTGAGGAGGTCTGCAATGTTTGTTTCCTGGAGATAAACAGAGGAGTCAGTCCACATTTCTGATGCACTTATATGAAATGGATTGGGTTTGGTTGGAGAATATGACATGTAATAGACATGTTCTGGGGCGAGGATGTCAAATGTAATGGGCACTGTGTGGGGTGAGGATATTGCATGTAATGGACATGTTTGGGATGAGGATATCACCTGTAATAGAGAAGGTTTCTGGTAAGAATGTCATATGTAATGAACCTGGTTTGGATTGAAGATATCTCATATAATGGATTGCGTTTGGGGTTTGGATATTGTATAAAATAGATTGATTTTGTGGTGAGTACATTGTCGTGAGGTGTAGAAATGACTTTTACCAGAAACAGCAAATTGGGTACAACATACCTTACAGGTATGATTTTTATTAAAGAAAACAAAAACTCCTCCATCTTATGAGCCATGTACCTACTGTTTCCTCAAAAGTCACAGATACTAAAGTGCAGTATCTATTCTGGGATCTCTTTTTAGTTTGGATCACCAGTAACCCCACTTCTGGTACTAATTTTGTCGTGGGGTGTAGAAATGACTTTTAACAGAAACAGCAAATTGGGTACAACATACCTTACAGGTACGATTTTTATTAAAGAAAACAAAAACTCAGAAAAGAAAATAATTCAAACAAATAACTTTGGCATATTCATAACATTAAAAGAAAACAGAATGCACAGCTTGGCTAGAATAATAGCTCTATCAGCCAACATTGGTCTGTGCCTGATCTCTATCAGAGATTTCCCTTGGGAGAACCTCACAGGTTCTCTCCCAGTGACTATCTACCTCAGTGTTTCAGCTTGAGTCTATTATAGGTCACAAACCCCTCCCACAAGCTGAAACCCCTCCCAATAATTATCTCTTATACATTTCTTTTATCCTTAGATTCAGGTCTTTCTAAATACTTCACAGCATTCTTTATTCAGTTGTACAAATAATCAAAGTATGACATAACATTCCTTTTGTATCTTGATGCATAAAAACAATATCCCTTAATTTCAGGAATATGGGCTGCATTAGGCTAAACTCCACCTAATTTGTAATAGGAGGAGGTTTTCTAACAGTATAAAGCTAGCTCACATCATGCTACTCATTCCCTAAAGGAACCATGCCTACTAAGCTTGGTGTGTCTTTGTACAGCCTGCAGACAAGCAAAGCTTGTTGTTTGGAAGCATGTTCCAGAGAGACAAGGTAATTGCTTCTAAATCTATACATTCAGGGATTATGTCCCATATTTTGTTTACATACTTATCTTTAACAAAAAGAGGATACATAATCAGCTTCTTAAGACCATATAAGACCAAATTCTAACATTAAAGCAGGGAATGTAAACTATTGTCTATTTTACTTGAAAAATCCAATGAAAGTGAGGCATCAGGGTTGTAATAACCCAAGCAGGCATGTGTCTTACAGATGAGGGGGTATTCAGATGAATCCCTTTGCCAGTATTGCTTGTATTTTAGGCATATGAGTTTTTAGCCTTAAGCATACCAAGTTTCTAGAAGCAGCAGAAGCAGGAAACCAGGGACAGCTAAGAGTTCCCGTTATAACAAGTGGCCAACAAGTCACAACGTGAACTAAACAGAGAAAACAGAAAAATGCTGTTGCGCAACAGTCTTAGAAGAAATTAGAGGAAAAGAGAGTAACAGAGAAGAGAGAGAAGGTTTGCACCTCAGATTCTTGGTGTTACTTATATGGTATACCGGGGGGGAGGGTCCACCACCACATACACCCCCCTATTCAAAAACAAACCAATCTCTACTGGTTTGTATAGAGATCAAAATTTCCACATTCTAGTAGGAATGGGATGGCCTTTCCACCCACCCCAGGGCAACCTTAACAATACACGATTTACGTAGATTGCATATTCTACATAAATATCTAATTTCTTCTACATAAATAGATTTGCCCTGGGGTTTAGTAAATATTTAACCTGCACCATACCGAGATAAGAAATTAGCATTTTTATGTCTGGTACCAGGTCAATGTTTGATTTCAAAAGTATATGGTTGTAGTGCCAGATACCATCGGAGAATACGAGCATTTTTATCCTTCATTTGTTGCAGCCAGCAGACAGGGCTAGGATCAGTAACAAGCATAAATTTGTTGCCCCAGAAATAAAATTTCAGAGCTTCAATGGCCCATTTGACTGCCAAACACTCCTTCTCAATTGTTGCATATTTATGCTCTCTTGGAAATAATTTCGGCTGATGTAAAGGATAGGATGCTCTTCTCCTTCGATGTTCTGTGGCAATACAGCTCCTAACCCAGTATCTGAGGCATCAGTATGAACCTCAAAAGGTTGGTAAAGTCAGGAGATTTCAACACTGGTGATGAACACAAAGCAGCTTTAATAGCTTGAAATGCTTTTTCACACTCATCAGACCAAGGAACAATATTGGTGATTGATTTTTTTGTTAGTTCCGTCAGTGGTGTAGCTAAGGTAGCAAAGTCAGGAATGAAATGCCTGTAATATCCTGCAAGCCCTAGAAAAGATTTTACTTCTGTTTTTGTCTTAGGAACAGGACAGTTTGCTACCGCTATCACTTTACTGACTTCAGGTCGCAAACTCCCATTACCAAGAATGAACCCTAAATATCTTGTCTCCTGCATGGCTATGCAGCATTTTGAGGGATTAATAGTGAGCCCTGCTGATTGGATGGTCTGGATGACTTTATTCAAATGATCAAGGTGCAAGGACCAATTTTTGCTGTATATTACCACATCATCCAAGTAGGCAGAACAGTACTGTACGTGTGGAGCTAACAACTGGTCCATGTACCTTTGAAACATTGCAGGGGCCCCGTGTAAGCCAAAAGACATATACACAAATTGGAAGAAACCAAAGGGCATACTGAAAGCAGTCTTATTTTTAGAATCAGCTGTTAAGGGAATCTGCCAGTAGCCTTTTGTGAGGTCTAAGGTGGTAATATAACAAGCCTGGCCTATTCGGTCAATGATGTCAGACTCTGGGTATGGGGTAGCTATCAAATTCTGATACCAAATTCAACTTTCGAAAATCTAAACAGAGTCGCATACCCCTTTCCTTCTTTGGAACTATTACCATTGGAGATGACCATGGACTTACAGATGGTTCTATAATTCCTAGTGCTAACAGCTGATTTATTTCTTCCTTGACCTCTCTACATAGTTTTTCAGGTAATCTATACACCTTCTGGCATATAGGATTAGTTGTTGTTCTAATCTGATGTGAAACATTACTAGCTTGCCCTGGTTTAGTAGTAAATACAGCAGAAAATTGTTCTAGGAGTTGGTCAATCTCAATTTTTTGTTGTTCATCTAATTGTGAATTAATAACCACATCCTGAAGGTTTTCTGTTTTTTCCAATCTATGGTATGCTGTATCTAACCCTGTATCCTGACCATCAGAGTAAACATAGCAACAAGGTTTTGTCTCCATATGCTCATGCCATTTTTTTAACACGTTAACATGGTAGACTTTACTCAATGAGCATTTTTCTGGGGTTTCTATTCTGCATGTGACAGGTCCAGTCTGTTCTACAATATTATAGGGGCCTTGCCACTTCATCAATAACTTGTTCTCTGATGATGGTAAAAGAAGCAAAACTTTGTCACCCGGAGTGTACACCTTTTCCTGTGTTTTGATGTCATAAAATTCTTTCTGTCTTGCCTGGGCTTCCACAGTATTTTTATGAGCTTGTTGGGTGTATAAAAGCAATCTCTTCCTTAATTCTTTCATATACTCTAAAATGTTCACATGTTTAATATGGAGATCACCCTCCCAGGCTTCTTTCACTACATCCAAGGGTCCACGGGGATTCTGACCATACAGTAACTGAAATGGTGAAAAATCCCGTAGAAACTTAGGGATCTTCTCTGTATGCAAATAAGAATAAACTCCGCCTACTTGGGCTGTGTGGCTGGGTGTTTGTGTTTGTCTCTGTCAATAGTTTAGTTTTGTGGATCTTCATGTGTTTTGGCTTGGAGGAACTAGACCATTCTTGGATATATGATCTATGAAAGTTTCCTGGACTAAGAAACTGGAAAACATCACCAGCAGATATTGGGATTCTCATTATAAATCAACTTTTTTGGAAGTCATCACAATCAAAGTAAGTACAGCTAAGATATTCTACGAGCTCTGACCTGGGAAGTGCAAACTGAATCCACATTTCTGTCTACCTTGTTGCTAAAGGGAACTGCATGTCTTTGAGAACCATTCACAACTATTTAAACAAAGGGAAGACACTGACAAAGGGTTTTAACTTCCTGCATATGCCCCAGGCCAGTGTTCCAGGAATTTAACACAGCCTTTGTCTTGTTACCATAGATCAAACAGTTTACTGGTCATTTTCCTGTGGATTTGATTATTTTACATCATTTGGCAATGGGACAAATCCTCCCCCTGGAGGCACACCACCGGAATTGATCTGTCCCTGCTCAAGTTTGAGCCTTGGGTTTACCCATGTAAACCTCCTCCTGTCTTTTCTATCTCTATCCATTTGCTATCCACTGTGTCAACTTCCTCTCCTCCTACCCCACACAACCCCCCACTGTAAGCATCTTGACATCCTACCTTCATTATGGAACTATGGCAAATACCCTTTATTTCTATCTGAGGCACCCTATTACTAAGGACTGGGTGCAAATGACCACCCTGGCTGGACAAATCATATTTGAGCACCTGTCATTAGCAACCCTCCTTTGTTGGGACCCTAGGTGACTGCACTGTATCCAAACCTGCAGCATGCAGAGGAAAGACATTACATGGTATGAGCTACGGGAGATATCCCTCAAACTGCTGCTCCTCCTACTTCTCATGTCTGGTGGGATCCACCCAAACCCTGGCCCTGGCTCAAACATTAAGATAAAGCCTGCAAAAACTGAAAACGGCTATCCATTGTTACCCTAAATATCTGCAGCCTCCTTCCTAAGCTGGCATCTCTTCAAGCCTTTATTGGACAACATAATCCTGACATACTTGTAATTGTTGAGACCTGGCTAACACCTAGCACTCCAGATCATGCAATCTCGCTCCAAGGCTACAATGTCTTCAGACTTGACCAGGTAAAAAAAAGGGGGGGGGGCAGATGTGTTATCTATATAAAGGACTACCTCTCATGCCACCTTGCCAGTTTCTCCCCAGAAAACACCCTAGTACAACTTCTCCCTGTCAAGCTTCTCCTTGGTGCCCATAACAAAGTGCTTACCATTGCTGCAGTCTATATCCCCCCTAAAGACCCACAAGCTGGGCTCCAGTCTATCCTTGAATTTGCAAGATTACAACCTCCTGACTCTGAGCTCCTCCTTCTCGGTGATTTCAATATAAATTGGCTTGCCTCAGATATCGGACCCAGCAGGGATACTATCCTAGCAAACAACCTAACACAGATGGTCAACTCCCCTACTAGAAAAAACTACAAGACTGGAACCAGCACTCTCATTGACTGGATTCTTACTAATTGCCCGGACCGGATAAAAAACACCACCATTCTCTCCGACTCCCTCAGTGACCACTCCCCTGTGATCTGTAGCTGGACAAATAAATTCCACAAACCACCTCCTAAAACCATCCTAAGTCAAATACTACCACACAGAAACCTTGCTAAGCTAAAGACCTGCCTCCTACAACAAGACTGGTCCCCTATCTACAATATGCTGGATGTGGACGCTGCCCTATACTTCTTCATTAAAACTTTCAACACTGCCTGTGACACCTACGCACCTTTCAAAAAATGTAAAATCAAAGCCCTCTCTAATCCCTGGCTAACAGCCAAACTACTGGCTCAGCTTAAAGCACGTGACCATCTTTGGGCTATAGCCCAGGCCACAGGCTCCATAACAGACTCACTTAACTATAAACAGGTGCGCAACCTATGCACTTCACAAATCAGGCAAATGAAGAGCTCCTATTTCAAGAATGCTCTAGAAACCACCTGGGGTGATGGGAGATCCTTCTGGGACAATATACATAATATTACAGGCAAACAGTCTAAATCCTCTCCCACGGCAATGAACATTGATGGCTCCACTACCCGTGACCCTAAGACTATGGCCGATGCCCTAAATAAAACCTTCACTGACCTCAGTGGTGTCCTCTCACCAGACTTCTTCTAGGACCTGTAAGTTCCTAAACTCATATCCCAAACCACCTCGCCAGACAAACCGCTATTTCACTTTAAAATAGTTAAGACATATGAAGCCTGCAGATACATAAAAAAGGCCTGCTCTAAATCTAGAAATAGCAGTGACACCATTGATCTAAAACTTCTGTCCCTCACCTTGGAAGAAGTGATCCATCCCCTCACCAAAATTCTCAACCTCTCCCTGTGCCAAAGTCAATTCCCCAACACATGGAAGGCTGCTATAGTCACACCAATGCATAAAGGGGGTGACAAATCCACACCAGGGAACTATCGGCCCATATCTATACTTCCACCCCTCTCCAAAGCTCTTGAACAGATCATGGCGGATCAACTATCAGACTACCTGCAAAAGTATGATCTACTCTGCATTCAGCAACACGGATTTAGAAAGGACACAGTATCAAGGCCCCACTTGATTTCTCTAGTGAAACTCACAAAGCCTTGGATAAGGGTTATTTAACCGGAGCTGTTTTCATAGACCTCACAAAGGCCTTTGACACTGTTCACCATAGCCTTCTAATCTCTCTTCTGCTCAACATTGGACTAGCTGAGGGACCTGGAGCCTGGGTAAAAAGTTACCTGGAACAACTTTCTCAAACAGTAAAAATCTCTGAGGTTCTCTCTGACTCCAAACCGGTCCTCTCTGGTGTCCTCCAGGGCTCAATTTTAGGTCCTCTCCTCTTCAGCCTATTTCTAAACTTGCTTCCCAAATCCTACCCTGAAAAATTAATACTCTATGCTGATGACGCTGTAATTCTCTCCTCCCATAAGGATCCAAATCCACTACAACAGAGCTTGCAGCTTGCTTTCTCATGTGTTGAAAAGTGGTTCCTTGAGCACAAACTGGTCCTAAATAAAAAAAAAAAAGTCATGCTTTTCACCAGTCATCAAAACAGAAGTAGGCATACTCCACTCGTCATAAAAACTTCTCTTGGAAATACACTAGAACAAGTGAACACCTTCAAATACCTTGGTATCACTTTTGACGAATGTCTTACTTTTGCGGCCCATACCGATACTGCAAAAACAGTGCACCAACGCATTGGAATTTTGTACCGGAACTGTCAATTTTTCAACCAAGCTGCCTTGAGGATTGCTGTTCAAAGCTCCATCATCTCAATCATAGACTATGGTCTAATTGTCTATGGCTCAGCTACTACCACTGCACTAAAGTGCATCTCAACAGCACTAAACAAAACCTGTTGACTCCTCACTGGAGAACAGAGACAGACCCACACTTGTGACCTCTACATGGAAACTGGTTGGTTGCATCTTTCTAATCGCCTCATGTATCTCACCTGCGTGATGGCAAAAAAAATCAGTCTTGGGACTCACTCCTCCATGTATCCGGGACCTGCTCTGCCTGAACAATGGCACCCATACCACCAGAAGATCTGACCACCAACCTTTCCTTGTCCCTAGATGCCGGACTGCTCAGGGACAAAGATCTTTTACATACCGTGCCCCTACCTGGTACAATGCCCTTAACCTGCCCTCCCTATCCTCCACGACATTGGGAGCTTTCAAATCCATACTTTACGCTCACCTCACAGCCTCCAGCTCCTGTGACTGCTTTGACTAAAGTCTCATTCCACTGAGTGCACTTACATTTGTTTCACTCAACCACCATGGTCTCCTCTTTGACAAAGACAACCCGAGTACCACTAACCTGGTTCTGTCTGCTCCTAAACTTCTTATTTCTCCCTCTCTTCCCTCTCAAGCTCTCCAGTCCTTATTCCTTGCCCTTGACACTGCCTCTGAGTTCCTTTTTCTTTTCTGTACATAAATGTTACTGTTTAAGTTGTGGCCTTGTTAAATGGCTTACTGATTGTTTGTAACACTATCTACTATGTTTTTGTACTTAATGACATGGAACCTTTGTAAAAGAGCCTTGGCTCAAAGGTATTAATTCCTAGAGCAATAAACTAAACTAAACTAAAGGTAGGTAGTGATCCCAGTACTTTCCCTCATCATCCACAAACTTGCGCAACATACGTTTCAAGGTTTGATTGAACCTCTCCACGAGGCCATCTGTCTGTGGATGATATGGGGTTGTTCTGATTGCAGTAACACCCAACAGTTTATAGAGTTCTCTGAGCAGCATGGCACAAAAATTGGCACCTCTGTCAGTGAGAATCACCTTAGGGATCCCCAACCTACTACAGTAGTCCAAAATCGTTTCTGCTATTTTTGTAGTTGAAATTGTTCTCAGTGGGTAGGCTTCTGGATATTTGGTTACGTAATCAAAAATAACCAGAATAAATCTGTTCGCTTTAGTACTTTTACTTAGGGGCCCAACAATATCCATTGCGATACGTTCAAAAGGTTGGGAAACTAGTGGTAAAGGTCTAAGAGGGGCTTGTTCTTTTTTGGTTATCTAACTTATTGGCATTCATAACACCCCTTACAGTAATCAGCAACAGATTCATGAATACCTGGCCAGAAAAAATCATTGTAAGAGTCTGGCCAAAGTTCTCTCCCTCCCAGCAAGTCCTGCACTGGGAATATCATGAGCAAGATATAACAAGTCTGCTCTGTACTTCAGGGGGACCACTAATTGTTCAACATTTTCTTGTGTGGTAGGATGTGTACAGCTTCTGTATAGAATATTGTGTTTCAAAATTATAGGGTTTCTAATAGTACTATCTAACCTTATCTGAGAAAACATAGAAACAAGGGTAGCATCCTCCTTCTGTTCTTGTGAAATGTTGTACATCTGTAATAAGGGCTTTTCATCTACATGTTTCTTATCTTTTTTTCCATTGTTTTTGTGCATTTCTCTTTTCTGCTTTAGATTTTCTTGCTTTCCCCACCTCCCCAAATATCTCATCCTGAAAGGTAAAAGGTATGTTAGTTTGGTCATCTACTGTAGACAATTGAGATCTAGTAGAAACAGCTAC
The DNA here is from genome assembly GCA_016271365.2 of Neoceratodus forsteri. Classification (NCBI taxonomy): domain Eukaryota; kingdom Metazoa; phylum Chordata; order Ceratodontiformes; family Ceratodontidae; genus Neoceratodus; species Neoceratodus forsteri. The sequence continues at coordinate 24,082,239 of JADMNL010000035.1, read as the reverse complement.
TAACTTATTAATACTAACATCCTGACAAGAAGACACAATTTGGGAAAACATTGGTAGTCCTGTCCCAATATAAAAGGAACAGGTAGAGTAGGAACCACCCCACACAACCACTTTGTCCTCATGTCCATAAATATTAACAGTCATTGTAGTAGTTGGATATTGATGGATGTCTCCATGTATGCCTATCACTCCTGCTGTAGAGGTTGTAGGTAACAGAGGAACCAAGTCTGCCCAAATAAGGCTCTGCTTGCTGCCAGAGTCCACAAGTCCATCAACAATATGTCCATTAACACAGATTGGAATAATGAAGTTACCCAGGTTTAAAGAAGTGAAATAAACTGGTTCTTTCTTTTTCTTAGGGCAGAATCTAGCAATATGTCCCATGCCATGACAGTAATGACATTCCACTGTTGTATTTGTTACTTTGGTAGGAGTAGGTAATCCCTCCTTCTTAACACCCACAGTACTTTGATTAGATGGAAAAGATGGTCTTACCAGGGTTGTGGTAGTTGCAGGATTACTAGCAGGGAAGCCATCAGTTCTCCACTATCCTTTCTGTAAGGGTTATCGAGCTGCCAAAAAGTCCTCAGCCAAAGTAATAGCAAGATCTGCATTGTCTGGATTATGTTCCCGAATCCACAGCTGCACTTCAGGAGACATAATCTGTATAAATTGTTCCAAAATAAACATGTCCATAATGGCCTTAGCAGTTTTCCCTTCTGGTTGGATCCATTTAGTACACAAGTCTTGTAATCTGGTGTAGGTTTCTCTTGGTGGTATGTGAGGGGTATGTTTTAAAGTCCTAAATCTCTGTCTATATGTTTCTGAATTGATGTCAAACCATTTCGAAATCTCTTTCTTTACTGCTGTATAATCATTAATGGATGCACTGTCCATATTAGTGTATGCCAGTTGAGCTTTACCCATTAAATAAGGGGCAAGGGGAACCACCCATTGAGTCTGGGGCCAATTACAGGCTTGGGCTACCCGCTCAAATGTTGTCAGGTATGATTCAATATCATCAGTGTTATTTTTGTTAACTTAATGTCCTTTGTGGTTTGTACACCTTGTCCTGCCCCTAGTGTCTGAAACATCTGTACGGTGTCTGCCCATCTCTGGTCCTGTCTCTGACATTCTATTTCCCTTTCTCGGTATACTCTCTTTCCCGTTGTCTGTCCTGTTCTTCCTGTCTCAGTGCTAGCCACTGCAATAGATCTTTTAAGTCCTTTGGGGGTACATCTTCAGATCGTTCCTCTGGCTCCTCCATATTTACAGCCTGCATCCTATTTGTAATTTCTTCTATGTCCCCAGTAGCCATACCAGTCCTCATCTTGGGCCTGGTTACAGGAGGCAGTCCGGACAGTAAGGGTTCCCTAGTGATGGCAGTTTGGCTTCTTGTTGTAGTTTCATAGGGCTCCTCCATCTTATGAGCCATGTACCTACTGTTTCCTCAAAAGTCACAGATACTAAAGTGCAGTATCTATTCTGGGATCTATTTTTAGTTTGGATCACCAGTAAACCCACTTCTGGTACCAATTTTGTCGTGGGGTGTAGAAATGACTTTTACCAGAAACAGCAAATTGGGTACAACATACCACAGGTACGATTTTTATTAAAGAAAACAAAAACTCAGAAAAGAAAATAATTCAAACAAATAACTTTGGCATATTCATAACATAAAAAGAAAACAGAATGCACAGCTTGGCTAGAATAATAGCTCTATCAGCCAACACTGGTCTGTGCCTGAACTCTATCAGAGATTTCCCTTGGGAGAACCTCACAGGTCCTCTCCCAATGACCATCTACCTCAGTGTTTCAGCTTGAGTCTATTATAGGTCGCAAACCCCTCTCACAAGCTGAAACCCCTCCCAATAATTATCTCTTATACATTTCTTTTATCCTTAGATTCAGGTCTTTCTAAATACTTCACAGCATTCTTTATTCAGTTGTACAAATAATCAAAGTATGGCATAACATTCCTTTTGTATCTTGATGCATAAAAATAATATCCCTTAATTTCAGGAATGTAGGGTTGCCACCTTTGGATGAGATGAAAACCGAATACTAAACCACACCCCCAAAACTCCACCCCATAACCCCGCCCCTTTTATGACTAATGAGGGCATCGCTTGGACTCTGACTCACTTGATTTATTCAGAATTGCTGCTGATATAACATTGTGCACAACTTCTTTAAATTACATATTGATTATTATTTTTGGTTTATTTGATTTAGATTTAAATATTTTAAATTTCAGTGTGTGTTAACATTTGGTGGGGTTAGAGAGGGGGGTTCAGGGGACTTTCCATCTTGTGTACACAGCTTAGCTGACAAATCGAGTGACTACAAAGACACCTCTGACAACTGGCTAGTTTGGATCAGGAGGCCTTTTCTGGTAAAACTCTTTCAATAAATAAATAAACTACACCAGTAATGGTGGATGAGGTGTAATTACAAATAGCATCTGCCATTTTAAGATGTACTACTGTCCTTCCCATTGCTCCTACTCTAAAGTTATTTGTAATGACAGAGAAGTTTTTAAAAGTGGTAGGAACTATTCTACCCTATTTTGTTTTCCATGTCAGTCATACATAGCAGATAGCTTGATATGTGATTTGTAGCATGGAGGCAGTATAGCGCAGTGGTTTAAAGCTCTGAGCTGCAGTTCTGGAGACCAGGGTTTGAATCCTACAGCCCAAACTTGCATACTTTGTGACCCTACACAAATCACTTAATTCCCTTCTGCTCTCAGGTTGCACCTGTAAACAAGCTTTAGCTTAGTGTGTCTCTTCTGGTAAAAAAAAAATAATAATGTTTGAAAATGTTTTGGTAAATTGCCTACATTTGCAGTGCCATCAAATCTAGATTGTGTTCCTGTCATCTCATCAGCTACTGCCCTCTCTCTTCTTTTTCTCATTTCTGTAGTTTAGCATGACATTAGCTACATTAGTCTGTGCTGCTCATCTGAAAGGCCTAGATTGGTCTTCCTGTAATATCCAAGTAGTAAGAAAATTGACAACAATAACTACTGAGGAGAGAGAGAGAGAGAGAGGCATAGTATTACTAGAAATGAAATAAAATATTAGATTATTAATTTAACAACACAAGGGGTAACAAATATTAAAATATAGGGCAGACCCTAAAAGAAAAAATGGTGAACATTTAAAGATATAAAAGTATTCCTTATCACAGCAGTCAAAGACCATACTCACAATGCAGCCTGGAAAGGATTAGTTTGATTTGCTGCTAATGGTCTTAATAGCTCTACTTTACACCTCTCAGACTGACTGGTATACAAACAAAGGTTTACATGACATCAGAATTTGTTTGTAATCTGACCATGCAAGTAAAATGGTGAAGAATTTAACAGAATCTGTTTTACAAGCATGTGAGCATTCAAAATGACTGAAAAAGTACTACCTCTGAATAAAACTGGATTAGCAGGTAAAGTTTCTGAAACACATTGTACAGTCCACACTGGACAAGATGCTATCCTAATGTGGTGCCTGTCTGAATGTCTAAGGGTTTCAGAAAAATGAAGGTGTTAATTAAGGTGGTATTGTTTACCCTTCCCATGAATAATCTTCCAATTTGCTGATGTGAAGTTAGAGGTGAGAATTGAGCAGACAGGGACACATTTGGCTCTTTAAGTGCCTTGTTCTTGAAGGCACTTCTTGATTAGCATGCACTGCAAGCAAGCAATCACACTAAAATGTCAGACACTTGCTTACAGTCAGATTAGAAGAAAATAAAACAGTTGGTGGGGAATCTAACAGGTGCTGCTTGACCCAACATAAAAACCAAATTTGCAATGGTGAAAACAGGAGGACCGAATCTGGACCTAGAAAACCGAATCATTCGATCAAAAACCGAGTAGGTGGTAACCTTAAATATGGGCTGCATTAGGCTAAACTCCACCTGTTTTATAATAGGAGGAGGTTTGCTAACAGTATAAAGCTAGCTCACATCATGCTATTCATTCCCTAAAGGAACCACGCCTACTAAGCTTGGTGTGTCTGTACAGCCTGCAGACAAGCAAAGCTTGTTGTTTGGAAGCATGTTCCAGAGAGACAAGGTAATTGCTTCTAAATCTATACATTCAGGGATTCTGTCCCATATTTTGTTTACATACTTATCTTTAACAAAAAGAGGATACATAATCAGCTTCTTAAGACTATATAAGACCAAATTCTAACATTAAAGCAGGGAATGTAAACTACTGTCTATTTTACTTGATAAACCCAATGAAAGTGAGGCATCAGAGTTGTAATAACCCAAGCAGGCATGTGTCTTACAGATGGGGGGGTATTCAGATGAATCCCTCTGCCAGTATTGCTTGTATTTTAGGCATATGAGTTTTTAGCCTTAAGCATACCAAGTTTCTAGAGGTAGCAGAAGCAGGAAACCAGGGACAGCTAAGAGTTCCCGTTATAACAAGTGGCCAACAAGTCACAACATGAACTAAACAGAGAAAACAGAAAAATGCTGTTGCACAACAGTCTTAGAAAAAATTAGAGGAAAAGAGAGTAATAGAGAAGAGAGAGAAGGTTTGCACCTCATATTCTTGGTGTTACTTATATGGTATTCCGGGGGGGGGTTCCACCACCACATACATCACATGTGAGACCTATCCACTTCCTCATATGTCTAGGGGTTGTTGTTCCCAAGGAAGGTGGTTACCCATAGAAATTCTCTCCAACAACTCTCGAAGATTTCATTGAAGCAAATAAATTCATCTTACCAGGCAGATGCAGGCCCTTTGTCGGCCCCCCCAATACTATCTGGAAGGAGACATCAAATTCATTCTGCAGTTGGAACTCACTCATTCCTCTAGCCCAATAGTTCTCAGACTTTGTCACAGTAAGCCTCCCCCAAATCCATGGAAAAGATTTTGAGCCTCAGTAGTATAAGTTCATATATCTCGTCAAATGTTAAATTTCAGCCAATCAGCGCGTGCCACGTCATTTGACAGGTGGGCGTGGCCTAAAATGGACCAATCAGAATCGCCCCTTGTTAAACCGGAAGTCCTTCCCTAAAATGCGCTAGCCCCGCCCACTTCTGGCGGAAGTGATGCAACCTCAAACCCGTGCCCCGGCCCTTGTGCAGGAAATGACACGCATTCGAACCCATGTCCAGCCCCTTTTGGCGGAAATGACATGCTCAACCCCAGTGCCCCGCTTCGTGCAGGAAATGACCTAACAGCACCATTTTGTAAGCGTCTTACGCCCCCTCCTTTTCGTACACTCCTCGAGCCCCTGCCAGACCATCCTGTCTCGAACCCAAGTCCCACCATGCTAGGCTGAACTCCTGCATCCCCACCTGTCTCCTGCACTCCCACCATCCTGGCTCGAACCCCTGTCACCCACCCCTCATTCTGTACACTCCTCGAGCCCCTGCCAGACCATCCTGTCTCGAACCCAAGTCCCACCATGCTAGGTTGAACTCCTGCATCCCCACCTGTCTCCTGCACTCCCACCATCCTGGCTCGAACCCCTGTCACCCACCCCTCATTCTCGTACACTCCTCGAGCCCCTGCCAGACCATCCTGTCTCGAACCCGAGTCCCACCATGCTAGGTTGAACTCCTGCATCCCCACCTGTCTCCTGCACTCCCACCATCCTGGCTTGAACCCCTGTCACCCACCCCTCATTCTCGTACACTCCTCGAGCCCCTGCCAGACCATCCTGTCTCGAACCCGAGTCCCACCATGCTAGGTTGAACTCCTGCGTCCCCTCCTGTCTCCTGCACTCCCACCATCCTGGCTTGAACCCCTGCCCCCACCCCTCATTCTCGTCACTCCTCGAGCCCCTGCCAGACCATCCTGTCTCGAACCCGAGTCCCGCCATGCTAGGTTGAACTCCTGCGTCCCCTCCTTTCTCCTGCACCCCCACCATCCTGGCTCAAACCCCTGTCCCCTCTTCATCACCGTGCTCCTTCCACCCCAAAAATCAGTTAGTGTTTATGTAGTGGTGTGTGACCCCTGTAGGCCTGTTGTATAACTGCAGGGGGCATGTGTGTGTTTTTTGATTAGGATATTTTCAGAAAGAAGTATCTAGGAGGGAACCTGATCGTGCAGAGATGTCACAGATCTGTGTGGAGACCCCCACCCCCGAGGGAATTCATCTGCCTGTGTGAGTACCCTTTTTTCTGTTTTGTAACAGTATACAAAATTATTTAACATGCATCTGTAGGACTGTGTCAAACTTGCATCAAAAGGATAGCTTTATGTATACGCATGTAACATTTATAAGCTAAAACGGGGGACCTCTGTGTAAATAAGATGGTTCAGCAGTTTTCTCTGGATAGCATTGCAACAATTGCTAAAAACAAATTATACTTTTGTCATGAATTAGAAAGAATAAAACTATATAAGAAAAAAGGAATACACATACCTATAGTTCACCCCCTCAGCTCTGTGTAGTATCAAGGAGAAGGCTGAAATGAAATGTGTGTGATATTTATAATGTTTTGAAAAATGATATCTTACAAAGAAAAGACAGAATGTAAAATGATAATGTTTCTCTTTCAAAAATAATTTTAAAGCACACAGTCTTAAAAACGTATATACAGCTTTGCTTAGAGTCGTTGCAAAAAAATACACACTTTGTGTGTGTGTGTGTGTGTGTGTGTGTGTGTGTGTGTGTGTGTGTCCGTCCCTCATTAGGCACGTAGGAAAAAGCAATGCTTTTTGTGTATGTTTAAAATATAGATGGACTTTTTGGAGCTCACGGGCCTGTTGGCTGTGTGGTAGGGGTCTTTGTCTGTTAAGACGTGACAAAACATCTGTTGTTCATTTACACAGCCATGGCTACAAAGGCCTATTGATTCTCTTTGGAAATGTGTGTCTCAAAATTTTTGGGATTACAGGGGTCTGTAAAAAAGTAGCTTTATGCTTTTGTTGCAAAATGCCTATAGTTACATTATCAAAAAATTAAAAAGTCATGTAGTACTAAATAGAAAAATAAATGATATGTCTATAGTTACATTATCAAAAATTAAAAGCCATGTAGTACTAAATAGAAAAATAAATGATATGTTACAAAGATTTATATTCTGATTAGTGGTAGGCAAGCAGTTTTACCAAATTACTAATTTAAGGATGCAGCTGCAAAAAGACAAAATTTCTGTTTTACTTTTCAAAGCATAACTTAGGCTTGCACTCCACAGCCTCTCTGTGTTTTAAGATTGATAAAAAGCATCTGTTTTAATTAGACTGTGACCAGCCTATTAGCAGAAAGGCATTTTAATGCCTTCCAGCTGTCGAGGAAGTGAGAAACAAAAGCCTACATTGACTAGCATAGGGTCTTATATAGCCCCTTGGAGAATGGGGAGAGGGGTGTTGGTCTGATGGACAGTGCCAGATGTTTTTCACTACTTGACACATACTTAGTGTGGGTGGTGAGGGAGGGAGGGGGTCTGAGTCATTTTTATATAAGCATTTCAAGATATTGGAAGCCCAAGTAGCAGTTGTGTTAGTATCGCTCTGTCCTTTTGTCTTGAGCTGAAAAATTAAAAATATTCAACAATTAGCCATGGAACCGTGGACTCCTGATGAAAAGCTTATCCAAACATTTAATCGTTTGGCTAATCCCCAGATTACTGCTACAGAAGGTGTGTATTTTTTTAATTAGAAAATAGTAGATGCTGCATGTTTTAGAGTTTAAATGTTGTCTTATAAAAGTTTTAAAAATACTGAAGTAGTGACAGGGGGCTTATTTTCTGTTTTTAAATAGAACCGCAGAGAAATCCTGGAGGGGTGAGGCTGGCTAACCCCCAGATTACTGCTACAGAAGGTATTTATTTTATCTAGAAATAGTAGATGCTGCAGGTTTTAGAGTTTAAATGTTGTCTTATAAAAGTTTTAAAAATACCAGAAGTAGTGACAGGGGCTTATTTTCTGTTTTAAATAGAACCGCAGAGAAATCCTGGAGGGTGAGGCTGGCTAACCCCAGATTACTGCTACAGAAGGTATTTATTTTTATCTAGAAATAGTAGATGCTGCAGTTTTAGAGTTTAAATGTTGTCTTATAAAAGTTTTAAAATACTGAAGTAGTGACAGGGGTTTATTTTCTGTTTTTAAAACAGCTCACAGACAAACCCTACAGGTGTGAGAGGAAAAGAGATCATTACATGAACGTGATGTTTTCAAAGGCATGGCAGAATTTCAACTGGGTCAGTGACCAGAATACATATAGCATAACTGAACAAGATATACAACCACCTACGAGCAATGTTTTAAGAGTCTCTGCAGCTGTAAATGAACCAAATGTGCCAATAAACATTGTACACCCATTTAGGAGCAGCGGCTCAAGAGTTTCTGACCAAAGGTTTCAAGAAAGTGACATTGACATGATCAATATTGGGAAAGCCTATATTTTTAAAACAATTGATTGTTTGTGTAATGCCTTGGTAATTGAGGGCAGATTATCTAGTGAGGATTACGATCATCAGCTGCTTAAATCTGAGCTTTTTAAAAGTTCAGCTACTGTACTGAACAGTGTGCTTGGTTTAATCAATATTTCCAAATGTTCAATCAGAGAACTGAAGACTGCGTTTAGTGCAGCCGTCATGTATGAAAAGTACAGGGGCTTGGAGGAAAAAGCTGCCAAAAACAAAGAACAAAATACAAAGTGAAAGCACAGAAGCTCTCATAAACTGAGTACAAGGGGTTGCATCACTAGCAAAATGAAAAAAAATAACAAATGGGGTCAAAAAAGAAAAATCTGGGTAAAAAATAAAACAATACGAGAAAAGTTGATCAGAAAAGTAAAACATGCTAGGAAAATAGTGCAGCATAGGTTGTTACAAAATGTTACAAATGGTCTGCAGTCTGAATTAGAAAACCATGATGATCAGGCTAACAGGGCGCCCCCTACAGTGTATTTAGAAGCTGTACAGGAATATGAACGCAGTTTAAAAAAATTTAATGCTACAGAATTTCATCAAAGATATAAGTTTATAAATCTAGATAAAATAAAATCTTTTACAGAGGCTATTGCAGCAATGCACCAGGCTATAGAAAGTTTGTTAGACAGTGTGAAGAGAAAAACACAATATGGGGATTTTATACAGGTAAGATTAAATGCTGCTTCTTTGAATCACCCTTGTTCTCAAGAAAGACAAGTCCAAATGAACTAAATGCTGCAACCTTCTTAGATCAGATAGCTGATATGCTACAGAGCAATACTGAAGTAATTACTGATTCCTCTATACATCTTGTGATAACGACCATCAGAAACCACCAGGGGTCGGGGGTGGGGGGGAGACGGACACTGAAATCCATCATGTATAGCAGGATTTTACAAAAAAAGAGACGATACCTGATTGATTTAAATAACAGAGACAATAGTTTGTGTTTTGGGGGCTCCATTCTCACACTCTTAAATCCACATATGAGTGACAGTCAGTTGTTGAACAAGGCTAAAATATTGTATGCTGAGCTAGGTTTGTCAGACCAAAGCCCTGTCACTTTTAGTGATGTGTCACAGTTTGAACGCTTTTTAGGAGTCAAAATTAAGATTTTATATCATAATGAAGGAAACTACAAACATTTTCAACAGGTCCAGAAAGATTTCCTAAAACACTGTTTGTATTATTACATGAAAAACATTATTATGGCATCACTGATGTAAAAAAATTCATAGGCATCGGTACCTCTGTGAATATTGTGATGTAGCCTACAGCCATAAGGGAATCATATCTGTGCACAACAGTGCAAAGTTTGTTCCACCCATGTTGTCTCGAAAAAGAAATTGGCACAGTATCTTGTCACAAATGTAAGAAGATCTGTAGGTCTTCAGCGTGCCTAGAAAGACATTTAGCTAGAGCTGATGGTGATACAGGGTCTTGTAAATCCATGAAACTGTGTGAACAATGTTTTGTTTTTTACAAGGGATCTCATACATGTAAATTGATTCAGTGTAGCAGATGTGGTTCTTTCATGACAGCCGACAAGCATCTGTGTTACATGTCACCACTCACAGTTGTAAAAAGCACTGAGAAATATATAGTGTTTGATTTTGAAGCCACACAAGAAACCGGGGTGCACATACCAAATTTTGTGTATGCTAAGCAGTTAGATGGGAAGAGGTCCTGGGAATTCGAAGGTGAAGATTGCATAAAAGATTTTGTAGGACATTTTATTGATGCCCCATTTAGACACTACACATTTATAGCACACAATGCCAAAGGCTATGACAGTTACTTTATCATTAGCCAGCTAGTCAAGGAAAAGAATTGATATTAAATTGCTCACACAGGAGGAAAAGTACTCTGTGTCACAGTGACATCCCTACACATCAGATTTATTGACAGCCATTGTTTTCTTCCTTTTAAACTAGCAAAAATCCCTGCAGCCCTTGGATTTGAGAATGAGATTGCTAAAGGCTACTTCCCCCATTTTTTTAACACCAAGGCTAATGAAAATTATGTAGGACCCCTGCCCGATGCTCAGTTTTATGGTCCTGAATATATGTTGCCTGCAGAAAAGCAAGAGTTTTTGCAATGGTACCTAGCTAACAGACATAGAGAATTTAATCTGAAAAGAGAGCTTCGCTACTATTGTCAGTTAGATGTTGAAATTCTTCGAAAAGCCTGTGTCAGATTTAGAAATGAAGTACTGGAGATGACTAGGAAAAGTATTTTAAAACACTCAGACGATGATACCGTGGAGTATGAAACAGTATCCTTAGACCTTCCAGTACGTCACCATAGCCTCAGTTTCTATGGCGATGTACAGGTTTCTGTTTTTGAAAGAATGCACTGTTGCTGTTCTCCCCCCAGACAACTACCACAGACAATTGAAGAGGTACTCCACACCTGCTATTCAGTGGCTTATGTACATATCTGAGAAAGAAAACATTTCTATTCAGCATGCGCTAAGGGGTGGTGAATTTAAGGTGGGTCCGTACTTTTTGGATGGCTATTCAGTCATAAATGGAATACCCACAGCATTTGAATTTAATGGTTGTTTTTTTCATGGCTGCAACATCTGTTACTGTGAGAAAGATAGAAACCACATGACAGGGACTAGTTTTGGACAGTTATTCAATAGGACCATGCACAAATTTCATTTTCTAAAAAGACAGGGTTTTGCAGTTAGAGTATTGTGGGAACATGAATGGAAAGCAATGCAGACCACGGATCAGGGCTTGAATAATTTTTTGAGGGACAGGCAGCTACCACAGCCACTCGAACCTAGGCAGTCACTGTTTGGGGGGAGAACAAATGCCATTTGTCTGTACTATAAGACACAGCCTGATGAGAAAATACACTATTATGATTTTACCAGCCTCTACCCTTTTGTTAACAAAACCAAACAGTATCCGGTCAGTCATCCTGACATCATTTATGACCATTTTGATGACCTCACTCAGTACTTTGGTTTAGCAAAAGTAAAAGTCTTACCCCCTAGAGGTCTTTTCTTTCCAGTGTTGCCATCCAGGATTGGTAAAAGCTCGTGTTTACATTATATCGTGCATGCACTGAAAATAGACTTCAAACAACATCATGCACACATGATGAAAACCATGATCACTTACTGGTACCTACTGTATCGTAGAACTAAACCTGGCACTGGAAAAAGGCTACAAAATCATTAACATTTATGAAGTTTGGCATTTTAAAGAGTCATGCACAGAGCTTTTTGCAGATTACATCAAGCTGCATCTAAAAGGCAAGCAAGAGGCATCTGGTTTCCCTTCATGGGTCAAAACTGAAGAGGATAAAGTCAGGTACATACAACAGTATTTTGAAAGGGAAAATGTACATTTGAACCCTGCAGCCATAACTGTTAACCCTGCAAGAAGACAGATATCTAAACTGTTTTAAATTCTCTTGGGGTAAATTTGGGCAGAGAGCTAATTTACAAACGCAGCATAGTAACAGACCCACAGAAATTATTTCAATATGTCTTCATCCCTATTTCGATATCTCATGGTGCTTTTCATCGATGATGAAACAGCTTGTTTAGCTGGAAATATACCAGCATCATTACACAAATTCCAATAATATCAACATATTTATAGCTAGTTTTACAATGGCATATGCCAGAGTCGAACTCTACAACCTGCTAGATAGGTTACAGGACAGAGTGCCTTTACCACGACACAGACTCTGTCATTTTTAGTCCAGACCGGGTGACTAGGCACCCCTCTGGTGATTATTTGGGAGCTGACCAGTGAAGTTCCTGCTGATGAACACATTACAGAGTTCGTTTCTGCAGGCCCAAAATGTCATGATTACAGGCTGTCCAGTGGTGAGGTTGTTCTTAAAGTGAAAGGGTTTACCCTTAATGTAGCCAGCAGTAAACACATTAATTTTGAAAGTCTGAAGGACCTGGTCTTTGACTATATGGGGTCACAGATCTCTAAATAAATTACCGTGGAGTCAACCCAGCATTGTTAGGAATAAAAAGCAGTGGTCCCTTGAAACAAAACGCTGTCCAAGACACAGAGAGTAGTTTATGACAAGGAGTTTTACAAGACAATTTTAAAACACTTCCTTACGGATACTGACTGTGAAAAATGGATATCAGGTTTGCAGCATCCCTTTACTTGTCTGTTGGCTGGCCCTCTAATAGTGGGAAGAGCTTCTTTAAAAAACAGTTGTTGGAACATGCTGATGCCACTTTATCACACAAGCCTGAAAATATTGTCTGTTTCTACAGCTGCTGGCAACCTTTGTATAATGAATTGCTGTTAAAGTTCCCTTAGATTAAATTTGTGGAGGGTCTACCGATGTCACTAGCTGACAATGATCTCTTACCCCCGGAAAGGTAAATTTTGTCGTTATAGATGATTTGATGGACTCTGCCTGTCAAAATAGTGAAGTGGAATATGGGTTTACCAAGTACAGTCATCATAAACAATTGACAATATTTTTAATTATCCAGAATGTGTTCTGTCAAGGTAAAAAGCAGGACCATCACACTAAATGCCAAATACATGATTCTGTTTAAAACCCCAGAGACAAGCTTCAGATCACAACACTAGCTAGACAAATGTATCCTGGTCAGACAAAATTTTTCTTAGAAGCTTTTGAAGATGCCACAAGAAAGCCTCATGGCTATTTACTGGTTGATTTAAGATCCAATACACCAGACGAATATAGACTGCGTATGGGGTGTTTTCCCTGACTGGCCTGTGGCATATGTCATAAAAAACACATTCTGCTTCTAAAAATATTTGATACTGTATTGTCATTATGTCAAAAGACTGCAGAAATCTGTCTGTTTTAAAGTTACTAGTAAAGGCCTCAAGCTTAAAAAAGCTATTTATGTTCAGCCTCTGATGATCTGATATCAGCTATAGCTGAGATAGCCTTAAACACTCTCAGAGGAAATATTCCACTGTCAGCAAAGCAGTTAGGTGCTGAAAAAAAACGGAGAGTTATTAAACTTTAAGCCGATAAACAAATAACCTTAAAAAGGAAAAAGAAATAGAAAATCAGACTGGTGGCTTTATAGGAACTCTGCTAGAATTGCCATCCTTTGATCACAGGTCTGCTGGCTAACAGATAATGGATTTTACACAGAAAATGTATTTGGTACCTCAGCAACAGATGGATCACATTAAAACTAATTACCCTGATCAGGATATGAGAACAGTTGCAACTAACAGTTTGGACACTGACATGAGAGCTATACTGTCCGGACTGATTTATAAGACTATGACAAAGCCAAGAATGTACTCTGCTGTGTTACAACGCTATCTGACTTTGGTAAGACAAGGAGAACAAGCTAAAACCAGTTTGACATTACTCATGCCTGAAAATGAATCAATGTCTGACCCCACGGTCATGGCAGAGACAGCTTCTGTACCTAGTACTATGGAAAAGACATTTTAAGTAGTGTTTTCATCGGTTCAAAACCAATGCTGAACTTTTGTTAAAGCATATGTCCAAGAACAAGGATATTGTGTTTTGGAGTGATAAGGGTGAATTAATGTATAAAGGCACTGTTGTTTCTGGGTCTCACATGGTCGATTTAGTAAGAGCGGCTACAGCCACTCATGCAATCCCTGACCACAGAAAGCCAAGGGCTGGGATGTTTTTGTCAAAGCAATGGCTGAGTTCAACATACCCACCTCAGTGTTTGCTCACTCAGCAAACAGGAGCTATGTGAAAGGCTGAAATCGGTAGCTGGTGCAAAACAGCCACAGCCATCTCCAGTTAGCCAATGGTCAGTGACGCCAAAGCCAAAAGTCTTTTAAGAAACCTGTGGATCACTATGTAAACTTAAAATGCAATCTCTATGTATAGATGTTAGATACCTCAATGTATGCTGGTACAGCATATGTTGAACATTTTATCTCATATTAAATATGTAATCCTACCTCCAGTGACTGCTCATGTACCTGAACCTATGTTAGCCATTTACCTCATACTGAATATGTAATCCTGTTTTACAAAAAAAGTGTTCATATTGATGCATGTTAGTCTACTTCATAGTTAAATATGTTAACATGTTTTTTTAGAAAGATTGCTTATAATTCTACCTCAGGGCTATGGCGTATATAGTGTGCATTTTTTAACAGGAGATGCTTTTGTTTTATTATATCATATCTATGATGTCACCACTGATGCTTATTGTATTTTATTGCCAGTTTTTACAATAAATGCCTTTGTATTTTATATATTTGTCATTATTGAAGACATTGCATATCTTATCCATGATGTTACCACTGATTTTTGTTGTATTTTATTGCCAGTTTTTTTACAATAAACACCTTTATATTTTATATATTTTTGTCATTATTGAAGACATTGCATATCTGAAAATGTTAAACACAGCCCCACCCCAGTTTAAACACAGCAAACAGAGACACACAATTATGAGTGTTTATATATGATTTTTATAAGTGACTGGTTTTGAATAAAATGACAAGCTGCTGCATATTTTAAATTCATTACAAGACAAACAAGTCTGAACATGTTGCCACGTGCCACTGATACGTGCCCTGACATGTTCAGATGTCTGGAAAAGTGACGCACAAAACTAGTTACCATGGCATCATTTTTCAGCAAATCATTAGAGTACATTTTTAAAATCTGATCATAAGAAAGTCCTTTGCATCTGTGGTGTAAGAAAATATGCAGTGAAATCCATGAGTGGTAGAAAAGGTATCTTGTAACTGTGTGTTTAGGTACAAAATGTTGTTTGCATTTCTGTTTAAAAAAACCCAATAGTTTTGCATGATTGTCAGGATGAAAACCGTAGCTGTCAAGAACTCCCCAGTCCCATTTTCTGAAATGTATACGGCTAACCAGTGCTGTCCAGGGAGGTCATGGGGGTCAGTATTGATGACTAGTGCTGCGGGGAGGTTTCTCAGTCTCTCCTTGGGTAGCAGATCACAGGGAAACACGCCCAGAAAGCAGTCACGGTGTGGGTGTCACTAGTTACAATTTTTCCAGCTGCTTTGTGTTCATTTTAGGTTTATCATATAATCAAAATGACATTTCTTCTCTGGTTTATCTCAATGACATTATCAAACACTGCATAGATAATGAGATTAACTGTTTGTGGAAGGGCTTCTGCAAATCTGATCTCAGCTCTGAGGTTCCCAGTTTTAATTAAAGAATAATGATCAGCACATTCTTGGTCCGGAGTGAGATCAAAGGCAAACAGGGTGTACCCTTGGGTAAATTCCTGACGGTTAACTAAAAGCGGTCGATCTTTCATAGATTTCCCCGCCGCTAGTACTAGATTAAAATATTCTCTCACAGCATTCCCATTTCTAAAATCTGGCTGCAGAGGTTTAGCGGGGATTTGTTCACCGTCCAGATACAGAGCCACAAAATTAATGTTATAATGCTTAAAGTTAAAGGGGTTTTTAGTGTAGGAACCACTAAAAGCATCATTGTCAACAAATCCCATGACTATCATTTTTGGCAACTGTCCCAAAAACAAATTATCTTGGTTGCAGACCCTGCTGCCTGCAGGGAGGCTGAACACTTTCATACCCACTCTGTCTATAGGTTATTTAGCGTTGGAGGTGAGCAGGGCTTCTGAGTGTCCCAGACGGACTCCGGGGGTCACTTTAACCCTTTTGACAAACAGAGAGACGGCCATGACTTTTAGCTTATAAGGCTCAGCATCTCCACTCATCAGGCAGAAGCTGTCCCTGTTACGTGTCAGTTTAATTTTAATATCCACGCCATTCAGCATCAGTTTCTCTTGAAAAAACAAGTCTGTGTGCAAGTGTCCCAGCAGTTCTACCCCTCTACTGAGATGTGTGAAGGAGCTTCTTTTATTAAAACCTACATTATCACCATCTCTGTCTGTGATTTCATGTTTTCCTGGAGTGTCTTTGTAAAATAACCCTGCAGTAAATTGTGTAGAAAGGGTCTCTTCACTGAAGTTCAGCACAGATTCTATGACAGCCCTGTAGGGGTAACAGTTATTGCTCTGACTGATGAGCCGATCACCGACAGTCACATCCAGCTGACTGAAAATGCTGCCACTGGGTAGTTTATAAGGCACTTTGGCCTCTGAGGTATATCACTACCATCCGGCCTAGTGATTTTGCAAACCAGGTAAAGAAGTGTGTTGTTTAGATCCAAATAGTCTTCACCAGTCCCTGCTATATAAAATTCAATTGGTGAGTTTTCTGAAAGGGCAGCCAGAGGGGTATCTCTACATAAATGCTTTTTCAATGCTTGTCTGTGGGAGAAATGGTAACAAGTCAAGTTCTGATTTTGTGCATTCTTCAGAACCACAGTGCACGAAAGCCATGTTTTTAGAACAGGTCTCTGCTTTTTACACCCCCTCAAAGATCCTTTTGCCTTTGGCGTTTTCTTTTATGTGAAGTTTTGCGTTTTGAAACACCTCTTTAAAGTAGCGGGGGCCGATGAAAGCGAAGGGTGTACTCTGCGCTTTCTCTTTACCTCTCTTGAATACAATCAGCCCTGAGCCACCCTGAGTAGGCTTATCACCCCTGACATCTTTTGAGTGACGACCTAGTCACATGCCCCACAACATCCTTTGCAACATTTTAGCTAGCTGTCTGTAGATGTGGTTTGCAATTTCAAACCCCCTTCTTAAAAATGGAACTGCTTTTCTGAACAGACTACGAAATATCCCTCCTATACCAGAACCATACATAGTAGGAAGACCATGAAAGCCTGGCAGACCGTATCCTGCCTGTGCCTTGTAATAGCTTCTGTACAAGGCAGGGTCCCCATAATGTCGAACAATCACCATCCTTGTTTAAATTTTAGAGCACTCTCTGGGGGCGAAAATGCAACTTCACGATCACCTTTCCAAATCGAAATGGTACAGGTTCATTTTGATCATTCTTTATTTCAATAGTGACTGTATCGATCTGATGTTTACTGACTGTTTGATAATGGGGTTTATCGTAGGTCACGGTCACTATCTCATTGTCTTGGCCCCTGATGGGTACGCATCTCAGCAAAGGCACTAGACTGTCACCCACTATTTCATGTGTGATAATGTCAGTGTATATATATATAATGTGTAAAATCCCCATTAATATCTGGAGGTTCTTTGCAGATTCTTCCTACACCTACCTCGAGTCTGCTAAAACCCAAAAGGTACTGTAACTGTCCATGCATAAACAAAATACATTTGATGTCACTGTCAACGCTTATTTCTCTCCGACGTTTGTTGTTCCAAAACCACTGGCAGTTCATTTACTTCAAATATGCTTTTATTAATTTGAGCAATAACACCAGCCATGTTAGGATAATAGCCGATGGATTTTAAATGCTGCTGACTCAGTAAAGGGTCCAGTTGGTGGTGTTTTTACTGTGGGCTACGTTTAGAGGTTGATAGAGCATACTGAACCTGTTTTTCTGTGCAGGCACATTGTCCCAGGCATGAGGGTACTGAATTTCTGCTAAGCCCACTTCCCATTCACCAGGTAGTTCAAGCGTTTGTGGTAACTTTACAGTAAAAGTGGATATAGTATTGTTGGGGAAAATGTTGTGCGATGCATTGCTGGGCAATGTAATATAAAATCCATTTTGAGCATATTAAGCCTTATCTGCTTCTAATGTCCTGAACTTGTGTTGCCTCAACCCAGCTATTAAATTTATCAGGCCACCCTCTCACTTTACCAGATACCAAGTTTTTCTGCCACGCTTTTCTCCTTCAGTATTTTCTGCACCCTGTACACACGGTCCTCATCAGGTTCAATTTTTGCAGCTCCTCTGCGTAAAAAGTACCTTTAATGTCTTCCCCTGTTAGTCTTTTAGCTTATAGGTGGGCCTCTGTGTCTTTAAGACCTCCGTCCAATAAATATCTCATCTGTGTCGTCTGTTCATATCCCTTTTCAACACCCCTTTAGCTTAGATAGTCTCACGTGATCATCTTTCTGAAGGGTACCTTTGTTTTTGCCAAGAACAGAATTACTAGATAGGATCTTCCATACACCCAGGGCATTGAAGGGTTAACATCCACAGGTCTGTGTTTAATGCTTCTGTGATAAGTATGGTTATAGCTGTGCACCAGGTCTGAAACACATCTGTATATCTCAAGTATTCTGGCTGTAAAGTAACAGCCACATGCGTGACTTCAGTGTCCTATTAAATCTTTCTACAATGCTGGCCTTAACTTCATTATTCGTCACAAAATGGTGTATTTTATTTTGTTTAATAGGTTCTTTAAGGAAGCATTTAGAAACTCTTTACCCTGATCAGTCTGCAGCTTCTGAGGTGTGCGTCCAGTTTTAAAAATAGTTTTAAAGGCTTGCATCACGGCCTTGCCTGACTTGTCTCTTAAAGTCACTACCCAGGCATACTTGGACAGCACATCGATGCACGTCAGTATGTACTTAAACCCATTATTGTACTTTGCATATTGACTCATATCCACTAAATCAGCTTGCCATTGTCTGTCTATGCCAGAAACAATGACAGGATTTCTCTTAAATCGGACTCTGGCTGCTTTGTGTAATGAATAGGGCTCCTGCTTCACAAGCCATTCTGCAACACCTTTCCTGGTGACCTCTTTATCAAGTTTTTTTGCAGCCTTATACAGCTGAGTCACCCCTGTGAAACTACCCACTTTTTTTGCATTAAAATATATATTCTGGAACAGGTGATCATTCATCTCCTTCGTCAACACCCGACACATCTGCTAGCTAGCAAAACTCTTGTCACCAGTAAAATAAAATATGTGCTCTTTTTGTTCTTTTAAAACACTATGACAACCACAAAGTGCAATGCATGATTATATTTTATTTATAAATACACACGTCATAACAGTATTTGAATATTTACTTTATAATACATCAACTAATGCATATAGGTTCTACATACAAAGGGATAACACTAT
Source organism: Neoceratodus forsteri (assembly GCA_016271365.2). Lineage (NCBI taxonomy): Eukaryota > Metazoa > Chordata > Ceratodontiformes > Ceratodontidae > Neoceratodus > Neoceratodus forsteri. Next base: position 24,062,942 of record JADMNL010000035.1, on the reverse strand, counting down.
GACAACCACAAAGAGGCAATGCATGATTATATTTTATTTATAAATACACATGTCATAACAGTATTTGAATATTTACTTTATAATACATCAACTAATGCATATAGGTTCTACATACAAAAGGCATAACACTATGACAACCACAAAGGACAATGCATGATTATATTGTATTTATAAATACACCGTCATAACAGTATTTGAATATTTACTTTATAATACATCAACTAATGCATATAGGTTCTACATACAAAAGGCATAACACATGGTAAGCATGCAACAGATTATATAATAATTTTGTTTTCTACTCTTCAATTTTACGCTTCACAATACCCTGAAACAGCAACTTTTGAGCTGTATGTTTTACATGCATTGGCATCGTCCACTTCACCCTTAGTGATGAGGTATGCACAATACATACACACATATGCCATACACCACTCAAAATAATAAGGCTGATTTTGAAGACATTCTGTTACATCAAAATGACATTCACCTTGCATACTGCTCTCAGGTTACTGTTTTCCATTAGGTCAACATAGAATCTCCATACAAGGGGTGGCAACTCTTTAATCAGAGTCAGTGTGTTTTCTGCCAGTGAAGCAGCAGCATCTTCAGAGCAGACATTTAATGCAGGCTGCTTTCCAAAGTATATAGGTTCCTTTAAAATGTCCTTTATCACACGGTACATATGTAGACATCAAGACTGTCTGGAATATTGGAAGCATGCCAATACGCTCCATCTGAAAGTACATTATAATACACTATTTAGGAAAAGCATATGCTAAATCTGGTTTATGAAACACAACAAAAGCGATAAAAGAAGCAAAATTTATGATGTCAGACTCAGACCCCCCGTTCTGCAAACTAAACACTAAAAAGTCAACAGCGGTACAGATAAAACCACAAAAGTGTATTACATCATAAGGGTTATGCATAAATTCTATAGCAATTTTAAACATTGCTTCCTCAAGAGTAGCCCCCTCATCCTTAAAATAATCCACAGTTTCCTTTTGGGGTCCCTCTGGGAGACCATCAAAAAGACCTTGGCATGTCTCTAAAAGTACAGACGGTGCTTGTCCTGTAGGTAGATTTAAACCAGGTTGTTTAGCTCTGTGTCTGACTAGTTGGTAAATAAGCCTCTGGATGCACTGACAGGGTGTTTCCCATCGTTGTATACTCTGGAAAAAACATACATTTAGCAAGTGGTAAAAGCCAGGGTAACAATATGAACAATATTAAATGGTAACAAGTAGCAGTTTTGGGGCGGGGTGGGGGTGGGGGTGTTTTAACAATGAAAACAGTGTTCCTGAATTTCCTTATATCATTTTTAAAGGGTCCTTTTTGACCAGTGGATTATTTCAGCAAGCAGAGAAGCCAGGTTAACAACACGCACAATATCACAAGGTTTTTCTGCTTTGTAGTACACACACACATGGCTATGACGACCATGATATAAAGTCCACAAAGACATTCATCGTCTTCCATGAATATATCAGCAATCACTTTAACATTTCTACAAGTGGTAACACAGATTTATTTATATATTTATCTGTATCCTCCCATACTTCTGGAAGGGCAAACATCATCAGTTCATAGGCTGCATGTATCTCAAAGGCAAATGTCATATTGAGGTGAACCAAACAGTGATGGATGACAGTAATGGCTTAGGATCAGATACATAAACCTTTGGATTCTCTCTGTACTTGCATTCCGCATGATTATCTGTAAAATAAAATATGACACATTTGGTACTGAAATGTTTCCATGTAGTAATTTGGGGAGGGTAGGGGCAGGTGTTGGGGTAATTTTTACAATATAAACAGTGTTCCTGAATTTCTTTTAGAAATTTTTAAAGGAGCCTTTGCTGACCAGATGGCAGGCATCTTTTTAATTTCACCGTCTGTCTGCTGTAACATTTGCATAACTAACCACATGGGGTCATCAGATTTTCTCACATCATTTAAAACATGACTTATAGTTTCCAGGGTACAATTGGTCATATTTAACCCCTGATGCTTCATAGCGATTGTCAAGATCACGGGCATGAGCTGTCCTATATGTATGGCTTCAGAAACATTTCTGTATGCTTCTTTAGACCTTAAGTCATCAAGGACACATGAATGGTTTTTCTGACTCGGATCATCTATCTCACACCCAGGACAGGAATCAACCAATTCACAATGTATTACCCTCTGTATCACTGAAGCAATTGCACCACGGATGGTATGATACATAATGTACTTACAATACATATCGTTGTCAGTTTTGGGGGGTTTACTAAGGCCTGATTTTTCACATGAGGCCCCCTGTCTAATCTCAGTAGAAGAAGAGGGTTGTGTGGTGATCACAGCCTGTTCTGTGACATTTTGAAACATTCTATCGCTCTCTGTATTTCTAACATACTGGTTCTCACACATCTCATTAACAACCACATTTGTATCTTTCACACAGCAAAGACAGTCGAGCAGTAGATTTGTGGAAAGTCGAGAATCCATGCTGTCCGAATATGACTGCTGCTCCATCGCAAATCCTTCAGTCTATTAAAGTAAAACAAAAACAGCATTGGTCCTCTGACTCATTATAGTAGAGATTTAGTTCTACTGCTAACTCACCTCCCTCAGTTATGCCATGTAACCACTCACATTTTTTTATATGTTAAAATGCATTTACCTCATCAAGGCAACTCTTTTCTTCATTTTTCTCATCTTTCTCTTTCTTAGCCTGGGCCTGACTGCTTGTGGCTGCATTATCATCATCATCACCCTCTTGGTCAGAGCGCCCTCTTGGCTCTGTCTTGCATTTCTTTTTCACAACTTTCTCTGATGCTTTTTTTGGCAGTGTCTCACTGACCATCATCTCTGGCTCCCCCTTCTTGTCACTCTCTGTTTTTGGTTTCATAGTAACTTCTTTTTCTGCATCAGATTCACACCCCAGCAACTCTTCAAGGTCTTGCAGTGGTGTCTCTTCAGAAGGACAGTCAGGTTTAGGATTTTCTGATTCACCAAACTGTTCAGCGAGTTTCTTTTTTATGTCAGACACTCTTCCACTCAACAAGACTTGTGTGGGGCATTCGTTTTCACACCTCACGTAGTACACATACGTTGGCTTGGGTTGTGGGGCCCCGACAGCTATCTTCTTGCTTGGCTTTTCATCTCCAGACTTTTCATTAGGTGGTGTGACAATCTGGCTTGTTACAGGGAGGTTGAATTTCTCATTAGGTGGTATGACAATCTGACCTGTTACAGGGATGTTGAAATGAGAAGCGCTTGCCATCTTCTTGCTTGATGTTTTTGATAATCTGCTCCAAGTCTCTAAAACAGAATCTGAGAAATCTCTCAAAAGCTGTGCCTTCTGGCTTCAAATGCAGGGTTTATATAATGCTTAGCAAGATGGACTGCCCCTTGGTAAAACCATCACCACACCCCATCATACTATACATGGTAACGTGTCAGAGGTACATCTGTTGTAGCCCCCCCTTTCAAAACATTATAAATATCACACACATTTCATTTCAGCCTTCTCCTTGATACTACACAGAGCTGAGGGGGATGAACTATAGGTATGTGTATTCCTTTTTTCTTATATAGTTTTATTCTTTCTAATTCATGACAAAAGTATAATTCTTTTTAGCGATTGTTGCAATGCTATCCAGAGAAAACTGCTGAACCATCTTATTTACACAGAGGTCCCCCCGTTTTAGCTTATAAATGTTACATGCGTATACATAAAGCTATCCTTTTGATGCAAGTTTGACACAGTCCTACAGATGCATGTTAAATAATTTTGTATACTGTTACAAAAACAGAAAAAAGGGGTACTCACACAGGCAGATGAATTCCCTCGGGGTGGGGGTCTCCACACAGATCTGTGACATCTCTGCATGATCAGGTTCCCTCCTAGATACTTCTTTCTGAAAATATCCTAATCAAAAACACACATGCCCCTGCAGTTATACAATAGGCCTACAGGGTCACACACCACTACATAAACACTAACTGATTTTTGGGGTGGAAGGAGCATGGTGATGAAGAGGGACAGGGTTTGAGCCAGGATGGTGGGGTGCAGGAGAAAGGAGGGGCATGGGAGTTCAACCTAGCATGGCGGGACTCGGGTTCGAGACAGGATGGTCTGGCAGGGGCTCGAGGAGTGTACGAGAATGAGGGGTGGGTGACAGGGGTTCGAGCCAGGATGGTGGGAGTGCAGGAGACAGGTGGGGATGCAGGAGTTCAACCTAGCATGGTGGGACTCGGGTTCGAGACAGGATGGTCTGGCAGGGGCTCGAGGAGTGTACGAGAATGAGGGGTGGGTGACAGGGGTTCGAGCCAGGATGGTGGGAGTGCAGGAGACAGGTGGGGATGCAGGAGTTCAGCCTAGCATGGTGGGACTCGGGTTCGAGACAGGATGGTCTGGCAGGGCTCGGGGGTGTCTGCGAGAAGGAGGGGCGTAAGACACTTACAAAATGGTGCTGTTAGGTCATTTCCTGCGCGGGCGGGCACTGGGGTTCGAGCATGGCATTTTCCGCCAAGGGGGCTGGACATGGGTTTGAGAATCACGTGTTCCTGCGCCAGAGGCGGGAACGCAGGTTTGAGGTTGCATCCTTCATCAGAATGGGCGGGGCTAGCGCATTTTAGGGAGGGACTTCCGGTTTAACAAGGGGCGATTCTGATTGGTCCATTTTAGGCCACGCCCACCTGTCAAATGACGTGGCACGCGCTGATTGGCTGAAATTTAACATTTGACGAGATATATGAACTTATACTACTAGCCTCCCCTCAAAAACTGAAATAATCTTGGGCCTCCCCAAAGAAAAATAACATACTGTAGTTTGCACGGTACACAATGAAAAAATTGAAACCCCTTTGGGTACTTGGCTCACATTCAGTTTTTTGTCTTATACTGACATGGAACCTTTGAAAAAGAGCTCATGTGCTCAAAGGTGTCATCTGAATAACAAATAAATAAAATTAATAAATATTATCATTCAGCTTATTGTAACCCCCCAAACAGGCAAGCCTACTTGCTCCACTATTTTCATTCTTGAACCATTGTTACAGTGCCTTCATGGGTCAGGCTACTTTCTCTGTTTCCTCTCTAAAAGAAATAACCTTCCTACGTACTTTGCCTCTCCCGCTCCTAAGCAACTTCTTGGGGATTGCTTTGCTCCTTCCTGCTGTTGCTCTTAGCACTTCTATGCTCAACCTTTATATCTGGGCAGTTCTGCCATCACTCTACAAATTGATCAATTACCACCACTCATTATTAGTTTATTGTTCATATTTGTTTACACTATTGTTCATTGTGTATTTCTTGATTGTTTGCAGTTACCTTTTAAATGTATTCACTCCCTACTCTTCGCGGTTACACCTGAAATGAGCCTTGGCTCATTCACCTTCCTTATCACCTTTTAGTAAATAAATACATAAAATTCACCTACTCTAATCCTCTTTCAGTTTGCTTCATCTCTTCACACAAAATATATAAAACTCAAAATTTAAATACAGTACTTTTTCACACTTGCTTGAGCCTCCCCTGGAACAGGTTGGGGCCTCCCCAAGGAGGCTGGCCTCACCATTTGAGAACCCCTGCTCTAGCCCCAGGGTTTATGCAAGATCAGCTGGAACTGTCTTAATAACAAATTCTGGCAAGAGCCGATAGGGCTGTGAAGCGCTTCCAAATGACGAAAGTTACACGTGTGTAGAAATTATTCAACGCCCAGGTGTAACTTGGCCATATGTTGGAAGTGGTGCACCAGATTTTCAACATGGCCTTTTTTGGACCCTTCCTCATTAACAGTGCCAGTGTCATTTTGTTCAATGTCCCAAAAGGTGATTGTGCTGACCAAACATGCTATTCTGCGCCACAGGTACGAAAACACAATTTGGGCAGGTTGTGGAAAATGACAGCTGTACAGTTGTGAAGGAGGTGCACAAATATGGCTATGTTAAAAATGTAAAGTGAAAATATTAAAAATTAGCGATGTTAGGGGCGTGTGTAGAAACTGCGCAGCATACGCTCATAACGCAGTGATTTTTTGGAATTTTTTTACTAAATTTTCAACATGGCCTTTTTTGGACCCTTTCTCATGAACAGTGGCAGTGTCATTTTGTTTAATTTCCCAAAAGGTGATTGCACAAAGCAAATGTGCTCTTCTGCACCACAGGTGCGAATACATATTTTGGGCAGGTTGTGGAAAATGACAGCTGTACTGTTGTGAAGGAGGTATGCAAAAATGGCAATGTTAAAAATGTGGAGTGAAAATATTAAAAATTAGCTACGCAAAGAGCATGCGTAGAAACTGCACCATGCACGCTTGTAACGCAGTCATTGTTTGGAATTTTTTCACCACATTTGCAACATGGCCATTTTGGGACCCCACCTCATGAACAGTGGCACTGTCATCTTGTGAATCAGTCCCAAAAGGTAATTCCACACAGTGACCGCAAAATCACCTTTCAGGACTGAGTAACAAAATGACAATGACATTTTCATGAGGTGGGGTCCAAAGAACTCCATGTTGAACATTTGGGGCAAAAATTCCAAAAAAATGGCTGAGATATCAGCATAAGTTGAAAATCCCATTGAATGGCTGTACAGCATGCTTACCTTTAATTCTTCAGTTTGCGGCTGTGCTTTGAAGAGTGCAGACGTGTTCTGGTCCAGAGAAGATGACAGTGCTGACCTCTGAAGGTAAGTATGGTGTAAGGGGGACTGTGGGGGTGGGAGAGTAGGGAGGGGAGGGACTGCAGTGAAGATGAGGGACCATTTTCAGTTTTACAGGGGAAAAACAACTGACGACGAGGGACTGTTTTCTAATTTTCAGCAAAAGAAACAAAAAAAATGATAACATTTCACCACACTGGAGTGGGCTTCCAGTGTGGCACATGAATGCCGACATGGGGATTGGGCACCCCATTTCAGGCATGAATTGGGCAGAGGGGTACAGGAATGCCATGAGGGACCATTTTCTACTTTACAGAAAAAATAAATATCTGCACACTGGGGTGGGCTCCCAGTGTGCTGTGAGATGTTGGGCATGATTTGGGGAAGGGGGTACAGCAACATTTTGCCACAGTGGGGTGGGCACCCAGTGTGCCACATGAATGCTGACATGGGGATTGGGCACCCCATGTCGAGTATGAATTGGGCACAGGGGCACAGGAATGCGATGAGGGACCATTTTGTACATAACAGAAAAAACAAAAATCTGCACACTGGGGTGAGCTCCCAGTGTGCGATGAGATGCTGGGCATGACTTGGGGAAGGGGTACAGAATACATCGAATGGCATTTGCCATTCACAATAGGATGGCACCTGCAAAACTGTGCATGTGCATGACCCTGTGCATGCGCACGAGTCGTGCACATGCACAGTGCATGCATCGGAATGCAGAAGTAACAGCCGAAATAGTGCGGCTATTATTTCATACACCAATCATGGTGGATGGCTTTCAGTTCCGTTGGACTTTTGAAAGTATACTTCCAAAAGTCCAATAAAAGAGATTGTGAGATTGGCCGTTTTCAGAGCTAAAAAGCTCTTGCAAAACATCTGTAGGCTCCACTCACAGCCCTAAAAACACCTAAAAGGCTCCTGGACACTACTCAATCTAAGGATTAATTGCATTAGTTATTGAATCAAACCTAATCAAACAAAAAAGATTGCACTTTAATCAAACAAATTTATTCACCTGGGCCCTCAAAAATTCTGGAGGAGCCCAGGGGTCCTGTTTGCTTAGAAACTCTGAATTTACACAGCTCCATGGGGCTAACCTTTTTCTGTTGCACACCAAGGAGGGGGACATTTCTTAAGAGCAGAATTTAGAAAGGAAAATTTTTTTCTCAGCTCAACACAGACAGGATAATGATCTTTTACAAAGCCAGAGCTGATGTTTCCAGAAGTGTGAAGCTCATAAGACCCACTTCTATGGTTAAGTGCCATCCAAATAAACTTCTCATTTTCTAGGGAATCTGAACCCTCTTTTCGAACTGGAGGGCTTCTACTCACATTGATCCACTCTCTTCAGCCAGGGAAGCGAAAAACTGCTCTCTGCTGTTCCCTGGCTTTCTCACTGCAGCCCAAGTGACATGGATGGTGCAGCCTGCTAGTACTCCAGTTGCCACCATTTACTCAGAAACCAATTTTTGCTGCCCCGTCTCTGGTTTGTACACCTGGTCCCAAGGCCCTTATCACTCTGTGACCTCTCACTGCTGCCCAGAATTGGTTTCATTACACAAGATCTCAATTCATTCAGTGGTGGCCAAAGCTGCTGTCCACAAGCAGTCTCCCTAACATTTATCTCCCTGTGCTCGAGCTGACCAAACCAGCATGGGGAACCCAAAGGGCCTTCTATGACCGACCTGAGAAAATTCATTTGAGTTCCCCGAGGCATGTTCCTCCAAAGAGGCCCCATATGTGTAAAGGCTTCCCCCAGCCCCGCCCTTAGTCCCTGAGCTACCCTGCCACACTGGGAAAAAGAAAGGCCATAGCTACTGGCCCCCTTCTGCGGGAGCCTTGCCATAGTCCCTGCAGGCCAGGCATCCAAAACTCCTCTAGAAGTCCCATAAACATCCCTCGTGGCCTAGCCTACCTTCCTTCCTATCTACTACTAGGCTTTTCCTACCCAGCCCCCAAGAGACCTAGGACCCTGAATCAACTGCTTCTGTGGCTATTCTCCACCACCTATGGAAAGCTCATCCCAGGACCTGGCTCTTCCATGCTGCATTGCCATCTTGCCTAATGAAAGAGGGTGGACTCCCCTTCACACTGCTCTAACAGGGCTTGATCATCTGCTCCTTCTCCTCACTCCCTCTTCTCACTCTCTACCTCCTCATTTTATATCCCCAACCCTTTGATGCTCCAAGTGGCAGCCCACAGAAAATAACTCTCCCAGGATACTCACACAGCTACCTAAGTCTAGATGAGAGAGTAATGTGGAACATATGTGGGTGGGGGAGACAGTATTAAGTCCCTAAAGAGAGACACACACACACCCTCAAAATTTGAGGGGGGCTTACACTCTCCCCCATTCAGGAAAGTATTCCTTCCTGGGAACAATGGCAGGAGGCCCAAAACAGGCACCCCAACCAGTAGCCTGGGTATGCGCACTCCCTAGACCACTGACAAGATGTCTGAAAAAGGCCTAAGGGACAAAACCTGCCTAAACCCCCAAATATTTATTTTTTATTTATTTTACTTATTTATTCATTCTTGGATTAGAAAATATCTTTGCACACAGGACAGCTCATTTACAAAGGTTCTATTTACAAATACCATCATCCCTACACCTAACACCCTAACTTTACCTGTGCCAGGAGGTACAACACTTAATAACTGCAACCACTGTAAAGAATAAACATTTTAAACACATGCACAATCAAAGGATTCAAGAAATTCAGCCTGGATGTCCATTTTAAGGTAGATATTGATAACAATATTCCTATGACCCCTCCAGATTAGACCATCCACCATAATAGTTGCAATAACACTACCCATGCACATTTCAAACTTACACTATGCACTCTTCCAAACATACACCACTCTTACATAACACACAACAGCAGCAAACATTATGATTTTTACTCTTTTAAAGATTAAAACTCAATCTAAGTAAGAAATAAGTAAGTTTAAGAAAATAGTTTCTAGTCCTCTCTTTTTTTTCCTTTCTTCTATACAGTTACCCTTGCCTGCTCCAGACAGTAGCTTCCTGGTACAGTCCCAGGGTCCCTAAAGAAGCTTTTAAGTGGCAGGTCCACCTCCGGGTGGGAAATAGAATTCAGGGTCCAGCTTGGCAGTAATGTTCCCAAAAGAGTCTTTTGCAATGATATAATACTTTACCCGACACCCAGACAAATCTTGGACCAATACAAAAATCCTTGAACAATGTAAGTCCAGTCTGGGGCAGTATGGCACAATGACCGTGCTTTTTGAAACAGTTCCTGAAATGGACAACCTTCTGCTCCCTGTTGATGTTTCAACTTTTCTAATTGCTCCTTGTAACCCCACTCCTCACACGTTTCTTCTATGACGTCCCCACATCTCTCAGATATATAAAGGTATTTCAACTGTGGGTATTCTGTTTGCACTCTTCTTCTAACCCATCTCTTGGCCTGGCTCCACTTAGGCAAATCTCTAACACTTGTTCTCTGAGTCATATCTGACACCAGCCAGTTTCCCTTGTGATGCATTAGATTTAATAGATCACTGTGATTTAGTCCATCCATCCTGGACCTGAGGGGTTTTGAGCAAATCTGAAAGTGAGGGGTGCGGTCAGTTAAAGTGATCACAGAGTGGTGATATGGCTTTGGAATTGCATGATATATCTCATAGTCTGAAAACTGAAACTTTTGATTAATCAGCTTCTTTTCATCAAAACCTTTGTCCCCAGAGACCACTTCTCTCTCAATGGTCACACCAGTGCTGGCTCCAGGACCTCCTAGCTTAATCACTGGTCTGGTTCTTTCAGGTGCTGACACAACTGACCTTGCAGACAGGGCTGGTGGGCTGCCCCAGACAGGGACTGAGTCGGGGACCCCCTGGGCACTGGAGAGTCACCCACAGAGGCCCCTGCCCCTCCCTCTGCCATGGGGATAGTGGGCAGCTGGTGAAGAGGGACAGTGCAGACATCTATGGCCCACATTGCCTCCTTGATCCCTCCCTTCAGCACCACCCTTTTCCTCCACCAATTCCACTATAACATCTGAGGAGGCTTCAGATGATTTTTCCTTTACTGGGGATGGGTCTTCCAGAGAGAGCACCTCAAACAGCCCTGGCTCCATGCTTCCCTGCGACTACAAGAGGGTCCTTCAGAAGTGCTAGAACAGTAACCCCAATAGAATACTGGTAGGGCCCAGTCAAAAATGCCTCCAGGAGCAGAGCTGGAGCAAAGAGTGCAGATGGGATACCTCATGATGCCCTCCCCCCTAAATCCACATCTGACATAGTGCTCATCCGGTTGCCCTCTCTGTCCTGCATTACACAGCCAGGCAAGGAGCGATGTGGAAACCGTAGACAATGGCTCCTCAGGGGAGGCACATCCTCCAATTTAAATCTTCTACCAGCCATTTTAAAGGGAGGGAGTCCATTCGACTGTAGCCCACCACCTTTCTCACTACTAGTAGCAAGAGGGTAAAACACTGAGCTCTTACTTTAATCCAAGTTCTTTTTACTTCACTCACTGTTATAGGCTCTTAGCTCTCATCTGCACATCTGCACTCTCCGCTCCTCTGGTACAAAATGACACCAGCTCTTCAGTCTGTTTTCCTCTCACAGAGCCTTCAACCAATCAAATCACTGGAAAATCACCACGTGACTCACAGTCATGCGAGAGCACCACACAGAGGAGCGCATGAGGCCTAGCACTGGAAGGGTGTACCACCATGCCACCACTAGAATGTTTACTGTGCCACACAGCCCAGGGATGCCAGAAACATACCCGCCAGCCCTTCCGTCTGAGAATTAAATTAAATTTGGATGTGGGGGGTGCAAGAGATCCCAATGTGTAACCCACCCCCTTCCTCATCTATCTAGGGGCCGATGTTCCCAAGGAAGGTGGTTACCCACAGAAATTCTCTCCAACAACTCTCTTGAAGATTTTATTGAAGCAAATAAATTTATCTTGCCTGGCAGATGCAGGCCCTTCACCACCCTGATACTATCCAGAAGGAGACATCAAATTCATTCTGCAGCTGGAATTCACTCACTCCTCTGCCCCCCCACCCAGTTCCTGGAAGATCAACTGCAGCTGTCTTAAAAAACACCTTCTGAAAGGCTCATGAACATTACTCAGTCTAAGGAACAATTTCATTAGTTATTGAATGAAACCAAATCCAACAAAAAGTCTGCACTTTTAAAGAAACAAATTTATTCACCTAAAAGATTCTGAAGGAGCCCAGGGGTTCTGTTTGCTTAGAATCTTTGAATTAGCACAGCTCCATGGGGCTAACCTTTTCTATTGCACACCATGGGGAGGACAATTTTTCTTAAGAGCAGAATTTAGAAAGGTAGATTTTTTTTCTTAGCTCAGCACAGACAGGATACTGATTTTTTACAAAACCAGAACTGATGTTACCAGAAGCGTGAAGCTCTTAAGACCCACAGGCATGGGTAAGTACCATCTAAATAAACTTCTCATTTTCTAGGGGATCTAAACTCTCTTTCCAAACTGGAGGGCTCCTATTTATATTGAGCCACTCCCTTCACCCAAGGAAGCAAAAACCTTCTCTCTGCTGTTTCCTGGCTTTCTCACTGCAGCCCAATGAACACAGATGGTGCAGTCTGCTAGTACCCCAACTGCAACCATTTCCTCTGAAACCAATTTCTGGCACCTGCTGTCTCTGGCTTGTACACCTGATCCAAAGGTCCTCATCACTCTGTGGCCTCCCACTGCTACGCAGAATTGCTTTCCTTACACAAGATCTCAATTCATTTGATGGTGGCCTCAGCCACTGGCCCAAGCAGTCTCCCTAAAATTTATCTCCCTCTGTTCAAGCTGAGAAAACTGGCATGGGGAAACCCAAAGGGCCTTCTATGACCCACCTGGGCAAATTCATTCAACTGTCCCATGGCTTGTTGCTGCAAACAGGCCCCATATGGGTAGAGGCTTCCCCGGCCCCCTCTCTTAGCCCCTGAGCTGCCCTGCCACACTGGGGAAAAAGAAAGGCCACTGCCACTGGCCCTTTCTGCAGGAGCCCTGTCATAGCCCCTGTAGCACTGGCAGCCCATGCATCTAAAACTCCTCTAGAAGCCCCCTAAACTTCCCCTGGGGCCTAACCTACCTTCCTTCCTACCTAAAGTACTAACAGGCACTCCCTACCAAGCTCACAAGAGACCCAGGACCCTGAATTGACTGCTTCTGTGACAATTCTCTACCACCCACAGAAAGAAGTTCAGTCCAGGGCCTGGTGCTTTGCTGCTGATGCTGCCTAAAGACAAAGGGGGAAACTCCCTTCACAATGCCCTAACAGTGCCCAATGGTCTGCTCCCTCTCCTCACTCCCCCTACTCACTCTCTACCTCCCCATTTTGTATCCCCAAACCTCTGCTGCTCCCAAGTGGCAGCCCACAGAAAACAACTCTCCCAGGACACTCACACAGCTACCTAATCTTGGAAGAGAGAGAAAAGTGGAAAATATGTGAGGGGGGAGACAATATTAAGGCCCTAAAGAGAGACACAAGCCTCCTCAAAATTTGAAGGGGGCTTACACTCTCCCCCAACCAGGAAATCATTCCCTCCTAAGAATCATGGCAGGAGGCCCTAAACAGACACCCCCAACAAAGTAGCCTGGGTATGCGCACTCTCTAGACCACTGTCAAGATGCGTAAACAAGCCTACTGAACAAAACCTGCCTAAACCCCCCTACATATCAGCATCCCTACACCTAATGAGAGAAAGGTTGAAAACAGAGGGTGGAGAGACAATATTAAGGCCCTAAAGATACAATCTCCCTCAAAATTTGAGGGGGTGTTTACACATGTAATGAATAAGGTTTGTGTTGAGGATATTACATGTAATGGTCAGGGTTTGGGGTGATTACACCATGTAGTGCTGTGTGGAATTGTCAGATGCTGGTGGAGTAAATTTTGCTGAATTTTTGAAATTCTACCAAAATTCCACTGACTTTAACTGGAAACAGAATGGTAAAATTCTGTGGAAGGAAAATGTAGAAGGGGATTTTCCGCAATATCTTTGTGGAATTTTATTCTGCAGATCTCAATATTTTCTGCAGAACTGGTTGTGGAATGATTTTCCATGGAAAAATCCTGTTCTGTGGAATATTATTTTGTGGATGTAAATATTTTCTGTGGAAACTGTTGTTCAATTTCAGTTCAGTTTCAGTTTATTGTAAAGGGATAAATTCCATTGAGCATGCTCATTTCCAAGGAGGTCCCTTTTACAACATACTCAAATGCACAATTTCACAATTTACAATAAAGTAATGTACAGCAATGATACATTAATGGTACAGAAGAAAATATAAGGCAGCACTAAATTACATAAACCTCAAAATGCAAGTAATACACATATTAATACAGGGAATTGAGTAAGAGTCTAACAGCTGGGACTAAATAACAGTCTAATAGTACAAAAATACAAAAACATGGGGGAGATAACAGAACACTAGGTAAGATGAGGGAGGGAAGCACAGAAGAATAAGTGCTAACAGTAGATCTATAGAACATAAGCAGGCATAACAGTAGATAGGGAAACTAAGTGCACTGACAGGTTTCAGTGACATAATTTCTGACCAGCTTGTTGAATGCTTTTTATGGAATTAGAGCGCACAGTTTTAAGAAGGTTTGTAGCGTAATTCATATGGTAGGAAAGGAAGGAAATAGTTAATTGACACCATACCAAAGCAGGTTTGACATTTGGGCACATTCAAAGAAATATATGAACATGTCCTAAGAGCGTATGCACTACTTGAACAAAATAGGACTGATGAGATATAAGGGGGCAGCCTGTTTAGTAGTGCTTTGTAAATCCAGGAGTAAGTGTGAATGAGTGTCCTGGTAGTTAAGAGGACCAATCTACAACCTCATGCAAGGTACAGTGGTGAGTTCTCACTAGAGTGTTGATTATAAAGCCAATGGCCCAGTGGAAGAGTGTGTCCAATTTGGAGAGATAAATGGCTGCACTGTTATAGAGAATGTCGACATAATCAAGAAGGGGTATGAAGGTAGTCTGTACAAGCCTGGTCCTAAAATCCCTGGAAAATAAGGATTTGTTTCTGAAGAAGAAATCTAGTCTTTGTTTTACATTTTTGGTGATGGCACAGATGTGTGAGTAACATAGAAACATAGACTTAGATGGCAGATAAGGACCACTTGGCCAACCCAGTCTGCCCATTTCCCTACCTATTGGATAAGCTGCAGATTCTAGTTAACCAACAGCCTACTTCCTGCAACCCCCCACTATAATTGCCTTATGTCTGTCCCATGCATGTTTGAATTCCCCCACTGTTTTAGACCCCACAACCTCTCCAGGAAGGCGGTTCCATGTGTCCACCACTCTCTCCATGAAAAATAATTTCCTCACATTACCCCTGAGCCGTCCCCCCTCTAACTTTAAATTGTGCCCCCTTGTTCTTACACATCTCTTTTTCTGAAATATGCTATCCTTCTGGACTTTGTTGATTCCCTTGAGGTACTTAAATGTTTCTATCATGTCCCCCCATCCCTCCTTTCATCAAGGGTATACATATTAAGCTCTGTCAGTTTCTCTTCATATGGTTTCTGATGTAGACCCTGCACCATTTTAGTTGCCTTCCTCTGGACTGCTTCCATCCTGTCTATGTCCTTGCATAGATGAGGTCTCCAAAACTGCACGCAGTACTCCAGATGGGGTCTCACCAACTGTCTGTACAGAGGGATAACCACTTCCCTTTATCTACTTGTGATGCCCCTCCCTATGCATCCCAGTATCCCCCTGGCTCTCCTTACTGACTTCTCACATTGCTTACCCACCTTCAGGTCATCTGATATGACTACACCCAGATCCCTTTCTGTTATTGTTGTTGTTGGTACCTCTCCTGCTATTGTGTACTCTTCTCCTGGATTTTTATTTCCCAGGTGCATTACTTTGCACTTCTTTGCATTGAATCTAAGTTGCCATATGTCTGACCATTCCTCCAACCTTGCCAAGTCCCTTCTCATCCTTTCTACCCCCCCTTGTGTATCAACTCTGTTACAGATCTTTGTGTCATCTGGAAAGAGGCATACCTTTCCTTCCAGACCCTCCGCAATGTCACCTGTAAAGATGTTAAAGAGGACTGGACCTAGTACTGAGCACTGAGGTACTCCACTAGTAACCCCCCTTTCTTCAGAATGTGTTCCATTCAATGTTACCTTCTGTGTCCTGTTGTGCAGCCAGTTGCTACTCAGGCTACCACCCTGGGACCCACTCCCAGGCTGGCTAACTTGATTATTAATCTTTTGTGCAGGACTGTGTCAAATACTTTGCTAAAGTCTAGGTAGGCCATATCCACAGCCCCTCCCTGGTCTATTACTTTGGTCACCCAGTCAAAGAAATCGATTAGATTCATCTGACATGACCTTTCTGCTGTGAATCCATGCTGCTTTGGGTCCTGTGCCCTGCTGACCTCTAGGTACTCAACAATTCTTTCTTTCAGAAGTGATTCCATCATTTTCCCCACTGCTGAGGTCAAACTAACAGATCTGTAGTTTCCTGCTTCTGCCTTGCTCCCACTTTTGTGAAGGGAATCACATCTGCCCTCCTCCAGTCCTCAGGTACCATCCCATCTTCCCATGATTTGTTAAAAGTGTGGTTAGTGGTGTCACTAGGTCCTCCCTTTAGCTCTTTTAGGATTCTAGGTGAATCCCATCAGGCCCCATTGCTTTGTCCACCTTGAGTTTTAGGAGTTCTTTTCAGTACTCTTTCTTCTATAAATGGACTGGTGCCAACCCCACTATCCAGAGTGCTTCTACTGTTTGGTTTATGTAACCTCCTCTTCTTTTTTGTGAATACTGAGCAAAAGTATTCATTCAGTATCTCTGCCTTTTCACTGTCTCCTCTGCCCACCTCCCTTCTCCTTTATTAATCTTCACTATCCCTCCCTTAACCTTTCTATGCCCCCTAATGTACCGATAAAAGGTTTTATCCCCCTTCTTAACTGAGCTGGCTATCTTTTCCTCGGTTTGGGCCTTTGCTTTTCTGACTGCCTTCCCCACTTCTTTCTGCTTTAATTAATACAGTTCCCTGTCGTGCTCCATCTGTGAATCCTTATACTTTTTGAATGCAGCCTTTTTCTCCTTAACCTTCCCTGACACCTCTTTTGAGAACCATAGTGGTTTTTTATTCTGCTTTGTTTTCTTTATTTGTTTCACACAAAGGCATGTTGCCTCCATGATGGCAGTTTTGATTTTCCTCCATTGTTCTTCCACCCCTCCTTTCTGGCCATTTGCTAATGCATTCCTCAGGTATTCACCCATTATGCCAAAGTCAGCCCTTCTAAAGTCCAGTATCCTTGTCTTTGTATGGCTTGTCTCCATGGTTGTGTTTATTGTGAAGCACACTGTGCAGTGGTCGCTTGTTCCCAGATGTCTACTGACTTCTAAGTTTGTGATCCTTTCTCCATTTGAGAGTACCAGGTCTAATATTGCTCCCTCCCGAGTGGGTTCCACCACTAGCTGTCTAAGGCATGCTCCCTGTAGGGCATCGAGAATGACCCTGCTCTTGGATGTGGCTGCAGTCCATGTCACCCAGTTAACATCTGGCATATTCAGGTCCTCCATCAACAGTATCTCCCCTTTTTCAGCCATTTTGAGAATGCTCTCTATCATTTTCTTATCCATTTCCTCCCCTTGAGATGGGGGTCTGTATGCAACCTCTGTGCGGATTGTGATGCCATTCCCTGTCTCCAAGGTGACCCAGAGTTCCTCTTGTCCTCCCCCTTTACTTTTTAGTTCTGTAGCTTTGATCCCATCCCATATGTGGAGAGCTACTTCACCTCCTCTTTTACCCTCCCTGTCCCTTCTGTAGATTGTGTACCCTGGTATGTTGACATCCCAGTCATGGTTCTCTGTGTACCATATTTTTATGACTGCCACAATATCCTAGTGTTCCTCTTCCATCAGGGTTACTAGCTCTGGAAGCTTGTTTCCAAGACTATGGGCATTGGTACTCATTGCCCTCCATTTAATGTTGGCTTTATCCTTTTTTACCCCATCCCTGCTCTTATTGCCCTTGCCCATTTTTCCATTTGCCCCTGTCCTGCCCTCTGTCAAGCTCTGTACCTCAGTGTTTACCCTACTACCTGCCATGTTTTGTGGGGGGAGGCTTGAACTTTCCTGTTTCTATCAGCACCTCCCCTTGGCTGGTTTAAAAGCTTGCCAAGGAAGCCTTTAAACCTGTCACCTAGGAGTGTGTTTCCCTTCCTGGACAGATGCAGACCATCATGCCAGTATAGACCTTCATATCTCCAGGTGGACCCCCAGTCCCCAATGAAGCCAAAGCCCTGTGCTCTGCACCAGTTTTGCAACCATTCATTAAACTGCATGGTGTGCAGTACCCTAGCCTCACCCCTGCCATAGACTGACAGCACCTCTGAGAAGGTTACCGTGCTTGCTACCTGTCTGAGGCCCCTCCGCAACTCCACAAATTCATCCTGCACTGCACTGATCTCATGCCTAGCTAGGTCATTTGTCCGAGGTGGACAATGATATCTAGTTTCCTCTCCTGTGATGCTGCTTCTGCAGTCCTGAGGATTTTCTTCCTGTCCCTCCAAGCCATGGCACCAGGCAGGCACCTTACTTTCCTCTCCTCTCCCTTTTCCAGGTCTACACCCCTAACAATTGAGTCCCCTATCAGAAGCTGTTTCTTTCCTTTGTGGTGTCCCTTGCCACTCTTTTGTGGGTCTCCCTTGTGGATGTCCCCAGCATTTTTCTTGGTCTCCAATGAGGGTGTCATCATAGAGGAACCTTGATTTGCCAGGCTGACATATGATTTGTGTCAAGGTGCAACTTGGGGGCTACACCTCTATTCCACCACCCTCACCCTCCCCGAACCTACTGTGGTCCATCTGCTCTTCACACATGGCAACCTCTGAGGCAGTGGTTGTGGAACTGCTGCTCTTTGGGTGGGGGAGGCCTCCTTAGTCCTTGCCAGTTCAGCCTGGAGGTGGGCAACCTCCTCCCTCAGAGCTGACAGTTGCCTGCAAATAGGGCAGCAATGCAGGTTCCAGAATGTCTCCTGGAAAATTTCTGCCCCACAGCCAGTGCATTGCACCACTCCCAACATGCCCCTCTTCCTTATAATATACAATGAGTAATGTATAATTTTTTTTGGTGTGTGTGTGTACTTACCCTGTATGCACTGTGCTGGGTAATTAAGAATATGACAGTTCTGCTCCAAGACCTGTTGAGGAAGTGATGTCCGAACCTTGGTTATAAAGGAAATGCCATGCCTGGGGTGGGTGGGGTGAGGGGAAGGGTTGGTGGATAGGCCACAACCACTAGTGACTGTTAGAAACAATCAAATACACCACTGTTCTACCACCCTGGTGAGTACTGCCCTTTATAGTAAGTCAACCAACACCACAATGTACTAGACCACTGCTCCTACACAAACCACTCTACTGAGTCCAGGGATAAAAACGAACTCACTGTTCAGCCAGCAGGACACTTCTAAAATATTGCACAAATATCCTTCCAAATCCTATGTGTCTAGCACAGAAATCAAGCAACTTCAGTTGTATTTTAACCCCTCTGGTTATAAAATTACTACACTTTAATGGAATCCTGAAATTCTTAATGCCAATAAGAAAATAATGAAACTTTCTGTAGAAAGTGTAGCTTACCTTCCTAGTCCCCTACAATATTATGTTTTACCAAGTTCCAAGTTCCTCAAATGCATTCTAGTTTGTTCTCTGCAGTATAGCAGACAGGTGGAAATCAAGTATAAAACCAAGGTACTTCATGTTTTTTACCACCTCAAGCGTCTCTCCTAGGGGAGTGGTTATAGGCATATTGTGGCTTGATAAGGGACAGCCTGAATGGGCATTGGGTGGACAGAAAAACATAATCTTTCTTTGATTGGCATTAAGAAGCAGGTTTGATAGAACATTATGCTGCAGTATGTTAAAATTGGCTTGGAGTGAAGTACAGACTTGGCCGAGAGCTGGCTTTGTTGTACTGTATAAAGGACTGTATCATCCACAAATGAATGGATATTGGAATCAGTAATGCCTGATCCAATGTTATTAACGTAAACCAGGAACAGCAACGGACCTAAAATTGATATTTGATGGACTCCTCTTAAGAGAGGGAGTAGTGAAGAAGAGGTTAAATTATGTATTCATACGTCCCCTGGAGCTACTTCGCTGTTGAAAACGCAGTGGTTTCGTGCTTCAGGTGAGTGAGAACAGCGATGCGAAGCTAAGATGTTCTGGCTAAAGCTAAAGGCAAATGAAACCACTTGTTTTCGCAATGAGTGGTTCCGGGGGATGTATTAATATATTATTGATCAAGAACGATCAGTAATATATATATAAAAAAAAAAACTTCCCAGAACGTACCCGTTTCCAGGGCATCTGCGCATGAGATGCACTTCACAGAATAAGAGTGCTTCATGCACAGGGGAAAGGAGAGCTCTGATTGTTCGGGAGCGCTCCCTTGATCTATGGTAATCTTAATTTGTTGTTGTCTGTTGTCCAGATACCTGTAGCTGGCAAACTAGGCTACCACTGAGTTGGACATACCGAAACATTTGAGGCTGTCAATCAACAAAGGGTGATCAATGATATTGAAGGCCTTACTAAGGTAAAAAAATACCACCCTGGTGACATGTTTTCTATCCACAGCGTCAAACCAATCACTCGTGACTTTTGACAGAGCTGGGACTGTGCTATAGTGTGATTTGAAACCCAATTGGAAAGGGCTTAGCAGCTGATTAGATTCGAGGAATGACCTAACTTGGGTGCTGACCAGTTTCTCAAGGATTTGTGAGAGGGCTGGCAATATTGAAATTGGCCTCTGGTTGTTAACATCACTGGGGTCATCAGACTTAAAAAGGGTACAATGCATTCGGATAGTGAAAGATTGAAGAAATGAGTAACTGGTGCTCTAATGAAACAGTGACTCAGTTTCAAAAAGAAGGGGTCTAAGTTGTCAGCATCCCCACTCTTTTTGTCATCAAGCTTAAGCAGTTGCTCTTCAACCTACTTGAAGATAATGGCCAAGAAGGAGAAGGACGCGTAAGATGACAGCTTAGATGGAGTGGCCACATGGAGAATAGAGGGTCTGAGGGTGGCTAGTTGGGGAGTCAAAGGTGAGGTCTGCTGTGGCAAAATGCTCTTTGAATGTGTCGAGAATTGTGGATTCATCTGAAATCCCACATGGTAGTGTCTCTTCATTTCTCCCTTGCCAAATCCCCTTTCCCCTCTTCCTCCCCCTCTCCCTCCTCCCCTCCACACTACCCACTGGTGAACTTTGATTTTTCCTAGCAATCTGATGGATTTTTGACTACTTTCTAGTCTCCCTAGTACTGTTTTAGCCTTGTAGGTCTACAAATTTTCTAATCCCTGTATAATCAGTGATTTATTGTATAGTTTCCTGAATTTGTGATTTTATGTTAGCCATTTGTGAATTCCAGTGTACTATTGTAACCTTCTATTTTCTACATGTAACACTGCTATCCTGCTCCATGCCTGCTGCTTAGATGAACTATGTGCCACAGTACGTGGCCTGGGTCATGCCTAAAAAAGGTCCCTGGGATCAGCGCACCTACCCAGTCACCAAAGTCATAAATAAATAAAATAAATGAAGGTGCTCCGATGGGAGATAGTGGCAGGAAGGGATGGGGGGCTTTATTACCTTCTATTAATTTAAAGGTATGCCAGATCTTAGATGGATTCCCATTGGCTGATTCCAAGGTATTTAGGTAGAAGTTTTCTTCTGTAGTTCTCACTAGTTTTGTACATGCATTATGACAGATCCTAAAAGCTGTCTGATCTGCATGAGATTTTGTGCATATGGCTGTGGCCCATAATTTATCTCTTTTGATTAGCATTGATTTGATTTCTGGATTAAACCAAGTGCAAGATGTTTTTTTTTACTCTGCAAGTTATGACAGGTGCATGGATATCGATGATGCTGGTAATGGTAGAACTGAAAATGGGCAGAGCCTCATTGATTGATGGGGCTAAATAAAACTGTTGCCAATTAATGTTTCTCAGATCAGCTAAGAAATTAACAGGGTTGAACTTCCTATAGGATCTTTTGGTAATAGTTGTGTTGGACCTGAGTGACTTAGGCATGTTTCTGATACAAACTACTATATAGTGATCACTAAAGAAGTTATACCAGATGGCTTCATGGGATATCTTGTGTGGTCTGTTGGTCAGAATAACGTCTAGGAGGGAACCGAGTGAATGAGATGTGTGGCTAGGCCTGGTTACTTCTGATACTAATTGCAAAAGACCTAAGTCCTCATAGACAGTCTTGAAAGGGGCTGATATTGGGGTGAGCCAATCCAGGTTTAAATCACCTAAAATTAATGTCTCATTTGTGTTGGTGTCTAGAAATTGGTGAAAGTGGGAGAGGATATCCAAGTATGCTGACAGCGGTTGATAACAGCCAATTATATTTACTGATGAGATAGATAGCTTTAGGGCTAGGCACGCAAATTGATTAGGCTTAGAAATTGATTTGAGGACAGAGACAGTGTATTTCACACTTGTAACCCCTAGGTGGCACTACCTCAAGGGATACTACCCCTGCCTGCATAATCAAGTGCAGGTTAAGGGGTCTGGGTACTGAAAACAGGTGCCTCCACCCAGAGGACAGGGCTATTGGTAGTGTAGCTGCCGTGGGTACAGCCCTCCAGGACACTGATACCCCCCTCTTGTCTGGCTAGTGGCCTGCCCTATTCCAAGAAATACACTGTAGCAATCAACACCTGAAGACAGATTTAGCCCCACACCAGCTGCACTTACCACCCGGGTGGGTTCAGCTGGCTCGTCCCTGGAGACCTTCTGTAAAATAAGGTTTAACACAACAACCAACAGTATTTCAATGCAGTCTGTACAGAGGTACACCACAACCAGGTTCAGTGCAAAAAGATTTAGATCTGATTTATTTAGGGGCAGTAACAAGAAAGAGGGTGTAATCTAGTGCTTCATTCGGTTTCTGATTTACTCAGATTGAGCATGCATGCCACAAAGGGTCCCTCAGTCACAGTCACACATACTCTGGGTACCCAGTTCTAATTACAGGCTAGCCTGAAGTGTTGCCAAGGGTAGGCCAGCATTGCAGCTGTTGTTGGGGCTCTTAGGGAAGAAAACACAACATGGCGTTTTTAACCCAAATTTGTAATCTGGAACCGGAGGGCTCAGTTCGTGATAAGCAGTCAGAAAAATTAAATCAGATAACACACTTTGATTAGGTTTTTGTTGTTGCAGGGAGCTACCCTGTGGTTTACTCACGATACCCAGACCAGGTTGCAGGATGGATGAAATGGGAGACCTCAGGTTGTAGTACTGGTTTGCCAGGAGAAGCAGGGTCCACACGATTCACTGTGGTGTTCTTCCTGTTCGATGGTGTTCAGCAGTGAGCCGAATCTCCTGGTGGGTCTCTTGTTGGGTCGAAAACTCTGCAGCATGAGCTGCGATCCAGGCTGTGGTGTTGAGGCCCAGACCGGTTGAGATGAGCGGATTCAGTCCAGTAAGAGTGGCTAGATGTGACCTCCAGCAAGCAGGACATATTCAAGCAGTGGGGAACCAAATCATGACTCATTATCAGCGTTCAGCACTCTTATAGTAAAAAACAGAAATACCACAGTTCGAATGACAGTCTGCTCACAATGTACAGGATTTTTCTGCACAAACCGTGTGCTCTGTGAATGTGGTGAAAGTCCTGACAGGCCAATTGCACAAATGCTAGTCTTTGTTCCTCTTCAGGCAAAATTGGTCACAGATCAGAAGATGAACACAAATTTGGAGAAAGTCCGATTTAGATAATTACTCTCCTCACCCAGGAAAATGGTAACAGGCAAGCCAGACGCAGCCTTCCTGCTGATTTCCCCTGTGCACTAGGCAGGAGCAGCTGCTCAAATCTCTCAAGCTCCTCTCATGTGCAACTCCTATCCTAGACTAACTCACTGCTGCAGGCAGCACGGGACTTTCCCAGTGATCCAAAAGGTTTAGTTGGTCAATCCATCTGTCTGTCACAGCTTGAGCTCCTCCTTCAGGTCCATTTAGGCACCAAAGGGTGAAAACTACAATTCCTACAGAAATTCACTCCCACAAGACCCCTGGGGGCAGGCTCCATTGTAGGGCCTCCAAAGGTACTGATTGGTGCAGACTGGCAGTCCAGAACCAAGATGGTGGTGCAAATAGAAACAGTCTTTACTGCAAATAAAGGCAGGTTAGACAACATGCATTTTCATTATCAGTAAAGCAGATAAACAGTAAACAATTACTGTATAGCTGGAAATATTAGCTTTCAGCTTATTTTTGCTATATTAGCTTAACTGACAAAAGACCTAAAATAAGCTGATCTCTAATATTACAGGGAGCATAGTGCTGTAACTACACATGAAGCTGACATGCTAATTCAATCGGGTGCTAAATAGTACTACATCCCTCTCCATGCTAAATAAAGAGGGTGCTAAAAAAAGCTGCTATACAGTATATTTCATGCTAAGGCTTCCTCTGCGCAAATAGCGATAGCGAGAGGATGCAAAATACAGCAGCCCAGGCGGGACTCAAGCCTTAGGACACTCAGCTGCAGCCTAGATTAATTATTTTCTACAAGAACAGCCCTTCTTAAAGTGGCAGGCATGGAGGCTAACAGGGTACTCACATGCAAATGACTAGCAAATGATTTAAGACACAAGTCACCAGCCTGGCAATGGGCATTAGGCAAGCCCAGGAAGATACTTTTGGGAACCCCATTTGTAGGGGGTTACACCCTGATATATATAGCCACTCCTCCACCTCTTGTGGGTCTACCTACGTGGAATAGTGAGTAGGAGGGTAGGGATATAGCTTGATCTGAGGTTGAGCATTTTAGCCAGGTTTCTGTCACAACTAGTACATCTGGCACAGAGTTGGACACCCACGCTTGCAATTCTCTGAGCTTCTTTTGCAGGCTGCATATGTATGTAAGCATCATTTTGAGGCCCTTAGTTGTAATGTAACACAAAGAGGTTAGTGTCAAGGGTCGTCCAGGATTAAGTTCTACATTGCCAGAACATAGGAAAAGCATTAATAGAACTTGTGAAAACCTGATTTTGAAGGTAATAATGAATAGTTTGTGATGGGGAGCGAGACTGTGAAGTACACTGTTGGCCCAGAGTCTGTGGGGGGCAAGATAGCAGGGCGAAATTGCAACCAAGAGCGAAATCGCTTTGAAATTGTATTGTACTCTGTACACTAGAGAGAGTGACAAATTTCTGGTGAGCATATCCCAACTCAGGTGGGAATATGAGGAAGAGAGTAGATTCAGGATGAGGGTGTACACAAGATCAAGCTTCTCATGACACTTATACTAGGGCAATCCTGAAAAGGACAGGAGGTCTATATACTTTGCTGGAACAAATGGTGTGCCGATAATTGTGAAACTTTGGGGCAAAGGCTGGGAACAGTATATTGAGGTCTAGAAAAGTATCTTTGCTCATGAAATCTGGCAAAAGGTGCTGAACAAATAAGCAAATCTACTAAAGGCATCCTGGTTAGAATCCTATCGATGGGCGGTATGTGGACAAGCCTGACAAACCAATCTGTGGCACAGCTAAACAATTGCCAGACTAGGCAGGTTGGCGGGGAGAGGGGGAGTGATTGTGGCAGATTTAATAGAAGCCTGACGTGTCTTGCACTAAACAAGATGGCAGTTTAACCCTGTAATGAAGCACCACAGCTCAGGGAATCCAGGAAAAATATCCATTCAAGCAGAAAACCTGAAACAAAGTGTAACCCCTAGGTGGTGCTATCCTGTGGGCTACTACCCCTGCCTATGTGACTAGCATAGGTTAAGAGACTTGTGTTCGGTGAATGGGTACCTCCACACAGCGGTATGGTCTTGGGGTAGCGATGCTGCTTTTGGTATAACCAACCAGGATGCTATAACCCCCCCACCAACCCCTCTAGTGGCCTAAACAGTATAGCAACAAAACATTCACATGTACCAGATGGCAGTAATAACTTGCTCACACCCCTTGCACTTACCACCAGGGCTGGATCCTCTGCAGCTGCCCTGGAGCCCACCTGTAAAATAAGGCCAGTGATACAATAAGACAATGTCACTACTGTATCCCCACCATGAAGGTACACACTAGCCAGATTTAAATGTAAAAACAACAATCTGATTTATTCAGGGGCATGTGAACAGGAGTGGTGCATGAATCTAGCAAATGATTAGCAGATCTGAATAATTCAGGCACAGCGAGTCCCTTTGATACGGTCACACAACCCTGGGTACCCAGTATACAATAACAGGCTAGTCTGAAGTGTTGCCAGAGGTAGGCAGGTGTTGTGGCTGTTGGGGCCCTTAGGAAAGAAAACAATTAACATGTACAACAAACCAGCATTTGTAATCCAGAGCCGGATGGCTCAGTTCGCTGTAATAAACCCAAACAAGTAAATTAGATGGCCCACACAAGAGATTGCAGTTTTGTTCCAGGGAGCTACCCTGTTTGAACTCACACTGCCCAGACTGAATGATGATGCGATGAAATGAGACCTGATACAGATGGCTTGGTGAAGCAGGAGGAGAATTCCCTCATTGTCCTGGTCGAAATGCTTGTCTTTGGGATGCAGGAGCAATTCAACACTGGCCGAAAACATGCAAACCAAACGTCTTGAACTAATTGGCAGTGCCAACACTTTGGCAAACTAAGCACATTTATATGTAAGGCTCGGTCTTCCTCTGGTCCTTCCAGCCAGCTCGCAGGCTGATTCTGATTTCTCAGCTTGGATTCTGCTCGAATCCCCTGCTGCTGTGACCCCAAATGTGGGCCAACTGGACACTTTGGACCTGCAGACTGACCACCGGCAAGTCTAGGCCTGGCAGGCCTAACCCCTGAGATCTGGCAAGCTCCTCAGAGGCTCGCACACTGAAATCCTGGACGAATTTCTCAAATCTGACCCAAATGAGCAATTACCCCTTTTATATGGGGCTGAGTTCCAGAGATTCTGTTGGCTGCCAACTCTGTCTTAAACAGTCCCCAGATGTTAATTGGCTCACTTTTTGGCACCTAGAAATTGTCCCAGTAAATCCCTCATAAGTTTCTGGCATTCTTCCAAGAGCCCCTTTATTTAATTCTGGTTTCCGATTGGATATTGGCTGTTAAAATGGTGGCTGCAGTTTAAGTTTAGGCAGCCTGTATCAATGTCCCCATAGATTAAGTTCTGGTGCAGCCAGGAGTTTAACTCTTATTTAATAATGTCCCTGCTGTCTTGTAGCCTTAACAGTTCTCTTTTAAATGAGTCCACTCTCAATATAATATTTGGTACCCTAAGGGAGTCACTGCTCCCGTAACACACTGCTCCGAGAAACACACTGTGAAGTTCATAAATTTTCATAAGGGCTTTTCGTTGCCCTGGAATTTGCCCCTTGACCTTTGTCTGTGGTAGCCTGGAGGCAGCGTTTTAGGCGGCTGCCGATTTGTTTATTTTAAAAAAATATTTTTCCTTTGCTGCCTGGTTTGTGTCCCCGGTGCCTCTTCTAACTTAATCTGGGCACCAGGAACTACTGGAGAGACATCTTTTGCTTTTGACTGCTATAAGCGGTCAGATACACAGTTCATCCTTTGCGATGGTGCGAGTGGGCGATCTGAGACATGCCGCTCGCTCACAGATGGACTTACGAGCCCCACAGGGCGCTCCCATTTAAACAGGGGACATATGACGATATTGGCTGAGCAGCAGAAGGAGCCATGGAGGAATGGGGTTGCCAGTGGCAATGGGTGAACTCCTGGAGGCAATTTCAGGTAAGGCCCCCCAAATTGGGGGGGGCGTTACACTCTCTCCTGCCTAGGAAAGCTTGGCGTCCATATCAAGTCTTTAACAGATTGGCAACTATTAACACATTACTAGATATACACTTACTAATACTCTATTTTTTTACCATGTATCTATTAGATTCTTTGTTTTGGCAAGACTTTTACCTTGCAAAATCTGTGTGCACAGCGTACAATATTTTCCAAGATATCATAGTAGGGATGCTAGACAAGCATGTGCCATTTACTAAAGTCAGGGCAAAGACAAAATCTTGCCGGTGGTTTACTGCTGATCTGAAGGCCCTATTGATTAACAGAGATTGGCTATGGAAATCTGCATGTAAAACCAAATTACCAACTGAATGGGCTCTTTTTAGGACAGCAAGAAATACTTGTACTAAGATTATCAGAGAGGCTAAGGCAAACTTCTATCATGCTGAACTTGAATCATCCATGAAGTGTTCTTCCAAATTTTGGAAAACCCTAAAAGAGCTAGAAGGCTCCACATCCATAAATTCATTGCCAAAGGAAATTACAACTGGTACCTCTACAGTCTCAGATAGGCAAACAATCCTTGATTTGCTCAATAATCACTTTGCCACTGCAGGTTTAGCCTTTGATCCTTCCCCTGCCAGCAATCTCCATGCTCAACTAGGTGCACAGGACCATGACGTCCATGGCACTAGCATGACTTTCTCTCTGCAGCCTGTTACCTTGAAAGAAGTTGAAGACCTACTGTTACAGCTGGACACCAGGAAAGGTGCTGAGGCTGACATTCTTGACCCTTTCTTCCTGAAGATCAGTTTTCATGTCCTGGTAGTGCCAATCACGCACCTTTCTAATCTAGCGCTCTCACAAGGAAACCTCCCTACCATGTGGAAGACGGCCCACGTGGTCCCCCTATTCAAATCCAGAGACCCCAGTGACCTAAATAATTATAGGCCTATCTCCCTGCTTACCACCCTGTCCAAACTATTGGAGAAAATAATGAGTTCTCAGCTTAGGAACTACATAGAAAATACAAATCTGCTTAATCCTTTACAATCAGGCTTCAGACCACGACACAGTACCATCTCAGCATTAGCAAAGGTGACTAATGACTGGCAGCATGATCTGGATGAGAAAAACATTGTTTGTGCAGTATTCTTAGACCTAAGCAAGGCCTTCGATACCGTTGACCGCGGCTTGCTCCTTTCTTCTCTCCGGAGTATCAGACTGGACCACCTATTGTTGAGATGGTTCACTAATTACCTCGCAGGCCAGTTTCAACAGGTAAAAGCGGAAGCGGAATTATCACCACTAAAACCCCTTTTGAGATGAGAGGCATGCCTCAGGGGTCTTTATTGGGTCCTTTACTTTTCGCAATTTACATCAACAGAATTGATGCCGGCATTAAAGATGTTAATATACAACTCTTCACAGACGATACAGTGCTTTATATTAGCAGATCTACTCATGAAGCAGCCTGTAGTAATCTACAGCAGGAATACAATCAGTTGCAGCTACAGCTCCTAAACCAGAAATTACTTCCAAATGCCAAAAAAACCAAAGCAGTGTTTGTTTCACTCCTTGCTCACGCAACAAATCCATCAACAAATGGAACTTTTTCACAGATTTCTACACTGCTTGGTGAACCCCTGGAATTTGTAACCAAGTTTAAATATCTGGGGGTCTGGATCAACCAGAGACTTTCATTTAATGATCATACTAAGGAGCTGTCAAAAAAACTCAGCGACAGACTTGGTCTCTTCTACAGGATTAAGCACCTCCTTACTAAGGATGAGAAGAAGAAACTGGTGCAAATCCTTGCTTGATTATGCAGACTTTCTGTATAGTCAGGGTTCCGCTTCTGTGCTTGCTAAATTGGATACGCTCTGCCACCGAGCCTTAAGGTTTATCACTGGTCTCCCTACTCTATGCATCATTGATCTCTGTACAGCTGTGGGTTGGTCTTCCCTATACTATAGATGGCAGGGAAACGCTGCCTTATGGACTTATAGTGCCATCATTCAGAAGCTGCCTCCTTATATTTCAGATTGTTGACCACTGAGCATGTAACCAGGTGTGGGCTGAGAAGTGCCTTATACATCTCTCTGACTGTGCCCAAAGTCAGATCATGTTTTGGACAGATATCCATAAGTTGTATATTACCACTACTGTAGAAAAGGTTGCAAAACACTCTTAAACTGCTTCTCCCTATCAGCCTTGCAGCATTTAAATCAAGCTATAATCGCTACTTCAAGGAATCCTGTAACTGTTTCCCCTGATACCTGCCACCTCCCCAGTTAATGGTGTCCTCATTGATCCTGTCCTTGTGCCCTACAAGCTAAATCTTCCTTACTGTCCTCTTATCATTCCTGTCATCTCCATTACCCTGTTTCCCCACTTACTCCACTAGGTTACCGTGTCCACTTGATTCCTCACCCTCTGTCTTGTACTTAACTCTTCTCTTGCTGCCCTCTTATCATCCTGTCCTCTCCTCTACCTGCTCCTACCTCTTCCTATTGTACCGTTCTAGCATGTCATACTAATTTGTGGTATGGTGTATGTTGTCCAATCCTTAAGCACACTCACTATTAAACAACCCTTACTACCCTTTTCGAGTAGACTGCACACTTTCAAATGACATTTACTACCCCCACCTTGGAGAATGTATGCTATTCAATCTTGCACTGTTAGGCTCCACTTTTTCCGGTGGTCTCAAATGGGGTCTTCTCATTACAGTGAGCTCTCTTCCCTCATCCTCTCCCCCTCCCCATTTCCCCTACCCTAGTATAATCATCCCTCATCCCTCATCCACTCCCCCTCCCCTTCTCCTGTTCACCTACCTATTTCAATGTCTAACTTATGAATACACTCTTGCTGTCCTCTGGTCTGATTCAGGTCTACTGTCTAAATATTGTCTGTATCTATGGAAATGCTTATATTTTTTGGTCCTTTTGCTGTTGATGATGTTCTATGCCTTCTTGCTCTTACTGTTAATCTTATTGTTAATTGTACTGTCTCCAGCTAAATTTTGCATTGGCTGGTATTGCTGTAACCTCTGTGTCCTATAACGTATTTTCTTTAATGTCCAGGCCCATCTCGAACATGAGCTTGCTCAGTGATGCTCGCCTGGTTAAATATTTTGAATGATTGATTACAACAGATATATCTGAATAACCTAGCTAGTCATTTTATAACTATACACAAGGTAGCATGCTATCAATTTAGTTGTACTTAGCATTTGGACATCCTAAACATAAAGCATTGTTATGCCTTTTTAAATCCACTTGGTATATCTCGCAGTTTAGAATTCACATTCTTTGCTGTATCACATATTTAGTACAATTGTCATTTTTGTACAATCAGGCATTCCTGGACTATGTTTTATAGTTTATATTGTCTAATTTTTTAAGGCTTATTTTAGTTTTAGAGAATGAAACAAATTTTGTAGCAAATTATGTTTTAATTGTTTGGAGTTGTATATTTTATTGATTGTTATTGTGCTGTGTTGTTTTTATTTAATTGATGTACGGCGCCCAGAGCCTCCGGGATGGGCATCTTTTTAAATAAAATTTGCCTTGCCTTGCCATTTATTTTTTTATTTATTTATGGAATAGAATCAGAATTACAGCCCTTTGAGTCATAGATCACATTTACCACATTTTATCATAGTAGTTTGCCTTATTCCTATGTTATTATACCCCTTGTGACACTGAATGGGCACCTTAATTTGAGTAGGCTTCAAACAGGCATGGAATAGGCATAAGGGAGCAATACAGATGAGTATGAATAGATATGCCTTTGACAGAGCAAAGGCCTATGGCACATTCATAAGGTAGAAAAATAAATGGGCAGACTGGATGGGCCTTGTGGTCCTTATCTGCCATCAACTTCCATGTTTCTATGTTTCTAGAGGCTTTAGTTTGGGTGGAGGCCTTGAACACTTACTTGGGCATGGAATTGGGTGTAACATAGACTCTTTTGTGCACAGCATTTATAGGCAAGTTAGAAGGCTGCCCTGGGGTGTCATATGTGAGCTTTAAGATTGGTTTTATTGATCCTTCTGAGCGACGTGGCAACATTGGCACTGGCACTTCCTATTGAGGCTCACTGCCATTTGTCAGAGGTATTTCCGCAAAGTTGGAATCGTCTAGGACAAATATTTTGGGTTCTTGAACAGCACTTTCATTAACATAAAACAGTTCACTTAGTCTACTTATAGTAGTTCATCAACACTTGCATGGTCACTTGTAGATTCACTACTTGCTTCATTGTGTTCAGGTTCACTAACTGCCATCGATTCCACCATGCAAAGGGATTCCACCTTGTTAAGATCCACGCTGTGAGCATCACTTTCTGGAGGGTCAAAGACAATGGATGAATTGAGATCTGTTAAAACAGCTGGAGGTTCAGAGTCATCACCTTAGTTAATGAAAGGAGTTCCCTGGAACACTCTCTCAAGTTCAAAAGATGGGTAATAGGCAGTACAGAACTCACTTTCATCATTACTCTCAGCATTCTCAGTATCTGCAATGTCTGCAGGATTGGAGACATTATTAAGAGCAACAGGTGGGAAGTAGGAGTTTGCTGATTTTGTTGCTTGGCTCGAGTAGCAGACCTAGTTACAGGGCACCGAGAAGCTTCAATCTCTTGAACATTATTAATTACTATTTGGTCAATAGGAAACAGGTGGTTCCTGCGAACGGTTTTAACAGCACGAGGGTCCCCCTCTGGACGTACTTTATACATAGGCAGATCATGTAACTTGCTGACTACTATGTATGGGATGTGACTCCAGTGGTCAGCTATTTTGTGTTTACCTGGAAGTCCAAAATTTCTCATTATTACTCTGTCACCTGGTTGGAGCTCTTGGGCCTTAACACATTTGTCATGGTGAGTCATGTTGGCCAGGTTCCTCTTTGCTGCCATGGTATTTGCAAGCTGATAGACATGATCTAGTTGATCTTTTAAATTTTTAACATACTGCAGGTAGTTTTCTGACTGACTACCATCAGGAGACACCCCAACAATACATCGACTGGAAGATGAGCTTCTCTACCAAACATAAGGTGGTACGGTGAAAAACCAGTAGCATTTTTCTTGATGCAATTATAGGCATGTACAAGTACGCTTTTCTGTTTGCTCCACTTTAGCTTGTCTTTAGGTTGCAGGGCACCCAGCATATCAAGCAAGGTTCGGTTAAACCTTTCTGGTTGTTGGTCTCCATGTGGATGATAGGGGGTTGTTCTGGATTTTCTTATACTCCTCAGGGACAACAGTTCTTTGATAAGACTGCTTTCAAAATCTCGGCCTTGATCTGAGTGGATATGCTGGGGGCACCGTAATGTATGAAAAACTTCTCAACAAGAACCTTGGCTACAGTTGAGGCCTTTTGATCTTTGGTTGGGTAGGCCTGCACATGTCTCATGAAGTGATCTGTGACTACCAGTACATTTGCAATGCCTTTAGAATCTGGCTCCAGACTAAGAAAATCAATACAGACAAGTTCCATTGGTGCGTTTGTGGTAATATTGACCAGAGGGGCTGCTCTTTGGGGTACAGCTTTGTGCTGAAGACACCTACTGCAGGTTACGACATGTTGCTCGATGTCTAGGCCCATTTTAGGCCAGTAAAAGTGTGAACAGGCTAGATCAAGGGTTCTTTCATTACCCAGATGTCCCTTTTTGTCGTGCAGGGCTTTTAAGACAATATTTTTGAACTTAGCTGGCAGTACTAGCTGTTTTCTCACAATTTCACCTTGGCTACCAGTAAGCTCTCTGTACAGTAACTGTTCTTGAAGTTTGAGTTTAGGCCCCTCTCGAAGTAGTAAAGCAGTCTTGAGAGTCCCTGGACCTCAGTTTGGAGATATATTCCCCTTTTTTAAGGCATCAACTACTTACTAGTCTGATCATTGGATCATCATACTGCTCTTTGCAGATGTCAGCTGGAGTTAGCTGTGGTAAGGAACTCAAGTCTAAAGCTGTGAAGTTACAGTAGGCAACAGGTATACAAGTATCTGGAGATTCCAAGCAATCTGCCAAACAGTTTACAGCTTCAGAGGACTAGATTTCTTCCTGGTCGAACTTGTGCCATAGTGCTTTTACAGATTGCTCAGTAATACGAACCCACTGTTGTTCAGAAGCAGGTCTTCATAAAACAGCATTGGCATCTACGTGATTTAAGCCTAGTCGGTACTCCACCACATGATCATATGTTGCTAGAGCGGAAAGTCATCTGTGTCCAGTAGTATCTAGTTTAGCTGTTGTTTGGACATATGTTAATGGATTGTTATCAGTCTTGACCAAGATTGTAGCACCATACAAGTATTCATGAAATTGGTCACCTATGACCCACTTGAGAGCAAGGAATTATAATTTATGCACTAGATAATTTTTTCTTTGAAGAGGTCAGACTTCTTCTAGCAAAGGCTATGGGGCACAATCCTTCCAAGTATTCTTGAAAGAATACTGCTCTGAGACCACTCAAGCTAGCATCTGTATGTAATACATAGGGCTTTGATGGTTCAGCATAAGCGAGTATAGGAGCATGAGTCAGTCTGTGTACTATTTCTTCAATGGCAGTATCATGATCAAGAGTCCATCTCTGTCCAAACAGCTCATTGGGCCTGAAATAGTTTTTTTTTCAGTGTCTGTCAACCCTTTCTTAAACTTTTTGTGAGTAGGTGGATACCCTTGCATTAAGTTTAGTAGTGGGCAGATCACCTTGGTATAGTCCTTGGCAAATCAGCTGTAATAGCCACAGAATCCAAGAAACCTTTACAGTTCTTTTAAGTTATTGGGCTTTGGTCCGCTAGTTAATGCTTCCACCTTACTGGAGTCTGTCTGTATGCCTTCTGATGACACAATATGACTCATGTATTTGACAGAGCTCTGGGAAAAACTGGCATTTGTCAATAAATAACTTAAAGGATACCTAAACAACATTTTGACAACAAACTATTCCAAAATCTGACCTCAAACAGGACTAAAGGAAAGACTGCTGAATTCATTAATGCTAAAACTACATTTATATTTGTTACCCAAATGTAGTTCCAAAGCATCTGAAAAATGTAAAATCAGCCTTCCAATTTCAAAAAAACTGCCTTACCTGCTTCTTAAAATGGCTGCCAAATGTGTTAAATCAACGGAGCCAAAGTCAGAGAGATATATGGCTCTCTATAATGCTAACTAGTTCTTTTTTCCCTTTGTATAGTATTGTTTCACCAAAATTGTCAAAACCATGTGCATTACTTATATCAATAGGCATGTTAGGCTATGGTTCTGGTCATTTTGTTTACTTTAACATGCTGAAACTGTGTTTTAATCCAACCGACTTTCTTTTTGGCAAACCACAGTGCAGTACAAATCTTGAATAACCTGGAGGTCTAGTGGTTATGGCTGATCCAGGATGCTACATTGGGGGAGGGGGTGCTGGGAGTGTGTGCATAGTTGATATGCACTTTTTAACATTTTTATGAAGCCTTTATATTTTTCTGCTATTATGCTTTTCTAGTATGTTTTTGACTGAAACTACAAATGTAATCCATATATTTGAATGTAAACATTTGTACAATCAATAAATCAGACTTCAACAAAGTGAAATGTAACAGCAGCAAGCAAGTACTTTACAATGGGGGAGGCAATGGGGAGGTTGGTTACAGCCGCACCTTACGCCACCCCAAAGATCCACCACTTGTTTATAGCAAAGTTCTTCTGCACTCCAATTCCAGAGTTCATACTTTCTTGGAAATCAAAAATAAGCTTGTCTTGTCTTCTCTTCTTTATCCATGGGAAATAATAAGAAGAATCAGTATTTATATAGTGCTTTCATGAAGTGACTGAATGTGTAGTGGCAGCCAATTCACACATTAATACCCACACACAGCCTTGGAAAATTACATGAACTGGTTTTATGGGAAGGGGAATGTTGGCCAGGACAATGGGGTCAGGTAGTGATCATGGTGCTGGCAGCCCCTCATCATATTTCTCACAGTGATCTGCTCATATATCTCCCCTTCTGTCTTCCCCCTTCCCTGAATATAGCAGTACCTTGCAGGAGTGGCCTTCTCAGTCCCCCTTTGATATTCATTCTCATTACTTCTCCTCATACCAAAAACTGGTGAGCTCATCACCCATGTGCACCATGAATGTACGTAGTACAGTCCCCAGGTTTTTTGACATATCAGAAATAAACAAATCTTTCCAGTAAGTCAGGCTGATAGCAACAGGGAACAAGGGGAATTATAGGCTTTCCTATCCTTCAAAGATCTAGGCTACCTTTGATTAGGCACTATTAAATGATGAGTGTGCACATCATTATGCATGTAATTTAATAGTGCCTAATCATAGGTGGATTAGATCTTATATGGGTAACAATGCCAGTGTTTCCCCTTGTGCCCTGCTGCTATCTGCCTGGCTTACCAGAAGATTAAGTTTATTATTAATATGTAAAAGTGACACGTGCAACTGTACTAATCACATTCATGATGCAGAAGGGTAGTGAGCTAACCAGTTTTTGCTGTGGGGAGCAGAACAGAAGAATGAATGCCAGAGAGGGACTGAAGAGGCCATTCCAGCAGGGCACAACTATATTCAGGTTAGGGGAAAGACAGGAAGGGGGATGTTAGGGAGATCATTGTGAGATCTGAAATGTAGGGCTGCCAGCACCATGATCACTACCTGACTGTGAATGAGAGCAGCCAGCGATGACAAATACTCAGTGTGGCAGGGCTGCACTTAAAGTGTGTAGGGAGATTACCCTCAGGTGCGGGGGGAGGGTGTTGATATTTGTTAGGACAGTATTGAGGGAGCTGTGTATAGATCATTCAAGATTTAGAAGGGTGGTAGCCAACCAGCTCACATTGTGGAGTAGGGCACTAAAAAGTACTGGAGAAGATTTACTGGGAACTGTCCTGCAGGGTTCTGCAGATCACAGGTAAAGGAGTAGGCTGACACTGGAAGTCTGGTGGATTGACTCAAGGCATTAGTATGCCTCTCCTGCTAATAATAGTGTTATCCATAATAACTATAGCCCTTATGAGGGCTTGATCAACAGTTTTTCCTGGTGAGTCCTGAGGCTTATTGCTTGACCCTTCACAATGACCCAATTGTTGTTTAATGAAATGGGACAAAAAGACAACAAGGGAATTGTACATACTGCCTTCGCTGTGCAGAAGGGTAGTGATCCACTCAATGTTTACTGTGGGAACAGAAGTCAAACATTGAAAAAGTGGACTTAAGTGATTTGGGAGATATTTTTTAACAGTATCCATATTGGTATAGGTATGCACAACTCTCTGAGGTATACGATTACAGTCTGAGGTGTGATAATTCTCTTCATGAGACCGCAAGCTCATATGCAGCCACAGGTAGTACTAAGGACACGGTATGGATGGTGGGGTATTCAACAGAATCCAGGCTAGGTTCAGGGAGTTCACTTGGAAAAAGAATACAAGAGAAGCTTTTTTTGTGGATTAACAAGAATGCATGAGCTTTGGAATTGGACCAGACCGTTACTTCACTGTGTGACCCTGAGCAAGTCACTTAACTTCCTTGTGCTGCCAGGCCACATCTGTAAACAAGGTTTCTGCATAGTGCATCTCTCCTGGTTAACAAAATAAAATTCAGGGCATCACATAACCACTAGATCATCAGGTATTTAAAGTGTTATACAGTTTTGCAGTTTGCCAAAGAGAAAGTAAGCTAGATTGCAAAACATTTTCAGCAAGTTAAAGTAAATAAAATGAACAAAATCATAGCCTAACATGTGTACTGATCAAAATAATCCACATGTTAACACATGGTGTTGATCAATCTGGTAAAACAATTCAAAACAAAGAGGGGAAAAAAGAACTAGTTAGTCTATAGGAATCTATATTGGTCTCTGGCTCTGGCTCCAATGATGTCACCATGACTCATCACTTAACACAGTTGGCAGACATCTTAGGGAAAAGGCAAGGCTGTTTTTTTGTAAGTGAAAGCTGATGTTTACATTTTTCAAAGCTATGAAGCTGCATTTATGTTATTTACATAAATGCAGTTTTAGAATAAATGTAAACAGTAGTCTTTACTTTACCTCGCAATGAAGCCAGATTTTGGAGTTTGCAGTTTAAAAAAACTGTTGTTTAGGTATCCTTTAAGACCGAATTCCTCCAGTCTGTCCCGCACTTTGAATAAGTGAGCCTCATGCTCCTCGAGAATTTTTACAAAGACTATGACGTCATCAAGGTACACAAGACATTTCAAGAGATTCATATCTCCTGCTACACACTTCATTGCATGTTGAAATGTTGAGGGTGCACCTAATATGCCTTGGGACATGTGAAGGACCTAATAGAAGCCTTTGGGACAAATGAATGCAGTTTTTTTTCCCCTGTCATTAGGAGTCATTGGGATCTGATAGTATCCACTTCGGAGGTCAAGGACAGAAAACCATCTACTCCCATTTAGACAGTCCAGGGCATCCTGTATGCATGGCATTGTATACTGCTCTGGCACAGTTCTTTTGTTAAGGGCCCTGTAATCAACACACATACGGACAGAGCCATTCTTTTTTCATACCACAACAATCAGAGAGGTGTACGGGCTCCGTGACTCTTGTATGATGCCAGCCACTAACATCTCATGTAGGTGATGCCTGACATCATCGATGTCAGCAGGAGCAAGGTGTCTAGACCTCTCTCTGACGGGTCTCTTGTCATGCAGGTGAATGTGGTGTTCAGCACCCATGACACAACCAACATCCCATTCCTTGAGGGAGAATACCTTTGTTCTCTGACCAAGCTTGGTACTGATCCTGGTTCTCCAGCTATTTGGAAAAGGTGAATCTCCAAAATCAAACATGTCAGGTGATTCCTCACATCCTTTTTTAGTTCTGCACTGGGATGGGAGCACAGAAGTGCTAGCACAATAGACTTTAGCCATGGTGCATCCTCTGGGTACCGTGATGTCTTGGTCTATAACATTTTGTATTCGCACCACCACCACTCATCAGGAGTTACCATGAGCCTAGACCAGAATCACGCTGGGTTTAATCAGCAGTCCTTCCAGTAATTTTCCCTCATCTGGGGCATCCAGCATCAAAATTTGGTTAGTGACATCTCTTCGCAGCCGTA
The DNA here is from genome assembly GCA_016271365.2 of Neoceratodus forsteri. Lineage (NCBI taxonomy): Eukaryota > Metazoa > Chordata > Ceratodontiformes > Ceratodontidae > Neoceratodus > Neoceratodus forsteri. The sequence goes on along the minus strand of JADMNL010000035.1, from coordinate 24,024,400 downwards.
CTTCACCACTGATACTGTATTCTGCATTGGGGGGTAACATAATAGTGGCAGGATTCTTCTTTTAAACTGTCCCAACAGGCTCGTCTTTGTCACTCTCCTCAGGGTGCATGTGTTTCTCATTGGCCTTTTGTATCAAGGTGTGAATACGCAGAGCTTTTCCTGTCTTTCTCTTCTGCCTTTCTTCACATAGCTGGGCCAGTCGCCCAAACATGTGTGCGTTGGTGCCAGTCAGTACAGGGATACCATCATAAAGTCCGGTGGAAGGGCAGACCAGGGCTAGCATCTCCACAGAATCTCCTGCACCAGTCACAGAGGATGGAAAAGAAAGCCATACCTTTAAATAGCCAAGATAAGGATATGATGTTTCACTTAGCCACCACACATGCAGTCCATCAAGAGGTTGTAATGGGTGGTCAGATAAATGCTGCTCATACCAGTCTTGGAAGATTATTGTGACTTGAGACCCATTGTCTAAAACTGCTCGGGGAGGAAGCCAGTCTATGTGAACAGTAGTGTCCATGGTGTGGACCACCAATTTGGACCAGTCTGGAGGGACTGTAGTAGGAACCTGGATGGATGATTTGGCCACAAAGAAATTGGATTTTGGAATGCCTGAACCTCCACTGTAATCATTTCTTGCACCCCTCTGCCATTGATTTGCTTTCCGGGGCTCCCCTTGGAGTCTGTTTAGCACTTTTTCCAAATCCTTTTGAGACCAGCATTCTTTCTTCCTATGCCCATCCTTTCCACAATTGTGACAAATTACAGGTTCTTGAGTCTGTCTTGGCTGAAACATTGCAGTAGGAGTTGGTCTCCATTCACAATTAGAGTATTGGGGGGAGTACACATTTGGTACTAGAGCAGGAGCACTAACAACAGAAAATCGTGGTTCGACCATTTCTTGTGGCATTGGAGGCGATGCAGTATGTCTCACTAATTCTTTTATGGTAGCAGTCAATTCACTAATCTCAGTCTTGGAGATGCCCTTGGCAGAGGACACCTGAGCGTGCACCCCCACCCCCATAGCAGACATGCTCTGAGAGGGACCAGGGTCTTTGTGGGAACAGCCTTAGTAGGGGCACTAGGTTTCAATTCTCCAACCTCTTTCAGCAACAGCCCCACCCAGGGAAGGGTATCCATAGCAGTCTCTGGTTCTGGAGGGCTGTCCAATGCCGAGGCTACTCTAGCAGCACCTGCACAGGAATTTCGATCTCCTTCCTCACCTTCAGCCTCCCTGAGTTCTTTTATCAAGTCACAATAATCAGGGGGATTATCCCTCCTATCCTGGAGCTTTAGCTGGATAATTTGCAATTTAGAGTGTTTAGTATATTGTAGTATATGATTCAGTCTCACACGATTCAACTCGCTGGCTGATACCCAACCTTTCCCGTAAGCCCTCTATAAGGCCCTCTCCAAATGAGTAGCATACGTGGATAAACATTTCCCTTTCCACTGTTTAGTGCCTTTGAATTGCCACATCAAAGTTTCTTCAGATTCAATGCTACTGAAAACACCTTCCAGTGCAGGCAGATACTTTTGAGCTGATGCATCAGGATTTGTGGACCTCAGGAAACTAATTGCTTCTGAAGCAGGACCCCTCAAGCTTTCCATGATCCTTTTTCATTTCTCTGCCTCAGCACACTGCCACTCGAGTACTTGGGGAGCAGCTACATAGTCTATCCAGGTCTCCTAATCATCCTTCCACTGGGGGGTGGGGAGGGTGCTCGAAAACATCCTCAACCTGCGGTAAGAGTCATGACTAGCTACTTGCACAGGAGCTGGTGAAGGTTCAGGTACTGGTGCTGGCGTTTGCATCAGGGAATGGGCACCCTCAGGCAGCATGAACAACTTTTTAAAGTCCTCAACTGTTTTACCCTACTCCAGTAGCAATTTGGTAATCTTTTCCTCAAAGGTCTCTGATAAGGGTGGGAGCGCATTTCATGAGGGGTCCTCACTATCCTTAGTTATTACCCTCCAGGTGGCTGGGGACCCATCCATGGCAATAGTTTTGGGCACCTTAGTACTGTCCAGAGGGTTGCTACACTCCATTAACACCATTAGAGTTTGGGCTGTGAAGTCAGCATGTCGGCTTACCACTACAGCTTTTCCCAGGCATTCGATTTTTGAAAGTGTCCCTTCTATAATGTCTTTACTAGTGCCCAGGGCTATATCCAGTATCAATAAGGCATTGTGGGGGTCAATATTTTGCCCCGTGCACCATTCAACCAACTGATGCACAGTCATTTCTTCAGTGGTACTCATCAAATTAATTTTTTAGTTGTACTTTCCAGTTCTGACCACTAGGAGATGCTAATCCTAGTGGTGCCAAAGACGTAACCCCTAGGTGGTGCTACCCTGTGGGCTACTACCCCTGCCTGTGTGACTAGCACAGGTTGAGGGGCCCAAGTTTGGTGAATGGGTGCCTCCACCTGTAGGTACAGTATGGTCTTGGCATAGCGTAGCTACTGTTGGTATAGCCCTCCAGGATGCTATAACCTCCCACCAACCCCTCTAGTGGCCTAAACAGTATAGCAACAAAACATTCACATGGACCGTATGACAGTAAAGACTTGTTCACACCCCTTGCACTTACCACCAGGGCTGGATCCTCTGCAGCTGCCCTGGAACCCACCTGTAAAATAAGGCCAATGATGCAACAATACAATGTCAGTACTATGTCCCCACCAAGAAGGTACACACTAGTCTGTTTTAAATGTAAAAACAACAATCTGATTTATTCAGGGGATGTGAACAGGGGTGGGGCATGAATCTAGCAAATGATTAGCAGATCTGAATAATTCAGGCTGGACAGTAAGCCCCTTTGATACAGTCACACAACCCTGGGTACCCAGTATGGAATAACAGGCTAGCCTGAAGTGTTGCCTGAGTTAGGCAGCTGGTAGGCAGCTGTTGTTGGGGCCCTTAGGAAAGAAAACAATTAGCATGTATAACAACCCAAAATTTGTAATCTGGAGCTGGATGGCTCAGTTCACTGTAAAAACCCAAACAAGTAAATTAGATGGCCCACACAAGAGATTGCAGTTTTGTTGCAGGGAGCTACCTTGTTTGAACTCACACTGCCCAGACTGAATGATGATGTGACAAAATGAGACCTGATACAGTTAGCTTGGTGAAGCAGGAGGAGAATTCCCTCATTGTCCTGGTCAAAATGCTTGTCTTCGGGATGCAGGAGCAATTCAACACTGGCCGAAAACATGCAAACCGAATGTCTCGAACTAATCGGCAGTGCCAACACTTTGGCAAACTAAGCACATTTATATATAAGGCTCGGTCTTCCCCTGGTCCTTCCAGCCAACTCGCAGGCTGATCCTGATTTCTCAGCTTGGATTCTGCTCAAATCCCCTGCTGCTGTGACCCCAAATGTGGGCCAATTGGACACTTTGGACCTGTGGACTGATGACCGGAAAGTCTAGGCCTGGCAGGCCTAACCCCTGAGAGCTGGCAAGCTCCTCAGAGGCTCACACACTGAAATCCTGGATGAATCTCTCAAATCTGACCCAACTGAGCAATTACCCCCTTTTACATGGGGCTGAGTTCCAGAGATTCTGTTGGCTGCCAACGCTGTCTTAAACAGTCCCCAGATGTTAACTGGCTCCCTTTTTGACACCTAGAAATTGTCCCAGTAAATCCCCCATAAGTTTCTGGCATTGTCCCAAGAGCCCCTTTGTTTAATTCTGGTTTCCGATTGGATATTGGCTGTTAAAATGGTGGCTACAGTTTAAGTTTAGGCAGTCTGTATCAAAGTTCCCATAGATTAAGTTCTGGTGCGGCCAGGAGTTTAACTCTTATTTAATAATGTCCCCGCTGTCTTGTAGCCTTAGCAGTTCTCTTTTAAATGAGTCCACTTTCAATATAATATTTGGTACCCTAAGGGAGGCGCTGCTCCCGTAACACACTGCCCCTAGAGACACACAATGAAAAGTTCATAAATATTAATAAGGGCTTTTCATTGCCCTGGCATTTGCTCCTTGACCTTTGTCTGTGGTGCCCTAGATGCAGCACTTTAGGCAGCTGCTGATTTGTTTATTTTTAAAAAATACTTTTCCTTTGCTGCCTGGTTTGTGTCCCCGGTGCCCATTCTAACTTAGTCTGGGCACCAGGAACTACTGGAGACACATCTTTTGCTTTTGACCACTACGAGCGGTTGGATGCGCAGTGCATCCTTCACAATGGTGCAAACAGCAGCTCTGAGACATGCTTCCCACTTGCAAATGGACTTGTGAGCCCTGCAGGGCTCATTTAAACAGGAGACACATTGGCTGAACAGCAGAAGGAGCCATGGAGGGACGGGAACGTTGGTGGCAATGGGAGAACACCAGGAGGCAAATTCAGGTAAGCCCCCCAAATGGGGGGCATTACAAAAGAAACGGTACCTGTGATTAGTGAAAGACTCTGGTTTCACTTCATAACTTTTTTTAGGGAGACAGAAGAACCTCAGTTGGCTGGGACTGGGTGGTAACTTCATGCTTGGGCCTGCAGTATGGCTCAGCAAAATGATACCCAAATGAATGCTGGGGAGGTATGGTGGATGTTAATGCAGCTGCTCCAACTAATGGATATCCTCACCCTAGCCACACAACAAGCCATCAATGCCACACAAAAAATAGAGAGCTAACTGGACCATATAGAACAGAGCCCCATTGCCCTGGGGCGAGAAATCGAAGAAATGCAAACCAATGCCGAGGATCAACAGGCCATCATATAGACTCTGCTAATGAAGGTGGATGACCTGGAGAACAGCAGCAGATGGAACAACCTAAGCCTGCTGGGTTTTCTGGAGGGGGCAGAATGTAAAGACACCCTCTCCTTCCTTAACGCCGTCCTCCCTGAAATCTTGCATCTGGCACCGGGGTTCTGCATAGACATTGAAAGGGTGCACAGGACGCTGGCACTGGCTCTGGGGAAGGGAAAAAGACCCAGGCTGATCCTTATAAATCTTTTAAATTACAATACCAGGCAATACATTCTGTTGAGATCTCGGGACATGGGTCACCTCAGTTGGCAAGGGCACCCAGTCTCCATCTACCAGGATTTCTCTAAAGACTTGCCGGATAGACACAGGGAGTACACAGCCACATGAAAAAGCATGCAACAGTTGGGACTCCAGTAGTCCTTGCAGCATCTGGCCATGATGAGCATGGTCCACAATGGAGTGCATTACTCCTTTGAATCCCCTGCAGCCCTGAAGGAGTACCTGAACAGTATCCAGACAGAAAGGGAGGGCAGACAAGATCTTCAGCCAGGTGGCCACAAAACCCATAAACAGGCCATCTGCCCGGATTGTATGGAGAGAAGAGAGGAAGACCACTTGGAGACCAAGTAACTGTACCAGTGGGGAGGAGACAAGGCCCTGCCATGACACACTAGAAAGAGATCTTCACAAAATGGCCATAGAAAATAGGACCCTACCCTAGCCAGAACTGAGTCTAATGAGCGGCATGAAGAGCACAAATTCCAGAGGGAAGCATCTACAGCCCTGGTTCTATACATGACCTGAAACAGGTACATGGCCCTGAGAGATCCATCACTGGAAGCACCGGAGATGCGCACAAGACCTGAGGAAGCAGAGCACCAGGATTCTGCAACTCCACTGGGAGAGATCACAGAGAAGAAAGAGGAATTCTGCATCATGATCACTGCAGATGGGAAAGCTCCATCAGAGGGGACCTCAGAACTGCCACTGGTTCCACTGGTTCCCCCCTCAGAGAACAGATGGCAGCAAGAAGAACTTTAGAGCTGGAGATTTGCTCAGATAAGTAGACTGGGGTAATGAGATGCATGGAGGGGTAGGGGGCTGAGGGGCTGATGTATGTTCGGGGAAGAAATAAAGGGGCGGAAATATGGGTTAGTTCTAGAGGATAGGACAATGGTTTATCCAATGCAGAGAGCAAGTTAGCACAGGCTGGAACTGCCACCTCTGGGGAGGCCTCGGGGGGTAGTCTGGGGGGAAAGCCTGTAATGACCAGGTTCTGGAGTCATAGACATGTAAAATTTACCCACCCAAGAGATGGGGGGGCCCTCACCTGGGGACACAGATGAGAGTTCAGACAAGCCCCCACAATGCAGATACCATCGCTACATGGTCCACCTCCACTGACACTCGGAGGACAATGAATACAGGTGCAGACAATCATGGGGAGGGGTGGAGAAACCAGGCATTGAGGGGATGTATGAAGGAAGTTCCATGCTACAGCCAGGCAAGGGCCTAAACTTGCCTAAGGGAGATCGCCCCAGGTATGAATAGGACATCCATGGCCCCCCACCCCAGCATGTTATTGAGCCATGAGAGATGGATAAGGGTCAGGGAGGGTGGAGGGAGACAAATTCCAGCTGGAGGAGGGGTGTTTGGCTCCCAGGCTACAAATAGGTCAATGTTGGGTTAAAGGCTGACCACATCACCCTGTGTACAGTGTAGCTGCCACCACCCCCAGTTGCAACAGTACTAAGGTATGGGGATAGAGTTGGTGACATAGCCTTAGGTGAATACACTGCCTCAGGATTCAATGGGGGTGCCTTTGGCTGCAGAGAATGGCAGTCAGCAGCAAACACCCAATGTATTCAAAAGTGCACCACAGTGCACTATGTGCATAGTTCTATAGGGATTTCAATGCTGACATGTATAACGAAAATGCTTCAAATAACACAAAAGGGGGGGTATACCCCCAGCAGAAGGGGGTCACAGACTCCAGATCAGGGGACCCAAACCACAATATAGTCAGACGGCCCTACCCCACAGAAGGGCACTGTGGCATAGTCAACTGCAAGTTAACATATTCTCCCTCACTCACTGGCTGCTGAACTATTTGACATATACTGACACATCCAACTTGTAATATGGCTAATCTAACCTGTATGTCATGGAATGTGAGGGGTATGGACATGCCAGTGAAGAGGAAGAAGATGCTAACATATTTAAAAAAACAGAAAGTGCAGATGGCCATGCTACAGGATACCAAGCTCTGCAATAAGGATCAAGAGCTCCTTAAGAGGGATTGGGTGGGGCAGGTGAAGCATGCCTCTGCCCCAACAAAGAAATGAGGGGTCACAATACTGCTTCATAAACAGCTCTAGTGGTCTCTCATCAAAACTCAATCAGACCTCCAGGGAAGATGGGTACTTACCAAATACCAGACCCCCCACAGGGCCTATTCTGGTAGGTAACTTATATGCACCCAATGAGGATGACCCAGGTTTTTTCCACTCAGTAGCACAGAATCTACTGAATATGATAGAAGGGGACACACCAATCATACTGTGGGGGACTTCAATCTGGTACTGGAGCCGATGTTGGACAAAAGTTTGGGGGTGGGAGTCATGCATCTCAAACGGTGTACTGCCCTACAAAGTCTGATGAGGGATCAGGGCCTAGCTGATATATGGAGGCTGCTTCATCCCCACATTAATGATTACTCCTTTTATTCCTCTGTCCATGGAACTTACAGCCACATTGACCTCTGGCTCACATCCCCCTTAATTACACAGGCAGCTATAGCTGCAGAAATATTTCCCATACATATATTGGATCATGCCCCTGTGCTGATTAACATACTGTGGAGACTAGACCCTCTGTTAACAAAAAAAACCCAAATTTCTGACCTAAGCAAGATGGGAGGCTGAGACATTTTTTCAAGAGAACCCAATACAGGACACCACAGCAGGGAATATCTTGGAGGCCTTCAAGGCCACCCTATGGGGCAGAATTATTGAATTTGCAGTGGCCAGAAGAAGGCAGCAGGAAAAATGATTGAGGGACCTGGAGGGGTAATTGAAGGACTTGAAGGGGTAGAAAAAAAAAGAAGCTCTGTCCAATGCACATGGATCCCTAGCTAGGAAGGCCATGGGATTTAGAATGAAGATTAAGTAGCAATTCTCCATATGTAACACAAATACTGGGAAGGCAGGGGAAAAGGGGGGAAGGTGCTGGCTTTCCAACTTAGAAAGCAACAAATGGAGCTACACATAACAGGACTTACGGGCAATTAAGGTACTGTGCACACATCACAGAAGGGGGTGAACCAGATCATGGAAGCCTTTTATACCTCCTTATACACTTCCTCAAGGAATGGGGCCCACCCTAGCCACTAAGAGATTCCTAGGCTCCATAACCCTCCCCACTATCACAGCACAGCAAGCAGAGAGGCTTGATGCACAGATCACCGAGAAGGAGGTGAAGGCGGCCCTGCTTTCACTCAAGCCCGGGAAGGCACTGGAGGGAAGAATACATGGTTGAGCTGTGGCAGACTCTTGCTGATATTATCTCCCTGGTTTTACAAAAAGTGCACCATGAGGCAGAAATGGAGGGTATCTCTCCACCTACGATGAGGGAGGTGAGCATCACGGTGCTGCCTAAGAAGGGGAAAGACCCTACATCCCCTGGAAGCTACCACCCCGTATCCTTAATCAATGTTGACAGTAACATTTTTACCAAAGCTAAAGCCCAGAGACTAAACCTCCTCCTGCCCCAGCTCAAGTAGGATTTTTTCCTGGGTGGTACAGTGTTGATCATATCAGGACGTTGTGCAATCTAACCCACAGGGCCAGGAATCTTGGAACACCTGCAGCTGCGGAGGCCATAGATTTTGAGAAGGTCTTTGACTCCCTGGAATGGGACTACCTCCAGGCTGTTCTAGAACACCTGGGAACAGAACCCAGATTCAGGGCATGGATCAATGCCTTACATAGATCCCCAGCAGCAAGACTGCTCATGAATTCCACCCTATCTGCCCCATTTCAACTGGGGAGAGGCATCAGGCAGGGATGCCCTCTACCTCTTCTTCTGTTTGTGTTGGCAGTGGAGCCACTGGTGGCCCAGATCCAGCAGCATCAGGGCATCCAGGGCATGCAGATAGGGGATAGCAGTTACTCCACTCTTATGTATGCAGATGACCTGCTGGTAGCGGTGGCACTCCTGACTGGTGCCCTCCATCCCCTCCTGGAGACCCTCAGGGCCTTCCACAACCTGTCAGGCCTACACCTAAACCCAACAAAGACAGAGGTACTCCCACTCAACTCAAAGTGCACTCCTAGAGTGCTGGGAGACACAGGCCTAAGGTGAGCCAGGGAAGGCATCACCTACCCGGGCATCACTTTCACAGTGGGCCTTTCAAAAATATGGGACTGTAACTTCCAGCCCTTCCTATGAGAGGTTGTAGATGACATAAACAGGTAGAACAAGTTATGCTTCACGTTAGCAGGTAGGATAGCAGCAGTGAAGATGATTATTGCATCCATAGTTTTCTGTAAACTAGTGCATATACCCATAGCTCTACCCCTAAATGGTACCAAAGAATAGACAAGAAGGTGAACAGATTCCTGTGGGAAGGTAAGTCCCCAAGATACAGTAGGAATAAATTGAGGGCCTCCTGGAGAGTAGGAGGATGGAATGCACCATGGTTCAAGGGATATAAATGGGCCTTTCAGGTATCCCAGCCCCTTCACTGGTTTAGGCCATCAGGGGAAGGGAGCCCCCAGTGGGTGGATATGGAAAAAGTGGTCAGCCAGAAGGCAAGCTTGGCCCTGTTGATTTACAATGCCCATGGGACACATATGAAGAGCCACCCCAGGATAGGCTCCTCCCTAAGTTACTGGGCCAAGGTAGAAAAGAAGATGAGGACCAATCTTTCACCACTAAGAAACATGCCACTATTGGGGAATGAGCATATACTTATAGACAGGAGTCCTATAAGATGGTCTGATTGGGAGAACAAGGGGACAGAGCAGTTTGGGGACATAATGTCTCAGAGAGGGAAAGGGACAGACACCTTCACTAGCCTGCAGACTAGGTGGGAGCTCCCAAAAGCTGACTTCTGGATGTAACGTACCTGAAAATTGTGGCTGAGAAAGTCCCCACTACCCTGCTACCACACTGGCTAGGCACAAGTAAGGGGTTAGGAGTAAGATCTATGCAGGAGTCAGGGACACACTGCCCAACCAATCTGAGGTGTCCAAGGGGAGATGGGAGGAGGCCCTCTGGTCCTGTATAACCAATGAGCAGTTGAAGGAGTGCTGGGTGGGGGCACACAAGGACTTTGGGGATGTGAGGAGTAGACTGATACAGAATAAAATCCTGTACTCCTGGCACTGCAAGCCAGTGGTTCTAGTGAGGGCTGAGGTCCTTAGCTCGGATCACTGTTGGAGATGTCAGAGAAAGAAAGGGTCTACATATCCTGTGGGAATGCCCCAAAATACAAGGACTGTGGGAGTATGTATGTGACCTAGGGGCCAAAGTCCTCCACAAAGTCATCCCCAAATCAGCTAAGCTACTCCTCCTAGATAAAAATTGAAGTCCCTTACCTCATAGACCATGAACTCAGGTGGCTGGCTCTGCTGGCAATGCAGGTCAAATGTTTACTCCTCTGTAGGTAGAGATTCCAGGAGGTCCCCACAACCCAGGAGGTCGTGACCTTCCTGCTTCAGATCACTTCCTTGGACTGACTGACACATCTGGCAAATAACACAGAGGTACAGTATCAGCTGTGCTGGGCCCCTTTTACGAAGTATGTATCCCCAGAGCTCAGATAGGCTGAAAAGTTACAGAAAGGTCAATATGAATGCCTTTGAGATATAGGTTAAATGAAGCAGACTTGAAGTTGATATTCACTGAATAATCCCTGATTGTATATAGTTTATGTTATGTTGTGTTTAGACAGAACAGTGGTTCTTTGTGTTCTGTCTGTTTAGGGAGAAGGTTGCCATGACACTCTGAAACTCTTTTAATGGACATGTTGACAAGGTAATCGAACACTGATGCCTTGACCATCCTCCTTGCCTGCACAGTACTGGAACCAGTAAGTGAGTGCTTTATATGTCTTAATGATGCACTTAGTGGTTGTCTATGTAACCACAACCTTTGCCCTGATCTCTGCTGTGTAAAGGTTTGATGTGTGCCTGTAAAACTGAAAACTCAATAAAAGATTTAACTGCAAAAAGAAAATAGAGGCCAGGCGGAGGTGGGTGGGTGGGATGAAAAACTAGCTAAGAGCTGCTTAGCCAGGAGGAGTCATGGTATCTGTATAACACAGAACCATACCCAGCTCTTGGACACCAGCCAGATTCAGATCAGGGGGCGTTTGCAGTGGTGCCGCGATTCCCAGCATAATGAGAAGCGGTCCCCTAGTTCAGAAAACACATTGACACAGTTAGCTTTGAGCCACCATTAGCCACATTCGGCTCTGGTGGAGTGAGCAGGGGTCAGATAGCCCTGTCAGGGCCTGAAGCCTGGAAAAAGGGAGACAGAAGAGTTACTCTTTAAACAGCAATAATTACATGCTTTCAGAGAGGCTAAATGGTGGGAGGGCTTAGGGCAGAGTGAACAAAAGAGAAATTAGGAGAGGTGCAATAGTGGTGGTTGGGGGAGAAGGAGGAAGGGAAAACAAAAGAAGCTAGAGGATGGGTGCTTAGCCTGGCACCAGGGTCAGGCACGAGACTTGGAGGAAGTTAACATCAAAAAATAGACAAAAAGGAGAGATGGCAGGAAATACAGGGGAGTGGTAGAAACAGTAGGGAAGCAATACAAGCAGTGTGCTAAAAATAAATTTAGACAGAATTGACTGAGGCAAAAAGGCTAGCAAGGCATTGTAACATATGATTAAAAAAATGCAGTTAAGAAAAAACAAAATCAGTAACAATGCCCTTGTAATGCAATCTAAAATCAGTAGCAATTGCAGTCAAAAATCCCTGGGAATGCAATTAGGTAACAGGTAGAACTGGTAATAGAAGAGGGCTAGCAAACAGCTTGGTATCTAATAACTACAAAGTACAGATGCAATCAAAACTACTATAAGTTTAAGATAAACAAATAAACTTTGTTTGAGGCAGATACAGATAAAAATCCCTAGCCTAGCTGCTGCAATGGGTCTGGGTCAGACCTTGTCCAATTACTAACCCAGTCCAACACTGGGAAAAGTAGCCAAGAGCTGCCGGCCGGGTGAGGGAGATGCAGTATCTATATAACACAGAACCTTACCCGGCTCTTGGCCACCAGCCAGATTCAGATCAGGAGGGAGTGAGCGGTGGTGCTGCAGTTCACAATGGAATGAGAAGCGAACCCTTAGCTCAGAAACCAAATGGGTACAGTTAGCTCTGAGCCAACATTGACTGAACACAGCTCGGATGGAGTGAGTGGGGGTGCTGCAACTCCGGGTAAAGCGAAAAGGGGTCCCCTGGCTCAGAACCCAAGGGCTAAACAAATTAAATAAAATGGAACTCGGACAAATGGTTGAAAACTGGTGGCCACTGCACTACTAAAGTCAGTAGGAGAAGTCACCCAATCACAGGCTGGCAGCCGGGGAGGCACACCCATGGACAGATGGGGCTGCAGAAGATTGAGCCAATCAGAAATGCATCTCTCGATCCCATAACTGGTAAGAAGCTTTGGCCAGTGGGGAGCAGGATGAAGTGCAGCTGGACCAGAGGTGCCAGCCGCAGCTGTAAGATAGTTCAATCAGGGTCTGAAGCCTGGTGAGAAGCTTTGGCCAGCATGGAGCAGGAAGATGCGTGGCCAGCCAAGAGGTGCCATCTGTGGCCATAGGATAGCCCGATCAGGGCCTGAGGCCAGGAAAGAATCTTTGATCGGCCAGTGGGAAGCAGGATGAAGCACCAATGACCAAGAGGTGTCAGCCACTGCTGCAGGATAGCCAGTTGTCTGCAGAAAAAATGCTGTTCCATGGAATATTATTCCACGGATCACAGCAGGCAGAATTCTGCAGAAGAACCAGTGAAATTCCAGCAGAAATACTGCTGGTGGAATGGTCATTCCATGTTAATTTTGCTGGCAGAATTCTGCATTCTGCACAGCATTAATGCCATGTGTAAAAGACAGGTTTTGGTTACAATTATACTTATAATAGGGTCCTCATATAATTTACTGGCTTGTGGGGACAATGCAAAATGGACTGAGTTTGAGGTGAAGATACCTTGTCATGGACAGGGTTTATAGTGAGAATATCACATGTAATGGATGGAAATGGTGTGAGGGTATCACATGTAATGAACATGTTTTGGGTGAGGATATTGCATATAATTGCCAGAGTTGTGAGGCTAACACATATAGACTGGGTTTGGGGTGAGGATATCACATATACTGTATCTGGCCTGGTTTAAAGTGGAGATATCAAATGTAATGGGCAGAGTGGATTATTTATTCATTTATTTAAGTTCATAGAAATTACAACCCTTTGAGTCATAGATTCATTTTCAAAGGCTCCGCATCACAAAGAAAAACACAACACTTTCAATACTTTGACATGGGAAACAATTAGGAGCAGGGTACATTGGGGTCTCATACATGTGTGGTACAATTAGTAAGATTCGAGAATTTGAAGAAGCAGTCTAAGCTGTTCTATATAGACAGTCATGGTACATACAATTCAGACAAGGGTATTTTGCCTATACGGCTTAGCCAGGATCAACTTACAAGATTGAGACAAAGTTAGATACAGTTGCTACCTCAGAGAGGTATCATCAGGTTTTTTAAATAGGTCTTGAGATCTTTTAGTTAAGCTAGATGGCCCTTTGACTGGTGACTAAGCAGTGCATGATTGACGGCAGCCTCAGAATGGGCATTAGCAGTGCCAAGTGGGCCGTAATGCTATGTACTATGCTGGAGGAGGTTTGTGGGTGCAATGAGAGTTACGTGAGGCCAGAATATGTGATTTTAGCGTTGCCTTATAAGGACCAAGCTTGGTAATGGATGAGATAGCAGGGGGAAGGGCAATGTACCATGATGGGGCACTGTACAAGAAGAATCTTTGTGCTAGGGATGACCTGACCTTTGGTACCTTCCAGACAGTTTTGGAGGGAGCCCGAGTAGTATCAAGTGGAGTGACTGACTGAAGGGAGGCTGCAACACCTAACGGGGTTAGTCCAAGGTATATTTTTTTGTAACATTCAATGCCGCTATTCATAGGCCCTGGGCGGTCTGTGACTGATTGTGGGCTGCTGGGCCAGAGTTGGGATGGACGTTGCCAGACATTGGTAGTAACAGTGATATAATTCGAAGGAGGGCAGTGTGCAGGTGACTTTTTTCTTGGTAGCAATAGCGGAAGGGCTTACAAGTGGAGGATCATGGAATGGGCATACAGAGGAGTGCTGTAAAGGTTTGGTGCAGGAAGTGAGAGGTGGGCCAAATAGGGGGTGATGTGGAGATTGAGTTGGCAGTTTGGGGGTGGGGGTGTAGGGGAATTGTAGTTAGGGTGGTTGAGAGGTGGAGAAAGGCGGGGAAGGGGTCCATCATGGTGATAGAGTATGTGTGTGGTGAGCATGAGGGGTTTCTATGGTGTGTGTCTAATATGGACACCAAAAGGTATGTGATTAAGGGAAGGTGGCAGGCACTAGTTGCTCATACTTTAGCTATTGAGCCGGTTAGGCACGGGTATAGATAAAGCATACCGGTACCCATCATAGGGATGGCCACAGTGGTGCGGCAGTAGGGTTGCTGCCTTTGGAGCTGAGGGTGCAAGGTTTGAGGCTAGGGCAATGCTACTAGGTGTGGCACCTGTTGGGAGTGATAAACTGGCGTGAGTGGGCCCCCAAAACGCTGGTCAAAACACTGGGACCTGGTGGTATCTGCAGCGACTCCTGGTGGTGGCAAATGGAAAGGCAGCAGGTGCGGCTGCAGGCAGTAAGGTGGGCAGGCTCAGTAACCTGGGAAACTGGAGTTAGTAGGAAAGATGAGAGGGATGTAAGGGGATTGAGAAGGGAGATTAGCAGAACATCTAGTAGTTGAGGGGGGAGGAGAGCTAGAAGGACCTAGGAGTCTAGTAGTAGAGGGGGGAGGTGAGCTAGCGGGACCTAGGAGGAATACAGAGGTGGTAAGGAAAAGCACAGGAAGAGATACCCTTACTGGCCAGGCAATATAATCTGCAAAGGGAAAACTAGGGACTTAGGAAAAGAGACAGGAAGTCACATGACAGGAGGTCCTTAAATTGAGGTCGGGCTTGGGTGGGAGGGTGGCTGGGGCGGGTGGGGCAGTCGTCACGCAGCATTGACAGGCTAACACCCCTACATAAACAGGCTAGATGAGGGGGGCTCTGTTGATTACCTCTTGTGGCCTGCTTCTGATTCCCCGATGTGAGCACTCCTGTGCTCAGGACGAGAGTGTGCTGGGGGGGGATTCATGGCCTACAAGGGGGAGAATAAACAACATCAGTATGCAGCGGGAGGGCTTTAGACCTTACCTTCTAGTGTGCATGCCTGAGAACTCAGATGTATCGGGACTTTAACCCTCCAACTGCGCATGCGTCAGAACTCAGCAGTAGTGTTGGGATATAACCCCGACTGCGCATGCGTGGCTGAGCTAGGAGTAATGGCAGAGACCACAATGCTGAACGCCCGACCACACAGGTAACTTGGATGCCAGGACCCTCCAGATACAGCCCTACGTTAACAGGTAGCCAGCAAACAATACCAGTTGGTAGAACAAGAGCACAATTTTACAGATACACATTTGTAGGAGCAGCTAAAATTCAGTGCCTAGGTAATACCAAAAAAAACCCCTTAAAGTCCGCTTAAGGCTCCACTGAGAAACAATAGTAAGTCCACAGTAGTTGCAGTTCAGCAGAAAACAATCAGTTACAGTGTAGGGACAGTAAAAAGTGGTCAGTCCCCCTACAGAAACAAGCTGGATGAGGGATGCTTCATTGATTACCTCTTGTGGCCTGTTTCCTATTCCTCAATGCGAGCACTTCTGTGCTCAGGACGAGAGTGTGCTGGAGGAGGTGATTCATGGCCTCTTGTGGCCTGCTTCCGATTCCCCAATGTGAGCACTCCTGTGCTCAGGATGAGTGTGGATGAGATTAGGATATTGCATGAAACAGACTGGCTTCGGGGTGAGTATATGTAGCGTTGTGGAATAAGGCACCAATTGTAAGCAGCATAAAAAGTTGCAGTTAGGAAATTATCAATTACAAATACTTAGAAAGGAGACGAACGATGAGATGAACGGAGACGGTACTGATGGCGGAAGAATTTAATGATTATAACAATAATCACAGTGAGAGATATTGCAGGTGGTGCATCCTTCATTCTTAATTCTTAATTCTTCAAACTAACAGTGTATAGTGGCTTGCTTATATAGTGGAAGACAGTACTATGGTTGTCTATGATTGGTACAAAACAAGTACAAACATTAACTTAAAAGGCAATTCTCTTTTTAGTTCATGTATGACAAGGCAATTCTCCTTTTAGTACATGCATGAGCTAATCTCTGCTTAGCACAAATGTATTGATAGTGTAAATTATATTACTATATATGGCTAATAATAATGGTCATTACCAGTTATCAAGGTCTAGAAGGAAGAAATAGGTTTGCACTTAGAAATGTGCATGCAAGCACTAATAATAATAGTCAAAAGGGTAACTTGAACTCTCTCCCTGTATTTTTGTCTCTGCAGACACTTAAAACACCTGCTTTCTATTACTCACATGATCAGTACAAATGTCAAAAGACACCTTAATATTACAACTTGTGGCTTAGTTAAACTTGTAGCTTCACAAGTTTTAATAATTTAACTTCATAGGTCAATATTTGTTCACAAGCACACTATGTTTTAGACCAAAATGAGGTTAGCCTGGAATATTGGGACACATTTCTTTATCCCCTTGTTACAGTATATCACATGTAATTGACTGGGGCTTGGGTGAGGATGTGATATGTAATGTACTGGGTTTGGGGTAAAGATGTCACATATAATTAGCATATTTTGGTTGAGGACATTGCATATAACTGAGTGTTGAGGATAGCAAGAAATGGACTGAGTTTGGGGTGAGGATATCACATGTAAACAAAAGGATTGGGATGAAGATATTGCATGTGGTGGGCTGGTTTCTGTGAGGGTATGATATGTAATGAATTTAGTTTTGGAGGATAGCACATATACTTGAATGGGTTGTGAGGGTAATACAAAATGGACTGGGTTTGGTGTGAGAATATCTCACAAGCCCTGCACTGCACTTGTGGTTAACCCTGGGAGTTTTGTGTTTTGTGGCAGCAGCATTGGTATAAACAGTAGAGGTTTGCAGAGAAAAAACAGAAAGAGAATAAGAAAGGGATTGCTAAAGCACCAGAAGAGCAGGTAATACTAGTAGAGCAGCACCAGTAACAGGTAGTGGAGGAGGCCTCCGAGGAGAAAATCTCCATCTCCAGGTTCTGATGGGTATGTACAGGAGAG
Source organism: Neoceratodus forsteri (assembly GCA_016271365.2). Classification (NCBI taxonomy): domain Eukaryota; kingdom Metazoa; phylum Chordata; order Ceratodontiformes; family Ceratodontidae; genus Neoceratodus; species Neoceratodus forsteri. Next base: position 24,007,211 of record JADMNL010000035.1, on the reverse strand, counting down.
CAGGAAGAGCCATGTGAGTTGGGACAATAGCCAGGTACTGAATGTTGTGTTTAAAACATAAAGTGGCACATGATGAGTGGTGAATGGGTTAAATCCGAATAGCTGGACTGGACTCAAAACAGCAAACAACAAACTGACTGTTCTGGGAAGATGTGGTGTAACTTGCACTAGGGTTTATAGTTTTGGGTTCCACTCTCTGGATTTTACCAAGTCCCTGGTCTGTGCTGGCTACAACTGACTCAGTACATTAGCCAGCCCAGCACCATGGAAGGCAGGCAGGGTTACCACCTACCACACACTGGTGACCTGGATTTAGGAATGGACCTGTCTCACAGGGTGGCCAGTAGGGAAAAGGAGGATTCAGCACCCACTGTCTTCTCTTCTCCTGCAGGAAGTGGGGGCAGTGCATGGTTCATGCCATGGCATGCAAGCTGACCTTGGGGACAGAGAGAGTCAGTAAGGAAAATACCCTGACCTGGTAGAACCTTACAGGCTCCACACAAACACCAATTCATCCACGGTAGTATGTACAAGGGATAAGTCCCATAAATGGTGGGTGATTTTTATTTATTTATTTATTGAGTTCTAGGAATTATAACCCTTTGAGTCAGACACTCCTTTACAAAGGTTCTGTGTCAGCAGAAAAGGCAGGCATGGCAAAACAAAACAGTGTTACAACAATAGTAGGGAGAAAAATGATAAACAGCACTTCTGGGCAATTATACATTGAAGTAGAAAATATAGTTATACATCATAGTAAACAAAAAAGAAATATGTCGGCAAGATCATACAGTTAAGGTAGTGTAACAGGAGGTGAGGGATGGAGTTAACAAGATCAGACAGGAAGGGAGGGGAGTGTAGAGTGAGGAGTAGCTGGCCAGAGGACACTGTCAGAAGGGGAGGTTAGGGAAAAAAGAAGAAAAAGGAGAAAAAAACACAGAGGCCCAAGAGGTAGGAGGGGTGAGAGGATCTACAAGCAGTCACAGCTTGAGGTAATAATCATAATAATCACAATAATAATATTTTATTGATAAGGCACCTTAAAAGGCGCCTAACAATAAGAGAAAATAACACAATAAAACAGTAAGTGCAAGAATATGGTCCTGCAGGAAGGTCTTAAAAGGGCCAAGTCTTGGCTCAGTGAGTAAAGGACCAGGGAGGGCATTCATCCAGAGTGAGGCATGGTACTTAAAGGATCTTTGGGAGGCAGAGGTCTTATGGAAGGGGACTATGAAGGCAGGTTTTGAGGAGAGCCAAGTAGCCCGATGATGAAGCACAGGGGAAAGAAGATGTTGGGTCTCCACGGGTGCAATTCCCAGGGAGATTTTCTTGGCAAGCAGACATGTCTGGTAGGTTAGCCTGCCTTCAAAGTTCAACCAGACAGAGCATTGATACAGATCACATGTATAGGTAAATTTATCACGGCCACTTACCAGTCAGCAGGCCTTGTTCAGAGCTAACTTGACCCTGTTCAGAGCAGTATTAAAGGCAGACCCTTATATGACGATACCATAGTCCACCATTTAGATGACGAGATGATAGAACTGGTGACAGCCAGTCTGAGAGCAGCAGGGGGAAGGCAGGACTTGATTCTATGGAGCAGTCCAATCCTATGATTGACTGCTGTGCAGACTGCAGCTATATGGGAATGAGAAGAAAGGGAGGGATCCAAGGTGACACCCAGATACTTGATGCTTGAGACTGGATCAAGAGGGGCTAGCTGGGAGTTGAGGATGGTAAAAGGGGTGGACTTATACTTATTCTGCTGGTGGGCGTATAACCTTACTTTTTTTTTTTTTTAATAATTTAGGACAAGTTTATGCTTAGCAAACCAAGATTCAACCTCAGTGAAGGATAGCTAAAGGTCCTGTTGTAGAGGAGCAGGAGTGGTGTGACAATTGTAAAGGACAACATCTTCTGCATACAGGAGGCACTTCCTGAATCGGCATGTGGGAGGGAATTTAAGAACAAGCTAAAGAGAACTGGACCAAGAATGGAGCCTGTGGGACTCCGGAGAGGACTGGGAGGCTAGAGGAGAGATATGGTAGTGGATCACCATCAGAAGAGGGCTGGTTGAGAGGAGCAAGAGGAGAAACAAATGGTAAAACAAACACCTACAGTATACCTTGACATCTATATCACTGGGAAAATCCAAGTGTGTCTAACTAATTAACAAATGAAGATGTGAATATGTCATAAACGCACTCAGCAGGTCAGGGCCTCTGCTCCCATAGTGCCAACCTCCAAGCACAGTAATGTGAACAGGTAACAGACAGGGTAACCCTCCTGTCTGCCTTTGGGTACAAATCACCTTTGGTCTCAAGTTTTGGGGGGGATTCAAACTGTGAACCTTATGCTCGCGTACCCAAATGTACAGGCTCAGACAAAATTCTCTTCGGGGGATGCAATATATCTTTCACCTAAGGGAACCTAACCAGGTATCCAAAATGAACCCTTAAAACTCTATAAAAGACCTTAGGGGTATTCTTACCTTTTCCCAGTTTACTAACACCATCAAGCTCTTGAACAGTTTTGTCAGTCTTAACCCTCTATACGTCACATGCAAAAGAAAGAACTTGGAAAATCCAGGCAGTATCTTTCAATATATAAGGTTTACTTAAAAATGGATAAAAATATGTTAAATGTAAACACAGAACAATATATCAAAGAGCATACAATCACTTAAAAGAAAACAAGGAAGAGTATAAAACAAAAACTCCTACCGCAATACAGTTAGACTTTGTCTATCTAATGTATTACCTCTTTAGTGCTTTTAAAGTTAGATCAGGGATTTGTGTCTTTCTACAGTCCCAATATGGAATATATCAAACAGCTCAGACACAGTATAGTTTAAACGGTGTCTCCCCACACCCCTTTCAATGAGTCATCTAGCTCCTCCTTGTTGAATATAAAAAATATACCAACAGGATGTCCTATCTGGAGGTATATTAAATAATGTGACTTCAGCAAAAACTAATTCCCCAAATTAGGACTGCCTTTAATCAAGCATTTCCTCTTTGATCTCGAGCAGTTCCTATTCCCAGGGCACATCAAAGGATTTCATGACTTTTAGCACAATGGAGGTATAACATGTTTTTTCCTCCAAGACATCATAAAAGTTTACGAGCCCTATATCCTGGTAGCTGGGTTAGTTCTAATTAAGTCTCTCTGGTCCTTTAATTACCTCCTGGTTTCAGGTTGATATATCCTGTAGCTTCTCTGACCTGGGGGAGGGGCACCCATAAGCACAGGCATAGAAAAATCATAACCAGCTGGCCAAGCGTCACAATCCTCCCCACCTAGACTGAATTGGGGGGCTATATCCCCTGCATGGGATGAGCTTCCGAAGTCAGTTCACTCCTCATACAAACGTGACAAGCCATCTGGTGTTCTGATTGGTCACTCCAGCCCTATGTAAGATTGTCATGTCATACCCCTGAAAGGCAAGACTCCATCTTAATAGTCTACAATTAGTTTTTCCCCTTTGTGTCAGCCAAAGCAGGGGGTTATGGTCCATTTGTACCTGCAAATGCTGCCCATATAAGTATGGCTCTAACTTCTTTAGGGTCCACAGTAGAGTAAGCCTGCTCCCTGGGAAGTGACTTTTTACTCAGGTACATTACAGGGTGATCTTTCCTTTGGTTGGATGTCTGACTCAGTACTGCCCCAATACCCACATCTGAGGTGTCAGTCTGGACTATAAAGTCCATATTCCTGTGACATCGTTCTTGGATAATGTAGAAAATTATTGGCCCCTTATACAACGTTGGCATCAGCATGTTCACGTCAAAAAAGGCAATGTTGTATAGATACATAAAGTATATCTACGGATATATAGTGAGGGTTATTATCACTAGTAAGATCGCATTGCACTTTAGTAATTTATTTTATTTATCATGGATTGGTATTATCTAAATTGTGAGTGATGGTATTGATGTTGTGTGTGAACTTGAATTGTAGTATTTTTTTTCAATGCTTTTCTTGTTAATTCTCTGGTTATATCTTATTGTTAGTTATATTGTCTCTGATTGTTATATTTTCTGTATTCTTTTTACTGTATGGGATCTTGTTGAAAATGAGCCTTGCTCAATCGAGCTTATCCTTTATTCATATGAATTTTCAATGAATAAAAACATTTTACTACTACTACATAAAGGGTCTGCTATAGTCAGGACTTTTCAATATAGGAGCACTGTACAGTGCCTCCTTCAGTCTGGTAAAGGCTTTTTCACAGGCTGGTTCCCAAGTAATTTTATTAGGCATCTTTTTCCTTACCAGGTCAGATAAGGGAGCAGCTAGGGCACTGTAATTGGGTACAAATTTCCTATAGTACCCCGCTGTCCCTAGAAAACTCCTGACCTACTTCTGCATTTCTGGTCTGGGCCATGCCTTGATCACCTCTATTTTTACTTGGTTAGGACAGAGCTGTCCCTGCCTACAACATGCCCGAGGTGTGCCACTTCAGCCATGACCACCTGGCACTTCTCGGCTTTCACAGTGAGCCCGGCACTCTTTATCCTGCCCAGCACTTCCCTAAGGTGGGACAGGTGTTCCTCCCAGCTGGCACTAAAGATGGCAATGTCATTCAGGTACACCATGGCATACTCCTCAGCACCATTTAATGCCTGGTTCACCAACCATTGGAAAGTGGCTGGGGCGTTCTTCATTCTGAAATGCATTACTTTAAATTCAAATAAGCCTACTGGAGTGATGAAGGCTGACCTCTCCCTAGCTCTGTCAGTTAACTGTACCTGCCAATGCCCCTTTGTCAGGTCAATAGTCACAAGGTATGTCACCCCTCCCAACTTGTCCAGGAGTTCATCCATCCAGGTTATTGGGTGGGCGTCTTACTTCATGACTGCATTCAGTCCATGATAGTCCACACAGAAATGAGTAGAGCCATCTGGCTTGGGCACAAGGACTACGGGTGAGGCCCAGGGGCTGTGGGATCTCTGGATTACCCCTAAATCCAGCATTTCCTCCACCTTCCTCCTAATGTAGTTTTGGATGGCCTCTGACACCCGATATGCTGTCTGCTGTATGGGCGTCTGTGTCCCTGTCTCCACATCGTGCATTGCTAAGGGGGTTAGTCCAGGCTTGGCGCTAAACAGTGGGGCAAAGTCTGCTAAAACCTCCCTTACTTCCTGGATCTTGTCCGGGCCAGCTGGGGTGACAGTTTAATTGCCTCTACAGAGGACTCCCACTTGCTTTCTTCCAGCAAGTTCAGAAGGGGGTCTCCTTCATCCGTCCCTTCCCAAAGACTACATACTACAAACACCATGTCAGCCCTATTAGCATATGGTTTCATCATGTTGACATGGTGTATTCTTTCTGTATGTCTTCTGTCAGGTAACTGTATGATATAGTTTACATTATTTACCTTTCTAACTACTTTGTACAGTCCTGCCCACTCAGTCTGCAGCTTGTCTTTCCAGACCGGGATAAGGACCATGACTTCCTGACCCACCGTGAATGAGCGAGTTCTGGCTCTGCAGTAGTACCACACTTTTTGTTTCTGTTGGGCAGCTGTCAGGTTGCTCTGGGCTGTTCCCATAAGCTCCTTCAGCCTTTCCCTAAGCCTAAGGACGTAATCCACTATGGGAGTTCCCTGGGTGGCGTGCTTGCCTTCCCAGTCCTCCTGGATCAAGTCTAGGGGCCCATGTACCCGGCGTCCATATAAGAGCTCAAAGGGGGAAAATCCTGTTGACTCTTGGGGCACCTCCTTGTATGCAAACAACAGGTGGGGAAGGTATTTCTCCCAGTCCCTCCCATGCTGTTCAGCAAACGCTTGGAGCTTTGTCTTCAGAGTACTGTTAAATCTTTCCACAAGCTCATTGGCTTGCGGGTGATAAGGTGTCATGCATCTCTGCACCACCCCACACTTATCCCACAAACATTTAATCAGGTCCGACATGAAGGAATCCCCTTGATCGGTGATAACCTCCTGCAGAAACCCAACTCAGGAGAAAATCCCAAGTAAGGCATCTGCCACTTTGTCTGTCCTCAGTGAGGATAGGGCGACTGCCTCTGGATACCGGGTGGCATAATCCACCAGTCAGGATGATCCTCTTCCCGGAGGAGCTGGGGGTATTTAAAGGCCCCACAATATCCATTCTCACCCTCTGGAATGGCTCATCCACTATGGGCAATGGAATTAGGGTGGCTTGTGTTTTCTTACCAGCCTTCCCTATTTCTTGGCACCAGTGACAAGACCTGCAATACTCCTTCACCTGCTGGGTGAAGTTGGGCCAGTAGAAATTCTGGGCCAACCACTGCATAGTGCGCATGATTGCCAGTTGACCAGAAAAGGGAATATCATGTGCAGTCTTGAGCAACTGCTCACGATACCCCTGGGGAATGAAAAGCTGCCTGTCTATCACCCCTCCCTCTGTCTTCACAGCCTGAGTATACATCAGTCCATTTTCCTAATAAACTTTATGCTTACCGTCACCTCCCTGTGCTCCATCAGAGCTTGCCCAAGCCCTCAGTTTCTCTAGACTAGGGTCAGTTTTCTGAACAGCTGCAAACTTCTTACACATTCCCAAGGCATGGGACAGGTCCCCTTCAGTCTCTAAACTAGGGTCCCTAGCACTAGAGTCAGGGCACTCAGGATCACTGTTATCCCTAACCCTCTGACAATGAGTTGCCCCTCCTTCTTTGGAGTAATCCTCCGCAGCTGTTTGGTTAACTGCTACTGGGGAAATTTCTACCCCTTTTCATTAGTCTCCCTATCAGGAGACACCAGCTGGGGAACCAGCCTCCCAGTGGTTTCCACAATGGCTTCTATGAGGTCCAGGGAACTACAGTTTTCTTTTGCCGCTTGACTATGGGTCACTGTACACACCATCCCCTGTTTGAGATTGTTGCCAAGGATGACGTCAACTGCTAACGTTTTCGCTGCAGCCACCTGTTACACAGTTCCCCCATTTCACCCCAGTCTAGAAGAACACTAGTGAGGGGTAATGTTTTCTCCTCACCAGTAAAGTCTTGTACAGTTACAAATTCATAGGGTATAAGCTGACCAGGCTCTACCAGATCCCCGTTTACCAATGTCAGGGATGCCCCTGTGTCCCTTAACCCTTGCGTCTGTACACCATTCAACATGACTGGGTGCATGTGTTCCCCCATGTTCACAGGCATGCTTCCAGGGACACACAAACAATCCACTTATTTCTTAGCCCCATGTTGCGTATTGCTCGTCTTTTTGGGACACTGTCTGGCAACATGCCCAGTTTCTTTACAAACTCAGCACTCGTTTCTTTTCTCAGAAAAATCTTTTCTTTGAAATCTGGGGCTAACTGGTTTTGGTGGAGGCAGTGAGGGTTTTAGCTGCTCTGAAGGCACACTTTTCCCTTTCTGCACTGCCATGCCCACCCCATTCACTCTCAGAGCAGGTCTGCTCTTGACATAGCGGTCTGAGAGTTCAGCAGCCCCTTTCACTGTTTTGGGATCTTGGTCCTCCAGCCAGGTTTTCAGCTCTGCTGGGCATGCCCAAAAAAAGCTGTTCTAAAAAATAGCATTTTCAATTTTATCTACAGAGTTTGCTTCAATTCCTTCCCACCAACATTTTAAAAACTGACGTTGTTTCATGGCTAACTCCTCATAGCTCATATCAGGGCTTATCCTGAGCTTATGGAATTTAGCTCTGTATGCTTTTGCAGTTAAATCAAACTTTTTTTAAAGTGCAGCTTTAAGTTTGCTGTAATCATTACTGTCCTCATTGTCCATTTGACCCAATGCCTCCTGAGCTTTTCCGGTAAGTAGCAGGGATAGCTGGAAGCTCCAGGACCCTCTAGGAACTTGTGCCTGAATACAAACTTCTTCAAATGAATTTAAAAAGACATCCATATCCTCCCCCTCTTTAAATTCAGCTATCAATCTGGAATTCAATTTGTAACCCAGTCCTGTAGTTCCAGTTAAACCCAAACCACTTACCTGCTCTGGTGCTAGTGGTTGGAGTCGTAGCTTCTCCAGTTCATGTCACGTATGGCGCTCATGCTCCTCACGGTCCTCCTCTCACTGTTCATGGTCCACTTCTCATTGTTCTCGCTCCCTCTTCTCTTCTGTGACTCACTACTCTCACTCCGCTTCTCTCTGTTCTTGCTATGCTTCTTGATGTTCCCACTCTGCTTCTCGCCATTCCTGCTCAGCCTTCCTCTGGAACTCCAGCTCCATTCTGCACAACTCAGTCTGCAGCCTGAGTGCTTTTGGCTCCAGAAGGCAGGTGACCTTCCCCTGCTGCTGTGATCCTTCTCTGACACTGGCCCTGCTGTCCTCTTCACTGGATCTGGACAGTGCACTGGCCGCTGGCCCTTCCATGCTCAAGGTGTGGTCCTTTACAGTCACAGTCTGTGACTCAATGCTCTGGGCATCTGCTGCTATCAGGGCATCCATGAGGTTCTGGTTGGTGGCGCTCCCCTCATACAGGACTCCTCTGTCCTGGCTCAACTGCTTCAAGTAGTCTACAGTGTGCCTGCTGTAGTTGGAAGTCATCTTATTCCCTAACTACAGCTACTCTAACTTGCACTTTAGGAAACAAATAAAACCGGTGGTAACTTGACTGTAAGCAAAATGATATAGTTCTGTTTCCTTTTTTAAAAATAAATCACTGCCTTATTTTGCAAGTGAGCTGTACAGTATTAAGCTGACACCCTGAACAGTTAAACATAGAAACATAGTAACATAGAATTTGATGGCAGATAAGGACCGCTTGGCCCACCCAGTCTGCCCATTTCCCTACCTGATGGATAAGCTGCAGATCCTAGTTAACCAGCAGCCTACTTCTTCCTACCCCACCCCCTAAAATTGCCTTATGACTGTCCCATGCATGCTTGAATTCCACCACTGTTTTTGACTCCACAACCTCCTCTGGAAAGCCGTTCCATACATCCACAACCCTCTCTGTGAAAAAATACTTCCTTAAATTACCTCTGAGCCGCCCCCCTTCTATCTTCAAATTGTGCCCCCTTGTTCTTGCACACCTCTTTTTTTGAAAGATGCTACCCTCTTGGACTTTGTTGATTCCCTTGAGGTACTTGAAAGTTTCTATCATGTCCCCCCTCTCCCTCCTTTCCTCGAGGCTATACATATTAAGCTCCAAGTCTCTCTTCATATGTCTTCCGGTGCAGACCCTGCACCATTTTAGTTGCCCTCCTCTGGACAGCTTCCATCTTGTCTATGTCTTTGCAGAGATTTGGTCTCCAGAACTGCACGTAGTACTCCAGATGGGGTCTCACCAGCTGTCTGTACAGAGGATAATAACTTCTTTTTCTACTGGTGATGCCTCTCCTATGCATCCCAGTATCCCCCAGCCCTCCTTGCTGCCCTCTCACATTGCTTGCCTACCTTTAGGTCATCTGATATGACTACCCCCAGGTCCCTTTCCATTTTTGTTGTTGTTAGTATCTCACCCCCCATTGTGTACTCTTCCCCTGGGTTTTTGTGTCCCAGGTGCATTACCTTGCACTTCTTAGCATTGAATCTAACCTGCCATACATTTGACCATTCCTCTAACCTTGCCAAGTCCCTTCTTGTGTTACCAAATTTATCCGTACCGCTGACAACCAAATCAGTCACAAATGCACTCAGCAGGTCAGGCCCTTTACTCCCACAGTGCCAACCTCCAAGTAGAGTAATGTGAACAGGTAACAGACAGGGTAACCTTCCTGTCTGCCTTTGGGTCCGAATCACCTTTGGTCTCAAGTTCTGGGGGGATTCAAACTGTGAACCTTATGCTAGTGTACCCAAATGTACAGGCTCAGATAAAATTCTCTTCAGGGGGATGCAATATATCTTTCACCTAAGGGAACCTAACCAGGTATCCAAAATGAACCCTTAAAACTCTATAAAAGATCTTGGGTGTATTCGTACCTTTTCCCAGTTTTATAACACCATCAAGCTCTTGAACAGTTTTGTCAGTCTTAACCCTCTATATGTCACATGCAAAAGAAAGAACTTGGAAGACCCAGGCAGTAACTTTCAAATAAAAGGTTTACTTAAAAATGGATAAAAATATGTTAAATGTAAACACAGAACAATTTATCAAAGAGCATACAATCACTTAAAAGAAAACAAGGAAGAGCACTAAACAACAACTCCTACTACAATACAGTTCAACTTTTTCTATCTAATGTATCACCTCTTTAGTGCTTTTTAAAGTTAGATCAGGGAGCTGTGTCTTTCTACAGTCCCAATCTGGAATATATCAAACAGCTCAGACACAGTATAGTTTAAACTGTGTCTCCCCACACCCCTTTCGATGAGTCATCTAGCTCCTCCTTGTTGAATATAAAAAAATATACCAACAGGATGTCCTATCTGGAAGTATATTAAATAATGTGACTTCAGCAAAAACTAATTCCCCAAATTAGGACACTCTTTAATCAAGCCTTTCCTCTTTGATCTCAAGCAGTTCCTATTCCCAGGGCACATCAAATGATTTTATGACTTTTAGCACCATGGTGGTATAACATGTTTTTTCTTCTAAGACATCATAAAAGTTTACGAGCCCTATATCCTGGTAGCTGGGTCAGTTCTAATTAAATCTCTCTGATCCTTTAGTTACCTCCTGGTTTCAGGTTAATATATCCTGTAGCTTCTCTGACCGGGGGGGGGGGGCACACATAAGCACAGGCTATATTTTTTATATTACAAATAGCATAGAACAATCATAACCAGGTGGCCAAGCATCACAGCATATTTTAAATGTAACTTGATTTTTTGGCCAGTTGGCCAGATGACGCTTATAAAGTATTATAACTTGTGATATTCATTTGTCAGTTTTAGTCTCTGCATTATCTATGCTTAATGACTACACAACAAATACAAGCAAGCGAACATTTGACATTGAGAAATCCTTGTTTAGATTACAGTACATTGTCAGTCTTGTTTGGGCCTTCCTTGGAATAGGTTGGGGTCTCGCCAGGGTGGCTGGCCTCGGTATCCAGTGATGATAGTGACTGTCAAAATAGCTACTCATTTACAGTGCTATCCTTTTGGGCTACACTGCAAGGGTAGCGAGAGAATGCTATCTTGAGCGTAGTGATGAAGGAGGGCAAAAGGAAGGAGAGGTATAGGGAGGAGAAGGGGAGGTATAGGGAAGAGGGTTTGTATGGGATAGTGTACCATGCTCCATCCAAGCTAGCTGTGTGGTGTGGTAGTGAGGGTGGTTAGCGTTTGTGCAGCAGGCATTGAGTTCAGAGCTGTGGATGGGGAAAATGTTTGTGCTGCCGTACTTTTTTTTTTCAGAGTGTCTCCCCCTTCCTGACATGCACCCACTTGGAGATTGTTATATTTAAGCAGGAGGGTGTGTGGGGTCACAGTCCCCCCCCAGCATAAACACTAAGTGCACTTGCCTGATGTCTGTTCACCTGCAAGTGTATATCACTGGTTTGTTTTTCGGTGATATACACTCGCTATGACAGTGATCGCTGTTTTGCAATCACTGTTATGACATAGAACCACTGGCCTCACATTTGAGAAACACTGCCTTATACTCTACTTCCTTTGCTCTGTCCACAGAGTCCTCACACTTACCAGCCCTTCCCTGCATGGTCATGACGTCTGCAATGACTCCATATAGAAGGGACATGGGGTCATCATGTAAATACCCTGCAGAGCAATCCACAAAGCATGGCTACCCTTGCATAGTGTATTTCCAACTTTAGTGACATTCCTTAATGTAGAACTGTTACAGGTAGTCCTTAGCAGTGTGCTAAAGAATGGCACATATCTGAGATTTGGGAGGGTAGTGGAGAACAGTGTGGGGCAGTGTTGGTGGAGCAACCCACTGGGAACCAGGATTAAAAATGAGAAACCATTGAGTTGCTGGAGGGCCAGCCAGTGGAGGAGTTTGAGCATCCCAGAGGATGCTCGCCTCCTCAGGGGAGTGAGGGCTGCCTCTGCTGCAACGTGACCACTGCCTTGCCGATTCCTGGTGAAGGAGCAGGTGGGGAGCAAGAAATGGTGAGAGGAGCCACCACTCAGCTCAACAAGAACATCAACATGCCCTGCCTGTGCATGGATGTCACTGAGTCCAGTCTGGTGGCTCTGTGGGGATGGGAGTACAAGAGGGGAAAAAACATAACATGCAGGATGAGGTCACTCTGGCTCTCCTGGGCCCTGATGCACTGAATGTTTGGCCCACCTCCAGCAACCAAGTAGTTGAAGTGGAGCCTGGCCATCTCCCCTCACCCCAGCTTGGAAGGGAAAGTCTGTGGAGATGGAGGTCCAAGGGTAAGTGACAGAGAAGGAGTGGATGGGGCTGGGATGCCAGGACAGTGCCAATGGGGCAGCTGAGGGGCAGGCACATAAAAAATAAATTATAAAAGGGGAATCCACTGAAAACCAAGGATTTGTACTTAGGTGGGGGGTAGGAAGTAGGGTCACATCTCCCACTGCAGAACCTCAGTTGTTCAAACTACTTTTTCTGTCCATCTTCCTACACTCTGGATTAAACTTTCCACTCACCTGAGCCTCTTGCCCTCCTACCACACTTCTAAAGTGGAACAGCCAGTACTAAGAACCCCACACACAACTGTGGGGCTGGTCCAAATTACCAAGCAGTATATGTGGAAAAAAAAACTCCTTTTTAACTTAGTTTACCCGACCTCTGAACGAGTGCAAAATCTTGGGGTAATCTTTAATGAAGGGCTGACTGTGCATTTGCCGGTGTCAGCCGTCGTCAAGTCCTCTTTTTACCATCTGAGGAATATCTCCAGGATTAAGCATCTTGTTCTGTCCGGCGATCTTCCTACATTGGTCCACGCCTTTGTGTCCTCACACCTGGATTATTGTAACTCCCTCTACCTAGGATTACCTGGGGTGGAAATCTGCTGCTTGCAGCTAGTGCAGAACGCAGTGACCTGGCTTTTGACGAGAACTTTCCAGTCCTGTCATATTTCGCCAATGCTACGTGGACTACACTGGCTGCCAGGACAGTGGCAGATCACCTTTAAAGTCGGTCTTTTGACTTTTAAATCCCTTCACGGACAGGGCCCAGACTACTTGAAAGAGTGTCTGGTCCCTTACTGCCTTGGCGATCTCTCCACTCAGTTAATGAGGTGTTGCTAGATCTTCCAAGGGTGTGTTTGAAATCTTCTGGGTCCCTGGCATTTATGCATGTGGCCCCATCCCTTTGGAATTCTCTACCCCATCGGTTACAGGAGTGCATGACCGTGGAGGGATTTAAACAAGTTCTAAAAACATATCTGTGGTACCAAGCATTTGACGAATGATTTCTTTGAACTGTATCATCTGTTTTATACTATTTATGATGTTGGGATGTTTGATGTGTTATTTTAAACTTTGTTAGGTGCCTTGGTTTTCTGAAATGAGCCATAAAAATAAAGATTATTATTATTATTATTATTACTGCAGCGTAGTATATTGTATCAGGCTGATTCTGCCGACATGCAAGCTATATTTTCTGTAACCAGAAATCCCAGAATCCCTTGCAGCTGCTGTCAGAGCTGGGCTGCAGCAGAAGGAGATTCAGTAGCCTGCAGTGAATATTATAGTTTTTATGAACTGATATTTTATTTTCTGGCCTTGCTGTCCTCACTGGTCTAAGTACAGTCACAGAGGACTGTACGTAGCCCCAGAAAACAGGGCAGCTTGCAAACATTTGATCTGAGCTTATAAAAGTTCTAGGATGCACTGCAGGCTATTGAATCTCCCAGTGCTGTAGCCAAGATCTGACATTGGATGTAGGGGATTCTGGGATTCATGGTTACAACACATGTCAACTTGAAAGTCAGCGGAAATCAGCCTGATACAGTACTGTAGTAAACAATAAGTAAAATATTTATTTTCTGCAAACAGAATGTAAATTGGGACCTACCCCACAGTTGGGTGTGGTACTGTTCGTACTGACTGTTCCCCTTTTATGCAATTCCATGGGACCACTTGGTAGCACATCATTAAGGAGACTCAAGAACAGCAAGTCAATAACGACGATTCAAGAATAGTGAGAGTCACAACGGTGATAGGTAATAAACAGTGACTGGAATTAAAGAGTGACTCCAAGGTGCACCATTACCCCAGTGTCCAGGTGTACCTCGGAGTTAGAATAATAGAAATTGTGGGGGGTTTGAGGGGCGCAGCCCTCCATGGAGGGTGTGGGGGTCAGAGCACCCCACTAACATAAACAGGTATTTTGATATCCAGTACATTGACAAGTTATTTAATTAGAGTAGAGATAAGTGCTCAACAGTGAGGCTGGACAGTTGAATAGATCCAAAGGTCAGAAATTCAGTGAGTTATTTTAAAAAAAAAAAGCAAAAGTCCCAGACCAGCAGGATAACATAAATAGGTATTACCAGTGTGCAACTGCAGGCTAGGCAATGTACAGTTGCAGGTCTGAAAGTGATACATTTTCACTGTATAGTACCACTTGCCGTTGATTGCGGTCGCCATTTTTGACTGCACCTTTACGGATTCTCAGTTTTGACACTCACTGTTTTGGAATCGCTGTAATGACATGGAGTGAGAGCACTTCACTCCTTCCTGTGCCTGCACCTAATTTCCAGCAGTTTCTCTCCAATCCACTTTACCTGCCTCCCCTAAATCTTCCAATGCTGGTCCACACCTTGGTTACCTCTCACCTTGACCACTGCAATGACCTTTACCTAGGGCTACTGGGGTTTAATATCTGCCACCTCCAGCTAGTGCAGAATGTGGCAGTCAGGCTATTGACTGGTACATCTATTACCAGTAATGTAATGCCTGTGCTCCGTGGACTGCACTGGCTGCCAGTGCAGTGACAGATCACCTTTAAGGTCAGTTTGCTGATCTATAAAGCCCTACTTGATCCGGGCCCTAGTTACTTGCAAGATCTCCTTCTTCCTTACTGTCCCCTCCATCCTCTCCAATCCACTGATGATGAATTGCTAGAGATTTCCAGGGTCTGTTTAAAAACATCTGGGGCCTGGTGTTTTGGTTTTGTGGCCTCGGCCCTGTGGAATTCTCTACCTCGTCGGGTGCGAGATTGTCTGACCGTCCAGGGTTTTAAAACTGCACTTAAGGCTTATTTGATCTGGTATATCCAGATTTTTAGGTATTATTGTAATTGTCAGAGTTTTAAATTGTAAGATTTTATTGATTATTGTTTGTTATGATTGTTTATTGTATTTGTATTCATTAATTACAAGCGCCTTAGCTGTAGAAAGGCACTTTTTATAAATAAAGTATGATTGATTTGATTAAATCTCTGCCTGCCCTTCATCTTCTTCTCTCCTATACACATGAGATTTCCTTCCCTTGCTGGCCTCTGTCTCATCTGCTTGCCCTTTTATGACTTCCCTCCTCTCTGTTTTTATTCAGTGCAGGGCTTGATGCCCCTCCCAGGCATCCTCCTTCTTGTCCACTTGTATTAGTGTAACCCCTCTACAAATAGGGGTTCTTATAATGTCTTCCTGGGCATGCCTAATGCCCATTGTCAGGATGGAATCCTGTGTCTGCAGTTGCTTTGATTGTCTGCATGAGACTGCTGTAGTAATGCCTCCATGCCTGTCCCTTTAAGAGAGCCATTATGTTGTGTTAGAAATTAGTCTGGACTAGGTCTGAGTGGTTTAAGGCTTGAGACCAGCCAGGTGAGTGGTATTTCTGCTCAATTCTGCAGTTGCCAATTGCGCAGAGGAAGCCCATTTAGGAATTGTGATTGTTTGCTGTTTATATACTTCAAAGAGACTCACCAAGCTAAATATATTTAGCTGAGCACCATGCAGTTTGGTGCACTGCCTCCCAGACATGCTTTCTATGTATAGTTGACCCAAAAATATGCACTTGTATTTTATTTCTATCACTCATAAAATCTTTACTGGGGCACAGGCACTTGCCCATTCTAAGATCCACCCCCTGCGCCTCCCTGCGTTCAGGAAATTTCTGATGTGATCACAGGGAGAGCACAGGGACATGCTACATTATAATCTATGGGGGACACTTTTACGATCATTTTTTAATATTATAATGGCTGTTTGGCAATGAAACATGGGCACTGGTTGACTAACAAGGCCCTGCCTGTGCCCCAGTAAAGAAGATTTTACTAGTGATAGAAATAAAATACAAGCACATATTTTCGGGTCAGCTATACATAGAAAGCATTTCTGAGAGGCAATGCACCAAACTGCATGGTGCATGGGGCTAAATCGGTAAGTCTCTTTAATAATAATAATATAGGAGTTTGTCTAACCTGTCTTCCATTGCAGCATGGACCTTTTTGCTTAGAGCCACCATTTTGGTTCTGGACTGCCAGAGTTGGACCAATCGGAACCTTGAGGGACCTAAAATGGAGACTGTCCACAGAGGTCTTGTGGGATTAAATTTCTGTAGGAACTGTAGTTTTTAGGGTTTGTTTGGCACCCAAATGGACCTGGAGAGGGATCCCTTTCTGTGACAGATTCATCAGCCAACTGAACCTTTTGGATCACTGAGAAAACCCAGAGCTGCCTGCAGCACTGAGTCGGTCGAAAGTTGGAGCGTGGAGAGTGAACAGCTCAAGTCATTCGAGCAGTTGCTCTTGTGTAGAAGCACGGGGAATAGGCGGGAAGGCTGCGTTTGCCCTGCCTGCCACCATCTTCCATTGTGAAGAAGTTCGAGAGAGTAGAATCGGACTTAGATCCAATAGTCTTGTTTGAGATCTAAGGTTGGAGTAAATAGCACCCGTGATTAACACACACCGGACTATAATGTAAAATGGAAAGTCCTTTAATATAAACGTTAGTGCAAAAAAAGTACTGCATAAAAAACAGGAGTTTACACATAGGAGGTAAAGCCGAATAAACTACTGATGTTTCACATGGCCACTGCCATGCAGCCTCAGATGGCCATGCGAAGCATCAATGTTTGTTGACTTCCTATTAAACTGTTTATGCAATACTGCACTAACGTTATGATAAAGTTTCCACCCCTTTATAGTGCGGTGTGTGTCTGTTAATCACGGGTGCTATTTACTTCAACCTTGGTTTTTGTATATATATATATCTGAGCACCATGACAAGCTTGCTTTCCTGGTGCTCTCACCATGATTTGAATGTTGTCTGAGATCTAAAGCCTGAAGAGAAAGTGAATGATCGTTGCCTGAACTTGGACCGAAGACTTGCTCCAGAAGCAATCGGCCTGCCAGGTTCTGAAGAGTGTCATGGATTGAGAAGTTTGTGCAGAACTCCTCATAAATTGCAACTGGACTTTATTCAAACAGTAACCAAGAGTTGTATTGCTTATAAGTGTGCTGAATGTGCTGTATGGGTTGCGAATTGATTCCCCACCTTCAAGTGCATTATGCTAGCTGGAAGCTGCTCCAGCACTCGTACCGACTAAATCCAAACTGTCTGCTCTGGTCTGGGCCCAGCCATCTTGGCCTAGACTGCCACTCCCACCACAGAGACATTTCCGATGAAAGTCACGCTCAGGGATTTGGCTCCCTGCTCAACACCATTGAACAGGTAGCGACCACCACGGTGTGTCATGTGGGCCCTGCTTCCCCTGGCAGTCCAGTACAACATCCAGAGGTTTTCATCTCATCATACCTCCTGGTCTGGGTAGCATGAGTACTAAACAGGGTAGCTCCCTGCAACAAATCTGCAATCACTGTGTGTCATCTGATTTACTTGTTTGGGTTTATCACAACGAACTAAACCACCTGGCTCCAGATTACAAATTTTGGGTTGATGTGCATGTAATTGTTTTCTTTCCTAAGGGCCCCAACAACAGCTGCAATGCCGGCCTATCCCAGGCAACACTTCGGACTAGCCTGCTTAACAAACTGGGTACCCAGAGTTGTTTGACTGTATTACAAGGGATTCACTGTGCATGCATGTTCAGCCTGAACTAATCAGATCTGTCAATCAACCTCTAGATTCATGCCCCACCCTTGTGTACTTCCCCCTGAATAAATCAGATGTTGTCCTTTCTGCATTTAACCTGGCTAGTGTGTACCTTCTTGAAGGGAATTTTGTATTGCCATTAAACTGTTGCATTACTACAGGACTTATTTTACAGGGGGTCTCCAAGGCACTGCAGCTGATCCAGCCCTAGTGGTAAATGCCAGAAGTGTGGGCTCAGCATCATTGTCATATGTTATATGTGAGTGTTATTTCACCAGTCTGTGTAGGCCACTAGAAGGGTTGGTGGGGGGTTATAGTATCCCGGAGGACTATACCCAAAGCAGTTACGCTAGCCCAAAACCATTCCTCCGGGTGGAGGCACCCTTTCAATGAGATCAGGCCCTTCAACCTGTACTTAGTCACGCAGGCAGGGGTAGTAGCCCATTGGATAGCACCACCTAGGGGTTACATTAGTTCATTTACTCCCTTTCCCCAATTCCTGTTCCCCTTGTTACCTGGCCTTTTGCCTTTGTAGTGTATTGTATTTTGTGCTCAGTTTTATTTCCCTGTTATTTGAACTACGCATTCCTTTTGCACCAATTGGAACTTTGGACTAAAACTATTTCCTTGCCTGTATTTTTCAACATTGCACTTTCCTCCTTTTATCATTGTGTCTAATGAACTCTGAACTTCTGCACCTTATCTTCTTGATATACCCCTTCTCCCAGGGGGAACCGGAATGGACTCTGTCCTAAAACTGCATCCTGTATTTTCTTTCCTATCTGAAAGGAGGTGCTTTCCAATGCTTTCAGTAAACTGCCTTTGAGCATTGCTGCCTACAGTTTGAACTCATTACGTCTGCAGTGGGCATAGCCTGCAGACATTTTACATCCAAAAAGGACCAACGTCATGTTTTCCATCCATACAACATGATGAAGTGTTAAAATAGTTTCTTCCATGGAAAGCCTAATTACTACATTGACTGTATGAGGTATAGTAGTTGAAGAGCCCTATTTTTCTCAGCACTTGAAGTCTTGAGATGTCCCCTCCCCCAAAGAGTATGGTTAACCCGCCCCAACTCCATCCCCCACCACTCACTGTATTTTGCTGTCCCCCTAGCATTTCACCACAGACACCCTTCTGATAGGCTCAGTGGTGCATTTCTGTGCATCATAAAAGTTGTTAAAAATTAGTTTAACATTAGGTCCTCAAACTAAACTTGGTTACGATAAAGGTAGTTTAACACTGATACAATTGAGACTGCAGGAAATGTTTGCAATCTATTTACCAGCTCATCACTGCTCTCTAAAATGATTTAGTAACAGGGTAACCCATTTCTATATCTCCTGCCTTCAATGACTATACCAGAAATTAACCACTCTTATACTACAACAACAAATAAAAATAAATATAGTTCAATCCTCAGGAGGTGGCTGAAGGGTGGAATAACACACCTGTGGGTGATGATCTCCTCAAATATTTCACTATGGGTCTATACCATTTCCCTCAGAAAGAGTTAAAACCAAGAAAAAAATGCTCCAATAGAAGCTTTGCCTTCCACACCTTCCTCCCTCCCTCCCAGTGTGTGCGCAGTGGTATTTCATTTGCTAGGATGCGGCTTATTCACAGCTCAAAGCGCTCCCAATAAAATGCGTTCTTATCCTCAGTCAACTATAACATAAACAGGAATACATGAATTTTGTAACACTGGTGGAAAAATACACCAATTAATTTCAAAAGCATACAAATAGTAATTTAAAACACTAACAATATGAGTTGAAACTTGAATAGGATGCAGAGCACATAACACAGGCGTAGTGTATTGATGTACCAACTCCTTCAAAAAGCATACAGCTGATGTTTAAAACCTCTGACTAAACATGCTTAAACTGTAAAATAAATCCCAGCTCTTACTTCTAAATACCATTAACCCATAAGCCACAATATAAAGATTATATAAAAATAAGTTACCCAACATAGATACAAAGAATAGAATTCCAATCTGGCTGCGGGGTAAATAATGGCATTAACAGAGCAGTACATCATTCTTATCACCATGCAAAGTTAGTGCTTAATACTTCCCAATGCCCCAAACAACATTCACATCAAGCTATGGGGCAAAAAACAGCATTAATGTGGAAAAATAACATTTTTGGCACCAGGCAAAGTTAATACTTTTTACTTCCAAATGCCACCTGGCCCTAAACAACGTATATAATCCTGAAAATAATAGATCTCTGTGAATACATTCATTCTACTGAAACAAATTTCTATTACTGCTGTAAATAATAGACACAGCATACTGTAGCTTTCTCAGTGCCATACGAAGTTCATGCCTCATTCTTCTGCAAAACAGCCCATTTGTTGATTGCACTATAAGCACAAATACATTTTGTGCTGTGTATGCATTTTTGCACCCTTTCATTTTGAAAACATTGTCATATTTCAGAACTCTTATGAAAAGTTTGAATTGTAAAATATTAACTATAAAATAAAATACCACCAAACAAATGGCAAAGGGTATTTCTTTGTGGTGCGTGAAGTTCCTATCTCATACTTCTGCAAAACATCCAATCTGCTAACTACAATATATGCATAAATAAATTCCAAAATGTACATGCATTTCTACACCCTCTCATTTTGAAAACATACTATAGAAACATAGAAACATAGAAGCTGATGGCAGATAAGGACTGCAAGGCCCATCCAGTCTGCCCATTTCTTTTTCTGCCTTATGAATGTGCCATCAGCCTTTGCTCTGTCAATGGTCTATCTATTCATACTCATCTGTATTGTCCCCTTATGCCTATCCCATGCCTGTTTGAAGCCCTGCACTGTATGCATATCCACCACTTCCTGAGGTAGACCGTTCCATGCATCCACCACCCTTTCTGTGAAAAATAACTTCCTCACATTACCTCTTAATCGGCCTCCCTCTAATCTCAAGCTGTGTCCTCTTGTCCTGCTATTTTTCTATATTGACACATGTTAAGACTCTTTCACCTTGTTAATGCCCTTAAGGTGTTTGAATGTTTCGATCATATCACCTCTCTCCCTCCTTTGCTCTAGGGTATACATATTGAGCTCTGTTAATCTGGCCTCATATGTTTTCTGATGCAGTCCCTGCACCATTTTGGTTGCCCTTTTCTGGACTGCCTCAATTTTGTTAATGTCCTTGTGAAGGTGTGGCCTTCAGTACTGCACGCAGTACTCCAGATGGAGCCTAACCAGTGTCTTGTAAAGAGGAATTATTACCTCCCTCTTCCGATTTGTGATACCCCTACTAATACACCTCAACATCCCTCTAGCCTTACCTACTGCTTTAGTGGTCTGCTTGGATGATTTCAGATCATCGGTGATGACAACGCCCAAGTTTCTTTCTTCCCTTGTGATTGCCAGCAACTCCCCTCCCAGCCTATAGGTGGTTTCTGGGTTTCTCTTCCCTATGTGCATGATCTTGCATTTCTGTGCGTTAAACTCCAGTTGCCACTCTTCTGACCATTTTGCTAGTTTATCCAGATCTTTTCTCATTCTGCCCACCCCATCTGGATCATCTACTCTGTTGCAGATCTTGGTGTCATCTGCAAACAGACAAACCTTAC
The DNA here is from genome assembly GCA_016271365.2 of Neoceratodus forsteri. NCBI lineage: Eukaryota > Metazoa > Chordata > Ceratodontiformes > Ceratodontidae > Neoceratodus > Neoceratodus forsteri. The sequence goes on along the minus strand of JADMNL010000035.1, from coordinate 23,985,787 downwards.
CCTCCAGTCCATCTGCAATGTCACTGCTGAAGATATTGAAGAGGACTGGCCCCATGACTGATCCCTGAGATACCCCACTTGTGACTTGCATCTCTTCTGACTGTATACCATTTACCACCACTCTCTGTTTTCTGCCAGTCATCCAGTTTGTCACCCAGTTGACCATCTTCTGACCCACCCCAAGCCTACTCAGCTTATTAATCAATCTTCTATGTGGAACAGCAGCAAAAGTTTTGCTGAAGTCAAGGTAGGCGACATCAACTGCTCCCCCTTGGTCCACCACTCTGGTTACCCAGTCAAAGAAATCTATGAGATTAGTTTGACATGACCTTCCTTTTGTGAACCCATGCTGTCTTGGATCCTGTGCTCCTATGGATTTCAGGTGTTGCACGATCCTTTCCTTAAGGAGTGCCTCCATAATCTTGCCCACTACTGAGGTAAGACTAACTGGTCTGTAGTTCCCTGCCTCCTCCCTGCTACCACTCTTGTGAAGCAGGATCACATGAGCTCTTCTCCAGTCTTCTGGGACCTCTCCTGTGCTCAGATACTCACTAAACAGTTCTGATAATGGCACTGCTAGTTCCACCCTTGGCTCCTTTAGTACCCCTGGGATGTATGCCATCAGGTCCCATTGCCTTGTCCACCCTTAGCTTATCAAGCTCTTGTAGGACCCTTTCTTTTGTGAAGGGACTAGTGCACACCTCCCTACCCCGTGTCCATGGTGCTGAGCTGTGGGCCTTGACCTACCTTCTCTTCAGTAAATACTGAGCAGAAGTATCTATTTAGGATAGATGCTTTTACATGGTCCTCCTCCTCCTCACATTCCCCCTTATCCCCTTTGATCTTAGCAATACCCCCTCTGGACTTTCTCCTTTCACTAATGTATCTATAGAAAGTCTTGTCACCTTCTTTTACTGTTTCTGCTAGTGTTTCCATGGTTTGGGCCTTTGTCTGCTTTACTGCCTTCCCTGCTTCCTTTAGGGAAGTTTGGTATGCCTCCCTGTCTTCATCCTGCTGCATTCCCTTGTGTTTTCTGAAGGCCAGCCTTTTGGCTCTGACCTTTTCGGCTACTGGTTTTGAGAACCAAAGTGGTTTCCTTCTTCCTTTGTACTTCCTTTTCTCTCTAACACAATGGGATGTTGCTTCAAGTATTGCATCTTTAATGCTTGCCCACTTTGCCTGTACCCCCTTACCTGTATTTCTTTTTGCCAGGGCTAGCTTAACTCTGTTGGCCATCTTATCAATGTCACTTCTCTGAAGTCTCATATTTTTGCTTAGAATGGGATGATTTAGTTCTAGTGGCCAAATTGAACCGTACCATGTGATGGTCACTGGCTCCCAGGTGACCTTCTACCTGGAGATCTGTGATCCTTTCCCTGTTAGTCAGTACTAGATCTAGGATAGCACTGTCTCCTATGGGTTGTTGTACCAGTTGTTTGAGTCCCTTCCCCTGCAAGGAATCCACCATGTGTCTAGTTCTGGCAGATGATCCTGCTGGTATTGACCAATCTGTATCTGGCATGTTGAAGTCTCCCATTATCAGTACCTCCCCTTTAGCTGTCATGTTTTGTCTATCTTCTAGCAGTAATGTGTCTATGTCCTCCCCCTGGTCTGGAGGCCTATACACAACCCCAGTTTGTATGGCTGTCCCATTTTCTGTTTCCAGGCTGATCCACAGTTCATCTGGCTCCTTATGTGTATTCTGAATATCTGTAGCTTTGATATTTTCATTGACATAAAGGACCACTCCACCCTCCCTTTTTGCACCTCGGTCTCTTCTCAACAGTACATAGCCAGGTACTGAAGTTTCCCAAGTGTGGTTACTGGTAAACCATGTCTCGTTAATGCTATTATGTCCAGTTTAGCTTCTGTCATTATTGCCTGCAGGTCTGGGATCTTATTTCCCAGACTGCGAGCATTAGTGTACATGATTTTCCATTCGCCAGATTTCAGCATGTTAGTTGTTGGGTGAGATCTGGCATTTCCCCTGTGCATCGTATGGGAAGCGGGACCTTTTTCCTTAGCTGGTGATGCAAATGAACTTCAAACATGCTGAACTCCTGCTTGACAACTAGCAGAGGGGGGAAGGGTGTTCTTCCCATTCGATGTATGGGGTGCTGCACCCCTCTCCCCATTTACTAGTTTAAATATTCTGCAAAGACATCAAACTTCTGCCACAATGCACTGACTCCCTTCTTAGTGAGATGCAGTCCATCAAATTTAAAGAACTTTCACTCCCCAAACTGTTGCCAGTTCCCTACAAATCTGTGTCCTTTTTCCTGGCACCAGCCCTTAAGCCACATGTTTAACTCTCCTATCTCCCCTTCTCTGACCTTCTGTCCATCTTCCCCCCTCTCTCAGACAGGTAGGATCTCAGAGAAGGACACTCTGGATGAAATGGGTGATAGTTTGTCACCCAGCATGGTCAGGTGTTCCTTGGTCTCCACAACTGACTGGCTGGCGAGATTGTTAGTCCCTATGTGTACCAGGATGTCAATGTTTTCTCCTGCTTCCTGAAAATTTCAGCAATGCTGTCAATGTCTCCCCATGCTGATGTACCTGGGAGACATCTGACTATTACCCCTGGCTAGAGATACATATCAACTCCCCGAATCATGGAGTCTCCTATGATCAGAAGTTTTTTGGATTTCCTCTTTGCTTTTTTTGTTTTGGTTCCTGTTTTGGGTGAGTTTTGTTGTGCTAGCTCCTGTGCTGCAGTGTCCTGCTCTGCAGTGTCCTCTGTCCCTTTGTTGGATTTTGGAGAAAGAGGCAGATATCTGTTTGTAGTTTTTATACGGTTTAGCAAAGAAATTTTTTTATATGGTTTAGCAACCATATAAATGGTTTAGCAAAGAAATTTAAACTATGAAATAATATAAAGCCAGATGCAGATAGCAGAGGATGTCATATATTGTCATCTAATATTATAGGAGCTCAAACAATCACTAAAATAAGAACATCTGCATTCAAGTAACAGTGGAAACAGATTACAACTGTGCTGTAATTCTTACTGTCATACCACACTAGTTATAGGAGTTGATTTTTTTTAATTTTTAAATCTTTTAAATCAAACCTCAGAAACAGGTATTCTGTGTAACACACCAGTCAAGACATCTCCAACAAACATTTACACCACAGCCACATTACAAATTTGGATGACCAATCTTTATCCAATAATTAACCTGTCTGTCGTTTAGTAATTTTGTATTGCTTATTAATGGAAGTATCGAGAATAATTAAAATTCAGTACATGGAACTGTAATATCACACAAACGGTCTATTTCACCGGTGAATGACAGTGCAGAAGAAGTTTTGTCTTGGGAGTTTTGGTTTTAATTTTTTTCACCTCATCTCAACAAGCAGCGAGCAGGGTGCGGCTTATTCACAGCTCAAAGCGCTCGCAATAAAATGTTTTCTTTTCCTCAATCAACTATAACATAAACAGAAATACATTGATTATGTAACACTGGTGCATAAATACACCAATTCATTTCAAAAGCATACAAATAGTAATTTAAAACACTAACAATATGAGTTGAAACTTAAATAGGATGCAGAGCACATAACACAGGCGTAGTGTATTGATGTACCATCTCCTTCAAAAAAGCATACTGCTGATGTTTAAAACCTCTGACTAAACATGCTTAAACTGTAAAATAAATCCCAGCTCTTACTTCTAAAGGCCATTAACTCACAATCCACAATATAAAGATTATATAACTATAAGTTACCCAACATAGATACAAAGACTAGCATTCCAATCTGGCTGTGGAGTAAATAATGGCATTTACAGAGCAGTACATCATTCTTATCACATTGCGAAGTTAGTGCTTAATACTTCCCAATGCCGCTTAACCCCAAACAATGTTCACATCAAACTATGGGGCAAATAACAGGATTAATGTGGAAAAATAATGTTTTTGGCACCAAGCAAAAGTTAATATTTATTACTTCCAAATGCCACCTGGCCCTAAACAAAGTATATAATCCTGAAAATAAATAAATATCTCTATGAATACATTCATTTTACTGAAAGTAATTTCTATAACTGCTGTAAATAATAAGCACAGCATTCTGTAGCTTTCTCTGCGCTGCAGGAAGTTTTTACCTCATTCTTCTGCAAAACAGCCCATTTGTTGATTGCACTATAAGCACAAATACATTTTGTGCTGTGTATGCATTTTTGCACCCTTTCATTTTGAAAACATTGTCATTATTTCAGAACTCTTATGAAAACAGTTTGAATTGTAAAATATTAACTATAAAATAAAATACAACCAAACACAAATAGCAAAGGATATTTCTTTGTGGTGCGCGAGGTTCCTACCTCATACTTCTGCAAAACATCCAATCTGCTAACTGCGCTGTATGCATAAATAAATTCCAAAATGTACATGCATTTCTACACCCTCTCATTTCGAAAACATACTATCAATAATTCAAAGCACTTATAAAAGAAATTTAAACTATGAAATAAAATACAGCCAGATGCAAATAGCAGAGAATATTACATATTGTCACCTAATATTATAGTAGTCCAAACGATCACCAAAATAAGAACATCTGCGTTCAAGTAACAGTGGAAACAGATTACGACTGTGCTGTAATTCTTACTGTCATATCACACTTGCAAAATATAGTACCGTAAAAGAAAAGACATACAAAGCAAGTTGTTAGATCAATTTCATTATGGGACTCGCAATCAGATACTACAGATAAATGTCCGTGCTTAGTAATTAAACCAGCACAAAACACATTAGTTATTCAAGTGATTCAGAAATGATCAAGTGCACATGAATGGTTAAATGTTTCCTTCTTTTTATGTTTGCTTGCACGCATGTCCAAGAAACATAGTGCCACCATATGAGTTTTCATAGGTGTGCCCCCCCACTTCCAATGCTCTGCTCCCTTTTGCAGGTGCGGCTGCACTTCACCAATGAATGCCTGAGCTGTGTATGACAGCCATTCAGATGCAGTGGCTAGAGTTCTGAGTAAAACACGTTACAATCAGTGTAGGTACTTGTGCATACTGCCGCTGGCAGTGCAAATTGTCACACATCAGCACTGCATCTGAACTGTCATAGACAGTTTGTCCCTCCATGAACACCTATGTAGCATGCTGGGAGCCCACCCCAGTGTGCTCACGTGCCCCTCCCACACTCACCGTATGGCCGACTGGGGTGCCCAATCCCCGTCGGCTCCACTGCCCACCCAAACAGACTTCCAGGTGCCACACTGGGAGCCCACCCCAGCATGGCAAATGTCAGCATGGCTGACAGGGTGCCCAATCCCCCATCAGCTCCACTGTGCCCCCCAAAAATAAACATCCAGCTGCCATGCTAAGAGCCCACCTCAGTGTGGCAAAAGTTCTGAGTCATCTTCTAAAGAGAAAAACATACCTGTAGAAAAAAATGGTCCCTCATTGATTGTCTTGCCCCCTCCCCAACTCGCGTCCACCCTCTGCGCACCCACCTCCCACCACCCCATACTTACCTCCAGAGCCCAGTGTGATGATCTTCAGTGGATTGGGAACAAGTCTGCACTCTTCAAAGCCGACTGCAAACTGAAGAAATGCCGGTAAGCTGTATAATGGCATATATGTTTTTTTTTCAACTTTGGTGCATATCTCAGCCATTTTGTGGAATTTTTTCACCAAATTTCCAACATGGGGTTTTTGGGGCCCCACCTCATGAACTCAGTCACTGTCATTTTGTTATTCAGTCCCAAAAGGTGATTTCATGGTCACTGCGTGGAACCACCTTTCGGGATTGAGTAACGTAATTACAGTGTTGCAATCCATGAGGTAGGCCCCCAAAACCAAATGTTGAAAGTTTGGTGAAAAAATTCCCAAAAATGACTGTTTTACAAGCGTGCATTGCACAGTTCCTATGCATGCGCGTAACTTTTAATATTTAATATTCCAGATTTTCAACATTGCCATTTTACTACACCTCTTTATGATTAGTATAGCTGTCATTTTTCACATCTTGCCCAAAATGTGTTTTCACGCATGTAGCACACAATGGTGTGGTTGGTGTGTGAAATCAATGTTTGGGACAGATTAAGAAAATCACAGTGACACTGTTCACGAGCAGAGGTCTTAGAAAGTCTATGTTGAAAATTTGGTGACAAAAGTCCATAAAATGACTGTGTTACAAGCATGCATTGCAGTTTCCACGCACCCTCATAAGTTCACAAATTTGTAATATTTTCTGTCCAGATTTTCTACACTGCTATGTTTCCATACCTCCTTATGAACAGTACAGCTGTCATTTTTCACACCCTGGCCAAAATGTGTTTTCGCACTTCTGGCACAGAAGTGCACGGTTGCTGTGGGAAATCAGTGTTCGGGACAGTTTAAGAAAACCACAGTCACACTGTTCATGAGCGGAGGTCCCAAAATGCCTGTGTTGACAATCTGCTGTAAACAATCCCCAAACAAATTACATTATGGGTGTGTGTTGCGCAGTTTCTACGCACACTTGTGACTTCACCAGTTTTTTTATATTTTCACTCCAGATTTTCAACATTGGCATTTTTTACACCTACTCATGAACAGTAGTAGTATTAAGTTCATATATCTCGTCAAATGTTAAATTTCAGCCAATCAGCATGCACCATGTCATTTGACAGCTGGGTGTGGCATAAAATGGACCAATCAGAATTGTCCCCATGTTGCACAGGAAGTTCCGCCCTCTGCGCAGGACGTCCCATGTCAAATGCAGGAAGTGACGTACAAAACACAGGAAATGACATATTCTCGAACCCAGAAATGACGCATCATTCCCATTCTACATCCCTACGTCCTTCCTCCTCCTTCCTCCATCCCCAGTCCCCTCAAACCTCCATGACACCATCCAAGCTCAAACCCAAGTCCATCCTCCATCCCCTCAAACTGCAACCACCCCATCCTAGCTCGAACCTGAATCCATCCTCCGTTCCTTGACCCCCTGCCACAATATCTTGGCACAAACTCTCCCATCCTCCCACCTTGTCCCATCACCACCCTTGCACCCATCACCTACCTCAAACCTTAGTCTCTCCCCTCCTTTCTCCTTTCCTCACCAACACCTACATTGCACCCCATCACCTACCTGGAACCCGAGTCTCTCCCCTCCTCTCACCTTGCCCCACCATCACCTACCTGGCACTCCATCTCCCCCTGTTGATCTGTGGTATATGACTGCTGGGCGCCTTTTTACTTGGGGGATTTTTTTGTGTGAAATGTGCTTTGAAGCTTGGAGGACTGTAAGAACATTTATCTCTTCAGTGTAAGGAAGTTCTTTTAACACAATGCATTAAGTATTTATGAAAAACACAGTGATTTCTTTTTTAATGTGAAAAAGAAAATGAGTTCTAACTTTAAAAGCAGAGACAGTGTGTGTGTGTGTCTGTGTGTCTGTGTGTCCAGTGTTGAAGCTGATGATTCAAGGGTTTGTAGTCTAAGTAGACTGCTTCAAATCCTAAAGTCTGTTTAAAAACAGTCATACTCTCTACATACATTTTCTTTTAAATGAATACATCAGAAATCTGGCATTTTTATGTCAGAAACTAAACATATTTTTTCTATTTCCTTTGAAAAAGATAATTTACAAAGATCACTGCTTATCAAAAGCATATACAGTATTTATATTAAATATATATTAATGTACTAGTGAAAGTATTTAAGAGCATTTTAACCTCCAGAAAGCAACAAAAAGTGCTCTGCATTACCTATGTAAAATTGAAAAACCAGTAGACTGCTTTATGGAGACTTTTATACTGTCAGAAACTTAAGAAAATTCCTATTAAAAGTTCCTTTTTAACATACCCTGCCCAACATTACAGTATAACAAGCATTTGCCAATGCCGAATGTTTGCTTTCTGGTATTGGCATTGCTAGTGCAGGAGTGACAGATGCATAATAGGAATGGCAGTGAGATATTGTAGTAATGCCAACTGCCTCCCCACCTTGCAAAGAGTGAGGGTGTTGGGAGTGTGTGCCTTAGTATCAAAGGCTGTAACAGTGATGGCAGACAGTTTCAGGTGTTCATAGGTGCGGGGAGACAGTAACAACTGAGGGGGCAGAGGGTGGGAAGGGTACTTATGAGGGGAAAAAGGGACAGTTTTGTAGAGTAGGGCTTGCCATAGAAAGCATAGGAATGCAGAGGTATGATAAAGATAGTAATGTTAAGAATGAAGTTATATCATATAGCCATATTTATTCCAGTATATGGTGAACATACAAACATATGTATGTATCAGCAGAAGCAGATCACCTGGCCTATCTAAGTCTGCTTCAGTGTGCAAGTATAGTAAGAGATCAGCTGTCAATCCATTCCCTCCAATACCTGCATGTGAAAACTGAACTCCAAGTTCAGAGTATAGTAGTGTAAGTGCCACTCAATTCAATTTAGTAATGTGCGTCAGTGAATGAGCTCACCCATAACACAGGCAGACTGCACTCGATATTGACAGTATTTACTTGCTAAAATGAATCACATGCAAATTTTATCCAGTTTATTTTCAGCCCATAATTAAGGATTCAATGTTATATTTATCAATCTGTCATCAAAGTGCAAAGTTGCTAGGGTGTAGTGTTGCTCTGTTACTATTCAAGGCATAGTGTTCGATAATGCTAAAATTGCTGGAGAATGAACTAAATTGCCAAACACACAAATAAATAGTTTACATTGGATGCAGTATAGCACAGTGGTTTAAGGCTCTGAGCTGCAAATTTGGAGACCTGGATTTGAATCCCACAGCCCCCACTTGCATACTGTGTGACCCTAAGCAAGTCACGTAACTTCCCTGTGCTCCCAGGTCACACCTGGAAACAAGTTTTCAGCTTAGTGTGTCTTTCCTGGTTAAAGAATTGGGGGGGGGCATTTTTGGTTTTTCTTTTCAATCAATCACATACAATTTAATGTAGAGCTGAAGCATGACATTTAAAATGCAAGAAATACTGAACATTGGATCAATTGCTTTATTGTCATCATGTATTACTTCTGGCGGTCCTTGTGCTTAGTTTTTTTCTTTTGCAGTCAAGCTCGATAAATATGAATTTGAAGCCTTAATTATGGGCTGCAAATGAATTGGATAAGATTTGCATGTGACTCGTTTTAGCAAGTAAATAGTGTCAATAATGAGTGCAAATCTGACTCTGTTAAGGGTGAGCCCATTCAGTGGTGAATGTTAGTAAATTAAATGGAATTGAGTAGCAGCTATACTATGATACTGTGAATTTGGAGTTCAGTATTTGTTTTAGAATTAGGAACAATAGAATTAGCATAATTGCTTGTTTAATGGATTCATATGGCATGGTACTGCATTTTTGTAAGAGGCTATATTGAATGGGATGTCTTGTTACATATATATATATATATATATATATATATTGTTGTATACAGATTGCTAACCTAAAGTGTGTAACAATGCAATCATACATATAGCAGGGCATAGGTTCTTGAATTGCATATGCTGTGAATACATTTAATGTGAACAGTCTATTATTTTAGAACTTCGAGCAATGTTTAAATTTATTTGCAATAGAAATGTTTAACATATAAATGAAACAGAAGCTGTAATGGCCACTTTGTTGATAAATTTAGCTGCATTTAAGTGATTAAGGTAGTTGTTAAATTTTAGGATTTTGTAATTATGTTGCACATGCAGTTTGAGTACTGAAGAATGAAGGGGATATGGAATAGCACTCCCTCAGGAAGCTGCAGTGGTGAAGCGCAGGGGCGAGTAGTGCGGCAAGTGCCTAGATGCCCTGGACTCAGGTGGGGCATATGTATGGTAGGAGACCATACTTTTGTATTACACTGAATTGGTGTAAGCACTTTATTGTTATTTCTAGTTAAGCTGTGGAAAATAAATCCTTTTTGCATTATTTAAAGTACTATGGAAAGTTTCTTTTCTGTTTTTTTCCCCCTACCATTTGACCACCCTTGAATTTGCTCACCAATAACGCAGTTGGCAGTAGTATTTATTAATAAAGAGCAGTGAAGCTGAAACTGTTTTTTTGTGGTTGAGCAGCCCTGCGATTTAGGGTAGCGGCTTTCCTTTTCTCTTTCTGGATTTCTAAGTTTGTAAATAGGGTTTCAGAACAGTGCTGTACTTTGATGTGTCTTATCTGTAGAATTGTTATTGCTATAGAGCACTTTGTAGCATTGAAAAGCAGCAGAAAGTGATACTTTGTACATTTTATGACATGCTATCAGACAGGCAGTCTATGGCTACAGTGTGTCTATCTCCTGTTGGATCTCTTGAGGTCTGCATTTGAAACACAGCAGGGCCTCTCTCTGTCTTAGCCTAGTGCAAAACATGAATAGCATTAGTAAGTCAGAAAGACATGACAATCACAGAAGTGCTGCCATGTACTGCTATGGTGTTGATCAATGTATTTTATATGTATTAAACAATGTATTGAAGGAGATATACAATGACAGTGTGGAGTGGTGCAACATTAGTAGGACAGACGTGTTCACACAGGACATCATGACAGTAGAGGTAAGTAAGGCAATTAGCAAAACATCATATTATCAGACTACATTGTGGCTTATATGTTTCTCAGCCTCATTATTGTGAATACACAATGTGTGTATGTATGAACATACGAAGAGCTGGTAAAGTTAACGGACTGTTTCTGCCACTGGTAAACTGCAGGTATCCTACTGCATTTTAGAGTAATGCAAAAAATGACATCATTGTAATTTTCATGTCTTGACTCTTTTTTTTTGTCTATTAAAATTAGAAAACCATGGCATAGTAGTAGAAAGAAAATTAAAGAATATAAAGCATGCCTAATATGAGTTGTTTGTACAGTTCTCACAATGGCCACTTTGAAGGTCCAAATGAAATAGGAAGCAGTATAGCATAGTGGTTAAGGACAGTGAGCTGAAAACCTGGAGAGGTCGGTTTGAATCCCATTAGCTCCTTCTTGCATACTGTGTGACCTTGAGCAAGTCACTTAACTTCCTTGTGCTGTCAGGTTGCATCTGGAACCAAGTTCTGGTTTGGTGTGCCTTTTCTGGTCAAACAATTTCCCCAAATATGAACTTTATAAATGTCAGGACCCTGGCTGTTAAATACCAAGTCTATTTATCAGATGAAACCCATTGTGGTCCTAGATCATTATTTAGCATGTACCCAAATGTGCCACACTGAGCGTAGTAGTTTGCAAGTAGTGGAATAGCTAGACTACTATGGGGGTCTGGGCATTTACTGTAATTGAGTCAGTTAACTGTGATGTAATGAAGCTGTTATTTGCAGTCTGTCATGTCATTGTAAAAAAACACACAGGAAAAAAAAAACATTTGCTACCATAAACTGTGAAATCCTCAACTGCTATTCATTTGTTAAGTGTGCATCACTGACCTAATAGGGAAGGGAACAGTAAGATAATCTCTATTGTAAACTTCCGGTCCATTCCGAAAGAAATGCATTGAACTGCTCTGTTTTTCTCTCTTTCTCTCTCTCTCTCTCTCTCTCTCTTTCTCTCAGCCCCTAGCAACATGATGGGAGAGAGAGGAGGGAGGAGAGGAGGAAAGAGGGAAAGAGGAGAGAGAGTCACCATAGTAGTAAAAAGCATCTGTCAATGCCAAATGTTTACTTGCTGGCATTAGCATTGGAAGTGCAGGAGTTAGACAGATGCAGAATAGGAATGGCAGTGAAGTACTGAAGTGATGCCAACCCCACTCGCACCCGGTAGAGATGGACAGGCATTGGAATGTGCCTTTGGGTCATCGCCCATAATGCTCACACCATTTTACCTCATCCTACCCTCCAGGCACTGACAAGTGTTGAGGTGTGCCTTGGGGTGTTCAGGCTCTACAGTCATCCCATTCCATAAGGAAATACGCTGAAATGTGTGCAGTATAGGAGAATGGGGTGTACATAGGGGCCAAATAGTCCATGGCACACCTCGATGCCTATCACTGGTTGCAGGGTAGGTGTTGGGGTGGAACGGTGTGAGCATTACTGTTGAGAATCCCAAGTCACACCACTTGACACCTGTCAGTACCTACAGGGTAGAGTGTTATGGTCAGAAACCCTAATGCCCTAGGTGTTACATGGTATTTTCACTCCAAGTTTTCAAAATGGGCTTTTTGTGAATGCACCACATTAACAGTGACAGTATCAGTTCATTAGCAAAAAGGTGATTTTGCATAGTGACTGCTCCATTTGGCGCCAGAGGTGTAAAAACACATCTTGAATAGGATGTGAAAAATGACAGCTGTACTGTTCATGAGGAGGTGTAAAAAATGGCAATGTTGAAATTCTGGAGTGAAAATATAAAAAAAATTGGTGAAGTCACGAGTGTGCTTAGAAACTACAGAACACACAGCCATAATGCAATTATTTGGGGGATTTTTTTAAACCAGATTTTCAACATAGGCATTTTGGGACCACTGCTCATGAACAGTGGCACTGTAATTTTCTTAATCTGTCCCAAATGTGATTTCACACAGCAAATGTGCCCACTGTGTGCCACAGGTGTGAAAACAGCAACTTTTGCAACAATAGGTTTTATGTCTGAGTTCTCAAGTGCAGAACAGATTTGTTTGCTTAGTTTAGAGTATCACTTTCATAACAAGGAGATCAAGGGATCAAATCCTGGTAGAGCCAACTACTCACTGTGTTACCCTGGGCAAGTAGTTTAACATCTGAGCACTCCGTCTCACACAACTGTAAAAATAGATAGTAACAGGACCCCCACTGGAACTGAGATGCTGCATCTCAGCTGTGCTACCCTAGGTGAATAAGGTTGTATAAAATGAATAAAACCTTCTGTAGTAAATTACCTCAGTTCTCACAGGCATATCTTACAGGTTTAATGTCTGTAAATTTTCAAGTACAGTATTGTTTGTTTGCTTTGTTTACAGCACCACGCTGGTAAGTAGGAGATCAAGGGCTCAAATCCTGCTTGAGCCAACTACGCACTGTGTGACCCTGGCCAAGATTATTGTTTTTATGATTTTATTTTGATATTGTTATTATTGTATGTGTGATATGCTTTATAATTCAAAAACAATTTGCCAAGCTCATTCAATAATAACTGCAAAGTGGCAATAGCAGGGTTGTATAAAGGGACAAAATATAGATTTCAGTTTAAATTTACTGTAAACAGAAAAGTCCCCAAATCTCTGCACCTTATTAGATTGTAAACCAACTTCTGATAAAAGTTAAGTCAGATCTAACTGATTGGTCTATTTCCTATCCAAGGGTGATTTGTAAACTTTTAAGTCAATCAGTCTTGACTGGCTCTTGGGCCACATGAGTTGTCAATTAGTTAAGGAGTCACAACATACACCTTATGCAAAATATGGCATACGTACATCAAATGTATCATTTTTAAAGCATTTTATTGCATTACTACAAACATTTGTACAATTGGACAGTGCAAAATACTTTAAAAAACTGTAAGTAAGCTTTTTGCAGTGCAAACTAGTAATAACCCAATGCTTATTAATAGCACACTGATTTAATAAACAATGTGTCATTAATAGTTTCCAAACCAAACTTGCTGAACCTATATCATACATTAAACTGATGATCATTTGCCTGTGGTACTTCATTTCCCTTCACAGCACAGCCCAACAAATCAAATCACAGACAGCACAGCTCAGCCTAATCAGTGATCAGTTCCGGTTTACCCAAATTAAGGTGTCATCAACACAAAACCAACTTAATGTGAAACCATCAATGAATATGCCATTTTTTGGCATAGAAAACACAAAATAAATATGTGGAATTATTAAAATATCCCATGAAACTGCTTTTAAATAGTCAGTCAGGACTGAGTATCACTGTACTATTTATTTACCAGACATGAAATGTAATTCCATCCCCAGCCGGACCCAACAGCTTGTCTGAGATAATTGTGTGTGAAGGTTCCTGGTTACTGCCACTTAATGATTAAGAATATCTGCTTTGAAAGTTGTAAAGGAGTAGCTGTAAACAATTCCAGGGAAAAAGATCAAGTGAGGGGGGAGAGAAAGAGATGTAACACTGTTCTGGATGGGACTGAACAGCGAGTCAATAGCATGCAATATATACTCTGAAGTGCTTAATGAAAGAATTCACAGCAGTTTGCCAGCAAACATAAAACTTTGCACATTCCTACTTGCTACCAGGCAATGCTGTTAAAGTAACATTTATTGAGAGAAAGACAGACTGAACAGGGGGATAATAGCACACCATAACCTTTTGTTAGACAGAGAGCCTAAGAACATGTGGAAAAGCCACTCAGTAAAGCCACATTCATAATCTCTTGTTACAGCTCTGTTAGCATTTATTTGTTTATTTATTTTTTTACAAATCACTACTTCTGACCCAAGAATCTCTCTACAGACTACCTATAAGTAGATTACTTTATGAAAGCATGGGCAGAGAGGTTGTTTAAAAAAAATGCTTCACTCCATCTATCTTGCAGTGGTGGCACTCGTATGGTATGACACACATCCACCTTTTGCAAAGTCACACAAAAAAGTTTAGAATCCTGGATTTGTTTTATTTTCTGATTCCAGTAATAACATAGATGCTTACCTGACTGCAAGCAGCATGATACTCTTATAGGAGCCAGCTGGCCACCAACCAGTAATGAACTACAAAAAGACTAAAACCATGCTCTTTTCCAGCCCTTACAACAAACACCTATAGTACCCTCTCTCAATAATCAATAGATTTGAGTCCTCCCTGGAACTAGTTCAACACTTCAAATACCTTGGGATTACAATAGACAATATGCTCACCTTCACCCTCCACATTGATAATACTGCCAAAGCTATTAACTTTTGCATTGGGCTACTGTATAGACATAAACTCAAGTCTGATGTCTGAAGCCCTAAACATAGCTGCCACAGCTCCATTGTCTCTCTCATGGACTAAGGTCTGACCATCTATGGATCCTCCACAGACACTACTCTCTGGCACCTAAAAACTGTGCTCAAGAGAGCCTGCTGTCTTCTCACAGGTGCACACTGGCTGACACATACCTGTGACCTCTACGCCAATGCAAACTGGCTACTGCTTAGCAGCCATTTTAAAATATCAAACCTGCCTCCTGGCCCAAAAAATCTACCTTGGTCATATGCTTCCTGGGGTGAAACAACTCCTTGTCTCATGCATTAACCCATGTCCCACTCATAACTCTGAACACCAGTACTTCCTAACCCCCAAGTGTAGAACATTCGAAGGTCAAAGTTAATTTGCTTACCGAGCAACACTCTGGTTTAACTCTCTATGTGATAACATTGCTAAGCTGCCCATGCTTAGTCTTTAAATTGAGCCTCAAGCAGCAGGTGGTACTGAACTCTTGATTTGACTGCCTTCATTAGTCCTATATCCTGATCTGCATTGTCTACCTCCACTCAACTCATCTCCCTCTCTCTATCTCTCTCTCTCTCTCTCTCTATTCTATATGCTTCTTGCCACCTTGGCCCTCTGCTGCCCACTTACGCTTTCCTCCTATATGACAATCAGTGCCATGTTCCCCTGAGCACCCAACTCTCAAGTGTTATTCTTCATATTACTCTCCCCACACTGAATTGGCAAAGTATTTAGTAACCCTTCATAACCTTGTTTATATTTTGCTTGATGTGCTATTATGTTCTACATATCCTGCTATTTATTCTGTATTAACGTTATCTCTCTGTTTAACTGTTCACATTATTCAAATTGTTTTTGTATTATACACAACGTGGAAGCTATGTAAAAAGCGTCTAGCACAAGCAGTTTTATTTGAGACTGTAATAAATAAATAAAAAACAAAAATAAACCAAACCTTTTACCCTAGGTAAATAAGCTTGTACAAAAGGAATAAAACCTTCTGTGCTAAATAACCTCTGTTCTCACAGGCATATCTGACAGCTTTAATATCTGTGAATTCTCAAGTACAGTACAGGTTTGTTTACTTTGTTTAGAACACCATGCTGGTAACTAGGAGATCAGGGGATCAACTCCTGCTAGAGCCAACTACTCACTGTGTGACCCTGCCCAAGATTATTGTTTTTATGATTTTATTTTGGTATTGTTATTATTGTGTGTGTGATATGCTTTATAATTTAAAAACAATTCTGCAATCTCATTCAATAATAACTGCAAAGTGACAATAGCAGGGCTGTATATAGGGACAAAAGATAGATTTCAGTTTAAATTTACCGTAAGTAGAAATGTTCTCAATTCTCTGCACCTCATTAGATTGTAAATCAACTTCTGATAAAAGTTAAGTCAAATCTAACTGATTGGTCTAACTATTTCTTATCCAAGGGTGAAGCACTGATTTAATAAACAATGTGTTACTCACAGTTTCCAAACCAAACTTGCTGAACTTATACCATACATTAAACTGATGATTATTTGCCTGTGGTACTTCATTTCCCTTCACAACACAGCCCCAAAAATCAAAACACAGACAACACAGCTCAGCCTAATCAGTGATCAGTTCAGGTTTACCCAAATTAAGGTGCCATCAACACAAAACCAACTTATGTGAAACCATCAAATGAATATGCTATTTTTTGGCATAGAAAACACAAAATAGGGAGGCAGTATAGCACAGTGGTTTAAGGCTCTGAGCTGCAAATCTGGAGACCTGGGTTTGAATCCCACAGCCCCCACTTGCATATACTGTGTGACCCTGAGCAAGTCACTTAACTTCCCTGTGCTCCCAGGTTGCACCTGTAAAAAAGCGTTCAGCTTAGTGTGTCTCACCTGGTTAAACAATTGGAAAAAAAAAAAATATGTGGAATTACTAAAATATCCCATGAAACTGCTTATAAATGGACAGTCAGTATTGAGTATTATTGTGCTATTTATTTACAGACCTGAAATTTAATTCCATCCCCTGCCAGACCCAACAGCTTGTCTGAGATAACAGTGTGCCAAGGTCCCTGGATAATGCCCTTTAATGATTAAGAATACCTGCTTTGCAAGTTGTAAAGAAAGGAGTAGGTGTGAACAAAGCCAGGGGAAAAGATCAAGTGAGGGGGGCCGAAGGGGATTTAACACTGTTCCCTGTGGGATGGAACAGCTAGTTAATAACATGCTGTAACTTTTTTCTTATACTTTGAAGTGCCTAGTGGAAGCATTCACAGCAGCATGCCAGCAAACATAAAACTTTGCACATTCCTACCTGTCACCATGCAGCATTGTGAAAGCAACATTTATTGAGAGAAAGACGGGACTGAACAGGGGGGTTATAGCACACTATAACCTTTTTTAGACAAAGCCAAAGAAAACATGGAAAAGCAACTCAGCTAATCCACATTCATGTTATGAGACAGGATAAAGGACCTACTAAGTACTAAATTCTTTATTATGAATTACAGAATTGTAACAACCAGTCTTTAACCCTGAATCATCACTTGTTAATAATACTGTATGTCTATAAAGAAAAGCAGAATCCAACTTGAAAAATATGAACTAAATGCAAAATATGTTTACAGTGTGTGTGTGTGTGTGTGTGTCTGGGGGGGGCATACCATCACAATTCTTTTATAAAAAAGCAAGTGTAATAGAGTGCTATGAGGCTATGTCAAACAGGAAAAGCACCAGTTAGAAAGGGATGGATTGCTAGGCACTGTAAAATGAGGAGCAGCTTCCCTGGAAGCAGTGACAAGTGAAAGAGCACCGTCAGAAACAAAACCTTCAAATGGGTGGACTCAATATAAAAACATCAGGACAAGTAACCTTAGA
The DNA here is from genome assembly GCA_016271365.2 of Neoceratodus forsteri. Lineage (NCBI taxonomy): Eukaryota > Metazoa > Chordata > Ceratodontiformes > Ceratodontidae > Neoceratodus > Neoceratodus forsteri. The sequence goes on along the minus strand of JADMNL010000035.1, from coordinate 23,968,105 downwards.
AAAATACTGCAGCTGTCCTTTTTTGTTTGTTTGTTTTCTTCTCATTTTTTCCCTGCAATCTGGGATGCAAGTAGATATAAGAGATTTACTGTGAAAGAGAGATGAACAGACAGGTAGATACAGGACTCCGTCTCTGACATTTTAGTTTGTTTTTTTCCCCTTACTGGTCAGCAATACAATACGGGGAGGGGGTGGGTAGACTGAGCTACAGTTATGTATCAGGTCTCATTCAGAATCTGTCTGGATAAAAAAAAACGTAGAAAGCTACAGTCATTCTTAAACTGTTTGGCCATCCAGTGTAAATGTAACGTGCTGATCTGAAGATTACAGCTGAACCAATCAACTCCACTGTTACATACCTCTCTCTCCTGTTTTTTTTTTTTTTTTGCTGTAGGAAAAAATAAACATAATTATTCAAACATAACACATGCATTAAAAAAACAATCAAGTACTCTTTCACAATGTACTGACAGGATTAAGAACTGTTCTGACCTATTACAGAAATCACTGCAGACTGCACACTGTCGGCTCCTGATGGAAATCTGGCATAATTCATCTGCTGTCAGTCTTCCCTTCCCCCTAGTACATAAACAGGGTCCCGCTGTTGAGTGCAGGGCTCACAAACCTTCATGTCAAGTACAGAAAAAAGAAACTAGCAATAAACCACAGTAACATTACAGGAGATAAACGGAAAGTGTTTATTTCAGACTGTAACCATAGAATGGTGTGATTATTGTAATACTAGACTCAAATCAGAACAAGTTCACCACAGACCTGTAGAGTGCCTCTTTGAAGGAGAATTGCTATGAATGCAGACAGGTATGAATTAGATAGGTAAAAGCCATGATCTGCCTGCTGCCGACTCATGCCCAGTATGGATTTTTTTAAAGAGTTCCTGCTTATTTATTTATTCATCTTATCTCCTCTTAACAAATTCTACACTTTCATGAGATCTTATGTTAAAAGTTTTAATAACCTTTCTCTGTCATTCACTGACAATGAGAAAACAGAAGGCAGACTACCTTACTGCACTGTAATGGAGATGCTGACTCCCTAGCTGAGTGAATTTTCCAGTCTGCTATTTTTGGAAAGCCCAAACATTAACTACGTTAGTAGGGCAATCCTCACACATTCCAAATAGTCTGGTGCCAGTAGTTTTGATCCCTAGTTCATCCTTGGTGTTGTCTGTTCACTGTGTTTACATGATCACGTAAATTTAGCATCAGAAATCATTTAATTTTGATGTTTATATGTGAATACATATTATATTTCTGCATTTCCCTTTTGTTTGAGCCTGTAGAGACTTTTATTTTTATTTATGTTTTGGGTTGTTGGGTGTGTTTCACCAGATTCTCAGTAGTGCTGTAGTCGGCTTTGAATGTACTATATGCTTCATGTGTGCAAGGTGTATTTTATATGATATTGACAATATTTGTCATGATGGTATACTGACCTTTTTTATTGTGCTTTGTATGATCCCCAGATCTGAAACCTGTGGTCAAAACTGCTGCTTATATATTTGGTATCCCAATCTGAATAGTGCAGGATACTCTTATTTTCTTTTTTGTTTTACTTTCATTCCGTAAACGAAGTGGTCAATACTGTGTCCGGCACATATGTATTCAATATTATAAGGTGATCGTGGACTGTCTCAGGAAGATTCTGCAAGTTATTTTTAAGAGGTCTGTCAGATTTTGCTTATTGCTCCATCAGAAATGTGACAGCTGTTATTATTTCTGTGATGCACTGTTGGGGAATTCATTATTATATTCTTAATCTGAATACATCAATTTGTCATATTCATCTCAATCACATTTTACTTGTATCATTTGTATATAATTGTTGAGCTGAAACATGTACTTAGTGGAATTGTGCATCCAAAGTCACGCCAGGTAGATTTGTGTTAATGAACCAGCTCTTGCTGAAATTTGCCATGAAGACATCGCTATTGCTTCATGCAGATGGATCGCTTACTACTTTATGTTTTAGATGTTTATATTTAATTAGCCCTCAACTGTGTTTTGTTATTTCTATCCCTTTCTTCAATACGGTCAAATCACCCCAACCTGGATTCAAACCCATAATCTTGTACAGCAATGAATGCACAACTGAGCAAATAATGAGGTCTCACATACAGATTTTAATGGCAAAATACAGATGACAACTATTTAAGTATTAAAATCTGAAACTTAAAGAAATAAGTGATCTGTTTACATTAAGCAATAGTGATGTCTTCATAGCCAATTTCAGAAATGGCAGGTTCATTAACAAAAACCTATCTGATGAGATGAAGAGAGCATAATGTCACTGAGTACATGCTTCAGCTGTGCAAACATAAGACAAGTGATACAAGTTATAAACCAGATTAAGATGAATGCAGATTAAGAATTTTTTAATGAATTTCCTGACAGTGCATCACTGAAATATCAGCAACTTTCACATTCTGGCGTTTCACCACAGGACAGGCAGACAGGATAGAAAATCGTGAAAATTACATCACTTTAAATGGAACATAAAGCAGAATATATGGGGGCAGGGCTTTTTAGAATATAACAAGGTATCTCTTTTCAGGAATCCCAGTACATTACTATGCAGCTTATAACTGATTCAGCACTTAGGAACAAAGCATGATTTAATGGTAAATTTATAAACATCCAAGGGCTGACAGAATGGCGTGATTTTAATTCAAATGCAACAGTAACATAAAAAAAGGATGTAAATTTGTTCCATGTGTAATTCAAAACAGCAGACAGTGATCTTTTTTGGTTATTTGTTTATTTTTTTCCTGCATTAAGAAACACATGGCACAGCCGAAGAGAAGATGTTACCTAAACTTGAATTTCCCATGCCGACACAGTCAAGTTGATTGACAGTTTGCGAGCAATATATGGAAGTTACCCCAATATACTCCACCACCTTTGCAGAGTGCCAGTTTCTCCATGATTCACTCAGCTATCACTGGAGACATTCAAAACATTAAATAGTAGCCCGAGACAAAAAATATAGTTCTGAAATGGGGGTGATCTTAGAAGTAGTTTTTAATTGGATTCCATTACATGGGGATGTGGATCCCAGATTGGGTACTGTAACTCAAATCTTTATCTACAAAAAAAAAATGATAGAAAGGATACTAAAGTGACACTGTCAATCTCGTTTTTTTTTTCCCAAAATGTAACATGTAGTTTTTTCTTCACTTTCTATATTAAATAAAGCAGTAGAAACTGCCTATGGTGTTGTTGTTGTTGCTGTTTTTGTTTCAAAATGAGGACTATATAGCTTATATTTTAACAAAATATGCAAGAACACCATATTGGTGTTACCACACTAACACAAACTCTTTGTTTACATTTGCAGACAGGCAGTTTCTTGTGGCAGGTGTGAGCTCATTCATGATTATTACGCGCAGCTCTGCTCACTGAATGCACATTCATGACAACTGTCCCGCCATTGCAACAAGTAGACTGCACTATTCTCATTTGTTATTTTGGAGTTAGATAAATGCTTGCTTTGTGAATGAATACTTATGGCTGTATTCTATCACTAACATATTTTAAATTATGTCTAGTTTCTTTCATGTATTTTGGCTTTACTGAGTTTTTAACCTTTTATGAAGCTTACTGTTTTTTTTTAAATCATTCGCAATCCACACTGATGTTCTTTCCACCATCGCACTTGCTCTCTAAACTCTCATTTATTGTTGACAAGCGGTACAAAATCGATCTGCTGATGTCTAATGCAGCAAAACATATTTACCATGTCAGAGGCACTCTGAGACAGTAATACATGTATCAGCTTTGGAAATGTCATGCAAAACTGGTGTGGATGTGTGACTTTTGATTCAGATCACCAGTTCCATGGCAGAAACAGAAGTGGGGAATGGGGATGTAGTCAGTCAGATGTTCACACTCTGGATGCTGCTGTCTTTGTGGCTTGGCATCTTTCTGTTGTGGAGGGAACAGAGGTGGATTTCTTTTCTCTTTTTTTCACCCTGTCTGGTCCTTTTGTGGTCTGACACTTGCACTGCATGGCGTGTGCTGGTGGGTGCAGCTTCATTTTCATCTGGGCCACTGTCAAACAGAGAAGGGTGTTTCTGGTGAACCGAACAGTGGGGGAGGTGGCATCACATTGGGGGTGTTTGGGGGGAAGGGTTGTTGTAGCGGTGCGACTCTCTGCAGTGTGCTGGGTAAGGCGTTGCCCATGGAAGTGGACAGGCTGACAGTCTCCTTGCCATTACTGCTTTGAGTATGAGGTCCCGATAATAAAATAAAATCCACACATTCGGGGTCACATTGGAGGCAGCTCGGCTTTCGTGAAGGATGTGGTCCAGAGTCAGCGTGTCTACTTGCTGCTATTTAATTGCAATCAGGGGAATACCCCTATATGATTTGACCTTGGATTCTGGTTTGAAGTACTGGTCATGTCGCACAGTTGGGGTTGGGGTTGGGGAGTCTGGTTGCCAGTTTGTCTTTACTGGCAGAGTGCTTGGCAAGGGCTAAAATATATACATGGACACTCTCTCATCATCCTCACAGGCATTTCTTAGTGCAAGGTGTCAAAGTGCAGAAAGGGTAATCTGGCTAAAACTCAATGCAGCAAATCTGTTGGCAAAATGACAGTGTGAGTGTACGATCGCAGATGCGCATGCATGACACAAGTCTCAACAGTGTGCATGAGCCTGCAGGCCAGCCAAAAATGATGGTGTGCTGATTATGGCTACTGCCTGTTTTGAAATTTCTTGATAGAAGTTGTAGTGTAAACAAACAAGCACCGCAGAACATTGTTCCCTTCATATGCTGCGTACAGACAGCATGCTGCTCCAGACTGCAGCGGCTCTTTCCTTTCAAGTAAAAGCCGCTGCAGCCAAGATGCTGTCATCCACAGCTCGTCCATCCATTGGCGCAACCCAGACATGCCCACTCCAACAAGCACTACATTGGCCAGGTCATGCACACACCTCCAAGAGTCGCGCTGTCACAAGATGTTTCTTGCGCATGCGTGCAAACATAAAAATCACATACTAGTCATTCTATGTATTACAAGAGATGACATAACTATATTTATCAATGGGAGCTGTCTTCTAAAAACCTTTTGCCATCCTTGTGATGGTCACATAGATTATAGTTGATATTAATAAACTCCTACTAAACATGCTTATGTCTGCTGCTAGTCATAAGAGATGACGTCACCATACAGGATCAATGGTGTCTGTCATCTAGAAACCTTTTGCCATCCTTGTGATGGTCACATAGTTGAGAGCTGATATTAATAAACTCCTACTAAACATGCTGATGTGTGCTGCTAGTCATAAGAGATGACATCACCATACAGGATCAATGGTGTCTGTCTTCTAGAAACCTTGTGATAGTCACATAGTGTGAGTTCATCTGGCTGAGTCTTGTATATAGTTAGGGTCCCAAAGACCAGAAATTCATAGTTTTGAAAACTTTATGATCATGAACAGCTGGTCTGATTCAGAAGATCTATCTGATAGTGAGATAATGGAAGCTGGTCTGTCAATACCAGAACCACAAGGTATGTATTTTTGCTGACAATGTGTAAAATGTATCTACTTGTGTGCTTGTTATTACAACTAAAAGCCAGTCTGCTTTTTTTTTTGTCTGATTGGTAGGGGATTTGACAGATAAATACAATGCTATATATCTATTAGGGGCCATCTGTCTTACTAAATATATTTTGTAAAATGGTGGGAGTAATCTTTATAGATTGTGGTTGGGGGTTGGCTTGTGTTGGGTTAATTTAAATGTTTGCTGACAATAAACAAATGTATTTATATTGGAGTAAATGCTTCGTAGTGCAAGTCTGAGAAAATAGCATGCATTTACATTGTTTTACATAAATAGCCTCTGTCTGACTGGTGCGTATGTGTGTGTGTGTGTCAGATAAAATACAATGCTTTATATATATTAGGGTGACATCTATCTTACTACATGTGTTTGAGTAAAATGGGATTAGCTTGTGTTGGGGTTATGGCTTAACTGCTTTGCAGTTTGAGAAAATATTTAATATACATTTTTTATCATCTTAATTGTTTTTTAGTGTAAGTGTGTGTGAATGATTTTTATTTTTATTTATTTCATAATTCAGATTTACAACCTTTGAGTCAAAGACTCATTTACAAAGGCACCTCATCGCAGGGAGGGTAGACAACAATTGGTGGTGGAGTACAGCAATGGACAACACTACAGGTGAGATACAATAAAAGAACACACAAAGCAATTCCAGTAATACAAAGGTGTACAAAGGCTTCAATTAGTTACAATTAATCTAGTATATAAATAATAAGGTACCACTAGGGGTTCTAGGGAGTGATACCTGGGGGGATGGGTGGTTGCTGGGGGAGAAGACAATCCAGATGGATGTTGTCTGTAAATTAGGCCAGGTGCAGCTCTAGGTATGGGCCAGTCAGGGGCATTTACAGCTCTGAGTGTCAGTGAGGTGGTTTCAGAGGGTGATTTTGAAGGGGCCAATTTTGGGATGTTTGTGATATGAGTGGGGAAGGGGTTGTACCAAGAGGGGGCTCTGTGGTGGAATGATCTTTGGGCAAGAGAGATCCTGGCTCTAGGGACCTGGAAGGTGACTTTGGTTGTGCTTCTGGTGGCGACCGAGTGAGAGGCCAATTTTAGGGATGCAGCAACCCCCGTGGGGGAGAGCCCAAATAATGATTTTTTTGCCAGTATACAGGTGTGGTAGTGCAGGCGCTCATCAAAGGTGAGTAAGTTTGAGGAGGAGTAGAGCTGGTATGTGTGTGTTCTGCTGGGGGCACCGGCCAGGAGCCTGCAAGCCTTGTTGATTGAGGTCTGGACTTTGATGAGGGTGGTTGGGTCAGCAGCCGCATAGATAGGGAGCCCATAGTTGACCAATGACAGGATAGAGGAGGTGATAGCCAGCTGGAGAGCATTCTGAGGGAGGCAGTCTTTGTGGCGGTAGAGGAGTCCATTCCAGGTGTTTATGGCAGTGGACAAGGAATTAAGATGAGAGTGGAAAGAGACAGCCGAGTCAAAGGTGATGCCCAGATATTTGTATGCAGACACCTGTTCAAGGGGATGTAGGGTGCTTGGGAGGATACAAGGGGGGGCATTTCTAGAGTTACTCTGGCTGTGGGCAAAAAGCATAGATTTTGTCTTCTTGAGATTCAGAACAAGACGATGGTTGAGGAACCATTTTTCAGCTTGGCTGAAGGTGTGTTGCAGACAGTTCTGGAGGGTGATGGGGTCAGGGTGGGAGGCGACAAGAACCACATCATCGGCATATAGGAGCATATTTATTTATTTATTTATTTATTTATTTTATTTAGTTTTTGTTGACTGGGTAAGTGCACTAGACAAATCCTTCTTATTTTCAGGCACAACCCGGGGGAGGGGGATACAGATGAATGCCAACTGACCTTGAATAAGATTAAGCTGTTGGTGGTATTTTTAGTGAATGAGGGAAATTTGGCCAGGACACTGGGGAAATTCCCCTACTCTTTTCCGTAAGTGCCATGGGATCTTTAACATCCACCTGAACTACCACCAATCCAGGCAGATGGGACCTCGGTTTAACGTCTCATCCGAAAGATGGCACCTCAGAAGTGCAGCACCCCTCTCATGCTGCACTACAGTGTCAGTACTGGGATATTAACTCAAGTGCCAGATGTGGGAACTGAACCCACAGCCCTCTGATCTCCTGGCCTCAGAGGTGAGTGTGCTATCTACTGAGCCACTGACACCTGGGGTTGTGGCTGGAGAGGGCTTTTAGTAGGAGTGATTTGACTTCATGGGGAGATATGGTGTGGAGGAGAAATGGGGGCGATTCAGGGTGGGGGGTTGAGGTAGGGATAGGGTCAAAAAAGTGGACAGGAAGGATTGTGCTGAGCAGGAGATAGGAAGGGTGTTTAGAAAGAGACTGAACAATGTGGGGCCCAGAATGGAACACTGGGGGACACCTGAGTGAACAGGTAGGGCAGCTGATAGGGTACCATTAATCTTGACCTGTTGGGATCTGGCATGGAGGTAACTGGAGAACCAGGCAAGGGGACCAGATGAGAAGCCTAGTTGATGGAGGGAGTCAAGCAATAGGGGGTGACACACAGTGTCAGAGGCCTTAGATAGGTCAATTAACACTGCCCCAGCAACATCCCCAGAGTCAAGTGCAGAGTGTATTTGCTATCAGAACTCTAGGAGGGCTGTAGTGGCGCTGTGTCATGGGTGGAAACCATGCTGTTCTGGACATAGTATGCTGTATTTGGTTAGATATTCCATGAGTTAAGTGGATACTATTTTTTCCAGGGCTTTAGAGAGTTGGGGGGGGTGGAGATCGGTCTGTAGTTATTTGGTAATGTGCGATCTCCATTTTTATGAATTGGGGTAATTTCAGCAGATTTCCAGGCACTCAGGAATTGACCGAGGCACAGAGACCGGTTTAACAGGTCAGTGAGAGGGGCTAGCATGACATCTAGAGTTAGACGGAGAATCCTGGAGTCAATGGGGTCACAGCTGGGGTTGTGGCTGGAGAGGGCTTTTAGTAGGAGTGGTTTGGCTTCATGGGGAGATATGGTGTGGAGAAGAAATGGGGGAAATTCAGGGTGGGGGGTTGAGGTAGGGATAGGATCAAAAAAGTGGACAGGAAGGATTGTGCTTAGGTCAGAGAAAGCCATGTTGAGACAGTCAGCATTATGTGGGGAGTCAGTGGTAATAGTGCCATTGACAGATATCTGAGATGGGGAGGGTGAGTTTTTCCATTGAGCTCCTTAATATTATCCCAGAATGCACGTGCAGAGCCCTAGGAGATGGCAAGGGTGGTTTGGTAGTATTTGGACTTGGCTTGCCTTATGGCCCAGGTGCATTGGTTATGAGCAGCATTATAGGCCTGTCTGACCACTGTCCTGCCGACTCAACTGCAACATGCCAGAGGTGGTCTCGCTGCCTCAGTTGTTGAATAAGAGAAGGGGAAATCCAGGTGGCATTATGTCTTTTGGAGCAGGTACTGGTAAAGGGGGCAAAGAGGTCATAGGCCTTGCAGAAGGCTCTGGTGAGGTAGGCTATTGCAGTGTCTGTATCAGTTGTGAGTGAGAATAGGGACCAGTCAAGTTGGGCTAGGTACTGCTTCAGTTTATTGAGGCCCCCTGGGTGAAAACAGCAGTGGGAGGTGACTTCGCACATAGGTTTTTGCATGGGGGAGGACCAGAAACAGAGGATAGGGGAATGGTTGCTGAGGGAGTTAGCTAGGAGATTAACAGTCTTGATTTTGTGGGGGCGGTTGGAAAGTATTATGTCAAGGAGGGAGCTGGTGCCACTTGACTGATTTAATCTGGTGGGAAGAGTGACTAATTGAGCTAAGTCAAGGGCAGTGAAGGAGTCCTTTATGTTTGCAGCAGTGGAGCCTAGCCAGTTAACATTGAGGTCACCTAGGATGAGCTGCTCAGCTTTGTGGGGCAGGGTGGAGAGACAGTCAGTAAGGGAGTGGATTTCAGGTCCTCCGGCCTGTGGGGGTATGTATGTAGTGGTAAGATAGAGAGGACCCCTGCTCAGGTCAGGGGAGATTTTTAAGGTGATGGCTTGGGCACCATGACCGAGCTTGGGGGCAGGGAGAGCATGGCTAAAGAGGGAGTCACGCAAGTAGATTGCACATCCGCCACCACCCTTACCAACTCGATCCTCTCAGAACAGGGTGAAAACAGGGAGGGAAGGAGACAGCTAAGTCAGGGGTTGATGCAGAAAGCCAGGTCTCCACTATGGCAATGATGTTGGGCCTGTGTTGTGTGACCCAGTACTGGAGTGCAGCAGTTTTCTTTGGGAGACTGCAGATGTTCATTGAGGCAATGCAGAGGCCACACCCAGCAGGGTGCTGGGGGGGTTGAAGACCCAGGACCAGGTTTGGGGTGGACATTCCCGGACAGCAGAAGAAGTAAGGTGATAAGTCTGAGGAGTGGGCTGCGGCATTTGGGGTTGATGCATTTGAGCTGATAAAATCTGGGGAACAGAGTGTGTGATGTGCCAGATAGGATAGGAGCTCCTAGTGGCAGCTGCATATAACCTGCTAATAGAGGAGTAGACACAGAAACTATCATTGCTACCAGAGATATAGCCCTCTAGTGGCTAGAGAATATAATCTGATAATGGAAAAGTCAGCAGTTACAAAAAAAAAAAGGTATCCCTAAAATAAAGTAGAAAAACAGGCTTTTTAAAGGCTGGAAGATGAGGCTTGTTACATCAGAAAAAAGAGAGCAAAAGAAGTGGGCAGGGACAGAAAGCACAGCAGACTGTTTGGGGGTCAGGGTAGACACAGAGTGCAGGCCAGAGAGCAGGAGAAGGATTTACACGTTCAAGGCTCAAAATTCACTTCTAATATCAACTCAGAACTTAAAATGACTGTAAGGATTAAACAAATTATTAAACCCTGGTACATAAATTCAACTAGAGAGACAGAGGGAAATATAGTAGCTAGAGATGTGTTCAGCATGAAACAGTGTGGGCCACTTGGCGATCAGCTTCCACTGGTACCAAATCCAAAAGTCAGGTCTAGTACCTTGCAGTATCAGCTGAGCTGTAGCTTATGGAGGATTTCTGAACCACTGTTTAGGTTCAAGAAATTGAGGGGTCCCTGGCCTAGTCAAGGCTCGCTGGATCCCTTGCAGTTTCAGCTGAGCTGTAGCTCATGGAGGATTTCTGAACCACTGATCTTTGGAAGATGTCTTCATAACAATGTAAATGAAAGCTAGGCAGCCTTTGATTGGTGGTTCTTCTTTGGGGGCAGACATGATGGGCCTAGAAGCCCTTTAGACCTTATAATGTTACTCTATACATACTCTTGTAATGTTTAAAATGCTTAATTGATAGGTTGATGTGCTGCTTTATTTTTTTTGTCAACAGTTCAAACGTGCTTCAGGGAAAAGACAACATAAAAAGAGACATTCAGAAGTTTGTGAAAACAAGCAGAGGCCTACTGAAATTGCCACTACCAGCACTGAAAGTTTAAATGCAATAAATTACATTTGTTTAAATTTCAACCAGAGGGTACAGCCTTCCACCAGTTCAAGGGTTGCAGATAGAGCTGTGCTTCACCCCAGGATCGAGGAAATGGACACTGTTGCACTGAGGTCATTGCTGACACTTTTTCCATTAATACCTGGTGCCTTGTTTAAAGGACTTGTGGATCATGACAGGTTACAGGGGACATCATTTTTTAAAAATGACCTTTTAAACGGTACTGTGATAAAACATGTATTTTCTTTGATATGTGTAAGCTAAGGAATTTAACTCCAAGCTTAAACGTGCTCTGCAGGTAGCAGAAATGTATCAAACAATCAAAGCGCTGGAACTGAAACTGTCTCAGAAACAGTGACAAGACAGAAAATCTCACAGGCTGAATAAAAAGGGGGTCAGCACTAAAAGAATGAAAAAAATAGTAGACGAGTGTAAGGAATTACATGGGATAAAAATAAAAGAACCCTAGAACATCTGAGAAAGAAAATAAGGTGTGCCAAAATCATATAACACTGTAGGGCATCAAAGCAACTTGTTGACAATCAGCCAGATGCTGAATTAGAAAACCAGCAGCCCCCTCCAGTGTTTTTTTTTTTAAGAAAGAATTCAGCATTATGAACATGTGCTACGAAACTTTAGAGCAACAGAATTTTATCAGACATTTAGGTTTGTAAATCTTGATAGATTAGCCTCATTCAGCCAGGCCATTCAAGCTGTGCAATCAGCAATTCAAGAACTTTTAGACCACATTATCCCTCAGTTAGGGGTACATGACTTTCTACAATTGTGTTTGAGTGCTGGCTCTTTAAATCACCCCCTGTTCTCAAGGAGAACATGCACCAAAGAGTTAAATGCTGGTACATTCTTGGATCACATAGCTGACATGTTACAAATCAATGCTGAAGTCATTGCTGATGATTCTTTACAGTTGGTGGTAACAACCATCAGAAACCGGGAGGGTGGTGGGGTGGGGATTAGACATACACTGAGTTCTATCCTCTATTGCAAAATAATTGAGAAAAAAAGATGTTATTTGATTGATTTAAACAATAGAGATAATGTTTTTTGTTTTGCCTGAAGTGAACTTGCACTCTTAAATAGACACCTAACCGACAATCAATTGATCAGTAAGGTTAAAATGTTGCATGCTGAGATAGGTTTGTCAGAACCCATACCTGTCAGTTTCAGTGATGTGCCACAATCTGAACAGTTTTTAAGATTAGAAGAGTAACTATTAAGGTTCTATATCATAATGAAGGAAATTGGCAAACATTTTCAACTGGGTCAGAGAGCTATCCTAAAACACTGTATTACATCATAACAATCACTTTAACGGTGTCACAAATGTCAATAAATTTATAGGGGCCAGATACCTCTGTGAATACTGTCAATCAGCCTTCAGCCACAGAAATCATCACTCATGCACTCTTTTGTGTAATGTGTGCTGTGATCCAGTCTTTGCAGAACAGATTGCCAGCATAGTGAAATGTCCAAAATTTAACAAAATTTGTAGATCCTTAGATTGTCTGGAGAAGCACACAACCAAAGCTGATTTAGGCATGATCCCCTGTGAATCAAGCAAGCTATGTAAAGAATGTTTTGCCATATACAAAGGAAATCATAAATGTAAAATGGGCAGATGTCCTAGATGTGGTTCTCTTATGACTGCTGACAAACATTTGTGTCACATGTCTCCACTGAAACAAGTGAAGACCTCTGAGAAATATAGTCAATTCCATTTGTGTGCCATTCGGATGTGTGCACATTCCTCTTATGTGCATAAAATCACGCTTTCCCAATTCATTGTCTGTACAATTTCCTGTAAAATAATTTGGTTCTGTGCACACAGATTTTCAGATGTGTGCACACATTTCAGGATGCAATCTTGTAGTTCAGCAGCACTTGAGGGGTAATTGTCATTAATTGTCAGCTACTTGTCAGACTAATTTAGCACCTACTCACTCATACTCACATACCTCTCAGTCAGTCGTAAGCAGGTGTTAGACATCAGCTTAATCAGCTGCTTGATTTGTCTCAGCTTCGATTAAATTCAGTCAGCAAACCATTCGGAAGCAGAAGTCACAATGGATAAGCTTACACAAATGGTTCTAACTCTTGAGCAAAAAGTGCAGCAGCTCGATAAGGCCCTTGTCCCTGGTGTTACAAGAAAGAGCTAGTGTCAGAGTTTTCTGTCGACGTGTCTTGTGTGGGGTGAATTTTAAAAAAAGGGAAAGAATATTGTTGGAATGGAGTGCTGGGGGTAACAAAAACCAGAAAAGAAAATGAGAAGGCAAAGATGTCCGCGTGGAAGACGCCCTTTTATGGTGGTTTACTGCTGCCTACGACCACGGAGTGCCATTGTCCGGTCAGATATTGCAGGAGAAGGCAAAAAGTCTTGTCACGAACATGGGCATTGAATTTGAGCCCTCTGCAGAATGGCTATCTCGCTGGAAGGAGCACAATAACATTGGTTATAAATGTGTCCACAGTGAAAAGGTGGAGAATGGTGCTGAAACATCTGAGAGGTGGCTAAGGAAGGTGCTGCCTACAATAACTTCAGATTTTGTCCCACAAGATGTTTTTAATGCTGATGAAACAGCACTGTTCTTTTGAGTGACACCAGATGGGACACTGTCATTTACAAAGGAGATGATTTATGGCCACAAAAAAGCAAAGGAGATATTATCAGTGGTGGTTTGTGCTAATAGCATGGGGACAGAAAAACTCCCATTACTGGTCATCAGCAAGTCCAAAAAGCCACGGTGTTTTAAAGGTGCAAGTGTAGAGGCATTGCCAGTCCTATACACTGCAAACTCTAATGCCTGGATGACCACAATGATTTTTTATGACTGGCTTAAGGACATCGATAAAAAAATGAGGAGGCAGCGAAGGAAAATTGTGGTCATCGTTGACAATTGTCCTGCTCACAAGCCCATTACACTCCGTAACACCCAACTTGTCTTTCTACCCCCTAATTGCACTGCCCTTATTCAGCTTATGGACCAAGGGACAATAAACTGTCTTAAGGAGCATTATCGGAAAAAAATTGTTAACAAAATTCTGCTGGGGCTGGATTCACAAGATGAATTTGAGTTTAATGCTGTGACCAAAACAATCAATATCCTCAATGCAATACATCTTTTACATGCAGCATGGTGTGATGTCACAGTGGGGACGATTCAGAACTGTTTTAAAAAAGTTGGCATTAGTGCACAGCCTGACGCCCTTGATAATGACTTTCTCCTAGAGCATGTACCCCCACCCTCCAGAATGCTACCCTCACAGTTCGATGCTTTGGTTGCTGTGGACATCGATGAACCAGCCAGCGGTGAACTGACAGACAGTGACATTTGTGCTTCTGTACTAGGGGAGAGTGGTATGCAAACTGAAGAAGACGATGACCCAGAGGTTGAGGTGCCTACCACTGCCGAAGTCTGGTGTATGTTAACAAAGATTAGGCACTACATTGACCGAAGAGAGCAGATGGACATTGGGTGGTTTTACTGCTTTGAAAAAAAAAATTTAAACACTCAGCAATCACAACACGAAGCAGGCAAGCATTATTGACTTTTACAAAAGTGACTCCAGTTATGTAAACTAGCTCTTGCACTTCCACCATTTTTAAACTTTTTCATGTTGATTGCGCACAGCGCATGAAACATATTGGGACAGCTTGCTGAGAAGCAGGCTGTGGAGGCGGGGCACTGTTGTGGCCAATGCTCCCACAGCCTGCAAGGCTTGTCCTGCTTCCCCCAATGCCATTGCAAGCTGCTGGTGACAGCAGTTTGGAATGTTGGCACCAAGTTCTGAGAATTTCGCAGCTGCAATCAGGGGCTGCCTTGTCATTGCAGCATCAGCCATCCACTACAATGAGGGAGCAACCCGTCATTGCAGGGTGGGTTGTAAAACCCCTGATATTGTTTGTGAACATGGCGGCAGCTTGCCGCCGTGTTCACAAACAATATAACCCCTTCTCACCCACTGTGTTTACTTGCCAACGGGGGGCCCTAATCCCCATTGGCTTTGGTGGCCCCATGTTTGTTGTTGCCAATGGGGGAGCCCACTCCCCATCAGCACTCTGTACCCCCTGCTTTTGTTTCTGCCGATGGGGTGCCCAATCCCCATTGGCATAATGATACCCCCCCGTTTACCGACGGGGGTGCCCAATCCCCCATCGGCTACTGCTGGCCCTCCAAACAAAAGCCTCTGCTGGCACACTGGGAGCCCACCCCAGCATGCCAGATGCCCCTGTGAAGACAAAATGATCCCACAATGTCTTTTTTCCTGAAAAAAAGAAACTGTCCCTCGGCGCTTGCCCTGCCCCGACCCGCAACCTGCACCCACCCACTGTGCACCCTGCCTCCCCACACAGCCCCACCCCATACTTACCTCCGGAGCTTGGCGCGACAATCTTCCGTGGACCGGGAACACATCTGCACTCTTCAAAGCTGACCGCGAACTGAGGAAATGCCGGTAAGCTATATAATGTAATAAATGTTTTTTTTTCAACTTTTGTGCATATCTCAGGCATTTTTGGGAATATTTTCACCATATTTTTAACATGGGATTTCTGGGACCCCTCCTCATGAATGCTTGAACTGTCATGGCGTTAATCAGCCCTGAAAGGTGATTTCAAGGTCACTGCGCAGAATCACCTTTGGGCTGATTAATGAAATGACAGTGCCAGTGTTTATGAGGTGGGCTCTCAAAAAGCCTATGTTGCAAATTTGGTGGAAAAAATCCCAAAAATGACAGTTTTACGAGCGTCTGCTGCGCAGTTGCTATGCATGCTCGTAACTTCGTGAATTTGATATATTTTCATGCCAGATTTTCAACACTGGCATTTTGTCACACCTCCTTGTGAACAGTACAGCTGTCATTGTTCACATCCTGGCGAAAATGTGTTTTCGCACTTCTGGCACAGAATAGTGCAATCGCTGTGGGAAATCAGTGTTTGGCACAAATTAAGAAAATGACAGTGACACTGTTCATAAGTAGAGGTCCTGAAATCGCTATGTTGAAAATTTGGTAATGATACTCCATAAAATGACTGTGTTATGAGCGTGCGGTGCACACTTTCAACGCACCCTTGTAACTTCGCAGATTTGTAATATTGTCACGCCAGATTTTCACCAGTGGAATTTTTTCACATCCTTATGAGCAGTACAGCTGTCATTTTTCACATCCTGACCAAACTGTGTTGTCACAGTTCCGGCACACAATAACGCAGTTGCTGTGGGAAATCACTGTTTGTGAAAGATTAAGAAAATGACAGTGGCAGTGTTCATGAGCACAGGTTCTAAAATGCCTATGTTGAAAATTTGGTGATGAAACTCCATAACATGACTCTGTTACAAGTGTGCATTGAACTGTTTCCACACACCCTTGTAACTTCGCAATTTTGTAATATTTTCACACCACATTTTCAACAGCGGCATTTTTACACACCTCCTTATGAACAGTATAGCTGCCATTTTTCACATCCTGGCTAAAATATGTTTTTGCACTCCTGCCGCAGAATAGCACAGTCGCTGTGGGAAATCACTGTTTGGGACACATTAAGATCGAACGAGTGAGAGGCGGGAGTGACCGAGCTCAACTGAGCTCTATCGGGACTGCTGCAGATTTGTTTGTGGGCACAGAAAGGGCCCAACACAAGAGTCCAATACAAAAGGGCAGCCTGCAGTACTGGGAGAAACATAACAAGAGAGCGAGTGATGGAGGGAGAGTGAGCGAACTCACCGGAGCGCTGTCAGGACAGCTGCGGATTTCTTTGTTGGCAGAAAAAGACATCAATGCAGGCAGGGGCCCAGTACAAAAGGCCAAACTGCAGCAGTGGGAGAAACAGTACAAGCGAGTGAGACAGGGGGGCTGAGTGACCTCAACGGAGCTCTATCAAGACTGCTGTGGATTTCTTTGTGGGTAGAAAAAGGTACCAATGCAGGCAGGAGTCCTGTACAAAAGGGCCACTTGCAGCACCAGGACAAACAGAATGAGCGCGTGACAGAGGGAGACTGAGCGACCTCAATTGAGCTCTGTCAGGACAGCTTCAGATTTGTTTGTGGACAGACAAAGGTGCCAATGCAGCCAGGAGCCCCGTACACAAGCGCAGCCTGCAGCACCAAGAGAAACAAAATGAGTGAGTGACAGAGCGGTACTGAGCGAGCTCAACGGAGCTCTACTGTGACAGCTGCAGATTTCTTTGTGGGCAGAAAATGAGGCGACGCAGGCAGGAGGCCAGTACAACAGGCCAGCTTGCAGCACGAGCCGAAATGGCATGAGTGAGTGAGAGAGCTCAATGAAACTGTGTCGGGACTGCAACAGATTTCTTTCTGGCCAGAATAAGCCACCAATGCAGGCAGGAACCCAGTACAAAAGGGCAGCCTGCAGCGGCAGGAGACACAGACCGAGCGAGTGAGGGAGGGGGAGTGAGTGAGCTCAACAGAGCTCTGTTGGGACTGCTGCAGATTTGTTTGTGGGCAGAAAAGGGCAGCAATGCATGCTGGGGCCCAGTACAAAAGGGCAGCCTGCAGTGGCGGGGAAACCAGAATGAGCGAGTGAGAGAGGGGGACTAAGCGAGCTCAACAGAGCTCTATTGTAACTGCAGAAAATTTCTTTGTGGGCAGAAGAAGGTGGCAATGCAGACAGGAGCCCAATAGAAAAGGGCAGCCTGCAGTGCCAGCAGAAATGGACTGAGCGAGTGACAGAAGGGGAGTGAGCAAGCTCAACGGAGCTTTGTCGGGACTGCTGCAGATTTCTTTGTGGGCAGAAAAAGGTTCCAACAGAGCCAGGAGCCCAGTACAAAAGGACAGCCTGCAGCAGCCAGGAGAAACACAATGAGCGAGTGAGATGGGGAGTGAGCGAGCTCAATGGAGCTCTATTGAGACTGCTGTGGATTTCTTTGTTGACAGAAAAAGGTGGCAATGCAGGCAGGAGCCCAGTACAAAAGGCCAGTCTGCAGCACCGGCAGAAACGGAATGAGTGAGTGAGACATGGGGAGTCAGCAGGCTCAACATACCTGTGTTGGGACTGCTGAAGATTTCTTTGTGGGCAGAAAAAGCCACCAACAGAGGCAGGAACCCAGTACCAAAGGGCGGCCTACAGCGCCAGGAGAAACAGAATGAGCGAGTGAGAGAGGGAGAGTGAGCCACCTCAATGGAGCTCTGTCGGGATAGCTGCAGATTTCTTAGTGGCCAGAACAAGGTGCCAATGCAGGCAGGAGCCCAGTACAAAAGAGCAGCCTGCAGCACCGGGAGAAACAGACTGAGCAAGTGACACAGGGGCAGTGAGCGAGCTCAACAGACCAACGCAATCAACTTTCGGCATTGACAAATGCTTGTTTAATTTTACTGCTTTTAATAGTTTTCATGCTGTACAGTATGTATATTGATGTGTGTGTCGTTTTCCAATCAAGCATACTGTTAATAACATCTTCCTGCTTAAAGTGCTGTTATTCACCACATCACTTGTTAACCACGATCTCCCTATCACACACAGATAGTACAGATGCATTTTTTGGCTGTGTGCATATTCGGATGTGTGCACAAATTTAGGAGTTCCCAGGCATGTGCACACATCCGGAATAGACTGTATATAGTGTCTGATTTTGAGGCCAGACAAGAAACAGGAACACACACACCAAATCATGCCTATGCCAAGCAACTGGATGATAGCAGATGTTGGGCATTTGAAGGAGATGATTGTGTAAAAGATTTTGTCAGGCACTTCATAGATACACGATTCAAACACTACACATTTATAGCTCACAATACCAAAGGCTATGACAGCTATTTTATTGCTAGTCAGCTAGTCAAGGAAAAAATTGGAATCAAATTGCTCACACAAGGAGGGAAATTGCTCTCCATGATGGTATCTGCACTACACATTAGATTTATCGATTCATTGTGTTTCCTGCCAATGCATTTGTCTAAAATCCCAGGCGCATTTGGCTTTGAAAATGAGATCGCTAAAGGGTACTTTCCACATTTTTTTAATACCAAGGCCAATAAAAACTATGTAGGTCCCCTGCCTGATGCAAAATTTTATGGGGTAGATTATATGATGCCTAGAGAAAAAGCAGAGTTCAAGCAGTGGTACCCAGTCAACCAACATACAGAATTTGATCTGAAAAGAGAGCTTCACTACTATTGTCAGTTAGATGTTGAACTTCTTCAAAAAGCCTATGACAAATTTAGACAAGGAATGATGAACATGACAGCCATGCTGGTTTTAAAACAGTCAGATGGTGATATTCTAGAGCATGAAGAGGTTTATTTAGATCCCTTTCAATATACGACCATAGCATCTGTCTGCATGGTCACATACAGATTCATGTTTTTGAAAGAACACACACTCGCTGTTCTCCTCCAGATAATTACCATGGCCTGCAAAAGAGGTTCTCCACACATGCGATACAGTGGTTAATGTACATAGCAGAGAAAGAAAACATTGCTATTCAGCACGCACTACAGGATAGGGAATTTAAAGTGGGGCCATATTTTCTTGATGGTTACGAGATAATTAATGGGGTTCCCACTCCTTTGAATTCAGCGGGTGTTTTTTCATGGTTGCAACATCTGTTACTGTGAAAAAGATCGAAATCATATGACAGGTATGACTTTTGGACAGTTATTCAATTGGACCATGCACAAGGTTCATTTTTTTAAAAGGTCAGGGGTTTGCCATTAGAGTCCTGTGGGAACACGAGTGGAGAGAAATGTTGGCTGACTGATTTTTTGAGGGACAGTGAAATACCCCAACTTCTCAAACCTAGAAAGTCACTACTTGGGGGACGAACAAATGCCATTTCTCTGTACTAGCCAATGAGACAATCTGCTATTATGATTTTACCAGCCTGTACCCTTTTGTCAACAAAACTAAACAGTACCCAGTGGGTCACCCTGCCATCATTTATGAGAACTTTACTGACATGAGTCGGTTCTTTGGTTTGGCAAAAATAAAAGTTTTACCACCTAGAAGTCTCTTTTTTTTCCAGTGCTGCCATCCAGGATTGGAAAAAAACTTGTATTCACAATATGTCGTGCATGGGCAGAAGACAAAGTTCAGACACAGTGCACACAAAATGATGAACAAAGAGCACTGACTGGTACCTACTGTACCATGGAACTAAACCTGGCATTGGAAAAAGGGTACAAGATCTTAAAAATTTATGAAGTGTGGCATTTTAGAGAGTCATCAACAGAACTGCTTGTAGACTACATCAAACTGCATCTGAAAGGCAAGCAAGAGGCATATGGTTTCCCTTCGTGGGTAAAAAATGAAGCAGTTCATGTCGGGTACATTCAGCAGTATTTTGAAAGAGAAAATGTGAATTTGAACCCCGCTGACATCCCCATTAACCCCGCAAAGAGACAGATATCTAAACTGTTCTTAAATTCTCTTTGGGGGAAATTTGGACCGAGTTAATTTGCCCAGCACCAATTTAGTATCAGATCCTGACAAGCTTTTCCAATATGCGTTTACCCCCTATTATGATGTGGCCTTATGCTGTTTCATTGATAATGAAACAGCATGTTTATGCTAGAAATATACCAAAGACCACTACCAAAATTCTAACAACGTCAACATATTCATAGCTAGTTTCACCACTGCATATACCAGACTAAAACTCTACAAACTGCTAGATAAGTTACAGGACAGGTGCCTGCATCACGACACAGACTCTGTCATTTTTGTGTCTAGACTGGGTGACTGGAAGCCCCCTCTAGGGGACTGTTTAGTGAAATTGACTAATGAGCATCCTCCAGATGAGCACATTGCTGAGTTTGTGTCTGCAGATCCCAAGATGTATGGGTACTGGCAGTCTGGAGGACAAATTGTCATTAAAGTGAAAGGCTTCACTTTTATTGTAGGTAACTGTGAACGCATTAATTTTGACAGTTTAAAAGATCTGTTTTTTGATTACTCAGGGTCACAGACATCTAAAGAAATCACAGTGAGGCAACACAGCATAGTTGGAAACAAAAAGTAGTGGTCTCTTAAAACAAGAACGCTGTCCAAGACCCAAAGAGTAGTTTATGACAAACAAGTTTTGCAATCAGATTTCAGAATGCTTCCTTATGGATACTGAGGACTGAAAATGGATATCAGGTTGCAGCATCCCTTTGTCTGTTGGCTGGCCTATCTAACAGTGGGAAAAGCTTCTTCATAAAGCAGTTGTTGGAAAATTATGATACCACTTTATCACATAAACCTGAAAATATTGTCTGGTTTTACAGCTGTTGGCAACCTTTGTACAAAGAACTGACGTTAAAGTTTCTGCAGATTGAATTAGTGGAGGGGCTACCAGCGTCATTCACTGATGATGATCTCTTACCCCCGAGGAAGGTGAATTTTGTTGTTATAGATGATTTAATGGACTTTGCCTGTCAAAATAGTGAAGCTGAGTATGGGTTTACCAAGTACAGCCATCATAAACAGTTAACAATATTTCTAATTGTACCCAATGTATTTTGCCAAGGCAAGAAAAGCTGGACCAGCACGTTTAATGCCAAATATATGGTCCTGTTTAAAAACCCACGGGACAAGCTGCAGATGCAAATACTGGCCAGACAGATGAACCCCAGTCACACCACATTTTTTTTAGAAGCTTTTGAAGATGCCACAAAAAAATCTTACGGCTATTTATTGGTTGATTTAAGAGCTGGTACACCAGATGAATACAGGCTGCACAGTGGGTTGTTTCCACCTGACTGGCCTGTGACGTACGTCTTGAGATAAACACATTCTGGTTTTAGAAATACATGATGCTGTATTGTCATTATGTCTAAAAGACTGCAGAGAAACCTCTCTGTTTTAAAGTTACTTGTCAGAGGACCTCCCCATTTAAGAAAAGCTATTTTGTGCTCAGCCTCTGATGACTTGATATGCGTCATCGCAGAAGTTGCTTTAAACACCCTAAAAAGAACTATACCATTGTCGGCTAAACAGCTATATTTTCTGAGTAAAAGGGGTAGAGTCATAAAAAATTTAAGCAACAGGAAAGTGCCTTTAAAAAGGAAAAACAAATTGTAAACCAGACAATATTTTCAGGTTTATGTGATAAAGTGGTATAATTTTCCAACAACTGCTTTACGAAGAAGCTTTTCCCATTGTTAGATGGGCTGGCTAACAGACAAGTAAAGGGATGCTGCAATCAGATATCCATTTTCAGTCCTCAGTATCCGTAAGGAAGTGTTCTGAAATCTGATTGTAAAACTCGTTTATCATAAACTACTCTTTGAGTCTTGGACAGCGTTCTTGTTTCAAAGAATCACTGCTTTTTGTTTCTAACTATGCTGGGTTGCCTCACTGTGATTTCTTTACATATCTGTGACCTTGAGTAATCAAAAACCAGATCTTTTAAACTGTCAAAATTAATGTGTTCACAGTTACTTACATTAAGGGTGAAACCTTTCACTTTAATGACAATTTGTCTTCCGGACTGCTGGTACCCATATGTCTTGGGACCTGCAGACACAAACTCAGTAATGTGCTCATCTGGAGGAAGCTCACTAGTCAATTCCCCTAAATAGTCACCTACAGGGGGCTTCCAGTCACCCAGTCTAGACACAAAAATGACAGAGTCTGTGTCGTGATACAGGCACCTGTCCTGTAACTTATCTAGCAGTTTATAAAGTTTTAGTCTGGCATATGCAGTGGTGAAACTAGCTATGAATATGTTGACATTGTTAGAATTTGGGTAGTGGTCTTTTGTATATTTCCAGCATAAACATGCTGTTTCATCATCGATGAAACAGCATGAGGCCACATCATAATAGGGGGCAAACACAAACTGGAAAAGCTTGTCGGGGTCTGATACTAAACTGGTGGTGGGCAAATTAACACTAATGCGCATGCTTGGAAGTGCAAGTTCCACATGTAAAGGCATTTGTGGATTGGTGGGTATGTTTCTCAACATTTAGCTATTACATAACCAAAAACCACGAGCTCAATCATGAACAAGCTCACCCGAGGCTCGGCGCCATTCCTGCATGCGGAAGCGTGCATCGGGGATGTATAGCAGACCGTCTCTAATATACTTGGTTACAAAAACATGCCATATCTTGCAGGTACTTCACAATTAATCAGCATTAATGTTTTATGCAACCTCACAGCTCCCTATACGTGACTGCTACACAGGGGCAATAAAATTGGCTCCAGACTTGATAGTGTCCCTTTAAAGGTAAACATGGCTCTTTCCAGCAGTCTTGATGACATTTAGATTTGGTCAGGTTCTCACACCATCACATCTGTCTGTTTCAGAGGAACAACAATCCATTATTAGCCATCTATTTATTTTTTGTATTTATTGAAATGTTTCACCAGGAAGAGTACTGAGGAATTTGCTTGTTTCCAAATGTGTCCTTGGGGATTGGGGAAGGGAGGGTTACAGATGATGGATTGTATGGGATGCAAAAGTGCTGTATGTTATAAAGACAGTAAAATAAATGTATATATACACAATATACATTTGTACATTTAATGTGCATTTCTCACTCACTGTCCCTGGGAGGTAGCTAAAAAAAATCACATTTTAAGCTCACCTCTTTCCAGAAAGTATGGTGGCCTCACAATGTGATTGCCTAATCAGATAAGGTAAACTTCTCTCCTTACTTTATAGAACATTATTATGACTGTAATTAGCCTGGAGACTGCAACTGTGTCCCAATGTCTATACATTAGCCAGATGTCTTGCTCAGGAGCTGTGATGAACCCTGGAGCTGGCAGTATAACTTAGAGGTTTAGAGTAAGCAGCTGTGAATGAGCTTTACATCAGGCAGACCTGGGTTTGTTTTCCCACAGCCTCTACCTGCATACTGTGTGACTCTGAGCAACTCATGGGTCGTCCCTGAAAACAGGTACTTGTGCCTTGTGGGCCTTACCAGATTACCAAATGAATGAATAAATAAATAAATGCCATTTAATGTCTAGGGGTTACATACACTGGCATATTGATAACCCCTAGAAGTTCTTAAGTGCAACCTAGATATCTACAAAAGATAAGACTGGATACCTTTTAGCAAGAGTAGAGTATGGAGGAGCTTGCAAGGTATCGCAGTAGGCGGGGCTTTGTCTAGGGGAATGGCCGGAGACACCTGAACAACAATAGGGACCTAGGTAGGACTGTCCAGAAGGGGCTGGGGGGAGGATAGGGTTCCTAGGGGGGAAGGAGCTTGCAACCAGGGACAGGGAAGAGCCAGGCCCTATAAGAGGGGCTGCACAGGAGGAATTCTTCCTCATTCCTCCTTGTCTCAGGTCATAAGCAGAAAAGGAAACGAGGATCAGCATACACAAACTGCGCCAGAGGTAAGGCATGGTCTGGGGCCTAGAGGCCGCATGGCCTAAAGTAGGCATGTTGGAGCCGGTGGCTTCCACCTTGCTGGCTTAGGGCAGTGTAACAAATTGTACTGATGTGGGGGAATAAGGTAACTTAGCAGCTTAGTCATTCTTGCTGTCCTTTATAATAATAATAATAAATAATAAAAATTAATTTATTAGGAGCCTTATCAAAAACCAAGGCACTGTACAATTCATAAATACACACACTATAAAATACAAACACACAATAATATAATAATGATTAAAAATCAGACATCAGTTAATAAAATCAACTAATTCAATTTCCAAAAGCCTGCAGCCATAGATAGGTTTTTAAGGATTGTTTAAATCCATCCACAGTTGTGCACTCCTGAAGCTGGCAGGGTAGAGAATTCCAAAGGGTAGGGGCAGTATACTCGAAAGCACTTGCCCCAGGTGTTTTCAGACATACCCTTGGAATGTCTAGCAACCCCTCTTCGGCCGAGTGGAGAGATCATCTGGGGTGGTAAAGAACCAAAAGCTCTTTCAGGTAGTCAGGGACCAGTCTGTGTAGGGCTTTGAAAGTCAGTAAACCAACTTTAAATGTGATCCGCCACTGAATAGGCAGCCAGTGCAATTCGCGCAGAACAGGTGAGATATGACAGGATTGAGGAGACCCCTTCAATAGCCAAGCTGCATTCTACACTAGCTGCAAGCGGCGGATTTCAACCCCAGGCAACCCTAGGTAAAGGGAGTTGCAATAATCCAAGCGTGAGGACACAAAGCCATGGATCAGGGTGGGAAGGTAGCCAGACAGAACCAGGTGCTTAATTCTGGAGATATTCCTAAGATGATAAAAGGAAGATTTGACAACAGCTGACACCTGCGAATGCAGGGTCAGCCCCTCATCAAAAATTACCCCCAGATTACACACCCATTCAGAAGCTGGGAGTGAGATACCATCGAGAAAAATTCCCGAAGACCAACCCCCCTATCTGGTGACCCGGATCCACTACCAACACCTCAGTTTTTCCTGAGTTCAGCTTCAGCCAGTTGGCATTCATCCACTCCTGGATTTCCTTCAGACAGTTGTTAAAAACTGAGACAGCTCCAACCTGGTCAGGTGTAAAAGACAGATAGAGCTGGGTATCATCAGTATAGCATTGAAACCTCAGCCCATACCTTCTTACAATGTCTCTGATGGGAAGCATGTACACCACAAACAACATGGGGGAAAGCACAGAGCCCTGAGGAACTCCACATGACAGAGAAGTGGGGTCCGACGAATAAATTCCTGACACCATTCTCTGTGTTCTACCCATGAGGAATGATGTAAACCACCTGAGGACCATCCCTGACAGTCCACAGATGTACTTCAGGTGCTCAAGCAATACCCCATGGTCCATGGTGTCAAATGCTGATGAGCGATCCAGAAAGACTAAGATAGAACGACTCTGCCAGTCTCTCACCATCAGGAGATTATTGAACACCCAAACTAGCTCTGTCTCAGTACTATGTCTTTTATGGAAACTGGACTGGAGTGGTTCATAGACATCATGGATGGTCAAATGGTCCTCCAGCTGTGCTACTACTACTTTCTCTATCACCCTCCCCAAAAGGGGAAGGTTCGAGATAGGTCTGTAGTTGGCGTGGTAGTCTGAGTCCAAAGTAGCTTTCTTCAAGAAAAGGTGTCACCACCGCTTCCTTCAGGGAGCTAGGAAACTCTCCAGATTCCAAGGAGCACCAGATTATCCACGCAAGGACCAGGCTGATGACATCAATACAACCCAAAATTAGGGATGTTGGTCTGGGATCCAAACTACAGTATGTAGGGCGCACAGTCTTGATAATCCACATGACGTCCATGAACTCCGGTCGGCTGAAGGTACTACAAGAAAACCGAGACATAGTGGCCTCAGACTGATACAAAGCAATGCCCTTAGAGTGTGCCAGTTGAAGTACTGCTCTGATGTCAGCCACCTTATTAGCAAAGAATTGAGCAAGCTCATCACATTCTAATTGAGAAAAAGCTTTCCACACCTGCAGACAGGCTGGGTTGCACAGTCTGTCAACAGTGCGTAAAAACTGAGCCGGTCGATTTTTAGCAGCTGCAATCTCCCCGGACAGGAACTCTGCCTTCTTATGGGAGATTGCAGATAGATAGGCTTGATAATGCTCTATCACTCTAAGGTTGTCGGCATCCAGAGCAGACTTGCGTTAACAACGCTCTATTCTTCATCTTAATCTCTGCATCTCCCTGAAAGTCCCATCAAACCAAGGGGGATCGAGGGTGAAGAGAGAGAGGATGAACACAGACAGGAGCAATGAAATCCAGAGCCATCAAGACAGCCAAATTATAGGCCGTCACGAGGGTCTCTGGGTCACTGCTTGCTAATGGGAGGGACAAGAGGTCAAGCACTGTAGGTAGGCTATGAGAATTAACATCTTGTAAAGGACGATACTTGACCATTTCCATGGGGGTAGGCCTACAAAGGGGGGTATTAAAGCTAAATCCCACGGTGTAGTGATCAGACCACCCAACTGGTTCCACCCCCCAAGTTGGAGGTCTCAATCCAAAGGAGAAAGACCAAGTCAAGAGAGTGTCCGTGTTTATGAGTAGTAGTGGTAACTACCTGTGTTACACCCAGCGAAGTCATCAACTGGAAGAAGTGCTGACCGAACTGTGAGAGTTAGTCATCGATACAGGAGTTGAAGTCTTCCAGAACCATTAGTCAGGGTGAATAAAATGCCATGTCGATGACGAAGTCCGCCACTTCCTGAAGGAATTGCTTCTCATCACTGGGTGGACGATAGATAAGAGCAATCCGACAACCTACACCTGCTACTATGACACACTCAAATGACTTAGCCTCCTCAACTAGTACACTCGTGAGGTTAAGTTCTGTCTTGAAACAGACAGGGCCCCCCCCCGCGGTCCAATCTTGGGCGGTGTATCACTGAGTACCCAGCTGGTGTAAGGGCCTCCAAAATGGGGCCAGAGTTCTCATCCAGCCAGGTCTCAGTGATGCATGTCCACTGTCTCAACAAGATCTGCAATAATTGCAGTCTTGTTTTTAATAGACCTGGCATTGCATAACACCGCCCGGGTTGGACGAACTTCCCGAGTCGCACGGACCACCAGCCCACCATAATTGGTGGTACCCTTGGGTATGGAAGCCAGACATGTAGGGCCATGTTCTGAGTTCCATTTTGTCCCAGGGAGTCTCCTGGATTTCACCACCCCGATACGATGACCCCCCTCATTCCCACTCCACTGTTTGAAGCTCCCCACCCCCCTCCATCTCCTTCTTACAATACCAAGCGCTCTACAGTGCTGGTAAACTACAAACTCAAGAGGAGGAGTGAAAAAGGGGCAGACGGCATGAAGAGTGGAGGGGTAGTACACAACCATGGACACCAACATCCATCCCTGTTCTCACAGCTCAATCTGTGTGCTAAGTTTTCTTTAACTACTAATATTACAAATTAAAAAAAAAATTCCCCAAAACAGAACTTTAAAAAGAAAATTAAAATATAATATAAGGAGTAAAATATAATTACTCCTTAATAACAAAAAACAACAATCCTCAGTTTAAATCAAGAAAATATGTGTAATCCAGAGAAGCTCCCACCTCCTCTAGATAGCAGCCAGTACCTTCGCACTCAGTTCTTCTCTCACAGAACTGAGCGGTAGTAACAGAATTTAAAAATAAACTGTAAATAAATCTAGTAAATCGAAAGAAAATTAAAAAAGATGTTTTCTGAGTGAGCTAGGGAGGCTATAGTATTCATAAATAGGGTTGCCACCTTTTAAGAAGCCCAACGTGGGACATTTCTTACTGAAACATGATTGTTTGCAGGACAATATGTAATCTCAATCAATGCAACAGACTTGTTTTATCTAAATAATCAGAATTAAGACTGTGTCGTTGTTTTTTAGCTGTTTCTAGTGTTTATCAATTTAAGGTAATTTAGTTAAGGTATTTTATTGTCATAGCACCAACAGCAAACAAGAGGTAAGTGCTTGGATTGGGCCTGGTGGGAGATCAGGCCTAGAGCCTAGGTCTGGGATACATTGCAGGCCCCTCCAGCTGCCCAACTGTAAGAAAGAAAGCAAGTTGTTAATTGTTAGATATTTCGGGTAAAAGTTCACTGGACTACCACTTTTAGAATCAAGCAGTTAATGTGCTGGTTGCAGCCTAGAGGTGGGGTAAGTGGCGTTATGGGTAGTTGCTGTACCCATACTTGAGCGCAGACTTAAGGGTTTCTCAGAGTATAATGGATGCAAAAAAAACCTTTTGCGTGCTTCTCCATGGAACTTGGTGCATGCAGTAAACTGGGGATTGAGTCCCACTACCTTCACTTGCATGGGGTGCGACTTGGGGCAGGTCCCTCATCCTCTCACCCCAGCCTTTTCAGAGATTCCCATACTGGGCCAGGTTAGCCACCCTGTGGTGGCCCAGAGGACCCATGGCCAAAGCAGCCAGCAGGGCAACCAACTCACTGGACGGCCTCCCACGGCAAGGCTTGCTGTGCACCCCCCTCCTCCCACCAGGGTCCCATTTGCTGGGCCATCCGGGTTTTTGCAGCTGGGATAAGAGCTGATGGCTGTGAGAGATGGCCACCAGTCTGTATGGTTGCAACAGGAGAAAAGAAAAAAAAAGACAGAGCAGGCACATAGCGGGGCTCACATGGCTCAAAGGCGAGATTGCCTGGCTTGGTCCGATGGCCGGATGGGTGGGAGTAAGTTCTTCAGATGCCCCAGTGTGACACATTAATTAAGAATGAAGTGGGCCTCCCTACAGCACTCCCAGGCCACACTGGTATGCTAGCTTTCAACCTACAGGCCAATCCCAGCCAGAAACCCTCATGGCCTTCACCCCCCCATCACAAAAAGCTAGTGGGCTTACCTGGGAGCCGGAGATGCAGTTCTCAGGGGGGTCCCTCATCATGGGGCAGGCCCCCTGGCAGTCATCGGAGGGGTCTTTTCCTCTTCTCCAGTATGGGGTAGCAGCTGTGGAGGGGGCAGGCACCGGTGCCTGTGGTGGTAAGCTGGGTTGTGCTTTGAGCAGGAATGAAGTGGCTGGTGGAGGCCCAATGGTACCAGAACCCCCCATCAATCTCCCATGCTTCCCCATGAGCGACTGCGACTGTGGGAGAGTACGAGCTTTCAGCACGCCGAGTATCGGGCATAGTATACCGCCACCATCCTGTTGTCCATGGCGTGGGTATGTTCTCCATCCAGCGGGGTGTCACGGGGTAGGCTCTTACCGTAAAATGGGGTAACCCAAGCCCCCTGAGCCTGATGATTGTGGGCACATGGCATGGGGGGAACTGGTGACTATGGAGGTCCCCTTCCACGTTGGGGGGGCTGGTCATGCTAGGATTGGTGGCATGCATGCGTGGGGGCATGAGGGCCTCATGCATGCGCACTGTCTGGATGGTCGCTATCTTGGGGATGGTGTGGAGCAGCCACTGAGCTGAACAGCAGTGCAAATGCCCACATTTAAAAGAAAATAGGCACAATAATTAAAGACCACTGGTCACGCGCATGTGTGGGGGTAATAGGGCTCCACGCATGCATAGTGGCAATCCTATATAGTTCAAAGATGTTGAATGGGTGGCTGTAATTACAATTCACAGTTTAAATGAAGTGATGCCAGGGGTTTCTCTGGTGTAGGCAACAAGGCCCAGTAGTTGAATAAAGCAAAATGTGTTACAAGGGGCACCTTCTCAGTGCAGAACAGCAGAACATAGGGGAGGAAAGGTATCAGCCAAAAAAAAATAGTAGGAAGAGGCAGGCAGTTGGGGAAGTAAAAGCAAAAAAAAAAAAAAGAGGTTTCACTATCAAGCATGCCTCTGTCATCAGCCTGCTTTGCTCATTTGGTGGCAATGGTAGCATGTAAGGTGTGACCTTTTCTGTCCAAACTGGTGCCTTGACAGAGGTTTCAGCAGCACTTTGGGGCCAGAGAGGATATCAGGGCAGCCAGCTTGGCTTACTAGGGATGGCAGCTCTTGTGGCCAGTAGCCAGTGAGCCCCAGCGGGGCCAAAAAAAAAATGCTTAACATGTTCCAGGGTCAAAGACTCATGTGTGTGGCAGCATCAACTTAAGCACCAGCAGGGGAGTGTGGCCATGATTTGTTTGATTGCAGAGTACGAGCAGCATATTGTGAACATGAATGGAGACCTAGAACAGCAGCTGGTTGCCCTCATCTGAGGCAAGGGTAAGACATGGTGGGAGGCACTGTTCAGGGATCGGGGTGAAGGAGGGGTGCAGGCCATTCAGGTTCCTGTTTTTGCCAGAACCCAAGAACCTGGAGGAGACCAACCCAGGGAAGCAACCGATAAACCTGGCATTGCTGACCCTGCTGGCTGAACCTGGGACTCAGGCGGGGGAGGTGGGCACACTGGGGCAAGAGCCAGAGAAGCTGAAGCCCATTTCATATGAGACACCAGTGCCCCCTCCTCAGAAAAAGTCACGGAGGAAGAGGGTCGATCAGGGAGCAGCAGCAGTGGACCAAGGAGTGGGTATGCCTGAGTTACAGACACAGTGGCATTAACACCCATAAGCCTGGGCCTGCCAGGGGACCATATACTTGGCCAGCAAGCACCACCGGTGGTGAGCTGGTGGACTCCTAAGCAATTGGGGTATAGTCAACCCATCCTGCCACAAGTGAACTCCTCATCTGGGAGTAACAGTTCATGGGTCCCACAGCAGATAGCCATCGGGAGTTGGGTCAGCCAGCCAGCAGCAGGGCTCAGGAGCATGGCCATGGTGATACCCCAAGGGTTTTGGGAGCCTAGCATAGGGCCGCCAGTGAGCAACCCAGGCCAATCAGGGGTGGAGCTGAAGCTTGACCAGCTGCTGAAATTACTGGCAGACCAGAATAGGGCTCAGTCAGGAGTGGTCCAGGTGGCCATGGCCATAGCAGGGATTGGGGATGTTGGAGCTGGTGTGGTATCAGTGCCACCACCAATGCCAGGGCAACAAGGGGTAGTGAACTTCTCATCCCTGGCAGAACCCATGGGGTCCCACTTGCTGGACAAGGTGAGGCAACAAAAAATCAACGGAGAATACATTGACATCTTTGCCCTTCTGAAACAGCTGAAAGAGACGGAAAAAGAAAAAAAAGAACAAGGAAGGTGACAGGGTTGAACAGAAGTGAAAAGCAACTGTGTGGTGGACGTGGAAGAACTGGGCCGCAGGCTTTACAGTTTATGCAGGGATCCTCATCCAGGGCAGCCCAGGGAAAGCTGATGGGCTGTGGGTATACTTTAATAGAATAATGACCATGCACGCTAGTAAGCCAGGTGGGGGGTGGTTAGGATATGACGAGGAGTATCGGAGGAGAAAGCAGATGGACACAGCGCAGTCATGGGTGGTTTGGACCTCCCACTGCTGTGGACGATCAACTTGGGGGGGAGGGGTTCAACATACAAACAGCAGTTTTCTGGTGAGGCACCCATGGGTTGTACAAAACCACACCATAGAATTCGGGTCACGGCGGCAATGCGTGAGGATCTAGGCATTTGGCGGACATTTCTGCAATGCTTCAATGGGGTATCATTGTGGCCAGTTCCAAGGTCTAGCAAGGAATTTGAACTCTTCACAGATGCCTCTGGGGGTCTGGGCTTTGGGGCTTGCTTGCAAGGTAAATGGTGTGCAGGGCAGTGGCCTCCAGAGTGGATCAGACAAGGTGTTACGAGAAATAATGGTAATGGAATTCTTCCCCATTGTCATGGCATTGGTGATCTGGGGCAATGTGCTGAGGGACAAGCACATCACATTCAGGTATGACAACACTGGAGTGGGGTATGCAATCAGCAAATAGCTTGGGGCAAGTGCCCGATGGGCAACCTCATGCGGGGTTTGTCCTCAAGTGTCTGATGTTAAATATTACCTTTAAGGAAGTGCACATACCAGGTATTAAAAATAGCATCGCTGATGCTCTTTCTTGTTTACAGTGGCAGAGGTTCCGAGAATTAGCACCAGCAGGCAGACTGACAGCCCATAGAAGTCCCGCCATTGCTATGGGAGTTGATACCCAGAGGTCTGGTAGTTAATAGAGAATGCCCTGGTATCTAGGATGTGAATAGTGTACCGTGGGGGTCAACAGTTTTCTGGAAGTGCAATACACACGGAGGTGGGCAGCGACATAGCACAATCCCAGGGCACAGCTGTGCTAATACGCACTGCTCAAAAAGGCAGGGGCCACCCGGGCAACAGTTGAGCAACACATGGCTGGCATTGCCTGGTTCCAGAAAGCTAGGGGCTTCTCCGACTCCACAAGGGCATTTGCCCTCTAGAAGATGCTGAGAGGTTGGGCACGGGCTGCCCCGAGGGTTACGAACAACAGACGCCCAATCAGCCCTACCATATTCAAGCAGATCTGGGACAAGTTGCCTAAGGTATGCTCATCCCCTGATGAGACAAGGTTGTCCTGAACAGCATACTTGGTAGCATTGTGCTAGGCATTCCAGGTGTCAGAACTCGTGCAGCCCAGCAAGGCTACTGGGAAACCATTAGTGCTGGCAGAGGCTGTCGTAGAGGTCACAACGTTGGGAGTCTTTGTTCACATCTGAAAGAGCAAGATGGACCAGCTTGCCCATGGGCTGTGGTACCGACTAGCGGCACCCCATGGACTCCAGTGGGAAGTGGGAGCATGGGTACAGGATTATATAACTCACCGCTGAGCAGTGGGGGGGGGCTTCCTCAATCATGGGGGTGGAGGCCCCCCTAACAGTGTACCAGTTTAGGCATGTGTTGCAGAAGACCTTGCGACAGCTAGGCATCCTGGCAGAACATTACAACATGCACTCTTTTAGGACTGGCACAGCATCGCTTGCCAGGGTGAAGGGGTTATCGGATAGGTCAATACAGACATCGGGTAGATGGAAGTCACAGGCTTTTGAAAGATACATAAGACCACACATGTTATAACTCTCTCTTGCTTTGTTTGGACAGTTGTTGTGGCCCGAGCAGAGCAGATCTGGATTTGTGGCCACTCATTCATCCATTGGGTGGCCCTCAGGGCAAGGCAGTATCCCGGAGGAGAAAACCTGTTCCTGGCACCCAAGAGGGCAGAGGTGCATTGGTTGGGATGGCGCGGGATGCAATGGAATGAGTTAATAGCAACACTACAAGCAAAAGCCCAGGACAGGTTGCAGCCAAATGTTTGTCATTCATTTAGGGGGAAATGATCTAGGGGTTATGAATGTGAGAGAGCTTAAAGAGAAGGTCAGGCAGAACCCGGCAAGAGTGAAGCAATGGTGACCCCATGTGTATATAATTTGGTCCGATATGGTGCAGTGGCAGCAGTGGCGGCACGCCCAGAACATTAGGGCAATAGAAAAGGTACACCGGCTGCAGAACGTGGACATGAGATCAATTATGTACTCCATTGGGGGGTCCATAGCAATGCACCTGGAATAGTCTGTAAAAAAGCCTGATCTGTATAGAAGGGATGGTGTACATCTATCGGAGGAAGCATTAGATCTGTTTTTGAAAGACCTACAATGAGCAGTGGTGAGAGTATTAGCATGAGGTGCTTGTGTGGGGTAAGTTCGGGAGAACTCACCTTGTGGCGGCTTGGTAGTCTTGGAATTCTGTGGGAGGGGGTAACAGGGGATCATGTGTCTTGACCAGTTAGATCTCCCTGAGGCTGACAGGAGGGCGGGCCTGAGGGATAGAGTCCGGAGGGCACCCTCTTCAGGAAGAGTTCCGCAGCATGGCCAATCCTCTGATGGGGAGGAGCTAGCCGCAGCCGGTCACAGAGCCATTCCTCATGACCCGGAGGTTGTACTCCCTCTTGGGGTCCTGGTTGATGGTAAGGCAGCCCACTCCTGGGATGGAGGGTCGACCATCAATGATCTAGTGCTCCAAGGTGAGCTAGATTCCTTCCAAGGCTACTTAGCTGCGCACAGCACACTGAAGCGAATGTATATATGGATAATTGGTTTTATTAATAAACACATGGCTGTGTCCATTTCTCCAATGCCCATTGTTGTGTCAGTTTGTTCAAGTGAAGAAGGCATATGCCCTCAAAAGACAATGGAGGAGCCTGCAAGGTATCACAGCAGGCAGGGCTTTGTCTGGAGGCATGGCTGGAGACACCTGAACAATATGGACCCAGGTAGGACTGCACAGAAGGGGCTGGGGGGAGGATAGGGTTCCTGGGGGGAAGGAGCTTGCAACCAGGGACAGGGAGGAGCGAGGCCTCTTAAGAGGGGTGGCACAGGAGGAATTCTTCCTCATTCCTCCTTGTCCCAGGTCACATCCCACCCAAACCTCACCCTCGTAAAAGCAGGGGGGCACGTGGGGGGTATAGGGAACTTGCTGTCCCACTAAGGGGGATCGCTTTAAGGGTCGAGAAGGAATTTCTAATTTTTTTTCCACCTGGTTTTCTGGGGTTTTGCCTTCTCCAGCAAGGGGGAGTCATTCTAGTTAGAGCAGACTAGGGAGCAGATAGGTAGGTGTCACAGTCATGAACCTGTGCAAGTGGTGGCTTGGTAGTCTTGGAACGCTGTGGGAGGGGTTAACAGGGGATCACTTGTCTTGACCAGCCAGATCTCCCTGAGGCTGACAGGAGGGCGGGTCTGATGGATGAAGTCCGGAGGGCACCCTCTTCATGCAGAGTCCTGCGGCATGGCGGATCCTCTGACCGGGAAGAACTAGCCACAGCCAGTCACAGAACCATCCCTCATGCCAAGGAGGTTGTTGCCCCTCACGGGGTCCTGGTTGATGGTAAGGTAGCCCTCTACTGGGAGGGAGGGTCGACCATCAATGATCTAGTGCTCCATGGTGAGCTAGATTCCTTCCAAGGCTACCTAGCTGAGCACAGCACGCTGAAGAGAAATGTATATATGGATAATTGGTTTTATTAATAAACACATGGTTGTGGCCATTTCTCCAATGCCCGTTGTTGTGTCAGTTTGTTCAAGTGAAGAAGGCGTATGCCCTCAAAAGACAAAACTGTTGCTGATTCAGAATCAGTTCACATAGTACAGGCATAGAGCTAGCACACAGCAGACACTTAATAGCAGTGTGGTGTTATAAAAGACTTCTGAAAAGTTCCCCTGCTGGATTGATTGCTTGCAATACAAAAGCCAACAAGTCAGTGAATTAGCTGCTAAATAAATCAACCCCCTCTGGCAGTTATCCAAGCTTTGTGTCTGACCTGGCAACAATGACATCACCAACTCCTAATTGCCCATTAAGCTTCCACTATCTGTAGATTTGAAGCGGGGAACTACAGACCAGTCAGCCTCACCTCCGTAGTGGGGAAGATCATGGAAGCACTACTGAAGGAGAGATTGGTGGAACATCTGGTTGTCAATGGACTACAGGACCCAAGGCAGCATGGTTTCACCAGGGGAAGGTCATGTCAGACCAACCTCATTGAATTTTTTGACTGGGTGACTAGGGAGGTGGATCAGGGGAGGGCAGTGGACATGACCTATCTGGACTTCAGCAAGGCCTTTGACACTGTGCCACATAGAAGACTATTGCACAAACTGGGGAATATGGGTGTGGGCAGGACAGTAGTGCGGTGGGTAGGTAACTGGCTGGGCAGCAGGACACAGAGGGTGGTGGTAAATGGCTATCACTCCACAGAGGGAAGAGTGACCAGTGGGGTACCACAGGGATCAGTGCTGGGACCGGTACTATTCAATATCTTCATCAGTGACATTACTTGGGGACCTAGAAGCAGAATTTCACTGTTCACTGATGACACAAAGCTCTGTAACAGAGTAGACACACCAGAGGGTGTAGACAGAATGAGAAGGACCTGCAGAAACTTGAATGGTCAAGGGTTTGGCAGTTGAAATTCAATGCAAGGAAGTGCAAGATAATGCATATGGGGCACAAAACCCTGGCACAATATATCAGTTGGGGGTGAGGATATAGCATGCACCAAGCAGGAAAGGGATCTTGGGTTATCATCTCTGATGACCTCAAGGCAGGGAAACAGTGTGACAAGGCAGCAGGTAAAGCAAATAGGATGCTGGGATGCATAGGCAGGGGCATCACCAGCAGGAAAAGGAGGTCATAATTCCACTATACAAGACACTAGTGAGGCTGCACCTGGAGTACACTGTGCAGTTCTGGAGACCTTACCTACGTAAGGACATAGACAGGGTAGAGAAGGTTCAGAGAAGGGCAACAAAGATGGTGCATGGATTGCATCACAAGTCCTATGAGGACAGGTTGAAGGCACTGAACATGTACTCCTGAGGAGAGGGAGAGAGAGGGGATATGATAGAGACATACAAGTATCTTACAGGGAGCAACAGGGTGCAGGAATGCACTATTTTAAGTGAAAAGATGTTCCAGGACTAGAGGGCATGGGATGAAGTTGGAGGAGGACGATTCAGAGGAAGCGTGAGAAGAATTTCTTCACAGAGCGGGTGGTGGACAAGTGGAACACCCTGCCAGAGGAAGTGGTGGGGGCTAAACAATCACAGGATTTAATAATGCATGGGATAGACATAAAGGAATTCTGGAGGTCAGGGGTAAGGGGCAACAGACTTCCTGGAAAACATAAACTGAACTTACAAACTTAAATGGGCAGACTGGGTGGGCCATAGGCCCTTATCTGCCGACACTGTCTATGTATCTATGTATCTATGTATCTTATTTCCTTAAGTTTCTTTTTTAGTGATCACTAACTCAACTAATTCAGTATAAACATACTAACATACTAAAATGCCAGCAGAATAGGCCTAACGGTCTTTCGTGTCTGCTCGTTTGGTCAGCCCCCACCCTGGGAGCTGATCTTGCTGTCCCCCTTGCCCTCTCTGGCTTCTCCCTTCCTAGTCCCGGATATTCTCACTGCACTTGACTTTGCTTCCAGAACCCTTCCCCTGTACCTGTCCCACCCCCTCTTGAACCCCTCCACTGTCTCTGCCTCCACCAGCACCCTGGGCAGTGCATTCCATGGCTCCACCACCCTCTTAGTGAAGTAGCACCTCCTCCTTTCTCCCCTGAATCTCCCCCCTCCAGCTTCCACCCATGCCTTCTAGTTGCCCCCCTCCTTCCTTCAGAGCACCCTGACTGCTCCTCCCCTATTTACCCCCTTCATGTACCTGAAGACCTCTATCATGTCCCCCCGGTCCCTTCTCTCTTCCAATGTGTACATATTTAGCTCTTCAAGCCTCTCCCCATAGATCCTGTCCCCCAAGCCCCAGATCATTTTGGTTGCCCTCCTCTGGACCCTCTCCAGGAGTTCAATGTCCCTCTTTAAGTGTGGCCTCCAAAACTGCACACAGTACTCTAGGTACGGCCTCACCAAGCAGTTATACAGAGGGAGTATCATTTCCCTCCTTCTGGAGGTGATCCCCCTAGTGATGCATCCCAGCATCCTGTTGGCCTTGGCCGCTGCCCTCCTACAAGTCTCCGAGTTGTTCATCTTGACATCCACCACCACCCCCAGGTCCCTCTCAGCCATCGAGACTTGTAGCATTTCCCCCCCCCAAGGAGTACACTTGCCCAGGTTTCGGGCTCCCAGGTGCAGTACCTTGTATTTCCCTGCATTGAACCTCAACTTTCACTTTCTAGATCACCTTTCCAGAGCCTCCAGTTCCCCCTGTAGGGCCACCCTCCCCATCTCCCCATCCAACACTGCACCCAGTTTTGAGTCATCCACAGAGAGACTCATCTCACTCCTGATACCCTTCCTTATGTCAGCGATGTAGGCGTTGAACAGGAGGGGCCCAAGGACCGATCCCTGAGGGACCCCACTAATGACCCTCCTTGGGGATGAGACTAACTTGACAACCACAACCCTCTGGGTCCAGTCCTGGAGCCAATTGCCTATCCATCTGATCATCTGGTTCCCCACCCCCATTTCTCCCAGCTTATCCAACATGCCCCCATGAGGAACAGAGTCAAACGCCTTGCTGAAGTCAAGAAAGAGGATGTCCACTGGTCTACCCAGGTCCAAGGCATTCATCACCCAGTCATAGACCTCCACAAGGTTTGTCTGACCTGATTTCCCTGGGATGAATCCACGCTGTCTATCGTCCAGGCATGCCGACTTTTCCAGGTCCCCCCCCAGCCTCTCCTTGACAATGCTCTCCATCACCTTGCCCACCACTGATGTCAGGCTGATGGGCCTGTAGTTCCCTGCCACCTCCCTTGATCCCCCCTTGTGGACAGACACTATATGCGCTACATTCCAGTCCTGGGGCACCCACCCTGTCCTCAGAGAGATGCTGAAAAGCTCTGCCAGGGGTTTTGCCAGGACATCTGCCAGTTCCTTCAGCACACTGGGATGTAATTTATCCAGTCCCAGTGCTTTTTCCATCTTAAGGGACCTGAGGGCTTCCCTCACTCTCTCTGCTGTGATTTCCACCTCCACTACCTTGTCCCCCTGTTTTGCCTTCCCCCCTCCTGCCAGTGATTGTCCCCCCCTTCTCCCCAGACCCACCGATCGGTCAGGGTCCCCTCTCCTCAGTTTCACCATCTCCTCCCATGTATGATGCAGCCCCCCCATTTTGTGTGATGAAAACTGAGGCGAAGTACTCATTTAGTACCTCAGCCTGCTCCCCTGGGTCTTGTGCCCATTCCTCCCCTGTTTTAATCCTGCTAATCTGTCCCTTCACCCTTCGTTTTTGCCCAATGTATCTAAAGAACCCCTTGTTTCCTCTCCTAATTTCTCTGGCCAGGTTCTGCTCCTTCCTTGCCTTAGCCGCTCTCACCACCCTACTGGCCCTTCTAGCCATCAGCTCATACTCCTCTCGATCCCTTTCACTCCTTGAGTACTTGAAATGCCTATAGGCTGCCTTCTTTCCCCTCACCACCTCATGAACCTCCCTGGTCCACCAGCAGGGTTTCTGGGCCCTACCGCATTTTCATCTTACTCTTGCACAGGTGCTGGTAGCCTCCTGCACCCCCCTTCTGATGATTTCCCACCTACTGTCAGCGTCCATGTCTGGCCCAATCCCATCCAAATGCTCCTTAAGGATCCTTCCCATTTCCTTGAAATCCACCCCCCCTGAAGTCAGTTACCTCCATCTTTGTGCAGCCTTCTACCCCTCCTAGATCCAGGCAGAACCAGACCGTGGCATGGTCGGTCTCGCCAACGGGTCCCTTACCTCCAGGCCCCAATCTGGTCACTGTCTGCCAGACCACTTCCAGTATCTACGCCTCCTGGTCGGTTCCCCCACCTGCTGAGTTAGGAATGCGTCCTGAAAGACATCCAACAACCTCTGTTCCCTGGCCACCGAGGATGTCAGTCTCCCGGTCTGTTCCTGGCATGTTTAAGTCCCCCAACACCACCACCCTTCCCCTGCCCAATCTGCAGTGTCTCCCAACATCTGCCACCAGACTCTCCTCCAGCTCCTCCGTCAGCACAGGGGGTCTATACACCACTCCTATTTTTACTGTCTTGTCCCCCCTTGTTATCAAGGTAACCCAAATCGCCTCCACAGTTCCCTCTGCCTCCTCCTCTCCTCCTATGCCAATGCATAGGGCATAAAGGGTGTGCTGGACTGCAGTTCCTGATTTTAATCCTTGATTTCTTTTTCTGAAACAGCAAATCTCTATCAGAAGTCACTCCCTTGAATAAATTGTAATAAATTTAACAAGGGAGGCTGGAGGGGTCAAGAAAATAATACATAACTATATATCTATATCTATATTATTTTCTTGACCCCTCCACCCTCCCTGGTTAAATTTATTACAATTTATTCAAGGGAGTGATTTCTGATAGAGATTTGCTGTTTCAGAAAAAGAAATGAATTAAAATCAGGAACAGCAGTCTGGCACACCCTTTATACTGAATTAGTTGAGTTAATGATCAGTAAAAAGGAAACTTAAGGAAATAAGATTAAATCTACAGATAGTGGAAGCTTGATGGGCAATTAGGAGTTGGTGATGTCATTGTTGCCAGTTCAGACACAAAGCTTGGATAACAAAGCTTGGAGATATATATATTTATATATATAGTTGAGCGGACACTTACACCCTGAACTCCATAACACAAAGACCTTTTCCACCATCACCTCCATGCTCTCTTAATACCTTGACGGAAGTGAAGTGTTCAAAGAGTCACTATATAGTGTTATTTCAGTGTTACAGTAGCAGTGTACACTTCCTGCACACTTCATTCCATAATGCAGTCCATCAGTGTTTAATTAGTGCATCTTCAGGTCTCTGCTGGTGTGCATGCAGTGCTGACACAGTGTGTGCGAATTATGTTAATTAGCACTGCAAAAGTACTGCAATTAGCAATGTTTTGTCATCAACACTGCCTGAAGCAGTGTTGGTGCAGCAATACTGGTTGAAGCAGTTTATATCAGCAACACTGCCTTAAGCAGTTTTGCACTGCTTTTTCAGTGTGTGTGAATTATGTTAAATTAGCACTGCAATCTCACTGTGAAAGTACTGCAAGTAGCAGTGTTTTGTCATCAACACTGCCAGAAGCAGTGTTGGTGTAGCAATACTGGCTGAAGCAGTGCTTTGTCAGCAACACTGCCTGAAGCAGTGTTGCATTGCTTTTTCAGTGTATGCGAATTATGTTAATTAGCACTGCATCAACACCTGTAGTGCACTTCAGTGTGCAGTGTGATTTTAGTAGCACTCCTGTCAGCAGTGTTGCAGTTCTGTTTCAGTGTATCAGGCTGCATTAAAGATTGCGTTGCATAAAATTCAACAAAAACACAAGTATTCATCTGCAAGTATCTGCAACCTCAGCAGAGGAAGCTTTGCTTAAGGGTTCCTGAGTGAAAAAGTCGTCTGTGAATTCCAAAGAAGATGGAGATCTTGGGGGCCATGTCTATAGGAGGTACTAAAGTCTGTTACCCCATGTTTGACTCAAAGTCACAAGGAAGGGGGTGGACATTTAGTTAAAGGAATGACCACCAATGGTTCTGGTTTGCAGAAAATGGATTTGTGAAAAATGGATGGTTCTGGTCTACAGAACATGGCATGGGAGCCTCCCTGACATGCAGGACCTCACCAGTATTTCCAGGTTTATCTTCAAAAGGAGAAGAGAACGTCTTTGGATTGGGAGCACTTGCACAGTGAAAAAAATGATTTTCGGTATCAAGGGGCTGTTCGAGTGAAATGTGTGTGTGTGTGTGTGTGTGTGTGTATATATATATTATATCTCTAATGAGATTATCAATTGCATTGGACAAACACCATCAGGTGACCGTGCCTATATCAGAGTGCAACCACACACCTGCACTTTTACCCTCCTCCAAAACAATTTTGCCATTTTATAAGATAGATAACCCACTGTGGGGTGTGCTGTCACGCAATGATATACGCATGGCTTGGGTGGTTGATGCA
Organism: Neoceratodus forsteri; assembly: GCA_016271365.2. Taxonomy (NCBI): domain Eukaryota; kingdom Metazoa; phylum Chordata; order Ceratodontiformes; family Ceratodontidae; genus Neoceratodus; species Neoceratodus forsteri. Next base: position 23,926,524 of record JADMNL010000035.1, on the reverse strand, counting down.
CTCAGCCTGCGGCCTCATGTGTAACAACGCACACCAAGGCGTACGTATATCAGAGCGTGACTGCACACCCTACAGTGGGTTATCTATTACACATACACACACACATATATGAGATAGTACTTGTTGCAAAACAAAAACACTACATTAATGCAGGCATTAGAATGCAAAGCATACAAAGCAAGAAAATGAAAAAAACAGGGTTTGAGCATCACGAGTCTTGGCAAATTGGTTGTGTGGTGTTCCCTGGAGTTCCCAACCTTAATGCCCATCCCATACCCCCCAGCCCATAGCCTCCTTTCTAAAGCACAAAGTACAGCTCCAACCCAGTGCCTCCCAAAGCAGCCATTCGTACCTGTAAAACAAGAACAGCAATGGGCTCACAAAGGATCTGCAGCTCGTTATGAACTACTATATGACAAACAATGTAGGGTAAACAAAAAAACAATACTCATCTGATACATATGGTCAGTGTCCTCCTACTCCTGGTCAATGTCCTCTCAGACCTGTAGATATAAAAGGGAAAATGGGTCAGTATGAAAAATAAAAATACTGATCAGCTGGGTCAGTTGGAAAGGCTCTGTAGAGGTTAAAATAAAAAAAAAGTGGGTGGGGGGGAGAGATACCAGACCTGTACCACACCATCAATCTGGCTTTTAGAATGGACTCGGTCACTCAGGGGATGTCACTGTTGGGGGAGGGAGGAAGACTCCTTGCCCCTGTGCCCCTAGAACTGATCTTTTTTAAGGGTAAGAGGTCATATTGCTCCACACATCAACCAACACAGGGCAGGATAAAGACACCAAGGGACAGATATTCAAGGCACAATGAATGCTTCCCTGGTGGTGTAGTGGATCCCCACTCCCTTTTCCCAATCTGCCTGTAGAATACATAGGAACATAGGTATGTGATGGCAGCAAGGGACCGCAAGCCCATCTAGTCTGCCCAGTTTGCCTTGATATCCACTAGGCCTTTTCTGTAGTCCCCCCCATGCCAATTGCCCTCTGTGCTTATCCCATGCCCTCGGGAACCCTCCCACCATTTCCCTCAGCAGCCCATTCCATTTGTCTACCACCCTCTCAGTGAAGAAGTACTTCCTAATCCTTCCTCTAAATTCCCCCCTCACTGACTTGTAATTTCCAACTACCATCCATTGCAGTATAGCACACCGCAGCAGGCCAACTGTGACCATCTCTAGGCAGATATCCGCAGCTACAACCAGTCCCAGAACTCCCTGCAGCTGGCACCAGAGCAACAGGCAATAGAAGTTCCAATAGCCTGCAGTGCACATTTGAGCTTCCACAATCTCTGATCATATGTTTTCCACTTCTGCTTTTCTCCAGGGGATAAGTCAGTCCGTGACAGAACTTAGCCCAGGGAGTACAGTGGGGCCAGTAAACAAAAGATGAGAGCCTATATAAACTCTTAACATGCACTGTAGGACAATCTCCCACTGCAAAGGACTCCAGAATCTGCTGCAAATGAAGCTGTCAGTGCAGAATCAAGTGTAACCCCCACCCCTTCATTTTTCAATGACAAGCGGTATGCTGTTTGAATCTGACAGCAATACCAGGTGGGCTGGGTTCGGGGAGGAATAGGTCAGTCAGCACAAAGTCTAGGTTTGGTTGCTCTGCACAGGGGCACAAAAGTAACTCTGAACACAGGAAGCAATAACTGTAATGTCCAATACCAGAAATGGGATTCTAAAGTGTGGCTTTTATTCACATCCAAACAGAATACACAAAGCATAGATGAACCCCCACAGGGCTACACTCCTGGTAATGCAGGTTAAAAGAATCAAGAACACTTCTTCTGCACTTTAGCCCTCAGGCTCTGAACCCACCGGGCACACAGCCAAGACTTGCACGCTGCTTTGGGTACACAGCCTGAACTTGGACACTGTTCTGGGTTTTCCCTGGCTCGGCTCCCTTGCCGGCCACTAGGACACCTTCCATATGTCATGGAAACATTTACTGGTGGCTCACTAAACCACCTAACAGCACCTCAGCTCTATCAGGGAATTTTCCTTTTAATCCCACGTCTGGGTACTTTCCTCAGGCACTGGCCAAGTACCTGAGAGAAAGCAAAGTTGCCACAGAGCAAATCTGTAGAGGTGAATTTGGTTACTACTGATAGGGGATCTCCCACCTCTTGTTCCCACAATTCATAGACAGTAAACACCTCATACTGTAAAGCTTGGCAATGTAGATTATGGCTAAATGTATGTCACATTTCCTCTGCTTGTCTTGCTTTCCCTTTGTGCTGGACTTGAACATACTTTTAATTGGCATAGCCCATTGCTCTAGGCCCCCCACTGATTAAGCAGTCCAATCCCCACATTACAACTGTATTTGGCTGTCTTTTTCCTGACCCCACAGTAACAGTCCCTTTAGTTTCCTTCTGTTAAGGTGAAACACACATGGCCCTCTTTCAGAGCGAACTCACCCTTTGGTTGCAGGTGATTCCTCCACAGGAATTTCTCTCTCAGAGCTTCTGGTGCCGCAGCACAACCTGAAATAGGCAGCTTCTTCCCTTAGCTGGAACCAGGAGGGTTGCCCCTGGAGAACAGGCAAACCTCCCCCCCATCCCCTCAGGGATGGGCCCTTGGACCAGTAACAATGGTCTCCACCACTTCAACCACCAGTTTCTGTGTTCCTCTTACGGTGGAAACACACACCTTCTTAACAGTAGCTCTAAAACAGAGCTTAAAGCTCTGAGAGCCTGCACACAGACAGCTGTACTACTGTCTCTCACCAAGACTGCACACAGACTGAATTCAAAATCCCCAAAGTTCTATGCTGACCTTCAACTGCAATATTCCAGTGTGGCTTATGCAGCTGCAAAAGTTCTATGGTGATGTCATCCCTCAGTCTCAGCTGAGACTGAGAACAGAGTGAGACAATGTGAAATCCATTTAACTGGAGTTTCACAAGCTGCCTTCCCTGCCTACCACTAGGTCTTACTGGGAGTCTAGTAACCCCAGGTAACAGGGGGGTTACACAAGCAAAATCAGTTCATCATAATCTACTACACTACAGCACACAGCAGGCAAACCAAAATGGCTCCACATGCAAAGTGCACATTGGCACCAGACCCACACTTGTGTGGGACCCTTGGTACAAACCAGCCAGTGGGTACTGTGGTAAGGAGGGGACAAAACCTTTAACATGCAGGTACATCAGGGAGAAAAGGAAGGCAAGGGGAGATATGGAGTGTCTGAAAAGGGTGGATGGAGGGAGGGTGAAAGATGACCACCAAAAAGCAGAAATACTGAACAAATACTTCTGTTCGGTTTTTATAAAGGAGGGGGCAGAAAATGGGCCAGCATTAAGTAATAAGGATGGAGAGAACACAGAAAAAGGACACAGGTCCCTTTGCAAAAGAAAGGATCATCATGGAACTGGCAGCAATAAGGCTATGGACCAGATAGATGCACCCCTTGACACTGAGGGAGCTAAGGGAGGTGTTAGTAGGGCCTCCGACTACCCTGTTCACCTTGTCTTTGTAAACTGGTGACATGCCCAGGGATTAGAGGAGGGCTGATGTGGTCCTACTATACAAAAGTGTTAACAGGGAGGATGCAGGAACTACATACTGGTCAGCCTGACCACAACAGTGGGAAAAGTAATGGAAATACTGCTGAAGGAAAGAATAGTGGAACACCTGGTTGTCCATGGTCTACAGGGGAAGTGGGGAAAGGGAACATTATAATATATAGCAATGATTAGCCCAGTTGCAATCAGGGGAGGAAAGCTGTTCTTTCCAGATGGGGGACTGTCACTGGAAGGGGTCGGGGCAGGTATTCTGGGGCTGCATCGGCAGTGGGAGAGGATGGGATCACATCGGTGATCGACAAGGAAGCTCTTGTTGGGCGGGGGACAGACCATGCATACCGGGGCCACATCGGCCACAACTTTGCAAGCCGGCGACTCAGGAAGGAGCGGCCAATCAGCGAATAGGGCGCGAACCTTTGACTGTGTGACTAGGCTATAAAAGGCAAATAGTCCAGTCGCAATCAGAGGAGGAGAGCTGTTCTTTGTCCCGCACCACCCACCCTGGCCCCGACCTCTATTAAATAGTCTGTGAGGGTGGAGCCTTGGAGGAGGGCAAGCCGAGATTGGGTGAACTGGAACACTAGGAAGCTGGATTGTTATTGATTGGGAGAAAAGGATCCTGTATGCTGTGTTGCTTGGGCAACATTTGACTACTACCAGGAAGGGGCATAATGAAGCAGACTGTATAAATGACTGTGTATGCCAACTATATCTGAGGGAGTAGGCAAACTGTGTGTGAATTGATTACTGCTAGGGCCTCTGAGCTGGCTAGTGTTGCGGTGGGCTAATTTTGCTTGTGAACTGTCTACTGCTAGGGCTAGAAAACTGGCTACTGTCAAGAAAGAGGGAAAATTGCTGTAATTGGATGGGGGCAAACTGCGTGGGTTTTAGTGTAACACTGACTGAATTATTTCTGTTAGAGGGCCTCATTGCTCACCTAAAATGAGGGTAGACTTGGGGGTGGCCAAAGCGGGCACCTTGGGTAGAGTGATCGAGTGTACAGGGTGTGGCGCACAACACAATTTGCATGGAGGTTCAGAGGGTGCCCAGTGTGTTTTCAGTTGGCAGGTCTTAGGGAGGAGGTAGAGGGGATCAGAAGGCAGCTGGAAGGTGGGAGGGGTGGGGAGGAAAGGTGTGGAAAGGACCTCATGAGAGTACATGAGGCCAATATGGCATAACCCAGGGAACAGGTGGACAAGGACCATATGGTTACTCAGGAGGGGTGGGGCATGATACAAGCAATGTACGGAAATCACTTCATAAGGAGGTGGCTGACCAGAAGGAGGGGGGGACAGGAGAGAGCAGGTCGGGGGCAAGCATCACACTTACTAATCTATTCGCCCTGCTATATCCATGAGATGAGGTGGAGAGGCTGGCGGGAGGAGGGGAGCAGGCAGACAGAGAGGGTTTGGTCAGTAAGCTGGGGGAGATGGGGCAGGAGAGAGTGCCAGATCCACAGAAGGGGAGAGACATTAGCCTAGGTGGGAGGGAGGTGGGGAGGAAGGGGAGGCAGAGTGAAGCCCGGTGGGGGAGGGAGGACTAGGGTTGGGCAAGCATCCAGGTTAGGGAAGTCAGCCAAGGATAAGGAATACTCTAGATAGGCCAGCTTTGGGGCGGGAGAAATCAGATGAGGTGGAGAGGAGGGGGAGATGGCGGGTTGGGAGAAACACAGCAGATGGGGTGAAGGATGCAGAACTTCGGGGGGAGGCAAGGAGGGAAGCAGTAGAAGGGAGCCTGGGTGGGGGATCTGAGGATACCAGCCCAGAAAGAGAGTCCGGGAAGATCTGGGAGGGGCAATCTGTGCCCCCCAGGAGGTTGGGGGGGCGAGGAGCAAGCTGGGAGCTACAGGTAGAAGAATGAGCATGGTAGGGCAAGTACAGGCTTGTGATCCCCGGGCTGAGGGGGGCAAGAGAAGTAAGCTGGGGGTTGATGACAGAAGGAAGAGCATGGATGGACTCAAACAGGCCAGTAAAGTGGGGTAGGGGTGAAGGTGATCCTGCTGGGTGACTCCATGACCTGGGGCATCCAGTGGGAGGGGGCCGGGGAGGGAAAAAGCAGCCCAGTCAAGGCTAAATGTATCCCAGGCCTAACCGTACACAAGGCCAAATTCCAGCTATACGCTATAGCATTAGAATGTGGGGAATCCCCAGACTTTCTAATACATCTGGGAACAAATGACTTAGAGGGGAACAGTGAACTAGAAATCCAGGTGAGATTCTGGGAACTGGCCAGGGTTTACCACTCTATAGGAAGCGCACTCTCCTTTGAGATTCTGCCAGTACCTAGGGCGTCCGGGGAGACCAAACATAAACTTAGAGGTGTGAACCAGTGGCTCAGGGACTGGTGCAGGGCAGAAGGGTATGGGCTGGTAGGGGATTGGGGGATACATGGGAGGACAAGGGGTTATATGCCAGGGATAGGCTACACTTCAACTTGGAGGTGAGGGAGATCTTGAAACTAAAACTTGCTGGATTCATAGTCGAGAGGTGGAGTTTAAACTTGTAAAGGGTGGGGTTAAGTAAAAGAGTGGCTCCAGGAGGGCTGCTCGACGGTCCAGGTCTAGGGTATGAAAAGAAGGCAGGTTACTGCGATGTAAATCCATCCAGAGCTGTGCAGGAAAGGGCATCTAGGGACTGCTCAGGGCCAAGACGACTGGAAAAGGGAGAGGGGTCGGGGGTGGAGGACAGTCCTGATCAATGCCGGGAGCATGGGCAACAAAATGCCCAAGCTCCAAGCGATGCTGGTTGAGAGATCAGTGGATGTGGCAGCAATTATTGAGACATGGGCCACTCAGGAAAATGATTGGGACCGAAATTTGGTGGGCTACAAAATATTCAGGAAGGACAGAGGAGAGGGAAGAGGAGGGGGTGTAGCACTGATAGTCAAAAATGATATAGTGGTTAGTGGAGTGGAGGAGGCTGTGGGAGGGTGGAGGAGATCTAGGTAACCCTACAAAAGAGGGGAGGTAAAAGATTGAAAATAGGGGTGGTGTACAGACCTCCCAACGATGGAAGAGGCCCTGGAGGAAAAACTAGTTGAGAACATCAAGGGGCACTGTGACTGTGGAAAGCATATGGTGGTGGTCATGGGTGACCTTAATATGCCGGGGACAGACTGGGACACTATGGTATCCTCTGTGGCCAGGGAACAGAGACTGATGGATGTGTTCCAGGATGCCTTCCTGGTCCAGCAGGTGGGGGAACCTACTAGGGAGGAGCGGATACTGGACAGTGTCCTAGCAGATAGTGACCAGAAAAAGGGCCTGGAGGTGTGCAGCCCACTGGCAGGTGGTGACCACACTATAGTCTGGTTTCTGCTGTATCTGGGCAGGGGAGGATAGCCATTCTAATACAGTAGTAGTGGACTTCAGGGGGGCGGACTTCGTGGGCATGGGCAGGATTCTACAGGGGAGCTTGGACAAGATTAGGCTGGACATGGATGCTGGCAGCTTGTGGGAGGCCATTAAGAAGGGGGTGCAGGAGACTACTAACTCCTGTACACAGGTAAGGCATAAGCATGGTAGAGCCAACAAGCCGTGTTTTTGGACCAGGGAGGTGCAGGAGGTGGTGAGGGATAAAAAGGCTTCCTATGCATGTTTTAAGTGCTCTAGGGGGGATTGGGAGAGAGGTATGAGTTGATGGCTAGAAGGGTCAACACAGTGGTGAGGGGCGCCAAGGTGAGGAGGGAGCAAAACCTGGTTAGGGATATCTGGAGGGGAGAAAAGGGATTCTATAGATACACAAAGGAGAAGAGAAAAGGGAGGACACAGATCAGCATGATTGGGACTGAGGAGGGATGGACTCAGGAGGGGGGAATCAGGCAGAGGTGTTAAATGAGTACTTTGCCTTGATATTTACGGGGGGAGGCACGGGATCCCTCCAGTCTAATGGGATGGAAGGGGAGCCAGCAGAGTCGAGAGGTCAGATGGAGTCTAGAGGACTGAAAGAAGTTGGGGTACAGGCTGGGCCAAGTCTAGAAGGGGATGGGTGGTTAAATGAGGGGTGGGCTGGGAGGGAGAAATCACAGTGGAAAGGGTGAGGGAGGCCCTTCGGACACTAAAAACTGATAAGGCACCGGGCCGGATGGGCTGCATCCGAGAGTTATGAAGGAATTGGCGGATGAGCTAGCAGAACCACTGGCATCACTTTAACACCTCTCTGCTGACAGGATGGGTGCTTCAAGACTGGAGGGTGGCTTATGTGGTGCCTATCCAAAAATGGGGGATCTAGAGAGGAGATGGGGAATTTAGGCCTGTCAGCCTAAAGTCTGTGGTGGGCAAAGTAATGAAGGCATTATCAAGGATAGGCTCAGGAGGCAGCTGGAAAGGTTGGGGCAACTGGATGACAAACAGTATGGTTTCATCCCGGGGAGATCGTGTTAGACCAACCCTATAGATTTTTATGACTGGGACCCTGGACCGGCATAGACCGGAGGACATCCTACACCTGGATTTCAGTAAGGCGTTTGATTCGGTACCCCAATATGGGCTGCTAATAAAGCTAGGGTGGTGGGGGTGGGAGGACAGTTGCTCAGATTGGGGGGGATGGGGTGAGAGGACAGTTGCTAAGATGGGTAGAAAATTGGCTAACAGGGAAAATACAGAGGGTAGTGGTGGGTGGGTAGTCTCCTCCCCCAGGAAGGTCACCAGTGGGGTCCCCCAAGGTTCGGTACTGGGGCCACTCCTGTTCAATGCCTATGTCTTGGATATGGGGAGGGCGGTTAAGAGTAGGATGAGTCTCTTTGTGGATGACTCAAAACTTGGAGCATTGGCGGACGGGGCCGAAGCAAGAAAGATAGTCCAGAGGGACCTGGATACCCTGGAGGGGTGGCCAAGGAGGTAGGGACTGAGGTTTAATGTAGGGAAATGTAGGGTGCTACATCTGGGGGTCAGAAACTTGGGCCATGTATACACCCTGGGGGGGTCATACTGCAAGCCACAATGAGTGAGAGGGATCTAGGGGTGGTGGTAGATGTCAAAATGAATAATAATGAATAATACTGAAAATTGCAGAAGAACTGCGGCCAAAGCAAACTGGATACTGCATAGCCAGGGGGATTACGTCCAGGAGGAGGGAGGTGATCCTCCCTCTGTATAATGCCTTGGTCAGACCACATCTCAAGTACTGCATGCAGTTCTGGAGACCTCACCTCAAGAAGGACGTAACACTGCTGGAGATTGTCCAGAGGAGGGCAACCAGGATGATTCAGGGCATGGGAGGAAGGCCCTATGAGGAAAGGCTGGAAGAGCTTGGGCTGTACTTGCTGGAGGAGAGGAGAGGAGAGATGGGGGGACATGATAGTGGTCTTCAAATATGTAAAAGGAATAAACAGGGGTGGTGCCAAAGAGATGCTTAGACTAAAGAAGGTGGGGAACAACCAGGTGACATGAGTGGAAGCTAGAGGGGGGAAATTACAGGGGGAATGCAGGAGACATTACTTCATTGAGAGGGTGGTGGAGCCCTGGAATGCACTGTCCAGGAGCCTGGTGGAGGAGGGCACAGTGGAGGGCTTCAAGAGGGAGTGGGACAGGTACAAGGGTAAACTGAAGCAGAGGATGACCCTCTCTGGGGCTGGGTGGGAAAGAAAGCACCCATTAGGAGGCTGGCTACTGAGCAGACACAACAGACCATCAGGCCTATTCTGCTGGCTTTTAGTATGTTAGATATAGCGGAGGGACTACAGGGGAAGGTGTGCCTAGTTGTAGAGAATACGAAGATCTGCAATAGGGTAGACACCCTGGTAGGGGAGGTGGAGGCAGTGAGGGAGGGCCTAAAGATTCTGGAGAAGTGGTCGGAAACTTGGCAGCTGAAATTTAATGCCAAAAAGTGTACAGTAATGCACATGGGTGTAATAACCCACAAACCATTCACACACGGGGGGGTAAGGAAACTCAGCAGGAGAGAGATCTGGGGATTATAATTTCAGATAACCTTAAGGCAGAGAACCAGTGCAGCACAGTGGTGGGCAAAGTGAATAGAATGCTGGTGTGCATAGGGAGGGGTATAAAACAGAAAGAGGGAGGTGCTGATGCGCCTTTATAAATCCATGGTGAGGCCTCACCTGGAGTATGGGGTTTAGTTCTGGAGGCCTCACCTACACAAGGACATAAGACAGGATTGAAAGGGTTCAGACAAGGGCAACCAAGATGGTGCACGTTATGCATAGGAAGCCCAATGAGGACAGGTGGAGGGAATCAGATCTGTACCCGTTGGAGACTAGTAAGGTGAGAGTGGGAAGCTTATTTGCAAGGAAAATAAGTGCTAGAACTAGGGATCATAATCTAAGATTAGAAGAAGGAAGGTTTAGGGGCAATGTGAGAGGGCATTACATCACTGAGAAGGTGGTGGAGTCCTGGAACAGACTACCGGAAGAGGTGGTGTGCGCAAAAATGGTGAAATGATTCAAGAGGGCATGGGACAGAGACCAGGAGCTGACCAGTGGGCAGAGTGGGGTGTCTCTTGACGAAGATGATGAGTGGGGGGGTAAGGGGCAGACTCGACTACAGAATGATCCTTTTCTGTCACCAGATTTCTATGACCTAAGGCAAAGCTAGCACTAGGACTACCTGCTCCCATCAGAGTAGGGAGTCCAGAGCCGGTGTCCTTGGTTCGGGGTATTCTGGTAGGACCTGAAAGGGAAGAACAGAGAAGGTTGAGGGGACACAAAGGGTCGGAGGTGCTAGAGGAGAGATTAGAGTGTTAGAATTAAACAAAGATACTTATCTGATTGGCATGTTTGGCCAGACCTGTAGAAATAAAGGGAAACATAGATTAGTATGGGGAAGTTATACTGTAGTTGCAAGAGTAGAGAGATACAAAAAGGCTATACAGCACAGGAGTAAAGGAAGAGGAGTTTTAGAGGAAAAGACAAACTAGGTCAAAGTAAGGAAACTAGAGATGGAATAAAAAATGCAGACAGCTAAGAACAGAAAATAATGTGGTATTTGGGACTCGGCAAAACCCCCCCTTAGCACCCCTAGGTGACCTGCAGGTAGCCAATAAATTTAAGAAGTAGTCCAGATGGGCAGGTGGGGATGCGTTTGGGCTAGTGGCCCCTATATTATTTAAAAAAGGGGACACTGGTGGTTCAGGAGTCTTGAGTTGTCCCAGGAGGCCAGTGGTTTGAAAGGTATAGCTCTGGTGATATAATGGGCCACTCCCTCATGTACAGTGGCAATTTTTTTTAATTTTATAGTATCTTTCCCTGGAACCTAGTGTGGGGGGGTGTCCTTGGGCCCAGACTGTATGTAGCAGGCAGTAGGCTGTTCAGAAAACTGCTGACCGGAAATGCTGCAGCTGTTGCTAGACAGCCAGTTTAGTGCTACTGAACTACAGTGACAGTAATGGCAGGCACTTTCAACTGCCAGCCCAGAGAAGGGCAACTAAAATAGCGAAGGGTCTGCACCAGAAGCCATACAAAGAGAGACGAGCTGAATATGTATGCCCTTGAGGAAAAGGGGAGGGGACATGATAGAATATTTCAAGCACCTCAAGGGAATCAACAAAGTCCAAGAGAGCATCTTTCAGAAAAAGAGATGTGGAAGAACAAGGGGCAGAATTTGAAGATAGAGGGGATGGCTCAGGGGCAACATGAGGAAGTATTTTTTTCACAGAGAGGGTGGTGAACGCATGGAATGGCCTTCCTGAGGAGGTTGTGGGGTCAAAAATAGCGGGGGACTTCAAGAATACATGGGATAGACATGAACCAATTCTATTGGTGGGTAGGAGGAAGTCAGCTGTTGGATAACTAGGATCTGCAGCTTATCCACTAGGTAGGGAAATGGGCTGACTGAGTGAGCCAAGCAGTTCTTATCTGCCATCAAGGTCTATGTGTCTATGATTCAGCCCACAGAGCTCAGGCTGTAGCCTGCTCCATGTGTGTGGGAATGAAGATGAGATATTTTGGGAGGGGAGGAGGCTAGAGCAAATGCCTCCTTCTACCCATCAGCCACTAGAGTGGTATGTGAAGAGCCCCAGGGGCAGGTTAAAGAGGGTCTGAAGGGTGGGCAGCCAGCAGTAGGTGGCAGGAACCTTTAACTAAGCACATGGTGGCAGACTGTAGGTGCCCTGAGGGGCCTGGTAGAAAGGGACTGGGAGAGCAAATGCACAAGATAGGGGCCACAAAGGAAAATCCACAGTGCAGCTGAAGGGCAATGCCTGAAATTGACTTAAAAGTAGCTGTGGTCGGAGGCAAACAGGGGAAATCAGTGGGCTCCCTGAGGGGACCATGAAAGCAGCAAGCACTGAATACAATAGAGTTGCACAGCAGCTAATGTCAAAGTACCAGGGACTAACAAAAGGATTTGGGGGAGGAAAAGAACAGCATAAGGTCCAGGACAGCTCACAATTAAAAACACAGAGCACTAAAGAGAAAGAGCCCTGATGGGTTATAAATATTAAGTAAATTTATGCAATGGGGGTGGACATAAATGGAGTGTGATAAATCCATTTTATCTGAGCATGTACTGTACGTGTATACATGCAGATTCTTACATTTACACATATATTTATTACGTCATCCTCGATTAATGTGCATGGTGGACTGCGTCACTGTCCCATCCTCACCCCCGGTGTTTGACACTGCTGGTATCATGCTTTTAGTTTTGTTGCCTCCAGGTTGCCCGTCCCTCAGCCACGCCGCCTGCCATTTAGTCATACCTCTCCCCATTCTTCCCACTATCATACAGTCATCATCTGTTTCTGGTTAACAGGTTTAGTTTTTTGCTTTTTTACCAAACCTTTTTCAACTGGCTGCTCCAAGCTGCGCTCCAGCTGTCACACTCCTTTTCATGCTGCTGCCGTGTCCTTGCCACACCTCTCGATGTACAAACCAGACATTTTTTTTTACTGCTTCCTCAAAAACTGATAAGGCCTCACTCTTACTCTTCCACTCTGGTTTCCCAACCTCGCTACAACTGCCACCAGAGCTCCGACAACACACAGAAACTGTCAGATATTTTTTTCCTTAAACTGCTTGCTCGCAAACCCCACTGCTGATGAGCCCTCACTCTAGGTCACACTTCTGCTCTGGTTTCCAGACCTCACTACAACTGCAAACAGGGGCTCCTGTGAAGTCCTTCTTTGCAAACTCTAAATGGTCTCTGGCCCTTATGGCCTTCCTCTTCCTGCTTGTTGCAGTATTTCCCTAATCTCTATATACCACACGTTTTAAGCCCCCTACCATTTTCACTCCTGACCTCCAACACTATAATGCTGTCAGTCTGTTCCAGGTGTCTACTACCCTTTCAGTGAAGTAGTAATTCTCACATCCATCTTACCCCACCATAAGCTTCATCACATGCCCTTGGTCCTTTTCCTGTTGAAGGAGCCCCAGCACCCTGTTCATCCTTATGAGTGCTTGTACGGGTCTCCATCATGTCTGTCTTTCAGGGTTTTATATGTTGAGATCCCAGTCTTCTCACAGGCTTTGCCACAGCCATGTGCAATTTTAGTTATGCTTTATGCTGCCTCCACCCATGAAACTCTCTTAGGTGCAGCCTCCAAACCTGGACACAGTACCTAAGTTGGATCTCACTAATAAGGGATTAGCACAACACCACCACCTCCCTCCTTCTGCTGAAGAATGCCCCTCCTATGCAGCCCAGCATCCCCTAGCCCCTACCCACTAGCTGTCAGACCAGCAGCTTTAGAGAGACTCACCAAGGTAACTAAGTAGGCCCCTGCACCATGCCTATCAGTTGCCTACTGCCAGAGGACCCCAAAGGAAGTTAATATATCCCAAAATTTTATAAAGCAGCTCCTGGTTTCCTATGCCCTAAGTGCACGATTCTGCACTTTGTCATTGGTTCTAACTTCCCGATCTTGACACTTTTCGAATTTCTCAAAGAGGCATGCATGCTCTCGCTTCCTTCTTAGTGTCCACCCTACAAATTTTGGTATTGTCTGCAAAAAGGCATTCCCTTCTTTGCCAGTTTTTCTGCAATGTCACTTATGAAGACACTGAAGAGGATCTGCACCAGTACTGAGCTGAGCTGCTCACTGTCCCATCACTGTAATGAGTGCCATTAACCATCACCCTCTGATACCTTAACCCCAACCCCCAGCTACTACTCTGTTTTCCAACCTGCATCTCTGGTGGCCCCCTTCTGTTCAGCTAATACGACACCATCATTCTGGCATCTGCCAGGACTTGCTCCACCGTAGAATGAATCCAATATGTGGAGGAGCTGCCTAGGTAGATCAGGATATGTTCGCATGTTCTTCCATCTCCTAGGACATAGCGCAAGGCAGCACAAACACGCACAGACATGTGTGGTACAGCACCAGTCAATGTATTGGCCCACCCATGGGCTGCTCCGCCTGCACTGCCACCTGTGGTCACTCAGTCAGCAGTTACTACAGCTGAGCTGGCTGTCCTCCTTCCCTGAAGAGAGCCTCTTGTATAACAGTTGATCCTCCTCTCCCCAGAGGCACTGGCGAGCTTATTCTTGAACTAAGGTCACCTCCGCATGAGTCATAGGCTACTATTGCTGAAGGGCAGACATGTTAACCAGTTTCTAATTAATTTCACCACTTTGGATCCCTCCTAGGCTGATCAACTCTTTAGCCTGCCCACCCCCACCAAAATAGTTAACCACCCTCCTCTCTGCTAGATCACCCTTCCAGGCACCAGACTATCCTCCATGCAGCTGGACAACCCTTCTAGCCCCAGCCTTTCACATAATGAGCACTGGAGCTAGAGCACCACACAGGCTCTGGGCCAGCCGCTTACCCAGCCAGCCACCCTCCCTACATCTGGACCAGCCTCCAACTACATTCTATACAACCTCCATGTAGCTGGAGCACCACCCCAAACCTCCACTCTAACAGACCACATATCTGAAGCTGTCCCTCCAAGCCCCTGGACCAGCAGTCCACCACCCAACCACTCAACCTACAGCTAGATCCACCAGAAGCCCCATACCAGCCTCACCATCCAACACCCACCCTGCAGCTGGACCCCACTTCCAACCTTGAACTAGCCCCACCACCTCCAGCCACCCTCCCTACTGCTGGCTCATTCTTTCATGTCCTGGACTAGCCTCTCCCAGAAGACAATCCTCCCTGCAGCTGGACCCCTGTGTTTATTCCCACCCACAGACCAACCCCCCCTCCCCTTTGCAGGTTGAGTAACCTCCCCAGAGTTGGACATCCTTTCCAAAAGTTGGACACACCCTCTGTCCAGAGCAGAACCTCCATACACCTAGGCCCCCTCGATCACCCTTCCTCAACCATGGACCCCATACTTCTCAATGTAGTATTAAAAAAAAATATGCGACACTAACATATTGCATATTGCATTTGCAGTGTCAGTGGCTCAGCAGGTAGCACACTCGCCTCTGAGGCTGGGAGATCAGAAGGCAGTGGTTTCTATTCCCACATCAGGCACTTGGGTTAATATCCCAATACTGACGCTGTAGTGCAGCATGAGGGGGATGGCTGCACTCCTGAGGCACTGTCTTTCAGATGAGACGTTAAACCAAGGTCCCATCTACCTGTTCTGGTGATAATTCAGGTGGATGTTAAAGATCCCATGGCACTTCTCGAAAAAAGCAGGGGAATTTTCTCTGGTGCCCTGGCCAATTTTCCCCCCAATTCACTAAAAATACCATCAACAGCTTAATCTGGTTCAAGGTCAGTTGGCTTTCATCTGTATCCCCCCCTCCGGGTCGTGCCTGAAAATAGGCAAGAATCTGTCTAGTGCACTTAGCCGGTCAACAAAAACTAAATAAAATAAATATAAAATATAAATTAATGCAGTCTTCAGCAAAAGAAAAAACACTGATCCCCAGATTACAAAATGGATTAACACATGCAACTGTTAAATACAAATATTAAATGCAAAAAAACAGTTCCACCACAAACACACTCAAATATCTGCAGTAAATAATTCTTCCTTTATCTGCAGGTAACTCCAGATTTTCTCAAATTAAAAAAAGTTGTAATATTTTCTCTGTAAATATAGTTAAATAGGTTACTAAATGGTTACACACAGAAAATGCATTCTGAATTTGCTCAGTTATACAATCTTTCTGCTGTTCATTCTCCTGCCCCCACCCCCACTACTTTAAAGTAACTAAATCAGCATAAAATTCCACAAATAACAAGTAATCTAGAGGCACAATGCATCCTAGACACTTTAAAGGGAGGGTTTGATTGAAAATAAAACGTGTATTTCAAAGTTTAGCCATGAGTTCAGAGAAGAGAAAATGTTTTCAATACAAAACATTGATAGTGAAACCTGCACAGCATTTCATTTAGAAAAAAAACACCTGAGTGATAATTCCCTTACTGTATTTAACATTTCGGGGAGTTAAAAAGATGTACTTTTTAAACACAAGCTCTTACCTTAACATGTAAAACTTAGCTGTAGGAAACCCCAGTTGTTCAAAAATGGAGACCACAGAGTGCTCCTGCAGTTTCATCAGGCTGGACGCAAACAGGAAGTGAGCTGGAAAATGTAGGTCTCTGACTGAGTAGACTTATGGAAAATGTAGTTTAGACTAGACTTTTAAAGGGACACTGCCAACTTTTTTTGCGCCATATTATTTCCAGGTAAAACCCCACATTTTATGATTGCTTACCTGCTCTAAAATTCATTGGTGTTGCTGGTTGTTTTATCTGTCTCCTTGCTTAGTACAACTGAAATGCACGGTAATGTATCCAGCCTTGATTGGCTAATTTAAATCCTAAAACTACTCCACTAACTGTAATCTTCATTTATGATTCAGTAGTATTAAAAAAAATTGTACTTTTAAGAGCATTGCAGATCTATTTCTAAACCTCATTTAGCAATAACTTACTTTTGAACAACTAGTCTGCTGAAATACTTCTTAGAATTTAGTACTCTTAGGGGTTGTATTTTTGAATGATGATTAAAGATTATTAAAAATGACTAAAATTAGTCTTTGAAGGCAAATTAATGAATGCTTTAATACTAAATTTAATATTTGACTTCAGTGAGGGTTCCCAAGTACAGCCCTTTGGGCCTGCACCCCATGACCACTCACATCTTGAACACCCCCTGCCCAGATGACCACCCAGCTGGACAACCATATCAACATCCCGATAGACCTCTCCCAAGCTGTGTACCTTGCCTGCAGCTAGTCCACCCTACAAGCCTCAAACCAGCCTCTCCCCATCAACTATCACCCTCCCTGTAGCTGGCTGCTCCAGGCCATCCTTCCTACCCTCAGACAAGATCCCCCTGGAGATGGAACCCCCCCAGACCTGCCTCCCCACCTCAGCAGACCACCTTCTCTGCAGCTGGACCAACCTCCCAGCCTCACCAAACAAAGCACCCTCCTTAGAGCTGGACCAGCATCCCCTAGATAACAACTCTTCCTGCAGATGGACCCACCCAGACTACCCATCTTGCCCACATAGCAGTTGCCCATCCCACCACTGACCACTCTCCTTGCACACAGAAAACCCTGCCCTGCTAGGTACCCTTTTATAATCATGATGCTTACTAGTCTGACATGCTGCATCCCACACACAACAACCCAACAGCTCCAGCAGCCTGACACACAGTGGCCTGACCCAGGACAGCATCTGACACACTGTCAGGCCAGAGGAGGTCAGGATGCTGTGCAGCTGTTGAGTGGATTTTCCACAAACACATGACACACCTGATCCCAATCTACACCACCTATCCCAGGATCTGAGCCACTACTGAACAGCACAGATGATGTGAAGACACCCACCCCCTATGCGATGCACCCTCAGAGGACACACTGACCTGATTACAGACCCCCGGTAAGGATGACTGTCTCACCATCCATGGGAAAGGGATGAAATGAATAGCTGCACATGCCCCAGTGTGTTGACCAGCCATCCCAGGCAGCATGGTGGACTGTCCATGCATCCCTGCATGCATGATGATGTCAGCTGACAGCCAGCCAGCTGGGCATGCATGAAAGAATTGGAGTACCATGCCTGTTGGCCAGTGCATGCATGACACTGCAGGCACACAGCAGAGTGGCACAGTAAGAGCATGGATAGCTGCACCAGGAAATGGTCCACAGCAACACCACATGTGGATGCCAGGACACAGAGCAGCATGCCATCACACCTACCGTGCAATGTGTGCATGTGGCCGTGCCATGCTAGCCCACTATGGGCTTGCAGTAAGCACACAGAAAAAAGTCTGGAGGTGTTTGGGGGAGCCTGTGCCACAGGAGCCCATTGTGGCATGAAGCCTGCCAGGTGTGTTGTGGGGGGTTCCACAAGGGCCCATTCCAAGAATGCTGTTACTACATAGTTGCACAGCTGGAAGGATTGGGGGCACTCACACAGCTTCAGGCCTGTGCAACGTGTGGCACACATGAACAGCTGAAAGGATTTTGTGGGGCTCACATGGAGTCAGGCCTGTGTAACATGCGACACACAGTGCAGACGTGGCATTGTGCAGTGGGCTGCTTGGCGATACCCAGCAGTGTTGTGATGATACATGGCCACCAGGTTGGGGTGCATGTGAAATGTGGGGATGAAACTTTATTCAACAGTAGGGGGCCACAGTGGCAACCTGGTGGCTGTGCATGATGTGTACTGTGAGTGTACAACTGTCAGGTGCCATGTCACCATGGAAACTCTACAGGGTGGTGTTGTGTGCCATGCCACAGAGGAACTTTAGCAGCTTGCCTTGTCCTTGGATGCCAGTACCATCCTTATCCACTCCTCATAGCTCTTCTTGGGTGGTGTCCATGGTAGTCCAGAAGGGTGCCTGTGCTAGGTCCCTGATGTTGTCCTCTGTGGTGAGTAGAAGGACCTGGTGGGTGGTGCTGCCGGTGATCCTGCTGTACCATGGCCATCCAGTCACCATCTGTAGTTGCTTGGGGATAGTGAGGTCAGCCAGTGTCACTGGCTCTGGTGAGAAGTCCTTGCGGTGGGTCCTGTTCACAATCTGCAGCAGGGCCATCTTGCTTGGCAACTGTTGCCACAGCTCAGTGGTCATTGCAGTTGCCTCACTCTGCAGTAGCTATGCGGGGCTAGCCATGGTGCTGTGTACCTTCTACTTGATGCCAACCAATGCCTGTGCCAGTAGAGCATCTGTCACCTCCAGAACATGACTGTGCTCATTCTTTTTCTTTAGGTGGTGCTGGCCATCCTGGAGCAGTGTGATGGCCTGGCTGAGGCAGGACTTGGACTTACGGAGCTGGCAGCACCAGTACACTGTCTCAGGCTGGCCTGGTGGTGCTGAGAGTTGAGGCACTGGATGCCACACCTTGTGCCACACCAGAGACCCAGGTTCAGGAATGATCCCGGGCCATCGGGGGTCGGCAGGGGAGGACTGGGATCAAACCCTCCATAGACTGCTCTCCCAGTCCTGGGGTGGGCTGGGGAATTTTACCATGCTGTAGCAGCCCCCTGGGGATGCCATGGGGCACTACTAGTGTCGGTGACACTAGATGGGGAGCATGGTGGATGTCAACACGTTGCACCTGGATGTCATTGCACATCCATGCTATAGGGGCCAATCAAAGGAAAATGGCTGGGCACAACCTTGCAGCTTGATGGCTGTGCTCCGAGCCACCTGGAGGACTTTGGTGGAGTCCTGTTGGGGAGGGTCTGGGGCTGTCCTGGCTGGTAGAGGCAGAGGGGGAGCCCTCAAGCAGGATGGCATGATGGCAGTCCCTGATCCTCCTGAGTGCAGTTTGAGCTGCGCAGCTCTCCAGGTGGGTGGAGCTGGTAGCTGGATGCCCCAAGCTGGAGTGTGTGCTGCAGCAGGTGAAAAATATGATATGATTAAAAAACAGTACACTGTCTCATTGCATGTCCATTCATGGACCAGGAGGTAGCCATTCACATTCAGCTTGGACTTTCCCCTTCCTGGATGGTACCACCTCACAGATTGTCCCTGTTGTTGGGGTTGAGTTGAGCACCCTGGCCCCTCCATGGCTTCCATGCTGTCCTCCATTGTGCCAGAGGACTGTGCAACACTGACCGGCTTTGGTTCCAGCTCAGGCATGCGGGTGTGATTGCACTTCGTTTGCACATCACACTCCATGGGCCACACCTGTTGTAGCTGCTACTTGTCTGTGGGCAGTTTGTACCAGTACTGTAGTGCCACTGTCTGTCCACAGTCCCAGTGCTTCATGGCTGTGCTGTGCACCATGGTCACATTCAAGTTCTGTGTCTGCAGTGTCCTGGGCCCCATCAGCTACTGTGCTGCAGTGGGGCTATGCTCCATGGTACACTTCCTTGCTGTCCAGCATGCAGGGGTCCCTGTGTGTTGTGCACTCTACCTACAGGTCAGTGTCCACCTATCTAAGCTGGCCTTTGCACTCCCCAGCATTGGCATCCCGGCATCTGTAGTTCCCATGCATGTTGTCATGAGTGCATGTCCGTCCGCTGCCCTCGTGCATCATTTTCCAGTGCCTGCCTGTTCTCCATGTTCTCTTCAGCTGTAGTTCCCTGACCTGTGACTTCTCCAGTAAATGACCTATTGTAGCCCTCACTGTGCTCTTTTCTATGGGGCTTGCATTTTCTGCACCTGTGCCGGTTTGTTTGTCAGAGTTCCAGTTCACCTGCTTTGTTTACTAACCACTTTCCCTGCATCTGAAATGGGCCCTGCCCAGCCAAACACACTCCCTGCAGCTGAACCACCCTTTCAGCCCCTGGAGAAACCTTCCCCAAGGAAAGCACTGTCCATGGACCATTCCACAGTTACAAGGAGGGAGGAAGAGGCCCCCAGCTGAATAGGAAGCAACTGCTGGTGGGGGACTTAATTAGGGGGATAGACTTACGAGCAGGGTGGGGTAAAGGAGAGGGAGGTGAAATACCTGAATGGTACTTTGGCTTGGAGGGATGAGAGCAGATACAGTGGATCATTAGGCAGCAGGAGATGAGAGGGAGCTAGATGTCATTGTCCACCTGGGGACAAATGACCCAGCAAGGGATGGGGTAGGGGTAGTGAAGGGAAATTTCAGGGATGGGGGGGGTCCTCAAGCATGCATGGTGGTTTTTGCCAAAAGGTTGCCTATATACATCTGGAGAGAAGATAGTACTCTCCACACCGGCTTTCAGCAGTTGGTTAAAGGCATGGTGCGGGGTGGGGCTCAGTACTAGGAGTGGGCCACTTCAATGTCTTCATAAGTGAAATTGCAGAAGAACTGAATGGGAAGGTATGTCTTTTTGCAGATGCCACCAAAGCCTGTTATAGGGTGGACATTCAGGAGGGTGTGGAGAAAGGGTTCACCCATGCTGGTGTGACAGCCATGTTGCTGATGCCGATTACAGCACAGGCCACGTTACAGCACCAGGCATAACGTATCCTGGGAGTTACACCATGAAAACACCCTCCTGGGAAACAGTCAGTCTCCATTGGGACCCCTCCCCTAATTATCCCACAGGTCCAGGTTCTTAATTTACCTGTTCTCCAGTCCTACCCCATCCTACAATCACCCCGCAGATATACAGTAGATTGTTACTATCCCTGATGTCCAGTGGTTCCCATTTATTTATTTATTCATTCATTTGTTTACCGACTAGGTGCACTGGTCCGAGAACCATTTTCAGGCATGACCTAGGTCATTGAGGATGGCACAGGAATACAGGCAAGTACAAAGGAGGATGGGACAAGGCATACAATAGACAGTAATAAAAATGTACAGGATATTTATATATGAAAATATATATAAACTTGCAGCACAATGGATATATAACATTTATGACAATAGCAGGTACAGTAGTAGCCAAGTTGTAATACAAATTATGCATGATCTGAGATGAGTAAAGGAAAAAGTGCATCACAGCAGTGTAGGTATGGACCAAGAAGGAAAAGGAGGGAAGGGAAGGGAAGTAGAGGCATGATAATAAGTTGGGAGGGCAGGAGCAAGGAGTGGAGGACAGAAGGTGAGATCCAAGGAGAGAATGGAAGAGTCCTGGAGAGTCAGTGGTGCTAAGTGGAGTGGGCAGGTTGTTCCAAAGGAAAAGGGCTACAGAAGAGAATGCACATTTACCCATACAGGTGGAGATTAGGGGGCACTCAAGCATGGGGCCAGCAGTGAGGCAGAGCTCTCAATTGCCACTGTGGGGAGAGTGTGTAAACATATGGTGGGGGCCATGAATGGTGGGTGTGGTAGGACTGGGTGGGCAGGTAGGTATTGGCAGTTTCCAATGTATGGAATGGACAGCAGCACCACTGAACACCAGGGGAAGTGTGATATTACTGATGGTGGGAGCTCAAAGGGGCAGGGGTAGGAGGCAGAAGTGATAATACCTGGTTTAGGGAGGCAACATATTTTAAAGCCATTCACCAACTGGTCAGAGACTCACTAATTATGCTATTCAAGATATCATTTTGTGATCCTACCCAGTTTTTGGGGTGCAGAGTGTTGTTTGAGAGTCACTTATCCATTTAGCGATCGCAAATGCTCTTTGAATGTTCTGGTCTATGTGAACAATAACAGTCCATTACCAGTAAGATAAAGGCAAGTGAACAAATAAAAATATGGAATTGAGAGCTGTTCTCCATGAGGTTGATAATGTAATTTATCTTAATAATGCGTTAGAGTACAGAGTATAATGAGATTAATACTGGTACCACTGTACTACAGTATGAGTCTAGGGTTGCTGTGAGAGGTACCAAATACTGAAATGTCAAAATAATGCAGTACCATTGTGCTACCAGTGTACCAGTATTTGTGGGAGCCAACAAAAATCTCAAAATTTCGTGATACCATTGTATTACCAGTGTATGTGTGAGAGACAGAGAAAATGGTAAAAAATACCATAGAGATACCATTCTGCCAGTGCACTACCAATGCACAGAGGAAAATCTATATATCACCTACCACTGTGATACCAGAGTACCACTGGGTAGTACCATTATGGATTTTTCTGCTTACCACAGTATTGCCATTGCTATACCACTGTAATGCCAGTGTGACAAATTCAATACGGGTAACCAGATTGCTGAGACAATGCAGTGCTAAAGAAGTGTGATGAAAATTTTAAAGTGTTGCCAGTACTACTGCAGTGGGCAGCAAAAATTAGTGAAGGAAATACAGTGCTAAAGAAGTGTGCATGAAAATCTAATAATTATTTGCAGTGCTCTTACAGTCTGCATCAAAAAATAAGAAAGACTGAGCAGTGGTACAACAGTGTAGCAGAAAGTCAATGCAGTGTATTAACAGTGCACTGATGAAAAGCAGTGCTTTGTCAGTCTGGAATGAAATAACACTGAAATGAGTCTCAAGATGGAAGTGTGCACTCCACTTCCCTCTGGGTAGCTTCATGCAGACGTGTAGGCTCTGACCAGATTTTGTTTTTGGCTTGCTGCTGAGCAATCAGAGGTTATTGCAACAAACATCAGCACATTACACTGCTCTCAGTGATTCCCCCGACCAATCAAAAAGCCCCTCATGAAAAGCTGCTGGATGTGAAAGTGAAACTATTTTCAAGAAAGTCACTCCCTTCACTTACTGGAAAGAGGAAGAACAGAAAGTCTGCTCTGCAGTCATAAACCTGAATAGAAATGGCTGAGAGACTCACAGAGGAACTGATATGCCCCATCTGCCTTGAACTGTTCACAGATCCAGTGGGTCTGGACTGTGGACACAACTTCTGCAGAGCTTGCATCACGGAGTGCTGGAGAGACAAGGATAGGGATGTGTCCTGCCCTGAGTGCAGGAAAGTCTTTGATGAGAAAAGTTTTAAAGCCAGCCGGATACTGGCAAATCTGGTAGAAAAAGCTAGAGAAATGAAGTTTCCTGAGACAGCAAACCCAACTGCCTCACAATGCAGAGAGCACGATGAGCCCCTGAAACTGTTCTGTGACACTGATAAGATGCTGATTTGTCTCATCTGTCGAGATGGACGGGATCACAAAGAGCACAACTTTATGCCCATCAATGAGGCTGTCAAGATGTTCAAGGTAAGGTGTTTGCACGTTTTCTAGCTCAGAAAATCACAAGTGCTTAAACTATTCTAGTTTCTGTTTCCTTGAAGGAAATCTGAGGTTGTAGTTTTCATGGAATGTGTAGTAAACACAACTGTAATGTGTAAGGGGTGTTTTACTTGCACCATAGGAACCATTTTAAGCAATGCCTGAGCAACAGTCAGAACAAGAGGGGTATTTTGTTTTCTGCTTCTAATAGCAGGCAGGGTTTTTTTCACTATTGATTGTTCTGGTGCCCAACACACAGTTGCAGTTCGTGGTTGTGCAAATTCTGGGTACAAAGAAGAGCTCCCTTATGCCTCCACTGAACACTACCAAACAGAATGCTCTGAATTAGCTGAGTCACCTGGAAGCGAGGACTCACTGGGGCTGGCAGTATAGCCTAGGGCTTAGAATAGTGGGCTGTGAACAAGCTTGGTACATCCAGCAGACAAAATTCCCACAACCTCCACTTGTATACTGTGTGAATCTGAGGAAGTCAGTTTACCACCCTAGTGCTCCCAGGTCACCTCTGAAACCAGGAACTGTACATGTGCTTAGTGGACCTTACTCAGTTACTAAAAGAATACAATAGAAATAAATAAATGTGGCCCAAGATGCTAGTGGATGACAATGGGGTTTTTGCCTGCTAACATACTGGTGTTCACTACCCATGGAGGTCTAGGCATCAAGCTGTACCAGTCACATGTCACTCTACCATGCCCAGAGTTTGTATTTGGAGGCGTTATCACCTCAGTCTTTTCCCACGTGCTCAACCCATACCTAAGTCTCTTGCAGACCACATGGTATTTCATGGATCGATCCCTTGCCTGTCTTTCCTGGTTGCCCAGTGCCCTCCTTCTTTTTCTTTTTATAGGAATTTGTCCCCCTGCAGCCGGGACAGGCTAGGGTCCCATCCATCCCGCCCTGCCAACCCTCACCATCCCAGTCTTCCCAAGATTTCTTGATCCACCCATCTTCCCCCACGACTTCCCCCTATGATGAGGCTAGTAAGGGGAGGCCCATTAAGTCAAGAATCTGGTTCCTGCCCATCCATGTCCTGGTTGTAAAGCGGGTTAGGGATCAGTGGGCAGGACTTCATTAATGCCTGCTCCACTGCCATTTTCCACTGTTGTCTTCCAGGCCCATGTTGCTGGGGCATGCATATACAGTACACATGGAGGCATGTGTACGCCACAGTGTCCACAACACCTCCCACTTTCTACTTCTCTGGTCCTGCACTACCACCAGGCCTCCAGCTGGTGGCAATCAATCAGCGGAGCCAGCAGTCCTTCCTCTCCATGTGAGGAGAGCAGTCCCTGGTTTTCCAGATGACCCTCAGCATCCTGTGTTTGTTCCTGAACAAGGGTCACTGACATAGAGCAAGGTGTGGAATTCAGTGCCTCAGCCCTCAGCACCACTGTCCCAGCCCCTCCTCCCACTTCTATGTGCCATTTTTAATCCCTGGAGTGCACTGGTACCCCATTCCCCTACCTAAGCACTTTTCTCACGTACCATCTGTCTTTGGAGAAATCCCCTACCTGGTGTTGCAAGCCAATGCCACCTGCACCTAGCATAGGAGATACTCAGGCATACAAGTTAGCTGTGTAGTGAAGGTGTGCGACTGTGCATGTCATTGTGCATCATTTACATATTGGCCTTACCTCTTTCCATGAGCAAATCCCATTGCACAGAAGAGTGAGGTGTAGAATAGAACAGTGGGACAATGTGGCAATTCTAAACATGTTGTGCCACAAATTGTGCTCGGGTATGCCAGGCTCTGAGGAGAGGAGACCACTAGACAGCAAGGGATACTAGGCTGCAGCTAGGGCAACCACTGGACACCAGGGATGTACCTGAACCTATGTATTGGGCTTATGACTTGAATTCTATCGCTAGCTACACCACTGACACTAGGAGTTCCTAGGTTCACATCCCACCACAGTCACTGTCTCACTGCATGACCATGAGCAAGTCCTTTGACCTCCTTGTGCATCAGTCCTTGCTCAGTTGTATAAGGAAAACTTAAACTGATACAGTACTCTGCCACACACACACACACACTGAAAACAAGGTGCTGCATGAATGTAAATTGAGTTACCCTGGGAGAATAGAAGCATGGATGGTACATAAAGGTAATTCTGATCATATTATGCCACAAACCACACCAATGTGTGCTGCACTGGACTTATACATGAATGGGGCTGTAAGAGGTGGAGACCATTGAACAGCAAGGAATGCTAGATTGGGTGGTGGGACAACTGGACCACAGGCAATGCTGGACTTGCTCCCATGTATTGGGCTCTGGGCTTGAATTTCATTTGCTAGCAGTAACACCTATACCAATGTTTGTCTGCAGGAAAGGAGTGGGGGCTCAGTGGTTAGAGCACTGAAAGGTAAACTAGGATTTTCCAGACTCACAACACACTTCAGTTACTGGCTTAGTGTCACCTTGAGCAAGTCACTTAACCTCCCCTGCAGTCTTAAACCAGAGTTGATACAGGACCACCCCTCACTGAACCCGAGCTGTTGTATGTCAGAGACTTGGGAGACCATGGGGAATATACATTGTAAATGGAAGAGATTAACACATTCTGGATACTCTTGGAGAGATAACCTACCCTGCAGGGAACCAACTTACATTGTACGTTGTTGACATGTGAGCATCAGGATCCCACACTTTGACCAGAGGAGTAAGACCAGGGTACTAAATGAGGGAAAGACCAAGGTACAAAGGTCAGTAGGGATCAGGACAGGGGTGAATGGGGAAAGCAAAGTCAGTGAGGACAGGTATAGTGCTACAAGAGGTAAAGCCATAAAAAAATGGAGAGCAATGAGTACTAATGCCCGTAGTCTGGGTAGCAAGCTTCCTGACTTAGTGGCCTTGATGGAGGAGAAACATCTGGATATCGTGGCAGTCACAGAAACATGGTACACACAGAACCATGACTGGGATGTAAACATACCGGGTTACACTATCTACAGGAAGGACAGGGAGGGTAAAAGAGGAGGAGGAGTAGCTCTCTGCATAAGGGAAGGAATTAAAGCTACAGAACAAAAGGGTAAACAGGGAGGAGAGGAAGCATTATGGGTTAATTTGGAGACAGGCAATGGCACCACAATCTGCACAGGGGTTATATACAGACCCCCATCTCAGGGGGAGGACATGGACAAGGAAATGATAGTAAGTATCCTTAGAATGGCAGAAAAAGGGGAGATATTGCTGATGGGGGATCAGAATATGCCAGATGTTAATTGGAGTACATTTGCAGCAGCCACTTCTAAGAGTGGAGTCATTGTAGATGCCCTACAGGGGCATGCCTTAGACAACTAGTATTGGCACCCACTTGAGAGGAACAATCTTAGACCTGGTACTCTCAAATGGAGATGGCGAGATGATCACAGATTTAGAAGTGGGTAACCATCTGGGAACTAGTGACCATCGAACAGTATGGTTCACAAAAAACATGGCAGTAGAGTCAAGCCATACAAAGGCAAAGGTACTGGACTTCAGGAGGACTGACTTTGCCAAAATGGGTGAGTGCCTAAGGACTGCACTAGCAAATGGGTAGGAAGGAGGGGTGGAAGAACAATGGGGAATAATCAAAACTGCCATCACAGAGGCAACAAGCCTTTGTGTGAAGCAAATAAACAAAACAATGTAAGAAACCACTATGGTTCTCAAAGGAGGTGGCAGGGAAGGTTAGGGAGAAAAAGAAAGCATTCAGGAAGTACAAGGAATCACAGAAGGAGCAGGACAGAGAATTGTATCAGTTAAAGCAAAAGGAAGCTGGGAAGGCAGTCAGAACAGCAAAGGCCCAAACCGAGGAAAAGATAGCCAACTCAGTTAAGAAGGGGGATAAAACCTTTTATAGGTACATCAGGGAGCGAAGGAAGACCAAGGGAGGGATAGTGAGGCTTAATAAAGGGGAGGGGTAAGCAGAGGGTGACTGTGAAAAGGCAGAGATACTAAACAAATATTTTTGCTCAGTATTCACAAATGAAGAGGGGGAGGTACCTAAACCAAACAATAGAAACACTCTGGATACAGAAGTTGATACCAGCCCATTTACAGAAGAAAGGGTTCTGAAAGAACTCTTAAAACTGAAGGTGGACAAAGCAATGGGACCTGATGGGATTCATCCCAGAATTCTAAAAGAACTAAGGTTAGAACTTGTGACACCACTGACTACCCTCTTTAACAAATCATGGGAGGATGGGGTGGTACCTGAGGACTGGAGGAGGGCAGATGAGATTGCACTTCACAAAAGTGAGAGCAGGGCAAAAGCAGGCAACTACAGACCTGTTAGTTTAACCTCAGTGATAGGGAAGATGATGGAATCACTTGTGAAGGAAAGAATTGTCGAGTACCTAGAGGCCAGAGGGGCACAGGACCCAAGGCAACATAGATTCACAGCGGAAAAGGTCATGTCAGACTAATCTAATTGATTTCTTTGACTGGGTGACCAAAGTAGTAGATCAGGAAGGGGCTGTGGACATGGCCTGCCTAGACTTTAGCAAGGCATTTGACACAGTCCCACACAAAAGATTAATATACAAGTTAGCCAGCCTGGGAGTGGGTCCCAAGATGGTAGCCTGGGTAAAGAATTGGCTGGAAAACAGACACAGAGGGTAATAGTAAATGGAATCCACTCTGAAGAAAGGGGATTACTAGTGGGGTACCGCAGGGTTCAGTACTAGGTCCTCTTCAATGTCTTTATAAGCGACATTGCAGAGGGACTGGAAGGAAAATTATGTCTCTTTGCAGACGACACAAAGATCTGCAACAGAGTTGATGCACAAGGTGGGGTAGAAAGGATGAGAAGGGACTTGGCAAGGTTGGAAGAATGGTCAAATGTATGGCAGCTTAGATTCAGTGCTAAGAAGTGCAAGGTAATGCACCTGGGAAACAAAAACCAAGGGGAAGAGTACACAATGGGGGTGAGATACTAACAACAACAAAAATGGAAAGGGACCTGGGGGTAGTCATATCAGATGACCTAAGGGTGGGCAAGCAATGTGAGAGGGCAGTAAGGAGGGCTGGGGGGATACTGGGATGCATAGGGAGAGGCATCACCAGTAGAAAACAGGAAGTTGTTATCCCTCTGTACAGACAGCTGGTGAGACCCCATCTGGAGTACTGCGTGCAGTTCTGGAGACCCAGTCTCTGCAAAGACATAAACAGGATGGAGGCAGTCCAGAAGAGGGCAACTAAAATTGTGCAGGGTCTGCACTGGAAGACATATGAAGAGAGACTTAAGGAGCTTAATATGTATAGCCTCGAGGAAAGTAGGGAGAGTGGCGACATGATATAAACTTTCAAGTACCTCAAGGGAATCAACAAAGTCAAAGAGGGTAGCATCTTTCAGAAAAAGAGGTGTGCAAGAACAAGGGGGCACAATTTGAAGATGGGGGGTGGCTTAGAGGTAATGTAAGGAAGTATTTTTTCACAGAGAGGGTTGTGGATGCATGGAACGGCTTTCCAGAGGAGGTTGTGGAGTCAAAAACAGTGGTGGAATTCAAGTATGAATGGGACAGTTGTAAGGCAATTCTAGGGGTTGGGGGTAGGAAGAAGTAGGCTGTTGGTTAACTAGGATCTGCAGCTTATCCAATAAGTAGGGAAATGGGCAGACTGGGTGGGCCAAGCGGTCCTTATCTACCATCAAATTCTATGTTTCTATGTTTCTAGGCACTCGCTCCCAGGTAGGCAGAGCACAGGCTGCCATTGTTTGTGTGCCTTCTGCTGGCAAGTGGGAAGGTCAGATAAGTTGTGGGGGTGAGAGACAATTGCTACTAGAGTGGATAGACGTGGCCTGCCATTGTTTGTGTGCCTCCTACTGTCCAGTAAGGGGTCACAAGTTGTTCAGAGGCACTCGCCCCCAGACAGAAAAGCACAGGCAGATGTTGTTTGTGTGGTATGCCTTCTTCTGGCTAGTGAGGGGTCAGACAAGTTGTACAGGGGCACTCACTCCCAGGGAGGAAGAGCACAGCCTACCCTTGTTTGTGTCCCTTTTTCTGGCCAGTGAAAGGTCAGACAAGTTGTGGGAGTGAGGAACTAGCTCTCAGGGAGGAACAATGCAGGCTGCCATTGTTTGTGCCCTTCCTGCTGGTTAGTGAGGGGTAAGGCATGTTGTGAAGTTGGGACTCTCGCTCCCAGAGCGGAAGAGCACAGGCTACCATTGTTTGCGTCCCTCCTGCTGACCAATGAAGGGTCTGATATGTTGTACTGGGTTACGCACGTCCATAGAAACATAGAACATAGAATTACTCGGCAGATAAGGAACACATGTGTCACATAGTCTGCCCCTCTTTTCCATACCTACTGTGGCACTGCAGACTCTACCTGGGTCCCCCCCCCCCCCGCTTTGATACAAGTTTTTCTCTGTACCTATCCCATGTATGCTTAAAGTCCACCACTGTTTTTGACTCCATCAACCCCACTGGAAGATTGTTCCAAGCATCCACCACCCTCTCAGTGAACACGTACTTCCTCACATCACTCCTAAATTTTCCCACTCCAGCTTCACTGCATGACCCCTAGTGCTTGTATACCTTCTTTTCTGAAAAAAAAATGCTCCCTTCCTGTACCTTATTCAACCCATGAGGTAACCATTTTTGTTGCACTTCTTTGGATGACCTCTACTGTGTCTATCTCTTTTCAGAGGTGTGATCACCAGAAGGCCAGCTTGCCCGAGCAGTGGTAGTGCTACCAATGACCCAGGTTCATGAAAAATCCCAAGTCATTGGACGGCTGGCTGGGGGAAGTGAGCCCAGCATACCAGAGGGTGTTGTCCACCTCCAGGGGTAGGGTTGGACTCCGCTGCCTTCTGCCACCTGGGTGACCACAGAAGTCAGTGTAAACAAAGCTGTGGAGTTGGGGAAGGATGCTGATGGGCTCTGATGTGCACTTCTCAGCATCCTTGGGGGGGAGGACTGCAAAAATCACCAACTTCTGCAGGAGGACATTCACCCCTCACTACAGGCCTCACACTACCAGGTAAAGTGCTCCCCTTTGAGGCACCAACCAAGTCTCTGTCAGGGATAGAGCCTCTCATTTGATGGACATGCCCTGAGTGGTAAGCCCGTGAGTGTGTGTGTTAGAGGACAGGTAAGTCCCGGGGCAGGCTTGTGATCATACTGGGTGAGTGGGTAGGACCAATGGGGTCTGGCTGGCAGAAGGGGAAAAAAGCACACTAAATTAAAAATGAGAACAACAAAACTGGACACAGTACTCCAGGTGGGTTCTCACCAGTGACTGTTATGGCAACCACACCTCCCTCCTTTTCCTTGTGACAGCCATCCCTATGTACCCCAGTATCCCACTGGCTTTCCCTACTGATTTGTTGCATTGCCTTGCCACCTAAGGTCAGCCATTATGATTATTCCAGGTCCCTTTCCTGTTTAGTGACAGTCAATACCTCTCCCACTGTTCTATATGCTGCCCCTGGGTTTTTGCACCCAAGGTGCATGATTTTGCACTTTTTTACATTGAAACCCAGCTGCCAAACCTTTGACCAGTCCCTGAACTTTTTCCGGTCTCCATTCTCTCTCTATCTCCTCTGGAGTGTCCACACTATTGCAGATTTTGATTTCATCTACAAGAGGCACACCTTCCCTTCCAGTTCTTCTGTAGTGTGACTTATAATGACATTAAAGAGGACTGGACCCATACGGAGCCCTGAGGAACCCCACTGGTCACTCTCCCTTCCCCAAGTGAGTGCCATTAACTACCATCCTCTGTCACCTATCCATCAGCCAATTATGTACCCAGTGTATCACCGTTGTTCCCACCCCCAAGCTTAACATACTTTTTATGAGCCTCCTACATGACATGGTGTCAAAGGCCTTGCCGAAGTCTAAGTTGGCCACTTCCACTGCTCCCCCTATCTATTTTTCTGGTCACTCAGTCAATGAAATCTATCAGTTTTGTCTGAAATGATCTCCCTCCTGTTACTCTGTGTTAGGTTCTGTAACCCATCGGATGCAAGGTCTTTCCTTTAGAAGTGACTCCATTAATGTCCCCACTACTGATGTCAACCTGACTGTTCTGTAGTTGCTAGCCTCTTCCCTGTTGACACTTGCATGGCTCTTCTCTAGTCCTCTGCAACCAGCACTGTATCTAGTGAGTTACTGTATAGGGCTGTCAGAGTTGCAGCCAATACCTCCCTGAGCTACTGCTATACCTTTGTATACACCACATCCAGCACCAATGCCTTGTCTACGCTTAGATTTGCATGTCTTTTCTGGATTCTGTCTCCTTCAAATGGACCTGTGACTGTTTCCTTCCCTCCAGTGGTTCTGTAACCTATATGTGGCCCATCCCCTGGTGGTAGCACTTTCACTAATGAGTGGTACTCCTCCTCATCTGTCAAATCAAGGAAAGGGGATGTTTAAAATTAGCAGAAATATGGGATAAATAGGGGAAAATTAAGGAAGAGGGGTACTTATTTTTGAAAAGTGCAGACGATCATGGGTACCACTTCATATTTTGAGTGCCGCCACCGGACCCATCCCCTTCCACTGTGAAAATAGAACAGTTTGTTCAGGATTTCTACTTTTTCCTGATCCTGTTCTGCACAGTCCCTGTCCACATTTCTCAGCCTTACAGTTCCTCCCCTTGTTTTTCTTATTTTCACTTATATACCTGTAACCCCTAGGTGGCACTATCCCAAGGGCTGCTACCCCTGCCTGTTTGACTATGGACAGGTTGAGGGGTCTAGGTTTTTATGACAGGTGCCTCCACCCAGAGGTCAGGGTTTGTACTGGTTGGTCGAGTTTGGTCACAGCCCTCTGGGACACTGAGACCCCCTTTTGTTCCCTCTAATGGTCCACACGATATACAAGGATGGCAATACCAATACCCCACATGTACCCTATATCAATCATATGGTACCACTTACCCTCGAGACCGATTCTGCAGTTCATCTCGGAGGACCCCCCTGTGAAATAAGGTTGGTCAGTTTACACAAAATAATGCAATGCCTACTATATAGGTACTGACACTCTAAACAGATTAAAGTCAATAACAACCAATCTGGTTTATGTAGGGGAGTGAAACACAGGGAGGGGGAGATCAAGCTGCTTGACAGAAATAAATCACAATACTATGCACTCATACAAAGTCATAAAAGTCACACTCTGGATACCCAGGTTGAGGGGCTAGCCAGGTCCGTTGCCCGGGGTTGGCTGGCAGGTGCAGATGGAAAGGGCCCTGTAAGAGAGATATGCACAATACCCAATTGTAATCTGGAGCCAGATGGCTCAGTCCTTGAGAAAATGAAAGAAAGAAAATCAGATGAAACACTGGTGATTGTCAACAGGTCGCAGGGGATGCCCTGATTTGTACTCACGCTACCCCACGCTGATGAAACCTGGTGCAGATGGTGGTTCTGGATTGCCAGACACACAAGTAGGTAGACGAGATTCTACCGCTCAGGCCACACTGCCTTGATCAGCAGATGGATTCAGTCCGAACACATTCAGCTCAACATTCAGCTTACACTGCGCAGTGACAAGAGAACTGGAATAGCTGTTCTTCTCGAGCATTCAACACAATTATATGTAAAGGAAATTACTATAGCAGGCAGCTGCTTTCGGGTCCCAATGCACTTACTGCAAATACTAGTGAGTTCACATGGCAGCTTCAATTCCTGACAGACCGAGCTCGATTCAATAATTTCTCCAGTCTTTTACAGGGTGAGCCTGGTTTCCACTCTTTCAGCCTTCCTTTCCTTTGGTACTCTCGGATTCAGTCCGATTCGAGTTGGCAATGGCAACGGCCCGACTTTAGGCCTCTCAGACGCTTCCCACGAAACTTCTAGCGCGGAAGCACGTCCTTCTCTCCTCACGGTCACAACGGATCTGACTCAGATCGCAAGGCAGAGCATTCTCTTTCGCCACCCAGTCCAGTTGGTGGACTCAGCTGTCAATCACTCAGAAACTCTCTCCGTTGGTGCAAATAGGTGCCAAGGTCCAGAACTTCACTTTCCAGAATTACTAGCTATACCTCCTCATTGTAAGCCGGCTCCCAGGAGAGTCCAAATTCTGGTTGGTCCAAACAGACTCCATTTTAAAGGTCCCCACACATTGATTGGACCCATTCAGCAGTTCAGATCCAAAATGGATGGGCAACACACACAGAGTCCCAGATGCAAGAAAGACAGGTTAGACAAATAGCATTTTTACTAACACTCTAACTGGTTTCAGGCAAACAGTTACATCTTTCATTTAGGCTCCCTCTGCGCTCTTAGTGACTGCAGAAATGGAGCGATTTCCCTCAGTTCAGGCGGGATTCAAGCAGAGAAACACCAGCCCCCTCCCCAGGAACAGTTATCATGTCTGCAAGCAGACAGCTCTTAAAGAGACAGTATGAGGAGGCTGTATCAGCACTCACAGTGCCAGTCTTAACGGCTTAATCGCCGAACGCCAGGGAGCAGGGGAATACCTAGGTGAGCTCTATGGAGGCTTTTAAGGAACTCCCATTTGTAGGGGGGGTTACATACCTAAAAAAAGTCTTTTCCCCTTAATTACCCCAGGCTATTCTTTCCTCAGTTTGTGCCTTAGTGACCCTCACTGCCTTCCATAATTCCCTCTACTTCTGCTGGTACGCCTCTCTGTCCTCTTCCCTCTGCATCTCCTAGTATCTCCTGAATGCTGCCCTTTGTGCCCTTACCCTTCCTACTGCCTCCCTTGAGAACCATATTGGTCTTATTTTCCTCCTAGTTTTTCTCACCTCTTTTACACAGAGGCTTGTTTCCTTCACTATTCCATCCCGTAATCTGGCCCACTGTTCCTCTGCCTCATCAGGGTAATCCCCCCTGCCAAAGTGACTCTGAGGCATGCACACATTTTTTTAAAATCTGCCCTTCTGAAGTCTAGGATCCTTCTCCTTGTGATTTTCACCTGTGCTGCCATCCTAATGTTAAACCACACTGTCTGGTGATATCTAGTCCCTAGGTGGGATCTACGATGCTGGTTCAACAACACTTTTGTCGACCAGCATCCCATCAACAAGAATCATGTCGACCGCAAGTTGCAGTTGACATGATTCCCGTTTGTCTCCCAGTCCAATTTTTACATTGGGAGGCTTTTCCCCCTGAACCCCCCACACCCCCTGTAATATGGATTCTCAACTCCAGTAGGAGTTGACTCAGGAAGGGGGTGTAGGACCGGGAGACAGTGTGCCCCTGTGTTGGGCGCACCAACACAGTGAACTGTCGGCAACCTGTCGATTTTGTCAATGGGTTGGTAGATCGCTGTGTTGGTGTTGCTCTCGTTGGGGGGGCATACCTCTCCAGGTGGCATCCCACCCTGATGTCTGCAACATTTTCCCTGTTTGTAAGCACCAGGTCAGAATGCTCTTGAAACGGCTCTTATCTAGCAATGAGTGGCTCTGGAGGACATATAGTGAAGTCCCCATCACAGTACTTCCCACTCGTCTGCCATCTCGCTAATGACTTCTCTCTTCTCCTTGTCTAGATCTTCCTCCTGTGCTGGAGGTTTGTAAATTCCATCAGTGAAAATTAAAGCTCCAGCTGCTGTGTCTAGGGTGACCCACAGTATGAAAAGAAACTGCAGAGTGCACAAAAAAAATCAAAATAAGGACTCTCTAAGTACTGCTACAAAAAAGGGTTTATTGTATAACAGGTAGGACAGCACTAACCCCGGTGTTTCGAACCTCTGTAGGTTCTTTGTCAAGGGGGTTAGGTTACCAATCTGGGTCTATATTTAAAGTCAAGAATTAAAAAGGTATAATTACCATAATAATACAAAAGGTACTATTGTTATTTTAACATGCCCAATACTGAAGCCTATTAAGTGCAGGCAAAAAAGTGACTATATAAACAAGGAAAAAGGGGTGCACTATAGAA
The DNA here is from genome assembly GCA_016271365.2 of Neoceratodus forsteri. Classification (NCBI taxonomy): domain Eukaryota; kingdom Metazoa; phylum Chordata; order Ceratodontiformes; family Ceratodontidae; genus Neoceratodus; species Neoceratodus forsteri. Next base: position 23,891,222 of record JADMNL010000035.1, on the reverse strand, counting down.
GAGTGAAGAATAAACAGTGTTGGATTGCATGAATACTTTTCTCCAGCTAGAAGAGCATAGTGGAAATTCCATCCAAAGGTCCTGTGGCTAGAGGAGACACTCCAAGAAACCAGACCTTCAGGTGGATTTTGCACTTTGTAGTTCTAGCTGGATTAGAGCACTTCTGCAGTCCAACACTTTGATGTGCTTGTTTCATTCTTAACTGTTTTATAGTGCACCCTTATTTCCTTTTTATGTTGATTGAGTGCATGCACAAGAAACATGTTGCGGCAGCTTGCTGCAGAAGCAAGTTGTGGAGGTGCAGCACTGTTGTGGCCAATGCCCCCACTGACTTTTGAGGCTTGGCTCTCTTTCCCCATTGGGGTGGCATGCTGCTGCTGACTCTAGTTCAGTCAGTGTGCCACCACCTTGAAAAGTTTTAGCCGCTGCAATCAGGGGCCACCTCGTCATTGCAGTGTCAGCCATTCCACTGCAATGAGGGAGCGACCTGTCATTGCAGGGCAGTCCCTTGCATTCCCCCGACCCAGCTTGCCGATGGGGAGCCCAATCCCTGTCAGATTCTGTTGTCTGCCAAGGGGGTGCCCAATCCCCTCTGGCATCATGTCCTCTCCCCCTGTTTCTTTGCCGACGGGGGTGCCCAGTCCCCATCGGCATGTTCCCCCCCATTTCTTGTGTGCCGAGGGTGCCCAATCCTCCTCGCCTCATGAGACCCCCAGTATGGCCAACAGGTGCCCAATCCCCGTCAGCCCCAGTCCCCCCACCCCAAAACACGCAGGTGGCACACTGGGAGCCCACCCCAGCATGCCAAAAGTACCTGCTAAACAGGAAAACTGTCCTGCGATGTCTATTTTTTTTTAACCCTGTAAAGAAGAGAACGGTCCCTTGCTGTCTGCGCCCCCTCCCCCAACCCACGCCCACCCACTGTGTACCCTACCTCCCCACATCCCCTTCACCCCATACTTACCTCTGGAACTTGGCGCGACAATCTTTGGTGGACTGGGAACACGTCTGCACTCTTCAAAGCCGACCGCGAACTGAAGAAATGCCGGTAAGCTGTATAATTGCATCAATAGGGTTTTTTCAACTGTGCTGCATATCTCAGGCATTTTGGGGAATTTTGGCACCAAATGTTCAACATGGTATTATTGGGACCCCTCCTCATGAATTCAGTTACTGTCATGGTGTTATTCGGTCCCGAAAGGTGATTTCCCGGTCACTGAGCAGAATTACCTTTTGAGAATGATTATCAAAATGACAGTGCCAGTGTTCATGAGGTGGGCTCTCAAGAAGCCTATGTTGCAAATTTGGTGGAAAAATTAAAAAAAAATGACTGTTTTATGAGCGTATGTTGCGCAGTTGCTACGCATGCTCGTAACCTTGCGAATTTGCAATATTTTCACTCCATATTTTCAACACTGGCATTTTTTTACACCTCCTTATGATCAGTACAGCTGTCATTTTTCCCATCCTGGCCGAAATGTATTTTCGCACTTCCGGCGCATAATAGCATGGTCGCTGTGGGAAATCAGTGTTCAGGACACATTAAGAAAACCACAGTGACACTGTTCATGAGCAGAGGTCCTAAAATGCCTATGTTGAAAATTTTGTGATGAAAGTCCATAAAATGACTGTGTTACGAGCGTGCGATGTGCAGTTTCCACGCACCCTTGTAACTTTGCAAATTAGAATATTTTCACGCCAGATTTTCAACGCTAGCATTTTTTCACACGTCCTTATGAACAGTACAGCTATCATTTTTCACATCCTGGCCAAAATGAGTTTTCGCGTAGTCGCTTTGGGAAATCAGTGTTTGGGACAGATTAGGATCGAGCGAGTGAGAGAGGGGGAGTGAGCGACCTCAACGGAGCTTTGTCGGGACAGCTGTGAACTTCTTTGTGGGCAGAAAAAGGTGCCATTGCAGGTAGGAGCCCAGTACAAAAGGGCAGCCTGTAGCGTTGGGAGAAACAGAACGAGTGAGTGAGAGAGGGGGAGTGAGCGAGCTCAATGGAGCTGTGTCGGAACTGCTGCAGATTTCTTTGTGGGCAGAAAAAGGTGCCAACACAGGCAGGAGCGCAGTATAAAAGGCAGCCTGCAGCATCAGGAGAAACAGAACAAGTGAGTGAGAGAGGGGGAGTGAGCGAGCTCAACGGAGCTGTGTCGGGACTGCTGCGGATTTCTTTGTGGGCAGAAAAAGGTGCTAATGCAAGCAGGAGCCCAGTGCAAAAGGGCAGCCTGCAGTATCGGGAGAAATAGAATGAGCAAGTGAGAGGGGGGAGTGAGCGAGCTCAATGGAGCTCTGCAGGGACTTTACAGTTGCCCACCGTCCCACCCAGGGTCCTCTGTGGTCCTATATTACAGCAGGGTCTCTGGAGTGGAGGCAAAGCAATGAGTCAATACTTTAGGATTGCCGAAATAATACAGATTTAGTTGTTCTGTTTCTTTTTCTAACTGAGCTATGTACTGAGCTATACTGTTATGATTGCTGTAATAATATATATTTATTTGTTCTGTTTATTTCTCTAACTGAGCTGAGTAATACTTGGAGTGCAATAGGATTTCTAACTGGGCTAAGTGAAACTATATGAAAGCCGAGAATAAAAAGTATGGCAGCTGAGGGGTGAAAAACGGACAAGGAGGCTTTAGGATTGCTACAGTAATGCAGTATCTAACGGATGAGATTTGAGACTGAATTACCCCGGTCAGCATGGGGTCAGTAGGGGAACTAGAGTGGGGCCGGGGACAGGAATTTGAGTAAATAGGGGTGTAACAGTTGTAGTAGGGTACAAAACCTGGGAGTAAGAGCCCGTAACATAAGATGGGGGCCAAAATGGGGCAGGTGCCACATGTCAATAGGGCGGGCATCTTTGGAAGGGTGGAGGGATGTACAGGGTGTGGGTCTGCCATGATCCTGGATTGAGCTTGGAGGATGGGGGGTATGGTCTGTAGATGTCTGACTAGTTTGAGGGAGGAACTTTGGAGGTTAGAGAATAGTCTAAGTGGCAGGGCAGATGAATATGGTAGACATCCTGAGGGGGGAATGGGGGAATGGGGGATGGCAAAGGGGTCGGAGGAAGAATAACTAGGGACTCAAACTAACCCCAGTATCAGAGGCACTAGCAGAAAAGAGAGGAGAAGGGACAGGGGGGCCCGAGGTGAGGGTGGGGAGCCTCCTGATGGGGGAGGAAAAGATCCAGAGGAGTACAGGGGTGAGAGAGCAGATGGTTGCCGGTAGGGAGGAACCAGGGGTGGCACAGAGAGGAACAAGTAGAAGGGGGGGAACCGATAAGGGGAAGAGATGTAGGACAGGTATCGACTATGAATAGATTCGAACCTTTACGATGGGACAGAGAAGGGAGCAGGAACATACTGAAGAGGGAGGACAAGCGGGGCACGAGAGGAATGGCAACAGGTAGGGGATGAGAGAGCGAGGACAAAAGGGTAGAAGGGGGCTAGTAAGGAAGGAGAGGGTGGTAACTGAAGGAGAGAAGGCTATGGGAAGCGGGAACGATGGGTGGGGCATCACTATCAGGGTAGAAGTGAATGAGGGCTCTAAATCAACAACAGCAGGGACAGGAGACTGGTTGGAAATCAGCAGGGGAGAAGGGGAGGTCGATATGGGAAACCCAGTAGGAAGTACTCAGGCTGGGAAGGGGTTCAAGGGGGATGGGAGAAATAAGGCAGAGAAAAGGGGTGAGGTGGAAGTAGGGGGTACAGATACAGAAGTCACAGAGGTGTAGTTGGTGGGGATAAGGGACAAGAAAGAACGAACACTGGGGTGGTGAAGTGGCATTAGAAGGGAAAGGGAGTAAGGGGCGGGGGGTACTCATCCTGGGGGAGTCTATACTGAAATGGGTGAGATGGGGCGGAAAGGGGGGAAGGCACAGCCATATTTGGGTTGAAGCTATCCCCAGGTTGACTGCAGGAGGGGCAGGAGAGGCACTGCTCAAGCATGCAGCAAGGGGGAGGGAGGAAGAAACCTCATTTACTGTTGCATGTGGGTAGAAACGACTTGGCGGGGAAGACTGTGGAAGTAGTGAGGGGGAGATTTGAGTACTTGGGCAGGCAGTGTGATGGGGTGGGGTGGGGAAGTCGGTGGCATGTGCAAGCATGGGGAAGAAGGGTAGACTTCAGGAGTTCGAGTAGCTGAGGGATTGGTGCCACACGAAACATTATGGGTTAGTGACTAACTGGGGTAGGGTCTGGGGGGAATAGTGACTTGTATGTGGGGGACAGGGTACACTGGAGCAGGAAGAGGAGGAGTGTATTAAAGGCAGCATTGCTGCCGGGCCACTGGCACTGAGGGTTGAGGTGCTGGATGCCACATCTCGCGCCATGCTGGCAACCCGGGTTCGGACATAAGACCGGGCCACCAGGGGTTGCCAAGGGAGGGATAGGATTGAGCATCTGGAGGACTGCTCTCCTATCCCTGGGCGGGATCCAGGGACCCACCACTCTGTAGTGGCCCTTGGTGATGACCGCAGGCGCTACTACAGTACTGTAGTAAAGGGTGGCAGAGTGTGGTGGACTTTGGCACGCTATGCCTAAGCGTCATTACACACCTGCATTCCACAAAGGGGAGAAAAGTGGAAAATGGGTTATGGTTAGGCAGCATGTGCTTCCGACCCCGCATCCCGCCCCGAATGGTGCCTCCTCAACCGGATCCTGCTCCAGTGCGTCGACCTGGGAAGCTCCGGGATAATCCATGGAGGTGAGCAGGTCGGCCTGATGTTGGGGGCAGGGCTAGGGGGTCGGTTGGGATGACCAAGCCGACCGTAGCCCAGTGAGAAAATATGTAAAAAAAAAAAAATGCAGGATTAGAGGGGTATATCTCTACTAAGGTGGATTTAAACAAATGGGGAGGGGGGGGTGGCCAAAAGACTGAGGTTGGATGAAAGGTCCGGACAGGGGCGCCTGATGAGCTCATCGCCCTAGATACAGGTGAAGGCAGAGGCGTAGTAACCCTGGAAGAGGGCGGGCAGAGTGGTCCGAGTGTAACACAGAAGACACCACCACCTAGTAAGAATAAGGAGAAAAAAGGGTGCGGACTACCAGGAGGAGAGACACAGGCCAAGAAGGAGAAGAGTGAGGAGAAGGAGGGGTACGGGTGGAAGGTGGTCTGACTAAATTGATAGAGAACTAGTTACAGGGAAGGGTGCAGAGGGTGGTACTGGTGGGGTAGCTCTCGGCACCCAGAGCAGTGACAAGCGGGGAGCTGCAAGGCTCAGTGCTTGGCCCAATGCTATATTTGGGCTCTTTATGTCCGATATAGCACATGGAGTGGGGAGCAGGGTTAGTCTGTTCACACATTATACCAAATCAAAAGCAAATAGCTATAGTAGCAGAGCCACACCCCCCACACACACACACATACACACTCCCTGAAAAGCTGCTCAAAAGCCTGCAGTTCATTCAAATCAATTCCAATTTCTTACTTACTTGGGGTTCAGTGCCAACAAGCGTGAAATCATATACCTAGGGCATAGGAACCCCGATGCTGGGTATAGGATGAGGGGAGGTACTGATACTCACTAGACATGAAACGGTCCTTGAGGTTATTATATCAGAGGACCTCAAGATGGCAGTACAGTGTGACAAGGCTATGGGCAGGGTAAATTGGATTCTGGGGTGCATAAGGAGTGGCATCTCCAGTAGGAGGAAGAGGGATGTTGTGTTGCCATTGTATCACTCCCTGGTATACCCCCAGCTGGAGTACTATGTCCAGTTTTATAGTTCACACTTCAGAAAGGACAAAAGGTGGAGGTTTTCCAGAGGAGGGCAACTAAAATGGTTCAGAATTTTCACAGGAATCCCTACAAGGAAAGGCTAAAGAATCTCAACATCTACACTCTGGAAGAGAGGAGGGTGAGAGGTGACATGATCAAGACCTACAAAGTACCTCACGGGGGTAAAGAGGATACAGTCGGGGAGTTTCCTTCAAATGAGGATGAGCACCCAAACCAAGGGACATACAATGAAGCTGGGGGGGTGGGAATTCAGGACAGATGTGAAGAAATATTTCTTTACTGAAAGGGTGGTAGACACCTTGAACAGACTGCCAGAAGAAGTGGTGGAAGCTAAAATGGTAGGGGGCATGAAGGATGCATGGGATAAATATGGGGTATATTAGAAAAAGGGGAAGGAGGGGGTCAACGGAGATCCATAAGGCTATGGAAGTGGAGGAGGTTCAAGTTCACTGCAGGAAAAATCCATTAAGCAAGATCATTCACAAGGAGGTCCTGATGGACACAGGCAGGATAAAACATGCAGTAACATACAGGCAGGAGTTACAAGTAGGTAATGAACACTTGGGTAGACTGGGTGGGCTGAACAGTTCTTTTCTGCTGACAAATTCTATGTTTCTATGGCATCATGTGTTAATTCAGGTGCAGTGTTTATTTAAAGTTGGGCCTACCATGCATCCAGATGTAAGGTACAGTAAATTACCAAATTAGATGCAGCCCACTTACAGTACAATAAACAGAACCCCCATGCTTAGAGAAGCCTTTACTCTTCATAAGGCTGCTTAAAGAGCTGGGGTTCTATTTGCAATGTCCACACCGGTATGCTGATCTTAAAATAGACACCGCATCTGAATGAGTACTTGATTCTTGCTCACTCCATTCCTTCCCCACTTTGAAACCTGCTTGTCCTGAGTTAGTTTGGGGCTGGCAGTGCCTCACCTGTGTTGGAAGATTACCAATAAGCGGCACTGAAAGACATCAGATTTCACAGACTGTGAAGGCAGCTATTCACGGATAGACATAAGGCAATTCTACTGGGGGGTAGGAGGAAGTAAGCTGTTGATTAACTAGAATATGCAGCTTATCCATCAGGTAGGAAAATGGGCAGACTAGGTGGGCCAAGCCGTCCTTATCTGCCGTCAAATTCTATGTTTCTGTTTCTCACTCACCATCTTTTTTTTTTTTCCCAATTGTTTAACCAGGAGTAGCACATTAAGCTGAAAGCTTGTTTTAAGGTGTGACCTGGGAGCACAGGAAAGTTAAGTGACTTGCTCAGGGTCACACAGTATGCAAGTGGGGGCTGTGGGATTCAAACCCAGATCTCCGCTCAGGGCCGTAAACCACTGCGCTATACTGTCTTATCTTGGCAAGAAGAAGGCTGCAGCTGTGGCCACTGATAACTGTTGGGTTGTGGGGATGGGGGGACCAAAGGGGACAGACATAAGGAGATAAAATCATAATAAAAATTGTGAGACCTTCACCAGCTCTCCAAAATGCTTACCAGTAAAAGAACACTCTATGAAGTTTTTCAAATGGCAACACAAGCTGGTGAGCCCTCTGTCTGCCATCTGACACCAGGCATCAAGCAGCATAAAACTGCCTAAAGAAGGCAGTGTGGTCATGTGGTTACTGAAATACTGGAGATTACAGATTTATAAGAACAAAAGAATATCACACAGAAGCTGGCACATACTGTATGCCTATAGCAGCTGTCTCCTGCATCTCAGTAGTTATATTTATACCCTTGAGGTACTTTAATGTTTCTATCATATCCCCTCTTGCCCTCCTCTCTTCCAGTGACTACGTATTGAGGTCCCTTAATTTCTCCTCATAAGTCTTGAGTTGCAAGCTCTGTACCATCTCATTCACCCTTCTCTGGATCATCTCCAGCCTGTTAATATCCTTACGAAGGTGTGACCTCCAGAACTGCACTCAGTACTCCATGTGAAGCCTGACCATGGTTTTATATAATGGTATCACTACCTCCTTCCCTCCTTATGCTGGTGATACCCCTGCCTATGCACCCCAGCATGTCACTGGCCCTCCCAGCTGCTTTATCATTTTGACATTTTCAGGTCATCTGAAATAAGAACCCCCAGGTTCCTTTCCTTCTTTGTGACTGTCAGCAACTCCCCCCCCCCAACATCCTGTACCCTTCCTCAGTGTTTCTGTGTCCCAGGTGCATAATTTTGCACTTTTTTGAATTAAACTTCAGTTGCCAGTCCTCAGACCATTTCTCAAGCTTCCCCAGGTCCCTCCTCATCTTCTCCACCCCCTCTGGGGTATCCACTGTGTTACAGATCTTGATGTCATCTGCAAACAGGCAGTCCTTTCCCTTCAGCCCTTCTGCAATGACTCTAATAAAAACATTGAACAGGACTGGCCCCAGGACCAATCCCTGCTGCACCCCACTGGTCAACCCCTCTCCCCAGACTGCACCCCATTTTCCACCACTCTCTGCCTCCTGTCTCTTACCCGGTTTCTAACCCAGTTTACCACCCTTTCCCCCCATGCCCAGCCTACTCAGCTAGTTTATCAGCCTCCTATGTGGGACGGTGTCAAAGGCTTTGCTTACGTCAAGGTAAGCATTGTCCACTGCCCCACCCTGATTTACTTCCTTTATCACCCAGTCAAAGAGATCAAGCAGATCTGTCTGACATGACCTCCCCACTGTGAATCCATGTTGCCTATGGTCCTGGCCTCCGATGGCTACTAGATGCCCCACTATCCTTTCTTTAACCAATGTCTCCATGATCTTCCCCACTACCAAAGTGAGGCTGACCAGCCTATAGTTCCCCGCCTCCTCCCTACTGCTGGATTTGTATAGAGGGACCACATGTGCCCTCCTCCAATTCTCTGGTACCACCCCTGTGTTAAATGACTCAGTGAACATGGCTGCCAGGGGTACTGCTAGTTCCCTTCACAGTTGATTTAATATCCTTGGGTGTATGCCATTTGGTCCCATCACTTTGTCCACCTTCAATTTACTCACCTTCTGCAGGATTCTTCTGCCTGTCAATGGACTATTGGCCACCTCTTCACACCTTTGCAATTGCTGTACTGCTGTGGCCCTTGCCCCTCACCCTCTTCTGTGAATACTGAACAGAAGGACACAGTGGATGTCTTGGGGGGGGCACATGACAGTTCTTAGACATGGTACGTTCACTTCCAAATACCCAAACAGCACATATAAGCAATCAAGATTCGGCATTAACAAATGCTAGTTTAAGTTACCTTTTTTCATGCATTAAGTAGACTCCAGTAAATTGGTATGTTAGAATAATAATGGTGACATAAAAAGACTACAAAAAGACATAGACAGGATTGAGAGAGTTCAGAGAAAGGCAATGAGGATGGTGCAGGGTATGTAGGGGAAGACGTACGAGCAGAGATGTAACGAATTGGTACACACTGGAGACTAGAAGGGAGAGAAAGGGGACATGATTGAAACTTTTAAATATGTCAAAGGGATCAACAAAGTAAAGGAAGGGTGTTTATTTAAAAGGAAGGAATGGGCTGAGGGCATAGCCCAAGACTGCATGGAGGAATTTAACCTCTAGGCGGCACTATTCTAAGGGCTACTACCCCTGCCTGAATGGCAATATACAGGCTGAGGGGCCTGAGTTCTGTAATTGGGTGCATCCACAGGAGCGGTATTGGGGTAACTCAACTGCTCTGGTATTGCCCTCTAGGATGCTATAACCACCCACCCACCCTTCTAGTGGCCTAAGAAATAACACAATGATATGTTCACAATCAGTGTGTAACAATAATAAGATGCTCACACCCCTTTCACTTACCACCAGGGCTGGATCTGCTGCAACTGCCCTGGAGACCCCCTGGAAAATAAGATAAGCAATGCAACAATACAATCTTACCACTGTAACCCAACTAATAATATGCACACTAGCCAGGTTAAATGTGAAAAAAGACAATCAGATTTATTTAGAAGCAGTGAACAAGGGAGGGGCGTGAATCTAGTAGAATGATAAGCAATCTGATTTGAATCAGGATTGTTCAGCATGCACTGGAAGTCCCAATTAGAGAGTTCAACAACCCTGGGTACCCAGTATGTCATGCCTGAAGTGTCGCCCGTGGTGGCTGGCATTGCAACTGTTGTTGGGGCCCTTAGGAGAAGAAAGACAGTTAAACATGCACACAACCCAATTATTTGTAATCCAAGCTGGATGGCTCAGTCCGTTGCATTAACCCAGAAAAAGAAACAATTAGATGGTACCACAAGGATTTTGGCTTTTGTTGCAGGGAGCTACCCTGAATTTTACTCATGCTACCCAGACCAGGATGCAGGATAGGCGATATGTAGACATTGTGGAGATGATCAGGAAGGCCGGGGGAAGCAGGGCCTACATGACTCACTTCCTGGTGGTCACTACATGCTCGATGGTGTTAAGCAAGGGACTGAATCCCAAAGCTGGTCTTTCACCAAGATGGTCTCTGAAGCTAGAGTAGTGGCCTAGGCCAAGATGACAGGGCCCAGGTAGGATGAACAGTTCTGCAAAAGTTCATGATCTTCTGCTGGTGAAGCCTCTAGCTGGCATAAAAGATTCTGTCATGGGGAACCAAATCAAGACCCACGAAACACATTCAGCTAATTTTAAATCAGTAATTTCTCTAAACAACAGTTTGGATACTGTCCAGTTGCAAATGACAGATTCACTGTGCAAACCTTTTAGTCCGAGACAAATTCTATCACCAGACTGGCCGATTGCTTCTGGAGCAAGTCTTCAGTCCCAATCACCAGTTGCACTAGCAAACTTCTTCTTTCTTCTGCCACAGATCCAAGCTGGAAATTGGAACAGATCCAGCTTCTGCAATAGGCAGTTCATAATCAAGAGAAACGTGGCAGGAAGCCCAGCAAAGCCTCTTCCTGCCGATTTCCCTATGCTCCTCCTGGGAGCAGCTGCTCGAGCTGTTCACACTTCAGCCTCCAGCTGTAACTGATCCACTGCTTCAGGCAGTTCTGGGGATTTCCCTTATAATTCAAACAGTTCAGTTGTCTGAAGAAACTGTCAGTCAGAGTTTGGGCTCCCACTCCAGTCCAATTTAGGCGCCAAAAGTCAAAAACTACAGAATTTACTTCTCACAAGACCCCTAGGGATAGTCTCCATTTTAGGTCCCCAATGGTTTGATTGTTCCAAATTCTGGAAGTCCAGAGCCTAACATGGTGACTCCCATCTAAATGTTCGAGTTGCAGTTCAAGGCAGGTTAGACAAACTTCTCTGTCTTTACTATAATAGCAAATAAACAGTAAATAATTATAGTTCCTATGAAAGCTCCCTCTGAGCAAGTATCAACTGCAGAATGGAGCAAAATAACACTCTGTCTGGCTGGCCACAAACCTTATGTAACCCCCCTGCAAATGGGGGTTCCCGAAAGACTTCCAGGAGCTTGCTTGAATGCTCCAAGCCTGAATGGTGTTTGGCGTTTAAGCCACTTATCAGTGAGTGTTTTTAGAGCCTCTGGTACTGTCTCTTTAAGAGCTGTCTGCTTGCAGACATAATTAGTTTATATGGGGGGACTGTGTGTTTCTTTGATTGAGTACCACTCAAGCTGCTGCCAATTCACCCCATTTTTGCAGTCACTAGGAGTGCAAAGGAACCTGTCTGAAAGATGTAACTGATTGCCAGAAATCATTTACAGTAATAATAAAATTACAGTTTGTCTAACCTGCTTTCTTTGCAGTCAGAACTGTCTGCCTAGTTCCCCATTCTGGTTTTGAACTGCTGAACTGGACCAATCAGTGTGGGTAAACTAGCTCTAAAATGATGCCTTGACGAATCAGAACTTGGGACTCATAATCTGAGCCAGCCACAAGAGGATTGTATGGGCAGTGACTCTGGGAGATGTAGTTTAGACTTGGTGCCTTTTTGGACCAACAGCAGCAGTCTATTGTAGTGACAGCCAATCCAGTCAAGAACTGGGAGGAACTCAAAGGAAGTGCCGTTTTTGTCTGTTGGGAGTTTCAGTTTGAGATCTGAAAGTGAAGGGAAAGAAACCCTGTGCTCCTTCAGTGCACAGTTTCAGTCAAAAAGCTGTGCAAGGCCCAGAGTTCGGTCTACAACTTGTGTAACTGCTTGTTAGGACTGAATCCGTCCTGTGAAAAGAATCAAAGGATCTCTGAAGAGTAGAAACCAGGCTCACCCTGTAGAAGACTGAAGAAATTGTTGAATTACACTCGGTCTGTCAGGAACTGAATCTGCTGTGTGTTCTCCTGGTTGTTGTGCAGTAATGCGATTGGGATACAGATGCAGCCTGCCTGGTATAGTGCTTTTTTTTACCATATAAATGTGTGAGGAGTCTCTTGGAGATCAAAAGTAGCCCTGCTGACATTGAAGGACCATATCTTCTTTGAGGTCGTGAGTACTAATTCAGGGTCGCTCCCTGTTGAATTGCCACATTAAATCCAAATGGAATTACTGTACTGCTGACTGTTTAATTTTCCTTTTCTCTGTGTGAAAGGGCCCTACCAGCTGCCACGGTTTGGACTAGCCACTAGGGCTTGGGTACCCAGGGACAGTAACTGATAGGATAGGCCTGTGCTAGAGCCATAATGAATTATTAGAGTGATAAGCTAATTAACCTGATTTCCCTGTCCTTGTTATATCCCCTAAATAAATCAGAGCTGCTTGTTTCAGCAAAGTTATACTGCCTGAGGTATTTGTCTATGTTAAAGTACTGTACTGTGATTGTTGCACTGTATCTCATTTCACAGGAGGTCCCAGTGCCGGAACCAGTCCTGGGGGTAAGTGTATACTGTGAAGGTAATTCTGATATATTGTGTGGGCCACTAGTGGGAAGAAAGGGGGGTTGCAGTGTCCCAGAGGGCTGTGACCAAGTTAGTTTAACTATTGCAAACCCTGACCTCTGGGTGGAGGCACCCGCCATTGGATCCAGGCCCCTCAACCTGTTAGTGGCAAATCAGGCAGGGTAGTAGCCCTGGATAGCGCCATTTAGGGTTACATCTTGAGGCTCACCGCTGGGATTGTGTGTCCTCTTAGTGGCCATATTTACGAACCACTGTTAAGAAAAAATGGGTACCCGACAGAGTGGCTGTGCACCGGCTGGTGGAGTGGTGTACTGGGGAGGAGATCGACCCCAAAATGCTATGCTTATCCTGGACATCCCCTGGGTATCAATACAGGACACTGTGCAGGGAGTACTTTCCAAGGTGGAAGGTTTACAAAACCCTGTGGTGGTGGGTCGGCATGCTAATCTGCTCACCCACACTTTCCTGGCCCTAGTAGAGTTTAAGGATCCCATAGATAGCTCCAAAGTGCCACAGACCATTACCCCAGAGGAGCCCTCACTGCTTGGAGAGTGATAACTAAGGACAGAAAGACCGGGAATCAGCCCCCACCACTATCTGAAACTTTGAGGAGAAATTTGCTGAATGGTTGCTGGAGAGGGAAAACTGTGGAGGACTTGAAGAAACTATTCTTGCCACCTGGGGTGTTCCTCCCCAACACCCTCTCCTGCTCCAGTGCCCGTAATGGTGGCTGAACCAATGCAGACTCCTATTTCTGCACCTGCCATTAGTCACGACTCTTACCGAAGGTTGAGGATCTTCTCGGCACCTCCCACCCCCAAGGGAGGATGACTGGAGACCTGGATGAGACTATGTTGCCCCAAGTGCTAGAATGGCAATGCTCGAAGCGGCGAAGAGGGTTAGTGAGAGCCTCGAGGTCCTGCCCTGGCTACCATCCGTGCTAAACGGGCCAGTAACCCTGAAGCGACTGCACAGGCCTATCTTGAGGCCTTGGAGAATGTGTATGGGAGCCCAGATTCTGATGAGGACCTATGGTGGAGAGTAAGAAATGCACAGTACCAAGGGAGTTGTTGTCTGTGTATGTCTCGGCTGGAAAAATTGTTGCAAGAATGCCTCAGAAAGGGTAGTTTGCCAGCGATTGAACTGGACCGAACCAGACTGGACAGAATCCTTAAGTCTGCCCCTTCTCAGAACTGCTGTTGCTTCAGTTACGCCTGGCAAATCGACTGGAATCCCCACCCTCCTATGATGAGTTAATGAGAGAAATTCGAGGAGTTGAGAAAAGGCGACCTCGGGAGGTACCTGCACCAACAGCTGTGGCTACGACCCGAGTGACTGAGGGTGACCCATCAAGTGAAGTTCAGGGGCAGAGGTTGACAGTCAATGAGTGCTCTGACAAGGAAAAAGATATGCCACAATGGGGCGAACTGTTGAGAGAGATCCGGGAATTCAAAAACAGTCCCTTTATGAAGGCCACGCCTGCAAGTACGGGCCCTGATCTATATCCGACTGCATCTGCTATGGGGGGGGTACCCACCCATGTATCTCCTGCTGATAACAGCTCCAAACTCAATTCCTTGACCATGGAAGTGGAGAAACTGACGAGATGTCTCCAAATGCTTATCACGCCAAGACAGAGATGGCACCCAGGTTTCCAGTTAGTAATACCCCGCCCTGGCTCCCAGTGTGGCGCCTCGGCCAGCTCAAACTCCAGAAAGTATGTTTTGCTATAATTGTGGGAAAGATGGGCACATGAAAAGGAAATGCCAGTCCCCAAAAGACACTGACAAAGTTGCATATAGGCTACAAGGAGAGCTTGGGAGAAGAAATCAGTGGTTAAGAGGTGCACGACATGATCCCAGTGAGGGCACCAAAATGCTAATTCACGCCCTTTGTGGCAAGGTCAGTTGCCCAGGCCCCACTACCGCCTCTCCAGACTGGTCCAGAATAGTGGGTCCCTCCATGGAGACCACTGTAAAGGTGAATGGAGTGTCTACAAGAGCTGTATTAGACAGTGGCTCCCAAGTGACAATTATGTTCCAGGATTGGTATCAGAAGCATTTGTCAGACGTACCTTACAACCATTAGAAGGACTGCATGTATGGGGGTTAAGTGAAGGCCTACCCCTATTCCGGGTATATCCGAATTTGGCTGTCTTTCCCCACCTCCGTGGCTGGGTGGCGAACAAGTAGAGACCCTAGCCTTAGTGTGTCCCCCACTGGACTGTATGATGGTGTCCTTTGTTGATTGGAACAAATGCTCATATGTTCGGAAGGCTGCACAGTTGTGTTATGAAAACAGGGGTCAAAGACTAGTAGAGCTTTAAGAGTTCCGGCTTTAATTAAGAAGGCCTATGAGGCACAGAGAGATGCTGAAAAACAGAACCAGAGGAACGGTCGAATTGTATGGAAGAAGGATCCTGAGTCTCTGATCCTGGCGCCAAATGCCCAGTGTACCTTACAGGAGAGGTCCGTATCAGAAAGGATGTTAGAATAAAATATTAATGTTGGATGCACCAGGCGATGGAAAATTGCCAGAGGGACTGCTGGTCAAGCCTAGTATTTTGCCCGCTAGAGCCCATGCTTATGCCAGAAGGGTAATGGTCCAAGTTCATAATGTGTCTGAAAGAGACATTCGAGTAAACAGAGGTTGCATCCTGGCTAATGTGCATTGTGCAGACACTGCAGTGCTACCCAGCAGCAAGAGTTCAGGAAGAATGACAGAACGCCTGACTTGTTTGATTTGCGACTCCCGCTGCCAGCTGAATGGAAAGTGAGGATCAGTGAGAAGCTTGCCCAGAGAGACCAGGTGTTTTCTTTAAAGGAATGGGATGTAGGATGCGTGCAAGGAGCTGAGCACAATATCCGGCTGCATGACGAAAGACCATTTGGTGAGAGGTCTCGACGCCTGGCACCTGCTGACATAGATGATGTGAGGCGGCATCTGCAAGAGATGTTAGCTGCTGGTGTAATACAAGAATCCAGAAGCCCTTATGCTTCCCCATTGTGGTAGTGAGGAAAAAGAATGGAACAGTAAGGATGTGTGTGGATTATCGCATCTTAAACGGCGGACTATCCTGATCAGTACACAATGCCCGCATTCAGGATGCTTTGGACTGCCCTAAGCGGAGCAAGTGGTTCTCTGTGCTGGATCTCCGAGTGGGTACTACCAGATCCCGATGGCCCCAGAGACCGTGGAAGACTGCCTTTATCTGTCCGGCTAGCTACTATGAATTCATGAGGATGCCTCAAGGGATTTCAGGTGCCCCAGCCACTTTTCACGATTGATGGAGCGTGCAGTGGGGGACATGAACTTACTAGAGTGCCTGGTATACCTAGATGATGTTATTGTGTTTGGCAGCTCACTGGAGGAACATGAAAGCAGATTATTTAAGGTATTGGACCGACTGGAGGACTTTGGCCTTAAACTGTCCATTGATAAGTGTCAATTCTTTCAAACATCAGTAAAGTATGTGGGACACATAGTATCCACCGAGGAATAGAGACCGACCCAAGTAAAGTTGAGGCCTTGACCACCTGGCCACAGCCCAAAAATCTAAAAGAACTGCAAAGATTCCTGGGATTCTGTGGTTATTATCGGCGCTTCATCAAGGATTATTCAAGAGTGATCCGCCCTTTACTTAACCTTACTCAAGGGTATCCCCCAACCCACAAAAAATACCAAAAGTCAGCGTCCCTCAAGACTGAAAGAGTGTATTTTCATCCAAGTGAAGTATTTGGGGCCCGCTGGACTCCTGATTGTGAGACTGCTTTTCATGAGATCATATATCAACTACCCATGCTCCAGTGCTGGCCTATGCCGATCCAAGAAAACCTCAGTCCTGCACACTGATGCTAGCTTGCAAGGGTTGGGGCTGTGTTGTACCAAGAGCACGAAGATGGCCTGAGACCAGTGGCCTTTGCCAGTAGAAGCCTGACCCCATCCGAAAAGAACTATCCTGTACATAAGTTAGAGTTCCTAGCTTTGAAGTGGGCTATTGTTGACCAATTCCATGAGTACTTGTATGGGGCTAAAATACTAGTAAAAACTGACAATAATCCTTTGACCTATGTGCAGACCTCAGCTAAGTTGGATGCCACTGGCCATAGGTGGCTTTCTGCATTATCTACATATGACTATGCTCTCGTACCGAGCAGGTCTGACCACATAGATGCTGATGCTCTCCCGGAGCCTGTTCCCCAGAATGATTGGGTCCGATTGGCAGAACCTGATATTCGGCACTCTGCGGAAGTTTGACAGGGAGGAACAATGTCCACGGACGAGTGGACTGCATGGTGGATTGCTTGGGAGCCTCTGAGAATTGCATACCTGCTGCTTATTGCCACTTTTCTGCAATAGACATTGGTGCACTCGCCTCAGCTGGACAATGACAGTATTCGCGGCTCAATCACGATCCCATGATCAAAGCAGCTTTAGAAGCCCTCTATGCAGGAAAAGATGTGTCCAAATTACGCCCACTGATTTGAGAACTGCACTGTTATACAAAGAAGGTCCTAAGTTGAAACTGATCAATAAACTGTTATACAGAAAACAGTAGACAGAGGGGACAAGTAGACAAACAACAACTAGTGCTGCCCACTGCCTTCGAGACTCAGTACTGAGGTCCTTGCACAACCACATGGGGCACCTTGGTATAGACAGAACACTTGACTTGGTGAGATCCAGATTCTATTGGCCTAAGATGGGGGCTGATGTGGAGCAACACATTCGAACTTGTAGTCGCCATTACAGAGGAAAGCTTTACCCCAGAGGGCTGCCCCCTTGTTAACATCACCACCAGTGCACCCATGGAGCTGGTCTGTATTGATTTTCTGAGTTTGGAGTCAGATCAAAGAAATATCAATAATGTGCTGGTGGTCACTGACCATTTCACGAGATATGCCCAAGCTTTCCCACCAAAGACCAGAAAGCATCCACTGTGGCCAAAGTACTTGTAGAAAACTTTTTGTTCACTATGGGCTCCACAAGAATCCATTCTGATCAAGGGAGAGACTTTGAGAGTGATCTGATCAAAGAGATGCTTTCTCTGTGGGAGTGCGAAAGTCCAGAACCACTCCTTACCACCCCAGGGGACCCACAGCCTGAACGTTTCAACCGACTTTGCTAGATATGCTAGGCACCCTGCACCCAAAGGACAAGCCTAGATGGAGCCAACAAATTAGCACCCTGGTACATGCTTATAACTGCACAAAAGTGATGCCACTGGATTCTCCCCTACCGCCTGATGTTTGGAAGAGAAGCTCGACTACCAGTAGATGTGTGTTTTGGGGTCTCTCCTGATGGGGTTCAAGCTGACAACTATTTACAGTATGTGCAAAGTTAAAGCCCAGCTAACCCATGCGTACTAACTGGCTCAAACCATGGCTGCCAAAGAAATCTGGCCAACAAAGAAAGGTATGATAAAAGGTGAAAGCACAGGAACTCCAGGAGGAGATCGGTATTGCTAAGAAATCTGGGACTGCATGGCAAGCACAAGATTGCTGACAGATGGCACCATCTCCCTCACATTGTAGTGGGCAAACTAGATGATCTGCCAGTGTACAAAGTAAGGCCTGAGAATAATTCAAAAGATGTAAAAACAATGCATAGAAATCATTTACTGCCCATTGGACAAATCCTGATTGAGTCTGAGCCCCAGAAGATGCCCCTCTGGACCAGTGACTAGAGCTGCTGCTAAGAAAGATCAAGAAAGTCTGCACCTACAGAAGCAAAGTTAAAGTGTTCCCTCCACAAGTCCCAGTTGAGCATGACTGTCAGTCCATATCAGAAGAAAGTGAGAGTGACTTTGAATACTATCCTTCTTACGAACTGAGTCAATTGTTTGGGGCAATCCCTAGTCAATACTGGAGACAAAGCTGGGCCTTCTGGACTGTCTAAGCCCCAGCTTCATCCCTGGAGCCAATGCTCCCAGAAAGTGAAGTGCAAAGCATCAGATCAGATGAAATGGAATCATTGTGCATGGTTGAACTGTTTGAGCTTTCAGGGGAGAAAATGATAGATTGGGGCAGACTGGTGATACACCCGAACAAGAAGAGTATTTGAGTGCCCTGACGTCCACTGCCAGTGTCCGAAAGCTCCATGCGAGCCAAATGTTGTGGACTCAGAAACTGTAACTCCTGGAGCTGAAAGTGCCCCAAGTTCTAGCCCTCTACCCCCATGGAGACTCCCCTGACAAGTGAGGACAATGCTGAAAATGAGGCTCAGAGTGCAGAGACTATAACAGTTCCCCTAGAAAGACTGGTCGAGCTGTAAAGCCTGTGGTGCACCTCAGTTATGATTCACTTGGGAGGCCTGTGGACTTGCCTCTCAATGTTGTCCATAAAGGAGGTGTATGTGTCCCCGAGCTC
Organism: Neoceratodus forsteri; assembly: GCA_016271365.2. NCBI lineage: Eukaryota > Metazoa > Chordata > Ceratodontiformes > Ceratodontidae > Neoceratodus > Neoceratodus forsteri. The sequence continues at coordinate 23,872,326 of JADMNL010000035.1, read as the reverse complement.
ATTGCCCAAACTGAGCATCAGTGCTAACTCCAAGTTACTTGTGTTGCCCTCTAAGTATGGTGCCCTTGCCCCGTCCAGCCCCAAGGTAACTGATAGGAAGGGCCCCTCCTTCAGGTTTCATGTACAAGAGGTAATAACTTGAGTTATGGTACAATGTGTGTGTAATACTGTGTAAGAGTCACGTACTGCAATGTTTCAGAAATGTATTCTTGGTAAAATGATATATTGACTGATGATTACATGTGTGAGCCTAATGCAAATGTATATGGTTGCAGTTAAAACTTATGGGTACTGCTTGTGGACGTCAAGCTTTCCCAGGCCAGGAAGGTGTAACCCTGCAAATGGGGGTTCCTAAAGACTTCCAGGAGCTTGCTTGAATGCTCCAAGCCTGAATGGTGTTTAGCGTTTAAGCCACTTATCAGTGAGTGTTTTAGAGCCTCTGGTACTGTTCTTTAAGAGCTGTCTGCTTGCAGACATAATTAGTTTATATGGGGGGACTGTGTGTTTCTTTGATTGAGTACCACTCAAGCTGCTGCCAATTCACCCCATTTTTGCAGTCACTAGGAGTGCAAAGGGAACCTGTCTGAAAGATGTAACTGATTGCCAGAAATCATTTACAGTAATAATAAAATTACAGTTTGTCTAACCTGCTTTCTTTGCAGTCAGAACTGTCTGCCTAGTTCCCATTCTGGTTTTGAACTGCTGAACTGGACCAATCAGTGTGGCTTAACAGCTCTAAAATGATGCCTTGGACGAATCAGAACTTGGGACTCATAATCTGAGCCAGCCACAAGAGGATTGTATGGGCAGTGACTCTGGGAGATGTAGTTTAGACTGGTGCCTTTTTGGACCAACAGCAGCAGTCTATTGTGAGTGACAGCCAATCCAGTCAAGAACTGGGAGGAACTCAAAGGAAGTGCCCGGTTTTTGTCTGTTGGGAGTTTCAGTTTGAGATCTGAAAGTGAAGGGAAAGAAACCTGTGCTCCTTCAGTGCACAGTTTCAGTCAAAAACGGTGCAAGGCCCAGAGTTCCGGTCTACAACTGTGTAACTGCTTGTTAGGACTGAATCCGTCCTGTGAAAAGAATCAAAGGATCTCTGAAGTAGAAACCAGGCTCACCCTGTAGAAGACTGAAGAAATTGTTGAATTACACTCGGTCTGTCAGGAACTGAATCTGCTGTGTGTTCTCCTGGTTATTGTGCAGTAATTGCGATTGGGATACAGATGCAGCCTGCCTGGTATAGTGCTTTTTTTTACCATATAAATGTGTGAGAGTCTCTTGGAGATCAAAAGTAGCCCTGCTGACATTGAAGGACCATATCTTCTTTGGAGGTCGTGAGTACTAATTCAGGGTCGCTCCTGTTGAATTGCCACATTAAATCCAAATGGAATTACTGTACTGCTGACTGTTTAATTTTCCTTTTCTCTGTGTGAAAGGGCCCTACCAGCTGCCACGGTTTGGACTAGCCACTAGGGCTTGGGTACCCAGGGACAGTAACTGATAGGGATAGGCCTGTGCACAGAGCCATAGGTAGATTATTAGAGTGATAAGCTAATTAACCTGATTTCCTGTCCTTGTTATATCCCTAAATAAATCAGAGCTGCTTGTTTCAGCAAAGTTATACTGCCTGAGGTATTTGTCTATGTTAAAGTACTGTACTGTGATTGTTGCACTGTATCTCATTTCGACAGGAGGTCCCAGTGCGGAACCAGTCCTGGGGGTAAGTGTATACTGTGAAGGTAATTCTGATATATTGTGTGGGCCACTAGTGGGAAGAAAGGGGGGTTGCAGTGTCCCAGAGGGCTGTGACCAAGTTAGTTTAACTATTGCAAACCCTGACCTCTGGGTGGAGGCACCCGCCATTGGATCCAGGCCCCTCAACCTGTTAGTGGCAAATCAGGCAGGGGTAGTAGCCCCTGGGATAGCGCCATTTAGGGGTTACACTTAAATCACTCAGACCCAGCCCAGACTAATTTCTAAACACAGATTAGCTATGCTGTTAAAGGGAAATGTCCACATCCCGAAGGGCCCCTGCCTCCATGTGAAGCAGGGCCTGATTAACAGTTATATAAACAGTGCTAATTTCTTTACTCACTGTGCATTATTTTATTTTTAATAGTATCTGCTTGATCCTGTACCCTCCCCGCCAGCATTTTAGAATGAACACCCCTTCCTGGCAGGGGCAATGTGAGGAAGTATTATTTCACAGAGAAAGTAGTGGATGCATGGAACAGCCTTTCTGAGGAGGTTGTGGGGTCTAAAACTGTGGGAGAATTCAAGAATGCATGGGACAGACATAAGGCAATTCTTGTGGGGGGTAGGAAGAAATAGGCTGTTGGTTAACTAGGATCTGCGACCTATCCTGTAGGTAGGGAAATGGGCAGACTAGATGGGCCAAGCGGTCCTTATCTGCTGTCAAAGTCTATGTTTCTATGTTTCCCATAACCACCCGCGGTTATCCTCAGTATGATTTGTTGGGTGGGGAGCAGCCAGGGCACCTCCATAAGCTTACTATGCAGCAATACTTTCAAAGAGCTCCAGTTTGGACACTGCGTGTGTCCATGATATACTGATACCAGGCACAGAGTGGCAGGGTGTCTTTTAGTCTGTACCTCATCTCGATATAGCACAGACACATGTAGACTCCAAATCGGAGCTATTTGAAGCTACCGCAATACTGTAATCTGTATTGCAATAGCTTCAAATAGCTCTGGAGGGATTCAAAAGAGCATGGGACAGTCATATGGGGCTGTATAGCAGGGGGAGGGGGTTTCCAGGGGAAGTGGGATGAGTAAGGGGCAGACTAGATGGGCTGGCGGGTTATTTTCTGCCATGTTTCTATGATTCTATGACTCTATGATAATAATAGCACCTTTTGTAACATTATGGTAACTGCAGCTTTAATTCTTGATTTTAAATACAAACCAAAACTGGTAACTCACCCCCCTTGACAAAGAACCTGCAGAGGTTTGAAACACTGCGTTTAGTGCTATCCTAACTGTTATACAATAAACCCTTTTTTGCAGCAGTACTTGGAAAGTCCTTGTTCTGAATTTTGTGCACTCTGCAGTTTATTTTGATCCTCTAATCAGTTTTTGGCCGAGTACTGCAATTATTTCTGTGCAGTCAGCCTTTCTTGTTGACCCACAGTACCTCTAGCCCCTCAACACCTTGCATTTCTGTTGCCTTGATATCTTCCTTGACACATTTATAACACAACCCTCTTTAGCAATTTCCTCCGCTCCCTATCCTTCCCGAACTGGGTGTAGCCTGATATAGCCATGACCCACTCATGGTTCCTGTTCACCACAACTCAGTGATGGCCACTATGTCCAGGTTGGCCTCTGCCATGATAGCCTCAAGATCTGGAATTTGATGTCCAGGACTTTTTGCATTTGTACACACAGCTTTCCATGTCTTTCTGCCACCCTGCTTGCAACCCCCCTTTCTCTGTCCGTGACCCATTTTCCACTCTTCTATTACTACGTTTGTTCCTTTCCCTTTGTCTCCAGTTCATCTTCTTTTGCTGGGAAACAGTTCACTAGGGAAGTTTTATCCCTTAAGGTGCTCCTTCCCTCTAGCTTTATTTTTTTTGGGAGGGGGGGATATATGCTTGCCTCTGTTTTTCTGCCACTACCTCAACTAGTTTAAATATTCATCAAAGTAATATTCAAACTATACACTGAGGACTGCAGTCCTCTCCTAGATGGGTGCAAGCCCATTGTCTTCCATGGCTGATCCACAGTCTCCAATGTAGCAGAACCCCTCCTCTCTGCACCACTACTTCAACCACAAGTTGAAGCTCCTGATGTAGAGTTCCCTGGCCTTCCCTTGGCTGTATACAGGCCACCTCAGGTAGCACCTCAGTAAAGGCCACCAGGCATGCTGCCTGTTTTAGGCCCCTCCCCACATCTCTGAACTCCCCCTGAACAAACCCTACTGCATCCCTAGCTAGGTCACTGGTCCGCAGGTCAACAATGACATCCAGTTCACTCTCCTGCCTTGCTGCCCTCATGATTGTTAGGATCTGCGATCATCCCTCTGAGCTGTGACATCAGATAGGCACCTTGCCTCCCTCTCCACCTCCTCCCTTTTCCAAAATCTATCCCCCTAATGATTGGGTCCCCCATCAGAAGCTGCTTCTTCTTCTGCTGGGGTCCTCTGCCACCCACCTTGGGTTCCCCACTTCGGGGGACCCCACATCCTACCCTGCCACTACTATGGGTGCCACTTTCTGACAGTCCTATCCTGCCAGAATGGTGAAGGAGGTGCACAGGGACACTGGAGGAGGAATATACCCCTGCCCTGCCACCCCCACTGTCCCAGAGCCCACAACTGTCTAGCTGGCCATCTTTCCCCTAGGCATCCTCTTGGGCAGCAGCAGTAAATTTGGTGGCCCCAGGGTGAGGGATAAGGCCATTTGGATCCTGGTCAGCTCAACCAGAAGTCTAGTGACTTCATCCCTCAACCCAGAGAGATGCGTATATATATGGCAGCACCTCTGTATCCAGAATGTCTCCCTGAAGACTGCTGCTCGTAGCTACTGCACTGCACCACTCCTATTTCTGGCTAAATATTCATCCTCCTGATCCTTACTGCACCCTGTCCTTCTGTTTGGTTCTACCCTTTAAATCTACTACTAGACTTATCAGAACATAGAAACATAGAATTTGATGGCAGATAAGGACCGTTTGGCTTACCCAGTTTGCCCATTTCCCTGCCTACTGGATAAGCTGCAGATCCTAGTTAACCAGCAGCCTACTTCTTCCTACCCCCACCCCCTAGAATTGCCTTATGACTGTCCCATGCATGCTTGAATTCCACCATTGTTTTTGACTCCATGACCTCCTCCGGAAGGCCGTTCCATGCATCCCACAACCCTCTCTGTGAAAAAATACTTTAAAATTACCTCTGAGCCCCCCCATCTTCAAATTGTGCCCCTTGTTCTTGTACACCTCTTTTTTTGAAAGATGCTACCCTCTTGGACTTTGTTGATTCCCTTGAGGTACTTGAAAGTTTCTATCATGTCCCCCCTCTCCCTCCTTTCCTCGAGGCTATACATATTAAGCTCCTTAAGTCTCTCTTCATATGTCTTCCAGTGCAGACCCTGCACCATTTTAGTTGCCCTCCTCTGGACAGCTTCCATCCTGTCTTTGTCTTTGCGAAGACTGGGTCTCCAGAACTGCATGCAGTACTCCAGATGGGGTTTCACCAGCTGTCTGTACAGAGGGATAATAACTTCCTGTTTTCTACTGGTGATGCCTCTCCCTATGCATCCCAGTATCCCCCCAGCCCTCCTTGCTGCCCTCTCACATTGCTTGCCCACCTTTAGGTCATCTGATATGACTACCCCCAGGTCCCTTTCCATTTTTGTTGTTGTTAGTATCTCATCCCCCATTGTGTACTCTTCCCCTGGGTTTTTGTTTCCCTGGTGCATTACCTTGCACTTCTTAGCATTGAATCAAAGCTGCCATACATTTGACCATTCCTCTAACCATTCCCTTTTCATCCTTTCCACCCCACCTTGTGCATCAACTCTGTTGCAGATCTTCGTGTCATCTGCAAAGAGACATACTTTTCCTTCTAGTCCCTCTGCAATGTCGCTTATAAAGACATTGAAGAGGACCGGTCCTAATACTGAACCCTGCAGTACCCCACTAGTAACCCCCCTTTCTTCAGAGTGGACTCCATTTACTATTACTCTTGTCCTCTTCTCCAGCCAATTTTTACCCAGGCTGTCATCTTGGGACCCACTCCCAGGCTAGCTAACTTGTATATTAATCTTTGTGTGGGACTGTGTCAAATGCCTTGCTAAAGTCTAGGTAGGCCATGTACACAGCCCTTCCCTGATCTACTACTTTGGTCACCCAGTCAAAGAAATCTATCAGATTTGTCTGGCATGACCTTCCTGCTGTGAATCCATGCTGCTTGGGTCCTGTGCCCCTCTGGCCTCTAGATACTTGACAATTCTTTCCTTCAAAGTGATTCCATCATCTTCCTACCACTGAGGTTAAACTAACAGGTCTGTAGTTTCCTGCTTCTGCCTTGCTCCCACTTTTGTGAAGGGAATCACATCTGCCCTCCTCCAGTCCTCGGGTACCACTCATCCTCCCATGATTTGTTAAACAGGAGTAGTCAGTGGAGTCACTAATTCACCCTTAGTACTTTTAGAATTCTAGGATGAATCCCATCAGGCCCCATTGCTTTGTCCACCTTCAGTTTTAAGAGTTCTTTCAGAACCCTTTCTTCTGTAAATGGGCTGGTATCAACTTCTGTATCCAGAGTGTTTCTACTGTTTGTTTTAGGTACCTCCCTCTTCCTTTGTAAATACTGAGCAAAATATTTGTTTAGTATCTGCCTTTTCTGAGTCACCCTCTGCCCACCTCCCCTTATTAAGCCTCACTATCCCTCCCTTGGTCTTCCTTCGCCCCTGATGTACCTATAAAGGTTTTACCCCTTCTTAACTGAATTGGCTATCTTTTCCTCGGTTTGGGCCTTTGCTGTTCTGACTGCCTTCCCAGCTTCCTTTTGCTTTAACTGATACAGTTCTCTGTCCTGCTCCTTCTGTGATTCCTTGTACTTCCTGAAAGCTTTCTTTTTCTCTTGAACCTTCACTGCCACTTCCTTTGAGAACCATAGTGGTTTCTTACATCATTTAGTGCTATGTTTTGGTTCTGGTCTAGAAATTTACAAATAGCTGTAGAGTTTTAATCTTTCTTTAGAAGTCTTTTGTGATTAGGGCTAAAAAGAAAGAACAAATAAAAATACTGAGATGAGGAAAAACATAAATACAAGTCCTGCTCCCCAGTACAGCAGTAATATTGATTCACTATATGTGCAGAAAAGATAAAGCTACCAACTTTCCGAGGCCTAAAACTGGGACGGTCCATCCTGACCATGACCGCCCCTCACAGTGTCACTCCCACGGGCACCACAGCAGACAACACTGCACACAAGCAATTACATTTTGCTGCTTGCTGTGGTCATGCTGCCCCACAGTAACACCAGTAGCAAACATCCAGACTAAAACAATACATCGTTCTGCTGCAGAAAGCTCCGAATCATGATGTACAGAACGTTCATTACAAACCTGTGTTAAATTGTGATCAGACATTCAAGCTGCATGTATTGTTCCTCCTGACAGTCCCATATTCAACCCGCTTACACTCACCACAATTGCTGTGCAAACTTCACTTCAGTGACTCCCACCACCACACCAGATTGTTTTCACACAATTCCTTACAGCTGATCAGGTTCGGGTACCTTAGTTCACTGCTGCCGGTCTGTTATTGTCTGGAGTCCCTCTCAGCTGCTGGCAGGCAGACGTCCACATGCACTTGTTTGCACTACTACCCAGTCTAATCTAACAGGAAGGAACATGCTTTACTGTGCTCCCACTGACATGCTTGCGGTACAACACAGGCACAGGGACTGAAGTTGTAAACTGCTGTCCAGCCTGAGCAGCACCATAGTGGTGTTGAAATAACTGTCACTTACGGATTAGCAGTCAGCAAAAAAAAAAAAAAAGAAGGGACAAAACTGGGACAAGTAAGCAAAAACCAGGAAAAAAGTGACATTTTGCAAAACTTGTGGGGACACTGGGGCATGCTGCCTAAATAGGGACTGTCCTGGGAAAATAGAGACTGTTGGTAGCTTTAAGAAAAGAGAAACAGATTGTGCCTTTCAGAATGCAAAGGCCAAGTCTCACAATTCCATGCATTTAGTGAGCAGCACATTTTGCCTTTCTCTAAGACATTTTAAGAATGGATGAAATTCCCAATAAACACTAGGTTTTCCAGACTGGCATTTTTATATTTGCTTGCATGCATGTGCAAGAAACATTATGCGGCAGCTTAGGAGGGAAGCGGGTTGTGGAGGTGCGGCACTGTGGCAGCCAACAGCAGCACTGCATTTGGGGGCTTGGCACTAGTGGAACAATGCAAGCACACTGTTCTGATGACATTGGTTTCCAAAAGTGCCAAGTTGAAATGATTTCACTGCTGCAATGAGGGAGCAACCCGTCATTGCAGGGCGGTACCTTGCCTAGTGTAACATTTCTTGTAAACATGGTGGCTTGCTGCCACCTCACAGCCCCATGAAAGCTGACGGGGGTGGCCAATCCTCCTATCAGCATGCCCCCAACCCTGTTCGTTTGCCGACGGGAGAGCCCACTCCCCATTAGAATAATGCCCCCCCATTTGTTGCGTGCTGAGGGGGTGCCCAATCCCCCCTCGGCATCATGTGCCCCCCCAACAGTCTATCTTTGCCGATGGAGGGCCCAATCCCTGTTGGCGTCAGTCCCCCCAATCCCAGTTCTATTTGCCGACAGGGGAGCCCACTCCCTATTGGCATAATGCCCCCCCCCAATTTGTTGTGTGCCGAGGGAGGTGCCTAATCCCCCTCGGCTATTCTCATAGAAAGAGAGAAACATAGACTTTGATGGCAGATAAGGACCGCTTGGCCCACCTAGTCTGCCCATTTCCCTACCTACAGGATAAGCTACAGATCCTAGTTAGCCAACAGCCTATTTCTTCCTACCCCTCACAAGAATTGCCTTATGTCTGTCCCATGCATTCTTGAATTCTCCACAGTTTTAGACCCAACAACCTTTCTCAGGAAGGCTGTTCCATGTGTCCACCACCCTCTCTGTGAAAAAATGCTTCCTCACATTGCCCCTGAGTCATCCTCCCTCTATCTTCAAATTGTGTCCCCTTGTTCTTGCACACCTCTTTTTCTGAAAGATGCTACCTTCTTGGACTTTGTTGATTCTACCGAGGTACTTAAAAGTTTCTATCATGCTCCCCCTCTCCCACCTTTACTCAAGGGTATACATATTAAGCTCCTTTAGTCTCTCCTCATATGGCTTCTTTACAGATGCTGCACCATTTTAGTTGCCCTCCTCTGGATTGCCTCCATCCTGTCTATGTCTTTGCAGAGATGGGGTCTCCAGAACTGGACGCAGTACTCCAGATGGGGTCTCACCAACTGTCTGTAAAGAGGGATGACAACTTGCTGTTTTCTGCTGGTGATGCCTCTCCCTATACATCCCAGTATCCCCCCAGCCCTCCATACTGTCTTCTCACATTGCTTGCTAACCTTAAGGTCATCTGATATGATTACCCCCCGATTCCTTTCCATTTTTGTTGTTGTTACTACTCCCCCCCCATTGTGTAATCTTCCCCTGGGTTTTTGTTTCCCAGGTGCATTATTTTGCAATTCTTTGCATTGAATCCAAGCTGCTATACTTCTGACCATTCCTCCAACATTGCCAAGTCCTTTCTCATCCTTTCCATGCCTTCTTGTGTATCAACCCTGTTGTATATCTTTGTGTCATCTGCAAAGAGGCATACTTTTCCTTCCAGTCCTCTGCAATGTCACTTATAAAGACATTAAAAAGGACTGGACCCAGAACTGAACCCTGCGGTACCCCACTAGTAACCCCTCTTTCTTCAGAGTGGACTCCATTTACAGTTATCTTCTGTGTCCTGTTGTCCAGCCAATGTTTTACACAGGCTACCACCCTGTGACCCACTCCCAGGCTGGTTAATTTGATTATTAATCTTTTGTGTGGGACTGTGTCCAATGCCTTGCTGAAGTCTAGGTAGGCCATGTCCACAGCCCCTCCCTGGTCTACTATTTTGGTCACCCAGTCAAAGAAATCAGTTAGATTTGTCTGACATGACCTTCCCACTGTGAACCCACGTTGCATTGGGTCCTGTGCCCCACTGGCCTCTAGGTACTCAAAAATTATTTCCTTCAGAAGTGATTCCATCACTTTCCCTACCACAGAGGTCAAACTGACAGGTCTGTAGTTTCCTGCCTCTGTCTTGCTCCCACTTTTGTGAAGGGGAATCACATCTGCCTTCCTCCAGTCCTCAGGTACCACACCATCCTCACATGATTTGTTAAAAAGGGTAGTCAGTGGTGTCATTTGTTCTCCCCTTAATTCCTTTGGAATTCTGGGGTGAATTCCATCAGGCACCATTGCTTTGTCCACCTTCAGTTTTAGGAGTTCTTTCAGAACCATTTCTTCTGTGAAAGGAATGGGATTGACCTCCCTATCCAGAGTGCTTCTGTTAACTGAATTAGGCACCTCCCCCTCCTCCTCTTTTGTGAATATTGAACAGAAGTATTCGTTCAGTATCCCTGCTTTTCACTGTCCCTTTCTGCCCACCGTCCATTCTATTCAGCCTCGCTATCCCTCCCTATGTCTTTCTACACTCCCTGATGTACCTATAAAAGGTTTTATCCCCCTTCTTATCTGAGTTGGCCATCTTTTCCTCAGTTTCTGCCTTTGCTATTCTGACTTCCCTCCATGCTTCCTTCTGCCTTCACTGGTACAGGTCTCTGTCCTGCTCCTTCTGTGTTTCCTTATACTTCCTAAATGCTATCTTTTTCTCCCTAACCCTCCCTGCCATCTCTTTTGAGAACCATAGTGGCTTTTTCTTTCATTTTGATTTGTTTATTTGCTTCACACAAAGCCTTGTTGCCTCTGTGATGGCAGTTTTGATGTTTCCCCATTGTTGCTCCACCCCTCCTTCTAGCCTGATTGCTAGTGCTTTTCTAAGACACTCTCCCATCTTGCCAAAGTCAGCCCTCCTGAAGTCCGGTACCCTCACATTTGTATGACATGACTCTGTAGCTGAGTTTATCGTGAACCACACTGTTTGGTGGTCACTTGTTCCCAGATGGCTACCCACTTCTAGATCTGAGATCCTCTCACTGTCCCCATTCGACAGTATGAGATCTAAGATTGCTCCCTCACAAGTAGGTTCCAAAACTAGCTGTCTGAGACATGCCACCTGTAGGGCATCGAGAATGACCCTGGTCTTGGATGTGGCTGAAGCAAAGGTGCTCCAGTTAACATCTGGCATATTCAGGTCCCCCATCAACAGTATCTCCCCTTTCTCTGCCATCCTCAGGATGCCTTCTATCATATCCTTGTCCATTTCCTCCCCCTGATATGGGGGTCTGTATACAACCCCTGTGCAGATTGTGGTGCCATTTCCAGTCTCTAAGGTGACCCACAGTGCCCCCTCGCCTACCTGTTTACTCTTTTGTTCCATTGCTTTTATCACTTCCCCTACATAGAGAGCTACTCCTCCCCCTCTTCTCCACTCCCTGTCTTTTCTGTAGGTTGTGCATCCTGGTATGTTAACATCCCAGTCATGGTTCTCTGTGTACCATGTTTCTGTGACTGCTACGATATCCAGGCATCCTTCTTCCATCAAGGCCACCAGTTATGGGAGCTTGTTGCCCAGACTATAGGCATTGATACTCATTACCCTCCATTTCTTAAAGGCCTTACCCCTTTTTGCCCCACCCCTCTCCTTATTGCCTTTGTCATTTTCTCCATTTATCCCTGCCCTTCTCCCTATCAATATCTCTAGCTTGGTGTTTACCTCACTTACTATCCTGATTTTGTTTGGGGGGGCTAGGATTTTCCTGTTTCTTTCCAGTGCCTCCCCCCTTGGCTAGTTTAAATGCTTGCCAATGAAGCATTTAAACCTGTCACCTAGAATCCTGGTTCCCCTGCTGGACAGATGCAGACCATCACACCAGTATAGGTCTGCATCACTCCAGGTGGACCCCCAGTCCCCAGTGAAGCCAAATCTCTGAGTTTTGCACCAGTTTTTCAACCACTGATTGAATCCCATGGTGTGGAGCACCCTAGTGTCACCCATGCCATAGACAGACAGCGCCTCCGAGAAGGTTACCATGTGTGCTACTTGTCTAAGGCCCCTTCCTAACTCCACAAACTCTTCCTGCACTGCTCTGATCCATTTCTGAGCCAGGTCATTTGTCTCTAGGTGGACAATGACATCCAGCTCCTGTGAAGCTGCTCCAGTGATCCTGAGGATTCACTCCCTATCCCTCCAAGCCATGGTGCCAGGCAGGCACCTTACCTCCCTCTCCTTTTCCTCCCCCAGTTCTTCCCCCTAACAATGGAGTCCCCCACCAGGAGTTGTTTCCTTCCCCTGTGGGGTCCGATGCCACCCTCCTGTGGGTCTCCTTTGTGGAGGTTCCCAGCATCCTCCTTGGTTTCCACTGCAGGTGCCTCCATAGAGGAACCACACTTTGCCAGAACAGCATATGAATTGTGGAGAGGTACAACTGGAGGGATGCACCTCTGTTCCACCACTCTCACCCTCCCTGAGCCCACTGTGGTCCAATCACTCTTTCTTGGCAACCTCTGAGGCAACGGCAGTGGCCCTGGTGGTCCTTGAGTGGGAGAGGAGGTCCCCCAAATCCTGGCCAACTCAGCCTGGAGATGAGCAACCTCCTCCCTCAGCCCAGAGAGGTGCCTGCAGATGGGACAACACCGCATCCTCCAGAACATCTCCCAGAAGACTACTGCTCCACAGCCACTGCACTGCACCATGCATCATGTCTTATTTCTGGCCTCTTAACTGTTGTTTGGAATACTTACTCTTGCCTCTGTTTATTTATACATTTTTTCCTCCCTACTTACTTACTGCCTCTGTGCCCTTTATGCTCCTGAACTTCTTGTTCTAAGACAAGAAGTGCCCATATTTTTCAGTAGTCGCCTTGCTTGCTCAGAATCAGACCTCCAGCAGCTGGGAGGGGGGAGGACGGAGAGCTACTCTTTTCCTTCTAGGATGGTGAATCTTTTGTGGCTCTGTAATCACTCACTTCCTGCTACCAAAAAGGATGTTCCTGTTGTCAGTCAAATTCTGTGCCTATAAAAGTAAAACTGGCTTAGGGTGGGGGGTAGAGGGGAGAGAAGAAGGGCAATATAGTCCCAGTAGAGAAGTATAGTTATAACAGCAGCTCCTTCCTCTTGGTGTTCTCTGCCTGTTCTATGGCAGAAGCTATCTAGGACAGTTTTTAAATCTGACTTTAACCTGGCTTCCTTCTAACTAAGCCACTCCCCCTACTTTACAGCTATTTCTACACTTAGTTAATTGCACAGATAACAATTCCCTTCAGCCACCTGAGTCAAACACCTAGATAACTGTACAGATAACAATTCACTTCAGCCAACTCAAACAAACACACTAACTCTTTTTTGTTTTGTTTTTACCCTAAATTGTAGGTCCCAGTGTTAGAGTTCTAGTTCTTTAGTCCCAGTAGAGAAGTACAGTTATAAGAGCAGCTCCTTCCTCTTGGTGTTCTCCCCCCATTCGGTATGTGCCGACGGGGATGCCAAATCATCGGCCAGCTACTGCCCCAAAACACCAGTATGGGATGAGCCCACCCCAGCATGCCAAATGTCCCTGTAAAAAAAAAACCTTCCCATGATGTTTTCCTTTTCTTTTAAACCTGTAAACAGAAACGGTTCCTCGTTGAGTCAGATGGCCCTCCCAACCTGTGCCCACCCTCTGCGCACCCCACCCCCACACCCCTCACCCCATACTTACCTCTGGAGCCCAGAGCAATGATCTTCAGTGGACCAGGAACACGTCTGTACTCTTCAAAGCCGATCGCGAATGGAAGAAATGCCGGTAAGCTGTACAATGGCATAAATAGTTTTTTTCAACTTTTGTGCATATCTTGGGCATTTTTAGGAATTTTGGCACCAAATTTTCAACATGGGGTTATTGGGACCCGTCCTAATGAATTCAGTCACTGTCATGGCATTATTTGGTCCCAAAAGGTGATCTCTTGGTCACTGCACGGAATCACCTTTCAGGACCAATTAACAAAAAATGACAGTGCCACTGTTCATGAGGTGGGCTCTTTTAAAAAAGTTATGTTGCAAATTTGGTGAAAAAAAAAATTACTGTTTTACGAGCGAGCGGTGTGCAAGTTCCATGTATGCTCGTAACGTCACGAATTTGTAATATTTTCACTCCAGATTTTCAACATTGGCATTTTTCCACACCTCCTTATGAACAGTACAGCTGTCATTTTACACATCCTGGCCAAAATGTGTTTTCACACTTCCGGCACAGAATAGTGCAGTCGCTGTGGGAAATTAGTTTTCATCACAGATTGACAAAATGACAGTGACACTGCTCAAGAGCAGAGGTCCTAAAATGCCTATGCTGAAAATTTGGTGATGAAAGTCCATAAAATGACTGTGTTACAAGTGTGCATTGTGCAGTTTCCACGCAACCTTGTAACTTCGCAAATGTGTAATATTGTCATGCCAGATTTTCAACACTGGCATTTTTTCACACCTCTTTATGAATAGTACAGCTGTCATTTTTCACATCCTGGCCGAAATGTGTTTCTGCACTTCCAGCACAGAATAACACGGTCACAGTGGGAAATCAGTGTTTGGGACAGATTAAGATTGAGCGAGTGACAGAGGGGGAGTGAGCGAGCTCAATGGAGCTCTGTCGGAACTGCTGCAGATTTCTTTCTGGGCAGAAAAAGGTGCCAACGCAAGCAGGAGCATAGTACAAAAGGGCAGCCTGCAGCGCCGGGAGAAATAGAATGAGCGAGTGAGAGAGGGGGAGTGAGCGAGCTCAGTGGAGATCTGCTGGGACTTTAGAGATGCCCACCCTCCCACCCAGGGTCCTCTGTGGTCCTATATTACAGCAGGGTCTCTGGAGTGGAGACAAAGCAATGACTGGATACTTTAGGACTGCTGTAATAATACAGATTTAGTTGTTCTGTTTATTTCTCTAACTAAATAAAATGGTAGGGCAGCATGAGGAGGGGCGCACCACATGGAGGGGGATCTGGCAGGTGGGGTGGTGAGGTGCAGTGGCTGTGAATGGCCATGATCCTAAATTGGGCTTGGAGGATGGGGGTTGTCTGATGTAAGCAGCTCACTCCAGCTGAGGGAGGAAGTGGTGAGGCTAAGGTGGGGTTAAATGGGAAGCTAGGAAAGAGGGTAGAGAGACAGGGATGGTATAGCCAAGGAAGGAGGGGAAGGGCTGGAGGATTCACTGGAGGATCAGATACACTGTTCCAGAAGTCAAGGGCTTGGGAGGGAGAGGATGGAAAGGGATCCAGAGGGGATAGACCAAAGGTGGTAACAGACAGCAGCAAGTCCAGAGTTAGGACAGGGGAGGAGGAGGAGGAAAGGGGTCAGTGGGAACTGACAGCAGGAGGTCTGGAGGCACAAAAATGATGCCTGTAGCTAGAGAAAAGGAGTAAACAGGGGATCAGGAGGAGTGGAAGACAATATGCTCAGGAAAAGGAAGACGGATGCCCAGAATGAAGGATGACGTAGGCATAGGTGAAACGGGCCAGAAGGAGGAAGTAAGAAATAGTTTTGCCCACCCTAGGTATCCTAGTCAAGGACATTTTGGAGGAAGGGGTCTGGCAGGGACCATCAGAGAAGGGGGGACAGAGTGGCTGAGGGATGTGGGGGGAAAGATCTCAGGTGCAGTGGAAGGGGGGAGGAGGGGGCAGGCACATTGCATGCAGGGGAAGGGGTGGAGGAGGGGACGGGCAGATTAGGGACACACCAGAGGGTGGCAGTGGGGAACTGTGGCATAAGAAAAGGGGCAGGAAGGAAGCACAGGAAGAGCTGGAGTGGAGCTCCTGGGAGGCTGAAAATCAACGGGAGGAAACCCTGAAGGCAGGAGCTGCAGTAGGAGGCTGGGGCATGCACCAGGCAGGGTGCAGGAGAGGGGAAATATGCAGACAGGGCAGGTGGTGAGGAGGAAGACTTCCCCAAGTGGGGTACGGTGCTCAAAACCTTCTGCAAAGATGGGTGGGACAGGAACAGTTGGAAGGGGATCAAGCACAGTTGGCACAATCTCACACAGTGGTGCAGACGGGGGAAGGCCAGTAGCAGATAGAGATGGGTCACGTGAAGTTGGCTCATGCTTAAGCAGTGATGCAGGAGTGGTTTGCAGGGATGAAGAAAGCCGGGAAGAAGTACAAGGGATGAAGAGGTACAGTGATGCAGATGAGGGAAGGCCAGGAGCAGATAGAGGGGGGGGTCAGGTGAAGTTAGTCCATGCTCAAACAGTGATGCAGGAGGGGTTTGCAGGGATAAAGGAAGTCAGGTGGAAGTACACAAGATGAAGAGGTACAGGAGGGGGGAGTCTGAGGAAAGGCTAAAGGGAGAGAGTGAAGAGAGACAGATGCTGGGTGTGGGTAAAAATCAGGACAGGTTAGGTGATGGGGAACAAAAGATGAGCAGGGGCAGAAACCAAGTCAGGATGGAACATGAGGAGGAGTCCAAAGGGAGCCAAACCCCCAACACAAAGCTAGAGGCCAAAAGGACACCCAGGAAGCAGGGGGCAGTAGGGTGGCACTCTTGGGGGACTCAATAATTAAGGGGCTAAAATGGGGAAGGAAGGGAGCAAAAAACAATGCAGTATGGGTACAGTGCATGCCAGGGATGATGGTGTTGGAGATGAAGCATCATATTCCTTCCTGGGTTAAGCAGCAGGATGAAAGGACACATCTGGTGTTTCACCTGGGCACAAATGACTTGGAGGGGAAAAGTCTGATAGAAGTACAGGCAAGGTTCGAGGAACTCACTAGGTTCTGTAGGAGCAACGCTGTTTTTTCTTCCATTTCCTTCTCTGAGATGTTGCCAGTACCAAGAGCGAGCACACCCAGAAAGGAGAAGATAAGGGCATTCAACAATTGGCTACAAGGTTGGTGCAGTTGGATGGGGTTCAGCTGGATTGGTGAATGGGGCTCTACATGGGAGGAGGAGGAGCTGTATGCCTAAGACAGGCTGTACCTGAACTCTTCAGGGGCAGCTGCACTAAAGAGTAAACTGGGGGACTTCATGGCAAGGAAGTTCAATTTAAACTAAATAGGGGGGGCTAAGGACAGGGCCATCCTAACATGAGGCAGAGCAGAGAGACTATCAGCCCCCACCCCAAGTCACAACACTCATTAAGGGAGCAGCTAGCAGCAGGGAAGGACAGGAAGGGGCTACATATTGGAGGGCTTTGGTTGCAAATGCCAGGAGCCTGGGGAACAAAATGGGAGAACTGGAGGCCACCATGATGGAGGAGAACCTAGACATTGTAGCAGTGAGTGAGACTTGTTGGAACGAGCACCACGCCTGGGAGGCGGTGATCCCAGGGTATCATTTGTTTAGGAAGAATCAGAAGGGGAATGGGGCAGGGGTGGCATTATATGTCAGGGAAGGGATTGGGGCCATGGAAGGGCAGGATGAGGAAGGGGAAACAGAGATATTGTGGGTCACCCTAAAAAGGGGACAGGGGGAAAACCTGCGCATTGGGGTAGTCTATAGGTATCCTATGCAGGGGGAGGAAGTGGATAGACACCTTGTGGAATCCATAGCGAGAATGGCACGGAAAGGGGAAATTGTGCTAGTTGGGGACTTAAACCTTCTGGACATCAACTGGGAGGCCCAGACAGCAATCTCCACAAGGAGCAGGGGCATCTTAGAGGATCTTCAGGGCATATTCCTGCAGCAAAGGGTCAGTGAGACCACTAGGAGTGTAAACCTGTTGGATGTGGTCCTCACAAATGGGGACAGTGTAGAGGAGGTGGAGGTGGGGGAAGAGCTTGGCACCAGCAACCACAGGGCTGTCAGGTTCAGAGTGAGAGTGGGCAGGGTGAGGGTTAGGACAAGAACCAAGGTAATGGACTTCAGGAAGGCTGACTTTCATGGAATGAAGAAGGTAGTTAGGGAAGAAATGTTGAGGATAGGGGATGTGCAGGGGGTGGAGGAATTATGGGCAGCCATCAAGAGAGGTGTATTTAAAGCCATGGACTCATATATAAGAAGGGTAAGAAAGAATAGAAGACAGAAAAGATCTCTATGGTTCACTAGAGAGGTGGCTTTAGAGGTCAAGGAGAAGACTAGAGAATTCAAGAGGTACAGGAGGACACAAAAGGATGAGAACAGGGAAACCTACAGGGAAAAAAGAAGGGAGGCAGGGCAAAAGATAAGGAGGGCTAAGGAGGCCTCTGAGGAGATGATAGTGAAGCAGGCAAGGAGGGGAGACAAAACCTTCTTTAGGTACGTTGGAGAAAGGAGGAGGGCACAGCATGGGATTGGGAGGATAAAGGGGGAAGTGGAACATTATTGGAAGGGAATTTCGAAAAAGCAGAGGCATTAAATAGCTATTTCGCCTCAATCTTCACGGAGGAAAGAGAGGGCAGGGGACCAGGACAGGCCGGGGAGGGTGACAGCCGCAGGCAGGTGGGTGTGGCAGAATTCACAGCTGAAAGAGTAAGGGAAGAGCTGGGTAGACTTAGGGTGGACAAGGCAATGGGGCCTGATGGAATACACCCAAGGGTTCTCAAGGAGGTGAAGGATGAACTGGCACCGTTTCTGGCGAGGCTGTTTAACTTGTCCTTGGTCACAGGGGTAGTGTCAATGGACTGGAAGAGGGCAGAGGTGGTCACAGTACATAAGGAGGGGCAGAAGGATGAGGTCAAAAACTACCATCCCATTAGTCTTACCTCGGTGGTGGGGAAGGTAATGGAAACACTACTTAAGATCAGGTTGATAGAATACTTGGAGATGAATGGCATGCAGGATGACAGGCAGCATGGTTTCACGAAGGGAAGGTCCTGTCAGATTAACCTGATAGAGTTTTTCTATGGGGTGACACAGATAGTGGACCAGGGAGCAGCAGTGGACATGGCCTATTTGGATTTCAATAAGGCCTTCGACACCGTTCCGCATGGTGGAATGGTGCATAAGCTGGACAGGCTAGGGGTGGACCTCAGGATCACCAGGTGGGTGGAATACTGATTGAAGGGAAGGAGTCAGACGGTGGTGGTAAATGGAACACATTCCAGGGAACGGGCAGTGACCAGTGGGGTGCCACAGGGGTCAGTGCTAGGACCAATATTTTTTAACATCTATGCTAGTGACCTAGCGGAGGGTCTGGAGGGATAGGTGTGCCTGTTCACAGATGATACAAAGGTTTGCAATAGGGTGGATTCACCTAGTGGGGTGCAAGCCATGCTGCGGGACCTGGAGAGGCTGGAGAGGTGGTCTGACACCTGGAAATTTAAGTTTAATACACAAAAGTGATCGCTGATGCACCTGGGGAGGAGGAATAGGAAGGAAACTTACTTCCTTGTGGTGGTGGTGATTAAGGAGAAGGAAACAGAAAGAGACCTGGGGATTATGGTATCGCATGACCTCAAGGTCAGCAGTCAGTGTAGCAGGGCAGTGAGAAAGGCAAATGGAATGTTGGCCTACATTGCGAGGGGTTTTAATAGCAGGAAGAGGGAGGTGCTAATGCCGTTACACAGAACCATGGTCAGGCTGCATCTGGAGTATGGGGTGCAGTTCTGGAGGCCTCACCTACGAAGAGATGTTGAGTTGATGGAAAGGGTACAGAGAAGGGCAACCAGATTGGTACGAGGGATGCAGGATGTACCCTATGAAAGAAGATTGAGAGGGCTGAATTTGTACCCTCTGGAGACTAGGAGGGAGAGGGGGGACATGATTGAGAATTTTAAGTATCTGAGGAGAATAAATAAGGTGGAGGGTGATAGCATGTTCAAATTGAAGAAGGGAGCGAACACAAGAGGACATAGCATGAAACTGGAAGGTGGACAATACAGAGGTAATGTCAGGTGGCAGTTTTTCATGGACAGGGTGGTGGAGGCCTGGAACAAGCTGCCGGAGGAGGTAGTGGCAGCTGAAATGGTGGAAGGGTTCAAGGGAGCTTGGGATAGATTTAAGGGGTTGGGAAAAGAGGGTGGAAGCATAACAGAAGGGAGGAGGTAGGGTGTTGGGTAGACTAGATGGGCCGTGGGGCCTTTCTCTGCCATCACATTTCTGTGTATCTGTGTGTATATGTGTAACTGAGCTGAGTAATACTTGGAGTGCAATAGGAATTCTAACTGGGCTAAGTGAAACTATATGATAGCTAAGAACAAAAAGTATGATAGCTGAGGGTTAAAAACAGACAAGGAGGCTTTAGGATTGCTACAGTAATACAGTATCTAATGGATGAGATTTGAGACTGCATTAACTCGGTCGGCAAGGGGGCAGTAGGGGGACTAGTGTGGCGGGGACAGGAATTTGTGTAAATGGTGGCCTAACAGTTGTAGTAGGGTACAAAACCTAGGAGTAAGAGCCTGTAACATAAGATGGAGGCCAAAATGGGGCAGGTGCCACATGGCAATAGGGCGGGCATATTTGGAAGGGTGGTGGGGTGTACAGGGTGTGAGTCCACCATGATCCTGGACTGGGCTTGGAGGATGGGGGGTGTATGGTCTGTAGATGACTGGCTAGTTTGAAGGAAGAACCGTGGAGGTTAGGGAGTAGTCTAAGTGGCAGGGCAGATGAGTATGGTAGGCATCCTGGCTGAGGGGTGATAGGGGATGGCAAAGGGGGACAGAGGAAGAACAACTAGGGAGTGAAACTGACCCCAGTATGGGAGGCACTAACAGAAAAGACAGGAGAAGGGAGAGGGTGCCCAAGGCCGGGGGGGCCTCCTGATTGGGGAGGAAGAGACCACGAAGAGTACCAGGGGAGAGATCAGATGACTGTGGGTAGTGAGGGACTAGGGGTGGCACGGAGGGGAACAAGTAGGAGGGGGGAACTGATGGGGGAAGAGATGTAGGAGGGGTATTGACTAGGAATAGATTTGAACCTCTGCTATGGGAGAGAGAGGGGAGCAGGAACATACTGAAGGGTGAGAGGACAAGTGTGCATGAGAGGGATGGCAGCAGGTAGGGGAAGAGATAGTGAGAATGAAAGGGTAGAAGGGGGCTAGTAAGGAAGAAGAGGGTAGTGACTGGAGGAGAGAAGGCAACAGGAAGGGGGGATGGATGGAAGGGGCATCACTATCGGGGTAGAAGGGAATGGGGGCTCTAAATCGACAACAGTGGGATAGGGGAGGGGTTGGAAATCAGCAGGGGAGGAGGGAAGGTCAACATGGGAAGCCCAGTAGGAAGTAATCAGGCTGGAATGGGGTTCAAGGGAGATGGGAGGCATAAGGCAGAGAAAAGAGGGGAGGCAAAAGTAGGGGGTACAGATACAGAATTCACAGAGGGTGCAGCTGGTGGGGGGAGGCAGGAAGAATGAATACTGGGGTGGTGGAAGGGGTATTAAAAGGGAAAGGGGGTAAGGGATGGGGTACTCATCCTGGGGGATTCTATATTGAAAGGGGGGAGATACGGTGGAAAGGGGAAAGACATAGCCTTATTTGGTTTGAAGCTGTCCCCAGGTTGACTGCAGGAGGGGCAGGGCAGGCACTGCTCAAGTGTGCAGCAAGAGGGGGAAGAAATCTCATTTAGTGTTGCATATGGGTACAAAAGACTTGGCGGGGGAGACTGTGGAAGTAGTGAGGGGGAGGTTTGGGTAGTTGGGCAGGTAGTGTGAGGGGGTGGGGGAGTCGGTGGCATTCTCGGAGGTACTGCCGGTACCATGTGCAAGCATGGGAAGGAAGGGCAGGCTTGAGGAGTTCAACGAGTGGCTGAGAGATTGGTGCCACATGAAACTTTATGGGTTAGTGACTAACTGGGGTAGGATCTGGGGGGAATACTGACTTGTACACAGGGGACAGGGTACACTGGAGCAGGAAGGAGAAGGGAGTATTAAAGGCAGGATTAGTGCCAGCCTAGTGGCGCTTAGGGTTGAGGTGCTGGACGCCACACCTCAAGCCACTCTGGTGACCCGGATTCAGATGCGAGCCCAGGCCGCCAGGGATTGGCAGGGGAGGGATAGGATTGAGCATCCAGAGGACTGCTCTCCTATCCCAGGAAGGGATCCAGGGGCCCACCACACTGTAGGGACCCCTGGTGATGACCAGGGGCGCTACTAGAGTGGTGTCGTAAAGGAGGCGGAGTGCTGTGGACATTGCCATGCTGTCCCTAAACATCATTGCACACCCGCACTCCGCAAAGGGGAGAAAAGTGAAATTGGGCTACCGTCAGACAGCATGAGCTTCCGACCCCTGCTGCCCACCTCGAATAGTGCCTTCTCAACCGGATCCTGCTCCGGTGGGTCGACCTGGGAAGCTCCTCACCACCCCACTATGGGGTGTACTCCGTGGAGGTGAGGAGGTCGGCCTGATGTCAGGGCAGGGATAATGGGTCATTCGGGATGACCAATCTGACTGTAGCCCAGGGAGAAAATATGTACAAAAAAAAGGGCAGGATTAGAGGGGTACAGTATATCTCTACTAAGGTGGATTTAAACTAGTTGGGGGGGTGGCCAAAAGACTGAGATTGGCAGAAAGGTCCAGATAGGGGAGCCTAATGAGCTCACCGCCCTACATATAGCTACGGGGGGGGAGCGTAGTAACCCTGGGAGGGAGCAGGCAGAGTGGTCTGAGTGTAATACAGAAGGCACCACCACCAGGTAAAAATAAGGAGGAGAAAGGGTGCAGACTACCAGGAGGAGGGACACAGGCCAAGGAGGAGAAAAGTGAGGAGAAGGAGGGGTATCAGTAGAAGGTGGTCTGACTAAATGGATAGAGAACTGGTTACAGGGGAAGGGTGCAGAGGGTGGTGGTGGTGGGATTGCTCTTGGCACCCAGATCAGTGACAAGCGGGTTGCCGCAAGGCTCAGTGCTGGGCCTGGTGCTATTTGGGCTCTTTATCTCTGATATAGCACACGGAGTGGGGAGCAGGGTTAGTCTATTCACACATTATACCAAACTGGGGGCCGTGGTGGTGGACAAAGAGGACGGATGTCAAAAACTGCAGGGGGGGACCTACTCAAACTAGAGACATGGGTGGTGGAGTGGCAGCAAAGATTCAGTGCAAAGAAGTGTAAAGTGATGCACTTCAGGGATAAGAACCAGAAGAGGGACTATTGGTTGGGGATCACAGAGGAGAAGGACCTAGGGGTGTTGGTAACTGGGAGCATGAACAACTTGTCTCAGAGCAGGAACGCAGCAGCAAAGGCAAACAGGATGCTGGGGTGCATTGCAAGGGGGTTCTCATACAGACACAGGAATGTGATCCTACCTCTCTACAGATCATTGGTCACACCACACCTAGAGTACTGTGTGCAATATTGGAGGCCATACCTGAGGAGAAATACACAGTTACTGGAGGGGGTGCAAAGAAGGGCAACAAAAAGGTTAAAGGGGATGGAAGGAAAGGAATATGAAGTTAGGCTGAAGGAGCTGAACATGTACACACTGGAGAAGAGGAGGGATAGGGGGATACGATTGAAGCGTTTAAATACCTGAGGAGTAAATAAACCTAGCACTGAGAGGGTGTTTAAACTGAGGAGTGGAAGATAAACGAGGGGGCACAGACTAAAGTTGGAAGGGGGCGTTTCAAGAGGGAAATGAGGAGGCACTACTTCTGTGAGAGGGTGGTGTCTAGTTGGAATGCACTACCAGAGAGGGTGGTAACATGTAGGACAGTCAGTAGCTTTAAGGAGGAGTGGGATAAAGCAAGAGAAAGAGTCAGGGGGAGAGGGGCAAGCGGGGGAGGAACTGAAGGGGAGGAGGCTGGGGCAGCTGCAATCCAGAGTACTAGCTGCACACTCGTGCAGACTTACATAGACTGATTGGTGTGTTCTGCTGGCACATTTGTATGTTCATATGTTCGTATGTATGTTCGTATGTAAAATCACAGTGACTCTGTTCGTGAGCAGAGGTCTTAAAATGCCTCTGTTGAAAATTTGATGACAAATGTCCATAAAATTACTGTGTTACAAGCGTGCATTGTGCAGTTTCCATGCACCCTCATAACTTCGCAAATCTGTAGTATTTTCACTCCAATTTTTCAACATTGGCATTTTTCAGACCTCCTTATGAACAGTACAGCCATCATTTTTCACATCCTGCACGAAATATGCTTTTACACACATGGCGAAGAATACCGCGGTTGCTGTGGGAAAGCAATGTTCGGGACAGATTAAGAAAATCATTGTGACAGTGTTCATGAGCAGAGGTCACAAAATGACTATGTTGAAAATTTGGTGAAATAATGCCACTAAATGACTGTGTTACACGCATGCATTGCACAGTTCCCACGTACGCCCGGAAGTTTGAGCATTTTAAATATTTTCACTACAGATTTTCAACATTGCCATCTCTTCACACCTTCCTATGAATGGTACAGCTGTCATTCTTCAAATCCTGCCCAATCTGTGTTTTCGTACATCTGGCGCACAATGGCACGGTCGTTGTGGAAACTCAAATTTCGGGACACATTGACAAAATCACAGTGCAACTGTTCATGAGAAGAGGTCCCAAATGCTTTCATGAGGTGGGGGCCATAAAATGGCCATGTTGAAAATTTGTACTGCAAATACCAACAAATGCCTGGGGCGTTATGGTTTCTAACCATAACGTCCCATCCTGTACAGACTGACAGGCATCAGGGGTGTGCCTTTTGATTGTCGACTGTAATGCTCATGTCATTCCAACCCCACCCCTCCACCCTGCAGCCACTGACAGGGATCGAGGTGTGCTTTGGACTAGGGCTGCGTGAACCTCTAAAAGTTCTACCTCGCGAACTTTCTGAGTAGAACCCCAAAAAGTTCTACCTGGTTCTACCTGGTTCTACCAGGTAGAACCCAGTAGAATCGGGTTCTACCAGGTAAAACTGGGTTCTACCATTTATAACCAAGTTCTACCAAGTAAAACCAGGTTCTACCTAGTAGAACTAGGTTCTACTAAATAAAATTAGGTTCTACTAAGTGAAAAAACAGGTTCTACTGAATAAAACCAGGTTCTACAAATATTCTTGTGTGCTACTACTTAAAGTACTTGACTCGATGCAGCCAGCAGTACTATATTTACCTGCTAGGGAACAAATATCCCTGTGTGTTACTACTTAAAGTACTTGACTAGATGCAGCTAGCAGTGCTGTATTTACCTGCTAGGGAGAAAATGTCCCTGTATTTTTTTGCTTAAAGCACTTGACTCGACGCAGCCATGAATGGTAAAAAAGTAGCAGCACTTCTCAGGCAATCCAGGCAACAGTGACAACAGTACAAAAAATTCAGGACACTGAAGGAGTAACCCGTCATGGTACTCGGAGGATAAGCACAAGAGCCATCATAGTGTGGCAGCCAGTCTTAGAAAGCACAGTGATGGATGATGATGAGGAGGAGAACACAGATGAAACTGAGGGAGAAATCAGTGAAACAGATCCTGAGTTTGTAGTAGATCAAGTAGCAGTCAGTCTGTCAAGTAGCAGCAGTTCTGTGAAGTGGGATGATGATGAGGAGGAGGACTACAGGAAGGATGGTGGTGCTAAGAAAAAATTAATGGGGCATAATGAGACAATCACACCTGCAGTGGAGAAACAGAGAATAGAAAATGGACAGGGTTCTAGAGGAGTTGAGGCAGGAAGAGTTGCTGTGCATCAACATTCGTTGATTGGCATGGAGAGATGGAAAGACCTCAAAGATGTACTGGCAGCAGCAGTGGCTGTGGTAGTGCTATGGGCAGTGGCAAACATATCCTCCCCATAAGCAGCAGTGCAACAAAATCTGTGAAATCTGTAGTGTGGGATTTTTTTAACACAAGATAAATCATCCTGCAGTCATGTGATTTGCAAATTATGCTAAACAAAATTAAGTCATGGTAACGTGGGTACTAGGATGGTAACATCAACAATGATAAGACATATGAACAAGTCTCACATTTATCAGTATCAAAAAGCACAAAAGAAGGACACACAAGTTGTTACACGGTTGCACTCTGCTGAGGAGGATGATGATATGGATGTTTACTAAGGTCACGGTGATGATGTAATTGATGCAGAGTTGGAGGATGATGAAAGTCTGACTTCCAGTCAAAGCACAACATTTTCAATTTCATGTTTCTTTACCCCTCTGAGCCCATCACCACAGCCTACCAGGAGTCATACACCATCCATTTCCTCGACAAGTACCTCTTGTGGTGGTAAAAGTCAAGGGAAGCTACCAAGAAAATCTGCTGATATCAGCAAGTGTAGCAGTCATCAAATTTCACTGAAAGACTGTTTTGAGAGGTCACAGAAATATAAGCCCAACAGGCCTAAGGCAAAGTTAGCTCCTCACCAGCCTAATTGTTCTCTCTCTCTCTCTTATCCCCCTGTCTTATCAACACTAGGCCCATCCATCCCCTTATTCTTCCTTTCCCAACCTTGGATAGGAGCTCACTACCCTGGGTTGTGACATCCTACCATGCCCCGTACTTTATAGCATTCAATCCCGGGGCTCACACATACCCCTTTTCTCCATCCACCTTCTCTACATCCCATTTTACCAACTCCTTTCTGTGCACCATGCCCTCCTAGCCTTTCTCTACCTCCTCCCTTCCCCTACCTTCACCTCTACCTGGTGTATATATATATTTTTTTCTTCCGCTATTTCCTCCTGCAACCTTAGATAACCTGCTTTATCTTCCTATAGACACTTCTGTGTATGTAAATACCATGTAATCTGTACAATATCTGTATAATTCTATGTACATATGAACTTCTTTTTCTTCCTCTCTGTAAAGAGTATTATCTGTATTGCCTTGTAAATACCTGTGTTGACCTGTATATACAATTGTTCATGCTCCACCCAGGTCCATCTTGCAAATGAGCTTCTGCTCAACGATGAACGCCTGGTTAAATAAAGACTTGATTGATTGATTGAAAGTGATTAACAAAGGCAATTGGATAGATGATAGTCACCAACTTGCTACCATTCTCCTTTGTGTCTAACCCAGGCTTTAAAGCATTAATGGAAATTGCTGTGTCCAAATATCAAGTCCCCAGATGGACTTATTTCTCAACTGTTGCCATCCCAGACTCAGATTAATGCTGTTCATAACAGCGTGTCTGAGGCTCTTAAAGGTTCAATGGGCAAAAAGGTCCATGTCACAACAGATATGTGGACCAGTGGCCAGACGACTGACTATATGGCTGTGACTGGCCATTGGGTAAACTTTCCTCCCTCCTCCTCATCATCATGTAGTGGAAATGGTGGCAGTAGCAGCAAAAAGCAAGGGCCTTTCTCTGTTCGCAGACGGGCAGCATGGTGTATTTACGGTTTTGAAAAAGTTCACAAAGCGGAACATCTTCTGGAGGGCCTTGAAGTAAAGTTTGCCGACTGGCTAACTCCAAAGTCCTTGCAACCAGGGTTTATAGTGTCTGACAATGCTTCTATTATTGTGAAAGCAGTAAGGCCTGGTAATTTTACACATGTACCATGCTTTGCACACACTGTTAACTTGGTGGTGAAAGACTTTATCAGTGAGGACTGAAATGTTCTGAACTTGATTGCAGCTGCCCGCACTGTGTGCACCCACTTTGGCCATTCTCTTAAAGCCAGAAATTTGTTGTGGCAGACTCAAATAGAAAACAGCCTCCTTCTCCACCAGATGATCCAGGAAGTTCCAGCCAGGTGGAATTCCACCTACTATATGATGCACAGAATGCTTGAGCAGCAGAAAGCAATCTATCAATGTGCAGTCCAACATGGCATTGGGAAAGGAGATGTGAATATCAGCCCCAATCAGTGGCATCTGATGGAGAATCTAAATTGTATTCTTAAACCCTTTGAGGAGGCTACACGAGTGGTGAGCTCCAATGGTGCTGGGCTAAGCCAGATATTACCCTTAATCTCACTCATCAGAATGAGACTGGACCGTCTTGAGTCACAGTTCCTTGACACTGATAACATCAGTGCTGCATCCCTTGTGGGAAAAATGTTGAATACATTACTGGCTGACGAGCGCATTGTAAATATGTAAAAAGCAGAACATTACATTTTGTCCACACTTCTCGATCCTCGGTTTAAGGATACAGTTGAGACATTCTTCAACCCACATGACTTTAAAGATCTGGAATACTATCACAAACTGTTAATTGAGAAAATGTCAGCACGTATAGTTGAGTAAAGTAGTACATCATCAGTGCCCTCATAGCAACATTCAAATTCTGAACAAGATCTTGTGGAGAGGGAGGGAGCACAATCTGTCATTGCTGCTGCTGCTGGGGCCACCACTACTGATGTTTTTTGTCATTAAACACCAACCAGAACTGCTGCTACACCCCAAGAGGACAAACCACTGTGGGACATGCTTTCAGACTTTGGTCTGATAAAGACAGCTGGAAAGGCTCAGCCAGCTATTGTGGTACCAGAAGTCCCTGCTGCAAAAATGGTGAAAGATTATATGGAGGAGACTGTACATCTCACTGCAGGTGATGAACCATTGCTGTATTGGCAATAAACAAAAATCTATGTGGTCTTCTTTAACTGAGATCGCAATTAAGTACCTCAGTTGCCCACCTGCAAGCACATATTCCGAGAGAATTTTCAGTGGTGCTGGAGCAATAGTGAATGACAAAAGAACATGTCTTTCCAAAAAGAATGTATAAAGGCTCAGTTTTCTTAAAATGAACCTGCCACAGTTCAAAAACATATACAGTCCAAAATGTATGCAGGCTGACAGCACCCAGATGGCATGCCATACTAATTTATGGCCCATGGCCACAGCCATTGGATTCTATTAGTGGTTCAGTAGAGGGTTACTACTTGTGCCAATCTTCAAGCAGGAGCCACTCAGTAGCTGTGCTGTTGTCACTGTTGCCTGGATTGCCTGAGAAGTCCTGCTGTTTTTTTTTTACCACTCATGGCTGCGTCAAATACTTTCAGTAGTACGACACAGGGATATTTGTTCTCCAACAGGTAAATACAGCACTGCTGGCTGTGTTGAGTCAAATACTTTAAGTTGTAAGACACACTGATATTTTCTCCTAACAGAGTAATCACTGCTTTTGCATGTCGGAGTCAAATGCTTTAAGTAGTAAGACATCAGGGATATTTTTCCCCAACAGGTAAATACTGCACTGCTGGTCAAGGCCAAGTCAGGTATAATTAGTAAGACAGGGATAATTTCTCTCCTGGTAAACATAACAGCTCGCTGGCTGTGTCGAGTGAAGTATTTCATACTTTATAATAGCACGGATATTTTCTCTCTAACAGGTAATATCCCTGTGCCTTACTACTGAAAGTACTTGACTCGACGCAGCAAGCAGTGCTGTATTTACCTGTTAGGGAGAAAATATCCCTGTGCCTTACCACTTAAAGTACTTGACTCGACGCAGCAAGCAGTGTTGTATTTACCTGTTAGAGAGAAAATATCCCAGTGCCTTACTACTTAAAGTACTTGACTCGACAGCAAGCAGTGCTGTATTTACCTGTTAGGGAGAAAATATCCCTGTGCCTTACCACTTAAAGCATTTGACTCGATGCAGCAAGCAGTGCTGTATTTACCTGTTAGGGAGAAAATATCCCTGTGCCTTACCACTTAAAGTACTTGACACGATGCAGCAAGCAGTGTTCTATTTACCTGTTAGGGAGAAAATATCCCTGTGCCTTACCACTTAAAGCCTTTGACTCGACGCAGCAAGCAGTGTTGTATTTACCTGTTAAGGAGAAAATATCCCTGTGCCTTACCACTTAAAGTACTTGACTCGATGCAGCAAGCAGTGCTGTATTTACCTGTTAGGGAGAAAATATCCCTGTGCCTTACTACTTAAAGCATTTGACTCGACACAGCAAGCAGTGCTGTATTTACCGGTTAGGGAGAAAATAATAATATTCCTGTGCCTTACCACTTAAAGCATTTGACTTGACGCAGCAAGCAGTGCTGCATTCACCTGTTAGGGAGAAAATATCCCTGTGCCTTACCACTTAAAGTACTTAACTTGACTCGACTCAGCCATGAGTGGTAAAAAAAATAGCAACACTTCTCAGGCAATCCAGGCAACAGTAACAACAGTACAGAAAATTCAGGACGCTGCAGGAGTAACCCGTTGTGGTACTCAGAGGATGAGCACAAGGGCCATAATAGTGCGGCAGCCAGTTTTAGTAAGCAGAGTGATGGATGATGATGAGGAGGAGGAGGAGAAGACTGATGACAGTGAGGGGGAAATCAGTGGAACAGATCCTGAGTTTGTAGTAGATAAGGCAGCAGTGAGTATGTCAAGTAGTAGTAGCTCTGGGGAGTGGGAAGAAGAGGAGGAATACAGAGGCAGAAAAAGAACAAAAACAAAGTTCTCAAAAGGATGGCTGTAGTGCTAATAAAACATTAATGATAGTAGGGCATAACTTGGAGAGTCAGACACCCACACATGCATAGGAACAACAGAGGACAGAAGATGGACAGGCTTCACGAGGGGAAGAAAGAGATGCAGTTCAACCAGTCAGAGAGGTTGTGCATCTTCAAAATTATGTGCAGATGGGCATGGAAAGACCTCAAAGAGGTAGTGGAAATAGTAGTGGCTGTGGTGGTGGTGGCAGTGGTAGTAATGAACCTATCCTCCCTACAAGAAGCAGTGCAACAAAATCTGTGAAATCCATTGTGTGGGATTTTTTCACACAAGATAAATCATCTGGCAGCCATGTGGTTTGCAAATTATGCAAAACAAAATTAAGTCATGGTAAAGTGGGTACTCGACTGGGATCATCAACAATGATAAGACATATGAACAAGTCTCACATTTATCAGTGTCAAAAAGCACAAAAGGAGCACACAAACGTTGTTGCACTTCTGCACTCAGCTGAGGAGGATGAGGTAATGGATGTTTACCAAGGCGATGAAGTAATTGATGCGGAGGTGGAGGATGATGAAAGTCTTCCTTCCAGTCAAAGCACAGCTTCCTCTATTTCTCATTTCTTTAGCCCTTCGACTCCACCACCACAGCCCAACCGGAGTCATATACCATCCATGGCTACAACATTCACACCTCATGGTGGTAAAGGTCAAGGGAAGCAGCCCAGAAAATCAGGTGATGGCAACAAGCATAGCGGACATCAAATTTCTTTGAAAGACTGCTTTGAGCGGTCACAGAAATATAAGCCCAACAGGCCTGAGGCAAGGCGATTCACAAAGGCAATTGGGGAGATGATAGCCACTGACTTGCTCCCATTCTCATTTGTGGCTAACCCAGGTTTTAAAGCACTCATGGAAATCGCTGTGCCAAAGTATCAGGTCCCCAGCCGGACCTATTTCTCCAGTGTTGCCATTCCAGATTTGTATGACACTGTTCAGAAAAGTGTGTCTGATGCTCTGAAAGGTTCAGTGGGCAAAAAGGTTCATGTCATGACAGATATGTGGACCACTGGTCAGACGACTGACTATATGGCTGTGACTGGCCACTGGGTAAATTTTCCTCCCTCCGCCTCCTCCTCCTCCTCCTTATCATCATCATCATCATCATGTGGTGGCACTGGTGACAGCAGCAGCAGCAAGAAGCAAGGGAATTTCATAGTTCAAAAGCAGGCAGCTTTATGTATTTATGGTTTTGAAAAAGATCACAAAGTGGAACATCTTCTGGAGGGCCTCGAAGAAAAGTTTGCTGAGTGGCTAACTCCAAAGTCTTTGCAACCAGGGTTTATAGTGTCTGACAATGCTATAAATATTGTGAAAGCAGTAAGACTTGGTAAGTTTTCACATGTACCATGTTTTGCACACACTATTAACTTGGTGGTAAAAGACTTCATCAGTGAGGACCGAAATGTGCAGAACTTGATTGCAGCTGCCCACACTGTGTGCACTCACTTTAGCCATTCTGTGAAAGCCTGAAAGTTGTTGTGGCAGATTCAGATTAAAAACAGCCTCCCTCTCCACCAGATGATACAGGAAGTTCCAACCCGGTGGAATTCCACTTACTATATGTTGCAAAGAATGCTTGAACAACAGAAAGCCATCCATCAATATGCAGTCCAACATGACATTGGGAAAGGAGATGTGAATATCAGCCCCAATCAGTGGTGTCTGATGGAGAATCTTTGTTGTATCCTTAAACCCTTTGAGGAGGCTACCCAAGTGGTGAGCTCTGATGGTGCCGGACTAAGTCAGATCCTACCCTTAATTTCACTCATCAGTATGAGACTACAGCGTCTCGAGTTACAGTTCTTTGACAATGATGACATCAATGCTGCATCACTTGTTGGAAAAATGATACAAACCTTCCTGGATGATGAGCGCATTGTAAATATGTACAAAGCAGAACATTACATTTTGGCCACACTGCTGGACCCTCGGTTTAAGGATACAATTGAGACATTCTTCACACCACATGACTTTAAAGACCTGGAACACTATCGTGAACTGTTAATTGAGAAAGTGTCAGCACGTATAGTTCAGAAAAGTAGTACATCATCAGTGTCCTTTTGGCAACATTCAAATTCTGACCAAAATCTGGTGGAGAAGGAGGGAGCACAATCTGCTGTTGCTGCTGCTGCTGCTGCCACCACTACTGATGTTTTGGCTCATCAAACGCAAACCAGAACTGCTGCTACACCACAAGAGGACAAACCACTGTGGGACATGCTGTCAGACTTTGGTCTAATAAAGACAGCTGGGAAGGCTCAGGCGGCAATAGTGGTACCAGAAGTCCCTGCTGCAAAAATGGTTAAGGATTATATGGAGGAGACTGTACATCTCACTGCAGGTGATGAACCCTTGCTTTACTGGCAACATAAAAAATTGATTTGGCCTTCTTTAACTGAGATCGCAATTGAATACGTCAGTTGCCCACCTGCCAGCACATATTCAGAGATAATTTTTAGTGCTGCTGGGGCAATAGTGAATGATGAAAGAACATGTCTTTCCACGAAGAATGTAGAGAGGCTCACTTTTTAAAAAATGAACCTGCCTCGGTTCAAAAACATATGCTGTCCCAAATTTATGCAGGGTGACAGCACACAGATGGCATCATGCCACACTGATGATGACGATGATGATGGTGAAGGATTCTGTTGCCACTAGTAGCTACTAGCCTTTCCAGCTGTCTTTCTTCCACTGGTGGGTCCCCCTGTCTCCTCCTCATCCTGGAGTTCCATTAACTTCAGAAACAAGCATCCACTGTTGGTTCTCATGTGCCGCTAAGGCCCAATCTGACTAGCACCAGAAACTGAAGGACCACTGCATATGGCAGTTCAACTAAAATAACCAGAAATGACTACACATTATCACACAGCTCTGTCTTCATCCATTTGTTTTATTGGATTTTTGTAACAAAATACACACTCAATAAATACTTATTACTGGCTGTTAACAAACAAAAACATTAATAAAAATAAATAACTGTTCTTCTGGTTCAATTCCAGATGGGAAATTAATTTAAAAAATGTTTTTTTTTTTTGCTGTAAAATATCAACTTTACAATACATTCCCAATTTCAATGTTGCACCCAATGACAGCCAATGTTTTGATCTGAAGGAACCATTCACCAGATAGAAACTGTTTTCATTATAACCTGTAAAATGAAAATAAAAAAAAATAGAATTTACAAAATGCTGTTCACACATACTGCACTAACTGACCATCATGACAATAAAAAAAAAATCACTGATCTTACCCTAGCCCCCGTCTGAAACTCCAAGCCCTCCAAACCCCCTGGGACACTCCCTCTTACAAATAATATTCACCCTCCATTGTTAGACACCAAACCATGCACATGACCTGGCATCATAAATAAACACAATTTGCAGATGGTATACCGTTATGAGTTTTTCAATTATTCTGAGTAAAGATGAGGAAGGGACAGATGTTTTGGAAGGTGGGACAAATAAAGTAATACAGTATTGATTGACATAGTTACCTATGGGAGGTATAGGGATCAGGGCAGGAGAGTGTGGTAGGTACTGTATTACTAACATCGACAATAGTTACTCAGAATAACAGAAAGCCCCAAACTAATAACTACACAGACAAAATTTAAAGTACAAACATAATTTAATCCACACAATCTGGTAATGCAAAACGCCACACTGCCCCAGTGCATCGGCACAATGCCTTTCTCGGGGGGAGCACTGAAGAAGGTAAGGTACAGAAGCGCTGGAGCAGTGTGGCATTTTGCTTTACCACATTGTGTGGATTAAATACATTTTGTACTGTAAACTTCTGTCCATGTACTTATTTGGTACTAAAGCAGCTGAAGCTATAGGTACCACGGGTGGCAGTTATTTTGAACTGGGCTCTATTAGTACCTGAGTCTAACAGTGGGGGAAGATTTAAAATTATTGTAACAGCGTGTAGCTCAGGGGGTTAACCCTTTGAGCTGCCTGTAACCAGATTTAAAAAGCTAAAGTTGTCAGGGATAATATACAAGTCATATATCATCCCTGACCTTTACCGCTTGTTAAGCCTGTTTCAACACTAGTATTTTTAAGCATCTGCTGGGTAACCACCAGGTGGTTCTATAATATATAAGCAGTAAGCCCATTCCACCTGGTTCTACTTAACTATAAAAATAAATCCACATATTTTATTTTGCATGTTTGGGAATATACATGTAATACTAAGATTCATTTCTACCTTTAAGAATGGTAAGTTTTGCAAAGCTTTCGAGCACTGACACAGAATCCTATGCACCAAAGCTTTGCAATACTTAATTGTATTTATACCATTCTTAGCACTACATGTACTTTCCCAAACAAAAAACAATACTTCTGTGGATTTCTTAATTAAGTAGAACCATGTGAACTTCAGGTTTTTTTGCGTTATATATTATAGAACTTTGTTATACCATGTAGAACCTGGTTTTACTCAGTAGAACTTGTTTTTTTACATAGTAGAAATAGTTTTATTTGGTAGAACCTGGTTTTACTTGGTAGAACTTGATTATAAATGGTAGAACCCAATTCTACTGGGTTCTACCTGGTGAAACCAGGTAGAACCAGGTAGAACTTTTTTGGGTTCTACTCAGAAAGTTCGCAAGGTAGAACTTTTAGGGGTTCACGCAGCCCTATTATTAATTAAACAAAAAATCAAATACACAAGTTACAACAACCACTTGATTGATACAGTCTGCTGCTGTTATAATTTCTGTGTGTGATGAATTGCACAGTCTAGAATTGGATCAGGGAGCTCTCAGAAATATTAAGGTCAGTTGAGCTACCCTCAGTTTCATACAAGAAAGACAACAAATGGCCTCAGACAGTCACACCACTCCACCAAAGCTGTCTGCCAGGCCAAAAACGTAGTTCGTCATTATGTTTGTTTTTTTGTTACATTTTTCTTACCTCCCAAAACCAAAAGCTGCCTAAGCCAGCTCCTCCACCTTGCTGCCTATCATAAAAGTGAAGGAGAGACCGCTGAAACATATAGTTTTTTTTTTACTGATCCACCGCCAAAAATGCTCGAGAGAGTCAGAGAACAGATACACACAACTGCTCTCTCTCAAATTCTCCTTAATGTGCTGTGCACACTGCAGCAAGCAGCTCAAGAAGTATGACCCATGTAGGTCTCTCTGTGACACCCCCAATAGCTGACTGACTTATTGTACACTCACGTAGGGCAATCTGACCAAAACCAATCCCCCTTCCTCATGTAGCAGGCATACCCTCCCTTTCTCCGTGTTTTTTTTCTCCATTTCTAAAAGGGACTGGTGCATGTGTTCTTCTCAGTGCTGTCTGAGGCACATCACATGTGCCACTAGAGGGAGAGAAACTGAAGGAGCATGCGTGGCACTGAAGCCCAGCATCTGGTGGTATGTGATTTGTTTTTTACTTTTCAGGGCGAACCAAAGTTCACAAAGTTCACATTTTTTTAATACAAGTTCTACCACAGTCGGACTATGGAGAACCATAGGGGTTCAACCTTTTTTTAGCTTTGGTCGAACTGAACTTGCAGCCCAACTTTGGACTCTTCAGCCCCAGAGTTCACCCCATTCTATACTGCACCCATTTCATCGTATGTCCTTATGGAGTGAGGTGACTGTAAAGCCAAAGACCCTAATGCACACCTCAGCACTTGTCAGTGTCTGCAGGATAAGGTGAGGTAAAATGGCATGATTGTTATGGGCGACAACCCAAACTCATACCTGAATTCCTGTCCATTTCTGCAGGGTGGAGGTGGGGTTGGCGTGAAGTTCAGTACTTCACTGCCATTCCTACTCTGCATCTGTCTAACTCCTGCATTTCCAATGCTAATACCAGCAAGCAAACATTCGGCATTGACAAATGCTTGTTTTAATTTTTGAAATGTATGAACATAGAATTCAAAGACTATGCCTGCAGTTCAGTGGGTGGGAGCAACCAACCATGTGCCTCCTGCCTAATCTGTTTAAGCCAGCTTTCTACAATCTCATTCAGAAGTGCTGTATTTTTGCTGCAACTGGAGGCTCTCTCCTCCCAACTCGCTTTCTCCCAGTGTTTGTCTTCCACTTTGTGCTTTTGGGACTTCTGTTTGGTTTGTGCCTCCACCAGCTTTCTAGATCAGTATTTTGCATTCTACCTTCCTGGCTGCAGTTTGTGCTTCTCTCTCTGTCTCCTTCCTGCTGCATCCTGTTCACAAGTACCTTGTGTTTCTGTTTTAATTCGTGTGTGCTTCTAGTTCTGACAGTGTTCTGCCTTTAACATTTTTATGTTTGCTTGCATGCATGTGCAAAAAACATAGTGCCATCATCCGAGTTTTCGGAGGTGTGGCACCCATCTTCCAATTCAGTCAGTGTGTTTGCAGGTGTGGCCGCAGTTCTCCAATGAATGTTGCAGCTGTCTATGACAACAGTTGAAAATGCAGTGCCGTACAGTTGTAAGGGAGAGCTCTGCTTCAGTGAGCAGTGCTCCCCCACCTCCACATGCACGCATGCATATTGCATGCTCATGCACTCCCCCCCATGCACATACTGTATGGCCAACGGGGGTGCCCAATCCCCCATCAGATCCACGCCCCCCCAAAACAAAGCATTCCAGGTGCCACCCTGGGAGCCCATCCCAGTGTGGCAAAAGTTGTTATGGCCAACGTGGATGCCCAATCCCCTGTCGGCTCCAGGCCCCCCAAACAGCCTTCCAGCTGCCACGCTGGGAGCCCGCCCCAGCGTGGCACAAGTCCTTATGGCCAACAGAGGTGCCCAATCCCCTATCAGCTCCAGGACCCCCACCCAAACAGCCTTCCAGCTGCCACACTGGGAGCCCACCACAGCGTGGCAAATGTCCCGTGTCGTCTTCCTAAAAAAAAAAAAAAAAAAACTGTAAACAGAAAAAGTTCCCTCGGCAGTCTCCCTGCCCACCCGCGCTCACCCACTGTGCACCCTGCCTCCCCACACTCCCCCTCACCCCATATTTACCTCCAGAGCTTGGCGTGATGATCTTTGGTGGACCGGGAACACGTCTGCACTCTTCAAAGCCGACCGCGAACTGAGGAAATGCCTGTAAGCTATATAATGCAATAAAAAGGGCTTTTTCAACTTTAATGCATATCTCAGGCATTTTTTGGAATTTTGGCACCACATTTTCAACATGTGGTTTTTGGGACCTCTCCTCAAGAATTCTTGAACTGTCATGGCATAAATTGGGTCCGAAGGGTGATTTCACAGTCACGGTGCAAAATCACCTTTTGGAACAGATTAACAAAATGACAGTGCCAGTGTTCATAAGGTGGGCTCTCAAAAAACCTATGTTGCAAATTTGGTGAAAAAATTCCTAAATATGACTGTTTTACGCGTGTGCATTGCGGAGTTCCTACGCACGCTCGTAAGTTTGCGAATTTTTAATATTTGCACTCTGGATTTTCAACATTGCCATTTTACCACACCTGCTTATGAGCAGTATAGCTGTCATTTTTCACATCTCACCCAAAATGTGTTTTCTTGCATGTAGTGCACAATGGTGCAGTCGGTGTGCGAAATCAATGTATGGGACACATTAAAAAAAATCACAGTGACACTGTTCATGAGCAGAGGTCTTAAAATGGCTATGTTGAAAATTTGGTGAAAAAATTCCTAAAAATGACTGTTTTAGGAGCAGACTTTGCGCAGTTCCTACGCACGCTCACAAGTTTGCAAATTTTTAATATTTGCACGCCAGATTTTCAGCATTGCCATTTTATTACACTTCCTTATGAGCAGTGCAGTTGTGATTTTTCACATCTCACCCAAAATGTGTTTCCCCACATGTAGCGCACAATGGTGCAGTCGGTGTGCCAAAGCAATGTTTGGGACAGATTAAGAAAATCACAGTGACACTGTTCATGAGCAGAGGTCTTAAAATGGCTATGTTGAAAATTTGGTGACGAAAGTCCATAAAATGACTGTGTTATGAGTGAACATTGTGCAGCTTCCACGCACCCTCCTAAGTTCATGAATTTGTTATATTTTCAGTCCAGATTTTTACCAGTGGCATTTTTCCACACTTCCTTATGAACAGTACAGCTGCCATTTTTCACAACATGGGCGAAATGTGTTTTCACACTTTCAGCGCAGAAATGCGTGGTCGCTGTGGAAATCATTGTTCGGGACAGATAAAGAAAATCACAGTGACACTGTTCATGATCGGAGATCCCAAAATGCCTGTGTTGACAATCTGCTGAAAAATCCCAAATGAATTACATTACTTATGCGTTGCACAGTTTCTACTACGCTCATGACTTCACCAGTTTTTAATATTTTCACTGCAGATTTTCAACATTGCCATTTTTACACCTCCCCATGAACAGTACAGCTGTCTTTTTCACATCCTGTTCGAATGTGTTTTGCACCTGTGGTGCTAAATGCGTGAGTCGCTGTGCAAAAGCAGCTTTCTGCTAACAAACTGATATTGCCACTGTTCATAAGGTGGGGGTCACAAAAAAACCATGTTGAAAATTTGGAGTGAAAATACCAACGAATACCTGAGGCGTTAGGGTTTCCGACCATAACACCCCACCCTGTAGAGAATGACAGGCATCAGGGCTGTGACTTGGGATTCTCGCCTGTAATGCTCATACCATTCTACATCCTGCAGCCAGTGAGAGGCATCGAGGTGTGCCTTGGACTCTTCGGCCCCAAAGTTCACCCCATTCTCCTATACTGCACCCATCTCACCGTATTTCCTGATGGAATGGGGTGCGCATAAGGGCCAAAGACCCCGAGGCACACTGTGACACTTGTTGGTGTCTGCAGGGTAGGGTGTGGTGAAATGGCATGGTGGTTTTGCCTGATGACCCAAAGGCACACCCCAATGCCTGTCAGTCTCTGAAGGGTGGTGGTGGGGTTGGCTTCAGTTCAATACTTCACTGCCATTCCTATTATGCAGCTCTGTAACTCCTACACTACCAATGCCAATGCCAGCAAGCAAACATTAGGCTTTGACAAATGCTTATTCTTTTAATTTGTACTATTTCAGGCTCCCGTTTTGACCGTTTCTTCCATACCATTTGCAATCTCCCAATTCAACTATGATCTATAAATGTTTACACCAGGTTCCTAGCAAGGCAGCCACTCCCTTTTGTGTCTGGTGGTTTCATTAGTCATTTATGTGTGGTTCATAGCTCAGTGCTTATGTTACATACTGTAGTTGGATGATGTAGATGGTTGTTGGATACAGAGGCCAGCTGTTACGTAGACAATGGTTGTTACAGTAGGTACTAGTAGTATGGAATGATTTGTGCTTAGGTATTTCAGCATGAACATAATCAAGTCAATGATTATAGCACATATGAATTGGATAGTATGAGCAATGAGCTTGGCTGCTTGAACTGAGAATAGTTTGTTATTATTTGATGGTTTTGGCTTTTCTCTGTATCCCACCTGTAGGGAGGAAGCTTTGTGTAGTATTATGAGACCCTCCGGTGGGATAAGAGTGCTGCAGAAGGAGGAGGTGTCGCGGAGGATGGTGGGTGAGTGCGACTCACTCTAAGCAGAGCGGGAGTCTGCTGCTTGGCTTAAGTACGATGTGAGGGAGGAGCTCTTCTCCCACATAACCATGGGCTTGCGCCCTTCAATTATGTGTGGTTCATAGCTCAGTGCTTATGTTACATACTGTAGTTGGATGACGTAGATGATTGTTGGATACAGAGGCCAGCTGTTAAGTAGACAATGGTTGTTAGG
This sequence comes from Neoceratodus forsteri, assembly GCA_016271365.2. Classification (NCBI taxonomy): domain Eukaryota; kingdom Metazoa; phylum Chordata; order Ceratodontiformes; family Ceratodontidae; genus Neoceratodus; species Neoceratodus forsteri. The sequence goes on along the minus strand of JADMNL010000035.1, from coordinate 23,832,729 downwards.
TACTAGTAGTATGGAATGTTTTGTGCTTAGGTACTTCAGCATGAACATGATCAAGTCAATGATTATAGTACGTATGAATCGGATATATGAGCAATGAGCTTGGATGTTTGAACTAAGAATCGTTTGTTATTATTTGATGGTTTTGGCTTTTCTCTGTATCCCACCTGTAGGGAGGAAGCTTTGTCTAGTATTATGAGACCCCCAAAAAGAATATGATATCAACGATTGTTCTGTATCAGACTGATGAAGGAGTCAAGCAGGAATACGCCCCTAATAATATGAGTAGATGATCACCTCCTCCAACTCCAGAGAGTATGACCAGTAGCACACAGGAGAGGAAAAACCCCCTTGGGGGAAACCTCTGAGGACCCATGGCTACTGACTGGCCCGTCCTTCTGGGCATACTAAAGGAGAGTAATCCTAAATAATCTAATCGGCTAATCTGAACCCCAAAATGTAGAACCCAGTCCAGAGAAATGGAGAACTGAAGGAATTGAGATGTGTCAGATGAATACAGCAAGCATCCATCTAGAAAACTCCAAGTTCGAGAGTCCATGTCCAGGCCGGAATGAAATGGAGTGGCATCCGGGTTGAAATGAACGTGAAGCAAAGAGTCGCAGGTGGTGAAGCACTCCAGCAGGTGAGGATGACATCGCAGAGGAGATCCAGGAATCAAGGCCCAGCATCCACGTCAGAAAGATAATTGTTGTGTCAAGTTCAGCATGGCAAGGTTATCAAAAGAAGGCTGTGGCGAAGAAGCACAAGAACTGGCACATGCCACCTAATAGGGAGGATGGAGCAGTAGGAACTTCTAAGCCAGAGGGGAAACAAGCATCAAGTAGGTCAGATGTGTTTCCAGCTTGCGAGGAGCACAGCAGTTATAATTGCGAGTTAGTCAGGATGACCTCTATTTCCAGGAAGGGTGAAGCAGGTAGTACGAGCAAGTAGTATAAATAAGGGGACCCATACGTAGGTCAGTTGATGGAGTAAAGAAAGCTGCAGGAGCAGACGTAGAAGCAGGGAGGTGGCATTGCGATGAGGTACGTAGGAAGGTGAGGGGCATGAAGAAAGGTACAAGCAAGGGAATCAGAGAGCTTCATAGTCCAATAGGTTGCATACCAACGTTGACATCTAGGGTTCAAGCCAGGACGATACCGTAGCTAGACTTGACTTGTGAAGAATATCCTGACGAGTCCCGAATAGTCGAGCATAGGAGTCCTAAAGGGAGATAACTGAAGTGGCTGAGTCAAATGAAGTAGCGTTGTCACAGGTCCGAGAAGTGGTAGAGCATAAATCAGGATAGTGAAGGTCTTCAGGAGAAGCTCAACTAAGTGTCCTGGAAAAATGAAGCAGCAGTAATTCCACATGGCTGAAGCGGCAGGGCAAGCATCCAAGAATAGATGAGGAACTAAGAAACGTCCAGATGCGAATCCATGGTAAAGGAGCTTCTGTCTGGCTGACATGGCAGCAGGTAGGCATACAGTAGAATGTGTGAATCTCCAGGCCCCAAGCTGGGCGAGGCAGAAGTAGAGCAGAAGAAGGTAAACCTCCCAGCCCAACGGGCGAAGGCAGGTGGAGAAGCAGGCGATTAGTAGCAAACCTCCCAGCCCGACGGGCGAAAGCAGGTCGCAGAAGCAATCGATTATTAGGTAAACCTCCCAGCCCGATGGGCGAAGGCAGGGCATAGAAGCAGTCAATTAGTAGGTAAACCTCCCAGCCTGATGGGCGAAGGCAGGGTGTAGAAGCAGTTGATTAGTAGGAAACCTCCCAGCCCGATGGGCAAAGGCAGGTCATAAAATCAGGTGATTAGTAGGTAAATCTCCCAGCCCAATGAGCCAAGGCAGGTCGAAGAAGCAGGCGATTAGTAGGTAAACCTCCCAGCCCAAAGGGCGAAGGCAGGTCGTAGAACCTGTGAATCTCCAGGACCCAAGCTGGAGAGGCAGGTGTAGAGCAGAAGTTGGTAAACCTCCCAGCCCAAGGGCGAAGGCAGGTCATAGAAGCAGTGAATCTCCAGGCCCTGAGCTGGGCGAGGCAGTGTAGAGGAGAAGTAGGTAAACATCCCAGCCTGAATCTGGCAGTCGATGATTGAGGCAAAGGTGTGATCAAGGAAGATGATATAGAATGAGGTCAGCAGAGCATCCTGGCAGAGATGGTAGTAGTAACTGAATGATTTGTAAGAGTATGCCAGCTGGTGAGTAAAGGAATTTAGCAGCCAAACTGAAGAAGACTAGCATGCAGCTGGACTATGCGAGGTCTACTGAGGTGAGTACGAGTGGCTGCTAGCTCCTCATAAGCCAGCAAGTGCAGCTGGACCACACGAAGGACAGCTGATAAGGCAAGTAAGAAGGGAAGCTAGCCACGTGGCTGGCATGCGCAACCCACCCCATGTAGATCTGCTGGTAGGTGAATGGAGAGTGCAAGCAGAAAGGGACCAAAGGCGTTGAACTCAAACTGTGGTCAGGATCAAATAGCCCTAAAGCAGTGTAGGCAAGCATGATCAAGGAGCCGAATGGAACAGCCAGAAGCACACTAAGGATATGGCCTGAGGAATCAGGCATGCCATGCACAAGCCACGTAGGGAATAACTAATGGAGGCTAAGGTAGTTAAGGAGCGGTGTAGGAGTCGAGGAGCCATAGGGCACTGAAGTAGCCATGAAGGGGAAGAATCACACTTCCCGATTCCTCAGCACTGAGTCAGAGCATTAGCCTGTAATCCATAGGAAGGGCCAGAAGGGGGAGCAATGCCCGATGCATAAACAGAACATGTCCATGGAAGCGGGCCCCATATAGGTAGGGACAAGGAAGGGCCCATCAATGGAGTGCATAATATAAACAGTCAGTACATCCAGAAAGTAGTAACTTAATGAAGAACCAGTAAATGAACAAACAAAAGAAATAGCGAGCTAAATCCAGAGTGCCAAGCACAGGGAGAACAGGAGAAAGGCAAGGGATGAATAATCCATCAAGTAAGGTTAGCATTACTCTAAGGCAGAGAAGTAAATGCAGCTGGCCTGAGCCGACACACCACACAATGTACCAGTGGCCAATATAAATAGTGGAGAATAAATACTAAATCTGAATAAACGATGCACAATGAAACGCTATGATTTGCACAGCGTGCTGAGCTAGCATCTCCCTGCTGCGGATGTGCCCCCACTCCGAGGTTCTGAGTCTCCTCTCATCTCTCAGTTTGAGCATCCAAACATCCATGTCCCTCATGCAGAGATAAAGTTGATAGGTATGAGTATAAAGGAGCTGTGCAAAAGGGCACCCGCAGGCCGCACAACGTAAAGTGTGAGTGCAAGGCGAGCCGAAGCAGTGTAGAGAATAGCTGGCAGTCGCAGAAGTAAGAGAAGCAAGGTACCTCTCGGTTACGAGTGGACAATCCAATCTGGCAGCCAGTGGAGTATGAACCAGCTGTAGGTTAGGTGGCAGAGGTTCCACCGCTGAGGAACAGGTAGTCGGCGTGGTGGCCGGTTTACAGAAACCTTAGTGTGGCGGGCAAATAGAGAGAAATGCAATCCAGGACGGAATGAGTGAAGGTGGAGACGAACTGGGCATGGAGCCGGGCTGCTCGAAAAAGAGAGACAACGATGAAAGGACGGGAACAGAAGAAACGGAAGCAGGCAGGAACAAGCAGGCAGAATGGAGCTAGACCCCAAAGAAGCAAACAGGGAAGAAGAATAAATGTGGAGGGACCGGAAACAAAACAAATGGGGGAACAGGCAAGGGCAGCCACAGGCCCAGCAGCGAAACAACAATAGAGTGCTACTCACTCTAAGCAGGCGGAGTCTGATGCTTGGCCGTAGGATGTGGGGAGGAGCTCTTGCCCCCCCATAACCACGGGCTTGCACCTTTCAATTAGTTCAGCAGCATGCTGCTTCCTAGTTTTCAGTTTTCATATGCTGCTGTTTACCCTAGCAGTTTCATTTGTTATTCTCTACTTGCACACTCTACCTTGGTGCAGTGCATCAGGAGCTATCACTGACCTCTCTTATGGAATTGGTTGGCATGCATTTACCATGCAGTCCAAGCACATATCACTCATTCTCATACAATGCCTTTGTTTTCATTTGATGTCTTAATCAGTCATTCAGCCTTGCTTATGTTTTGTTTCTACCGTGTGCTCGTGGCCATCAGGCTTCGCCATCAGCCTCCCCACTGTTCCTACATTCAGACACATGCCAGCCACAATCATACCATGTCTTCCAGGATTCCCTTCCCTTTATGGCAACAGTCTCGCTCTACTCCCTTGAAGTCCTTATCTTGATGATTGGTCCCTCAACTCAGGTGTGGTCCTTCTCTTTCTGCCTTTTGGGTGAGAATGTCCAATGCTCTTGGGGAAAGCTTTGGCCATGCAAATTGACTCAGAGGCATCTCTTGATGTAGCAGTTAAGACTTCAGCTGCTGGGGGGTGGGGCCTTTTAGTCTGCAGAGGCTCTTTTAGCTGTGCAGACATCAGCAGCACCTTCAAAAGCTACCTCCCCCCCCCCACAGTACAGCCACATAATGTTCACCTGGTCTCCACCTACTTCCCTTCCTCTACCCCTCAGGGGTGAAGATCATACAGGCTAGTCCTGGCAGTTTTCAACTATGGCAGTTTGTGGCAGTTTTCAAATGGAAACTTGACCTTCTTCAGGTTCCCCACCTCCAAGTTGAAGCATTCCTTCCTCCTGAGTCCTGAAGCCGCCTGTGTGTGTGTCCTCCTGAGCTGTGCTGTTGCAGTATGACATGGGCAAAAAGTGTGTGCCAGCTGGCAGTGTGTTGGTGCACAGACCCTGCTTGTTGTCACCATGGTGGCATTGCATTAAAAAAATGTTGCTGTTGTGGCAGTTGTCAAATTGAAACTCTTGAGTCTTCCTCCTGAGCCCAGAATCAGTGTGTGTATGTGTGTGTGTGTGTGTGTGTGTGTGTTGTCCTGAGCTGTTCTGTTGCAGTGTGATCTGGGCAGTGGGTGGCCAGTTTGTACCAGCTGGCAGTGTGCTGGTGCCAGGCCATGGTAGTTGGCACCTTGGTGGCATCTCATAAACAAAAGATTTTTTTCTTTCTATGGCAGTTTTCAAATGGAAATGTAGTCTTCATGTTCTCCCAAGTTGCATCAGTTTCTCCCTCTTCAGTCCTGATGCAACCTGTGTGTATGTCTTCCTGAGCTGTGCTGTTGCAGTTTGACCTGGGCAGCAGGAAGCAAGTGTGTGTCAACTGGCAGCATGCCGGTGCCAGGCCCCCTGTAGTTGGCACCTTGGTGGCATCAAATTAAAAACAGTAAAAAAAATTAAAAATAAAACAAATGTCTCCACATTCCCTCAAGTTGCTGAAGTTTCTTCCTCCTCCTCCTCCTCCTACTCCTGAATCCTGAAGCAGCATGTGTATGTGGTCTTGAGCTGTGCTGTTGCAGTATTACCTAGGCAGTGGGCAGCAAGTGTGTGCCATTTGGCAGTGTGCCAGGCCTGGCCCATAGTTGTTGGCACCTCAGTGACATCCCATTAATAAAAGTAAAACAAACAAAAACAAAATTAAAAACATTCTCCACATTTTCTCATGTTGCTGAAATTCCCTCCTCTTCCTCTGCCTCCTTCTAAGTGTAGCATATGTTTGTGTTTGTGTGTGTGTGTGTGTGTGTGTGTGTGTGTATGATGCTGAGCTGGTGTGTATGTGTGTGTGATCCTGAGCTGTGCTGCTGCAACGTGACTTAGGCAGTGGGCAGCAAGTGTGTGCCAACTGGCAGAGTGATGGTGCCTGGCTCTTGGTAGTTGACACGTTGGTGGGATCCCATAAAAAAACAAAAACAAAAAACAACAGCAACAGATTTATATCTTTTAGTTGCAGTTTTTCAAATCAAAACTTAGTCTTCACATTTTGTCATGTTGCAGTGGTTCCTTCCTCCAGTCCTGAAGCAGCCTGTGTGTCATCCTGAGCTGTGCTGTTGCAATGTGACTTAGGCAGTGGGCAGCAAGTGTGCGCTAGCTGGTAGCCTGACATTGCCTGGCAACTGGTAGCTGGCACTTTGGTGACACCCCATAAAAATATATTTTTTTTTCTTTTCATTGCAGTTGTGAAATCTAAACACTTAATCTTCGTATTCCCTCAAGTTGCAGTAGTTCCTTCCGCTTGAGTCCTGAAGCTGCCTGTATATGTGTGATCCTGAGCTGTGCTGTTGCAGTGTCCTGGGCAACAAGCAGCAAGTGTGTGCCAGTTGGCAACGTGCCGGCGCCTGGCTTCTGGTAGTTGACATCTTGCTGGTATCCCATAAAAATATTTTTTTTCTTTTTGTGGCAGTTGTCAATTGAAATTCTTAGTCATCCTGTTCCCTCAAGTTGCAGTTGTTCCTTCCTCCTGAGTCCCGAAGCAGCCTGTGTATAGAAACATAGAATATGACAGCAGATAAGGACCACTTGGCCCATCCAGTCTGCCCATTTTCCTACCTAATGGATAAGCTGCAGATCCTAGTTAACCAGTAGCCTACTTCTTCCTACCCCCACCCCATAGAATTGCCTTATGACTGTCCCATGCATTCTTGAATTCCACCACTGTTGTTGACTCCACAGCCTCCTCCAGAAGGTCATTCCATGCATCCACAACCCTCTCTGTGAAAAAATACTTCTTGTGTGTGAGCTGATCAGTGGGCAGTAAGTGTGCACCAGCTGGCTGAAAGTCGTTGTCTGGCCTATGGTAATCCTTAGTAGCATCCCATTGATAAATGAAACACTAAAAACTAAATACAATATAAATAAAAAGTAAAATAAAAAGAAATAACAAGCATTTGTCAATGCCGAATGTTGTCGCGCTGGCATTGGCAGTGGCGGAGGTGGAGAAGAATAACGCTGTGAGTTTGTTAATGTGTCCCAAAAGGTGATTTTGCACAATGAGTACGCCACTGTGTGGCAGAACTGTGGAAACACGTTTTGGGCAGGCTGTGGAAAATGGCAGCTGGACTGTTGATAAGAAAAAATTACTCATCTTAGTAATGTTGTTTCTTCTAATGGAGTCTTGCTGTATTCTGACTATTGCAGTTAGGTCCTGCCTTTCAACTGCCCCGGAGAACAAAGAGTTAAACTTTCCATGACCAGCATGGAATGTTCACCATGAGCTCGGTTGAAGCCCCTGTCTGCTGTTGTTTAAACTCCAACCATCAGATCTTTATGAGCAATACTCACTAGAAGTTCTGTGTGGAAACTGAAAAACTCACACTAGCCAACTGGCAACTAAATTTATTAAAAAGGGTTTTTTGGTTTCAAAGCAAAGACTCAAGTCAGGAGACCCAAAAAACAAAACACAACACACACCCAAAGTAAAGAAGGGTGAAAAAGGGACACCCCTAGGGTGCCAACACTGTTCCTGCCCACCCACATCCCAAAAACCAGGTTCTGAGAGGGGAGGCAGGGGGAGGTCAGAATACAGCAAGACTCCATTAGAAGAAACAACATTACTAAGGTGAGTAATTTTTTCTTCAAACAACCTGAAGTCTTGCTGTATTCTGACTATTGCAGACTACCAAGCAGTACCTCCATGGAGGAGGGACATAACCTACTTTGGGAATAGGCTCTGAAGTACTGCTGTGCCAAACCGAGCATCACTCCTAGCCTGGATATCCAGAGAGTAATGCTTGGTGAATGTATGGACTGTTTTCCAGGTGGCTGCTTGATAAATTTCTAAGATAGGAATATCCCTGGCAGCAGCCAGGGAAGCAGCTGTACCTCTAATAGAGTGAGCCCTCAGGCCTGAGGGTGGAGTGCTACCCAGTTTTTCATAGCAGAATTCTATACAAGAGACAATCCACCTAGCAATAGATCTCTTAGTGGCAGGTTTGCCCTTACCGACCTCTCCATATGTGAGGAACAATTGGAGGGACTCAAACCTGTGACCCTTGGTGAGCTCTATGTAGTAGCTGAGCGCCCTTTTAACATCCAAGCTGTGCAGCCTCCTCTCTCCAGAGGAGAAATGGTCAGTGAAGAAAACAGGGAGAGACATAGACTGGTAAAGGTGGAAATCTGAAACCACCTTAGGCAAAAACTTCCTGTTAGTTCTTAGGACCACTTTATCTCTGCGGAAAGAGATGAAATCAGGCTCCACTGCCAGAGCTTGCAATTCACTGATACACCTGACAGAGGTAATGGCTACCAAAAACACAGTTTTCCAAGTCAAGTACTTAAGCTCTGCAGAGGACAAAGGCTCAAAGGGTGGCTGCATAAGCTGAGCAATGCAAACATTAAGGTCCCAAGCAGGAGTAGGGTCCCTAAAGGGGGGATTGGTGCACAGCAATCCCTTGAAGAACTTACAAAACACAGGATGGGCTGACAGAGGGGAAGGCTTGCCTACTGACAAGAAGGCAGAAACAGCTGCCAAATGCACTTTAAGTGTAGCTGGCCTAAGGCCTAGGCCATTAAGATGGACCATAGAGTCCAGAACTGTAGGCAATCCAGCAGATTCTGGAGAAATATCCTTATTAGAGCACCAAATAGTGAACCTTTTCCATTTGGAGTTGTAAGTCTTTCTGGTGGAAGGCTTTCGAGAAGCCTTAAGGATATCCAGAACCCCTTGAGAAAGCTGTAGATCAGCAAACTCTAACTCTTCAAGAGCCATGCCTTGAGATTGAGAGACTAGAGGTTCGGGTACCAAATCCTCCCCTGAGAGGATGTCAACAGGTTGTAATTCCTGGGAAGAGACAGGGGAAGGTGGACTGCTAAGGACAGCAACAGCGGGTACCAGGGCTGTCTGGCCCAGTCTGGAGCAATCAGAATCACTTTGCATGGTTGTGACCTTATCTTGACTAACACCTTGAACAGGAGAGGGAAGGGGGGGAAAGCATACAGAAATTTCCCTTCCCAATTCAGAATCAGAAAATCCAGGGGGACTGAGCCCAAGACTGGGGGTCTGCAACAAAAGAGAGGAAGTTGGTAATTGTCTGGGACTGCAAAAAGATCTATCTGTGGAGTGCCCCATCTCAAGAAAATCACTTTAAAAACTAGGGGCTCTAGGGTCCATTCGTGATGGCCCTGTGATGTCCTGCTGAAAGCATCTGCTAGGACATTGTCCTTCCCTGGGAGGTGAACTGCTATCAGAGAGGTTTGCAGGGAATAGGCCAGAGACCACAACTTCATTGCTTCTGTGCACAAGGTCGTAGACCGAGTGCCTCCTGGCTTGTTGATGTACCACATTGTGGTGGTATTGTCTGTTCTGATCTGGACCACATTGTTCTGTACAGATTTGGAAAAGGCTTGCAGTGCCAGAAACACCGCTCTGAGTTCCAAGAGATTGATGTGAAGCAGAGATTCTTGAAGTGACCACAGCCCTTGGGTGGTAAGATCCCCCAGGTGGGCTCCCCAGCCCAGCAGGGAGGCATCTGTGGTGAGTATCACTGAATGAGATTGAGTGACAAAAGGAACTCCTTGTCTCAAATTGTCCTGATCCTGCCACCATTGCAAAGCCTGGATCAGGGTTCGAGTCACTGGGTCTAGTTTGGTAAGGGAATCCTTTCTTTGGGACCAGAAGGCTCTTAAGTGGAACTGAATGTCCCTCATCTGAAATCTTGATCCCTGGACCACTGCTGTAGAGGTTGCCACGTGGCTCAGAAGCTGTAGGAAATGCCTTGCTGGTCGAGACACCTGAAGGGTGAATGAAGAGGCCAGTTCCATAAGGGTCCTTGCCCTGTCCAGGGGAAGGAAGGCTCTTGCCCTTATTGTATCCAGCTCCGCCCCATGAAGGTGAGGAGCTGTACTGGCTCGAGAACTGACTTTGGAGGGTTGAGGAGGAATCCTAAGGAAGTGGGCACTTGCTTAGTTATTTGCAGATGTGACTTGACTTGGTCTGGAGACTGACCCACTATGAGCCAGTCGTCCAAGTATGGAAAGATGGAGATCTTTTTTTTCCTTAGGAAAGCAACCACTACTGCCAGGCACTTTGTGAACACCCTTGGGGCTGATGTTAGGCCAAAGGGCATTGCTCTGAATTGATAGTGGCCTGAGGGCAACTTGAACCTGAGGTACTTTCTGTGGGAGTACCTGATGGGAATGTGAAAATAGGCATCTTTGAGGTCCAGGGAGGCTAGCCAGCTCCCTGGCCTTAGAGAGGGCAGAAGTATTCCCAGAGTCACCATTTTGAACTTTGGTTTTAAAAGGTGCTTGTTCAGATATCTTAGGTCCAGGATGGGCCACCATTCCCCTGTCTTTTTGGGGGTTAGGAAGTTCCTGGAGTACAATTCTTTGCCCTTGTGTAGGGTAGAAACCCTCTCTATGGCTCTGAGAGCCAGGAGGGAAGAAACCTCTGCCTCTAGGGCAAGGGTCTCTGATGGATTTGCAAGTGGAAAGGATCTGGTTCTCATCTTGGGAAATGTTTTGAAGCTGAGAACCAGTCCCTGGCTTACTACTTCCAGGACCCACTTGTCTGATGTCAGAGACTTCCAGTCCTGGACAAAGTAAGCCAGCCTGCCCCCTACAGGTATGGAGAATTGGCCCGGGCAGACCCATCAGGGTGTCTGCTTGGCCGGGGCTTTAGGCTGAGGGGTGGAAGCAGGCCTTCTCATTCCCCGTCTGCCTCTTCCTCTGAAGAACCGCCTCTGAGCATAAGAAGAAAAGGAGGCCTGGGCTTGGTAAAAAGGCCTTTGAAAAGGCCTGCCCCTGCCCCTGGACTGCTGCCTCTGAGGAGTGGCTTGCCTTTCTTTGGCCTGAGCACTCCTGTAGGTGGTCCTGTACTAGTCCATCTTTTGCGTGTAGTTCTCTGTCTGCTCCCCAAACAGAGAATTGCCACTAACAGGGAAATCCATGGCCTTAGCCTGGGTATCCTGTGATAGGCTAGTACATCTGAGCCAAGCCATCCTCCGAAGGGCCACAGATATAGCCATGATTGACTCTTGATGAAACATCATTGGAGTCCACAGCAGCATGAAATTGCACCTTGGATGCCTCAATGCCATCTGCAGCCACCTGCTCCAGCTCCTTGGCAAGCTAGTCAGGGGCATGTTTAGCCAAAGCCAGCACAGTGTCCCATCTGGACTTCTGGTATCTAGCTGTGTAGGCCATATAGTTAGCCTGCCTGAGTCCCAAAGATGCTGCCATGTACTGCTTCTTTGCCATGGCATCAATCCTCCTGGAGTCCTTGTCTGGGGGGTGTGATGCCAAGGGGATATTTGCCTTATCACAGGCAGCAGCCTGCACTACCCCAACATGGCTGCATTGCTGAGAAAGGAACTCCGTGTCCGAGCCTGAAAGGGTGTACCTCTTGTCCATTTGTCTGTCCACAGGAGGTATGGAGTTAGGAGTCTTAAGAATTTTATTTGTCTGTTTCCCAAAAGATTTATGGAGGGGAATAGACAGTCTTCTGGACTCTGGGATGTCCATCATTTCGACAAAATGAGGCTCCTCCTGATCCTCTACTGCTTCTTCCATTGGAAGCTGGAGGGTTTCAGCCACTTTTTTGTAAAACATAAAGTGGGAAGGGGACTCAGAAAGCCTAGGAGGAGAAACACCTGAAGGTCTGTCTGGGGAGATGTCCGGGTCAATAGGCACATACAGACTTTCATAACCACCATCATCATCCTCATATTCTCCCTCCTTCTCCTCCGGTTCATAAAACTCTTCTGAAGTGTAATCCGGAACTGGGGGAACCGACCGAACCGAGCCCCTGCCAGATGGTGCCGGTTTGGCCAGAACCGAAATTAGCGATTGGGCTATTCTTATCGCTTTGGCTATCTCATCAGCAGTTGGAGTATGAATTTCTGGATCAGAACTGGACGATTTATCTTTTCTCTTCCTTTTAACCGGAACCAATTCCTCAGAATTGGCTCTCCTCTTGCCCGAAGAAGTATCGCCCTGGTCAGAGGGCACTCCTTCTGGTTTGGTCGGAACCGAACCGGGCTGGCCATCCGGGTCAGCAGACTTCTCGGCCTCCCTTTCCCTCAGTCTACCTACTCTCTTATCCAGGGTAGCTTTGGGAAAATTCTTACAAATTTGGCAGTCTGAATCGAGGTGGTCAAACCCCAGACAATAAACACAGGTGGTGTGGGGATCAGCCTTAGCAAAGGCTTCCCCACATACACTGCAGAGTTGAAACCCAGTGGGCCCTTTTTTTTTCTTTGGGCTTCTCAGACATGGCCTATCCTATCCAAAATTTTCCCTTTTTTCAGCAATCCACCAGGCAAGACTCCCCTATCGGTTCCTGACCATGTTACGGGTCTTGGAAAAAAACATAATAAAATCCGTTTTTTTAGAACCGATACGGACTGGTTACCACACTCTAAGTAAATTCACAAACTTTTTTAAACTAAACTGATCGGTTCAGCTGAACCGATCCGAAATTTACAAGTTCCACACAGAAACTAAATGTAAAACCTATCTAGTACTCACGGTACCAGAGACAGAGACTTAAACCAACAGATTCGGTAGCAGAAATTCAGTAGAAACTGAGCGAAAAATGACACTTTAACCGATTTTTTGAACCGAGCAAAAGAGAAATCTCCGGAGCAACTGTTCAGTGAGGTGGAGTAAAGAATCTGACAGTTAGAGTTTAAACAACAGCACACAGGGGCTTCAACTGAGCTCGTGGTGAACATTCCATGCTGGCCATGGAAAGTTTAACTCTTTGTTCTCTGGGGCAGTTGAAAGGCAGGACCTAGCTGCAATAGTCAGAATACAGCAAGACTTCATGTTGTTTGAAGGAGGTGTGCACAAATGCCAGTGGTGAAAATGTGGCTTGAAAATATTGCAGATTGACAAAGTTACAAGGGTGCATGGAAACTGCGCGATGCACACTTGCAACACAGTCCTTGTCTGAACTTTCTCCACCAAATTTTCAACATAGGCATTTTATGACCTCTGCTGATGAATAGTGTCACCGTCATTTCCTCAAAGTGTCCCGAAAAGTGATTTCGCACAGTGACCGTGCAATTCTGCACTGGACGTACAAAAACACATTTCAGCCAGCTGTACTGTTCATAAGGAGGTATGTAAACATGCCAATGATGAACAGCTGGAGTGAAAGTATTACAAATTCACAAAGTCACAAGCATGGGTGCAAACTGCACAATGCGCGCTTGTAAAACACTCATTTTATTGACTTTCATCCCTAAATTTTCAACATAGGCATTTTAGGACAACTGCTAATGAACAGTGTCACTGCCATTTTCATAATGTGTCTTGAACATGGGCTTTCCACAGCAACCGCGCTATTGTGCGCCGGAACTGCGAAAACAGATTTTGGTCAGGATATGAAAAATGACAGCTGTAATGCTCATTAGGAGGTGTAGAACAATGACACTGTTGAAAATGTGGAGTGAAAATATTATAAGTTTCCGAACTTACAAGCGTGCGTGCAAACTGCGCAACACACGCTCTTAACACAGTCATTTTATGGAGTATTGTCGCCAAATTTTCAACACAGGCATTTTAGGGCCTCTGCTCATGAACAGTGTCACTGTCATTTTCGTAATGTGTCCCAGACACTGATTTCACACAGTGACCGTGCTATTCTGTGCCGGAAGTGCGAAAACACATTTCGGCCAGGATGTGAAAAATGACAGCTGTACGGTTCACAAAAAGGTGTGGTAAAATGTTAATGTTGAGAATCTGGAATGAAAATAGTGCGAATGCACTAACTTACGAGAGTGCATTGTGCAGTTGCTATGCACGCTTGTAAAACAGTCATTTTTTTGATTTTTCCCACCAAACTTGCAACATAGGCTTTTTGAAAGCGCCTCTCATGAACAATGGCACTGTCATTTTGTTACTCGGTCCCGAAAGGTGATTCCATGCAGTGACTGTGAAATCACCTTTCAGGACGGAATAATGCCATGACAGTGCAAGAATTCATGAGAAGGGGTCTCAAAAACCCCATGTTGGAAACTTGGGGCCAAAATTCGCAAAAATGCCTGAGATATGCACTAAAGTTGAAAACTCCCTATTCATTCCATTATACAGCTTACTGGCATTTCTTCAGTTCGCGGTCGGCTTTGAAGAGTGCAGACGTGTTCCCAGTCCACCGAAGATCGTCGCGCCAGACTCCGCAGATGAGTATGGGGTGAGGAGGCAGGATGCGCAGAGGGTGGGTGCGGGTGGGGAGCATCAAGACTACGAGGACTGTTTTCATTTTACAGGAAAAAACTCCCATCCGGGACAGTTTTGTTTTGCAGTGGATTTGGCATACTGGGGAGGGCTCCCAGCATGCCACCTAAGTGTTGAGGAGAATCTATAGCTGACGGGGATTGGGCACCTGGTCGGCACACAACTGAGGGGATGAGGAAGTAGTGCCGGAGGGATTGGGCACCTTGTTGGCACACAAAGAAAGGGGGCAGCTGAGGGGATTGGGCACCTCTTGGCATTCAACAATTGAGGGGTTATGCCGATAGAGTGGCTCCCCATCGGCACCACAAAGCGTGGGGTTAACCGACAGAGTTGGGCACCCCAAAGTTGGCAGTAGTTGGGCGGCCACCCACTCGCTGACCATGCTCATAATGTCGGCGGAAACACGTGGGAAGGGTCCGCTGCATACGACGAGCTTCTTTCGGATTGCAGTGGACCTTTTCTTAGATATTGCTCTCACCACATTATGTAGCATGATAACCGGCGTCGTCATGCAGGCTGATTGGGAGTGAGGGATGCACCTACCGGTGCGTGCCCTGCATTCACCCAACAGCGACCCCGCCTCCAAAGCTGCACTGTCCCACAATGTTGGCTGCGCAAGCGCGCCACCATAAAAACTGAAATGAAAAATTTAAAATGAAAAATAAAGGTGAAAAGTAAGACAAAAAGTAAGAATCAAAATATAATAGATTAAATAAAATAAAGCCTTATTCTTGATAATTCATCACCCACGTGACTGAGAGGTCTTGCAGTCATCAGGAAATGGAGGAACAGAAAGGCTGAGAAGATGGCGGATTGTCCAGTCACAAAGAACAACAAAAGCATAGTGGGTTTGGTACTAGACCCTCTGCCTTAATGGGAACTACAAGTGTAGAGGAAGATGGCAGTAGTGGTCGAACAATCCATAGAGTATCTCACACTGTAGGAACCACCTGCAGAAGCACTGCCGGATTTGACACACAATCAATCATTTTAGAAAAAAGGAATAAAAAAGAAGTGTGTCAGGTACTGACACCAGCAGAGGAGGACGAGCAATGTGATTTGGTGGAGCTTGGGGACAGAGATACAGATTGTGATTACACACCTGATAAAAGTGATTGCAGCAGCAATTCTGGGGAGGAATAGGAGGAGGAGACTGAACAGGTGGGAGTTTGACTTGGGGCAGGCCCACTTAAGAAATCAAAAAAGCCCAAAACTGGTTGTCCAAAAAAAATGAAAGGCCACAGAATGACAAAGGGAAACACAACAAGAAGCATCTGAAATGACAGCAGATAAAGAAGATATGGGCAAAACTGGTGGCTTAATACATGTGGTAGAGAAAGAAGAATCATTCCTTCACCATAAAAAACTGGTAGAGGAAAAGGAGAAGGGTGATGATATGGAAACTGCCCACAATAATCCACTCATTATGCAACAGCCGAGAGTGCAACTAGGAAAGACCAAACCAATGATATCAGTAGTGTGGGATTTTTTTGAGTGGACAAAAAATCACAGACACATGTAGTGTGTTTTCTATGTAAAGGCAGGTTGAGTCAAGGTAAGGAGGGAGCAAGGCTGGGTACATCTACCATGAAAAGGCATTTGCTGAAGTCCCACAGTCACTATAGCTGTGTTTACATGGCAGCAGCGCTTGCTATTTTCTGCTGCTACCTTCCTGCTGCAGATACTGTATGTTCTCGCTACAGGAGCGAGTTTACACACTGCGTACTTGCTGCGCTTCAGGTCATGCATTGGAGGATGCTGGACATTCCAGGGGCATTTTTTTTCTGCAGGGAGACTAGACTTCATACCGGATCGAGCACATTAGAGAGTGTATAACACACCTTAATGCGCTCGATCCGATTGAGTTCTCCACTTCTGCGTCAGAGCCAAAAGTGCATTCACAGCACTCTTAACGTGGTCCGTTGAGTGTTTACACTGCCATCTTTGCAGCATATCAACCGGTGTGCATGGGTGAATGTGCTGCAAAGACAACACTGTAAACATGGCCTTTGAGAAGGCATGAAAATGCATAGCTTCAGCTTTAGCGGCAGAAGCAGCACCAGGCAGTGAAGCTGATGATGGCCAGGAGGAGAACAATAGCAGACTTGGTAGAAAGGAGGCGAAAGAACCCCTTTCAAGTGATATCTGATGCACAACTCCAACATCTTCCATTCATCAGTTCTTTACCCAGTTGACTCCCACACTTCTGAGGGGCTGTAAATCACCAGCCACTTTCACCCCAGGGGTGACAAAAATAATAACCAACTGTCTCATGCAGTGAAAAAAAAAAAGCAGTCAACTCTCATTGGCCAAGACCCTGAAAATGGGTCAGAAACAAAAAGCAAAGAGACCCACGGCAAAAAAAGTTAACAAGAGCAACTGTGGAAATGCTAGCTGCCAATTTGCTGCCAATGTTATGATGTGGAATCTTTGCAAAAGAGTTCTAGCTCAGAGGTGTTTCTCCAAGACATTTAATGAATAAATAAATAAATTGAATTCTCCTTTGTGAGCAAGGCTGTTTTTTTATCAATAATGCAAGTTGCTGTGCAAAGGTATCAAGTGCCCAGCCATTGTTATTG
Organism: Neoceratodus forsteri; assembly: GCA_016271365.2. Lineage (NCBI taxonomy): Eukaryota > Metazoa > Chordata > Ceratodontiformes > Ceratodontidae > Neoceratodus > Neoceratodus forsteri. The sequence continues at coordinate 23,816,099 of JADMNL010000035.1, read as the reverse complement.
TTCCACAGTGGCTCTTCCTGAATTGTATCAGAGTGTTTACAAGACTGTGTCACATGCCCTGAAAGTATAACTAATTTCACCTGTTCGCATCACCATTGACATGTGGTCCAGTGGTCACACTACTGATTACGTGGCAGTGAATGCCCTTTGGGTCAGTTTCTCATCTCTATCCCCCTTCTCCTCCTTCTCCTCCTCCCCTGGGTTAAGTTCTATCAGCAGCAGCAACAACAGTAGCCACAAGTTACTGGTGCCCTCCCACTTCCACAGGCAGGCAGCTTTATGTATTGCTGGCTTTGACAATCAGCATTGTGCAGAAACTTCTTACACTTCCTTCAACATAAGTTTGAGGAGTGGCTGATGCCACACTCTTTAATATTAGGTTTAAAGTGTCAGATATTGCAAGGAACATTGTAATGGAGGTGGGGGCTTATACACATGTTCTGCGTTTCACTGTATCAATCTGGTAGTTGAGGGATTCCTGGATGACAAAGTCACCATTCTGCAGACATGTGTAGGTCTGACCAAAAAGGTTTTGGTCATATTAGCCATTCGGTAAAGGTACAAATGCTATTTTGTAACATGACAATAAATATTAGCCTGAAATACGTAGTTTTTGTTGGAAGAAGAACAGCAGTAGGTGATCAAGGAGCAAGCATGCATTTTTTCCCTAGTAATGTCCGCTTGTTCCAGTACTACATCTCTGAAACATTGGTTGCTCCTGAGTCATTGGGAGTGAACCTAGTAAGACTCAGATGACGGGAGAGAGAGAGAGAGAGAGAGAGAGAGAGACAGATCGCTTCCCACCACCTTGGACCTCGAGAATCACTTGCGTACACCACCAGTTGCTATACGTAGCACATGCCTATGGCGATACACACAGCAGCTGACTCCTGCAACATACAGAGTGGCAGAGGAGTCAGTGGGACTGTGACAGCATATGTAATGAGAGATAGGGGCAATCAGCAGTAAGGAGAGAAAGAAATAGCTGAGTTACCGGGAGCAGATCCGCATATGTACCAAGACACAGGCACAGAGCAGTAGATCAATTCAACCATATTATAAACATAGAAACATAAAAACATAGTATTTGATGGCAGATAAGGACCGCTTGGCCCATCTAGTCTGCCCATTTCCCTACCTATTGGATAAGCTGCAGATTCCAGTTACCCAACAACCTACTTCCTCCTACCCCCACTAGAATTGTCTTTTGTTTGTCCCATGCATTCCTGAATTCCCCCACTGTTTTTGACTGCACAACCTCCTCACGAAGGTGGTTCCATGCGTCTACCACCCTCTCTGTGAAAAATAATTCCTCACGTTGCCCCTGAGCCATCCCCCTTCTATCTTCAAATTGTGCCCACTTGTTCTTGTACATCTCTTTTTCTGAAAGATGCTCCTGTCTTGGACTTTGCTGATTCCCTTGAGGTACTTGAAAGTTTCTATTATGTCCCCTCTCTCACTCCTTTCCTCAAGGGTATACATATTAAGCTCCTTTAGTCTCTCCTTATATGGCTTCTCTTGCAGACCCTGCACTATTTTAGTTTCTCTCCTCTGGACTGCCTCCATCCTGTCTATGTCCCTGCTGAGATGGGGTCTCCAGAACTGTACAAAGTACTCTAGATAGGGTCTCACCAACTGTCTGTAGAGAGGGATAACACTTTCTTGTTTTCTACTGGTGTTGCCTCTCCCTATATGTCCTTGTATACCCCACCCCTCCTTACTGCCTTCTCACATTGCTTACCTACCTTAAGGTCAACTGATATGACTACCCCAGGTCCCTTTCCATTTGTGTTGTTGTTAGTATCCCCCTTCCCATTGTGTACTCTTCCCCTGGGTTTTTGTTTCCCAGGTGCATTACTTTGCACTTTGTTGCATTGTATCTAAGCTGCCATATTTTTGACCATTCCTCCAATCTTGCCAAGTCCCTTCTCATCCTTTGCACACACCCTTGTGTATCAAGCCTGTTGCAGATCTTTGTGTCATCTGCAAAGAGGCATACTTTCCTTTCCAGGCCCTCTACAACGTCTCCTATAAAGACATTAAAGAGGACCGGTCCCAATACTGAACCCTGTGGTACCTCATTAGCAACACCCCTTTCTTTAGCGAGTACTCCGTTTATTATTACCCTCTGGGTCCTGTTGTCTAGCCAGCTTGTTATCCAAATGGTATTACCCGTGGTCATAAAAACGCATCTTTCTACCATGTCCCATCTCATTAAAACTTCAGATTCATGGATCACAAGTACTGCATTGTGGGAGAACCACACAAATTTGCATATCTACTGCAGTAAGACGCAATGAACATTTTCAATATTAAATAACGCTATGTGACACCTAACAGACCCTAAAAGAAACATGTTAGCAGTAAAGATGTTATTTTTGTTACCAGAATCACAGCCTAGCAACAGGGTCCAGATGTTTTAAGATGCTCTAAGATGTTGCCATTTTTATCATATCTTACCATCATCATAGTGTTTGAATAAAGGAGATAATCTGAGATATATAGATGCCATAGATGGAGACATATGGCCAAAGGAATTGGAATACCTGGATAAGGAGCCAAAGATTTTGAGATGACAGAACTACCAAACCCTTCTCCAGTTCAGTGATTTAAAGTACCACTTTGGCAGAGAGGAGAAGAAAACATCCCTGAGAGGGACAATTCTTGGTGCCCTAGGCCTCAGATTTTTTTCAGAGCAGTGGCTGAAAATAGTCATTTCTGTTCCATCAAAGGGAAGTTGAAGGGCTGGAATTCTGGGAGAGTTTGGAGCCCCGGATGTCATGACTGGGTGAAACTACGCATGTCAGTGATTGAGGAGTAGTCACTGATAGCAGGACCACTACGCTCGTTTTATATTTTGAAAAGGTATGCCATCTATGTCACCCTAGTGTTATGCGGTCTTTCCAGACTATCTTATTGTGAAACCTGGTCAAGTTTGTCTTCCTCTCTGTTCTCTCCTTTCCCCCAGCCTTGGCTTTAAGCTGACCGCTCTAAAGATGGAGTGTGAATAAGAGCATGGGTTTCAGGAGACACCGTTCGGACCGGTGCAGTGGAGTGGAGTGGAGAGTGGAAACGTTTTTTTTTGTGTCTGTGGCTTCGCATTGTAAAATGGATTGCACTGAAGAAAAAAAGAAATTGATAACATTCCATAAAAAAAAAAAAAGCTGAAAAACTGTTTTGAACATCTGGGCTGAATTTCCCGTCTGGACATCTATGGAATATATCCCTTTAGGCTGTTTTCCTTTAATAGGAGCTTGTAGGAACTTGTATGGACCCTGTGTTTTAATATTTTAACCTTTTTTACGTTCTAAAATATCTTTTTTTTTTACCTTATATACCTTACATATACACTCTTAATTTGCGGGTTCCTCTAACCTCGTGACCTTTTTAAAGCTATTGGATTCCCTTGTCTCTGTGCACCAGAACCCTTGCGTCTCACTCTCCTTTAGGTTATAGGAGATGCACGTCGCAGTAATAGGTGGCTCTGCAGAGTAAACTAGGCGAAACCTGACATTTCTCCCAATTTCTCTATTTTATATATATATATATATATATATATATATATATATTATTTTATTGGCAGTCCTTCTGCAAATTAAAACATAAAGCTAAGGAAAGGAAAGTTGCTCACTGCATGTGTTAAAATAGACAGGTTGGGTCTCCGTGCTGATGTGCTATCGCGTTTTTGGCATGCTTGGTGTCTTAAACTTAACAGTCTCACTCAGTTCATTCAGCTTCAGTCACGCTCTCAGCACCTGATACTTTGAACTGAGTTGTTGCTTTCTTATAAAGAGTGGCATAAGCTAGATTAGGACTAGGATCATATAATTTTTTTTTTTGGACTCTATGCTGTTGGGTCTACCTGTTCTATATATACCCCTATCCCTACCTCTTACCGAGTTTAAAGAGGCCTTCAAAAGGTTTCAAAAGGTTTCAAAAGAAGCTCCTGTAAGTGTTCCCAAATTAAGCCTTTTAGGTTTGCTAACAGTTATTGGAGGCTATAGGACTTTTATTATGTTTATGCTTATTTAAGAATTTTTGCCTCTAAGAAGTTATTGAGGCATCCTGACTCAGGATTCTCAAGTTGGGCGAGTGCTGGACTTTTTGCACTGGAAATTCATTAATGGCTGAATAGTGATTACTGGTCAATGTAACATTTGCTCTGGCATTTGCACTTTTGCACTGTTTGCTTCATTGCATTATTTGCACTGTTATTTGCACTGTTTTTACTGCTATTGTAGTTTTTACTGCTGTTGCTGCTTTTACTGCTATTACAGTTATTTACATATACATATACTGCTATTATTATATAAAGCCTAATTGTCTAATTTATAAATCTAATAGATATAGGATAACTCAAAGTTTCAACATAATAAATAGATAATAAACAGATAAATAGATCTAGTCAGTATGTACACTAGGAGTGGGAAAGTTTTAATTAAGGACAATAAATTATCTTCTTTGGAAGCACCCAAAATGAACTCAAAAAATGGATGTGTATATACACAAGATTTGTCACTTTCAACAATGCCTTCTGCATCTACACCTAAAGAAGAAACTCAGAATACTATATCCTTAATAAGAGAAAAAAGTAAAATATGATTACAGACCACAATTTAATAATGAGTATTCAAACCATAAATCTACTAACGTTGCACCTGTTGCTATGTCTAATAACATGTCCTGTGAAGAGACCCCTTTGAACCACTCAGGAGCAGATAGAGGTGTTTTCTTCCCCCTTAACCACTCTATTTCAGTTTTTGAAACTGATTTACAGGAGCAAACTGAATCTGAGTTAATCAACTATGAATCCTGCAAAATATTGGAAAACAACAGCAGATTAAGAGATTCTGTCTCTTCCTCACCTATCCTTTCCTCCCCTAGTTACCCTAAATATTCTAATCATTATAGACAAGGGAAAATCACTGAGTATTTTCTTTCCTCAAAAGTAAAAACTAATAAACTACATGAAATAGGGGGGAGAATAGTACAAACATGCATGAGATAGATATAGAAATAGACAAGAGATCAAAGGAGGATCCCATTTCACTTCATCAAACTAGGTTAAACCTCTTTAGCCCACTTAATTCTAGTACTACAACAATTAATGATACTACCCCCTCTTTTCCATACTCTAACCATCATCACAACCCACCTCTTGGTAACCAATCCATTCTTGCAGGATCCCCTGATAAAATTTTTGAAAGATTAGATCAGGAAGTTGAAAATATAAATATCCCACAAGAAATTTTAGCGCAATGCCCGGATACCATCTCCAACTACACAATTAAAGCCCTAGCCCACCCAATAATGGCCAACATAGTCTTGCTTGAAGCGTTTAATGAACTAAAACATTATATATGAGAGATCTCTCTAATCTGCACATTGAAATCCATGGCAAACTCTCTCAGAGAATTGATGATCTTGAAAAAGTACTTTTGGAAAGGAAAAACACCCGTCATCTTTCCTTTTCATCAATACATTTCCCTAGTTCTAGTTCCCTTCCTCCTCCCCAAAAAAAGAGGAATAGAAAGGTCAAAAATATAAATAAACATCCTGGAAAATGTACAACCCAAAAATGGAGAATGGAAAGCTATCAAGAAAAAGCAATCTTAAATCAAAGAATGGGATAATCATTGAACCTAATGATTCTATAGAGCCTGATTCTCCTAATATTCCTAATTCACATAAGGATCTGACAAGAAGCCCTTTAATAAAGTCTGCCCTAGTTAATTCAAATTCAAAGACTGAATCCCATGATACAGATTCATCTGAAGTGACTACCCCTGATAGGGCCGGGCAGAAAAGGACATGAAATTCTAAGGAAACCTCAAACATATTAGTTAATCAAGTATCTCTTCCCCTACTCAATAAAATAACCCTCCCACAAATCAACAAAATATCTTAGTTATTAGTGGAAGTGAGGTGGTCTTTAAACTTGAAAATATCTTCCTAAAGTCACATGAAACCTGCGAATCACTTACTGAACTCATTAAGTATCTATTTAGATGCGAGTTAGTTATACCTGAGGCATCAAATGTGATTATGCATGTTTATAGAGATAAAATGGTGGAAACAAACCCTGTCTATGTTCTATTATCCAACATGACTAGTGCAAAAAAATATATGAGCAAAACAAAGAGAGTTAGATAGATTGGGCATTTTAATATCTTCTCCTGTAAATTGGACCACAATTTGGAAGCAAGTCCATGGGAAAATCAAAATAAACTCTACTCAATCAACTGACATCATAAATGATACTATATCTATTTTGAATTGGAATTTTGACAATATAGTTTTGAAAACTCTTTCTATTTTTGGAATAGAACATTTGCAGGGTGAAAATTCCACATTGCTGAAATCATATATTAGCAAATTATTGAGTTTCTGCTTAAATACTAATGTCTCCCCTCTAGATTTTAAATCTGTGACCAGAATATTTCCTGAAACCAATGAGACACAAATTGATATTGTAATAAATCTAAATCTCTACTCTGTTTTAATGTAAAATCTGACTAAATTAGATTGTGCCCAATTATGTATAGTTGATTTTACTGCTGGATCAGATCACTTTAACCAGAACAGTACCTCCGAACCTAACCCTTGACTAGTTAATCTAGGTCACAAACATTTGGATGTTGTACTAGATGACGTAAATACTTCTAGTAATGATTTATTAATTGACAATTCAAAACTTGTATCCTGGAATATAGCAGGTCTCTCCACTAAATACTCAGTCCCTGATTGGCACAAGTTCTGCCAAAAATTTGAAATTTTACTTTTCCAGGAAACTTGGGCTACGGAATTGACATTACTAAATGGCTATGAATCTTATTTTGTTCCTGCAAAAAAAGTAAGGAAGAATGGTAGACCTAGAGGGGGATTGTCCACATCTATAATGATATGAAAGGGCATTTTGGTTTTGGATCATACCATCCTGGATGATAATATATTGTTACATGTTGTAAAATGGGATAACTATGTATTTCTTATAGCAAACATTTACATCCCCCCAAATTATCACACTTTAACCAGTAATGATCTTTGCTCCAAATTGGACACCGAAATTGATCAATTAATAATAAAGCACCCAATTGATATAATTCTATTGGGTGGAGATCTTAATGCCCGAATTGCTAATTCTGACAACTTACCACTGCTTCAATCTATGGTTTATCTGGGAGATCTCAGAACAAGAAAATCAACTGACACTGTCCTTAATTGTGCTGGGAAGAAACTTGTTGAATTTATTAGTAGCAATCACTTTATAATCCTTAATGGTAGAATTAAGGGAGACTTAACTGTGAACTCCACTTATTTTTCATCTCTGAGAAGGAGTGTTATTGACTATTTGATTATCTCTCCTGACAGTTATGAACACTTTCGCTCCCTCATGGTCACGATGAGACCAGAAAGTGACCATGCAGCCCTGATAGCTGATATTGATACACTCGGTTATGAGAGACAATCTGGAGTAGATAAAAGAATAATAAAAAACTCAACAAAAGATAATCAAATCCAGTTAGAGTCTAGAGGGCGATTAAAATTATCACTAAGAGCAATTAATACAACAAGAATACTAGATCTAATGTACTCCCCCCAGATGGCCAAATTATTCTCACTAGCATACAATTCTTGCTCCCCCAAAAATCTCTATGAACTATTGGAGACTGCTTATCAAGCAATTAGATCCAAAATATAAAATTTTAGGACAAATTCAACTAACCTAAATACCTGGTTCGATAATCATTGTAAAAAGGAAAAACAATATCTAATGAAAATTATTAGATATACTAAGAAATATCCAACCAGAGAGAATTTTGTATATTTAAAAGAAGTAAGGAAACTATATCACAAGTTTCTTGAAAATAAAAAATTAGAATTCAAGCAACTACAATGTGAAAAAATGTACGATATTATACGATCCAACAATATCAAGGCATTTTGGTTAATGGTTTCTAAGGGAAAAAGATCTGATCATTGCTCTTTATCAGTCCATATACCACAAGACACATGGATTACGCATTTTAAAAAAACTACTTACTACAGACCCCCACATACTTAGTTTGCATCAAACCACGCATAAGATCCTACTAGCTGAATACCAATCATTATTAGTCTCCTTTAAGGAAGTTGAAGATGCTATATTTAAATTAGCTATAAATAAAGCCTCTGGATCCAGGTGAGATATATAAAAACCATATGAATTACTGGGTACCATTCTTTGTAAATTTCTTTAATCTCTGTTTTAGAGAAAGGTACATCCCACCATCATGGAACAGAAACATTATAGTTCCTTTACACAAAAAAGGATCTTACCTGTCCCCTTCAAACTATCGTCCTATAAGTCTTTTAGATACAAGTGGTAAACTTTTCTCTAGAATATTATTAAACAAACTTCAGATTTGGGTTAGAAAATACAATCCATTATCTAAATTTCAATCAGGGTTTATTCAGGGATGCTCAACCCTGGATAATATATATATATATATATATTATCTCATCTTATTGAGAAATATAAGGTTTATAAGAAAATGAAGCTCTATGCACTGTTTGTAGACTTTTCTGCTGCTTTTGATTCTGTGATTAGAGAATTGTTATAGGAAATTCTATATAAAAAAGGTTTACCTTTAGAACTATCAAGTCCTATTGTACTATTTCATTCAAACATGTACACAGCAGTGAAGTTTGATAACAGTGGCAATATTACAGATTACTTTCAAACCAACAAAGGGGTCAAACAGGGGTGCTTATTAGCGCCACTGTTATTCAATATTTACATAGACTCTCTTCTTTCATTTGATGATTCTTTACCATTAGACTCCCCTAAAGTTAACAATGTTCCTGTTCCTATTTCGGCTTATGCAGACGATTTGGTGATACTCTCTCTTTCAAACATAGGACTTCAAAGAAAAATCGATCAAGTTAAAGTAAAATGTAACTATTACCATCTTGGAATTAACTTAACTAAAACTAAAATAATGGTTTTTGGCAATCAATCAGTGGTTCCTAGAATTTATATTGAGAAACAACTAGTAGAGGTGGTGAAGTCTTATGTTTACCTGGGAGTTACACTAGCATCAAATGGTCTCTGGAATGAACATATTAAAAAACAGATAGACAGGGCAAAACTAATAGTGAAAGGATTACTCCGTTTTAATTCTAAGTTTGGAGGATCAACTGTATTACCTGCTGTTAGAGCTGGAGAAGCAAAATCACTTCTTCACTTGCCTATGGGAGATTTGGGAACTAAAGAATATCCCACCTAGAACTCCCTTATCCTATTTCTATAAGGCCATATTACAGGTTCCCTCTCCACTTCTAATTCAATAGTACGCACTGAGTTAGGTAGGATCCCAATAAAAGACATAATACATCTCTGAATAGTCTCATACTGGCTAAGGCTAATAAATAAAAATGATAATAAAAATAACTGTACGTGTAGTATCACCTATCTTTGTCTCTTAGAAAAAATTCACTGGAATACTGAAAGCTTTCATTCTCTTTGGCTAAAAAAGTTGACAACTATCCTTAAAAATACCAATAATTATCATCTCTGGAAAGATTTTAATAAGGGTATTTTGATCTCTATTCAATATAAAAACAAAATTAAAAAAGATATTTTTAGATTAGCCCTAAAAAAACAAATGGAGTCAGTCAAAAGCCAAAAACAGGCAATTAGGTTCAGTAAAAATAAAACTGACTCAGGGATCGAAAACTATCTGTTGTTACCCCTACCCCAAAGCCTCCGAAAAGCTATTACTTGGGCTAGGTTTGGAATTCTTATATCTAAGTATGCATATTTCAATCAGGGTAAAAGCAATGAACAAAACACAGAACTATTCTGCAAATGTAATAGGGGCTTCCATAAAACACTGGAGCATATAATAATTCAATGCCCCTTGTATTCTCATCTAAGAGACTCCAGTTTCAAACAGTTTCTGACAAAATACCTAAATTTATATTATGATCCAGTTTTTATTCTGTTGCACCCCATGACCCTAGAGGATGCCATAATGATTGCTAAATTTATTGCATCTGTTATCCACTCAAAAAAAAAAAAAATTTAAGGAAATTATTAGCCCATAATATTTTATTTTATTGCACAAATTTATTATACTGGTAAAACCTTGACTTATTTACATTATTTCTATTTTCACTTTATCTTCCTTTTATTATGGTAGGTGATGTTTTTTAACTGTTGTATTCATTTTTTAACTTTGTAATGTCCAAACTGTTATATAATGGATGAACAAATAAATGATGATGAGATGATGATGATGATGATGATAATGTCTGTTAGGTATTAGACACCATTGTTTAATATTAAAAATATCAGTAATATTTCAGTGCTGTACATATGCAAATCTCTGTGGTTTACCCAGAATGCAATAGTTTGGATCCATAAATGGGATGTGTTAACAAATCTTTTATTTATTTTTTATTTATTAAAATCTAGGATTACAAATACCTTTGAGCCAAGGCTCTTTAACAAAGGTTCCACATCAGAAGAAGTACAGAATGGGAGAAAAACAACATTTCAAAGTAAACAAGACATTTCACAGTGTAATAACGGACTGTAATGGTTATTAGGACCTTCGGTATGAACATAGAGGGAGAAATGGTGAAGCAGCCAGTGGCATTTGTCAGGTGAGATATGCCAGTAAGTGCTGTTTCTATTGGGGGGGGAGAGTATGTGGAAGGGATAAGAGAAGGAGGAAGAGAAGACAGGAGATGGGGGAAGGGAAAAGTGCATAGAAGGGTACATGATTGCAAGGTGTGGCAGTTAGGACTGGTATGTGGTGGGGGTGCCACAATCGGCTTAGTAGGTGATTCCTCAACTTTAAGAGAAGCAATCACAGGAGCTGGAGGTAGTGAGATGTTGCCGGAGGCTGGTTTTGAACATCCCAATAGTTTTGGCAGAGGAGATAGTGTGGCTGATGTTATTTAGCCAAAGTGGAGCTTTGTTAGCAAAGGAGCATTGGCCCAGGCTAGTGAGACAGTGGAGGACTTTCAGGAGCTGCCACTTAGGTCTCCTGGAGCTCCGTCGACTGGTTCTTTCAAGTAGTAAGGCTAGGATGCCAGGAGGTGCAAGTCCAAGATGGATTTTCTTTGCCATAGTACAAGTAAGGTACTTGATACAGTTCGAAAGTTGGAGCCAACCGGTCTGAGCATACAGGTCGCATGTGTGGGTAAGACGGTGGGCACCAGTAATAAGTCGGCAGGCCTTATTTAAGGCAACTGATATCCATTTGAGGGTTGTTATTATGGAAGAGCTGTAGATGATGAGACCATAGTTGATGACTGAGACCACAGAGCTCTGTACAGCTATCTTCAGTGCCTCAGAGGTAAGGTGTTGTCTGTGTTTGTAAAGTAGATCAAGACGTATATTAGCAGTTCTGGCAACACTGTCAACGTGGGCCACATATGTGAGGCATGGATCCAGTAAGATCCCTAGATATTTGAAAGACTGGACCTGATCAACAGTGTTGCCATTTGCAGTGGAAATTACCAGCTGGTGATGCTTGTGCGGGTTTTTGGGACTGTGAAAAAGCATTGATTTAGTTTTCTTGTGATTGAGCACTAGCTTGTGCTCTTGGAACCACTGATCACACTGTAAAGATGCATTTATATGAGCAGAGCTACAAATGTTTTACCTTAAAATATTCAATTGTCTATCACACAGTGTAAACACCTGCTTAATTTCTGAAGTCACGATAGTAGTGCATGTACAGTGTGCAGCGTGCATGTGCACACCTACTGATATATCACTTCTGAAATAACAGCCTACAACATTGCATGAATCAATAATCTGAGTTTCTCTACATTTTAATACCGATTCCATGGCGGGACATCAACAACATAGTTGTCAACATCCTGCACAAGGGCAGGAACAATGAGAACAGTTGGCAAAGCCATCAGAACAAAGTATGTTTCCGTGGGGGGGGGCTCTGCCTCCTGTACCTCCCCCCGTTTCTAGATATCCAACTCCAGGTTAAAGTTGGTTCAAGGTTGGGGTGAAACACCAAGAGGTACAGTGTTGGCACATATCAGATCACCACAGCAACCGATCTTGACCTGGCGAGATTTTTCACTGTGGTGGTTTTCGCTGTCAGGATGTCATTATCCTGATGTGCTACCTTTAATACCTATTACAGTTGAAGTCACAGACTCACACATATTAGTTACCTTGTTCTTGCTATGTTACAAGTGCATTATCCACTCCAAAGGAGGGTTCTACTGGGGAATTTATGCGTGGTTGGTTTGATGGAGGCACTTGGCCTGTGGCCTCGTGCACCAGCTCCCCCAACCATGCATTATTTTATTTATTTATTTACGAGTTTTACCAGGAAAGCATACTGAGCAACATGCTCGATTCCAGATGTGACCTGGGGGCCGAGACCCACATACATAAATTGGAAATGCTTAGACAGTACAAAAAATGAGCAAATGCTTGTACATAACATTTTAGGAGAAAAATTATAGCCAAGGGTAGGATACATACAATCAGTATAATCAGTTTAATGACACAAAGGGTAGAGTACAGTACAATACGTATTAGTTTATAGCAGCGTGACATTTGGATAAAATTCTTAATTGAAACAGGAGCAACTGGAGGTGAAATGTGCCCTGAGTAATTGGTTACGTAGGGAGGGGTTTGGTGCGTGTCTGATGGGGGCTGGTAGGGCTTTCCAGGACTGAGGTATGAGGTAATTAAAAGTGGCCTGTCCTTTGGATGTGCGCATAAACAGGACGTGGAACAGTTTAGGGTCTGTCCTTCTAACGGAGTACTTAGGTGACGGTTGTTGGGAGAGGACAGAGGTTAGCTAGGGGGTAAGGGAGTGGGACCAATATTTGGCAGCGAATCTAGTGCAGTTGGATTGTCTGTGGTCATGTAGGGATGGTAGGGTTAACGAGCTGTACAGGTCACAGTACTGTGTTGATTGTGGGCAGCCGAGGATGAAACGGCAGAAGGAGTGGAACAGGGTGTCTAGACTGGCCAGGGCGGACCCGGGGGCGATGGAGTAAACTATATCACTGTAGTCGATTACAGAAAGGATCATTTTTTGCACAATGGCATGTCTTGTCTGTATGGGGAGGCAGCTTCTGTTACGGTGTAGTGTGCCAAGTTTAGGGAGCAGCCGCTTGTGTAGAGAGGTATGTGGGCTGAGAAATCTAGATGTTGATCTAGCCAGATGCCCAGGTATCTGAAGCTAGTACAGTTTTCCAGGGGAGTTCCTTCCAGGGTTTTGAAAGGGAGGCTGGGGGCTTGGTGGGAGAGTCTTTGTGGAGTACCAAAAGTTAAGGATATCATTTTTTTAGAGTTAAGAAATAGCTGGTTAGACCTGAACCAGTTCTGCATGGCGTTGAAATCTTCCTGGAGGTGGGTAGCTACACTGAGTGTTGTGGGACCAGAGGTGTATAAGACAGTGTCATCTGCATACATCTGAATGGAGGAGTGGGAGCATACTGCTGGGAGGTCATTTAGAAAGATGGAGAAGAGTAGTGGACCCAGGACTGAGCCTTGGGGAACCCCTGCAGGGACAGGCAATGGGTGTGAGGTGTGAGAGGCTATTCTGACTACTTGTCTCCTGACTATGTAGTCGTGGAACCAATTAGTGGCCTGAGTAGAGAGCCCTGTGCTGGTGAGTTTAAAAAGGAGTAGGGAGTGGGAGACGGTGTCAAAGGCCTTGGCTAGGTCAATGAAAATGGCAGAGGTGATATGTCCTTTGTCCATACTCATGAAGATGTCACCTGTGACACGAAGCAGGGAGGTGGTGGTTGAGTGGGATTTACAGAAGCCCTATTGGAAAGGAGTGAAAAAGGAGGAGGCATCTAGGTACGGAGTGAGTTGGGACAGGACCAGTCTTTCCTGTAGTTTGGCCAGGATAGGAAGAAGGGAGATGGGTCGGTAATTTCCTGCGGAGGAGGAGTCACCTTCTTTTGGCAGAGGAATAACGGTAGCCAGCTTCCAGGCTGTTGGTATCTTGCCCAGAGTGAAGGATAGATTGAAAAGGTTGGCTAGAGGGGCGGCTATGGCTGGGGCGGAGAGGTAAAGCATCTTAGCGTCCATGGACGTAGGATAGTAGAACCCTTCTTTGTGGTGCCTTAATGCTTACACAAAAGATTCAGCTCACAGCAACCTTCCCCTCCACCACATGAAACAGGATGTGGCAACAAGATGGAAATCCACATATTACATGATGGAACATCTGCTAGAAACATAGGAACATAGAAATTGACGATAGATAAGGACCACTTGGCCCACCTAGTCTGCTCATTTTCCCTAACTACTGCAGTACTGCAGGCCCTACTTGATCTCTGGCTTTTACCCTCTCTTTTCTATTGCTAGGGTTCCCTTGTGCCTATCCCATGCTTTCATGAATTCCCCTACTGTTTTGCTCCACCACCTCCAGTGACAGGCTGTTCCATGTATCCACTACCAATTCCGTAAAAAACACTTCCTCATGTTACCCCCGAGTCTACCCCCCCAAGTCTCATATCATGACTCCTTGTTCTTGAAAATCTTTTTTCTGAAAGATGCAACCCTATTAATTAATAGGCAACTTTATATGGGATCAGAAACCACCGAGATTTAACTGCAACAAACTTCGATCACATTGGAAAAAAGGGGGATTTGGACTCCCCTGGTTCAAAGGCTACTTCTGGACTTTTCAAATTGCCCAAACCATTAAATGTTTTCAGAAACCCTCCCCTCACTCACCATTATGGGTTGCAATGGAATCTGCATTGTGCCCGGGAGGAGTCACTACTTCCTTTATTTTTAATCCAGTTTCCTCTAAACTAAAATCTCTCCCGACTATATCATCCTCTGTTATTTATTGGAAACTAACCCACAAATTCCTGAAATCCAATCCAACACCCTGGCTTTATGCCCCCTTATGGGGAAATCCACTGCTCACTCTAGAAGATCACCCAATTTTCTGTTGCACGTGGTAGAACAAAGGCATTTTCTTTCTTGGAGATATCTTGGACCAGAATTGACTCACTCTTAGATCGTTCTTGGACTTGCAGGCTACATGGAAACTTCCTAAACAGGACTCTGGAAGTTTGTACAGATTTGGGCATCTTATAACTCTTTCACTAGTTTAGTGTATAAGCATACTCTTCTAAACCCATACATTTCGCACTGGACTAATTTATCAGTAAAATTGAATAGCTCCATTTACAAAGACATTATTGATAATCTACCTGATCAGTCTATACAAGCCAAAAATAAATGGAGTACTCTTCTTAACTACAATATTTCAGATGCACAATGGAGTAATTGTTGGCATCTTGCACATAATACCTTTAAAGATGCCCGTAGTTCTTTAATACAAACTAAAATGCTACATCTTTGGTATAGAACCCCCTCAGTGCTTCAACGAATGGGCCTATTAAATAATAATAACTGCTGACACTGTAATTTGGCCAACGTGGATCTACTGCATAAATTGTGGTTGTGTGCTCCCAATAGTAAGCTCTGGCATAAAGTCTATTTACTTGCCTCCAGAGAAACAGGACAAAGCTGCCTTTTGACCCCAAGCTATTCCTTCTAGGCATCCTTATCCCCAATAGCTCTTTCCTCTCACATGCACATTTTAGATGGCTAAACATACTTTTTCTTCTGGTCAAACATCTGATTCTTATGAAATGGAAATCAACTCTGGTGCCTTCTCTTTCAGATGTTCTTCAAAGCCTTTCTCAGTATGCCTCCCTAGACCGATTATCTCATGTTACTCATAACCGACTCACTGTATATGACAGATGTTGGCAGGATTACTTCAAGCACATCGAATCTAGTTCTTCTAGACCCTAATTCTTAGGGATATTTAGCCCTCTTCTTATTTTGCTTTCAGATTAGGTTTTCCCGAAACTTTTGTGCACCAATATTTTCTCTTTTTTCCCCTCCTTCTTTATTTTCTCCCTCCCTCTCTCCTTCCATTCTTACTTGCTTTTTTCTCTTCTTTCTTTCCTTGCACACTTTTCTCTTATCTTTAGCTCTCCATTACTGAACATTGTTCATATTACAATATTTATCACTTTTTATAATTTACTCAATGCCCTGCCATAGCCTGCCCTAGCATTTATTTTGTATATGGTTGCCATTTCTGGTTCTATGATACCTTATTGATTGTAACCCTTCTGTTTTCCACTTATAACTTGTCTAGGTTTGTATTTTATTATCAATACATGTATATAAGGCTTCTCTAATATGTTTACCCTAAATACTGTGTTTAAGTGATATTTTATACCTTGTATGGAGGATATTCTTCTGTTGTATAAGATGTGTCCTTTCTTATATACTCAAATTTCAATAAAAAGATAATGTAAAAAAAGATACAACCCTATTGTAACTTATTTATGACCTTGAGGTATTTGCAGGTCCCTATCATATCCCCCCTCTCTCTCTCCTCTCTTCCAGGGTATACATATTGAGGTCCTCTAGTCTCTCCTTATATGTCTTTTAGTGTATTTTTGTTGCATTCTCTAAACTACCTCTACTCCATCTATATCCTTCCGGAGATGCGCCCTCCTAAACACAGTACTCCAGATGGAGTCTCTCCAATGATTTGTACAGTGGTATCAATACCTCCTTTTTCTCTTCTGGTAATACCTCTCTCTATGCACCCCAGCATCCCACTGGCTCTCCCCACAGCTTTTTCACAATGATTGGTCACCTTTAGTTCATTAGAAATGATTACTCCCAGGTATCTTTCCTTTTTGATGATTGTCAGTATCCCCTTCCAATCATGTACTCCTCTCCTGGCTTTCTGTGCCCCAAATGCATGGTTTTACACTTCTTTGCATTGACTCTTGGCTGCCACACTCTTGAACACTCCTTAAGCCTGCTTAGGTCAGTCATTTTTTCCAATACCCTGGAGTGACTTCCCTGTTGCAGATCTTAATGTCCTCTGCAAAGAGGCATACCTTCCCTTTCAGCCCCTCTGCAATGTAGCTTATAAAGACATTAAAGAGGACTAGCCCCAGAACTGATCTTTTTGGCACCCAGCTGGTCACTCTCCTCTGAATGAACTCAATTTTCCACCATCCTCTGTGTTCTATCCCTTAACCAATTTGTGACCCAGTTTACCACCTTGGGACCCACTCCCAGGCTGTCTTGCTTGTTTATAAGCCTCCTATGTGGAACAGTGTTATAGGCCTTGCTGAAATCCAGGTAGGCCACATCTGCCACACTCCTTGATCTAATTCTAAATCTAATTGTAATTTATTGTAACTGGCATGTATGAATGTGAAAGGTCACCATTGTGAATGAGTTTTTAACTCAATGGTTTAAAACTTTATAAATAAACAAACAGAATTCCCTGGTCACCCAGTCAAGGAAATCTATCAGATTTGGTTGACATGACCTTTCCACTGTGAATGCACACTGCCTAGGATCCTGTGATCTGCTGGATTCAAGATATACAGTCCCCGCCACTTATAGAGCCCACGCTTTAATCTGGCAATTGTTTTTTCTTGGCAAATTCTATTTTCCACTTGCCACATACATAGATTTCAATAATTTATTTCGTTTTTGTTAACCGGATCAGATGTGCTAGCCAAAGTTGACTATTTTCAGGCACGACCCGACACAATAAAAATGCGGGTTATAATGATCTATGCCTGCCTTCTATTCTGGGCAGATTAGCTGCTACTTTACTGTAGCTAGTGTCAGTGATCAAAATGGATTCAAATGCCGAAGTGCAAAATAACATTAACTAGCAGCTAATCTGCCCTAAATAGAAGGAGGGCATAACACCTATTAACTGCTAAGTGGTCCTGGCTACAGTACAATCTGTAACTGTGAACAGAAGGAAGGGTGGCTCTCATGGTGTGCTCCTTTCTGATGTGAGAGTCCTCTAAAAAAACAGATCATGCTGCAACTAAATCCACTGCTGAACTACTGCATCTTCACTTACATTACTCCGAGGGTCACTAGGTTGCTGTTTGTTTAAGACATAGAGGGAATTAGTCTCTCAGTGCCTAATTGAGGCTTTAGTGTTTAGCCATGGCTTTAATGTATTTTTTGTTTTTCGCCATGTTTGCACCACAGCCACCAGCAGAAGGAAGGAAGGAAGGATTGGGTGGGGTTTTGTGTATAACGGAGGCTGTACTGTAAAGCCTTCTGATCAGAAGAACCACAATTATACCTATAAATCTACCATGTATGCAGGTGTAAGCCCCCCACCCCTGCCTTTTTGCAAACGACAGGTGGTATGCTGTTGAAGCTGACAGCAGTACCAGGTGGGGACTGGGTTCAGGGAGGACTAGGTTACTCAGCACAAGGGCTAGGTTTGGCTACTCTGCACAGGGGCACCCAAGTAAATCCGAGCACAGGAAGCAATAACTGTAATGTCCAATACCAGGAATGGGATTCTAAAGTGTGGCTTTTATTCACATCCAAACTGAACAAACAAAGCATAGACAGACCCCCACAGGGCTACATTCCTGGTAATGCAGATTAAGAGAAACAGAAACACTTCTTCAACACTTCAGCCCTCAGGCTCAGAACCCACCTGGCATACAGCCCGGACTTGCACGCTGCTTTGGGTACACAGCCCGACTTGTACTCTATTTGGGAATTTCCCTGGCTCGGCTTGCCTGCCGGTCACTCGAACACCTTCCATTTGACATGGACACATTTTCCGGTGGCTCCCCAAACCACCTTAGAGCCTTCGACTCCATAAGGGAAACTTCCTTTTAATCCCATATCTGGGTACTTTCCTCAGCACTGACCAAGTGCCTGAGGGAAAGTAAAAAGGCCACAGATCAAATCCGTAGAGGTGAATTTGGTTACTACTGATGGGGGGGGGGTCTCCCACCTCTCACTTCCACAATTCATACCCGGCCATTTCTCTGGACATTAAACATCTCTTTCTGAAAAGCTTGGCAATGTAGATTAAAGGGTAAATGCATAGCACATTTCCTCTACATGTCTTGGCTTTCCCCTTGCACTAGACTTTAACATACTTAAACATCTCTTTCTGAAAAGCTTGGCCGTGCAGATTAAAGGGTAAATGCATAGCACATTTCCTCCACATGTCTTGGCTTTCTCCTTGTGCTGGACTTTTACTTGACTTAGCCATTACTCTAGGCCTCTCCCTTAAGCAGTCCAATCCCCACTTTACAACAGTTCAGGTGAAAACAGGCCCATATAGGAGCAGACTCACCCCTTTGGTTGCAGGTGCCCCACGGGCATCCTGACAGCTTCTGGTGCCACAGCACAACTTGGAACAAGGCAGCTTCTTCCCAGCCGAACCCGGAGGGTTGCCCCTGGAATGACAGGCAAACCTTTTACCCCCATCCCCTCAGGGATGGGGCACAGAGACCTGTAACAGTGGTCTCCACCACTTCATGAACAGCTTACTGTATTCCTCTTTTGGTGGAAACACACACTTCCCCTAACAGTAGCACTATATAAGAGCTTTAGGCTCCAAGAGTCTGTGCACAGACTGCTGTGCTCCTCTCTTCAAGACTGCTCACACACAACTCCCCTCAAAAACTCCCAACATTCTAACCTAACTCCCAACTGCAGATTCCAGTGTGGATCATGCAGCTGTGAGAGTTCTATGGTGATGTCATCCCTCAGTCTCAGCTGAGACTGAGAACAGAGTGAGACAGTGTGAAATCCATTTAACTGGAGTTTCACAAGCTGCCTTGCCTGCCTTCCACTAGGTCTTACTGGGATTCTAGTGACCCCAGGTAACAGGGAGGTTACACAGGTATACTCACTGGAGCCGCCAGGCGGAAGGAAGGAAGGAAGGAAGGAATTGGGGGAGGTTTTCTGCTGTTTTATGCAGGTACACTATCGATGATGATGATGATGATTATACAGCAAATACAGGCTGTAGAAGCTTGGTGACCACTACTAATGCCTTTATTTTTATTTAAAAAACTATCTATGGTTACAGCACCCACTCCCTATAATGGGCAAAATCTGCTTGCACAGATGTGCCCATTATAAGTGGCTTACACAGTACCACAATCCTTTCCTTTAGCAGTGATTCCATTAATTTCCCCACCTCTGAGGTCAGGCTGACTGGTCTGTAATTGCCAGCATCCTCCCTGCTCCCACTTTTGTGGAGAGGGACTACATCTGCCCTCCTCCTCCAGTCCTCCAGAACCACTCCTGTTTCCAGTGATTTGTTGAACAGGGTTGCTAGTGGTGCTGCGAGCACCTCTCTAAGCTCCTTTAGTATTCTTGGATGTATCCCATCTGGCCCCATTGCCTTGTCCACTCTCTGTTTTGCTAGTTCCTTTAGGACTCTCCTTCATAAATGGACTGGTGTCTGCCTCCCTCTCATCAATGCTCCTGTCGCTAGAACAACAGAAGACTGTCTACCAGTATACTGTAGAGCATGGTGTTGGCAGCGGAGATGTAAACATCAGCCCAAATCAGTGCTGTCTGATGGGGACCATCTGCACTGTACTGTAGCCCTTTGAGGAGACCATAAGAGTGGTTAGTACTGATGCAGCAGGTCTAAGCCAGGTACCTTCTCCATTGCCCTCATTAACCTGCAACTTCATTTTCATTTCATTTCATTTTATTTTTTATACTTGTAAATCTGATGAGCAAATCTGCCCTTTTCCACAGATGACAAGTTACAACAATAAAAAGAACATTTAAGACAATATAACAACATACAATACAAAATGTCAAATACATGTAATTTAACACTTACCTCCTAGCATATGCTCAACAAATACACTCAAACATATTAACAATCCATTGCTTAAGATGAAATTTGTAACAAGAGATGGTTTTACACTCAACTGGGTCAATAGGAACCAAATTAAAAAATATGGGTGCACGGTACAAAAGTGACCTTGGGGCAATATATTTTTTTAACAGATGGTAATTTGAATACAAATTTACTCTGAGACCTGGTACTGCAAACATGAAGGGGCCTGGGCAAAAGGTCTGAAACTGACACTGGTAAAAGCCCATTTATGATTTTAAATAAAAAGACTTCTATTTTATAAGAAATTCTATCCAACAAAGATAGACACTCAGAAAATTTGTATAGATGACAATGATGTGTACGATAAGATGCACTTAGCATAAACCTCAATATTGAATTATAGGTAACCCTCAAATTATTCAAAACTGTAATCTTGGTTGAAGAATAAACCAATAAACCATAATCAAAAACACTTAAAAGAAAACTATAGGCTAAAAGCCTACAAGAATCAACAGTTAAAAAGGCTTTTGCATGATATAGAAGACCTAATCTTTGATGGATAACCTTTTTTAGATGTTTAATATGTGAATCGAAAGATAATCCACTATCCATAACTATTCCCAGATATTTAAAATTTTCAACCAACTCAATGGTAACCCCATCCCTGTCCTTAACTGGAATAAATTCATCGTCAGTTCTCCTAGGTCTACCTGAGAAAATCATGAATTTAGTTTTTTTTAATTCAAAACCATATGGTTTGAACTCAACCAGTCTTGAAAATAATCAAAATCAGTCTGAACATCATTAACTATTGCACTTAAATTAATTCCTTCTCTATACATAACTGCATCATCTACGTATAAGATCATGGATGTTTTTGAACAAACACTTGGAGCAGAATTAACAAATAAAGAAAAAATAAGGGGGCTCAGGATAGAACCCCACTCTGCATCACAATTGTTTTGGAAAAACTATCACCAATGAAGGTCCTAAAGGCCCTATTTGTAAGGTAGTCAGAAAACCATCTGTCTGCCTCAGCTGAGAAATGCAAATTTGTTAGTACTAAAGGCACTAAAGCATGATCTACTAGGTTGAAGGCCTTGGTGAGGTCCACAACTAAAGCTCCCACAGAGTGCCCTTTATCAAGGGCACACTGTATGTGGCTAGTGAACCTCACCAAGGCTGTCTCAGTATTATGATTTGCTTTAAACCCATGTTGACAATCAGTCAACATTTGATATTTAGTAAGATACTCTAAAGTTTGATCCAAAGCTTTCCTTTCCAAAATTTTTGATATGGGATTCAACAAAGAAATAGGTTGATATTAGGTATAATCTGAAGGTTGCCATTTTTCAGGATTGGTTTAATGGTGGATAACTTCCAATTTTGAGGAAAACGCATTTTTTTAATCAACTATTAAAAATCAAGGACAAGAGATAGGAAAGGAAAAAAGGAATACCTAACCTAATAATTCCATAATCAATTCCATAATATCCCACACTAGGTCAGGGGTCATTTTTAAGAATATAATCCTTTACTGACTCTGGTGTAACGGACTCAAATTTAAATTCATCATGACAATGTTTCAAATCAGTTTGTAATCTGCTATGATCATAACCCAATATTTTATAACTACCAAGGTCCCCAAAATATTGATTAAACAATTCTGCCACTGAATTAGAATCACTAACAGGATGGCCATTATGTTGTAAAGTAATGTCAGTCATCTTTTTTCCTCTACCAATCAATTCATTCAAAGTACACCAGGTTTTCCTAGAATCCACAAACTAACTCCTTTGTTCAGAGAGAAAAAAAGGTCTCTTTGCACTCCTAACTTTGGATTTACATTTATTCCTCAAGGATTTGTACCTCTGTAAGGTAACAGGGTTTTTATTTTTCTTATATTGCTTCCAAATCTTATCTCTAGATCTCATAAGGAGAAAGAAATCTTGGGTCAACCACTTTTGCTTATTGGCTCTAATTTTCATTTTCCTTAAAGGTGCCACCCTGTTAACAATTTCAGAGAAAAACCCTTTGGAATTAATCCAAAAGTGAATCCAGATCACCAAGAGAATCAAACAACGACCAATCAAAATCAGTACAAACAGTTTCAATATAATCAGATGTTAAATGAGAAAGATTTATTGATTCAGTATACCTTGGTAGATTCCCCTTTACCTTAGTGGACCAGTTACAGAATACTGGACAGTGGTCACTCATCACATCGGGCAGGACCCCAGACTTAGTAATCCTATCAGGGTGAGTGACCACAATCTAGTCCAAAACTGTTACAACACTCGTTTTATAATTAGGTCTAGTTTCACCTTCAATAATTTCACAAGCCCCCAAATCTAATAGAAACTCAGGAATACCATTTGTTAAATCTAAGGACCAATTACAATTGAAATTACCCAACAAAATCCATTCCCTATTAAATGGCAACCCACTACGAAATGTTGTTATTAATTCCATCCCTGACTCAATTTTTCCTGGAGGAATATAAATAGTACTTATAGTAAGTTGTTTATCTTGACCAAACAATACATTAATAGATGCCATTCCACAACCCAGGCCATCCAAAGGACAACCAAGGGTAGAGAAATGAAATCTCTCCTGAACAAAAACCAAGGCGCCTTCCCCCCACATTTCCCAACTCTGTCAAATCGATGGTGTTTAAATTCCATTAAGGAAACTTCTCCATCCAAGATATTACTATTCAGCCAAGTCTCAAATAAAATAATTATGTCAAAATCATTGCACTCAACCCAGGCAGCAAACTGAGTCCATTTGGCCAACAAACTTTGCACATTAAGATGAACAATCTTAAGAGTGGAGCCAAAATACCTCTGGTTATTGACTGAACTCTGTATGGCCATAGAACCAAAATCAATGGAGCAGCTTGGGCCTGGGTGTGGGTGTACTGAGCCTGACATTAATAACAACATAACTAACAGCCTCCTAAACTGAACAGTATTTTCAAACATAACTTCATGTCTGAGTAACCATATTTTTTTTATACCAATTTGAGCAATGTTATTCTTAAGTAGAGACCATAATACATCGTTACAAAAATGAGAATTAAATACAATAAAATTTGAGTATCTAAAAAAGCATCCAAATGGATGCATATCAAATGAATCATTAAACGCATTCATGTCCCAATGTGTTGCAGAGCCATCATACTCATTCACAGCCTTAATACCAAGACTATGATGAATACAAAGGCAACTGCAAAACACAAGCCATCCCAATAAAATTGACATTATAACACCTGTTTAACACTTAGGGGAAATCAAACTCAACTTCTAGTTCTGACCTTTCTCCCAGATAAAATTCTGTCTAGGAGTGGCACTTGCACCACTCAGAATGCTAGCGCTTGCGACCAGCACGGTGATTTAAACCCCCAAACCCCACCTTCAGCAGTGATGTAAGCATTCAGCTCCCCGAGCCCCCTACAAGCAAATAGAATGGCAATGTCCCGAACATAAATCAAAAAACTGGCACAGTCTCTCACACTTGCAGTCTTCCTTCGGGCTTTGTGCAGGGGAAATCCTCTTCAGTGAACAACAATAGCAGCAGGCAAATGCGATTAAAGATATGGCAGTCTAGCCACTTGTGAGCGGCACAGTGATTTAAACTCCCAAACCCCACCTTCAGCAGTGATGTAAGCATTCAGCTCCCTGAGCCCCCTACAAGCAAATAGAATGGCAATGTCCCGAACATAAATGAAAAAACTGGCACAGTCCCTCACACTTGCAGTCTTCCTTCGGGCTTTGTGCAGGAGAAATCCTCTCGAGCAAGCAACAATAGTAGCAGGCAAATGTGATTAAAGATATCTCAGTCTAGCTGCTTGCGAGTGGCGCAGTGATTTAAATGCCCAAACCCCACCTTCAGCAGTGATGTAAGCATTCAGCTCCCCGAGCCCCCTACAAGCAAATAGAATGGCAATGTCCTGAACATAAATGAAAAAACTGGCACAGTCTCTCACACTTGCAGTCTTCTTTCGGGCTTTGTGCAGGAGAAATCCTCTCGAGCAAGCAACAATAGCAGCAGGCAAATGTGATTAAAGATATCTCAGTCTAGCTGCTTGTGAGCGGCACAGTGATTTAAACCCCCAAACCCCGCCTTCAGCAGTGATGTAAGCGTTCAGCTCCCCGAGCCCCCTACAAGCAAATAGAATGGCAATGTCCCAAACATAAATGAAAAAACTGGCACAGTCTCTCACACTAGCAGTCTTCCTTCAGGCATTGTGAAGGGGAAATCCTCTCAAGCAAGCAACAATAGCAGCAGGCAAATGCAATTAAAGATATGGCAGTCTCTTCTTCATATGAAAACCCAATATGGGGAAAAGGAGGATACTGCTGCTCTCAGTCTAGTAGAAAAGATACAATCACATTTCTGGAATGACACAGACATTTCACAAATGCATAGAAATTACCGCTGTATCCTGGCCACTGTCTTGGACCCTCATTTCAAAGACACATTGGAAACATTCTTTATTGTACAAGAATGCAATAAGGATCAGTAGTCCTATAAAGTCTTTTTTAAACATCTGGTCTCTGTACATATGGAACAAAACAAGAACAGGGAGACAAATAGAACAGAAGAACAACACTTGTCACCATCCCTTGTTGCAATCACAGTGATAGGCCATGTCAACAAGAGGGAAGAAAGAAGATGCCAGTGTGTTTCTACAGCTACTGAACATCACAGAAGTCACAGGTTTTTTTCTCCAAGTCAACCTGCTACTAGTGCTGCTGCTGCTGCACCCTCCAGAGAGATAGCAGTCAATGACAGACAACTACAGGAATGACTGTCTGACTATGGCTTGATGAAAATCAAGGCAAGTCACTTTCTGACACAGTGATACCTGAGATGTCAGCAAACTAAATGGTGCAAGATTACCTGGATAGGAACACGCCACTAGCAGAAGGAGATGAGCCTTAATTACACTGGTGCAAAAAAAAAACCTTGCCCGCTTTGACAGATAGCTGTTGAGTAACTCAGTTACTCACCTGCAAATACTGTATGTACTTAGAGAGGATGTTCAGTACTGCAGGCAATATTGTCACCAATAGGAGAACATGCCTTTTGACCCACAAAGTAGAGATGCTCACATTTTAAAAAATTATTCTGCCCTTTTTTCCGAACCCTTTTTGCCACGTTTTATGGAGGATAAATCTCATACAATTCCAGCTGAGATAAAGACAGAGAAGGAGGAAGAGATGGATGAGGAGGGCTTCTGTGTTGACATTTGAACCAGTAGCCTAGACACACACTCTGGGATATTGCAGTGTTGTTTTCATTCAGTTAACATTTGTTAAATTTTTGCCAGGTCTGTGCATGCCAAATTAATAATTTTTGGGGCAATGTTGCCTATGACACCAGTGCATACAATACTTAGCCATAGCATAACTGCAAGCCTTGTCCATGTGTGGCACTGTCCCAATGGGCACACACTTTTTGGAACCCCAGTAGCTCACATTGTGGAATGCTGCACTGTTGTCTTCACTCATTTATTTTTTGGTATAATATTTGCTCAATTTTTGCCAGGCCTGCACAAATCAAATTAAAGGACAACTATGCCTTAATATCTTGTAAATTACTTGTTTCCTTGTCCACAAGCAACTCTTTTCCAGTAGCTGATGGCATATATGTGTATGCTTTAGTTTGTTTTCACTGTTCATGCTAGTCCCTTCTAATTTCCTGGCAGTCTCCATTTTATGGCTGTTGAACTCTCATTGCCCATCAGTATATTATAATAATATGATGGCACAGCTCCCATTTATAATATGGATCTCTATGCTGAAAGTACAACCATCCTGGAAAAAAACCTCTGGAAACACACAAATTGAAAGCAATTTAAAGGGGAAAACCCTGTACTGCAACTCAGTTTACAAAGCTAACTGAAGATAAATGCGGTATTTCACACATTGCTGCAACTTGTTTTGTTGGAATCTAATTAAGTAGACATGCATACTGTGGAGTCTAAAGGGTTCGGACACATCAGATTCTCATAGGATAATGCAGATCTCAGGGACAATGAGATTTCAATAATCAGAAAGTGGAGATCCCCAGGATAGTTATAGGGACTAGTATACACAGTGAAAATGGACTAAAGCATTTGCATATATCCCTAACAGCCAAAGCAAAAGAGTTATTTGTTAACACGGAAACAAGATTCATTTTACAAGATATGAGCGTGTAGTTTTCCTTTAATAATTTTTGGGGCAATGTTGTCCATGAAGTAGTGTGCCCAACATTTACCCATTGAATAACAGGAAGCCTTGTCGATGTGTTGCACTGTTCCAATGGGCATTCAGTTTCCAGAATCATTGGTAAACACTGTGGGATGCTGCACTGTTGTCTTCATTCATTTCTTTTTTGGATACCACTACCCACTTAATACCACAAATGCCACCAACAGCTTAATCTGGTTCAATTTCAGTTTGTTATCATCTGTATCCCCCTGCTCGAACTGCACTGGCTGCCGGTTCAGTGGCAGATCACCTTTAAGGTTGGGTTACTGACCTATAAAGCCCTACACGAACAGGGACCGCGGTATCTTCAGGATCTTCTTGTTCCCTACTGTCCCTCTCGCTCACTCCGCTCCACCGATGAGGGATTGCTAGAGGTTCCCTGGGTTCATTTAAAAACCTCTGGAGCTCGGGCTTTTTCTTATGCTGCCCCTACCCTGTGGAACTCTCTACCTCATCGGATACGAGGCTGCCTGACCGTTGAGAGTTTTAAGTTAGAATTGAAAACTTATTTATTTAAACAGGCATATGGAGAGTGATTTTATTGTTTTTATTGTAATCATATTGTTATTGTTGTTGTATGTTATATGTATGTATTTTAATTGTGTATTTGTACAGCGCTTTGGCTTTGAAAAGCGCTTAAAAAATAATTTTTTTACTAACTTACTTACTTACTTACCCCTGGTCACCCCTGAAAAAGGGACTTCAAGTCTCAGGTGGCCTACCAGGTCAACAAAATTCAGTAAAATAGTGTTTGCTTAATTTGTGCCAGGCCTGCACAGGCCAAATTAATAATTTTTGGGGCAACATCACCCATGAAACCAGTGTGTACAACATTTAGCCATGGCATAACTGGAAGCCTTTGTTGTCGAGGCACAGGTTAGGAAGCATAGGGAAAACCCAGGAGCAGTTGTAAAACTCCACAAAACTGTTTATTTGTAGTTGCAGTAACATAAAATAAAATAAACCTGTTCAGAATAACTATGTACAGAAGAAAAAACAAAATATTTCTTGTAAAATCTCCCCTTGCAGCTCAGCTTAGCTGTTTTATAAGTCTTTTCAACCCCCATCCTTAGCAAGCATCCTGTCTTTGCCAAATGTTCTGTTCTCGTAAATATCAGGCAGGATCTGCTAGAACACAGAGAGCTACCTGAGGACCCCTTTTTGCAGCTTTGGAAAAAAAAAAGGCCTTAACATTTGTACTCAAGTAACCTCTAGTTTTCTACAATGATCTCAAATTATAAATATATACACATTTCAACAGTAATACTAAATATTTTCTAAACAAAAGTGATCCCTTTATCAGTTTCATTCCATACAGTGATTAGTACATATTTTTATATTAGCAAATATGCAAGGGAGGAAAACAGACAGCAAGAGAAAACTGTGAGACAGTGAGAGGCAAAGAATTGTGAGACTGTTCGGGTTGATCAAATCCGAGGTCTCACAGGAAAATTTGGTTGTGCAACCAGACAGAGAAGAGACAGAAAAGGAAGGATTCTTGCATTTAACACTTTCTCCATGACAAATGGGGCAGAGTCCTATACTACCCTGTCAAAGCCTTGTCCATGTGTGCCACTGTCCCAATGGGCACACAACTTTTGGAACCCCAGCAGCCTACACTATGGGATGCTGCACTGTTGTCTTCACTCATTTCTTCTTCAGATTAAAGTTTTCCCCAATTTTTGCCAGGCCTGCACAGGATGAATAAATAATTTTTCAGGAAATGTTGCCAATGAAACCAATGTGTACAATACTTAGTCATGGTATAACTGGAAACCTTGTCAATGTGTTGCACTGTCCCAGTGGGCACACAATTTTTGGAACCCCAGTAGCACCCAATGTGGGATGCTGCACTGCTGTCTTCACTCATTTCTTTTTATGTTGGCTTGCGTGTGCATGTGCAAGCAACATCTTGTGGTAGTAGCACTGTAGTAGCACTTTCAAAGGTGTGTCAGTATTGTGGCAAATCCAGGGGATGCTTTAGTCATTGTGTCCCTCTGCTACCAACCAGTGAGCATGCTGCCGATGACAGCTGTTTCAGAGAGTGCCACCAACTTGAAACAAATCCGCCACTGCAATGAGAGACAGGCTCAACATTGCAGTGGCAGATCTGACACACCTCCATTAGGTGCCATTCCTGGTGAAACATTTCAATAAACATGGTGGCGGCTTTCACTGTCCACCTCTCACAATCCCTAGAAAGCTGACTTTGGGGGTGCCCAATTCCCCTGTCGGCATGCCCCCTCCCCAGTTCAGTTTGTTTGCCGATGGGGGTGCCCAATCCCCACTGACATAATGTTCCCCGAGTTCAATTTGTCTGCTGACGGGGGGGGGGCCCAATTCCCCTCGGCATCATGGACCTCCCAACACACACTTTCTTTGCTGATGAGGTGCCCAATCCCCATTGGCTTCAGTCCCCCCAGTGTGCCCAAATGTATTTATGAAACCTATAAAAAAAAAACTTCCCCCAACGTTTTTTTTTTGTTTTTTTTGGCTCTGTAAACCAGAAAGCATCCCTTGTTGTCACGTTACCCACCTCCTCCAACCTGCATCCACCCTCTGTGCACCCCACCTCCCTGCACCCCTTCACCCCATACTTACCTCCGGAGGCCCGGCATTGCGATCTTCGGTGGAGTGGGAGACGTCTGAACTCTTCAAAAGCCGACCGTGACTGGAAGAAAATCATGGTAAGCTGTATAATGGCATCAATGGGGGGGGTGTTAACTTAGGTGGATATCGCAACCATTTTTTGACTTTTGGGCCCAAATTTTCAACATGGGGTTCTTGGGACCCCACCTCATGAAATCGGTCACTGTTACATCATTATTCAGTCCCGAAAGGTGATTTTGCGGTGACTGCATGGAATCACTTTTTGGGACTGATTAATGAAATGACAGTGCCCCTGTTCATGAGGTGGGCTCCCAAAAAGCCTATGTTGCAAATTTGGTGAAAACATTCCCCAAAATGAGTTTGTTACAAGCATGCCTTGTGCAGTTTCCATGCACGCTCGTAACTTCAAGAATTTTTAATATTTTCACTCCAGATTTTCAAGATTGGCATTTGTTCACACCTCCATAAGAACAGTGCAGCTGTCATTTTTCCTATCCTGCCCAAAATGTGTTTTCGCACATCTGGTGCACAATGGCACTGTCACTGTGAGAAATTAACATTCAGGGCAGATTAAGAAAATCACAGTAACAGTGTTCATGAGGAGATGGCCCAAAAAGCCCATGTTGCAAATTTGGTGAAAAAATTCAAAAAAATGTCTGCGTTACCTGCGTGCGTTGCACAGTTTCTATGCACAGTCGTAACTTAGCCAATTTTTTATATTTTCACTCCAGATTTTTAACATTGCCATTTTTGCGCACCTCCTTATGAACAGTACAGCTGTCATTTTTTTTCATCTTGCTTGAAACATGTTTTCCCACCTGTGGTGCACAATGGGTGCGGTCACTGTGCGAAATCAACTTTCAGGGCAGAGTAACAAAATCACAGTGCCACTGTTCATGAGGAGAGGTTCCAAAATGCCCATGTTGAAAATTTGGTAAAATTTCCCAAAATGACCGCATTACGGGTGTGCTTTGAGCAGTATCTACACACGCTCGTAAGTTTGCAAATTTTTCATATTTTCTCTCCAGATTTTCAACATTGCCATTTTTTTACAACTCCTCATGAGCAGTATAGCTGTCATTTTTGCCATCTTACCCAAAATGTGTTTCCACACCTGTGGTTCCCAGTGTTGCGGCTGCCGTGTGAAATCACCTTTCAGGATTGAGTAAGGAAATGATAGTGACACGGTTCATGAGGTGGGGTCCCAAAAAGCTAGTGTTGAAAATTTGAAGTGAAAATATCAACAAACATCCGGGGCATTAAGGTTTCCAACCATACACCCACCTATAGAGACTGACAGGCATCAGGGACTTAACTTGGGTATGTTGGCCACAATGTTCATAAAATTCTGCCCCCTCCTACCACCCTACAGCCACTGGCAGGCATTGAGGTGTGCATTGGGTTCTGTCACCCTAATGTTCACCCCATTCTCCTATATTGCACCCATCTCAGCTTATTTCCTTATGGAATGGGGTGAGCATAAGAGCAGAAGACCCCAATGCACATCCAAACACCTGTCGCTCTTTGCAGGGTGATGTGAGATGGAATGGCGTAAACATTATGACTGACCCAAAACCACACTCCCAACACCTTTCAGTCTCTGTGGGGGGGGGGTGTTGGCATTACTTCAATACTTCATTGCCATTCCTATTTTGCATTTCTAACTCCTGCACTACCAATGCTAGTGCCAGCAAGTAAACATTCAACATTGACAAATGCTTGTTTGGATTAGTGTTTGCTCAATTTGTGCCAGGCCTGCGAAGGCTGAATTAATAATTTTGGGGGCAACGTTTCCCATGAAATCAGTGTGTACAACATTTAGCCATGGCATAACTGGAAGTAAATTTTTTGAACTGGTAGCCCTCAATCTAGCCCACTGCATTATCCTGTTGTTTTTTTGGATGGTTCATCAGCACCGTTGCTCACATTACTCATTATCCCATTGCCTAATGCTTTTCAGTGGTCAAACCATTGCAAACTAGTTTGCCACTAAGAGAACATTTGTGAACTTTTCACAGTTCAACAAGTTTGTGAGGTTAAAGTTCGGGGGGCTTCATACATCTCTAATTTTCAGCAGTATGGTGTCCAATTAAGTTTCCAAGGACATGTTGCCATGCTTGGTGGACTTAGTGGCTGATCCCACCCCCACACTCTTGCTGTAGCCCTGGGCTATGCGGCCTAAGATGTGGATTATTTGGGCAGCATTTTCTCTCATAGTAAGCAGAAATGAGTGATGTTCTGAGTTCCTTCTGCCTTTTTCTGCTTTTTAGGTGTTACCTTTCTGGCTTTCCCTTTTTTGTTGGAGTGGGGTGGTGATAGATTAGCAGTCTGGGTGGTGTTTAGCAATGCTGCTGCTGGCTTAGAACGAGTGCCAGTAAATGGTTACTAGTCAACAACCACCTTGGAACCCTCTGCAATGTATATATCTAATGTTTTTAAAAATATATAGCAAATCAGGGGGGCGAGGGGGTTCACACTAGGCTCAAGGATCTGCACGACACCTCGGAGTGTGAAATAATCAGCTATGACAGGAACAGTCTCAATGGACTACAGTATGTAGAGGTTAGCACCAAACAGTAATTACTGAAAGACACAAGCCTACATTCAGTGAACTACATTCATTTCAATGTAAAAACAGTAGAAATGGAACAGCTCACCCACAGCAACTGTGTCCATAAGGCAGAGACTGGCATTTGCTGTAATATAGCTTGCCACGTCTGGGTTAGGGTAATGGAAACAACAAATTTATCCAATTCATGCAACGATACAAGGATGTGAAAGAACTGGCAGTACAGCAGACTCAAAATTACATATGAACATATGAACACATGAAAATTGCCAGTAGATGCAGGCCCTAGATTCTACTGAGTCTTCTCAAATGTGCAGCTGCCTGTGTTTTACTTACTCTGCAGCTGCCCTCCCACCTCCCTGTTCAGTAGTGACCTTCCCCTGACCCTGTCTCACCCCCTCTTAAAACTTGCCACTGACTTTAACATTAACACTTCCTCCAGCAGTGAGTTCCTGCCATCTACCACCCCTTCCGTGAAGTAGTGTCTTCTCATCTCCCTCTTGAAATTCCCCTTCTCCAATATTTGACTATGCCCCCTAGTGTTTCTCCCTCCCTTTAATCTAAAACCTCTCTAATCTCTGCACTAACCCTGTTTATGCCCCTGATATATTTGAACATTTCAATCATACCTCCTCTATCCCTCTTATCCTCCTGGGAGTACATGTTGAGCTCCCATAGTCTGCCCTCATAGGGCCTGTCCTCCATTTCTGTGATCATTCTGGTGGCTATAAGCTGGACCCCCACAAGTAACTTGAGATCTTTCTTTAAATAGGGCCGTCAGAACTGCATGCAGTACTCAGGGTTTGGTCTGACTAGAGACCTGTACAGTGGTAGGATGACCTCCATCCTCCATGAGGTGATTCCCCTGGCAATACATCCCAACATCTTGTTAGTCTTAGCTACTTCCCTCCACACTGAGCTGAATGGTTCAGTTGCCCTGTGCTCATCACCCCAAGATCTTTCTCCTCTTCTGTAGTGGATAACTATATGCCCGCCCACAGTCTGTAGCCAAATGTTTAGATTCTAGCTCCCATGTGCATAATCTTACACTTCTTTGCATTGACACCCAGCTCCAGGTGTCCAACCAATGTTCAGGTTTATCTAGGTCCTCCTACTGTACTAGCCCTCCCTCTGCACTATCCAACACTGCACCAATATTTGTGTCATCTGCAAATAGGTTTATCTTATTGCTAACCTCATTTGTGATGTTGGCAATAGCCCTGTGGAATCCCACTTGTTACAGCTTTTGGAGATGAGAGTTCCCCCTTACCACCACCATCTGCTGCCTATCCTGCAGCCAGTTTCTGACCCACTCCACCATCATTATCTCCCCTACCCCTAGATGACCCAGTTTGACAACCAGTCTCCCATGTGGCACTGAATCAAAGGCCTTGCTGAAGTCCAAGTACAGGACATCCACTGCCTGGCCTCTGTCAATTGCCCATGTAACCCAGTCATAGATGTCAACCATGACTGTCTGGCAGAATCAACCTGAGACAAGCCCATGTTGCCTGCTGTCCTGGAGTCCATTCTTCTCCAGAAAGGCTACCAGTCCCTCCTTGAGAATAGACTCCATGAGCTTCCTCATGGTGGATGTGAGGCTGACTGGCCTATTGTTCCCTGCCTCGTCCTTGGGCCCACTTTTATGGATAGGCACCATGTGTGCCATCCTCCAGTCTTGGGGCATGCAACCAGTCATCAGGGAGGTGCTAAACAAGTCTGTCAGTGGTCCTGCCAGGATTTCTGCCATCTCCCTCAGTACCCTGGGGTGGATGCAATCTAGGCTTGGTGCGTTGTCCACCCTCAGGGCTCTAAGACTTTCTAGTACTCTGCTCTCTGAGATTTCCCTCTGTAAGTTCTGCCCCCCTCCCCATTCCCACTGATGCCTTCTCTTGTGGCAATGGCCCCAGCTTCTCCTGGTAAAAACAGAGTAGAAGTAGTCATTGAACACTTCTGTCTACTCCACCCTGTTCTCCATCCACCCCTCATCCACTTTGATCCTAACAATTTAATCCTTATCAGTTCTCTTCTCTCTTATGTACCTGAAGAAATCCTTCTCCCTTTCTTCTATCCCTTGTGCAAGCCTAAGCTCTCTTGCTACCTTGGCTGCCCTTACCAATCTGCTCACTTCCTATGATTTCTTCTCTTGCTCCTGACTTGTAGAAAAACAGTCCACATTTCAAAATACCAGAAAACAATAAACTGGTGATACAAATGCACAATCGAGCAAGCTGGACAGAAGTGAGAGAGAATACACTTATGTATCGACTAAGCAGTCATCATCAGAGTGTTTTTTTTATGTTGTCTTGTGCATGCACAAGCAATATTTTGTGGCAGTAGGAGATGGTATTATGAGAAATGCAGAGCTGTGTCAGTTTTGGCAAATGCAGGGAATGCTTTAGAAGGTCTTTCACCAATTAGCGAGGATGCTAACAGTGACACAAGTTTTATGCAGTGCCACCAACTTGAAACAAACTTGCTGCTGCAATCAGAGACAAGCTCATCATGCAGCAGCACAGATGACACATCTCCTTACGTGCCTTGTCTGGTGAAACATTTCAATAAACATGGTGATGGCTTGTGCTGTCTGCCTCTCACTAACCTTAGAAAGTCAACTTCGGGGGTGTCCATTCCCCTGCTGGCATGTTTAATACACCCCCAAGATTGTATGACACACTGGGAGCCCACCCCAGTGTGCCTCTGTGGTGTTCATAAGTTGACCACATTGGCATGCTCCTGCCCCCGCCCCACCAACAGTGTGGCCAACATCATGCCCCCAAAGTCATGGGGCACACTGGGAGCCCACCGCAGTGTGCACATTTATTTTCTTACACCTGTAAAGAAAGAAAACCATCTGCAGTGTTCCTTTTTTTTTAAAGTACCCTGAAACAAAAAAAGGTCCCTCGCTGTCTGTGGCATCTCCTCCACCAACCTGCACTCACCCTCTGCACACCTCACCTCCCCACACCCCCCTCACCCCATACTTGCCTCTGGAGGTCAGTGCCACGATCTTCAGTGGAGTGGGAACACGTCTGCACTCTTCAAAGCCAACCGCAAACTGACGAAATGTCAGTAAACTGTATAATGGCATCAATGGTGGAGGTTTCAACTTAGGTTGATATCTCTGCCATTTTTTGACTTTTGGCTCCAAATTTTCAACATGGTGTTCTTGGGACATCACTTCATGAAATCAGTCACTGTCATTTCGTTATTCGGTCACGAAAAGTGATTTAGCAGTCACTGCATGGAATCACCTTTTGGGACTGATAAACAAAATGATAGTGCTACTGTTCATGAGGTGGGCTCCCAAAAAGTCTATGTTGCAAATTTGGTGAAAAATTTCAAAAAAAAATGACTGTGTTATGAGCATGCATTGTGCAGTTTCCACGCATGCTCATAACTTCGAGAACTTTAAATATTTTCATTCCAGATTTTCAACATTGCCATTTTTCACAACTCCTTATGAATGGTATGGCTGTCATTTTCACATCCTGCTCTCGAATGTGTTTTTGCACATCTGCGACAACAAAAGTGTGTCGCCAGTGAAAATCAATGTCTGGGACAGATTAAGAAAATCACAGTGATGCTGTTCATGAGCAGAGGTCTCAAAATTCCCACATTATACATTTGGTGAAAAATTCCAAAAATGACTGTGTTATGAGGTGTCATTACGCAGTTTCATGCCGTTCAGGAATTTAGAGAATTTTTTAACATTTTTACTCCAGGTTTTAAACATAGCCATTTCTTCACATCTCCTAATGAATGGTACAGCTGTTATTTTTCACATTCTGCCCAAAATGTGTTTTCACACATCTGGCGCAGAATGGTGTGGTCGCTGTGGGGGCATATTAACAAATAACAATGCCACTGTTCATGAGCGGAGGTCCCAAAATGCCAAAGTTGAAAATTTGGTTAAAATTCCCCAAAATAATTGTGTTACGGGCTTATGTTGCACAGTTTCTATGCACGCTGGTGTCTTCCCCAATGGTTCGTATTTTCACTCCAGATTTTCAGCATTACCATTTTTTTCCACCTCCTCATGAACAGTACAGCTGTAATTTTTCACATCCTGCCCGAAATGTGTTTTCACACTTGTGGCGCCAAATGATGCAGTTGCTGTGCAAAATCACCTTTTGGCTAACGAACTGATAATGCTGCTATTCATGAGGTGGGGTCACAAAAAAGCCCACGCTGAAAATTTGGAGTGAAAATACAAACAAATGCCTGGGGCTTTAGGGTTTTCAACTGTAATTCCCCACCCTGGAGAGACTGACAGGCGTCAGGGGTGTGACTTGGGATTTTCGGCTGTAATGCTCATGCCATTCCACCCCACCCCAGCCTGTAGCCACTGACAGGCATCGAGGTATACCTTGGACTCTTTGGCCCCAAAGTTCACCCCATTCTCCTATACTGACCCATCTTAGCGTATTTCCTTATGGAATGGGGTGAGCGTAAGGCAGAAAGACCGCAAGGCACACTGTGACACTTGTCGGGGTCTGCATGGTAGGGTGAGGTGAAATGGCATGAGCATTATGGCTGATGAACCAAAGGCACACCCTAATGACTGTCAGTCTCTGCAGGGTGGGGGTGGGGTTAGAGTCAGTTAGAAAATGGTGTAAGAAATCCAAGGAGTCTGATTGGCTGATAGCCCTGACAAGGTGGGCATCTATCAGACAACAAAGCCCAGGTTTTAAAAGTGCCAGCTCCCAACAAACCTCATAACCAATATCAAAATGCATTAGAATTCTCAATTTAAACTGCCCACCATCTTTTTTTCACGCTTAACCAGAGCCCAGACCTCACCCATCCATTCTCCCGATGTCTTATATTCCTGATTTTAAGCGTAAATACTCAGTAAAAACAAATATGAAATTACAAAATAAAAGATACTGGACTGCCAAACTTTGACCTGACTACTGTAATCTTTTTACAGCAATCATGCAGAAGTGAAAGTGCCCATAGCCACCACAAACTCCCAGCACGTAAGGAGCTAAGGCTGTGGCCTGCTCCATGCGGGTAGGAGAGGGAGACGATATGGAGCCAGCAGAAGGTATAAAACAACTTTTCTTTATGGTGGCAGGCACTTGGGAGGAGATCTGGAGTCCATGATTGCCACAGATGGGGATCCCATCCTTGCTACCTGCATTGTAGTCCTGGCTCAACGACAAACAGCATGCAGTCTTCCCCTATCTCACCCCTTTCAGCTCACCTGTTGCCGGAACCTCTGTTTCTGACTTGCCCCTGCTCCACTTCTGCCGAAGCAAAGCTTTTACACACCTGTTTTTATCTTTTTTTTTTAAATGCTGACAAGCATCATGGGCTTGACATTTCATAATAAAACCCACCTGGTCTCCATCTATTAGAGTAGGCAACAAAGGTGCCACATGGTTTGCTATAATTGACATAAATAGCTTGTAGTCACAGTTAAGTTTTGATATAGGTCAATATGAAGCTATTAGGCATGGGTCCTTTCTAGGTTTAGGGATTGCTACCATTTCCATATATCACCATGAGGACGGGGGAGGTCTTCCCTCTTGAATGTCTATGTAAGTTGCTAATAGTGGAGATGTTAATACTCTTTGAAATATGCTATAGAATTCCAGAGGGAATCCATCCGGTCCCGGTGCTTTCTGATATTTAGTCTGCTTGAGAGTGTCCCAAACTTCAGCAGTTGTAATAAGAAGTAACAACCCCTCCGCTTGAGCCTGCGAACGCTTAGGTACTGGGGAGTTGTCAAGGTAGGTGGTTAATTTCTGAGGTATAGGCTGGATCTCATCCGTGTATAATCTCCTATAAAAGTCTGCCATCGTTTGTCTAATCTCACCAGGGTGTAATAGTAGGTGGCCTAATATAGGGTCTTTGAGTTTTATAACCATGGTCTGCACTTTTGCGCCTCTCAGGCATCTAGCCAGATTTCTGGCTCCACGTGGTCCTCCATCTTGATGTCTTAGCTTCAAATAAAGCAACTGCTGTTCCACCCACTGATCAACCATCCTTTGGAGATTTTGCTTTACTTTAGTTAATTCCTCTTTGACCATTAGGTCACCTTTAAGTTGCCTGGTCTGCAATTGTAACAGCTGTGTCTGCAATTCCCTATATGTTTTCTCCCTTAATTTCTTCTTATATGTGGAGTATCTAATGATTTTCCCTCTTAGAACTGTTTTGAGGGTATCCCATCTTATACTAGGGGAGGTTTCTGAAGCGCT
This sequence comes from Neoceratodus forsteri, assembly GCA_016271365.2. NCBI lineage: Eukaryota > Metazoa > Chordata > Ceratodontiformes > Ceratodontidae > Neoceratodus > Neoceratodus forsteri. The sequence continues at coordinate 23,777,764 of JADMNL010000035.1, read as the reverse complement.
ATTATCTGATAAAATTTGTGGTATGGCCGCCTGGACCATCTTGATAAACTCTGGGTCTTGCAAGTGCATAAGATTTAAATGCCAGAAGGAGGTTGCCCTCATTGGTATAACATCTATTTTTAAATACAGAGGGCAATGATTGGACAAAACCGAGGCTCCAACAGTTATATCTCAGATTAAATCCAAGTGCTCACTGGAGACAAAAAAATTATCTAGACTGGAAGATGTATGGGTTTTAGGTGAGTGGTAGGTATAGGATCTAGTGGAAGGAAAAAAGTGGCGTCAAACATTAACTGTTCCCAGCTTAGGTAGGGTCACCTTAAGATATTTCTGAAGTGGTGTGGCCCGATGTCTGGAGAGAAAGGTTGCATCTAATTTAGTGTTGAGAGTGACATTCAAATCCCCTCCTATGATACACACACACCATGTGTGTGCACCAACAGGACATCTAAAAACGTACTCATTGCCTGGACTGGGGAGCCCGGGGGGAGATATACCGAAGTCAGGGTAACATTGGTATTGTAAAGTTTACCCACTACTATGGCATAATGCCCTTCCCCATCTATAATTTCCTGTTGAAGCTGAAATGGTACACCCCAGGCACCAGGACTGCAGCTCCTCTCCATGTATCCGAGGTATGTGAGGAGGCTGCTACCACCTGGAACCCCCAGAATTTTAGTTTAGAGTGTTCAATTGGGGGAGATGTATTTCCTGCAAAAGAATGGCATCTAGTTTCTCTCTTTTAAACAGGTTTTGCAACCTTCCTCTCTTGATTGGATTATGGGTGCCATTCGCATAGAATGAAAGTATTGATGCCAGTTTAACCATTATCTTATAATGAATCTCTCTAACAGCTCAAGAATATTTGGGTATAAGGGCCGAATTTTCTCCCCCATCCATCCCACCGTCCAGGCCATTTTGTCTAAGCCCAAGCTTAATAAAGTATCCCTTAAAGAGTATCTGCAAAATTCTCCATTTCCTCATGTTCAGCATATTGCCTTCTTCTCTGCTATTACAGCTTGTAACCAATATCAGATATAAATCTTGACCTTTTGCCAACCGGGCAATCCTAAGGCCTATAATAATCAATGTGCATATATTAAGCCAACTATTTACAGTAGTCAAATACTGAAATTTAAATTGGACTTCCAAGGTAGGGGAAACTTCCATCAGTTTCCCTAGTACTTCTGGGAATACACAGATGTAGTTGTGCCTCATTCCAGAAAAGGGAGTAAGTCCGCTGCTTACCTGGCCTCAGGCCTCCTGTGGGTCACTCAGATCCAAATCAAATGCACAAAAGGGGGAACATAGGAGGAACTGGGGGAAAAAAAAGCCAGATAATTATCCTTGGAGTCACGCCCTTCAGCTCAATTATGCGTAATCACTGCCTTTTCCCCCCAGATACATAAGACATTCCCATTATATGTGGAGCCCCCAGATTCAAAGAAATAAAAATTAAAACAAATCAAGGTGGTATAGTCCCCCATTTTGATAGATTTTCAATATCTTATGTTATATAGTCCCATATAGTCCTGGCATAACATAATAGGTAGCAGTTGTGTCCCCAAACTTTATTCCCATGCAATACAGTCAGTGCAGGTTCATAGCATAATGATTTCCCCCCCAGACTTCAGATCGCCATAATGATCCAGGCCTAGCCCACCTTGCCCAACTTAGAATAGGCAAATAAAAGTTAAATCTGTCCCATAATTCTGTAATATTAATCGATTACTACTTTTGAACATAGAAAGGAGAGTGCGCAAAGAGGACAAGAGGGGGTATGACCCTTAGATGGTGCCATGACATGTGGCCCAAAAATTACCCAGATTTATAAAGGGTAAACAGATATTTATGTATGGCCTTGAGTCAGACCCGCCATCTGGGTCCAGGCGGGGAAAAAAAACCCTCCCCACCTCTGCCCTCCTTACCCCCCCGTACCTCTAACATAATTTTATGCAGCAAGGTCCAGTTCCTCTATTTCAGGTATTCTGGTTGTTCTTCTGAGTGTTATTCTCCATTCTCTTGAATTCGGCCAGACGATGCTTTGGGTCTTGGTCTTGCCCTTTATTCTCATCCCTTCTGCGTTGTTTCCCCTCCTGTGTCTGCCATCTCAGGGGTTGGGGCTTTAGGTTCATTGGTGGTTGCTCTAGGAACACCAGGCCCTCTTTAAGAAGAGTCTCACGGGCCTCCTCGGCGTTTGCAAATTCTTGTTTCCCCGATGGTAAGTGCACAATCAGCTTAGCTGGGTAAGGCGTGGTGAATTTTAGCCCCTATGCCTTAAGAACTGGCAAAAGAGGGAGATAGGCTCTCCGAAGCTTCATAGTTTTAGGAGCATAATCGTGGTCCACATAGTAATGACTCTGACCATAAAAGGTCTGTTTCTTATGCAATGCCATTAAGAGAATCTGCTCCTTGACTGTGTAGCTACCAAACTGGGCTATGATGGATTGAGGACTAGCCTTAGGGAAGGTAGGCCTGTGGGCCAAGGCTCAGTGGACCCTCTCAAAATCAAGCACCATGTTGGGGTGGGTCTAAGGAGGTCTGCAGTAGCATGGCAACAAATTCTTTAATATTCATTCCCTGCTCTCCCTCTGCAATACAATAGATATGGATATTCTTATGATGCGTCTAGTTTTCAGTATCTTCTTGCCGGGCCACCAGTAGCTCCTGTTGCTCCTGTTGCTCCTGTATTTGCTGAACTAGACTCTCCATATCATCTACGCGGTTTTCATTTGCTGTTAACTGTTGCTCAGTGTCATCTGCTCATTGTTCAAGCTAAGTAATGTCGTTACGCATCTCCCCATATAGCTTCTTGATATCAGCCCGGAATGCACAAAGCTCATTATAGATGGTATCGAGTTTGATTAATTTTTTTTGGTTTTTGGAGTTTTTGGTGTCATACTGTTAGATTTCAGGTGGGCCACTGCGGGTCTAAGCAGTGTGCTGTCCGTATCCATGGCGTCTGAATTGGATTGTTCATCTTCTATTGGGGGGTCCTCTGCTTTCCCCTCCTATTCATGTTTATCAAGTTGCTCTTAGTTAGGTATTTAGCGGTATGTGGAGGCAAAAATGCGGGGGGGGTTAGGTGGAGCTGGTCCCCTACGCAGCCATCAAGCTTGGAGGTGGAACCGGAAGTCCTGTTCTATTCCTTTTCTGTCTCTTCTTTGGTTGCGCAACCAAATTTTCCTGTGAGACTTTGGATTTGATCACCCCAACAATCTTTCAATTCTTTGCCTCTCACTGTCTCCCAGTCCTCTCTTGCAGTCTGTCATTTCCTCCTTTGCATATATGCTAATATAAAAGTATGTGCAAATCATTGTATGGAAATGTAACTGATATTGGGATCCTATTGTTTAGAACATATATAGTGTTACTGTTGAAATGTATGTAATTATGTTTTGAGATGATTGCAAAAAGCTATTGTAAACTCAAGAGGTTACCTGAATTCAGTTTTTAAGCCTTTAGCAAAAGCTGTGCAAAAGGAACCTCAGCAAGCACACTGTGTTCTTCCTGCCCTGAAACATACGCAAACAGAACACTTTGGAAGAAACAGGATGCTTGACTAAGAGTGGGGGTTGTAAGGACTTATAAGACAGCTGAGCTGCAGTTGCTAGAAGAGAACAAGGGACACATTTATTTTGCCTTGGTAAATAGTTATACAGAACAAGTTTATTCTTTTTATGTTGATTGTGCGCATGCGCAAGAAACATATTGCGGCAGCTTTCTCCACAAGCAGGTTGTGGCGGCGCTGCACTGTTTTGGCCAATGACCCCACAGCCTACAAAGGCTTGTCTAGCATCCCCCAATGCTGTGGCATGCTGCTGCTGACACTAGTTCAGCCAGTGTGCCACCAACTTGTAAAAAAACAGCCACTGCAATCAGGGGCCACCTCGTCACTGCAGTGTAAGCCTTTCGCTGCAATGAGGGGGCGACCCGTCATTGCAGGGCGGGATCTTCACACACTGATATTGTTTGTGAACATGGCAGCGGTTTGCTGCCATGTTCACAAACAATATTAACCCTCCCACTGTGTTTGCTTGCCGACGGGGGCCCCAATCCCCGTTGGCTTCATTGCCCCAGTGTTTCTGTTCCCGACGGGAGCCCATTGCTAATCGGGCATTAGGTAAACTCTCCCCATATACACTGGCTGCCGAGGGGTGCCCAATCCCCATCGGCATAATGCAACAACCACTTCACTTTCTTTGTGCCGACGGGGTGCCCAATCCCCGCCAGCATAATGTAACAACTTCTTAGTGCCGATGGGGGTGCCTAATCCTCCGTCGGCCTACAGCACCCCCCAAAAAGGTAAGACTTCCATTGGCATGCTGGAGCCCACCCCAGTGTGCCACATGCCCAGTAAAAGAAAAATGGTCCCGCAATGTCTTTTTTTTTTTACCCTGTAAAGATGAAGCGGTCCCTCTGCGGTCTCCTGGCCCCCTCCCACAACCAGCACCCACCCACTGCACACCTGCCTCCCCACCCCCTCACCCCATACTTACCTCCTTACCTCACGCACGATGATCATCGGTGGACCGGGAACACGCCTGCACCCTTCAAAGCCGAGCGAACTGAGGAAATGCCGGTAAGCTGTATAATGGAATAAATGTTTTTTTTCCAACTTTAATGCATATCTCAGTCATTTTTTGGAATTTTGGCACCAAATTTTCAACATGGGGTTTTTGGGACCCCTTCTCATGAATTCTGGAACTGTCATGGCGTTAATCGGCCCCAAAAGGTGATTTTGCGGTCACTGTGCGTAATCACCTTTGGGGCTGATTAATGAAATGACAGTGCCAGCTGTTCGAGGTGGGCTCTCAAAAGCCTATGTTCTAGCAAAGTGGAAAATCCAACAAATGACTTGTTTCTACGAAGCATTGTGCAGTTGCTACGCGACGTACGTAAGTTTGCAAATTTGCAATATTTTCATGCCAGATTTTCAACATTGGCATTTTTTCACACCTCCTTGTGAACAGTACAGCTGTCATTATTCACATCCTGGCCGAAATGTGTTTTCGCAGTTCTGGCACAGAATAGCGTGGTCGCTGTGGGAAATTAGTATTTGGTACAGATTAAGAAAATGACAATGACACAGTTCATGAGTAGAGGTCCTAAAATGCCTATATTGAAAATTTGGTGATGACACTCCATAAAATGACTGTGTTACAAGCGTGCGTTGCACAGTTTGCATGCACGCTCATAACTTCACTTATTTGTAATATTTTCACTCCAGATTTTCAACATTGCCATTTTCTCACACCTACTTATGAGCAGTACAGCTGTCATTTTTTACATCCTGGCTGAAATGTGTTTTCGCACTTCTGGCGCAGAATAGGGTGGTCACTTTGGGAAATCACTGTTCGGGACAGATTAAGAAAATGACAGTGATACTGTTCATGAACAGAGGTCCTAAAATGCCTATGTTGAAAATTTGGTGATGATAGCCCATCAAATGACTGTGTTACAAGTGTGCGTTGCGCACTTTCCACGCACCCTTGTAACTTCGCAGATTTGTAATATTGTCACACCAGATTTTCAACAGTGACATTTTTTCACACCTCCTTATGAGTAGTACAGCTGTCCTTTTTTACATCCTGCCTGAAATATGTTTTCACAATTCCGGCACAGAATGATGCAGTCGCTGTGGGAAATCAGTGTTCAGGACACATTAAGACAATGACAGTGGCACTGTTCATGAGCAGAGGTCCTAAAATCCCTATGTTGAAAATTTGGTGATGAAACTCCATAACTGGACTGTGTTACAAGCGTGCGTTGAACTGTTTCCATGCACCCTTGTAACTTCGCAAATTTGTTATATTTTCACGCAACATTTTCAACAGTGGCATTTTTCACACCTCCTTATGAACAGTACAGCTGTCATTTTCCACATCCTGGCTAAAATATGTTTTTGCACTTCTGCTGGAGAATAGCACGGTCACTGGGGGAAATCAGTTTTTGGGACAGATTAAGATCAAGTGAGTGGGGGGGGAGTGACCGAGGGCAACTGATTTCTGTCGGGACTGCTGCAGATTTGTTTGTGGGCAGAAAAAGGCCCCAACACAAGAGCCCAGTACAAAATGGCAGCCTGCAGCACCAGGTTAAACAGAACGAGAGAGCGAGTGAGGAAGGGGGAGTGAGCGAACTCACTGGAGCGCTGTCAGGACTGCTGCGGATTTCTTTGTGGGCAGAAAAAGGTGTCAATGCAGGCAGGGGCCTAGTACAAAAGGGCAGCCTGCAGTGGTGGGAGAAACAGTATGAGCGAGTGAGACAGGGGGACTGAGTGAGCTCAATGGAGCTCTATCAGGACTGCTGCGGATTTCTTTGTGGGTAGAAAAAGGCACCAATGCAGGCAGGAGCCCTGTACAAAAGGGCAGCTTGCAGAGCCAGGACAAACAGAATGAGCACGTGAGAGAGAGAGAGAGAGAGAGAGACTGAGCGACCTCAACGGAGCTCTGTCAGGACAGCTGCAGATTTCTTTGAGGACAGACAAAGATGCCAACACAGCCAGGGGCCCCGTACAAAAGTGCAGCTTGCAGCACCAAGAGAAATAGAATGAGTGAGTGACAGAGCAGTAGTGAGCAACCTCAACAGAGCTCTATTGTGACTGCTGCGGATTTCTTTGTGGGCAGAAAAAGGCAGCAATGCAGGCAGGAGACCAGTACAAAAGGCCAGCTTGCAGCGCCGGCAGAAACGGAATGAGTGAGTGAGAGAGGGGGAGTGAGCGAGCTCAATGGAGCTGTGTTGGGACTGCTTCAGATTTCTTTGTGGCCAGAAAAAGCCGCCAACGCAGGAAGGAGCCCAGTACAAAAGGGCAGCCTGCAGCTGCGGGAGACACAGAACAAGCGAGTGAGGGAGGGGGAGTGTGTGAGCTCAATGGAGCTCTTTCGTGATTGCTGCAGATTTGTTTGTGGGCAGAAAAGGGCAGCAATGCATGCAGGGCCCCAGTACAAAAGGGCAGCCTGCAGTGGCGGGAAAACCAGAATGATTGAGTGAGAAAGGGGGAGTGAGCGAGCTCAACGGAGCTCTATTGTAACTGCTGCAAATTTCTTTGTGGGCAGAAGAACGTGGCAACGCAGGCTGGAGCCCAGTAGAAAGGGCAGCCTACAGCGCCTGCAAAAGCGGAATGAGCGAGTGAGAAGGGGTGAGCGAGCTCAACGGAACTTTGTTGGGACTGCTGCAGATTTCTTTGTGGGCAGAAAAAGGCACCAACAGAGGCAGGAGCCCAGTACAAAAGGGCAGCCTGCAGTGCCAGGAGAAACAGAATGAGTGAGTGAGACAGGGGGAGTGAGCGACCTCAATGGAGCTCTGTCAGGACAGCTGTGGATTTCTTTGTTGGCAGAAAAAGGTGGCAATGCAGGCAGGAGCCCACTACAAAAGGCCAGCCTGCAGCACCGGCAGAAGCGGAATGAGTAGAGTGAGACAGGGAGTGAGCAGGCTCAACAGACCTGTGTTGGGACTGCTGCAGATTCTTTGTGGGCAGAAAAGGTGCAATGCAGGCAGGGAGCCCAGTACAAAGGGCAGCCTGCAGCACCGGAGAAACACAATGAGTGAGTGAGGGAGGGGAGTGAGCGAGCTCAACAGATCTCTATCATGACTGCTGTGGATTTCTTTGTTGGCAGAAAAAGGCGGCAATGCAGGCAGGAGCCCACTACAAAAGGCCAGCCTGCAGCGCCGGCAGAAACGGAATGAGTGAGTGAGACAGGGGGAGTGAGCAGGCTCAACAGACCTGTGTCGGGACTGCTGCAGATTTCTTTGTGGGCAGAAAAAGCCACCAACAGAGACTGGAGCCCAGTACAAAAGGGCAGCCTGCAGCGCCAGGAGAAACAGAATGAGTGAGTGAGAGAGGGGGAGTGAGTCACCTCAATGGAGCTCTGTCAGGACAGCTGCAGATTTCTTAGTGGGCAGAAAAAGTTGCCAAAGCAGGCAGGAGCCCAGTACAAAACAGCAGCCTGCAGCACTGGGAGAAACAGACTGAGCGAGTGACAGAGGGCCAGTGAGCGAGCTCAACAGACCAACCCAATCAACATTCGGCATTGATAAATGCTTGTTATGTTACTGCTACTGTAAATAAATATTTTTATGAATTCTACAACTGCTCCTGGTTTTCCTATGCTTCCTGACCTGTGTCTCAGTGACAGATGGTGTCAGCCTAAGTGGGATTTACACCGTGCATACCTTGAAACAGGAGTTTTGTGCATGGGTACTAGACCTAGAACCAGGGAAGCACACAGAAAGGTATGGATTCTGCAGCAGCAAGTCCACGAGTGGTTACCAGGAGAATGGCAGCCAAACTAGCAGAGACAGAAGTCCAAGCTGAGATTGTACAGCCAGCTCAAGTTATGAAAAAAAAGAAGCAGTGACAGAACCTGAAAGCATGATGGACTTTTTCAAATGGTGGGCTATATAACAAAAAAAGACTGAGAAGCAGAGAGAAAAAGAGATTCAACATTTAGAAGCGCAGAGGAGAGAAGAGATGCAGCAACAGGAGCAGCGATGGCTGGATGCCATGCAAGCTATCGAAGGCAGAGGATCTGGCATACATCCAGATGAGCAACAAAATGCAAACAACTTAAAAGCCATTAAACTTACAAAGTCGTGTCCCTTGGATGATATTGAGGCATACCTGACAACCTCTGAAAGAGTTACCACAGCCTGCCAATGGCTGAAGCAGCAATGGCCAATCAGACTGGTACCCAGCCCAACTTGCCTGCAGCAATATGGACACTGCACAGTCAGAAAACTATGGCCTGGTGAAAAGCGAAATCCTGAAAAGGTATAACATCTCCAGAGAGACATACAGGCAGAGATTTTGATCTCTGAGATACAACTCGGTCGACAATCCTCCAGAAACCTTCACCTGACTCAGAGAACTCCTGATATAATGGATCCAACCAGAGAATAAAACAGTCCCACAGATCATCGACACATTTGCCATGGAGCAATTCATCAACATCTTGCCTACAGATGTGCAGCTGTGGGTAAAGGAACACCAACCAGAGAGTGTGGAAAAGGCTGTTTCTTTGGCCGAGGACTACCAAATGGCCAGACAGATACCACAGCAGCGAGGTAACAGCCAAGCACCGGTAATACATTCTTTTTTCCCATTTAAACTCCAAGCCTGATATGAACTCTGGTAGGGGTTACAAATCTGTGCCGAAAGACATTATCTGCGATAACTGTAATAAGCCAGGACATTTTGCAAGAAACTGCCATAATAAGGAGACTGGCACTGGAGCAGATTTGTCCTTGGAAAATTGGGGCAAGTACTTAACAGATGTGAAGGTGGAGGATAAGACTGAGAAGGGACTCATTGATTCGGGAAGCAGACAGACCCTAGTGCATGTTAAAGTGCTGGAAAAACACTGTGCAAAGGAACCAGGTACTGGTGTCATCTGCACCGATAGGAACACTCGATATTATCCCACCACCTAAGTGACTCTGAAGATTATGGGTGTGTCGCACCAAATGAAAGTGGGGGTTGTACCTAAGTTACCTGTACCTGTGATTATTGGAAATGACTTACCAGGATTTACTGAGTTGATCAAAGAGGGAGTAAATCCTGATGTTTCAGCAGCCATGGTGACAAGAGCTCAGGCAAAGAAAATCTCAAATGGTGAGGATACTTTTCCTTTCAGTGATTTTGATTTGGACTTGTTTGAGCACAGCTCCAAGATCCAGAAATCCAAGAAAGAAAGACGATGCCTGAAGAAACTGTGGCAGCAAATGAGGGTTAAAATATGAAAATGTTGAAACTAAATTGTTAACTGACTGTGCTTTTTACTCAGAGCAAGCTAACAATGTTTCTCTCCAGGGTTATTTCAAGCAGCTGGGGGAGAAACCAACACAGAGTGGACCAATGTTTAAAAAATTTAATGGGATACAGTACAGAGTTTGGGTTAAACCTCAGACACAGAAACAGACAGAACAATTGGTTATGCCACAGACGTATAGAGCCGAGTTGTTACACATAGCACATCATACAGTAGTCCTATGGCTGGTCCCTCAGGGAGGGATGTCACCCTTGCCAGATTGCTGTATAGATTTTACTGGCCTGGAATTCATGAAGATGTTGCTTCCTATTGTAATTCCTGTGCCGAGTGTCAGAAAGTTTCCCTCATCACCAGAAAAGACAAGGTGCCCCTACCCTTGATAGATGTGCATTTTGAGAGAATTGCAATGGATGTAGTTGGTCCTTTAGACAAAAGTAAAAAGGGTAATAGATTTATCCTGGTAGTATGCGACTATGCTACTCGATACTCAGAAGCAGTTCCAATGCATACTGTTACAGCCCCAAAAGTTGTAGCAGAGCTTGCCAAAATTTTCAGCAGAGTGGGCATACCTAAAGAAATCATTACTGATCAGGGTAGTAATTTTGGTGCTGCATTACTTAAGAAGCTGTACAGACTACTAGGTATCACTGCCATAAAAATCTCCCCTTATCACCCTCAGACAGACGGTCTTGCTGAGCATTTTAACCAAACCCTAAAATGCATGTTAAAAAGGTTCGACGAAGGGGAAGGGAAAGACTGGGACCAATACTTGCCTTACCTACTTTTTGCCTACAGAGAAGTGCCACAGGCATTAACAGGGTTTTCACCATTTGAAATGCTGTATGGTAGGCAGCCAAGAGGGCCACTGAATGTGATAAAAGAAATGTAGGAAGATAACCCCACTCAGAAACAATCTAGGACTTCTTATACATGTGCCCTAAGAAAGAAGCTAGCAAAATATGTTGAAATTGCCCATAGGAATTAGGAAGAGGCTCAAAATCAGCAGAAGGTATATTATGACCATGGGGTAAAAGAAAAAGTTTTTGAACCAGGTGAAAAGGTTTTGCAACTGTTGCCCACAACAGAAAATAAACTGTTAATGAAGTGGCAAGGGCCATATAAGGTTCTTAGACAGACTGGCACTGTTAAATATGAGACTGAGACCCCTGACAGGAAAAATCCTATTAAGATATACCATGCTAACCTCCTCAAGAAATGGGTTGAAAAAATACCAAAAGCTGCTTTGCTAGTTTTACCGGAAACTGATAAGGAAGATATTGATGTAGCTTATGATAGACTGAAATAAACTGTAAATGCTGATGCTGTAAAGGTGAATGTTTCTTTAACCTCAGAGCAAACTGCAGACCTTTGTAATGTGCTAAAGACATTTGACAGTACTTTTCCCACAGTACCAGGCCAAGCAAAAGGGATTGAGCATGTAATAGTGACAAGGAATGCTCGTCCTATTAGGCAAAAGACATACAGGTTGCCAGGGCAGTTATGAGCTGATGTGGTTAAGGAAATTCAAAAAATGAAAGCATTGGGTATCATAGAGGAGTTGATGAGTGCTTGGTGTTCTCCAGTGGTAATTGTAAACAAAAAAGAAGGGGGGTGTTAGAATCTTCCTTGATTTTAGGAAACTTAATCAAGTGTCAAAATTTGACAGTTATCCTGTGCCCGGAATAGATGATTTGGTATACAGACCGGTGAGTGCAAAGTATATCAGCACCATCGATCTCACCAAGGGTTACTGGCAAATCCCTTTAGCTAAAGAATCCAGAGACAAAACTGCATTTGCCACTCCTGTTGGATTCTATCAGTTCACTACCATGCCATTTGGTTTACATGATGCGCCAGCTACATTCCACTGGTACATGGATGTAATTTTATCATCTCACACTGATTATTGTGCTGCATACCTGGATGATGTCGTGGTGTACGGTCCAGACTGGAAAAGCCACCTGGAACACCTACGAGCAGTTATCCAAACTATCAAAAATGCAGGTCTGACAATTAATCCTACCAAATGTGCATTGGGCATGCAGGAAACCAGATATTTAGGCTATGTGTTGGGGAATGGAGAAATTAAGCCAGAGGTTTCTAAAATACAAGCTGTGGCTAACAGCTCTGTTCCTAAAACAAAGAAACATGTCAGGTCATTTTTAGGGCGGGCTTGCTATTATTGGAGATTTGTTCCCAACTTTGCTGAGTTAGCTACTCCCCACACTAAGCTCATGAAAAAACAGTACCCAAATAATGTGAAATGGACCCCAGTGTGATGAAGCTTTTCAAGCTATAAAGGCTGCATAATGTTCAGCCCATTTTTAGAAGCCCAGACTTTGAGAAACCATTTTTGCTACAAACAGATGCATCAGAGGTAGGCATAGGTGCAGTACTGAGTCAAAATATAGATAGGAAGGAACATCCTATTCTCTACATAAGTAGGAAGTTGCATGGCAGAGAGAAAAGGTACTCCACTATAAAAAAGGAATGTTTAGCAGCAAAGTGGGCCACGGAGTTCCTTAAATTTTATTTGCTAGGAACTGACTTTGTTCTTATAACTGATCACAATCCTCTCTGTTGGCTTTACCAAATGAAAGATAAAAATTCCAGAATCACAAGGTGGTACCTGACACTACAGCCATTTAAATTCACGGTGATACACAAATCTGGTAAAGAGAATAGCAGTGCTAATTTTCTGTCAAGATATGGATCAGGACTTGAGGGTTCTGAAGGTTGAAATACATATATATGAGTTTCTACTTTACCGTTTGCTGCATTGTTAAAAAACAAACTGAATGCACATGTGCTTAATTACTAAAAGCAGCAAATGTTATTAGTGAATAAAAAGTTTTGGAAACCTGTTTAATAAAACAGGCTCCCTCTTAAGGAGGGGGTGTATGTGACAGGGTGGAATGGAACCCTGTCCCATTTGTTATGGGTAAAGTGTTTAAATGCAAGGATCTGTTCTATTCCTTTTCTGTCTCTTCTCTGTCTGGTTGCACAACCAAATTTTCCTGAGAGACTTTGGATTTGATCCCCCGACATTCTCTCAATTCTTTGCCTCTTACTGTCTCCCAGTCCTCTCTTGCTGTCTGTCTTTTCCTCCCTTGCATATATGCTAATATAAAAGTATGTGCAAATCATTGTATGGAAATGTAACTGATATTGGGATCCTTTTGTTTAGAAAATATATAGTGTTACTGTTGAAATGTATATAATTATATTTTGAGATGATTGCAAAAAGCTACTGTAAACTCAAGAAGTTACATGAGTTTAATGTTTAAGCCTTTTGCAAAAGCTGTGCACAAGGGGCCTCAGCAAGCACACTGTGTTCTTCCTGCCCTGAAACACATGAGAACAGAACACTTTGGAAGAAGCAGGATGCTTGATTAGGAGTGGGGGTTGTAAAGACTTATAGGAGAGCTGAGCTGCAGTTACTAGAAGAGAACAAGGGGCCCAGAGACTGAAGGAAAACTCTATTTTATTCTGCCTTGGTAAATAGTTATACTGAACAAGTTTATTCTTTTTATGTTACTGCTACTGTAAATAAATAGTTTGATGAATTCTACAACTTCTCCTGGTTTTCCTATGCTTACTGACCTCTACCTAGACGACATCCCCCACAAGCACCGTGCTACCCTTTCTGCAGGCCCTTCTGATCTGTCCCACTAGTTCCCTGTCTAACTCCTCTGTCTGAGATGGTGGCCTGTACACCACTCCCATCCTGAGAGTTCTATTCTTGAAATCCCAGATTTGCATCCATAATGACTTTGTACTACCCTCCTCCCCTCCTCATAAACACACTTCAGTCTTTCTCTCACATACAGTGCCACCCCCCACCCTTCCCATTTACCCTGTCTCTGCTCAATATCTTATACCCTGGTACCGCTAGATACCAGTCCTGGTAATGGGTGGCCCATGATTCGGTGATAGCTGCTATGTCCACCTGTTCTTCTGCCATGAGAGCCTGTAGCTCTGCTGTTTTGCTCCCTAGGGTCCTAGCATTCAAGGTGACCACCTTCACCCTTTTTCTTTCCATCCCCATCCCCTTCCCCCCTCCTGCTTTCCCTTCCTAGCATCCCCTCTAGTACTCCCTTTTTTCCATTGCTTCTAGCATGGGGTGTAAGCACATTCGGCTTCCCTCCTGTACATTCTGCATGCCTCCTGCCCAATTGTCACCCTCTGCTCCTAGTTTAAATACCTTTTTTTGCTATATAATCCCCCATCCTCTGCTTCAATACTTTTTTGCCCTCCTCACTTAGGTGAAGTCTGTGCTGACTGTAGAGATCACTGTCCTCCCAGGTTCCTCCCCACTCTCCCATCAGCCCATAACATTTGGATTGGCACCAGGTTGTTAGCCATTTGTTAAATTCCTCTATCCTCAGTTTCCTTGCATTGCCCTCCCTGAGCACTGGAAGTACTTCTGAGAAAGCTACTGATCTACCTGCCTCCTCACATATTGGTCCTAACTCCTCAAACCACCCCTGAACTACCTCTATCATCTCTCTTACTAGGTCATTTGTCCCTACATGCAGAACTATATGTGGTTTCACCCTACCCTTCCTAGCAAACTTTAGAACAGACTGACCCACCCTTTCCGCTGTCTTTCCTGACATAGCCTCCACCCATATGTGACTATGCCTCTCTCCCTTGCTTCCCCATCTGACTCCTCTTAGTATTGAGTCTCCCAGCACTAGGATTCCACCCTCTTTTTCATGAGCTGCATTCCTTGGTCTCCATTCATCCCAACCCCTTCCTTTGGACTCCCCCTTATCCTCCAGCATAGTTGTCCCCCCTTCTGCCCCTGTTGAATCATCCCCAGATGTTCTCCTGCCCATTCCATGTTCCTCCAGACTATTTTTAGTTCCTCCTCTGATCGCTCCTTCAATCACATCACCCAGTCCTGCCAGTACTGCTAATCAATTTTTCAATGCCCTCTCACTACTATATACTTCCTCTTTCCTATTGCCAACCCCCTTGCTACTGCTTCTATGTCTGTTATCTCCCCTTCCCCATCCTCCATTCTTCCCCTTTTCTGCTCTCTTTTGACCCTTGATCTTTGCCCCCGCCTCAGTTCCCTCTCCATCACCCTTTTCCAGCTCCTTCCCCCTATTGGTTCTATTTGTGTATTGTCTATTTTTTTATATTCTCTAAAGCTCAGCTATCACTATTAATTGCTTGTCCACCTTAGGTATGCTCTTAGTACTGTTGCAATAAAGGTGACCTCTCCTACTTGATGTATTTTAACTGTACTTGCTTGAATCTATATCTGTATGTACCATAATGTACTTGCCTGCTGTATATACCCCTATCCGTTTTATAATGTCTACGTACCTTGTCTATTGCCTTATGACGTGGAACCTTTGTAAATGAGCTTTTAGCTCAAAGGTGTTATCCGAGATTCCAATAAATAAATAAATAAATAAAGAAATGTGCCCTTCCTCCTCAGTTTCCCATCTACTTACTCCACCTTTTGGGTTGTTATCCACTGCAGACTGCCTTTCCCTCCTAAGCTCCTCCTGTAGATCTCTGATCTCATTTTAAAGCTGCATTATTTACCTGCACACCAAACAACCCCCACCCCCACTCTCCATGAAACTGCATCTGCTCCCAGGGGGCTGTATGTAGTATATGGGTCCCAAAATGGCAGACGAGATTTCAGGTAGTGAGATTTCAAACAGTGATGTCCTTACAAACATTTAGAAGTAGTCGGGATAGATATAATGTACTGATGTGGGAGGGGGGGCTTGGGGGGCTTTGCCTCCCAAAACTAAATGTTTGGATGTATGTGAGGAAGGGGGTACAGAGGCACAGTCCCCCGATCTGTGGGAATATCGTCCGCCATTTTGATGGGACCCATAAATTGCATCTGCTCCCTGCAGGGTTATAACTTAGAATGTACTGTTCCTATTCCTCCCCTTTTACCCCTGATGCTACAAAGCACTATCACAAATTACTCACTGCAGGTCTCCACTCCATTGCAGGGGGAGGACCTCCACAGCCACTGCCAACATGATAAATCCTTCCCTTTCCTCTAACCTCTGATGCTGCTATGACTTCTGAAAAAATTGGAATGTAAAGTCACTTACTGTTCTGGTTCTACAGCATGTAAGGCCTTTTGATGACTTTTTAATAAGGCGCCCCATGCTGCTTTTTCCCCCCGAGTGGCTCCCAAAAAAACAACTTGAGTGCCCAGTGTAGCTCCATAGTGCTCCACATAAACAGTCATGATTACTTATTGCTGTAAATTTCAGTTTGTAATCCACAATATGTTTTAAGTCCAGAACTGTGTATGGAGATGAGTGCTCCACTCCACTGCAGGGTTATAACTTGGAAAGTACTGTTCCTTTTCCTTCCTTTTACCCCGATACTGCAAAGCACTATCACAAATTGCTCACTGCAGGTCTCCACTCCGTTGCAGTACGAGGACCTCCACCGCCATTGCCAACAAGATAAATCCTTCCCTGTCCTCTAACCTCTGATGCTGCTATGCCTTCTGAAAAATCTTACCTTGCTCATAGAATACAAATTTATTGCCTTGCTGTTTTCTGTTCCATTTTCTGACCAGTCCCCTATTCTGTTCAAATGCTGTGTCACACAGAGGTGAAACCCTCAAATGTGCAGTGACATCATTGGGGGGGTCTGTCCTAATAGCCATTCCTTCAATGCACTGTTCTTGTCTGAGCTTTTCCCATTAGAATGATGTTTATTGACCCTGCAGTCTTCTTCCCTCCTCTCCTACAGGGTGTACATATTGAGATTCCTCATGTTCTCCTCATAGGGCCTATGATGCAGCCCTTGCATTATTTTAGTTACCCTCCTCTGGACAACCTTTACCTTGCCTATGTCCTTCCTGAGATGTGGTCTCCTGAACTGGGCCCATTACTCTAGAAGGAGCCTCATCAATGACTGATACAGTGGTAATACCACCTATCTACTTCTGCTGGTGTTTTCCCTCTCTGTGCCCCCCAGCATTCTGCTAGCTCTGACTTCTCCCTTGCTACACTGCTCTGCCACCTTGAAGGCCATCAGATCTAACCCCAAGATCAGTTTCCTGTTTAGTGACTTTCAATTCCTCTCTCCCTATTTTATACACTGCCCTTGGGTAACTGTGTCCTATATGCATGATTTTGCGCTTTTTTGCGCTGAAACCCAGTTGCTATACCCTCAACCATTCCTCAAATTTTCCCAGGTCTCTTCTCATTCTCTCCACCCCCTTCTGGAGTATCTAAACTACTGCAGATTATGGTCTCATCTGCACAAAGGCATGTTCTCCCTTCCAGCTCTTCTGCACTGTCACTTATGAAGACATTGAAGAGGACTTTGCCAACTCTTGAGCCTTGAGGTCCTCTGTTGATCACTCTCCCCTCCACAGAGTGAGTGCCTTTACCAACACCCTCTGTTGCTTATCAATCAACCAGTTCCATACTCAGTTTACAGCCTTGGGTACCACCCTCAAACTGACTAGCTTCCTTATAAGCTTTCTATGTTGTATAGTGTTGAAGGCCTTGGTTAAGGCATAAGGCCACATCCACTGCCTACCCTAATGTATTGCCCTGATCATGCAGTCTGACCTCCTACTCTCTCTCCACGGTGAATCCATGTTGCTTTGGGTCTTGCAACTCATTAGATTAGAGATACTCCACTAGCCTTTCATTTAATAGTGTCTCTATTAACTTGCTCACTACTGATGCTTGACTGGCCTATAGTTGCCAGCCTTCTCCCTGTTGCCACTTTTATAAAGTGGGACTATATTTGCTCTC
The DNA here is from genome assembly GCA_016271365.2 of Neoceratodus forsteri. Lineage (NCBI taxonomy): Eukaryota > Metazoa > Chordata > Ceratodontiformes > Ceratodontidae > Neoceratodus > Neoceratodus forsteri. The sequence goes on along the minus strand of JADMNL010000035.1, from coordinate 23,760,231 downwards.
CTCCAGTCCTCTGAAGCTACTCCTGTTACCAGTGAGTTGTTGAATAGTGCTGTCAGAGGTGCAGCCAGTACCTCCATGAGCTATCTCAGCACTTTTGGGTATACCCCATCCAGTCCCATAGCCTTATCCACTTTCAGATTTGCAAGTGCTCTCAGAATGCTTTCCTCTGTGAATAGGCTTGTATTCACCTCCCTCCCCCCAGTGTTCCTGCTACTTCTATCGGGTCTGTCCACCTCTCCATCTACTGTGAAGTCTGAGCAGAAGTATCTGTTCAGGATATTTGCTTTTTCTAAGCCTTCTCTCCAGGGTCTTCTCCTGCCTTTCTTAACCTCACTGCCCCCTGTCTTCCTCTTTTTTGCTTATGTAGCTGAAAAAGGTCTTGTCTCCTTTAGCTACTCCTTTGGCTATCCTTTCCTCTGTTTGTGCCTTTGCACCCCTTACCACCTTGCCTACTTCCCTCTGCTTTACCTGGTATACCTCCCTATCCTATTCCCTCTGTATCTCTTTGTACTTACTACATGCTGCCCCTTTAACCATTATCTTCACAGTCACTTCCCTTGAGAACCATAGTGTTTTCTTTTTCCTCCTCTTTTTGCTCACTTCTTTTGTGCAGATGTTTGTTAACATGGAAACATAGAATTTGACGGCCCACCTAGTCTGCCCATTTACCTACCTAATGGATAAGCTGTAGATCCTAGTTAACCAATAGCCTACTTCCTACTATCCCCCACTAGAACTGCCTTATGTCTGTCCCATGCATTCTTGAATTCCCCCACTCTTTTTGACTCCACGACCTCCTTAGAAAAGCCATGCCATGTATCCACAACCATCTCCATGAAAAAAATTCGGAGGGAAAGGCAGTCTGCAGTGGATAACAACCCAAAAGGTGGAGTAAAAAAGTGCTTTCTCACATTACCTCTGAGCCGTCCCCCCACTATCTCCAAATTTTGCCCCCTTGTTATTGCATGTCTCTTTTTCTGAAAGATGCTACCATCTTGGACTTCGTTGTTTCCCTTGAGGTACTTGAAAGTTTCTATCATGTCCTCCCTCTCCCTCCTTTCCTTGAAGGTATACACATTAAGCTCCTTTAGTCTCTCTTAGTATGTCTTGTGGTGCAGACCCTGCACCATTTTGGTTGCCCTCCTCTGGATAGCCTCCATCCTGTCTAAGTCCTTGCAGAGATGGGGTCTTCAGAACTGCACACAGTACTCCAGATGGGGTCTCACCAACTGTCTGTACAGAGGGATAACAACTTCCTGTTTTCTACTGGTGATGCCTCTCCCTATGCATCCCAATATCCCCCAGTCCTCCTTACTGCCTTCTCACATTGCTTGCCCACCTTTAGGTCATCTGATATAACTACCCCCTTTTCCCGTTCCATTTTTGTTGTTGTTAGTATGTCACCACCCATTGTGTAATCTTTCCTTGGGTTTTTGTTTCCCAGGTGCATTACTTTGCACTTCTTTGCATTGAATCTAAGCTGCCATACATTTGATCGTTCCTCCAACCTTGCCAAGTCCCTTCTCATCCTTTCCATCCAACCTTGTGTATCAACCCTGCTGCAGATCTTTTCCTTCCAGTCCCTCTGCAATGTCACTTATAAAGACATTAAAGAGGACCGGTCCCAGTACTTAACCTTGTGGTACCCCACTGGTAAACCCCTGTCTTCAGAGTGGACTCCGTTTACTATTAACCTCTGTATCCTGTTGTCCAGCCAATTTTTTACCCAGGCTACCACCTTGGGATCAACTCCAAGATTGGCTAACTTGTATATATTAATCTTTTGTGTGTGACTGTGTCAAATGCCTTGCTAGAGTCTAGGTAGGCCATGTCCACAGCCCCTCCCTGGTCTACTACTTTGGTCATCCAGTCAAAGAAATCTATTAGAATCATCTGACCTGACATTCCTGCTGTGAATCCTTGCTGTCTTGGGTCCTGTGCCCCGCTGGCCTCTAGATACTGAACAGTTTTCTCCTTCAGAAGTGATTCCATCATTTTCCCTACCACTGAGGTCAAACTAACTAGTTTGTAGTTTCTTGCTTCTGCCTTGCTCCCACTTTTGTGAAGTGGAATCACATCTGCCTTCCTCCAGTTCTCAGGTACCACCCCATCCTCCCATGATTTGTTAAAAAGGATAGTCAGTGGTGTCACTAGTTTTACCCTTAGTACCTTTAGAATTCTTGGGTGAATCCCATCAGGCCCCATTGTTTTGTCCACCTTCAGTTTTAAGAGTTCTTTCAGAACCCTTTCTTCTGTGAATGGACTGGTATCAACACCCCTCTCTAGAGTGTTTCTCTTGTTTGGTTTAAGTACCTCCCCCTCCTCTTTTTTTGTGAATACTGAGCAGAAGTATTCATTCAGTATCCTACTTTTTCACTGTCACCCTTTGCCCACATTCCCTCCCCTTTATTAAGCCTCAGTATCCCTCTCTTGGTCTTTCTTCACTCCCTAATGTACCTATAAAAAGTTGTATCTCCCTTCTTAACAGAGTTAGCTCTCTTTTCCTCAGTTTGGGCCTTTGCTATTCTGACTGCCTTTCCTGCCTTCTTCTGCTTTAATTGATATAGTTCTCTCTCCTGCTTCTTCTGTGTTTCTTTATATTTCCTGAATGTTATCCTTTTCTCCTTAACCTTCCCTGCCACCTCTTTTGAGAACCATAGTGACGTTTTCCTTCATTTTGTTTTGTTGATTTGCTTTACACAAAGGCTTGTTGCCAGTTTTGATTTGTCCCCATTGTTCCTCCACCCCTCCTTCTTGCCTGTTTGCTGGTGCTTTTCTGAGGCACTCTCCCATTTTACCAGAGTCAGCCCTCCTGAAATCTAACACTTTTGCTGTTGTATGGCTGAACTCTACAGCTGAGTTTATTGTGAACTACACTGTTAGGTGGTCGCTTGTTCCCAGATGGCTACCCACTTCTGAATCTGAGATCCTCTCTCCATCCCCATTTGAGAGTACCAGGTCTAAGATTGCTCCCTCCCGACTGGGTTCTGACACTAACTGCCTGAGACATGCCCCCTGTAGGGCATCGAGAATGACCCTACTCTTGGATGTGGCTGCAAAAAAGGTGCTCCAGTTAACATCAAGCATATTTAGGTCCCCCATCAACAATATATCTCCTTTTTCTGCCATTCTAAGGATTCCTTCTATCATTTCCCTGTCCATTGCCTCCCTCTGAGATGGGGTCTGTAAACAACCCTTGTGCAGATTGTGGTGCCATTTCCTGTCTTTGGGGTGACTCACAGTGCCTCCTTCTCTCCTTGTTTACTCTTTAGTTCTGTTGCTTTGATTCCTTCCCTTATGTAGAGAACTACTTCTCCTCCTCTTTAACCCTCCCTGTCCCTCCTGTAGATTGTGTACCCTGGTATGTTGACATCCCAGACATGGTTCTCTGTGTGCCATGTTTCTGTGACTGCCACAATATTCAGACATCCCTCTTCCATCAAGTCCACTAGTTCAGAGAGCTTGTTACAAAGACTATGGGCATTGGTACTCGTTGCCTTCCATTTTTTGATGGCCTTACCCCTTTTAGGCCCATCCCTGTCCTTACTACCTTTGCCTTTTTCTGGATTTACCCCTCTCCTGCTCCCTATCAACTTCTTTAACTTTGTTTCTGCTTTGCTAACTACCTGGTTTTGTTGGGGGGGTCTAGGATTTCCCTGCTTTCCTTCAGTGCCTCCCCCATTGGCTAGTTTAAATCCTTGCCAATGAAGCATTTAAACCTATCACCTAGGATCCTGGATCCCCTCCCGGACAGATGCAGACCATCATGCCAGTATAAGCCTGCATCCCTCCTGGTGGACCCTCAGTCCCCGATGAAGCCAAATCCCTGAGCTCTGCACCAGTTTTTCAACTAGTCATTGAATCCCATGGTGTGGAGTACCCTAGCCTTACCCATGCCATAGGCAGGTAGCACTTCCGAGAAAGTTACCATGCATGCTACTTGTCTAAGGACTCTCCCCAACTCCACAAACTCCTGCTGTACTGCTCTGATCCCATTCCCAGCTAGGTCATTTGTCCCTAGGTGGACAAAGACATCCAGCTCCCCCCCATGCAACTGCTCCCTTGATCCTGAGGATTCGCCTTCTGTCCCTCCAAGCTATGGCACCGGGCAGGCACCTTACTTCCCTCTTCACTTCCTCCCCCAGTTTTACCCCCCTAACGATTGAGTCCCCCACCAGGAGTTGTTTTTCTTCCCCTGTGGGGTCCTGTGCCACCCCCGTGTGGGTCTCCATTGAGGAGATTCCCAGCATCCTCTTTGGTCTCCACAGTGGGTGCCTCCATAGAGGAACCATGCTCTGTTAGAATGGCAAATGAATTGTGGAGAGGCACGACAGGAGGGATGGGCCTCTGTTCCACCACCCTTACCCTCCCTGAGCCCACCATGGTCCAACCACTCCTCTTTCTTGGCAACCTCTGAGCCAGTTGTGGTGGCCTGGGTGGTCTCTGGGTGGGGGAGGAGGTTTCCCGAATCCTCACCAGGTCAGCATGGAAACGAGCAACCTCCTCCCTCAGACCAGAGAGGTGCCTGCAAATAGGGCAGCAATCCAGTTTCCAAAACGTCTCCCGGAAGACTGCTGTTAGAAAGTGTCAATGGTTCAGTAAGTAGCACACACCTCTGGGGCTGGAAAAACAGATGGTTGTGGGTTCTAGCCCCAGATCAGGCACTGGGATAATACCCATACATGACACTGTAATGCAGTTACCTGCAAGATCTCCTTCACCCTTACTGCCCCCTCTGTCCTCTCCAATCCACCAATGAGGGATTGCTAGAGATTCCCAGGGTTCATTTAAAGAAATCTGGTGCCCGATCTTTTGCTTTTGTAGCCCCGACACTGTGGAATTCTCTACCTCCCCGGATAAGAGATTGCCTAACCATCCAGAGTTTCAAGACAGCACTTAAAACATATTTATTTAACCTGGCATATCCAGATTAGTCTCTAATTCGAATACTGAGTATGGCATATTTAGATTTTATTGAAATTAATATTTATGATATTGTAGTTTTATGGGTTTTAACATCTGATAGTAATGCATGTTTTAAACTGTTATTTTATTTGTTTTATGTACAGCACCTTGGTTCTAGAAAGGCACTTTATAAATAAAGATTTCATTTTATTCATTCATGAGGGGGTGCTGCACTGGTAAGTGCCATCCTTCTGATGAGATGTTAAACCGAGGCCCCTTCTACCCATCTGTGGTTATTGTCCAGGTGGACATAAAATATCTCATGACACTTATTGACAAAGAGCAGGGGAAGTTTTTTTTTTGTGGCCATGTGTACATAATTGCTCCTGTGTCTCCAGCCCTCCCCCTGGATGGGGCTGCCAGGCAGGTGACCCACCCCAGAAACTCGGGTCTCAAGCCCTTGCTTACCCCCCCAGGGTGGGGTCACAGAAGCGGGGCCCCCCCGGCAGAGTAACGGTTGGACGTGGAACAGCAGGGTCGTGACCATCATTTGGCAGCCAGTGATTTCTGCAAAGCATTTTTCCTTGGGGATGGGGACGTGCAATGACACCAGCGTCCACCCCGCCCCCCTGAACGTGAGGTGCTGGCTGTTCAGGATCCCCAGCCTCCACCTGGGGTCCTCTTTTTGCTAGCCATACTACCCCTTCCCCCCATAAAAAGAGAGCAGTCATGGGTCACTCAATCCCTCTCTTACCTGGCTGGCCCTCCGACATCCTGGGTCCATTCCCAAACCCAGGTCGGTGGCGTCACAAGTGGAAGTCCAACTGCTGTGCCAATGGGCTGGCCTAGCAGGGGAAGTTTTAATAAAGAAAAGAAAACAATAAGACACAAAGCATAAATACAGAAAGCATCAACATGACCAGGAAAAAGCAAAATTACCTCCCATAGGCGCTGTGGTGGCTTTTGTTGCTGGTCACATTGGCGACTGTGGGGATTGATGGGGATGCCACATCAGTGGTGAAAGGAGCAGTGAAGGGAGCAGTGAAAGGAGCAGAGCAGGGAGCGGTAGCCACATCGGCGGTGGCCCAAGGAACACTGGTGACTGCATCAGAGGAGGTCCAGAGATCTGCGTGGACCTGTCAGGCCAGAGGGCAGGCATTTTGACTGGTGGCTGGGCTTTACATAGCAGCAAGCCAGGCCACAACTGTGAACTTGTCCTGCAGGAGCTGTGGTGGCTTTTGTTGCTGGTCGCATTGGCAACCGTGTGGACTGATGGGGAGGCCACATCGGCGGTGAAAGGAGCAGCACATGAAGTGGTGAAAGGAGCAGCACAGAAAGCAGCGGCTGCATCGGCGGTCGCCCAAGGAACAGCAGTGGCTGTATCAGAGGAGGTCCAGAGATCTGCTTGGACCAATCACGCCTGAGGGCAGGCATTTTGACTGGTGGCTGGGCTTTAAATAGCAGCAAGCCCAGCTGCAACTGTGAACTTCTCCCGCAGGATCTGTGGTGGCTTTTTTGTCCTGCCCAGTCATTCTGGCCCCGACCTCTATTAAATGATCTTAGGGGAAGGGGCTAGGGGGTCGTGGCCAGGAGTAGGTCTAAATGTATGGATGTGGGGATCTGGGCTGGGCCAGGTGGGTATTTGTCTGATGTCCTAAACTTCTCTTTTTGGCATAAATATAAGTAAATAATGTTAGGGCAAGCAGCTCAGAGCTAAAACAGGATTGGGATGGGGGTGAAACTAGGGCATGGACCACAGGCTACTTGGGCAGGCATTTTTGGAAGGGTGGTGGGATGTGTCGGGTGTGGATCGGCCATGGTACTAGCCTTGGCTTGGAAGTTGAGGGGCTGTCCGGTGTGCAGCCAGTTGACACAACCTAAGGAGGAGATCAGGCTCTTGAGATGGGAGTTGGGTAGAGCAAAGGTAGGGAGAAGAAGGGGGGAGGGGTTCTCAGCCTGGGGCATGGGCTGGGATAGGGTCACAAGAGGGAGTAATGTGGATGCTGTGGGTCTAGCAGCATCACCTGCAGAGGCCAAGAGCCATCTGGAGCTGATGAAGTGGGGCACAAGGAGCTACGCCAGCAAGATAGGTGAAGAGGGGGTAGGCATGGGGGGGGTCTGGAGGCTTGGGTAGGGGCAGCCATGGATGCGTCCAGGACCAAGGAGACTGGAAAGTTGTAAGGAGCAAAGGTTCTCAACATGCACAGGAGGGATCTGTTATGGTGGTGGGCACCAACTGGGGGAATTAAGATGGCTGGCATAGAGCTGAAAAACAGATTTGCACCTCACAACTGGAGGGATAATGGGGAAATTGGGGAAAAGGATGACCCGGGGGTTACAAGAGATGGGAGTGATGAGAGGCCATGTAGGCAGGAGGAGCGGGGCAGTTCCATTGCAAAAGAACATGGTGAAGGCAGGGGGAGTGGGCACCAGCAGGCTGAAGGTAAGTGAGATGGGGAAGGTCGGGGTCATAGGCACTGGGGCCAGTGGAGGAGGTGCAGATAGTATGGGACTGGTAACTGAGCATAGGGGAGACCTGAGAGGGGAGGGTGGGGGCTCAGATATGGGGAGCATGGCATCCAGGAGGAAATGGATCTGCAGGGATCCTGTGTGGGGGAGTGCAGAGAGAAAGATGGTGGTGGGATAGAAGGGAGTTCAGCTGGAGGCCAGGAGGAGATACCAGTCCCCAGGAGTGCCATGGGGCCAGGTCAAAGCAGCATTGTGGGGGTGGGAATTCTTGGCGTTGACAGGTCTGTCCAGAGAAAGAACTGGAAGAGGGGAGCTAGGGTAGCCGCTGCCACTTGTATGAAGGGGAGCAGGGGTAAATGATGAGGTAGGGATAGTGGTTGGGGGTGGACAGGGAAACAGGGTGGGAACAGAGAAAAGGAGGAGGTTAAATTACTCATGCTGGTGGACTCCAGGATTAGGAGTATCAAATGGGAAGGATGAGTGAGGCAAAACCCTGTGCCATCAGGATTAAAAGTATATCTGGTCTGACTGTGCATGAGGGGAAACACATAGTCTATGCACTGGTGAGGGAGTGCTGCGGGTCACCAGACATATTAGTGCACCTGGGCACAAATGATATTGAGGAAAACAATGTGCTGGAGATACAGGCAAGGTTCTGGGAGCTAGCCCAGGTATGTCACACCATGGGGTGCTCAGTCTTCTTCTTGAGATCGTACTGGTGCCTCAAGCCAGCAAGAGGAACAAGCAGAAAATTAGTGAGGTAAATGAATGGTTACGAGAATGGTGTGAGGCTAGTGGGTGTGGGCTGGTGCTGGACTGGGATGAAACCTGGGAGGACAAGAGGCTTTATGCAAGGGATAGGCTCCATCTCAGCTTGGCAGGGAAGGAGGTCTTGAAACAAAAATGTACCAATTTCATTCACGATAGGTGGGGTTTAAACTTGTGAGGGGTGAGGGCTGGGGCTTGAGGCTGATGATAGCATGCACATCAAGGCAGGACAGCTCCCCCCAGCAGCATGGGGAGGGGACATAATGTGCATGAGGGAGTACAGATGGAAAGCAACCTGGAGGTAGTCAGGATGGGGGTAAAGGGAAGGGATGGAGGGTGGTCCTGATTAATGCAAGAAGCATGGACAACAAGATGCCCAAGCTGCAGGTGATGCTAGTAGACAGGGAAGTGAAGTGGTGGCTGTCACTGAAACTTGGCCACTCCTGGGCATGACTGGGACCTAAATCTGACAGGATTCATGGTGTTCAGAAAGGACAGCGTGATGGGTAGGGGTGGAGAAGTAGCATTAATCATTAGAAAACGGCATAGGGATATGCAAGGTGGAGGATAATGTTGAGGCTTTATGGAGTACCCTGCAGGTGCCTGGGGGCAAGAGGGTAAACTTGGGGATGGTTTATAGGCTGCTCATGCATGCAGATGATCTTAAGGAGGGCCTGGTGGCAAATCTCAGAGACCACTGTGGTCAATGGGAGGGTAGGAAGGTGGTGTTGGGTGACCTCAATATGCAGGGCACTGATTGGGGAACTATGGCATCTTCATCAGCCAGGAAGCACTGCCTGCTGGATGTCTTCCAAGATGCATTCCTTTCCCCAGCTGGTGGCAGACCCGATCAGGGATGGTGTCATCCTGGACGTGATCCTATCAGATAGCAACCTGGGGAGGAACCTGGAGGTGGGGGACCCACTGGCAGGGAGTGATCATGCCATAGTCGGGTTTCCCTAGTCCTGGGTGGTGGAGAAAATTGCACAAAAATAGTAGTAATTGATTTTAGGGGTGTGGATTTTGAGGGCATGGAGCGGATACTCAAGGAGCACATGAAGGGGATCAGACAGAAATGTGCACAGAGAACAACTGGGAAATTATTAAAAGGGGGCTCCTTGAAGCTACCAAGACCTGTACAAGGGTCTGACATAAGGGTAGTAGGGCCAAAAAGCCGAACTGGTAGACCAGGGAGGTCCAGGAAGTGGTGAGGGAGAAAAGAGCAGCTTATAGATGATATAGGTGCTCACATGGTGTTCTGGACAGTGGTGAGTATGATATGATATCTAGAAAGGTAACCACGGTTGTGAGGTCAGCAAAAGTGAGGACGGAGTTGGGCTTGGCCCAGGAGATTAGGAGAAGGGATAAGGGGTTCTTTCAGTATATCAGGGAGAGAAGGAAAAGGAAGGGGCAGATTAGTAGACTATAGTCAGGGAGTGGGTGGGCGGAGGAGGACATGAAGCAGGCAGAGGTACTTAACAGCAACTTTGCCTCTGTCTTCACTAAGGAGTATGGAGGGGCAACAATGTATGAGGGGAAGCAGGTTAAAATTGCAGGAGGGAGGGTGGTAACAGATGTGGAAATTCCTATTGGTAGGGTGAAGTAGGCCCTCAAGGTCCTAAAAATGGAGAAGGCTCCAGGTTTGGATGGGTGCTAAAGGGGATGGTGGAGGTCCTTGCTGTGCCCCTGGTGGATCTTTTCAACTCATCCCTTAGGACAGGGTGGGTGCCCCAGTATTGGAGGGTGGCCCACATCGTGCCTATTGACAAAGGTGGCTCACGTGAGGAGCCTGGTAACTACAGGCCTGTGAGCTTGATGTCTGTGGTGGGAAAAACAATGGAGCTCATCTTGAAGAAGAGGCTGGGGGAGTTCCTGGGGGCACAGGTGTATTTGGATGACCACCAGCATGGCTTTGTCCAGGGCAGATCATGTCAGACTAACCTTGTGGAGTTCTGTGACTGGGTGACAGAGGCGCTGGACTGGGGCAGGCCAGTAGATGTCCTCTTTCTAGACTTCAGCAGGGCATTTGATTTGGTGCTGCATCTTGGGCTACTGGCTAAGCAGGAGGACATGGGGGTGGGGGACAGGATGGTCAGGTGAATAGATAACTGGTTGGTAGGGTGGTTTCAGAAGGTGGTGGTCGGGGGAGCGTTCATCTCCTAGGAGGGTCATTAACTGTGTTTTGCAAAGGTCAGTGCTGGGCCTGATATTGTTTAACGCTTATATCTCTGACATTAGAAATGGTATTAGGAGTGAGATGAGTCTCTTTGCCAAAGACTCGAAGCTGGGGGTGGTGTTGGACAGGGACAAGGGTAGAAGAGCCCTACAAGGGGATCTGGAGACTCTGGAGAAGTGGGCACGCACCTGGAAACTGTGGTTTAACGCTAAGAAGTGCAGGGCTCTCCACCAGAGGCTTAGGAACCCAATTTATGAGTACTGCTTGAGGGTGTGAGATACTGCAGGTTTCATATGGGGAGAGGGACCTGGGTGTGGTTTTTGATACCAAAATGATCAACTCTGAACAGTGTAGAAGGGTAGCAGCCAAAGTCAATAAAATGATGGGATACATAGCCAGCGAAATAACCTCGAGGAGTAGAGAGGTGCTCCTCCTCCTTCTATATAACTGCCTGGTTAGACTGCACCTTGAATACTGTGTACAGTTTTGGTGACCATACTTAAAAAAGGACATTGCTTTCCTGGAGAGGGTCCAGAGGAGGGTGACCAGGATGATACAGGGGCTGGGGGATAGGTCCTATGGGGAGAAACTGGAGGTGTTGAACTTGTATTCCCTGGAGGAGAGGAGGGACAGAGGGGATATGATTGAGGTCTTTAAATACCTTAATGATGTAAATAGGGTAAGCCCAGATAGAGTGTTCCACTGAGGGAGGAGGGTATCACCAGGGGGCACTCCATGAGGCTGATGGGCAGGAGACTCGGGGGGGGGGACAAGGAACAGATACTTCAATGAGAGAGTGGTGGAACCTTGGAATGCACTGCCTGCAGAACTGATGACCGTGTATATGGTGGAGAGGTTCAAGAGGGGCTGGGACAGGTATTGGGGGGGAAGTGAAACTGAGTAATCCCAAAATTGAAGGTGTATTTTGGTCGGAGGGTGGAGATGGAGGGGTATCGGGGAAGAAGGGGAGGTTGGCAGCAGTGCCCCAACCGGGTGCTGACACTCGATAGACTGTATGGCCAAATCTGCTGGCATCTCAGTATGTTAGTAACCCTAATTGCACTCCAATAACCAAACTACATAGCAAAAAGATCCGACAGCCCCACTCAAAGGCACATTCACTTAAAAGAGATCGGGACATGTCACACAAAGTATAATAAAGTAGGAAGGAAAATTAGGGAAAAACCAATAAATGGGCCAAAAGTGCCAAAATAATTCCAATAATGGTGAAAAAAATATAAGAAGGACAATTCCACTAATCTGGAAAAACAATAGAAAAAGGAAAAAAGGGGACCATTATCACCCCACATCTATCGGGCACCCTCAATGGGAACCCCCCCAAAAAAGGGGTATAGAGCAAGAATAGAAGATGAAGAAGAATCAGCATTTATATAGCACTTTTCATACACAGTATCCCAAAGTGCTTTACAAGCAACGCTAGACTGGTAGTGAAGTGACTGAATGTGTGGTGGTGGCCATATTGCACATCATCACCCACACACAGCCTGGATAATTGCATGAACCGGTTTATGGGAAGGGGAATGTTGGCCAGGACACCGGGAATGTTCCCTGCTCTTTGTGAAGAGTGCCCTGGGTTCTTTTACTTCCACCTGGACACCCATGAGAACAACATCAGGATGGGAAGAAGGGACCTCGGTTTAAAGTCTCATCCGAAGGACAGCACACCCCAGCAGTACAGCATCCCCAATACTGCACTCGACTGCCAGCAATTTTTAGGTGCAAGTCCAACCCCGGTGTGTGGGATGAGAACCCACAACCTTCTGGTCCAGAGGCGGATGTGCTACCAACTGAGCCACGCTGACACCTAAATAAAATAATAAAATAAAAATATAAAAATAAACACAAAAAGCAGCTCACACCACACCGAGATTGGGGTGGCTTCTAGGGAAAAGACAAATGCTGCTTAGCGTAATTAGGGAAAAGCCAAAAAACAGCGGGAGAAACTCCCAAACCAGGAAACAACGGCCCTTCAAAGGATTGCTACCACACCCCTCCAATGAGAGTGGAAAAGCTGTGGGGTCAAGACAGTCTTATCCCACCAAAACAAAGAAAACAATTCTGCCTCTACCATACGTAAAAGAATCTGAGGAGAAAGAATGGACTGCTGAAACAAAAAAGCACATTTCCAGTGCCACAAATAATATTTCAAACATAAACAAGAGATGGCAAGTGCTCTGATCATATCCCATCAAGGAGCAAACGACCCCTGAATTACCTCAGAGTAAGTTAGGGTGGCCAAAGCCCTCTCCCCCCAGATCGATGCCACATGGGACCAAAACCCACCCAGATATGGGCAATGGACTAAAATGTGCAGCATAGACTCCAACAGCAGTTCACAACCAGGCCTCAGACAATTCTGTTCTCTCAGACTCTTGTGTTTAGCATTCCCCTTAATGCTGAGCTGGCCATGGTAGCTGAGCCAGAGGACATCCCACATCTTTGGAGGGGTACACGAATCTACCAGAGCCATCTGGATGTGGGAATGTCCAGAAGCCGGAACATCAGGAAAATCAGGAGTATCGGAAAAGTAAGTACACATCACAGCCACATACAACTGCGTGAGAGTAGACCCACACACACTGGCCCCAATGCACGAAGGGGCATAGGGTATGTGCGAAGTGCACGTACCCTGCCCACAGAGCTGCACACCCGCAGACAGGTGCGTCGGTACCAGCATTTACAAATACAGGCCACCTGTCCGTGGCCCCACCCTCCCGGCACGCAGGACACCACAGGACAGACGGAGGAGGAATCAAAGTCTCTGCCGGGTATCAAATGGGATACCCCTCCTGAGACCCACAGTGGATCCCTTGCACAGCGGGGTGTGGGTCTGGGATGGTGCATGCCCACAGCAGGTGCCAGGACCCACACGGCATGGCCCCATCCCCCAATGGTTCCAGGCCCTGCCAGCACACCTGACATCCTCCTGTCACACAGATGGCCACAGCCACATACTCCGACTCTGTCCTGGCCACTGCACTCCCACAATGCTGCAATGCCCTTCCCGACACCTGGTGGTCACTGCCAGGCACACGCCCATCCAGTCTGCTGCCTCCCGGGACTGCATCATGGGCCGGGGCAGTACGGGTGGGTCATGGCACTGTGCCTCCGTGCCCAGCAGAATGGCATCCATGGGACATGCAGTGGGATAAGCCTGGTCCTGGCAGGCATACCCAGTGCCCCCCTCTGCACCCCTGCAGCCAGCACTATGTGGCTTTGTGAATGCCGCTTAGTGCCAGCCTGCCCCTCACCTGCCCCCAGCATGTTGCTCATCACACAGCCAGGGAATCAGGCGCATGTGTACTATGCGTCCCCCTTTGTGCATCCTGCTAGGGGGTGCAGTTGGTGCGGGTGGCTACTCACCCTGATACGCATGTGTAGCCACTCCGCACCATTCTTGCATTGGGACTACTATGCGTAGTGAGGGACCAATGAGTCATTCTATCAGCAATAACCCATACATAGGGTTTAGCATGTCTGGAAAGACACCACAGAATCGGCTGGGGGCCCAAAGAGGATTTTAACAAACTCATCCACAGGGAAACTCATGGAGACCATGGCTTCAGACACTGCTGAAGAAAGGGTGTCAGACTCTACTGTAAAAAGTTGCAAAAGGAAAAAAAAACAAAGGATTAATCATGCCTAGACTTCCCTGAGCAACAGGAAGAGCTCCTCTCCCATGGGGCTCAAATGCTTATGGTTAAGTTGCAATCAGCCACACCAGGTAAAGCCGTTCACTTAATGACAGTGTACATCCCCCCTCCAAGAATCAAAAGCAAGTCTTCGACATAGTTCTAAACTGCCTTTCCCAGTTACCTAACTCCAGTGAAAGGCAAGGACACTCCCTGGCTATCCCATACAATACTTTGATCTCATGAAGCAACGGGACAACCTGTGGCATAAAGCTAATGAATCAGGCAAATCCCATGATCAGCAATTGTATAGAGAAGCCAGGAACAGGTGCACAAAGGAGATTTGCAAAGCCAAAGCAGCCTACTATCAGGAAACACTCACCATGTCCTGGGGATCGGGGCATAAGTTCTGAGAATAATATTAAAGAACTTAATGGCAAAACTACCCCCCCCCCGACCCAACTGCAGGCTAATGGCTCCCTCTCTCAGGACCCACTGACTATTGCAGACACTCTCAATGCCACCATCTCCGATCTAAGTAGTAGATTCATTCCTTCCAATTTCTTTGACCCAGCTCCAGACCCGGCTCCTCCCCTCTCCCATCTGTTATCCATCCCCATGTTCAGGCTTTGGAGAGTCTCCCCTTGTGAGGCACGGTGCTATATAACCAAAGCACTTGGAACTACGCAGCATAGTAGTGACTCCCTAGACTTAAAACTCGTCCTCCTTATTATTGACTCTGTCATCATCCCCCCATACCAATATTCTCAAATGGTCCTTATGCCTTGGATAATTCCCCACCCACTGGAAATTAGCTGTCATCACCCCAATCTTTAAAAGTGGGGATTGCACCTCCATGGGAAACTACTGTCCCATCTCGATTCTTCTCCCATCTCTAAAGCACTTGAAAACATAGTGTCTGACCAGCTCACCGACTACCTCACAAAATATAACCTACACTGCCCTGAGCAACATGGGTTCAGGAAAGCGCATAGTACTACCACAGCCCTCCTTGAATACACCACATTTATAAACAAAGCTCTTGACAGAGGACACCTTGTGGGATCTGCCTATATTGACCTGAGAAAAGCATTTGACTCTGTCAGCCACACCCTCCTTCTCCAGTCTCTGCCTGCTATGGGACTGTACCTGGAAGCCAACAACTGGTTCAAAAGCTACCTCTGTGACAGATCCCAAAGGGTCAAAATTAACTACGCTCTTCTCCAGTCAACCGGTCTGCTCTGGGGTACCCATGGCTCAATTCTGGGACCCCTTTTCTTCACCCTCTTCTTATATACTCTCCCTAAGGCCTACTCAGGCCAATTGCTCCTCTACGCCAGTGATGCAGTTCTGTTCACCAGCCACCCTGACCCCCACTCCCTTTAATCCTCCCTGCAATGTGCATTCTCAGAAGCAGAAGCCTGGGTCACAGAGCACAGACTTGTCCTGAACGATAAAAAACTAAAGCAATGCTCTTCCCCCACCACCAGAATTCCCTCAGACACTTTCCCCTTACCATCCATAACGTCCAGAGCTCCCCACTTGAACTAGTATCCACTTTTAAAAACCTGGGTGTCACTCTTGACTCCTTCATGATGTACCATGAGCATATCAACCAGCTCAGCTCAGCAGTCAACACTAGAAAAGAACTCCTTTACAGGCATTGGGGGTGCTTGCCTCCCAAGGCTCTGCGACTTGCAGTGACTTATTTGGTATTATCCCTAATAGATTATGTGATAATATTCTATGGATCAGCTGATCACACTGCCCTTCTACTCATCAAGGTCTCCCTGAATAAAGCCTGCCATCTAGTCTCAAGGTGCTCCAGGTGGACCCATACATGGCTCTACTTCAAGGGAAGACTTAGGTACCATACCTGCCTCCTAGCCAAGAAGCACTCCGTTGGCCTCTCCCCCGTGGAGCCTTCATCTACTAGTCCAGCCTTCTCCCTGCCCTAAGGCCACCAGGAGCTTTGTATCCACCCCACTCTCAGTCCCCCACTATAGGACCTCACTGGGCCAATGTTCCTTTTACTATAGGGCCTCCTCTGGGTGAATGAACTACCCCCGGTTATCTCCTCAGAACTGCAACTAGTATACTATAAGTCTTCACTCCGCACAGTACTCCTCACCCAATCCAACTATGGCTGCGTCTAACCGTGCCGCCCTATCCTAGCTCACCACAGCCAGCCACCTGCTAAAACTCTGTCACTGTTCTGACCCTGCTGTGCATGTTTATTTACTCCTTGTTTAAAAAAAAAATATATGTAACAACTTGGGGTGTGTCTTAACACCCCTAAAAAAACTGTAACCTGACTGTTATATATTGTTGCCGTATTTGTGTTTTTGATATGTACTGTATGTGATTCCTGATGTGGAGCCTTTGCAGAAGAGTCTTTGACTCAAAGGTTGTAATTCTGATACTCCTCAATTAATCAATCAATCAATAAGGTTATGTTGGAGAGGATTCAATCTACTACCCCACACAAGATGAGAAAATAAACCATAAAATCTAGATTCCAAAACTTTGGGTAAAGGAAACACCGTAATCAAGTAAATAAACACTGGAAGCACAAAACATTTCATAATAACCATTTTTTTCTTTTTGGTTTGCACCCATGTTTGCCAACATTGGATCTTTCCCAGACAAGCTGCTATATTCACCTCCCAATTATTCTAAGCCATGTCCCCAGTCCCATAAATAATACCCAGGATCTTAGCCGGGGTGAAGTAACATCATTCCCCCCAATCTGTGTCACCAAAGGGTCCAGGTTGCCAACTGTCAAACCCGAGCATTTACAAAGGTTGAGTATAGCCCCTGAAATGTGGGTAAAAGAGGCAAAAACCTCCAAAGCCAGTCTACTGGAAACATCATCCTGAACAAAGAGGGTAATGTCATCGGCATACGCCTAAACCGTAACCGAAGCCAAACCATCCATAGTAAAAATGCCCTGGATCTGTGGGTGCTGTTGAAATTTCCTCAAAATAGGATCTATATAAAAGGTATAGAGCAACGGACTGAGAGGGCAACCCTGTTGAGCCCCCCGGCAAAGGGGAATGGGCCGACCCACATGGCTGTTGATCAGGGGTGTCACAGTCACCCTCCCATACAAAATCCGGAGCCAAGAAACAAAACCCACCAGTGAATCAAGACCTGAAATAGGAAGTCATGTGACACCCTGTCAAAGGCCTTTTCCAGGTCCAGCATAAGCAGATATCTACAGGATGCCCCTTCCTTGTTGGCATCAAGTACCTCACGAAGGAGGAGGATAAGATTATCTGCAAAATGCCTTCCTGGAACAGCACATGTCTATACAGGAGAAATGACATCAGAGGCTAAAGGGCCCAATTGTCTTGTCAATATAGTCATCAAAATTTTCAAATCACAGCACAAAAGGCATAAAGGATGCCAGTTGGCCAAATCCATATCTTGGCACGTCTTATAAAGGAGAATCTGAGAAGCCTCTAAGAAAGACACAGACGAAGCACCCGTGTCCAACAGGTCATTAAAAACCACCATCAAAATTTCTGACAAAGGGGTCTGAAAAACTTTATAAAATTTGGAAATCAGACCATCTGGACCCATCGCAGTATTGACATTCAAATGCTGGATTACAACCTGCACCTTGTTGGCTGTAATAGGTCAAACCATGTCATAAGAATGGTCAACTGCGGGGCAGGGTACAACCACCGATGCAAGAAAAGGTGTCACGGACGTAACCAGACCCACAGAACCAAACATATCCAATAGATGGGATTGAGCCCCAGTCAATATACCGGGGGTATCTGTCACAGTAGCCCCCCCTCCCTGTGTCGATGGTGGTAATAAGCTGCCTCCGAACACATGATCTACAACTCTCAAAGGGGTCACCAAGGCTCTTAGTTACTTGGGTACCAGCTTGATGCTCCATGTGCAGTGATGCACCATGGTCATATTGCAGCTGTTTCATATGAGATTTTAGATTTGAGATAACAGGCCCATAATCCCCACTGGACTCATTCTGTAAAGAAATTGCCCAAAACAGGTGGGATTGCAATGAAAAATAGGTCTTAAACATCATTGATTTAGACTGATGTGCAGGGGAACAAAGAAAGTTCACAAGGAAAAGCTTAGTAGCATCCCACCAATCACATATGGAGTCCTCCATGCAAGTCACAGATTGACGAGCCCAGAGGAAATCCACAAGCTTATCATGAGTGAAACCTTCCGAAAGAAGCATGTTGTTAAACTGCCAATACCCTCGGCCCATGGGGTGCACTTGGACCGTGGAGAAGGTAGCATGTAATAAAAGTTGTTCAGATGTTTCCATGGGCTGGAGACCTACAGTATCATCCCCACATGAAACTGTGTTGAGTGAAAAAGGTAATCAGTACACGTGGCAAGAGTAGACCTACAGTAAGTCGTACCACCCATCAGGAAATGGGTCCAGAAAGCATCCATAAGGGATGCATCTGAGGCCAACTTCCTTAACAAACTAGTATCACAATAAATTTTAGACCCAGGCTTAATCGTATCCAATCCCACATTAAAATCCCCCCTGAAAATCAGCGGGCAGGACATGGGGAGGTAGAGCCGAAGCACCTGAAATAGCTCCATCTGGGCCATTTTGGTCAAAGGTGCATGTATGTTCAACAAACACAAAGGAGACCCCTGAAACAACACATCCACTAACAATGCCTGTCCCGGGATTATATCCACTCATGATAACAGTGTTAAATTACAACCGCACAACAAAATTCCAACCCCATCACAAGCAGTGGTGCCAGTGGACCAGTAAGAAGGTCCCCAGCACCAATGCCGCTCAACTAATTGTAGGTCCCCATAAGTAGTCAGTCTAGTCTCCTGTAAAAAAACAATATCCAAATTTAGATTAGCCAACAATGAAAATAAAAAAAGTGTACCTATAGGATGCCTTCATACTGTTAACATTAACAGTTGCAAGGTGGAAATGAAGCACAGCCATTATCAAATGAAAAAAGAGCAAACATGACATGGTCAAGTCACTTTCCTAGCAACAGTTCGAGCAACGGGTGTCTTCTTGACAATCATTCTGCGTTTCTTATGAGTCTTCACCACTGGAATAGGAACAACAACGTCCATGTCACCATCTGTGTCCGTGGAAATCACAGGCTTGGATGAAGGAAAGGAAGAATATTCTGATTTTGCAGCGGTATCACCCTCCTGAGATAGAGCCTCAAATCGATTGTCCAGGGTGATCGGAAGGCTCCATACAAAGAAGCAGGCACCTCTTTCAGCAGTTTATGAGAACGCAATGACTGTTTCCGAGTATGAGATGGATGGGTTGGGGGGGAATGGAACATGGTTTTGAAGCTGGAGGGATTATGGCAGACTGAACCTCCTCTGTAGGAAAGTCCAGGACAATGTCCAAAGACAGGTCAACAGGAAGGGGGCCGGTCCCATAGCGACCAATGGGGGTTCTGAGGTATCAAGTAGCGTGGGAGGATCAGCATTCCTCTCAGGGTTCTCCAAAGGATCGATGTGATGTGTTATCTGTGCAGTCAAGATTTTACACAGGTGTTGTTGAGCCTGCTGTCATGCCTGGTCCAGAAGATAGTCCATTGTAAAATCCTCCTCCTGTTTATGCATCGCCCACCGATACTGGCAGTACCTGTAGCCAGTGTCCTTGCACAAATTGCACCAAAGGTCATTCATACAGTGAGCACTGGTGTGGCTCAATGACAAACAGAGGAAACAACATAGGGTATCACAGGCTGAAGCCAGATGAGACTCCGAACCACAACAGAAACAAGTCTTCGGTTGTCTGGGATAAAAACACTGGACCCAGTCCCCAGCCAATATAAAAGACACTTGGCAGATGTATAATCCCGGAGGCTGCGTGCTGGAGCTTCACCTTGAAATGCCAATGTCCAGTCCAGAATTTCTCTGGTTCCAGTATGGGAACAGGATTCCCCATCACCTCGCACCTCTGGGCTAGCCAGTAGCGAATGTCCTGTACTTACACACCTTTATTCTTCAACATTATGGCAATGGACCTGATGACCAGTTTTGTCAGAGAAACTTCCTGGAAAGGGAGCCAAAGTGGAGAGTCCTTCAAAAGATTATACTGTACCCAAAAATGATCCAAGAAGACCGGAGTCCAGAAGCTGAAGTCAAAATAACCATCAGCTGGGGCATGAAGTAAAGCATACAGTTCATTAGGAGTAACATGCAAGGATTCCTTCAACAGGACCCAACCCAAATAAGACTGATCAGGGGGGTCCTCCAACCCACCCTTATAAAGGAGTCTGTGCACCAGGGGGAGGGGAGATGCAGGGAAAGCATCCGTCTTCCGAAACTGTGCCCACCACTGGGCCAAAGAAGAAGGGTGGTGGCAGTCACAGACAAATCCCACAAAACCATGGTCTCTTCTGCACGTTCCACATGTTCCACCCATGTAAGCTGTAACAGAGTCATTTGTGGGGGGGGCTGGACACTAGGGGAGGCCTCCCCAAGGTATGTGCAGCAATAATGGGGGGTCAGCCTCCGTGTAGAAGACTGGAGTTCTGTTTGAGGTCTCACAGCCTCCAGCTTCACACTATCCAAAACCCCACCAGAAGAAGCCACACTCAAATGGTGCGGATCCGAGGAGTCACCCTCAGAACAAGAAGGAAGGAGAGCTAACAAAGCAGGGACAGAAGGGGGACCCAATGAAGGATCAGAACCATTGACCGGAGCCCCCCCAAGTAACATCTCTCCTGAGACAGCATGAGATACAAAGATTGGGGCTGAGGTAGGTGGGGGGTAGAATGCCACTGTCCAATTCCATCCTGGGTTCATCCCGCATTCTATAGAGAATGGACATGGGACCACAATGCTGGTGGATAAGGATCCACCCAAAGATCATGCAGTGGGCGAGGTGTGGCAGGTGCAGAAATTGATGACAAGGCATCCTCCCCTAGAGTCCCAACCAGTGCAGGACTAAACTCTGAAACATAGAAAGGTCCACCAGTGCCCAACAGGGAACAACTGTGTCACAGTAGTATGTCCTGGCCCCATAGATGTCTACAAGGAAGGAGGTAGTTTAGCAGGTAAACGTACAGGTCTGTCCCCTGATGTTACCTCCCCAAGTGAGTTCCAGCCCAGTCCCTCAGGGCCCCTCATAACAGGCTGTGTACATCCATTCTAGGCAGGCCATGGGAACACCACTGCAGACAGCGGTCCACCTAAACAAGCATCCAGTCCCCCCTCCAGTAAGCCTCCTTTGGTACCTGTAAGCATGTCCTCCCTCGTGGTATGCAGCCTCTGTAGTTGGTCCTGCTCCAGATGGAATGTCCTCACTTCATCTTCCAAACGTCCAAGCAAGAAATCCCTCTTCTGCTGCAATGCGTCTTGCAAGCAGCCTTCAGCCTCCCAAAAAGCGGAGGAACGATGAACGATGTAACTCTCAATCCAACAGGAGCCACTTGCTAGGTAGTAGCAGTGGCCCCCCAATGAAACAGCCAAAACTAGGCACTTAGTTGATTCCACAGCAGATGGGGATGGAACTTTCCCTGCCACATCCTCCTGTCAATGATGCATAGCTCCAAATGAGCAGGGAGCAAAACAACTGCTCCCCCTGCTGCAAGAGTAGGGGAATTTCCCGAATGTCAAGGTCAACATTCCCGCTACCAATAAAACAGGTCCATGCAACCCTCTCCACAGCATGAATCTGAAAACAAGCTATAATAGCTTAGTGTGCCTTTTCTGGTTAAAAATTACAAATAAAAAAATAATGAAACTTGCCTTCACCATGCCATGCCTTAATGTGGCCCACTGTTCCGCCACCCCACCCGCTAGGTCATCTCTGAGGCAGTCACCCTTTTTCTTTAAATGAGTGAACATGGATCTGGGTCTCTACAGATAAAATTAACTTACTCTAAATCATCTGTGTATGTCAGGAAACAGAACAAAGAAGGCAGATAGCGCTGAAGCAGAATGAAGCAGCTTAGCTTTACAAACAGCCCTGAGATACAAACAGTGTGGACAAACATTACTGAGCAGCAAAAGAAAATCACACTAGGCTGGTACAGGGCAGCAGAATCTCCAGAGCAGGTCAAAAAATTAGGTTTAGAAATAAAAATCTATGGGACAGAGTCATGAGAGAAATTCTACATGGTAACTATATGTTACTTCGGACAGCATGTGCTATTTCATATGTCCTGATTCAGGAAACAGCTCTGGAATGAAACTGCTGTAGTAAGTGGGGACACAACAGCACTTCAGCCCAACTTCTGAAGAAGTAGCACAAGCTAACTGCAGGGATCCATCACCTGATGAATAGAAGGGCAGGATACAATGAGAACAAAAAACACAGCCAGCAATGCAGACACAGTAACAAAAACATGTACACATGAGCTTCTTTTACACGACACCCTAACTGCTCCACAAGTTTTGTTACGCTCGATCTTGCTTTGTGTTCACCTGTAGGGCGCGCTTTCATACACCGGAGTTCAAATCAATCCCAAAGAAAGTCTCACACAACCCTCTGGGATCCCCTGTTGCTTACCAATGCTGCATTTCCCTATATTGGGTCCTGAGGCTCGTGTGAGCAATATTGTGCCTGACTTCAGCTACATATATTTTCTGATACTAGAAAGAAAGCTGAACTTGGGAAACTGGGCAGTTTGTTGAAAAGGGAGCTAAAAAGTGTTTTAAACGCACTAAAAAAATGGAGCCATTATACTGGACATGAGCTTATGCATATTCATAGCCCAAGGAATATGAATATGTATAAGTGCATGCCCAGTATCAGAGCTCCACTTTCCGAGGGCTTTTAAGTACATTTTAGTCCCCATTTCTAAAAACTGCCTAATTTCCTGAGTTCAGCTTTCTTCTAGTATCAGAAAATATATACTGAACTCAAGACTTATTATACTATGAGCCTCGGAACCTACTACAAGGATGTGCAGCATTAATCTGCAGGATCCCTGGAGTTTGTATGAAGACTCTCTCCAGGATCAAATGTGAACGTTGTACTCCCTATACACGGCAGCACTCAAGAGGAGAACGTAATGGCTTACCAAGGAAAATGGAATGCCAGACCATCAAACACTCACCTGTGATGCAGTGCATATCAGTGCTACACTACAGAAAAGGTAACATTCCAGTTGCTCTGAAGTGCTTTTTGCAGTGCAGAGCCTGTCATGTAAAGGTGCCTGTGGTACAGCTCATGAGATATGCAGACACTGCAGCACACAAAACTGTTGCAAATTGAGGTGCCTTCGTTAACATGGCCATTATTTTCATACCAACCACAACACCAGAACAATGTAGCACAGCATTTAGGAAGCAAATAGCCCACTGTTCCTGTGTTGCTTAATAAAGTGGTTAACAAGTACTCTTTAAATAGCACAGGACTGCACCAGGATGTAATACTCTCACAAAGTGGCAATTGGATGGCTGTCTATGTACTGGCAGCAGGCCATGAAGAGGAGAAAAGGGATGCAGAGGTTTATTTTAATTTTTTTTATTCAGAAATTATTCACTCAGAAAAGCCCAACTGAGATACGACACATTGTTTACAGCGGGTCCTGCCTCTACACTATTCCTAAACTGGGTGGTCTGGAGCACTGGGAGGCTAACTGACTTGCCTAAGGTCATACAGCAATAATTTGGCTCTAGCAGAGTTTGAATGTGTGTTCTTCCAGTTGCCAAGTCAAGAGGTCAAAAAACCACACAAGATACTAGAGCCCTGGATATGCACAAAATAGACTGACTATTGTATACTGAAGAACTGTACTTGAAATGGCAAATAGCATGTGTTCTCAGCCCATTCTAAACCGCATGCTTCTTGCACTATTGCAGGCTCCTAAATAGTAATGCCTGTAATGTCATCTTCTGTAGTCAAGACAAAAATCCAATGAGCTCATGAATATTAATTTACCATTTACAAAACTGCACCATATTATTCATGAACACAATACCTATGCCTGTAAACAGGGCTCCTGTTGCTTCTTGAATACTGTAGTAACACAGTACTGCAGAAACAGCAGTGGATTCTTTATTTACCATGTTACATAGAAACATAGAAATCTGTTGGCAGAAAAGGACCCATTGGCCCATTTAGTCTGCTCCTTTGCCACAACCCCTTACTCCCCTCCTTTGTATCCCCTTCCCCCAGTGCAGCCTCCTGTACCCTTGAGCTCAACTGGTTTCATACCCTTTACTCTCTTGCCTACTCCCATGTAGTAGTGCCATGCCCTCTTGAACTCCCCCACTGATTTTGCCTCCACCACCCATTTTACCACCTTATTCCAGGCACCCACCTCCCTCTCAGTGATGCATTGTCCCCTCACATTTCATTTAAATTTATTCCCCTTCAGTTCTAAACTGTGTTCCCTACTTGTAGTGTTTTCCCTCATTGTGAAGACGCTCACCTTCCTTACCTTGTTTACCCAGGCGAATTGGTAAATCATCAATCATGATTTTTGAAGGCTGCTCATGACTGATTATTGTTAATCATCAAATGTTATCATAAGATCATCAAAGGAGATCATGGTATAAGATTATCATCTAGATCACGATTTAATCATCAGACATGAACTTTCAAATCACCAGCTGATGATTATTGATTATTTCTGTAAGCTTAAATCAGCATGTTGTTGTTGATGATCTGTGGATTATCAAGTGATGATCACTGATGATTATATTAGTTCAGTACTATAAGACTGCAAGTCACAGAAGTAATGCTTAAAGTTTAATTAATTAATAATGAAAATATGAATGCCACATATCAGCAAAAACAAATTAATTATGAATTATAATGTAAATCATGTGAAGTCAAATTTTAATTCCATTAGAAAGTTTGCGCAATGTCTGGTATAAGATACATATTTGCATACCTAATTTGCATATTTCAGCAGCACAGTTCATGGAACAAAACAATGATAACTTCTATTTTTTCAGTTAATTTTGCATGGACAGTATTAGTTTGCAGATTATTAGGAAAGGTTTTGAGCACAAACCAAGTACTTTTAGGAACTTACCACAACCATAAAATGAACCACTTAATGGGGATATATAAACCAAAATAAGCCTTTCACACTCCAATACAATTTGAGGCATTAGAGAATGATTAACTCAAAACATTAGGCTTCTAGGGAAAAAGGTATTCATAACTGATCATTCCAGTAAAAGTATCTAAATACAAGCTATATTACAAAGGTATGGAGAAAAGATCAATTTAATTTTTATGTTTGCTTGTGCGCATGTGCAAGAAACATTATGTGACAGCTTAGGAGAGAAGCAGGTTGTGGAGGCGCAGCACTGTAGCAGCCAAGGGAGGCACAGCATTTGGGGTCTTGGCAGTGGTGGGCCAATGGACACACAGTATGCTGATGGCACTGGCTTCCAAAAGTTGCACCAAGTTGCAACATTTTCACCGCAGCAATCAGGGGCTGCCTCGTCATTGCAGCGCCAGTGATTCCGCTGCAATGAGGGAGTGACCCGTTATTGCTGGGCGGAACTTGCCGACTGTAATATTGTTTGTGAACATGGCTGGCAGCATGCCACCTGTTCAAAAACAATATTAAAGTTGCCCCGAGCTGAGGGAGTGGCCAATCCCCCTCGGCAGCATGAGCCCCCACCGGCACAGCAGTGTTTTTGTGGATGGGGGCCCCCAATCCCCATCGGCTCAGTCCCCTCCAATGCAAAAGTTACCAGCGGGGCCCACTCCCTGTTGGCATCATATCCCCCTCCCAGTTTGATTTACCAGCGGAGCCCTCCCCATCGGCATAACGCGCCCAGAAAAACAAAGTAAATTTGTCTGAGGAGGGTGCCCAATCCCCTTGGCTCTTTCACCCCCGCTTTTGTGCCGACTGGGGCCCAATCCTCCTTTGACTCGCCCCCAAAAACAGTCATGTGGCATGCTGGGGGCCACCCCAGCGTGCCCAATGCCTAATAATGGAAAAACCATCCTGCAATGGTTTTCATTTTAACCTGTAAAAAAAAAACTGTCCCTCCTAGTCTCCACCCCCACAACCCGCACCCACCACTGCACCCTGCCTCCCCACACACACCCCACCTTACCTCTGGAGTCTGGCGCGATGATCTTCCGTGGACCGGGAACACGTCTGCACTCTTCAAAGCTGACCGCGAGCTGAGGAAATGCCAGTAAGCTGTATAATGTGATAAATAGGGTTTTTTCAACTTTAATGCATATCTCAGGCATTTTTTGGAATTTTGGCACCAAATTTTCAACATGGGGTTTTTGGAACCTCTCCTCTTGAATTCTTGAACTGTCAGGGCATTAATTGGACCCAAAGGGTGATTTTGCAGTCACTGTGCAAAATCACCTTTTGGGACCGATTAATGAAATGACAGTGCCAGTGTTCATAAGGTGGGCTCTCAAAAAGCCTATGTTGCAATTTTGGTGAAAAAATTCCTAAAAATGACTGTTTTACGAGCGTGCATTGTGCAGTTCCTACGCACGCTCATAAGTTCACAAATTTTAATATTTGCACTCTGGATTTTCAACATTGCCATTTTACCACACATCCTTATGAGTAGTATAGCTGTCATTTTTCACATCTCGCCCAAAATGTGTTTCCGCGCATGTAGCGTACAATGGCGCAGTCAGTGTGCGAAATCAATGTATGGGACACATTAAGAAAATCACAGTGACACTGCTTATGAACAGAGCTCTTAAAATGGCTATGTTGAAAATTTGGTGAAAAAATTCCTAAAAATGACTGTTTTATGATCGTGCATTCTGCAGCTCCTACGCACGCTCATAAGTTCACGAATTTTTAATATTTGCACTCTGGATGTTCAACATTGCCATTTTACCACACCTCCTTATGAGCAGTGCAGCTGTCATTTTTCACATGTCACCCAAAATGTGTTTCCCTGCATGTAGCGCACAATGGTGCAGTCGGTGTGCGCAATCAATGTTTGGGACAGATTAAGAAAATCACAGTGACACTGTTCATGAGCAGAGGTCTTAAAATGGCTATGTTGAAAATTTGGTGACAAAAGTCCATAAAATGACTGTGTTATGAGTGAGCATTGCACAGTTTCCACGCACCCTCGTAAGTTCATGAATTTGTAATATTTTCAGTCCAGATTTTCACCAGTGACATTTTTCCACACTTCCTTATGAACAGTACAGCTGTCATTTTTCACAACATGGCCGAAATGTGTTTTCACACTTTCAGCGCAGAAATGCATGGTCACTGTGGGAAATCATTGTTTGGGACAGATAAAGAAAATCACAGTGACACTGTTCATGATCGGAGGTCCCAAAATGCCTGTGTTGACAATCTGCTGTAAAACATTCCCAAACTAATTACATTATGGGTGTGCATTGCACAGTTTCTAAGCACGCTCATGACTTCACCAGTTTTTTTAATATTTTCACTGCAGATTTTCAACATTGCCGTTTTATACACCTCCCCATGAACTGTACAGCTGTCATTTTTCACATCCTGTTCGGAATGTGTTTTTGCACCTGTGGTGCTACATGCCGTGGTCGCTGTGCAAAAGCAGCTTTCGGCTAACAAACTTACATTGCCACTTTTCATGAGGTGGGGGTCACAAAAAAACCATGTTGAAAATTTGGAGTGAAAATACCAACGAATGCCTGAGGTGTTATGGTTTAGGACCATAACCCCCCACCCTGTAGAGAATGACAGGCATCAGGGGTGTGACTTTGGATTCTCGCATGTAATGCTCATACCATTCCACACCCTGCAGCCAGTGAAAGGCATCGAGGTGTGCTTTGGACTCTTTGGCCCCAAAGTTCACCCCATTCTCCTATACTGCACCCATCTCACCATATTTCCTGATGGAATGGCGTGCGCATAAGGGCCAAAGACCCCAAGGCACACTGTGACACTTGTCGGTGTCTGCAGGGTAGGGTGTGGTGAAATGGCATGGTTGTTATGCCTGACAACCCAAAGGCACACCCCAATGCCTGTCAGTCTCTGCAGGGTGGTGGTGCAGTTTTCTTCATTGCAATACTTCACTGCCATTCCTATTATGTAGCTCTGTAACTCCTACACTACCAATGCCAATGCCAGCAAGCAAACATTCGGCATTGATAAATGCTTGTTAAATTTATTTCTGTAATCTTGACCATGGACAATCATGAAAAATAATGATGTTATGAGATCATCATTAATCATAATCACCATCTTCATAACCTCATGGTTTTTGATTGGTGGCCATTTAACTTTGATGGTTAATTAATGTTTATGATGGCCGCAATGATAGTTTTTGAAAATAACTGGATAATGATCATTCATGATATAGTGCATCATTAAAAAAAATCATCATCTTTTCAGCTAGGTATTCTCTTCAAATATTTAAACATTTCTATCATATCTGCCCTTTCCTGCCTTATTTTCAGAGTGTACAGGTCTAGCTCGTCTAGCCTTTCTTCATATGACGTCACTTGCATGCCCTGCACCATTTTGGTTGCCCTTCTCTGCACACTGTCCACTCTATCTGTGTCTCTCTGTAAGTACAGTGGCATCCCCCAGGATGAAACCCAATTTTAAAGCACTCTGAAGTATACTGCAGCAGACCTTCTGAATAAAGCAAAGTAATTTCAATGGCAATTAGTCCCCTTTGTCATGCAGGAAATTGTGGCATTCACTTCATCCTGGCAGTGTCACATTTTCCTGAATGACAAAAGGGACTAATTGCCATTAAAAAATAACTTTGTTCAGTAGGTCTACCCAGCACATTCTGAAGTGCTGCAAAATGCTGCAGAATTGGGTTTCATTCTGGGGGACTCCTCTGTATGACCTCCACAACTGTACCCCATAGTCCAGGTGTGGGCTGACCATGGACCTGAACAGTGGCATAATCACCTTCTTCCACCTACTTGTGATTCCCCTCCCTTTGCATGCCAACATCCTGTTCACCTTGTCCACCTCCTTGTTGCACTGGTTTGCCACCTTTAGATTATCTGAAATGATTATCCCCGGATTCCTCTCCTGTTCTGTTGCCTCAAGCTCCTCCCCTCCCATTGATTATCTTGTCTTTGGATTCTTATCCCTTTGTGCATTCTTTTGCATTTCTTTGCATTGAAGCCCAGTTGCCACTTCCCTGACCACTCCTCCAGCTTGATCAAATCTTCCTTCATTTGCTCCAGCCCCCTCCCATGGAGTATCCAGCCTATTGCAGAGCTTTGTGTCATCTGCAAATAGACACACTTTCCCATTGAGGCCCTCCACTATATCCCCAATGTAGATGTTAAACAGTATTGGTCACAATACCAACCCCTTGGGTAACCCACTTGCTATTATTTTCTCCCAGGAGTGAGTCCCATTTACAATCACCCTTTGAGTTCTGCCTTCCAGCAAGTTCTCTACCCAGTTTATTAATTTTCTCCCCACCCCTAAACTGCTCATCTTGTTTACTAGCCTCCCTTGAGGGACAGTATCAAAGACCTTACTGAAATCCAGCTTGGTCATATCCACTGCCCCTCATTGATCGCATATCTCCATCACCTGGTCGAAGAATTCGATCAGGTTTGTCTGGCATGATCAGTCCCCTTAAAAACCCATGTTGGCTGTCATCCTGGAGCCTACCGAGTGCCAGATACCAAACTAATCTTTCCTTGAGAAATGCCTCTATCACCTTGCCTACTACTGAGGTAAAACTGACTGAACAATAGTTTTCTGGCACATACTTACCTCCACTCTTGTGTAATGGCACCACATCAGAGTTTTTCCAGTTCGCTGGGACTACTTCCCTGTCTAAAGAAAGATTAAACAGCTTTGTGAGTAGTGCTCCAAGCTCCTCCCTCAATTCCCTGAGCACCCTGGGATGCACTATATCAGGACCCACAGCCTTTTCCATCCTTAAAGGAAAGCTGTCCTTTATCTAGAACCCCCTACCCCCAATGCTTTACCCTCATGATTAGGCTTTTGGGCTAGAATAACAAACCTTTTTCCCATTGGAACTTGCTTTTTCTTATTTTTTAAAAGTCCATGATCCCCAAACATGGTGGACACTGCACGGGTCCATTTTCTATGAAAGTGTGGTGCTGCACCGCTCACCTTAATACAAATGTACTGAGGCGAGCAATGCGGCACTGCACTTTCATAGGAAATTGACCCATGCAGCATCTGACATGTTTATGGATTGCATTTTTTTTTTTTTTAGTACATTGCGATGGAAATTTTTTTTTGTAATTTTGCCAAAAAATGTAATTGGGGGTAAATCTTTGGGGGTGGTCTAGATAAGGACAGCATTCCTTTAATTTTCCCTAGTTCCTCCAAAACCCTGTTTTCCATAAAGGGACTTGTGTCCACTACCCTGACCTCCATTCCCCTACCCCTCAGCTCTGGCTCCTTTCCCTCTTTTTTGATCGTGAAGACTGAATCAAAGTATCTGTTTAATACGTCTGCTTTTTCATCATCCCTCTCAATCAGAACCCCCCTCCCCTTTTAGCTTAATTATATCCTGCTTGCTTTTTTTCTTTTGGTGATCTATCTGAAGAATTTTTTGTCCCCCATGCTGGCCTCTTTCACCATTTTCTCCTCTGTATTTGATTTTGCCATCCCAATTGTTTGCCCTGCCACCCATAATGTTTCCTTGTTTACTTCCCTTTCCTCCATTTCCTGTTTAGTTTTGTATGCCATGAGAGCTCTCCTTTTTTTCTTTTATTGCTGCTGCCACCTCCTTGGTGAACCAAAGTGGCTTTCTTCCCCATTTATTTTTGCCCACCTTCTTTATGCACTGCTCCGTTACCCTTAAGATTCCCTCCTTTATTGCCTTCCACAGTTCCTCTACTTCTTTGTTCCTCCTTTCCTTCCATTTCCCTTTTGAAGATTCTCCTCATTTTCTTAAAATCTGTCTTCCAGAAGTCCAATACCTGCATGGTGGTTTGTCTTGCTTCTGCCCCAGTCCTAAGACTGAACCTGACTGTTCTGTGGTTGCTAGCACCTAGAATTTCCCCCACTTTGACCTCCTCTATACCGTCTCCATTTGTCATAATTAGGTCCAATGTATTCTCCCCCCTTTTTGGTCCCCTCACTGTCTGCTGTAATAGTGTCTCCTGCATGGATTCCAGTAGCTCTCTGCTCCTTTCTGATGTTGCTGTTGGACTCTCCCAGTTCACATCCAGGAGACTTAAGTCTCCTACCAGCAGAAGATCCCCTTTCCCTCCCATCTTATGTATTTCCCTAATCAATTCTCTATCTACCTCCTCCTCTTGATTTGGTAGTCTGTACACCACTCCCATATGTACTGCCTCCCCCATCCTCTTAGTTAACATGAACCAGAGGACCTCTGCTGAACCCTGACCTTCCAGTCCCCCCTTGCCTTTATCCCCTCTTTTACATATAATGCCATCCACCCCCTCTTTTCCCTTTCCTGTCTCTTTTAAAAGGACTGTGCTCAGGCATTACCACCTTCCATTCATTTTTTTCCATCCACCATGTCTCAGTTATGGTAATTCGGTCTAGCCCCTCCCCATTACTGTGGCCACTAAATCCTCCATTTTATTTCCCAGACTCCTAGCGTATACCAGCATGCACTGTTGTTTCCTCCCCCACCAATATCTTTCTTCTCGATATAACCATCCCCCTTCTGTAGTGGAGTGCTAACTACGTTCTACATTCAACTTCTTGAATCTAACCCTATATTTCTAAAAGCAGCAGAAAACCTGTGAAATTATTTTTTGTTGTTGTTTACATAGGATGAAATAAATATATCACTCAAAGCACTTCAAGAGAAGAAGAATGCATTCCAGCAGGTGAAGCAAGATCAGCAACTGAAGGTCAAAGGAATTCAGGTATGAGCCTTTAAAATGGAATTTCAGGTAGTAGCCTCTAAACTGGTAATTTAACTATGATGATCCTTTGAACTAGAAATTCAGGTGCAAGCATTGAAAGTAGGAATTTGGGTACACGCCTTTAAACCTAGAATTCAGCTATGAGCATTTAAACTGGCAATTCAGGTATGAGCCATAATGCTGGGAACTCATGAACAAGCCATTAAACTAGGAATTCAGGTACAAGTCTTTAAATTTGAGAATTCAGATATGAGCCTTTAAACTACGAATTGAGGTACAAACCTTCAAACAAGGAATTCAGGTACAGTACAAGCCTTTAAAGTATGAATTCAGGTCAAAGCCTTTAAAGTAGAAATTCAGGAATGAGCCATTCAAATAGGAATTTAGGCACAAACCATTAATATAGAAATACAGGTCAGAGCCCTTAAACTAGGAATTCAGGTACGAGACTTTAAAGTAAGAATTCAGGTACGGGCCTTTAAACTAGGAATTCAGTTACAGGCATTTAAAGTAGGAATTCAGGTATAAGCCTTTAAACTAGGAATTCAGGTCCAAACCTTTAAACTGGGAATTCAGGTATGAGTCATTAAACTAGGAATTCAGGTACAAGCCTTTAAAGTAGGAATTTGAGTAAAAGCCTTTAAACCTGGAGTTCAGCTTTGAGCCTTTAAACTGGGAATTCAGGTATGAGCCATTAAGCTGGAAACTCACAAACAAGCCATTAAACTAGGAATTCAGGTACAAGTCTTTAAATCTGGGAATTCAGGTATGAGCCCTTAAATTCGGAATTCAAGTACAAGCCTTTAAACTAGGAATTCAGGTATGGGTTTTTAAACTAGGAAATCAGGTACAAGCCTTTAAAGTATGACTTCAGGTGCGAGACTTTAAGGTAGGAATAAGGTAGGAATACAGGTATAAACCTTTAAAGTAGGAATTCAGGTACAAGCCATGAAAATAGGAATTCCGGCACAGGCCTTTAATATTGGAATTCAGATATGAGCCTTTAAACTAGGACTTCAGGTAAAAGCCTTTGAAGTAAGAATTCGGGTACGGGCCTTTAAACTAGGAATTTAGGTACAAGGCTTTAAAGTAGGAATTCAGGTATGAGCCTTTAAACTAAGAATTCAGGTACACACCTTTAAACTAGGACTTCATGTAAAAGCCTTTGAAGTAAGAATTTGGGTGTGGGTCTTTAAAGTAGGATTTCAGGTATAAGCCTTTAAAGTAGGGTGAGGGACAAAGCAAAAGTTGGGATCAGTAAGAACGCATGACTTAGTTCCATAAGTAAATTGCTTAAAATTAGTTACCACACAAAATTCACCATCTGAATTATATTGCATTTTCACAGTAGGCAATCTCCATTTTTGTAGTTGTACTGTGCAAGTGTAAGTCTGGTTGGAAATCTGAGTTGACAGGTGATGAACCTCCTTCCGGAAAGACCAGTACAATCGAGAAGTGTCTGGAGCACATGTTGAGTCCTGATATTCTGTGCCATGGGTGGTGATGTCATCGTCCATGGTAAAGGACCAATCGATACTGTCTGGAGAATATTCACGTACAGGTTTAATGACATCAAATACGTCACATCGACACAAATAAATATAACCTTTCTTAGCACAACAGTGCATGTGTGGTGAGACCCATGCATCCAGAAGAGGATGGAAAACCAGAAGAGGTGGCAAGTCGAGGCGTTCTCTGTAGATGTCTTCATCAAGGTGCCCAATGGAGTATACGGATGCTAGTTTATCAAATATAGCTGTATTGAGATCAAAATGTGGGAAGTTAACAGTGAAAGACACAAACATAGTATCCTTAATGGAACATTTCTTTGAAGTAAAGCAAGGACCAGTATTAGGGTGCGTGGTCACACATCCCAAATTCCAGGCAGTAGAAATAGGAATAGAAACAGATTGTAACATACATGTGGCAACACAGTTAGGGGACTTGCAGTGAGGGCAGTACCGTTTAGAGATACGTCTATCATGTATGATATCAGGTATTCTTCCAGATTCCAGATCGCGGAAGAGATTGTTGATGGTAGTGATAATGTATGACCCATAGGCAGAGCATAATATTTCATGGGCAATGCATTGCTTATCTGCCTCTTTATTGTTTTGTGCACTAAGGGTGTTAATCTTGTCTTTAGCATCTATAAATGCCTTAGCAATGTTGTGCATATTATAAACAGTGTATCTTTCTTTCTGACTAAGGCCATCCACACCATGCAATAATGGGGGTATGATGTCATCAATCATGCCAGTTTGAAACTTCTATGAATGTGCTTTGATAGTAGCAATGTCTGCTTTATTCCAGATAGACATTGTAGTACCAAAGAGACCAGTAAGGGTGCCTGTGGCACCAGTGACATCCGATGTGTTACGTGTGTTTCTTTTATGACTTTGAGTATCAGGATTCTGAGAAGTAGGTTTTCTCCTAAAATTGCCTCTAGGCCCAGTGGTATGTACCCCAGCAATAGGGTCTTAATTATGAATCTGAAAAGCTGTTAAACTATTAAGTAACAACGTACTATAAAATAACAACGAGTTAGTAGTATGACACATACCAAATTCTGTCATATTCCAGTAAGTCAAGTTAAACAAAACAGGTACATGCATATATTGTAAGTTGATAATAAGTGAGCCAGGTAAAGCAGTGGCTGTGAGACCACTACGAGGACCAGGGTTTTGTTTTGGACATTCCAGAAGCTGTTTCTCAGTGGTGGGGTAACACAGATAAATACATGGAAGCTGAGGCCATGTTGTGCACGGCACAACATTTCCTGGCAGAGTCTTTAGAAAGTGTATTACAATATGAAGGGTTGATTAAGGCAGTAATGTTGTATAAACCTGAATGCATAAGAGAGGTTTGGTGCAAGGACAAGGTACCATTTGGGGATAATTTTGCATTGTACCAACCATGGAAAGTTCCCTTGGAGAGTTTGGCCACAGAGAATATTTGTCCTTGAGATGTAGTTTGTCACTCAATTTGTAGGGTAGATTTATCAGGAGCAACAACTGAGGCAGTGAGGTAGGCATCTGAACCTTCCGGGACTGTAATCAAATTGTCAGAGAGATTGACGGAGACTCCCTCTACGGTAGTTGCAGGAGGATCAAGATGAGAAAGGATGTGCTTTACCATGCCTTGGATGCAGGGGATAACTCCTGAGATGAGGAGAAAATGGAACAAGATAGCCATCTTATCAGTGTATCTGAAAAGAAAAAGCAAACATTAGCAAGGTTAGTACTATTCCACCCAATGGGTTGAGGAAAAGTAATTATACTCCTTTATACAGTTTCATCGGGTTTGCATGTAACCATTTGTCAGTCAATTTGTTGTTTTGCATGAGTCTAATTTGATAGACTGCTGGACTGAGCTTGTTGACAATTGGGTAGGGTCCTTCCCACTTGTTGAAGAAAGAGTGTGTTGGATGCACAAATCTGAGAACCATTACCTGATCTCCAACTTGCCAATCCACTTCTTGTGAGTGTTTGTCAAACTGAATTTTGGACTGTTGCTGGGCCTTGCCCATGCAGTTTGCAGCATACAAATGAGTGTGTATCAGATCTTTTCTCAACTCTTCCTCATATTGATCCACAGAGACACGATTTGTGGTGGGAGTGTGCAGGTCAAACAACAGGTGTTCAGGTAATCTCATACTTCTGCCAGATCACCTCAAAGGGTGTCAACTGAGTGGTGGCTGAGGGTGTGCCCCTAATTGCCATAAGGAGTAACAGCAGTAGGGAATCCCAATCCTTGGGTTTGTCCTCAATAAATTTGAACAGCATTTGCTTAATCCATCTGTTGGCCCTCTCTACTTGACCTGATGATTTTTTGTGGCACAGTATGTGGAACTTTTGGTGAACTCCAAGGAGTTTAAGGGATTCTTTCATTAACTCACCTGTAAAACTGGTTCCTTTGTCGGAGTCTATCTTAAGAGGTAGGCCCCACCTGGAGAAAATCTGGTCCACCAGGATTTTGGCAGTGACTTTTGCAGTGCATGTCTTGGTGGGGAAAGCCTCAACCCACTTAAAAAAGAGATCAGTTACCACAAGGGCGTATTTGTTGTTTCTGCTGGTGTTGGTAAGGAGACCAATGAAATCAATCTATAAAGCATGCCAAGGGCCAGAATGACTTTGTGGTAGTAACTTGGCTTTTCTTTTTGGTAGGGATGGGGTTGTTTTGTGCACAAACAAGACAGTTATCTATGTACTGTTTGACATCCTTGGTTATACCAAGCCACCATGTGGTGGTCTTGACCCTCTGTAGTGTGTTTTCCACTCCCTGGTGTCCACCAGTGGGGGTGTCATGCATCTGGTGCAACAATTCAGACCTGAGATGATGAGGGACCACCCACAATTTTGTGGGGGTGTCATCTGGTTGGTGCCAAATGAGCTTGTCATCCAGGGACAAGTGTAACTTACCTTCATGCCTTCGATATGGGTTATGGGCAGGTAGATTCTTCTTGGTGCCTTTGTCCAGAAGTCTCAACACATCCTTGAGTTCAGAGTCAGCATGCTGGGCTTCTGACAAATAAAAGGGGCAGAAGGGTTCAGGTTTCTTCCTGATGGCTGCAATGTGCACAGTAGCTCTGGCCTCTGGATGGTCCATCATCCAGATGCCCCCCTTGGCCCCTTCCTTAGCAAGGGTGTTAGCTGTGTTATTGAAGGCATGATAGGGGTCATCTATGGAGTGGGCCTTAACCTTGGGTACATAGAGTTTGTGTGCAAATTTCTGTGCCAGTGAATGAATGAATGTATATTACCAGTTCCTTGCGTTTCACTGGAGTGCCATCAGAAGAGGTGAAAGAGTTCTTCTGCCAGAAAGGGAGAAATTCTGTAAGAGAACAACAAACCCAATTACAGTCTGTAAAAATGATAGTATCCCCGGTTCCATGCTGGATGAACTCAAGGGCACAGGCAACCACTGCCATCTCAGCATACTGTGATGAAACTACACTGCAACATTTGGAAATTTTAAGTGTTACGAAAGGGGTACACCACAAATATACCCATCCCTGCTATCTGTTCTCCCTGATAATTAATAGGAGGCTGATCTGTCTGTGAAAACAAGACACAATGAGGTGTTCTCAAGTAATTGAGATGTAGCAGGAAGGAAAGGGCCTGGATCTGGTAGATCAGGTGGCTGCAGTGTATAGTCATGTGGTTCTCCTTGGAAAAGGAGGCCATGCACCAGCATGGATGGCATTTTGGTTGGGTGAACCTTGATGTCCCTATCCTGGGGAAGGAGGGACCGGTGTGTCAGTCTGGTGTTAGAGACTGATCCATCCTTTACTCTGTCTGAAAGTAGGAAGGTTGTTGGGGTGTGGTTTGTATTGATGATCAGGGGGAATACCCAATGATATATAAAAAGTGCTTGACAGCCCAGTAGGTAGCCAGAATGTTCCTTTCACAAAGGCTATACTTCTGTTCCACTGT
The DNA here is from genome assembly GCA_016271365.2 of Neoceratodus forsteri. NCBI lineage: Eukaryota > Metazoa > Chordata > Ceratodontiformes > Ceratodontidae > Neoceratodus > Neoceratodus forsteri. The sequence goes on along the minus strand of JADMNL010000035.1, from coordinate 23,723,079 downwards.
GGTCAAGAGCTGTGATGCATATGCAATGGGTCATAGTGTGCCATGGACCTTCTGGGCCAACACTGCAGACATTGCAATGTCAGAGGTGGCAGATTCCAGATGGAATGGCAAGGCTGGATTGAGGCTGACCAAAGCTGGAGCTGAGGCCAAGGCCTGCTTCAGTGATGTCACAGCTTGGGTGTGTATGGGGCCCCAAGTCAAGGGAACATCCTTTTTCGGTAGTTCATATAGAGGGTCAGCCCTCTGAGCAAAATCACAGATAACATCTCTGGAATAATTTACCATACCTAGAAATCTTCAAAGGGTGGCCACACTGGTGGGGAGTGGCAAGTCCTGTAATCCCTGTATCTTCTTACAGGTAGGGCTTCTGCCTTTGTCTGTTATCCTCAGACCCAGAAAGAGTACCTCTTTCTAGCATAGTTGTGCTTTTGCTGGGTTACATTTGAGGCCTGCCCTCTGAATGAGGGTCAGCAATTCATCCAAGAGATCCAGATATTGCTCCTGTGTGGCTGTTGCCAACAACAGGTCATCCACATACTGCAAAAGGCACTGGGGTGTAGAAGAACCCTCAAGAGCACCCATTATGTGCAGATGGAATAGGGAGGCGCTGTTATGGAACCCCTATGGTAAGCAGGTCCACGTGTACTGCCTACCTTCAAAGGTGGAGGCAAACTTATATTGACTCTTGGGGACAATGGCAGCAACAAGAAACCATTGGAAATATGCAGGGCACTAAACCATTGTTCGTCAAGGGTCGGTAGTCATAGAACATCTGGTGCTAATGCCGCCATTGGGGCACAACTAAGGGTGACCTGGTTTACTCTCCTGTAGTCAATTGTAAGTCTCCAAGTGCCCATGGGTTTTTTCACAGGCCACACTGGGGAATTTGCAGTGGAAACACATGTCCTGATTTTGCCTTGCTTGAGGAGTGATTTGATTGTTTCCCTAAGAGAAGGCAAGGCCTCGGATGGAAAGGAGTATTGCCTTTGCCTCTCATGGGCTGGGCCTGTCACCTCGATGACAGTATGCATCTTGCCACAGTCATGCTTGTTAGTGGCAAATGCCTCCAGATGCCTTTGTAGGATGGGAAGGAGCTTTGGGAAAAGCTCATGGTTCTTGAACAAATCTATGACATCATACTCTTTGTCATTTGTGGCTATTGTCGCAACCACATGTGAGTCAGGAATCAGGACAGTGTGGTACTGTCCCTGAATCTGTATCAACAACATGTTAGCCAGGTCTCCCACACAACCGTGTGGTGCCAAGAAATCAATTCTGATAATACTAGGGTGATCATGCAGTACCATCAGCTGAACGGTATGATACACCTTCAGGTGTCCCAGTGTCACAGGTAGTGGCAGGGAGCCTAGTTCCATTGGTCTTCTGTCTGGTGGACCAAGATGATATGGCTGGGTTGTCATCATACAATACAGACACTGCTGTGCCTGTATTCAGCAATACTGTAAATGGGTGGCCCCCGACCTCAGCCTCTGTGCCGAGCCTTCCATTTGTATCCAAGACCAGCTGTTTACAGTATGGACTGGGGCCTGTAATTGTCAATCTGTACTAGTAGAAACATGGGGAAGCTCTTGAAAGAGCATTTGGGACTGGTTCTTGTGAATCATTTCACCATGCTGTACTGATGCTATATAGGGAGCCGCTTTCGGATTCAGGTCTGTAGGGGCTGAGAGAACAGATTTCCAGTATCCCCATAGCCTGCTGAGGCCTGTCCTCCTGGTTGTACTGCAGCAAGGGCCTGAACTGTGACAGCGTCTGCTAAGGAGCGCACTTGCCCGAGATGGTTTTGGAGGCTTTGGTTCTCATCGGCTATCTCCCTATATGAAGGGCCTGGTCTCTGTTGTTTACCCTTATTATTTTTCTGGTGATTCTTGTTCCTGTGGTGGTTCCAGTTCCCACCACAGGATTGTTGTTGTGCCTGCTGGGGTTATGGTTATCTGTGGGGAGGGGCTATTTCTCTTGGGCCTGCCCCTCCACTGTGAATTACGTCGTGGCCTCAGGGATGGATTCCATGGTGGCTACCTTCTTGGTGCCGGAGCTTGAATCATGGATGTAGAGTTGATAAACTCTCTCTGTCTTCCAGAGAATATCAGCAAACTTGTTCATGGTGAGATAGGTGGTTGACTCTACCTTCTCTTGCTTTGCAGGAATCATGTTCTAAAGGAACAGGGTCTTGTACTCAATGAGGTCCTCATCCGCAGCCTCTCCTGCAAGATTCTTTCCTGCATGGTAGGCCACCCAGAGCCTCTGGTGGAAGGTCGCTGGACTTTTCTTTGCATTCTGTTTCACAGGATATGCGAGCATTACTCCTACCACACCTGGGTTGTGTGCAGTAATGAGTTCAGCTGCGACTTCATCAAAGATGGTGTGGCTATCCTGCCAGATAACATCAGGGAGTTTCACCCATAGGCCAGGATCAATGGTCTGGTGTAGAATCTGGACTTGGTAGTCTGCAGTGAGACTAAGCATTTTGTATTTAGAATGCACCTTTTCCAATTGGAAACTGAGGTAATCGGACGGGCTCATCTAACCAATGCTGTCAGCTATCTGCTGAACAGAGTGGGCCATTTGTAAGGGATTGCTGGGATGATCATTCAGAGGTAGATTATCTCGGGTGCCCTGCAGGATTGCCTGAGCTGCAGCTTCAGCCACAGTCTGGACCATTCCTTCTCGAGTAGCACTCTCCTGTAGCAGCTGTTTAATCTGCATTCCGAGAGTCCATTTGCTTCTTTTGGGTAGGGTCACATTGCCTAAGGCATCATCAATCATTTTCTCTATCTCTTCCCTATCGTCCACAGAAATAACGGTGATCGGTGGTGCCATTGGGACTAGGCCTGGGCCTGCTCCCCCACATCATGGGGGTCACCATGTTGGCATCTCCCATGATGGTCGTCATTCCGTCGATGATGTAGGGACAGGGTGTCATGTGATGGGGGTCCACCATGTTGTGGATGGTGGGGTGGGGTCACTGGGCCATAGTAGGGGCATGACTGGGTGTTGTACTGAGAAATGTCATCATCTGACTCCTCCGCTTCAGATGACGTCGTCAAGATGGGGGCTATGCCACCCATTGCCTTGACGTGACCAGCCAGTACCTCTCGCTGATTGTACAGTTTCACCATTTTACATTCACATTCATCATGACTAACTTTTGCAACATTCTGATCCACATCATCCTGTAACTGCTTCTGTAACACTCGATATGCGCCACTCAATTTGCGATTGTCCCTAGTAGCTACACCTAAATCATTACATACCTGATTTATCTCGTCCTGGAGCTCTCACAACCTCATCACGGATATGATCATTAGTTCTATTTAATATATCATTCATTTACAATGCCTGACTCTTATCCTGTCTCAAACTTTCACATTCCTGCTTCAACATACCAAGTTCTTGCTCACTTTCCTGAACAGAATGATGTAAAAGTAAATCCTTTTCATTCCTCAGAGTTTGGAGCTCAGACTCCAAATCCTGCTCTCTTTTCAAACATTCAGATTCCTGCAGTCCCATCTCCTGCTTGAGAGATGATACTTGCAGATCAAGGGTTTGAAACCTTGCTTCAGATGCTTGTAGAGCAGCATAGAGAGCTGTGACCAACAGCCCTTTTGCTTCACACTTTCTGGCTGTTTGTCTCATCTCTGACTACTGGGTTGAAATCCTCAGTACAGAGTTTTCAGATTGACTTGTATCCAGCGCAAAGTCAACCCATCCTCCATGGGAGGCAAGAAAGTTAGAGACATCGAGTCTCAAGTCTGCTCAGATATTTTATACGGTGGCCATTTGGTGGGAGGGAAAGTAAAATCAAACTGTGAAAAGGCATCGTGCTGTGTATCGATCCACAACAGGTGCACTAATTCACAGGTGGGCTACTGTGCACTTGTAAGCTTGCAATTCAGAACTGCCATGGGGTGAGGTGAGTCGGCATCGACCACACCCAGAAAGCAGCCAGACTTTGCAAGTAGTTACAAAGTGGGTGAAAAATGGGAGAGGTGATGCGGGTATGCACACCTTCTGTCCCCGTTAGGAAAGGAAAGGAGTAGCAATAAGTGAAAACTTTGCAAACACCAAATATTGCCTGCACACGGTCACCAATTGCCAGGAGGTCTAAACCTCACTCTTAGGTTCTTGGCAATAATGGGAATGCAAAGAATCACAAACGCGTTGCATTAGAGTAATAAATCGTGTTTATTACTACCAAAAGGAAAATCACAGTTGCCCTAAGCAGTTCTTACCATTAGGAACTGGGAGCCAATGCTATGCGTTCCCTATACCTCGAGGAGTGTAGAAATCTTAGGGGTCTCTGAGGTAGAAGACATAATATTGTACATTATATACCTACAATAATTACCATGGTTACTGTAAGATAGAAACATTTCTAGTTACAGAGGTGAGCCCTATTGGCTAAATTGGAGGTGGCACCACAGTACTAGATAACATTATACAATTTTGTTATAGTCATCACTTTGTGGAAACAAAGTAAGTACAGTTTGTACATAGATGTGTAGTAATACAAATCATCAGAAGATGGCAATGCCGACTCATATATCATAACACTACAAGAACACAAGTGTCCTAACATCTTGAAAGCAAGAAATACATGTGTATATTAGAAAGTAAAGCATATAGCAATCATGTGCATACATATCCTGACATCTGCTCTTATACAGTAGATGTTCTTAGCCCTATATGTTAGTATAACATGTACCTAAATGCTAGTTGTCTGCGGTGTACCTCTAGGGTATCAGTTATGGTGCAGGAACCTTGTGTAACAAGCCTTTAAAATAGGAATTCAGGTATGAGACTTTAAAGTAGGAATTCAGGCACAAGCCTTTAATATAGGAGTTCAGGTATGAGCCTTTAAACTAGGACTTCAGGTACAAGCCTTTGAAGTAAGAATTTAGGTATGGGCCTTTAAACTAGGAATTCAGGTACAAGCCTTTAAAGTAGGAATTTAGGTATAAGCCTTTAAACTAAGAATTCAGGTACAAACCTTTAAACTGGGACTTCAGGTATGAGCCTTTAAAGTAGGATTTCAGGTATAAGCCTTTAAAGTTTTTGGCTTCATTGGGGACTGGGGGTCCACCTGGAGTGATGCAAGCCTATACTGACATGATGGGCTGCATCTGTCCAGGAGGGGAACCAGGATCCTAGGTGATAGGTTTAAATGCTTCATTGGCAAGCATTTAAACTAGCCAAGGGGGGAGGCACTGGAAAGGAGCAGGGACATCCTAGCCCCCCCCCCAAAAATCATGGTAGTAAGTGTGGTAAACACCAACATAGAGGTGTCGTTAGGGAGAAGGGCAGGGGCAAATGGAGAAAGTGACTAAGGCAAGAAGGACAGGAATGGGGCAAAAGGGAGTAAGGCCATCAGGAAATGGAGGGTAATGAGTGCCAATGCCTGTAGTCTGGGCAACAAGCTCCCTGAGCTGGTGGGCTTGATGGAAGAGGGATGCCTGGATATCGTAGCAGTCACAGAAACATGGTACAAAGAGAACCATGACTGGGATGTTAACATACCAGGGTATATAACCAACAGGAGAGACAGGTAAGGGAGAAGAAGAGGAGGAGTAGCTCTCTATGTAAAGAAAGGGATAAAAGTAACTGAACAAAAGAGTAAACAGGGAGGAGAGAAGGCACTCTGGGTCACTTAGGAGACTGGAAAGGGCACCACAATCCGCACAGGGGTTGTGTACAGACCCCCATGTCAGGGAGAGGGAATGGACAAGGATATGATAGAAGGCATTCTTAGAATGGCAGAGATACTGTTGATGGGAGACCTGAATATGCCAGATGTTAACTGGAGTACATTTGCTGCAGCCACATCCAAGAGCAGGGCCATTCTTGATGCCCTACAGGTGGCAGGCCTCAGACAGCTAGTTTTGGAACCCACTCGTGAGGGAGCAATCTTAGACCTCATACTCTCAAATGGGGCAGTGAAAGGATCTCAGATCTAGAAGTGGGTTGCCATCTGGGAACAAATGCCCATCAAACAGTGTGGTTCACATTAAACTCAGCTACAGAGTCAAGCCATACAAAAGTGAGGGTACTGGACTTTAGGAGGGCTGACTTTGGCAAGATGGGAGAGTGTTCAGAAAAGCACTAGCAAACAGGCTAGAAGGAGGTGTGGAGCAACAATGGGAATCATCAAAACTGCCATCACAGAGGCAACAAGCCTTTGTGTGAAGCAAATAAACAAATCCAAATGAAAGAAAAAGCCACTATGGTTCTCAAAAGAGGTGGCTGTGAAAGTCAGGAAGAAAAAGATAGCATTCTGGAAGTATAAGGAAACACAGAAAAAGCAGGACAGAGAGCTGTACCAGTTAAGGCAGAAGGAAGCAGGGAGGGAAGTCAGAATAGCAAAGGCCCAAACTGAGGGAAAGATAGCCAACTTAGTTAAGAAGGGGATAAAACCTTTATAGGTACATCAACAGCGATGAGAAAGACAAAGGGAGGGATAGTGAGGCTGAATAGAATGAACGGTGGGTGGGCAGAGGGGACAATGAAAGCAGGGATACTGAACAAATATTTCTGCTCAGTATTCACAAAGAGGAGAGGAAGTGCCTAATCCAATTAACAGAAGCACTCTTGATAGGGGTCGATCCCAGTCCTTTCACAGAAGAAAGGGTTCTGCAAGAACCCTAAAACTGAAGGTGGACAAAGCAATGGGTCCTGATGGAATTCACCCCAGAATTCTAAAAGAATTAGGAGGAACTAGTGAAACCACTGGCTACTCTTCTTAATAAATCATGGGAGGATGGTGGGTACCCGAGGACTGGAGGAAGGCGGATGTGATTCCCCTTCATAAAAGTGGGACCAAGACAGAGGCAGGAAATTACAGACCTGTCAGTCTGACCTCTGTGGTAGGGAAAGTGAAGGAGTCACTTCTGAAGGAAAGAATAGTTGAGTACCTAGAGGCCAGTGGGGCACAGGACCCAAGGCAGCATGGGTTTACAGTGGGAAGGTCATGTCAGATGAATCTAATAGATTTCTTTGACTGGGTGACCAAAGTAGTAGACCAGGGAGGGGCTGTGGACATGGCCTACCTAGACTTTAGCAAGGCATTTGACACAGTCCCACACAAAAGATTAATAGACAAATTAACCAGCCTGGGAGTGGGTCCCAGGGTGGTAGCCTGGGTAAAACATTGGCTGTACAACAGGACGCAGAAGGTAATTGTAAATGGAGTCCACTCTGAAGAAAGAGGGGTTACTAGTGGGGTACCACAGGGTTCAGTATTGGGTCCAGTCCTTTTTAATGTCTTCATCAGTGACATTGCAGAGGGACTGGAAGGAAAAGTATACCTTTTTGCAGATGACACAAAGATCTGCAACAGGGTTGATACACAAGGAGGCGTCAAAAGGATGAAAAGGGACTTGGCAAGGTTGGAGGAATGGTCAGAAGTATGACAGCTAGGATTCAATGCAAAGAAGTGCAAAATAATGCACCTGGGAAACAAGAACCCAGGGGAAGAATACACAATGGGTGGGGAGGTAGTAACAACAACAAAAAGGAAAGGGACCGGAGGTAATCATATTCAGATGACCTTAAGGTTAGTAAGCAATTGAGAAGGCAGTAGGGAGGGCTGGGAGTATACTGGAATGTATAGGAGAGGCATCAGCAGCAGAAAACAGGAAGTTGTTATCCCTCTGTACAGACAGTTGGTGAGACCCCATCTGAGTACTGCGTCTAGTTCTGGAGACCCCATCTCCATAAGGACATAGACAGGATAGAGGCAGTCCAGAGGAGGGCAACTAAAATGGTCAGGGTCTGCAAGAGAAGCCGCATAAGGAGAGACTAAAGGAGCTTAATATGTATTCCTTGAGGAAAGAAGGGAGAGGGGACATGATAGAAACTTTTAAGTACCTCAGTGGAATCAACAAAGTCAAGAGGTAGCATCTTTCAGAAAAAGAGCGTGCAAGAACAAAGGGGACACAATTTAAAGATAGAAGGGGCGGTTCAGGTGCAATGTGAGGAAGTATTATTTCACAGAGAGGGTAGTGAATGCATGGAACAGCCTTCCTGAGGAGGTTGTGGGGTCTAAAACTGTGGGAGAATTCAAAAATGCATGGGACAGACATAAGGCAATTCTTGTGGGGGCTAGGAAGAAATAGGCTGTTGGTTAACTACGATCTGCAGCCTATCCTGTAGGTAGGGAAATGGGCAGACTAGATGGGCCAAGTGGTCCTTATCTGCCATCAAAGTCTATGTTTATATGTTTCTGTGTTTCTAAGTAGGAATTCAGGTATGAGCCTTTAAACTAGGAATTCAGGCACAAGCCTTTAATGTAGGAATTCAGGTATGAGCCTTTAAACTAGGAATTCAGGTACAAACTTTTAAACTGGGAATTCAGATATGAGCCTTTAAATTAGGAATTCAGGTGCAAGCCTTTAAACTGGGAATTCTGGTATGGGCTTTTAAACTAGGCATTCAGGTACAAGCTTTTAAAGTAGGAACTCTGGTACAAGCCTTTAAAGTAGGAATTCAGGTATGAGCCATTCAAATACGAATTCAGGCACAGGCCTTTAAAATAGGAATTCAGGTATGAGTCTTTAAACTAGGAATTCAAGTATGAGCCTTTAAACTTGGAATTCAGGTATGGGCTCTTAAACTAAGAATGCAGGTACAAGCCTTTAAAGTAGGAATTCAGGTATAAGCCTTTAAACTAAGTATTCAGGTACAAACCTTTAAACTGGTAATTCATGTATGAGCCTTTAAAGTAGGAATTCAGATATGAGCTTTTAAGCATACCATCTTGGCACCACCATTTGTCCACGGGGGACTGGAAAGCCATTGGTTGATGGTGTCAAGGATTTTTTCCAGTCTTTTGACTGCTTCTTTGTTTTATTACCCCTTGTTTGTCATGCCTGAACTTTGCACTGAATTGAAACTGGACACCTCAAACTACCTCACATCCCATGGTGGGTAGACAGATTTCACGCTGGACACAAAGTCTGCTGAAAACCCTTTGCTCTTAATATCAGTGCACTACTTAGAGTTAAAAACAACAACCAAGAAATACAATCTAAAAGGTCTTTTGGTTGCGGCTCTATGTACTGCTGTTGAGTGTCTCATAGAGAAGTGTGCCTGCCTTGAACTGCAAAATGCATCTAAAAAAAAGAGATGGGCTTGCAGACATTGGATTTACAAAATAGGGAACAGAAAATAGCAGAGGAGACACAGTCACTCCGCAATGCCAATAACAGACTAATGCATTGTACTGCTCAAGACTGAGCGAGAAATTTGTATGTTGAGAGATGATTGTGAAAGGTTGAAATGTGATAAAAAACAGTTATTACATCCGAATGATATTTTGAGTGATACGAATGAAGGTTTGAGAGAAGAGAATGCTGAGCTGGAAGAGGAGCATGAGATAGTGAATCGTAAGTTAGACAAAGAACTTAGGGAAAACGTTGAATTGGGTGCCGCATACAGAGTATTGCAGTGTGAGCTTGATAAGGGCATTGAGCAGAACATTGCAAGAGTTTGTCACTGGAGATGTAGAACAAAGATGGGAAAACTGTGCCATCAGTGAGAGGTTCTTGCTGGCCATGTTAAGGCTACGAATGGGTTCCAGTATATGCCCATTGACATTACGTCATCTGGCAATGATGACTCTGACTTTGATGATGAGACATGCCACGTCACACAAAAGTCCAGCCCCCATAGGGCTGTCATCTTCTTCAGCCATTCCCAAGATGGCATCCATGCCGGCACATCCTCTACACTGCCACGTCTCCACAAACATGGCAGAAGCCACATACAGCACCAAGATCCAGATCCAGATCCAGCCGGAGCCCATTGTTTCAGGGCTGCCTGTGCTGCTGGGGCTGCTCCAAGAACTGGCGGACTACTCGCTCCTCTCCTGCCCATTGTAGGGCAGTCTTCCCCCTGCAGTTTCCAGATCCAGTCAGAGCCCGTTGTTTCAGGGCTGCCCATGCGGTCGGGGCCGCTCCAAGAACCGGTGGACAACTCGCTCCTCTCCTGCCCATTCTAGGGCAGCCTCCCCTCGTCAGTTTCCAGGTACATCTCCGGGACCCCCTTGACTACTACGGCTCTGACCTCAGATTGGCTCTCAGCTCTGCCACATAGCACTGATTGGACACTTCGGGCCCTGGTTAATGCTGATTGGTGCATTCCTAGCTGGCTTTGTTAGCGGGCTCTCGCCCTGCTGTTTCAATTGTTGTATGTAGCCTAGACTTCTATGGGCTAATTCAGACTCCCTCACTATTTGTTCTATTTTTTTTTTGTAAAGTTCAGCTCTGCATAATCGGTATAATTTACCATTGCTGCTTTATTTGTTGTGATACCTGTGATTTACTCTAAATTTTTATTGCCTGTGTCTAACCTACCTAGTTGTAGCTTTCCTGACCTGCCTATTTTGTTTACTGATTCGATTGTTGGAAATGTTGTTTTGACTCTAAACCTTACCCTACCTCTTCTGTAATATCCTACCTTACCCTCACCTGCCTGCTCTGTCTAATACTCAGTGCAGTCACCTGCCTGCTCTGTTTACACTCTGTGCTTTCACCTGCCAGCCCTCACTAATCTCTCTGTCCTTTCACTTACGCTGTACCTCTGACCCATACACTCGATGCTCTGAGGCCATGCTGGGTCCAACTCTCTCTTTCTCTCAAATTTCCTATTCTCCTGCCCTTGAGCACTTACTCGCACACACCCCTACCCCCCGCTGCTGCCGCTGGCGACAATGCTTTATCCTGCAATACTTGGCGTGCCAGCTCTGTTCAGCCTAAATTAGCATTTCTCTTTTTGTTCCGTGTGTTAATTTTTCTGTTTAACTCCTCCGCTGCCCCACTTAAATCTCCTTAACGTCTGTTCTCTTCCCCCTATTTCCAGCTGGAGCCCATTGTTTCAGGGCAGCTCGTGCATCTGGGGCCACTCCAAGAACCAGCAGACAACTGGCTGCTCTCCTGCTCATTATAGGGCAGCCTCCCCCTGACAGTTTCCAGGTACATCTCCGGGACCCCCTCGACTACTACGGCTCTGACCTCAGATTGGCTCTCCACTCCGCCACATAGTGCTGATTGGACACTTCGGGCCCTGGTTAATGCTGATTGGTGCATCAATAGCTGGCTGTGTTAGCAGGCTCTCACCCTGCTGTTTTAATTGTTGTATGTAGCCTAGACTTCTGTGGGCTAATTCAGACTCCCTCACTATTTTCTTCCTGCCCACCATCTCCAATCCTGACCGCTATTAAATACATCTCCTCCCCCACTCCCCTCCTAAACCACTCCCCCTAGCTGCTCTCTGGTTCCCTCTCTCTCCTGACCACTTGAATGACTCCCTCTCAACTCCACCTAGCCTGTCTTTCTCATACCCTCAGACTCTCTACCAATTGTTCCTTCTGTCCTTTCCCACTAAATAAACTTGTGCCTTCAGTTAGCTCTTTCCTCCACACTCTTATTCCTTGCCCTCTCTTCTCTGGCCCTCCTTATATCTCGCTCTGCACATCTTTGCCCACCTAGGCTCAGCTTGACTCTACCCCACCCCCTTCTCTAGATATGTATTCACCCTTGAGTCTAAGACCTCTTGCTTTGCTCATACCAATACTCCTCAGGCTCTCTGGCTTGCCTCGTACTGGCCCTATGCTACCAGCCCTCCTCACCCTGGGGCACACCTCCATTTATGCTTATTGCACCATCACCTCAGTGCATGACTCAGGCATGCCTCCTACCTGTAAACCCCTCGACACTCACTGGTATGCCTGGCTCTTGACCCAGTGGACCCGCCCATGGCCCCCTCCTCCTTTACTTCCACTCAAACTGGTCCTGCTCTCTGATATAAAAACCTTTAGAATCTGCCCCAGGAAACAACACAAGGTCAACATCAAACACCTCAAAAATTACTTGTTTAGAATTGCCTTCCTGCTGCTTTTACTTTCTGGAAATGTACACCCCAACCCAGGTCCTCCAAACAACCGCGGGATACATACCCGGAAGTTAGGCTTGCTAACTATTGCCTCTCTTAATATCCACAGTCTAGTAGCTAATTTTGATAACCTCCAAGCCTGGGTAGCTCTCCATAACTCTGATGTACTATCTGTTATTGAGACATGGCTCTCCCCTAGGATTCCTGATGCAGACATCAGCCTCTCTGGCTACAGGATCTTCAGGAAGGGCCGCTTGTCAAAAAGAGGTGGAGACTGTGCATTGTACCTCGAGGATAGCATACAGGGCCTTGTACTTAATCCTCCCAGCTTCAGGACCTCTGCCCAGGTCCTTGCCATTAAGGTCCTCCTTGGGGCCCATAGCAAGTCACTAATGCTGCTATCCATCTACATCCCCCCCAAGGACATATCCCATGGTCTTCAAGCTGTCATCCACTACCTAAGTAACCAGTCTTCAAGCTCCGAGGTTATACTGCTTGGTGACTTTAATACTAACTGGCTTGCCCCTGAGGCAAACCACTTCAAGGATGCTGTCCAGGCTGTCCACTTCACACAGCTTGTCGACGCTCCCACCCGGACTAACTACCGGACTGGCACAAGCACCCTGATTGACTGGGTCCTCACCAATCATCCAGAGCACACCTCTAACTCCTCTGTCCTCCCTGATAACATTAGTGACCACTTCTCTGTTATGTTCAACTGGACCAACAATTTCACCAAACCACCTCCTAGGACAGTCACAAACAGAGTCCTCAGGCCCGATCATGTTGACCACCTTAGAGCTGATCTCTGCAATGCCAACAGATCAGCCATATATGGGGCACCTGATGTCAGTAGTGCACTGAACCACTTCATCCTCCAATTTAACACTATCTGCGATACCCATGCCCTCTTCAAAAAGCAGAAAATCAAGAGCCATTACAGCCCTTGGATGTGCCCAGACATCCTTGATCATATAAAAGACTGCGATCATCTTTGGCATACAGCTAGAACCACAGGGAAGCTTTCTGATATCCTAAAATACAAACAAGCCAGAAATAGCTGCACCAAGGCCATCTGTGTAGCTAAAAACCTCTACTACAAGGATGCCCTGTCCAAACACTGGCATGATGGCTGTAAATTCTGGGCTAACCTTAAAGAGGTCACTGGCAAGGTGCATAAAACTGCCCCTGATATGATCAGCATTAATGGCTCCCCTGTCCTTGACCCAAAAACTATAGCCGACACCTTCAACCTAGCCTTCACAGACCTTAGCCATGTCCTCTTTCCCAACTTCTTCCATCTGAGTAAACTCGTCGCTGGCCCTCAGTCCTCTGTGGATCCCCTCTTTTGGTTCAAGACCATCTCAATGGGGGATGCTAGGAAATATCTTTGGAAGGTGCTTGGAAAGGGGTGATTCAGAGGGACACCCTTGACCTGCATCTAAGCTCTCTCTCCCTGGAAGAAATCCTGGCTCCACTCACCCATATTCTTAACTTATCACTGCGACTAGCTGTATTCCCTCAAAATGGAAAGCTGCGATAGTCCCACCCATGCATATGAGTGGGGACTGGGCACTCACCAAAAACTACAGACCCATCTCCCTGTTACCACCTCTATTGAAGGCCCTCGAACGAACAGTTGTGGACCAACTGGTCGAATATTTAGACAAGTGCAAACTTCTCTGCCCTGAGCAGCATGGCTTTAGGGCTGGGCATAGCACCACCACAGCCCTTCTAGAATTCACTGGACACATTCACAAAACACTTGATCATGGACAACTCACCAGAGCTATCTTTATCGACCTGACTAAGGCGTTTGATACGGTAAACCATGGCATCCTAACTGAGCAATTGTCATCAACGGGCCTGGCCTCTGAAGCAGTTTTGTGGTTCAGCAGCTATCTGGACCATAGATCCCAGCAAGTTAGAATTGGTTCAACCCTCTCGGATAGTAAACCCGTCTGCTCTGGTGTCCCTCAGGGATCGATAGTGGGTCTCTTCCTACTCAGCTTATTCCTGAATAGTCTCCCTCAAGCCACCAGTGCCACGTCCTACTCTGCTGATGAGGTAGTCATCTTCACACATGGCTCAAATCCTGTTGAACTGCAACATCAACTTTAAATGGAATTTCACCTGTCTTGAGAAGTGGTTCATAGACCATAAGTTAATTATGATCTATAAAAAAACTAAGACCACGTTGTTCGCCAGCCCCCATGACAAGCATCGTAACTACCTGTTATCAATATGTAATGCTGCTGGGGCCTCCCTGGAACTAGTCCAACACTTTAAATACCTTGGGATCACTATTAACAACTTGTTGTCCTACACTGCCCACATTGACAACACCTACAAAGCAATCAACAAACATATTGGACTGCTATATTGTCACAGATGCAGCCTGTCCCCTGAAGCCCTCAAAATAGCAGTCCACAGCTTAGTGGGTTCCCTTGTTGACTACGGCCTACCTATATATGGTTCAGCTACTGACACTGCCCTCCGTCACCTAAAAACTGCCTTAAACAAAGCTTGCCACTAACCCTAGGGGCACCTAGGCTGACCCATACCTGCGATCTGTATACCAATGTGCAATGGCTGTCTCTCTCTCTCTGCCCACCTAAAATTCCATACCTGCCTCCTAGCTAAAAAGATCAGTCTTGGTACCCTTCCACCTGGGGTTAACCATCTCCTGGTGCCCTGTATTAATTAATGGCACACTCGTAGCTCAGAGCACCTGTCCTTCATTATGCCGAAATGCCACACTTCCCAAGGACAAAGGTCTTTCGCATAATGAGCCCCACTCTGGTTCAACTCTCTTCAGGAAGACCATCTGTGACAGCATACGTTTTGTGCTTTCAAAGTACACCTCAAACGACACTTGTTAAATAATGCCTGGTGTAACTGTCACTCATAGCTTCGCCTCCACTTCTCGGATACTGATACCCTTGGGTGTGCCCCTCCCTCTCCCCACCACCTTCCTTGAGCCCTGTCTCCCTCCCACCCACCCACCTCTCTCTTACCCCACTTTTCCCTTGCCTTTCCACACAACTCCCTACCCCTCATCTCCCACCCTGCTCCTACCTCCTTTGAGACTACTCCTTCTTCCATGCCTCCACACCCCTCCCACCAGCTGCCATTCTCCCTCCTTTGTCTCCTTTCCCCACCCTCACCACCTGCCTCCACACACACCCTCCCTCCCCTTGCCCAGTCTCATTTCTCATGGTATCACCTGCTCTCTTTGCACTTGGGTCTCCTCTCCCCTCACTTATCTCCTCTCCACTAACCTGCCTCCATTGCTGACCAGTACTTACCATTAGACATTTAATACCTGTAAGTCTATTACTTGGCCCCTACTCCCCCATCCTTATTGTCTTATCTGCTCCACTATTCTAGTGTAATTTTTATACTACTATGTTTGTACTGTTTACTTGATGTGGAACCAATGTAAAAGAGCTCTGAGCTCAAGTGGTTTTATCTGAGATTCTGCGAGAAAATGTTGAGCTTAATGTTTACCCAAGTACCGACACCTTTGAAAATATCCTTACCAAAATGGAGCGGGCCTATCAGGTATACTTCCATAACCTAGCTTCCAGTAAGACCAACAAGGCTACCACCATTCAGACTCCAGCAGCACAGGTAGCCACAGTGCAGGCACCTCTGATACACCTACCCACTATACTGTGGAAGGTAACAACCAGGAAGGCCGATACCCCTTCTGACGACAAGCAGTTGCACAAGGTGGGGAAGGGACTGGAACTACAAGAACAACAGAAACAGAGATAAGAGCAATTGGAAAAATCCAAATGCCAATTCGATGGCCGGATCCGTAACAGTCCTAGCTATCGGAGTCTAAGGAATGAAAACAAGACCCTCCGCAAATTGCTGGAAGAACTCCATGCCGAGAAAGCAAGTAAGCCTACTCATACCACAGAAGCCCTCGCTCCAGCCACTGGACAACTGTGTGGCCAACAAAATCCTTTCCTGCCTTTGGCTACTGAACAACTCAGCAGCCAGGGAAGAATCCCTTTGTAACATCGGCTACTGGCCAGGCCGATGCAATGACTGAGGAAGAGACAACTGAGCAGGCCACTGTTGTGCCTGTGACATCATGGACACACTTACATCATGTGCAAGAGATACAGGAGGCCCAGAAAGACCCTGTGGGCCTCAGATTTCAGGAACAGAATTATGAGGATGATTCTGAAAGCACAGATTGACAATTACAGGCCCCAGTCTGGATTGTGGGTGACCTGCTTGTTGACACAAATGGACGGCCTTGTGTAAAGGCCGTGGTCAGGGGCCACCACCTTACTATGCTTCTGGATACCAGAGCACCTATGTCAGTCCTCCATGATGAGGACCCAGGCTCATATGACTAGTCTACTGGCTGGAAGACCAGTGCCCAGGGTGTAGATTGTACCCAGCTACACACCTACAGATCTGTTCATCTGCCTATGGTGGTAGGCCACCTGAGGACTAAGTTTGTCTTCTACCTTATGGTATTACATCATCACCCCAGAATATTGGGAATCAACTTTATTGCACTACTCGGCTGTGTAGTAGAACTATCCAATAGGCTACCCCTTCAAATTAAAGGACAATGTCATGCTGTCACCATTTCAGACATACACGTGGAGGCAGCCATCTCCTATAACAACAAGGAGTATGATGTTATGGCTCTATTCAAAAGTGATGACTTGTTTTCTGAACTTGCACCTCTGTTGTAGAAACTCCTGGATGTGTTTTCTACCAACAAACATGATTTTGGTAGGATGCACACTACCATTGAGATTCCAGGACCTCACCCCATGAGGCAGAAATAGTATCCCTTTCCTGCTGAAGCCTTATCCTCATTGAGGGAGATCATCCAATCACTGCTCCATCAAGGACTGATTTGACCTGTGTCTGTACTGTAAATTTGCCTATTTGGCCTGTGAAAAAGCCAAATGGTCCTTAGAGACTCACAGTTGATTACAGGAAACTTAATCAGGTTACCCCCAGTTGTGCCCCAACAGTAGCATCAGCACCTGATGTGCACAAGCTGTTGACACCTGGCAAAAAGTGGTTCACAGCTCTTGACATCTCAAATGGGTTTTGGTCACTTTCATTAGCTCAGGAAAGCCAATACAAATTCACTTTCACATTTGATGGATGCCAGTACACCTAGACCTGCCTTCCCCAGGGCTTTCATATTAGCCTTTCCCTGTTCCATCTCCACATGATGGATGACCTGCAGGGGTTCTCCACACCCCAATGTCTCCTGCAGTATATGGATGACTTGCCTCTAGCAACCACAATGATGAAGATAATTTGGCCCTTCTACATGACCTTCTGTCTCTCCTCAGGAGAGCAGGCCTCAAGTGCAACCCCCCCAAGGCACAGCTGTATAAAAAAGAGGTAATCTTCCTTGGCCTACATATCACAAACTAAGGCAGAAGCCCAGCTGTCAAGAAGATCCAGGGCTTGCAAGACCTGCCACTTCCTACTAGCGTGGCAACACTCAGAGGCTTCCTAGGAATGGTGAACTATTCCAGGAATTTCATTCCTGACTTTGCCTTGAAGGCTGCTCCCTTGTATGAACTTCTGAAAAAGGATATCCCATGGACGTGGGGCCCCAATCACACTAAAGCTGCCATTCAGCTCAAGCAGGCCTTAGCCTCAGCTCCAGCACTGATCAACCCCAACCCAAACCTTCTGTTCCATTTGTAAACTGCCACCTCTGATGTGGTCATGTCTGCAGTGTGGCACAAAAGTACAATGGGTACTTCAGGCCCATTGCCTATGCATCTCAGATGCTGTCCCTAGTAGAAAGGAAATATAGTCTCTGTGAAAGAACACTCTTGGCAACCTATTGAGCTGTCAAACATTTCATGTACATCATTGAGTCTGCTCCTGTTGTCTTGCATTCCTGCCACTTTTTGCTTTCAGACAAAGTAAAAGATGGTTCAGTCTCCAATACCAGACATACCCACTGGTCTTTGCTTTTGCAGGACAGGGACATCAAAGTACTGCTTCCTAAAATGCCCTCAGTCCTGGCCCATGGCCTACTCTACACAGGTAGGCCCCATGATTGTGCACGCTAACCTCCAGATTTACCTGAGCCGGGACCATTTTTACCAGCTACACCAGATGTTCTGGAACATAACACCATGTATCATATCTTTACAGATGGCTCTGCCTCTTATGTAGACGGAGAGCAGGTGGCAGGATTTGGTGCACTCATATTGGATCAAGAAGGTGATTTCAGGTGCATTTCCAGGAAATGCATTGTTATCTCCTCACAGTATGCCGAACTGACAGCTGTGGCCTGTGCTTTGGAGATCATGTCCCATGGCGATAAAGATGCCATCAGTTTTGTAGACTCCAATTGGGTCTGCTCATCCCTTACCATTCTAGGAGAAAAATAACTTGACATCCTCTGATGGCACACCTGTCAAATACAGGAATCTGTTTGTGTATATACACACACTGACACAGCAGTTTACTCATAAACTGTACATCCACAAGATAAAGGCTCACTGTAAATCTGACCCTTACCATGGATACAATGATCAAGCAGACTCACTTGCCAAAGTGGGTGCTTGGGGGGGAGGCATGGACAATGACTCACCCGATAGCTGTAGCAGCTATAGTGGCCCCTAACACGAGGCAGAAACCAGTACCAGAACCTCCACTGGACCTTTCTGCTGCACAGAAATCTGACCCAGAACTAAAAGATGTGTTCAAATTCTTGGACAAGGGAATTGAACAACCACTACCTGTTGGTAGTCCATACAAGTGACACTCTGACAACATACACTTGTCTAGTGATCATAAGCTAATCTGGTATCGAAAAGAGGATACAGGTGACAAATTATGGGTTGTGCCACAATCTTTGTGAACCAAATTCATCCATATGGTTCATGTTATTCATCCAGTGGACACCAGGGGGCAGATAATACCTTCCAGAGACTTAAAACTGTTGTCTGGTGGCCCAGCATGGCCAGAGATGTAGAACACTATGTGGACATCTGCATAGTGTGTGCCTAGAACATCCAATTTCAGTGAAAAGAAATGCCAAATTGTTGCCAAAAAGGCAAACTGGACCATGGAATGTGATACAGATCGATTTCATCGGCCCCCTTACCAACTCCAGTAAGAACAACAAGTTATGCACTTGTTGACACAGATTTGTTCTCTAAGTGGGTAGAAGCATTTCCCACTAAGAGTAGCATGGTAAAGATAATGGCCAAGATCCTGGTGGATCAGTTGTTCTCCAGGAGGGACCTACCCTTAAAGGTAGACTCAGACCAGGGAACCAGTTTTACAGCTAAGCTGATGAAGCAGACACTCCAACTCCTTGGAGTAGATCAGAAATTCCATATCCCTTACCATCCTCAATCCTCAGGCCAGGTAGAAAGAGCCAACAGATGAATCAAACAGATGCTATGTAAATTCATCAATGACAATGCCAAGGATTGGGATTCCCTCTTGTCACTGCTACTGATGGCAATCAGGGGTACTTCAGCAGCCACTACTCAATGTACACTGTATGAGGTCATGACTGGTAGAGCCATGAGATTATCCGAGCACTTGTTGATTGATCTCCACACCCCTACTGCAGATCGAGTATCTGTAGTCAAGTACGTTGAAAAGTTTCATGATGACATCATGAAGACACACCTGTTTGCTTCCAATCAGATGGGTAAAGCTCAACAACAAGCTAAAGCAAATTTTGATAAGCATGCAAAGAAGTCGACTGGCAAGTTGGAGACCAAGTCATGCTTCTCCAATACAGACAACCAACTCATTCATTTGCCAGTAAATGGGAAGGCCCATACTCCATTATCAACAAACTCAGCCCTGCTGTTCATCAGATCTGAGTTCAACAACAAAAGAAGACCACCAACAAGTGGTTCAATGCTAATCAGCTCAAGTTGTACAAAGGTGACTAAACTTACTTTTCCTAACCCACATATCTAACAAGCATTTGTCAATGCCGAACGTTCGCTTGCAGGTATTTGCAGTGGTATTTGGCACTTGGACATGGCTTAAAAAAATCAGTGACAAAGAAGTACAAGCATTTTTCAATGCCGAATGTTGCTTGCTTCTATGTGCTGTTTAGGTATTTGGAACTCATTGGAGTGCAAATATTGAAAATTCGCAAACTTATGAGCGTGCGTAGGAACTGCACAACGCACGCTCATAAAACAGTCATTTTTAGGAATTTTTTCACCAAATTTTCAACATAGCCATTTAAAGACCTCTGCTCATGAACAGTGTCACTGTGATTTTCCTAATGTGTCCCATACATTGAGTTCGCACACCGACTGCGCCATTGTGCGCTACATGGGCAGAAACACGTTTTGGGCAGGATGTGAAAAATGACAGCTATACTTCTCATAAGGAGGTGTGGTAAAATGGCAATGTTGAAAATCTGGAGTGAAAATATTGAAAATTCGCTAACTTACGAGCGTGCATAGGAACTGCGCAACGCACACTCGTAAAACAGTCATTTTTAGGAATTTATTCACCAAATTTTCAACACAGCCATTTTAAGACCTCTGCTCATGAACAGTGTCACTGTGATTTTCTTAATGTGTCCCATACATTGAGTTCGCACACCGACTGCGCCATTGTGCGCTACATGGGTGGAAACATGTTTTGGGCAGGATGTGAAAAATGACAGCTGTACTGCTCATAAGAAGGTGTGGTAAAATGGCAATATTGAAAATCTGGAGTGAAAATATTAAAAATTCACAAACTTATGAGCAGCTTAGGAACTGCGCAATGCACGCTCGTAAAACTGTTATTTTTAGGAATTTTTCCACCAAATTTTCAAAATAGGCTTTTTGAGAGCCCACCTTATGGACACTGGCACTGTCGTTTCATTAATCAGGCCTGAAAGGTGATTTCACGCAGTGACTACGAAATCACCCTTCGGGCCTGAATAACGCCATAGCAGTGACAGAATTCATGAGAAGGGGTCCCAAAAACCCCATGTTGAAAATTTGGTGCAAAAATTCCCCAAAATGCCTGAGATATGTAACAAAGTTGAAAAAAACCATCTAGCCCTTTATACAGCTTACCAGCATTTCCTCAGTTCGCAGTCGGCTTTGAAGAGTGCAGACGTGTTCACGGTCCAGTGATGATCGTCGCGCCGAGCTCCTGAGGTAAGTATGGGGTGAGGGGGGGTGTGTGGGGAGGCAGGGTATGCAGCGGGTGGGTGCGGGTTGTGGGAGGGGCGGGAGACTGTGTGGGACAGTTTTTAATTTACAGGTTTTTTTGTACTTTGATGAGCGTGGGACGTTTGCCACGCTGGGTGGGCTCCCAGCATGGCAGAAGGATGGCTGAAGCGTAGCTAACGGGTATTGGGCACCCCTGCTGGCAGATGACACGGACGCTTGCCCGCTGGGTGGGCTCCCAGCATGGCAGCAAAGATTTGGGGGCATGACACGTTGCAAGCACATAGCAGTGGTTTTCTTTGAAGAGAAGACCACCGCTGTCATACACAGCACCGGTGCGGATTGGTGCAGGACCGCCACGCCTGCTCAAGGGAGCAGGGGATTGCTCAGGAGAGGCACACCTCCAAAGTGTCCCATTCTCCCAAGACGTTCCTTGCGCATGCGCACAAGCAAACGTAAAAATGGTACTCTTTCTATTCAACAGCCTTCCCTCTGACATACTGGCCGCTATAACCTTACTGCTCTTATAGATCCTGCTTGGTGTGACCGCCTCACCTCTGAGGAGTCCTGTGCTTTCTGTCTCCACAACTATGTAGCTACTGAAGCTCTTTTTCTTTCTGTAGTCCCACCCACTGAAGAAGAAATGACTGACTGCCCTCCCCAGGAGGAAAGCCCTCCTAGTGGTTTGACTGCCATATCCCTTCCAGGATCCCTGATTAATATTGTACAATTTATGTATGTCCCAGTTATTTTTTATCTTACACATTGGAATATGGCTGAAATTGGTCTCTATCACACTACCAACACATCTAAATGTTTCAGTATGATGCTTACAGATGTTGTAGCTGTGTATCAAACACGCACTAATGATCCCATCAGTGGACCCATACCATTGACCATATAGGGGTCTTTAGACCCTCACCTAATGCTAAAGCTTGACCACACACTAGGTGTGACACTGCAGATGTTACTGGTGCAGCAGGTACCATTTCTGGCATTTTTGGCTCAGGCATATTTATTTGGAAGACAGCAGATATCGCTGCTATTAAAGCCCAAACTCTTAACTTCCAGCAAGCTATTAAGAATTATATTCTACCCCCCATTGTTACATGATGTTGCTGGTTTAAGAAAGGAACAACGTTTTACAGTCTACAATATGCAGGAAATTGCCAAAAGGGTTCAATGATACTAAAAATAGGATTAATGAACTGATTTTCCAAAACAATAATGAGGCATACAAGCAATATATTGCCAATTAACTTTTATGCTCTGGTTATGGTTCTTATGTAACTGCAACTGTGAACAATCACTTTGGGGACTTGGAAACAGGCCGCATTCCAGATCTTATCCATGATAGAAGAATGGGTAATTGGTACTGTCCTCATTGCAGATCTCTTAAATACATTGATATTTGTTTAGCAAACTCTGTTAACATCTCTATGGCCACAGCTAGAAACCTTGGGTATGTATCCAGATATCCAAATCAAGCACCTTGTTATTTTACTAAGACATGTTCCATCCATGACAATCTATTCATCACGTATACCGTATCCTTACCCAGCTTTGATCCTGAAACATCTGTTTGTGATAAACTAGCTGCTGTTCATTACACTGGACATCTTGATGATGACATCTATCATGAACGAGTGGACTTACCCTCCTTGCTTGTTTACCATGCTGTACTTCAAGCCTGGCACTCCATACAGACTATTGTGCCAAGAAAGGATATTACTACTTGTGCCATAGTGACATGCTCGATATTGTGAAACCAGTGTGTGGATACTCGCCTGAACATCTGGACTGGTCTCTAACTTTGGGTGATGAATTGCTATATAATCTTACTGATGTTGATGAGGATGACAAATCCAAATCTCCACGAGCTGCATCTTCTGCGCCTGATGCTGAAATGGATAAATTCCGAAGCTACCTGGAAGAGGTACATTGCTTCACTTCATGGCTCACCAACCAGTTTTTCTCCTGTCCTATATGTCTACAGCGATTGAGGGTACCAACTGTAAGAGTGACTTTCAATTCCGATGACCAGTATTGTGTAGTGACAAATCCTAAATCACTTGCTTATGGTCAACAATCTTGCACTGTCTCAAACCCTAACTTCTGTTTTACTCCACAGCAGAAAACAGTCATTTGACACACTGTCATTACTCCTGTTCCTCTCCCTGAACCAGATGTTATTGATACCGATCCGCAATACTTGCTTGCCTTGTCTCAATACTTGCCCATGTTTAATGTGCACATTGACCCTTTTACTCTTTCCTTGAAATCTCTTTTAGCTAGGAAGGATTCACATTTAATTTATATTAGCAATAATATATCTAAAGCTGGTGATGCTCTTAATGATCTTATTCATGATGATGATTTAAGCACTGCTCTAGGCAATACTTGGTTGGAAATGACTTTTAAAGCTTTTGTTGTTATCCAAGCATTTTTGATTGTTTTCCTTATACTAACCCTCTGCTGTCTGCAATGTACTCTAAGACAACACCGAGAACAACTCGAATTCCTTTACAAGGCTTGTGTGTTGGGCCTGTAATGACTTTTTAGCTCCATCCCACTACTTACCTGGGATTGTTGCTCCTTCTGGGGCAACAAGGGGGGATGTTATCCATGGACCAGCACCCCAATTGTACCCCCACCTCACTGACAGCAACATATATGTAGGTGCACACACTAACCTTAGGGCACAGGCAGTTATCGTATAAGCATAAGTGTCAGGATCTGAGTTCTACTGTATCTTTGTTAATGCATATTATGCTTTACTATATTTCTATGATGTATCTTGCCACTGGGATATGTTATCCATTATATTTTCTCTGTATAACTATAAGTTAGGCAATAATGCCATCTTCAGGGCTTGTGCACAACTGTAACCGCAAGTGACCTTGGAAGCATCACAGACTTTATTGTTCAGTTATCTTCTGCAAGCTAAGCAATTTCTCTTGTTAGTTAGGCTAGTTACTCAGGCAACTTGTTTTTGGCCAATTATACACTTTTTATGTATCTTCTGTAATAATCACCATGGTGATTATTGGTGTATAAGACCCCTTGCAGCACATAGCTTTACTGAGACTAGAGAGTGCACCTATGTAGGTAAGGAATCTGGATACATTCTCCCAGTTATTATACTGTCAGTTGTAAGCCTGTATCATTATTATATGCCAGTAATAAATTATATTTATTATCTGGGCACCACTTGTCTGTCATCTCTTCCTTTTATGCAGTTCCAACAAGTACCTGAGAAAGGTAATTTTATTACCCTGTGAAACCACTGTACATCTGATGCAAACCCCTAATGACGTTCCTTACTTGAAGCAAAATGGGAGAGAGAAAAGGGTGGTGGAGGCCATAACTGTCTCCATGTTTTTTCTGTTAAAGGGGTCAGTTTCTTTACAGCAAAAACAAGGAAAGGCATCATTTCTAAAATGTGTAGATGAGCACGGGGACCACTTTTTTCCAGAGTATGCCACCACCAGCAGCTACCACTTCAAGACTGCCACTATCCCCCACCTAATACAATTAGGGGAAAAACAGAAGTAGTCTACCAACACTGAGATCAATATGGTTAAGGCACCTTTGCCAGAAATTACTGCTTAGAAAAGAATGAGAAAGTGACTGTGATGACAATCAAGTCCCAGACCATATCTCTAGTTTGTTAATAGACTCCTCCTGAGTCTGATTTGTACAGCTGCATGGGCCAAGCTTCAAGGATGTTTTGCCATCGTCAGAATTATATAACAGCACTGTGGAAACACATAACTGGACCGCTGTCTGATGTGCTGCCACAGTGTTACGACATAGTTTTCAGTGATTCTGTTTATGCAGCTTTTCCCCTCTATGGGCTGCATAAATGTACCCACTTTCTGGCGCACTACTTTTCTGTTCTGCAACTGCAGTATTGATCTACACCATGTGCAACTTGGCGATGTTGACTTAAACTGTGCATGCATGACTATCATTATGTCAGCATTGCCATGTTGTGCAGGGCTGACTACAGGTCAAACTTCACATGTGCGAGTATCATGCATGCACAGTACAGTAATTGTTGTGGTATTACCTAAGGCTGACTCCAGCATAGCAAAAGCACCGCATATTCTTTTCCATGCACTTGCCACTCCTAAAAGCACTCCACAGCCATATCGGCTCTAATCAGAATCCTGTTTTATGGGGTCCTGCTCTGCCACATTTTTGTACCATACTTACTATACACAGAATAGCACCGCTCAGATGCTATCTTGTTTTAAGTAGGATCTTGCTTTTCCCAATTTTTACACTGTATTTACCCAGAATAACACAACCAAGATGCAATATCTTGTTTTTGATGGGGCCCTGCTTTTACCCATCTTTATAATGTATTTTACAAGGATAGTCCAGCTGAAAGGCAAGTTACATTTTCAGTGTGGTCCAGCTTTCCCCAACCCAACTTATTTTATTCTCCCATGGCAGGTTGCCTCACATCGTCTGCCAAGCCTACCAAGTTTGGGGTCTTTTGGGGGCTTGTAGTGCCATGCGAGCCCTGGAAAATCCCCGGAGTCAGTCTGGAGGCATCATCCTAGGCTGCTCCCACCGTTTCCTCTGTTTTCCCCCATGGATCTACTCTATGCCCGAGACCCCCGGAAGTGGTGGCACATATGCGTGGAGGCACGCATGTGCACCACATCTCCATACAGAGTCTCCTCCTCCTCCTCCCTCCCCTGAAGGCATAGCGCCAATGGTTCTTGGAGTGACACCACTTCTATGGCCTCTACCAGGGGGCGTCTGAGCTTCATGGTTGCCAGCTACCCCTTCCCAAGGTACAGGGCCACCAGCCAGCAGCCTGCTCTAGTCCTCTCCCTCCCCCAGCTGACCTCCGATGACCCAGGCTAGTTCCCGAACCTGGCTCGCCAGCTTGGTGTGAGGTGTGGCATCCAGCACCTCAATCCTCTGCACCACCGGGCCAGTTGGGGTCCATCTTTTACACTGTCCTTTCCCAGGATAGAGTAGCATAAGGTTCTGATGTACTGGGGTCTTGCTTTTATACATTATTACTATTTACCCAGGATAGACCAGATGAGATACAATATCTCATTTTCAGTGGTGTCTTGCATTTATGCATTTTTAGATTGCATTTAGCCAGGAGATGCCAACTGAGAGGCAGTATCACATTTTCAGTAGGCTGTCACATTTTGACCCCAAATTTCTAAGTCTCTTTATGACCAGGAGATCATAGCTTATTATCAAAGCAAGTGGAATTTTTTTTAAATCCCATCCTAAAGGTGATTTTGCAGTGTGATTGTGAAAACATATTTGAGAGGGAATTTGAAAAATGACATTTGTCATGTTCATGAGATAGGGTAACACACAAGGTATGTTGAACATTAAAGGCTCAAATCTGCAAAGATAAAGTTATGAATAAATGTTTCTTCATTACTTGTTTTTTTCTCACATTTTGACCCCAGATTTTTACAATTGCCTTTTTGTGACCCCCCCCATCTAAACATGACAAATGTCTTTCATGAAATAGTGGCCAGATTGTCATTTCATGCCACAAGTGTGAAAACACATTTTGACCAGGATTTGAAAAACAACACCAGTCACATTCACAAGGTGGTATGAAAAAATGGCAGTGCTGGAAATTTAGGGTCAAATTATTGAACATTACCAAGGTTATGAGTGAGCACTGAACAGTTTCAATGTATCATCATAACTTTCTTGTATTTTAATAAGGTCTCCTTAAGCCCACTGGGGCTTCAGACCTCAAGCCGTGACCCGAGGAGGAAGACTACTGCAGCTGCCTGGAGTGTTGTAGCCATGGTCCTGCTGAGCTAGAAGCAGACCACATGGCATTTACAGAACTGCTACCGTAGCTTATTCAAACCATCCCTCATTGCAGGAGCTGACCCAATCTTCAAGTCCTGACCCCACTGTGAGGACCAGAAGCCTGGGTGTTCACTTGGAGCCACGGGCGGTAAAGCCATAAACCCCTACAGGTCTCCTTAAGCCCAATGGGGCTTTGGACCTCGAACCGTAACCTGAGGAGGAAGACTACTGCAGCTGCTTGGAGTGTTGTAGCCATGGTCCTGCTGAGCTAAAAGCAGACCATGTGGCTTTCTTGGAACTGCTATCGCTGCTCCTCTGAACCATCCCTCGTTTGCAGGAGCCAACCCAATTTTCAAGCCCTGACCCCACCATGAGGACCAGAAGCCTAGGTGCTCACTTAGAGCCATGAGCGGTAAAGCCACAAGCCCCTATAGGTCTCCTTAAGCGTGATGGGGCTTTGGACCTCGAACTGTGACCCGTGGAGGAAGACTACTACAGCTGCCTGGAGTGTTGCAGCCACAGTCCTGCTGAGCTAGAAGCAGACCATTTGGCTTTCACAGAACTGCTACCGCCGCTCCTTTGAACCATCCCTCATTGTAGGAGCCAATCCAATCTACAAGCCCTGACCTGACCCCATCATGAGGACCAGAAGCCCAGGTGCTCACTTGGAGCCATGGGTGGTAAAGCCATAAGCTCCTACTGGTATGTTTTCTTGGTGTTTGGTGCACTGTGGAATTTTGAACCTTGGTACCTTGCCTCTGATTGGTTGACACCTGTTCAGTGACTTGCGTTGATTGGTCCCAGTCTCTGGACATTTGTTTTCTCTTTCTAGTGCCATGGAGCTGGGCCTTAGCCTTGAATCAAACTGAACAAGCATTTGTCAATGCCGAATGTTGCTTACTTGTATGTGCTGTGTAGGTATTTGGAAGTCAATGGAGTGCAAATATTGAAAATTTGCAAACTTACGAGCGTGCGTAGAAACTGCGCAACACACATTCGTGAAACAGTCATTTTTAGGAAGTTTGTGACCAAATTTTCAACATAGCCATTTTAAGACCTCTGTTCATGAACAGTGTCACTGTGATTTTCTTAGTGTGTCCCATACATTGATTTTGCACACCGACTGCGCCATTGTGCGCTAGATGGGTGGAAACACGCTATGGGTGAGATGTGAAAAATGACAGCTGTACTGCTCATAAGGAGGTGTGGTAAAATGGCAATGTTGGAAATCTGGAGTGAAAATATTGAAATTTAACTTACGAGCGCAAGGAAGTGCATAACGCAGGCTCTCAGAAACAGTCATTTTGGAATTTTTTCACCAAATTTTCAACATAGCCATTTTAAGGCCTCTGCTCATGAACAGTGTCACTGTGATTTTCTTAATGTGTCCCATACAGTGATTTTGCACACCGACTGAGCCATTGTGCGCTACATGGTCGGAAACACATTTTGGGTGAGATGTGAAAAAATGACAGCTCTACTGCTCATAAGGAGGTGTGGAAAAATGACAATGTTGAAAGTCTGGAGTGAAAATATTGAAAATTTGCGAACTTACGAGTGTGCGTAGGAACTGCGCAATGCACGCTCATAAAACAGTCACTTTTAGGAATTTTTCCACCAAATTTTCAACATAGGCTTTTTAAGAGCCCACCTTATGAACACTGAAGTGTCGTTTCATTACTTGGTGCCAAAAGGTGATTTTGCGCAGTTACTGGGAAATCACCCTTCAAGCCCGATTAACGTCATGACAGTGAGAACATTCATGAGAAGGGGTCCCAAAAACCCCATGTTGAAAATTTGGTGCAAAAATTCCAAAAAATGCCTGAGATATGCAGCAAAGTTGAAAAAACCCTATTTATTACATTATACAGCTTACTGGCATTTCCTCAGTTCGTAGCTGGCTTTGAAGAGTGCAGACATGTTCCTGGTCCACCGAAGATCATCGCGCCGAGGTCCGGAGGTATGTATGAGGTGAGGGTGGGGAGGCGGGGGTGGAATGGGTGGGTGCGGGGCCCAGGCAGCGAGGACCGTTTTGTGTTGCAGGTTGTTTTTTTTTTTTAAAACAGGAGGACGACGTGGGATGTTTGCCACGCTGGGGTGGGCTCCCAGCATGGCACAAGGATGCTGTTTGGGGTGGGCTGTGGAGCTGATGGGGGATTGGGCACTCCTGTCGGCGATAGCATCTGTTGCCACGCTGGGGTGGGCTCCCAGCGTGGCACCGTGTACTTTTGGGGGGGGACAGTGGAGCTGACGGGGGATTGGGCACCCCCTGTCAGCTATACCATGTGTTGCCATGCTGGGTGGGCACCCAGCATGGCATGTGCAACTCAGTCTTTTTGGGGAGACACAGCACAGCTGATGGGGGATTGGGCACCCCCATCAGCTATACAGTGTATGTTGGGGGGGCCGAGCATGCAGTGTGCATGTGTGTGTGTGTGTGTGTGTGTGTGTAGGGGAAGCGCGCATGATCAGGCAATATCTTATCACTGCTCACTGAAGCGTAGCTCCCCCTTTCAACTGTATGCCACTGCATTTTGGACTGCTGTCATAGACAGCTCCAGCAGCGATTGGAGAACTGTGGCCGCATCTTCAAACACACTGACTGAATTGGAAGAGGGCTGCCACACCTCCGAAAACTTGGATGATGGCACTATGTTTCTTGCACATGCGTGCAAGCAACATAAAAATGCACCATTTTCAATCATCCCTTGTTTTCAGTTGTTCTACTGGAACCCCTAGACATTAACTGCTCCAAACTAAATGAGTTAAATCTATTACTGATATCTCCCGGATTTAATTACAGCATAGAGTGATCCTCTTGGAGCTAAGCTTAGGAGTTTAAAATAATTATTTTACCAGTGTTTACAGCCCTCTTCTGATGTCTCTCAAACAACTGTATGCATTTCGCTGTGAGTTAATCCCTCTAGCGGTTTCACTATAATTTATCTAAAATGCATACTGCCATTTGAAGTACCATTACAGATTTAGAGTATTAAGGAAGATTTAGAGCGTTAAGGAAGATTTTGCTGTTTTTTTCTGTTTCTCCCTGATCTGCCCCACTCCTCCTACTTTCTTTCCTCACCCTACACACCTGTCCTTAGCCCACTCCCCCTTAGCTCACTGCCCGCCCAGTTCTTTTGTCTGCTGAAAACCCCTTCCCTTCACCAGCTTCTACTTAACCCTTCTCCCTTCCTCTTCCCCTTAGGTTTCCTTAAGCCCACTGGGGCTTTGGACCTCAAACCATGACCTGAGGAGGAAGACTACTGCAGCTACCTGTAATGTTGTAGTAGCCATGGTCCTGCTGAGCTAGGAGCAGACCGCACGGCTGTCATGGAAATACTACCACCACTCCTCTGAACAATCATTCCCACCAGCGCTTTGCGCCAGCTCCCCACCCTTTCCCCACTTCACCCACCCTGGGAGGTGTAAGCATGTGGGTTCAATAACAGACTCCAGTCAATCAATTCAGTGCATAGAAAACGCAAGTGCTGCGTTTATCATTTTATTTCCAAAATGATAAAAATAAAAGATGTTTACAGAAAAGAAATAAATGGGTGTTAAAACTTCCACACCAAAATAAATTCAGAATCAAAATTCAGGCAAGTCTTCCTTCAGGCTCCCTGTTCTTCTCTGTATATACAATATCTTTCTCTATCAAGACTGTGTGTAAACTCTCACACCTCCTCTCACCTTGCTTGATCAGAAGGTACTGACCAACCTCTACATTTTGGGTCCTTAGTGGGCAGGTTATATAACACAAAAAGTATGACATCATCATCATGTGACTTTTCAGTTATACAGAAAACCTTATTTCTAGGGACATGGATATGTTGTTCATCCACACTGTCTGGCAGGTTCCTTGCTGCTTTAAATCTTGCCGGAAGGTCTTCAAGCTGGCTCCTCCCACCCACCCGGGTGGTAAAACTCTCGGCTCCGCCCCATGACGCCAGATCTTCCTTACTGCTTGGAAGCTCAGGTTCCCACCTTAGCGCTCTGCATTTTTCGACTGGTTCCTGATTCTTCGGTTCGTCCGAATTTAGTTTTGAAGTTTTCTAAACTTCGGTCTTCTTTTCCCTCACGGCTGTGATGGACAATTCATTTACCATCTCTCGGAGGCACCCTGGCAGGCAGTATATCTCCAGGACTGATCCGCACTCCACGTGCATATACTGCCTCGACTTGGACCACGACCCGCAGGTCTGCGAGTTGTGCGGTGCCTTTTCAACCAACGTCCTGGAGGATCGTAGTGCCTGATTGAGGCTCGGGCATCCCAAGGAGTTTTCCCCGCCGGTAAAATCCGAAGAGGCTCGTTGGGCGGTGTCCACGATGGCTGACTCAGCTGAGCAGCTCGAGCACTCTATCGCCCTGGAGGAGGAGGCGGCCAAGGCCGCATCTCCCTCCTCCTCGGTCGCGGCATTTATCCCACTCTCTCTGAGTTCCTCTCAATTGGCTTCATTCAAGGAGCTTCGCCAGTCCCTCTCCATGAAGGGAGAGGGGCCATCGGGACTTGCCTCCAGGCCCAAGTCGAGGGAGTCGCAGGGTAAGTACCATCATCGGCGTTTGTGGGAGCGGGAGAGTTCTCCTTTCCCGGACAGCCGACTGTCGACTTCGGTTGAGGTTGCGGTTCAGGCCATTGGCTTCACGGTGTCCCCGTCAGGCCAGCCTGCTGAGACGCCCATCGACGTAGTCGAGTTATCTCTCTACCCGTCACCCGTGTCGTTGACTGGAAGAGCCGTCAACCCTTCTCCGCCGGTTCCCCCGGTGGAGATCGAGGTTCTGCCCATACCTTCGGGGCGGCAGTCCTCGGTCAAAGTGCCCAAGCTGAGGGAAGAGTGGGTGTCTCCCGCCCCTTCCCAGACCGGCCCTCGGTTTCACCGAGGGTCTTGGTCTCGGTCTCGGTCTTCTTCTCGGTCAAGTCGCTCCCACCAACTTCGGCGGTCTCGGTCGGGGCACTGAGTTAAGTGGCAACACCATTCCTCCTTGGATGAGGAGAGGCTTTGACGCAGATTGCGACGGGGTCAAGTGGTTCAGGTCCAGACGGACAACACCACGACATTACGAGGAGCTTATGTGGCAGCAGTTGCTGTTGTCCGGGAATCAATTGACTCCAATTCATTCTCCGGCTATCAAGTGGCTGTCACCTGAACGTCCGACGCAACCGCTCACCGCAGTCAAGATGCCCACCTCCGGGCTGGTTGTTTGACCAAACCTAGCTGCCCCACCGATTGTGGTGGAACCTCGGTCGGGTCACGGCCTGCCCTGCAGGTTGTCGGTCACCCTCACTCCTAGCCGCCCTCGGCAGGTGAAGGGTGGCTCAGGCCTGAGGCAGCTCTTTGCAGACCCTTCGGAGTCCGATGATGACTCCTCCGTGTTTCCCAGGCGGGTGGGCCTGGAGTTCTCCCGGGACCGGTCTTTGGACGATAGCCCATCGTCCTTCCTGGGTCTGCTTAGGCTCATCTCAGAGTTCACTGGAATGCAGCTCAAGCCTGTGTCCAAATGGGCCTATTATCCCCTGACGGAGATTCTAGACCGAGGGGATTCTCCCTCGGAGGCCTTCCCTGTGGCTGAGGCCATTGTTGGCCCAGCCCTGGAGCTTTGGCAGCAGCCTACTTCCTGTCCTGCACCCTCGGCCAGGATGGCCAGGAAGTATGCGGTCTCTATCGGCTCTTTGCCCGGCTTCTTGGAGCACCCCTCTGCTGAGGGGTTAGTTACCGATAACATCTTCCAGCATTCTGGAGACGCTCAGGACGTGGATAGGCCTCCTGACAAAGAGTCCAAAAGGATGGACTATGTCGGGCGCAAGGTTTACGGTGCATCCTCCCTAGGCCTCTGACAGGCCAGCTCGGCCGCGCTGATGGCACACTTCTTCCATGCCCTCATGGGCTCCCTGGATGAGGTGATCCCTCATCTCCCGACCGACCTGCAGACCACAGCCTGTCAGGTGCGGGACCAGGGAAGGGCGGTGGCTAAGCAGCAGCTTCAGACTGCTCTGGACATAGGTGATTCCTGTGCCAGGTCAGTAGCGGCCGTGGTGGCCATGCGCCACAGAGCGTGGCTGAGGATATCCACCTTCTCGGCGGATACCCAGCACAAATTGGCAGACAGACCCTTCTTGGGGACTGACCTCTTTGGTGCTGGAGTGGAGGGACACCTCCAGGGGATTGAAAAGTCCAACACCACTCTGGACTCGGTCACCTCCTCCCAGAGGGACAAGGGCCACCAGCAACATCAGCGTAAGCCCCTTCGTCCTTCGGCCCCTGCGGCATGACCGGCCCATCAGCACCAGCAAGAGGGCCAGAAGGCTTGTGCTTGGCATCCCAAACTCAAGCCAGTGGCTTCCTCTAATGGGAAGCAAGGAGGTAAAGACCCAGGAACTCCCTTGGCCAGTCCCTCCTCCAAGTCTGCTCAGTGACGGGTCGAGGGGCTTCACCCCCGACCTCACCACCCTTACCTGGGTTCCCCCGTGGGGGGACAGGTCCACCACTTCCCTTCCATTGGGTGTGGGAGGTGGAAGGTAAGGACCTGTCTCTGGTCTTTGAGTGGACCCTTCCCTTTTGAGTCGTTGCCCCCCGGGGGACCACGGTGTCCGAAGCCTTGCTGTTGGCCTGCCAAGCCGATGTTGCCCTGTGCCTCGGGATAGAGGCGATCAGTAAGGTGGCGGATCCTCCTTCAGACCCGGGGCTCATGTCCAGGTACTTCCTGGTCCCCAAACGGACAGGGGGCTGGCGCCTCATTCTCGACCTGCATGACCTGAACAAGTTCCTAAGGTCTTGGACTTTCAGGATGGTCACTCTGTCTCAGATATTCCATCCTTGGAATGAGGCATGTGGTTCTGTTCCCTGGACCTCCAGGACGCATTCTTCACGTTCCGATCTGTCCGTCTCTTCAGAGATTCCTCCACTTCAGAGCGTTGGGATCCCTTTACGAGTTCTGAGCCATGCCCTTCGGCCTCTTCTCAGTTCCCAGGGTCTTCACCAATGCATAGCAGTGGTGACAGCATTCCTGCGGCGCTGAAGGGTCTGGGTGTACCCCTACCCAGACGGCTGGCTGATTGCAGCCCCCTCCAGAGTGGAGGTGGAGCAGTCCAGAGTTCTGGCCCTCCAGGTTGCTCTCAGATGGGCCTCCTCTTCAACGGGGCCAAGTCAGAACTCGTGCTGAAGCAGGTGATTCTATTCATTGGGCAGAGCTCGACTCTCTTCGAGCCAGAGCTCGGCTCCCGGCGGACAGGGCTGAGGTTCTTCCTCCTTTGCCCAATCATGTCTAGTTGGCAATTGCACCCTGCCTGGGACTTTCTGCACCTCCTGGGCCTCATGGCAGCCTACACCAGCGTGGTCCGTTGGGCCCGTTGGTGCATGCGTCCCCTTCAGTGGGGACTGGCCAGTCAGTGGTCACAATGCTGCGATCCTTTGGACCAGCCCATGACAGTGACCCAGGAGATGTGGAACACTCTCCAGTGGTGGACCATTCTGGCACATCTGCAGGAGGGCATCCCGTTCATCTGCCTCGAGTCGACGGTCTTCTATCGACAGATGCATCTCTGATGGGTTGGGGTGCCCATCTGGGAGAGCACAGAGTGCACGGCCTCTGGTCCCCTCGGGAGTCCCGATGCCATATCAACCTGCTGGAGCGTCATGCGGTCCACCTAGCTCACACCGCCTTCGCTCCATTTCTACGGGGTCAAGTGGTTCAGGTCCAGACGGACAACACCACGACCATCTGCTTCCTAACCCGCCAGGAACGGACGCGCTCCTTGCCATTATGTAAGGAGGCTGTCCACATATGGTCTCGTTCGCAGCCTGGAGGTGGTTTTCCTAGCCATTTAGATGGCAGGAGCCTCCAACACCCTGGCCGATACCCTAAGCCAGATAGGGGCTGCGTCTCATGAGGCGTTCTCTCCTGCCGGAGGTAGCACAAGATCTGTTCTCCCGCTGGGTCATGCCTCAGGCAGACCTTTTTCCCTCCAGGTAGAATGTGAAGCAGAGACTGTTTCACGCCCGCCTCCCCTCAGCAGGGCTCACTGTAGGGGGATGCCTTTTCGAGGCCGTGGACCCCTGACCTCTTCTACACCTTCTCCCCATTCCCTTGATCCACTAGGTGCTTCTCAAGGCGAGGGGGGACAAGGTGCAGGTGATTCTGGTATCTCCAGACTGGTTCTGCCAGCTCTGGTATTCAGCTCTCCTCAGTCTCAGCTCCAGGCTCCTGAGGTGGCTTCCAGCCCTCCCGGACCTGATCTCCATTATCAGGGGAAGGCATTCCATCCGAACCTTCGATCCCTGCACCTGACAGCCTGGTTCCTGAGCGGCTAGATTCCAGGCCTTGGGTCTTCTGGCGAGGGCCTCAACATTGTTGAGGCGTCCCGTCAGGAGTCGACTGGATAATGCTATGCCTTCAAATGGAAGAGTTCCTCCATTTGGTGTTAGGGAAGAGCCTGGACCCTTCTCCTGTTCCTCAGCGAGCATTCCAGACTACCTGTGGTCATTTTCTTTTCAGCAAGGACTTCGGTCGATGACCCTTAAGGTGCACCTGGTAGCCATCTCTGCCCTCCGGGCACGGGCCAGAAGGCAGTCGGTGGCACAGGAGAGGTGGTCGGGTGCTTTTCCAAGGCCTTGATCACATTTCCCCTCCGGTACGAGACTCTCCACCTCCATGGGATCTACTGCTGGTATTGGCTAAGCTCACGGGCAAGCCATTCGAACCAATGCATAGGTGCAATTCTCCCACCTGTTGTGGAAGACCACCTTCTTGGTGGCTATCACATCAACCAGAAGGATGGGAGAGCTCCAGGCACTCCCTTCGAGTCTCCCTATCTGGTCTTCCACAGGGACAAGGTTGTCCTGTGCCCCACCCGAAGTTCCTTCCGAAGGTGGTGTCGGAGCTTCACCTTAACCGGATGTTGACTCTGCCGGGTGTTCTACCCCAATCACACCTCGGAGGCCAAATATAGGCTCCATTTGGACCTTAGTTGAATGCTCGCCTTCTTAGAGAGCATACGGCTGAAGTTCAGGGAGAGGTTCGCCAGCTGTTTGTAATCTACGCTGAAGCCGCACCTGGCAGACCTGCAGCCAAGTGGACGATGAGTGGGTGGGTCACCTCCTGCATAGATCTCTGCTACAGGTTGGTGGGCATGGAGCCTCCCAGAGGGATAAGAGCTCATTTTACCCGCCATACCGCTGCATCGGTGGCTGCTTCCAGGGATGTCCCTATCCAGGATATCTGCAGGGCTCCTACCTGGAAGTCAGCATATACCTAATTACCACTACCGCATTGACCTTGGGTCATGCCGGGATGCTGGTTTGGGCCTTGGTTCTCCAGTCTTTATTCCTCAGTAGGGTGTGGCGCTTGCCTCCTCCTCCGGAGAACTGCTAGGAGTCTGCCAGACAGTGTGGATGAACAACATATCCGTGTCCCTAGAAATACAGGTTACTCACCTGTAACAGGAGTTCTAGGAATGGTATATGTTGTTCATCCACACGACCCACCCGACCTCCCCGGCTTTGACGCACAACCTGGCTTCCAGCGGGCTGGATCTGGCGTCATGGGGTGGAGCCGAGAGTTTTACCACCCGGGTGGGTGGGAGAAGCCAGCTTGAAGACCTTCCAGCAAGATTTAAAGCAGCAAGGAACCTGCCAGACAGTGTGGATGAACAACATATACCATTCCTAGAACTCCTGTTACAGGTGAGTAACCTGTATTTCTCTGTTCTGGTACAGTATATTAAGCTAGAAACTCTCCTGGTACGAAGTCACTTTAATCCTTTCTACTTCTATAAAGCAAGTAGCACTATAAAGGTATTATTTAGCCTGAAAGAACCTTAATTAACAGTTTAAGCATCATCAGGGCCTTTTAGCTCCTCCCTTTTCAGTGACATCACCAGAGCTCCTTCTAGAAATGCAGTCACTTTCACGGCTGCCAGCCCTATAGAAGACCTCTCATTAACCTGCCCTCCATATAGGTAAGGGACAAAAATTAAATAATATACAGTCTGCTTACATAGGGAATGCCAGCCTTCCCAGGAATAAACAGAGTAAGGGCGCACTTCCTCTCTATTTATCCTGCAAAGTCAGAGTGGCTCTTTTAATACAAAACCTTTTCCTGGGTTGCTTTCATTTTATTTTTTTTCATGCTCAGGTTTATGTTTATGCTGAAAATTTCTTATATTTACATATTTATCATCTTTACAATATTCCAGAATCAGCTAGTATTATGAACATCATTACTTTACTGTATTTGCCCATTCTTTCATGTTTTACATCCCCCTGATGGCTTTTCCATTTCAGCTGTCAGCAAACATTTCAGTATCTCACTCCCCATACTGTACTGTACTTCCTGGCAGTTTTAAACAACAAAACGACAAGTCAAACAAGCACCCAAAATCCTGTTTTTGTACACTGGTACAGCCTGCATGAGCTCTGCAGCACTTTATTTAACTTTTTATTTAATCTTTCTTCTTCTTCTTCTCAGGCAGCAGAGCGAGATCTACTTGAGCGGCTGCAGGGAGTGTTTACTTTCTCCCTAACAACAGTCTGCTTGCTCATCTTTCAGTCTTGCAGTGAATCACTTGCATGTAAAAAGAACATCTGGCAAGCGGTTCTGCTTTCTAAGAGCTCCATGGTACTAAAATGAATTAATACCGCACAAATGTGCGTACTCTGCCCTCATGAATGTGTGCACACTCCTGCGCGATGGTGCAGGAGTCAGATCATGTGCATGATGGCTCGTAATCAAAACGGGAATAGCTGCCAATTCACTGTGGGGGTTGGCAAGACTCTGGTTTCGGGATTTCTCAAGGAAAACAAAAGGTATGGCATATCAAAAGGCTCTTATAATGTAGGGAATCTGATTTTAACTTCATGTGGCATTTTGAAACTTAAAGGACTGCTAATTAAAGGGATAGTTTAGACAAGGTATAGAACTGTCAGGCTGGCCACCCTGACAGGAATTTAAGGATAGTGAGACGAGAATAGAAGATAGGATAGAGTGAAATTAAATATGTATATATATATATATATATATATTATAGTGGCAAGGTAGTGCCACTATAGTTAGGTTGAGGAGCCATTTCTATGTTAAACCCTCAAAACTTTGCACCTTAATAACTTTGCAACTGTTTGATGGATTACGGAAATTTGGAATACACAATCAAGAACCATAGGCCTTGGGATCTGCCAAGTTTTGTACTGGTCGGATATACGGCCGCGGAGTTATTAACATGATCTGTGCGCATATTACGCTTTTCTGGAATTCTGTGGTCGGCTACCTACAGGTCGTACGGTTTATGCTGACCAGCCCGAAATCTTCAGGGAACATGCGGCCGGGGTCCCCAATGTGCCTTTTGAAGATTTCATGAAAAAATATTAAACGGTTCAAAAGTTTTTCAAAAAACAGTTTCCGATTATAAGTCAATGGGAAAAGTTAACAAAAAGTTCAACACTTTCGCAAATGCATTTTTACTTTCTCAAATGGGCCTGTTGCTTTATAATCGCCATTTTGTTTTCAGTTGGTGATCAGAGAAATGGTTGGCATTTAAATTTGGGACCTCTAGCAACCTAATTTTTTGTATTCACCTAGTCGGACCCTGAGGATGCTTGCCATGTCTTTATTTTGTGGTAAAACACCCCAGAAATATGTTTTCAAATTTCTTGAAAAGAACTTTATGATTACTTTCACGCTCACTAGTGTCGAACTTTTAGCGGCTTTTAGAATTGGCATAGTACTTTTCCATCTGTGGGACAGTGACAGCGATTCTTTGGCACTGCGCTGCAAAAGAACCGTTTGGAGTTTTGGGCTGAAATTTGAAGGGAACGGAGCCGACATCTCACAGATGTGCCTTTCACTGTTGTATTGAAAAAATATTACATGGTGGCAAAGTTACAGCACTACAAAGTTGACGGTTTTTCCCATAGGATAACATTACAGCGCCCGACGCATTACAGAAATCCTTTGGCACCCTGCTGCAAAATAACAGTTTGGTCTTTTTTCCTGAAATTTGGAGGGAAGACAGCCAACAGCCCACAGATGCAAAGTTACGGCACTCCAAAGTTGGCGGGTTTTCCCCATAGGATAACATTGTAAGCGCGCCTTTCCAGGGCCGTATCTCGAAGCCGGTGCGAGATACGGACTTTTCGTCGGAAAAATCCTTAGTGGGGGCTAAGTGCTAAATTAGCCAGGACAGTTGTAAATAATATGGCTTTTAAATTGTTTTTCTACGTCGTACAGTTCCTGAGATATAACGTATTTAGTATTCCAAGTTCTCATTTTCTGCGCCGATACTCATTATTATGCATACATTATTTGTACTCACTGTCTTTCTCTATGCAGGTTTTGGGGAAAACCAGCCTGTGCGCTTACATTACTGTTACTGTTGCCCTTTCCGCTTGGTGTTCTGTACCCATTTCACTTACTGCTGACGCCTGGCGCCCACCATGTGCTTATCCTTTATGCTTATTTGCGCTTATGCTTTCTGTTATTTTTGCCATTTCTGTCTACAGTACTGTTTATCTTTGTGTTTCACTTTACGTCCACCATGCCCATTGACATTTCTGTTTGCAGGCACCATGTTACTATGTGACAACACATCACGCAGGAGACGTGCTCCGCCACGCCACCATGTGCGTACCCTTTCTGTTCTCATTCACGCTTGTGTTACCATGTGCGCCACTGTTAGCATTTCTGTTTGCTTGCTGTCCCTTGTAGTATGCCACAAGACATCATGTGGCGGAGCGTGCTCAAGCCGTATTACATTCACTATTTCTCGCTATCATTCTGGAAAAGAATGAGTAAATCCTGAGTCATCGTATTGGTTGTTCTACGCTTATTTGTTGTTAGGTTGAAAACTCCTTGATTTTCAGCCATTTTGTCAGAGTTAGTGCATTGGGATCGTGGGTCCTAACTCTCACCCCATTCTCCTATACTTCTGCTGCTTTACACATGTCATGGGGTGAGAGTTAGGGCTGATGATCCCAATGCACACCTCAATGCTGGGTTGGGGGTGGGGCGGGGGTCCAAGGGGGTTTTCAACCCTAACAGCAAATTTCTCACTTTTGTCACTGTGGAACAACCCTTAACTAATGCATTAAACAGAGTTTTTTGCTCTATATATATATATATATATATATATATATATATATATATATACACATATATATGTATATATATATATGTTTTTTAATTTTCATCCTGCCACATGGGGACCTTTACTTATATAGTGTATTCCTAGTCAGATGACTAAATGCCCAAACTTCCATTGGCTCCTTATACAGTATAGCCACTAGGGGAGTGATGAAGTACAACACTTTATTTTGACAATCCTCAGCCCCTCTAGACTGCCTAATACCAGAGGAGATTTTAATATCACTGATATCTTTAGACCTCCTTCACCTGTGTCTTTTTTTCTCTGACTTTATACACTAGCCCTTAATTGCCCTCACACTATTGCTAAGCCAAAACGGATAGCTTGCTTGACCACAATCTCTTCATCACCCTGCCTTGTAACCTGGGGGAGTCTTACCTCAGTAGTATATTATTTAGAGACTCCCATATCTAGGCTATTTCTTGGCTGTCTCCCTAATATACACTATGCTCTGTGGAAACTATACCACCTGATAGCTGCCTCCCTTGATCCCCTGCAACTAAGAATGCTCAACTACTGCCTGGGGGGTCCTCCTCTTTTTCTTATTTCTACTCTGCTTAAATGCGACCATAATGGCACCTCGCCTGGGCTTACTGATTTTTGCTTCTCAGACCTCATTGCTAAACACTGACCAGCAACTATATGGGAACTCCTCTTCTACCAAAAGGGCTGTACCTATCACACCTACATAGTCCTTAGAAAGTGGATGTGGAAGCGTGCTTCTCCTCTCCTCTCCTCTCCTCCCCTCTCATTTTCCACTTTATAAGGCTTTGGTTCCTAGTAATCCTAGCGCTTCTTCTATCAGGTGATATAGAACTAAATCCAGGTCCCCTTGCCCACTTCTCTGCAGTTGATCTAACAGGGATATCCAGTAAAGGACTATTTATTGCTCATATGAACATTAGAAGTTTAACTTGTCACATGGCAGAACTTGAGGCTTGGATCAAAGTCTACAACCCAAACATTCTCTGTCTCACTGAAATGTAGCTTAAACCTCGGATACCTGACTCTCTCTGTTCCCTGACAAATTACTCTATCCACAGAGACAGGCTATTGCCCAAGCGTGGTGGCAGTGTTGCTCTCTACCACAAGGACCACCTCAGCATTACAACTGTCCCTGCCCTGGCCTCACCCTCTGTGTGTAAATCCATTCATGCCACTATCACATTAGGTACAAAGAAACTCCATATTATTTGCACCTACAACCCATCTTCTGGGGGCTTGGCTGGAATACAGGACCTGCTTGACCAAACCTCATAGATTATCAATAGAAATGAGGTAATCATTTTGGGGAACCTAAACCTCAACTGGCTCGGGCCTGCTCACAGTTCTTTGCTGTCATTGACTCACAGATATAACCTTCACCAGCTGATAACTGAACCAACTAGAACTCTGACACCACCAAAATCAGGCACCCTTATAGACTGGGTACTGACAAACCATTTGGAGCATGTGTCCACCTCAGGTATCTTGGCATGTGCATTAATTGAGCATTCTCCAATTTTTTGCATTTGTGCCTCGGGTGCCTCTCCATCTCCTCCACCGCATTTCATCAGTTTTACCAGTTTTGTTCACATGGATGAGAATGATTTCCTCCGTGATATTTCCAACATTGATTGATCTGGTATTTATGAAGCATGTAGGGTTGAGGATGCACTACACATTTTTCTTAAGGAATTCATTGCAGTTCAGCGCAAGCATGCCCCTAAGGTTACTAGGAGAGTCAGAGGTAAAGAAACAAGGTGGCTGCACAAAGATCAGCTTGCTAAGCTGCGCCTGAGGGACAAACTCTGGAAACACTTCAAACAAACTGGTCTACATTCGGATTTCAGTACCTATAGAGCTCATAGGAATTCTTGTAAAAAATAAGTTAGAGCAACAAAGAGCAAGTACTGTATTGTCCTTCTATCCAGCTCAGCCTGTGACCCTAGGACATTCTGGGCCCATGTTAAGACTTTTCTTGGGGCTTCTCAATCAGTTACCCCAATGGATATGATACTAAATGGGGATCATTGTAATGACTCAAATACAATAGCGAATGCTTTTAACAGGATGTTCTCTGATCTATCCCTATATATCTCTTCCTTCCTACCCTCAGCAACAGACTCTTATTCTTTGCTTTCCAGCAAGTGTCAGTGGCTCAGTAGGTAGCACACTTGCCTCTGAAGACAGGAGATCAGAGGTCTGTGGGTTCAGTTCCCACATCTGGCACTTGGGTTAATATCCCAGTACTGACTCTGTAGTGCAGCAAGAGAGGGGTGCTGCACTTCTGAGGTGCCGTCTTTCTGATGAGACGTTAAACCGAGGTCCCATCTGCCTGGATTGGTGGTATTTCAGGTGGATGTTAAAGATCCCATGGCACTTATCGAAAAGAGTAGGGGAATTTTTGTTGAAAAGGAGGACTCCAAACAGGTAAATCAGTTGGTACAGAAAACAATCATATATAAACAGAACAGTAAGTAACACAAAAACAACAAAAATCAACAGAGAAAATCAACATCCCCGCCATGTAGTACAATGAAGCCACAAAAATGAACATTTCACCTGACCGTAGATATGTAAATCATTATCATAAATATTTTGTAAAGTAACTTGAATATTAGAAAGTAGTTCTTCAAAGGAGACAATACGTTGCTGAGTCAGCCAAAAACATCTTGATTGCCATATATAAAAACGAAGAACAAAAAAAACAACAGCAAAGTGTCTACAGGATACCTGGACCATTCACCTCCATGTGTTCCATACATAAGTGTACCATAGGAAATAGTCCTGAACAATGGCTCATTCCATAGCACTGCTAAGGATGCCCAAAATTTCTTACTATAGGGACAGCATAAAAAAAGGTGTTCTTGTGTTTCCAACACGGAGACACACGTTACACGCGTACAGTGCCTATCACTAAGCTGTTTATGCTTATGTGTACTACCCATTGGTAACGACCATAAGAACTTAATCAAGCACTATCCCAAATAAAGTCAGGCAAACGCCTATGGG
This sequence comes from Neoceratodus forsteri, assembly GCA_016271365.2. Classification (NCBI taxonomy): domain Eukaryota; kingdom Metazoa; phylum Chordata; order Ceratodontiformes; family Ceratodontidae; genus Neoceratodus; species Neoceratodus forsteri. The sequence continues at coordinate 23,680,074 of JADMNL010000035.1, read as the reverse complement.
AGAGCAACAAAAGAACCTGTGCTTGAGATTGAGGAGGACAATCAGGGAAAACCAAAGCATCAGAAAAATCAAAAGAAACAATGCTACTATTCAACTGTTTTCTATTCATTGTTTCCAAGTTAGAAATAGAAATCTTCCATTTCAATAAATGATGAAAAGTATCCTTACCATATATGGGAAACAGGGAAAGGTGTGCAAATGAGTTCACCTTACCTAGTCTCCAAAGGGGTAAACCTATCAAAAACCACCGCCTAACATAAGGGAACCAAACCTTTCAACCGGGACGCAATAAAGGACTGAAATTGTAGGAAATAAAAATACTAATAAAAAACGCCACCGGATGGACCATACCTACCCCACCTTGTCGGATACTTCTATAAGTGTATCCCCGCTTAATAGGATTCAGTCTGCTTCCCCAGAAAGCTTGAAAAAAAACACTATATAGAGCAGTGAAGAGAGAAACCGGAGGTGGAAACACATAACTCACATACAAAATAAGGGTACCAGCAAAGTTTTAATAAGCAAGACTACGCTTCCATTTAGCTATCTGTTTACCTTTCCATCTAGCCACCATTGACTGTGCAGTACCCAATTTATGAGTCCAATTGTCCGACTGCATGTCTCCATCACTAAATTCAACACCCAAGATAGAGATGGGATCTTCAGAAACGGTAATACCAGCAATGGTACCATTAATCTGAATAAAGGAATTACCAAAGGGGAAACCCCTACACTTCACATAATTAATCTTAGAACCAGAAAAATGAGAAAATAAATCTAACACTTCACCCACTATAGAACCTTCAGCAATGTCTGAAAGACAAATAACTAAATCATCCGCATAAGCAAGAATTTTAATAGGAGAGACATTATCAACAAGCCATGCCCCTAATAAACCAGAATGAGTGCTAACCAGATGAAGGAAAACATCAATAAAAAAAACATACAAAAGTGGGCTCAAGGGGCATCCTTGCCTTACACCTCTTTGCACAGCCACAGGAGCATCAATCTAACCATTCACATTCGGTATAAGACAGGCTGAATGATATAAGATCCTGATCCAATCAATAAAACCAGAAGGCAAACCATATGCTTGCAGTACAGAAAACAGAAATACATGAGAAACATGGTCAAAAGCTTTTTCCTGATCCAGACTCAAAAGATGACCCTTTAAGGAACCAGACTGTGAAGCCCAAAAAAGTTCTCGCAGTATCAGTAAATTATCATACTGAGTCCTGCCTGGTATAGAACAAGTTTGATAGGGACTAATCAATTTATCTGTGAAGGCATACAATCTACGTAATAAAATCTTACTCAAGATTGTTAAATCCGTATTGAGTAAACTCAATGTCCTCCAATTACTCAAATCAGTCTTCAGCCCTGTTTTATAAAGCAAAACTACCAGTGCCATATACATGGAGGGGGCCAACTGATTGGTAGACAACATCTGGTTGAATATCTGAGTCAAAACAGGAACCAAATCATCCTGAAAGGTCTGTTAAAACCAGCACCCAAACCATCCGTCCCAGGCGAGGAATCAACATTCAAGGTCAGGATAGCCTCACGTAATTCAGATTCAGAAATCACTTGTAACAACTGCTGACTTTCAATGTCAGACAACTGTGGTATCTGTAAAGAATCAAAATTAAACAAGCCACTTTGTACCTCGTCATCCATCCGATACAGCCGTCCCAAATAACGCCCCACAACTTCAAGCAAAGCAGAAGGAGCCGTAACCAATGCACCTGAGTCAGTAGCCAATTCAGTTATTAAACATTTACCAACTCAATCCTTACAGTCCTGAAAGGGATCCAAAGCACCCTTATGTAATTTAAGACCAAATCTGTGTTCATGCTCCAACAACTTGGCTCGATCATATTGATAGTCTAACATACAGGTCTTAACATTTTTAATTTGAACACTATAATCAATATCCTCAGTCTCAGTTAAAGAAATCAACTTCTGCAACTGTGATCTGAGCCATAAATACTCCAAATACTGTAAACTGGACTTAGAATGAGAAAAAGCTTGAAAAAAGGACTTCCAGTCCTTCTTAGTATCCTCCCACCAAGAAGCCGCGTAATCATAAAGTTCAAAAACAGATATTCGGGCACTAAATTCTGACCTCCATGCTTTTCGAACAGAGTCATCAGTCAAAAGAGAGGAGTTCAACCTCCATATATTTTTCCTACAACGAGGAGTATTAGCCCATGACAAACAAACCGTAAGAGATTTATGATCAGAGAATTCCCAAACCTGTAAAGAAACCAAGGTGACCTGTAACACAACAGAAAGAAAAATAAAATCTATCCTAGTGGATAGTGCATTCTTAAAAAATGTATTACCACCCACAGAATAAACACTACGGTAGGCATCCCGAAGCTGGGCAGAGTCCAGAATGTGTAATAGCTTATGAGAATCACAAATAATTTAGATGTTTTCATGCCTCTATCCCCAACACTAAGGACACAATTAAAATAACCTGCCCAAACAACCAGTTGAGAAGTATGTAAATAGGGTTGAATGTCCTGAAAAAGAGCAACACGAAGTGCCTTGGTCTGTGGGGCATAAATGTTAATTAATCGAAATCGTTCTCCCTGAAAAGATATATCCAAAAGTAAAGCTCTACCAGGACAAATTTCAACCATTTTGGAGACCTTCAATGCTGAATTAGTAAACAATACCCCAACACCGTCACAAAGAGATTCCCCATTAGACCAAAATGAAACTCCCAAAGACCAAAGGTTACGAGCACGTTGCACTTCACAAATAGTTTTTAGTCTGGTATCCTGTAAACAAATCACATCACTGCTCAGCTGTTGTAGACATGATAAGGCTGTGACCATCTTTTTGTGACTCTTGATACTATTAACATTAATGGATGTAAATGTTAAAGAAGTCATAAACAAGTTGTTACAGAGAATGGAGGGAAGAACCAACAGAAGGAAAGCAAAATCAAGGGACTTTGGAACCACGTCGATGCTGAGAGCATCTAGGAAGACTTTCAGCCTGCGTCACTTCACCATCGTCTCCTTCTGAAAAGGTATCAGCAACTACTGAAGCTCTAGAGGAATGGTCAGAGTCTTCACCTTCGGAGTCTTCCTTAGAATCCAGAACAGCAAAACTGTTACCAGCTTTCCAGGACTCCGAAGTATCACTGGTAAGAGAGGCCACAGGTAAATGTCTAGGGGGAATAGTCTTCCCGGATCTATGACGTTTCTTAGAAGTCACTTTTTTAAAGGGCAACACCTGGGTGGAAGGAGGGGGCATTTCCAAAACCTCCATATTATCACAGGAAGATATGGGAGCTGCAGACCGAGGGGCGGCTGGGGGAACCACAACCTCTGGGATCTGGGCCACACCACCCGGTAAATCACCTGCAGTGGACTCTCCTAGACTAACATCCAAAGCAGTCTCAGAAGGTTCTTTGGGGACCTGTAACTGTGATAATGCTCTATCATCACCAGAGGGAGGTAGAGATTCCGGAACCAGATGTTGGGCAACAACAATCAAGCCTTCATGAAAAGGACAGTTCTCCCTTTTATGGGATGCCAAAGGACATTTAGCATAGCCATGGCCTGTCTGTTCACACAAATTACACTTAAATAAATTGAGGCACAAAGAGGCCTGGTGACCAAATTCAAAACAATGTGAACAACGAGGAGTATCACAGACCGTATTAAGATGTGTTCTAGAACCACACTTAAAACAGGATTTAGGTTGGCCAAAATAAAACAGACTACCCCTATCCTTCCCCAGAAAAAAACTATTGGGCAGATGTTTCGGTCCAGTATTAGTGACAAAAAGTTTTACCCTGATTTTCCAACCCCCATTCCAAATATGCTCACTATCAAGAATAGGTACTGGTTTATCCAACACTTCACATCTTCTACGCAACCAAAATAGAATATCTTCGATATGAACCCCCTCATTACGAAACATCACAGTAATCAACTTAACGGATGGTTTAGTCAAAGGCACTGCCAAAAAAGGTATCCAAAGAGGAGAGTGTTTAACAGTATGATAAGTAGTCCAAAATCATTCCAGACCTGAAAGGGTTTTAAAACTAATATCATAGTTTGAGTTACCAATATGTATAAGAGCATATATATCAGCAGACAGACACTTTAGAGAACCTTTAAGCAAACCTTTTGCAATATAAAGTCTATCAGGTAGGTCTTCCAGGCCACCCTTATAAATCAAACTAACAGCATTCCGGTGTGGTGCAGGCTCACCCTTGTTGGAAAACAAATCAGAAAGTTTGAAGGGGGGAGAGGGACCCTTATTAGACAAGTCAGGACTAGGAACAGACGTGTCAGTTATTGGATGTTCAGTAGGTAACTGAGTATTAAACTGAGAAACACCAGCCACTGGCACAGTTAAAATAGGCAGTTTAGGTGGCAAAGAGATGGAGGTAGCACAGTGTAAAGCCGAGGAAGCCTTAGAGCCAGTAATAGGAGAATGAAAACGTTTCACCTCCTCATCATCGGGATCAGGAATCCATTGTCCATCCGAATGTCGCAACCACCCAGCAGCAGATATAGCCTTCTCCGGTGACCAACCATCCCGGGCAAAGTTAGAGAAAGGAGACGTTTTAGATCGAACAGGGGGTGTAAGCAACACAGGGGGGGACTTCTGAGACTGAAGAGCTTCGTGAGGAAAAACTGAAGCAGGTCCCCGAGACAAATCACCCTCCCTCTCCATAGAAACTAATGACGAAGTAGGCTGTTCAGTGCCTTGCAATACATTACCAGACTCTCCCTTCCTTAGTGTAGAAAGCAGCGTACAAGAAGCAGTAGGATCACCCGATATCGAAACGACCCCTCGCTGATTAATGGCTTCCAAAGCTAAGACAGACGAGTTAGCAGAACTAGGCAGAGACTGGGAAGCAGGCACACACAGTGAAGAACCAGAGGCAACATCGTCATGCAGCGACCAGGAAGTACAGGGAGCCGACTGAGCCAAAACAGGGGAAACAGAGCTCAAAGCTGCAATTTCGCATTGTAACTGAGTCTGACGACACGTACAGTCCTCGGAAGCAGAAAGCACTTCTTCCAAAAGACGATCCTTCTCAGTAAGTACCTGAAGCTTATCCAAATGTGACTGGCAATTTACCATAGGAGTAACCCTCTCAGGGCACACAGACTCAGGAGTAACAAAAAACTCTACAGGCAGGGAAGCATCCTGGAGTTCAGCAACCAAACCAATAGCCTCAGGTGCATCAGGAGCAGGGGAGGAGGCCCACTCCCCCATCCCAGACACTTCCATCTCCTCCAAAGGCAGAGCAGAAGCGGCCATTTTGCGTCTGACCACCAAAGGTTCCCGCTCCAAAGAGTAGGGGAATTTCCCCAGTGCCCTGGCCAAATTTCCCTCATTCACTAAAAATTACCACCAACAGCTTAATCTGGTTCAAGGTCATTTGGCATTCATCTGTATCCCCCTCCCCCGGATCGTGCCTGAAAATAGGCAGGATTTGTCTAGTGCCCTTACCCAGTCAACAAAAACTAAATAATAATAATAAAATAAATAAATAAAGCCAGTCACCCCTCCTGCATAGAAACATAGAATTTGACGGCAGATAAGGACCGCTTGGCCCACCCAGTCTGCCCATTTCCCTACCTAATGGATAAGCTGCAGATCCTAGTTAACCAGCAGCCTACTTCTTCCTACCCCCACCCCCTAGAATTGCCTTATGACTGTCCCATGCATGCTTGGATCATCCCAAGGGCCTCCCCATGCTCCACCTTTCCACTTTAAGGCCATATCTAGATCAGAGGTCCTCAAACACCTTAAATCCATCTCTGATGACACTAGCTCTGGGTCCAGTTCCCTTGAACCTTGTCTTCTGAAGCTTGCTGCTCCTCTCATTGCCTCTCCCACTGGGGAAAATCTACATGCTAGCCCTTTCTTGCAGTGTCGTTCCTGACCTCTGAAAAATTGTTCTTATAACACCTGTTTACAAAAAAGGTGATACAGAGGATATTACTAATTTCAGGCCTATAGCCATTCTCTCATTCCTGTGCAAAATATTGGAGAAGCTTGACACCACCCAAACAACCGACTACCTTGCAAAACTTCAATCTTCTCTCTGACACACAGCATGGTTTCAGAAAAAATTATGGTACATCTACTGCCCTTCTAAAACTTACATAGAAACATAGAATTTGACAGCACATAAGGACCACTTGGCCCACCTAGTCAGCCCATTTTTCTACCTAACAGATAAGCTGCAGATCCTAGTTAACCAACAGCTTACTTCCTCCTACACCCCACTAAGACTGCCTTATGTCTGTCCCATGTATTCTTGAATTCCCCCACTGTTCTTGACTCCATGATCTCCTCAGGGAGGCTGTTCCATGCATCCACAACCCTCTCTGTAAAAAAATACTTCCTTACATTACCTCTGAGCCGTCCCCCCTCTATCTTCAAATTGTACCCCCTTGTTCTTGCACATCTCTTTTTCTGAAAGATGCCACCCTCTTGGACTTTGTTGATTCCCTTGAGGTACTTGAAAGTTTCTATCATGTCCCCTCTCTTCCTCCTTTCCATAAGGGTATACATATTAAGCTCCTTTAGTCTTTCTTCATATGTCTTCTGGTGCAGACCCTGCACCATTTTGGTTGCCCTCCTCTGGACAGCCTCCACTCTGTCTATGTCTTTGCGGAGATGGGGTCTCCAGAACTGCACACAGTATTCCAGATGGGATCTCACCAACTGTCTGTACAGAGGGATAACAACTTCCTGTTTTCTACTATTGATGCCTCTCCCTATGCATCCCAGTATCCCCCCAGTTTTCCATACTGCCTTCTCACATTGCTTGCCCACCTTTAGGTCATCTGATATAATTACCCCCAGGTCCCTTTCCATTTTTACTGTTGTCAGTGTCTCACCCCCTATTGTGTACTCTTCCCCTGGGTTTTTGTTTCCCAGGTGCATTACCTTGTACTTCTTTGCATTGAATCTGAGCTGCCATACATTTGACCATTCCTCCAACCTTGCCAAGTCCTTCTCATCCTTTCCACTCCATCTGGTGTATCAACCCTGTTGCAGATCTTTGTGTCATCTGCAAAGAGACATATTTTCCTTCAGTTCCTCTGCAATGTCACTTATAAAGACATTAAAAAGGACCAGTCCCAGTACTGAACCCTGTGGTACCCTGCTAGTAACCCTTCTTTCTTCACTGTGGACTCCATTTACTACTACCTTTGCGTCCTGTTGTCTAGCCAATTTTTTATCCAGGCTACCACCTGGGGACCCACTCCAAGGCTGGCTAACTTGTGTATTAATCTTTTGTGCGGGACTGTATCAAATGCCTTGCTAAAATCTAGGTAAGCCATGTCCACAGCCCCTCCCTGGTTTACTACTTTGGTCACCCAGTCAAAGAAATCTATTAGATTCATCTGACATGACCTTTCCCTCATGAATCCATGCTGCCTTGGGTCCTGTGCACCACTGGCCTCTAGGTACTCGACAATTCTTTCCTTCAGAAGTGATTCCATCATTTTCCCTACCACTGAGGTCAAATTAACTGGTCTGTAGTTTCCTGCCTCTGTCCTGCTCCCACTTTTGTGAAGAGGAATCACATCCACCCTCCTCCAGTCCTCAGGTACCACCCCATCCTCCCATGATTTGTTAAAGAGAGTAGTCAACGGTGTCACTAGTTCTACCCTTAGTTCTTTTAGAATTCTTGGGTGAATCCCATCAGGCCTCATTGCTTTGTCCACCTTCAGTTTTATTAGTTCTTTCATAACCCTTTCTTTTGTAAATGGACTGGTATTGACCCCCGTCTTCAGAGTGTTTCTCTTGTTTGGTTTAGGTACCTCCCCCTCCTCTTCCTTTGTGAATACTGAGCAGAAATATTCATTCAGTATCCCTGCTTTTTCACTGTCACCCTCTACCCACATTCCCTCCCCTTTATTAAGCCTCAGTATCCCTCCTTTGGTCTTTCTTCACTACCTAATGTACCTATAAATGGTCTTATCCCCCTTCTTAACAGAGTTGGCTATCCTTTCCTCGGTTTGGGCCTTTGCTATTCTAACTGCCTTCCCAGCCTCTTTCTGCTTTAACTGATAAAGTTCTCTGTCCTGCTCCTTCTGTGGTTCCTTATATTTCCTGAATGCTATCCTTTTCTCCTTAACCTTTCCTGCCACCTCTTTTGAGAACCATAGCGGTTTTTTCCTTCGTTGTGTTTTGTTGATTTGCTTTACACAAAGGCTTGTTGCCTCTGTGATGGCTGTTTTGATTACTCCCCATTGTTCCTCCACCCCTCCTTCTTGCCTGTTTGCTAGTACTTTTCTGAGGCACTCCCTCATTTTCCCAAAGTCAGCCCTCCTAAAGTCCAATACTCTTGCTTTTGTATGGCTTGATTGTATGGCTGTGTTTATCGTGAAGCACACTGTTTGCTGGTTGCTTGTTCCCAGATGGCTACCGACTTCTAAATCTGAGATTCTTTCTCCGTCCCCATTTGAGAGTACCGGGTCTAAGATTTCTCCTTCCTGAGTGGGTTCCAATACTAGCTGTCTGAGGCATGCCCCCTATAGGGCATCAAGTATGACCCTGCTCTTGGATGTGCCTGCAGCAAAGGTGCTCCAGTTAACATCTGGCATATTCAGGTCCTCCATCAACAATATCTCCCCTTTTTCTCCCATTCTAAGGAAGCCTTCTATCATTTCCTTGTCCATTCCTTCCCCCTGAGATGGGGGTCTGTATGCAACCCCCATGCAGATTGTGGTGCCATTTCCTGTCTCCAGGGTGACCCAGAGTTTCTCATCCGCTCCCTGTTTACTCTTTAGTTCTGTTGCTTTGATCCTTTCCATTACATAGTGAGCTACTCCTCCTCCTCTTTTACCCTCCTTGTCCCTCCTGTAGATTGTGTATCCTGGTATGTTGACATCCCAGTCATGGTTCTCTGTGTTCCACGTTTCTGTGACTGCCACAATATCCAGGCAACCCTCTTCCATCAAGGCCACTAGTTCAGGGAACTTGTTACACAGACTACGGGCATTGGTACTCATCACCCTCCACTTTTTGATGGCCTTACCCCTTTTAGCCCCATTCCTGTCCTTACTGCTGTTGCCTTTTTTTACATTTACCTCTGTCCTGCTCCCTAATGACTTCTCTACCTTGATGTTTACCTCACTAATTACCTTGTTTTGTGGGGGGAGGCTGGGATTTTCCTGCTCCTTTTCAGTGCTTCCCCCCTTGTCTAGTTTAAATGCTTGCCAGTGAAGCATTTAAACCTCTCACCTAGATATACTTTCTAATATGGATTCTGGACAACGTACTGGAGCTGTTTTCATTCACCTTGCACAGGCCTTTGATCTTGTTGCTCACCCCCTGCTCCTATCTGCTCTTCAAAACTTGGGTTTCTCAACTCCTGTTGTAAACTGGTTTAGTAGCTATCTGTCCAACAGGACCCAAACTGTTAAATTCAACACCTCATTATCTGACAATACAATCATCAACATTGGTGTGCCCCAGGGCTCTACCCTGGGGCCACTTCTTTTCTCACTCTTTATAAACAATGTTGCTGATGCCTTTCACACCTGTTTGTCTCTTCTGTATGCTGATGATCTTGTTATTTATACTAGCTCTACTAGAGTTGACAGCACCAACTTATCCCTTTCCATAGATTTCAGAAATGTTCAAAACTGGCTCTATGCCCATAAGCTGGTACTAAATGTAAAGAAAATGAAAGCCATGCTTCTAGGCTCTTCCCCAAAACTAAGGGCTTGTCCATTGTCCCTGATGGTTTATGACTTAGAGGGTACTAAATTAGAGTGTGTCATGTCCTTTAACTATTTTGGTGTCATGCTGGACCAGTCCCTGGATTTCAATCTTCACATTCAATCCACCTGTAAAGCTGTTAATGGTAAACTGGTGTTGCTTACAAGACCAGCTACATTCTAACACCCTCTGCAAGGCTGGCTATTGCCAGAGTGATCCTAATCCCCACCCTCACATATTGTGCTCCTATCTTTGCTGCTGCTCATAAAACCTCCCACCAGAAATGGGACATCACATATAATACCATATGTTGCTATGCCTCCTTGTCTCCTTGACTCAAGCACCATTGTCAACTCTGTAGTGACTTGGGTTGGCTCTTCTTCTTCTTCTTCTTCCAGACAATAGTATCTTGGCTCTCTTACTGACTCTATTATCAGGCTTCAAACCCCAATATCACTTGCAGCGCTACTTATTCTCCTCACCTCCTCTCATCGTTTGCGATCAGCTGACAAAATCTCTATTGAATGTATCCAGGTGTCGCACCTCTAAAGGCACTGGCACCTTCCAACATGTGGCACCCCAGCTTTGGAATGCACTTCCCTTGGACCTAAGACAGTCTAAATCCCATCTTCACTTTAAAAGAGAGCTTCACCATTATCTATCTCTGGCAGACCCATGTACTTGCTTTGACCCTACTTGATGCAATCAGGCCCTCCCCACTTCAGTCCTGCTAATGCACCTTCAAACTCCCATGTTACTCATTACCACCTATTCACACCTCCTCCTACTCTCTATACCTCTGGTTTCTGGCTGCCCTCAGCCCATGCCTATGTTCTTCCCTTTCCCTCTAGCTTATACCTGCTTTCACTCTAAGCTGTAAACTGATTTTCCCTTCTCTACTTTTCCTACCCTAAAGCCCCCCTCCTTACTTTACTGCATCATTGTGCGTACCTCCTGTTATCTACTACATGCAATCCTCCTGTTGTACTCTATACGGAGTTGTATCTTCAATTCTGTTTCACATGTATTGTTGTGTTTAGATTGCTTGTATTGTTGACTATTGTTTTTGTTTCTGATCTGCTGTAGATCGTTGTTACTGCTCTTACCTGCTCAATGTGTAATTTTGTCCTGCACTTATGAAATGTTCTGTATGTTATGCTGTCCTGTACTCTCCCGGGTCATGCCTGAAAATAGTTATGTTTTGACTAGTGCACCTACCCCAGTAAACAAAAACTAAATAAAATAAATAAAATAAATATTTTGATCACCAGTCTTCAGCAGTCATCTTATAACCCCATCTCATGATCCCAGTAGGTGAAAATGTTCAAATCCTGCCCAAAAGGTGATTTTGTGGAGTGAATGTGAAATTGTATTTATTTATTTCTGTTTATGTCTTTGGTAACTGGGTAAGTGCACTGATCCAGGGGACCATTTTCAGGCACAAAATAGGCCACACAGGCATAGTTACAGAGGTAGTGACAAGTTATACAATGAGTACAAGCCTTGTGGATATACAGACATCATTGGTGAACAAAGTGGATATACAGATATCACTGGTGAACAAAGAAAGTGACATAGGAAAGTAAAATTAATGAGAGGCTGAAAAAAACCAACAATCTGTACATCATGATAAGCAACAATTATTATACAATTATTTACTTAGGATAAATGGCCAGTGCAAATTAATGCATGATATAAAACAAACAAACAAAAAAATATAAGACAATAGCCAAGTGGGAAAGCCCAAGAAGCAGGCAGTGAGGGATGAAAGACAGGAGTCCAAAGAAATGAAAGAGGGCAGGGGAGGTCAAAGCAGCCAAAGAGGGAAGAGTCAGAAGGGAAGGGGGGAGGGTTAGTCAAGATAGCAATGGCGCGTGGCCTCATCAAGCAGCCAGGATTTGAGATGTGTCTTGAAAGTGGCATGGGAACCCACAAAGCAGATGGCACAGTGATTCTGTTCCACAGAGTAGGAGCAGCTACAGATAATGCTCTGCTACCCATAGCCAATGACACTTTTGGGATACCCATGGGGAGACTGAGGATGCATGCAGACACCTTGAGGGAGTTCTGGTCTGGAGGAGAGATGTATAAGGGGAGGCTTCACCATGCCTGATGACGCTGCCCAGGAGGCAGCCAAACCTGTAATCAAATTTGCAGTGTAGTAGAAGCCAGTCAAGAGTCTGGTAGAGGTGGCAGTGGTAAGTGGAATATAGTGCCAGGAGAGTGAAACAACATATGTTGTACATGAAGCAGAGGCGCTCATGCAAGACTGAGGATGTGTGTGAATAAATAGGGGAGCAGTATTCAATCAAGGATGGCAGGTTGCTTGTGCAATGGCTAAACAGGCATCCCTGGTTAGGAGTGACTTTCTCTGATAAGCCGCACCAAGTTTCTGGTTAGTACGGAGGATAACCAAGGAAATATGATTGGAAAAGGAGAGGGATGGGTCCAGGATAACTCCCAGATATTTGAAAGTTAGTACATTTTCAAGTACAGTGTCATCCAGTGAGACTACTGAAAGGGTGGATCCAGCCTTGGTGACCTTAGATAGGAAGGGTTTAGATCCAAATAGCATTGACTTAGATTTTTTACCACTAACAATTAGGTGATTTGAGTGGAACCAGGTGTGTGCTGCAGAGTAGTATAGGATAAAGCCCTGGATATATACTCAAGAGCCTTGTCACTAGTGAAAAGGACAATGTCATCTGCTTAAAATAGGGCATCACAAGTGAGACAGTCAGAGGAGAGAGAGAGAGAGAGTTTATAAACAGGGAGAAAAAGAGTGGGCCCAGGATGGAGCCCTGCGGTACACCGGTAGTGACTGGGAGGGCAGGGAAGGTGGAAGGTACTACACTTACCAATTGAGCTCTATCTGAAAGGTAACTTTGGAACCACCGTGTGATCTCAGTAGAGCAGCCAAGGGTGTGGAGGGAGGAGAGTAGCAGGGTGTGGTCAACCAGGTCAAAAGCTTTAAACAGGTCAACAAAGATGGCACCCTCTATCCTTCCAAGGTCCATGTTCCTAAGAATATGACTGGTAAACAGAGCAAGGGCAGATGTGGAGGAAAAACATTTACAGAAGCTGTGTTGCTGCCTGGACAGTAGGTTGTGTGTGTCAATATAGTCAGACACTTGTCAGTGGATAATCCTTTCCAGGAGTTTACTAAGGTGGTGCAGCAAGGATATAGGCCAATAGTTATCTGGGGATAGTGGGTCACCAGTCTTAAAAATTGGAACCACCCTGGCATGCTTCCAAGTGCTGGGCACTGAGGACTTAGTCAATGCCAGGTTAAAGAGGTAGAGCAGTGCCCAGCAGGATGAAGTGCAGCACTGCAGAATTCTGCAGCAAAGTTACTGCAGCAAACAATGCAATTTCAATGGGAGTTAATCCCTTTTGTCATGCAGTAAACCTGTGACACTGCGCTTCATCCTGGGGGACTTAACTGTAGGTGAGTGGTTTTAAGATGGCAGGTGATATAAGTTTAAGCATAGCAGGGAAAAGACCTTCGCTGCCCGAGCTGCCCTGGCTAGGGAGGTTATTCAGCAGTTTGGCAGTGTCCCTGGGGTTGATGGTATGCAAGTGGAAAGAGGGAAGGGGAGGAGTTTGAGGGGGTATGAGTGGGGGGATGATCAGAGAGACTAGTGGTCACCAATGGGCGGCAGTTTGCTAAGGAGGGCAAACAGGTCTGTGAAATTTTTATTGATGGCCTTGACCACAACAATGGGGTCAGCCAAACATCTAGAAGGAGTGTTAAGGTGAATAATGGGGTTATGAGTGCGTGGGTTGAGTAATGAGCTGACCTCACCCCAGAAGCAATGGGGGTCCCCAAGACTGTTTCTGTATTCTGTATTTGCTCTGAAAGAAGGCATGCTTTTTGGCAAGGGCTCAATGTTTACAAAGGTTTCATAGTCATCGGTATTTGTTCCATTGAGCAGGGAAGGGGGCTTTTTTGTATGCTGACCATAGCTTATTCCTTTCCCTCATCATAGCCAGGAGATCTTTGGTAACCCAGCACATACAGCCACCCCTAACTCAACAAGTAGTCAGGGGGAAATGTTGATTTTGGAGATGGAGGAGTGTGGTTGTGAAGAAACTCTCTGCCTCAGACACGTCAGAGAGGGTGTAGAAGGCTGACTAGTTTATCACTCAAACATCATGAAGGAGGGAGGGGATGTCTGGGTGATTGAAATTACAGAAGGAGAGTAGTTTAGGGGGAAGGCGCTTGGTCTTAGATGCCCAGACCAGGTAGGTGGGGGAGTGATCGCTAATGGCATTGGACAGAGTGCCAGATAGGAGCACCTTGTCCTTGCTATTGGTGTTGATTACCCAGTCAAGAAGTGTATGGTATTGGGTACTAGGGTTGTGCCTGGTGGGGATGGTGATAATTTGGAAGTTATGAAGCTTGTGTTGGTTAGAGTAATCAAGTTCCTGGGCACTAAGCCAGTCCAGGTTGAACTCCCCAAGGAGGATGGTGTCCCTGGTGGGGGAGATGCTTCCCATCCCTTCAAGGTGGGCAGTGAGACCTGCTGGGCATCCTGGAGGGGGGGTTATAGCAGCAACCCACATACATCTTTTTTGCTGCACCTATGGTCAATTCCACTAGGAGACACTCACTGGGTGAGCTAGAGTTGGAGTGGAGGACAGGGATAGCAGAGAGAGGCTCACAGATGTAGAGATCCACCCCACCACCTCTTTTTTTACCAGGCCTGTCATGCCTCTGCAGGGAGTATCCTGGGAGATAGTAGGCAGCATCAGAGAGATGGGGTTTTAGCCATAATTCAGAGATGCCTAGCACATGTGGCTTGTATAGGATGACCCACGGTTCAATGTCAATGAATTTGGAGGACAGGCTGCAAAGGGTGATGTGTGCAAACTTCAGTCCAAAGGAGTTCCATATTTATTTTATTATTTAGTTTTTGTTGACAGGGTAAGTGCACTAGACAAATCCTGCCTATTTTCAGGCACGACCCGGGGAGGGGGATACAGATGAATGCCAACTGACCTTGAACCAGATTAAGCTTTTGGTGGTATGTTAGTGAATGAGGGAAATTTGACCTGGGCACTGGGGAAATTCCCCTACTCTTTTCGATAAGTGCCATGGGATCTTTAACATCCACCTGAACTACCACCAACCCAGGCAGATGGGACCTCGGTTTAACGTCTCATCCGAAAGATGGCACCTCAGAAGTGCAGCACCCCTCTCATGCTGCACTACAGTTTCAGTACTGGGAAATTAACCCAAGTGCCAGATGTGGGAACTGAACCCACAGCCCTCTGATCTCCTGGCCTCAGAGGCGAGTGTGTTACCTACTGAGCCACTGACACTGCATATAGGATTTGAGATTTGAAAAATCACTTTTTGGGGTAGATTTGAAAAATGTCATCTACTTTATCTTGAGGTGGGGTCTCAAAAAGGCCATGTTAAAAATTTGGGGAAAAATATTTAAAAAATTACAAAGTTAGGAGTACATGTTCAAAATGCATTTATCTAATTTTCACAATTCCCGATCTGGCATTGGACCCCCTGTAGGTACAACAAGTATGGAATATGGGGGTATGGGGTGGTGGGTGCAGAGTGAGGGATCAGGTCGGAGGTGTTAATGGTGGTGAGGGGGGTGGCAGAGGAGGCAGACACCAGTGGACCATATTCCTTTTTACAGGTTTTAAAAACATAAGCCCCATTACTAGGTACATGCAGTATTTCATAAAACATGTTTACTAAAAATTTATGTTTTGGAAATGCTTTGATGATGTAACAAGTTTCTTTTTTTGTGAAATGGGGCTGGGGATTCCTTTGCAAGAGGGTGGGGGTGATTAGTTCTATGTGATAACGGTGATTGTGGAGAGGCGATCGCCATTAGGGTGACTATACTTCAGCAAAAATACATTTTGGTGATGTATAGTCCAGGTGCACAGCAAAATGGCGCCGTAAACTTAATTTTTGTTTGTTTATGTGGGGGTGTTGTGCACCCTACACACCCCATAGGGAGCTTTTCCCCTGCACCCCCCTACTAAAGATTCTCAACTCCAGGGGGGGTGCATGTCAGGGGGGGAGGGAGGTGAAAAGTAAAAAAAAAACAACAATCTATCAGCTGGCACAAAAACACCGACACACCCAGCACTGAACCTGGCACCCTCCCAACTATAGCCTGCCATGAACCTGCATGCCACATGGCCAGCTCGGCAACCCACTGTGGCACTACCCCTCACAAACCCTCCCTCCCCTTCTGCCTGTCGCATGGTGTGCTCGCTTCCCCCATGTGCATGTATACACTTAGTGACAGGATGTCACTATCCCCACAAACACCCCCCTGTCCACTCACCGTGAGAACACTCACTGCTATTGAATCACCCTTTCAGTAAGCGCTCAATAGCGAATGGCTTTCTCATGGTATACCGGATCATTAGTAGTGGGTGGGTTTGTTTCTTGTGAAACTGGAACAGGGATTCCTTTTTGAGGGGGTGGGATGATTGGCAGTGGGTGAGTTTGTTTCTGTGAAGCTGGGATGGGGATTCCTTTGGGAGGGGGTGGGATGATTGACAGTGGGTGGCTTTGTTTTGTGAAGTGGGGATGGGAATTATTTTGGTAGGGGATGGGATGATGACAGCTGGCTTTTTTTGTGATGCTAGGATGGGGATTTTTTGGGGAGGGGAGGAATGTTTGACAGTGGGCGGGTTTGTTTATTTTGTGAAGTGAGGATGGGGATTCCTTTAGAAGGGGATGGGATGGGATGATTGACAACAGCCTTTTTTTTTGTGAAGCAGGGACAGGGATTTCTTTAGGAGTGGGTGGGATGATTGGCAGTATTGGTTTACTTTTTGTGAAGCAGGTAAGCAGTTTCTTTTGTGAAGAGGTAGGATTATTGAGAGCGGGTGGGTTTGTTTATTTTGTGAACTGTGGATGGGGATTCCTTTGTGATGGGGTGATTGGAAGCATGGGTGTTTGTTTTTCATGAAGCAGAGATGGAGATTCCTTGGGGGGGTTACTATGAATTTAGTGCAGAGAAAATAGTGTGGCACCAAACCATCCAGTGAAAACAGCACAAGGCAATCTGGGGGCGGGGCAAAACCACAAGCCCCACAAACAGCCTTGGGGAGGAACGGTCATACAGTAGGGAGCATTGCGGGGATCTTCACCCAAAAAAATTATATTTAGAAATCCTTGAGGACGCAGCAAACAGTAGAAAGTGAGAGCAGTGACAGGTATAGTGCTATACTGTTTTTGCTATATTTCCCTGTAGCTGTTTTCACCTATGCTGTTTTGACTCTGCAGTGTTGTACCATGCTGTTTTCTCTGAGCTGAACTGACCAGATACCCTGGGGGGGATGATTTGCACAGTGTGTTTTTTCTTTTTGTGCAGCTGTGTGTCAGGGCTGAACAAGGCCCTGTTCCATTTGTTAAGCAGACAGAGTTAAATGCAAGGATTTGTTCTATCCTTGCCTTTTCAGTCTCTTGTAATTTTCTTGTGAGACCTAGGAAATTATCACTCCAACAGCTTCACGATTCTCCACCTCTCACTATCTCTCTGCCTTCCCTTCCTTTTCTGTCTTTTCTTCCCCCCTTGCATATCTGCAGTTATAAAAATACATGTGATCATCATGTAAAACTGGAAGTGATACTGGGATCCCTTTGTTTACACTGCATAGCTGAAATGATTACAAAAAAACAATTTTGAATTTAGGGGGTTAACCTGAGATGCAGTTTTCAAATTCTCTGCAGAGCTGTCAACAAGAGGTCAGTTCTGGGTCACTGTGTTCTTTCTGCTGCACCTTCAAAGAAACTGACAAGAACATTCTGTGAAAAGCAAGATGTTTTCCTTAAAGAGGTTCCCAGGCAAAGAAGAGCAGCAATATGTTTGCTAGAAAGACTGAGAGGCTGAGATTTGAAATTGAGAAGAAACACTCAGAAGGACTTTGTTTTCTGTGTTTGTACTGCCTTTGTAAATAGTTATACTGAACAATTTTCTTTTTTATTTTATTGTTGTTGGAAAGTAAAACTCTTTTTCTGAATTTTACAATTGCTCCTGGTCATCCTGTGCTTCCTGACCTGTGCCTCAATGACAGATGGTTTTAAAAGTGGGATTAACACTGTGCATAATCTAAGCCAGGAGTTTTGTGTGTGTGTACTAGACCTGTTATGGATTCCGAAGCAGCAAGCCCAGGAGTAATTACCAGAAAGATGGCAGCCAAACTAGCAGAGACAGAAGTGCAAGTTGAAACTGTACAGCTAGCACCAGTTATGGAAAAAGAACAGGCAGTTACAGAACCTGAAAGCCTGACTGCCTTTTTCAAATGGTGGGCTATACAACAAAAAAAGATGGAGAAGCAGAGAAAAAGAGATTCAATGTTTAGAGGCACAGAGAAAACAAGCATTTGTCAATGCTGAATGTTGATTGCGTTGGTCCGTTGAGCTCGCTTAGTGGTCCTCTGTCAGTCACTCGTTGTGTTTCTCCCAGTGCTGCAGGCTGCTGTTTTGTAGTGGGCTCCTGCCTGCATTGGCACCCTTTTCTGTCCACAAAGAAATCTGCAGTTGTCCCGACAGAGCTCCGTTAAGGTGGGTCACTGCCCCTCTCTGACTCGCTCATTCTGTTTCTTCTGGGGCTGCAGGCTACCCTTTTGTACTGGGCTCCTGCCTGCATTGGCGGCTTTTTCTACCCACAAAGAAATCTGCAGCAATCCCAAGACAGCTCCGTTGAGCTCGCTCCCTCCCCCTCTCTCTCTCACTCATTCTGATTCTGCAGGTGCTGCTGGCTGGCCTTTTGTACTGGGCTTCTGCCTGCATTGCCGCCTTCTTCTTCCCACAAAGAAATCTGCAGCAGTCACAATAGAGATCCGTTGAGCTTGCTCACTCACTCCCCCTCTCTCACTCATTCGTTCTGTTTCTCCCACTGCTGCTGGCTGCCCTTTTGTACTGGGCTTCTGCCTGCATTGGCACCTTTTTTTACCCACAAAGAAATCCATCTGTTCAAAACAAGGGTTTGGGAACAAATCAGAGCTATTAAAGACAAAGATATGACTTATGCAACAGAAGATCATGTAACCCCCTTGTTCCCAGGGGTACTAGAATCCCAGTAGAATCAGTGGCAGGCAGGGAGAGACCACTTGTGAAATGCCAGTTAAATGATTTCACACTGTCATTCTCTGGTTTCAGTCTCAGCTGAGCTGGAGTGATGATGTCACTTTAGAATTGTTGCAGCAGCATAAGTCACATTGTAATGCTAGCTGAGGGAGAGAGTGATAGAATGTTCAGTTAGAGTTTGGTAGTCTGTAGAGTGGAGTTCCAGAAGGAGGCTACAGGCTAGGCAGCTCCTCAGTTTTTAGCTCTGACAGAGAGTTACCACTGTGGTTTGGGTAATTTGTTCTCACCCTAGAATAAGAACATAGAAGACAGAAAGTGAAGTGGTGGAAACCGTTCCAAGTGGGTTTTCCAGTGCCCCATCCCTGGAGGGATGGGGGGATTCCAGGATTCGGGGCCTATCCCCTGGTCCATGCCTGGACTGTGTAGAAGCTGCCTGAGATTCATCTGTTCTGTGAGTACCTGAGACATTTGTGTGGAAAAGCCTGGGACACCTGCATTCCTGTGGTGAGTTTTCTCTGACAAAGGGACTCTGTCACCTGTACTGTTTTCTGTTTAAAAGTGTCTGCCTGCTATGGGGTCCAGAGAGAGACTTGCCAAGTACAGAACTTTTAGTCATGTCTGATTTAAAAGTGCCTGCTAAAGTTGGGGTCTAGTGAAGAGACATTGCCAATTACAGAACTTTTACTGCACGACACCTCAGAGGTGTGTAATGTAGTATGTTAAATGTGAAAGACATTTCAAGATTACATCTATAAGTTTTCTGTGAGGGTGTTATTAACCAGATGAATGGCCGAGTCTAAATTTGGAAGCAAATGGTGGGAGACCCCCCATTTGGAGCAACCAGTTTACCTCTCCTGGTTCAGTTTGGGCACCTTTGTTTTCATGCAATGCATTTGGCCAGTGTCTGAAGAAAATAGTTGACCTAGACGTGGGTTGGATTTTCACTGAGCCCGTATATGCTCTTTGGTGGTCGAGAGTGCCGTCAGTAATTCTTCATGAAATATGGGAAAGTCTCCTAGTACTGGCCTTGGGTGCCTAGTCAAGGGAAGTGTACCAGTTCTGGCCGTGTGTGCCAATCTCATTTCAGAACCAGTGAGTGTTTGCTGTTCCATTTCAGAACCTGAAGGTTCACTGTTTGTGTTCTCTGTACCTCAGTAATCTGCATTACCAGTGGGAGTAGCCCTGTGGGGGTCCATCTTCACTTTGTTATTATTCTTTGTGTATGTGAATAAAAGTCACACTCTAGAATCCCAACCTGGTTTGGACAGTACTGTTATTGCTTCCACTGTGTCTGGATTTACTTGGGTGCCCCTGACCAGAAGTACAAACCTAGTATAATTGTGAGCAAACATTTTTTTCCCAGGGACCCGGGTTGATGGCCATGGTAAATGGTCCCCCCCAGGTGTGAGCCAGGTAGTTGCCACATTTGGTTTGCCTGTCTGAGAATGACAGGCTTCAAAGTAGATGTATTGGTAAACTGAACTGTAGTGACAATCCCCATCCCTCTCGTTGGCGCGATGTGTGAGAGGAGCAGCCCTGCTAGTTAAACAAGGGGGGGCCGGTGGGGGTGGGTTATACACACATAACCAGTAGTGATTCTAGTATTGTACATAGATTTAGCTTTATTGGAATTGATAAAGTGAGCCGCAATCCCAGGGGTGGGGATTTTGACAATCTTGTTCTAATTAGGGATAACTTTTGGATCCTAACATTAAAAGCCAACATAATTCCAGGTCTGAATACAAACCTGGATGTGAGACCATATCTCAATTAAAGAGAAGGAGATAGATTTATTCTTTCATGGTTTTAATCTTGATTTATGTGATCCATCTGGGGTAATAGTAGTTACAGTGTTCCAATTTTAGTCCCGCTCTGATTCCAATTTTGTCTCTGGTAAATAACTCAGGCTCTTAGATTGCCTTTCTGAGTTTTATCTGGTCTCTAACAAACAATGCAGGTCCTCAGATGGCCTTTACATTACATTTATAGATGCTTATGTTATAGGCACTTTTGACTTTTCCCCTATTTCCTCTTTCCTCTTTTTCCTCTCCCTTCTATACGCCCCCCTCCATTCTTATTTTTTTAGGTATATTTTTTGTGATTTACTTTAACATGTAGGATGTAACTTGAATTAACTATTTATTTGTTTAGTATCATAGACATTTTTCTATATTTCAATGGGTGTTTCTTTGTATCTATTATATGAATGTTATGTGTGAATTGGTATATAGGCTTATATACATGTCCTGTCTTTAAAGTAGTCCCTAAGTATGGTGGTCCTCTAAGGGGTTAAAATTACTAAGGTTTGGTTTCCCCTATGTGAATCAATTCTGACCAATGAAATGTGGTATCTAATCACAGAACTATTGGACATGTGATTTTAAATCTTTGTATGAATGACACTTTTTGCACTTGTTATTTCAGACTTTGAAAAAGGTCTGTTTGGAGGTCCAAAACATGTCAGGCATTGTCCTGTCCATTTATTTGTTTGATTTTTGATATGACAGAATAAACAATATGGGATTTATACTCCTTTTATGTCCCTCTTATGGGTTTTTGTGTACTCAAAACTTTTTTATTGCTTTTCCTGGTGAGTTTCTGGAGCACCAGTGTCCAAGTGCACACTTCTTCAAGTTTTAATCTTTGTTTTCCCTGCAGTCTCATCCAAGAAATCCTGATACACAACCCCCCATTACAAATTCTTACTCCCCTTGCTAATAAGTCCTTTCATTGAAAACAGGAGGAATTTTGAAATGATGGATCTGGGTCTAGCACCAGTCTGAGGGCGGTGGTGAGGGATCTGTATTCTCATTCCACTTTGAGTGGCCAGGACCACTGGTAATTTAGAGTTTAGGAAAGGTGTGCTACAGCAATTGGTTCATATCATTGCCCTCTACCTCTACTAGTACACTGATAGCCCATAGATTATTACACCTCCTAAACATTCAAGATCATCCAGTTTTTGTAGTGTGTAGGAAATTTGGTAAGCCATCTTGTCTGTTTTATCTTCCAGGTGATAAACAGAGTACTTCACTGTCTGTAGATAGGATTCTGCTACTTCCACCCACCTTTTGTCTTTTTTCAAAGTCATAGTCCCTTTGTGCCCTTTAATATCAATTTTGTTTGACGGCATGTCTTTGATAAATACCACATTGGACCTACTGCTGATGTATTGTCCAGAGTATGACACTCTGCTTGTAACCCACTTACTAGCTTCACTCTGCTTAGCACTACCTGGCAGCATCATGCTCTCACAAACCAAATTTTGTTTGGATAAAACAACAATGACTAGTCAGATGGGTCACTATTAAACTTCTAGACTTATTAGAGCTCATGAATATGTAATAATTAAACCTCAAAAGTCTGAAGAAAACAAAACAGTGCCACATCCATCACGCTTCAAGCTGTCATGTTTGTTAGTGCCTTGTGCTCTACCACCCTCACCCCCAGCAGGCTAGCTTCTGACTTCAGAAATATGCTAGCACCTCAGGGTCTCTTCTGCTAAAGGCTGTACACCTTTAGCACACTCATGGAGCCCATGACTCCAGTTATTCCTTTCAATTTACCAGTGGGTAAGGTTATACCTCAGGTCAGAGCCTCTGTGCTCTGGTATCTAGAGCTTTCGATGACAGAATGTTAACCACAGCATTATATTCCAGAGTTTTTTTAAACTGCAGATTAATGTCATCGAGGCACAGGTCAGGAAGCATAGGGAAAACACAGGAGCAGTTGTAAAATTCAACAAAACTGTTTATCTGTAGTTGCAGTAACAAAAAACAAAACGTGTTCATAATAACTATGTACAGAGGCAAAATAAAATCTCTTGTAGTCTCCCTTATTCTTCCAAAACAAATCTCTATCTAAGCAATTGCAGTTCACCTCTTTTATGTAAGTTTTTCTTTTCAACCCCCATCCTCAAGCAAGCATCCTGTCTTTGCAAAACATTTTGTTCTCGTAAATATCAGACAGGATCTGCTGGAATAGTGAGCTTCCTGAAGCCCCTCTAGCTTTTGCAAAATGCTCAGACATTTGCATCCAAGTAACCTCTAGTTTTAAAGTCATGTCAAAATACAATTAATATACATTTCAACAGTAATGCTAAATATTTTCCAAACAAAAGTGATCCCATTATCGGTTTCATTTCATACATTGATTCACATATATTTTTATATTAGCAAATATGCAAGGGAGGAAACAGACAGCATGAGAAGACAAAGAGAGGCAAAGGATTGTGAGACTGTTTGGGTTGATCAAGTCTGAAGTCTCACAGAAAAATCTGGTTGTGCAACCAGACAGAGAAGAGACAGAAAAATACAGATCCTTACATTTAAATCCCTTCTCCAAAACAAATGGGACAGGGTCTTATTCTACCCTGTCACATATACCCCCTCCTTAAGAGGGAACCTGTTTTATTAAACAGGTTTCCACAACTTTCTATTCTCTAATAACATTTGTTGTTGTCAGACATTAAGCACATTTGCATCCATTTTTATAAGAGTGCAGCAAAAAGTACAGTTTAAACTCATACATTTGTTTTCAACTTTCAGAATCCTCAATTCCTGATCCATATCTTGAAAGAAAATCATCATTACTATTCTCTTTACCAGATTTGTGAATCACCGTGAACTTAAATGGCTGCAGTACCAGGTGTGATGCTTGGCCAGCTGGTTATGATTGCTGTATGTTACTTGTAATATAAAAATACAGTATGTGAGTCTGTGCTCCATGGGTGCTCCCCCCCCACCCCAGGTTTCAGTGAAAACTACTGGATATGTAATTGACCAGGAGATCTCTGTAATGTAATTAACTTCCTTGAGAAATTGCATTTTGTGGCCTTTTTATGACATGCTTTGATGTTGGGAAGCTAAATATACATTTTATTACAGGACAGGATGTGGCTGTCTTGCATCTAGGTGACAAACTGCAGAGTTGTAAAAATCTTTGATGTTCCTTGGGAAAACTGGAACTGCTCAAGATCAAAGAAAAAATGTTTAATTAAAGACTCATAATTTGGGAAATGAGTTTTTGCTGATGTCACCTTATTTAATATACCTCCTGATAGGACATCCTGTTTGTAATTTTTTTTTATATTCTAAAAGGAGGAGCTAGATGAGTCAGAAGGGGTGTGGAGAGACACAGTTTAAACTAATACTGGTGTCTGATCTGTTTGACATATCATTTTTGGACTCAAGAGAGACATAACTCTCTGTTCTGATATAACATAGGCACTTAAGAGGTAATACATTAGATATAAAAAGTCTAAATGTATTGTGGTAGGAATTTTTGTGTTGTACTTTCACCCTTGTTCTTTTAAGTGACTGTATGCTCTTTGATATATTGTTCTGTGTTTACATGTTTCATATTTGTATCCATTTTTAGTAAATATATTATTTGAAAGACTGCCTTGGGTTGTCTGCCAGTTCTTTTTGCATGTGATGTATAGATGGGTAAGTCTGACAACTGTTCAGAAGCTTGATGATGTTACTAAACTGGGAAAAAGGTAAGAATATACCTAGGGTCTTTTACAGAGTTTTGAAGGGTTTATTTTGGATACCTGGTTAGGTGTCCTTAGGTGAAAGATATATTGCATCCCCCCGAAGAGAATATTATCTGAGCCTGTACATTTGTTTACACTAGCACAAGGTTCACAGTTTGAATCCCTCCAGAACTTGAGACCAAAAGTGATTCGGACCCAAAAGCAGACAGGAGGGTTACCCTGTCTGTTACCTGTTCACACTCTTGTGCTCGGAGGTTGGCTCTTTGGAAGCAGAGGGCCTGACCTGCTGAGTGAGTTTGTGACAGATTTGGTTGGCAGCAGTGGGATAAAATTGGTAACACAAGCTTTAACTGTTCAGTGTGTCAGCTTAATACTGCACAGCTCACTTGCAAAATAAGGCAGTGATTTATTTTTAAAAAGGAAACAGAACTATATAATTTTGTTTACAGTCAAGTTCCTACCTGTTTTATTTTTATTCTAAAGTGCTAGTTAGAGTAGCCCTAGTTAGGGAAGAAGATGGCTTCCAACTACAGTGGGTACACTGCAGACTACTTGAGGCAGTTGTGCCAGGACAGAGTAGTCCTGCATGAGGCAAGAGCCACCAAGCAGAACCTCATGGGTGCCCTGATGGCAGCAGATGCCCAGAGCATTGAGTCACAGACTGTAACTGTAAAGGACCAAACCTTGGGCATGGAGAGGCTAGTGGCCAGTGCAGTGTCCAGATCCAATGAGGAGGGCAGCAAGACCAGTGCAAGCAAAAGACCACAGCAGCAGGGGAAGGTCACCAGCATTCTGGAGCCAGAAGCAATCAGGCTGCAGACTGAGTTGTGCAGAATGGAGCTGGAGTTCCAGAGAGACACTGAGTGAGAGCAACGAGCTGCAGAGGAAAAGAGGGAGTAAGAGCAGCGAGAAGCTGACCGTGAAGAGCGTGAGCACCAGCGAGTCACAGAGGAGAAGAGGGAGCGAGAACAGTAAGCCACAGAGGAGAAGAGGGAGCAGGAATGGTGAGAAGTGGACCATGAGCAGAGATAGGTGAACCATGAAGAGCATGAGTGCCAGAGGCAACTTGAACTGGAGAAGCTACGACTCCAACCACCAGCACCAGTGTAGGTAAGTGGCTTGGGTTTAACTGGAACTGTAGGACTGGGTTAAAAATTGAATTCCAAATTGATATCTGAATTTAAAGAGGGGGAGGACATGCATGCCTTTTTAAATTCCTTTGAAAAAGTTTGTATTCAGGCAAAAATTCTTAGAGAGTCCTGGAGCTTCCAGCTATCCTTTCTACTTACCGGGAAAACTCGGGATGCATTGGGTCAAAAGGACAACAAGGACAGTAATGATTACTGTAAACCTAAAGCTGCACTTTTAAAAAAGTTTGATTTAGCTGCAGAAGCATACAGAGCTAAATTCCGTAAGCTCAGGAGAAGCTCTGACATGAGTTACGAGGAGCTAGCCACGAAACAACTTCAATGTTTAAAATATTGGTGGGAGGGAATTGAAGCAAACTCTGTAGATAAAATTGAAAATGCTATTTTGTTAGAACAGTTTTTCTGGGCATGCCTAGCAGAGCTAAAAACCTGGCTGGAGGACTGAGATCCCAAAACAGTGCAAGAGGCTGCTGAACTCTTGGACCGCTATGACAAGAGCAGACCTGCTCTGAGAGCGAATGGGATGGGTGTGGCAGCACAGAAAGGGAAAAGCGCACCTTCAGGGCAGTTAAAGCCCTCACTGCCTCCACTGAAACCAGTTAGCCCCAGGTTTCAAAGAAAAGAGTTCTCTGAGAAAAGAAACGAATGTTGGATTTGTAAAGAAACTGGGCATATTGCCAGACAGTGTCCCAAAAGGATGAGCAATTTGCAGAATGGGGCTAGGAAAGAAGTGGGTTGTTTATGTATCCCAGGAAGCATGCCTGTGAACATGAGGGAACACATGCACCCAGTCACAGTGAATGGTGTACAGACACAAGGTTTAAGGGACACAGTGGCATCCCTGACATTGGTAAAAGGGGATCTGGTAGAACCTGGTCAGCTTATACCCAATGAATTTGTGATGGTACAAGACTTCACTGGTGAGGAGAAAATATTGCCACTCACTAGTGTTCTCCTAGACTGGGGTGAAACAGAGGGAATGGTGCAACAAGTAGCTGTACCCAAAACTTTAGCAGTTGATGTCATCCTTGGCAACATTCTCAAACAGGGGATGGTATGTGCAGTTACCCATAGCAAAGCGGCAAGGGAAAATTGTAGTTCCCTGAACCCCATTGAAGCCATTGTGGAAACCACTGGGAGGATGATTCCCCAGCCTGTGTCTCCTGATGCAGAGACTAATGAAAAGGGGGTAGAACTTTCCCCAGTTGTAGTTAACCACACAGCTACAGAGGGATACTCTGAAGAAGGAGGGGTGACCCATTGTCAGAGGGTTAGGGATGACAGTTTTCCTGAGTGCCCTGATGCTAGAGCTAGGGACCCTAGTTTAGAGACTGAAGGGGGACCTGTCCCATGCCTTGGGAATGTGTAAGGATTTTGCAGATGCTCTGAAAAGTGACCCTAGTCTAGAGAGGCTGAGGGCTTGGGCAGACTCAGATGGAGTACAGGGAGGTGATGGTAAACATAAGGCTTATTGGGAAAATGGACTGGTGTATATTCCAGATGTGAAGACAAAGGGAGGGGTGATAGGCAAGCAGCTTGTCATTCCCCGGGTTATCATGAGCAGTTGCTCAAGATTGCACATGATATTCCCTTGTCTGGTCATTTGGGAATCATGTGCACTACACAGCGGTTGACCCAGAATTTCTATTGGCCCAACTTCACCCAGCAGGTGAAGAAGTATTGCTTTTCTTGTTACCGGTGCCAAGAAATAGGGAAGGCAGGTAAGAAAACCCAAGCCGCCCTAATTCCATTGCCCATATTGGAGAAGCCATTCCAGAGGGTTGGGGATGGATATTGTGGGGCCTTTAAATACCCCCAGCTCCTCCGGGAAGAGGTTCATCCTGACTGTGGTGGATTATGCTACTCGGTATCCAGAGGCAATTGCCTTATCCTCACTGAGGACAGACAAAGTGGCAGATGCCTTACTTGGGATTTTCTCCCATGTTGGGTTTCCGCAGGAGGTTATCACTGATCGAGGGGGTTCCTTCATGTCGGACCTGATGAAATGTTTGTGGGAGAAGTGTGGGTGGTGCAGAGGAGCACGACACCTTATCACCCACAAGCCAATGTGCTTGTGGTAAGATTTAATGGTACCCTGAAGTCAATGCTCCAAGCATTTGCTGAACAGCATGGGAGGGACATGGAGAAATACCTTCCCCACCTGTTGTTTGCATACAGGGAGGTGCCCCAAGAGTCGACAGGATTTTCCCCCTTCGAGCTCTTATATGAACGCCGTGTATGTGGGCCCGTAGACTTGATCCAGGAGGACTGGGAAGGCAACCATGCCACCTAGGGAACTCCCATAGTGTATTATGTCCTTAGGTTTAGGGAAAGGCTGAAGGAGCTTGTGGGGACAGCCAGAGCATCCTGGCAGCTGCCCAACAGAAACAAAAAGTGTGGTACGACTGCAGAGCCAGAGCTCGCTCGTACACAGTGGGTCAGGAAGGCATGGTCCTTATTCTGGTCCTGAAAGACAAGCTGCAGGCTTAGTGGGCAGGACCATACAAAGTAGTTAGGAAGCAAATGATGTGAACTATATCATAGAGTTACCCAACAGAAGACAGACAGAAAGAATGTACCATCCATGGGAGTCGTGGTGTTCCAGCCTATGATCACAAGCACACCGTTTACCTGGAGTTCCTTCATAAGGCCGGAAATCGAGGATGTTATGAGGATTGTCCAGGGTATGCGTACCACCAGCTGTAGTTTAGACCCGGGTCCCACAGGCCTGATTATGGGCTGTGGGGAGGTTATCTTCCCAGTTCTAGCCAGGATAGTCTGGTGTTCCCTAGACACTGGTGGTGACACCAGTGTTGAAAAAGGCATCCTTGGACCCCGACTCCCTGGCAAACTACAGACCCATCTCGAACCTCCCCTTTGTCGGGAAGGTAATCGAGAAAGTGGTGGCAGCCCAGTTGGACAACCATCTTACCATCCATAACATCTACGACCCTCTTCAATCAGGCTTTCAAAAGAGGCACAGCACTGAGACTGCACTGGTTCGGGTCCTCAATGATCTTCTGATGGCAAGAGACCAGAAAAAACGGTCCATTTTGGTCCTTCTGGATCTGTCAGCAGCATTTGACACCGTAGACCATGGGGTGTTGCTTGAGCGCCTGAGATGCATCTGTGGGCTTCCGGGCCTGGTACACCATTGGTTTACTTCTTTCCTCACAGGTAGAACTCAGAGGGTGGTATCGGGGATTTTTCCCTCCGATCCCACCGCACTGACCTGTGCTGTCCCCCATGTTGTTTGCGGTGTACGTGCTTCCCCGCGGAGACATTGTAAGACGATATGGGCTGGAGTTTCATTGTTATGCCGATGATACCCAGCTCTATCTGTCCTTTGTGCCTGACCAGAATAGAGCACTGTCAATGTTTAATAACTGTCTCAGTGAGATCCAGGATTGGATGAGGCCCAGTTGGTTGAAGTTGAACTCAGGGAAGACGGAGATGCTGGTTGTGGATCATGGCCGCCGGATTGAGAGGTTGGGGGCACCTCAAACCTCTGGCTTATTCTTGGGGGATGCAGAGCTCCCGACCTCTGAACGGGTGCGAGACCTGGGGGTGATCCTTGATGATCAGCTGACATTGCGTGCTCAAGTGTCAGCGGTTGTTAAGGTATCCTTTTACCATCTTAGGAACATCACCAGGATCAAGCACCTTGTTCCATCCAGCGACCTACCCATCCTGATCCACGCCTTTGTGACCTCACGTCTGGACTACTGCAACTCCCTCTACTTTGGGCTGCCTGGGGTTGATATCTGCCGCTTGCAGCTAGTGCAGAACTCGGCAGCCCGGTTGTTAATGGGGACTTCCCGTTCTTTCCATATTACACTGGTGCTCCGAGATCTGCACTGGCTGCCGATTCAGTGGCAGATCACCTTCAAAGTCGGACTTCTGACTTACAAAGCCCTACACAGTTTTGGCCCTGATTACCTGAAAGAGCTTCTGGTGCCTTACCTACCTACGCGACCACTCCGCTCGGCCAACGAGGGGTTGCTAGAGGTCCCGAGGGTAATTTTAAAATCTTCCGGCACCCGAGCTTTTATGTTCGTGGTGCCGACCCTCTGGAATTCTCTACCATGTTTGATTAGAGAGTTCATGATGGTGGAGGGTTTCAAAAGGGGCTTAAAGTCTTTTTTATGGAGTAAGGCATTTGCGGATAACTTGGATGCTGATTAATTGTTTGTAGTTAACTGAGTTTTTTAAATATGTTTTAATATGTTTTTATTCTATATTTTATTGTAATGCACCTTGGTTTTGAGAAAGGCGCATATAAATAAAGTTTATTATTATTATTATTATTATTATGTCAACATGATGAAGCCATATGCTAATAGGGCTGACATGGTGTTTGCAGTATGTAGTCCTGTGGAGGGGACGGACAAAGGAGACCCCCTTCTGGATTTTCTGGAAGAAAGCAAGTCGGAGTCCTCTGTGGAGGAATTTAAATTGTCTCCCCAGCTGGCCCTGGACAAGATCCAGGAAGTAAGGGAGGTTCTAGCAGACTTTGCCCCACTGTTTAGTGCCAAGCCTGACTAACCCTCTTAGTGATGCACGATGTGGAGACAGGGACACAGATGCTCATACAGTGGACAGTTTATTGGGTGTCAGAGGCTGTCCAAAAGGACATTAGGAGGGAGGTGGAGGAAATGCTGGCTTATGGGGTAATCCAGTGATCCCACAGCCCCTGAGCCTCACCCATAGTCCTTGTGCCCAAGCCTGATGGCTCTACCCATTACTGTATGGACTATCGTGGACTGAATGCAGTCACAAAGTTAGATGCCCACCCAATGCCCCAGAACTCCTGGACAAGATGGGAGGGGCGACATACCTTACGACTATTGACCTGACAAAGGGGTATTGGCAGGTAGAGTTAACTGACAGAGCTAGGGAGAGGTTGGCCTTCATCACTCCGATAGGCTTTTTTTTTGTTTGTTTATTGAATAGAAGACATGTGGTGAACATATTTTTTTCCAAATTCTACAAGATAGTACATGACAATCATTTTCACATTAGATATATAGCATTGACATATACAAATTTACTGTTCCTGTTTAGTTCCATATCTCTAAATTACACTACTCGTATTAAACCTATTCAAGTATAGACCAACTGTTACTTATAATCTAGTGTTCAGTGAAAGGATACCAAATCTTATCAAATACTCCCTCTTTTTTCAGCAAATAATAATGAATTATTTCTACCCTATATAATTCTATCATTAAGTTAATCCATTTTTGTATATTAGGAAGTTCCTTATCTTTCCAGTGCATTAATACACATTTTTTTGCCACTAATAATCCCAGTGAAACCAATTTTTTTTGTTCTGCAGTGTTCTCTCCCATCATCTGGTTTCCTCCCAATAGTATTGTAAAAGCATTAACTGCAATCTTAATACCTGAGGATTGTTCTAGTATATTAATTATGGAATCCCAGAATTTAGTTAATTTTCTGCAAGTTAATAACATATGTACCTGGTTAAACAACTAAAAATAAAAAAATAAAAGATCCAGAATTGAGATGACATCGTGGACAATTTTCATCCAATGTGGGATTAATTTGATGTAGTTTAGAAGGTGTATAATATGTCCTGTGGAAGATACTAAACTGAATTTGCTGCATTTTTGCTGAGTAAAATTGGTCATGCTGGTATTTTTTTTTTATATAATCCCATATATAATCTGGAATTTCATGACCCAATTGTGTTTCCCATTTGGTCTTAAGTTGATCCAGCACCGTTAAGTCAAAATTCTGAAATATTTTATATATGTTTGAAATTATTTTAATGCTATTTGTACAGAACGTACGTTCTATTAGGGACTCAGTCAGATTTAAATCTTTCTTTTGAATTAGGTCTCTGAGCTGTAAATACCAAAAAAAATGATTTCTTGGTAGACTGAATTTCTCTTGAATTTTTTGAAATGACATCAGGATACCTCTGTGGAATAAATCACTTTTAGTGCTCACTCCTGCCCTCTCCCAGATGTGAAATCCCTTGTCCATATGTAAATTGTGAAAATGCTTATTTCTCTGAATTGCAGCTAAAGGAGATTTATATTCTGGCCATTTTATTATTTTATGGGCTTCTTTCTATACCATACAAGAGGTCTGAACTGAGGTAATTTTTCCCAAAGAGTTTTGTTTTTTATTTTTAGTGTAAAACCAGGAAGATAATATACTTCCAATATGTTTATATTTATGTAGGGCATGTTCAATCTGCTTATTTGATGTAGTAATTTCACTGAACCATTCCTGTATTTGTGCCAGTTGTGAAGCCAGTAATACCAATGAAAATTGGGGAGTTCTAACCCCCCAATCAGTAGCCAACCAAAGTTTTCTTTGTGACACCCTGAGCTTCTTCTCTTTCCATGCAAATTTTGAAATTATCATTTCCATCTGTTTCAAATGTTTATTCGGAACCTGGATGGGTAACGTTTGATAAAGGTATAGAAGTCGGGGTACTATATTCATTTTGATTATATTACATCTACCAATTACTGTTAGTAGGAGATTCTTCCATTTTTCTAAATCTTTCTCTATACTGGTAACTATACTTACAAGATTTTTCTTACATAAATCCTTTGTGCCATGAGTAATAACTACCCCTAAATATTTAAATTGTTGGACAATTCTGGTTTGTAATGAAACAGGGAGGACATTTTTATTGTTCTTACCTATAACAAGGAGCTCTGTTTTGTTATTATTGATCTTATATCCTGAGGCATCGCCATTTTTTTATTATGTCAAGGCTTTTAGGTACCGAATGTTCTGGATTAGTGAGAAATAGCAAGGTATCATCTGCGTATAAACTAATTCAATGTTCAGTGGGACCTACTAATATTCCAGTTATCTCAGGGTTTGCTCGTATTGCTATTGCCAAAGGTTCAATAGTAAATGCAAACAGTAACGGGGATAATGGGCAGCCTTGTCTAGTGCTTCTGGTTAAACTGAAGTTCTTAGATTGATTAATATTAGTTTGCATGCTTGCTCTTGGGTTTGCTTATGTGGTTTTAATTGCTTTTTGAAAGTTTTCCACAAATCCAAATTTCTCTATTACTACATGTATATAATCCCATTCCACCCGATCAAAGGCTTTTTCTGCATCCAATGCCATAATCAGTAAGTTATTCTGTTTATTGATGTCTATCAGGTTTATAACTCTTCTTATATTTGTCCCAATCCTTCTGCCCTTTATAAATCCATTCTGATCAGTGTTTATTAATTGAATTAATACTTTTTCCATCCTTTTCTCAAATATTTTTTGTGAATATTTTCATATCAGAATTTAATAATGAGATAGGACGATATGACAAAACTTGGGTAGAGGCCTTATCCTTTTTAAGAAACACAGATAATCTGGCATCAGAAAAAGTACTGGGTAATTTCCCAAATACCAGCTTTGATTAAATAACTGAGTCATATGTTTTAATAAGTAGGGTGAAAACTCTTTATAAAATTCTATAGGAATTCCATCTGGCTTGTGCATAATATTTAGATTTAGTTTTTAACATTAGTGTATCCCAGTTGTTATTGTATGATGTCTGCTCAGGCTCATTAAATATAAAAAAAAATCAGTCAGTTGATTTTGTATATGCTTCACATATTCTTTATCTTGCAGAAGGGCAGGTTGGAGCACCCATTGCTTATTCTCGGTATATTGAGCCATATATTGAGCCATATATACTTCCAGTTGAAGTGGCGCATGGTCAGAAATAACAATGTTATGATATTTAACTTGTTTAATACAACATTGTAATTGCTTAGAGATTAAAAAATAATCTATCCTGGAATAGCTTTGATGTGACATAGAGAAGAAAGAATATTGCCGAGTGTCAGGGTTCTCTACCCTCCATATATCGATTAAGTTCAAATCCTCCATAAAGTTCCTAAGTAACTTTCTTCCCCCAGTCATATTGTCTGAGAAGGAGGACAATTTGTCCAATCTACTATTTATGGCCATATTCCAGTCCCCACCTATAACATAAGGTGACTGAAAGGTTGTTAAATCAATAAAAAAGTTTACCCAAAAATCTTTCTCAAACACATTTGGTGTGTAAATATTGGCAGTTGTAATTGAGCCATCTGAAGTTCTCATCTCTGTTATGATGTATCTTCTTGAGGGGTCTTCTATTGTTTGTTCAAATTTGATTGTGTTATTTTGCTTCTTTACAAATATAGTGACCCCTTTGGACAAAGAAGTATAATTGGAAAATTGTCCCCTTCCCTATCTATTCGCATGAAGCATATCTTCTTTTTTACAAAAATGTGTTTCTTGTAAAAGTAAAATATCCACTTTTCTTTTGTCAATCCAATTAAAAACTTTTTTTGCTTTATGTCTACTTCTTAATCCTTTCACATTCCAAGTTAAAATGTTAAGCATTATATCTGAAATATTCATCTGGTTGTACTGTAATTAAGAAAAAGACAAGGCTTTCATCTATCATATCTTTCCCAATCAACTTCATCAATTTCCACGTCACCACAGTCTTCATTTTTTTTTACTATACTAGGCTTCCTTTGCAACTCAGATATAAATATTTGACTACTTATATGAAATAAGCTGAGCCTGACACCCCAGCCGCCGCCCCCCCCCCCACTGTGCTGGAGAAGACCTTTCCAGAATGCACCTACCACCACCAAAGATGGCTACTGTTTACCTCCCTCTTCTGAATATCACAGGAAGCTAATTGGAGCACTCATATTGAATCAAATTCCACCTCAAAGTGTGAACTATTTATATTTCTAATTTTGCAGGTGAATGGTTTAGTACCCTTATTCCCTGTCTTATTTCTTCCGTTTTCTTTTAGCCCCATTCTCTTTCATTTTGTATGGAATTCTTTTCCAATATTTTCAACTTTCATCTAACAGTTCAAGCCTTTACCTGTATAAGGTGATGTTTATAATGTTGTCCTTCAATTCATTGTAAAGATAGAAAAGCAGAGAAACGACAAGTACATGGAGTCCGGTCTTCTGCTCGCTTCCTGCCCCCTTCTCAAGGCACCAAGGGATTTGGATTTTCAGACAGATAGAAAAATAAAGAAAGATTAATTATTTCAACATTATATTCTGTTGATATTTGCTTTGATTACTTACATAACAAACCATTTATATTTTTAACTATTAATTCCCCCTTCCCCCTCAGCACAAAAAGAGCAAGACAGAAAGATAAAAAGAAAAAATAGGACTGCTGCCTTAAACTTTGATTTTTCAGTTCATCGCAAGTTGAAGATTATTACTTCAGCAATATTAGGATCCGGGGCCTCATTTATTTGAGCTACCTGCTTGCCTTGACCTGTTTGTATAGTTTCATTACTGAAAGGGCTTGTTTCTTGTGTCAAGGCCTGGCATAACGTTCTGACTGGATTTGTAGGTGTTTGCCCCTGATATTTAGCCCTCCAACCTTGATAAAATGGGTGTTCACCATTCTCTCTTAGTAGCTGTTCAGCCTCCATAGGGTCAGTGAAGAAATGTAGCTTTCCCTTATAATAAAACTTTAATTTAGCAGGTGGAAGTAAAGCATACTTTATGCCCCGTTTCCTCAACATGGCCATAACCTGATTGAAGGAATGCCTGTCAGACATAATTTCAGTGCTGAAATCTCTAAAAGCCTGAAAGTGTATACCTTTAGCCTTTAAACCCTTTTCTGTTCTTGCTTTTCCAAGAATTGCCTCTTTGTCTTGAAATTTGTGGGGTTTAATATACACAAATCGGGGTTTGTCTTTGTCAACTGAAAATCTATTCAGTCCTGCTCGAAGAGCTCTGTCTAAGGAGATTTTTGAGCTTGAAAAATCTAATCCCACTGCCTCGGTAATTAATTGTTCAAAATAGTGTAGAGGATCCTCACCACCTTCAACCCTTTCTGGTATTTTCCCCCAGCTTGATATTTTCTCTTCAGGACCTGTCTTGCACTTTCCTAATTAATATCTCAAGCTGTGTTGAATGTGATGTAACATTTTTTTTACGGGATCTACAGTGTCTTCCAGCATACTGATTCTATTTTCAGTTTCAGAAGTTTGTAAGGTTAAAGCTTCTAATTTCTGATTCATTCCTGCTACATCACTGGTTAAGGTACTGAGAGAGTTCTGTATGTCTGCTAAGCTCTTTAAAATGTTATTTTGAAATTCAGATGCTGCAGATACCTGTATTTCTTCGGTTTCCAGCAGTTATGTTTGATCTGTCAGTTTACTTCAGTTTTCAGCTATTTTATTCCCATCTTTGGAAACTGTCTTCTCTTTGCATTTTAATTCATCACTTTCTATTTTACTCCTGTCCTTAGGCAGATTGTCACAAGGAGTACATACTTCCTTATTATGTTGCAGTGAATTTGGGTCTCGGAAGCACTGTGGTTCTTGTACTGATTGTTCCTCTGTATCTGATGCACCTAGGAAGAATCCGGGTAAAACCATTTCCTCCTCCATTTCTGTTTCATCCTGGTGCGATTCGCCATCATCGCAAGCTGTTTTTGGGTCTGCAGCCTCCGCTGATCCAGTCTCCATTAATTCCCCTACTTGCTCCCAATCTGGAATTGGTGATGGTAAAGGGGAGAGAGCCATAGGTAAAAGTTCCATAGCTTTGCTCCACTTGCCTGAAAAAATTGTAGATTGTGTATGTTGAGAAAGAACTTTTCTTGTGCTCGCACTCCTTGTTTTTCCCTGGTCGGTCAGCTCCGGTCTTTGTTTAGCATCTTTGATTCTTCTAATCCTTTTAAACATTTTCTGCTAGTATCCCTCAGAAAAATGTTGTCAGGTTTGAAACGGTTGGAAATTGCAAATGTTTGCAGCATAATCATTTGCTTCTGCGTTAGCTCCAGACTCAGCAGTGCACTACTCCACCATCTTAGATCTGCCCATCTCACTCTGATAGGCTTATTTGAATTTAAAGTAATGCCTTTTGGAATGAAGAATGCCCTGGCCACTTTCCAAAGGTTGGTGAACCAGGTGTTAAATGGTGTTAAGAAGTAAGCCGTGGCATACCTGGATGACATTGCCATCTTTAGTGCCAGCTGGGAGGAATACCTCACCCACCTTAGGGAAGTGCTGGGCAGGATACAGAGGGCCGGGCTCACTTTCAAAGCTGAGAAGTGCCAGGTGGCCATGGCTGAAGTGGCATACCTTGGGCATGTTGTAGGCCGGGGACAGCTCCATCATAACCAAGTAAAAATAGAGGTGATCAAGGCATGGCCCAGACCAGAAATGCAGAAGCAGGTCAGGAGTTTTCTAGGGATGGGAGGGTACTGTAAGAAATTTGTACCCAATTACTGTGCCCTGGCTGCTCCCCTATCTGACCAGATAAAGAAAAAGATGCCCAAGAAAATTACCTGGGAACCATCCTATGAAAAAAGCCTTTACCTGACTGAAGGAGGCACTGTGCAGTTCTCCTGTATTGGCAAGTCCTGACTATAGCAGACCCTTTATAGTCCAGACTGATGCCTCAGATGTGGGTATTGGGGCAGTACTGAGTCAGACATCCAACCAAGGGAAAGATCACCCTGTAGTGTACCTGAGTAAAAAGTTACTTCCCAGGGAGCAAGCT
The DNA here is from genome assembly GCA_016271365.2 of Neoceratodus forsteri. Lineage (NCBI taxonomy): Eukaryota > Metazoa > Chordata > Ceratodontiformes > Ceratodontidae > Neoceratodus > Neoceratodus forsteri. Next base: position 23,643,086 of record JADMNL010000035.1, on the reverse strand, counting down.
TACTCTACTGTGGAAAAAGAGTGTCTTGCCATAGTGTGGGCCCTAAAGAAGTTAGAGCCATACTTATATGGGCAGCATTTTGAGGTACAAACTGACCACAACCCCTGGTTTGGCTGACACAAATGGAAAAAAACTAATGGTAAACTATTAAGATGGAGTCTTGCCTTGCAAGGGTATGAAATGACGATCTTACACAAGGCTGGAGTGACCAATCAGAATACTGATGGCTTATCACGTCTATATGAGGAGTGAGCTCACTTGGGAAGCTCATCCCATGCAGGGGATAGAGCCCCCAAATTCAGTCTAGGTGGGGAGGAGTGTGACACTTGGCCAGCTTGTTATGATTGCTGTATGATATTTGTAATATAAAAATATTGTATGTGAGTCTGTTCTCAATGGGTGCCCCCCTCACCCCAGGTTTCAGTGAAAACTACAGGATATATACTTGACCAGGAGATCTCTGTAATGTAATTAACTTCCTTGAGAAATTGCAATTTATGGCCTTTTTATGACATGCTTTGAAGTTGGGAAGCTAAATATACATTTTATTATAGGACAGGACATGGCTATCTTGCATCTAGGTGACAAACTGCAGAGTTGTAAAAACCTTTGATGTTCCTTGGGAAAACAGAAACTGCTCAAGATCAAAGAGAAAATGTTTAAAGACTCATAATTTGGGAAATGAGTTTTTGCTGATGTCACCTTATTTAATATACCTCCTGATAGGACATCCTGTTTGTAATTTTTTTATATTCTAAAAGGAGGAGCTAGATGATTCACAGAAGAGGTGTGGAGAGACACAGGTTAAACTAATACTGGTGTCTGATCTGTTTGACATATTTTTGGACTCAAGAAAGACAGAACTCTCTGCTCTGCTATAACTTAGGCACTTAAGAGATAATACATTAGATAGAAAAAGTCTAAATGTATTGTGGTAGGAGTTTCTGTGTTGCACTTTTACCCTTGTTCTTTTAAGTGATTGTATGCTCTTTGATATATTCTTCTGTGTTTACATTTTTCATATTTGTATCCATTTTTAGTAAATATACAGTATTATATGAAAGACTGCCTTGGGTTGTCTGCCAGTTCATTTTTCATGTGATGTATAGATGGTTAAGTCTGACAACTGTTCAAAAGCTTGATGGTGTTAGTAAACTGGGAAAAGGTAAGAATATACCAAAGGTCTTTTATAGAATTTAAAGGGTTCATTTTGGATACCTGGTTAGGTGCCCTTAGGTGAAAGATATATTGCATCCCCCCAAAAGAGAATATTATCTGGGCCTGTACATTTGGGTATGGTAGCATAAGGTTCACAGTTTGAATCCCCCCAGAACTTGAGACCAAAGGTGATTCAGACCCAAAAGCAGACAGGAGAGTTATCCTGTCTGTTACCTGTTCGCACTCTTGCACTCAGAGGTTGGCACTGTGGAAGCAGAGGGCCTGACCTGCTGAGTGCATTTGTGACACTAAGTACCACCTTGTGATTCTGGAAGTTTTATCTTTCATCTGGTTAAGCCAACAAAGAGGATTGCGATCAGTTACAAGAACAAATTCAGCTCCTAGCAAATAAAATTTAAGGGACTCCATGGACCACTTTGCTGCTAAACACTCCTTTTCGATAGTGGAGTACCTTTTCTCTCTGTCATGCAATTTCCTACTTATATATAGAATAGGATGTTCTGTCCCATCTATGTTTTGACTTAGGACTGCACCTAGGCCTACCTTGGATGCATCTGTTTGTAGAAGAAATGGTTTCTCAAAGTCTAGGCTTCTTAAAACAGATGCTGAACATAATGCAGCCTTTATGGCTTGGAAGGCTTCATCACACTCTGGGGTCTATTTCACATTATTTGGGTACTATTTCTTTGTGAGTTCAGTGAGGGGAGTACCTAACTCAGCAAAGTTGGGAACAGATTTCTGATAATAACCTGCCAGCCCTAAAAATGACCTGACATGTTCCTTTGTTTTAGGTACAGGACTGTTAGCTATAGCTTCTGTTTTAGAAACCTCTGGTGTGACTTCTCCATTTCCCAACACATAGCCCAAATATCTGGTTTCCTGCATGCCCAATGCACATTTAGTAGGATTAATCGTCAGACCTGCATTTTTTATTGTTTTGATAACTGCTCATAGGTGTTCGAGGTGGGTTTCCCAGTCAGGACTGTACATCACAACTTCATCCAAGTACGCAGCACAATAAACACTGTGAGGGGATAACATTACATCCATGTACCACTGGAATGTAGCTGGCACACCATGTAAACTGATGGTGAACTGATGGAATCCAATAAGGGTGGCAAATGCAGATTTATCTCTGGATTCTTTATTCTTTAGCTAAAGGTACTGTATTTGCTAGTAACCCTTGGTGAGATTGAGAGTACTGATATACCTTGCACTCCCCAGTCTATCTGCTAAATCATCTATTCTGGGCATAGGATAACTGTCAAATTCTGACACTTGCCCCAGTTCACAAAACATCATCCAGAATCGATTATATATTGATCTCGCACTGTATAGTAGCTGGGGTCTTTGACTCCACTATACAGCCGGGCCCACCATCCGATCACTCCCTAGTGACATGTCATCTTTCCCTAATAGACATCCCTAAAAGAAATAGCTATTGGAAAATTAATAATCAGCTTTTGAAAGACCTAACTACATTAGAATATATAAGTACCCATATCTCCCAGTACAAGTTGTTCAACACTAAATCCACGAGTAAACCAGATATGGAGTGGGGAGCCCTCAAAGCATACCTGAGAGGCCTACTAATTGGAGTGGCTTCAAGAAGGAAGAAGCTAAGAGAAAACGAACTAAAGCAGCTCCTCAGGCAGATTAGAGAGATAGAGAGAAAACTTTCCCCTTCTACGTCAGAACAGACGTTATTAGAGCTAGTCAAACTTAAAAGTTCCTATATGGAGATTCTCAGAGAGAGAGCAGAATACTTGATCCTGAAAATGAATGCCAGGTACGCTGATCAGGGGGAGAAGGCAGGGCATCTTCTGGCGGCTCAGGTTAAACAACAAGAATCCGCCAGATTCATTCCCACAATCCGATCACATAATGGACCCTTAGTGGTCGACCCTGAAAAAATAGCATCAGAATTTCAAAAGTTTTACCAAGCCTTATATTCACCAATGGCAAGCCCCTTCCCCTGCGAAGAATTAGACCGTTACTTAAAGGAATCGCATCTTCCCACTCTCATATCAGAGCAGAGTGCAGCCTTGTGTGCTCCTTTAACGGAAGCAGAGATCCTAGGAGTTATACACAGCCTCCCAAATGACAAATCGCCAGGGCCAGACGGATTCTCCCCAAACTTTTACAAAATATTTGCGAAACACCTAACACCCTTGCTCCTCCCAATGTTCCAACAGATCCTATATGGAAAAAGTACAGATGCCTCATTATTTGAAGTGATAATTGTTCTTATTCTGAAACCAGGTAAAGCTCCGGAAGATATGGCAAACTACAGACCAATCTCGTTACTCAATCAGGACATTAAAATCCTGAGCAAGCTACTGGCGAATCGCCTGAGCAGAGTTCTCCCAGGTCTGATAGGAAGTGAACAGGTGGGATTCATGAAAGGCAGGTTGTCCAGTGACCATGGCCCGAATGTTATACCACGTTTTCTCGACATCTAGAGATGCGGAACAACCAATGGCACTGGTCTCTCTGGATGCCGAGAAAGCGTTCGATAGAGTAGACTGGTGTTTCCTTTTTCGTACGTTGCACGCCTTCGGCATCCCCTTAGAATTTCAGAACTGGATACAGGCCCTTTATAAATCACCAATAGCCAGAATTTCATGCAACGGGTGTAGTTCTGATACGTTCCCTGTATTATCAGGCACGAGGCAAGGATGTCCCCTTTCCCCACTGCTTTTCAATTTATATTTAGAACCTCTCATCCGAAGACTAAAAACTGACCCCGGGATTCTAGGAATACAGGGATTCTAGGTGCAGGGCATTGAAATTAAGGTCTTGGCCTACGCCGATGATTTACTTCTATGCACATCACATCCCGACAAAGCTATCCCACGTCTTCTTGAGGTAATTAATGAATACAGTCATTTGTCTAATTACAAACTAAACTTGGGGAAAACGGTAGTATTCCCACTTAATCACAGAGTGATGAGGAAAGAGATCGAAACATTAGGCCTATCCTGGGAGACGAAGACATTGAAATATTTAGGCATCATTCTCTCAAGGAATGCTGCCCATTGGGGCAAATATAATCTAGATTCCCTGTTAAGCATTATTGTCCAAGACCTAAATAGATGGACCCTCCTACCCTTGTCGATGTGGGGTAGAATCAACCTCATCAAAATGAACATCTTCCTGCGGCTGTTTTATCCACTCAATCTTTTAAATGCCTGGCTACCTCAATCATGGTTCAAAAAAGTGCACAATATTTTTTCTAATTTTATATGGGCTGGCAAAGGGCACAGACTAGCATATCACAAATTAGCTGCCCCAAAGCTCAAAGGGGGCCTCCGAGTGCCGCATGTTGGTCTCTACTACTGGGCCAGTCACGCAAGCAAATATCTAAGATGGCTCGCACCAGGTGATCCCAACTGTCCCAAAGAATATATTCCCCTTTGGGTCCAAATTGAAACTGCACAAATGCGCAAGCATAATCTGACCCCTGGGGCCCTTCTCTTTGTGCAACCCAAGAACATCCCCAAACCATTACTGGAGACACCGATAGCTATCTCGGTTAAGGTCCACGCCCAGCTTTGTTCAGTCATCAAATATAATCAATGTATAGACCTAGAACAACCTCTGGTGGGTAACCCAAACATTAAATTAGAGGGGAAAGTTCTCTCCCCCCTCTGGGTACCACAACTCCGTGAAGCTAAGCTCAAATATTTATGGGAGGGAGCAGAATGAAAATGGGCTTCTCTGCGGAGATACTAAGAAAATTAAAACTGCCAACGTCCAAAATATTCAAATTATTCCAACTACGACACATCCTAGTGAAAACCATAGGGACTGACCCCCTGACACCTGCGACTACCCCCTTTTGGGGAGAACTTATCCAATCTGTAGGCCTCCCTCACGCAGTTTCTAATATATTTAAGGTTCTATATGATAGATTACATCCTGGGCCTTTCAGACCTGCGGACTACTGGGAGAAGCTTTAACCGGAAACACCTATTAACTGGGAGATACTCTGGAGGGGATGCCATAATTTTATTACTCAAGATTGGCTTCGACTTATGCAATTCCGTATTCTGCACAATCTATATTATACCCCTCAGAAGATATCAAAATTTGACAAGGAATGTTCAGCCACTTGCTCGAGATGCAGCCAAGGTGAGGGCAATTTAATTCATATATTCTGGCAGTGCGTCAAAGTAGCTCCCCTATGGGCGCAGATCAAGCAAAGGGCAGATCCCCTACTGGGACTCGATGAGCTGTTCACGGTTGATGTTTGCCTGTTAGGAAACTACTCCGAGGTCCCTGTTAAAGCACGGAAATATCATATAGCTCTAATATCAATGGCAGTTAAAAAACTAGTGCTTTGGCATTGGAAAGATGACAAAGCTATGTCATATACTGATTGGTTGGCAGAGCTATTAAGCAATATTAGACTGGAGAGGATGATTGCTAGTTTACAAAATAAATTAGGTAAATTCAATAAAATCTTGGCCCCACTTTTAACTTTGTACTCCTAGTGAATGCCACAGTCGCGAAAATAGAGGAGAAGTAGAGAGATTAGATAATTAATAACCTAAGATAGTCATAGCTGGGATGGGCATGCATTTGGGGGGGGGAATAAGAGGGAGTGATATTGGGGCAGAGTAAAGAAGGATTTTTTTTTTATGGTGTTTGTTTTGTTTATTTTTAATACTGAGAGTACATGAACACACTGAATGTACCGTAGCTATGATGTACTGTGTATTGGAAACTATAATAAAGATTTAATGGAAAAAAACAATTCTGACACTTGATTAAGTTTTCTGAAATCAAGGCAAACTCTATCACCCCTTCTGTTTTGTTTACAATTACCATGGGAGATGGCCAAGCACTCCTCGACTCCTCTATGATACCCAATTCTTTCATTTTTTGTATTTTCTTAACCACTTCAGCTCTTAACTGCTCTGGCAACCTGTATGACTTTTGCCTAATAGGTCGAGCATTCTTTGTCACTATTACATGCTCAAACTCTTTTGCTCAGCCTGGTACCATGGTAAAAGTACTGTTAAATGTCTTTAGCACATTACGACTGTCTGCAGTTTGTTCTGAGGTTAAGGAAACATTCACCTTTACAGCATCAGCATTTACAGTTTGTTCTAGTCTATCATAAGCTACATCAATATCTTCCTTATCAGTTTCTGGTAAAACTAGCAAGGCAGCTTTTGGCATTTTTCAACCCATTTCTTGAGGAGGTTAGCATGGTATATCTTAATAGGATATTTTCTGTCATGGGTCTCAGTCTCGTAGTTAACAGTGCCAGTATGTCTAAGAACTTTATAAGGTCCTTGCCACTTCATTAACAACTTATTTTTTGTTGTGGCTAACAGTAGCAAAACCTTTTCACCTGGCTTGAAAACTTTTTCTTTTACCCCATGGTCATAATATACCTTCTGCTGGTTTTGGGCCTCCTCCTGATTACTATGGGCAATTTCAACATATTTTGCCAGCTTCTTTCTTAGAGCACACATGTAAGAAGATATAGATTGTTTCTAAGTGGGGTTATCTTCCCACGTTTCTGTATCACATCCAGTGGTCCTCTTGGCTGCCTACCATACAGCATTTCAAATGGTGAAAACCCTGTTAATGCCTGTGGCACTTCTCTGTAAGCAAAAAGTAGGTAAGACAAGTAATGTTCCCAATCTTTCCCTGCCTCGTTTACAAACCTTTTTAATATTCATTTTAGGGTTTGGTTAAAATGCTCAACAAGACCATCTGACTGAGTGTGCTAGGGGGAGGTTCTTATGGCAGTGATATCTAGCAGTCCGTACAGCTCCTTAAGCAGTGCAGCACCAAAATTACTACCCTGATCAGTAATGATTTCTTTAGGTATGCCCACTCTGCTGAAAATTTTGGCTAGCTCTGCTGCAACTTTTGGGGTTGTAACAGTACGCATCGGAACTGCTTCTGTGTATTGAGTAGCATAGTCGCATACTACCAGGATAAATCTATTACCCTTTTTGACTTTTGTCTAAAGGACCAACCACACCCATTGCAATTCTCTCAAAAGGGACATCTACTAAGGGTAGAGGTACCAGTGGCACCTTGTCTTTTCTAGTGACTGGGGCTACTTTCTGACACTCAGTACAGGAATTACAATAGGTAGCAACATCTTCATGAATTCCAGGCCAGTAAAATCTGTACAGTAATCTGGCAAGGGTGCGATCCCTCCCTGAGTGACCAGCCATAGTACTATCATGTGCTATCTGTAACAATTATGTTCTATACTCCTGTAGTATAACCAATTGTTCTGTTTGTTCCTGTGTCTGAGGTTTAACCCAAACTCTGTACAGTAACCCATTACATTTTTTAAACATCAGTCCACCCTGTTTTGGTTTCACTCCCAGCTGCTTAAAATAACCCTGGAGAGAAACATTGTTAGCTTATTGTGAAAGAAAATCACAATCAGTTATCAATTTAGTTTCAGCATTTTCATATTTTAACCCTTCATGTCCATCAGTCATTTGTTGCAACAGTTTCTTCAGGCTTCGTCTTTCTTTCCTGGATTTCCAGACCATGGAGCTGTGCATAAACAAGTCCAAATCAAAATCAAAGAAAGCTCTTGTCACCACAGCTGCTGAAACTTTAGGATTTACTCCCTCTTTGATTAGCTCAGTAAATCCTGGAAAGTCATTCCAAATAATCACAGGTACAGGTAAATTAGGTCCTACCCCCACTTTCATTTGGTGTGATACACCCTTAATGGTCAGAGTCACTTGGGTGGTGGGATAGTATGTAGTATCCCTGTGGGTGCAGATGACACCAGTACCTGATCTCTTTGCACAGTGTTTTCCAAGCACTTTGACATGCACTAGGGTCTGTCTGCTTCCCGAATCAATGAGTCCCTTCACAGTCTTATCCCCCACCTTCACATCTGTTAAGTACTTGCCCCAATTTGCCAAGGACAAATCTGCTCCAGTGCCACTCTCCTTACTATGGCAGTTTCTTGCAAAATGGCCTGGCTTATTACAGTTATAGCAGATAATGTCTTTTGGCACATATTTGTTACACCTACCAGAGTTCTTATCAGGCTTGGAATTTAAATGGGTAAAAGAGTATCTTACCAGTGCTTGGCTGTTACCTCACTGCTGTGGCATCTGTCTGGCCATTTGGTAGTCCTCAGCAAAAGAAACAGCGTTTTACCCACAACTTCACATCTGTGGACAAGATGGTGATGAATTGCTCCATGGCAAATGTGTCGATGATCTGTGGGACTGTTTTGCTCTCTGGTTGGATCCATTTTATCAGGAGTTCTCTGAGTCAGGTGAAGGCTTCTTGAGGACCGTCAAATGAGTTGTACATCAGAGATCAAAATCTCTGCCTGTAGGTCTCTCTGTAGATGTCATACCTTTTCAAGATTTCACTTTTCACCAGGTCATAGTTTTCTGACTGTCTAGTGTCCATACTGCTGTTGGGAAGTTGGGCTTTCCTTGTCAGGTATAGTACCAGTCTGATTGTCCATTGCTGCTTTTGCTACATGGCAAGCAGTGGCAACTCTTTCATAGGTTGTCAGATATGCCTCAATATCATCTGAGGGACACAACTTTGTAAGTTTAATGGCCTTTAAGTTGCTTGTCTGGATCTGTGCTGGATCCTCTGCCTTCGATAGCTTGCAAGACATCCAGCCATTGTTGCTCCCATTGCTGCATCTCTTCTCTCAACTGCTGCTCCTGTCACTGCATCTATTCTCTCCTCTGAACTTCTAAACACTGAATCTTTTTCTGTCTGCTTCTTAGCCTCTTTGTGTTGTATAGCCCACCATTTGAAAAAGTCCATCAGGCTTTCAGGTTCTGTCACTGCCCGTTCTTTTTCCATAACTTGTGCTGGCTTTACAGTCTGAGACTAGACGTCTACTGCAGAAGCCATACCTTCCTCTGTGCTTCCCTGGTACTAGGTCCAGTACCCATGCACAAAACTCCTGTCTTAGGGCATGCATGGCATAAATCCCACTTAGGCTGACACCATCTGTAGTCCAGTCACAGGTCAGGAAGCATAGGGAAAACCCAAGAGCAGTTGTAAAATTCAACAGAACTGTTTATTTGTAGTTGTAGTAACACAACATAAAACTTGTTCATAATAACTATGTAGAGAGGCAAAATAAAATATTTTGTAGTCTCCCTTGTTCTTCCAAAACAAATCTCTATCTAAGCAATTGCAGCTCAGCTCAGCTCTTTTATGTAAGTTTTTTTTTTCAACCCCCATCCTCAAGCAAGCATCCTGTATTTGCAAAACATTCTGTTCTCATTAATATCAGGCAAGATGTGCTAGAACAGTAAGCTTCCTGAAGCTCCTCCAGCCTTTGCAAAAGGTTCAGACATTTGCACCCAAATAACCTTTAGTTTTAAAGTCATGCCAAAATACAATTAATATACATTTCAACAGTAATACTAAATATTTTCCAAACAAAAGTGATCCCATTATCAGTTTCATTTCATACACTGATTTACATATATTTTTATACTAGCAGATATGCAAGGGAGGAAAAAGACAGCAAGAGAAGACTGAGAGACAGAGAGAGAGGCAAAGGATTGTGAGACTGTTTGGGTTGATCAAGTCTGAAGTCTCACAGGAAAATGTGGTTTCACAACCAGACAGAGAAGAGAAAGAAAAAGAAGGATCCTTGCATTTAACACTTTTTCCATAACAAATGGGACAGGGTCTTATTCTACCCTGTCACAATTCATTTTCCACAAACTGTGGAAATTACATAATCAAGCAGAACATCATTCCATAGTTTACACAGAAATGGTTTACAGAATTCCACAAAATTAAGAAATAAAGTATGAAAAGCATTTTGGAGGTGGAATTGCCCTTCCACACAAATTTCACTGGGAAAATTCCTCATTCTATGCAGGTCTGCTGCTATCTGAATTTATTCTGTTTTGCATCTTGCTAATCACTTTGAGTTAGATACATTTTGCATGCATAGTGACACTTTGGTGTCAACTGGTGTACAGGAAGCACCACATCAGGTGGGACTTTCACATAGAACAAACTGGCTAAGGACCACCCCATCTGTGGGCACCTCACCCTTACCAGACTCTTGCTGTCACTGGACAATGTGTTAGGCAGCATCATAGTGGTGGTGCCCATCTGAGACTGCCCTCTGTCAGTTACTGGCAATCTCTCCAGGTCCATGGCCATAGGTAGAATTTCTGTTTCACATCCCAGCATGAGATCCTACCTGCATCAGCAGCCTAACATCTGGCACCCGAGCTCTCAACAACTTCAGCATCACTAGAAGTATATTTTCCTTTCATTGCAGGAATGGGACTGAAAGTGGGACTATGGGTAGTAGCAGGACTATGGGTAACACCTGCTTCGGTAAGATCCAAGAGAGCATCAAGGCTACCAGGAACTTCTTTTAAGGAGCAACCTTTTGGGATACTCATACCCTCCCAGTGATCACTTACACTAACCCACAATTATTGTTGCTGTACACTAAATGGCCCAAGTTTCTAGGTCCCCAGAATTTTCATTGCTGTCCTGGTATCTGTCTGTGGAGTCTACTAGACCACCAGGCAATGAGTTCTGTTCTCATTTTTACTGGATCCTCAGACAGCTGCTACCAGTGTCCATGCCTCCTCAGGTGGCCTTGCAAGTGAACTGAGGCAGGGTACTCTGGAGGCACACCTACAACTGCCTATTACCATGCAATCTGACACATATTTGCCAACAGTCAACAATTGGCACTCTATGGTAGTCCCATCCAATGGTAGTCAGAGACTTCATCAATCAATATTCTCAGTGGTCTTGCTTTCTAATAAACTAGTCCTCTGCCCCTACTGGCAGTAGAGGATTGTTTCTTGTATATTTATCCCTTCTCCACAATTTCATCTACTAGAGGTCCTTTAGGGACAGGGACTGTAGGGAAGAAATAAACAGTGAAGTTTGGGCACTGAAATGCTGGTTTACTTTTTTCACAGAATCAGTCTGCAGACTTGATACAACACTTTCAGGCTGAGTTTGTAAAGCTGCACCAGTTTCTAGCAGAGAAAGAGCAGTGGTTGATCCAGGAGGTGGAGAATTCAAAGGAAAAGGAGTTATACCCAATGATGAAGAACATCCAGAAACTTGAAAGCGAGATCTGTGTAATCCAGAATGAGATTGCAGACCTCCAGGCAAAGTTGGATCAACACAACCACATTTTTTTAAAGGTGAGTTTCAGATCTCTGTTACAACTACTGCAATCTAATGCTACCACACACCCAAAGTTGGTAGTAAGGGGTTATATATTCATCAGGAACTATATGCTCATAATGGAAATGACTAAAAAGTCACAATAAATTAAAAACAAATCATCTTCTCCCCTCTGGGGTAGCTTTCTGACTTGTAACATGGGCTGGCGGGGTTGGTGTGATTGATGTTGGGCAGTTATACATGGTCACATATGGGGAATATGGTCATTCATCCCTCCTCTTTTGGGGTATCTTAAAGCCTAAAACATTGTGGGCCAGATATTCAAAACTTTGCCCCAGGGCTAAATTAGCACTGCCTGGCATGCAGAAATTGCCTGGACCAAATAGCCCACCATATTCAAAAGGAATAGCCTGGTGCTAATCCTGCTGAATATAGCATACTAAGGAAGCTGGGCAAACTGGGCTGGGAGTGCAGGGCAAAAATAGCCTGGGAATAAGACAGTACTGAATATAGCAACAGGGAAGTGCACACTGGAACTGCAGCTCAGTAGACTCTGGAGCAAGCCAGTGTTGCAGGTGGAGACCAGTGTGTGTGACTGCACAGAGATGTCTCACAACTACTGCAAACAACAATACAAACCACACACTGCAGAACTGTGCTATGCTGAAGAGTGGTTTGCCCGAGGCTAACCCGATTGCACAGTGATAACACAAGAGCCCGGTGCAAACTGGTTAGCCCGGGGCAAATATGAGCTATATTCAAAGCCCCCATGCAAATGAGCCTACTTAGGTAATCTGTGGGCAAACAGGCACATTTGCATCTCATTATGTGCTGCTTAGCATACTTTACTATGTCATTTGTCCAGTGCTATTCCATGGAGCATACAGCGCCACCTCTTTGTCAGAATGGAAGTACAGTCTGGACACTGCAGGCCAAGACATGCTCACAGCATCCCCTGTTGGTTGGAATGGATGTAGAGGCTGGATGCTGCAGGAAATGGGTGTTTACAGGCACATTCAGTACATACAATGCACCCATGCATCTCTGTAAGCCAGACATACACATACATATATATATATGTATATATATATATATATATATGTATGTGTGTGTGTGTGTGTGTGTGTGTATATATATATATATATATATATATATATTTTATAGTGGCATTGTCGCTCCACTACATTTAGGGTTGAGATGTCACTTCTATTTTAAATTCTACATTTTGTGCGTTAATAACTTTGGATCCATTCAAACGGATTTGCCTGAAATTTGGTATGCATGGTGGGGCATGGTAGATATCTTGATTTGTCAAATTTCATTTTAGTTGGACTTATAGTCTTTGCACACGAAAACACTGAAAAATGCAAAATTATCCAGTTTTGGAGGCAGTTTTTGGGATATTGTCCATGGCGCTACGCAGTCGTTGTGTGGCTTGCTGCTCTGCGACATGGCTCATTTGAAACAGCTTCACTGGCCGAATATGCTGCTTTTCATTTGGTGAGAAAATATTGAGGCATTCAAAAGTTATAACGCTTTTAAGTTCCCATTGTAAGTCAATGGGAAAATTTATATGGTTATTTTGCGAACAAAGAATGGGGTTTTGGCCATCTGGGTCCTCCTCATGATCAAAGAATTTGCAGGCTCACAATCAAACATTCTTTGATCCGGAGGGAGGGACTAGATGGCCAGATTTGGAGGGACCAGATAGACCAATTTTAACAACTTTTAAAATTAAATATCTCAGAAACGGGTTGGTCTTTTAACTTGAAATTTGGAGGGTATTGGGATGTCCTGTAGATGTGAATTATGGTGCTTAGGCATCAGAAAAATTTGCTGCGGAGATATGGCGCGGCACAGTTTACATTTTGAGGACAGCATTTTGCATTGTGGTAGTGGCTTGAAATTTATCAGGTAGCTAGCTTTACTGCCATGGACGTACTTTTCAGTCATTAGGTGTGTAAAATGTAAACAGGTGCAGAATTCTGCCACGCTAACCAATGAAAATCTCAAACTTTAAAATGTTATATCTCGGGCACGGTGTGGTCTTTTAAATTGAAATTTGCAGGGTGTTGAGGGGATGTCCTGTACATGTGAATTATGGTTTTTAGGTGCTGGAAAATTAGGTTGCTGCAGAGATATTGTGTGACACACTTTACATTTTGCATATAGAGTTTTGCATTGTGGTAGGCATGTTTAATGTTAAACCTCACATTTTGCATGTTAATAACTTCGCAACCATTCAATGGATTTGCACAAAATTTGGAATGCACAGACTGGTGTGGCAGGACATTGAGGGTATGTCATAGAGATGTGAACTATGATGTTCAGGTGTTGGGGAAATAATTTGTTGCAGAGATATTCAATGACGTATTTGACATTTTTCCCATAGGATTACATTGCAGTCTATGTCATGACTTTCGGCACCGTTATCTCGGAAACAAAGCGAGATACAGACTTTGCACTACAGATGGCTTAGATCACTGAAGGTGATCTAAGCCACAAGAAAAACAGATTTGACATTGTAGAGTAAGCCTGCAGTGGAAATTTGTTTGTACATTGCACGGTTCATGAGACATTGGGAAAGTACTGTCACAAGGGTTGAAAGAGTTCCTGTCCGGTACTTTTTGGTGCCCATAGCTCAGAAATGATGCGAGATATGGGTACGGTCTTTTAATGTTGCATGAAGTACTTACTGTCATGATTAAAATGATGCTAGAATTTTTTTTCTAGCTCTTACTGTTCCCAAAATATGCACAAATTACTGTTACAAGGATTTGGTGCCCTATAGTGCTGCTGCATGGCTCTGTAGCTTTGCATAAGTGGGAGCATGGGCCCAGATGCATATTGTTACGCAAAAATTGGCAACTTGGTGGGAGCTGGGCTCTGCACTCCCACCAATACAAGTTTTTTACTACTTATATTACATTTTTCCAAAAAGTAAGGATATTCTATGCAAAGAAACTGCGTTAATGTTTCATTTAGGGTTAAAGCAAAAAAAGTCAGGAAATTAGAAATTAGGGTTGAACCCATAACCCCCCCTCACACACACCACCCCAATCCTCCACAGTCTAACAGATGCCTTGATGTGTCTTTGGGGTCGTGAGGCCTAAATCTCCCCCCATTCTCCTTTACTTTATCATGTCAGCATGCTCAGCCATGGAATATATTATAGGGGCATGGTCACGCCTCTATATTTATGGTTATGAAGCCTCTTCTATGTTAAACTCAAAATTTTGCTCGTTAATATCTTTGGACTCTTTCAATGGATTTGCATGAAATTTGGTATGTGTGGTGGGGCATGGTAGATCTCTTTGACTTGCCAAATTTCATTTTGGTTGGACTTACAGTTTTTGCACACTAAAATGCTGAAATTGCACTTTTCGCCAGTTATGTGGGCAGTTTTTTTGATTTTGTCTGTGGCGCTCTGCGGCCATGTGTGACGTGCTGCTCTGTAACTTTGCTCAGCTGAAAGAGCTTGGGTCAAGGAACATGCCACTTTTCATTTGGTGAAAAATATTAATCCATTCAAAAGTTATTAAAGTTTTAATTTCCCATTATAAGTCAGTGGGGAAATTTATATGGTTATTTTGTGAAAGAAGAGTGGGGTTTTGTCCCGCCTCATGATCAAAGAATTTGCAGGCTCATGATCAAAGAATCTTAGATCATGAAGAATTCTTTGATCTTGACAGCTGCCATCTTGTTTTTAGCTTGCAGTAGGGAAAATTCAAATATCTCTGCCCAGAGGGGGACTTCTGAGGTGAAACTGTGGTGGGTTTTGCTCAGGGTTCTTGCCTCTATCAAGCCATGCCTGTGGTGTCTTTCACAATGGTCACAAATTAGAGTTGTTAACTTTTTTATTCTTTGATCGTGGATCGCTAACCATCTTTAATCGCGAGCCTGCAAATTCTTTGATCATGAGTTTCTTTGACCGCGATCTTTGATTGCAAGGGCATGACTAGAAGGCCACTTGAA
This sequence comes from Neoceratodus forsteri, assembly GCA_016271365.2. Classification (NCBI taxonomy): domain Eukaryota; kingdom Metazoa; phylum Chordata; order Ceratodontiformes; family Ceratodontidae; genus Neoceratodus; species Neoceratodus forsteri. The sequence goes on along the minus strand of JADMNL010000035.1, from coordinate 23,627,777 downwards.
AAAAATTAGTTTTTCATGTCTGAGTGGCTTCTTAAGCCAAATGAGGGTGGGTTTTGCTCAGGAGGCTTCGTTCTATCGAGGCATGGCTGTGGTTTCATGTATTTCTGTCTAAAAATTGACTTTTAAAATTTTTTTATTGTTTGATTGTGGCCTGCAAATTCTTTGATTGCAAGCCTGCAAAATCTTTGATACCGAGATTCTTTGACCGTGATCTTTGTTCACGAGGGTGTGACTAGATGGCCTCTTGAAAAAATCAATTTTCTCAGCACAGGGATCACTTCTAAAGGCAAACTAGGGTGGGATCTGCTCAGGGGCCTTTGTTCTATCAAGGCATGGCTGTGGTTTCATGCATTTCTGCCTAAGAATTGACTTTAAATTTTTTTATTATTTGATCGTGATCCTGCAAATTCTTTGATCATGAGATTCTTTGACCGTGATCTTTGATCATGAGGGTGCGACTAGATGACCACATGAAAAATAACATTTTCTTAGCACAGGGGTCACTTCTAAGGTGGGATCTGCTCAGGGGCCTTTGTTCTGTTGAGTCATGGCTGTGGTTTCATGTATTTTTCTCTAAAAATTGTTTTAACATTTTTCATTCTTTGATCGTGAGCCTGCAAATTCTTTGATCGTGAGCCTGCAAATTCTTTGATCATAAGATTCTTTGATCGCGATATTTGATCATGAGGGAGGGACTAGATGGCCAGATTGGGAGGGACCAGATAGCACAATTTTAACAATGTTTCAAATTAAATATCTCAGAAATGATTTGGTCTTTTAACTTGAAATTAGGAGGGTGTTGCCAGAATGTCCTGTAGATTTTAATTACAGTACTTACATGTCAGACAATATATTTTTTGTGGAAATATTGCGTGAGGCAGTTTACGTTTTGCCGACAGCGTTTTCCATGGTGGTAGTGACTTTAAATTACTAGAATAGCTAGCTTTACTGCCATAGATGTACTTTTCAGTCGTTAGGTGTATAAAATGTTAATAGGTGTAGAATTCTGCCAGTGTGATGAATGAAAACCTGAAACTTTCACATTTTATATCACAGAAACAGTTTGGTCTTTTACATTGAAATTTGGATCCTGTTGAGGGCATGTGAATTGTGGTGTCTAGGTGTTGGAAAATTCATTTGCTGCACCCATATTGTGTGACACATTTTATGTTTTGCATATGGCATTTTGCATTGTGGTACTGGCTTCATGTTTATAGTGTGCCTAGCGTTACTGCCATGGAGGTAATTTGTAGTGGTTAGGTGTCTGACATGTAAACAGGTGTTGAATTATGCCACTCTGATGACAGACACTTTGCTTTCTTTCAAGGTGGTGGGCCCCACACTCCCAACCATATGCACTGCCAGCAATACATATGATATTCAGTACCTGAACTCTCATCTTAGGCAGGAATTTGCAAGTTGGCAGGAGCATGGAGCCCAAAGGTCTGCACTCCCACTAACTTGTGCAACTTTCTACTTTTCTATTCTTTCTCAAAACGTAAGCAAATGATTTGATACCTTTTAATGGACCAACATAGATGTAACAACAAGAACAAAGTGCTTTAGCTTTCGGACCAATCAGTCCTTCTTCAGAAGCTCATGGCAGTTGTTTGGAAAATACAATACTTATAACAGCTAGATAATGCAGAGAAAAAAAATTTTTTCTCTGCATTATCTAGCTGTTATAAGTATTGTATTTTCTAACCAACTGCCATGAGCTTCTGAAGAAGGACTGGTTGGTCCAAAAGCTAAAGCACTTTGTTCTTGTTGTTACATCTATGTTGGTCCATTAAAATGTATCAAATCATTTGCTTCTGGATCTATTCTTGCAAGGACCAATACGGCAACTACTAAATCTAGATTTCAAAACATAAGGAAATTCTATGCAAAAAAAACTTCGATAATGCATCATTTAGGGCTAAAACACAAAAAGTCAGGAAATTAGACCTTTAGGGTTGTCCCATCCCCCCCTCGTGGACCCGCCCATCATCCTGAGATTAACAGCTGATGGGGTGTGTCATTGGGGTTGTAAGGCCTAAATGTCACCCCATTCTTCTTTACTGTGGCTTGTGAATATGATTACAGATGGAATGGGGTGACATTTAGGCCTCACAACCCCAATGACACACCCCATCAGCTGGCAATCTGGGGATGATGGGCGGGTCCACGAGGGGGGGGATGGGGCAACCCTAAAGGTCTCATTGCCTGACATTTTGTGTTTTAACCCTAAATGATGCATTAACAAAGTTTTTTTTGCATAGAATATATATATATATATATATATATATATGTGTGTGTATATATATCTGTATATATGAATCTATATATAGATACATATACATACAGTATATATTGCAAAAAACTTCATTAATGCATCATTTAGGGTTGAAATGACAAAAGTAGGGAAATGAGACATTAGGATTTAGCCCCTTACACCCATCTCCCACCCAACCCCACCAACCCACCCCACACTCACCCTCCACAGACCAACATGTGTTGGGGTGTGCTTTGGGGTTATTGGGCCTAACTCTCTTTCCATTCCATGTGCATGAAAGTTGGCATGGTACAGTATAGGAGAATGGGGTGAGAGTTAGGGCCGATGACCCCAAGGCACAACCTGATGCATGTTGGTCTGTGGAGGGTGGGTTTGGGTGGAGGGGGTGTTAGGCTCAAACTTAACATCTCATTTCCCTACTTTTGTTACTTCAATCCTAACTGATGCATTAACAAAGTTTTTTGCAATTTATTTCCTTATTTTTTGAGGTAATATAATAGTATCTTTATTTTATGATAGGAGCGCAGGGTCCAAAAAGGACCTTGCACTCCCATCCCTCCACAGATGCACATATGTATCTAGCTGTGAAAACATAGGGGTCGCCATCCCCTGCACTTCCACACATTAAGTTATGAGCAGGTTTAGCAAAATTGAAACAAATGGTCATAACTGTGCCATCTTACATAATATTGACCACAAATGTTCAACAAAACCTTCTTATCTCCTCACCACATGTACCCAGTACAGAAAATTTTCAAATCCCCATCGAAATATAATTCTGTGCAACTGTAACGCCATTGTGAGTCACAGGTTAGGAAAAACATTGTTGGCAGTATTTGAAATATGACAGCTGTACTGTTCATGAGGTGGTGTGAGAAAATGGCAATGTTGAAAATGTGGAGAGAAAATATGCTAAATTGCCAAAGTTACATGCATGCATAGAAAAACTCCAACAACGCATGTAACTCATGCATTTGTAGGTATTTTTGCACCAAATTTTCATTATGGCATTTGTGGGACCCCACCTCATGAACACTGATGCTGTCATTTCATTACTTGGTCCTGAAAGGTGATTTTATGCAGCAACTGTGTAATTTTGCACCACTGCGGCTTAAACACATTTTGGGCAGGATGTGAGAAATGACAGCTGTACTGTTCATGAGGTGGTGTGAAAAACTGGCAATGTTGAAAATTTGGAGTGAAAATATTAAAATGTACCAAACTTACACAAGTGTGTAGCGAAATTTCAATGACCGCATGTAACTCGGAAGTTTTTGGGTATTTGCACCAAATTTTCAACATGCCCTTTTAGGGATGCCACCTCATAAACAGTGCCACTGTCATTTCATTAATTGGTCCTGAAAGGTGATTCCACGCAGTGACCGCAAAATCACTTTTAGGTAGCAAGTAATGAAATGACTGTGCCAGTGTTCCCGAAGTGGGGTTCCAAGAACCCCATGTTGAAAATTTCTGGTCCAAATTCCTAAAAATGGCTGAGATATCAACATAAGTTGAAAACCACATTGACTGCCATTATACGGCATTTACCTTGATTCTTCAGTTTGTGGTTCAGCTTTGAAGAGTGCAAACATGCCTCACTCCACAGAAGATGACAGCAACAACCTCTTGAGGCAAGTATGGGGTAATGTGAGGTGCAGGAGGTGGGTGCACAGAGAAAGGGTTGGGATGGGAAGGGGGCAGGGGAGACAATGAGGGATCTTTTTCTTTTTTGCAGCATGTTTAAAAAAAAGGACGTCAGGGACTGTTTTCTTTTTTACAGGTATACTGTCATTTTGGGACACTGGGGATGGGCTCCCCAGTGTCCCACAGTACTGGGGAGAAATTTAAGCAACTGGTAGTACTGGGAGTGGGCTCTCTAGTGTCCCTTACTGGCGGGGGGTGCCGACATGGGGATTGGGCACCCCATGTCAGAAAACTAATTATAAAACATATATTTTGGGACACTGAAAGTGGGCTCCCAGTGTCCCACACAGGTCGGAGGGGCATTATAATGCTGACACAGGGATTAGGCACCCCAATATCGGTGAAAATAAATAATAGAATGGGCTTGGGAAGGGAGTTCAGTGCACAATTCTGCATCCATAAATGGCAGCTCAATGCAGGATTCTGCATCAAAAATGTCATATTTTCTGACACCGGGAGTGGGCATCCCTGTGTTGAAAAATATTTCCAAATACACACAGCACCAGGGGAGGGTGATCAGAGGGTGGGTGGGGCACTAGATGCCAGGGAATAGAGTTTATAAAGGAGTCAGGGGAGCCACTAGACACCGGAGAAAATGGGCAATCACCTTTAAAAATCCCTTTTTGCAATCTCTTTTCCCAATCCAATCTTGCGATAAGGGATTGGCTAGCGAAAAGGGATTGTGTAAATTGTAAAACTGCTGATTTTTAAGTAAGTGAAAAAAAACAAATTCATGGGCGGGTTGAGGATGTCCCCCTCACCAAAAGCCATGCTTTGGTTTTTACAAAAGATGCCTCTAGAGCAAGTTAAAACATTTTGTTTTCTTCTCTCGCTATACGAGAAAACAAAATGGCGGCTGACGGACAGGGATTTACCTCGCGAAAAGAGATCTTGTGAAATTTCCAAATCCCTTTTCGCAATTCTGGTTTGCCAGCCACTCATGATCAGAAATCCTTGATCAGAACTGTGGATCTATCCCAAAGAGTGAACTGCACATGTTCAGAACTCAAATTTTTAAAATTGAATAACTTTGGAATGGATTAATATTTTTTCAACAAACCAACTGCATTGTTCCTTGGGATAACCTCTCTCTACCCTGAAAACGTCATGCTAAAATTCTAAATGGTGTGGGTGCAGTGTGATCTCAACAAATGACCCTGACATTTGCCAAAAAAGCAAAAAACATGTTTTGTGGCACTTTGCTGCAAGAAAAACACAAATCCAATCAAAACACAACTTGGCAAAACAAGAGCTCTACCATCTGAGACTGTGTATTCCAAATTTCATGCATATCTGAAGAGTTGCAAAGCTATTAACGTGCAACATCTGGGGTTTAACATTAAACTGCCTACTCAATACTAACTGTAAGGGCGTGACTGCAGCCTTATAATATATATATATATTCTATGCAAAAAACTGTGTTAATGCATCATTTAAGGTTAAAACACAAAAAGTCAGGAAATGAAAAATCTTTATGTAATCATATTGAGAAGCAACAGTGAACAAGAATGGGTCAACATTTAGGCCTCACAACCCTAATGGCACACCCTGTCATCTGTCAATCTTGGGATGATTGGCAGGTCCATGAGGGGGGAGGGGCAAACCTAAAGATTTTTCATTTCCTGACTTTTTGTGTTTTAACCCTAAATGATGCATTAATGAAGTGTTTTGCATAGAATTTTCTTACTTTTTGAGAAAGAATAGAAAACTAAGAACTTGCGGAAGTTGGTGGAAGCACAGACCCTTCAGGCCCTGTGCTCCCACCAACTTGTAAACGTGTCTCTACCATGAACACCCTCCAAATTTCAATGTAAAAGACCAAACTGTGTCTGAGATATAACATGTTAAAGTTTGAGATTTTCATTTGTCAGAGTTACAGAATTCTGCACCTGTTAACATTTTACAGACACAACAACTGAAAACTACATCCATGACACTAAGTCTAGGTACCCTATCAATTTCAAGGCACCATCACTACGCAAAACACTGTCCATAAAACATAAATTGTGTCATGCAATATCTACACAAAAAATATTTCCTCAGACACATAAACATCGTAATTCACATGTACAGGACATGCCGTCTACACCTTCCAAATTTCAAGTAAAATGACCAAACCGTTTCCAAGACATTTAAACTTAAAGATTGTGAAAATTGGCCTATCTATTCCATTATAAAATTTGGCCATCTTGTCCCTCCCTCGCTATCAAAGACTGCAATCAAAGAATCTCATGATCAAAGAATTTGCAGGCTCATGATCAAAGAATTTGCAGGCTCATGATCAAAGAATAAAAAATGCTGAAACTTGAGTCTCATGCCTCGATAGAATGAAGCCCCCTGAGCAAAACCCACCCTCATTGGTGTTCCTAGGCCACCCCTGGGCTGAGAAATTTGAATTTTTCAAAGGGCCATCTCGTCCCTCACTCACGATGCAAGATCGAGATTAAAGAATCTCATGAACAAAGAATTTGCAGGCTCGCAAACAAAGATCGTTAGCGAGTCGTGATCAAAGAATTTAAAACATTATAACTCTATTTGTTTTACCATTTTAGGTGAAAGTAAAGGCATGGGTCAATAGATCAAAGCCCCCTGAGTAAAACCCATGCAGGTTTTACTTCAGAAGTGACCCCTGAGCCGAGATATTTGATTTTTTGTGACGGAATTTAAAAAACAAGATGGCGGACCTTGCGATCAAAGAATTCTTGGGGATAAAGATTCTTTGAGCACAAGGCTGCAAATTCTTTGACCGCCAGGTGGGAAGAGATGGCTCAAACCCCATTCTTTGTTCGTAAAACAACCATATAAATTTTCCCATTGACTTATAATGGGAGCTTAAAAGTGCCATAACTTTTGAATGCCTTAATAGTTTTTCACCAAACAGAAAGCGGCATGTTCGGCCACTGAAGCTCTTTCAAATGAGCTATGTTGCAGAGTGGCACACCACATGACGGCCATGCAGCCCCATGGACAATATCCCCAAAACTGCCTCTAAAACTGGATAATTTTGCATTTTTCAGTGTTTTCGTGTGCAGAAACCATAAGTCTGACCAAAACAAAATTTGGCAAGTCAAGAGATCTACCATGCCCCACCACACATACCAAATCTAATTCAAATCCGTTGAACGGGTCCAAAGTTATTAATGCCCAAAAGTTTGAATTTAACATAGAAGTGCCTTCATAACCCTAAATATAGTAGCTTGACCATACTTCCACCACCTCCACTGGTAGGCTGTTCCACGGATCCTCCACCCTGCCTGTGAAAAAATACTTCCTAACATTCCGCCTAAGCCTCCCTCCCTCCAGCCTCATGTTATGTCCCCTTGTCCTTGTTCGCTTTCGTCTCTGAAATATGCTCCCCTCCTGTACCCTGTTTATTCCTCGAAGGTATTTGAAAATCTCTATCATGTTCCCTCTCTCCCTTCTCTCTTCCAGTGAATAGCTGTTTCATTTTTTGAGTCTTTCCTCATAAGGTTTGTAGTGCAGTCCATGTATCATTTTTGTTGCTCTTCTATGGACTGCTTCCATTCTGTCTATGTCCTTCCTGAGATAAGGTCTCCAGAACTGGACACAGTAGTCCAGATGAGGCCTCACCAGTGATCTATACAGTGGCATCACCAATTCACTCCTCCTACTGGTTATGCCCCTTTCTATGCACCCCAGCATTCTGTTTGCCTTCCCCACTGCTTTTTCGCATTGTTTGACTGACTTCAGATTGTTGGATATGATAACCTCCAGGTCTCTCTCCTGACTTGTGGTGTCTTGAACCTTCCCCCCCCCTTCCTGTATTCCTCTCTTGGGTTTCTGTGTCTCAGGTGCATTATCCTGCACTTCTTAGTGTTGAAACCCAACTGCCAAACCCTTGACCATTCTTCAAGTAGTCTTAGGTTGTTTCTCATTTTATCCCTGCTGTGTGTTGACTCTGTTACAGATCATGGTGTCATCTGTGAACAAGCATACTTTCCCCTCTAGTCCATCTGTAATGTTGCTTATGAAGACACTGAATAGAACCAGACCCAGTACAGATCTCTGTGGAACCCCACTGGTCACCTCCCCCTCTTCTGATTTTATGCCATTTACTACCACCTTCTGGGCTCTGCCTTTTAGCCAGTTACCAACCCTTTTTACCACTTTAGAGCCTGCCCCCAGATTCCTCAATTTGTTAAGCAACCTTCAATGAGGAATGGTGTCAAAGGGCTTACTGAAATCCAGGTAGGCAACATCCACTGCCCCTCCCTGATCCACCACCCTGGTCACCCAGTCAAAGAAATTGATAAGATTAGTTTGACAGGACCTACCCTCAGTGAATCCATGCTGCCTTGGGTCTTTTGCATGGCTTGACTCCAGGAAATTCACTACCCTCTCTTTAAGCAGGGACTCCATCAGCTTCCCCACCACTGAGGTCAGGCTTACAGGTTTGTAATTGCCTGCCTCCTCCCTACTTCCAGTCTTGTGCAGGGGGACCACCTCTGCCCTCCTTCAGTTCCCAGGTACCTCCCCCATCTCTAGTGATTGGTTGAATAGGGTTGTCAGTGGACCTGCTAGGACTTCCCTGAGTTCCCTCAACACTCTAGGGTGAATCCCATCTGGCCTCATTGCCTTGTTTGTCTTTACATTTCCTAGTTCCTTCAAGACTCTATCCACCAAAAATCATCTGGTGTCCACCTCTCCCCCTTGTACATCTTTCCTCATGAGTCTTGGCCCCTCCTCTGCCTCTTCTTTGGTAAATACTGAGCAAAAATATTTGCTCAGTACCTCAGATTTTTCAAGGTCGTCCTCCACCCACTCACCTTCTCCCTTCTTTATCCTAACAATACCATTTCTGGTCTTCTTCCTCTCACTAATATAATGGAAGGAGGTTTCATCCCCTTCTTAATAGCCTGTGCTATTTCTTCCTCTGTTCTTGCCTTAGCCCCTCTGACAGCTTTCACAGCTTCTCTCTGCTTCTCCAGATATTGCAGTCTATCTTCTTCTTTCTGTGCCTCTTTGTATTTCCTGAATACCTAACTTTGTCCTTGCCCCTTTCTCTGCTACTGATTTAGAGAACCACAGTGGCCTCTTCTTTCTTTTGCTTTTGCTAGCGATGTGACACATTGACTTGTCACTCCTGCTATGGATCTCTTGATCCTAAGCCACTGTTCTTCTACCCCCCATATCTTCTGCTGCCAGGGCAGTTTTGAGCTGTTCCCCCATCTCCATGAAGTTGGCCTTCCAGAAATTTAGGATCTTAATCTTTGAATGGCCTTCTTCTGCCAATGTGTTGACTCTAAACCACACAGTGCTGTGGTCACTGGTACCAAGGGGACTGCCCACTTCAACGTCCATGATTCTGTCCCCATTTGTCAGCACTAAGTTCAGTACAGCCCTGTCCCTGGTGGGATCAACCACCAGCTGCCTTAGGTTTGCCCCATACATGGCAGACATGAGGTCCCTGCTCTTCGCTGTACTTGCAGTCTGGGTATTCCAATCTTCATCTGGCATGTTGAAGTCAGCCATTAGTAGCACTTCCCCTTTGGTTGCCATATTATGGATAGCTTCCACTAATACTAGATCTACATCCTCCCCTCTGTGTGGGAGACCTGTAGACTCATAATGCAGGAGTGAGATTATTTTCCATAGCACACAATCTGCCCATCATGCATGCTATTTATACAATGAGGGTGAGAGTTTCAGAAATATAGTTATGTTTTTCTGTTTGCTCTTTTATTTTAGTGTTTTGTAACTGGATAAGTTTTTAGTGGTGATTTGGGAGCACTGGGCAGTTAAGTGACTTGCATTTTAAATCACAGTGCTGCACCATACAGTCTCTGTTTCTTACTGCAAGTGACTTGTTCAGAGTCACACAGTGTGGAGTGGAAGCTGTGAGAGTCAAATCCAGGTCTAGTGTGCTGGATGTATCAAGGTTGCTAAAAGCTCAGTACTCTAACTTCTAGGCTATCCTGAGAGCACTGTTTGTGGTTGTTCTCAGTTTGTGTGAGTGTTTCTGAATGGGCTGGGAGTGTTAGACACACTATGGGAAGCAGGTGAATGTGTTTGGCAATGCTAATTGAGTTAGGTTTAGCTTGCAGTGAGAAACAGAAACTGAGTGGTGCAGCACTGTGATTTAGCATGCAGTCTTTCTTGAATTTGAGAGTAGCATAGTAATGGGCTGTGAGTTGTTGAAACACTATGTGAAACAGGTGAGTGTCCTTTGCAATCTTAATAGTTACTTACAAGTAGTAGTGAGAAACAGATTTGTGAAACAGTTCAATTTAGAATGCAGGTTGTAGTGAGTGAGTGGTGACATCAGCACAGTATGGATAAATGGCATTTATCATCACCCTAGTGATGTATGTCATCAGCATTTATCATACTCCAGTGAAAATAGCTGCATTTATCACACTTTAGAATATCTCAATCCTCTTGTATAAATATATACTATATATATTTATAAAATGGGTAGGGAAATTTTTGTTGTTTTATTGGATGATGAGCATCACATGACTGTGCGAATATCAGAGCTTGACCGCACACCTGCACTTTAACCCCCCTCCAAAACAATTTTGACATTTTATAAGATAGATGAACCACTCTGAGGTGTGCGGTCATTCTCTGATAGCACGCCTTTGGCGGTTGATGCATTCAGCCTGCAGCCTCATACGTACAATGCACACCAAGGCGTGTGTATATCAGAGCGCAACCGCACACCTCAGAGTGGTATATCTATTACATATATATATATATATGTATATATATATACATATATTTATTTATACAATGGGGGTGGGAGCTGCACAATGATAATAAACCAGGTTATTTCCACCACAGTGAGATATCTGAAGCTGATGTCACTGGAGTTAAAATATCTCCCATTTATACACATCCCTCTGATGTCAGCTTCACTACCAGACTCACTCCAATGAACATCCTCTAAAAACCTAGCTCCCTAAATGAACACAAGCCCAAATCAATCAAGAAATTTAAATAGCAAGCTACATTCACCTGGAAAACATCAACATAAAAAAAGACCAGTCCCTCCACATGTAACGCAGTCTCTGCTTTCCAACCTAAGAAAAAACAAAAGAACATTAAAACGCAACAACGTTAAAAAGCTTAAAACAAAACCAAACATGGCTGAATCAAAAACTCCACAGAGCCTGAACAAACTGATGCTACATCGGCATATAAAACCTGCAAACATGGAAAAGGAAATAACGGATCTCTGCACTCAGTTTGAAAAAGATGAACAGCCGCTACTGGATCCAAACATGACTGATAAAACATTTTCAATCCCTGAAACACAACAAAGCAACATGGCTCCAAAAAACAATTATTTTCTAGACCCTGAATACAGTCAAAAATACATTGTCAGCTCCAAAAATGACAACACAAAATGGAAGACTACCGCAGATGTGAACCACTTCCAAAAGTTCCTACTGGAAGACTTAGAACTAAAAACACCCATAAAACAAATTGAGCCTGATGAACTGGACAGTTTACTCTGCCACTACTTCATGACATCAGTAAAAAAGGACATCTCTGAATTCGAACCTTTAACTCTGAAATCCAGATTTCAAAGCATTGAACAACATCTCCGTGAACATGGTTACAAAGAACCACTATCAACATCCTTAACATTTGAATGCACCAGGCAAGTTCTCATTTCCAAACAAAAACACCTCAAACAAATGGGTTTAGGAAACAGACCTAAAGCAGTAGATGACATAACTGATGCAATGATTGACAAACTCTACAAATTAGATTGCCTAGGACCCAGCAACCCACAGTCCCTAATTAACTCCATGGGTAATTGTAAACATGTACTTTGGCATCGGGGCAATAATACGGAGACTAAAACCCTAACATGCGGAGACATCTCTCTTAAAATGGACACTGACAACACAAGATACCTTGAACTGTCCAGAGAGAGACAAATGAAAACACGATGTGGGTCTAATCCTAAAGATATCAGACCCATTAAGCCCAGAGCTTACCAATCAACAGACCCCAAACGATGTCCAGTGAACAATTACCTAATTTTTAAATCAAAACGTCAGCAGCCAGAAGCAGCGTTTTTTCTGGCAATTATCTACCCCATTAAAGAATAACCCACAACCTGGTACAAAAATCAAGCACTGGGCATAAATACTATAGCAAAAATAGTAAAAACTGTGATAGAGCAAGCTGGACTTCACAGTGATAGATGTCTAACTAATCACTCAATTCGAAAACATCTCATACAAAAATTAGCAGATGCCAATGTGGCACCAGCTGACATAATGCAACTATCCGGGCCACAAGAAAATTGAATCCATCAACTCATACTCCAAAATGAATGAAACAAAACAAAAAGAAATAACCCAAATCCTAACAAATGACACAGACTGCAAACCAAATACTTCAAAGGCATCGGCTCCTGAATCCTCCACAATTTCACAACCAACTACATATCTCGACTCCATGCCAGCTTGCAGTCAAAACCCCATAATTAATGCCTCGCACATCACATTCAACATCATTGAAGGTAATAACATCACAGTCCCACACCCAAACCACATTTCTACTGAAATAAACACTAACCATCTAATTTTCATGATTTGCAGGTCACCAATATCAGCAACTCCCGAGGAAAAGACAGCATCCCACATGTATGAGCTCTGACTCCGACTAGCAGCCCGCAGTAACAAGAAGTCGCACCACAACACAGAACCTTCCCCAACCACAGCACTCAGAACCAATTCACAATGGCATTTTACGTAGAAATTGAACTGTTCCACATTAGACTTCTATACTCTGGAACAGCAATAAAGCTTACTGTTAACTAAAAAATAAATATTTTCTGTTACACAGCATTGGTGACTGTAACCAAACCGTATCATACTTGTGTTATAAATGAACCTCGGTGAAAACAACCAAATGTAATAAAAATAAAAATATTATGTACACCAAGCACCAAATGTACCACTAACAAAAAATAAATGTACACATCCCTCAAATACTACTACTTTACCAACAAACCAGTACATACCTCTTCAACTCCCACCACTTTATCCTATGATACCTACAATGTGAGCTCCAACCCCCATTGTATAAACCGCACTCATGATGGGCAGATCGTGTGATATGCATAAATATACTCATTCCTGCATCGTGAGCTATGGATACTCTCACTCGTGTGCCTTCGGCACTCGTGAGTATCCATAGCTCACTCTGCAGGAATGAGTATATTTATGCATATCACACTCCTACCCATCATGTATCCCACATATATATATATATATATATATATATAATTCAATCAATTAAATTTTATTTGATCAGCCTATATGCTTTTACAAAAGTAGTTAAAAAGAAGTTTAAAAGTATGTAGACTTTAGAAGAATTCAAATATTGCCGTGTTCGTGGACTTGACCAAGGCATTCGACTCAGTTGATCACCAATTGTTGATTTCTAGACTTGAGTCATTGAGTTGGTGAGTCTTTCTCAATAGACTCAGAGGATTATTTAACAAATAGGTTTCAAAGGGTTAAATATAGCGGTGCTGTATCAGACTCTGTAATGGTTAGTGTGGGGTTCCACAAGGTTCTATTTTAGGGCCACTTTTGTTTTCTTTGTTTTTTGATCAACTAGTAAGTGTGATTAATAATGCTTCTCTAACACTTTACGCCGACGATGCAGTAATCTATACGCAGGGTTTGTCAGTTGGAGATCTAGGTGTTTCTTTAACAGAGGAAATGTGTAATTTTCAGTCTTCACTTATGGCCTGTAAATTACTCTTAAACAAATCTAAGACAAAGGTGATGGTTTTTGGTACCCCATCTAGACTGAGATCTGAGGTTAGTACTTTGGAAGTTAAATCTCTTGATGGATTACTGTTTGACTATGTTGATACATTTCAATATCTTGGGGTATTACTAGATTCTCATCTAAGTTATGAATCTCATTTTTTGAGGGTTACCTCAAGAATACATTGTAGATTAGGTTCTTTGTACAGAATCCATTCATTTCTTATTCCTGAGTCTAGGCTGGTTATTTCAAATTGCTGCTTACTTCCTATTGTGAACTATGCAGCTATGATTACTGACACTGCTTCTGTGACAGTGATTTCAAAGAAATCCACTTTACTTCACTTGATAGCTAAGTTTGCATTAAATTGTTCTAAGTCATCTCATCATTGTGTGATTTTGAAAGAAATGGGCTGGTTACGGTTCATTAAATTTCCAATACTGTGTGGCCAAGTTCATATATAAAGTTATGGACTCTGGAATTCCACATAGTATTTCAAAGTTTTGAGACCGTATATTGATGGTCATTATTCTAGACATAGGTCAGACAGTAGGTTTCTAGATTCCTTTTATGAAATCTAAAAGTGGACAAAGATCCTTTGCTTATATTGCTCCATTTATTTGGAATGAAATTCCTCAAGATATTAGGTGGTTGTGTTCTGCCAAAAGCTTGCCGATGCATTAAGGATGTATTTGAATCTCAATTTAATTGTAACTGTTTTTTATGAATTTTTTTTTTTATGAATTTTTATACGTAACAAAGACATTTTTGTCTGCAATTTGCTGTATTGTATATGTATGTTTGATTATGTATTGTCTGTATGCAATATATGTGGGTCGCACCTGTAAAAGGAACTTGTTTCCAGTGTGCTTACCCGTTAAGCGAATAAACAAACAATAAACAAACAAACAAATATTACAGATGTTAGGATTTCATGATAACATAATATCGTTTGAGGTATCTCAGACAGTTTAAGTTCCAAAATCTGAATATTCAATAAATAACTATAAGTAGCACCAAATTGCTTTCACAAACATAATTACTTCTAATGACATAATGTAGTATCATAATCGAATAGCAGCTAGAAATTTCACCAAATGATCAAGTACAACCTTATTTGTATTATTAAAAAGGAACAATACCAACTGCTTGGGAGGGAGAAGAATGCCTTCCAGAACATCCCCTAGCCATTTTCACCTGATGCTTTCATAAAGGGGGCATAGTAATATTATGTGTTTCAAATCATCTTCTAATTGTATCCCACAAGGACAGAAAGGAGACTCAACATTTCCCCTACCCTGTTTAAAGTAGATGTACTTTGCCTTATATAGCTCCATCTTAAATCTGGATATCAGACGCCTTGATTGGGGATTAGTTATTTCAAGGAGACATGGATCTAATCCAGTTTTTTGCTCTATTATTTTGTACCATCTATAATTTTTCAAAGTGGATATTCTCTCATTATCCTGTGCCATAGCTAGATCTTTAATTCTGGTTTTAACCAATGTTGTGACTTCTTCTAATGATTTGTGATGAATATCCGTTAAGACATGTCCCAGTCCGTTAGGGTAAAGTTTGTTCTGAATAAGTTGAATAGAAGGTGCATGAAATTCAGAGATACATATTAAATCTCCTCTTCCATGCACCATCTAGGAATCCTTTGTTCTGGTAACAATATTAACTTTAATAGAAAGGTGATTTGTTTTTCTAGAATATATATTATAGTGGCGCGGTCGCGTCACTATAGTTAGAGTTGATCGACCGGTTACATACTAAAGTCAAAAGTTTGGATGTTAATAACTTTGTACCCGTTCAATGGATTTTCCTGAAATTTGGTACACACATTGGGGCACACTAAATCTCATGACTTGCCAAATTGCGTTTCTGTTGGAGTGCCAGTCTTCGTGTAGGAAAGTGCTGAAAAATGCAAAATTATCCATTTTTGGAGGCACCTTTTGGCATTCTTAATGTGGTCCTGCATGGCCATAGTGTGGCATGCCACTCTGCAAGATGGCTTGTTTGAAAGAGCTTTGGTGGCCGAACATGATGCTTTTTGTTTGGTGAAAAAATATTTAGGCATTCAAAAGTTATGGCACTTTTAAATTCCCATTATAAGTCAATAAGAAAATTTATATGTATATCTTGCGATCAAAGAATGGGGGTTCTGACCATCTCATCCCACCTGGCAGTCAAAGGATTTGCAGCCTCAAGGTTCAAGAATCTTTGTTCCTGAGGAATTTCAAAAATTCTTTGACCGCAAGGTCCGCCATCTTGTTTTCAGTTTTCTGATTGCACAAACACAAATATCTCAGCTCAGGGGTCACTTCTGAAGTAAAACTTTCATGGATTTTACTCAGGGGACCCCAATCTATTGACCCATGGCTTTGGTTCCATCCAAATTGGTGACAAAATAGAGTTATAAGATTTTAAAATCTTAATTCATGGCTCGCTAACGATCTTTGATCGCGAGCCTGCAAATTCTTTGATCGTGAGATTCTTTGATCGCGATCTTGCATCACGACCTAAAAACACTAATATCTTGGCTCAGGGATGGGCTATGGACACAAATAAGGGTGGGTTTTGCTTAGGAGGATCCGTTCTATTGAGGCATGCCATTGGTTTGGTTCAAATTGGTGAAACATTCACGTTTCACCATTTTTAATTCTTTGTTCATGAGCCTACAAATTCTTTGATCGCGAGCCTGCAAATTCTTTGATTGTGAGATTCTTTGATCGTGATCATGCATCGTGAGAGGGGGACGAGATGGCCAAATTAAAAAATCAATTTTCTTAGCCCAGGTATATCCAAGAAAGTCAAATGAGGGTGAGTTTTACTCAGGGGGCTTTGTTCTGTCGAATCATGGTGGTGGTTTAATGCAATTCCTTCAATTTTTTGATTTATAATATTTTTAAATCTTTGTTCATGAGCCTGCAAATTCTTTGATCGTGAGCCTGCAAATTCTTTGATCATGAGATTCTTTGATCGCAATCACGCATCGTGAGCGAGGGATGAGATGGTCAGATTTTTTAATGGAATAGATAGGGAAATTTTAGTAATCTTTTATATTGACTATCTCGGGAATGGTTTGGTCTTTTTTCTTGAAATTTGGAGGGTGTTTACGGCATGTTCTCTAGATGTGAATTATGGTGCTTATGTATTGGAGAAAATTTATTTTGCGGAGATATTGCGTGATGCACTTTATGTGTTGTGGACAGTGTTTTGCTTGTGGTGGTGGCTTCAAATTGATAGAATACCTAGCCTTAGTATCATGGATGTAGTTTTCAGTTGTTGTGTGTGTTAAATTTCAACAGGTGCAGAACTG
The DNA here is from genome assembly GCA_016271365.2 of Neoceratodus forsteri. Taxonomy (NCBI): domain Eukaryota; kingdom Metazoa; phylum Chordata; order Ceratodontiformes; family Ceratodontidae; genus Neoceratodus; species Neoceratodus forsteri. The sequence continues at coordinate 23,610,714 of JADMNL010000035.1, read as the reverse complement.
TGCCAGTCTGACGAATGAAAATTTCATACGTTAAAATGTTATATCTCGGACACGGTTTGGTCTTTTCACTTGAAATTTAGAGGGTGTTGACAACATGTCATGTGGATGAAAATTTCAGTGTTTCCATGTCGGAAAATATTTTTGGGTGCAGGTATGGTGTGGTGCAGTTTACGTTCTGTGGACAGCGTTTTGCTTGTGGTAGTGGCTTGAAATTGATAGGATACCTAGCCTTAGTGTCATGGATGTAGTTTTCAGTCATTGTGTGTGTTAAATGTAAACAGGTGTGGAACTGTGCCACTGTGACGAATGAAAATTTCAAATTTTGACATATCAGATCTTGGACACGGTTTGGTCTTTTTACTTGAAATTTGGAGGGTGTTGACAGCATGTTCTTTAGATGTAAATAGAGCTGTTTACACATCAGACAATATATTTTCTGTGGACATATTGTGTGCCACACTTTACGTTTTGTGGACAGCATTTTCTATTGTTCTACTAGATTAACATTTGTTTGGTGGCTGGCCTTGCTACTGTGAATGTACTTTTTAGTCATTGAGTATGTAATGTGGCCTGACACTTACAAGTTGAGTAAGACACGAGGGCCCAAATGGGCCAACTCCTATCTTAAGTACTTTCTACTTTTCTACTCTTTCTTAGAAAGTAAGGAAAATTCTATGCAAAACATTATTATTGAGTCAGTTAGGTCTTCTTCTACAGTGAAAAAAGTGAGGAAATTTGGTATTAGGATTGAAAGTCCCCCTTGGACCCCCCAGCCCACCCATCCTAGCTGGCATCGGGGTGCATGTTGGGGTCGTCGGTCCTAACTCTCAGCCCATTCTCCTGTACCTCTGCTTCTTTGCACATGTGATGGGGTGAGAGTTAGGGCCAAAGACCCCAATGCACACCCTGATGCCGGTTGGGGGGGCGGGCTTTCAACCCTAATACCGAATTTCCATTTTGTTCACTGTAGAAGAACCCTAACTGATGCAGTAACAATGTTTTTGTATAGAATATATATATATATATATATATATATATATATATATATATATATATGTATTCTATGCAAAAACTGCGCTAATGCATAATTTGGGTTAAAACACAAAAGTCAGGAAATGAAAAATCTTAGGTTCCCCTCCCCGGACCACCCATAATCCCAAGCTTGACAGCTGACGGGGTGTGTCATTGGGGGTTGTGATGCCTAAATGTCACCCCATTCCATCTGAAATTACATTCACAAGCCAAAGTAAATAAGAATGGGGTGACATTTAGGCCTCACAACCCTCAATGACAAACCCCATCTGCTGTCAATCTTGGGATGATGGGCAGGTCCGGGGAGGGAAACTCTAAAATTTTTTCAATTCCTGACATTTGTGTTTTAACCTAAATGATGCATTAACAGTTTTTTGCACACACACACATATATATATATATATATATATATATATATATATATATATATATATATATAGAGAGAGAGATATCTACACACAGGCACACTGCCCATGGCCATACATGCCCTAGAGGACGTCTCCCCTCAATCACAAGCCCAGTACCCATTCGGATCGCCATACCTCTCAGCAGTAAGGATCATAACACTGGTCTTCAAATAGTATAGCAAAGGGCCAGGAAATGTAGCACTTTTTATTCCAAACAATATCATGTCTGCAGGTAGTGGGCCCCATACAGTTAGTGATGTCTCTTCAAACTCACAGATACCCTCCCACCTCAGGTGTACTGCTCTTCAATAGCAAAAAAGAAAGATCAGACCATATCTGGCTGAAGGGGGGTTACTGACACAGGGTTGTGCACTACTACCTCAGAGCTTAGTTCAACCAGAGAAAGAAAGGGGACAAAGTCCATATCGAGGTCAGCATAAATCATATATTAAATGTGGGAAGCTTGTAGCCCCAAACAGTGTTCACATGTAACATATCCTTTATTAAGAAACAACACACAGGCTTTGAGAAATGGTAGTGTAGAATTCATAGTAAGAAAGCAATCACTCACCCACATAACATGCAAATGCAAAACTGCATGTTTGGCTATCAATGAGTCCCAATCAGTACATAATGCCTATTTGTAAGTCCATGGTCTAGGCAAGCATTTTTCCTGATGCCAGATGAAAATAGCCCGACCAGCCAAATGGACTGCCAAAAAGCACTTGATCTTTACTTGGTGGTTTCCGTCCAGCTCGATCATCTAAAATCTTTTTAGACTGTGCTACCGCTGAAAATAGCTACCAGTGAGCACCAAACATACATATATAACAAAAGGAAACAAAGCACTGCAGCAGTATGTGAACGCGATCAGGCATACCTCAGTCAGCGGCTGGCCGTGGAGGTGAGAGGAGGGTTGCACCAGCCGCCGGATCGATTCGGGGCTGTTGGTGGGGCTGGCACCACTGGGTGGGGGAGCACTAGACTAGCAGGGATATGATTGTGGTGTTCAGGATGGGTGTCAGAATCATGCTTGGGGTGCACTAGACTACCAGGGACTTGATGGTGGGGTCCGGATTGGGTGTCGGGGTGTGCTTGGAGGGGGAACCTGCTTGCCAGGGAGGGAATGCCAGCCTGTGTGTTGTGGGCTTTGGGCATGCTTTGGGTCCTGAGAGTACTGCCTCCCCTTTTAGCCCAGTATTACTGCCTGCTTTCTGGTGGCAGTAATGGTCACCGCGCTACAGGTTGCGCAATACACTGTAGCACGACGTGGTCATTTTGAATATGCTGGTGCACCGGGGTGCATGGCCCCTCCACTCATTACCATCTCTGCAAATATTATCTGGTAGCATCGGTGGTATCGCAGAGGGCGGGCACTACATGGCCTTTTGAATATTGCAGCCAGGTGCAAACTCATCACTATTATGGTACAGCAGGTTTGTACCCGGTGCTACGCTTTGAATATCTGGCCCTATGTGTGTTACTTTATTGTACAATATAAAATGGCTGTGAAAGCAATTATGTGTGGTGCTTACTGGTGTCAGGTAGGGACCTGGGGTGGAATAGAGTATCTTTATGGTTGTGGATGGGGTAGGAGGTGATAAAAACCATGGGCCTGATTCACAAAGGTCGATGCAAGCTGCACCAGCTACAGCTTGCACTGAGTGCTGGTGTACAAGGGACCCTGCACCCGATTCACTCTTGGGTAGGGTCTCAGCAGCAAAGTCCCATAGCTTGTGGCAACCTTGGTCCTGTGCCAAACAGACAGCACATTGGGAATGTGTGCCACAAGCCATGGGGTGGCTGTGGGGCAATAGCATCAAGGACAGCTGTCCCTGGTGGCAAGCACCCCTAGTCCTGATCCCCATTAATTAAAAAAATATCCAGGGTCCCTGGTGGTCTAGCAGACATCCCTCAGCTTCGATCCCTGTATATTACACAATACCAATGTCCCTGGTGGTCTAATGGACTCCCCACCCCAGCAGGCAGTGACCTACCAAGTTCAAGTTCAAGTTTAGGTTTATTTACCATCATGTATAAAAAAAATCAAATTTATTACATGTAATATACTAAAATTATATAATTCCATTACAATGTATACATTTAAAATCAACACATATTTATAAATATTTACCACATACTGCCTGTCACTCAGAAACATCTTCTTATAAACATCCATGCTTTAGAGCCTCCACTTACATCACTTAGCAATCAGATAAGCAAAACTAACAAGTGCAAAAATCTTAATTTCATCTTTTGTATTATATATAAAATTCAACCGCTCTACTTTTGTATATCCTCCTAAATTTTGAAACACATTCCCAATTGTATTACTTCTCTCCTTCTGAAGCTCAGGACAATCTAAAATTAAATGAGACAAGCACATTTTTGCATTTGTACACAAGGTACAGGCTTAAGCAGAACTTCCATTATATTTTACATTTCTCCATTTGGTATACGATCCCATTCTTAATAAAGTCAGCACTTTTCTATATTTTATATTTTCACATAATATTAAATATCTTTCAACTTCAAACGAGGATTTAATATTTTTTAAGGTTTCAGTATTCCAAGCTAATCTAATATTTTCTAGATCTTTTTGTTTTATTATGTCCAATACTCTTGTGCAAATCTAATAGAATCAGTTGCCCAGTTAAAAATTGCATTATGCTCAAGCCTGTATTTATTCAAAATCATATTTGATCTTCCTCCCCAGGTTAACAGTAACTACTCTTGTTTTTGAATTATATCTATCCAACAGTTAAACAACAACCTATCCACAGAGGCAGATCTATTTTTTTTTTCCAGTAATCAATACACTTTTTTACAATAGTTGCATACAAGGATACCGTACCAGTCTCCGCCCTTACCAAGGTGTTTGATGTATATTGAGGAACCCCCAGAACTTTTTTCAAATATTGATTTTTTTATCACTTCTACGTCTTTAATATTACAACACAAACCCCATAATTCGGCCCCATACATTAACTGTGAATGCACTTTTGCCATAAGGCAACAATATTGTGCAAAAAAAGGAGTCTTTTGCCATCACTTGGGCAAAATGTATAATGCCATTGAGTATTTTAACTGCATTATCCTTCACTCTTTTAACCTGCTTATCCCACTTACTATTATTACTAAAAACCACCGCTAAACATTGAAATTCATCCACTACCTCAGTTCTAGACCCATTTATTTCTCAAAATGCTCTCCTTTTCCTTTTTTTATTAAATTCCACAATCTTAGTTTTCTCCAGGTTTAACTCCATACCTAAATTCTTTACAATTCATTACAGTGATCTACCATATCATTCCCCCATCCCATCCCAGAGAAGGTGCCTAGCAAAGCACTTTGCTCACCACCATGGTCGGGTGCTGACTGAGCTGTCAAAGAGCTACTGTATACAGTATGCAAACCCTCCGTTCGGGAGGTACACTCCAACACCACTACTCTTCATGTAGGAGCCAAGGGACACCTGATCCAACCCATTATTCATCGAGTATTTGAAGAAAAAAAAGGCATTTTGTATACAATCCTAATAACATAAAAAGAAAACATTAGAATGTCAGACCAAGACTGGTCCCCAACTCCCAGGGCTGGGGATTGTGGGCAGGTATGCCCCAAAAGTGACTCAGTGGAACAACAAGACATAACAGATGTTGCACACTCAAAGTAGAAATAGAGGAGAGGTCAGCAATGGATGGGTGGGTGGATGTCATGTCAGACCACCCAGAATAATGACCTCCGCACCCCCCACCCCTAAAGGCTTCTAACAGATTAATCTCCATTACTCAAACACCACTGTACATAGATGCCGTGTCTTCCTCCTTGTTAAATTAAGCAGAGACATTGGTAGACACCCTGCATGCCCCATCAAACTGACCACTGCACCTTGTAGTAGTCTGAAAATCTCCCCCACCCAGACCAAGGGGGAATGCAACCCAGACTCTCCAGGAAGGATCATTCCCTCCAAAAAATGAGCAGGAGGGATCAGAAATTATAAATTAACTTGCTCTAATGTAGTCAATATTGTAAGGCAAAATTAAGACATAGCTTAAGGGGGGGTCAAGTCATGTGAACCTAAGCTTTTATACTGTGTTAATTCAGAGGGATCGTTATGTCAGGGCTCAAAGAGACCTCCCCCTTTAGTGGCCAAGAAATCAACTTATTTGATATGGAAAATAAAAACTGTTATCCCTCCCCCACTCTGATAAACTGCAGCCATGAAAATGTGACCTTAGAAACCCATATAGAAAGACTGTAAACTAGATAATAATAAGGAAAAGTACAAACATACAAAATTACCGGCAGAAAAAGCCCCACAGGTAGTGTTGGGTAAGTTACGTGTTCTATTACTTTTGGAAGCTTGTTCCAGAAAGCTCTGTGCAGTCACTAGCAAGGATGGAGAAGTACTGGAAAAAGTAATACACCTTACAGTTACAATTACTTATGTCTTTTTATACAAAAGTAATACGTAACTGTAACTGATTACATTTATTTGAAAGTAACTTGTAATTAACCAATTCCTTTCAAATAAATGTCATCTGTTATAGTTATTTATTATTTGTTATTGTTTTTGTATAAAAGAAATAAGTAACTGTAACTGTCAGGTGCATTACTTTTTCTAGTACTTCTCCATCCTTGCTAGTGACTGCACGGAGCTTCCTGGATCAAGTTTGTAAAAGAAATAGAAAGTAATAGAAAAAGTAACTTACCCAACATTGCCCACATGTCTATCAAGTCTTCCCAATTGTGCATCTCTTAGTTTCATATCATTGCAACTGCTCCACCCCCACCCAAACCCCTCTCTTCCTCCTCTTTTCCGGTCCTTCCCCCCTTTGTGTTTTTGTCTGTTCTAACCCTTCACTTGACTCTTTCCCAGCCCTGCATAAAGCTATCCACTATCCTTTGAGTGGTTAACTCCTTCAGCAGTGCATTCCAACCTGTCACCACTCCCTCTGTGAAGTAGTGCTTCTTCATCTCCCTCCTAAACCTTCACCCTTCCAACTTCAGACTGTGCCGCCTAGTGACCCTTCCCCCATTTAAGTGGAACAATCCTTCCTCCCTGACTTTTTATGTTTGGTTGCATGCATGCACAAGAAACATGTTGCAGCAGCTTGCTGCAGAAGCAGATTGTGGAGGTGCGGCATTGTTGTGGCCAATGCCCCCACTGCCTTTTGAGGCTTGGCCCGCTTTCCCCAATGGGGTGGCACGCTGCTGCTGACACTAGTTCAGCCAGCATGCCACCATCTTGAAACATTTTAGCCGCTGCAATCAGGGGCTGCCTCATCATTGCAGTGACAGCCATTCCACAGCAATGAGGGAGTGACCCTCATTGCAGGATGGTACCTTGCAAGCCCCTGACCCAGTTTGCCAACGGGGAGCCCAGTTCCCATCAGCATAATGTCTCCACCCCCAAATTTCTGTTGTATGCTGAGGGGTGCCCAATTCCCCTCGGCATCATGCCCCCCCCATCTTTCTTTGCCGATGGGGCACCCAATCCCCATCGGCTTCAGTTCTCCCTTCCTAGTTGAATTTGCCAATGGGGGGGCCCACTTCCCATTGGCATAATGTCTCCCTTCCAATTTGTTGTCTGCTGACGGGGGTGCCCTATCCCCCGCCAGCTACCGCCCCCCCCAACCACTCAAGTGGCATGCTGGGAGCCCACCCCAGCATGCAAAATATCCCTGAAAAAAAAACAGTCCTGCAATTTATTTATTTTTTAACCCCTGTAAACCAGAAAATGGTCCCTTGTTGAGTCCATGGCCCCGCCCAACCTCGCACTCAGCCTCTGTGCATCTGGCCTCCCACACCACCCTCACCCCATACTTACTCCGGCCAGAGCGATGTAGATCTTGGTGGACTCAGAACACATCTGCACTCTTCAAAGTCGACCACAAACTGAAGAAATGCTGGTAAGCTGTATAATGACATACATAGGTTTTTTTCAACTATGGTGAATATCTCAGGCATTTTGGGGAATTTTGGAACCAAATTTTCAACATGGGGTTATTGGGACCCCTCCTCATGAATTCAGCTACTGTCATGGTGTTATTCAGTCTTAAAAGGTGATTTTGTGGTCACTGCGCAGAATCACCTTTTGGGACCGATTAATGAAATGACAGTGCCAGTGTTCATGAGGTGAGCTTTCAAAAAGCCTATGTTGCAAATTTGGTGGAAAAATCAAAAATTGCCTGTTTCATGAGCAGCATTACGCATTGTTACGCACGCTCATAACTTTGTGAATTTGCAATATTTTCTACTCCAGATTTTCAACACTGGCATTTTTCTGCACCTCCTTATGAACAGTATAGCTGTCATTTTTCACATCCTGGCCAAAATGTGTTTTCGCACTTCCGGCATAGAATAGCATGGTTGCTGTGGGAAATCAGGGTTTGGGACACATTAAGAAAATGACAGTGACACTGTTCATGAGCAGAGGTCCTAAAATGCCTATGTTGAAAATTTTGTGATGAAAGGCCATAAAATGATTGTGTTACGAGTGTGTGTTGCGCACTTTCCACTCACCCTTGTAATTTGTAATATTTTCATGCCAGATTTTCAACACTGCCAGATTTTCTACACTGGCATTTTTCTAAACCTCCCTATGAACTGTAGAGCTGTCATTTTTCACATCCTGGCTGAAATGTGTTTTCGCACTTCTGGCGCAAAATAGCTTGGTCACTTTGGGAAATCAGTGTTTGGGACAGATTAAGATCAAGCGAGTGAGGGGGGGAGTGAGCAAGCTCAACTGAGCTCTGTTGGGACTGCTGCAGATTTCTTTGTGGGCAGATAAAGGCACCAACGCAGGCAGGAGCCCAGTACAAAAGGGCAGCTCTGCATGCAGGAGAACAGAATGAGGAGGAGTGAGGAGGAGAGAGAGGGGAACTGAGCAAGCTCAACGGAGCTCTATCGGGACTGCTGCAGATTTCCTTGTCGGCAGAAAAAGGTGCCAACACAGGCAGAAGCCCAGTACAAAAGGGCAGCCTGCAGCACCAGGAGAAACAGAATGAGTGAGTGAGAGAGGGGGAGTGAGCGAGCTCAGCGGAGCTCTGTCATGACTACTGCAGATTTCTTTGAGGGCAGAAAAAATGCAAAGCGCAGGCTGGAGCCCAGTACAAAAGGGGAGCCTGCAGCACCGGGAGAAATGGAACGAGTGAGTGAGAGAGGGGGAGTGAGCGATCTCAACATAGCTCTGTTGGGACTACTGCAGATTTCTTTGTGGGCAGAAAAAGGTGCCAACGCAGGCAGGAGCCCAGTACAAAAGGGTAGCCTGCTGCTCTGGGGAAAACAGAATGAGTGAGTGAGAGAGAGGGAGTGAGCAAGCTCAACGGAGCTCTGTTGGGACTGCTGCAGATTTCTTTGTGGGCAGAAAAAGGTGCCAATGCAAGCAGGACCCCAGTATAAAAGGGCAGCCTGCAGCGTCGGGAGAAATAGAATGAGCGAGGTGAGAGAGGGGAGTGTTTGAGTCAATGGAGCTCTGTCGGGACTTTAGAGTTGCCCACCCTCCCGCCCAGGGTCCTCTGTGGTCCTATATTACAGCAGGGTCTCTAAAGTGGAGACAAAGCAATGATTGAATACTTTTAGGATTGCTATAATAATACAGCTTTAGTTGTTCTGTTTATTTCTCTAACTGAGCTAAGTACTGAGCTATACTTTTATGATTGCTATAATAATACATATTTATTTGTTCTGTTTATTCCTCTAACTGAGCTGAGTAATACTTGGAGTGCAATAGGATTTCTAACTGGGCTAAGTGAAACTATATGAGAGCTGAGAACAAAAAGTATGGTAGCTGAGGGGTGAAAAATGGACAAGGAGGCTTTAGGATTGCTACAGTAATACAGTACCTAATGGATGAGATTTGAGACTGAATTAACCCGGTTGGCAAGGGGGTTGTAGGGGGACTAGTGTGGAGGGGAGAGGAATTTGAGTAAATAGGGGCCTAACAGTTGTAGTAGGGTACAGAACCTGGGAGTAAGAGCCTGTAACATAAGATGGGGACCAAAATGGGGCAAGTGCCACATGTCAATAGGGCGGGCATCTTTGGAAGGGTGGTGGGGTATACAGGGTCTGGGTCCACCATGATCCTGGACTGGGCTTGGAAGATGGGGGGGTGTATGGTCTGTAGATGACTGGCTAGTTTGAGGGAGGAACTGTGGAGGTTAGGGAGGAGTCTAAGTGGCAGGGCAGATGAGTATGTTAGGCATCCTGGCTGGGGGAATAAGGGATGGCAAAGGGGGACTTGATGAAGAAAACTAGGGAGTGAAACTGACCCCAGTATCAAAGGCACTAACAGAAAGGACAGAAGAAGGGAGGGGGTGCCTGAGGCGAGGGAGGGGGCTTCCTGATGGGGGAGGAAGAGACCACGAGGAGTACCAGGGGAGAGAGCAGATGGCTGCTGGTAGGGAGGGACCAGGGGTGGCATGGAGGGGAACAAGTAGGAGGGGAGAAACCAATAGGGGAAGAGATGTATGAGGGGTGTCAACTAGGAATAGATTTGAACCTCTGCTATGGGAGAGAGAGGGCGAGCAGAAACATACTGAAGGGGGGAGGACAAGCGGAGCATGAGAGGGATGGCAACAGGTAGGGGAAGAGATAGCGAGGACGAAAGAGTAGAAGGGGAGCTAGGTAAGGAAGGAGTGGCTGGTGACTGAAGGAGAGAAGGCTATGGGAAGGGGGAAGGATGGTAGGGGCATCACTATCGGGGTAGAAGGGAATGGGGTCTGTAAATTGGCAACAGCGGTGGTATGAGAGGGGTTGGAAATCAGCAGGGGAGGAGGGGAGGGGAGGTCAACATGGGAAGCCCAGTAGAAAGTAGTCAGGCTGGGAAGGGGTTCCAGGGGGATGGGAGGAATAAGGCAGAGAAAAGGGGTGAGGCAGAAGTAGGGGTACAGATACAGAAGTCACAGAGGGTGTAGCTAGTGGGTTAAGGGGCAAGGAAGAATGAATACTGGGGTTGTGGATGAGGCATTAGAAGGGAATGGGGGTAAGGGATGTGGGTACTCATCTTGGGGGATTCTAGACTGAAAGGGGTGAGATGGGACAGGAAGGGGAAAGGCACAGCCCTATTTGGGTTGAAACTGTCCCCAGGTTGACTGCAGGAGGGGCAGGGCAGGCACTGCTCAAGCGTGGATTGAGGGGGAGGAAGAAACCTCATTTAGTGTTGCATGTGGGTACAACCGAGTTGGCGGGGGAGACTGTGGAAGTAGTGAGGGGGAGGTTTGAGTAGTTGGGCAGGCAGTGTGAGGGGGTGAGGGAGTCAGTGGCATTCCTGAAGGTACTGCCAGTACCATGTGCAAGCATGGGGAGGAACGGAGGGCTTGAGGAGTTAAACAAGTGACTAAGGATTGGTGCCACACCAAACATTATGGGTTAGTGACTCACTGGGGTAGGATCTGGGGGGGAAAAGTGACTTGTACGTGGGGGACAGGGTACACTTGAGCAGGAAGGGGAGAGGAGTATTAAAGGCAGCATTACTGCCGGCCCACTGGTGCTGAGGGTTGAGGCAGTGGACGCCACACCTCGTGCCACGCTGGCGATCCAGGTTTGGACATGAGCCTGTGCCACCAGGGGTCAGCATGGGAGGGATTGGATTGAGTGTCCGGAGGACTGCTCTCCTATCCCGGGGCGGGATCCAATGACCCATCGCTCTGTAATGGCCCCTGGTGACGACTGTGGGCGCTACTAGAGTGGTGTAGTAAAGGGGGCGGAGTGAGGCAGACGTTGGCATGCTGTGCCTAAGCCTCATTGCACACCCGCAGTCCGCAAAGGGGAGAAAAGTGGAAATGGGCTACGGTCGGGCAGCATTAGCTTCTGACCCCCACTGCCTGCCCTGAATGGCGCCTCCTCAACTGGATCCTGCTCCGGTGGGTCGAGCTGGGAAGTTCCTCACCACCCTGCCACAGGGAATAATTCGTGAAGGTGAGGAGGTTGGCCTGATGTCGGAGGCAGGGCTAGGGGAGTTAGTCAGGATGACCAAGTTGACCATAGCCCGGGGAGAAAATATGTACAAAAAAAAAAGGCAGGATTAGAGGGGTATATCTCTACTAAGGTGGATTTAAACTAGTGGGGGGGTGGCCAAAAGACTGAGGTTGGTAGAAAGGTCCGGACAAAGGAGCCTAATGAGCTCACTGCCCTAGATATAGGTAAAGGCGGAGGCGTAGTAACCCTGGAAGGGGACGGGCAGAGTGGTCTGAGTGTAATACACAAGGCACCACCACCCAGTAAGAATAAGGAGGGGAAAGGGTGTGGACTACCGGGAGGAGGGACATAGGCCAAGGAGGAGAAGAGTGAGGAGAAGGGGTACGGGTGAAAGATGGTCTGACTAAATGGATAGAGAACTGGTTCCAGGGGAGGATGCAGAGGGTGGTGGTGGTGGGGTAGCTCTCGGCACCCAGAGCAGTGGCAAGTGGGATGCCGCAGGGCTCAGTGCTTGGCCCGGTGCTATTTGGGCTCTTTATCTCGGATATAGCACATGGGGTGGGGAGCAGAGTTAGTCTGTTCGCACATCATACCAAACTGGGGGCAGTGGTGGACAAAGAGGATGGATGGCAAAAACTGCAGGGGGACCTAACCAAACTACAGACATGGGCAGTGGAGTGGCAACTAGGATTCACTGCAAAGAAGTGTAAGGTGATGCACTTCAGGGCTAAGTACCAGAAGAGGGACTATTGATTGGGGATCACAGAGGAGGAGGAGAAGGACCTAGGGGTGTTGGTAACTGGGAGCATGAACAGTTCGGGCCCAGTGCAGAAAAGAAGCAGTGAAGGCAAACAGGATGCCGGGGTGCATCGCAAGGGGGTTCTCATCCAGACAGAGGGATGTGATCCTACCTCTCTACAGATCATTGGTAACACCACACCTAGATAAAGTTACTGGAGGTGGTGCAAAGAAGGGCAACAAAAATGCCAAAGGGGATGGAAGGAAAGGAATATGAAGTTAGGCTGAAGGAGCTGAACATCTACACACTGGAGGAGAGGAGGGATGGGGGATATGATTGAAGCATTTAAATACCTGAGGGGGTAAATAAACCTAGCACCAAGAGGGTGTTTAAACTGAGGAAAGGAAAAAAGACAAGGGGGGCATGGACTAAGGTTGGAGGGGGGGACGTTTCAAGAGGGAAATGAGGAGGCACTACTTCTCTGAGAGGGTGGTGTCTAGTTGGAATGTGCTGCCAGGGAGGGGTGGTAACATGCAGGACACTCAATAGCTTTAAGGAGGAGTGGGATAAAGCAAGAGGATGAGTCAGGGGGCAGGGGCTGGGGCAATCAGGGGAGGAACTGAGGGGGAGGAGGCTGGGGCAGCTGCAATCTAGGGTGCTAGCAGCACACTGGTGCAGATTTACATAGATTGATTGATGTGTTCTGCTGGTAAATTTATATGTTCATATGTTTGTATGTATGTTCGTATGTAAAATCACAGTGGCACTGTTCATGAGCAGAGGTCCTAAAATGCCTATGTTGAAAATTTGGTGAAAAATGTGCACAAAATGACTGTGTTACAAGCGTGCATTATGCAGTTTCCTTGCACCCTCGTAACTTCATAAATTTGTAGCATTTTCACTCCAGATTTTCAACATTGGCATTTTTTCAGACCTCCTTATGAACAGTACAGCTGTCATTTTTCACATCCGGCCCAAAATATGCATTTACACATCTGGTGCAGAATACCTCGGTTGCAGTGGGAAATCAATGTTCGGGACAGATTAAGAAAATCATAGTGACAGTGTTCATGAGCAGAGGTCACAAAATGCCTATGTTGAAAATCTGGTGAAATAATTCCACTAAATGACTGTTACACGCATGCATTGCTCAGTTTCCATTTATGCTCAGAAGTTTCAGCATTTTTAATATTTTCACTACAGATTTTTCAACATTGCCATCTCTTCACACCTCTATGAATGGTACAGCTGTCATTCTTCACATCCTGCCCGATTTGTGTTTCCATGCATCTGGCCCATAATGGCACGGTCATGTGGAATCTCAAATTTTGGGACAAATTGCCATAATCATACTGCCACTGTTCATGAGAAGAGGTCCCAAATGCTTTCATGAGGTGGGGGCCACAAAATGGCTATGTTGAAAATTTGTACTGCAAATACCAAGAAACACCCGGGGTATTACGTTTTCTAACCATAACGTCCCACCCTATACAGACTGACATGCATCAGGAGTGTGCCTTTCAATTGCTGACTGTAATGCTCATGCCATTCCAACCCCCACCCTGCAGCCACTGACAGGCATCGAGCTGTGCCTTGGACTCTTCAGCCCCAGAGTTCACTCCTTTCTATTTTGCACCCATTTCAGCCTATGTCCTTATGGAGTGGGGTGACTGTAAAGCCAAACACCCCAAGGCACACCTCAACACTTGGCAGTGTCTGCAGGATAGGGTGAGGTGAAATGGCATGAATGTTATGGGCAACAACTCAAACGCATACCCCAATGCCTGTTAGTCTCTGCAGGGTGGAGGTGGGGTTGGCATGAAATTCAATACTTCACTGCCATTCCTACTCTGCATCTGTCTAACTCCTGCATTTCCAATGCTAATACCAGCAAGCAAACATTCAGCATTGACAAATGCTTATTTTTCATGCCTTTCAAGTACTTACAGGTTTCTATCATGTCCCCCTTACCCTTCTGTCTTCCAGCGAGTACATGTTGAGCACTTTCAACCTTTCCTCATATGGTAACTCCCCTAGTCCCATGATCATTTTTGTAGCCCTATGCTGCATCCCCTCCAGTAATCGCACATCCATTTTGAGGAATGGGCACCAGTACTGTACACAGTATTCCAAGTGTGGCCTCACCAGTGATCTATACAGTGGCAGGATGACCTCTCCCTTTTGAGAGGTGATCCCTCTGGCAATGCACCCCAGCATCCTATTTGCCCTTGCTGCAGCTCTCCTATATTGTGCAGATACCTTCGTGTCCCCTGTTGCTATTACCCCCAGGTCCCTTTCCTCCTCTGAAACCATTACCTGCACTCCCCCCAGCCAGTAGCTGTTCTTGGGATTTCTGACTCCAAGGTGCATGACCTTGCACTTCTTAGTGTTAAACCCCAACTGCCACTCCCTAGACCAGTGTTCAGTTTAGCTAGATCCTCTCCGAGTGCCTGCCTCTCTGACTCTTTGTCTACTTTTTCACAAATCTTAGTGTCGTCCGTGAACAGGCAGATCTTACTCTTGACCCCCTCTGCAATGTCTCCAATGAAGACTTTGAACAAACCGGGGCCCAGCACTGAACCCTGCGGTACTCCACTCATTACTGGCCTTGGCTTGGATGTCATCCCCCTTAGAACTACCCTCTGTTGTTTCCTCTGCAGCCAGCTCTCAACCCACCCCACCAGTTTTTCCCCTGCTTCCATGTCCCTCAGCTTACTCATCAACCTCCTGTGCAGCACAGAGTCAAAAGCCTTGCTGAAGTCCAGATACAGGACATCCACTGCGTGGCCTTTGTCAACCGCCCTAGTGACCCAGTCGAAGAAGTTGATCAGGTTAGTTTGGCAACATCTTCCCATGACAAACCCATGCTGTCTCTCATCCTGCAGGCCATTGCTATCAAGAAAGGTTATCAACCTCTCCTTCAGAATGGTTTCCATCAACTTCCCCACTATGGAAGTCAAGTTCACCAGTCTGTAGTTACCCGGTTGGACCTTGGGTCCACTCTAGTGAAGGGGCATCATGTGAGCCGTCCTTCAGTCCCTGGGTACATTTCCCGTCTCCAAGAAGGTGTTGAACTGGTCTGTCAGATGGTCTGCCAACAATTTGGCCAGTTCTTTCAGGACCCTTGGCTGTACACCGTCCGGTCCTGGTGCCTTGTCCACCTGCAAGCCTTTAAGGCCCCTCAGAACTCTATCCTCTTGGATGACCTCATCTGTTATCTCTGCCCCCCCACCCTTGCCCACTTCGCCCTGTGATATTGGGCCATCCCTTTCTTTTGTGAACATCGAGCAGGAATACTCATTGAGTGCCTCTGCCTGATCTTCCCCTTGTTCCACCCATCTTCCCTCTCTCTTGATTCTAATGATGTCATCCCTACAACTTCTCTTCTTCCTTATGTATTTAAAGAATTCCTTTTCCCCCTCTCTGATCCCCTGAGCCAACTTCAGCTCCTTTGCTGCCTTGGCTGCCCTGACTGACCTGGTCACCTTCCTAGTTGCCCTTGAAAACACTTCTCTATTCTCCTCACACCCAGATTATTTGAACTTAATGAAGGCCAATCATGTTCCCTCGCCTTCCCCTCCACTTCCTTACTGAGCCAGCTAGGTTTTTTTGACCTGGACTGCTTACTCTGAGATTTGGCATATGTGTTTGTGGCCTCATTTAGCCCCTTCCTAATGATTGCCCACTTCTGTTCAGCATCCATTCCTGAGTTAATTTCAGCTAAATACTCCTCTAGGACACTGCCCATTCTGGCAAAATCTGCCTTCCTGATATCCAACACTTGGTCTTAATGAACAAACATGCAGTCCAACAGTTGAAGAAATCACTCTAGAACCCCAAGGCATTCCCCAAAAATGTTAAATATTGCAGTTGCAAGCACTCTCAGCCTGGGAGCCCTTGACTGGGCAGACAGCTCTTCTTTCCTCCAGCAATCGTGGTTGGACAAGCCAGCTGGCAGCATACCATCTTCACCCCACAGCAAGCTCTCCTAGCCTGGGAGCCCTTGACTGGGCGGACAGCTCTTCTTTCCTCCAGTGGCTACAGCTCCATAAACCAGCCATCAGTGCACCATCCTCGCCCTACCTCAAGCACTCCTAGCCAGGGTAAGCCTGCCTGTTTAACCAGGACCACATCTTGGGGCTCTGATTGGCCGGAGCATTTTCCAGCTCGTGCCCGATGTGTTGCTGCCTTATGTCTCCATCAGTGATTGGACCCAGTTCTCCCACATTGATTTCTACAGCTTTTCCAAGCCTTCTATGGCTTTTTCTCTCTCCCTGCAACTTTCTTTGGGGCTATACATATTTGTAAAAGAATGGCATCTCAATTGTACTGCTGCTGTTTATCTTTACTTGCCTAAGGGGAGAAAAACTGTGCATGTAAGTGAGGGGATTGTTTTGATTTTTAACTTGGAACTGTATAACTTTGCACCTCTGCCCTCTCTGTCTCTACATAATCCCTCACTTTTCATCTAGCCCACCTCCTTCTCCACCCTGGCTTGCTGATGTCTTACTTTTAATATCTTTCTTTTGTGGCACCTGACCTATTTAGCCATTTACCTTGGCGTCTGGCTGCCCGCCCACCTCCCTCCTTGCTTAATCTCTAGCCCTTTGTCTGTCTCCCAGCCCCTGATTTAGGCTTTGCCCCGTAACTTTTTTTTTTAAGTAACTCCCACCTCTTCTCTCTTTCCCAGGAGCCCTTGACTGGGTGGACAGCTCTTCATTCCTCCAGTGGCTGCAGCTGGACAAGCCAGCCAGCTGCACACCATCCTCGCCCTGCTGCAAGTGCTCCTAGCCTGGGTAAGCCTGCCTGTTTAACCAGGAGCACATCTTGTGGCTCTGATTTGCTGGAGCACTTTCCAGCTTGTTTTCAATTGTTTCCTGCCTTACGGCTCCGCCATTGATTGGACCCAGCTCTCCCACATTGATTTCTATGACTTTTCTTCGCCTTCTGTGGCTTTTTCTCTCCCTGCAACTTTCTTTGATGGCTATACATATTTGCAAAATAGCAGCATTTAAATTGTACTGCTGCTGTTTATTTTTACTTGCCTAAGGGAGGAAAACTGCTTGCATTTAAGTGATTTTTTTTAACTTAGAACTGTATAACTTTGCACCTCTGCCCTCTCTGTCTCTACATTGTCTCTTGCTTTTCTTCTAGCCCCCCACCCTGGCTTTCTGTCTCTTACTTTAACCTCTTTCTTTTGTGATGCCTAACCTTTAGCCATTTACCTTGGTGTCTGGCTGCCCGCCCCTCCCTCCTTGCTTAATCTCCAGACCTTTGTCTATCTCCCTACCCCTCTCCCCCGATTTAGGCTTTATCCCTGTAACTTTATTTTTAACTAACTCCCACCTCTTCTTTCTTCCCCAGGAGCCCTCGACTGGGTGGACAGCTACATAGAAACATAGAATTTGATGGCAGATAAGGACTGCTTGGCCCACCTAGTCTGCCCATTTTCCTACCTAACAGATAAGCTGCAGATCCTAGTTAACCAACAGCTTACTTCCTCCTACCCCCCCAGGACTGCCTTATGCCTGTCCCATGCATTCTTGAATTCCCCACTGTTCTTGACTCCATGACCTCCACAGGAGGCTGTTCCATGCATCCACAACCTCTCTGTGAAAAAATACTTCCTCACATTACCTCTGGAGTCATTCCCCCTCTATCTTCAAATTGTGCCCTTGTTCTGCACACATCTCTTTTCTAAAAATGCTACCCTCTTGGACTTTGTTGATTCCTTGAGGTACTTGAAAGTTTCTATCATGTTCCTCTCCCTTCTTTCCTCAAGGGTATACATATTAGCTCCTTTAGCCTTTCTTCAGATGTCTTCTGGTGCAGACCCTGCACCATTTTGTTGCCCTCCTGGACAGCCTCCACTTGTCTATGTCTTCATGAGATGGGGTCTCCAGAACTGCACACAGTACTCAGATGGGGTCTCACCAACTGTCTGTAAAGAGGGATAACAGCTTCCTGTTTTCTACTATTGATGCCTCTTTCTATGCATCCCAGCATCCCTCCAGCCTTCCTTACTGCCTTCTCACATTGCTTGCCCACCTTTACTTCATCTGATATAATTACCCCCAGGTCCCTTTCTATTTTTACTGTTGTCAGTATCTCACCCCCCATTGTGTACGCTTCCCCTGGGTTTTTGTTTCCCATGTGCATTACCTTGCACTTCTTTGCATTGAATCTGAGCTGCCATACATTTGACCATTCCTCCAACCTTGCCAAATCCCTTCTCCTCCTTTCCACTCCATCTTGTGTATCAACCCTGTTGCAGATCTTTGTGTCATCTGCAAAGAGACATACTTTTCCTTCAGTTCCTCTGCAATGTCACTTATAAAGACATTAAAAGGACCCGGTCCAGTACTGAACCCTCATGTACCCACTAGTAACCCTCCTTTCTCTTCACTGTGTACTCCATTTACTACTACCCTTTACAGTCCTGTTGTCTAGCCAATTTTTTATCCAGGCTACCACCTTGGACCCACTCCAAGGCTGGCTATCTTGTGTATTAATCTTTTGTGTGGGACTGTATCAAATGCCTTGCTAAAATCTAGGTAGGCCATGTTCACAGCCCCTCCTGGTCTACTACTTTGGTCACCCAGTCAAAGAAATCTACTAAATTAGTCTGACTTTAACCTTCCCATCGTGAATCCATGCTGCCTTGGGTCCTGTGCCCACTGGCCTCTAGGTACTCAACAATTCTTTCCTTCAGAAGTGATTCCATCATTTTCCCTACCACTGAGGTCAAACTAACTGGTCTGTAGTTTCCTGCCTCTGTCCTGCTCCCACTTTTGTGAAGAGGAATCACATCTGCCCTCCTCCAGTCCTCGGTACCACCCCATCCTCCCATGATTTGTTAAAGAGAGTAGTCCATGTGTCACTAGTTCTACCCTTAGTTCTTTAGAATTCTTGGTGAATCCATCAGGCCCCATTGCTTTTGTCCACCTTCAATTTTATTAGTTCTTTCAGAATTCTTTCTTCTGTAAATGGACTGGTATTGACCCCATCTTCAGAGTGTTTCTCTTGTTTGGTTTAGGTAACCCCTCCTCTTCCCTTTGTGAGATACTGAGCAGAAATATTAGTTCAGTATCCCTGCTTTTTCAATGTCACCCCTCTACCCACATTCCCTCCCTTTATTAAGCTTCAGTATGCCTCCTTTGGTCTTTCTTCTCGCCTCCTAATGTACCTATAAAAGGTCTTATCCCCTTCCTAACAGAATTGGCTATCCTTTCCTCGGTTTGGGCCTTTGCTTCTCTGACTGCCTTCCAGCTCTTTCTGCTTTAACTGATAAAGTTCTCTGTCCTGCTCCTTCTATGTTTCCTTATATTTCCTGAATGCTGTCCTTTTCTCCTTAACCTTCCCTGCCACCTCTTTTGAGAACCATAGTAGTTTTTCCTTTGTTGTGTTTTATTGATTTGCTTTACACAAAGGCTTGTTCCTCTGTGATGGCTGTTTTGATCACTCCCATTGTTCCTCCACCCCTCCTTCTTGCCTGTTTGCTAGTGCTTTTCTGAGGCACTCTCTCATTTTCCCAAAGTCAGCCTTCCTAAAGTCCAGTACTCTTGCTTTTGTATGGCTTGATTGTATGGCTGTGTTTATCGTGAACCACACTGTTTGGTGGTCGCTTGTTCCCAGATGGCTACCCACTTCTAAATCTGAGATTCTTTCTCTGTCCCCATTTGAGAGTACCAGGACTAAGATTGCTCCCTCCCGAGTGGGTTCCAATACTAGCTGTCTGAGGCATGCCCCCTGTAGGGCATCAAGAATGACCCTGTTTTTGGATGTGCCTGCAGCAAAGGTGCTCCAGTTAACATCTGGCATATTCAGGTCCCCCATCAACAATATCTCCCCTTTTTCTGCCATTCTAAGAAAGCCTTCTATCATTTCCTTGTCCATTCCCTCCCCCTGAGATGGGGGTCTGTATACAACCCCCATGCGGATTGTGGTGCCATTTCCTATCTCCAGGGTGACCCAAAGTGCCTCATCTGCTCCCTGTTTACTCTTTAGTTCTGTTGCTTTGATCCCTTCCTTTACATAGAGAGCTACTCCTCCTCCTCTTTTAGCTTCCCTGTCCCGCCTGTAGATTGTGTATCCTGGTATGTTGACATCCCAGTCATGGTTCTCTGTGTACCATATTTCTGTGACTGCCACAATATCCAGGCAACCCTCTTCTTTCCTCCAGTGGCCGTGGCTGTGCACCATCCTCTCCCCACCACAATCACTCCTAGCCTATGTAAGCCTGCCTGTTTAACTGGGACCACATCTTGGGGCTCTGATTGGACAGATCATTTTCTAGCTCATGCCCGATTGGTTGCTGCCTTACAGCTCTTCCAGTGATTAGACCCAGCTCTCCCACATTGATTTATACGGCTTTTCCATGCCTTTTATGGCTTTTTCTCTCCCTGCAACTTTCTTTGGGGCTATACATATGTAACCCCCCACAAGCTACTTTTTTTTTTTTTTTTACATTTTTTCCAGAGTGGCAGGTGGCTCTGGTCCTTCTATGAGGGCTTGTTCTCCTGTCCCAGACACCCAGGCTATCATGGAGTCTGCCAGCTCAGTTTTTTTTTTCATTTTTCTCCCTAGGCCCCATGAAACATGCAATGAGCAGAGGGACTGGGCTCCACTTCCATGGAGGCAGTTTTACGCCCTGGATGTGGGGCCCTCCCCATTCTGGTGGTGTGTATGCACTGACACCCAACCACCACAGGATGTCAGTCAAACAGCATGCTGCACTGCCCCCCCCAGAGGAAGGAGAGCTGTCTATGGACTCTCGAGCCTTCCTCACTCCTGCCAGCCACCGAGTGACCCAAGTCTGTTCCCGAACCCAGGTCGCTGGCATAGCATGAGGTATGGTGTCCAATGCCACAACCCTCAGTGCCACCGGGCTGGTGCACTGGCTGCTTTTTAACTAGTTAGCACCCCCCCATTAAAATCTGGAACACTGGTACCCACATACTGACATACCATTTTACTTTACAGACGGTATGTACCACCCTTGGCATTAGGATGTATACATGGCTCATCTTCTAGAAGAAGAGAGGGGTGGGGTACAGAAACAAACCTAGAAGAACCTTGTATAAACAACACAACCCAGGTCCTGGGTAGAGGTGCTAGGCATATGCTAGATCTAACATGCTGATGGTACTCCAGTAAATCCACACAACCAGAAACAAACGGAATGTCCATAACAGTGACTGGGATTGTACAGTATGACTTTATTAAACAGATGGAAAATTAAAGCAGAAGTGGACCCCAAGGATCTGTCCAGATGGGACAGGTATATTTCAAAAACTTTCCTTGCATGTGGTACAGTTCATGAACACACAACAGAAAACATCTTCTTCCCATTTCCCAAAAGGTGCATTAGTGGACACCTGGCCACGCGCCTGAACAGTTTTCTCCCATGTGTGTCATTTAGTGAATCTAAGCAGCACACTCAGAACTCTTCTTGAACATAGGTGCAATAAGTGAAACTCAACCACACACCTTAACCTGCAGCTTGGCCCTCGCCCAGGTATAAACTGGTGCCCTTTATGATCCAGGAAGCCCTGCCTTGTAAGCGCTTAGATGGCATTCCTCCCACCCTTTGCCCCAACCAATAGTCTCTGCCATTCTTCAGGGTTACACCATTGAGGCCCCATTCCCCACTGAAATGCTAGAAGTCCCACACTCGAACTTCGTCTCACACTGGGGTGACCAAAGAACAAAACTGCACTCACCTGGGTGAACAGTTTAAAAGTACTTTACTTACTTGGGTGAAACTAGGGGCACTGACAGGTGCAATCCAGCCTTATCTAGAGGCACACACATCCCAAGCTAACAATTCCCCTTAGAAATGTGGAGATCTGGTCTCCTAGACCAGTACTCACAAAGGTTGTCCCATCCACAGGGCATGGAACAATGAAAAAAAAAAGGAAAGGCACTCTCCTGGGTTGCTGGTCCCAAACAATCTATTTCAGGTCCTATCCAAGGCAGCTGAAAACACCACAGAACATTCAGGGGATTGCCCCTTGAGTCCACTGAAAATAAACAGTTCCTTCCACTTCACTGGGAGTAGAAAATCAGGAAATCCTGCTGTAGCACTGGTCTCCACCACTCACTGGAAACTGAAAATGTCACTCCGCAAGGGTGAGGAATCTTGGGCCCTCACCTCAGAACCCACTGCCAGTCCATCTGCCACACTCACCTCCTCACTCAAGCTTACTCTACCAGAAACCGAGCATTCTAAGCAGGGCTGGCCTTAACCATTCTGGGCCCCTGTGCAGCCCCCTGTTAGGCCCCACCACTCCATTCCCTGTGCCCCCCTCCCCACATCCAACATTTATACCTTACTAACCCTCCTGTCCTGTATTAATAAAGCAGTACCAGGTCTACTAGTCTAAAGAGCATTTTTTAACTAGTGCCATTGTTTGCACTCAATTATTTGACTTACCATTGGAAATGAATCTAACTGAGCCTGGAGACAGAACTTAAGTAAGTACAGTACTGCTACCATATTTATTTCTGTAAGCACAGGGACATCATCATTGGAGACTCACACCTCCGATAATCCGATTTGCAAACAAGTTAAACAATATAACTTTTCTGCAGGTGTGAGTGAGAGAGAATAGAGAGGATTATCATGGGGCACCAGTAAAGCTGCCTTCAGTCAGGTTTTTTACCTGGTGACCAGATTTTCAGGGTCCTTATCAGGAAATCCAATTTTGCTCTGTGCTGCTGGAGTTTTTGAGTCATTTTGAGTACTTTTGAAAAAGATTTTGTCATATCATTCATTGTTTCAGCTATACATGTCTAGGTTACAAACAAGTTCTCTTGTCAATATAGCCCTTTGCTTGTGAAAGCAGTCAGCCTGGGAGGTGTAAAGTATTGACATTAACACCGTTAGCACTAACTTAACCTCTTCTTTTCCACTGCATCTTAAACTGGCATATCAGCAAAGCTGCCCCTACCTTCTGTAACAGCAACACAGCCAGTTGTCTTCCACTTTCATTTGCTGGCAAACATTTTTATCTCTAACAGAATTCAGGCATTTTTAAATGTTTTAGATTATTTTGTTTTTTTTTCCTCAAGAAAAAAGTATGGGCCCCCAAGGTGTGGGGGCACAGCTCGCACCAAGCTAAGGCCAGCCCTGATTCTAAGCTCCCCAGAGCAGCTGTCCACAGAGTGTGGCTTATACTGCTGTGAGAGGTCTGAATGACCTAATCATTCTTCCCTCAGGCCAGATGAGTAAACAATGATGTCATTACGTAAGAAGTCAATAATGTGCTTCCTACCAGCTGCCTGCTGCCTTCCTAACAATAATACTGATATGATTCTAGTAACCTCAGGAGACTGGATGGTTATACATATTTGAAAAAGAACTGCATTTAACTTGTACTGCTGCTGTTTATTTTGACCGTCCTAAGTTGGGAAAACTGCTTGCATTTAAGTGAGGGGATTGTTTTGATTTTTAACTTGGAACTGTATAACTTTGCACCTCTGCCCTCTCTGTCACTACGTAATATCTCTTGCTTTTCTTCTAGAACAGTTCTTCCCCCACCCTGGCTTTCTAATCTCTTACTTTTAACCTCTTTCTTTTATGGCACCTGACCTAGTCATCCAGTTACCATGGTGTCTGGCTGTCCACCACCTCCCTCCTTGCTTAATCTTTAGCCCTTTGTCTATCTCTCTGCCCCCTGATTTAGGCTTTGTCCCTGTAACTTTATTTTTTTAACTCCCACCTCTTCTCTCTTCCCCCAGGAGCCCATTGACCAGGCGGACAGCTCTTCTTTCCTCCTCATGGCCACGTGTCAAGCTACAGCCAGTTGTGCACCATCCCACCCGTACCAAGCGCTCCTAGCCTGGGTAAGCCTGCATGTTTAACCGGGACCATATCTTGGGGCTCTGATTGGCTGATTGGCTGGAGTGTTTTCCAGTTCATGCCTGATTTGTTGCTGCCTTATGGCCCCTCCAGTAATTGGACCCAGCTCTCCCCCACTAAGAACCATACTAAGAACAATAAGGAGCAAAAAGGCCATTAGCTCATCAAGCTCCAAGACTACATATAGTCTAAGGACTTTAACTGCTCCTTTGCTATGGTATGCCTTGCCCTGTGCACTATAGTTCCTGTTTTATGCCTCTTCCCACTGTCTTTTCACTAGCTCAACTTCTTTGCCAGCCCACCCTACAATACCCCATCACCCTACTGTTTTCTATCTTTGACAATCTTGCCCTTGTCCTATACCATTACTATCTGGAGATTTCACTCCCAGCATCCTAGGTGCTCTCCCATCTCTTGTCAATCCTCCTGTGCTCTTCACTTTTAGGCCACCTCCACCATGGGTAATCTAAGCTGGCTAATCTTGCTGGCTTGCTCTCTTCTTTGTTACTGCACAGACCAGTTTATTGCTGCATCTATACGCTACCCTCCATGTAACAGTAACCCTCCTCCACCATGTCAAATCTGGCCAGAACCCTCTTATGTGCTCTTATACATCCCTTGTCTTCCCAAGTCTGGCACTGCTCTAGTTGGTCTCTGGCTTCACAAACTACTATGTGTACCTCATGTCTCTTCTGCCTCAGATTTAATTTCATCCTGTATCTTGTCTTGGGTCCATTTATCCGTTCTCCTACTTCTGGTCTGTGCTGGGGACATTGAGCTTAATCCTGGACCCCCATGTCCTACTCCTGTCCTCCCACCCCTTTCTAATACCCCACACCCACCTAAAGGTTAAAAGCAGCACATAGGAATATCCACAGACTCCACCCAAAAATGGCTGCATTTGAGATGTGGACCCTACAGATGACCCCTGACATTTTATGTATGTCTGAATCTTGGCTCAAGCTGACTATCAAAAAGCATGAAGTGGCACTTCCTGGTTATAACTGTTCCAGAAAAGACAGAGTGGACAAGAGTGGTGGAGGTGTTCTGATATACTCATGGTCTGATCTGGACGTTGTCGAACTCTTTAATCCCAACACTGGCTCAACTCCTGTAGCATCACTGTTCATTTCCCTAACCCTTGGAAATGTCAAAAAACATACCATTGGGTGTGCATACCTGCCCCCGCCCCCACCAACAAGGCCTCCCTAGGTCTCTACCTGTTTCTAACTTCCCTACCCAATATCGCTCACCACAACCTTATACTCTGTGGTGACTTCAACACTGACTGGCTTAACAGCAAACACAGACAAACTGCGTACATCACTTGCTGACTCCAGCCTAGTACAACTCATTCAGGATCCAACGTGTATCAACATCAAGTCCAGAAAACACTCCCTAATTGATTGGATGGTCACTAATTGCCCTCAGAAAATCAAAGCCACGGGTGTCCTCTCAGATGGTATAAGTGACCATTCCCCTCTTTTCTGCATCTGGAGGAATAACTGTCCCAACCCCCTCCCAAGATCTCTCGGGTTTGTGACATGTAAAGGTTTGATGTCAGCAGCTTCAATAACTCCATCTATAAAGCTGACTGGTGTCCTATTAAGACCCTCCCTGATATAAATCAAGCCTTGGATTTCTTAATTTCCACCCTGTCTTGCATTATCGATAACCATGGGCCACTATAAAAAAATGTAGATCCAAGGGTGTCAAGGCTACTTGGCTCACTAAGGAAATTAGATTACTTATGTCCCACCATGACAAGGCTTGGTAGACCTATAAAAAAAGTGAACTGTCCTCTGACTGGCAAGTCTATAGGCAATTCAGAAACAAGTGCAAAAACTCCCTCCATAAAGCCAGATGCCATCATTCAAAGCTCTACAAACCAAGCACCTTTGTAACCCTAAGGAATTCTAGCGACAGGTTCATTTTCTGATAAAAGGGAAGGCCACTGAAGTCCCACGCTCTGTCACTGCCAATTACATCACCCTCACTGACCCCTTGTCCATCACTTCAGAGTTTAATGATTTCTTTATGGATTTCCATAAA
The DNA here is from genome assembly GCA_016271365.2 of Neoceratodus forsteri. Classification (NCBI taxonomy): domain Eukaryota; kingdom Metazoa; phylum Chordata; order Ceratodontiformes; family Ceratodontidae; genus Neoceratodus; species Neoceratodus forsteri. The sequence goes on along the minus strand of JADMNL010000035.1, from coordinate 23,584,697 downwards.
TACACCTCACTGTTTGATAAATCATCCTCCCCCACCCAACCAATCCCACCTGAACACCCCCTGGGATTGACCTGCTTTCCACCTGAATCTGGCATTCCTCAAAGAGGTCTAGAGGCTTCTTGCTAGTTTAAAAGCAGAGAGGTCTCCTGGCCATGACTCTCTTGAGCCTAAATTTCTTAAACTGGGTGTTCAAACCCTTGCTCACCCTGTTTGTGATCTCTGTACCCAGTCTTCCCTCCCAAGCACTGTACCGGATAAATGGAAGGTGGCAGTAGTCGTTCCTGTGCATAAGGGGGGCCCAATACCATTGTCGAAAACTTTAGACCTATTTCCATACTCTACCCTCTGGCTAAAATTCAAGAGCAAATAGTATATAACCACCTCCAGGACTACCTAGAACATCACAATCTACTATCCCCCTATCAACATGGTTTCCATAGGAATCACAGTACCCTTACCATCTTAATAAATGTGACCACAGACATATTCCAGGCAATGGACCAGGGTTCTGCCACTGGTGCTATCTTTGTTGACCTTACAAAAGCATTCAACCTGGTGAAGCACAGCCTTTTGCTCCATCAGCTCCTTGCTCTTGGTCTGAACTCCAGTGCTCTGAATTTGGTCAAAAGTTATCTATCCTGCCATTTCCAAAGAGTCACGTGGGCTGGTTCCATCTCTTATCTCAGACCTATAACCCATGGTGTTCCACAAGGCTCCATTTTGGGTCTGATAATATTCTTACTATTCATCAATGACTTACCTAGCTTTTGCGGAGGAGCGTCAGTACACCTCTATGCTGATGATGCAATCATCTTGCTCTTCTCCTGACTTTGATCAAATTAATAGAGATCTTGCTTCTGACCTTGCTTCCCTTGAGGGCTGGTTCAGGTGTAATCAACTTCTGAATACAAATAAAACTAAAAGCAGGCTATTCTCCCACCTACCCCCACTCCATGCATGCTCTCCTCTCTTAGCATCACCTTTCTCAATGGTGATACGCTTGAATCTGTTCATTCCTTAAAATACCTGGGCATCACCTTGGACTCCTCACTCTCACAAAAAGCTCATGCCTTCAATGTCACAAAATCTCTGAACCAGAAACTCAGGCTCCTTTTTCATATCTGTCCCTTCCTCTCCACTGCCTCCTGCCTTAAGATTGCTTTTTCAACCCTACTTCCCCTCCTGGCCTGTGGTGCTCCTTTACTGATTTCAATGAATTCATTGGCCCTGTATCTCCTCTTCCAGGCTTATCATAGGGTGGGAAGGTTTGCTTTGTGGGTCAATGCCTGTTATCACCACTGCAACATCCTCTTCTCACTTGGCTGGTTACCGTACAAAACTAAATTGAGGAATTCCTCCCATAGCTTCATATTTAAGCTTGTCCATAAATTCACTCCTCCTTGCTTCAGTGAGATTATACATCTCAGACATGCCTCTCACACCTTCAGATCTGCCTCCCTCCCCCTTCTCATAAAGCTTAACCTTCATCTTGCAATCACCCGCAGGTGATTCTCCTATGCTGCAGTATCTGAATGAAGCTCCATTCCTACCTCTGTCTTGTCCTGCTTCTCCTTCCCCATGTTCCAAGCTACTCTGTATACCTCTCTCTCAGCCTCTGTATCATGCTCCTGCTCCCGCTGATACCTCTTTTATTTTTGACTCTGCCCTTCTCCTTCTCCACTTCCTTCTTATCCCCTTAGCCTTGCCCCTACCCTCTGTCCCTATCTACTTGCACCATCTGCTTATTTGCCTTTGCCCCTCCATCCCACCCTGCCTTGAATCAGTAATCCTTTCCTTTAGCTTTAGGTCCTTTTAGTTTGTAGTCTCAATTCTGTTTTATGCCTTGTAATTTATGAATTTATTGAAATTTACATATCCTCCCCAAGTTCTGCAATATTTATGTATAATATTTTGTACCTTTCTCTTGCTATGATGTCAGTTTTTATCTTGATTGCTACTCTTTTTGTTGCACTGTGCTGCTTGTACTTGTTGAAACCATGGGTCGATCCTGAAAAGGGGACTGTTATTATCTCAGTGGACTTACCCGGTCACCAAAATTCAGATAAATAAATAAACTCTCGCACCCTGGCCAAGCTTACATTGTCTCCTCACCACAAGTTCAGTACAAGCCATTATACAGGGAAAAATAAAGTGAAGCAAGCAGTGTGGAGTCCAAATCAAAAATATTATTTTCACTGCAGATTCAGGAGCTAAAAGTAGCCACTGTTCATATCATGGTTCAAGATATTAAAGCAAGAGTTCCCATTATGGTAGCTTGAATCAGATCTACAACTGATCGTCAACAAAGATTTTGTAGAACGACTGAACAGCAAAACCTTTTGCAGGCAACATAAAGAATATCACTGCCTACCATGTTTTCTTCAGGAGGCTTTGCTCCTGCTCCCCCCATGCAGAGGGCTGTGCCCCCACACCCTCCAATGAATATTATCAACTCCAAGTTGGAGCTGATTAGGAAAGGGGGTGAAAGACCACCTGAAAACAATGCCATACAGTGACATGGCACTGTAGTCACTGTGGTCTCGGTCTATGTTGAAGTTTAGACACAGGGGTGGTACACCCCTTGAATCATGCTATAAGTAAAGTTCAAGAAGGAGAATATGTAGAGCAGGATCATGTTCCAGCCATGGGTAGGGCCCACACCCTGCGGGAGGAGACCTCCTCAGCCCAGCAATTACAGGCTGAAAATGGAGAAATCAGGGAGCTGCAACATTTTAACTAGCCATGAGTCCATGAATACTCCACATTTCCTCCCCTCAGTTCCCTCCAGTAACCCCACAATGTGGATATTGCACCAGTGCTCCCAGTTTTTGTGGTCATCAAGAATGTTCTTCAAGGATTCGATGTCCTTGAGGGCTTTCTGAAGGGAGGGGGACATTTGGTTATGAGCATCCTCCTGAGTGCTGATCCGGGCCTCCAATTCCTCCAGTCTGCCTACATGTTTTTCCAATAACTCCCCCATCACGTTTACCACCTGTTGGATGTGGGACAGCTGGACACCCAAATTCTTAAATATGGCTTTTATTTGGGTGGTAAAATCATATTTTAAATTCTTGATAAGGGTTTCCAAGGAGGAGCTTGAGGATTGTTGTTGAAATTACATTTGAGGATCTGAATCTTGTGATTCCTCCATGGTTGTGCGTGAGGCTGCATGGGCGAGAGGCGACTGTAGGCCCAATTTCTTGGTAGCTTCTGATGTTGATTGAAAATTGAGCTGTGACTGCTTCTTAGATGATTTTGTATTTGTTGCCATGTAGAGCTTATCTACAGTCCATTTCTTGAGGAATATAGGTCAATTAGTGCAGGATGGCTGAATATTGGAGAAGATGGTCCCAGAGCTTCAAATTCAAGCGTCCATCTTTCAGCTCAGCTTGGCCATACACCCCTACCCAATTTGAACATTATTTTCCTACTATGGTCCCTCAGGATGACAGGCTGGTGAGTGACTGCCTTCACAGCTGAAGACAACATTGCTCCGTGGTCCCCTATTAGGGTGTACATTTATTTAGTTTTAGTGTTTTTTTTTTGTTGACTGGAAAAGAAAGACTGGGAAATTCTGCTTATTTTCAGCCTTGTCCCGGGGTGGAGGGGTGGGGATACAGAATGAAAGCAACTGAAACCAAACCAGAATAAGGTATTGGTGGTATTGTCAGTGAACATAAATGCCCAAAGCCGTGGCCATCCCACCCTAAGAGATGAGCTAAACTTCAAATTTTAGGAGTGGTGCGTAGGTTAACAAAAGTCGTGTAACAAGTAGGAAAAGTGTTTCAAAAGGTTTATTTTAACTAGAGATTAAAATATATGTCCATCAATGTTACAGACCACAAACCTGAGCACCAAGGATTCTGAGAGGGATCTGTAGCAAATTATGGAGTGATTTTAAATCTGTTTTTTCACATGTTTATTTGCTGTTTTTCTCTTTTAACTAGGATATCAAAGATTTCACAGACAGGTAAGTGTTACCAACTATATAGTAGTTGTTTCACTGTTACTAATCATGGAGAGGTTGGTAGTGCAGAGAATAAGCGTAAGGTAGGCCTCCAAGCAGGCTTCAAGCCTTACCATCTATGTTTCAGTGAGTCTTTAAAGAGCTACTGACACCTCAAAGAAAACTCTGAAAAACATAATAATTAGGTACAATTCAGCTTGCATTCCATGTGTATTCTATATATTTCTCTTCCTCATTATTTATTACTACTTAAGTTTTCAAGACAACATTATTTTTATCCCTTAGAGTTCCCTTAGAGTGTATCTGACTTTATAGCTTACTCCCTACTTCAAGTCATAATTCTCTTTTATGACATCACAATCTGTTGCCATGGGAGTAACTGCGATGTCACAAGAAGTGCATTATGACCTCAAGTAGGGAGAAAGAAACAGGAATAGATTAACACTTCAGGAGCAAAGATCCTGTTTTTATGCAAATTACTTCAGCAATAGATAATGAGGAGGAGGAGGAATGCAAAACAAATGCAAAATACAAGCTGAATTGTGTCTAAATACTGTGGTTTGTTAAAATTCTGTTTAAGGTGTCAGCTGTTCTTTAAGAAAATTGAATTAAGGACTAGGCATGGCAAAACGAAGTGTGGAAAATATGTGCACTACAGTGTATAGAAGTAAAATTGTTCAAAGTGATAGAACTAGAAACTTCACAGAAAGAGATGAGAACAAAGTAGCAGAGGCAGGCTTTTAGAAACAGAGCATAGTAACTTAAGAAGTAGGAGACCACAGCAAAAAGGATACCTCTCTCCAACTTCATCAGTACAAGCTCTTTATAAACTTGTTTAGTAATGGTCTTGTTGATATAATGGACATTGAGTAAGTGCCCAGAAGGGTGTAGCATGGATCTACTTTCATTCATTCAAACTCAGTCTGCAGGAAAGCTACGAGATGTTACACCTGCAGGGAATCTTGCCACCTTATCCAAGAGTGCAGAGAACCTCTTATGTAACAGTACCGCTGTAACTTACTTAATTATCCTATTTTTACAGAGTGATCCAGGAACACAAGGATCCAGCCTCGGTATCAGCTGTCCTCTCTCTAGGGATCTGGGACAAGTACTTCCTGTTTGCTGTTTGGAAACAAATGCTGAAAATCATTAACCCAGGTACATCAGATTGTTCCTTGTCATCTGGTGTTGTGTTACGCTGCATTTGTCCCAAGTACTGTTATCTACACATAATCTGTTTTACATTATTTTATTTATTCATAGATAACCAGTTAAGGCCCACAAGTACCTGTTTTCAGGGGTGACCTGGGAGCACTTGGGTGGTTATGTGATTTGCTCAGTCACACAGCATATAAGTGGACAAGTGGAGGTTGTGGGAATCAAACCCAGGTCTGTTGGTGTCAAGCCCATTCACATCGTGTTACTCTAACCTCTAGGCTATACTGCCAGACCTCTGCCTATTGCATTGTTCTGTAGTTGTTATCTGGCCAGGCATTGTTAAGCATGAGTCTTAATTACCCAATCCACCTACTGAATAAACACTGCCAAAACTCCCCACTTGTACTGCCTCCCTAGGGAGCTTGTTCAGTAGGTTTACCACTCTCTGGGTGATGAAATACTTCTTCACAGTACTTCTAACTCTGCCCCCCCGCCAAGCTTAGAGTATACCCTATTATCTACTGCATGGAACAAACTAGAAAAAATTTCCCCTAATCCACTTCATTCTACAATTCATAGTTTTATCTTGGGACAGAAGAAGGCCAAAACCTAGCAAACTGATCCCCATTCCCAAGCACTTAACTAATTCACCTTGGAGCAGGATCTTTTTAAATTGCTTTTCTGTTTTACAGTCCCATACTTTGTTGTGGTAGGGCATTCCATAATCTGACCACCTTAGTGTGTTAAACTATTTTATTTTTTAACCCTTACTAGATCTGTACTGTAAGTGCGACCTGTGTCATCGAATACAGTGTGTGTCCTCTTTAGTCTTTAGACTCAAGCAATTTCTTAGCTGCTTATCATCAGTGATATCTTATTGGAGAAGTACTGTAAATCTTGTCTTGCTCTTCTCTCAAAGTTAAGAAGTTCTGATATCCTATACTTTGAGAATACGGTTGTCTATGTCTCTCTATTTCTAAATTGTTGTTCCTAGTTACTCTTTGCTAGTTGGAAGATTTCCTGCCTGACAGTAGAGTGCAATGAATGGAACAGTACGCTACGCTAAAGCTGACAATCCAGATCCTTTTATTATTGTTATTATTTGTATGCATTTGTCTTACCAGGAAAACAGAGAAACATAGAATCTGATGGCAGATGAGCAGACTGGATGGGCCTTGCGGTCCTTATCTGCCGTCAACTTCTATGTTTCTGTTTCTATGTTTCACTTGGCCCACCTAGTCTGCCCATTTCCCTGCCTAACGGATAAGCTGCTGATCCTAGTTAACCAACAGCCTACTTCCTCCTACCCCCCCACTAGAATTACCTTATGTCTGTCCCATGCATTCTTGAATTCCCCCACTGTTTTTGACCCCATGACCTCCTTAGGAAGGCTGTTCCATGCATCTACAACCCTCTTTGTGAAGAAAAACTTCCTCACGTTACCTCTGAGCCATCCCCCTCTATCTTTAAATTGTGCCCTCTTGTTCTTGCACATCTCTTTTTCTGAAAGATGCTACCTTCTTGGACTTTGTCGGTTCCCCTGAGGTACTTGAAAATTGCTATCATGTCCATCCTCTCCCTCCTTTCCTCGAGGCTATACATATTAAGCTCCTTTACTCTTTCTTCATATGTTTTCTGGTGTAGACCCTGCACCATTTTGGTTGCCCTCCTCTGGACAGCCTCTGCCCTGTCTATGTCTTTGTGGAGATGGGGTCTCTAGAACTGCACACAGTACTCCAGATGTGGTCTTACCAACTGTCTGTACAGAGGGACAACAAAGTCCTGTTTTCTACAGATGATGCCTCTCCCTATGCATCCCAGTATCCCCCCAGTCCTCCATACTGCCTTCTAAAAAGCTCAGTTGAGCAATACTCATTTATGAGGCGGTCCTGGTAGGACAGCCAGCAATGCAGCAAGTCATAAACATGGCAAATCACTGAGTAAAAAGGCAACATACTGTATAAGTACAAATTACAGAAGTCAATACACAGCACAGTAGCATGACATAGATAAAGTTATGAAGGAGAAGCTAGAGCATAAATATGAAGCATAATATTATAGCTAGGTGCCAAAAGCAAAGCAGGGCTCACAGTAATACCAAAAGTAGAGGAAGCAATATGTGGCAATGCAAACATATAAACATACAAACATACCTGTTTGCCAGCAGACGATCAATAAGGGCCATCAAGACTGCCTGATGTGGAACCCCATGTACATGAGATTACAGTGGGCCTCACCCTCTCCCTTTTAACGTTTACCTTCTCCTTTTCCTTGTCTCACCCCCTTTTGAATCCCCCAACCATCTTCTGACTGACAATCTGTTTTATTTATTTTGGGACTTTTTCTGTAGCGAAGGGACCGGAAGCTGACATACTTCATTTTGCGAAGCTATGTAAAAAGGAGAAACAACTGGGGTTCATTGTCTGCAAGCAGTGGGAGTGGAAAGCTGCCAGGTTTTGCACCAGCCAGTTTTTCTGGCTGGAAGGTATTTTACTGAGCTTGTGTTGTTTCTTTTATTACACTGTAGCTACAAGTGAGAGGAGGAAGTCCTGAGGGGACTACATCTGCTGAGACACCGCAAACGTGGTACAGTTTAATTATTTTTAGCAGACTACCCTAGTGATTATGTTGGCACATTAGTCCCTGAGCCATTGCCTGATCTTTTCAGGGCAGGACAAAGCTCTTTAATTTATTTTGGGACATTTTCTGTAGTGAGGGGACTGGAAGCGGGTGGACCCACTACTTCCGGTCGTGGCGCTATATCTCCTCACCATGGTGAGCGTTGGTGAGCCCAGCAAAGATGAACACAGCAAAGGCAACACAGTTAAGGCAATAGCTGTGTCTGCTGTGTCAGTCAGGGAAGAGGGGAAGGGGGCACCAGATGATAACCAAAAGGTAGGGAAACAAATAGGAGATGTTGTTAACTGTGACCATGGAATAAATGAATGGAAAATATGTGGAGTGTGCAGCATGAAAGGACTAAAGGAACAGATGGGCAGTCAGGCATGCATAAAATGCATGTATATTAAGGCATTAGAATATAAAGTGAAAGCCTTACAGGATAAGATGCAAGTTCAAGCAGGCATAAATGATATAGACAAGTTTGTGCAAAATACAAAGAATCTGTTAGAAGAAAAGTAAAGAGAACAGCTAATTAAGCAATCAGTAAAGGCCTTAGTGACAAAAGAAAAGAGAGAATGGATGACTCAGGTCCTGAAACTACAAACGAAGAGGAAGAGGGATGGTATAATGTTAAAAGAGGTCCTAGAGAATGAAGAAGAGATAAATCTATCAAACTAGAACTTAGAAACAGACATAGTGATCTGGCAATGGAGAATGATGATGATACTCAAAGTCAGGATGATACCCCAGATACCAAGTCAACCACTGCCCAGACATGTAGTAATAAAACAAACTAATGTTCATTCTGTAATTAGTACAGAAATGGGCAGCTGCCAGATATCAGTTCGATCTAGCCAGAACACAGAACAAGGAGTAAGCACGCAAACTGTATTACAGCAGGCTGCACTGAACCCCACTTATAGGAGGTAGGAAGAACATACGTCTAAAAAAACCAAGCCACCAATTATTTCATAGACCTCAACTGGACATCAGGGACATAAAACAGCCTGAAGAAAGTAAAAATGACATAGCAGTCATAGGCAACTCCGTGTTAAGGGCAGCTGACAGAATAATCTGTAAGAACAGAAAAGATCAGGTTATGATATCCTGCCTACCTGGAGTAAGGATAGCTGATGTCAAGAAATAGCTTCCAGGGCTTTTAGAGCATACAACAAATCCACTTGAATTCCTGCACATAGGAACAAATGATGCTGGGAAAAGGGGGAATACATATATTCACAGGGATTTTGAGGAAGTGGGAAATGAGCTAAATAAGAAGAATTGTTTGGTGGTCATATTTGAGATCTTCCCAGTTCCACGGGCTGGTACACACAAAACCAATGAATTAATAAGACTAAATGGATGGTTATAAAGGTGAAGCAAAAGAGAAAATTTTGAGTTTGCGGAGCACTGGCGTAGATTTGATAATGCATATCAACTTTATGCCCCTGATGGACTTCACTTGAAAAAAATGGCACTAAGGTACTAGCAGATAGATTAAATGCCAAAATCAGCAATATTTTAAACTAAATGGGGTGGGGGTGCAAAGGAAGTAATGCACCTAGTAAAACACCTGATAAGGTAGTGCAATCAACTAATTGGAAAACACTATTGCTAAATGCATGAAGTCTGAACAATAAAAAAGATGAATTGGAGCTTATTCTAAATAAAGAAAATGCTGCATTATGTGTGATTACAGAAACCAGGTGGAAACAAGCATTTGTCAGTGCCGAATGTTGCTTGCATATATGTGCTGTTTAGGTATTTGGAAGTGAACGTACCATGCCTAAGAACTTTCAGCAGGGGTTGGAAGCTCATGCTGCCCGACTGTAGCCCATTTTACACTTTTCTCCCCTTTGCGGAGTGCGGGCGTGCAGTGATGCTTAGGCATAGTGTGCCAAGGTCTGACACACTCCGCCCCCTTTACTACACCACTCTAGCAGTGCCCCCAGTCATCACCAGGGGCCACTACAGAGTGGAGGAGTCCCTGGATCATGCCCCAGGATAGAAGAGGAGTCCTCCGGACACTCAATCCTATCCCTCCCCTGCCGACCCCTGGCGACCCAGGCTCGCATCTGAACCCGAGTCGCTAGTGTGGCGTGAGGTGTGATGTCCAGCACCTCAACCCTCAGCACCAGTGGGCCGGCAGTAATGCTGCCTTTAATACTCCCCTCCCCTTCCTGCTCCAGTGTACCCTGCCCCCAAATACAAGTCACTATTCCCCCCAGACCCTACCCCAGTTAGTCACTAACCCATAATGTTTGGTGTGGCACCAATCCCTCAGCCACTCGTTGAACTCTTCAAGCCTACCTGTCCTCCCCATGCTTGCACATGGTACCGGCAGTACCTCCAAGAATGCCACCAACTTGCCCACCCCCTGACATTGCTTGCCCAACTACTCAAACCTCCCCCTTACTACTTCCAGTGTCCCCCGCCAAGTCGTTTGTGCCCACATGCAACAGAAAATGAGGTTTCTTCCTCCCCCTCGCTGCACGCTTGAGCAGTGCCTGCTCTGCCCCTCCTGCAGTCAACCTGGGGACAGCTTCAACACAAATACAGCTGTGCCTTTCCCCCTTTCTGCTCCATCTCACCCATTTCATTATAGAATCCCCCAGGATGAGTACCCCTCGTCCCCACCCCTTTCCTTCTAATGCCCCTTCCACCACCCCAGTATTCTTTCTTCCCTTTCCCTTACCCCCACCAGCTGCATCCTCTGTGACTTCTGTATCTGTACCCCCTACTTCAGCCTCACCCCTTTTCTCTGCCTTATTCCGCCCATCCACCTTGAGCCCCTTCCCAGCTTGACTACTTCCTACTGGGCTTCCCATGTTGACCTCTCCTCCTCCCCTGTTGATTTCCAACCCTTCTCCTAGCCCTGCTGTTGTTGATTTAGAGCCCCCATTCCCTTCTACCCCGATAGTGATGCCACTCCCATCCTCCCCCCTTCCTGTAGTCTTCTCTTCTCCAGTCACCACCCCCTTCTTCCTTACTAGCCCACCTTCTACCCTTTCGTCCTCGTTATCTCTTCCCTACCTGTTGCCATCCCTCCCATGCCCCGCTTGTCCTCCCCCTTCAGTATATTCCTGCCCCTCCCAGCAGAGGTTCAACTCTATTCCTAGTCGATACCCTTCTTACATGTCTTCCCTATCGGATCCCCTCCTACTTGTTCCCTCCATGCCACCGGTCCTTCCTACCCGCAGCCATCTGCTCTCTCCCTTGGTACTCTTCGTGGTCTCTTCCTCCCTCATCAGGAGGCCTCCCCCTTTCCTCGGTTACCCCTTCCTTTTCATGTCTTTTCTGTTAGTGCCTCTGATACTGGGATCGGTTTCACTTCCTAGTTGGTCTTTCTCCATCCCCCTTTGCCATCCCCTATCCCCGCCCGAGGCCTACCATACTCATCTGCCCTGCCACTTACTCCTCCCTGACCTCCACAGTTCCTCCCTCAAACTAGCCAGTCATCTACAGACCATACAGTCCCCCCATCCTCCAAGCCCAGTCCAGGATCATGGCAGACCTACACCCTGTATACTCCACCACCCTTCCAAAGATGCCTGCCCTATTGACACGTGGCACCTGCCCCATTTTGGCCCCCATCTTATGCTATGGTTGTGTACCCTTCTACAACTGTTAGGCCCCTATTTACTCAAATTCCAGTTCCCCCCCACACTAGTCCCCCTACTACCCTCTTGCTGACCAGGGTAATTCAGTCTCAAATCTCATCCATTAGATACTGTATTACTGTAGCAATCCTAAAGCCTCCTTGTCCATTTTTAACCCCTTAGCTACCATACTTTTTATTCTCAGCTCTCATATAGTTTCACTTAGCCCAGTTAGAAATCCTATTGCATTCTAAGTTTACTCAGCTCAGTTAGAGAAATAAACAGAAAAAATAACTATGTATTATTACAGCAATCATAACAGTATAGCTCAGTACTTAGCTCAGTAAGAGAAATAAACAGAACAACTAAATCTGTATTATTATAGCAATCCTAAAAGTATCCAATCATTCCTTTGTCTACAATCCAGGGACCCTGCTGTAATATAGGACCAGAGGACACTGGGTGGGAGGCTGGGCAAAAAAGTCCCAGCAGAGCTCCATTGAGCTCACTCACTCCCAGTCTCTCACTCGCTCATTCTATTTCTCCTGACACTGCAGGCTGCCCTTTTGTACTGGGCTGCTGCTTGCATTGGTGCCCTTTTCTGCCCACAAAGAAATCCACAGCTGTCCCGACAGAGCTCCGTTGAGCTAGCTCACTCCCCCTCTCTCACTTGCTCATTCTATTTCTCCTGACACTGCAGGCTGCCCTTTTGTACTGGGCTTCTGCTTGCATTGGTGCCCTTTTCTGCCCACAAAGAAATCCACAGCTGTCCCGACAGAGCTCCGTTGAGCTAGCTCACTCCCCCTCTCTCACTCGCTCATTCTGTTTCTCCCGGTGCTGCAGGCTGCCCTTTTGTACTGGGCTCCTGCCTGTGTTGGTGCCTTTTTCTGCCCAAAAATAAGTTCACAGCTGTCCTGGCAGAGTTCCATTGAGGTTGCTTACTCCCCCTCTCTTACTCGCTCATTCTGTTTCTCCCGGTGCTGCAGGCTGCCCTTTTGTACTGGGCTGCAGCCTGGGTTGGCTCTATTTTCTGCCCACAAAGAAATCTGCAGCAGTCCCGACAGAGCTCCGTTGAGCTTGCTCACTCCCCCTCTCTCACTTGCTCATTCTGTTTCTCCCAGCATTGCAGACCGCCCTTTTGTACTGGGTTCCAGGCTGGGTTGGCACCTTTTTCTGGCCACAAAGAAATCTGCAGCAATCCCAACAGAGCTCCAATGACCTCGCTCTCTCCCCCTCTCTCACTCACTTGTTCTGTTTGTCCTGGCATTGCAGGCTGCCCTTTTGTACTGGGCTCCTGTCTGCATTGGTGCCTTTTTCTGCCCACAAAGAAATGTACAGCAGTCCCGCTAGAGCTCCTTTGAGCTTGCTCACTCCCCCTCTCTCACTCGCTCATTCTGTTTCTCCTGCCGCTGCAGGCTGCCCTTTTGTACTGGGCCCCTGCCTGCATTGACACCTTTTTCTGCCCACAAAGAAATCCACAGCAGTCCAGACAGAGCTCTGTTAAGCTCGCTCACTACCCCTCCCTCACTCACTCGTTCTGTTTCTCCTGGTGCTGCAGGCTGCCCTTTTGTACTGGGCTCCTGCCTACGTTGGTGCCTTTTTCTGCCCACAAATAAAACCACAGCAGTTCCAACAGAGCTCAGTTGAGCTTTCTCACTCCCCCTCTCTCACTCGCTTGACCTTAATCTGTCCCAAACGCTGATTTCCCAAAGCGACCGCGTTATTCTAAGCTGGAAGTGCAAAAACACATTTTGGCCAGGATGTGAAAATTACAGCTGTACTGTTCATAAGGAAGTGTGAAAAATGCCAGTGTTGAAAATCTGGCATGAAAATATTACAGATTTTGGCGGTTACAAGTGGGTGTATGAAAACCGCGCAATGTACGCTCGTAACACAGTCATTTTATGGACTTTCATCACAAAATTTTCAACATAGGTATTTTATGACCTCTGCTTATGAACAGTGTCACTGTGATTTTCTTAATGTGTTCCGAACACTGATTTCCCACAGCTACCATGCTATTCTGCACCGCAAGTGTGAAAACATATTTCGGCCAGGATGTGAAAAATGACAGCTGTACTGTTCATAAGGAGATGCATCAAATTCCAGTGTTGAAAATCTGAAATGAAAATATTGCAAATTCATGAAGTTATGAGCGTGCGCAAGGCACGCTCGTAAAACAGTAATTTTTTTTTTATTTTTCCACCAAATTTGCAACATAGGCTTTTTGAGAGCCCACCTCATGAACATGAGCACTGTCATTTCGTTAATCAGTCCCAAAAGTTGATTCCACGCAGTGACCATAAAATCACCTTTTGGGACCAAATAACTTCATGACAGTGGCTGAATTCTTGAGGAGGTGTCCCAATAACCCCATGTTGAAAATTTGGTGCCAAAATTCCCCAAAATGCCTGAGATATGCACCAAAATTGAAAAAAAAAACTATTTATACCATTATACAGCTTACCGGCATTTTTTCAGTTCATAGTTGGCTTTGAAGAGTGCAGACATGTTCCCAGTTCACTGAAGATCATCACGCTAGGCTCCAGAGGTAAGTATGGGTGAGGGGGGTGTGGGGAGGCAGGGTGCACAGAGGGTGGGTGCAGGTTGGGGTTGGGGCAATGGACTCAAAGAGGGACCATTTTCTGGTTTACAGGGTTAAAAAAACATCGCAGGACTTTTTTTTTAAGGACATTTGGCATGCTGGGGTGGGCTGCCAGCATGCCACCTGAGTGATTTTGGGGCTGTGGCTGGCCGGGGGTTAGGCACCCAGCCGGCACACTTCAAGGAAGGGAAGCGGAGGGGGATTTGGCACCCCCCTCATCAGACAACAAATTGGGGGGGAGACATTATGCCAATGGGGAGTGGGCTCCCCCATCAGCAAATTCAGCTGGGAAAGGGGGACTGAAGCCGATGGGGATTGGGTGCCCTGTCAGCACAGAAAGGGGGGGCATGATGCCGAGGGTGATTAGGCACCCCCTCGGCATAGAGCAGAAACTTGGGTGTAGGGACATTATGCCGATGGGGACTGGGCTCCCCGTCGGCAAACTGGGTCATGGGCATGCAAGGTGCCGCCCTGCAATGATGGGTCACTCCTTCATTGCAGCGGAATGGCTGATGCTGCAATGACGAGGTGGCCCCTGATTGCAGCAGCTAAAATGTTTCAAGGTGATGGCACACTGGCTGAACTCATGTCAGCAGCAGTGTGCCGCCCCATTGGGAAAAGTGGGTCAAGCCTCAAAAGACAGTGGGGGCATTGGCCACAACAGTGCCACAGCTCCACAACCTGCTTCTGCAGCAAGCTGCCACAACACATTTCTTGTGCATGCACACAAGCAACATAAAAATATGCAAGTGGGACAGACATCAAAGGGTACCAGCTGTTCAGAAAGGATAGGGAAGACAAAAATGGGGGGAGGGCCTATATGTCCTAAATGACATTAAGGCCTATGAAATCAGTGTTTCCCCTGAACCTGATTTTGAACAGCTTTTACTACAACTAATCCCCAAAGGAGAAGCAGATCACCATAGGAGTATGTTACAGACCACCCTCATTTACTCTTGAAAGAACAATGGATTTTATTGTCCAGATCAGTAACTGAGATCTGTCCAGAAGATTGATGCTCCTAGGAGACTTCAATTTTCTGGGAATTGACTGGAGGTCTTGGCTACCCTCCTCTGTTGTAGAGGCATCATTCCTTGAAGTATTAGATTCCCTAGCACTATTAAATCATGTGGAAGAATGTACTAAAAACAACAATAGTCTGGATTTGGTTATTAGCAATACAAAGAATATAATAGATTATTATAAGATTAGGGAACCTTTATTAAGAAGCAACCACAACATGGTGGAATTCCAAATAGAAATTAACACATGTATTTAACAGGGTGTTGCTAAAATTAAAAATGATAATATCTCTAACTATTGCTATCAGTTTACAGTATAAGCAGAGTAGGTCAAAAATGGCCATAAGGTTAGAAGTACCTGGTGACCTCTTATGAATCTAATAAACTCTGCTGCAAGTGCATTCCACTCTGTCACTACCCTCTCCGTAAAGAAATGTCTCCTGATCTCCTTCTTGAATTCCCCCCACTACTTTATAACTGTTCCTCCTTGTGTTCCTAGTTTCACTTTTGTTAAAGATGTTTCCTAGATCCACCTTGTTAGAATCATTAAGATACTTGAAGATTTCGATCATGCCCCCCACTCCGTTCTCTCTTCTAGTGAGTACATAGTAAAGTTTCTCAGCTGTCCTGAAATGGGCTATCCTGCTATCCCTAAATATCTCTTTAGCCCTTCTCTGCACTGCCTCAAGCATGTTACTCTCCTTCCTCAAATAGGAATTCCAGTACTGTGCACAATACTCCAGGTGTGGCTGCACCATGGATCTATACAGCAGCAGGTTCACTTCCTTTCTTCTGGCTGTGAAGTCCTCCATAACCACTCTAGTATCCTGTGATCTGTTAAATAGGACTGTCAGAGGTGAACCAACGTATCTCCCTGAGCTCTCTCTGTACCCTTGTATGCACCCTGTCTGGCCCCATTGCTTTGCCCACTTTCAGATTAGCAAGTGCCTTCATGAGTCTCTTCTCTGAAAAGGGACTTATGTCTACATCCCCCCTTCAAGGCTCATTTTTCTTTTTTGTGGTCTCTCTCTCCTTACTTGTCCTCTGTGAAGACTGAACAGGAGTATTTATTTAAGATGTGTGTCTTTTCCTCATCTCCTCTGTACAGTCCTCCCTTCCCTTTTTATGGCTGTGGGCAAAGCCTACAGCCATATTTCTTTAGCTTGAAAAGGGGTGTCCATGGAACACATTTTTTAGTAGTTTTCACTGTATCCTTCCATAACACTGCAAATCTCTTTGGCAGTTAAAAAAAATACTCCCTTCTTTCTTTTTAGGGTGATGGACCCAGAACTCTGAGCTGCTTTCCTCTAAGAGCAAATGTGCACACCTTCCAAACAAATCTAAATATTTTTAAAACTGTTCAAGGTGCACAGAAACAACCAGTGTGAAAGTTGTTCAGGACAAATTACCTTTTAAATGAGGGCAGTCACTAATCTGAATTCATTAGATTGTTTTAAATATAGCTATCCAAAAAGTGAAAATTGTGAAGAAAAATGGAAATTGAGGTAATCACATGGTCATAGTTTAAAAAATATAATTAGTGTAACTTAATAAATAGACTCATTGGAAATGTATTTTTGTCCTGAACAACTTTCATACTAATGGGTTATGTGTAATGCTTAGACTTTTAGAGATATTTACATTTGTCTAGTATAACTCCTATGAAAAATGAAAATTTAAGTAATCAGATGGCCATAATTTAAACAATTCAATTAGTGCAGCTTATTGAATATGCTCATTTTAAAGGTCTTTTTTTCCTGAACAATTTTCATACTGGTTTTGTATCTTTAACTTGTAAACTGTTAGAGATATTAACATGTGTTTAGTATAACTCCAATTGTGCTCCTAAATAGCCTGTTTTGCAAATTACTTGTTTATGTGTCCTTTAAGTGATATTCTAAACCAGACCACCTTGTTCATCTCTTGTCATGCCTAATTTAAAGAGGACAGGAATTGATTACTTATGTGCAGCTGTTTGAAATGTCTCTATTTTCATAAATTACATTTATAGGTATATCTCTACAGGATCCCTGTGCCTGAATAAAAGCTGAAGCTGTTAGTTGTATTTGTATTGTTTTCTTTGTATGGACAATAATCTGTGTAGTTCTTTTCATGAAACCAAGAATTTAGAGTTTGACTGTCACGTCATGGTTTCAGAACCATGGGCACTCTACTGATAAGTTTCTGCTAACATTTCTGAAACTGTGAAGTCACAGAAAAAACTTGATGCTGTATTGGTCCTTGTAACGCAAAAACCACAGAAAGAGATGATTTGATACCTTTTATTGGACCAACAGATTCATCACAAAAGAACACATGTGCTTTTAGCTTCTGGATTACACAGAATCCTTCATCAGAAAACACTGGCAGTTGTTTTAGAGGAACATACTTTCTCAAAGCCTAGATCATACAAAAAAAACAGATGAAATGTTAAGGACCCCATTGCTTAAAACTGCATAAAACAAACAAACAAAAAAAAAACATACCTATATAAAGACAGTAAAGGTTCCATCAAAAGAAAGCTATCCCTAGGTCAAATGACACTAACTTGAAAGTTCACTTCCTGAGAAAAGCTATAAACCAACTGAAGCTTCATTTTAAAACCCTCTGTGTATGTCTGTGCTAGCATTAGTAAATGACAAGGATTAAAAACCACATGGAAAATAAGCTTAAAGAGCAACTGACAATTTCAGGAGAACTTTAGCAAAACATAATATTTAGAAAAAGTTCAGCTTGTATTTCACATTAGTTCTTTATTCCTCCTTCCCCATTATTTATTGCTGAGGTCAATTGCATGAAAACAGGATTTTTGCAGGTTCCATGTCAAATGAGTAAAGTTTAAACAGCAAGTTTAAAATGAGCACATCTTATACAGCTATTACAAATAAAGCAACTACAATTGCAGCATGTTCAAGTATAGCGAATGACAATTATAACTAACATCATTTGGGTGAATGTATAGATGCTCTAATGACAATTTGAGTGACAGCATAACCCCTATACATTCACTGCATATAGATGTTGTAGGCAATACCACAAAAATAATCCAAAAGACTCCGTTGTCCATATTCATGAACGACCTGTACAAGCCGCTCAGTTAGATCACGGTAATGCCTCCTACGAGTACCATCTGCTGCCCCCAACACAATTTGCACAATATGGATACTTGCCTTTCTTTCCTCCTCCGGAATACATTTATCCACTTCAGCACAGGTGCTACTACATTACACACAGCTGCAACAGCATCAAGGAGGGGAGCTGCACCCCCTGCACCCCACATTTCTATTATTCTCACTGCGAGATGCTCCTTGACTTAGGAGAAAGTTATATCAGCGATTGCCCAAATAAGTAGGCAATGTAATTACAGTAGCAGCCACAGACACTTCCAGCTATTTCCCGAATTTTTGTGATATTTCCAGATATATCTAATGCTTTCTCCATTTCTACAGTAGGGGCAACAGAGAGAAACTCTTTAGAAATGTTACGAAATATTTGGTAATAGCTGGCAATGTCTGTGGCTACTACTGTACTAGTTCCTATATATGTATTCACTTAATTAGTACTCGCTAATATTGTCATTCATTGTATGTGTGCATTCCCTATACTGACGGTCGCTGTAATTCATTCACCTTAATTGAATCACCCATTTTGAATTACTCCGTTGACATGCTACCTTTTTGCTCCTGAATAGTTCATCTGTTTCTGTTGCTGTCTCCTTACCTGAGGTCATACTGCAGTGCTTGTGGCATCAAAGTTACTCTCATGGCAACAGACTGTGATGTCACAACAGAGCATTATGACTTGAAGTAAGGAGTAAGCTATAGAGGCAGATTAACTTTAAAGGAACTGTAAGGGATAAAAATCATGTATTCATGTACATTTCCTCAGTAATAAATAATGGGGAGGAGAAATCTAGAATATATATGGAATACAAGCAGAATTTTATCTACTTATATTTTTCAAAATTGTCTTTCAGGCATCAGTAGCTCTTTTAGCAATACATAGTAAATAATGTTAAAAGTCGTATACTATGAAAATATATATGTGTTAAATAAAGTATGTTAGAAGACAACCTGCCTAGTGTAAATTAAGCATTCACCAGCTGTTTCACACTGTTGTGTCAATCACATTTTACCAGTGTACTGTTCAGGTACATTTTTCTTAAACTCTATGTACAATACATCCATATTACTGATGAATAGTCAAACTTATACTGTCTTAAACATGACATATCTGCAGATCTGTAACAAGTGACTAGTGTATATGTATATTCAAAACCCAAACCTAATACAAACCCCCTTGTAATTGAGATACTGTTATCCTAATATGTCCATGTATCCATATGTACCTAATCTGCTGTTTTATTAAATAACAGTTCTGTAAATCTAAAACCAAAACAAAACACTACTCACAGTTTCAGCTTTTATTCAGGCACAGTTAAATAGGGATCTATAGAGGTATGAATATAATTTATGAAAATAGAGACATTCCAAACACCTGCACATAAGTAATCAATTCCTGTTTCCTTTAACCCATTCAGACCCATTGTGTGTTTAGAACATTGGAGATAGAACTCCAAACTGCTTTTCATGAGCATCTTCCTAAGGCACTGTTCACTTTTTAGCAAATGTGCACACATTTCCAAACAAAACTAAATATCTTTAAAACTATTCCAGGTGCAAAAAAAACAACCAGTCTAAAAGTTGTTCAGGACAAAAAGACCTTTCAAATGAGGGTAATCACTAATCTATTTTTAGCAACAAATTCTGATGTCACAACAGAGCATTATGACTTGAAGTAAGGAATAAAGGTTCCATGTTATGATAGCAATCAAAAAACAGCAATCGCTATCATAGCGAATGTATATTGCTGAAAAGCATTTTGGTGATATACATTTCTAAGTGACCTGACTTCCGGCAACTGAAAGTGTTTCTGTGGGAGGGGACTGTACCCCCTGCATCCCCTGCACCCCCCAACTAAGGAGTCTTAACTCCAGGTGGGGTGCACATTGAGGAGGTGGGGAAACACCACAGCAGAAAAAGGAAAAACAACAGCCGCAAGCAGCGGCAAAACAATCACCCCCAGCAAGTCCTGAACCCAGTACCTGCTGCACCATAGCCAGCCACCCTCACTACCACACCACAGGGCTGACTCGGTTGCAGTAGGCTCTCCTGTCTATCTGAACCCTCCCTTCTATCATTCCTTGCACCACCCTATCCCTCCCCTTCCGGTCGCTTTCCTCGCTAACCCCTCGCTACCCTTGCAGGGTAGCTGATGATGATAGTGCTCTAAATGAGTGACTGTTTCTACAGTCACTCATTTATAATCACTATCATCACGGGCTACAGGGAGTAAGCTATAGAGGCAGATTAACTTTATACTTCTTATTACTTATATTTTGTAAAATATGGTCACCTTATTACCTGTATTTCCATTTTGGTTTTTACAAAATTCACATTTCTGATTGCAATTAAAAAAAACTATAAAGAATTTGGATTAGTGACTACCCTCATTGGAAAAGCCTTTTTGTCTTGAGCACAAAAATGTAAAATAATGCACTTGGGGCACAGAAATCAAGGGGAAGAGTACTAAATGGGTGGAATGGTACTGACAACATTAAGAAAGAACACATTCAAAAAAAAGCCTTTTACATACAGTTGATTACTGTTTAACAATATTATGCATCTTTGGCTGCCACTGTACATCTGATGCAAATTCATAATCACATTCCTCACTTGAAGCGAAAAGGGGTGAGGATGGAGGCCATAACTGATTCCTTGTTTTTGTGTTAAAGGGGTCAGTTTTTTACAGCAAAATACAAGGAAAGAGGTAATTTTAAAATATGTGGACACGCATGGGAACCACATTTTTTCAGAGCATGCTACTAATGGCAGCTACCATTTCAAGACTGCTACACTGAAAATCCCATTGAATCCTATCAAAAATCTTCTCGACATCCAGGCTGAACAAGACCATGGGAATCAATTGATTAGAGATATGCTGTAATAGTAACAGTGCCCTACGGACATTGTCATGTACCTGCCTTGTATGTACAAATACTGATTGGTCCCAGTCCAGCAAGGATGGGAGAATGCCCTTGAGCCTATGCACCCACACAAACATAAACAATTTAGCATCAAAATTTAAAACTGAGATAGGAAAAGGAGGAAGAAGAAGTGAGGTCCTTACCCAGCTTTGGGAGAGTTGAAATAATGGCATATTTCCAGAATGGCAGGGGAGAATCATCACTTTGAATGAAATCAAAGACTCATAAAAGGATTGGGTTTAACAACAGGAATAACGACTTAGACTTATAGAATTCCCATCGGTATCCACTGATACCAGGGACCTTTCCGGTTTTATCCTCTTGCACAGCTCAACTAGGTTCAGCCTCAGCAATAGGGGATACTAAAATTTGTATTTGGTTCTCAAACAGCTTAGAGAGCATGGCCTTTATTAAAAAAAGAATGTATCTGGGATTGCAGTGGTGGAGACAAATCTGACATGTACAAGGTTGAATAATATGACCAAAAAATAGAGGTGATTTCAGTACTGCAATATGTAATTACCCCGACACAGGGTTGCAGAGATAGGTAACTATTGCAGCAACCCTTGATCCATTCAAGCAGCACATTAGATGACGAGTGCCCCATGGTCCCTCTCAAATGCCCTCTGTTGGAAATAAAACAAAGCATGCTCCACTTTCTGATCCAAGTACTTTGGGATCTGAGCTTGTATCTCTAGCAGGGCAGATTTGCCAGTGCAGTCCCCTAGCTGCCAACAAGACTGATAGGACTGTAAAAGGGAATTCAAATCTGAAAGACCCTTTTCCTGATCTTGATATTGGGCACTAGAGTAGGCTATAATTGTACCATGCAACACAGCTTTTAAAGTATCCCTTAAGATGTTTGGTGTACAACCCTTGGCATCTTTTTCACTAATAAACTGAGGAATCAGATTTAAGCCTGTCCACCAAAAGTGGGTCATTCAATAGACCAGGATATAGTTGCCAAATAGGCTGCTTCTCATCTGGACCCAAAGCAAAAGAAGCAAATACAGGGGCATGATCAGAGAGAGATGTACAACGTGATGGTGCGCAGTGTTGTGTACTTATATGCTCAACCAATGTAAAAAGGCAATCCAAACAAGTGAACATACCATAACAGGGAGAATAATGAGCAAATATTTTAACTTTTGGATGGGTGAACCTCCAGATGTCTATCAGGCCTAATGCAGGCAATGTTTTAACAAAATATTTAGGAGATGCAGAGCGATGAGAAGCCATAGACACTGAGGAGTCATAGTCAGGTGATAGTGACAGATTAAGGTCGCCACCCCAGAGCACCTAGCCATGAATATGATCCAGCAACACTGTGAAAAATTAAGTAAATTCCTGATGAGGAGAGCCTGGAGGAAAACAAGTGTTAACAAGAGTTCCAGGATGTCCATTTAATGACCCCGTAACAATTAAATAACACCACACAGAATCACTCTGTGAAAACCAGAAAATAAATGACAGACCCCTACCACACAATAACATGACCCCTCTCCTTCAGCCTGATTTATGGGATGAAAAAAAAAAAGTTGGTCAAAATCACATGTACTAAATTTCTGGTGCTCCTCATCAGAGAGATGTGTTTCCTGCAGAAAAATTAAATCAACCTGTTGATGTTTAAAATACTGAAGTAAATGAAAATGCATAATCGGATTATGTACACTGTTTACATTAAATGATAAAATCTGTATAGAATGTTCAGTTCAGTTCAGTTTGTTTACTGAAAAAGTATGTATTAAACATTTGCTACACACAATTGAAATAAATCTACTTCACACACATTAATACATAAGTACTAAAATATTAACTTCCATTCCATTACTATAAAATACGACAATTTCTATTGTATACTCTAGATACAGTTTCTCTTAATTTTTAAAACAGTCTGGCCTGGATATTCAGAAATGCGCCAGAGCCCAGCGCAAGTCCAGCACAGCGCAAGTCCAATGCGCACAAGCGCAACAGGAGTAATATTCAGAGAGTGCGCATGCCATAGTGCACTAGTGCAACCCGGCTGAATATGGCACAGTTGCACAATGGCACAACTGGCAATGTGCCATGGTGCAAGGAATGGTGCTCCATGGCGCAAGAAGAGGTGCACCATGGCGCAAACACACACAGCTGCACCACAGCAGCAAAGCAACGGGGGGGCATGGCACAGAGAAGTGACCCACGAACAGAACCAGGGAGGCACAGTGACAGGCGACAGGAGGCCACCACCAACAGGGCACAGCAGGGCATGAACAGGCTCCCACACCCCCGCTCCCAAGCACAACAGTGGCATCGTAGTGAGGCAACAGTAGAAGCCAATGGTCAACCGAGGGCCACCAAGGGGACTGCTGTAGGCTGCATGCCGTGTCCCCCAACACAGCCAGACCAGAGCAGGACACACCCAGGACCATGCAGCCAAGCACACACACACACACACCCACAACACACCCCTGACAGGCCTCCCATGGGCACCCACATGACACATGCACTGACCTGGGGGGAGACCTCACCAGAGTGGGACACACCACGGCACACAGCAGGGACCAACAGCAGCACAACGGGCACCCGGACACATGCACACTACATGGACAGGCACTAGGCCACTGCAGCATGGCGCCGCATGCCACCTGCAAAGCAGATGCTGATATAGGCAGGTGAGGCATAACAATGTATTAAATAACAGAACAGCCAACTATATGCAAATTAATGGGGGAGGGAAGGCATAGGACTGAGAGTGATGGGGACAGGGAATAGGGACTGTACAGTGGGAAGGGGGACTGGTGGGGGAAGAACAGCAGGGGACACAGGGGACGGTATGGTGGAAATCAGTAGCAGCCACGCCGTGCCACCCCGCATCATCCATGGCATCCGCCATCAAACACCCACTAGTGTATCTGGATCACTGCCTCCATCATAGTTGATGTTATTAAAATTATCTGCCGCAACAGCCGGCAATACAGGGGCATCCTCCTCTGCCTCTGGACACCTAGGAGAAGTGATAGGACAGTCCATCAGTGCAGTGTCCCACAGAACCATGCCCAACCACTGCATGCATAGGGCAGTGGGAACACCACCCCTGAGGGTCTGCACAGGCCACCTGCAGGGGATGCACCTACATCTGCCAGAAACACGGAACATCACTACAGTGCACAATGGTTGCACCTGCTGCACAGTAGCCACCCGACTGCACAATGCCAGTCACATGGCACAGTGCCCATGCAGTACCACAGCACCGACAGTGGCAGCCAGGTGCACACCCACCCCACCAACAGCTGGCACAAGTGTACAATGGATGCGCCACAGTGGTGGACACCAAGCACAGTGCAACACACCCAGCCCACATGGCACACAGCACAGGTGGCCATGTCCGGACCCATGACCCCAGCAACCCACAATAGATGTGTGGAGACCCATGCCAGTGCCTTCCTGCTCTCTGTGGCCCCACAGGTGCTGGGGCCACTCTGGTGACACCTTTGGGTCCTGCTGCATCCTGCTGCCCTGCTGTGGTGGTCGTGGCAGCTCTCCACCAATCTTCAGGGCCTGGGAATGGATCAAGGACAGAAACATATCAGTACACAGCCACTGGAAAGGCCCCCCCAGCACAGTGTGGTTCCCTGCCTGGTGCAGTCCACACAGTGACACAGCAACACAAGCGGTGGTGGGTGATGCTTTCCTGTGATGCACACGATGACAGCCCACTGCCCTGTGGGACATGCCAGGCAGCCCACAGTACACCACAGTACAGCACAAGGGCACACATTCATGCTGGGCCTACTCACCTGGCTGTGGCACATGCCCACACCTGACACGTGCCTTCAGGCATCAGAGGGGACCTGGATCCCTCCGCAGGAGGTCCCCATACTGGTGCTGACACTGTTCACTGGTTCTGGCCACCCCAGTATGCTGCACTAGTGCAGCAGCAATACTGTCCCAAACAGTGACACTGGGCTGCTGTAACGGGTCCTGACCATACAGCTGGAGTGCATGGGGTTGGATGCAAGCCACGAGGTTGGCCAGCTCCACCTTCATCCAGTTGCTCACACAAGTAGCTCTCTGATACACCATAACACTGCTGTGAGCCATGGTGCAAAATGGCACCCATAGCTGCACGTGGCAACAGCATGCACCAGATGTGCAGGCCAAGGGGATATGCACTGTGCCTGCCAATCATGCAACGGCGTGGATGTGTGACATGTGCATGGCTTGGTGAGGTGGGGCTATGTGTGTGGGTTAGTCAGGGTCAGAGGTCACTGCAGAGGTCAGGGCATGCCACACGCACAGTGCACTGACTGCGCAATAGCAGCCATGGTGCACACACTGTGCCATGAATGCTATTACACAGTCGGTGCACTGTGCACAATAGGTGGTGGTGCACCACATGGAGAATGTGCACAGTGCCACTGTGCACTGCACATGCATGCCAAACGCACCACGCCATGCTCTGGCACATTCAACTGACTTGCTCCGGAGCACTCTCAATGCACATGGTGCAAATACGTGATATTCAGCCGCCACATGCTAATGAGCTCATCAGCCAATGCGGGGGTGCAATGGGGGAATTAGCATATCATTACCGTTGCTCAATAGCACATTTGCATATGATGCGTCATAAAAGTGCCACTTAATGGCACTGCCTATCGACCGGTATTGCATCCTTGTGAGGTACATTGCGCATGCTGCAAAAGCACACTGAGCACAGAGGGCACAGCATGGGGGAGGGCACTGGGAGCTGCAGCCACTGACACACTGTGCTATCCATTAACACTGGAAGCTACATGTCAGAACCTGAGGAGGTTGGGGAGCATGGGCCTGCCTGCAAGCGCAGGCCCAACTTCATGAAAGCAGAGACAGATGCCCTGTTTGAGGCCTACCTAGACACGGAGCCACTCCTGAGCAGTGCCATGGGCACACCACAGACCAGGGATGGGGCCTGGGTGGAGGTGGCCAACTGCGTCAACCAGCAGGGCAACCACTAGCGGTCGGTGCAGGACTGGTGCAAGAAGGTGGGCACCAACAGGAGGAGGATAAAAGAGAAGGTGGCTGCCATCCGTGCAGCCCAGACTATCACCAAACGGGGGCCTGATGATGTGCCACTGCTCACGGCGCAGGAGAAGCTGGTGGCAGCCACCTCGCACAGCAGCACTGTGGAGGGTGTGAATGGTGGTGGATTCTAGACAGGTGGTAGTTCATCCCTGCATGGTACGTATGGCGGCAGCGTACAACATGCTGTGGCACGATGGGAGGGCACATGTGGCCACTGTTTCACTGACTCACCTTTTTGTCTTCCAGCACCGGCATGCCTGCATGCAGAGGATGGGGTGCTGGCAGCAGCTGTGGAGGCAGGTACAGCCCCGGATGACCAGCCATCCACCTCCATGGGCATCTGGGGGCATGGGAGGCCTCAGCACACCACCACCACTGTCCAGCCAGATGTCCTGGGCATGGTGTCAGATGAGGCCCTGGATGCGATACTACAGGATGCCAGACATGGTGTCCTGTGCATGGAGACACAGGTCAGGGTGGGGTCCAACACCGATCATGACCTCACCATGAGCCTGGGCAGCATGGGTGGTGTTGTAGAGGGGAGACACCCATACCAGGTGCGTGCA
Organism: Neoceratodus forsteri; assembly: GCA_016271365.2. NCBI lineage: Eukaryota > Metazoa > Chordata > Ceratodontiformes > Ceratodontidae > Neoceratodus > Neoceratodus forsteri. The sequence goes on along the minus strand of JADMNL010000035.1, from coordinate 23,558,069 downwards.
GCATGTCCAGTGACCTGTCTGTGGGGGACCAGCTGCCTGCCACCACTGCAGGTGCTGTCGTGTGCACTGCCACAGCAGTGCCATGCAGTGGTGGTGGTGGTGTGGCTGCACAAGTGCTGAGCATGGGTCGGTGGATGGAGGGGCAGCAGCAGCAGGCTGCTGGTGCCACAGGGCAGCCAGACGCAGGATCCACTGCCGGGGTGCCAGGTAGGGGCACACCCCAAGAGGACCCCACTGTGCAGCATCCACCTGAGGGGGGGGGCTGTGCAACATGGCTGGTCACCACTGGAGGCTTGGCGACCTGCCCAGATTCCCCAGGATGCTGACCCAATGGCTGAGCACACCCGTTTGCTCCATCCTCCATTGAGCAACAGATGCAGGTCACCACTGGGCTGCATGCACTGTGTGTGGAGGTGTGCCAGCTGGCTGAGCAGTGTGAGAGGGGCATTGCATAACTCCTGGAAGGGATGCAGTGCATGCAGGAGGCCTCGATGGCATCCATAGATCGCATTACACAGGTGGTCTTGGATGGCTTTGCACTGCTGGCTGCCACAGGGCATGGCCAGCCACCATGTACCCCACACAGTGCATCACCCACCCCATGTTCCTGGTGTTGGGTGACACCAACACTGCCGATGCCAAGCTGTGCTGTTGGTATCCCAGGCATGTGTGGGGCGGGCCTGTTTGGGCACCTATGCACCCCCACGTGGACCCGGTCGCAGTCCCAAGGGTCGATCCCTTGGTGGTTGTTGCAAACACCCCCTGTCACCGGTGAGCAGCCCGTGGCTGCTGATCGGCCCCAGCGTGGCTGCCCTCATGCCTGTGGTGGTCAGAGATTTGTTGCGGCTGCCCTGATGTGCAGCCCACCCCGTCCCCAGTCAACTTTTGCTGCCCGATGCGTGCATGGGTGGCATGTGCATATGCATACTACCAGAGTAGCACCTGTGTGTCACGCCGCCTGTGTGCATGCTTGCGTGGCCACTGGACCATGTGGCATGGGTGTGATGAGGGCTGTTCTGCACTGGATGCGCCTGTGCACTGGTGCTATGCATCTGATCCTCACCACGTACCAACGCTTGGGAGTGTGTGTGTTGCTGTGTGCTGCTGTGTACTGTTGTGTGTGGTGGTGTGCCACCATCCCCCATGACCCTGCACCTCACCTCTGTGTGTGCATGCCCATCGCATCATTGCCCCTGTCTGTGTGCTGCACCTGTGTGTGTGGCTCCTGCATGTGTTTATTGCCACCTACCTTGGTGCACCATATGCTCCTGTGTGATGGTGTTGCAGAGTTGTCAGGCCTGCCTCATCAGCCGTGGATCCCTCCACCCGGGGGGGGGGACTGTTCACCACCCTCTGGCACATTGCCTCCATTGTCCCCACTACTATCGCCCTCATCAGCCTCGACAGCTATCCCACGGTCAATGGCCATGTTGTGCAGTATGCAACAGGCCAGGAATAGGCCACAGGCTTTCGAGGAGCTGTACTGTAGGGCACAGCCAGACCTGTCTAGGCAACAGAAGTGTGCCTTCAGCATTCCAAATTCATGCTCTATGATGTTCTGTGTGCTGGCGTGTGCCTCGTAGCATTCTTTGGCTGGGGATGATGGGCGCTGGTAGGGGGTGAGCAGTCAGGGCCTCAATGGGTAGGCGCTGTCACCTGTGTGGATAGAGACATGGTTAGCCCTTTGGCTGCCCTTGCTGTGCCCATTACCTGCCCAGGCACCTCTGCCTGCTTGCCCACCCTACCCACCCCCGCTCCATGGCCTGCTCTGCCCGGCCACCCCTTGCCCATCCAATACTCACCCACTAGGTGGCCTGTGGGATATCCCCACATTTCAATCTATGGCACAGCATGGAGCTGTGCCAGATGAATGCATCATGTGCACTTCCAGGGTGTGTGGCACAGACATTGGTGATGCACCCCGTGGCATCGCACACCACCTGGCAGTTGATGCTTGGGCTCCCCTTCCGGTTGATGTATGCTAGGCCCTCAGGGCCAGGTGGCATGCGGATGCCCACATGGGTGCAGTCAATGGCCCCAAGCACGCCAGACATACGTGCTACCCTGTGAAAGTCCTATATGTCTGTTGTACACTTGGCCTGTGTGCTGGGGAAATGGATGTATTCCGAAGCATGTGGCTGCAGGGCGTTGAGGAACTGTGTGAGGAGGCATGACGTGGCCGACTGGGTTATGCCTGTGCTGTCCCCTGTTGGTATCTGGAAGTGTCTGTGGTGAGCAGGTACATGACTGCTGTGACTTTAGTCTTCACTGACATTGCATGATTCCGTCTAGTAGGTGCCTGCATCTCCTCACTACACAGCTCACAGAGCTGCCTCGGAATTGCCTATTCAGGTGGTAATGGCCCACTATCTCCATGTCAGTGAAGTTCTCGAATGTGGTGCAGGCACGGTATCACCTGTGTCGGGCATACTGCCGACGGACCATTCCTCGACCACGTCACTGTTCCGCTTGCCCCCTCATACCCCTCATTACGGCCTCCATAATGCATGGCACACTGTCCATGGCCCCTGTTGTCTCATCACCCCATGGGCGGTTGGCTGCTGGGTGTGTGGCACCCTGGTGCACCACTTGGCATTGTGCCTGCTGCTCCCTCTCATTCTCACTGCCCCTTCTCCCTTTTCAGTGCCACCTGTCACACTCCCTCTGTGGTTGCCTCTGTCTGTCTCTCTCTGTCCTTCTTTCCTTCCTTCAGTCTTTCTTTCTTTCTTGTCTCTCTCTCTCTCTCTCTCTCTCTCTTTCTCTCACACTGTCTCTCTCTCCCCCCTTCCCTCTCTCGCCTGGCACAAATACTGTCCATGTGCTTGCGCCCAGTTTTTTATATCTCTAGTCTGTTTGGCGCATCTTGCATTTGCTTCCCACATGCACCATGGTTCCACGGTTCAATATTGCACTGCGCTGGATATGCATGGGCACGCCCCCTGCGGTTGTGCCTGCATTCATTATCATTGCACTTTGGTGCATTGGTACTTGCACTGTGGATTGGCTCCTGCTGAATATGGCTCCATGGCACAGTTCCATACTTGTGCAAGCACAACTCAGTTGCACCATGCACAGCTGCTTTGAATATCTGAGCCTCTTTGTGCAAAGCTTGCTACAGCAAAAATTTCTACTGTTAAAACCGGACTTAATTTTTCAATTTTCTCATCATTTCCTAGAGATCTTATCCTGTTGAAAATTGGATATAATAAGTGTTCCCTCTTTCCCCTAAACATTGGGCACTCTAACAAAACATGTTTAGGTGTGAGTTTGCTCATTTCCACACAGCTACATAACTGATATGATATTCTTGGGTTAATTATCCTTCCACTTGAAAACATTCCTAGTCTTAGTCTTGTCATTGCCCTTCTGTTTTGCATTTTTGCAAACCAGTATATATCTTTCCATCTCAAAGATATATTTTATTTTCCTATATATTGTATAATCCCATGCCTCCCTAATGTTGCCAGAATCTTGCTGCATGGTTATATCTAGTCATCTCTGGCATGCCATATTCCTAAATCTTTCTTGGTCTGTTTGATCTTTATAAATATAATCATATGGGAATCCCATTTTATTCAATTCATTGTTTAACGTTTTAAACCAATTACTGTTATTCCTTCCCATTTCTTGCTTTGCATCCATCCAACACTGATGTAATAAGCTATCTTCTGGGGTGGACGTTATTTTCTTACAGAAATTAATACACTTTTTTTTATGTTGATTGGTGCATGCACAAGAAACATATTGCGGCAGCTTTCTCCAGAAGCAGGTTGTGGAGGTGCGGCACTGTTGTGGCCAATGCTCCCACGGCCTGTAAAGGCTTGGCCCGCTTCCCCCAATACTGTGGTACTCTGCTCCTGACACTAGTTCAGCCAGCATGCCACAACTTTCTAACATTTTAGCCACTGCAGTCAGGGGCCACCTCATCATTGCTGCTTTATCCATTTGCTGCAATGAGGGAACGACCCGTCATTGCAGGGCGGAACTTTGAAACATTAATATTGTTTGTGAACCCGGTGGCGGCTTGCCGCCATTATCACAAACAATATTAACTATTTCTGCCGAGGGGTGCCCCAATCCCCGGCAGCATGTGCCCCACCGTATTTGTTTGGCAACGGGGTCCCAACCCTCGCTGGTTTGGTGCCATAAGATTTATGTTGCTGATGGGGGAACCCACTCCCCATTGGCATTATGTAACTCCTCTTATGTTGTTCACAACGGGTGCCCAATCCCGCCGCATAATGTAACACCCCTCCCCTTTCTTGTGTGCCAATGGGCTGCCCAATCCCCTGTTGGCTACAGCTGGCCCCCAAAAGAAGTCTCCATTGGCACACTGGGAGCCCACCCTAGCATGCCACATGCCCCTGTAAAATGTAAAAACGGTCCCACGATGAAATTTTTTTTAACCTGTAAAAAAGGAAACGGTCCCTCGGTGGTCTGCCTGCCCCCCTCCCACAACCCACATCCACCCACTGCGCACACTGCCTCCTCACACACCCCTGACACCATTTTTTATTTTATTTTATTTTATTGAAATCTAGGATTACAAATACCTTTGAGCAGGAACTGCTCATTTACAAAGGTTCCTCATCGAAGGAATGGGGGTATACATACATACAAAGGTCAACATAGTAATACATAGTTACACAATAAAAAGTAGTAAGAGACTGAGGCTTAGGAAATTCCAGTAATTCAAAATATGCCAGATGTTAGGTAGCATGACATACCAGCCGAGGGCAATCTTAGAAATAAGTGCTGCAGGTGAGAGGGGGTATGCAGGCAGGAAAGCCTTTGTCAGAGGGTAGAGGGTGAGGGTAAGAGCTCTAAAGGGGAGAGGGGAGGGATAAAAGTCAGGAAATGCCTGGGGTGGAGGAAAGGAGAGGGGCAAGGGGGTAGGCAGGTAGGAGGGGGCAAGGCGGGGATAGGTAGCTGTCAAGACTGAAGTGGATGGCAGTGAGCGGTGGGCCCCTGATTAGGCGAGGCAGTCACAACGACTAGTTGAAAAGAGCTGAAGTCAGAGTCATCTCTTAAAAGGGCCAAGAGCAGCAGAAGTAAGAGTTTCTTTGTTGAGAGTATTGTACCACTGTGGTGCACTATGGGCAAAGGCCCTCTGGCCCAAGGTAGTCCGGCATCTGGGGACAAGGAAGGTTAGTTGTTGTGAACTTCTAGTTCGCTGGGTGCTGTGGTGGTCAATAAGGAGCTTTTCAATGCCCAGGGGCATGACCCCGAGGAGGACTTTTTTGGCTAAGAGGCAGGTTTGATACTGTTTCCGGCCCATACTTACCTCCGGAGTCTGGCGCGATGATCTTCAGTGGACTGGGAACACGTCTACACTCTTCAAAGCTGACCGGGAACTGAGGAAATGCTGGTAAGTTGTATAATGGAATAAATAGTTTTTTTCAACTTTGATGCATATCTCAGGCATTTTTTGGAATTTTGACACCACATTTTCAACAAGGGGTTTTTGGGACACGTACTCATGAATTCTGGCACTGTCATGATTTTATTCGGCCCCGAAAGGTGATTCCGCGGTCACTATGCAGAATCCCCTTTTGGGACTGATTAACAAAACGACAGTGCTAGTGTTCATGAAGTGGGATCTCAAAAGGCCTATACTGCAAATTTGGTGGGAAAAATCAAAAAAATTACTGTTTTACGAGCGCATGTTGCGCAGTAGCTATGCACACTCATAACTTTGTGAATTTGCAATATTTTCACACCAGATTTTCAACATTGGCATTTTTTCAGACCTCCTTGTGAACAGTATAGCTGTCATTTTCCGTGTCCTGGCCGAAATGTGTTTTCGCACTTCTGGCGCAGAATAGCGCGGTTGCTGTGGGAAATCAGTGTTCAGGACAGATTAATTAAATGACAGTGGCACTGTTCATGAGCAGAGGTCATAGAATGCCTATGGTGAAAATATGGTGATGATACTCCATAAAGTGACTGTGTTACGAGCATGCGTTGTGCAGTTTGCATGCACGCTCATAACTTTGCAAATTAATAATATTTTCACTCCAGATTTTCAACATTGTCATTCTTCTGCACCTTCTTATGAACAGTACAGCTGTCATTTTTCACATCCAGGCCAAAATGTGTTTTCGCAGTTCCAGCACAGAATAGCATGGTTGCTATGGGAAATCCATGTTCGGGACACATTATGAAAATGACCATGACACTGTTCATTAGCAGAGGTCCTAAAATGCCTATGTTGAAAATTTGGTGATGAAAGTCCATAAAATTAGTGTGTTACGAATGTGCATTGCACAGTTTCTACGCACACTCGTACCTTCGCAACTTTGCAATATTTTCACTCCAGATTTTCAGCATTGCCATTTTGCCGCACCTCCCTATGAACAGTGCAGCTGTCATTTTTCACATCCTAGCCGAAATCTGTTTTTGCTCTTCCGGCACACAATAGTGCAGTTGCTGTGGGAAATCAGTGTTCGGAACATATTAAGAAAATCACACCTACACTGTCCATGAGCAGAGGACCTAAAATGCCTATGTTGAAAATTTTGTGATGAAACTCCATAAAATGACTGTGTTACGAGTGTGTGTTGTGCAGGTTCCACGCACCCTTGTAAGTTTGCAAATTAATAATATTTTCATGCTGGATTTTCAACACTGGCATTTGTTCACACCTCCTTATGAACAGTACAGCTGTCATTTTTCACATCCTGGTTGAAATGTGTTTCCGTGCTTCCAGAACAGAATACCGCAGTCACTGTCGGAAATAACTATTTGGGACAGATTATGAACGAGCGACTGAAGGGGGAGAGTGACCGAGCTCAACTGAGCTCTGTCGGGACTGCTATGGATGTCTTTGTGGGCAGGAAAAGGTGACAACGCAGGCAGGAGCCCAGCACAAAAGGGCAGCCTGCAGCGCTGGGTGACACAGAATGAGCGAGTGAGGGAGGGGGAGTGAGTGAGCTAAATGGAGCTCTTTTGGGACTGCTGAAGATTTCTTTGTGGGCAGAAAAAGGCAGCAATACATGCAGGGGCTGAGTACAAAAGGGCAGCCTGCAGCGGTGGGAGAAACAGAATGATCTAGTGACAGATGGGGAGTGAGCGAGCTCAACAGAGCTCTTTCATGACTGCTGTGGATTTCTTTGTGGGCAGAAAAGGGTGGCAACGCAGGCAGGAGCCCAGTACAGAAGGGCAGCCTGCAGTGCCAGCAGAAACGGAATGAGCGAGTGAGATGGGGAGTGAGTGAGGCCAATGGAGCTCTGTCAGGACTGCTGCAGATTTCTTTGTGGGCAGAAAAAGATGCAGACAGAGACAGGAGCCCAGTACAAAAGGGCAGCCTGCAGCGCCAGAAGAAACAGAATGAGCGAGTGAGACAGGGGGAGTGAACTACCTCAATGGAGGTGTATTGTGACTGCTGTGGATTTCTTTGTGGGCAGGAAAAGGTGGTAATGCAGGCAGAAGCCCAGCACAAAAGGTCAGCCTGCAGCGCTGGCAGAAACGGAATGAGCGAGTGAGAGTGGGGAGAGAGCGAGCTCAACGGAGCTCTGTCAGGACTGTTGCAGATGTCTTTGTGGTCAGAAAACAGTGTCAACTCAGGCAGAAACCCAGTACAAAAGGGCAGTCTGCAGCAGCGGGAGACACAGAATGAGCGAGTGAGGAAGGAGGAGTGAGTGAGCTCAACGGAGCTCTGTCAGGACTGCTGCAGATTTTTTTGTGGGCAGAAAAAGGCAGCAATGCATGCAAGGGCCCAGTATAAAAGGGCAGCCTGCAGCGGCGGGAGAAACAGAATGAAAGAGTGAGCGAGGGGGAGTGAGTGAGCAAGCTCAATGGAGCTGTATCATGACAGCTGCAGATTTCTTTGTGGGCAGAAAAGGGTGGCAACACAGGCAGAAGCCCACTACAAAAGGGCAGCCTGCAGGGCTGGCAGAAATGGAATGAGCGAGTGAGACAGGGGGAGTGAGTGAGGCTAATGGAGCTCTGTCAGCACTGCTGCAGATTTCATTGTGGGCAGAAAAAATGAATGCCAACAGAGGCAGAAGCCGATTATAAACAGTCAGCCTGCAGTGCCAAAAGAAACAGAATGAGCAAGTGAAACAATGGGAGTGAGCGACCTCAACAGAGCTCTGTTGGGACAGCTGCGGATTGATTTGTGGGCAGCAAAAGGTGCCAACGCAGGCAGGAGCCCAGTACAAAAGGGCAGCCTGCAGCGCTGGTAGAAACAGAACGAGCGAGTGAGGTGGGGGAGTGAGCGAGCTCAACGGAGGTATATCATGACTGCTGCTGATTTCTTTGTGCACAGGAAAAGGCGGCAATGTAGTCAGGAGCCCAGTACAAAAGGCCAGCCAGCAGCCCCGGCAGAAACGGAATGAGCGAGTGAGAGAGGAGGAGTGAGCGACCTCAGTGAAGCTGTGTCGGGACTGCTGCACATGTCTTTGTGGGCAGACAAAGCTGGAAACACAGGCAGGAACCCAGTACAAAAGGGCAGCCTGCAGCAGTGGCAGACACAGAATGAGCGAGTGAGGGAGGGGGAGTGAGTGAGCTCAATGGAGCTCTGTTGGGACTGCTGCATATTTGCTTGTGGGAAGAAAAAGGCAGCAGTGCACACAGGTGCCTAGTACAAAAGGGCACCTTGCAGCGGTGGAATAAACAGAATGAATGAGTGAGAGAGGGGGAGTGAGTGAATGAGCTCAATGGAGCTCTATCATGACTGCTGCAGATTTCTCTGTGGCCAGAAGAAGGCGGCAATGCAGGCAGGAGCCCAGTACAAAAGGGCAGCCTGCAGTGCCAACAGAAATGGAACATGTGAGTGAGAGAGGGGGAGTGAGCAAGCTCAACGGAGCTCTTTTTGGACTGCTGTAGATTTCTTTGTGGGCAGAAAAAGGGGCCAACGCAGGCAGAAGCCCAGTACAAAAGGGCAGCCTGCAGCGCCAGGAGAAACACAACAAGTGAGTGAGAGAGGGGGAGTGAGTGAGCTCAGCAGAGCTCTATCATGACTGCTGTGGATTTCTTTGTGGGCAGAAAAAGCAGGCAATGCAGGCAGGAGCACAGTACAAAAGGCAAGCCTGCAGTGCCGGCAGAAATGGAACGAGCGAGTGAGAGAGGGGGAGTGAGCTACCTTAACAGACCTGTATGAGGACTGCTGCAGATTTCTTTGTGGGCAGAAAAATCCACCAACAGAGGCAGGAACCCAGTACAAAAGGGCAGCCTGCAGTGCCAGCAGAAACAGAATGAGCGAGTGAGACAGGCGGAGACAGCGACCTCTACAGTGCTCTGTCCAGACAGCTGCAGATTTGTTTGTGGACAGAAAAAGGTGCCAACACAGGCAGAAGTCCCGTACAAAAGGGCAGCCAGCAGTGCCGGGAGAAACACAATGAGTGGGTGAGAGAGGGGGAGTGAGCAAGCTCAACAGACCTCTATTGTGACTGCTGTGGATTGCTTTGTGGGTAGAAAAAGGCGGCAACGCAGGCAGGAGCCCAGTACAAAAGGCCAGCCTACAGCGCCGGCAGAAATGGAATGAGCGAGAGAGGGGGAGTGAGGCAGCTCAATGGACCTGTGTCAGGACTGCTGCAGATTTCTTTGTGGGCAGAAAAAGCTGCCAACAGAGGCGGGAGCCCAGTACAAAAGAGCAGCCTGCAGCACCAGCAGAAACAGAATGAGCGAGTGAGAGAGGGGGAGTGACCCTCCTCAACAGAGCTCTGTCGGGACGGCTGCAGATTTCTTTGTGGGCAGAAAAATGTGCCAACGCAGGCAGGAGCCCAGTATAAAAGAGCAACCTGCAGCACTGGGAGAAACAATGAGCGTGTGACAGAGGGGCAGTGAGCGAGCTCAACGGACCAACGCAATCAACATTCGGCATTGACAAATGCTTGTTTATTTTAATATCTAATGGGAGAGTTCCGGTTTATGCCCATACCTTTTATTTATTTAAAGTTGATTTGGGGACACCTAATACTTTTTTTACCTGTTGATTTTGCATGGTTTCTAGTTCCTTTATATTGGAACCTAAGCCCTATACCTCAGACCCATATAACATTTGGGAATTCACTTTCGCTTCATAGCATCTTTTCTGGATCACATAAGAATTATTTGCAAGTGTATTTGCGAATCTTGTAATGCCAGCCATCGTTTTTATAGCATTCATTTTAATTTTATTTATGTGGCCTTTCCATCCTAGGTTACTGCTTATTAAGACTCCCAAGTATTGAAATTCTGGAGTTTCTTTAATATATGCTTCATCCAATTTCCGCTTTTCAGGAATTCTCTCCCCCCCCCCCAACACCATGATTTTAGTTTTCTCGGTGTTTAATTGCAAGTCCAATCTTAACAGACTTCCCTTAATAGTGGATAATGCCCTTCTCAATCCAACTGGTGTCTGAGAAAGGAGTACCGCATTATCTGTGAATAATAGTATTTAAACTGCCACAGAGTTTACTTTTGGTGGAAAGGTGTCAATATCCTTCAACACCTCACCTACTGTATCAATACAGTAAATATATATATTGAATAAAAGGGGTGCTAATTAACAGCCCTGCTTAACTTCTGTATTTACTTTTATTTGTTCCGTCATTGCCCCCTGCTTACTGTATCTTACTACTATTCTGGTATTCTCATGCATTAATTTTATTACCTCCAAGAGATCCTTGTCAATCCCCTTCTTTGACAATTTATTCCATATAATTTTTCTATTTACCTAATCAAATGTGGCCTTTATATCTATAAATGCTGCATATATCTTAATTTTCCTTCCCACTACATACTTCGCCAAAATATAGTGTAAAATAAAGATTTGTTCTATTGTGGATCTCCCTCTAGTAAATCCTGTCTGATTTTTGGACAATATTTTGTTCACATCCACCCATAGTTGTAACCTATTTAACAGTACCCTAGAGAATATTTTAGCATTTATATTCAGTAAGGTTATCAGCCTATACCTTTCTGGATGAAGCACGGATCCCTTCTTATGAAGTGGGATCACCATTCCTATATTCTATTTATCTGATATTTTATTATCTTGTGTTTTATTTTCAAAAAAGGGGACCAGAATCTTGACCCACCATTCTGGGCATACCTGGTACATTTCTGCACATATTCCATCAATGCCTGGGGCTTTGTTTTTCTTTTGTGATTTAATTGCTGCTATTACTTCCTGCTTAGAAATATTCAGATTTCTTACCTTGTCACTATTCCCTTCCATTTGAATTCTAGCTAGAGCCATTTTAGCTGTTTTATTAAAGAGTTTTTCAAAATGATGTATCTAAACTTCTGGAGCAATTACAGCTTCTATATTGTACCTCATTTCCCTGTACCAAAAGCCACCAGTTGCCAAAAAGTTATATTATCCCTGTTTTCTATTGACTTTTGGATCCTATTCCACTGCTTATTAAATTTTCATTTCTTGTCCCTAAGAAGATCCTTGTATTCTTTTTTCAAATTGTTAAGTGCCACCCTATCATTTATTTCATTATACTTTGTTATCATTTTCCCCCATTTGTTTAATTATCTTCCATTTCTGGTTGCATTCCTCATCAAACCACTTCACCTTAAAATAGCTCATTTTATTGTATTCCCTTTATATTTCCATTATCCCTTCATATAATTGCTCTTCTAACTCTAGGTAGAGCTGCTGGATACTTTATTCACCTTTCTCTTTCCTATTTTGGCAACAGTTTTCCTGTATTTGCTGTTTTTTTTAGAATTCCTGGATCTTCCAAAAGATTGGATAACTTTAAAATATTGAGTGGTGTCCATTTGACCCTTTTCTTGTTATACAGCACCATATTATTCTCTATCCACTCTGTTGTTTCCTAATTTATCCTTGTTCTTTCCCTATTCCACTTAATTTACCAAGTTAATTGGTCTATGATCGCAGTCCCAAATATCCAGTACCTTTAAACTTATTACATTTTTATATGAGAACGCATCCACAACAATGTTGTCCAAAATACTCCCACCATAGTGGTGGCTATGAGTCAATTTCCCCCTCCTGTCACTGTTACATCTCCCATTTAGTATTTGCATATTTAGCGAATTCAAGCACTCTAATAGTAACTCTCCTTGTTTGTTAATTTTTTATCTAACAAATTCCTTAATGGTATTGATAAAATATCATCAAGGTTCCAATTCCTGGTCTTTTTCTCCAATTGTTTCCCCTATACGGGCATTGGAATAGCCTGCTAATATTATCATGGTACCTGGATAAGACATCTGTAACTGTAATATTATCTGTTTTAGTACCTCCAAGGAGGAAATCAAAATAGGAGATGTAGATGGGAAAGTGGGGAATATAGTCAACAGGATGCATGTACTTGCATCCCTATATTGTAGTAACAATCCCAATATATAATAGTTAGCATCTATAATAATACATGTCCCTTTCAATTCCTGACCTGTGCCTATTAAAGTGAAAACTCCCCCTGATGGTCTCCCATATTTGCTGTTTTTTCTTGCCTCAGCGACCCAGCATTGATAACCCTCCAGTATAGTCATCCATTGAACATGACCATATTTCCTGTAACATTACTACACCATACTTATTCAAAAATTTGACACAGCTTATATCTCTAAATGTCCCCACAGCACCAGCCATATTCCAACTTGTGGGGACATTTTGTTCATTTTTCTTTGTCAACATGCTTCCATAGAATTTTCTAGGACATGATACTGATTACTGGTTTGTACATATGAGTCATAACTCATCCTGCAGTCTAGTTCTTCTTCACTGTCTTCTATAATTATCTCCTCCTCCTCTTCTTCTTCTTCTTCTTCCAGAATTACACTACTGTTAATTCTGGGTCCCTTCTGTAATCTCCCTATGATGTTTTTTCTTTACTGTGCACCACTAAAACCTTCTTCTGATTGCAGAACATACTCATATACATTCAGGACCATATACAGGGAGTGGGTCCCAGGGTGGTAGCCTTGGTAAAACATTGGCTGGACAACAGGACACAGAAGGTAATTGTAAATGGAGCCCACTCTGAAGAAAGAGGGGTTACTAGTGGGGTACCGCAGGGTTCAGTATTGGGTCCAGTCCTTTTTAATGTCTTCATAAGTGACATTGCAGAGGGACTGGAAGGAAAAGTATGACTCTTTGCAGATGACACAAAGATCTGCAACAGGGTTGATACACAAGGAGGTGTGGAAAGGATGAGAAGGGACTTGGCAAGGTTGGAGGAATGGTCAGAAGTATGGCAGCTAGATTCAATGCAAAGAAGTGCAAAATAATGCACCTGGGAAACAAGAACCCAGGGAAGAATGCACAATGGGGGGTAGTAAAACAAAAAAGAAAAGGGGCCTGGGGTAATCATATCAGATGACCTTAAGGTTAGCAGCAATGTGAGAAGGCAGTAGGGAGGGCGGGGTTATACTGGGATGCATAGGGAGAGGCATCAGCAGCAGAAAACAGGAAGTTGTTATCCCTCTGTACAGACAGTTGGTGAGACCCCATCTGGAGTACTGCGTCCAGTTCTGGAGACCCCATCTCAGCAAGCACATAGACAGGATAGAGGCAGTCCAGAGGAGGGCAACTAAAATGGTGCAGGGTCTGCAAGAGAAGCCGTATGAGGAGAGACTAAAGGAGCTTAATAGGTATACCCTTGAGGAAAGAAGGGAGAGGGGGGACATGATAGAAACATTTAAGTACCTCAGTGGAATCAACAAAGTCCAAGAGGGTAGCATCTTTCAGAAAAAGAGACGTGCAAGAACAAGGGGACACTATTTAAAGATGGGGGGGCGGTTCAGAGGCAATGTCAGGAAGTATTATTTCACAGAGAGGGTAGTGGATGCATGCAACAGCCTTCCTGAGGAGGTTGTGGGGTCTAAAACTGTGGGACAATTCAAGAATGCATGGGACAGACATAAGGCAATTCTTGTGGGGGGTAGGAAGAAATAGGTTGTTGGTTAACTAGGATCTGCGGCCTATCCTGTAGGTAGGGAAATGGGCAGACTAGATGGGCCAAGCGGTCCTTATCTGCTGTCAAAGTCTATGTTTCTATGTTTCTATGTTACAGTAAGTAGTAATCTTTTGCTGAATTTTTATGTTGCCTTTCTCAAGATGACTCTTGTCTTCATCCCTGTCCACCTTCCCTCTTACTCTGCTCTTCTGGTCCTCCTGTTTATTATGTCTCAATATTGTTGCTGTTACATCAAGTTTTATATCCAAGTTGGAGAATTGTTCTCTTTCTTTTAGTAAATATTGTCTTACCCTAGGTGTTTTAACAACTAGGCATGCCCATCCTTTTCCATCCCCTGCCCAATATCTATAAACAAAGCTGATATCATCCCAGGTAAAACCTTTACCCAGGATTCCCTTGCAAATGTTATAAATTGCAATCTTTAAGGTCATATTATTTTCATTTCTTGCTTTAGGTATGCCATATACATCCACTGTAGGTAACATCTCTCCTTTTTCTATTAATAAACCTCTGTCAGAATTCTCCAACTTAGATATATTACTAAGTCTTACACTCTCTTTTTTGTCCTTAGTCCTATTAGAATTAAATATTTCTGGAGTAATATCCACCACTTGGCATGTTTTTCTGGTCCCATTATCTTACATAACAATAATCTTATTATTTTGAGCATTATTCCCATTCCCTTTTTGGTATTCTTTAACTCTCTTATTTCAACTTCCTCACCTTTATTTGAATCTGCATTTATTCTTTGTTCCTTAATCTTTTGATTATGTTGCCCATTTAATTATTTTACCTGGTGTTGCATCTCTCTCTCTTCCTTCTCTCCTACTGTATTTCCTCCATTATCTTTCTGATAGATTTCTCTTTCCCCTTTCCTTGTTCTTTCCCTTTCAACAATCCACTGTACAATCTCTCTTTCTTATTCTTTCTCTCGCTCTCCTTAGTTTCTTGCTGGTCCCTCTTTAAATGTAACATATTGGTCGTAAGGGACGTAAAGTTTAAAAGCAGTTCATTATTCAGAATAATTCCATACCTTATTTCATTCAGTAAATTCACAAATGGACATCCTGTGTTCTCATACTACCCTCATTTATTTCAGTACTATTCTGTTTAGTATCATTCCCATTATTCCCTAGAACAGAATTTAGTATGTGTGAAATGTCAGGGGGTGAATAGTTGGTGGGTCTAGTTTAACTCTTTTAGTATATGGTGTAATAAATTCTTCAAACTCATCCAGGAAAGATTTACTGGGAAATTGATGTGCTTTATCTCTGCACGCCAATACTTCATTGACCCACTTTTTTTCTGTTTCAATGGCTCCCCTTTTTCCTTTTTCACTATCCTTTTGTTCTATAACACTAAACCTCCCTTCTGCTGAATGACTGCCTCTTTTTTTCCTTTTCATCCATGATTTTAACATGTGCTTCAACATACTTCCCTTCACAACCTTTTTGCTCATCACTTCTTTCCAACTCCCTAATTGTTTTCATTAGGGGATGCTCACCTATATTTTCCTCAGTCACTAGTTCCCTAATTAATCTGATAGGAGATGAGCACCATGGGGGAGTGTAGAGTTTTGAATTCTCAAAATCTCCTTGTCAGTGTTGGGTAAGTTACTTTTTCTATTACTTTCTATTTGTTTTAAAAATTTGATCCAGGAAGCTCTGTGCAGTCACTAGCAAGGATGGAGAAGTATTGGAAAAAGTAATACACCTGATAGTTACAGTTACTTATTTCTTTTTATACAAAAACAATACAAAAATAATAAAAAACTGTAACAGATTAGATTTATTTGAAAGTATTAGGTTAGTTACTTGTTACTTTCAAATAAATATAATTAGTTACAGTTGCGTATTACTTTTGTATAAAAAGACATAAGTAACTGTAACTGTAAGGTGTATTACTTTTTCCAGTACTTCTCCATCCTTGCTAGTGACTGCACAGAGCTTTCTGGAACAGGTTTCCAAAAGTAATAGAAAGTAATAGAAAAAGTAACTTACCCAACACTGCTCCTTGTTACTCACTAAATTTATTTGACTACCTTAGGCTAGAATATAATGTGATTTTTCTCTCTCCCCTTTTACTTTTATTTTTTTGGCATCCTCTCTTGGTTTCTTTGCCTTCATTTTTACTATATATTTTGACATTCTTAGTTTTTATCCCTTTAGTCACTCTTGTTTCTGTTACTAATAAGCTATTGTCTCACTTAATTTTAGTATAAATATATATATATATATGTATATATTTTACTCTAAGTTGGACACAAGATCAGATTTCTCCAGCACAATTACAAATGCAACTGTTTAATATAATGACAATTCAAGAACCAAGTCCTTGATTAATAATGTCCTTGTTCATTTAACTTTATGAGACTTCACTCCATCATGACAAGGGACACTAGACCAAGTCTCATTCAAATTTCTTTTTGTCTTTTAGCCAAAAATCTAAAATATAATTGTTATTCTGGATGTAAACATGTATGTTTAATTTGAAAGTCAAACTTTCAAAACTAGGACAGTAGTTCAGCCAAAATGGAACCTTCATTTTTAAATCCAACAGTCTTCCACAGTAGGCTATCAGGCCTGCTGAATCATATAAATCATGACTTCACAGATCACAAATCTAGTGTGTCTAGTTTCCTTGTTGTTATGAATAAACAAAGGATTTACAAAAGAGTTAGAAAAGAAATAACATCAAGGGAAATGCCACTTGACATGAATGCAAAAATCTTCTTTAGATTATTTTCCTGCCAGGATCCAATGAAAACCCCAAAACTTTGACTCCACTGGTCCTTTCCTTTTTCCAGGAGAGATGAATACCAGAACTCTGGGGGGTAGTCCAACTTCTTCCTTCTTTATTGAAAATGGAAACCCCTGGCTTCCAGCTCAACTTCCAGCAATAACCTGGATTCAAGCCTACATATTCTCCTTTTAAATTATAAAAGTACCTAAGGGAATCATAAACATAAAATACATATAAGAAATTCAGGAAAGCAGGATCTAAATTAAAATATCTAACAATATCTAAAATAGCAGCAATTGTAGCAGCCCTAATATCACAGCAAATTTAGCAGCACAAAGAATAGTGACTGTTTAGAAATTCCTGTCTATGGTAGCAAGTTTAAAAAGAACTTACTTCATCCTTCTTAATTCCAAACAGGTTACTTCTTCCTATACCACGTGTTACTTAAAAACAGCTTTTTTGGGCAGAAATATGCTCCAGTCTTGCAAGCTCAACCCGCACAGCACTTGCTGAGGGAGAGGAAAGTATTCTCTCTCAACCTTTATGTAGAACACAGAACAATGGTGAATCTGGGTATGAGCACGCCACGCATGCATTTTACGGACGTAACACATGTGGTCTAACTGGCCAATCCCAGTGACCCAATGACCCAGGAAGTAACTAAAAATAAAATATTTCTATATCTAAAAAGATAAATAAAACCCACAATTTGAACCATAAAGTTTAGTAAAAACTATAAGAACTATAAGGGCTAATGCTGAGGTATTTCCAAACAAAACAGTATTAATCATCAACTCGCTCCTGCACTCACTCGCTCCTAGCTCTTTTATGATTGTCCACCCTAGTACAAAAACACCAAATTATTAACAACTAAAAACTAAAACACTTGGCACTAGCTATGTTAGCAGCATGGAAAGCATGGATAGTATTAGATGGAGCCCCTAACTGAATAACCACCAAAGGGAAATGTTCCTTCCTTTCTTAATGTTTTTATCCTTTGTTGGTTGGAGTTCTAAAGCCTCTACCTTTAATCCTAAATATATAGACTGTTCATAGAATAGGTTCTCAAAAGTTTAAAGGTTTTAATTTCATTTAAAGGGCAAGTAGGTAATTATGGGAAAATAGCAAACAGACAAGCAGGATGAAAAATAAAATAAATAAAATAAAATGAAAGCAAACACCAGGCTAGGCAACAAAGTCAATGAAATGAAAGTCCACATCCTGTGATCGCCACTTGTTCACTAGCTCTTCACTAGTTCTTTTCATTTTCCAGTTTTCAGTTTTTCAGTTTTCAATTCTTTCAGCCTACAGCCTTCAGCCTTCAACTCTAATTTTCCCTGCACACTTGTACATCAATTCTCAGCTGTTATCTGTAGGAGACTAGCGGGAAACATCTGCGTTGGTGACCACCTCAGATTCATGTTTTTCCAAAGGGCACCTCTGACTCCCTTAGTCCCACCGCCACCAGTGTTCCTCCTGTGGCAGCAAAAGAACACCTGAGATGACCCACCTACAAGTCCAGCATTCACACAAGATAGACTGGAAAGTTCTGTTTCAAAACATAGATGGCATACCTTTTAATAGGCAATAACAGGCATAAAACAGAACCTGCTCTCTTAGTTTTTCCTCAGCAGCGACAGTGTGAAGCAAGTCTCAGTGACCTTCCTGTCCACTTAGTCACCCCTTTCTAGTGCTCAGCTACATTACAGTTGAATTAACACATCAGAAAATCTGCACTTAAAAGAAAATATGTTTGAAAGTATCACTATCATTACAGCTGAATTAATACATCAGAACATCTGCACTTAAAAAAAGATGTTTGAAAGTATCAGTATCAACTCCCATCCTGGAACCCACATCAAATACCTTTCATCATGAACAGGAAGTGCTGAAGTCATGTTCTGCTGGGTTTCATGTAAGAATCATATAAACAGACATAACAGATTATCCCTCTTGGCAAATATAATGACCTACATGTAGGAGTAACACCAAGTGAAAAAATATCAAGACACCCCCAATTCAGAAGAGGTAGAAAAATATATAAGACTGTTAAACACATTCTTAGCACAAATTGTAACAAAACTGGTAAAATACAAGTTACTGTACAAAAAAAAACTTGCTGCAAGAAACATCTCCCACCTAGCTCTAGTGCCCTGGAGAAAAAATGATAAAAAAGATAGTGTACAAAAGTTAACCTTGTATCCTAAGATTTCAAAATAAATCAGTTGGAGACTAGTAACTAAAATGCTTCTACCAACTGGGCTGAAGCAAGAAAAAACAACCATTAGCATAAGCCCAAAGCTATAACTATCTTCAATGTGACTTCCAAAAATGGGAGTCCGTAAAGCATTAAGGTTCCTAGGCAGTGCTCAAATAGAAATCAGCACTGCTGGGGAAATAGTCTGGACAGTCTGGAGATTCCCCAGGTTATAGCTAACCCAAAGCAACCATATCATGTATAAATAAAAATAATCGTGAAAACTGACATGTGGCCCCAAGGGTGGCATACATAAAACATCACAAATAAGTAGTTTAGGATAGCTCCCAAAAGCAACCATAAGAAGGGAAGATTAGTTGTCACCAATATACAGTAATAAGAGCTGGCAAACAATAAAAAATGGAGAGAGACAGAACGATTTTAGAAACTGAGAAAACCTAGTAGTAATTCAGCAATCATGGGAGAGCTTAGAAAGGAGGAGTCATGTTACTGAGGACCTATAATAAACCCATGTTAAAAGAAAAAAAATAGAAGGGGGTGGAGAGGATGGCTCATCCAGTCAAACTAACAGTAAGTCAAGCAACCTAATCACACAACTATACTAAATAATTAAGCAATGCAAAAATGCAGAAGAAGAGCTTTAGAATTTAGTGATAATTATGGAAATGAAAATGAAATTCAAACTATACTGTGTGGTCAAGCTCACCCCTGCACTCTAAGATCAGACTTATTTGTAAAGCTAGGCTGATCAGTGACCAGTAAAGCCAGCTAAATGGCCACCAAAAATATATCAAAATATTTTCTGAAAAGTTTGTAAACTGTTTCAGCATAGCAGAATAATGTTAAATGTTACACAAAAGTAAAAAATTGCGAAGAACTGAGACCACTGAGCGTCACCTGGAAAGGCACTGTAGCAAGCAATGCTCAAGCAAATAAAAAAAAACTGAGTCTTGTGTGAGCCTTGTACTGGACTTTTGAAGGGGAGGTAGGGATTAGGGATTGTTAAGTGTCAGTTAACTACCATGTAGTTACAGAGTACCTGCACTGTAACTGCCTTGCAGCTGCAATGTAGTGGCATGCAACAAACATGTAACTAGAGTGTATTTCAGAGGGCTGTGGGTTCAGTTCCCACATCTGGCACTTGGGTTAATATCCCAGTGCTGACACTGTAGTGCAGCATGAGAGGGGTGCTGCACTTCTGAGGTGCTGTCTTTTGGATGAGACGTTAAACTGAGGTCTCATCTGCCTGGATTGGTGGTAGTTCAGGTGGATGTTAAAGATCCCATGGCACTAATTGAAAAGAGTAGGGGAATTGTTTATTTCAAAAGCAAAAAAACATCAATACAGGTACTCTTTGGAAACAGAAACAAATAGAAACCGGAAACAGAAACATCACTGTGGAGATATGAAACAAAAAAAATAACAGAAAAATACAAGAGAAAAAACAGACCATATTAAATCCAGTAGACATGCTTCCAGTAATCGTAAAATAAAGAAATCGGAACATGATGGTATTCAAAGTCTTTTTGGGTCCGTAAAGCTGATTCAACTTGACTGATCATCACCATGGGTAAAGTACACGTATGCTGTATGGAAAAAGAACATCTCGCCTGCCAAAGATAGAACTTGATACAAGCAAATATTACATTAAGGGTACTAGGATGAAAACGGGAAAAATACCCTGAATATTCCCCTAAAACCAAGCATTCATATGTAATCTGACATGCCATCCCCAACCCCCATTTTGCAGACAATGCGGACCAAAACTGTACTGTATACGAACAATTATGGAAAAAATGAGTCTGGGTTTCTTTTATACCCACGCATTCAAAATGAATGCAATTCCCTTCTGCCAGAGTCTCATGTTTTAAATTCCCTTTAACCCCTAGCCTCCCATGGCAACTTAACCAAGTGACATCCCACATCCGACCAGGAATCCTCCCGTCCGTCAGCACTTTAAGAGCTAAGTGTGTTTTCGTGGGGTAGCACCTGGGAAAATCAACCCGAACTAAAAAATTCTGAGACATTATACTCTGATATATACCTTTCTGGGGAGGCCTAAAAACCTCTTCTTTTGCCACCCTCCACATACGAAATTTACTTACCACTACTGGCAAAAATATAGGTAATTTATAATTAGTTTTCACGATAGGTGCTACAGTAGACCACCTTGACAAAAAACCTTGAAGTAAAAGCAGAGTCCAGACCTCCAATGGATGAAAGTGAGTTGATGACACTTCTTTAAATGTAGTTTTAATAAAAAAAGAAAAAAACAACCGTATTAATCATACCGAGACCACCCGCCTTAATCGGAAGATATGTGAAATCTCGCTTAACCGGGTTCAACCGGCTTCCCCACAACATTTGAAAAAAAATACTATATAAACGGGTTTCCTGGTGCCTAGGTAAGGGAAAAACTGAACTCAAATAAAGAAACAGAGGAAGTAAAACCTTTTTGATTATTAATACACGTTTCTGTTTAGAAAATGACCAGTTTTTCCATAAATGTACCTTCTGTTCACCCATCACAATGCGAGATTGCCAATTAAGATCATTTAAATCTCCTGACCCAAAGAAACAACCTAAAATCTTGATGGGCCCCATAGAAATAGTTATCCGCCCAATCATGGAATCAAAAACCCCTTCTCCTAAAAAAACACCAACACTTTTCTCATAATTCACTGATGTTCCCGAAAGCCAACAAAACTGGTCTACTACATGCAATGCAACTAGGCCTTCAGTTGTATCATGAAGCAGAAAACACATGTCATCCGCATAGACCGCCAAACACTGTGGTGGAACCTCTGGAGATGGAGATAAACCTTGAATGTGAGGATGATGAAGGAGTTCCCGAACCAAAGGTTCCAAAATGAAGGTATATGACAAGGGACTGAGTAAGCAGCCCTGGCGCACCCCCCTACAGAAATCAATCCCTTCCCCATCTAATCTATTAACAAGTGGAAAATTTTGGGCATTACTATATAAAAGTGCCACACAGGTTCTTATTTTAGTGGAAAACCCATACCGTCGTAGGGCATCAAATAAAAACCTGTGTGCCACCTTGTCAAAGGCTTGAGCCTGGTCCAAGAAAAGTAAATAACCAGTCAGTTTCCCCAACCATCCAAATTCACACACATTCCATAGCAGGGCCAAATTCTGATGGCTGTGTCTACACGGAATGGAACATGTTTGCACTGGATGTACTAAGAAAGAAGCAACATGTTGGAACTGATGACACAAGATTGCTGGAAAAATCTTGTAATCTGTATTCAATAAACAGATCGGTCTCCAATTCTCAATGCGGTGCTTAACCCCTTTTTTAAATAAGAAAACAGTCAAGGCATCTGAGAATCCACTTGGCATCCGTGAAGAATCCAGAGTCTCATTAAAAACAGAAGTCAGGATGGCGCTGATATCATCCGTCATGAGTTTGTATAATTCATTAGTTAAACCAACTGGGCCAGGTGAGATCTCTGACTTCAAATGCGCTACTTCTGATCTAACCTCGTACAGGGAAATGGGTCTATCTAAAATAAGAGAATCAGAGGGAGTAATAGTAGGTGGGAGAAAAGTAAACAAGTCCTCCCATTTAATAGTGGCCTATAATCATAGAGACCATCCATAAGTTTGCCGTCTAATGCTTGCTTGCAAGCCGAAAAAGGTTCCGAACTTGGCGAAGACTTAAGCCCATAAGATAATTCATCATGAATCTTACAAGCCTTCCCATAATGATAATTCCTCATGCTTTGTCTGAGTACAGCTATTTGTTCCTGTATTTGAACATCAGAAACCAAGGGAAGTGACATTAATTTATAAAACTGTGCTCTGTGTTTTAAATAAGCAAGATAATCTGCGGACTGGGTATTAAAATGATAAACCTTAGAGGCCATACGAAACTCCATTTTAGTATCCATCCACCAATCACCCCAGGAATCATACATCCCAGCCACCGAACGCCTTCTGTCTAATGCCTGAGATAAACATAACTGAAATCGCTCAGTAGCGAGAACTGCCGGGTTCAGTTTCCACCGAGCAGGCAACACAGGAAAGGCCGGTGGAATCTTAGACAGTGAAAATCTTGCCTTTAACAATAAATGGTCCGAAAATTTGCACGGGTCAAAAAAAAAATGTAAGGTAGTAAATATCTGGAAGAGAAAATAAAATCAATCCGTGTTGCAAGTCTACCACATTTATAAGTGGACCCCAAGTCGGAATGAAGTGTTCTATAAGCATCTGTCAAGGAGGCTGTCTGCAATAATTTAAACAAAGCATGAGAATTACAATACATCTTATGCTGCATTTGATCCTTAAATCTAATATCCAACCCACAATTGAAATCGCCCCCCAGGATAATGTGCCTAGGGGTAGACAGGTACTACTGTATTTCCGTAAAGAAGGCAATCCTGGCTGATTTAACCTGGGGTGCATAAATGTTGATGATACGGAGAAAAATCCCTCTGCAGACACAGTCCAGGAGCAATGCCCACCCAGGAACTATGTCTACCAAGCCAGTAACTTGAACAAAAGGATGGCAGAATAATACCCCCACCCCGTCTGCAACATCAGGACCAAAGGACCAAAAAGAGGGTCCTGAATGCCACAATTTCCTGGTGTAATTGATGTCTGTAAGGGTAGAGAGACACATCTCCTACAGAAAAATAATATCTGCAGATAAGGTTTTACAAAAATGTAAAAGCCCGAGACGTTTATTTTGAATTCTTGAGACTACAAGAATTCAGGGAAGCTACCGTCAAAAAAGCCAGAGAGCAGGACTAAGACTTGTCCTTTTTACGCTTCCGCCCCGACTTCTTCTTGGAGTCCAGCAATTCAGAACCTCCTTCATCATCACACTCCATCCCAGACAGAACCCCCTGAAGCTACCAATAAATCAGATTCAGAGTCCCCATCCGCATCTTGCAGAACCTGAAAAGTATTATGCGTAGTGGTGATAGGTGTTATAACAAGTTTTTTTGCATGAGACCGAGTCACACATCTTGGGTGAGGTGCCTGAAACTCGGGTGGGGGGGGCTAAAATGGGCATGATAGGAGCAATGTGCCCCTGACCCTCTAGTGGTTGTACAGCCTCGGGAAGTATGCCAGAGGAGCCAGATACCTCTCCCTCATGAGGAGTTGAAACTGGAGGATCCGGACCAGGAGGATTAGGGTCATGGGAGGCTGCCTCCTCCGTATATGGTCTAAATCAGTCCTGGGCATCCGAAATCAGAGTTTCCTTATCTAGGCCTCCTGAATTGTTCTGGCCCACGTATGGGCATTGATGGTAAGCATGTCCCTGGGTATCACGCAGATTGCAGCGGAAAACACTACGGCAGGTACTACTGTCGTGATCAAGTTCTCCACATAAGGCACATTTGATTTTATCACACGCACTGCTGAGATGGCGCGGGCTCCTGCATTTATAACATGCCTTGGGTTGGCCTGGGTAAAAGCAGACACCTCGATCCCTGCCCAAGAAAAAGCTATTTGGAACATGTTGAACCAAATCCCCCTCATAGAAAACATAGAAACATAGACTTTGATGGCAGATAAGGACAGCTAGGCCCATCTAGTCTGCCCATTTCCCTACCTACAGGATAGGCCGCAGATCCTAGTTAACCAACAGCCTATTTCTTCCTACCCTTCACAAGAATTGCCTTATGTCTGTCCCATGCATTCTTGATTTCTCCTACAGTTTAGACCCCACAACCTCCTCAGGAAGGCTGTTCCATGCATCCACTACCCTCTCTGTGAAATAATACTTCCTCATTGCCCCTGAACCGCCTCCTCCTTCTATCTTTAAATTGTGTCCCTTGTTCTTGCAAGTCTCTTTTTCTGAAAGATGCTACCCTCTTGGACTTTGTTGATTCCACTGAGGTACTTAAAGTTTCTATCATGTCCCCTCTCCCTTCGTTCCTCAAGGGTATACATATTAAGCTCCTTTAGTCTCTCCTCATATGGCTTTTTTCTTGCAGACCCTGCACCATTTTAGTTGCCCTCCTCTGGACTACCTCTATCCTGTCTATGTCCTTGCGGAGATGGGGTCTCCAGAACTGGACACAGTACTCCAGATGGGGTCTCACCAACTGTCTGTACAGAGGGATAACAACTTCCTGTTTTCTGCTGATGATGCCTCTCCCTATACATCCCAGTATCCCCCCGCCTCCCTACTGCCTTCTCACATTGCTTGCTAACCTTAAGGTCATCTGATATGATTACCCCAGGTCCCTTTCCTTTTTTGTTGTTGTTACTACCTCCCCACCCATTGTGTATTCTTCCCCTGGGTTCTTGTTTCTCAGGTGCATTATTTTGCACTTCTTTGCATTGAATCCTAGCTGCCATATTCTGACCATTCCTCCAACCTTGCCAAGTCCCTTTTCATCCTTTCCACGCCTCCTTGTGTATCAACCCTGTTGCAGATCTTTGTGTCATCTGCAAAAGGCATTCTTTTCCTTCCAGTCCCTCTGCAATGTCACTGATGAAGACATTAAAGGACTGGAGCCAATACTGAACCTCACGGTACCCCACTAGTAACCCCTCTTCTTGAGTGGACTCCATTTACAATTACCCTCTGTGTCCTGTTGTCCAGCCAATGTTTTACCTAGGCTACCACCCTGGGACCCACTCCCAGGCTGGTTAATTTGACTAGTAATCTTTGTGTGGGACTGTGTCAAATGCCTTGCTAAAGTCTAGGTAGGCCATGTCCACAGCCCCCCTGGTCTACTACTTTGGTCACCCAGTCAAAGAAATCTATTAGATTTGTCTGACATGACCTTCCGCTGTGAACCCATGCTGCCTTGGGTCCTGTGCTCCACTGGCTTCTAGGTACTCAACTATTCTTTCAGAAGTGACTCCATCACTTTCCCTACCACAGAGGTCAGACTGACAGGTCTGTAGTTTTCTCCTCTGTCTTTGTCCCACTTTTGTGAAGGGGAATCACATCCACCTTCCTCCAGTCCTCGGGTACCACACCATCTCCCATGATTTATTAAAAACAGTAGCCAGTGGTTTCACTAGTTCCTCCCTTAATTCTTTTAGAATTCTGGGGTGAATTCCATCAGGACCCATTGCTTTGTCCACCTTCAGTTTTAGGAGTTATTGTAGAACCCTTTCTTCCGTGAAAGGACTGGAATCAACCCCCCTATCAAGAGTGCTTCTGTTAATTGGATTAGGCACTTCCCCCTCCTCTTTTGTGACTACTGAGTAGAAATATTCATTCAGTATTCCTGCTTTTTCAGTGTCCCCCTCTGCCCACCCACCGTTCATTCTATTCAGCCTCACTATCCCTCCTTTTGTCTTTCTACGCTCGCTGATGTACCTATAAAAGGTTTTATCCCCCTTCTTAACTGAGTTGGCTATCTTTTCCTCAGTCTGGGCTTTGTTATTCTGACTTCCCTCCCTGCTTCCTTCTGCCTTAACTATGCCCTCAATATGCAGTTTTACCTTAAACTTCCAACTGCCTGTCCAAATGCCCTCCCCATCAATGACTGGTTCAGGAGGACCCAATACAGTGCATTTACTCTCCAGCCAATACAGAATTTCCCCCACATTTACCCCTTCATTTCTGAACATAACATGCACAGTTTTAAACAGTGGTTTCATGATAGGGATAGCCCAAAATGGAGTCCATAAAGGGGTAGTTTTAAGAGAATCATACTTCTGCCAGAATTTGTCAAGACCCACAAACGATTTAAAACTTATATCAAAAGTTTCCTCCCCTGACTGTTAATCAGGGCATAAATGTCTGATGCCTGAAAATTCATGGATCCTTTGAGGAGCCTGCGTGCCACAAAGAATCGATCAGGCTGTTCTTGAAGCCCCCACCCTGTACCTAAGGAGGACAGCATTCAGTCTGGGGACCTGTTCCAGGCGATTATTATGAAATAGGTCTGAAAAGCGTGCACCTTTGTTAAAGTGTTCTCGCCGAGGAGAGGAAGGGGGGGACATTCGATGTCCCATTAGGGGCCCCCAAGTCTACCCCTGAAGTAAAAGATTGAAAAGTCTCACCAACTGAGTCATCACTGGCCTCCACCTGTGGTTCCAATGGTTGCACTGTCCCTGAAGGCTCCTGAGCAGCCGTATCCCCAGAGGAAAAAGTCCATTCAGCATCCGGTATCCACCTGCCATCCTTCTTCATCCATCCTGCATCTAGCAGGGCAGTTTCCTTGCTCCAGTCCCTGGCTGGGAAGCCCCCCATCGCTGCCTGCAACTTCCGTGGTGTGTCTCGCTTCTTTCCTGATGCAAAAGACAATGTAGCCGCATCAGGAACAATCGAACCCTCCACCACCAGAGGCGGGTGCTCTGTGTGCCTCTCGCTGGCCTGCACAGCTTCTGGGCCACCAGCCACCTTGGGCTGCATTGTAGAATTATCCATAGCCTCAGTACGTTTACACCCCTCATCTCCTGACTCTCCCATAGCGCAGTTCACTCCGCACTCATCTCCAGGAAGCTCCCCATGGTTACACAAAGCAGCGCTCACCATATTGCTCCCATCCTCCTCCATCAAGGTATCAGCAGCTCTCCTGCCCTCAGCAGGTAAGATGTCCAGCTTCATGCCAAGCCGTGCTCCAAATGGAAAAACGCTGTGTCAGTCAACAGGTACCCCTACCGCTAGCATGCAGTAGGGGAAATTTTATTGACAAATAAACAAAACCATCACAGAAGAAAATATTACATCATGAAAACCATAAAGGAAACAAAGTAACATCAGATAATGATTCAGAAAAGAAATTCATATCAGTTAATAAACACAAAGTTTTTCCATAAATTAATGACTTTCTGTTTGAAAATTTCAGTTCATCCCTTGTTTTAAGGTCTTTCAATTCTGTTTCAATATAAGATACAACTGTAAAATGAGAAGTAAAAAGTTGTTGCATAATAAATTGACAGCGTGCCTGCCACAAAAAGAATTGTAGGAGGGCAAAGAAAACATTTAATGCACTTCTGTGATATAAGTCCCAAACACCTGAATAATCCCCAAGAACAAGGGAACCATAAGTTAAATGATTTAAATGAGGCATATGCCAGTGCAGTGCTGCAACTTTCCAGAAATCCTGACTATGCTTACACTCTAAGAAAAAATGTTTTTGACTTTCCTCCACATTAATACAATCATCCCTTAAGCAATACCTATCACTTAGAGGTTTATATTTTAAATTCCCTCTAACTCCCAACCTCCCGTGTGTTGACGTCCATATTACGTCCCAAAATTTAACTGGAATTCTAGGATCTGTTAATTTATGTAAAGCGTACTGCATGTGAGATGGTGAACAATCAGGAAAATAAGAATAACTTTCAATAAATCGTATACAATATGGTTATAAAAGGATTTCCTATTCAAAGAATGTAATTGTTGCAGAGAGACTTTCCACTGAAAAGGTTTTTTAAAAGTAGAGAGACCGTATAATGGTAGATCATCAGAAGCTAGAATTCTAGGAGGAAAAATGGACCATTTAAAGAAATATTTATGCCATATGGACTGTATCCAAAAATGCCATGGTACATTTTCATTACTCCAAATAAAAGGAAAAGAAGAATACAACAATATAGAGTGGAAAAATACCACAGGATTAATCATGTTTAACCCTCCGTTATTCCGCTTGAGATAAGTAAATTCCCTTTTTACTGGGTTGAGCCTATTTCCCCAAAGCATTTGAAAAAATATACTATATAATTTAGTTTCACAAGAGATCGGTGGTGGAAAAAGATGACTAACATAAATAAATAATGGTAAAAGGAATTTTTTATAATCAGAACCCTTTTCTGTTTTCTAAAACGCCATTGTTTCCACTGATTAACTTTTAATTCCCCATTCAATAATTGTTTCTCCCAATTAAAAAGTGCCATATCCTCCATTCCAAACCAAATCCCTAAAATTTTCTGAGGTGAAGTCGATAAAGAGATATTATAACAATGTGATAAGTCAGGAACCCGAGGACCTAATTGCAATACAAAACTCTTTTGTAAGTTAATGGAGGATCCTGAAAAAGTCCCGTAAAAGGAGAAAATATCCAATGCTTTTTGTAGTGATCTGGTATCAGCTAATAATATGGTAACATCATCAGCAAAAGCAGTGATTTTAATTGGAGCTAGGTGAGGGAAAGGAGCAATACCACTAATATCGGGTTCTGAAAGTATACCTCTAATGACCGGATCTAAGACAAATGTATACAAAAGAGGACTGAGAGGACAACCCTGCCTAACCCCCTTTTTTATCAATATTTCAGTGCCAAGGAAACTATTTACAATCGGAGTGGTAACAGCCTGATTATATAATTTAGAGATCCAATTTACAAAAGTACTTGGAATCCCATAATGTAGTAAAATAAAATAGAGATAAGAATGGCAAACAGTATCAAATGCCTTTGTTTGGTCCAGTGCTATTACCATTTCAGAATTTTTAAAAGTATTCCTACTTGCAAACAAATCCCTAATTAGAAAAAGATTGTGCTGAATTTTTCTCTGAGAAATCGCACAGGTTTGTGTAGGATGGATTAAAATTCTAGCCACTTTTTCTAATCTCATATTCAAAAGTTTGGCTAAAATTTATAATCGCTATTCAATAAACTAATAGGACGTAATTTGTTAACAAAGTTCTATCACCTTTTTATAAATAAATTTCAATAATGAAAGAAAAAAATTTTTACAAGACCGTTCTGAGAACAAAAGGAATTGTATACTAAAGGTAAAAATAACTCATATAAAGTATGCAAGATTTATAAAATTCATTAGGAATGCCATCAATCCTAGGAAGATCCAGTGTTTAGTTGTTTTATGACATCAGTGACTTCTTGTGATGTAATAGGAGTAGTTAAAGGATGTAACAAAGTAACCGGGACCATGGGTAGAGTGCCAAATTGTTCTAATGGAAACGAATCCAAAGTTGATGTGATGGGACATGAAAAAAATCTGATACGTGGCATTGTACTAAAGCTAACATTTCCAGATCTTTAGTAAATAGAGTATTATGTGAGTCACGTAATCCTGTCATAAAGGTATCAGCCAATCGTACCCTACATGCCTGATAAGGGTCAGAGTTTGGACAGTGTTTTGTGCCAAATCTAAATTCCAAATCTAAGGACCTAGCTCTGTCATATTGAAACATTTTCATTTGTTTTTTAATTTCGGAAATGTGGGAAGTATATGCAGCACGTTTCTGAGGAGGTATAGACATTAATTTATATAATTGATTCCTGAGAAGTAAATATTTCCTATAGTCAGAATCTACTTTTTCCTTACCCCAACCCTGAAAGAGTGTTTTTATTTCTTGTTTTGTCTGCATCCACCATTCAAAAGGGAAGGAAAAGAATTCCATTGTAGAATATTTAGCTGCAAAAAAGGATTCTAATTTAGAAAAATAGACTGGCCTACTTAAAAGGTATTAAGTCTCCATCGATGAATATTAGAGTATAATGTAGGAGGTAAACACTCTAGAGAGAAGGTACAAAGTAAAATAATGGTCAGAGAATTCGTGGGTGTAACTGAACAAAAATAGGATACAAATAATGAGAAATAAACACCATATCAATTGCGGTCGCAAAGGTGTGTCGATGATAGGTTTCACCAGCCTGTGCATGCATGCTTCTGTAAACATCTTGAAGATTAGCATCTTTAACTAAATTAACAAGTGCATTTGAATCACAATAAACTTTTTTTTCCTTGGATTTAATAAATTTAGCATCTATGGAGCAATTAAAATCACCCCCCCAAACAATATGTCTTTTGGTAAACAGGAAAGGTTTGAGCTCCTCAAATAAAGTAATGCGACCAGTTTTAGTTTGAAAACCATAAATGTTAATCAGTCGAAAATAATAAGTATTAAGGGAGCAATCTAAAATCAAAGTCCTACTGGGGTGCACATCAATTACTTTGGTAATCTTAAAGGCAGTGCTGCAAAATAAGATTCCAAGACCATCCGCTACATCAGAACCAAAGGTCCAGAAAGAAGGGCCCATTGTCCATTTCCTTTTTAATTGATTAATTTCCCAAAGGGAAGAGAGCCTAGTTTCTTGCAAAAAAATAATATCCACTTTTAAGGATGTTAAATACAAGAAAATAGGTAACTGTTTTTTGAAAGCCTTCAGGCTACAGACATTATAAGTGGCTAGTTTTAATGTGGACATGATAAGGTGCTAAGTGCTATTTTTTTGACTAACTTTCCGCTTTTTACCTTTTTTTCCTTTTTTCTCTTTTGCCAATTCCGTGGTTTTACTATCTTCATCATCTGTAATAAGTTCTGAAATGTGGGAAGTGTCAGACTCAAGGTCTGAATCTCTAATCTCTTCTTGTAAAGGGGAGAAAAAATTCTCAGTGGGAAGAGGGATAGAGGAAGATTGTTTTACAGAAGCTCTCGTAAAACGTCTATTTTTAACCACTTCAAAGGGTGGAGGCATAATTAGAGTGGGAGGGTGTTTGTTAACAACAGAAGGCCTTGGGTCTGGCTTCTCAACTAGTACCTGAGAGTCCTCAGAAAGGCCTAGCCCTTCTTTGAGTGAATCCCTGGTCGTTTGTGAAGGTAAAGTAGGAGAAAGTGTAGAGGAAGTAGAAGGAATAGGTTCACTAAGTCCCTTATTAGTAGCTTGTGCCTTACGTAGTAAACCATCATGGTCAAGGCCTTCTCTACAGTTACGCCGCACCCAAGGACATTGGTGATATGTATGGCCTTTCTCATCACAAAGGTTACATGTGAATATATTAGTGCACATATCAATAGAGTGCCCAAACCCGCCACATAAGGGACATTTTAAAATATCACACACACTACTGATATGAGTTATATCCCCACATTTGTAGCAGGCTCTTGGTTGTCCCCCATAAAAACACACCCCCCTATCCTTACCTAGAAAAAAACTGTTAGGTAGGTGTACAATATCTGAATTAATTTGAAAGAGTTTCACTTTAAATTTCCAGCCTCCTGTCCAAATACCTTCAACATCTAACAAGGCCTCAGGCGGACTCAAAACGTCACATTTGGATTGAAGCCAGTGGTAAATATCACTTACATTAACCCCTTCATTCCTAAACATTATCGTTACAAAACGTATCAGGGGTTTAGAGAGGGGTATTGCAAAAAAAGGGGACCATAAGGGTGTATTTTTTTGTACAGAGTATTTTTCCCAAAAGCACTCCATATGAGAATTGGTTTGAAAACTAACATCAAAAGAGTCCTCACCAGAAATATGTATAAGAGCATATATGTCTTTAGCCAAAAAACCCATAGAATTTTTCAACAAATTCTTGAAAACAAAATACCTATCTGGATGTTCAGCCAGGCCCCCTTTATATCTGATTCTTATTGCATTCCTTCGAGGAGCCTGTTCCAATTTATTTTTGAAAAGTTCAGACATTGGGAGTTTTTGAGGTTGAGCTAGAGACACAGGATTAGCAGCAGTTTGAAAATTAGCTGAACCAGCTGTAGAGGTGCTTGGCTTAGAAAAAGCCAAAACACTCTCCCCACCCTCCCTTATGCTGTTTTTAGATAAGTCTGTGTCACAATGTACAGCTGTACCTACATCTATAGCCTGGCTATCGTTGGCATGCATATTTACCGAAGAAGGCAAAGTCCAGGAAGAAACTGGTGTCCATACTCCCGACTCCGATTTCCTCCATCCCGCCTCAGTTAGAGCCACCTCTTCTGACCAGTCCTGAGATCCTGCAGATTGATTTTCCTCCACTAAGCCAAATTGCTGCCGTAATACAGAGGAAGTACTTGGTCCGTCATCTAAAGTTGCCTTCCCGGGAACGCTATCCACAGAAGTAAGTTCCCCGTGAGGCTCAGAAGGTCCCTTGCCATCTTGTTTGGTGTCCGTCCCCGACAACGGTAAAGGAAGAGAAACCGCTGAAAATGAATTGTTCGGCAAGTTTTCCAGAACTAAAGCATGTGAGCCTGAATCCAACACGATCGTTTCCAAGTTCGAGGTTCTCTGAGGAGCTGCAAGTAAGGAATCGCAAATAACTCCAGTATGTGATGCTATGTTATTTTCGGCTACCACGTTATCTCCAACTTCCATCTCTTCTCGCAGTTCTGGGCAGTCTGCCATACTGCCGTATGACGTCAGCAAAAGCCCAACTAGCCGCCAAACAGCAGCCAGTAGGGGAATTTCCCTGGTGTCCTGGACCAATTTCCCTCATTCACTAAAAATACCACCAATAGCTTAATCTGGTTCAAGGTCAGTTGGCATTCATCTGTAACCCCCTCCCTCGGGTCGTGCTTGAAAATAGGCAGAATTTGTCTAGTGCGCTTATCTGGTCAAACAAAAACTAAATAAAATAAAATAAAAAATAAAATAAAAATTTGCCATGTTGCATGTAATTAATAATCAGTTACATTGAAACAGGCAAAGTGTAACTGAAACAACATTACTACAGTGAGTAATTGTTTCTTCAAACTCCTGGAATCCCTCACTTATGATTAATAAGTGCATACTCCATAGTAGTACCTTGGGAGGCTGGGTACAGAACCTTCCTAAGGAAAGGGTCTTCAAGACAGAAGTGCCAAAGTGTTCATCCCTTCTGAGCTGTATGTCCAGACAGCAGTGCTTAGCAAAAATGTATTCTTTTTTCCAGGTAGCTGATTTACAGAATTCTTGCAGGGAAACACCTCTTAATCCTGCCAAGAGACAGAGGTGCCCCTTGTAGAGTGAGCCCTAATGTTATCAGGTAGAAACTTGGCAGCTGAGTCATAACAGAACTAAATGCAGGAAACCATTTAATGAGAAATAGTTCATGCTGCTTTCCCCTTTCCCACTTTACCATAGGTGGCAAATAATTGAGTTTCAGTGAACCTTGCATCCTTAGTGTGATCTAAGTAATAGCCCACAGCTAGTAATAGCTCAGAGCTTTCTTAACTTCCAGATTGTGGAGCTTCTGTTCTGAGTTGGATTTTGCTGTAAAGAACACTGGATGTGTATACTCAAAAAAGTCCCACACTCACCACCACAGCAATTACACGTTGCTCAAAGGATTCACCAAGTTTTGAAGTTTATTAAAGTGACAGTGCTATGGCACATCTTGACATGTTTTTATGTGCGCTGTTTTTCAAAAGACATACCAAAGGTGCAGATGTCATGTCTTAAATGCATACAAATGGCATCACTCTTCTGTGACAAGTGAATATGACAACACAGTGTTAAGTGAGATTAAAAAAAGTTAAAACAACAAATCTAACCTATTAAGCATATAATAAATACCCCACCACATGTCCAATATCTACAGCAAATATTTACAGCAAGGATGCACATAAATGTATATAAAATCCAAGGGGAGTCCCAAGTTGCAAACGTATAAAAGTCCTATGGAGACAGACAGACTTGCAAAAGGGGTAGCTCCAATGAAGATTTTACTCAGTGTCATCCAGAACTGGATCTAGAAAGAGAAAAGAAGAGCATAGATTTTTTTTAATAATGGTAATGACAAATCTTTAACCACTATAAAAATACATTTGCATTTAAACTCCACTTATAACAAAATAAGGTATAATTACAGTAAAAAATATAAATAAAATATATTTCAAAATAGTATTAGAGCAATGCTGGTGGTACAGTATGTCACAAAAACTGTCAACCCCTTAAATCTTCTGTTTTTAATATAGGGAGTGATATCAAACCATTCATTAAGTCTAGGCAATTTACATGCTCCTAGGGAATATATACAGTACCCACTACTTTGTAGGACCAAAGTGCTAAAGTACCCACCTCTTGGTTTGGGGTGTACCTTTTCAATAGTAATGAAGGCAAACTGGTGGTCATTATTATTTCCTGTCCTTTTCACATGCAGGGCCATTGCATATGCATGGTTCTCATTCCTAATCACCCTGCAGTGTTCCCCCACCCTAAACGTAAAGGCTCTTTCTGTCTTGCCAATGTAAAAGGCACTACAAATACACTTAGCCATATAAATTACACCTGGGGTGTCACAAGTTACAAGTTGTTGAATCTCAAAATGCTTTCCTCCGTGTGGACTGGAAAAAACTTTGCTAGATGAAATCACAGGACAATATACACATTTGTGGCAAGGTAAGCATCCCACATATTTACTGGATAGCCAGGTCTTTTGTGTGGGTCTATTCTACTTACTGTGCACAAACTGGTCCTTCCATGTTTCAGCACTCCTATAAGATAAACGGGGAGCAGTCATGATATTCCCTCAAAAAAGCATCTCCCTTTAGAATGTTCCAATTGGTACGAATAATCTCACCCACCTTGGGTGCATGAACAGAACAAGCTGTGACAACACTGAGTCTCCTATTATCTTATTCCCTATCTGTTCTTTTGTGCATTGTATCATTCCTAGGAATATTCCTACCTCTCATGTTTGTTTCATGCACTACGTTAACTGCATACCCCCTTTCAACAAAGCTTTCCTCTAAACCAGTGGCAGCTCTGTCATACTTTTCCAGAGAGCTAAAGTTGTGTCTAATGCACAGAAATTGTCCTTTCGGAATATTGTCAACCACATGACGTGAATGACATGGGTGGGAGCTAGAGGAAAGTACAGTAGCAAAGTGTTTCTGTCACACATTTATATATATATATATATGTATATCAGTAGTGACATTTATTTCCTATAACATCTTTCTGTATACAAAAAACAAGGAAAAAATGTCCAATATACTTGCATTGTACGTGAAACATAAATTTCGGTTAGAATTGTGCAGAAATTCTACAAATGCATCTAGATTATCTAGGCCCCCCTTCCATATCATAATTATAATGTCAAAAAAAAAGATTCTATGCCCTTCTTTTCTCTTTCTAGATCCGGTTCTGGATGACACTGAGTAAAATCTTCATTCGGGCTACCCCTTTTGCAAGTCTGTCTGTTTCCACAGGACTTTTATACGTTTGCAACTTGGGACTCCCCTTGGATTTTATGTACATTTATGTGCATCCTTGCTGTAAATATTTGCTGTAGATATTGGACATATGGTGGGGTATTTATTATATGCTTAATAGGTCAGATTTTATGTTTTTAACTTTTTTTTATCTCACTTAACACTGCGTTGTCATATTCATTTGTCGCAGAACAGTGGCATCATTTGTGTGCATTTAAGACATGACTTCTACACCTTTGATATGTCATTTGAAAATGGATGCAAGTTCCAAACATGTCAAGGCATGCCATAGTACTGTCACTTTAATAAACTTCAGCACTTGATGAATCCAGTGTGCAATGTGTCATTTTTGTTGTGGTGAGTGCAGGACTTGTATGAGTATATGTTCTGCTGTTTATCCCAGCACCCCAGCCCAGTGCACTCCTCTTTTTTGATTTCTCTCTCCAATACTGGAAGTGTAATTGACTGATTCAGAATGAATTTGGATGCTACTCTGCAAAGAAGCTTTCTGTTAATCCTAAGGACTGCCTTGTCCTGTGAAATATGATGCAGTTAGTATCTATGGAGAGATAGGATCTATGAAGAGGGCTTGCAGCTCACTCACTCTTCTGGCAGATGTGACTGCCAGTAGCAAAACTGCTTTCCAGTCGACATACTTCAAAACAGCAGTCGCCATAGACTCAAAAAGGACCTCTGTCAGCTGAGTATCCACAGATTCAGGTCCCATGGAGAAACAGGACTGGATCCCTTACTGTAGGGTACGGGTGACTAAGGCCTTCAAATAACCTTTTGAAAATGGGTTGTAAGGCCATTGATCTGTCCTCGCAATTGGTGTGGGAACCAACACTGCTGCCAATTGAACCTTCAGGGTTAAAGGCCTGAGGCCCAAGGACTGGAGATGGACTATGTAGCCCAGGATTGTAACCAAACTTACTCACAATGAGTTGAACTATCCAGAGGAACACCAAAAGAAAAATATTTTCAATTTTGAGGCATAACCCAAGAGAATTGATAAATTATCAATCGTGATTTTTGAGCTTCAGCCATGCCTGATCATTGTAAATTGTCAAATGTTGCCATAAGATCATCAAAGGAGATCATGATCTAAGATTGTCATCTAGATCATGATTTAATCATCAAACATGAACTTTCAAATCACCAAGTGATAATTATTGATTATTTTTGTAAGCTTAAATAAGCATGTTGGTTGTTGATCTATGGATGATCAAGTGATGATCACTGATGATTATATTAGTTCAGTATTATAAGACTGCAAGTCACAGACTTAATACTTAAAGTTTTATTTGTTAATTATGAAAATATGAATGTCACATATCAGCAAAGACAAATTAATTATGAACTATAACGTAAATGATGTGAAGTCATGTTTTAATCCCATTAGGAAGAGTACATGCAATGTCTGTTATAGGATACATATTTGCATACCTAATTTGCATATTTCAGCAGCACAGTTTATGGAACAACACAGGGGTAATTTATTTTTTTTAATTAATTTTGCATTGACAGTATTCATTTGCAGACTATTAGGAAAGGCTTTGAGCACAAACCAAGCACCTTTAGGAACTCACCACAACCAAAAACAAACCACTTGATGGGGATCTATAAGCCAATATGAGCCTTTCTAACTCCCGTAAGATATGAGGCATCAGAGTAAGCATAACTGAAAGCAGTGGGCTTCTAGAGAAAAGGTATCATAACTGATCATTCCAGTTAAGATGTCTTAATTGAATGATAAATTTCAAAAGTATAAAGAAAAGAAAGATTTAATTTTGTAATTTATTTCTGTAATCTTGACCATGGGTAATCATAAAAAAGCATGATGATATGAGATCATCATTAATCATAATTACCATCTTCATAACTTCATGGTTTTTGATTGGTAGCCATTTAACGTTGATGGTTAATTATTGTTAATGATGATCGCAATGATGGTTTTTGAAGCTTAAACATGATCTCTGAACATAACTGGATAAAGATCATTCATGGTACATCATTAAAAAACCATCATCTTTTGGGCTGGGAAGTTTTCCATGTTGCTGGTTTCCTGGACAACATAAGCACCTCACTAACCTTCTCAGAGAGGTTTAGTCCAAAGACCTCTAGCTCCTAAAGAACCATGCCCCGAGATGCAGAGTTGTTGGGTCTGTGAATGCTATCCAACCCTGAGATAATATCAGCAGATTGCATTTCAGGGGTAGGTAGATAGGATGCCTGTTGGAGAAGGACAGGAATAATGAGTACAAGATCTGCTTGGCTCCAGTTGGTGCTATGAGAATTGTTGTTACTGTCTCACTTCTCAGTTTGAGCAGTACTCTTAGCAAAAGTGGGAATGCTGGGAAGGCATACAGAAATGTCTCTGACCAATTGAGGGCAAGAGCATCCTCTGGGACTGTACCCACTGATGGGGGTCTTCAACAAAACAGTGGGAGCTGGTTGTTCTTTCAAGAAGCAAACAGGTCTGTTTCTGGCATACCCCACTGCCTGAACACTGCTGTCGTGGTTCAGGGTCTATTTGTGGCCCTGATAGATTCTGCTCAGGAAATCAGCCAGCACATTGTCCTTCACTTGCATGTGTACTGCTGAAAGCTGACCCTCCAGGAAGTATGCTATATTCCAGATTTTAAACTGATTTTGTGCACAGCTTTGAAGATCTTGTTCCTTCCTGCTTGTTGACACACTACATTATTGTGGTATTGTTTGTTCTGCCGCTGACCTAGGAGGAAAAGAGAAACACAGAAACATAGAATTTGATGACAGATAAGGACCACTTCGGCCTACCAAGTCTGCCCATTTCCCTACCTAATGGATAAGCTGCAGATCCTAGTTAACTCAAGAAAACATATGTGAGTTAACCAACAGCCTACTTCCTCATACCCCCCACTAGAATTGCCTTATGTCTGTCCCATGCATTCTTGAATTCCCCCACTGTTTTTGACTCCATGACCTCCTCAGAAAGCATTTTCCATGCATCTACAACCCTCTCTGTGAAGAAATATTTCCTCACAATTTCTCTGAGTCATCCCCCCCTATCTTCAAATTGTGCCCCCTTGTTCTTGCACATCTCTCTTTCTGAAAGATGCTACCCTCTTGGACTTTGCTGATTCCCCTGAGGTACTTGAACATTTCTATCATGTCCACCCTCTCCCTCTCCCTCTTTTCCTCAAGGGCTATACATATTAAGCTACTTTAGTCTTTCTTCATATGTCATCTGGTGCAGACCTTGCACCATTTTGGTTGCCCTCTTCTGGACAACCTTCATCCTGTCAATGTCTTTGCAGAGATGGGGTCTCCAGAATTGCAGGCAGTACTCCAGATATGGTCTCACCAACTGTCTGTACAGAGGGATAAGAACTTCCTGTTTTTACTGATGATGCCTCTCCCTGTGCATCCCAGTATCTCCCCAGCTCTCCTTACTGCCTTCTCACGTTGCTTGCCCACCTTTAGGTCATCTGATATAATCACCTCCAGGTCCTTTTTCATTTTTGTTGTTTTCAGTATCTCACCACCCATTGTGTACTCTTCCTCTGGGTTTTTGTTTCCCAGGTGCAATACTTTGCATGTCTTTGCGATGAATCTCAGCTGCTATACATTTGACCATTCCACTAACCTTGCCACGTCCCTTCTCATCTTTTCCACCCCCACCTTGTGTATCAACCATGTTGCAGATATTTGTATTATTTGCAAAGAGACATACTTTTCCTTCCAGTTCCTCTGCAATGTCACTTATAAAGACATTAAAAAGGACCGGCCCCAGTACTGAACCCTGTGGTGCCCCACTAGTAACTCCCCTTTCTTCACTGAGGACTCTGTTTACTATTACCCTCTGTGTCCTGTTGTCCAGCCAATGTTTTACCCAGGCTACAACCCTGGGATCCACTCCCAGGCCGGCTAATTTGTTTATTAATCTTTTGTGCGGGACTGTGTCAAATGCTTTGCTAAAGTCTAAGTAGACCATGTCCACAGCCTCTCTCTGGTCTACTACTTTGATCACCCAGTCAAAGAAATCGATTAGCTTCATCTGACATGGCCTTCCTGCTGTGAATCCCTGCTGCCTTGGTTCCTGTGCCTCACTGGCCTCTAGGTACTCAACAATTCTTTCCTTCAGAAGTGATTCCATCATTTTCCCTTCCACTGAGGTCAAACTGACAGGTCAGCAGTTTCCTGCCTCTGTCTTGCTCCCACCTTTGTGAAGGGGAATCACATCTGCCCTCCTCCAGTCCTCAGGTACCACACCATCCTCCCATGATTTGTTAAAAAGGGCAGTCAGTGGTGTTCCCAGTTCTCCCCTAATTTCTTTTATAATTCTGGGGTGAATCCCATCAGGCCCCATTGCTTTATCCACCATTAGTTTTAAGAGTTTTTTCAGAACCCTTTTTTCTGTGAAAGGACTGATATCAACCCCTCTATCCAGAGTGCTTCTATTGGCTGGACTAGGTACCTCCCCTCCTCTTCCTTTGTGAATACTGAGCAGAAGTATTTGTTCAGTATCCATGCTTTTCCACTGTCTCTCTCTGCCCAACCACCCTCCTTTTTATTCAGCCTCAGTATCCCTGCCTTAGTCTTTCTTTGCTCCCTAATGTACCTATAAAAGGTTTTATCCCCCTTCTTAACCGAGTTGTCTATCTTTTCCTCAGTTTAGGCCTTTGCTATTCTGACTGCCTTACTCGCTTCCTTCTGCTTTAACTGGTACAGTTCTCTGTCCTGCTCCTTCTTTGTTTCCTTATACAGTACTTCCTGAATGCTATCTTTTTCTTCCTAACCTTCCCTGCCACATCTTTTCAGAAACATAGTGTTTTTTCCTTCATTTTGTTTTGTTTATTTGTTTTGCACAAATTCTTGTTGCCTGTGTGATGGCAGTTTTGATGTTTCCCCATTGTTGCTCCACCCCACCTTCTTGCCTGTTTGCTAGTGCTTTTCTGAGGCATTCTCCCATTTTGACAAAATCAGCACTCCTGAAGTCTAGTACCTTCACTTTTGTATGGCTTGACTCTACAGCTAAGCTTATCATGAAACACACTGTTTGGTGGTCACTTGTTCCCAGATGGCTACCCACTTCCAGATCTGAGATTCTCTCTCCATCCCCATTTGAGAGTATCAGGTCTAAGATTGCTCCCAGCATTTCCAGATACCTCCCTGAGCTCCAGGAGGGTCATGTGCTCCTGAGTCTCCTATGTACTGCAAGTACCACTTACAGTTAGGTCCTCCAGTTGGGTGCCCCAGCATAGGAGGGAGACATATGTTGTGAGTATGGACACAGGTAAGTACTAAAGGAAGGGAACTCCCTATCTGAGACTGCATTTTTCCTTTCAGAATTCTAGTGTCCTTTGCAAGGACTTTGTGTCAGGCATTAATTTAGGCAGTGGATTCCACATCTGGGATCAGTTGTCCCCCAGGTGAAATTGGACATCTCTCATTTTCCTGCTACCTACACTGCAGTGGATGAGGCCATGTGTCCCAATAAATGCAGGAAATCCCTTGCAAGTCTGGGCTGATCTCCCTTACTGAAGTTTCAGTTAGATTTTCTACCCTTGCTTGAGGAAGGAATGCCTTCCATTGTAAGATTTTCAGCCCTGCACATATAAAGTACAGAACCTGAGCTAGTTCTGTTTCTGCCTTTTGAATGTTTATGAAGAAGCTAAGGTCCTTCATTGTGCCTTGTGTCAGTAGTAGGGAGGACTTTGCCTTCTGGTTTGTTTTTACTGAGACTAGTCAGTCATCCAGATAAGGAAAAACACCACCCACTGTCTCCTAAGATGTGCTGCCACATCAACTAGGCACTTTGTGAACACGTTTGGTGTTGAGGACAGGCTATAGGGAAGTGCTGTGGATTAG
This sequence comes from Neoceratodus forsteri, assembly GCA_016271365.2. NCBI lineage: Eukaryota > Metazoa > Chordata > Ceratodontiformes > Ceratodontidae > Neoceratodus > Neoceratodus forsteri. The sequence goes on along the minus strand of JADMNL010000035.1, from coordinate 23,516,551 downwards.
TGGTGGCAATTCCCTCTCCTGACCCTGAGGTACTTTCTGTGACAGGGCCTGAATGGTATGTGAAAGTAGGCATTTTTCAGATCCAGTGACCCCAGCCTGTCTCCTTCTTGCAAAGATGGGAATCACTCAGCCCAGTGTTACTATTTTGAATTTTTCTTTAAGTGTTTGTTCAGATATCGCAAGTTGGAAATGGGTTGCCACTCTCCATGTTTCTTGTGGGTCAGGAAGTACCTTCAGAAAAGTCCCTTTCCCTGCCATCAGAGAGGTACTTTTTCCACTGCATTTGCCTGCAGTGATTTTTTTTTCACTAACAGGGAAAGGATCACAGGTCTCCAGGTAGAAGGCACCTGGGGGCTAGTGACCATCACATGGTATAGTTCAATTTGGCCACTAGAACAAAATCATCCCATTCCAAGGCAAAAATATGGGACTTCAGAGGAGCTGATTTTGATAAGATGGCCAACAGAGTTAAGCTAGCCCTGGCAAAAAGAAATATAGGTGAGGGAGTACAGGCAAAGTGGGCAAGCATTAAAGATGCACTACTTGAAGCAACATCCCATTGTGTTAGTGAGAAAAGGAAGTGTAAAAGAAGAAGGAAACAGCTCTGATTCTCAAACACAGCAGCAGAAAAGGTCAGAGCCAAAAGACTGGCCTTCAGGAATTATAAGGGAACGCAGCAGGATGAAGATAGGGAGGCATACCAAACTTCCCTAAGGGAAGCAGGGAAGGCAGTAAGGCAGGCAAAGGCCCAAACTGAGGAAAGACTAGCACGAACAGTAAAAGAGGGTGACAAGACTTTCTATAGATACATTAGTGAAAGGAGAAAGTCCAGAGGGGGTATTGTTAAGATCAAAGGGGAAAAGGGGGCGTGTGAGGAGGAGGACCATGTAAAAGCATCTATCCTAAATAGATACTTCTGCTCAGTATTTACTGGAGAGAAGGTAGGGCAGGCCCCACAGCTCTGCACCATGGACACAGGGGGGAAGGAGGTGTGCATTAGTCCCTTCACAAAAGAAATGGTCCTACAAGAGCTCGATAAGCTCAGGGTGGACAAGGCAATGGAACCTGATGGCATACATTCCAGGGTACTAAAGGAGCTAAGGGTGGAACTAGCAGAGCCATTATCAGAACTGTTTAGTGAGTCTCTGAGCACAGGAGAGGTCCCAGAAGACTGGAGAAAGGCACATGTGATCCCACTTCACAAGAGTGGTAGCAGGGAGGAGGCAGGGAACTACAGACCAGTCAGTCTTACCTCAGTAGTGGGCAGATTATGGAGACACTTAAGGAAAGGATAGTGCAACACCTGAACCATAGGAGCACAGGATCCAAGACAGCATGGGTTTACAAAGGAAGGTTCTGTCAAACTAATCTCATAGATTTCTTTGACTGGGTAACCAGAGTGGTGGACCAAGGGGGAGCAGTTGATGTTGCCTACCTTGACTTCAGCAAAGCTTTCGATACTGTTCCACATAGAAGATTGATTAATAAGCTTGGTAGACTCGGGGTGGGTCAGACGTTGGTCAACTGGGTGGCAAACTGGTTGACAGGTGGAAAACAGAGAGTGATGGTAAATGGTATACAGTCAGAAGAGATGCAAGTCACAAGTGGGGTACCTCAGGGATCAGTCCTGGGGCCAGTCCTCTTCAATATCTTCATCAGTGACATTGCAGATGGACTGGAGGGTAAGGTTTGTCTGTTTGCAGATGACACCAAGATCTGCAACAGAGTAGATGATCCAGATGGTGTGGGCAGAATGAGAAGAGATCTGAATAAACTAGCAAAATGGTCGGAAGAGTGGCAATTGGGGTTTAACGCAAAGAATTGCAAGATCATGCACATAGGGAAGAGAAACCCTGAAACCACCTATAGGCTGGGAGGGGAGTTGCTGGCAGTCACAAGGGAAGAAACAGACTTGGGCGTCATCATCACTAATGACCTGAAATCATCCAAGCAGACCTCTAAAGCAGTAGGTAAGGCTAGAGGGATGTTGGGGTGTATTAGTAGGGGTATCACAAGTCGAAAGAGGGAGGTAATAATCCCTCTTTACAAGACACTGGTTAGGCCCCATCTGGAGTACTGCGTGCAGTACTGGAGGCCACACCTTCACATGGACATTAACCAAATTGAGGCAGTCCAGAGAAGGGCAACCAAAATGGTGCAGGGACTGCATCAGAAAACATATGAGGCCAGATTAACTGAACTCAATATGTATACCCTAAAGCAAAGGAGAGAGAGAGGTGATATGATTGAAACAGTCATACACCTTAAGGGCATTAACAAGGTGAAAGAGTCTAACATGTTACAATATAAGAAAAATAGCAGGACAAGAGGACACAGCATGAGATTAGAGGGAGGCCGATTAAGGGGTAATGTGAGGAAGTTCTTTTTTACAGAAAGGATTGTGGATGCATGGAACAGCCTACCTCAGGAAGTGGTGGATATGAATACAGTGGAAGGCTTCAAATAGGCATGGGATAGGCATAAGGGAGCAATACAGATGAGTATGAATAGATAGGCCATTGACAGAGCACAGGCCGATGGCACATTCATAAGGTAGAAAAATAAATGGGCAGACTGGATGGGCCTTGCTGTCCTTATCTGCTGTCAGCTTCTGTCATTTCCAACAGTATTCTTTCAGGATTGAATCCCTTGTGTTTCTGCAGTTTGGGGAATTTTCTAAACTCCAGGACCAAACCCAGACTATTTCCAGGATCCACATGTCTGTGGTTATATTTGCCCATTCATAATAGTGAGTTGTAATTGCTCCCACTGGCAATAAATGGGCAACCTGTGCAGACTTGGCAAGAGTTCTATTTAGCTTGAGGTTTGGGGGCTGGTATGCAGCTTCAAACATGATGCCTCTTCTACCCCATCCCTAAAGTAACCCTCCTAGTGGAGGATAATCATAGGACATGTAAGAATGGGGGAGTACCCCCTACCTCTACCTCCCCATCCATAAGACCTATAGGAGGTGGAGGTCTATACCAGCAGCTGAGGTGGGTGCTGACATGATTTTACAGGTCGCTTTCTTGAGGAATTTATGGCTGGGCAGTAGTAACCCCTTTGTGGGAGTTTAGCCCATCATATCCATAAATTCTGCCCCATTCTCCTCAGTTTCCTGTGAGGTGATGTTGTGAGTGTTTACCATAGGCCTCACAAAGGTACTGATTAAGGTATAGTCACCTGCGAGTCTAAGAGGAGAGCCAAATTATTGTTCTGGAGCACCATCTGGTTCTATGGGGTTTCCTTCCTTTTCCGGCTCATAGTACATTTCATCCTCCTCCTCCCTAGGCAATCCAGGCTATGGGGAAATTTCATAAATATACCTGGGAAGGGGGGGGGCAGGCATTTAGCAAATTCCAATATCCTGGAATTCCTGGAGGAATTGCCATGCTTTAGTCATGTCCCCCACGGAGGGCATTTTATTTGTGCCTACTGGTGTCTCTTTTCCTTCTTCAGGGAGATGAACAGTGGCATGTGCTTCTTTTTTTTCTTGGTAGGCCCAGTCTGCTGTAAGGCTCTTTTTTTTTGCTGGATTCAGGGTCCCCCCTTTTAGACATCCTGATTTCTGAACCATCTTTTGCAGCCATATGATTATTTTCTGTCCCTTTGAAAGGAACTGCTACTTAATTAGAGGGGCTTGGCCCTCATCTGAGCCTTTAGGTGATGTGGAGGCAGTCTAAGAAGCCATAAAGGTCTTCTAATTTATTAAGTCCCTTTTCTTTGCACTTTAGGGCATACTTAATACAGAGTTCACAATTGTGAAAACTGTGGTCCAGGCACCTTAAACACAACTTGTCGAGGAAGTCTGACCTTGTCAGGAGCTGAAAACACTCCTTACAGTTTTTAAAACCTTTAGGCCCCATCTTCTTTTTGGATCTGTCAGTCATACCAAACACACAACCCTAGGAAGACTGCTTGTTCCCAACAGAAACAATGCTTTTAATTATTCAAAAAATGCATTATAGTGTTAAACAGGGCTTAAAATATGAGAAATGTGGTTTTGTTCCTATTAAAAGCAAATCACAGTTATAAAACACTAAGGCCAGGATATTCAGAAATGAGCCAGAGGGAGGCGCACAAGGTGCGCAGTGCAAGTACAGTGTGCCATGGCGCAACAGGCGTGATATTCAAAGGAAGCACAAGACAGGATGCCTCTGCAACATGGCTGAATATTGCTCGGATGTGCCATTGCAACCAGGGATGCACCAAGGAGCATGTGCAGCGCAATAGCACACCCAGGGATGCACAGGGGGAGCGTGCCAAGGAGCAACACACAGGCATCCAGCACAGGCACACACCACACGGCCTGACAGGACAGGCCACAGCCACCCCAGCCACCCCACCCATACCAAGATGGAACACCACCAGGTACAAACCCCCATCCATCCCAGACGGAACACACATCAGTCATGCACACCACTGCAGCATGGTTCCTCATGCCAGCTGCAAAGCAGACACCAACACAGACAGTTAACCAACAATAATATAATGTAACATTCAAAATAAAACTATGTACAAATATATACAATGGATTGGGAAGGAGGGACTACCCACACACAGGGAGGTCAGGGAAGGGAGGCAGGGTGCAGGGGCAAAGGCAAGAGATGGAGACAAGGGAGGGCAAGGAAGGGTACACAGGGAAGGGTAAACAGTACTGTACAAGGGCACTATGGGCATCCCTGCCCCATTGTCGGGCATCGCCGGCGTTGGCGCCTCTGACCATGTAGTGTCTGCGCCAGCCACTGCACCACCTGTAGTGTGGATGTTGTCACACAGAGGATCCGTCTCAGGAGCCATGTATGTACAGCACTGGGCCCGACACCTAGGACAAAGGAAGGAACACCATATGAGTGCATGTCCAGAAGGCGGCAGCCCACCCATTGTGTGCAGCGGGCATCGGTGACATGCACCCCTGGGCTGGCAAACTGCCACCTGCAGTGAGAGTGCCCACACAAGCTGCCTACCCGGGGAACCACAGCCATGCATAACACCGCACACTAACACCGCCCATGTGCAGCACACCACCGCCATGGTGGGCAGGAGACGTGGTCGTGCAGGCAGTTGGCGGTGAAACAGCCAGGTCCTAGGTGCACCCACAACCCACATGCAGCAGCCATCCACATGTATGAAAGCCATGGTGTGATGCAATGGGCACCACAGGCAGTACACAGCTGGACCATGCCATGCTGACAGAAGGCCGTGTCCTGCCCCAACCACCACTACCCACCCGACACAACATGGAGACAAGTACATGATCCTACCTGCACTGTGAGTCGCACCCTGTGGCTGTCCATCCGCCATGCCAACACATCCTGCAACCAGTGCACCACCCCCTGCAGTGGCCTGACCTGGCCCAGCCAAAGTGCCAGCGAGGCGAGCCTGCCTCCGATCTTCAGGGCCTAGGAGGAATGAATGCAGAAGGAAACATCAGCTCTGGAAGAAACCACAGGGCACCCCACAGCACAGTGTGACACCCTGCACAACATGCAGTGGCACAGTGGCACAGGGCAGCCACAGTGTACCACCACACCCAACGGGGCGTGCAGTCCCAGCCCCCACCCCCAGCAAGGTGAGCCAATGGCACCGCCCCCCAGAACACAGGATGAGAATGGGCACAGGCTCTGAGCACTTACCTGGCTGTGGCATGGTGCCCCTCCGGACATGTGCCTGTAGTGTCCGTAGATGGTCTGGGTCCTTATGCTGCAGGTCCCCACCGGTGCCTGCACTACTCCCCAGTGCACCATGCACCTGTGGCCTCCTCCAGGGCATCTGCCACCTCCTGCCACACCTCAGACATAGGCCTATTGAGAGGCACCTGGCCAAACAGTGAGTCGACATGTCGCACCACCAGAGCCACCAGGTTAACCAGCTCAACCTGAGTCCAGTTCTGCGCCCTTGCTGCTGTCCTGTGCGGCATGCTGTCAGTTCAACAGGTAATCCAAAATGGCACCTAGCAGCACTCATGCCACTTGTGCTGGGGATGTGCAGCTCGCACCACGATGCGCTGCCACCGCCAATTGCGCAGTCACGGACATGTGTGATCCAGGTAACACAGTGCTGCCACATGTCGCAATGCATCTACAAGAGCAAAGGGCACCCATGGGGTCAAGGGTCGTACTGTGCACCCTGCGCCACTGCGCTATTGGGCATGGCAGGCATACTACGCGGTAGGGCCATGTGGCTGCCATACTACACAGTCCCATTGTGCACGGGCACCATAGTACCTATGGCACAGGGGTGCCATCAAATGCATAGCACCTGAGTGCTGTCGGCTGAGTGGCACATAGTGCCATAGGTCAAACAGCGCACAAGCGTCATATGTGCACTAGCAGACGGGCACTGTACTGCCTATCGCGCACATTGCGAATGACGTGCCACTGGCGTACGTGATGTCTGCATGCACATGCACGTGGCACAGGCAGTTGCGCATGTCACATTGTTGCTTCATGACTTGTGCATGTGCAAATCCATTGCGCAATGCGCAACCATGCGATATTCAGCAGATGTAAGCAAATCAGCTGATTACAATATCCTCGGCACATCAGCTGCACTTGCATGTCATTACAGTTGCACAAGCCCTCATTTGCATGTGATGCGCTATAAAGGCGCCATGGGGATTGCACAGGATAGGAACGGTTGCATCCCTTAGAGGTGAGGTACACGCTGCAGGATGGTGGAATGGGAGGGTGGATGGGGACCTAGCAGCACATGCTAACACATGTCACCCTCCACAGGAAGTAGCATTATCAACCATGAGGAGAGTGAGGAGCATGGACCTGCATGCAAGCGCAGACCCAACTTCACCATGGTGGAGTCAGACACTCCTATTCCAGGCGTACCTGGACCAGGAGCTGCTCCTGAATGGCTCCACAGGCACCCCAAAGGCCAGGGCAACAGCATGGAAGGTTGTGGCCTGTGCCGTGGACCAGCAGGGCAGCCACCAATGGTCTGTGCAGGAATCCAAAAAGAAGGTCGGCACAGACCGGAGGCAGATCAAGGAGAAGGTGGCAGCCATCCGGGCAGCGTATGCTGCCACAGGTGGGGGTCAGCCAGCCCTGCCCACCCTTAAGCCGCAGGAGGCGTTGATGGCAGCTACCATGCAGTGCAGCTCAGTTGAAGGAGTGCCCGGCGGAGGGTTCCAGATGGGTGGAAGCCCATCACTGCATGGTAGGCATGGCAGGGACAGGGGCAGGGGGATGAGGGCAGGGGTGGGGTGACAACAACACTAATGCCACTTTGTTCCCTTTCAGCTCCTGAGCACCTGCATGCGGTGTCAGTGGTGGGGGTGTCCACTATGGGGGCAGTCCTGGCCCCAGAGGACCATCCAAACACCTCCAGCGGGCACCGTGGCCTGGATCAACTGCAGGTCAGTACCACTGTCCATCCTAATGATGGCAGCGCGGATGCGGACGAGGCCCTGGCTGCATTCCAGCAGGATGCCAGGCATGGTATCCTGTATGTTGAGACGCAGGTTGTGGAGGGGTCTGGATCCGATGATGACAACAACCACATCACGGACAGCACTGTTGTGGCTGCAGGAGAAACACCCATACCACAGGCATGACATGTCGGTGGAGCTGGTAGCCCAGTGGTGGTTGCCTGCACACCAGCCACTGCAGCAGGTGACGCTGAGGCTACCACAGGTGCGGCAACGGATGGCTGTGGTGGTGGTGGTGCCTGTGGTGGTGCAGCCACACTGGTGTTACCCTGCACACAGTGGCCAGAGGGGCAGCAGCAGCTGGACAGCATTGAGGGGGGCCTGGGGCAGTGCCTGCTGCTGGTGCAGTGCATGGCACCCAGCCCCATGAGGGACCCACTGTGCAGTGCCCATAATCGCGGGGTGCAGGGCCGCAGGGTCAGGATACACACTTGGGTCGGTATTGTGACCCTGTGCCCTAGGGTGCTGACCCCTTGGACGAGCACACCCGGCTGCTCCAGGCCTCTGTCAAGCAGCAGGTGCAGCTTGTAGCAGGGGTGCGTACACTCTGCAAGGATCTGCGCCAGGTGGCAGAGCGGTGGGACAGGGACTTCGCCCTGGTCCTGGCGGAGAACTGGCAAATGCAGGTGGACACGGCCACAGCCATGGATTGGCTGACCACTGTGGTCACAGCTGGACTGGCACCTCTGGCCACCCTGGTGCGTGGCCGTGCACCACTCTCACCACAGAGCACATCCTCCACCCCTCAGGCCCGGTGGCATGCGACCCCCTCGGTGTCACCACCAGACTCTGCCATGGGTACTCCCAGCATGCCCGGTGTGGGCATGCTGTGGAGCCTGCAGACACCTGCGCAGACACGGTCATGGTCCCACAGTGTCACCCCTGGGGGACCGTCTGTGACACCCCCTCTGGCTGACACCCAGGTAGCAACTGCTGTGCATTCCTGACGTGGCCGTCCATGTGTCCGCGGCAGCAGTGCTACCGTACAGTGATCCTGAACTGCCCACCTCTGCATACACCGTTTGCTGCTGCCCTGTGTGAACATTGGTGCATTGTGTGCATGTGCGTCCCATGGCCGTGGCAACCATGGTCAACTGCGCACACGGCCCATGCGCCCACCCACCCAGCTGCTGGACACCATGCCATGTGCATGATGATGCCGGCACAGCGCTGACTGACACTGTGCGGTGCCGCTCATCGTCTGACACATGCCCCCAGTGTCTGCCTCTGGCCGTGGGCATGATGGGTCCTATGTGCATGTGGGTGTGAGGGTGTATGTATATGTGTGTGTGTGTGTATGTGTGCACGTGGTGTGTGGGTCTGTGCTGCATTCTGCTTTGGTGCCTGTGCCCCACTCCTGTCCAGGCCTCCCCCACCAACCCTGGCACAGGGGGCACCCATGCCTGCCTGTCCACTGTGTCCTGGCCCCTGCATGTGGCCGTGTACACCTACCTGCACACTCCATAATGCTCCTCAGAGATTGTGTCTCTGTGCTGCTGTGCCATCCGTATCAGCCGGGAATCCCTTTGCCCAGGGGGGGGCTGCCCACCACCAGGCCCGGCAGCCTCGTCATCTCCACTGCTGTCCCCATCTTCGACCTTGACAGCTATCCCACAGTCGGTGGCCATGTTGTGGAGTACACAGCAGGCCATGAATAGGCCACAGGCTTTTGAGAGGCTGTACTGTAGGACACCACCAGACCTGTCCAGGCAATGGAACCTTGCCTTCAGCAGGCCGAACACCCGCTCTATGATGTTCCATGTGCTGGTGTGTGCCTCATTGTATTGCTCTTGTGCTGGGGTCGACGGGTGCTGGTATGGGGTGAGCAGCCAAGGCAGGAGTGGGTAGCCACTGTCACCTGTGTGGAGAGTTGTCTGGTTAGCTTGGTGGCCTGTGTCAGTGCACCCCCCACCATCCCAGCCACGTCCCCTGGCACCCATGCCCTGGCATCCCACACACCTTGCCCTGCTGTTCCTGGCATGTGGCATACACAGCATACTCACTGACTAGGTGGCCAGTGGGGATGTCCCTACTCTTGAACCTCTGGCACAGTGCCAACTGGTGCCAGATGAAGGCATCATGTGCTCTCCTAGGATGTTTGGCACAGACATTGAATATGCACCCCCTGGCATTGCACACCACCTGGCAGTTGATGCTGGCAGCCCTTCCTGTTTATGTAGGCCACCCCCTCCAGGCCTGGTGGTGCACGGATGCTAACATGGGTGCAGTTGATGGCCCCTAGCATGCCAGGCAACCATGCTACCCTGTGGAACTCCTGCATGTTTGCTGTATGCTCTGCCTGTGTGCTGGGGGAATGGATGTACTCCACAGCATGTGGCAGCAGTGTGCTGAGGAATTATGTGAGGAGACGTGATGCGGCTGACTGGGTTATGCCTGTGGCGTCCCCTGGTAGTCTCTGGAAGGTGCCCATGGTGAGCAGGCACATGACGGCCATGACCTTTGTCTTCACAGACAGCGCGTGGCTCCGTCTTATGGGTGCCTGCATCTCCTCACTGCACAGCTCACACAGCCACCTCAGAATGGCCCAGTTCAGGTGGTACCGGCCCACGATCTCTGTATCACTATACTGTTCAAAGGTGATGCGGGCACGGTACCACCTGTTCTGGGCATACCACTGACGGGCTCTTCCACAGCTGCACTGGTCTGCTTTCTGCCTCCTCTCTCCCCTCATTACTGCCTCCATCTAGAATATTGCACTGGCCATGGCCTGGGCTGTACATCCTACCCCTGGGCGGCCCTCTCCCCTGGCTCCCCGGCTGTTGGCTGCTGTCTGTGCCCCTGCACCATGCTCACCCTTGTCTGGGGCTGCCTGGCCTGCTGTCTGTGGCCTCTTCTTCCCACTTCTCCATGCACCTGTGCTGCTTCTCCTGTGCTGGGTGTCACAGACACCCACTATGGGTTGTTCTGCACCCTGTCTCATGCCCACTCGCACACCCACACACACACACACACTCTCCCACTCACTCACACGCTGACATGCCCAGTGTCTGGTGCTTTCAGGCTCCCAGGTCACCACTCTGTGCCTCTCTCAGACTGCCACATGCTCTGTGGCTTCCCTTTTACCTCTCAGGCTGCCCTCTCGCTCCCCCTTGGTCTGGCTCCCCCGTGGTGCAAGCTTCCTTCCCTCACTTAATCCCTCTTTTTATGTGCTCAAGACTGCTCTGCGCATGTCCTGGTTGCTCCTCTCTTGCGCCATTCACCTGCCATTGAATATCGTACTGTGCCGCTCATGCATGGCTACGCCCCCTGCAGTTGCGTATGCATTCATTATCCTTGCACATTGTCACATTAGTACTTGCACTGCACATTTGCTGCCACTGAATATCGCTCTCCAGTGCATTGCTGCACTTGTGCTCGTGCATCCCTGTTGTGCATTGCGCAACAGCTCTGAATATCCCGGCCTAAAAGTTGTGTTAAGTAAAATTTGACAAATATCACACTGTTTCCCAAAAATGAGGAACCAAGACTAATATCAAGAAAAAAATGCAAAGGGCTTGATTCACAAAGTGGGCTTAGATCAGCACACGCTGCAGCAAACAGCAGCTTGCACTGTAGCCTGGTGCACTGGGGACCCAGCACTAGATTCAGGTACAGGAGGGGTCCCAACACCTATGTCCCCACACTTGCAGCAGCCTCACCCTGTGTAGTAAACACATGGCATATGGAGGGTTTCACTGCAGGCACCTTGTGGCACAGTCAAGATGTGCCCTGACCCCGATCCCCAATGTGCCCCATAAGTACAATTTAAACCAACATCTGTTGGTAATATTGCAGCCCCCTGATCCCTGATATCTCCCATAGCTTTATTAATTATTAATATTCCCTGTCCTGGTGGCCTAGTTGTCCCTGATCCCCGATATCACCCGTTGGTATACTAATTATTAATATTCCCTGTCCTGGTGATCTAGTGGTCACCCTTTCCAATCCCTGATGAGTCCCATAAGTAACTCATAAACGACCCCCCCAACTGGTAATATAGCACCACTCACCCGATTCCCGATGTGCCCCGTATTTAAAATATAAATGCACCTCCTGTTGATGGTAGAATGGCCCCCATCATCATAACATATGAAAGGGCCACTCATGTTAGTGGTCCAGTGGCCCACCCATCCCAGAAGGTAGGGCCCACCACCTCTCCCCCATCCCGACAGACCCGGGATTGGCACAGCCTCCTCAGACCTCCGCTGTTAGTCCTCTGACTGAATTGTCACTGAGTAGACGGTACAGTTTACATGCTCACATTGAGCACATGCACATTGCAGTCTGCTCAGTGACAGTTCAGTTGGGGACCAGCCGCAGAGGTGTGAGGAGGGCTGTACTGGTCCCCGCCTCTGTCTCAGGATGGGGGAGAGGGGTGGTGGGCACTACCTGCTGGGCTTGGGGGGGTCAATGGATCACCAACGTAAGTGGCTCTTTCATATGACAGGGACATCAGAGATTGAAATTGGGGGCCAGTTTATTACCATCAGTGGGTGCATTTATATTTTAAATATGGGGTACATTGGGGAGTGGGTGGGGGGCACTGTATTACCAAGGAGGGTTTTTTTTTTTTTTTTATGTGTTACTTATGGGACACAATGGGGATTGGGAAGGGGGGACAATTAGACCACCAGGACAGGGAATATTAATTATTAGTATACCAATTTTTAATATCAGGGAGTGGGCCACTAGACCACCAGGGTTTTATTATGTAAATATAAGGGGGTATTGGGTGGACAGATTCGCCCTCTGGGTGACATTTGTGAATCCTGATTGTGGAACTGTGGCAGCTTTCTGCTGCCGCAAGCCCATAGCCCCATGTCACAGCCCATTTCTGGGTGCACAGGTGGCACAAGCCCCATTTGGGGCAAGCAGCCTGTGGTTGATGCAAGCTGCTTTTGTGAATAGCTCAGGGGGCAGTATTTGATGCATGGTGCCACTTGAACCATTTAAATTTTGTGCAGACACTTTGCATCAATCCAGGGCTTTGTGAATTGGACCCAAAGTGATTTATATTTAGATAATTTTACAGTGTCTAAATTTACAATGTCTAAATTGTAAAATAAAGTGATTCTTTAAAGCAGGAACCACATTGAAAATGTCCTTCTTCAGTTTCTGGGAACTGATGTGGAACTGGATAAAAGAAGAAATTAACACAAAATACTCACAAAAAACCCCAACCCTTACTAATGTGGAGTATCGAGAAAATAATGAATAATGTTAAATACCATTGCATATAAAAATAATAAACTGTGCAACTGGCCAGCTGTGAAGAGAAAATGTAGGGGTGACTGCGTTCTTTAGGCAGATAAATAAATCTGACAGAGTGCAGGAGTGAGTGTGACCAGACAGTAGAATTTGAAATTTTTTCTAAGTTCCATAATAAGTATAACATTCTTAAGATCTGGGGCAGCTCATTCCATGGTAATGACTGCACTTGTTAAACATAAGTGTTGGATTCCTGAGGTTTGAATAACTGAGATTATACAATGGGCAAAGGATTTCAAGCAATCTGATTGGTTGTTAGCCATGCATTAGATGTGTCTAATGCACAGCTAAAACTAGAAACCCCCTTTAGAATACACAGGCCCATTTTATAAGTGCAATAAGCCACTCTGGGGATGTGCATTAGACAGTTCTAATGCATGGCTAGGGGACTGGATGCACTCGGCCTGTGGCCTCGTGCCTCACTACATCCCCCTAGCCGTGCATTAGATCTGTCTAATGGGCACCCCATTGTGTCTTATTGCTTACTTACAGGTTAACTCTGTGCATACCTGAATCAAATACATTTCAATACAGGGAATAAATGTCACTGAAAAGCTACATTTGTAACCTTGTACCCCGAAGCTGTTATACCTCAAGAATAAGTTGGCTGTCACACCACAATTGGTTTAGGAATTATTTCACAGGAGTACATTATAAAGAATTCAATCCAGTTACGGAAGTGTGCTTCTAAGTCACTGACTACACATCAGTATCAGAGAGTGACTGTAATTCTGTGAGAATGATTCATGTTATTTGTCTTCTCTCCCCTGTTCCACAGAGATTAAAGGAGATAGGAAATGATTGTTACATAGTTAACTGCCTTTCCATCTTCCTTTCCATGCCAGTTATGTAGTTTGATATGATTTTTTTTTTTTATAAATAAACATTCTAGCTTTGGGGTGCTTTCAGGGCCACACAGAGTTCCACTCTCCTCATCAGCTACTGCTCTTGATTTTTATATTTCTGAGACATTCTATGACATCAATAACTCCCATTCCATGCAATTCATCTAAATGTCGTGAAATGGATGTTTCTGATGTCAGGAATGTTCAGGCAGTATGAAAACAGAGAGCAGCAACTGCTGAGCAGAGTGGGCTTCAAGGTAGTTACAAAAGCAACAAAATTAGATTATTAATTTACCAAATTAGATCAAAAAACATATCAGAATAGTGGGTAGCCAAGAAAATAACAACTGGAGGGCATCTACAGTAGAGGTCTAAAAACTGCTTCCTACTACCTTTAAAAATGTACAAAGAATACTGACCTCACTGTGATCGTATTTCTGTGAGAATAACGAATGTTACATTTTCTTCCCTTGCAGTCCCACAGAGTATGAAAATGGACCAAATGGACAAAAGACCCTCTATGATCCTGTCCCCGGACTTGCTGAGTGTGAGACGTATTGATGAACAACAGACAAATCAAACAAATACCCAAACAGAGCGACTGTCATTGTATTACTCAATCAGTGGCTCAGAACAGCTTACATCAGGAAAATGGTACTGGGAGGTGAATGTTGGGAATAAAACAGATTGGGCTGTGGGGGTGTTCTTAAGGAAAGATAAGACAGATTTCTGGCATTTTATTAGGAAAAAATCCTGCAGCACAGGAAACATTCTTCTAGTGTTAAGGAGTGGTAAAGAATATACCATTCATAATTTTGACAATGACACCTCTGTTCTCTTGAGTGTAAGACCCAGAAAGATTGGGGTTTATCTAGATTATGATAATGGGCAGGTGTCATTCTACAATGCTGATGTCATGACTCTCATCTACACTGTGCGGTATAAATTCACTAAACCTGTTTTTCCCTATTTTAATCCTGGTCCATATCAAGGGGGTGCAAATGTGGAACCCCTGATGATGTGTCATTATTAACACAGCAGTACAGCAAACATGCTTTTCTGAAAAGCTAGTTTCAGCTTCAATTAATATAAATATTAGCATCCCAGTCAGATCTACTTTTCTAGGTACATTTTATGCTTTGCAGATTGAATATTTTTATTTTCTTGATCCTAAGCCACGCCAGGTCCATAGTTCTATTTCTAAGCCAAATAGGGTGGCCATCTTTGAAAAAAAAAAAACTCAATAAAAAAATTAGAAAACACTCAGATTTTGGTGAAACTAGAACAATTTCCCACCAAATAAAACTGAAGGATGCCTGGAATCTTTTATAATGAAAAAGGGTAGGGCCATTTTTCCCAATTTCATTGCACTGCTGCTTTAAAGGCCTCCAAGTCTATAGAATGTTGGAGTCAGTCAAGTAACCTTTGAATCCAAGTCTTTGCTGTAGAACTCCTGATCCAGTGAAGCACTTAAATGATCTTTTGACGTGGCTCTGCATTAATCTTCTTAAAGGATGTTTTGAAAGCTAGCTCAGTGGCTTAACTTTTGTGTGCTGCATTGTGTCACATAGGACTACATCCCTGACTTAGCTTCAAGTATCTAATGGACCAGTGGAGTTGGTTACAAAGTCCATACTTTCATGGGCATCACTTACCAGCACTTGCCCCTCTTTTCAGAGCATTGAACTAAAAAATAACAAAATACAAAATACTGTAAGTATTTAATCAATTCATTTTATGCACATATTATGTATTTGGTTTTAAGCATTGCTTATTGATGTGTATACTAAATAAACTGAGTATGTTGGGGTATGCTAAATGTCTAAATAAACTGGAAAAAGGCTGTGGTTCTCCTTGAAGGAATGTCGCTAGTACTGTACCTGGATGCCTCATGATTTGACATATAGGGCTCACTTTTCAAAGCCCCGTTTCTTACACAAGGTGCCTGCTTCAAAGGGAATTGATGCAAGTGGCACCTTGTGTCAAAAGTTGCAGCACTTCCAATTTTCCAAAATATAGGCTGCATTGAAAATGGGAGGTCATTCACCAAACCTGCCATACACTACCCTTGCACCAAAAGTGATGGCGCTCCTAGGTGGAAGGTGGCATGTGCCATGGTAGGGTGCAGCATCCCCCTAGTTGTGATTTTTGGAAGCCCCACCATGGCTGCAATTTGAGGCTATGGTTAAACCAGCCATGAGCTGGTCTAACAGCCCTGTGCTATACATTGGGAGTGTGCTGATTGGGGGGGTCCTATGAGGTTGGGGGACACAGACGCCAGACTATGGGGCGTGCCATAGTAGGCAGCTTTGGCACAGCAAGTGTGGGAGGGTACAGAGGTGGCATAGGGAAAAAGTGCCTTGGACAGATGTAGATACCTATGAACATGATACTCCCTGAACTGCATGTATGGACAGTGTCCTGACCCTGTGGTGCCACCAGTCCTGGCAGGTTTCCTGGAGCTTGCAGAGTCCCTGACATGCAGTGTTAGTCGATAACTGCAGGGTACTATGTACAGTTGGTGGACTGCGACATATCTGGGTCAGCATGAAACTTCACTGCAGCACAGCTTGCTGAGGGGTGGCATACTACAGATAACTGCACAGGTGTAGCAATGGCACAGTGGGAGGTCACCCTAATAGGCAGGTGCCATGAATAGGTGTGGCAGATGACATGACAAAGGAGCGGCACCACACATACCAGAGTGGGGAAGCTCCATCAATGCCACCATACCCTATCTTGGTGGGACAGTACAGACAGATCCTTGCTGCTTCCCTCATACACTGTCAGTGCCTATGTCCATCTCATACATGGGTTATGTGCAGTATGGCCCCACCCAGCCAACACGTTACAAGCAATGTTCTACCAAGGCAGGGTACATTGGCAGGGGAGGAAATTCCCCAGTCCAGTATACGTCGTGCTGCCTCTTTGCCATGCCATCTGCCACACCCATTTATGGCACCTGCCTATTGGGGTGCCTTCCCACCATGTCGTAGCTACCCGCGAACAGTTACTGCCAGTATGACACCACTTGTCAGGCTGAGCTGTAAGGGAATGTTGCACTGCCTCAGGTACATCCCCATCTATCAACTGCACATAGTACCCTGCAGACATGGACTAACACATGTCAGGGACTCTGCAACCTCTGGGAAAGCTGCCACGGCTATTGGCACTACAGGGTCTGAGACACACCCTGTGCACACATGCCAGGGAGTACCTGTGCTACCTCTGTTCCCTGCCACTCCTACTTTTCCCATGCCACCCACTAAAACACCCCCTCAGGCCCGGCTCCATTGTCCTCCCAACCTTGCAGTCTTCCTCTCACCTAACATTTTGACTTTGGGCTGGAGTTGCATCAGGCAGGGAGAGATTGACAGGACCCTCCAATAAACCTCTCCAGTGTGCAAACTCTTTGGCATAACACTCCACCTACAGAAACTTGGGGGACTTTGGTACAGGGACCCCTATTCTACTGTGATACAGCACAGACTCCCTGGTGCACCCAGAGTTTGCTACTGGCAGGGATCAGTGAAGCATGCACCGATCTAGTGGCTCTTTTAAAATTAAGCCCATACAGTTAATTCAGAAACATCCTACTTTTTGAGCATACATGAAACTAAGTGCATATGACTAACATTTACATACTAACTGATTTATATACGAAGTACCCAAACATTCAGGGAGTAGTTCATGAAGAGCTACATAACACACAGTTATGCAAATAAAAAATAAATTCTATTCTTATAGAAGCATGAACAAATATTGAAATACAAGATTTATTTAGTCTGGATTGACTTCAGTTGATGAGTTCTCATGTAAATGAAATAACCGGTGCTATCCGGAAAGAAATATAGAAATAATAGAATGTAAAGTTACATGACCATCTTCTTATTATGTTACTGTTCAGCACTGATCAGATACAAAAGAGATCTTTGGAAGAAAATTTATCTTAAAAATGTTAAGAAAACAAATGTTTTCAAACCACAAAATCATTGATTTGAGAAATGTCTAGGTTTAATTAAAGCATACATTTTGTTTGTTGATACTATAGACTGATCTGTATTGTCTGGTGTGTTTCTGTTACTATTTTCAGGTTTATTTGCATCAGAGCTTCTACTCACAGAAATATTCTCAGCAATTTGTGAGGATAACAAGTTATGAGCTGTAGCACAGTCAGCACAAGTATACCTAGTTCCTTCAGCGATCATACATAATCGAGCTGGCAAAAGTAATTGAGTTGATACACCAATTTCAGTAAACCCAGAATTTAAAGTTATCAGTCTCTTCCTTCTCTTTTCTGTCTTTCTAGCCAAATTAGCAAAGATATGAATTTTCATTTGATTGTACTGTAATCCTTTTAATTTTCCAGTTACAGCCCACACAGCATTCATGTCCTGCAGTGTAACAAATGTTGCTTTTCAAGTAGTCTTTACAGTGTCATGTGAAGGAGCAACAGGAACTGGGGTAGGTCCACTTCTTTTATACAGAGCAATTAAAAAGGCTTTCTTTAAAATTTGGTTTGGGCAGGATTAAGGTATTCTAGTAGACAAATTGGTGATTGTGTGTTTAAATGTTCTCTCTGGCCTTTAAGTGCAGGCATCATATTACAGGGATTAGTGGTGTTAGAAGGTGATGGTTAACTACCATCTCATTCAGTCTTCAGCTAGAGGAGAGAGAGAAAGGGTCTTTAGCTGCTGAGTGTGTTTGTAAGTTGATTTAAAGTATTGTTTTAGCTGCTATTTCTGAGTGTTGGACATTGTATTTGAGGTCTGTTAACTACAGAAGCAGTTGGGATCTGGCAGAGGTTGTGTGAACCTTCTTTTGCTGAGCAGTTGGGGAAAAGATTTACTTGCCGGATAAGCATTACATTCTTTTTCAGTCTGTGAACTTTAGTTCAGTAGTGTGACTTGTTTAATACAGTGTTTGTGTGGGACCTTCCTCCAAAGGAGGTGTAGTGCTTGGAGATGCACTGAGGGGCAGACACAGGGCTAAAACACTCTCATGAGAGTGAGGTGTGGCCCCATCCCATCCAACCCCACCCTCCCTCCCCAGATCACAACTCATTTATAGGAGAACACCTGTCCTGCAATTAGAGGAAGGGGCTTCAGGCGCAGCTCATTTACTTCCATCCAAAAATTCAGCCACAGGGCAGGGGAAAAAGCATAGGTAGGTCTCAAATTGGAGTACAGCATCCACAGTGAGTTGCTGATAGTGTGATAGGTGGATATTGTGGGGGGTCTTTCACTGGAATTTATCAGGTATTCCTGTTAGAGGCTGTGCTAGGATTACTTAATTCTACTTGCTATAGGGATAGTTAGTGTGCAGAGGCAGTATAGGTAGTGTGGACCATGGGTAGGATTGTTTGGTGCAATGTTTGTGGGGCAGCAATGCAGATGAATATACTGTGGAGGCTGGAGGGTGCCCAATATGCCACAGGCTAAGGAGGCTCAAGGAAGAGGTTCAGTGACTGGGCAGGAGCTGGGGAGGTTGAAGGATGAGGGGAGGATTTCACTGGTAGGAGGGCTGACATCTGAGAGTATTGTGGGGGCACCACAGAGAAGGAACAGTGGGTCAAGGGAGGGGGGAGGGGGAAAACTAGATGGGAAGCCAGCTGATGAAAGGTGGACTCTAGTAGAACCTAGAAAAAGAGGAGCAGCAGTAAGCAGGAGGGAGGAGAAAGCACATAGTAAGGCAAAGGGGATAGGGAACTTGTTAACTTTGCTAGAAAACATGGAAAAGAGGATGCAGGAGGTGATTGCACAAGGGATAGCACTCACAAAGAAGAGGGTGTGAGGGGAATTACTAGTGGAGAGATTGAGCATGGTGTGATGGGGAAGGGATAATACTCAGAGAGGTGAGAAGGGAGAGGGAGGTTGGCAGTCAAACAGGTGGAGAGGAAGGAACGGGGGAAGACACTAGGGCACCTGGTAAAAACACGGTCTTGAGTGGCTCCAAAAATGAGAACCTGGTTGGGGGGTGGTGACAGGCACAAGGAAAGAGGAGGAGGGTGTACTGGTGTTGGGGGACTCCATACTCAAGGGGATCAGATGGAGTGGCAAGGGGAGAGGCACAGTCGGATATGGGTGGAGTCCATACCAGGATTAAAGGCAGACATGGCAGGACAGGCAATCCTAAGGTGCATAAAGAGGGGTAGAAGGAAACCACACATTGTGGTACATGTGGGGACAAATGACCTAGCAGGGGAAATGGTGGAGGTAACAAGGGAGAGGACTGTGGAAGTGGAAAGGCTGTGTGAGAAGACTGGGGAATCTGTGGCCTTCTCCAATGTGCTCCCAGTACCTTGCACAAGCACAGTGAGTAAGGAGAGGATTAGAGATTTGAACACATGGTTGGTAGAATGGTGTTGAGCTAAGGGGTATGGGGTCGTGGGTAGCTGGGGAAGTACCAGGGATACTAACAATCTGTTTGCAAGGGAAAGGCTGCACTTGAGTGGGAAGGGGAAGGAGATATTAAAGCAAAGACTGGAGAGGTACATTGTGACAAGGGTGGATTTAAATTATACAGGGGGATGGCAAGTGGACAGCAGGTAGGCAGGGATCCAATAGAGTGGAGTCACAGCCAACCCCCCAGGCTAGCAGGGAAGGACTCAGGGAGGCCAAAAAAGGATGGAGTAGAAGGGATGAGATGGAGGCTAGTGAAGGGAAGGTGGCATTATGGAGGGTGGTCTAATTGAATGCAAGAAGCCTAGGAAACAAATCCGCTGAGCTCCAGGCATTCTTAGCAGTGTGGAGGGTGGATATTGCAGCTGTCACAGTAATGTGGCAACTGAACACCAGGACTGGGATCTGGCAATCCCAGGATACAAATTATACAGGAAGGACCATGGGGGGGGTGGCAGTCTATGTGAGGGACGGGATCAAATGCACAAGGGATGAGGGAGAAGAAAGGAGAACAGAGGCAATCTGGCTGCAGCTCCCAGACTCAAGGGGTAGGAAACTAAGGTTTGGGTTGGTATACAGGCCACTGTCCCAGTCTGAGGAGCTTGACAGGGAGCTAGTGGGACAGATCAAAAAGGTATGTAGAAAAGGAAAGGTGGTCATCGTGGGGGATTTCAACTTGCCGGGGGTTGACTGGAGCACTCTGGTCACCTCCAGTGCTAGGAAGCAAGTGCTCCTGGATGTAATCCAGGATGGTCTCCTGACACAGTTGGTTACTGTACCTACTAGGCTAAAGAACACTTTAGATCTGGTATTGTTGAATGGGGAGGCAGTGAGGGAAATAAAGGTAGAGGACCCACTATTTGACAGCGATCACCAAACAGTGTGGTTTAATATCCCGATGTGTGGGGAGCCAGAGAAATCGGTTACTCAGGTGGCAAACTTCATGGGGGTGGACTTTGGGAGGATGCAGGAGGTACTGAAAGGGAAACTGGAGGGCATAAGGCATGAGATGGACATGGAGCTGAAATGGGATATTATTAAACGGGGGGTTACAGAGGCAACAGAAGCCTGCACCAAAGCGCAGAGTAAAAGAAGCAGAGCAAGAAAACCATGCTGGTTGAACAGTGAAGTTGTGGAGGTGGTGAGGCAAAATGAGTGGCTCACCAGAGGTTTAGGAGGACAGAGAAGGAAGTGGACAAGGAGGAATATGCAAGATGGTCCAGGGAGATGACCAGAAAAGGGAGAGAAGCCAAGGCCCAGAGGGAGCTGAGATTAGCACAGGGAATTCATGGAGGGGAGAAAGACTTCTTCAGATACATCAGGGAGAAAATAAAGTGCAAGGAGATAATAGTGAGGATAAAAAGGGGTGGGGAGTGGATGAAAAAGGGGGAGGAGCAGGCAGAAGCACTGAATAAATACTTTTGTTCCGTGTTCACAGAAGAAAAGGGGGGACCACTACCAGCATGTGCTGGGAGGGTGGGGACAGGAGGAGAGGAGGTGACAGATGGAAGAATTGAGGCAAGTAGAGTCCTAGAGGGACTGAGGGCACTGCAGGTAGACAAAGCACCAGGGCCAGATGGTATCCACCCCAGGGTGCTGAGGGAGATGGCGGAGGTGTTGACAGAGCCACTGGTAGATCTGTACAGCACCTCCCTGGAGTCGGGATGTGTGCCAGTGGACTGGAGGATGGCACGTGTAGTGCCATTACACAAGAGCGGGCCAAGGGATGAACTGGGTAATTATCATCTGGTAAGTCTCACATCCATAGTGTGCAAACTCATGGAAACGATACTAAAGGAAAGACTGGTATCGTACCTGGAGGACAATGGCCTCCAGGATGTGAGGCAGCATGGGTTTGTTTCAGGAAAGTCTTGTCAAACCAACCTGATGCAATATTATGACTAGCTGACAGGTGAACTGGATAAGGGTCATGCGGTGGATGTTCTTTACTTGGACTTCAGCAAGGCCTTCGATTTGGTGCCTCATGGGTGGCTTGGGGGGAAGCTAACTGGTGTAGGAGTAGGGGCAAAAATGCTAAACTGGATTACAAGTTGGCTGAGTGGGAGGCTGCAATGGGTGGTGGTGAGAGGGGAGCTCTCATCACCCAGGCCGGTGACAAGTGGGGTGCCACAGGGCTATGTGTTGGGGCCAGTATTGTTTGGGCTCTTCGTATCAGACACTGGACATGGGGTGGTGAACAAGGTAAGTCTGTTTGCTGATGACACCAAAATTGGAGCAGTGGTGGATGGAGAGGAGGGGTGGAAACAGCTGCAGGGTGACCTAAGTAAGCTGTAGGAGTGGTCAGAGAAGTGGCAGCTGGGGTTCAATGCAAAGAAGTGTAAGGTTATGCACTTTGGGGTGAAGAACCCAAGGAGAGAATACTGGCTGGGTGGGTTAAGCTGGGGATCACAGAGGAGGAGAAGGACCTTGGGGTAATGATAACGGGGACCATGAACCACACTGCCCAGTGCAGGACAGTGGCTGCAAAAGTGAACAAAATGCTGGGGCGCATAGCGAGGATTTTTTCGTTCAGGCGAAGTGAGGTGATCTTGCCCCTCTACAGATATCTGGTAAGGCTGCACTTAGAGTATTGTGTGCAGTTTTGGAGGCCATACCTAAAGCATGATATCAGGCTGCTGGAGGGGTTGCAGAGGAGGGTAACAAAGATGATATGTGGACTGGATGGGGCAGACTATGACAGCAGGCTGAGAGACCTCAATATGTACACCCTGGAGGATAGAAGGGACAGGGGGGACATGATAGAGACATTCAAGTATCTGAGGGAATCAATAAGGATGGGGCAGATGGGGTCTTGTTAAGGAGGAGGTCACACGGGCATGGACAAGAATGAGGGGGAAGCTTAGGAAGGAAATGAGGAGACACTATTTCACAGAGAGGGTGGTAGTAAAATGGAATTCCCTACCAGAATGGGTGGTATCATGTAAATCTGTGAACAGTTTCAAAAGGCATGGGACAGGGAACAGGGAGAGTGAGGGTGGGGTGGCAGTGGGATGACAAAGGGAGGGGGTCTGGGGCTACAAACTGGGCTGTTGGCTGCACCCTTAAGAGACTTAGATAGACCGGTGGTCTGTTTCTGCTGGCACATTTGTATCAGATAACATTGGGTAGGGCGTAAGCTTCCAAAAAGAGGAGAGAAATTGGCAGTAAAGGTAAAAACACTACCCCCACACCTGAACAACACTCTTTGGGATCCCCATAAATATCACATTTTTTTCCCTGAATAAGGGTTCCAGACATTCAATTTTTGCAATTAGATGTGTTTTCAAGAATTCATGCTTTGGTGATAGCACTCACAGTAGCTACTTTTGCTTTTAACTGCAGTGTTTCAGTCTCCACCTGCTTTAAACCCCGTAATACTCACATTCATGGAAGCAACTGTTTCAGCAAACTCTGGTCAGAGCCGATATGGCTGTGGATAGCTTTTGGGATGCTGTTACCAATTGTTTCTAATGAAATTGCACAATGCAGAGCTGCTGAGAGGCAGTTTCAATGTGGTCTCCTTTTACACATTTTTGCAATGTTGTTTTCCCAGAATATGCCTTCTGATTGCTATATACAGTATTTAGCCTGGATAGTTCACAGAAGAAATGGCATCTTATTTTCGGGTGACGGAGTGTCATCGGGCGTGCGTTCAGGATAACACAGTTTCAGGCAGACCATAAGTCAGGTGCATAAAAAATTCATGGTTTTGTTTATCATTTTATTTTCATCAAGTAAAATATACAGAAAGAAAAATGGTTAAGTCAGACAACTGCTTAGCTTCAACAATTTCCAAGGCTTTTTCTTCAGCCTAACATGAATCAAACAGTGTAAAAGCACACACACTACCAGGAGGTCTTCCACCTTCCTGAGTCAGTATCCAACTAACCTATCTATCTTCTCTCAGCACCAAGGTAGGGCTTTTTATAAGCTCACGAGAAGCTGGAAAAACAATTTCCTCTACCTTTTGAGTAACAGCAGATATAACATAAAACTAGCCACTAGAGGCCACTGTTGAACCACAGAGAACAGTTATTTGGCACTTGGAGAACATTACATAACTTGTTTATAACATTGTTAAAAGGTGAGAGCCGAGGTCAGAGCATTCTGTGCTTTCTTAAATTCTCTTGCAGGGCCATATTACCTCGTGCTGCCTGCTGAAAAATATATCTTAGAAGAGGGCTGCTAACATCTAGAAAAAACAGACACAAATGTTTGTTATTCTTATATTAAAACTGCTTTCTCATTTTGTAACAGTACTCTCAGTTTTAACCAGCCAAGCAGTATGTTGGATATTATACAAAACAAACTGCTTGGGGAAGGGGTTTCAACCCATTCCAGGGGTGTTCACCATGACAGGAGTCATCCTGTCACATGGAGCACTGGCAGCAGGATGCAGGAATGTGTCATACATAGCGATGTGTGGAAAAAAATTTCCGGCAGTGGAATTTCTGCGAAAGGGCGAATTTAACTTCTGCGAAAGTTCGGAAATCATTTTCAGGACTTTCATGGAAGTTCCGCCTTAAAACTGCTGAAAAATATAAAAACCTGTGGGTTAATTTATTAAACTGCAGAAAAAATCTGCAGAAAGGATCACTGCCAATGGTCATTTCTGAGATTTTTTTTAACTGCGGTTTAATTCATTAATCCACCCCCCACTGATCAGTGGTCCCAGTAAATAACTCCAATCCCTTCCTTGAACCCTCATGGTTTCTAGTGGCCCCCCACCCACCGATCATGGCCCCTAAAACATTTTATTTCCCTGATGTCTAGCAGACCCCCCTCCAGAACCTGGATTTCTTAATCCACAAAAAAACAACCAGCAGTCCACCAACTCATTGCCCTCTACTCCCAGTATTCCCTGGTGTCTAGTGGACCTCCCCATCCCAGATCCCTTCTAAAAAAAATAATCCCAATTCCCTGGTGTCTATTGATCCCCCCTCAACCACCACCCTGACAGTTCATCTGCCACCATCCCACTCCTCTCCCCATCTTGCCCCGAGCGGTCCACCAGTGCATCACTCCTCTCTCCTCCACTACCAGTGGCCCACTGAATTGTCAGTGAATGACTGCACAGTTGCACAAGCAGGCACTCATTCACTGAAAGTTCATTAAACTGTGGATAGAATAAATTCTGCAGTTTCTATGCATTTTTCTACAGTTCACAAAAAAAGTCTGCAGAACTTGGCGAAAATCAGCAAAAAATCCCAGTTTCACTAATGGTGAAAGTTCCTCAATTTCCGAGAAATTTCCAAAATTTCATGGACGTTCTGCAAAAGTGGAATTCACAGCTTTTGCCCACCCCTAGTCATACATAGGCATGAGCTGTGTGCAGGCACTAATGCCCAGTGGCCATACACCTCAGGCACTTGCATGCAGATCCATCATCCTGATGCCATTGCACTGCTCAGTGTGGTTGACAGCCAATGCTGTACCCACTCACACAGGTCCTGGAACAGGCATGTTACAGCTTACCTCCCATTCGTTTGTACACTCGGGGAACCATGGATGCACTATCCATAGCCTGGAGTGTTCATCACAATTGGCATTGTATTGCAGGATACCACACCCCATGGCACCCAGGATACCTCAGAAGTCCAGAGGGTGGCATGTTACACAGGGGAATGGGAGAGAGTGTGGGTCTACAGTGGTGTATGACAGCAGAAAGATACAGCATCGACAAGACGTGCATTGGAGGTATGTCAATTCCCTCTTATGGTTTGCCAGGGACATACACACAGCTGTATACACTGGTGGGTCAGCAGTTTGCAAAGTGCCCCAATGCACAGTACAGCCACTTGGGTCATTCCAGAGAGAAGGTCCCCAGCCTGGGTCCAGTGCAGTTGGTGGCTGGCCATGGAAAGGTGTGAAGGGCAGTGCCAGTCTCTGCAACAGGTTGGGCATGGGGAGAGTGGGGGTGTCTATGTATCAAGGCAGTGGATGGGGGTCCTGTATGCTATGGATATGGACCGTGGTTTCCTAAGGTGGGATTGAGTCCGGGGGAGCCTACACTATGGAGCTCTTTGGGGATGGAGTTGGATCAATTGGAGATGGGAGGGGGTACCTCTAGTCCACCAGGGCTGCCAGGCTGCTGTGTACCTGGGTGCACTTCCGCAGCCTGCCTGTGGGTGGCTGGCTGGGTTAGGCCAGCTATTCATGGTCTAACTGTGGGCCATGCTGCTCTGGACTGTGAGGGGTGCATTCCTACTGAGTATGCTGCATATGCATGGAAATGCACCCTCGACTTGAACGGCATACTATTTGTGTGCACCCTGGCCCATTCCCTTGCAGCTGGCGCTTCCTGCATGTTTGATTATCACACTGAGGTGTATTGCCGGAGTTGTGTGGCACATCTCTCTTTTCTGCTGGAATGTGCCACACATCACCTATGAATATGGAGGCCATGAACTAGGCTAACCTGAATAAATATAAGGTATAACCCCCATTATCCAAAACCCAATTATCCAAATCTCCAAATTATTCAAAATTACCTAATTTCCCCCATGTGATAATCGTTTTTCAGTAATCGCAGTTATAAAGGTATTAAAAGCTACTGAATGTAGTTTTTTATATTTTATCTTGTTACAGCTTCTGACATGTGTTGTAGTGCAGTATGTTATGTCTAACATGCTCCACACTTAATTGCCCAATTACAGCTCGTAGCACTAATTGGTTTTCAATCATGACTGATCAGGAACTCATAAGGTATAGCAAAATGTGTTGCTCAGTCATTCATTTACTCCCTTAGATGATGGCTGGCAAGTGCAAATGGTGTGTGCTCCCTATCGAGCAAAAGCTCCACATACTGGAATGCCTGGACAGTGGTGAAAAGATAGTGTCTGTTGCCAAACAATTCAACATAGGCATTGCCACTGTGTGTGATATCTGGACTGCCCTAGTTAAAATCAAGGAGTACGCTGCTACAATGAACTGTCCAGATGCCACTAGCAAAAGAAAAAGCATGAAGGGGCGTAAGGATGAGGTGCTGGACAAGGCACTCTACTTATGGTTTGTACAGAACTGTGTGAAAGGTATCCCAGTATCAGGACCTATAATGAAACAAAGGGCTATCACCTTCCATAACGACATCAATGGCCAAGATGATATGTTCAGTGCCAGTGAAGGTTGGCTAAATCGCTTTAAAAAGTGACATGGGCCGGCCCATCGGTGCAGTGATTAGGTTTCCACTTGCGACGCCGGTGACTCAGGTTCAGTAACCGACTCAGGTC
Source organism: Neoceratodus forsteri (assembly GCA_016271365.2). NCBI lineage: Eukaryota > Metazoa > Chordata > Ceratodontiformes > Ceratodontidae > Neoceratodus > Neoceratodus forsteri. The sequence goes on along the minus strand of JADMNL010000035.1, from coordinate 23,489,367 downwards.
GCTGGAGAGCCGGCTGAGGGAGAAGGAAAGGAGCATCCCTGGATGGCTCACCTTCTCAGGGGCAGGGTAGAGATGCATCTCGGCACCTGCTGACTCCTGGCAGAGGCTGGGAGTACAGTACCGTAGCCTAAGCTGAAACATTGGGGAAGTGGCGGACATCAGCATATGCCTTGATGTCATGTGGCATGCCACTCCCTGGGAGAAAACCCAGGAAACTGCCCTGGCTGACCAGATGATGGTTCCTCCGATCCCCCGCTGCCATCAGGCCTCGATTGCTGGAACTCCCTCAGTGGCACCCGGGCTAATGTAAAATAGTGTGCTGGCTGTCTCCCATCAGTGCCTTCCCTCTCGGAGGAGGAGGGCACACCCGGCGAAGGGATACGCCAGGATTCCCAGGGGGACCATGATATGAGGCTAGTGGCTGGTGCTAGGATGTGTGAGCAGACGGGAAGGACCATGAGGAAAAACCTGAAGGAGTGGCCAACCAGGGGTGTGGAGAAGGGATAAAAAAGCATAATACAAAAAAAAAAAGCAACACGGGATATGCCAGCTTTCTGTGGCAGAACTTTCATCAGCTGCAAGTTATAGCATTGCCCCTTTCAGAAAGAAACTGTCCAAGCTCATGGCAGTTGAACAACTTACAACCTCACAGATTTGTAACGTAGATGAGACCAGAGCCTATTGGAAGATGTTGCTGGAGAAGACTTTAGCTGCATGGTCTGAGAAATGTGCTCCATGATTTAAAAAAACAAAGACAGACTAACTGTCCTGGGATGTTCAAATGCCACAGGAACACACCGTTTAAAGCTGCTAGTCATAGGTAAATCTTTGTGCCCCAGATGTTTCAAGCACATAAACATGCAATCTCTGCCTGTCACTTATACAGCACAACTAAATGCATGGATGAGTACTGCCATATTTAAACAGTGGTTCCACACTGACTTTGTTCCTGCAGTTTGTTTGCACTTGTGTTCTGTTAACCCACCGCAGAGGGCAATTTTACTTATTGATAATGCCGGTGCACACATTGATTTGGATCAACTGACCTCTGCTGATCAGGGCCGGATTTACCGCTACGCCAACTACGTCTGTGCATAGGGCCCAAGTTCTTTGGGGGCCCATCCCAGCAGCAGCGCTACTGTACAGTTTGGTTCTTTTATGTTTTTTTTTCCATCACCTGCCCCCCCCCGGCTGGCTCATATGGATGTCTGACTACAATGGGGGAAGGTGAGGGTGAGGGGGGAATTGGAGCCCATCTTTTAAGAAGAGCCATCATCCGTCACATCATGTGATCACATCCTGATTAAAAAAAAATACAATACAGTACATCCGCTGTGGTCGGCTGCCGCTCTGCACTTTAAAATCTCCACCTTGAGTATTTGTATATGCTGCACTAGCCTTCCTTTTCCCTCACCCAGCCATCACCTATGAGTTGAAACTAATTAGCATACAGTAGTGCTGTGCAGGGAGCATGCACAGAGCTCATAGAAGCGCAAGTGCATTTTAAAGTTTTCTTCAGCTGCCATTTGCTTTCAGCGCTCAGCTTGAGTGCGAGAGGATAGAGGAGTGTGTGGCTGTGCAGTGCAGCCTGGTGCCTGGTCAGCTATCTGCCTCTTCATTTTTTTAATTTTTGGATTTGTTTGTGTCCAGTCACTACTTACTCCAAATTGCCACCTTTTCTATCTGGGCCCACCCGCCCCAGGCCCCGGGTTGCAGCTCTTGTCTCAGTCCGCAGTGCAGTCTGCTGTTGTCAGCAAGCTGAGTGCAGATGAAGGATGAGGAGAGGTCAATAAAATAAGTATTAAGTCAGTAGGGTGGATGCAACCTGCAATGAAGAAACTGAAAGTTCCAACTTCTATTTTTGCCAAGTGAAATGTGACTGAGTGAGGGTGACGGAATCTATCTTACTTTCACTTAACTAATGCAATGGTTGTCGACTCATCATGGATGGCCCATTTGTTTATTGAGTATTTCATTTGCTGTTTGCTCAAGAATCAGATTTGGGTCCCCAGCCACAATAAAATAAAATTAGTGCTGCTGCTCAGACTGCCCTATATTAATTCATTTGTACCACCAGGCCAGACCAGGTTGTGAGGGCCTGAGGCGCTGGGGCTAATTTTTCAGCGTTGGTATTTTTTTTCTTGTAGCAGGCCAGGCAGCATTTACTAGGTAGGTAGGTGGTCATCATGGGTTGTTGGCTCAGGCAGCCGTGCCTGTGTTTTATTGACAAAAAATAAAGTGGGGATTCCTGAAGTCTAAGAAAGAAAACACACTGTAATAAACAAATTGATATTAGTCTCTCAATCTCACCCTCAGGCCTTGATTTGTTAGGCTCTGATTTTATTTATTTGTGTTGATGAGCCATGGTTTGCAAACATTTTATTTTTATAGTATAAAATGGAGAGTGACTTGTGTGTGTCTGTTGTGGAGGGAGAGAGAGAGACAGACAGACAGATGGGGGGGAGACAGGCTAGCATTAAGACCCAGTAGTCTCCCATCTAGATGGAGCTGTGCTGGCTGTGCATGTAGAAAAGGGAGGGAGGGAGAGATGTCATTAGTGCTGAGAAGTGCAGTGTGTTGCTGCTGCCCTTGTAGAATATCCTTCCAGTTTTTCTCCCAAGTAACGATCCATGAGAATTTTGCACTTTTCTCTCCCTCTCAGCTTTCTCTGAAGTCTTTGGGATCCCCCTTGTGCTGTTGAGCTGACAGGCTTTGTTTTATGAGTCCAGGGCAGAGAAAGAGTGAGAGAAATGGAGAGCTGTACACATTTCTTCAGTGCCAGATCCTTGGGAATTTTATTTTGACTCAGCTGAGATTTACACAAAAAATCTAAACCAGAAGGGATGGGAAATTTGTGTGTACTCCTAATGTTAGTTCTGACAAATGGGGAGGGGGGGGGCTTCCAGTGTTTGCTTGTCATCTGGAAAGAGGAATTTGTCATGAACTAGGTGGATTTTTAAATAGATGGATGCTTGTTTGCATGACTGTGTCAGACTATGCTATGTGGCTGCTGATGTGTATATGTTGCTGACTGTCCTCATCCCATAATGTGCCTATCTGTATACAGGACTGTTTCCTCGGCTCATAGAGTGAAGATATTCCAGCATGTCTGGTCACAGGCTGGGCCCTTGTTGGTAGTTTTTGAACCAGCAGCCAGCCAAGAGTCAGTCAGGATTTGAGAATGGATTTTCTCTCCCTCTGATCACTGGAGGTGAAATTGGTGAAACGCTGATCATATGATTTAGAGAGAGAGACTAGGCTAGCTAGTAGTGTAGTGCAGTGCAGAATGCGGAATTCCACCGATGGAATTAGCATGGAATGACCATTCCTCAGGTGGAATTTGTGCTGGAATTTTGCTTTTTTGCCTGTGGAATTCCACCTACTGTGATCCACAGAATATTATTCTGTGGGACAGTATTTTTTCCACGGAAAATTATTACACAACAATTTCCTCGGAACATATTGAGATTCATGGAATAAATATTCCATGGAACAGTTATTTTTCCATGGAAAATCATTTCACAACTGTTTTATGCTTCGGAATTCCGCCATTCCGTTTCTGGTGGAATTTGGCAGAATTTCGAATATTCCGCAGAATTTCGTTCTGCCGGAATTAGAAAATTCTGTGCAGTACTACTAGCTAGTAGCCTGTAAGTTGTTTTTTCCCCCTTCTTACTTTCTTTTTATGTGTGGACTGGAGACTGGTGGTCTTCTTTCACTGGTCTACAGTAGATTGTTTGCCATTTGAGCCTGGGTTTAAAATAGTACATTCTTCTGTTCCTCCTCTTCACTGTCCCTCTCCCCAGTGACCCAGTCCCAATTACATAATAGTGTTAAAAAGTGGCTGTGACTTGGTCTGAGTTACACTTTGTTTTGGTTGGTGCTGCCATATGTTTTCCTGCTTTTTGCTGCCAAAAATAAAATTTGCATTATAATTATTGGAAAACTGGTAAGGCCGCATCTGGAGTATGGAGTCTAGAGTATGGAGTTCGGTACTGGTGCCCACACCTCAAAAAGTATAATAACCTGCTGGAGAAGGTCCAGAGGAGGGTTACAAAGATAAAAGCTGGTCAGCAGGGTAAGGCATACGAGGAGAGGTTGAGGGCACTGAATATGTATTCCCTGAAAGATGAAAGGGAGAGATAGAGAAGAGGGGGTCATGACTGGGACCTTCAAGTACTTGAAAGGGATAAATAAAGTTGATAAGGAGAGTCTCTTTAAACTGAGAGGCAACCATAACACAAGTGGGCACAGTCTTAAGCCGGAGGGTGGGAGGTTTAAGAGGGTGGTCAGGAAGCACTTCTTCACAGATAGGGTGATTTGACTCTTGTTATTTCTCTGTCTCATGGCAATTAGGTTACAAGGTTTCATTAGTTATCAGAGGCCTGTTTGAGATAACTGATTGTCTGTAATAAAAAATGGAGAAGGTAGGGCAGGGCCCACAGCTCTGCACCATGGACACAGGGGAAGGGAGGTGTGCACTAGTCCCTTCCCAAAAGAAAGGGTCCTACAAGAGCTCGATAAGCTCAGGGTGGACAAGGCAATGGGACCTGATGGCATACATCCCAGGGTACTAAAGGAGCTAAGGGTGGAACTAGCAGAGCCATTATCAGAACTGTTTAGTGAGTCTCTGAGCACAGGAGAGGTCCCAGAAGACTGGAGAAGGGCTCATGTGATCCCACTCCACAAGAGTGATAGCAGGGAGGAGGCAGGGAACTACAGACCAGTCAGTCTTACCTCAGTAGTGGGCAAGATTATGGAGACACTCCTTAAGGAAAGGATAGTGCAACACCTGGAATCCATAGGAGCACAGGATCCAAGACAGCATAGGTTTACAAAAGGAAGGTCCTATCAAACTAATCTCATAGATTTCTTTGACTGGGTAACCAGAGTGGTGGACCAAGGGGGAGCAGTTGATGTTGCCTACCTTGACTTCAGCAAAGCTTTCAATACTGTTCCACATAGAAGATTGATTAGTAAGCTGGGTAGGCTCAGGGTGGGTCAGACGTTGGTCAATTGGGTGGCAAACTGGTTGACGGGCAGAAAACAAAGAGTGGTGGTAAACGGTATACAGTCAGAAGAGATGCAAGTCACAAGTGGGGTACCTCAGGGAGCAGTCCTGGGGCCAGTCCTCTTCAATATCTTCATCAGTGACATTGCAGATGGACTGGAGGGTAAGGTTCATCTATTTGCAGATGACATCAAGATCTGCAACAGAGTAGATGATCCAGATGGTGTGGGCAGAATGAGGAGAGATCTGGATAAACTAGCAAAATGATCAGAAAAGTGGCAACTGGGGTTTAATGCAACGAAGTGCAAGATCGTGCACATAGGGAAGAGAAACCCTGAAGCCACCTATAGGCTGGGAGGGGAGTTGCTGTCAGTCACAAGCGAAGAAAGAGACTTGATTGTCATCATCACCGATGACCTGAAATCATCCAAGCAGACGTCTAAAGCAGTAGGTAAGGTAAGGCTAGAGGGATGTTGGGGTGTATTAGTAGGGGCATCACAAGTCGGAAGAGGGAGGTAATAATCCCTCTTCACAAGACACTGGTTAGGCCCCATCTGCAGTACTGCGTGCAGTACTGGAGGCCACACCTTCACAAGGACATTAATCAAATTGAGGCAGTCCAGAGAAGGGCAACCAAAATGGTGCAGGGACTGCATCAGAAAGCATATGAGGACAGAGTAACTGAACTCAAAATGTATATTGTAGAGCAAAGGAGGGAGAGAGGTGATATGATTGAAACATTCAAACACCTTAAGGGTATTAACAAGGTGAAAGAGTCTAACATGTTTCAATATAAGAAAAATAGCAGGACAAGAGGACACAACATGAGATTAGAGGGAGACCAATTAAGGAGTAATGTGAGGAAGTTCTTTTTCACAGAAATGGTGGTGGATGCATGGAATGGCCTACCTCAGGAAGTGGTGGATATGAATACAGTGCAGGGCTTCAAACAGGTATGGGATAGGCATAAAAGAGCAATACAGATGCGTATGAATAGATAGGCCACTGACAGAGCAAAGGCCGATGGCACATTCATAAGGTAGAAAAGAAATGGGCAGACTGGATGGGCCTTGCAGTCCTTATCTGCCATCAACTTCTATGTTTCTATACATGTAGTAGTGTATTATAAGATATTATTTTCTCATATAATAAGCAGAATATACCTATTTTTGTAAATGGCTGCATGACAGATATGCCATTGCAGTGATAACAGGCCTGTTTGGGGAGGGGGGGATGGTATGTATTGTATTCTGTGTGACAAAAGTAATTTCCATTTCTTCCCTCACTAAATGGCACTGTTCACATGATTAAGGAGAAGCTGGATCAAAAAGCAGTAATCAGAGTACTGTACCATACTGTGTGGTCCAATTTATTTTGAAAGTAAGGTGGTGAAAGAAATGGTATGAGTTGCAGACTTTTCCTAATGGTGATTTTGTATTCTGAAATGTCCTTTCCCATTCCTGAGCTTTGAGCAAGCCCACCATCTACAACTATGGCCTAGGTTCCATGCATAGCCAGCCACAGTCACCATTTCCAGCTTATCTGTCTGAAGATCTGAACGAGTTCCTGAGAGTTGAGCAAGCCCACCATCTACAACTGTGGCCTAGGTTCCACGCATAGCCAGCCACAGTCACCATTTCCAGCCTGTCTGCCTGAAGATCTGAACAAGTTCCTGAGCTTTGAGCAAGCCCACCATCTACAACTGTGGCCTAGGTCTGTGCATAGCCAGCCACAGGCACCATTTCCAGCCTGTCTGCCTGAAGATCTGAACAAGTTCCTGAGCTTTGAGTAAGCCTACCATCTACAACTGTGGCCTAGGCTCCATGCATAGCCAGCCACAGTCACCATTTCCAGCCTGTCTGCCTGAAGACCTGAACAAGGTAGGCTCCTGCCTGATTGAAAGGCTCCCAAGCCATTGCTCCCAGTGGTGCACCCTGGCTGCTTTCAGATGCTAATTGGACATTTCGGCACTGGGAGCAGCTCTTCATTGGACAGTACTGACTTCTGTGCTTATCTGCTGCTTATTGCTAAATTGGACTTGTCCACTTACTTGATTTTTCTGCCCACCCCCACTCCCAACCTTTATTAAATACACTAAAACTCCACCCCATCAACCTGTTTCCACCCATTGGCTTCTTTGTGTTAGTTAACCCTCCAACCTCGTAGGGGGCCTCAGACCTCTCTCCGAGCCACAGCTATCACTAGCTCTTCAAATTCCCATATCTTGCTAACTCTTGCGGTAACCTCCTTTTTATGTTTGCTTGCACGCATGAGCAAGAAACATCATGGGACAGTTTAGGAGAGAAGTGGGTTGTGGAGGCACAGCTCTGTGGCAGCCAAGGGAGGCACAGCATTTGGGGCCTTGGCAATGGTGGGCCAATGGAGGACCAGTGTGTTGATGGCATTGGCTTCCAAAAGTGCCACCAAGTTCTAACATTTTTGCTGCAGCAATCAGAGGCCACCTCTTCATTGCAGCGTCAGCCATTCCGCTGCAATGAGGGAGTGACCCATCATTACTGGGTGGAACTTGCCGACTGTAATATTGTTTGTGAACATAGGAGGGTGGCTTGCCGCCTGTTCACAAACAATATTAATTAGCCCCCACTGCCGGGGGGGTGCCCAATCTCCCTCGGCAGCATGTGCCCCCCCCAAAACAGTGTTTTTGCCGATGGGGGCCCCATTCCTCGTCGTCTTTAGTCCCCCTCCTAGTTAAAGTTGCCGACGGGGGGAGCCCATCCCCATTGGCATTATGTCCCCCCTCCCAGTTTGCTTTTCCGATGGGGGGTCCACCCCATCAGCATAATGCCCCTTGAAAACCCAGTAGATTTATGCTGAGGGGGTGCCCAATCCCTCTCGGCTCTTGCGCCGCCCCCTTTTGTGCCAACAGGGGTGCCAATCCCCCGTCGGCTACTGGTGGCCTCCCCAAAAAACACTCCATTGGCATGCTGGGAGCTCATCCCAGCTAGGCACATGCCCCTGTAAAAAAAAATGGGCTGCAATTTTTTTTTTTTAACCTGTGAAAAAAGAAAACGGTCCCTTGCGGTCTCCCTGCCCCCTTCTACAACCCGCGCCCATCCACTGCACACCCTGCTTCTCCACACCCCCCTCACGCCATACTTACCTCTGGAGTCTGGCACGACGATCTTCGGTGGACCGGGAACATGTCTGCACTCTTCAAAGCTGACTGCGAACTGAGGAAATGCCGGTAAGCTGTATAATGGCATAAAAACGTTTTTTTCAACTTTGATGCAAATCTCAGGCATTTTTGGGAATTTTGGCACTGAATTTTCTACATGGGGTTTTTGGGACCCCTCCTCATGAATTCAGGCACTGTCATGGCGTTATTCAGTCCTGTCGGGTGATTTCGCGGTCACTGCATGGAATCATCTTTTGGGACAGATTAATGAAATGACAGTGCCAGTGTTCATGAGGTGGGCTCTCAAAAAGTGTATGTTGCAAATTTGGTGGAAAAAATCAAAAAAATGACTGTTTTTCGAGCGTGCATTGCGCAGTTGCTATGCATGCTTGTAACTTCATGAATCTGCAATATTTTCACACCAGATTTTCAGCATTACCATTTTTATGCACCTTTTTATGAACAGTACAGCTGTAATTTCTCACATCCTGGCCGAAATGTGTTTTTGCCTTCCGGCGCAGAATAGCGTGGTCCTGTGGGAAATCACTGTTCAGGACATATTACAAAAATCACAGTGACACTGTTCATTAGCAGAGGTCCTAAAATGCCTATGTTGAAAATTTGGTGATGAAAGTCCATAAAATGACTGTGTTACGAACATGCGTTGTGCTGTTTCCACGCACGCTCATATCTTTACACATTTGCAATATCTGCACTCCAGATTTTCAACATTGCCATTTTTCTGCACCTCTATAGGAACAGTACAGCTGTCATTTTCCACATTCTGGCCGAAATGTGTTTTTGCCCTTCTGGCGCAGAATAGCACAGTCGCTGTGGGAAATCTGTGTTCGGGACATATTACGAAAATCATAGTGACATTGTTCATTAGCAGAGGTCCTAAAATGCCTATGTTGAAAATTTAATGACAAAAGTCCATAAAATGACTGTGTTATAAGCGTACGTTACGCAGTTTCCATGCACGCTCGTATCTTCACACATTTGCAATATCTGCACTCCAGATGTTCAGCATTGCCATTTTTCCATACCTCCTTATGAACAGTACAGCTGTTATTTTTCACATCCTGACCAAAATGTGTTTTTGCACTTCTGGCGCAGAATACCGTGGTTGCTGTGGGAAATCAGTGTTTGGGACACATTAAGAAAATCACAGTGACACTGTTCATTAGCAGAGGTCCTAAAATGTCTATGTTGAAAATTTGGTGATGGAAGTCGATAAAATGACTATGTTATGCACATGTGTTGCACAATTTCCACGTATGCTCAGAAATGCGAGCATTTTTAATATTCCCACTACCGATTTTCAACATTGCCATCTCTTCACACCTCCCTATGGATGGTACAGCTGTTATTCTTCATATCCTGCCTGATCTATGTTTTCATATATCTGGCACAGACTGGCACGGTCAGTGTTAGAACTCAAAGTTTGGGACACATTAACAAAATCACACTGCCACTCTTCATTTTTTTTGCTTAAAACATCTTTATTGACTTTATTTTTTTAAATTTACAAACTGTAGACTCAAAAAAGACAAACCTGGACAAGCAAGGGTACACAGTCCAAAACTGACTGTGAGAACTATGTACAACCCCACATTTGCATGCACAGCAGGAATCCATCTCCAGAAATATTAAAATACAATCTGCATTCCTAAAAAGTAATAATACAGCCCACATCCCAACTTAAGTGACTATTGCATATAATTACAACCCCACTAAATAGGAGATGGAATTATGCAGCTCTTTAAGGAAAGAAACAAGAACAAAAGCAAAATTCGCCATAGCAGCGTACATACTGTCTTACAAATATTAACTTAACATAGACCTCTTTCCCTCTAATAATCCCACTCAGAGGTGGAGTCCTGCCATGCCCCCTGGAAAGAGAGAGAGTCCCCATCCCCTCCTAGTGCCTGGTAGACCAAAGTCCCAAACTCAGTCGGTTCTTGCTTGGATCACATTTTGTCCATACCCTTACTTAAATAGTCAAAAGCGTCAACATAGTACAATTTTGACCACATTCTCATTCCCACTTATCAATCTCACGCTATTCATAGCCTGACAGACGGACCTCTATTTGGGTACCTTGTCTCTGTAGGGCATAAATCACTTCTAAAGTTAGCCATCTCTTCACATATAACCCTTTTTTCCCCTCCAAACAGAGTTGTTTCTTTATTTTACCCAGAGCCCCCATCAAATCCCACACCCACTGCTTATACGTGTATACTTGATCGTCCTTCCAGTGTTGAACCAAAAAAGATTTGACTAATGCAGTCATCAGAGACAGATGGAATTTAGGTAAGACTCCAGGTGTTGCTGACAAATCACCCAAGACACAAACCTCTGGAGTTATATATTCAGTATAGTTCAAAAAGGGGTCCATACGTTGTCTAATTTCCCCCCACAGAGGCGAAATTCTACCACATTCCCATAGCACATGTAAGAGGTCACCTATTCCCGCCTCACAGCTGAAGCACTGGTCTGTCTGTCTAAGCTTTTTGTCATATAGTTTTACAGGGGTAAAATATATGTTAGAGACAATAAAAAACTGCATACTCCTAAACTTGGGTATAGGTATGTACCTGTAATTTTTCCCAATAGAATCCCAAACTAGATTCCTAGGAGCCATTACTTTATCCCAATATGAAACTTGTATGGGTGAGGCCGGACTAAAGAACTCCACCAACACACTATACACCTGTGAGAGCGCACTTGACTTCGGGTCCACTCCCTCTAAATGATCCCAAGTGAAAGAGCTATCTAAAAACACTCCATTCCTTTTCATCACCCCCTCCAACAGTCGTGTCAGCTGCAATCTTCGAAAGAAAGGCAGTCCTTCCAGTGAAGCCGGTAGACTAACCCTTTCACCCTGAATAAGATCCCTTACCTTTAGACCCCTCACTTGATTAACCCACCGCGAGTTAAGTACCTGCCCCCCAGTTTCAAAAGTGGGGTTACCCAAGATTGGTTGGTCCCGGGCTTTCGTCTGTACTTTTCTCTGTGCCGGTGTAAGGAAGGACCACCAGGCTCTTACTGATTTCGCAATCGGATTCCCGCCCCCTTTATTAAACTCTTTTTCAACATTGGCAAACAACATTGCTTCCAGCGAGAGGCCACACTCTCTCAATATTTGCCTCTCTAGTTGTTGCCATATTGGTGTATATGTTTCCCTTTCCAAATTCCTAGCCCAACGAAACATAAGACCCAATTGTCCCGCCACATAATATACATGAAGTTCAGGCAATTTGATCCCTCTCTTTGCCTGTGGTAAACGTAGTACTTCATGTTTTCTCCTGGGCAGTTTAGCATTCCATAGAAATTCAGAGAGAAGCTTTCTAATTGTTCTAATCCATGATACATGAATATCATAAGGGGCCATATACACTGGGTATATTAACCTAGGGAGTAAATTCATCTTAGTGAGGCCTAGTCCAGCCATAAAATTCAACGGAAGATTATTCCATCTTAGTATGTCCCCTCTTATTACAGATAAAACCCCCTCCAGATTCGCTTCCGCCCCTTTTTCTCCATTTGCCGTAATCCATATACCCAAATACTTAATCCTATCTGCCTTCCACTGCAATTGTAATGAAGCAAAATCTGCCCTATATACATACGGGGTCAGAGGGAGAATCTGAGTCTTGGTCAGATTCAGCTTATAATTTGAAACCACAGAGCATCGCCTAATTAAATCTCTTACTCCCTCAAAACTGGAAGCTGGGTCCTCTAAGTGCAAAAGAATATCATCTGCGAAAACTGAGAATTTAAGCTCTCTTCCCCCTAACCGTACCCCTTTTATAAGTTCCTCCTCCATTATGGCCCTCAACAAGGGCTCTAAATAGATGTTGAATAATATCGGTGATAGAGGACACCCCTGTCTAGTCCCATTTTTCAGCTGAATTTCCTGTGAAATATAGCCATTACACAATACCCTAGCCGATGGGGCCACATACAAGTTTTTAATACCTCTGAGCAGGCCCTCTGGGAAGCCCATCTTCCTCACTGTAGCAAACAAAAAAAGATGGGAGACCCTATTGAATGCCTTTTCGGCATCTAGCGATATCAAAGCTAGAGGTAGTTGGGAACCCGGTGCATAGCTAAGAATATGCTGTAACTTCCTATGGGCGTCATGTGCCCCCCTCCCTGGCATAAATCCCACCTGTTCCTGACTAATTAAGCTTGAAGCAACCCTCAAAATTCTATTAGCTAATATTCTTGTTAAGATCTTAATATCCTGATTCATTAGAGCTATAGGCCTGTAACTATCCACCCGATCCTTAGGTTTATCTGGTTTAGGGATCAATGATTTGCAAACTGTGTGAGAGGCCTTCCGGCACTATGCAATTCTGCTTAAAGTTGGACCAGCATAACATTTTGTGGTGATTTTCATATGGAGCCCATGATGCTTTGCATTGTGGGGGCATGTGTGATTTTGTATTTTCTTGAAACTTGGCTTCCCAGCCAAATGCCCTTTGGGGTAATCCTTGCCTCGGTGTTTGCGCACAGAGGTTCTTTGTCTTTTAAATAGTTTTTTATTTTAATGGGGTTCACCACAATATATCCAAGGCACACTGCCTTAAGGGTAGCTGGTCCATTCCACTGGGGTGACAAACAGAGGAGGCATACTGATGAGTCCTGGTAGGATGAAACACGTGTCTATGTCTTCTGTTAGCACCCTTTGCAAACTGTGTGAGAGGCCTTTCGGCACCATGCAATTCTGTTTAAAGTTGGACCAGCATAACATTTTGTGGTGATTTGCATATGCAGCCCATGATGCTTTGCTTTGTGGGAGCATGTGTGATTTTGTATTTTCTTGAAACTTGGCTTCCCAGCCAAATGCCCTTTGGGGTAATCCTTGCCTCGGTGTTTGCGCACAGAGGTTCTTTATCTTTTAATGATATATATGCCTGGTACAGTGGTGGGTGGAACATCCCCACTTGCATAATAGTATTATAAAAATTTAACAAAACTGGAAGTATAGTCTGTATGTGAGTCTGATAAAACTTAGCTGTAAGATCATCTGGTCCGGGAGTTCTACCAGCCGGCAGAGATTGTACGACCTCTAATATCTCTGATTCCCTAATAGGAGCCACTAATTCTCTAGCCTGTAGATGGTCCAACACCGGAAGAGATATTCACTCCAAGAAGGCATTGATTTCCTCCTCTCCAGCTGGGTTTCCCACCCAATATAGGTCATTAAAGTAAGACGCAAATGCATCTGCCATTTGCTGGGAGTCTGTTAACAGCTTCCCCGTACCATATAGAGGTAATGGTTCTGCTTGCTTCCCATTCTCTGACCCTAGCTGCAAGTAAGCGCCCTGGGACATCCCCCTGCAATAAGTATTCAGCCTGAATCCTTTCCAACCAATATTCCACCTTCCCATACATAATTTCCCCCCATTCCCCTCTCAGGGCTTTAAGTTCCGAGTCAATTTCCCCGGATGACCCCTCCAGAGGAGATAAAGAATCTATTGCCCTCAAAATAAATTCCTCCCTTGCCTTCCTCAATCTATTTCTTTGTGCTGCCAAACCCTGCACTATCCCCACATACAACACTTTACATGTCGGCCAAGCCAGATTTTGGTTTTGTAAAGAGGGTATTTGATGCTGTAAAATCCCTGGCAAAGCTTCCTCTAGTTCGTCCAGCGCTGCAGCCTCCGCCAGCAACAGATCATTCAATCTCCACTGAGCAGGTCTAGGGGGGCAGAACTCGGTTCCCACATCAAGAAATTGGGGGAGTGATCTGAAAGTACTCTGGCACCTGTCATCATATCCTTCACTTCCCTAAGTGCCTCCCTGTTAACAAGAAAAAAATCAATACGCGATTGAGTCTTGTGGGTCGCAGAGTAAAAGGTCATAGTGCTGCCCCCCCCCCTTAGAGTGGGTCCTACTCGGATCCACCAACGCTGTCACTTCCAGCATCCTGTTCAAGGCGCTACTAGATGGGGGTATCCTATCCTCCAGATTATTAAGACAAGCGTTCCAATCCCCAGCAAAATGAGTGAGTCAGTAGGGATAGCTGCTATGTCCCTTTCAATAGAAACAAAAAAGTCCGCAGTAGAAGGAGTGGGACCATAAACAGAAGCCACTGACAGTGCCTTACTAGACAGAATCCCCAAGAGATATATCCCCCTACCATCTTCCCTTACCAACACCTGCTCCACCTTAAATGCACAGGAGCTTCTTATTAAGATCACCACACCCCCCAATGCCTTTTCTTTGCCCTCCCCATAGACCTGGCCCACCCATAGCCTCTTATGACAGCTTAGTTCCTCCGTTAGTAAATGGGTTTCCTGTAAAGCAGCTATATGAGCTCCCAAGTGATTAATATGTCTCAAAATAACCATTCTTTTACATCTGCCCCTGAGACCTTTGACGTTCCATGAAATTATTCTAAAACCAGTCATTATCCATCAAAAACGCAAGGATTGTAACAAGTGATCTCTTTCCCCATGCCCCTTTCAAGGTCTACCTTCCCTTGATTTCCTTTCTTGGATTCTCTCTCTCTTTCCAGATCCCCCATGTCCTCCCTCCCCCCTGCCCCTGATCCTTCGATCGTCCTCCTAGCATAAATCGAATCATGGATGAATCCCCCTCTGTGCTCCTCCTGCCCTCTTTCAAAAACCCTATCACTCTGAGAGCCTGCCCATCATCTAATCTCTCTCTGACTTTCTGCCCCTTACTCCATTTTACTATCATCCCCCTCAATCTTCCCCCTCCTTTCTCTAGAGCACAGAAGAAAAGAAAGAAAGAAAAAAAAAACAACATCCCTGCAGTCTCAATAGGTGCAGTCAGGTATACTCAGCATACTGCAGCTCATGGCCGGGTCAATCCCCACTAAAAACTTGTCATAGTTTTATTTAAGATAATCCTTCTGACATTGACGAGCTTGCCAAAGTGCCATCCTGTATGTCCCACAAAAAGATCACCCTCCCCTTGCTAAAACCATATCTACAGTAACCCCCGAATTCTTTCCACCAGATCCAGGGGAATCCCCGATAAATCCCTAATACAGGCCACGAGACTTCACCCACCCTAGCCCAACAAACTTAGTATGACCCCCAAATATTCTATCAATATAATGATAAACATACAACCATAACTAGAAAATGTTTTGTCATAACTTTACAACCTGCAAACCTCCCCATTTTCCCCCTTGTCCATAATTACTTAAATCCAAGCGGTGCATCCCTTTCCAAAGTTAGTCCAGTTCAGGTCGGCGACTTAAACAGTTCAGGAAGTTCAACCCGCAAGCCTTCTAGGGCATCCCTCGCAGATAGATATCGCTTCTCACCCGACTGCAGTCTTACCATCAACGTTGCAGGGTATTGCAAACGAAATTTAATACCTGCTAGATACAGCTTTTTCTTGATCTCCAAGTATTCCCTCTGTTTCTCCCTAACCAAAGGAGTTTGATCTTGAAACATTCAGATTGTTGCGCCATTCCATTGAAGTGCTTTGTTATGTCTAGCCTTGAACAGTACATGAGACTTTTCTTTATAGTTGAGAAATCTCATAATAATCACCCTGGGTCTCGCTCCCAGCGGAGGAGTTTCCCTTAATGCTCTGTGGGCCCTCTCAAGATTGTAGGCTTCCCCGAATGGCGACGGGCCCAACAATTTAAAAAGCATGTCCTGTATAAAGGTGACACAATCTGATCTTTCAGCCCTTTCTGGAAGCCCTGCCAGTATCAGGTTGTTCCTCCGGCTTCTCGATTCCTGATCGTCCATTCTCTCCTCAAGTTTCCTGATTTGCTTTTTGGCAATTATAAGCTCTTGTTCCAGCGTGGATGATTTCCTTTCCTGCGAGGCTATCCTAGCTTCTGCATCCCCCATGCGCTGCGCGAGAGAGTGTAATGCCAGTTGCACGGTTGCGAAGTCCACCACCAACCCTTGCAACAGTTTTTTAATCTCCTGTATGTCCTCGGTAGATTGGCCCGTTCCCCTGTCTTTTCCCAGGTCCGCCTCTGTCACCGTAGGGGTAGGGGATTGAGACTTCGGCCTTTTGGTCGCAGGGGATCTCGCTGCGAGGGGCTCCGCAACTTCAGCCTCCATCTTGCCTTTCAAAAAATGGACTGTTGCTTCCGACTGCAGTGCACCGACTCAGCGCTTATTCCACTCCCCGGCTCTCTTTATTTTTAAACTTGCTGCCCAAAATCGGAACCGCCGAGTCTTCCTCGCTTAATTAGTTAAATATCAGCCGAATCTGGCAGACCTCAGAGCTTCTAATAATTAAACTTTTACATATGGTCCTGGAGCAGCACAGAAGACGTCTTGAGCGACTCAGCCCATCACGTGATCTCACACTGCCACTCTTTATAAGAAGAGGTCCCAAATGCTTTCATGAGGTGGGGTCACAAAAAGGCCATGTTGAAAATTTGTAGTGCAAATACCAACAAATGCCTGGGGCGTTAGGGTTTCTAACCATAACGTCCCACCCTGTACAGACTGACAGGCATCGGGGGTGTGCCTTTGGATTGCTGACTGTAATGCTCATGCCATCCCACCCCCATCCCCCAGCCAGTGACAGGCATCGTGGCGTGCCTTGGACTCGTCGGCCCCAGAGTTTACCCCATTCTCCTATACTGCACCCATTTCAGCATATGTCCTTATGGAATGGGGTGACTGTAAAGCTGAACACCCCAAGGCACATCTCAACACATGTCGCTGTCCAGGACAGGGTGAGGTGACATGGCATGAACATCATGGGTGACGACCCAAACACATACCCCAATGCCTGTCCTTCTCTGCAGGATGGAGGTGGGGTTGACATGAAGTTCAGTACTTCACTGCCATTCCTATTCTGCATCTGTCTAACTCCTGCATTTCCAATGCTAATACCAGCAAGCAAACATTCGACATTGACAAATGCTTGTTATGATTTACCACTGAAAGGAAGGACACAGTTACACCATAGGAAATACATAAAAGCCTTTGTCAAGTGCTTAATACTACTGTTTCTACTTCTCTTGGGAAATATTCACCCCCAACCATGGATCTCCACAATCTGGCATCAGTGAAGTCTGACAGCTCTGCTACTCTATCCTTGGCAAGTATAAATATTTGCTGCCTCCTTCCGAAACTCGATACCATCACTGCCTCGATCTCCCAATAGAACCCGGACATACTATCGGTCATTGAGACATGGTTATCCCCAAATACCCCTGACTCCGTTATTGCCATTCCTGGTTACACAGTCTTTAGGGATGACAGGTTGACTAAGAAAGGTGGGGGCTTCACCCTCTACCTTAAAGACACACTTTCAGGTCATGTTCTGGTCCTACCTAGCACTGGAAATGACATTCAGATTCTAGTCATTAAGGTATCACTAGGCGAACACAATAAGACATTGACCTTTATGTCAGAATATATCCCACCTAAGCTGACTAATCAGGGTCTTCCTTCCCTCGTCGACTGCATCAGCGCCTGTGGGTGAAACTCAGAAGTGATTCTACTTGGTGACTTCAGCGTCAACTGGCTGGCCCCATGTGCAAGCACCTATAAGGATGCCTTGGCAGCTGCCAACCTGGCACAAATAGTACAGTCACCCAACGGTATAAACTACAGGTTGGGGACCTCCTCTCTCCTGGACTCTGTCCTCACTAATCGACCTGAACACATCACTTAGACTGAAGTATTCCAAGACACTATAAGTGACCATTCTCTAGTCATTTCCCTCTGGTCTAACAAATTCAACAAACCCCACCAAAATTCATTGTCAGTAGAATACTTCTACCTGGTTGACTAGGTCTGTTAAAAATGCACCTACGATCACTCAACTGGTCTCCAATTGATGATGCTCAGGATGTGGACTCAGCCCTAGAATACTTTATCACTACCTTAAACTCAGCATGTGATGTTCATGCTCCGTACAAGAAACAAAAGTTTAGGGGATCAATAATCCCATGGGTGATTCATGACCTCCTTGAATAGATGAAATCCCATGACCAACTATGGTACCGTGCTAAAGCATCCAGCACCCTAGGGAATACTCAGGGCTACAAATCAGCATGGAATGCTTGCACAAGAGCTATCCATCAGTCAAAAGCCTCCTACTACAGGAATGCCCTTGCAAAGGCCTGGAATGATGGGAGGACGTTCTGGGACAAAGTCTCTGAGGCAATTGGGGAAAAAAACAAAGTTTCCCCTGTAATGCTCAACACTGATGTAACTATCACCCTGGATAAAGTAACCATTGATAACTCCTTCAACTCAACATTTTGTGACCTCAGTCATGTGCTCCCACCTAACTTCTTTGATTCTACACCAACAGTAACCCATCCCACCATCCCTCAAGCAGCCCAGCTGCGCCCCCAATTTTATTTCATGGCTATCACTGAATGGTTAGCCAGAAAACTTCTACTCAAAGTACTTGGGAAGTCTAGGCATAGTGCTAACTCCTTTGATTTGAAACTCATCATCCTCACCTTTGAGGAAGTTCTGCCACCCCTTAAGAAAATTCTCAACCGCTCTCTTATGCTCTAGCAATTCCCAAGCAAATGGAAGTTGGCTGTGGTGAGTCCTAACCACAAAAGTGGTGACAAGACTCTCACAAGTAACTACAGGCCTATATCCATCCTTCCCCGACTCTCCAAGGCTTTGGAAAGGATAGTTGCTGAACAACTTTTAGACTACCTCTACAAGGCTTTGGAGAGGATAGTTGCTGAACAACTTGTAGTCTACCTGGAAAAATATAACCTCCAATGTTCCCAGCAACATGGTTTTCAAAAAGGTCACAGCACCACCACTGCACTACTAGACTTCACCTCCTTCATCCACCAGGCACTAGACTACAACCAATTGGCCAGTGTCACCTTTATTGATCTGACTAAGGTGTTTGATACAGTTAACCACTCCCTACTAACCGGACAACTATCACATCTTGGTTCCAAAGCTACCTTAGTGACCGCTCTCAGCAAGTCAGAATTGGAGACACCATCTCATCCCCCCTTTCAGTCTGGGTGTGCCACAAGGTTCCATCCTTGGCCCCCTACTCTTCAGCATCTTCGTGAACAACCTCCCTGCCACTTGCCATGACCAAATTCTACTCTATGCAGATGATGCAGTCATTTTCTCTAGCCACTTCAACCTCCATCTCCTCCAACAACAGCTACAGCATAGTTTCTCAGAAGTTGACATCTGGTTCAGGTCATGTAAACTCATCCTAAACTACTCAAAAACCAAATTAATGCTTTTTCATGGTACTCACAACAAACACAACTCCAACAACTGCTAATCTACAACAATGGTGGCACTGTGCTGGATCAGGTAGACCAATTCAAATACCTGGGAGTGACCCTCGGCTCCACTCTTTCATACTCCACGCATATAAGTAACCTTGCTAAAGCTGTGAATACATGCATAGGCCTGCTATGTAGGCATAGGCACTGTCTGACAGATGAAGCATTAAAACTTGCCATCCAAAGCTCAATCACCTCTTTAATTAACTATGGCCTCATAGTTTCTGGATCAGCTACTGACACTGCCCTCTGGCATATAGCCATAGCCTTAAACAAGGCCTGCCAGCTCCTCACCACAACCTCTAGACTCAGACACACATGTGATCTCTATGAACAGGCTAACTGACTACAACTTCAAGGCAGAATTAAATATCAGACCTGCTTACTTGCTAACAAGACAGCGCTAGGCCTCCTTCCACCAGTTGTTCAGTCTATACTTTCCCCTCACTGTGCCACCCACCTTACCAGGAGTTCTGGAACACTAATCTTCACAGTTCCCTGCTGCCGGACCACTCAAGGGCAGCACTCCTACAAAGTTAAGGCCTCTAACTGGTTCAACACACTCCAAGTGGATATCACCAATGCACTGAATCGCAGCTCCTTTAAGCACAAACTATGACAGCACTTGGTGGCCAGTGCCTACTGTGACTGCTACACTTAAATTCTCTGCTCGCCCTCCTGGCCTCTCCATTGCTTATGCACTCTCCCCACACCCCACTCCTTCCCTATTAACTCTTTCCAGTAACTCATGTCAGCCACCTCAGCCTCCTCCCGTAACCCCCCACCAGATTTCACTCCTCACTCTCTCCATTCCCTCTCACATCCTTATCCCTCCCCTCACCTATTACCCCCTGCACCTCCTAGCTTTCATATTCTCTCTCTCCTTTCTCCCCAGCCCTCCTTAACTCCCTTTTAGTTCTCATTTCTCTCTCCTTTCTCCTCCTTGCCCATACTAACACTTCTCTCCTTCCCCCACCCATCCTGTTACCTCCACTTACATCTCCCATCCCTTCTCCCCTCCCCTCCATCACCACCTAATCCTTTCCTTCACCACCTACCTTATCCTTCCAATCCCCCACCCACTCGGTTCTTGCCTGTCCCGTACTACCTTATCCTCTTACCAACTACCTCTGGCTCTCTCATGCACTTGTTAGATCACATTACAAAGCCTTTGGCAACTCATGCATTCTGCAGTGTTTTACCTGTTATTAATTCTTTTGTCTTATCTTGACGATCATGTACTGTAATTGTATTAACTATTATCTACCTGCCTGTTCTTGTCTATTCTTGTCCATTGTCCATGATGTTGGACCTTTGTAAAAGAGCACTGCTTGATAACCCTAACTTTTTAATCTTGGGTAAACTTCTTAAAGCTACTTCATTTTGGTCTGACATGGGTGTTGAGAAGATTGAGGACTTGGTTATTAATCATAAATTGATGCTGTTCCAGGAAGCCAGCACTCTTTATAAGTGGTCCCCAGTATATGTATTTAAATACCTGCAGATCTCCCATATGCTAATGAAGTACTTTGGTACAGGGCTTTGGTCTAACACTCTGTCATCTATGCTAGGTTCATACATTAAATCTCTCCCGACCTCCCATTTAATAGCATATGCATATACTTTTTTGCAGACTACACCGGCTCAGTTAGAAAATCATAGATGTTATTGGTGGAATCAATCATTGCCAACATCTACGTATTCTAGTTGTTGGCCGAGAATCTGAAAACATCTATATAGCTACACTAAATGGGACAGATATAGATTTATGCAGTTTCAAATCAATCATAATCTATTCTATACCCCGGTTAAACTTCACCGGATAGGTGCCCTGACCTCTGATCTCTGTACCAGGTGCTCAAAGCTTCCGGGAGACTTGCTGCACATGTTGTGGACTTGTGAGAGAGTTTCTCCATTCTGGAACAGCAGCAAATCCTGTTTGGACCCATTACTATCTCTCTCAGATAAGTTTATTAAAGAGATTTGTATTCTAGGAGATTATGCTACTCTTCAGGGCCGATCTCAATGATCACATATGGCACTAATCTCAGCATGTGCCAAAAAAATATTACTCCGGCATTGGAAAGATGCAGTAACCCCTTCTTACACCGAATGGTATCGAGAAATAATGTTTGCTATACAGGCAGAGCGAGTTGTAGCGGGGATGTCTAACAATCTGGAAAAATTCAAACAAATTTGGGATCCCCTACTAAGCTTGTTGATTCAACCTGAATAGGGCAAATTTAACATTAGAGCCCCTTTGTGTCCTGTGACAGTTTAAGAGATCTTTAGGTGTAATATATAATGTATAAATGGCAGTATTACCTATTGGCAGTCGGGGTGGGTTGGGGGGTGGGATACAGGCATCTGCTTATCTTGTTGTTCCTTATACAGCTAGCAATATTTTAAAAGAGGTAAATTCTTCTTCTGTGTAAATGCTTGTAATGAAAACAGAATACGATGTATGTCAGATGACTGTAAACATTGTGGAGGAAAACTTAATAAAATATATTTAATAAAAAAAAAAGAGCACTGTTTGCTCAAAGGTGTTATCCAAAATTGTCATAAATAAATAACAAATAAAATACTGCTCTGCTGTTGGGGTGCTGTGCAATAAACAGTCTGTCTCCATGTATTAGATTCCCACTCCCCCTGTAAATCATAAGCCCATTTGTTGTTTTTTTTTTGCATTAAAATCTTTTCAAATACAGCAGAAAAGGGTCTATGAGGTATTGATCTGTCCAAGTTTGTATTTTGAGACAGCAGTGCTCCACAAAGTACCTTTGCTTATAAAGATGTAAACATGTAATGCTTCCATAGGGCTTGGGGTCATGGGGGCACTGGGAAGAGTGTGGGGGGTACTGGGAGAGGGGTGGCAGCAGGGGGGTGGGAGCACGGGGCCAGGAGGGGGGGCCCTTAGCAAATGCTGTGCATTGGGCCCATAGCAGTGTAAATGTGGCCCTGCTGCTGATGGAGCTGTGCGTTGCATTTTCTCTGTGCAAACACAGCCTCAAAGCTGCAGCCCATGGATCAGGGCATATTGACCACATTAAAGAAGTTAAAAATGGACAACACATAAGAAATGGCTGTGAACTAGGAATTGACCAGTGCTTCTGAAAGGGCAGCCAGTGCAATCACAAATGAAACAAGACAGAAACAGAAACACTCAGGAACAAAAGGAATGTCCACGCCAGCAGTAAATTCATCATAAAGAAACTGAATTTATTGCTGGTGTGGACATTTTGTTTTGTTACAGAGTGTTTCCACATTAAAGAAGTTATACGGGGCAAACCACTCTCCAATGTTCTGGCTGACAAAAATTACCAGCTTACTCTTACTGACTCTATAAAGAAATTAACAATTTAGGATGAATGTTACTTTTTAGGCAAGGCTTGCTCGGAGATCAGAGAAGAAACCATTAAGTGCTATTGGGAGAAATTGGAGGTGTTAACTGAGCCAGCTGAACAACTTGTTGAACCACTTGTTGTGCTGCAAGAACAGAAGGCTAATGAGGAACTTCTCTAGACTGCACAGCACACAGATTGCTCAACAGAGGCTGTGCATGAGTGGCTGGAATACGACGCTAAAGACAATGGCTACAGAGAACTGAAAGATGAAGATATTGTCACAATTGCACAGAACAACCCAGAGATTATGGGTGCCACTATAGAGGAGGAGGAGGATGAGGAGGACACGGGGAGCAGGGAACCTTGACTGTTCAGGTATCGACAGCATCTGAAGCTGTTGAGGGTTTTAACAAATGTCTCTTATGGCCTGAGAGCCAAGATAACACTGACTATCTACACACTCTGCTTCTTCGTAAACTTAGATTGCAAGCTGTAGAAAAATGAAACAAATCAAAGAAGCAGAGTGCCATAGCTCAATTTTTCACAGTGATTTAGGCTACAGAACTGTTTGCATGTTTCATATGATTTTAAATGATGTGTAACATTTATTGCATTACTGTGTTACTGCACTTTATAGATCTGTACTGCAAGTTATTTATTAATTCTAGTACTGTAATAGTTTTTTAAAACCGATCTGTTTTAACTTGTGTCGCAGTATTAAAATTTAACTTAAACACCCACAACACTGGCTAGTATGTACTTCAGAGTAGAATTGCAACACCAGTGCGCACAGTATTAACATGTGCACATTAAAAAAAGCTATCTCTGATTTATCCAACCCCCCGATTATCCAAAATAATTTGATGTCTCCCATTGCTTTCGGATAATCGGGGTTATACTGTATTATCAAAATGGTAAAATCATGACCACACTGAAAACAAGATATTGCATCTAAGCAGGGACAGCCTGAGTAAATACAGTGTAGAAATGTGTAAATGAACATCTCTATGACAATGAGATGTAGCATCTCCCCTGTGCTATCCAGGATACAAAATATAGGATAAGAAATATTTAAAGGAAATTTACTGTAAACTGATGACTGAATTTCATTGTGTTCACTGGCATAAATAGTTTGTTTTATAACATATTAGAATCCAGTATTTATTTCAATGTTGTGGCCATGAGGATGGTGTGTACAGAGTGTGTGTGTGTGCGTGTGTTCGCTGTAGCTCGATATATTTTTTTCCTAAAAAGCATAGTAGAAAATGCCTGCTGGTTGCTAAATATTTAGTATGGGTAGTTCACTGAAGACCTGGCATATGACTGAAACAGTGCTTATCTGATAGTGTTTTTAAAGGTTAACAAAACAGTGTAAATTATAAATTTGCTGAGAAAGGGATAACATTTATGAAGTATGAATCCTTCTTGAAAGACAATACATTCCCAAGAGAAACTAGTAGGAAAAAGCTGTTTAAATGCTAAGTATTTAAATGTACAAGTTGTTGCATTCCAAAGGGGGTAAACAAATCTCCAGTTTAATAGGCAACCAATATTTAACAAACATTTACCAAGCTGTTTCTGTTTCCCAATGCCATTAGATAAGCAGCTGGAGTTATGTCTCCAATACTCACAATAGAAAGAATGGAGTATTTTATTTCAGTTGGCATGGAAGGATACATTAAAAAGTCCAAAATGTGTGTTCCACAATACTCCATTTTCCAGCTACAGATAACAAGATGACTGTAGGCTCTTACTCCAATTTTTGCGCCTTACTGCAGCGCTCCGGTGGAGGCATCCAGCTGCCGGCCCCCACCGACCTGGAGGACAGCAGGCTCACTAGCCATGAGGGTCCAAGCATGGCCATTACCGGACCCCCTGACTCGATTCCATGACAGGCCTCCAGGTCGGCAGGTGCACAGCCATCAAGCTGCTCGGTCAAGCCCAGCTTTTTTCCACCTTAGATTTTTTTCCCCCGGAGCTGGCAGTGCAATGACGCGCTGCGTACAAGCAAGCATCTTGCCAAACTCCACCCCATGCTAGTGCCACATCTTGCACTTCCCCTGGCCTTTGCCAGGGGCTGCTCAAGCGTGACACAACCCTCTAGCCCACCCCAGAGGAAGGAGAGCTGTCCTGGGATGTTCAATTCAACCTCACCCTGCCAGCCCCCCGACGGCCCGAGTCCGTTCCTGAACCCGGGTCGCCAGCGTGGTGCGAGGTGTGGCGTCCAGCGTCTCAACCCTCACCACCACGGGCCCGGCTCATTTCACCTAGCTTTTAAACATAACCTGAAGACTTGGCTCCTTACTGCTGCAAAATATCACTGTTCTGTACAGCAACACTAGGGTCTACAACTCGATTATGCTCTAATAGCACTCAGACTTTCACCTGCTGCCCTACAGCACTTATACCCTCCACCCCCACTCCCACTAGCCTGCCCCTTTTCCCAACCTCTCTCCTTTCTGCCCCCACCCTTAATCAGACTCCTGCCCCCCTTTCCTTCTCTGTTGCCCCATTGATGTTATGAACAGTGATTGTTTTCCTATTTGAATTTTTATTACAACTGTTTTTCTCACTTGTACTTGAATTGGACCATGTACCTGTATACCATTACTGCTTGTGTCTTGCACCATCTGTATTTTGGCTATGCTTATGTACATACTGATATAGCATTACCTGTCTACCCTGTCTGCACCTTGTCATTGCATTACCCTGTTCTCTCTCTCTCTCTCCCCCCTCCCTTGCTGCCAGCTGTTGGGCATGCATGTATAGTATATTGTAACTGACTTTTTGTACCTGTACCTATTTTTTGCCACCTTGTGGCCTGGCTCATGACTGAAAATGGTCCTCTGGATCAGTGGACCTACCTGGTTACCAAAGACATAGCATAAATAAATAAATAAATAAATAAATAAATAAATAAATAAAGATTGTTTATTTATTTATTGCAGTTTAGGAATTATACCTTTGAGTCCTTGGACTCATTTACAAAGGTTCCAGGTCATACAGAAAACATTAGTCAAACATACAGGTTACAGACATTACAAAAAAAAATTAGACAAGACTTACGGTTCTGGTGCAATCTGAATGGCGGCTTAGTTTTGCTACTCTCCCTATCAGATCGATTAAGTGTATCCTCAGCCATCTGACTGCCAAATACATTCCAGCCTTCAGCTCCTAATTTGGGGAAGCATACAGGAGATGGGCACTTCAAATCTCACCTCTGCAAGACAACTGACTTCTAGGCCGGTGAGCCATGTTATGATGCGCTCCTCCATGATGACGGCCTCAGCTGATGAAGATGATTCGGGCTCTGACTCGAACTCTAATTCAACCTCTACCTTTACTAAAGCAGATGGTAGTCGCATGTTAAAAATCCTCCACAGAATAGATGCAAACTGATTTTAAAAAGCTTGAAGCCTGCACGACTGCAGTGGAGTCGCATTTAGACCTCATCCAAAATGAGCATATACCTTATGGATGCTCTCTAGCTTACCTCCACTTACGGGAAAAAGATCTCACCCTTCGAGTAGAAGATGCAGAGGCTAGAGCACGCAGGCAGAATATCCGTATTTCAGGAGTGGCAGAGGGTTCAGAACAGGTGGATATGGCGGCTTTCCTTGACTCCTGGCTGCATAAAGAATTGGATTTGCCAGAGGACTTTAATTTAGAAATTGAAAGGGCCCATCGTACTTTAGTGCCTAAACTCAAACCAGGGGCTCCCCCGCTACCTATATTGGTGAGATTCCTGAAATACACTACTAAGGAGAAAATCCTCAAACTGGTGTGGGACAAAAAAAAAACCCATCAATAATCAGCATGAGTATATTGACCAAGACTTCTCCTGTCATATGATGGCTAAACACAAAAAAGTCCTCACAGTAGTAAAGGCCCTTAGGGGAAAGGGCTATGAGGCCTTTTTACTTTATCCAACTCGTCTTTGGCTGCAAGATGTGGAAGGGATCCAAGTGTTCGAGTCTCTCATGCAGGCAGCACCTAAACTGAATGCTTTAAACATTCCTGTTCCAGATATTAATGAGGAGCTAGCAGATCAGGAGATTGAGGAGAGGTTGTGGCAGTTGGCCCCAGGAGCAAGGAAGACAGGCAGATGATGAGTTGACATCCTGCTTCCCCTGCACCTTGATGGAAGAGGGATGCCTGGATATTGCAGCAGTCACAGAAACATGGTACACAGAGAACCATGACTGGGATGTTAACATACCATGGTACACAACCCACATGAGAGACAGGGAGGGTAGAAGAGGGGGTGGAGTAGCTCTCTATGAAAGGGAAAGGATAAAAACAATGGAACAAAAGAATAAACAGGGAGGAGAGGAAGAACTGTGTGTCACTTTAGAGACTGGAAATGGCACCATGATCTGTACAGGGGTTGTATATAGACCCTCATGTCAGGGAGAGGGAATGGACAAGGATATTATAGAAGGCATCCCTAGGATGGCAGAGAAAGGGGAAATACTGTTGATGAGGGACCTGAATATGCCAGATGTTAACTGGAGCACCTTTGCTGCAGCTACATCCAAGAGCAGGGCCATTCTCGATGTCTTACAGGTGGCATGCCTCAGACAGCTAGTTTTGGAACCTACTCATGAGGGAGCAATCTTAGACCTCGTACTCTCAAATGGGAACAGTGAGAGGATCTCAGATCTAGAAGTGGGTAGCCATCTGGAAACAAGTGACCACCAAACAGTGTGGTTCATGATAAATTCAGCTACAGAGTCAAGCCATACAAAAGTGAGGGTACTGGACTTCAGGAGGGCTAACTTTGGCAAGATGGGAGAGTGCCTTAGAAAAGCACCAGCAAACAGGCTAGAAGGAGGGTGGAGCAACAATGGGAAACATCAAAACTGCCATCACAGAGGCAACAAGCCTTTGTGTGAAGCAAATAAATAAATCAAAACAAAAGAAAAAGTCACTATGGTTCTCAAAAGAGGTGGCGGGGAAGGTTAGGGAGAAAAAGATAGCATTTAGGAAGTATAAGGAAACACAGAAGGAACAGGACAGAGAACTGTACCAGTTAAGGCAGAAGGAAGCAGGGAGGAATGTCAGAATAGCAAAGGCACAAACTGAGGAAAAGATAGCCAACTCAGTTAAGAAGGGGGATAAAACCTTTTATAGATACATCAGGGAGCATAGAAAGACAAAGGGAGGGATAGTGAGGCTGAATAGAAAGGACGGTGGGTGGGCAGAGTTGGACAGTGAAGAAGCAGGGATACTGAATGAATACTTCTGCTCAGTATTCACAAAAGAGGAGGAGGGGGAGGTGCCTAATCCAATTAACAGAAGCACTCTGGATAGGGGGTCGATCCCAGTCCTTTCTCAGAAGAAAGAGTTCTGAAAGAACTCCTAAAACTGAAGTTGGACAAAGCAATGAGGCCTGACAGAATTCACCCCAGAATTCTAAAAGAATTAATGGGAGAACTAGTGACACCACTGACTACCATTTTTAACAAATCTTGGGAAGATGGTGTGGTACCTGAGGAATGGAGGAAGGTGGATGTGATTCCCCTTAACAAAAATGGGAGCAAGACAGAGGCAGGAAACTATAGACCTGTCCGTTTGAGCTCTGTGGTAGGGGAAAGTGACGGAATCACTTCTGAAGGAAAGAACTGTTGAGTACCTAGAGGTCAGTTCGGCACAGGACCCAAGGAGGCATGGGTTCACAGCAGGAAGGTCATGTCAAAGGAATCTAAATGATTTCTTTGACTGGTTGACCAAAGTAGTAGACCAGGGAGGGGCTGTGGACATGGCCTACCTAGACTTTAGCAAGGCATTTGACACAGTCCCACACAAAAGATTAATAATCAAATTAACCAGCTGGGAGTGGGTCCCAGGGTGGTAGCCCTGGTAAAACATTGGCTGGACAACAGAATACAGAAGGTAATTGTAAAGGGAGTCTACTGTGAAGAAAGAGGGGTTACTAGTGGGGTACTGCAGGGTTCAGTACTGGGTCCAGTCCTTTTTAATGTCTTTATAAGTAACATTGCAGAGAGACTGGAAGGAAAAGCATGCCTCTTTGCAGATGATACAAAGATATGCAACAGGGTTGCTACACAAGGAGGCGTGGAAAGGATGAGAAGGGACTTGGCAAGGTTGGAAGAATGGTCAGAAGTATGGCAGCTTGGATTCAATGCAAAGAAGTACACCTGGGAAACAAAAACCCAGGAGAAGATTACACAATGGGGGGGGGAGTAACAACAACAACAATGGAAAGGGACCTGGAGGTAATCATATCAGATGACCTTAAGGTTAGCAAGCAATGTGAGAAGGCAGTAGGGAGAGCTGGGGGGATACTGGGATGTATAGGGAGAGGCATCACCAGCAGAAAACAGGAAGTTGTTATCCCTCTCTACAGACAGTTGGTGAGACCCCATCTGGAGTACTGCATCCAGCTCTGGAGACCCCATCTCCACAAGGACATAGACAGGATGGAGGCAGTCTAGAGGAGGGCAACTAAAATGGTGCAGGGTCTGCAAGTTAAGCCATATGAGGAGAGACTAAAGGAGCTTAATATGTATACCCTTGAGGAAAGGAGGGAGAGGGGGGACATGATAGAACCTTTTAAGTACCTCAGTGGAATCAGCAAAGTCCAAGAGGGTAGCATCTTTCAGAAAAAGAGATGTGCAAGAACAAGGGGACACAATTTGGAGATAGAGGGGGGGATGGCTCAGGGGCAATGTGAGGAAGTATTTTTTCACAGAGAGGGTGGTGGAAGCATGGACCAGCCTTCCTGAGGAGGTCATGGGGTCTTAAACTGTGGGAGAATTCAAGAATGCATGGAACAGACATAAGGCAATTCTTGTGGGGGGTAGGAAGAAATAGGCTGTTGGTTAACTAGGATCTGCAGTTTATCCTGTAGGTAGGGAAATGGGCAGACTAGGTTGGCCAAGTGGTCCTTATCTGCCATGAAAGTCTATGTTTCTATGTTTCTGCATGCTGACATTACAAAGTGGCTATTACCTAAACAGATGAACAAATGAAGATTCAGGAAGAATTTATATACCTGAGGCTTGTTGTGGACTTCCACAGGTGAGCGGGGGACCTCGGGGGGACTGGTGGATAGTGCATCGGGGAATGCTCTTTACAGGAGTTTCTTCACCCCCACTTCTAGAGATATTGTCCTCGCATTAGTCGAACCAAAGATTTTGAGAGGGCATGTGTGGAGGGACAGTGGTTCTCGGAGGAGGGATTTCACCCAAACACTCCCAGGAAAGTCCTACTAGTTTTTCCTCCCCATTTATAATGCAGCGCAGTAAAGAGACTGCTGTAGCTGGACTGTTTCCCTTGGTCCAGACAGCATTTAACATTATTTGCAAGTACTATTCTACTCTTCTGTTTTTGGCTGTGCAGCGAATGCCTTTAGGAGTGAACTTTGTGTTTGTCAGGAACCTTAGGGGTTTCAAAGGCGAAATCTGCTTATGGGGAAGATTGCTCTGGGCCTATTTACAAGGGCAATAATCATGCACAGTTGAGGTGGGGGGTTTATTATTTCCCCATTAATCTTTGGAATTGACATGAAGTAAGATGGATCTCTCCAGCCAAAATATAGCCCTTTTTCTTTTTAGGGATGGAATTGCATCGTTTTTGTGTCTTAATGGACATGTATATTTACTGATTACATCATAACTATGTTGATGTATACCTTAATTCCTGGTTCTGATTGAGGGCAAACTACTGTTTATACACCTCCTCAATTATCTGCAAGTGGATGGCATGGGTTTTAGGTTCCTTGGTTTTTATTTCATTTGACCTGGTGGGTGGCTTTGTGGCCTCGCCATCCAGTCTTTGACCGCTTCATAGAGGAGGGGTGTTAGAAGCTTCGATGTAGGTCGGGGGTTCTCTCCCAGCATGTTTGTGCTTTTCTCCTCATCTCTCTTGATCTTAGAGAGATTATCAGTTCTGAGCATCTATCTGCCTTAGGCAGTGGAGCTATTTAAGTTTCTATGATGCACCTGTTTCAGACTGGGGGTATCTTATCATCTCCTGGATGTTCAGGTGCCACTACTGACAGAGACAAACACAAACAGCCAGCCACACAGCCCAAGGAGGCGGAGTTTTTTGTATATGCTTGAGTTCCTCTTTCAAGCGAAAATGTATTTTACATGTTTTTTGTTGATCTAGAGTAAGCGTATTATCAGCAGGAGGCAGTATAGCCTAGAAGATAGAGTGTTATGCTGTGAACCTGGAAACCCAGCAGACCTGGGTTTGAAAATGAAACTCACAACCACAGTGCCACTTGTATACTGTGTGATCCTAAGCAAGTCATGTAAAATCATAGGCACAGTTCCACAGACCTTCCCCTACCTGTTGAAATATAACTAGCTTGTGCAACATGATTGCATCTCTGGCTTATACTCTCTCTGCCCCTGCTAAACAACAACCACTCTTTCAGTTTGCAGGAGCACCCTTAGCAGGGATTTCCACTCCTGGAGATGTCGCAGAGATGTGATCCCTTATATCAAAGATAGCTTAGTGAAGAAGGCCCAAAAAGCAAATGAAGGAACACATGACTACTTACTTCCCATAGGAGAAAAGAGATGCACCATGGGAAGGACTCATCCTAAAAGATACCCAATAGCAAGGAAGAGGAGAAAAATTGAGTAATGCTAAAATCCAGCATGCGCTATTGGTGGAATTTCAAGATATACATTATCTTATTACCTTTGCAATGGTTGGAATGCAAACAACCCTTACGGAGAAAAACTTTAGGGAAACCAAGGCCTAGGTCACCATCCCTCCAGGCTATGGATTACTTATTGTTTTAGGAAGATCTAAAAAATACTTCTTTAGTTCCTGAGGCAATGTCTGTCTTTCTGTCAAAAGCCTTCCACTCTCTGAAAGGTGTTGCTAGGCTGGCCATATAAGTGAATAAGTCCTTCATTGAAGGATTTCATGCCTGTGGAACTGCTATGAGGCCATCAATAAAGGAATGATGGGAAAACTGACTGAACACTGAGGAGAAGGAAAACTGATGTACAGGTGGTTCAGGATTGACTACTCATATCCTCTATTCTGGATAAGGCTCACATAAGGTTGGAGCCAAGCCCTTAAGGGGCAAAGCCAAGAGAGGTGTGCCACTAAGGGGTAAAGGTAGATGGCTCTTATGGGGCATGCACAAATGGGCAGATGACTAGGCTGAGTTGGAAAGCTGACCTAGGCTTGGAATCAAGAAATGTTAAGAAAGATGAAAGCCCAGGGGGTTGAGGAGGGAATGAGGAGGAGGGTGATTTTCCAGGTAGGCAGCATGACGAGTATGATACAGAAGACCCATGTAGACAGAAAGTTACATACAGTTATTAAAAGGGTCTCAGAAATGCTGCAGTCTGATTGGCTGTTAGGATTCCAACAGCTTTACATTAATCCCTGTTACACTGTCATGTACAGCCTGATCACCATGGCGAAGGAATTTTTCCTGCCAGCATTCCATCCTCCAGCACTATTGAATGAATTGAATGATGCATTCTGATTCTGAACCAGCATTCTTAAACTGTTGGTGGAAGAAACATTTTGTTAAAAGTCTACCTCTGAATGAGGAAATCATTCAAAAAGTACACCTCTTGGGGGGAAGGGGGGAAGTTAGGAGTTTTACATACATGTTTGTAAAATGTTTATGGTACAGTTTGTATTGTGGACCATATGTATATAATTCATGTTTATCAGTTGATACTTGAAGTGTCTGTTACTCATTGGATCTCCAATAAAGTATATTAAATGAAAAAAGAGTACACTTCTAACACTTTTGTTCTGTAACAATTTTTAAGGCTGCATGGGCAGAGCTCCGCAGATATTATGCCGTCACTGTTGGAGATCAGGGGGTTGACTCCAGAACGTGACCCTGTGTTCTCCTACGGTGCTGCTCAATGTCATGGCAGTGCTTAGTCTATGGCAGCTGTCCTCCATGACAGAGCTCCCCACTGCAGCATGATTGCCCCCTCCCCATGGCGCACTGCTTCTATGTGCACTTCTGTATTCACTGCACATGTACGAGTATCACACATGCACAGTGTTGCTGCTGCCACCATCTTTAGGATGGCAAGTGTCACAGCTCGCCGCCACTGCTCCCATGAGCAGCTCTGATTCTGCCGCTGATGCCAACACTGACTGGGCTGTGATGCCAATGCTGATGTTGATGGCAACTTCAGCTGGGCAGGTAAAAGCTTGGAAGCAGCCATATCGGCTCTGACTAGAGTTTGTTTATAATAACAATAAGGCACTTCCATGAGGTAGAATAACAGTCAGTTAATCACCACTAGGGGAAATATTTATTTATTTATTTTTTAATTTATTGGATATAATCAGAATTACAATCCTTTGAGTCACAGACTCTTTTGCAAAGGCTCCACATCGGTTACAGAGGGTGGTGGGTAAACATATACAGAAAACGCACAATAAACAAGCAGTATTCGCATAACTTGGCTGTGCCTTGCACCACTTTGCACCCTTAAGGGGTGTTTAACAGACTGTTAATCTAACCCTGGTCATGCTTTATTGCTTAATAGATGTGATCCCCGACCAAGTCTGGATAACTACCTGGGAAGATAGATGGACATAGTAGAAACATCAGTTTAAGGACACAGTCCAGAGGAAGGGCAAACCATGATGGGGCACAACTTTGAAAGGAGAGGTGTGAGTAGTATGGAGGTAGATTGACTGTGCAGGAAGAGTATGGAGGGAGACTGTGCAGGCAGAGTTACCTCATTTACATGTGAGATGTTATTGAGGAATGGGGATCAATGCTGGTAGTTGAGGTTGCAATGCTGTTCAGTATACATGAACAGCTCACTGTGGTTCTAGAGCTGTGATTCAGTTTCCATGTGCATTTCTGGAATACCGACAAAGGATACAAGATTTATGTGAGTGTGCTCAGTACTTGCTGTTGTGCATTGGAAAGGAAAGATCACTTAAAAGCATATGTCTACAGGAATTATCAGGCAACTGATGCTGCTTACATGCGGAGCACATTGGGGTTCTACAGGCATCGATTCCTGTGAACTGCATACTTTCAACCTGGTTACAAAAGCAAACTGGT
This sequence comes from Neoceratodus forsteri, assembly GCA_016271365.2. Taxonomy (NCBI): domain Eukaryota; kingdom Metazoa; phylum Chordata; order Ceratodontiformes; family Ceratodontidae; genus Neoceratodus; species Neoceratodus forsteri. Next base: position 23,455,575 of record JADMNL010000035.1, on the reverse strand, counting down.
TAGTGCACCTAATTGGTTTACAAGTATCTATAAACCATAATCTTTTCTTCAATCACCATTTTTTCTGTGCTTGAACTGGGTTACAGTGCATATGAAATAGGTAAGTAGAGATGATGGTTCAATTGAGCTTACACAACTGGATGAGATGAATGCTTGTGTGACTTTGATACATTGTGGCTATACACCTCTCTATCCATTGGATATACCACCCTGTAGGGGTATGACACAAGGAACCATAGAGGAGGGTTCCCCTCTATAGGTGCCACAGGAATAATTCCCTTGGGTAAAGGTAGCTTAGGAAGAAGCCCACGGGAAAGGGAGACAAGCCATTGGAGGAGGAGAGGTGGATCATGGGGCAACAAAGAAATTAATCTTGGCACAGTCCAGGAGGAGTGGCCTTTTAAAGCCTGACGGAGGAGTGACGTTGTTGTTGCTCTGCCGATTAAACCTCAGGCATTGTCTTCCCATTCAATTGTGCTTACGCAACTGGATGAGATGAATGCTTTTGTAACTTTGAGACAATATGGCTGTTCACCTCTCTATCCGTGGGATATACCACCCTGTAGGGGTACGATGCAAGGGCCCTAGAGGAGGGTTAGCCCCATAGGTGCCATGGGAATAATTCCCTTGGCTAAAGTTAGCTTAGGAAGAAACCCAAAAAGAATACCCAAAAGGATGTTGAGCATCAAAGAGGAGATGATATCGAGACTGGAAAGTAAGGAGATAGAAGTAGATGGGAAGAATAGGAGAAGAAAGAGATATGATGAAGACAAGGAATGAAATGAAAGCTGACAACATGCAGAAGGGCAGACTTCCTAAGGAGGGAGGGAACAACTGGGCCACCATCCAACTCCATCCAGCAGCGGAACCTAATTACAGAACCTAAGAAAGCATTAACCTTGTCTAATATAATGACCATCGGCATGGAGGAGAGGAACGCTCCCCCCCTTTGAGGAGAAAATCTCTGGGGATCCAAGGCCTAGGTCGCCTTTCCTCCAGGCTGAAGGATGTTATGGTTAGTGATTGATCAGCTACTGCAACTAGAGTCGATATTGGGGAAGAGAAAATTTCCGATTGAAATGAAGCTTACACACTGTCCTTGTAACTGGAATACTGGGGAAGGTTGTGAGTGACGTCTCTGCAACTAGATGCCTAAAAGCAAAGGAGGAGAGAAAAGACTGCTGAGGCATTCAGCTGGCCTACATGAGCCTACGAAATAGACCAGATGAACCAGAGGCAATCAGATGGAGAATGGTGTTGAGAGTGCTTCCAAACCCTGCCTGGGCCGCAAAAAGGGGCCCTGAACATGAGGGCCTCACCCCTCACAACCTGAAGTCAGAAGTTCTACATCCAGAGGTGTCGCCAAGATGAGGGACGACTGAAGGTCCACTCGAAGAGATGGCATTCCCACTATGGGTTAGGGAGAAGGACCCTGCTCTGGGCTTCGCATGCTTTAAATGCGGACTTCCTGGAATGTATGATGATGATGAAGAGAAGCCTTGAAGGCCTGAACAGTTTAAGGTGAGGAATGCAATGGACGATGTATGACTATGAAATGAGGCCCGGAAGGCCAGTACGGTAAGGCAAAATATGAAATGGATGATGTACGGTGATGGAGAAAAGCCTAGAAGTTCTGAACGCTGGAAGACTTGCAGGGACCAAAGAATGGGGGTGAATGAAGTGAGGGATTTATGTGATAGGCGAGTAGTGAAGGAGTAGTGGAAGGGCAGGAACCTCATAAAGAAAACATGGACAGCAAGCTGGCTGAAGCTGGCATACCAGGGACAGGAGAGAAGCCAGGAGGGCATGAAAGGCCTGCAGCAGAACACAGGCAGAGCAGGGAACAGTCCCAGCCAGGGCATTGAGAAGCCAGAAGTGGTGAGCATGGCAAACCAGAAAAAGTGTTTTGCTAAACTAGGTGGATCGAAAGGAAGTGATGGAGAGGAAGGGCCACGAAAGCCTCAGAGGAGGGGGAGTGCAGCAGGCAAGCCATGCGAAAGAGAAGGCAAATGTTGCATGAATCAGGGAAGCCATGGCCCCGACAGAGAAAGAAAGTGGGGGAAATGGCCAGAAGGCGATGCAGACACTAGGCACAAGCAACAAAATGCTGCAAAAACAAGCGATACACAGAGGAAGTCAGCAGCCAGAGGCAAGAATAGGCAGACGCATGGCAGAAACAGTGAGCGAAGAAGAGCGGCATCTCTGGTGCAACAAAGAAATGAATCCTAGAACAGTCCAGCAGGAGTGGCCTTTTAAGGCCTGATGGGGGAGTGGCATTGTTGCTCTGCTCCATGAACTTCAGGCATAGCCTTCCCATTGTTTGCCTGATGAATGATGGAAGGGCAAAAGCTTAATTGTTGTTGATGCATGTGCATGAGTGTGGTTGGGGTCTGAGCTTGATTTATGAGATATATGCTGGTTAGTAACAAGTAAAGGGAAGGTAGGGAAGGCATACATTGGGAGATGATAGACACAGGACGTGAGTGTTAAGAAGGAGTTCAAAAAAACAAGTAGACAGGCAGAACAACAGCAAATGGTGAGGGCAGCAGAGAACGGAGGGCACCAGTGATGAACACTGTTAGTTAAGTTACCCAGGGCAATTTCACATAAGAACATTGTTGACTGATAATGTATTCAGTCATTCATTGACAACCATCCAGTCATATAGTACAACGAACAGTGTGTGTGACAGTTTCAGTAGACCAGTGATAGATCTACAAATACTATTATAGGATCTTCCTTTAGAGAGAATTGTCTTGGAAGCTGTTAAATAAACCAGCACCTTGACTACTCTGACCATGTGGTGAATGTACTGGCCAAATGGGTTCCATGTCATAACGGTGATCGCCAAACCGTAATCACTGTTATTGCAAGTGTACATTGCCAAAATGAAAAAAGGTGATGTACACTCCCAGTGACCACATGAACTCCAAACACAAACTAATATATCTATGTGGAGGGTTGTGCCCCCCACACCCCTTTTCATTTAGATTCTCAGCTCCGGGAGGTGAATGGTGGGGAGGAGAAGAACCCCCCCAAAAAGTTAAACTCCTGCAGACACTCGGAACAAAAAAATTATACCCAGCCCCAAGCCCTAGACCTTTCCCACTGCAGCCAACCCCCCCTTACCACCACACCACATGGTCAACTCAGTGACACCATGCCACACAACCTCCCACATATCTTCTTCATCATCATCCTGCCTCTTCCGTTTGTCCTTTTCTATATTCAAGTCTTCCATTCACCATCCTCTATATTCAGTATTCTTGTGTCACTACCCTTTTAGGGTAGCTCACATTACAGGTGCTGAGACTGAATCACTCATATGTGAGTCGCTCAATCTCAGTCGCCCATATCATGGTATACCAGCCAAATGCTTTGCCAAACTTGGAGCACTAAGAGTTGCCTATCCCTCAACACCAGGAAACAGGCTGCCAAACATGATCCTCTTATTGTTAGATTATGATGATATTATCTACTGTGGAGCCTCCACAACCATCCTGCCCAAACTCACCACATTGTTCAATGCCTTTTGTAGATTCACCCTGACTTGTCCTCCCTGTACCCACTACCATACCATGTGCAAAGAATGAGGTTGTTCCTTCCCCTGTGAGACACTCTCTTCCCATTGCCCTGGTGGGTGCCAAATACTGGTCAGACAATAAACCTAGTTACCTCATGGACCTCCTCTCCCCCTCCTCTAAATCCATCATACTCCCTCAGACCAGAGGAAGGATACAGGTTCCACATCTAATGATACGGGCACAACTTGGGGCAAGCCTATGTCAGGTATAGACTCATTGACACCTGGAACAGCCTGACCTTAAGTTTAACACACACACACCCCACCACAACTTCCAATTTACCATGATCTTGATCAAGGCGCACTGCAAAACTACTCTGTCATGCCACAACTGCCCTTCGGTTTACCTATAGCTCCCTCCCTAATGTGATAGCCTTAGCTCAGGAGTCCTCCCTTGTGCAAGTAATTCTAACTTGCCTTCTAGTAAACTTAACCTCTGCTTTCCTCTCAGGGCACCCAAGGATTGTTTTCCAAGTCTGTTTGAAAGGAGATGAGCATAACTCTTGCTTTGGCACCAGTACAAGTCTTTAGGCTAACAATGACTATACATTTTTAACTCAATTATGAAATATTCCATGTACTATAATTTTACCACAGTGCTTCAATATGTGCTGTATGTACCACCTCTGTGACTCAGTTGTTAATGTATGCAATGTAATTTTACCACAATGATTAAATATATATACTCAGCCACTGTAAATCAGTTGAGAATATATGCAATTTAATTTTACCAGAGTGCTTCAATATGTATGCTCCCCCTCTGTAACTCAGTTGTGAATATATGCTATGTCATTTTTTTAATTAAATATGCTTTATTGAAAACTTGTTTAAAATAATCAAACACAGTAAACAACATTGAACTAAAAAAAGACATTGGGCAGGATTCACAAAGAAAGTCAAAAATCCCGCAGCTGCGGGAAAAAGGCCTGCAGCACTGCGGAAACGCAGTTGCGTGTTATTCATAAAGAAATTTTGAGCAGGTGTGGAATTTTGTAAAATCCCCACAGCTGTGGAAATTCAGCAGCTGTGGAAATTGTGCAAGTGCTAAACAAATCTGCAACTGCGGATCTGCAGCTGCAGAAATAGCTTAGGAGGCACAGCAACAGTGAACTTAATTAGCTGGAACAGAAGACTTTAACAGGGCTGCCATAGAATGAAGTTGAAAGCACCCACAAAGAGACCAGCAACCAGTCCCTCAACTGGGACCACTGCAGCACCACAGGTACCAGCAATACCATGGCACCACAGTAGCCAACTGTCACTACTGGTCCTGCCTCCAAGGGGTGTTCCTGTTGCCTGCAGGGGTAGCATTCACTGCAGGCTGGCCGGGCTCTACTGCCTGTGGGACTCCGTCATGGGCTGCACTGTGTCTGGTGGTTGTTACCTGTTGCCATATCATGGCAATGTGTGCTTTTGTTGCTGTTACAACAGCCACTGTTATACTATCTGGGATGCTATTACCTGTGCCTCACCTCCACCTTAATTGATTCCAATTGCTGGGGCATTACTGCAGTTTGCTGAGGGAGAGTTACACCTCATTTCGCTGTGTGTAACATTTTTTCCGCAGCTGCAGAAAAAAAAATGGTTGTGAGTAGCCTTTCAGGGGCTGTGCCTTAGTTATCTCACACCTTTTTTTCCTCAGGGACTTCCGCAGCTGCACTTTTTTCCACAGTCCTTAGTGTTGTTTTCCGCAGCTGCGGAGGGTTTTGTGAATAGCACCCAGTGGAAATTCCCCTTTGTTTCCATAGCTACAGCAGTTTTGGGGACTTAGGAAAGGTTTTGCACCTTCAGAAAGCTTTGTGAATCCAGCCCATAATAAAAAACATAACAGATCAACCAAACAATCATCCCAACAGCCCTCCACCCCTGCAGCCCATCACCCACCTGGAGTATGACTATGGAAGCCCCTCTCACCAGAGGCATAAAGAAAGACAAATTAGAAAGAAAAATACTGTATACCAAGTATGCAGAAGAAGAGTCCCTAAAGAGAATTAAGCAGGTGTTAATAAGTCATACAGGGGTTCCCATCTGGAACGAAAAGCTGATTGTCAATTGAGGCAGGAGGCAATATGTTTTTCAATAGATAAAGCTTACAGAATTTACTGATATCATTCCCTCCAAGTCAGAGCATCAGTATCTGTCCAATGATGGAGAAAAAATGCTTTGGCTGTAAGAGCAATTAAAGCCATATAACCCTTTCGTGGGCTGAAGATATGTGAAGGCTAGAAACCGATAAGACACATCTCAGAAGTAAAATAGTTGTCTACCCTAGGAAGAGATTCAGATGACTTTCTATCTCATTCCAGAAGGGGACCACTTTGACACATTTTCATAATATACAGTATGCTTCAGGGTGCCTTCCACTAAACCACACCTGCTGCATAAAGGGGATGTGAGTTTTCCCATCCTGCAAAGCTTCTTGGGCATACAATTAAGGCTACAGAGGATGTTATGTTACATCAAGCAGTGCGTATCCTACCTGGTTTGAGGAACCCACTGCAAACCTGAAGCATGTTGCAAATAAAAACAGATTCCAGTAGGGGTATCAGAGTCTATGATCTGTAAAGCACAGTAGAGTCATAATACAGAATGGGGCTGAGTAGCAATGTTGATAAGAGCATCCAGACAACCCCCTCAAATCTCATGCAAGTAAGAGGGCCAAAATGAGTGGCAATGGTGTGTATCAGCTGAAAATATTAAAAATAGAGTAACTAGGCAAATTGTATTGTGCTTGAAGGGTGGCAAAATGCAGAAGGCGGACATCGTCTATAAGACAGTTGACAGAAGAAAGTGGCAGCCATGGCCAGAAAGAAGGGGTGATGAGGCAGTGACCAATGCAAAAGTTGGGATTTAGCATGATTGGCTGGGAAACATCTTTGTACCAGCAAAGTCCTAAATAAGAGCCCAATTGAAAATGGTCTTGAAGAAACCAATAAACTGAGGTTTGTCTTAAGGAGGAGGGCAACTGCAAGGGTTTGATGTAGAGAAGGCTGCTGAGCTGGAGTCCTACGGCTCAACATAAATTCCACTCGATTTGGAGCCATAAAGAGACATAACCATCCTCTGGTCTACTATCAAAGGATTTTACCCACTGGTGGTATTTACTAAAATGGGGGGCACTATAATAAAGAAAAAAGTTAGCAAATCAAAGACCCTAAAATACTGAGGGTCTGTTACCGTAAAACAGGACTGGTTCATGGTCCTCCCCATCAGAGAAAATCATTAAGCAGGCTCTGAAGCCAGTAAAAACAGCATTTAGAAAGGAAAAGGTTCATCATGCCTAAGGGATAAAGAAGTCATGGCAGAAGGCTCACTTTAGTAACATTAATACAGGCCCAGAGGGCCAAAAGGAAAGCAGACCACTGCTGGAGGTCCACCTTAGTTGTATGCAGGTGTGGGTCCTAATCAAGTTTGCAGAGGTTGGTGGGATATGTAGAAATGTTAATGCCCAGATAAGTAAGGGTACGTGGTTCCCAGGTGAGACCCATATCTATTATGGCTTGTTTAGAGAGCAGTGGGCTTAGGGCTAGGACTTTGATCTTGCTTAAGTTTAATTTGTAAGCAGAAATTTCTGAGAACCTCCCAACTTCCATTAAAGCTGCCAGAATTGAGACAAATGGGTCCTCCTCGTGTAAGAGCAGCTTGTCAATGTACACCAACATTTTTATAATGGGTGCCCCCCCCACTTGAATGCCCATAATAGAAGAGTTATTCTGCAAACTGTGACTTAAATGTTCATTGTAAAGATCAAAGAGCACTGGGGACAATGGGCACCCATGCAAAGTCCCAGCTGCAAACGGATTTTGTTGGAAAGCATTCCATTACACCAATTTCTAGCTGTTGGGTACTGAAAGAGGACATTGACCCATTGTATAAATTCTTTGGGGATTCCAAATTTATGCAAATCCACAAACATATAGGGCCAGGGGTTCCATGTGATAATGGTGACTGCCTAAAGGCAATTGCTGTTATTGCGAAGTCAGAGTGGCAAAAACCTTTTCAGCACTCTGACACCCTCGGCGCATGGAACAATGGTGCCAGGGACTTAGATTTTCATGCTTTCTGCCCATGCGGGGGGCTTTGCCCCTGCATCCCCCTACTAAATGATTCTCAACTCCAAGGGGTGCATGTCGTGGGGGGAGGCGGACCATGAAAAATAAAGGTTCGGTCTGGGCGCAATAAAATTGCACCAGCGCCCAGACCCGAACTTGGTACCTCACCCACCACAGCAGCAGACCAACCCCCAATGCCACAGTGCAGCTCGACAACCCACTGCAGCACTACCCCCTACATCCCCTCTGCCCCCTTCCAGCCCACGCTCACCATGCTTGCCCCCCACAGAGTGCCTGTACATATAGCGACATCCCAACGCCCGATTCACCAACCCCCCTCATCCGGTCACCCTACCCTCCCCATCACCATTCGGGATTTTGCCCTGAAGGCGTCATCATTATGGGCGGCGCCCTTCTCCATGTGCCCACATCATAGGCTACCAGGGCCAGGATACCCTATCAAAGGCATTTTCCGTGTCAAGGGAGACCAGAGCTGCAGGGGTCCTGCCCTCCCCAGATGGGGAATTGAAATGATAATGCTTACACAAATGTTCACTGGATACCCTGCTCTTCATGAATCCTACCTGCTGTCCACCAATCAAGCCTTCGCAAACCCAAAGGAGTCTGTTAGCCAGGATTTTCACAAGAAGTTTAAGGTCTGAATTGGTCAGTGATATGGGCTAGTACTATATTAGTTCTCAGTTAGAAGTTCATTTTTGACATGTTTGAGGAGCAGGGTAGTCCATGTTTCTGCTACAGATCGATCACAAAAGCCAGCATAAAAGAGATGGTTAACCAAGTCAGTCAAGAAGGGGACTAGGTCAAATCTGTGTCAGAAGAATTCCACACAGAATCTGGGGAAGAATACAGTAGTTCCCCTCCCAGTTCACTGGACACCCCTATATTACCCCCAGCCAATCAGTGCCCTACCTCCCACCTGGCCACACCTCCTCTGCACATTTAACAGAGGTCAGAGGAGACCAGGTGGGTGCCTAGGGATTGGAGGATGGCACATGTTGTGCCCATCCATAAAGGGAGATCGAGGGAAGTGCCAAGAAACTATAGACCCATCAGTTTGATGTCAGTGGTGGGGACGTTGATGGAGCGTATACTCAAGGAACAATTGGGGGGTTCTTGGAGGAGATGGGATATCTGGATAGTCATCAGCATGGGTTTGTGCCATGTAGATTGTGTCAAACTAACCTTGTGGAGTTCTATGACTGGGTAACATTGGAACTCGACAGGGGGAGGCCAGTGGATGTACTGTTTTTGGACTTCAGCAAGGCATTTGACTAGGTCCCTTACAATGGCCTACTGGAGAAACTGAGGGGGATGGGGGCAGGATCATTGATGTTCAGATGGATCAGAAACTGGCTTGCTGGGCACACTCAGAAGGTAGTGGTCGGTGGAGAGGTCTCATCTCCTAGGGGGATCATTAGTGGGGTAGCACAGGGCTCGGTTCTGGGTCTGCTCTTGTTTAATGCCTACATCTTCAATATTAGAGAAGATATTGGCTGTGAAATGAGTCTCTTTGTGGATGACTCTAAGCTGGGGGCAGTGGCAGAGGGGGAGGAGGGAAGGGGAGGCTGGCTCTGCAAGGGGACCTGAATACTCTCGCTTGGTGGGCCTGCACTTGGAAATTAAATTTTAACTCCTCCAAGCGCAAGGTGTTACACCTTGGGTGGGGTAAGCCCAAACATGGGTACACCCTAGGAGGGAATGAGTTGAAGGCCACAGCAGGGGAGAAAGACCTGGGAGTCCTGGTGGATGTCAGCATGAATAATTCAAAGCAGTGCAAGAGGGTTGCAGTCAAGGCAAAAAGGATGCTGGACTGTATCGCAAGGGGGATAACCTTAAGGAGCAGGGAAGTGATTCTGCCGCTGTACAATGGCCTGGTTAGGCTACACCTTGAGTACTGTGTGCGGTACTAGAGGCTGCACTTAAGGAGGGACATCCAGCTCCTGGAAAGGGTTCAGAGGAGAGCAACCAAAATGATCCAGGACCTGGGGGAGTTGACGTATGCGGAGAGACTAAAGGAGGTCAACCTGTTCTGGCTAGAGAAGAGAATGGATCAGGGGGACATGTTTGAGGTCTTCAAGTACCTCAAGGGAATCAATAGGTTAAATTGAGATGGGATTTTTAGGTTGAAGGAGGGTGGACCAACCAGAGGACATAGTTGGAAGATCAATGGTAGAAGGATGATGGGGGAAAGGAGGAGGATATATTTTACAGACAGAGTGGTGGAACCATGGAATGTGCTGCCTGGAGAGCTGGGCTTGGCTTCTCCGGTGGAAGGTTTCAAGAGTGGGTGGGACAGGTATAGGCTAGAGAGGAGACAGGGGTTGGCTTGCCTTGGGGGGGGCTGGGATGGTGGAATTGAGAAACAGGGAAAGGAGACAGGGGGATGGCTTTGGTACCCACCCAGGGTTCTGAAGCACGAGCAGACTCATTAGATCATAAGGCCTACTCTGTTAGTGTCTAGTATGTTAGTATGTTGGAATGGCAAGGTAAAAAAATCATGTGGCACAGACACCAGATAACAGGCATGGTCAAAAAACTTGCTAATGTAACTCCAAAACCACACACAATGTAATATCAGTGTGGTTCTCAATCGCATCATTCTCCCAATGCGGTATTGAACAAATACCATCAAGAAGGGGGACAGCTCAGTGGAGCAGACCTTATAGAAATTGTTCATAAAAACATCCAGCCTAGGAGCTTTATCCAGTTGTAGCTGTTTTATGGCTTGCTCAACCTCATGTGTGGAAAAGGCACCCTTGAGCAATTCCTTTTGATGATTTGAAAAAGAAGGGAGTTCTAAGTCATCAAGATAGGCCGAATTTTTTTTCTGACAGGGTAGGGTCGCATCTTTCCTCACCATATAAGGAATCATAAAATGGCCTGAAAGACTGCAGCAATGGCCCTAAGTTTGGTAATGTCATCTGAGTCAGGGCTATGCTGAAGACTTTTAATGACCCTTGCCGCCTCCTGTTGTTGGATCCAGAGGGCTACCAACTTCCCAGCCTTCTCACTTGAGTCCAGGTATGTACAGGTAGTTTTGTTCTGGAATATAGCTAATTATGCTCACTCTGCCAGTACCCCAGCATATTGAGCACATATGGTGTTCAGAGACCATACATCTGTGGGATTATCCAAATTATGCAAGTGTTTAATCTGCCAGATGTCAGTCAGTAACCATTCATTCATTGCAGCCCAAATTTAATTTTGTTTGGTAACCAGCCAAATACATTTTCCCCTAATAGAACTCTTTGCCGCTCCCAAAGGGCATCAAAGAATTGGATGGAACCCTTATTTTGAACAAAAAACTCAAGCATGAACTACATGAGTCTGTCACAGATGGTTGAATCCTTCAATAACTGAACATTAACTCTCCAAACCGTGTCTCTGTCCACCCCCTGGATGATACACTGACACAAATGCACTAAGGAATGACCAGAGATGACTAGTGGCTGTATTTCACAGGAGATAAAAACCAAAATATTCTCCTGGTTTATCAAAAAAATAGTTCAGGAAAACACGTTATAATAAAAAGTGTATTGCCTGTCCAGGGGGTGGAGAAGGTGCCAAGGATCTACCAACCCCATACTATCCATGTATTCCTGAGGTCCCATTGCCTAGGAATGAAACCCCTGCCTGTGGCACTTGGATTTGTCAACATCTGATTGAAAAGGCAGATTCCAATCCCCCCAATTAGTACAGGAAGATGAGTAAAGGGAGCAAGGAGAGCAGCTTATGGGAGTCTGCATTTGGACCATAAACCATGCCGAGTATAACCTTATGGTGTCCCACCCTCACACGTAAAAATATGTACTAACACCCCTGGTCCAAATATTCCTGAGTGAATTGAAAGGCCATATGACGAGCAAACAAAATTACTATACCACCTTTCCTGCTGCTGTTGCCTGACCCATACACCTGACCCACACACCCCTGTTTTAAATAATGAACCTTGTCCCTGGCTAAGTGGGTTTCCTGGAGGTAGGCAATAACAGCATGATGTTTTCTTATGTGCTTAAGCATCACATACCACTTTTTATTATCATGAGCCCCTATCACATTTAAAGTAAAAATGTCATAAGTACTACCCATTTAACAAATACCAAGCAAATAGAAAGGTAAACAAGTCACACTGATGAAACTTCTATAGGAACCATCTCACAGGTGTACCCCACTTCTGCTCCTACTCCATCCCCAATGCTACATCTCCAGAAAAACCCGTACCAGGTGAGAACAGTGACACCACAATAGTGCGGTCAGAACCAAGCTGTCAAAATAGCGAAAGCTAATACAACTTCAGGGATAATGCAGCACTGGTCAGGTTAGCACTATCCCTGTAGCTTCATTGCTGTTAGGGAGAAGAGGAGAAGGGATGATGGCTGTGCTGGGAGGGGATCCACTGTGCAGCTGCTGTGGTGAAGAGGGTAGTGCTGCTGGCAGCAGAAGCAATAGAATGCTGGTGGACAGGGGTTTGATTCCTGTTCTTGGGACTTGTGCTTGGTGTTTCTTTTTTTTTCCTCTTGGACTGTTTTTTTTCAGTTTCTCCCCCCTCCTATTTTAAGTGAGTACTGTGTCTGCCTCCCATCCCCAGTTGTCCTGCACCATTCCCCTTCTCCTCCTAAATGATTGCCCCATGAGGCTTCTACCCTTCTCTGAATTGCCTCCAGAGGTGATTAAATATAGAAGGGGTAGATTTGGAGGTGAAGCCCCCATAACAGGGGGTTCAGTGGAGAAACCCCCACTTGAACATACAGTGTAGACAGTCGCATTGGTGTGACACTATAGTGGTGCTCAGTGTTTTTGCTGAGCACTGTCTTGTCTTTCACTATTTCAGTTTTGCATTTCTTGATTGCACTGTTCTGGTGTTCACGGTCTTGACCTAGTTCCAGAAAGAAAATAAACACCAAAAAAGCAACAAGAAGATTTAAAAATCCTTGCAAACAACAGATCAAATAATGTGGATGGGTTGTGGGATAACAGATGGACCAGACATCAAACTTCAGGTTCAACACACAATCTCTGTGTGATGTTTATTCAAAATACAGGAAACAAGCTTCTGCACTGCCATATTCCTTCTTCAGTTTGCAGCAACAGACTGTGTATGTCCTTTCTCTGCACTTATCCAGTACCTACTGACACTGATCTCCAATCTAAGCACTTTTCAGTGAAAAACCCTTCATCCCTATGTGGGCCTCATTTGCTTGGGTAGTGGGGGTTCAAAAAGAAAACAAAAACAAGTTAAAAACAAGGGACCTCTGTGCAGAAACACTGAAACATGGATTACCCCAAAGGACATTGACAATAAATCGAGTTTCAAAGAAATACAGCATCATACATATACAAAGTATCATGAACCAGCATAATATTTTGTGGTGATTTTCATATGCAGTCGATGATGCTTTGCATTGTGGGAGCATGAGTGATATTGTATTTCTTTGAAATTTGACTTTCAGGCCAAATGCTTTTTGGGCTAACCCTTGCCTCAGTGTTTACACACGGAGGTTCTTTGTCTTTTAAACTGTTTTTTGTTTTAATTGGGCTCACCACAACATAACCCAGACAGACCATCTTAGGGTAGCTGGTTCATTCCACTGGGGTGTCAAACAGAGGAGGCATATTGATGAGTCCTGGTAGGACGAAACACGTGTCTATGTCTTCTGCTGGCACCTTTTGCAAACCGTGTGAGAGGCCTTCCGGAACCATGCATTTTTGCTTAAAGTTGAACCAGCATAATATTTTGTTGTGATTTGCATATGCAGTCCATGATGCTATGCATTGTGGGAGCATGTGTGATTTTGTATATCATGGGATATATGCAAATCACCATGACATTTCAGATGTGTTCAGTTTACAGCAATTTACAAGCATTTTAAATAACACAACCAACTTAATCTTTATAATACAGTCCACTAGTACTTTTTACCTTTATCAAAAACACCTAGTGCCATGGTATTTTCAACATTTACAGGTTTCAGAAACATAAGCTATATACAATACATCAAGGTATTTTATAACATAGTAGTGCATTCACATACTAAATCCAACAATGATAAATGCAACCTCTTGTTTTACAAATGCTAGGAGGTCACCACAATAACCTCCTTGTACGAGGACTTGAGAGGGAAAAAGAAAATTAAAGAGGACACTATAGCATAGTCAATAAAGGAAAGGGGAAGCCCATATGTGGCCAACCTTATGGACTAGAAATTGTAAAGGATAGATTAAGCTAAGAAATAGAAGGACTGTTGCAACAGATTTAAGGAAAGGTCAGTCCTCAAAAGTGGCAGGAGCTTCCTGTCACATATCCCCCACCTTAAGAGGGAAGCAGTTATTGCAGACTGCTTACCACCTTCCTGTCTCAGGAAGGGATGGAGCTTCCACCCATCCACCTTCAGAAGCTGTGTCTTAGGGTCCCTATTAATGATAAACATTCTGTCATAAATATAGTGGATATCATTATTCTTTACCGAGGCATTAACACATTTCTCAACAGAGACTAACAATACCTTCCCTGAACTATCTCCATTTAGAGAAAGTATGTCATATTTCACTGACATCAATTCTTGCACCATATCTGGACATAAAATTAGCATTTACATGGTTTGTCCCTGTCCTGTGGGACACAGTAAATCAATAAGGCTGAAGAGTCAAGTACCACCGCATTATACAGGGATTTTTTCTCTCATTTGGTGCAACCAGCAAAGGGGGTTGTGATCAATTACAACCTTAAATTCAGCCCCTCCACAAGTAATATGTCAGAGACTCAATAGCCAATTCAGAGCTAAGCATTCTTTCTCCATGGTAGGATATCTTCTCTCCCTCTCATGTAGCTTCCTGCTGATATACATGATCAGATGTTCTTCCCCATCTATTTTAGAGATAAGACTGCCCCAATACCATTCTCTGATGCATCACTTTGAACCTCAAACACTTGGTTGAAGTCAGGGCTTTTCAATACAGGAGCTGTACATAGAATTACCTTGATATTCCTAAATGCCTCATCACAAATAAGAGTCCACTGAACCTTATTCGGGCACCTCTTTTTAGTGAGATCAGTCAAAGGACTAGCAATGGTTGAGATATTAGGAATTTATCTTTAGTAATAACCAGCCAAGCCTAGGAAAGATCACACATGCTTTTTTGTGGTAGGTATTGGGCTGTTTGCTACTGCTGTAACCTCCTCTACCTCAGGCTTCACTTGTCCATTTCCTAAAATGAACCCTAGGTATCTTGTCTCGGTCTTTGCTAAGGCACACTTAGCAGGGCTAATGGTCACTCCTGACTCCTTTATTGCTTGTAATACCTGGGACAAGTGTCTAACATGGGTTCCCAGTCAGGGCTGAATATGACCACATCTTCCAAATAAGTCAAACAGTACTCAGTGTGTGGTCTGAGAATGTGGTCCATAAAATGCTGAAAAGTGGCTGCGGCCCCATGTAGTCCAAATGGTATTGTGACAAACTGGTATAAACTGATTGGGGTGCTAAATGCGGTTTTATCTTGTGAATCAGGTGACAAGGGGATTTGCCAATATCCCTTAGTAAGGTCAAGGGTGGAGATATACTGTGCATTGCCTAGCCTGTCAATGATGTCATCTATTCGGGGCATTGGGTAGCCATTGAATAGTGACACTTCATTAAGTTTTCTAAAATCTAGACATAAACATATCCCACCCTCTTTCTTGTCCACTATGACCATGGGTGAAGACCATGCACCCTTTGAGGGCACAATTATGCCTAACTGCTCTATTTTTTTGACTTCCTGAATCACCTCATCCCTCACCTTCTTGGGCAGTCTATAGGGCTTTTGGTGTATGGGCTTGTCTTGCATGGCAGTTATGTTGTGCACAATTCCTTTGGCCCACCCTGGAACATTTGTGGATATGGGCTTAAATTCTTGTAATACCCCCTGCAAATCTTTCTGTTGCTGAGGTTCCAGTTCAGGATTTATCTGAATCTCCTCCAGTGGTCCTGGCTGCTCTAGTCTTTTATAGGCAACCTCCAGCTCTGACTCCTTAACTTCAGGATGGATATAAAGGGAGGGGTTAGGCTTCTCATGCCATTTCCTAAGGAGGTTCATATGGTACATTTTTGTGGGTGAGTCTCTTTCCGGGCATGCTAAACTCATAGTTCACTGCTCCTGTTTGCCTCAAAATGGTGAAGGGGCCCTGCCATTTCATGAGTAATTTGTTCTCTGTGGAGGGAAGGAGTAACAACACTTTGTCCCCTGACTGAAATGTTTGTCTTCAAACCTTGGTCGTATCTTTCTTTCTGCTTCTGTTCTAAGCTCTGGTGTGCCAAGTTGATATACCTCACCAGGCATTTGTGTAACTGAGTCATGTACTGTATGACATTAAGATGTGTCACCTCTTTCTCTTCTTCCCAGTGTTCTTTAACCACATCCAGTGGCCCCCTCAGGTTCCTTTCATACAATAATGAAAAAGGCGAGGAACCAGTTGATGCTTGAAGGATTTCTCTGTAAGTGAAAAGTAAATAGGGGAGGTACCTATCCCAATCGTTACCTTCTTCTTTTACATATTTCTTCAACATTCTCTTTAATGTCTGATTAAACCTCTCTATGAGGCCGTCAGTCTGTGGGTGGTATGGAGAAGAATGCACTTCTACCTAGCCCGGCAGATGGTACAATTCTTTAGCAGATGTGCATTAAAATTACTCCCTGGTCAGTAAGTACTTGGGATCCCCATGTACAACACTCATAGCTCCTCCTGCTATCCTTGGGACAGTGATAGTTCTCATTGGGATAGCTTCTGCGTAGCAGGTAGCGTAATCGCATATGACCAGTACAAATCTGTTACCCTTGAAGCTCTTTTCCAGTGGGCCCACTACATCCATGGCTTTCCTGTCAAAGGGGTTAGTCACAGTGGAAATGGGTTGTAATGGTACTCTATCCCTTTTTCCTGCCTGAGCTACAGTGGCGTGAAAAAGTATTTGCCCCCTTCCTGATTTTCTCTATTATTGCATATTTGTCACACTGGATGTTTTCAGGTCTTTAGACAAAATATAATATTAGATAAAGGGAACCTGAGTGAACAAATAACACTTTTTTTTTTACTTATTTCATTTATTTAATGAAAAAGTTAACCAACACCAACTGGCACTGTGTGAAAAAGTAATTGCCCCTTGTTAAATCAACCCAATTAAAGGGATAATTAGAGTCAGCTGATTGAACACAGCCATGCTTGATTACAGCCAGCCCTGCTCAATATAAACCTCACTTATTTTGGCCCTTACCATCAGAGTCACTGCACAGCACAAAGATTCAACAAGCACATTGTGCCATGATCAAAGGAAGTTCCTGAAAAGATCAGAAAAAAATTTGTTGCCCTCTATCAGTCTGGAAAGGGTTACAAAGCTATTTCTAAGTCTCTGGGACTCCATCAAACCACAGTGAGAGCCATTATCTCCAAATGGAGAACACTTGGAACAGTAGTGAATCTTCCCAGGAGTGGGCGGCCTGCCAAAATTACTCCAAGGGCGCAGTGTAAAATCATCCAAGAAGTCTCAAAGGATCATAAAACAACATCCAAAGAACTGCAGGCTTCTCTTGCCTCAGCTAAGGTCAGTGTTCATGACTCCACAATCAGAAAGAGACTGGGCACAATGGGCTTCATGTGAGAGTAGCAAGGGAAACCACTGCTAACCAAGAAGAACATAAATGCTCATCTCTCATTTGCCAAGAAGCACCTGGATGATCCACAAGCCTTTTGGGAAAATGTTCTATGGACAGATGAGTCCAAAGTGGAACTTTTGGACAACATGGATCCCATAATGTCTCGCGAAAGCAAACACAGCATTCCACAGTAAGAACACCATACCAACAGTCAAACATGGTGGTGGTAGTGTGATGGTGTGGGATGCTTTGCCGCTAAGGACCTGATGACTTGCCATAATTAAAGGAACCATGAATTCTGCTCTGTACCAGAAAATTCTTAAGGAGAATGTCCAGTCATCCTTCCGTCAGCTGAAGCTGAAGCGTAGTTGGGTCATGCAGCAAGACAATGATCCAAAACACAAAAGCAAGTCCACATCAGAATGGCTAAAAAGAAGTAAAATTAAAGTTTTGGAGTGGCCTAGTCAAAGTCCAGACTTAAACCCAATAGAGATGCTGTGGCAGGACCTGAAACGAGCAGTTCATGCTCGAAAACCTACCAAATGTTACTGAATTAAAGCAGTTCATGAGGAAGAGTGGGTTAAAATTCCTCCACAGCAATGTGAAAGACTGATATTGAATTATAGGAAGTGTTTGCAGTATTATTGCAGCTAAATGTGGTGTAAACCAGTTATTATGTAAGGGGGCAATTACTTTTTCACACAGTGCCAGTTGGTGTTAGTTAACTTTTTTTCATTAAATAAGTGAAATTAAAAAAAAAAACAAGTGTTATTTGTTCACTCAGGTTCCCTTTATCTAATATTACATTTTCTCTAAACACCTGAAAACATCCAGTGTGACAAATATGCAATAATAGAGAAAATCAGGAAGGGGGCAAATACTTTTTCACGCCACTGTACCTTCTGATACTCAGCACATGTTTTACAGTACTCAGTTATGTTCTCGTGGATAGAGGGCCAATAAAACCTGGGTAGTATCCTATTCAGGGTGCCATTTCTGCCTGCATGGTCTGCAAAAGGGATGTCATGTGCCAGATACATGGTTTGGGAATGGAATTTTTCTGGAACCATTAGTTGGTCTACTACCTCTCCAGTTCTGTGGTTAGTGTATTCTCTATACACTATTCCCAGTTTTACAGCAAACTGAGGGACACCTTTTTCCACTCCCTTCCCCACCTGTGAAAAAAGGGTTAAGGGTCTGCTTTTTGTTCATGCTGCATATCACATTTAAAATTATGTCCCAAGTCTGGCTGTACACCAGCATGAGTATCAGTCCAGTCCTTCTTTAGCTTTCTCCACCTTAGTTTTATGGCCCTTGCCAGGATCCTCAAAATCATCATCATCAAATGGGAACACAGATGGTAAATGTCCCTTCTTCACTTGAGCTCTGGTGGTCACAGCAACTACATCAGAGTCCTGGGCAGCATGACAATGTATAAATGAAGCAAAGTCTGGGTGGTCATGCCCAATAATAACTGGCACAGGTAGGTGAGGTACCAACCCCACTTCTACCTCATGTCTTTTCTTGAACAGTCATTTGTATGGTGGCTGTAGGGTAGCGATGGGTATTACCGTGCACAAAAATGACTGCTGTATTCAGTCTTTTATTATTCCCAGTCACCAGATCTGCTTACACAAGAGTCTTGCGACTCCCTGAATCAATCAGTCCCATCACCTGTTGTGATCCTATCTGCATAGTAGCCATAAAGTGACCCAAGTTCGCTAAGGCTGTGCGAGCTGTCTCTCTCTTTATATTAAGACAGTTTCTTACATAAAGGCCCTTCTTTTGGCACCCATGACACACAATCTCAGCTACTGGAATGTGTCCATCCCCCGTGCTCTCCAGTCTTGTTTCTCTGGGGGTGGATTAGACAGTTTATAAGTAAAAGGGTTCCTTACTGGATTGCTGGTGGTCACAGCTGCTGATGTCTCTTGGAACCCTATGAATCTGGTTGGTTGGGTGGTCAGGAAGTCTTCTGCCAACATGATGGTTTTATCAGCAGAAACCAGCTTATGATCCTGAACCTAAAGTAGTACATCCTGGGGTAAAACTTTAATAAACTCTTCAATAATCACCACCTCCAGAAGTTGTTCCTTGCTTTTGTTCTCCAGTTGTAGCCATTTGTATCAGAGCTCCTTCAGATGGGCATAACTTTCTCAGGGGGTATCCAGTGACTGCATTTTAAGAAACCTGAACCTCTGGTGATAGGTTTCAGTGTTTATGTCATAGTGCCTGAGGATTTTCTGCTTCACATGGTCATAGTCCTCTGCTTCTCAGGAGTCCACGTGGCTATAAACCAACTGAGCACTGCCTGTCAGGTGCGGTGCCAGTCGAACAACCCACTGTTCCCTTGGCCATGCGCATGTTGGAGCTGTCCTTCCAAAACATTGTGAGGTAAGCCTCAATGTCATCACTGTCTGAAAGTTTAGACAATTTAATGTCTTTTGGGCTACTGGTTCTTTCTATTTGTCCTGTATTGATGGCATGCAAGACCCTCATGGTATCTGCCCATTTGGCATCTTGACTTCTCCACTCAATGTCTCTTTCTCTTTTCATCTGTACCTGTTTTATGCACAGCCATTTCAACAACTTCCCTACACCCTCTGGTGGATCATCTTCAAGAGGAAGCAGTTCCCTCGATTCTTCTACATCCTCTTGCATCTCTGCACCGTCTTCAGGCTTGGCCTTCCTCCGAGCTCCCAGGTCCAGTCCAGGAAGTAGCTTCTCTCGCAGTCTGTTGGCCATGGTTCTGGTCAGAAATCCATGTACTTTCTTCTCTGGGTTCTCCTCTGGCAACTTCTGGTGTATCGGTCCACCTGGGATACAGTAGCTGGGCGATATCCACCAGAACACGTCCCTCTTTGGCCAGTCCAGACACTTCCAGCAAGCTATCCCACTTCTAACACCAAGTCTGTGGAGGGTTTGGGGGATAACAGATGGACCAGACACCAAACTTTAGGTTCAACACACAATCTCTGTGTGATGTTAACTCAAAGGAAATAACCTTCTGCAATGCCATATTTCTTCTTCAGTACATCAGTTTGCAGCAATAGACTATCCCTGTTCTTTCTCTGCACTTAGCCAGCACCTACTGACACTGATCTCTGATCTAAACACTTTTCAGTGAAAATCCTTCTTCCCTATGTGGGCCCCATTTGCTCTGGGTAGTGGGGGCTCAAAAGGAAAAAAAACCAAAGCTAAAAACAAAGAACTTCAGTGCAGAAACACTGAAACGTGGGTTACCCTAAAGGGCATTGGCAACAAATCAAATTTCAAAAAAATACATTATACATATTTCCATAATGCAATGTATCATGGGTACATGCAAATCACCATGACATTTCAGACTTGTTCAGTTTACAGCAATTTACATGCATTTTAAATAGCACAACTAACCTAATCTTTATAATACAGTCCACTAGTACTTTTTAACTTTATCAAAAACACCTAGTGCCATGGTATTTTCAACATTTGCAGTTTTCAAAACCATCAGCTATATACAATACATCAAGGTATTTTATGACATAGTAATGCTATTACTGTACATACTAAATCCAACAACAATAAATACAACCTGCTGTTTTACATGTGCTCAGAGGTCACCAGAATAACCTCCCCATATGAGGACCTGAGAGGGAAAAAGGAATTTAAAGATGACACTATAGCATAGTCAAGAATAGAAAGGGGTTGCACATAGGTGGCCAACCTTATGGACTAGAAATTGTAAAGGCTAGATTAGGCTAAGAAATAGAAGAACTGTTGCAACAGATTTAAGGAAAGGTTGATCCTCAAAAGTGGCAGGAGCTTCCTGTCACAAGTAGTCTCAGTTCAGAAGCCCAAATTGACACCCCCCAAACAACATATAAAAGGATTCTTAAACCCCAATTCCCTTCACCAAATCACTCGCCACGATATTTCTCAAAACACCCAAAAGATAGGAAGGATACACATGGAACCCTTTCCCCAAAACCTAGAAGAACAAACATCTGACCCAAAACAGTTACACACCCCTCCCTCCATCAACAAACAATTAAGGCAAGAATTACCCCCAAAAAACACACATATCAAACTTATCAAAATCAAAAACCTTAACAACCCCCGATCTGAATCACCATTTCTCTAAGTAGCAATGGCTTGTGATGTATCTATACCTGCCAGCCTATCAACCCCTCTAACTCCGCATTACTGCTAAATGGTAAAGGGCTCAGTGGGACCGAAAGACACCCTTTCATTGTTGATAGATTTGGAAATGACTACAGAGGGGAAATAGGGGTTGAAGCCAGCTGTAACCCTGGACACCTCGAGTAATGCAGCTAAGTGGTGCACCCTGGTTAACTCGTTCACGTCACACTAGCTCTTTTAAAGTTCTACCACTTGTCTCCTATATACTCTTAACACTGTGTCCTGGGCCTTTCTAAGCAACATCAATCCATAATCAGCATGCCACAGACAAATGCTTATACCTCATGAAACGCATGTGCTACACACAAAGTATGAGTGGCAAAGTTGTTCAGCACTAAATTACTTTTCCAATGGTGCTATGCAATTAACAATAAGCAATTATTGTTTCTATACTAGTTGAAATAACCATACCTTTTTGCACAAAAATAAACCATTTTTGGTTGGGAAATACTGTATGTAACATATCAACACCAAATTAAGCATCCATACATTAGCTGCACTTACGATAGTACATTTGTACTAAAAAGTTATTTTTCTGGTATAAAACATTTTTTTCCCTCTGTTTTATTCAAGGTGCTTAACTGAGGTTTGATGGCCAAAATGTCTACCATACACACCATGCCATAATCAAATGTGAATGACTCCTAAATTATGCATAATACACACAAAGTATCAATGGCAAAGTTGTTCAATGGACAATTACTATTCTAACATGCTGTGCAGCCAATTCCAATCAATTCTGGCTGGCAAGTAATATTAAAACATATGAATGGCATCTCCAAATGTTACTAGGGCAGACATGAATTCTGTAGCTGACTTCTGTATTAGTTCTGGGATACACTGTAATACATTTGCTGCCACCTACAGTCATGTTCTAAGAGGCAATGAGTTAAGTACAAAATGATAGATGAAATATAACACAGAGGACTCAGATAAATTGAGAGTTCATCTAGACCTGGAGACAAAAATAAACCATGCCAGTCCTAGCTCGTCTTACCCAAAAAGAACATCAACAAGGGGACTAGGGTGTCTAAGAGTTCTCCCCCCTCCCAGGGTGAGTCCCATGTCCTGATGCATCTGGGCCACTACTTGGGACCCTCTGTGGAGGGGGTTCTATGTTAGTGAGGGACCTATCAAGAAATGGGTCAAGTGTGAGATTAAAATCCCCTCAGACAAGAAGAAGGGTGGTTCCCTTTGTCAGCTCACTGATTTTCTGTGCCAACCCATGGAAAAAGGTCAGCATATTCTCGTTGGGGCCTTATATATTTGCTAGCACTACTGGGCCATCTGGCGTGTCCATCAAAGCTAGTACCCATCTCTACTAAGGATCACTGATTGCCTTAGTGACTATCCACCTGAGGTTCTTATGAACTAATATAGCTACCCCTCTCTTCCTGGTTGGGGTGGAGGCATGAATAACTTCTCCCACCCAGATCCTTTCTAATCCATCATGGTCGCCAGCTGTCAGTCTGGTCTCCTGTAAGAAGACCACCTCTGTCCGCAGTCTCTTAAGGTGAGCTTGCACTTGCCACCTTTTATTAGGGGTATTTAAACCTTGGACATTCCAGGTGATACGAGTTGTGCCACCCATTTGGTTGAGGAGGTGGTCTTATACTGTACGGTATCATGATTCTGGAAGATGTGACTGCAGGCAATCAGGTGACCCTCCCCAGGAGCACCAGCATCTCAAACCATGCCTGGTATGGAACAGGAACTAATAACAACATTTTAGAAACATAACGGCAGTACATACATACTATCACTGTGTGTAATGTGGAGTGGCTGTCTATCGTAAAACATAGAACAAACTATTTACACTATATATAATACTTTCAATGAGGGCTACAGGGGAGAATCTGTGGCCACAGCCATAGGCTGAAGGCCCTCCTCTATTCCCTTGGTGCACTGATAGGTTGCACCTACTATGAGCTGTTACCTAGTTCCCCAAACACGGGGGGTGCATCCCCCAGAATAGGCCAGAGTTTGAGCTACTTGAGAGAGGTGAACTCAACCCTGCCTTAAGGGAAGGCATAGAACCTATGTGACACACCAATAACACACAGAGGTGGTTGAATGGAGCTTGGGCAGTATCACCCTCCTGCCTTGTAATGCTCTTAACTAGTTAGAAGGGGACACATCACAAGGGGAAAGGTTGTCTGCTAGTGGGGGTTCCCCCTCCCCATCAGCCTTGGGTCCTGGTGGGTGGAGTGTGGTCTGCCAAGGGAGGGTGGGAGGACAGACATGTATTTTGTGTGGAGGCTGCATAATATGCATCTCTAGTGGGGGGAGGCAATAAGTTTTGACCTATATTGTGCTCCAGAAGTAGCTGGCTATGAAGATCAAAACGGCCCTCTCAAGGAGAGCAAAGAAATTGGGGGTGTTCTAGTAAAAGAAGGGAGGGACAGATGCCGTTAGGGAGCTGGGATGTCAGAGTTGCCTGTGTACTCCTCCCTGTTAACCCCATTCATCCACTCCATCCCTATGTCTTGCACCAGGATACCGGCTTGGGCTGACAACCACCCCCATCCCCTATCACCATAATGGCCAGGAACATCGCAGGCAGCCCGCAGCAAAATACAGTCAACATACGGAAGGGGGGTCTTTTACTCCTGTTTACAAACACTCACAATTACTGCAGTTAGTGTAGTGACCCCCCCAAGTTCATATTGTCCATTTATGTTAGAGCTGGAACTGCCTCCTGAGATCCCTCCTGGTATAGGAGTAAGGCAGGCAGATGGAGTGTAGGAACCACAGTCCAGGCCTGGCAGTTACCTCAGTATGAGCATTCAGAGGAAGGGGGTGAACAGCCCAGCCATAACTCGAGGGTCATGGCTGCAGCCTTTTCAAGTGGAGATGATGGATCGAGCTTCCCCTGCCACTCATTCCACCATCTCTTCCCTCCAAAACCTGTCCTGTGACAATGAGAGCCTTGAGGAGAAATCATTGAGACACGAGTTACTTATTTGAGGTGGCAGCTCTGGCACTGGTCTGTGGAGGCATGTGATGCTGCTCTGGGATGGTCAGGGATGGGCTATGAGCTGGGCTGGCTCATGTCGGTGGTGTGCCGAAAGGATCTTGCAGCTCTGCCCTCACCGGTGATCTTGTGGTTGTGGTGGCCTCTGCTTGCACTGCCCATGAGGAGGATTTAGTAGTCTGAGGGAGCTGAAGCTAAGAGGCGGCTGTTTACAGCTCCCCAGAGGTCTTTGGTTGTTGCTCCAGGGATGGGGATCACAGGGCCTCACAACAGTTTCCATCCACAAAATCGTGGAGCTCGTTGGGGCAGGGGATGTCCATCTGTAGCTATTCCCAGTCACCAGAATGCTGTCTCTTGGACGGATGTCCCCTTTTGCCATGTTTCTTGGATGAGTGCCTTTTTCTGCTGGATTTGGGAGGGAGCTCCCAGGCATTGTCTGTGGCTTTTTGCCATTAACCCCTGGGGGGAGAGCATCTGGGGGAGTGCCTGCCAAGCCCCACCATTCCCTCCCTGCCAGGCGCCTGCTGCTGCAACTGAAGGGAATTTTCCCTTGGCCACATGCACCAGAGAAAGTCTTCCAGGGCCTCAGGGCTGGCAGATATCAGTGGGATACCGCTGTGCACTACCCGCATTGTGACTGGTAGCACAACGAGAAGGGCAGGATGATTTTGTACATCATGTGTCTGGCCATGGTGTAAGCCCTTCTCCAGCTGGAAAGCTCCTTAGAATAGTCCTGGAATATGCTTAGTCTATGTGAGCCCCAGCTCGGTTGCTTTGCTTCCCTCACCTTGGTGAGCACCAGTTCTTTCTGTTTCCAGTCCATGAATCTGGTAATAATAGGATGGGGCCTGTTCCGGGGCCCAGGCATCAGGGCAAGAGTGCAATGCGCATGCTCAACATGGAGCAGCTGAGCAGGATAGAGGTGCAGAATTTCCATGAGGGCCTCTTGGAGAAAGACTTCAGTGCTACGTTCTTTGGCTCATTTGGGTCAGCCTAAGAACCGGAGGTTGTTCCTCCTTTCCTGGTTCTCTGTCATCTATCTTGCACTGCATATTATGAATAGTCTTTTACTGGTCCTGGAAAGCTACAGAGATTTCCTGAACTTTGAGTTACATGGCATTCACCCGGCATTTATTTTGAGACATTTGAGTCTCCAGAGACTGCATGATCTGGGTGGCATGGTTGGCAGTGATTGTCACTTGCGACATTTGCTCTTTTAATTGAGTGAACATACCCTGGGCAAAGGTGTGGCCCCAGATTCTGGGATGAAGGATTTGAGCCATGCTGGTGGCTGTGGGCCTAAAACAACAGGAGGTAGACTTCAGTTCGAGACCACTGCAGTGAAATGGCCAGTCAAAGTAAATAACGATATTTACTGGTTCCAGATGTTGTTCTGCACAGCTGAGTCCAGAAATGGAGATATTTTTGCCTAAGATCGTGTTGGATTTTGCTATATCAGCCCTCAAGGCAGGAGAGTCAGTACCTTAATCTGCCATCTTGCTTTGCGCCCCTATTGACAGTGTAATTTGCCATTAAAAAGGAATGTTTATAATGGCAAACATGCACCGGGCTTCCCTTGTTATGCACAGGTGCCAGCTGCAGCTCTTCTATTCTGATCACTGGCTGCATTGCTTGCCACTGGAGGCTGCTCCGCCACACAGACTCAGTAGTAAATCTTTGAAGATTATTAAGAAAAAAACTCACTTCTAAAAAAACCTTAAAAAAAAAATAAACTACCAAAAAAAATTGCTTTATCTTTTGGCACATGATCACAGACCCTGCTAAAACCCAACTGGACCACGGCTACCCAAAAAGTCTTTTATTTTATAGAATTGCTGTGGTGAAAAAGCTAAACCCAGGAATTGAATTTGGCCATAAACAGTTCCGGTGTCTTACTCATAGAGTATGGCCTAGTCATTTACCATTCTGCCACCAACACAGCCCTTTGCCGAATAAAAACTACATTAAATAAAGCCTGTCGGCTTCTCACTGGTGCTGCATGCCTTACGCACACCTGTGCTCTGTACTGCCAAGCCGACTGGTTGCAGTTTAATGGCAGACTCAAGTATCAAACCTGCTTGCTGGCAAGAAAAATTAGCTTAGGCGTGATGCCTCCTGGGGTTCAGAACCTTCTTACTCCACACCTGAATGCAAGAAGCACCAGAAGCTCCAAAAACCAGTTCTTCAAAATACCACACTGCAGGGCGGTCCTTGGTCAATGAGCCTTCACATACAGAGCTCCACTCTGGCACAGCTCTCTGCCCATGGACATAAC
The DNA here is from genome assembly GCA_016271365.2 of Neoceratodus forsteri. Classification (NCBI taxonomy): domain Eukaryota; kingdom Metazoa; phylum Chordata; order Ceratodontiformes; family Ceratodontidae; genus Neoceratodus; species Neoceratodus forsteri. The sequence continues at coordinate 23,428,861 of JADMNL010000035.1, read as the reverse complement.
CTCTTCAACCATGCTTGGATCCTTTAAACACAATCTTTGTAATCATCTTGTTGCTAGTGCCATGTGTGACAGCTTCCAAGGGGTCACATACTAGCCCTGAGCACCATGCCAGCACTTGTGGTTAACAAAGTCCCGCTGCCTCACCTTGGTGCAAAACAGACACCTTAGCACATATCCCTATCTCTTTTACTCTCCTTCCCCACCCTCTGCCCAATCATTTTCACCCTTCCGCATTCCCCCTTCCCTATCTATTCTATTCCACACTTCTCCTTCACGTCACCCATTTTACTCTTACCCCTCCCCTTAATCCATTTCCAACACCATCTCCCCCTCTTGCTTCTCATCTATGACAAGGCTATACAGGCTGCATTCTTCTCTTTCCAATATGCTCCCTATTGTATGTTAGTAGTTAACACTATGACTCAGGCCCGATAATTTTGGTGCCTAAGCTATCTGCTTTTAATGTCATTGACAAAACATGTCCTTATACTTGTCTTCTGTTCTTTTCGACACTTTAATCTGCTTGTTTGCCTGGTGAAAGACTGGAAGGGCCTTGCAGTACTTATCTGCCATCAACTTCTATGTTTCTATGTGACGCTCTGCCTGTCACCTGACTATGTAATCTTCTGATGTGGAACCTAGGTAAAGAACTTCTGCTTAAAGGTACTCATCCAAGATTTTAATAAATAAATAAAAATTATATAAAATAAAATATGGGGTGGAGTGAGAAACTCGAATTTTACACACACCCTTGGTGTTCGATGCCTAGATAAACCCCCTCGAGCTTCGGTCTCGGGGTTCATGTGGCATCCAACACCTCAGTGTGTGTAAAATTATTTTTACACACACCACCCAATGTATTAATCTATATATAGCAGCTTAAAGTTCAGTCAGATAGCAGCCAAGCCAAAACATTATACAGCTAGGTATTTGGTCATAAAAAGCAATGGCAAGCATATTTCAAAGCAAGCTCCTTTTTGTAGGGAATTCTTAAAAGGTGCAATTTTTGGAAGCTCCTCTAGGGATTCAGGGAGACCAATAAACCACCGTGTGGCTTAAATAGCAAATGTACATCTACCCTGGCTAATTTTGTGAAAGGAACTTGAAGGGCATGTCTGGACATACTCCTTGTGGAGTAGCTGTTGTTGACCAGGTGGAAGAGGTCTACAATTGCAGAAGAGGTAAGGACCAGGATTACTTTTTTAACCAGAAGGCAGAACTGGTATTTCAGACCATTCTGCAAGGGAAGCCAGTTGGTAAGTACATACAAGGAACAGGTGTAAATAAGTCTATCAGCCCCACTTACAAACTGACAAGCTTCATTTAGGACTATTTTTACCCTGCCTAGGACTAAATCACAGAGAGCACCATAGATCAGTAGACCATAGTCGATGAGGGCATGGACCGCAGTTGAGACTACCAAGTTTCTAGCTTCAGCGATAAGATCTAAACATTGTCAGAAGAGTGCACCTAGTTTTCTGTTTTCCAGATTTGCAATGTTGTCAACATGAGTGGTATATGAGTGAGTGTCATCCAGGGTGACACCTAGATACTTAAATGATTCAACCTGTTGAAGGGTCGCATCAAGTGAATTTTGGATAACCAAAGGAAGGACTTTTTATGGCTGCAGTGGGTGGAGCCCTGCAGATGTTTTGCATGTACAGAAGGGCTCATGTCATGTTTTCTGTTTGTGGAACTGGTTGAAGGTGTAAATAGTCTCCTCCACCTTACCTTCCTCTGAGAAATGCTCTCCGCCCTCAAATCAATGCACTTTCATGTTAGTCAATGGTTACAGGGCACTATTTTCTTTCTTAATTGGGAGGTACAAGAACTGGAACCTGAGCAGTGGGAGGGATCATTAGTTTTTTTTAGGTAAGATCCACCCCCATCTCCACCCAAGCTGCTCCTAAAGATCCACCCCACTTTTTTTTTTTGTTCATGTAGAAGGGCAAGAGGTGGATCTATTATGGTGGATTGAGAACAGAAACATCCACCCCACCTTCACCTGAGCACCTCCTAAATATCCAGTTTTCTGCTGCAATCTGTCTCATATAGCATATCATTTTATTTCCGATTATATGACATTATCTTCTCATATATCCTACCATATTATATCAGACTATACCATATAACAATGATTCCTCAAGGTCCTGTTTAGAAATGCAGTCATAGAACGAGATGTTGCAGTTGTAACCTTTTATATGGATTGTTGACCTCCTTAGCACCAGTAACATGTGTAAAATACTGTGCATTACAACGGCTTTAATTTAAAATGTTATATATGTGTGTATATATATATATATATATATATATATATATATACACAAATCTTCTACTGGAGAGACCTAGTGTGACTATCTAGGCAAAAAAAAGAGTCTGTTTGGTTCTCATGACTATGTCTCTGTTACAATACATACATATGCTATAAAGATAGTTCATGAAGTATGAATTATGGAAAAATGTATTGAAAGTTTGAATATGAAAACTCTTACGTTGGTAACATGGTGTCCCACTTGTTTAATTTCTGGTTATATAAATAAAATAATTTTTTTATAATACCAAGACTTCTGCTTCTATTTATGGGCTGCAGTATGGATCTTTCATTGTTTCTTTGTTATTCATTCTGGGAGTGGTCTTACATAACCATCTATCATAGGACACCATTGTATGCTAAACTTTGTAATGTATCAGTTTAGTTGTGTCCTGAATAGTTCTGATAGCCCTGAGCAACCATGCTGTGCAGTTTTCTACACGTTAGTATTTAAGCCAGCCAAATCTGCATCTCCTGGTTAAAAAAATAAATTTTATTTTTTAATGGTTGTTTTTCAGAGTTAACGTGTGTTACAGGGACACCACAATATCACAGTAATACTGTCTCACCATACACATTACTGCTAACTAGTACTTGTTTCATAAAACAATGTCATACTGACACACACACACAATTAAGCTACTTACAAAAAAAACTATTTACACTTGTCTTGATTACACTATGTACAAGGGCCCAGATATTCAAAAGGGTTGCGCATGCGCAAGTCCTACATTGCGCCATTCTGCGATATTCACAAATCTGGACTGTCATGTACGGTATGGGCTGCACGCCCATTGGCTGTAGCTCTGCACCAATGAGCGTGCAGCCCTACCGGACAGTCAGTCGGCGGGCGGCGGGGCGGCAGGCGGGTGGGATGCTGCCGCCCGCCGGCTGCCAGGGGGAGCGGGGTGGAGGGGCTTCATGGGTGGGTGGAGTGGAGGGGACACTAGACACCAGGGAGATGTTTGGGGGTTGTAACTTGACATTCTGCCCGCGATCAGGCATTACGGTCCACTGGACCACCAGGAGAGATATTCGGGTTGGGGGCTTTGTACATTCTGCCCGCGATCGGGCACTGGAGTTTGTTTCACGTTCTGCCCACGATCGGGCATCGGGAACTTATTTGGGGGTTGATACAGCTCTGCTCCGCGATCGGGCATCGGGAGATGTGTGTGGGGGTGTTTCATGTTACTTTCTGCCCGCGATCGGGCATCGGGAGATATGTGTGGGGTGTTTCATGTTACTTTCTGCCCATGATCGGGCATTGGGAGATGTGTGGGGGTGTTTCATGTTACTTTCTGCCCGCGATCGGGCATTGGGAGCTGTGTGTGGGGGGGAGTGTATTCAGACATACTACCCGCGATCGGGCTCCGGGAGATGTTGGGGGGGAAGAGTGTATTCAGACATACTGCCCGCGATTGGGCTGCAGGGTGCATCGTTCCCCGGCCGGCTGCTGCCTGGCAAGGTGACCAGGCGCAAATCCCCGGGATCACGCACCTACATGCTAATGGCATGCAACAAATATAACAGATGCAATGGCCCCCGCCGCCTTTGCATGAATTATGGCCCCATTTGCATGTCACCTTTTGAATATCGGAAATTTGGCATGGGCGCAATGGTACTTCGCGCCACCGCCCAAGTTTAATGCTCAACTCTGGCAACTGCGGTGGCGCAAGTTCCACTGTATATGCACAGTGGCTGTGGTGGGGTGATATTCAAAGGAGTTGCTCAATAGCGCAACCCTTTGAATATCACCCGGGCCACACCCCTGCGCAACTATTTTGAGCAGCGCAGGGGCTTGCGCCTCAGAATGGTGCAGTTTGAATATCTGGGCCCAGGTATTTAATCGCACCTGGTATGTCTCATCCATTTTCATACCAGCTGGTCCCAAAGCCAGAAAAAGAGTGATGGAATCCAATGCACTAAATGAATAACCTGTAATCATGAGAATATTGCTGTGATAAAATGACTATCAGTTTTTAGGCACAAGGCACAGCTAAGGGTTTTGGGAAAATCATTTAAAAAGTACTTGAAGGCCAGCAAAGGAATTTCTTATTTTGTCAAATCCATCTGGAGGAAAGTGTAACTCTTTACTGTACTTCATCTGCGAAGGTTCAGTAAATTTGAAAACAATGTCTGTGATTGGCTGGGTCAAGTATTCAGCCGTGTCTTCATCTGGACACTGGTAAATACAGTTTCTGTGCCTGACCAGATATTTTACAGTTACTTTTTTTATTTATTTTTTCATTTATTGAATACAATTGGAATTACAATCCTTTGAGTCACAGACTCTTTTGCAAAGGCTCCACGTCAGTTACAGGGGGTTGAGGGTAAACAAATACAGTCAAAGACATATATAAACAGGAAGTATTTACAGTATCAGTACTGACAGAGCAGTCCAGGCTTGAACTTATTTAACTGGTGAGGTATTAGGCAGCATTCTTGGAATCCCTTGACAGAGACTTGTAGGATGCTGATTCATGGGGTCTAGAGAGACCATGTGTCAGGAAATGTGGAGGGTTTGGGAGCAAATAGGGTGGGCAGCGTTAGCCACAGTCACATTTAGCACTCTCAAGTAGTTGAGCTTTGAGACCTGTTTTGAATAGTGAGATGCTATGGGTCTGGGAGTGTGGGGGTGGTAACGTGTTGAGCCAGAGAGGGGCATGGTAGTGGAAGGATCTTTGCCCTAGGGATGTTCTACAAAGGGGGACCAGAAATTATGGGTTTGCTGCGAGTCTTGTATTGCGCCTGGGGGGGCTGCACTGATTATGGGGAGTAGGCCGATGGGGGCTAGCTGAAGATGTATCTTTTTTGTGAGGATGCAGGTGTGGTACTTTAGTCTATGTTGGAAGTTTAGCCAACCAGCCAAAGTATAAAGATCGCAGGTGTGGGTTAGTCTGTCACTGCCTGTGACTAGGTGGCAGGCTTTATTCAAGGCAGTGTTTATACTGCTTAGCTTGGTGGGTTCTGCTGAGCCATATATAACTATCCCATAATCAACTAGGGAGAGGATGGAGGAGGTGACTGCAAGTTGCATGGCCTGTGCGGGTAGGCAGTGCTTGAGTCTGTAGAGGATGCCCACTCTAGAGTTGACAGCGGAGGATAGAAGTTGGATGTGACTATGGTAGGAGAGGGAGGTGTCTAACGTGATATCCAGGTATTTAAAGTTTGTAAAGTGCTCCAGTGGGGCACACAGTGAGTTCTTAATTAGGAGTGCCAACTGACTATATGGGCTTTGGCCTTGCGCAAAGATCATGGACTTAGTTTTTTTATAGTTGATGATCAGGTGGTGTTCAGTGAACCAGTTCTCTAGCACCCAGAAAAAACCCTGAAGGACCAATTGGAGGGCGCCCGGTTGAGGGTGTTTCCAATACAGTATCACATCATCAGCATAGAGTAGTAGATGACTGCTGCAGGCCTTAGGGAGAGAGTTTAAAAAGAGGGTGAAAAGCAGAGGGCCAAGTATAGACCCCTGCAGGACCCCAGAGCAAACTGTTTTGGAGGTGGAGATGATGGTGTTTATCCTGACTTGCTGTGACCGGCCCGAGAGGTGATCCTTGAACCAGGCAGTTGCCTCTGGGACCACATTTAGTTGTGGAAGGACACAGAGCAGTAGCTTGTGACTGACCATGTCAAATGCCTTGGTCAGATCCACATAGATCACCTCTGCGATTGAGCCTTGGACAAGGGCCTCGTGGATGAATGAGGTGAGCTCAGAAAGTGCAGTGATGGTACTATGGCCAGTCTGGAAACCATGCTGTTCCTGGCTGAGAAGGTTGTGTTTAGTTAGATGTTCTGTTATCTGGTCCGAGACTATTTTTTCCAGTGCTTTGGAGAGAGGTGGAAGTATTGAGATAGGTCTATAGTTGCTGGTGTTAGTGGGGTCACTGCTCTTCAGAATGGGAGTGATTATGGCTCTCTTCCAGGTTGAGGGGAACTGACCGAGGCATAGCAAGAGGTTGAAAATTTTTGTAAGGTGGGGTAGTGTGACATCCAGGGTAAGCCGAATGAGTTTAAGATCAAGAGAGTCATTGCTGTAACGGGTATTGGCAATAGTTTTGGTAATATAATGTTTTGCCTCACTGCAGGGGATGACTTGAAGCTGGAAGGGAGGCGAGTTGACATTTCACGGGGTTCGGGGAGGGTGGGGTGTGGGAGGTGGAAGAAATTAAGAGGGAGGATATGGGAGAGGTCCGAGAAGGCGGAGTAAAGGGCTTCAGCGATAGTGGCGGGATCCTGTGTGACATCCCCGTTTAGGTTGAGTTGGGCAGGGGTAGGGAGGCAGAATTTTCCATTGAGTTCTTTTATGTTGTTCCAGAATTTTTTTCCATCTCCCCAGGAGGAGGTAAGGGTTTGTTGGTAGTAATTAGCTTTTGCCTGCCGCAAGGCCCATGTACATTTGTTGCATGCCTCCTGGTACAGTTGTCTATCCTGGGTGCGTTGGGAGTCAAGGGCCTTGTGCCAAAGGTTGTCCCTTTGTTGTAACAGGTTTAGTAGTGAGGGTGTGATCCAGGGGGTGGTTCTGGTTTTCACAACTTGCTTTGAGAGGGAAGCGAATATATCGGAGCCTTGTTGAAGGTGGTTATAAAATATAAACAGTGCAAGGTCAACTGACTTCTTGTGAGTATAAATAAGACCAGTTGCTGTTAGATAGATGGGCTTTGAGGTTCTGTAGGCCTCCTCTTTTAAGCCTTCACTGCCAGGAGATTTTTGGAGGGGCAGAGGGCAATTTACCTGACCACCAGCATGTTACCGGGTAGTGGTCACTAATAGAGTCAGGGAACACAGTTGCATGGGAGAGATTACATGGCCTATTGGTGAAAATGAGCTCTAAAAGGGTGGAGGTCCCGGATCTATTGTCCTGTCTGATTGGGGAGGTGGCTAGTTGGGTAAGATCAAATGCCAGGGCAGTGTCTTTGAAGCTGGATGAGGCTGGGGATAGCCAGTTGACGTTGAAGTCACCCATTAAGATGATTTCACTAGTATTAGGTAGATGGGAGATAATGTGGAGGATAGAATCAAATGCGAGTTTTTGGTTTCTCGGGGGGATATAGGCTGAAATTATGTGGAGAGTTTTGGTACCCAGACTGTGTTTGACTGTTAGTGTCTGGGCTCCATATTGTGGCGCGGGGGTATGTACTTCTGTGGCATTGAATGAGGATTTCACATAAATTGCACAGTCACCACCTCTCTTGCTGGTTCTATCTGCCTGGAAGATGGCATAATTACAGAGGGAGACAGCATGACTGGGAATTGTTTCAGAGAGCCAGGTCTCAGAGAGGGCTAGTATGTCTGGTGCTTGTTGGGTAATCCAGCCTTGGAGAGGGGTGCGCTTTTTAGGTAGGCTGCAAATATTAAGGGTGGCTAGCAGCAGACTCCCCTGAGGGTTTTTTTGGAGAGGCCTTAGTGCAGGGTGGTCCTGGGTTGGCGTGGATATTGCCAGATAATTAGAGAAGTAGGAAGGTGTGCCGCAGGAGGGCCAACCTGCAGAGTTTGGATGAGTGACACTGGGATTGGTAGAGTGTAGGGCTTTTTGTGTTGGAGGTGGGGACTGGGTGAGTAGGAATGACACTGGATAGAAGGGTAAGGGAAGTGAGGGGGACGATAGTGGGGCTTACGTGGGTGGTGGGGGGTTGAGGTCTGAAGGGGGGGAGCTGAGGTACAATGCTTACCATGTGTGTGTGTGAGGGTTAACATGAGCGTGTGTGAGTATAGGCCATTGGGATCAATTTGGCTTGAGTGGGAGATGTTGGAGGTACTGGGTCTGCAGTTATCATTGATAGCTGAAGGATTAATGTAATAGTCATAGTGGTGTGGTTTAGGAACCTCTGGGGTGGTTTTAAAGCAAGTTGTACGATCCTGGAAGTCAGAAGGGCTGCTAATAGTAGGGATAACATTGTATGTGTAGAAAGTGAGAGGTATGTTACAACGGCCACTAGTGTTTGGTTAGTATAACCTGCAGCTGGAAAAGTGGGCTGATAGGTTATTTCGGCAGGTCACCTGACTAAACCTAGCTATAAATTCGAGTGCCAACCAAGGGTGGGGGTGGGGGTGGTGGGGAGCCATGGGGCTAAGCCTGAGCAGCAACTCGAGGTACTTTTTGGCTGGGATTCGTGCGGCGAGAAAGGGAGCTTGTAGCCGTTGCTGAAAAATGTGCCAGATGCCCAACAGTCGCTACTGCTGCCTGGTGCAAGGTAAAATTACCTGTTGTGACTTGGGTTCAGGGCTTCTGCAGGCAGTGAGGGCTTCAGGGCTGGCCCTTGCGACCTCCGGTCTCCTTGGGGAAGGGGGGTGGTATCTGCAGGAGAATGGAGAGAGAGGGGAGATTAAAGGGACACTGTCAGCTTTACTATTCATTTTTTGACAAGTTTCTTTGATTGGGTTTGTGTGCACATAATTGTTCCACGGCTAATGTAGAATGCCTCTCAGTAAAGCACAAATGAAACCGCTGACCAATTTTTGTGAAATATGTATTATTTGTAGTCCTGTCATCCCGACTTAAAGTCTCCGTGCGACCGGAAGCAGAGTTACATCGAGAACGCGCATCTGCCTGTAGCACTGTTCCGTCATGCATATTTTTACATGGCCATGGCAGAAAACATAAAGTCTCTTAGCCCTAGTTATTCTAGACCCATCCTGGTATCTGAGAATGGAAACTGAGGGCTTGTTCTGGTGCAAAATACTTTTAAAAACTGGTGCTCAAATCCCACGCATGCATAGCAGTGACCAGGTTAAAGATCCTGTGCATGCACAAGAATGTGCCACTGCTGCGCATGCACGGGATTTGGGCACCAGTTTTTAAAAGTATTTTGCACAAGAACAAGCACTTGATTTTCAGGCTTAGATACCAGGATGGGTTTGGAATGACTAGCGCTAAGAGATTTTAAGTTTTCTACCATGGCCATGCTAAAATATGCACGACGGGACAGCGCTACAGGTAGACGCACATTCTCGGTGATTCCTCAATATGACTCATCTTCCAGTCACACAGAGACTGTAAGTCGGGACGACAGGACTACAAATAATACATATTTTGCAAAAACTGGTAAGCGGTTTCATTTCTGCTTTACTGAGAGACATTCTACAGTAACCCTGAAACAATTATGTGCATGCAACCCGAATGATAGAAAATTATCAAAAAATGAGTAGTAAAGCTGACAGTGCCCCCTTTAAGTAGGTAGTAGAGGGAAAAGCAATTAACTGTTGGGGGCGGGCAGGTACTGGGGTGTGGAGAGAAGAGCAAATTAGCACAGGGCTATCAGGTAACTTGCTATTCAAATTTGGAAGGCTAAAATGGTGGTTACTAGCAGGGCTAAAAGATGTCTGCACGCTGGAAATGCACTTTAAATCTTTACAAACAGTCCCCAATTGAATTTTGCACAGGGGGCACTTCAGTTAAGCACAGTTCCTCAGGTTGCAGAAACTCTAAGTTTTTAAACACACTACAGGCAAATACAAACAGTTGTGCAGGCTCGTTTTAAATCTGTTGAAAAATCAGGCACAAAAATAAAAGTTCTTTTCTGTTTAAGCCTGAGCAGCAACTCGAGGTGCTTTTTAGCTGGGATTCATGTGGCGAGAAGGGGAGCTTGTAGCCATTGCTGAAAAAGGCGCCAGATGCCCAATGGTCACGACTGCTGCCTGGTGCAAGGCAAAATTACCTGTTGTGGCTTGGGTTTGGGGCTTCTGCAGGCAGGGAGGGTTTCAGAGCTGGCCCTCACAACCTCCGGCCTCTTTGGGGAAGGGGGGTGGTATCTGTTGTGGCTTGGGTCGGGGCTTCTGCGGGCAGACAGGGCTTCAGGGCTGGCCCTCGCGACCTCTGATCTCCTCGGGGGAGGGGGTGGTATATATTGTGGCTTGGGTTCGGGGCTTCTGCGGGCAGGGAGGGCTTCAGGGCTGGCCTCATGACCTCCGGTCTCCTCGGGGGAGGGGGTGGTATCTGTTGTGGCTTGGGTTTGGGGCTTCTGCAGGCAAGGAGGGCTTCAGGGCTGGCTCTCGTGACCTCCGGTCTCCTCGGGGGAGGGGGGTGGTATCATCCATGGATGAAACAACCTCTGCCAAGTATATGTAAGCCATATTCTTTCACACAGTCTGGAACAGGACAGCCACAAAATCACCTTCCTGGAGAGCACTGCAAAAAGTATAAAATGAATAAATCATCCACTTGAGCATTTTGATTGTCAAGACACCTGAAATCTTGTGGGGGGGGGCAAACAATTTGGAATGGTATACTCTATTCCATAATCTAAATAGCTAGAATTCATCCAATGGCAACACACTACATAAGGACATTCAAATGGCTTGTAAGTGACTCCCAAATTAACTGCCACTGTAGTGGATATGGGTGATATGGTCCAGTATTTGGCATGAAGGAGGTTTTATTCTCATTGTGGACATGCAGTAGCACACACATGAATGCATGCATGAACATGTATCCAGAGACTAAAACGCCCATCTCCTCCAGTAAGTCACATATTACTTTAGCATTATGTGCTGTCTTGCACACCAGAAACTGTATGGAAAAAGTAATGAGGCCAGTAGGTGGCTATAACAAAATGTTAATCACATGGGTACTTACACTGAGGGTGATGTGTCCTTTGATGGTGGAGACCTTGTTGATGGTAGTGATGGTGGCTGAGATGGAGACCTTGCCTGCAGCACTGGTGGTGGTGGTGGAGATGGAGACATTGCCTGAGGTGATGATGCTGGTGGTGGTGGAGATGGAGACCTTGCCTGCAGCACTGGTGGTGGTGGTGGTGGTGGAGATGGAGACCTTGCCTGCAGCACTGGTGGTGGTGGTGGTGGAGATGGAGACCTTGCCTGCAGCACTGGTGGTGGTGGTGGTGGAGATGGAGACCTTGCCTGCAGCACTGGTGGTGGTGGTGGAGATGGAGACATTGCCTGAGGTGATGATGCTGGTGGTGGTGGAGGTGGAGACCTTGCCTCTGTTGATGCTGCTGAAGGTGGTGGAGAAGTAGACCTTTCTTGCAGTGAATCTGGTTGTGGTGGAGAAGTAGACCATTCCTGCAGTGTTGCTGGTGGTGTAAAGGGAGACCTTTCCTGCATTGATGCTGGTAGTGGTGTAGAAGGAGACCCTTCATGCATTGAAGCTGGTGGTGGTGGTGGAGATGAAGACCCTGACTGTGGTGGAGCTGGAGACCATGTTGTTGGTGATGGCAACCTTAACTGTAATGCTGCTGTTGGTGGCGTTGGAGACTGTCAAAGGTGGTGGAGTCACCTCTGTCCCATATTTCAAAGAAAAGTTTCTCCAGTCTCCTGTGAATAATACATTAGGGCACTGTCCTTCATTTGTAACACATGGTTGGCAGAAGCAGCTTCTCTCTTTAACAGTTACGATATGTGGATCTATTCCTTTCATACAGTGTACCAATCATGTGTTTGGCAATGTTTTCACATTTGTTCTAGTAAGTCTTCTCCTGTTTATTTTGCCCACCTTGATGAAAAAGAAACTGCGATTCAAATGCACATGATCCTCCTCATTTCTGGGACATGTAAGGTATTTTTGCCATATTGGTATAATTCAAAGGCACTGTAAGTGATTCATACTAAGATTCGTACTAAGATACTGTAGGAGGCACAAAGGCTAAACTGCCTATAATGGCCTCAGACCTACAATTAACTATTCGGGAACTTATTCAAATTCCCAAAAGCATCAAGTCTGTTTTTGAAAGTCAATTTATTGTCACTGATTACAACAGTAGTTGGTAATTTGTTCCACAATGAAACTACTTGTTGTGAAAAGAAGTGAGCTCTTTTTTTAGTATGATGTTTATTTCTAGATAATTGAAGTGGATGGCCTCTAGTATCAATCTTAGTTTGTTTATGGTCAAGACCACTATGAACAAACAAATATTCATCATTATGCAAATCCCATAAAAGCAACAGATCACCTCTCATTCTTCTTTCCTCCAGTGGCATTAAATTAAATTTCACTAACCTATCCAAATATGAAATTGTTTTTAAGGATACCAAATATTTAATTATCCTTCTCTGTACTCTCTCCAATCTGACCACATCCTTTATTTTATATGGGCTCCACAACTGTGAACCAAAATCCGGATGAGGTCTAACATATGCTCGATACAGAGGTAGAAGCACATCTGGATTTTTTGATGTCATATTAATATGAATGGTCCACCAAATCTTCTTTGCTTTATTTATGGTATTAGTAATCTGGGAATCAAAAGACAACTCAACATCAACAGTTATACCAAGATCTTTTTCACTGTCCTTACTAATTAACAACTTATCATACAGATAATACTGATGTTTTAAGTTCTTTTTCCCAAAGTGTAGGATGCAGCATTTTGAGATGTTGAAATAGAGGTTCCACTTTTGAGACCAGGTTTCAAGAATCTTTAGGTCTTCCTGAATAACCGTAACATCATAATCATTCTCACAAATATTACAGATTTTACAATCATCTGCATATTTGATAGAGATACTTTTAATATTAATGGATAAATCAGATATAAAGACCTGAAAGATTAGAGGAGACAAAATGGATCCTTGCAGAACACCGCTTTTTACATCTTTCCAACTGCTAAAGTGGCCGTCAATTATGACTCTCTGCTTTCTACTTGACAGCTAATTTGAGATCCATCTAACATAAATTGGATTGATGTTAAAAAGCTGTATTTTTTTTATCAGGGTCCAATAAGGAACAGAATCAAAGGCTTTTTTAAAGTCCAAAAAAATAATGTCACAGGGAACACCCCATCCAAGTTTTGACTGACATAATCATAAAAACATAGCAAGTTTGTTAAACATGATCTACCCTTTATAAATCCATGCTGAGTTTGATCTAAGCTAGAAACTACAGAAGTTAGGTCATCCTTAATGATATGTTCCAAAAGTTTACAGCAGATAGAAGTTAGACTGATGGGACGATAATTGTCTGAATTAATTTTTGCACCTTTTTTAAATAGAGGAACTACATTAGCAAGTTTCCATCCAACTGGAATCAGTCCAGTATTCAGACTTGTGTCAAAAAGGATTTTTAAAGGTATGCAGAGATTATCTTCCATTAAATGAATTAAATCCCCAGAAATTCCATCAGGGCCAGCAGATGATCCTTTCTTAACTTCCTTTAATTTAGCTTCAATAGTTTCTAATGATATGTCAGCCACTTGGAGTAGATGAACGTCAAATTTGGTAGTACAACTTTCATTGTTAGAAAAAGCCTCACAGAACTGTGAATTAAAACATTCAGCCATATCACTGGGATGTGTAAAAGTTTCAGAACCAGATATAATGGGGCCTACCTTACATGTTTGTTTTTTTAAAGAATTAATGTAGCTAAATAATAGTTTACTATCACCCTTATGTGCCTTTTTTGCTAATACAGTTTCCATCAATATTTTTGCCTTTTTAATTTCTCTTTTGCATAGTTTTTGAATTTGTCTGAAATCATTTAAGGTTCTATTACATATGTTAGATCTATATGTTTTGTAAATGTTATTTTTCTTTTTTATTAATTTATGTAATTTTACATTGAGCCATTTTGGTTGATGGTTCAATTTCTTCTTAGCAACTTTGGGAATAAATTTATTAGCCACACTCATAATTGTTGTAGAGAAAAGACTCCACATTTCATTAATGTTTTGGTTTTTTTTAACATAGCAAACCAATCAATAGCAGCAAGATGTTCATTTAATGCTTTAGAATTAGTTTTATTAAAGGAAAAAATGTTGATAGTGTTATCTACTTCCTTTTGAATCAAATTAGTTTCAAAGATAAAGTCCAGTGGTCACTATTACCTAATGTACCTAATGGAGCCGAAGGATGACAGTTATATACTGTTATAGGTTCACTACCTAATACAATATCTAAAATATTAGATTCACGGGTAGGAAAATGAACATGCTGAACCAAATTCAGTTCTAAACATGAATTCAAAAAGGTTTTAGATGCATTAGTTTTAGCAGAATTATTTGTCCAACTTGTGTCACTCATATTAAGATCACCCATAAACAGAATAGTGCCTAAATCAGCCTCAGAAGACATTTCTTCAATGATGTCAATTAGAATTTCAGGTTTCAAATCTGGTGGCCTATAACAGAAACCTAGAAATAAATCAGTATTAGATTGTTTGATCCTTAGCCAAATAGACTCGACCATAGAGTCCTCTTTTTTGATTTTATGTGAAATATCAAGTACACCTACTGATGAGGTAATGAAAACAGCTACCCCACCACCTCTCTGATTTAATCTACTATGGTAGGATAGAGAGTAACCAGGAATACAAGTTTCCCAGGCTTGGTCATTAGTCCACCATGTTTCTGTAATTCCAATGACATCATGTTTATCAGTATTAATTCTTAGACATAGTTCATTTGTTTTATTGACCAAACTTCATGCATTTAGTAACATAAACTTCAGAAAATGTTTTTTATTAGTTACATAGCCTGAAGAAGATTGTAAATAAGAAGTGTCAGTTTTATTGTTTGCCCCCATAGATTTTAGTTTAAAGTTATTGATGGAAAGTAGGTGCTAAATGCAGTACATAATTCAATTGCTCCCAGTCTATTTAAATGTAATCCATCCTTAGCAAAAAGGTGTAGATTTGAGGTAAAGTTTATCCAGTGATCAATAAACACCAAATTATTTAATGAGCACCAATTTGCAAGTCTAACAATAATCCTTTAAATAGTTTTTTTTTTCAATTCTGGCCCTTGGTATTGGTAATATACTGGAGATGTATACATTACAATCTTTTTCTCTTATTTTATTTCCTAACTGAATTAATTCAAAACAAATATCTTTCTCATGAGTATGACCAACGTTGTTTGTACCCACATGTAAGATGACATTTGAAGGGCAGGTAATAAGAGAGTCTATCCTATCCGCTATATCTTCAGTTCTGGCTCCAGGAAAGGAAAAGACTGATACTTTACTTTCGGAGTCAGTAATATAGGAATTAATGTATTTCACTATGGAATCACCAATAATAATTATTGGCAGAATTTTAGGGGTAGAAACAGCCGAATCTTCCTGATCCATTTGGTCATTTGACAAACAGAAATATCTATTCTTAGAGATATGAATATCTTTGTTTGAGTCCACTTCAGAAGTAACTTTTGCTGGTAAAGAATTAGCAAAATTAGCATGTCTACCTTTCTTATATTTCCGTTTTGTAACATTCTCCCACCCATCCTCATACTGGTTGACCTGTATGTCTCTCATTCTTTTATTTGAAGATTTTTGATGTAAGTTGCTGTTTCCCTGACTGACAGCAGGTAGAACAGGATTGACATAGTTATTGAAATTAGCTTGAGAGGTTAATACATCCATACTGTCATTAGAGCACCTAGCTGCAGCCAAACTCTCAATGAGATTGTGTGTTCGTAGAATGCTGCAACTTTAGGCTAACATAGCTGGTATACTTGGTAAATTTCTAACCATATTATCGATGTAGTTTTCCAGTTCTTTAATTTCTTTTACTGCCTTTAGTTCATTAATAACAGCCTCTAAATCCTTTTTCATGGCTTCCAATGACATACAGTTTGAGCAATTTGATATAACCTCAGAATTACTATTAGCAGGTACGTTACATAGAACATGCCCACAAACCGAACAGACATAAAGAATAGTTCCAGCATTAAGTGTGTATGACTATGTATGTGGAGTCGCATTATTCATTTTCATTCCCAGGTAATTTCAAGTCCAATGTAGGACTTCACACAAAGAAAAATAAAAGCATTTACTCTTGATATGGGTATCCAAACTGACCTGAAGACCTGCAAGACCCTGCTAGACACACCTGACATGCTCGTCTCTGCACGCTCGCCCACGGTATGCTTTCTCTGCTTGCTACCATGAGTGTTTTTGTACTCGGGACCCCGGAGTCATGTGACAACAGCCAGGCATCCCTGACTACAAATTAGCTTCAAAAAGTAATAGCTCTAACAGAGATTAACCCCTAAATTTGAACAGCCCAAACAGAGGTAGCAAAATATAACACAGCCCTTAAAAGGACTTGTATAAAACTTCAAAGTCACTCAGCTATATGCTGGAAGGCTTACAAGTTTACTAATACTGTCGTTATCCAGACAGCTGTTGCCTGTTTCGCAGCTTTTGGCCAGCCCACAGGTCAGGAGCTGGAACAGACCTTTTTGTTAATTTCAGTTGCTAACTACTCGCTCCGCTCACACTGTGAGCATTTTTGTCATCGGGACCCTGGAGTCACGTGACAACAGCCAGGCGTCCCTAACTACAAATTAGCTTCAAAAAGTAATAGCTCTAACAGGGATTAACCCCTAAATTTGAACAGCCCAAACAGAGGTAGCAAAATATAACACAGCCCTTAAAAGGACTTGTATAAAACTTCAAAGTCACTCAGCTATATGTTGGAAGGCTTACAAGTTTACTAATACTGTCATTATCCAGACACCTGTTGCCTGTCTCACAGATTTTGGCTGCCGCACAGGTCAGGAGCTGGAACAGACCTTTTTGTTAATCTCAGTTGCTAACTACTCGTGATGGCTTTTCATGATTTTACAGCTAGAAATGCATTCTTTTTCAAGACGCCCACTTCTCCATCACACGGTCCTTTGCCATGCCGACTGCCAAAGAAGTGTTTTTCAATGGAGACACCACAATCCATCACACCAAATGATGCATCAGCAAAGTTGTCCTTGCTCTTGTACTGTGTACCCATCAGAAAAATGAATTTGCTTCACCATGGCAACCCCCTGTTCTTTCAGATATCTGGTTGCCATATTTGTGAAGTGGTGAACAGCGTGGAAGTTGTGCTTTCGATCATCAGTAATAAAAATAAGTCCACTATGCATATTTATGCCACAGTTTGGTTTAGGGCATCTATAATAGGCCACAACTGGATGAATTGTAGCTTGGTTGTATGCCCAGTGTGCACTCTGAGCTTCGTCTTGGTAGTGGCAATTATAGTTTTTTCCAAAGTCCAGACAAAAAAATACCCAGTTATTTGGTACACTTTTTCTATTAGCATCAAATTGTTGTGACAGCCACTTTGCATTTACTAAGTGCTTAGCATATGGCTTCAGCTTTTCTTGCAGTTCTTTTATTAGTTCTCCGATGACTCCAGTCTTATTTTGCATTCTCATTTGCTTTGAATGTGTCACTTTCCCCTCCTTTCTCATGGTGACATCCTCATTTTGCCATTTTCTCCAGGTGACTGGAGAGGTCACGTGTTCATTTAAAAGTGGCATCAGTTTTGTCTGTATGCCTTTAGTGCCACACTGCAAGCATTCCCTGTCGATGCATCTTTTATTGTGAAATTCACCAACTCTACAGCACTTTGTAAGGGCTGAAGCCTCATACTTGTGCTTTATGGCACTGTCTGGTATTTTTTAACTCTGCACATTGTAAAGCAATGCTGTTCAGTTTAAGGTCTATTTTCAGGCAGTACTCGCATAGGCACTGCAAAAGCTTATGTCTGGACATGACACAAATTTGCTATAATTAATTTGTACATCTGGGTTTTCTTCCTTGAACTGTTCATATGCAGTTAGGACCGATGATTCCAGTACCTTCTTTGGTAAAAGTTGTTTTTTCCCAATTATTTTCACAGTGGGCAGTTCTTGAGAGATATCCCCACACTGGTAGAAGTCCTGTTTCTTCTGAATTATTGATTTTGGCAAAGCATTGTTCCTCTTCTTATGCCTTTCAATGTAGTCATCACTATATATGGAGTATGCACACAAATATTTCCAGCTAAATCCCAGTTCTCTGTGTAAGTCTGATTTTCTGAACTTTTTCTTCACCAACAGTGACTTGTGTAGCAGTCGACGGATTCAAATATAATCTTTTTGTCTTGAGTGTTTAATTGTTTCCAATGTGGCTTTCAAGCTTGTTTCCTCAAGAAAATCCAACCGTTTCTTTTTGGATGGCATTAATATAGATTTTGCCTCAATAGCTTTGCGCTTTCATGGTGTTGACTTTAGTAGCACTGCAGAGAAAACTTCAGCAAATTTATTTGGGCTTTTCGGCATTGCTTTTAGTGATCGTGAGATGGCTTTTCTTTTCACAGCATCACTGCTAAATGGAGTCTATGGTATCCTTGATTGTGGACTGTCTATTTGTGGTTTAGCCAAAGGGGAAGCATCTGAGGCCACGATGTTATACTGCATTTCAGCTGCATCCAATTTGTGTGCATTTGATTCCACAGTGATAGTTTGCAGTCTGGAACCTTTCTTCCGAGCATACAGAAACCATCTGCGTTCATTAATCCGCCTTCTTTTTTGAGCTGTCATTTTTGCTCTCTGATTATTTTCCTGCCATAATGCTCTCATCTTCTCTGCTTCCACTCTTGTACATTTCTTCTTTTCTGTGCCATCAGGTACTTGACTTGCCTTTTTATTTTGTCTATACCTTTGCATCTGAAACCTATCTTTTTCCCTGTACTGTACTTTGGTCTCTTCAGGCATTGACATTTTATACTGTCTCACCCACTCCATTTCTTTCTGACGATAAACTTTGCATTGTATGTAATGGAAAGAACAAGATGCCAGGCCCATCTAGTTGGCTAAATGCCTGGCTTGATCTAGGTTCCAGACTACAACTGTAAAAAAATTATTATTTTCCCACTCTAATACTCATCATGAATTTAAACATTTACTTGTGTTTCCAGCCTCCATAAAGATTTCAGTGTTTCTCTTTCATATTAACAATATATCTTTCATATTCTTTTTTCATATATGGGCTTCCAGCCTGTGCATGGTATTCAAGTTGCAAGTAGTTCTATTAATCCATAGACCTTTCTGTGACCACAAGACACTATCAGGGCCGCAAGAGACAATTGCCAAAGTAGACGGCCTGCATAATCAGTCCAGAAGAAAAAAAGCTTAACATAATGGCCTGTGGCAGTTCCAGGTCTCCATATTTTTCTAGATTCTTGCTTTCCAACTGTACACAGCCTTCCAGATGCAGTCTAGCAAGCATCCTGAACTGGGATATGTTCCGTGTAGCTCTGTACTGGGAAAAGTTGGATGATACTGGTGGCAAAAAAACAATGGATCTATCCATTAAACATAATGTCTTATAGCAACAATGACATATAGTACCAGACAAGCCATACTATTTATTCAGACCTTTCTTTGACCACAAGACACTATCAGGGACACAAGAGACAACTGCTAAAGTAGAGGGCCTGTGTAACCAGTCCCACTCAATCACCACAAAAGACAGCTAATCATGCTGATTAGTGTGGTTCCAGGTGGTATTAGATTACACAATGGTGGTAATAAATCTGGCTCCCTGTAGACTGGATAACTAAGGAATAGGGATGAAGTGACCACTTCTCATAAAACTGTGTTATGTTGACTGTTTCCCAGCAGCCTCCTTCACAAACAACATCAACCATGGCTGAGTTGGTGAGCACCATATTAGGGATAATGCTCTTCATGGTGTGACCCTAACTAGGCACAAGAGAACATAATACAGTATTGTTCATGCTAATGACAGCACCAGAAAGGAAACACTCTAAGATAAAAGTCCTTGATTTCAGGTGAGTGGACTTTAAGAGTATGGAAAACAGACGCAAGAAAACTCTTGTGGGTTGGGAGATCAGGGGGGAATGGAAGAAAAATGTGGTAAAATAAAGAGGGCTATAGTAGATGCCACTAAAATCTGCATCAGACATGTCAGTAAAAACAAAAAAATAGAGGAAACCTCTGTGATTCAGTACGGTGGTTGTAATAATGGTCAGGGTGAAGAGAGAAACATTCAGGAGATAAAAAAGATGCGGAGGGAGGAACACATAAAAGCTTACAAGGAATGGCAAAAAGAGGCTGGAATTTAAGTCAGAAGAGCAAAGGCAAGGACAGCAGACAATATAGCCCAATTGGATAAAACCTTCTACCAGTATGTGAGTAAATGGAGGAGGACAAAGGGAGTGATGTTTGGCTGTGGGATAAAGGTGGGGAGATCGTGGAAGGGGATCAGGAGGAGGCAGAAATCCTTAATAGCAGTGTCTGGTTCAGGAGGCTGTACCTCAGGAAGGATGTGGAAAGAATAGAAAGGGTCCAGAGGAAAGCAACAAAAATGGTATGAGGACTCAGCCATTTAACATATGAGGAGAGGCTGAAAGACCTCAACATGTGTAACCTAGAGCAAAGGATGGAATGGGAGGCAGTGACTGATGGGAAAATAATGGAGTGTAGGGTTCTGGAGGGTTTAAGGGCACTGGGGTTGGACAAGGCACCAAGGCCAGATGGCATCCACCCCAGGGTACTGAAGGAGATATCAGAGGTCCTGATGAGACCTTTGGCTGTCTGATTCAATGCATCACTACACTCAGAGTGTGTAACTCAGGACTGGAGGATGGCTCACATGTTTTGCCTCCACAAGAGTGGCCCCAAGGATGAACTGGGGAACTACAGACTGGTGAGCCTCACATGCATCATGGGCAAACTGATAGAGACTATCATGAAGGAGAAGCTGGTGTCCTTCCTGGAGGCCAAAGGGCTACAGGACAGCAGACAGCATGGCTTCATAAGTGGTAGATCCTGACAAACTAACCTGATGGAGAACTATGACTGGGTAACTAGGCAATTGGATGGGGCCATGCAGTGGATGTCCTGTACATGGACATCAGTAAGGCACTCGACTCAGTGCCACACAGGAGGTTGGGAGAAAGTTAGAAGGCACAGAGGTAGGTGCAAGGCTGGTGGGATGGATAGTGAACTGGCTTTAGGAAAGGCAACAGAGGGGGGTGGTGGTGGTACGTGGGGAGCTCTCATACCCAATGGCAGTGATGAGTAGTGTTCTGCAATGGCTCTGTGATGGGACCTGTGTTGTTTGGGATATTCACTGCAGATATATCCTGGGGCATCAAGAGCAAGATCAGCCTGTTTCCTGACAACACCAAGATGGGAACAGTGGTGGATGACCTAGGAGGATGGCAGGGATTGCAGGATGATCTGGCAAGGCTGGAAACCTGGTCAGACACCTGTCAACTGGGGTTCAATGCTAAAAAGTGCAAGGTGCTGCATTTTGGGGTTAAAAATCTAAAGAGGAGTTACCAGATTGGAGGGAGTGCAGCTAGCCGAGACAGAGAAAAAGGAGATAAGGGTGCACATTACAGGATTAATGAACAACTCTGCACAATGCAGGAAGGCAGCTGTAAAGGCCAACAAAATGTTGGGTGGAATTGTTAGGGTTATATCCTTGAGGAGGGGAGAGGTGATTCTGCCACTGTATAGATCACTGTTTAGAATTTCACCCGGAATACTGCATGAAGTACTGGCATCAGCATATGAAGAGGGACATTAAATTACTGGAGGTGGCGCAGTGCAGGGTGACAAAGGTGATCCAGGGCCTGTGGGACTTACCATAGGTGAGTAGGCTGAGGGAGCTGAACATGTAGTCACTGGAGGAGAGGAGGGACAGGAGGGATGTGATTGTAACCTTCAGGTACATGAAAGGAATAAACAAGACAGGTATGGAGGGGCTGTTCAAAGTAAGGGAGGGGAGAGAGTCCTAGGGCCATGATATGAGACTGGAGGGAGAAAGGTTCAGGAGAGAGATGAGGAGACACTTTTTACAGAGTTAGTGGTAGCTGGGTGGAATGCAGTAACAGCGGAAGTGGTATCCAGTAGAAAAGTGGGTTGCTTCAAAAGGGCCTGGGACAATGCAAGAGGGAGGGTCAAATGAGGAGGAGAGTGGGAGGGAGGGGAAGCTGCAGAATAAGGGTGCTAGCTGTACATTTGAGCAGACTTGATAGACTACTAGGCCTTTAACTGCTCGCAGATTTTGTACGTTCAAATGCACTTTGGGTGCAGGAACCCTGGGGAGGACTACATGATGAAGAGATAGATATTAGCAGACACAAAACAGGAAAGAGATCTGGGGTCGTCATATCTGATGACCTAAAGGTGGCCAATCAATGGACCAAGGCAGTGGTGAGAGATAGTGGGATTATGGACTGTATAGGGAAAGGTATCACAAATAGAAACAAGCATTTGTCAATGCTGAATGTTTGCTTGCTGGTATTAGCATTGGAAATGCAGGAGTTAGACAGATACAGAGTAGGAATGGAAGTGAAGTACTGAACTTCACGCCAACCCCACCTCCACCCTGCAGAGATGGATAGGCATTGGGGCATGTGTTTGGGTTGTCACCCATAACGTTCATGCCATTTCACCTCACCCTATCCTGCAGACACTGACAAGTGTTGAGGTGTGCCTTGGGGTGTTCAGCTTTACAGTCACCCCATTCCATAAAGACATACAGTACACTGAAATGGGTGCAATATAGAATGGGTTGAACTGTGGGGCCAAAGAGTCTAAGGCACAGCTTGATGCCTATCGGTGGCTGCGGAGGGGGGTTGGAATGGCATGAGCATTACAATCGGCAATCCAAAGGCACACCCGTAATGCCTGTCAGTCTGTACAGGGTGAGAGGTTATGGTTAGAAACTGTAATGCTCCGGGCATGTGTTGGTATTTGCAGCACAAATTTTCAGCATGGGCATTTTGTGGCCCCCACCTCATGAAAGCATTTGGGAACTTTTCTCATGAACAGTGGCACTCTGATTTTGTCAATGTGTCCTGAAATTTGAGTTTCCACAGTGACCGTGCCACTGTGCACCAGATGTACGAAAACACAGATCAGGCAGGATGCGAAGAATGATCGCTGTACCATTCATAGGGAGGTGTGAAGCAATGGCAATGCTGAAAATCTGTAGTGATAGTATTAAAAATGCTCAAAGTTCCGAGCGCACTTGGAAACTGTGCAATGCATGCATGTAACACAGTCATTTAGTGGAATTATTTCACCAAATTTTCAACATAGGCATTTTGTGACCTCTGCTCATAAACACTGTCACTATGATTTTCTAAATCTGTCCCGAACATTGATTTCCCACAGCAACCACGGTATTCTGCGCCAGATGTATAAACGCATATTTTATTCATTGTTTTTTTTTTTATTTATTCATTACAAATCAGGTTTACAACCTTTGAGTCCGAGAGTCATTTACAAAGGCACCTCATCGTGGGGGAAGGGCAGACATCAAGACAGTTGTTACAGTGCAGATTAAAACAGAGGGTAACATTACAGGTACAGTAAAAGGAACTCTTAACATAGATACACTTAGGTTACATAATATAGTAGTTTGTATGTTACTTAGATTACATAATGTTATAAAATTGTGAGTTACACTCGTGGATATAGTAGGTCCTCAGAGAAGACAGCGGGTTACATCCCTGTTTGGACCTATTAGGGAAGGAGTGGGTCTGGGAAGGGAGAGGCTGTCCAGTGGACATTATCGAGCCAGGGGGCAAGACGAGCGGGTACCACAGGTTACAACAGGGGGTTAGTTACATCTACAACAGTGGGTATTAAAGATTTGGTTCCAAAGGGCTGTTTTGAAGGAGCCAATTTTTGAAAAGTTGGAGATGCAGCTAGGGAGGGAGTTGAACCAGGTGAAGGCTCGGTAGAGGAAGGATCTCTGGGCAAGAGAGGGCTTGGTTCTGGGCACCTGGAAAGCGGCCTTAACACAGCTACGGGTGGTGACAGATGATGATGACTGCTGTAGGGAGGTGGAGACCCCGGGGGGGGGGAGAGTCCTAGCAGTGATTTCTTAGCAAGAAGGCAGGTCTGGAAGAGCAGTCGCTCCTTGAAGTTGAGCAGATTGGTGGTAGTATAGAGAAGGCAGGTGTGAGTTCGGCTGGGGGCACCAGTCAGGAGCCTACAGGCCTTATTGATGGAGAGTTGAATTTTGGAGAGGGCAGTGTTGTCAGCTGCAGAATAGATCGGCAAGCCATAGTCCACAAGGGACAAGATGGAGGAGGTGATGGCCAGCCTGAGGGCAACCTGAGGCAGGCAGTCCCTGTGCAGGTATAGCAGGCCAATCCGAGAGTTAATGGCAGCTGACAGGGCATTAATGTGGGTGTGGAAGGAGAGGGCAGTATTGAACGTGTTGCCTAGGTACTTGTCAATCAATCAACCAGTCAATCAAAATCTTTATTTAACCAGGCGAACACCATTGAACATAACTCATTTTCGAAGTGGACCTGGGGTATACAGGATAAAACAGATCAAAAAGACACAATGAACAATATACAAGGCAGGAATAAATACAATGCTAGAAAAATATGTACAGTTATTACAACAAGAGGCATGTACAGAAAACACAGTTGGAATCTGGATCAGGGAAATAAACTGATAACACATCATACAAAGTATATATGAATTTCAACATGAAAAATATAACAGTTGATGGGTACAGCAGATTAATAAGTGCTCATTATACACTCAAAGTAAAGGTCGAGGGTAGAGAGGAGGGTTAAAAGGCTACTCCAGATGGTAATTCTGAGAAGGTAATAACAACAGAATAAGGGTAAGGTCAGGAATAGGGACATAGTGGAACTGAATGAAGAGAAGAAAAAGAAAAACGCGATGTTGATAAGTAGACCGCCGCAGTAGCAGGGAATCTAAGTCCAGCCAACAACAGGATTCCGGAGGAGGAGCGAGACAGGGGGTAAGGAGGATGGCAACTAACTAAATTTGGGGTTAAACAAGCCAGAGATGATAGAAGAAGTGAAAGCAAGGGCATCGGGTAGGGGAGGCAGAGGGGGGACCCAAAATTATAAATATCAAGACAGTGTATCTGTAGAGGCAGGACTCAACTGGGCTAGGGTTATGGGATTAACAGCATGAAGTGAAACAGGTACGTCTCCTTGTTATGACTTAGGTAAGGAGATTTGAAAGTAGAAAGGGAGATAGGATGAGATAGTTTCAGGGTCTTTTGCAACTTATTCCACAATTGAGGTAGTACATAGCTTATAGCTGCTCTGCCAAAATGCGATTTTGCCTTATACACATACAGAGCAATGAAGGAAGCGCTTCTCAGGGCATACTTGATGAGAGTACATATCAGGAGGCAGACGGAGATGTACTGAGGTAAAGTTCCTATGATCGCTTTATAAGTCCAAAATGCAGCATTCCTCTTACATCTGCAGCTAAGGGTATCCATCCTACTGCCATGTACAGAGAGCAGTGATGGGTAGAATACGGTAAACCTGTAACAAATCTTAAGGTACAGTGATAGAGTATGTCTAGCTTTGCTAGAGAATCAGCAGTTCCCTGACCATATAAGAATTCTGCATAATCGAATAAAGAAAGAAAGGTGGTTTGAACCAACTTCAGCTTCGCATCTCTAGTAAGTAGATTGTTTATCCTAAAGAAAAGACCAAGTCTCTGCCTAAGTTTCTTTAATAACTCTTCAATATGATCGGTGAAAGAGAGTTTATTGTCTAGCCGGAATCCCAAGTATCTGAGTTTTGATACATAGTCCAACTGCTCCCCAAGAATGGTGGGGATAGGTGGAAGTGTTCTGTCATTAGAAGGGTTAGATGCATTGGAAAGAGGTGATAGGAGCAATGCTTTAGTCTTTTTAGCATTAAGAAGTAACTTCTGGTTTAGTAGCTGAAGCTGCAACAGGTTAAATTCACTTTGAAGGATTTTCTGAGCAGAAACAGGGGAAGGGTTGCTGACGTAAATCACTGTGTCATCTGCAAATAAATGTATTTTAGCTTCATTTATGGTAGCGTCGATGTTGTTGATGTAGATAGCGAAAAGCAAGGGTCCCTGAATGGAACCTTGTGGTATGCCCCTCAGCAAGAGTTTTAAAGGAGAGGCTTCTCCCTCAGCCTTTACTTGCTGAAGTCGGTCAGAGAGATAGTTTGTGAACCATCTTAAGGAGAGGGCGTCTAGGCCCATATTCCGAAGGGATGAAAGAAGCAGACTATGGTCCATGGTGTCAGATGCCTTGCTTAAATCCAAAAACACTGCACAGATAAAGTTCTTATTATCCAACTCTGTTTGCCAGTCATTGGTCACTTTAGCAAGAGCAGATATTGTACTATGCTGTGCCCTGAAGCCAGACTGTAGAGGATTAAGCAGGTTTTCTGATTCCAGATAGTTTCGTAGCTGGACACTCACTAATTTCTCCAGCATCTTGGACAGAGTTGGAAGTAATGAGATTGGCTTGTAATTGTTAAGATCCCTGGGGTCACCTGATTTAAACAACGGGACCACAAGCGCAGTCTTCCAAGTGGGCGGAAGTTCACCCTGGGACAGAGATAGATTAAAGAGATGTGTAATTGGAACTGCTAGGACATGGTAACTGACCTTTAAGAAGTAAGGGTCGATAAGGTCAGCTCCAGCACTTTTTCTGAAGTCTAACTGAAGGAGGAGGTCTTTGACTTCTTTCAGGGTTATGGGTTAGAGTGAGAAAGATAGGCTGCAGATAGGTATATCTTGAGTATCCTCTGCCAGTTGTTGATGGAGAGAGCAGGCAGGGGAAGAGTCAAAGGCCAGATCAGCAGTAGCAAAATGATTGTTAAATGAGTCAAGGATGGAAGGCCTATTGGCTACTACAGAATCACCAACTATAATGTTAGCAGGAAGGCAATTTCCAGAAGAATGGCCTTCAATCACTTTGATTGTATTCCAAAACTTAGAGGAACAATTGGAAGCTAGCTCTAGCTGTGTACGGTAAAAATGGGCTTTTGCTTCTCTAATCAACTTGGTGCAATGATTCAAACAACATGAAGTCTTGCTATATTATGACAATTGCAGTATGACCGCAGGTTAGAACTGCTCCGGAGGAGAAATAGTTAACTTTCCATGCAGGCATGGAACTTAGATCGCGAGCTCGGTTGAAAACTCTGTCTGTTGTGCTTCAAACGCAAACTGTCAGATTCTTTACTCCGCCTCACTGAACAGTCGCTCTGGAGATTTCTCCTTCTGCTCAGTTCATTTTGTCGGTTTAAAAGTATTATTTTCGGTTTTAGCGAAATTAAGCATAACCCGTCGGTTCAAGCTCTGTCTGTGGTAATGTAGTAATAGATAGGTTTTACATTTATTTTTCTGTGTGGAACTTGTAATTCTTTATCGGTTCGGTTTGAACCGATCAGGTTATATTTAAAATCTACTAGTCCTTTTTAGAGTGCAGTTCGGTTCTTATCGGTTCTAAAAAACAGTTTCATTACGTTTTTCCACGACCCGTGACACGGTTGGGAACTGATAAAGGTGTATTGTGGTGGATTGCCATAAACGGGCAAGTTGGTTAGGCTGGCATTATGTCTGAAACCCAAAAGAAAACCGGACCCACTGGGTTTCAACACTGTAGTGTTTGTGGGGAAGCTTTGCTAAGGCTGACCCACACCACATGTGTCTATTGTCTGGGGTTTGACCACCTCAGTTCAGACTGCCAGATTTGTCACAATTTCCTGCTGCCACCATAGATAAGAGAGTTGGTAGGCTCAGGAAAGGGAGGCCAAAAGTCCGCTGACCCGGATGGCCAGCCCGGTTCGGTGCAACCGAACTGGAGGGAGTGCCCTCTGACCAGGGCGATACTTCCTCAGGCAAATGAAGAGCCGGTTCTGAGGGGCCGGTTCCAGCAAAAAGGACTAGAAAGTCAGCTAGTGTAGAGGCAAAAGTTCTCTCCCCAACTGCTGAGGAAATAGCTAAAGCAATTCAAATTGTCCAGTCTCTCTCTCCGGTTCCGGCCGAACCCGACACCTTCAGGTAAGCGTTCTGTTCGGCGGTTCCACGATTCAAGATTATGATTTTGAGGATTTTATGAACCGGGAGGGAAGAAGAATATGAGGAGAGTGAATATGGTTTGAAGATCTGGATGTGCCCATTGATCCGGACATCTCTCAGATAGACCCTAGGGTTTCTCCTCCAAGGCTTTCTGAGTCCCTTCTCATTTCATGTTTTATAAAAAAGTTGCTGAAACTCTCCAGCTCCCTGTTGAGGAAGCTGTTGATGACCAAGAGGAGCCAGACTATGAAGAAATGATGGATATTCCAGAGTCTAGGAGACTGTCTATTCCTTTGCATAAATCTTTTCGGAAACAGACAGTAAAAGTTTTAAAAACTCTTCACACTATACCTCCTGTGGATAAAAGGATGGACAAGAGGTATACCTAATCAGGCTCCGACACTGATTTCCTCACTCAACAATGCAGCCATGTGGGGGTAGTGCAGGCTGCAGCCTGTGACAAGGCTAATATTCCCCTAGC
Source organism: Neoceratodus forsteri (assembly GCA_016271365.2). Classification (NCBI taxonomy): domain Eukaryota; kingdom Metazoa; phylum Chordata; order Ceratodontiformes; family Ceratodontidae; genus Neoceratodus; species Neoceratodus forsteri. Next base: position 23,400,519 of record JADMNL010000035.1, on the reverse strand, counting down.
TTCACACCCCTCTGAGAAGGACTCCAGGAAGATTGGTGCTGTGGCAAAGAAACAGTACATGGCAGCATCTTTGGGACTCAGACAAGCAAATTATATGGCTTATGCTGCTAGGTACCAGAAATCCAGATGGGATACTGTGCTGGCCCTAGCAAAACAAGTCCCTGACCAGCTTGCCAGGGAGCTGGAACAAGTGGCTATGGATGGTATTGAGGCATCCAAGGTACAATTTCATGCTGCAGTGGACTCTAATGATGTTTCATCAAGAGTCATGGCTACATCTGTGGCACTTCACAGGATGGCTTGGCTCAGATGTACTACCCTGTCTCAGGATACCCAGTCTAAGGCCATGGATTTTCCTGTTGTGGGAAATTCTCTATTTGGGGAGCAAACAGAGAATTACATGAAGAAAATGGATGAATATAGGACCACCTATAGGGTGCACAGGCCAAGGAAGGCAGGCCACTCCTCAAAAGCAGCTTCCTAGAGGCAGGGGCAGGCCTTTTCATAGGCCTTTTTACCAAGCCCAAGCTTCCTCCTCCGCCTATGCTCAGAGGGGGTTCTTTAGAGGGAGAGGCAGACGGGGTACAAGCAGGTCTGCTTCCACCCCTCAGCCCAAAGCCCCTGCCAAGCAGGCACCCTGATGGGATTGCCAGGGCCAATTCTCCTCTACCTGTAGGGGGCAGGCTGGCTTACTTTGTCCAGGATTGGAAATCTTTAACTTCAGACAAGTGGGTCCTGGAAGTAGTAAGCCAGGGACTGGTTCTTAGCTTCAAAAAATTTCCAAAGCTGAGAACCAGATCTTTTCCACCTGCAACTCCATCAGAGGCACTCACCCTAGAGGCAGAGGTCTCTACCCTCCTGGCTCTCAGAGCTGTGGAAAGGGTTCCTCCCCTACACCAGGGCAAAGGTTTGTACTCCAGGTACTTCCTTACCCCAAAAAAGACAGGAAAATGGCGGCCCATCCTGGATCTCAGATATTTAAACAAGCACCTTTTAAAGCCAAAGTTCAAAATGGTGACTCTGGGAATTATCCTACCCTCTCTAAGGCCAGGGGACTGGCTAGCTTCCCTGGACCTCAAGGATGCCTACTTCCATATTCCCATCAGAAGCTCCCATCGAAAGTACCTCAGGTTCGAGCTGCCCTCAGGCCACTACCAGTTCAGAGCAATGCCCTTCGGCCTCACTTCTGCCCCAAGGGTATTCACCAAATGCCTGGCTGTAGCAGTTGCCTACCTAAGAAGGCAAAAGATTGCCATCTTTCCTTACCTGGATGATTGGCTCTTAGTAGGCCAGTCCCCAGACCAGGTCAATTTACACCTTCAGATAACGCAGCAACTGCTTACCTCTCTAGGTTTCCTTCTGAATTTCTCAAAGTCAGTTCTAGAGCTGGTCCAGCTTCTTACCTTCATAGGCCTAGAACTGAACACACAGGAAGCCAGGGCCTTCCTCCCCCTGGACAGGGCAAAGACCCTAGTCTCCCTGGCCTCCTCATTTACCCTGCAGGTCTCCCGGCCAGCAAGGCATTTTCTGCAGCTCCTAGGACACATGGCTGCTTCCACAGCAGTTGTGCAAAGAGCAAGATTTCAGATGAGGGACATCCAGTTCCATTTGAGAGCTTTTTGGTCTCAAAGAAAGGATCCTCTTACCAAGCTGATCCCAGTAACTCGAACCTGATCCAAGCCCTACAGTGGTGGCAGGATCAGAGCAACCTGAGACAAGGGGTTCCTTTTGTCACTCAGTCTCATTCTCTAATCCTTACTACAGATGCATCCCTCTTGGGCTGGGACGCTCACATGGGCGACCTCACCACCCAGGGTCTGTGGTCTCCCCAGGAATCTCTGCTCCACATCAACCTGTTGGAGCTCAGAACAGTTTTTCTAGCACTTCAAGCTTTTTCCAAATCTGTTCAGAACAAGAGTATTCAAGTCAGAACAGACAACACCACTACAATGTGGTACATCAACAAGCAAGGGGGCACTCGGTCTACGGCCTTGTGCACCGAAGCGATGAAGTTGTGGTCTCTGGCTTACTCCCTAAACACCTCCCTTACGGCAGTTCACCTCCCAGGCAAGGACAATGTCCTGGCAGATGCTCTCAGCAGGATTTCCCAGGGCCACCACGAATGGTCACTGGATCCCCTGGTCTTGGGAGTAGTATTTGCCAGATGGGGCACCCCGTAGATAGATCTTTTTGCAGTCCCAGACAATCACCAACTTCCTCTTTTTTGCTGCAGGCCCCCAGTGTTGGGCTCTCTCTCCATGGATGCCTTAGCCCTCAGTTGGGAGGGGAAGTTTCTCTATGCCTTCCTTCCCTTTCCTCTCCTGTTCAAAGTGCTAGTCAAAATCAGATCCCAATCATGCAAAGTCATTCTGATAGCTCGGATTGGGCCAGACAGCCCTGGTATCCACTCCTGCTCCTTAGCAGTCCATCCTCCCCTGTCCTTCCCAGGAATCACAATCTGTTAACCTGTGCCCAGGGAAGGGTCTGGTACCGAATCTCAAATCTCTCAATCTCAAGGCTTGGTTCTTGAAGAGTTAGAGTTTGCTGATTTACACCTTTCCCAAGGTGTAATGGATATATTGAAGGCCGCAAGGAAGCCTTCCACCAAGGCTACTTACAATTCCAAATGGAAAAGGTTTTCCATACGGTACTCGGAAAAGCATATTTCCCCAGTCTCTGCTGATCTGCCCACAGTCCTGGATTATATGGTCCACCTGAATTCTTTGGGGCTGAGACCAGCTACCCTGAAGGTGCACTTGGCAGCTGTGTCTGCTTTTATTTCAGCAGGTAAATCCTCTTCCTTTCAGCTCATCCTGTATTTTCCAAGTTTTTAAGGGTTGTTTCAACAACCCTCCATTCAGGGATCCTGCCCTGCCTGGGATCTTAATGTTTGCATTGCTCAGCTTATAAACCCCTTGAGCCCTTGTCTTCAGCTGAGCTCAAGTACTTGACTTGGAAAAACTGTGTTTTGGTAGCCATCACCCTGTCAGATGCATAAGTGAATTACAAGCGTTGTCAGTGGAGCAGGAGTTTATCTCTTTTCACAGAGATAAGGTGGTCCTTCGGACTAACAGAAAGTTCCTGCCTAAGGTGGTTTCAGATTTCCACTGTAATCAATCTATTTCACTTCCAGTGTACTTCACTGACCACTCCTCCTCTGGGAGAGGTTGCTGCACAGCCTAGATGTGAAGAGCCCTTAGTTACTACACAGGCGTACCAAGGGTCATAGGTTTGACTCCTCCAACTGTTCCTCATCTATGGCAAGTTGGTAAAGGGAAGCCAGCCACTAAAAGATCCATTGCCAAGTGGATTGTCTCTTGTATCCAATTCTGCTATGAGAAGTTGGGTAAAGTTCCCCCCTCAGGCCTGAGAGCTCACTCTACCAGAGGTACAGCTGCTTCTCTGGCTGCTGCCAGAGACATTCCTATTCTAGAAATATGTCAAGCAGCTACCTGGAAAACAGTTCACACTTTTACCAAGCATTACTCCCTGGACATCCAGGCTAGGAGTGATGCTCGGTTTCTACACCATGCTTCAGAGCCTATTTCCTAGGTAGGTTCTGTCCCTCCTCCATGGGGGTACTGCTGTGTAGTCTGCAATTGTCATAATATAGCAAGACTTCATGTTGTTTGAAGAAAAAATTACTCACCTTGGTAATGTTGTTTCTTCTAATGGAGTCTTGCTATATTACGACCTCCCTCCCTCCCTGCCTGCCCCTCTCAGAACCTCTGTTTTGGAGATGTGGGTGGGCAGTACAGGATTGGCACTTTTTTGATGCCCACCTTGTTGTTTTCACCTACCTTTTTGGGTGAATTGGTGTTGTGTTTTTGCATTTTTGGGTCTCCTGACTTGAGTCTTTGTTTTAGGCCAAAAATGAGTGTTTATGTTAGTAGCCAGTTGGCTAGTGTAGGTTTACAGCTTCCACACAGAACCTTTGTGAGTTTTAGCTCGTAAAGACCTGACAGTTTGCGTTTGGAGCACAACAGACAGAGTTTTCAACCGAGCTCGCGCTCTAAGTTCCATGCCTGCATGGAAAGTTAACTATTTCACCTCCGGAGCAGTTCTAACCTGTGGTCATACTGCAATTGTCATAATATAGCAAGACTCCATTAGAAGAAACAACATTACTAAGGTGAGTAATTTTTTCTTCCTTACCCTTCTGAATAGAACCCAGTCATTAGGGAGATCGGATTTCCTGGTTATTTTCTAGATCATATCCCTGCTCCTCAGGGCACCCTTCAAATCATCCATGAACCATCGGCAGTTTTTTTTCCCTGGTACAGACTTTCACCAAAGGAGCATATTTGTTTATGGCTCCTAACACAATTTCGGAGAAAATGTCATAAGTTGCAGTCAAGGACTTAGCTAAATAAAAGTTCTGCCAATGCAGGGAGTCCCTTAGCTCTGACATATACCCCCAAGAATTGAAATTATGAGTACGCCTTTTGATAGCGAACTTATGAATCACTGTAATTTTGCTAATAGACCTTATACATGCAATGAAGCAGTGATCACTAATATCCATGAAGAAGACACCAGCATGAGAAAATAGGTGAGGTTTACTAACTAAGATAACATCTAACAAGGTACTTTTAATAGGGTTATAGGGTTATTTTTATTAGGACGAGTAGCCCCGTTAATCAGCTGGGGCAGTCCTAAGGAGTCGCAAAAAGTTTTAAGGGGAGTGGAGGCGCTATTAAGCCAATCAAAGTTGAAATCCCCTAGTATAATATGTTCCGAGATGACTAAATCCATGAGGTTCCCAAGATGTTTCAGCAGTAGCAGACCAGCAGATGGAGGCCTATAGCAGCCTGTTACACTGACTGAGGCACCGTTTGCAATGTCAATTTTTAAGGACAGACTTTCAAATTTGATTTTGACCAAGGTGGAGTACAGAATTGAGACAGCGAATTTATCCTTGATGTACTGTATATGGCTACACCACCACCTCTGGTCTGCCTGTCAGCCCTGAATAAAGAGTAGGAGGGAATGTATAATTCCGTGCTTTTGGTTACTGGTCTGAGCCAAGATTTTGTGACAACCAGCATGTCTGGAGCTGTATGACAAACCCAGGCCTATAGTGATGATAATTTTTTTAATAAACTGCACACATTGACATGCAAGAAACTTAACCCCTTCAGGCTGTGAAAGTCAGCAGGAGCTGCTGAAACTGCAGGGGGGCCTGGATTACATAGAAACATAGAATTCTATGGCAGATAAGGACCGCTTGGCCCACCCAGTCTGCCCATTTCCCTACCTAATGGATAAGCAGCAGATCCTAGTTAACCAGCAGCCTACTTCTTTCTACCCCAACCCCCTAGAATTGCCTTATGGCTGTCCCATGCATGCTTGAATTCAACCACTGTTTTTGACTCCACAACCTCCTCTGGAATGCCATTCCATGCATCCACAGCCCTCTGTGTGAAAAACATACTTCCTTACATTACCTCTGAGCCACCCCCCCATCTTCAAATTGTGCCCCCTTGATTGAGCTCAACATTGCCTGAGCACAGCAGGAGTATTAGCAGAAGCTTCCTGCATATATGTGTGAGGAGTTTAGACCGTTTAGTACTTTTGTGTGACTGAGGTTCATGGGAATAGACTTGTGGATCCCTAAGGCTGGCTCCATACCGACCTAAGGCTGCATATAAGAGTGACTTGCAGGGAGCAGCCAGGAAGGTTGATGAGTGAAGGCAGAGAGAGATATGCCCCTGTGGGACAGCTCTATAATAGTTCCTTCACGCCATCTTGTATGTGGTCACTTGTTCTAGCGGGTGCAGAGTGCTGGGGATAATCAAGAGGGGGGTATTTTTAGCTTTATTTTGGTGGTGGGTGAAAAGCATTGATTTGGTTTTCTTTAGGTTAATGACCAGTCTGCGGTCACCGAACCACTTTCGGCTTGGTTGTAAGCTTGCTGGAGGGATAATTGGAGGGAGGTGGGATTGGGATGTGAGGCAACGAGGACTGCATCATCGGCATAGAGGAGCATTTTACCAGTACATGAGCTGGGGTGGGTGTTGAGGTACAGACTAAAAAGTATTGGACCCAGGATGGAGCCCTGAGGGACCCTGGAGCAAACAGGAAGAGTACTGGAGAGGGAGCCACTGATCTTGACACGCTGGGATCTAGCAGAGAGGTAGCTAGAGAACCAGAAAATGGGACCTCCAGAGAAGCCAAGTTGGTGGAGAGAATTGAGTAGAAGGGGATGACAGACAGTGTCAAAGGCCTTGGAGAGGTCAATGAACACTGTTCCTGCAAGGCTGCCAGAGTTGAGAGCAGCATGCAGGTGTTGGACAGTCAATAGCTTTAAGGAGGAGTGGGATAAAGCAAGGATATGAAAAATGACAGCTGTACTGTTCCAAAGGAGGTCTTAAAAAATGGCAATGTTGAAAATCTGGAGTGAAAATACTACAAATTTGTGGAGTTATGAGGGTGTGTGGAAACTGCATCATTCACGCTTATAGCATAGTCATTTTATGGACATTTGTCACCAAATTTTCAACATAGGCATTTTAGGACCTCTGCTCATGAACAGAGTCACTGTGATTTTACATACGAACATACGAATCTGCCAGCAGAACACACCAATTGGCCTATGTAAGTCTGCACCAGTGTGCAGCTAGCACCCTAGATTGCAGCTGCCCCAGCCTCCCCCCCTCAGTTCCTCCCTGCTTGTCCCAGCCCCTGCCCGCACTCTTCCTCTTGCTTTATCCCACTCCTCCTTAAAGCTATTGACTGTCCTACATGTTACCACACCCTCTGGCAGTGCATTCCGACTAGACACCACCCTCTCAGAGAAGTAGTGCCTCCTCATTTCCCTCTTGAAATGTCCCCCTTTCAACCTTAGTCCATGCCTGTTTGTCTCTCTTCTACTCCTCAGTTTAAACACCCCCTCAGTGCTAGGTTTAGTTGCCCCCTCAGGTATTTAAAAGCTTCAATCATATCCCCCCATCCCTCCTGTCCTCCAGTGTGTACATGTTCAGGTCCTTCAGCCTAACTTCATATTTCTTTCCTTCCATCCCCTTTAACATTTTTGTTGCCCTCCTTTGCATCCCCTCCAGTAACTTTATATCTCTCTCCTCAAGTATGGCCTCCAGTATTGCACATAGTACTCTAGGTGCGATCTGTCCAATAATCTGTAGAAAGGTAGGATCACATCCCTGTGTCTGGATGAGAACCCCCTTGTGATGCACCCCAGCATCCTGTTTGCCTTCACTGCTGCTCTCGTGCAGTGGGCTGAGTTGTTCATGCTCCCAGTTACCAAGACCCCTAGGTCCTTCTCCTCCTCTCTGATCCCCAACCAGTAGGCCCTCTTCTGGTTCTTAGCCCTGAAGTGCATCACCTTACACTTCTTTGCATTGAATCCTAGCTGCTACTCCACCGACCATGTCTCTAGTTTGGTAAGGTACCCCTGCAGTTTTCCTTATCTGTCCTCTTCGTCCACCACCTCCCCCAAGTTGGTATAATGTGGGAACCGATTAACTCTGCTCTCCACTCCATGTGCTGTATTGGAGATAAACACCCAAATAGCACCAGGCCCAGCACTGACCCTTGCGGCACCCCACTTATCACTGCTCTGGGTGCCAAGAGCTACCCCACCACCACCACCACCACCTGCACCTTCCCCTGTAACCAGTTCTCTATCCATTTAGTCAGCTTTTTCCCCACCCCTACTGCTGTCAACTTCCTCCCCAGTCTACCATGAGGCATTGTATCAAAGGCCTTACTGAAGTCCAAGTACAGGACACGTACTGCATGGTCCCTGTCCAACTCCCTTTTCACCCAGTCACAATACTCTGTTAGGTTGGTTTGACAAGACCTCCCTGAGATGAACCCTTGTTGCCACCCATCTTGGAGGCTATTACTGTCTAGGAATGCTACCAGCCCCTCCTTCAGTATCGGCTCCATAAACTTACCCATTATGGACATGAGACTTACCGGGCGATAATTTCCTGGCTCCTCCCTAGGCTCACTCTTGTGTATGGGAACCACATGGGCCACCCTCCAGTCCTGGGGCACACCCCTCATTTCCAAGGAGGTGTTGAACAGATCTGCCAGCAGCTCAGCCAACAGCACCACCATCTCCCTCAGCACCCTGGGATGGATGGCATTGGGACTTGGTGCCTTGTCAACCCTTACTGCCCTCAGCCCCTCTAGCACCCTACTTCCTGTGATCACTTTGTCCGTCACCTCCTCCCCCCTTTCCCCACTGCCCCAGCCCACTCTGGTAGTGGGCCATCCCTCTCCTTAATGAAAATGGAGCAGAAGTACTCATTTAGAATTTCCACTTGCTCCTCCCCCTTTTCCAGCCAATCCCCTCCCCGCTTTATTCTAACAATACGTTTCTTGCACTTCCTGTTTTCCCTGACATACCTAAACAAAATCTGGTCAGATCCACCAAGACTGCATAATGAAGTTAGTGAAGTTGTGTGGAATTGTTAAGGAGGTATGGAGAAACAACACAATGATTTGTAAGTTGTAAGATTTGTTTTAGTTTCTGTTCTAAGGAAGGCATACACATTATTAGGAAAATACATGGAGGTGTACATTTTAATGGAAGGAATAGGAAGCACTGTCAATCAATCAATCAAAGTCTTTATTTAACCAGGTGATCACCGTTGAGCAAGCTGATTTTGGAGGTGGACCTGGGTTTGTCAACAAGGAACAAAGGACAATATACATGGGATGCAACACACAAGAAAATAATAATAATAAAAATAAAGTGAGATACAATAATACAGTATATACAAAGTATCAGCAGGTAGCATTGACAGTAGTATATGTTTGGAACAGAAGATACAGCTAGTTTTGGGTAGGATACAATTTTTCATATAAGTAAAGAAATATACATGTCAGGTACACTGAACATAAAACCTAATATAAAAAGATATATAGTGATATGGTATAGAGAATTTAGAGCTGGAACCAGGGTCAAAGGAATGTGGACGGGACAGATATGGGGGTAGAAAAAGGGGAGAGGGAAGAGTCAATTATAGATGTGATCAGTCTTTCAACAGTAGTAATTAGAGTGTAATTGGACTTATAGGAGTCACTATTTAGAGTAGACAGGCACAGGACTCCTTATTATGATGCAGATATAGAGATTTAAAAACTGCTAGGCTGATGGGATGAGTTAATTTCAAAGTTTTTTGCAGCTTGTTCCACAGTTGAGTGAGCACAAAGCTGATGGCTGCTCTGCCAATGCGAGATTTTGCTTTGTAAACATAAAGGTAGATATATGAGGTGCTTCTCAGGGCATACTTCCCCAGAGTGCAAAAAGGTAAACAGACAGAGATATACTGAGGCAGTTTATTTGAGTTAGCTTTGTATGTCCAAACCGCAGCATTTTTTTGCCAACTGTAAGCAAGGGATGACCATCCCACTGCCATGTGCAATGCAAAGTGGTGGGTCGAGTAAGTAAGACTCATGATAATTCTTATGGCTCTGTGATAAAGCATATTGAGTTTGGCTAGGGCACCTGCACATCCTTGACTATATAGAAAATCTACGCAATCCAATAGGGAAAGAAAGGTAGTTTGAACCAGTTTCAGTTTAGCGTCTCTTATGAGAACAGACCAAGTGTTTGTCTAAGTTTCTTTGCCAGTTCGTCTAAGTGATCTGTGAAAGTAAGTCTATGGTCTAACTAGACCCCCAGGTACTTGAACTTTGGTACGTAGTCCAGCCGCTCACCTAGAATGGTAGTGATCTGCGGGAGTGTCCCAGCAATTGCAGGATTTATTGCATTGTGAAGGGGCGAGAGGAACATTGCTTTGTTTTTTTTGCATTTAAGAGCAGTTTCTGGTTTATAAGCTGATGTTGCAGCTGATTAAATTCATTTTGAAGGGCTTTGCAGGCCGTATCAGGGGTGGGGCTACTAGCATAGAGTACTGTATCATCCTCGAATAGGTGTATTTGTGCTTCTTTGATGGGGGCATCTATGTTGTTAATATAAATGGTGAAGAGCAAGGGACTAAGAATGGAGCCTTGCGGTACACCCCTCAATAGGGGTTTTGGTGAAGAAACTTCCCCTTCTGCCTTTACTTGATGAAGTGATCCCAAGAGGTAGTTGGAGAACCATTTAAGGGATAGGAAATCCAAACCAATGTTCCAGAAGGATCACTGAAGCAGTCTGTGATCAATGGTATCAAATGCCTTGCTTAGGTCCAAGAAAACTGCGCAAATTTTTTTTTGTCTAATTCAAACTGCCAATCATTTGTCACCTTGGCTAGAGCAGAGATTATACTGTGCTATGCTCTAAAAACAGATTGTAATGGGTTGAGCAATTTTTCTGATTCCAGGTACTTCCGAAGCTGGGAGTTCACTATTTTCTTCAGCATCTTTGACAGGATTGGAAGTAGGGAGATTGGCCTGTAGTTATTGAGGTCACTAGGATCTCCTGACTTAAACAAAGGAACCACAAGTGCATTTTTCCAAATGGGCAGTAGGTCATCCTGGGACAAGGGTAAGTTGAAGAGATGAGTAATTGGGACTGCAAGGACACAGTAGCTGACCTTTAAGAAGTACGGGTCAATGAGGTCGGCTCCAGCACTTTTCCTAGTGTCCAGCTGAAGGAGAAGATCTTCAACTTCTTTCAGGGAGGTAGGCTGCAGAGAGAAGGATGGACTGGGGATGGTTTTTTCTTGTGTATCCAATCCAAGTTGTTGGCGAAGGATATTTGCAGGAGAGGAGTCAAAGGCTAGCCCTGCAGTGTCAAAATTATTATTGAGAGAATCGAGAATAGACGGTCTGTCGGAGATGACAGTATTGTCGATCAATAATTTAGTAGGTAGGGAATTAACAGTGGCGTGACCTTCAATGTCTTTGATCGTCCTCCAGAATTTGTAGGCATTTCTTGAGGAGCTCTCCAGCTGAGAGTGTAGAAATTTGCCTTGGCGTCTCTGACCATTTTGGTGCAGAGGTTCCTTGCCCTGCGGAAAGAATTCCAGTCATTTATTAAATTAGTTTTCCTAGCAGTTCTCCAGAGTACATCCCTACTCTGCAAAGCATCTTTCAGGTCTTCCATAAACCACCGACAGGATTTGTTTTTGCCACAAACTTTTACTATGGGAGCATACTTGTTGTGAGCCCCTAGCACAATTTCTGAGAAAATATCATAAGCCGTAGTCAGGGACTTGGCTAGATAGAAGTTCTGCCATCGCATGGAGTCTCTTAGCTCTGATATACACCCATGGAGATCAAAGTTGAGTATACACCTTTTAAAATAATAATAATAATAAAATTTATTTGTATGGCACCTTATTTAAAGCCAAGGCACCTCACATTTTAAAACAACAATGACAATATAAAATATAACAAACTTCGATAAAATTATACGGATATCCAGAGACTAAAACAGGAGGCTCAGTTGTTAAAAGCTTGATGCCATAAATATGTTTTTAATGATTGCTTGAATCTCTCTACAGTTGTGCACTCCCGAATGCAACAGGGTTGAGAATTCCAAAGGGTATGGGCTTTAAACACAAAAGCTCTCACCCCCGAAGATTTTAAACATACCCTTGGAATCTGTCAGTGTCAGTGGCTCAGTAGGTAGCACATTCGCCTCTGAGGCTGAGAGATCAGAGGGCTGTGGGTTCAGTTCCCACATCTGGCACTTTGGTTAATATCCCAGTACTGACAATGTAGTGCAGCATGAGAGGGGTGCTGCACTTCTGAGGTGCTGTCTTTCAGATGAGATGTTAAACTGAGGTCCCATCTGCCTGGCTTGGTGGTAGTTCAGGTGGATGTTAAAGATCCCATGGTACTTATTGAAAAGAGTAGGGGAATTTCCCTGGTGTCCTGGCCAAATTTTCCTCATTCACTAAAAATACCACCAACAGCTTAATCTGATTCAAGGTCAGTAGGCATTCATCTGTATCCCCCTCTCCCCGGGTTGTGCCTGAAAATAGGCAGGATTTGTCTAGTGCACTTACCCAGTCAACAAAAATGAAATAAAAAATAAATAAATAAATCTCTAGCAACCCCTCGTCGGCTGAGTGGCGTGATCATCCAGGGCAGTTTGGAACCAGGAGCTCTTTTAGGTAGTCCGGGCCCAGACCATGTCGAGCTCTAAAAGTCAGCAGATTGACTTTAAAGGTAATCCGCCACTGTACTGGCAGCCAGTGCAGTTCACTCAGCACCGAGAAATATGACAGGATCACGAAGATCCCACCAGAAGCTGGGCTACAGAGCCTTGCACCAGCTGTGCAGATTTTCACCCCAGGAAGCCCTAGGTAGAGGGAGTTGCAATAATTTAAGCCCAAGGAGACAAAGGCATAGATCATCAGACAGAACCAGATGCCTAATCCTGGCGATATTCTTAAAATGGTAAAAGGAAGTTTTGACGACAGCCAACATCTGTGAATGCAAGGTCAGCCCTTCGTTAAAAATTACCTCCAGATTACGCACCTGTTCAGAGGTCGGGAGTGAAACACCACCGAGAAAAATTCTCGAGGGTGAACCTTCCCTCTTCCCTCCTATTCGGCAACCCAGATCCACAACCAACACCTCAGTTTTATCCAAGTTCAACTTTAGCCAACTGGAATCCATCTAATCCTGGCTTTCTTTCAGACAGTTATTAAAGACCAGGATAGCTCCATTCTGGTCGGGTGCGAAATAAAGGTAGAGCTGGGTATCATCAACATAGCAGTGAAACCTCAGCCCATACCTTCTTACAATGTCTCTGAGGGGCAGTATGTACACCGCAAACAACATAGGTGAAAGAACAGACCCCTGAGGTACCCCAAACGACAGAGAAGTAGGACATGAGGAACAAACCCCCAGACACCACTCTCTGTGTTCTATCCATGAGGAATGATGTAAACCACCTGAGGACTGTTCTGGACAGTTCACAGATGAACCTCAGATGGCCCAACAACACCTCATAGTCCATGGTGTCAAATACTGAAGAGAGATCTAAAAGGACCAAGGTGGAGAGGTTCTTCCGATCTCTAGCCATCAGAAGATCGTTGAGCACCCGATCCAGCGCTGTCTTGGTGCTCTGTCTCTTAAAAAAAAAACAGATTGGAGTGGTTCATAGATGTCACGGATGGTCAAATGGTCTTCCAGCTGTGCTGCCACTACTTTCTCAATCACCTTCCCTATAAAAGGAAGGTTACAGATAGGTCTAGTAGTGCATGGCAGTCTGGGTCCAGGGAAGCTTTCTTCAAGAGAGGTGTCACCACCGCCTCTTTCAAAGAGTTAAGAAACTCTCCAGACTCCAGAGAGCACCAGACTATCTGTGCTAGGACCAGACTGATAACATCAATACATCCCAAAATTAAGGAAGTTGGCACAGGATCCAAACTACAGCACGTAGGGCACACACACTGGATAATTTTAAAGTAGAATTTTGGTGAAGTTGTGGATTTAAGAGTGGATCTTACACACTCGATGAAGCAATGCAATGGCCACTAATATCAGAGAAAAAGATGCCAGCATGGGAGAATAAATGGGGTTTGTTAACTAAAATGATATCCAAGAGAGTACTGTTATTAGGGTTGAGCTTGTTAGGATGAGTAGATTAGTTTATTAGCTGTGACAGCCCAAGGGAATCACAGAACATTTTAAGTTGGGTGGATGCACTGGAGAGCCAGTCTAAGTTGAAGTCCTCTAGTATGATATACTCTGAAGATGCTGAACCCAGGATGTTTCTGAGATGTTTTAACAACTGTAGTCCAGCTGGTGGGGGTCTGTAGCATCCTATTATACATAATGAGACACTGGTAGCAAGTTCAATCTTTAATGATAAGCTTTTAAATTCTTTTGGGACAGAGGTTGAGTCAATTATGGAGGCAGGGAATTTATCCTTGATGTAAACAGCTACCCCACCACCTCTGGTTTGCCTGTCAGCTCTGAACAAAGATTAGGAGGGGATGTTGACTTTGTTGTTACTAGTCACTGGTTGGAGCCAGGACTCCGTAATCACCAGAACATCTGGAGCAATATGGCATACCCAGGCCTGAATTGAAGTGATTTTTTGAATAGGCTACATACATTAACATGCAAGAATCTAAGCCCCTTGAGGCTTTGTAGCTCTGCTGGGGATTTCATGGACGCCAGAGGGCCTAGATTAAGCTCAACATTTCATGAGCATAGTAAAAGCAGGAACAAGAGTTTTCTGCAGAGTCCTAGGAGAAGTGTGGGTGGCTGAGTCTTCTTTCGGTTACGTGATTTGTCTTCGGCGGTATGGGGAGTTCTGAGGCTAGTTCCCAGTTTGCCTGATGCTGCATACAGTAATACCCTGACAGAGTCAATGGGAGTAGGGGGGAGTATGCAGAAGGTGGTTTACCCCTGTGGGCAGGCTCTAGGAGAGTTCCTGTATGCCGGTGCAAGTGAAGGACCAACAGTGGGCTAGGGGAAGTTAGAGCACATACAGCTTCTTCTACTTGATAGGAAAAGTCCCGGTTGGACAATGTAAAAAGAGAGTCATTCTCCACTCTAGGAGTTATTTTTTTATTCATGTTCGGGTCCAATACATATAAGATGAGCAAAGACAAGCATTGAAGCGGGTAATATGACCTCATTATGAGACTATCACCCAATGGGCACTACAAGTGCTGTTAAGAGAAGGGATTTTCAGTGGAGGAGAATTTCTTAATCCCTGCAGAATAGTTCTATAGGCAGCGGAGTCTGAAGCAGTAATCCTTAAGTACAGCTCCTTGTTAGGCTAAATAAGAAAACAGTTCACCTGTCTATAGAGTAGTACTAGGGGCAGAGAGTCTTTGAAGCAAATTTCTTAGCTACTACTCTGGAGCAGACTAAGTACTAGAGAGAGATCACCTGACCTAAATCAACTGCCTTAGCAAGACAGGATATGATAATGAGCAATAAGCAAGCATAAAATATCAAAATGGGATACCTCAGCAAGACAGGATAGGATAGTGAACAATAAGCAAACCTAAAGTACCAAAATGGTATGGCTCAGCAAGACAGAATAAGATAAAGCTGCTAGCAGGCTTAGTTGCAAAAGGGGACGGGAGGAATGGCAGTTGTTGACAGTAAGTAACCAATAAATGAAACATCAGATAGGACTGGGTGGAGACTGTGTGCATTTAAAGGAGGCCTGGGAGGGGGAGGGGAGGGGGTGGGATGAAAAATCAAGGGGAAGTTTGCAGAGCTAGCACTGAATCAGTGCACATACAGTTGGAGAGAAACTGCAGCGGGGGGGGGAATGGTAAGTTAATTTACAGAGGCCGAGCAGAACAGGCTAAATTAAAATATATAAATTAGGAGCTGAGTACAGGGATGCAGGTTTACATTAAGCCACACGTCTCGGTGGATCCGGTCTCAGGCAAATGAGACCAGCCAATCAGGGAGCTCTACACAGGCATGGTGCGAATAGCGCTACCCCAAGAAGGCGCCAAAATTGAAAAGAGCAAATTGCAAGTGATGATCCGGTTCAGAGTTCACACAGCCCAGAGAAACCGTGGCAATTTTTCAAGTGTCGTACCTTATCTATCTCTTTGGGGGGCGGGTGGATCAGGTTCATTGCACCGTAGAGGTGCTATGGCTGGATCGTGACTGCTGCCCGTGGGGGCAAGTGGTACCTGCAAGGAAGGAGACATCAGATTAATAGGAGCAGCTGGGGGGAGTGTCTAAACAGAGACACACAAAGAGAGCCGAGCACCAAGTAGAAAGGCAAAGTCAGAGGGCGGCCTCAGACAGAGACAAGGTGCCGGCTAACTCAGGAATCCAAAACAAGCACTAAAGAACAGAGAGATGAGGTGGGCAGGAGGGACAGAACAGAGACAGAGGAGGACAGGGGGACAAAGAAAGATGATTAAAAATGAAAGTCAAGGGCAGGAGCCATAGGCTCAAGGCAGAGGCTACACAGATTTTACAATTCACTGAATTTTCTAAGTCCATAGCAGTAAGCATGTAAACCCAGTGCAGTCTCAAATAGGATTAAAAAATATATTAACAAAGCCAGTACAACTTTTTTACAAACTCAGTTCAAGGCAGTGTACAGAGTGAAAGCTTAATTGGGGAAAAATCAAGGGGAAGTTTGCAGAGCTAGCACTGAATCAGTGCACATACAGTTGGAGAGAAACTGTAGCTGGGGGGATGGTAAGTTAATTTACACAGGCTGAGCAGAACAGGCTAAATTAAAATATATAAATTAGGAGCTGAGTACAGGGATGCAGACTTACATTAAGCCGCACATCTCAGGGACTCCAGTCTCAGGCAAGTGAGACCAGCCAATCAGGGAGCTCTACACAGGCATGGAGCGAATAGCGCCACCCTGAGAAGGCACTGAAATTTAAAAGAGCAAATTGCAAGTGATGATCTGGTTCAGCAGTCATACATCCCAGAGAAACCATGGCAATTTTTTAAGCATTGTACCTTATCTATCTCTTTGGGGGTGGGCGGATCAGGCTTCTTGCACCATAGAGGTGCTATGGCTGGATCATGACCGCTGCCCGTGGGGGCAAGTGGTACCTTACCTATCTCTTTTGGGGGCAGGTGGATCAGGCTCCTTACACCATAGAGGTGCTATGGCTGGATTGACTGTAGGTTTACAAAACAATCCCAGAGCAAATGCCACTTATGTATGTGTTATCCCAGATGATATTGGCTAGACAGCCACATTTTAAAGAAAACACAATTGCACATATCCCAATAATGCAAAGCATTATGGGAAACATATGCAAATCCCCATGATGGTACAGAAGGTGGCAGTACATGAAAAAGTAATGGCTGGCATATGTTCAGCCTTGGGATTATTTACACAGGTTGTTTTTTTTTAGAGAAACAGGGTTTTTTTCCACAAGGTAATGTATGTTATATTTAAGCAATTTGTTGACGTTAGGAAGTCAGGTGTAATGAAGATGGACTGTTAGCAGAGAAAATGTGATAGCAACTTTCAGAGGGGGTTACTTTTGATAAGAGCAAGGTAGTTATGCTTGTGATAATGGGAATATTAAGAAAGTATGAGGTCTATGCAGAAGTGGAATACAAATATGCAAAGTTTCATAAGTATGTGTTCAGAGTGCAGGCAAATGTGATATGCAGGTTTGTTTTAGAAATGGGTAAAAATAGCGATACATGCAACTGATAGAAAGATAGATAATTACATAGACATGCAGGCCCTGTTCACACTACACTCAAAAAAGCTGTAATGGATTTGAACCATTACAGTCTGTAAACATTACAGTGTGTCCACACTGCCAATGAACAATGTGGATAATGGTTTGAAAACATTACAGCCTGTCCACACTGAGTGCGATAGTGTGTGTGGTCTCAACCCTGTTGTAGCAGTGCACATCCCATGGTGCACTCGGTGATGACTGCTGCATTTTGAGTTGCCCTCTTACATGTCCTATGGAGTATTGTGTGTATGACACAGTCATATTATGTAAATAACCATATTTCACTTTTATGAGACACACTTATGTTGTGGAGGTGACAGAGAGAGGTTTGAGGAAGGGGGAGATCTGTATGCTGGAATCGGGGGCTACATCAGTGAGGAGGCGGGAAGGGGAGGGAGGGAGGGAAACATGGCATCAGTTTAGCCAGTATTAGGGTGCCTGGGCACAACAGACATTCATGTACTGCTGCTGTATGGCTGAAGGCAGACCCTTTACTACTCCTTTCAGTGTTCACCACTGCTCCACTATACACAGTGCCACACGTCTATTGTCCACCATAGCAGTGCTCCATGATGCACTTAGGAGCTTCACTAATGTATGTGTTCACTACTGGCACTGCTCTGCAGGTAGTATTGCTGCCACATCACACATGGGCAGGCAGAGTACTCCCAACACTCTGCACAGTGAGAAGAGTAATCAAGGACAATACACAGATACCATCAGGAGGTGGCCAATGGGGAGGCAAGTGCAGATAGAGAGGTAGGTTAGGTGGGAACATGGGGGTACATCCGGGGGGTGTGTGCATACAACTGTCAGGTTACTATGGTATGGAGGCATCCCAATATTGCAGCCTACACTCGTGCTCCAGACTGCCATCTGCATATGTCCTGGTATCCTCCAATCTCCCTGCATGCAGTGAAACAGTGCTGCAATGCACGCAGGTATAGTGGGAGACTGGAGGCTACATGGTGGAGCATTTAGACACAATTGCAATTAAAAACTGATAAAGGTGCAAAGCTGTAAATAAGAGTGAAATAACCACGCTGGTATGCACACCACAAAGTGGATCTTGGAAGGATACAGATTGGAGATGGTTCAATTAAAGGAGTAGTCCACCTAGAATTTGCAAAAACATATGTTATGCAGAGTGTTTTGATTTGAATGTAAAGTCCTAGTGTGTCCTTCCCTCTGTCTGCTATTATGAGTTTTTTCCTAAATTAGGTTACTAGCTTTAGGGTAGTTTTGTGACCCAATACATCTCCATCACAAATGGGTGTATTGCCTTCTGCCTCCTACAATGCACCCTGTCTCATGTGACAGTGACGTAGCCAGGCCCATAGATTTAGAATATGCAGTGCTTTTTAAAATCAGTTCACAACAGCTAAGCTTTGTAACTGTTCTTATCCAGTGAGCACAAATGTCAACAGTTACAATTTAGCAGATGCTTGAGAGCAACCTAACTAGGGTTTCTGTAAGAAAACAGCTACTAAATAGCTCTAATCCACTATTTGTGTTTTTTGGGTGTGTCATGTCTAGCTAGCAGTAATATGCGTTTTCATTTTAAAATTTAATTTCATCAAACTACACACAACAATAAAAAGCACAGAAATTGCCCCAGATCATCACTGCTATAATTAGTAAAGACTATAGCAAGTTTTCTTACAGAAAACTCACTCAGTTAGTTCTAAAATATTTGCTAAACTGTAAATGTATTGTACCAGCATTCTTTTTTTTTTTTTTAGCAGGAGAGACACACTAAAGCTTGTTTACAGGTGTGACCTGGGAGCACGCGGAAGTTAAGTGATTTGCTCAGGGACACACAGTATGCATGTGGAGGCTGTGGGATTCAAACCCAGGACACCAGGGGCAGGATTCACAAAGATCCCGAAATTCCCACAGCTGCGGCAAAGCGTCGGCACCAAAGGGTGATCACTTGCAGAGCCACAGGAGTCCCGCAGCAGTGGGTATTCTCAAAGCTGGAGATGGATTATGACTGTCCCCACGATATACGGCTGCTTGCAGGAGGTGTTGCCCGGGAGATCTCGGCAGCTGCGGCTAGATGCTACAGCTAGTGGGAGCAGCTGTAACATCCTCTGCAACTGCTGTGGCTGAGAAACACAAGCAGCACAGCTGCAGGTGATTTCAGCCCACAACTACAGTTGTGGAGTGGGACTTTGGTCCCAAACGTTTTGAGAATCCTGCCCCAGGTTTGCAGCTCAGAGTCTTAGACCACCGCACTATACTGCCTCCTCTATTCTAATAGGTAGAATGGTCGGTTAGTGCTGCTTTTGCTCTGGGACATGATTTTCAATTATTTTTTTGGTTACAAATGTGAAGTATCTTTTTAATAAAGTATAAAAATATGTATGTGTGAGTTATTTAGGTTGGTGA
Organism: Neoceratodus forsteri; assembly: GCA_016271365.2. Classification (NCBI taxonomy): domain Eukaryota; kingdom Metazoa; phylum Chordata; order Ceratodontiformes; family Ceratodontidae; genus Neoceratodus; species Neoceratodus forsteri. The sequence goes on along the minus strand of JADMNL010000035.1, from coordinate 23,381,041 downwards.
ATATTTGTTTTATTATTTGAAAAAGTGGGATACGCTAAATGTGTAGTGCAATGAACCACTGTAAAATGGGATCAAATGTGCAACTGAAATAGTCACTGTCATCCTGTTGTTTTCATGCTATACCACACACAGGAGAAAAAGTGACTTTAAAGTATTTTGCAGTTTCTAGGCTGCAGTTTCATACCATACACTTCATTTGTAAAAAAAATGAAAATCATGTCACAGACCAAAATCCATACTAAATGTTAGTTCTACCTAATAGAAAGCTGGTACCTACATTTATAGTTTAGCAAATTCTTGAAATCTAACTGAGTGGGTTTTCTGTAAGAAAACAGCTAGATTCTTAACTAATTATAGCACTAATGATCTGGGCAATTACTGTGCTTTTATGTTGTATATAGTTTGATGAAATTAAAAGTTTTAAAATTAAAACATTCCTGCAAGCTAGACCTGACACACATAGAAAACAACAATAGTGAATTAGAGCTTAATTTACTAGCAGTTTTCTTACAGAAACCCCAGTTAGCTAGCTCTCAGGTGTCTGCTAATAGGCTAATTTAGGAAAAGCTCCTAATAGCAGACAGAGGGAAGGACACACTAGGACTTAACATACAAATCAAAACACTCTGCATAACATATGTTTTTGCAAATTCTGAGTGGACTACTCCTTTAAAACTGTAAGCTCAATAAAAAATATACACTGCAGCCTCTTGCAGTACTGTCATAATTCAGCTGATGCAAAATACAGAGTAAGGTGGAGGGGACAGGGTTGCAGGACAGGTCTGAATAACACCATATTCCTACCAGGAGGGACTTTCCATCTCTTTGAATGTATTTGTGAAAATGTGTGACCAGGAGAGGAATGTAAGCTACTAAATTTGTAGTGCAAGAACCATTGTAAAATGGGATCAAATGTGTAGCTGAAATAATCACTGTCATCCTGTTGTGTTCATGCTATACCACACACAGAAGAAAATGTGACTTTAAAGTATTTTGCAGTTTCTAGGCTGTAGCTTCATACCATACACTTCATTTGTAAAAAAAAAAAATGAAAATCATGTCACAGAGCAAAATCCATACTAAATGCTTGTTCTACCTAATATAAAGCTGGTACCTACATTTATAGTTTAGCAAATACTTGACATCTAACTGAGTGAGTTTTCTGTAAGAAACAGGTAGAGTCTTAACTAATTATAGTGCTAATGATCTGGGCAATTACTGTGCTTTTATGGTTGTGTATAGTTTGATGAAATTAAGTGTTAAAATTAAAACACTCCTGCAAGCTAGACCTGGCACACACAGAAAACAATAGTGAATTAGAACTTAATTTAGTAGGGGTTTTCTTACAGAAACTCCAGTTAGCTAGTTTTCAGGTATCTGCTAATAGGCTAATTTAGGAAACACTCTTTAATAGCAGACAGAGGGAGGGACACAATAGGACTTAACATACAAATCAAAACACTCTGCATAACATATGTTTTTGTAAATTCTGAGTGGACTGTGGACTATTCCTTTAAAACTGCAAGCTCAGTGAAAATTATACACTGCAGCCTCTTGCTATACTGACATGCTTCAGCTGATGCAAAATACAGAGTAAGGTGGTGGGGGCAGGGTTGGAGGAAGGTCTGAATAACATCATATACCCACCAGGGAGTACTTTTCTTCTCTTGGAATGTATTTGTGAAAATGTGTGACCCGGACAGGAATATAAGCTGAGCCAATGCTGTTTAAACAAGTGCTGTATAGGGATGCAGTTTCAGTCTTTTCCTTCTGAAGCTTAAGCTCTGATGCCCCAGGCAGCTGTGATAGTCAATTGTTCCAGCATGATAGATCCACCTCATGTCTCTCCCACATGAACCAAAAAAAAGGTGGGGTGGATCTTTAGGAGCTTTTTGGATGGAGGTGGAGGTGGGGGTGGATCTTACTCCCCCCCAAAAAAAACTAATGTTGCCTCCTACTATTCAGGTTCAAGATCTTGTACCTCCCACTTAAGAAAGAAAATAGTGCACTTGACTAACATGAAAGTGTATTTATTTGAGGGTGGAAAACATTTCTTGGAGGAGGATAAGGTGGAGGAGACTATTTACACCTTCAGTCAGTTCCACAGACAGGAAACATGACATCATTCCTTTTCTACATGCAAAACATCTGCAGGTTCTGCCTACTGCAGCCATAAAACTTCCTTTTCAACTACTTTTATGCCCTTTGCAGAACTTAATTGCCTGGAGACCTTAGCTTTTTTCCACCCTCCTGGCAACTTCCCTTGACCAACTCCCGAAGCCTCCTTATCCTCTGCCTTCCCTGTTCTCCTGTACTTCCAGTATGCAGCCATCTTTGCCCTCACCCCTTGAAGCACTTCCTTGTTCAGCCAGCATGGTTTCTTGCCTCTGCTCTTCTTACTCCTCCTGGCCCTGTTGCAGGCTACTGTGGCCTCTGTTAACCCAGTCTTTATGACTCCCCACTTTTGTTCTGCATGCATCCCTGGCCTTATATCCCTCCATCCCTCCAGTTGTACCTCTCCACAATTCCTGTGCCATTCTGGCAAAGTGTGGGTCCTCTATGGAGGCACCCGCAATGGAGACCAAGGAGGATGCTGGGAACCTCCACAAAGGAGACCCACAGGAGGGTGGCAGGGGACCCTGCAGGGGAAGGAAACAACTCCTGGTGGGGACTCCATTGTTAGGAAGGTAGAACTGGGGAGGAAGGGAGAGGGAGGTAAGGTGCCTGCCTGGCGCCATGGCTGGAGGGACAGGGCGAACCTCAGATTGCCAGAGCAGCTGCACAGGGAGGAGACTGGATGTCATTGTCCACCTATGAACAAATGACCTGGAAAAAGGATTAGAGAAGTGCAGGAAGAGTTTGTGGAATTGGGGAGGGGTCTTAGTCAAGTAGCACGCACGGTAACCTTCTCGGAGGTGCTGCCCATCTATGGTATAGGAGAGGCTAGGGTGTTCAACACCATGGGATTCAATCAGTGGTTGAAAAACTAGTGTGGAGCTCGAGGATTTGGCTTCATTGGGGACTGGGGGCCCACCTGGAGTGATGCAAGCCTATACTGGCATGATGGGCTGCATCTGTCTGGGAGGGGAATCAGGATCCTAGGTGATAGGTTTAAATGCTTCATTGTCAAGCATTTAAACTAGCCAAGGGGGGATGCTGGAAAGGAGTAGGAAAATCCTAGCACCCCCCCAAATAATCACGGTAGTAAGTGCAGCAAACACCAACATAGAGGTGTCGATAGCGAGAAGGGCAGGAGTAAATGGCGAAAGTGACAAAGGTAAGAAGGACAGGGATGGGGCAAAAGGAGTAAGTCCATCAGGAAATGGAGGTTAATGAGTGCCAAAGCCTGTAGTCTGAGCAACAAGCTTCCTGAGCTGGTGGCCTTGATGGAAGAGGGATGCCTGGATATCATAGCAGTCACAGAAACATGGTACACAGAGAACCATGACTGGGATGTTAACATACCAGATTACATAACCTACAGGAGAGACAGGCAGGGGAGAAGAGGGGAGGAGTAGCTCTCTATGTAAAGGAAGGGATAAAAGCAACTGAACAAAAGAGTAAACAGGGAGGAGGAGGAGGCACTGTGGGTCACCTTGGAGACTGGAAAGGCACCACAATCTGCACAGGGTTGTGTACAGACCCCCATGTCAGGGGAGGAATGGACAAGTATATGATAGAAGGCATTCTTAGAATGGCAGAGAAAGGAGATACTGTTGATGGAGACCTGAATATGCCAGATGTTAACTGGAGCACATTTGCTGCAGCCACATCCAGAAGCAGGGCCATTCTTGATGCCCTACAGGTGGCAGGCCTCAGACAGCTAGTTTTGGAACCCACTCATGAGGGAGCAATCTTAGACCTCGTATTCTCAAACGAGGACAGTGAGAGGATCTCAGATCTAGAAGTGGGTTGCCATCTGGGAACAAGTGACCATCAAACAGAGTGGTTCACGTTAAACTCAGCTACAGAGTCAAGCCATACAAAAATGAGGGTACTGGACTTCAGGAGGGCTGATTTTGGAAAGATGGGAGAGTGCCTCAGAAAAGCACTAGCAAACAGGCTAGAAGGAGATGTGGAGCAACAATGGGGAATCATCAAAACTGCCATCACAGAGGCAACAAGCCTTTGTGTTAAGCAAATAAACAAATCAAAATGAAATAAAAAGCCACTATGGTTCTCAAAAGAGGTGGCTGTGAAAGTCAGGAAGAAAAATATAGCATTCCGGAAGTATAAGGAAACACAGAAGGAGCAGGACAGAGAGCTATGCCAGTTAAGGCAGAAGGAAGCAGGAAGGGAAGTCAGAATAGCAAAGGCCCAAACTGAAGAAAAGATAGCCAACTCAGTTAAGAAGGGGGATAAAACCTTTTATAGGTACATCAGCGAGCGTAGAAAGACAAAGAGAGGGATAGTGAGGCTGAATAGAATGAACGGTGGGTGGGCAGAGGGGACAGTGAAAAAGCAGGGATACTGAACGAATATTTCTGCTTAGTATTCACAAAGAGGAGGGAAGTGCCTAATCCAATTAACAGAAGCACTCTTGATAGGGGGTCGATCCAGTACTTTCACAGAAGAAAGGGTTGTGCAAGAACTCCTAAAACTGAAGGTGGACAAAGCAATGGGTCCTGATGGAATTCACCCAAATTCTAAAAAAATTAAGGGAGGAACTAGTGAAACCACTGGCTACTCTTTTAACAAATCATGGGAGGATGGTGTGGTACCCGAGGACTGGAGGAAGGCAGATGTGATTCCCTTCACAAAAGTGGGACTAAGACAGAGGCAGAAAACTACAGACCTGTCAGTCTGACCTCTGTGGTAGGAAAGTGATGGAGTCACTTCTGAAGGAAGAATAGTTGAGTACCTAGAGGTCAGTGGAGCACAGGACCCAAGGCAGCATGGGTTCACAGTGGGAAGGTCATGTCAGACGATCTAACAGATTTCTTTGACTGGGTGACCAAAATAGTAGACCAGGGAGGTGCTGTGGACATGGCCTCCTAGATTTTAAAGGCATTTGACACAGTCCAGCACAAAGATTAATAGTCTAATTAACCAGCCTGGGAGTGGGTCCCAGGGTGGTAGCCTGGGTAAAACATTGGCTGCACAACAGGACACAGAGGGTAATTGTAAATGGAGTCCTCTGAAGAAAGAGGGTTACCAGTGGGGTACACGTGAGGTTCAGTATTGGGTCCAGTCCTTTTTAATGTCTTCATCAGTGACATTGCAGAGGGACTGGAAGGAAAAGTATGCCTTTTGCAGATGACACAAAGATCTGCAACAGGGTTGATACAAGGAGGCGTGGAAAGGATGAAAGGGACTTGGCAAAGTTGGAGGAATGGCCAGAAGTATGGCAGCTAGGATTCAACGCAAAGAAGTGCAAAATAATGCACCTGGGAAACAAGAACCCAGGGGAAGAATACACAATGGGTGGGGAGGTAGTAACAACAACAAAAAAGGAAAGGGACCTGGGGGTAATCATATCAGATGACTTTAAGGTTAGCAAGCAATGTGAGAAGGCAGTAGGGAGGGCTGGGGGTATACTGGGAAGTATACAGAGAGGCATAATCAGCAGAAAACAGGAAGTTGTTATCCCTCTGTACAGACAGTTGGTGAGACCCCATCTGGAGTACTGTGTCCAGTTCTGGAGACCCCATCTCCGCAAGGACAGAGACAGGATAGAGGTAGTCTAGAGGAGGGCAACTAAAATGGTGCAGGGTCTGCAAGAGAAGCTGTATGAGGAGAGACTAAAGGGGCTTAATATGTATACCCTTGAGGAAAGAAGGGAGAGGGGGAACATGATAGAAACTTTTAAGTACCTCAGTGGCATCAACAAAGTCCAAGATGGTAACATCTTTCAGAAAAAGAGACATGCAAGAACAAGGGGACACAATTTAAAGATAGAAGGAGGGCGGTTCAGGGGCAATGTGAGGAAGTATTATTTCACAGAGAGGGTAGTGGATGCGTGGAACAGCCTTTCTGAGGAGGTTGTGGGGCCTAAAACTGTGGAAGAATTCAAGAATGCATGTGACAGACATAAGGCAATTCTTGTGGGGGTAGGAAGAAATAGGCTGTTGGTTAACTAGGATCTGCGGCCTATCCTGTAGGTAGGGAAATGGGTAGACTAGATGGGCTAAGCGGTCCTTATCTGCCGTCAAAGTCTATGATTCTATGTTTCTATGTTTCTATATCCTGGAGTCTTCCTTGCAGTATTGCTCCCATCCTCCAAAGTCCACCCTAATAAAGTCTACCACCTTAGTGCCTCTTCCTTCTGTCTTCCTGCCAAGCGCGACAACAAGCCACACTGTTTGGTGGTCATTACCTGCTAGTGGGTCCTCCACCCTTACCTTCCTCACCACCTCCCCATTTGTCACTACTAGGTCCAGAGTGCTACCAAGCCTTGTAGGCCCACTTACCAATTGCATGAGAAGGCCGTCCTGGAATGCATCAAGAAGCACCTGCTCCCTGGTACTGCTAGTGATGGGTGCTCCAGTCAACCCAAGGTAAGTTAAAATGCCCCACTATTAGAAGTTGGGATAGCAGATAAGGACCACAAGGCCCATCCAGTCTGCCCATTCCTTTTTCTACCTTATAAATGTGCCATCGGCCTTCGCTCTGTCAGTGGCCTATCTATTCATACTCATTTGTATTGCTCCCTTATGCCTATCCCATGCCTGTTTGAAGCCCTGCACTGTATTCATAGCCACCACTTCTTGTGGTAAGCCATTCCATGCATCCACCACCCTTTCTGTGAAAAAGAATTTCCTCACATTCCCCCTTAATCGGCCCCCCTCTAATCTCATGCTGGGTCCTCTTGTCCTGCTATTTTTCTTATATTTAAACATGTTAGACTCTTTCACCTTGTTAATGCCCTTAAGGTGTTTGAATGCCTCGATCATATCACCTCTCTCCTCCTTTGCTCAAGGGTATACATATTGAGCTCTGTTAATCTGTCCTCATATGTCTTCTGATGCAGTCCTTCACCATTTGGTGCTCTTCTCTGGACTGCCTCAATTTGGTTAATGTCCTTGTGAAGGTGTGGCACTCAATACTGCACGCAGTACTCCAGATGAGGCCTAACAGTGTCTTGTAAAGAGGATTATTACCTCCCTCTTACGACTTGTGATACCCTACTAATACACCCTAACACCCCCTAGCCTTACCTACTGCTTTAGAGGTCTGCTTGGATGATTTCAGGTCATCAGTGATGATGATGCCCAAGTCTCTTTCTTCCTTTGTGACTGCTAGCAACTCCTCCCAGCCTATAGGTGGCTTCAGGGTTTCTCTTCCCTATGTGCATGATTTTGCACTTCTTTGCATTAAATCCCAGTTGCCACTCTTCTGACCATTTTGCTAGTTTATCCAGATCTCTTCTCATTCTGCCCACCCCATTTGGATCATCTACTCTGTTGCAGATCTTGGTGTCATCTGCAAACAGACAAGCCTTACCCTCTAGTCCATCTGCAAGGTCACTAATGAAGATGTTGAAGAGGACTGGCCCCAGGACTGATCCCTGAGGTACCCCACTTGTGACTTGCATCTCTTCTGACTGTATACCATTTACCACCACTCTCTGTTTTCTGCCCATCAACCAGTTTGCCACCCAGTTGACCAAATTCTGACCCACCCCGAGCCTACCCAGCTTATTTATCAATCTTCTATGTGGAACAGTGTCAAAAGCTTTGCTGAAGTCAAGGTAGGTGACATCAACTGCTCCCCCTTGGTCCACCACTCTGGTTACCCAGTCAAAGAAATCTATGAGATTAATTTGACAGGACCTTCCTTTTGTAAACCCATGCTGTCTTGGATCCTGTGCCCCTATGGATTCCAGGTGTTGCACTATCCTTTCCTTAAGTGCCTCCATAATCTTGCCCACTACTGAGGTAAGACTGACTGGTCTGTAGTTCCCGCCTCCTCCCTGCTACCACTCTTGTGGGTGGAATCACATGAGCCTTCTCCAGTCTTCTGGGACCTCTCCTGTGCTCAGAGACTCACTAAACAGTTCTGCTAATGGCTCTGCTAGTTCCACCTTTAGCTCCTTAAGTAGCCTGGGATGTATGCCATCAGGTCCCATTGCCTTATCCACCCTGAGCTTAGCAAGCTCTTGTAGGATCCTTTCTTTGTGAAGGGTAGTGCTCACCTCCCTCCCCTTGTGTCCATGATGCTGAGCTGTGGGCCCTGCCCTACCTTCTCTTCAGTAAATACTGAGCAAAAGTATCTATTTAGGATAGATGCCTTTACAGGGTCCTCCTCCTCACATGCTCCCTTTTTCCCCATTAAGCTTAGCAATACCCCTCTGGACTTTCTCCTTTCACTAATGTATCTATAGAAAGTCTTGTCACCTTCTTTTACTGTTAAGTGCTAGTGTTTCCTCAGTTTGGGACTTGCCTGCCTTACGCTTCCCTGCTTCCCTTAGGGCAGTTTGGTATGCCTCCTATCTTCATCCGCTGTGTTCCTTATATTTCCTGAAGGCCAGCCTTTTGGCTCTGACCTTTTCTGTTACTGTATTTGAGAACCAAAGTGGTTTTCTTCTTTTGCACTTCCTTTTCTGTCTAACACAATGGGATGTTGCTTCAAGTATTGCATCCTTAATGCTTGCCCACTTTGCCTGTACCCCCTCACCTGTGTTTCTTTTTGCCAAGGCTAGCTTAACTCTGTTGGCCATCTTATCAAAGTCAGCTCCTCTGAAGTCCCATATTTTTGCCTTGAAATGGGATGATTTAGATGTAGTAGCCAAATTGAACCATACCATGTGATGGTCACTGGCCCCCAGGTGACCTTCTACCTGGAGATCTGTGATCCCTTCCTTGTTAGTCAGTACTAGATCTAGGATAGCCCTGTCTCTTGTGGGTTGCTGTACCAGTTGTTTGAGGCCCTCCCCTGCAGGAATCTACTATGTGTCTAGTTCTGCAGATGTTCCTGCTGGTATTGACCAATCTGTATCCGGCATGTTGAAAGTCTCCATTATCAGAACCTCCTCTTTAGCTGTCATGTTTGTATATCTTCTAACAGTAATGTGTCTATGTCCTCCCCTGGTCTGGGGACTGTAGACAACCCAGTTCTTATGGCTGTCCCATTTCCTGTTTCAGGGTGACCCACAGTTCTTCTGGCTCCTTATGTGTATTCTGAATTTCTGTAGCTTCGATATTTTCATTGACATACAGGGCCACTCCTCCCCCCCTTTTTGCACCTCAGTCTCTTCTGAACAATACATAGCCAGGTACTGAAGTATCCCAAGTGTGGTTACTGGTAAACCATGTCTCATTAATTGCTACTATGTCCAGTTTAGCCTCTGACATTATTTCCTGCATGTCTGGGATCTTATTTCCCAGGCTGTGAGCATTTGTGTACATGATTTTCCATTGGCCAGATTTTGGTGTGTTAGTTGTTGGGTGGGGTTTGGCATTACCCCTGTGCATCGTATGGGGAGACAAACCTTTTTTCTTACCTGGTGATGCAAATGAACTACAAACATGCTGAATCCTGTTTGACCACTAGCTGAGGGGAGGGTGTTCTTCCATTCGATGTATGGGGTGCACCTCTCCCCATTTGCTAGTTTAAATATTCTGCAAAGGCGTCAAACTTCTGCCCCAATGCACTGACTCCCTCCTTAGTCAGATGCAGTCCATCAAATTTAAAGAACTTTCACTCCCAGAACTGTTGCCAGTTCCCTACAAATCTGTGTCCTTTTTCCTGGCACCAGCCCTTGAGCCGCATGTTTAGCTCCCCTATCTCCCCTTCTCTGATCTTCCATCCATCTGCTCCCCTCTCACAGACTGGCAGGATCTCAGAGAAGGAGATGCCGGATGAAATAGATGATAGTTTGTCACCCAGCCTGGTCAGGTGTTCCTTGGTCTCCACAACTGACCAGCTGGCAAGATCGTTAGTCCCTATGTGTACTAGGACATCAATGTTTTCTCCTGCTTTGTGAACAATTTTAGCAATGCGGTCAGTGTCTCTCCATGCTGATGTACCTGGGAGACATCTGACCATTACCCTTGGCTGGAGATGGGTATCAACTCCCCGAATCATGGAGTCTCCTATTATCAGAAGATTTTGAATTTCCTTTTTGCTTTTTTTGTTTTGGTTCCTGATTTGGATGAGTTTTGTTGTGCTATCTCCTGTGCTGCAGTGTCCTGCTCTGCAGTGTCTTCTGCCTCTTTGTTTGATTTCAGAGATAGAGGCAGATACCTGTTTGTAGTGTTTATATGGTTTTTTCAGGTAATATGTTGGAGAGCAGAGAGTGATTGGGCACCCGATTTGCCCCGCCTAACCACCTGCCAACCTCCTGGACCACCTACCCTCTGCGGTCGAGGTTTTTCTGTTGGATGCTGAGGAAATGGCGGGTGGTTCTTATAATGTATTTCCTCTTGAATATGAAATTTGTGGCGTGCAATCTCTGTCCATGCTGCCTGGAGCTGAGCCCTAAGATCTCCAAAGGCCCAGCATGTAGGACAGTGTCCTAAATCCTGTAAGACTGTCCTTCTGAAAATTGCTCCACAGTACCTGCAATTAATTATATCCATTCCAGATAAGTTGCTGGGTTTATAACCTAGTCAGAGTAATTAGAAGGAAAAAAAGGAAAAAAAATGCAAGTAATGGTTTGATTGTGTTTTGTTTAACTTGTTATAACAAGTTAAATTACTAGTGCCCTGTAAATGAGCTCACCTTGTGGAGGCCCCACTGATCCACCCCTTCCTGCTCTGCCACAGGAAATGTCACAACTGTGGTACTCTATAAAAGGAGTGTAGTGTAGGGTGGTTGGGGATGGGGCTGTGTGGCTGGGCCCTTCCTCTGCTGAAAAAGAAGAACCATGGACGAAAGAACAAGGAGGTAAGAGCAGAAACAATCACTCAACAACAAATGCAGTAACCCTGAAAGCTTATCCTAATGTTAGATAAAACTGTAAATCCTGCAAAGCACCACCTGTAATAATTTCAGAGAAGATATACGCTGTAAGAAACACTTTGCTACAGAGTAAAATAAAGCATTGAAATGTTAGCAACAAACAGTAGCAATCCCTGTGTGTAAAAAATAAAAACAGCACCACACAGTAAATATGCTTAGCCAAAATAAGTCTTAATCCTTTTCCCTTGCTCTGGTAAGTTTCTCTACTCTGCCTTTCAAGCAGTCTTAGAAGGAAAGAGCTCAGGTGAAGCTAGGTGCCTTGGCCAGCAAACCAAGTCTTCTACCTCCAAGTAATCAACTAACCTGACTTTTTAACCCTTCTTTCTGTTGGAAATTACAGACAGTTTGCCAGCTCCACCCCCCACATATACACCTAATCCTTTGGAAGAGCTGTGGGAGGAAAGCAATTAGCTCCTTCAATGTGAGAAGGAGACTGAAACACCTCTGAAACAACAAACCTTTTCAACAAACAAACAAAAAAAAAACAAGAATAAAATAAGACACAGTGTCAAACAGTAATTTTGCTTAGCCCAATGATAAAAAAGTCACAAAAATGTAAGCTCCACCTGTAATACAGTAATTTCAGAGAAGATATACCCTGTAAGAAACACTTTGCTACAGAGAAAAATAAAGCAGTAACAGAAGATATACCTTGCAAAAGACAATTTGAATCAGAAGATTACAGCAGTAATCTGTTAGCACACACCTGTAGGCACACCTTGTACTAGTGCAGAAGAAGGTATACCAGCAACAACAATTTGAATCAGAGAAAAATAAAGCAATGAAATGTTAGCAACAAACAGTAGCAATCCCTGTGAGTAAAATATAAAAACACCACACAGTAAATCTGCTTAGCCAAAATAAGTCTTAATCCTTTTCCCTTGCTCTGGTAAGTTTCTCTACTCTGCCTTTCAAGCAGTCTTAGAAGGAAAGAGCTCAGGTGAAGCTAGGTGCCTTGGCCAGCAAACCAAGTCTTCCCACACTCAACCTTCTACACACCTTCCTTATCTGCTCTGACAACTCCCCAACCAGTTCCCCGGATCGGGCTGGTGGTCTGTACACCACTCCCAGGGTCAGCTTTCTCCCCTTGGAGAGCAGGAGCTGCACCCAAAGCACCTCTGTCCTCTCTTCTTCTCCCTCATCCCTTATGCATTTAATTCCTTCCCTCACATAGAGTGCAACCCCCTCTTCCAACCCCATGATACCTCCTGTATATCCTGTATTCCAGGATTGCCCAGTCTCAGTCGTAGTACTCTGTGGCCCAAGTCACTGTCACTGCAGCAATGTCCACCTTCCCCTCTGAAAGGCACGCTGAAGCTCTGCAGTTTTGTTCCCCAGGCTTCTTGCACTGAGAGAGACCACCTTCCACCCATACCCCTCCTTCTCCTCACTATTCTCCTCCTTGGCCTGTGTCCCTCCTCCCGGTAGTCTGCACCCTTTGTCCTCCTTATTCTTATTGGGTGGTGGTGCCTTCTGTATTACACCTCAGACCACTCTTTCCATCCCCTCCCAGGGTTACTGTGCCTCTGCCTTTACCTATATCTAGGGGGGTAAGCTCATTAGGCTCCCCTGTCCAGATCCTTCTACTAACCTCAGTCTTTTGGCTACCCCCTCACTAGTTTAAATCCACCTTACTAGAGATATAAGTCTCTAATCCAGCCTTTAATGCTCCTCTCCCCTTCCTGCTCAAGTGTACCCTGTCCCCCGCATACAAGTCACTATTTCTCCAGACCCTACCCCAGTTAGTCACTAACCCATAATTTTTGGTGTGCCACCAATCCCTGTGCCCCTTGTTGAACTCCTCAATCCTACCGTTCCACCCCATGTTTACACATGGTACAGGGAGTAACTCTGAGAATTCCACCAACTCCCCCACCCTTCACCTGGAGAAACAGAATGAGCGAGTGACAGAGGAGCAGCGAGCGAGCTCAATGGAGCTCTGTCAGGACTGCTGTGGATTTCTTTGTGGGCAGAAAAAGGTGCCAACATAGGCAGGAGCCCAGTACAAAAGGACAACCTGCAGTGCCGGGAGAAACAGAACGAGTGAGTCAGTGAGAGAGGGGGAGTGAGCGAATTCAATGGAGCTCGTCATGACTGCTGCAGATTTTTTCTGCCCACAAAGAGGCTCACAGCTGACCTGACAGAGCTCCATTGAGCTCGCTCATTCACCCTCTCTCACTCACTCCTTTAATTTCTCCCAGCCCTGTAGGCTGCCCTTTTCTACTGGGCTCCTGCCTATGTTGGCACCTTTTTCTGCCCACAAAGAAATCCACAGCAGTCCTGACAGAGCTCCATTGAGTTCACTCGCTGCCCCTCTGTCACTCGCTCATTCTGTTTCTCCAGGTGCTGCAGGCTGCCCTTTTGTACTGGGCTCTTGCCAGCATTGGCACCTTTTTCTGCCCACAAAGAAATCCGCAGCAGTACCTACAGAGCTCCGCTGAGCTCGCTCACTCCTCCTCTCTCACTTGGTCATTTCGTTTCTCCTGGCACTGCAGGCTGCCCTTTTGTACTGGACTCCTGCCTGCGTTGGCTCATTTTTCTGCCTACAAAGAAATCTGCAGCAGTCTTGACATAGCTCAGTTGATCTCGATCACTCCTCCCTCTCACTCGCTCAATCTTAATCTGTCCCAAACACTGATTTCCCACAGTGACTGAGCTATTCTGCACCAGAAGTGCAAAAACACATTTTGGCCAGGATGTGAAAAAATGAAAGCTGTACTGTTCATAAGGAGGTGTGAAAAAATGTCAGTGTTGAAAACATGGAGTGAAAATATTACAAATTTGCAAAATTACAAGGGTGTGTGGAAACCGTGCAACGCACACTTGTTAGAGAGTCATTTTATAGACTTTTGTCACCAAATTTTCAACACAGGCATTTTAGGACCTCTGCTCATGAACAGTGTCACTGTCATTTTCTCAATCTATCTCAAAAACTGATTTCCCACAGCGACCGCACTATTCTGCGCTGGGAGTGGGAAACACATTTTGGCCAGGATGTGTAAAATGACAGCTGTGCTGTTCATAAGGAGGTGTGGACAAATGCCAATGTTGAAAATCTGAAGTGAAAATATTACAAATTCGCAAAGTTACCAGTGTGCATGGAAACTGCGCAATGCACGCTTGTAAAACAGTCAGTTTTGGGATTTTTTTCTCCAAATTTGCAACATAGGACTTTTGAGAGCCCACCTCATGAACAGTGGCACTGTCGTTTCCTTAATCAGTCCCAAAAGGTGATTCTGCACAGTGACCGCAAAATCACCTTTTGTGACCAAATAACGCAATGACAGTGACTGAATTCATGAGGAGGCATCCCAAGAACACCATGTTGAAAATTCTGTGCCAAAATTCCCCAAAATGCCTGAGCATTTATTCAGTTCGCGGTCAGCTTTGAAGAGTGAGACGTGTTCCTGGTCCGCTGAAAATCATCATGCTGGGCTCTATAGGTAAGTATGGGGTGAGGGGGGTGTGGGGAGGCAGGGTGTGCAGATGGTGGGCACGGGTTGGGGGAGGTGCAGCGGACTCTACGAGGGACCATTTTCTGTTTTACATGTTAAAGACTTTTGGCACACTGGGGTGGACTCCCATTGTGCCACCTGAGTGTTCCTTTGGGGGGGCTATAGCTGACGGGGGAATTGGGCATCCCCATTGGCACATACCAAGTGGGGGAAGAGCCAAGAGGGACTGGGCACCCCCCTCAGCACATACATTTTTTGGGTGGGACATTATGCTGATGGGGAGTGGGCTCCCCCATCAGAAAATTTACTGGGAAGGGTGGGGACTGAAAACATCAGGGATTGGACTCCCCCATTGGCAAATAAAGACTGTTGGGGGTGCTCATGATGCTGAGGGGGATTGGGCACCCCCTTGGCACACAACAAATGTGGGAGGGGTCACAGTCTGCCAACAGGGAGTGGGCTCCCCATCAGCAAATGAACTAGTGGGGGCACCACAGCAAGGTACCACCCTGCAATGATGGGTCATTCCCTCATTGCAGCATAATGTCTGATGCTGCAATGATGAGGCGGTCCCTGATTGCAGCAGTGAAAATTTTTCAACTTGGTGGCACTTTTGCAGAACCAGTGTCATCAAGACACTGGACCTGCATTGGTCCACCAGTGCCAAGCCCTGAAATGCAGTGCCCCCATTGGCTGCCAGAGTGCTGCACCACCATAGTCCGCTTCTCTCCTAAGCTGCCGCATAATGTTTCTTATGCATGCACGCAAGCAAACATAAAAAGGAAGGCATAATGACACTATACAGGTTATTGTTGAGACCTTATCTGAAGTACTGCGTCCAGTTCTGGAGGCCTCATTTCAGGAAGGACATAGACAGGGTGAAGACAGTCCAGAGATGGGCAAAAAAAATGGGACAGAGCCTGCACCACATGTCATATGAGGAGAGGCTACTGGAACTCAAAATGTACACCCTGGAGGAGAGGAAGGAGAAACATAGAAACATAGACTTTGACAGCAGATAAGGACCGCTTGGTCCATCTAGTCTGCCCATTTCCCTACCTACAGGATAGGCCGTAGATCCTAGTTAACCAACAGCCTATTTCTTCCTACCCCCCACAAGAATTGCCTTATGTCTGTCCCATGCATTCATGAATTCTCCCACAGTTTTAGGCCCCACAACCTCCTCAGAAAGGCTGTTCCATGCATCCACTACCCTCTCTGTGAAATAATACTTCCTCACATTGCCCCTGAACTGCCCTCCTTCTATCTTTAAATTGTGTCCCCTTGTTCTTGCAAGTCTCTTTTTCTGACAGATGCTACCCTCTTGGACTTTGTTGATTCCACTGAGGTACTTAAAGTTTCTATCATGTCCCCCTCCTTCTTTCCTCAAGGGTATACATATTAAGCTCCTTTAGTCTCTCCTCATATGGCTTCTCTTGCAGACCCTGCACCATTTTAGTTGCCCTCCTCTGGACTACCTCTATCCTGTCTATGTCCTTTGGAGATGGGGTCTCCAGAACTGGACACAGTACTCCAGATGGGGTCTCACCAACTGTCTGTACAGAGGGATAACAACTTCCTGTTTTCTGCTGCTGATGCCTCTCCTATACATCCCAGTATACCCCAGCCTCCCTACTGCCTTCTCACATTGCTTGCTAACCTTAAGGTCTTCTGATACGATTACCCCAGGTCCTTTCCTTTTTGTTGTTGTTACTACCTCCCACCCATTGTGTATTCTTCCCTGGTTCTTGTTTCCAGGTGCATTATTTGCACTTCTTTGCATTGAATCCTAGCTGCTATACTTGACCATTCCTCCAACTTTGCCAAGTCCCTTTTCATCCTTTCCACGCCTCCTTGTGTATCAACCCTGTTGCAGATCTTTGTGTCATCTGCAAAAGGCATCTTTCCTTCCAGTCCCTCTGCAATGTCACTGATGAAGACATTAAAGGACTGGACCAATACTGAACCCTGCAAATTTTAGTAGTAACCTCTCTTTCTTCAGAGTGGACTCCATTTACAATTACCTTCTGTGTCCTGTTGTGCAGCCAATGTTTTACCAGGCTACCACCCTGGGACCCACTCCCAGGCTGGTTAATTTGACTATTAATCTTTTGTGTGGGACTGTGTCAAATGCCTTGCTAAAGTCTAGGTAGGCCATGTCCACAGCCCCTCCCTGGTCTACTACTTTGGTCACCCAATCAAAGAAATCTATTAGATTCATCTGACATGACCTTCCCACTGTGAACCCATGCTGCCTTGGGTCCTGTGCTCCACTGACCTCTAGGTACTCAACTATTCTTTCCTTCAGAAGTGACTCCATCACTTTCCCTACCACAGAGGTCAGACTGACAGGTCTGTAGTTTCCTGCCTCTGTCTTCGTCCCACTTTTGTGAAGGGGAATCACATCCACCTTCCTCCAGTCCTCGGGTACCACACCATCCTCCCATGAGTTATTAAAAGAGTAGCCAGTGGTTTCACTAGTTCCTCCTTAATTCTTTTAGAATTTGGGTGAATTCCATCAGGACCCATTGCTTTGTCCACCTTCAGTTTTAGGAGTTCTTGCAGAACCCTTTCTTCTGTGAAAGGACTGGGATCGACCCCCTATCAAAAGTGCTTCTGTTAATTGGATTAGGCACTTCCCCTCCTCTTTGATGAATACTGAGCAGAAATATTCATTCAGTATCCCTGCTTTTCACTGTCCCCTCTGCCCACCCACCGTTCATTCTATTCAGTCTCACTATCCCTCCCTTTGTCTTTCTACGCTCGCTGATGTACCTATAAAAGGTTTTATCCCCCTTCTTAACTGAGTTGGCTATCTTTTTCTCAGTTTGGGCCTTTGCTATTCTGACTTCCCTCCCTGCTTCCTTCTGTCTTAACTGGTACAGCTCTCTGTCCTGCTCCTTCTGTGTTTCCTTATACTTCCGGAATGCTATATTTTTCTTCCTGCCTTTCACAGCCACCTCTTTTGAGAACCATAGAGGCTTTTTCTTTCATTTTGATTTGTTTATTTGCTACACACAAAGGCTTGTTGCCTCTGTGATGACAGTTTTGATGATTCCCCAAAGTTGCTCCACACCTTCTTCTAGCCTGTTTGCTAGTGCTTTTCTGAGGCACTCTCCCATCTTGCCAAAGTCAGCTCTCCTAAAGTCCAGTACCCTCACTTTTGTATGGCTTGACTCTGTAGCTGAGTTTAACGTGAACCACACTGTTTGATGGTCACTTGTCCCCAGATGGCAACCCACTTCTAGATCTGAGATCCTCTCACTGCCCCCGTTTGAGAGTATGAGGTCTAAGATTGCTCCCTCATGAGTGGATTCTGAAACTAGCTGTCTAATGCCTGCCACCTGTAGGGCATCAAGAATGGCCCTGCTCTTGGATGTGGCTGCAGCAAATGTGCTCCAGTTAACATCTGGCATATTCAGGTCTCCCATCAATAATATCTCCCCTTTCTCTGCCATTCTAAGAATGCCTTCTATCATATCTTTGTCCATTCCCTCCCCCTGACATGGGGGTCTGTACACAACCCCTGTGCGGATTGTGGTGCCTTTTCCAGTCTCAAGGTGACCCACAGTGCCTCCTCTCCTCCCTGTTTACTCTTTTGTTCAGTTGCTTTTATCCCTTCCTTCACAGAGAGCTACTCCTCCCCCTCTTCTCCCCTGTAGGTTATGTACCCTGGTATGTTAACATCCCAGTCATGGTTCTCTGTGTACCATGTTTCTGTGACTGCTACGACATCCAGGCATCCCTCTTCCATCAAGTCCACCAGCTCAGGGAGCTTGTTGCCCAGACTACGGGCATTGGTACTCATTACCCTCCATTTCCTGATGGCCTTACTCCCTTTTGCCCCATCCCTGTCCTTCTTACCTTTGTCACTTTCTCCATTTACCCCTGCCCTTCTCCCTATCGACACCTCTATGTTGGTGTTTGCCACACTTACTACCGTGATTATTTGGGGGCTAGGATTTCCCTGATCCTTTCCAGTGCCTCCCCCCTTGGCTAGTTTAAAAGCTTGCCAATGAAGCATTTAAACCTATCACCTAGGATCCTGGTTCCCCTCCTGGACAGATGCAGCCCATCATGCCAGTATAGGCTTGCATCACTCCAGGTGGACCCCCAGTCCCCAGTGAAGCCAAATCCCTGAGCTCCACACCAGTTTTTCAACCACTGATTGAATCCCATGGTGCAGAACACCCTAGTCTCTCCTATGCCATAGATGGGCAGCACCTCCGAGAAGGTTACCATGCATGCTACTTGACTAAGGCCCCTCCCCAATTCCACAAACTCTTCCTGCACTTCTCTAATCCCTTTCTTAGCCAGGTCATTTGTCCATAGGTGGACAATGACATCCAGTTCCCTCCACTGTGCAGCTGCTCCAGCAATCCTGAGGATACGCGACCTGTCCCTCCAAGCCATGGCGCCAGGCAGGCACCTTACCTCCCTCTCCCTTCCTCCCCAGTTCTACCTTCCTAACAATGGGTCCCCACCAGGAGTTGTTTCCTTCCCCTGCAGGGTCCCCTGCCACCCTCCTGTGTGTCTCCTTTGTGGAGGTTCCCAGCATCCTCCTTGGTCTCCACTGCGGGTGCTTCCATAGAGGAACCACACTTTGCCAGAATGACATAGGAATTGTGCAGTGGTACAACTGGAGGGATGCACCTCTGTTCCACCACGCTCACCCTCCCCTGAGCCCACTGTGGTCCAACCGCTCCTCTTTCTTGGCAACCTCTGAGGCAACGGCAGTGGCACTGGTGGTCCCTGGATGGAAGAGGAGGTCCCACAAATCCTGGTCAACTCAGCCTGGAGATGAGCAACCTCCTCCCTCAGCCCAGAGAGGTGCCTGCAGATGGGACAACACCGCATCCTCCAGAACGTCTCCCGGAAGACTGCTGCTCCACAGCCACTGCACTGCACCACTCCAATCATGTCTTATTTCTGGCCCCTTAATCCTTACTCTTTCCTCTGTTTTTTTTTTTCTTTCTCCCCTTACTTTCTGCCTGTGTGCCCTTTAAGCTCCTGATTGTCCTGTTCTGAGACAAGAATATCCTATATTTCTCAGGAGAGGGGATACAAAGGCAGAGGCCTTCAAGTACCTCGAGAAATAATAAGGGCCTAGGTACAGGAGGGCAGCATCTTTCAGAACTGAAACTGCTCAAAAAATCAAGAGGGTATGACATGAGACTGGAAGGGTGTAGACTGAGGGACAACATGAGGAAGTACTTTTTCATAGAAAGGGTGGTGGATACTTAGAATGACCTGCCCCCGGAGGTGCTGGGACAAACACAATTGGAGGATATTAACAGGCATGGGATCAATATGAGGGATCCCAAGAGTGGGGAAGGAGAGACAGCAGCAGTAGACCAAATGGGTCAGTGGCAGCTAATTACATGTAGGATATTCAGGCAGACTGGATGGGCCTGGTGGTCCTTATCTGCTGTCAGTTTCTATGTTTGTAAACCTGGAGACCTTGGTTTGAATCCCATCAGCCCATGCTTGCATTCTGTGTGACCCTGAGCAAGTCACTCAACTTCTTTATGCTCCCATTTAAAATGTAAATATGTCACAGTGTTGCCTGCACATGCTTCTGCAGACTAGTAGCACACCACCTTGATTTGCTTACATCTATGATTGCTGACATGGCAAAAGATCATCAACTTTTAAGAACCTAAAAATCATTTTTCTTGCCTTAAGAGTGAAATAAAGCAAAAAGAAAGTCATGTGTCTTGATGTTTTGGCTTCTCCTAACTGCCCAACAAATTATTTTAATTATTGTTAAGACTTACTGCTGCTTTAAGTACCTAATCTGTATTGGGAAGACTATCAGAAAAAAACATTTTCTGCCCTGAGCCAGAAACAATAGGTGTGAGAAAAGGTGTGACTTGTACCATTTAGCTAAATGGACAATTAACTGCAAAGCATACTTTTGAATAGCACACCATGTTTCCATCAAGAAATACTTTCAGTCTGAATGGGACTGGAAATATTGCATAGAGTTTAGCGTAACGAGCTGTGAATGAGCTTGCTACATCCAGCAGACCTGTGTTTTATTCCCATAGCCTCCACTTGCATTGCTTTGTGACTCTGAGCAAGTCACTTAACCTTTCCAATGCTCTCAGGTCACACATGAAAACAGGCAGTTGTGCCTAGTGGGCTTTATCCAGTTACCAAAGAATAAATAAATGGAATTTGATTCAAAGATTGGATGAGTTTGGGTAACTCTTCAAATTACACTTGAAAACATATTTCTCAACCTCTCAGCATTACAAATCACAGTACTGGCCTTCAAAAATCATAGCACAGGGCCAGAATGTGTAGCACATTCTTATTTCAAACAATATTATATCTACAAATAGTGAGCCACAAATAGTGATAAGGAATGTTTCTATGAACCTGGTTCAATGATTCATACTTTCTGTGTCCGGAAATAGCTCTAACATTATGAGGAACATCAGTAAACATGTGATGAGCAAGGGTAAATTTGAGTGTGAAAATCATAGCACTATGCAGAATTAATAGCAGCTGAGAGGTATTCATGAAAATGTGCTTTGGGGTGTTGGTGACAGTGATACATTTCTTGATGGTCTGGCACACTTTCATGCACGCATAAAAAGACAGTCTTGGGACAGGTTCCAAATAATTATTTTTTAATTTCTTTCTTTCTTTGGTAACAGGGTAAGGCCCGCTAGGCACATGTGACTGTTTTCAGGGGTAACCTAGGCGCACTGGGCAGTTAAGTGACTTGCTCAGAGTCACACAGTATGCAAGTAGAGGTTGTGAGAATCAAATCCATGTTTGGTCTGCTGGATGTACCAAGCTCATTAACAGCTTGTTACTCAAACCTCAAGGCTATACTGCGAGCCCATTCCCAAACAGAAAGCTATTCTGGGACTTATGTGAAGCACATGGTACACAACACATTACTGAGAAGCATCATCCTTTGTTCTGAAATTAAGAAAAAAATCTAACTTTCAAAATACAAAGGTGCTTACAAAGGAACCTATAAGAGCTCTGTGGGCATCTAGGGAAAAGAAATGTAAATTCAGCATTTAAAGCTGTGATATGGCCCAAGCTTATGTTCAGAACAAAGGAAACAGCCATTTTAGTTTCCCCTGTACTGAACATTGAGTGAAACAATCAGACAGCCCAAATGTTACAAAAAAGCCTACAAAATGTAAAAAAGACTAGCATCGAAGTTAATTATGAGCCAATTACAGACCAGAGCTGTCACATGCAGCAAAACCTTATTTTTACATCTCTTTTCACCAGAAAATACCATGCAGGGCCTTACTTTCAGCACATTGTACTCCAAAGAATTACTCAAAAGTACCAGAATTAGCTCTGAAATGCATTAAAAAAAGTCAAACTTTCCATGAAAAAGGTGCTCACAGGCAAACTTGTAAGACCTCTGCAGGCATCTGGGGAAAAGAGATGTAAATTCAGCATTTAAAGCTATGAGATTGGCCCAAGTTTATGTTCAGTACAAAGGAACCAGCCATTTTAGTTTTCCCTGCACTAAACATCGACTGAAGCAACCATACAGCCCAAATGTTACATAAAAGCCAGAAAAAATGTGGAAAAAACACTAGCATCAGAGGTAACCATGGGCCAGTTATAGCCAGAGCTGGCCCATAATAAACAGCCTTATTTTACATCTCTTTTCACCAGAAAATACCATGCAGGGCCTTATATTCAGCACACGGTACACTAAACAATTACTCAAAAGCACAAATTTGCTCCAAAATTTAATAAAAGTCACACTTTGCAAAAAAAGGTGCACACATACAAAATTGTAAGACCTTTGCAGGCATCTGGCCAAACAAGATGTCAATTCAGCATTTAAAGCTGTGAGATGGCCCACGCTTATGTTCAGAACTTCCTATGTTCAAAGAAAACTGCCATTTTAGTTTCCCCTGTACTGAACATCAAGTGAAACAATCAAACAGCCCAAATGTTACAAAACAGACTACAAAATGTAAAAAAGACTCGCATCGAAGGTAATTATGAGTCAGTTACAGGCCAGAGCTGGCCCCTGCAGCAAAACCTTATTTTTACATCTCTTTTCACCAGAAAATGCCACGTGGGGCCTTACTTTCAGCACACTGTACACCAAAGAATTACTCAAAAGTACCAGAATTAGCTCCGAAATGCATTAAAACAGTCAAACTTTCCAAGAAAAAGGTGCATGGCACACCAAACATTTACTCAAATGTACCTGAACTTGCTCTAAAATGCATTTAGAAAAATCTTTCAAATACAAAGGTGCTTACAGGCAAACTGGTAAGAACTCTGCAGGCATCTGGGGGACAGAGATGTAAATTTAGCATTTAAATATGTGAGTTGGCCCAAGTTTATGTTCAGTACAAAGGAAACAGCCATTTTAGTTTCCCCTGTACTGAACATTAAGGGAATCAATCAAACAGCCCAAATGTTATGAAGAAAGCCAAAATCACATGAAAACAAAAGCATTGAAGGCAGCATTAGCCAGTTACAAGCTAAATCCAACCCATGTCACAAAACATCAGTCTGTATATCTTTTTTTCTCAGAAAAAGCTATGCAGGGCCTTACTTGCCTGAGCACATGGTGCACCAAAGAATTACTCAAAAGCACAAGAACTTTATTCTACTTCTTTTCCACGGGAAATGATCAGAAATACATCCACACATTTTTTTAAAAATCTTACCTCCACAAATCACACCCTCATGGGCAAACATACTGTATTTTCTATATTCTTACATTCTATGTCATGCATGTCATCCCCCCTTCCTAGAACACTGAAAACCGGTTTCAAGCCACATTTTAGTTTTAAGATACCCCCTTTAAAAAGCGTCTGCTTTCCCTTTTGCTTAACTTGCTGCACTTTTTCCAGCAACATCTCTCCCCTAACTCTGTTCATTTATTTATTTTTAAAAATTAAAAAAAAAGAAAGAAAGAAAATCATGACTTTGCCATTATTTGGCAAAAAAAAAACTGTTATACTGGATATAGCTTTATGTCTCTGTTCATATAGGCTTTCCACAGTATGTTAAAAAAACAGACCTGCACATTTATTTGATCCTCCAGTACTGCCCACCTTTATGCACCACAGAGTTTAAATAATTTATTTAACATTTTTAATCCTGATGCTGGACCCTCCACAGAAAAGCAGCTTGCCTCTTTTATACTGCATGTGGCTTTATTTCATTAGCTGCACACTCCTAAGATTACCTAATTTTAAATTAAAAAAAAATGGAGGATTTACACATTTACAGTAATTGATTCTCCAGTATTGCCAACCTTTATCACCTGCAAGAACCACTTAGTTTAAATTATTAATTGTCCTTAATATTAACAAAATATCCCAAAGTTTGGCCCCTCTTGCATTGAAATGCAGGCTGACACTGTTCTACATGGCATTAATTTCCTAATTTCCTACATTAGACCACACACCACACAGTAATTTCCCAAAACTGATTTCCTCCAAACACTAGCCACCTTTCTGCCCATATTTCCACATTGCAGTACTGTACCTTCATGTTTAAAAATATTCCGATGTTGGGCGCTCCTTGGAATAGCAGGCTGGTTTTCAGTCAGGTGCGCAAATGCTGGCTCGTACTGATCTCCGTTCGCTACATGGCGATTCTTGAAGAAGACACAGCCTTGCAGTGGCACAGGTAATTAAGAAAGGGGCTCTAAACCTCAAGCTCCCCCAATTTATACCCTCAGACAGTAACAAAATTGGGTGCTCATATGCACTTTCATTTCTGGGGTATCGGGACTGCTGGCAGAACAACAACTTACTCTTATCAATTTCAGACTCAAAGGAGGCAGAGGAAAACAAATGTAGAAGTGTGCACAACAGAAAAATGAAATAAATGAATTAAGGGGTGATACATAATGGATACTAGGTCATGTATCCTTACAGGGGTCTGCATCAACTTTTCATCATTCTGCAAACGTGAGACGTCACTGTATTGAAGCAGTAAGAAATGGAACACCACATGTAGGGAACATAAGGGGGCAATATAAATGCTAATAAATAAAATATATAAATTGGTCAGACTAAAACAAGTTTGTCAGAGAGCATATTTAGAATGCTTAGGAGTTAAAGGCACTATAGCTGCTCATGTAATGCTCCATGTGGATACAATATTAAAAGCTCTTTGCTACTCTAACACTTATGTCACAAAATGAATCCCTGTTTAGGAGGGTCAGAAGGCACTTGAAGATCCACTAAAAGAATACACACAGGCCAAAAACAATTAAGTTATTTATATTAAATATTTTGTTAGACAGCTGCAGAATAGACATGAAAGAAAAAATATTTTTTACTTTTTAGAAAAGTTACAGGGGGTCAAACAACATAGGGTATGAATCTCTCCAGTACTGTACAAGAGCATATATATATATATATATATATATATATATATATAATCAGATCACTTACTTATGGAAAAGTCACTAAACACAAAACTCTTGTGACCAATGTGAATAATTTCTAGACTTCCTGGAATCCCAGAAAAAAAAAAACTATGCACATTATTATTACTCTGTTGTATGAGTGAAGTATATTGGAACACTGTGTGGGTCACAGAAATTAAATCTACAAACAAACTACAAACATTTTTATTAAACTTCAGTGTGAGTGAAGCATCTCTGAACACTAATGAGTAAACAGACCTGCACTCAGCGGGGGGGGGGGTACCCTGTGACAAAAAAACATTACCTGGAGGTTTAAAGTCAAGGTACAACTGTAGCAAAGGGTATTTAATAAATGAAGGTCCACACTAATGTTTATCAGATATTTTCTCCATGTAATGGTCACAGCTTATCTTTCCCTGGCCCAGTGGGGCATGTAGTGTTTACTTTGACCATTAATTGAAGAAAACAATAAACATTATTGTGGATCTTTATTAAGTACCCTGAGCTAGGGTTGATCTGTGACTTTAAGCCTCCATGTATTTGAACACTGGTTATGTCACAAAAAGTAAATCTATAATGCAATTGGCAGAATGACCCAAATTAAATATTACTCTGTTGTGTGAGTGAAGCATATCTGAACACTGTGTAGGTCACAGAAATTAAACAAACTACAAACATTATTATTAAATATTCAGCGTAAGTGAAGCATATCTGAACACTAATGAATTAACAGACCTGCACTCAGCGGGGAGGGGTACCCTGTGACAAAAAAAACAGTACCTGGAGGTTTAAAGTCAAGGTACAACCTAAGGTGTATAACCTTTTGCACAGATCAGTGACCTCTCTGTGTCAATGGCCACAATGACTGCAAAGCATTAAAAGCAGGCAACAGACAATATAAGCATAAAACATGGACATGGAAAAATTATCATCATTTTCAAGACAGAGTATTGGGCTGCCTACTATACTGCTGTTTTACCCCCTTGTGTTTGCGATTGTGCTAGCATATACTACAACAGTGAAATTAACCATCACAGTCAAATGTTTGTGCACTGGAAAGGCTCAGTTGCCTTCAGAGTCCTTCCTTCCCTGACACACACACTCACACACACACACACTCATGCACACACACACTGAAACTCAAAGAATCATGGCGTGGTGCCAGTTACATGAAAATAACTACTAAAGTATGAATATAGCCCTTGAGGTTGTAAAGGTGTCCTGTGAAAGTTTTTAAATATTATAACTACATTTGCAAGTACCTAGATATTGAAATTAATGTGTCTGAGTAGTACATGAATAAAAATGCAATTATCGCCAATGTGTAATAATTACATGAGCTTGAATTTAATTTTGCTGCCCTGTAAGTTTGGAATCTTGGATCAGTAATCAGTGCAGGTTATAGTACATTAAAAAATGACAGTACATAAAAGGTAATCAATATAACAGTGGGTGCATGGTATAAAAGAAAAAACAAAACTTACTGAATTTGGTATGGAAATGGAAATGTTAGTCCTGTAAAGCACATCATTGAAATAATCCGATTTGTGAAGAAGTTGGTAGGAAATACACAGAAGAGTCACTTATTTTAAGTTGCTCCATGTAACAAGGAAATATTGTGGTAATGATATATCGGTAGCAGTAAGGCAGTAGCCACTAAATTATTAGCCAGTCGCTTTCAGTCTATTGATCCAGAATATATGGGTTTGATTTCTTAGCAGTAATTTAAGATTGTGTTGGGTTTCCATCCATGGCACTCCAGACATTACCTCATGGGTTTTAGCCCACCTGATAAGCTAGTGATGCACATGACCTAGGATCAAATTTCTAGTCCCCAGGTCCAAGAAGCCCCTGTTCTCCAGTTCAAATCATGCATCTGATCAGGCTACTAGCACCCCAGGAGTCCATGTATTGTGCCAGGAAAGGTAGTCCTGTGGATTCACAGAAGATTTAAATTCATTGCTAATTTTCTAGGACTGAGCCCACCTGCAATGATATAACTGAGTTTTTAAAGTCAATATAGTTTTTTCTTCTAAACAAATTACAATGTATAGGGATGGATTGTTAAAGTATTGTTTGCTGTTGTTGGCTCTGATGTTGCTGGAGCAGATTGTGCTGCTCTGTTGTGTTCTCTTTTCACTGAGTTACTTGTTTTGCTTCCGTTGTAATGTGCCTGTTAATATAGATTGAGCTATGGAAAGGAGAGGACTCGATGAGGCCCTGGTCTGGTTAGGACCATCTCCTCACAGTCCTGAGAGTGCAGCGATGTGCCTCCCTTTTATTGAAAAGTCCTCTGAAGGTCTGTTTCCTGCTTGTCTATTCCAGCTCATGCCCTTTTCTGTGGCAGTTGTTTTTGCTCCTTGCTCACAGGAGGGAGCCCATTGTTCGGTGGAACACAACAAGGACCGCGTGGCCTCAGCACCCCTTCCCCCCCTGCACACAAGGCCTATGAACCCTCCTGTATGAGCATCTTGCTGATGCTTCTGCCACCGGAGTTGCCCCTCTGCATGGTGGCACCGTGGCTCCTGCTCCTGCTAGTGGAGTTGCTGCTTTGCATGGCAGCGCCATGGCTCCTGGCCCCATGCATGCTGCAGGATGCATTTGCGCTCTCTGGACCGGCCTTTGATGCAGCGAGTGGCCTACAGGGATTGGTCTCACTTCCGCATCCTCCTATCTCTCTCTCCCTCTGGTGGCCACATGCTTAGCAGTGTCAGGAAAATTCCTTTTAAATTAGCACCAGATTGGAGTGAGAGGCAGGCAGCCCAGAAAGACCGTCTGTTCAGCACCTGGAATCGATAGATCCACGGAGGATCTCGGGTGGGGAGTTCTCATGGGACTTATCCCTGCGGGAAACAGTAGGTTCTATGGTAGCAACGGCTACAAAAATGGGGGAAAAAAGGACTCTGCTCTTAGGGAGCACAAACATATTTGCTTCTCCACGGAGCTCAGCAGTTCCCCTCCCAAGCGGAGACCGCAAGGCACCATGGGTGGGAAGGACAGCATTCACTTATGGGGAGACATATCAGGCCTTGGCCCCTCTCTCAGCAGCTGGCCTGTCAGTTCTTTATTCCCACTACTCCTCCTGACATTCCCCCTCCACCTTGGGGCACCTCTCCATAGTGGCCCTCTGGCAGGGAAGGGAACAGCCTCATCTCAGCTGGCTGAGGGCCTGGTTCTGCCCACCATTTTATGAGTGAGGCCACCATTTTGTCTTGAGTGAGCATTCCCATACTGCCCAATGCCACAGGTTGTGCAGGGGGCGGCCCAAAACAGGGTCTCCTCCAACAGCTCATTGTGAGCCTGTAGTTTCGACTAGGGCACTATACCAGCTCACCAAGGGATGAGTTCAGTCCTTGTAAGCCCTTGAGGGATTATTATCAGGTTCTTGCATGGTCTGCAGTAGAAGTTGAGTCGGCAGATGCAGTACCTGCCATTTTAGGGCATCCAGTGTTTCTCTCTGGAAGCCCACCTTGACTCCTTCCCTAATGCTCCTTCTGCTTGTCTCCTCTCTCCCCAGATGGTGAAAGCAAAGAAATGTACTACATGTAGCACTACTCTGATGCCCCACAACATGGGCCCACAATGCCCCGTGTGCCTCCATGATAAGGATGACCTGTCTGTGGAGCAATCTCCAGTGATGGGATCTGACACTCCAGGGCCCAGCAGAGCTAATTGGATGGACCCAGGAGCCATCCTCTTACAGAACCAAGAAGTGCCGGTGGCCATGATGGAGAGTCAGCAGAACTTAATGTTAAAGATCATAGAGAGGTTGGAGGTCATGACGCAGCCCAAGATACCACCAACCCCAAAGCCACAACCACAACCAGAGACTCCAGGTGGGGCATCAGGGGCCTGTCTGGACATGATCGAACCACCCCCAAGCACCTCAGTACCTGACAAAGGGAACGACTCTGGGGATAAAGAACTCCCCGACGATGGAGAGGGTTTTCTGTCCAATGAAGAGGAGATGGAAGCACAGTCCATGCCATCTCTTACATCCAAATTGTATTTCTTTGACCTGATCCCAGGCCTCATGAGGATAATTAAGACCACTATGGGATTTGAGCTCAAGGAGGGTCAGCCTGAATCAAAGCTCAACCCCATGATTGAGCAGAGGAAGGCCACCAAGGATATCTTTTCCATCTGTCTGGCGATTTATGACATCTTCACTAAAGAATGGGAGTCTGCAGAACCTGGTAGGATGTTGGACAAAAGAAACCAAGACCGCATGTAACCAGTCCAGGAGGACAAGGTTAGGGCCTGGTGCATAGCCCCCACTATTGATCTCCAGGTGGCAGCGCTCAGCAAACAGACGGTACTACCATGTGGTACCATATCCTTGAAAGATCCCACAGATAAAAAGGTGGAGGACATGTTAAAGAAGCTGTTTGAAATAGATGGCACAGCAGCCAAAGCATCCACTGCACCGCTCATGCCCAAGTTCAATGGCTCAAGGAGATCCTTGACAAGGCAGATCCCAAGACCAGGGAGGCTGAACTGTTGGAATGCACACTTGATGCTGCAAAGTACTTGGTGGACATGGTGGCAGACACTCTAAAATTAAACACCAGGGCCACGGCCCTAACAAACCGTGCCAGAAGAGCACTATGGCTCAAGCTTTGGGAAGAGATAATGAGTCCAAGGCACTGTTACAAAACTTATTTTTTTGTTGGGGGGCAAGCATGTTTTCAGGGAAGGACTATAGGACTACCTAAAGCAGAAAGAGGAAGGGAAGGATTCCTCAAGAACAAGAGCAGACCAACCTACCTGCTGTCAGGTAGACAGAGATTTTGAGGGGGAAACAGATCCCAACAGACACGTAGTGACAACTACTGTCAGAATAATTCCTTTCAAGGTAGAGGAGCTCAAGGAGGATCCTCTAACTCTTTCAACTCCAGTTACCAACCCTCCACCTTCCGAGACTGAGGCTTCAAGTTTGGAGGCAGAGGAAGAGGGGAACAGGAACAAACAGCAATGACTACAGGTCCTTTCCTCCCAGGACTCCACCTGCATGGGGCCTTTTCCCACCAGTGGGCAAGAGATTAATGCTGTTCCAACACAGGTGGCATGGTACAACCTCAGACAGATGGGTACTAGAGATAGTGTCCAGGGGGTACTCTTTAGAACTGTCCCACTCTCTGGTATCATAGAGGCAGTATAGTGCAGTGGTTTAAGGCTCTGAGCTGCAAATCTGGAGACCTGGGTTTGAATCCCCCAGCCCCAACTTGCATACTGTGTGACCCTGAGCAAGTCACTTAACTTCCCTGTGCTCCCAGTTTGCATTTGTAAACAAGCTTTCAGCTTAGTGTGTCTCACCTGGTTAAACAATTAAAAAAAAAACAAAAAAAAAAAAAACCAAACACAGATTCGTAAGCATCTCCCATCTCAAAAGGAAAAGCGTCCTCTCATCAGGTCCAGCAAATATTGCAGGATGTGATGCAGAACAGGGCGATCCAGCTGGTGCCTCCACACCAGCAAGAACAGGGAGTGTACTCCATTTTCTTTTTCATGCCCAAAAAGACAGGGGAACTTCGCCCCATCCTGATCTCAAGCACCTCAACAGACACGTAGTCACCCAGAGATTCAAAATGGAGATGTTAAAGTCAACTCTCTGCAGCATTCGGGTATGCGACTACCTGACTTCAATAGATCTGAAGGACATATACCTTCATATCCCAATCAGGCCAAGCCACAGGCAGTACCTCTGGTTCCATATTCTAGGGCAGCATTTTCAATACCAGGCACTGCCTTTTGGTTTTACCTCAGCAACAAGGGTGTTCACCAAGGTGTCCGTGGTTCTCATTGCCAGATTGAGAGAAGCAGGGAGTGGATATTATCCCATACCTGGACGACTAGCTGATCTGATCTCATTCAAGAGAACAGTCACAAAGGGTCACCCAGATGGCATTACGGGCACTCGAAGAACATGGCTGGGTAGTGAACCAGGACAAAATCTACCTGGTGCCCACGCAACAACTAGAACGCCTGGGAGCAAAAATAAATATGTCCCAGGGGTGAGCCAGGCCATCCCAGAAAAGGGTGGAAACCATGAGAGCCTTAGCTCACCAGCTGAAGGCCAACAACCTCCTGACCATTGGGCAAGTTGCCCAACTGCTAAGCTGTATGGCGTTGTGCATTGACCTGATCCCATGGGCCAGGTGGCAGATGAGACTGCTGCAGAACTATATGCTGAGCCAGGGATCCATGAACAAGTGGAACCTGAGGGTCAGGATACCATTAACGGACACAGTACAGCACTCCCATGTCTGGTGAACTGCAAGCTGGTCCCTCACATGAGGGGTCCCACTAGAGGTGAGCTACAACGTCACCATCGAGATGGATGCAAGCCTCCTAGGATGGGGAGCATGCTTGGACCCTCTATCAGCCCAGGGCCACTGGATGACTCCAGAGGCCAGACTGTCCATCAACGTGTTGAAGATGAGGGCGGGCTACCATGCCCTCAGATCCTTCCAATCAACCATATCCAGTCAGTTGGTCTTAATTCACTCCGACAATCAAGTTACAGTGGCTTACATTGCCAAACCTCATGGCAACAGCAGAGAACACCCAGGTGAAGAGGTTCTTTTCAAGATACAGAGAACATCACTCCCAGGGGACCGACACTCTGTCCCAGACTTGGTCACGGGATTGGGCGTATGTCTTCCTCCATCCCCCTTCTACCACAAGTCCTATCCAAAATTGAACAATCTCAGAGGACCATTGTTCTGGTGACACCATTCCAGCAATGGAAAGCCTGGTTCTCAGCAGTAATAGCCATGGCATTGGACAAATGCAGAATCCCATACCAACTGGACATGTTAATGCAGGGACCCGTGGTCCATCCCTCACCAGGGACCATGAAGCTAATGGCTTGGCACCTGAGAGGCACAGACTGTTGAGAGCTGGGTACCACACATCGGTTATATCCATGTTGCTGCAGTCTAGAAGGCCTTCTACTTTTTCCACTTACAGCAGGCAGTGGTCTATTTTTGTGGCATGGTGCAGAGACAAGGGTAAAGAGCCAGAACAAGCCGACATATCAACTATTCTTCTGTACTTACAGCAGGTGTGGATATGGGCCTATCCCATTCATCTCTACGAGTACAGCTGTCTGCCATTGGCACCGCCATCAGTCCCATAGGCCAACATAGCCCGGGGACTCACCCAGATGCAATTTGCTTCCTCAGATCAGTAGCAGTACTACGCCCCAGGGTCTGGACTCTAATCACCCCTTGGGATCTGACCCTAGTCCTAGACTCTTTCAGCACAATGCCCTTCAAGCCATTAAGTGAGGTGGACCTATTTTGGGAAGGACAAAAAACCTGCTTCCTCATGGCCATATGCTCCACTCAGAGGATTAGCGAACTGGGGGCTCTGTCACACAGGGAGCCTTACACCGTATTCACCACACAAGGGGTACACCTATGGACAGTTTCAGCCTTCCAGCTCAAGGTCACATCTGTTTTCCATAGGGAGCAGCCCATTGAGTTACCAACTTTCTCTGATAGGTCACAAATGGGGGACATGATGATATCCCATCACTTGGATGTGGGGGGCACACTAGCCATGTACTTAGCTAGAACTCAACCCATATGCAAGACCGAAAGATTGTTCATTGTGTCAAAGGGACAACAACAGGGGAGGGCATTAAGGCTCATTCTACCAGAGCACTGTCTGTCCCCTGGGTGGAGAGGGCTAATGTGTCTACGGAAGACATTTGCAAGGCAGCCACTTGGACTTCCATCCTTACCTTTGCCAGACACTACAGATTGGACTACTTGTACAAACTACAGACCCCCTTTGCCACTCAGGTTCTCTCAGCAGCCAGCTCCTCCTCTTCTCACTCTTAAGATCACTCTGTCCCACCCTGCTTGGGTACAGTATTGCTGCTTATCAACCCATGAGGTAATGTCTGGAGTGCCACGGATGGCAACCCAACACAATGGGTGTTTACTCACCTGGTAAAGATGAGTGTGTTGGTAGATATCCATGGCACTTCACTGGCCCTCACTACAGAGCGATCAGAGTGACCAGGAGTATATCCTACCAACAGAAGGGAGCAGGGGGACATTGTAAGATATTTTTTTAAAGTCATCCAGAATGTCTATCATTGGCTGTTTAGGAGGCCGAGTATTAGCATTGTATCAATAGGTGAATCAAAGGGTTCTCCTGCCATGTTCAGAAGGCGTCTCAGTGTTTGTTACTAGTTAAAAGCATATTGTGGTATTACTAACCTTATTTTCAGCAATGGAAGATTCAAACTGGAGAGCAGGGGCTTCTGGGACCTGGGGACTAGAAATTTGATTCTAGGTCATGTGCAGCACTAGCCTATCAGGTGGGCTAAAACCCATGAGGTAATGCCTGGAGTGCCATGGATGTCAACCAACACAATCACCTTTACCAGGTGAGTAAACACCAATTGCTTATCTCCAGCAACCTCAAAAGTAAATGTTGGCTACGTGATGTGATAAGTAACATTGTACAGCACTGAAATCAAAGGCCTTGTTTAAATTGCTGTCCTTTGCATGGAAAGTGGATTTGACACTGGCATGTAAGATTCACCTAATGTGAATTACTGGGGAGGGTTGTAAAGTCATTTACATCTCAGAGAGAAAGTCTGGCAGTTTTTCTGCAGATCCTGGCACCTGACATTTACCATTATTGTGTGAAGTGACTGAAGGCTTGGGTTTTTAGCATATGAACAGGTTTTGTGCTTTGAAGTTTAATATATAGCCCCGGATATTCAAACTGCGCCAGGCTGTGGCACAAGCCTGGGTGCAGCTCAACATGGTTGTGCAGGGGTCTGGCCTGGGCGACATTCGTAGACTGCCTATGGCGCAGCAGCTTTGAATATCACACCCTGGCCACCCCCACTGTGCATGGCACAATAGCACTGCACCAGCTCAAGTGGCCAGAGTGGAGTATGGAGATGTGCTAGCGCAAGTGTCATTGTGCCATGCACAGCACCTACAATATTCAAAAGGGGACATGCAAATGGGGCCATAATTTATGCAAGGTGCACATGGGGCAATTTGCATGTCATTATATCCCCATTTGCATCCTATTAGCATGCAGGTGCGCCGATCCCCAATGACTTGCACCTGGCACCCTGCCAAGCAGCAGCCATCGGGGAACGATGCCCCCTGCAGCCCGATCGCAGGCATTTGTCTCCCAAACAAAAGCCTTGTCTAATGTCCCTGGTGGTCCAGTGGACCAATATGTGCCCGATCGCGGGCATCGGTATAATAAAGCCCCCCCGTCCAATATTCCTGGTGGTCCAGTGGACCGATCACTGCCCAATCGCAGGCATCTGTGTAAATCCCCCCTGCCAATATTCCTGGTGGTCCAGTGGACCGCACTCTGCCCGATCGTGGGTATCTGTAAAACATAAAAGATGACCTATTACCCTGGTGGTCTAGTGTACCCCCCTCTCCACCCGCCCACTGAGCCCCACCGCCCCGCTCCCCCCGGTCAGCCAGTGGGTGGCAGCACCCCACCCTC
This sequence comes from Neoceratodus forsteri, assembly GCA_016271365.2. NCBI lineage: Eukaryota > Metazoa > Chordata > Ceratodontiformes > Ceratodontidae > Neoceratodus > Neoceratodus forsteri. The sequence continues at coordinate 23,346,790 of JADMNL010000035.1, read as the reverse complement.
CTGCCACCCACCTGCCTGCTGACTGACAGCTCGGTAAGGGCTGCATGCCCGTGGTTCACAGTGTGAGCCAGTGAGTGTGCAGCCATACCGTACTACACATTCCAGATATGTGAATGATTCATTCACATATCTGGACTATAATGGATAGTATGAGTTGCACTCCCATTGTACACTCACGAACTACGGAGAGCAGCCCACCGAGCTGTCAGTCGGTGGGCGGTGGGTGGCTGGGTGCTGCCACCCACTGGCTGACCGGGGGGAGCAGGGCAGTGGGACTCATTGGGCGGGTGGAGGGGGGTACACTAGACCACCAGTGTAATAGGTTGTCTTTTATGTTTGACAGATGCCCGCGATCGGGCAGAGTGCAGTCCACTGGACCACCAGGGATATTGGCAGGGGGGGTTTACACAGATGCCTGTGATCGGGTAGTGATCAGTCCACTGTACCACCAGGGATATTGGAGGGGGGATTATTATACCGATGCCCTGATCGGGCACATAGCGGTCCACTGGACCACCAGGGATATTAGACAAGGCTTTTTTTTGGGAGACTAATGCCCGCGATTGGGAACATAGCAGTTCACTGGACCACCAAGGATATTGGAGGGAGGGTTTATGTACACAGATGCCCGTGATGGGGCATGGGGCACCACCAGGTGCAGCAGGAACTCGGGTGGCCACCCACAGGTGGCAGCTGCCGTGTTGCGCCCTGCAATGCGGCAGCTCATCTGTGGGTGGCCATCATTTGTTCATTTTTTTTTTGGCTTAACTTTGTGCAGGCGCAAGTAGGGGTTGCACATGCATGGCTCTGCACATCCCGGGCTGAATATCGGGCTGTTCAGATTATGCATGGGCAGGCCCCCCCTACCTGTGCCTGCATAATGATGCGCTCTGGTGCATCGGGATTTGTGCAGCGCACTTTTCCCTTTTGAATATCACGCCGGGGCACATCAGTGGGCTGTGCATCGCGCAAGCAACCCTTTTGAATATCTGGGCCCTAGAATGTGATAATATCATGGGCAGAGGAAGAGGATGGAGTTTGTAGGAAGAGAAGCTTTATACAAAATAATTTATTACTGTGTTGTGTGAGTGAAGCATATCTGAGGGTCACAGAAATTAAATCCACATACTACAAACATTATTATTAAACTTCAGTGTCAGTGAAGCATATCTGAGCACTAATGAGTAAACAGACCTGCACTCAGCGGGGGTACCCTGTAACAACAAAAAAAAACAGTACCTGGAGATTTAAAGTCAAGGTACAACTGTAACAAAGGGTATTTAATAAATGAAGGTCCTCACTAATGTTTACCAGATAGTTTCTCCATGTAATAGTCACAACAAACATTACATGCCCAACTGGGCCAGGGAAATGCTCTCCACAATGACCTTTCCCTGGCCCAGTGGGGCATGTAGTGTTTACTTTGACCTTTAAATGGAGAAAATAGCTATTAAACTTTACTGTGGACCTTTATCTATTAAGTACCCAGAGCTAGGGTTGATCTGTGACATTAAACCTGCTCATATCTGAACACTGGTTACGTCACAGAAAGGAAATCAAGAATGCAATTTTCAGAATGACCCAAGTTCAACAGACCCTGTCATCATTCATTATTTTTTTATTTCCATTTGTATATACGATCAAATCACAGGCTTATGAAAAGGTCAATATGCACATTATTATTACTCTGTTGTGTGAGTGAAGCATAGCTGAATACTGTGTAGGTCACAGAAATTAAATATACAAACTACAAACATTATTATTAAACTTCAGTGTGAGTGAAGCATATCTGAACACTAATGAGTAACCAGACCTGTACTCTGCGGGGTGCCCTGTGACAAAAAAAAGTACCTAACATTTTAAAGTCATGGTACAACCTAAGGTGTATGACCTTTTGAACAGATCAGTGACCTCCCTGTGTCAATGGCCATAATAACTGCTAAGCATTGAAAGCAGGTAACAGACAATATAAGCATTAAACATGGACATGGAGAAATTATTATAATTTTTAGGACAGAGTATTGGGTTTACTAGGTTTACAAGGTTTTATAGGAAAAAAGATGGCCAAGGCTCATCTAGATTTTTCCACACACAATGTGGGCAAATCATATTATATAGTTCTGGTTTAGCCAATAGTCGAGCCCCTTTTTAAAAATGCATCAATACTACCAGAATCGATCAATTCCTGTGGTAATTTATTCCAGAGTCTAGGTGTCCTCACTAAAAAGAAGTTAAGTCTAAGGTTGGTTCTGGCCTGAGGGACAATGGGTTGCTTAGTATGGCGTCTGGGGCAATTCGCCTGGTGGTAGAAGTAAGTCCACACTTGTTCATGAGATCTGTTTTTTGTCAATAACTTATATACTAAGTGTCGGTCCCCTCTAATTCTTCTATTTTGCAGTGAGTTTAAGCCTGTAGTCTGGTATGATAGAGGCTATTTGCTAGTCACGGGACCATCCTGGTTGCCCGTCTTAGGATCCTCACTAATCGGTCAATATCTCCCCTTAGATAAGGAGCTAGATATTCAAACTGCGCCCAAAAAGTGCGCAACAGCAGGAGCAAGCACAAGTCCATTGTGCCCATGTGCAATAGATGCGATATTCAAAAATGGAGCAAGCCAAATTGCACAAACAGCCAACGTCTGAATATCGCACAACTTGCACCATAGCGCAACTAGGAAGGGGAAGCTGAGCAGATACGATGCGCTATAGTGCAACAAGGGCAGCCCAGCTGAGCAGCCCTGAGGCACCACAGCACAAGCAGGGAGCCCCCCAGCAGCAGAGCAATGGAACTGCACAACCAGGGAGGTAGGTCGGGGCCCACCACCCATGCCACAGATGGGCACAGGAACACACTGCAGAACTGACAATGCACCCCCACACCCCAAGCACAGCACAACTGGGGGAGGGATGTAATATCCACCGGCCCATGGGGACAACCAGACAAAGCACAGCTGGGCCATGGTGCCCCAGCACACCCACCGGCAAGCTGAGACTGCCACACAAGGAGGGCGGACCACCCCATGGTACAGCAGCCCTCCCTGTGCACAGCACACCCTGCACCGTGACCCCAAGATGCCCCCCATGAGAAGTGACCATCACTGCAGGAATCCCCATGCATAACCCCCCACTGTCACACTGCAACCTCGTGTAACACAGAACCATACAAGCCAGACCCACCATGAGCACCCAGCAGTGGGTGGCAGCACACGACAATGCAACAACGGCAGACACAGTGCCAACACGCACAATCCCCCTGAGGCACAGCTGAGAGACTGAACATATGTCACCACAAGAGGTACCCCACATGGGAAAAGGCGTGCCCCTGACACCACTGCCATTGATACAGCACCCTGCACAGTAGACAAGTGTCACAGCGTGACCCACCGTGAGCCACAGAAGCCAGCACAGACACCCACAGTGCTGCATGGAAGCATGCAGCACACCGGATGCAACACAGTGCAGGGAAAACACATACCCATACCCTCGGGGACACCAACACAGGGACGCAGTAGTGTGGCAACCAAGCCCCCAGTATGGGCCCATGTAAAGTGTGCACACACAGCCTGCAGTCCACCATGGCACAGGGGTGACACCCACCCTGTGCATGAACTGTGGCCCTGTACGCCACCAGCATATGCCTGGATCACAAGTCACAGACAGTGGTGCACAGCCCCTGCAACACACACAAGCCACAGCATGGAGGTGGGACAGCAACTGTGGAGGCCACAGTGTCACCCGAGGCAAACATGCACCTCACCAGTGACAGGAGGCAACCCAGCATTGTGACAGTCACAGTGGATGACCTGCAGGGACAGCCACCACTGACAAGGCAGCAGACCTCACAGGCCACAGACATGCAAGGGTGTCAGCTGCACAGGCCAAGGACAGGTTGACAGGGGCACAATGGATACAGAGCAGGCACCATGGACCACTGCACACAGTAATGCAATGCACAGAGAACAACACACACCACAGATACCGACTGATAGCCACTCCCACACCAGAGACACTTCCCCACGCACACACACACATAGCCATGACTGAACCACCCTTGATGCCATGCACAGCACTACAGCTGAGCAGCTTTAGCCAGCTGCAAATCAGAGACCACCACAGTATTCATATAAAAATTACTATATTCAAAAAATATAACAACAACAACAATAACAATATACATATATATACATAAATGGGGTGGAGGGACAGGAACAAGGTGGGGTGGGTAAGGGGCAGGGGTGAACAAATGGGAGAGGGAAGGCGGGGTGTGAGGGTCAAAGGGGGGAGGTTATGCATGATCAGTGGCATCCAGCCTGCTCCTCCGCTGCCTGGGGCCATTCCCGGGGTCGTCTTCTCCTCCTCACCCCATGCCGATGGAGGTCCTGTAGTATGGCAAGAGATTCTGCTGTCATGCGAACCACATCCTGGATGGACCGCTCTATCCTACTAAGGAGTATCCACACACCTAGGACAAGGGATCAGAGTCAATGGGTGTGACTGTCCATCCCCCTGCAGCCCACCCATCATGCATGGCATACAGCCATGTGCCCCGCTCCTGTGATGGTGTGCACCCACCTACAGTGACCGTGTGCACAAGACATGCCCAACCAGGCAGCAATAGCCATGTGTACCACTGCACACACACACACACACCACACCCATGTCCAGCACAGCACAACCAAGGCTGTACAGTAACGTGGCTATGCGGTGGGCACGCAGTGCCACAGTCATGTGCCCAGTGCACGCATGGACCACCATTGACGCACTCCCAGACATGCAGTGCCACTGGACAGTGCTGACTGTCACATGTCGCGTGCATGGCAGTGGTGTCCATGGATGGTGGCCATGCCCTGCTCCCCACCCTGTCAGACAGTATGCAATAGCAATCATGGTGTCATGGCACTCACCCTCATCAGGTTGTCGCTGGCATTGGGGTTGTTCCCCGACATGCTCCCGTTCAGCTTCAACCACCCTCTGCTGCTGCTCCATGGCCCTCCTCCACTCTGTCACACCTGAGGGAAACAAAAGGAGAGAAACACATCAGTACAAACCCAAAGCATATTCCCCCCTGCCCCAATGTGTGTGCCCACCAACCCAGCCAGACCCATCCATCCCATACCCTGTAAACACCGCCACATCCAACCCTAGACCATCCCTCCCCTATGTGCTGGACACATAAGACAGTGTTACCCATATGGACCATACAGGTGTGTACACGTATCACCCACCTGGATGAGGCACCACGCCCCTCCTGGCACGTGACCGCAGACGTGCCAGTCACTCCGGCTTCCTCCGTCACAGGTCCCCATACCGGCGCCTGCACTGCTCAGCTGTCCTCCTGTGGCCATTGGCCGCCTCCCAGGTTATTGGCTACCTCTTGCCAAACCTGGGTCCTGGCCCTGTCCAGTGGCACCTCAGCAAAGAGTGGGCCAGTGTGTGGCTTCACAATGGCCACAAGGTTGGCCAGCTCAAGGGCACTCCATTGAGGGGCTCTCCTGCGTGCCATCTCCAGTGCTATAGTAGGCAATATGGTGCTCCGCCAGTGCGGCAACCACATGTGGAATTGCTGCGCAATACATCGCCGCCATTCCTTATCGCACTGTCGGTACAGCGCTGCCATTCCCTATCGCGCTGTCACTGAACAGCACGATAGAGCTGCAGACATGCCAGACATATAGCACCAAGGGGGCATAAGTTGGGCACAGGGTCATGGGTCTCTGGCGCAAGGCCACGCACAGCGCCATCGGACATCTATGCATCTAGCATGATTGGTCACTTGTGTGCCATTGCCACAGTGAACTATTGCGCAGTTGTGCCACAGCACCATGTAGAAACCCTCACCGTAATGCCACTGGCACAATGGTGGCCGTGCCCTGAATTGCTTACCGCGCACACAGCACATCATCAGCATGGCAGACGCCTGCATAAGCTACCTGGGCATGTGCAGTGCGGTATACTACGCAGCCACAGAACTGCACCATTGGCTCAGCACATTCAACCCTACTGCACAAAGCGCAACAGATCGATATTCAGCCGTCATATGCAAATCATCCGATCAGCCATTCAATGGCGCAGCAGCATGATTTGCATCTCATTAAAGTTGCTCCACACCTAATTTGCATGGATTGCACTATTAAAATGCGACACTGTTCTGCAGTGGCCATATTCGGTTACTGCAGTTGATAGGTGAGTTGCATGCTGTGTGGTGTTCTGGACTGTGGTCTCAGGGATTTGCTTTGTACTGCACAGTCACAGGTATCCACTGTCACCCATACAGGCTGAATAATGATCGAGCTTGGACTGGGTGAGGAGGATGATGGAGGCAGAAGAGGAGGCCCAATTTTACTAAGGCCGAGACAGAGGCACTCTTTGAGGCCTACCTGGATCAGGAGCCACTGCTCAGTGGAAGGCGGGGCACCCCTCAGGCCTGTGCTGCTGCATGGGAGGGGGTGGCACATGCTGTCAACCTGCACGGCAGCCACCAGCACTCTGTGCACTCTGTGCAGGAGTGTAAGAAGAAGATGGGTACCGACAGGAGGAGGGTGAAGGATAAGGTGGCTGCCATCAGGGCGGCACGTACTGCAACATGCGGGGGCCAGCCGGAGGTGGTGCAGCTGACTCCGGCAGAGGACAGACTCGCTGCAAGCATGCAGCGCAATGCCATTGAGGGCGTTCCAGGAGATGACTTCCAGACAGGTGGTAGCCCATCACTGCATGGTACGTCATGGTCTGGGGGGGAGGTAGATCACATGCACTAACATGTCCTTACTTTCTTTTACAGATCCTGCATATCTGCAGGGGTCAGCGGTGGAGGGCCTGTCCACTGCGGACAGCCATCTGGAGTTGGAGGAGGGACCATCCACCTCCGCAGGTAGCCAGCGTGCATTGCAACAGTGGGTCTGCCTGGCTGTCAACACTGATGTCATTGAGACAGGTGTGGAGGAGGCCCTTCCTGTGTCTCAGCGGTCTGGCATCCAAGCATGCCAGCATGCTGTGGCTGTGGCTGTGGTACAGACCTGCACCATTGATGATGCAATGACCATTATGAGCAGCACATGTGTGTGTCACGGAATGGACACACAGCAGGCTAGCACACGCCCATGGACCTGGCTGGTTACGACGTGTGTGCCAGCATGTCAGCACAGTCCCAGGCTGTGCCTGTCAGCACCGGTGGGGCAGCACCAGTGGCTGGTCAGGTCAGTGGCACTGTTGTGGCCACAGTGGCGGAACAGCCAATCCCTTGGGCACAGCAGGTGGAGGGGCAGCAGCAGCAGTCACCCACCGGGACTGGGGGCACAGGGCTCAGCGGTGGCGTCTGTGCACTGCCTGTGGACTTGCCCATACCTGGTCCTGGTGAGCAGTGCCCACCTCAAGGGGTGCTGAACATCAGGCCCTTCCATACCCTGAGGGACAGGTTGCCGAGGTGGCAGATGACCTCTTTGACGAGCACACCCACCTGCTGCAGGCATCAGTACAGCAGCAGATGCAGCTTGCAACGTCCATGGAGGCACTGTGTGTGGCCCTGGAGCGGGTCGTGGAGCAACACAGCAGGGACACCAATAGGATCCTGTCACGGATTGACCATTTGCGGGAGGATGTGACTACTGCCTTTGACAGACTACCACAGGCATTGGTCACTGTCGTGGCCACAATGGGCACACAGTCAGGTGCCCATGTGTCGCTCACACTGCGCAGTTTTCTATCCACTCCCCATTCCTGGTGTCGTGCGACACCCACCCTGTCGATGCCGGGTTCAGCTGTGGGCATCCCGAGCACTCCTGGTTCAGGTTTGTTCGGTGTGCTGCAGACACCTGTGCGGGCACAGTCGCGTTCGCGCAGTGGAACCCCTGGTGGACCATTGGTGCCACCCCATGAGGCCCGTGCTCAGCCTGCCAGTGCCGCTGGGTCTCGGTGGGGCCGCCCACGCATCCGAGGCAGATGTGGCACTGTGCCGCAAGACTGACCTGTCTCCCAGTGCGGGCCCTGTCTGGTGCTGCCCTGTGTGCATTGTGTGTTTTGGTGGGCAGTGCCCCGGTGGGTGCCCAGCCCTACATGAAGACACACGGTCCACCTGCACACCCTCCCGACTGCTGTCCACAGGTGCGTGTGCATGATGATGCCTGTGTTGTACTGTACACCAAAGTGCGATGGTGCCCAGCATCTGACACACACACATAGACAGTCGGTGGACGTGGTGGCCTGTGGACATGTGTGTTGCTAGTGTCTGTGTTCCAGCTCTGTTTTGCACCTGACCCCTGTGCACTGTGTGCCTATTGTGTGTGCGTGTGTGTGTGTCCGTCAATGTGGTGTGTAACTGTTCACCCCTCCCTGGTTGTAGGTGTGTGCTTCTGTGCCCTGCCACTTCCCTTGCCATCATGCACCCCTGGTGTGTTTCCATGTGTGTACGTGGGTTGTGCCCTAGCCACTGGTGGTTGCACATGGCCCCATGACTTACCTGTGTTGGCTGAAGTGCTCCTCTGTGATGGTGTCCTGGTGCAGCTGGGCCAGCCAGATCAGTCGGGGGTCCCGTGGCCCAAGGGGGGGCTGCCCAACCCCATCATCACCGGCGTCACCGTTGTCCCCATTGCTGTCCCCCTCTTTGACCTGTACAGCTATCCCACAGTCTTTGGCCATGTTGTGCAGGATACAACAGGCCAGGAATATCGCACAGGCCTTTGAGAGGCTATACTGTAGGGCACCGCCGGAGGTGTCCAGGCAATGGAAACACTCCTTCAGCATCCCAAACACCTGCTCAATGATGTTGCATGTGGCAGCATGTACCTCATTGAAGCGTTGCTGCGATGGGGTCGTGGGCCGTAGGGTGTGAGCAGCCAGGGACGGAGTGGGTATCCCCTGTCACCTGTGTGGAGATAGTGGAGGTTAGTGTCTTGTTCAGGCTCAGACTGCTCCAACCCTGTGTGCCACACCCATGGCACCTGTGGCTTACCCCCCCTTGCCCACGATTTGTCAGTTCTACATGCATACTCACCCACTAGATGTCCTGTGGGGATGTCCCCACTCTTGAATGATGGCACAGTGCTGACTGGTACCATATGAAAGAATCGTGTGCTCCCCCAGGGTGCGTGGCACAGACATTGATGATGCGCCCACTGGCATCACCCACCATCTGGCAGTTGACACTGGCATATCCCTTCCGATTCATATAGGTGGCCCCATCGGGGCCAGGTGGCGTGCGAATGGCCACATGGGTGCAGTCTATTGCCCCTAGCACACCAGGCATACGTGCTACCCTGTGGAACTCCTGTATGTTTGCTGTGCACTCCGCCGTGGTGCTGGGGAAATGGATGTACTCTGCAGCACCTGGCAGCAGTGCGCTGAGGAATTGGGTGAGGATGCATGACGTGGCCGACTGTGTTATGCCTGTGGTGTCCCCTGTTGGTCTCTGGAAGGTACCTGTGGCGAGCAAGCACATGCAGGCTGTTACCTTTGTCTCCACTGACAGGGCATGACTCCGTCATGTGGGTGGCTGCATCACATCACTGCACAGCTCACAGAGCCGCCTCAGTATTGCCCTATTCAGGTGGTACCGGCCCACAATCTTGACATCTGAGTACAGCTCAAAGCTGGTGCGGGCTCGGTACTGCCTGTTGGGGGCATACCGCCGACGGGCCCTTCCACGGCCATGTCTCCCTGCAGCATGCCTTCTCACCCCCCTCGTTACAGCTTCCATGTGGAAGGTGGCACTGTCCATGTCCCTGGCTTGTGTCCCCCCCGGCTGTTGTTGCTTTGTTCCCCCCGCTGTCCTGACTGCTACCTCCACTGCTCCGGGTATACCTACTGGCCTCTGCTCACTGTGGCCCCACACACCTTCCCTTGCCCCTATTCTTTCCTCTTGTTTCCCTGGCCTGTCCTCTTTGTCCCTCTTGATCAGTCTCTCTCCCCCTGCCTCATGTGGCTTCCCTGTAGCGTTCTTGCGCCTCTTCCTTGCTCCTTTTTATTTTGGCTCATTTCTGCTGTGAGCGAACTTCCGCCTGCTCCACTGTTGCACATTGCTCAAGTCTTTGAACATCGCACTCGCGCGCATGCATGGTTCCATCACCCGGTTCTTTGTCTTTTGACTATCATTCTTTGTTGCTCAGCATGTTTTCAGTGGCGCAACTGCCTCCTGCTGAATATCGCAGAATGGCACATTTTCTGACTTGCGCTGACGCAACCCTATTGCGCATTGTGCAACCCTTTTGAATATCCAGCCCATGGACTCCAGAATGGAGACCCATAGTGAATGAGAGGTCTGACACATGTCCTCTAAAGAGGAATCAGACATTGTTCAGTTCTTGTAATGAAGGAGCGCTGAATTTGCCCAAGTAACCCATTAGTCGTATTTGTCACTTTTAAACAGTGATCAGTGGATGTAAGTCTGGAATTAACCAATATGCCCAAATCCCTTTCCTTGTTCATAGATTTAAGCAAACTATTATTTATATAGTAGTTGTTTTGGGGGTTATGTGTCCCAAAATGCAAAACCACACATTTATCAGTATCAAATTTCATTTTGTTGTCAAGGTTCCATTTTTTTATTTTTTGTAAATCTAATCTGAGTGAGTCAGAATCTTGTATGTTAGCCACTGGACCCCCAAGCTTTGAGTCATCTGCAAATTTGGACAGCAAATTTTTGGTACTTATTGGCATGTCACTAATATAGACGCTGAACAAGACCGGGCCAAGCACCGAGCCGTGTGAAATCCCACTAGCGACTGCACCAAGATTTGAAAAGTGGTTATTCAAGGTGACTCTCTGGGTTCTATTGGTCAGCCATGCATTTATCCAATTTACTAAGTGATAGGAAAAACCTAGGGTTGTTTGCTCTATTGCTGTTTTTTCCCCTTGTATTTGTTATTGTGCTAGCATATACTGCAACACTGAAATTAACCATCACAGTCAAAAGTTTGTACACTGGAAAGGCTCAACTGCCTGCAGAGTCCTTCCTTCCCTCACACACACACACACACACACACACACACACACACACACACACACACACACACACAGGCTCCTGCAGTGTTATTAATTTTATACACTTGGCAGCAGACCAAAAAAAAGTTCTTGGTAGAGCTGCCAACCTCTGGCAATTACAGGACTGCAGAAACTGATCATGCCATGTTGTATTTTAGGCATACTTTTTATGTTTGCTTGCGCTCATGTGCAAGAAACATGTGACAGCTTGCTGGAGTAGCAGTTTGAGGATGTGCTGTCATGCTGTGGCCAATGCCCCCATTTCTTTGTGGGGCTCATCTCTGTGGCAACAATAAATGAGTGCAAAAGCGTGCCACCAACTTGAAAGCATTTTGTGGCTGCAATGAGGAAGCACCCCCTCATTGCAGGGTGTGCCTTGCCTGGTGTAACATTTCAATAAACATGGCAGTGGCTGTCAATGTTGATGTCTGCCTCTAGTCCCCAGAAAGATGATATTGGGGGTGTTCAATCCCACTGTCAGCATTCCCCCTTCCCAGTTCATTTGCTGGTGGGGGAGCCCAATCCCCGTCAGTATAATGGTCCTCCTGTCCAATCATTTGTCTGCCGAGAGGGAGCCCAATCCTCCTCTGCATCATGCTCCCCAAACAAAGACCCTTTCTTCTTTGCTGACAGGGTACCCAATCCCCATTGGTTCCAATCCATCCCACAAAACACCTAGGTGGCATGCTGGGAGCCCACCCCCAGTGTGCCAGATGTCCCTGTGACAAAGAAAACCTTTCCACAACAGTTTTTTTTATTTTCTTTATCCTGTGAACAAGAAAATGGTCCCTCATTGTCTACAGTGCCTCCTCCCCAACCCTGCATCCACCCTCTGCACACCCCACCTCCCCAACCACCCTCACCCTATACTTACCTCCGGAGCCAGGTGCAATGGTCTTTGGTGGAATGAGAACACATCTGCACACTTCAAAGCCAACTGCGAACCGAAGAAATGCCAGTAAGCTATATAATAGCATACAGTTAGTGGGCTTTTGTCAACTTAGGTGGATATCTCAGCAAGTTTTGTGACTTTTGGCACCAAATTTTCAACAGGGGATTTTTGGGACCCCACCTCATGAATTCAGTCACTGTCATGTCATTATTTGGTCTCAAAAGGTGACTTTGCTGTTACTGTGTGGAATCACCTTTTGGGACCGATTAATGAAACAACAGTGTCACTGTTCATGAGGAGGGCTCCCAAAAATAATATGTTGCAAATTTGGTGAAAAATTCCCTCCAAATTACTGTGTTATGAATGTACATTGCGTAGTTTCCACCCTCGCTCATAACTTCATGAATTTTTAATATTTTCACTCTAGATTTTCAACATTGCAATTTTTGTCATACCTCCTTATGAACAGTACATTTGTCATTGTTCACATCCTGCCCAAAATGTGGTTTTGCACATCTGGTGCACAATAGGCACAGTCACTATGTGAAATCAATATTTGGGTCAGATTAAGAAAATCACAGTGCCACTGTTCATGAGCGGAGGTCCCAAAATGCCAATGTTGAAAATCTGGTGTAACAAATCCCCAAAATAATTGCATTACGAGGTGTGTTGTGCAGTTTCTATGCAAGCTCATGACTTCGCCAATTTTTTTTATTTCATGCCAGATTTTTAATATTACTATTTTTTTTACACTGCCTCATGAATAGTACAACTGTAATTTTTTGCATCCTGTTCAAAATGTGTTTTTGCTCCTGTGTTACCCAATATCACAGTTGCTGTGCAAAATTACCTTTTGGCTAATAAACTGATAGTGTCATTGTTCATGCGGTGGGGTCACAAAAAGCCCATGTTGAAAACTTGGAGTGTAAATATCAAGAAACACCCAGGGCATTAGGGTTTCTGACCATAAAACCCTGCCCTGTAGGGACTGACAGGCATCAGGGCTGTGACTTGGGAATGTCAACAGTAATACTCACACTATTTCACCCCCACCCCTACTCTGCAGCCAGTGACAGGTGTCGAGGTGTGCCTTTGACTCGTCATCCCCAAAGTTCACTCCATTCTTCTATACTGCACCCATTTCAGTGTATTTCCTTATGGAATGGACTGAGTGTAAAGGTTAAACACCCCAAGGCACACCTCAACACTTGTCTGTGTCTGCATGGCAGGGTGAGGTGAAATGGCATGAGCGTTATGGCTGACAACCCAAAGGCACACCCCAGTGCCTGTCCATCTCTACAGGATGGGGTGGGGTTGGTATTGGCTCAATACTTCACTGCCATTCCTATTCTGCCTGCCTGTCTGTCTGTCTATCTGTATATGTAATTATCTATCTTTCCATCAATTGCATGTATTGTTATTTTTACCTGTTTGTAAAACAAACCTGCATATCACGTTTGTCTGCACTCTGAGCACATACTTATGAAACTCTGCATACTTTTACTCCACTCTTGCATAGACCTCATACTTTTCTAATATTCCCATTGTCACAAGCATAAGTACCTTAACCTTAACAACAGTAATCCATTCTGAAAGTTACTATCACATTTCTCTGCAACCAGTCCATCATTACACCTGACTGCCTGACATCAACACATTGATTAAATATAACTAACATCACCTCATGGACAAAAACCCTGTTTCTCTAGGAAAAAACTGTATAAATAATTCCAAGGCTGAACATATGCTAGCCATTACTTTTTCATGTACTGCCACCTTCTGTACCATGATGGGAGGGTGCACATGTTTCCCATGATGCTTTGCATTATTGAAATATGTACAATTGAGGTTTTTTTTTAATTTGGCTGTATGGCTAATATCCTCTGGGATAACACATACCTCCTTGGCATTTGCTCTGGGGTTCTTTTGTTAACCTATATTGCTTACGATTCCTTCCATTAAAATGTGCATCTCCATATATTTTCCTAATAATGTATATGCCTTCCTTAGAACAGAAACTAAAACAAATCTTACTACTTAACAAATCATTGTGTTGTTTCTCCTTACCTCCTTAACAATACCACACAACTTCACTAACTTCATTATGCAGCCGTGGTGGATCAGATCAGATTTTGTTTCTTATAGTGATGTCCAGCAAACAGCATTGAACTTGTCTTTTTTGATAGTTTAGGACAAGTTTAGTTTTCTCAGACTTGTCCTTCAAAGACTTAAAGCTTAAATGCTGGTCACTAGAAAGGTCCCCAAGCTGTGGGCTACTATTGACAATCACCCCTTCATCTGCATAAAGTAACATCTTTGAATGGAACCAGGCTTCTGGGAATTTGTTAACAAATAGTCTGAAGAGAAGCGGACCTAGTATAGACCCCTGGGGACCCCGGCTATGACACACTTAGCATTAGAAAACACTGCTTCAATCCTTAGTCTCTGTGACCACCCAGGTCGGTAACACCAAACCCAAGCTGTGATTTCAGAGGAGAGGCCCAGGGCGGAGAACTTGTCCATCAGTAGAGGGTGGTTGATGAGGTTGAAGGCTTTTGTCAAGTCTATGTATGTGGTACCAACCAGGTGCCCTTTATCAAGGGCATTATGCAGGTGATTGGTGTATTCAATGAGGTCTGTTCAGGTGCTATGTAGATTCCTAAAGCCGTGTTGCTGTTTACACATCATCAGGTTACATTTGTTCAAGTGTAGGACAATTTGATCCAAAGCAATGTTTTCCAATGCCTTAGACACAGGGCAGAGGATAGAGATTGGCCTATAGCTGCTCACTTTAGAGCAGTCCCCACTTTTTAGCACAGGTGTAACTATAGTGGCTTTTCAGATTTCTGGGAACTGAGAGAAAACAATGACAAGTTAAAAACCTTTGACAGGGGAATTGCTAAAAGTGCAAGAGCAAGTAGCTTCATGTCTACCGTATCCTCACCCATTGTTGTCTTTCCCAGAATTATTTTCACATAATGGAGGGTTTCCTTAAAGTTTAAAGTAGAACTTGGGGAGATTGGTGCAAGGGCCAGGTTTGGTACTTTGTCCGGTAAGATTATCATCATCATTGTCCTTAAGTGCCTTGTCAGGAGGGAGGACCAACCTCAAGTCAGTAAAGGCCTCGTTGAAGGTGTTTGCTATTTTGAATGGCGCACTGGTGATCATGCCATTTGTGTTAAGCATTGTTGGTGTTGATTTGTCATTGCTGCTAAGGAGGTCCTTTAGGCTGGCCCAACATTTCTTCCCATTGCTCCAATTTTTATTCTTCTGATCCTTATAGAAGTCGACTTTAGCTTTCCTAACCTTCCTGGAACACTTGTAGTGGGCTTCCTTATACTGTATCTTTGAAGGTCTGTAGGAAACCCAAGTGCTCCTTGCATTCAGCCAGAGATTGTCACTCCTTCATAGCTGGGCAAGTAATGTTGATGTGATCCACCCTGACGAGGTACCACTGATGTTTTTTTTTCTCCGGGGGGGTGAATTTGTTGCACAGATCTGTGAATTGGGTTATAAAGTAGTCAAGCACCATATTGATGGCATCCAAAAAGTTCTAGTCGATCTGGGCCATGTGTGCTTTGAATGCACCTGTTAACCCTTTCAGAAGGACCTTACTTGTGAATGTTTTAGCAGGGGTCTTTGGGATTGGGGCAGACTATTCA
Organism: Neoceratodus forsteri; assembly: GCA_016271365.2. Classification (NCBI taxonomy): domain Eukaryota; kingdom Metazoa; phylum Chordata; order Ceratodontiformes; family Ceratodontidae; genus Neoceratodus; species Neoceratodus forsteri. The sequence continues at coordinate 23,331,266 of JADMNL010000035.1, read as the reverse complement.
CATTGGACAGGTGAATTCCTCTGTGGTAATCTTAATAGACTTTATATTGCCTGTCAGTGACAATATTGACTCTTTTGGGACACCAAATTCTTGCATGAAAGATTCCTCCATTAAGGCTTCCATGGTGATGAAGTACGATGAGAGGCAGCTGATGCAGTTTGGTGCATTTTGAGCTCCAGTCCCACTCTGGGGTGGGTGGCGGGGCGTATCACAGAGGGGCTGTTTTCATTTAAGTGTTGATTCCAATCCAAAACAAGCATTTGTCAATGCTGAATGTTTGCTTGCTGGTATTGTCATTGGTAGTGCAGGAGTGACAGATGCATAATAGGAATGGTAGTGAGGTATTGTAGTAATGCCAACTGCCACCCCCACCTTGCAGAGAGTGAGAGGTGTTGGGGTGTGTGCCTTTGTGTCATGGGCTGTAACAGTCATGGCAGAGAGTTTCAGGTGTTCATAGGTGCTGGGAGATAGTAACAACTGAGGGGGTGGGTGGTGGGAAGGGTACTTATGAGGGGGAAAAGGGAAGGGTGTGCAGAGTAGGGCTTGCCATAGAAAGCTAAAGGATGCAGAGGTATGACAAAGATAGTAATGTTAAGAATGTAGTTATACCATATAGACATATTTATTGCAGTATATGGTGAACATAGAAACCTATGAAAGTGTCAGCAGAAACAGATCACCTGGCCTGTGTAAGTCTGCTTCAGTGTGCAGGTATAGTAAGAGATCAGCTGTCAACCCATTCCCTCCAATACCTGCATGTGAAGCGTGAATAACAGAGTCAGACTGCAGTCATTATTGACGGTATTTACTTGGTACAACTATATTAAACATTTATATTGTAAATTAAGTTAAACATTGCTCCAAGTTCTCAAAGAATAGACTATTTACATTAAATGTTTTCACAGCATATGCATTTCAAGAACCTATACTATGCTATATGTATGATTACATTGTTATACACTTTAGGTTCACAATGTGTATATAAAATATATATCTGTTAGAAGACGTCCCATATAATATAGCAGTCTTAGCAGAAATGCAGTATCATGCCATATCAATGGATTTAAATAAGCTGTTATGTTAATTGTATTGTTTCTATTTCTAAAAGAAATACTAAACTCCAAGTGCAAAGTGTAGTAGTATAAGTGACACTCAATTCAGTTCACTAATGTGCGTCAGTGAATGGGCCTGCCCATGACACAGTCAGACTGCACTCATTATTGACAGTATTTACTCGCTGAAATGAATCACAAGCAAATTATATCCAAGTAATTTTCAGCCTATAATTAAGGCTTCAGATTTATATTTATCGATCTGTCATCAAAGCGCAAAGTTGCTAGGGTGTAGTGTGGCTCTATTACTATTCAATGCACAGTGTTTGATTATGCTAAAATTGCTGGGCAATTAATTAAATTGCCAAATATACAAATAAATAGTTTACATTGGAGGCAGTATAGCACAGTGGATTAAGGCTCTGAGCTGAAATCTGGAGACCTGGGTTTGAATCCCACAGCCCCCACTTGCATACTGTGTGACCCTGAGCAATTCACTTAACTTCCCTGTACTGCCAGGTTGTATCTGTAAACAAGCTTTCAGCTTACTGTGTCTCTCCTGGTTAAACAATTGGGGAAAAATCATTTTGGTTTTTTATTTTCAATAAATCACATACAATTTAATGTAGAACTGAAGCATAACATTTAAAATGCAAGACATACTGAACATTGGATCAAATCGCTTTATTCTCATCCTGTATTACTTCTGGCTGTCCTTGTTCCGAGTTTTTTTTTTTCTTTTGCTGTCAAGATCGATAAATGTTAATTTGAAGCCTTAATTACGGGCTGCAAATGGATTGGATAAGATTTTCATGTGACTCGTTTTAGTGAGTAAATAGCATGAATAATGAGCACAGTCTGACTTTGCTATGGGCAAACCCATTCAGTGGTGAACATCAGTAAATTGAATTGAGTGGCAGTTATACTATGAATTTGGAGCTTAGTATTTGTTTTAGAATTAGGAACAATAGAATTAACATAGCTGCCTATTTAAATGGATTTATATGGCATGGCACTGCATTTTTGTAAAAGGCTATATTGAATGGGACGTCTTGTCACACATATACAGTATATTTTTATATACACATTATGAATCTAAAGTGTATAACAATACAGTCATACATATAGCAGAGCATAGGTTCTTGAATTGCATATGCTGTGAATACATTTAATGCAAACAGTCCATTATTTTACAGCCTCAAGCAATGTTTAAATTTATTTACAATAGAAATGTTTTACATATTAATGGAACATAAGCTTTAATGGCCACTTTGTTGATAAATTTAGTTGCATTTAAGTGGTTAAGGTAGTTGTTAAATTTTAGGATTTTCTAATTATGTTGCACATGCCCTTTGAGTATTGAAGAATGAAGGGGATATGGAATCGCCTCAGGAAGTCATGTGTGGGGCTAGGGCGAGTAGTGTGGCTTAGTGCCTAGATGCCCTGGACTCAGGTGGGGCATATGTATTTTAGGAGATCATACTTTTGTAATACATTGAATTGGTGTAAGCACTTTATTGCAATTTGTAGTTAAGTTGTGGGAAATAAATCATTTTTGCATTATTTAAAGTGCTATGGAAAGTTTTTTTCTGGTTCCCCCCCCACCACCAACACCATTTGACCACCCATGAATTTGCTCACCATCAACACAGTTGGCAGTAGTTTTTATTAATAAAAAGCACTGAAGCTGAAGCTCTTTTTTGTGGCTGAGCAGCCCTGCGATTTAGGGTAGCGGATTTTCTTTTCTCCTTTTGGATTTCTAAGTTTGTAAACATGGTTTGAGACCAGTGGTGTACTTTGATGTGCCTTATCTGTAGAATTGTTATTGCTATACAGCACTTTGTAGCATTGAAAAGCAGCAGAGAGTGATACTTTGTATGCTTTATGACATGCTATCAGACTGGCAGTCTATGGCCACAGTGTTTCTATCTCCTGTTGGATATCTTGAGGTCTGCATTTGACACTAAGTGAGAAAATGACCAAGGTAGAAAGGTCAGTGGGGGATGCTGCAACAGAAGGTAAAGCCATCAAAAAATGGAGAGCAATGAGTACCAATGCCCGTAGTCTGAGTAACAAGCTTCCTGAATTAGTGGCCTTGATGGAGGAGGAACATCTGGATATCGTGGCAGTCACAGAAACATGGTACACACAAAACCATGACTGGAATGTAAACATACCAGGATACACTATCTACAGGAGGGACAGGGAGGGTAAAAGAGGAGGAGGAGGAGATCTTTACATAAGGGAAGGAATCAAAGCAACAGAACAAAAGGGTAAACAGGAGGAGGAAGAAGCACTGTGGGTAAATTGGAGACCGTAATGACACCACAATACGCACAGGGTTAGAGCAGACCCTTCTCAGGGGGAGGAAATGGACAAGGAAATGATAGAAAGTATACTTAGAATGGCAGAAAAAGGGAGATATTGCTGATGGTGATCTGAATATGCCAGATGTTAACTGGAGTGCAGTTGCAGCAGCCACTTCTAAGAGTGGGGTTATTCTAGATGCCCTACAGGGGGCATGTCTTAGACAACTAGTATTGGAGCCCACTAGAGAGGTAGCAATCTTAGATCTGGTTCTCTCAAATGGAGATGAAGAGAGGATCACAGATGTAGAAGTGGGTAGCCATCTGGGAACTGCGACCATCAACAGTATGGTTCACAATAAACACAGCAATAGAGTCAAGCCATCAAAAGACAAAGGTACTGGATTTTAGGAGGGCTGACTTTGTCAAAATGGGTGAGTGCCTAAGGAATGCACTAGCAAATGGGCAGGAAGGAAGGGTGGAAGAACAATGGGGAATAATAAAAACTGCCATCACAGAGGTATCAAGCCTTTGTGTAAAGCAAATAAACAAAACAAAATGAGATAAGAAACCACTATGGTTCTCAAAGGAAGTGGCAGTGAAGGTTCAAGAGAAAAAGAAAGCATTCAGGAAGTACAAGGAATCACAGAAGGAACAGGACAGAGAACTGTATCAGTTAAAGCAAAAGAAAGCTGGGAAGGCAGTCAGAACAGCAAAGGCCCAAACCGAGGAAAAGATAGCCAACTCAGTTAAGAAGGGGGATAAAACCTTTTATAGGTACATCAGGGAGCCAAAGAAGACCAAGGGAGGGATAGTGAGGCTTAATAAAGGGGAGGGAGGGTGGTGAGGGTGACTGTGAAAAGGCAGAGATACTCAACAAATATTTTGCTCAATATTTACAAAGGAAGAGGGGAGGTACCTAAAGCAAACAGTAGAAACACTCTGGATACAGAAGTTGATACCAGCCCATTTACAGAAGAAAGGGTTCTGAAAGAACTCTTAAAACTGAAGGTGGACAAAGCAATGGGGCCTGATGGGATTCATCCCAGAATTCTAAAGAACCTAAAGGTAGAACTAGTGACACCACTGACTAAACTCTTTAACAAATCATGGGAGGATGGGGTGGTACCCGAGGACTGGAGGAGGGCAGATGTGATTCCCCTTCACAAAAGTGGGAGCAAGGCAGAAGCAGGAAACTACAGACCTGTTAGTTTAACCTCAGTGGTAGGGAAAATGATGGAATCACTTCTGAAGGAAAGAATTGTTAAATATCTAGAGGCCAGAGGGGCACAGGACCCAAGGCAGCATGGATTCACAGCGGGAAGGTCATGCCAGACAAATCTGATAGATTTCTTTGACTGGGTGACCAAAGTAGTTGATCAGGAGGGCTGTGGACATGGCCTACCTAGACTTTAGGAAGGCATTTGACACAGTCCCACAAAAGATTAATATATAAGTTAGCCAGCCTGGGAGTGGGTCCCAAGATGACAGCCTGGGTAAAGAATTGGCTGGAGAATAGGACACAGTAATAGTAAATGGAGTCCACTCTGAAAAAGGGGGTTAGTAGTAGGGTACCACAGGGTTCAGTATTAGGACCAGTCCTCTTCAATGTCTTTATAAGTGACATTGCAGAGGACTAGAAGAAAAGTATGTCTCTTTGCAGATGACACAAGATCTGCAACAGAGTTGATGCACAAGGTGGAGTGGAAAGGATGAGAAGGGACTTGGCAAGTTAGAGGAATGGTCAAATGTATGGCAGATTAGATTCAATGTTAAGAAGTGCAAGGTAATGCACCTGGGAAACAAAACCCAGGGAGAGTAACACAATGGGGGTGAGATACTAACAACAACAAAAATGGAAAGGGACCTGGGGTAGTCATATCAGATGACCTAAAGGTGGGCAAGCAATGTGAGAGGGCAGCAAGGAGGGCTGGGGGATACTGGGATGCATAGGAGAGGCATCACCAGAAGAAAACAGGAGTTATTATCCCTCTGACAGACAGCTAGTGAGACCCCATCTGAAACTGCGTGCAGTTCTGGAGACCCAATCTCCGCAAAGATATACACAGGATGGAAGCTGTCCAGAGGAGGGCAACTAAAATGGTGCAGGGTCGCACGGAAGCATATGAAGAGACTTAAGGAGCTTAATATGTATAGCCTCGAGGAAAGGAGGGAGAGGGGGGACATGATAGAAACTTTCAAGTACCTCAAGGGAATCAACAAAGTCCAAGAGGGTAGCATCTTTCAAAAAAAGAGGTGTGCAAGAACAAGGGGAACAATTTGAAGATAGAAGGGGGGCAGCTCAGAGGTAATTTAAGGAAGTATTTTTTCACAGAGAGGGTGGTGGATGTATGGAACGGCCTTCCCGAGGAGGTTGTGGAGTCACAAACAGTGGTGGATTTCAAGCATGCATGGGACAGTCATAAGGCAATTCTAGGGGGTGGGGGTAGGAAGAAGTAGGCTGCTGGTTAACTAGGATCTGCATCTTATCCATCAGGTAGGGAAATGGGCAGACTGGGTGGGCCAAGCGGTCCTTATCTGCCGTCAAATTCTATGTTTCTATGTTTCTATGACACACAGCAGGGGGTCTCTCTGTCTTAGCCTAGTGCAAAACATGAATAGCATTAGTAAGTCAGGAAGATATAACAATCGCAGAAGAGCTGCCATGTACTGTAATGGTTTTGATGTATTTTATATCTATTGAGCAATGTATTGAAGGAGATGTACAATGACAGTGTAGAGTGGTGCAACGTTAGTATGACAGACATGTCTTCGCACAGGACATAGTGACAGTAGAGGTAAGTAAGACAATTAGCAACATGTTATATTATCAGCCTATATTGTGGCTTATATGTTTCTTAGACTCATTACTGTGAATACACATTGTATGTAGGCATGAACATACAAAGAGTTGCTAAAGCTAACTGGCTGTTTCTGCCACTGGTAAACTGCAGGTATCCTACTGCATTTTACAGTAATGCAAAAAATGACATCATTGCTGTTTTCATGTCTTGACTCTTTTTTGTCTACTAAAGTTAGAAAATCATGGCATGGTAGTACAAAGAAAATTAAACAATATAAAGCATGCATAATCTGGGTTGCTTGCACAATTCTCACAATGGCTACTTGAAGGTCCAAATGAAATAGGAGACAGTATAGCATAGTGGTTAAGGGCAGTGAACTGTAAACCTGGAGAAGTCGGTTTGAATCCCATTAGCTCCTTCTTTGCATACTGTGTGACCCTGGAAGCAAGTTCGGGTTTGGTGTGCCTTTTCTGGTTAAATAATTTCCCCAAATATAAACTTTAAGAATGGCAGGGCCCTGGCTGTTACATACCAAGCATATCTATTTTTTCTCTTTTAGTCTCTTTTTGTCTGTTTCGGCTGCCATCTCCTATCCTCTCACCCTTCCTCCCTGATTTCTTCTAGGTTTCTGAAATGATTCTTTGTATGTGTTATTCATGTATCCTGTTTGCCATGATGCCATATCCGAACTTATGAATATGGTTGTATGCTCTCTTTAACGTTGTATGCCCTTGCTTAACATGTTTAACATATATGTACTCTCCTGATGTGGAACCTTTTTAAAAGAGCCTTGGCTCAAAGGTAATTGTAATCCTAGACTCCAATAAATAAACGCATTTATCAAATGAAACCCAGTTTTGTTCTAGGTCATTATTTAGCATGTACCTAATGTGCAGCACTGAGCGAGAAGTTTGCAAGTAGTGGAAAACTAGACTGCTATGGTGGTCTGGTCATTACTGCAATTGAGTCAGGTAACTGTGACATAACAAAGCTGGTATTTGCAGCCATCTGTCATGTCACTGTAAAAAAAAAAACACACAGGAAAAAACATTTGCTACCATAAAGTGTGAAATCCTCAAGTGCTATTTATTTGTTAAGTGTGCATCACTGACCTAACAGGGAAGGGAGCACTAAAATAATCTCTATTGTAAACTTCAGGTCTGTTCAGAAAGGAATGCATTGAACTTCTCTCTGTTTCTCTCTCTCTCAGCCCCCTTGCAACATGATGGGGGGGAGAGAAGAGAGAAGAGAGACGAAAGACGAGAGAAGAGAGAGAGAGAGAGATTTCCATAGTAGTCAAAACAAGGCTTATGGTTCCATCTCAAGGTAAGATGACATCATAAAACCCACTGGAGCTTTGTTCCTGAGATCTAGGATGGCATCTCACCCCTCGAAGGAAAGATATGGTTACCAGTGCATTATTATATACGGTTATCTATTTATTTATTTTATACAATTCAATAATATGACAAGGTAAAAACAATAATTCAAGAGACCCTGCAGCTGATTAGGTGACATATAAGTAATAAAAGCCCTTTATCCTCAATGGCATCATTTCACTAGATTCACCGGGACTGCAAAGCTCCACACCCACTATATTTTATATGATAAAATCCTCGGGGATCATAAGGGTCGCAAATATATCCTAGAGGTCCCAAAAGTAGCCATATGCAACCCCTAATATAAATGACACCCCTGTTAAACTTTTCTTTGGAATAAACCCCAGAATTATGGCAATGCAAGTAAGTCAAATCCGCATGCAAAAAAAAGTATATTTAAAAAACAACACACACACACAACCCCCAATTTGTGTTAACTGTGTTATATACACTCAGACATACAATCTATATTGTGAACAAATGGGGAGTGATTTAATCCAGTGGTGCATGCGCATGTATCAAAGCGTTTCTTTCTGACCAAAAAAAAAAATATCAGATAAATCGATAACACTTTCCAGTTGCGAATGGTCCACCGATGTGTGCCGTCCTGGCAAGAGGGGGATGATGATAATAAGGATGCAAATGATGGTGAGGAGGTGACTGAGGACACTCGCCCACTAAGTGGCTCACATCATCAGAGGAGACAGGACTGAAGACTGCACTGAGCTGCCTGCTTGGGTGCCCTTTTGTTCGCCGGCACCAGCCAGCTTCTGGTGGCAACAGCAGCAGGGGCAGCAGTCAGGAATGCTCTTGGATTGGCTACGTGCTTCCTTTTTCTGCACACAAGAACAAAAAAAATGCATGAATCTTCATTTCAGTGGAGTTGAGCTAAAGATGGTCCTTTTTTGCTGAGATGTCGGCAGGTTGAGTTTTTTGTGTTGCTTTTTTCTTCTTTTCCCCGTCTTCTCACTGATAAATCCTGGATCACAAAGCTTCTATTGATACCTGCGCTGGATCAGCTGGGGGCTGTACACCTTTCCAATGCATTCTGGCAGACTTTGAAAGTGGCAGCACATCTGGAAGGTAAGTGTATTTGCTGTGTGCAGAATACTTACCTCACTGCTAAGTCCTGGTCTAATTTCTCCCATTGCATGGTCTGTGCGCGGAACAGCTTTGCTTTTATTTAAGTCTTGGAGGAAGAGGAAGAGGGAGAGGAAGAGTTAGGGAGATCTTCATTGGGGGAGGGAGGGGGGAGTGGCAAACAACAATAAAAACAGCAGTTGCTTCAGTTCATGGTTACATAACTTTTATCTGTGTAATATTTCATAAATATTTATATGAAATTGCAGCACTTTAAGACACAGGGGTTGAGATATCCAAAAGAAAAGATGGAAATAAAGGAAATTAGTTTTATATACTTGAGTGCATTCCATACACACTGTTGCCCAGAGAACATTAGCCCTGAATAAGATGGCAGCAGCCTTAAGGCTTGCACAGCGGTGTTGAGAGACTGAAGGAGGTTAAGGTTCATAGACCTTAACAGACATAAAGGGGTGGGGGTGACTTGATCAAGATCACAGAGTGTGCAAAGGGTAGGTTGATACTCAGATCTGGGTCAACTTCTCCTATTCATTTCCATGGGCAGAAAAGCAACTAAGCTGTAAGAAATCATTTTGAAAATCCTTGCCGTCTCTTAATGTTTGTCAACACTAGTTTCATCCAAGTTCAATGCTTTGCATTTTATAGTAACATTTTGCTATTTCAGCCTCCCTCAACTCTTTGTTAGGGAAATGTGGGACTCTGACTGCCACTCAGAATGTAGGACATTGACTGTCATAGCATGGGCCACATAAATGTAAAGATACAAGTTGAGCGCACTGTGCAAACAAAAGCATTTGTGCAGTTTTGCTTTCTCATCATAGAGTATTGCAATTTTTAGCCTGGTGTTACTGAATCTTCTCTAAGTGGATAGCATCCTTTCCATGTGGTATTGGGGATTTCTGAGGATGAAATACCCCTTTTAATGTGGGGCAGTTGAGAATTATAGTCCCCCAAATGCATATATGACTTGTTGTTTGATGGCATTATCTCTTACTAAATAGGTTACCACTCACGAAATTTTAAGTAATATATAGAACATAAGCGGGCAGTAACCCACGTCGAAATTACAGCAACTACATCTCTAAAAGGTTTACTATTGCCCAAGCAACTTCGTTTGGTTTAGTTCAAGGGCTTCTAGTGACCCCATAGCTCTCCATTATTTTCAATTGAGAAAGATGCATCTTGCATCCCTCACAGACTTGTTCTGCAGTGCAATGTAAACTCCCATAAAGTTCAACTTCATTTAGGGGCCTTTTCACAAAAAAGTTGTCACCTCCCTCATTTTGGGACGGGTCAATTGCAATAGTTGGTCAAGTTGTAATAGTTATTTTTTTCATTCAGGCTGGCAGCCTTGTTCAAGCACCCCTTGCTTAATCCAGAGTTCATCTAAATTATCTTTCCTCAGTTGCAGTAGTTGTTGTTTATTAATTTTTTTGGGGTGGGGGGGTTGCACGTTTCACATGTGTCTACAACTAGACACAAGTAGACTAGGTGACAAATTAACTCTTTGAAACTTTTATTACATATAATTCCAAATACAGTAAATTGCCATCCCAAGTTAAGCATCAATAGGTATTTTTTTAATATTAATAATAACATGGATTCAATGTGCAGCCAGATCAAAAGAAGAGACGTGCAGTAACAGTCTGAAGCCAAAGACTGAAGTCAATGCAGAACAGCTTCAAAGGTGATGGACAATGGGACTTCATGCTCCCTTCCATTAATAAGAACAACCATAATACTGAAACAGATGGCTTCTACAAAGTGTCAGGGCAGAGCATCCAAAACGCTTTTTTAGGCGCCATATTATATGTGTTCCTTGTTTTAAATTTGTCATGTATATTTATTGGTAATGGAGTTCTGATTTACACTGTAACTCACAAACTATTGCTTCACTTAATTTTATTGTTAACCACAGGTGTATGTGGCTGTGGTTTAGTACTATTTAAGGATCACTGTCCTAATGGCAATGCCCTTTGATAAAGTTGAAAGGCGAAATGCCGTCAGGAGGATTTTTCTGCTTTGAAAGCTGTATGTAAGTCCTTATCAGTCTGGCAAAATAAATCTATCAAATCGAACGTTTTGGTTGTTTGTACTTTTGTGGGGGAATGGTGTGCTGTGACTATTGACTCTGAACGTCCAAAATGCTAATTGCTTCCGGGAATCGAGAATTAGGTACAGTAATACGCTCAGATGCAAGCATGAATTTGGAATGGGTTTGAGCCCCGTTTTGACTTAGGCTTGGCAGGGTACATTTCATTACTGAGCATACAGTAATTATAAGAAGTCCTGGTAACAAGCTCATAAATGCCCTGCAATGCCCTGTTTGTTCAAAGGCAGACAAAATCACATTTTCTAGGTCTACTCTCGTAGGTTCATAAACATATGTGGTTTGAAAATAGCCCCACTTCAAAAATGTCATCACTGCACAGAATTCAGTGGATCAATACTGCTGTGCTCTTCAATGCTGGAGGTATATACTTCTCACCACATCACTAACTGTACATCGCCAACACTTAGGACTTATGAAACAATGCAAGCTGTGGCACAACACTCCAGACTTAATTACCCCTGGGAAATATGAACTCATAACAAAATGACAGACTGTTCATGGTTGTAATTCCCTTGCACGAGTTCAAATAACACCTGAATATACAACTAGACTGGTCCTGATGCCCTCAGCTGCCTTATTGTTTTAACAATTTTAAATGCTTTGTGTGCTTTTTTTTATAAAACCTTGAGCAGATACTGTGCCGAACTGAAGATCGTATAGGTACTGATTGTCTGTTTTAACTTTGATCAATAGATGGGGAATAGATTCATAGATGGGAAACAAGTTCAAAGGGCTGACGTCCATTACAGAAGTTGCCACCATGTCAAGCTGTCATGGTGGAAATTGAACATCTCCTATCCCCCATGAAACTGTCTAACACATTTTTGAAGTTAGTTATATTGTCACTGCCAACCACTTCCATAGGATGCGCATTCCAAACACTCACAACTCTCTGTGCATACCATTTACTTATTTTCTGTGTTCTGTTGGTTTCCCCAAGTAGTTTCTGATTGTGTGACCTAGTGTTATTATACTGCACAGGATTTTTTTGGTAAACCAATTAGTTAAAAAAGCATCATCCCTATTTGCTCTAAAAGCTGAGTTATAAAAAAAAGTTCAGTGGATCGACTCCATACACTAAAATTGAAACACACACACACACACACAAAATAGTCTCCTACTGCATCTTAAAAATTTGTTTCAGGAACATGTGGAAACATTATGCATGATCCAGTTTAGTCTGCACTTCAATTGTAACATTGATGTAGCGTTATGCGGGGAGATTATGCTTCCTTATAATGTATCTTCCCAGTATAGCCCGGCTAAAATGCAACATCTCAGTTGCAGTTGCGTCCTGCTCTTCTACCCATTTTCCCAACTTTAATATTATTATTGTACACACACAGAGTTGCCTGGCATCATTACACAGAAATGCAGAACTACTGTCAATTTGGAAAGGGGCGGGAACTATAGTAGTGTATGTATTTCCCCTGTTTTCCCACAATCTGATGTTTTTTAATTATTGAATTTCAAAGTCGCAAATATCTAGTACATGGTATTAAAATCTGGGGACCAACAACCAAAATAGAAGACAGAGACACACATGCTGTCTTAAAATGAATAATATAAGATCAAGAAGCTGTTACCGAAAGTTATTTTGCGTAAAAAAACAAAAACAAACTCTATATCATGGAAAGTTAAACACACCTCTGTCAACCCTTTCTCATTGAAATATGGGACACACACACTCAAAATGTGAAACAGTGTGGGGACTCTAGCCCTCATAATGTGGGGCACATTAGCATATATGGGAATAAAGCTCAGAACACTGAGGAAACACGTACATTTATTTTTGCAAAGTTTGAATTGATTTAGTATTTTAAAATATTATGAATGTATGCTGTAAAGTCTAAGTTTGCAGCACCTTCTCTATGTGGGCATCACTTTTTTTTCCATGTTGGATGGGTGTAGGACATGTCAATTTTGAGGACCAAAATGAGGGACCTCTTTCAAACGAAGGGCAGTTGAAAAGTATGTACACACCCATAACTGTAACATATTAGTGTCCAGGAAGTCATTTCAAACCTGAGTCTGGACAAAGGTTGCACAATTAAACCAAGTATATTCTCCAAAGAAGCTCACAGTTCAGTCATTTATTAAATATGGATATCAATGCTTATATTTCTTAGGGTGTAATGCTGCCATTTTAGCCTTTAAGGATGTCTTGCAGGTCGATTTTTACATTTTGTAGCCATGATTTATTTTATTTTACATTGTTTTACATTTAATTGCAATCAACCCTTGCAGAGAGTTTAGTAAGATTTTTTTTTGACTCCATGCTCAAATACTTTCATGGAAGCACAACTGCACCCTTTATTACTCACATACATGTTTGAATCAGAGTTTAAAAAATGATTCAGATTCCACCCTCTTCTCACCCTTGATTTAAGAATTAGTGCAGCTGGCATCTCATCCTATTTGGTCCCGGTTTTATCATAAAAGACGCTGACAACTGTGTACTGAAGATACTGTTGTACAGTAAATATTGTTAAAATCCAGTCTTCCCACAAGCCGATTTCCTAAATAAGTTGTCTTTCCCTTGACATCTAAGTAGTTTTCTAATCTCAATTACCCATTTTTAGTAATGTCAATGACCAATTTTTAATCCCATGAATGCCCCGCCCCATAAATTTAGAAGGACTGTTGGTGTATCTCTTTTTTGTGCGTCTGACAGTCTATTTGGGTTCTTTGGTTCACCTTTAAAGTTGAGACTTTTATTTTTGCGCCAGTTGAGAGACTCTGGTGTTTTTCTCTGGGATAATCAGATTGAAAGTGATCAATATTGACATAGTCTGAAAGAGCTGCTGAAAGGCGACTAACAACAAACTGCCTGCCCGGCCGCTCTCAGTCCCTGTTTAATCTGCAGTTCACCAAAAGTTCAGATCAACCTCAGCTTTCATATGGTCGTGGTGGCGGCGGTGGTGGTGGTGGTGGTGGTGTGTGTGTGTGTGTGTGTGTGTGTGTGTTGAGGGGTGCTGCAGAAACAATGAAGAGAAATGTTTTTGTTTCACTGGGGAAGACATGACAGGCAACAACCAGAGCCACCGGGACCTGCTAAGTCTCCTTATTTTATCTACACTTTGTTTCAGATACATAGCTTCCAAATCAATCTACCTCCAAACAATAAAAGTCATATATTGTGCCAACTACATCAGGCAGGGACATTTTCGCAGCACTCTATTGTGGAGATTAGACACATTCCGAATAATTCAAACTTGATATATTCAGTCTCTGATTTTTCCCAGTTTTTGTCATTCCCTTGTTTCATATGACACAACTCAAACTGTCTTTTAAACTTATCTAAAGCAAATAAAATAAAATAATATGCTGCGTACACACAGCATGCCGCTCCAGACTGCAGCGTATCTTTCCTTTCAAGTGAAAGCCACTGCAGCCAAGATGCTGTCATCCAGAGCTCGCCCATCCATTGGCGCAACTGAGACATGCCCGCTCAAGCAAGCACTACATTGGCCAGGTCACGCACACACCTCCAAGAGTCACACTGTCGCAAGATGTTTCTTGTGCATGCGTGCAAGCAAACATAAAACAAAGGAAGGAAAAAAAAGAGGTCCTTTTAGCTGACAAATTCTATGTTTCTGCATTTCACTTTAGTGAGCTCTCTCTCAGTAGTGTATTCCCCAACTTAGCCACAAATACCTCCCTCAGCTTATAAAAGGCAATTTTTTGACCTCCCTGTGCTTCATGCCTCCCAACTGTAATACTGAATAGAAATGGCTCCCCATTGAAAAGAAGATGTTGCATCTCAGCTGGGCAGTTAAACCCCCCTTTACTTCCAACACTGAAAGGGACCAAGACAGTTGGAGAGAGTTCAAAGAGAGCAATGAAAATGATACAATATCAAGAGGGAAAAATATTTTACAATTAATCAATCAATCAATCAATTTAATGGTGAGCAAATGATATGGTGGTGAGGAAAATCATATAAGGAAAGGCTGCAAAGCCTGAATATGCATTCCCTGAAGGCTAGAAAAGTAAGGAGGTACATGAAGGAAACCTTTGATTTTTTTCATGGGATTAATGTGGTGGACATTTGAGAGCTAATTGCAGGAAATGAGAGCTTGTACACCAGGGGGCACAGTTACAAGTTGGTGGGGACAGTTTCAGGTGGGATGTGAGGAAGTACTTTTTCATTTTTTGGGGTGGTGGGCAAATGAAATGATTTGCTTTCCAGTGTGGTTAATGCCAAATCTGTAGCCAGATTCAAGGCTGGATGGGACAGCTTCAAGGGACAAGTAGCCATTGCAGGAGGGGGGCTTGTAGGAGGAACATGGTCCTGTGAAAGGGGCATCCTAAGGATGCTCCATCTAGATTGAGCATGCTACTCTTATTAGCTGGGGTCTATGGGTAGACATGATGGACTGCAGGTCTTCACCTGTAAATATCTGTTTCTATGTTTCTCTTTCCATGTGAGTAGTCCTTCCTCTGGCCACCAAGACCTACAGCCTTTACAGAAGAAAGAGTATCACTGCATGCCAGGCTTCCCAGTATACTGGTACTCCAAATTGCCACAGTTTCTCAATAACAGAATATTACCGAAGAAAAATAGACCAAAGTTATTTTTATCTTCTGGTAATTTT
Source organism: Neoceratodus forsteri (assembly GCA_016271365.2). Lineage (NCBI taxonomy): Eukaryota > Metazoa > Chordata > Ceratodontiformes > Ceratodontidae > Neoceratodus > Neoceratodus forsteri. Next base: position 23,315,913 of record JADMNL010000035.1, on the reverse strand, counting down.
TACTGCTTTGTGTACTGTTGCAAGTGTTCCCATACTGTGTAGCAAAATGGTAAGCTTCCAATATCTAACAGGTATCAAACTTGCAAACTTGTGAATAGAAAGTCTCCTTGAATTATCCTCATACTGTCTCAAACCACAGGTAGATCAGCCGTAAGGAATGTGGGGAGGAATATGGATGTGCATGTACAAACACTGACGTGCATAATCTGATGTCAAGGCTTCATCAAAGCTAGTACATGTGTGTGCCTGCTGGAATGGCTTTTATGCTCATGTCATGCCAGCATATGATCTTCCTGTGGCTTGGGTGACTATGAGGATATTTCAAGAAGAGTTTCCATTTATATGTTTGCATGTTTAATGCCTACTGTTAGATGTTGGAAACAGTTACTATTTTGTGACACAGAGTTGGGATACTTTTGCATTAATACACAGAATGATAAAAATTGCATGAATTTAAGAAAAGTGTAGGTCTATTGTTCAGTGACATTTTCTTAGGGCCCAATAGACAAAGCTGACTAGGATGCATTCGATTCAAGCACATCGTGGCTGCGACACTCTGCACCATGATGCCCATCTAAGTGGATAGAATCAAATGTCTGCACATTGCACACTGCTAGTATACAGCCATGCACTGTGGCAAGGAGGCAGCATGGGGACTGGAACTGTACCAGACTCATCCAGTCAAATGTCCATGCTGGTCAATCGGTGGATCCTTGAGTCTACATGGAACAGGGGTTGGTGGGATGTGCCACTCCTCCAAGGACTGCTGTATCCCCACTAGAATGTTATATATTTTGCAAAAGTTGTCTGTCAGTGCCAATACAGTCCCCCAGCCCACTGTGGAAGCTCTGAGGATTGGTGGAGTAGGGGCTGATCAGGTCCCTCTGCCAGACCTCTGTAACACATAAATCATACATGCATGTTGAGCATGCACTCCCCCTTCCCCCAGCCCACCTCTGTCCCAGCCACTTGTGCATGCGGCTGGGGATCAGGTGTAGAGGGACCAACAGCCAGGACTGTGGATGCCCAGAAGTAATGACTTCTCCTTCCACTTCCCCAAACTACAGGTGTCTCTTCCGCTAGCATTCATACTTCTTCCTAGTACTCAAATCCCTCCTCTCTGAATTCACAACACACTCCTGTAGTTGTCTCTGATCCTCTGCTGTATTTTTCTACCCTATAATTCCCTCCCCCACTGCCCCTGTCTTAATTATTTTTCCCTGCCCCTACCCAGTTCATCCATCCTTCCTTCCCTTCTGAACACAGGCAACAACATTTCATTCACCTTTCAAACCGCTGCCAGCTGCACTTTAATACCCTACCTAGCAGTGTCTTGCTCATACTCCAGTCACAGTGTTTCATTCAATTTTCACTTTATGACTAGGCACTCTTTAGATGCTCTGCATCCCTCATTTTGTTCATTTAATTTATGTTTTTTTTTTTTTTTATTTTGTGTTACCAGTTGTTGTAACTTATTGTTATATTGTCATCCCCCCCCCCAAAAAAAATATATATGGAATGGAGCTGTTTCAGTTCAGTATACCCTTCCTGGTAAATACTTTGGAATAAATACAAATACACAAGGCTCCTAGATCTACAGGTCTTCCTGTATTTTACAGGGATTTGGAGCCATCTACAGGGAAATAGTTCCCATAGTCTTAGACTTGTAATGGTTATACAAGAAAACAAAGGGATAATGCTTCATTAGGAAATAATGTAATCCACAAGAAAACGCAGGAACATTGCTGTGGTTTTACAGGGCAAATGCCATCATTCTGGGAGCACAGAACACATAAACACTAGGAAGGAAGGGGGAAGGATGCTACTGTAATGAAGCAGAAATGTCAGCAAAGCCAGGTTAAATGCTGCAGAAAGTTGTGAGTGGATGTCCACAGCTCCCAACTTGAGCTGTTGCTGTTTCTGTGTGAGCAGGAAGGGGGAGGGGTGGGGCAGAGCCAAGCTGCACTGGTAATGACCTGCGGAAGCATGGTGCAGCAGTCATTTCACAGCTATGATGGCAGGTCACTGCGACAGATGTTTCCAACATATGTGGAGAATTAATTACCCACTAGTAAACAAAATCTGTGATGCGGAGAGACATTTTGTCCAAATTTCCTTTGAATTTTGCCGTTAGTAGGAGTCTAATTTTTCTTGATCAGCCAGACCCTCTTGAATTAAAGTGTTCATTAATGGGGTCCCCTGAACACTTCAGTACTCGGTTTATGTGGGGATGGTGGTGGGCTGTCAGTTGCTTGATTGGCTGTGCTGCATAGAAGCATTGGGGTTACTAGAGCTGATCATTCAAAAAGGCCATGCTACAGTATATAGTCTACCTATGTTCCACTTACTTCTCTGAATTTGAGTCCAATACTAGTACTGCTGTACATAAAATAATTCCCCGAATTCCTGTTCATTACTGGCAGTAGACTGGAACACTCCTATCTTTGACTGGAAGTTCTGCAAAATGCTACAGGCAGCACCAGCTTGCATTCTAAGACAGAATAGCAAATGTGTTATATATCATATATAGGTTTGCATTGCAAATTGATTGCCTGGTTATTTAAAATTGATAGCGGGGCTCCGATACGGGGCAGCAAATTGCTGCACTGAGGCAGGGAGCTCTTTCCTTTCCTATTGTAAGCACCCCGCCTCCGAAGTCAGCAGGCAAGATCTGCTTTTTCTGGTTATAAATTCCCACCAAGAGAAAATCGATACAGAGTCCTGATGATCATACAGCTCTTAAAAAATCTTCAAATGCAAATTTTGACATTTTGCCCACTGCGCTCCAGACTCAGTCATTTGTTTCCGTGGAACCCTATCGTTTGCATGTATGGTGCTTACTGCCTCCTAAAATAACTGTTATGGTTAAATGTTATTTATCCTGGTTTACATGTAATGAATGTGCATTTTATGTTTGTTTAAACTGGGAATTTCAAGGGCTTTGGGAAAGCTTCCTCTAATTTTTCTATTGTTTGCTAACGAAATATTAGAATATTCCTACAATTGCTGTATTAATCACAATGTATTTAATTTGAAATTCATAATTACGATACTTGTGCTCTTTCCAGTGCAACCAGAGAATGACAAGTGGATGGGCAAGCAAGTACTGTTGAGAACAGTACAGCATGCATCATTCATTGATGCACGAAGAGCAGTATAAAACTACCGTGACAAATAAGCCCTAGAATTTAGAGATATGATAGAAAAATCAGTTTATCAAATACAAATAAGTTTATCACATAACTCATGTCTACAAATATAACAAACAAATTTTAATTTTAAGATAATGTGTGTTAAAATGTAAACCATATCATGTGACTGCTCTGCTCAAACATGGATGATCCTATATTAAAAAAGGAGGGTTACAGCGGAGGATCGGTTAGAAGTGTGTGGCTCTTGTCAGCTTGTGGGAAGCTAAAAGAAAACAGAATGCGAGGATGACCACAGAACACTGCACCCTTAATATGCTACGTAGAAGCAGCGTACCACTCCTGATTGCAGCAGTCTTTTCCTTTGAGGTGAAAGCCTCTGCAGCCAAAGTGCTGTCATCCACAGCTCACCCATCCATTGGTGCAACCGGGACATGCCCTCTACAGCAAGCCGTACATTGGGCAGGGCACGCACACACCTCCAAAAGTTGCACTCGCGCAAGATGTTTCTTGTGCATGTGCGCAAGCAAACATACAAACAGATCCCAAGGGTGCTAGAAGCTTAAAGCAACAATAAAAGATAATCAGGAAGTGATTATTAAAATTCTGATTTTTGGCTGGAATCCTGCAGTCATAGTTCCAGTTTCCATACTGTAAATATTTTTTTCTGGTGATCTTTAGTTGTTTAGATATTTAAATTATATTTCCATTTTTGTAGATCCACAGTAAATATGCTTGCTGCCTAATTTTCAGCCAAGCTCCCCCCCTCACGTTGCATCACATCTTTTGTTTACTTCAGTAGGACCCTGTACTGCTCATTCTTACTGTCCCTGTGTAGTACTGCGAGTTATGTGGACATGCAGTTGGCAGCAGAGGGTTCCAGTTCAACATGGTGGGTGGGAGAAATGTAAACAAAAACAAAGAACAAGGGAGAAAATTACAGGGTGACAATACAGTGAAAACAGAAAAGATTACCAGATAAGTGCCCAAAAGAGCACAGGGAACAAACTGTTGCAAAAGATCCAATTTTTGTTATCTAGTACTGCTGCTTTAATCGAAGGAGTAAAAATCTCTAACTGCTAATGCCGACCCATTGATGTCATTGCACGTCCTGCTCCCAGGGAAAAGCAGCATACAGAAATCCAGCCCTACAGATGACATCCCTGCCTCTGCCACCACTCCTGCTGAAAACCCATGTCTATTGGGGGAAGGTCCCTCTCCCATGGCCCTACCTTGGAGGACAAGTCAGGGGTAATGACTGTGTTCTTTGGGGAAGGGGCATCCACCCTGTGGCCCCGCAAGGGGTTTAAGCCTGATTATGGGGGGTGGCATGCAGGGCGGGAGGCTGAAGCCTCTGCCCCGTATGGGCAAGGGGTGGGGTAACGGGCCAAAAAAAAAATCAAACTGCTGAATTTGAGACTGAAAATGACAAGAAAAATGGCTATACTGTATCAGGCCAGCAAGGTTGAAGTGGTTTAGAAAAGCTCCTACCAGCGGCAGTGCATCACGTGACACCCCTATGCAATGTCATTTTTACGACAGTGCTTCCATATATAAATACTCCCTCTTTTACTCAGCTGTGAATGCATACAATGTAATTTTACCACAGTGCTTCAATATGTATGTACACCTTAAGTCACTTAAGTTGCTAATGTCTGAAATGTTTTTCTGCAGTATTTTAGCTCAGATATTTAGATAGGAATATAATGTATATTTGCACTATGTATATAATTACTCTGCTGACAAAATAGTGAATGTACTATAAATTAATTTTTAGCATTAGGTATTTATGTTTCAAATTAGCATCTTTTAATGTACTTTTTACTGTGTGTATAGTTTTTATTTTTTTTAATTTCCATTAAAACAGTTCGTGCTCTGTAATTCATCAGTGGGGAAAGAAGTGTAAGTTGGAAAATACAGTTATGGGTTTTCAGAGAGGTTGGGCGTGGATTTTCTGTCAGCTAAATGTCTTTTGTTCTGCATCACAGAAAAGCGCCTTTCCAGGAATGGGTGACTGTTTGGGGGGGGCAACTTCAAAGGAAGATGAGCTCCTTTCATATCAATGGAGCTGTTTAGGGTAACAACAGGAGAATGGGGGAAATTTTGGTTAAGCATCTGGTGGGAATTCAGACATGCATGATTGTCAGCCAAAAATGTAATATCATTAAGAAATTGCTGAGACCTACAGCAGGACATGGAGCAAGAAGGGGACAGCAAAGAAGCTGAGCTGGCTGACTCGGGAGGTAATGGAAGGGATGAAGACCGAGAGGAAAGCATTCTGGAGGCTTAGGAAATTAGGAGGGCAAGGGGACAAAGATGAGTAATGAAGAAGTCCAAGGAGGTTACCAGGCTAGTAAGAGTGGCCAGGGCTTACAGAGAACTATGCCTGGCACAGGGAATCAAGAACGGTGAGAAGGACTTCTTCAGATACATTTGCGAGAGAAGAAACAAAGACCAGATTGTGAGGCTTAAGAAAGATGGCAGATGGGTGGGGAAGGGGGAAGACCAGGCAGAACTGGTGAATGAGTACTTTTGATCTGTGTTCATGAAGAAAAGAGGGGCAGATACCCCATGGGAAGGGTGGACTGTGCGGGGGGGTGACTGAGATCAGAATTACAGAGGACAGGATGCTGGAGGGACTAAGGGCACTGAGGGTGGACAAGACTCTGGGGCCAGATGGCATTCACCCTAGGGTACTTAAGGAGCTAGCAGAGATCCTGGCAGGACCACTGGCAGACTTGTTCAGTACATCACTGGACACAGGCTGTGTGCCACAGGACTGGAGGATGGCCCATGTGGTACCCATTCATAAAAATGGCAGGAAGGATGATCCAGACAACTACAGACCAGTAAGTCTCACTTCAATTGTGGGAAAACTCATGGAGTCAATCCTAAAAGACAGACTGATGACATTTATGAAAGACAATGGGCTCCAAAATGGCCATCAGCATTGTTCTGTATCGGGCAGATCCTGCCAGACAAACCTATTCAAGTACTACAACTGGGTTACCAGGGAACTGGACAGGGGCCATGCAGTGGACATCCTATATTTGGACTTCAGCAAGGCCTTTGACTCAGTGCCACATGGGAGGCTGGGGGAAAACTGGAATACATTGGGATGGGAGCAAAAATGGTCAGCTGGGCCACCAACTGACTGAGAGGTAGGCAGAAAAGGGTGGTACTGGTGGTGGGGGAACTCTCATCACCAAGGGACATTATGAGTGGGGTGCCCCAGGGTTCAGTTCTGGGACTGGTGCTGTTAGCGATATTCATAGCTGATATCTCAAACTGGATCTGGAGTAGGATCAGTCTGGTTGCAGATGACACTAAGATCGGTCCAGTGGTAGATGACTCAGAGGGGTGAGGGGGCTGCAGGAAGACCTGACCAAATTACAGGAATGGTCTGAGAAATGGCAGTTGCGGTTCAACACCAAGAAGTGCAAGGTGATGCACTTCAGAGCATGGAACTGGGGTGGAAATATCAGTTGGGATGGGTACAATTGGTAAGCACAGTGGAGGAAAAAGGATCTAGGGGTACTAATAATGGGGAGTATGAACCACTCAGCTCAGTGCAGGAAGGCAGCTGCAAAGGCAAACAAGATGCTGGGGTGCATAGCGAGGGTAATCTCCTCCAGGCACAGAGAAGTGATCCTACCCCTGTACAGGTCACTGCTCAGGTCGCACCTGGAATACTGCATGCAGTACTGGTGTCCATTCCTGAAGAGGGACATCAGATTGCTGGAGGGGTGCAGCATAGGGCAACAAAGATGATACAGGAACTTCAGTGAAAATCCTATGGGGAGAGACTGGGAGAACTGCAAATGTATTCCCTGGAAGAAAGGAGGGATGGGGGGATATGATCAAAACCTTTAAGTACCTAAAGGGTATTAACAGGATTAATACGGAAGGGATTCTTCAGATCAGAAGGGGGAGGGACACGAGAGGGCATCAGTTGAGATTGGAGGGGGGAAGATTCAGGAGAGAAATCAGGAGACATTTTTCACAGAAAGGGTGGTAGATAAGTGGAACACTCTGCTCAAGGAGGTGGCATTATGTAGAACAGTGGGAGTATTTAAGAGAGGGTGGGACAGAATGAGGCAGGGGGGTTATGAGGAGGGGAAGGTGGGGCAGCTGCAAGTTGAGGGGCTAGCTGCACAATTGGGCAGACTAGTTAGGCCATGAGGCCTGTTTCTACTGGCATTTCTGACGTTCATAGGAGTAGACGTCCCTTGGAGGGGAGATTGAGAGCTAGAACAAAGGATGGACATTAAAATCCACATAATTGAATAGGGGAATAAAAAATCTGATTTAGACCTGTGTAACCATAAAATAATTTTTAGTGTGTGGCCACAAAACAACCATTGTAACAAACTGTTTTATATTCTTTGTTTTTTATTACAAACTATAATATAATCATGTGTGCTGCTATATTTGCTATCTACTAAGTATCAAAACAAAGTTGTTGACAATATATGTTTTAGATTATATGTCAGGAGCACCCCAATGGAACTGCCCTATTGGCTGCTTTTGAATATATGTTTAGATTATATGTCAGGAATACCCCAATGGGACTGCCCCATTGGCCACTTTCACATATGTAATATTGGTAAATAGCATATAATATTGTTTTGCTTAAGCCTATGTTAAAACCAGCTAAAGTACTGCTGTTCTAACAGATCTAAAAAAAAAATGTATATTGCAATAGTCACCAAGTATTTCTATATGTGTGCTTGTGTTACAAGTATTAGCTAAAGGGTCTTGTGGCCTGTTCGCAACTGTCAGCCTAGATATTAATAGAAAGTTAGCCATGTTTGCATTTATTTTAAATGTTAGTCTATTATAATATAATTCTGCTTTGCCATCTCTCTACAGATCAAATTTAATCTAAAGGTATAAAAATATACTTAGTACTATGTGCTGTATCTCAGTAGCTGTACTCTAAGCTTTACAATATATAAATGTTGGTAGTTACATGCAGTTACATGCACTGATACAGTAAACATAACGTAACTGAGTTAAATAAAACTAACAGGAAATGTCAGTCAGTACATGTATGCCACAGGGAGCCGTGACAATGTACAGATTATATGAACTTAAATCACCAGATAGTTCATGGAGAGACATGGCAGTGTATGGGTTAAGAGACTCCCCAAGCTACTGTGAGAGACCCAACACAAGTGAATATTTGTAACTGCCTATTCAAATGCTAGCAAGTAAACAAGCTTCTGCTTTGTTAAATAAAGTCTACCAATGACCTTTTCTGTGTTTCTATAACAGGAGCAACTGTAAAAAGATGCAAAAACACAATGTATAATAGAGTATGTGTTATTCTGTGTAACCAAAACACAAACTAGGCTATCAATATATCAAAGATTTATATAACTGTATTTGCCACTAACAGGTCATTGTATTGAAATCATTAGTTATACAATGCTGCCATCTACTGGCCATTGAGAATATTGCAGTTAAGTTTAATATATAGATCAATGTATTAGAACTCTGTCTTAAGATAGCAACTATTGATATGTTTTGTACTAACAGTACTAATTGATTTTTCAAGATAAAAATTGTAACATTAAGTTTATAAAAGCACTTTATGTAAGCTGAGTAGCTCAGCTCCAAACTGATGAGAAAGAATCCTTTTGAGGATGGTGTGCATTTACAGCATGCTTGGGCAAAGTACAAGATAACCGCATGTTTAGGCATTGGGGCAAGCCTTAAGTTGTTGTATGTTGCTATGGTGTAAGTGAAACTCATTGTTTCACCTAGGTCAAATTGACCCACTGGTATATGTACAGAAAATAATGTGTAAAAAATGAAGTAAGGCGTGGAAAAGTACACCACACCTTGGTATCAACTTGTTATTCTGTTTTATGATTGACAGACTGTGAAATTTGCATATCTAGTAGTGACTACATGTATATAAGTGGGTACTCTCAAGACACTGGGAGAGAGATCCAACATCAATGTGTAACACAAGGCAAGGCACTGATTAAATCTGCTAACTCTCCTAGCTGTGTCCGTGTTGTCTCTGCCTAAGTACTATATAGTGGACATCGTAGCTGGGGGTCTACCCACAACCCTAAGTTACATTTGGTGCCATGACTCTGATCAATTAGTGTGGACATGTTTAAAAACCTTTTTAAACCTTATCTGGGGACCTCCAAAACTCCCCAAACTAGACAAATTGTCAGTGACACCAAAGAGACACTGCCATTATTGCCGCCGCCAAATAAACAAATTGTCCAAGCCTACGCTGCCTTCAGCCGCTTAACACGACTCAGGAAAGACTGATCACCTCGACTGGTAAACTGTTATGGATTAGGTAACATATGTTTTGTTCAAACTATAAGGAATCAAAGGAAAGAGCAACAGCTCTTAGACTTGTTCAAAGGAACAAGAGATATCAAATATACCTAAGTATGGTTGTATTGTTAGATAAAGCTATATAGCATAAGTTGTTGCTAGGGTCACTGTAGGAACTTGCAAGGCAGGACCCTAGGAGAGTCATAAGACTAACCCGAGAGGATCCACTCCTAGTGCACGATGGAGTGGCTGACCACCAGAATTAGCAGACAAATTACTGATATACTAGAGAGGTGACCAATAGGGTCACTAGACGAGACTCTTGGAGTTGGTGCGTAGAAGATCATATAGCTACGCATCAGCTCCCCACCGCCCCTGCCACCACCCTTGGTGGGCTCTGACTTATATACTGAGCACCACGTGGCTGCGTGAGCCTATCAGCTCACTTTTCCATTTGCAGCTCCTCATCTGTTGCCACTACAGCCGCTTAAGCTGGGCTGCCTATGAATTAAAAAGATCTACCAACCAGTGCTGCTTTCTCACACAGAATTTAAAAGATCTACCAGCTAGTGCTGCTTTCTCATACAGAATTGAAGAGATCTACCAGCCTGGCATTTGATCCTACAATCCAGCTCAGCAACTGATCCATCAATTTAGGGAATAACAGGAGGGAGGGGCTGAGGCTACTGCTAAGAATCATACCACATAACAAAGGATACAACATAGCAGGCTGACACACCTAATAAGGATGACAGAACTGCTTAAACGTATGGAACCCTGCTCCCTCAGCACCACTTCTTGGGTATGGAGATGTGGTGGAATAGGATGTGCAACAAAGTAGCCCAACCACTCCTCCAGCATCGTTGGTGCTTGCAGCTGAACCTGCACCTGGCTAACATTGGAATACCGGCCGTGTTACTCCCGTACGTAGCCACAATAGGATGGGTGGATGCCAAAATAAGTGGCTGTTCAGACCCTAACCTGCATAGGGGAGTGCAGGACCATCACCTACCACACCTCACACACTACCCTACTCCCTCAATCCCACTAGCACTACTTACCAAGCACGGACTTGCTCACAAGGGAGCCTGCTATCTCATTTTCTCTGGTGTCACAGGTGATCGACCGAAATATCTTCCCTCACCCGGAAGGGGGTCCTCCGCCTCATCCTACTAATACTGATATTGAGGGCAGGTGACATCCACCCCAACCCTGGGCCCTTGCCTGCTAACTCCATCCTGGGATCCTCTGGGGATCCCACATGGTGCCGCAACATAGTCGTGTGGCCCACATGAACATCTGCAGCCTTTGACCTAAGATACCGGAGGTGCAATCATGGGTAGACACATACATACATACACAGATGTGCTAGCCGTCTCTGAAACATGGCTGAAGCCTCACATACTCCCCCATGAAGTGGAACTAGACCACAACAACTCCTTCTAAAAGAATTGGGAAGGGAAAAAAGGAGGGGGAGTTCTTATCTACGTGACCTCCTCCTTGGTGGCTTCCTTATCCCCTGTTGAAATGCCAAATGCAACTGTACTAGAATTCATATTCATCCAACTTGTCCTGGGCAGTGCTAAGCACCTCACCATAGGATGTATCGACAACCCTCCCACGGGGGGGAGGGAGTACTGCCGCACTCAAAAGCCTCATCAGCCCAATAGCACTGGCATGACTCACGGAGCTGCTGGTCCTGGGGGACTTCAATTTAAAGTGGGAACCCACCACTGAGATAAAATATAAGACCATATTCCTAGACACTAACCTGACCCAAGTCATCACTGAGGTCACAAGGCATAACCAAAAAACAGGGAATCACTCTATCCTGGACTGGATACTTACCTCCAAACCCACCAACATACAAGTGGCTGGTATGATGTCGGACTGCCCAAGCGATTACTCACCCACCTTCTGCATATGGAAAAACTGGCCTCCCAGGATCCCGCCCAAGCTCATAGTGGCCAGGGACTTCTCTGGATTCATAGCTGAGGCATTCCAGAGATCCCTAAGAAACATGGTCACCAGTGAGACACTTAGGGAGCACGGATGAGGCAGCACAGTTTTTTCAGCACACGTTCTCAGCGGTGGCTAACATGCATGCCCCAATTAGGACCAGACGAGCCAAGGGCCTTTGCCATAAATGGATATTGTGTGAGCTGAAGGCACTGATGATAACCCAGAATAAGGCCTGGAAAAAGGCAAGGAGTTCTGCTATCCCTGCTGACTACACTGCCTATAGATCCCTGTGGAAACAGTGCCAAAGAAGCTCCAAGAATGCAAAAAGGGACTACATAAAATCCCTACAGAGGCAAACACTAACTGACCCAAAGTCCTTCTGGACAAGCATCAACTCCCTGATAAAAGGTACTAAAGTCCCCAGCAGGGTAACATAGCCTATAACGGTGTGACACTCATGGATGGAGAGGAGGTCGCTACAGCCTTTAATTGCTTCTTCACTGACCTAGGGGCGCTCAGACCCAACTGCACACACAGCTCACAGAGCCCAATAGTCACTGAATCCAAGGACTCTTCGATCACCAATTTCCATCTGTAGGTAGTGTGAAGCAAAGATGTGCTGACCCTCCTACAATCCTTAAAACCCAGTGGTTCACCGGCACCCAACGGACTGGACCCTAGGCTGCTTAGGGCTGCTGCCCCAGCCATCGCACTACCTGTAACACTGTTAATAAACAGATCCCTACAGGAAGATGCAGTCCCTCTAACATTGAAACAGGCTCATGTAGTCCCAATCCACAAGGGCAGAGCAAGGGAACCTATAGGAAACTACAGGCCCATCTCCATCCTATGTCACTTGGCTAAGATACAGGAGCGGCTAGTTTACAGTCAACTCAGAGACTACCTGGAAGCCAATAGGTTACTGGCCCCCACACAACACGGCTTTAGACCAAAGCATGGGACTGATACTGCCCTCATCAAATTCACCTCTGATGTCCTGACAGCCTGAGACGGGGTAACCCTACTGGGGCTGTGTTGGTGGACCTCTCAAAGGCCTTCGACCTGGTGGATCACTCATTCTTGCTAACCAAGCTTAGCCAGCTGGGGCTGGATCAGCACTCCCTCAACAGGTTCTGCAATTACCTCACTGACCGCACTCAACAGGTCAAGTGGAAAGGGGTCACATCCTAACCCCTACCCTTAACTGAGGGGGTCCTACAGGGCTCAATCTTAGGCCTGCTTATGTTCTCCCTATTCACAAATTACCTCTACGGACATTGTTGAGGTAGCGCCATAGTACAGTATGCAGATGATGCAGTGCTGTACAGAACGGGGGATTGCCAATCCGATCTAGGACCCTGGCTCCAAAACGATTTCACCAAGGCTGAGACTTGGCAAATTGAGAACCGCCTTGTCCTTAACCCCACCAAGACTAAGGCTATGCTGTTCAGGCCAAAATCCCTGGGCCTCTCCAGGGACCATTTTCTGCCACTCACTACCTTGTCTGGCTCCAAAATAGAGGTGGTACAATCAGTCAAATACCTTGGCCTCACACTAGATCAGGGGCTCACCCTAAAGCCCCATGTGGACGCTGTAACAAAAAACATCCACCAAAAACTGGGCCTTCTTATTGCCTAAGCCACAACATGATACCAGAGACTAGACTGGCTATCTCACAAAGCATCCTTCTCTCAACCCTAACCTATGCCGCCCCCATCGTACTCAGCATCGCTAAGACGGACCACAGCAGACTTATGACCCTATATCACAAAATAGCTCGCTTTGCTTCAAAATCTTACCCTAGGACCCACCATTGTGATGCCCTCACAGCCCTCAACTGGTCTTCCCTACACAACAGGCTCCAGTACCCCCTACTAAGCTGGACCTACAAGCTCCTGGATGCCCATCCTCTTGCAGGTCTGAACAGATTACTTGCCCCAAAGCCGCTCAGATGACCACTCCACTCCTCGAACAAAAAACTCCTAGAAACTCTCTTGACCTGCACGGTAGCAGGGAGTAAATCCTTTACTCACCTAGCTCTGGACGCATAGAACAATCTCCCCAGCCATCTTCAGGAGGCACCGACATTAGCCTTCTTTCAAAGGGGGCTGCGTGCTCACCTTATCAAACCAAGTCCCTGCCACTGTCCCAGTAGCTAAGACAACTACACCTTGTGTCAATCTATACCGACTAGGCACTTCTACCCCTCAAGGGTAATGACTTACGACTGCACAAGTGGGTACTCTACCCCATACAGAACCTCCCATAGGCACTCAAAGCACTTATCACCTTACCCCCTTCTGTCGTCACTAATGTACTCTATACTATAACATATTTGCTGCCCTCCTCTACAGAAACTGTATGATGTACTCATAACCCCGTATTATTTGTACAACTCTGCCATACTGTACTCAACAGTGTAATATACCTCCAGCATTACATGTACTGTTCTGTATCACTGTATTAGATGTACTACTGTATCAGACGCACTGCACTGTACTACTACTACTGTACCAACTAATATCATGTCCCTCGTGCCCTCTTACACAAAAACTGGAAAATTGTATACTGTCCTAGCAACCCTGTACGATATGTCTGACACTCTGATGCCTGTCTGTATGTTCATACCATATGTAACAAACCCCAGGTCACCCCTGAAAAAGGGACCTTCAGGTCCCAGTGGGCTAACCCAGCTAAAATAAATAAATAAATAAATAAATAAATATAGAAATGGAGGCTGTAATGCACAGATTTTTAGAGAAACACTGCAAATTGGGTCCGTATGACTCACCTGCCACCGAAAAACCAGCAAGGGAACATTTTAACAAAGCAGTGGTAGATAGAAATTCAAACATCAAAGATAGTAAATAAAAACTAGCTAACGCCATACAGGGAATATGGCAATACAGCCAAGAAATAGCACACCGGCTGCACACTCATATAAAAGATCATCATCAAACTATTATAACCCTGACCAAACAAAAAGAAGAAGTGGAACAGGATCAAACAAAAGAAAAAAACAATTAGAGTTTGTGAGAAGTCAGTTTAGAATGAAAGAAGCCGAATGGCAAACACAAATTTCTAAACTGAATGGGGACAACACCCTCCTAGATAGAGACATAGGCACAGATATTCAAACTGCACCCAAAAAGTGCGCAATAGCAGGAGCAAGCGCAATTCTATTGTACCCATGCGCAAGAGACGCGATATTCAAAAACAGAGCAGGCCAAATTGCACCTACAGCCAACGACTGAATATTGCACCACCTGCGCCATAATGCAACTAGGGAGGGGAAGCTGAGCAGATCTGATGTGCCATAGCGCAACAAGAGATGTTCAGCTGAGCAGTCCAGAGGTGCCATAGCGCAACCAGGAAGCCCCCCAGCAGCAGAGCAATGTAACTGCAGAACCAGGGAGGTAGGGGCCCACCTCCCATGCTAGAGATGAGCACAGGAACACACAGCAGAACAGACATCATCCCCCCACACCCCAAGCACTGCACAACTGGGGGAGGGCTGGAATAACCACTGGCCCATGGAGAGAAGCAAACAACCCACAGTCAGGCCATGGTGCCCCATCACACCTACCGGCAAGCTGTGACTGGCACACAAGGAGGGCAGACCACCCCGTGCCATACCATCCCCCCCAGTGCAGAGCACACCCTGCACCGTGACCCCAGACACCCCCCCATGAGCAGTGACCACCACTGCAGGAAACCCCATGCTTGCCACCACCCCCCACTGTGACACTGTAACCCTGTGCACCACAGAACCATGCAAGCCAGCCTCACAGAGCACCCATCAGCGGGTGACAGCACACAGCAATGCAACAATGGCAGACACAGTGCCACCACGCACAGTCTCCCCGAGGTACTGCTGAGAGACCAACCATTTGTCGACACAAGAGGTACCCCACACGGGACGGGGTGTGCCCTTGACACCACCACCAGTGGTACAGCACCCTGCACAGTAGTCCAGTGTCACACCCCGACCCACCACTGGCCACAACAGCCAGCACAGCCACCCACAGTGGTGTGTGGAAGCATGGACCACACCGGATGCCACACAGGGTATGGACAGACACCCACCCATACCCAAGGGCACAACAACACAGGGACGCAGTGGTGGGGCAACCAAGCCCCCATTGTGGGCCCATGTAAGCTGTGTACACACAACCCACAGTCCTCCATGGCACTGGAGTGCCAGCCACCATGTGCAGGTACTGTGGACCCGTACACCACCAGCAGCAGTCACCCAGAGCACAAGTCACAGACAGTGGGGCACATCCCCTGCAACACACACAAAGCACAGCATGGAGGTGGGACAACGACTGTGGTGCCCACAGTGCCACCTGAGCCAGGCATGCACCACACCAGTGACAGGGGCAACCCAGCAAAGTGACGGGTACAGTGGTCACCCTGCAGGGACTGCCACCACTGACATGCCAGTGGACTGTGCAGGTCACAGACATGCATGTGTGTCAGCTGCACAGGCCATGGATGGGCCGATGAGTGCACCATGGACACAGAGCACGCGCCATGGACCACTGCACACAGTCATCCAGTGCACAGGGCACAACACACACACCACAGCCACTGACTGATAGCTACCCCCACACCATAGTCACCTCCACACGGACACGCACACATACACCCATGACTGCACCATCCCTGACACCATGCACACCACTGCAGCTGAGCACCTATAGCCCGCTGCAAATCAGATACCACCACAGTATTCATATCAAAATTAAATGTATTGCACAAATATAAAATTCAACTATTTTCAGTATCACAAAAACTATATACAAGGTTGGGGGGCCACAAACAAGGTGGGGGTGGGTAGGGGGCAGGGGTGGACAAATGGGACGGGAAAGGAGGGGTGTGAGGGTGGGTCCAGGGGGGTAGGGGAATACAGGGACTGATAGATCTCTAGTGGGAGTGCTGTTCCCCGCTCTGACTCCTCTGGCCTCTGTGCCTCCTCAGGACCCCGGTGTTATCTATCCACCTGAGGATGTCCAGTGATGCCCGGGCCACCAGTAGTATTTCCCTCAGAGCCTCCCTGATTTCCTGTAGATGGCGGGTACCTAGGACAAGGGAGCACAGTCAATAGGTGTGAATGCACAACCCCATACAGCCCGCCCACTGTGCATGGCATATGGTCATGGGACATACCACTGTGATGGTGTGTGACCACCCACAGTGATCACGTCCACAGGACCTGCCCACCCAGGCGCATACAACCATGTGGAATGCTGCACACACCCACCGGCCAAGTCATGCACAGCACTACCGTGGCCATTTAGTGACATGGCTATGTGGTGCAAAGGCAGTGGCACAACCATACACCTGGTGCACGCATAGACCACCATTGACACACTCCCAGACATGCATTGCCACTGGACAGAGTTGACTGTAACAAGTTGCGTGCATGGCAGTACTGTCGATGAATGGTGGCCATGCCCCGTTGCCCACCCTGTCACACAGCATGCAATAGTAATCATGGATGTATGGCACTCACCCTCATCGGGCCGGTCAGGTGGGCGATGATGGCCCTCACCCCACCTGGAGGCACCGTCCTCCTCTCTCCACCGCTCCTCTCTCAAACAGCTGTGTTCTTCTGGGCCTGTGGGGAAAACAAGGAGAGAAGAACATCAGTACAATCCCGACGCAAAGTCCCCTGCCCCAAGGTGTGTGCCTCCCACCCAGCCAGACCCACCCACCCCACACCCTGTGAACACCAGCCAACCTGCGATGGTCCCTCCCTATGTGCTGGACACATACAACACTGTTACCCATATGGACGATAAAAGTGTGTTGACGGAACCCTACCTGGCCATGGCACCATGCCCCTCCTGGCACGTGTCCGCAGTCGTGCCAGTAGCTCTGGCTCCCTCCTCTGCAGGTCCCCGTAGCAGTGCCTGCACTGCTCCATGCTCCTCCCCTGTCTGGTGGCCTCCTCCAGGGCAGTGGCCACCTCCTACCACACCTGGGTCCTGGCCCTGTCCAGGGGCACCTCCCCGAAGAGAGGCTCATGGTGTGGCTCCACAATTGCCACCAGATTGACCAACTCAATTGCAGACCACTGTGCTGCCCGTCTGCATGCCATTCTTCCAGTCATAGTAGGCAATATGGTGCTCTGCAGCGTGGCTCCCCACGTGCAGATGCTGCGTGGTACAGTGCTGCCATTCCCTATCGTGCTGTTACTGAACAGCATGATAGAGGTGCACCCATGCCTCATGCATGGCACCTAGGGGGCAGAGGTTGGGCACAGGGTCAAGGGTCTCTGGTGCATGGCCATGCACAGCACCATTGGAAGACAATGCATGTAGCGTGATTGACTGCCTGTGTGCCAGTGCTATAGTGGCCTACAGAGCAGTTGGCCCATTGCACCTATGATGGCCCAGTGCCACAGCGCCATGTAGTGACCATCACTATAGCGCCACTGGCACAATGGTGGCCATGTCCTGCATTGTCTACCACACACAGCACATCATCAGTGTGGCAGACACCTGCGTCAGCAAACCGGGCATGCGCAGTGAGGTGTACTACGCATGTCACAGAACTGCGCCATTGGCTCAGCACGTTCAACACAATTGTGCAAAGCGCAACAGCGCGATATTCAGCCGTCATATGCAAATCATCTAATCAGCCATTCAATGGTGCAGCACTGCAATTTGCATCTACTTAAAGTTGCTCCTCGCCTCATTTGTATGGATTGCGCTATAAAAGTACGACAATGTGCTGCAGTGGCCATAGTCGGTTACTGCAGTCTATTGGTGAGTTGCATGCTGTTTGGGAGTGTGGACTGTGGATTCAGGGACATGTATGGAACTGCACACACAGGTAACAACTGCCATTCTTACAGGCTACATAATGACTGAGCAGGTTGTTGGAGAGGAGGAACACAGTGGTTGGAGGAGGAGGAGGCCTAACTTTACAAAGGCCAAAACCGAGGCCCTGTTCGAGGCCTACCTGGATCAGGAGCCACTTCTCAGTGGACGGCGGGGAACACCTCAAGCCCGTGCTGCTGCATGGGAGGAGGTGGCATGTGCTGTGAACCTGCATGGCAGCCACCAGTGCTCCATGCAGGAGTGTAAGAAAAAGATGGGCACAGACAGGAGGAGGATAAAGGAGAAGGTGGCTGCCATCAGGGCAGCATGTGCTGCAACAGGTGGGGGACAGCCGGAGGTGGTACAGCTGACCCCACAGGAGGAGAGGCTTGCTGGAAGCATGCAGCGCAGTGCCATTGAGGGTGTTCTGGGTGATGGTTTCCAGACGGGTGGTAGCCCATCACTGCATGGTAAGTCATGGTCTGTCTATGGGGGGGCAGGGTAGGTCACACGCACTAACGTGACTTTGCTTTCCCTTACAGATCCTGAGCATCTGTATGGGTCAGCGGTGGTGGGCCTGTCCACTGCGGACAGTCAGCTGGAGTTGGAGGAAGGACCATCCACCTCCACAGGTATACGTGGATCATTGCAACAGTGGGGCCACCTGGCTGTCCACACTGATGTCGTTGTAACAGGTGTGGAGGAAGCCCTGCCTGTGTCCCAGTGTGCTGACATCCATGGATGCCAGCATGCTGTGACTGTGGCCAGTGCAGAGCCTGTCATTGGTGATGATGACACAACCGTCATGGGCAGTGACACATGTGTGCCACAGGATGGCCACACAGCAGGGCAATTCGCGCTCATGGTTGTGGGTGGTACCGCCGTGGAGGCCTGCGTGTCAGCACAGTCCCAGGCTGTGCCTGTCAGCACCAGTGGGGCAGCACTGGTGTCTGTTAAGGACAGTGGGACTGTTGCGGCCACTGTGGCGGCACCACTGAGCCCTGGGGAGTGGCAGCCAGAGGGGCAGCATCAGCAATAGCCCAATGGGCTTGGGGGTACAGGGTTCAACGGCGGTGTCTGTGCACCACCTGTGTACATGCCCAGACCTGGTCCTGGTGCGCAGCACCCACCCTCAAGAGGTGCTGATCATCAGGGCTATGCACACCCTGAGGGACAGATTGCCAAGGAGGTTGATTACCTCTTGGACGAGCACACCCGCCTACTGCAAGCATCGGTCCAGCAGCAGATGTGGCTTGCGACATCCGTGGATGCACTGCGTGTGGCTCTGGAGGGGGCAGAGGAGCATCTCAGCAGGGACACCGCACTGATCCTGGCAGGGATGGACCATTTGCGGGAGGATGTGACTGCTGCCACTGACAGGCACGCACAGGCATTCATTGGTGTCATGGCCACAATGGGCACACAGTCAGGTGCCCATGCATCGCGGACACCACGCAGTGCGCTATCCACCCCCCATTCCCAGCGTCGTGTGACTCCCACCCTGTCGACGCCGGGTTCAGCTATGGGCATCCCGAGCACTCCTGGTGCAGGCATGTTCAGTGTGCTGCAGACCCCTGCGCGAGCACGGTCGTGTTCACACAGTGGAACCCCTGGGGGACCATCGGTGCCACCCCATGAGGCCAGTGGGCAGCCTGTCAGAGCTGGTGGGTCTCGGTGGGGCTGCCCACACATCCATGGTGGCCGGGGCACTGTGTCGCATGACTGACCTGTCTCCCAGCGCAGCTACTGTCTGGTGCTGCCCTGTGTGCATTGTGTGTTTCAGTGGGCAGTGCATGGGTGGGTACACGGCCCTGGACATGGACACACAGTCCCCCTGCACACCCTCCCAGCTGCTGTTTGCAGTTGCATGTGCATGATGATGCCTGCATTGTGCTGTACAGCAATGTGCAATGGTGCTCAGCATCTGACACATGCACATGGACAGGCAATAGGCGTGGTGGCCGGTGGACATGTGTGTTGCTAGGGTGTGCGTTCTGAGTCGGTGTGCCTCCTGCCCTCTGTGCACGTTTGTTGCATTGTGTGTGAGTGTGTGTGTGTGTCCGTCCACATGGCATGTTAATCCTCACCCATCCCTGGTTGTGTGTGTGCTTCTGTGCCCTGCCACTTCCCTTGATGCTATGCACCCCTGGTGTGTGTCCATGCATGTTTGTGGGTTGTGTCTTAGCCACTGGTGGTTGCGCATGGCCCCATGACTTACCTGGGTTGGCTGAAGTGCTCCTCTGTGATGTTGTTGTGGTGCAGCTGTGCCAGCCGGAGCAGTTGGGGGTCCCGTCGGCCAAGGGGGACTGCCGATCACCATCGTCACCGGCATCCCCATTGTCCCCATCACTGTCCCCCTCTTTGACCTGTATGGCTATCCCACATTCGTTGGCCATGTTGTGCAGGATGCAACAGGCCAGGAATAGCCCGCAGGCCTTTGAGGGTCTGTACTGTAAGGCACCGCCAGAGGTGTTCAGGCAATGGAAACATGCCTTCAGCATCCTGAACACCCGCTCAATGACATTACATGTGGTGATGTGTGCCTCCTTGTAGCATTGCTGCAATGGGGTCGCGGGCCACCGGTAGGGTGTGAGCAGCCAGGGACGGAGTGGGTATCCACTATCACCTGTGTGTAGAGGGTGGAGGTTAGTTTTGTGATCAGCATCGCCCCTGCCCCAGGCCACGTAGGCCACTACCCATGCCAACTCTGGCCATGCCCCCCAGGCCCTATGATTGTCCATGTAGTTTACATACTCACCCAGTAGGTGTCCAGTGGGGATGTCCCCACTCTCGAATCTGTGGCACAGTGCCGACTGGTGCCAGATGAAAGAATCATGTGCTCCCCCAGGGTGCGTGGCACAGACATTGATTATGCACCCCCTGGCATCGCACACCACCTGGCAGTTGATGCTGGCATAGCCCTTGCAATTTATGTATGTGGCCCCCCTCAGGGCCAGGTGGTGTGTGTATGGCCACATGGGTGCAATCTATTACCCCTAGCAGTCCAGGCATACGTGCTACCCTGTGGAACTCCTATATGTTTGCTGTGTGCTCCGCCGCTGTGCTGGGGAAATGGATGTACTCCGCAGCATGTGGCAGCAGTGCGCTAAGGAATTGGGTGAGGTGGCATGACGTGGCCAACTGGGTTATGCCTGTGGTGTCTCCAGTTGGTCTCTGGAAGGTACCCGTGGCGAGCAAGCACATACAGGCTGTTACCTTAGTCTCCACTGACAGGGCATGGCTCCGTCGTGTGGGTGTGTGCATCACATCACTGCACAGCTCACAAAGCCACCTCAGAATTGCCCTATTCAGGTGGTACCAGCCCACAATCTCAGTATCAGTGTACAGCTCAAAGCTGGTGCGGGGTCAGTACTGCCTGTTGTGGTCATACCGCCAACGGGCCCTTCCACGGCCATGCCCCCTGCCGCCCGCCTTCCTCACCCCCTCAAAACGGCCTCCATTTGAAGGTGGCACCGGCCATGTCCCTGGCTTGTGTTCACCCCCGGCAGCTGTTGCTGTATTCCCCCGCTGTCCTGGCTGCTATTTCCTGCACCGGCACACCTGCCTGTGCTGGCCTCTGTGCTGTGTGGCTCCCCACGCTTCCTGTGCCTGGCTGTTCAGACTGCCCTTTCCTGGCCTGCCCTGTTTGTGCCTCCTGTCCTGTCTGTCTGGCTAGAGTTCTGCCTCATGTGGCTTCCCTACCAGTGTTCTTAGCCTCTCCCTTGCTCCTTTTATTTTGGCTCATTTCCACTATTGTGCAACTTCCACTTGCTCCCCTAATGCGCATGGCGCAAGTCGTTGAGTATCGCACTGCGCCATTTATGCATGGTTCCTCCCCCTTCAGTTGCGCATGCCTTAATTATCATTGCGCTGTTGCTCAGCATGATTTCAGGGGCGCACCTGCCTCCTGCTGGATATCGCAGAGTGGCGCAATTTCGGATTTGCACAGGCGCAACCCTATTGTGCATGGCTCAACTCTTTTGAATATCTGGGCCATGGTGTTTTTAAAAATAAAATTAGATCACCAAGCCAAGAACATGCAGAGGAAGAAAGGAGAACACAATATGAGCTAAAAGAAGCACAAGAGAAAATCCAAAAGCTGACAGGATTAGTCACAGAATGTCAAAACCAGTTGGAGCAGCATAGGGATCAAAATCAAGAAGAAATAGTAAGAGGAAACTACCAATGGGACGAGGAAAAGGAGGCAATGGAGTGCATCAAAACAGTGCCTGTCACTACTAAAGGCATGTCAGCCGCAGGCAGTGGGACCATGTCACAAACAACCAAACAACAAAAGAAAGAGTTGTTGACTATGTTAAAGTGAAAGAAGAAAATGTATGACTTACAAAAACAGCATGCCCTAGACAGAGGAGATACAAAGGGAGCAGCCAAGTATGACAGCATGAAAGAGCAAGTAGAAAAAAAGAGTAAAAACTGTTCAAAAGCTTTTAGATGAAGATGAAGACACTAGGCAAGGAGCCGCAGGGACAGAGAGGGGGCAGAGTGAGGCACCCAGGAGGAGGTCTATTAGAGAAAACGGTAGAAGAGGGTAAACAAAAAGGTAAATGGAAGACAAAAAAACTATAACAAAACAAAAGGAGGGCAATCCACCACCAGTGGAGAAGGGGATCAAAATACGAGACCTAACCATTAAAGAAGTCTCAAAAATAGGACAGGAAGTGGGACCCATGGATCACAAAACAGACATACAAGCATTGGGGAGCAAACTAAAAAGGTTACAAACCACCCTAAATCTAACCAATAAAGATCTGTGTAAAATAGTCATGTTTAAAATGAGCTTCCCATTAGCTGATGCAATGTCCGACGAGGTCCAAGGAAAACATGAAAGTGCTCTAGGCAACCTCACACGTGGGCCGATGCAGAGGAGATAATAAATGCATTAAAAAAGGGTCAGAGGGGAATCAGCAAGACAAGAGGTAGATTGGGATAAAATACTACAACTCAAGCCTGGGCAATGTGAGGGCCCACAAGTGTTTATACCCAGACTTTTTGAGGTATATCAGAGACATAGTGGCCATGAAGGGGCCTCGGAGGAGAACACCACTTTCTGGGACCTCTGGATATGAGCATACGACCCTAGCTCAACTATAAAGGTCCTATTAAAAATGGCCACTACCCACGAGGATCGAGTAGAGTTGTTAGAGACCTACTTGGCAGAAAAGGAGCGACCCAAAGTGGCCGCCACAACCTGGGCAAATGAGGGGCCAGGCAAAGTCCCAGGTAAAACACCTGATATAATGTGCTTTAATTGTAAGCACCCAGGGCATATTAAAATGGATTGTTGGGCAAAAGGGGGGGTCAGGAGGGTAAGGGACCCCGCCAATTGCAAAATAGAGGAAGAGGGAGATCCCGAGGGTGACAGAGCCAAAGAGAGCACCAGCAGTACAGTGATATGGTAGGAGATCTGCTTAGCCATCTACACTTAGCTATCAAACCCTCACATAAGGATTCAGAACCAGGAGATGATAAAATTATGAGAAGGCTTGCAGTGCTTAGAGATAAAGTATAAGGAGGCGTAGGCTCTGGAGACCCTGGCAGTACATGGGTATGCAAATTAAAATCTGATCGCCAGGGTAGACCCACTGTAAACTTTACAGTTAAAGGGTCATTAGTAACAGCACTTATAGACACTGGAGCAGCTGCCTCAATTACGAACACGGGCATACCTCTGGACCCCACAAGGGCACCTATACAAATAGAGGGGTGTACGGGACATACAATAGAGGCCTATTGGTCCCAACCAACCCCAATAAAATTGGTTAACACATTTATAGGGACACAGATATTTGCATGCGCCAGTGAAGGCCTAACTGAGCCAAATATCATAGGAAGCGACTGTCTCAGTAAACACTAGTTAATAGTAGATCTAAGTAACCAATGTCTATGGAAAACAAAAGTGAAAAGATTTAAACCAGTAACAGTAGTAGAAAGCTATGCTGTAGGGTCAGTTAAGTCCACAGATGATAAGGATCTAAGTGCCTTACTGCAACGAGTGGATAATAGGAGCTTAAAACATTTAATAAGAGACCACAAAGAGGTGTGGGCCACTAGTGGCACAGATTGTGGAAGAGTAGATGACACTCAAATAGCAGTAGAAGGTCCCTGCCCAGGGCATACTAAGCAATACCCAATACCAAAAGAGGCTGTGGAAGGAATAAAACCAGTAATACAGCAACTGTTAACACAGAGGGTCACCCGCTCAATATGCTTTACAGCCAATAGTCCCATTTGGCCGGTCATTAAACTAAATGGTAAATACAGACTTACAATAGACTATAGAAAGCTAAACAAAGTAACCCCACAAGTCAGCCCAGTCACCAGCTCCAACACCGAGATCTTTAATAAACTCAAACCAGACAGCAAATATTTCTCAGTGCTGGACCTGGCAAACGGATTCTGATCCCTCCCCATAAAACAGTCAGACCAATATAAATTTGCATTCACTTTTGAGGGAAGACAATACACCTTTACACGATTACCCCAGGGATTTCATACCGCCCCAACCCTCTTCCACCAATACAGTGTATAAAAGTGATCTTGGAGGAGGAAGGGTTGGGAGAGGAAGTCATACAATACGTGGATGATCTCCTAATACAAAGCCCAGATGAAAAGAGCCATATAAGATTACTTAACCGTGTTTTAAATCTTTTAAAAAGAAAAGGACTAGCTGGGTCATGTGATGCAGCGAGCCTGAAGAGACGCCTTTTTACTCTCTCCTGCCTACCACCGTAAGACTTCGTATTTAAACATTCTGTTTTAATTGTCTGAGTATAAAAAAGGCAACTGAAGGGTGTACAAATGTCTGGAGTAACACATTTGAGCATTATTCAGGAGATGGAGGTTGAAATGAGGAAAACACAGCCGAAACATACTCTGCCTGCCATGCCCGAAAAAGCTCCCAAAAAACAAAGGACTAACACTGTTCCTGGGCCATCCATGCCACAACAGAGCTCCGAGCAAGACCCATTAACGTTGTCTGGCTTTTTGGCTGAATTTCATCCCTTTCAGGAGGAATTAAAAAACATTACTTCTGAAATAAAATCAACTTCACAAGCGATAGAAGATATTGCCTTGAGAACGTCCGACAGTGAGGTACGAATCACATCCCTTGAGAAAAAAGCAGATAAAATCAACTCTGAAGTGGTGAATATCAAACAAAAGCTGGCAAAGATGGAGCTGAAGTTAGAGGATTTAGAGGGTCGTAGCCACAGAAACAATGCGGTAATTATTGGCCTTCCTGAAGCTAAAGAAGGGCATGACTCGGTATTATTTGTGCAAAAGTTTGTGGAAAAAATAGTCGGTCCTTCACCTTATGGGTCACGGTATATTATAGAGCGTGCCCACAGGGCACTTGGACCAACTCCCCCATCTGGGCCCCCCTCCCATCCCTTAATCTTTCATTTCTTGAATTACTTGGAGAAGCAACATTTTTTTATTAAAATAAGAGAGATTCAAGACCTTCAGTGGGAGAGAATAAAAATCCGTGTTGCCCAAGATTTGCCATTAACGGTACGCCAACGTAGATCCTCTTTTCATCCTCTGGTTACCAAAATAATTGCGGCTGGAATTAAGTTCAAAATGATATATCCAGCCAAATTGCAGGTACTAATATCCGGAGCATGGCATTCATATGAAGATTCAGAGATGGCGAACAAAGGTTTGAAAGCGGCTCTGCCCGAGTTATTTAAGAATGTCTGATGGAGGACTAGTGAATCATTGGAGAAATCAGTGGAGTAAAGGATCAAAGAAATGTTGACTGGTTAATTTTGTTTGAAAGTAGTTGGAATCGAAGTACCGATTCATTCAAGAGGACTTGTGTGATGTTTAGAACATCTCTTCTATGTCCTTTAGTAAACATCTAAGAATGGGTCTGAAGAAGGGGTGTATCTGGGAGAAATGCTCATGTTAGGTTATAAAAATGTAAAATTCTGAGGTGGGAACAGGAGTTAAGGTATAACAGAGTTAGAATGTTAGTTGTCATACCTCTAAAGGGAGATTTACTAAGGAGGTTTCGATTATAGGAGTGGAGATGGAAGCAGAACATAGGCGAGATGCAAAGCCTCTTTTACTAAGAATACGAACATATGAACATACGAAATTTGCCAGCAGATAAAGGCCTAGAGGTCTATCAAGTCTTCTCGAATGTGCAGCTAGCACCCCTTATTCTGCAGCTGCCCCTCCCTTCCACCCTTCCCCTTCATTAACCCTCCCCCTTGTCCTGTCCCATCCTCATTTGAAGCAGTCCACTGTTCTACTGCATACCACTTCAGCAGGTAACGCATTCCACCCACCACCACCTCTCCGTAAAAAAGTGTTTCCTCATCTCCCTCCTGAACCTTCCTCGCTCCAGTCTCATATCATGGCCCCTGGTGTCCCTCCCCTCCCTTACTTTGAACAGCCCCTCTGTACCTGTCTTGTTTATTCCTTTCATGTATTTAAAGGTTTCAATCATGTCACCCCTGTCTCTCCTCTCCTCCAGTGAGTACATGTTCAACTCCTTCAACCTCCTCTCGTATGCTAAGTCCCCCAGCCCCTTGATCATCTTTGTCACTCTATGCTGTACCCCTCCAGTAACTTAATGTCCTCTTCAGATACGGATGCCAGTACTGCACGCAGTACTCCAGGTGTGGTCTAACTAATGACCTATACAGTGGCAGAATCACCTCCTCCCTCCTCGAGGATATACCCCTTGCAATACAACCCAGCATTTTGTTGGCCTTTGCAGCTGCCTTCCTACATTGTGCCAAGTTGTTCATTGACCCTGTAATGAGCACACCCAGATCCTTCTCCTCCTCCTCTGTCTGGGCTAGCTGCACTCTCCCTAGCTGGTAACTCCTCCTTGGGTTCTTCATCCCAAAATGCAGCACCTTGCACTTTTTGGCATTAAAGCCCAGTTGCCAGGTGTCTGACCAGGTTTCAAGCTTTGCCAGATCATCCTGCAACCCCTGCCATCCCCCTAGGTCATCCACCACCGCG
The DNA here is from genome assembly GCA_016271365.2 of Neoceratodus forsteri. NCBI lineage: Eukaryota > Metazoa > Chordata > Ceratodontiformes > Ceratodontidae > Neoceratodus > Neoceratodus forsteri. The sequence goes on along the minus strand of JADMNL010000035.1, from coordinate 23,288,669 downwards.
CCTACCTTGGTATCATCAGCAAATAGACTGATCTTGCTCTTGATGTCCCATGATATGTCTGCAATGAATATCCCAAACAACACTGGTCCCAGCACCGAGCCCTGTGGAACACCGCTCATCACTGACCTTGGGTGTGAGAGCTCTCCACCCACCACCACCCTCTGTTGCCTTCCCTGCAGCCAGTTTCCTACCCATCTCACCAGCTTTGCACCCGCCCCTGTGCATACTAACTTCCTTCCCAATCTTCCATGTGGCACTGAGTCGAATGCCTTACTGAAATCCAGATACAGGACATCCACTGCATGGCCCTGTCCAGTTGCCTAGTTACCCAGTCATAGAACTCGACCAGGTTGGTTTGGCAGGATCTGCCATGTAGAAGCCATGCTGTCTGCTGTCCTGTAGTCCTTTGGCCTCTAGGAGGGCCACCAGCCTCTCCTTCAGGATAGTCTCCATTAGCTTACCCACGATGGATGTGAGGCTCACTGATCTGTAGTTTCCCAGTTCATCCTTGGGGCCACTCTTGTGGAGGGGCACCACATGAGCCATCCTCCAGTCCTGAGATACACACCCTGAATGTAGCGAGGCATTAAATAGGTCTGCAAAAGGTCCTGCAAGGACCTCTGCCAGCTCTTTCAGTACCCTGGGGTGGATGCAATCTGGGCCTGGTGCCTTGTCCACCCTCAGTGCCATCAAACCTCTCGAACTCTGCTCTCTATGATTTCCCATCTGTCACCTCTTCCCCTTGCTTCTGCCATTTCTCCACCTTGGGTGTCACCTCTATTCTCTTTAGTAAATACTGAGCAGAAGTACTCATTTAGTGCTTCCGCCTTCGCACCCTGCTTCCACCCAACCCCTCCTTCCTAATCCTTACTATGTGGTCCTTACAGCTCCTTTTTTCCCTGATGTACTTAAAGAAGTCCTTCTTCTCATTCTTAATGCCTTGTGCCAGCCTGAGTTCCGTAGATGCTTTGGCTCCCCTTACTGCCCTTATCACCTCCTTCGATTCTGTCAAGTACTCCTCCCTGTCCTCCCCCTCCCTGTTTTCTTGTACTTCCTAAAGGCAGCTCTTTTCCTCCTTACCTTTTCCATGACCTCTTTGCTCAACCAGATCGGTTTCTTAGCCCTAGCCTTCTTGCTCTGGGCTTTGCAGCAGGTTTTGGTTGCCTCCACTATCCCCAGCTTTATGAGCTCCCACCTCTGGTTAGTGTCCATACTGGGTTGAATTTTGACAAGGTACCCTTTTACCACTTCCCCCATCCTCCCAAAGTCAGCCCTCCTGAAGTCCAGCACTATTGTGCCAGATTCCACTCCTTCCTTGCCCATATCACATATATATATATATATATATACATACACATGCACATATATATGTTTCATTTAGGAATAAAAAAAATGTAACTCCTAGTATGCACTCAGTAAGAAAATGTAGTAACACAGGATTAATTACTTTAAAGAAGAGGAGACGTATATGATTGATGTTGAAGAACGGTTTCAAAATTTAACACCACATTACAGCTCATGTAGTAGTCAGGGAAGAAAGAGAACGTGGCATTTCCTTGAAATGAGCAGAAGTTTTGTCCCTTCTCCTGCTGGTCTTCCTCCCTACATTTTCAGCCAGTTTTCAGTTTTACTGAACTCTCTAGGTAGTGATGCAGTAACGTTGTGTTTCCACAGGAGGGAGGTGTTGCCTTTGTTTATTCTCTAGTCAACTAAATTACTGAGTAGTGCGATAAGGCTATTGTAGCTAAGGGGTTTAACAATGTAGCAGTAATAGGACACATGTTTCTTTTGGAGACGCAGGTTAGTAGAGCGGGTTGCTACAGTGTTTAAGTTTAGAGATACTTAACTAAAAGAAATCATCAAGCCAGAAAGCCTAGTAGTATTCAGGATGGACTGGTCTGTGAGATTTTGTCAGTGTGGGGAATTGTCTCGAGCATAGCAAAGACTTTAGCCTCATAGTTAGTACTTGGTTTGTTTCCCTTCTTTTTTAGCACCTGTTTCTGGATTTTGTGTTAGCGCACATATAAGCGGATAGTATGATATAATGGGAGATATCAATTTTAAAGGAGCCCTCTTAAGCCTTGTATCTGGTAGTGAGGGTCAAACTTTGAATTTAAGACTTATTATATAGCTTGAATGATTCAAAAGAGATTATATATACCTTGCTAGTGAGATGGCTGGAGTTTACATAATAAGGGGCATTTGGGGGAGAGAATATTTGAGTGGGCGGGAGGGGAAAGGCGAGGAAGTGGTGTGCTGCAAAATGATTCGCAGGATAGAAAGGGAGGTAGGGAGGGCTGGGATGGATGGGGATATTCAAGGGATTAGTGGTTTGGGTTTTTTTTTTGTGTGTTTTTTTTCTTACTTGTTTAATAGGCTATAGGAGAGGAGAGGGGGGTTTAGGGGTTCCACTGTCCAGTGCAACAAAACATCTTAAGGGTTCAAAATTAACGGAGTTCACTTTTTTGAGTAGGTTCAATTTGTGATTAGGTAGGATGGCTAATGATGTGTATATTTCCACATGGAATGTTAAAGGGGTCCGACAGAAAATGAAACAATATAAAGTTTTGAAACATCTAAACATCTTAAATTGTAATATGTCCTTTATTCAGGAAACATATTTATTAGACTCCAAGGCCATTTAGATGAGAAGACTTCATATAGGGCAGGTTTTCTCTGCTCAAGGTACCTCCAATAGTTGTGGAGTTTTGATTCTCCTGAACAGGAATATCCCATTTACTCCCACTCAGGTGATTAAAGACCCACAGGGCAGATTTGTATTGGTTAAAGGTACTCTTTATTCCAAAGAACTATTACTAGGGAGCATTTATGGTTCTGATAAGGAAAATCCTCTTTTTTTCTATATCTAACTGTGAAACACTATGCTCCCATTATTACCTGTGTCCATAATTTTGGTGGGTGATCTTAACTTGGTGTTGGACTCAGGTAAAGACCATACTAGCAATACTTCAGGAAGACCTTCCCCTGCCCAGCGTGCTGTACAAGATCTAATGAACCGCCTGGGGCTTTGTGATGTATGGAGAGTATTACATCCAGAAGCTAGGAAGTATACTTTCATATCCCCGGTTCATGGATCCTCGTCTTGCATTGATTACTTATTGTTGTCACAACAAATCCTGCCTGGGGTAATATTCTCTTCTATTCAACCAGGACCCCCTTCAGATCATTCAATGGTGCAGGTTAGGTTGTCTTTCCCTTTTATTCCCAAACGTCAAACTCATTGGAAGTTGAATGATCAATTACTCAAGGATTCCAAAACAGCTGAGTGCATTAAGGAGCATATCACACAATATTTTGAAATAAATTCTACACAGGATATTAAGTCTGATATTGTGTGGTGTGCCTTTAAAGATTATCTACATGGTATCTTAATTGGTTTAGCATCCAGCAGAAAAAAAAAACAGGAGTTAAAACAGAAGACTCTGTTATCCCAGATTAGAGTATTAGAAGCGGATATACATCCGCAATCAACAGATGAGGTCAAACAGAAATTAACAAGATTGAAGGATGCTTACATTGGCATTCTCAATGAAAAAGTGGAGTTTGCAATTTTATGTGCAAAAGCCTCATATGTAGATCATGGAGAAAAATCAGGGAAGCTATTGGCACAGTGAATTAAACAACAGGAATCACCCCGTTTTATTCCCCCAATCCATTCTAGTTTGGATGGATCCTTAAAATCCTCACCGCAGGAAATAATCTTGGAATTTACCAGGTATTACAAGCAATTATATAGTGTTATGGAAAATCCTCCCTCTAAATCATCTCTCCTTCTTTACTTAAAAGAGGCTCAATTGCCTGCACTCTCTGAAACCCAGAAAATGAACTTAGTGGTGCCAATCTCATCACTAGAAATACAGGAAGTAATTCAGGGGTTACCTTCAGATAAAACCCTGGGACCTGATGGGTTTTCGTCTAATTTTTATAAACACTTTAAGGAACTGATTATTCCACATCTACTCTCTCTCTAGATCAGTTCATACTATCCGGTATGCAAACGGATCCTACATTATTTGAGGCTCTCATAGTTCTTTTACCAAAACCCGGTAAGAATTTAGAATTAGTGGAAAGTTACAGACCCATTTCGCTACTAAATCAGGATATTAAGATACTAACTAAGATTTTGGCGGATAGGCTTAGTTTAATCCTTCCAAATTTGATAGGCCCACAACAGGTAGGATTTATGAGGGGAAGATCCGCCATAGATCACTTGTGCACCCTTTCTCATGTTCTCTCTGTGTCTTGGGATGCCTCCTTTCCAGTAGAGCTGGTATCCCTGGATGCAGAAAAAGCCTTCGATAGAGTTAATTGGAATTTTTTGATTCAAACTTTGAATGCCTTTGGCCTTCCACAACAAGTTTTGGACTGGATCAAAGCACTCTATCAAAATCCTTCTGCCAGAATTTCGGGTAATGGTGTTATTTCAGATTCTTCTTCCTTACATTCTGGTACTAGGCAGGGCTGTCCTCTTTCTCGCCTACTTTTTAATCTTTACTTAGAGCCATTAATTCACAAACTGTCTTTAAGTCTGCAGGTACAAGGTATTACAATCCTAGATACTGATATTAAAGTTTCTGCCTATGCCGGTGACTTACTGCTGCAGCTCTCGTATCCAGAGGCCCCTATTCCTGTCATGTTAAATCTCATAGAGGAATACAGTAAGCTCTCTAATTGCAAGCTTAATATTGGTAAGTCTATTGTATTCCCTTTGAATCACAGAGTTTTTAAGCATAGTATTACTGCCTTGGGCCTGTCATGGGCAAAAGAATCCTTACGCTATCTTAGTATTGAATTAACCAGAACTACACTGCTTTCCATTAAGAAGAACCTGGACTCATTGTTAACGATAGTTTCGCAGGATTTGGAATGATGAACGGCTTTTCCCATTTCTTTGTGGGGAAGAATAAATTTAGTTAAAATGAACGTTCTCCTCAGACTGCTTTACCCTCTTCATTTATTGAATATTTATCTACCTGGATCATGGTTCAAAAAGGTGCAAACCCTAATAATGAAATTTATCTGGGCCAAAAAACAACCAAGATTAGCATATCATAAGCTAGTGGCTTCTAAACTCAAAGGGGGATTAAGACTACCTCATTTCAGTTTGTATTATTGGGCTAGCCAAGCTTCCAAATATCTTCAGTGGTTGGTTCCAAATTTACCGCTTGCTCTTTCTCCATGGTTGAAAATTGAATTGGAAATGATCCGTTCATGTAATATGGATCCCTCCACATTGTTATTCTTAAAGGTATCAGATTTGCCAAAAAAGTTGAAAAGTACTACCATAGAAATGTCCATCAGAATCCATTCACAGTTATGTGGATTTTTAAAGTACAAACAATACACAGATCTCTCTCAATCGATTTGGAATTCTCTAGCCTTTAGAATAGATACATAGAAACAAAGAAACATAGAATTTGACGGCAGATAAGGACCGCTTGGCCCACCCAGTCTGCCCATTTCCCTACCTACTGGATAAGCTGCAGATCCTAGTTAACCAGCAGCCTACTTCTTTCTACCCCAACCCCCCAGAATTGCCTTATGACTATCCCATGCATGCTTGAATTCCACCACTGATTTTGACTCCACAACCTCCTCCGGAAGGCCATTCCATGCATCCACAACCTCTCTGTGAAAAATACTTCTTAAATTACCTCCTGAGCCCCCCTCTATCTTCAAATTGTGCCTCTTGTTCTTGCACACTCTTTTTTGAAAGATGCTACCCTCTTGGACTTTGTTGATTCCTTGAGGTACTTGAAAGTTTCTATCATGTCCCCTCTCCTCCTTTCCTCGAGGCTATACATATAAGCTCCTTAAGTCTCTCTTCACATGTCCTCTGGTGCAGACCCTGCACCATTTTAGTTGCCCTCCTCTGGACAGCTTCCATCCTGTCTATGTCTTTATGGAGATTGGGTCTCCAGAACTGCACACAGTACTCCAGATGGGGTCTCACCAGCTGTCTGTACAGAGGATAATAACTTCCTGTTTTCTACTGGTGATGCCTCTCCCATGCATCCCAGTATCCCCCAGCCCTCCTTGCTGCCTTCTCACATTGCTTGCCCACCTTTAGGTCATCTGATATGACCACCCCAGGTCCCTTTCCATTTTGTTGTTGTTAGTATCTCACCCCCATTGTGTACTCTTCCCTGGGTTTTGTTTCCCAGGTGCATTACCTTGCACTTCTTAGCATTGAATCTAAGCTGCCATACATTTGACCATTCCTCTAACCTTGCCAAGTCCCTTCTCATCCTTTCCACCCCACCCTGTGCATCAACTCTGTTGCAGATCTTAGTGTCATCTGCAAAGAGACATACTTTCCTTCCAGTCCTTCTGCAATGTAGCTATAATGACATTGAAGAGGACTGGTCCTAATACTGAACCCTACGGTACCCCGCTAGTAACCCTCCTTTCTTCTGAGTGGACTCCATTTACTATTACTCTCTGTCCTATTCTCCAGCCAATTCTTTACCCAGGCTGTCATCTTGGGACCCACTCCGGCTGGCTAACTTATATATTAATCTTTGTGTGGGACTGTGTCAAATGCCTTGCTAAAGTCTAGGTAGGCCATGTCCACAGCCCTCCCTGATCTACTACTTTGGTCACCCAGTCAAAGAAATCTATCAGATTCATCTGGCATGACCTTCCGCTGTGAATCCATGCTGCCTAGGGTCTTGTGCCCTCTGGCCTCTAGATACTTGACAATTCTTTCCTTTAGAAGTGATTCCATCATTTTCCCTATCACTGAGGTTAAACTAACAGGTCTATAGTTTCCTGCTTCTGCCTTGCTCCCACTTTTGTGAAGGGGAATCACATCTGCCCTCCTCCAGTCCTCGGGTACCACCCCATCCTCCCATGATTTGTTAAAGAGGGTAGTCAGTGGTGTCACTAGTTCTACCCTTAGTTCTTTTAGAATTCTGGGATGAATCCCATCAGGCCCCATTGCTTTGTCCACCTTCAGTTTTAAGATAATAAATTACTATCACCTACATGGTTATCACAATTAGGGAAGGGGAAACTGTCCTTGTTTGTGAAAGATGATGGAACATGGTAATCTTTGGAAGAGCTTGTATTGAAATTTAGGTTACGGCCAAAGGACCACTTCAGAATTCTTCAATTAAGACATCTTTTGGTTAAAAAATTTGAAAGGACAGCTCCCATATCATCAAAGTATTCTTTCCACCATGACCTATGTCCCCCAATTACTTCCACAAAGGTAATTTCTAAAGTATACACTTTTTTATATGATTGGCGTTTTCTGGAGGCTTTTGGGCCTTCAAGTTACTGGTCTGAACTTTTTCCACAATGGAATATAGATTGGCTGGTCCTATGGAGTAATTGTCACCACTTTGTAGCTCAAGACAGGTTACGGTTGATGCAATTTAATATATTGCATAATCTTTATTATTCCCTGCAAAAATTGGCGGCTTGGGGAGTAATAACCTCCAATCTATGTACCAGGTGCTCATAGAGTGAAGGTACTCTGTTACACATTTTCTGGGAATGTCCCAAAATAGCTCCTCTCTGGGGAATGATACAAGACAGAGTAGATCCATTGTTGGGACTGTCTGATTTATTCTCACCTGAGATATGCCTTCTCGGGGACTATTCTCAGATAACTGTGAGTACCCGTAAATATCACATAGCTATGATTTCTATTTCTGTGAAAAAGATGGTCCTTAAATATTGGAAAAATGCTCAGTCGTGCATCTACTCTGAATGGCTTAACGAGTTTTTAGCAAATCTTAGAACAGAAAAGATTATTTCTAGTTTAAATAATAATAATGTGAAATACCAAAAGATATGGGCTCCTTTACATATGCTATATTCTACCTAACATGTAAGATGTGTCTTAAATATAGAATTTTGTACCATTGTATACCGGGACTGTGGGGAAGGGGAATGGGGTTGCAGGGTGGGGTGGGGGATGGAATCATGTATGTTGATTCATTTTTGGCCACAAGTTTTGTATAATCATGATCCTGTCCATTGTAAAATGTAAAAAGTCAATAAACTTTATATTGAAAAAAAAAAAGAAAAGGACTAAAGGTAAATCCAGATAAAGCCCAAATAGGCCAGCCCAAGGTAACCTTCCTAGGTACCATCATAACCCCACAACGTAGAAGAATAGACCCTAAAAGAGCTAAAATTATGCAAAAACTACCACTTCCAACCACAGTCACAGGCCTTAGGCAACTTTTAGGGATGACAAATTTTTTGTAGGGACTACATAGAAGGATACTCAGAGATAACAAGACCACTGTATGACATGCTTAAGGATAACACAGGCAAAAATGACCCATTAGAATGGGATGGAGAAGAATTATATAGTTTTAGTAAGTTAAAAAAATCACTCCTAACAGCACCCACCCTAATCCAGGCAGACTACAAAAAACCCTCCTACCTACAGGCAAATACTACTAAAGATATAATTGTGGCAGTACTTTTAGAAAAAGAAATGGTAAACTGAGCCCAGTTACATACTTAAATAAGCAAATGTCAGAAGTAGAAAAAGAATTCAACACCTGCAAGAAGGCAGTGTTAGCTATTGCATGTGCAGTACAGGCCAGTGAGGCCACCATAAAATTCAACCCAATTATAGTGCAAACCACCCACACCCCGCTAAAACTATTGTTGGAAAACAAAGTCCAAGGTGTAAGCCTTACTAGATAGGCTAGGTGTTGGCACTACAAGATAAAAACATCACAGTGGAGAAACTTTACTCGACACACATGCTACAATACATAGACTATGAGGGCCTGCCACATGATTGTGGAGAAGTAAAACAAATGGTAAACAGGTTATCCCCTTTTGTCGAGGTACATGAGAAAGGGTGTGATGAATTAGTATATGTGGATGGGTCGAGATATTGGGAGAGTGCACTTCCCTATGTAGGGGCAGCGGTATATTTTATGCCAGACTGTATCCACGAAGAAGATAATAGACCCATAAGAGACCAGGCCCTCCTAATAAAATTACCACCTAGAGAGTCATCCCAGTTTGCAGAACAGGTAGCAATATACGAGGCTATTCTAGCATGCCCAAAGGGCCGCGTAGCCATTTACACTGAGTCACAGTTCACAATGGGATCACTCACAGTGTGTGGTTACCCATAAGAACCATGAGGTATGACAACCGCCATAGGCAGTCACGTCAAACATCGAGAATTGTTACAGGCCATATTACAAGAAGCAGAAAAGACACCAGGATGAATAGCTATTCATAAAGTAAAGGCACATGTAAATTCAAGGTATGCAACATCAGAAGAGCTAGGCAATGACCGAGCCGATAAACTAGCCAAAATAGCAGCAAAAACAGGAGACAACTGGAAAGGAATTAGGACATACTAACCAACACCCACTATTAACACTAAACCCATCATAAATATCTACACAAAGACCCAAGTAACAGGAGCCACAGATATCAAAGGGGTTCAACATAAAGACCCATGGATCATCGACAAAATTAAGGCCATAACAAAAGACCCAGACACACACTACCAATTTAAAATAAAAGATAACATATTGTTCAGACAGGGCCAAGATAAAGCGTTGTGATGGATACCCCCAAGTGAACTATACAAAGATATTATCATGGAAAACCATAGGTGGAGTGGGCATGGGGGCATACAAAAAACACAGCAAATAATTAGTAGTAAATACTAGTGGCCAAACATGGAGGATAACATAAAACAAACAATACAACAGTGCCTAATCTGCCTCCAACAAGATCCAAAAAGAGACAAACCAAAGTTACAAAAATTGTCCTTGGCAGATGGTCCCTGGGATGCCCTACAAATCAATTATGTAGGCCCACTGCCAACAGCAAACGGGGGATATAAATACCTCCTAGTAATAGTCGATATGTTCTCTAAATGGGTGGAAGCCTTTCCCACCACTAACAATACAGCTGTAACAACAGCAAAAATTCTATATACACAAGTGTGTACCAGATGCGGTTTCCAAACATTATTGAATCGGATAGGGGAACACACTTTGTCAACCAAGTTATGGTGAATCTATACAACTTCATAGAAGTCCAACAGGGATTCCATTTGCCTTATCACCCTCAATCCTCAGGGATGGTAGAAAGAATGAACAGAACTCTTAAGAATGCCTTAAAAAAGAGCGTCTTAGATACTGGAAAAGATTGGGTGCATCATCTACCCGGGATCCTAATGGCTGTAAGAGGTGCTGTCCAAGCAAGTACTGGACTGTCCCCCTATGAGTTAATGACAGGCAGGAGGATGAGGTTAACACATCCAGCTGATGTCCCACCCCCAAGTGGGCCTGCCACAGATAGAGTAAAACATGAAAAATTCCTAAAGGATATCCAGACACAATTAGAGAAATACCTCAGCTTTGCTGCCCAAAACATGGCATGGGCACATGAGAAAAACCTAAATTACAGGGAGCCACACCACGGGTGGGCACCACCAATTCAAGAAAAGGGCACAATCATGGTCTGAAATTGGGAACAAAAACAGCCATGGAAATATGTTAATTGGCTTGGAAAATACACAGTAAAAAAGAAATTGGGAGACACTGCACTATATGTTAAACGCACAGGAAAGGGGGCCAAACAAGAACTGTGGGTGCATGTAGATCAGTGTAAACAGGTGTTGAGCAAAACTGATTGAACACTGATACTGCATTTGATTTTTGTTCCCAAGAAATACCAGACAAAAAGCAAGAGATGAGGCCAAAGATGAGAGAAGGAAAGACTATCATCAGCATCTACACCCTTTTCAGCTTTGCATGGCCCATATTGGCCATTACAGGCACATGTAGAAAGAGTAATGTTACCTACAGGAGGCATGTATGGCATTCACCAAGTAAAGGGATTCATAACGGTCTACTAGACATTGATATTTATACTATATGCATAGGTAACGAGACCTGCATGCCAACGGGGGCCGCATTTGGCGAAATGCAAACTGACTTTAGCAATACACCTAGGTATGAAACACTGTGTACTGTCCCCTTTAATACATTGAGGGGACCATGGTCTCAACAACAACCAGATCTGTGGACTTGGAACAGAGCCACAAGTGCAAATTCGAGTACATCTGGGACAGTAACCACTCTCGAGAAGATATTTATGGAACCTATGTCACCTGATTACTTACTAGAGACATAACCAGTGTAAACAAACATGATCATAATTTACTTCAGATTGTAAAAGATAAGCTTATTGATCAGCCCTGGTATCTGACTGACCCTGACAGCAAAAGTATGGGGTCATCGTGGTACAGAGACCTACAATGTTTTATAAATTGTAATAACAGCTCTAATGCTAAACATCACTGTTCTGAAAAAGTCTATACAAGTATGGTTATCTAAGAGTCATACAAATAATTTGTTAATAGAGAAAAAGTGGGAATTTACGGCAGGGTTAAAAAAATGGCAGGACTATTCAGGTCCTAGAATTAACTGGTATCTAGGGCAACAAAAATGTCTATGCCTAAATAACATAAACAATAATAGTAATAAGGATGCTCCGTGGTACACAAATCTAGGCCAGCCTCCCTGGAAACCATACAGTTTAATACTACTAACCTTTGACCCTAGGGGGAGTCACAAATAGAAAGCATGTCCCCAACAGGTGGGCTTCTAATGGAACAAGAGGGGATTAAAACCTACTACCCATGACAAACACAGTACTTCCCTGTGGTGCTAAACCTCTCAGCCCCTAATCTACCTTCAAAACTGATCTCAGTTTGAACAGATAGTTCAGTATTAAAAATTTGTATCAAGACTTATTAAAAGGATTCCTGGAGAGGAATAACCTTGCAGGTACCTACTGCACCCGATCCTTGTTAGGTATAGGGGGAATGGATAGGAACCAGCCTAGGACTGTCCAATGCCATAGACACCATAACTTTAAGAAATAAGATTAACATCCTACGAAACTCAGTAGAAGCCTTGGTGGGCCAAGGTGTAGGAAAAGCCCTGGATGTGGTTACTATTGATAGTACAGATACATATAAGGCCTTAGTAGAAACAAAACCACAACTTTGCCATCCTAGATAAATTAGGAACACAGGTAGTCAATGCTGGTGAACAAATAAAAACAACTGTTACACGTAGTCTATGTTTGACTCTAGTTACACACACCCTTACTACCTTTAGGATTGAACTGCAACAGTTAGAAGGAGGAACGCCTCCCTTCGATATTTCTAGGGAGGCTCTTAACCACATGATATCTAAGGTGGGAGAAAAAGGAACCCTGCCTGTGGCCCATTTAGCCAAAGTCCAACTCCTTCCCCACACCACCACAGGAGAAGCACCACACATAATCCCAGCAATGTTCGCTGTCCCAGTATGTCAAAACAAAAAACCCCACCACACATGGAGTCTTACCAACCTGGGAATACTTTTCCAAAACTCCACTGTAGCTCATGTTAAAGTGGAAGGAAACACTATCCTCAGACTTCCCAACACAAACAACACTACCCCATATTGTATATTTGATAGCTCTTCCTGTTATAATGCCCCCACAGTCAAAAGGTGTGGGGAGGATATAGCATCCATGACCTGGCCACCAAAACACCTCCAACTTGTTTTTGAAACTGAACTTAATATCCATAGAGCAGGTAGGCAAAATGGCTCATGGTGCATCCTAGATACACAGGTCAAATATGGGGATGCAACTCCAAAACCTGTACAGTAAATGGCTGTACCTAGTACCAAAAGAATTCCCCGGTATCACCCAAAAATACCACCTACTTTAACAGAACAAGTCAATGGTTAGAAGGGCTTACAACAATCCTTGAACCACCAGAGATAATGGTACCAGAGTTTACCCCGCTCCAAATGGAGGATCTCAAAAATAAGGCTTGGAGGGGAGAAAAAAAACATACGCTTGATGAAAGAAACTACTGAAAATGTATTAAAGGGAGCTAAGTACTTAACTTATTTATCCTGGTGGGACTTCTCCACCAATTGGTCAGTAAACGTATTTGGGATTAGCCCAACCATAGTAGTAGTGGGGAGAGTGGCATTATGCATAATCACACATGCCCCCACAATGCAAAGCATCATGGGCTGCATATGCAAATCACCACAGAATGTTATGCTGGTCCAACTTTAAGCAGAATTGCATGGTGCCGAAAGGCCTCTCACACAGTTTGCAAAGGGTGCTAACATTATGCATAATTATGCTACTCTTATGGCAATGTTATCTAATGAGGAGATTGATCAGATTAACTCACAAAGTGGATGAGTTACAGACCAAAGAGTAATAACCAAAATTGCTCAAAGAGGAGAAAGTCAAATGCTAATCTAAACAAAATAATGACCATGGGTGGGGGGAGGACAACATAATGGTAGTGCTGTCGTCACAAGGGGGGTTTGCAACATAAAATAATTTTTAGTGTGTGGCAGCAACACAACCATTGTAATAAACTGTTTTATATTCTTTGTTTTTTATTACAAACTATAATATAATCATGTGTGCTGCTATAGTTGCTGTCTACTAAGTACTAAAACGAAGTTGTTGACAATATATGTTTAGATTATATGTCAGGAATACCCCAATGGGACTGCCCCATTGGCCGCTTTCGCATATGTAATATTGGTAAAATAGCATATAATATTGTTTTGCTTAAGACTATGTTAAAACCAGCTAAAGTAACGCCATTGCTAATGCTGTTCTAACAGATCTAAAAAAAATGTATACTGCAATAGTCACCAAGTATTTCTATATGTGTGATTGGGTTACAATTATTAGCTAAAGGGTCTTGTGGCCTGTTCGCAACTGTCAGCCTAGATATTAATAGAAAGTTAGCTATGTTTGCATTTATTTTAAATGTTAGTCTATTATAATATAATTCTGCTTTGCCCTCTCTTTACATATCAAATTTATTCTAAAGGTATAAAAATATACTTAGTACTCTGTGCTATATCTCAGTAGCTGTACTCTAATCTTTACAATATATAAATGTTGGTAGTTACATGCAGTTACATGCACTGATACAGTAAACATGACGTAACTGAGTTAAATAAAACTAACAGGAAATGTCAGTCAGTATATGTATGCCACAGGGAGCTGTGACAATGTACAGATTATATGACCTTAAATCACCAGTTAGTTCATGAAGAGACATGGCAGTGTATGGGTTAAGAGACTCCCCAAGCTACTGGGAAAGACCCAACACAAGTGTATATTTGTAACTGCCTATTCAAATGCTAGCAAGTAAACAAGCTTCTGCTTTGTTATATAAAGGCTACCAATGACTTTTTCTACGTTTCTATAACAGCAGCAACTGAAAAAGATGTAAAAACACAACGCATAATAGAGTATGTGTTATTCTGTGTAACCAAAACACAAACTGGGCTATCAATATATCAAAAATTTATTTACCGTTATTTGCCACTAACAGTTGGGTCATTGTATTGAAATTGTTACACGAGGTCCCTGCTCCCTAACTGGTACCTTCAGAGGTGCACTGTAGACAGCTAGCACTTAAGTATATGTATAACTAACATATTGGGCTAAGGGCATGTACCGTACAAGACTAGATGTCAGGATACAAATACATATTGTTGTAATACACTTTGCTTGCTAATACATATATTCTTCTACGTATTTTCTGTGTATTTCTTACTTGTAAGATACCAAGGCATCTGTGTCCTTGGAGTAATTATAATATGTAAGTCGGCATTGCCACCTTTTGGTGATTTGTACTACTACACTGAGTTATGTAAGACTCTGTATAAGAACTCTTTTGTTCAAAACTGATGACTATACAAAATTGTATAATGTTATCTTGGACCGTGGAGCCACCTCTAATTTAGCCAATAGGGCTCATCTCTGTAACTAGAAATGTTTCTATCTTACAGTAACCATAGTAATTATCATAGATATATAATGTAATACACTAGTCTTGTACCTCGGAGATCCCAGGAGACACAGAGAAACCTCGAGATATAGGGAACGCTTAGCACTGGCTCCCGGTTCATATTGGTAAGAACTGCTTAGGGCAACTGTGATTTATCCTTTTGCTAGTAATAAACTTGTTTATTACTCTTATGCAACATTTCTGTGATTACTTGCATTCCCAATATTGCCAAGAACCTGAAAGTAAGGTTTAGACCTCCTAACATATTGGCGACCGTGTGCAGGTGATATTTGGAGTTTGCAAGTTTTCACTCCTTGCTATAACTTTTTCCCTTTTCCTACGAGGACAGTAGGTGTACATTCCCATATCACCTCTCCCATTTTTAAACCAGTCTGTAGTCACTTACAAAGTCTGGCTGTCATCCTTTCGGGTGTGGTCGATGCCAACTCGACTCACTCCATAACAGCTTTGATTTGTAAGTCTACAACTTTTACGGTAGCCTGACTGTGTATAAAGTGCTCCTGCTGTGGATCGATACACAGCACGGTGCCTTTTTCACAGTTTGATTTTTCCTTCCCTCCCACAGAATGGCCACGGTATCAAATATCTGCGCAGAACTGAGACTCGAGGTCTCAAACTTCCTTACCTCCCATGGAGGATGGGCTGACTTGGCGCGGGACGCAAGTCAATCAGAAAACCCTATACTGGGGATTTCAGCCCAGTACACGGAGACAAGACAATCAACCAATAAGAGTTAAGTTAAAGGGTTGATGGTCACAGCTCTCTATGCTGCTCTGGAAGCCTCCGAAGCAAGGTTTCGAACCCTTGATCTGCAAATTTCATCTCTTAAGCAGCAGATAGGTTTGCAGGAAACAGAATGTGTTAGACTGCAGCAGAACTTGGAGTCTGAACTCCAAACTCAGCGGAATGAAAAGGATTCACTATTGCATCATTCAGCTCAAGCTGGAGAACAGGAACTGTGTATGTTGAAACAGGAGTGTGAAAGTTTGAGACCGGACAAGGGACAGGTGTTGCAAATGAATGATTTGCTAAGTGCTGCAAATGCTCAGTTGAGTGAGGAGATGGGTGAGCTGCAGGATGAGACAAACCAGGTACGTAATGACTTAGAAGTGTCTATTAGGGACAATCACAAATTGAGCGCTGCATATAGAGTGCTGTAAAACCAAAAGCAAGATGAGGTTGATATGGATGTTTCAAGTGTGAGTCATACTGAATGTCAAACCAAGATGGCGAAACTGCGACATTGGTGGGAGGTTCTGGATGGCCATGTTAAGGCAATGGGAGGCGTAGCCCCTGCCTTACATACATCATCTGAAGGGGAGTTGTCACATGATGACATTTCTCAGTACAATGCCCAGTCACACCCTTACTATGGCCCAGAGACCCCACCCAGCCATCCACAACATGGCGGGTCCCCACTCCACCCTCACCATGTCATACGTCATCGACGTCGTGACGCCCATCATGGGAGATGACAACATGGTGGCCCCCATGATGGGGGGAGCAGGCCCAGGACTGGTCCTGATGGCACCACCAATAGCCGTTATTAATGTGGAAGATAGGCATGAGATAGAAACCATAATTGAAACTGCGATAGGCAATGTACCTCTTCCTGAGAGAAGTAAACAGGCCATTAAAACTCAGATTAGGCAGCTTCTGCAGGAGGCTGGCACTCAGGAGGGTATTGTCTGCACTGTGGCTGAGGCTGCAGCTCGGGCCTCCCTGGACGGTGCTCGAGACAATCTACCTCTGCCTGATTGACCCAGTAATCCCCTACAAATGGCCTAGTCTGTTCAGCAACTAGCTGACAGCATCGGTCGGATGAATCTGTCTGACATCCTCAGCTGTCACTTGGAAAATGTGTGTTCTAAATGCGAGATGCTTAGCCTTGCTGCAGAATACCAGCTCCAAATACTACTTCAAACCATTGATCCTAGTTTGTGGGCCAAACTCCCTGATGTCATCCGCCAGGATGGGAACGCCACCTTTGATGAGGTTGCAGCCAAGCTCATTTCTGTTCACAGCCCAGGTGTAGTAGGAATGATGCTTGCATACCCAGTAAAACAGAATGTAAAGGAAAGTCCAGCGACTTACCACCAGAGACTTTGGATGGCCTACCGAGCAGGAAAGCACTTGGCACAAGAAGCTGCGGATGTAGATCTTATTGAATATAAGACCCTGTTCCTTAGGAACATGATTCCAGCAGTATGAGAAAAGGTAGAGCCATCCACTTACCCCAATACAGATAGGTTTGCTGACATCCTTTGGAAAACCGAGAGAGTGTACCAACTCTATATCCGTGATCTGGGCTCCGGTTCCAAGAAGGTAGCCACCATGGAGCCTACTCCAGAGGCCATGACGCACTTCACTGTGGAAGGACAGGCCCAACACCAACAGGTCCAACATCAAAAAGCCCCTCCAGCTGATAACCAACACTACCAACAGGCCCATCAACAACAACCGCAACAGCAATGGGGTGGGATCCAGAATTGGCATAAGTATAAAAAGCATAAGGGTAAAGGTAAACCACAACAGCAAAGAACAGGCCCTTCATAAAGGGAGATTGCCGAAGAGAATCAGAAATTCCGAGAGCTCCTGGGGCAAGTGCACTCTGTAGTGGATGCTGTTCCCACACAGGCCCTTGGGGCAGTACAACTGGTGACCCAGACCTCAACGGGTCATGGGGACACTGGTGGTGCAGGCCCTCAGGCTCATACAGGCCTGAACACAGAAGTTCCTCCCTATATAGCATCAGTGCAACATGTACAGGTTGACAATTACAGGCCCCAGTCCGGATTGTAAACAAGCTAGTCTTGGATACAAACGGAAGGTGGCCGAGGTTGGGGGGCCACCTACTAGTAGTCTTGCTAGATACAGGTGCAGCTGTATCTGTGCTACATGATGAACACCCAAACACATCCCCTTGGTCCACCAGACAGAGGACCAACATGTCAGGAGTTGATGGTGCTAGGCTATCTGCATACCATTCTCTACCCCTACCGGTAGAGTTAGGTCATCTAAAGGCCTCATACACTTTCCAACTAATGGTATTGCATGATCATCCTAGTATCATAGGGATTGATTTTCTTGCACCATACAGCTGTGTGTTGGACCTAGCTAACATGCTACTGATACAGATTCAGGGTCAATACCATACCATTTTGATTCCTCATTCACACGTCGTGGCAACAATATCTGCCAATGACAAGGAGTATGACATCATTGATTTGTTCAAGGCTCATGAACTTTTCCCAAAGCTTCTTCTCATTTTGCAATGACACTTGGAGGTGTTTGCAATTAACAAACATGACTGTGGTAGAATGCACATATCTAAGTGCCAGGCCCAGCACATGAGATGCAAAGGCAATATCCTTTCCCAACTGATGCCTTGCCTTCCCTTAGAGAAACAATCAAGTCACTCCTTAAGCAAGGAGTAATCAGAACTTGTGTTTCCACTGCCAACTCCCCAGTGTGGCCCGTGAAAAAACCCACAGGTGCCTGGAGACTTACTATTGACTACAGGAAATTGAAAAAGGTCACCCCCAGTTGTTCTCCAACTGTGGCATCAGCACCTCATGTGCTACGACTCTTGACCCCTGACCTGAAGTGGTTCAGTGCCCTGGATATTTCCAATGGTTTTTGGTCATTACCATTGGCCCTAAAGAGTCAATATAAGTTTGCCTTCACCTTTGAAGGAAGACAGTACACGTGGACTTGCTTGCCGCAAGGATTCCATAATAGTCGGTCACTGTTCCATCTGCACATGATGGACGCCCTCGAGAGTTTCTCTACTCCCCAATGTCTATTGCAATATGTGGATGACCTGTTGCTGGCAACTGCCACACAGGAACAACATTTGGATCTCTTGGACGAACTACTGACTCTCATGCAGAGAGCAGGCTTCAAATGCAATCCAGCAAAAGCACAACTGTGTCAGAAAAAAAATACTCTTTCTAGGTCTGAAAATAACTGACCAAGGTTGAAGCCCTACCTGGAAGAAGGTACAGGGATTACAAGACTTGCCATTGCCCACCAGTGTAGCAACTCTTTGAAGGTTTCTAGGTATGGTGAATTATTTGAGAGATTTTATTTGTGATTTTGCTCAGAAAGCTGCTCCTCTGTATGAGCTACTCAAAAAGGACATACCATGGGCTTGGGGCCCTAAACACAACCAGGCTGTGACGTCACTGAAGCAGGCCTTGGCCTCTGCCCCAGCTCTGGTTAACCCCAATCCAGCACTACCATTCCATTTGGAATGTGCCACCTCTGACATTGCCATGTCAGCAGTGCTGGCTCAGAAGGTGCATGGCACCCTGAGACCCATTGCATATGCATCACAGCTCTTGACCCAAGTGTAACAGAAGTATGGCCTTTGTGAAATGAACCTTCTGGCCACCTACTGGGCTGTCAAACACTTCCTGTATATCATTGGGTACTCTTCACTGATCATCAACACCACTCACACCCCAACTACCTTTCTGCTCTCAGACAGAGTGAAGGATGCATCAGTCTCTAATACCAGACTGACACACTGGTCACTCCTTCTCCAGGATAGAGACATACAGGTACAACCGACAAAAATTCCATCTATGCTAGCTCATGGACTCCTTTTCCAAGGAGAACCCCATGACTGTACACTGCAGTTACCTGATCTTCCAGATCCAGGTCCTTTCCTCCCTACCATGCCACAAATACTTGGTAACACCTCTTTGTGTCACGTCTTTACTGATGGTTCAGCATCCTACTATCAGGGAGAACAAATTGCAGGGATAGGTATGTTAGTGATTTACCCTTATGGGAACAGTGTCAAAACATCTAAGCGCTGTAGTGTAGCATCATCACAATATGCAGAGATGGCAGCGGTGACCTGTGCCCTCGAGTTCATCCAGCACGGGACTGAGGATACCATCATTTTTACAGAATCTAACTGGGTTTGTTGTTCTCTAACAGAATTTCTTCCTTTCTGGCAGAAGAACTCCTTCCTCTCCTCTGATGGAAGCCCAGTGAAGTACAATGAATTGGTAATATACATACATTCACTGGCACAGAAATTTGCACACAGACTGTATTTACATAAAGTCAAAACTCATTCTCTGAATGACTCCTACCATGCCTTCAATGACACAGCAGACACCCTTGCTAAGGAAGGGGCCCAAGAGAGTGACACCTGGATAATGGACCATCTAGAGGCCAATGCGGCCATACAGATTGCAGCACTCAGAAAGAAACCTGAACCTTTTCCCCCTTGGACCTCTCAGCAGCCCAGCACATTGATACTGAACTCAAAGAAGTGTTCAGATTCCTTGACAAGAGTACCGAAGAGAAACTTCCCACACACAACCCCTACCTTAGGCATGAAGGTAAGTTACGCTTGTCACCAGATGACAAGCTCATCTGGTTCCAACCAGATGACTCTACCCCCATGTTGTGGGTGATCCCCAGACACCTGAGATCCAAATTATTGCACCAACTGCATGATACACCGACTGGTGGACACCAGGGAGTGGAAAATACCCTCCAAATGCTCAAGACCACCACCTGGTGGCCTGGTGTCACCAAAGATGTTAAACAGTACATAGACAATTGTCTCATTTGTGCGCAAAACAACCCCATCCCTACCAAATGAAATGCCAAACTTTTTCCACAACAACACTCTGGCCCTTGGCATGCCATACAGATTGATTTTATTGGCTCTCTGACCAACACCAGCAGAAATAATAAATATGCTCATGTGGTAACTGATCTCTTCTCCAAGTGGGTTGAAGCTTTCCCCACTAAGACATGCACAGCAAAGACCACTGCCAAAATCCTGGTGGAACAGATTTTCTCCAGGTGGGACCTACCTCTCAAGGTAGACTCTGACAAAGGAACCAGTTTTACAGGTGAGTTGATGAAAGAATCCCTTGAACTCCTTGGAGTTCAACAGAAGTTTCACATACCTTACCACCCCCAATCCTCAGGTCAAGTAGAAAGAGCCAACAGACGGATTAAGCAAATGCTTTCCAAATTCATTGAGGACAATCCCAAAATCTGGGATTCCCTACTTCTGTTACTCCTTATGGCAATTAGGGGTACACCCTCAGCTACCACCCAGCTCACACCTTTTGAGGGGATGACTGGCAGACAGATGAGATTACCTGAACACCTGCTGTTTGACCTGCACACCCCTACTGCAGACCGTGTGTCTGTAGACCAATATGTGGAAAAACTCAGAAAAGACCTCATACACACACACTTGTATGCTGCCAACTGCATGGGCAAGGCCCAGCAACAATCCAAAATACAGTTCAACAAACATGCACAAGAAGTGGATTGGCAGGTTGGAGATCAGGTAATGGTACTCCTATTTGCACATCCCACCCACTCCTTCTCCAACAAGTGGGAAGGCCCATACCCCATTGTCAACAAGCTCAGTCCAGCAGTCTATCAGGTTAGACTCCTGCATAACAATAAATTGACTGAAAAATGGTTACATGCAAACCAGCTGAAAGTGTATAAAGGAGCTTAACTACTTTTCCTCACCCCAATTTGGCGGAATAGTACTAACATACTAATCTTTGATCTTCCTTTTCAGATACACTGACAAGATGGCTATCTTGTTCCATTATCTCCACATCTCAGGAGTTATCCCCTGCATCCAAGGGATGGTACTGAACCTCCTATGATACCTCAATCCTCCAGCACCTCCTCCAGAGGGAGCATCCATCAATATACCAGATAGTCTAATCACTGTCCAGGAAGGTTCCAATGCTTACCTCACTGCCTCGGTTGTTGCTCCTGATAAATCTACCCTTCAAATTGAGTGGCAAACCACATCCTAAGGACAAATTCTCCCTGTGGCCAAACTCTCCAAAGGAACTTTCCAGGGTTGGCCCATTGCTAAATTATGGCCAAATGGTTCTCTGTCCTTGTTACAAACTGCATTAAGACATTCTGGTTTGTCCAACATTACTGCCTTAATTGATCCTTCATACTGTAATTCTTTATCTAGAGATGCTGCTCGGAAATTTTGTGCTGTACACCACATGGCTTCTGCAGCCATGTACCTCTCTGTGTTACCACATACTGATAAACAGCTTTTGGAATGTCCAAAGCATACCCCTGGTCCCCGTAGTGGTCTAACAGCCACTGCCCTCCCAGGTTCATTAATTAATAACTTACAGTTTATTCATATACCTGTTTTGCTTAATCTTACTTACTGGAGTATGAAAGAATTTGGTATGTGTCACAATACTAATACATTAGCATTTTATAGTTCTTTATTGCTTGATAGTTTAGCTGCATTTCAGATTCATACTCAAGACCTTATTGCCGGGGTCCATTCTACTGAACATAGAGGCAACTTCAGGAGATAACCCACTCCTGATGATCTAATTCATAAACGTAAGACACGTGAAGTTGACAGTTCTGATGTTACAGGTGCAACAGGTACTGTCACAGGCCTTTTTGATACAGCTATGTCTATTTGGAATAAAGCAGACATAGCTGCTATCAAAGTTCATTCTGCCAAGTTCTCTGCTGGTTTGGTTAACGATGTACTACCCCCATTATTGCATGGTGTGGATGGCCTTAGTCAGGAAGAAAGATACACTGTATACAACATGCATGACATTGCTTAGGCATTCACTGATTCAAGAGATAAGATCAACGCACTCATACAATAAAACAATAAAGAAGCAGATAAACAATACATTGCCAGAGAAATCCTTTGCTCTGCCTATGGCTCATACATCATCACTACCATCAACAATCTCTTCCGTGATTTAGAATCTGGAAGAATCCCTGATATCATACATGACAGACGCATCTCCAAATGGTATTGTCCACGATGTAAAACCCCTAGCTGTGTTTCTATGTGTATGCAACAAACTTTAGCAATTCCTCTTTCTACAGCTAGGAATTTGGGGTTTGTGACCAGACACCCTAATACTGGTCCTTGCTTTGTTGCTAAGAAATGTTCCATAACAGATACCATGTTTGTTTCTTTTACTGTCTCTACCATGTTTTGATCCCACTACAGCTTTGTTCGACAAGCTTGCACTGGTCCATTCGATTGGGCATTTGGATGAAGACATCTACAGAGAATGCCTGGATCTACTGCATCTACTGGTTTTCCATCCTTTCCTGGATGTCTGGGTGGTTCCACACACAGACTGCTGTGTGAAGAAGCAATACATTTACTTGTGCCAATGTGATGTATTTGATGTTATTCAACTTGTTTGTGGTTATTCTCCAGATAGCATTTACTGGACTTTCACCATGGATGATGACATCACCCAGAATGGCACCGACTCCTTGGATTCAACTCTGGCTCCGGATAAGCTCTATCAATCATATCATGAGGAGGTTCATTGCCTGTCAACACGGATTTTGAAGACGGCCTACACCTGCCCTGTCCAGTTGCAAAAGTGGAGACTCCCTACTGTTCGCTCTCAGTATAATTCCGATGGATAGTACTGTGTGGTTACAAATTTTAAAAGCTATGCTTATGGATCTGTTACATGTGTTATTGATTACCCCAATTTCTGCTTTGTCCCCCACCAGAAGACTGTCATTGGACATACCATCATAACCCCCGTCCCCCTGCTAGATGCAGACATCATTGATGGTAACCCCGATTATCTGCTCACACTGTCTGAATACTTACCATATTTTAATGTACACATAGACCCACTGACACTTACATTAAAATCACTTTCAGACAGGAAAGACACACACCTCATCCACATCAGCAATAATATGACCAAGGCCAACGAAGCAATCCTCTCATTGATTAATGATGGTGACATGAATGACGCATTGACTAACACCTGGTTAGAGATTACTTTTAAAGAGTTTGTTATTATGCAAGCATTTTTAATCTTTATCTTGATTATTATTCTCTGCTGCCTACAGCGCACACTGCACCAACACCATGAGCAGCTCGAGTTCCTTTACAAAGCTTGCATGTTGGGTTTGAAAATGACCACTGCTCCCTGGCCTTTCCCTAGATTTGCCTGTGTTGCCCTTTGAGACAACAAGGGGAGAATGTTACACGAGGTCCTTGCACCCTAATTGGTACCCTCAGAGGTACACCGTAGACAGCTAGCACTTAAGTATATGTTTTACTAACATATAGGGCTAAGGACATCTACCATACAAGAGTAGATGTCAGGATATGAATACATATTGTTGTAATACACTTTGCTAGCTAATACATATATTTTTCTATATATTTTCTGTGTATTTCTTTCTTGTAAGATGCCAAGGCATCTGTGTCCTTGGATTAATTATAATATGTAAGTCGGCATTACCACCTTTTGGTGATTTGTACTACTACACTGAGTTATGTAAGACTCTGTATAAGAACTCTTTTGTTCTTAAACTGATGACTGTACAAAATTGTATAATGTTATCTTGGACCATGGAGCCACCTCTAATTTAGCCAATAGGGCTCATCTCTGTAACTAGAAATGTTTCTATCTTACAGTAACCATGGTAATTATCATAGGTATATAATGTAATACACTGGTATTGTACCTCGGAGATCCCAGGAGACACAGAGAAACCTCGAGATATAGGGAATGCTTAGCACTGGCTCCTGGTTCA
Source organism: Neoceratodus forsteri (assembly GCA_016271365.2). Lineage (NCBI taxonomy): Eukaryota > Metazoa > Chordata > Ceratodontiformes > Ceratodontidae > Neoceratodus > Neoceratodus forsteri. Next base: position 23,264,200 of record JADMNL010000035.1, on the reverse strand, counting down.
TATTGGTAAGAACTGCTTAAGGCAACTGTGATTTATTCTTTTGGTAGTAATAAACTTGTTTATTACTCTTATGCAATATTTCTGTGTTTACTTGCTTTCCCAATATTGCCAAGAACCTGAAAGGGAGGTTTGGACCTCCTAACAAAATCATTAGTTATACAATGCCACCAGCTACTGGCCATTGAGAATATTGCAGTTAAGTTTAATATATAGATCAATGTATTAGAACTCTGTCTTAAGATAACAACTATTGATATATTTTGTACTAACAGTACTAATTGATTTTTCAAGATAAAAATTGTAACATTTAGTTTATAAAAGCACTGTATGAAAGCTGAGTAGCTCAGCTCCAAACTGATGAGAAAGAATCCTTTTGAGGATGGTGTGCATTTACAGCATGCTTGGTACAAGATAACAGCATGTTTAGGCATTGGGGCAAGCCTTAAGTTGTTGTATGTTGCTATGGTGTAAGTGAAACTCATTGTTTCACCTAGGTCAAATTGACCCACTGGTATATGTATAGAAAATAATGTGTAAAAAATGAAGTGAGGTGTGGAAAAGTACACCACACTTTGGTATCACTTGTTATTCTGTTTTATGATTGGCTGACTGTGAGATTTGCATATCTAGTAGTGACTACATGTATATAAGTGGGTGCTTTCAAGACACTGGGAGAGAGATCCAACATCAATGTGTAACACAAGGCAAGGCGCTGATTAAATCTGCTAACTCACTTGGCTGTGTCAGTGTTGTCTCTGACTAATTATTATATAGTGAATGTCATAGCTGGGGGTCTACCCACAACCCTAAGTTACATTTGGTGCCGTGACTCAGATCAATTAGTGTGGGTATGTTTAAAAACCTTTTTAAACCGTGTCTGGGGACTGCCAAAAACTCCCCAAATGAGACAAATTGTCAGCGACACCAAAGAGACACAGCCATTATTGCTGCCGCCAAATAAGCAAATTGTCCAAGCCTACGCTGCCTTCAGCCACTTAACATGACTTGGGAAAGACTGATCACCTCGACTGGTAAAGTGTTACGGATTAGGTAACGTATGTTTTGTTCAAACAAAGCAGTGGTATATAGAAATTCAAACACCAAAGATAGTAAAGAAAAACTAGTTAACGCCATACAGTTAATATGGCAATACAGCCAAGAAATAGCACACCAGCTGCACACTCACATAAAAGATCATCATGAAACTATTATAATCACTTAAACTGGTCAAGTGTTATGGATTAGGTAACATATGTTTTGTTCAAACTATAAGGAATCAAAGGAAAGAGCAACAGCTCTTAGACTTGTTCAAAGGAACAAGAGATATCAAATATACCTAAGTATGGTTGTATTGTTAGATAAAGCTATATAGCATAAGTTGTTGCTAAGGTCACTGTAGGAACTTGCAAGGCAGGACCCTAGGAGAGTCATAAGACTAACCCGAGCGGATCCACTACTAGTGCACGAGGGAGTCGCTGACCAACAGAGTTATCAGATAAATTACTGATATATTAGGGACGTGACCAATAGGGTCACTAGACGAGACACTTTGAGTTGGTGTGTAAGAGATCATATAGAAATGGAGGCTGTAATACACAGATTTTTAGAGAAACACTGCAAATTTGGTCCATATGACTCAGCTGCCACCAAAAAACCAGCAAGGGAACATTTTAACAAAGCAGTGGTAGATAGAAATTCAAACACCAAAGATAGTAAACAAAAACTAGCTAACGCCATACAGGGAATATGGCAGTACAGCCAAGAAATAGCACACCAGCTGCACACTCACATAAAAGATCATCATCAAACTATTATAACCCTGACCAAACAAAAAGAAGAAGCAGAACAGGACCAAGCAAAAGAAAAAAAAAACAAATAGAGTATGAGAGAAGTCAGTTTAGAAATCAAGAAGCCGAATGGCAAACACAAATTTCTAAACTGAATGGGGACAACACCCTCCTAGATAGAGATGTAGCATTTTTAAAAATAAAATTAGATCTCCAAAGCCAAGAACATGCAGAGGAAGAAAGGAGAACATAATATGAGCTAAAAGAAGCACAAGAGAAACTCCAAAAGCTGACAGAATTAGTCATAGAATGTCAAACCAGCTAGAGCAGCATAGGGATCAAAATCAAAAAGAAACAGAAGGAGGAGACGACCAATGGGACAAGGAAAAGGAGGTGACGGAGTGCATCAAAACGATGCCTGTCACTACCAGAGGCATGTCAGCTGCAAGCAGCAGGACCATGTCACAAACAACCAAACAACAAAAGAAAGAGTTGTTGACTATGTTAAAGGGAGAGAAGAAAATGTATGACTTACAAAAACAGCATGCCCTAGACAAAGGAGATACAAAGGGAGCAGCCAAGTATGACAGCATGAAAGGGCAAGTAGAAAAAAGAGTAAAAGCTGTTCAAAAGCTTTTAGACGAAGATGAAGCCACTAGGCAAGGAGCTGTGGGGACAGAGAGAGGGGCAGAGGGAGACACTCAGGAAGAGGAGGTACTATTACAGGAAATGGTAGAAGTGGATGAATAGGGTAAACAAAAAGGTAAATGGAAGACAAAAAAACTATAACAAAACAAAAGGAGGGCAATCCACTACCAGTGGAGAAGGGGGTCGAAATACGAGACCTAACCATTAAAGAAGTCTCAAAAATAGGACAGGAATTGGGACCCATAGATCACAAAACAGACATACAAGCATTGAGGAGCAAACTAAAAAGGTTACAAACCACCCTAAATCTAACCAATAAAGATCTGTGTAAAATAGTCATGTTTAAAATGAGCTCCCATTAGCTGATGCAATGTCCGACGAGGTCCAAGGAAAACATGAAAGTGCTGTAGGCAACCCCCACACGTGGGCCGATGCAGAGGAGATAATAAATGCATTAAAAAGGTCCAGAGGGGAATCAGCAAGACAAGAGGTAGATTGGGATAAAATACTACAACTCAAGCCTGGGCAAGATGAGGGCCCACAAGTGTTTATACCCAGACTTTTTGAGGTATATCAGAGACATAGTGGCCATGAAGGGGCCTCGGAGGAGGGCACCACTTTTTGGGACCTCTGGATACGAGCATCGACCCTAGATCCAGCTATAACGGTCCTATTAAAATTGGCCACCACTCATGAGGATCGAGTAGAGTTATTAGAGACCTACTTGGCAGAAAAGGAGTGACCCAAAGTGGCCTCCGCAACCTGGGCAAACGAGGGGCCAGGCAAAGTCCCAGGTAAAACACCTGATATAATGTGCTTTAATTGTAAGCACCAAGGGCATATTAAAAGGGATTGTTGGGCAAAAGGTGGGGGTGAGGAGGGTAAGGGACCCAGCCAATTGCAAAATAGAGGATGAGGGAGATCCCGAGGGTGACAGAGCCAAAGAGAGCACCAGTGGGACGTGATAAGGTAGAGCATCTGCTTAGCCATCTAACCTTAGCTATCAAATCCTCACATAAGGATTCTGGACAAGGAGATGACAAAATTATGAGAAGGGTTGCAGCACTTAGAGATAAAGTATAAGGAGGCATAGGCTCCGGTGACCCTGGCAGTACATGGGTATGCAAATTAAAATCAGATCGCCAGGGTAGACCCACTGTAAACTTTACAGTTAATGGGTCATTAGTAACAGCACTTATAGACATTGGAGCAGCTGCCTCAATTATGAACATGGGCATAACCCTGGACCCCACAAGGGCACCTATACAAATAGAGGGGTGTACAGGACATACAGTAGAGGCCTATTGGTCCCAACTAACCCCAATAAAACTGGGAAACACATTTATAGGGACAAAGGTATTTGCATGAGACAGTGAAGGCCTAACTGAGCCAAATATCATAGGAAGCGACTGACTCAGTAAACACTAGTTAATAGTAGAACTAAGTAACCGATATCTAAGGAAAACAAAAGTGAAAAGATTTCAACCAGTAACAGTCATAGAAAGCTATGCCATAGGGTTAACACAGGGGGTCATCCGCCCAATATGCTCAACAGTCAATAGCCCCATTTGGCCGGTCATTAAACCAAATGGTAAATACAGACTTACAATAGACTATAGAAAGCTAAACAAAGTAACCCCACAGGTCAACCCAGTCACCAGCTCCAACACCGAGATCTTTAATAAACTCAAACCAGAGAGCAAATATTTCTCAGTGATGGACCTGGCAAGTGGATGCTGGTCCCTCCCCATAAAACAGTCGGACCAATATAAATTTGCATTCACCTTTGAGGGAAGACAATACAACTTTACATGATTACCCAAGGGATTTCTCTCTGCCCCAACCCTCTTCCACCGATATATAAAAGGGATCTTGGAGGAGGAAGGGTTGGTAGAGGAAGTCATACAATACGTGGATGATCTCTTAATACAAAGCCCAGATGAAGAGGCTCATATAAGATTACTTAACCACATTTTAAATCTTTTAAAAAGAAAAGGACTAAAGGTAAATCCAGATAAAGTCCAAATAGGCCGGCCCACGGAAACCTTCCTAGGTACCATCATTCATAACCCCACAAGGTAGAAGAATAGACCCAAACAGAGTTAAACTTATACAAAAACTACCACTTCCAACCACGGTCACAGGCCTTAGGCAACTTTTAGGGATGACAAATTTTTGTAGGGACTACATAGAAGGATACTCAGAGATAACAAGCCCACTGTACGACATGCTTAAGGATAACCCAGGCAAAAGTGAACCATTGGAATGGGATGGAGAAGAACTATACAGTTTTAGTAAGTTAAAAAAATCACTCCTAACAGCACCCACTCTAATCCAGGCAGACTACAAAAAAACCCTTCTACCTACAGGCAAATACTACTAACAATACAATTGTGGCAGTACTGATACAAAAAAGAAATGGTACACTGACCCCAGTTACATACTTAAATAGGCAAATGTCAGAAGTAGAAAAAGGATTCAACACCTTCGAGAAGGCAGTGTTAGCTATTGCAGGAGTGGTACAGGCCAGTGAGGCCACCGTCAAATTCAACCCAATTATAGTGCAAACAACCCACACCCCGATAAAACTACTGTTGGAAAACGAAGACCAATGTGTAAGCCTTACTAGACAAGATAGGTGGCTGATGGCACTATAAGATAAAAACATCACAGTGGAGAAACTTTACTCGCCACACATGCTACAATATATAGACTATGAGGGCCTGCCACATGATTGTGGAGAAGTAAAACAAATGGTAAACAGGTTATCCCCTTTTGTCGAGGAACATGAAAAAGGGTGTGATGAATTAGTATATGTGGATGGATCGAGATATTGGGAGAGTGGAATTCCCTATGTAAGGGCAGTGGTATATTTTACGCCAGACTGTTTCCACGAAGAAGATAATAGACCCACAAGAGACCAGACCCTCCTAATAAAATTACCACCTGGAGAGTCGTCCCAGTTTGCAGAACAGGTAGCAATATACGAGGCTATTCTAGCATGCCCAAAGGGCCATGAGGTCATTTACACTGAGTCACAGTTCACAATGGGATCACTCACAGTGTGGTTACCCATAAGGGCAAATCGAGGTATGACAACCGCCATAGGCAGTCACGTCAAACATCGAGAATTGTTACAGGCCATATTACAAGAAGCAGAAAAGACACCAGGATGAATAGCTATTCATAAAGTAAAGGCACATGTAAATTCAAGGTATGCAACACCAGAAGAGCTAGGCAATGACCGAGCCAATAAACTAGCCAAAATAGCAGCAAAAACGAGACAACTGGAAAGGAATTAGGACATACAAACCAACATCCACTATTAACACTAAACCCATCATAGCTATCTACACAAAGACCCGAGTAACAGGAGCCACAGATATCAAAGGGGTGCAACGTAAAGACCCATGGATTGTCGACAAAATTAAGGCCGTAACAAAAGACCTGGACACACATTACCAATTTAAAATAAAAGATAACATATTGTTCAGACAGGGCCAAGATAAAACGTTGTGATGGATACCACCAAGTGAACTATACAAAGGTATTATCTTGGAAAACCATAGGTGGAGTGGGCATGGGGGCATTCAAAAGACACAGCAAATAATTAGTAGTAAATACTGGTGGCCAAACATGGAGGATAACATAAAACAAACAATACATTAGTGCCTAATCTGCCTCCAACAAGATCCAAAAAGAGACAAACCAAAGTTACAAAAATTGCCCTTGGCAGATGGTTCCTGGGATGCCCTACAAATCAATTATGTAGGCCCACTGCCAACGGCAAAGGGTGGGGGATATAAATACCTCCTAGTAATAGTACACATGTTCTCTAAATGGGTGGAAGCCTTTCCCACCACAAACAATACAGCTGTAACAACAGCAAAAATTCTATATACACAAGTGTGTACCAGATGGGGTTTCCCAAACATTATCGAATCGGATAGGGGAACACACTTTGTCAACCAAGTTATGGCGAATCTATACAACTTTATAGGAGTCCAGCAGAGATTCCATTTGCCTTATCACCCGCAATCCTCAGGGATGGTAGAAAAAATTAACAGAACTCTTAAGAATGCCCTAAAAAAGAGCCTCATAAATACTGGAAAAGATTGGGTGCATCATCTACCCGGGATCCTAATGGCTGTAAGAGGTGCTGTCCAAGCAAGTACTGGACTGTTCCCCTATGAGTTAATGACAGGCAGGAGGATGAGGTTAACACATCCAGCTGATGTCCCACCCCCAAGTTGACCTGCCTCAGATAGTGTAAAACATGAAAAATTCCTAAAGGATATCCAGACACAATTACAGAAATACCTCAGCTTTGCTGCCCAAAACATGGCACGGGCACATGAGAAAAACCTAAATTACAGGGAGCCATACCACGGGTGGGCACCACCAATTCAAGAAAAGGGCACAGTCATGGTCTGAAATTGGGAACAAAAACAGCCATGGAAATATGTTAATTGGCTTGGAAAATACACAGTAAAAAAGAAATTGGGAGACACTGCACTATATGTTAAACGCACAGGAAAGGGGGCCAAACAAGAACTGTGGGTGCATGTAAATCAGTGTAAACAGGTGTTGAGCAAAACTGATTGAACACTGCTACTGCATTTGATTTTTGTTCCCTAGAAATACCAGACAACAAGCAAGAGATGAGGCCAAAGATGAGAGAAGGAAAGACTATCATCAGCATCTACACCCTTTTCAGCCTTGCATGGCCCATATTGGCCATTACGGGCACATGTAGAAAGAGTAATGTTACCTACAGGAGGCATGTATGGCATTCACCAAGTAAAGGGATTCATAACGGTCTACTAGACATTGATATTTATACCATATGCATAGGTAACGAGACCTGCATGCCAATGGGGGCCGCATTTGGCAAAATGCAAACTGACTTTAGCAATACGCCTAGGTATGAAACACTGTGTACCGTTCCCTTTAGTACATCGAGGGGACCATGGTCACAACAACCAGATCTGTGGACCTGGAACACAGTCAACAAGTGCAAATTTGAGTACATCTGGGACAGTAACCACTCTCGAGAAGATACTTACGGAACCTATGTCACCTGGTTACTTACTAGAGGCATAACCAGTGTAAACAAACATGATCATAATTTACTTCAGATTTTAAAAGATAAGCTTATTGAACAGCCCTGGTATCTGACTGACCCTGACAGCAAAAGTATGGGGTCATCGTGGTACAGAGACCTACAATGTTTTATAAATTGTAATAACAGCTCTAATGCTAACATAACTGTTCTGAAAAAGTCTATGCAAGTATGATTATCTAAGAGTCATACAAGTAATTTGCTAATAGAGAAAAAGTGGGAATTTATGGAAGGGTTAAAAAAATGGTAGGACTATTCAGGTACTAGAATTAATTGGTATCTAGGGCAACAAAAATGTCTATGCCTAAATAACATAAACAATAATAATGATAATGACGCTCAGTGGTACTCAAATCTAGGCCAGCCTCCCTGGAGACCATTCAGTTTAATACTACTAACCTTTGACCCTAGGGGGGAGTCACAAATAGAAAGCATGCCCCCAACAGGTGGGCTTCTAATGGAACAAGAGGGGATTAAAACCTACACCCATGTCAAACACAGTACTTCCTTGTGGTGTTAAACCTCTCAGCCCCTAATCTACCTTCAAAACTGATCCCAGTTTGAACCGATAGTTCAGTATAAAAAATTGTATCAAGACTTATTAAAAGGATTCCTAGAGAGGAATAACTTGGCAGGTACCTACCCCACCCAATCCTTGTTAGGGATAGGGGAATGGATAGGGACCAGCCTAGGACTGTCCAACGCCATAGACACCATAACTTTAAGAAATAAGATTAACATCCTACGAAACTCAGTAGAAGCCTTGGTGGGCCAAGGTGTAGGAAAAGCCCTGGATGTGGTTACTATTGATAGTACAGATACATATAAGGCCTTAGTAGAAACAAAACCACAACTTTGCCATCCGAGATAAATTAGGAACACAGGTAGTCAACGCTGGTGAACAAATAAAAACAACTGTTACACGTAGTCTATGTTTGACTCTAGTTACACAAGCCCTTACTACCCTTAGGATTGAACTGCAACAGTTAGAAGGAGGAACGCCTCCCCTCGATATTTTTAGGGAGGCTCTTAACCACATGATAACTAAGGTGGGCGAAAAAGGAACCCTGCTTGCCGCCCATTTAGCCAAAGTCCAACTCCTTCCCCACACCACCACAGGAGAAGCACCGCACATAATCCCAGCAATGTTCGCTGTCCCAGTATGTCAAAACAAAAAACCCCACCACACATGGAGTCTTACCAATCTGGGAATAATTTTCCAAAACACCACTGTAGCTCATGTTAAAGTGGAAGGAAACACTGTCCTCAGACTTCCCAACACAAACAACACTACCCCATATTGTATATTTGGTAGCTCCTCCTGTTATAATGCCCCCACAGTCAGAACGTGTGGGGAGGATATAGCATCCATGACCTGACCACCCGAACACCTCTAACTTAACTTGTTTTTGAAACTGAACTTAATATCCATAGAGCAGGTAGGCAAAATGGCTCATGATGCATCCTAGATACACAGGTCAAAGTGTGGGGATGCAATTCCAAAACCTGGACAGTAAATGGCCGTAACTACTACCGAAAGAGTTCCCCGGTAGCACCCAAAAATACCACCTAGTTTAATGTAACAAGTCAATGGTTAGAAGGGCTTACAACAATCCTTGAACCACCAGAGATAATGGTACCAGAGTTTACCCCGCTCCAAATGGAGGCTCTCAAAAATAAGGCTAGGAGGGGAGAAAAAACCATACGCTTGATGAAAGAAGCTACTGAAAATGTATTAAAGGGAGCTAAGTACTTAACTTATTTATCCTGGTGGGACTTCTCCACCAATTGGTCAGTAAACGTATTTGAGATTAGCCCAACCATAGTAGTAGTGGGGAGAGTGGCATTATGCATAATTATGCTACTCTTATGGTAATGTTATCTAATGAGGAGATTGATCAGACTAACTCACAAAGTGGAAGAGTTACAGACCAAAGAGTAATAACCAAAATTGCTCAAACAGGAGAAAGTCAAATGCTAATCTTAACAAAATAATGACCGGGGGGGGGGGGAGAACAACATAATGATAGTGCTGCGGTCACAAGGGGGGATTGTAACATAAAATAATTTTTAGTGTGTGGCTGCAACGCAGCCATTGTAATAAACTGTTTTATATCTTTGTTTTTTATTACAAACTATAATTTAATCATGTGTGCTGCTATATTTGCTATCTACTAAGTACCCAAACAAATTTGTTGACAATATATGTTTTAGATTTAACCTGTGTGCCTTTGAACTTTGGATTTGTGGACTGCAATGCCGCTCGTAAGTGGCTAGGAACTAGAACAACGAACGACATTGTGCCCCCCTGTATGCTGGGTGTTGAAGCCCGAAATTACCCTCTTGATTGAAGGACCTGCACAGCATGAGAGGCTGTGCAGTGGGTCCTTTGTTTTTTCCATTTGTCAGAGGTGTATGCGGGGGGGAGCTAGGACCTGAGAGTCCGAGGGACGGGGGTAGTATCCTTTTAAATTGCAGTGCTGCTCGCAAGCGCGAGCGCCACTCAGAACTAAACATTTTATTAGTAATTAATGAAGGAAAAGGGTAGGTTTTTGCTTGTATCCCTTCTAAGTAGTGTTAAAGTTTATTAGTTTATATCTTATTGTCTAAACTATTATTGAAGAAGGGAATATCCTAGCTAGAGAGCATTAGTGCGAAGCAGTTGTAGTTTGTTTTAAATGCTAATTAATAGCAGATGTTTTATATTTAAGTAGGCTAGGCAGATATTTTAGATACAAATTTGTTTGTTTACAGTCTGATAGTTAAGTACTGTATTAGTTGCTTGGGATTTGCAGGGGCTCTATGGGAGGATTTAAGGGGGCCAGGATTATTTATGGGAGCTCACTGTTACACGACTTGCACCCGTTTACCCCCCTCCCAGTGTCAGACACTACTGTCAGACGTTGTCGGGAAGTGGGGATTGGAAGGGATTGTGCTGGTCGTGAACAGTGGGGAGACCTATGTTTGAGTGGTGGTAGGATTGAGGTTGTTAGGTCCAGAAGGTGCCCTGGATTACGACGGGCATCTGGGAGAGGCCAGAAGTGGTTGGTGCCCATCCCAAGGGAGTCCACCAGACCGAGTGGTCGGGTAACCCGAGGGGCTGCACCACCCTCCAATCCCCTGATGGCAGTACTTTGCAATGCCAGATCGATCAAATAAGGCAGCAAATATTGCTGCCTTGATTTCTTCGGTTGATCTGGCTTGCATCACGGAGACCTGGGTGGGAGATGATGAAGGCCCAATTTTGGAGGCCGCAGTCCCTCCTGGATATACCGTGGTGCACTGCCCCAGAGTGGAACGCAGGGGTGGCATTGTAGCTATTTATTTTAGATCCAGCCTGACCGTCACCGTGCACCCAGTGAGAACTCCAGGTTCCTTTGAATGTGTGGCTATTCGTGGAGGACCTGATGCATCTTCCTCATCTACCGCCCTCCTGGGTTCATGGAGAATTTCTTGCAGGAGATCTCAGAATTCGTCGCTGACGGAACGTTGGGATTCCCCAGATGTGTTTTTCTGGGGGATTTCAATGTTTGGGTCGACGACGAGAATCACAGACATAGCTGTGATTATTTGCAGACTATGTCTTCTTTAGGATTGACGCAGGCTGTTACTGTGTCAACTCATCAGGGTTGCCACATGTTGGACCTGGTGTTCTCACTGGGGCTTGAGATCAGTGATCTCAGGATTGATCGAGTACATTGGTCCAATCACTGCACGGTGCAGTTCACGCATGGGGCTCCCGCCATAAGCCCTTACCCTGCTGAGATGATAAGCTGTCGCCCTTTGCGGGATTTGACCCCTGAGGGTTTTTTGGCAGCAGCTAAATTGTCTAATGTGGGTGCTGCATGTATCAGAGGTGTTGATGTCGGGGTTGATACCTATAATAGGGTGCTATCTGACACCATCAACTCCCTCGCACCTGTCCGTGTATGACCTAGAACTTCATACCTGAGGTCCCCGTGGTTTGACGGGGAGCTCAGGGAGATGAAGGAGATGGGTCGGAGATTAGAGCACTGCTGGAGGAGATCCTACCTTGGGGTGGACAAACTGGTCCTGCGTGCGCACTATAGTGCGTACCAGGAGGCAATCAACCGTAAGAAGGCAGTGTTTCTGTCTAGGGAGATTGCTGCCAGGAAAAGCCGACCAGCTTTACTCTTCCGGACTGTGGACAGGCTTCTTTATCCTGCCTGTCTGCAGCCCGGGAGGGTTTTTTCTAATATAGACTGTGAAGAGTTTGCTCGTTTTTTTTTGGACAGGGTGTCCTCGATCCAGCGGGTGGCTTCTTCAGCTAGTAATACTGTAGCTGACAGTGGTCACCTGATGCGTTCTGAGAGCACTCCGCCTAGTTGGGGAGAGTTTAGACCAGTGGAGGCTAGTGAGGTTATTGAAGTGGCAGCCAACATGAAGCATACCTTTTGTGAACTGGACCCAGTGCCAACGTGTTTTTGAATGAGATGCGTTGACTCTGTTGGCCCGGTGTTTGCCTTGATTGTACGGTGTTCCCTTTCTGAGGGGGTCTTTCTGGATGCCTTGAAGGAGGCTTTGGTGAGACCCCTCTCAAAGAAATCATCTTTGGACCCGGAGATCAAGGTGAATTACCATCCTAAATCCAACCTTCCATTTTTGGGGAAAGTGGTGGAAAAGGTGGTAGCGCTTCAGTTGGAAAAGTATCTCGTGACCCACGAGTTGTACGAATCTTTCCAGTCAGCATTTTGGGCTAGACATAGCACAGAAACTGCACTTGTTCGGGTGCAGAATGATCTCCTCAGGGCAAGAGATTGGGGGGACAAGACAATTCTTATTCTCCTCGATCTCTCTTCTGCATTTTACACTGTGGACCATTGTGTGTTGCTTGTCCACCTTAGGGAGCTATGTGGACTCACCGTACTGTCATCAACTGGTTTGAGTCCTTTCTTACCAACAGAAGGCAACGGGTCATGATGGGAATTCTTCATCTACACCCAGTCTCCTATTTTGTGGAGTCCCTCAAGGATTGGTACTGGCCCCAATGTTGTTCTCAGTGTACATGCTGCCCTTGGGAGGGATCATTAGGAAGTATGGTTTGAGTTTTCATTGTTATGCCAATGATACTCAGCTATATTTTTCCTTTGCCCCAGGAACATCCAATGCAGTGAATGTGCTTAACATCTGTCTGGCTGAGATTAACGACTGGATGGCCTCCAGCTGGTTGTGACTGAACCCTGACAAGATGGAGGTATTGGTAGTGGAGTTGAACAGAGTTCGTGATAGGATGGCCTCTGACTCGGAAACTGGGCTTGTCCTTGGAGCTGTGTCATTGAAGGCCTCCTCTTGGGTGTGAAATCTGGGAGTGATTCTGGACAGGAACTTAACCATGGAGGCTCAAATATCCTCCACGGTTCATACCTGTTTTTTCCATCTCAGAAACATTGCCAGAATTAAGTCCCTTGTTCCGCCTCTGGACCTCCCTACCTTGATACATGCCTTAGTCACATCTAGGCTTGACTATCGTAATGCGCTCTGTCTCGGGGTCACAGGAGGATCTCTCCGCAGACTGCAGCTGGTGCAAAACACAGCTGCCTGGCTGTTGACTGGGCAGCAAAAGTTTTGTCATATTACACCAGTTTTATGCGAATTGCACTGGCTGCCAGTCAGATGAAGAGTCCTCTTTAAGGTGGGTCTTCTCACCTATAAGACCCTACACAGGCAGAGCCCTGGTTACCTGTCAGACTTTCTGTTACCTACCGTCCCCACCCACCCTCTTCGATCTTCTAGTGGCGGCTTCCTGACAATTCCCAAAACGAGGCTAAAATCAGCTGGTGATAAAGCCATTCGTGTTGCGGCTCCCGTTCTGTGGAATTCTTTGCCAGCACAGGTCAGGGAAGTCCCCACAGTTGATATTTTTAAGGCCCGCCTGAAGACATTTCTTTTTTCCCAAGCCTTTGGTATTTAGATCAGTATATACAGTAAAGGCTGCGATTTTATTAGACTTATTTATTTTTATTCTGTATAATTTTGTGTTTTAATTTTGTGTTTTAAAATCTTGTTTAAAATTTGTACGGCGCCCACAGCCTCTGGGATTGGGCATCTTTTAAATAAATTTTGCCTTGCCTTGCCCTAGATTATATGTCAGGAACACCCCAATGGAACTGCCCCATTGGCTACTTTTGAATATACGTTTAGATTATACGTCAGGAATACCCCAATGGGACTGCCCCATTGGCCTCTTTCACATATGTAATCTTGGTAAAAGAGCATATAATATTGTTTTGCTTAAGACTATGTTAAAACCAGCCAAAGTAACACCATTGCTACTGCTGTTCTAACAGATCTAAAAAAATGTATACTGCAATAGTTGCCAAGTATTTCTATATGTGTGCTGGTGTTACAAGGGTCTTGTGGCCTGTTCGCAACTGTCAGCCAAATATTAATAGAAAGTTAGCCATGTTTTTATTTATTTTAAATGTTAATCTATTATAATATAATTCTCCTTTGCCCTCTCTCTACATATCAAATTTAATCTAAAGGTATAAAAATATACTTAGTACTATGTGCTGTATCTCAGTAGCTGTACTCTAAGCTTTACAATATATAAATGTTGGTAGTTACATGCAGTTACATGCACTGATACAGTAAACATGATAAATGCCATAACTGAGTTAAATAAAACTAACAGGAAAGGTCAGTTAGTATATGTATGCCACAGGGAGCTGTGACAATGTACAGATTATATGACCTTAAATCACCAGATAGTTCATGGAGAGACACAGCAGTGTATGGGTTAAGAGATTCCCAAGCTACTGGGAGAGACCCAACACAAGTGAATATTTGTAACTGCCTATTCAAATGCTAGCAAGTAAACAAGCTTCTGCTTTGTTAAATAAAGGCTACCAATGACTTTTTCTGTGTTTCTATAATAGCAGCAAATGTAAAAAGATGCAAAAACACAACGCATAATAGAGTATGTGTTATTCTGTGTAACCAAAACACAAACTAGGCTAGCAATATATCAAAGATTTATTTAACTGCATTTGCCACTAACAGGTCATTGTATTGAAATCATTAGTTATACAATGCCACCATCTACTGGCCATTGAGAATATTGCAGTTAAGTTTAATATATAGATCAATGTATTAGAACTCTGTCGTAAGATAGCAACTATTGTTATGTTTTGTATTAACAGTACTAATTGATTTTTCAAGATAAAAATTGTAACATTTAGTTTATAAAAGCACTGTATGTAAGCTGAGTAGCTCAGCTCTAAACTGATGAGAAAGAATCCTTTTGAGGATGGTGTGCATTTACATCATGCTTGGACAAAGTACAAGATAACAGCATGTTTAGGCATTGGGGCAAGCCTTAAGTTGTTGTATGTTGCTATGGTGTAAGTGAAACTCATTGTTTCACCTAGGTCAAATTGACCCAGTGGTATATGTATAGAAAACAATGTGTAAAAAATGAAGTAAGGTGTGGAAAAGTACACCACACCTTGGTATCAACTTGTTATTCTGTTTTATGATTGGCTTACTGTGAGATTTGCATATCTAGTAGTGACTACATGTGTATAAGTGGGTGCTTTCAAGACACTGGGAGAGAGATCCAACATCAATGTGTAACACAAGGCAAGGCGCTGATTAAATCTGCTAACTCGCTTGGCTGTGTCCATGTTGTCTCTAAGTACTATATAATGAGGCCCAGATATTCAAACTGCGCCCAAAATGTGCGCAACAGCAGGAGCAAGCACAAGTCAATTGCGCATATGCTCAACAGACGCGATATTCAAACATGGAGCAAAACAAATTGGCGCAAGCAGCCAACGCCTGAATATCGCACAAACTGCGCCATAGCTGCAACCAGGAAGGGAAGCTGAGGCAGAAAGGTTGCACGATAGCACAACAGCTAGCCCAGCTGAGCAGTCCAGAGGTGCCATAGCCAAGCAGAGCCCCCCACCCCCAGCAGAGCAATGGAACTGCACAACCAGGGAGGCAGGCTGGGCCCACCGCCAGCCATGCCACACATGGGCACAGGAACACACTGCAGAACCAACAAGACACCTGCACACCCCAAGCACAGCATCACTGGGGGTGGGATGGATGATCTACTGGCCCATGGGGACAAGCCAACAAAGCACAGCAGGGCCATGACGCCCCAGCACAACCACTGGCAGGCTGAGACTGCCACACACAGGGGGTTGACAACCACAGTGCACATCAGCCCCCCGTATGCACAGCACACCCTGCACCGTGACCCCAAGACACCACCCATGTGCAGTGACTGGCACTGCAGGAAACACCATGCATCCCCCGGGCACACGCCAACCTCATGTAGCAGAGAACCATACAAGCCAGACCCACCCTGTGCACCCAGCAGTGGGTGGCAGCAGATGGCAAGACCAACAGAAAGTCACTGCCACACTGGAGACACCTCCCCATGCACACACACACACACACATACCCAGGACCATACCACCCCAGATGGCATGCACACCACTGCAATTGAGCAACCATAGCCAGCTGCAAATCAGAGACCAACACAGTATTCATATCAAAATATATATATATTAGAAAAATGTAAAGTACAAAATGAGCAACAAAACTATTTACAAGAGGGGGGGTAGGGGTACAAGGTAGGGGTGGGCAGGGGTAGGGATGAACAACTTGGAGAGGGAAGGCAGGGTGAGAGGGATGGGTGAAGTGGGAAGGGGAAGCCGGTCTAAGGCCTAGCAGGCTGGTCCTCCGCTGCCTGGTGCCATCTTGCTTGGCTGTGCCTCCTCCGTCGCCCATGGCGCTGTATGTCCTGGAGGATGTTCCGGTTTTCCAGGGACACCCGGGTTAGCTGTTGCAGTGCCCGCTCAATTCTGCAGAGCACAATGAGGCCTAGGAAAAGGGAACACAGTCAATGGCTGTGACTGACCACAACCCTGAACACCACCCAACCTGCAAGCCATATAGCCCAATGTCCCGCACCTGTGATGGTATGCACCCACCCACAGTGACCATGCACATGACAAGCCCAACCAGGCGGCACCAGCTATGTGCACCACTGCACACACACACTGCCCATGTCCATCACAGCACAAACAAGGCTGTCAAGTGACGTGGCAATGTGGTGCGATGCCAGTTCCACAGCCATGTGCCCAGTGCATGCATGGACCACCAGTGATGCACACACAGACGTGCAGTGACACTGGACAGTGATGAATGTCACCTGTGTCATGCATGGTTGTGTTGTGCATGGCTGGTGGTCATGCCCACCCCCTCCAGCATGCAATAGCATCCATGATGTAATGATACTCACACTCCGTAAGCAGCTGTGGCTGCTGCTGCTGCTGCTGCTGTGGCCCACCCCTCGCAGCACCACCGACCACCACCGGGGCCCTGCCACGGCCCTCCTCATCCTGTGCCTGCATCCTCTCTGCCCGGCCTGTGGGAGACAAATGTTGAGAAAAACATCAGTGTGACTCCAAAGCAGACTGCCCCCTGCCCCAGTGAGAGTGCCTGCCCACACAGCCAGACCCTTGCATCTCACACCTGCACACACTGACACAGCCAACCATGTCAGAGCCATCACCCATGCACAGCCACCAAAACACACTCACACCCCTATGGAGAATACAGGTGCATAGATGGTACACCCACCTGGCCTAGGCACAACGCCCCTCCTGGCATGTGACCGTAGCCTGTCATGCAACTCCAGCTCCCTCCTGCAGAGGTCACTGTACCTGTGCCGGCACTGCTCGGCAGACCGGCGCCACCCTGTGACCCCCACCAGGTCATTGGCCACTTGCAGCCAGACCTGGGTTCGAGCCATGGTGAGGGGCTCCTCCCCATACAGTGCCCCATAGTGGGGCTCTACCAGGGCCATCAGGTTGGCCACCTCCACTGGGCTCCATTGGAGTGCCCTCCTGCATGCCATTGTTCTAACTTTACAGCAGGCAATATGGCACCCCGCAGTGCGGCAACCCCACGTGGAAATGTTGTGCAATAGACCACCATAGGTTCCAATCGCGCTGTTCGTAAGCTGCTGAGCCATTTACATAGCGCTGTCACCAGACAGCGCAATAGATCCATACACAAGGCAGCCGAACAGCGCCAGGGGGCAAAGGTTGGACACCAGGTCAGGGGTCTATGACGCAAGGCCACGCACAGTGCCATCTGACATCTACGCATCCTGCGTGACCGACCACCTGCGTGCCAGTGCCACAGTGGACTATTGCACAGTAGTGCCACAGCGCCATATAGTGCCCAGTGCTGTAGCGCCACTGGCACAATGGTGGCCATGGCCTGAATTGCCGATCGCACACAGCACATCATCAGCGAGGCAGACGCCTGCGTAAGCTACCTGCGCATGCGCAATGCAGTGTACCGCACAGTCACAGATCTGCGCTATTGGCTCAGCCAGCTCAACCGTATTGCGAAAAGTGTAATGGCGCGATATTCAGCCGACACATGCAAATCATCTGATCAGCCATTCAAAGGGCAGTGGCGCGATTTGCATCTCATTACAGTTGCTCCACCTAATTTGTATGCATTGCGCTATAAATGTGATGATTGGGCTGCGCTGGCCAGATTCGGTTACTGCAGGTGAGAGGTGGGTTGCATGCTGTGGGATGTTCTGGACAATGGGCATGGGATAACGCTGTAGACTGCACAGTGACAGGTGTCCACTTCCACCCATACAGATCGCCATGACCGAGCAGAGCCAAGGTGAGGGTGAGGATGGTGGGCGAAGGAGGAGGAGGCCCAACTTCACCACGGCAGAGACTGAGGCCCTCTTCCAGGCCTACCTGGAGGAGGAGTCACTACTGAGTGGATGGCGGGGCACCCCTCAGGCCCGTGTGGCTGCATGGGAGGGGGTAGCCTGGGCAGTGAACCTGCATGGAAGCCACCAGCGCTCCATGCAGGAATGCAGAAAGAAGATTGGGACAGACCGCAGGAGGGTGAAGGAGAAGGTGGCAGCCCTCAGGGCGGCACGTGCTGGCACTGGCGGGGGCCAGCCAGCGGTGGTGGAGCTGACCCCGGCTGAGGACTGACTGGCTGCATCAATGCAGTGCAGTGCTATTGAGACTGTACCAGGAGGTGGATTCCAGACAGGTGGAATCCCATCACTGCACGGTATGACATGGTGGTGGTGTTGAGGGAAGGAAGGTTGTTCACATGCACTCACATGTCCTCTCTTTTTGTTACAGATCCTGTTCATCTTCAGGGGATGGTGGTGGTGGGTCCAGGCAGTGAGGATGACCTGCTGGACATGGAGGAGGGTCCATCCACCTCTGTCACCAGCCAGCATGCACTGCACCAGCATGCACGCTGGGCTGCCAACTCTGGTGTCGGTGAGTCGGGTGTGGGGGGTGCACAGCCTGTGTCTCAGCAGTCTGGCATGCAAGCAAGCCAGCACACTGTGACTGTGGCTGTAGCACGTATCTGCACCATTGATGATGCAAGGACTGCAATGGGCAGTGACATGTGTGTGTCCCATGACGGACACACAGCAGGCCAGCATGTGCCCCTGGGCCTTGCTGGTTCCAACTTGTGTGCCAGCATGTCGGCACAGTCCCAGACTGTGCCTGTCAGCACCAGTGGGGCAGCACCGGTGGCTGTGCAGGTGTCTGGCACTGTTGCGGCCACAGCAGTGGAACGAGTGGTCCCTGGGGCACAGCGGTTGGAGGGGCAGCAGCAGCAGTCACCCACCAGGTCTGGGGTACAGTGTCCAGCGGTGGCACATGCCCCCGCCTTTGATATGCCCATTCCTGGTCCTGGCGAACAGCGCCCACTCAAGGAGTTGTGCATCAGGACCTTCCACACCCTGGGGACAGGATGCCATTGTGGCAGAGTACCCATTGATAGCATACCCACCTGCTGCGGAATCAGTACAGCAGCAAAGGTGGGTTGCAACGCCTGTGGAGGCACTGTGCGGCTGTGGAGCGGCACAGCAGGAGTGTGCTCTGGACCATGCGAGATGGTCCATATGCGGATGGATGTGACCGCCCCATTGACAGGCAGACCCAGGCATTGGTCGCTGTCGTGGCTGCATTGGGCACACACGCAGGTGCTCCTGTACCGCGCACCCCACACAGTATGCTCTCCACTCCCCGCTCCCAGTGTCCTGTGACACCAGGCCTGTCGAAGCCAGGTTCTGCTGTGGGCATCCCAAGCACCCCTGGTGCAGGTATTTTTGGCATCCTACAGACCCCACTGCGGACAAGGTCGCAATCACGCAGTGGGACCCCTGGTGGTCCATCGGTGCCACCCCATGTGGCCCCTGCTCAGCCTGCCAGTGCTGTTGGGTCATGGCGGGGCTGCCCATGCATCCACGGTGGCCGTGGAACAGTGCAACATGACTGACCTGTCTCCCAGTGCGGGCCCTGTCTGCTGCTGCCCTGTGTGCACTGTACGTCATGGTGGGCAGTGCACTGGTGGGTGCCCTGCCAATCACGCCGACATATGGACCACCTGCACACCATCCCGACTGCTGTCCACAGGTGCATGTGCATGATGATGCCTGCATTGTACTGTACACCAAGGTGCAAGGGTGCCCAGCATCTGACACACGTGCTTGGACAGTACAGGTGGTGGGTGTGGTCTGTGGATCTGTGTGTTTGCCATGTCTGTTCCTGCTGTGCTGTGCATCTGCCCATGTATGCTTTGTGCCTGGTGTGTTTGTGTGTGTGTGTGTGTGTGTGTCCATATGACTGTTCGCCCCTCCCTGATGGTGTGTTTGTGTGCCTGGTCCCTTCCACCCCCCTTGCCGTCATGCACCCCTGGTGTGTTACTCTGTGTGCCTGTGGGTTGCGCCAGGACAGTGTTGTTTGCACATGGCCCCTTGACTTACCTGTGTTGTGCATAATGCTCCTCCGTGATGGTGTCCCAGTGCAGCTGGGCCTGCCGGATCAGTCGGGGGTCCCGCTGTCCAAGGGGGGGCTGCTCATCACCATCAACACCGGCGCCGCTGGCGACCCTATCGCTGTCCCGTTCTTCAACCTGTAAGGCTATCCCACAGTCATTGGCCATGTTGTGCAGGATACAACAGGCCAGGAATATCCCACAAGCCTTTGAGGGGCTGTACTGTAGGGCACCGCTGGAGGTGTCTAGGCATCGGAAGTGTGCCTTGAGCATCCCAAACACCCGCTCAATGATGTTGCATGTGGCGGCATGTGCCTCATTATAGCGTTGCTGCGATGGGGTCATGGGGCGCCGGTACGGTGTGAGCAGCCAGGGATGGAGTGGGTATCCGCTGTCACCTGTGTGGAGATAGTGGAGATCAGTCTCATGTTCAGGTCCATATTGCCCATATCCCTGTGTGCCACTACCATGGCACCTGTGGCATTCCACCCTGCCCCAAGTTTGCATTTCCTACATGCGTACTCACCCACTAGATGGCCTGTGGGGATGTCCCCACTTGAATTGATGGCACAGTGTGGACTGATGCCATATAAAGGCATCATGTGCTCCACCAGGGTGTGTGGCACAGACATTGATTATACGCCCAGTGGCATCACACACCACCTGGCAGTTGACACTGGGGAAGCCCTTTCTATTCCTGTATGTGGCCCCATCAGGGCCAGGTGGCATGCGAATGGCCACATGGGTGCAGTCTATGGCCCCTAGCATGCCAGGCATACGTGCTACCCTGTGGAACACCTGTATGTTTGCTGTACGCTCTGCCGCGGTGCTGGGGAAATGGATGTGCTCCGCAGCATGTGGCAGCAGTGCGCTGAGGAATTGGGTGAGGATGCGTGACGTGGCCGACTGTGTGATGCCTGTGGTGTCCCCTGTTGGCCTCTGGAAGGTGCCCGTGGTGAGCAGGCACATGCAGGCTGTCACCTTGGTCTCCACTGACAGAGCATGACTCCGTCGTGAGGGTGCCTGCATCACATCACTGCACAGCTCACAGAGCAGCCTCAGTATTGCCCTGTTCAGGTGGTACCGGCCCACGATCTCTACATCTGTGTACAACTCAAAGCTGATGCGGGCACGGTACTGCCTGTTGGGGGCGTACCGCCGACGGGCCCATCCACGGCCACGTCCCCTGCACCTTGCATTCTCACCCCCCTCATTACAGCTTCCATGTGGAAGCTGCCACTGTCCATCTCCCTGGCTTGTGCCTCCCCGGCTGATGTTGCTCTGTTACCCCCGCTGTCCTGACTGCTACTTCCACTGCACCGGGCACCCCCGCTGGCCTCTGCAGCCTATGGCCCACACTGCTTCCCTTGCCTGCCCTGGCCTGTCACTGTCTGTCTTTCTCTCTCTCTTCCCACTTGGCATCCCTGTGGGCGTTCTTGCGCCTCTTCCTTGAGCCTTTTTATTTTGGCTCATTTCTGCTGGGGCGCAACTTCCAGCTGGTCCGCTGTTGCGCATTGCGCAACTCTTTGAATATCGCATTGCGCTCTTTATGCATGGATCCACCCCCTTTGGTTGCACATGCCGTCATTTGCATTGCGCTGTTGCTCAGCATGTTTTCGGTGGCGCAACTGCCTCCTGCTGAATATCGCAGAATGGCACACTTTTGGACTCGCGCAGGCGCAACCCTATTACGCATGGCGCAACCCTTTTGAATATCCCACCCTAAATGTCATAGCTGGGGGTCTACCCACAACCCTAAGTTACACCAGTTCTCTACAAATATGAATCAGGAATCTCTTTATTTTGAACCTTAAAAATCCCTTAATTTTACCAAGTACGACCCTATTGCATTTTAAGGGAATAATTAAGTTGTTTTCATCCTTAATATCTGCTGAATTTGGCCTTAATCAGATCACACAATTTAAACCTTTCTTCCTTCATTTTTTAAGATTAATGATGTTTTTCTTCTAATCTGTATGCGTAATTTTTACCCTTATTTTTATGTTTGCTTGTATGCATGCGCAAGAAACATTATGTGACAGCTTAGGAGAGAAGTAGGGTTTTGGAAGTGTGGCACTGAGGTGGCTAATGCCACCACTGCATTTAAAGGCTTGGCACCCTTTCCCCAATGTGGTGGCATGATGCTCCTGACACTAGTTCAGCAAGGGTGCCACCAACTTGAAACAAAATCACTGCTGCAATGAGGGAGTGACCCGTCATTGCAGGCGGTACCTTGCTTGGTGTAACATTTCCAGTAACACGGCAGCAGCTGTTGCTGTCCACCTCAGAGTCCCCATGAAAACCAATGGGAGTGGTGAATCCTCCTGTTGGCATGCCCCCAACCCAGTTCATTTGTCGATGGAGGAGCCCACTCTCTGTTAGCATAATGTCCCCCTCCCCCATTTGTTGTGTGCCGAGGGGGTGCCCAATCCCCATTGGCATCATGCCCCTCCTAAACAGGCTTTCTTTGCCAAAATGGGGTCCAATCCCCATCAGCTTAAGCCCTCCCTCCCCAAAAACACAGGTGGTGCACTGGGAGCTGACCCCAGTGTGCCCAAAGCAAGCCTGGGGAAAAATCTTCCTGCAATGTCTTTTGCTATTTTTTTCTCCCTGAAACAAAGAAAACAGTCCCTCGCCAGTTGGGTACCTTCCCCCAACCCACACCCCCCTCTGTGCACCCCACCCCACCCCACCCCCACACAATACTTATCTTCAGAGCCCAGTGCGACGATCTTCAATGGACTGGGAACATGTCTGTACTCTTTAAAGCCGACCACGAACTGAAGAAATACCAGTAAGCTGTATAATGGCATACATTTTTTTTTTCCAACTTATGTGGATATCTCGGAAACTTTTTTGACTTTTGGCACCACATTTTCAACATGGGGTTCTTGGGACCTCTCCTCATTGAATTCAGTCACTGTTATGGCATCATTCAGTCCCGAAAGGTAATTTTGTGGTCACCACATGGAATCACCTTTTGGGACCAATCGAAGAAATGACAGTGCCACTGTTCATGAGGTGGGCTTCCCTAAAGCATATGTTGCAAATTTGGTGAAAAAATTCCAAACAATGACTGTCTTATGAGAGTGTATTACGCAGTTTGCATGCATGCTCATAACTTTTAGAATTGTTTAGATTTTTACTACAGATTTTCCACATTTCTCTTTTTACATACCTCCTTATAAACAGTACAGCTGTCATTGTTCACATCCTGCCCAAAATGTGTTTTCACACATCCGCCGCACAATGGCATGGCCTCTGTGGGAAATCAATGTTTGGGACAGATTAAGAAAATCACAGTTGCACTGTTCATGAGTGGATGCCCCAAAATGCCTATGTTGAAAATTTGGTGAGAAAATTTGCACTGGGTCATAATGTCACACGCTTAATAGTGTACGGCATTATGGCAAAACCCAGACCTGTGCACACTCCGAGTTGGACCCCCCCAAAGTTAGAATCTTTAGTGGGGGGGTCCAGGGGTGCAGCCCTCCATAACGGGGGTGTGGGGGTCTCTGCCCCCCACAGAACAAGAGAAACCATGTAATCGCACAACTCACGATTGGCTGGCATAGCATTCTGCCTTCGCGATATATATTGACCCCGTGCAGAAAATTCGGACAAAATAATCATGTGTTTGGCGTAGTTTCCATACTAATACATTCATAGCTTCAAGAGTTTTTATATTTTCAATCCAGATTTTCAACATCACCATTTTTGCACACCTCCTTATGGAAAATATAGCTGTCATTTTTCATATCCTGCCTGAAATGTGATTTCACACATCTGGCACACAATGACACAGTGACTGTGGGAAATCAACATTCGGGACAGATTAAGAAAATCATAGTGACACTGTTCATGAGCAGAGGTCCCAAAATGCCTGTGTTGAAAATCTGGTGAAAGAATTCAAAAAAATGACTGTTACTAGTGTGCATTGTGCAGTTTACACGCATGCACGTAACTCTGAGAATTTTTTATATTTTCACTCCAGATTTCCAACATTGCCATCTCTTCATACCTCTTTATGAATGGTGCAGCTGTCATTTTTCACACCTTGCCCAAACTGTGGTTTCACACATCTGGTGCAGAATGGTGTGGCTGCTGTGGGAAATCAATGTTAGGGACAGATTAACAAAATCACAGTGCTACTGTTCATGAGCAGAGGTCCCAAATGCTTTCTTCAGGTGGGGGTCACAAAAAGGCCATGTTAAAAAAGTGTAGTGCAAATACCAACAAATGCCTGGGGCATTAGGGGTTTCTAACTGATAACGTCCCACCCTCTACAGGCTGACAGGCATCTGGGGTGTGCCTTTGGATTGCTGATGTAATGCTCATGCCATTCCTCACCCACCCTGCAGCCAGTGACAGGCATCGAGGTGTGCCTTGGACTTTTCAGCCCCAGAGTTCATCCCATTCGCCTATACTGCACCCATTTCAGCGTATGTCCTTATGGAATGGAGTTACTTTAAAGTCGAACACCCCCAAGGCACACCTCACTAGTTGTCGGTGTCTGCAGGATAGGGTGAGGTGAAATGGCATGAACATTACTGGCGATGACCCAAATGCATACCCTAATGCCTGTCCATCTCTGCAGGGTGGAAGTGGGGTTGGCGTGAAGTTCATTACTTCCCTGCCATTCCTATTCTGCATCTGTCTAACTCCTGCATTTCCAATGCTAATACCAGCAAGCAAACATTCGGCATTGAAAATTGCTTGTTTTTAAGTAAGCATGACTATCTCATTGATTTTTATACTTAATCTGCACCCCTTAATTCTTAAAATTAAATATATTTACAGTCTTAATTTTATACTTAATTTTAGTCCCTTAATACCTAAATTAAATACATTTTAGTACTTAATTTAACAATTCATCTGTGGATTCTTTCATCCTCAAATTCTGATTAATTCATCCTTAATCACAGCGCACAATTTAAACCTTTTTTTCTTAATTTTGTAAAATGAATGATGTTTTTCATCTTACTGCTATGTTCAATTTATACCCCTTAATTCCTCAAAGTAAGCATGAATTTCTAATTGATTGTATATTTAATCTGTACCCCTTAATTTCACTTTATCAGTAATCCCTTAGTATATAATTTAAATATATTTTACCACTTAATTTAATAACTAATCTTGATTAATACCTGAAATAAAAAAAAAAAAACATTTGGAGACCGATTCCAAGAGGGGTTATGCATGTCACAAGATGACTTGCACCAAACCCAAATGGTGCAAATTGCACCTTGTAGCATGCGTTATGCTGTCCACTATTCTGAAAGGTGGCCTGCAACATGGCACAGGCTGCCTATGCCAGAGGCTGGCTACACAACTCTCTTCACCTGAAACTCCCTGTGACATGGTGCCAGGGGGTTTCCTGCAGCATATACAGCCCTATTCTAGGTCTGCTGCTGATGTAATGGCAAAGCAATATTGCAGGAGGGACCACAGCAGACAATGGTCTAAGTACGGTTAGACCAGCTATAAAGTGGTATAACCATACCCTACGTCCACTGGGATTGCACCTCTGTGCCTGGCACACCTACAGCCAACCCCTTGCCATCCCACATGGGTTCCCACCCCTCCCTTGGTGGCAGGGCTGCTCCCTGTGGGCAGATGGCACCTCCATGCCCCCATCGCCTGCCTACCATGCACCCCAAGACTGTGTGGAGGCCCGCCACCCCTTCCCAGCCCTGTAGAGCATTGCTATGATGTCCAGTGTGGAGTTTGGGAGGGCTGTGCCATGTACAGATTGTGCCCTGTGGGTGGGCATTGCTGCAGCTTGTGGCACCCAGGTCAGGTGCACCCTTCCCATGGTGCATTCCTGGAGCTACCGCAAGTCACAAGGAATAGGTGATGGAGACCCTGCCTGTTCTGGAATCTGGTGCAGGGTCCCCAACGTAGCAGTGTATGTCACAACGCACATCTGCCAGTATGTTGCACCATGCGTCCTGAAATCGGGCCCCTAGTATTTAATTTTACACTTAATTGTACTATAAATAAATGTATTTTAATACTTATTTTCATACCAAATTTACTGAAAGTAAGTCATTAAACACAGAATAATTGTATCATTAACTGATTATTGCATTATGGGGTCCCTTATGAAAAAGTAGCATATTATTAATATATTTAAGTGTACTTCAATATTTAGTATAATAAATATAAAAGTATACTCATATAGTTCAATTTTTAGTTAATAAATATACTTGAAATATATATCTGAAAACACCAAGTATAATAAAAACATAAATTACCACTGTGCTTTCTGTTATGGCACAGTTTAATATTTTTTAAGTATACTAAGTAGTATATAATGAATGTACTGAAGTATAATATTAGCATATGAGGACGGTACTGACAGTATATAATTGCTGTACTGAAAATATACCATCATTACGAACATACGAATATATAAAATTTGCCAGCAGATAAAGGCCTAGAGGTCTATCAAGTCTGCTCGAATGTGCATCTAGCACCCCTTATTCTGCAGCTGCCCCTCCCTTCCACCCTTCCGCTTCATTAACCCTCCCCCTTGTCCTGTCCCATTCCCTTTTGAAGCAGTCCACTGTTCTACTGGATACCACTTCTACAGGTAACGCATTCCACCCAGCCACCACCCTCTCTGTAAAAAAGTGTCTCCTCATCTCCCTCCTGAATCTTCCTCCTTTCAGTCTCATATCATGGCCCCTGGTGGCCCTCCCCTCCCTTACTTTGAACAGTCCCTCTGTACCCATCTTGTTTATTCCTTTCATGTATTTAAAGGTTTCAATCATGTCACCCCTGTCCCTCCTCTCCTCCAGTGAGTACATGTTCAACTCCTTCAACTTCCTCTGATATGATAAGTCCCCCAGCCCCTTGATCATCTTTGTCACCCTGCACTGCACCCCCTCCAGTAACTTAATGTCCCTCTTCAGATACGGGCGCTAGTACTGCACGCAGTACTCCAGGTGTGGTCTAACTAATGACCTATACAGTGGTAGAATCACCTCCTCCCTCCTCGAGGATATACCCTTTGCAATACAACCGAGCATTTTGTTGGCCTTTGCAGCTGCCTTTCTACATTGTGCCGAGTTGTTCATTGACCCTGTAATGAGCACACCCAGATCCTTCTCCTCCTCTGTCTGGGCTAGCTGCACTCCCCCCAGCTGGTAACTCCTCCTTGGGTTTTTCATCCCAAAATGCAGCACCTTGCACTTTTGGCATTAAACCCCAGTTGCCAGGTGTCTGACCAGGTTTCAAGCTTGCCAGATCATCCTGCAACCCCTGCCATCCCCTAGGTCATCCACCACAGCGCCTACCTTGGTATCATCAGCAAACAGACTGATCTTGCTCTTGATGTCCCGCATGTATGTCTGCAATTAATATCCCAAACAACACTGGTCCCAACACCGAGCCCTGTGGAACACCACTCGTCACTGCCCTTGGGTGTGAGAGCTCCCCCCACCACCACCCTCTGTTCCTTCCTGAAGCCAGTTTCCTACCCATCTCACCAGCTTTGCACCGCACCTGTGCCTACCAACTTCCTTCCCAGCCTTCCACCTTGACACCGAGTCGAATGCCTTACTGAAGTCAGATACAGGACATCCACTGCATGGCCCCTGTCCAGTTGCCTAGTTACTCAGTCATAGAACTCCACCAGGTTGGTTTGGCAGGCTCTGCCACATATGAAGCCATGCTGTCTGCTGTCCTGTAGTCCTTTGGCCTCTAGGAGGGCCACCAGCCTCTCCTTCAGGATAGTCTCCATTAGCTTACCCACGATGGATGTGAGGCTCACTGTTCTGTAGTTTTCCGGTTCATCCTTGGGGCTGCTGTTGTGGAGTGGCACCACATGAGCCATCCTCCAGTCCTGAGGTACACACCCCGAATGTAGTGAGGCATTAAAAAGTCTGCCAAAGGTCCTGCAAGGACCTCTGCCAGCTCCTTCAGTACCCTGGGGTGGATGCCATCTGGGCCTGGCGCTTTGTCCACCCTCAGTGCCTTCAAACCCTCTCAAACTCTGCCCTCCATTATTTCCCCATCTGTCACCCCTTCCCCACCATTTCTGCCATTTCTCCCACCTTGGGTGTCACCCCTATTCTCTTTAGTAAATACTGAGCAGAAGTACTCATTTAGTGCTTCTGCCTTATCGCACCCTGCTTCCACCCAACCCCCCTCCTTCCTAATCCTTACTATGTGGTCCTTACAGCTCCTTTTCTCCCTGATGTACTTAAAGAAGTCCTTCTCCCTTCTTAATGCCTTGTGCCAGCCTGAGTTCCGTAGATGCTTTGGCTCCCTTACTGCCCTTGTCGCCTCCTTCGATTCTGTCAAGTACTCCTCCCTGTCCTCCCCCTCCCTGTTTTCTTGTACTTCCGAAAGGCAGCTCTTTTCTTCTTTACCTTTTCCATGACCTCCTTGCTCAACCAGCTTGGTTTCTTAGCCCTAGCCTTCTTGCTCTGGGCTTTGCAGCAGGTTTTGGTTGCCTCCACTATCCCTAGCTTTATGAGCTCCCACCTCTGGCTAGTGTCCATACTAGATTGAATTCTGGCCAGGTACCCTTTTACCACTTCCCCCATCCTCCCAAAGTTGTCCCTCCTGAAGTCCAGCACTCTTGTGCCAGATTCCACTCCTTCCTTGCCCATATCCAATGTGAGCCATACTGAGTGGTGGTCACTCACTGACAGCGGTTCCTCCACTGTAAGTTCTCTCACAAAGTCCCCATTTGCCAGAACAAGGTCAAGGGTATTCTAGAATTATTGTTTTATTTATTTATATTTATCTATTGAATTTTGTTGACCCAGTAGGCCCACTGAGACTGGAAGTCCCTTTTTCAGGGGTGACTGGGGAAGGGGAGATACAGATGGTAACCAACTGAAATTGAACCAGATTAATCTGTTAGTGGTACTTTTTAGTGAATGGGTGAAATTTGGCCAGGACACCAGGGAAATTCCCCTACTCTGCCTGCAGGGGGCTTTGCTTTCTGTGAGCAGAGGGGACCCTTTTGTCTGCAGTACCAAGATGGCAGATGACAGTGTGGTTGCTGGTGGAATTGCTGGAGATATTTTGGATTCTAACCTGGCCACAGCTTCACCCATGGAGTCAAGAATACCTGACATTACCTCTGAAGAACCTACAAGGCTGCAATCTGCAGAAAGAAATACTGAAGGTACCACTTTAAATGAATTGCCAGACAATCATCAAGAAGACTTGCCTCACACACCACTTTACCCAGTTTCAAGAACTCAGAGAACTTCTAATAACACAGAAAATTATCTGTGAAGCATGTATTTTGCACACAAGGACTTTCTTATTGGTCTAATGCGCTCTGATTCACAGTTTTCCTCACAGCCTTTTTTGTCAACTTACCCTGCAGCAGTCACTTCTGATATGACTCCTAGCACCAGAAATGCCACAAACTCTGCATCGGGATCTCCTTTCTCTTTGCATCTACAGGACAGTCATAGCACCGCAGAGGACATTGAGAGCATTTGGTCACCCATGGCAGCACTACATGCTGCTGGCTGGCAGCAACATTAAGAAGGAGCACCCTGGACCTGCCCAAGGGCTGTTTCAGCCCAGGAAATCATCTCTGAGGCACGCAACAAACTCTGATTTTCATAAGACACACCATTACCGATGAAAACAGCTCCAGAACCAGTAACTTTCCCTAGTAATGCTTCAAGCACACCTGCTATCTTCTGAACAACACCTGACATCACAGATACTGTCATGGGCCCCAACTTAGCCAGACGTGAATCTACTTCATCCTCCTTGACTTCAGAACATAATTTAGCTGGTACATCTGAGCCATTTGGTCCACAGCCTGCAGGTGAGGGCACTAACTCGACCCCATTTAAACTCAGTGATCTGTTCACAAACTTTGGTGAGCCAGCACAGCGAAGGAATGCTGTACATATGAAGTTCATGGGGGACATTGCTACAAGCCCTGACAGAAGAACTGTATTGCATAGTATGTTGTGGGACTCTTTAGGGATGGGGCAACAGAATTATTTGCCTTCATTCATGTGCATGGGGAATCTGTGTATGACTTAAGTTTTAAAAATGTGTACACTTTGGAGAAATTCTGGGAGAGATATGAGCATGTAAAACATCTGCCACTCTGGGCTCCCTGTATGGTCATCCTCCTCATGAAACCAACAGTGAAAATTGTTACCTTACTGTTTCGTAGCAACGTCCAGTACTGGCTCGGGCAGCGTTGCGATATACTAGAGGTCCCTCGACCTATTTTGGATGAGGACCTAGTATGGACTGGGGGATGGAAAGTAAAGGTAAAACTTAAAAGCACGGATAAAGGTATCTCTCATTTACCAGGCAGCTTTCACATAGGCAGGGACTGTGGCTTATGTTTTTACCCTGGACAACCACGGACCTGTCATAAGTGCGGTTCTTGCACCCACCTGAGCAGCACTTGCGACAAGCCCAGATGTACTTTGTGCTTATCCTATGGACATGTGAGTTTAGGTTGTCCAAACCCTCTATACTGCAATCTGCATGATGAGCCAGGGCACTCCTATCATCAGTGCCCTTGGGCGGATCATAATAGGCTCAACCACCCTCCCCAGGACCAGATAGCACTTATAACGGATTCCCAGACTCAGGCCTTATGCCTCAGGGAGACCCTAGCCCCTGCCACTTCTATCCTGGCACAGAACCTCCTCTTCCATGAAACCTGAACCTCTGACCAGACAAGGGGCCGTTCCCCAAGTCCCCTGGCACCCCTATAGCAGCAGTACCCCCTTCTGAATCAGTCCCTGTTAGTACCCAGGCTACCATGCCTTCTCCCCCCTCAAAGGACTCAGACCACTTTGTGGTAATTCCCCCCCTTCTGAACAGGGTAAAGGCAAATGAAAAGCAGAAGCTTCCACCCCAAGAGAACATTTATCACGAGGAATAAATTTCAGGCCTTAGCCAAGAGACAACAATGGGGAGACACGGAAGGGGAAGATGGAGACTCTGATTATTTTCTAGCCTCTTCCTCCCATATGGACTTCTCCTCTGACTCCCAGCTTGATCCGCCCTCCTTCAGCAGATGGAGGTAGGACCCATGCTAACATTACCTAGCTAGAAGGGGGGAGATTACCACAAAGTGGTCTGAGTCCTTTGGGGGGGAGGAGGCATGGTAGCCTGGGTACTAGCAGGGACTGATTCAGAAGGGGGTACTGCTAGCTGTCAAATTGCTGTGTATAGTATCTTGCTGACAGGAAGGTACTCATCGCAGTGGTGGGTCAGAGCTCTTAGCTGATTGTTTTGTGAGGGCACAGTTTAGGCCCAACCCTTCCCACCCCTCACCCCACCCACCCCTGGAAATAGTTACTTTATACCTGGGGTTCTGAAATCATTTCTCAAGAGTGCAGCTGTATATCAATGTCATATCCTCTCTAGCACACAGCACTGAAAATATAAGCATACATGTATATTATAATATATATATTTCTATATAACAAACCAATCTCACACACACACACACACACACACACACACAAAGTACATAATCATGTGGGAGTAGTGCAATGTAATGGCTGTGGGGCAGCAGTCTTCTGGGAGTCTTTCTGGAGGCTGAGATGCTGCCCTATTTATGGACAACTCTGCCCTGAGGGAGGAATTTGCCCATCTTCAGGCTACACTGGACAGCAGTAAGGAACCTTCCCCAGGCCAGACTGGATGGTAAAGGAACCTCCCCATCCAGGGAGCACCAGACCACCACCACTACTTCAGAGGTTGCAAAGAAAGCAGCAGTTGGACCACAGTGGGCTCAGGAGGGTGAGGATGGAGGAACAGAAGCACACCCAGTCAGTTGTTCCACTCCACAATCCATACACTATTCTGGGGGAGCACAGCTCCCCTATGGATGCACCCACAGAGGAGATTAAGGAGGCTGAGGACATCTGTCACAAGGGAGGCCCACAGGAAGGAGGCAGAGGACACCACAAGGAAATGAAGCAGCTCCTGGTGGGGGACTCAATTATTAGGGGGATAGAAATGGGGGGAGCAGGGAAAACTGAAGTAATGTGCCTGCCTGGTGCCATAAGCTTGGAGGGACAGGAAGGCATCCTCAGGATCATGAGAACAGCTGCAAAGAGAGCAGGCTGGATGTCATTGTCCACCTAGGGACAAATGACTTGGCTCAACATGAGATTAGAGCAGTGCAGAAGGACTTTGTAGAACTGGGAGGGGCCTAAGACAAGTCAACACACAGTATCCTTCTCAGAGGTGCTGCCTGTCAATGGCATGAGGTGAGGCAAGGGTATTTGCACCATGCAGTTTAATGAGTGGTTGAAAAATGGTGTGGAGCACAGGGTTTGGCTTCATTGGGGACTGGGGTTCCACCTGGAGGGACACCAGCCTATACAGGCAGGATGGTCTGCATCTGTCCAGGAAGGGAACAAGTCTTTTGAGCAATCAGTTTAAATGCTTCATTGGCAAGCTTTTATACTAGTCAAGGGGGAGGCACTGATAAGCAGCAGGAAAATCCCAGCCTCTCCCTACAAAATAGGGTACCAAATGAGAAAAAGAGCGAAGTAGAAAGGTCAGTGGGGGATGCTGCAACAGAAGGTAAAGCCATCAAAATGGAAAGCAATGAGTACCAATGCTGTAGTCTGAGTAACAAGCTTCCTGAATTAGTGGCCTTGATGGAAGGAACATCTGGATATCGTGGCAGTCACAAAACATGGTTCACAAAAACCATGACTGGGATGTAAACATACCAGGATACACTATCTACAGGAGGGACAGAGAGGATAAAAGAGGAGGAGGAGTAGCTCTTTACACAAGGGAAGGAATCAAAACAACAGAACAAAAGGGAAAACAGGTAGGAGAAGAAGCACTGTGGGTAAATTTGGAGACCGGCAATGGCACCACAATCCGCACAGGGGTTGTATACAGACCCCCTTCTCAGGGGGAGGAAATCGACAAGGAAATGATAGAAAGTATACTTAGTATGGTAGAAAAAGGGGAGATATTGCTGATGGGTGATCTGAATAATGCAGATGTTAACTGGAGTGCAGTTGCAGCAGCCACTTCAAAGGTGGGGTTATTCTAGATGCCCTACAGAGACATGCCTTAGACAACTAGTATTGGAGCCCACTCGAGGGAGAAATCTTGGACCTGGTTCTCTCAAATGGAGATGAAGAGAGGATCACAGATGTAGAAGTGGGTAGCCATCTGGGAACTAGCAACCATTGAACAGTATGGTTCACAATAAACACAACAATAGAGTCAAGCCATACAAAGGCAAAGGTACTGGACTTTAGGAGGGCTGACTTTGTAAAATGGGTGAGTGCCTAAGGAATGCACTAGCAAATGGGCAGGAAGGAAGGTGGAAGAACAATGGGAATAATAAAACTGCCATCCTGAAGTAACAAACCTTTGTGTGAAGCAAATAAACAAAACTAAACGATGTAAAAACCACTATGGTTCTCAAAGGAAGTGGCAGTGAAGGTTCAAGAGAAAAAGAAAGCATTCAGGAAGTACAAGGAATCACAGAAGGAGCAGGACAGAGAACTGTATCAGTTAAAGCAAAAGGAAGCTGGGAAGGCAGTCAGAACAGCAAAGGCCCAAACCGAGGAAAAGATAGCCAACTCAGTTAAGAAGGGGGATAAAACCTTTTATAGGTACATCAGGGAGTGAAGGAAGACCAAGGGAGGTATAGTGAGGCTTAATAAAGGGGGTGGGTGGGCAGAGGGTGACTGTGAAAAGGCAGAGATACTAAACAAATATTTTTGCTCAGTATTTACAATGGAAGAGGGAGGTACCTAAAACAAACAGTAGAAACACTCTGGATACAGAAGTTGATACCAGCCCATTTACAGAAGAAAGGGTTCTGAAAGAACTCTTAAAACTGAAGGTGGACAAAGCAATGGGGCCTGATGGGATTCATCCCAGAATTCTAAAAGAACTTAGGGTAGAATTAGTGATACCACTGACTACCCTGTTTAACAAATCATGGGAGGATGGGTGGTACCCGAGGGACTGGAGGAGGCAGATGTGATTCCCTTCACAAGTGGGAGCAAGGCAGAAGCAGAAACTACAGACCTGTTAGTTTAACCTCAGTAGTAGGAAAATGATGGAATCACTTCTGAAGGAAAGAATTGTCAGTATCTAGAGGCCAGAGGGGCACAGGACCCAAGGCAGCATGGATTCACAGTGGGAAGGTCATGCCAGACAAATCTGATAGATTTGTTTGACTGGGTGACCAAAGTAGTAGATCAGGGAGGGGCTGTGGACATGGCCTACCTAGACTTTAGCAAGGCATTTGACACAGTCCCACACAAAACATTAATATACAAGTTAGCTAACCTAGGAGTGGGTCCCAAGATGACAGCCTGTGTAAAAAATTGGCTGGAGAATAGGACACAGAGAGTAATAGTAAATGGAGTCCACTCTGAAGAAAGGGGGGTTACTAGTGGAGTACCGCAGGGTTCAGTATTAGGACCGGTCCTCTTGAATGTCTTTATAAGCGACATTGCAGAGGGACTGGAAGGAAAAGTATGTCTCTTTGCAGATGACACAAAGATCTGCAACAGAGTTGATGCACAAGGTGGGGTGGAAAGGATGAAAAGGGACTTGGCAAGGTTAGAGGAATGGTCAAATGTATGGCAGCTTAGATTCAATGCTAAGAAGTGCAAGGTAATGCACCTGGGAAACAAAAACCCAGGGAAGAGTACACAATGGGGGGTGAGATACTAACAACAACAAAAATGGAAAGGGACCTGGGGGTAGTCATATCAGATGAACTAAAGGTGGGCAAGCAATGTGAGAGGGCAGCAAGGTGGGCTGGGGGGATACTGGGATGCATAGGGAGAGGCATCACTTGTAGAAAACAGGAAGTTATTATCCCTCTGTACAGACAGCTGGTGAAACCCCATCTGGAGTACTGCATGTAGTTCTGGAGACCCAGTCTTCGCAAAGACATAGACAGGATGGAAGCTGTCCAGAGGAGAGCAACTAAAATGGTGCAGGGTCTGCACTGGAAGACATATAAAGAGAGACTTGAGGAGCTTAATATGTATAACCTTGAGGAAAGGAGGGAGAGGGTGGACATGATAAAAACTTTCAAGTACCTCAAGGGAATCAACAAAGTCCAAGAGGGTAGCATCTTTCAAAAAAGAGGTGTGCAAGAACAAGGGGGCACAATTTGAAGATGGGGCGGCTCAGAGGTAATTTAAGGAAGTATTTTTTCACAGAGAGGGTTGTGGATGCATGGAGCGGCCTTCCGGAGGAAGAGTCGTGGAGTCAAAAACAGTGGTGGAATTCAAGCATGCATGGGACAGTCATAAAGGCAATTCTGGGGGGGGTAGGAAGAAGTAGGCTGCTGGCTAACTAGGATCTGCAGCTTATCCAGTAGGCAGGGAAATGGGCAGACTGGGTGGGTCAAGCGGTCCTTATCTGCCGTCAAATTCTATGTTTCTATGTTACCTGACACTAGCTCCTCCAGAATGGCACTGTACTTTCTGGGATGAACCACCACCAAGGATTCCGCTGCTTCACCCTAAATGTATGCAGCGTTAAATCCTACAGAAAACAACTCTCTACAATGCAGTACCTTTCTGACTTACACCATGACATCTATTTTCTCCAGGACACTGGTTTGAAATCTCCTCATGAGCTTTCTCAAATTAAAACTCGTTGGCATCGGGGCTCTTCCTTCTGGTTATATGGAGAGGATAGGTGTGATGGCCTAGGTATTTTGTTTGCAAATTTTAATTTCCAAATTTCCCAGTTGGTAGACATAATACCAGGATGAGCCATGCTTGTAGACTGTACATACCAACAACACAAACTCAGGCTCATTAATGTATATGACCTCCAGAGCATTGCTTCCAGAACAGACTTATTTAACAAAATACACCCATACCTGTATTCCAACCGGCAAATCTACATGGGAGGCAATTTCAATGGTTGTCTTACTCTCTCAGATCAGGGCGGCTCCACCCAAAACCTTTTTGCAGATTCAATTGCCCTGAACAAAATTATTCAGACTGTGGCCCTCATAGATGGACATAATGTTTTACATGGTCTAGGTGCCAAAACCTATCATAGAGGCCCATACGCTACCAGGATAGATTTTCTTTTTGTCTCATGGAATATTTCAGTCACACAGCCAAGAATCATACCCTGTGAGACTTCAGACCATCTGGGGATCTCTCTGGTTTGCTCCCCCTCAGGGAACTCCTTTCCTGGTCAACCACACTCTAGGTGGAAATTGAATAGTTCATTGTTGACAGACCCGGTCATTTCAATGCATTACACAGACCTTCTAAGGGCTCGGCTGTCCGTATTGGAAGCATATCATTCCCCTCTACAATGGTGGGAAGACACTAAGAGTGATATCAAGATTTTCTTCCTACATACAGGGAGGAAGAGAATACTGAGTTCATATCTTCAATACCTCACTCTCAGACAAAAACTACAACAGGCCACATCTCTTTCTTTCACATCCCACATGGACTACTCTCACACAATAAAGTCCATTAAGGAAGAAATGGAACAGTTCCAGTATCACTGGGCACATTCTTTATGGATGGAAGCTCAACATGGAACACAAGGCTCCGGTCCCTCCTTAGATATCTATAAAAGTTGCACTGACGGGGTAAATGCAACCCACATAGAGGAACTTTTTGATCCTGCTTCCAATACCCCCCACAATTCCTTGCTGGACATAAAGCGTATCGCTAGCTCTTATCTAGCTACGATGTTTGGCACCACAACTCCTGTAGATAGTATCATACCTTTCCTTTCAGGTATTTCTATTCCTCCTCCATCCCAAGATACATTGAAACATCTCCTTAAACCTATAACACCAGAGGAAACCCAGCAGGCTATAAAACACCAAAAGAAGTGCACTTCCCCTGGATCTGATGGCCTTACTGCAGAATTATATATACAGTTTATGTTATTTTTGGCCCCCTTTCTGATGTTAATGTATAATACCATCATAAGCACTAATTCTACTCCTAAAGGATTTTATGATGCTATTATGATTTTATTATTCAAGAAAGGGAACAGAGCCGATATATGGAACTGGAGACCACTAAGTTTGCTAAACGTAGACTATAAAATATTCACTTCCATCTTGCTCAATAGGATGCTCCCTGTTGCTGCTCAGATAATTTCTGAGGTGCAGACTTGTGCCCTTCCCAGCAGATCTATCCTTTCCAACCTATTCCTCATTATTTCAAACAGTACCCCCTCTTCACCTGCCCTGTTACTCTCATTGGACCAAGAAAAGGCTTTTGACTGGGTCAGCCATGTTTATTTGTTCCAGGTTCTTGCACACTACCATGTTCCCCAGAAATTCATCTCTTGGCTTAAACTCTTATATAGTACTGCTTGGATACAACCCCATATACATGGTTCTCCATGCCCCCCTTATTTAGGCCTTAGAGGAGCGTGACAGGGCTACCCCTTAAGTCCTCTTTTATATATTTTACAACTGGACCTTTTATTATGAACCCTACTGCTGCACCCATCTTTACCTAGAATCTCTTTCTCCATTGGAAGACCTCTACCTCCAGTATGTGCATATGCTGATGATTTGTACATTTGTACTACCCCCTATGTTCAGGAGATAGTACTTCCCCCTATTTTCAAAGCATTTGAGACAGCTTCAGGCTCCCAAATAAATATAGCAAAAAACACTGCACTAGTGGTGCCAGCTTCAGCCATCATGGACTTACCAATGCGTATTGTAGATATCCCTCTGGCAATCGCTCCAATAAAAATCCTGGGATTACATTACGGCACCTCAGATGATGCAAGCTATAACTGGAATATAGTATTAAATAGAGCAGCACACTCCCTTTCCTTTTGGAAAGGACATAGCATTGCAAAATGGAAAAGAGTGTTTTTATTGAAAACTTTAATACTTCCCATCTTCTTACATGTGGCATCAGAGTTTCCGGTCCCTTTTTCTCTGGAGGCAAGAGTTTACAATATTTTTTTTCAAGGCTTCTGAGGCAGCCGTTTAAATCCCATAAAAAGATCATACACATACATGGATTAATGTCATGGTGGGGTAAGGATGCTGAACCCAATAGTATTTTTCCATAGTCTATTCCTGAAAATCATGATGCCCCACTTTCTCCATGATCTACCCCTATTTTGGCATTTAATTATATATTATTTTACCATTAAGGTATCCCAAATAAGGCAACAACTCCCACATGACATCCCTAGGAACTTCAGAAAACTAGGTATCCCCAGCTTCCTCTTTCCCCCTTTTCTGAAGATCCGGCAATGGAAACTCTCCCCTGCACATGCATTGACTAAAACCAGGAGACAGCTTTATAACTTTGTTTTATATACCCATTCTTCTGACTTACCACAGATAGTATCAACACAAGACTCTCTTCTGGAACTAGAAATGCCCTTCTCTCAGTTAACTGACCCCAGGATCCCCACACAATTTTGGGATATCTTCTGGCTAGCTTGTCAAGGAAGACTGGGTGTCAAGAACAACCTAAAACATAAATTAGTAGAGGAGCGAATATGCCCCCAAGACTCTTGCACAGCGGTACTGGAAACCACGCATCATTTTTTTATTGATAGCCCATATAGTCAAGTTGTTTGGACCCTCCTTTTACATAAATGGAAAGAAAAAAGCACTTCAGAATGTAACATATGATATCCTAGTGTACGGGATATACGCCCACCGGATTACAGAAATATCACACAGGGACCTTACGTCTCATCTTTCATCCTGCCGCTATTATTTATGGCAGGCCAGGTGCGCCTTTCTCCTGCAACAGAAAGTGTTTTCTGCAATGCAAATAGTTGCACAGATTGTTTCTAGCCTTGTGTTAATCCAAAATGCGGAAAAAAAGTTGTTGACTTCTGCTGTACACAGTTCATATTGGAACAATTGTGCATGGATTGAAACTGCAGTACCATGAAGATGTTTTCCTTTTTTCCCTCTTTGTATTAGTAAGCATTTATTTTGCTCCATTTAAACTGAAATGTTTCTTTTGACTTCTTTTTCCTTTTTTTCCCCTCGCTCTTGTTTATTGGTTTTATTTGTGGGTTGATTTCCTTTTGTCTTTCTTGCAAACCTTATTTACAGTTTCTGTAAAGTTGACATTGTATTTTGTTTATTGAATGTACTGCACTAATTTTTCTTTAAATAAAACATTCCGCTACTCTCCACTAGGGATTTCCTTGTTGGACTGCCTTGCAGTCATTTTGTTTCTAGGTGGAGATGAGTGCAGACATGCAGGTGGCTGGAGTACTGGAGTACAGGACTCCACTGTAGCCGGGAACCCACAGGAGTCTGTTCCTTTTCCAAATGTACCTGCCTTGCAAGCGGATACTATACATGGCCAGATGCAATGAGAACACCCAGAATCTGTGCACCAACAAGGTATACCTGTTATCTCTTCTGAGTTCTGTACTGAGGATGCCACTCCTGTTATTGGTTTTGGCATAGTCTGAGGCGCTAGTATATAGTCGTGGCCAAAAATAATGGCGCCCTTGCATTTTTTTCTAATAATGCATCATTCCTTCCAGAAAATTGTTGAAGTTAAAAAAAATTTGGTATCCACATATGTATTTCTTTGATTTGCAGTGGAATAAAACACAAAAAGCAGAAAAATTTCCTAAGTCTTAGCTTATTCCACACAGAAATCCTTAAATGGCCCGAACAAAATTATTGGCACCTTTTAGAAGTAGTTAGAAAGAATTAGATTTCAAGCAGGTGATTCTCCTTCACTTTGGAATTGAACTCACCTGCGGTGAGTTGCAGGTGCCTGCAATATAAAAATCACTCATTCAACCAATTTGAATAGAGAAAATAACTCATTCTCCTGTTTTGTGTCACTGTGTGTACCGCAGTGAGCATGGAGAAAAGAAAGAAAGCCAGAGAATTGTCTGAGGATGTCAGACAGAAGATTGTAGCCAAGCATGGACAATCTAAAGGCTACAAATCAATCTCCAGAGACCTTGATGTTCCTGTTTCCGCCGTATGTAATGTTATCAGGAAGTTTAAGGCCCATGACACTGTAGCCAACCTCCCCTGGACGTGGCCACAAAAGAAAACTTGATCGAAGATTGCAGTGCAGGATTGTTCGAATGGTGGAGAAAGCACCTCGATCAACTGCCAAACAGATTCAAGCTAACCTTCAGACACAAGGTACGACAGTTTCAACTCGCACCATCCGTCGCCAACTCAATGAAAGGGGAGTTATATGGTAGGAGGCCCAGGAGGCCCCCACTGGTGAGAGAGACACATAAGAAAGCCCAACTGGAGTTTGCCAAAATACACCTGAACAAGCCAAAATCCTTCTGGGAGGATGTCCTGTGGACAGATGAGACCAAATTAGAGCTTTTTGGTAAAGCACATCATCTCTATGTTTACAGAAAACAAAATGAAGCCTTCAAAGAAAAGAACACCTTCTCTACAGTCAAACATGGAGGAGGTTCAGTGATGTTTTGGGGTTGCTGTGCTGCCTCTGGCACTGGGTGCCTTGAACATGTGCATGGCATCATGAAATCTGGAGATTACCAGGCCATTTTGGAGCGCAATGTTGAACTCAGTGTCAGAAAGCTGGATCTCCGAAGGTTATGGGTCTTCCAGCAGGACAATGACCCCAAACACACTTCAAAAAGCACCCAGGAATGGTTCAAGACAAGATGCTGGACTGTTCTGAAGAGGCCAGCAATGAGTCCAGATCTAAATCCCATTGAAAACCTGTGGAGAGATCTGAAAACAGCAGTTGGGAGAAGGCACCCTTCAAATCTGGGAGAACTAGAGCAGTTTGCACAAGAAGAGTTGGCCAAACTGCCAGTAGAGAGGTGCAGGAAGCTCATCCATGGCTATAGGAAGCAGCTGATTGCAGTTATTTTGACCAAAGGCTGTGCTACCAAATATCAAGTCTAGGGTGTCAATAATTTTGTCAATGTAATTTCTTTTAATTTTCTGATTTAAAAGGATATATTAAATTCTGAATCAAAGACAAAGGTTCTGTAATATTAACAGAGAAATAAAGAATTGTGGAGACCAAATACTGTTGTTAATTTCAACTTATGTTTGGAGGAAATTGTGAGTTATTTGAAAAAAGTGCAAGGGCACCAATATTTTTGGCCACGACTGTAGCTGCTAAGATTTCATCCTGCTTATTACTTGGCTCTCCTGGGAGGGACGGTGTGGCTGAAATGCACCAGGAGGATTGCCAGTTCACCATGCCTAACCCCTCACCTCCAGTTTCTTCCTTGGATACCCCAGAAGTGGCTGCTTGTTCGCTGCCCTGGAAGGATCCTTCTGATCAGAACGCTGCTGTGCTATTGCTCCCCAGCATGATTCTAGTGCTTCTGAAATGAATATCGAAGTTGACCCTCTCTTTTGTTTGGATGAAAAATGAAAACTTTGGGAAGCGGCTGCAGCTGAATATATGGAGGCGCAACTTGCAGCAGAGGAAGCTTTGAAAAAATGGAAACGTCCTGCTCTGGATTCCCCTGTGGGTACTTCAGGTACTGGTTCCAAACTCCTTAAAGGTACTATTCCACCTGTTCCCATATCCCCACCCAAGACCTCGAGTGACGTTCTGGCTAGTGACGGACTTCCTTGGTCATCGAAAACTGCAGTTGAGAAAGCGGGATGGTTGTAACTTGAGTCTGGTCAGTGGATTGTGGATCCCGCATTGCCAATCCTGGGGGTATCTGAGGAGGGTGAGCCACGGCCTCGCAGGTCCCCCCCAACCACTGCTGGTGGCTGTTACCTTGCCTAATGCCTTGGGAACTTGCCCTGAGATATTGTCTGTTACGGTTACAAGTGTAATTTCACCAGCTGATACACCTCATAGCTGTGCGGTACTGGAGAATGGGGTTGAACACCCTTTGAGTTCCTCCCATGCCCAGCCATCATTTTCCCCTTTACTGGACTTGCCTTTTTCTCATGACACTTCTCCTGTTATTGCCCTAGATTCTGCTGCCAGTGTACTATTAGAACCAGAGGTACTCTTGGAAGATACAATGGAACCACCTCGTTTAACTGACCCTAAACCTTCCTATGCTAGTTTGTTCCAGAAACCTGTATCCTTAGCAAAATGCCGAAATACTGTACGTCTCCATTTCCTGGGACCTACGGATAATATGCCTGATTGGTTTTATGTTGGCAAGGTACTGGTTAAACAGATGCTAGGCTTCCCACCTACTGTAGTATATGCTCTGATCGATACGCCTGGTGATAATACTTTTGATATCAGTTTCAAAACGCCTGACCTCTTAAATAAATTTTGGATGAAGTATGCTGTGTTGAAATCTAATCCCGCCTGGTCTCATTTCCAGGCTATCCCTCTTGCGAAACAATAATTTAAAGTCATTACAGTCCTCTTTAGAAATGAAGGGGTTAATGTTGAGGACATTTCTTATTGGTTGGAAATGAAATGTACCCCTCAAAGTAATCCAGAACCAATTCTGGATACGTAGGGTTTTTGGAATGGGGGTTGGCGATATAAAGTTAATTTGATTTACAATGATGATGGCTTACAACACCATCCCAACTGCTTTTATTTGGGCTGGGATAAGGGATTTATTTTCTATTCTGGTCAACCGAGACACTGTTATAAATGTGGCTCAGGCAGACACCTGAGCAGGACTTGCGAGATCATCGAATGTGTTCAGTGTGGGGAATTGGGCCAAGTTATGTCCAACTGCCACTACCCTGTTAAATGTTCTTTGTGTGAAGAGACTCACTCTTATGGAGACTGTCCCTGGGCTGCTCAGAATAAAACAAATGGTGACTTCTGTATTCAGGACTTTTATATTAATACAGCAGTTCATGCAGCCCAACGACAATTGCCCCGCCCCCGGGAGGTCTCCACTTGTTGCCTGTGAAGCACAACCTGAGTCTCTGATTGTGTCCCCGGATCTGCCCCTTTCAGGGTCTATGCCCCCTGTTCCAGACCCAGTTGTTTTAGCAAAGGATTCTGCTCCTTGAGCTTCACCTCTATTGCAAACTTTGAAGCCCCTTCCCCTTCTGCCTGAAGAGAGTTTTACCCCTGTCTCTAGTAGGCGTAGTAGTCTTTGATCCAGAAACACTGGGAAGGTTGTGCCTGACCAGACACAGGTCCCCTTGCACAATACCTTTATGAATTTACAAGATGATGTTGGTACGGAGTTGGATTCTGCCTCTGTCCACTCCTCTCAGCCAGAAGGAACTTCAGATGCAGAACCTTCCCTGGAAAAATTAGATTCAGTTAAAATAAGAAAAATTGTTTGGGTACTAGGAAATGGTCTAGAAAAAAAGTGACAATGTTTTTTTCCCCATGCCTATGGGCTGACTCTATGTCTTTGCTGCCTGTTTCTAGTTTTCATGGCTCTACGATACCAATTGTGTATTGCATCCCTAAATGTTAATAGTATACAGTCAGATAGGAAGAGAGTCTTGATTTATTCCCTCTTTCATAATTGTGCCCAGGATATATTTTTTTTCAGGATACTAGATTACACACTGCCCTTGATATAGAACAGGCCTCAACTGCTTGGACTTGGGAGTCACCTATTGGTCTGTAGGTGATGACCCGTGCTCTGGTGTTGGTGTAGCTGTTAATAATCCAACTGCGTGCCTTGTTCAGTTGGTGGATGTTCTCCTTGGGTGTGTGCTGCTATTGGATTTAGCTATTAGTGGCCTTTATTGTATGTTTATTAATCTGTATGCTCCACAACTTAAATCTGCTCGTATGTTGGTTTTTCAGGCAATCCAACCTTATCTTTTTACTGCTAAATATGTCTTTCTAGGTGGAGATTTCAACTGCAGTAGATATCATACTGATAGAGGTTTTAAAACTAGAAAGCTGTATTGTGACACTAATTGTTTGAATGACCTACTTTTACAGACGGGTTTGGTGGATGCATTTGATAATATGAAAAATGTACAAAAGACATTTTTTCAAGGCACTAAAGCTACCAAAATTGATTTCTAGTTTCTGTCTGATTCATTGCAAATTTTGAAAACGTAGGCACTCCCTATTGCACCCTCAGATCATGCTATGCTTGAAGTTTTAGTGGGTAGTCATGAGACTATGCATCGAGGGCCGGGTTATTGGAGACTCAATTTAGAGCTTCTTAGTCTCCCTTCTGTAGATGATAGTTTTATGGCTTTGTTAACTGCTAGAAAATCAGTGGTTTATCTTTATGATGTCTATAGGGATTGGTGGGAAGATACTAAGCAAGACATTAAACAATATTTCCAAATTATAGAAAAGATAAATGGCAAATCCAAAACTGATAAATATTTAGAATATCGGAGACAATTTTTAGAGTTGCACTTTCAGGTTGCTCAAGGTAATTCGATGGCTCTTTCCGAATTGGACAAAGTGCGTAAAGTATTGAATACTACCCAATATAATCATTTAAAGTCCCTTGACACTGAGTGTTGTTTTGGTTCTTAAGGTGGTAAAGCCTTTATGGACCCATTCCATTTTTGTGCCCATCACAGACAACAGAAATATATGGTGGAAATTTGAGATTCTGTGGGAAAGTATT
Organism: Neoceratodus forsteri; assembly: GCA_016271365.2. Taxonomy (NCBI): domain Eukaryota; kingdom Metazoa; phylum Chordata; order Ceratodontiformes; family Ceratodontidae; genus Neoceratodus; species Neoceratodus forsteri. Next base: position 23,219,347 of record JADMNL010000035.1, on the reverse strand, counting down.
GTACGACTAAGGCTGATATTATGCGAGCTATAGAACACCATATGTATCAACTATTTGGTTCCCCTACAGTTCCAAAGCAAGAATATGATTCTTGGTTGGCTTAGTGTCATGCCCCTCAGCTTGACCCCACTGATAAAGCTCTGTTAATAGCCAAGATTAACCCCATGGAGGTGTCTGCTCTTCTTAACCGTACTAGGACAGGCACTGCCCCTGGTAAGGATGGTATCCCTTATGAAGCTTATAAATTGATATTTACCATATTGTTGCAGGAATTCTCTGCAGTTTTACAGGAAATTTTGGATTCTGGGTATTTCCCTAAAAGTATGACTGAAGGTCTTGTGATCTTTCTTTATAAGAAAGGTGATAGGTCAGACCTAGTCAATTGCAGACCAATTACTTTACTTAATTCAGACTTTAAATTTTTAAATTGCTGAATAATCAGCTTATGCTACATGCGGATGCCTTATTACATGTTGCCCAAGTTTTTTCAATTCCAGGTCACTGGATTACAGATGGTCTTATTTTACTTCGTGAGATTATGCATAGAGGACATACTGTTGAACTTACTGACCTTCTTTTTAGTTTAGATCAGGCGAAGGCCTTTGATAATGTTAATCATGACTATTTATGGGCTTGTTTGGCTATGTATGGGATACCAGCATCCTTTATTTGTTGGATTAAGTCCTGCTATATGACTGCTATGGCCCAAGCTTATTGTAATGGCTGGTTGGGGAAGCAGTGTAAATTATGGAAAGGGGTTCATCAAGGATGCCCGTTAAGTGCTTTGTTGTATTTATTTTCTATTGATCCCCTTATACGGCAGGTTCATAATTGTTTGGATATTCATGGTGTATCCTTTTCTAGTACTGATCCCGAAATAAAATGTATCGCCTATGCTGATGACATTTGCTTTATTGTTAGTGATTTCCAATCAGCAGATCACCTTGGATGTGTCCTACATGACTTTATGACTCATATGGGTGCTAAAATTAATTATGATAAATCTCATTGTCTTCCCCTTTGAGTATCTGATGTTCAGACCTCACATTTAATGGGTGTTCCTGTGATTACTGGAATGTGTAAAATACATGGGTTATTGTTTGGTGCAGGTGATTTGGCATACCATACTTGGGTACTTAAATTACATGAGGCTCAACAGAAGGTCTCCCTTTGGAATAAATGGAGATTGTCGAAATTAAAGAGGGTTTACATGATTAAGACATTTCTACTTCCTGGTTTTTTTTGTATTTGAGTACTGTCTTTAGTCTTCCTACTACTCTGGAAATGAAAATTTATAGTTGTTTTTTTTTTCATGTATATGGGGCAGCAGGTTGAACCCTATAAAGAAGTGTCTTTTGTTACGTGAGCTAAGACATGAGGGTTTAAAGATGTTACAGCCAGTCGTCTTTTTTTTTCACTATGTTTCTCTATTCGAACCTGTCTCCCTTATTGACTAAGAGTGATAAACAGTGGATTTCTTGGGTTCTTGATTCCTTAGGATCTGTCTTTCTGATATGGTCTGCACACATTAAATTGCCTAGACAGCAGTCTCTCCTTCTTTTGCCTGACCATTTCAGGATTTGTTTTGGTAAGATCAAGACTTGGGGTGTTATGCTCGAACAGTTGTCTACCTTGACTAGAAAGCAAATGTATGACTACTTAATGCTTTCTTTCAGGAAATTGCTGTTTTTGATAAATATTCTCAACAGGATAAGATTTTAATGGGTAAGACGTTGGTTTCACCCCATATTCCTGTCTTTATGTGGGATGTTTTGAGGTTAGCCCTCCATGGCAAGTTTAATGTTAGGGGGAATCTGAAGCATAAACCACTCTCAGACAGGTATTGTCTGAGGTATACTTGTCCTGATGTTGAGACGTTTGACCATTTGTTTTTAGATTGCCCTTTTATACACAGGTTTTTGCAAACTATTAGGTGGAAATGGCCTTCATCCCCTTTGCTTTAAATTCTATATTTGGTATGTTCGATGTAGATTGACTATTCAACAGTTGCACTATATAGCTGAGAAATTGTTCTTTATGATTGAGAATACTATTAAAATCCTGAAATTACAGGACATGCATATAGTACCTGATACTCTTTTTCAGACACAATGGGGTTCCATTGATTGGATCCTGTAATTTCTTTAATGATGAACTGTTTTTTTTCCGTTTTTTTTTTCTTCTTTTGGTATGTCTTCATGTGTAGTAATACCATTTTGTTTGACTGCTTTTTGAGTTTTTGAATGTGAATTTCCCCAACTCTCTTAGTGAGGATGGAGCGGGGTTTTTGTACACATATTAATTTTTTATGCTTTCTAGTTCATGTATGCTGCAATACTTATTTATGTTGATGTTTTATTTCTTTATGAATTTGGTTTAATGTCATGTGCTTATGTATATCTTGTTTTCAGTTTTCAATAAAAATTCCCCTACTGTCCTGTAGGGGAACCTTTGTCATCCTGGTTCCTGACCTAGATGGTGACAAGGTGGTGTTGGAAGAGATGATGGATGCTACTGAAGCAGGAGACCTGGTCTCTTCCCCTGCTTCTCACTGACCTGAGACCATGTTAAGTTCAGTTTGTTCTGTTGCACCAGTTTGTTCTTCTCTCCAGGCTTCTGAATCCTTTCATAAGAATCCTACCCCTGATTCTTGACGACAACACCCAGAACTGGTAGGCAACTATTTTTCTCTTCCTGAAGTTTGTGCTAGAAACCCTGAGATTCGATCTCTTGAACAGCTGTTGCTGGCAGAAGATGAGTACTATGCGCTCTGCCATCAGAAATTAAAACGAGCTTTGGCAGCCGCCCAAGTGCAAGCGTCTGTGAGTCAGGAACCTTTTCATATGTTAAATCAGAAGGACCCACCCATTTTGGATTTCCCTGCTGTAACTGAGAACTCTGCTGATACTAGCTCTTGTAATACTTAATCTAGAACATTTACCTCACCTGAGCTTGCTGCTCGTAATCCTGCTTCAACTATATCTACTGTGGAGGGAGTACCGGGAATGGCTCATACAGATTGCATATCTGGCCTAAGACGCTCTCCTCCCAAGGAATCTCCTCCACCTGCTGATTCCATTTCTACTGTTCTCTTCACTGCTGGATGGGTTCAGACTGAATCAGGATAATAGGTGACTGGTCCTACCCCGATTGTTACTTCCCCTGTTTCACATCGGCTTGCCCCTCAGCCGGCTGTTCTACCTGTGGCTTCTCCCTCATCAGTCCGTTCATGCAATCAAGGCATATCTGGAGCTCCTTCTCCACTTCATTTACCTGCCCACTTACAACTCACTGGCAATCCAGTTCTTCCTTTGGACCACTCTGAACCACCACGAGCTGCTCAAACCACTCTTTCTTCACCAGCTGCACCAGAGGGGCCCCCTGAAGCACCATTGAACCAGATCAGAAAAACTGCTCAGAGACCTTATGCAATAGAATTTATTTTTTCTTTATTTCAGCGTCTTTACCCATTTCCTCTATACAGGTACTAGAGATAGAATTTTCTGACCACAAATTAATAGAATTACGCCTGGGCATGGTAGTAGAATTCTTCCAAGGTCCAGGTTATTGGAAATTTAATTCTTCTCTTCTGTCTCAGGATACTTTTCTGAGCAATCTTAAGTATTTTGTGGCCTATAAATGCTCAATGATTGACATGTTTGACACTCCTGCCCTCTGGTGGGAAGATGTCAAATCGAATTTGAGGAGATTATTACAACTAGAAAGTTAAAAACTCCATAATGATACCTATTTCCAGTATCTTAAACAAAGGCAACACTTACAAAAACTGCAGTCCCTGGCTAGACCTACATCTCACGATTTCAAAGCTCAGATTCAGATGTTACAGCAGGATATGCAGACCTTTCACTTGCGATGCTCTGAAAGTTCAAAGAAACAACAAAGCTTGGCATTCAGGGGAAAGCTGAGGTAATATGTCCTATTTGCATTGTCATAATAATATCAAACATAAATTTATGGACTGTCTCACTGATCTGGATGGCTCTGTGTATTCTGATAAATTTAACATCCTCAGAATTGTATCACAGCATACTGCTTCTCTTTTTTCACAACATACACTGTTGCAGGACTCTACTGATACTCTGTTACCCACAACCCATATTCCTGTTTTCCTTCCGTGTTTAGTGACTGAACTCACTAATGATATTTCTTTTTCTGAATTTGAACAGGCTATAAAATCTTTGTATAACAATAAAGTTCCGGGTTTGGATAGGTTCACTCTCGAATTATATAAGGTACTTGGCCCTTTAATTTCCAAAGAGTTAGTGATGGTGTTTACATTCGTGTTGAATACTACCTCTATTCCAGTAGATATGGCCAGAGGCCTATTAATATTCTTTTATAAGAAAGGAGATAAAACTGATCTTACAAACTGGAGGCCTAGTAGCCTCCTCAAAACAGATTTCAAAATTCTTGCAAAAATTTTACAAACCAGGTTGTTACAAGCCGCCATTCATCTTATATCCCCTACTCAGACCTGTTATATCCCTGGGAGGTATATGAGTGACCATCTTATTCTCTTACATTAACTGATTGAAAGGGACAATGCAGAAGATCTGACCGGGTTTCTTCTGTCTTTGTATCAGAAGTAAGCCTTTGTCACTGTGGAGCATAGTTATTTATGGGATAAGCTTGCTCGGTATGGCATACTTCTTCTCTGGTTACAAGCTATCTATAAAGTAGCTACGGTATCACCTCTTATTAACAGTTGGTTGGGGCCTATGATTCCATTTAAATGGGGAGTTCAACAAGGTTCCCCATTAAGCCCTCTATTATATATTTTAAGTATTGATCCGCTTTTACAGGTTCTGAATTCTTCACCAGCACTGACATACATACATGTAGATACTTATACTATTCCTCATGTAGCTTTAGCTTATGTTGATGACCTTACTATACTTGTTGGTGACACAGCCTCAGCAACACAAGTAATGAACATCTATCAGTCATTTGGCTCATTATCAGGAACTTCCCTCAACATGTCTAAGTATGTGGGGAGACAATTTGGATGGCCGCTGCTTCCTCTAGTTTCAGTTGCTGGGATTGCATTGACTAGAGACACAATTACTATTTTGGGTATAATGTTTGTTTTCCAGGACTTGGACATTCTACATTGGAGTCCTAAACTTTCTCGGGCCAAAAGGATGGTACAGGCCTGGAACTCATAGCATGTGGGGAAGTTAAAAAAAGTCCATCTAATTAAATCTTTTCTTTTACCTCTTTTTATGCATGTTGGTTGGTTATTTCCTCCTCCTCAAACACTCGAAGCTTCCTCATATAGTATTTTTTTTTCAAGCAGTCTGGGGAAGTAGGCTGAATCCTCCGAAATGAAATATTTTGTATCTTCCAAAGAATCAAGGGAGTTTGGGAATGGTGAATCCAGAGGTCTTTTTTACTGTTCTGTATATTATTGCAAATCTGAGACCGGTATTAACCCATGTTCGATGGGCTTAGATCCCTTTATATACCTTTACCTGTAGTGAGATGCCACCTCTCTTAGATTGCTTAGGTACTTGAATATTTGTCCTCCTTGCATAAAGGATGTGTTTGTCAAACTTAAAAGTTGGCAGTTATCTATTGCTATGGTAAGTGGCCAGCATCAAAAATTTCTGTACAAACAAATCATTTCCACAAAGTTCAGGGAGCTGAATTCTTTCCTCTGTTGTCCTGCCAATCTGATGCAGCTTATGCTAGAACTTTTAAACAACCCGAGGATCCCTGAGAAAATGTAGGACATTCATTGGCTCGATTGTCACAATAGGTTGAATGTCAAGGAACATCAGAAGCACAAATAGTTTTCAGAAAGGCTTTGTTCCAGGCCTAACTGTGTTCACCAGCCTGAGACAATTTTTCATTTCTTTTTTCATGTTCCTATATTTCGAGTTTTTGGTCCTTTCTGGCTAATTCTTGGAATATGCCCCCTTTTTATAATATATCCCTGGATGTTTTATTGTACGGTTCCTTTGATTCTTCCTGGCAGGCATGGGGTACATCCACATTGCAGGTCATTTTGTCTGTTTTGAAATGGTATATATGGAACTCACGCTGTTTGTTTACCCTGCAACAGAAATCTATGCCTATTTCTGAACTTCTAGAGAAAATTGTTTTGTAACTTAGGATTCTTTATAGGATGGAAGTAAAAAATCAAACAGCTCATTGGGTATTCCAATCCTGGGGAAATCTTCCCTGGGTCACTGACTCTGATGTTCCTATTACATGAGCTATCTGATGCTTTTTCACTGCAGTTCTTCTTTTTAGTTTATTGAAACTTCATGTTTAACAGTTTTGTGATTTATGGACAATTCTTTTTTATGTTTTTGTTTTTCTTCTAGATTGTCTTTGATTTTCTTTTTTTTTTCAGTGTACTGTATTATATTGTGTGATTCTCAATAAACATTAAATTCCCCCTACTCTTTCTGCAGGTAGCGCTGTAGCATGGCAGGAAGGATGGAGGTCCCCATTCCTGTTCAGGACACTGGAGGAGGAGGTTGTGTTACTGACCATCTGAAGCTTTTGCCGAGTTGTGAGACTGACTGTGTTTGCGAGGTGCTGGACTCAGCTCAAGATATAGCTCTGGATACTGAGGAAATTATGGAACCTCTTCAGACTGAAGGTGATTTTATGGAGGTTGAAACTGAATTGCAAACTGAATTGGAGAAAAGTGAAACTCATTTACTGGAACTGATTTCAGTGGCTGAGAGGGATTTTCAGTCTTGTAAACAGAAACTGGAGGATGAAAAGAGAAAAGGAAACGGTCTATGGCTAGTCCTGTATAGCTTGGTCATAAGCGGCTTCCATTGGATATATCTTCTGATATTTCACATGGACTTCTTGTGCAAAATGAAGCATCACCTGTATCACTTGAGCCTCCGGTGGTTGCCTCTAGTTCCCTGGATTCTACTGCCCTGTGGACTCCTGGTGAAGCGCTTACAAAAGCTGGCTGGATTAAACGGCAAAATATTTGGGTACCAGACCCATCTATTCCTCTTCCAGGATCCCTGGAACATTTATTGGGTGGACAGAATACAGAAGGTATGCTGGACTCACCATTTCCAGCTGCTGGATCGATGCCACTTCCAAAGACCCTTTCTATGGCTAATGCAGCTGTGTTGGATGGAGGTGAGGTGAGGAATTGTTTGCTATGCCAGACGCCCAGTCTATGAGTGGAGCTGCTCAAGTTGCAGTGTGTGGTCTCTTTTCCATGGTTGACCTTTCCACAGAGACACAAGGAACAGATCTTGCTCAGGTAAGAGCTTCTGCAGGTCAGCTGGAGAATGCAGTCCCAAGGGCACACAGACAAAAAACTTATGCTGGTTTATTTCAGAAACCCGTAGAGGCAGCCAAGAGACAGTTCTTGGTTTGGCTTCATTACAAGGGCCAGGTTCCTATTATCCCTGATAGACTCTGAGTCGGGAAGACCCTGCTGAAGGATTCTATGGGTTTCACTCCAGCAGAAGTGTACGATTTTATACACTCTCCTGGAGATCATAACTATGATGTTAGTTTTTGTACTGTGACCTCTCTTGATAAATTTTGGAGACTATATTATGACGTTAAAAACTCTGAAGTCTGGATGGATTTTATTGTAATCCCTATCACCAAGCCCACAGTGAAAACTGTGACTATCCTTTTCCAGAATGAAGGAGTGAACATTGACAACATCTTGTTTTTGCTTGAGAAACTTTGCTCGATTTTCGATAGGTTGAAACCAGTTATGGATGATAATGGCTTTTGGACTGGGGGTGGACTGTGCGGGTACAACTTAAACAAACTGAAGAGGGGATACACCATTTACCTAGTTTCTTATTTTTTAGGTCATGACAGGGGTATTATATTTTATGCAGGGAAACCTAAGAGCTGCTATAAATGTGGTTCATTGTCACATTTAAATGTTACTTGTGGTCAAATTAAATGTTACATTCAAAAATATGTTTTAAGGCCGTCTGTTGGCTTCTGGGCAGTGCGTCACATTTTCATCCAGTAGACCCAGGTTCAGGAGAGAGCCCAGGATGACTTTCTTTGGGCAGCTGTGGATGAGGAGTTCAGCTGGCTGCAGCACATCCTCAACTGGGGAAGGGGTGTTGCATTTTGTATGGCCCACAGACTAAGGCTCTCAGAATTGATTTATTGAAAAAAGTACAGTCCTATTTATATACTAACCGCCAAGTATTATTTATTTATTTATTTATGTTTTTGGTGACCGGGTAGGCAAACTGATCCAAAGGACCATTTTCAGTTGCGACCTAGGCCATACAGTGGCAGATAATACAAGGTTGAAACAATAGGCACAGGTTACATTACAGAAAAGAGCAATATACCTGAGTAACATGAAATCAACAGCAATTAAACATTACACATCAAATGTAACACACAAGTTTAATAATAAATACAAGAGTGCATGCCTGGGTCTCGGATACATGGTTGATCACACCTGCAGCGGTCACCTCGTAGATCCCCACATCACTTGATCAGTCAGGATATGTGACAAAGCATGGTGGAAATACCTTATGGTGATCTGTGTGAACCCAGGAAGGGGCAAGCAGTTCTAAGAGGTACAAATTAGTGGTCAGCATCCAGGTGGTAAGTTGAGAGATACAGTATGGCTTCTACGGTGTCTATTTGGTGAGTGGGTTATCTAGGGAGCACATACAGGTAGCCTGGGACTTTAGCCACTCTCTCAGTTGCAATTTAAAGGACTGATGAGAGGGTGCATTTCTGATGACAGGTGGAAGTTTGTTCCAAAGAGACGGGGCAGAAATAGAGAGGTCATTACTCCCCATGACAGTAGATACATGGGAGACTACAAGGGGGGAAATGGAGGAGTCTCTGAGAGAATGAGTAACCACACAGGCAGAAAGAATCAGTGAGAAAGGTGACTTCAGAGTTTCTGAGAGAGGTGTCAACTAGGTTGCCCAAGGCATATTCATAGCGGCCATGAAGGGATAGCCAGCCAAGTGACTGGTAAAGAGAACCGGGAGAGACGTGAGGCAGAGGTGGTGGAGAAAACTGGAGAGCAATAGTCAAGGAAAGGCAGGAGATTTCCCCTGGGTGATAGCAAGGTGAGCTTCAGGGGTTAGGAGGTGGTTGACCTGGTAGGCTGTCCCCAACTTCTGATGGACCCTCTTTACAATATTATCAATGTGGGCATTAAAAGTAAAGGAAGGATTGAGAGTCACTCCTAGGTATTTGAAGGAGGATACTATATTAAGAGGAGATCCAGCAGGGGTTTCTATCAGAAGTGTGCCACTTGTATTGGCAACCTTTGTGAGGAATGGCTTTGAGTCAAAGAGCATGGCCTTTGTTTTTTTCTCATTTACCAGGAGTTTTTTGGACAGGAACCAGTTTTGTGCTGTTCCATAGCTATTGGTGAGGGTAGAAGATATGGTTTTGAGGGATCTGGCACTGTGGTAGATGACAAGGTCATCAGCATAGAGTAGGGCATTACATTTTATGCTCTCTGCAGGAAGATTATTTATGAAAAAAGAGAACAACGGAGGCTCCAGTATGGAGCCCTGCGGTACGCCAGTGTGACATGGCGGAGTGGCAGAAATAATCTTGCCTATCGTGACAGACTGGGTTCTGTTTGCTAGGTAACTGTGGAACCAAGCAGCCACATCTATGGAGCAGCCTAGGTTGAGCAGGGTGTCAAGTAGTAGGTGGTGGTTCACAAGGTCAAATGCTTTTGAAAGGTCCACAAACACTGCACCAGTGGCCAAACCAATGTCCATGTTTCTAAGGACATTGTTGGAGAAAGGAGCCAGGGCTGATGAGGTGCTATGGTGTTTGCAGAAACCATGTTGGAGTGGGGATAGAAGGTTGTAGTTTTCCAGATATTCAGAAAGTTGGTGGTGTATGATTTTTTCTAATAATTTGCTCAGGTGTGGGAAGAGGGAGATAGGACGGTAGTTTTCTGGTGCAGTCAGGTCACCGGCTTTGAAGATAGGTACCATATGCACATGTTTCCATGAGTCAGGCATCATGGAGATTGAGAGAGTGAGACTGAAAATGTGGGTAAGTGGCCTGACAAGGGCTGGGGAGATGACTTTCAAAAAGGAGGGATACAGGCCATCACTGCCTTGGCTGCCCTTAGCAGGTAGTCCTCTTAGAAGTTTGCCAGTGACCCTGTGATCAATGGCTCTTAGGTAGAAAACAGAGCAAGGTGGATAAGGATGCCTTTGGTGGTTATTTTGATCAGAGGAGGGCTGAGGAGGGATTTTGGCAGTGTAGGAGGTGAGGTCAGTGAACATTTTGTTGAAGGTATTGGCAATGATACCTAGATCGTTTGTGGGACCAGCAGGGGGAGGTAAGATTAGTTATTGGTTTATTTGACTTTGGGTTCAGGAGGGTGTTTATGGAGGCCCAGAAGTTACGGAGGTTACTAAGAGACTAATTTTGCAGATTGGTAAAGTATTTGCATCTTTAGTGTTTTTACCGCCTGCTTACAGGAGTTACGGAGTGACCTATAAGCATTCCATACAGTAGGGGAAGGGGATGCCTTGAAAGCTCTCCATGCTTTGTCCCCCTTGCTTTCATTAGGGCCAGCAGTTCATGTAATAGCCAGCGGGTGTTACCTCCTTTAATCCTCCTGGTGGTGATTGGGAAATATCTGTCCTGTAGTGTGCGAAGAGCCTCTGAGAAGGCTGCCACTGCCACTGCCACTGCCACTGAGACATCTTTAAGTTGGTAGAGTGAAGACCAATTTATGTCCCAGGCATCCCTTAGCACTAGGTTGAAGTTGGAAGTTTTTAATTTATTTCCTGAAAGACAGTAATTTGTGTGGTGGACGTATTGATTTGGTGGTTAATGCAGTATATGTGGGGGTGTGGTCATTGATTGCATCTCCCATAGTACCTGCTTAGAGAACTTGGCTTGGACAGTTGGTGGCAATCCAATCTATGGTGGAGTGGTTGGTTGAGAGAGGATTGTATCTGGCTGGAGAGGAGATGACTTGCTCAAGGTGATGTGACTTTAGGAGGTGTGCATATTCAGAGGCAGGAGATTCAGTCCAGTGGCAGTTAAAATTCCTAACTAAAATGGTGTCCCTAGTGGAGGAGGTAGAGGCAAGACCATTCAGGAAACTAGATATTCCCAGTGTTCCTCTAAGGGAGGGTTATAGCAGCAGCCTATATACCATTTTTTAGATGCTACCAGGATAATTTCAGCAACGAGCCACTCATTAACCTCAGAGGGGGCAGAGTGGGCAATAATGGTGGCATTAATATGGTTCTGCTTGTATAGTGCAACACCACCACCCCTCTTTCTGCCTGGTCTATCAAACCACAGAAGGGAGTAGTCAGACAGTTGGTAGGAGGCATCACTGTGGTATGGCTTGAGCCATGTTTCAGATAGTCCCAGGACATGTGGCTTGTATAGGCATACCCATGCTTCAAGCTCAGAGAACTTTGCTGGAACTGCACACATTCAAATGTGCAACCCTTAGGCTACAGCATCCTGTCCAGACCACACTGGCATGGTCAATATGGACGTTCGAGGGACCAGGGTTGGTTTCCACATCTCCTGCAAGCAGGATAAGTAAGAGGAGTTGGCAGGTAGTGGGGTGCCAGCAAGAGGACGGTATAGTGAGGAAGTGCAGAAAGAGAGCAAGAAGACGCTGCTTATGCTTAGTTAGGAGGGCCAAGATTGTAGGGCCCATGGGAGAGAGCTGGTGTGCTTTAGGTTTGGGTGGGGGGGTCATTGAATGGTGGTGCTTCAGTGAAGAATTGTAATTCCGCCTGGTCTGAGGCGATGATGAATGCACAGAAATCAGTGACAAGTAACAGGTCTATTAGGGAGCATAAACAGTAAAGGACAGGGGAGGCCATTTTTATGTGTACAGACAAGTGGCAAAAAAAAAAAAAGATATACTTCCCAGGAGACCAAAGAGAGGTCAGCTGCAGGGGAGATCACTATTAGCTGGGTTAAACAAAGACCCAAGTCTGATTACTGGAAAGCAGCAATTATTATTTGAAAATCCATGGCAGTGTTTGCTTCTTTAAGGGGGAATTTGGAAAATGCAGGAGGGAAGGGGAGGGAGATGTCCTGGGGGTGGAGCCAAAGTGTACTTAATTAAGGTGCGAGGAGTGGGTGAGTGGGAGGGCCGAAAAACTTGCTGGAGAGAAGTCAGATTGCAATACTGGTGTTTCAAACAAATCCTGCTTTGGCGCCAAGTGGCCGAGATTCAGAGTGGTTAACTCCAATTGGCTGAGGGGCCTTGGAGGGTGCTGACTGACTAATACAGATCACAGTGTCTGCTGCAGCCGGCAATCACATTGGTGACCTACAAGTCCAGCAGAACCAGCCTCTGTGGTACACAAGATCAGTGCAAAAAATGGCCACACCTGGAAGGCAGCAGCAACAATTACATAGTGACTGGCTCATTCTTCTGAGTCGTGCCACCAAGCAGTGGTGTGCCCTGTGGGGCAGCAGGTCCTTAAGGTCACACAGTAGGGGAAAAGAGAGAGAATTAGGAGAGGTGCCAGTATATGTCGGCTAGCAGAGCAGAGAGGTGGCAGGTCAGTGCAGCAATACAAAGGGCAGAGGAGGGAGTGTGAAAGATGGGCTGGTCTAGGAGAAAGGGCTTAATTTCAGAACAGGGATGTGGCGCTGCTTAATTTCAGTCAGTCTAGCCACACAAAGAAAATGCAGATTAGTAAACTGGGGGGGTAGGAAAAAGAGCAGTTACTGAGAGGAAGAGAGGGGAGGAGGGGTCAAGGCTTGGAAAAGCAAGCTGCAGAGGCTGGGAAGTCGGCGACAAAGACACAGAGACAGTTTAAGTGGGCAAATAGAGTCTGGAGGGGGCGCTAGTCAGTGGAAAGAGATAGGGCAATTTCAAGACTTGGAGGTAAAGCTGCATCAGGGCAAGCACTTCAGTCTAAAAAAGGGTGTAACTAAAAAACAAGGAGCCAGGAAATATGGGAGCTAGCGGGATGAAACAGCTGCAGCTTACAGTGATGATAGCAGTTCTAAGATAGTTTCAAAGGTTATTTTAAAAATTAATTCAACAGTTGTTCTCAGGAGTTTGCGTTAACATAAATTATTTTGTATACACAAAATTATTAAAGATTATTTCAACAGTTTTTGGTGGGGATTTCAATATCAATTTTCAACAAAAGATGTCAGGGAAAAAATATTGTGACAGGACTTTTTTTAACTCTGTTATTAGTCAAGCTGGATTACGGGATGTTCATGTTTCTGGACACAAAAGGGCTAAAATAACTTTTTTTAAAGGCAGTCTGTCATCCGGTATAGAATTAATTTTTATACACCAGTCATTGGTAGTAGATAATACTTTGAATGTCCCTGTTGAATCCTCTGACCAATCTTTAATTAGTCTTGTGATCTCGACTCCTCCATCCAGAGTCCCAGGCAGTGGAGTGTGGAGGTTAAATACCTCTATGCAGACACAGGCTGAGATCCTGCTGGATTTGAAAATAATTCTAAAGGACAACTTGTCAACTATTTTCTTGTTTGATGATATAGGTCACTGGTGGGAAGAACTTAAATTATGTCTATGGGGATTGTTTCAGGCTTTGGGCACTTTGAGAGCGTCTTCTCAATATGGAAAGTATTTGCAACTCCGTAATGAGTTGGAAGAGTTGATTTCACAGCAGTGTGCTGGAGATAGTGAGAACACTGCTGCTATTAGAGAATTGAAATGCGATACCAGTATGATAGGTTATGTTCCTTACAATGAGAACAGATGTTTGGAACTAAGGGGGAAGCGGAATAAATTAATCCATTTTTGGCTGGTCAGATAAGATGGGAACGGACAAAGATCAGTAGTATATTAACTTCTTCTGGGGTGGACGTTTATGATAATCATAGTATTATGAAGGTTTGGATGATTATGTAGCCAAAACGTTTGGGGTACCGGTTACGGAGTCCCTAATTTTGACTCAGTTGTTGCAAGCTGCAGATCTTCCTCAGCTTTCTCCAACTTTGCAGGAAACTTTGATACTGCCCTTTACTCGACTTGAGTTGGAGACAGTTATCAAATCTCTTCATAATAATATTTCATCCAGATCTGATGGACTCTCTAGTGAATGTTTTACGATTTTATGAATATTATACCGAACAAATTGCCCTCTTTAGATAATTTTTTTCTTTCTGATTTAATTTTGTCTACTTCTATGTATAAAGATTTAATGATTTTTCTTTATAAAAAGGGGAACAAAGCAGATATTGGGAACTGGAGACCACTCACACTGCTGAACACTGATTTTAAAATTTTTGCTAAACTTCTAGGAAACAGGTTAAGTTTAGTAATGTCAGATCTCATTTGCCATGTGCAGTTTTGCTCTGTTCCAGGTCCTGGTATCACTGAGGCCCTGTTTCTCCTACGGGAGCTGATGGAGCAGGGTGGAGAAGATTGTGAGCTCCAATGAGGTCCTGAATACCTGGTCAGTTTGGACCAGACAAAAGCTTTTGATGGAGTTTCACACTCCTTTTTGTGGTCATGTTTGGAAGTGTATGGTGTTCTGGTCCCCTTTATTCAATGGTTACAGCTGTGCTATTCTTTGGCCTACAGTAGTAGCCAGAGACATAGCCAGCTATTTCCAGATATTTCACAAAATATCCAAAGAGTTTCTCACTGCTGCCCCTACTGTAGAAATGGAGAAAGCATTAGATATATCTGGAAATATCACAGAAATTTCAGGAAATAGCTGGCAGTGTCTGTAGCTGCTACTGTATATTGTTCCCTGTGATAATGGGTGGAAGGGAGCCCGGCATTGGATCTATAGGGGTGTATGACAAGGATGCCCATCGTTGAGTCCCCTGTTGTACGTCTTTGCTTCAGATCCCTTATTGAGAGTATTGCAAAGATCTCCATGTATAAAGAAAGTTGCAGGTACTTTAGGATGGCAGTGCAAAGTTCTGTCTTATGCAGATGATTTATGTTTAGTAGTCCCGGATGGGGCATCCATTCGTCTTGCATGTCAATTGATTCAGGTGTTAGGGATGATTACTGGGGCCTGCCTTAATGATAATAAAATGTTATGTTTGTGTTTAGATAGATTTCCACCATCTCCTATGGAAGTAGATGGCTTTCCGGTAGCTATGGCCCCCTGTCGTATACTGGGGATATTTTTGGAGGGACCAGATATGGCTGTCTTTAATTGGAATTGAGCATTATTGCAAAGGAAAGCTATGGTGGATGACTGGAACAAATGGAAGCTGTCAAAAAAGAAATGTGTCTACTGTATTAAAACGTTTTTAGTTCCTGTGTTTTTATTTCTTGGTGGGGTTTTTTTTGCTCAAGTCTCTAGAACCACAGTTATTGAGGGTTTTTTTAGTGTGTTTGGGGGCAGCCATCTCAACCTGATTAAGAGGACGGTGTTGTACAATTCTATTGCTGCAGACGGGGTGCAGATGATAAATCAAAATTTTTTTTTATTTTTCAGTGTTCCTCAACCATAATTTGATGCATTTAATGCAACTCCAAGGACAAATTTGGGAGACATGGGGATTAGAGGTTTTGTGGGGTGTTTTGTTGGAATTTAAATCAGATTGCTTTTTGCATAAGAATAAATGTACTCCTAGACTAGTTTCCCTATGGGTGGGGGTGTTTGATAAACTTAAGCTATGGAAGGTGGATCATGGGCCCGTTTTAAGACTCTCTAGAAAAGCACTTTATGCTGACATCTTATTGCACTGCTTTTTGGAATATCCCTTTTCTGGGTTTTCCATCTCTGAACAGTCCTGTATTTCCAACTATATCACCGATAACAGAATTCCTGAGAGATTATGGGATACGGTGTGGTTGGGAATTCATGGCCGAGTAAATGTTTGGGGGAATCAGAAGCATAAAGCCTTGCCTGATGGGTATTGCCCCAGGGAGGGTTGTGTTGTGCAGATTGAAACTATGGACCATCTTTTTTCATTGTCCATATGCTGGTCTATTTTGGGATGTGGTGAAGGAACAGTGGAAAGGGGCGATTGATACCCTTCCCTGTTTTCAGTTATTATATTTTGGTATTTATACTGGATTAGACACTTTGGGTAATATTAGTACGTTTTGGATTCAGCATGCTCACTTTTTATATTGGTTATGGATTAGTAGGAGTCATCTGGTTCTGCAACAACAAAATATACCGGTATTGGAACTTTTTTATATGTTACATACTGATTTCGTTGCTCTGAAGCGGCAAAAAAAGGATTCTTACAGTGTTCAGCATTGGTAAAAGTTATGGCATGGTTTTAACTTTCTTGATTAGCTTTTTGGGTTTCATGACATGATTTTAGACAGTCCATCTTCTTTGGTATTTCAGGCAATTTTTTTTGCGTAGACTGTTTTTTTGTTTTTTTTCTCCCTAGTTTTGCTACAAGTGGGAGTTTATTATATTTCCTCCCCTTTACCTTTTTTTGATTGTGTGGACTCTGAAGAGTCCAAAGAAGTATGATTTGTTTTATTTTATTTATTTTAGTGTTTTTTTGTCAGTTCCCTTTTGTATTTATGGATTAGATCTGCTTTGCTGTTTAGATTCCTTTGTATAGGGTTTTTTTGGATTATATTATGTTTTTCCCCTTCTCTCTAAGTGGGGAGGGGGCATTGTTTATATTTTGGATCATTGTTTGGTGGAATGTTTATTTAAGATTTTGATTGCTTCTGTATACTTTTTGTATGTTGTACTTTCTTGTTTTTGATACTTTTGTTTATTTCTGATTTTTAATTAAGAAAAAAATCCTTCCTACTCATCAGTAGGGGAACCTTCGTCTGTGAGAATGGAGGAACCAGATGAGGTTCAGACACTGACTGGGATGGCTGGGAAGCATCCAAGTCCAGGTGGCCAGCAAAATGTCCCTACTGCAGTTTCTCCTTTGGAGATGGAGAAGAACACCAAAAATGCAGCAGCAGATTCAGTCCCTATGGGGATTCCTAATTAATTAATACCAGAGGATATTGATGAATTACAAGCTGCTGAGCAACAGCTGGAGGAAAGTACTAGCCAGCAAAAGGATAAGCTATTGGCTCAAATCTCCAGCATTGAAGCTGCCTATCTAAAAAAGAAACAAAAAGATGAGGACCAGAAAAAAATTTGAAAGACTTACTTAGAACTCACCCGCAAACACAGAATTCTGCCAAGATTTTCGTCTTTGGAACTCATGAGAGCACCCCAGATGCATCTACACACCCACAACATCCTGACACCTCCAGTAACTCTGAAGCCTCTGTGTGGACACCGAGCACGGCGTTGTTGGATGCCGGCTGGATGCAAGCACTGACTGGGACCTGGATTCCCGACCCAGCATCCCGATCCCAGGGGTAATAGACTTAGCTAGCGTTGATTCACAAAATTATTGGCAGAAAGAGGGGGAACCAGAGATTCCGATTGAAACAGAGCCAGGACCAACAGGGCGACCTCCGAGTGTTACAGGTATTTCTTCTTCTATCCCAACTGATGTGGGGACTGAAATTGTTTTAGAAGCCCTAACAGAGGTATCATCACCTTCCTTGGTGCCAAAAAAGGACATTTCTGCTGTGCCATGTAATGAACCTGATAAACCCACAGATAATGTTGAAGCACCAGTTACCTATGGTAGCCTGTTGAAAAAAACAATTGAACAGGCTAAGAGAAGGCATGCAGTTAGACTGCGCTATGTAGGAGGATTAGAGTTTCCTCCCGATAGATTTTATGTGGGGAAACAATTGTTGAAGCATGATATGGGTTTTACCCCTGCTGAGGTGCACGCCTTGATACATGCCCCAGGCGAAACCACCTTTGATGTAAGTTTTAGGAATGCAACCTTATTAGATAGATTTTGGACTCTTTTTGCTGCTCATAAGAATACCCCCTTATGGTCTCCTTTTCAGGTCATCCCACTCACAAAGTCTGTGTGACAAGCTTGTCTATGGTATATTGAAAGGCAAAACGCTGGGTTTCAGGTTCATACAACAAACTGCCCTTTTATTGTTCTCAAACATAAAGTGGTAGTCCAGAAAATCATAAGTATTTAATTCAACTTTCCCCAGTCTGGTCAGGCAACATAAAATGTAACAGAAAACAGTTCTTCAGTCTGACTTGAAACAGGAGTTTCTCACCACTTTCTATGGGCTAGCAGTTTGTGTATAATACAGTTCCGAATGAGGCAACAACAGTTTCCCTGAGTAGACTTGTCTTCAGGCACTTCTCAATAGCTGATTCTACTCACTGTTGTAGGCTTCACTGGATACACTAGTCCTTGATTTCAGAGTTCTGTGTTTTAGACACCATCTAGTTCCCAAAGCAGGCTTCAGCTCTCTTTCTCAATAGCTCCCTGCACAGCTTAAACCTTTCTCTCTTGTTTCAGCACTGGTTCCTTCCTCTCAGGCAGTGGCTTCCAACTCTCCCTCTCTCTGCTGAGTTCTCCTGCCTTCTTTCTAATTGCCCCCTAATTAGCCACACCTGAGGATGCCTTCCCTCCCTTGGCCTGTTGCGGCCTCTACACTTTCTTAGTTTATATTCAGGGGTTAACTCTTTGTTCCCCGGTGTGTTATTTACCCTGTCACATACCACCCCCCTTTGTGCGCAGGCACAGTCGGTCAGCCCCTGACCACTCCCCTCCTGGGACAGGAAGTCTGCATTTCCATTCTGGGTCCTGGCCCGGTGGTGCACTGTGAAGGAAAATGGCTGAAGGGCTAAGTACCAACTGGTGATGCGGGGGTTGTCGTCCTTCATGACCTGGAGCCAACGTAGAGGGGCATGATCAGTAACTAGGGTGAACTGACGGCCATGCAAGTAGTAGTGGAGGGTGTCTACAGCCCATTTGCCTGCTAGACACTCCTTTTCTATCATGGTGTAGTTTTTTCCTGGGGAAAGAGTTTTCATCTGAGGTAGAGAATAGGATGTTACTCTCCGTCAAACTCCTGGGAAAGCATGGCTCCTATCCCAACTTCAGAAGTGTCAGTTTGTAGGATAAAGGTCCTGTCAATGTCAGGACTGTGTAACACTGGCTCCTTGCACAGTGCTGCTTTCAGTTGGGTGAATGCTAGGTCACACTCCTCTGACCAGTGGACCTTGGTGGGGCAGATTTCTGGGTGAGTTCTGTAAGGGGGCTGGCAAGGGTAGAAAAGTGCTGTATGAACCAGCAGTAATACCCTGCAAACCCTAAGAAGGCCCTCACCTGGGTTTTTGTGGTGGGTACTGGGCTTACTCTGCTACTGCTTGGACCTTACTGACTAAGGGTCTCACCTTTCCATTGCCTATACAGTAGCCAAGGTACTGTGTCTCTGCTTTGGCCAAAGCACACTTGGCTGGATTGGCAGTCAGCCCTGCTTCTCAGAGGGACTGTAGTACAGCTGCTACCTTGGAAATATGAGATTCCCAGTCAGAGCTGTGGATCACTATGTCATCCAAGTAAGCAGCTGTGTACTGGGCATGGGGCCACAGCAAGTGGTTCATAAGTCTTTGAAAGGTTGCAGGGGCCCCATATAAGCTGAAAGGCATGGTAAGGAACTGGTATAGCCCAAAAGGGGTAGCAAATGTTATTTTTCCCTGAGACTCAGGGGGTCAAAGGGATTTGCCAGTACCCTTTTGTTAGGTCCAACATCATGATGTACTTGGCTTCCCCAAGTCTATCTAGCAATTTGTCTACCCGAGGCATGGGGTAGGCATCACATTTCAAGATGGCATTGACTTTGCGAAAATCAATACAGAAGCGAGTAGCCCCACCTTCTTTTGGAACTAACACTATGGGGTTACTCCAGTAACTGCTGCATTCCTCAATTATCCCAACTCTAGTATGTCATGTAACTCATTTTTGACTGTGTCTCGGACGGCTTCTGGCAAGTGATATGGTCGCTGCTGTACTTTCTCTCCTGGCTCTATTTCTATATGGTGGGCTATCTTATGGGTTGTCCATGGGAGAAAGGGAAAAAACATCTAAAAATTGGCTAACCAACTCCCTTAGTTGCTGTTTCTGTTGGTGAGACAGCTGTTCTTCCATTGGGACTTGTATCCCCATATTGTCATCTGGTACTTGGGGTCCCAGATACACCATGTCTGGTTCAGGGGAAATCAATAAGTTATCCCTCTGGTTCCAGAATTTCAGCAAATTGACATGGTAGATCTGGGTCTCTTTCCACCTCTCTGGCTGGCAAACTTCATAGTCCACTGGGCCCACCCTCTGGGTAACCTCATACGACCCCTTCCATTTGGCTAGAAGCTTATTCTGACTACTTGGCAACAACACTAGTATTTGTTGCCTGATTTATAGTCCCTTAACCAGGCTCCCTTATTATAGTAGTACTCTTGTCTTTGTTGAGCCTTCACCAGATTCTCTCTGGCAAATTTCTCCAGCCAATTCAATTTTTACCTTAATTGCAGGACATATTGCACTACATTTTCAGTCTTGGGATCATTTTTCTCCCACATTTCTTTCATCACATCAAGAACACCTCAGGGCCGATGCCCATAGAGGAGTTCAAAAGGTGCGAACCCTGTAGACACTTGAGGGACCTCCCGCATGGCAAACAGTAGTAAGGGAAGTAACTTGTCCCAGTCCATGACCTCCATTGTTATAAACTTTCAAAGCATGGTTTTGAGGGTTTGGTTGAATCACTCCATGAGACCATCCATCTGGGGATGGTAAATTGAGGTCCTTATGGAGCTGATTCCCAACAAAGTACAAACCTCCTGGGTCAGGCGGGACATAAAGTTAGTTCCCTGGTCTGTCAACATTTCCTTCGGTATTCCCATGTGACTAAAAACCTTTAACAATTCCCCGGCTACAATTTTGGATGAAATGCTTCATAATGGGATCACCTCAGGGTACCGGGTAGCATAGTCAACAATTACCAGAATGTATTGGTGTCCCCCTGCACTCTTTTCTAGGGGTCCCACTATGTCAACCCTGATCCAGTCAAAAGGTGCCTCCATAACAGGTAGAGGTACTAAAGGGGCCCTGGGATTATTCTTTGGAGCTACTAACTGGCACTTGAGACAGGATGCACAATAATCCTTGACCTGTTCATATATGCCCAGCCAAAAGAATCGGAGTAACAGTCGGGCTAGGTATTCTCTACCCCACAGTGCCCAGCCACTGGAATGGAGTGGGCAAGGCACAGTACTTCCCCCTGACAGACTCGTGGGATTAGCAACTGATGCTGGGTATCCCCTGTTTGGACCTCTTTACTAATTTGATACAGGATATCACCTTGTAACTCAAAATGAGGATAATGGGTGGCTCGATTCTCATCTACCACCTCCCTTTCCCTGACAGCCAACTGGGTGTATACCCGGCTGAGTATCCCATCAGCCCTTTGTTCTTTGGCAATGTCTGGGCAGTGTGTTAATACAGCTTGCTCTAATAGGGATGGCTGCCTACAACTTGGTTATGTGAGTCAGTGTTATGGTCATGCTGGGGATCTGGAACCACTTCTGCCTGTGCTTCACTATCCTGCTGTGCATCTGCCCCTTCAGGACCCCTTTTCTTTGCTGTCCTATGTTCCTGCTAAGATTTGCGGGTTCTAGTCTGGGCATTAAAAATCCCTGGGTCTGGGAAAGGAAAAAAGTCACCAAGCTGCAGGTGGCTAACCCCTCTCCCTTCATGACTCTGAGATCAGGTAGTTACTAAAGATAAGTTTCCTTTCCATAAGTCATCAAACCATTTCCAATCCCTCCCCAGTAACAGTGGATAGGGTAACACCGGGGCAACCCCCCACCTTTATAGGCTCTGTTAGGCCCCCCAGAGTAAGGGTAACCATCGCACCAGGATACGTTTTTACATCCCCATGCACACACCAGATAGAGACTGGTTTCTGGTCCTGCCAGTGGTGGGGGTTCACCAGGGCCACCCTGACTAGGGTCTGGTGGCTTCCGGAGTCAACCAGTGCCTCCATCTCTATCCCTTTTACTTCAACAGGGATAACAAATCTCAGGATTCAGGGCTTCTGCCCCCACTGTACAGTGAATACCCATCTGTAGACGTGCAGTCTAAAAAGGTACAGTCCATGTAGGGGCAGTTCTTTGCAAAGTGACCCCTCTGTCCACTTGAGAAACATGCTCCTGTGTCTTGGTTCTGGGGTGAGCCTCCAGGCATCAGCAGTGGGCTCTCTGGAAATGTCTCCCTGGGCTGCTGGGTTGTCTTTTTCCCCAGAGTCTGACCCTTATTGGGCCCTTACACCCCCTCCCTACAAGCCCAAGGTCCCTTCATAGTCCCAGCCAGTATTCCTTCATTCTGGCTCCTGGGTTGATGCCCCATCTTCTCCCATGGCCTTGTTGGCTGGACCATGGGGTGGAAGGAGAGTTCAGCATCCAACACTTGTTCCGCAATTTGCATGGCCTCTGCTAGGGTGGAAATCTTCTGTTTGCAGACCCAGGTCTCTATTCCTGGGGGCAGGATGTTTATAAATTGTTCCAGGATGATTAACTTGGCCACCTCAGGGCCACTGTGTCCTTCAGGTTTAAGCCAATGCCAACACAGGTCCCACAGTTGTTGTCCCACCGCCCTAGGTCATGCATCTGCTACAAATTTGAAGCTCCATAATCTCCATCGGTAACTTTTGTTTTGATGCCTAGGTGGTCTAGGATTGCTGCTTTCACCTCTGTGTACTCCCCAGCTGTGGTACTGTTCATAGCTTGGTAGGCTGCTTGGGCTTCCCTGGTCAGATAGGGGGTAAGGCGGACAGCCCACTTGTGTCTGGGCCATCCCGCAGCTTCCGTCACTCGCTCAGATGTTACCAGGAAGGCCTTGGGATCATCTTCAGATGTCATTTTAGTCAGTACGGAGTTCATCCTAGGAACCCCTGGTTCCACGATAGTCAGACCAGCCTCCCCAGGGGGATCTTGCTGTGGCCATGGCACCAGGGACTGCAGGAGCTGCTGTTGTTGTTGTCCGAGTTGTATGAGAAACTGCTGTTGTGCCTCCTGTTGGGCTTGCTGTGCTTGTTGAGCCCATTGCTGTGCCTCCTGCTGCTACTGAGCCAGCTGAGTGAGAACCTGTTGTTGCTGAACATGTGCCTGTTGCTGTTCAGCGAGGAACTTTCAGCAATGTTTCCAAGTACATCTTTCCTGAATATGACTAGTTCTGCTCACTCCAGCAGGGGTTCGAATCCCACTTCTGACACCAAGTGTGACAAGCTCGTCTATGGTATATTGCAAGGCAAAATGCTGGGTTTCAGGTTCATATAACAAACTGCCCTTTTATTGTTCTCAAACATAAAGTGGTAGTCCAGAAAATCATAAGTATTCAATTCAACTTTCCCCAGTCTGGTCAGGCAACATAAAATGTAACAGAAAGCAGTAACAGAAAACAGTTCTTTAGCCTGACTTGAAACAGGAGTTTCTCACCACTTTCTATGGCCTAGCAGTTTGTGTATAATACAGTTCTGAATGAGGCAACAACAGTTTCCCTGAGTAGACTTGTCTTCAGGCACTTCTCAATAGCTGATTCTACTCACTGTTGTTGGTTCCACTGGATACACTAGTCCTTGATTTCAGAGTTCTGTGTTTCAGACACCATTTACTTCCCAAAGCAGGCTTCAGCTCTCTTCCTCAACAGCTCCCTGCACAGCTTAAACCTCTCTCTCTCTCTCTCGTTTCAGCACTGGTTCCTTCCTCTCAGGAAGTAGCTTCCAACTCTCCCTCTCTCTGCTGAGTTCTCCTGCCTTCTTTCTAATTGCCTGCTAATTAGCCACACCTGAGGAATCAGGATGCCTTCCCTTCCTTGGCCTGTTACAATCTCTACACCTTCTTAGTTTATACTCAGGTGTTAACTCTTTGTTCCCCGGTGTGTTGTTTACCCTGTCACAGTCTGCTTTTAAAATGGTCACAATTTAATTTAGAAATGAGGGAGTCAACATTGCAGACATAGTATTCTGGTTAGAAAAGAGAAGTGACCTCAAAGATACTCCAGATCCCATTGTGGATGGGGAGGGTATTTGGATGGGAGGTTGGAAGGTTAAAGTTAAATTATGACAAGATGACTCAGGGCTTAGTCACCTACCCAACTGTATTTTTGGGGAAGGATAAGGGGATAATGTTTTACCAGGGCCAACCCTGATCCTGCTATAAATGTGGGTCCCACAGACACATCAGTAATACATGTGAAGTTGTAAAATGTCTAAAATATGGAGCGACGGGACATCCCAGGCCCCATTGTATCTCCACCCCTCTATGTCACCTTTGTGAGGAGACTGGTCACTCTTTCCTAAACTGTCCTTGGACTTCCCAAAATACTGATAATACTAATTATGTGGAAAAGGATTTCTACATAATCCGAGTCACAAGACAAAACACAGGACAAGGTCCCAACACTAGGGCCCCAGAACAGGGAGACTCATAGGAAACTAGCAGGGTTGTGGTAGAAGGCCCAATTTTAGCTTCCTCTGAACACCTCCACCCTCTCTTCCTTTAGAAAAGAGCTCTGCTCCAGAGGTTGGAATGCCTCCTCCCTCAATTTCACCAGAGGAACCTGGCTTTCAGGTGGTTCGGTCCAAGGGACACAGTGATTCTGTAACCTCTTCAAAACAAGTGGAAGATATACCTCTTCAAAATAAATGTTCAATCTTAGCATGGGGAGACAAGGAAATGGAGGAGGAGTCAGATGCCCAGTCAGAAAAATCCTTTCATAAAGAAGGGGTATCAAATTTGGACGACAATGCTCCTGGCCCAGAAGAAACAGCTAAAAAGAAAAAGAGGTCAATGGGGACAAGATATAGTTTGAGGAAAAAGAAAGCTCTGGATTAATATGAATGAAGTCCAATATTCTTTTGGCCTCTCTGAATGCCAATAGTTTAAAATCAGAGAAAAAAAGAAAACTGACCTTTAACTATTTTTTGAATATAGAATATGACATTGTATTCTTTCAAGACACACGTTTAGTCACCACCCTCGAGCTCTAAAATGCAAGTACAAACTGGATATGGAGAACCACACATTGGTCAGTGGGGGAAGATGCCTGCAGTGGAGTGGGTATTTGCATAAATAATTCTTCCATGAAAGTAGTGCGGGTTATAGATATACTCCCAGGGAGGAAAATGCTCTTGGATCTGATATTAGAGAACCAGGATTTTCACCTGATAAAAGTGTATGCGCCTCAAAAGAAAGCTGGGAGAGTACAATTACGCAATTTGATGCAACCCTACCTACTTACAGCAAAGTCTGTACTCCTGGGAGGTGATTTTAATTGTAGCAGACATAGGAGAGATAAGAGGTCTGCAGACTGATAAAACTTATTGTGACGCTGGGTTTTTGAAAAAAAATGCTGAACCTGACAAAGTTAAAGGATGTGTTTTTGGAAAGGCTATTCTGAACCCCAGTATACGTACTTCAGAGGAACCCTAAGAACCAGGATTGATTATTGGTTCATATCTCCATACCTCCCAGTAGCTAGATCAGTGACCCTACCAGTTGCCACCTCTGACCATTTGTTGTTAGAAGTACAAATTTCATACTCAACAGAAGTGACCATAGGGAAGGGATACTGGAGGTTAAATACCACCCTCCTGGATAATGAAGACATCTGGGAAGGGGTAATAGATATTGTTAAAGCCTGACAACCAGTCCTATTTCTTTATGACTCCCCAATAGAGTGGTGGGAACATAGCAAAGAAAATTTTATTAGCTTTCTGAAGAAAGCAGGGAGACTGTCAGGCAGTTTTAGGACCTCAAAATATGAAGCACTTTGGAAACAATTATATCAACTATTTTCCCTTCAGGCTAACTCAAATCAGGACTATTCCTCTCAGATCCAATTAATTAAACCAGAAGTGGTTTCCTATCAGTATGACAAGGGGAGCACCCTGGAATTTGAACAGAGGTTCAACACTAAAGGGAATCAATCCCACGCTAACCCATCTGAAAATTGCTTTAGTCATACGAACAGGAAAATCATTTCCTCTTCAAAAAAAGGAAATCAGTCCATTCAAGGGAACTCAAAAATTATGAATGAGGTTGAGAATTATATCAACTCATTATATGGTACAGCCCATAAGGAGTCACAGGAAGCCATTTCGAGGCTTCATCAGTGCCTCTTACCAAAACTTTCCCTAAGTGACAGCACAAACCTTACTGGACCCATTACAGAGAAAGAATTAGCTACTGTTATAGCACAGCTTCATATGGGAACTGTGCCAGGGCCGGATGGATTACCCCATGCTTTTTACAAAAAACCTAGCCCCCTTTTACTGCCAGAACTTACGGTTCTCTATAATTTTATGTTAGCACATGACACACTATCAAAGGCCATAATTCTGGTCTGTTGATCCTAATATATAAAACCGGAGATAAAGAATCTCTTAAAAACTGGAGACCGATTTCTCTACTTAACTCTGACTTTAAAATTTTAACTAAACTATTAAGTAACAGGATGATGGCTGTAATAGGCCCCATAACACATCATACCCGGGCTTGTTCTATTCCAGGAAGGAAAATATCAGATGTATTAATTTTGATCAGATAGATTTTAGAGAAAGGTGTAAATAATGAACTCATGGGCTACCTTTTGAACATAGACCAGTCTAAAGCCTTTGACAGAGTTGCACATAAGTATTTATGGACCTGCTTAAAGGTATATGAATTCCCCATTCAATTTATTGGATGGATTCAGTTATGCAACAAACAGGCCTTCTGATCCCCCATGTTAACGGTAGGATAGGGAACCCATGCAGTATAAATATAGGTGTACGACAGGGTTGTTCCCTCAGCCCTATCCTTTACCTATTGTCCCTCGTCCCCTTGATTTGGTGTATTAATTTACATCCAAAGATACAAGGCCTCTCATTTTCTAGCCAAGACTTAGAAATGAAAACATTAGTGTATGCAGATTATCTGTGTGTCATAATAGCTGATCAGAAGTCCACAGCTCCTGTAGAACAAATATTTACAGAGTTTTCTGTAATATCAGGCTGTCAGATAAATTTACAAAAAAGTAAATGTATCCTGATAGGACAGGCCTCCACAAATGTAAATAAAATAATAAACATCCCATTAGTCTCTACTGGAACAAAGATTCTGGGAATACATTTTGGCTATCCAGATTCAACACATTTTTAATTGGGATTACACCATCTATATAACCTTGGACAGAATAGCCAGATGGAATCAATGGAGAATGAGTAAAAAAAATGGATTTTTATGATTCATACCTTTTTATTACCTATGTTTTTATATCTCAGTTATATTTTTCCCCCACTTAAACATTTAGAAACGCAACTT
Organism: Neoceratodus forsteri; assembly: GCA_016271365.2. NCBI lineage: Eukaryota > Metazoa > Chordata > Ceratodontiformes > Ceratodontidae > Neoceratodus > Neoceratodus forsteri. The sequence continues at coordinate 23,192,195 of JADMNL010000035.1, read as the reverse complement.
CTCTGCTGCTTTTTTCAGAGCATCTGGGGTAGTAATTAAACCCCATCAAAAGAGGTATTCTGTGTCTAAAGATAAAACTAGGGGGCTTAAATATGATTAACCCCATTTCCTTCTACCACAATATTTATTTATATGCAAATATCAAACCAATACTATCAGGGAACTTAGTGTTATGGTGCCAATGGGTGGCAGATTGTTGTCTCCCTCTGATACAAGTATGGAAGCATACACATATTTTACCAAAACATACTAAATTAACATCATGCCCAAACTACATTCAAGACTGTTTTAGTAAAATTAAAATCTGGAAAGTCTCGACATCTTTGGTTATGATGAATGAAAGAAAACAATTTTACTTGGCCATACAACAAAACAAATACATAACCTTTCCATTACATATGACTAGACCTCAGAAGGATATTAAAGACATATCAGATAAATTTCTGGATAAAATAATTCCACCCCAGATGTGGGACACCTTGTGGCTTTGTGCCCATGGGCAAGTTACCAGTTAAGGATAACAGGAAACATAAAGGGAAATCAGAAATATTATGTCCCAAACCATTTTGTATAGAGCGACCTGAATCTTTGAGAAAGGATTGGCAGTCAATCCGGAACATGTCAGGCAAGATGTTTTGTCTTGTTTGGTACAATAAATTTTAACTTTTATTACTTCATGCGTTCCTCTCATGAGTTGGTTTGTGCCAGAACCTTTACTGCTTATCACATACATTGGTTCTTGAGCACTACATCCAGTTTAACAATTTTTATTGTTTTATTATTCAATAGACACACACACATCTCACGAGACTGAACAGAGTCCTACCAGGCCCCATCTATAGAAGGGAGCAAGACCGCAAGGGTAAACATAACAATACATTACAGTACATACAAAAGACCATAGGTGCAAACCATAGGAATACATAGGAGCACCTAAAACACATATTAGAACAAAAAGGAGAAACAGTTAATACAAAAACAGCCTGGGTAATTACATCTCAAGAAAACAAACAGACAGTACATGATATACTTATTAGCTGTCCGGCACGGGTAAAATAAAATGAAAAGCCGGATCATAGCCATAGCAGGTACAACATGAGTGTGTCTAATCAGGGTCCAGTGACCATATCAACTATATACAGAATGGCAATCTTCACTGACAGAAGGGCAATAAAAAGGAATAGCCTGGAGTCACGAGAAGAAGGGAGCACCACCTCCACAAAAAGCTAGCAACCTGAGCCAGTAGGACTGGCATGTTGAGGGGTTATTTGAGAGGGGACATTGTGGAAGAATTTAGATTACAGGAAGGGCGACCAGCATTTCTCAAAAGAGGATATAGAACCAGCCGCGAAGCTAGAGATCCTTTCAAACATGGCCCCCTGGCTTAGTGCCATTAAAAAATCTTGAAAGGATGGTGTCGTAGAGGATTTCCAATTAGTTAAAATGAGTCATTTGGCCACCGCCCCAACAGCCGTAACCCATAGGGCCCCAGTATTAGATTTAGGGACATTCGGTTGTGCACATCCAAGAAGCAAAAGGGGTGGATCTGAGTTAGTGTCTGGGAATATTTGCTGGCACATACTCCTAATTGAAGACCAGAAGAGATGCAGCATAGGGCAGTCCCAGAGAATGTGAAACAAGTGCGCCCCACCCTTACCACATCTCCAACAATTATCATTAGGGAGGAGACCCATCTTGTGGAGCTTAGCAGGGTCCCTAAAGTACCTATGACTGGTCTTGTTAATAATAAGATGGGTACGCCCATCCCGACAGGCCTTATGTACTCTGAACCAGCTGTGTCTTCACTGCCGGCACAAGATTGAGACCTGAAGGTCTCTTTCCCATTGCTCTTTGACCAGATGAGTGGGATCAGCGGTAGCATCCCTAAGTGCAGAGTAGAGCAAGCTAGCCAAGCCTTTGCACTTCTTTCCCCAGACATCTAATGGGTGAGGTAGGTGCTTCCCCCCTCCAGCTCGTGGAGCATTAGACAAATGAGTAATAGCATCCCTAACCTGCAGATGTCTCCAGAAATGAGATTGAGGGAGACCAAATCTTTCTTTCAGTGACTCAAAGATATCTAAGGTGATATTGTTGGGAAGCAGCAGATCCTGAACCCTAGTGATGCCTTGGGCCTCCCAGTATTTCCAGTGGATGGGAGACCTCCCTATCTGGAGGGCTGGGTTGTTGCTCCACAAGGGCATGTATCTCCACGGGGTTGGGTCATGCCCCAGGATTGAGAGAGCTTGTTTCCAATACTGAATCAAAACCTGCATGGGAGGAGAGAGGACTTGGAAAATTTTCTTCTTGTTATAGAGCACCACCGCTGGTGAGGGGGCCTGAGCCAGCAACATCTCTAAATGGAGCCAAGTTGGAGAGGACAGACCAATCTTAGTGAACCATCTGATAGTTTGAGAGGTAATGAAGGCCATATGATATCTTTTAAACCAGGGAAGGCCCCATTCACCCTTACTCCAATACTGGTGAAGCTTGTGTTTACTAAACCGGGGCAGGGCCCCTTCCCATAGAAAATTCCCCACTAATGCATCTAATTTCTGGAACCATTTTTGGGGGATAGCCACAGGCAGGTGAGCTAATAGATATAATACCCTGGGAGCAGCTATCATTTTGATGGAGTCAATTTTGCCGGCCAACAACAGTCTTAAGGCCTTCCACCTCCCCATGTCCTGTTTAAGAGATTCTAACAATATCGTAAAATTAGCAGAGATCATTTTCCCTATATTGAAATGAAGAATAATACCCAAATATTTTATGCCATTAGGGGACCACTGGAGGCCTCTATTTATGAAGTCAGTCCCAGGGGTCCTGGAATTCAGCAGGAGCACCTCCGTTTTGGAGTGATTGATCTTAAGTCCTGATACCTCGGCAAAGGTAGCCAGAATCTCAAGGATACTGTCAATCACTCCAGCAGAGGCCTCAGTAGTAATAAGCAAGTCGTCAGCATATAAAAATGTTTTAAGGATGCTACTACCCACTCGGATCACAGGAATATAAGGTGACTCCCTATGTGCAATGGCCAATAGTTCAATAGCCAATACAAAAAGGAGAGAGGAAAGGGGGCACCCCTGCCTGGTCCCTTTTTGGAGAGGGAAGGACGGGGACATGATCCTATTTGTTAAGACCGAGGCCATAGGGGAGGGGTATAGCAGTTTTACCCAAGAGATAAAACCAGGGCCAAAACCCATTTTAGAGAGAGTGTGAAACAAAAAGGGCCACTGAACAGAATCTAATGCTTTTTCAAAGTCAATTGCTAGGGCCATGGAGGGTTTACCAGATACTGTAGTATGTTGTACCAGTGACAGCAGTGTTCTATGATGGTCTGACCCTAGACGCCCCTGTATAAAACCTGCTTGGGAAGGGTGGATCAGATCACTCATAAGATGCTCTAGTCTACTGGCAAGAAGCCTAGCCAGGATTTTAGCGTCCACATTAATAAGGGATATAGGGTGGTAGCTAGCTGGGAGTAAAGGATCCTTCCCCTTTTTTGGCAGCACTGTGATAGTAGCCTCCCTCAGGGATGGAGAGAGAAAACCCATCTGTAATGAATGACGGAACATTCTAGTCAGGTAAGGGGCCAAATTAATTCCCTTTAATTTGTAAAAATCCACTGGGAGGCCATCCTTACCTGGGGCTTTCCAAGAATTCAGGGATACAATGGCCTGCTCCACCTCTGCCTCGGTAATAGGCGCCTCCAATAGTCTAGCATCAGAAGCTGCTAGCCGGGGAATAGGGAGTTCCCGCAGAAATTTTTGAATACTCGGGGGGTTAGGGGGGGAAACAGAATATAGAGCCCCATAAAACTGAGCCATGGTTTTCTTTATCCCCTTATGACAGTAGGTCAAGACCCCATGTATATCTTTCAGTGCATGAATAGTATGAGATGCCTGTTGTTGCTTAAGTCAATAAGCCAGAAGTTTACTAGCTTCCCCCCCTTCCCAGTAGGAATGACGCAGCTGTCTGAGATTTAATTCCACCTGTCAGGTCAAGTGGGCATTCAACAAAATCCTGGTGCTATTCAGCTGAGCTAATAAGGACTGTGAAGGAGTTGAAGACTTATATTGGGCCTCCAAAGAACCTAGCTGCTGTTCTAAAGCCCTTTGGTCAGATTTATGCCGCTTCCACCTAGCAGAGGCGTAAGCAATAATTCTGCCCCGAATGGTGGCCTTAAAGGCCTCCAAAAGTGTTGAATTGTTCACTTCCCCATTATCATTGGACTCCCAGTAATTCTGTAACACAGGCCACAGCCAGCAAGAAAAATCAACATCCTCGATTAACAGGGGATCCAACCACCATATGGGGGTAGGGGTGGGGTCAGCGCCCAATTGGATCCTGAACTCTATGGGAGCGTGGTCTGAGACAAAAATGGAGTGCATATCAGTGCTGGTAACCATCTCATATAGGCCTGATGAGAGGAGCCAGAAATCAATCCTGCTAGAAGATCCATAGACCTGGGAGTAGCAGGAGTAATCATAAACCCCTGGGTGCATAGTTCTCCAAACATCCAGCAAAGTATGCTCTGACATTAGTGCCTGAACCACTTTGAGCACCTGCCTGTGAGGTTCAAGAGTTTTGTTGCTTCTATCAATGGCAAAGTCTAAAACTAAGTTAAAGTCCCCCCCATGACTACCGGAGCATTGACACCATTGAAATCGGTAAGGGCCTGGTTCAAACTGAAAAAGAACTGAGGGCAATCTTGATTGGGGGTGTAGAGGTTAGCAAGAATCAAAGAACCTTCGGGAGTCTCTAACTCAGCCAGGAGCCATCATCCCTCTTTATCCGGTTTATGACACTTCACTTTCCACCCCAGGTTTTTATGAAGTAAAATAGAGACTCCCCTCTTATGTCCCTTAGCTGCACTATGGAGCGCCACACCAACCCAGTCCCACTTGAGCTTCATAGCCTCACATGAGGACAGTCTTGTCTCTTGGAGAAACACCATAGGCTGCAATTTCTTTAAGTGGAGCAAAACTTTTTTACACTTAACTGGTGAATTGAGCCCCCTCATATTCCAAGAGACAAATCTAGTCCCCATGTGTCCAATGAGCTAACATGGCTGAAGGGAGATACAGGAGGAAGCCCCACCCAAGTGCACTGTGCCCCATAGACCCAGACCCCCTATCCACTCCTATAGTAGCAAAAGTAGCCCTAGGATTCAGATTGCCATAAAAATACATAAAACAGCATTGTACAACAATATGTCCATGGACAACAAGTGCCCTCAACAAGCAGAAAAATAACCTATTGGTAACTGTCCAGAAAACACCCATACCCTGAACCCACCCCCACCCACTACCCGAACCCATACACAGTTCCATCACAGACCAGCAACCGCTGAGCATATTGACCCACCAGAGGCCCAGATACCAGCGGAGGTCACTGGGGGTAGTGTAGCCAGAGACTACACTAAATAAAGGACTCTCTGAATCTGAGATCACCCACTCCCGACCCCCTAGCATCAATTGAGTCCTCCTACCCACAAGACACTACTAGAGAGAGAGAGAGAAAAAAAAACACACGAGATGCCCCCAGCTCCCCGCACAGGGGGCCAGGCAGTGAGACAGTCATTATTAACATCGGTTAGTCCGCACACAAGATTGGATATTCCACATATGAGGGAGTGCACTCAGCAGTCCAAGTGAGGTCCTTCACTGTCCTGATCCAGAAAACCGAAGAGATACCAGATAGTGAAAAGGCTCTCCTTTTAACCAACTTCAATTAGGGGGAAAGAAGGGGACAAGAAGGAGATCAAGGTGGAGCAGCTTAATAGCAGACTTATATCACCGGGTCATCCTAGGTGGCATAAGGCAGTCCAAAGGAAGGGCTGCAGAGAGATGAACTGGGGGAGCTTCAGCCCACGGCCACCTTACCTGGGAGCACTTCTTCCATGGATTTACAGTCCTGCTGATTGTTCAGGCTTTGTGGAGTGTCCCCAGAGGGGTCTTGAACCTCTGGCTTAGAAGTAATCCTGAGAGCTTTGGACCCAGTGGCCCAAGAGGGAGAAGACCGGGGGGGGCAAGGGGGAGGTAGCCAGGGAGCCTTCCATTGGCAGATCCATCAGCGGCAGAAATTTATTGTTACTCATATCTGGCTTATAAGAGTCCTGAGAGGCCGATGACTCCGAGCTTCTACTGTCGCTCCTTGACCAGAGATGAGGAGTCTTATCAATGTGCAGCCCCTCGTGCCTTTGTTGTCTCCTGTTCCTACATTTACCACTACCACCCAAGGGCTTAGATAGAGATGGAGATGGGTAGTTGTGGGTACCCTGGGTCAAGCTGTGAATCTGGGGATTATGGCCCGGATCCTGTGGCGTCACTTCCATCGGCATGAGCCTATTACGAGGAACCAGTGAGCCAGAGGGTTCGCACAGATGGCCCCAGGACAGTTTGGGGGCCTGCTCCGAGAGGAACTGCTCCGCAGCAGTGGGGTTGTCAAAGATTCTGGGATCCCCATTGTAAATGATTTTAAGCGAAGCTGGGTATGGCAGGGAATATTCGAGCCCCAATTCAGCACAGGCTCTGCGGACAGCGGTGAAGGCCCGATGTCTATTTGTAACCTCCTTAGAGTAGTCAGCAAAAATCTGTATTCTATGTCCTTTCCAACGTAACTCCTTTTTGGTACGTGCCAATTTAGTAATCAACTCTCGATCTTAAAAATGGAGAAAGTGAGCCAGGATTGTGCTCGGGCGAGCCCCAGCCTCAGGGAGAGGCGTCAGAGTTCTATGGGCCCTGTCAATTTCAATTGGGGCCTTGTCAGGCCAGTCCAGCAATGTAGGCAACTCTTTCTATAGAAAACCGATGGTGTCAGTTCCCTCACACCCCTCTGGGAAGCCCACTATCCGCAAATTATTGTGATGACTCCAATTCTCCAAATCCTCCACCCTGCCCCAAAGTAGCTGAATAAGGCGCTCCTGTTCCTGGAGCCGAGTGCTCACTTTATGCCATCCATCCTCTGCTTCAGCCAATCTATGCTCAGTGATACATGCCCGTTGAGCCAAATCAGCAATATCAGTCGCATTCTGCTTAGCCGCCATATCCAGTTTGTCCATTCATTGTAAAATCTCTAAGAACATTTGGCAGATTTGGGGCATATCACCCTGGTGCTGGTTAGTCTGAGTTACCGACTCCATCTAATCGAGCAGTAGGCCTTGTTCTTCGAACCCCAGACAATGGAGAGAGATAACCATGAACCAGGCTGGCTGAAAATGAAAAACCTCAAATCTCACCATACATGAATTACCCGGGCATAAGTACCAAACAAATCACGCCGAGTTAGGTAGAAGAACTGCGGATAAACAGGCGGATTATCAGGGGATAGGCAGGAGCTCAGAGCTCAAGCATCCATTCGGCTATGGTGGTAGCCACGCCCCCTTGAGCACCACTTCCTAGTGCACACTCATTTTGGAATAACAACCTGAATCTATGCATCACCTGTTTTTTGAGTGCCCTTTTATTATTGATTTTTGGAACCTTTTGTATGACAGAGGCCCGCATTTACCAAAGTGCATTGCAACTCCACAGGTTTTATACCTAGGGATCCTTCCTGGGATGGGTATCCCTTATAATAAGAGTGCCCTTAGACCTTTAACTGCATGTTTAAAATATTGGATATGGCAAGCAACATGCAAATTTACTCTACAACAAATAGTTTGGTCTCCTGAACAACTTTTTCAAGCCTGACAAGAAAATATAGTTTCCATTATACAGCGAGAACGAAGATTAAATGTACAAAACTTACAGGCATACTGGGTAGGCCTAGACTGGCTGTGAGGGTAAACTACAGCTAACAGTTCATATCATAGGGTAATACCTATCTAATCCAGTAGGTGATTAGTTGCAGCTTGATTCTTTTAAGATGGGGTGATGTCTTTGTAGAAGGTATACATTAAGTTTTTAAACCTTGTATTTAGCTTCCCCAGGGGCTTTCCAGGATTTTAGGAAATTGCCAGTCTTGGGTTATGATGGGGTCTTATGAGATTTACTGTAAGTTCAAGGTATCATTAAATATGTCCTTATAGGCTGTTTGTAATTAAATCATACTGTTTGGGTGTTCTGCGCTATTCCTTTACTTCATGTATGAGAGAAAAAGAACTGTGAATCCCTACATTAACTTTTCTGTAATATATAGATTTTTCTACAATTATATTATTCATCACCATCGGGAAGTAAAATGGACAAGATACTTTAAGTGCTTATTTAATTTTTAGTCTTTATGTTTTATATGTACTTTGTAAATTTGGAATGCCAGACTATAATAGTTGTCTGATTTACTTCAGATTCATGTCTTATTTGCAGTGATGGAATATTGTTTTTTTAATTTTAAGTTTATACTTGCAAATGAAAATCTCCCTACTCCTTTAATGGGGGGGGGGGGCAGTCTATGTTAGCTTTATGATTCCCCTTTTGGACACTAAATTTGTATCCAATAGCAAATGTATGACTGGAATTGATTTGTACATTAATTTATGTGAATTAACACTGTTCATAAACATGTGTTTATTAAAAAAGGAAACTCCCCTGCTCTTCTAGTAAGGGGTATTTATAATATGAGTTTAATTTTGGTCAGAAAATATTTATTTTTACAAGTACACCAGAACAAGTATGATTGTAATATTTACTGAAATTGGTGTGATTTGTAAAATTTATGTGAATTCACACTGTCTTGTATTTACTGGCTATTGGAATGGTTATATTAATAGGAATTATTTATGTTTTGCAATAATGTATGATGTAATACTTATTTAAGTTTTTTATTTGTTTTCATTATGATTTTGTATGAAGTAATACATTTCTGTATATTTTATTTTGAGTTTTGAATAACAATTCCCCTACTCTATAAGTAGGAGGAACACTTGGCCATCTGTTTCCAAGATGGCCACTCCTTTGGAGACTGGCAAGATGGCTGCTCAGGCAGCAGAAGGTTTTGGAGTTGGAATCAGAATTGGAACTACAGAAGGAACTCATTGTGAGACTATGGAGATTACTGAAGACAATAACAAATATGGGCCAGAAATTGTCATGGAAATTGTGGAAGCAAGCACCACTGAGTTAATACCTTTAACAAACACTCAACAGCGTACCACAGTTACAAATGATAAAACATCTGAAATAAGTGTCTTTCAATGCCCTACAGCAGAAGAACTATCTAAAAGGCAACCTAAAGGAGAAATCCTAAGGGCCACTAATAGGCAGCAGGAGACTAGACCCATCAGGAAACTTTTGGAAGCTAAACAAAGGAGAGATAAGCTGCTGAAACTGTTAGCAGAGGAAGAATAATAAATAAATAAAGATTGATTGATTGATTGATTGAAGAAAAAGTACTACAGCACCTGAAAACTAGTGAAGGCGATGTTCCAACAGCAAAGTTGGAAGCCAGGAAAGAAAAACATGCACAGAGTACATCTCCAGGTCAGAGTGATTCACCAAATACAGTTCAGTCGACATGATCCCCAGACAAGGCTCTCCTTGATGTGGGCTGGAAAAAAGCCACAAACAGGTCAGGATGGGTTTCTGACTCAATCCCCACTGCTGTGGAGCTCTTTAATCTACCTAACACATCGGAACATCCTACTGGTACAGTGCATAAATTTTTGAACCTGTTTGTTATGATTCCACTGAAGTTGATATTTCCATGGCAACACAAAATGGCAGATCCAGAGCGATCACTCCCAAAAACATGCAAACCAGCAAACACAGTTCAGAGAACCCAGACTCAAACATGCTCCCAAGCACAGGCAGAAAAAGTAGTCAATAGTTAAAGCGAGTAGAAAACCCAGCACAAATTGAAACCAATAGTTGAACATACTTCTGAACAAAAAAAATAACTTACAGCACATTAATCCAGTTACTCAAAAATCATCTTAAGTGGAAATTATGGACAAGCAAATGCATATATTGCAGACAAATTTGCCAAGCAGTGTAAACCCACAATCATCTATTAGCAAGCAGGATAACGCCCCCAAACAAAATGACTCTCCGGACCCCACATCAAGTAATCATAAAGAAAAAGGTCCCCCACCATGAGCATTTAAACTATCAGATTTTTTTTCCAACCTAGGCAAACTGGCAAAAAGAAAGAAGTCAGTTCAAATAAAATACAGGGGAGGTTTGGAGGAACAGCCTGATCAGGTTTACATAGTGAGGAGGCTATTAAAGGACACCATGCACTTTACAGCCACAGATATCTTTGCCCTCATCCACACTTCAGGAGACACACAGTTCAACATCAGCTTTCAGATACCTGTACTTCTGGACAGATTTTGGCTTAAATACCAGAACCTAAAACATACTCCCATCTGGACACCCTTCCTAGTTATCCTCCTCACTAAGCCCACAAGGAAAACAGTTACGATTCTTTAAAAAAATGAATGTGCGGATCTTTCAGACATTTTACAATGGATGAAACAAAGGGTTGAGGCAACTGAATGCCCACAACCAATTCTGGATTCCGAAAATATCTGGACAGGGGGTTGGCACATCAAAGTAAAGATAAAGAATAATGCAACTGGCTTGTAAAACCTCCCCAGCAGTTTTTATATAGGGAGGGACAGGATTCTGTTTTTATGCCGTGCAGCCAAAGGCATGCCACAGATGTGGATCTCTTTCCCACCCGAGTAATGCTTCTGGATCTGAGTAATGCCTGTGATACAGTTGTCTGTGACTTTTTCTCAGGTGTGGGCCACTCAAACCATTTCTGTCCCAATCCTCTTAGATGCAATTTGTGTGATGAATACAGGCATTCATACAAACAGTGCCTGTGGGCCGCCCATAATCGTGGATCCTACTATGACCAAGAAGATATTGTTTTTGAAGCCCAGAAAAAGAAAGAAGCTGAACAATCTAGACCACCATCTCTGGCCAGCACAAACAAAACCCCCAGGAAAACACCAAAAAAAAGTGCTGAAAGAGAAAAAGATGCAGATTTTGGGGATAACACTGCAACAGAAAAAACAATCAACACCTCCACCCCAATCAGACCTGCAAGAGATGCCCCCCTCCTATTCCACAAGATGATTTTACAGTAGTAGGAGGGAAGAGGAAATCCAAGCACCAGCCCCTGAAACCAAAGGTGTCCAGACATAGCTCAGTGGTAACTAGAAACAGCTATTCTGCACTGGCCAATACCAATGGAGATGAGGGTGAAGATTCAGACATTTCATCTATAAAATCCTCCCAGAGGGAGGCCTCAGACATGGAAGGCAAACCTGCCAAAAAAGAAAAAATATTTAAAAGAACTAGAAAGAAAAATAAAACTGAAGTAGTAATTTTGTTATGCAATTGTCCTTAAATTTCTTTTGAATGACATCTAACCTACACATTATTTCACTGAATGTAAACAGTATTAGGAATTTTGTTTGTAGGCAAATGCTTTTATCATCCTTAAACTTAACCAAAGCTGATGTCATTCTTTTACAGGACACAAGATTAAAAACAAATAATGACATAATTAAAACCCAGAAGTTATGGCCATGGAGACCATCAATATGGTCCTTGGGGGAGGCTGTTTGCTCAGGGGTGGGTATTCTATTTCCATATCAGGTGCACATTCAAAGAATTATTGACATTGAACCAGGAAGATTGCTTTTTTTGCATATAGTACTTAGAAACATAGCCATAAGACTTGGTGTAGTATACACACCACAAACAAAAATGGAGAGAGTAACACTTTTTAGGAAAATGCAGCCATACCTACAAACTGCATGAATTATCATTTTGGGAGGTGATTTCAACTGCCCTATAGAACTAAAAGATAAAACAGGGACCATCAAAAAATTATTTTGCAACACAAATGCCTTACAAAACATACTTACTATAATAAACATGAAAGACACCTATAGATGCATCTACAAAGAAGGTGGCTACACATACATTAGAAATGCCATTTCCACCAGAATAGAGTATATCTTTATTTCTCAGTGGGGCTATATCACAAGGGCAAATACCCAGGCCAATGGAATTTCAGACCATATGGAAATACATATTCACATTAACCTTTTTAATTCAATAAAGTTAGGATGAGGTATCTGGAAACTGAATACCTCCCTCTTGGAAGAAGGAGTCATCTACAAAGACTGCCAACATTTTTTAAAGGCCAGACTGCCTATCTCTGTTTTTTGACGATTCCATCCCAGAGTGGTGGAAGGAAACAAAACAAGAATTAAGAATATTCTTTCAGCAGAAAGAGAAAAAGAAAACCACAGTAGAATATTTCAAATATTTACAACAGAGCGCATAACTGTTTAAATTAATATCCTTATAGGCAACAGAGAAGCGTTCATGTAAATCACAAATAGAACACATTAAAACAGAAATGAAGACATTTCTATATGATAGGGCAAAAACACTGCCCCTAGAGCAACAATTTGATACACATTTAAAAAAAGGTTTGGTCAATGTTTTTAAAGTGATTAGGAGTGGAATAAAAACAAAACTATTTATGACATAAAAACAGAAGAAGGCATTCATCTCACCCAAAGTCAAGAAATTTTAAGTTATATACAGGACTGAAAAGAACAGAAAACCCCCAAACCCCAGCCCTTGAGGCACAGTTTCCCACACTAAGCCCTCAAACGTTAAGAAAAAAAGAATATAAACTTTTGATACAGCCCATACTCCTTTCAGAAATAGAGGATGCTATTACATTTCTCCCTTTAAATAAAGTACCACGACCAGATGGACTGAGTTCAGAATTTTATAAGAAATTTACTGACATTCTAAAACCCATACTTAAGGAATTATTCTCAGAATTGTTGGAAACAAACAGTGAATGGCTACAGGCCACAATTATATTACTGTACAAAAAATGATAACACAGAATAAAAAAAATTGAAGGCCAATATCCTTGTTAAATACTGACCAAACAATTCTCACAAAAATCCTAACTAAACGTATTTCCTTAGTCACCCTAAAACTTGTATCAAAGGCACAGACTTTGTGCGATTCCTGGAAAAAACATTATAGACAATCTCATCCAAATAAGGGAACTGGTGGAGAAAGGTATGCAGGATAAATTCAAATGCTTTTTATTTTCCATTGATCAAGAAAAAACTTTTGACGGGATATCCCATGACTTCCTTTATAGGGCATTACAGTTCCATGGTATACCGGAAAAATGTATTGGCTGGATCAGAATGATTTATCAGAAAGCCACTTTTAGGTTAGTAATAAATGGGTTTTTAGGAAAAAGAAATTGGACAGTGCAGAGGGGGTGCCCCCTTAGCCCTATACTGTACATCCTGGCTGTAGACATACTAATATAAAAATAAACACATCCACAGACATTAGAGGTATTTACATTAAAGAAAGAACACAACCTATAAAGGTTTTAGCATATGCAGATGACATTTGTCTGTTCTTACAGAATGAGGTATCTGGACTTGCAGCAAGTCAATCACTAGAGGATTTTTCAAATGCATCAAATGCAAAAATTAATTTACAAAAAAGTAAAGAAACCCTGTTAGGCCAAAGGGGAGACAACATGCAGGCCATAGCAGGTATTTCTATTGTATCAGGAGACCTAAAAATACTGGGAATAACATTTGGGGTGCCAAATACAGAGAAAGTAAACTGGGAGCAAACAATTATTGAAGGGCCAGTATTAAAAAATAAATGGAGCAATATGCAAATTTCTAAACAAAAAAGGGTACTACTAATAAAAACATTATTACTCCTTATTTTTTATATCTTTCAGCCATTTTTCCATCCCCAGAAGACCTTGACACCAGAATATATAGCCTTTCTTTTCAAGGCCTATGGGGAAGCAGGATCAATCCAATTAAAAGGAACTACATATATCTATCTAAAAAAAAGGGGAGGTTTGGGTATGATATATAGAATTTGACGGCAGATAAGGACTGCTTGGCCCACCAGTCTGCCCATTTCCCTACCTAATGGATAAGCTGCAGACCCTAGTTAACCAGCAGCCTACTTCTTCCTACCCCCACCCCTTAGAATTGCCTTATGACTGTCCCATGCATGCTTGAATTCCACCACTGTTTTTGACTCCATAACCTCCTCCGGAAGGCGGTTCCAAGCATCCACAACCCTCTCTGTGAAAAAAGACTTCCTTAAATTACCTCTGAGCTGCCCCCATCTTAAAATTGTTCCCCATGTTCTTGCACACCTCTTTTTTTGAAAGATGCTACCCTCTTGGACTTTGTTGATTCCCTTGAGGTACTTGAAAGTTTCTATCATGTCCCCCCTTCCCTCCTTTCCTTGAGGCTATACATATTAAGCTCCTTTAGTCTCTCTTCATATGTCTTCCGGTGCAGACCCTGCACCATTTTAGTTGCCCTCGTCTGGACAGCTTCCATCCTGTCTATGTCTTTGCAGAGACTGGGTCTCCAGAACTGCACACAGTACTCCAGATGGGGTCTCACCAGCTGTCTGTACAGAGGGATAATAACTTCCTGTTTTCTACTGGTGATGCCTCTCCCTATGCATCCCAGTATCCCCCCAGCCCTCCTTGTTGCCCTCTCACATTGCTTGCCCACCTTTAGGTCATCTGATATGACTACCCTCAGGTCCCTTTCCATTTTTGTTGTTGTTAGTATCTCACCCCCCATTGTGTACTCTTCCCCTGGGTTTTTGTTTCCCAGGTGCATTACCTTGCACTTCTTAGCATTGAATCTAAGCTGCCATACATTTGACCATTCCTCTAACATTGCCAAGTCCCTTCTCATCCTTTCCACCCCATCTTGTGCATCAACTCTGTTGCAGATCTTTGTGTCATCTGCAAAGAGACATACTTTTCCTTCCAGTCCCCTCTGCAATGTCGCTTATAAAGACATTGAAGAGGACCGGTCCTAATTCTGAACCCTGCAGTACCCCACTAGTAACCCCCCTTTCTTCAGAGTGGACTCCATTTACTATTACTCTCTGTGTCCTATTCTCCAGCCAATTCTTTACCCAGGCTGTCATCTTGGGACCCACTCCCAAGCTGGCTAACTTGTATATTAATCTTTTGTGTGGGACTGTGTCAAATGCCTTGCTAAAGTCTAGGTAGGCCATGTCCACAGCCCCTCCCTGATCTACTACTTTGGTCACCCAGTCAAATAAATCTATCAGATTCATCTGGCATGACCTTCCTACTGTGAATCCATGCTGCCTTGGATCCTGTGCCCCTCTGGCCTCTAGATACTCAACAATTCTTTCCTTCAGAAGTGATTCCATCATTTTCCCTATCACTGAGGTTAAACTAACAGGTCTGTAGTTTCCTGCTTCTGCCTTGCTCCCACTTTTGTGAAGGGGAATCACATCTGCCCTCCTCCAGTCCTTGGGTACCACCCCATCCTCCCATGATTTGTTAAAGAGGGTTGTCAGTGGTGTCACTAGTTCTACCCTTAGTTCTTTTAGAATTCTGGGATAAATCCCATCAGGCCCCACTGCTTTGTCCACCTTCAGTTTTAAGAGTTCTTTCAGAACCCTTTCTTCTGTAAATGGGCTGGTAGCAACTTCTGTATCCAGAGTGTTTCTACTGTTTGTTTTAGGTACCTCCCCCTCTTCATTTGTAAATACTGAGCAAAAATATTTGTTTAGTATCTCTTCCTTTTCACAGTCACCCTCTGCCCACCCCTTCCCCTTTATTAAGCCTCACTATCCCTCTCTTGGTCTTCCTTCATTCCCTGGTGTAACTATAAAAGGTTTTATTCCCCTTCTTAACTGAGTTGGCTATCTTTTCCTCAGTTTGGGCCTTTGCTGTTCTGACTGCCTTCCCAGCTTCCTTTTGCTTTGACTGATGCAGTTCTCTGTCCTGCTCCCTCTGTGATTCCTTGTAATTCCTGAATGCTTTCTTTTTCTCTTGAACCTTCACTGCCACTTCCTTTGAGAACCATAGTGGTTTCTTACATCATTTTGTTTTGTTTATTTGTTTCACACAAAGGCTTTTTACTGATGGCAGTTTTTATTATTCCCCATTGTTCTTCCACCCCTCCTTCCTGCCCATTTGCTAGTGCATTCCTTAGGCGCTCACCCATTTTGGCAAAGTCAGCCCTCCTAAAGTCCAGTACTTTTGCCTTTGTATGCCTTGACTCTATTGCTGTGTTTATTGTGAACCATACTGTTCGATGGTTGCTAGTTCCCAGATGGCTACCCACTTCTACATCTGTGATCCTCTCTCCATCTCCATTTGAGAGAACCAGGTCTAAGATTGCTCCCTCTTGAGTGGGTTCCAATACTAGTTGTCTAAGGCATGCTTTCTTTTATACAAATGTGTTCTGTTATAGCATAAGGCATGTCTTATTACCAAATGGGAAGGACTAGCAGGATTAGATAAAAATGGATCTTAATGGAATTATTGACCTATGGAAAGACGGTAAAACATACTTCCATCAAATCTGGAGGAAGACACAGATACCTTTATATTTTATGTATTGCTTTAAAAAATAAAACATTTGAAACTCACCACTGAAATAATCACATCACACCCCAAAAAGGTAATCTATCAACAAATAATCGACAAACATTTTCTGACCAGCTAATTTTCTCAAATGGGTCTCAGACAGATGTAGTGCTAACCTTAGGCATGCTTAACAACCCTAGATTACCAGAATTCCTCTGGGAAAATACTTGACTGTCATGTTATGGGAGGTTAGGAGTCCAAGATAACCATAAACATAAGCAGATCTCAGAATGATTTTGCCCAAGAGACACTTCCAATAATAATTTTGAAACACAATCCCACCTTTTTTTTTGAATGTTGCTTTGCACAATCCTTTTGGAAGTTATTGAGTAAAATGCTACATAAACCAGAATACCAACTGATAGATTATCACACAATGGTACTAGGTATATATAAAGGTCCTTGGTTAAAATATCACCCCAGCACCCTATGCATTATAACAAGTGTATTAAAATACTATTTATGGATAGCACACTGCAAATGGGTATTGCAGCAAACTTACTGGACACAAATGGAAGTCTTCCAGAAAGTAAAAGCAAGGAAGGAATCTCTTCATGCGAAGGACATTGCCAATCGGACAAGCAAACAAGTGACTGTTCTCTGGGAAAACTGTGAAAATCGGTGGTATCATCCACCTTGAAGAGTAAATTTCTTCTGTTTTCTTCAGTATAAATTAACAAGGTATGATTCAAGATATGAAGAAAGTATTTTTTTATAGAACATATTCATTGTTTTCCTTGTTTTTTTCATGTACCATATGTTTCAAAAGTATTGTACAAGCTTTATTTTGTCCTAATAAAAATTCCACTACTCTCCTGTAGTGGGACCTCATGTTGGATTGTGCGTGCAATCATTCTGAGTCAGAGAGGAGATGAGTGCAGACATCCAGGACGCTGGAGCTGAGGTCTCTGCTCCAACCATCATACCTGTAGAGACCAGTGATTGTAGAAATGAAGTGACTCAAAAAGGAGAGAAGGAGAGTGCATATAATGTGCAAGAAAGCCAGATAAAGCAACCAGATAAAATGGAGGCAGTGACTGCTATGGAGAAAGGAAAATCTCGCAGTAAGTCTTCCAAAAGTGCTAAGATTTTACACGATATATAGAAAAAGAAGAAAGCTATTTAAAAAAAGGAAAAATGCAAGTTTTAAAAGAGCTGTCACAAGAGAGAGAGAGGCAGAAAGTGACCTGGAAGTGGCATGTCAAAATCAGCTGGGGAAAGCTGATGTGGCACAAAACAAACAGGTCACACCTAGTAAATCAGAGAACCAAGGGAAAAAAAAACAAAAGAAACAACTCTGAAAGGAATTGTAAAAATGGGTCATAAAAGACTTGGCCTAAGAAGAGTTGGAAATGAGCTTTTAAAACAAAGCACAGAAAGTAAAATTAAGGAAGCTGAAACAAGCTTAGATCTTAAAGGAAATGACCAGATAACAATAAATACAAATAAAGGCTCCCCAGAAAGAAAATAAAGAGTTAAGTGAAGGAAAAAAGCAACAGTAATTGATGATACCCCAGAATGGGTCACTGAGGCCCTCCTGGAGGTGGAATGGAAAAAACTGGAAGATGTGAAGGGCTAGTACCCAAACAGGCTGAGCACCTCAGAGTAAAGCAGTCACACAGATGAAGACAGGGTTTATGGAAAAAAATAAGTCAGGAAGCATCTAAGAATACTGATGATGATAATATGGATGAAACAAAAGAAATATTAGAATATGAGAGCAAGGACTCCATGGATTTAGAACAAAAAAATATTTTAACTGATAAAGAAGAAGATGACAGAGGAAAAAAGGCTTGGGGTGAGAATACTAAAGAGAAATTATTTCCTGAGCCACCATTACAGCAGACAAAAAGAAGAAATGCCGTAAGATTAAGGTTTAAGGGTCCAGCTGCAGATGCCCCAGACAGGATTTTCATTGGGAGGCAACTTTTAAAACAAAGTATGAAATACTTTCCATACAAAATATATGCATCAGTTCATGTACCAGGGAGTGTGGAGCATGACGTCAATTTTAAACATCCAGGAGGGCTCTGGAAAATATATCACCAAGTTAAAAATATGCCACTATGGAGTCAATTCATTGTGATACCTTTAACAAAACCAGCTTTCAGAATTGTCACTCTATTATTTAGGAATGAAGGAGTCAATGTATCTGACATAACTTTTTGGTTAAAACAAAGATGTGGAGTCCATGGCCCTCCAGAACCTATTCTAGATGAGGAATGCCTCTGGATGGGCAGCTGGAAATATAAAATAACTCTCAAATAGTTTGAAGGAGAAATACAACACTTGGCAAGCTGTTTTTATCTTGAACGGGATCGTGGAGTTGTATTTTATGCAGGGCAACCTAAGGCCTGCTACAAATGCATAGAAGAAGGACATTTAAGTAATGCGTGTGGACAGATAAAATGTGGAATCTGTGAATCTATCAGACACCAGGGGGCAGAATGTGAAAGAAAAGTAAAGTGTAGTCTTTGCAAGGAAGAAGGACATTTTTCTTTCATTGCCCATGGGTGACCTATAATAGCCCCAAACCTGGGGTATCAACAGAGCAAGATGTATATCTTGCACTGGCTCAAAAAGAAAAAAGAAAAGAGGACAAAATAGTTTATGAGACTAGAAATAAAGAGCCAGAAAGTCAGGAACCACAAGGAAGTATTCGAGAAAGTAGCTCAGCTGCCCCCTACCCTCAAAGACCCCAAAATATGGGAAATGGATTGCTTAGAGAAAAAGAGAGAGAAGAAGTTGGAGGGAACAAGTCTAGGAAAAAGTCTAGCAAACACAAAGAAGGAAAGGATATGGTATCAAAATTTACCATGGTAACCAGGTCAAATAAGAAAAGATACACTAGAAACATGATAAATAAAACAACAGAGAGAGAGACATAGAAGGTACAGAGATTTCAAACAGATATACAATATTTCAAGATAATGAATAGGAGTCAATGGAAGAAGAAACAGTTTCCTCATGCCTAGAGCCATCAGAGTCAGAAGAATCAGAAGATGGGGGCACAACTGCAGGTAAAGCAAATCAAGGCAGCAGGTAAAGCAAATAGGATGCTAGGATGCATAGGCAGGGGCATCACCAGCAGGAAAAGGGAGGTCATAATTCCACTATACAAGACACTAGTGAGGCCCCACCTGGAGTACAGTGTACAGTTCTGGAGACCTTACCTACGTAAGGACATAGACAGGGTAGAGAAGGTTCAGAGGAGGGCAGCAAAGATGGTGCATGGATTGCATCACAAGTCCTATAAGGACAGGTTGAAGGAACTGAACATGTACTCCCTGGAGGAGAGGCGGGAGAGAGGGGATATGATAGAGACATACAAGTATCTTACAGGGAGGAATAGGGTGCAGGAATACACTATTTTTAAGTAAAAAAGATGTTCCAGGACTAGAGGGCATGGGATGAAGTTGGAGGGAGGACAATTCAGAGGAAACGTGAGGAAGAATTTCTTAACAGAACGGGTGGTGGACAAGTGGAACACACTGCCAGAGGAAGTGGTGGGGGTTGAAACAATCATGGGATTTAAGAATGCATGGGACAGACATAAAGGAATTCTGGAGGTCAGGGGTAAGGGGCAACAGACTTCTAGGAAAGCATAAACTGAACTTAGAAGCTCAAATGGGCAGACTGGGTGGGCCATAGGCCCTTATCTGCCAACACTGTCTATGTATCTATGAATCTATGTAACTGAAACACAAGTGTCAAAAAACAGAAAAAAGAAAAGAACACCTAACAAGAGTAGGGAAGGACAATGGAAAAATAATAATGTGGACACTATGTTGCTTAACCTTAAATGTAAATAGTTTGATGTGTAAATGGAAAAAGCAGACTTTTCAAATTTTAAGTGAGCTAAAATGTGATTTAGCAATTTTGCAGGGCACAAGAGTGCATACTGTGGAAGAAATTAATCAAGCACTGAAGGACTGGATGTTTAGGGGTAGGAATTGTGTTTTATACAAAATAAGTTAAAATGCTAAAAATAATAGATTTAATACCAGGGAGATTATTAACTGTAGATGTGTTTATCAAAGATGTGGCAGTAAGAATAATTAACATGTATAATCCACAAAAAAGGCTGAAAGGAGTAGAGTCATGGAATTAATAGAACCTTACATACACACCTCCAGATTAGTTTTATGGGGAGGGGATTTTAATTGTGGAATAAGTTAGGAAGATTGGGGTAGAAAAACTAGGAAAGAGTTTTGTGATACTCATAACTTAAAAGAAATGTTAAAAAAGGTGGTTTAGTAGATGCATATAAAATAAACAACAAAACAATAAAGCACACTTTTCTTAAAGGCATAATATTAACTAACATTGATTTTTGGATTATCCCAAAAAAATCAAAATTAGAAGAGGTTTCAGTGGTGCCAGTAGACATCTCTGACCATATGGGGTAAAATTAGTGACAGATGTGGGGAAACAAATGTTTTTTGGGAGAGGATATTGGTGAATGAATACAGAGAGGCTCCAAGATGAAAAATGTCACAATAACATAATGGAATTGTTTTTAGCAAGAGAATCAGTTAAGGAACTGTATGAATCGGACCTAGAGTGGTGGGAAGATACAAAGAATGATAAAAAAAAAAAACTGATGATGAAAGAATCACAAAAAGTAGAATTAACAAACTATAAGAAATATTTAAACTTAAGGGCACAATTGTATAAATTGCTTTCTCACCAGGTTAAATATAGTGAATATTTCAGAAAAAAATGAAGAAATTAAAAGATTAATGTGGAACTTTCAATACAATAGATCTAAATCTTTAATAATGGAACAGAAGTATGGAACACAAGGAACACAATTACAAATAAATCATTTTTATAGTAACAGGGATGGAGTGGAAAATAAAATATTATATGAATTAAAAGACAAATCTGGTATATTATATACAGATAGAGGGGCTATCATGTACCAGGTACAAGATTTTCTCAAAGACAAATTTCAAATGGGAAAAGGGAGAAAAGGTGACCTTTTAAATAAAATAACAATACCGAATTTAAATCTAAAAGAAGCTGAATCTTTGAATGGAGATATATAAGAAAGTGAAGTAAGAAAGGCAATTAAACAGCTCTCATCTAATACAGCTCTGGGTATTGATGGGATACCCAGTGTTTTTTATAACAAATATGTAGACCAGATACTAAAAATGCTAACTTATGTTTATAATCAGGTATTACAGGAGGGAAGGTTATCAGGGAGTATGAAAACAGGTGTAATGATTTTTTTTTATTTAAGAAAGGGGAAAGGTCACAGTTAAAATATTGGAGACCTATAAGCTTGTTAACTTCCGATTACAAAATATTGGCAAAAATATTAAACAAAAGACTAGTGACATATGCAGATCTGTTGGTACAGCAGTCCCAAACTCGTGCAATCCCAGAGTGGGACATTAGAAGTAATCTGATTTACATTAGAGAATTAGTTAATGCAACACAAAAACAGAAGTTAGAAGGGTACTTATATGCAGTTGACCAGGAGACAGCTTTTGACTCCATACAACATGAGTATATGTGGGAGGTATTGGAAAAGTATAATTTTCAGAGTAGATTGAGAAAAATGATAAACGCACTATATAATGAGGTACAGTTAAGGCCTTTGATTAATGGACATATTGGGATACCTATGTATATACATAGAGGAGTAAGACAGGGCTGTCCTCAAACCCATTACTATATGTGTTATGTTGGGACCCTATTTTAAGAAGAATAAAAGAAGAAAAAGAAATCAAAGGGGTTAAGTGGGAAGGGAAATATTTGCATAAAACATGTGCTTATGCAGATGACAGCATGATAATAGTCAAAGATCAGGAATCGGGGAAAAATGCTGGAAATATGTTCACAGTATAAAACTTACACGGGGATAAGAATTAACATGGGGAAAAGTAGAATGTATCCCTTAGGGGAATTTAGAGATGGAAAAAAAAAGGATCCCTAGATATATTTAAAGGGGAATTCAAGTTTTGTGGTGTTAATTTTAGTGGTAAAAATGCAGCTATAAGTAATTGGGAAGAGACATGCAGAATAGCAGAAGATAAAGTTAAAAGACTGAAAAACTGGAGTATGTCATAAGAATAGAGAATTTATATTTTAAAATATTTTCTTGTGCCAATTTTCCTATATATAGCTTATATATTTCCAATTCCACTCTTTTTACAAACAAAAAATCTTGGGATTTTTTTCTAATTATTATGGGACTCCAGATTAAATCCTATTAAAAGATGTCATACATACAGGCCCATAAAGGAGGGGGGTTTAAATATGATCCAGCCGATTGTTTTTTTCTTAAATATTTTTTTCTATGCCAACATAGTTCCAATATTTCAAAGGAAGGGAATGATATGGAACACTCTAGTAGAAGGTTGGGCAGAGATACTATTAGAAAATATAGGGAAAAAAGGGAACTATAAAGGGAAAACAGAAATACTGGATTATATGTAAACTGCCAGAAAGTATATGACACAATGGGGGAGTAACATTGGATAGGCTATTAATGAAAAATAGAAAACAGGGTATAATATAAGGATATAAGGATATAATGGAAAAACAACTTTTTGAAAGTCTG
Organism: Neoceratodus forsteri; assembly: GCA_016271365.2. Taxonomy (NCBI): domain Eukaryota; kingdom Metazoa; phylum Chordata; order Ceratodontiformes; family Ceratodontidae; genus Neoceratodus; species Neoceratodus forsteri. Next base: position 23,169,208 of record JADMNL010000035.1, on the reverse strand, counting down.
TTTTTTTTGCATAAAATATAATATAAAGGAAGCACACATACTAGAATGTACCTTGGAGAGGAGAATACCAAAAATAATGAAAGAATTGGTATGGCTGTGCAGTCATGGAAAGCTAAACATGAAAAGTAATCAAAAACATAAATGTAAAGAAGAAAGGATATGTTCAGTAATGAATTGCAGGTTTACTGAGGAAACTATGGAACACCTTTACTTTGTTTTGGGAAGGTTTAGCAAATTTTGGGGGATGGAAATGTTTAAAGATATAATTTATAATGTTCTAATACATGGGCAAATAATGGCTGCATGGAGTAAATGGAATAGAAATACACTATACATGATTTTTGCAGTACTAAAATGGATAATCTGGCAAGGAAGGTGTCAAAGAATTTTACAGAACAAAGAGATATCTATACAAGACATACTGTTTAAATGTCAAGCAAAATAGATAATACATATGTATGTATGTATGTATATATATATATATATATATATATATATATATATATATAATAGAATGCAACAAATTTGCCGATAAAATTACATGTGGTCTATGGAAAAACATTGAGGGAATAGGATGAAATGTTTGAGAAAAATTGTTATGTTTATCATGATGTACTATTCTATGTATGGAAAAGTTTGTTTTTCTTTTTTTAATAAAAAAATTCCCCAACTCATTTGTAGGGGGAGCACCGGCCAACAGGATGGCCACTGCAGAGAGTCCATCGGAGAGGATGAATGTTGAAGAGGCAGAGGAGCTGGTCTCCTCCCCTGCTAATCTCAACCCAGAAACTGAGCTTTATTCAATGCCAAAGGAATGGATGCAATGATACTTGCAACTACAGACAACAACGATGCAAACCCAGAGGAAAGGCAGAGAAATTTACCCACAGTTCCACTGACCAGTTCATCAGTAGCCTATACAGTACATGTGCCAGATGGAAAAATGAAGGACTTATAAGTACTGCTCTGAGAAGAGAAACCCCACTTTAAAAACAGACAAGAACAACACACTGTAATTGCTGATGCCAGGTGGCACAAACTACAGAAGGATGGGGCCCCAGTGATTGAGTCACAGCTGCCGAACTCTGCTACAGCAGCAGCAGATGCAGCACCACAGCACACATCACCAAAACTTTCAGCAACAGGTGCCAGACTTGAGAAGGAACAGAAGACCCAACCAGCATTTACTTTTGCATCAGGTACAAGTGAAGCACCTTTATTTGTATTTGCTGGTAATCTTATGAAAGCAGACTCAGGGGTCTTGGCAGGAATGGCAAAAACAGGCGTAGAACAGCCCGGCCTAAGACGAGACTCTGATGACCCATTAGTACAAAATGCTGGCAGTTCTGATAAAATACTTGGTCAGTAGACTCAGCATTACGGGCAGTGGGTTGGGAAAAATCTTCAGCAACAGGGACATGTGTATCGGGCCCTACATCTATTTTCATTGCGAATACTGATACTTCAGAGACAGGCAAAGTGACAGTACAAAAAGAACCCACTCCTGATGCAGTAGATTGGGGCTCTACTATGGATGATACAGACTCCGGCAGAATTGTACTTGATAACAATAATTCTCTTCTACATATCCCAGAGATTCTAGAACTCACTCAGAACCCCAAAATGAATGTACTCTGGGGAAAAAATCCTTAACTCAAATTAGTGAAAATCAGAGATCACAAGCAACTAGTTCACTGCAGGTGGGGCGGATTACAAGTGCCCAGCCTACGAGAGCTGAAGCTTGCCCTCACCCTGCATCTACAAATGACCCTAGTATTTCAAATCATACTAGATCTTATGCTTCATTATTTAGGGCCCCAGTTTACCCGGCAAAAGCACACAATGCCATCAGATTGATATATAAAGGTGGTCTGGAAAGGTTCCCAGACTGCAAGTATGTTGCAAGATCGCTTTTGAAAGAATCCATGCATTTTACCTCGACTGAGGTATTCGCCCTTATTCATGTGTCAGAAGAACCAGTCTTTGACATATGTTTTAAACTGGGAAGTGGTTTACAGAAATTTTGGACACAACACTGAACCTTAAAGCCATCATCTCTATGGCCTCCTTTTGAAGTGGTGTCACTGACGAAACCTGCTCATTGCACCATGACTGTACCTTTTTGTAATGAGGGGGTCAGTGTCACTGACCTCACCTTCTGGTTGAAACAAAGATGCACAGTACTGAGCAACCCCAAAATGATTTTTGATGAAGACTATATTTAGATTGAAGGGTGGAGGGTACAAGTAGTACTAAATACATTGGATGCAGGCCATTACATTTTCCTGTTTCTTCTTGGGAAGGGATAGAGATGTGTTGTTTTATGTGGGGCAACCAAAGGCCTGCTACCACTGTGTGTCTACCAGTCATTTAAGCAGTTTGTGTGACAGGTTAAAATGTACTAACTGTAATGAAGTAGGTCACACCTCAGGACTTTGCAGAAATTACCAGTTGTACAATCTTTGTGATACAAAGGGACACAAATACCATACCTGCCCCTCTGCAGCACACAACCAACTAGAACAGGCAGATACTGATGAACAGAGAGTTATGATTGCACTTGCACAATGAGCTAATGCTCAGCAAACAACTCCTAACCTAGGGAAACACTTTCCCCATCACCAGCCATACCTATCCAAGAGGTCACCACACCCATTGTACTACTACCACCTGACCAAGACCAAGGAGATATCCCCATGAATACAAAACACCCCAACAGTAAAAAGAAGGAACCCAGTGATATTGTGATTCCTCATAGCCAGGGTCCCTAGTGCTCTGCGGCAGAATTTTCTAATTTCTGCAGCAGGGCTCCTAGGCTTCTGTGGCAGCATTTTCTGATTTCTGCGGCATGATTTATTCATTTCTGTGGCAGAATGCAGCCCTGCTTTTGGCTAAAATATGAAGTGATGTCATTGATGACATCACCTACCAATCATAGAGGAGGGGCTTCAGGATAAACAAGATGAGTGCAGGAGCCTGGCACTACAGAAAAACTGTATATTTGAATGAAAACTCATCAAAATCAGTGAATTCTGCGGCACTATATAAATTCTGCGGCATGATGCAAATTCTGCAGAAAATTCTGCAACTGCAGAATTGCAGAATTCCATGGGCCTTGCTCATAGTGATACTGAGGACATGTCCCTTCCTCAACCCACACCCCAATCACCCAGGGAACAGACAGTAAGGAATACTAGGCACAGACATGCTTGGCAACAGCCAATCTCTAAAATACTTAAAACTTCAGAAACCACTATGAAGAATAGGTTTGCACCTTTGACAGTAAATGGAACAGCATCAGGGGATTAATCTAATGTTTCCCCAGTTTTGTCTTCCCTACCAGACCAAGGCTCAGAAATGGAGGACACCTCCCAGGAGCCCCCCCCCCGAGGTAGGGACTGGGCAGACTAGGTGGGCCAGGCAGTCCCCAGCCACCGTCTAATGCACTGTCAATGGTGCTGCCTATGTACTGTATGCTGCTTTATACAGTGCAGCTGCCTGCTGACACCCCTGCCCAGCAATGCATATGTCACTGTGGGCATCCCATGCCAGTTGTGCATAATCTGTGAGTCGCACTACAGCAATATGGTACAGTCCACCATCGGTACGCACCAGCATGATGGGGCTGTCACTCTGTACAGTGCTGCAGGCAATGCTGCCCACCATGTCATAGGCAGTGCTGTGTCCTACACCCCACTGGCCCCCATGCCACTGTACCGGCTGCAGTACACTGTATGTCAGGACCTACAGTTGGACTATTGAAGTCAGCACCACCACCAGTGCCTGTGCACTGCAACCCCTTGGAGCACAGTATACCATGTAGTTCTAAACATGCCTGCAGCTCCTACTATGCTCTTCCCAACTGACCTACAGGTGGAGCTGTGGTCAGACCCTGCTGTCCCCTGTACTTCCAGACTGACCTACAGATGGAGCTATGGGTCCCTGCATTAATGCTGGGCAAACTGCATGGAACTCAGGGCATAATGAGATGCAAATGTGGCTGTTTGCCCACTGACTGGATAAGTAGGCTAATTTGCATGTGACTTTTGAATATTTGAGTTTTGCTCAGTGCAAACATGTTAGCATTGGACAAATGGCTTAGTGCCGTGCTAGATCTGTGCAAATGGCTGTGCACCACGCCCATCACAGCATCGTGTTTAATTTCTGTTTACTGTACATTCACATGCACTGCTGCCAGCAGCTGTACTGATGCCAGTCTTTTGCTGGCACACACTTTGGCCACATATTCCACCTCTACAGTCCTTCTAGTCTCTGTGTACTGTGTTGCTGTTGTGGTTTGCACTTCCTGGTTGCTATACTCAGGGCTGTCTTATTCCACGGCTAAGTTTGCCCTGCACTCCTAGCCCAGTTTGCCCAGCTTCTTTTACATGCTATATTAAGCAGCCATTTGCTCCAGGCTATTCCTTTTGAATATAGCAGGCTTTTGTGTCTGTGCTATGTTTGCCTGCAGGGCAGGGCTGCTCTTGCCCCAGGACAAAGTTTTGAATATCTGGACCCTCCTTGATTAGTTTTTTCAGTGAAGTTAAACTGTTTTCTTTTTTTTATCCTATGGAACCTTTCATTTCACTTTCTACCTGCAATGTGAACAGTATTAAGAGTCTCAGAAAATGACAGGCTGTATACTCACATTTACAAGCATTATCAGCTGTTTTTTTCTTACAAGACACCAGGCTCCACACCATTACAGAGTTAAAGCAGACTATAGGGTATTGGCATTATAAGCCTTCTTATTGGTCTACAGGAACATACTCTTGCTCTGGGGTAGCTATTTTGTTTAAAAACATAGACATCCACTTTATAAAACTGATAGATCTGATACCAGGGTGAGCTTTAATTTTGGATATTAAAATCAAAAAGTTCCCTTTTGCCTTATCAACATCTATGCAGGACAGACAAAGACGGAACATATTGAGTTGTTTCAACAAATACAGCCTTACCTGTATTCAGCACAAGAATATAGTGCTGTGTGGGGATTTCAATTGTGGAATAAAGCTTAGAGATAGAGGGAAGACAGCTACCACAAAGAAAGTTTTTTGCGATATGACTTTTTTATAAAATATGATTAAAAATACTTCCATAAAGGGCCACTAGCTATGAGGCTTGATTATTTTTTCATTTCCCCTGCATTACGCATTAAAGAGGCAAAAATCTTGATGGCAAAATTTTCTGACTATAATATCCCGTATATTTTTTTTTGAAATTCAAGTTTATTAATTTTACAAAATGAGAAGTAACATAATCATTACATGTATTATGCCAACTGTCCATACATGGTATAAAAAAGGAAAACAACACAACCCCCAACCCCTACCCCATCCCACCCTCATCCCTCACCCCAGCCTCTCCCACCCCTCCCAGACAAAGTGTGCCAAATATCCACATAATTAAAATTACTAATAAGTTCACAGTTATTACAAAATGCAAGCCTGCCTTCAGAAGCACAAAGGGCAAAGGTAAGAGATGAGAAAGAGGAAGAAACCACATTGGGCATCAGAGGGGAAGCCAGGAGATCATTGGTGTAAGTATAGCGAATATAATTTACCCCACCTTTTATGAAACAGATCCATATGATTACGCAAACTGGCTGCCAACCTTTCCATGTTAAGGTAGGCAGAGTGCTCAGTCAGCCATTCAGAATAGGTCAGGGTCAATTGGTCTGTCCAATGCCTAAGAACTAGTCTCTTAACCGCACTGGATACAAGGGCGATATGATACCGGTGTTCAATACAGTCTATGCCAGTGTAGTCTCCTAAAATGCAAATTTCAGGAGTGAAAAAATTGGTAAGACCTAGTAGGGGATCTAGATTATCTTGGATGGCGGACCACAGCAGGGCTACCTTGTTACAATACCAGAAAATATGCAAGGGATGAGAGCACCTGGTACAAAGAGAAAGAGCAAGCTTATTGAGCCGGAAAAGTTTCTTAGGGGTATAATACATATTATTCAAAATATAGTATTGGGTAAGTTTAAGCCTATCCTGAGTGTGGTATCTGTGTAGATCCTTCCAGATATGGGACCAGTTAAGGGGAGAGTCAGGGAGTAGAGAAAGCCAGATATTAGACCCTGTGGTAGGTTTTGCAAATTTGTAATCCAGTAAAAAGGAGTATATTAACGAAATAGAATGTGGTTTAGAAGCAAGAGTAAAGATGTGAGAGAGGAAGGGGTGGACCTTGGATTCTCTAACCTGTGTGCCAAATTTTCCAACAATGAGGTGCCTTAATTGGTGTATTTTAAAAACCTTATTATTGGGAATGCCAAATTTGGCTAGGATGTCAGATGATGAGAGGAGAGATCCTTGATCATAGTAGTGTTCTAAATTAGTGTCTTTAATATGCGGGAGCCATTCAGGGGCAATCATCGAGTTGCCCAGCTTAATGTTGGGATTAAGGGTGATAGGCTGTCCCAAATCAAATTTAGGAGAGATCTTTAGAAAATGTAAACACTGAGAAAGGGATTTAAGGGATGTAAGAATTGTTTGGTCGGTTATCCACTGCGAAAGCACAGAGGTGGGAGTGTAAAAGATGGCGTAAGGATCTAACTTAGATTCCGAAAGGATCAATTTCTCGATTTGAAGCCAGATCGGGGAAAGGGGGTCGGGTTGGGTTGAGAGCCATCTCCCTAATTTGGAAAGGTGAGCGGCCCAGTAGTACAATAAGAGGTTGGGAAGTCTAAGACCCGCTTTGTCCCTGGGGAGAGATAATTTAAGGAATGAACGTCGGACTCCCTTCCCTTGCCAGACAAATTTCGAGAAAGATACGTGAAACTGTTGCAGGTAAGAGAGCGGCAACCAAAGACCTAATAGGTTAAGGGGATAAAAAATACGGGGAAGGATATTATAATATCCTGTATATACGAATTGGAAATATTAACTTGCCACCACATGGGCCAGGATACGGGAAGCTTAATTCATCCCTGTTAGCACAATCAGACACACAACAAATTTTACAATATTTCGTGCAAGCTAGAAAATCAGTGACAGTAATGTATCAAGATCCTATTTCTTGGTGGGAAGACACTATTGCAGATCTTACAAATCTCTTACGGATCCACAGTAAAACAAACCATAACAATGCCTTTTTCATATATTTACGAAACAGACAACAATTACATAAACTCTTAACATTATCAACTACCGCTAAACAGAACTTTACCCCTCAAATACAGTGCATCAAAAAACAAATGATACAGTTTCACATCCAGCAAGCACAAGGACTCCCAACATCAACAAAAAGTTCGCATACAAGGGAATAGAAGAAGATATGCCCATATGAAGGTTGCAATATTAGAAATCAACAAAAAAACATGGACAGCTTATTAGACTCTAAGAATAAAATACAAACTGACCCAATGAGCATTCTAGAAATAATAATTCAACAGCTATACAGCTTTATGAACCATCACACATCTCTCACGATAAGACTTTAGAATCCTTTCTAGACTCAGTTTGCACTCTAGACATCCCAACAGATCTGATACACCAATTAACTCTAGGTACTTCACCCCAGCAGGTGGAACAGGCTTTTAGTTCATTACAATTTAATAAAGCACCTAGAGGTGATGTATTGACCGGCAAATTATATAAAACTATTGGACCAGCATTACTTACTGATTGGCTACTGTATTTACCACCATATTGGCTACAGGAAACCCATCCTTAAAAATGACCGGAAGCTTATTAATTTACTTATATAAAAAAGGTAATAAGCAGAATATAGACAGCTGGAGGCCTATCTCTCTCCTAAATAATGATGTGAAAATCCTTACTAAAATCTTAAATATAAGATTATTAAAAGTGGTCAAAATTATTATTTTGCAAGCCCAAACATGCTCAATTCCAGGGAGAAGTATTACAGGACACCTTATTCTTCTTAGAGAACTTCTTGAACAAGGTACAGTAACAGGAACAAAACCACAGGTTTTATATTATCATTAGACCAAAAGAGAGCATTTGACTCTGTAAGTCATGATTTCTTTGGAAAACACTAGAAAAATATGGGATCTCATTACAGTTTATAAACTGGATTAAATGCTTATACAGGACAGCAACTATTACCCCGTTGGTGCAGGGATGGAAAGGACTAATGTTACCAGACTTAAAAGGGGTTAGACAGGGATGTCCCATAAGCCCTCTACTATACGCATTTTGCATTTATCCATTATTAAGGTTACTTAATTCTTCACCTCTATTAAAACCTATGACCTTATAGCATATTACCGTCAGATACACAGGTCTTGCATATGCAGATGATCTCTGCATTATGGTAGCAAATAAGGACTCAGCAGAAAAAACAATCCAGATCTGTGAAGTGTATGGTAAACACTCAGAAGCAACCCTAAATTTAGTTAAATGTATAGGTACCCAAATCAGACAAGACAGACAATCCATGTCAATAGTGGGAGGGTCAGTACCGTGGGAAGGGTGGGGCGGGTGGGGCAGCCGCCCTGGATGAAACCTCCTAGGGAAGCGAGTTTCAACTGAAGCTCACTCTATTATTAACTTGAAAAAGTGAGCTCTGCAACTTACATTTTTTTTAACTTTCTTTAGGTAATTACTATTTGCTGCAGCAGAGCATCCATGGACCAGAAAATCGGGGGGGGATCACATGATATGTTGCTGCAGCAAGAACAATCACGTGGTATACCGAGCAGACAGTTTGTCTGTGGGGGCAGGCTGGCACCCAGTGAAGTATATAAGGTAAGCAGACTCCAGATTGTTGTTAGAGTGGCAGAGCAGTTGAGCAGAGGCAGTTAGAGGAGAGCTGGAGTAAAGGAGAGAGCAACTAGTATTGTAGAGAGAGACAGAAAGAGAGCGTGGACTGTTTACATTGATTTTGTGTAGCAGCATTTTCAACAAGAGAATAAAACTTCCTTCCACGTCCGTGATCCATCTAATTAAATAAATGATGATGATCTGTGTGTTTGGGGCCGGGTGTTGAAAAAAAAAAAAGGAAAAAACAACTTATTGATCATCCCTCATTCAAAGAAGGCAAAGGGTTAGCCTAGGATATATAGGATTAGATAATTGGGCTCAGGGCTGGCTGCTGTGTATATAATTTGTCCATTTGGTTTGCTTTTGGAGTGGACCCTTGTGCTGACTGACTGGCCGGTGCGGCCTTGTTCTCCCTCAGCCCCTGATTCATTCATCCTCCCTCTGAGGCAGGCTGATTGATCATTTGTGAATGATGAGATCCCTTCTGGTCTGGCCCTGGGTCCCAGTCCCCTGCCCCTCTTGCCAACTCCCGAGGCAATTTTATATTTTACAAGACAGTACAAAACAACATCTTGTTCTCCACATCCACAGTCCCGGACTTCACCTTGCAAAAGCTGATTCAATGATTCTTGATTCCCGGTCCCGGTCCCCAGCCACCCCACCTACCTGTCTTGCCGACTCCTGCCAACTCCCGACTAAGCCTGGAGGCTGCTTGGCTGCACCTGCCAGCTGCCCACCCATCTGCTACTTTCATAATTTCGTCCAGGTGTCCCAGCAGTAGTTACTTAGTTCATGCTGCTGGCTGCCTTTTGTAACCAAGTCTGCTGGCTGGGGCCTAGGCTGGCTGCATTTTTCAAAATAAAAGCCCTGTGCCTCATGCCTCCTGAATCAGTCCTGAGTCTGACCCAGCCCCTACTACGAAATCAGCAGGCAGCAGTATTTACAGAAACAAAAATTATTCTTGTGTGTGTGGGGGGAGGGATTAGCAGTAAAAAAAAAAAAAAGAAAACAGTTGAAACTCAAGTCTCCTTTCTTTGTGTGTGTCAGTCTGGGGGGGTATTAGCGGTACTAAAAATAAAATAATTAATCTGCAGAGAGTCTGAAGGGGACTACGCTTAAAAAAGATCAAGGGACACAAGTGAGACATGGGGTCCTCTTTCCGAAGGAGCTTTACTATACATGCTTGGGCATCCTGTGGAAATGCAGGAAGGGACCGAAACTGTGATTTCTGTGTGCTGGTGCCAGCAAACAAAATAATTTGAGGGACAGGGTGGGATTAAAGGAGGGTAAGGAGATATCCAGAATAGTGGTAGAGCGGGTGAAGATTATGGGTTTTTAAGTGACTGCTAGAGAAATCCTGTCAGGGATACCCCCAGATAAAAGGGTCTCTGCCTATGAAACAACTTGAGCAGTGCTAGTGAAGCACTAGGGATGGGGACCCTATGTCAACAGGTAAAGCAGGGGCATAAGGGAGTCATTTGAGATGGATGTGGAGAGCTATGGGGGGGTCAAGGTAGGAAGAAGGCATCACAGACCGCAGCACCCATGGTGCAGCCATCTTCAGAAAAGTCCTCAGGAGGCAGCAATGTTGCCTGGTGTGCAGCAGGTTTGCTGTACTCACTGTGTAGCTGGGTGCAGTAAAGGAAGAACTTAACCTTCTTACAGTTATTCCCAGTGGACACTGGTGCAAGCAGCCACCACTCCTTTCCACTGCACACCATGCCACACCTACTGTAGGTGGGGGGGGTGGGGGAAGAAGGGTCTATACAGGCTGAGACCCTGAGGTGGCAACAGCAAACAGATTCACCTCTCATGTTCAATTTGGTTCATCTAGTCCCCCAAATGAAAATGCCATACCCTGCAGGCATGCAAGAGACCAGGTCTATGCTTAAGAGTACACCTTACATACGTTTGGAGTCCAAGAGGCAAGACAGTGCTAGGAAAGCGCTTGTGAAAGGTGATTCCATCATAAAGAGGACAGAGGGGGTAGTGGGTGCAGAAAAGCATGGGACATGAAGGTTAGATGCCTTCTGGGGCTTTGGTTGGATGGGATGTAAGCAGGGTAGAAAGAATTGTCAATAGAGTTGAAAGCAGCCCTACTAGGCACCGATAACCTGGTTTGCAGACTCCTAGAGGAGGTTAAGAATAGCTTTAGAAATTTTGTGGGGGACATCCAAGCTGGTAGCTGCCTCACTGACGTCTGAGTTTTTTCTGCCAGTTTGAGCAGAAGGGAGAACTAGAAGAGGGTTCATCCAATTGCTCACTTCAACTCATGGCTGATGGAGTGGTACAGGCAGGAGGGATGGGGTGCCTGGGATATTGGAGTCACTCTTGGATGGATTGAAAGCTATTCAAGCTGGATGGCCCTCAACCCTCTGAGGAGGGTATCAGGATACCAGGGAGCAAATTTAAAGAATTATTTAAAAAATTAGGCAGTTTTAAAGCAGCAGAGAGAGATGCTGTGCAGATGCGGACAACAAATGCACCTACTAAACTGAAAGAAGCCTAAATGGCCTCTCACCACTGCTAAAAAACATGGACGGAACAATATGGCAGAACAAATGTGGAGAAAGAGGGAGTCTAGAACAAGCTGGAGGAGAGGGGTCGCAATACTGGATCTGGGTATCTAGGAAGGAGGAGATAGGCAGGGCCAAGCCTTGAGAAGAGAATTCGATTTTAGTTTTTCCTTTGTTTACACACTTTAAATATTGTCTCTGTCTGCTCATGCTCAAAGATTTTATTTTTAGATTTTACTTTTCTGTATTAAAAGTATGTTTTTCTTCAGAAAAGCCACCAAACCCACCAAAAACATATAAACCCCACAGAGCTTCTGGGGAAGCCTTATGACCCAGTCTGACTTTCTTTTTCTAGTACATAAAAGTAGTCTCTTGCCAAGGCACCAAAATGCCTTCCTACGACTCTGGGAGGGTACAGTTAACTACTGACCATATTAGTATTTTGGGTATCAAGCATAGACAAGAGAACTTAGATAAGCTTAACATGGAACCCCGGATACAGCAGGGCAGGTTACTTGTTGCATAATGGAATAAATTGCAACTCAATAAACAGAAAAGGATACATCTTATAAAAGCATATCTACTACAAACTTTTTTTATATGTAAGTTATATCTTCCCCCACCCTGTTCTCTTCAAATGACTTTACTTAGTATTTTTTTTTCAGGCAGTCTGGGGAAGCAGACTGAACCCTTCAAAAAGGAATATCACTTACCTTCCAGTAGATCAGGATGGTTTAAGTATGGTAAACCCTATATTGTTCTATTTTACTGTAGTATTTTTACGTATGCTAACTTAAGGTCAATACTTGTATTTACAGATCACAGCTGGGTTCCACTATTTTTTTTATGGTGAAACATGGTTTAGACAATGGGACAGGAGGAGTTTAGGCCCCCTTAAAATATTTATTAATGTACCTGAGTGCCTTAGAGAGGTATTTCTAACATGAAAAACAAGCATTTGTCAACGCAGAATGTTTGCTTGTTGGTATGAGCATTAAAAATGCAGGAGTTAGACAGATACAGAATAGGAATGGCAGTGAAGTATTGAAGTTCACATGAAGTCCACCTCCATCCTGTAGAGTTGGACAGGATTTGGGGTAAGTGTTTGGGTCATCACCCATGACGGTCAAGCCGTGTCACCTCACCCTATTCTGCAGACACCAACACGTGTTGAGCTGTGCGTTAGGGTGTTTGACTTTACAGTCACCCCATTCCATAAGGACATATGGTGAAATGGGTGCAGCATAGGAGAATATGGTGAAGTCTTGGCTGAAGAGTCCAAGGTACAGCTCGATGCCTGTCAGTGGGTGGGGGTGGGATGGCATGAGCAGTACAGGTGGCAATTCAAAGGCACACCCCGATGCCTGTCTGTCTGTACAAGGTAGCACGTTATGGTTAGAAACCGTAATGCCTCAGGCGTTTGTTGGTATTTACAGTACACATTTTGAACATGGCCTTTCTGTGACCCCACCTCAAGAAAGCATTTGGGACCTCTTGTCATGAACAGTGGCAGTGTGATTTTGTCAATGTGTCCCGAAAACTGACTTCAAACAGCGTCAGTGCCATTCTGCGCCACATGTATGAAAAGACAGATCGGGCTGGATGTGAAGAATGACAGCTGTACCATCCATAGGGAGGTATGAAGAGATGGCAATGTTGAAAATGTGTAGTGGGAATATTAAAAATGCTCACAGTTCCGAGCATACGTGGAAACCACGCAATGCATGCACATAACACAGTCATTTTATGGAGTTTCGTCACCAGATTTTCAACACAGGCATTGTACGACCTGTGCTAATGAACAGTGTCACTGTCATTTTTGTAATGTGTCCCGAACAGTGATTTCCCACAGCGACCGTGCTATTCTGCCTTGGAAGTGCAAAAACACATTTTGGCCAGAATATGAAAAATGACAGCTGTACTGTTCATAAGGAGGTGCGGAAAAATGGCAATGTTGAAAATATGGCGTGAGTATATTGCAAATGTGTGAAGTTATGAGCGTGCATGGAAAGTGCACAATGCACGCTCATAACACAGTCATTTTATGGACTTTTGTCACCAAATTTTCAACATAGCCATTTTAGGACCTCTGTTAATGAACAGTGTCAATATGATTTTGCTAATGTGTCCCGAACATGGATTTTCCACAACAACCATGCTATTCTGCACCCGAAGTGCAAAAACACATTTGGGCTGGGGTGTGAAAAATGACAGCTGTACTGTTCATAAGGAGGTGCGGACAAATGGCAGTGTTGACAATGTGGAGTGTAAATATTGCTAATGTGCGAAGGCACGAACGTGCTTGGAACCTGTGCAACGCACATGCATAACACAGTCATTTCATGGACTTTCCTCACCAAATTTTCAACATAGGCATTTTAGGACCTCTGCTACTGAACAGTGTCAGTGTAATTTTCGTAATGTGTCCTGAACATGGATTTCCCACAGCGACAGCGCTATTCTGTGACGGAAGTGCAGAATCACATTTTGGCCAGGATGTGAAAAATGACAGCTGCACTGCTCATAAGGAGGCGTGGGAAAATGACAGAGTTGACAATCTGGAGTGAAAGTATTGCAGATGTGCAAAGTTACAAGCGTGCATGGAAACTGCGCAACGCACGCTCTTAACACAATTATTTTATGGACTTTTCTCACCAAATTTTCAACGTAGGCATTTTAGGACCTCTGCTAATGAACAGTGTCACTGTGCTTTTCTTAATCTGTCCCAAACATTGATTTTGCACACCGATTGCGCCATTGTGTGCTACATGCGCGGAAACACATTTTGGGCAAGATGTGAAAAATGACAGATGTACTGCTCATGAGTAGGTGTGACAAATAAGCAATGTTGAAAATCTGGAGTGCAAATGTTACAAATTCACAAACTTACGAGTGTGAGTAGCAACTGCGCAATGCATGCTCGTAAAACAGTCATTTTTAGGAACTGTTTCACCAAATTTGCAACATAGACTTTTTGAGAGCCCGTCTTATGAACACTGACACTGTCATTTCATTAATCAGTGACTGTGAAATCACCCTTCGGGCCTGATTAACACCATGACAGTGACAGAATTCATGAGGAGGGGTCCCAAAAACCCCATGTTGAAAATTTGGTGCCAAAATTCCAAAAAATGCCTGAGATATGCAGCAAAGTTGAAAAAAACCCTATTTACTCCATTATACAGCTTACCGGCATTTCCTCAATTTGCGGTTGGCTTTGAAGAGTGCAGACGGTTCCCAGTCCATCAAGATCGCCGTACAGACTGGAGGGGTGGTATGGGGTGAGGGAGGGTGTGGGGAGGCAGCGTGCACAGTGGGTGGGTGCGGGTTGTGGAATGGGGATCTGGGAGACCGCAAGGGGCTGTTTTTTTCTTTACAGAAAAAACAAAAGACAACACCGGACGGTTTTTAACTTCACAAGGGCATTTGGCATGCTGGGATGGGCTCCCAGCGTGCCAAAGGAGTCTTTTGTTAGGGGGCCAACTATAGCCGACAGGGGATTGGGCACCCCCATCAGCACACAACAAAAAGGGGGGGAACTTATGCTGATGGGAATTGGGCACCCTGTCAGCAGACAAGGAAAATGGGTGGGGGGAGATCATGCCGATGGGGAGGGCTCCCCATCGGCAAAATACCTGGGTCACGGCAGCCCGGCTGAGGATTGGGCCCTGCTGTCAAACAAAGACTGAGAACGCAGTCGAGAGGATTGGCACCCCTCAGCAAGGAAACTGGCTGCCTAATACTGTTTACAGAATGCAGCGCAAGCCACCTGCCATGTTCACAAACAGTATTAGACTAGCTAACCTTCCGCCCTGCAATGATGGCTCGCTCCCTCATTGCAGCAGAATGACTGATGCTGCAATGACGAGGTGGCCCCTGATTGCAGCAGTGAAAACGCTACAACTTGGTGCACTTTTGAAGACTAGTGTCATCGCACACTGTGCCTCCATTGGTCCACCAGTGCCAAGCTCCCAAATGCAGTGCCTCCTTTGGCTGTAACAGTTCGCAGCCTCCCTGCTCTCCTAAGCTGTTACGTAATGTTTCTTGTGCATGCACAAGCAAACATAAAAATGGCAAATTACAAGTCAGATGTTAATGATAATGAACTTCAAGGAAGCCGATACAGTCCCAAGATGCCCTTTTAGGCACAGAACAATTTTAATGCATTTATTAAAAACACCTAGAATTCCTGAGAAAATGAGAGATTTTCATTGGCTTAGTTGTCATGACGGATTAACATTAAAGCCAATCAAAAGCAAAAGCAAATGTAAGAACACATGAGCACTAGACCGCAATGTATACAGCAGTTAGAGAAAATAGAGCATTTGTTTTTATCTTGCTCCTATTTGAACAATTTTTCGACATCACTTGCCAACACCTGGGAGGTCCCTTGGTTCAAAACAATCTCATATGTAGCACTCATGTTTGGTCAGTATGATGTCCTGGGAAACCAATGGAACACTAGCAGATTGCATATAGTTCTGTTAGTAATAAAACGGTATATATGGAATAGCAGAAGTCTTTTCGCGCTTCAACAAAAATGTATAACTCACTTTGAATTCATTCAAAAAATTATGATAGAACTACAAGCCATGCATTATAATGACACTAAGAAAACGACTAGTAAACAGTTACTTAATGTGTGGAGGAATATGCATTGGATAACAGATACAGATGTGCCAATTGCCTGAACAGCTAATAAAGAGGGAGTATGGAAGAGGTACATCACTTTCTTGCATGATAATACTCTTCAAAAGGAAAAAAAAAATGCCCTGGAAGCTTAGAGCGAGTTGAACACTATGTTTAATAATATTTTAGTAATACATACTCAGATAATAATATGATTATAAATTTTGTGTTCCAATGTTTTCTTTTGTGTTTTTTCCCTTTTCTCTTGTATAGATGCATTGATACATAGACACTGTCAGCAGATAAGGGCCTACGGCCCACCCAGTTTACCCATTTGGGCTTGTATGTTCACTTTAGGTTTTCCTAGAAGCCTGTTGCCCCTTACCCCTGACTTCCAGAATTCCCTTATGTCTATCCCATGCATTCTTAAATCCTGTGATTATTTCAGCCCCCACTACTTCCTCTGGCAGGGTGTTCCACTTGTCCACCACCCATTCTGTGAAGAAAATTTTCCTCACATTACCTCTTAATCACCCTCCCTCCAACTTCATCTCATGCCCTCTAGTCCTGGTACATCTCTTTTGCTGAAAAATAATGCACCCTGTTCCTCCCTGTAAGATACTTGTATGTCTCTATCATATCCCCTCTCTCCTCCAGGGAGTGCATATTCAAGTCCTTCAACCTATCTTCATAGGACTTGTGATGCAATCCATATACCATCTTTATTGCCCTCCTTTGAACCTTCCCTACCCTGTCTATGTCCTTATGTAGGTAAGGTCTCCAGAACCGCACACTGTACTCCAGGTGTAGCCTCACTAGTGTCTTGTATAGTGGAATTATGACCTCCCTTTTGCTGCTGGTGATGCCCCTGCCTATGCATCACAGCATCCTACTTGCTTTACCTGCTACCTTGTTGCACTGTTTCCCTACCTTGAGGTCAGTAGAGATGATAACCCCAAGGTCTCTTTCCTGCTTGATTCATGCCATATCCTTACCTCCCAACTGATATGTTGTTCCACGGTTTTTGTGCCCCATATTCATTATCTTGCACTTCTTTGCATTGAATTTCAACTGCCAAACCCCTGACCATTCTTCGAGTTTCTGCAGGTCCCTCCTTATTCTGTCTACACCCTCTGGCATGTCCACTCTGTTACAGAGCCTTGTGTCATCAGCGAACAAGGAAATTCTGCCTTCCAGGTCCTGCGCAATGTCACTGATGAAGAAGTTGAATAGGACCGGTCCCAGTACTGATCCCTGTGGTACCCCACTGGTCACTTTTCGCTCTGTGGAGTGACAGCCATTTACCACCACCCTCTGTGTCCTGCCACCCAGCCAGTTACCTACCCACCACACTACTGTCCTGCCCACAACCATATTCCCCAGTTTGTGTAATAGCCTTCTATGTGGCACAGTGTCAAAGGCCTTACTGAAATCCAGATAGGCCATGTCCACTGCACTCCCCTGACCCACTTCCTTTGTCACTCAGTCGAAATATTTAATGAGGTTGGTCTGACATGACCTACCCCTGGTGAAACCATGCTGCCTTGGGTCCTGTGGTCCATTGGCAACCAGTTGTTCCACCAATCTCTCCTTCAGTAGTGCTTCCATGATCTTCCCCACTACTGAAGTGAGGATGACTGGTCTGTAGTTCCCCATTTACTCTTTGTTCACTCTTTGTATAAGGGGACTACATCTGCTATTCTCCAGTCTTTGGGTACCTCCCCTGTTTTCAGTGATCAGATAAACAGGATTGGCAGAGGTTCAGACGCCACCTCTCTTAGTTCTTTTAGGACTCTGGGGTGCACCCCATCTAGCCCTATTGCTTTATCAACTCTGATTCCTTCCAGTTTCTTCAGGACCCTTTCTCGTGTAAAGGGGCTTATGTTCATTTCTGCGCTGTTCCCACCCCTTGTACTCCTTTCAGGCCCATTACCCTCCTCTTCCTCAGTAAAGACTGAGCAGAAATACCTGTTCAATAAGTCAGTTTTACTGTTGTCATCCTCCACACGGCCCCCATCCTCCCCCTTCAGTCTCACTATCCCTCCCTTTGCCTTTATTTTTTCACTTATGTACCTGTAAAAGGTTTTGTCCACTCTACCCACTGATTTTGCTTCCAGTTTAAACACATAGCTGCAGTAAACATACTTTTTTTTAGGAAAGTTTATGATTTTTATATATAATTTGTTCTTTAGAATGTTTAATTAGACATCGTTATATATCTGTAATCTTTCTTTGTGATGTATATATTGTTTGATTTATTTTCCCTTAATTAACACCCCTGCTCTTTGGTAGGGGAGCTGCTGAACTATGGCTGCTGTCCTGGAGGATGGTCATTCTGCTGGTGTACCTGTAGATCAGCAGATCTCCCTCCCTACAGGTCCAGCTCAGGAGATCAGTTCTACTGTGGTGTTGGTGCATGGTTAGAGAATGAATCCTGGAACTGCAGGAAATGTGCTGTGCCGCACAGACATGAATGATGAGGAATGGCTGAAAAAGTTCTTATAACAAAACAGAGCTATGGTTATGGCAGTCATACGGACTGATAAGCAAAATTCTGTCGATGTGGACTAACATGGCTAGTCATGGTAGCACTGAAGAATCAGCTGTGGTAACAACTATGGGATGTTTAAATACTGAGCAACATTGTAGCACAACTAACAGAAAGTATTCTACAGACAAAGTGTGAGATGTCAAAGGCAGGGGAACAGTTTGACAAGTGAGGTGATGATGCCCTTGCATCAAAGGAACTACCGCTAAATGACTCAGCATCTCCTGCAGCAGTATATGCCATTCCTGGAACAGGCCAGAATACTGCTTTCACTACTGCAACACAAGGCGATTATCCTCAGCATCCTATTTCAGGTGTAAATACTGTTTCTTATACTGTTTCATGGACTGTTGATCAATTATCAGTGGAGAAGCAGTTGGGCCTTAGAAAAGGGTGAGTGGGTTCCTCAGGTCCACTTACCATGCTACCTGACAGAACTATCTTTGGAGCATTCTCTACAAGAAGCAGGATGGAAGTATGTTGAAACAGGACAGAGGATTCCTGACCCCAAACACAGTCCAATACTGGGCGTGCATGATGTAGGGGAGAAATCTATGGCAAACATTGTCAGTGAGACTCATGGGGGAGTGTCTGTCCCTAACTTTATCATTGACTCTGACTTAGACCCACTGAAGATGTGAAAACAACACCTATTGATACTACACACCTGCAAAAGGTGCAGTTACAATCTAGCTCAACCTCAGAGGATGAAGGACCGAGTAATCGTCGGCCCTCCTGGGGAGACCAAATGGACACAGAGGCTGTACCTCAGTCCTCCAGGTCCAATTCAAGAGAATAAGCTAGAACAAACTGGGGAGAATTTAGAAAAAGAGACCATTTTTCTCACCAACCTCCCCCAGCACAGCGAAGAAATGCTGTTAGATTGCAATATTTAGTGGGCTTAAATAACATTCCGGACAGAATTTATGTGGGTAGGTACCTTATAAAATAATCTTTGTTTTTTTTTTTACCAATGAGATTTATGCATTGATACATGTGTCTGGGGACAGTTTATATGATATAAGTTTTAAAACACCCCAGGGCTTAGATAGATTTTGGTCAAAGTATGAAAAACTGAGATATACTGCTGTGTGTTTACCATTTAGAGCTATTCCTCGAACCAAACCTGCCATTAAGAATGTAATAATTTTATTTAGGAATGAGCATATTGCTGTTCATAACATATCTCCCTGGTTGCAGCAGAGATGTGACATACTGGGCCCTCCTCAACCCATTTTTGATGAGGAATATTTATGGACTGGGGGGAGGAGATATAGAGTAAGATTGAGAAGCACAAATAAAGGCCCAGTTCACTTACCAAATGGTTTCTGTTTGGGAAGAGAAAGGGGGCATTGTTTCTATTCTGGTCAACCTAAGACATGCTTTAAATGTGGTTGATTTCTACATTTAAGCTCTGCTTGTGATTGTTTAAAATGTAATTTATGTTTATCATATGGTCACTTTAGTTCAGACTGCCAGAAAGATTCAAAGTGCAATTTATATGATGAATCAGCCCATGCATATCGCTCCTGTACTTGGGCCATGCATAATAGGAATGATCATCTGGATCAGGACTCTATCCTTACAGAAGCACAAATAATATATATTTCTGCTCAAAAAAAGGCACAAGAAGCCCCCAGTACTGCACAGCAAACTGTGGTTCAAGCCGAACTTCAATCTCCTTCTGAGTCAGTACAGCCACCCCCCCCCAAACGACCACTACTGGGCCTCATGATCCGGATGAAGCATATTCTATTCCACCATCTGCAGGTCCACTACAGAATGATGAGGAGATATATCTGAAGTTGTTGCTATAGGGGAAACTAATATAGAACAAGTGGTTATGCCCCAGCCTGACATGACCATGGTGTCCAAAAAGAGGGCATTATGACAAAACAGGCCTAAATCTAACATGGCTAACGCCTCTTCCCCTGTACATGGTATAGCACTGAGTAACAAATATGACATTCTATCAGTGGGGACGCAAGATTTTAAACAGGGAAGTGTTTCTGAGACTTCATCTCAGCCACTGATGTCCCAGGCCCAAACAGATGCAAGGGAGAGGACTAAAAGACTAGGGGTTAGAATGAGACACAATGCTAGATTGGGGAAACCAGTCTAACTTTCTCAAACAATAAAAAGACTCCTAGCCCTGTACTTCAAGTTGTTACATTGAATGTCAATAGCCTGAAAAATGCAAGGAGGAGATTAGTGACATTGTCCATATTCAAAGATTTCGGATTTGATATCTATTTCTTGCAAGACACAAGGTTGAATACTTCCTCCTTGGTACAGGCAGCTCAGAATTTATGGTGTTAGGGCCTTTTTTTCATTTGGGACAGATCTGTGTAATGGATTAGGGATCTTGTTTAGGGGGTATAGTTTCAAAATATCCAGAGGTTTGCAGGATACTTAGAGAATGCTTCATGCTCAGGGAGGACATACTTTTTTTAAGGCATGCCTATCCACTAGAATCAATTTTGTTTTTAGCTCAAAATTTGTGAAGAAAAATAGTGCCAGGACCCTTCCAATAGACCATTATCAGACCATGTAATACTAGCAGTTACATTGGGATTACAAAACCAAGTCCCCCATGGTAAAGGATATTGGAAATTAAATATAACCTTATTGGATGATCAATATATAGTGTCTCAGATTCAACATTTACTTAGAACTAGAATGTCTATGGTAGTTTAACAGATGACTTGAGTACATGGTTGGCAGATACAAAAAATGAGTCAAAAAATAAGTTGTCTCAAATTGCTTTATTAAAAAATACCAATCTATATAAAAAATACTTAACATTAAGATCACAGTTACAATGTCCTTATTCCTTTATAAATATGCAGCAAGTTAATTTAACTTCTCAAGTGAACAATATAAAAAAGGAAATGGAACATATACAATATTCAAGGGCCTCTTTGGTGTTAATTGAACATAGAATTTATTCCCCAGGCAAGAACAGGTTTGGAGATGATTTGAAAGCTACATTTCTAGGGCGGGAGCAAGAACAATGACATCAGTTACCACACAAGACGGCAAAGTAGTTACGACCACACCACAAATAATAATGGAGATTAACTCTTATTTAAAAGACATGTATACTGCCCCACAGCTTGAGGAGAACAGTATGACTGATTTTTTAATCTCCTTACAGATATACCTTCTGAGTTACTTAATAAGTTAACTTTACCAGTTAATAAAATGGAAATTGAACTTGCTATTAAACGTTTAAAAAAAATTAAACAGCCCCAGATTTAGATGGGTTACCATTAGAGTTTTATAAAAAATTTAGTACAATATTAATATACATATTAGTAGTAGTTTGTAATTGGATATTGCAAATCAAGAAAATAGATTATCACCTGTGTATAGCTGTTCAATTTTTTTTGCATAAAATAAATGAGCTGAATTAGCTGTACAATTGGAGACGACTTTGTTTACTTAATACTGATTTGAACATTTTTATGAAAATTTTAGTTACAAGACTATCTACAGTGGCACCATATTTAATATCGGTCACACAAACCTGTTCTATTTTGGGAAGGTCTATTGGGGATAATCTCCTACTTATTAGAGAGTTGGTAGAGCAGGTTAAAGAGGATAAGATTTCAAGATACATTCTGTCATTAGATCAAGAAAACTCTTTTGACAGAGTCCCTCACAATTTCATAGTGCAGGTGTTACTTTCTTATGGGATCCCAGTAACATTCTGTAACTAGATTAGTACTATTTATAGCATAGCAATGGCCATTCCTTTAGTGAATGGGCACCTGAGATCATATACAGTATACAAATTAACAGAGAAGTATGGCAGGGTTGCTCTATGAGCCCGCTATTGTACGTATTTTGTTTGGATCCCTTATTAAGACTTCTGCAACAAGATGAGCAGATTAAAGGCATCTGCACTAATGACGGTGCATTAGACATTAAAACTTCAACTTATGCAGATGACATATGTTTATTCATTTCAGATCAAGCTGCTGTGAATGTGGCTATGAGTAGAATTGAAAAATACTCTAAGGTGGCTTGGGCAAGTATAAATAAAAATGAAGTATTATATATCCCCTGAGTGATTTGACAGTGCCTTTGGAATCCTTACAGGATATTCCAGTATCTGTAAAACCTTTTAAAGTTCTAGGTATTACTGGGGAGGTATATAATAATAAGCTCAACTGGGAAGATAAAATGAAATATTTTAAAAATAAGTTTTAAACCTGGAAATCATGGTGACAAACAAACAAAAAAAGAAAGTTTTAGTGGTTAAAACTTTTTTTCTTCCAATATTTACTTATTTAAGCATAGTGTATCCTATTCATGTAGCTTTGGAGACATTATTAAGTTTGATGTTTCAAATAATTTGGGGCAGCCAGTTAAACCCTATTAAAAGGGACATCTTATACCTACCAATACCAAAAGGGTATCCAGTCAATATCGCTCAACCGAAACAACGCTATTCCTTATAGCGCATAGAAAACAGCGCCATTCAAAATTAGTGTACATTCACTGTAACGCATGTCCAAAATGTCGCAATACACATTGTGGGAAGTTAAATACTATAATACTATGCTCAAATATTTCTATAATCATCCTCCCTCAGCAAACAGCAAAGAAAGGTAATATGAATGAAGAGAGTAAAATGTTCACCAAAACCCGGTACCTTAAGTTTCATTCTGGCTGGTATGTGCCCTGAAAAACCTGAGGTTAAGATTCAGGTAGAGGCATACCTCCTCTTGGCATACAAGATGGCTCACCCAGCCCTAAACCAGCATGGGATCTCCGTTCTCAGGCAAGCACTAACCTCCACTGCTCCTGCAAGTAAATCCTGGGTGGACATCGTGGCAGCCAGCCCGAGTATGACTGACAGACAATCACCGTCACACTCCAAGAACTCGCCCAGGCACAGCCCATTCAGGAAAACCAAGAACACTACTAACTCATCGGACAACCAGGACTCTCCATGTTGGTCTAAGTAGCTGATGATTTGTTCTGCGGCTGATGAGGGTGGAACTAGGAAGATCGGGTACCAATCTCTTATCCAGGGTTAACTCTGATAGTCGCTCTTAATGGCACTACTGTCCGGAGGCTCTGGGGTGCCCTTAGTGATTTTGCCCTAGGACATACCTAACCCTTCCTGCTGTGTATATATACCAGGGGGCATTGGCACTAAACTAGCAGGTTGTAACTGCAGCTTATAATAGATAGTACTTTCACTCCTGTGATTCTACTATCAAATATCTCGAGGTACCACAAGCTTTTTAGAGGTGGAGACCCCCAAGTTCCTGACCCCCACTGGCTCAGAGACTGGATGCATCAATGTCTCAGTAATTTAGCTATGTAGTGCTATGCATTGCAGGTGACATTATGTAGCTACTCGATTAGCACGTAGCACTATATTGTAGGCGCTTAAATGCTGCGTGCTAATATTTCCATGATATTTTGACATTTAACCTACAAAAAGGGGGGTCTGAACTTATTGAACCCAATCTTATTTTTTTATAGTATGTTTTTTCATAGAAACATAATCGATCTGTCAAGTCCAAGTTTGGCTGTATGGACAGTTGTTGCAGCTAGTTGGCCAAATCCTTTTTTTTTTCAGCGTGGACTTCACTTGCGGGATTAAACTCTGCTGTGAGTAAAGGCCTGTTTTCTTTTGTTTTTAGACCAGTCATACCTACTGTAAGATTAGGAAGTGGAAAT
Organism: Neoceratodus forsteri; assembly: GCA_016271365.2. Classification (NCBI taxonomy): domain Eukaryota; kingdom Metazoa; phylum Chordata; order Ceratodontiformes; family Ceratodontidae; genus Neoceratodus; species Neoceratodus forsteri. Next base: position 23,145,083 of record JADMNL010000035.1, on the reverse strand, counting down.
TGGAAACAGGACAAATTGTGCAAAAATCCAGAAAGCTAATTTACTTGTGCATTCAGGATCAGGCTTTAAGTATGACCCCAGTACTTAAAGGGGTATCAGAGAGGTATTATGGGAAAGTATTGTTAACATTGCAAGATACTATGACTCCCCCAGAATGTGGTATGTGGTATGGTTGTGTAGCCATGGAAGGCTTGGTGATAAAGAAAATGCTAAACACAAAGGTCAGGCAGAGAATATGTCCCAGACAAACTTGTATAACTATGGAAGAAACTATGGAGCATGTTTTGATGCAATGTCCTTATGTATGTGAATTTTGGCATTTATTAGCGCTAAAGTGCAAAAATAGAAAGTGACAAACTGTCATATGAAGAATTAGTGGGTGGGTTTTCTTTGCAACAGCTGAACATTGACAAAGGTGTGGTAAGATTGATTTTTACATGTATTCAATTTGTTCTGTGGTAAACAAGATGTAAATTTGTATTACAACAATTGCATCAAGATCCTGAACACGTCATTTTGATTATAGAACATGAGTTATATAATCAATGATTTTATGAGAAACAGTATTTGATTAACAATGATTAAATTACTAAGATGGAAAAATGTGCCTTTTTTGAAAGATAAAATTGATTCAGTATAACATTGAGGGAGATATGGTGAAGTTTTGGGATGTGTGATTTATTGGAAATGTTATACCCTATTCTTTTCGTATGCAAATATTATTATAGATTGGATTTTGTTGTGTATATTTAATAAAACATTCCCCTACTCTTTTTGAGAAGTGTCATGGGATCTTTAATGTCCATCTGAACAACCACCAGAACTTGTAGATGGGACCTTGGTTTAACATCTCATCCAAAAAATGGCACCTCAGGAGTGCAACACCCCCTCATGCTGCACGGCAGTGTCAGCATTGGAATTTAACCCAAGTGCCTGGTGTGAGGATAGAATCCACAGCCTGCTGATCTCCTGGCCTCAGAAGCAGGTGTGAAACCTGCTGAGCCATTGACACTGCTGCACTGATAGTATGCCAACAGCATATGATTACTGTAGTGACAGTATTCCATTGGTACATGATTATTGTGCTAAAAGCATACCATCAACATTGCACTGAAAATATACTTTATTTAGCATGTGGTTGTACTGAAAGTATATTATTAGTATCACACACACACACACACACACACACACACACACAGTTCTCATCAGCATTTTCTATTTGCATACTATGCATGGACTACATTCAGTAATAAGTACATGCTCAAAGCATTTTTTAACTTAAAAGCAACTTTATTTTTTCATTATAAAAGTAAAAATAAAACAGTTTAATTAGTAATAAATTAGAATGCCCAGCATTTATGGCCCCCTACCTCAGGCGTGTGGCTGCCACATTTTAATTAGAACTGGGTGCATGAAGAGTTTTTTTTACTAATTTCCCAGCTGGAATAACACTTCTATCTGGTTGGTCTGACATGACCTACATCATCATATCAACAAAGCCACTCCAGCAACATCCAAGAACCTCCTGCAGCTACAACCACCACTGTTGGTCAGTTGTGGGAGAATAAATTGGCTACACAGAGTCTTGGCATCATTTAGCTCTCCTAACACACAGATGAAAGCTGACCTACTGAGGTTAAGTACAAGTCCCATAATAACCAAAGTAATACTGGTTGTCAGTCGGTCTGTGGTTTTGTTACAGATGGTTTCAGAATGTCCAATCTTGCATTGTCTGGGCTCATGTTTCATTTGTGTACTTCAAAGTTAGGAAATCTGCAAAAGGATAAAAACAAAATGTTAGCCTAAATTTCAGAGTCAGTTGGAGAAATAGTAACTTGAAATTGACAAAGGTGTGGTATTATTAATTTTTACATGTATTAAATTTGTTCTATGGCAAACAAGATGTACATTTGTATTACAGCAATTGCATCAGGATCCTGAACAAGTCATTTTGATTGGTTTATAGATTTCAGAAGGGCTATTCAAAATGAAATAATTTGGGAGACAATATAGCTGCCAAGGAGTTAGCACCACTGGTGGTCTCGTTAGCATATATAATTTCTTCATTTGTTAGCATCCCCCTGGTGATGAGTCCTCTGATGTCAAGAGCAATACTACCACTCTCCAATTCAGTGGCACACAATGCAGGCTCAAATCTATCCTTTCTTCACCTACATCTGGTCATTCTGTGGAACAGCTAAGGCCAATCACAGATGAAACGATAGAAACATAGAATTTCACGGCAGATAAGGACCACTTGCCCCCACCTAGTTTGCCATTATCCATACCTACTGTAACAAGGCAGACCCTACTTGATCTTTGACTCCCCCCACCTTTCCTTACCACTACAGTTTCCTTATGCCTATCCCATGGCTTCTTGAATCACACTACAGTTTTTGCCCCAACAACTTCTGTCAGGAGGCTGTTTCAGACATCCACCACTATTTCTGTGAAGAGGTACTACCTTATATTTGTTTATTTGCTTTTGTTGACCGGGTGGGTACACTAGACATAGGAATGCCTATTTTCAGGTACGACCCGGGAGGGTACAAATGAAATATGAAACAACAACATCAGTGTGACGCAGCACACATAAACCATACAGTAAAGAGTAATCACTCCTAAGACTACCCCCAGCTTCATAGAATGACTGCTCATTCTTGAGTAGCTTTTTCTCTGAAAAATGCTTCCTTCTTGAACCATATGTACACCTGTGAGGTATCTGAAAATCTCTATCATATACTTCCTCTCTTTCATTTCCTCCAGGGTGTACATATTGACATCCTTCAATGTCTCCTCATAGGGCATTTAATGCAGACCCAACATCATTTTATTTGCCCTTCTTTGGCCTGCATGTACTCTATGTCCTTCTAAGGATGTGGTCTCCAGAACGGGACACAGAACTCTAGGTGAGGTCTCATCAGTGATTTATACAGCAGTATCACCACCTCCTTCTTTCTACTGGTGTTATCCCTTCTTATGCATCCTACCATCTCACTGGCTATCCCCACTGCCTTGTCAAACTGTTTGGCCACATTTAGGTCATCAGCTATGATTACCCCAGGTCTCCTTCCTATTTGATGTTTTCCAGTACCACTCACCCCATTTTGCACTATGTCCCTAGGTTTCTGTGACCCACAAACATGATTTTGCACTTCGACACATTAAAATTTAGTTGCCACACTCTTGACCACTCCTAAAGCTTTCTTAGAGCCTCTTAATCCACCCCCATAGAGTGTCTACCCTAATGGAGATCTTAGTGCCATCTGCAACAAAGGCATACTTTCCCTTCTAGGCCCTCTGCAATGTTGCCAATAAAGACATTAAAGAGGATCAGTCACATTACTGATCCTTGTGGCACCCTACTGGTCACTCTTTCTTCCTCTGAGTGAACTCCATTTATCACCACCCTCTGTCACCTAGCCCCCAACCATATTCTTAACCAGTTTAGCATCTTTGGACCCACTACTAGGTTGCCCAGCTTGTTACTGAGTGTCATATGTGGAACAGTGTCAAAGGTCTTACTGAAATCTAGGTAGGTCACATCCACCACTCGACCCAGATCTAATTCCCTGGTCACCCAGTCAAAGAACACCATCAGATTCATTTGGCATGACATCGCCCCAATGAATCTACGCTGCCTCAGATCTTGTAAGCCACTGGATTCTAGATATTCCACAATCCTTTCCTTCAGTAGTGATTCCATGAATTTCTCCACCACTGAAGTCAGGCTGACTGGCCTGTAATTGCCAGTCTCCTCCCTGCATCCACTTTTGTGAAGTGGGACTATATTTGCTCTCCTTCTGTCATCAGGGCCACTATAATCTCCAGTGAGTGACTGAACAGGATTGTCAAAGGTGTAGCCAATACCTCTCTGAGCTCCCTCAATATCCTTGGATGTATCTCATCTGGCCCTATTGCCTCATCCACTTTCAGATTTGGACATCCCTTCAGGACACCTTTCTCTGTAAATGGAGTAGTATCCACCTCCCTTCCTTCAATGCCCCTGATATTTATCTGTGTAAGCAGGACCAGCAAAGAAACAAACAATTTGCCCATGCTGTGACATCATCCTGGTTACCGGAGTGCAGCACCAGGTGTGAGGGGGCAGAGATCAATATACATTAACAGAGAAGGAGGGGCAGAACACCATAAAAGACTTGTGCTGCTTGTCAGCTGAAACAGGTGTGTGTAAGTGGGACCAGCAAAGAAACAGCAGCACCCGAAAGATCTACAAGCCATTTCCAGCATTGCCTGTTACATTTCTGTGCCAGTGCTCCATTCTGCTACACTATAGTACCCCCCAGTGCTACAAATTGTTTGCTCAATGCTACAAACAATTTGCCTGTGTTATGACATCATCCTGGTTACTGGAGCACAGCGCCAGGTGCGAGGGGGTGGAGATTGATAGATGTTAACAGAGAAGGAGGGGCAAAATATGATAAAAGACTTGAGCTGCTTACTGTATGAGCGACACTTGGAAGAAAATGGGGAGAAAGGCTAAAGTATTAATATTTCTCTGTCTCAGAATATTTGTGAGTTTAGTTTAAAAAAGTGTCTGTTTCAGTCATTTTAGTACTAAATGAAACTGACTTCATAGTTGGGAATATTATCTGTGTTATTTAAGAGAGTAAATCATTTTAGTTTACTATTTCAACTTTATATTGTTTGGGGAATGTATTTAAATATGGTGAGGATTGCAGTAGTATTGATAGTTATCACCCAGATTTGTTCTCCAGCTCGAATAAATGCCCTTATGGGAGGGATGAGTGTTTATCAGAATACAGGGCTGTGTGGGTTAAATCATTATGAACCAAAGAGTTTTTTCAAGTGTAGAAATCCTTTTAACTTGGTTAAAATTGAGCTACAGAAAGTCTCTTTTAAATTTAGCCCCTACACATATTTGGATGTTCAGAATGTATCCTGGTTGTCTTTGGTTCTTTTTGGAGACATAGAACTTAACCCAGGCCCGGGGGGGGGGGGCACCATTGAAGTGATCCATGATAATGCAAGAAGTTTGATAAAGACAATGGACTGCCTCAGAACCTTGGTTAGCTCAGAATCTCCAGATGTTATAGTATTAACCAAAATCTGGCTCTATAATGGTATAAACCAGGAAGAAATTGAGCTGCATGATTTTCTATTGTTACAGGCACGATAGGGGACAACGAGGGGGAGGAATTTTAATGTATGTTAAAGATTCCATAGGACAATCCAGGATTTTATATTCAAACAAGGTAGATGGAACTGAATGCTTTTTAGTTGATTTGGAAATGATAAACTTAATAATAGGAATTGTATGCTCACCACCAAAAGTGAAACTGATTTATTTTGACAGTTTTTGTTATGCTTTAACTGAATATGTGGGATGTAGGGAGTCAGTTCTTATTGGTGATTTTAATGCTGTGTGGGGGGACCAAGAAGTCAGAAATTAGATACTGTAGCTCTACGCAAAGCTTACATATGACTCAGATTACAGATCTTCTTACTAGAAAGGGAACACTAAATAGTCCAGGAAATATATTGGATTTGATTTTTGTTTCAAACAATATAGCACGCTTACAAACCAATGCCTAAGAAGCATGTTTATAGGAGGTGTTATACAAACTTCAATAAGTTACTATTTAGAAATTTGTTGAGTAAGATGCCTTGGCATAGAGTTTTTCTTATTCCCAATTTGAATATGGCATTGAAAGAATTCACAGGTATGTTCCTGGAGACATGCACTAAGTTTTCCCCCCTCCAAAAAACTAGCCACAAGAAAAAACATCTACCCTGGGTGGGATCTAAAGTTAGCAAATTAATAGGAAAAAAAATCAGATATGGAGGAAGGCCAATAAAACCATAGGCCCTGAGTTATGGACCAGATTTAAACAAGCCAGGAATACAGTAAATTCTGAAATCAGAAATGCAAAGGCATTTTAATATAAACAAAAAATTAGGGAGATAACAGACCCTAAAGATTACAGGCCTCTGATAAAAAAAAAACTTACAGCCCCAACAAATAACCATCCAGAGGTTAGGATTAGAGAAAATGGGGTATTACAAGAAATAGAGGTTTCAGTGGATCTGCTGAATGACTATTTTATAAACCTACCTGACCTTAAACAGATAATGGTAAATGCAAAAACAATAAAAAAAAATAAGTCACGCAAAAAGTATTGATAATACCATGCCCAGGTTTAGACTTAGAAAAGTAACAGCTAAAGAAGTTTCTAAAATAATAAACAAGTTAGAAGCAAAAAAAGCTAGTGAGCTAGATGGTGTTGAAAACAGACTATTAAAAGAGTCTGTTTTGGAGATCTCTCTGATAATTAGTGGAGTAATAAACTGAAGTATAAGTGAGGGTATCTTTCTACAATGTTGGAAATTGGCAACAGTTATTCTGATTACTAAGTATGGAGATCCAACAGATCCTTCAAATTACTGTCCTATAGCTTTTTTGTCAACAGTTTCCAAGACTTTGGAAAGAACTGTCCACAGAAAATTAATGGACTATTTGGAGAAATATGGTAAATGTACTCAATTTCAGCCTGGATTTAGGAGAGGCAGGTACATGGCCACCACTCTTATGGACTTCTTAGACTCAGTTTTAATTTTTATTTTAGTCTTTGGTAACTAGGTAAGGCCCATTAGGCACAAGTGCCTGTTTTCAGGGGCGACCTGGGAGCACTGGGTGGTTAAGTGACTTGCTCAGAGTCGCACAGTATGCAAGTGGAGGTTGTGAGAATCAAACTCAGGTCTAGTCTGCTAGATATACCAACCTCATTCACACTTTGTTCCTCTAACCTCTAGGCTATACTGCCAGCTAGGAGCGAGGACCCCTTAGAAGCTGGGAGGTCCGTGGGCATGGTGTACGTGGACCTGTCAAAAGCATTTGACCTGGTGAAAAACAAAATTCTACTGAATAGTCTTACAGAAATAGGAGTGGATGATGAAGTGTGTTGATGGTTTAGCTCATACTTGACTGAGAGGACTCAGGTAGTTGCAGTAAATGGGTCTCAATCAAAAACACTACCTGTGATTCCAGGGGTTCCCCAGGGATCAATCCTGGGCCACCTGTTGTTTCTAGTTTATATAAACGGCTTACCCAAACACATGAGGCATTCCTGTATTTGACTTTATGCCGAGGATACAGTCCTTGTTGCTGATGGTAGTAGACTGGGAGAGGTAGAGGGAAAACTACAAACTGATTTTCTAATGTTGCAGGAGTGCTTCATGTCTTTAGGTTTGACCATAAATAAAAAAAAACGCAAACTATGCTATTTGGTTCATTACAAACAATAACAAATAATGATAAAATGGGACACAAACTTAGGGTTAAAACTAAAGAAAGGGTTACATTAACTTAAACTGTTGTGTAAAAATATGTAGGGGTTTGTTTTGACCAACAGTTAAAATTTGATTACCACATAAAGGAATTGGTAAGGAAAGACAGTGCACGGATAGGGGCTGTTAGACGGATTTCAAAATGTACAACAAAATATGTTTGCACTTTGGTAGTGAACCAACTGATTCTTCCAGTCATTGATTATGGGAGCCATATACCGTATATGGCCATGCCCATAAATAGCAACTAAAGAAGCTTGACTTGATTTATAACAGACATGTGCATACAATACTTGTCATTGTACAATGTATAATATGTTAGAATAGACCCTGCTTGACCTAAGAAGGAAAGGTATCTGGAATGTTCATGTGTGGATGATATTTAAAAATAATACACTATACAGCCTAATAGGGAGAGTGCAAAGACCAAAGCATGGTCTAAATTTAAGGAAAAATGGGGCTAGGGACTTAATATTGCCTAAGATTACAAATAATTTCACTAAATAAACATTTCAATATAAGGCAGCAGGTCCATGACAGGAGTCCGACAAGAATCTTGTTGAACGCCCATCAGTGACACCGGCAGGTCAACCGCATTCTGCAGTCAGCTGTCGGTTCACCACTTTTGCCTTTGTTTTCTTCGGGGGCGCCCCCTGCACCCCCACACTGAAGGATTCTCAACTCCAGTCAGAGCTGATTTGGGGGGGTGCAGGACCCCCAACAGACAGCGCCAGGTTCCAGTGGGTCTCCCATCGTGGCTAGGAACTGTAGTTGCTGTCTGGGACCTCGCTGGTGAAATGTTGCTGTGAGGGGGGTAAACATAAGGCAGCCTATAGTTGTAATACACTTCCATACCACCTTAGAAGTTTGGAAATGTCACAAATTTCTTTTAAAACTGCAATGCAGCAGGAATTAACTTATCATTGTGAGTGCAATAGGTGAATGAATGAAATAGTATCTACACTGCTCTTTTTTATTCAAAGTTACACTGTAAGTATAATGTGTTCCATCTGCCTAATGTTTTACAAAATGTATTATCTATATAGTTGTCCATGTATATTTATATTTTTGTAGCAAACAGGTGCACCTTGTAAAAAGGGATATTAATAGCCTTAATGGTGTAAATACTGTATAAATCTAATTTACTACTACTACTACTTCTTCCCTTTCCTTTGTGAACACTGAACAAACATAGTCTTTCAGGATTTTTCTTGTCCCCTTCCACACACTCCCCCCCAAACCTTAGACTTATAATCCCTCCACTGGTCTTTCTCCTTTTAATTACATACTCGAAAAATGTCTTGTCCCCTTTCTTTACTGCCTGAGCTATTTTTCCGCTGTTTGCACCTTTTCACTTCTGACTGCTTTCTCTGCCTTCCTCTGCTTCTCATGATACACCTCCCTATACTCCTCCCTCTGTGTCTCCCTATACCTTCTGAATGCTAACTTTTTTGCCCTTATCTTCCCAGCAATCTCGTTTGAGAACTGTAGCAGTCTTTTCACTTATTGTGTTTGCTTACTAGCTTGACACAGAGGTTTGTTTCCTTCACTATCAGCACTGTTAGTTTTGCTCACTGTTCCTCCACTCCACTCATGCTGTATCCCCCTACCAGTGCAGTCTGGAGGCATTCCCCCATCTCTGTAAAATTGGCTCTCCTGAAGTCCTGGGTCCCTGCCTTTCTGTGGTTCACTTCTGCCAAAGTACTTATACTGAATCCCACCATACGGTGATCACTGATCCACAGATGGCCACCCACTGTGACGTCTACAACACTGTCCCCATGGTGAGTACAAGCTCCAATATTACTCCCTCACAAGTGGACTCCTTTACTAGTTGCCTGTGTAATGCCCCCTGCAGGGAGTCTAGGAAGGGAAATGGAGTGACCACTACATAGTGAGATTTAACATGGGGACAAGGATGCAGGCTAGTCACACTAAGGCAAGAGTCTTGGATTTCAGGAAAGCAGATTTTGCTAGTATGGCGAGGGGCAACAAAGAAGCCCAGGCAAGGAGAGTTAGAAGGGGGAGTTGAGAAGCAGTGGGAACATCTGAAGGGAGATATACAGGAGGTTATGAACCAGTGTATTAAGGCAGTAAGCAAAGGCAAGAAAAGGAAGAAACCACTATGGTTCTCAAGGGAGGTGGCAGGCAAGGTAAGGGCCAAAAAAGAAGAGTTTCAGGAAATATAAAGAGACTCACATGGAGGAAGACAGGGAGGTGTACCTAAAGAATCTAAAAGGAAGAAATAAGGGCTATAAGGAGAGCAAAGGCACAGACCAAATAAAAGTAAGTGCAGACGGTGAAGAAAGGAGGTAAGGCATGCTTTAGGTATTTCAGTGAAAGGAGGAAAAGCGGGGGGTTGTAAGGCTCAGAGGGGAAGCAGAGGATTGTCAAAACGGAGACCTGGAAAAGGCAGAAATACTGAACAAATACTTCTGTTCAGTATTCCCTGAAGAGGGGGCAGGTCACGGACCACAGCTGAGTAGCAGACTGAGGTAACTACTGCCCATCAAATCAATGAATCCACAACAAACTTTACTATTACTAGTATTCCTACCCAATATCTTGGACCACTACACAGCTCAAGATTCCCCTCTACATCAACACCAAGTAATAAATCACCACTCTGACATCCACTATGTCCGTAGCTTTAGAACCAGTAACCTATATCATACACCCAAGAACACTCGGATCTTTCCTTGGCCTCTACAATATGCACCAGACTATGCAAAACTCCTGCACTGCCTCCCTGTGGCTTTATCACCCTCAGTCATTGTGCTGCACATTAGTAGAAAGAGAATCTGAACCCAGCGCTGGCACATCAAACAAACTCAACCTATTAAAAAGACTCTTACTTAGGCTTGTACTAATGCTATTGCTGTTGTCAGGGAACATGCCTCCCAACCCTGGCCCAGCCAGGCCAGCCTCATCTATCGGTTTCCACAAGACTGTGTCACTCAAGCTTTTCTCCATCAATGTCTGAAGTTTACTGTGTAAATTAGATAGGCTCCAAGCTTGAGTCTCACAGCAGAACCCTGATGTCCTAACTATTGTGGAAACATGGCTCTCTCTGAAGATCCCAGATTCAGCAGTGGCCTTACTGCGTTGTGTCATAGTCAGGCAGGATAGGCTTTCAAAATGCAGAGGTAGGTGTGCCATCTACATCAAGGAAACCATTACTGGCTATACCTTACCTACAGACAACCTAGGAAATGCCACCCATGCACTAGCTCTTAATGTTCTTCTTGAGACACACAACAAAATTTTTACAATTGTGGCCACTTACATACTATCCAAGGCCCACAACACTTGTTTCCATTCTCTGGTGGAATTCATTAGGAATGTGCCCCAAAACTCTGAGTCTATTATGGGTGACCTTAATATTAACTGGCAAGCACCTGATGTTGGCACTTTTAAGGATGCAATCTCTGCTCTAAACCTCACTCAGCTAGTCACCGCACCGACCTTGATAAATTACAAAATGGGTTCTCGTTCCCTAATTGACTGGATCCTGTCTAACTGCCCAGATCAAATCTCCAATGTTAATGTGCTACCTGATGCCATAAGTGACCACTAACCCATTACCTATCTTTGGAAAAACAAATTTAATAACCAACCCTGAAAATAATTCTCACCAGGGTGCTAAAGCCTGGTCACCTTAAACATCTGAAGCAACACCTTTGTAGCATTGACTGGTCATTACTTGATTCAACAAATGACATAAACACAGCTCTTGATTACTTCATCAATAACTTTAACGAATCCTGTGATACGTATGCACCTCTGAAAAAAATGAAAGTCAGTGGCACAACTAATACCTGGATTTTCCAGGACCTGATCAGGCAGATGAATCACAGACACCACCTTTGGCACTGGGCCATTAGCAAGCCAGCTGATTTCCAAGCTTACAAAGCTACCAGGAACATGTGTACCTGGTAAAAAGAAGGTAACACAGAGAGCAATTCACTACCACCTGGGGCGATGGCAAAGGTTTTTTGGAACAACATAAAAGAAGTAACTGGTAAAAACCTCAAGACTGCCCCTACAATGCTCAACATCAATGGAACTCCCATGCTTGACCCTCTGAACATAGCCAATTCCTTCAACAATATGTTTTCCGACCTGGGCAGTATCCTGACCCCTGATTTCTTTGAGGACAGTGAAGATTCCACCATAGACACTGAAAAATGTCAGTCCCAAGGTCCAGACCCCTGCATCTCCTTCTTTCTGCTTCAAAGAGATCCTTCAGTACACGGTCAAGAAATGCTTTGCAAAGGCCCTAGGTAAATCAAGGCACAGCGGTGACTCAGTAGATCTCAGACTAATTGTACTTACTCTTGATGCTATCCTGGGGCCTATCACAATGATAATGAATCTCTCACTGAGGTTGGTGCAATTCCCCCTGCTGTGGAAGTCTGCCCTTGTTAAACCATTCACAAAAGTGCAGACCGTTCTCTATGATCTAACTATAGGCCTATCTCCATCCTCCCACCCCGTTCCAACGTACTTGAACATATTGTTGCTGACCAGCTGGTTGATTACCTGGACAAATACTCATTTCAGTGCCCCTAGCAACATGGTCTTGGAAAGGGCCACAGCACCACCACAGCATTGATTGAATTCACTAGTTTCATTCACAAATCCCTCGATCAAGGCAGCTTAGAAGGCACGAGATTCATCGACCTTACTAAGGCCTTTGATACAGTTAACCACAACCTCCTCCTCAAATAACAGTCCTTCTCAGGCCTCTCTTCCAATACTGTATCCTGGTTCAGAAGTTACTTTACCAAACGTACCCAGCAGATGAGAATAGCCAATGTTACCTCTGGCCTACAAATGTCAGATCGGGAGTCCCGCAAGGATCTATTCTTGGGCCACTTATTTTCAGCAACTTCATAAATGACCTCCCAAGTGCATGTCAACAGCACACCCTCATCTACGCAGATGACACAGTGATCTTCATGAGTGGCAAAAAACGCCACGCCCATGGAACAGCAACTTCAACTTGGTTTCAAGGAGGTGGATGACTGGTTCAGGCACCACAAACTGGTACTGAATTACAACAAAATGAAGTTTATGTTGTTCAGTGGTGCTCGTGGCAAACATAGAGACACATTACTAACCATAAGGAACTCCTCTGGCATACCCCTCAACCAAATACAACACTTTAAGTACTTAGATGAAACCTTGGATAGCTCCCTGTCATTTGCCCAACACATTGATAATATCGCCTCCACAGTAAATATAAAAATTGGGTTATTACACAGGCATAAACATACAGTAGTATAACGTCAGAAACCCTGAGACTTGCAGTCTGTAGCACTATTCCTTCAATTGTAGATTATGGACTGGTCATTTATGGCTCAGCTGCGAATACCTTCCTCTGCAGAATTGCTGTTGCCCTAAATAAAATGGGATGTCTTCTGACTGGAGCAACTCACCTTACCCACACATGTGAAATGTATAAACAAACAGGGTGGCTTCAGGTAACTGTCAACATCCATTACAATACTTGCCTGCTCACCAAAAAAGCTTTCTTGGGCTCCTTCCTGCTGGAACCAACAATATACTCAACCAGTTTTTCAGCACTCAGCATACCCGTAACTCTGTCAACCAATTTCTCTCCATCGCTAGATGTCAGACCACAAAGGGTCAGTGCTCTTTTGAAAACAGAGCACCCCTCTGGTTTAACACCTTGCAAAGTGATGTCTCTGCCCTTCCTAAATTGGGTCTGTTCAAAAGCTCCCTTTGTCAACACTTCTCCTCGGTCAGAGTCTGTGAATGCATTTGCGGACACTGATCTGCTATTTTTCACCAACTCCTGGGGTAGCCACCCCACCTTTCTGCTCCACCTCTGTACCTCTGCCACCTCTGACCCCCCCTTCCTCCCTATCTTGAACTATCTAACTTAATGTCACCTTAACTAACTTGCCTCCTTGACAAGGCCTCTTGGCTGCCATCCTACTTTTCTTATTCTAGCCACTGTCATTTCTGGTTGCATTATCTAGGTCTTTTACCTATGACTATTGTATCTCATTGTTATACCTACTATTGTTTATTCTATCGTCCAACTGCCTTGATCACTGCCATTTGGTTTAGCTTGTCACTATGTTATGTTTCAACAACCTTTGTTTGTCTGTCACCATTTCTTTGACATGGAACCTTTGTAAATGAGCTATTTTAGCACAAAGGTATTGTAATCCAAGAAGTAATAAATACAAATAAATAAATAAAATAAAACAAAGCAATTGGGCCAGATGGCATACTTCCAAGGACATTAAGGGAACTGCAAAGGGAGCTAGCATTGTCCCTGGCAGCCATGTTCACCGAGTCACCTAACAAAATGAGTGGTTCCAGAGGACTGGAAGAGGGCACATGTAGTCCCTCTACACAAAAGTGGCAGCAGGGAGGATGCAGGAAACTATAGTTTGGTCAGCATCACCTCGGTAATGGGGAAGATCATAAAGGCTCTGCTGAAAGAAAGAATAGTGGCACACTTTGAATTCATCTGTGCCCAGGATCCAAGGCAGCATGGATTCACAGTGGCAAAGTCATGTCAGATGAATCAGATAGATTTTTTTGAGTGGGTGATGAAAGAAATAAATCAGAGAGGGGCAGTGGATGTGGCCACCTTAATTTCAGCAAGGTCTTCGACACTGTCCCATATAATAGGGTGGTAAACAATATGGGAAGTCTCGGCATGGGACACAAGGCGGTAAACTAGGTTAGGAACTGGTTAACAGACAGAAAGCAGAGGGTGGTGGTAAATGGAATCCAGTCTGGGGAGAGGGAGTGACCAGTGGGGTGCTACAGGTTTCAGTCCTTGGACCAGTCCTGTTTAATGTCTTCATTAGTGACATTGCAGTAGGGCTGGAAGGAAAGGTCTGCCTGTTTTAGGATGACACCAAGGTCTGCAACTGGGTGGATACTCAAGCTAGAAACATAGACGTTGATGGCAGATAAGAACCGCAAGGCCCATCTAGTCTGCCCATTTTTTCCAACTTATGAATGTGCCATAGGCCTGTACTCTGTCAATGGCCTATCTATTCATACTCATCTTTATTGCTCCCTTATGCCTGTTCGAAGCTCTGCACTGTATTCATATCCACCACTTCCTGAGGTATGCTGTTCCATGCATCCAGCACCGTTTTTGAGAAAAATAACTTCCTTACATTACCCCTTAATTGGCCTCCCTCTAATCTCATACTGTGTCCTCTTGTCCTGCTATTTTTATTTATATTGAAACATGTTAGACTCTTTCACCTTAATAATGCCCTTAAGATGTTTGAATGTTTCGATCATATCACCCCTCTCCCTCCTTTGCTCTAGGGTATACATATTGAGCTCTGTTAATCTGTCCTCATATGTTTTCTGTGCAGTCCCTGCATCATTTTGGTTGCCCTTCTCTGGACTGCCTCCATTTTGTTAATGTCCTTGAGCTGGTGCAGCCTCCAGTACTGCATGCAGTACTCCAAATGGGGCCTAACCAGTGTTTTGTAAAGAGGGATTATTACCTCCCTCTTATGACTTGCGATACCCCTACTAGTACATCCCAACATCCCTCTAGCCTTACCTACTGCTTCCGAGGTCTGTTTGGATGATTTCAGGTCATCTGTGACAATGATGCCCAAGTCTTTTTCTTCCCTTGTGATTTCCAGCAGCTCCCCTCACAACCTATAGGTGACTTCAGGGTTTCTCTTCCCTATGTGCATGATCTTGCACTTCTTTGCATTAAATCCCAGTTGCCACTATTCTGACCATTTTGCCAGTTTATCCAGATCTCTTCTCATTCTGCCCACCCCATCTGGATCATCTATTGTGTTGCAGATCTTGGTGTCATCTGCAAACAGACAAATCTTACCCTCCAGTCCATCTGCAATGTCACTGATGAAGATATTGAAGAGGACTGGCCCCAGGATCGATCCCTGAGGTACCCAACTTGTGACTTGCATCTCTTCTGACTATATACCATTTACCACCACTCTTTGTTTTCTGCCCGCCAACCAGTTTGCCACCCAGTTGACCAACTTCTGACCCAGCTCGAGCCTACCCAGCTTATTAATCAATCTTCTATGTGGAACAGTATCAAAAGCTTTGCTGAAGTCAAGGTAGGTGACATCAACTGCTCCCCCTTGGTCCAACGCTCTGGTTACCCAGTCAAAGAAATCTATGAGATTAATTTGACAGGACCTTCCTATTGTAAACCCATGCTGTCTTTATTCCTGTGCTCCTATGGATTCCAGGTGATGCACTATCCTTTTCTTAACGAGTACCTCCATAATCTTGCCCACTACTGAGGTAAGACTGACCGGTCTGTAGTTCTCTGCCTCCTCCCTGCTTCCACTCTTGTGGAGCGGGATCTCATGAGCCCTTCTCCAGTCTTCTGGGACCTCTCCTGTGCTCAGACACTCACTACACAGTTCTGATAATGGCTCTGCTAGTTCCACCCTTAGCTCCTTTAGTACTCTGGCATGTATGCCATCAGGTCCCATTGTCTTGTCCACCCTAGGCTTAGCAAGCTCTTGTAGGACCCTTTCCTTTGTGAAGGGACTACAGCACACCTCCCTCCCCCTGTGTCTGTGGTGCTGAGCTGTGGGCCCTTCCCTACCTTTTCCTCAGTAAATACTGAGCAGAAGTATCTATTTAGGACAGATGCTTTTCCATGGTCCTCCTCCTCCTCACACTCCCCCTTATCCCCTTTGATCTTAGAAATACCCCCTCTGGATTTTCTCCTTTCACTAATGTATCTATACAAAGTCTTGTCACCTTCTTTTACTGTTTGTGCTAGTGCTTTCTTGGTTTGGGCCTTTGTCTGCCTGACTGCCTTCCCTGCTTCCCTTAGGGAAGATTGGTATGCTCCCCTATTTCATCCCACTGCATTTCCTTATATTTCTTGAAGGCCAGCCTTTTGGCTCTGACCTTTTCTGCTACTGTTCTTGAGAACCAAAGTGGTTTTCTTCTTCTTCTTTTGCTATTGCTTTTCTCTTCAGCACAATGGGATGTTTCTTCAAGTATTGCATCCTTAATGCTTGCCCACTTTGCCTGTACCCCCTTGCCTGTATTTCTTCTTGCCAGGGCTAGCTTAACTCTGTTGGCCAACTTATCAAAATTAGCTCCCCTGAAGTCCCATATTTTTGCCCTGGAATGGGATAATTAATTCTAGTGGCCAAATTGAACCATACCATGT
This sequence comes from Neoceratodus forsteri, assembly GCA_016271365.2. Classification (NCBI taxonomy): domain Eukaryota; kingdom Metazoa; phylum Chordata; order Ceratodontiformes; family Ceratodontidae; genus Neoceratodus; species Neoceratodus forsteri. The sequence goes on along the minus strand of JADMNL010000035.1, from coordinate 23,128,567 downwards.
GATGGTCACTGGCCTCAGGTGACCTTCTACCTGGAGATCTGTGATCCTTTTCCCTTTAGCCAGTACTAGATCTAGGATAGCCCTGTCTCTTGTAGGTTGTTCTACCAGTTGTCTGAGGCCCTTTCCCTGCAGGGAATCCACTATGTGTCTAGTTCTGACAGATGTTCCTGCTGGTATTGACCAATCTGTATCTGGCATGTTGAAGTCTCCCATTATCAGAATGTCCCCTTTAGCTGTCATGGTTTGTATAGCTTCTAAAAGTAATGTGTCTATGTCCTCCCCCAGTCTGGAGGACTGTAGACAACCCCAGTTCATATGGCTGTCCCATTTCCTGTTTCCAGGGTGACCCACAGTTCTTCAGACTCCTCATGTGTATTCTGAATTTCTGTAGCTTTGGTATTTTCATTGACATAAAGGGCCACTCCACCACCACTACTCCCCCCCCCTTTTTGAAGTTCGGTTTGTTCTGAACAGTACATGGCCGGGTACTGAAGTCTCCCAAGTGTGGTTACTGTTGAACCATGTCTCGCTAATGGCTACTATGTCCAGTTTAGCCTCTGTCATTGTTGCCTGCAGGTCTGGGATCTTGTTTCCCAGATTGTGAGCATTTGTGTACATGATTTTCTTTTGGCCAGATCCTCGTGTTATTAGGTGCTGGGCTTATAAGACCTGGCATTTCCCTGTGCATCGTATGGGGAGCCAGACCTTTTTCTTTACCTGGTGAGGCAAATGAACGACAAACACGCTGAACTCCTGTTTGATCACTAGCTGAGGGGGGAGGGGTGTTCTTCCTATGCGATGTATTATATGTTGCGCCCCTTCCCCATTTGCTACTTTAAATATTCTGCAAAGATGTCAAACATCTGCCCTAATGCACTGACTCCCTCCTTAGTCAGATGCAGTCCATCATATTTAAAGAACTTTTACTCCCAAAACTGTTGCCATTTTCCTACAAATGTGTGTCCTTTTTCCTGACACCAGCTCTTGAGCCACTTGTTTTTATCATGAACATTTTTTATTGAGTTTTATCTTTTCAACTACAGCCAAAGGTAAAAGCAACAGGTGATATACACACTGATATCCAGCAATTAGTGCAACAACTGACATGCAGTAGCTATCATAAGTACACATCCAAATAACAAATGAATGCACAAACATACATTGCTCAGTAAGATCCAGTTAGCAACCTCTCAGATTGCAGCCAGTTACTCCCTGTGGAAAAAAAATCTAAAGGATTCATGTGACAGCCAAGTGGGTACCAAGATGCAAAATACTTCCACCCATCAAGGCTCCCCCTATGTCTCCAGTAAACAAATCGGTTCACAGGGCAGGAACTAGAAGGGTCAGAGAAGAAAGATACTCATAAGGGCGGTAAGTACTCACATCTTGCATGGGTAATGGGGGGGAGGAGGAAGTCAGCCTACTGGGGGATTACCAGGAGGAGGGGGTGGGACTGTACAGATGTGGCAGTGAAGGTATGCATCCCATTTCTTATAGAATCTAATGAGTTGTCCTCTCCCTATTGCCGTAAGTCTCTCAAAGGTGGCTAACCTCACCATGGCTGCTTGCCAAGAGAGAACCGAGGGGGGGTGCCTCCACCTCATCAAGATTGCCCTCTTGGCTTCCATGACAGCAACAAGGACCCACATTATGTGCGATACGGGTAATGGTTCTAATGTTGAAACTTTTCCCAGTCAAAGGTCATGAGAGTGCAAGATCCTCTTACCCACAATCCTAGAGCAGTCATCTAGCACAGTAAGCCAGAAATTGTTAAGAGCAGGGCATATCCAGAGGACATGAAGTAGATGAGCTGGGGAGGCCTGGCACCTGCAACACTTATCATGGTCCAACACCTTGAGCTCAAAATAGCTCAGCTGGTGTCCTCTACCATCTAAGAAGAATCTTCAGCTGTATCAGCTGGCTCTTAGCATCTTCATATGCTATGTCTACTGCCTTCAAACAGGCAGACCATTGCTCCTGAGGTAGAGGGAGCTGGAGCGCAGCCTCCCATGCCAAGCAGCATTTGAGGGTAGTATGCTGCTGTGAGCCTCTCATCACCCTATAAATGATTCCCACAAGTCTCTGACTGTGTCTTGGTTTGTGGAGTGTGGCAAGACAGCCCCACTCGTCCTCATCGGTGTGCCCAGATAGGAGGGGGGGCAGACCACGCTTCTTATCTGAAGATATCTCCAGAAATCCTGAGCCTTTAGATCAAAGTGCACCTGCAGCTGGTCAAAAGACATTAGGGTTTTACTGTCGGGGAGCAGAAGATCCCCCACAGTACGAATCCCTTTCTCCGCCCACTGAGACCAGGAGAGGGGTTTACGATCAACCGTGAGTAGCTTGTTGTTCCAGAGAGGAGCATATATTATCGGCGGGGAGTGGGCAGCATTTGGAGTGCTGGTGATTGCCTTAGCCCGGCACCATGCTCTGCAAGTCTCAACCATAACTGGGGTGAACTGGTTCCCAGAAGCCTTTCTGCCGGCTAACAGTGAGAAGAGAGTGTTGTACGTCACATGGGCAGATTCTAGAAGAACCCATTGCGGGGGGGGAGGCTTGGGGCAAACCGAGTGGTGGCCTGCACCACACAAAAGGTCAGATGGTAACCTGCCAACCAAGGGAGCCCTAGCCTACCTCTGGACCAGTGAACCCTTAATTTTGAGTGCCCCCAGTGGGCTGCTTTACCTTCCCACAAGAAAGCGGATATGAGCTTATCCAGGGAGGAGAATAGCTTATGGGACAGGGGAATTGGTAAATTGTTCAGAAGATAGGAGACTCTGGGAAGTACAAACATGTGCACTGCCTCCACTTTGCCCTTCAGGGACAGCTGAAGTTTACACCAGCGCTGAACCTCGGCTGTCAGAGCTGAAAGAAGAGGAGAGAAATTAGTTTTCTCAAGGTCGTTCCATGCAGAGGAAATGAAAATACCTAGGTATAAGAAACCCTGAGGGGCCCAGGCAATGTCTGTGCCTGCTAGGCAGTTCCTACCACACCTTAGGTTCAACGAGGAGAGGATTGTTTTCTTCTGATTAACCAACAAGCCGGAAAGAGTGGCAAACTCCTGTAATACTGGTAGCACAATAGGGAGGGAGAGATATTGGTTGGACAGCGTGAGCAGCATGTCATCTGCATAGGCATTTACCAGGAACTCCAGCCTTTGATGGGGATCCCAGTAATGCCAGGAGTATCCAGAAATCTCCTAATCAGGGGGTCTAGGGCTATGAGGAATAGGAGAGGTGAGAGGGGACATCCTTGCCTGGTGCCCTTCTGCAAGGAGAAAGGGGAAGAGATATCTCGGTTGGTGAGGATCTTGGCTGTTGGTAGGTGGTATTGGGTAGAGACCCAGGAATGGAAGTAGTTACCAAAGCCATAGAGCCCAAGGATACTGTGAAGATAACCCCATTCTAAGGAATTGAAGGCCTTAGAAAAGTAAATTGCAAGGGCTGCCATGGGGGTAAAGGAGTGGAGTGCAAACCATTTTAAGTTGAGAACTAGGCACAAATTATCCATGCCAGACTTGCCCTTAGAGAAGCCAGACTGCGAGGGATGGATTAATGTGGGGAGAACCTGGGTAAACCTGTTCACCAGAACCTTGGCCACCAACTTAGTGTCCACTGAGAGCAGAGAAATGGGCCAGAAATTGGCACAGTCAAGTGTGACTGAAGACTTCTTGGGGATTAATGTTATAAGGGTTTCCCTCAAGGTAGGTGGGAGGGAACCCGTGCTGTGGGCCTCCTGCAGGGCCCTCAAGAGGGGAATTTTAATGTCGGTTTTGAGGAGTTGATAGAGCTCCACAGTTATGCCGTCTGGTCCTGGGGCTTTGCCCTTTGCCATTTGTGAAAGAGCCATCTGAAGTTCCCCCACAGTGATGGGGCCCCCAGGCTGTTAAAGTGTTACAGTCTGCCTGCAAAAGTTTGGGGAGACTGACCCCATGGCAAAACTCTGATAGGCAGACAGAAAGCTCCTCAGGTGGGTCTTTGGAACGGGTCTGGTAAAGAGCTTGATTGAAAAGTCGAATCATCTTGTTTATGTCCTTGGGCACTGAGACCACCTTCCCCTCCTTATTCCTAAGTACAAGGATTCTGGATGAGGCTTGTTGCTTACATAAGTGGTAAGCAAGCAGCCTTCCCCCTTTATCCTCTCCTTCCCACAACTTGTGTTTGGAGCGGAGGAGCTACCACTCAGCTTTCCTACTCAACAGAGAATTTATCTGATATTTCAGGCCCAAAATAGCAGAGAGAATGGAGGAGTTGGCTGATGGTTGTACGGATACTTTAAATTGCCCCTCCAGGGTCAGGAATAGCACCCTATTGGATGTCTTTCTTACAAGCAAGCCACAGTCCTTTTCCTATGCTGGAATATTTTTCTTGGATGTCAGCGATCACTGCTTCATCGCTGGTGTAAGATCTGACTTCAATCCCCCCTCCACATCTAAGTTCTCCACCAGAAGGTCCAGACGCAACTTTGACCCATTTGCCTACATCAATAAGCTAAAATTGTCTGTACACTGGCAGAAGTTTTACCTAGCCAAATCGGTCAGTACGGCATATGACATTTTTCATGAAATAGTGTCTTGTGCCATAAATAATTATGCTCCCTTGGTAAAAGTCTTCGTAAAGACCAGAACTTGCCATTGGTTCTCTGCTGAACTCAAGGCTGTATTACTAGCAAGAGATAAACTCTGGAAAAAGCCCTCAAATCAAAAACTGCTGAGGATTGGTGCCACTTCAGGAAGTCTAGGAACTCCTGCACCAAACTGGTTAGAGAGGCTAAGGCCAACTTCTACTGTTCTGAACTTGACTCTGCCTCAAGGTGCCCAGCTAAATTTTGGTCCACAATCAAAGAGCTGTCTGGTCATACAGCTGGAAATGTACTTCCCTTGAAAATCATCTCTGACAATGTTACTATCAACAACAGCAAGGAGATTCTCCAGTCCTTCAAAAACCCCTTTGCTACAGCAGGCCTAGCATTCGACAATTCACCAGCATCTGTGTTATGTTCTCAGGTTAGTGCACAGATTCCTGAACCTAACACCACTATTGCAGTCTTCTCATTCCTTCCTGCTTTGTTGAAAGAGGTCGAAGACTTCCTTCTACAGTTGGACACCAAGAAAAGCGCTGGTGCTGACTCTTTCGACCCCTGCTTCTTAAAGATTGCATACCACGTCCTAGCTGTACCAATCACAAGACTATTTAACTTGTCCTTGTCCCAGGGGACTCTTCCACACCTATGAAAAATTGCCCATGACATTCCTCTTTTTAAATCAGGGGATCCCTGCAAGCTAAATAATTACAGGCCGAAATCTCTCCCACCAATATTGTCTAAACTGCTGGAAAAAATTGTGAATGCTCAGTTGGGAACCTACCTAGATAACAAGAACCTTTTAAACCCTATGCAGTCTGGTTTCAGAGCCAAGCACAGTACCATTACAGCTCTGGCCAAAGTGACTGATGACTGGCAACGAGAGCTGGAAAACAAAAAATTTGTATGTGCCATGTTCCTGGACCTTAGCAAGGCCTTTGACACTGTTGACCACTGCCTGCTTCTTTCTACCCTGAAAGTGATTGGTCTGGACCCTACCTCTCTGTGCTGGTTCAATAATTACCTTACAGATAGGCTTCAGCAGGTCAAGGCCGAAGGGGAGCTCTCTCCACTCAAACCACTAAAAAGAGGCATTCCACAGGGATCCATCCTCAGGCCTCTATTGTTTGCCATTTATATAAACAATATTGATGTTGGCATCAAGGAGGCCAATATTCACCTTTTCGCTGATGATAAGGTGTTGTACCTAAGCCTCCCAACTCCAACACTTCTGTGGAGATTTACAAACAGAATTCAACTTGTTGCAGAATCAGCTCTTGAATAAAAAACTATTACTCAATGCCAAAAAAAACAAAAGCGATGCTGTTCTCTGGCTACTCATTCGGTGAACCCTGCTGTCTCTGTCTCCTTACCTCCCATAAACACTTTACTAGGAGAGAGGTTGGAATTTGTTAAGAAATTCTAGTACCTAGGGGTCTGGCTAGACCACAGACTCTCCTTTGTGAAGCATGTCGAGGATCTGCTGAAAAAGTTGAGGCAGAGGCTTGGTCTCTTCTTTAGAATAAACCACCTCCTGACCAAAGATGCCAAGATGCAGTTAGTTCAATCCATGTTTCTATCACTAATTGATTATGCCAATTTCATTTATAGTCAGTGTAATGCCTCTTGTCTTAGTAAACTGGACACCTTATATTACAGAGCCTTGAGATTCATAACTGGCCTACCTATCACCACCCACCACTGCTCCTTATATGCAGAAGGAATAGAAATGCAGCTCTCTGGACTTACAGAGCTATTACCAACAAATTACACCAATACATTTCCAACTGTTTGCCGTTATACGTGGTAGGCAACTACGCACTGAGAAGCTATTCTCTGCTTCTAGTGAAGGTACCTAGGGCCAATACATGCTGTGGGAGAGCGGCCATAGGCTTTGTGTTGCCCTCACTCTGGAACAAACTACAGAAATCTATTAAATTGAGTCTCTCTGTTAGTCTTACCACCTTCAAGACCTTGTGTGCCAAGGCTGTTAAGGAGCTATGCAGCTGTTTCCAGCATGCTTAGTGTGCTAGGATGCCTACTGCTTACCTGCCCACTTCATCTCCACCTAACCCGGCCCCTTGATTGTCTCCACCTATACCCCCCCTTTTTTTCTGTTAATCCACTACCTTTCTTACCCTCAGATTCCTAACATATATGTCCCCAGCCCATCTACTGTAGCACCCCTCTTAGAACAGCTGCAGTCCTTAACCCCTCCCTTCCCCTCCATATCTGCCCCTTAAGTTTGTATGTCCTGACCAATGATATGCTGTGCTGTTTAAAAATAGTTTAATATGCTGGCTGTTTCAGAATGTTTTAATTCCCATTCTCATACCATTTTCCCTAACCTTGTTAACACTATACCTGAAATACTTGTTATTGCTCTGTGTATTTTTTTTTCTATTTCTGTATAATTTTGTCTATTTATTATCTGTACAGAAAAGTGTTATTCTTGACCTTGCGTAACACAGGTCCACCTTGTAAATGAGCCTGCTCAATGGTGTTCATCTGGATAAATAAAGACATGATTGATTGATGATCGGAAATGATAATGCTTCCAATTGAGGCTTCCAGGGCCCCGGGTGCAGCCACGTGTTTAGCCAACCAGAAGTCTAACCTACTATGGGTGTGGTGAACCACTGAATAGAAGGAGTAATCTCACCCCTGCAGATTGTCCCTTCTCCAAGAGTCACATAGGCCTCATTCTGCCATAAGCTCAGTGAGGCCAGCCCGGTCCTTGGAGTGGGTCTGAGGAGTGGGGAGGGATTTGTCAAGAAAAATGTTGAGGACCAGGTTATGGTCAATCCCCGTCAATACTGAAGTGTCTGATAGCCCGTCTGAAAGTTTGGCAAAGGCTTTGCTTGAATCTAGATAGAACTCCTCTGAATCGCTGTTGTGACCGTATATGTTGGCTAGCAACACTCTGCCCCCTGGATAGGAGAGTCTAACCACAACCCACCTACCCTGGAAGTCTGTACACTTGTCTTCCACCACCCAAGGTGAGGCTTTGTGCAGCAATATGGCCACCCTTCTGGATTTGCTTGAGGCACAGCTAGCAATGATGGATCCTACCTACAGCTTTTTGAGCCACTGAACAGTCTTAGTGGTTACGTGTATCTCCTGGATCAGGGCTATTTAAGTTCCCAAATAATTCAAAAATTGTAGCACCTTTGTGCATTTAGCCGGGTGATTGTTTATTTTTATTTATTTAGTTGTTTAACCAGGAGTAGCACACTAAGCTGAAAGCTGTTTTACAGGAGCGACCCGAGAGTACAGGGAAGTTAAGTGACTTGCTCAGGGTCACACGGTATGCAAGTGGAAGCTGTGGGATTCAAACCCTGATCTGGTCTACTGGATGTCACCAGATTTGCAGCTCAGAGCCTTAAACCACTGCGCTATACTGCCTCCCTCGGCTAGCCCCCACCATGATGGGGGGGGGCCCTTGGTATGCCGCTTAGGGGAACTCAGTATGGGTGTAAAAGGGATTGAGAAAGAGTAAGAAAAGGAGTACTCAGCAATGAGGAGAAAAAATGATTGATAGCATTAGAAGTAGAAAGGGAGATTAAGCCCTTTGACGTTCCAGGAGATGCACTTCTAACTGCGAGTAACAGGGGGCTTAGTAGCCATGATTACTCACTGATAGAGAAAGAGTAAGAAAAGGAGTACTCACCAATGAGGAGAAAAAATTATTGATAGCATTAGAAGTAGAATGTCACCTGGTTGTAAATATGGAGAGGAGGGTCCCAACCTCGGAGGAGACGGGAAGGGGATCGAGGATGGAACACAGGCTGTTAAGAGCTGCTAAGCTGTTAAGAGCTCTTAAGAGCTTCGGCAGTTGGCACTAAATAGAAAAACCTGGCCAAATAACAATAAACAGTTGTGCACTATGTTATTCTGGAGAAGAGAAACAATGCACACAACAAAGTAAACTATAACGACAATAACACACAGAAAACGATAACAATTCTAATGGCGCTGATGTGAGCGTGCGACGGAGCCCCACAATGCTCCTAGCCAGACTGATTCAGACACCAGTAATAGGGGAAAGGTCTCAGCAGGCATGAGCAACCTGTCCCAGCCTGGCCTCAGAATCCAACATGTACAGTGGTCCGGAGGATCCATGTAGCCCTGATGGCGTCAAGCCACAGGGCAGGGCATGGACTAGTAACAGCTAGAAGAAGTGGGGAGGGATGGGGAAGGGGAGCCCCACCATGATGAGGGGGGGCCCTTGGTATGCTGCTTAGGAGAACTCAGTATGGGTGTAAAATGAAGTAAGGTGCGAAAAGTATTGGGGTAGCTGGCAGAGCTGTGCTTGAGTTTCAAATAGCCTTGATACTCACCCCAGACCAAGGGGGAACCCCAGTTAAAAAGCAGGCACTTCAGTGTGCATGGAAAGGATGAAATGACAGGGAGGATAAGGTATACATAGTTGGGGCTGTGAGCTGTGAGCCATCTCAGCTGGGGAGAGGATGGGATCCCCCAATGAGACATAGTATGCAACCCCAATCAGCCAGGTCCTGCCAGAGAGAGGATGGGGGGCTGCCGGAGTAAATGAACATTCAGCAGAGGGAATGCAGATTACACTGAGAGGGGTCAGCTATAAGATGAGTGCAGCAAGAAATGCATGCCACCCATTACTGGCTGGTAACATTTCAAACAAGGAGAGAACAAAGTAGCAGGCATAACATTAGAGCAAAAATCTTAGCCATGACTTAAGAGTCTAGCAATTCATCCATTCTTTCCGTGTACACCAGAATCTTCCAGGCGATTTCCCTCAGTTCTGCCAGGCCATGGGGGAGTGGCCAGAACTTCCACAAAAGACTTGGCCCCAGGCTTAAGTAGGCCAATCACTGAGGTCAGCTCTTCTTCGTCCTTTTCCACTGTAGTGGCCCAAATAAGCGGGGCAACATCGTCCATGGGTTCACAAGATTCAACTTGCTGTAGAACGTGGCTTTCGCCCCTTTTTGGAGTAATTAATTCTGCGTGAGGCAACTTAACGGGGGGAAGCTGAGAGCTTGCAGGCGGTAAGAGGGCCCAGACTGCGGGAGTGATGGCGTTGTCTATTTGGAGGAGAGTGCTTCCCTGTTGTCTCTGGAGTAGCCATGGGCTGCCTGGCAGTGAGTGAAGGGTCATCAGCTGGCTGGCCCTCCAAGTCCCCATGTTTCCCGAAATCTTGCAGGGAGGGCCTGGGGTATGACTTAGCAGCAGAGCCAGTCCGACTGTGATTATTGTCCTCCAGGAGCCATTTGTTGTGCTTTTCGGTCCTCTTGCTGATGCGATATCCCAGGACCCAGAGGTATCTGGGAGATGCAGTCCGGGATAGGAGGCCTGGCCAATGGTTGTTGAGCCATGCTTCGGCATCTCATGGATAGTCCTCTAGGAAGGCCTTTCCATCCTTGGAAATATGTAAGGCAGTAAGTCTTTTGAAGCAATAGTGAAACGAATTTGCAAACAATATTTTCTTAAGGGGTCTGAAAGCTCTCCTTCTAGCTGCTACCTCCTGTGAGAAATCCCGATAAAAAGAAAGAGTAGCTCCCCTCCACGTAAGCTCTTCCATGTCCCTAGCCACATGAAGCAGCCTCTCCTTTACCGAATATCATAGCAGGCATGCTATGATGGTTCTGGGGCCGTTAGAGCCCTCCAGCTTGCCGGCTACCCTGTGGACTCTTCCTACACCAATAGGCTCTCTCCATCACTCCCCCAGCAACTGAGGCAGCCAGTCTTTCAAAAAACATTCCATATTGGGGCCTTCGGCCCCTTCTGGGACCCCCAGGATCCTTATGTTATTCCTCCGACTCCTGTTCTCCTGGTCTTCAGCCCTCTGCCAGAGCCTGGAGGGCTTTGCTTCATGCTCCCTAAGATGTTGCCATACCATGACATGCTGCCTCTCAAGCTTCTCAGTTCTCTGCTCTAACACATTTTGCTTATCTTCTAAACATTGGACATCTGCCACATTCCCCGCCAGGAAAGCCCCAATACCATCCACCCTTGCTAGTAGGGCCTCTAGCATGTTAGTAATGTGGGAGAGAGAGAGAGAGCATCCCCCAGTTGTGCCTAATCAGAGGAGGGGTGAGTACTGCTCATGCTGGGTTCTTGTGTGTTGTTTGTAGAGGTGGCCATCACTCCACCTGTGCAGCAACATTTGTGGATGCTAAAAAGAGGTAGTCAGTAATCCACTACACTGGTGTTTGTGTCCGATGGAGATCGCGGGCCGACAAACTTGCACTCGGGTGCAAAAGGTAGTAGAAGGTGACTCGACGGGTGAACTAGAACCCCGACACTTGGGCTTGTGTGGCCTACGCCGTCTACGCAGGTCTCAAATACCAACTTTACAAAACGCGGAAAGGGCATGGCTCACCCAAAAAAAGGCATTGGGAATAATAATAATGATAAAATTTATTTATATAGTGCAATTCAACAAGTATCAAAGTTGCTGTACAGAGATTAGAACTCAAATAAACATTAAATAACTAAAAAAATCTATAAAATGCAGTATTACAGTGGTGGTTGTGGGGAGGGGTTCTCCAGCTGCTACAAAGGACGATTCAGTCCAGCATTACGGAGGATTAAGGACAATTAGGCACCGGATAGGGCAGAGCAAAAGTCCTAAGCTGCCATTGCCATCGGGTCCAAGCCACGCTCCCCTGAGTCACTTGTTTAGCTCCCCTATCCCCTTCTCTGACCATCCGTCCATCTGCCCCCCTCTTCCAGACTGGCAGGATCTCAGAGAAGGAAACGCCGAATGAAATGGATGACAGTTTGTCACCCAGCCTGGTCAAGTGTTCCTTGGTCTCCACAACTGACCGGCTAACAAGATCATTAGTCCTTGTGTGTACCAGGACATAGATGTTTTCTCCTGCTTCCTACGCAATTTTAGCAATGCGATTAGTGTCTCTCCACACTAATGTACCTGGGAGACATCTGAGCATTACCCCAGGCTGGAGGTAGGTATCAACTCCCCAAATCATGGCGACTCCTATGATCAGAAGCATTTTGGATTTCCTTTTTGCTTTTTTTGCTTTGGTCCCTGTTTTGGAGGAGATTTGTTGTGTTAGCTCCTGTGCTGCAGTGTCCTGCTCTGCAGTGTCCTCTACCCTTTTGTTTGAATTCGGAGATGGAGGCAGACACCTGTCTGTAGTTTTTATATGGTCTGTGGTGGCAATACGTTGGAGAGCACTGAATGATGGGGCACCCAATTTGCCCCCCTAACCACCTGCCAACCTCCCAGATGAACTACCCTCTGCGGTCGAGGTACTTTTGTTGGATGTTGGAGAAATGGCAGGCAGTTCTTATAATATATTTCCTCCTGAATATGTAATTGGAGGCACGCAGTCTCTGCCCAAGCTGCCTGGAGCCGAGCCCTTAGATCTCCAATGGTCCAGCATGTAGGACAGTGTCCTAAATCCAGTATAACTACCCTTTTGAAAAGTATCATGCAGTACCTGCAGTTGTAAACACCATAGCAGCACAAACACCAGCTGCCTATCACAGCTCACAGACAGGGCTCAGCAGTCCCGAGAGGGCTGAAGAGGTAACTAACATCCTCCCCCCTGCACATCTTTGTTGGGGGTGTTAGCCCATTGACGCTTGGGGTCTACTGCCCCACCCGCCCCAGCCACCCAAGCCCGGCCCTTAATTTAAGCACCTCCCTGGTCACATGACTTCCTGTTAGTTCAGTTACTAAGTTCCAAGTTTCCCATTTGCAGGTTATATAATTTAGCCACTAGAGGGCTTCAGTCCTCCAGGTGTCCTGTCCTACTAGCTCTCCCATCCCCTCTATTCCCGCTGCCTCTCTTGCCCACCTCTCCACTCCACTATCCCTCTGACCTCCTTTTACTTTCTACCTCCACCCACACTTTTGTTCCCTTCAGACCTCCTACCCTCCTCCCCCCTCTAACCAGACCCACTATCCCTGTAGTGTAATTCTCATAGACACCTCTAGGAGTCGCTGCTTCACCCCTATTTTTAACCTTTCTACCCACTGCAGGATAGCCCTTTGCTCCTAGCCATAGGGATTCACTAGGGTCCCAAATGTATATCCTCCTCCAGGAATCAAACCCTGGACCCTCCGCACAACAGTTCAGTACCCTACCATTAAGCCACGGTGACTACCACTATTTTGACTGTTATTATGCCTCCCTTATTCTTACACCAGGCACCTGCCTCATTAGTGCTCCCCTTTGGTCACCCCCCTGCTTGCAGTTCTAGGCTCCTCCTGATTGTACTATTCCTGCTTCTCGGTCCCACAAGTCCACCACTTGAGGACCCCTCCCATGCACACCCCACCCCCTCACACAATCCTTATGCCACCAACCCTACCATGGCTGGCTACAGACCCCCACCCCTCCCATACATCTCCCCATGGTCTCCTATCTACACCTATTGCCATGCTGGGTCATATTCCTATCCCATCCCTCATTCATTGCCCTGGCCATTCCTTGCTCTACCTATACGATAACTAGGTGACAGCACATCAGGACCCTCAGACAGTGATCCTTTACCCTACTCAGAGTCATTGCCTTTCTACTCCTCATCTCAGGGAATGTCCATCCTAACCCAGGCCCCGCCTCGCCCAGCCCTAGCTTCTCACACCATGGGCTTAGAATAGCTGCAATGAATATCTGCAGCCTGCCCAAGAAAACCATAGGCTTCCACTGCTGGCTACTGCAACATCAACCAGACATTCTGGCCCTTACAGAAACCTGGTTGTCCAAAAAAATACCCGACTTGACAGTCGCTTTTCCAGGCTTCACCCTCCACCAAACCGATAGAGTAGGTAAGCATGGAGGGGGTGTGTGTGGTGTACATCCGTGACTCCATCATTTGTCATGTGCTTCCTATACCCTCACTTGACCACAATGTCCAGGCTTTATCCCTAAAGCTCACTCCAAATCCCTTTAGGGCCCCTCTAACTTTGAAGGTGGCATACGTCTCCCCGAGAAACCAAACTCAGGCAATACAGTCTATCACAAACTTCATCTCCAGCTTCCCACCCAATACCTGAGCATTCTATAGTTGGTAATTTGAATGTGAACTGGCTTGCCAGCATGACCTTGCTTATCAAAGACACTTTCGCTGCTCTTGATCTTACCCAGTTGGTCAACCAACCCACACAGGTGAACTCCACTAATGGCTCCAGCACCCTGCTCGACCTCCTACTCACAAACCATCCCAACAAAATTTCTAATCTTACGGTCCTCCCTGACTCACTAAGTGATCATTCCCCCATTATATTTTCATGGTCATGCCTTCAGCAGAAACCCAAACCGCACAAAACATCCCAGCGTCACCTCAGACCAGCTGGCCTCGCCAAACTTAGGAATTACCTAACCAGCTGGGACTGGTCCCCAATCTCTCGGGCACCAACCATAGATGAAGCCCTTGACTATTTTACCCGCTCATTTAATAAAGCTTGTGATATTTACACCCCTTTCTCTAATGTACAAACCAAGAAGCAAAATGCTGCCTGGGTCTCTACTGAACCACTCCATCAACTCAAATGCAGAGATGACCTCTAGAGGAAAGTAGTTTCCTCTGGTTCACAAGCTGATAGGCAAGCCTATAAAGCAGCTCGCAACAAATTCACCTGGGCTATAAAACAGGCAAAATCTGAACACTACAAAGCAACCCTAGCATCCTCCTGGGGGAACTCATGGCTGTCTTGGGACAACATCAAGGAACTGAATGGCAAAACCCGGCTCCCCCATCCCTACTTACCATAAACAACATCCCTACCACTGACCCACAGGCCATAGCTGACTGCCTCAATGTATCTTTCTCCGACCTCAGTGCTGTGCTCCCACTCAACTTCTTTGATCCTAGCCTCCTAATTTACAGTATCCTCCCTTCCACTTCAAAATAGTGACCATGAACGAGATAAGGCCATTTCTCACCAACGCCCTCAGTGGCTTTTGCTACTATAAGGACTCTTTTGGTATGAGGGTCCTTGGGCTTGTACTTGACACTGTTCTCTCCCCATTGACTGACCTTCTAAACCACTCCCTGTGTCTGGGGCAGTTCCCCTCAACCTGGATGATGGCCACCATCACCCCTATACTAAAGAGTGGTGACAGTACACTCCCCAATAACTATCAGCCTATCTCCGTCCTCCCCCACCGAAGCCTTTGAAAAGATGATAGTCACCCAACTTACTGATTACCTTCTCACTTACAATCTGATGTGCAGGGAACAACATAGCTTCAGGACAGGTCACAACACCACCACGGCCCTGACTGCGTTCTCCAATTTCATCCATTCTACCCTGGTTAAGAAACACCTTGTGGCAGCCATCTTCATTGACCTGTCAAAGGCCTTTGACACTGTGTCCCACCCCTTACTCCTACGCACACTCCAATATCTAGGCCTATCCAGTGGACCTTTAGCCTGGTTCATTAGCTACCTCGTAGCCCGGTCGCAATGCGTCAAAATACACACCACCCAGTCCTCCACATTGCCAGTCCACTCTGGGGTTCCCCAGGACTCAATTCTTGGCCCACTGCTGTTCAGCATCTACCTGAACGCCCTGCCCAAGTCTAGCACCAGTAATCTGTTGCTGTATGCAGATGATGCTGTTCTTTTTTCCTCACACCAAGATCCGAGTTCCCTGCAGCCATCCCTCCAATATGCATATAATCAAACTGAGAACTGGTTCACAGACCAAAGACTCCTAGTTAATGTGAAAAAAACTAAAGCCATGCTCTTTGCCCACCATCAGAATAAGGCCAAGAAGATGCAACTATCTATCCTCTCCCACTCTCTCCTTCTGCTAGAGCAGGTACACACATATAAATACCTAGGCGTAACTTTTGATTCCCACCTCTCCTTCCACTCACACATAAACAACCTGTCATCAGCCATCAATGCCCACATAGGGCTTTTGTACAGGCACAAAACCTGCTTACCCCCTGAAGCCCTTAACCTAGCTGTCACTGCATCGGTCCTCTCTCTTATGGACTACGGGCTAACCATCTACTCAGCCGCCGATCATACGGCACTGAACAAAATCCATCTGGCCATAAATAAAGCATGCAGAATCCTGTCAGGGGCAGATAAACATACCCACATCTGCACCCTGTATTCTCTTATAAACCTCCTAGACCTGGATGAGATAATACATTAGCAAACTTGTCTCCTTACAAAGAAAATTCACCTGGGGCTCTCCCCACTGGGGGTATCTGCTGCACTCCAATGCTTCCACACCATGGTAAATACTTACACCACCAGCAAACAGGTATGGTTGACCCTGAGGGTGAGGACCTCACTAGCACAAAGGTCCTTCTCCTTCAGAGCACCAACTTGGTACAATGAACTCCCCTCTGATATATCCTCCATCTCCAACCTAGGTCCCTTCAAAGTAGCACTCAAAGAACATATACACTCCTCTCAGCAGCGCCTATTTACCCTCTAGTTAGGCTCTACCTTATGGCTACCTCACTGTCAATCCTCCAGACAACACCTTTGTTGGGCTGCTTGCATTTGTTAGCTTTGCTAGTCTTCCACTCCACTAAAGTACAGTCAGAGCTAACCAGTGCCTAATGTATGATGATAACAGTTTGAGATCTGTTAAGACAACTACCGAACTCTGCCTAACTATTCAAACTGTTTTTTGAAACATGGCTGTATGTAACTATAATCGTGTACTACTGCTGTTACTATAATTTCGTGTGTGTAACCCTAGTGTAATTCCATCTTGCTGTTACTATGTATTCTATATGTTCTGTTTTTTTGTACTCTGAAGCACAGCCATTGTAAATGAGTCCCTGACTCAAAGGTTGTAATCCTAAAGTATGTTAAATGAATAAATAAATAAATAAATAATATCCATTCCAGATGAGTTGCTGGGTTTATAACCTGGTCAGAGTAATTAGAAGGAGGAAAATGAAATCACACGTTTGATTTTGTGTTTTGTTTGTTTTTGTATAACTTGTTATAACAAGTTAAATTACTTGTGCCCCTATAAATGAGGTCACTGTGTGGCTACTACTCTGTTCCTCCCTTTTCTGCTTTGATACAGGAAATGTCGCAACTGTGCTACCCTATAAAAGGAGTATAGTGTGGGGTGGTTGGGGATGTGGGTGGGTGGGTAGCTGGGCCCTTCCCTTGCCAAAAAAGAAGACCCATGGGTGAAAAAAACAAGGAGATGAGATGGAGAGAATGAAGAAGGACCTGAGAAAGCTTGAAAAATGGTCAGAGTAGTGGCAACTGGAGTTCAGTTCCATGAAATGCTAAATAATTCACCTGAGACAAGGGAACCCTGGGGAGAGCTATAGAATGGAGAGGAGGAGTTACTGATAATCACAACGTAAGAAAGGGCCTTGGGGGGTTCATTTCAGATGACCCAAAGGTGTCTAAACAGAGTGCAGAGGCTGCACAGGAGGCCAGTGGCATGCTGGTGTTGCATAGGCAGTGGTATCATAAGCAGAAGGCAGGAGGTGGTGATATAATTGTATAACACACCAGTGAGGCATCACCTGGAGTACTTGTGCAATTCTGGAGGCTGTACCCTTATAAGGACATCGACAGGGTGGAGGTAGTCCAGAGAAGGGAAACTAAGATGGTACAGGGCTTGCACCAGAAAACTTATGACAAGAGATTAAAGGACCTCAATATGCACTCGCTGGAGGAGGGCATGGGGGACATAACAGAAACATTCAAATACCTTAAGGGCATAAACAAAGTGTATGGGGGGCATCTTCCAGTACAGGAGGAGCACAATAATGAGGGGGCATAATATGAAATTGGAAGGTGGCAGGTTAAGGGTGTTACATGTGGTCCCTGCACCTTTATTGGTATCCCCAGAGGTACACAGTAGACAGCTAGCATTTAGGCATATGTTATACTAACACATAGGGCATAGGGCATCTACCATATAAGAGTAGATGTCAGGTTATGTATGCATATTATTGTTATACACTTTATTTTCTAATACATATATGTATTTCTTACTTGTCATATGTTAGGACATCTGTGTCCTTGTAATGATTATGATATATGAGTTGGCATTGTCACCTTTTGGTGATTTGTACAACTACACTGATATATGTATAACTGTATTCCTTTGTCTTACAAAGTGATGACTCTAAAAAATTGTATAATGTTATCTTGGACTGTGGCGCCACCTCTAATTTAGCCAATTGGGCTCCTCTCTGTAGCTAGAAATGTTTCTATCTTACAGTAACCATGATAATTATCACAGGTATATAATGTAAGACATTATGTCTTCTACCTCGGAGACCCCAAGACACATGGAAAATCCTCAGGGTATAGGGAACACTTAGCATTGGCTCCCAGTTTGTACTTAGGGCAACTGTGATTATCCTTTTGGTCGTAATAAACAAGTTTATTACTCTCATGCAATGTGTCTGTGATTCCTTGCATTCTCATTATTGCCAAGAACCTGAGAGTGAGATTTAGACCTCCTGACAATTGGTGACCACGTGAAGGCAGTAGCTGGTGTTTGCAAAGTTTCACTTGTTACTTCAAACTATTCCTTTCCCAATGGGGACTGTAGGTGTGCATTCCCACATCACCTCTCCTGTGCTACGACCACTTTGTAATAACTTGCAAAGTCTGGCTGCTTTCTGGGTGTGGCCGATGCCTACTCGACCCACTCCACAGCAAGATTGCAAGCTTGCAAGTGTGCAGTAGCCCAACTGTGAATAAAGTGCTCCTGCTGTGGATCGATACACAGCATGGCGCCTTTTTCACAGTTTGATTTTTCATTCCCTCCCACACAATGGCCACTGTATCAAATATCTGCTCAGAACTGAGACTCGATGTCTCGAACTTCCTTGCCTCCCATGGAGGATGGGCTGACTTCGCGCAGGATGCAAGTCAATCTGACAACCCTGTACTGGGGATTTCAACTCAGTGCTCCGAGATGAGACAAACAGCCAGAAAGCAAGAAGCTTAAAGGCTGTTGGTCATGGCTCTCTATGCTGCTCTAGAAGCCTCCGAAGCGAGGTTTCAAACCCTTGAACTGCAGATCTCATCCCTTAAGCAGGAGACGGGGATGCAGGAAACAGAATCTGTGAGATGTGAGCAGCATTTGGAATCTGAACTCCAAACACTGCAAAATGAAAAGGATTCCCTTTTGCATCATTCTGCGCAGGCAGACGAGCAGGAACTTTGTATGTTGAAGCAGGAGTGTGAAAGTTTGAGACAGGATAAGGGGCAGGCTTTGCAAATGAATGACTTATTAGGTAAAATGAATGAACAATTGAGTGATGAGCTGGGAGAGATACAGGATGAGATAAACCAGGCACGTAATGACTTAAAAGTGGCTACTAGGATCAATCCTGAATTGAGCACTGCGTATAGAGTGCTACAAAAGCAGATACAGGAAGAGGTAGATCTTAATGTTGCAAATGTGAATCATGCCAAATGTGAATCTAAGATGGCGAAAATGCGCCATCAGCGGGAGGTTCTGGCTGGACATGTTAAGGTGATGGGAGGCATAGCCCCTGCCTTAATCACGTCATCTGAAGGGGAGGTATCAGATGATGACATCTCACAGTACAACACCCAGTCACACCCCTACTATGGCCCAGACACCCCACCCGCCATCCACAACATGGTGGACACCCACCACATCCATCCCATGTCATACGTCACAGATGTCATGATGCACATCATGGGTGATGCCAACATGGCAGCCCCCATGATGGGGGGAGCAGGCCCAGGGCTAGTCCAGATGGCACCACTGGTAGCTGTTATTTCTGTGGATGATAAGGAGATTGAGAAAATGATAGATGCTGCTTTAGGCAATGTGATCCTACCTGACAGAAGCAAACGGACCCTCCGGACACAGATCAGACAGATGCTGTAGGAGGCTGCTACTTGGGAGCGAATGGTCTGTACTGTGACAGAAGCCACAGCTCAGGCAGTCCTGGATGGCACCCAAGGGAACCTACCTCCACCTGATCATCCTAATAATCCCCTACAAAAGGCCTACTCTGTTCAGCAAATAGCTGACAGCATTGGTCGGATGAGCCCGTCCGACAACCTCAGCTGCCACTTGGAAAAGGTGTGTGCTAAATGTGAAATGCTTAGTCTCGCTGCAGACTAACAGGTCCAAATCCTGCACCAGACCATTGATCCCAGACAGTGGGCAAAAAATCCCTGATACCATCCACCAGGATGGTACCGCCTCCTTTGACAAAGTTGTAGCTGAACTCATTTCTGCACACAGCCCAGGTGTAGTAGGAGTGATGCTCGCATACCCTGTAAAACAGAATGTGAAAGAAAGTCCAGCAATTTATCACCATAGGCTCTGGATGGCCTACTGAGCAGGGAAGCACCTTGCACAGGAATCTGCAGATGTGGACCTTATCGAGTATAAGACCCTCTTCCTTCGGAACATGATCCCTGCAGTAAGAGAAAAGGTAGAGCCAACTACCTATCCCACCACAGAGAGATTTGCCGACATTCTTTGGAAAACCGAGAGAGTTTGTCAACTCTACATCCGTGATCTGGGCTCCGGTTCCAAGAAAGTAGCCACCGTGGAAACTACTCCAGAGACCATGACGCACTACATGGTGGAAGGGCAGGCCCAAGAGAAAAAGCCCCTCCCTGCAGACAACCAACACCCCCAGCAGGTCCAACAACCACAACAACAGCAGCAACAATCATGGGGTGGGAACCAGAATTACCATAAGAATAAGAAACACCACAAGAATAACAAGGGTAAACAACAGAGACCAGGTCATTCATATAGGGAGATAGCTGAAGAGAATCAGAAATTCCAAGAACTTCTTGGGCAAGTGTGCTCCATAGCGGATGCTGTTCCTGCTCAGGCCCATGCAGCCATACAACCTGGAGAACAGGCCTCAACAGGCCATGGAGACACTTGAAGTATAGGCCTTCAGACCCACACAGGCCTGAATCCAGAAGCGGCTCCCTATATAGTATCAGTGCAGCATGGTGAAATGGTTCAAAGGAGTCAGGCTCGAACTCTCCATGCCTGGTACAGATTGACAATTATAGGCTCCAGTCCATATTGTAAACAAGCTGGTCTTGGATGCAAAAGGAAGGCCCTGTACTGAGGTCGAGGTTGGGGGCCACCTACTGACAGTACTATTAGATCCAGGCGCAGCTGTGTCTGTGTTACATGATGACCACCCAGAGACATCCCCTTGGTCCACTGAACAGAGGACCAATATGTCAGGAGTAGATGGAACTAGGTTACCTGCATACCGTTCCCTACAAATACCTGTGGAACTGGGACACCTGAAGGCCTATTACACCTTCCAGCTGATGGTATTGCATGAACACCCTAGTATAATTGGAATTGACTTCCTAGCACCACCTGTGTGGTAGACCTAGCCAACATGTTACTGATACAGATTCAGGGACAATACCACACCATCATGATTCCTTATTAACATGTGGTAGCAACAATATCTGCAAATAACAAAGAGTACGATGTCATAGATTTGTTCAAGAATCATGAGCTTTTCCCAAAGTTCCTCCCAATTCTACAAAGGCATCTGGAGGCATTTGCCACCAATGAACATGATTGTGGAAGAATGCACACTGTCATTGAGGTGACAGGCCCAGCACATGAAAGGCAACGGCAATACCCTTTTCCACTGGAGGCCTTGCCTTCTCTTAGGGAAACAATACAATCACTCCTCAAACAAGGGGTGATCAGGACATGTGTTTCTACTGCCAGCTCCCCAGTGTGGCCTGTGAAGAAACCCACAGGTGCCTGGTGACTTACTATTGACTACAGGAGACTGAACCAGGTCACTCCCAGTTGAGCTCCAACTGTGGCACCAGTACCTGATGTGCTGCGACTTTTGACCTCTGACCAAAATGGTTCAGTGCCCTGGACATCTCCAGTGGTTTCTGGTCATTACCATTGGCTCCCAAGAGTCAGTATAAGTTTGCTTTCACCTTTGAGGGTAGGCAGTACACATGGGCCTGCTTACCACAGGGATTCCATAACAGCCCTTCCCTGCTCCATCTAAACATGATGGATGCCCGTGAGGGTTTATCTATCCCCCAGTGTCTCTTGCAGTATGTGGATGACCTGTTGTTGGCAAAAGCAACATAGGAACAACACTTAGATCTCTTAGACAAACTGCTGACCCTCATTTAGATAGCAGGCCTCAAATGTAACCCAGCAAAAGCACAACTATGTCAGAGAGAGAGGTACTCTTTCTAGGCCTGAGAAAAAGTGATCAAGGCTGAAGCCCTGCCTGGAAGAAGAAGATACAAGGATTGCAAGATGTGCCATTGCCCACCAGCGTGGCCACTCTTACGAGATTTCTAGGTATGGTAAACTATTCTAGAGATTTTATTTGTGATTTTGCTCAGAAAGCTGCTCCTCTGTATGAATTACTGAAAAAAGACATTCCCTGGAATTAGGTCCCCATTCACACCCAGGCTGTGATGTCACTGAAACAGGCCAGCTCTGGTCAACCCCAATCCAGCATTGCCATTCCATCTGGAGTGTGTCACCTCTGACATAGCTATGTCAGCAGTGTTGGCCCATGAGGTTCATGGCACTCTGAGACCTATTGCATATTCATCGCTGTGATGCATATGCAATGGAACAGAAGTACAGCCTTTGTGAAAGGAACCTTCTGGCTACCTACTGGGCTGTCAGGCAGTTCCTGTATATCATTGGGTACTCTCCCCTGATCATTAACACAAACCACACCCCAACTAACTTTCTGCTATCAGACAGAGTGAAGGATGGGTCAGTCTCTAACACCAGTCTGACACACTGGTCACTTCTTCTCCAGGATAGAGACATTCAGGTCCACCTAACCAAAATGCCATCCATGCTGGTGCATGGCCTCCTTTTTCAAAGATAACCCCATGACTGTACACTGCAGCCACCCGATCTTCCAGATCCAGGTCCTTTCTTCCCTGCTACACCACAACTACTTGAGAACACCTCATTGTGTCATGTTTTTACAGATGGCTCAGCTTCCTATTATCAGGGAGAAAAAATTGCAGGGATGGGCATCTTAGAGAGTTATCCTTATGGTAACACTGTTAAAATTTCTAAGCATTGCAGTGTGGCATCATCACAATATGCAGAGATGGCAGCAGTGTCCTGTGCCCTCGAGTTCATCCAGCATGGGATCGAGGATACCATCATCTTCACAGACTCTAAATGGGTTTGTTTTTCTCTTACAGCTCTTCTTCCCTTCTGGCAGAAGAACTCCTTCCTCTCCTTTGAAGGCAACCCAGTGAAACACAAGGAACTGGTAATATACATACATTCACTGGCACAAAGGTTTGCACACAAACTCTATGTACACAAGGTTAAAGCTCACTCCATACATGACCCCTATCATACCTTCAATGATACAGCGGACAGCCTTGCCAAGGAAGGGGCCCAAGGGGGGAACACCTGGATGATGGATCATCCAAAGGCCAGAGCAGCTGTACACATTGCAGCAGTCGGAAGGAAACCTGAACCCTTTTCCCCCTTGGACCTGTCAGCAGCCCAACATGCTGACTCTGAGCTCAAAGATGTGTTCAGATTCCTGGACAAGAGTAATGAACAGAACTTACCTACCCACAACCCCTACCGGAGGCATGAAAGTAAGTTGCACCTGTGCCCAGATGATAAACTCATCTGGTGTCAGCCGGATGACACCCCCACCAAGTTGTGGGTAGTTCCCAGACATCTTAGTTCTGAATTTTTGCACCAAATGCATGACACCCTTACTGGTGGACACCAGGGAGGGGAGAACACGCTCCAAAAGCTCGGGACCACTGCCTGGTGGCCTGGTGTCACCAAGGATGTCAAACAGTACATAGATAATTGCCTTGTTTGTGTGCAAAACAATCCCATCCCTACCAAATGAAATGCCAAATTACTACCACAAAGGCATTCTAGCCCTTGGCATGCCATACAAATTGATTTTATTGGTCCATTGACTAATACCAGCAGAAATAACAAATACGCCCTTGTGGTAACTGACCTTTTCTCTAAGTGGGTTGAAACTTTCCCCACTGAGACATGTACCACTAAAACCACTGCCAAATTCCTAGTGGAACAGATTTTCTCCAGGTGGGGCCTACCTCTCAAGGTAGACTCTGGTAAAGGAACCTGTTTTACAGGTGATTTGATGAAAGAAGCACTTGAACTCATTGGAGTTCACCAGAAATTCCACATACCTTACCACCCACAATCTTCAGGTCAAGTAGAAAGAGCCAACAGATGGATTAAGCAAATGCTTTCCAAATTCATTGAGGACAATCCCAAGACCTGGGATTCCCTATTGCCATTACTCCTTATGGCAATCAGGGGCACACCCTCAGCCACCAGCCAGGTGACACCCGTTGAGGTTATGACTGGCAGACTGATGAGATTGCCTGAACATTTGTTGTTTGACCTGCATACCCCCATGGCAGACCGTGTGTCTGTAGACCAATATGTGGAAAAACTTAGACAAGACCTCATAGACATACACACTTGCATGCTGCCAATTGCATGGGCAAGGCCCAGCAACAATCCAAAATACAGTTTGACAAACACACACAAGTAGTGGATTGGCAAATTGGAGATCAAGTAATGGTTCTCAGATTTGCACATCCCACACATCCCTTCTCCAATAAGTTGGAAGGCCCCAACCCCATTGTCAACAAGCTCAGTCCAGCAGTCTATCAGGTTAGATTAATGCACAACAACAAACTGACTGATAAATGGTTACATGTATACCACTTGAAACTGCATAAAGGAGTATAATTACTTTTCCTTACCCCATTGGGAGGAATAGTATTAATGTACTAAAGTTTGGTTTTCCTTTTCAGATACACTGACAAGATAGCTATCTTGTTCGATTTTCTCCTCATCTCAGGAGTTATCTCCTGCATCCAAGGCACGGTAAAGCACCTCCTTCCTCACCTTGATCCTCCAGCATCTACCCCAGAGGGAGTTTCCATCAATATACCAGACAATTTCATTACTGTCCAGGAAGGTTCAGATGCCTACCTCACTGCCTCGGTTGTCACTCCTGATAAATCTACCCTACAAATTGAGAGGCAAACCATGTCGCAAGGACAAATTCTACGTGGGGCCAAGCTTTCCAAGGGAACTTTCCATGGCTGGCCAAATGCAAAATTATCCCCTAATGGTTCACTGTCCTTGCTCCAAACTGCTCTTAGATATTCTTGTCTATACAATATTACTGCTTTAATTGATTCCTCATATTGTAATTCCTTGTCTAAGGACTCTGCCAGAACATTTTGTGCTGTACACAACATGGCCTCTGCTGCCATGTATCTTTCTGTGTTACCCCCCACTGATAAACTGCTTTTGGAATGTCCAAAACATACCCCTGGTCCTCATAGTGGTTTAACAGCCACTGCCTTACCTGGTACACTAATTAACAATTTACAGTTTGTGCATATACCTGTTTTGTTTAACTTGACTTACTGGAATATGAAATAATTTGGTATGTGTCATACTACTAACACTTCAGCATTTTACAGTACTTTATTGCTTGACAGTCTCGCAGCTTTTCAAATCCGTATTTAAGACCCGATTGCCACCGAGCATAGAGGTAATTTCAGGAGCAAACCTAACCCTGATGATCAAAGTCATAAACGTAATGCACGCGAAGTTGACAGTTCTGATGTCACAGGTGCCACTGGCACCATCACAGGTCTTTTTGGTACAGCCATGTCTATTTGGAATAGGGCTGACATTGCTGTTATCAAATCACATTCTCAGAAATTCCAAACTGGTTTGGCAAATTATATTATACCCCCATTATTGCATGGTGTGGACGGCCTTAGCCAGGAAGAAAGATACACTGTTTACAACATGCTCGACATTGCTAAGGCATTTACAGATTCTAAAGATAAAATTAACTCCCTCATTGCACAAAACAACAAAGAAGCAGATAGACAATATATTGCCCGTGAGATATTGTGTTCAACCTATGGCTCATACATTATCACTACCATCAATAATATTTTCCATGATCTAGAATCAGGAAGGATTCCCGATATCATTCATGACAGACGTATCTCTAAATGGTATTATCCTCAGTGCAAATCCCCTAGCTGTATTGCAATGTGTATGCAACAAACTCTAACTATTCCACTTTCTACAGCTAGGAATTTAGGTTTTGTGACCAAACACCCTAACACTGGTCCATGTTCTACTTCTAAGAAATGTTCTATTAAGGATACAATGTTTGTCTATTTCCTGTCTCTTTACCACGTTTTGATCCTACTACACCTTTATTTGACAAACTTGCTACTGTACATTCCGCTGGGCACATTGATGAAGATATCTACAGAGAATGCCTCAACTTGCCTCCTCTGCTGGTCTTCCATCCTGTTCTGGATGGGTCGCTCTGCACACAGACTGCTTTGTGAAGAAGGGTTACATTTACTTGTGTCAATGTGATGTATTTGATGTTATTAAACCTGTATGTGGCTATTCCCCAGACAGTATCGACCGGTCCTTTTCTATGGACGATGACATCAGCAGTAATCGCACAGACTTTCCGGACTCAACATCGACTCCAGACAAGCTATACCAATGTTATCGAGAGGAGGTTAATCGCCTGTCAACACGGATTTTCAAGATGACCTACATCTGCCCGGTACAGTTGCAAAAATGGAGACTACCTACTGTTAAAATGCAATATAATTCAGACTTCAAATATTGCGTCATCACAAACTTCAAGAGTTACACTTATGGAATGCAAACATGTGCTATAGAGAGCCCCAACTTTTGTTTCATTCCCCATCAAAAGTCAGTTATTGGACATACCATTATTACACCCATCCCTCTTATGGACGCTGATATCATTGATGGTAACCCTGATTATCTGCTCACCCTTTCAGAGTATTTACCATATTTTAATGTACATATTGATCCCCTCACACTGACATTAAAATCACTTTTAGAGAGGAAAGACACACATCTCATCCACATCAGCAATAATATTACTAAAGCTAATGAAGCTGTTCTTGCACTAATTAAAGATGGTGATATGAACAGTGCACTAACTAACACTTGGTTAGAGATTACATTTAAAGATTTTGTTATTATACAAGATTTTTGATATTTTTTCTGATTACTACGCTTTTGCTGCCGACGGCGCACACTATGCCAACACCGTGAGCAGTTGGAGTTCCTTTTCAAGGTTCATAAGTCAGGTCTGTAAATGACCCCTGCTCCCTTTCCATTTCCCTATTTTACAGTGTTGCCCTGAAAGACAACAAGGAGGGGACTGTTACACGAGATCCCTGCATCCTTATTGGTACCCCAGAGGTACACAGCAGACAACTAACATTTAGGCATATGTTGTACTAAAACATAGGGTGTAAGGCATCTACTGTATAAGAGTAGATGTCAAGATATGTATGCATATTATTGTTATACACTTTATTTTCTAATATATATATATGTATTTCTTGCTTGCAAGATGTTAGGACATATGTGTCCTGGTAATGATTATGGTATATGAGTCAGCATTGTCACCTTTTGGTGATTTGTACTAGTACACTGATATATGTATAACTGTACTCCTTTGTCATACAAAGTGATGACTCTTACAAAATTATCTAATGTTATTTTGGACTGTAGAGCCACCTCTAATTTAGCCAATAGGGCTCCTCTCTATAACTAGAAATGTTTCTATCTTACAGTAACCATGGTAATTATCACAGGTATATAATGTAAGACATTACGTTTTTTACATCGGAGACCCCAAGACACACGGAGAATCCTCGAGGTATAGGGAATGCTTAGCATTGGCTCCCAGTTTGTATTGGTAAGAACTGCTTAGGGCAACTGAGATTATCCTTTTTGGTAGTAATAAACAAGTTCATTACTTTTATGCAACATGTCTGTGGTTCCTTGCATTCCCATTATTGCCAAGAACCTTAGAGTGAGGTTTAGACCTCCTGACAAGGGGAGGAAATACTGACATATTAAGATGCCAGCAGAGTAAGTCTAATGGTCGGTGAAGTCTGCTTGAAAATCAGCACCCGGTCAGGACACCACTGCTCTCCCTGCCTCCCCCATAATTCCCCCTGATCCCATCCCCCATCAGAGTTGCACCTCCAGGTCTGGCATTACTCAGTTGTACCTTCCCCCTATACCTGTCCCAGTTCCTCTTGAATCCCTCCACTATATTAACAGCCACAAGTTCTGTAGGCAGTGCATTCCAGGGGTCTATCACCATCTCGGTGAAGTAGCGTCTCCTAGTCTCCCCCCTGAACCTCCTGCCAACCACTGGTGGCCCCCTCCTCCCTTAGCAGAAACACCCTATTTAGGCTGACCCTATTTACTCCCTTTAGATATTTAATGCGAGGAGGTTTTTCTTCATGGAAAGGGTGGTGGACATATGAAATAGACTGCCACAGGAGGTGGTGGGAGCTAGCACAGTACAGGGGATTTAAGCACACCTGGGACAGACGTAGGTGAACCTTAGAGGTGGGAAGGAGGGGTGAAAAGCCAATGACCAGGTAGAGTCAGAGACTGCAAACTAGTGTAGGACATATGGGCAACTGGATGGGCCTGGCGGTCCTTATCTGCCAACAATTGTTCTATGTTTCTATGTCCCCTGCTCTTAGTTGATGCTGCAGCTAGGATACTCCAATCTACATCAAGCAGATCGAAGTCCCCCACCAGCAGCACTCCCCCTAATTTAGCTTCTTTTGGATGACTTCCACCAGAACGTTATCCATCTTTCTCTGCACTGGAGTTCTGTAGATTACACCAGCAGCTCCATTCCCCCATCTCTGCAGAGACCCACATAACCTAAACCCCTTCCCTGCTGTGTTCCCTGTATCTCTGTTGCTTTTTATATTGTCCCTCACATAAACAGTCACTGGTCCCTTTTTCTTACCCACCATGTCCTTCCTGTGTTTCTAAGTTTCTCCTTTGTGAGTGGGGGTTCACATGGCTTGCTGCTTATTTACCACCTGGAGATGTCCAGGTAGCAATGCATGTGAGACAATACTTGGTTAAGAGGCCCCACAAACAGGGTGCCGGGGCATCTCCAGAGGTAGAGCTCATACATTGCCTCCACTGTATGTGCTGTGAGCCCAAGGTGAAAATGGAGGGGGAACAAATTCAGACTGCAGAATAAAGATTGACCCCTTGCAGGCCCTGCTCGTGTGACCAGGCACAACCACAAGTCATGTGGAAGAGGATGATGGGGAAAGTAAGTCCTGGAGAAGGCAGATGATGTGGCTGGGGGGTGAGTTGGAGTGATGCGGATGGGGCAGAAAGGTGGTTAGAAAAATTATATGGGGGGGAAACACATGCTGGGTTGGACTGGAGGCAACCACCTTCAAACAAACCAAAAAATAAAATGTGGCACTCCAGAGACAAGTAGCCCAAGATAGGTAGAAGAAAAATGGTGAACAGAGGTGTAAGCATATCTTAATGGAAAGCATAAAAGATCCTTTGTTGTACCTTACACTGGAATTAAAGATTGCTGCTGTTAATACTTCTTAATTTACAAGTTTCCATTTTTTTATTTTTTACCTATCTTGGCTGGATGTTTTAGTAGTACTCAGATCTGTTTGCCAAGGCAATCTATTTCCCCACTTGTCTCTGCCAGCTCTGTGCCTAGTCATTCACCAGTAGGCCATGCATGATTACTCTCCCAAGAGAGTGGGGAGGCAGGTTGTGCAAGTGGTTACAGCTCAGAGCTGAAGATTCTCCTCTCTGTCAACTTGTCTCCTGGCAGTGATATCACACTAACCTGTCACCCCTTATGCCACAAGAGCAGACACAGAACTATAATAATCTAGAGACCTATCCCACAAGTTACCACACATTCACCAAGCAACCCTGGGAGAGCCACTTAACCACTTTCTACTGTCTCTCTAATCATATCTGTGTTCAAGCCTCCCAGCATGCCTCAGTTTTCACCTCCCTCTCCTGGATTGTAAAGTGCTTTGGGATAGTCTGTATAAAATGCACTTTATAAAACTAAATTTCTTTCCTTCCTTTCCAACTGCCTTTCTGTGCCGATGCCTAAAATATAGGCAAAGACAAGAAGATGAAGAATACACATTTAGATAGTGCTCTTCACACACACTGTATCCCAAAGCACTTTACAAGCAATAAGAGACTTGTATCGAAGTGACTGTAAATGTGCAGTGGCAGTGATTTCACACATTGGCAACCACACACGGCCACTTTACAAGCAATAAGGAACTGGAAGTGAAGTGACTGTAAAAGTGCAGTGGCAGTCATTTCACACAACAACCACACACATTTGACAACTGCATGAACTAGTTTTCAGAAAGCGGTATTTTGGCCAGGGCACATGAGACTCCAACATAAGTCTGTTATGGTTAAGAAAAAAAACACAAGGTGAGTGTAAAAGAGAGACCACAACATGAAGAAAGTATCAGAGAGCACAGCAAAGTGTGGGGGTATGTGTGAGGTAGCACAACACAGGTCAGATCAGGTTTGTATAAGAGCAACAAGAGGAGTGTGTAGGATTGTGTATGTGTGGATAAGGGAGTGCAACATGGAGCAGGATTGTAAGAGGACAACATGGCAGGTGTGCACAAGAGAAAGCACAATACAAGATGAAGTGGAGGAAACAGTACAACATGGGGAAGGAGTGTGCAACAGTACAACAAGAAGTGATTAAGTGGGATTGAGTACACTAAGTGGGTGTATACAAGATAACACAACACATAACATGGGTGTCTGGTACAGTAAAACACACAACATAAGGCAGATGCGTTCAAGACATTGTACAACATGAGGCATGTTTTTGTGGGAGAGAGTTACATTAGGTAGGTGTGAGCAGTGTAGGTACAGGGTGGACTGGGAGAGACCGAGCCACTGTGGATCACCCTTGAGCCAGGAAATGGCACATCAATTTGAACAAGCATGATCTACAGACCTTCAGCAGAAGAGGAGGAGATGGACAGGGATCTAATGGCTCAAACTCAGGAGATAGCAACAAAGGGTGAGATATTACTGCTGGGTGACTTCAATGTCCCAGATTTTGATTGAACCATCCCAGCAGCTGCTTCAACCAGGAGCAGGATCATCCTTGATTCACTGCAGAGGGCAGGACTAAGACAAATCATAGGAGATCCCACAAGAGAAGAGGCAATTCTGGACCTGGTACTGACCAATGGGGACAGTATATTGGAATGTCTGGGTGGAAGGGGCCCTGGGATCCAGTGACAACATATTTTGGTTTAACACGGGGACAGTGACACTGTCTAGTCACACTAAAGCAAGAGTTCTGGATTTTAAAACAGCAGATTTTGAGAAAATGGAGAGGTGAATCATAGAGGCCTGCTGGAACTGGAGATTGGAGAGGGAGTCAAGGAGCAGTGGAAACGCTTGAAGGGAGCCACACAGGAGATGACGAAACATTGCATCAAGGTGGTAAGCAAAGGCAGGAAAAGGAGGAAACCACTATGATTATTGAGAGAGGTAGCAGACAAAGTAAGGGCCAAAAGGGCAAGGTTCAGGAAATACAAGGAATCTCAAAGGGAGCCAGACAGGGAGAAGTACCTAAAGAATCTTAGTTAAGCAGGAAAGGCTGTAAGGATAGTAAAGGCACAGACTGAAGTAAGATTGTTGCAAACAGTAAAGAAAGGGGACACCATTTTTTAGGTACATCAGTGAAAGAAGGAATGCTGGGAGGATTATAAGGCTCAGAGGGGAGACAGGAGAGTGCAAAGAGGGAGACATAGAAAAGGCAGAAATACTGAACAAATACTTCTGCTCAGTATTCACTGAGGAGGGTGAGGGTCACAGACCACAACTGAGTAGCAGGAACAAAGGGGAGGGAGAGGTTAATATCAGTTCATTCACAGTGGAGAGAATCCTGAAGGAGCTCATAAAACTAAGGGTGGACAAGGTAATGGGGCTAGATGGCATACATCCCCGGATATTAAGGAAATTGAGAGGGGAGCTAGCAGTGCCACTGGCAGCTTTGTTCACTGAATCACTTAAAACAGGTGTTGTTCCAGAGGACTGGAAGAGGGCACATGTAGTCCCTCTACACAAAAGTGGCAGTAGGGAGGGTGTGAGGAACTATGGATCCATCAGCCTCACCTCAGTAGTGGGCAAGATCATGGAGGCACTGCTTAAAGAAAGGCTAGTGGAGCACCTGGAGTTCATCGTGGCCCAGGATCCAAGGCTGCATGGATTCACAGCTAGAAGGTCATGTCACACAAATCTGATAGACTTTTTTAATTGGGTTACGAAGGACATCAATCTGTGGGTGGTGGATATCATCTACCTAGATTTCAGCAAAGCCTTCAACATGATCTCACACAAAAGGCTGATCACCAAAATGAGTAGCCTGGGCATGGGGCACACGGTGGTAAACTGGGTTAGAAACTGGCTTATAGACAGGAAGCAGAGTGTGATGGTAAATGGGATACAGTCAGGGAGAGGGAGGTGATCAGCAGTGTACCTCACAGATCAGTCCTTGGGCCAGTTCTGTTTAATGTTTTCATTAGTGACATTATGGTAGGGCTGGAGAGAAAGGTCTGCCAGTTTGCAGATGACACCAAGATCTGCAACAGGGTGGATACTCCAGCTGGAGTAAAAAGAATGAGGAGGGATTTGTAGAAGGTTGAAAAATGGTCTGAAGTATGGCAACTAAGATTTAATTCCAAGAAGTGCAAAATAATGCACCTGGGAAGAGGGAACCCTGGAGAGTGCTTCAGGATGGGGTGGTGAGTTGTTGCTCATTACAAAGGAAGAAAGGGATCTGGGGGTTATCATTTCTGATGAGTGAAAAGTGTCTAAGGAGAGTGCAAAGTACTGCAGGGGGGGCCAGTGGCATGCTGGGATGCATAGGTAGAGGTATCACAAGCAGAAAGCGGGAGGTGGTTATGACATTGTACAAAATGCTAGTGAGGCCTCACCTAGAGTGTGGTGTGCAGTTCTGGAGACCACACCTTCGTAAGGACATTAACAAGGTAGAGGTAGTCCAGAGAAAGGTGACTAAGATTGTACAAGAACTGCACCAGAAGACTTACCAGGAGAGACTAAAGGACCTCAATAGGTACTTACTGGCAGAGAGGAGGGATTGGGGGACATGCTAGAAGCATTCAAGTACATTAAGGACTTAAACAAAGTGCAGGGGGGAAGCATCTTCCAATATAAGAAATGTGCAAGAACAAGGGGGTATGACACGAAATTGGAGGGTGGCAGGCTGAGGGGAAATGTGAGAAAGTTCTTCTTCACAGAGAAGGTGGTGGACGCATGGAACAAACTGCCATAGGAAGTGGTGGGGGCAAACACAGTGGAGGGTTTAAACATGCACGGGACAGGCATAATGGTACATTGCTGGTGGGAAGGGGGTGGAACACCATTGACTAGATAGGGCCAGTGGAAACAAACTAAGGTAGGGCTTTTGGGCAGACTGGATGGGCCTGGTGGTTCTTATCTGTTGACAAATTTTATGCTTCTATGTGTGTGACAGAAAGCACTATGCAGGACAAATGTGTAAGAGAAGGCTCAACATAAAGCAGGTATGTAATAGAATGCAACATAAGGGGTGTGTGGAAAAGAGAGCAGCATGAGGGTGTGTGCGAGTAACAGTGAAGTGAGTATACCTGTGTGATATCAATGTGGGAGGATGCTTGTGACCAAGCAGTACAATGTGGGTATGCCTATGTAAGAGTAGTGCAAGGTAAGCTTGCTTGTGAGAACACAATGATTTGGTTGTGCATGAGGAACTGCCAGACAGAGCAGAATATGTAACAAAAGGAGTAGATTGAAAAATGGATATACACAGTGTGTGGTAAAAAACATGCTTACCTGAACAACTTATAATTTGCTGTCTCCAAGTGTCATCACCATTCTTTAATGTGTGCATCTTCAAAGAAAGTGGACATCTTAAGAAACTTGCATCTGAAACAAAACATCCAAAATCACCAAGTTAAGCTCACGTTGGGTCTAATATCTCAGTTGGTAGAGCACTAGGTAGCATTCTGGGGCCTGGGTTCTATTCCCAATTAAGTCTCATTTTTTGACCCAAGTGGTGCTAGCCGATAGTGACTCACACTACAATGTGGGAGACCCAGGACCAGCTCCTGATCCAGATTCACATCCACTAGGCCAGAAGGGCCACTACAGTATATAGATGTAATGTGCTGTGGCTCTGGAAAAGGAGGGTGTAGGCAGCCCACTCTTCTGGTGACACTTTTAGCATAGCTGGAGTATGGCACTGTGTGAGGAGGGTGCAGGCTGCCTTCTCTTCTGGCAGCACCTATGGCACAACTGGAGTATACTACTGGTGTTACTAATGCACAGTGTGTTCCAACCAGTGATCAAAACACGATGGCTAAAATACCACCCTACAGCGCACGATGCTCGGATACTCTCCTCCCACCCTAGATCTGCTTACAGACTCTACCACTCCATATACTTTGAGATTTATTTATTTATTTATTTCAATCTAGGATTACAATACCTTTGAGCCAAGGCTCTTTTACAAAGGTTCCAAGTCAGCATGTGCAACAGTCATCATTTTTAGTTACAAACATATAATCATTGACTTACAGACGTGTAATAACCAGTACAAAGACTTGAGCTATGAGCAAGACAAGGGAAGGAGGTGGGTGGGTGGGAGTGAGTGAGGAGTTGAGGGGGGGAAGGAGGTGCAGGGGTAAGGGGAGTATGAGGTGGTTGGGGTGAGGGCAGGAGTAGAGATTCGGGGGGAGGTGGGTGAGGGTGGGAGACAGTGCAGCCAGGGGTCCTTGTTGAGGGAATATGACAGGTAAGGTGATAGGGGTACAAAGACTGATTGTAAGTGCTGGGTGCTGGGTGCTGGGACATGTGCAGCTGGAATGACGGAAATGTTAAGATGGGCAATCACAGGATACAAGCAGTGAGAGGTGCAGCTTGGACTTGAAGAGGCTGAGTGTTGGAGCAGTCACTATGTCACTGCCAAGAGAGTTGAGCCAGTTGGATGCCCGATAGGTGAATGATCTTTGTCCTTGGGTTGTGCGACATCATGGGATATGTAGTAGATGGGAATTGGATCTCCTTGTAGTGACGTTCCTATGTCCAGGCTTAAAGAGGGCACAGACACCAGGTGGGGCAAGCCCCATTATAGTTTTCTTGGCTGTGATGCAGGTTTGGTATTTTATGCATTTGTCCAGTTGAAGCCATCCAGATTGGGAATAAAGGTCACATGTGTGGGTACAGCGATGTGAGCCAGTGATGAGACGACAGGTCTTATTCAGGGAGGTCGTGATACATTTGAGAGCAGTGGTAGTTTCAGACCCATGTGTGATAAGACCATAGTCTATGATGCTGACGATGGAGCTTTGGATGGCCACTGATAATGCTTCTGGGGTTAGGTGTTTCCTATGCCAGAATAATATGCCTAACCTCACATTGGCAGACTTTGCAACATTGCTGATATGGACAGTGTATGAGAGGTGGGGATCAAGGGTGATGCCGAGGTACTTGAACGATTGTGTTTGCTCTAGGATGGCTCCTTGTTCGGTTGCAATGGAGAGGTGGAGTTGTTTGTTTTTGTTGTGGGGGCTGCAGAAGACCATAGACTTGCTTTTTTTCTGATTGAGAAGCAGTTTATGATTGAAGAACCAGGATTCGAAGAAGGAGAAGGCCCGCTGAAGTTTATTTTGTAATTGGATTGGATCAGGGTCCGACTTGAAGATCACAGCATCGTCGGCGTAGAGAATTATTTGTTCTGGGCAGCTGTCCGGTAGTGAGTTTAAGAATAGACTGAAGAGGAGGGGTCCCAGAATAGAGCCCTGGGGGACTCCCGAGTGGACCGGTTTAGGTTCCGAGAGTGTATCAGCGATTCTTACTGTTTGGGGGTCTTCAAGGTAGCTCTTAAACCAGCCAACTGGAGTCGGTTGACAGCCCAGTGTTCTGAAGCTGGACAAGCAGGAGGTGGTGATTAGACGGTGTTGAAGGCTTTTGTTAAGTCAATGTAGATTGAGCCTAGTAGTTCGCCGGAGTCAAGTGCGTTGTGGATTGCGCCAGTGAATTCAAGTAGGGCTGTGGAGGTGCTGTGACCTTTGCGGAACCCATGTTGTTGCTTGCACAGGATGTTGTATGTATCCAGGTATTCTGTGAGCTGGTCCGAGATGATGCGTTAAAGTGCCTTGGAGAGTGGGGGTAGTAGGGAGATAGGTCTGTAGTTATCATGGGCAGTTTTGTCACCACTTTTATGGATTGGGGTGACAGTAGCAGATTTCCATCTGTCCGGGAACTGGCTAAGGCCGAGGGAGAGGTTGAAAATTCTGGTCAGAGGACTAAGCACTCCATCAAGTGTGAGGGACAGGATTTTGAGATCAAGGGAGTCATTACTTAATCTTGATTTACCAAGGGCTTTGGTAACATATTTGTGTACTTGGTGAGCCTTGACTGCTTTAAAGTAGAAGTGGGGGAGCTGGTGGAGTAGTGTTCATTATGGACACAGGGCTCTACCCTTCTTTGAAGTAGTCCTGGGGTAGGGACAGCTGAGGTCGGTAAAGGCTTTGTTAAAGGTATCCGTAATGGTTTTAGGTTGAGGGTTGTGGTTCCGTTGATGTTGAGTATTGATGGGGGGTTTGGGTGGATTCAGTGGAGTTCCTTTATGTTCTTCAGAATTCCTGACCATTGCCCCAGGAGTTTGTGAGGCATGCTTATAGTAGGTGGACTTCATTTGCCAGATGGTTTTGGTGCAGTCATTGTGGGTACGCTGTAGTTTTGAATGTCGCTTTGTCTTCCAGAGTTTTGGCCAGCTCCCATAGGTGGTCTCTTGTTTTTAGCATCCTGAGGAGGTCACCTGTGAGCCAAGGGTTGCTAAGTGGTTGACTTTTGCATTTCTGTAATGACATCACGTGTCACAGCCCAAAGTGAAGATGTTTATGAAGTGGTCCAGGGGCAGTGTTTACATTGGTTGCATTGGAAGATAGGGGACCAGTCTTGATGGAGGAGGTGGGATTTGAGTTGAGGAAGGTGACCACGGGGTAGAACCCTGCTGGTGATAGTTTTTGGCGGTGGTTTGATGAATTTATTTGACCTGGTGCAGCTAACAGGGGAGTGGTCGCTGAGAGAGTCAGGGAGGACATTAGTGTTATATATCCATGATGGGTGTCTGGTAAGGATCCAGTCCAAGAGTGTGCTGGTGCCAGTCCTGTAATTTTTCCTGGTTGGTGAGTCAACCATTTGTATGAGGTTTTCCACAGCAATGGTATCCCTGTGTGCACCAGCATCGGCCGCAGGCCAGTTCATGTTGAAGTCGCCTAGGAGGATGGATTCGGTATCTGGTGGGAGTGACTTTAGAAAGTCAAGAACAGCTGTCAGACCAGTTCCCTGTTCTTTGGGAGGGCTGTAGATGGTGGCAACAGTGAGGGCTTTGTTATGGGCTCTGAGGAGGATCCCCCGCCAAGTCATCTGAGCAGTTCTGGGTTGAGTAAGGTAATGATGTTATGCCCCTGGAGTCTTTTAGGTAGAGAGCGAGCCCCGCTTTTGGAGAGGTGATCCAGACTAAAGATGTTGTAGCCAGGAAGGCTGATTGCATGGTCGGTACTGATGGGCGGAGCCAGGTTTTGACAACTGCCAGGATGTCAGGGGCAGTGTTGGCTGGTGAAGGCCTGTGGGGCATCCATTTTAGAAGGAGGCTGCAGATGTTGATTGATATGAATGAGAGGGCACCCGAAGGCTTGCTCAGATTAGTGGCTTTAGAGCAGAATGGGCCAGGGTTTGGGTGCATGTTGCCAGACAGCATTAGGAGGAGGAGGACTAGCCTCAAGGAGCTGCAGCATATTTCTTTAAGGGAATGCTTTCACCTGCTAGCATCTTGGGAAGTTGCCGAGCATCGACAATAGTGGGTGAAGGTAAACATAGACAGGGGGACCAGAGTGGAGAGCTAGGAGCAGTGTGGGTGTAGGACAGTTTCATGGCGGTAGGATGGAACCTGGGCAAGGGCAGTGACCAGTGTGCAGCGTGCCTATGTGGAGGAAGGATGTAGGAATGTGGAAGCTGGGGAGGGAGGAAAGCAGACTTTTGGGGTGTGCGGTAGGGGAGGAAGACAGGCAAGGAGAAATAGAATAGGGGGTAGAGAGCGGTGGAGGTTCATGATTAAGGTAGAATTCAGTGTAGGTGGAGGGAGGGGGTTAAGACAGGCTGGCAGGGCTAGGAAAAGGGGCCGGAAGAGCAGTAGCTGGATCAGTGGGAAGTGAGAATACAGCCAGGAAGACCAGGCAGCCAGGGAGTGGGAGGTGGCGACTAAAAGATGGGGGTCCCAAACAGGTACCCAATGGAGCACAAGTGGGGGTGGGCAACTACCAGGGGCATGGAGAGGAAGGTCTATAAAGTTAAGATCGGGGAGGGGCGGCATAAAATTTCGACCGTTTGCTGTAGAAATGAATGGGTGCAGCAGCCCTTAGCAGAGCAAGGTTTTAGCTGGCTCAAGAGCCAATCCCCAAGCAGGAGGTAAGACAGCGTACAATCAGAGTGTGGTACAGATAACGTGGGACCAATGGCACGGTCTCAGCAGTCCGGTGGTTCAGGAAGTCTCACCTGTTCAGAGGAGGATCTCTGAGGGCAGGAGAAGGAATGTATATAGCAAGTGCTAACTGTGACTTTAAGAGGGTAGGCTTTTTTTTTTAAATTAAAGAACAAGAATCCCTCTAGCGGCAGGTCTGTACAACCTGCTAATGGAAAACTAGCCACTTAAAAGAAAAAAAAAACTTCTATTAGACACTTGAATTTTGCTTAGTTGCTAATGGAACACTAGCTACCTAGTTGCAGCTAAATCTATTTGTAAAAAGCACCAGGTGGCAAAAGCAGGGGAAAAGTCTTGGCCAATCAGAGTGGGTTTGCTGGAAGCGTCTGTGTTCTGATTGTCTGCCCTGATGCCGTACCTCCCAAGGAGCTGCAGGTGGGCGTCCTGGTCTCGGTCGGTGGCTGGCTGGGTGCCAACCAACCGTGGGGGAGCTGAAGCAGCCCCGTTCAAGGGCAGGCAGCTGGAGAGAAGAAAAATAGCAGGGTTTAAATAGCATAGAGGTTGAATAGGTTTAGACTGAGCAGTTTAGCAAGACAAAGGAGAGTTAGACTTTTCAGTGCCAAGGCTGAGTGCTTGGATGGGGGGTGCAGGAGCAAGGAAACAGAAGAGCTGTAAGAACTTTAATATAGCACATATATTATGCTGATGGGTAGAATGGTGAAGATCAGTCTCTGCCAGGCTGTGGGGCTTCTGATTTGTATGGCTATCCCAGGATTTCACATTCTGCACTTGTACTTGAGTAAGTGTGCCCCATGCTATCAATGCAATGGGGCTGGGGAGTGCATGCCTGCAAGGTTTTGCATAGCCAAAGCCTCTTGTCAATCCCTGCCTAGCTGTGACCCCGGGTGACCTCTGTCATGATTTGTACCAATAACCCAGGTGGCACAAAGAAATTAGACTGTGCATTCCTGTGTTTGTTAGCTGTGTCAGCAGTGGGGGAGCGGGTCACTGTCAGCGACCAGAGAAAGGAGAGTGGAGAGCTGTGTGGAGCTGTGGTTGCAGTCAGCAGCGGGGTCGAAGTTGGTGATCAGCGGAAGGAGAGTTGAGCTGTTTGGAGCCGAACTATCAAGGGGCACAGGTCGCAGTCTGACGACTGAAGCAGGGACGGCCAACCAACCACAGACAGCGGTGTAGGATTTGGCCAATCAGGGGAGAGAGGCGCCAAGGTGGTAGGCTTTAAAAATAGCCAGCCAGACCAATAGAAGGACTAAAAGTGGGAGCAACGAGCATCCTGAGCTAAGGAAATCACTGCGAGGAGCTGGTTTGCAGCAAAGGAACTGGGTCCTGCATTTCTCCACAGGAGACTTGGACTTCAGCCTCGGTGACTATGGGAAATTGACACAGACACTAAGAAATCCTTCACAAAAGAGTTGAAATTGGGGTGAAATGAACTGGGTCGAGACTACTGACACTGGAGGTGCTGGGAACTTGATCTTGGACTACTGACGCTGGAGGGGCTGGGGATTTGGACTTGATTTGAGGTGAAATGAACTGGGTCAAGACTACTGACACTGGACGTGCTGGGAACTGTATCTTGGACTACTGACGCTGGAGGTGCTCGGGATTTGGACTTGATTTGAGGTGAAATGAACCGGGTCGAGACTACTGACACTGGAGGTGCTGGGAACTTGATCTTGGACTACTGACGCTGGAGGTGCTGGGGATTTGGACTTGAACTTGGTAACTCGGACTTGAACGTGGTGACTATGGTTATTAATTCTTGATGCCCATGGTTTGCACATGCTTTATTATTTCTTAAAAGTCTTGACTGAGGGTTGGGGTTGAGGAGGGGGTGAGGATGGGGCCCAAATATATAGAGGGTGATTTGGGACTGTATCTAAGTATCACGAAGAAATGGTGAAGACGGCACACAGAGGAGGGGCGACCAAGGGGAGGATCTTTGGCAGGGGTGGTGGGGTGCAGTGGCTGTGGGTAGCTATGATCCTAAATTGGGCTTGGGATGGGGGGTTGTATGATGTGTAAGCAGCTCACTCAACTGAGGGAGGAAGTGGCAGGGCTAAGGTGGGGGTTAAATGGGAGGGGAGCTGGGAAAAGGGGGTAGAGAGACAGGGACAGTATAAGCCAAGGAAGGAGTGGGAAGTGCTGAGTGGATTCACTGGAGGATCAGATACACTGTTCCGGAAGTCAAGGGCTTGGGAGGGAGAGGATGGAAGGGGATCCAGAGGAGATAGATCAGAGGTGGTAACAGACAACAACAAGTCCAGATCTGGGACAGGGACGCTCGAGACAGGGGGAAAGGGGTCAGTGGGAACTGACAGCAGGAAGTCTAGAGGCACAAAAATGATGCCTGTAGCTAGTGAAAAGGTGTCAGTCAGGGATCAGGAGGAATGGAAGACAGTAGGCTTAGGAAAAGGCAGATGGATGCCCAGTATGAAGAACAATGCAGGCATAGGTGAAATGGGCCAGAAGGTGGAAGTAACAAATAGTTTTGCCTCCTAGGTATTCTAGTCGAGGACATTGGAGAGGAAGGGGGGTCTGGCAGGGGCCATCAGAGAAGAGGTGCAGGCGGCTGGGGGACATGGGGGGAGAACTCAGGTGCAGTGGAAAGGGGGAAGAGGGGGCAGGCATATCACATGCAGGGGAAGGGGTGGAGGAAGAGACGGGCACATTAGGGACACACCAAAAGGTGGCAATAGGGGGAACTGTGGCATAAGAAAAGGGGCAGGAAGAAAGCACTGGAAGAACTCGAGTTGAACCCCTGGGAGGCTCAAAATGAACTGGAGGAAACCCTACAGGGTAGGAGCTGCAGTAGGAGACTGAGGCATGCGCCGCACAGGGTGCAGGAGAGGGGAAATATGCAGACAGGTCAGGTGGTAAGGAGGAAGACTTCCCCAAGTGGGGTATGGTGCTCAAAACCTTCTGCAAAGATGATCAGGACAGGAAAAGTTGGAGGGGGATCAAGCACAGTTGGCACAGTCTCGCACAATGATGCAGACGAGGGAAGGCCAGGAGCAGTAAGAGGGAGTCAGGTGAAGTTGGATCATGCTCAAGCAGTGATGCAGGAGGGATCTGCAGGGATGAAGGAAGCCAGGTGGAAGTACAAGGGATGAAGAGGTACAGGAGGGGGAGTCTGATGAAAAGCTAAAGGAGAGAGGGTGAAGGTACAGATGCTGGGTGTGGGTAAAAAAATCAGGATAGAGGCTGGGTGATGGGAACAAAAAGATGAGCAGAGCAGAAACCAAGTCAGGATGGAACATGAGGAGGAGTCCAAAGGGAGCCAAACCCCATGACACAAAGCTAGAGGCCAAAGGACACCCAGGAAGCAGGGGGCAGCAGAGTGGTACTCTTGGGGGACTCAATAATTAAGGGCCTAAAATGGGAAGGAAGAGAGCAAAAAAGAATGCAGTATGGGTACAGTGCATGCCAGGGATGACGGTGCTGGAGGTGAGGCATCATATTCCTTCCTGGGGTAAGCAGCAGGACAAAAGGACACATCTGGTGTTTCACCTGGGTACAAATGACTTGGAAGGGAACAGTCTGAAGGAGGTACAGGCAAGGTTCAAGGAACTCGCTAGGTTCTGTAGGAGCAACACTGTTTTTCCTTCCATTTATTTCTCTGAGGTGTTGCCAGTACCAAGAGCGAGCACACCCAGAAAGGAGAAGATAAGGGTATTCAACAATTGGCTACAAGGTTGGTGCAGTCAGATGGGGTTTGGCTGGATAGGTGACTGGGGCTCTACGTGGGAGGAGGAGGGGCTGTATGCCCAAGACAGGCTGCACCTGACCTGTTCAGGAGCAGCTGCACTAAAAAGTAAACTGGGGGACTTCATGGCAAGGAAGTTCAATTGAAACTAAATAGGGGGGGGGGTGGCTAAGAACAGGGCCAGCCTTACGTGAGGCAGAGCAGAGGGCTATCAGCCTCCCCCCCAAGTCACAACACTCATCAGGGGAACACTTAGCAGCAGTGAAGGATGGGATGGGGCTACATGTTGGAGGGCTTTGGTTGCAAATGCCAGGAGCCTGGGGAACAAAATGTTAGAACTGGAGGCCACAATGATGGAGGAGAACCTAGACATTGTAGCAGTGAGTGAGACTTAGTGGAATGAGCACTACGAATGGGAGCCAGTGATCCCAGGGTATCGTTTGTTTAGGAAAGATTGGGAGGGGAAGTGGGGGTGAGGTGGCATTATATATCAAGGAAGGGATTGGGGCCATGGAAGGACAGGATGAGGAGGGGGAAACAGAGATAATGTGGGTCACCCTAGACAGGGGACAGATGGAAAACCTGTATGTTGGGGTAGTCTATAGGCCTTCTATGCAGAGGGAGGGAGGAAGGGGACAGACACATTGCAGACTCAGTAGTGAGGATGGCACAGAAAGGGGAAATTGTGCTAATTGGGGACTTAAACCTTCCAGACATCAACTGGGAGGCCCAGACAGCAATCTCCTTAAGGAGCAGGGGCATCTTAGAGGCTCTTCAGGGCATATGCCTGCAACAAAGGGTCTGTGAGCCCACTGGGGTGTAAACCTGTTGGATGTGGTCCTCACAAATGGGAACAGTGTGAAGGAGGTGGAGGTGGGGGAAGAGCTTGGCACCAGTGACCACAGGGCTGTCAGGTTCAGGGTGAGAGCGGGCAGGGAGAGGGTTAGGACAAGAACCAAGGTAATGGACTTCAGAAAGGCTGACTTTCATGGAATGAAGAAGGTAGTTAGGGAAGAAATGTTGAGGATAAGGGATGTGCAGGAGGTGGAGGAATTATGGGCAGCCATCAAGAGAGGGGTGTTTAAAGCCCTGGACTCATGTATAAGAATGGTAAGAAAGAATAGAAGACAGAAAAGACCTCTATGGTTCACTAGAAAGGTGGCATTAGGAGTCAAGGAGAAGACTACAGCATTCAAGAGGTACAGGAAGACACAAAAGGATGAGGACAGGGAAATCTACAGGGAAAAAAGAAAGGAGGCTGGGTAAAAGATAAGGAGGGCTATGGAGGCCACTGAGGAGAGGATAGTGAAGCAGGCAAGGAGGGAGGACAAAACCTTCTTTAGATACGTTGGAGAAAGGAGGAGGGCACAGCAGGGGATTGGAAGGATAAGGGGGGAAAGTGGAACAATACTGGAAGGGGACTTCGAACAAGCAGAGGCATTAAACAGCTATTTCGCCTCAATCTTCACGGAGGAAAGGGAGGGTAGGGTACCAGGATGGGGTGGGAAGGGTGACAGCCACAGGCAGGTGGGTGTGGCAGAATTTACTGCTGAAGGAGTAAGGGAAGGGCTGGGTAGACTTAGGGTGGACAAGGCAATGGGGCCTGATGGAATACACACAAGGGTTCTCAAGGAGGTGAAGGATGAACTGGCGCCACATCTAGCGAGGCTGTTTAACTTGTCCTTGGTCACGGTGTGGTGCCAACGGACTGGAAGAGGGCAGAGGTGGTCACACTACATAAAGGGGGGCGGAAGGACGAGGTCAAAAACTACTGTCCTATTAGTCTTACCTCGGTGGTGGGGAAGGTAATGGAAACACTATTTAAGATCAGGTTGATAGAATACTTAGAGATGAATGGCATGCAGGATGACAGGCAGCATGGTTTCACCAAGGGAAGGTCCTGTCAGAGTAACTTGATAGAGTTTTTCAATGGGGTGACACAGATAGTGGACCAGGAAGGAGCAGTGGATGTGGCCTATCTGGATTTCAATAAGGCCTTCAACACCGCTCCGCATGGTGGAATAGTACATAAGCTGGACAGTCTAGGGGTGGACAACAGGATCACCAGGTGGATGGAAAACTGGTTGAAGGGAAGGAGTCAGACGGTGGTGGTAAATGGGACACATTTCAGGGAACGGACGGTGACCAGTGGGGTGCCACAGGGGTCAGTGCTAGGACCAATACTCTTTAACATCTATGTTAGTGACCTAGCAGAGGGTCTGGAGGGATGGGTGTGCCTGTTCGCAGACGATACAAAGGTCTGCAATAGGGTGGATTCACCTAGTGGGGTTCAAGCCATGAGGCAGGACCTGGAGAGGCTGGAGAGGTGGTCTGACACCTGGAAATTGAAGTTTAATATACAAAAGTGATCTCTGATGCACCTGGGGAGGAAGAACAGGAGGGAAACTTACTCTCTTGGGGGGTTGGTTATTAAGGAGAAGGAAACAGGAAGGGACCTGGGGATTATGGTATCGCATAACCTCAAGGTGGGCAGCCAGTGTAGCAGGTTGGTGGGAAAGGCAAATGGAATGTTGGCCTGCATTGCGAGGGGTTTTAATAGCAGGAAGAGGGAGGTGCTAATACCATTATACAGAACCATGGTCAGGCTGCATCTGGAGTATGGGGTGCAGTTCTGGAGGCCTCACCTACGAAGAGATGTTGAGCTGATGGAGATGGTGCAGAGAAGGGCAACTAAAATGGTACGAGGAATGCAGGATGTACCCTATGAGAGAAGATTGAGAGGGCTGAATTTGTACCCTCTGGAGACTAGAAGGGAGAGGGGGGACATGATTGAGACCTTTAAGTATCTGAAGGGAATAAATAAGGTAGAGGGTAACAGCTTGTTTAAATTGAAGAAGGGAGTGAACACGAGGGGGCATAGCCTTAAACTGAAAGGTGGGCAATAAAGAGGCAGTTTTTCACGGAGAGGATGGTGGAGGCCTGGAATAAGCTGCCAGAGGAGATAGTGGCAGCTAAAATGGTGGAGGGTTTCAAGAGGGCTTGGGATTGATTTCAGGGGTTGGGAAAAGAGGGTGGAAGCATAACAGAAGGGGGGAGTGTTGGGCAGACTAGATGGGCCATGGTGCCTTTCTCTGCTGTCACACTTCTGTG
Source organism: Neoceratodus forsteri (assembly GCA_016271365.2). Classification (NCBI taxonomy): domain Eukaryota; kingdom Metazoa; phylum Chordata; order Ceratodontiformes; family Ceratodontidae; genus Neoceratodus; species Neoceratodus forsteri. The sequence continues at coordinate 23,083,744 of JADMNL010000035.1, read as the reverse complement.
TATCTGTGTGTATCCGTGTATCCCCATCTCCTCAATAATCTTTCACCATTGTCCTCACTCTGACATTCTTTCCCCATCCCACCTTCATCTAACCCAACTCCCCCTGAATCCTTTAAAGACAAAAATGTAGGGAACACTGTGCCCCACCGATTCCCACCCATAACTGGGAGTGGAAGAATATAGGTAAATCCTGACTGTTCTGTTTGGCCCCCTGTCCACTCGACATCATCTTGACATCAATAGCCCCCTTATACGCAATAGAAAAAGTGGGCTCACGAATACCAGGCAAATAACCGCAATGGTTTAAAACTGTACAAAATCATTTATTGAAAAAAGCAGGGTAGCACCCCTGTAGCAAACACGTCAACATTTCATGCTTGATGGCACTTTTTAGACGTCAGCAGCAGTCTCACAGAGTCATTTATGCACACTGCTAATTGGCCCCACCTGAGGTATTTAACGAAATATACATGGAGAAACACCACTTGTGCATATATGAATTATAAATACAATCTAGCACCATACACTCATAATGCCCATACAAAAGAAACGAAAAAGGAAGGGAAAAGAAGAAAGGGAATGCAGAAGGGGAAAAAGGGAAAGAACATTTTTTTTTAAAATACTACATGCAGTTATTGCTGCAAATATTGCACATTGCTCTAATCTTACCCATAATCTTATAATATTACAATAGCATCATTATTATTTGTTCTAATGATGGGCTGTGCTATTTTACAATATTGTCACATCACTGTAGCACTTCAAAAAACTAGCTAAAAGATTTATATTATCAAAAACTTATTAATTTCTACATACACTAAACCCAGGTAAATTCCTTGAAATGAAAAACATTTTATAAAACATTTTAACAATGATACCTCTTACAGTATATAAACCAGAAAGGAGGAATAAAAGGAAGAGAAGGTGGGGAGGGAAGGGAAGAGAGAAAGGGGGGGAGGGAAAGGAAGGAAAAAATTAATACACCCTCACATAGTTACATTATTATATAGATCAAATTGCCAATATGTGTTATAGATATGTTTTTATAAAACACTACATATAATTATTACTGCAAACATTACACATTGCTCTAATCAATGATCTTAAAGTGTAATAACATCAATTAATATCATGATGCTGCAGTAGCATCATTGCTACTCCAAGGAGAAAAGGAGGGAAAAAGGGGGAGGGAAAAAATAAAGACAAATAAAATACCCTCCAAAATTCCATTGGTTTGTGTACAAAACACCATTATAAAGTTATATTTTATTTCTCAAAAAGGGGGATAATTGAAAAGTGTAATTTAATCCTGGATAAACCCCAGCATGTCATTTATATTGCCAAAAGGACTCACAACAGAGCAATTTGTTACTCAAATCTCCCCCTTTCGGTCTGAATGTCACAACTTCCAGACCCTTAAACTTGAAGCAGTGTCCACTGTCTCTTTCTTGAAAATGAAATGCAAGAGCATTGGTAAGTTTCCCCAATCTCACACAAGACTTATGCTACAGGATCCTATTTTTATGTTGATTGCGCACATGCACAAGAAACATTTTACGGCAGCTTTCTCCAGAAGCAAGTTGTGGAGGCGCGGCACTGTTATGGCCAATGCCCCCACAGCCTGTAAAGGCTTGGCCCACTTCCCCCAATGCTGTGGCACACTGCTGCTGACACTAGTTCAGACAGCGTCCAACCAACAACTTGTAAAAATTTAGCCGCTGCAATCAGGGGCCGCCTCATCATTGCAGCGTCAGCCATTCGCTGCAATGAGGGCGACTCCCGTCGTGCAGGGCGAACTCGGAATACTGATATCGTTTAGAACATGGCAGCAGCTTTGCTGCCATGTTCACAAACAATATTAACTCCCCACCCACTGAGGGGGTGCCCAATCCCCTTTGGCAGCATGTGCCCCCCCACTGTGTTTGTTTGCCGATAGGGGCTCTAATCCCTGTTGGCTTCAGTGCCATAAGGTTAACTCCCTCGCTTATGTTGTTCGCTGACAGGGTGCCCAACCCCCGTCGGCATAATGTCACCTCTTCCCTTTATTGTGTGCTGACGCGGTGCCCAATCCCCGTCGGCATAATGTAACGTCCCCCACCCCCTTTTCTTGTGTGCCGATGGGGGATGCCCAATCCCATCTCGTCTACAGCTGCCCCCCAAACAGAAGACTTCATTGGCATGCTGGGACCCCACCCCAGCATGCCAAATGCCCCTGTAAAATTAAACAAGCATTTGTCAATGCCGAATATTGCTTGCTTCTATGTGCTGTTTAGGTATTTGGAAGTCATTGGAGTGCAAATATTGAAAATTTGCGAACTTATGAGCGTGCGTAGGAACTGCGCAACGCACGCTCGTAAAACAGTCATTGTTAGGAAATTTTTCACGGAATGTTCAACATAGCCATTTTAAGACCTCTGGTCATGAACAGCGTCAGTGTGATTTTGTTAATGTGTCCCATACATTGAGTTTGCACACTGACTGCGCCATTGTGCGCTACATGGGCGGAAACACGTTTTGGACAGGATGTGAAAAATGACAGCCATACTGCTCATAAGGAGGTGTGGTAAAATGGCAATGTTGAAAATCTGGAGTGGAAATATTGAAAATTCGCAAACCTACGAGCGTGCGTGGGAACTGTGCAACGCACACTCGTAAAACAGTCATTTTTAGGAATTCTTTCACCAAATTTTCAACATTGCTATTTTAAGATCTCTGCTCATGAACAGTGACACTGTGATTTTCTTAATGTGTCCCATACACTGAGTTCGCACACCGACTGCACCATTGTGCGCTACACAGGTGGAAACATGTTTTGAGCAGGATGTGAAAAATGACAGCTGTACTGCTCATGAGGAGGTGTGGTAAAATGGCAATGTTGAAAATTTGGAGTGAAAATATTGAAAATTTGTGAACTTACGAGCCTGCGTAGGAACTGCTCAACGCATGCTCGTAAAACAGTCATTTTTAGGAATTTTTTCACCAAATTTTCAACATAGCCATTTTAAGACCTCTGCTCATGAACAGTGTCACTGTGATTTTCTTAATTTGTCCCGTACATTGATTTCACACATCGACTGCGCCATTCTGTGCTACAAGGGTGGAAACACATTTTGGGTGAGATGCGAAAAATGACAGCTGTACTACTCATAAGGAGGTGTGGTAAAATGGCAATGTTGAAAATCTGGAGTGAAAATATTGAAATTTCGCGAACTTACGAGCCTGCATAGGAACTGCACAACGCACGCTTGTAAAACAGTCATTTTTTGGAATTTTGGACCAAATTTTCAACATAGGGTTTTTGGGACCCCTTCTCATGAATGGTGTCACTGTTATGGTGTTATTCAGGCCCAAAGGGTGATTTCGCAGTCACTGCACAGTCACTGCGCAAAATCACCCTTCGGGCTCGAATAACGCCATGACAGTGAAATCATTCATGAGAAGGGGTCCTAAAACCCATGTTGAAAATTGCAGCAAAATTCCAAAAATGCCTGAGATATGCACAAAGTTGAACCCTCCTATCTAGCCCATTATACAGCTTACCGGCATTTCTCAGTTCGCGGGTCGGCTTTGAAGAGTGGAGACGGTTCCCGGGTCCAATCAAGATCGCCGCCGGAGTCCGGAGGTAGGATGGGGTGAGGGGGTGGGGAGGCTGGGTGCGCAGTGGGTGGGTGCGGGTTGTGAGGGGGGGTCGGGAGATGCGGCGTTGGGACTGTTTTTGTTTTACAGGTATAAAACAAAAAAGACTTTAGGACCATTTGCCACACTGGGGTGGGCTCCAGAGTGGCACAAGGATGGGGGGCCATTCAGCCGATGGGGATTGGGCACCTGTCGGCGTTAACATGATTGCCACGCTGGGGTGGGCTCCCAGAGTGGCACCAGCCACGGGGGAGGGATGACAGCAGCTCAGCCGGGCGGGATTGGGCACCCGTCGGCTACACAGGACGTGCGGGGCGCACACGCTTGCGGTGGGGAGCTACGCTATCGGTGCTCACTAGCGTAGCTCCTTTCAATTAGAGTTACTGCATTTTGGAGCGTGTCCTAGACAGCTCCAAATGCATTGGCTTACAGGCCGCCTGCCAGCTTACTGACTGAATTGGAGGAGGAGGTGACACACCTCCGAAATCTCCGATGATGGCACTATGTTTCTTGCACATGCGTGCAAGCAACATAAAAATGGCCCAAGATGTCATTTTTTTTTATCCTGTAAAGAAGGAAACAGTCCCTTGATGGTCTCCCTGCCTCCTTCCCACAACCCGCACCCACCCACTACATACCCTGCCTCCCCACACCCCATCACCCCATATTTACCTACAGAGTCCAGCATGATGATCTTCAGTGGACCAGGAACACGTCTGCACTCTTCAAAGCCGACCGCGAACTGAGGAAATGCCGGTAAGCTGTATAATGGAATAAAAAGGGTTTTTTTCAACTTTGATGCATATCTCAGGCATTTTTGGGAATTTTAGCACCAAATTTTCAACATGGGTTTTGGGACCCCTCCTCATGAATTCTGGCACTGTCATGGCATTAATTGCCGCAAAAGGTGATTTTGCAGTCACTGCGTGGAATCACCTTTCAGGACCGATTAACGAAACAACAGTACCAGTGTTCATGAGGTGGGCTCTCAAAAAGCCTATGTTGCAAATCTGGTGGAAAAATCCAAAAAAATGACTGTTTACGAGCGTGAATTTGCAATATTTTAATTCCAAATTTCAACACTGGTATTTTTTCAGACCTCCTTGTGAACAGTACAGCTGTCATTTTCCACATCCTGGCCGAAATGTGTTTCCGCGCTTCCGGTGTAGAATACCACAGTCGCTGTAGAAAATCAGTGTTTGGGACAGATTAGCATTGAGCAGCTGGGGGGGGGGGAGTGACCAAGCTCAACTGAGTTCTGTCAGGACTACTGCGGATTTCTTTGTGGGCAGGAAAAGGTGACAATGCAGGCAGGAGCCTAGTACAAAAGGGCAGTCTGCAGCACAGGGAGACACAGAACGAGCGAGTGAGGGAGGGAGAGTGAGTGAGGTCAATGGAGTTCTGTTGGGACTGCTGCAGATTTCTTTGTGGGCAGGAAAAGGCAGCAATGCATGCAGGGGCTGAGTACAAACGGACAGCTTGCAGCGGTGGGAGAAACAGAACGAGCGAATGACAGAAGGAGAGTAAGCGACCTCAAAGGAGCTCTATCATGACTGCTGTGGATTTCTTTGTGGGCAGAAAAAGGTGCCAATGCAGGCACGAGCCCTGTACAAAAGGCCAGCCTGCAGTGCCACCAGAAACGGAATGAGCGAGTCAGAGAGGTAGAGTGAGCGAGCTCAACGGAGCTGTGTCGGGAGTGCTGCAGATGTCTTTGTGGGCAGAAAAAGTCACCAACGCAGGCAGGAACCCAGTACAAAAGGGCAGCCTGCAGCAGCGGGAGACACAGTTTGAGTGACTGAGGGAGGTGGAGTGAGTGAGCTCAATGGAGCTCTGTTGGGACTGCTGTAGATTCTTTGTGGGCAGAAAAAGGCAGCAATGCATGCAGGGGCCCAGTACAAAAGGGCAGCCTGCAGCGGCGGGAGAAACAGAATGAATGAGTGAGGGGGGGAGTGAGTGAGCGAGCTCAACGGAGCTGTATCGTGACTGCTGCAGACTTCTTTATGGGCAGAAAAGGGCAGCAACACAGGCAGGAGCCCAGTACAAAAGGGCAGCCTTCAGCACCAGCAGAAACAGTATGAGTGAGTGAGACAAGGGGAGTGAGTCCGTCCAACGGAGCTCTGTCAGGACTGCTGCAGATTTCTTTGTGGGCAGAAGAAAATGCCAAAAGAGGCAGAAGCCCAGTACAAAAGGGCAGCCTGCAGTGCCAGGAGAAACAGAATGAGTGAGTGAGACAGTGGGAGTAAGCGACCTCAACGGAGCTCTGTCAGGACAGCTGCAGAATTCTTTGTGGGCAGGAAAAGGTGCCAACACAGGCAGGAATCCAGTACAAAAGGACAGCCTGCAGCACTGGGAGAAACAGAACGAGCGAGTGAGAGAGAGAGGGAGTGAGCGAGCTCAACGGAGGTCTATCGTGACTGCTGCGGATTTCTTAGTGGGCAGGAAAAGGCGGCAACATAGGCAGGAGCCCAGTACAAAACTCCACCTTGCAGCCCTGGCAGACATGGAACAAGTGAGTGAAAAAGGGGGAGTGAGCGACCTCAACGGAGCTGTGTCGGGACTGTTGCACATGTCTTTGTGGGCAGACAAAGCTGGCAATGAAGGCAGGAACCCAGTACAAAAGGGCAGCCTGCAGCAGCGGGAGACACAGAATGAGTGAGTGAGGGAGGGGGAGTGAGTGAGCTCAAAGGAGCTCTGTTGGGACTGCTGCAGATTTCTTTGTGGGCAGAAAAAGGCAACAATGCATGCAGGGGCCCAGTACAAAAGGGCAGCTTGCAGCGGTGGAAGAAACAAAACGAATGAGTGAGGGAGGGGGAGGGAGTGAGTGAATGGGCTCAATGGAGCTTTATCATGACTGCTGCAGATTTCTTTGTGGCTAGAAGAAGGCAACAATGCAGGCAGGTGCCCAGTACAAAATGCCAGCCTGCAGCCCTGACAGAAATAGAATGAGCGAGTGAGATAGGGGGAGTGAGCAAGCTCAACGGAGCTCTGTCAGGACTGTTGCAGATTTCTTTGTGGGCAGAAAAAGGCGCCAACAGAGGCAGAAGACCACTACAAAATGGCAGCCTGCTGCACCAGGAGAAACAAAATGAGTGAGTGAGACAGGCAGAGTGAGTGACCTTACCAGAGCTCTGTCGGGACAGCTGCGGGTTTCTTTGTGGGCAGAAAAAGGTACCCATGCAGGCAGAAGCCCATTACAAAAGGGCAGCCTGCAGCGCAGGGAGAAACTCAATGAGAGAGTGAGACAGGGGGAGTTAGCGAGCTCAATGGAGCTCTATCATGACTGCTGTGGATTTCTTTGTGGGCAGAAAAAGGCGGCAATGCGGGCAGGAGCTCAATACAAAAGGCCAGCCTGCAGCGTCGGCAGAAATGGAAGCTCTATCGGGACAGCTGCAGATTTCTTTGTGGGCAGAAAAAAATGCCAACGCAGGCAGAAGCACAGTACAAAAGGGCAGCCAGTATTGCCAGGAGAAACATAATGAGCGAGTGCGAGAGGGGGAGTGAGCGAGCTCAACAGACCTCTATCGTGACTGATGCGCATTGCTTTGTGGGCAGAAAGGCGGCAACACAGGCAGGAGCCCAGTACAAAAGGCCAGCCTGCAGTGCCAGAAGAAACAGAACTAGCAAGAGAGGGGGAGTGAGCTAGATCAACAGACTTGTGTCAGGACTGCTGAATTCTTTGAGGGCAGAAGAAGCCGCCAACAGAGGCAGGAACCCAGTACAAAAGCCCAGTCTGCAGTGCCAGTAGAAACAGAATGAGCGAGTGAGAGAGGGAGAGTGACCCACCTCAACAGAGCTCTGTCGGGACAGCTACAGATTTCTTTGTGGGCAGAAAAATGTGCCAATGCAGGCAGGAGCCCAGTACATAAGAGCAGCCTGCAGCACCGGGAGAAACAGAACGAGCAAGTGACATAGGGCCAGTAAGCGAGCTCAATGGACCAACGCAATCAACATTCGGCATTGACAAATGCTTGTTAAATTTCCAACTTGTCATTCCCCCATAGAAACACCCACATAAACATGTGGCTAAATAGACAACTGCCTCTGTAGAACATGAAATAAAATGTCTCAATTGATATTCCTTTTGCTGTTATGGAACAGAAAAACTGGATCCAACCTGTATGTACTCGCAGTCTGCGCAATTGCCACATCAAAAGTTTCCATTTGGTAAATTCTCTTTTATCCTGGGCATCAAATTCCTAGTGTGATGAACCACAAGGTCTGCCATGTTACTTCCTCTCTTATACACAAATTTCAGACCCTGTTCCACAATTTCCTTCAGCTTTGGTTCTGCTCTTAAAATGTCCCAATTAGTCTTAACAATGCTTTCCACCATTGTTGACTGGGCACTGTAAACAGTAACAAAGCTTACATTAGTACCAAAAACAGAGGTTGTATCCTTCTGAGAAATATCTCTCCTGTATTTTAACATTTCATTTCTATCTATATTATCTAGCCTCTCTCTTGTCTGTTGTAAAATCTTAGTACTACACCCCCTCTTATGGAAACGCTGTGTCATATCTTCCTTGCTTATTTCACATTCTTCTTTATCACTGCAATTTCTTTTAAGTCTCATATATTGACCTATGGGTATATTTCTCATCACATGACTAGGATGGCAACTGTTTTGAAAAAGCAAACTGTTTCTATCCGTATCCTTTCTATAAAGTTTAGTTAATAAATTACCCCTTCCATCCTTAAAGATGGTTAAATCCAAAAATGAGACTTGCTGCTGACTTGCCGCCATACTGAAACCAAGGTTTGAGTTGGTGCTCTCCAAATAAGCTACAAACTGTGTCAATTCTTGATAATCCCCTGTCCTTATTAACAAAATATTGTCAGTAAATCATCAATAAAAATTAATCTGATTTCTATAAGGATTAACCTGAGCATCATAAATTTGCTGTTTTTCCCACTTGGAAAGGTAGATTCTTGCATAATTAGGGGGCCATGGCTACCCCAATGGCCATCCCTTTCACCTGATGATATCATTGATTCTGATATAAAAAAATATTTTTGGTTTGCACCAATTCAAGCAAGTCCAAAATAAACTAAGTAAAGCCACCACTAAGTTCAGTATTAGCTGAGACTGATTCATAGACTGCTGTCACACCCTCGCAGTGGGGAATATTGGTATGCAATGATTTTATATCTAATGTAACCAACCAGCAAGTCTCCTGCACCTCCATCTCCTCAAACAGATTCAAAATATGTGTAGTGTCTCTGAGATATGCCCTAGTACGAAACGTTGACGTGTTTGCTACAGGGGTGCTACCCTGCTTTTTCAATAAATTATTTTGTACATTTTTAAACCATTGCGGTTATTTGCCTGGTATTCATGAGCCCACTTTTTCTATTGTGTATAAGTCTTCCTTGTTGGTGGGGCTCCAAGAAGTTCCCATGAGCTACGTTTTTGGTTTTGGACAGCAATAGCCCCTTGCCAACTGTGCCATGCCCAAGCCCCTTACTGTACAAAAGATGGAAAGGTAATGGCTGGCATGATACTTTTACATGCACCATAAAATCCTAACATGGAAAATAAAGAGTACTTACCTGAGTCCTTGGGATTCTGGAACAGGGGTTTGGTGGTTCGAAGAAACATCTAGTCGTACCTGTAAAATAAGAATAACAAAAGGGTCACAAAGGGTCTGCAGCTCTTCAGTAGCTACTGTAACTAGACAAACAAAGTAATATAATTATAAAACAATACTTATCTAAAACATATGGTCAGTGTCCTCCCACACCGGAGCTCATGTCCTGTTACAGTGTGGTAATTGTTCCATAAGACCTGTAGTCAAAGCAGAAAATGGGTTACTAATAGTGATAAAGATTGTGATTAGCTGGGTAGGGTGGGTGGTTTAAAAATTAAAAAAGGCTTTTCATTTTTAACAAATGACCTGGCGGTGAATTGGATCAGAGCAGTGCAAGAGGAGTTTGAAGAGTTGGGGAGGAGCCTTACACAAGTAGGATGTATGGTAACCTTCTTGGAGGTGCTGCTTGTCTATGGTAAGGGTGATGCTAGGTTATTCTGTACCATGGGATTCATTGAATGGTTGAAAAACTGGTGCAGAGCTCAGGATTTTGGCTTCACTGGGGACTGGGGGTCCACCTGGAGGGAAACAGGCCTATACTGGTGTGATGGTCATCATCTGTCCAGGAGAGGAACCAGGATCCTACATAACCAGGATCCTACAATAAATAAATAAATAATAGGTTTAAATGCTTCATTGGCAAGCATTCGAACTAGCCAAGGGGGGTAGGCACTGAAAAGGAGCAGGAAAGAGGGGTCTGGCTTGAGCTATGAGGCAAATGGCAGCTTAGGCTGATAGCTCCTGCGACTTGCAAAGAAATACGGTACTCCACACAGCAATATACAGAGAAAAGTTACCGGAAAGTCTGAGGTCAACTCCCGTAGTGTCTGGCTAAAAAATGAGTGAGTTAGGGACAGTTAAACTGCTCACGTGGTGCTGCATTGTCCTGCCATGTCCAGTGTGATCATCACAGCGGCAAATTAAGCATGAAGTGGAGAGATCTCCAGGCCGCAATGGCAGCAGCGATCTTGGATGGCCCCAAACAGACTGAAATGTCCAACACATTGGTCCAAAGGATGTCGGAGGTAATAGTGGCCTCTAACACAACCACTCTGGCCATCCATCAATTGGACATGCACATTTTCCACACAGAGAAGTAAGTGGTGGTGAACAAGACCGCAATCACTGACCTCCATTCCATTGTAAAGGAGCAGAATCATACTATACATGCACTAGCAGCCAGGGTGGATGACCTTGAAAATAGAAGTTGGAGGAACAATCTCCACATCCTGGGAGTGCCAGAGGGAGCTGAACAGGGGTATGTGATGGATTTTCTATATGAGGTACTCCCCAGAATTCTACAGCAAGGCTTACTCCCAGGCTTCATGATTGAGAGTGTGCATCATACCTTAGGACTCTTCTCAAAACTGGTGAACAGCCACAGCCCTTACTGGCCCGTATCCTCAATTATGCAGACAAGAACTGGGTCCTCCTCAGGGCAAGGGAGATGGGGCAACTCAGCTAGAATTGACACCATATCCTGATTTTTCAGGATTAATCTAGGGATCTGGCAATGTGCAGGAAAGAATACACCCCACTGCGATCAAAACTACATGAATTGGGAGTGTCTTCCTCTCTCAGGTACCCAGCCACAATGTGGCTAGTGGTCAATGGCTCTCCACTTTCCTTCTCCACTCCTGAGGCACTCCAAGATTACATGGCTAGAATGTGGCCAGAGCAAAGGGCAGTTTCACCACCAATCTCCGGGATCCCAACACAAGCCCAAACATTGGAACAGCAACACCTCGGCAGATCCCCATCACCGCTACAGGAGATATGGACACCAACAACCAGAATCTACTGTTTATAGCACGACTTCCTACCAGAAGCCACAAGAGATATCAGAAGGACCATCACCCCAAGAAAGAGCACCCAATGGAGCATCCACCTGTGGACCCCCCACGTCCCTCTCCCACAGAAGAACAGGTGGGAATTACTAGCCCTATTTCTCCAAAAAATGCTACAAGCAGTTAGGGGACCTTCCCAAAGAATAACCACTGATTCCAGAGGTGGCGACACAAGAAATACAGACTAACAGTCCTCAGGGGAACAATCGTCAGGCGTGAAGCTGCCTACTCCAGAGAGTAGTTCCACTACGGCTCTTCAGGGGCAACACAACCCTCCTCAGATTGGATCTAGCCTTTCTGAAGCAGGCAACAAATGAAAAGGACACTGAGTCATCTTATGGGCTGGATTAGCCCACTTTTTTTGTGTCAGATAAGCCACACATGTTGTTTTACTTAGGGGGGGTTGAGATACCTAAGATATAAAGGGAATCACTATCTATATGTGGGTTAGAGCAATGGTTGATGGGTGGAGGTAGGGGGGAGAGGCGGACAGATTGTGAGTGGTAATCTCAAAACGGGGGTGAAGTTCCTATGGGCATGCCTGAATGAGCTGTAGAAGTATAAAGGCAGCGGGAAGGGGGAAAATATGTAGGCTCAATGTTTTAAACAGTTAAGAAAGAGGGACCATACAAGCTATCTCCTACCTAGGGGTGTATTGTAAGAAGGTAGATATGCTATAGTATGAGTACTAGCTAAGGACAACAGTCAGTTACCCTAAGATGAATCAGCTGTGTCCAAAATGGCACTGGGAAGGGGGAGCCCCCTCCCTTAGATGGACTTCACTGTGGGTAATTAATACTACCCGGAACAAGGTTATATCCTTTACATAGTGTGGAGCTATATTCGGCAGATCCACAAGGCCCAACTCGCAGAATCTTTGTCAAGTACTGCCTATCACAAGGGATGTATGTATTTTCTAGGGAAAGGTGGGGGCTACCTCTCTCCCGCATGCTAAACTGCTCAAATGTCATCCCCCATTGGAAGCGGCTGGGGCTAGCTGGGGGGGCAAGACTCCCAGCCTCACATAGTGATTCTCTCACAAGCACTGATTGGTGCTAATGTAAATAGGTTAAAGTTGTTGTTTAAATGTACTGTATGTAGCAATTCATGATCTGGACAGCAGAGGGCAGCATCATATCTCAAAAGGATGAAACAAGGCTCTGCAATGAATGTCTTTATGTTGGCTCACGCATGTGTGCCAGCCAGCATATTGCAGTAGTAGCAGATTTGGAGGTGCGGTCACTGTGGGCGAATTCAGGGCATGCATCAGTAGGTGCGTCCCTCATTCCCCAATAAGCCAGCATGCAGGCGGTATGTAAAGTGGCTACCAGATCTAAGAAAAGTGCCACTGCAATGAGAGACAAACTCGTCATGCAGCGGCACAATAACACGCTTCCTGACGTGCCCTTCCTTGTAAAGCATTCTAGTAAACATGGTGGCAGTGACTGCCATCCCCACTTGCCACAATACTGACTTCAGGGGTGCCCAATCCCTCTGTCTTCATGCCCTGACCCAGTTCATGTGCCAATGGGGGAGCCTACTCCCCGTCGGCATAATGTCCCCCCTCCCATTTAAACTGTGTGCCAAGGGAGGTCCAACTCTTCGCATCATGCGCCTCAAACAGTCTTTCTTGCCAATGGGGCCCCAATCCCATTGGATTCAGTCCCCATTCCACTTCAATCTGCCGACAGAGAGCCCACTCCCATTGGCATAATCCCCCATTTGTTGTGTGCGATCCCCCTTGGCTCTTGTCCCCTTTGGTGTGTACCAACAGGGATGCCCAATCCCCTGTAGGCTACAGCCCCCCCCGCAAACACTCAGGTGGCACGTTCGGAGCCCACCCCAGCATGCCAAATGCCCCTGTAAAAAAAAAAAGTCCCATGATGTGTTTTTTTTTCCACCTGTAAAATAGAAAACGGTCCCTCCCGGTCTGTCCTGCTCCTTCCCCCAACCCATGCCTATCCTCTGTGCACCCTGCCTCCCCACACTCCCCCCCTCCCTCACCCCATACTTACCTCTGGAGCATGGCACGACAATCTTCGGTGGACCGGGAACACGTCTGCACTCTTCCAAGCTGACCATGAACTGAAGAAATGCTGGTAAGCTGTATAATGGCATAAATAGGGTTTTTTCAACTTTGGTGCATATCTCAGGCATTTTTGGGAATTTTGGCACCACATTTTCAACATGGGGTTATTGGGGCCCCCTCATGAATTCAGTCACTGTCATGGCGTTATTAGATCCTGAAAAATGATTTTGCGGTCACTGCGTGGAATCATCTTTTGGGACCAATTCATGAAACGACAGTGTCACTGTTCATGAGGTGGGCTCTCAAAAGCCTATGTTGCAAATTTGGTGAAAAAAATAAAAAAAATGACTGTTTATGGCGATGCATTGTGCAGTTCACACACTCTCGTAACTTCATGAATTTGTAATACCAAGCTGTCAGTCGGTGAGCGAAGCGGCAAAATGGGTGGGGTGCTGCCGCCCACTGGCTGACGGGCGGACCGGGTGTGGGGCTCCATGGGCAGGAGGGGTGGGGGCCACTAGATCACCAGGGAGTCTGGATGTGGGTGAGGATGCCGCCCGCGATCGGGGTACCGGGTAGGGGACCATTTATAGTATGCCCGCGATCAGGCTATTTGGGGGTGGGGGAAACATCATATTATGCCCGCGATCGGGGCATGGGGGGCACCGGGAACAAGTGGAGGGCCACCCACAGGTGGCAGCTGCTGTGTTGCACCCTGCAATGCGGCAGCTCACCTGTGGGTGGCCCTCGACTTGATCCTGTTTTTATTTTTGGTGTAAAGTTGTGCAGTCGCGGGTAGGGGTTGCGCCTGCATATCTCTGCATGGCCCGGTTGAATATCGGGCTGTGCAGTTTATGCATGGGCACGCCCCACCTGCGCCAGACAGTTATTATTGATGCAATTTCTCAAGAGTTTGATTTGTGCAGGCGCATTTTCCTTTTAAATATCGTGACCGGGCACATCAGCGGGTTGTGCATAGCGCAACACTGTTGCGCCATGCGCAATCCTTTTGAATATCTGGGCCAAAGAGTCTTTCTTCTTTGTCTCCATCAGTCACCCTTTACAAAAACGTGTATTGACATGGGAACAAGAAGTGCAATTGGAAAATTATTAGAAAGCTTTGCTAATAAAATGCAAAAAAAGCAGCAACTTGCTAAATTAGCTAGTGCTACAGTATAAGCAATAGGAGTCACACTCTCAGCAGTACCACAATGGAACTGTCTTTGTCAGAAAAAAATAATTTCCAGTCTAAGGGTGTAGGGAAAGGGGAAGATTGTGTAACCAGAAAAGCCACACTAAGCCAGAGCTTGTTTCCAGGTGTGAGGTGGGAGCACATGGAAGATAAGTAACTTGCTCAGGATCAGACAGTATGTAAGTGGGGACTGGTGGGATTCATACCCAGGTCTCCAGGCTTGCAGCTCAGTGTCCTTAACCACTACACTACCAGAAACTGCGTGCCCCCATTCACTACCAGTGATCCACTCCCTGGTCCATCAAGCAATCGAAATATGAAGAGAAGTGCAGGTGCAGTGCCCTGTAAAATGACTAGAACTCAAGGTAGTAAAGGCCCAGTTATTAAAACAAGCATTTGCCAATGCTGAATGTTGATTGCGTTGGTCTGTTGAGCTTGCTCACTGCCCCTCTGTCACTCGCGCAGTCTGTTTCTCCCGGTGCTGCAGGCTGTTCTTTTGTACTGGGTTCCTGCTTGCGTTGGCAGCTTTTTCTGCCCACTAAAAAATCCACAGCTTTCCCAACAGAGCTCCATTGAGGTGGCTCACTCCCCCTCTCTCACTCGCTCATTCTGTTTCTCCTGGTGCTGCGGGCTGGCCTTTTGTACTGGGTTCCTGCCTCTGTTGGTGGCTTTTTCTGCCCACAAAGAAATCTGCAGCAGTTCCGACACAGGTCTGTTGAGCCTGCTCACTCCCCCTCTCTCACTCACTCACTCATTCCGTTTCTGCCAGCTCTGCAGGCTGGCCTTTTGTACAGGGTTCCTGCCTGCATTGGCACCTTTTTCTGCCAACAAAGAAATCCGCAGCAGTCACAATAGAGCTCCGTTGAGCTCACTCACTCCCCCCCCACCCTCTCTCGTTCTGTGTCTTCCACCACTGCAGGCTGGCCTTTTGTACTGGGCTCCTGCCTGCATTGGCAAAGAAATTTGAAGCAGTCCTGACACAGCTCCATTGAGCTTGCTTGCTCACTCCCCCGTCTCACTCACTCATTCTGTTTCTGCTGGCGCTGCAAGCTGGCCTTTTGTACTGGGCCCCTGCCTGCACTAATGCCTTTTTCTGCCCACAAAGAAATCCGCAGCAGTCCTGACAGTGCTCCGGTGAGTTTGTGCTCACCCCCTCCCTCACTTGCTCTCTCGTTCTGTTTCTCCCAGTGCTGCAGGCTGACCTTTTGTACTGGGCTCTTGTTTTGGGCCCTTACTCTGCCCACAAACAAATCTGCAGCAGTCCCGACAGAGTTCAGTTGAGCTTGGTCACTCCTCCCTCTCACTCGCTCGATCTTAATCTGTCCCAAACACTGATTTCTCACAGTGACCATGCTATTCTCAGCGAGGAGTGTAAATACATATTTTAGCCAGGAAGTGAAAAATGACAGCTGTAGTGTTCATAAGGAGGTGTGAAAAAATGCCAATGTTGAAAATGTGGCGTGAAAATATTATAGATTTGCAAAGTTACAAGGGTGCATGGAAACAGTTCAACAGATGCTTGTAGTCATGTTATGGAGTTTTGTCACCAAATTTCCAACATAGGGATTTTAGGACCTCTGCTCATGAACAGTATCACTGTCATTTTTATGTTGGCTTGCCGCGCTTGCGCGGCAGTCAACATATTGGGAGAGTGCAGCTTTGGGGGCACGGCTGCTGTTGGGCGAATGCAGGGCACACATCAGTAGGTGCATCCCTCATTCCCCAATAAACCAGCATGCTAGCGCTGACACCAACATTATGTGAAGTGGACATAACTTCTAAACAAAGTGCTGCTGCAATCAGAGACAAGCTCGTCATGCAGCGGCATAGGTGACACACCTCCTGTATGTGCCGTCCCCCCCCGAGTACAGGGTGCCACGCTGGGAGCCCACCCCAGCATGACAACTGATGCCATGGCTGACGGGGTGCCCAACTCGCTGGCTCCACTGTCCTCCCCCAGTACAGGGTGACACGCTGGGAGCCCCTCCAGCTTGGCAACTGCTGCCATGACTGACGGGGTGCCCAATCCCCTCAGCTCCACACCCCCAGCCCGTCCTTCTGCCACACTGGGAGCCCACCCCAGTGTGGCAAGCAAATCCGATTGTCTTTTTTTTTAAACCTGTAAATTAAAAAGCGGTCCCACGGCGCTTCTCTCCGCCCCCACAACCCGCACCCCACCCACTGCGCACCCTGCCTCCCCACACCCCCACCCATACTTACTCTCCGGAGTCCGGCGCGACGATCTTCAGTGGACCGGGAACACGTCTGCACTCTTCAAAGCCGACTGCGAACTGAGGAAATGCCGGTAAGCTGTATAATGGACTAGATAGGGTTTTTTCAACTTTGTTGCATATCTCAGGCATTTTTGGAATTTTGCACCAATTTTCAACATGTGTTTTTGTGCCCTCCTCATGATTCTGTCACTGTCATGGCGTTTATCGGCCTCGAAGGTGATTTCGCAGTCACCGCGCCGAAATCACCTTTCAGGGCCCATTAACGAAATGACAGTGGCGTGTATTCATGAGGCCCTTTAAAAGCCTAAGTTCCAAATTTGGTGGAAAAAATCCAACAAATACCTGTTTTACGAGCGTGCGTTGCACAGTTGCTACGCAGGCTCGTAACTTAGTGCATTCACAATATTTTACTGCCAGATTTTCAGCATTGTCATTTTTGTACACCTCCTTGTGAACAGTACAGCTGGCATTTTCCACATCCTGCCCAAAATGTGTTTCCCCACTTCTGGCGCACAATAGTGCAGTCGCTGTGGGAAATCAGTGTTTGGGCCAGATTATGAAAATGACAGTGACAGTGACACAGTTCATGAGCAGAGGACCTAAAATGCCTATGTTGAAAATTTGGTGATGATACTCCATAAAATAACTGTGTTACGAGCATGCGCAGCAGATTGCACGACGCCGCATTTCGCCGCATTTGTGATAGTTTGAATTGATTTTCACCATTGCCATTTTTCCACACCTCTTGATGAACAGTACAGCCGTCATTTGACATATCATGCCTAAATGTGTTTTCGCACTTCCGCGCAGAATAGCGTGGTCGTTGTGCAAAATCACTTCTTGGGACACTTTGAGGAAATAACAGTGACACTGTACACGAGCAGAAGTGCTAAAATGCCTATGTTGAAAATTTGGTGCCGAACGCCGATAAAATGGCAGTGTTGCAAGCGTGCATTGCATATTTCCCACACACCCTAGTAGCTTCGCACATTTTGTATATTTACATGCCACATTTTCAACACTGGCATTTTTTTACACCTCCTTATGAACTATGCAGCTGTCATTTCTCACATCCTGCCTGACATGTTTTCCCGCACTGCACTACCAAACACCCAAAGGGACACCCTAATGCTTGTCACTCTCTGCAGGGTGGGGGTGGGTTGGCATCAGTTCAATACTTCACTGCCATTCCTATGATGCATCTGTCTAACTCCTGCACTACCAATGCCAATGTCAGCAAGCCAACATTCGGCATTGACAAATGCTTGTCTTAATCTGTCCCAAACAGTGATTTTCCACAGCGATCGCTCTATTCTGCGTCAGAAGTGTGAAAACACATTTTGGACAGGATGGGGAAAAATGACAGCTGTACTGTTCATAAGTAGGCATGGGAAAATGGCAATATTGAAAATCTTAATTGAAAATATTACAAATTCGCGAAGTTAAGAGCATGTGTGCAAACTGCGCAATGCACGCTCGTAACACAGTCATTTTATGGAGTATCATCACGAAATTTTCAATATAAGCATTTTAGGACCTCTACTCATGAACAGTGTGACGGTCATTTTCTTAATCTGTCCCGAACACTAATTTCCCACAGCAAGCGCGCTATTCTGCGCTGGAAGTGCGAAATCACATTTTGGCCAGGATGTGAACAATGACTGCTGTACTATTCACAAGGAGGTGTACAAAAATGACAATGTTGAAAATCTGGCCTGAAAATATTGCAAATTCTCAAAGTTATGAGCGTGTGTAGCAACTGCGCAATGTACGCTCGTAAAACAGTCATTTTTTGGATTTTTTCCACTAAATTTGCAACACAGGCTTTTTGAGAGCCCACCTCATGAACACTGGCACTGTCATTTCATTAATCAGCCCCAAAAGGTGATTCTGCGCAGTGACCGCGAAATCACATTTCAGGGCCAATTAACGCCATGACAGTTCCAGAATTCATGCGGAGGGGTCCCAAAAACCCCATATTAAAAATGTGGTGCCAAAATTCCAAAAAATTACTGAGATATGCATTAAAGTTGTAAAAAACCCATTTATTCCATTATACAGCTTACTGGCATTTCCTCAGTTCGCGGTCGGCTTTGAAGAGTGCAGATCTGTTCCCAGTCCACCTAAGATCGTCGCGCCCAGCTCCAGAGGTAAGTATGGGGTGGGGTGGGGAGGCAGGGTGCACAGTGGGTAGGATTGGGTTGCAGGAGGGGGGCAGGGAGACCTCAAGGAACAGTTTCCTTTTTACAGGTTAAAAAAAAGACATGCGGGACCGTTTTTATTTTACAGGGGCATCTGGCATGCTGGGTGGGCTCAGCATGCCACCAGAGTCTTTCTTTTGTGGGGTGCAAGCTGTAGCCGACAGGGGAGTGGGCACCCCCGTCGGCACACAATAAAAGGGTTGGGTGACATTATGCCAACGGTGATTTGGCACCCCGTCAGCAGACAATATAAGCGGGGGAGTTTACATAATGCTGATGGGGAGTGGGCTTCCCCGTCAGCATCATACACATTGGGGCACTGAAGCCGATGGGGATTGGGGCCCCAGTTGGCAAATAAACATGGTGGTGGGGGGTTAATAGTGAACACGGCGGCAAACCCCCGCCATGTTCACAAACAATATCAGTGTGTCAAGACCCCTCCCTGCAATGATGGGTCACTCCCTCATTGCAGCAATGGCTTACGCTGCAATGACAAGGTGGCCCCTGATTGCAGCGACTGATTTTTTTACAAGTTGGTATCACGCTGGCTGAACTAGTGTCAGCAGCAGCATGCCACGGCATTGGGGGATGCTGGACAAGCCTTTGCAGGCTGTGAGGGCATTGGCCACAACCGTGCCGCGCCTCCACAACCTGTTTATGGAGAAAGCTGCTGCAATATGTTTCTTGCTCATGTGTGCAATCAGCATGAAAAAAAACAAGGGCAGACATCCTTATGACCTAGTGGTAATGTGTCACACTACCATGCTGATGCCCTAGGTTTTAGAGTGGGCTTAGGCCACTCCGTCAGAGGATGGGCCCATCAGGGGGCATCCCTGGCTGAGATACTGTAGCTGCCACTCGGCATTGTGCCTCCTTTGGAGAGGGCTGGTTACAAATGTTAGTGCAACAGTCACTACCTGCATCTGAGCTAGGCAGCTTGCCTCTTACTGCAGAGATGCCAGCCACAGTGAAATAATAACTAACAGTAAGTGATATGTCACAAAACAGTGAATGACACAAAAGCTTAATTGACATTGAATTACGTAGTTCCCTGCACCATACTGCAGAATTTTATGATGCACTGTGGCATTACTGCATTGATTGCATCCTGGTTGGTGCCAGTGTAGGCACTGCTTATGCCAAAGGGCTTGAGGAAGGGACTGTCTGTAGATGGATAAAAAACACACAAAACTCCCTGCCACCAAAATTATGAATCATACCTGTAGCACCTGAACAGGATCCATCCCTGATAACCAGGTATATCTGGTCAGACAGCTGGGAAAGAGGAATATAATGTAGATTAAAAACAAATGAATGTCATCAGTGTTGTCCACTGCAGAAACACATAAAGCATGAATACATGCACTTTCAGCACTCCACTATCCCAAGCAACTTATGTATCAGATTCCAGCATAGACAATAGCAGCAGTGGTAACAAACATTTGTCAATGTCAAATGTTTGCTTGCTGGCATTGGCATTGGTAGTGTAGGAGTTACAGAGCTGCATAATAGGAATGGCAGTGAAGTATTGAACTGAAGCCAACCCCACCAAAATCCTGCAGATACTGACAGGCATTGGGATGTGCCTTTGGGTCGTCAGGTAAACGGCCACGCCATTTCACCACACCCCACCCTGCAGACACCGAAAATTGTCACGGTGTGCCTTGGGGTCTTTGGCCCTTATGTTCACCCCTTTCCATCAGGAAATACAGTGAGATGGATACAGTATAGGAGAATGGAGTGAACTTTGGGGCCGAAGAGTTCAAGGCACACTTCGATGCCTCTCACTGGCTGCAGGGTGTGGGTGGGGGTGTAATGGTACGAGCATTACAGGCGACAATCCCAAGTCACACCCCTGATGCCTGTCAGTCTCTACAGGGTGGGGCGTTATGGTCAGAAACCCTAACGCCTCAGGCGCTCATTGGTATTTTCACCTAAATTTTCAACATTTTTTTGTAACTCCCTCCTCATGAACAGTGACAATATCAGTTTGTTAGCCGAAAGCGGATTTTACACAGTGACTAAGCAATTAGGCACCACAGGTGCGGAAACACATTTTGAACAGGATGTGAAAAATGACAGCTGTACTGTTCATGGGGAGGTGTAAAAAATGGTAATGTTGAAAATCTGCAGTGAAAATATTAAAAAAACTGATGAAGTCACGAGCAAGCATAGAAACTGTGCAACGCACACCAGTAACATACTGTAATTAGTTTGTGAATTTTTTACAGCAGATTGTCAACACAGGCATTTTGGGACCTCCGCTCATGAACAGTGTCACTGTGATTTTCTTAATCTGTCCCGAACACTGATTTCCCACAGTGACCACGCATTTCTGTGCTGGAAGTGCAAAAACACATTATGGCCATGGTGTGAAAAATGACAGTTGTACTGTTCATAATGAAGTGTGAAAAAATGTCTGTGGTGAAAATCTGGACTGAAAATATTATAAATTCATGAACTTACGAGGGTGCGTGTAAACTGCGCAATGCTCGCTTGTAACACATTCATTTTATGGACTTTTGTCACCACATTTTTTAACATAGTCATTTTAAGACCTCTGCTCATAATAGTGTCACTGTAATTTTCTTAATCTGCCCCGATCATGGATTTCGCACACCGATTGCGCCATTGTGAGCTCATGCACAGAAACACATTTTGGGTGAGATGTGAAAAATGACAGCTATATTGCTCATAAGAAGGTGTGGTAAAATGGCAATGTTGAAAATCTGGAGTGAAAATATTAAAAATTTATGAACTTATGTGATGCGTGGGAACTGCATAGCATGCGCTTTAAATCAGTCACTTTTGGGAATTTTTCACCAAATTTTCCAACATAAGGTTTTAGGGGCCTACCTCATGAACTGTGACACTGTCATTTCGTAGATCGGTCCTGAAAGGTGGTTCCGCTCAGTGACAGCGAAATCACTTTTCAGGGCCGATTAATGCCATGACAGTGCCAGAATTCACGAGGAGGGGTCCCAAAAACCCCATGCTGAAATTTTGGTTCAAAAATTCAAAAAAATGCCTGAGATATGCATCAAAGTTGAAAAAACCCTATTTATTCCATTATACAGCTTACCGGCATTTCTTCAGTTCGCGGTCGGCTTTGAAGAGTGCAGACGTGTTCCTGGTCCACCAAAGATTGTCTCCCTGGCCTCCAGAGGTAAGTATGGGGTGAGGTCAGGGTGTGGGGAGGTGGATGTGCAGAGGGTGGGCACAGATTGGAGGGCAAGACAATCAACGAGGGACCGTTTTTTCTTTTCAGGTGTTTGTTTTCTTTTTAGGAAGGCAATGCGGGACTTGTGCCACCCTGGGGTGGGCTCCTAGTGTGGCACCTGGAATACTTTTTTGGGGGTGGTCAGTGGAGCTGACAGGGGATTGGGCACCCCCGTCAGTCATACAGACGTGCCACGCTGGGGTGGGCTCCCAGCATGGCAACTGGAAGTCTATTTCTTTTGGGGGGATTTAATTGAGCTGATGGGGGAATTGGGCACCCCATCACCATTCTCACTTATGCCACGCTGGGGTGGGCTCCCAGCATGGCACCTAGAACTCTGGGGGTGGAGTGGGAGCCGACGAAGGATTGGGCACCCCTGTGAGCCATACTGTGTGCAACGGGCAGAGGGGGAAGCGCTATTCAGAGACACTAAGAGGGTTGGGGAATACTATTACAATACTGATCAGGTGTGCCAACAGATGACAACTGCGTCTACTTTTTCAGTCTCTTTGAGGTTCTGTTTTCCTGCTTTTGTCAATGCCGCTAATACCCTGAACTCTGACTCAACATTCCAAGGATGGCAATTAGATCTTTTTTTGGAAACATTCCAAGGATGTCATTTTAGTCACTTGCCTCCTGCCAGAAAAATAGTCCTAGGAAAAGTTCACTTCAAATTGAATTTATGTTCCAGGAAGAGAAAGCAGAGACGTATACAAGCAGGATTGTCTGCAATATGCTAATCAACACTATCTTATCGCTGCTCACTGAAGCGGTCTCTCCCTTTCAACTATTCGCCACTGCATTTTCAACTGCTGTCATAGACAGCTGCAGCTTTCATTGGTGAACTGTGGCCACGCCTGCAAATACACTGACTGAATTGGAAGACAGGGTGCCACACCTACAAAAACTCGGATGATGACACTATGTTTCTTGCACCTGCGTGCAAGCAAACATAAAAATGTTGTGCCCTGTGAACATGAATCTTGGTCATCTGTCTCTGATACTGATGTACGAACATACAAACTTGCCATCAGAAAAAGGCCTTTGAGTCTATCACTTCTGATCAATTGTGCAGCACCCAGTTTAGCAAACTGCTGCTGCCCCCTTCCTGTTTCACCCAGACCCTCCCCTTGACTCTGTCCCAGCCCCTCTTGAAGCTACCCACTGTCCCTAATGCTACCAGTTCCTCAGGCAGTGCATGCCACCCTGTCATCACTCTTTCCATGAAACAGTGCCTTCTTCTTTCCCTCCTGAATCTTCCACCCTCCAGCTTTAGGCTGTG
The DNA here is from genome assembly GCA_016271365.2 of Neoceratodus forsteri. Classification (NCBI taxonomy): domain Eukaryota; kingdom Metazoa; phylum Chordata; order Ceratodontiformes; family Ceratodontidae; genus Neoceratodus; species Neoceratodus forsteri. The sequence goes on along the minus strand of JADMNL010000035.1, from coordinate 23,060,515 downwards.
CCCTCTGGTTGCTCTCCCACTTTTCAACCTAAACAGAACCTCAGAGATAACATTGTTAATGCATTTTAAGTACTTGAAGGTCTTAATCATGTCCCCCTTCTCTGTTCTATCCTCCAGGGAATACATGTTAAGCTCCCTCAGTCTCTCTGCATAAGGCATCTCCCACAGCCCCTGGATCATTTTTGTTGCTCTTCTCTGAACCCCCTCCAGTGAGATGTTGTGCAAGATCGAAGTCCCATCAGAAATTCTGGTGGTTGGCCATTAGTGGGCCATCAAGAGGGCAACAAAAAATGAGGTGGCAAGGAGGGTGCTGTCTCCACTGCTGTCATTATTTTACATGAGGATAATGATGTTTATGATGACAGTATAACTGATGAAAGCCCTGCTGCCTCTAAACAAAAGGTATCTATGCCAGGCAGGGACATCATTAGGGGTGGGCATGAGGGACTAGAGCTCTGAATCTTTATTTATTTGCCCCAAAATAAAAGATTCCCATTTAGTAAAACACCCACCTTTTTTGTTTTCTATTTTTACTATGTGGAAAAAGTGGGGCTCAAGACCCTAATCTTTTCAAACACTAGAAACAACCCTTGATGGGAGACAGAACTAAGAAGGCCAATTCTTAGGACTGGAAATACTATTATAATAACACCCTTAATGCTTCTTGTGCAATATGCTCTCTCTGTAGGACCTGTGCAGCAGGAGGACACAGCAAAATCAGTTGGCAGATCCATTAAAGAGATTCCACAAAACTGCATGCAGCAGAACATTTATATTTATTATTTATTTATTAATTATCTCAAAGTTTTAACCAGGAAAGACATACTGAACTGGTAACAGCTTGTTTCCCGATGCATTCTGGGAGAAGGGGAAGAGAGGAACAGATAAGAGGTACAGAATGCAGAATATAAAATACACAGAATGGAAATAAGTATGTCAAAATAAGCAGGACAAGAATGTTTAAGAATAACATTGACAATCAGTGCATTCTCATGCAGAACTGAACAAAAACGCACATAAATATTTATCAACTTAACAAAATAAGGAAAAGGGGGAATGTCTGGTACTGGGGAAGTGGGGAAGTGCCGTGTTGCTCCTTAATGACAGCTCAGTCGGCAGGTGTACGCAGTGGTGTGAGGAGGGATGTGCCAGTTGCTGGCTCTGTTTTGGGTTGGGGTGGGGTGGTGGGACACTGCCTGCTGAGGTGGGTGGCCACTACATCACCAGGTCTGTTTAATTATACATAATGGGGGATCGGGGCTGGGGGGGGGGAGGACCATTACACCACTAGGGTGTTTTTTTCCTATAATGCTTAACAGGGATCGGGGGTCTGCTAGACCACCAGTTTTTTTAAATTACTAACTGGGATCACGTCTGATTGGGTGTCCACTAGACCACCAGGGATTGTTTTTAATTATTACTAACTGGGATTGTGGGTCTGCTAGACCACCAGTTTTTTTTTTAAATAATTGCTAACTGGGATTGGGGTGATCAGGGGTCTGCTAGACCACCAGTGATTTTTATTATATTTAATGACTGGGATCGGGACTGGGTAAGGGTGCACAGCACTTTGTTGGAAATGTCAAAACCCTCCAAGGGATACAAGTCTAAGCACCCTTAGACCAGCCCTGGATGGTTTAACACTACTTAGACTTTTGCCTTCTGGGAGGGTTTTGTGAATACCACATTGGGGGATATGGTAGCCTGCATCTACCGCAGGCCCCCTAGCACCATGTTGCAGCCCATTTTGTGACACAAGGCTGGTGCAAGCCCCCTTTGACACATGCAGCCTGTGTATGGCACACGCTGCTTTTCTGAATAGCTCTTGGGGCATCTTCTAGTGCAAGGTGCCACTTGCATCATTTATGTTTGTCGCAGGTACCTTGCATCATTCTAGGGGCTTTGTGAACTGGGCCCCATGTCTGTACAGTCAAAAATGGGCAAAATCATGTTAGTGAGCCTTTTTCCTGTATGCAGGATGTGGGATGCTTCTCTTATTTCTGTATTATCTACTGGTGTGTTACTGGTTTGTGACCTATATCAAATACATCATTACTATCCAGTGCACTGCTGCCCCCAAAGCTGCTCAAAAGAGCCTGCAATTATTTAAATTATTTTACTTTTTTTAAAGTTTAGACTTCCTTACTCACATCTTGTTACTTCCATTATTTTCAAAATGAGTTTCTTACTCTTCAGATGCCAGCTAGCATTTGCAATAAGCCCATCCACCAATGGCAAGGTGTAACCCTTGGATGGGAAACAGCTCTAACATTTTAAATATAACTCGCTCATCTGAGCTGGAGAACTCCCTGCATCTTTCTGTGAGAATTCTCTTGAGCTTACCCATGTTCTCCTCTATGGAGAGAGCAGTTACTTCTCATGATCAATAATCACATCAGAAGGATTGCAAACTCTACCCCTGCTTATTCACTATATTTAATCACATTTCTGATAAATTCCTCTGCTCTCTAGGGGTGTACTGTTAAGAGAGAATTTGCAGGTTCTTTGGGGCAGCGGGGGGGAGGGGCAGTGAACTGGTTACTAATGATTGGTTTGATATTGGCCACAAACCAGTAGCACAGCCCTAGTGAAGGCAGGAATTTATCAGAATCATCATTAGAGCTAGTGAATAAGGAGGAGTAGAGTTTGCTGTCCTCATGTGATTGCTGATTATGAGAGGCATGGCCCTCTCTTTTAGTATGCTCCCTCACATGCCAGCCATAAGCTGGAAGCTGTCTGCTCTCTTCACAGGGGAGGAGCACACATGCATATGAAGCAAGTACTTACATTTTATTATACCAAACAGATGCAGTACACAAAATCCACTACATAGCACCCTCCATACAGGGCATATAATTTCCATTTGTCAAAATAAGTTATAGGGCCTGATTTTCAAAAGGGTATGTTTGACGCAAGGTGCCTGTGCCAAATGGGTATGATGCAAGTTGCACCTTGCATCATACTTTGCGGCAATCCCAATTTTTGAATGCAGGCTGCATCAAATCCATATGCCTTGCTCCCAAGCCATCCTGCACCACCCTTGTGACAGAAGTTCCCATGCTGCAGATTGCAAGGGGTCTTGCACCATGGCAGGGCTACACAATCCCCTTATTTGCGATTTTCAAAGCCCCACTGTGGACACAACAGGGGGCTCCACTTATACCAGCCAGAAGGTGGTCTAAGGGACTTGCACCACTGGATCACACTGTGGCAACTGGGGGGACCTGCCAGGAGGGGCTCTGGGGGCAGAAGGAGCATGGGGAGTGCCCTTGGAGACATCAGAGAGACACTGGTAATGCCAGGGTTATGCAGTGGCACCTGGCAGAAGTGCCATGTGGAAAGCCACAAAGCCAATAGGGTGGGACCACTTCCTTGGGGGTTGGCAGGGACAGACACTGACAAGGCTCCAGGTGGGCACAGCCCTGGCACCTGTCCCATAGGTACAACATGCACAACCCTGTATGTGGAAAGATGTAACTTCAGGTTCAGGGCAGCCAGTGGTGGAGGGAAACGTTCTCTGGGCATTGAAACAGTCCCCTTCTACCCCCTCCTGCATTGTGGCAGGCTGCCTCCTGCCTATAGGGTTGTGTGAATTGCACCTATGAGGTAGATGCCAGGGCTGTGCCCACCCTGAGGCCATGTCAGTGTCCATCCCTGTCAACCCCCAGGAAGCAGTCCCATTCTATTGGCTTTGTGCCTTTCCACATGGCAGTGGGGGTACTGGGTGCCACTGCATAGCCCTGGCAACACTGATATCTCCCCAACAAAAAACCTCCATGGCCCCTCTAGTCTTGCAGTTGACGGGGGGGGCTGGATCCCTGTGTAAATTACTACAGGTGTGCCAAATTTTTGTTGCAAGCCTGCCTTTTTGGGTAACTCCTGCATATTTGGTGCAGGCCCTTCCCCTTATGAAACTGGGCGCAGGGTCCCTGACACATCTGGATAGTGCTGCAGCCCTAGAGCAACTCGGCTTGCATCACTCTAAGGGCTGTTTTTAAAAATGGGCCTATAATGCCATTCTCAGTGGTGACATGAAAAAAACTAAAATTATTTGTATTGTAAGATAACTTCAATAATGTAACAAAAGACAGAATGTACTTAATCAAATGCAGTTTTTATAATGTTTTGCTTTGTTTAGCACTTCAGATGCACTGTCACATTACATGTGGGGATATTTGTTCTATCTGATTGTTAGTTGGCATTTTACACTTGGATTAATTGGAAGGCTCCGCCTATGGTTCAATGGACAAGCAGCCAGCTACTCCCACTTCCTGAGCTATAGAAGCTGTTCCTCTCAGCCTCCTTCTGAAGCATTTTTTCTTTGTTGGCCGGAGGCTCTGTTCATCTGTCCTCTGCAGCTGGCTGGGGCCTGCACCCCCCCACCTGGCTGTTTCTTTCTGCTGGACTTCAGTGTTTTTTTGTGTCGCCTCATGCTTGCGTACCAGCCAACATTTTGCAGTAGTAGCAGATTTGGAGGTGCATCACTGTGGGCAAATGCAGGGCACGCATCAGTAGGCACGTCCCTCATTCCCCAATAAGCCAGCATGCAGGTGCTGACACCAGCTTTATGTAAAGTGGCCACCAGATCTAACAAAATGCCACTGCAGTGAAGGGCAAGCTCATCATGCAGCGGCACAATAACACACCTCCCGATGTGCCTTGACTGGTGATGTTTTTCACCAAACATGGCAGCACTGACTGCCACCGCCCAACTTCAGGGGTGCCTAATCCCCCTGTCGGATGCCCCAACCCACTTCATTTGCTGACAGGACAGCCCACTACCCGTCACCATAATGCCCCTCTCATTTCAAGTGTGTGCCGAGGAGGTGCCCAATCCCCCTCGGCATCATGCACCCCCTCCAACAGTCTTTCTTTGCCGACAGAGGGCCCAATCCTCGTCGGCTTCAGTTCCCCCCTTTCCAGTTTAACTTACTGACAGGGGAGCCCACTCTCCATCGGCATAATGTCCCCACCTATTTGTTGTGTGCCAAGGGGGGTGCCCAATCCCCCTCGGTTCTTGCCCCCCCAGTTCGGTATGTGCCGACGGGGGTGCCCAATCCCCCGTCGAGTACAGCACCCCCTCAAACACTCAGCTGGCACACTGGGTGCCCACCCCAGCCTGCCTAATGTCCCAGTAAAAAAATAGTCCCATGATGTTTTTTTTTTTTTTAAAGCTGCAAACAGAAAACGTCCCTCACGGTCTGTCCTCTCCCTCCCAACCCGCGCCCACCCTCTGCGCACCTCACCTCCCCACACCCTCACCCCATACTTACCTCTGGAGTCCAGAGCAAATGTTCATGAGGTGGGCTCTCAAAAGCCTATGTTGCAAATTTGGTGAAAAAAATCGCAAAAGTGGCTGTTTTATGAGCGAGCGTTGCGCAGTTTGCACACATGGTCGTAACTTCATGAATCTGTAATATTTTCACTCCAGATTTTCAACATTGCCATTTTCCCACACCTTCTTATGAACAGTACAGCTGTCATTTTACATATCCTGGCCGAAATGTGTTTTCGCACTTCCAGCGCACACTAGTATGGTTGCCGTGGGAAATCCATTTTAGGGACAGATTAACAAAATTACAGTGACACTGTTCATAAGCAGAGGTCCTAAAATACCTATGTTGAAAATCTGGTGATGAAAGTCCATAAAATGACTGTGTTATAAGCATGCATTGTGCCGTTTCCATGCCACCCTTGTAACTTCGCAAACTTGCAATATTTTCATGCCAGACTTTCAACACTGGCATTTTTTCACACCTCCTTATGAACAGTACAGCTGCCATTTTTTACATCCTTCCCGAAATGTGTTTTTGCACCTGTGGTGTACAATGGCGTGGTCACTGTGGGAAATCAACTTCTGGGACAGATTAACAAAATCACAGTGCCACTGCTCACAAGGGGAGGTCCCAAAATGCCTATCTTAAAAATGTGGTTAAAAAAATCCCAAAAATAATTGTGTTATGGTTGTGCATTGCACAATTTCTCTGCATGGTCATGATTTCACAATTTTTCATATTTTCACTCCAGATTTTCAACATTGCCATTTTTTTACACCTTCTCATGCACAATACAGTTGTCATTTTTCACATCCTGCCCAAAATGTGCTTCCATACCTGTGACGCCAAATGGCACAGTCGCTGTGCAAAATCACCTTTTGACTAACAAACTGATAGTGCCGCTCTTCATGAGGTGGGGTCACAAAAAGCCCATGCTGATAATTTGGAGTGAAAATACCAACACACGCCAATGGCTTTAGGGTTTCCAACTGTAACACCCCACCCTGTAGAGACTGACAGGCATCAGGGGTGTGACTTGGGATCATCAGCTGTAAGGATCCCGCCATTCCACCCCGACTCCCACCCTGCAGCCAGTGACAGGCATCGAGGTGTGCCTTGGAGTGGTCGGCCTCAAAGTTCACCCCATTCTTCTATACTGCACCCACCTCAGTGTGTTTCCTTATGGAATGGGGTAAGTATAAGGCCCAAAGACCTCAAAGCACACTACGACACTTGTCAGTGTCTACAGGGTAGGGTGAGGTAAAATGGCATGCGTGTTATAGCTGACAACCCAAAGGCACACCCAACATCTGTCAGTATCTGCAGGGTGGGGGTGGGGTTGGCATCATTTCAGTACTGCACTGCCATTCCTATTATGCATCTCTAACTCCTGCATTACCAATGCCAATGCCAGCGAGACAACATTTGGCATTGACAAATGCTTGTTAACTCTTGGCAGAATGGTATGTGCAAGATCTCACTCTTTAAGTTACCAAGGTTTGAGCAGAATATTAAGGCTGGCCCCTTTCTCACTTCAGGTATTTATACAGATCAAATGGTAAAAGTCCCTGAACATAAAGACAATGGTTGAGATATCTATATACACATGGAATGTTAGGAGCTTAAATACCCCTATACAGAGAAAGAAGGTCCTGTCTTATCTGAAGAGAGCAAGGGCCCATATAGGCTTTTTACAAGAAACCAAGCTGGTAGGGAATGACCATGCCATGTTAGTTAAAGATTGGGTGGGGCTGGAGGTCCATGCTTGTGCACTCACAAAGAAGTGAGGAGTGGTTATCCTTGTCCATAAATATTTACCGTGGGTGGTTACTAAGTATAAGAAAGATCCACAGGGATGTTGGGTCATGGCTTTGTTAAGCACGGCAGAGGGGCCACTTCTGCTGGTGAATATATACACCCCGAATGAGGATGAACCTGATTTATTCCAGGAGGTGTCAGATAAAATAGGTACTATGGGAGAGAGAGGCATTCCCATACTGATGGGTGGGGACTGCAGTTTAGTGTTGGTCCCAATTATAGACAGGAGTGGTATGGGGAAGGAGTCCCATCCGAGGGTACAATAACATTGCAACATCTTAGGCAGGAACACAGTCTGGTTGATATCTGTTGGTTGAGGCACCCTAAGGACCAAGAGTATACTTTTCAATCAGGAGTGCATGGCACCTTTAGAAGGCTAGATTACTGGTTAGTTTCTCCCAGTATATCTCAGCTCTCTGTTAGTACCAGTATTCTTCCAGTAATACATTCTGACCATGCCCTGGTACAGCTCCTTTTGATGTGGGGCCCCACATCTAAGCCCACCCAGCATGGAGGCTTGACCCGCTGTTATTGAAAGATCCCAAATTTATCCCCTTGATAATGCAAGAAACCAGACAATTTTTAAAGGAAACCCCCTGAATGACACCTTGGCCTGTAATACGTGGGAGGCATACAAGGTCACCAAAAGAGTGTCAATCATGGAGTTCTCATCCCATAGGAGGAAACAAAGGGATGCTAAACAGAATACCATGTAACAACAGTTATCCAAAACCAAGACCTAACTGAAAAAAGCTAAAGACCCCAAGGTATGTCCCGACTTGGGGAAAGAGGTACTTAAGCTACGTCTGGAGACAAATTAACTACTATCTAGACAGGCTGAGCTGGCTATGTTCCACATTAGGCTCACATATTGGGAGAATGGGGATAAGAACAGAAAGGTGCTGGCCTACCAGCTTTGAAAACAAAGAATTAATTGTCACATTGCAGGCCTAGTAGATCCCCAGACCCAGAAACTACACACTTCCCCATTAGAGATTAATAACATAATGATGCAGTTTTATACGCAACTGTATACCACCACTCGTACCTACCTCCTAGGGTGGCCCAAGACTTCCTGGGTAATATAAGCTCCCATCACTAACTCAGGTGAACAAGGAGGCCCTGGAAGCCCCACTCACAGAGGAAGAAATTTGGTAGGCACTGAAATCCCTTCAAAAAGGTTAAGGCCCCAGGAGGGGATGGCTTTCCAGCTGAGTACTTTCAGGCCCTTTCTCCTATAGTTACACCGATAGTACCCGATACTACGTCAAGTATACCAGGAAACACTTATCCTAGGACAGTTTCCACCTACCATGAGAGAGGCGGTGATTACTATTATCCCAAAGGAAGGGAAAGATCCCACCAGTGCTGGCAACTACAGGCCTATATCCCTGATACCTGAAGACAGTAAAAGTTTCGCTAAGGCAATAGCCAATCAACTCAAAACCTTTCTCCCAGAGCTAGTACACCCATCCCAAGTTGGATATGTTCGGGGGAGATATAGTGCAGATCATATCCGATCAATAGTCAATTTAATTCATACAGCCAAAACTCTTTATACACTAGCAGCGGGGATAGAAGTGGATTTTGAAAAGGTCTTTGATTCGGTTGCGTGGGATTATTTACTGTTAGTTTTACAGAAATGTGGGTTTGGGCCTACCTTTTGTGCATGGATCAAGGCCATATACATGTCCCCATCAGCCAAAGTCCTTACCAACTCTACCATGTCCAACACCTTCCCCCGGGACAAGGCACCAAACAAGGGTGACCACTTTCACCCATGCTGTTCATTCTGGTAGTGGAACCACTAGCAGCAGCTATATGGCAACGTGAGAGTATAAGAGGTATCCCCATAAAGGGTCACTGCTATACCACTCTGTTATATGCCAAAGATTTGTTTATACCCTTGGCTGATCTGAATCTGTCACTATCCCCCTTACAGACCATCTTCATTTATTTACTACAGTATCTGGCCTGAAAGTTAACACCTCCAAAACTGAAATTCTGCCTTTTAATGAGCACTGCAACCCTGAGGTAGCACCCATGTAGAGCGCTGATTATTGAGCATTGCACCCTTTGAGCAACCTAATAATAGCACTCTACAAGAGAGCTTAGTGGTAACATATCTCTATATCTCATAGCTATATAGCAAGGAGCTATACTCACTACTACAGGATATAGGATCCTGTGTGGACAATTTCTGCTGAGCTGCTTTCATAGCATAGTGGTGTACACCACCATTTGCGATGCGAGCAGACCTGGGTTCGGGCCTGGCTGTAGGTAGAATCATTTTTTTTGCCACAGAATCCAATAACATTCCCCATGGTCCACACCCCCCCCTTGGAGTTGATTATTTAAGTTTGGTGGTGTGGGTGCTTGCCTCCCCGCTAGGGGGGATGCCACGGGGAACAGCCTCCTGCATAAACAATTTTTGTGTGTGCTTTTTAGTGATAGCGATCGTCATTATTTGCGACTTGTCGGTAAAATCCATCGCTTTTGACTATGGGCTCATATTTGCTCATTTTATGTCATGGGTAGTCTTTCAGACCCGCCTTTATCACATAAAACCCAACCCCAATGCTGTGTCCCACACGGAGCTGAAATGGGTTAAGAAAGACCTGACTTATCTGGTGATAAAACTCCATATACAATTGGATAGGCTATGGGAGAAAAATTCAGGGCCTCTTATGGTGGAGTGTAAGGAGGAACTGTGCAGATGGGCCTGGTTAAAACTCACATTGGCAGGGAAGATTTCAGCCATTAAAATGACATTGGCCCCGAAGGTAACATACTTTTTGCCTTATATTCCTCTGTACCGCCCCTTATGTTGGTACACCAGATGGGATAAGATGGTAGAAGCCTTTATATGGGAAGGGAAAACACCCCGATATAGCTGGGCTAAACTGCAAGCTCACTGGAAAAGGGGTTGATGGGGGTTGCCCTGGCTGAAAGGATACAAGATAGCCTTTCACACAGCTCAAACATTGCACTGGTTCCAACCTCTGACTCCTGAATCCCCACAATGGCATCAGATGGAAAGAGATCTGGTGGGCTTTCCAACTCTAGCATCTCTTTTATGCAGGGCGTCCTTCGCCCCACACCCTATTATGGGCCCAACTATTAAAGATTGGAAACAGCTACATAGTCTCCTTAAGCTGTCACCGGCATCTGTCAGTTAGACTCCCCCATGGCATAACCCCCAGATTACCATAGCAAAAGTAGTCATATGTTGGTCATCTTGGGCCCAAAGCAGGATACACTACCTCTCAGACATTCTCTCACCCATGGGGGGGGGGGGGGGCAGGTGGACTCATTCTGGAATATCCAGGAGAGATGGGATATCCCACAGATGGAATTTTGGATATATGTAAGCAATAAGACACGACAGGGTGTGCATTACGGTGTGATAACCCCACTCCTAGGGGCATAGTTAGGTACGAGGCCGAAGGCCGAGTGCCATTTGTCCCTAGGAGTGTGGTTATCACACCGTAATGCACAACCCCGGAGTGTCTTATTGTGCTTATAAAATGTCCCTTTATTTTTAGAAGCATTTTTTTTCATTTTTAAACACATTTTTAAATAAGTAAAAAATGTAAGTGAATCTGTGCTTTTAACATAAAATAGTCCTTCCACCTATTGATGCTAGATTAAAGCAGTGTTATACAGTGTGTGCCTCCCTGCCCACTTAAGCTTCATAATCCCCTGCCAGCCACAACAATTCACAAATGCTGTTTTTCTAATTCTAAGTAGGACACATAATCCCCTTAATTTATTTCATTCTCCTTACTCTGTAGACAAAACTAAAAGGAAGCCATAAGCCAGAGGCTTCTCATTTCCCCAGTGCTGCAAGCATAAGCATGGTTCAAAACTGCCACACTCACTGACAGCATCATGAACTGCTCGCTCTGTCCTAAAAGATAAACAGCAGGGTGAGTCATTTACCACCTTTTCTCTTTGTTCATATAGTAATATTGCATACTTTCTTCATTCTGTTTTTTTCCCCACATTCAAGAACTTGAATGTTTATCATGGAATACAGGGATTCAAAATTCTGCTCAGTTCTACTAGCAGAATGTTCTTCTACTAACATACTGAACACACAGACAGCAAAGGCCTGTTTAAGAGCCAGAGACTCAATTATCTCACTTGCCAGGGAAAGCAGAAGAGATTTCCCTGATGGGCAGGTAAAGATAGAAGGGGGATTGTTCACTGTTAGCAAACAAACAGTTGTAATGAAAATTATAAACAATACGTAATGTTTCTAATTTGTTTATGTGTGTAAGGAGAGTGTGACAATCTGGTAAACAACATTTAATTAATTTGTTTTATTTTATATTTAAGATAATTTTAATTTTAGGGCCCAGTTGAAGGTTTCTACATTGTAAAGGTAGTGACCATGTTTGTGGTGGAAGATCAGTTCTGGTTGTAGGGAGACTGATGGAAGATAGTTCTGGTTGCAGGAGGACTGATCTGCTCATCGTGTAATGTGGGTTAGGACCAGGATGACTGTGCGTATACAGAGAATTAATGTACAGTCAGCTGATCTGTGTTGGCCAATGAGATTTCTAGATTTTTTCTTGCCATTTTATAATTACAAATATGGGAAGCCACCAGGCCTCTCCTGTCATAATATAAAAGCAAAGCCAGGGGACGTGTGCCCTTTTCTAAGTGGCTTACAATGGTCAGAGGTCAGGCAGGTTGTATATATTCAGTGTCTATGGATGCCCTCCCTGACCAAATGGAGAAAGCCAAAAAACACTGGGAAACGGCTATAGCTATAACCATTTCGACGGCACAGTGGACCAAGTGTTGGTGTGTTGCGCACTCACAGTACTTAAAAGTCAGGAGTAGAATGATACAAAACAAAATCTTACACTGATGGTATAGGACCCCAGTGATACTGTATATCCTTGGGTTACTTAAGAATGATCATTGCTGGTGCTGCCACCAACTGGGGGGGGGGGTTGTTTCCATATTCTCTGGGCCTGCCCGGTACTCCATCAGTTGTTGAGCCTGGTAGGACAACTTGGAGCTCAGATACTGAAAAAAACAAGATGATGAGATTCCTGCATCTGCCATATTGAGAATACAATCTTTGACATGTCCCCTAACTAGTAAGGAATATAAATGGTATATGTTGTTAGTCATGCAAGCTAAATGCTTACTACTTAGTTACTGGTGGATGACTTATGTGCCCTCAATGGAGGAGATTCTGGCTTCATAGACCCAATACATGAGAAGGAGAGGTGATCTTACATGCTGGGAATTAGAAATGCAGACTTTTTATATAATCTGGGCACCCTTTCTGGCATTTCTGGCACCCAGGGCAGGGATAGGGTGAAGATACAAGGGTGGATGTTGATGGAAGAATTGTTTGGCACCAGAATGTTAAATAACCAGTTAGCCATATGAGAAAGAATGGTAAATCCAGCTAATTATATGATTAAGTAGGTAATGAGATATGCCCTAGTTAAAAGCTACAGTACAGTTAGTTTACTTTTGAGTAGATTATTGTAAATAGTTATATTAAGGAAAGCAGTACAGTTGAGACGATATGGTCTGAGGCTGTCTCTTCCAGTAATTATATCATTGTATCAAATGTATAAGTGGTTTACATAACTGTACAACTGAAATTTAATACAAATTTATAAAAAAAAAGAAAAGAAAAGGAGCAGGGAAAACCCAGCCTCCCCTCACAAAACGCTGTAGTTAGAGATGTAAACACCAAGGTAGAGAAGTCAATAGGCAGTAGGATGGGGTAAATGCGGAAAAACGCTGTGGACAGGGATGTGGCTAAAAGGGATAAGGTCATCAAATTATTATTATTTTCTTTAATTATTTATTTAAAACTTTGTTAACTGGGTCGAAAAGCACTGGGCTACTTAGCCTTTTACAGGCTTGACCTAGGTACAGAACAAGATTACATCACAATCAGACAAACATATAATAAAACAATACGTAACAATATAAGTATACATACTGGGTGGGATATTCAGACTGTGCCAGGCAGGGGTGCAAGCCTGGGCACAGCGCAACTGGGTTGAGCCAGGGCATAGTCCAGGTGATATTCAACGGTGCTGCGCTATGGCTTAGCACCATTGAATATGGCACTGGGGGCACCCGCACTGCACATGGCGCAGTGGCACTGTGCCAGCACAAGTTGCAGGTGAGGAGCATGGGGCTGCGCCAGCAGCAAATGCAGTTGCACTAGATGCAGCAAGAGTGATATTCAGATGTGAGCATGCAAATGAGGCTATTATGTATGCAAGGCATAAATGGGGCCATTTGCATGCCATTATGGCCCCATTTGCATGTGGTGCACCAATCCCTGGTGACTTGTGCCTGGAACCCTGCCAGGCTACAGCCATCAGGGACTGACGCCCCCCTGCCCCTAGGTAGGCAACACTCCCCAATGCCCGATCACGGGCATAGTAGAAATATATCCCTGGTGGTCTAGTGGACCCTACCCCATCGCCCGATCATGGGCATAATAAATATATATCCCTGGTGGTGCAGTGGACCTGCTCCCCTGCCCGATCATGGGCATAATGACTATAGTATCCCTGGTGTTCCAGTGGACCTGCTCTCCCGCCTGATCGTGGGCATAAGTGTTCACAATATCCCTTGTGGTCCAGTGGACCTGATCCCCTGCCCGATCACGGGCATATAAAACATAGAAACATAAACTTTGACGACAGATAAGGACCGCTTGGCCCACCTAGTCTGCCCATTTCCCTACCTAGAGAATAAGCTGCAGATCCTATTTAACCAACAGCTTATTTCTTCCTACCCCCCACAAAAATTGCCTTATGTCTGTCCCATGCATTCTTGAATTCTCCCACAGTTTTAGACCCCACAACCTCCTCAGGAAGGCTGTTCTATGTGTCCACCACCCTCTCTGTGAAAAAATACTTCCTCACATTGCCCCTGAGCCATCCCCCCTCTATCTTCAAATTGTGTCCCCTTGTTCTTGCACATCTCTTTTTCTGAAAGATGCTACCCTCTTGGACTTTGTTGATTCCACTGAGGTACTTAAACTTTTCGATCATGTCCCCACTCTCCCGCCTTTCCTCAAGAGTATACATATTAAGCTCCTTTAGCCTCTCCTCGTATGGCTTCTCTTGCAGACCCTGCACCATTTTAGTTGCCCTCCTCTGAACTGCCTCCATCCTGTCTATATCCTTGCGGAGATGGGGTCTCCAGAACTGGACGCAGTACTCCAGATGGGGCCTCACCAACTGTCTGTACAGGGGGATAACAACTTCCTGTTTTCTGCTGGTGATGCCTCTCCCTATACATCCCAGTATCCCCCAGCCCTCCCTACTACCTTCTCACATTGCTTGCCAACCTTAAGGTCATCTGATATGATTACCCCCAGGTCCCTTTCCATTTTTGTTGTTGTTACTACCTCCCCATTGTGTAATCTTCCCCTGGGTTTTTGTTTCCCAGGTGCATTTCTTTGCACTTCTTTGCATTGAATCCAAGCTGCTTACTTCTGACCATTCCTCCAACCTTGCCAAGTCCCTTCTCATCTTTTCCATGCCTCCTTGTGTATCAACCCTGTTGCAGATCTTTGTGTCATCTGCAAAGAGGCATACTTTTCCTTCTAATCCCTCTGCAATGTCACTTATAAAGACATTAAAAAGGACTGGACCCAGTACTGAACCCTGCGGTACCCCACTAGTAACCCCTCTTTCTTCAGAGTAGACTCCATTTACAATTGCATTCTGTGTCCTGTTGTTCAGCCAATGTTTTACCCAGACTACCACCCTGGGACCCACTCCAAGGCTGGTTAATTTGACTACTAATCTTTTGTGTGGGACTGTGTCAAATGCCTTGCTAAAGTCTAGGTAGGCCATGTCCACAGCCCCTCCCTGGTCTACTACTTTGGTCACCCAGTCAAAGAAATCAATTAGATTAGTCTGACATGACCTTCCTGCTGTGAACCCATGCTGCCTTGGGTCCTATGCCCCACTGGCCTCTAGGTACTCAACAATTCTTTCCTTCAGAAATGATTCCATCACTTACCCTACCAAAAAGGTCAAACTGACAGGTCTGTAGTTTCCTGCCTCTGTCTTGCTCCCACTTTTGTGAAGGGGAATCACATCAGCCTTCTTCCAGTCCTCAGGTACCACACCATCCTCCCATGATTTGTTATAAAGGGTAGTCAGTGGTGTCACTAGTTCTCTGCTTAATTCTTTTAGAATTCTGGGGTGAATTCCATCTGGCCCCATTGCTTTGTCCACCTTCAGTTTTAGGAGTTCTTTCAGAACCCTTTCTTCTGTGAAAGAACTGGAATCGACCACCCTCTCCAGAATGCTTCTGTTAATTGGATTAGGCACCTCCCCCACTTTCTCTTTTGTGAATACTGAACTAGAAGTATTCATTCGGTATCCCTGCTTTTTCACTGTCACTCTCTGCCCACCCACCATCCATTCTATTCAGCCTCATTATCCCTCCCTTTGTCTTTCTACGCTCCCTGATATACCTATAAAAGGTTTTGTCCCCCTTCTTAACCGAGTTGGCTATCTTTTCCTCAGTTTGTGCCTTTGCTATTCTGACTACCCTTCCTGCTTCCTTCTGCCTTAATTGGTACAGTTCTCTGTCCTGCTCCTCCTGTGTTTGCTTATACTTCCTAAATGCTATCTTTTTATCCCTAACCTTCACCGCCACTTCTTTTGAGAACCATAGTGGCTTTTTCTTTCATTTTGATTTGTTTATTTGCTTCACACAAAGGCTTGTTGCCTCTGTGATGGCAGTTTTGATATTTCCCCATTGTTGCTCCACCCCCTCCTTCTAGCCTGTTTGCTAGTGCTTTTCTAAGGCACTCTCCCATCTTGCCAAAGTCAGCCCTCCTGAAGTCCAGAACCCTCACTTTTGTGTGGCTTGACTCTGTAGCTGAGTTTATCATGAACCACACTGTTTGGTGGTCACTTGTTCCCAAATGGCTACCCACTTCTAGATCTGAGATCCTCTCACTGTCCCCATTTGAGTGTACGAGGTCTAAGATTGCTCCCTCATGAGTAGGTTCCAAACCTAGCTGTCTGAGGCATGCCACCTGAAGGGCATCAAGAATGGCCATGCTTTTGGATGTGGATGCAGCAAAGGTGCTCCAGTTAACATCTGGCATATTAAGGTCCCCCATCAACAGTATCTCCCCTTTCTGTTCCATCCTAAGTATGCATTCTATCATATCCTTGTCCATTCCCTCCACCTGACATGGGGGTCTGTATACAACCCCTGTGCAGATTGTGGTGCCATTTCCAGTCTCTAGGGTGACCCACATTGCCTCCTTTCCTCCCTGTTTACTCTTTTGTTCAGTTGCTTTTATCCCTTCCCTTACATAGAGAGCTACTCCCCCCTTCTGCCCTCCCTGTCTCTCCTGTAGGTTGTGTACCCTGGTATGTTAACATCCCAGTCATGGTTCTCTGTGTACCATGTTTCTGTGACTGCTACAATATCCATGCATCCCTCTTCCATCAAGGCCACCAGTTCAGGAAGCTTGTTGCCCAGACTATGGGTGTTGGTACTCATTACCCTCCATTTCTTGATGGCCTTACCCCTTTTTGCCCCATCCCTGTCCTTACTGCATTTGTCACTTTCTCCATTTACCCCTGCACTTCTCCCTATTGACATATGTGTTAAATAGTAACCCTGGTGGTCCAGTGGTACCCCTTTCTCCACCTGCCCACTGTGACCCACCACCCTGCACCCCCTGGTCAGCGGTTGGGTGACAGCTCCCCACCCACAAGCCGCCTAGCTGCCCACCAACTGACAGCATACAGTACGGCTATATGCCTATTGGTCCATTGCGTGGGCCAATGGACATGCAGACCGTACTGTACTACATAGTCCCCAAAATATGAATGAACCATCATCCTTAACTTTGCAGGTGTACAGAACAGCACACCTTTTGACTTCTTTTTATTCAAAACTAATCTATTTGCTTTTAACCATTCTATCATTTTACTACTGTATAGTGTATGGGGGAACGTTATTGTGCATGGAAATCCATGCTTGGAATATCCTTGTTGTGCTGCCCTCAGTGCATCATGAGCTTGTTGTGCTGCACTCAGTACGTCATCAGTGCAGCACAACAAGACTGAATGCATTCATGCATGTGCGATGTAGCAGTCACAGCAGAGAGGAAGCAAGTAGCGCCAGAATGAGCTGCCACACTGAAGCCAAGTAAGGCTTGTTTTAAAAATGTTACAGTTACTTTCAGCATCCATTCACTGTTTTTTATGTTGAATAGACTCCCCATACACTATAAAAGATTGTCTATGGGGAGTCATTTACATACAAGGATCTTCTCAAATTTCGAGGTTTCATTGGCAATGGACGACCTCTTGAGCTTCACTCTCAAAGTCTAATGTTGCCAAGGAGACCTCTTGGTTGAGAATATCCTTGTTGTGAATGACTTCCCATAGACAATCCTCTATATAATCATTTTCTAATTTAGTCCTAATCATATCAATATTTTTCTCAGTCACATATAAAACTCCATCATCTGCATACAAAATTAAGGAGGAATCTTTACATATTGTAGGTAATTCATTTAAATATAGAGAGAACAACAAAGTCCCCACTATCGATCCCTGTGGTACCCCATAATTGACTTTTCTAAAGTCAGATACAGTATCATCTATCCTAACCCGTTGTTCTCTCATAGTCAAATAATCATTTAACCACTCAGTCACTGGTCCTACAAACCCTAACACTTTCAGTTTAAAAATCAGTAGCTGTGGTCCACTAGGTCAAAGGCCTCATTCAGGTCCATGAACACCACACCCGTATACTTCCCCTGATCCATGTTTTCTTGCTGGTCATTCGTGAACCTGACAAAGGCCGTCGCAGTACCACACCCCCTATGGAAGCCATGCTGTGCATCTGTAAGCATCTGATATTTATTTAGATGTTTCACAATTTGTAGATGCAGCAACTTTTCCTGGATTATTTCCACTATAGACAGCAGGGAAATTGGTCTGTAATTTTCCACAAGATCTGCCTGACCCCCCCCCCTTAAAAATTGGTATCACTATTGCTTTCTTCCATATGGTTGGTACAATTTTTGTTTCAAGTGATATGTTAAAAATCAGCTGCACTGGTTTTGTAATCTCATTTGCCATTATTTTTAAAATTCTTGATTCTAGCTGACCAAACCCAGGTCCTTTTGTTTCATCCAATGTTAAGAGTTCCTGGTAAACTTAATTCCATGTAATTTTCTTAAACTAAAACTTTGGTAAATTATTACTTTGGTCAGGCATTCTGAATTGAACCCTTTCCCCAAAATCCAAAAGTTACTCATCTAAATCAGTACATTTTTCATTCAAGTAATCTGCCATTGCCTTTTTACCTGTTATTTTTTAACTAAACCAGTTATGTTGTTCTCCTTCCTAGGTGCCAGCAAATTATTCACATTTCTCCAAAACTGTTTTTTATCATGAAAAGTAATAACCTGTTCATTTCTATAAAACTCAACCTTAGATCTTTTTATTTCTTTTTAACATCTATTTCTCAACTGTCTATAGTGGTTCCAGTCTGATTCTTGCCTAGTTTTTCTATATAGTTGGTTAGCTGCATCCCTTTCCTTCATTAGTTTAAACAATTTAGAATTTAACCATTTATTTTGAGTGCCCCTCACCCTTCTCTTCTTTATTGTGGCTCATTTATCAATTATTGCATTTAAAGTTTCAGTAAATAAACTTACTGCTTTATTAACATATTTAATACTATTTAATTGGGTCCAGCTGACCAGTGATATGTCTTGTTTAATAGTTAACAAGTTCTCCTCATTTAAAGTTAAATTTTTCACTACATGATATTTGCCCACACAGTAAATTGGATGATGGTCACTAATCACATTGGCTAATGCCGCTGAAATTGCATTATTTTTTACATTACTTACCAATACCCAATCAATTAAGCTAAATTGCTTTGTTTTATTGTTTACTATTGTTTCATCTGTTATAATTTGTTCAAGATTCACTCCCTGCAGCAACTTTCTAGATTTATTTACCTCAGTCCCCTACCAATTTAGATTAAAATCCCCCATTATAATTAACTCCTTTTTACCATACCCTTCAGGTATTTTAATTAATTCCTCCAATAGCTGGATCTTGGAATTTGGAGGATAATACACACATCCCACATTTAATTTCTTTGTTTTGCCCAATACCATTTCTACAAAAAGACACTCATCTCCTAAATGTAATACTGGAGTGGGTATTTCTTTTTATCTCTTAATGCATTTTATAAAAAAATTACTACCCCCCCTTTTCCCTGGACTGTCCTTTCTTAAATGGTTGTAACCCAAAATTCCTATTAAATTATTATCTATTTTGGGTTTTAACCAAGATTCACTTATCAACATTAAGTCTGGTTTATGTACTTCCATCCAAGCTTCCATTTCCTGTTTTTGACATAAGATTACAAATATTTAAATGTACAATTTTTACCCCTTGTGCTTTCCTCCATTTTAGTTCTATATTTTCTAGAGGTCCTGGATTTTCTTTCACATCCCCTGATTCATGTAGTCTTTTTATTATTAAACAATGCAAACAGAAATCTAATTTCCTAGAGTTTAGAAAGTACCCTCATTTTCTGACTTCCCATTTACCCATAAGGCCAAATACAATTTTATGAACCTCAAATTTGTTATCATTATTCTGAAATTCAGTTGATGCTTATTATCATAAATCCCATCTTCTTCTGCCCAGTGGATTTTCTGCACTAGGCCATCCAATGGGCAGAACAAAACAGCATACATCATAAAACTCACCACCCCTATATAATGCATCATTAGACTACTATATTTCATAACCCAGTTACACACAGACCTTATTTAAATACCAAGTAATAAATTAATTACAGTGCAAGTCACATTAAACTAGTTTATCAGCTCACTTGTGTAGCATTTTTTTTGTGTGATTCTACTGCAGTGGCAACTTGAATTGTTGAAGCTTTAATTCTTTTCCAACCTTTCATCACTGCCTGTTCAACTCACTTGTACCTGTTTAGTGATATGGCAGTAGCTGTTTTGCAGGGTTTATGCAATGCATTTTCATGGCATTTTTATAAATATCACAGCATTCCTTAAGAGCATTGTTTATAAATATCATAGCATTCCTTAAGAGTTGTTTAGTCTGCCTTCTGAAATGAAACTCATAAGCACTCAGTTGAAAATAAAGCTTATAGTCCTAACAGCTAGTTGCAAATCTATACTAAACTTTTAATAATTCATTGAATTAAACACTGCACAGATTAGGAAACTCATTGAACAGTGCTACACCAGTGAGTTGAGGGAGCAGTTTAATGTGACTTGTACTGTACCTAAAAGGCAAATTAAAGCTTTTATAGAGATGTCTCATGTTCTGAGCCTAACGAGGACAAACTGATAACTTTAAAAACTTTAAAACCTTTTACTGTTTTAAAAAAGCCTGACTGTGATATACTAAGCTTTACAAACTGCAATACTTTCCCTTCTTACATTAGAATTTAACTACACTAATCAATAAATTTCAGTGCTGTGTGGCACTTGGGCCACTCATGCTCACCCTACAGCGCTCGCACTGTAAGTGGCGCATTCCTATGTCTCACTGCCCCTCATCCTCCAGTGATGCTCGCAGAAGTTCCTCCTTCTCAGCCACAGGTATAAAGAGCAGAATATTCAGCAGAGGTGGAGCAAGGGCACACAATTTGGGAGAGATGTCTCAGGCACACAGTTTTACAATAGCCCTTGCAGACGATGTTATACTGCTCAACAGTACCTTAGTGTAAATGGGCAGCACGCTCCTTTTATGTCTCACTGTCTCTCCTCCTTCACTGACACTCACAGCAATTTCTCCTTCTCAGCCACAGGTATAAAGAGCAGAATATTCAGCAGAGGTGAAGCAACGACACACAATTTGGGAGAGATGTCTCAGGCACATAGTTTTACAATAGCCCTTGCAGACGATGTTATGCTGCTCAACAGTACCTTAGTGTAAATGGGTGGCACGCTCCTTTTATGTCTCACTGTCCCTCCTCCTTCACTGACACTCACAGCAATTTCTCCTTCTCAGCCACAGGTATAAAGAGCAGAATATTCAGCAGAGGTGAAGCAATGGCACACAATTTGGGAGAGATGTCTCAGGCACATAGTTTTACAATAGCCCTTGCAGACGATGTTATGCTGCTCAACAGTACCTTAGTGTAAATGGGCGGCACACTCCTTTTATGTCTCACTGCCCCTCCTCCTCCACTGACACTCACAGCAGTTTCTCAGCCACAGGTGTAAAGAGCAGAATATTCAGCAGAGGGGGAGCAACGGCACACAATTAGGGTGAGATGGTCTCAGGCACACAGTTTTACAATAGCCCTTACAGGCAATGTTATGCTGCTCAACAGTACCTTAGTGTAAATGGGTGGCATGCTCCTTTTATGTCTCACTGCCCCTCCTCCTCCACTGACACTCACAGCAGTTCCTCCTTCTCAGCCACAAGTGTAAAGAGTAAATAATGGAGGATAATGAGTACCAATGCCTGTAGTCTGTGTAGCAAGCTCCCTGAACTAGTGTCCTTGATGGAAGAGGGACACCTGAATATCATGGCAGTCACAGAAACATGGTACACTGAGAACCATGATCGGGATGTCAACATACCAGGGTACACAATCTACAGGAGGGACAGGGAGGATAAAAAAGAAGGAGGAGTAGCTCTCTATGTAAGGGAAGGGATCAAAGCAACAAAACTAAAGGATAAACAGGGAGTAGAGGAAGCACTGTGGGTTACCCTGGAGACAGGAAATGGCACCACAGTTTGCATGGGGGTTGTATACAGACCCCCATCTCAGGGGGGGGCAACGGACAAGGAAATGATAGAAGGCATCCTTAGAATAACAGAAAAAAAGGGAGATATTGTTGATGGGTGACCTGAATATCTTATTTATTTATTATTTATTTATTTATTTCTGATCTCGGATTAACCATTTGAGCTCAGGGCTCTTTACATAGGTTCCATGTTAGTACATTTAGAACAAGTAGGTGATTATACAGAGGATTGAGACAAACAAGGCAATGTAATTAGAAAGAGAACATTTAGGTACATTTGGTCTTTGAACACGGGAATGCAAAAAATGCAGCGAAAACTAAAACTGGAATAGGTAAACAGTCAGATACATACAGGAACAGACTAAATAACTGTGCCCAACAGGGAGCCTGTTAGTTGTCAGAAACACAAGGGGCTTAGTGCACAGAAGTGCTGGAGACATGGGGTGGAGGGTTGAGCCCCAAGTGCAGGGTGTCTGAGAGAGAGGTCTGTTTGGCAGAAGGGCAGATGGTAGGAGATGCCTTTGCTAGGTACTAGCAATGGCAGACACATTGAGATTCCTGTACTAAATGGTTCTTTATATTCTTTTTGAAGGTCTACAGAGCCAAAGGTTAGCTGGAGCACCTTTGCTGCAGCCACATACAAGAGCAGAGTTATTCTCAATGCCCTACAGGGGGTATACCTGAGACAGCTAGTGGTGGAATCCACTCAGGAGGGAGCAATGTTAGACCTGGCACTGCCAAATGGGGATGGAGAAAGGATCTTGGATCTAGAAGTGGGTAGCCGTCTGGGAACAAGTGACCACCAAACAGTGTGGTTCATGATAAACACAGCCATAGAGTCAAGCCATACAAAAGCAAGAGTATTGTACTTAGGGAGGCCTGACTTTGGGAAAATGGGAGAATGCCTCAGAAAAGCACTAGCAAATGGGCAAGAAGGAGGGGTGGAGGAACAATGGGGAAAAATCAAAACAGCCATTGCAGAGGTAATAAGCCTTTGTGTGAAGCAAATCAACAAAGCTAAATGACGGAAAAAAAACCCACTATGGTTCTTAAATGAGGCGACGGGGAAGGTTAAGGAAAAAAGGTAGCATTCAGGAAGTATAAAGAAACACAGAAGGAGTAGAACAGAGAACTGTACCAGTTAAAGCAGAAGGAAGCGGGGAAGGCAGTCAGAATAGCAAAAGCCCAAACTGAGGAAAAGATAGCCAACTGAGTTAAGAAGGGGATAAAATATTTTATAGGTACATTAGGGAGTGAAGAAAGGCCAAGGGAGGGATAGTGAGGCTTAATAAAGGTAAGGGGAAGGGCAAAGGGTGACAGTGAAAAAGCAGGGATACTGAACGAATATTTCTGCTCAGTATTCACAAAACAAGAAGAAGAGGGGGAGGTACCTAAATCAGAGAATAGAAGCACTCTGGATAGGAAGGTCAATACCAGTCCATTCACAGAAGAAAGGGTTCTGAAAGAACTCTTAAAAGTGAAGGTGGACAAAGCAATGGGGCCTGACGGGATTCACCCAAGAATTCTAAAAGAAATGAGGGTAGAACTAGTGACACCACTGACTACCCTTTTTAACAAATAATGGGAAGATGGTGCGGTACTGGAGGACTGGAGGAGGGTGGACATGATTCCCCTTCACAAAAGTGGGAGCAAGACAGAAGCAGAAAACTAGAGACCTGTTAGTTTGATCTCAATGGTAGGGAAAATGATGGAATCACTTCTAAAGTAAAGAATTGCTGAGTTCCTAGAGGTCAGTGGGGCACAGGACCCAAGGCAGCATAGATTCACAGCAGGAATGTCATGTCAGATGAATCTAAAAGATTTATTTGACTGGGTGACCAAAGTAGCAGACCAGGGAGGGGCTGTGGACATGGCCTACCTAGACTTTAGCAAGGCATTTGACACAGTCCCACACAAAAGATTAATATACAAGTTAGCCAGCCTTGGAATGGGTCCCAAAGTAGTAGCCTGGGTAAAAAGTGACTGGACAATAGGATGCATAGGGTAATAATAAACAGAGTTCACTCTGAAGAAAAGGAGGTTACAAGTGGGGTACCACAGGGTTCAGTATTGGGGCCAGTCCTCTTTAATGTCTTTATAAGTGACATTGCAGAGGGACTGGAAGGAAAAGTATTTATGTTTGTAGATGACACAAAGATCTGCAACAGGTTTGATACAGAAGGTGGAGTAGAAAGGCTGCAAAGGGACTTGGCAAGGTTGGAGGAATGGTCAAATGTATGGCAGCTTAGATTCAATGCAAAGAAGTGCAAAGTAATGCACCTGGGAAACAAAAACCCAGGGAAAGTACACAATGGGGTGTGAGATACTAACAACAACAAAAATGGAAAGGGACCTGGGGTAGTCATATCAGATGACCTTAAGGTGGACAAGCAATGTGAGAAGGCAGTAAGGTGGGTTGGGGGGATACTGGGATGCATAAGGAGAGGCATCACCAGTAGAAAACAGGAAGTTGTCATCCCTCTGAACAGACAGTTGGTGAGACCCCATTTGGAGTACTGCATGCAGTTCTGGAGACCCCATCTCTGCAAGGGCATAGACAGGATTGAGGCTGTCCAGACAAAGGCAATTAAAATGGTGCAGGGTCTGCACCAGAAGACATACGAAGAGAGATTAAAGGAGCTTAATATGTATACTCTTGAGGAGAGGAGGGAGAGGGGGGACATGATAGAAACTTTCAAGTATATCAAGGGAATCAACAAAGTCCAAGAGGGTATCATCTGTCAGAAAAAGAGGTGTGCAATAACAAAGGGGCACAATTTGAAGATGGGGGGGCAGCTCAGAGGTAATGTGAGGAAGTATTTTTTCATGGAGAGGGTTGTGGATACATGGAACAGCCTTCCTGAGGTGGTTGTGGAGTGAAAAACAGAGGGGGAATTCAAGAATGCATGGGGCAGACATAAGGCAATTCTAGTGGGGGTAGGAGGAAGTAGGCTGTTGGTTAACTAGGATCTGCAGCTTATCCATTAGGTAGAGAAATGCAGACTAGGTGGGCCAAGCGGTCCTTATCTGCCATCAAATTCTACGTTTCTATGTTTTAAGTGTTTTTTTTTAAGTTGGTTGGGATGGTGATGCCAGTGCCAGGATAACAACCTGAGTTAGGAGACAGACGCTGATCACTAAGGTAGACTAGCATGGGGGAGGTTGACAGGATTCAGCATCCCTCAGACCAGACTCCTCTCAGGGAGGGGTGACGGTTGAAAGAAGCTACACTTACTGGCCAACACTAGGGAAGGATGATGGCACCAGCACCTAGACAGGGTAGCGGACTGCTAAACTGGGAGAGTCAAGGAGAGGCAGCATCTTTGTGGAGGGTTACCTAAAGTACAAAGCAAGTCCCTGGGACAGAGGGTGAGGGTTCTGGGTGGCTACCAGCAGTAGGGGGCCAGTTGGTGGTGCATGACCTGCAAGAACCAGGCCTTCATCCTGCCAGTTGCTCCTTTTCCCATTTTTCATGCCAACCCACTTTTCATGAAGCAGTGTGTGGCACCCATCAGGCCTCAACATGCATGTCAACCCCACAATAACTGCCACATCCTCCCTCTCTTCTCCATGGCTGGCCACAAACTAGCAAATGCAAGCTGTAAAGGTATGCTTTGTGGTTTGCATGTGTTAGTTAGTGGTAGGCAGAGGAGGAGAAAGGAGGGCTGTGCCAGTTCCTGAATTGCATGACTCAATATTACTTTTTGGACAATGAAATATGCAACTAAAGAGTGTAGGGGAGCCACTGGATACCAAGAAATAGACCAAAAAGAGTAATATGTGTTACAAAACAAAAAGACTGTGTGAAAAATGTGACAAGTGCTGTGCCATCCACAAACTGCATGGCTCAATATTACTTTTTGAACAAGGAAATATTTAATTAAAATTTGTAGGAAGGATTACTGGACATCAGGGAATAGACCAAAGTTAGTGATATTGTTTTGCAAATCAAAAACGAGCAGGGACATGATCTCAGGTATTTTTGCATACTCAAAGGTATCAAAAAAGACTGCAAAAACAGACATTCTCTGGGCAAGAAATTGAAAAAGTGCAGACGCAGAGTGGCAAAGGTTTCCACTGTGCTTGAGCCCAACCCAGAGGTTTCTATATTCAGTCAGAAAGCACAACACCACTATCCGACTGAATATCAGCCCATGTCGGCACAGCGCTAACTCAAGTTGTACTGCTTTGACATGATCTGGGCTTCAGCCAGTCCATCAGGAATTGTACCCACAGACCAGAGAGTACCAGGATCTGCAGCACAATATTCAGCAGCACCATGCAAATTAGCCCATTGTGCATGCATGGCACTAAGGGCCATTAGCATGCCCATTCCATCTTCATTGGAAGAGGCATCATGTTTGTGCTCTTTCTGACATGTTGTCTTCTCTGGTGGCTAGCGGCATTCCCCACCCTCCAATCCCTACCCAGGGTAGTGTGTTGGATTCCCTGGTGTCTAGTGGCACTCCCCTCACCTGCTGAGTGCCTGTTCTGTAGGCAATACCCATCACTGGTGGCTATCTGCATACTCCCAAACGACCATCCTTTTGTTGAGAAGATAGTCACTGTTGATAAGTAGCCACCCCCTGCACACCCTTAACAATGATAGTGGGATGTACCCTGGTGATTACAGGCACTCCATCAAACACCTGTTCCATAGATTGCTATATGGTCCCTGGTGTTTCATGGTACCCCCTGACCCTGCTGAGTAGCCCCATAGCCCTGGTGTCCAGTGGCACATCCCACCCATCTGATCTCCCTGCCCATGTCCCTTATACAATTCTTGGCATCCAGTAGTACCCCTGCCCCACTCCCAAATTCTGGGTAACAGATGCCCTGATGCAGAGTAGCCATCCTGGGTCCCCCAACTGCCTCGCCCACACCTAGTGCAGCACCTACCCCAACTCTTTCCCTTTACCTGGCAGGATGGAAATGTGCGTGGAATCCCTATATGGCAATGTGCATAGCCATCCTCTCACTTTCACCTCCAATTGCCATACAAGCTGCAGTGAGCACTCATACCATGTGTGTGGGGGGTCACTTGTCAACAGTGATGATCTTCTCAGCAATGGGACGGTTTATTTGGGAATTGGGGGTGCTGTTAACCATTAATGATGGGTGTCATCTATGGGATGGGGAAATCAGACAGTTTAGGGCCTCAATGGACACCATGGCAGATGGTTATAGTACTGGGATAGTAGATCAGTGGGTTGGGGTGCCAGTAGACACCAGGACAGACAGTCACAGTACTATGACAGGGGATTGGAGGGTGGGGGTGCCAATAGACACCAGGGCAGACAGTCACAGTACCAGGACAGGGGATTGGAGGATTGGGAGTGCTTCTTCACCCAGGGTTATGGTGATGCTCACTGTGATACGTGATCTGGAGGATGGAGGAGCCATCAGACACCATAGTTAGGGTGATGCTCATCCATGGAGGTGATTGGAGGAGTTGGTGGTACTAGACACTGGGATCTACCCTGCATTTTCTGGGACATGTGGTCAGGGAAGGGGTGCCAATGGACACCAAGGCATCATATACATGACCAAGTATGGGGCTCAGAGAGTGGGGGGAGGTGCCACTAGACACCAGAGTATCTTTTATTTTGCCAGGATGGGGGTTCAGAGGTTGGGGGGGGCCGAAGGCTGTAGAAACACCATCTTACCACCAGACCTTTGTGGCCAGTTAAGACTAGGTTTGCAAAGGAAGAAAAAAGCACCCCTTTAGGTGCCATATACCACTGCTAAAAACCTCTAAAACTGCTGCTGCCCCTTTATGCAGAGGGAGACCCACTCATTTTCATGAGCACCATGCTGTGTTAGCACTTGAGAGCTAAGGGGCTTAGCTCACGCTACAAGGGTCTCGGAATATAGACCCCACCTGCAAACCATGTGCAAAACACAGCATAGGCTAAACACCACTTAACATTTGAATATCCGTCCCCTGATCTGTTATCCTCCAGCAAAACTCAGGAACGCACCCTGAAGCTTAACGCAATCAATACTGGTAGAATAAGCATTATTATGTGCTCCTTCACAGTAATGCAATTTAAGTGACTTCCCGGCACACAGAGGTTCCCTCTGCATCAGTCTGCCAGTCATGTCATCAAAAGGCTGGCTGCGGGGGACACTGGGACATGTAGTAGGTAAATGTGGCAGACGGAGGGTTGCAAGTATAACCAGATAAAAAAATGAAATTACAAAATAGTAAGTACAATAAAACAAAACAAGACAAAAAATTCCTTTCACTGCATTTTTCTTCACTGGAACCTAAAGGTCGTGCATGATTACTGCAGGTTGAGCGAAGATTCCCCTTTAAAGTTGATTTGCTAACTTGTAAGGCCCAACATGTTTGGGTCCTGGTTATTGTTATGTGTCCTGAACCCTTATGTGCTTTCACCCTCTCTTTGCTCCATCGTGGTGGGCCTCCAAACTATACTGAGGGCTGTGCTGTAAACCTCAGGAGACTCGGCCTTTGATGTGGCAGTCTTGGTCTTATGGAATTCGCTCCAGAGGATCCTCTGACAGGCCCCCATAGTGGCTGCTTTTGAAGATGTATCCAAGGACCTTTTTGAAACAAACTTTTGGGGATTGATTAATCTTCTCTACTAGGCCTCTTCCAGCACAGTTTTCATGAGTTTTATGTGTTTCAGCTGCTGATTTTTGATAATTACATGTTTATTTATTCATGGATTGATTGCAATTTCTGCACTTCTGTGAACTGCCTAGGCCTAGGGGGAAGGGTGTTGTCAGAGATAAAACCTACCGCTACTTCTCCTAGAGGGTGAAAAACCTAAGAAACAGTCTGAAAGTATAGAAAGGGCTCATGAATATGTAGTCTGCACATGTATCTGAACTCAAATGCATTCGCACCATGCTGTATTTTATGACTGTATCTATATTCTCTAATAAATCATAATGTTTATCCTGTGATGAATTTGGTTTCTTTCTAAACTTCAATAAAACTGCAAAAAAAAAAAACTATAGAAAGTATATGTGAAGTCAATACAGGCTTTCAATGTATTATAAGCCTGAAGACAGATAGACAGACAGACAGACAGATAGATATTTTTATTTATGAGGTGCCCAATTCCTGAGACTGTGGGTGCTGTAAAATAAAACAATAATACAAAATCCAATTAATTAAAAACAAGCAAAAAACACACATGTAATGAAATCATTATAAATACAGATAGCCATCTATCTATTCAAACAGCATCAATCAATAAAAGCTAGCTGGAACAGGTATGTTTTTAATCCCCTTTTAAAGGCTTCCTTCAAGGAAGCCCCTTCAAAAAGTCAGATAAAGAGTTCCACAGGGTTGGCGCAGCCACCGCAAATGCTCAGTCTCCCAAATGCTGAAACCTACCCTGGGAACCCCAAGAAGGCCTCCCTCAGCAGAACGGTGTAGTAGGGCCACGTGGTAAGGAACAAGGAGATCTTGAAGATAGATTGGGCCCCCATCATGCAGGGTCTTATAGGTAAGGAGCCCTATCTTGAAGACAATGCTCCACCTGGCCAGCAGCCAGTGGAGTCTGCAGAGAAGTGGGGTAATATGCTCACATCTCCTTACTCTAGTCAAAAGTCTCATGGCTGCATTCTGCACCAGCTGCAGCCTGTGGAGGTTGCCTCCAGATAACCCAAAGTACAGGGCATTACAGTAATCCAGCCTGGAAGTGATGAAAGCATGTAACAGTGTGGGCATCTCCTCAGGAAGGATCAGGGCTTGGATTCGGGTGATATTCCAAAAGTGATATAGTCCACTTTTGACCCTAGCCAACACCTGAGCATCAAGTGTCAGGTCATCATCTAGGATCACGCCCAGATCCTTTACCTGTCTGGAAGGACCAAGGGAAACATCACAACACTAGGCTAGGGGGCAACCCCATCCCCCCCTCCTCGAAGATGACCCGGCTTCACCACCAGTACCTCAGTCTTGACTAGGTTGAGCCCCAAGCCGGTTTTGAGTCATTCATGACTGGATTTCCTCAAGACAGCTGTTAAATATGGAGTCTGATACCTAGGCATGGGGTGCACAGGACAAGAATAGCTGGGTTTCATCTGCATAGCAGTAAAAACCCAACCCATACCACCAGATAATGTCCCCCAATGGCAGCATGTACACAGTGAACAATAAGAGCCACAAGACCGACCCCTGTGGAACCCCACATCTCAGAGGCTTTGGGCTAGATGATACAAGTCCCATATTTATCCTCTGCACTCTGTCAGGTATGATCTGAACCAGTTAATGATATTACTGGACAGGCCACACCAGAACAGCAGGTGGTCCAGCAACACCACATGGTCTACGGTATCAAACACCTCAGAGAGGTCCAGGAGAACCAAGATGGTATGGGCTCTCCTGTCTCTTGCCATCAGGAGATCATTAAGCACCCTTACAAGGGCAGTCTCTGTACTATGCCCCACCCAGAACCCAGACTGGAAAGGCTCATAAGTAGATGAAGATGTGAGATGTCTCTCAAGCTGAGCAGCCACATCTTTCTCTATAACCTTCCCTAAAAATGGGAGATTTGAGACCGGCCTGCAGTTGCAGAGGCAGTCTGGGTCCAAAGAGGGCTTCTATAAAAGGGGTCTAACCAGAGCCTTTTTCAAGGATAACGGGAAGACCCCACTCTTCAATGAACTCCAGACAACCTCAGCAACACACAGGTCCTATCAGGTTCACACATTCAACCAAAAGGCGGGTTGGACCTGGGTTCATATCACAATGTTTAGGCTGCAGTTTTGAGATTATCCCTATCATCTTCTCCACCCCAGCCAGTTCAAACTTATCCCAGACAGGAGGAGTGTTTCGACACAACTCAGGCTGGACACTGCATCCCTCATGAGAGATGTTCGAGGAGACCTCAGCCCTGATAAAGGACACCTTGTTGGCAAAGAACAGAACCAACTCCTCACACCTAGTCCTAGAACCTGCTCCTCCAGCATGAAGACAGACAGAATGTAAAAACCGACTATCGTACTGAAGAGCTGAGCTGGTCTGCTCCTCACTGCAGCAATCTCCCTAGACAGAAAACCACCTTCTTTCAGGAGATTGCCCACTGATAGTCAGCATAATGCGACCTCAGGCCCATTTTGTCCTCCATCTGCCCAGATCTCTTCCAGCACCTCTATAACCTCCGCTCCTTAGTCTTTAAACTCCAAAGCCCCATTATAGGCCGCCACTGATTCCTCTGGCACAATCGCATGAGTTGCCCCAGCACTTAATAGTTCCAGCACCGCTGATAATAGTCCCATAGAGGAAACTCCTCTTAATGGGTGATACCAGATCATCTCCACAGGGGCAGGACCATCTGGGGGGACCTTAAACATGAATCCCATGGTGCGGTGATCCAACCAAACCACCGGATCAACACAGAGGTCAGTAATATTTAAGCCTGTTGAAAAAAAGAAGTCCAGTGTGTGGCCACCTGAGTGTGTTGCAGAGGATACATTTTGTGTCAGGCCCAGGGCCTCCATGCTCACAAGGAGACCATTTCCAAATTTTGAGAGTCCGCTGTTGACCCAAGCGTTGAAGTCCCCGTGAATCTATCACCGTGGCGACCCCAACACCAGGCTGGCGATGAGCTCCTCGATCTCTCTCAAAAAGTCCTCATCTAATCCTGGGGATGATAGAACAGGAGAACCCTGAATCCCGCATCCACCCCTTCCCAGGAAAGTCACACATTCAAAGGACCATGTAGGACCTACAGGTAGCATTGTGAGGTTCAGGCTAGATTTAAAACAGATGGCCACCCCCCCGCCCCCACAATCCTCTCTCAGAGCGTGTATCACAGAGTACCCAGCCGGTACTGCCACCTCCAAAATAGGAGCAGCATTTTGTTCCAGTCAGGTCCCAATGATGCAAGCCAGGTCCACTGAGGATATCAAGTCTGACATTATGGCAGTCTTATTCCTCATTGACCTGGCATTGCATAAAACACCACAAGTGGATGAGGGGGGGCAGCTGGGCCAGTCATCTGTGCACTCTCTATGGTGGAGCCCTTGAGTATGAGAAATAAGCATGGTAACCCCCTCTCAAGTTTCCATTTTGCCCCAGGGCATCTCCTTGCCTTCACCACCCAAATCCCAGATACTCCAGAAGCCACTCAGTTGCGACCCCCTCTGAACCTCCCCCGGGCTATCCCCAAGGCTCTACACCTCCTATAGGCCTCAGCTGGGAGACCTGGAAGCTTGACGGGACAAAGCTCATGGAGGAACCCCCCCAAGTAGCTGCACCTTAAGGGTTTCTGTCCCAAACACATTTTATACTAGTCTCACCTAAAATAACCAAGTCCAGAGAAACATCCATTATCACCCAACCCCAAATGAAACCAGCAAATTAAATACAACCCTCACATTTTTTTTCATATTAAGTAAACTTTATTATTTGTTTTACAAGCATAAGAAACATTTGGTACAATTACAGTTGCAGAGAGAAGGATAAAAAAAAAGGAAAAATAGAAAAATTACCAACATTGTTTTACATCTGTTATGTTCAGAAATCCACATTTTATAATTCAAACCTATTTACTATACTAGGTATTGAGGTACTAACAAAAAAGAAAAAAGGGATAAGAGCGAGGAAGTAGAAAAAAAAAAAACAGAGTTAACACAATGACTCTATTGTAACACAACTTTTCCTTACCTAGTCCTTCCTCCTCCATCCCTCCCCTCTCCTCCCCACCTTCCACCCTATAACCCCCTCCTCCCTGGTACACATCAACATTTGAAATTAGTGAAGAGAATTTCCTCTCTTCTTTCAACTATCCATATTATTAAAGTATTTAAATTGTTAGTAAAGTATGCAGAGGGGCCCTTACTTTGTTATAATATTGTAATCTATCTGACATCTGGGCTATAATTTTTTCAGCCTGTAAGGCAAAGAGAATTTCTTTAATCCACTCAGCTATGGAGGGTACTGCCTGGTCGAGCCAGTGTCGTAAGATAATTTTTTTTTGTACACAAAGATATCATGGCCATATGTTTACATTGTTTCCCAAGTAGTACTGACCCATAGTTACCCAAAATACAAATTTCAGGTGTAAACGCTTTGGAAAGTCCTAACGGGGGTCCAAATTATCCTTAATATTTGCCCAGAAGGGTACTACCTTGTTACATTCTCATAATATATGTAATAAGTTACCGGGCACTTCCCCACATCTAGAGCATAGAGATGAAGCAAGTAACCCCATTTTACATAATTTCACCGGGGTATAATATAAGTCATGAATGACAAAGAATTGCAATAATCTGTATCTATCCCATCTCACATCTCAGTATAAATGCTGCCAAATCTTATCCCAAGACCTCTCCTCGGGAGCAGAGAAAGGCAACACTTGGTCTCACACATACCGTGGGCGACATTTTTGTAACTCCAGATGGTCTCTCAAAAGATGATAAAAATAAGATATAAGTTTTGATGTAGGGGGTGATGAAATAGTTTGTAGTACAGGTCCAGATAGATACTGGTCCCAGGGCCACAACCCAAAGTGTGAATGAAGCATAGGGGACAATTGAAGATATTTAAAGACAAATTCTGCCAGTATTTGATATTTATTCCTTACCTCTTGGAATGTCAATAAGCGTTGATCACTTAATAGATCAATCACTTTAACTTTATAATTAAAAGGCCAGACTTTTTTATTTAAAAGTTTACCACCAATCTTAAAATTGGGATTTCTGAGAATTGGTTGTGAGGTGTCTTTCTCCACAGATATTTGGAGTTTGGCATTTATCCTATTAAAGACCCGAAGAGTGGTCCCAATGGATGTACAATATAAAGTTCTAGGAATATTCTTAGATGTTACATAGATGAGAGTACCTATATCTATTCCCTAGGAGGCACACAGTGCACTTTCGATTTGATGCCATTGTGGAACATAACTGTGATAGTCCTCAATCAACATCCTCTGACTCCATCTAAGTATTACTGAACACGTGATTGCCTAATAATAAAGGAGGAAATCCGGTAACCGCAGACCACCATTTACTTTGCTACACTGGAGCTTTGCTATAGCTCTTCTCAGTTTTCTTTTACCCTAAATAAAGTTTGCTATTATACGATTCACCTGGAGAAACCAGGATTTGGGGAGAAACAAATTGGTCATATAAAGGGGATATAA
Source organism: Neoceratodus forsteri (assembly GCA_016271365.2). Classification (NCBI taxonomy): domain Eukaryota; kingdom Metazoa; phylum Chordata; order Ceratodontiformes; family Ceratodontidae; genus Neoceratodus; species Neoceratodus forsteri. The sequence goes on along the minus strand of JADMNL010000035.1, from coordinate 23,026,487 downwards.
TTACCGGGGAAGCACATTCATTTTTATTACATTAATCTTTCCCCACAAAGAGAGAGGAAGTGTAATCCAGCGATTAAGATCCTTACTAATTTGGGATAGGGTTTTATCTAAATTGTATTGTTTCATTCGTGAGCTATCGGTAGAGAGATATATCCCCAAATATTTCATATTATCTTTAACCCATCTTAAACCTAATTGAGATACCTCCGAGGAGTAAGTGTATTTATTTAAAGGCATCACCTCCGGTTTAGCTATATTAAGCTTATAATTTGGAAAATGTTCCTAATTGCTCAATAACAGTTAAAGCCGATTTTATTGAAGTAGAAGGGTGTGAGATATGAAGTAGGATGTCATCCGCATAGACTGACAGTATGTATTGATGAGGTAACCCTCACATTTCCAACCCTCACTACCCACCCACAATAAAAAATTCCACACCCACACCCACACACTCACCAAACACACTCCAATTATAATTATTAATAAAATGGAAAACTAGCAGCACAGTCCTCTATTCATTGTGTATAGTCTTAATTTAAGGCAGTTCATTGTCCAATGATTCTAGTAAGAATACACAGTTTTATTTCAGAAGCATGCCAGAAAACTCCACCATAGGTCTTATGTACTGGAAAATATTGGAGAGTGAACTCTCTCCACCATCCTCCCAGTTTTTCCAAGTATCATGGAACTCTCACTGCTACAGCTGTTTTATTTTGAATGTAAATTCAACAGAAGCTGAGGATCTCTTACTGCCCCACCGATTTAATTTCAACCAGCACCAGTACAGTACAGTACTGAAAGGAGCCACAAATTTAATCCATTAGTCTAATCCATTGTTTTATTACAGATCTCAGAGGAAATCACAGGGTACCGTGTGTAGTGGGGTTGCTCAGATTTTGGATTACAAATACAAAATCACTGTATTCCAATCCATTTTTTAGGATTTCAGTTTTATGAACAAAAAAAATTATTGAATGTAAAATCAGAATCCAATTTCACATCTGAATGTACAGTAGTTCTATGAAACACTGCTCCTTTCTTATCCCTTATACAGCTGGTGCTGCTGGGTGCTGGAATGGGGAGTCGCAAGGCTACTGGTGGAGGGGCTGTTGAACAGTGGGCACCTTGAAGGCTAGGGACTCGGATGGAAGGTCATCGTTTCTATACCGGCTGCTAGTTCACAGTAGCACTGATGTATTTTGACAACAAAGGGGACTAGAGTGGAACACCAGCTGAATGACCTCTATGCCACCTCAGCCCCCAGGGACCCCAGTCAGTTGGTAAGGGAGAGCAGCAAGAGTGGGAGGCGGGTTATTCTGAGTTACTGGGTGGGGAAGGTTTTACTTCAAGGTTACAGGGACACTGTCAGCTTTTGCAGGCATTTGTATGACCCCCTACTATGTGTGCCTACCTGTAATCTGCACTTTAAACACAGCTGCTGAGCTGACTGTCCACTTGCATCTGGGAAATATGAAAAGTTAAATTTTTGCAGAAAATGCATTCTGAGCAGACTGAAATTATGTACTCCATGCCTTGCTCCCATCCCTGCTGTTGAATTCTACCAAACCTGTGCATGAACAATTTCAGCAATTTTGGTAGCTAGTAAATAAAACAGCTGGCATCATGGACTAAGTACGATGATTCTGCAGATGCTAGTTCTGCCACAAACTGAGCTGTATTTCATAAAGAAATCCTTACTTGAAAAGTAAAAATGGGACCTGATCCATACGCACCACTGGCACTCAACGCATGTGCACTAGTACCAGTGGTGAGCATGTGTTGAGTTGATAGTGGGGGGGGGCATTTCTTCTAGTGCCGGTAGTGTGCATGCATCAAGTTCCAGTTCTACTTTTCAAGTAAGAAATTTCTTTATGGAATACAGCACAGTTTGTGACAGAACTAGTAGTTGCAGAATCAATAGACTTTAGCCCATGATGCCAGCTATTTTACTAGCCACCAAAACTGCTGAACTCATTCATGCACAAGTTCAGCAGGATTCAATAGCATGAAAGGGCAGGAACAGACCACAGAGGAAATAAGGTTGGCCCACTCAGAATATGTTTTCTTTAAAAAAAAATAATAAATATTTTCATACTTCCCAGATACAGTGAGGCAGTCAGCTCAGCCACTGTGTTTAGAGTGCAGTTTACATGCACACATAGTTGGGTGGCCATAAAAATTCCTGCAAAAGCTGACAGTGCCCCTTTAAATGGTGTCAGATGCAGAATCAGAACTTTCAATTCCACTTCAGATTTCATTGCTATGTCTTAAAGGGTCACTTTCAACCCCCTTAGGTCTTAAAGTGTCCCTAGTTCAAAAAATGCATTTTATGATTGCCAGCATTCTGTAAAGATTGCTTATGTAGCTGGTAGCTTGATTCTGACTTTTTTCTTTAAAAAAGTAAACAACAGACTGCCCAAAATACTGGTGTTACCACACACACACACAGGTTTGTTTACATTCCTTGATCAGCTCTAACATTTGCAAAAAAATCTCTGTATGTTTGTTTTGATGTGGAGCCTTTGCAAAGGAGTCTCTAACTCAAAGGTTGTAATTCTGCAACTTTAATAAATAAATAAAATAAATAAATAACTGCATCTTTTCTGGACTTGGGAACACCCACAACACAGTCTAGCCCCTGATGATATAGTGGTAGTTTCGGAGGTTACTGCCTCATGAGTGACTGTACTGTTTGGGTGTGTTTCTAAAGCTCAGGAGGTATGCAGTAAGAACAGATCCAGGATCATAAACAACAAAACAAGGTTGTTTATAAATATACATAAGCATGCATTTCGGTCCTACTAAACAAGAAAACAGACATAACAAACAACAACATCAATGAATGTTAGAGAAGATAAGCAATCATAAAATGTGAGCTTTTAACTAGAAATAATATGATGAAAAACAGGTTGATAGTGTCCCTTTAACTGGATGCAAAACAGAATTAGAGTCAGAATAAGAAATTCTGAAACTCTGACTAGCTAGTGACAGAATGGATTCCATAGAATTGAAGCATCCCAGCTGGGTAGTACAGTGGGTACAGAGCTCTTTAAAGTACATATTTATTTACATCATACTTATTCATCCCTGCTAAGGAAGCTGTGGTTTTGGAAACATGATGAACCTAGTTTTAGTGTTGTTGGGTAATTACACACACATAACCCAATACACCCAAATTAAACTCTTATATAATAAGTAAGGTGTCTGTCCAGACCTTTTAAGGGTTACCTTTTGTAGGAACATAATGGTTTTAAAATCAACAAAATATATGGCCTGAGGAAAAAATCCCCACAATAGAGTTTACCTCAATCCTAGAAGTTGCCTTGCCTTGCTTAGGAGAGGCAGTAATTAAAGGTAGTGCTTACCTGCTTCTGGGTGAACTTAGGGATGGAATCTAGAACATACTGTAAACAGGGCACCAGTAAAATAAGAATAAAGAGAGTGGTAAAAAAAAGAGTCCATAGTTCTTGAGAAAGATAGGACAGGTGATAAAGGTTAATAATACTTATCTGATGGATTGTAGGTGGCTAGGTAGACCTGTAAAAAAAAAAAAGAAAGAAAAGATGAATAGGTTAATATAAGTAAACAGTTTCAGAGAGTACTGAAACTGGATATGCAGTGATATCCTAGCCACCATCCAGTGGGGGGTGGTGGGAGATACAAAAGAAAATTATCACAGTCATTGGGATAACACCAGCTACATTTGAGCCCCACATGATCACCTATACTCCATCACTTGCAAGTGCAGAGCATTTGCACTTTATGAGTCAGGGGTCATGGTGGACAGGAAATAGTATGGCCAGGGGAGGCAAATGACAAATTAAAGGAAAATAACTTAATTCCCTCTTGTTGAATATTATGCATTTTTATAAGGTTTTTATTTTATACTGTAATTCATTTACACAGGATAGCTCTCATTTCAACTGTGATCCTGCTTCTAAGCATTAATTTCTACAGCTGTGTGGACTACAGGTTAAGTGACTGGATGACAGTCACACAGTATAAAGAAATAAATAGTTTAAAAAGAACACTGTAAAATAAACAACAGTATATTTAAATTGAAAATCCATGTTAGATAATGGCACAGTCTAATTCTCTTTCACAAAATGCTATTCATACACAGCACAACAATTTCTTCAGCTAATATTACTGTTTTGTTGAGATCTACTCTGATTTTGGCATTTTGGCCCCGATTTCTTTTTAGCTAAAGTGTGGCATGGGGTGAGAAAGTAAATCATCTAACAACATACACCCAGGCTTGTAACATACTGTATAAACCATGCAGGATTACAAATATTTCATATGAATTCAAAACCTGGAGGAGAAAGTCTCAGCTTCCTTCCCCCCTGCCACACACACACACACACAAATGCTGTGGTATCTATGTGTTGGTATACATTCAACTAACTCAGGTCAGAGGGCTGGGGGTTCAGTTCCCACATCTGGCACTTGGGTTAATATCCCAGTACTGACACTGTAGTGCAGCATGAGAGGGGTGCTGCACTTCTGAGGTGCCGTCTTTTGAATAAAACCAAGGTCCCATCTGCCTGGATTGGTGGTAGTTTACATGGATGTTAAAGACCCCATGGCACTTATCGAAAAGAGTAGGGGACTTTCCCTGGTGTCCTGGCCAAATTTCCCTCATTCACTAAAAAAAATACCTCCAACAGCTTAATCTGATTCAAGGTCAGTTGGCATTCGTCTGTATCCCCCTCCCCCAGGTCATGCCTGAAAATAGGCAGGATTTGTCTAGTGCACTTACCCGGTCAACAAAAACTAAATAAATAAAATAAATAAACTGCAGTCACAAACATTTCTCAGTCTGAAAGTCTGTTTTCTGTTAGATAAAACTTCAAAAAATGCAGTAAAAACTAAAGATGCACTGATTAAACATTACAGCAAGTGATGAATATGATACAATCTGACCAAATACAGTAGTCAGAAATCTAAAACACATAAATTCAATGTATTTCAGCTAAGAGACTCTCTAGAACTATTCCTAGATTCATAAGCACCTTTCTGAGTTAAACTCCTCACAAAGCTGCACAAAAATGCCAGAATATCTGTACAGAATCCTTTCTTTAGAGAAGTCTAACAGAGCATACTCCAGCTGCCCAAGTCTAGGATTTCAGACTGTGAGTGAACTAGGAAGTGTCTCCCCCTGACAGTATCACATCCTGCCAAGAAGCCAGGGGATTATGGGAAATGACGTTTTTCTTAGCAGATTTTAAGTAATCTGGCAGTATCATATCCTGCCAAGAGGTCAGGGGGTTATAGGAAATAAAGTTTTTTCTGAGTAGATTTTAAGGCAATAGACTAGCAAAATCTGTTAGTTTTTCAAGGTGTTTCAAATTATTTATACAAAATAAATGGGGCTATAAGGATAATTACATGAGGGTGTGTCTTAGAGAACTGACTTTATTTAACCATTTACTTACCCAAGATTGTCAAAAAAGCTGATGAAGGATCTCATTCTCAGTGAAATCCTGTTTTTTTACTCAATTTCATAAGTTGAATAGAGCTTAGGGAGATCAAATATGGTCACATCCGAACAAGAAGCTTCTGTGGCAGGCCTGATAAATGGCATTTAAGCAATAGGGAATCATTTGTAAATCACCCCCTTTGGGGTGTAAAATAGCAGCAGGCAAAGTCAAGTGCCAAATGCCCCCATTGTGTGATTAGCATACAGATAATGCAACCCCTAAGAGAACCATATTACTTTTTTAGCAATGCAAATAAAAAATATTCATAGTAACTGTTATTTTTTTATTAATTATTCTTCATGGAGATGGTGGTAGAACCCTGGAACAGATTACCAGACAGAGTAGTGGGGGCTAAATCATTGGAAGAATTCAAGAGGGCATGGGACAAGCATATGGGGCTGAGTATCAGGTTGAGGGTGGGGGCTGGCAGGAGGGGGGAGGTTTAGGAGGACAAAAAGGGCAGACTAAATGGGCCAGTATGGTCCTTTTCTGCCATCAAGCTTCTATGATATGATTCTATGATACTTGTTTTATATTTAGATAGCCCTTCCACCATCAGATCATCAGTCCTCAGTCAGTTTATGTTCCAGTTTAGCTTGCAGACATTCAAGGACAAAAGCTATATATGCAGCACTCTCCCAGCATCAGTTAGGTGTTTGGTGGCTAAGGAGGTCTGCAGAGGGATGTGCTGCTGGCCGTCTATGCCTGTGGCACTATCAGGTATGGGCTTGGGAGAGGGAGGTTGTCAGCGCTGTGAGGTGTCCACTGACCACAAATGATGCTGCTGGGCACCAGGTTCCTGGGTCAGGGTTGTGTGGACCGGGGCACCTCAGTGTGTCGGGGGGGGGGTCATGTTCTTCTCCGGTGATTGGGCAAACATGTGTTGTGGGGGTGCATTGCTACATTGGGTACAGGGCAGACATGTGTTGTGGGGATGCATTGCTACATTGGGTACAGGGCAGATGTGTTGTGGGGATGCATTGACACAACGGGGATGGGACAGTCATGTGTTGGGGCTTCACTGAAACTACAGGGATAAGGCAGTCATGTATTGGGATTCACTGAAACTACAGGGATGGTAAAGTTGTGTGTTGGGGGTTCAATGAAACTACATGGATGGGGCATTCATGTGTTGGGGCATGCTTTGCTACAAGAGGGATGGGGCAGTCATGTGTTCTGGTATGCTTTGCTACAAGGGGGACAGGACAGATGTGTGTTGGTGGGTGGTTCAGCAGTGTGGCAGGTGACCGAGATGTTCCAGGGGCTCAGCCAGGGGGTCCTCCAGCCAATGGGGTATGGCCCCATATTTCCAGGTGCCTGCGTTGACTATTCCCACATCTGGACCTGCACCTTCACATGCATGTGAGTCACTATGGGGCCCAGGACAGGCATCTGATTGGATTCATGCCTGGGTCTGCTACTTCGCCCCAGCTTCCCTGCACAGTCCTGCACACTGAGGGAGCGGGCCACAGACAGGAGCCCCATGGGTGCATGTGGTAGTGAATACCATGCACCCTGCATCTGTCTGGGGCTGCAGAGCTATGCAGGTGGGGTATGTGCCTTTGGCATGTACCTTCTGCCCCGTTCGTGCATAGCCCCCATTTAGTGGGTCTTAACCAGGACCTATGAATATATTGTGTGATGATTCTACTGACATAAGAAAACAACATATATTCAGTTCAAAATTTGTTCATTAATGCTGAAACAACTTAATACATTTTATAGTTTGGGGATGACTGTGTTGGTTTCTTTGTATTGTGTTTGTAAATGTATGACACATAGCACATAGTAATTAAAACCACATAGTATACCCCTCTGACAGCAACATTTTTCGACAGCGACTGGCACTACAGCAACTACACTGCTTGGTTGCTATAGTGTTGGTGCTGGACCCCAGCACTGTATTCTGATGGTTTTGCACCCCTTCCCCTAATAAGCTCCAACTCAGAGTCAATTATGTTCAGTGGGGGAGTGCGGGGGGTGAACGAAGCCCACTAAAGAAAACATGTCAATAAGTTAGAAACCGTATGCCAACTGCAAATGCGGTTGACATGACGGTTTCACTGTATGGTCATTCGACGGAATTTTTGTCGACAACTGATCATAGATCCGAAACCACACTATGTAATTGTAAACATTGTAACAGACATGTTAATAAAGGATAACACAAGAATAGAGAAATACAGTCTTTTCATCAAAACAAGTACTACTAAAATGCTGGAGAACTTCTGCAATGTAGAAGTAGATTCCAGAGTTTCTTATTGTAGCTATAAACTTGAAGCTACAGCTTTGAGGGTCATGTGGGTGGGTGGACACTATGGTGGTAGCACTGTGCCCCACACGTTCTTTTATATTTACTTTATTCCCTATACATCTCCAAACCCCCTTCAGCCACTGCCCTAGTATCATTCCCAGCTTCTCTGGGTCTTACCTCCATCCCTGACACCCTCTGTCAGTTTGTTGCAGGCCTGCTTTGAAGACCAAATTGGTACAGCAGGGTCTGAGGTCAGCAAGCATGATTCTGCCCAGACTCAGCCTTTTATCCTCTGATTGTCCTTCCTACACTGAGGCAGCAGCACAATGCTTCCACTACAAATGCAAAGAATATACAGAGATGCACTATAGTATGTATACCTTTCATTTTTGCAGTTACCCAAAAGTGTGACTGCTTACCTTTAATGTTGTAGAGCCAAGCTGATAATGCTTGTTACCCTTTCTCATGCTCTACAGTTACTGAGGAAGTCTTTTTTTTTATTTTTTTTTTCTCTCCGGTTACCAGTTCTGAGGCATCCCTCAGACGTCACATGGTTGTCCTGCTCAGCCTGAGATCCCCTAAACCCTAGGTTCCACTGGAACCCCATCCTGACACCTCATCCCACCAGACCCCCCCGGCTTGTGCCCCAAGGGCAAGGCCACCCTCCTCTTACCTTGGGCACTCCTTGAATCCAGTATTTGTGGGTATGGTGCAGGCCAGAAGATATTAGGACCAGAGAGGTCTGGGTCAGATGGTGGGCCTGGGGCTGGTGCATTGTCTCCTCGGGAACCAGGGTTTTTCTTCCTTGTATGAACATGAATGTGACCCCCCCAGAGGCGACAACATGCAGTGATGTCCAGCATAGAACAGGCATGCTCCAGCCCCAACATATGGATGTCCTCTGTAGCCTCCCCACACACCCAACGTGACCCTGGCTGTTGCCCCCCCAAGTCTCCACTGGGAGTCGCTGGTGGCAGGGAGTCACAAACCACCCAACCCTGGAGACGATAGCTGTCATTGGATGCTCTGTCCTCTCCCTCCACAACCAATCTCCAGCAATCCAAGCTCGCTGCTGACCTCAGGTCACTGGCATGGTAAGAGGCAAGGCCCAAGGCACCTCAGCTCTCTACACTACTGGGCCGGCTTACCTGAGAACTTCTTTGTGGTGAGAGAATAGAGAAATGCTGTTGTCAGATAGATGAACATACTACAACAAAATAAATGATAAAAATGGTTTTGGAGCTAACCCAGTGGTGCAGCAGTAGTGCTATCATTCATAATGCCAGTGATCTGGGTTCATAAGTAAGCCACGAGCATCAGGGGTCAGCTGGGGGAGGAGGAGTATTGAGCATCCCAGTTGATGCTCTCCTCCTCCGCTCTCCTCCTCCTCTGGGGAGGGTGGGTAGATGCCCCCCACCACACTGAGGTGACCATGGGTGGCAGAGCAATGGAGATAAGCAGGTTAGGGTCTGGTTGATGGCTAGTTTGCACACCACATGCCGTCATGAGTGAGTACACCTGTTCCTTTGAATGTCATCATCAAGTGGGGTACAAACAAATTAAAAGAACAGCCCTGGAAGCCACAGGTGACAGAACCCCGGTAATCCAGGCCCTCACAGCATTCATCATGCTGCCCATCTGATAAACCTGTGAGAATTCAGGGATACATTCCCTGCCATCGACTCCACAGTGGGGGGGGGGCAAACCATTGCTTCATAGAGGGGCATGCAAGAGCTGGCATCACGAGATGAGTCAGTAAGTACCTTTTGATTCCTTTGAGAGATGGCAACCATAAGAGGCCAAAAACAATATGAAAAAAAGTAAACAAATTGGTATTAGAAATGCTACATTTTGATTGACTGTTTACATTTCAACAGCATACATTACTCTCTATTATATTGTCATGAGCCTGATCGTGGTGCATGAATTCTTCCTGTCAGCTTTTCATTCTCTAGTACTGCAATGAATAAGAATGATCCATTCAGATTTTGAACAACCATTTAAACAGAATTAACTATTGTATTATGTTTGATACACAAGGTTTTATTTCTATATTTTGGTAATATGTTACAGAGAATAATGGATAGGTAAGTGTATGTTACGGATTGTTTTCACACACCCAAGGAGTGTGATGACCCATAAACCTCAAAGCGAAGCTCAAGAGGTTTATGTGGTCATCGTACACTGAGGGTTTTGAATAAAATCCATAATATCAGGCTTACCTATTCTTTATTTTTCATAAGTGTTCGTGTGGAGCTTTAGACTGTATTTCTAGCAGCTTGAAAGAAAAAGACATCTTTTAGCTACAGTGCAGTTTTATTTTTGAAGAAATTGAACCCTACATGAATAAAACACAGTTGAAAATACTGCAGTTGAAATACTTTTTGTGAAGCAATGAAATGCAGCAGTTTCTTTTGAGAATGTCATATCAACTGGATTTTGGGTTATCATGATGTGTCATATCAACCAGATTTCAGGTTATTATTGCCTTTGGCACATAATAATCTGAAATCCAGTTGATATGCATTATTAACAAAACAGTAATCCAGTTGATAGTTATGGTCACCAGTAATTACAATAAAATATTTAATAACATATGTATGTGATGCATATAATAAATATTTGAAATGTTTTGTGGTAACTTGGGCACATTAAACATTCTTGATTTAATTGTTCACAACTGTGTACTTTTTCTCAATTTTAGTATTGATATAAATAATTCCTATACAATTTTCTTACATTTTAAATAAACAATTTGGGCACTATGCACAAATGTGTGGAGTGACTACACTCTGCGGATTAGTGGCCCATAGGCTCCCCACACCCATTGCACCCCCTGCATTCCATATGCACCCAATCCCCTGGCCGCATAGACAGCAATGTGTCAGGGGTGGGTCCTCAATATGTGCCATTCATTAAGGAGCATAGTGCTGTGCACCGGGGATGTAGCAGGGTGCTGGTTATGCAAGGGGGGTGACCCTGTCATAACTAATCACTGCGCCCAGCCAGTGACACACTGGACAATGGCCCAGTCCTGGCCATACAGTACAGGCCCCCCACATGCCATTCTCCCCACCCCATTCTCAATTGGCAGACACACACACACACACACACACACATATATCAGCGCACCGTCCCCATAAGTGTGCTGCAATTCCCTCCTGCCACACATCATTGTCCTATTCCCTACCATATGTAGGGCCCCCTCCTCACCATACAGCTCTGCCCTGACCTCATCAGCATGCAGGAGACCCCTGCCCCACATCCGTGCCCTGTCCTGCAGTGGTGGTACTCACCCCTCCTCCCCAAGTCACATCAGTGCCCTGTCCCTAAGTTACCTGAGCCCCCCCAACAAGGGCCCCAATGTGATTTGTCTGGTTCAGTGCAGAGCATCCCATACACCCCTGAACATTGCACCCCTGCCCCCTCATTGATGTTCAGTAGTCTCCCCTCACCTCCCGTGGCACCAACAACCTTCTTTGAAACACATATCTGCCTGTCGGTGCCACAGCATGGGATGGCCAGTGACACAGCCCTCCTCACACATCCTCAGCTGTCAGCAGTTCAAGTGATGCTGGGAGCGCTCGCCTATATATATCGGCAGCACACTCCCAGCATCACTTGGATGGCTGGTGGCCAAAGAAGTTTGAGAACGGCTGTACCGCTGACGGTCCCTTGCTGCAGTACCAGTGGGCAGGCACGGGGTATGTGGGGTTGTCAGTACCACGGTGGGTGGGGTAGGCTGGGGGGAGGCCACTAAACACCAATGAGGGAATGGCGGTACTGGGGTTGAGGATCTGGATAGTGTGGTCCAGGGCACATGTGTGAGTGTGTGTGTGTGTGTGGAGGGGTCACTGCATTCACAGGGCCAGTGCCTCTATGTGTGTTGGGGGGCTACATTCAAGGGTCCAGTGCCCTTACATGTGTTGGGGGTGTTTGTCTTCATGGGGTCAGTGCCCCTACATGTGTTGAGGGGTGACTGCAGATTCATGGGGCTAGTGTTTCTATGTGTGTTTGGGGGATGCATTGCTGGGACTGGGGCTCTTCTGTGTGCAGGGGCAATGGGCAGGCATTGGCAATTGGGGCAAGTGCTTTGTCATGTATGGGGGGCAGCTGTGCTCTGGGCCGTGGGTGGTGCCACAGGGGCAGGCTTTGGGCAGGGGAGGATGTATCACAAATGGGGACCATCCTCTCTGGGGGTGCCTGTGTGAGATGTAGTTTCATTTCATTTCATTTTTATTGGTTATACTGGAAAGGTACGTGAGCATTGCTGCCCAGTTACACAAGCGTTGAGTTACATACAACAATCATGAGACGTGACAAAGGCTTAAACAGTTAACTAACAGTGAGAGTTAATATAATGGTACATACATTTAGGATAATATAGAATAAAGGGCAAACCATGAACTAGCCTTGGTGAATTAACAAATACAAGGTGATATTAAGCATCCAGTGAGGGTTTAACAATAATATAATATAACAGTGGGAAACAAAAAGTTTAGGTGCAATCTAAAAATTAGCTTAGGTAGATTAAGAATACTACAAGTTCTAGAAAGAGACGGTAAGTGCCTCAGGTGGATAACCAGAGAACGAGGGGAAAAAGGTGCAGAAGGGGAGCCAGATTAGGGCTGTGAGAAGGTGCAGGTGGGAGAGTTACCATGTCCTGCACCAGCATGCACTGGGGATCTAGTCCAGGACCCAGGACGGTCATCCAATTGACTGCCTGCTGCTCCACCCCCATCTGCCCTGTGCATACCTGCACACCGGGGGGTGGGTCCATGGACGGGTGGTGGCCATTGGTGAGTACTGGCCTGTGCACACCTTGGCTGCAGAGCTGCGTGAGTGGTGTACTTGTCTTTGGCATGTACTTTTCACCCGTTGGTGCACTGGCACATTTGTTATTAATGTATATCACTATTCTTTGTATGCCTACTTTCGCTGTTTTCTCATAATTTAAATTCAGCTAATTATTTTGTTAATGCAACATTAATTAAAATTAAGGAGAAAGAGGATTTCCTAGGGCATTTTCATTCAGCAGATTTTTTTTATTCTTAATCTTCAGATTATTTTAAATAAAGCACAAAATACTTCATTAATCTGCACCTTAATTTTAATTGAGTAAATTCTGTTCAAGTAATTAAGGATAATTAAGAGGTTTGGGTTTTACAAACTTATTTTTAAGGCAGCCTTAATTTTAAATTAAGGGGCAGATTCTAAATTCAAGGGCTAATTATTGGAAAATTAAGGCGATTTTAAGCACTTTTTGTCCCATAGTGCTAGAGAGGTGGTCCCAAAGGGATCAAAGAGATGTCCAAACCTGTGATGTCAGAGTGACATGTACAATGATGCACTATGGTATGTTGGCCAGTCAAAAGGCATTTGTGGTCTGTGGTTAGACTTGACAATTTAATAAGTACTGAGACTCTGAGTGAGCAACATCAATGGTTTGGGGCTGCCTTTTAATGTCGATTGAGCGCATGCGCAAGAAACATATTGTGGCAGCTTTCTCCACAAGCAGGTCGTGGAGGCATGGCACTGTTGTGGCCAATGCCCCCACAGCCTGCAAAGGCTTGTCCAGCATCCTCCAATGCCGTGGCATGCTGCTGCTGACACTAGTTCAGCCAGTGTGCCACCAACTTGTAAAAAAACAGCCGCTGCAAACAGGGGCCACCTCATCATTGCAGCGTAAGCCATTCACTGCAATGAGTTGGCGACCTGTCATTGCAGGGCGGGATCTTCACACACTGATATTGTTTGTGAACATGGCGGCGGTTTGCCACTGTGTTCACAAACAATATTAACTCCCCCCCATCGTGTTTACTTGCTGATGGGGACCCCAATCCCCATCAGCTTCAATGCCCCAGTGTTTCTGTTGCCAACGGGGGAGTCCACTCCCCATCGGAATTACATAAACCCTCCTCCCCCATGTATACTGTCTGTCAATGGGGTACCCAATCCCCGTCGGCATAATGGCACCCCCTTTTTGTTGTGTGCCGATGGGGATGCCCAATCTCCCATCAGCACAGTGACCTCCCCAAAAAAGCAAGACTCCGTTGGCATTCTGGGAGCCCACCCCAGCATGCCACATTCCCTTGTAAAGAAAAATGGTCCCACAATGTCTTTTTTTTTTACACTGTAAGAAAGCAGTCCTCGGCGGTCTCCTAGCACCTCACAATCGCACCCAGCCACTCACGCACCCTGCCTCCCACCACCCTCACCCCATACCTCTGGAGCTCGGCGTGATGATCTTTGGTGGACAGGGAACACATCTGCACTTTTCAAAGCCGCCGCTGAACTGAGGAAATGCCGTAAGCTGTGTAATGGAATAAATGTTTTTTTTCCAACTTTAATGCATATCTCAGTCATTTTTTGGAATTTTGGCACCAAATTTTCAACATGGGGTTTTGGGACCCCTTCTCATGAATTCTGGAACTGTCATGGCGTTAATCCTTAAAGGTGATTTTGCAGTCACTACGAGAATCACCTTTCAGGGATGTGAAATGAGCAGTGCCAGTATGTTCATAAGGTGGGCTCTCAAAAAGCCTATGTTACAAATTTGGTGGAAAAAAAAAAGACTGTTTTATAAGTGTGCATTGCGCAGTTGCTATGCAGGCTCATAACTTCGCGAATTTGCAATATTTTCACACAAGATTTTCAATATTGGCATTTTTTCACACCTCCTTGTGAACAGTACAGCTGTCATTGTTCACATCCTGACAAAAATGTGTTTTCGCAGTTCCGGTGCAGAATAGCACAGTCACTGTGGGAAATTAGTGATCGGGACAGATTAAGAAAATGACAGTGACACTGTTCATGAGTAGAGGTTCTAAAATGCGTATATTGAAAATTTGGTGACGATACTCCATAAAATGACTGTGTTACGAGCGTGCGTTGTGCAGTTTGCACGCACGCTTGTAACTTCACGAAATTTGTAATATTTTCACTCCAGATTTTCAACATTGCCATTTTCCCATACCTACTTATGAGCAGTACAGCTGTCATTTTCCCATCCTGGCCAAAATGTGTTTTCGCTCTTCTGGCGCAGAATAAGGCGGTCGCTGGGGGAAATCACTGTTCAGGACAGATTAAGAAAATGACAGTGATACTGTTCATGAGCAGAGATCCTAAATTGCATATGTTGAAAATCTGGTGATGATAGCCCATCAAATGACTGTGTTACAAGTGTGCATTGTGCACTTTCCACGCACCCTTGTAACTTCACAGATTTATAATATTGTCACGCCAGATTTTCAACAGTGGCATTTTTTCACACCCCCTTATGAGCAGTACAGCTGTCATTTTCACATCCTGACTGAAATGTGTTTTCACAATTCCAGTGCAGAATAATGCGGTCGCTGTGGGAAATCAGTGTTCGGAACACATTAAGACAATGACAGTGGCACTGTTCATGAGCAGAGGTCCTAAAGTCCCTATGTTGAAAATTTGGTGGCGAAACTCCATAACAGGACTGTGTTACAAGTGTGCATTGAACTGCTTCCATGCACCCTTGTAACGTCGCAAATTTGTAATATTTTCACGCCACATTTTCAACAGTGGCATTTTTTCACACCTCCTTATGAACATTACAGCTGTCATTTTCCACATCCTGGCTAAAATATGTTTTTGCACTCCTGCCGGAGAATAGCACTGTCGCTGTGGGAAATCAGTGTTTGGGGCAGATGAAGACTGAGCAAGTGAGAAGGGGGAGTGACCGAGCTCAACTGAGCTCTGTCAGGACTGCTGCGGATTTGTTTGTGGACAGAAAAAGGCCCCAACGTAAGAGCCCAGCACAAAAGGGCAGCCTGCAGCACTAGGAGAAACAGAATGAGAGAGCGAGTGGGGGGGGGAGTGAGCGAACTCACCGGAGTGCTGTCAGGACTGCTGCAGATTTCTTTGTGGGCAGAAAAATGTGTCAATGCAGGCAGTGGCCTAGTACAAAAGGGCAGCCTGCAGTGGTGGGAGAAACGGTACAAGCGAGTGAGACAGTGGGACTGAGTGAGCTCAACGGAGCTCTATCAGGACTGCTGCGGATTTCTTTGTGGGTAGAAAAAGGCGCCAATGCAGGCAGGAGCCCCGTAGAAAAGGGCAGCTTGCAGCGCCAGGACAAACAGAATGAGCACGTGAGAGAGAGAGAGAGAGAGACGGAGCGACCTCAACGGAGCTCTGTCGGTACCGCTGCAGATTTCTTTGTGGTCAGACAAAGGTGCCAATGCAGCCAGGAGCCCCATACAGAAGCACAGCCTGCAGCACCAAGAGAAACAACATGAGCGAGTGACAGAGCGGTAGTAAATGAGCTCAACGGAACTCTATTGTGACTGCTGCAGATTCCTTTGTGGGCAGAAAAAGGCGGCAATGCAGCCAGGAGCCCAGTACAAAAGGTCAGCTTGCAGTGCCAGCAGAAACGGAATGAATGAGTGAGAGAGGGGGAGTGAGCAAGCTCAATGGAGCTGTGTAGGGACTGCTTCAGATTTCTTTGTGGCCAGAAAAAGCCATCAACGCAGGCAGGAGCCCAGTACAAAAGGGCAGCCTGCAGCAGCTGGAGACACAGAATGAGTGAGTGAGTGAGAGAGGGGGAGTGAGTGAGCTCAACGGAGCTCTATTGTAACTGCCACAAATTTCTTTGTGGGCAGAAGAAGGCTGCAACGCAGGCAGAAGCCCAGTAGAAAAGGGCAGCCTGCAATGCCAGCAGAAACGGAATGAGCGAGTGAGAGAAAGGGAGTGAGCGAGCTCAACAGAATATTGTCGGGACTGCCACACATTTCTTTGGGGGCAGAAAAAGGCACCAACAGAGGCAGGAGTCCAGTACAAAAGGGCAGCCTGCAGTGCCAGGAGAAACAAAATGAGTGAGTGAGACAGGGGAAGTGAGCGACCTCAATGGAACTCTGTCGGGACAGCTGTGGATTTCTTTGTTGGCAGAAAAAGGCGGCAATGCAGGCAGGAGCCCACTACAAAAGAACAGACTGCAGCGCCGGCAGAAACGGAACAAGTGAATGAGACAGGGAAAGTGAGCAGCCTCAACAGACCTGTGTTGGGACTACTGCAGATTTCTTTGTGGGCAGAAAAAGCCACCAACAGAGGCAGGAGCCCAGTACAAAGGACAGCCTGCAGCACCAGGAGAAACAGAATGAGCGAGTGGGGGAGTGACCACTCAACGGAGCTCTGTCGGGACAGCTGTGGATTTCTTAGTGGGCAGAAAAAGCTGCCAAAGTAAGCAAAACTCACATATCTGGGAATATGTGCAGTGCAGTGTGGGCTGCAGCCCATTAGCTCACATGATGAACCCGTCACACATACCGCCCTACCAATGGTGTCAGTCGGTGGGCGGTGGGTGGTAGGTGGGTGGGGTGCTGTCTCTTATCCCCCTCATTTGCAGGGTTACCCAAATCACCTCCACATCCTCCCCAGCCTCTTTGACTCCATTAACTACTATGTCATTTTTGACCATCAATGCCACCCCTTTTCCACTCCGTTATCCTTCCTAAACATTGTAGCCTCCACATTTAGGTCTTAATCATGCCTCTGGTTGGCCCATGTCTCAGTAATTGCCACCACATCCACTGCTCCCTCACTAGCATTGCCTGAGCTCTGGCATTTTATTGCCGATGCTCCTGACATTGATCAGGACCATCCTCCACCCCATCCCCCTCCCTCCCCAGTCTTCTTAGCCCAGCGCAGTCCCTGGCTCACTTCCTGCACAGTTCCCCTGGTTTTCAATGCAGCCCATGGCTACCATTGCATGTCCTAGTCCTGACCCCTGAGCAACCCCTGGGGCTGTTATTCTTTACCCTCCCTTTATAAGTTTAAACCCCACCTTTCACCTATGAATCCAGAAAGTTTCAGTTTAAGGATCTCCCTCTCCTTCAGGTTGAGGTGTAGCCTATCCCTGGCATATAACCCCTTATACTCCCAAGTATCACCCAGTCCCCCACCAACCCATACCCCTCTGTCTTGCTCCACTCCCTGAGCCACTGGTTCACCCCTCTAAGTTTTTGCTTATTTTCCCCGCTCACCCTTGGTACTGGCAGTATCTCAGAGAAGGAGACTGGGCATCCTATAGAGTGGCAAACCCTGGCCAGTTCCCTGAATCTTGCTTGTATCTCTAACTCACTGTTCCCTTCCAAATCGCTTGTTCCCAGGTGAACTAGAAAGTCTGGGGATCCCATGCATTCCCTTGCCATTGAGTATAGCTGGAATTTGGCCTTGTGTACGGATAGGCCTTGGATATATTTAGCCTTGACTGGGCTGCATTTTCCCTCCCCAGCCCCCTCACACTGAATACCCCTAATCATGGAATCACCCAGTAGGAGCACCTTGACCTCACTCCCAAGTTACTAGCCTGTTTGTGTCCTTTCAGGCTCCTTCTTCTGTCTACAACCCCCAGTTTACTCCTCGCACCCCACAGCCTGGGTGTCCCAAATGTGTGTGTGCTCTTCTAGCTCCTTCTTCTATCTACAGCCCCAGCTTGCTCCTTGTACCCCCTGCAACCTGGGAGTCACAAGTCAGTGTGTTCCTTTTCAGACTCCCACTTCTGTCTACCTCTCCAGCTTGCTCCTCACACCCCTCACAGCCTTGGTATCACAAGTTGCCCCTTAACTCTACCCTGATCTTCCTGTTTGAGCTGGTGCCATCAAACCATTCACCCAGGCCTCCTTTTACTGCTTTAATTTTTCCTCCCTCTTTAGGTTCTGCATTATGGAATCCTTGTGCCCCAGTGCTCTCTGCACCCCCTTATCCTCCCTACCTCCTTCTGCTTTTGCTGGCCTCAAAGCTAGCCTATTCAGCGTGCTCACTGCCTCACCCCCCCAGTTGATTCTCCCAGCCTCGACTCTGGCCTGTCCTGAGTCCTGACCACATCCAGCTTGGCTGTGCTCTGTGCGCCCGGCTCTGCCTGCACTCCCTCAAACCCAGGCTCATGCCCCCTCCCCTCCCATCTGGTGCCCTGGTCTCACTCTCCCCATGCCCTTCACTCCTTTTGATCTGGCCCACTCTCCAGTCCCCTGCCCCTTCTGCTCCCTGACCAATCCCTCCTGGCAGCCTTCTCCCCCACCCGCCGTAATCCTCGCCTCATCATCCGTATGAAGCAGAGTGAAGCAATTTGTAATTGTGATGCCTGACCCAAGTTTTCCCTCTCCTGTCCCCCAGCTCCCTCCGGGCAACCCCTCCTTCAGAGCAATTTCCACACATTCTATTTTTGTGTCCCACCCCTCCGAGAGACCATGTGGTCCTAGTCCTCTCACTCCCGCCCCATCCCTGGGGTATGCCATTTTGTCCTTGTCTAGCATCATATGGATCCTGCCTCCCCTTCCTCTCCAACCTCCCTCCTACCCTCCAACTGCCTCCTGATCCCTCAACCCTCCTTAAGACCTGCCAACTGGTAACACACTGGGCATCCTCCAAACCTCCATGCCCAATCCAATATTATGGCCACCGCACCCGTCCACCCAATCATTCTACCGAAGATGCCTGCTCTTGCATCTTTTGATCCCATCCTCATTTTGGGTGTGAACAATATGGGCCCCCACTAGCAATAATAGTTACCACATTATCAGTATACAATCAATTAGCCCCCTCCCCCAGCAGTAGTCAGCAATACCCAAGTAATCAAGACACTCAGTACACAATTTACCCCCTCCCCAGCAGTAGTCTGCACACCCTGTTAATCAAGACTCAGTATCCCCCAGCAACGATTTTCCCTCCCCTAGCAGTAGTCAGACAGTACCCGATCAAGACACATAACCAATTTGCCTCCCCAGTAGCAATCAGCATTAAATCCAGCAGTTAGTTGAACTCCAGTTCCCCAAGCCCAGCAGCAATCAGCATTAAATCAAGCAATCGCCTGAACTCAGTTCATCCCAAACCCAGCGTACATTCTCCTGGGCTCCACCCCAGAACTATTTAATAGAAGTCGGGCCAAGGAGGGTGGGTGGGAAACAATTACAGCTCTTCTCCTGTGACTGTGTTGTGACTGGGATATGCTGCCTTATGTAGCCCAGCCACGCAGTTCAAAGTTAGTGCCCTTCATGCCAATTGGTCCACTGGCCCCCAGCCTCCTTGCACAGTCTCCTCTGTACTGATTCAGCCACCAATGTGACCCTCAGTACTGCTCTGGCTGCCTATGTGGCACCCCGTACAGCTTCAGCCTCTGATGTGGCCCTGTACTCTCCTGCAGCAGTTATGGCCCCAGACCCTCTCCTGCCATCAATACAGTCGAACAATTACAGCTCTTCTCCTGTGACTCAGTCTGGGTATTGTGAATAAACCACAAAGTAACTTCCTGCAACAGCAAAACCTAATCAAGTGTGTCATCTGATTTAATTGTTTGATTACTTGTCATGAACTGAGCCCTCTGGCTCTGGAATACAAATCTGGGTTAAAGTGCATGTTGTGTTTTCTTTCCTAAGGGCCCCAACAATAGCTGCAATGCCGGCCTACCACAGGCAACGCTCAGGCTAGCTTGTAATTACAACTGGATACCCAGAGTGTTTGTAACTGTTACAGAGGACTTCTTAGAGGCATGCATGCTTAACTTGAGTAAATCAGAAACAGAAACAAGCTCTAGATTACACCCCCTTCCTTGTTACAGCCCCCTAAATAAATCAGATCTAAATCTTTTTGCAGTGAACCTGGTTGTGGTGTACCTCTGTACAGATTGCATTGAAATATTGTTGGTTGTAGTGTTAAACCTTACTTTACAGGGGGTTTCCAGGGCCGAGCCAGCTGAACCCGCCCTGGTGGTAAGTGCAACAAGTGCAGGGCTAAATGTGTCTTCAGGGGTTAATTGCTACAGTGTATTCTGGGAACAGGGCAGGTCACTAGCCAGACAAAAGGGGGGTCTCAGTGTTCCCAAGGGATGTACCCATGGCAGCTACGCTACCAATAGCCCTGTCTTCTGGATGGAGGCACTCGTTTTCAGTACCCAGGCCCCTTAACCTGCACTTAGTTATGTAGGCAGGGGTAGTATCCCTTGGGGTAACGCCACCTAGGAGTTACACATATAATGTCACAGTAACAGCAACTTGAATAAAGTAAAATAAAGGAAACCCCAAACCCTGTCCCACAACCAAAACCTTAAACAAAGAACAACAAAAAAGCCCATCCCCTAAATTCACACCACAATCACTCCTACTCAAAACACAGTTCAGTGATGCTAGACGAACACTCAAATTCACACCCACCCAACAGGGCACATATCTTAAAGTTAAAATAAACTAAACATTTTTAAATAAAGTCCATACATTTAGCTTATTTTGGTTTTCATTCTAAGTGATTTATCCAGCCTCTGTACATTACTGTTCAGTAGGTCAGGGCCCAGGAATAATTGTTACCATTATAGAGTGATGGAGCACTCCTGACCAATCGGAACATTCCTTTTCTCTGCATCTGACACACTCTCATTCTGTGATGAGTATCTCATGCTCAGCTGCCCTGGAAATGGTATGTTCGGGTAAGATTTAAAAACAAGCATTTGTAAATGCCGAATGTTGCTTGCTTGTATGTGCTGTTTAGGTATTTGGAAGTGACAGTTTCATGCCTTCCTCCCAAGACATCCACTGTGTCTTTCCGTTCAGTATTCACAGAAGAGTGGGAGGGGCAAGGGCCACAGCAGTACAGCAGTTGCCAAGTGGGTGAAGAGGTGGACAAAAGAGTCCTGCAGGAGCTCACTAAATTGAAGGTAGACAAAAGCGATGGAACCAGATGGCATACGCCCAAGGATATTAACAGAACTGCGAAGGGAGATAGCAGTACCTCTGGCAGCCATGTTCACTGAGTCATTCAACATGAGTGAATTGGAGGAGGGCACATGTGGTCCCTCTACACAAGTCCGGCAGCAGGGAGGAGGCAGGGAACAATAGGCCATTCAGCCTCACCTCAGTAGTGGGGAAGATCATGGAGACATTGCTTAAAGAAAGGATAGTGGGGCATCTAGATGCCATCAGAACCCAGGACCATAGACAAGATGGATTCACAGTGGGGACATCATGTCAGATAAATCTGGTTGATTTATTTGACTGGGTGACAAAGGAAGTGAATCAGGGTGGGGCAGCGGACAAAGCTTACCTTGATTTCAGCAAAGTCTTTGACACCATCCCATATAGGAGGCTGATAAACTAGCTGGGTAGGATGGACATGGGGGAAAGGGTGGCAAACTGGGTTAGAAACTGGCTAACAGACAGGAGGCAGAGAGTGGTGGTAAATGGTATGCAGTCTAGGGAGAGGGGGCGACCATTGGGGTGCTGCAGGGATCGGTCCTGGGGCCAGTTCTGTTCAATGTCTTCATTAGTAATATTGCAGAACATCTGAAGGGAATTTTTTCACCAAATTTTCAACATAGCCATTTTAAGACCTCTGCTCATGAACAGTGTCACTGTGATTTTCTTAATTTGTCGGTCATTGATTTCGCACACCGACTGTGCCATTGTGCGCTACATGGGCGGAAACACGTTTTGGGTGAGATGTGAAAAATGACAGCTGTACTACTCATAAGAAGGTGTGGCAAAATGGCAATGTTGAAAATCTGGAGTGAAAATATTGAAAATTTGCGAACTTACGAGCGTGGGTAGGAACTGTACAACGAACGCTCGTAAAACAGTCATTTTTTAGAATTTTTTGACCAAATTTTCAACATAGTCATTTTGAGACCTTTGCTCATGAACAGTGTCACTGTGATTTTCTTAATTTGTCCCGTACATTGATCTCGCACACCGACTGCGCCATTGTTTGTTACATGGGCAGAAACACGTTTTGGGTGAGATGTGAAAAATGGCAGCTATACTACTCATAAGAAGGTGTGATAAAATGGCAATATTGGAAATCTGGAGTGAAAATATTGAAAATTGCGACCTTCACGAGTGCATAGGAACTGCGCAATGCACGCCAGAAAGTCATTTTTGAATTTTGCATAATTTCAACATGGGGTTTGGGATCTTTCTCGAATGATGTCACTGTCATGGTGCGTTATTCAGGCCCGAAGGTGATTCCCGCGCAGTGACCGCGAAATCACCTTCGCCTGAATAACGCCATGACAGTGACATCATTCATGAGAAGGGTCCCAAAACCCCATGTTGAAAATTTGTGCAAAAATTCCCAAAAATGCCTGAGATATGCAACAAAGTTGAAACCCCCCTATCTAGCCCATTATACAGCTTACCGGCATTTCCTCAGTTCGCGGTCGGCTTTGAAGAGTGCAGACGTGTTCCTGGTCCACCGAAGATCGTCGCGCCAAAGTCCAGAGGTAAGTATGGGGTGAAGGGGTGTGGGGAAAACTAGGTCGCAGTGGTTGAGTGCTGAGTTGTAGGGGGGGAGGGAGACGTCGGAAGGACAGTTTTTGTTTTAGAGGTTTTTTTAAAAGACGTTGAGGATGTTGCCACGCTGGGGTGGGCTCCAGCGTGGCACCAGATGTTGGGGGGCGCTCAGACGATGGGGATTGGGCACCCCTGTCTGCCATGGCATTTGTTGCCACACTGGGGTGGGCTCTCAGCGTGGCACAAGGAGGCATTCAGCCGACGGGGATTGGGCACCCCAGCCGGCCAAGGACCACTGCCACACTGGGGTGGGCTCCCAGTGTAGCACTCCTGAGGGGCGCAGCTCAGCCGGCGGGATTGGGCACCCGCCGGTTATACATTGCATGCGGGAGCGGGTGCGGACGCTTGGGTGGGGGGGGAGCTGCGCGTGAGCAGCCGATATCTTATCGGTGCTCACTGAAGCGTAGCTCCCCCTTTCAACTGTATGCCACTGCATTTTGGAGCGTGTCATACACAACTCCAGAATGCATTGGCTTACAGGGGCCGCGCCTGCCAACACACACTCTCCGATGATGGCACTATGTTTCTTGCACATGCGCAAGCAACATAAAAGTGAACATATTATTGATTGAGCATGAGATCACTCTTTGGCCCTGTTCACACTACAGCATGGTAAGGAGAAATGGTTTTTAAAACAAATTAAGCATTACCGTGTTGCTGCACTCACACTGTCTAATCTGTTTTTAAAAGCATTTCTTCCCAAGCTTGCTTCTCCATTCACATTGGTGCCTGTAATCGTGCTATCTGTAGCATGGAGTGGTAGCATGTTTCTGGGTATTTAGGAGTCAAAACAGGGGTCAGCACAGAGGACCGTGGGAACACGGATCCACTGCAACAAGGATCCAGGGAAAAGAGCATTTGCACTATAAGTAAAAATGATTTACTAATTGAATTTTCACCAGCGGTCCAGTTAAGGGATGTATTGGTGTATTTTACCCCAATTTTTGCCCTTTTTACACCCTGTGTAGAGTCCTGGGTAGTATCATTATGACCAGGTATTTCCACTGACTTCGTGCATTCACACTTCTGTCCACCAGAACAGTGTGACCACGTTGCAAAATACTACCTGGCCTACTGAAATACTACCAGGTTGGAAAGCTAGGAAGTTTTTACTTCCTGGCCTAAAAAGTTATCTGGAGCACTGGTTTTCACTAAGCATGGTATAGACTAGGTCCGATCAGGGTTTTAGCACAGTTGTTGAAAATGTGTCCTAAAGCAGAATCGGTGTGAACATGAAGGTTGTTGGGATGGATCTGAAATGGTTTAACCCCTGAGAACCATTTCAGATTGAACAATGTGAACAGGGCCTTACAACTATAAGAGTGGTCTCGGCGAGTAGTATCAACATACAGTGAAGAGCCCTAAAATATAAGCATTCCAAATCAGACCACAGAAAATAAACTTTAAGAACTAATGTTTAGTTTGTCCATCTATGGGTTTGTTGAGCCTGCTTCTGCTGGAAAAATGATCCTGTCCAGGACCTTTGCTTTAATATCCTCCATAGGTCTCTATGATCCCCTTCCTCCAAATCAAATATCTGGGCCCACTGCATTACTATCTCTCCCAGCCCATGCCATGAGAATTAGACTGGAGGAACTCCATAGAGGTCACACATACGTTAGTAGGACATACTGCCTCTTTGGAGTCTAAAGGGGCTGGAGAATCTTTCTCTTCAAGATTCAAGGCCAATAGTCTTGAGTTCCACTGAACTGGGGGTGTAACAAGGACAGCTTAAAGCACTGGGGCCCAATAGTGATACTCATGATGCCATGCTTGGTAATGAGGCTTTAGAGTATACCTGTAGTTTGGAGACATGCACAAAAATCTATCTAGATATCTGTTCTTATCCGGCATCCATTAACAGATCCCATGAACAGCAGTCCCCTCCTTCCAGTAGGGGGAAGAGTTTGATCACTAGAAATGCTAATACTGAAACTATTGTGTGAGTTTGCAGTCTGTCAGGGGTTATGATTAAGTGGGAGGAGCTTTTTTACTGTTTTATTTAGTGTGCTTTTTTCCTCTCCTCCTCCTCCTCCTCCTCCAGAATGGGCCCCCATCAGCTCACCCCTGCTCCCACTACCATCACTCACCTTCTCCAGAACACCCTCTGCCCAGTGTTCCTTCCTGGCTTACCCCTAAGGGCAGGGTCTAAAGGTCACCCATTTTCCTGTGGTTCCTTTAGCTTGGTGTCTGAGGGAGGGCCATGGTTCAGCGAACAGAACGAAGAGAGTGGCATGCTGCGTGCTCTGATGTTTTTCCTTGTTTTTTCTGCCCACAAGAGTTCGCACATGCACATGTGGAGGCATGCACACACATCAGCCAAAGCCAATGTTCCCCCTCCTTGATCCGACAGACCCTACTGCACCTCTTCCTGTGGTCAGCCAGGGGATGCTAGAGTAGCAGCAACACTTTTTCCCTCCCCAAGGTGGAGAGCATCTGTGCAGATGCTCTGCTCACCTCTCCCTCCCCCCAGCCTTCCGATGATCCAGGCCCATTTCCAAACCCAGGGTACCAGAGCTGCAGGTGGTAGCACTACCGCTGCACTGGTGGGCTAGCCAAGTGGGAGGAGCTAGTCTGGAACAGTGAGACAGTCGGAGAGAGTGGTGTTTTGAGAACAGACAAGAATGGATGGAAAATGGATCAGCCCTCAGGGCCCTGACAATTTCAGGCTAACCCAGTGGGGATCAGCAGGAGGGTGTGGGAACTGTTAGAGATTTCTCACTTAAAGAAAGCATTTGGATGACTTGTGGGCCTGGATTCAGTTCTCCAAAGCTCTGCAGGAGACACTGGTGTTGCAGGACTAGCTTGTGTGTGCTGCACCTCCTTGGAAGATGGCAGAAAGAAAGAAAGAGAGAGAGAGAGAGAGAGTGGACATTCAGGCCATGTGATGATGGACAGCTGTAAGGTAGGAGAACTCAGGTCTCCAGACCAACAGACCCTTTGGAGCTATGCTGTCATTTCTGAACTGGCTAAGCAGAAACTTTCCTCAGTAGTTTTTGTGACTACAACTCCTTCCTTATATGTGTAGCATTGCAAAGCCTTTCAAGGCTTGAGGGCAGGGCTCTATTGTAACCGAAGATGTAGCACCCACATACTAGGAGTTTCATCACCTGTTTCCAGCTTCTACAGCCTTAAGCTCTGCAGGGATGTCACACAGATATTGCAGACCTCTGTGGCCTGAACTCGTAGCATGGAAAACAGAGAGATAGTCAGGTAGTCACTGGTCAAGAGCCACTGTTGATTAAGTGTTTGACAATGGGCACAGGTAGGACAGGGGAATCATAAACTTGAGCCCACAACTCCAAGTCTCATTTTCCCTGGGAGACCCCCATCACATATTATAGAGAAGGGATTAGAACTGTTACAGCCGTCCTCATAGATTATAGATGGAGGAGCTTGGCTGTTTTAATTAGACTTAAATACACTGTAGATGGAGAAACAGAGCTGTTATATTTGCCCTCATATGTTGTAAAATGGCATGTCTATATGGAGCTATTGCAAGACCATTTGTTGGGTCTATGGGCTGAGCTGTAAATATGTGATGAACTTCCACAGTTTAAAGGGGAACACTCAGCACAACGGACCCCCACATCAAGTGTCGGGCTGTCCCCAGTGTGCACTTTGTGGGAAAAAACATTTTGGTTTACTTACTGTTTACTGTAGTTTAGCAGAATATATCAGACAAATTTTACTAAGTTGTAGGCTGACATCTACTTTTACTGCAAATCCCAGAATACCCTGCAGCTGACATTGGAGCAGTAGGCAGCTGTGAGAGATTCAATAACCTGCAGCGCATGTTACAGCTTTTGTAATCTCCAGTCAGATATTTTCCGGGTCTGCTTTTCTCCATGGGCTAAATACAGTCCTCTATGATTGTTCCAGGGAGGGACAGTGGGACCAGCAAACAAAAGATCAGAGCTTACATAAACTCTGAACAAACAAGTTCTTCCTCCCTTCTAAACCTGTAGTTAGTACCAGTTAGTTAGTACCAACTCTTGGACTTCAGCAGGGCATTTGACTCTGTGCCACATCCCGGCTATCAGGAATTTGAGGATACAGGGTGGGGGCAGATGATCAGGTGGATAGAAACTGGCTAGCGGGTTGTGCACAGAAGGTGAGGGAGTTCTCATCATCTAGGAGAGTCATTAGTGGGGTCCCTCAGGGTTCGGTACTGGGCCCACTCCTGTTTAACACCTATATCTCAGACATCCAAAGTAGTATCAGGAGTGGATGAGCCTCTTTGCCAATGACTCAAAGCTGTGGGTGGTGGTGGAAGGAGGAGGAAAGCTGGGTCCCCAGGAGAACCTGGAGACTCTGGGGAGGTGGTCAAGAGCATGGAAGCTAAAGTTTAATGCTGGGAAATTCAGTGTTCTGCACCTAGGGGCCAAAAACCTGGCTCATGTATACACATTGGGAGGGCACTGCAGGTTTCTAGAGGGAGAAGGACCTCGGGTGGTGGTGGATGCCAAAATGAATAACTCAGAGCAGTGTAGAAGGGCTGTGGCTCAAGCAAATAAAATGCTGGGGTGCATAGCAGGGATAATCTCAAGGAGTTGAGGGTGCTCCTTCCACTGTACAATTGCCTGGTTAGACCACAGCTTGAATACTGCAGTGTTTGTCATCCCTACTTAAAGAGGGACACTGCTCTTCTGGAGAGGGTCCAGAGGAGGGTGACCAGGATGAGACTGGGACTAGGGAAAGGACCTATGAGGAGAGACTGGAGGAGCTCAACCTGTACTCACTGTAGGAGAGAAGGAATGGGGGGCTATGATAGAGGTTTTCAAATATCTCAAAGGAATAAATAGGGTAAGCCTTGAGGGGTGCTTCAGCTGAGAGAGGATGGGAGCCACCAGGGATCATTCAATGAAGCCTGACGGGGAGAATGAGGGGGAAACAAGGAGATGCTACTTCACTGAGAGGGTGGTGGAGCCCTGGAATGCACTGCCTGGGGAGTTGGTGGCTGCTGCAACTGTGGAGGGATTCAAGAAAGGCTGGGATAGGTAGAGGCGGAGTGTGCATCACGGAGCCCCGCTGGAGGGTGGGGGACCTTGTAGGGAGTTAGGGGGAGGGGAAAATAATGGTGCCCTGGGAAGGCACTGATTATTGAGCAGACTTGATAGACCATATGGACTAATCTGCTGGCTTCATAGTATGTTAGCATGTTAGTACCAGCCCCAAGTTATATAAACTCTAACATGTACGGTAGGCTATTGAATCTTGTCACTGCTGCCTGCCACTCTAATGTAATCTGTGGGGATTCTGGGATTTATAATAACAGAAGGTGTCAGCCTACAACTAAGCAAAATTAATCTGATACAGTATGCAATATTACAGTAAGACAGAATGTTTTACACACAAATTGCACACTGGGATCGGTCCCATACTTGAGTGTGGGGCCCTTGGTGGTGACTGTTCTCCTTCATGTAAAGTTGGATGAGTGCTGCACTACTGTTGTCAGTGTTACTTCTTTGGATCTCATGATGCCAACATTAATCCCACAATATAAAGCCAGGATCCATGAAATAAATAACACAAATACTTTGCTGTGAGGGAAATTGCCCATTAAGCATAACCCATAGACAGGAAGGATCCCAGGCATCACTCAAGAAATGAAGGGGTGATCTCGTCAGGACAGCCATAGAGCAGTTGGTTGCAGGTGAAGGGGTTACATTTGCTTTGCTTTTCCTACTGTCTGCCTTTTCACTCTGCTGCCTTTGAGTGTACTAAATAACTGATCGTATGCTGTCTCCCATCTGTGTTTCTAACATAACTCCCCCACCTCCTTTCAGTTGGTTCTGCCTGCCACACCTGACTGTGTTGTAGGGGCAGATATTGTATCCTTGGGCTATTCTTGGCATCAAGCCTGTCCACCAGTCCCCTGCAGGTTTTGTGAATGTGGCAGGATGGATGATCAATGCCTTGACCCTCAGAGTCTAGGAAACTGGCCATTACCACACTTGTTAGATGTCTCTGGCACAAGGTGGGAGTCAGAGCCATGAAGATAAACCAGGTTTCCCACACTGAAGTGTGTGTGCACCTCCCCAGTGCCACTGAGCCAGGGTAGCCTGTGCCTTTAACGCTGTCCCTACCAACACCGACAGATTGAATGAGGCTTAAACCCCTGGATGGACAGACAAAGCTGTGGGCAGCCAAAGCTGTACAACAGAACCCATTTTCTGAGTTAAAGCTCAAGGCTTGGTCTGGTAAGGTTGCCAACAGGCAGAAAAGAACTACACAGGGGCTCCAGGCACATAAGACCCATGCAGTCCACTAATACCATGTAGAAAACCAGAAAGCACAGTCCCAGGTCTTTTATACAGCAGCAGAGTCCTCTGTAACACTGGTGAGGGGTATCAAAGGGGTCCGCAGGCACGCCTGCACATGCCGCTTGAATTGCACTGGTTTCAGCTCCCCACCTGGTGCACACACCTTCAACAAAGGCCATGGTACAAACTGAATGAGACTTGCAAACACAGCCAGTCAGAGCACTGGTGGTAGTCAGTTCTGACCTGGAGTTTTTGATTGGGCAAGGAGCCTTGCACCTGTGCTGTCTTTCGTCTTCAGCAGAAAGCTGTTACAGAATAAGGAGCTCAATAAGTACTGGGAATTTGGGGCCTAACTACCATACATAGGATATCACCCTTACAAAAAAGAAATCCAGTTTTATGTTGATTGCGCACAGCGCAAGAAACATATTGGGACAGCTTTCTCAGAAGCAGGTTGTGGAGGCGTGGCAGTGTTGTGGCCAATGCCCCCACAGCCTGCAAAGGCTTGTCCCACTTCCCCCAATGCCGTGGCATGCTGCTACTGACACTAGTTCAGCCAGCGTGCCACTAACTTGTGAGAAATTACCTGCTGCAATCAGGGGCCACCTCGTCATTGCAGCATAAGCCATCCGCCGCAATGAGGGAGCGACCCATCATTGTAGGGTGGGATCTAGAAAGACTAATATTGTTTGTGATCATGGCGGTGGTGGTTAGCCACCATGTTCACAAACAATATAACCCCCCACCATGTTTATTTGCTGACAGGGGCTCCAATCCCTGTTGGCTTCAGTGCCCCAATGTTAATTTTGCCGATGGGGGAGCCCACTCCCCATCGGCATTTTGTAACCAAACCCCCCACTTTTATTTTCTGCCGACGTGGTGCCCAATCTCTGTCAGCATAATCTAAGCCACCCCTTTTGTTGTGTGCCGATGGGGGTGCCCAATCCCCCGTCTGCTACTGCTGCCCCCCCAAAGAAAGAGTCTGGTGGCACGCTGGGAGCCCACCCGGGTGTGCCACATGCCCCTGTGAAATAAAAAACTGTCCCACAAAGTGGTTTTTTTTTTGAACCCTGTAAAAAAGGAAACTGTCCCTCAGTGGTCTCCTGCCACCACTGCCGCAACCCACGCCCACCCACTGCGCACCCTGCCTCCCCACAGCCCCCTCACCCCATACTTACCTCCGGAGTCTGGCGCGATGATCTTCAGTGGACCAGGAACACGTCTGCACTCTTCAAAGCCAACTGCAAACTGAGGAAATGTCGGTAAGCTGTATAATGGAATAAATAGGGTTTTTTCAAATTTGCTGCATATCTCAGGCATTTTTGGGAATTTTGACCCCAAATTTTCAACATGGGGTGCTTGGGACCTCTAGTCATGAATTCTTGAACTGTCATGGCGTTAATGGGCCCCAAAAGGTGATTTTGTGGTCACTGCGCAGAATCACCTTTCGGGGCCAGTTAACGAAATGACAATGCCAGTGTTCATGAAGTGGGCTCTCAGTAAGCCTATGTTGCAAATTTGCTGGAAAAAAATCCAAAAAATGACTGTTTCATGTGAAAGCAGATGATTTGTTCCAAGACAAAATGTCGCGGAAATAATATAGCGGCAATAAGGGCGAGTGGTCAAAATAATGTTGAACTTTAAAGTCGCATCTCGCATATAGTAGCGGTCTATATGTCGCCCTCGCTATTTGCGAGTATGTATGTTAGAGTCTGTACTCTTCAGACAGCAGGAATTATTTGAAGGATTAAGTGGTTGCAGTCTTTTTGGAAAAGCACAATGACTGGCTAACCACAAGTCAAATGAAAGCCATTTGAGTGATACACTGTGCTGCACTGTGGTTGGCAACAGACTTTCTCTTTTTGGAGATGATAAAGCAGTAATGTGCAACCAATATCTCAGAAAAGACAGTGCACATGCAGACGTTTATCATGAGGGCTTTCTGTCTTAGTCTATGATTTCCAAAACCTCACCTCAGGTTTTGACAGAAATTGTAATATAGTGCTAGCCAAACTCAGTACTGGATAACTAACTAAGTAGATAAAGCATGTGCTGTACCGCTGTAAAAAATGAACAACAAAACCATCATCTTGCATCTTCAGGCTATGACAACAACTTTATGGTTGTGGTCTCTGCATAGTGCAGTGGTATCAGAGGCAGAATGATTAGAGGTTAGAGCACAAATTTAGTGACCAGGAAACTCAAGTTCAAATTCCACAACAGCCAGCCACTCACTATATGACCATGAACAAAATCACTTAACCTTTTAGGGCTTCAATTCAGACAGCCTTACAAATGGGAAAAAGCCAGACCCCATTGAAAAGAATATGTCAGGGTTCAGCTGGGTGATCCTGAGCAAATTAAAGGGATACTGTCAGCTTTTTTAACAATTTTTTACCTTGCGATCCTGTTCCTCTTGCCTTCTATATCATCATAGATACATCTGGTCACCCTATGGTGCTACAATTTGAATCCCAGGACCCGGAGACTACCTTTCTGGCAACCTTTTTTCTTTTAAGCTATTTTAGCAGATTGTAACACTTACTTACATTTTTTGGGTAAGTGATCTTCTTTTTGAAGCTGCACTATTGAGAAATGGAAGCAAAAGCATGGTAAAGATGAATCAGGTATCAGGAAACACATTTACTCTCAATTTCAGCTGTGTCCTTTCACCCTAATTAATCCCTTCCTGTCTGTAGGAGCGAAATCAAGGGGAATAATAAAACTGATTTAAATCGGACTACCCAACGGACAATACATCGCCGCTTTAGATCTTGGCAACATTTTCGGTGACGTTTCATCCGGTGCTGAAATGGACTGGTGACATTTAAACTGCAAGCATATGACCGCTGTATTAAATCCGCGACTAATCGTCATCTAGTGCCGCTTATTTAGCCGCAGGCCATAGTTATACACGCCAATCTCATGAATGTATAATATTTCTACCCAGATTTTCAACATTGCCATTTTTCACACCTACTTATGAACAGTGCAACTGTCATTTTTACCATCCTGCTGAAATGTTGCCGCATCCGCAGAGAATAGAGCGGTCGCTGGGAAATCACTGTCCAGGACAGATTAAGAAAATTATGTTGATACTGTTCATGAGCAGAGGTCCTAAAATGCCTATGTTGAAAATGTGGTGATGATAGCCCATCAAATGACTGTGTTACAAGTGTACATTGCACACTTTCCACACACCCTTGTAACGTCACAGATTTGTAATATTGTCACACCAGATTTTCAACAGTGGCATTTTTTCACACCTCCTTGTGAGCAGTACAGCAGTCATTTTTCACATCCTGACTGAAATGTGGTTTCACAGTTGCGGCACAGAATAACGCGGTCGCTGTGGGAAATCAGTGTTTGGGACAGATTAAAACAAGCATTTGTCAATGCCGAACGCTCGCGTAGGTATTTGCAGTGGTGTGTGGCACCTATTCATTCGAGACAAGTTAAGAATGCTATGCTTGCTTTTCCTATCTCACTCTCACCACACTCACACTGTTACTAATACTTGCAGCTGCAGCAGCAGACCCACCAATTGGCATTGTGCATAGTTAGAAAGAAAACCATAGTACATACCTGGTTCAGCCTCATTTCTAGGCCATTTACTCTTGTACCGGATGTCAAGTGATTGACCGCTCAGACTCCCCACCCTGGGACACTCCTAACTCCAGCATGGTGGTGAATACTATCTAGGACTAGGAAGGCTCCCCGATTATAAACCTAAGCAAGCCAGAGACATGAAACAGCCATCAGTATATATAATCTTAGATGGTCAGGATAAGACCCACCCAGTGTCCGGGGGGCAGGGGTCCTATCCTGACCATCTAAGATTATATTACTATGCTGACCCCACCTCACAAGTCACACACTGTACAGCAGCAGCTGCCAACAAGTCACATTACCAGATGTACAGGATAAGGTCCAGGAAAGGGCTTGGCTTCACACACATACACACACACACACACACACACACACACACACACTGTCAGATTCAGCTTAGCTTTAGTCATCATGAGCAGTCAGCAGCAAGCAGCAACACAAACAGGCCACCTCAAAGCTCCGAGCAGACAGTCACTGTGGAAGATCTGTGGAAGGCTGGAAGGCATGTCTGGGAATTGAATACCTACCCAATGCAGAGTAGACTCACTCAAGGGAAACTCCGCCTCATCAGGCATATACACAGAGCTGTCATACCGCTAACCACCCCCTTGTCCAACCCATCCCTCCCGACACAAGCTGCTATTGACCCTATGGCAAATACTGTAAATACAAAAAGTAAAGCTGTAGTGTAGCAGACATACTCACATTCCCATACTGTAAGAAAGCCTAGGTAAGACATTGACTTAGCAACAAGACACAAAGGGTGGTGGTAAAGAGTTCAATCTGAAAAAAGGGAGTAACCTGAGAGGTGTCACTGAGCTCTGACTGAGACACTCTTTAATGTCTGGGTGGCCACTGCATTCAATTCCAAGAAGTGCAAAATCATGCACTTGGGGAACAAAAACCTTGGGAAGAATACAGGATGGGGGAGATATTAAACACCAAACTGGAATGGTCCCTGGAGGAATCATAACAGATGATCTAAAAAGTAGCCAAGCAATGTGAGCCGGCAATGAGCAACACAGGGTGATGCTAGGTGCATAAGGAGAGGCATCACTGAGAGAAAACAAGAGGCGGTGATGCCGCTGTACAGGCAGTTGGTGAGGCCTCATCTGGAGTACTGCATGCAGTTCTGGAGACCTCATCTCCAGAAGGACATTGAGAGGGTGGAGGTAGTCCAAAGAATGGCTACAAAATGGTGCAGTGGCTACATCAGAAACCTTATAAGGAGAGATTGAGGGAACTCTGTGTATACACTTGAGGAAATAGAGACATTCAAATACCACAAGGGGATCAAAGAGGTAAAGAGGGCAGCATATTTCTGAAAATATGTGCAAGAACAAGGGTTCACAATATGAGGTTTGAGGGGAGAGGAAGACTCATTGGCAATGTGAGGAGGTATTTTATAACAGAAAGGGTGGTGGATTCATGGAACAGCCTCCCTGAGGAGGATGTGGGGGCAACAAGGGTAGGCAAATTCAAGAATGGACAGAACAGGCCAAAGGCACTATGGTAGGGCAGGAAGGATGAGGTAGGCCTGCAGATCAAATATGATCTGGAGTTTACACAGTAGATAGGGAAATTGGCAGACTAGGTGGGCCAGGTAGTCCTTATCTGCCATCAAATTCTAAGTCTCTATGTTTCAAATATGATCAGTGGGGGGGGGGCTGACAAGGGACATGCTGTAATAATTATGCTATGCATCAATATAAACAAAAAATGGTTTATAATAGTGTGCAATTATTTATTTCTGGATCCAGCTGATTTTGATCACTACTATACAGAAGTGATCATAATTTTTCTTCCAATAGAAAATAAATGTAAAACAGTACTAACCATTTACAAAGGCTTGCATTCCATTACAGATTAGAAAGCTTAGCAGCAAATGAAACTTATTGAATGTTACAAAAGGCAGGGTCAGACTTTGTTTTGATGCTTAGGCTAAGCATCTGCTAATGTCCTTAATGGTCTGCTATAGATCATCTGCTAATGGTATCATTAAACCCCCCATGTTAACTGCTTTTACAAAGAAAGCACTTATACTGAAAACAAAAACGTCTGTAACTTGGAAATGCAGCTGAAACATATTTATTATATGATAAAAGATTTCCAAAGTATGCAAGCATTGAAACAGGCTAAAAAACCTGACCATTGCATGCAGAACAAGAATCGACTTTCTGCTGACAACTTCTGTGTATTTATGCATGAAAATTATGGGGAAGGATTAACAATATCAAGTTTTCAGTCAGTCTGCCTTACCAAAATGTACAACTCATCTTGGTTGTCCATCAAAAAATGTAGACAGAACACATTTGACTCTCCCCTGTTACTCTCACAATGTTTTTGTTCATAGTGCTCACCATGACAGAAGAAAGATGTCAGAAACTGCAATTATATAATAATAATATCTTTATTTATATAGCTCCTTTCAACTATCAAGGTGTTATACAGCAAGAATAAATAACACAGTAAACTCACAATAAATTAAGTACCGAGCTAAAATCAATTTATAAAAGCTTGGTGCCATAGAGTTAGGCCTTCTTAAAGCCCTTCACGGCCTGCACTCCCATAACTGATGGGGTAGGGAATTCCACAGGGCTGGTTAGCAATGGAGAAATAGATGTATTTTATGACACAGGGCAAAAACTACTTCTTTATCTACAATACTTAGACCAACAACAGGGGTGAGCAAAGAAGAAAAACAACTAACTCGAAAAGTTGCTCTTAAGTGCCACATAGGATACTGCCCACTGTGGCTCCACAAGCAACAAAGTATCACAAGCTATGCTGAGGTAGACAATACTTATACTATGCATGCCACAGATAAACCCCCTTCTCAGTTCCGTCAACAGCTGGACCCACCATAAATAATATACCAGGAAAACATTCAGCATCCCACAGCAAGAAAAGCAAACTGCTTCATATTCGGACTCCTAAACCAAAGCAGCATAGATTACAGATGAGATTTTTATCAAAGCTGACAGACAATGCTTGTCCTGTGCAGGCCCAAGTGTGGAGCCAGAGAAACCCTTTGCTGATTTTAAATGTCCTAAGGTAACACTTGCCACAATAGAAACAATATCATCCAAGGAATCTTGTAGCACACTAAAAAACCTGCTTGTGGGGGATGGTCTCTGAGGCACTCCACCTACTTTACATCATGGGTTTCGTGTACACCGGATAGGTTGTCTTGATGCACATGTGACATGAAGTTAAGAACGTCCCCTCTGGATGTCCCTGGTCACTAGTCATCAGTTCAATTTTTGCATCTATGCTAGGTTGTCGCACTTTCCAGAGCTCCAGCACATCACTACCACTACGCTCCAACAAGGTAGGATCCCCCTTTTAGATCCATTATGAGGTCTGTTTACACACTACAGCTACACACTACAGCTTAATCCTGTGTCTATTTCATCCGACGGTATGCTTCTCTATCTGTTACAGCTCAGTACACACAGGACTCATTTTCCCTACTCAGGGCTCTGCTGCTCCCAACACTTTGCACACCCCTCTCTCAGCGGTGCCAGGCGTTGCCCTACTCCACTCTGTTGCAGCTCTCCTCTAAAGGCTCTCACCTGCTCTTTGGTATAGGCGCTCGTGCACCCCTTCCCGTGGTCACAGACGCCTGCTTTACACCTGCTGTTTTTGTCCATGCCTGTGCACCCCTACTAAGCGGGCACAGACGCTGCTGTTTATCACACATTCCCTGCTTCTACAGTGCTCTGGGCGCCTTCTAGCGGCCCTAATGCTCCTTTTCACTAGCACAGCAGTTTGTTTACTAAGCACCCAGCAGTTCCCTTTGGCAGCGCAACCCCGCCTACCTGCTAGAAGCACTCTGCTCCACTGCTCACTGTCATGGCCCTGTCACTGCCCGCTCAGCTACTAGTCCCAATGACTGCCTTCTCATACATTGGCGCCATTCCCAAAATGGAGCCTAGTAAATGTTATTTTATGTCTCCCCGTCTTCATGGATTCCATGCCTCGCCCCACGCTCCTTCCCCATCCTCATGTGCGTCACCACGCATACGCTCCAGTCGCGCTCCTACATTGGCCGCCTCCCGCTGTGAGACTACACCCCAAGTCTCGCGATACCCTGCGCTCCACAGATCTCCACCAGGCGCTTCTCTCACACTACCGAGGGACACCCATGGGCAATCCATTACTTGCAGGCATCATGTGCGGCGCTTTCACCCTCCTGCTGCCCAGCACCCCGCTGGTTTTACATGGCGCACCGTTCCCTGTACCCACCATGTCATGCACACACATGCCATGTCCTCCTCCATTAGCTTCTTAAAGCCAGACTGCGCAGCTAAGGTGCATGCCTCCTTAAAGCCATACTGCACCTTTTCACTGCAACCCCCACATACCTGTTACTGGCACACACTGTTCACATGCTGCACAGACTGTTCCCCTGCTACTTCAGCCCCCAGGAGCCCATTCCACGCCAGGCTCAAGCACTGCCTCCACATGCCATTACTGCCTCTACTCACACCATTCTGTCTCCAACAGACTTCGCAGTCACCATACGCAGTACTATGTCAACTCATTTACAAAATGCATTACTGCTTACTTGCACACCAGCAATGGCACACTATTAAGCAGGTGTTCTCTTCTCATTCTTAGGTGACCATGCCTAAACCAAAGAGCTGCAGACAGTGCAAGTGCCACTTCCACCACATCACACAGGCAGACTGTGTGCATCATGCGTGAGGACTCAGCGATGCATATTGATACTCTTGACCCGGAGGATGTTTGCTCCCCTGCATCACCTCCTCCGACCACCCAACAGGCATCAGACACCACTAAGGCGCTACTGCAAAACAATCAACTCATACAAGCGCAACAAGAGGTCTTGACAGCGATGCTACACCAGCTCACTCAACCCTCCCAACATCAGCTGAGACAATCACCACCACCTAACAAAGGACACTCTTCCTCTGCCACCCTGGCAGACGACCACGTGACTACCCCGCACACTGCACAGGTCAACTCCAGCTACTCCTCCAATGAGGACGAGGGAGCACTAGACCAAGACCTTCAAACACTACAGCGAAGTGGTGTTTCCCAGACCAAATCCCTCTGCTGCTACACCACATCATGGAAACAGTGGGGTTCGACACGATTACACCTGCTCCTGCCTCTAAGCTACAACTGTCATTGCAGCCCACGGCAAAGTCAGCACAGGCTTTCCCTGTCTGTGAGGCCATCGACGAGATTGTCCTCAAAGAATGGTCCTCCTCGGAACCTGCTTGCATCCCTGAGAGGAAATCATGGTACAAAATGTACCCACTGCAGGAGGATAAACTCACACTATGGTGCACTCCACCTGCCATGGACCCGCAGATCGCCGCCCTAAACAAAAAGACTGTCCTCCCAACTGACTCTGCTTCTGGCCTATGAGACCCCATTGACCGCAAACTTGAGGACCACCTTAAGAAGAATGCCGAACTGGCCGGATTGGGCAGCAGGGCGGCCACCACAGCTATTTATTCCACCAGAGCGCAGCTCACCTGGCTCCAGGAACTACAAAAGTCCATCCCTGCAAAATCGCACGAAGCTTCCCTACTCGACAATGCCATCCTCTCCACTAAATATCTGGCAGATATGGCAGTCGACTCCCTTAAGATAAACGCCAGATCGGCGGCCATCACCAACAGGGCCAGGCGGTCCCTATGGATGAAACTTTGGGACGCAGACAAGGAATCAAAGGCCACTCTCCACAAGCTACTATTTAAGGGGGACATGCTGTTCGGACAGGCCCTCGAGAAGTACCTCAAAGGAAAGGAAGACGGCAGGCTACCAGCTCACCAACAGCCTACCGCCACATACCTTCCCACCCACTTCCAAGGCTGCAACCATTCCTTTCGTGACAAACGTCGCAGTACCTACCTGTTCCAAGGCACCACCTTCCATCAAAACTATTCCACACCCTACCAATACAACAGATATAGAGGTAGGGGAGCTCAACAAGAGGCCGAGGCCACTACACACGCCGCCCCACCTCTAGATCCTGACTATGCATTCCCAGAGCTCAGCACTGTGGGTGCACGCCACCCTGTTCGTGCAACAATGGGAAGCCACCACCATGGACCAATGGGTCCTAGAGATCATCAGACAGGGTTATGCAATACAGTTCACAACAACACCCAGATGCCACAGAATGCTTCACTCAACCTTTTCCACGCAAAAGTACACAGCTGCTCACATTACTGCAGCTATTCAAGAACTACTACACAACAATGCAATCGCACCAGTCCCTAGGCTAGAAGAAGGCACAGGCATCTACTCCATCTTCTTCTTGGTACCAAAAAGACAGGAGGGCACAGGTCAGTCCTCAACCTCAAATACATCAACCAGTCAGTGCGTACATTCCCTTCAAGATGGAAACGACAAGGTCCACACTCAGAGTCCTCCACCAGGAGACTTCCTCACGCTCTATCGACTTAAAGGATGCGTACTTCATGTACCCATGTGCCTCGCACCACAGGTTCCTACGCTTCTGCATCCTGGGACAGCATTACCAGTACAAGGTGCTTTCCTTTGGCCTTGCATCCTCCCCCCGCGTATTCATGAAGGTATCCGTCATGATCGCAGCACACCTCCGACAACAGGGCATCCATGTCATCCCTCACCTCGACAACTGGCTCATTCGAATAAGATCGTTCCAGCAGTCCATAAGGGAAAAGCAACAGGTGGTCCACTGCCTACAGCGTCACGGCTGGGTACTCAACACAAAAAAGAGTCACCTGACACCTACACACACCATGGAGCACTTGGGTACATTAATAGACACAACAAGAGGAATCGTTACTCCATCTCTCTCAAGAATCGAGACACTCATTACAACAGCACGCAGACTAAGGTCGGCCCCACATCCAACACTTTGGGACATTTCGCAACTGCCTGGACTCATGTCGACCACCATCGACACTGTTCCGTGGGCCAGATGGCACGCACGGCCACTCATGGCATTCCTTCTCAAACAAGGCCATGCACCCGACCTTGCAAAATGTGTCACCCTTCCACCACGCATAAAATCCAGCCTCAATTGGTGGACAAACAGACACAGACTGACCCAGGGTATGCCGCTAGACATCACCCCGACGTATCCATAGACACGGATGCCAGCTTATCTGATTAGAGCAGTACTTGGCCACCGCACCGCCAGGGCATATGGCCCTTGTCCGCCACAAAGCTACCATCAACATATTGGAAATGAAGGCAGTATTCAAGGCACTACTTCACTCTCCAACTACGACAAAACAAACATGCGCAACCGTCAGACAATCAGACTACCGTAGCCACATAAACAAGCAAGGAGGGACAAAAAGCAGGGCAATGATGTCACAAACCTCAAAGCTACTTGCATGGGCTCAAACAAGCATAAAATCAATATCGGCCATCCACCTAGCTGGCAAACTCAACCTCACCGCAGACTGGCTCAGTTGGGAGATGATCCACCCAGGAGAATGGAAACTTCACCCACACATCTTCCAACAGCTCAACCACAGATGGGGACCAATCGAGATCAATCTCATGGCATCCCACAACAACCACCAATGCAAGACATACTGGTCCCGATTCAATGATCACCGCGCAGCAGGCGTAGACGCACTCTCCGCCACATGGACTTTTCACACTGCCTACGTCTTCCCACCCATCCCACTCATTCCTCAAGTTCTCCGCAAGACCCGCATGGCCAGAGCCCGCATCATTCTGGTGGCCCCTCACTGGCTGAGGAGAGCATGGTTTGCAACTCTGGTCTCCATGGCACTCAGCCATCCATGGCACCTTCCCATACTGCCAGACCTTCTCACACAGGGACCAATTACTCACCCCAATCTCCGACAACTACGACTGACGGCATGGCTCCTGAAAGGGAGAGACTGCTAAAGGCAGGATACCACCCTTCGGTCATTCACACCATGGCTTCCTCACGTCAACCCTCTACGCTTACCACCTACCGACGCCACTGGGACATCTTCAACAAATGGTGTCTGCACCATAAGATACAAGCATCCACATGTTCAATTCCACACATACTCTTATTCCTACAGGAAGGCCTACAACTGGGCCTATCACACTCTTCTCTAAGGGTTCAAGTGGCAGCCATCGGGGCAGCAAGGGAACAGATACAAGGCACCACTCCCGGGGCCCACCAAGATGCCGTCCGCTTTCTGAAGCCGGCAGCGAACATATGTCCCCCTCAAAACCGGACGCCGCTCCTTGGATCTACCACTGGTACTGACTGCAATGACAAAGCCTCCTTTGAACCTATAGAATCCATTCCAATAAAATGGCTGCAACTCAAGACAGTGTTTCTAACAGCCATCACATCCACCAGGTGTGTAGGAGAATTACAGGCCCTTTCACATAAAGAACCATTCCTGCAATTCTTTCCCTACAGAATATGTATGAAACCGGTACCTTCATTCCGCCCCAAGATTGCTTCCAAATTCCACCTTGACCAAACCATTGAAATCCCCAGCCACCTTCCCCCAGAGGAAGTTCAGGCCGATCCACAGCTCCGACTCCTAGGCATGGCACGGCTCCTCACTACATACATTGCCAGAATGCAGTCTATCTGCAATTCCGATAGACTGTTCATTATCACACAGGGCCGCCACAGGGGACAGCCTGCTTCCAGAGCTTCCATAGCAGGGTACCTCAGAACGACTATCTCTGAGGCTTACAAGGCCAACAACACCCCCATGCCACCAACCTTAAAGGCACACTCTACCAGAGCCATTGCCACTTCCTGGGCAGAAAAAAATCTAGCCACCGCAGAGGAAATCTGCGCAGCCACCACGTGGTCCACAATCCACACTTTCACACGGCACTACCGATTGGATGTGGCTCAACAATCAAAGACAAACTTTGCCACAGCAGTCCTCCGAGCAGCAAGCACAGGACACACTGACATTACCACTGCTACCCCACCCTAGACTTTTTATCACTGCTTTTGAGTAACCCATGATGTAAGGTAGGTGGAGTGCCTCAGAGACCATCCCCCACAATGGTAGTTTACTCACCTGGTAAAGGTGATTGTGGGGGAATGGCTCTCTGAGGCACTCCGCACCTCACCCATCACAACACAGTGACAATGTCAGACTATGACCTAACGAACACAAACTTTTATATACAGATTTGCCACAGAAGCTGCTCAATTGACTATGACAATAAATCTTTCAAGTTATTTCCATCCACTGACCTTCTCTGTCATCCTTGTAAACATATACGTGGGGGGAAACACAACTTTCTCTCATTTCAGGTACAGCTTTGGAACACATCGAACTGATGACTAGTGACCAGGGACATCCAGAGGGGATGTTCTTAACTTCATGTCACATGTGCATCAAGACAACCTATCCGGTGTACATGAAACCCATGATGTAAGGTAGGTGGAGTGCCTCAGAGAGCCATTCCCCCACAATCACCTTTACCAGGTGAGAAAACTACCATTCTATGATGTAGCACACACAGGGTGGGGGAGGGTATTAAAATCCACTCCTAAGTGAAACACAAGTCACAGCCATCAGAAGAGAATTCATTTACATCTCACCAAAACCTTTTTATCCATTTCATTCTGTATGTGTTTATTACAAACCAATAAAAACATTTATATTCATAAAAAGAGGTTTGTAATTTTACTAGTCTTTTAGCAGTTACTTTTCACCCCATAAGTTGTGTTTACAAAAACTCCAAAACCTTTTTTGCATGGAAATACTCTACCAGTAAAGTTCATCACATTTTGTAAGGACACATTTTTCTTCTATTGTCTCTCTGTAACCCCAGTGTTTTTTGTGTTTTTTTTTTGCAAAGCATATGAGAATTTACAACTTGTTTGCAACTTGTTGACACCAATAGATATTACAGCTTGAAGAACAGAATACATTGAGGAACAGTTTGAAAGGATGCAATGTTGAGTTGAAATGTGACACTGACTGACAAGTAATTGTAATTAAAAATAGTTGAAATAGCAGCTGAACTGCTACTGTATTTTAAAGAGCTTACACAAAAAAAACCCCACAATGACTGGTTCAGCACAGTTCTGCTTTAACAACAAAGGCCACTAGTCAACTCAGCATGGAAAGACGAGTGGGAGAAATTATCTTTAGACCAGTCACGTTCTGTTTGAGGGCATGTAACTTTCCCAATTCCCATCCCATTTAATCACTCAATGTGTGTGTATGGTCATAGCCACTGAGTGTAATGAAAGCAAGGCAGCCCTCTCTCTCCCTCCTCTCCCTCCCTCCCCATCTATGGCAGAGTCTCCATCCTGCACTGACAACCAAAATGATGGGATACCAGACAGACTCTTCATAAAAAGATCATGTAAACACATTATACTTTCATTAATCTATTGTGTGACATTGTGCTCTGCTATCCCCAATGGAGGACAGATTGGCTTATGGTATGCACACCAAGTGGATTCACTGCTACCACCACCACCGCCCCCAATTAGGGTGAGCTACCCTCCCCACCATGACTGTCCATGCCCTCTCAGACACTAGCATCATTTTCATGCTTTATGCCAACACAGCACCACCCCACCAACAAAAGAGACAGAGACACACACACCCACCACCAGATGGCAGACTAACAGACTGGCTTTTGGTCACAATATTGCATTGTGACAAGCCTCTGTACCTCATTAAGGTAGCCAGTCCCACAGAGGTCCATTCTCTCTCACACACACACACCACCACCACCACCACCACGTGTCAGACTAAGACTGGCTTTTGGTTACAAGATTGCATTGTGACAAGCCTCTACATTTGCAAGGTAGCCAGTCCCACCAAGGAACTTGGAAATGGCAAGCAATTTGCCAGCACTAAGTCAGTGAACATGGACTTGGCAAGTACCCCCACCACTGCCACAGTAACACTAAATACCCCCCCAGCATTACCTGATGGAGACTGAGCAGAGTTACAAGTGTTTGACTTTGTACCCCACCCTAGAAGGCTGCATGGAGTAAGGGTGTAAATTAATACCAAATGCCAACAGCCTTTCAGAATCCTGTCCCATGTATCCCCCGTCCACTTCAACTGGTGGTGGGGGGTGAGATGGGAATGGAGATGACCACAAGTAGAAGCAGCATGTGGCAAACCACCAGGATGCCAAACAGCTAAATGACAAAACAGAATTGTAAATAGAAGTATTGCCCTGCTGTTGGGCTGGCAGGCAGTGAAGATTTTACTCAACCTAGAATTGCAAGCAAATTAAGTAACAGACTATGGGCATACTGAAGGACATTTTGCCAAGCAGAGACAGCCAGGATTGGTGCACCCAAAAGGCATTCATAGCAAGCCACCAGATATTTTACTTCCAAGCTATTTACTCACACTAACCCAGCTTTAATACAACATTCTACTTCCAATGGGCTCCTGCTTCTGTTCTAGAGCTAGACTAATAAAACACTGCCCATTTCCCCCCAATGTTAACCCCCCCATTGCCATTTGCCATTCAAATCAGACTAGATAAAATACATTACAAGTAAGTAAGGGAACAGGCATATTACGGCAGACCTCCAGAGGACCAGCGGTATTAATCTTTCAAGACGGTAATATTTTTCCTGGCAGAACCCGGGGCTTGCAGACACTGCACAGTTTGAGATAAACAGCTGTTACAAATAAAATCAATGGCGCTAGAAACAATGTTTCCTTTTCTTCAGGGCCCAGGAACCAACACCACATGTCATTTCCTTTT
This sequence comes from Neoceratodus forsteri, assembly GCA_016271365.2. Taxonomy (NCBI): domain Eukaryota; kingdom Metazoa; phylum Chordata; order Ceratodontiformes; family Ceratodontidae; genus Neoceratodus; species Neoceratodus forsteri. The sequence continues at coordinate 22,981,864 of JADMNL010000035.1, read as the reverse complement.
TTTTTTTTTAAACCAGCACTCTACTTAATATTTAGTATTTGCACCACACTAACTGACAAAGAGCAACTACACACACACACACACACACACACACAGTATAGTAAGCACATTATCACCAACATTCAGGTGTATGAATATAAACTATACATGTGCACAGCTGTATTTCCACATGCCCACGGGTGTAGGAGAGGAATGAGGTGCAGCCGAGTGTCTCCACACTGAGGAAGTAAATCCAACGTAATGCACATTTCTGGGGTCTTAATTTCCCTTATAAGATAGGTAAAATGTCAATATACAAACCAAAAAAAATGAGGACAGCCCAGTGGCATGGAAGGGTGAGGCATCGATTGCCTTACCTCCTGTATGCCAGTGACCCATGTTTGGGGAATGAACATGGGTTGCCAGCCAGTGAGAGAGACAGATAGTGTCCTGGGGCTGCTCTCCTAGGGAGGGGTGGCCAGCTGTCTCAGCCCTTGACTACTGGATGGAGGCCTGCTGCTGGTGCAGGCACAAGCAACTTGAAGGGAGGGGTCATGATCCCACAAGGGTGCGCGCACACACACACACACACACACACACACCTGATGTGCTGTCATGGCAGTGGAACCAGGCAAAACACACTAGGTTGTCATGGGCTACATGAAGGCAATAAGGCATGCCTGCCTACATCTGGCCCATGCCATAGACCACCCTGCCCAATCTGGATGTGTGTCACCAACTGGGGGGAACGCAGCCTTCCCCTACCCAGTCCCACTGTTTGGGAATCTGTGGCATAATGGCATGGTACGGCAGGTGCCGGGTGAAGGGAAGCAGGGACAGAGCCGAGAGCCCACCAACACCACCTGTGGAGAAATACCTATATAGAAAATAAACTGAACAGTTTAAATGACCTGTGTGGTCATCTGATTGTATTGTACAAATCAGGGTACAGGATTCCCATTTCATAAGTGCATAATGTCTGTTTCTATGATGGGGGATAGGTCTTGCAGGCATCTGCAGGTTGACGGAGTGAGACAAGGGGAGGGCAAAAAAGTAAATAAACAGTATAGACTGGGCAGACAGTACAGAGCACTTGGTCAGCACCGAGAATGGTGTCTAATTTGTGGCAAGGGGCAGAAGCACTGGTAAACCCAACTTGGATTCCCACAGATCTAGGGACAGGGTCTTAAAAGAACCATATGATGCAGCAGTTAACTTGATACAAAAGAGACGAAGACTAGCTGGATGGAAGTTACTTGTCAGTTAGTTTGCATATAGCACTGTAAAGAAGGCAATAAAAACAAAGTCTCTTCTTATTTTTGGAGTGATAAAGCCATCTGCTACATCACTTCACTTAGAGAAAGAATTTTGAATGAGTCTGGCACAGCGCCATTACTGGGGAAGGATGCTACCGCCAGACATTCTAGAGTTAAATTCAGCAGGTTGCCATCTTAGACAAATGAAAACCATCATTCATCCATATAAGCCCATTTCTGGCTTTCAGGCAGCTACCATCCCACTACTTGGTTTAGTGTGCCTTTCCTGGTTCCCCATTTCCCAAGGTCCACTCCCCCCCTGGAGTTAGTCTAAGAATGCCATTCCCATTTTATTTAGTTTCTCATGGCAGGAGAAGCAGGAAGTCTCTCCCACCCTCTTTCCAGCAGTCATCCACCTTTCAGAGCTGGCAGCCCATGGATTGCCCACAGTGGCAGGGTCAGGAGAAGCAGGTCCCCCACAAAAGCATGGAGAAGCAGGGCCATCCTTTGAGAGCCAAGAGAAGCAGGGTCATTCCCTTGAGCCAGAAGGAGAAGCAGAGCCATTCTCTCTACCTCCCCTGCCAGAGCCAGGAGAAGCAGGGCCATCCCCATCCCTTTCCAGCAGGGGTTCACCTCCCACAACTGGTCCCCACGGATTGCCCACAGCAGCAGGGCTAGGAAATAGAGGTCATGCAGCCGCACCCCCACTGGAGACATTTCCAAACAAATAAAAAAAGCCACTTAATTCAAAACAAACAAACCTAAACACAAGCAGTCAGAACCTTGTCTCAGGTTCTGTGCCATGCAATAGTACCAATGCCAAACTGCCAGCTAACAATGCTCCCAAGCCCCATCCCACTACTCCTTTATTTTTCTTTTTTTTCTCACCAGACACCATGCTAGCTGCTGCTGCTTGCTCTAGTGAAGTCTTCCTTCTTCAATCTGCAGTGCTGGCATGCAAAAGCTCCCTCCTCATTGACTTCTTCTCTGATCAAGTTCAACTAGCAGAGACAATCAGTAGTCACCATCTCCCTCAGCTCCTGCGGGCGGCAGTTCTGATTTCTCTCACCCGATGGGAGTCGTGACTAAGTACAGACAGAGAAGAGTCAGATAGTCACCTCACCACAAGCCAGAACCGGGAGTCTGATGGTCCAGTCCCACTCAGACAGTCCAGGTGTACTCCAAGCATCCTCTCACTCAGGCTCAACTAGAGAGATACATTCAGTGATTTGCAGCTTCTTTCACTTCACTCTCCCAGCCAGTGACCTGTGGGTGGCGGACTCAGCACCGAGTTGGACCTGACCTGGATGAACCGACCGAGTTCCAAACACCCGACCTGTCCCCAGGCAGCCTGCTGTGTATACTAGTACATTAAACTATAAACTCAGACTATCTAAACTTAGTGGCGCCTCCCACCCATGTAGCCCGCCGCCTCCTCGGCATCTCTCTAATGAAGACAGTGACTGACTGACTGGGGAGTAGACTACTGCTTAATGCTGCACCGTCACAAGCAATACTCTTCAGGCTCCCTCTTCACCTCTACTCCAACCGCACCGCAGGTACCACGCGCCACCAACTAATAGTCAGTCTGCCCCGCAGACTCGCTTCTCCACTCCACGTCATCCACCACCATAACTTCCCAAATGCTGGCAGAGACTAGGTCATCATCAACTCCAAAACAATCGACAGTCTCTTCTAGAGAGCGAGAACTCAGTCTGAAAATGAAATAAGGTGCCTAATGCTGTGGCATTTAAAGAGCCAGCGACCAGCCCCAACTAGTCACGCCTTGATTTTTAAGAAAGCGGACCTGATTGAGATGGCAAACATATCTCAAACAGGTCCACTGTTGCACGACATTTGTTTAGACCCCACCCCTCCACCTTTAAAAAACTAAAAGGCTTAGCGGCTGTGAAAACGCAAGGAAAAACAAGAAAAGCAAACAAAAAAAAACCTACACACCAGTCGGCTCCCGCTACCCTCCCAATGATCTTCAGCACACCATGGCATGTCTGGCTTATCCATAGCTATGCCCTTGGGCCTGCCAGGTCTCCACTTGGGGTTCAGATGGCTGGAGCTCGCAGTTCCACCTCACCGTTACCGTGCGGACACTTGCTGTAATAGTGCTTCCCTCAATGGGGAGGACAGCAGCAGAGGGAGGGATCGTGATGTCAACATGCTACGTACTCATACGTTGCCAGTGGTGGTTTTCTTTGAACTGAAGACCACTGCAGCCCAACTGCTGTCATAGACAGCTCGTCCATCCATTGGTGGGTTACGGTTGCACCTGCTACATGGAGCAGTGTATTGGACAGGAGGGTCACACAGCTCCAGACAGCCGCATTATCCTAAATGTTCCGCGCATGCGCACGTTGTAACGAAGAATGACAATGGCACTGTTTATGAGCAGAGGTCCCAAAACTCCCTATGTTGAAAAATTTAGTGACGAAACTCAGAATATGACTGTGTTACAAGTGTGCTGAACTGTTTCCACACACCCTTGTAACTTAGAAAATTTTTAAAATTTTCACACCTCGTTTTCAACAGTGGCATTTTTCACACCTCCTTATGAACAGTACAGCTGTCATTTTTCACATCCTAGCTAAAATATGTTTTTGCACTCCTGCCGGAGAAATAGCACGGTTGTTGTGGGAAATCAGTGTTTGAAACAGATTAAGATTGAACGAGTGAGAGGGGGGAGTGACTGAGCCTGCAGCACTGGGAGAAACAGAACGAGACAGCGAGTGAGGGAGGGGGAGTGCACAAACTCACCGGAGCGCTGTCAGGACTGCTGCAGATTTCTTTGTGGGCAGAAAAAGGCATCAGTGCAGGCAGGGGCCCAGTAGAAAAGGCCAGCCTGCAGAGGTGGGAGAAACAGTACAAGTGAGTGAGACAGGGTGACTGAGTGAGCTCAATGGAGCTCTATCAGGACTGCTGTGGATTTTGTTGTGGGCAGAAAAGGTGCCAATGTAGGCACGAGCCCTGTCAACAAGAGGGCCGCTTGCAGCACCAGGACAAACAGAATGAGTGCATGACAGAGGAAGACTGAGCGACCTCAATGGAGCTCTGTCGGGGCAGCTACAAATTTCTTTAGGATAGACAAAGGTGCCAATGCAGCCAGGAGACCTGTACATACAATAGCCTGCGCGCCAAGAGACAAAGAACAATTGAGTGACAGCGGTAGTGAGCGAGCTCAATGGAACTCTATCAGACAGCTATGGATTTCTTTGTGTGCAGAAATGCAGCAAAGCAGGCAGGAGCCCAGTACACAAGGCCAGCTTGCAGTGCCGCAGAAACAGAATGAGTGAGTGAGAGAGGGGAGTGAGCGAGCTCAATGGAGCTGTGTCATGACTGCTTCAGATTTCTTTCTGGCCAGAACAAGCCTCCAATGCAGGCAGGAGCCCGGTACAAAAGGGCAGCCTGTAGTAGCAGGAGACACAGAACAAGCAAGTGAGGGGGGTGAGTGAGCTCAATGGAGCTCTGTTGGGACTGCTGCAGATTTGTTTGTGGGCAGAAAAAGACAGCAATGCATGCAGGGGCCCAGTACAAAAGGACAGCCTGCAGTGGCAGGAAAATCAGAATGAGCGAGTGAGAAAAGGGGAGGCAGTCAACGGAGCTCTATTGTAACTGCTGCAAATTTCTTTTGAAAGAAGAAGGTGGCAACACAGGCAGGAGTCCAATAGTAAAGGGCAGCCTGCAGCGTGGGCAGAAACAGAATGAGTGAGTGAGAAAAGGGGAGTGAGCGAGTTTAACGGAGCTTTGTCAGGACTGCTGCAGATTTCTTTGTGAGAAGAAAAAGGTGCCAACAGAGGCAGGAGCCCAGTACAAAAGGGCAGCCTCTAGCGCCAGAAGAAACAGAATGAGTGACTGACACAGGGGGAGTGAGTGACCTCAACGGAGCTCTATCAGGACAACTGTGGATTTCTTTGTGGGCAGAAAAAGGTGCCAATGCAGGGCAGGAGACCAGTACAAAAGGGCAGCCTGCAGCACCGGGAGAAACACGATGAGTGAGTGAGAGAGGGGGAGTAAGCGAGCTCAATGGAGCTCTATCGTGATTGCTGTGGATTTCTTTGTTGGCAGAAAAAGGCGGCAATGCAGGCAGGAGCCCAGTACAAAAGGCCAGCCTGCAGCGCCGGCAGAAACAGAATGAGTAAGTGAGAGAGGGGGAGTCAGCAAGCTCAACAGACCTGTTTCAGGACTGCTGCAGATTTCTTTGTGGGCAGAAAAAGCCACCAAAAGAGGCAGGAGTACAGTACAAAAGGGCAGCTTTCAGCACCAGGAGAAACAGAATGAACGAGTAAGAGGGGGGAATGAGCCACGTCAATGGAGCTCTGTCGGGACAGCTGCAGATTTGTTAGTGGGCAGGACAAGGTGCCAATGCAGGCAGGAGCCCAGTACTAAAGAGCAGCCTGCAGCACTGGGAAAAACAGACTGAGCGAGTGACAGAGGGGCAGTGAGCGAACTCACCACACCAACGCAATCAACATTTGGCATTGACAAATGCTTGTTTGGATTGCTTTCAGCTTACTTCTGTCTTAATGTTGTTTTTCTGAAGTTTTGCGGATTAATCTTGTCTTCTTTTCTGAAAAGGATTTTTTCTCTGATTCATTGAAGATATATTTAGGATTTAAAAATGCTTCTAAACTTGTTTTAAAAGTAAGATTAAACACAGCTTGAGAATAGATTTCTCTACAGTTCAAATGTATTTTAGGCCTATCTGATTTATATATTTAACACCATCTCTGCAGTAATTCCTGCAAAATGTCACAACTTGTGAGGATTGATAAGCATGTCTTGAACTAGTTGATAAGAATTCTTACCTAAATTTGAACCAAAGGTTGTGTGTGTTATTGCTATTCTACTTATTACTATTACTGAAAAGAAAATTTTATCTTTTAATTTTTTTATACTTGTAAGCCAATGAGCATAAATGCCCATTGAAGTTATCCATACAGATAGTTCCATATAACATAATGCAGTATTATTTGTCAAATATGAATAAGTAAAATAATACAACTGAAAAAGCCATGTCGAAGAAATCCTGTAATATAACACTAGAAATCCCATAACAGTATCATTCAAGTCCCATAATAGTGTCATTCAGAGCTCATAGGACTATTATTCTGAACTCTGAACAGTAGTAGTAGGAGAGTGACCTAGCATTCCAAGCTGACAAATTTGTTGTGCTGAGCAGGAGATGGCCTTTACTCTAACTTTTGTGCATCGAAACATTGCTGCTGCTAAGAAACTGCCAAACCCCTCAATAATGGCTCTCTTAAAGTGAATTTCCAAGCTGTAGGTATGGGTTTTGGCCATTGTAACCCATTACAACAGCGTAAGTCCTAATATATGAAAACAATTTTCTATTATGCCTGTTGGGAAGGGTTGTAAATCAGGTGAACCTGGAAGGGATCGTAAATCAGGTAGCTCAGTGGGTAGCTGATCCCTTCTAGTTTCTGGTTTGCCCCAACAGGCAGACATTTTATTTTTCACTTTATCTTTTTATTGAAATTCTAGAACATAAGAAAGCACACTTCTAATACAATAGAAGACTATCCTCCATGTAAGGTATAAAATATCACTTAACAAACACAGTATTTAGGGTAAACATATTGGAGAAGCCTTATATACATGTACTGATAATAAAACACAAACCTAGACAGGATGTAAGTGGAGAGCAGAAGGGTTACAATAATTAATGTATTATAGGATCAGAAATAGCAACCATGTACAAAATACATGCTAGGGCAGGCTATGGTAAGGCATTCAGTAAATTGCAAAAAATGATAAATGTGGTAATATGAAATGTTCAGTAATGGAGAGGTGAATATAAGAGAAAAGTGTGCAAGGAAAGAAAGGAGAAAAAAGCAAGGAAGAAGGGAAGGAGAAGGGAGAAAACGGAAGAAGGGAAAAAAGAGGAGAAATCTGTACACAAACGTTTCGAGAAAACCTAATCTGAGAACAAAATAAGAAGGAGGGCTAAATATCCTTAAGAATTAGGGTATAGAAGAACTAGGTTCAATGTACTTGAAGTAATCCTGCCAACATCTGTCATATACAGTGAGTCGGTTATGAGAAACATGAGATAATCGGTCTAGGGAGGCATACTGAGAGAGGCTTTGAAGAACATCTGAAAGAGAAGGCACCAGAGCTGATTTCCATTTCATAAGAATCAGACATTTGATCAGAAGAAAAAGTATGTTTAGCCATCTAAAATGTGCATGTGAGAGGAGAGAGCTATTGGGGATAAGGAAGCCTAGAAGGAATAGCTTGGAGTTAAATGGTAGTTTTTGTCCTGTTACTCCAGAGGCAAATAAACAGACTTTATGCCAAAGCTTATTAATGGGAGCGCAAGACCACAAGATATCAAGTAGATCCCCGCTGGCCAAATTGCAGCGCCAGAAATTATTAATATATAATAGGCCTGTTTGTTCAAGTGCAGAGGGGGTTCTATACCAAAGATGTAGGATTTTAGTTTGTATTAAAGAGCTTCGGGCATCTTTAAAGGTATTATGTGCAATACGCCAACAATTACTCCATTGTGCATCTGAAATATTGTAGTTAAGAAGAGTACTCCATTTATTTTTGGCCTGTATAGACTGATCAGGTAGATTATCAATATTGTCTTTGTAAATGGAGCTATTTAATTTTACTGATAAATTAGTCCAGTGCGAGATGTATGGGTTTAGAAGAGTATGCCTATACACTAAACTAGAGAGGCAGACATTTTGTGACGTCCAACCAGGAGGAGTGCAGGGACCTTCCCCATTGAACACTATGTGTCTTAGTTTCAAATCTTTTTTTTTTAAATGACAAACAACCTCTGGTACATCTGAAAGGCACTGCAAAAAATGTTGGCCCCTTTATAAGTTAAGTGTTTGCTTTCATATCTACAAGATATAGTATCATCACTTAATAAACAAACCTTTTTTTTAAAACCAAGCATTATAGATTTCAATGGGTCACGTCACGATGCTCTCCCTGGTCATACGTCATAAAATGTCTGAGCATGCAGGTGTTGCTGACAGATGGGGAAGCATAAGAGATCATTTGGCATTGAGCTTGACCCGATTTGTGATCCAGTTCCCTCAGGAGAAATAGAAAATTATCTTTCACGGATCATAGGGCTTACACTTCTGTAAGGTAATATGCTTGAAAACTCAATACATCATGAGATAAATTTTCCTTTGAAGGAAGTAGTGATAACTGAAGACAGAATCTAATTTGTAAAATTTTCTGCGAATGTGAGTACCATAAAAAAATTATTGCATTGATGCCTGGTTTACAGCTTCAGTAAATGGTGATCCCGATTCTCAAAGCTCTTGGAATGGTGCAAGGGACTTGCACCAGAGGGAATGGCACAAAGTGCCCCTTGCACCAAAATATATACTGTATTGGAGAGATTCTCAAATGCAGCCTGCATCAGCTGCAGGCTGTGAGCATCAAGGCTTGCGCCATCCTTGTCGCACAAAATGGGCTGTGGCAAGATGGTAGGGGACATGTGGAAGCTGCAAGCTGCTATATCCCCTGATTAGGTATTCTCTAAACCTTCCCAGAGCACAAACTTCTATGTGCCCTTTGATCAGGCAGGCTGGTCTAAGGGTACTTACAACATTATCCTCTGGGAGAGTTTGGCCACTTGCGCCACTCTCAGAGCCCTCCCTCAACGTGTGCTGCCATCCTACCCAATCCCCTTTTAGTGATATTAATCACAGCCCAGGTAGTCTAGCAGCCCTCCACCCCTGATGTACCCGTAAATAAAAATATTAACAAAATCATTCCTGGGTGGTCTAGCAGATCCCCACCCTATCTCTGATGTGCCGTTATATTAGAATATTAAAATCCTAATTCCCTGATGGTCTAGTGGACTCCCACTCCCCACCATGGCAGGTAGTGCCCACCATCCTGCTCCCCCATTCCAAAACAACTCCTCAGCTGCCATCGATGAAACAGCTGTAGCGGGAAAGTGGTGGCAATGACAGAGTAATAACTTCCAGTGTTCCAAGTCCTGCACAACCATCTTATCCCTTTACTCACTCCCATTCTTTCCATAGCATCTCCAGGCTTCTGTTCTTCTTCCCACTGCTCCAGACTGCAAACAGAAACCATTTATTCAATCTCCGGACTCCTCGCTGTGGACCGCAATTAATTCTGCCTACCGTGTGGAACAAGTTTTAAATGGTCCATTACTGAGCCTCCAAGCGTGGCACCAGCAAGCGCCTCATGCCTTTTAACGCACCTTGGTGTGCTCTTATCAGACCATAACCCACACCTCATCATGTCTTATTGCTGGCTTATACAATAGGGGATTAGTGATATGCCACTAAGTAAACAGTCATATTCTTACCGCATACTGATATCAGGAAGCTGATGTCTACACAGTGAGAAAACACGCCAGATAAATATACTGTGTATACATCAGCAAAAAATATCACTACTTTCCCTACATCAGCTACTCTAATAACCAAATGCTACGGCAGAAAACTGGAAATGGGAAAAAAACAGATATCACAAAAACTCTACAAGTTAACTGAAGAAAACTTAACAGTACCTATTGTATAAAACAGATATGTGATGGTAAGGGGCTTGATATGTGTAACAACTCAAGGTAAGTGAGCTTGGCAAAATCACTCTTGGCTCCTTCCTGAGCTCACTTGCTACTCGTTGAGATATTACACATATCAAACCCCTTACCATCACATAGCCCCTTAATATATGCACACATATTGAAAAGGAATGGCCCAAGGCACCCTGCTTATTATTCCCTTCTCCATGGAATTTACCATCAACTTATGGCAGCAACCAGTTTTCCACCCAAGTAGTTATTCTCTGTCCCACCCTAAGCTTCTAGTTTATTTACCAGCCTTCTATGAGGGACAGTGTTGAAGGCATTATGAAGTTCAGATAGGCCACATCCACAGCACCCCTGGTCAATCACCTTCTTCACCCAATCAAAAAATTCTATAAAACCAGAGGGCTCAGCTGGGGAGAAGGACTGTGTGTCTGAGGACTGGTCTCCTTCTCTGGGGGTACTGTGTTTGGCACAGGGAGGCTGGGTGTGCCGTGCATGCTGACACCAAAGTGTTCAGTGGGGTGGAGTGACGCTGGTCCTCATTGCAAGTCCCCACTCCCATACACTGGGAAAAAATGCCGCTGGCCACCTTGAATGAAACCTGCCCTCAGCTTCCATCACTCCCAGATTGGCCCGTTGACCTAGCCTGACATTGCGGCACCTTAGGGGTCAGTGCCGTGACCCTGCCCTGGGGGGGTAAGCCAGGGAATATCGGTGAGGTGTGACTGATTTGGGAGCAGAAGTGGGGGGGTCCATGACTGGGCTGAGGAACTGGGTGGCCAGTGGCAAGAAAAAGTGTACTAAATTAAAAAAAATTCTATTAAGTTTGTCTGGCATGACCTCCCATTTGTGAAGCCATGCTGCCTTTCTTCCCACTGTTCACTGTCTGCAAGGTGTGTTGACCACCCTTTCCTTTACTGACACAAATGAATGATGACAAGAGCTAGATAAATATTTGTTTTACTATTTCTAGTTAGTCTGATCAATATCCATGTTTAATGGCAGCATTTATCCCCATTAAATGATTAGAATGAACATTACTGTTTAAACATTTAGGTTTTTATTTATGCTTTATGGCTTCTCTGTGGAGCCGATGGGTTGCTCTAGTCCTCCCGTGGAGAGACTCGTACTCCGACATGGAATGCATTGGGTCATCATGGACTCCGTCAGCTCCCGGATGTTTTCTGCCTGGTTTCTCTCTGGCACATGAGCTGTACAATGGATGAGGCAGCTGCCCCCACCTCTGCAGAAGCAGGCAGACACCCTGAATCGGGGCCCTTTCCACATCTAGGTGACACACCAGTGCCAATGCCCAGCCACTGCCAGGTGTCAGTCCACAGCATGCCGCACTGTCCCCCCTCCCAATGAAGGAGAGCTGTCTATGGATGCTCAGTCCTTCCTCCCCCTGCAGCCCCTGAGCGACCTGAGTCCATTTCCGAACCGGGGTCCCCAGCATTGCATGCAGTGTGGTGTCCAGTGCCTTAACCCTCAGCACCACTGGGTAGGCATAATGAGCATTTTCTACCATTAACAAATGCCACATTGGTGGCAAATACATTAATGGCTATTAATCAACAACTATGTGCCAATAGACTTCATGGACAATCCATTACATGGGTGAGTAGAGATGGTCTACTTAGTGGGCTGCAGTAATGAGGGCTACTATGTATTTTGTATAGCTGATATGCAGATGGTGTGAGGTGTGGATTCTTGTCATGTGTGTTGCTGGGTAATAGGTAGAAGGGAGGAACAGAGTGCTATGGGGAGACTGAACAACATATGCCATTCAGCAGAATGATGCCCCTGACACTCTCAGGCCCATGCTACTGTCCACAATGGTTTGCACCAAAGAGTTATTCAGAGGGAGTGGAATCCCAAAGAGCCCACCACCAAAAGGGTAAGACATTACAGGGTGGACATTATGCTGAGACAACCAGCTGCCCAGGGTGTAGTGAGGCAGAAATGTTGCAGATAGAGGGTCCAACTGCCCCTGGAAGTGTGTCTGTCTCAGCATAATGCCCACCCAGGAGTATCTTATACTTAGAAAATGGGTAATATGTTGTTTTATTTAAAAAAATGAAAATAATAAAAAAAAATGTTTAAAAAGTAAATACAAAAAAGGTTTGATTTTAAAAATGAAATAGTTCCTGCACTATCTGTCACTAGGAAGAGCTGTGATTTTGTGTCTTGCTGTTACCCAGTCCCCACTGCCTTCTCTCAGGGACTGGGACAGAAACAGGAGGACTGACACACTATCTGTATAGTTTTATTTATTTCCTTCTTTTTTAAACATCTTTTCCCTCATTGCAACTTTTTGATGTTTTCTGTTGACAATTTCTGGTCCTCTCTGCCTGCTATGAAGACCAGGAGTGACTGTATGCATGGTTTGACTTTTTATTTTATTATTAGCTTTAATGAGCTTGTCCCTTGTTGCCACCTCAGCCTTTCTCTATCAGTTTTCCCAGTCTTTGCTCCTGCTCTGAGGACAGGAACTATGTGATTAAAAAGTTCCTGGTCCTTCCTGCCTGCTCTGAAGATCAGGAGTTAGTATGCATCATTTCAGCAGTGTTTTCAATGTAGCAGCTGGGTGGATCGCAGAACAGGTGATGGGGATGGAGTGTGATTTAAAATATGCCAAAAATCCCTGATGTAAAAGAGTGAAAACATATCAGAGTGAAGAATGAAGAGAGAAATTGCAAGGTGAGAAGTGAAACTTTAGGGATGGGTAAGTTTTATTTTAAAAAGGTGTCCTTTTAAACACAATGGCTCTCATATTCAAATAGACCACGAAGCACCTTGCAAATGCATGCACTGCACTTTTGCCAAACCTGGCAGCTTCAATATTCAGTTGGTTAATGCATGGTGAATCTATCTGAATATTGGTTGTATTGTTGCAGGAGTAAGTGCAGTAATCCTGCCAGCTTGGATCTGTGTTGTATATAGCCCATGAGGAATAGTGCTGCTCAAAACAGGATGGTGCCAGACCCTGTGAGTCAATGCACAGCCCAACATGTAAATCAGCCCATTGGGCATGCAAGATGCTAAGGGACATTTGAATGCCCATTATGGGTTCATTTTCAAGGGTGCAGCAGCCCCTTAACACCATTGACACTGTACCCCCAGCTCACCCATCCTTGTCACCATCAATGCTCCCTGAGTCTAACTCACTCCTTAGCCAGCTGCCTTATAAACTGTCAGTGGGTGTACATACTGTATCTCACTTACTGACAGCTCATATTGTGTCCAGCTGTGGAGGTGAATGGAGGGCTTTGTTGGTCACCGTATCGGGCTGTGATGATCTCTAGCCAACCTGGTGGGGGATGTTGGGAAGTGGTTTGTAAGCAAGCAGATCAGGTGGGAGGTTGCTGGGCCACCACTGATAACTTGCATGTGTCGAGACAGATGATGGCGTACCACTAGCCACCAGGGAGCATTTATGGTGATGGGAATGGGTGACTGAAGACACAGTAGACCACCAGGGAGTACTAAGACTGATCGGAATGGGTGATCGGGGGGACACACTAGACCACAAGACAGCATTGACAGTGAAGAGAACAGATGACTATAGGTGGGCAGCTGCAGTACAGCTGTATGCCGTTGGTGTGAGGGCACAACATTTGTGCCCCATTTAGAGCTGGTTTCTGGTGGCAATATAGCAACACTTTGGGGGCTGTTTAGCACTTCCACAAACCTCTTAAAATGCCATTGCCTTAATATGCATAGGTGAACCTTTCTTTTGCACAAGAGGTTATTTCAGTACCTGGGCACTGCTGGGTTTAGGGGGCCCTGCAGGGCCTTTGAATATGGCCCCACCCCAAGCACAAGCACAAACAAGGGTAGTGCTGGTGCAAACCACTTTAGTGCTGGTGATACCTTTTGTATATGAGGCCAATGTCCTAAACTAGCACAGTTATATTTTTCTGTTATGGAGCACTCTGGCACTCATACTTTTTCTTCAGTGTACATTATACAGAGATAAATGCACAGCTGCCAGCCTATCACAGTTAATCAAAAGCATGGACAAATAGGGAGGGGAGCTGAAAAAAGCTTCCTACTGCTCCTGTAAGAGCTCACCAAAAATGAAATGCCTCAGTTTGGCTATCCTTGGTAAATAAAGGATTAAAAATGTGGGTTCCCCAGTACAGCCTTTCTATATCGACCCCCCCAATTACATTTTCTGTAATAATTAGTGCATCTTGTAAAACTGGCCTTTATTGTTAAACTCTTTTTTATTGTGGAAAAGAACATCACATACATTACTTAGGTTCTAATGTACCAGGAAGAATCACATAATTATATATGTTAGGCATCAGACTTTAATATATTTCTTTCACTTTAAACATCTAGTCATACAGTAAGAAAAACTACAACTCCCAAAATCCATTGGGGCATCAAGAGATGCATGTGACTTAATTCCTCATGTGACTTCCTGTACTCTCCATATTTGAATCAGTTAACAGACATCTCAGAGCTGGAACAATTTCTAGCTGGATGGTTTTAAGCAGTTTGCAGGTAAAGTACTATATTTGGAGAAAAAACTTCACAGCTTTTTATCTGAGCAAATCTGGAGTAAGCTGATTGAGAAAGAGAGATTTATTTACTGCAGATATTTCAGTGTTTGTGTGTGTGGAACAGGAGAGGGAGGGAGGCTTTTTGCTTGCATTTGATAATGTATTTAGTTAAAAACATTTGCTTGTGTTTATTATATTAGTAATGCTGGAACCCATGTGCTTAATTGTTTTTGGTTCTGTTTTTAAAGCTGCAGACTGCTGCTTATAAACATATCTCCTTATATACAGTACTTGTGGAGGAATGTATATTTGATTGCATATCCTGTTTGTAAACTGATGTGAGAAAATTGTGCTTTTACATTTGATATTTAATTAGAACTTTAGCATATGTAAATCCATTACATTAAATAGTAGTGCTGAGATCAGTGTATGTGTGTTTTTTTTTTCTGAAGACTACTGCAAGTGCTGAGCTCAGTTTGAATTTTTGGAGAACTGTATGTTTTTGTGTTAGTGTCTCACATTGTATTTGCACTAGGTTGAGAGGTATGGGGTCCCTGGTTGTGGAAGGGTGACCTGGGGAGGGGTCTCAGTTGCAGAGATGGTGGTCCAGGGAGGTTCTGCTGTGGAGGAAGGTGGGTCCAGCTCCTGGAAGGATGGTCACCTGGGTGTCCAGCTCCAGGACAGGACTCAGCTGTTGGAGGCTGTTCCATTGGTAGGAATGATGGTCCCAGGGGGTCCAGCTGCAGGGAAGGTTTCTGCTGGGTGAGGCTGGTCCAGGGCATAAAAGTGTGAGCCAGCTGCAGGGAGGGTGTTTGTTGGTGGTGGGGCTAGTACAGGGATGGAAGGGAGGTCCTCCTGCAGAGTTGGTGGTCAGCTGGGTGGACTGGAATGGGGCTTGTGGTAAGTCTAGTTCTAGGTAGAGTTGTTGGCTGGGGGAGTGCTGGTCCAAGGGATTGGGGAGGGGACAGCTGTAGAAACTTGTCTCTTGGAGGGGAGGCTTGGGGTACTCCAGCTACATGGTGGTTGTCTGCCATGTGGTTGGAGGTTGGTCTGGATGCAGGGAGGTTGATCGGCTTGGGAAGAACCTGGTCTGGAGACTTTGTGATTCTGTAACTCCAGTGAGGTTGCTCATCATCAGGCTGTCGGTGTGGCTCAGTTGGTAGCACATCCGCCTCTGGACCAGAAGGTTGTGGGTTCTCGTCCCACACCGGGATTGTACTTGCACCTAAAACACTGGCATCTGAGTGTAGTATTAGGGGGGTGTTATCCTGTTGGTGTGTGCTGCCCTTAGGGATGAGATAGTAAACCGAGGTCCCTTCTACCCATCCTGGTGGATGTCCAGGTGGAAGT
Source organism: Neoceratodus forsteri (assembly GCA_016271365.2). Classification (NCBI taxonomy): domain Eukaryota; kingdom Metazoa; phylum Chordata; order Ceratodontiformes; family Ceratodontidae; genus Neoceratodus; species Neoceratodus forsteri. The sequence goes on along the minus strand of JADMNL010000035.1, from coordinate 22,966,199 downwards.
GAAAGAACCCAGGGCACTCTTTGCAAAGAGCAGGGGACATTCCTGGTGTCTTGGCCAACATTCCCCTTCCCATAAACCGGTTCATGCAATTATCCAGGCTGTGTGTGGGTGTTAACATGCGATATGGCTGCCACCACACATTGTCACTTCACTACCAGTGTAGCATTGCTTGTAAAGCACTTTGGGATAATGTGTATGTAGAAAGTACTATATAAATGCTGATTATTATTCTTCATCATGGAGAAGCTGGAGCTAGAAGGGTTGTCCAGCTGCGTGGGTGTGGTCTGGTGCCTGGAAGGAGATCTAGCAGAGATGAGGGTGGTTGGTTATGGCTCGGGAGGATGCTGATCTGGGCCTGGATGGTGGAGGTGGGGGTTGGACTGGAATTCTTAGGATATACAGTGTAATGGGAAAACTTGACTTCTCAGGATGAACTATTGACTTCCAGTAGTCAAAACAACTGTCTGTCAGTTCATCCATTAGTGTAAATATTTCCCCTCTGTAGCCCTCAACTGATAAGGCTAGTACTTTTGGCTCTGTGCTGTGCCACATGCACTCCCCTCACCATTATTTATATATATATATATATATAAAAGACAAAGAACCTCTGTTTACAAACACTGAGGCAAGGGTTACCCCAAAGGGCATTTGGCTGGGAAGCCAAGTTTCAAGAAAATACAAAATCACACATGCCCACACAATGCAAAGCATCACGGGCTGCATATGCAAATCACCACAGAATGTTATGCTGGTTCAACTTTAAGCAGAATTGCATGGTGCGAAGGCCTCTCACACAGTTTGCAAAGGGTAACCCATGCCTCAGTGTTTGTGCACAGGGTTCTTTGTCTTTTAAATAGTTTTTATTTTAATGGGTTCACTACAACATAACCAAGACAGACTGTCTTAGGGTAGCTGGTTCATTCCACTGGGGTGTCAAACAGGCGAGGCATACTGATGAGTCCTGTAGGACAAAACACGTGTCTATATCATCTGTTAGCACCTTTGCAAACTGTGTGAGAGGCCTTTCGGCACCATGCCATTCTGCTTAAAGTTGAACCAGCATAACATTCTGTGCTGATTTGCATATGTAGCCCATGATGCTTTGCATTGTGTGGGCATGTGTGATTTTGTATTATATATATATATATATATATATATATATATATGTGTAATAGATAATCCACTCTTAGGTCTGCGGTCGCGCTCTGATATACGCATACCTTGAGGTGTCTTGTACGCACGAGGCCAAGAGGCCGAGTGCGCTAACCACCCAAGGTGTGCGTATATCAGAGTGCGACTGCACACCTAAGAGTGGATTATCTATCTTATAAAATGGGAAAAATATTTGGGCAGGGGGAGGAGGTACAAAAGGTAGTCCCTGTCTGGCAGAGATAAATGTTTAATTTACAGTAGGTTATCTGGCTGATCCTGCCATAATTGCGATGGGTTTGAAGTTTAAGGTGTTATTTATCTGGTTGATTCTGCCTTGGTTTAAATAATAACGTGATGAAAATATGTATCTGGTTTATCCTGCTATTGTCAGAGTGTGTTACACTGTAATCCCTTTTAGTATTATTTCTGTACTGTAGCGTGACTGAGTAGTGTAAACTTTAATTATAGACCTGGTTGCAGACGTTCAAAAACAATTACTCATTTTTAATTTTTTGAAAGAAGCGTCCGACTGTAATGGGGCTGAGCGAGTGAGTCATTAATATCTGTATTGTAGCATGACCGAGTGGTTTTATTGGCAGTTCAGGACGTGCTGGCACAGCTTCAAAACAAGGTATTTTACTTGCAGGTACTGTGTAAATTTCTTTTTATTTTAAGATTGCTCATATTTCTAGAAAATGAAGCTGCTGACTGTACAGAGTGCAGGTAGCAAATTCTGATGGGTATTGGCACATGTCAGATTATTCTACCCTCAGTCTAAATAAAATCCTGGACCTCAGAATGACAAAGGAGAAGTCCATATAGAAATGCCTAAGTTGTATTTCTACTTTCCGTTGATTAATTTTCAGTTTTGCTGTGCTATCCCTCAAAACAACCCGAGGTAGCAAATTCTGACAGCTATTCATACATATCAGATTTTGCTACCCTCAGTCTAAATGAAACCCTGGACCACAGAATGACAAAGAAGATGTCCATATATCAATGCCCAAGCTCTATTTCAACTTTACTTTGATTAATTTTCATTTTTGCAGTGTATTGTGCAACCCATCTCAAAAAACCCCTAGGTAGCAAATTTTGACAGCTATTCGCATCTGCTGATTTTGCTACCCTCAGACTAAATAAAACCCTGGACCTCAAAATGACAAAGAAGTAGAAGCCCATATATCAATGCTCAGGCTGAATTTCAGCTTTCATTTATTAATTTTCAGTTTTGCTGTACATTGGGCACCCCATCACTCAAAACACCACCAGGTAGCAAATTCTGACGGCTATACGCAACTGTCAGATTTTGCTGTCCTCAGTCTAAACAAAACTCTGCACCCCAGAATGAAAAAGATGTCCATGCGTCAATGCCCAAGCTTTATTTCAACTTTCCTTTGATTAATTTTCAGTTTTGCTGTACACTGGGCACCCCATCCCTCATAACATGCCCAGGTACCAAATTCTGATGGTTAATCGCACCTGTCAGATTTTGCTGCCCTATGTCTAAATAAACCCTGGACAAAAGAATGACATTGGAGAAATCTGTATATCAATGCCGAAGCTGTATTTCAACATTCCTTTGATTAATTTTCAGTTTTGCTGTGTATTGGGCACCCCATCCCTCAAAAAACACCAAAGTAGCAAATTCTGATGGCTATTCGCACCTGTCAGATTTTGCTACCCTCAGTCTAAATTAAATCCTGGAACCCAGAATGACAAAGGGCATGTCCATATATCAATGCTCAAGCTGTATTTTGACTTTCTTTTGATTAATTTTCAGTTTTACTGTGTATTGGGCACCCCATCCCTCAAAACACCCCCAGGAGGCAAATTCTGATGGCTTTTCGCACCTGTCAGATTTTTATACCCTTAGTCTAAAGAAAACCCTGGACTCCAGAATGACAAAGGACAAGTCCATATATCAATGCCCAAGCTGTATTTCAAGTTTCTTTGATTAATTCTCAATGTTGCTGTGTATTGGGCACTTCATCCTCAAAACACTCCCAAGTACCAAATTTTGATTGCTATTCGTCGGTCAGATTTTTGTACCTTCATGTTTAAATAAAACCCTGCACCCCAGAATGACAAAGACAGACAATACAGATATGAATGACTCACTCGCTCAGCCCCATTACAGTCGGACGCTTCTTTCAAAAATTAAAAAATGAGTAAGGCAACTCGCTTGTTTAGCCCCCATTACTGTCAGAGACTTAAAAAAAAAATACCATAAAAACAGAGGTTATACACAGTTTAGTGAGAGATGTGTGGGGCAGCTATATACAGGACATTTTAGTTACTGCTGTGGGTGCCAGCCTGTGTGTGTTTGTGTGGCAGCCTGTGTCTGCCAGGTGTGAAGTGATCTCACTGCTGGTGAGAAGGTTCTGTGGGATGGAAAGTAGTTCAGGCGTGTGGTCGTAATGGGAGGTGTGCGGTCATTGGGAAATAATGCACAGTCATGTGATGCATTCTGTCCAATCATGTTACTGGAATTTCTATGATTTTACCACCCCATTTTATAAATATATATATAATATGTGTGTGTGTGCGTTTATGTATGTATGTGTGTGTGTGTGTGTGTGTGTGTGTGTGTGTGTATATACACACACATCCTATATATATATATGTGTGTGTGTGTGTATGTGTGTGTGCATTGTACATAGAAACATAGACTTTGACGGCAGATGAGGACTGCTTGGCCCACCCAGTCTGCCCATTTCCTACCTATTGGATAAGCTGCAGATTCTAGTTTACCAACAGCCTATTTCCTTCTACATACTAATATACTAAAGTCAGCAGAATAGACCTAATGGTCTGTCATGTCTGCTTGGTTGCCAGCCACCTAGTGGGTGCTCATTATCCAACCCCCCAGCCCCGTAGATGGTCTTCTTTGGCTTTAGTTTGCCTTGTACCTGTCCCACCCTTTCTTGAAGCCCTCCACTCTGCCCTCCTCCACTAACCTCCCGGGCAGCACATTCCATGGCTCCACCACCCTCTCAGTGAAATAATGCTTCCCCCTGTAATTTCCCCTCCAGCTTCCACTCCTGCCCCCTAGTTATCCCCCCCCAAGCCTAAACAGCTCCTTGGTTCCGCTCTCAGTTATTCCTTTTACATACTTGAAGATCCTTATCATGTCTCCCCTGTCCCTCCTTGCCTCCAGTGTGTACAGCCCAAGCTCTTCCGATTTCTCCTCATAGGGCCTCCGCTGCATTCCCTGAATCATCCTAGTCGCTCTCCTCTGGACTCTCTCCAGCAGCACTATGTCCTTCTTCAGATAACCCCCCACTATCATTGCCTTATGGCTGTTCCATGCATGCTTGAATTCCCCTACTGTTTTTGACCCCACAACCTCCTCAGGAGGATGGTTCCATGTGTCCACCACTCTCTCTGTAAAAAAATATATTTCCTTATGCTGCTCCTGAGCCATCCCCCCACTATCTTTAAATTGTGTCCCCTAGTTCTTGCACATCTCTTTTTCTGAAAGATGCTACTTTCTTGGACTTTGTTGTTTTCCTTGAGGTACTTGAAAGTTTCTATCATGCCCCCCCCTTCCTCAAGGGTATACATATTAAAGAGCAGCTGATGCCTTTGGGAAAACTTTGGAAAACATATTTTGGCACAAGTCAGTTTGTATTCATATATCTTGTACAGATTTCTCCTCTTCAGTATTTATTACTAAAGAAATTACCACAAAAAAATAAGATATTTATGCCTCAGAGTTCATCTGCCTCTATAGATTATTCCCAGCTTGAAATCATAATGCCCTGTTGTTGCATCACAGTCTGTTGCCATGGGAATAACTGTGATGTCACAAGCAGAGTATTATGACATTGGGTTGGGAAGAAGCAATAGGAACAAATAAACCCTCAAGAAACAAGTGTCTTGTTTTTGAGGCAAATTACCTCAGAAATAACTATGGGGATAAGAAATACACAGCCAGTTAGAAATATATAGGCTGCTTTGTGTCCAATTATTATGTTTTGGAAAGTTCTTCTCGAGGCGTTGGTGGCTCTTTAAGCTCTCTTAGTCTCTCCTTTATATGGCTTCTGTTGCAGACCCTGCACCATTTTAGTTGCTGTCCCCTGGACTGCCTCCATCCTGTGTCACATTCACTGCCACCACCTCACTGTTCAATACACACTACCGCCACTGCACTGTCACATGCATCACCATCTCTGTACAGTGCCATATGCCGTGCTGACTCCGTGCTGTGCCACATGCTCTGCCGACAACATGCAGTGACTGATGTATTGTCATCACTGCATTGCTGCATGCACTGCCAACTCTGTGCCATGTACACTATCCTCACCACACAGTGTCACTTGCAAAGTTTCCAGCTTGCTGTTTATATGCACAATGCCACCACTTGCTGTGCCACATGCACCACCAATTCCACACTGAGCCACTTTTACTGCTATCAGTGTTGGGTGCCATGTGCACTGGCAACTTCGCTGGAACTGCATCTGCTGTTGGTTCATTGCTGTACCTTTGCTCATTTGCCCTGGGCTGGAGGCTGGGGCATGTGTGGCATCAGTTATTTTCATCCAACCACCCTTGAAGGCCCAACTGTTGATACATGCTGTGTGGGTCAGGTGGTATCCATGTGCAGCAGAATTAAGGCCTATTATGTTAAAATTATTACATCAAAATGAAGGCCTACACTCTAAGGCTACGTCCTGGCTACCTGCTGACCTGTTCACAATGACACCCCTTTTAACCCAGGTGTTTTTTTTTTTTTTTTTTTTACTTATTCTTTATGCCCCTTCCATTGGGGTCCCTCAGTGTACCACATAAGCTGTGTTGGAAAGACCCGAGAATGCCTATCCCCATTAAGTGCTCCTCTCCAGTAACCATGCTTAGCACTGGATAACCCCCCCCAGGTGAGGCAGAGGGAACTCCCCCAATCCCTCTGGATCTCCAGGGAGCAGACACTTGGTACTGCTTCTCAGGCTCCCCCAGCCAATGGCTCTGAGGCCAGTCTGCTGGCATGACCATGGGGTATTTTCCTGTGTTTCTGGTCCCTTCCCCCTGCAAATGTCCACCCTCGAGGAGGGCCAATGAGACTAGGGCATGCTGAGACATGCCTTCGCTCAGGACCTCAGCCGACATCCACCCCTCTCATCTTTACTGCTTCCTCAACTGCACTACCACCCATGGTCACTGAGGTGGCTGAATAGCAGTGAGGGCTGCAGCCCACCTCCCAGAGAAGGGGAGCCCTGTGGGCGCACAATCCTTCTCCCTAGCCAGCCCGCCAGCAGCCCAGGCTCGCTATCGGATCCAAGTGCTGGCGCCGCAAGCAGTAGCACTACTGCTGTGCCAGCAGCCAGCCCTTTTAACCCAGTTTTAAAGCTGAGAGGTCATGTGACATTCCCAAGGTCATATCCTGAGCCAGTGACCTTGATGGAATTTGAACTGGGATCACCGGCTCATATATGTAATATTTATATTCTCCTGTAGCTCTTGTACCTCTTTGGAACTTTGTCTCTACTCTTACTTTTATTTTTTCCTTATACTAACTTTTTTTCCCCTTTATTTCTATAGGTCTGAGAGGATATTGACCCTGATAAGTATTGCTTATGTGTAACTTTCCTATTGGTCCTATTTTGTTCTTGAAGAACTATGGATCCTTTGTGACCCCATGGCTTTATTTTTTTTAACAGGTATGATTGTACATCACTCCGAGACACCCATCCCAGCCTCCTCAGTACCAAGGTAAGAGATCTCTTTTCCCTGCTAGGTTGACAAGCTATAATGATGTAGCCATAACTGTGCCTTGCATGCCTCCTGCACTCTTTGCTTTACCTATACCCATTACCCACATATCGGGTTAATGCATTTGCAGCGGAACATCAGGAATCAGAATACCGGATTCAGCAGGAATGCAACAAAATTAATATGGGTGCATTCAGGTTACCGAACAGCATTCCCTAATCCTGCTGGAAGAAATGTTTTGAACTAAAACAGATCTGTCAGTTTAAAGGGCTTTCCATCACAGTGCCAACATAAATTTGTGGGACAGCCCTGAGTAAATTTTTAAGGATGGTAAGTCTTCACCTTCCTCCCAGGTTTGGGTCATCTGCCAGGGTTTAGAAGGTCTGGCATTTCTCATTGATGAAGGCCAGCAGAAGCTGATTTTTCCACCATGGGCAGAAGTAGCCCCTTGAGTAAAACATTTTTTTTATTTTATTTATTCAGTGATTTGGAAAAGACCTTTGAGTGCAAGCTCTTTTACAAAAGTTCCACATCATAGATTGCAAAACAAAGTACAATTGGAGAAAATTAAGGTATATCACAATGAACGATGCAGCTTGGATTCAAAACTTACAGAATAACTCAAAACATAGGTACAAGTTAAATAACAAGAAAAACACTTTATGGGAAGGGGAAGCAGCCACAGAGTGCCTTGTCAGTAGTTCAGAGGGATGAGGATAACTGGCAGTGGGGTGAAGAAAGGAGGTACAATAGAGAGGTATGTACTGCAGTGGAAGTGAAGGGTGGGGGAAGAAGGGCGATGAAGGCCAGCAGAAGCTGATTTTCCACCATGGGCAGAAATAGTGGGGTGAGGGGAGGCTGAGCGGAGAAGACATGCTAAAGTAAATGGTGGGGTGTGAGGGGGCATGGTCAGGCAGCTTGCATTAGTAGTGACTGTTAGCGAAATTCATGGGACTGGGAGATGGGAAGGGGGAAGGTGGGGTGGTGAGTGCCGAAGGAGCATAATGAGAACAGATGACTGAGACAAGGCATGAGAAGGGGGAGAGGGTAACTGAGACCTGCCTAGTGCTTACTGGGGGGGGCAGAGAGAGCGGGTGTGGCTGGACTTAGGTGCAGGTGCACTTAGAATGTTGTTAGGTGCTGCTTGAGGTCTTGAATTGGGCCAGACAGTTGGTGGCCAAGAGGTACCCGGGGAGTTCATTCATTCACAGGGTGGCCCAGTAGGCAAATGCATGTTGCCCAAGTGAGGTGCAATAGAAGGGGATAGCCAAGGCCCCTCTAGTCCTCTCCTTGGTGATTTGTAACGAGTTGGCTGCCTTGATCAAATTGCCTATGCAAGGTGATGTTATACCGAATAGAGCCTTCTTCCCTAGGATGCAAGTCTGGAATTTGACTCTGTTTCTTGATGACAGCCAATCTGCATGTTTGTACAGAGTACAGGTGTGCATGCCACGCTTGGCATCCAGGATGAATCTGCAGGCTTTGTTGAGTGCAGTCTGAACCCTCTTGAGTGCTGTATCCATTGCCGCCTCACAGACCACTAGTCCATAGTCAATAGTAGATTTGATGGAGCTGTGGACTAAGAGGTGGAGGGCCCCTGGAGAGAGGTATTGTCTGTGCCTGTACAGGACACCAATCTTGGTATTGACTGTCTTGACCAGAGAGTCAATATGGTGCGCAGCCTTGAGGGTATCTATTATGACCCTCCGATACTTGAACAAGTGGACTTGTTCCAGCAGCTCACTGCATGAGTTGGAGATGATGAGGGGTGGTGCTTATTTTTTTTGTGGTGGCTGGATAAAAGCATGGCCTTTGTTTTCTTGCAGTTTAGTAGCAACTTATGACTACAGAACCAGTCCTCGAGTTTGGAGGAGGAGTTCTGCAGCTCAGATTGAGCCTGAGATGTGCTGCTGCTCAGGAGCACTGAATCGTTTGCATATCGTATGAGTTTGGTGTCACAGGCTGTGGAAAGGTCATTTAAGAAGAGGCTGAAGAGTAGGGCCCCCAGTATTGATCCCTGGGGTACCCCTAATGATACCTCTCTTGTGCTGGATACTGTTTGCCCAATTGGTGTGATAGTAGGCAAGCTTTGTCTGTGACCTGTTTGAAGAACAGTATGGCATGATGCCAGGTGGCAGAGACATGGTGCTGGGTGTTGCTGCTCCAGGTGCACTGAGGGGGTTGAGTAGGGTAACACACTGATAGTGACCCCTTGTTTATGCTAGAATGCTACCTCTGAGAGGGTGTGCAGGCTATGTGCCAAGCCTGGGTTGGCACCTGGTTCCATGCAACAACACAGAATTTGTCCAGCAGGAAATAGGTTGGCCTCTTTGTGGGGGCGGGCCAGGATTGGGAAGAATAGAGCTGTTGCTGGCATGCAGGGGCTGACTATGTAGTATCAGGGAGAACAGTCTCAACCTAAAGAACACCAGGCATATTTGGAGAGGTGAAGGGGCAGGTGCAGCAAGAGAGTGGAAGTATTTTCAGTAAGAGATGTAGGCTGCTGCTGTATCCCTGACTGTAAGGAAAATACAGCAGGAAGTGCAAGTGGCGATATCGCAAGAGTTGGGCAAGGAATAATGCACACACCTAGTATAATCATTATATTTAATATTCTCCTTGTGTCTACATGCACATGCTGTAGCTTTTCAAGCAGGAAGCTTGCTCTGTGGCCCTGGGGAGGGAGACAAGCAAGCAGGTATCTCATGGGCTTTATCCAGAATTCATAACCCACACATCAGCTTGTCATCTGCAGGACCACACACCTAGAAAGAACATAAAAAAAAAATTGTAATTCAACCAGTCCATGTAAGGGCTCACAACAGTCATACTACAGATAAGTAACACTTTCAGTTCTTATTGCCATCCACAACATGGCACCACGCTCAATGTACTTGCACCTGGAAACATTGAGGGTCATTGCCATTCTAGTCTTCTTTCTAGTTCTGTGTAATCTGCCATGTGGCAAGGTAGGTTAAAATAATCCCATGCAAAGAATGAAAGTAGCACAAACCACAATGAATCCAAGTTCGAGACACAGTTTGGTTGCAAAAAGTGCTGAGTGTTGCTTTATTTGATACAAAACAATGGAGTCAACGGCATTTGCTCAAACAAACTCAAGCAGCTGCCCTTGGCTCCATGGTTTTGTATCAAATAAAGCAACATTCTCCTCTTTTTTTGCAAATGAACATTGTGTCTCGAACTTGGATTCACTGAGGTTTGCTCTACTTTCATTCTTTGCATGGGATTTACTTCATTTGTATTTGTTGGTGCACCCTTGATCCCTAGTCATAAGTGCAAGCTACTTCCTGACTTGTAGGTCTTACTAGCTCTTACAAATATATGGTTTGATCTTACTGCTCACGCATGCTGCTTATTTACAGCAGAGCATGTGTGTGTGGTCAGTGGGTATGACAGCATGCGTGCGATTGGTGGATGAGACAGCATGCAAAGGGGTATAGAATCTTGAGGTATTACAGTGGGCGTGGTGTTATGTGGTCAGTTGGTGTGACAGCATGTATGGGGAGGCATGGGGTCATGAGGTGTGTTAGCGTGCATGATGGTATAGGTCAGTGAGTTTGACAGGGTGTATAGTGGATGATGAGTGTGATAGTATATGTGGTCATTGGGTGTGACAGCATGAATGGAGGTGCATGGTCAGTAGATGGATGTGGCAGCATAAGAACATATGAAAATAGCCAGTAGAAGAAGTTCTCTTGGTCTATTGCGTCTACTTGAATTGATGCAGGGTCCTGATCTTGTGTTTACACTAGTGACCCTGTCCCCCCCTCCTGCCCACCTAGCCCCTCTCCCTTTCCCCTGTCTTGGTCCCATAACTTCACTCTATGTTTTTACTAAGCTGTTTTGAAAGACTACACAGTCTTTGTCTCCACCACCTGTTCTGGCAGCTCATTTTAAGTAGACACCACTCATTCTGAAACAAAAAAAAAAAATTCTTCCTTACATCCTTTCTGAATCCCCCCCAATCAGTTTTAGTCTGTGTCCCATAGTGATGGCATTGTCTCTCTTACTGATGAGGCCCTCTCTTTCCTCTCTCTTTACTCCTTTCATGTACTTGAAAGTCTTTATCATATCACCCCTCTCCCTCCTCTCTTCCAGGGAGCACATCTTCAGGGCTCCTAGCCTCTCCTCATATGACCTGTCTTGTTGCCCCATGATCATTTGAGTTGCTCTCCTCTGGATCCCTCCAGCATGTTAATGTCCTTCTTAAGGTATGGATGCCAATACTCATCCCGTATTCTAGATGTGGTCTTACCAATGTCCTGTACAATGGCAAAATAACCTCACTCTGCCTGCTACTGAAACCTCTTGCATTACATCCAAGCACCCTTTTGCCTTCGCCACAGCCTTTCAGCATTGGAGTGGAATGTTTCAGGTCACTAGTAATTACCACCCTCCGGGTCCTTTTCAGAAGCTGCTTCCTGAATCTTCCTGTGTAATACTGCGTCCTTGGGTTTTTGGCCCCAATATGCATCACTTTGCACTTTTTCACATTGAACCCAAGCTGTCATATTCCTGACCATCTCTCCAGTCGTGCTAAGTCCTCCCTCAACTCTTGTATCCCCTCCTGGGTATCCACTCTCTCACAGAGTGTGGTGTCATCTTTAAACAGGCACTTCTTGCCTTGAATACCTTCTCCAATGTCTCTTATAAATATGTTAAACAATACTGGCCCCAACACTAACTCTTGTGAGACCACACTGATGCCCTTTCTTAGTGCTTGAGAACTCCCCCCTCCCCCAACTACCCTCTGTGTTTGGCCACTTACCCATTTTCAACCCATCTTACCAGTTTCTCCCCCACCCCTAGGTCCTTCAGTTTCATTATTAACCTTCTGTGTGGCACAGAATCAAAGGCCTATCAAAGTTCAGGTAAATGGTGTATTGCCTGGCATTTGTCCACTGCCCTTGTGACCCCATCAAAGAACTTATCAAGTTTATCTGATATCTGCCTGCAACAAACCCATGTTGTTTCTTATCCTGCAGACAATTTTCCTCCAAGTACCTGACTAGCCCTTCCTTCACTATGTTCTCCATGAATTTACATACTGTCAAGGTCAGGCTGACTAGTCTATAGTTGCCCAGGTCCTCCTTGGGTCCACTTTTGTGGAGTGGCACTGCATGTGCTGTTCTCCATTCTACTGGCACTATTCCCATTTATCAAGAGACCAATTGAAAAAATTCAGTGGGGCTGCCAGCTCCTCTGCCAACTCTTTTAGCATCCTGGGGTGTATTGCATCTGGACCCAAGAATTTGTCTACCCACCTTCACTCTTTCTGTCCCTATGATTCCTATTGGTACCTCCTTTCCTCCCTCCCTCCCTTATCTGGTTTGTGGTATCTGGTAAGGCCACATCTAGAGTATGGAGTTCAGTACTGGTGCCTACACCTCAAAAGTACATTATCCTGCTGAGATGATACAGAGGAGGGCTACAAAATTATAGCTGGTCAGCAGGACAAGGCATACGAGGAGAGGTTGAGGGCACTGAACATGTACTCCCTGGAAGACAGGAGAGAGAGAGAGAGAGAGGACATGATTGGGACATTCAAGTACTTGAAAGGGATAAATAATGTTGATAAGGAAAGTCTCTTTAAGCTGAGTGGCAACCATATCACAAGGGGGCACAGTCTTAAGCTGGAGGGTGGGAGGTTTAGGAGGGATGTCAGGAAGCACTTCTTCACAGAAAGGGTGGTGGACACTTGGAATGCGCTGCCGGAAGAGGTCATCTCATTAAAGACAGTGAGCAGCTTTAAGAGAGGCTGGGATAGGCATAGGGGGAAAATGAGAATCATGGGTAGGAAGGCTGGGAGAAGTGGGGAGGGAGGGCAGGGACATTAGCTCAAGCTGTGGATCCTGCAATACAAGCAGACTTGATAGACCAAATGGCCTTCATCTGCTGGCTTGTTCATATGTTCCTATTACTCCCACCCTTTCCTTTATAAAGACTGAGCAAAAGTATTCATTTAATACCTTTGCTTTTGTGCTGTCTTCTGTTACCCAACAGTCCTCCTTTTTTTCTTTCTTTTTTTAAGTCAGACGATTCCATCCTTTTTGCCCGTATTTTCCTTTGTGTAGATCCTTACTGCCCCAGCCATCCACTCCACTCAGCTGGCGAGAGATTGTTTGTTTCTCAGGGTATGGTTAAAGACTTCTGGGTCTCGAGCTGTTATGTACGCTGCCTCAATGCTGTGGAACTCTCCACCTCATCAGATACATGAGTGCCTGACTGTGGGGAGCTTCAAGACGACCTTAAAGACCGGTCTGTTCCACCTTGCTTTCGGGAATACTATATAATTGTCTTAATTTTATCGGTATGTATTCTGAGATTGGATTGTTTTATTCTATTTGTTTTAATGCATTTTTATTCATAAATTTTGAACAGTACTTTGATTATTGAAATAAATGATTATTATTATTATTATAATTATTATTTATTATAGAGAAAGAATGCCTTCTCACTTTTCTTTATTCCTCTGCTATTTGGAGCTCCTTCTGTGCTTTGGCATTCTGTACTTCCCTCCTGACTATCTTGGCTAGCCTCTGGTACTCTCTTCATTCCCCGTTGCTGTGTTTTTGTTTTTTATTTCTCGTAGGCTGCTTTTTTATCCCTTACTGCTCTGCCCACTTCCCCATAAAACTAGCATGCAGTCTTGCCCTCATCTTTATGCAGCTGCTTGTTGCCTTCTGAATGGCTTCCTTAATGGTGCCCCATATTCTGTCCACCTACATGCCCTTGTATATGCTCCCTGGGTCCTTCTCAGTCTCTCCTCTACTCTTTTGAGGTTTGCTTTCCTGAAATCTAATGCTCTGATCTTAGTGGGGATGTCCTCCTTACCCATGTCTATACTGAACCACACTGTACTCCGGTCACTCCCACCCAGGGGTTCTCTAATGTCCATCTCCTGTACATGCATGAGGGTATGGAATCCTGAGGTGTGATGGTATTCATGAGGATATGGGATTGTGAGGTGTGACAGGGTATATGACGTTATGGGTCTATTGGTGTGGTGATTTGCATGGGGTTGGTGGATATGACAGTGTAAGGGGGGCATGGGATCATGATCTCTAACAATTTTTGCCCCACCTGCAGCAAAGTAGAGGATACCATGCTAAAGGAAAGTCGCTTCTCAGGTGAGCTGCTGTGTTAGTTGTGTTTCAAGGAGATGTCACTGGAGTAACTCATGGTGGCAGTGCTGGGATTGACAGAAACTGTCTGCACTTCCAGGAAGACCTTTCTTTCACATCCGGGAAAAGGTAGAACCAGGGCCATTTATGTTATTGTTTTCATTTTTGTATGGAGAAAGTGTCCCGCAGGGTCACTTTGTGCTTTCCATGTGAACAAGAAGGGTTACTGCACTTAGGCTACACCTTTCAGCACCATGTTGTGAGGCTGGGTGGACAGTGTGTAGGATAGACATGGGGCATGACTGGTGTATGGATAACTATGGTGGGATTTCCAATGTACATCTGGTGATAGGCTGATGTTGGATGGCACCTACATTAAAGATGTGTGGATGTCGGATCTTGTTGGATGTCTCTTAATTATTCTTTTGAATCCCTCCACTGGCAGGTTTTCCCCCTAAAATGTGGTCATTGTGACACCAGTGACCTAAGCAGGTCATTGTGATACCATGCTGCATGACCATTGTGGTACCACCAGCTTAAGGCATGGAATAAAACCATTTTATTAACACTGCAAGTGCCCCATTATGCTACCACTGACACATGGTACCACAGTAATCACCTTGGTAGCTCAATGGAATTGAAACAAATCTGGATGCTGGTCTGGATGCAGGGAGGCTGGTCACCAGAGAGAAGCGGCAGGGCTGTAGGGTGGTGTAGCTCCAGGGAGTATGCCTAACTTGTGGATAGCTAGGGCAGAAAGGGTTTCAAGCTGCATGGAGGATTGTGGGCTAGAGAGGAGAGCTTGATCTGGTTCCTGGAAAGGTGATCCAGTGGGGGGGCATGGTGGCCGGCCATGTGGTGTGGTGGTTCATCCAAGCACCAGATTTTTTTTTACTGATAGTTTTTTCTGGTTTTGTGCCTGTTTTCTCCCACTCTCTAGGGCCCCAGCACACAGATATCATGTGCTTGGAGGCGCGCATGTGCACGCCTTGTGATGCCAGCTCAGCCCCTTTCCACCCCTCCCAATGGCCATCGCTGGATCTCCCAGTCAGCACCCACTTCTGTCCTCCACTGGCTGGTGGCCAGTGGCTAGGGAGCCCAGTCCCTTCTAGTAGGAGAGAGCTGCCTGCACAGCTTGATCTTGCTCCTCAGCCTCCCCACCTGGGTCACTGGCACAATGCAAGGTGAGGCACCAATGCTTCAACCCTCAGCACCATGGGACTGGCCCTCCAGGCACCAAATGATGGTGGCTGTGGTGGTCAGACCTGCATTTTTAGGGTATATAATGGAAAAATCTTGACTCTCCTAGACAAACTATTGAATACCAATAGTCATAACTATTGTTGGTTACTGTTAATCCGTTAGGGTCAATATTTTCTCTTTATAGCCATCAACTGATGAAGCTTTTCACAGCTAGAAAGAAAAGACTACAATGGCAGTACACCTGTTGCAGGCATTGTGAGCCCCGTGTGCACTTCTAAGCCAAGGTGCTGCAATACCACTGCTCCTATGTAAATAAGGCTGTCTACTCTTGAATACTTGTGCAGTGGGAAGTATTTTTGGTGGCACTGAACAACTCCCTAAGCAAAGTTGTTTACAGTTGCCAAAAACATCCACTTAATTCGGTGCATAGCTGCACCCTTCCAAAGGCTGGGGGCTGCAGCCATCCACCCTAATCTCCTGGTCCTTGTCATGGTATAACATCCTGATGATCCACTGGGTCACCCTTCCCTCGCTTTGCCCTTTTCTAAAGTATACCCTGTTAGTCCACTGCCCCTCCCCAAACAGCCCCCTTCCTACCCTCTAATTCACATCTGACAACCCTGTCCCACCCCCCTTTTCTCTAGTGTATGGCACTCTGGACAGCTAGGAACCAGGACTGGCACAGGCCTCCTATCAACTCCTGATCTTTACTTCTACCAGGGCTATAGATTGGAGGGTGGGGGGAGCCACTAGGCACCAGGGATGGCCTTAATTTTACCAAGGCCAGGGATCAAAGGGTGGTGGGGAACCTGGACACTACCGGTCCTTATCTGGCATCAATTTGATGTTTCTATGGTCATTCTTCTGAGGAGTTGGGGGAAGGGGGATCTGTCCCAAACTGCTCTATTGTGGCTTGACCTACTGCAACTGGCTCCAACCCTTTGATGTTACTAGCTCTACCTCTCAACACAGTGGCCAGGTCATTGCACTCTGCTGCCAAGGAATGAAATTATTTAAAAAAAAAAGATCCAACCATACTTACTGCTGGTGCCACCAGCCTGATTTCCCTCTGCCATTTGATCCAACTGTACAGGAACAGATTTGTCATGTATATTGTGTGGCAGTAGGGACAGCAAAAGTAGTCTTGTTGTGGCTACATGAATTTGAAATAAACTTTGTGTCTGAGTAGTATTTTATGATGTGTTTTCTTCGTTAGGTTCACTTCTTCTTGAACCACAGATAAATCCGGACATGGCATACCAAAGCAACAGGTAGGTTACCATTTGTTTGCTTTAAATTGACATAAATAGTATTTTGTTTATTGAAAAATCTTGGAAGACACTAATTGTGCTAGAATCTCTACATAGGTTCCATAGCAAAAAAGTTACAGAGAGGTACAGAGTATGCTGCTAGCTAGACTGCTAGCAACATTTACAATGAATGGAGGTGATAAGGCAGTACATTAAGCAATCTATTCTGATAGGCAAAGGGCCAGGCAACATCCAGTTGCAAACAACTGTTTCACACATAAGATGGCGACATACAGAGAACATTCCTTTACAGACAATTGTGGCACATATGGGGGGGTGTGGGGTAAGTAGGGAGGGACATACATAAGAAGGGAAGAGAAACCCACATGCTCGGTGGGTAGTGGATTGTTCAGCTAGGAGAGCCAGGGGGGAGGGGGAGAAAATCAGCCCAGTAGGACTAGTCGGCAGGTGGGACAGTGAAGGGGGAGAGTAGGAAATCAGTCCAGGGGACTTTGTTGTTAGGGTAAGCAGGGTAGGAGGGAGGGGAAGAAGAGAGGGAGCAGAGGGTGGGGTGTCAGGGTGATGAAAGGAAGGAGGCAGAGGTAGCAGATGAGTAAAGATTAGACGGGGTGGACATGTGGAGGGTATGTACGGAGATGAGGGAGAAGTGGTGGAGATATTGGGGCAGAAGGAGGGGGAGGGGTGAGTAGGAGTGGGGACAGAGGAGGTACAGAGGGTAGGCAAGAGAGCCAGGGGAGAGATGTGTGAGGGACATGGGAGCCAGGTAGGTGAGAAGAGAAGTGGGAGAAGGTAGTGGGGCTATTGGAGGATGAAGTGCAGCAAGTCAGTGGGAAGGAGAGGTTATGGAAGGTTAGCAGAAGCAGTCTCAGCTAGCATTAGTAACTAAATGTTGCTGCAACTTCTTCTTAAATGAGCCCAGAGTAGTGGTTGCAGTTACTTCATTACTGAGGGAGTTGAACCAGAGTGGAGCTCTATGTGCAAATGACCTTTGTTTTTAGGGAGGTACAACAACGAGGAATCCTAAAGAACTGACACTCTGCACTTCTATTTGTCAGTGGGCTGTTTGTGAGAGAGCTGCCTTGAAACTGTGTGCTGCTATCTGGACTGTAAGGCTTTCAACACAGTGCCCTTCAGGACAGCGAGTAAGGAATGAGCAGCCTAGGGGGATCCAAAGTGGTGAATTTAAAAAAACCTGGTTTAATGAGACAGCCCTTCAGCTCGGTGGTAGTGCTACAGCCCGAGGCACAGATCACCTGAGTTCAAGAATGAGCTCACATTGTCGGGGGCTCACTGTGGGGGGAGGAAGAGGATCAAGTGATCTAGGAGATGCTCTCCTCCAGGGAGGAAGGACTTCCAGCTCTGTTGTTGTACTGCCAACTGAGTAACCACAAGTTAGTAGTGCAGTTGGGAGCAACTCATGGGTGGGAAGATGTTGGCTGGTGCTTCTCCATGCACATCTGTGCACGTGCTTGTGCACCCCTGCTGCTCACGTCCTAGGGGATGGAAGAACATGTGAGACTATTCTGGCTACCTAGGCAGCTCCTCCACATACTGGATTCATTCTACAGTGGAGCAAGTCCTGGTAGATGCCAGTGTGATGGTGCTGTAGTGCAAAAGGGAGCCGATCAGAGATGCAGGTGAAAAAACAAAGTAGTAGGTGAGAGGGAAAAACTGGTTAACAGGTGGCAGAGGGTGATGGTTTCCATTGCAGTGATGGACCAGTGAGCAGCAAGGCTCAGTACTAGGACTGGTTTTCTTCAGTGTCTTCACAAGTGAGACTGCAGAAAAATTGGCAGAGAAGGTAATGCCTTTTTGCAGACAACCATACCAAAATGTGTAAGGTGGGCACTTAGAAGGGAGCAGAGAGAGTGCACCTGGCTCTTGGAGAAACTAGAGGAGTGGTCAAGATCATGGCAGTTGGCGTTCAATGCCAGAAAGTTCAGAATTGCGCACCTAGAGCATAGGACTCCAGAAGCTGCTTTATAGGGTTGAGGGGTGGTACTGATGGTCACTAAACAGGAATGGAACCTTGGGGGTTATTACATGATCTTAAAGTTGCAGAGCTGTGTTACAAAGCAGTGGGTAATATTAGCAGGATGTGGGGGTGCATAGCTAGGGATACCTTCAACAGGAGGAGGAAGGTGGTGGTGGTAGTGGTGGTGTTGCAGGTGTATCACTCATTAGTAAGACCCAGAAACCACAGAGTAGAGGCAGTTCAAAGAGTAGCTAAATGATGCAATGAGTTGCACCAAAAGCCCCATGAGGATAGACTGTGGGTTCTCAACATGTACACCCTAAAGAGAGGAGCTCAACAGGGGACATGATGGAGACCCACATGTACCTAACAAGGGTAAACTGGGTGTTAAGGGATTCCTTGAAATGAAAAAGACCACCTGGATCAGGGACATGTGATGAAGCTTTGGTGGGTAAGAGGATGTGAGGAATTACTTCACTGAAAGGATAGTAGACACTTGGAACAGACTGACAGCAGTAGTGGTGGAGGTGAACAAAACAGTGGGGGCTTAGGCACATGTGGCATAGACATAGGGGATATCTGTAAATAAGCAGGGAAGTGGGAGGGTCACAAGACCATTTAGGATTTGCAGGGAAGGACTTGACAGAGAACATCTGGGCAGACTAGGTGGGCCAAGTCGTTCTTTTTCTGGTGATCAATTTCGTGTTTCTGTGGGTTAGTAACACTGCTTTTTTTTTTTTTTTAACAGCTGTCATTGTTTTTCTTTTTGTTTTATTTTAAAATAACATAATTGTTCTGCTTTTTTGTTACCTACAGTTTAGTTACTGGTGGTTGAGGAGAGAGCAGAGTGCTGGGGGTGGTAGTGGCAGTTGTTAAAGCTTTGAGGGAAACCCAAGTGGAACAGAGTCCTTTGTGGAGTTTGTAAGTAGGCAGCTTTTTGAATAAATGTTTGTCTACTTTGTAGTGAGATCAGAAACCAAAGCAGAAGTGTGAGAAAGGGAGCGAGGGGTCATCACAAGCAGGGTTTGAGCTTGCAGTTTTGGAAAAAAACGGACAGTTTTCTAAATGTCGGAGAGGGATCTGGTGGCAGTTGTAGCAAGGTTGGGAAACCAAGGAGGGATTTTCACTTGTCCAATTTTCAAAGAAGATGTTTATAAAAAAAAAAAAGGTGTCTACTTTGTATATCAAGAGGTGCGGAGAGGACCGAGTGCAGCATGCAGAGGAGTATGACAGCTGGAGCAGTTTGGAGCAGCCAGTTGAACAAAGCTTGGATGATAAAGGCAACAAAAAATATATACCCCCAAAAAAAACTGTTAACAGAAAAAAATTACTACTGCATGGTAGTAGGGAGAATAGTTAGAAGTACTGATGACTAAGTGGCAGGTGGTGTGGGTGAGGGATGGGCTAACTGAACACTGCAAGAAACAAAACTAAAGGTGAGATACTGGTATGTAGTGCCAGACAGTGGGGGTGGGGTTGTCTGACAGTCTACTGTGTACATTACTGGAGGATAACATAGTAATAAATGTACGATTCTGCATTCATACACAGTTACACAGATAAAGGGATTTATCACACCCATTTATGTATACCCGTTGCATAAACGATTTATATTTATAGCATGTCGGGGCTCTCTGTTTTCTGCTGTGTTTTTAATTATGGTCTCTCCTGGACCTTATGCTGTTCTCTTCCTCTATTCACCCAATCCTTTGGTTGGCTCCTGGTGCTCTGATATTAGCTGCTGTGTAGCTCTATTGTATGCAGTGCTTGCTGTTTCCATGCTCCCCCGAGGGAGCCCACCTGCCTGCCTCCCACCCTCAGCTACTTTTAAGTTCATTACAGGCATTGGCCTGCAGCTGCAGTGCAGCTTGTCCTTTATGGCCTCATCCTGTGTGTTTGCTTTCTCAGTCCATTTCTTCCAGGCCCCTCTGAGCACCTACAGTCTGCCACCATGTGACTTAGCTGGTGGTTCCTGCCACCTACTGCTGACTGCCCACCCTCTGGGCACCTACAGTCTGCCACCATGTGACTTAGCTGGTGGTTCCTGCCACCTACTGCTGACTGCTCACCCTCTGGGCACCTACAGTCTGCCACCATGTGACTTAGCTGGCAGTTCCTGCCACCTACTGCTGACTGCCCCCCCTCTGGGCACCTACAGTCTGCCACCATGTGACTTAGCTGGCGGTTCCTGCCACCTACTGCTGACTGCCCACCCTCTGGACCCTCTTAACCAGCCCCTTGAGGGCTCTTTACATAGCCACTTTGTGGCTGAGGGAGGCATATTTGCCCCAACCTTCTCCCCCTCCCCAAAATCTCCATCTTCTTCGCCACCCACATGGAGCAGGCTACAGCCTGAACTCTGTGTGGGCTGTGAGTTGGAAGTGCCTGCCAGCACTGTCACTGTTGTGCAGTAGTGCTAAACTGATGGCTGCATAGCAACATGCACAGCATTTCTGGTCAGCAGTTTTCTGACCAACCTTTCTGCCTTCTACATATCAGGGCTCAGGCCCCCCACCACACACTAGATACCAGGGAAAGGTTAAACAGAATAACCACAAAAAAAACACCATTGGCACTGGCCATGAGGCAGTTGGCTTACAACAACACCAGGGATATACCAACACTGGCCTCCTAGGACAACTCAAGACCCCTCAATCATAAGTGTTCCCTTTTTAAATAATGCAGGGACCACTAGCCCAGGAGCATCCCTACTAGCCCATTAGAGCTACTGCTTAAATCTGCTGGCCACCAGCAGGCCACATGGGGCGCTAAGGGGGTTTTGTTGAGCCTCCAATATAAAACTCCCCTTCTTTTACTCCATTGCTGTACTGTACCCCCTTATTTTGTTTATTTTTTTGGTATACTTTTTGGTCATGGACACCCAAGCGCTTGGACCCCACTGCTCCTCTGCACCCATTCTGTCCCTTGCTACTATATGTTCTCTGTACTAATCTATTTTTTCTCTTTAATTCTACAGGTCTGGCCAGACTGTATATCAATCAGATAAGTATCTTAATTTAATTTTACCATCTCCCAATCTCTCCTCTAGGACCTCTGACCTGTTGTGTCTTCTCAACCTTCTCTGTTCTTCCCTTTCAGGTTCTACCAGAATTCCTCAAACTGAGGACACCCTAACTCTGGATTCCCTGACTCTGATGGGGCAGGTAAGTTCTAATTTAATTACCAAACTGCCCTGTAAGGTGAGGGGTATATAACAAGGTACCCACACCTTTGTGATGTGTAGCAACTTGATTTGTGCATTTTTTGGCTTGGAGAAAAGATCTATTTTCAGCATTTTCCCTACCTGATGTTTGTTGGAGGTCTCCACTAAACCGATACAACCTTGCTTACTTATGACATTTTATAGTAGAAGGCTCCAAGGTGGTATGGCTGTAGGCACAGATAGAGAATACTGTACCGCACTCCATGCTGAACAAACTGTTAACCTTACACTGACTGAGGTTAGTGACATCGTGAGCATGAGACTTGAGTGCCCTCATGATGTCACTAACCTCACGAGGTGCGAGGTTACCAATGCATTCTGCAAGGAGACTGGTTCACTATGTGTAATGATATGAGCAGGCTGTTTCTAAAACATACAGGTGATGGGCAAACACTTTCATGAGTGCTGATTTCAAAACAGCACCCAGTACTTGAAAGTTATTTTTTACTGGTTACCATTTTGAAACGTGCACTGTTGAGAGAGTTTGCCTGTTACCTGTTCTAATCTAGGCCCTGTGTCTGGTTTGCTGGAGCATGTGTGATTAGGGCAGCTGTTCCGAGAAGTCATTCATGTTCTAAATGGTGAGTTATTTTCACTGAACATTCCTAAAAGGTGGATTACTGGTTTAAGAAACCACTGCAGAAATTGGCTTTATATTGATATTCAGGCCCAGTCGCCACCCCCCAACCCATGGCATATGACCACCTGCTCTATTAGTGAGATGCTCAATACAGCAGGAAGGTGCCAGTGAGTGAGAGGGAGTGTCCAGAGTGGTTAGTGTCATTGATAAGGCTAGGAAGATCGATTTAAGCATAGCTTCATGAATTACACACACTCTTCTGATCATACACCCTGTTACACTCTGTCAATCAGCTTGTGGACTGAAAGAGCTGGTGGCTGAATGTCCTGTGGGTTGGAGGGGCAGGTTATCCTGGATATCTTGCTACATGTTGCCCCCAAATCATGGCTTGGGGTTCAGTAGGTGACCTAGCATATATAAATAATGATGATCTGGGGTAGGGGGTTGACTGGTGGAGGCTTTTAAAATGCAAAGTATACAATTTTTGTTATCTGTGTGGCAGAACAGGGAAGATGTGGTGGTGTAAGTGGAAAGTGTGACCTAGGGACTAGCTTTTGTCACCTAGGAAAGGACAGGTCTTTTAAATTAATTCCTTGTATGAGTACCATGAATAGTGAGAAATACTTGGGATGCTAGTTGGGATTTTGTGATATTTGGAATTATTATTCGGGATGTGCCCACCATGCCTGCTGGTATTTTGAAATCTATATATTTACTGTTGCTCACATTTACAAACATTTTCTAATTTTGGTTCTGTTTTACGGTGCTGACCAGATGTTGTCCCCATAACTATTTATTTATTTATTCATTGACCGATTTATAGAACTTTGTTAACTGGGCTGGCTCACTGAGACTAGCGCCCCATTTTCAGGAGCAGCCCAGAGTTATTTACAGTCCATTCATAAACAAGTACAATTATACAGTTTTATGTGGTAGCAGAGATAGTACATGGCTAGGTATTCACTAAAAACAATAAATCGTTGAGTATTGTTGCACAAAAAAAGGGACATTCAAAGATACAGCTAAGCTTGTTTTTTGTGAAAAGAAATCATAATGGATTATTTATGCCTTACAATTGGCTGCACATGCAGTGAAATATGTAAATCAGCAGGTTCTGGTTACAGTTGAATTTCTTTATAGGAAGATTGAATTTATACTGAAAATGCATTAAATCCATGGATAATGCATTTTACAGTGTAAATAGAATCTTTCTAAAATGAAATCCAAATACAAGCAAAACATGCTCATTTACATATTGCATTGCATATGCAGCCAAGTATAAGCCATAGGTAATTCATTCGGAGTTCTTTTGGCTTAAAACAAAAACCATTTATTTTACATTTATTACAAATCCAAAGTAATACAGGATTAAAAATTTGCACATTTACCTTCAAATAAAGCCAAAAATAAGTACAAATAAATCCATTCAAAAGAAGCATTTTTTTTTGCATTTTTTTACAGCCAAAAATAATAGGATTGAAAATTAGCATATTTCATTGTGTATACAGCCAAAAGTAAGCGACTCATAAGATAAGAAATTACCACTAGAACTTCTGTGGAATAAATGCAATTTCTAGTGAATTTAATGGGAATTTAAATCTTAAGAAAAAGGTAAAAGTAAGCAAGTGTCAGGCCACACTTTTTGGTAAGGTACCTACATAGAACACTCACAGAAACAGAGCCCTTTACACATTTACTCACCCACACCAAAAATAAAATAGTGATGGAAACACAGGCCCTAGTTCACAGCTTTGAATGGCATCCACAGGAAGTTTGTACCCCTTAAAACAAATACACACACACACACACACACACACACACACACACAGACACACAGTTGCACAACAAACTCACCTGTTTTGTTTGAGTGGCTGTGGGCCTCCTACCTCAGTACCTTAATATCACGGTGTCTGTCTCTCTCTCCCTGCTGCCCAGTCTGCCTCCCTGAAGCCTGGCATGTCACTCTCTGTCAAACTCAAGAGACAGTGTCGGAGTTAGTGGGACGTCTGAGTGGCTGACAATGGATACGGTGGGTTGGCACTTGCTCTTCACTTTCTTTCCCTCGCTTATTCAGTCTCAAGTCTGTTGGCTGTCCTTGGTCCTGCCATAAGAGAGTGAGCGGGGTTACTATCGGTCATTCACCGATCGGAGTCACACTTGCCGAGAGCCTGCCTGTTCCAATCACTTTAATGTTAGTTACTGTCAATCCCCCATCCCGCAACCTTTGTACTACCACCTGTTCATTTTAACGTCCGAACAATTTCCTGGCCAGATTGCCCCATTGCACTGTCCTGTTCATCTCATTGCAAAAAAAATATAATATTCAACTAGGAGAGGGAGAGAAATCCACAGGTCACCTTTTCAGCATTCGGTGTTCTGCCCAATTTTCACTCGCCATGTTGCCATGCAATGTTGCAGCCACTCTTGTCCTGCAAGAGAGTGACAAGACAGCCCGAAGGAGGGTGAAACATCGGACATGCCTGACATATTTTTTCTTGCAGGCACAGGAGTTGGCATGCAGTCGTGAAGGGCTACAGTATGAAAAGTCATCAGACCTCACAAAATTCTGAACTGATCCTGAGGGAATGTGCAGGCATATTTCCCCCATGGATATGTAATACTCTTAATAAATTGAGTAATCTGTGCACAGCTTCCTGTACAATGCATGCAGCAGAGAATAGCCCCGATTCCCAAGGTGTTACTCTCCAGATAAATTAAAAAAAAGAAGCATTAGACCTACAAGATCATTACACATTGATTTAAAAAAATGAAATAGCACA
This sequence comes from Neoceratodus forsteri, assembly GCA_016271365.2. NCBI lineage: Eukaryota > Metazoa > Chordata > Ceratodontiformes > Ceratodontidae > Neoceratodus > Neoceratodus forsteri. Next base: position 22,941,161 of record JADMNL010000035.1, on the reverse strand, counting down.
CAGGGCAGCTGCAACAATCAGTGACCGGCAGCTTGCAGGCTGCACTATTCAGACCAACACAGAGATGAATGGCTGATGCTGCGATGACGCAGAGCCCTAATTGCGGCAGTCAAATCGTTTCAAGTTGGCAGCACTCTGGAGAACCAGTGTCATCAGGACAGTGAGGCTGCATTGGTTAAATACTGCCAAGCCCACAAATGCAATGCCGGCATTGGCCACCACAGTGCCGCACCTCCACAACCCGCTTCTCATCTAAGCTGCCACATAATGTTTCTTGCGTATGCATGCAAGCAAATATAAAAATGTCTCAAAACCATGCTTTTTGAATCCAAATTGCACATAGTTTTTTTTTGCTTATGTTTTTACTGATTATTTACTTTAAGTAGTGGTTTCTGTTTTGTCAGTTTGTGAAGCAGTGGTATGGGAGAGGGTAAGAGTACTGTAAGAAACGCAGCCCAGAAATACCTGGAGCTTTTTTGTCTAAGCAGGAGATTTGTGTTGTATTTTGTTTTTCTGATCTTTCTTGTTCATCATTTTTGATCTGTTGTGAGTAATTTCTCATTTTTAAGGCTGCAGTAGGTGAAGCCTGCAGACATTTTGTATGTACAAAAGGAGTGATGTCATGTTTTCTGTCCGTGGAACAGACTGAAGGTGTAAATAGTCTCCTCCACCTTACCCTCCTCCAAGCAATGTTTTCCACCCTCAAATAAATATGCTTTCATGTTATGATTGCAAGGTACTATTTTCTTTCTTAAATGGGTGGTACAAGAACTGGAACCTGAGTAGTGGGAGGCAGCATTTGTTTTTTTGTTTTTTTGGAATAAGATCCACCCCACCTCCACCAGAGAAGCTCCTAAAGATCCATGCCCACTTTTATTTTGATTCATGTGGGAGGGGCATGAGGTGGCTCTATCATGCTGGAACAAGACACACTAGTTTGGGACCTGTATCAAGCAACAGAACAAGTCTGTCAAGTTGTGGAGTCCCTGCATTTTATTAAGGACTAGGAGAACAGACAATATTTAATGCCTTCAAACTGACTTAAAAACCCTTGGAACAAATAATTATCAGAGCCACCTAGGGCCTCAGAAGGAAAACGTAATTAAGGAGTTAAACTACAGCTCCCAAGGAAAACAATAGACACAGTGTTCTAATTTACAGTAAGTTGAAAGAGCCACAGGTTTTTCTTAAACATTTATATACTAAAAACATAGGTTGGGATATTCAAAGCAGTTGTGCATTGCACAACTGTGGAAATGCACCATGGGGGGATATTCAGCGGGAGCTAGTGTGCAGCACAAGTAGCAGTGCGCCAATGTGCAACCATAATGAATGCATGTGCAAAGGTAGGGGGCGTGCCTATGAATATGCGTCACAGTGCGATATTCAACCCTTGGCCCATGGCGCAAGTGTGAAGCAACGTCCAGATGCGCCGAGCAGACTTGAGCCTATAAATACAGAGTGCAAGCAGTGGGACAGCACTTGAGAGAGAGAGAGAGGGGGGAGAGAGAGAGACCAGACTGTGGAGGGAGGGGACAGAAGGAAAAGGAGGCAGAGCATGTAAGGGGTGTAACAGGCAGCCACAGGGGTGTGGGACAGGCGGCAGTGGAGTGCAAGCCAGGGACAGGGAAGTAAGAGAGAGCCAGACAGAGTGGAAGGTATTGCCCCACGGTGGCAAGCAGACCACAGGAGCCGACCACCCAGGAAGAGACAGAACAGCAGGGGCCATGGCCACCACAGCCTTCCAGATGGAGTCTGTAATGAGGGGTGTGGGGAGGCAGGAGGAAGAGCGATGTGGCCATGGAAGGTCCCATTGGTGATATGCCCAGAACAGATGGTAACGTGCCTGCATCAGTTTTGAGAACCACTCCGATACAGAGATTGTGGGCTGGTATCACCTGAACCAGGTGATTCTAAGGCAGTTCTGTGAGCTGTGCAGTGAGGAGATGCAGCCACCCACTAGATGGAGCCACACCCTGATAGTGGAGACGAAGGTGACAGCCGTCATGTGCCTGCTTGCCACGGGCACCTTCCAGAGACCAACAGGGGACACCACAGGCATAACCAAGTTGGCCATGTCATGCCTCCTCACACAATTCCTCAACACCCTGCTGCCACATGCTGCAGAATACATCCAGTTCCCCAGCACACAGACAGAGCATACAGCAACCATGCAGGACTTCCAAAGGGTAGCACAGATGCCTGGCATGCTTGGGGCCATTGACTGCATTCATATGGGCATCTGCATGCCACCAGGCCCTGAGGGCATAGCATGCATCAACAGGAAGGGCTACCCCAGTGTCAACTGCCAGGTGGTGTGCGATACCAGGGGGACATAACCAATGTCTGTGCTACACACCCTGGGAGTGCACATGATTCATTCATTCATTCATTCATTCATTCATTCATTCATTCGTTTATTCATTCATCTGGCACAGCTCTGCACTGTGCCACAGGTTTGAGCATGGGAACATCCCTGCAGGCCACCTAGTGGGTGAGTATGGGATGGCCATGGGGAGCTGCGAACAGCAGGGCATGGGTAGGCGCAGGGCGGGAGTGCTGTGGGGCACCAGGGATGGGCAAGGGGCACAGTGACATAGGAAACTAGGCTAACCATGTATCTGTTCACACAGGTGACAGTGGCTATCCACTCAAGTCCTGGCTGCTCACCCCCTACCGGTGCCTGTTGTCCACAGCAGAGGACCATTACAGTGAGGCACATGCCAGCACCGGAACATCATTGAGCATGTGTTTGGAATGCTGAAGGCATTATTCTGTTGCCTTGACAGGTCTGGCGGTGCCCTACAGTACAGCCTTTTAAAAGCCTGTGGCCTATTCCTGGCCTGCGCATACTGCACAACATGGCCATTGACCATGGGATAGCTGTTGAGGCTGAAGAGGGGGACAGCAGTGGAGACAATGAGGGCAATGGGCTAGGGGCAGTCGCAGCCCCCGTGGAGGGATCCTGGCTCAACACGCCCAGCACCGGGACACAATTGCACAGGAGCACTTCGCACATGAGGTGGGTGGATAAACCCATGCAGTGGCCAGACACAATGGTACGGCACACCGGGCATGGGCAGGCATGGAAATGGGCATGCACACACAGAGGCATGGGGTAGGGGGTGGGGTGGCAGTGTCACACAGCCACACACAACAGCACGCAGCACCATACAGCAACACACACACACACACACACACACACACACTAACACACACCGGGGCCAGCATCGTCTGGATCAGATGCAAGACACTGGTGCACAGGCACAACCAGTGCTGTGCTGCTCTCATCATGCACATGCCACACAGGCCAGCAGCTGGGCAGGTGACACAGGCAGTGTGCGGCATGACACACAGTTGCCATGACTGTGGCATGCATCCACACACATCACCCATGTACACACAGGGCAGTGGCAGCAGACTACAGACAGGGTGGCATGCACATCAGGTCTGCTGGGCAGAACCATGACCACCGCATACACGGGGGTGGTCACACCAGAACTGTTCGGCAGCCAATGGCTGCTCAATGGCCACGGGGGTGTATGCAACTTCCCCTCAGGGGTTGAACTGCAGGAACGCAACCAGATTTGCGGAGGGGTGTGTAGGCACCAAAACAGGCCCACCCCAGGCATTCCTGGGATGCTTACAGCAGAGCCCAGTGTTGACATGGAGTGAGTCACTTGACACTGGGTCCATGGGGTGGACAGTGCACTCCGTGGTGTCTGTGGCTGGCAGCCAGCAGTGCAAGGCCAACTGAGATCGATTTCAATGCGATCCAGGGAGCTGTCCTGTCCTCCGCAGGGAGCTGTATACCCTCCAGGACCAGCGCTGTGTCCCTCTCACACAGCTTGGCTGCCTGGTGCACCTCTGTGTTAGGTGCATGCACCCGAGCTATGAGCAGCACCTGCTGTTCCATGGAGGCCCGCAGCAATCGGGTGTGTTCTGACAATGGGTCAGCATCCAGGGGAGCATGGGCATGCTGCGGTCCCACCAGTGGTGTACGACCATGCTGCACTGCCCCCAGCTTAGGTAGGCACTGTACAGCAGGGTTCTCATGGGGGAGGTCACTGTCTGGTGCCCCAGTGATGGACTCTGCATCCAGCTGCCCAGCATCCCCAGCCATCTGCTGCTGCTGCCCCTCCGGCCCCTGTACATTGGCCAACACCTGAGCAGATGCACCACCACCACCACATGGCACTGCAGTGGCTGTGCACATGGTGGCACCAGAGGTGGCGGCGGTCAGCTGTTCCACCACTCGACAGGCCACTGGCCATGCGGCCAGTGATGGTAGTAGGTATGCATGTCTCCACCACGATATCACCCATGCTGTCCAGGATGATGGTTATGTCATCATCAGTGTCAGACCCTGCCCCAATCTGTGTCTCCATGCAGAGTACACCATGGCTGGCATCCTGCTGGAACACAGCCTGGGCCTCATCCGACACCAAGCCCAGGACATCCGACTGGACGACGGTGGTGTGCTGTAGATGATCGGGCCCCCAGATGCCCATGGAGGTGGATGGCTGGTCCTCCAGGGCTGGGCCTGCCCCCACAGCTGCTGCTGGTGCCCCTGCCACTGCATGCTGACGTGCCAGTGCTGTAAGAGAAAACAGATGTGTTAGTGCTGCAATACTGGCAGTCCCCCCCAGGGCATGGTATATGCACCATGCAGTGATGGGCTCCCTTCTGTCTGGAAGCCACCACCCAGCACACCCTCAATGGTGCTGCAATGCATGGTGGCCACCACCAGTTCCTCTTGCGCTGTGAGCTGTGACACAGCAGCATGGCCCCACCAATGGCTGTTCTGGCTACCCGTATGGCCGCCCACCTCTTCTTTAATGTGGCATTTATCAGTGCCCACCTTCTTCCTGCACTCCTGTACAGACTGCTGGTGGCTGCCCTGCAGGTTCACAGCCACTGCCACCTCCACTCAGGCCACAGCCCTGGCCTGTGGTGTGCCAGTGGCACCACTCAGCAGTTGCTCTCTGTCTAGGTAGACCTCAAACAGGGCATTGGCCTCTGCCTTCACAAAGTTGGGCCTGCACTTGCAGGCAGGCCCATGCTCCTCATTCTCCTCATGCTCGGACATGTTGCTACCTGTGGACAAGGACATGTGTGTCACTGGCTGCAGCTGCCCACCCCATCCACCCTTCTGTGCTGGCTGGTCCCACAGTATGTGCAACTTACCTCAGATGGTTGCAATACTGGTCCATGACTTGTGCTGTTGTGCAGCACCTTTATAGTGCATCACATGTAAATGAGCAGTGGTGCATCGGTAATGACATGCTAATTTCCCCAGTGCACCACTCATTGGCTGATGAGCTCATTAACATGTGGTGGCTGAATATCGTGCACTTGCTCGTTGTGCAATGGATTTGCTCTAGCACATGTCGTGGCACAATGCCCTGACATGCGCAGTGCGATGCCCACAGTACGCACGCGTTGTGGCCTGTGCCACCACCTATCGCACACTGTGCACACAGAGAGCTATAGGGGCCATGGCAAACTATGTGTCATGGCCTCTAATGCACTCTGGCGCACTGTGTGCCAGGTGACCTCTGACCCCTGATCTGACCATATGCCCCTTGGGACAACACCACCACGTGTCGGGTGGGCCACAGCCATGCTGCGCATCAACAATGATGCGTGTTTGCATACGTGGTGCATGCCTACACAATGTGCACATCCCACGTTATGTTCTGCACTTCAGCTAGTCACGGCCTTTTGAACCAGCACCTCAATTAGAGAGCATGGCGTGGTGAGGGTGCGACGGCATGGAATTGTTCAGACCTGGAGCTGGTCAACCTTGTGGCCCATGTGCAGCCGCATGCACCTGGTCTGTTTGGGAAGGAGCCCCTGAAGCAGGCTAGAACAAAGATACATAGATACATAGACAGTGTCGGCAGATAAGGGCCTATGGCCCACCCAGTCTGCCCATTTAAGATCTAGTAGGTGATTGCTGCTGGCCTGGTTCGGGACACCGGGGTGCCACGGACCAGTGAGCAATGCCGTCACCGGTATGAGGACATGATGCAGCGGGACCACAAGAGACTGAGGCAGCTGCAGGCACATGTCTGCAGGGGGGCCGTGCCATGGCCAGGTAAGTCATCATATGCTGCATGTGTGCCCAACCGCTGTACTGTGGTGTTGGCTGGGCTGCCTGACATGCCCTGTGTGGGGTACTGTTGATTTATGCAATGTGGTGTGGCATGTGGCCACTAGGTGTGCTGTGCTACTGCCTCTTGGGTCATGTCAGGCTGGGGCGACACTGTGCACAGGGGTGGGATGGTGGGCACATGCTGTGGTTATTCTCTGAAGTGGGCCTGTCTGGTATTCCATTCCCTAGGGCCTAAGGATCTGTGCCATGCAGGAGTAGCAGGGGTGCATGGCAGGGCACAGCAGGCCACAGCTGGACCATCTGCTGGAGGTGTGGGTCTGACCTGTGGAGGTGGAGGTGGAGTGGCAGTGGGACAAGTGCAAACGGCACTGCAGCGGGCAGGTAGGCACTGTTGTCTTCCTCTACTCAGTACCGGGTAATCAGCAGGGGTGAGGGTGCAGCCATGGCCACCTGTGCCATGTGCCTTGTAAGCTGTGTGCTGCACACTGTGAGGTGTGCATGCCACTGTGGGGCAGCCATTGCACACATGTACCAGCTGTTGGTGGGATGGGTGTGTGCCTGGCTGCCACTGGTGCTGCTGTGGTGCTGCTTTAACCCTGTGCCAACTGTCTGTCACTGCATGGTCGGGTGGCCACTGGGTGGCAGTGTCCACCACTGTGCACTGTCATGGCATGCTAGGATGCCAGCAGGCATTGGCCCAGCCACTGTGGGTAGCCAGTGTGCCACTCCAGGAGTATGTGTTCCCACTGCCCATTGCGCACAGTGGGAGGGCATGGTTCCTAGGGACCTGTCCATTCCTTTGTCATAGGCAACTGGAGAAGGTCACAGCTGCCCACTGTATTGCTGCCTCTTACAGCAAATTATTTTGATAACATTCACAACCCTGGAGGTGGCACAAAAAATGAGGCAGATGGTGCTCTGGGACAGACAATGATGGAGGTGTCAGGTAGCGGCAGGTCATGGCTGCCCATAGATGGACCCCACTGCTTCCCTTTTACCCCTGCCATCCCTTCCCCTACCTTCCCCATCCCACTGTACAGTTCCTGTACCCTGTTCCCTTCCCTCGCTCTCCTACCCTATCCTACCCCATTCCATTGTAACTAGTTCTGTTTGATACAGATTTCCTGCTTGACTGCCTGTGTCCATGTCTACTTTGTAGCTGGCATGTGGAGCCATGCTGCAGTGGCATGGTGGGTGTCTGTGTGGTGTGCCTGTGTCATTGTACGGGCCATGCATGGTGGTGTCCTGCCCCTTGATTAGTGGCTGTGCCTTGGGGTGGCCATGGGCTGGCTGTCCAGGATGTGTGGCATGTGTGTTGGATGCCGTGGTCCAGGGTTTGGCTGGTCATGGTCTGGGTGGTGGGGCATGGTTTGCAGCAGGGGTTCCAGTGGCAGACCTCTCTTAGAAATTGGTGCCACCTGTTCTCCGCGCCATGTGCCATGGTGCTGGGGATGGCTGCCTGTCTGCACCCTGCAGTTGGTGGTCACCTGTGGCCTTCCACTGTGCCTCCCTGTCACTGTCCCCTAGTTGTGTTCTTCTGCCTGCCCCTCACTTTCCCTCTGCTGCTTTGCTCCCCACCATTGCCTGGGACTGGTCCTTGTGTGCCTTGGCACTTCTTCCTTTGCTCCTTAGTGCATCTCTGGTTGCATTATGGTGCAGGTCTGGTTGTTCTCTGCACCTCTGATATGCCATAGCGAACTCCGTGATATTCAGCATGTTGCACTGGCACATGTCACCATGTGCAATCTTTGAATATCAGACTCACTGCACCATGGCGCACTGGAGTTGTACTATGCTGGACTTGCACTGGTGTTTGGAGCATTTCTAAATATCTGGCCCATAAAGTTCAGCTTTTGAGATTAACAATATTTGTTTACCACATTAAAAATCTATCTGTCTGTCCTATCTATCCATCTATCTATCTATCTATCTATCTATCTACACACACACACACACACACACACACACACACACACACACACACATATATATATATTAGAGCAAAAAAAATCCTCTAATGCATCAGTTAGGGTTGTTCCACAGCGACAAAAGTAAGGAAATTCAGTGTTAGGGTTGACACCCCCACTGACACCTCAACCTGCCCCAGCTGGCATCGGGTATGCATTGGGGTTGTTGCTTAACTCTCACCCCATCACATGTGTAAAGAAGCAGAGATATAGGAGAATGGGGTGAGAGTTAGGACCGACGACCCGAACGTGCACCCTGATGCCGGTTGGGGGATGGGCTGGAGGTGTCTGGGGGGGTGTCAACCCTAACACTGAATTTCATCACTTTTGTCATTGTGGAACAACCCTAACTGATGCATTAAACAGAGTTTTTACCTCTAATTTCCATTCTTTTTGAGAATGATGATGAGAAATACTGAATGTAATGCTGAGGCGGCCCCGCACTCCTGCCACGTGATGTCTTGTGACATAGTAACCTGAACAGCAATGCAAACACAAGGTGGAAATGCAAATGGTAACAGTAATGAAAAGGCAAGGGCAAATGACAACGTAAAGGGTAACACACACAGTGGCGCACACAGGAACGGTAACACTAACAGGTACATAAACACAAGGAAACTGTAACAGTAATAGAAGCACATACCCTGTGTTTGCTAGATAACTGCAGAGAAACACAGTGCGTATAAAAGAATGTATGCAATTGTAATGGCAATGGAAGCTTAAAACGGGCATTGGAAGTAATCAATCAATCAATCAAGTTTTTATTTAACCAGGCATTCATCGTTGAGCAGAAGCTCATTTGCAAGATGGACCTGGGTGGAGCATGAACAATTGTATATACAGGTCAACACAGGTATTTACAAGGCAATACAGATAATACTCTTTACAGAGAGGAAGAAAAAGAAGTTCATATGTACATAGAATTATACAGATATTGTACAGATTACACGGTATTTACATACATAGAAGTGTCTATAGGAAGATAAAGCAGGTTATCTAAGGTTGCAGGAGGAAGTAACGGAAGAAAAAAAATAAAAATATACACCAGGTAGAGGTGAAGGTAGGGGGGAAGGGAGGGAGGTAGGTGAAGAAAGGTTAGGAGGGCACGGTGCACAGAAAGGAGTTGGTAAAACGGGATGTAGAGAAGGTGGATGGAGAAAAGGAGTATGTGTGAGCCCGGGATTGAATGCTATAAAGTACGGGGCATGGTAGGATGTTACAACCCAGGGTAGTGAGCTCCTATCCGAGGTTGGGAAAGGAAGAATAAGGGGATGGATGGGCCTAGTGTTGATAAGACAGGGGGATAAGAGAAAGAGAGAACAATTAGGCTGGTGAGGAGCAAGCTGGGGGGTCAGTACTAAAAATTGGGTCTAGACATGGCTATATACCAGTGCAGACACCGGTACTGGGTCTGAGTGGGTGAAGCAGTTACATACTTCTCTGATTGTATGGAAATAAAGCATCTTGAAGGCATTTATACTGATTAGAGTGCTTAATTTGAGGTTTTTTTGTAGATCATTCCATAAGGTAGCGGGATTTTGCTTTGGGTACTTTAAGTGTAATAGCTGAGTAACTTCCTAACGTGTATTTCCCAATTATACTCAGGGGAAGATAGCAGGAGATATAGTAAGGCAGCTTATTAGAAATGGCTCTATAGGTCCAGAGAGCGGCGTTTCTGTGGCACCTGAACTTTAGTGATGTCCATCCCACTGCCGCATATAGGGTGCAGTGATGCGTGTCGAAGGGGAGTCCCGTTATAAACCTCAGTGCTCGACAGTAGAGTGTCCAGTTTAGCCATGTAAGAGTAGGGGCATTAGCTGTAGAGGAAGTCAGCATAATCCAACCAATGATAGGAAAATGGATTGGACCAGTTGTTTCTTGGCATCTCTGGTGAGAAATTGGTTGATTCTAAAAAACAATCCAAGCCTTTGCCGAAGTCGTTTTAGCAAGTCCTCGATATGTTCAATGAAGGAGAGTCTATGGTCTATCCCAACTCCCAGATACTTGAATTTTGTAACAAATTCTAGTTTTTCACCTTGAACTGTGGTAATTTGGGGAACTGTCCCACTGGACACAGGGTTAGCTGTACAGATAAAAGGGGAGAGGACCATCGCTTTAGTTTTTTGGCATTAAGGAGTAGCCTTTTTGGAGGAGTTGGCTTGCAAAGGTTGAATTCTGACTGTAGGTCATTGCAGGCAGCTTCAGGTGTTAGGCGACTCACGTAGAGAACTGTATCATCTGCAAACAGATGGATGTTGGCTTCTTTATACAGTAGTCGATGTTATTAATGTAGATTGCAAAAGTAAGGGCCTAATATAGAACCTTGAGGTACCTCTTTGCAGAGTTTTAAGAGACAATACCTCCTTGACTAACTTGTTGGCCCTGTAGATAGTCAGTAAACCAACGCAGAGAGGAGGGTCCACACCTATGGTTTGGGGAGGAGAGGAGAGGAGCAGACTATGGTCGACGGTGCAAAAGCCTTGCTTAGATCAAGGAAATTGGTACAAACAAAGTTTTTGCTCTCAAGATTACACTGCCAGTTGTTAGTAACTTTGGCGAGGGCTGATAGTGCTTATGTTTAGCTCTGAATCTGGACTGCATAGGATTTAGCAGTTCCTAGACTCAAGGTGAGTCCTCAGCTGCGCATTACAATTTTCTCTAGGAGCTTGGACAGGGACCAGAAGGAGGAAATTGGCCTGTAGTTATTAAGATCGCCAGGTTACCTGATTTGAACAGTGGTATGACATGTGCTGTCTTCCATATAGGTGGTAAGGTGCCATGAGACAGGATAAGTTAAAAAGGTGGGTGACAGGTATTGCTAGTACATGGTAGGCAATTTTTGGGAAGTAGGGTCAAGGGTGTCGGCCCCAGCACTTTTCTAGTATCCAACTGAAGCAAGAGGTCTACCTCTTTCAGTGGGAGCAGGTTAAGTGAGAAAGGCTAGTAATTATCGGAGTTTCAGGCAGTTGGCTGGCAGTCTGGGAGCAAAGTATGTTTGCAGGGGAGTTATCAAATGCCATGCCTGCAGTAGCAAAGTGGTTATTGAATGCATCAAGTATATCCATCTTTTCGGTTATAGTCAAGTTGCCAGAGGTAATCTTGGTTGGGAGTGAATTTCCTGGGGAGTGGCCTAGCAGATCATTGATTGTGTTCTAGAGTTTGATTGGGCTCTTTTAGGCACAGTCGAGTTCAGATTTGAAGAAGTGGCCTTGATTCTCTGATTGTTTTGGTACATAAATTACGTAGTCTCTGAACTAGGTTCCAATCTCTCAGCAGTGTTCAGTCTGCATGCTTTTTCCAAGCTTATCTCTTTCTAGAAGCAAGGACTTGACCTGAGGGGTGAACCATTTACAGGTTTTTGGTCCTAGTTCAACTTTAATCAGGGGTGTATACTTATTAAGGGCCCTTGATAGAATGTTGTGGAAGATATTGTAAGCTGACGTAATTGTTTTGGCCAGGTAGAAATCTTCCACTCGGGGAGTACTTAAGCTCGTTTAGGTAGGCATGTTCATTGAAGTTGCACCTGGATCTCTTTCATAAGAGAACTTGCTGATGGGTGCTGGTTGTTGTGGATCTTACCTCAATCAAAACAATGGTCGCTGGGCGTCCTGAGAAGAAGACATCAGCGTGGGAGAAGAGATGAGGTTTGCTCACCATCAGCACAATCCAAAAGTGTACTTTACTGGGGTTCTTCAAGTTTGGGCGTGTTGGTTCAGTAATAAGTTGCGCAGCCCATGTTCATCAGGCAGAAGGATGCAAGGTAGCTGTGTTAGAGAGCCAGTCAAAGTTGAGGTCTCCTAAAATAATAGTTTCAGCAGCCCTCGTCCCAGCGTGGTTACTTAGATATGACACAAGCCAGCAGACAGCAGGACGTGGTTTGTAGCATCCTATTACGAGAGTGCAGTAGTCTGTAATTTCCACTTTGAGAATTAGTGCATTTGAATTTCAGGTGACAGATGCTTAAGGATAAGCAGAAGACAGAAAATGTGTCTTTAACGTGGATAGCTACCCTCCTCCTCCTCCTCTGGCATGCCTATCAGCTCTGAACAAGGCATAGTTGGGTATGTTTACTTCTCTATCAGTGGTGCTGGATCTAGGCCAAGTTCGGAATCACAAGTATGTCAGGAGAGGTATGATTTACTTAGGTTTGTATTAAGGTTATCTTTTTTAGGAGGCTACATACGTTAATATGCAAGAAGCTTATTCCTTTTAAATTTACGTAGTTCTGCTGGCAAAGCAATAGCTCTGGGGGGCTAGGGTTGAGTCTCTACGTTGCCTGAACATAGCAGGAGGATAAGTAGGATTTTTCTAAGAGCGCTAATTATAAGCTTGAATCCTGCCTTTCTCCCGCCTAGTAGGATCTGATATTTTAGGACTGGTGCTATAGCCACCATAGAAGAGCTGATCTGTTGTAGCAAGAGCTAGCACCCCTACCACAATAGGCGGGGAGGAGATAGAAGTCAGAGTGGTGAGAGGTGGGCTTTGTGGTGGGGAGGCAGGTACTACTGGTATGTGTGGTCCAAGAGTAGGTTCATGTATTGTAGGTTTCTGGATTCACGGAGGCAATTAAAGGATAAGTTGCCATGTGGTATACAGCACAAGTAGCTTGCTAGACCAAACATGATGGTAGTTCAGTGTCCAATGCTGGGCAGCTGGTATCAGCAGAAGAAGGGGCAGTATAAGAGCCATATAGGGCCCGACATGATGGTACTCCTCAAAAGGAGCTACTCAATTAGCCCAGGGCCTGTAGTGGGTTGCTGGATTAATGCAGTTTATCAGTAGCTTTCCAATCCAGGTCAATCCAAATTTGATAGCATTAAAAATATTTAGTGGTAAAGGCACAGCCAAGGAGAGCCTACGCATTTTAGTAAGGCGAGGTCCTGAGAGTTGGATCCCGTAGGCTGGACAGAGAAGAGGGGTATCACAAGCTAAGTCTCTATTGGTGGGGCACTGCGCCAGGGGACATGGACTAATATTTTGGCAGGAGGTACTGTATTTAATAATCAGCTGAGGTGGGGAGGGGGGGTGGTGGAAAAAGTTGTGGCAGTTGCCATACCTTGTAGGGCCTTGGGTCCGTGTCTGCGGTCTTGTGCATCGGCTAGAGGGGCGCCGACCACCCAGTTGCCGGGAATCCCTTGGCTTTGGAGCTGGGAGCCTGACAGTTCCTGGCTGAGAGAGAGAGAAGGAGAGTGAGAGTTAATAAAGGATTCACATAAAGGTTAGACAGAACATCAGGGGTCCAAAATTTGCAGAACAAAAGGACGTGTATTACTTTGGCACCCAAAGTGTCTAGGGCCAGTGCAACGTATGCAGGGAAAGGGCTGTAGATACTAAAATTCTTTCCCAAACCACAAATAACGTCCTTTCAATTACAGACTGGGTTAACACTTCAGCTTTTTAACATTTGTCCCAACATAAACATTTTTAGGGTTTAAAATCAAAGAGCAGAAGCCGGCTTCCGCCAGGGACCAATCAGAGTGTGGTCTGAGGGGGCGCTCGCAATCCAGTTGGTTGCAGCAGTTGCCGTACCTTGTAGGACCTTGAGTCCATGTCTGCAGTCTCGAGCGTTGGCTAGAGGGGTGCCGACCGCCCGGTAGCCAGGAATCCCGTGGCTTAGGAGCTGGGAGCCTGGTGGCAGTTCGGCTGAGGGAGAGAAGGAAACGAGGATTAATAAAGGGCATTCATACAAAGGGTCAGACAGAACAGCGGGGAGTCCAAAATTTGCAGAACAAAAGGACGTGTATGGTACCAGCAATGCCAAAACAGGTAGTAAGGAGTAGTAGTAGGTGGTTGCACCCCAAGGTAGTTTGTTTGGTGTCGCTGGCCTGCTTAACTGCTAGCTGGTTTATAGTTGAAAGGGTATATAGTCGAATTAGGGTGAGGTCCCTAACAATAGGGCAGGTAGAGCAGTAATTGAGAGGAGTTAGATGGAGTGGCTGGAGAAAAGGTTGAGAGGAAATGTGTGATCCTGTGGGTGAGACTGCTTTAAAAAGGGGCGGTGAGAAGGTGGGTCAAGTCAGGTATTGAAGACAGAGAGGCCAATAGCATGAAAATGTGCAGCAGTGGAGTGACCAATCTGCTGTTAGGCTGAGGAAGGGGTGGAGTAAGGGTCTATTTAATACTGTGAGGAGGAGGGGAAGGGGGCTGGACGAAAAAATTCAGTCCAGAAGGAGGTCCGGTGCATACCTGAATCTGTCCAGGGGGTCAGTCAGGTGGTCTGTTAGCTGTGGCCTGCTCGGAGAGAGCCAATGCCACAGGAGCAGCTTGGGAAGCCCACAGATGGGCTGTCTGAATCTGTCCGGGGGTCAGTCGGGTGGTCTGTTAGCTGTGGCCTGCTCAGAGAGAGCCAATGCCACAGGAGCAGCTTGGGAAGCCCACAGATGCACTGTCTGAATCTGTCCGGGGTCAGTCGGTGTTCTGTTAGCTGTGGCCTGCTCGGAGAGAGCCAAGGCCACAGGAGCAGCTTGGGAAGCCCACAGATGGGCTGTCTGAATCTGTCCGGGGTCAGTCGGGTGGTCTGTTAGCTGTGGCCTGCTCGGAGAGAGCCATGGCCACAGGAGCAGCTTGGGAAGCCCACAGATGGGCTGTCTGAATCTGTCCAGGGGTCAGTTGGGTGGTCTGTTAGCTGTAGCCTGCTGGGAGAGCCAAGGCCACAGGAGCAGCTTGGGAAGCCCACTCTTGTTACATTGTCTTTTGTTTCAGATTAACCACAGACATTATGGCAGCCAAAGGAGACACACTTTGAGTCTTAGGGTATGTACAGCATAGTTAATATGTTTTCATATACATAATCTTTTCATTCATGGTATTGCTAGACATACTGTAGCTAGCTTGGCTTGAGGAAGGGTAAACATGGACAGGATCCCTTAGCAATTGAGATGCATATGCAGCAAATAAGTCCAGGTGAGCTAACTTACCCTACAACTGTTACTTGTCACAGTCTGCATTTTCTTCTTGAAATGGTTACTTTTGCATTTATGTTTATTTTAAGATATTTAATATTCTGACCATGTGGTTATGTCATGGACCATAACTGATCTCCAGGGTTAACCCCCCCCCGTGCCCCAACTTGCATAGAAGATACTGCTTGTAGACAAATCTAATCATGTTTCCGCTGTGTTCTGGTGTGTAGTTTGTCTTTTTAATAGTTTCAAAACTTTGAACTATTTCTAAAACAAACCTGTATATCACATTTGCCTGCAGTCTGAGCACATACTTATGAAACTGCATTTGTACTCCAGTTCTGCATAGACCTCATACTTTCCTAATATTCCCATTATCACAAGCATAACTACCTTGCTCTTATCAAAAGTGACCCCCTCTGAAAGTTAATATCACATTTTCTGTAACAGTGCATCATCATTACACCTGACTTCCTGACATCAACACATTGTTTAAATATAACTTACATCACCTCATGGACAAAAACCCAGTTTCTCTTAAAAAACAAAAAAACAAAAAAAAGAAACTGTATAATAATCCAAGGCTGACCATATGCCAGCCATTACTTTTCATGTACTGCCACCTTCTGTACCATCATGGAATTTGCATATGCTTCCCTTGATGCTTTGCATTATTGGATATGTGCAATTGTGTTTTCTTTAAAATGTGGTTGTCTAGCAAATATCATCCGGGATAACACATACATTAGTGGCATTTGCTCTGGGGTTCTTTTTGTAAGCTTCCTATTCCTTCCATTAAAATGTACACCTCCATATATTTTCCTAATAACGGTATGCCTTCCTTAGAACAGAAACTAAAACAAATTTTACTACTTACAAGTCATTGTGTTGTTTCCTCCATACCTCCTTAACAATTCCACATAACTTCACTAACTTCATTATGCAGCCGTGGTGGATCTGACCAGATTTTATTATTTCTGTGGTTTATTTGATGTAAGTAGCCATAACTCCAAAAGTTTTTGGAGTTAAGGAAACTCTATACTCCCAAACAAAGGCCTCAATGTGTACTACAATTAGAGATGCAGCAAATTTAAAATCCACAGGTGAAGTAAAGCAAAGTGTAGCAAGCTAGTGTAATGCTACATGAAGTGGCCATTGAGAGTGCTCACTTTGCCTTGTGATTATGACTTGACTTTGCGTTGTTATTCCTCCTTAACGCCGGGCAAGGCAGAATGACAACAATAGGTACTTTAGGCAGCCCCACACACACACATCACATGGCTTACAGTACTATAAGTCACATGATTTAGCCAGGCAGGAAGGAGTGAGTCATAGCAGCAGATACTTTCACTTTCTCCTTTGCAGAGGTAGAAGTGTAGAAGGAGGAAATAGTGTAGGAGAGGAGTGTTTATTAGTTGTTTTCTTAAATTTCAAAAAATCAACACCTTTTTCAAAAGCTAATCTTTTAGTTTTGTGGTACTATTTTGTGAGTTATTTTTTGTGACTGATTTATTTGTTTTACAAGTTTTGTTTTGTGTAAGTGTGTGTGTGTGACTGTGTGTGTGTGTGCATGTGTGAAGTCGGTTGTCGTCGTTGCGTGACACGTCGGATTGGAGAGGGAAGTAGAGTTTTGTTTGGTTATGGACCAGGGACAGTCTGTGGCCCATGGTGGCCAGAGGGGAGTGTGGACACTTGGTGGTCAGTGTGGGCGGGTGTTGCTGGACCACTTCCGATTATTTGGTCCTGCCCCCTCTCCAGAAGCAGCAGCACCACCAGTGCCACCGCCACATCCAGCAGCACCACCTCCCACTCCACAGCAGCAGGTGGAGCCCCCCAGGTGCGTGACAGTGCTGCTGGCAATACATCTGCCCTGTTGTGCCCGGTCCCTCCTGCAGCTCAATAGTCTGGCAGTTTTTCAACTGTATCAGGGGACAGAAGCATTGTGGTGTGCCTGCTTTTGTGTGCAGGTGCGCCATGGCCCCCAGGGACACGTCTGGGGACTGGGGACCAGAGGACACACATTGCTAACCACCACAAGGTGGAGTGAGAGGCTGCCACAGAATGCCAGGCCTCCACCTGCTGGCCCTTCTGTGGCAGTGGCAATGGGTGCTGCTGCTGTGTGTCACCAGAGCAGGAGGAGGAGGAGGCCGCAGCTGTTGCTCCACCACTACCCCTACCACTGCCACTAGTACCACCCTCACCACCACCACTTCCTGGCTTTCCTCCCACAGCCATGGAACCCACTGCAACACAGGAAGAGATAGCACTGCTGTGGTCTGTAATGGAGGAAAATTATCAGAGGATGGTGCTGTCCAGCAGCAGATGGAGTGAATTGAACAAGAGCAGCTGCAAATAGTGTCAATGCTTCATCTGCTGCTGGAACATCATGGGGTCGAGCATTAGGTTTTGTTTTCTGCACCCCCCCCACTGCTGTACTGCTTTGTGTTTTGTTTGTTTAATACCAGACAGAGGGAAGGCCACAGTATTAGTTTAAAGGGAAGCAGTCAGCAACAGGAGTGCCTGCACCCTGCCCCCTGCAAGGCTTACCCTCCGGTTAAGCCTTTTAAGTATGCTGCAGCATTTTTCTCACGCCGCAACATACTTTATTGTACTAAAGAAATGTCAGCAACCCGAAGTATGGCGGATGCTATAGGGGGCTCCATTATGTGTAAAGGTGCAGCGGTGATGCACCATGTGCTTCAATACAAAAGTATTTGAAGCACATGTAGATCTCTGCCACACCTTTCCTTTACACATAATGGGGCCCTCATAGTGTCCGCCATCCTTCTAGTCGCTGACCTTTCTTATTAAAAATAAAGTATGTTGTGGCACGAGAAATACTGCAACATACTTAAAGGCTTAACCGGAGGGTTAGCCTTGCACTGGGCAGGACGCAGGAGCTCCTGTTGCTAACTGCTTCCCTTTAAATATATACATGCACATATAGTCATACATGCTCCTTACATGGGTGCCTTACCTCCAGGGTAATATTTCTTGCTCCACATGTCCTTACATTCCATAGTGCAATACTTTTCTGGCAGAAATGATCCTAATTTTAGTAAACCGGGTCCCGGAGGACTTCCCGTTCTCAAGGGCCGCCCAAGTTCTGCCACCGCACTCAGCAATGTTATGACGTGATGCCAGGGAGAGCATGGGGGCGTGCTCCATTATAGTGAATGGCCGGCAGCTTTCTGAATGTTTCTTTATGTTATAATGGTCAGTTTGTGGTGAAACATGGGCACGTTTCCATTAACAAGGATCTTGTTAGTTGAAACGTGCCAACGTTTCACCACAATGTTGCTGAGCTCGGGGGCAGAACTTGTGTGGCTCTTCAGAACGGGAAGTCCTAAGGGACCTGGTTTACTGAAATTACCAGCGTTTTTGCCAGAAATGTATTGCACTATTTAAGGACATGTAGAGCAAGAAAGATTCCCCTGGAGGTTAGGCACCAATATATTGTGTGTAATACCATCCATAACTATGTAAGTTGGTGAATTTCTTTAAAGCAGCAGTGCAACAATCTTTTGAAAATTTTGACCTATACTTTTTTATGCTATTTTACATTGCCACTTTACTTACATCCTGACTTGTATGATATGTTCTTTTCAGTATTTGAGTCTGCTTTAGTACATTTTTTCATGTTTGAGATAATAAAAGGAGCACTCCTTTTAATATGGTGCAGACCAGGTCTTCGTCAGTATTTTGCGCAGTTTTTCTCCATCAGTTTTTATTTATTACTTCTGTTGTCAAATTAACAATTATGCAGCAGGCAGTGTTTTATGACCTCACAGAACAATAGTTGTTCAAAACAAGCATTTGTCAATGCCGAATGTTTGCTTGCTGGCATTGGCAGTGGTAGTGTAGAAGTTACAGAGCTGCATAATAGGAATGGCAGTGAAGTATTGAACTGAAGCCAACACCACCACCACCCTGCAGAGAGTGACAGGCATTGGGGTGTGTCTTTGGGTTGTCAGGCATAACGGCCACGCCATTTCACCACACCCTGCCCAGCAGACACTGACAAGTGTTACGGTGTTCCTTGGGGTCTTTGGCCCTTATGCGCACCCCATTCCGTTAGGAAATACGGTGAGATGGGTGAGATATAGGAGAATGGGATGAACTTTGGGGCCGAAGAGTCCAAGGCATACCTCGATGCCTCTCACTGGTTGCAGGGTGTGGAATGGTATGAGCATTACAGGCAAGAATCCCAAGTCACACCCCTGATGCCTGTCATTCTCTACAAGGTTGGGCATTATGGTTGGAAACCCAAATACCTCAGGCATTCATTGGTATTTTCACTCCAAATTTTCAACATGTTTTTTTTGTGACCCCATCTCATGAACAGTGGCAATATCAGTTTGTTAGCCAAAAGCTGCTTGTGCACAGCGACTACGGCATTTATTTATTTTTATTTAATTTATTTATTTAAGAATCAGTTTACAACCTTTGAGCCAGAGGCTCGTTTCCAAAGGTACTTCAATACATAAAGACATTACTTGCGTTTCGGGTTACATAGCAAAGATTTGCAAAAAATCAATAGGCATTCACCAGAGGTGCCACGTCACATTGTGGTCAGACAAATATAATTGGGTACAGGGTACATGTAATTGATAACAGGTATTACACAAGTCGGTATCAAGTGAGCATTCTGGTAGATAAACATTGAAACAGCTGGCACTGGCCAGGTTAAACCTAGGCATGGTGTACAGTGAAGTGGTGGAGGGGATGGTTGGGTGGAGAGCTGCCCGGGGGGCATTGTCATGCCACCACAGGTGCAAAAACATTCCGAACAGGATGTAAAAAATGACAGCTGTACTGTTCATGGGGAGGTGTAAAAAATGGCAATGTTACAAATCTGCAGTAAAAATATAAAAAAAACTGGTGAAGTCACGAGCGTACATAGAAACTGTGCAACGTACACCCATACTATAATTAGGTTGGGGATTTTACAATGATTTCCCATAGCGACCACGCATCTCTGCACTGAAAGTGTGAAAACACACTTCGGCCATGTTGTGAAAAATGGCAGCTGTACTGTTCATAAGGAAGTGTGGAAAAATGCCACTGGTGAAAATCTGGACTGAAAATATTACAAAGTCATGAACTTATGAGGGTGCGTGGAAACTGTAATGCTCACTCATAACACAGTCATTTTATGGACTTTAGTCACCAAATTTTCAACATAGCCATTTTAAGACCTCTGCTCATGAACAGTGTAACTGTGATTTTCGTAATCTGTCCCAAACATTGCTTTTTGCACCAACAGCACCATTATGCTACATAAAGCTAAGAAAACACATTTTAGGCGACATATGAAAAATGGCAGCTGTACTGTTCATAAGGAAGTGTAATAAAATGGCAGTGTTGAAAATCTGGAGTGAAACTATTAATTCACAAACTTACGAGCATGCATAGGAACTGCTAGCATGAGCTAAATAAAATAGTCATTTTGAATTTTTCACCAAATTTTCAACATGCCATTTTAAGACCTCTGCTCATGAACAGTGTCACTGTATTTTCTTAATGTGTCCCATACATTGATTTACATTGATCGACTGCGCCATTGTGCGCTACATGGGCAGAAACACATTTGGGGCAAGATGTGAAAAATAACAGCTGTACTGCTCATAAGGAGGTGTGGTAAAATGGCAATGTTGAAAATCTGGAGTGAAAATATTGAAAATTTGCAAACTTACGAACATGCGTAGGAACTGAGCAATGCACGCTTGTAAAACAGTCATTTTTAGGAATTTTTTTACCAAATTTTCAACATAGCCATTTTAAGACCTCTGCTCATGAACAGTGTCACTGTGATTTTCGTAATTTGTCCCGTACATTGATTCTGCACACCGACTGAGCCATTGTGCGCTACATGGGCGGAAACTTGTTTTGGGCGAGATGTGAAAAATGACAGCTGTACTACTCATAAGAAGGTGTGGTAAAATGTCAATGTTGAAAACTGGAGTGAAAATATTGAAAATTAGGTGAACTTACGAGCATGCGTAGGAACTCGCAACATACGCTTTAAAACAGTCATTTTAGAATTTTCACAAATTTTCAAAATAGGCTTCTTGAGAGCCCACCTTATGAACACTGGCAGTGTCATTTCGTTAATCATTCTGGAAAGGTGATTTCACAGTGGCTGCGAAATCACCCTTCGGGCCGATAGTAACGCCATCACAGTGCAAGAATTCCATGAGGAGGGGTCCCAAAACCCATGTTGAAAATTTGGTGCATAAATTCCAAAAATGCCTGAGATATGCAATAAAGTTGAAAAACCCGTATCTATCCCATTATACAGCTTACCGGCATTTCCTCAGTTTGCGGTTGGCTTTGAAGAGTGCAGACGGTTCCCGATCCACCCGAAGATCATCACGCCAGACTCCGGAGGTAAGTATGGGGTGAGGGGTGTGGGAGGCAGGTGTGCTGTGGGTGGGTGCGGGCTGGGAGGGGGCCAGGAGAAGTGCCGAGGGACAGTTTTATTTACAGGTTTTTTCAGTGACAACCCGGGACATTGCCATGCTGGGGTGGGCTCCCAGCATGGCACAAGGATGGCTGGGGGCGGAGCTGATGGAGATTGGGCACCCCGTCAGCCATATCATCAGTTATCGCGCTGGGGTGGGCTCCCAGCATGGCACCCTGTACTCTGGGGAGGATAGTGGAGCCGACAGAGTTGGGCACCCCCATCGGCATGCCATGAGTTGCCACACTGGGGTAGGCACCCAGCGTGGCATGTGAGACTTTGGGGAGGCGCAGCACAAGCCGATGGGGATTGGGCACCCCTCGCGCTATACAGTGTGTGTGCATGATGGGGCAGCACAGTTTGTGTGTGTGTGTGCATGTGTGTGTAGGGGAGCTGCGCATGAGCAGGCGATATCTTATTGCTGCTCACTGAAGCATAGCTCCCCCTTCAACTGTATGCCACTGCATTTTGGAGCTGTCATAGACAGCTCCAGCATGCTTTGGCAGACTGGGGCCGCACCTGCCAACACACTGACTGAATTGGAGGAGGGGGTGACACACCTCCGAAAACTCGGATGATGGCACTATGTTTCTTGCACATCCGTGCAAGCAAACATAAACAGCTGCAAATAGTGATAAGAACCTGGTCAGAACAATATTAAATGGCGTGCTCCTTTTTTATTTTCAGACATGTGAAAAAGTAGTAAAGCAGACACAAATTGTGAAATGAAGGGTATCCTACAAGTCAGGAGGTAACTAGTGGCCAGCAATGTAAAATAGCATAAAAAAGTATAGGTCAAAACTGTCAGCACATTGTTGCAATGCTGCTTTAATTTATAATTTAAGTATGACATTGTGTGCTCACAATCACAACACGCAAAATGCATCTGTCTTTTTTCCAGAAAATTGAGAAGTGCTAAGGAAGTGAAATGGGATTGTCACGCCACATGCAAAGTCCCCCAGAATTTATTGCACAGTCACTCATGCGTGCATTGGTCACACAGTCACCAGATTTTTTCTGCATGCCCAAAATGCATCTGCCTTTTGTCTAGAAAATTGAGAAGTGTTAAGGAAGTGAAATAGAATCATCAAGCCACATGAAAAGTCCCCCAGAATTTATTGCGCAGTCACTCATGCGCGCAGTGCCCCAGAATAAAATGATGACCATGAGCAAACTGTTGCTGGCCCAATGTGTGCTGCAATTTGAGCAAATGCAATGTGATCATCTCAACTGGATGGAAGGGTGTCCTTTGTCTGTACACTAATAGTAGCCTTAGTGAATTGATCTATATAGATATATATTTCTGTATTTTGTAGGTGAGGGGGGTTGACATCGACATGTAGTCATGATATTGTTCTGTATCACAGGTCACAGATACTGTTGGTGTGCACATTCCAGTGCTCGATGAGAACTTGTTGCATAGAAATTTGCAATGGATCACTCTCAAACACATGAAGGTAAGCATTTTTTTTTTTGGGAGGGGGAAGCATATTTGCAGGTTTATCTGTAATGGTTTCTTATTTTGTTGCTTCTTCACAGATTTCATCTGCATCCTTCTCGAGTCTGCTTGTTAGTGATGGCCATGGTCATCTAATGAAATGACTTCTGCATGTTGCAGGTGTGCCCCAGCCCGGGGGGGGGCTGATGTTGAAGAACTTGTTTGGATAAGGCCACTTTGACAGAACAACAAAGTATCTGGAAGTTTCCTAAAAAAAGAAATGAATGACTTCTTACAACTTAATTGTTATGTGACCCTCCCTGGTTCTCAAATCTCAATCCCTAAAGTCAAGTTACATTTCAAACCCACATCTTGTCAACTAACACAACCTGTGTGCAATATTTGCTGCAGTCTTTACCAAACAATGAAACATATGAAATTAAATCTTCATACTTACCAGAATGGATTTCACATGGATATTACATTGCTTCCTCTGTACAGTACAGCTACAGTACTATTCTCAATTAGTTTTAGCAATGGATCCTTTTTTTGTTACACTGTAAAAGAAACAAAAGAAGTGTACTGTATGTGTTTTACCATTTCGGCACTGAAAAGCTACAGAAAACGAAACATACAACTAAAGGAAGTGAAGCAGCATAACAAACATGAGTACACATACTCACTTTATGGTTTAAAGAAGCTTTGTGTCTCTGGCTGATGGATGTGGTGGTCCGGACAGACTCAGGCTCAGTGGTGGCAGTGGCTAACGTCAGTCCCAGTGGTGGTGGTCCGGGGGGCAGACAGACTCATGGTGGCAGTATCAAACATCAGTCCTGGTGGTGGTGGTCCAGGGGGCATGGTGGCAGTGGTGGGAGTGGCTAACACCAGTCCCAGTGGTGGTGGTGGCTGTCCGGGGGGCATGGTGGCAGTGGTGGCAGTGACTAACATCAGTCCCGGTGGTGGTGGTGGTGGCAGTCCGGTGGGCAGACAGACTCATGGTGGCAGTGGATAACATCAGTCCTGGTAGTGGTGGGCCGGGGGACAGACAGACTCATGGTGGCAGTGGTGGCAGTGGCTAACATCAGTCCCAGTGGTGGTGGTCCGGGGGCATGGTGGCAGTGGTGGGGCAGCTAACACCACTTCCTGTGGTGGTGGTGGTCCGGGGGCAGACAGACTCATGGTGGCAGTGGCTAACATCAGTCCTGGTGGTGGTGGTGGTGGCGGTCTGGTGGGCAGACAGACCCATGGAGGCTGTGGATAACATCAGTCCTGGTAGTGGTGGGCATGGGGGGCAGACAGACTCTTGGTGGCAGTGGCTAACGTGAGTCCCAGTGGTAGTGGTCCAGGGGGCAGACAGACTAGTGGTGGCAGTGGCTAACATCAGTCCCGGTGGTGATCCGGGGGGGGCACACTGCCTTTTAAAAACTTCAGTTAAAATCTGCCAACATTAACCACATCATCATCCTCATAAAGAAAGCTGCCCTCACAGTCATCAATGTCTGAAGTCTGACCACTGGGAAATTCTTTCTCCATTGTATCATCACCTACCTCAGTGGCAGACCATTTCAGGCAGCCACTGCCAGTACCACCAGGATGCTCCATTTCCACATCAGCAAGACCACCATGACAAGGGTGGGGTACAAATACTGAGGTTGTACTCTGTGCTGGTATGTGCCTCTCATTCATTTTAATGAATGTTAGCAAACTAACATTTGCAGGAGACAGGTTTGTCTGATGATCCCTGACCATTGCACCTCCTGAGCTGAATACCCTCTCAACACTTACACTGGAGGGTGGGCATGTGAGGTACTTCAGTGCCACTGCAGTCAGCTCTCACCATTCACTGACCTTTCCACTTCAGTACAAAAGAGGATCTTCAATTATTGTCAGATGCCTGTTTTCAGACAAATATGACTTAACCATTCTCTGTGCCGCACTAAGTCCAATTGTTGATGCATCATCCTGTTCTCCCGAATCATTTATTTCACAAATACCCACTTGGGACAAAGCCTCCCAAAGTGGTTTGACACCAGCCACTTTGGATGACAGACCACCTGGAACTGCAGTCCCCTTTCCCTTGCAGGATATGCTTGATGGTCCTTCAGATACACCTTCAGCCGGATTATGCTGCTGAGGTTTGCTGACCTTGGCACGTGACTTCTGTGCCCCACATACCTCTCAACCTCTTGCCTCATAAATCAGGGACACGGCTTAAAATTATCAGGGACAAAAGGACCAAAATCAGGGACACTTCTTCAAAGTTGGAGATATCTACTCAGGAAGCTGGTAGAATAAAGGGCTTAGTGTAAAATGCATTTTCTAAGGAAGAACAAGTCTGTAACTTTAATGTTTGACATTATTTTGTGCTTATAACCGCCGCTGCTTGGTCACGGAAACACAATTTTTAGGAGTGACAAAGTAAAATTTTGAGGCAAAATCAGGGACGTCCCTGAAAATCAGGGACAGTTGAGAGGTATGGTGCCCCATGAACCAAGCACATCAGTTGACCATTGATATTTTTTACCTGTTCAGGCCCTCCCTCCAGTACTGATGCAATTCCATGTTTGTATCATGAGTCCAGCATTGTTGCTATGGCAAAGTTGTCACTATGCTGAATGATCACAACATGATGATCCTGGTCGAATACTGTCGGCATGTGTTGCAGCAACATACTTCTACCACCGTCTCTGGCAACATCAAGGTTATGCTGTACATTCACCAGTGTCTGCCTCAGCACCCGCAGCAGTGGAATTGATTGGCTAATGGAGGCAGGCTCACCACTCACTGCCTGTGTGGCATGTTCAAAAGGCCACAAAATTGTTATTACAAAGTCCATGAGGCACCACTGTTCAGTCGTCATAGACATGGAGGCCCCAGAACTGTCATGGCTAGTGTGCATCACAAGATATTCTAAGATGGCTTTGTATTGTTCATACAACCTCTCTGCCATATATAAAGTGGCGCTCCATTGGGAGACAACTTCCAGCTTAAAGCAGTGCTAAGGCAGGCAGTTTTGTATCTACAACTGCCACAGCTGGTCATGGGCCTTTCCAGATCTTGAAAAGTGAGAGCAGATACGTCATGCAATGGTCAGCAATTCCTTTATATCAGGGTGCTGCAGAAACTTCTGAACCACAAGATTTAAACAGTGGGCCATGCATGGAACATAAAAAAAAAAAAAATTCATGATGCATTTCACCACATTTGACCCATTGTTACTTGCTATGAACCCAGCCCTCAGGAACAGAGGGTTTAGCCATCTGTCAATTTCAGTCAGTACCATGTCCAACATGTTCTCACCAGTGTGTAAACAGGTCACACTGCGCATAGCAATTGTTGCACGCTGTCGGATTCCTGGAAGATTGCTACCACAACAATCTACCTTACTGCACTGATTATTCACACTACCAACATCACAAACAACCCCCGACACCTGCGCCCAATGTGCAGTTATACACAAATATGAACTCCCCACTGTTTTGCTACTTGTCCACATATCCATACTTAAATGGATGAATGGAGAGGAGGAATGTTGAAGGGCATGTCTTACTGAGTCAGACATAGTGCGGAACAACTCGGGGACAGCACGGGTAGAAAAGTATGTCCTGGATGGGTCTTTCCATTTTGGACAGGCATGTGTAGCATACCACCAGAACCCAGAATTCTCCACAAAGGAAAAGGGAAAAAGATCAATTGCCAGCATTTCCGCTACAGCAGCATTATGTTCACGTGACACTGTATGATTCAGGGAGTAGTTCAGCTTATGCGAAAAAACACTCGGTAACGTGGGCTGACTTAAACGTTTTTTTACACGGGGTGTGTTGATCACAAATGGTTGTGCTCTGTGATAAATGGCATTGGCAGGGGGTGGAGTGTGGACATTTGATGAAGACAGTTGCACAGGTGATGATGACAAACCCAGAAATGCTGCTATTTTGCCCAATTTGCCAACCGGGGTTGATGTACCACTTGCACTAGACATACTACATTCACCACCACCACCACAAAAACTGCTACTCTCACCAGCACTAGACAACATTTCAAAGTCATTATGTTCCTTCACCTCATCATGCCTGTAGTAATCCTTTGCTCTTATTACCACACTGCTGCACACATTTAATTTCCTACTGGGCTTAACAGTCATGGAATGGGATAACGTTCTGGCTATGATTGCTGGTGACGTGGGTGAATGCTCCACTGTGGTATTAGCTGCCAGCATGTGCTGGGTCCACAGTGCCAAGTGCCTCTTCTTAAGATGCGTATGCTGTCCTCCTGTGCCCAGATGGCTCCCCTTTTTACCTTGACTCACACGCACATGGCATACCTGGCAGATTGCAACTGAATCATCATTTGTATCTTGAACAAGAAAATCCCAAATAAGGGATTGTGATGCTCTGCTTTTAACATGTCCATGATGTGGCTTATTTAAGTCCGTTATTTTAAGAACTGAAGTGGGGGGGGGCATGTGATGTTTCGGGCACTACACACCTGGACTGCAACTGACCACCACTGATCACTCATCATATTGATTACTGGGTCATCATCACCATCAACTAAAACCAGTAGATCACAATTTATTGTGGGGGGTTTCTGCAGACAGACTCAGACACAGCCACTTTTAATTTCTTTTACTCCGGTTCCCAACTGGGGTCAATTACATCATCATCATATTCATCAACGTCACTCTCATAGACATCCACATCTTCTGCTTGTATGCTAGCATGTGGACTGCGTGTTGCAGCAACATCATCACCACATTCATCATCAGCATCTACACCACCATCACCTGATATTTTTTCACCACACTGTGAATCACTGCATGCGAAATGCGTGACGTTAAGTGCCATGGTGGACGGAATATCACATGGTATGCTATCATTGACATGATTATCAGAATCCTAAGGTTCAGTTACTGGGATGTTACTGGGAAGTATGACATCATCTACGCTGCCACTCACTTGCACTGCTTCACACTCAATATGTTTGGATACAGTACATTGGTCAGAATTAGAACTTAACGCAACAATACTAATACTACCTCCACCACCACTAACACCAGTAACACTGACACCACCGGCTGGGAAAACATAATCTCCTCCGACTATGAGTGAAGCTACTGATTAGGCTGTAAAAATACATTGCGGGAGAAATACCTTTCCCCACATCAACAATGCACTTCCGTGTCTGTTTACTACTACCACACCCACAGCCCATCTTACTGCCAACATTGTCATGGCGAGAAACAGCTTTGCTTGCACGTCTCTTTGCAGACATTTTGGGGGATCAACCATGAATATTATAACCAAATTCAGATTTTGATACATTCACCTTCTGATTGGAGGGACGCTGGATGTGAAGACAAATAAATAACTGTGGCTTTAGCAACAGATAAGAGACTACTCTGAGACTGTCACAGAATTAAAACAACTTCAGTAACCAGTGGTGCTGATGAGGTCACAAAAACAATCTAATCTGGTAAAAAATACCTTTTCAACATGGGGGGGCACTGAATGCAGACAGTGCTGATTTTTATGGCACTACAAGCAGCAAAACTAAGAACAGATACCACGATCGCAGTACAAAATCAGGCAGCTGCAGTGGATGGCAGGTTCACACTGCTGCGCCTGCAATTATACTAGTCTCTGGCACAATAAAAGATGTATTATATGATGCATGCAACACTGCACACACACTCACACACAGAACAGTCTGTCTACAATGCTGAACGAGGAATATGTCACAAGTGCAAAAGTTCAGTACTATGCCACGTTATGTATTGTAAATTTGTAATGTAAACAACCTGAACTTATGAACTGCTGCACTGCACCACATCCACACAACAAGCAGCAAGAACATTTCTACTATTACTGACAATATCACCGTGTGTACATTAACACAGTCAGTTATATAACAAAAATATAACCAAAAAACAAAGAAATAACTATTTCTCCAACTTATATCTACCTACACCACAGATACACCCTTCCCCCAAAGCACACTTTCACTGTCTTTCACCATTCACATGCAATGTTATAAATTAACATTCAAAATCCACATAAAAACAAAAACGCTCGATGATATGAGCACAGAAGGGTTTCCTACAATCGATGAACTAAAGTTGGACCCCCCCCAAAAAGCAAAAATGCTTTTTTAACAGCGATTTACAAGATTTCTATCACAGACAGCTATCAGAGCACAATGTCTCCTACTCCTTCCTACTCATACTACCCCAAACTGAGGCTGTGCATATCAATATAGAGCCCATGTGACCTGAAATCCTATGAATCACTGCAAAATTCACCTTTGGAGCTCAAAAACAGGGCGAAGTGAGGTGAAGTGCACTGCCTGCAATGCACGTAGCCTTAACATTGGCTGAGTAGTGGCCTGAGGAGGCAGAGTAACGCAAAGTCATTGCTTCCAATGGACTTCGCGTTTCTCATAATAACGCGAAGTACTCCGCTTTGCATTACAGAGCACTCTGCAAATCCACCTTTGCTCCATGAATCGCTTTGCGGAGCGGATTGAGCCCTCTTCGCCCACCACTAACTACAGTAGTAACACACAATACTCTAGAAAAGTTCATGGGGTTTGCATAACACCCCAAAAACACCTCCAAATTTGACAGTGGTGCCGAATACACAAGTTAAAACAATAATCATCAAAAATGCAATAGGCATGCACCTCATCTTGGACAACAACCAAGTTTCAGACAAATCTGACAAAGTTTGACAGAGTTATGCCTAAAAAAACATGAAAGCAGTAGTTGATGGAAATCATTTTGACCCAACTTTGCCTTTGTATACCCCAAGGAAAAGTTACAGGCGAAGTTGCAAAGTGAAGTTACCAATGATGAATTTCCTTTTAAACAGAAAAACTTTGTAAAATGATCCAAAGAGGCAAATTTTACGACTTCACCTTAACTTCACCTGTGAATTAAAACTTCATGTCAAGTCAACATTATTTAAAAACGCTGTTCCAAGAAAACCACAGTAGTGTAAAATGTATGTAACCCCTGGGTGGCACTATCCCCAGTGTTACACCCCTGCCTACAAGCTAGGATGAGGGGTTTGGGTTCACTAACTGATGACCATACTTTTAAACCTTTTGCACAGTGCCTCCACTCAGGGTGCTTTACATGGGTAAGATGGTAAAAGGTTTAGCCCCCCCGAGATGCTACACCACCCATAATAACCATTTACCATCCCCAGACATAACTCAATGAACATTTCCCTCCCAACATTTCAGCATTTTGTATTTAAAGGCACTCTCTAATAATATGCTCACACCAAATATTTTAACAACAGTAACACAAGATTTATTTAGGGGTGAAGGAGTTAGGAATGGGGATGTGGAGTAGAGGTTGTTTGATTACTATTTACAGATGTATAGTTTTGATTTGTTGGTTTTGCTGGTGAAACTTCCAGCTGGATGGATATATATTATTAGACAAAAGGGCAATCACATTTTTTACTTCGGCCTATAATACCCAGAGCCCTTGCTATCTAGCTGATGAACAATCAGATGGTACTTAAATAATTATCATTATTACCCACTCTGGTACCAGTCCTAGAACAATACGAAATCCCACAATCCGATACCATACTGAACAGATACCACAGTCCAAGTTGTTGCAGGCCTGGTGGATGTTGCAGCTGGTAGAGGTGGCCAGCTATTGATTTGAGGGAGGGGGCAACTTGGGGATGGATAGTGGGATGGATGGATGGATGGATGGATGGATGGATGGATTTATGAGAGTTTTACCAGGATGGCATATTGAGTAACGCTTAATTCCAGATGCGTCCTGGGGCAAAGGGGACAGGGAGCATACAAACAATACATGGAAGTTGCATATAATATACAGATAGTAACAGGCAATAAGAAATATAAGCCAATATATACAGGTACAGGGAAAAAAAAACTGACTGCAGATGCTATTTACAACGAAGGCAGGGATTGCCCTGCAATTAGCAGATTACCAGGAATTGACCCTGCTGGTCACAAAGATCCGGGGATTGCCCTGCACATTAGAAACCGAACATTTCAGGAACAGATACTATGATTTCACATCCTGAACATTCAGCACAATAGTTGAAAGTCCCATCCAGAGTAATTAGTAGGCGATACTTTTGTCAAGCATCCAATATTTCTTTGAAACAAGGTCACAACCGGTACATTTAAACTCCAAAAAAGGCATCCATCCAGTATAAGCAGACAGCAACACTTTTATCAAGCATCCAATATCCAGTTATGAGAAGTCACATCTACTGTAGTACATCTATGTACCAAAAACAGCATTCAGAAGCAAAGTCTCATCTAGCACATCTAGACCTTTTTTACACTTATGTTCTCAGATGACATCCGGGTAAGACAACGGTAGATTCTCTTTAGAATAACTCTGACGCAATAAGCTCTAGAGCCTCCTTTCCCATGAAGTGGCAAACGTGGCTTGGCAGTCAGCTCCACAAAGGCAGGACTCTAACCCATAGGACAATGACAAATTACTACACAGTTATATGATTTACTATTAAGGCATCTTTCTGCACCTGCATTCCTTCTTCCTACCCTTGCCAAACTTCAAGAACATTTAGTTCTCTCTCTCTCAACTATCACCCTTCCTCTCCAATTCCTCCTTCTTCGCCTCTTTCCAATCTGGTTTTCGGAATAATCACTCTACAACCACCTCCCTCCTCAGGCTTACTGACTCCATCCTTTCAGGGATGGATGATGGCCTGATCACCTTGACCATCTCTGTCAATCTAGCCAGAGCTTTGACACCTGTTTCTCATCCCCTGCTTCTTGATTTCCTCCCCTCAGCTGGCCTAGCTCTGTAAGCCACCAACTGGTTTAAATCCTACCTCACTGGCAGGACCCAATCCGTGAGAATCCTTGACTCCATCTCCCCTCCACTCCCCATTAACACTGGTGTCCCTCAGGACTCAGTGCTTGGCCCCCTACTCTTCTCCATTTTCCTTAATGATCTTCCCACAGCCTGCTAATCCTTGTCTATCCACATGTATGCTGAGGATACCATTTTATACAGTTCCAGCAAAAACTCGCTGCTGTGGAAACCAGCTTACAGCATGACTTTAATCAAGTTCAGCTCTGGTTTGCTTCTCACCAGCTTTTCCTAAATGCCAAGAAGACAGTCTCAATGATCTTTGGCACCAGGCAGAGACTCTCTAGGCTCCCGGCCCTACCCACATTCCACACCCTTGATGGGATCATCCTGGAGGACACCTCCTCATTTAGATATTTGAGGGCTTGGCTGGAGCAGCACCTCAACTTCTCTGTGCATATCGATGCTATCCTGAAGAAACTGTGCCCCAAGCTTGCTGCTCTGTACAGGAATCGTAGTTGCATCCCACTGACTGCGAGGCACAAAATTGTCCGGAAGATGATACTCCCCATCTTTGACTACGGTGATGTAGTCTATGGTGCTGCTCCCAAATCTTCCCTGACCAAGTTGGACACTCTCTTTAACTCCTCCTGCCACTTTGCTCTTGGCTCCCCTTCTGGCTCCCACCACTGTGGACGCTATCGCACTCTTACCTTCCTTCCACTGTCTCACAGATGCACCTCACACTGTGCCAAGCTAACCTCCAAATTCTGGTTCGGAGTGCTCCCCACTTATCTCTCATCCTCTCTCTCCACTCCACCTCCCCTCACCCACTTTCTCGGATCAAATGACACCCGCACCTTGATGGTCTCTCACCCCTCCACCCTCATTGGTCAGACTGGTTTTGCCCATCTCTTCCCTAAAATCTGAAATTCACTCCTCTCTGAAATATGGCACTCCTCCTCCAGCTACTTCTTAACCTCCACCCTACACAATTACCTCTCCCTCAGCTGTTCCTGCTTTAACTCTCCTTAATACCTACCCCCAGTTTCTGCCTTCCTACCCTAATCCCCCTGGCAGGGTTCTCAACATCTGGTTTGGGGTAATCGGGAAATGGCTACCACTCTCATCATAGTCACTTCTTGCCTCTCCTCTCTTCTCCACCTGCCCTTCTGGGTCATCCGTGAGCTCACCCTATCCCATCCTTTTTACTCCAATGGCACTTGTACTACCTCAAACCTGATCCTGATACACTCATGCACTATAAATAGTTCTGTCACTTTATTACTGTTGTGTATGTTTATAGGTACTTTGTACATTTTTGGATGTGTATTGTAATTTACCCAAGTTCCACTACTGTTTATTGTACTTTATCTTGTGTTCCAACTGTTGCATAATATTACATTGTTATACTGTTTGTACTACCTACATACTAATGTATAACTGACCATCCTTCACAACCCTATGTAACCCCTTCCCCCCAGGTCGCACCGTGAGATGAGCAACTTGTTGCTCAGTGTGCCCTCCTGGTGAAACATTTCAATAAATAAATAAATGTAGCCATTTGGGCAGCAGACAAGATGCATCCAACCATTTTCAACACTACAGTCTCTGATGGGGTTAGTAGCCCAGACTGATAGATTCAAGATCTCAGAAATGGCAGAACATATCTGGTAGTGGGGCTTGAAGCCCCCAAAATTACTTTTAAAGCTTCTTGCACTGGGGGGGTACAAAGGTACTCACTCAGGTCCTCCACGGGTCGCATCCACAATCAAAGGCTTCACGAATTTTCTTCAGCTCTCTCACAACTGAGGCATGGTATATAGTCTTTTCACATCTTTCCCTGACGTGGGAGGGAGCGCTAGCCTCGCGAGGACATATCTGGCAACCTCCAGACTAGCAGTTGCAAAACTAAATTTAACTGGCAACTTTAACTAAAAAGATAACAAATGCCCCCTGATGACTGGAGGGCTTAGATAAGTGGCCCAGGCCAGTTGGCATGGCAGGGGCCTGAGCCCCCATCCCTGTGGGGGCTCTCAGCAGGCTGGAGCCTGCTCTCCTTCTTCTCACTCTGTCTGATCTGAAGAAAAAAATGGCAAACACTGTCTCTTATAGGGCTAATAGTTCGACTCCTGATTGGCAGCAGAGATGGGATGACAGGTCTCTAAATAGCCAAGGGACCTGTCAATCACAGTACTCGAGTCACAATTGAATGAGTGAATTGGCACCTAAAATGATGCCCCTGTAAGTCCCCATGAGCACTTGGGTGGTTACCCATGAGGTGTAGGGAATATCCCACAAGTCCTGGCTTTCTATTCCTGGCTCCCAATTGGCTGTGGCTGCTTACAATGGCTGCTTAAC
The DNA here is from genome assembly GCA_016271365.2 of Neoceratodus forsteri. Classification (NCBI taxonomy): domain Eukaryota; kingdom Metazoa; phylum Chordata; order Ceratodontiformes; family Ceratodontidae; genus Neoceratodus; species Neoceratodus forsteri. The sequence continues at coordinate 22,907,076 of JADMNL010000035.1, read as the reverse complement.
CCACTGTCCCTGATAGCTGATTAGATTCAGTCCTGAATAATGTCCTGGTGCAGCCAGAGGGAAATATTTATTTACCCCAATGCCCCACAGTTCAGTAGCTCAGATGGGGTACTTGCAGACATTACACAGTTGAAGAAGGTGGCTGTGATCATTTTCTTTTTGCTACTGCACTTAGTAAACTCCTCTTGCAGCAGCTGACAGGCTGAACATAGGAGTCCCAAAAATACTGGTTAATCAGGGGAATAAAAGCATTTATTTTAATTTAAAACACTCTCCCCCACATATACAGTAACTCCCCACTATGCAGCAACAGTTGACAATATTTAAAATACCTTCTTTTCTTTCTTTCTTTTCAGGTGAAGCCATTTATAGCTACCCTGGGGGCAGTCAGACACTCATTATTATTTATTCAGATGACCTGGGTCTGGCTCAGGCATAAGTCAATGAGCCTGGTCAAACTTTTTAAATGGGCATCTGGGCAACCCTGCAGCGGGCTGTCCATGGTCATCAGGTCCCAGTTAGGTGGAAGAGATCCTGGGATTAATGGCACAGTCTCTGAGGTGACTGCAAACTGAGCAGTTCCATTTCGAGGGCAAATTTGTGCCATCACAAGTCCCGTTGTCCTGGAGGGAGCACTTTAAACATGGGCAGCTTACAATGCAATCACTGCTGCCCTGGAGGAGCACTTTTAATATGGGCACATACGAGTGGCGTTTTTAAGCTCCGAGGGGGTGGATTTTCATTTGGGTGGCATAGCAGGGCAGTGGGGAGCAAAGCAGACCTGGGGGATCAGAAATAAATATTTGTGACCAAAACGTGAGAAGCCCAGGAGACAACAGGAAGAGAACAGAGCAAAAGGGGCTAAGGTAAGCCCAGGCTGGCATTTTTAGGAGCCCCCATTTGCAAGGGGGTTGCATGTGTAAAATAAAACATGCAAACTAAAATATATAAATATTACCATCAAAACAATTAAAATTCACTCGGCGATAAAACAACAACAAATCAGGAATAACAACACAATAAGCTAGCTATTATTATTAGAGTATGAAAAAGCTAAGCCAAAAAGGTGATTTCTTTTTTAAGGAGGTCATAAAACTCTCAATGATCAGGTACTTTCTCACCTGGCGGGGTGGATAGTTCCAAAGGGTAGGGGCTGCAAAAGCAAAACAATGGGCCCCAAAAGTCTTCAGTTACAACCTGGGAATTGCCAGCAATCCCTCGCCAGCTGAACAAAGTGAGTAGGGGGGTAGGGGTAGAGAAGATCTTGCAGGTATCATGGATCCTGCCTATGTAGGGCTTTGTAGATCAGTAACCCGACCTTGAAGGTAATCCTCCAATGCACAGACAGCCAGTGCAGGCCGCGGAGTGCAGAAGTGACATGACAATATCTCAGTAAGCCAGTCAGCAACCTGGCCGTCGCATTCTGCACTAGCTGCAATCGGCAGATATCTACCCCCAGTAGCTCTAGGTATAGTGCATTGCAATAATGAAGGCATGAGGTAACAAAGGCATGGACTAACATTGGAAAGTCACTGGGCAGGAGCAGGCGCTTGATCCAATTGATGTTCCTCAGATGGAAAAAAAGAGGTCTTAACAGTAACCGAAACCTGAGATTTTAAAGTCAGGCCACTATTGAACATAGTGCCCAGATTTTGCACCTGATTAAAGGTCAGCAGCTGGTAACCCCCAAGCCAAAGCCCGGAAGCTTGACCCGCCAGCAACCCCATCCCATGGTGACCTGGTTTCACACCAGCACCTCAGTCTTGTCTGCATTCAAACTTTGCCAATTAGCACTCATCCAGTCCTGCATCTCTGAGAGGCAGCTGTTATATGAGACCAATCCATTCTGTTCAGGTACAAAGGACATGGAGAGCTGATCATCTGCATAGCAGTGAAAACTCAGCCCATACCACCTTGTAATGTCTCCCAATGGCAGCATGTACTCTGCAACTCGCAACATCTCTAGTGGTACCTCCCCTCAGATTTCAGCCTCTGCTAACTACAGTCATCCCTAGGTGCTAGTTGTGCCTTCCCTCTCTGATCTCAGCCCCTGCTGAAAACAGTAACCCCTGGTGCCAATAGACCCCCAATCTCTGATCCAGCCCCTGCATAAATACAGTCATCAGTGGTGCTAGTGGTGCCCTCCACTCCTCTGATCCCAGTCCTAACATACACACAATCCCATCCTGGCATCCAGTGGTCCCCTCATGGCATCAGGCACCCCCACTCACCCTTTCCACAGCAGTGGTGTCATGGCTGCATACAGTGGCTGGCACAGCCCTCCACACACCTTCTTTACTTGCTGCCATATGTACAGTCAGGGAGTGCACCTATTATTTATTCTTGGAAAGGGCTATTGTGGAGCTGCTACACCACCATTGTAGAACATGAGTGGGGGGCTTCTGGTGCTGTGAGGGAAACATCAGGATGCAAGGGAGAGAGTGTGTGTACATCGGGGCTGGTATTATTTTTTTTTGTTTTTGTTTTTGGTAACCGGGTTAGGCCCACTAGGCACAAGTGCCTTTTTTTAGGGGTGTCCTGGGAGCAATGTGGGGTTAAGTGACTGTCTCAGAGTCACACAGTACACAAGTGGAGATTATGGGACTCAAACCCAGGTCTGCTGGATGTACCAAGCTCATTCACAGCTCATTACTCTAACCTCTAGGCTATACTGCCAGCCACAGAATTAGAGGGAGGGAGGGCACCACTAGCACCAGGGATGACTATATTTAAGCAGGGGCTGGGATCAGAAGGTTGAGGGTTACCACTGACACCAGGGGTCACTATTTCTAAGCAGGGGCTGAGATCAGAGGTGGGTGGGTGGGAACCACTAGCATTTGGGATTAATGTATTTAAGCTGCAGTTGGTTTCTGAAAGGGGCTTACCACTAACCCCAGGGCTGCTATATATGAAAGAATGGGCCAGCGATCAACGGCGGAGGGGGGGAACACTGGCACCAGGGCTACTATCTATGACAGAATCGGCTGGTGATCTGTTGGGGGGAGCTAGCACCAAGGCAACTACAGTATATATGAAAGATATATATGAAAGAATGGGCTGGCTGTCAGGAAGGGGGGTTCCACTAGCACCAGGGATAGGTATACACATATAGGATCATGCGGGGGGTGGCATTGCACTAACCTGCCTCACTATCCATGCAAATAAGTCCATAATTAGCATGAAAATGTCACCTTAGCACCTTTCATACCCAATGGGCTCATTTCCATGAATCCCTTTAAATACTGGAAATTGCACCCTGGGGCTATCCATTCTGGCAGCATACTTCAAAAGAGCCCTGTCAGGGCAGGACTCAGTAGCTGATCACTGGGCTGACATAGCCCTGTAGTCAGTCAAATAGTGCTAGTATGCTATTCCACTGAATATAGCAACTTTGGGCACCTGGGCAAGCACAACGTGCAGTGCAAATTTTGGTGGCATGCTTTGAGCCTATTGGACTATTGATCCCCAGATTTGGAAGAAGCAGTAGGAGTTGGTGAACCTATAAGGAAAAGCTATGCAGCTATCAAATACATGACCTCAGTAAAAATAATTAAGATAACAAAAACACAGCTAATGAAAAATGTAAGTTGCTTTTTGTCCATATATTATGTTTTTGAAAGTTCTTTTCAAGGTGTCAGTGGCTCTTTAAACACTGTACCAAAGAACTGAATACAGTTGCTAAGTAGGGACTCCCAAGTTCCATGAAGAAGGCAGTCAAGTGGGCAGATCAGTTTGTATTCAGCTGACCATGTACTCAATGCAGAAACAATGAGAGAGGGTCATCAGGTAGTTTTAAGGAAATCCTGAAGGTCCAACTAAAGGAAGTCTGCCTGTGCCTGAATAAAAGGAAAGCTAAATGGTTTCCAAAGTAGGAGTCAGAGGAATACAGTTGCTAGATCTGCCAGAAACTGGAACACCTGTCATATGACTGTCTGAAAAATATGGCAAGAGGACAGTGCAACTGCAGCTGGAAGGGCAGCTCTGGAAACTCCCAGAAGTTATGGCCTGTTCCCAGAGTGCAGTTCCCATTAACTCCATTGTACCCATGCGTCCCATGTTGGTAAAAGAGATTGTAACCCAGGAGATGAAGGACACTGTGGCCTTCATTTCAGTGGTAAAATAAGATTTGATTCATGAGGAACAGATTCTGACTGGGCAGTTTCCCAGAATTAGAAGAGTGATGGTTCCTGCAGTCTCAGTGCCGATGGCCCAGATCTTTATGGCTGGGAGGGTGGTCGTGGCATATAGGAGGTGGGTGTTGTACCAGACCTGTCCATTGATGTAATTATGGGTAATGACTTTGATAATCCTGCCAACATTGAATGTGTTACTACTTAGTAAGACCAGGGAAATGGCTTCTGAATACACAGGGGGCAGGGCAGCTAGAAGCAACCCCTCCTTCAACAGCAGGGGATGTTTTAGCTAAAGAACAAGCTTGGAGCAGCATTTCAGAGCCATAGCTACAGATTAAGGAGAGCTCAGCTGTGGGCCACTCTCCCATTGGGAGTGTGTTTAACTCTACAGGAAGGTCAGGCATGTGGAGCTAGGGAGAGCTCTGCAAACTGACACATCCATACAGAAATTAAGGGGGTTAGTCACCAGGATGTGAGCTGACTGTCTACATTCAGAGAAAAGGGAGGTTTACTTAGATAATGGGCTCCTATATCATGAGTGGTTTCCAAGGAGAGGACAAGCACAGACCTCTCAACCTATGTTTTATTTATTTATTTATTTGTTTGTAGGAAGTACCTTTGAGCCAAAGCTTCTTTTATAGAGGTTCCACGTCATAGGAATACATGGGCATAACATCATTTACAATGGTTACAAGTACATAAGCAGATACAAGGATGTTCCATGCTTAGAAAGACATGAGTACATCAGGTTACAGGGGTTACATAATTACAATAACAGGGATTACATAAGTAAAAATATGCAGACACATAATTTAAAGAAGGCTGGGTTGACAGGTTGTTAAGTGAACAACTTGAGAATCTACCGGATATAGAGCCAATCAGGTAGGGAACAGAGGATGATAAAGTCTGTAAAATAATTAACTAATACTATATGCAAGGAGGTAAGAACTTGATGGGCAGCAACTTTTGTCTTAAGTGCTAAAGAGTGTAGTCATAAAGGAGGGCTAGACTCACTGGAATGAGGACAATGACACACACAATAAGGGACAATGAGGGACACATTCTCAAACATAGAGATACAATCACAGAACACTGTGAAAACATTATGTTTACTTGTGCAACATTCATTATGTTTGCTTGCGCATGTGCAAGAAACATAGTGCCATCTTGGAGATTTCGGTGTGTCACCTCCTCCTCAATTCAGTCAGTGTGCTGGCGAGCGCGACCCCTGTAAGCCAATGCATTTCTGGAGCTGTCAATGACACGCTTCAAAATGCAGTGGCATACAGTTGAAGAGGGAGCTACGCTTGAGTGAGCAGCGATAAGATATCGCCTGCTCATCGCGTCCCCACACACACACACACACACCATGCCTTGCCCCCCACACGCACTGTATAGCCGACGTGAGTGCTCCAATCCCGGCCGGCTGTGCTGCGTTCCCCCAGCCTCCCCAAAGGCTTCTAAAATGCCACGCTTAGGTGCCCACCCCAGTGTGGCAACTAATAATATAGCTGACGGGCACCCCCGCCGGCTGCACTGTCCTCCCCAAGTAGTAAGTGCCATGCTGGGAGCCCACCCCAGCGTGGCAATCTATTCCTTTGCCGATGGGGTGCCCAATCCCCGTCGGCTGAACAGCTCCAACGTCCTTGTGTCACGCTGGGAGCCCACCCCAGCGTGGCAAACATCACGTCGTCGTTTTTGTTTTCTACCTGTAAAGAAAAAGCGGTCCCACGGCGAGTCTCCTGCCCCCTCCCACAACCCGCAACCACCCTCTGCGCAACTCAGCCTTCCCACACCCCCACCCCATACTTACCTCCGACTCGCGCAACGATCTTTGTGGACCGGGAACACTTCTGCACTCTTCAAAGCCGACCGCGAACTGAGGAAATGCGGTAAGCTGTATAATGGGCTAGATGGGGGGTTCAACTTTGTTGCATATCTCAGGCATTTTTTAATTTTGCGCAAATTTTCAACATGAGTTTTGGGACCCTTCTCATGAATGATATCACTGTCATAGCGTTATTTCAGGCCCGAAGGGTGATTTCGTGTAGTGACTGCGCGGTGACTGTGAAATCACCCTTCAGGCCTGAATAATGCCATGACGATTACATCAATCATGAGAGGGTCTAAAACCATGTTAAAAATTAAGCCAAACCAAACATGACTCGTTTCACGAGCGACGCGTTGTGCAGTTCCTCACGAGGCTCGTAGAGTGCGCAAATTTTCAATATTTTCACTCCAGATTTTCAACATTGCCATTTTACCACACCTTCTTATAGTAGTACAGCTGTCATTTTCAATCTCACCCAAAATGTGTTTCCGCCCATGTAGCGCACAATGGGCGCAGTCGGTGTACGAAATCAATGTCTGGGACAAATTAAGAAAATCACAGTGACACTGTTCATGAGGCGAGTGTTAAAATGGCTATGTTGAAATTTGTGAAAAATTCAAACAACACTGTTTTACGAGCGTATAAGTACAGTTCCTAACGACGCCATTAGTTCAAATTTTCAATATTTTCACTCCAGATTTTCAACATTGCCATTTTACCACACCTTCTTATGAGTAGTACAACTGTCATTTTCACATCTCACCCATAATGTGTTTCCGCCCATGTATGGCGCTACAATGGCGCAGTCGGTGTCTTGAAATCAATGTACAGGACAAATTAAGAAAATCACAGTGACACTGTTCATGAGCAGAGGTCTTAAAATGGCTATGTTTAAAATTGGTGAAAAAATTCCTAAAATGACTTTTACTGAGCGCGTTGCACAGTTCCTATGCATGCCGTGAAGTTTGCAAATTTAATATTTTCATCCAGATTTTCAACATGTCCATTTTATTAAACTTCCTTATGAACAGTACAGCTGCAATTTTCATATATCGCCCAATATGTGTTTCGCACATGTAGCGCACAATGGTGCTGTTGGTGTGTGAAAGCAATGTTTAGGACAGATTAAGAAAATCACAGTTACACTGTTAACGAGCAGAGGTCTTAAAATGGCTATGTTGAAAATTTGGTGACAAAAGTCCATAAAATGACTGTGTTACGAGTGAGCATTGCACAGGTTCCACACACTCTCGTTAGTTCATGACTTTGTAATATTTTCAGTCCAGATTTTCACCAGTGACATTTTTCCACACTTCCTTATGAACAGTACAGCTGCCATTTTTTACAACATGGCTGAAGTGTGTTTTCACACTTTCAGTGCAGAGATGCGTGGTCGCTGTGGGAAATCATTGTTCGGCTCAGATAAAGAAAATCACAGTGACACTGTTCATGATCGGAGGCACCAAAATGCCTGAGTTGACAATCTGCTGTAAGAAATCCCCAACCTAATTATATTACGGGTGTGCATTGCAGAGTTTCTATGTACGCTCGTGACTTCACCATTTTTTAAATATTTTTAGTACCATTTGCAACATAGCCATTTTTACACTCCCATGAAAGAGTACAGCTGTCATTTTTACATCCTGTTCGAATATTTTGCACCTGTGGTGCTAAATTCAGATAGTCACTGTGCATAAGCAGCTTGACTAACAAACTGATATTCCCCTGTTCATGAGGTGGGGTCACAAACAAACATGTTGAAAATTTGGAGTGAAAATACCAACGAATTCCTGAGGTATTAGGGTTTTCAACTATAACGCCCAACCCTATAGAGAATGACAGGAATCAGGGCTGTGACTTGGGATTCTTGCCTGTGATGCTCATACCATTCCACACCCTGCTGTCAGTGAGAGGCATCGAGGTATGCCTTGGACTCTTCGGCCCAAAACTTCACCCCATTCTCCTATATCGCACCCATCTCACCATATTTCCTAATGAAATGGGATTAGCATAAGAACCAAAAGACCACAAGGAACACCATGACCTTGTCAGTCTCTGCAGGGTGGGGTGTGGTGAAATGGCATGGTCCGTTATTCCAGACGACCCAAACGCACACCCCAATGCCTGTCACTCTCTGCAGGGTGGTGGGTTGGGCTATTTCAGTTCAATACTTCACTGCCATTGCTATTACGCAGCTCTGTAACTCTACACTACCACTGCCAATGCCAGCAAGCAAACATCCGGCATTGACAAATGCTTGTTTTTGATTAAGCATCTTAGAATATTATACATTTCTGGTTTAAAGTCTGAATTTACAGTACATTTTCTGTATGGACAGACCCTCCTCATGAGGGATGGAACAGGATAGAACAATTCTAAGGGGTAAAATGAGGGACATCCTTGTGTACCCACCCAGGCTCCTGGGGTTACTAGAATCCCATCAGTGTTATACTAGGAAGTTAGTGGGCAGCTGGTATAGGGTTTATTAGAAGCTCTCTGTAGACCTGTCATTGTTTACCTAACTATGCTGATGAGAGATAAGTGAGGTCATTTAGAACTCTTGCAACAGCCTGAGCTACAGTGGAGACAGCTGCTTGTGGACAGTTTAGAATCTTGGGTTAAGTTGGAGGAAGTCAACAGTAGAGTGCAGTAGTGTTCAGAGGGAGAGGTGCCTGCCAGCCTGTCCTGAGGCTGGGTAAAGGAACTCTGGCCATTTTACTCACCCCAGTGTGTTAGACAACAGCAGTACCACAGAAAGTGGTGGAGACCTGTAATTTCTGAGATCACAGTAGGTTACTTTTGTGAGAAGTTGATGGGACTGTGAAATTCAGTGGATTCAAGGGGCAATCACCTGAGGGAATGGAAGATTGTCCAGTTGCCCAGATCACAGACAGAGAGAGTCTCAGTGAGTGCTACCAGAAAAGGTGAGAAGTGTGTTTCTTCCAAGGTCCATGTCTGTAATAAAGGGACAAGGAGGCCGTGAGTACAGCTACATGGGAATGTTTCAGAGGGAGTTGTCTGGTGGTGTATGTGCCCAGGGAAAAGCCTAGAGCACACCATTCAAAGCCCCAAATATCACCACAAAAGTGTGCTGAATGAAGGAATTTTAAAGTGTAGAGACCTTTAGCAATCTGAGGGGGTTAAAGACTGTTTGTTCTGGAGAAGGAAAAGTTCTTGTGCAATGTGTGTTGTGTGTTGTGTAAAGTACAGTACCAGCCTGGAGGACCACCCTGTATGTGTACATCTGTGTCAGAATAAAGCCATATTATACAATCCTATTTCTAGTAGAGGACATTCCATGTGTGCCTCCTAGTGTGAGATGGTTTATGGGCTCCATCAGGTAGGAGACCTAGCATAGTCCAAGTACCTCTCTCCCAGAACTCCGCCTAAATATCAATGTTACTTAGTGCTCTAACCCAACAACATCTTAGATGCCAAGCCAGGTATTTGCCCCTGTGCCAGGGGTGATGCCTATTTTATGCCACCTTGTAGTTTGTTGCCTTGTCTGTGGTACAAGTTTCGGGGTCCTGGTTGCAAGATGCTGCTGTTGTCTGTGGTAAGGGTTGCAACACTGGGGACTCATCTGAAGATCTTGGGGTAGAAGAAAAAAATTGCCATGCCAGTGTAAATGCTGAGAGTATGTCTATGGTCTTTTCTGTCTAGTGGCTGTGCACCATAACAGGAATCATGAAGAATTTAAAAATTGTGCCAAGAAAAATGTCATTCAAAGATTTGTTGCCTGTGTTTTCTGAGGAAAAAATGTGCTGTTTGAGTGTTTATGGAAACTGTGGTGCCAAGGATTGCTGTGCTGAGCAATGTCTGCCCTGTCAGTCAAAATGCTTAAAGGACAGTTAAAAGTAAAGCTGTCCAAGTTCTGAGTAACTGTGGACAAAGAGAACATTTGTGCCCAATTGTACAGAAGGTTTCAAGTGCTTGTGAGTTAAAATGAGAGAGTTACTAAAGGAATTGTGTATAAAACTGTGCCAAAATTGCCTGAGAGCACTTCAGTCAATGAAATTTCAAGCCATAGGAAAAGTTTGTTTTTTCTGTTTAAATTTGCTCCATGATAGTTGTGAAGAAGAGTGAGTAGGAGGGAGAGAGAGAGAGACAGAGTGAGAAGCTCATTTGCATGGTGTTGGGTGATTGGGCCACACAATCAAGACCTGCCTGTTACCTGGAGTTTCTGCTCTGAGAGAATGTTCGAGGAAGAGAAAGCAAGGAGCATGCAAAGAGTTCAGACCAGCAGCAGCAGCAATGAACCTTGCATTATTAAACTTTGGCGTTTCTTTCTAAAACTGTTAAAAAACAGTAAATCAGGTTTCTCCTGGTTGGTGACCACTACAGAGAGCGATCACGAGTGTGCGTGGTTCCAACCATCGAGCTGGACAGCCCAATGAACCCCAACAGTCCTCAGATTGGCAGGAAGGCTACAAATACCACTGGAGGGAACCAGCTACTTTTTGTAAGTACAAAGTATGGCAGGAAAAGCAAAAACACTATGAGCAGTGTGCAAAGTAAAAAAAATAAGATCTAGCGCTAAAGTCAGCAAAAAATTGAGTATGCAAGTAAACTGTGGGCAAAGGACTGAGCAAAGTAACTGTGGCTAGTTGTAAGCAAACACGCTGTGTCTTAACTGGGCGGTACTAAGCAAAGACACTAGAATGTGTAAAGATTCAAATGACTGTTGATGTTCCTTTAGGCAAGTTGCAAGGTTGTGCATAGTAAAAGTAAAACACTATGGCAAGGGAACCAAATGCAGCCAGAACCTCTGAGTGTATGATGCAGAAAGTTTCAGTGGCTGTGTTGGGGTGTAGTTCAAAGCAAATGTAAACAAACAATGAAGCTCCATGTTGGGGCAGAGTCTAATGGTACAAAACAACCAGAGACTGCACAATAAGGAGCAATTCAGGCAGCAGTTTCGTCAAATGCAGAAAGGAAAAGACATTTACAGTTTAAGCAGTCAGAACCAGAGTGCTAAGTGCATAGAGAGCAAATCAGTAACCTTGGACTTGTGTGTTGTTTTTTCAGAGCAAAATGGCTAGTAAAAAGCCAGCGTATCCTCTTCATGTCAGGATCTAGATAAGCCAGCAAGAAAGTGAACTAGAGCAATACGAATGATTGTACAAATGTGAAGGTGCACCAGCAAATGTTGCAGTACCTGACTTTCCAGTAAACACATGTGAGATCTGCATGAGAACTGGGAGAGATGTTGTAATGATTCCGCACTGCAAAGGCTGAAGGAAGCAGTATGGGATTTGTGTAGAAAGTGGCAATGTGCAAGCCAAGGCCAAAGCGATATGTCTGGCTCTGGCATGGACTCTGTGTGAGGGTCCCACATGTGCATTACAGAGAGAAACTGCATGCAGGAAGGAAGATCCCGAGGAGCTTGTAAGAGAATTTTTTGAGGGTGTGACCCAGAATGACTTGCAATGGCAGGCAGAAATGGTCTTTTCAACCCCCAAAAATGTTGAAAGAGACCAGCCAGAGACTGACTCTGTAGATCTGTGGGCAGCAGGCCCAAGTCTGAGGTTAATCGGTGAGGATGAAATAGAAGATGCCTTCCGTTGGGAGTCAATTGCCTTGGAACATAATGAAGAGTGGACTGTGTCTGGGGCTAAAACATCTATCATCTCTTGGGCAGAGCTTGTAGAACAAGTGGAAATGGAGAACGTTATTAAGGTAACTGGTAGTGAGAATGGGCTACCAGTGGCCCTAACTGCAAGTGAGCCACCGTAGACTGTACAGAGCTCAAGAGAAGTTGTAGCAAGTATAGGGATGGACTGCTTTTTTCCTGTTTGGAACATCCAAAACTGGCTTGACCGGGTCTTGCCGCCCCCAAGCTGAGCTGCTGAGTGGAGTCTACCCAAAAACAGTAAAGAAGAACACCTATCAGATGCAGGACTGAGGCAGAGTATGGACTAAAATATAAATTTTTCCCGAGATGGATGTGGGACACCATTGAGGACCATAGAGAGTAATGGTTATAGGAAGATGCCCAAGCCACCATTTAACCCCAAGAGTGTAAGTTCATGGGACTCAAACTTAGTTATGACGGGTTAAAATTTTAGAGACTAGTTCACACCCTCCACCTAGATTTAGTCTGAATAACTGACAAAGCTGGTCATAAAACAGTCCACACTCAAAGACTTGTTTGTCCAAATGGGACAATAGTTTACAGTCCTCATCCTGGATGGTACTACCCCTGATTGCCACTACCAGCATTTTGCCAGCTTGAAAGATAGCCACACCAGAAGCAATGCAACACGGTAGGCCCACCACCTAACTCTGCAGGTAATCATCCGAAGAAAGAAATCCGAAGGCCATGTCAGTGTCATGCCATTGGGAGCAACACGTCAGCATCCTATCACTGGGAACCAGCTTCTGTGAGGAAAAGTCTCCTGCCAAGCACCAAGAGGGGGAGAACAACGTGGGTTTCTTCTGTCCTGGAGACTCCAACTTGAACTCTATCTGAATTAAACAGGTCCAGAGGTGGAGTGAAAGTGCCTGATCCAAAGATTTGTCTTCTGCCAGATTCAGAGAGGTGATGCCAATAATCAGCATGCACATGTGACGTGGTAGGCTAAAATCTCCTTTTACTTTTTATGTTTTGACTGTGCCCACTTAAAAAGAATTTGCCCTTTAAATGGTTTGGTCCAAGGGACATCTGGATCTGGACTACAGTTTAGCAGGCCTTGAGCTTGTTGCCAGAACAGTTTTCAGAAGGCTATTCTTGAATGTGAGTGCCGTGTGCACTCAGTACTCTTCTTCTTCTTAGAGCCGGGACTTTGTAGACACTCCTCCCCCCAAATGTTTTATTTGTATTAGTTTGGTACTTTTATACTGCCTTTTGTAAAAAAACATTCAAAATCTTTTTGGGATTGTGTAGTATCTTACTGGTGGGAGGTTTGGTCACTGTTTTCTTGCAGGATGTGTTTTTGGAATGTTTTCTTTTGCAGGTGCACCTCAGAGAAGAAAAGAAGACAAGAAGAGGATGTTTAGGACTCTCTGGAGTCTGCCTTAAAAAGTGTTTTGGGGTTTTAAAAATGTATTGACTTGGAGATGTTAAACAGTTTTGCTTTTCAGGTTTAGAATATGTAGTTCTGGGGTTTGGGAAATGCATTGTAATGCCTTATGTATGATTCTAAAGTAGTCTGCAGTTTAGAATTGTGAAATGAGTAGCATAGGTTAGATATGTTTTCCCTAAATGGCTAGGGGGATATACAGGCTGGAGGTCCTTACTTAAGTAAGGCCTTCAGTGCTGTTCTGTCAGGGCATGCTTCAGGCAGTTTCTTGGAGCCACTGAAAGAGTCCTGAGATAGTTGTTAAGTAGAGCTGAAGCTTCTTTAGCGGGCCTCTGTTCCCTGGTGCAGCCTGCCTGTGTCTTAGCATATAGGCAGGGGTGAACCTGGCCACCTCGCCCCGTAGGGTGCCCAGACTTTGGGTGGCCTGCGTTGCAGAGCAAAGCCTTGCTGCAGAGAGTAAGGATCGTCTATTGGTGGTAGAGCAACCACCTAGTCCCCTGGGGTTACTAAAATCCTATCAGTGTTTGACTAGGAAGGTAGTGGGCATCTGGTAGAGAGTTTATTATATACGCTCTGCAGATCTCTCATTGTTATGTTGATTGTGCGCATGCGCAAGAAACATGTTGTGTCAGCTTTCTCCACAAGCAGGTTGTGGAGGCGTGGCACTGTTTTGCCCAATGCCCCCACAGCCTGCAAAGGCTTGTCCCCCCATCTCCCAATGCCATGGCACGCTGCTGCTGGCACTAGTTCAGCCAGCATGCCACAACTTTCTAAAAAAATCAGCCGCTGCAATAAGGGGCCGCCTCATCTTTGCAGCATCAGCCATCCGCTGCAATCAGTGAGTGACCCATCATTGCAGGGCAGGATGTAGGATGTCTGATATTGTTTGTGAACATGGCAGCGGCTTGCTGCCATATTCACAAACAATATCTACCCCCTCCCATGTTTATTTGCCGATGGGGGAGCCCACTCCCCATCGGCATACTGTAACACCCTCCCCATTTTGTTGTCTGCTGACTGGATGCCCAATCCACGTTGGCAGAAAGAAATCCCCCCCTTCTGTTGTTTGCTGACGGGGATGTCCAATCCCCATCAGCAGAAACAAATTCCCCCTTTTGTTGTTTGCCGATGAGGATGCCCAATCCCCTCGGCTACAGCTGCCCCAAGCAAGACTCTGATGGCACAACATGCCCCTGGAAAGTTAAAACGGTCCCACAATGTTTGTTTGTTTTTTACCTGAAAAAGAAGCGGTCCCTCGTAGTCTCGGGGCTCCCTCCCACAACCCGCACCCATCCACTGCACGCTACCTTCCCCCACACACCCCCCACACCCATACTTACCTCTGGAGCGCGCGTGATGATCTTCTTGTGAACCGGGAACACGCCTGCACTCTTCAAAGCTGACCATGAACTGAGGAAATGCCGTAAGCTGTATAATGTAATGAATAGGTTTTTCAACTTTAGTGCATATCTCGGCACTTTTGGAATTTTTCACCAAATTTTCAACATGGGGTTTTTGGGACCCCTCCTCATGAATTCTTGAATTGTCATGGCATTAATCGGCCCCAAAAGGTGGTTTCGCAGTCACTGTGCGGAATCACCCTTCCGGGCCGATTAACAAATCGACAGTGCCAGTGTTCATGAGGTGGCCTCAAAAGCCTATGTTGCAAATTTGGTGGAAAAAAATCCAAAAAATTACTGTTTAAAGAGCGGCATTGCGCAGTTGCTGCGTACGCACGTAACTTCATGAATTTACAATATTTTCACACCAGATTTTCAACATTGGCATTTTGTCACACCTCCTTGTGAGCAGTACAGCTGTCATTGTTGACAACCTGGCCGAAATGTTTTTGCACTTCCGGCGCAGAATAGCACGATTGCTGTAGGAAATCAGTGTTCAGGACAGATTAAGAAAATGTCAGTGACACTGTTCATGAGTAGAGGTCCTAAAATGCCTATGTTGAAAATTTGGTATCGATACTCCTTAAAATGACTGTGTTACGAGCGTGTGTTGCACAGTTGGCACGCACACTCGTAGGTTCGTGAATTCATAATATTTTCACTCCAGATTTTCAGCATTGCCAATTTCCCAGATCTACTTATGAATAGTGCAGCTGTCATGTTTCCCATCCTGGCTGAAATGTGTTTTCGCACTTCTGGCGCAGAATAGAGCGGTTGCTGTGGGAAATCACTATTTGGAACAGATTAAGAAAATGACAATGATACTGTTCATGAGCAGAGGTCCTAAAATGCCTATGTTGAAAATTTGGTGATGATAGCCTATCAATTGACTGTGTTACAAGTGTGTGTTGCGCACTTTCCACGCACCCTTGTAACTTCGCAGATTTGTAATATTGTCACACCAGATTTTCAACAGTGCCATTTTCCACACCTTTTTATAAGCAGTACAGCTGTCATTTTTCACATCCTGACCGAAATGTGTTTTCACAGTTCCAACGCAGAATTACGTGGTCACTGTGGGAAGCTGGTGTTCAGGACAGGTTAAGAAAATGATAGTGGCACTGTTCATGAGCAGAGGTCCTAAAATCCCTATGTTGAAAATTTGGTGATGAAACTCCATAGCATGACTGTGTTACAAGCGTGCGTTGAACTGTTTCCATGCACCCTTATAACTTCGTAAATTTGTAATACTGTCATGCCACATTTTCAACAGTGGCATTTTTTCACAACTCCCTGTGATCACTACAGCTGTCATTGTTCACATCCTGGCTAAAATATGTTTTTGCACTCCTGCTGGACAATAGCACGGTCACTCTTGGAAATCAGTGTTTGGGACAGATTAAGATCGACCGAGTGATGGGGGGAGTGACTGAGCTCAACTGAGCTCTGTCGGAACTGCTGCAGATTTGTTTGTGGACAGACAAAGGCCCCAACACAAGAGCCCAGTACAAAAGGGCAGCCTGCAGCACTGGGAGAAACAGAACGATTGACGGAGGGGGAGTGAGCGAACTCACCGAAGCGCTGTCGGGACTGCTGCAGATTTCTTTGTGGGCAGAAAAAGGCATCAATACAGGCAGGGTCCCAGTACAAAAGGCCAGCCTGCAGTGGTGGGAGAAACAGTACAAGCGAGTGAGACAAGGGGACTTAGTGAGCTCAACGGAGCTCTATCAGGACTGCTGGGATTTCTTCGTGGGCAGAAAAAGGTGCCAATGCAGGCAGGAGCCCCGTACAAAAGGGCAGCTTGCAGCACCAGGATAAACAGAATGAGCGATGAGAGAGGGAGACTGAGCTACCTCAACGGAGCTCTGTCGGGACAGCTGCAGATTTCTTTGTGGACAGACAAAAGGTGCCAATGCAGCCAGGATCCCCATACAAAAGCACAGTCTGCGGCGCCAAGAGAAACAGAATGAGCGAGTGACAGAGCGGTAGTGAGCGACCTCAACGGAGCTCTAGTGTGACTGCTGCAGATTTCTTTGTGGACAGAAAATGCGGCAATGCAGGCAGGAGCCTAGTACAAATGGCCAGCTTGCACTGCTGGCAGAAATGGAATGCGAGAGTGACAGAGGGGGAGTGAACCAGCACAGTGGAGCTGTGTCGGGACTGCTTCAGATTTCTTTCTGGCCAGAAAAAGCCGCCAATGCAGGCAGGAGCCCAGTACAAAAGGGCAGCCTGCAGCGCCAGGAGACACAGAATGAGTGAGTAAGGTAGGGGAGTCAGAGAGCTCAGTGGGGCTCTGTTGGGACTGCTGCAGATTTGTTTGTGGGCAGAAACAGGCAGCAGTGCATGCAGGGGCCCAGTACAAAAGGGCAGCCTGCAGTGGCAGGAAAACCAGAATGAGTGAGTGAGTGAGTGAGTGAGTGAGCTCAACAGAGCTGCATTGTAACTGCTGCAAATTTCTTTGTGGGCATAAGAAGGCAGCAATGCAGGAAGGAGCCCAGTAGAAAAGGGCAGCCTGCAGCACTGGCAGAACAGAATGAGCGAGTGAGAGAAGGGCAGTAAGCGATATCAACGCAGCTTTGTCGGGACTGCTGCAGATTTCTTTGTGGGCAGAAGAAGGCGCCAACAGAGGCAGGAGCCCAGTACAAAAGGGCAGCCTGCAGTGCCAGGAGAACCAGACTGAGTGAGTGAGTGAGACAGGGGGAGTGAGCAACCTCAACGGAGCTCTGTCAGGACAGCTGTGGATTTCTTTGTGGGTAGAAAAAGCCGCCAACACAGGCAGGAGCCCAGTACAAAAGGGCAGCCTGCAGCGCCAGGAGAAACAGACTGAGTCAGTGACAGAGGGCCACTGAACGAGCTCAACAGACCACCGCAATCAACATTCGGCATTGACAAATGCTTATTTACCTAGCTAAGCTGAGTGAGAAATTAGTGAGGTCATTTAGAACTCTTGCAGCAGCCTGAACCACCGTGGAATCAGCTGCTTGAGAACAGTTTAGAATCTTGGGTTCAGTTGTAGTCAATTGGAGGACGTCAGCTGAACAGTGCAGTGGTGTTCAGAGGGAGAGGTGACTGCTAGCCTATCCTGAGGCTGGGTGAAGGACCTCTGGTCATTTTTCTCACCCCAGTGGGTGAGACAACAGCACTACTACAGGAAGTGTTGGGGACCTGCAATTTCTAAGACCCCAGCGGGTCACATTTGTGAGAAGTGGATGGGCTGTGAAATCCAATGGGTCCAATGGGCAATCCTCTGAGGGACTGGAAGATTGTCCAGCTGCCCAGATCAGAGATGGGGAGAGTCTCAGTGAATGCTACCAGAAAAGGAGAGAATTGTGTTTCTTCCAAGGTCCATGTCTGTAACAAAGGGACAAATGAACCATGAGTACAGCTACTGTGTATACTCGCATATAAGTCATTTTTTGGGGAGTAAAACTCTACCAAAGATTTAAGGGTACTGACTTGCTGTATATGCAAGATACTCAGTGTGGCCAGAAAAACTTAAGTGTCATTGTCCACGGAAATCATCGATTTAACCCCTGATTAACCCTGCAAGACAGTACAATGCAGCACCTGTGGTCACCTCATTAGCGGTAATTACTATAGTGCTAATGGCTGTTCCAGAATTCCAATTACAGGCAATGACTGACTAAAGTACTCAGTCACCCAAGATAAAAGATACACATTTTGAATGTTTCAGAGTTGCTCGGAGGTGCGCATAGCTGATAGCATAGTCGGTGTCAAAACAAAGCATAGTGCATATAGTGCGGAATTTACACTTAGAGTTATGCAGTATGCTGAGTCATTCAGTAATGTGCCAGCAGAATGGGAATTTTATATAAAAGAAAATTGTATCAGTGACTGGCGCTTAAAAAAAAGGGTGCTTCAGTCTGTTGAAAAATCAGTGAAATGATTTAAAGTTAAACTTCCTTCGTCTCGCCTATTGAGGAAAAGTTCAATACATAGGTGCTAGAACTCAGACAACAGGGGTACATTGTTAAAAGGATGGCCATTTGGCCTCAAGCCCTCTCCATTGCCAGCAAACTTGGCCCCCAGAACTTAACCGATTTTAAAGCATCAGCAGGCTGGTGCACTCTCTTTATGTGAATGCATGGTTTAACTTTATGCCAGCGAACCCACATAGTTAAAAAATTGTCTTCCGATGTGAATAAGAAAGTTGACGGCTTTCACAGTACATATTATTTGAGCCTGTTAGCAAATAATAAAGTCAAATATATATTTTTTATAGGCAACAAAGAGTTCACAGGTGGTGGCAATTTAAAAAAAAGATGTTATACCCTTGTGTGGGAGTGGGTGGGAGATGCTTGGAATTCTATACCTTCTAAAGCTGCAGTCAAATCATTCAGAAAGTGTGGCATATCTAACTCAATAGATGGCTAGCATGATCATATGTTATATGAAGACCTTATTGGTAACAGCAGTGAAACATTACATTGCACTGCAGAGTATGATGTGGTAGCAAGTGCAGAACTTGATGATATATACGATGACATGCGCTTTCTGAACTGCAGCTCAGACTGTTGTTTGCCTCAGATGATGAGGACGAAGAGGAGCTATTTTGATTTTAGTGATTAAACTGCCCTATAGTTTTTAATACTTCTGCTTTACTTTGGCTGTTTTTCATTTTAAATAAATTAGTCTAGTCTAGTACGGTACTCATTTTTGTTGTCCTTATGTTCTTTGGTTACCTCTTCCTGGTTACTGTAGCAGCTGTGATGCGAGTGAGAATACATGCCCACACTCTCGCATTATCTTTGCCTTGCAGTAGGAGTAGGAGTTTCAATGGTGGAGCAGCAGCATTGTGCTGTGTGTAGCTGAAAGTAGCAGACAGTAGACTGATCTGGCCAAGGGTCAGGAGCTACAGCAAACGGTAAGTTGGGGGATTGTCCTATATGCGGGTCAATCTAAAATCTGCTTAGTATGCTAATGAAACACTGCCACCCCCAACTTATACATGAACTAACTTGTAAGTGGGTATATTCGGCACATTGGAATGTTTCACAGGGAGTTGTCTGGTGGTGTTTGTGCCCAGAGACAAGGCTAGAGTATACCACTCAGGGCCCCAAATATCATCACAAAAATATGCTGAATGGAGATATTTGAAAGTGTAGAGACATTTAGCAATCTGAGGGGGTTGAAGGCTATGCTTGTGTAACGAGGAAGGAATGGCAGAGGCTGGCTAAGCCACAGTGGGCAGAACCTCATTTAAAACTCCAGTCAGGGCTGACTGATTACTAGAAGGGCACAAGGTTACCCTACAGATGTTAACTAAGCCGATCGTATCTAGAGAAATGTGTTTTCAGTGTGTGGCAACCCCCATGTAATAGACACTTGTGGAAAAGTTAATGTCCATTAGATCCCTAGAAAAGAGGGATGGACTGTTGAAGGTTCTGTGAGGAAAAAAATCTAGGAAAAGCCCAAACTGTTTGTTCTGGAGAAGGAAAGGTGCTTGTGCAATGTGTATTCTGTAAAATACAGTATCTGCCTGGGAGACCACCCCATTCTGTGTTCATCTGTGTCAGAAAAAAGCCATACTATACAATTTCACTTCTAGTAGTGGACATTCCATCTGTGCTTCCCATTGTGAGACTGTTTATGGGCCCTTCAGATAGGAGACATAGCATAGCCCTAGCACCTCTCTCCCAGGACTCAGTGTAAATATAAATGTTATTTTATGCTCTAACCTCTGACCTCTTAGATGCCGAGCCAGGTATTTGCCCCAGTGCCAGGGATGATGCCTATTTTATGCCAACTTACAGTTTGTTGCCTTGTCTGTGGTACAGGTTGGGGGGGTCATGTTTGCAAGATGCTGCTCTTGTCTGGGGTAAGGGTTGCACTTACAATTGGGGAGATGTGAGAGGTATGGACTGGAGAAAGTGGCACTCCAGCAGATAATGGTTCTAAGGGAATATAAGAAGCAGGTTCTAGTCTTAGCCCATGACACACCCCTTTCTAGATGCTTAGGAGTCAGATGTACAAAAAGGCAGCTGAATACCAATCTTTTATTGGCCCAGTATTTTTGAAGATGTGGCAAACTATTGCAGAACTTGTCCTCAGTGCCAGGGGTTGGGAAAGGTTGGGGACAAGGCTAAGGCAGCTTTGATATTCCTGCCTATAACTAAAGGGTCATTTTAGAGAGTTGCTGTGGACATTGTGTGGTCACTCAGCACCCCAAGTTGCACAGGCAAGAGGTACATTTTGGTGGAGGCTGATTACACCACAAGGTACCCAGAGGCAATGCACTTGTCCTCCATTGAGGTGGAAAAAATGGCTCATGAACTGCTGAGGATCTTCAGCAAGGTGAATTTTCCCCAGAAGGTTCTGTTAGACTAGGGCAACAATTCCATGCCTGCCCTAAAGGTTAGTCTCTTGAAGAAGTGTGGGTGAGACAGTCTAGGGCTCACCATGCCACCCACAGACTAATGGTTAAGGGATTTAGTGCATCTCTTACGACCATTTTAAGGGCATTCACTGACCAACAAGCAAATGACTGGGAGTGGGACAAGTACTTACCTCATCTCTTATTGACATATAGTGAAGTGCCCCAGGAGTTCACAGGGTTCTCTCTCTCTTTGTGCTCCTATTTGGCCATAGGTTAAGGGATCCTCTTGATTTGGCAAGGGAGAATGGAAGGGTGAGCTTGTTCCCCAAGGGGAATCTGTTGTGAAGCGTATCCTAAATTTCACATCATTACACAAGGAGCTTATGGGGTTCTCCCAGGAGCACTTAGCCACTGCACAACAGAGACAGAAGATGTGGTACAACCATAAGGCCAGAGGCCAGGACTGTGAAGGAGGGCAACGGGTGATGGCACTCATACCCATCTGACAGAATAAATTACAAGCATGTTGGGAGGGTTCTTAAGCAGCAGTCAGGAGGGCAAATTATGTTAATAGCATGGTGGAGCTATCAGAGAGTAGGCACAAGCAGAAAACTGCCATGTAAACATGCATGATGAAGCCCTACTGTGACCAGGATGAGATGGTCTTGACTATGTGCAACTATCTGGCAGAGAAGGCAGAACCTGGCCCGCTGATGGATCACTTGGAAGATGTTAAGGAAGAATCCTCAGTGGAAGCTGTCACCCTTTCAAAGTGGCTGACACTGACTCAAGTTGCCAAAATGTGTGGGGTGCTGCAAACATTAGGTAAAGGTTCAAGGGGAAGTCGGAGGATAGCATGCTGTCAGAGCACCACATGGAAACAGGGTCCCAGGCACCATTGAGGGAGCCACTGTAGGCTCAATTGTGGCCTACAGACCAGAGGATTCTGATAAAATGTTAAAAGTGTGATACTTCAGCCTAACCAGCAATAGACATGCTCTGAGGAGCCTGTCCTGAAAGACTTATCTCAAAGCATTCTACAGTCAAACAGTTCTGCCAAATATTAATTCATATACTTGGGCATAACTCAATTGAGAGACTGTGCTTGGAGGATGCAGATATTAAAGAGACCTGCGTTAAAAGATATTCTTCAGGGCTTCCAGCTCAAAGAACCTTTATAAATGTTAACTGGACATACTTTGACTTAAACAAACTAATGAGATGTGCTGAGAGCTTAATATTGAAAGACTTATTTAAAAAAAACTACAATTCGGCATTGAACCTGTCACAATACTGAAACCACAAATTGTGACAACCCCTGGCATTCCAGCCAGTTCATCCCCCGGACAAGTTCCTCAAAGCTGACCACCACTCTCTGTCACTAAAGACCATCTACTACAAACTGCAGCCCTCTAACCACAGTTACTGAACTTCCAATCATCTTATCATAAGCATGCACAGTGCATGGTTCTGCCATCAGGAGTCTATTAATTGCTGTCTTATGATTAGGTGAAAAGTACAATGGTATGAATATGCTGACTGAGCTCCTATGGCCGGAAAGCCCAAATAAGTAGACTCCAGGACCTTCCAATCAGACAAGCACATCTGCCTAGAGATCCAGCTAGGCCATTGAGAGATTGGCAAGTATGTGTTGCTAAACCAATGGAAGACACCACAATATCTGCAATGGGACAGATCTACGTAAAAGAAGTATGTTGAGAGACAGAAAGCCATATGCTGACCTTGCTTCATATCTCTGCTATACTATTTCTTCTCTAAAAGAGACATTTGCTATACTTCACTCTTTGACTTTAAGACTGTCATTTCTTTAACTCTGTAAGAGATTTTGGCTAATGCCACAGAAAGAAGAGCACACTAGAAGCTCTAACATCATATTAACTTTGCTTTTGCGTCAAACTTCAGAAGAAGTAAAAAGAACTTCAAACCAAGGAACCAAGTAACAACACAGCTCATCCAGCCTCCAAGGAAAATCCAATCTCAGGACGAAAGAGAGAAAAGAAGAAAAGCCAGAAGAACTTTGGCTAAGCATATTTAAAGACTATTAAGGTGCTCACTTAATGTGTGTCTTTTGAGAATCAAGGTTTCATATGAATGCATAAGAATAGAACGCAATGCAGTACTGTTTAATGCTATTATGATCATTATTACTCAAGAACTCTGCACATGTGTTAGTTAAAATCGTTCTTGACAGAACACTGCCTTAGACCCAGGAATAGGCATAGATTAAGACGATATAAAGAAAAGGTACATGTGTATTGTAGAAACACATGAAAGACTGAGTCTACGCAGGTGTCCTAGGATTATTTAAAATCTTTTTGTGTTTATGTTGAGGTCTATAAAGCTAGAAAATAAACTGCTTTAATTGCAATTCATATCTAAGGAGAGTGAGATGTCTGAGTTATTACCACCACATAATTGATGAGTGCAATTCATAGTATACCTTTCTAACAGATAGCCAAAATAGATTTTCCCCTTTACATTTACACAGAGACCAAGTTTGCACCCGTGCCACTCCACAGTCACCAAGAGAGTGAGACATGCCCTAGAGGGGGGAACAAGGATGACTGTTAAGTTAATCCATGAGTGCAGTAGTCCCTGGATCTCCCTAGTGGTACTGATCACCAAGAAAGATAAGACCACAAGGTTTTGCATCAACTATTGCAAGCTCAGCAGGTGTTCAGAGTCAGACACATACCCCATGCCCAGGACAGATGCAGTCTAGAGAGGTTAAGGGAGTCCTGTACCTGTCTACCAAATACCTGATAAAGGGCTATTGGCTGGTACCCCGACCCCTGAAACCAGAGAGAGGTCAGCTTTTGTTACTCCATTTGGTCAATTTGAGCTTCCAGTGATACCATTTGGGATGAAGAATGCACCAACCACCTTTTAGCAGCTCATGGACCACATCTTGTCTTGGGCAGGGGACTTTGCTCTAGCTTACATGGACAACAGTGCCATGTACAGTCAGACATGGGAGGATCATGTTAGGCATGTGACTGAGGTGATCCACCAATTTCAGCCTGCTGGGCTGACAGTTAAAGTGGAGAAGTGTCAGATATGGATGGCAGAGGTTTCATACATTGGGCAAAGGGTGGGTAGATCCATCCTGACCCAGTAAAAATTGCAGCCACACAGGAATGGGCCACACCAACAACAAAGATAAAAGTTCGGGCCTTCTAAGGAATAGTAAGGTACTACTGAATGTGTGAACCAAACATCAGCAGCACAGTGCGACAGCTAGAGAAACAACTCCCAGTCCTTCCCTAATTAAACCCTCTACAAAGCTTATTTTTCAAATTAAACTTCTTAAAATGCATGGAGAGGATCCCAATGAAGACCAATACATAAGACTGTGATTGAAACTGAAGTCTACAGGGACTAGGTCTGGCAGTATAGCATAGAGGTTAGAGTAACGTGCTGTGAATGAGCTTGGTTCATCCAGCAGACCTGGGATTGATTCTCACAACTTCCATTTGTGTACTGTGTGACTCTGAGTAAGTCACTTAACCCCCCCAGTGCTCCCAGGTAGCCCCTGAAAACAGGCACTTGTGCCAAGTGAGCCTTACCTGGTTAACAAAGACTAAAATAAAAGAAATGAAAAAGAATTAAACTGATCCTGCTCCCTCCCCTAATTAAACAAATCAATAATGCTCAAGGGGGTCCCAAGAAAGACTGATACACCTGATCACAACTGAAATTGAAGTGTATAGGACAGGATGCTAACAGAATGCTACCTCCCAGTGTAGAGCAAAGCAGAAGCCCTTCTCCCACCAGCCAACGTGGTCGTGAGTAGAGCATTGATTATGAGGCAGAGCAACTAACATGGAGCAGACTTTAATGCTTACTCACAGAAATTAAGGCTACCAGAGAAGAAAATAAAAAGCAACTTAAATGGCTGCTTTAGAAGCTCACTAAAATTGAAAAATAGGTGGAAACTACAGAAGAGAGGATCAGCCTATTAGAAAATATTGCAATTCAGTTGGGTCAGGCCATGGAATTCCTGCTACAACACATGGTTGCACTTCAGGAAAAATGCACAGATCTGGAGGCTCAACCTAAAAGAGATAACCTTCATACATGTGGTTTGCCGGAGGTAGATGAAACTTGTTTGCTAAAGGAAATTCTGGCCTACTTACTGAAAGATGTGCTGGCCCTTCCCCCAGACTTTGCTTTCTCTACTCAATGGGTGAACAGAGCTTTCCTACTTAAGCACATGGAACCACAAACTCAGCTGTGCTTTCTCATAATGAACCTTGCTAGCTTTAAAGAGAAATAATAGACACTAAGGAGAGCATGTCAAACAAAAAAAAGAAGTCACATATTTAGGAGCCTACATCCTTTCTGACAATGATTATCCCCCAGAAAGCCACTGACAGAGGCAAGCCTATGGGAACATGTTAAGGCTCCTTAGGGACAAGCAAATCCACGTTCACCCTCCTTATCTGGCCAAACTCTGGGTGTTCTAGCAGGATGGCACAGCAGTCTACAGTTCACCAGAGAAAGCTAGAAATGTCCACATTGCAAAAGGGCTATGATTTACACTAGCTGCAAGTAACAAATTCAGTAAGGTGCTCTTGGACACTACTCCCGTGTCCTCAGGTGTCCCCAAGGATTCAGTCCCAGGAACCCAGCTCTTCCCTATCTTTGTCAATAATCTACCCTCTGCCTCTTCCAACTGCAGCTCCATCCTATATGCTAACGACCTGGTTATCCTCACTCACTCCTGGGACATTGGGGTCATTAACCACCAACTGAGTGAGGATTTCAGGAATATCCAGTCCTGGATAATGACTCATAAGCTGGTTCTCAACCTTAAAAAAAACTCAGGCCATGCTTTTTGGATCCCTGGCCAAGATTAAGGCCTCCCCTGCCCCTTTGTGTATCACTGATCTTGATGGTGCTCCTGTTCTAATCACCAACTCCGTCAAATACCTTGGGGTGACACTTGACCCCAGCTCGACCTTGGACACCATATCCAAAATGTGCAGAGAGCTGTCAATTGCAAACTGGATCTGGCCTACAGAGCAAAGAACAATCTCACTTCTGCTGCTCGCCTTGCACTGGCCAGAGGTGTGTTTCTCCCTTCTCACTGCTTTGGACTCCTCCTATTGGCACGTACCTCCAAAGTCCACCTGGTAGTTGGACCATAGCCTATAACAACATTTGTCATTTTGCCCTTGTTGCCCCTTGCCTCACTTACCACTGTGACCTGTATAGCAAACTTGACTGGCTCTCTCTGTCCAACTACATAAATTTTGTCCTAGGCTGTTTCACGGGTAAGGTTCTCGGAACTGGCACTCCCCTCCCCCAGGACTGGCTGAGCTCCTCAAACCGGCTGCCTCTTCTTTGTACTCCCTTAGGTCTCTGGGCCCTGTTGTTCTCTAAGTTCCTGCCATGTGTATGCAAATGTGGGACAGAGATTTTGCCTCATATGCCCCCAGAGCATGGAACTCCTTTTCTGCTCAGGTCCACTCCTCTCCCTCCCATTCATGCCTTCGAACTTCCCTGTGGAATCACTTGAAGCTCTCCTCAGCATGTGGCTTTCCTAAACCTCAATAAGTTTATCTTGGTCCCCTGCACTGGACACACATTGCCCTATTTTTTGAACCCTTGTGCAGGTCCTGCTGATTCCTCCTGCCTGCTGGAATGGCCCTGTATATAATGTGTTCCCTCTGTGATGCAGGTGATGCTTTGAGTGGGGCTTTGCTTTGGGACCCTGAAATATATTTAATTGTATAATGTACTGCTCATAGCCATGGTGACTCTGTGTATATTCCTGTCCATATTTTTACTGTGTATACTGACTGTTTGTGTATATGTTTTCTTGCTTCTGCTGATTCTGTGTAATTTGCCCAACTTATATCATGTTGTCTTCTGTATGAACTTGTATTTTCTTGTACTTTCCTGGGTCATACCTGAAAATAGGCAAATGTCTTGTCTAGTGTACTTACCTGGTTAACAAAAGCTAAATAAATAAACAAAATAAATAAATAAATAAGCTCTGTGAGAAAAAAGAAAGGTCCTCACACCAGAATGGCAGATAGTTGAACAGGACAAAGCCTGAAATATGGGACATCTTTCAGCACCAGAAGTGATGATCCAAATTTTTTAACTGCTGCAGAACCTCAGGCAAAGTAAAGACTTTAGCACCTCCTGAGCAGAGAACCTCATTTAAACAGGGACAATAGTGTAAGGTAATTACTCCATTCCAGAGCCCACACACTACGACTGCTTTTATAGTGTTGAACTTTTTCCTATGTAGACCCTTTCTCGGTTACTACTTTGCAGGTGGTGTACTTTGTTTTCCACTCGGTGACAACATGGTCAAGATAGACAGTAAACTTTGTTTTCCTGACCCATAGCAGAACTCACAAACTGATCTGCTAATTTGCAGCACCTAAAGACATTTTCCTACTTCTGTATGAAAATTTGGACACAGACACTCCTTTGTCTCTTATGTCCTCAATACCTCCTTTTTTCTTAGTTAGCCAAACCTAAAATTATATTGAATAAAATACAGACCGGAGTATCCAGAGGGTCAGGGAGTGATTGTCTGAGCTGCACCTGGCAGCCTCTGCAGACCCTGTGCACTAATTTCAGAGCTGCCTGACTGATGCCTGCAGCTGACTGACCATACTCCCACTATCTGTCCCTGGTTAAAATTTAAAGGCTACCCTCTCAGGCTACAAGCATCTCACGCACCCTGGCTGGTTGCCAAATCAATTAAAATCAAATCACTCTCTCTTGTCTTCTGACCTACCTAGTCCTCGGTAGGTGAAGTAGCAGGTAGTTGAGACTCACTAACTGGCCAGGCTGGGCCCTGTCTCAAGTCCATGCCGTGCCACAAGTTCCAACACTATAGACAGTATAATATACAAGACTCTTCTAGTCAGCTCAATGGCTCAGAGTCATCCTGGAGCCAGCCTGCCTGGCCTTACCTTACCCACTATCTTCAGTTGTTAAATAACCCACAGGCTGCTTGCACACCAGGCACCTGGCCCCTGACAATGACTCACAAGAGCTGACCCACCTCCTCACCTGGACTAGGGACACTCAGCATGACCCTGTGTAGTCACCCTCCCTGTCCCCTGGCGCACTGTGGGCCTACTCCTCCTTACCTCACATCCTCACCAGGGCCACTCAGCTCAACCTGACTGTAGTCACTCTGTCCCTGATAGTAATTACTGTATGGATTTGTTTATTTATTATTTGGTAATTCAGATACAACCTTTGAGTATACATTCTTTTACAAAGGTTCCCTGTCAGGATGTAAAACAGTAGATACATAACAAAAACTTGACAGTTAACAAAAAACATAAAATTGCTATGTAATACAGAATACAGATAAATAATACATTTGAGTAACCTAGACAATTGAAATGAAAAAGTGGGAGGAGATTCCCAATTAGCAACGTATGGCATAGCTGCCCCAGGGGGGCCTGTCAAGGTACAGTATCGGAAAGGGTAGTAGAAAGAAGGGGGGAGAATGCGAATGAAGTTTCCCAGTTAGCAACGTGCGGCATAGCTGCCCCAGGGGGGCCTGTCAAGGTACAGTATCATAAAGGGTAGGAGAAAGAAAGGGGGGAGAATGCAAATGGAGGTAGATTGAAGAGAGAGAGAGAGAGAGAGAGAAAGAAGAGCGAGAGACAGGGACTGGGAGAAGGAGAATATTTGGGTGGGAGAGTGAGTAGAAAGGGGAGGTATTGGGGGTACGGAGGGGAGGAAGTTGGATGACAGGACACTGCACTGGTGGTGGAAAAAAAGGTTGGAATTAATTGCAGCAGCTGCTCTCAGAGAAAGCTTTTATTCCTCTGGGAAAGAGAAGATATGACCAAACAGATGACTACTACTGTCTCAAGAGATAGACTGCAAGTCTCAACCAGACCTCCTCCTCCTCCTCCTCCTGGCTGCTGCTTCTGCTACTTCTCAGTCCTCAGTGAGACTTATGTCGATGATTGTCAGTGATGGCAACAAAAAACGTGGACTGGACTCTGCTGATGAGGGCAAAGATGAGAAGTGGTAGCTAAACCCATACTGGGATATGGGCTATCAATTCAACAACAAACTATGGCAATGGCAGGTCCACACTGTGGCTGAAAGCTGCAAGTCATCACTGTCACCAGAACCTTCCTGCTGCTGCTCAGTACCACATGAAGTGGTCATGATGCTGATGTGGAGGTTGGCAGGCCTCCTAGGTGAGCAACCTAGGAGCTAGTAAGCTGAGCCAATGCAATGAGTGAGATTATTTGACAGGCAGACTGGGGAGTATGCTGCACACTGCCTGAGGCTGAAACTAAAACATTAATTGAACCATCCCAGAGGGTCATTGGAAGGCAGTCTGTACCACACCCCTTGCCCAAAAAAAAATTCTAGGCATTCTGTCAACTAGGTACTCCCCCCCCAAAAAAAAAAAACACCCAAAAAAACAAACAGGACTAGTATTACGGTCTAGAAGATTTGAAAGGGAGCTCACGGGCTCAGTCGGAAGGAGGGCAGAAGCATAGAAACAGAGAAACATAGACTTTGATGGCAGATAAGGACCGCTGGGCCCGCCTAGTCTGCCCATTTCCTACAGGATAAGCTGCAGATCCTAGTTAACCAACAGCCTATTTCTTCTTACCCCCCCCCCACAAGAACTGCCTTATGTCTGTACAATGTATTCTTGAATTCTCCCACAGTTTTAGACCCCATAACCTCCTCAGGAAGGCTGTTCCATGCATCCACCACCCTCTCTGCAAAAAAAATACTTCCTCACATTGCCCCTGAACTGCCCCCCCATCTCTAAATTGTGTCCCCTTGTTCTTGCACATCTCTTTTTCTGAAAGATGCTACCCTCTTGGACTTTGTTGATTCCACTGAGGTACTTAATGGTTTATATCATGTCCCCCCTCTCTCTCCTTTCCTCAAGGGTATACATATTAAGCTCCTTTAGTCTTTCCTCATATGGCTTCTCTTGCAGACCCTGCACCATATTAGCTGCCCTTCTCTGGACTGCCTCTATCCTGCCTATGTCCTTGCGGGGATGGGGTTTCCAGAACTGGACGCACTACTCCAGATGGGGTCTCACCAACTGTCTGTACAGAGGGATAACAACTTCCTGTTTTCTGCTAGTGATGCCTCTCCCTATACATCCCAGTATCCCCCAGCCCTCCCTACTGCCTTCTCACATTGCTTGCTAACTTTAAGGTAATCTGATATGATTACCCCCAGGTCCCTTTCCATTTTTGTTGTTGTTACTACCTCTCCCCCCCATTGTGTAATCTTCCCTGGGTTTTGTTTCCCAGGTGCATTATTTGGCACTTCTTTGCATTGAATCCAAGCTGCCATACTTCTGACCATTCCTCCAACCTTGCCAAGTCCCTTCTCATCCTTTCCACGCCTTCTTGTGTATCAACCCTGTTGCAGATCTTTGTGTCATCTGCAAAGAGGCATACTTTCCTTCAGTCCCTCTGCAATGTCACTTATAAAGACATTAAAAGGACTGGACCTTGATCTGAACCCTGCAGTACCCACTAGTAACCCCTCTTTCTTCCAGTGGACTCCATTTACAATTATCTTATGTGTCCTGTTGTCCAGCCAATGTTTAACCCAAGCTACCACCCTGGGACCCACCCCCAGGCTGGTTAATGTGACTATTAATCTTTTGTGTGGGACTGTGTCAAATACCTTGCTAAAGTCTAGGTAGGCCATGTCCACAGCCCCTCCCTGGTCTACTACTTTGGTCACCCAGTCAACGAAATCAATTAGATTCGTCTGACATGACTTTCCTGCTGTGAACCCATGATGCCTTGGGTCCTGTGCCCCACTGGCCTCTAGGTAACTCAACAATTCTTTCTTTCAGAAGTGATTCCATCACTTTCCCTACCACACAGGTCAAACTGACAGGTCTGTAGTTTCCTGTCTCTGTCTTGGTCCCACTTTTGTGAAGGGGAATTACATCCGCCTTCTTCCAGTCCTCAGGTATCACACCATCCTCCCATGATTTGTTAAAAAAGAGTAATCAGTGGTTTCACTAGTTCTCCCCTTAATTCTTTTAGAACTCTAGGGTGAATTCCATCAGACTCCATTGCTTTGTCCACCTTCAGTTTTAGGAGTTCTTTTAGAACCCTTTCTTCTGTGAAAGGACTGGGATCAACACCCCTATCAAGAGTGCTTCTGTTAATTGGTTTAGGCACCTCCCCATCCTCCTCTTTTGTGAATACTGAGCAGAAATATTCATTCAGTATCCCTGCTTTTTCACTGTCCATCTCTGCCCACACACCGTCCATTCTATTCAGCCTCACTGTCCGTCCCTTTGTCTTTCTATGCGCCCTGATTTACCTATAAAAGGTTTTATCCCCCTTCTTAACCAAGTTGGCTACCTTTTCCTCTGTAACCTGTGAAGTGGGCGCATGAGGAAGGGCGCCATCCATTACAGCGACACCTTCCTTGTGCAATCCACTCATGGCGACCAACAGGTAGGGCAACCGGATGAGGGGGTGGGCGAACTAGGCGACAGGATGTCGCTAAACATACGCACGCAGGGGGGTGGGAGTGAGCACGGCGAGTGTGAGTTGGGAGTGTGGGTGGAGATGATGGAGTGGGTGGCTCTGCAGTTGTCGGTTGAGCTGCGTTGTGGTGTCGGGATTGGGCAATGGCTGGGGTGGCTGAGGTAGGGTTCAGGTACGGGTGCTGGTGTGATTTTTATTGCGCCCAGCCCAAACCTTTTTATTTACAACTTTCCCCCCAACATACACCCCTGGAGTTGAGAATCCTTAAGTGAGGCTGCTGGCGGTGAAACACCCACAGGGGGTTGGGTAGACAGCCCACAGTAGTAAATATATGTCCTGGCGCCATTGTGCTGGTGTGTCAGGGTTGTCAGAGTGCGAAAATGTGTTCGGCACTCTGACTGATCGATAACGGCGATTGCCTTTAGGCATTCGCCGTTATCACATAGACCTCTTTTCCTCAGTCTGGGCCTTTGTTATTCTGACTTCCTTCCCTGCTTCCTTCTACCTTAACTGGTACAGCTCTCTGTCCTGCTCCTTCTGTATTTCCTTATACTTCCTGAATACTATATTTTTCTCGCTGACCTTCCCTGCCACCTCTTTTGAGAACCATAGTGGCATTTTCTTTTGTTTTTATTTGTTTACTTGCTTGACACAAAGACTTGTTGCCTCTGTGATGGTAGTTTTGATATTTCCCCATTGTTGCTCCACCCCTCCTTCTAGCCTGTTGGCTAGAGCTTTTCTAAGGCACTCTCCCATCTTGCCAAAGTCAGCCCTCCTGAAGTCCAGTACCCTCACTTTTGTACTGCTTGATTCTGTAGCTGAGTTTATCGTGAACCACACTGTTTGATGGTCACTTGTTCCCAGATGGCAACCCACTTCTAGATCTGAGATCCTCTCAGTGTCCCCATTTGAGAGTACGAGGTATAAGATTGTTCCCTCATGGCAGGATGATCAGATGCAGTAGGTGGGAATTCCTGTTGAGAATAGACAAGGGCATATGAGGGAAGGTTGGCAGATCTGAACATATGCACACTTTAGGCAAAAAGGGAGAAAGCAACTAGTAAGTAAGTAGTAAGTAATTAAAATGTATTTTTCTGTGCCCAATCCTGGAGGCTCTGAGCGCTGTATAAGAATAATTTACACGGTCATAGTAAAATCACAAAACAGGCAAAAAAATATTAAAACTTCAGACATAATTAAAATACATCAGCAGGAGAAGCTAGTTTAAATAAAGGCATCTTTAGGCCCCTCTTGAATGTCTCCACAGTAGGGACCTACTGCAAGGATCTTCAGAGTGAATTCCAGAGGACCAGGCTTCCACCCCGAATGAATGATCACCAGAAGTTTTTAAGCCCAGTCTTTGAAACTGTCAGGAGGTCCTGGTGGAGGAACAGAGGGAGCGAGCTGGAGTAGCAGGAGTAAGGAGGTCTGACAGATAGCCAGGGCCCAGTCCATATAAGGCCTTATAGGTGAGAAAGCCCGCCTTGAAGAGAACCTACCACCTGACCGGCAGCCAGTGCAGACCCCACAGGACGGTGATCACATGACAGAATCTGGGTGATCCTGTCAGCAGCCTTGCTGCTGTATTCTGCACGAACTGAATCCGGCACAGGTTCCCTCCACTAACTGTGAGGTACAGAGCATCACAGTAGTCGAGTATTGATGTCACAAAGGCATGTACCAGTGATGGTAGGTTCTCAGGCAGAATTAGGGGTTATGATTAAACCATACAAATACCTCCATGGGCTAAATGAAGAGAATAGCGGGAAACTGTTAAAACTGAGTGATAACAGGAACACTAGGGTAACTTCATGAAGCAGGCAGGGGACAAGTTAAAGACAGAGACATGAGGAAGTACTTTTTCATGAAGAGGGGTGGTAGAAGGGTGAAATAGACTGATGGAGGAGATGGTCTGTGCAAAAAACAGTGGGGTGATTCAAACGAGGGTAAGGCAGATACAAGGGCCTGCCAAAGATCACACCAGAAATGTAGGGAGCAAAGGGACAGTAAGCTAAGATCAACGGGGATAAGGGGAAGTGTGTGAAGGAGGACCACAGAAAAGTATCTGTCTTAAATAGATACTTCTGCTCAGTATTTACTGAGAAGTTAGGGCAGCGCCCACAGCTCAGCACCATGGACATGGGCAGAGGGAGGTGTGCCCTAGTCCCTTCACAAAAGAAAGGGTCCTACAAGAGCTCACTAAGCTCAGGGTGGACAAGACAATGGGGCCTGATGGCATACATCCCAGGGTACTAAAGGAGCTAATGGTGGAACTAGCAGAGCCATTATCAGAACTGTTTAGTGAGTCTCTGAGCACAGGAGAGGTCCCAGAAGACTGGAAGAGGGCTCATGTGATCCCGCTCCACAAGAGTGGTAGCAGGGAGGAGGCAGGGAATTACAGACCAGTAAGTCATCTCAGTAGTGGGCAAGATTATGGAGGCACTCCTTAAGGAAAGGATAGTACAACACCTGGAATCCATAGGAGCACAGGATCCAAGACAGCATTTGTTTACAACAGGAAGGTCCTGTCAAACTAATCTCATAGATTTCTTTGACTGGGTAACTAGAGTGGTGGACCAAGAGGGTGCAGTTGATGTCACCTACCTTGACTTCAGCAAAGCTTTTGATACTGTTCCACATAGCAGATTGATTAATAAGCTAGGTAGGCTTGGGGTGGGTCAAAAGTTTGTCAACTGGGAGGCAAGCAGAAAACAGAGAGTGGTGGTAAACAGTATACAGACAGAAGAGATGCAAGTCACAAGTGGGGTACCTCAGGGATCAATCCTGGGGCCAGTCCTCTTCAATATCTTCAACAGTGACATTGCAGATAGACTGGAGGGTAAGGTTTGTCTGTTTGCAGATGACACCAAGATCTGCAACAGAGTAGATGATCCAGATGGGGTGGGCAGAATGAGAAGAGATCTGGATAAACTGGAAAATGGTCAGAAGAGTGGCAACTGGGGTTTAACGCAAAGAAGTGTAAGATCATGCATATAGGAGAGAGAAACCCTGTAGTCACCTATAGGTTGGGAGTGGAGTTGCTGGCAATAACAAGGGAAGAAAGAAACCTGGGCATTATCATTACAGATGACCTGATCCAAGAAGACCACTAAAGCAGTAGGTAAGACTAGAGGGATGTTGGGGTGTATTAGTAGGGGTATCGAAAGTCATAAGAGGGAGGTAATAATCCCTCTTTACAAGCCCCACCTGCAGCTTCCACACCTTTTATTTTTATACCAGAGTAATATGCAGGAAGGGGGAGACATATAGTTGATATCCTTTGCCTACCACTTACCTTGTGATGGCTCCTGTGCTGTAAAATACATGAACAGCCTTACCTTCATGCCATTCTTAATTCCAGTTTACAATCTCCCTCCTCATGTGCTTCTCAGAGATTATACCTTAAAATCTCCCTCCCGGATCCTTCTCAGGACTGAATATCACTACTGAGCACTTCACCACCCCAGCAGCAGTTTAATGTCTCCTGATGGCATGGTGTCTGATGCCTTTAACCCTATTCATTCACGGGTTTTCTCCTGGAACATGACACTGGGAAGGCTTTAATCCTGAGGTTCACTGGGTGGAGCAACTACGTCACTTTCCCATCAGTCCTTAAAAGGCCATTCCTCCTGGGCTGTTCCAGGATTCATCTCTTTGTTGCAGTGGAGGCTTCGTTGGACACTTCTTCTGCTCCCATTTCTTCCTCGTTCAACCCCTGCTGCTTGTCTCACCTCCAGCTGCCCCCTCGCACCTCCCATCTCTCTTCCTCTCTTTTCTCTGCTCTTCATTCTGTTTGCTTGCCACTCTGGCAGCTGCCTTGTCCTGTCTCTCATTTCCATTCAACCCCCCTCCGGTGCTCTCTCCAGATTGCCCCATCCATTTTCCTTGGCTCCTCTGGAACTCCGGGTTCCCCTCTTGCTTTTCTTGCCCATTTTTGCAGCTCACAGGCATCCTTGGAATTTCGTCCTGCTCTGTCCTGGGGCCCTGTTGCTGTCTGCTTCAGCAGTTTGCCCCAGAGCTCACATTGCCATCTCTTTTGTTCCCATTCAGCTCTCCATCTACCCTGACCACCTCGCCTCCTGACCCCATGGGTCCCCCTGTCCTGGACTTCCCTTGGCTGCTGCCACCTCTGATGCTACCACACCTTACCTTTATTTGCCTCATGGGGACCCTTCCATCGCTTAATCCTTGCTTCTCTGGCTATGGCGCTCTGTCTGCGTCCTCTACTCTGGAGCTGGGAGCTGCTGCTGTTCCACTGTTACACCCCCCTCCTTTCCTTAGGGTGCCTGCATCATCCCTGCTGTGTCTGCCCTCACCCTGCTTGCCTTTCTGGTGTGCTCTTTGGGGGCTGATGGCATGTGTCTATTTCTCCTGCTTTTTGCAGGCACCTTCAGTTGCGGTTTCCATCTGCTGCCTCCGCTCCTACATTCAATTACTGTCATTTATAGTTTTAGGTGCTTCAGCCAGTTCTTTGGCCTCTAGACAATGGCTGAATAGCCTTAGCTTAAAAGTGCCCCTGATATCATCAG
Source organism: Neoceratodus forsteri (assembly GCA_016271365.2). Classification (NCBI taxonomy): domain Eukaryota; kingdom Metazoa; phylum Chordata; order Ceratodontiformes; family Ceratodontidae; genus Neoceratodus; species Neoceratodus forsteri. The sequence continues at coordinate 22,871,313 of JADMNL010000035.1, read as the reverse complement.
GTGTGGTGGTGCAGTCCAAAGAAATTTCTGGCTTTCAAACGAATCCCATACATTTCCTTCATTTTTTCTCTGTGGCTGATCTTCCTCGTCTATCTGCCCTGCAGAGCCCATGCATATTGTCTCCTGCTTCTCCCTTCCTCTAGCACCACTCTTTTCATCCTCTGTAGTGAAACATCTGCCTTGCTTCCACCATGTCTGTGCTAGCTAGCCTGGTATACTCTACTCTGTTGTTTCGCTTTCCTTGTTCTCACATCAGTGCCATTTGCTCTGCTTTTTGAAGGCCAGCATTCTGATTTTTCATGTTGAATTATGGTTGTGAGATATGCCCATGTTCCTCAAGGGTCTGTCTGTGGAAACTACAGTCTTGCTGCACTGTCATCTGGCCCCTCCGACTCGACGCTGTTCTACCTGCGTAGCCTGCTTGGGCTGTGCTATTCTCCCCTTTTGTGAGCTCACTCCACCTTCTTCTGCCTCACTCATCTGCCCACTGAATTGTGGGTATCTGTCCCTGTCAACTCCACTTGTTGCCTCCTCCTCCCATTCCTCCCATGGAGGACCCTCGATTCCACACCTTCTATGGACTTTGCTTTCTTTTGTTTGTTTTTTTCCCTATCATGCCATCTCCTTCATTATTCATATCTTAGTCTACTGTCCAGTTGCTGAGTCTAGTTCTTCACTCAGTCTGGCCTCAGAGTCTACACATTCATATCATTTTATTGAGCATACCTCTCATTGGGTCCTATGCTACCTCATCGAACTACTGCAGTCCTGCGGTTATTATCACCATCAGTCTTCTCCCGCCCACATTTGAGTATCCCTTGCTCATCCGACCTCTATGTGGGTCTACTCCTTCACATTGACTAATCAGGCATAACCCTCTCGGGTCCATGCTACCTCAACTCGACCTGCTCTCAACTCAAAGACATGCCTTCATGTCTATTGCCCCTTTGCTAGGGGCTGGCAGTCCTCTCCCCATCATCATTCATTTCATGCAGGCCTTCAAGGCTTCTTTTCATCATCCTACTTCTTCTCTTGCTTTGGAGCATCTAGTTGCAGACATCACTCGCATCCATTGACAGCTGTCCATTTGGCAGGACAGAGTGAGAGCTTCCTCTAAAATTAGTCTTTTCCTCCTTCCATGATCTCTACTTTAAATTGCTATAGCGGAGCTGTCCATAATCTAAACATCTTTCAGCCTTTAGGAAGGCGACGTAGGCCTTGGATTCCCCAGAGGTTTCCTCCTCAAAGGGGGTTTTCCCTTTCCTCCATGCCAATGGTCATAATATTAGTTAAGGTTACTGCTTTCATAGGTTCCTTAATTAGGTTCCACTGTTGGAGGGAGTCGGGTGGTGGCCCCGGCTGTTCTCTCTCTCTCCTTAGGAAGTCTGCCCTTCTGCATCTTGTCAGATTTCTTTTTGTTCATTGTCCTCACCTTTTCTCGGTCTTCTCCTCTCTTTTCTATCTATGTCTGTCACATTTATTTCTGGTCTAGGTATCTTCTGATTTCTCGCCTCTTCAATGCTCCTCACAGTTTTGGGTATTCTTTTTGGGCTTCTTCCTAAGCTACCTTACAGGGTGGTATATTGATAGAGAGGTGATTAGCCGCAATGTATCAAAGTCACACAAGCATACATATCATCCAGTTGAGTAAGCACAATTGAATGGGAAGGCTTTAAGCTTGAGGTTCAATGGGTGGAACAACTCTTCATTGCCCCACCATCTACCCCTCCTCCTCCTCCTCTTCCAGTGGCTCATCTCTCTTTCCTGTGGGCTTCTTCCTAAGCTACCTTAAGCCAAGGGAATTTCCCATGGCACCTATAGGGGGATCCTTCCTATAGGGTTCCTTACGTTGTACCCCCTACAGGGTGGTATATCCCATGGATAAAGAGGTGAATAGCCACAATGTATCAAAGTCACACAAGCATGCATCTCATCCAGTTGCGTAAGTGCAATTAAACTCCTTTTGAACATGTACTTAGACAGCCTAGTCTAGTGAGATTGTACATTCCCCACTGGGATCTATACTGTCTTGCAATATCTTGGGGCAGCCATTGAAGAGCCATAAGATTTCAGTGGCTGTCTTAGGTACATAATCTGCTTTGTCTAAGGCCTCCATTCTTGCACATCCGATGGTCATTTTGGAGGGCAAAACACCCACAATCATGTTTCCTGGGACCTATGGCTGCCCCTATACATGTAGTCTCATGGGACAGACCGCCATTTTACTGTGAAATCTTGTGGTGACCATTTTTAGATGGCAGCTTCTGTATTCCATCAGGCCTGACTCACTATGTTGAGCATGTTTGGAAAATGGAGGCAGTCTCCCACACTCATTTAGTTTTTTCTTCCTCTCTCTCATAGGCTTGCAGGATGCATCACAACAATGGCTAAATATATACAATGAGGTGCCCCTCTGCCGGAGGCACATGTGTGACAGTGCATCTGCACAGTGTACACCATCACTGAGGGAAATGACAAGCAAGACAGTGGTATCTCCCAGAAGACAGTGCAGTCCTCTCAGATCCCCTTCCACTCCACCAACAGTTCCTTTGGCCTTGGACGAAAAGCAAGAGCAGCAGTCAAATCCAAGATGACAACAGGAAATGAGGGACCTTCAACCACCCAGGATCTGCTGGTCAAAAACCCCCAAAGGTTTCTGAATATCTCTTCTGACACTTCTGATCTGGGAACAATGGCCATGACAAGATTTCCAGCAGACTTTGTCATGGGGAAAATATTTATTAGATTATCAGGATCATGAGGGACATTCTCAACATACTGGAGGAAGCTGTCATCCCCACTACCTTCTTGGACCCTCTCCTCCTCTCGGGGGGGCAGTAGTGGGTTCCCATTTTCATTCACGTCAGATGATCAACACAAGCATTCAGAAGAAATATCATATGCTGAAACCAATGAGATTTTTAAAGAGGTACATGGTGGGAAAATTCTACCCAGTCTCCATTACCAAAAGGGATGCCTGGTCCAGCACACTTAAGGTAGATCCCCTCCCTGCATCATCTCCGCACTCTCAAGGGACACTAAAATACCCATCAAAAGCACTGAAGACCTAAAAGACCCATTGAACAAAAAAAACTGAAGAAGAACTGAAAAAGATTCACAAAGTCACTGGCTTGTGACTTTCTACCAACACAACCATGTGGTTTACTAGCAGAGCTTTACTCAAGTGGGTGGAGGCTATAGAACAGAATATCCCAGATGGCTCATAATTGGAGAATGCAAGAGACTATGCCCTACAAGCCATTAGATACCTCACAGAAGCTTCATTGGATGTTTCTCTGGTTTGGAACCAGAGTCATAGTGCTGGCAAATAGGGCTCAAAGAGCACAGTAGCCAAAGCTGTGGCAGGATGACAACGAGTCAAAGAAAACCCTTACAAAGTTATCTTTCGGAAATGGTCACCTTTTCAGAGAGCATTTGATGCTATTTCTCAAGGACGGGGTGGAAACAAGCAAGTATCAGGTGACAAGGATTTCTACCTTCCCACAGCCTAGTCCATTCGCCTCAACTGCGGGCAATTCAGAACAAAACCTTGCCCCATTCCATTCAGTGATCAAGGCAGTGGTCCTCTAGACTGAAATTCTCCCATAAAGTGATGTACAATAAACTGCACTTCAGCAATAACTGCAACTTTGTCCCTACCGGGAACAAGCCAGCTTTCCATGCCCATCATAAACAGTGAGATGAAGTGGGCCCCAGTGCACCATCCACCAGTTGTAGGAAGACTTAAACAATTTGCCACTAAGTGGGCCCAAACAATAATGGACCGATGGGTCAGGGAGGCTGTGACCCATGACTATGAAACAGAGTTGGAATGCAGGAGTATACCACACAGATACATGATCTTCTCAATACTGAGTTGCCCAACAAAGAGGGAAGTGCTATCCTGAGCTACAGTATGTACAATTTGATAGCCAATGACGCTATTTCTCCTGTCCACCCAAAGAAATGAACCAGGGTTTGTACTCCTTATTCTTCATGGTCCCCAAAATATCAGGAGGCATGCATCTGGTACTGGGCTTAAAACACCTAAACCAGTTTGTGACTTACAAAAAATTCAGCATAGAGATACTATGCTCCACGAAGGCTGCCATTCGACGAAGGTGATTTCATAACATTGCTAGAGCTCAAGGATGCCTACTTAGACATCCAAACTCATCCCTTGCATCACAGATATCTGAGATTTGTGGTAGACAACACACATTTCCTGTACACCTCTCTTCTGTCTGGCTTGGCATCAGCCCTCAGAGTCCTCACCAAGACACTAGTGGTTCTGGATCTTTGCAGGAAGGAGGTACATAGCATACCCTATCTGGACAACTGGCTCATCAGGGTGAGAACTCAACAAGAGGCACAGAGGTGCACAGCTCTAGTGGTACAATGTCTCCAGCGACATGGGTGGATGGGTGCTTAAGGAGAAGAAGAGTCAGCTATTGCTGACCCAACACAGTTCTTATCTGGGGCCAATCACAGAAATACACCTCAACATAGTGGACCCTACAGAAGAGAAAGTGGCCAATCTGACTCGACATGTATCAGAGGTATTCTATCAGCCATACAGACTGGTATGGGACTACCTTCATCTCATGGGTCTTATGACAGGAATGAGATTGACACGGTCCCATGGGGAGAGGCTGCACTGAAGACCAATTCAGACACATGTGTTGAGCACCTGGGATCAATCATCCCACAGTTTCTGCTATGAGATCAGTCTGCCAGACCAGATTACTGCAACCCTGATATAGTGGCCCGTCAAGCAAAACTTACAGAGAGGCATGATTCTGGATCAGCAATATTCCAAGACTGTGACTACGTACACTAGTCTCCATGGATGGGGTGTGGTATGTCACTATTATGTGGCTCAGGGCTTTTGATCACCTGCTGAGACTGGGCTGCAGATCAATGTACTGGAAATCACAGTGGTGTATCATGCCCTGCAGTTCTCTGCCCTGATACTTCAAGGACATTATGTCCTAATCAGGACAGACAACCAAGTGAGGATGGTGTACCTCAAAAAAAGGGGGTAAACACAGCTGTTCAATGATCCAGGAGTCCATGAAAGTACTCCGGTGGGCAGAACAGAACCTGCAAATATTTATCAGCCTCTTCCCTGTCTGGGAAATCCAACACCCAAGCCAACTGGCTAGGCAGGGAGACGCTAAATCAGGTAGAATGGCAACTTCATCCCATCACGTTTAAGCTAATTAATCTGAGGTAGGGACCATTACAAGTGGATCTCATGGCATCCAGTATGAACAAACATCTCCCATGCTACCGCTCTCATTTCAGGATCACAAGGTACAGGAAGTGGAAAGACTGTTGACAGACTGGAACTTCAATAGAGCATACATTCCCCCCCCACCCTTATGATTCCAAAAGTACTACACAAATTTGGTCCACAACAGCAGTGTTGGTGCTGGTAGCCCCAGACTGGCCAAGGTGACTTTGGTACTCTCTCATACAAGCCATATTGATAGACACACATTTTCATCTCCCATCATGACATGATCTTCTCAGCTAGGGACCAAAATTTCACCACTATCCATCATCCTTCACACCTGATGGCCTTACTACTGAGAGGGGCAGATTGCCAGCCTTGGGCTGAGGGTGGTGGAGCATCTGTTAAAGTCAAGAAGGCAGTACATGAACAGCACATACTGATCGATTTGCAAGATGCGGTGTATAGAAAAAGGGACCTCCCCCTCTGTTGAGGCACTTCCACTTATATTGGACTTCATTTCATTTAATTTTTTTATTCTATACTGAAAGATCTGTGATCACAAGTGCCCATTTTCACAGATGTCCCGTTACAATAAAAAATGACAAAGACAAAATACAAAAACAAATAGGAGATTAAGAAACAATTAAACTACAAAATTAGACTTATACTCACAATACAATAAACCAATCATTTATAATAATTACAAATAACCTCTGAGGATAGTTTAAGATCCAGTAAACCCTTAAAACCTGCAACTCTACGACTGTCAGTAATATCACTTGACAATTGATTGTACAATCGAGTAGTTTTATAGTGTATCGAATTTTGTGCGAAATTAGTTCTAAAATGAGGTAGTTTGAACAAATGTCTAGTACTAGATTTGGTTACTATGGGGGAAACAATAACAGGAAACAAGCTGATAACACTAGTAGGGACAAAACCTAATTGACTCTTATGCAAACAAGTCAATGCTCTAAGATTAAGGAGAGCATTGAGAGGTAAGCATCCTGATTTATCATATCAAATACAATGATGGGCCATCCTTGGTAAGCATGTAATAAAGCATAGAATACTATGGTACGTAGTTGTTAATTTGTTCAACATTTTCTCTGAGGAAAATGAATAAACAACAGAACCATACATAATTAAGGAAAACAAAAAGCTATTGGCCAATAGGGTCCATGTCTCAGGAGTAAAGTATTTCTTAACATGGAATAACATACCCAAATGTTGATGTAATTTGCCAATTAATGAGATAATGCGCTGGTCAAAAATTAGATTTTGATTACGCACAAGACCTAAATACCTAAAATTATAAAGCCTTTCAATAACATTATCAAAATTATCATTTAACTTAAAAATCATAATTACTTTGGTTCCTGATTCCTGAAAAAATCACAGACTTTGTTTTTGAAAAATTAAGTATTAGTTTATGAAAAATAAACCATAAATATAATGCTTCAAAGTCGCTCTGTAAGTCAGCTTGGAGCTTTATTTCATTAGAACCAGAACAAAATAATACGGCATCATCTGCAAATAAAATAAGCTCGGTATTTAAACAAATATCCGGTAGTGAATTAATTATATAAATAATGAAAATAACAGGGGTCCTAAAATGGACCCCTGTGGAACCTCATATTTTAGTGAGTTCTCCTGAGATACAGAACCATCAATAAGGGTTCTCTGCATTCTATCACTTAAATAATGACCAAACCACCCAATAACCTCATCTGAGAAATTAACCTTGGCCATCAATCCTTTAAGAACCATATAATCAACTAAGTCAAATGTTTTGGTGAGGTCCACAAATGCAGCCGCCACAAGGCTGCCTTCATCAAGGGCAGTCCGGGTGTGGCCCATGAACTTCACCAAGGCAGTTTCTGTATCATGACCCACCCAGAATCCATGCTGAGAAGGAGTCCAAAGATCCTATTTACCCATGTGATCATTAATTTGAGTACTAATAATTCTTTCCAATACGTTAGACCGGGGAGAAAGAAGGGATATTGGACTATAATTATTCAAATCAGTCTTTAAACCAGCTTTAAATACAGGCTTAACTATGGCACACTTCCTCACATGTGGAAAAATGCCATGACAAAGAAAGTAATTAAACAATTTAGTGAGGGGAACAACAACAGCATTACCAACCTTTTTAAGCGTCCGAAAATCAATGGCATCAAGGCCAATATGTGGCCGAGGGTCCATTTTACACAAATAATATGAAACATCCTCTGGCAATAAGGCATGAAAATAAAATTTTAGAGTATTACACCCCCTGTCATGGCCTTTTAAGGGGACATTTGTAACATATGAATCAAATTGACCAATTGTCCTATATTTGTCCAAACAGGAAAATGCAAATTGAACAATTGAGCTACTTGAAGTGGTTCACTAATTAAACTATCATTAGACTCAATAGTTATGGAATCTGTCTTTTTTCCCCTACCCAGTAGTGAATTCAGAGTATTCCACGTAGCTTTAGAGTTTCCCTGGTTATCATTCAGTTTTTCTTTAAAAAAGTTAAGTTTGTTTTGCGAATTTCTCATTTACAACGATTCTGCATCAACTTATATGCCGGTAAGTTATCACTGGTTTTATTTTTTTGATATTTAGCCCATAATTTATTCCTGTTTCTTAGCATCTTAAAGAGATTGGGAGTAATCTAATCTTTTGTTTCACCCCTTACTCTAGCCCTCCTAATTGGTATTAACTTATCACAAATTGCAGTAAATTGAGTACAAAATAATTGGAAAGCATGGTCAATATCACTAATCTCATCTAGAAATGACCAATCACTGGCCATAATAGATGTTTCAAAGACCTGAGCATGAAAATCCATAATCCTACGGTAGTTAATAATTTTAGATTCCTTCTTAATCAGTTTAGCTGACCAATGACAAAAAATAACATTATGATCACTGAGAATATCTGACATCACACCAACAGACCCAGCATGGGATGGATCATTAGTAATGATCCAATCCAAAACTGACTCATAGCTGGTATGATAATTAGTATGAGTAGTCTCAGTAATCATTTGAAAAAGCCCCAGTTTAGTCATTTAATTTCTAACATCTATGGCTTGGTTAGATTCCCAACGATGATTAAAATCACCAAAAATGTACCTCTCCTTATTAGTTGGCAAATGACCCCAGCTAGAAAAAAAAGATTCAAGACCAACTTTATAATTTCCAGGAGGAATATATACATCAGTAACAGTAATTAACTTATTTTCACCAAGTTCAATATCGATAGACAGAGATTCATAAAGGGAGCTTTCTAAACGATAGAGCAGAAAAGGATCTCAGCCCTGCATCCCTCAGGATACAGACATCAGCTGTATCAGCCATTAGGGGACCCATATCAGGGATAGATTATATTGATGCCCACTCAGATTTTGTCTTGACTCTTGAAAGCAGTCCAAACTACTTCTCCACACATTGGGCACGATTCACAACAGGGCATAGGATACAGTTGGAATGGACATACTCCACTCGCGAAGCTGTGTACCCATGGACAGGTGCGCTGGTACCGGCATTCACAAATGCCAGCCATGTGTTCACGGCCCCACTCCCCTGGCATGCAGGTCTATGCAGGGTGGGTGCAGGTGGAGTCATGGACCCAGCCGGGCATCCAGTCGGATGCCTGGCTTGGGTCCATCAGTGGATCCCTTGTGTGGCACGGCATGCATTGGCAGCGTGCCCTACAGATGTCTGATAGCTGATGACCATGGCAGGTGGCAGGGGTGCAATGCCATTGGTCCTCACCACTGGTACTAATGTGGAGAGGGAAGGGGGGCATGCCTGCTGATAGGGGTGGAGAGACACAGCCTTCAGTAGCGGAAAGGGCTGCTGGTATGCGGTGTCACTGGGATGGGTGGGCAGCAGCCATGCCTGGTGCCCCTGTGAGGGGTAGCAGTGTTGTGGGAGTTGGGGGGTGCATCACACACTGCTGTGTGTAGGGGTGGGTAGGTGGGTGGCGGCAGGCATCCATGACCTGTGGCCTGGTGCTTTGGTGGGCTGCTTGCCCAGTCCGACGGGGTGTGCAAGGGTGACCTAGGGTATTTACAGCTGGGTCTCCCTGGCATACCCTGTGACCTGCTATGCACCCCCACAGCCAGCACTACGCACCTCAGTGCATGGCGCATAGTGCCGCCCACCTGCAGGCCCCCTCGCGCTGCTGTTTATCATGCGGCTAGGATTTGGTATATATTTCCTGCACATACACCCTTTGTGCATCCTATGTGGGTGTGCAGTCGGCAGGGTGGCTACTTGACCCAGATAAGTATGAGTAGCCACTCTGCACCATTCGTGCATAGTGCCCATTAAGCTGACTTCTGGACCATGGTAACTTAACCTTGCCCTGGATGCCCTTCAAAAGTGTCTTTTACAGCAAGACTCCCTATATTGGGTTACACTTGAAATAGTCGTTCTGGTGATCATTTCTTTGGCCAAAAGAATTGGGTTGTTGCAAGCCGTGTCCTGCAAGGAGCCCTTCTTAGTTTTCCATGGCAACAGGCTAACACTGCACCATGTTTCCTCCTTTCTTCCCAAGGTGGCAACTCAGTTCCACCTCAAGCAGGAGATCAATTTACCCACTTTCACTACTGCACAGAGTCATCCCACTAGCAATCCTCACCTATTGGATGTGGGGCATCAACTCAGGCTTTATCTCTTTACCACAGAGACTAGTTACAAGTCAGCTAGATTGTTCCCCCTCACAGCAGGCAAGAGTGCATGCCACATAGTATCTAAAGACATGATTACATGCAGGCTCCACTCCATGATTGCCAAAGCCTATTGAGGGGCAGATCTCAATCCACCCCTAGAAATCATGGTGCATTCCACCTGGGCCATTGACACCTTTTACGCCGAAAGAGGTCTGGTTTAATTGCAGGACATTTGTTCTGTGGAACACAGTCCACACTACATTTAATTTATTTAGTACTAGGATAACAAATACCTTTGAACCATCTGTTCATTTACAAAGGTTCCATGTCAACATGAGAAGTATAAACAGACATAGGGATCAAATAAAAGAAAAATCCATACAGTTAATAACTGATTATCATAAAACACTGACAGCAACAATTACACATAAAATTGGTTCAGGTTGCATGAAATGGGTACAGAAAACATTGAGAAAATTGGCTTCATAGGTAAAAAACAGTAGAAACAATAGGTCCAAGTAACATACAATCATTCGGTACAGGTAGCATAGTCCTAAATTACAGGGAGAACATAATCAAGAAGATGTACAACAAGGTGGGAGGGGAGGAGCCCAGGAGGGGAGCAGAATAGTGAGAGGTTTGGTGAACACCACGAAAGGTGTGCAGTGTAGAGGGAGAACAAGGAGGAGGAAATGCTGCCAAGATTATGGCATTGTCATGAAGTGCTAAGCAACAGAAGTGCTGTGGCAAGGAGGGGGAGAAGGAGGAAAGGTGAAGGAGTGTGGGAGAGGACCAAGGGTAACACAGTGAGAGTATGCAAGTGGTATGTAGCAGGGAGGGGGAGGTATGGAGGGAAAAGGGGAGGGTAAAGAGGGGAGTGGAGGAATGTTACAAATAGAGGAGGGTAGTCAGGGAAATGAAAAGTGTTTGGGCCAAGGATAACACAGGGAGGGTAAGCAGCAGGGAGAGAGGGTGAGAGAGGAGAGGAGAGGGATAGGAGTGAAGGACAGGTGGTTAAAGAAGGGAGGAGGAAAGAGGTGGGCAGGAGGGGGAGAGTGAACTAGTGGGCAGCAGGAGCCTGAGGAGACAGCAGGTGACCTGTAGGCCTAGGGTGCGCAGTCACACTTGTTGAGATTAGTGAGGTGCTGTCATAGTTTGTGCTTCTATGGGCCAAGTTTATTCTCATTTGAGACTACAGTAGGGAAGCCATTCATTGGTGTTGGAGCCCTGCTAAAGAAGATATGCTGAGCCTGGGAGGTACTGCAAAATGGAATAAGATACTTGGGTTTGAGTATACTACGTGTAAAGCATGTGTTACGGGTAGGTGCATGAAGGCATGCATTACAGGAGGGGTGAGGTGAAGGCAGATTTTCTTTGGCAGGAGGCAGGTCTGATAGGCTAATTTGTCATCATGATTGAGCCAGTTAGATTATTTATATAGAAGGCAGGTATGCTTATGCTTACCTGTTCTTGTGACAAGTCTGCAGCACTTATTAAAAGAAGTCCGGATTCTTTTTAGGGTGGTGTCTGAAGCAACCCCATAAAAGACTAGCCCATAGTCAATAATGGACAGGATATTGCATAGTTACAGCAGTGCACATGGTTTCATTGGTCAGGCAGTGGCAGTGGCAGTAAAGGACCCCAATCCTTGAATTAATGGCTTTGGAGATGAGGTGGACATACAAGTTGTAGGAAAGAGTGGAGTCAAGGGTAATGCCAAGATTAAACCCATGCACTTGGTCAAGTGATAGTTGTTGCTTGTTGTAGATGGTAAGGCTGGCCAATCTAAATTTGCTGTGGGAGTTATAAAACAAAATGGCCTTGTTTTTTTTATAGTTCATCAGCAGTTTATGCTGATCAAACCAAGATTCCGCATGATTGAAGTTCTGAAGATCCTGGGAGAGAGGGGCAGGGTCAGTATTGGTAGAAAAGAGCACTGCATCATCTGCATAAAGAATCATTTTATTTGCACAGGCTGCAGAGAGGTTGTTAATGAAGAGGGTGAATAATAGTGGGCCAAGGATGGATCCCTGGGGTGCTTCAGAGCCCACCAGGAGGCTACAGGAAAGAGCATCATTGATCTTAACTTGTTGGCTCCTGTCTGTAAGATAGCTTTCAAACCAATTTGTGACCTCATACAAAAGGCCAAGAATAGAGAGGAAATCCAGCAGAAACTGGTGATTCATGGTGTCAAAGGCCTTTTTTAGGTCAATGTACACTGCACCTAGTATGTGTCTTGCATCAAGGGCTTTGTGTATATGGATAGTAAATTCAAGAAGGGCAGTGGCAGTGCTATGGACTTTTCGAAAGCCATGCTGCTGTGGACACTGTAGACTATATTTGTGGAGGTGTTCAGAGAGCTGGTCTGAAACAATATGTTCAAGTACCTTGGAGAGTGGTGGTAAGATGGAGATGGTTCTGTAACTGGAGTGCAGGGACCTATCACCGTTTTTACGTCATGGTGTTACCATGGCTGATTTCCAGAGCTGGGGGAACTGTTTGAGGGAGAGTGAGAGATTTAGAAATTAGTAAGCGGGAGTAAGACAGCTTCGAGGGAAAGTGAGAGAAGTTTAAGATTCAATGCGTCACTGTTGAATCTGGATTTATCTAGGACTTTTCAAAGGTATTTCCTGGATTCAGCAAGGGATATTCTCATGAAATAGAAAGGAGGGGTTGTCCTGGTGTGGTTGGTTTTACTATTTGGACTAGGCAGGGTGGAGTCATCGAAAAAGTTAGGAGGCAGGACACTGCTAAGTTCAGAAAAGGCATGATTAAAGGTGTCAGCAATTTCTTTATGATCCTGGATGACAGTCCCATTGACTTCAGACATGGAGGGGGAAGATTTGTTGGGTTTCCCCATGAGGCATTTAATGTTTTCCCAAAAGGATTTGCTATTACCCCATGTGTTTGTTAGCTTGCATTTGTAAAATTCCTATTTGGCTCTACACACATTCTGGGTGCACTGATTCCTGGCAGCTTTATAGCACTGCAAGTCTGGCTGTTACCCAGATGCCATGGCACAGTGCCAGAGATTATCCCTGTGCTTTATCAAATCAATTAGCTTGAGGGTAATCCAGGGGCTGTTGGTGGATCTGAGTTTTCTTTTTTTAAGGGGAGGCAAAGTTGTTGCAGGCTTCGTTGAACCAGGTAATGAAGTAATTGAGGGCCAGGTTGATGCTGCTCATGGAGTCAAGGGGTGACCAGTCAATTTGCAAGAGAGCAGCAAGGAACTGGGGAAGCATTCCTTTCCTTAGGACACGCTGGTGGCAGAAAATGGCCTTGACTTGGTTGTCTTATTCAACCATCGGCAGATTACAGGTGAATGATCAGTAAGAGAGTCAGGGAGTACTACAGTGTTAATGATTCTATTAGGGTGAATGGTGAGGATCAGATTAAGCAAGGTGCTACAGCTGGTCCTGTAGTTGAATCTGGTGTGAGCAGGAACCATTTGGGTGATATCTATTGCAGCAATGGCAACTTTGTTGGGGCTAGCTTCAGGAGCCAGCAAGTTCACATTAAAGTCTCCCATGACAATTGTTTCACTGCAGTGGGGCTGATTGTCATGGAAGTCATTGACCATTTGAAATCCAGCTACTTGTTCATGCTGGGGGATATACAGAGATACGACTGTGAGTGATTTTCCTTGCTGGACAAGAAGTATTTTAACCACCAACATTTAGGAGTTCTTGGCAGAAGAAGGTACAGGGAGGACTTGTCCTTTAAGGGTGTCCTTCAAATAAATGGTGTAGCCACCACCTCATTTCTGATACAGTCATGCCTGAAAAGGACATAGCTGGGAACGGACACTGCATTTTTAGGAATGTTGGGAGAGAGCCAGGTTTCATTAAGAGCAAGGATATCGGGGTTGTGAAGAGACACCCAGAGCTGGGTATCTCTTCACAATTGCCTGGATGTGACATTGGCTGATAGAGCTGTCTTTGGTAGGACCATCATTCAAGCCACAATTGATCCACTCTAAGCTTGTTTCTGCAGTTTATGTCACCTAAGTTGGAGTACCAGGTACTGCTACAAAAATTCCACTAGTGATGATTGCAGAGTACTATTAAGGGGCTGATATGTAATGGTATTTACTCACCAGGTAAAGGTGATTGGATGAGCCCCCGTTTTAGTACTCCACAGGCCCAACAACGTGGACTGATGGATACAGAGGGCAGCATGGGGGAGGGCAGAGTATATCCTTTTGTGTATTAAAAGACTGATCCTCATATGTCTTTTATTCTGGTCTGGATAAGGGGATAAATAAAATGTAGTCTGATATGCATAGATAAATAAATGCTGTTGTATACTCATAATCACTACCTGAGGCATTACTTAGTCTCATACATGAAGCCAACAGGAGTTGTCATGCAATACTGTATGTTGTTGCAATTGCTTTTCTCCTGTCCTCTGCTCTTTGCTCCTTTTTTGGTAGGGAGGATTTGTTCTGGAGTTTCTGGGATGGACTGAGGGGCCAGTCTCCAGTCAGTCCAAATTTCATTGGATCATGCATCATTCTATAGGCTGGATGAGGGATACCCCACTAGTGATATAACCATTTAATGTAAGATCTTGTGTCTTACTATACCAAGTCACTTGTAAACAAATTAAATTACAACTCCTGATTAAATCCACCATCCTGTATTGGCTCATTTTGTACTAAGACCTGCTATAAGTGCTGTGAAACAAGTGCACCAGAGCAACCCGGCTCGCTAAAATGGAATATTCAACTCCACCTTCCAGTCAAACCTATACAGTCCTTCCAAATTCTGGAAAGTCATTCACTCCCTCTTCTCCTCCCTAGTTGCAAACTCCACACCTCTCATAAAAGTAAACAACTCACTCCTCTCTGGCCTAGGTGTGGTGGCTGCCGAATTCAACATATATTTCATCTCGTGTGCCTCAACTCTCCTCTTCTCCCTACACCCCACAGCCCCTTCCAGACATTCTGTAAATGTCTCTAACACACTCGGGTCCCACATCTTCTCCTTCCATCCTATCACTCCCACTGCAGCCCTGGAGGCTCTGCTGGCATTAAGCCCCACCAGAGGCAATGCCCCTGATGGGGTGGACTCCAAACTCCTACATCTCTCTGCGCCAGCTATAGCTTCCCCACTGGCAAACCTCCTAATCCTCTGATTTACCAAGGCTTCTGTCCCACAGGCCTAGAAACACGCCATTGTCATTCCCCTTCCAAAAGGAGGCACTCCCTCTGCCACCTCCAACTACTGCCCTATCTTCCCCCTCCCAGTCCTTGCAAAGCTGCAAGAGCACTTGGTGCTTGTCCAACTTACCTCCTTTCTCTCAGATAATAACTTCTTCATGCTGTACCAGTCTGGCTTCAGGAAAGGCCATTCCACTGCATCCTCCCTGTTAAGACTCACTGATACTATCCTCTCCGGCATGGATAGAGGGATGATCTCCTCAGCTATATTTGTCGACCTCGCTAAAGCTATCGACACGGTCTCCCACCCACTGCTGTCAACAAGCCTAACTGAGGCAGGCCTCTCTATCTCTGCCACAAACTGGTTCAGTGCCTACCTCTCTGGAAGAACCCAATCAATAAAAATTGCTGAAGCTTTATCCTCCCCGCTCCCTGTGTCCACCGGTGTCCCCTAAGGGTCGGTACTCGGTCCCATCCTATTCTCTATTTTTCTCAACAACCTGCCAAAAGTCTGCACAAACTCATCTATACATTTGTATGTGGACGATACTGTCCTCTTTTCCACTGGCTCCTCCCCTGTAGAAGTAGCATCAAATCTCCAGACAGACTTCAAAAAAGTCCAACTCTGGTTCAGCTCACATCAGCTCTCTCTAAACGCAAAAAAAACTGTCACTATGACCTTCGGTTCGAGACAACGGCCAGCCCGGCTTTCCTCCCTCCCCTCCTTCTGCACTTTGGATGGGACAACTCTGGAGGACGTCGCTTCCTTCCGGTATTTAGGGTTATGGCTCGACCGTCACCTAACCTTCTCCGACCACATTGATGCAATTATCAAAAAACTTCATCCTAAGATTGGTGCCCTCTACAGGAACCACTTTTATCTCTCCTCCTCAGTTAGACGGGAACTAGTCCACAAAATGATCCTACCCTCCTTAGACTACTGCGACATAGTCTACAGTGTGGCACCACCCTCCACCCTGGCTAAACTAGACCCTATCTTCAACTCTTTCTGCCACTTTGCTCTATGCCACACCCAGCTCCCACCACTGTGACCTCTACCCCTCCCTTGCCTTCCCTTCCCTTCCCTAGAGAATCGCCGTAAACTACACTGCTCCAAGTTTGTCTCAAAATTTTGGCTTGATACCCCCCCCCCACCTTTCCTCTATGCTGTTGCCAGCTCCCACCCCTCCTCATGCTCTCTGGTCCTTTGACACCTGACTCTTAAACATTCCCAGCTGAAAGACATCTGCTGGACAAACTGCCTTCTCGCACCGATTCCCGAAACTCTGGAATGCCCTCCCCCACAAATTTGCAGCTCTTCCTCTACCCATTTCCTGGCAACTGCACTGTCAAACTACTTCACTGTAAACTGTGCCTGCACTAAGCAATAAACTCCCCCCGTTCTATTCCCCCAAATTCCCTGGTCAGCCCAGCAGTAGCTTGGTTGCTGGCCTTTCTATTCTAACAAAAAAAAATTATAATTTTGCACTCACTCGCTCACACCCAGGGGCTCTCGCTGGCCGGTCTTGGCTTCTGCTTATAGGTAGCCCTAGTTTTTCATTTCTAGCCTATGGGGCATTCTACAGCACCAGCCTGTACCCCTCAAATGTATGCAAACATTGTATGTTTGTATGTATGTATAACTGCTACCTGTTAGTCCCGAACACTTGCTTTTTGCTGACTGTATATTGTGAACCAAGTTTATCTTCTTACTGTGTAAACTGACAACTGTTATTATGATAAATGATAACCTGCATGTTATCCACCCCTTGTACCGTCCCCCCAGGTTGCACCGGGAGATGTGCATATTTTTGCGCAGCGTGCCTTTCCTGGTGAATCGATTCAATAAGTAAATAAATAAAATGTTCCATAAAATTAACTTAATGAAGTCTGAGTCAGCTATTTTTAGGGCTGCATGGGTGGAGCCTGCAGTCCTTTAACAAACACAGAGTGAGGACTCAGCATTTTTTCCTTAACTAAAAAAACCCAGATTCTCTCTGCCCATCACAACCCCGCCCCTCTCTGGTGCCCTGCTCTTTTAGTGCAGCTCCTTCCCACCAAACTCTTGAAATCCTCCTGCTGCTGCACACTTTGCACTGTACCGCCCCACCCCTCTTTTCCCATCCACATTTAATTTTCAATGAGCTCTCCACACACACTCTCTCTCTCTGTCTCATAGAAGCAAGTGCTTCTTTTACACAGTCCTTTATCGAACACAGAGTGATGACTGCATTTTTTCCTTAATTAAAAAACCCAGATTCTCTCTGCCCATCACAACCCCGCCCCTCTCTGGCGCCCTGCTCTTTTAGTGCAGCCCCTCCCCACCAAACTCTTAAAACCCTCCTGCTATCATCACTTTGCACTGTATCGCCCCACCCCGCTTTTCTCGTCCCCATTTACTTTTCACTGAGCTCTCCACACACGCTCTCTCTCTGTCTCATAGAAGCAACTGCTTCTTTTACTTGTTCCACACAGACACACATGTATGACTGACTTGCACACACAAGATTGGGCAGGTGATGAGCCAAGTAGGTTATCAGCTTCTGTGAAAAATATGTACAGAATATCTACAGCTCCACTGCTCCGCGGAGAATAGCAGCACTAACCACCTCACTAAACTGTACTTGAGGGATCCGTCAATGGTTGTTAACTCAGGGATGTGCAGAGTGAAGCTGCAGATTTTATTGTTAGTGTGCGATAGAGAGGTGGTAGAGTTGGAAGGGGGATGGCATAATAGGAATGTGTTTCCTTGAGGGTGACTCAAGTCTGCTCACTCCTTTGGGTGAGAAGTCCAGCTCCCACTCTCTTGTAATTCAGAATTCTCTCGAAACAGACCTGCCATGCATCCACTACTCTGTGTTGGGGGGAGAGCATTATAAGAAGATACCATGCCATGTAAGGAAATACCAAGAGGCCATTGGTATATAGGCTGCATTTGATGGCGTGTTAGATTGAAACCAGCGAACTCAGCTCTTACCTTTCGCTGGTAACCTCCACCACTGCACTCTGAGCCCCTAATTTACACAACACCCGGGGTTGCTTTACATGCTCAAGCATTCAAACACCCTGCTTTGTAGTTGAGGTTGGGGGCTAAAGTGCCAGGAAGAGTTTAACAATATTTATGATTTAGCATTACAGTTGTCTCTTTACTGTAGGTATCCCAAGCTGGCTTCTGGTCCCTTACATAAGAATGATCATCACCTTGCTCACTGGTTAGATACAGTACTGCATTTATTGAGGACTGGGCTTTACTTCTGTATTGCACATTTGTAATAAGGGGATTACATTTCAGCAAAGGAGGTAATGCTTTATTAATGTTATTTGTCTTAGGAAAATGCTGCATCTGTGAATTGTGCTAAAGTACATCTACTGTTAAGTATGCAAGCTTTTTTTCCTTATAGTCTACTTCATCCATATACAGCATGCTATGTGCACACTGTTTCACTGAAGCTAAATTAAACATGCTGCACATACTCAATTACGTGGATAGCTGGCACTTCCATAACACGGAAGTGGGTTAAGAAGCACCGGTAGGGTTAAACAGGATCAGCCAAGTCGTTGGAGCTCAAAAGCAAGACTCCAGCTGGTGATGATGGAGAAGCCTCCCAGTACTCTACCTCAGTATACATAGTAACAGTACGTGTGCAGCTTACCATATTGCATCATGCAGTCTCTTTGCAGATGACTCAAAGCTGGGTGCAGTGGTGGATGAGGAGGGCAGGGTGGCCTTACAGGAGGACCTGGAGGCTCTGGAAAGGTGGGCGGGAAAATGGAAACTAAAATTAAATGTGGGGAAGTGCAAGGTTCTGCACCTGGGAGTCAGAAATCCAGGCCAGGGGTATACCCTTGGAGGAGACATGATTCAAGTCACGGAGGGTGAGAGGGACCTGGGTGTAGTGGCAGATGTCAAAATGAACAACTCAGAGACCTGTAGGAGGGCAGCAGCAAGGGCAAATAGGATGCTGGGATGCATCACCTGGGGGATTACCTCCAGAAAGGCGGAAGTGATCCTTCCATTGTACAATTGCTTGGTTAGGCCACACCTCGAGTATTGTGTGCAGTTTTGGAGACCACATTTAAAAAGGGACATTACACTCCTAGAGAGGGTCCAAAAGAGGGCAACCAAAATGATCTGGGGCTTGGGGGAGAGGACCTATGAGGAGAGGCTCAGGGAGCTCGACATGTACACCCTGGAGGAGAGGAGGGACAGGGAGAACTTGATAGAGGTCTTTAAGCACATGAAAGGGATCAATAAAGGAGGCCCAGTCAGGGTGCTCCAGAGGAAGGAGGGTGGGGCAATGAAAAGTCATGGGTGTAAGCTGGAAGGGGGCAGGCTCAGAGGGGAGAGGAGGAGGAGATGTTATTTCACTGAAAGAGTGGTGGAGCCATGGAATGCACTGCCCAGGGAGCTGGTAGAGATTGAGACTGTGGATGGATTTAAATGGGGATGGGACAGGTACAGGGGGAGAGTAAATCTGACCAGGCCCAGTACAGGTGGAACATCTGGGACTGGGAACAGTATAACCCAAGCGGAGGGAGGGAGGGAGGGACACCAAAATCTACCCTCAGTGCAGGTGCTGAAAATCGAGCAGACTCGAGAGACCGTTAGTCCCATTCTGCTTGCATTTTAGTATGTTAGTATGTAAAAATGGCATCCTTCTGTAATCATGCCTGACTAGCTGTTTATCAGCTTCACAGAGACTGCTGGGAGAGGAGGGAGGTTGGTGATAAAGGGTGGTGGGGGGGTATAATCCTTACTTTTGAAATCAGAAGAATAAACTAATTTCTGGTGACTAAAATCTCATAAAATCCAGAAGAACGCAGATGGAAACGTACATCCCACCACTCCCAATTATACATATCCTCCCCACCCAACCCTCCATCTGTAACCCCCCCAACCCCACCCCCAACACATGCAGCCCTTTGGGTCTGGCCAGAGTCTGTTGATTTAGTTATTCCTCTCTATTAAACAGAGTTTCAAATCTGCTCGTAACTGGAAGATTGTACACAGCAGTTTTCTTTTGAATTGTCAACTTTTCCCAATTTATATTCTCTTTCTCATGAAAGGCCAGTTCAAGGTTATTGTCAGATGGCATTACATGCAGGTCAGGGGTGTCTAACAAGGCAACAGTATCCAATATTTTATTGTAAAGGCTCTTATAATATGTTTTTATTTAAACAAGATCACAGTTGGGGTCTGAACCCTGTTTCTTAGCCAGTAAGGTGTTTGGGTCATCAATGGAGATATTTAAAAGTTGTTCAAGTAAGTCTAAAACAGTACTTTATTTGCAAAGAACAGTTGTGATGCACCTAGGCAGGCCGTGCTACAGTTTTAAAGAAGGTAAATTTCGACAAGAGAAACCAGCACCATTGCCAAGGCTAAACAGAGAATATATCTTTACAGTCCCATATGAATGACTCACCAACTCCTGGTCTTGCTGTATTGCTGTGCAAATATCACAATATCCTTTATTAAGTGCAAAAAGACAGTAGATAAAATCCAAGAGCAGTCAAAAAACATGGTGAGCTACACACAACAAATGCTTCCTGGTATGTCACCATGTCACCTGACGCGTTTCGCTCAATCAGAGCTTTCTCATTTCTCTGACTGAGTGAAACGCATTAGGCGTTGTGGTGACATACCAGGAAAGCATTTGTTGTGTGTGGCTCACAGTGTTTTGACTCCTCTTGGATTTTATCTACTAATCTTTAATAAGAGACTGTTGTGAGCTGTTTATGGCTGAACCAGTCTCGACCGCTGAGACAACAGGCAATTCTGTTTGCGCAGTGCTGGCTGTCAAAAATTAGACAGTACTTGCAACCTGGTAGACTTCTCATTTTTTATATGACCCAATCCATATAGACTCAAGGTAGCTGTAGATTTGTCTTCAAAGACATTTAGCTTCGTAGTAATCAGAACTTGATTGTGTTGCTTAGAAGGAGTTTCACTCTCTATTATATGCACACCAGCATTATTTAATATGGTGGCCTTGGTCAGTATATCATCTGCAAAAGCCAAATTCTCAATCAAGAAATCTACTCTTCCTGCTTTACTGAGAGCTTTATGCCTAGTAACATTATGAATTCCAAGCTCTGTAACTGAGATCTTTAAGCCATGTGTAAGTAAATTCAGGATGAAATGTCTAAGTTTACTTGGGTTCTCGTTCTGTATAGGCTTTAAACCAAAAATACTCAATTGTTTGGGAAAAGTAAGCCTACTATGTCTGATTGAATTTAAAGTCTTCCTATTTGCATAATCAACTGAGTTAACTCAAGTTAATTAGACAGTCATTGTTTAATCATATCTGGTTGGCTATTTGAGGAGCAGAACAAAATATAAAATGACAATCCTTCACTAAGTAATCTTTGTATCTCCAGATTTGCACAATATCAGCAGGAGTAATATCCGCACTGGTAGCTGCCCTAAATAGGTGCAAAATCTGATCCTTTTCGGAGTTATAGTACATGGCCCCGATATTCAAAAGTGCACCCAGTATGTGCACAATGGACTGCACAGCGCAATGCAGGTGCACCATAGGGAAACGGACACCATATTCAAAAGATACACCACAGACATGCACAGGTGCAAACCACACCGAATATTGCAAAGATGTGCCACTGCACAACCAGGCATGTGCCGGAGCAATCATGACTGCAAAGAAGCATGCCAGTAAGCAGTAACAAGCATGCTGAGCAAGCAAAACACACAAGGGGAACACAGGCAGGGCAGCACAAAAAGCAGAGTGCCAAGCCAGCCCTGGCAGACCCAAACCACAAGGGGACCGTGCCCATAGTGCACAGCACAGGCACACAGCCATGGGATCACAGAGCATGTAGGATGAATAACACACACACAGGTCACCACACACACCCTGCCACCCACCCAGATGGAAAAGAAGCTGGCAGACCCATGGCACTGCACCACCACAACCCTGACAAGCAACACCGTATGGGACAATGCCACAGGTAGGGTGGGAGGGGCACCAGGCACATACAGTGGTCAGAGGCAGAAGAGACACACACATACACTGGGGAACATGGTGCACAAGCCATGCTGACATGCAGGGACACAGGGCCCACAGCATAGCACACCAGCACTGGCAAGGGCAACACTGAAGGTAGAGGGCAGGCCAGCACAGGCTAACAGGGACATGTGTCAGTGGACCACACACAGGGCAGGTGTACAGCCACAGCTGAAAGGCCCGTGTTACAGAGGAACATGTCACACAGGAACCTGTGCACATAGAAGCACAAAACAAAGGGTACAGCACTGGGACCGAAGGGCACACCCAAGAGCAGCACAGAGCAATGTAAGCACAGTACAGCACCCTGTAGGCAATGGAGATGCAGACACTGATGTGCAGACATATAAACCTTTACTAGCAAACAGTAACAAAAACAGTTGGGTGCCAACAGGGCATACAACAAATAAATCATATAAGGAATAGTAGGGAGGGTCAAATGAGGCAACAAGGGGAATGGGTCCAGGAGCAAAGACGCAGTATAGTACAGTCCAGAAACAATGATGAGGAGGGTAGGGGACATCCAGGGCACAGTGGGGAGAGGGGATAGGGTTACTGTTGCAGACACTGCTGCAATGTCCTCAGCAGGCACACCTCCCTGATGAGCTCCCATGTTGCACGAGTATAGCAATGGCAAACCCAATGAGCATGTTCGTCCTGGTGATGTGCAGCTGGATGAGCCTGTTGAGCTGCAGGAGCCCATCAACAAGAAAGCCCCGCCAATGTCTTCAGGCCTGTGGCCTGGCCCGACCTACAAGAGGGGAACCAGAACAAGTAATAAGTGGCGGGCCACAAGGAGCCCAAGCCCCCCCCAATGTGTGTGCACAGAACGGCAGACGTGCCCACTGATGGATGTAACCAGCACTGGCACGTGCACAGTGGATGGCAGCAGCTGACCCAGCCACACCCCATGGGCAGACTGTGTGCCCGCCTATGAACAACATGCACCCACACCTGTACAGTGTACCACACAGTACTGGTGCAAGAGCCTCCTAGGCAGTATGGTAGTCCCTCAGCAGTAGTCACACACCATGGGACATGCACCCCCCCCACCTTATCAGGAACAGCAATGGGATACCACCACACAGAGGCCACTTGCATGCCCCCCCAGCGCAGCATGGCACAGGCAGTGGAGACAGGAACCACCCAACACAGTGGCCACACATGGCGGCAGTGCTCCTTGCCATACCTCAACACACAACCCAGTCCCAGCAATGTCCCATAAACCATGCTACACACACACTCACCTGCCTGTCCAGGCACCAGTGCAGCTGCAACACCTCCATCACTGCAGCGCCTGTCACAGTGCACGGTCTCCCTGGCCCTCCTGCAGTCCTCTAGTCCTGTGGAATGAACACAGAGGGAAAATGGACATGAGTGACAAGGCATGTACAGACCCACCCAGCACATACACAGTGCACAGCACTGACACAGCATAGACAGGTGCACAAGCCCATGTGTGGGGCATGGTGTATGGGCCAATGTCAACGTGAACCACACAGGTATGCAGTGCAGCAGTGAAGGACACGCACTGTCTACCAGTGCTGTCCCCCCTCCCCCTGTGCAGCTGCACAGGCAGTGCACAGCATAGCACAGGACGTGGACATTAGTAGCATGCACATTGCCATTGGAAACCTACCTGGCTGTGGCATGGACCCCCTGCATGCCCTCTCCTGAAGCCTTCAGAGCCTTGCTGAATCCCTCCTGTGGAGGTCTCCATGATTGTGGTGGCACTGCTCCCTGCTGAGTAGCACACCAGTCTTCCACTCCAGACCAGCTGCCACCCTTTCCCAGACCTGGGTCCGTGGCACCTGGAGCTCAGCAACATCATACAACTGGTCCACCACAGGCATGACCAGGGCCACCTGACTGGTCATCTAGATCTCACTCCAGTTTACTGCTCAGCACACACACTGACCTGACCCAGCCATTATTGCCGACTGCCACACTGTTCCTGACTGCATGTACTTGCAGAGCCTGATGTGGAACTGCACAGTGCCTGATGCACAATAGGTAGTCATGGACCATGGCTGCACAGCATAGAGATGCACAATAGACATGCACAACAGATGCTTACTGCACAGTACCACACATGCACAATGCCACACATTAAGGCGGGAGTACGGGGTAATGGTCGTGACTGACATCCGTGCCCTGTGTAACCCTGTGGAATGCCATGTGTATGCCACTCTTGCAGTGTCAGGCAATGCGCGGTTGGTAGCATTGCACAACTGGCATGGATGCACAATGGAGCCAGGGAGCACAGTGTCTCCATATGCACGGCATGCACACAGGGCTGCATGTGCAATAGGGGACCATTGCGCAGCACACACAGCTGCACGATAGACCACAGGACATGTTGCTGCCCATGGTGCACATGTGCACTGCACAGCAGCACACTATGCATGTTCTGGGAATGCACCAGCCAATTGCTCCAGCGCAGTTGTATTGCTCAAAGTGCAATTCCATAATATTCAGCTGGCATCTGCAGACAGCCTCATGAGCCAATGCCAGGCGCAGTTGCGCACATTAGCATTTCATTACAATTGCGCTGCTGATCATTTGCATGCATTGAGCCATAAAAATGCCACAATACAGCACAGGACCCTGACTGATATTGCAGCCATTGAGGTTTGGACCATCACACCATGTGAAATAGCTGTGCATGTTGTCAGTGCTACACTGTTCCAGGTCGGGCTGCCTAGTCACTTATCGTGTCACTATCTGACTGTTCACAGGTAGCATCATGTCTGAGATGGAGGGAGCTGAGGAGCAAGTGCCTGCACAGAAGTGCAGGCACAACTTCATGAAGGATGAACAGCAGGCCCTGTTGGAGGCCTACCTCAACAGGGAGCCACTGCTAAGTGGGGCCACTGGCACCCCACAGGACCATGCCACCAGGTGGGAGGAGGTGGCAGCCTACATCAATGCCCATGGAAGACATAATAGGAGTGCACCGGAGTGCAAGAAAAAGATGGGTATGGACCGTAGGTGCATCAAAGAGAAGGTGGCATCAGGGCATCCCACAGCAGGATGGGCGGGGGACCAGACACAGCCCCAGTACTGATGGCGGGTGAGTAGATGGTGGCAGTAACCATCACCCATTCCACCATACAGTGGCATACCAGGTGATGGATTCCAGATGGGTGGCAGCCCCTCACAGTACTGTGAGTCAGTGTGTCGTATGTGGGTGTGGGGGTATGTGCTGCCCACCAGCATGCCAAAGTGGCAGCAGCACTGATGCATGCACATAACTTGTGAGGCATGCAGCCATGCATGCCACACATGGGACCACCGTGCATGGTAGTGGACACTTGTGTGCAGCATGGACATGGTACTGTGGTCGTGGTCTCTGGTCCAGTGTGTGCAGCACTGCAGGGCATCCTCACAGTGCTGCCTGCACAGTGCGCCAGTGTCACGGCATGGTCCACAGGGGTGCAGGCAGCTGCATGGCACACCACTAGTGTTGTTGCCTGTGGGGAGTAACATGCATGTCAGCTGTGTGTTGGTGCGACACCATGTGCTGCATCCACCCACCATGGCTGGCCTGGCATGAGCACCACCTGTGACATGTCCACCCTGATGTGCGATGCTGCACAGGCATACCCTGTTGGTGCAGGCATGGTGTCGGATCGCATGTCCCCATCGCACTGGCCACAGCTCTGCATGCACCTTGCCATCTTCAACACTGATAATGCTGTTATGTCTTCCAGCAACATCACACTTCAGGGGTGAGTTGCAAGATGCCACCGACAACGTTGGACCCAAATAGGTGGAGCCATCCACATCCACAAGCATCAGGACAAGAGACCGTCGGTGATGTGGCAGTGTGGGGTTGCTGGACCTCCTGTGTCTGGATGACTATGACCCACTGATGGACGTCCTGCTAAATGAGGCCAAACCTGTGCTTGTACCGGGCACACAGAGGGTGCGTCATTGGACACAGATGATGACCTTACACTGATCCTGGGTGGTACGGGCTTGGCCACACCACCCAGGGTACAGGGCCATACATAGGCAGCAGCTGCCACTGCTGGTGGTATGGCACCCTCGCAGCCATCCCCTGACCATGGCCGCACTGTGGCGTCTGGCACCACCGCTGTTGCTGACTGTGGGGGGAGCTCCTGCTGCCACTGGTGCTATGGAGACAGCCCAGCAGGCAGTTGTGCAGTGGTAGCGGGCTGCAGTGGTCACCATACAACACACCATTGGGGTCAGTGATGGGGCACATGCTCAATCCCTCCCTGGTTCGGTCTCCTGTGCAGCATCCCAAGGTGAGGGATGTCACACAGCATGCAGCCACACCCCCAGCAGGTTAGCATCAGCCTCAGGATGCACAATGCACTGACAGGCTGGATAAGCACATCAGGCTGCTGCGGTCATCCATGGAAAACCAGGCAATGCTTGGGGCTGAGATCTGTGCACTGCAGGCAGAGTTGTATTAGCTGTCTGAGCATAGGGACATTGGATGTGCCCAGCTAACTGGTGAGCTCCAGCAGCTGTGGGAGGCCACGACCGCATCGCTGGACCACATTGCCGATACCATTGCTACCGGATTTACATTTCTGGCATCCACTGGGCATGGCAGGGCATATAGGACTCCCTGTAGTGCGACACCACGGAACCAGTGTCTGGCAACCCCAGCATGACTGATGCCAGGCTCTGAGGTGGCCATCCCTGACACACCTGGTAGCAATTTCTTTGCCATGCTTTTCACACCCATGAGGATCTGGTTACGTTCTCAGGACTCTTTCCCTGTGAGTGTGTAGGTTACACTTCCAGTGACTGTTGATCAGCCTGTGGCTGCCACACTGCCTGGGCGTGGCTGTCCACGGGGCTGTGGTGGCCGTGTCACTGCTCAGTAGGCCAGCTGTGTGTGCTGTCCCATCCTGCTGCCCACTGCTGTTGGCTGCTGCACACTTGGCTAGGTGCACGCATGTGCATGTGCTGGCACATATGTGTAGCATGTGGCACATCCTCCATGTGTGCATGCTGTGCTGCTGGGCCTTGTGGCATGGGCATGATGAGGGCAGCACTGTTCTGGCCTTGCCTGTGTGCTGGTGCATTCACTCTGATCCATGCCACGTCCAGTTGCACATGTGTGTGTGTGTTATGCCACAGCGCCCACCGCTCCTGAATGTGCCACCCACATTCCCCGCTGCACCCAGCTGTGCGCCCCATGATGGTGCTGGGGTTGCTTGTGTGGGTCGTGTTGCAGGCAGTTCTGTGTTCAGTGCAGGGCCCACGTGTGTGTGTGCACATGCGCCAATGCCTGTGCACTGTGATGTGGGCATGTGGCTGTGTGTTTGTGCAGTCCCTGTACATACTGCATGTGTGCCGGTGTCCCTGCATGCCTCCCTGTGTGGTTGTGCACCTGTGTGTGTGTGTGTGTGTGTGTGGTGGTCCATGCATGCACGACTGATGTGTCTGGTGCTCACCTTAGGTTCCTGAAGTGCTCCTGCACAATTGTGTCCCAGTGCCTCCTTGCCCACACAGCCATCCTGGGGTCCTTTCTCTGCATGGGTGGCTGCACACCCCAATCTAGCTTGTCATCCCCATCCTCATCACTGCTGTTGCCCTTTTCCACCTGGACAGCTATCCCATGGTCAATGGCCATGTTGTGTGTCATGCAACAGGCCAGGAATAGGCCACAAGTTTTTGCAGGGCTGTACCATAGGGCACCACCGGACCTGCTGAGGCAACGTAATCGCATCTTGTGCGTGCCACAGACCCACTCAATGATTTTGCGTGTAGCAATGTGTGCCTTGCTATACCTCTCCTCTGCAACAGTGGATGGGTGCCAGATGGGGGTGAGCAGCAAGGGGCACAGGGGGCAGGCGCTGTCACCTGTGTGGGTAAGACATGCTAGCTAGTGTATGGCATAGCTTGTTCCCCTCCCCTCCCCTCCCCTGCTACCTATGGCCATCCTCTTAGCTCCTGCCATGTGTGGCCTGGGCCTATGCCCCTTCACGGTGGCCCTCTCACCCCATCCCATGCCATGCTCATCTATCAGGTGACCTGTGGGGATCTCCCCACGCTTGAACCTCTGGCACAGAATAGAGCTGTGCTAGATGAATGCATTATGTGCACTCCCAAGGTGGGTGGTGCAGACACTGGTGCTGTGGCCCGTGGCATTGCACACCACCTGGCAGTTGATGGATGGGTACCCCTTTCTATTCATGTAGGTGGCCTCCTCTGGGCCAGGTGGTGTGTTTATTGCCACGTGGGTGCAGTCTATGTCTCTGATCATGCCTGGCATGTGTGTCATCCTGTGGAAGTCCTGCATGTGTGCTGTATGCTCTGCCTGTGTGCTTGGGAATCATATGAACTCTGAAGTGTGTGACAGCAGGGTGTTGAGAAACTGTGTGAGGAGGCGGGACGTGGCTGACTGGGTTATACCAGTGGCTTCCCCCACTGGTTTCTGAAAGTTGCTCATGGTGAGCAGGCACTTTGCTGCTGTCACTTGGGTCTCCACTGTCATGACATGACTCCTTCTGGTGGGTGCCTGCAACTCATCATGGCACAGCTCACAGAGCTGCCTCAAAATTGCCCTGTTCAGACGGTGCTGACCCATGATCTCCGCATCACTGTAGTCCTCAAAAGTGAGGCAGGCATGGTACCATCTGTGTTGGGCATACTGCCGAAGGGCCCATCCTCAACCATGTTGGTGTTCCTCCCTCCTCCTCACACCCCTCATTACAATCTCCATCACAAATGGCCCTGCATCCATCGCAGTCACTAGCTCCAGCTTGTGTATCTGCTGTGTGTGTGTGTGTTTGAGCCTACATTTATATGCCCAAGTCTGTCTCATGCATTCTGTGGGTTGCTCCTGACTTGTGTCGTGCTTTTCGGCTGAATATGCCATTGCGAAGCTTATTCATGGGACCTCCTTCTTATACTTGTGCTGCATACATTACTGTTGCACATCTGCACATTGGGCTTTGTGCTGCACATTCATGTTGGTCGAATATGGCTGCAGGGGCACATTTCTGTGGTTGCGCATTGTGCAACTCCTCTGAATAGTTCCCCATGTCTCTATGATGTATTATATCATATAGACCCAAAATTTACATGACGACACCATCCCTGGCTGACCCCCTACCCCCTTTAGGCTAGACTGACCAACTAAATAGTGAACTACAAGGCTGAACCCTATTTACCCTAGCCTCTTCAACCTTTAGTCAGATATATAAGATTTCTTTGGTATTTGAATGTCTGTGTAACTGTCTGCTGTTCTCTGTAAACAGTTATATTACATAGAAACATAGACTTTGACGGCAGATAAGGACCACTTGGCCCACCCAGTCTGCCCATTTCCCTACCTACTGGATAAGCTGCAGATTCTAGTTAACCAACAGCCTATTTCCTGCAACCCCCTACTATAATTGCCTTATGTTTGTCCCATGCATGTTTGAATTCCTCCACTGTTTTAGACCCCACAACCTCTCAGGAAAGGCGGTTCCATCGTCCACCACTCTCTCCGTGAAAGAATTTCCTCACATTACCCTGAGCCTCCCCTCTAACTTTAAATTGTGGCCCTTGTTCTTACACATCTCTTTTCTGAAAGATGCTACCCTTCTGGACTTTGTTGATTCCTTGAGGTACTTAAAAGTTTCTATCATGTCCCCTGTCCCTCCTTTCATCAAGAGTATACATATTAAGCTCTCTCAGTCTCTCTTCATATGGTTTCTGATGTAGACCCTGCACCATTTTAGTTGCCCTCCTCTGGACTGCTTCCATCCTGTCTATGTCCTTGCGTAGATGAGGTCTCCAAAACTGCACGCAGTACTCCAGATGGGGTCTCACCAACTGTCTGTATAGAGGGAAAACCACTTCCCTTTTTCTACTTGTGATGCCCCTCCCTATGCATCCCAGTATCCCCCTGGCTTTCCCTACTGACTTCTCACATTGTTATCTGATATGACTACACCCAGATCCCTTTCCATTATTGTTGTTGTTAGTACCTCCCCTGCTATAGTGTACTCTTCTCCTGGATTTTTATTTCCCAGGTGCATTACTTTGCACTTCTTTGCATTGAATCTAAGTTGCCATATGTCTGACTATTCCTCCAACCTTGCCAAGTCCCCTCTCATCCTTTCTACCCCCCCCTTGTGTATCAACTCTGTTACAGATCTTTGTGTCATCCGCAAAGAGGCATACCTTTCCTTCCAGACCCTCTGCAATGTCACCTATAAAGACGTTAAAGAGGACTGGACCCAGTACTGAGCCCTGAGGTACTCCACTAGTAACCCCCCTTTCTTCAGAATGTGTTCCATTCACTATTACCTTCTGTGTCCTGTTGTGCAGCCAGTTTTCTACCCAGGCTACCACCCTGGGACCCACTCCCAGGCTGGCTAACTTGATTATTAATCTTTTGTGCGAGACTGTGTCAAATGCCTTGCTAAAATCTAGGTAGGCCATATCCACAGCCCCTCACTGGTCTATTACTTTGGTTACCCAATCAAAGAAATCGATTAGATTTGTCTGACATGACCTTCCTGCTGTGAATCCATGTTGCTTTGGGTCCAGTGCCCCGCTGGCCTCTAGGTACTCAACAATTCTTTCTTTCAGAAGTGATTCCATCATTTTCCCCACCACTGAGGTCAAACTAACAGGTCTGTAGTTTCCTGCTTCTGCCTTGCTCCCACTTTTGTGAAGGGGAATCACATCTGCCCTTCTCCAGTCCTCAGGTACCACCCCATCTTCCCAGGATTTGTTAAAAAGTGTGGTTAGTGGTGTCACTAGGTCCTCCCTTAGCTCTTTTAGGATTCTAGGGCGAATCCTGTCAGGCCCCATAGCTTTGTCCACCTTGAGTTTTAGAATATTGAGGCCTCCTTTCGTTCTGATAGTTTACATGAGGACCAGGTAAATAAGCCCAAAAGTCCAGTCTATGAATCTGAAATTATTTGTAATGTTTGTTCAACAATGACCTGGAACCTTTGAAAATGAGTCCTGGACTCAAAGGTATTAATCCTAAACTGAAATAAATAAATAAAAAATAAATAAAAATAGCAGTTAGAGATATCAGTAAGATTATTGTTAGATGTATCCTTTGTCCTTCCATCAGAAGCCTCATTTAGCTGATTATCTTGTGAAACAGTTACGGACTTTATTTTAATAAGGCAAGAGGGAGAGCAGTCCTTCAATTCTTTCCCAAAGAAAGATAATTCTGACTCAAGATTATTCAATCACATAGCTAATTTTTCAATAAAAGGGGGTAATAAAGGGGTGGTAGGCTGAATAACTGGAGGAGAAGTAAATGCTCCCCCCCTCGAGGCACTAAGGGTGGCATTTTGACAATTTCAGATTCATAGACTGGACTTTTGGGCTTATTTACCTGGTCCTCATGTAAACTATCAGAACAAAAGGAGGCCTCAATATTCTTAGAGATTACTTTCTTCTTTCTTTTACCAACTTATTTTTTAACTTTATGCTTCTTTGATTTTTTATTAGTACTGGGAGAAATGGCTTTATCACTTTTCATGTTCCAGGTATTAGAAATGCTAAAATGGGGCTGGCGACCCAGGTTTGGGAATGAGCCCTTTCCATCGGGGGTCAGCAGGGGAGGTAGAGGATCAAGTGTCCAATGGACAGCTCTCTTCTTCCGGGAGGAAGGGGGGTCCACGATCGGCACTTGGCTAGCCTCTGGTGGAGGCCTGGGGCTCTGCAAATGTAGAGCTAGTTTCAAGGGCGGAGGAGTGGCGATGTCAGTGGTGATGCCATGATGTTGGGTGTGAGCCATTCCTCCACAGAACAGGGAAAAACAACTTGCAGTCTCCTGGATGACGGAGCACTACAGCAGAGACCCTGATTGCCCACCAGCCTGCCTGACTGCCCAAGTGTCCGATGAAACATAGAAATACTCGGGGTGACCCACCCAACCCCCATACCCACCTGGGGGGTATACCCAAGGCTCCATGGGGACCAGTGAGGAGATCAGGTAGGCCGTGTGTGTGAGGATACCACTTTGTGTCTCCCGAAGGAGTGGAGACCGTGCATAGGGGAGGTGTAAAAGAGAAATTAAAAAAAAAAAAAGAAATGATAAGATGGGCAGACATGTTGGGGATCTTGTGACATGGATCAAAATTAACACAGCCATTAGGGATGACATTATATTGGCAAATTCTAATTTTCAAGTTTTTGTTATTCGATTTCATTTTTTAAGAGAAATTTCTATCTAATTAATGTTTATATTCCCCCTTTCAAATCAAACAATTATTCTCCTGAAATTTGGAAATCTTTAGAGGAGGCTATTCATTTGGCTTGGGCTAGTACAGAATGCGAAGAAATCCTGCTGTGTAATGACTTTAATGCCAGGGTTGGCCAATTTGATGGTTATGTCAGGATTGTAATTTACATCGCTTATGCCACCAGCAGACATACAATTTTCCTAGACAATCGAGAGATTCTAAAATCAAAAACATGGGCAATAAACATGTTGAACTTCTTATGACACATTACTTAGCTCCAATTAATGGTTGACTTAAGGGCAACTCTCAGGGTGATTATACACATTATTCTGTTAGAGATCCATCCACCATTGATTACTTTTTCTGGAACAGGGACACATAAGAGCTGAAAGCGATCATCTTCCCCCAAGACCTCTGGTGTTAAAATTAAAAAAATTCTGCTATAACTATGCAGCATACACCTCTTCCAGTAATGGAAATATGTAATCAAGTAAGGATTAGGTGGCATACTGTTAGAGGACCCCTGATTAAACCCATTCTTCAAAATATTAGCTTTGCATTTAGTAGTTCTGATCAGGAATACTCAACTATTCATAGCAAGGTTTTGAGCAAATAAATATATTGTCTAATGAGAATTCTCGAGCATCCACAATCTCCTTAAACCGGACTTGGTTAGAGTCAGATTGTAGAGCAGTAAGTAATAGCTCAATCAACTTATCAGAAAATGTAGAAATAATGTCCATAAAAATAACTACAGGATGCACAATAATGCCAGAGAAAGTTATAAATGTCTTTTAAAACAAAGTGAGTCCAATCTCAACAAAAACAGTGGAATAAGATGTTGGATATTATTTATAGAAATGACTCCCAATCGTATTGACTTATGGTGGCTATAGGTACAAACAACCTTAAATTTGAGATAGATTTACATATTTCATTTGATACTTGCATACATTATTATAATGGAAAATTCTACTCGGCCACTATGGATCTTTGCTTGGGACTAGATATTGATATGGCTAGATTTCCTTTTTTTTCTAGATTTGAAGTATATTTTTCTATAGCTTCATTAAAACGTAATAAGGCCACTGGCCCGGATCTTATTCTGGCTGAATTTTTTCATACTGAAGTTTCAGACTGGACTACTATTCTGGTGATTTTTTTTCAACAAGTGCTGCCATAAATTGGAATTCCCTAAATCTTGGAATGGGGCCCTAATTATTTCTGTTTATAAAAAGAGGACAACTCAGATCCATCAATGTACCATCCTATATCCCTTTTAGACAGTCTTTTTTTTTTCAACTAGCTTTCCCTCCTGTCACTGCTGGCTGGGGCCCCATCGGTCGACCTACCTGATCCCCTCCTGTCAGAGATCCCCCAGCTGCACCTTGAGCCACCATCGCCCATGACACACTTGTGGTGCAACCCCCCAGAATTTACCTTCTGGGGTGGGGCCACCTTCTGTTCCTCGGCACTTCCTTTGGTGCTCCTATGGGCAGAGGCGAATGGGGAGATGAGGTCCCAGTGGGCAGGGCCCGATGTTGGAGGTGATGGCAGACGATGTCTTTCCTCCAGCCAACATGGTTTTTCCAATGTTCATGAGCATGATCCCTGGAGCCAGGACATGCAATGACATTCAGTGTAACTGGACACGCTCCTGCACCCTTACCGCAGACGTCCACCAAGGCTCCTCCCAGCACCTGCATGATCCCCAGGCTGTCACGTTCTCAGCCTCCGCTGGGAGTCTCTGTTGCCAGGTAGTCAATCACCCACCCTCCCCAGGAGAGGAGAGTAGTCCTTTGGACTCTGAATCCTCTCTGACCCCTGATGACCCATGCTCATTCCCGAAAACGAGTAACCAGCATGACACGAGGTGTGGCATCCAGCTCCTCAATCTCAGCGCCACCAGGCCGGTTTCTTTTAAATAATCTTGGTAAACTTTTTCTTGCAAAACTAGTTTTAAAGAAACTGATGGAACAATTACAAATTATTGGTGGTTTATCAGAATTGCAAGCAGGTTTTAGGCCATGGTTTAGTACAGTTGATAACTGTTACATTATCTCGCACCTTTATGGGAAATTCATACATCTTAGGAAACAAAATTATCTGCAGCTTTTATAGATTTTAGTTCAGCATTTGAATCAAAAGATTAGCTATGGCTTTATTTGAAAAAAAAAAGTTATTGCTCATGAATTGATTGCCATAATCAGAGAATTGTGTGTCAGTGGCTCAGTAGGTAGCACACTCACCTCTGAGGCCGGGAGATCAGACAGTTGTGGGTTCAGTTCCCACATCTGGCACTTGGGTTAATATCCCAGTACTGACACTGTAGTGCAGCATGAGAGGGGTGCTGCACTTCTGAGGTGCCGTCTTTCAGATGTGACATTAAACCGAGGTCCCATCTGCTTGGATTGGTGATAGTTCAGGTGGATGTTAAAGATCCCATGGCACTTATAGAAAAGAGTAGGGGAATTTTTGTTATTAAAACTGGATTATATACAATGATGTTACTGTACACAAAATCAGAAATACAAAAACAGAAAATAAACAGAAATGAATATCCCATCCTATGTCTAATACAAAAAAAATCTATTATTTAAATTCTAAAGATGAGTATACAAAGGCTAAGCTCTGCCTCCCCCCCACTATAGGAGTAGGGGAGATAAATAAACTAAACAAAATCCTAAACAAGGTTATACAGATCAGTAATATGACATGCATAATAGTATTAAAAATAAAAACATAGATGAATGAGAAATAACTCATACCAAAACCATATACATACAAGAGATATTAGAAACCCATCCTCTCCCCCCATTATGTAACATACCATTAATTAAAGCATCATAATCATACAAAAACTGCCCCATCCCAAACCCCAAAATTTATGAACGGAAAAACAATTATCCAATCGAAAAAAAGAAAAATAACTTATTAAAGTGGAGGAAGTCCCCCTTTCCAAAAAATATAAATAAATACTTTTTTTTCCCCTGCCCAATGCAAAAATATCAAAAAAGACAGAAGGAAAAATTAAATGCCCAATCATGCATTCCTGATCACTACAATTAGGAAAAAACAAACCACCAAGAAATACGTTCAGTTGAAAAGCTTCTCTTGAAACTAAACTGATTTATTTTGCAAAAAGAAAAAACCTTACTCCCTGTAATCACTCATAAAACCTGAGTTTAAGAAAGAACAAAATCATTCCACTTCTCTTTCCATTTCTGTGGAGAAAAGCACTTACGTTCTTCACATTTTAAAGATTGTAAATCAGTCACAATCATGTGTACCAAGTTAATTTCTGGTATATCCTGTTGTTGCAAAACTAAACGACATCTACTGAGCCAAAGCCAATATAGAAAATACACATGAATGACTTGTAATGTGCTTAAACAAATTCCTACATTAAACGCTGGGTAAATGCTGTAATATAATAAATCCGGTAAAGGGGGAAGTATTAACCAGCTCATACAGTTCAACCATTTATTTTTTAAAGCATCCCAAAACCTAACCGCATACGGGCACTGGAAATACAAATGATTCATGGTTTCTAACTTGCCCAGACAGTCTGTCCTCGGGCAAAAATGCTCCTGTAAGGCCTTATGTTTCTAATTACTCTTAACATTTACCTTATGACATGCTAGCAAAACGGTATTCGACATATGGGCTGGGATCCTATTGTTAGTAATGTAACTAGAAATCTGCTTTTGTTGAATTACTGAGAATTCTGCAAAAGGGCAATCTGTAAAGTATGTGTTGATTATGCCCACATATAAGATTTTCCTTGATGTTTTTAGTGCACTCGTATAACTAATATTCCATAATTTAATTTTATCAAAGACAGATTCCCATATATCTAATAATCTGGGGTTTCTTTTATTTTTATGTAAAAATGTGGCATTCCTCCATTCACCTAGAACACTTTTAACCTTTGGGAAGCAGAGCATTATCCACCATTTCGAATCTTGCTTAATAAGAGGAAGCATATTTATGGAAAAAAACATTGTAAAATCAAATACAACTGGATTAATCATATCCAAGCACCCTTCTTCAATTGTCTTATACAATATATTCCTTCTGACTGGATTTAATCTATTTCCTCAAATACAAGTGAGAAAACCCCTCAAAACCTGCACCTCTAAATGCTTTTTTAATGGAAAGATGGCACTTATATAAAGAAACACCGGAATCAGAATTTTTTTTACATAATGCTACTTTCCAGCGATTCCACACCTCCACCTTTCCTTTTGCTATCTCTAATGCACGCTCCCAGTTAAAAAGGGACATGCCCAGTCCACCCCAGTAAATCCCCAAGATTTTACAAGGCCGTTGTGCCACCGGAAAACCTCTTAAAAGCTGAGGAGTATCGGTAAACCCGCTTAAACCCAAAATTTTCATTTTAGCAAGGTTTAAAGTAGCCCCTGTTGTTTCCCCCACCTCCTGGATAAGATCCATGGCTAAGCTAAATGAATTTTCATTATTTAACAGCAAACACACATCATCAGCGTACGCTACCACTTTGCAGTTGGAAACTAAAGGATGATTTATTCCCCTTATCAGTGGGGAATTATTCAAAATCCACAATAAAGGGTCTAAAACAAATACATACAACAAGGGACTCAAAGGACATCCCTGGTGTAAACCAGTGTAAATTAAATGAGAGCCATCTTTCCATCCATTCTCATAAGGAACTACAAACGCCAATGCATAACATAACTTTATCCAACTAATAAATTCTATAGGCAAGCCAAAGGCTGACAAACAATCCCACAAAAAAGAATGCAAGACTGTATCAAAAGCCTTGGCTTGATCCAAACTAATTAAATAACCTGCATTTACTGATGAAACATTGCCTACTATTGAAAAACTAATAATCTCCCTTAGCATTAACAAGGCATCAGAAATGTTTCTCCCTGGAACAGCACAGAATTGCATCGGGCATCTCACTGAAGGCATTATCTCCGCTAGTCTGTTCCCTAGTAACTTTACAAAGATCTTAAAATCAACGTTTAATAAGGTCAGAGGCCTCCAATTATTTAAATCTTTACTATCTCCGACTTTATGCAAAAATATTAACAGCCCCTTATACATCTGGGTAGGCAAATTATTTTCCTCCCACCAAAAAAAATTATAAATGCAAAGAAAAATAACCGGAATCACAGACCATAATACTTTATATAATTCACTTGACAGTCCGTCAGAACCAGGTGCAACATTATCATGTAACGAGTGTATTACTCTACTTATTTCTTGAGATGTGAAAGGACGAACCAGGAGAGAATTCTGAAAGCCTGTAGTCTTCGGAAGTGATGCCATCTGTAAGAACATATTAGCTAATGTCAAATCCCTGCAAAGTCCTAAACTTCTCTTTGATGTAATCTTCAACTACCCCATAATACCTTTATTATTACAGTGTTCCACCCCAGAAGAATCCACTAGACCCGTAAAGACCCATTTATTTGTCCTTATCTTACTGGCTAAAAACGGGTTAATCTGTTCTGATTTACCCTGGGTACCAAACATTTGTTCCTATGTAGGGACTTCATTCGAGAATACTGGTAATCTTCCATATTATGTCATAGTATAGATATATGGTCCTTTAAATCAATTCCTTCCAAACTTTGCCTCCTTAACAATGTCCTCAACTCACACCTATAATTTAGATATATTTCCTTATTTGATTTCACTCTATGCGAACCCACTATTTTAAAAACCAAGATAAACACACTTTCAAATCAGACCACCCAAGGCCTATATTTCCATAAAGGTCCAAGGTAGTTACTTTATCATGAATTACCTCTTGTAATTCCTGAAGAATATTTTCATCAGACAAAAAAGAAACGTTTAACCTCCAAATTCCTTTCCCAGCTATACGTCTTGGAGGGGATTCAAACCAAATACCTAGTAGCCAATGGTCTGAAATCTCAGTAGGAACCAATTCAGGAGAAATAACTTGAAAAGATTGATTAACAAAAAAGAAATATATACAAGAAGAAAGAGTACCTTTATAAAAAGGTAGGCCTCTTTAACAATGGAGTGTCTACAAAGGCGTTCTTTAAATCAGCCTGGGAAACCATTTATTTTAAAAAATTTTTTATCACAATACTGTTTGGCACCCTCTCTTTTCTCCTTAAAATTAATATTGAAATCACCCCCAAAAATTAAGTGGTACTTGGTGTGTAAATAAGGCTGTATCTTTTTTAGTAAGTCAATACGGGATGATTTTACTTGGAGGTTATAAATGTTTATTAAACGTAAGGGAAAACCTTGGAATTCAATATCTAGCATAAAAGCCCTACCCGGCTCTATTTCTACTGATCTAATAATTAATACATCTGAAGTTTGAAAACAAAAACCCACCCCACTACAGGGATCTATTCCTGATGACCAACTAGAAACCCCCATCCCCAATCCTTAGTGGACTGCTGGATCTCAACTATAGACTGTTATCTTACATCTTGTAAAAACAAAATATCATAACACAATAAATGCAAAATACTGAACATAGTGAATCGGCATTTCCTGTTCTTAATACTATTTACATTTAAGCCTGCTATATAGAGGGTCAACATCTAAGGAGGGTTTTTTTTTTCGGTTTCCCACTCGACCTTGTAACCCGCTTTGAGGTAGAAGGTACACTACTCCCTTCAACAGAGAAAACTACCTCTCCATCCTTCTCCTGTAGCTGGGTAGGCATATCTTCAACCTCCTCTAAATCAATGGGATGGGCCTGTTCCATCTGTTCACTCCAAGAAGAAAGAGGAGAAAACCTGTTTGAAAGTGTTACTGAGGGTTGATTAGAAACAACGCCTGCGCCTTTAATTCTCCCCTTTTTTTTTACTAACACAAAAGGCTCCTCTTGCCTTAAAGTTTTTGAATTGTCTAAAAGGACTAGAGGGTTTTCCACATTCTAATTGGTCACCTACATATTATCCATGGAACCACTGAATAAATTTGTCTGAGGCTGATTGGAGATCCCTGGGGGGTAACAAATAGAGTGTCTTTTCCCATACCCTGAACCTGCTCAAAACTTGCTCTCAAAGAGTCTAAATTCTCTGAACTGAACTGAAAATCAGTCTGAGAGGGAACAAAACCCCTATTCACCCCCCCGCAGCCCCCCTCCCCTATGTCTCTCAGATGACTGATTTCCCATACTCTGATTCGTAGTGGGGTTCTTAGCTTTATGCAAAAAATACGCCTGATCAGAAGCCTCAACCAAATCATCCGTGCTCAATGGACAATCCTTAGAAACATGCTCAGAATCCCCACATAGATTACATACAGGGGGGGCCTCACACTCATTTGCCACATGCCCAAGAACTCCACAAGAGAAACATTTAACCTTGTCACAGTCTGTGTTTAAATGATCCAGTGAACCACACTTATAGCAGCTTTTAGGCTGACCAGCGTAAAAGATTATTCCCCTATCCCTTCCTAAAAAGAAGGAACTGGGTAGATGCTGTATCCCAGAATCGTTTTGGGACAGTTGAACTCTAAAAGTCCAACCACCCATCCAGAAACCATTGTCATCAATTATAGGTCTGGGATTATCTATTATTTTGCAACGTTGTCCAAGTGAATACATTATATTCGCCACATTAACTCCTTCATTGCGAAAAAGAATAGTTGCAATTTTAATTGTAGGTTTGGTGACAGGAATTGCCAAAAAATCCTTCCATATATCCTGATCTTTTACCTCATAATACCTTCTCCAAAACCTATCCAGTAAATGCATAGAACAAAAGCTTATATCATATTGGGAGTTCCCTGGTGAATGAATGAAAGCATAAACATCTGAGGGTACAAACCCCAAACTGTCAAGTAAAAGGGTTTTTCCCATCCATATTCTGTCCGGGACAATCGGAGCTAACCCCTTGTAGAGTAGTCTAACCAGAAATCTTTGTTGCGCTTCTTGTGCAGGACGCCGAAATAACCCAGCAAAAGATTTCTTCTTTCCTGTATTTGTATTCTGTGGGGAGGCACTATCCTCCTCTCTTTGTGAACTGAAGTCCCCACTGTCATTAACACAATTATCCGTACTTTGAATTTGTGTACCTGATGCTGAAGGTGGCCTTCCATTCCTTTGACAACTGTCTGCCACAGCGTCTGACATAGTTTTGTTCATAACAGCCTCTCCCTCAGCTGACAGTTGCGTACTCCTGCAGTTCTGGGACTTTGTTAATTCTGTCTGAAAGTTGGAATTCTCTGAACAAGATTCATCCTGGGCTAAATCCTGGTGGACCCCAGAAACAGAAAAATTTGGGTCATGGACCCAAATGTCATTTTGCCAGATCCAACCTGCTTTGATAAGAACCTCGTTTTTTGACTGCATACCTTTTTCTCCTGTAATTGAGGGAAGCTTCCCGTCAAAAAATACCTCTTTACTCACACGCTCAACTGGGAAGGCAGACTGCACTCCGGATGACAAATTGGTGGGTAGCCTTTTGTTACCTGCAGATAAAGGGCTGGCAATTGAGCATTTCCTTTTCTTCTCCTCGTCTAGACGCTTTTGACAGAGACCAGAATCTCTTTCAGCCACCTGTATTAAATCCAATAGCTGTTTCTTCTCTATCTCCATTTCTTCTTGTAATAAAACTTCTTCATTTTCTGATTCAGACATATCCAGGAACATATCCTAGTCTTCTATCTGTGAAGAGCTTTTTTGAGCTTCAGAACATATTGCTTCCTTCTCAGTAGCTGTAAAAACATCCAAAGGCTCCAGAGCTCCAGAGCCCAAACCTTCCTCCTCCACTACCTCCTTCAGACTGAGGTCCTCCATCACTGCAGACAGACGGACGGTGCCACCCGCCTACAGAGTAGGGGAATTTCCCCTGTGTTCTGGCCAAATTTCCCTCATTCACTAACAATACCACCAACAGCTTAATCTGGTTCAAGGTCAGTTGGCATTCATCTGTATCCCCCTCCCCCGGGTCGTGCCTAAAAATAGGCAGGATTTGTCTAGTGCACTTACCGGGTCAACAAAAACAAAACAAAACAAAAAATTATACAGTAAGACATGGGCACAAGGGAGACTAGGTAGTAATGGTCAGCTTTCTTCTAATTTTAAAATGAACACTGGGGTCAGACAAGGCTGTGACCTTGCACTAGTTTTGTTTTGTCTATGCTGTATTTAGACAGATTAATAAGTCAGCTACAGTCTTCAAGAACTGACTCTCCAAAACTTCTTAGTAAGCATATTGCTGTTTTGGCATATGCTGATGACTTAGTTTTATTCTCGCTTACACAGTCTGGTCTGCTCCAAAAGCGTGACATGTTGGTTAATTAGACTAACAGTTATAATTTGAAGATAAACTAGGGCAAAAGTCAAGTACTGGTTTGTAGTTCAACTTGCATTCAAAAATATGGAAGGCTGGTTCAAAGACCCATAAAAGTGTTAAACATTATGTCTATCTAGGCTTAATGCTTTCTTGGAATGGTAAATGGACTAAATATATTAACAACTTGAAGATTAGGCTTAAACAGACTGCTGCTTCACTGACTTCTTTTAATAGGAAGTTTGGTGGAAACTCAATGAGACCATTAATAGCAGCTATTAAAGCCACATACAATGGCCAGGCAGCATATAATAGTGAAACCTGGTTTGTGCAAAATGACAATTCATTAGAAACTCCTTTAAATAGATTACTGAGGTCCAGTATGGGCCTTGACAACTCAGTTTCTTCAGCAATTATTAGAGCAGAGCTAGGTTTAACTAATCTTCAGGCTATTTGGGCAGCTAGGAAAGTAAATTATTGGACTAAGCTGCTACATTATGATCAGAAGAGGATTTCTCATCTCACATTAATGGAAAAATATTCTTGGCTTAGTTTAGGCCACTTACAATCAAGTTGGCTCACTTGTATGGAACTGCTATGTATATCGCCAACAGGCGGCAGTTCTCAATGGTTCAAATCCCCTCACTCCCAGCCCGCATCGACTCCCTACTAATTAAACTCTCTCTTCCATGCTCCACCCCTGTTTTCGTGAAAGGCACCTACTGCCCCCCCAACACACCCCCTACAGACATCCTTACCCACCTGGTCACCTTACAGTCGCTAGCCACAGGAGGTGAGCTCCACGCCATCGGTGATTTTAACACAAATTGGCTAGACAGCGACAAAGCTCACTTCAAGACTAAAATCAAGGCCCTGAACCTCACTCAACTCATAGCTGACCCCACCAGGCTAAATCACAAGACCCAAAACCACACACTGCTGGACTGGGCTCTCACCACCCACCCACACAGGGTTCTTTGTGCAGGCCTGCTCCCTGACTCCCTAAGTGACCACCACATGATTTTTCTGATCAGGAAGGTGCACAGACCCACTGCCCCCCCAAGACGTTGCACACCAGGTCATATAACTCCCTGGACCTAGCATCTCTTTTATCGGACCTAAGACGCATAAACTGGTCCTTCATCTCCTTGGCCTCAACCATTGATGCTGCGCTCGATGGTTTCAAGACCAATTTCCTACGTGTCTGGGATAAACATGCCCCTCTGAAAACTAAACGAGTCAGAGGGGTGCACCTTCCTTGGATCACAGCTGACATAATCAGGACCTGTCACTCAAAGGACCATGCCTGGAAAGCCCCTAAGAAACAGGGCTCCCGGCTTCCCTCTTTACCTATTGAGCCCTTCACAACTCATGTACACACATCATTCGCCAGGCAAAGAAGAATTATTTTCTATCGGCTTTTAGTGCAAACATTAATGACCCCACAGACTTCTGGAAATTGCTCAAATCCCTGCTCCCTCCCCACTCCACCCCCACCCCTGACACTATCAGTCCAAGGCACCCTCATCACTGACCCCTAAAGGGTTGCTGAGGCCTTCAACATCCACTTTGCCAGCTGCGCCAATGTGCTCCTATCATCCCTCCTGTGCCCGGCCCAATCTGCTCCCCCCAGAAATCCAGCGCACACCCACCAGTCCTACAGTTCTCCTTCCGCCCTGTAACCCAAGCTGAAGTCTTCAGATCCCTAAG
This sequence comes from Neoceratodus forsteri, assembly GCA_016271365.2. NCBI lineage: Eukaryota > Metazoa > Chordata > Ceratodontiformes > Ceratodontidae > Neoceratodus > Neoceratodus forsteri. Next base: position 22,828,044 of record JADMNL010000035.1, on the reverse strand, counting down.
AGCCCTAAACCCCAACAAAGGCAAATGCCCCACGTCCCTGGATGCCAAGATGCTTTTCTTGTCTGCCCCAGCCATTGCCGCCCCTCTTACTGCACTTTTCAATCTCTCTTTCACTCTGGGCAAGTTACCCACAGATTGGAAAAAGGCCACCGTCATACCCCTCCCTAAAGGGAGGGACCCCCTCCTCCCCTGCCAACTATCGCCCATCTCCATGCTCCCGATTCTGGCCAAATTGCAGGAACGCCTTGTCCTTTCCAAAATCACCCCCCACCTGGACGCTGCCTCATTTTTCACCCTTTTCCAATCATGATTTCACAAATCTCACTCTACCATCACCTCCCTTCTATGAGTCACTGGCGACATACTCTCCGGCATGGACAACGGACACATCACCTCTGCTATCTTTATTGACCTAGCCAAAGCCTTTGACACCGTCTCCCACTCCCTGCTCCTCGCCAGACTCACTGACGCTGGGATCTTCATATCAGCCACTGCCTGGTTCCATGACTGCCTAGTAGGCAGACTCCAAACTGTCGAAATCACCTCACACACCTCAGATCTACTGCCCGTTACCATCGGCGTCCCCCAAGGTTCAGTCCTGGGCCTATTGCTTTTCTCCATATTTCTAAATGACCTCCCATCAGCTTGCCGCCACTCCTTCATCCAGATGTATGCGGATGACACTGTCCTGTATGCTTCTGGCCCATCTACAAGCAGCATGGCTACACTCCTTCAGGAGGATTTCAACACCACCCAGGAATGGTTCTGGTCTAACCAGTTATTTCTAAACCCCAAGAAAACTGTGTCGTTAACTTTCGGATCCCATCAAAGACTCTCCCACCAAGCCCCCAGCCCCCCTTTCAAAACTTTGGATGGGACCCCTCTGGACAAATGCTCCAGCTTTAGATACCTAGGCATCTGGCTTGACCAGCACCTTGATTTTGCCATTCATATCGACTCCCTACATAAGAGGCTTCTCCCCAAACTTGGAGCATTATACCGAAACAAATGCTGCCTCCCCTCTCCTACAAGGCAGGCTATAGTCCAAAAGACGATACTACCTGTACTAGATTACGGTGACATAGTGTACTCCATTGCTCCCTCATCCGCTCTGGCCAGCCTCGACACCCTATTCCACTCATTCTGTCGCTTCATCCTCAACTGCCCACAATCCACCCACCACTGCTCACTTTATAACTCCCTAGCCCCGCCATCCCTCCAAGATCGCAGACTAATCCTTTGCGCCAGGTTCACTGCCAAATTCTGGTCCCTCTCCCTACCACTTTACCTGGCATCTACCCTTGCCCAACAACCTCCCCCAGCTTACTCCCTTAGACGCACAGACCCCAAGCTACTCCACGTCCCCTTCATGTGCACAACTAAAGGTCAGGCCACTTTTTCCTACTGGATTCCTCAGATCTGGAATGCCCTACCACCTACCATAAGACACACACCAAATCCTAGTCATCACAACCAGCTACTCAGCATGGATTTCTCCTCCAGCTGCACCTGTTTTTAAACTCCAATGTACTATACTGTTTATGTTGCAATGGCGTTTCTTCTAAGTTGTTTCATGTATCTCAGTCATTTCCTCTGCTGTATCTAACTGTCTGTATGTAGCTATTCTGCCGTATGTCTGTAAGGCAGCTAGCCATACCTCTGACTGTTGAATGTCTCAGTCTCAAACACTGTGATTTGTTTTGTATTGGGTCTTAGCCCCCAGGTCGCATCTGGAATCGAGCATTGTTGCTCAGTATGCCTTCCTGTCAAAACTTGTAAATAAATAAATAAATATTCTTCATGATGCTGATTCAGAATATTTAAAATCTTATCAAACTAGAGGAATAAAAAATAGTCTTAAATATCAGAAATATGTGTCTAATAGAATTTCTTTTAAATGGAGGTCACATGATGCAGCAGACTGAGTGAGACATGCTCTATCTGTGCACTGCTCACCCGGCCTGTTTTTCAGTTTAATTCTTTTATTTTTGGCATACAGATTCGGGCTTTGGCTATTTAACACTACGAGAAGCTTTCCCTGCCTACTACCAGCTATCTCAGAAGGGAAATAGAAGCAGAGATGAGACAGGCGGCTCCCCAACATATGCTGCCTGTCAAGCCTGAGAAAACACCGAAGAAGTCTGGGACACAGCCTTCAACTGCAGGTCGCATGCAAGCTGCACAACCAGCCTTATCCTCAACTCCAGAATTGTCTCCTCTTACTTTAGAAAGATTCTTCCTTGAATTACAGCCTTTCAAAGAGGAGGTTCACTCTGTTGTTGCTGAAGTGAAAATGATTTCGGAGGCACTGGAGGAAGTTTCTTAGCATGCAGCAGACAACACGGCTCACATTCAGTGGTGTGCGAAGTGGGCTCAATTCACTCCGTGAAGCGATTCGCGGAGCAAAGATGGATTCGTGGAGTGCTCTGCAATGCGAAGCAGAGTACTTCACGTTATAATGAGGAACACGAAGTCCATTAGAAACAATGAGATCACATTACTCCACCTCCCCAGGCCACTACACTACCAATTTTAAGGCGAACTGCATTGCAGGCGGTGTACTTTGCCTCACTTCACCTTGTTTTTGAGCTCCAAAGGCAAATTTTGTAGTGATTCATGGAATGTCAGGTCACATGGGCTCTATATTGATCTGCATAGCCTCAGTTCGGGGTAATATGAGTAGGAAGGAGTAGGAGACAGTGTGCTCTGATAGCTGTCTGTGATAGGACTCTTGTAAAAGCCATTAAAAAAGCATTTTTGCTTTTTTTGGAGATCCAACTTTAGTCCATCAATCGTAGGAAACCCTCCTGTGCTCATATCATCAAGCGTTTTTGTTTTTGTGTGGATTTTGAATGTTAATTTACAACATTGAGTGTGTGTGGTAAAAGACAGTGAAAGTGTGCTTTGGGGAAGGGGCGTATCTTGGTGTAGAGAGATTTAAGTTGGAGAAATAGTGATTTCTTTGTTTTTTGGTTATATTTTTGTTATGTAACTGACTGTGTTAATGTACACATAGTAATATTGTCAGTAATAGTAGAACTGTTCTTGCTGTTTGTTGTGTGGATGTGGTGCAGCATTTCATAAGTTCAGGTAGTTTAAATTACAAATTTACAATACGTAACGTGGCATAGTACTGAACTTTTGCATTTGCAGCGCATTCCTCATTCAGCATTGTACACAAACTGTGCTGTGTGTGAGTGTGTGTGCAGTGTTGCGTGCATCAAATAATACACCTTTTATTGTGCCACAGACTTGTGTAATTGCAAGCGCAGCAGTTTGAACCTGCTATCCACTGCAGCTGCCTGATTTTGTACTGTGATCGTGGCGGTATCTGTTCCTAGTTTTGCTGCTTGTAGTGCCGTAAAAATCAGCACTGTCTGTATTCAGTGCTCCCCCCACCTCCACATTCAAAAGGTATTTTTTACCAGATTGGATTGTTTTTGTGACCTCATCAGCACCACTGGTTACTGAAGTTGTTTTAATTCCGTAACAGTCTCAGAGTAGTCTCTTATCTGTTGCTGAAGCCACAGTTGTTTATTTGGCTTCACATCCAGCCAACGTCCCTCCAATCAGAGAGTGAACATATCAAAATCTGAATTTGGTTATAATATTTGTGGTTGATCCCCCAAAATGCCTACAAAGAGACGTGCAAGCAAAGCTGTTTCTTGCCATGGCAATGTTGGCAGTAAGATGGGCTGTGGGTATAGTAGTAGTACGCAGACACAGAAGACAGAAGTGCATTGCTGATGTGAAGAAAGGTATTTCTCCTGCAATGTATTTTATAGCCCAATCACTAGCTTCACTCATAGTTGGAAGAGATGATGTTTTCCCAGCTGGTGGTGTTAGTGTTAACTGGTGTTAGTGGTGGTGGAGGTAGTATTAGTATTGTTGCATCAAGTTCTAATTCCGACCAGTGTACCATTTCCAAAAGTATTGAGTGTGAAGCAGTGCAAGTGAGTTGCAGTGTAGATAATATCATACTTCCCAGTAACATCCTAGTAACTGAACCTGAGGATTCTGCTGATCATGTTAACGATAGCATACAATGTGATATTCCATCCACTGTGGCACTTAACGTCACGCATTTTCCATGCAGTGATTCAGTGTGGTGAAAAAATATCAGGTGATGGTGGTGTAGATGCTGATGATGAATGTGATGATGGTGATCATGTTACTGTTGTTGCAACATGCAGTCCACATGCTAGCATGCACTGGTAGAATTCTGCTGTATGCAGATGATGCTGTCCTCTTTGCCACCACCGCAACCCCAACGCCCTTCAGGACACCTTACAACTCTCCTTTAGTGATGCTGAAACCTGGTTTAAAGAGCACAGATGTGTCATCAATCTCAAAAAAACTAAAGCAATGCTCTTTGCCCACCCCCAAAACAAAGCCAGTAACTTCCCTCTCCACATCCTTCCCAGCTCCAAACAACCCCTTGAACTAGTCCACTCATACAAGTACCTTGGGGTTTCTTTCGACGCAGCCCCCTCCTTCCACACCCACATTGATGCACTTGCCTCTGCTACAAATGTGCGGCTAGGTATCCTCTACCGCTATAAAAACTGTCTCCCCCCCGTTGCCCTCCGACTAGCAGTTACATCCTCGATAGTGTCCCTGGTGGACTACGGCCTACCTGTATACAGTGCTGCTGACTTGACCACCCTCAATAAAATCCACCTTATCCTGAATAAGGCATGTAGGCTTATTACAGGGGCCCCCAGGCTCACTCACACATGCCAGCTATATGACATAGCAAGGCTGCTTAATCTAGATGAACGACTTCAATACCAAACCAGCCTCATAACAAAAAAATATCCTTCTGGGGCTATCCCCTCCCGGGCTGACAGCCTCCATCCGCCAAGCCCAACCACTGGTTTACACCAGAACCTCTTGCAAGGCCACCCTTCTGGTCCCAAGAACCAGGACAACCCATGGATAGAGGTCCTTCTGTTACAGAGCCCCATCCTGGTTTAACGTGCTCCCTCCTGCTATCTCAGACACTCCCACAATCTCTACTTTCAAAACTGCACTGCAGAACCAGCTATTTAATATGCGTAACTGCACCTGTCGCTAGTTGTGACTTAGTCTATGACATACTGACAAAGCTCATATGAGCAGCACCTCTGTAACAAGACTGGTTCTCTCGCTCTACAGATATTTGTAAATACATGTGATTGTCTTTTACTACAACTTGAAACTGTGTGATGTATCAATGAATCTGTAATGTAATGTATTTGTCCTCAATGTGACAAGGTACCTTTGGAAATGAGCCTCTGGCTCAAAGGTTGTAAACTGATGTACAAATAAATAAATAAAATAAATAGCATCTAAGCAGAAGATGTGGATATGTGTGTGACGTTGATGAATATGATGATGATGTAATTGACCCCAGTTGGGAACTGGAGAAAAAGAAATTAAAAGTGGCTGTGTCTGAGTCTGTTTGCAGGAATCCCTCCCCCCCATAAAAGCTTGTGATCTACCGGTTTTAGTTGTTGATGATGATGACCCAATTATCAATATGATAGGTATTCGCGGTGGTCAGTTGCAGTCCAGGTGTGCAGTTACCCGAAACATCACGTGCCCCCCCACTTCAGTGCTTAAAATAACAGACTTAAATAAGCCACATCATCATGGACATGTTAAAAGCAGAGCATCACACTCCCTTGTTTGGGATTTTTTGTTCAAGATGCAAATGATGATTCAGTTGCAATCTGCCAGGTTTGCCATGTGCGTGTGAGTCAAGGTAAAAAGGGGAGCCATCTGGGCACAGGAGGACAGCATATGCATCTTAAGAAAAGGCACTTGGCACTGTGAACCCAGCACAAGCTGGCAGCTAATACCACAGTGGGGCGCTCACCCGTGTCACCGGCAACCATAGCCATTATTGTTTCCCCTTCCATGACTGTTAAGCCCAGTAGGAAATTAAACGTGTGCAGTAGTGAGGTAATAAGAGCAGAGGATTACTACAGGCATGATGAGGTGGAGGACCATAATGACTTTGAAATGCTGTCTAGTGCTGGTGAGAGTAGCAGTTTTTGTGGTGGTGGTGGTGGTGGCGAATGCAATATGTCTAGTGCAAGTGGTATAAATCAGCCCCGGTTGGCAAATCTGGCAAAATAACATCATTTCTGGGTTTGTCATCATCACCTGTGCAACCGTCTTCATAAAATGTCCACACTCCATGCCCTGCCAAAGCCATTCATCACAGGACACAACCATTTGTGATCAACACACCATGTGTAAAACGTTTAAGTCAGCCCACATTACAGATTGTTATTGTGCATAAGCTGAAGTACCCCCCCCCCGAATCATACAGTGTCACGTGAACTCAATGCTGCTGTAGCGGAAATGCTGGCAATTGATCTTTTACCTTTCTCCTTTGTGGAGAATTCTGCATTCCAGCTGTTTGCTGCACGTGCCTGTCCAAAATGGAAAAGCCCATCCAGGACATACTTTTCTACCCATGCTGTCCCCGAGTTGTTCTGCACTGTGTCTGACTCAGTAAGACATTCCCTTCAACATTCCTCCTCTCTATTTATCCATTTAAGTGTGGGTACGTGGACAAGTGGCAAAACAGTGGGGAGTTCATATTTGTGTGTAACTGCACACTGAGGGCAGGTGCCGGGAGTTGTTTGTGATGTTGGTAGTGTGACTAATCAGTGCAGTAAGGTGGATTGTCACGGTAGCAATCTTCCAGGAATTCGACAGCATGCAACGATTGCTACGCGCAGTGTGACCTGTTCATACACTGGTGAGAACATGTTGGACATGATACTGACTGAAATTGACAGATGGCTAAACCCTCTGTCCCTGAGAGCTGGGTTCACAGCAAGTGACAATGGGTCAAATGTGGTGAAATGCATCATGAATGGTGTTTTTTTTCATATTCCATGCATGGCCCACTGTTTAAATCTTGTGGTTCAGGAGTTTCTGCAGCACCCTGATATAAAGGAAATTCTGACTGTTGCACGATGTATCTGCTCTCACTTTTCAAGATCTGGAAACGCCCGTGACCAACTGCAGCAGTTGCAGATACAAAACAGCCTGCCTCAGCGCCGCTTGAAGCTGGAAGTTGTCACCCGATGGAACTCCACGTTATACATGGCAGAGAGGTTGTATGAACAGTACAAAGCCATCTCAGAATATCTTGTTATGCACACTAGCCGTGACAGTTCTGGGGCCTCCATGTCTATGACGACTGAAAAGTGGTGCCTCATGGACTCTGTAATAACAATTTTACGGCCTTTAGAACATGCCACACAGGCAGTGAGTGGCAAGTCTACCTCCATTAGCCAATCAATTCCACTGCTGTGGGTGCTGAGGCAGACATTAGTGAATGTACAGCATAGCCTTGATGTTGCCGAAGGCGGTGGTAGCAGTGTGTTGCTGCAACACATACTGACAGTATTCGACCAGAATCATCACGTTGTGAGCATTCAGCGTAGTGACAACTTTGTGGTAGCAACATTGCTGGACCCACGATACAAATGTGGAATTGCATCAGTACTGGAAGGAGGGCCTGATCAGGTAACAAATAGCAGTGGTCAACTGGTGCACTTGGTTCATGGGGTACAGAAGTCACGTGCCAAGGTCAGCAAACCTCAGCAGCATAATCCGGCAGAAGGTGTACCTGGAGGACCATCAAGCATATCCTGCAAGGGGAAGGGGACTGAAGTTCCAGGTGGTCTGTCATCCAAAGTGGCTGGCATCAACCCACTTTGAGAGGCTTTGTCCCAAGTGGGTATTTGTGAAATAAATGATTTGGGAGAACAGGATGATGCATCAACAATTGGACTTAGTGCGGCACAGAGAATGGTTGAGTCATATTTGTCTGAAAACAGGCATCTGACAGTAACTGAAGATCCTCTTTTGTACTGGAGTGGAAAAGTCAGTGAATGGCCAGAGCTGACTGCAGTGGCACTGAAGTACCTCACATGCCCCCCCTCCAGTGTAAGTGTTGAGAGGGTATTCAGTTCAGCAGGTGCAATAGTCAGGAATTGTCGGACAAACCTGTCTCCTGCAAATGTTAGTTTGCTAACATTCGTTAAAATGAATGAGAGGCACATACCAGCACAGACTGCAACCTTGGTATTCGTACCCCGGCCTAGTCATGATGGTCTTGCTGATGTGAAAATGGAGCATCCTGGTGGCACTGGCAGTGGCTGCCTGAACCGGCCCACCACTGACGTAGATGATGACACAGTGGAGAAAGAATTTCCCAGTGGTCAGACTTCAGACATCGATGACTTTGAGGGCAGTTTTCTTTATGAGGATGATGATGTGGTTAATGTTGGCAGGTTTTAACTGAAGTTTTTAAATGGCGGTGTGCCCCCCCTGGACCACCACCACTAGGACTGATGTTATCCAAGTCTGCCACCCTGAGTCTGTCTGCCCCCCCCAGACCACCACCACCGGGACTGATGTTATCCAAGTTCACCACCATGAGTCTGTCTGTCCCCCCCGGACCACCACCACCGGGAATGATGTTATCCACTGCCACCATGAGTCTGTCCGCCCCCGTGGACCACCACCACTGGGACTGATGTTATCCACTGCCACCATGAGTGTGTCTGCCCCCGGACCACCACCACTGGGACTGATGTCATCCACTGCCACCACTGCCACCATGAGTCTGTTTGCCCCCGGACCACCACTGGGACTGATGTTATCCAAGTCTGCTACCATGAGTCTGTCTCCCCCCAGACCACCACCACCACCACCACCGGACTGATGTTATCCACTGCCACCATGAGTCTGTCTGCCCCCCAGACCACCACCACCAGGACTGATGTTATCCAAGTCTGCCACCATGAGTCTGTCTGCCCCCCGGACCACCACCACCAGAACTGATGTTATCCTAGTCTGCCACCTTGACTCTGTCTGCCCCCCGGACCACCACCACCACTGGGACTGATGTTATCCACTGCCACCACTGCCACCATGAGTCTGTCTGCCCCCCCGGACCACCACCACCAGGACTGATGTTATCCAAGTCTGCCACCATGAGTCTGTCTGCCCCAGACCACCATGGGACTGATGTTATCCACTGCCACCATGACTCTGTCTGCCCCCAGACCACCACCACTGGGACTGATGTTATCCACTGCTACCATGAGTCTGTCTGCCCCCCGGACCACCACCACCATGACTGATGTTATGATGTTATCCACTGCCACCACTGCCACCATCAGTCTGTCTGCCCCTTGGACCACCACCACCGGGACTGATGTTAGCCACTGCCACCATGAGTCTGTCCGGACCACCACATCCATCAGCCACAGACACAAAGCTTCTTAACATTTAAACCATAAAGTGAGTATGTGTACTCATGTTTGTTATGCTGCTTCACTTCCTTTAGTTGTATGTTTTGTTTTCTGTAGCTTTTCAGAGTCGCAGTGGTAAAACACATACAGTACACTTATTTTGTTTCTTTTACAGGGTAACAAAAAAAGGCTCCATCGCTAAAACTAATTGAGAATGGTACTGTAGCTGTACTGTACAGAGAGAAAGCGATGTAATATCCATATGAAATCCATTCTGGTAAGTATGAAGACTTTATTTTATCCATTTCATTGTTTTGTAAAGACTGCAGCAAATATTGCACACAGGTTGTGCTAGTTGACAAGACGTGGCTTTGAAATGTAACTTGACTTTAGGGATTGAGATATGAGAACCAGGGAGGGACACATAACAATTAAGTTGTAAGAAGTCATTCATTTCTTTTTTTAGGAAACTTACAGGTGCTTTCTTGTTCTGACAACGTGGCCTTATCCAAACAAGTTCTTCAACATCAGGCACCCCCCCCGGGCTGGGGTGCACATGCAACGCGCAGAAGTTGTTTCATTAGATGACCATGACCATCATTAACAACCAGACTCAAGAAGGATGCAGATAAAATCTGTGAAGAAGTAAGAAAATAAGAAACCATTACAGACAAACCTGCAAATATGCTTCCCTCACCCAAGGAAAAACAAAATACTTACCTTCATGTGCTTGACAGTTATCCATTGCAAATTTCTATGCAAAAAGTTCTAATTGAGCACTGGAATGTGCACACCAACAGTATCTGTGACCTGTGATACAGAACAATACCATGAGTACATGTCCATGTCAACCCCCCTCACCTACAAAATACAGAAATATATATTTATATATATATCAACTCACCAAGGCTACTATTAGTGTACAGACAAAGGGCACCCTTCCATTCAGTTGAGATGATCACATTGCATTTGCTCAAATTGCAGCACACATTGGACCAGCAACAGTTTGCTCACAGTCATCATTTTATTCTGGGGTACTGCGCGCATGAGTGACTGCGCAATAAATTCTGGGGTACTTTGCATGTGCTGAAACAATCCCATTTCACTTCGTTACCACTAGTCAATTTTCAGGACACAAGGCGGATGCATTTTGGGCTGGCAGAAAAAATCTGGGGACTCTGTGCCACCATTGCGCGCATGACTGAGTGCACCATTAATTCTGGTGGACTTTGTATGTGCTGAAATAATCCCATTTCACTTCGTTATCACTTGCAAATTTTCTGCACACAAGGAGGATGCATTTTGGGCTGGCAGAAAAAATCTGGGGACTCTGTGCCACTTTTGTGCGCAAGACTGAGTGCTCCATTAATTCTGGGGGACTTTGTATGTGCTGAAATAATCCCATTTCACTTCGTTACCACTTGTCAATTTTCTGCACACATGCAGGATGCATTTTGGGCCAGCAGAAAAAATCTGGGGACTCTGTGCCACCATTGCGCGCATGACTGAGTGCACCATTAATTCTGGGGGACTTTGTATGTGCTGAAATAATCCCATTTCACTTCGTTACCACTTGTCAATTTTCTGCACACAAGCAGGATGCATTTTGGGCTGGCAGAAAAAATCTGGGCTTTCGGGCCCAGATATTCAAAAAGGTTCGCCATGCACAACAGGTTGCTTGTCACGGAAGTCAAAATCGCCATTCTGCGATATTCAGCAATTCGCCACTGACAACAGGTTGCCAAAAGAGCAATGCAAATGAATGCATGCTCAACAGGAGGGGGAGGAACCATGCATAACCCAGTAACCCGACATTCAGTCGGGTTGTGCAGAGTTGTGCATGCTAACCCCCAGCCTGCTCTGCACAGCCTTGAGCCAAAAGATCAAGTTGAGGGCCACCCACAGGTGAGCTGCTGTATTGCAGGGCGCAACACAGCAGCTGCCACCACTGGCTGGCCCACAACTCAGTCCCTGTGCCCCCCCACCAGCCCGATCGCGGGCAGAACAGTAAAACAACCCCCACCCACACATCTCCTGAAGCCCGATCGCTGGCATAGCCTGTATCAACCCCCCACCAGCCCGATGCGGGCATGAAATGTAACATGAACCCCCACCCACATCTCCCACAGCCCGATCAGCGGGCATTACAGTTGTAGAAACCCCCACACATATCCCACAGCCCGATCGCGGGCAGAGCGTATATAGACCCCCCAGTGCCCGATCACAGGCAGAATGTAACCCTCCCCAACCGAATATCTCCTGGTGGTCCAGTGGACGTAAAGCCCGATCGCGGCGCAGATGTCACCCGGCGGCTGCTGCCTGGCAGGGTGGCCGGGAGCAAGTCCTCGGGGATCGGCGCACCTACATGCAAATGGCATGCAAATGGGGCCATAAATAGATGCAAATGGCCCCCCCTGCGCCTTGCATAAATTATGGCCCCATTTGCATGTCACCTTTTGAATATCGGAAATTTGAGCATGGCGCAATGGTACTTGCGCCACCGCAAGTTTAATGCTCAACTCTGGCAACTTGCAGTGGCGCAAGTTCCACTGCGCCATGCGCAAGTGCTGTGGCTGGGGGGTGATATTCAAAGGAGTTGCTCAACAGCGCAACTCCTTTGAATATCACCCTGGCCACACCCCTGCGCAACTATTTTGAGCAGCGCAGGGGCTTGCGCCTCAGAATGGCGCAGTTTGAAAATCTGGGCCTCTGTGCCACTTTTGTGCACATGACTGAGTGCGCCATTAATTCTGGGGGACTTTGTATGTGCTGAAATAATCCCATTTCACTTCATTACCACTTGTCAATTTTCTGCATACAAGCAGGATGCATTTTGGGCTGGCAGAAAAAATCTGGGGACTCTGTGCCATTGCTGCTCGCATGACTGAGTGTGCTATTCATTCTGAGGGACTTTGTATGTGCTGAAACAATCTAATTGTCCTGTGTAACCACTTGTCAATTTCCTGCACACAAGGAGGATGCATTTTGGGCTGGCAGAAAAGATCTGGGGAGTCTGTGCCACTTTTGTGCACATGACTGAGTGCGTCATTAATTCTGGGGGACTTTTTTATGTGCTGAAACAATCCCATTTCACTTTGTTACCACTTGTCAATTTTCTACCCACAAGGAGGATGCATTTTGGGCTGGCAGAAAAAATCTTGGGATTCTGTGCCACTTTTGTGCACATGACTGAGTGCGCCATTAATTCTGGGGGACTTTGTATGTGCTATAACAGTCTCATTTTGCTGTGTAGCCACTTGTCAATTTTCTGCACACAAGGAGGATGCATTTTGGGCCAGCAGAAAAAATCTGGGGACTCTGTGCCACTTTTTTGTGTTCTGTGATTGTTGCTGTGAGCTCATGATGCCATACTGACATTTTTACAATTAAAGCAGCATTGCAAGAATGTCCTCACAGTTCTGAACTGTACTTTTTTATGCTACTTTACATTGCCACATCCACCACCACTTACCTCCAAGTCATGAGTGACCTGAATGATACGATTCTTCTCACAATTTATGTCTGCTTCACTTACTTCTACTTTTTTCAAGTTTGAAAAAAAAATGAGCACATCTTCCAATATTGTTCGGACCAGCTTTGTATTTATTTGCAGCTGCTTTTCAATAACGCTTGTTCCGTGGTGTCATAAAACACTGCCTGATGCATAACTGTAAATTAACAACAGAAATGATATATAACAACTACTTGATGTGATGGAGAAAAACAGAGGAAAACAATGACAAAGACCTGGTCAGCACCAATTTAAAAGGAATGCTCCTTTCATTATTTCACACATGAAACAAGCATTTGTCAATGCCGAATGTTGCTTGCTTGTATGTGCTGTTTAGGTATTTGGAAGTGACAGTTTCATGCCTTCCTCCCAAGACATCCACTGTGACTTTCCATTCAGTATTCACAGAAGAGTGGGAGGGGCAAGGGCCACAGCAGTACAGCAGTTGCCAAGGGGGTGAAGAGATGGACAATAGTCCATTCAAAGGCAAAAGAGTCCTGCAGGAGCTCACTAAATTGAAGGTGGACAAAGCAATGGAACCAGATGGCATACGCCCAAGGATATTAATAGAACTGCGAAGGGAGATAGCAGTACCTCTGGCAGCCATGTTCACTGAGTCATTCAACATAAGTGAATTGGAGGAGGGCACATGTGGTCCCTCTACACAAGTCTGGCAGCAGGGAGGAGGCAGGGAACAATAGGCCATTCAGCCTCACCTCAGTAGTGGGGAAGATCATGGAGACATTGCTTAAAGAAAGGATAGTGGGGCATCTAGATGCCATCGGAGCCCAGGACCATAGACAACATGGATTCATAGTGGGGACATCATGTCAAATAAATCTGGTTGATTTATTTGACTGGGTGACAAAGGAAGTGAATCAGGGTGGGGCAGTGGACAACGCTACCTTGATTTCAGCAAAGCCTTGACACCATCCCATATAGGAGGCTGATAAACTAGCTGGGTAGGCTGGGCATGGGGAAAGGGTGGTAAAGTGGGTTAGAAACTGGCTAACAGACAGGAGGCAAAGAGTGGTGGTAAATGGTATGCAGTCTAGGGAAGGGGCGACCAGTGGGGTGCTGCAGGGATCGGTCCTGGGGCCAGTGCTGTTCAATGTCTTCATTAGTAATATTGCAGAACATCTGAAGGGAATTTTTTCACCAAATTTTCAAAATAGCCATTTTAAGACCTTTGCTCATGAATAGTGTCACTGTGATTTTCTTAATTTATCCCGTACATTGATTTCGCACACCGACTGTGCCATTGTGCGCTACATGGGCAGAAACATATTTTGGGTGTGATGTGAAAAATGACAGCTGTACTATTCATAAGAAGGTGTGGCAAAATGGCAATGTTGGAAATCTGGAGTGAAAATATTGAAAATTCGCGAACTTACGAGCGTGCATAGGAACTGTACAACGCACGCTCGTAAAACAGTCATTTTTTAGAATTTTTTCACCCAGTTTTCAACATAGCCATTTTAACACCTGAACTCATGAACAGTGTCACTGTGATTTTCTTAATTTGTCCCGTACATTGATCTCGCACACCGACTGCGCCATTGTGTGCTACATGGGTGGAAACACGTTTTGGGTGAGATGGGAAAAATGGCAGCTGTAGTACTCATAAGAAGGTGTGATAAAATGGCAATGTTGGAAATCTGGAGTGAAAATATTGAAAATTCGTGACCTTACGAGCGTGCGTAGGAACTGCGCAACGCACGCTAGTAAAACAGTCATTTTTAGGAATTTTTTCACCAAATTTTCAACATAGCCATTTTAAGACCTCTGCTCATGAACAGTGTCACTGTGATTTTCTTAATTTGTCCCGTCACATTGATTTACATCACCGACTGCGCCATTGTTGCGCTACATGGGGAAACACATTTTAGGGTGAGATGTGAAAATGACAGCTATACTACTCATAAGAAGGTCTGGTAAAATGGCAATGTTGAAAATCTGGAGTGAAAATATTAAAATTTGCAGAACCACGAGCCTGCGTAGGAACCATGCAATGCATGCTTTCGTAAAACAGTCATTTTGGAATTTTGGCACCAAATTTTCAACATGGGGTTTTGGGACCCCTTCTCATGAATGATGTTACTGTCTATGGCGTTATTCAGGCCCAAAGGGTGATTTTGTGGCAGTGACTGTGAAATCACCGGTCCCGAATAACGCCATGACAGTGACATCATTCATGAGAAGGGGTCCCAAAAACCCCATGTTGAAAATTTGGTGCAAAAATTCCCAAATGCCTGAGATATGCAACAAAGTTGAACCCCACCTATCTAGCCCATTATACAGCTTACCGGCAATTCCTCAGTTCGGATCGGCTTTGAAGAGTGCAGACGTGTTCCGGTCCACTGAAGATTGTCGCGCCGAAGTCGGGTAAGTATGTGTGGTGGGGGTGTGGGGAGCTGGGTGCGGGTTGTGGGAGGGGGCGGGGAGACTCGCAGTGGGACCGTTTTTTCTTCACAGGTAAAGAGATCCCACATTATTAACCACCTTAACAAACAATCAAACAATTAAACGTTATTTAACCAGGCAAAATCACCCTTCAGCAAGCTCGTTTGCAAGATGATCCTGGGAGACGACTATGTATTTGTTTTATCACCCCCCCCACATCATTAGGCAAGTCGGGGACTGTATTATTAACTACCTGGGAAACTGACCAGGTTATTACCTATTTCCCTTAGGTAACTGCATGTAATTTGTTCCCTCTGTTTGTACCCCGACTTTATTAACATCAGTGGTGAACCAATGACTATGTTTTAGGCCATTGCTTTGTATCCTCTTGGCTGTGGCAATTATTTCAGTAACCTACACTAAAGTTAACTGTTATATTTACCCCTTAGGTAAGCCAAGTTTAACGCTGGGGGAAAAAATCACTTATGAACTCCTCTGGTGAGCAGATTGTTCTGTCAACCACATAACTAGCTGAGCTCCATTTTTTTCCCCCCTTATTAGCCTACCTGGTGAGCCTGTTTATTTCTAACTTCACTGAGCTATTTCTGTTAAGACTTTTTTCTGAATTGATTGCTTCAAAACCCCTTTAGGTCCCCGCTCCCCCCCTTTTATCAAGCATCCTTGCACCCAGCACCAGCGCGACCCCACTGCCTGCCTGCTGCCGGCGCTGAAGTTGTAACTTTTGCGTGCAAGGAGCGTAGCCAGGCTTAAAAAAAAAAAAAACTGAGGGCCCTGTGATTAATACATGTTGTGTAGGACAGGTAGTGTCAATGGCCAGCTGAATCAAGGAATATGTGGTTTAAATGTTTTAACCCAACCAAAGGTATCGGCCTTCGAGTTAGGACCTGCCTACTCCTCCGCTTGGCTTCAGTATTTTTCCACCTGTCAAGGTAAGAGACGGATTAGATGCTAACAGGAGGGAGTTATCTTAAGTTTAAAAAAATGGGGAGCAGCAATGAGCCCTATATATGGGGCTAGTAGGGCTCTTTCTTTCAGTGCTTTGTAATAGTGCTCCTGGCCTTCTTGGAAGATACCAGATTGCGAGGACTGCAGCGAAGATTGGCTTTTCTGTTAGGAGGAAGCCACAATCTCTCCGTTCTCTTGGGTTCTGGAATCCAGCAGACTCCTTGCATAAAAGCATTGTTTTTAGTTCAGTGGTCATATTCGTCACGTTCAAGTTCATTGCTTGCTAAGAAATTCATTGATCGGTTTGGAAAAAGTCCAGAATATGGGGGAAGAGGTGAGTGATGGGGATGGCCACAACATGCAGGGAGCCGTTTGCAGAATATTGCCCCAACTGCGCTCCAGTTTAATCCAGGCATCCCAGGCACACAAACTGAAAACTACTTTTTCCTCTACTTTTCTCTGACAGAAATGGCTATGCATGATGTTTTTCTTGAAGTTTTTCCAAAAACTCTGGATTCTGCAAATACACTACGATTAATAACCATGGTCTTTTTAAGTTCTTTTTTTTTTATTTGTAGTTTCATTGCGCCATTGATCTCCGTGATAGCAAATGCCCTATGTGGGTATAAAGCACCAAGAAGGACCCTGTTTCAAGATAGGGCATCTGATACCTCTTGGCACTACAGCAGCTGTCGGGGTTAATCAATTGCCCCAAGCCCCATCAGACATCAGCTGGGGGGGTACTGGCGGGATCGGTCATG
Organism: Neoceratodus forsteri; assembly: GCA_016271365.2. Taxonomy (NCBI): domain Eukaryota; kingdom Metazoa; phylum Chordata; order Ceratodontiformes; family Ceratodontidae; genus Neoceratodus; species Neoceratodus forsteri. Next base: position 22,811,137 of record JADMNL010000035.1, on the reverse strand, counting down.
CTGATTGTAGCTACAGGCAACCTGTTACAACTGTGGTCTGCTCTTACTGGGGTCGAGGAAACAGTGGGTAAAGGAAACTGTAGCAAGGGCTAGTGATATGTGAACAGGAAAGCCCTGGACAACTTTCGTACTGCAGATGTTTTGCATTCTGTGGTCTTTTTCAGCACTGTCTCCAAATGATGTCCGGGTAATACTGGTTTGACTTTGTGTCAAGAAGTTTTTTTTTTTTTTAGGTTGAATGTGCCCTTATGGTGAAGAGCAATGGTGTAATAGAGACACCATAACTCCACGTTTGTCCCGGCAGCAGTCCTGCATGTGCTGTGCATTTTGTTGTTTGTTGTTTTTTTTTTTTGGGGGGGGGCGAAGCAGAGTGCATTCATGCTGTAGCTGTTTGGCTTTCGTCTGTAAGTGTTACCGGACTGTTGTCATTGACAACTCCAGACAATTATGAGGTGCCGGTATGGTACAAGCGGAGGGCTCCTTCTAGCTCACGTTTTCACTGATCTAAGAGCGCATAACTATACAGAGACTATTGTGTAGAAGCAATATTTCTTATCTCGTCTGCAAAAATGTGTATGATGAAGAGGAAGGCCAACGAGGGGCAATGGTAGGTGGTTGAGTCAGGCTTTTGGATGAGATACTGTAAGTCACTGCAGCAGTGGGGAAACAATGCATGGCGTGTGTGTGTGGGGGGAGCTGCGCATGAGCAGGCGATATCTTATCGCTGCTCACTCAAGCGTAGCTCCCCCTTTCAGCTGTATGCCACTGCATTTTGGAGCGTGTCATAGACAGCTCCAGAATGCATTGGCTTACAGGGGCCGCGCCTGCCAGCACACTGACTGAATTGGAGGAGGAGGTGACACACCTCCGAAATCTCCGATGATGGCACTATGTTTCTTGCACATGCGTATAAGCAACATAAAAAGGTAGTACAGCAGACTCAACTACTGTAAATTCTCATATCATTCCAGTCAGTCAGGATGTAAGTAAAGGAAGTTGTATCATAGCATTAAAAAATAAAGGTCAGAGTTATCAACAAATTGTTGCTCTGCTGCTTTACAGACATTCACCACATTACATAGTTATGGTGATGCACGTAAACTAATATGTGGGGCATTACTACCACTGGAATATTTCCTGCTCCACAGAGTGCAATATATTTCTGTGAAAACCAACCATAATTTCATTACAGTGAGTTACATGATGGAGGAATTACCGATCAGAAAAGCCACCCACATTCTGCCACCCTTTCTCAGCAACATTAGGATGTGATGCCAGGGGGAGCGCAGGTGCATGCTCCACTATAGTGAATGTCCGGCAGCTATCACAATATTTCCTTATGTTATAAGGTTCACTTTGTGGTGAAATGTTGAATGTTTCCACTAATGAGGCTCTTCTTACTGGAAACGTGACCACACATTTCACCACAAACTGATCATTATAACAAAGAAACATTCGGAAACCTGCCAGACAATCGGATATTCACTGTAAGGAGCACGCACACGTGCTCCCTTGCCATCACATCCTAATGTTGCTGAGAAGGGAGGCAGAATGTGGGCAGATTTTCAGAACGGGAATTCCTTCATCACGTGACACACTATAATGAAATTACGGATGGTTTTCACAAAAATGTATTGCACTATGTGGTGCAAAAAAGATTCCCCTGGAAGGGAAAATGTGTATGATTAAACAATAACAAACAAAAAACACACAAAACAAGTACAACACAGTAGTGGGGTGGGGTCAGGAGTGGGGGGGGCAGAAAACAATCCCCTCACTTACTATGGCTGTGGGATGCCGTGGTGGTCCAGCAGCAGGTGCAGCATTGAAAGTATTTGCTGCTGCTGTGCTTCCACTCTGTTCACCTGCTGCTCCAAAGCACTGAACCGCTCATTATTTTCCTCGAGCGCTGCCCACACCAGGCTGATGTCAGACTGGGTTGCAGGGACTGTGGTTGGGGCCACTCCAGCAGAGAATCCAGGTAGTGGGGCTGGTGGTGGACAGGGTGGTGCTGGTGGCTGTGGTGGCGGTGGTGGAGCAGCTGCTTTAGTAGCCCTCCTATCCTCCTGCTGTGGTGGTGACTGTGAGGCACATCTCCCACCCCAGCAGCACCCTCGGCCACTGCCACGGAAGGGCCAGCAGGTGGATGCCTGGCCCCTTCCATGGCAGCCTGTCACTCTGCCCTGTGGTGGTTCACCATGTGGGTGCACTGGCCACCAGTCCCCAAATGTGTCCCAGGAGGGCCATGGTGCACCAGAACACGACACACATGGCACTCCACTACTGTTCTGTCTCCCCCCACACAATTAAAAAACTCCCACATTGGGGAGCTGTGGGGAGGACCAGACACAGTCCTCACATGTCGAGCACGAGTCCCTCCACCACCTACAATTTCTGGGGCCACCTTCCGTGGCTGTGGAGGTGGTGAAGGGGGTTCTGCTGGAGCCCCAACAGTTGCTGCTAGTGGTGGTGGTGGTGGCAGTGGTGGAGAAGGTGGATGCGGAGCAGCCACCAGTGGCACTGGTGCTGCTGCTGCTGCTCCTGTTGCTTCAACAGGGAATTAACACTGGCCAGGAGTCAGGAGGCGGTCCAATATCACCGACCGCCCCACCCCCGCAGGTCCGCACTCCTCCCCTCAACGCATGCAGACAGCGCTCACCTTCTCCTATGTGACCATCCATCCTCCTGAAGTCCTCGGGCCAACACACACACACAGACAGTGGACACACACACACACACACATATACACACACAGTCAGTCACACAAAACAAAACTTATACAAAAAAATTCACTAACAAAAAACACACAAATACAATACAAAAACTAAATAAAATAGCTTTTAAAAAAACTGTTTGCTTTCTTTTGGCACTGAAAAGAAATGAAAGGCAAGCAGTAACTCCTTCCCTCTCAAAAATGCCTTCTCCCTCTACAAATGCAAAGTGAAACTGCTTCTGTGACTCACTTCCTTCCTGCCTGGCTAAAGCATGTGACTTACAGTATTGCAAGCCATATGGTGTGCCTATTTTCTTCTCACTTCGCCTTACTTTGCATTAAGGCATAATGGCAATGTGAAGTGGTAATAATAATAATGCAAAGTGAGCACTTTACAGGGTCCGCATTGTTGTGTATCAGCAAGTGCCCACTTGGCACTTAATCAGGCAGATTAATAATTCGCTGCATCTCTACTCGCATTGTCTCAGTGGAGAAGTGGGCAGACAAAATTGGCTCACTCATAACTATCAACAGGCAAGTGTTGAAAAAACTAGAATCTAAAATCAAAGATTTAGAGGGCAGAAGCTGATGTAATAATGTGGTCATGATTGGTATACCATAAAAGGAAGTGGGTTCCAATACTATACTGCTTGTAAAAAAACTGCTGGTTAAACTGGCTGGGCCCTCTCCCTTCGATTCCTCCTATATCATTGAAAGAGCACATAGGGCACTTTGGCCGCTGCCACCACCGAATGCTCAGCCCAGGCCCCTGATTTTTCGTTTGCTGAATTATCAGGAAAAACAACATGTTCTTCTGAAATTAAGAGAAATCCAGGAGGTTTTATGGGAGGGAAAGAAAATAAGGGTCACACAAGATTTGCCATCCTTTGTATTCCAGCGCAGAGCCTCATTTCACCCCATTGTTTTGAAGTGTATTGCATCTGGCATAAAATTTTAAATGAGCTACCCTGCCAGACTGCAAATCCTCCTGGACAGATCTTGGACCTCGTTCAAAGAGGTTGACCCTGCCAAGGAGTTCCTGCAACAGAATCTCCCTGCCTTGTTCACCATTGCGGAGGGTACCAAACAGATCAAAAAGGCTTTACCATGCAGAGGTGTGCTAAGAAGACTCGATAGTGTGTTTTTGGTTTTGACTCTTAATATACTTTCACCTAACTTTCCCATTATCTAAACTGATTTACATTCAGCACGACCCTGGAAGTCTGATACCTGTTTTCTCCATATATAACTCAATTAAGTGGACCGCTGATATTGTGGAGCTTCAACATCCATGGTCTACACGATCCCTTCGTCTACATCCCCAGTTCTGTGGAAGTGGACAGTCTCAAAAGGCAGGATGTTTAGGATCTAAGCTTGCTACTGTATAGATAATTTTAATAATTGTGTTTTCAGCTTACTTCTGACATATGTCTGAGCATGTTTCTTTTTTTAGGTTTTGGTGGTTATAATTTATTTGCCAGTACCTGCCACTAATCTCTCTTTTATGTTTTTCAGGTAGGATACCCTGCAAGGGGTGTAGCACATTAGCGATGACCCCCCCCCCGACAGGAATCTTGGGGGAAGGGAATTTTGGTTTTCCTCTTCCTTCATTTTTGAGGTTCAATTTAAGAAACATAGAACAGCCCTACACTGTATGGGCTACAGTATGATATGATGTGGCAGAATACATGTACACAGCATGGGGCCTCTTATATATTGTCAAGGTCTCGTCTCTTGTTGATTTGGTTCAGAACAGCCGGGTGGGAGAAGGAGGGCCATTGGGAAGCTGATCGACACAGACCAGCATATTGGGGGGAGGGGTTGTTCTGGTTATGGTTTCATAAGTTTTTAAGTTAGAAGTTGTGACCAGAAGTTAACTTTCTTATTTCTGTGTGGACATTTAATTACTTGTAGTGGGAGGGCATTATTGGTTTGGAGGGTTGGGAGGGTCTGGGGTACTAAATGTTTTGTTGGAATGGGAGGGTAATGTGGTGCCATTTCAGTGCTCAGAGCTGGATTATCAGCTGGTTGGACAATTTCGAACTGTACAAGGATAACCTAATGTTTCACTGGTGGGAGAATGGTGCAATCATTTAAATTTTGTTCTTGGAACATAAAGGGAGCTTGACACCCCCTTAAACGTATCCAGATATTAAAACACCTGGGGCTTTTACATTGTGATGTGATCATGTTACAGGAAGCACACCTTTTAGAACAGGAAGGTAATCTACTGTGGAGACAGCAGGTGGGTCAGGTCTTTGCTGCAGGAAACAGCTGCAATAGTAAGGGAGTGGCCATAGTATTGACTAGAACTTTCCCTTTTACTTGTGAACCATGTATCAGAGATAAACATGGCAAATATGTGTTCATCAAATGCAAAATTCAGTCCTCTGATGTACTTCTTGGAAGTGTGTACAGACCAAACCCTGATTCCCTGTCTTTCTTCACGGAACTCCTTTCTTTACTAACCCTTTTCCTGAATATTCCAATCCTTTTAGGAGGTGACTGGAATGTGTTCTTTGACCCCTTTTTAGATAGGTCCACAGACTCAAGAACCAAAGGTCTCTCTCCCACACAGAGGGCGGTTAGAGATCTTGTTGACCACATGGGTCTTTGTGACCCATGGAGGGCCCTGCATACCATGGATAGAGAATTTACATTCCATTCTGCTGCCCATGGCTCAGCGTCGAGCATTGACTATTTTTGGTTGAGCAAATTGCTCTTAACTGCCCTGCTGGATAGTAGAATTGAACCAGGAGTAGGCTCAGATCACTCTATTGTGACCTGCAGTCTATCTCTCTTGCTTACCTGGGGTCCTGATCAGTAGTGGAGATTAAATAACCAGCTCTTAAAGATAAAAAACTCATGGATGGTACTGTAATTTCTCTGAAGCAATTTAAATCAGAAAACTAGGGCACTACACATTCCCCAGTTATGGAATGGGGAGCTCTTAAATGTTTCACCCGTGGGGAATTAATCAAACTGTCAGTAGCAAAGAAACGGCATGAGGAACAGGAACTTAAATCACTCTTAGAACAAATTAGAGACTGGGAAAAATATCTATCTGCACATTCCTCTGTTGCTTATAAAGAAACCCTACTTAAATTGAAAGATAGATATTCCGAATTACTAAGAGAAAAAGTAGAATGGGCAATACTTAAGACACAGGCCAAATATACAGAGCAAGGCAAGAAGGTTGTCTGTCATTTGGCCCTCAGACTCAAAAGACAGGAAACATCACGATATATCACGGCTATACAGCATGAACCCCAGGGCCCCCTTGTGCTTCAAGCCGCTGATATTTCCAAGGAGTTTGAGTGCTACTACCAACAATTGTATGCTCAAATGCCTAATCGTCCACCCAAACTGCAGTAGGCAATTATTTAAACAACCTTCCTCTCCTACTCTCACCACAGACCAAGCTGCAGGACAAATTATGGCTTTTTCAGAGGATGATATTCTTAATGTTATTAAAGACCTGCCTTTTGATAAGGCCCCAGGACCAGACAGGTATTCGCCTAACTTTTACAAAAAGTTTGCTACCCAGTTGGATCCCTGACTCTTGAAGGTCTTCCACACCCTCCTAAATGTGGAAGGCTTTGACCCCAGGCTTTTTGAGGCCACAATTATAGTTTTACCTAAACCTGGAAGGGATCCGAGATGGGTCTTGAACTACTGACCCATCTCCCTTCTAAATTATAACATGAAAATTCTCACTAAATTACTTGCCCAACACATGGATCGGATACTTCCCTCATTAATAGGCCCAGATCAAGTTAGTTTCATGAAAGGAAGGTCTTTGCTAAACCACCTCCAGCGTCTGTCCAATGTCTTCTCCGTGTCCCATGACTCACCTCAAGCCATGGCTTTGGTGTCCCTGGATGCAGAGAAGGCATTCAACAGAGTGGACTGGCAATTTTTGTTTTGGGTTCTTACTAGATTTGGATTCCCCCCCAGATTTATTTTGTGGCTCCAGGTGCTCTACACTGCCCCTTCTGCTCATATTTTTTGTAATGGAGTCCTTTCTCCCAACTTTCTTTTAGCATCAGGTGCTAGGCAAGGTTGTCCCCTTTCCCCTTTGCTATTTAACCTTTACTTGGAACCTCTTATAGTCTCCATTAAAAATTCTCCAGAGGTAAAAGGAATTAGACTGAGTCTCTGACTGGAGAAAATTGCGGCATATGCAGATGGTATTTTGTTGCATACCACTCACATCAAACCCTCCATAACAGGCCTCCTTCACCTAATCAAGAATAAGTATATACTCCAACTACAAGCTCAACATAGAGAAAACATTGGTTTTCCCACTTAATAACAAAGTGCTTAAGCAAGAGATTCTAGACTTAGGTTTAACATGGGCCTCCAAATCCCTTAAGTATCTAGGGCTACATGTTTCTACTAGTAACACCCAGACAAAAAAAAATTGAATTTAGAGGCATTGTTTAAAACCATATCTCAAGATTTAAAAAGATGGCAGGATCTCCCCTTAACTTTATGGGGGCGAGTAAATGTAATTAAAATGAATATACTCTCATGACTCTTTTATCCCCTCAATCTCCTGAACATGTGGCTTCCAAAGTCCTGGTTTAAAGCTGTCCATTCTTGTCTTTACACCTTTACTTGGCAAGGAAAACCTCCAAGAAGGGCCTTTCATGAGTTAGCTGCACCAAAAAACCTCAGTGGTTTGAAGCTACCTCATTTTGGCCTCTACCACTGGGCAGGTCACCTCAGTAAGTACCTTCACTGGTTAGATCCACTTAAACCTTCACCTCCATCTGATTACACTCCCACGTGGCTTAAGATAGAACATGAGCAGCTAACCTCAGCAGGTATTAATCCAGCAGCTCTGCTCTATATTAAGGCTAGTAAACTACCACTGGCCCTACATAATACTGCAATAGGACACTCAATTTGAACACACTCTCAATTGTGTGCTACTATGAAATAGGAGAACACCTATCTTACGAGACCCTAACTTTCTTATAGGAGGGAAACCAATCTCCCACCATTAGTTTCCACAATTGCAGCATTGTACAGCCAAAGACTTCCGTACTTCAGGTAACGAATGGTTAACCATGATAGAGTTACTCAGAAAACTAGATTTAAAGCAAAATTGGTCCTTTAAGCTCTATCAGCTTCGCCTTACTCATAACCTACTTTAGTAATAAAGCTACAGTTGAGAACTGGGGGGCACGGATTCCTGCCTGCAGAATTTTAGCATCAGCCCCACATGCCGTCTCTTCAATATATGCCGCCTTATATTCCTTAACCTTTACCAAAGTGGATGAAATTCCCAAATATTGGGTTAATCTTTTTCCTGACTCAGCTACTAGATGGTCTAAAATCTGGGAGATTTGCCATAAATTCATTACACAAGATAGATTACGCTTAATGCAAGTCCAACTCTTGAATGATATGTATATGACTACCTATAAATTATACATAATGGGCAGGGCAGAGACCCCAACCTGCACCAGATGTAGTAATGCTATTGGCACCCTGTTGCACTTGTTTTGGGAATGCGATAAGATCCTTCCACTTTGAAACCTCATAAAGGCCAATGTCGATCCCTTGTTAGGATTGCAAGATCACTTTACCCTGGCAGTATGTATATTAGGGGACATTTCGGGTTTTTCATTAACAAATAGACACTACCATATCTTACTGATTGCTTTGTCAGTCAAAAAGGTTGTACTGCGTCACTGGAAGGACTCTGTGCAACTCACGTACCTGGAATGGAAACAAGAGCTCCTTCATAACCTGACGGTCAAGAAAATGATGGCCAGTCTGTTAAACCGTATGGGATCTTACAAAAAAAGATAGGAAATGTTACACACCTTGTACACCCTGTAGATCTTTTGATACATGTATAAGCAACTTATCCCAATGGATTTTGCTACCTTTTGCTTGTTAGTGGTACCAGGGAGAGGGGTGGAGGAGGAGGTTTGGGGTGGGGGGAGGTAGGGGGATAGACACTGCTGTATCCTGTCTATGCATGTCAGTTGTATATTGTTTGTACTTCGAAATTTAATAAACTTTTAATTTTAAAAAATAATTTCTATCAAATATAAAAATCAAGACCTTTGTCTTATTTCGGCTCTTCATTTATTTCTCACCTTGGCTAAGAGCAACTGATATCTTTCATTATTATGAACCCTATCTTGATATGATTATGGATAATAAGCTGAGAGTACTGTATACTAAATATAGGCTAGAACTGTATCCAAGTAATATATTAACTGTAAGATATCAAATGAGTACTAACATTTTGGATAGTTATTGTTACTGTTCTTCCTAATTTCCAGAAAATCTGTTCCATGTCTTCTTTGTTTGTACTTGGTAGAACAAGCTTAGGGAAAAATGACTAAAACCTATTTGTGAGTTAATACAAACTGATGATCTGTCCTTGCTGCTGAATATATTTTTCACAAGGTCCATAAGCCAGATTGATCTTTTGTAACTTCCATGACTTCTGTTATGACAAATCAACTTGCAATATTTACATCTGACTGTTCTTGGAGATAGAACTGATATGTTGTCCATACTTAAAAAGAATTTTAATCTTAAATTACTGATTGCAGATTACTTAAGTGTTTTCTAGGTTCTACTTGCTAGTTTATGCTTGATATATTTTTGCTACTTGTTCATTAATTTATTGTTTATTTGATATATTGAAATGTGCTACATATCTTATATTTATATTATGTATGTTTTTAAAGTGTATATATGTGTGTATGTTCATACTTGTAGTGGTCTTTAGACCGATCAATTAAAGATTATTACTACCACTAGTGATGACTGCAGTGTACTATAAAGGAGGCTCATCCAATCTCCTCTGAGGCAGTATAGCACAGTGGGTTAAAGCTCTGAGCTGCAGATCTGGAGACCTGGGTTCAAATTCCACAACTGCTTAGGTGCATACTGTATGATCCTGAGCAAGTCACTTAACTTCCTTGTGCTCCCAGGTCTCATCTGGAAACAAGCTTCAGCTTAATGTGCTACTCCAGGTTAAACAATTTTCCCTTTCGCTTTCCCTTACCTTTACCAGGTGAACAAATACCAATATCCTGTACATATAGGAGTGAGATGATGTAAAAAAAATAAAACAAATGAGTCTCTGCTAGGCCTCAGCTGCTACTGCTTGTTACACATAGGCATATGACAAAAATTAAGAAATAATTGTAATAGTATTTACTCACCTGGTAAAGGTAATTATACATGCAACCTTTATTGTGCTCAGAGAATAGACACATAGAAACATAGACTTTGATGGCAGATAATGATCACTTGGCCAACCTAGTCTGTCCATTTCCCTACCTACTGGATAAGCTGCAGATCCTAGTTAACCAACAGCCTATTTCTTTCTACCTAGAATAATCACATATGGGTTATCCTCCATCTATCCTATTGGCAAGGCACAATCATAAATCTTTTCTGGCTGCCAGAAGCCAACCCCCCTTGCTATGGCCAGAAAATCCAGTAAGAAATTTCCCTAGCAGACAGAAGGAAAAAGCAGAACCCAAAACACAGGCAAAAGAACATAAATGACCAACACTCCCAGTGGTTTGCAATAAAAAACATAATTTACTGAGAAAATTAAACACAAACATTGAAGAATATGCCTGATACATGGAGCATATAATATGTGTTAGGAAGGTCTATAATATAAAAGACATGCAGAAAATACATAAAAGTAGAGATACACCAAATACTCTGAGGCTGCATGCACCACACTACATTAGTAGTGGTGGGCGAAGTGAGCGAGATTCGCTTTGCTGTGTAATCCGTGAAATTCTGCTTATTTAGTTGAGCGAAATGCGAAATTTCACCTTCTGTGGTGAAATCCTGCCTTCTGCAGCAACATTTCTAGAGGGATAACCCTCCCTCAACAATTTTTGCCTTGCAGCATCCATGCCATCAGGCATAGAATATGGGAGCTGTGGTGTAGAACTGAACCCTGGATCAGTAAATCCTGTCATTCTGGCAGGCTCCAAGGGGTATCTATCAACATCACTCTAAACAGAGAATACCATGATCTCCTGGACCAGTCTGGGGCCACAGTCAGTACTGTTGCTCTCGTAGCCCTGATCTTGAGAAGCACATTCACAATCATTGGTAGAGGCAGAAAAATGTAATCCTTTTTGAACTTCCAGTGCACTGTCATTGTGTCTGTCTCCTCAGCCTGATTGTCGGGAAAATGTGAATGAAACCAGGGCAGCAGGTTGCTATATATGGACACCATGAGGTCCAACTGGAATGACCCCCATCAGTGGTGCAGTGTCTGAAACACCTGGGGGTGCAATTGCCACTGTACCTGGTCAAGAGTCACTCAACTGAACCAATCTGCCTGCAAGTTTATCTTCCCAGCCAGATATGTGGCAGATATCATTGGCAGATACCATTCCACCCAACAGAAGGTCTGAAGTGCCTCCTGCAGCATTGCACTGCTTCTGGTCCTGTCTTGTTTGTTTATGTACACCGTGGTGACCTGATTGAAAGTTCTGATCAGCATTGGCTGTCCCACCACTTGAGGGGTGAAGAATAACAGGGTACTGTAAACAGGGCATTTAGTGTCGCTGGTCCTGTACTGCAGAATGCACTACAACCATTTAAGGGATGCCCATTCAGTTGAGGTCTTCAAGAGCAGTCTTAAGAATCACCTGTTTTATTTGACCTTCCTGGACATAGTTATTTGACCTGGTACAGTAAATGTTAACTGAGCTGAGCTATTTATTGATTTTATTGCATTACTTGTCATTATTGTTTTAAAGAGCTACTGCGTTTCAAAGAAAACTTTGAAAAGCATAATAATTAGGAACAATTCAGCTTGTATTCCATATATATTGCATAGATTTCTCTTCCCCATTATTTATTACTGAATACATTTGCATGATTACATGATCTTTATCCCTTAGAGGTCCCTCAGAGTTCATCTGCCTACATAGCTTACTCCCTATTACAAGTCATAATACTCTGTTGTGACATTACATTGTGTTGCCATGAGAGTAACTGTGATGTCACAAGAAGTGCATTATGACCTTAGATAGGAAGCAAGCAACAGGGATAGATGAACTCTTCAGGAACAAAGACTGTGTTTTAATGCAGATGACCTCAGTAATAAATAATGGGGAGGAGGAATACAGAACTAACGTGAAACACAAACTGAACTGTGTCTAAATATTATGGTTTGTTAAAGTTGTCCTGAAGGTGTCAGCTGCTCTTTAACTGTATCTGTGTGTGTTTTTGTACTCCCTTACTTGTTTTGAATGTGAGGCACCCAAATCCTTCAGGACTGGGCACCATAAAAATAAACTTTGCCTTGCCTTGCCCTCATCTCCAGAATATTGATGGGAAGATGTGCTTCTGATGGGGACCATTTGCCTTGAGTAACATGGTGACCCAGCATGGCTCCCCATCTGAGGAGACTAGCACCTGTTGTAATTGTCACCATTGGCGACATGGATAGCAGGACACCCTTTGTCAGACTGTGCCAGTCCATCCACCAAATGAGGCTTTGAAGGATGTCTGGCTTGAGATTGAGTTTGTACGTAAAGCCCTGGGTTGACTTATTCCATGCATCTAGCATGTAGTGCTGGAGTGGGTGCATGTGCAGGCAGGCCCAAGGCACCATGGTTATCACTGATGCAAAAAGCCCCAGCAACTGGAGATACATGTGCCTGAGCCTGCAAGGCTGTGTCTGCATGGAGTCCAGGAGCCCGATCAGGTTGGTTACTTTGTCATCTGCGAGAAAGACCAGACCCGTGATCATGTTGATCCTACTGCCCAGGTAGGTGATCTCTTGTGCTGGGATTAGTTGACTCTTGTCTCAGTTTATGACCCAGCCGTGGTATTGCAGGCAGTGCACCAGCACCTCTGTGTCTCTCTGAGCTTGTTCCAGAGACCTGGCCCAAATTAGCCAGTCATCTAGATATGGGATGATATGTACCCTCCATTTGTGTAGGGCAGTGACAATGACTATAAAAGACTTTGTAATTATTCTCGGGGATGATTCCATGATGGATGGGAGACAGGTGTATTGGGAATGAGGGCCGTTAATCTGGAACCTGAGAATATGGTGGTGGCTGGGGTGAGTCAAAATGTGCAGATATGCATCTTTTAGGTCCATAGAGGCCAGGAACTTACCTGGTTGAATTGCAGTCACTGTTGACTGGAGAGTATCCATTTTGAATTTTTTGTAGACCACAAATGTGCTGAGAACCTTTAGGTCGAGAACCGGATTAAGGCCCTTGGTTTTCTTGGGGACCATAAAGAACACAGAGTACACCACCATGTCCACCTTCTTGGTGGCATGGGTACAATGGCCCTGTTCCTGATAAGATTTCAGAGAGCTTGTTGAATTGCTCCTCCTTTTAAAGGGTTTCGGGACATAGGAGATATCGTCGGTCTGTGTGGAATTGTCTCTTGAGTGAACTCTATGGTGTAGCCTTGAGAGACAAACTCCTGGACCCACTTGTCCATTGTAGTTTCTGCCCAATGATTGGTGAACAGTTGCAGGTGACCCCCCCTCTCCACTGGAAGACTGTCCTTCTGGGCCCCCCTAATTTCATTGCTTTTTTTTCCTACTCAGCCCCCAGTGGATCAGTTGGCATTGAATCCACTATGTTTGCCAGAGTTGCCTCTGTATTTGGATTATGTGGACCTGGACTGGAACTGAAACCTTTTGGGGCTGGTTTTGTGTTGCATTTTTTGGGCTCCTGGCACCTTTACATTTTGGATGAAAAGGGCAACCTGATGGAAGGTAAAGGTCCTTCTTTTACATCATCTGCTTGGTCCCAGCAGGATCTCTTAGGAATAGCATCAGGGTGTCCACAAACAGATGGCCCCCTTTACGTGGGAGCTTCATCAGAATTGCCTTGGACTCAGCACCTCCTGCCACAGCTTGAGCCATAGGGTCTGCCTGGCTCAGTGAGTCAGGACAGTGGCCATGGTGCAAAACATAATCATATGCTAAGAGGCATTTACTATGTAGCGTGCAACCTGCATGGCATAGTCAGCCTGCCCTGTGAATGGGGAATCCTCAGAGAGGCTGCTGGCGATGGCCTTCACCCACCTCAACAGAGCTCTGTTGGCATATCACACTGCCATGTCTGCCAATAGGGCCTGGCCCATCACTTTGTGAATCTTTTTAAGTGATTCTTTCACCTTTTTGTCCATATGGTCTTTCAGGGCCTCTGTGCTGTCGGCTGGTGTGACAGTGCATCAGGTGAGAGTGGACACTGGGGTGTCCACTTTAAGGGCCATATACCAGAACTCTTGGTAGCTCCATTGCCTCCTGTTCTGTAGCCATAATGGTGTCAAGTGCTGTACAGGTGGGGAAATGGTGCTGCATCAACTTTAGTTGCGATGATAGAAGGGGATCCATTGAGGTATGGGGCTCTTCTGACTCCTCCAGGACCTGTAGTACTTCATGTATTAGCCACACCAACTCGGCTACATCCTCCTGTGAGCACAGCTTGCCTGAGGCCTGGTCATGATTCTGTTCTGTGTCTTCTTCCCCAGATGAGTTAACTGGATCTTCTGCCTGCACCCTTTGTTCTGCAGTTGCTGGCCTTGTGTCACCTCTGGGCATTTTTTAGTGGGTTCCTGAGACACGATCTCCAGCTGCTGGGTTTGCAACTTTTCTAGTCACTGGAATAGACTGCCAGCTTGTGCTGCATTTAATGTCAGTGGTGCCATGCTGGCAGATGTCTCATCAGGGGCAGCAACCACATCCAGACTGGGAGTCTGTGATACTCCTGACTCCAACACTATGCTGGCAGCACATAGGGCCTCCCCCACATGAGACTTCAGGAGTTTTGTGCCGCATTCCAGACAGGCAGGCATGACAGTGAATTTCTGTGCACTAGCTGATCTGTAGTGAGCAGACAGGAAAAACTGAGTTAGGAACATTTTTTTTCCAATGAAGTCCTGCAAAACTACAGCATTAGTAGTTGCTCAGAATTGGCCGTAGTCCCTGCATTATTAGGGCCTGTCCCTTTAAGGCTCTGTGCCTGTACGACCTACCCAAGATGGCCGCCTGCATGGTCCAGGTCACCATCTTACAAGTCCCACATCTTGCGGGATCATTGACTCTTTAATAGTTACTGCAACAGGGCAGCCATCCCAGAACTGTACAAAGATGGCCACCCTTCCTGCGAGATCCCATAGAAACCGGTGTCTCCCTTGGCCAAAGTCTTTCAAGACTTCCCTCTCATGAGATTTGGCCTGTGCTACCAATTGTACCTTTCTTCAGGGATAAAATAGCTCCCCAAAACTGCTGTGGCCACTGTTCAGTCGATGCTGTGGGGCAACAACTCCGGTACCCCTGATCTGCTCATCTTACCACACCCATTCTCCTCGGGTGATCCAGAGCCCTCTGAGTTTCACAAGAGCCACCATCTTGCTCTCCAAGAATGTAACTTAGTATGAAGATGGGGTGGGCTCCAGAATGAGTGGGGGTGTTGCGGTGCCACACAGAGAATTCCCCAGCATGGGGCAAAAGTGCCAAATGGCTGAACAAAGAGGGGAGTGGCCGCCATCACCACCCATTTACCTGGGGGAAATGGCAGGACCAAGGAGCATTGGAAGTCACTCTGCCATCCAGTGAAAACAGCCCCAGTAGTTCCATCCAGCATGATGTCCAGGTAACTTCGTATCTGACTGCCACGGGTATTTCATGCCTCAGTCCTGGGTCCCTACTGCCCATCTCAGCTCCTGCCAGCAAACAGATCATTATTTTAATCCCCTTCAATCTCTGGGACCTAGCTGGTCAACTAGACTGCACTGTTTAATTGATTTGCTGGCGTCCCACGTACCTAGCACACTGCTAGTCCTGCCATGGAGCACATGCTCCTATAGATTACTGCACCGAACTCCCAATATTGGGAATGCTACCTGAAGGTCTGGAACGTAAACAGGGGGCAAACAAGATGCTACTTGAGGTCTGGCTCTCCTAGTTTCCTGCCCAGTCAGTGTGGCCATTAGAGTGTGCTCACCTAAGTTTCTTTTTTTAAATATGTTGCATGCAAGGAAATAATGAGAAACCCTAGTGGATATTTCGTGTATAGCCTGTCAACGTGCCCTATTCAACAGAGAAAATTAGAGTTGAGGTAAAGTAAATAACTACCTTGGAGTTTGGGAATGATGCATATTGTCACCAGCCTCAAGGGATGCACAAAGTTAACTGGATTTTCTGGTCATAGACGGAGATTGGCCTCTGCCAGCCAGAAAAAATTAATGATTGTGCGTCGGCCAATAGGATGGATGGAGGATAACCCATATGTGATGATTCTCTGAACATAGGGGGAGGAAGAAATAGGATGTTGGTTAACTAGGATATGCAGCTTATCCAGTAGGTAGGGGAATGGGCAGACTAGGTGGGCTAAGCAGTCCTTATCTGCCATCAAAGTCTATGTTTCTATACTTCTATGAACACTACAAATGCTGCAGTAGATAAATACATTATTTAAAACCAGTATTATTTACGGATTTTAACGGACCCATAACTGGCTCAGCAAATATCACCCTTGTGTTGTGTTCTTCATCTGCATTCTATTCCACTTAGTATTCCACATCACAAAATACAAACTACTGTTCTGCTGAAAGTTTCAACTTGTAAATTATTGATATCTGTCTCAGCATTGCCTACTTATGTAAGCACCTAACATAAGCTACAACATTTTCTATCAGTGTCAATTGTAAGACTGTTTAGTTCATATTTTTTATATCTAAGACAAAAATTGCTTTGCTCCTTACTTTCCAGGGAAACTGTGAATGGTTACCTTTTACAATGCATCCCAATTAGCTTAGCTTTTTCTATATTAAAAAAATACAAAGGAATCTGTTACTTGGTACCAGTCTGTAAATAGTCAAGGTTTATTTTGACTGCACTTTAACATTTTTCTTTGATGTTGATGTGTGCTGTCTGGTTCAGATTTTTTTTTTTTATTGTTTTAGCATTTACGGTCTTAAATAAAGTAAGTCACATTGTTAGTCAACCAGTATACTAACATTGTTACAATCACACAGGAGTGTGGTGTGCATATTTATGGAACACATTCAAACAAAGGTGAGAAAGAAGTAAGTGCCTCAGCTGGGACATGAACCCATGCCACCTAGAACTCTGCTAACCAGCTGTGCCACTGAGACAACTGGAACCTGGTCTGTTTCCGAACACATTACTCTTTCTCAAATGCACAACCCAATGGCAACACAAATATTAACTTGTAATAATCACACAGGAGTGTGGTGTGCATATTTATGATCCCCAAAAGTTGTTACTGTTCAAGAAGGCAAAGATGCTTACCTCAACACCCATGGTTGTTTCCCCTGACAAATCTACCCAACAGATAGAGTGGAAAACTGATATCCCAAATGGACAAGAAATTCCTGTGGCCCGCCTTTCCAAAGGTACTTTCCAAGGCTGGCCAAATACATGCATTGCCCCAATAGAACTTTGTCTGTCCGCCAAACCCAACAGCGTCATTCAAACCTTTACAATCTTATTGCCATGATGAACCCAGACGTTTGCACAGCGTTACCTAATGCCACTTCCCACCAGTTTTGTTCTTGTCACTGTCTGGCAAGTGCTGCACTTTTCCTTACTGTACTCCCTCCATCACAAGATGATCCTATTCAATGCCTATTCCAAGAACCAGGTCCACCTAGCAACCTGGTAGCAACTTCTTTGCTTGGAACTTTAATCAATAATGTGCAGTTCATGGATGTCCCAGTGGTGCTCAGTCTGACCCATTGAGTAATGTTCAAACACCAATGCTTCTAAATTTCATGCTGTGATGTTGTTAGATTTAATGGCAGCGTATCAAGCATGTACACAAGACCCTGTAGAAGGGCCACATACTACAGAACATTTAGGTGTATTCCGGTGCCCTAAAAGGGATACTTATGCAAATAATGTATAGTTGGCACAACAGGTACAGTTACTGGGTTATTTGGCACTGGAATATTAATTTGGAACTGAGCTGATCTGGCTATGATTAAAAGTCAGACACGGAAATTTAAAGATGGCTTAGGCCAAAATGTTATGCAACCTGTGCTACACGGTATAGATTGTATTTCACAAGAGGAAAGATTTATGGTGTACAGCATGCATGATATTGCACTGTTTTTTAATGAATCCAAAAATAAAATTAATGAATTGATTTTCCAAACCAATAAAGAAGCTTTTCAACATCTCATAGACAGGGAAATAATGTGTTCAGCTTATGGTAATTTTGCTATCAACACAATCACAAATCTCTTCCAGGACCTGGAGTCAGGGAAGGTCCCAGATTTGATCCATGATAGCCTTATGGCTAAGTGATATTGCCCTGGATGTTGCACACTTACATGCACACAAAAAATGAATTGCTAAGACTGTTTCTCTCTCCCTTGCCACAGTATGCACCTTGAACTATGTTACTCGTCACCCCAACTGGGGACCCTGTTACAACACACACCAATGTACTTTGAAAGAGACTATGTATGTGACATTTACTGTTTCTTTGCCATCCAGCATCTTCTGTGTTTGACAAGCTAGTAACTATCCACTCGGTGTGGCCATCTGAAGGGCAACATCTACCATGAACACGTGGACCTGCCTCCCTTCCTGGTGTTTCATCCTCAACTGGATGCCTGGGTAGCCACATGTGCAGACTGTTGCACAAAGTGGGGCTACCACTATTTGTGCAGATATGATGTTTTCGACATAATCAAACCTGTTTGTGGTTATGCACCAAGTTTTATGGACTGTTGCTATAATCTTGACATGGACCTCTTTGCAAATGACACTTCTAATGCTACATCTGCATCTGCTGAAGACAAATGAGCTGTATCAAGCCTGGACAACTCCAAGCCTCCCATGGCCGTATCTCTGGAAGACATCGACTGCCCCACCAACAAGATTACCAACTCGTCCTTTACTTGTTCTGTTCTGCTCACCAAGTGGCACCTTCCAGAAGTTTGTGTATCCTGCAACTTTGATGTTGTAACCAACCATCAGACTCTTTCCTATGGACCTTTGATTTGTAACATTACTAAGCCCAGCTTCTGCTTTGTTCCCCAGCAGAGCACTGTCATTGGTCATACAGTTACTACCCCTGTTCCCACCCCAGAACCAGATTACATCGATAGTGACCCTGACTATTTCGATGCCATTTCTCAGTATTTACCAGTGTTTAATGTGTACATAGATCCACTCACCCTAAATCTTAGAATTCTTCTAGATAGAAAGGATACACATTTGATCCATATTAGCAATAATATTACTACAGTTGGTAATTCTTTGATTTCTTTATTTCACAATGGATATCTCTCCACTGCCTTATCCAATACTGCTTTAGAAGTTGCTTTTAAAGGTTTTGTCATTCTTCAAGTGTTTTTGGCCTTTTTCATGATTATTACCTTATGCTGTTTAAGATGTAATCTCAAGCAACATGATGAAAAACTGAAGTTTCTCTACAAACTTCATGCAGCTGGACTGTAATGGAGTGTTTTATCAACCTACTTACCATAATGTGTTGTTGCCTCCTTATTCAGGCAACAGGAGGGTATGTAGACCTGCATGACCTGCATGTCCTACTATCCCCATGGAGATTGCCTTCAGTTCACACTATAGGGGAAATGATATAATGATGTAGTGTTATATACTGACATTAGCGAATATGTAAAGCTTAACAAATATATACTGAACAGCTCTGTTGTTACCCAAAAGTAGTGTTAGTCAGCAATATTGCTTATCTATGTGTATGTGTGAGACGTTTTACTTTTGGGTGCCAGATGCCCACCTAATCCACCAATGAGAACTGTGCACTGCTCGGCAGATGTGTCATCACTCAGATAACAGACTTTCTTATCTTCACTATATAACATGATGTAAATTCTTTGTTCACTGAGTTTTCTGCATGATCACCTGGATGTTCGGAGAGGTACCAAACTCCCAGCTATTTTAGGTAAGCTGTCTTTTATATGTGCACCAGAGAATAAACCTGATAGTCTGCAACACCTGTCTCTGTGTAGTGTTTTGCCATCAGGTCAGAGTATTCTGTCAGAACCAGCTAAAAGTGTAAAACTCATATTTTACACACACCCTTGGTGTTGGATGCTTAAACCACTCAGGCTTTGCTCTCAGGATTTATGTACCATCCACCACCTCGGGTTTGTGTAAAATCCTCACTAAGCACACACCCCCAAGTATTACTCTATATACAATCTTATGTGAACACAAACAGGTATAAAAAGATAGCACCAGGAAAAACTGCTACAGTGCTACTGGAAATAAATAAACTGGAGTGTGAGAGTAGCAAGCACCTGTAGCCAAGGAACCACACAAATGGTATATACAGTATCAAATCAGAGATCTGAGGAAGCCCATAGTGAATGGGCAACAACGTCAGTTTACTCTGCCTTTGCTGTGTGTCCATATAGTCTGATGGATTTTCTATCTCTGGTGATGTCCAGGCCTGTTACTGCCTTTTTTGCACTTTATACATAATAAACAGATTTGATATATACTGTTTGTGTGGCTCCTTGGCTATGGGTGCTCGCTACTATCACACTGTGAATCAGGGCTTGATCTGGACAGTGATGGCTGGATGGCACTGATGGAAATCTGAATCACATAAGCTTTCATCTCCATCCCGGCAGAGCAAAGCACCTCACCTAGCCATGGCTTAAGTTATGATTTGGGAAGCACATGCATTGATCCAGCTGCCTGCCAGCACGCGTGCCTTATTCAGTAGAATTTGGCATGGGCAGTGCCCTGTCCCATGGTTCCTGATCCCAGCGGAAGGGTTTGGTAGCTAACTGCTAGGGGCAGGGAAACCAGGGAATCAAATGTTGCCACCTTGATCTAACCCTAGCTGTTTATGGTGAACGAAAGTAGACAGTCTGCTTAGAGTACTGCAGTTATCAGCAAGTCACATACTGCTGAGCTTGGAGAAGTTGCTAAACATGCTTTTGATTAATAAACATTGTGTAGTAATAAGTAATTTTTGTTGAATTGGGGGCATAAGAACAGGAACAGTTTTGAGGAGAGCAGGTTGTATGGCTGCAGCTGGTGTGAGATTTGTTGAACTTGGGGTATGGGAGCAGGATCAGGAAGAGGTGAGATGATCAGCTATAAGCTGATAATGATACTGATAAGCTGTTCGATGGGTGGTGTCATGCAGATTAAAGCAAAGAGCTGCCTAAATGTGAGCAACATAAGGCATGTTTCTATACTAGACCCATTCTGAGCCCTTTATGCTTATTAAATATTAATGACTTGTTGATAGTAGAGATGGGAAGTAGTTCACAAAGTGTCCTTGACATTGCTTTGTCTGCAACCACACTTGGCATATTCTTTGACTAGAGAAGTGTCAGAGAACTGCCACTATGTGTAGTTTTTGTTAGGTGAATTAGATCATCGCTGGTAAAAGCAATGCAATGTGTTCTTTTTTTTTTAAACAACAACTTTGTTTTAATGTTTAAGCCACCACCCCCATGGTGAAAAATTACCTCCTTCACCTCCTTCACCACCTACACTTTTAGAATTCATGACACCCATCCCGCCTCACTTGAGTACCCACCTCCCTCCCCTTCTTCCCAGTTCTGGTGAAGGTTATTGTAATAAAGATAAATATATAAACATATGAAGTTTCCCACTGAAGAAGGTTGTATGGTTTATTAAGTCTGCCCAACATGGGGCCACATGTTTACGTGTTTACAGTAGGTCCCTTTCCCTTCCCTCTGCACTCCTACCTTTCCCTTTACCCTGCCCCACCCTCTCTTGAAGCTACCAGTCCTCTTCTGATTGACAACCTCTGCCTGTAGCTCATTCCATGCTGTTACCACCCACTCCATAAAGAAGTTTTCCTAACTTTCTTGTTAAACCTCATTCCTGCCAGTTTGTAATTGTGCCCCTTATGTTCTTGTTGTCACTGAAGGTAATGAGATTCCCACAATTCATTTTGTTTATACCTTTAAGGTACTTGAAGCTTTTAATCATGTCTCCTCTCTCTTCTCTCCTCTAGCAAGTGCATATTTAGGTTTCTCAGCCTTTCCTTATAATGGCAAATGTAGATAATATATTCTTTCCCCCACCCTTGTTATAGCATGTAAAAAAGACACATCACCCACCCCATCCCATGTCTGTCTTACAAATCAGCAGCCAGAATGAAAACCACTCACCCTACCACACC
Organism: Neoceratodus forsteri; assembly: GCA_016271365.2. Classification (NCBI taxonomy): domain Eukaryota; kingdom Metazoa; phylum Chordata; order Ceratodontiformes; family Ceratodontidae; genus Neoceratodus; species Neoceratodus forsteri. The sequence goes on along the minus strand of JADMNL010000035.1, from coordinate 22,789,246 downwards.
GTCAAGCACCCAACCTCCCTCCTTCCCTCATCTCCAAATTTAAAAAACATTGGTTCTGACTTGTAAAAACAAAGAAAACCATCTAGCACTGGGGCAAATTGCCAGTCCTCCCTCTTCAGTCAGTGTCTTATAATAGAATAAATTATTGCATAAATGAGTGATGACAACCTCGCCTATAGTGACACCTGATTGTCTGACAAGTAGATAATCAGGTGCTACTGTAGGCAAAGATCTTATCATTCATTGATTCATTCTGCAGTAGGACATTGAAGAGAGAGGGTGTCTCACACCAGTGCTAGACAGTTTCCTTTTAAGAATCTGCAGTTACTCATTACAATTTGGGTCTGGAGGAGGGAACCTGGATACTATGAGAGTAGTAGGGTGGGTGTTTCCTAAGTTTGCATAACTAAGGGGACAGCAACAAAGTGGGGGTAGGTGAGTGTTGTGTGTTTTACTTACTTACAAACATATGAAAATGCCAGCAGAAACAGGCCTCATGGTCTATCGAGTCTGCTCGATTGTGCAGCTAGCCCCTCAACTAGCAGCTGCCCACCCTTTCCTCCCTTCCCCTCCTCACAGTCATGCCCCCCTCAATCTGTCCCATTCCCTCTTGAAACAGCCCACTGTCCTACAGGAAAACACCTCCTCAGGTAGAGTGTTCCACTTGCCTACCACCCATTCAGTGAAAAAATATTTCCTGATTTCCCTCCTGAATTTTCCCCCCTTCAACCTCAGTTGATGCCCTCTTGTAGTCCCTCCCTCTTCTGATACAGAATAACTCTCCTGTATTAGTCTTGTTTATCCCCTTCAGATACTTAAAGGTCTTGATCATATGTCCCCTATCCCTTCTTTCCTCCAGGGAATACATGTTACGCATGTTCAACCTTTCCTGATAGGATTACCCCTCCAAACCCTTGATCATCTTAGTCGCGTTGCACTGGACCCCCCTCAAGCAATCTGATGTCCTTCTTCAGGAATGGGCACCAGCACTGCATGCAGTATTCCAGGTGTGGCCTGACCAGTGACCGGTACAGGGGAAGGGTTACCTCACTACTTCTAAAGGAGATTCCTATGCTATACAGCCCAGCATCTTGTTGGCTTTTGCTTCTGCCTTCCTGCACTGAGTTGAGTTGTTCATATTCCCTGTTATAATCACCCCAGGTCATTTTCCTCCTCTGTGATCCTCAAGTGTACCCCTCCCAGCTGATAGCTCCCCCTCTGGTTCTTTGCTCTGAAGTGCAGCACTTTGCACTTCTTGACATTGTACCCCAATTGCCATGTTTCTGACCACTCCTGTTGTTTAGTCAGGTCTTCCTGCAGTCCCCTCCACCCGTCGATGTCATCCACCACAGCTCCCATCTTGGTATCATCTGCAACAGATTAATCTTACTCTGGGTCCCATGTGAGATATCTACTATGAATATCCCAAACAGCACTGGTCCCAGTACCAATCCCAGTGGCACCCTGCTTATTACTGCTGTTGGGGATAAGAGTTTCCCCTACATCACCACCCTTTGCTACCTGCCTTTCAGCCAGTTAGTGATCCATTTGACCATCTTAGTACCCACCCCTACATATTCCAGTTTTCTCCCAGCCTCCCATGTAGCACGGAATTGAAGGCCTTGCTGAAGTCTAAGTACAGGACATCAACTGCATGGCCCTTGTCCAGTTCCCTGGTCACTCAATCATAGTACTCAGTTAGGTTTGTCTTGTACTTGGCAGTTTTGGAGGAAAGTTATATCTATGCATCTTAACAAACTTTTCCCAGACTGTGGGAGGAGGAGAAGGAGGGAGGCAATGCTAGATGGTGGTGGACTAGGAATTTTAGCTTAAAAGTGTCTGGGTGGTGGGAGGAGGTGGAGGAAGTTTTATACAGTGGGTGATGAGTGTTACTTATTTCAAAACCATTTATTTAAGAAAATCTTCACCTAGTTCACATAGTTTTCACTTTTGTGGGTGCCTCACCACATGAAAACTATGTGAAGTGTGCCACACCCGGCAAAGTGTCATCAGGAAAACATAGTTTTGTACTTCAGAACGTGAGTTTATTCAACTTCTCCTACCTCTCGTGTACTGTAAGGTGGAGGAGTATGACACAAACTGATGACATATGTCCCATATTTTCCCTATAGGAGGCATGATTTCAAAAGCTGCCCTTACCTTTCTAAGCAGAGCATAAAAACAACATCCCATTCAAATGGGTATTATGAAAAAGAAAACTTTAATATCCCCAACAAAATAATACTTATTGCCTACAAAAAGACTGTGTCCATTGCATTTGTAATAAACCCATCTCAGTCATGAGGCTGCTCTTAGACATCACAATCAATCATCATGCCTAGCATATAATGCCACTAGCATACAACTCCTTGCAAACATGCAAGCAATGCTGGTTTGACATTCATTATTCTTATAATAGATGCCCCTGCACTGTTACAGAAAGGAATGCTTTGAGAGTCAGGCAAACCTTTGGAAAATTACAAAGTGCAACAGTTTTACATTTCTAGAAAGTGCATTTTCCAGAGGAAATACATCCAAAATGCCATATAGGGACACAGGGACAGCATGCATAGAAGTCCTTTGCTCTGGGATTTTTCCGGATAAAAAATGGTAAAAAAAAAAATATTTATATATATATATATATATGACATGCGTCAGAGATATGAACTTAATAGATTGTGCTGTAAAAGAAAAGCTAATTTATCTTTTAGCTAAAACAGTAAAATACTGATTGCATTGTCACAACTCAGGAGGACCCAGTTTGCAGGTAAGCTGCCTATTCTATATTTTTATAGAGCGTTTAGTTACTACACTTTATACCATTCAGACATTTACAGGAGAATAACATTTACAGCACTTAACTACCACTCAAGCTATTGTCAAAAAAAACATTACAAAGAAATATGCATCAGTAACTAACTGACGTGCCTCAGCCTTATAAACTAACAAAAAATCTTCAACTGGAATAGAGTAACTATTTTTTATAGGATTATGTCTAAAGTTGTTTCAGCAATCAACTACTGTACATGAAAGTTTAGAATAATTTCCTCTGCAACTTTAGGGCTCCAGTGAACAGATTTGTGGAGTTCATTTTCCGACTTTCTCATCTTCTTGTATTTGTGTGACTTCCTGTTCCATTCTTTATAGTGATGACCAGTCAGTGGTCAGCAGGAATCAGGATTCAGATTTGGATGCCAGGGATTAGTGGTACAGTACATAGGAAATTCCACTGTACAGTTATGTGAGGACATGGTCAAGAATACCTCTGAGTGGTTTTGCCCATTCAAATCTTAACACTTGGGGCAGTACTTGAATTTAAGAGGTGATTCTTGAAAACTAAATGGCACCCATGACGTCTCAGCCACTTCACCCAGTCATAAATTAGTACATATATTCCAAACCGCTGTTTGCTATTGGAATCATTCATTCCCCACTTCTCCATTTTCCATCTGTTGCTCCTTGAGGCTAAAGGGAGTCCCATCGTGGATTGTTTGCTTGTCCTGATTTTCTTTCATCTGGTTAATAACATTAAGCAGGTCTGAAAGGTGACTCTCCTGCAAATACAGACAACAGAAGGATTATTTTCATCTTCATTTTGCTACCAGTACTTATTATCTGGTCATCTGTAATAAGCATGGCAATTTTGTATGTTAACCCTCTGCAAATGATAACAGTTACATAGAGAATAATGGATACCCAGCTATTGGTAACAAGCTGGTTAGTTCATCGAGAGGTTGTCATGGTGACCATTTGAACCTCGAGAGCATAGCTCAAGAGGTTTGGTCACCGTGGGCAACCTCGAGATGAACTACCCCGGCTAGTTTCTGATAGTTAGGTATCCATTGTTTTTTATAGTGTAGGATGCCAACTGCTACAAAATGCTACTATTTGGGTGACTTAATTTGTTTTTTTCTACACTTTGCCACTCACTCCACTGTTGTTTTCACCGCTGTGGCCACTTCCTGGTCATATAATGCACATGCGCTAGCACGTTCAATGTTGTTATGCTGTAGTAGTTACGTAGCTAGTGCAGCATAACAGCTGCGATGACGTAACTACTACAGCATAATAGCATTTCAAAAGTGATGGATTTTTAATAACAATGTTCCACTATACATTATAAAAAGATTGATTACTTGTTGTGTGTGTGTGTGTGTGTGTGTGTGTGTGTGTGTGTGTGTGAGGCTCAGGAAATCACTCAACTGAGCAGAAACTTTGAAAAAGATATCACAATTAGAACTGTGCAGAATTTTCACATTATGACTGACCAGAAATCTAAAGAATTTTAAGCAATTCTAACTAGTTCCATGGAATTCCATCAGAAGCACAACAGCAGAATTCTGCCTGCAGAATGCAGAACACTAATCCATCGTTTACATAAACTGCAGATTGGTGTTCATCGTGTATGTTTTTCTGTGTAAACCACAGATTAGTGTTCCATGGTTTATTTAGGCAATAATGCCCAACACAGTGGGCAGTATTGCGCTATACTGGACCACCGTGGGGCATAATGAGGCCTGATGCCACAGGTGGAGGACTATACAGCCCCTGTAAGGTCCAGCCTAGTTCATAATGCCCACACTGAAGGGTATTATTGCACTTAGAAAATGGGCATGTGCAGAGTATTTTTTTTTAGAAGAAAGTCATTTTTTAGGTGGTTACAAAATATGCAGAAAATCATTTAAATCTCTAGATTGTATATTAAAAAGTAATCCCTCTACTGGTAGAATTGCCAGTAGAGGGCATTGATGTTTTTGAGTGTCTGTTTGTTTTATGCTTGTTGTCCCCCACTCAATAGTTCTTGTGGAACTTGTGGAATAAATGTATTTGTTTATTTATTTATTTCTTTTTTGTTTACTGGAGAAGGTTTTGAGGTTGTTTTAAAAGTGGGTGCTGCAAGAACCGAAGGCACAAAGGCAGAGACAGGGCAGTTGATATATGTGGTTATGAAGACTTCCCCTTCCCGTTAACTGTAGTTTAAAAGATTTTTGCACACAGATACTTCATCTGACAGCCTTTTTTGAATCAGCCAATGTCGTTTAAAGTTGCAACAGAGTTCCAGCAGCAACTCTGAATCCATCTTTTTTTTTCCAATTCTGTTTGTAGCCCTCAGCCTGGGACTCTCTCAGGCCCCCCACGCTCACCAGCTTGCTCTACCTCCTGCTGTGTTCCCCCGCCATCTTCAAGTTCATTGTGGTTCCCTGGGTCAACCCGGAGAGACCACGGGGGGCAGTGGCAGGAAACCAGAATTGGGAGTGTGGCAGTGGTACTGGCAGGAGCTGTCGCCTATCCAGGGCTTGAGGGGTATTTCATGGTGTTTATGCCCCCGACAAGGGACGTGCAATGCCACCCAACCGATGACATGGGTGCTCCCACCCATGTCCGGAAGGCAGCCACCCGACATCTACCCCTAGCTTGCTAGGGATCCCCTGTGCATAGCAGTGCTGCCGGTCTCCACTGGGTGCCGCTGCCACACTGGGCTCCACCTGGATCCCACCCCAAGATAGGAGGGCAGTCCTTCAGATGCTCAATCCTTTCTCTCCCCTGCTGACCCCCGGCAGTACGGGCTTGTTCCCAAACCCAGTTTGCCGGCGTAGCGCAAGGTGTGGCATCCACTGCCTCAACCCTCAGCACCACTGGGCCGGCTTCTGAATCCATCTTGACAGGCACTCAAAGCCATCAAGCTGGCAGCCACTACAGAAATGGCTCAGCAGTATTTAAATCAGTTTGCCTCTGCACACATTACAAATCCCACTCACAAACCTGTCACTAACACTAGCAAGCACAAAGTAAAAGAAAACAGTTCACTTTTTTTCACCACTCCAATTTTAAATCGCTTCAGTGACCCAGTGAGTGAAGCCATGGCCGAGCAAGGAAACAGCACATGTTATTGTGTAGAACATTATGATACCCACACTGCCATTACTACTAAAAAGAAAACGTGAAACTGTTTATTAAAGCCGTGCCCAGAGACTTTAATGCAATCCTTTCAGTTCCATTGTCAGAAGGTGTTATAGAGCTATAGCCTGTGTTAACCTCCAATTTATTTCTTGTAAGAAATAAAAAAAATGTGTAAGTAGAGACAGTGGGGTGGGAGAGGGGGAGGGGGAGGGATAGGGCAGCAACCTGCTACTTGAGTCTAGACTTCAGGGGGCACACTTAGAAAATGGGTAGAGACTTGAAATGTTTTTGCTGCATTTTCTTTTGTTAGCTGTGGTGACTGCCGTAATTGCTGTTGTGCCTGGTGTGTATTTGAGTCAGAAAGAAGGGGACTATCCCTCACCAAGTGAAAAAAAAATTGAGTCATTTGTTCTGTCAAAGTTTCTTGGGTGCAATACTATTATAACTACATGAGGCACATAGAGACTGGGACATGTTATTTCCCTCATATCCGACCAGTTGACTGGTGGCTTCAGCCAGTCCACTTCAGCATTTATTTCTGCTGTTTTCTAAGTAAATTGTGGATTAGTTTCCCACAAACTGCAGAAAACTGATCAATGGTTTGTAAAACTGTTCCTCTCCTGTGGAAGCAGGCAAATGTAGTCCCCATTCACAAGGGTGGGTCAAAGGAACTAAATGACAACTACAGGCCCATCTCTCTGCTATGCACTATTGCAAAACTGCAGGAAAGGCTGGTTTATGGGCAGCTGAGAGCCTACCTTGAGTCCCATCAGCTCCTTGCTCCCTCTCAGCATGGTTTCTGAACTAACCACGGCACCGATACAGCTCTCCCCCATCTAACAGTGGACGTACTCAGTGCAGTGGACATAGGTAAGCCAACAGGTGCAATCTTTATTGACCTGTCCAAGGCGTTCGACCTTGTGGACCACAACCTCCTACTAACAAAGCTTGACAAAATAGGTCTTGATCCCCATGCCCTGCAGTGGTTCAAGAGCTACCTATCAGGTCGGTCGCAGAGGGTCATCTGGAAGGGTGAGCAGTCTGATCCTCTACCTATCAAAGAGGGAGTACCTCAGGGATCAATCTCGGTCCCCTTTTATTCTCTCTCTTCACAAATGACCTTAATCTTCACTGCGGGGGCAGCTCTGTTGTTCAATATGCAGATGACACTGTAATCTACTGGTCAATGGATAATCTGCAGGGGCTAGGCCCTCTCCTCCAAGCTGATCTAAAGACACTGGAAGCTTGGCTTACATCCAACAGAATGGTCCTCAATGCAAGCAAAATGAAAGCTATGTTGTTTGGTCCTAGATCCTTAAGGCAGGATAGGTCCAGATTCCTACAACTTAAATCTCCAGTTGAAGAAAGTATAAATGTGGTGGACACCATAAAACACTTTGGGCTAATAACTGACCAAGGTCTCACCTTCAAGTCCCACGTCGACCAAGTAACCAGGACCATCCTCTGTAAACTTGGCACACTGTACTGGTTAAAGATCAGCTTACCCCGGGGCAAGGCTGGCAATTGCCTCCAGTGTTACGCTCCCAACACTTACCTGTGCTGCCCCAGTACTACAGGGTATGCCTAAGATTGAATTCAACCAGCTATAGGTACTGTATAACAAGGTTGCACGGTTTACTACCCAAGATCACCCAAGAAGCCACCCCATGACACGCTTGCCCAGCTGCAGTGGCCTTCCTTTGCCTATCGACTCCAGTTCTCCCTGCTCTGCCTCACATTGAAAATACTGAGTCCTGCAGCTCCCCCCAGCTAAAAGGGACTATCTCCCTTAAGCACAAATTCTCAGATGCTCAGAATCTCTGGTCGGTCTCTGCTTGTAACCCCCAGAGTCAAGACAAACACTGGTCGCAGATCCTTCTCCTTTACTGACCCCCACTTGTGGAATAATCTTTCACCGTCAATACAGGAAACTCCCTCCCCCTCCACTTTCTGCACTAGACTCAAGGCCCACATGTCTGAGACCAGCACTTGTCCCTGTCAAGGCATCGGGTAGTCTCCCCCCTGTCCCAACTAAGAGTGCTACCCCCTCCCCTGTCACCCAAATGGTCTATGAGGCCAGGTCTTGTCTCAAACAATCAGTGCCTATATGCCGAATATATAATTGACTCGCTCTTTTCTGTGAATTACAGTCTTCTTCTGTGTTACTGTCATCATTCTAACCTGGTTAGCATTGTACTCCTATTAGAATGTTGTACCTAAAAATCTGCACCTAATAATCTGCCTCTGTACTCTATCTCAGGTTGCCCCTGAAAAAGGGACCTTCAGGGCTCAGTGGGCTCACCTGGTAATCAAAATTTAATAAATAAATAAATAATAACTACAGAATACTAAGAAGCAATTAAAATTAAAACACAACTGTAATTTCAAATAATTTTTTGGAAAATTCTAAAACAGCATTTTATAGAGTGAAATTGCCATTCTACCTGAATTCTGCTGGTGAAATTTTACATTCACCACAAAGTTATTTACAGTGAACTCCCGATTTCACAAACACACTGGGAGACACCGAAAACATTCAGATAATCACGACTTTGTAAAATTGGGAGTCCCATTGGAATCAATGACCCATCACAAAGGTATGCAGGCTAGGGGTACTTTATTCAAAATTTACTTTCCCAAAACACAGGAACACTTTCAAACAGTACATCAACAATAAAAATCACTACCTGTACATTGCTATAGTACTGCACTGTGCTATTTGAAAAAGTCAGATATACTTCAATGACGTTTTGCTTCATTCACTTTTTTACAGCCTGTAAGTGTAGCTGCTGCAATACCAGCATGGGTAGGTAGTTGGTGTCTGCTTAGCTTTCAAGTCATGAAATATATTTTTTAAATGAGGACACAGCTTCAGCTGCCTTAGGAACTTTGACCTCTTCACTGTCACTCTCGTGATCATCGAGGTCAGGGCCATCTCCTTCTGGAGTGACATTTTATTCACAGTGATAGTGACAATGTCCTTATCTGTGAGGTTGCCATATCCCTTGTCCTCATCATCGCATGCCATTCTGTCCACCATAGTCATCTGGGGAATATCCAAGAGGGCAACCAATGCCTGGACAATCTGGGCAGCTTCATCCCATTGTGGAACAGGTGGGTCCTCGCTGGTCATCGGGGCAGCTAGCACAGCAGATTTCTCCCAACAGCGCACCATGGTATCAGAGCGTACCTTTGACTAGACTTCTCCAAGGATGCAGCAGGCATTTTTTACAGAAATTTTTTAATCAGGTCTTATAAAGGCAGTTCATTGTTCTCCTCAGCAAGCACTAAAGATAGAACCTTGCCATTGTAAATATGCTTCAATGTGGTCAGAATGCACTGGTCCATCGGCTGCAATTTAGCTGCTGTGTTTGCAGGTAGAAATAGACATCTGATATCCAAATCTCTGGTTTTAAGCAGCTCAGTATCAGGGTGAGCACTGGCATTGTCCAGCAGTAGAATAGCCTTAGTTGGTAGGGTAAGGGACCTAAGGTGTGTGCAAACTGTGGGGACAAAGTCCTCGAAGAACCAGTTTTTAAAGATAGTAGAGGACATCAAGGCACTGGATTTTGCCTGTAGGTCACTGTCAGCTGCACGAGGTTGATGTGTTTAAAACACTGTGGCTTCAGGGATTTGCTGATGACCAGCAATTTGAGTATGTGGCTCCCTAATGCACTGGTGCACCCCCACGCCATTAGCCTCTCCTTGTTTTTTTTAAAGCCTGGAGCAAACTTTTCATTGCGGGTAGCCAAAGTCTTATCTGGCAAAAGCTACCATAAAATGCCAGTTTTATCTGTATTATAAATCTGGAAATGTGACAAATCTCCTGTTCCATGATTGCAGTGATCCAACTTAAAAATGGGGCAATAGATTAATTGGCAGACAACTTCAGCTCTTCTGCAACAGACAGTTGCCTGATGCCATGATGATGCTTAAAACAATTGAGCCAGCCCTCACTAACATTAAAACAGTTATCCTCACCATTTAGACTGGTGAAACTGCAACGTTTTTTATGCAAGATGGGCCCAGAGATAGGAGTCCCTTGGACAGGGTTTTGCATGAACTAGAGGTACAGTGCCCAATCGAGTTGGTCATCCCTACACCACTTCATGGTTTTGTGTTGCTTGGGGGTGTCACTACAGTCAAGAGAGGAGGCAAAGTATCTGATTTTCAATTCTGATTTTTTGATGTTGCATACTATAGAGTTGCTGTACCAAACTTATAGGCAACATTCACACCTTTCTTCCTGCTCTCCAAGCATTCTAAAATCTGTAGCTTTTGGGCACTGTTGATCTCAGTCCACTTCCATTTTGCCATTTCAACTATCAGGTTTGACAGGGTTGGACAGGGTACTGTGAGGCTTAAATAACAACACTAATTAGCACCTATTTAGTAGAAGTAATTGTAAACTGAATTTTTATTAAAGGTGCTCAGTGACTAACACTTAACTCTCACTAAGCTCACTAAGATGCAATTATCACAACATAGTTTAGCATGGGGGGACATGAAACAAATTCAGATTAAGCAGTTTGGTTAATCGGAGTTCATAAAATCAGAAGTGTATTGTGCATATAGAATAATACATGGGGTGGTGTGTATAACAAATAGAATAAAGCGTGGGATGGTGCGTGCAACGAGAAGTTTGCATACCCCTGAGGTGTTGGATGCTACATAAGCCTCAAGAGTGAAGCTCAAGGGGTTTATAAAGCATCTAACACCTCAGGGGTGTGTAATCTTCGAGTTTACACACACCACCGCATATTTTATTTTATATAATTGCTGGGTCTTCACTTTTTCATCACAGCAATTATATAAAATAATGGAGGTTCCAGTGCAGCTGCGCTCCGGTTCCATTTTCGGCAGTTCCTGACACTTTCATTGCCCAATATGGAAATGTTTTTCTCATCCCCTATGTGCTGAAAATGATACTTTATTTATCTTTTTGCTTTTTAAAATAACTTACCACTGAGTACCTCTGGCGGTTGTTTCAGGTGACAAGGAAGCAGCAAGCGTCATGAAGGGACAGACTGCAGCGGGTGCATGCGCAGAGTGAGGAAAACCATGCACGTGTTTGCCGTTATAAATGCTCCTTTATAATGGCAAATTCCGGCACGATTTCCCTATGGGAAAAAGGGGATACCCATTAATTATATATAGAATAATACATGGGTGGGTGAGCATAATGAGAATTTTATACATACCCAGGAAATTGATGCTTCATAAACCCCAACAGCAAAGCACCCTGAGGGTATTTATAAAATTCAAGTTTTCGAGAATTACCCATGTACTCTTTATTGTAATTACTTGGGGGGCATTTTCTTGCCTACACGGCAGCACCATAATGTGGATGTGTCAATGGATAATTCATATTTTAAAAAAGGAACAGTGTGGCCAGTAGATGGTGTTGCTGTTTAAAGTACTGTATTAGTGCTATCTCTTTGTGTTTTCTGCTTTTATCTCTCTCTCTCTCTCTCTCTCTCTCTCACTCACTCCCTCTTTCTGTCGCTCCCTCTGCATCTCTTACTTTAAGAAGGCCCTATCAGTAGGGTGAGCTTAGGCATAGTTGGCTGAAGTGTGGTTTGAATTTTTTATTGTGCTGATATGACTCGGACAAGGAGACAGTCATTTGTCTGTGGTGCAAAGGGCTGCAGGAAGGTAGGTAAAATCCAGCATCTTTGTTTTGTACCAACTAAAGGTCCATGTATGGAGGTGTGGTGAGAAATGTGCAAGGGAAGCAGTGTGAGGATGTGCTCAGCAATGGAAACCCAATGCATATTTGCAGTTATAACCAGCTGGTTGTAACGGCGAGTTAAAACCGGGCTTCTCCATGGCAGAAAATGCTCCCCAGTTTTTATAATTCTATGACAATCCTCAATAATGGTTAAAAAGCTACTAGAATCAAAAACAGAAGACAAGAAAATGTTGCAAATTTTCTGAAGCAGTCAGTTGTAACATGTTATTTTGGAATTTTTTTTTTTAATTTTTTCCTTTTGCTCGTTAAACAGTTTTCCATGCGATACCATAATGCTGGATGTGTGGAATAGCCTTCTGTCTGGCAGCTGACATATCCAGTTCTTTGTTGCCCACTACATTATCAGCATATTACCTCACTGACAGTGACGTCACTGGTGATTGACCTGGCAGCTATTTAATGGCTCTTCCTGAACAGCTGTGATGTCACAGTCAGTGAGGCCACGATGCTGATGATGTAATGGGAGAAACAAAGCTAGATATGTCAGCTGCCAAACAGAGTGCTGTTCTTCACATCACACCTACTGATATCAGGTAAACTATCTTCTAATTAACCAAAGGCAAAATGAAAAGTACCTCAGATACAAAATCTAATAGTTGTTCGCTTTTAAAATCTAAAACAGGTTTTAGGTAGTAAACTAGCTCTTTAAGGATTACAATGACTTAGCAGGAGTCCCATAAAAATAAGGCCATCACCATTGGCCAATGTATATAATGGTTGTGTAATTACATTCTTCGGAATGGTTTGAACTGCAGACTTTTTTCTGTTTAGGAGTTATACGGTAAGTAATAGTGTACATTCCTGAATCTACTCTTCTACATTGTCTGGAAGTAAATAATGTGGGCTCTTAATGCAGCAACAAAAGTTTACATTTCTGTCTGTTTAAAGGAAGGAAGCAACGCCACAGGCCAGACATTTTTAAGTCTGCTCCTGACTCTTCCTTGACTTAGGTATGTGATTTTCCATATAATTATTGGATCCAGGGGTCTATCTTGGTATCTTTCTTTAGCCCCATGCAAACTATTAGTGTAAAGTGCTAAATAACATGCTAGCCTAAGGGAGCTATTTTAGAAAATAAATTGCACACATGTCCAGAGGACAATTCATACATCAAAGTGCTCCCATACGTATAGCTCAATACAAGGCACTAGAAGGTATCTTTTTGCAGATCACATACCTTTGCTGGTCTTGAGGCTCACAAATAAAGTATGATAGTATTGTAAGCATCTTAATCTGGTGGTTAGTCTAATGGTGCAACAGCAGTGCCTTTGTTTACACTACTGGCAACCTAGATATGTGTTCCAAGACTCAGTCATCAGTGGGTAGGCAGGAGGGTGATTGAGCATCCCAGAAGATGCTCTCCTCCTCCAGTGGTGTCTAATTCTTGAGACAATACCGCAATCTGGTTGATCACAGCTGGATGTGCAGCTGAGGACCTGCAGGGCATTGGACTGAGTAACCTGGCTGAGCTTTAAGACAGCACCTCAACACAAGTGCATGTATTTAGGGCTCTGCTGTCAGCACACAGAGGAGAGAAATAAATGGAAAAAATATTAGGATGATGCCAATGGCCCTCTAGGGCTCCACACATCCACTTGTCAGCCCCTAGCTGGTAGTTTTGGAGCAGTGCCCTCAGACCCAAAGGCCACATCAAAGGACACGAGCTGTAAGGTAAGATGGGGATCCCCAGGCAAGTGGGGTATTGGATCTTGGAGCATGAACCTGAGTTGATTGGACTGTCCCTTATACATTGCAACACACCCATAGCATGATATTATCTCAGCTTAATATGTGTGCTTTTGTGCCTTAGCACTTGATCCAAATGGGGGCCAGAATATGCTGAAATCAAGCATATCCAAGCTATGTGCAGCCTAATGACAGTCTGCACCGAACTGCATCAATAACTTGCATCCACTGTGATCAGCTAGTGCAGAGCTGCTCACTGAGGAAGGAGGCTGTGGGAGGGAGTTTCTGGTCTGAACTGCAGGCCTCCAATCAGATTCTTGTGCTGGGCAGCCAGTGGATCTCTGCCTGCACAAAGTACAGTGATCATGGAATGCAGCAGTTCACTACAGACTATCATATCCCCATCAGAATGTTGAAAACAAGTTAACATTTATTGAACATTACTGGGAGTTATAGGTACTACCCCAAGCCCAATATGACTTCTAGGGCTGGAGACTAGTAGAGGGTGCTGATTGGGCCCAGAGCAGATAGTTGTGACTGGGTGGCAGAGACATAGCCACTAAAGCAGCCCCTAGTGTTGCATAGCTTCTTCCTTCTCTCCTGTCCTCCACATCATGGAGAATGTTTGAAGGACAGGGCCCATACACCCCCCCAACCAGGAAACCCATCCCCCATGCAGCTATGCATGCAGACAAGAACTGTGAGCAGAAGGAAGAGGAAGACCCTGTTCATGGATATGCAACTGCACCCGCATGTGTACAACAAAACCTCTGCATCATGAGCCAGCCTAATGGGTCTTCTGCAGGTTCAGAATGGGGTGTGGGGCTTTTGTGTATCGGGTCTTTATTGTTCAAATTATACATACCCCAATGCAAGGTACAACAGATAGTCTATATGAATCTCCAGGAAGGACGTTTTGTAGGTTATACTTTAAGTATGGTGGTATGGTGCAAAAAGGCCTTCATAAACCATCTGCAAGTCAGGAAACAGCCAACTACAGTACAGATGCGTGCTTTATGCTTATTAGGACATATCAGCATGTACCAGCTCTAGGCTTAGCCCAGGACAATGATTTAGCTTGTCAAATGTTGATAATGGTTTGCGTCATAGACAGTCCAAAAGAGAAAAGTAATTTATAAGACAAGATCCTCAATGCAAAAACACCCAACATGGCATTTGCATTAAAGTCAAGTGACAAAAACACACAAAATTACATGTCCACAGTTGAAAATACCATTGGAAATATATGCAAATATAGCAGCAGCAGCTTCAGACAGAAGTAGTGACATCCTTGACTATGTGCAGGGGGTGTTCCTCAGGCAATTTGTCAGTAAACCCACTTGTAAAGGGTCAGTACTGGTCTTGGTACTCACTAAGAAGGACGGTATTACTGATGTCAAGGTGGAAGGCCACCTGGGGACCAGTGATCACCATACAGTGTGGATCAATACAAGGATAGCTGCAGAACTGAGCCACACAAAGGTGAGGGCCCTGGACTTCAGGAGGGCACATTTTATAAAGATGGGTGAATGCCTTAGGGATGACCTGGGGAGCATGACCTGGGAGGGGTAAAGGAACAAGGGGCTTTGCTAAAAGGGAGGATAGTAAAGGCAACAAACCTCTGTGTCAAACATGTGAGCAAAGGCAAGAGCAAAAATGAGACTGCTATGAGTCTCAAAAAGGTGGTTGAAGGGGTAAAGGAAAAACGGGTAGCATTCAAAAGGAATAAGGAGATGCAGAGGGAGGAGGATAGACAGGTGTATCAGGGGAAACAGAGGGAAGCAGGGAAAGCAGTAAGGAGTGCAAAGGTGTGAACTGAAGAGGCAATAGCTCAGGAGGTAACAAAAGGGAACAATGCATTTTTAGGTATATAAGTGAAAAGATGAAGATCAGGGGTAGGCTTGTAAGGTTAAAGAGGGAAGGTGGGGACTGCACAGAGGGGGACAAGGAAATGGCAGACATTCTGAACAAATATTTCTGTTCGGGGTTCACAGAAGAAGGACAAGGGAGGGACCACAAAAAGTAACAGAAGCTTGAGAGGGAGGAAGGGAGGGAGGGAGGGAGGGGCGGGCACTATCCCTTTTTGGAGGAGAAAGTCCTGAAGGGACTTGCTAATCTGAAGGTGGACAAAGTAATGGGATCAAATAAGGTGCATCCAAGGGGAAATACTAGCTGCACCTTTGTCAGTCCTGATTAACAACTCATTGGAAACAGAAGTAGTTCCGGAGGACTGGAGGAAGGTGGATGTTGTCTCACTACATAAAATTGGTAGCTGGAAGGAGGCTGGCAATTATAGGCCAGTAAGCCTAACATCAGTGGTAAGAAAATTAATGGAATTGCATCTGAAGTAAAGGATTGTGGAATGTCTTGAACCCCTTGAGATCAAACTGGAGCCTGCTATTATACGCTGGATCACAGTTTGGTTGACTGACAAGGAACAACAGGTTATTATAAAAGGTAACTGTTCCAACTGGACCAGAGTGACAATTAGAGTCCCTCAGGGATCAGTATTAGGCCCACCATCATTTAACATACTAGTAGCATCTCTAAGTACAGATAATAATGCTTGGCTAACCAAATTTGCCAACAATATTAAAATGGGGGCCTTAGTTACAAACACAGCAGATACTGATGCTTTTCAAGCCAACATTAAGGTCTTATTCGAACATGCTAGTAAAATAAATTAAGATTTAACCTGGAGAAGTGTAAAATAATGCATCTTGGGACTAAAAAACATAGGTACCAATAATCCATAGATGGAAAAATATTGAAAACTAGCTAAC
This sequence comes from Neoceratodus forsteri, assembly GCA_016271365.2. Taxonomy (NCBI): domain Eukaryota; kingdom Metazoa; phylum Chordata; order Ceratodontiformes; family Ceratodontidae; genus Neoceratodus; species Neoceratodus forsteri. Next base: position 22,773,124 of record JADMNL010000035.1, on the reverse strand, counting down.
AGGAAAGGGATCTGGGGCTGTCATAACTGACACTCTGAGCTTCTCTAAACACTGTTCTGCAGTAACCAAAAAGGGTTACAGTATCTTGGGTGCAATTAGAAAGAATATCAAGAGCAGGGAGAGAAACAGAGGTGGTCATGCCGCTGTATCTTTCTTTGGTGCGGCTGCACCTCGAGTATTGTGGACCCTTTTGGGCACCATGTCATAAGAAGGATGTGAGAAGACTGGAGGGTGTCCAAAGGACAGCGACAAGATGGGTATTAGGAAGGAGGGATAAAAGTTATGAACATAGATTAAGGGACCTGGGTTTGCTTTCATTATAATACAGAAGAACTAGAGACGAAATGTGTCTGTTTCATACTGCATTAAACAACAATGATATTAGAGAATGTTTGGGACTGAACTTTAAATCAAACCAGGCAGGGTTGCGAAAGCATTTCTCACAGCTTAAGGGAGAACACTGTAGGAAAAATCTTAGAGGAAACTGGTTCTCCCAAGGAGTTGTTGCTAATTGGAACTCATTGCCTGAGTTTGTGGTGTCAAGTAAAACTACTGATCAAATCAAACTAGAAATGGATAGTTATTATGCAGAGAGTCGTTACATGTTTTTGCCTTAGGAGGTGCAGGTCTATAAAGACTAATGCTAATTCAACCTGAATATAATCTCATGAATCTTATGAAGACCCATGGCAGCATGGTTTCATGGGGGGGCGGTTATGTCAAAAGAATCTGATGGATTGTTTTGACTGGGTGACAAAAACGTTACATCAGGGTGGAGCGGTAGATGTGGCTTACAAAAGTTTCAGTAAGGCTTTCAACACCATTCCAAATCACAGACTAGTAAGCAAGGTGGGTTGCTTAGGAGTGGGTCCAAAATGTGATAGTGTGGGTCCAAAACATGGTAAACTGGGTAAGACATTGACTAGAGGATAGGTGACAGAGGGTGGTGGTGAATGGAGTTCACTCCAGTGAAGGGAGTGTGACAAGCATGTTGCCTCAGGGATCAGTGCTGGGACTGGTTCCGTTTAATGTCCTTATAAGTGATACTGCAGAGGAACTGGAAGGGAAGGTCTGCTTCTTGTAGATGACATCAAAATCTGCAATAGGGTGGACAGTCTAGGGGAGTGGAAAGGATGAGCAAAGACCTGAGAAAACTAGAGGAGTTGTCTAGGATATGACAGTAGAGCTTCAATGCAAAAAAGTGCAAAATAATGTACTCAGGGCAAAGAAACTCAGGAGGGAAAGAGTATATAATGGGGAAGTGATATTGACAACCACCAAGCAGGAAAGAGACCTGGGGTATTCATATCAGATACCTATGGTGATCAGGCAGTGCAACAAGGCAGTTTGGAGAGCCAGTGGGATGCTGGCATGAATAGAGAAGGCATTACCAGCAGAAAGAGGGAGGTGGTGTTACCTCTGTATAGATGTCTGGTAAGACCCCACCTAGAGTACTGTGTGCATTTCCAGAGACCACATCTCCAGAAGGACATAGACAGAGTGGAGGCTGTCCAGAGCAGAGCAACTAAAATGATGCAGGGTCTGCATAAAAAGCCCTATGAGAAAAGACTAAATGACCGCAATATGTTAACGCTGGAAAATAGGAGGGAGAGGATGGATATACTAGAGACCTTTAAGTACCTCACAGGGGTAAATAAGTTACAGCAGGGAAATATATTTTTCAGAAGAAAAGGAGCTCAAGAACAAAGGACCATACTATGAAGCTGGAAGGGGTAGATTCAGAAGAGGTGTTAGGAAGTATTTCATCACAGAGTGGTGGATTCCTGGAACAATCTTCCAGTGGAGGTGGTGGGGGAGAAGACAATAGCAGGGTTCAATAGCGCATGGAATAAGCAAAAGGACATCATAGTGAAAAGGAAGGGGGGAGGCAGAAAAAGTGGTAGATCAAGAATGGTCTGAAGTAACAATGTACTGTAGATAGGAAAACAAGGGCAGACTGGGTGGGCCAAGCGCTCTATATCTGTCGCCAAATCCTATGCCTATGTTTCTAAATTGCTATGTACTGAAGGCCCAGTCCACAAAATGGAATGTGTCTCCTTCATATGTGTGAAGGGGCTTTTGCACCCATGGGGTGCCCTCATCATACATACGAAACACCTCATAGCAACCTGAAAAGCCATGCATACCCCATCCTAATGCCAAACATGGCACTCTGCACATGGCCAGGATGGGGCCAGATGTACTTGACATCACGTTGGAAGAAATCTTCACTGTGCAGTGAGCTGGCAGTATGGGCACAAGCAACATGCCCCATGCCATGCCATGCCATGCCATGCCACAGTGCTTATACTACCCTTTGCTGGAAGCAGGTTACCTTTGTGGGACTGATCAACCTCCTCCATCAAACCCCTAGCACTCTAAGCTATGGTGAGGGGTGGGGGCCAATGACACATCTGGGCTAGCGTTTGTAACATAAATGGGGTACTGTTAAAGAAATACACCAGTCCTTGGAGGGCTGCCATATCCCATAATCCCCTGCTACATGTGGTGCACACAATTCAATGTGGAGCCGAACCAGGCATCCAAATGGATGTCTAGTGTACAGCACAACTCAGTCCCAGGACAACCTCCAACCCCCACAGGTATCTCCTGTACAGAGCAGCAGGTGGGGCTGTGGATGCTGTCCGGTGAAGAGATGCACTTGCAAGTTTGGTTACAGTGAATCCAGCCAGGATACAATGCAGAACCTTGCAGTATTACTGCAAGGGAATAGTGTCATTCAGTGGCTGTTAAGCCCTTTTGTCATGTACTATTTTATGATACCTAGCCAGGGAGGTCCTCCTCCCTATGCTCTGCTATGGGCTAGTAACCTTTGCCCCACTACCTAAATCTAGCCTCCTGAAATGGGACACTGCCTAAACAACACCTGCCGCTTCGCGCTTTCCACCCCTCCCCTCACACACCGCTGTGATCTCTACACACGCCTGGAGTGGCTCTCTCTAGAGAAGTACCGCACCTTCGTACTTGGGAACTTCATCGACAACATTGTCAGATCGGCTACCCCTTCAGCCCTCGCCCTTTCCCTCAATCCTGGCACCCCATCCTACCATCTTAGGTTGAGGGCAGCACTGGATTGCCTGGTTCCTAGAAACCGCTCCCTTACGGGGGATCGGACCTTCACCACCTATGCCCAAAAAATTTGGAACTCGCTTCCAGCCCTCACCCGGTCCTCCCCTTCCCATCCCCACTTCAAAGCCTCCCTTTGGAACTTCCTGAAATTATCTTCCACATGTCCCTGTACCTCGTAGTACACTAGCAACTGGTATGTTGGGGTGTCTTAGCATCCACTGCACTTACCCTCCAGTATTGGTAGTGAAACCAGTACTGGACATCCTCTCACCATGCTCTCTCCCTGCCCCTCCCTCCCTAAGGGTTCACCCGACCATCTAGACACCTCCTCCCCACCCCGTTCAACTCCCCCTTTGTCTTTGCCCCCCCCCCGCTGGCACTTACTTCTGTTTGCACTAATTGTACCAGTTATGTATTTTGCTGCTCACTGCCGTGCTCACCCTGTATGTTCCACAGTTGTATTTATCATGTGCTAATCGTCTCTAATGCTGTTTTGTTACCTATTCATTCCTGGTTATGTCTGTTATCTTCTTGTATGTAAAATCTGACTTATACTGTCAGCTGCCTATCCAATTCCTGTTAAGCCTATTGTCTCACTGAATGTAAATTGACTCCTTCACTGTTCTTGTATGCTTCTACCTATGTAACCCTCCCGGGTCGCATCTGAAAATAGGCACTCGGCTGTCTAGTGTGCTTTACTCGGTTAACAAAAGCAAATAAATAAATAATAAATAAATAAATAATTTACTAAAAGCTACTGTATTGGATCCTGGCTGGCTCTGCTGTAGACATCTGGAATCTGACATATCCCAGTCTGATCTGTGATTCAAGCCCTTGATAGTTTCTGCACAAATATCACCTCATTTACTTTAGATGTAGCACTCAATTTATGCAGGCTTTAGAGGGAGGGGCAGTGAGCAGCAGTTACTAAATTACAAGTTGCATAAATTATAATATTTCCTGATAGTTATGTCAAGTGGCACATTTACAGAAATAGGCAAAAAGGCAGCTATCTGAAGAGTTTCTGCTGGTGCCTTGACATAAACAAGTAAGCGTTGCAACAAAAGTCTGGCCACTCAGCAAAATGAGGTAAAAAGATCTCTAAGCTAGGTCTCATTAACAAACATTGGGGTGCAGCTATTTTGTAATAAAACGTTTCTTAATGAGACCTAGCTTAGAGGTCTTTTTTCCTCATTTTGCTGAGTGGTCAGACGTTTTTGTTGCAACATTTACAGAAATAGGTTATTGCATTTAAACAAGAAAACTGAGCAAATGGGTAATGCTGGTAGCCACCTTGTGTTAGTTTACTATCCATGGCACTGTGTTAGTTTACTATCCATGGCACTCCAGACATTACCTCATGGGTTATAGCCCACCTGATAGGCTAGTGATGCACATATGACCCAGGATCAAATTTTGCAGTATACTCTGGTCCCTGTAGTCCCTGTTCTTCAGTTCTTTCTTTGCACCTGAGAAGGCTGGTGACACACCAGGAGTTCCCTTTGTGTCCAAGAACCTGAAGGAAGGCCTATTGAATCTGAATCACAGAAATCCATGTTTTCTGTTGAAACTTTCCCTGCTGCTAATTGTTGGATTGTTTACCACTCTTGTTCATCCTGTTCTGTAATCAGATTGTTGCTAGATGGCTTAGTTAAATGAACTTGTTTAACTTGGCTTCTGGCTCTGCCTATTTGGCCTTTAATGAGTTTCTAGTCCTTTTTAGTCAGTGAGGTTCCTTAACTTTTGTGCGCTTTACAAGCTGTATCATCATTTTAATACTCTATTTAATGTTTACTTTACTGCTTATTTACTAACTTAGTGCAGTGTGTTAGTTTTATACTGCTTAGTCAACAGAGAAAGTTGTTCTTGATCTCTATAGCCAGTAACTTAGTCAGACTGGACTGCTTTTTATGTTGATTGCACACAAGTGCAAGAAACATATTGTAGCAACTTTTGCAAGAAGCAGGTTGTGGAGGCACAGCACTGTTGCGACCAATGCCTCCACAGCTTTTAAAGGCTTGGCCTGTTGTCCCCAATGGTGTGGCAAGCTGCTGCTGACACTAGTTCAGCCAGCATGCCACAACCTTCTAAAGTTTTAGCTGCTGCAATCAGGGGCATCCTCGTCATTACAGCGTCATGCGCTGCAATGAGTAAGTGATCCCTCTTGCAGGGCTGTTGCTGACGGGGAGCCCAGTCCCCATCAGCTTGTCCCCCCCATTTCTTGTGTGCCGAGGGGGGTGCCCAGCTCCCCTCGGCTTATGTCACCCCTCCTTCTGTGTTTGCCGGCAGGGGTGCCCAATCCTGTCGTCATATCCCCCCATTTCTTGTGTGCCGGGGGGTACCCAATCCCCATCAGTTCCAGTGCCCCCTACCCCAAAACACACAGGTGGCATGCTGAGTCCACCCAGCATGCCAAAAATTCTATAAAAAAATGTCCTCGATGTCTTTTTTTTGTACTCCTAAAAAGAAGAAAACGGTCCCTCGCTGTCTGCGCCACCTTCTCGCAACCTGCATCCTCCCACTGCGTACCCCACCTCCCCTTAACCCCATACTTACCTCTGGAGCCCGGTGTGACTATCTTCGGTGAACCAGGAACACGTCTGCACTCTTCAAAGCCAACCGTGAACTGATGAAATGCCGGTAAGCTGTATAATGGAATAAATAGTTTTTTTTTTCACTTTGATATATATCTCAGTCATTTTTGTGAATTTTGGCATCAAATTTTCAAGATGGTGTTTTTGGGACTCCTCCTCATGAATTCTGCCACTGTCATGGTGTTAATCGGCCCCAAAAGGTGATTTCATGGTCACTGCACGGAATCACCTTTTGGGACTGATTAATGAAATGACAGTGCCAGTGTTCATGAGGTGGGCTCTCAAAAAGTGTATGTTGCAAATTTGTTGGAAAAAATCCAAAAAATGACTGTTTTACAAGCGTGTGTTGCGCAATTGCTACGCACGCTTGTAACTATGTGAATTTGCAATATTTTCACGCAAGATTTTCAACATTGGCATTTTTACACACCTCCTTGTGCACAGCACAGCTGTTATTTTTCACATCCTGTCCAAAATGTGTTTTTGCACTTCCAGCACAGAATAGCACTGTCACTGTGGGAAATCAGTGTTCGGGACAGATTATGAAAATGACAGTGACACTGTTCATTAGCAGAGGTCCTAAAATTCCTATGTTGAAAATTTGATGATGAAAGTCCATAAAATTAGTGTGCTATGAACGTGTGTTGTGCAGTTTCCATGCACGCCCGTACCTTCGCAACTTTGCAATATTTTCACTCCAGATTTTCAACATTGCCATTTTTCCACACCTCCTTATGAACAATGCAGCTGTAATTTTTCACATCCTGACCGAAATGTGTTTTCGCTCTTCTGATGCACAATAGCTCGGTTGCTGTGGGAAATCAATGTTTGGGACACACTAAGAAAACCACACTGACACTGTTCATGAGCAGAGGTCCCAGAATGCCTATGTTGAAAATTTGGTGATAAGATTCCATAAAATGACTGTGTTACGAGCGTGCATTGGGCAGTTTCCACACACCCTTGTAACTTCGCAAATTAGTAATATTTTCATGCCACATTTTCAACATTGTCATTTTTCCACACCTCCTTATGAACAGTATAGCTGTCATTTTCCACATCCTGGCTGAAGTGTGTTTTCACACTTCCAATTCAGAATACTGCAGTCGCTGTCGGAAATCAGTGTTTGGGACAGATTAGGATCGAGCGAGTGAGGGGGTGGGAGTGACCAAGCTCAGCTGAGCTCTGTCGGGACTGCTGCAGATTTCTTTGTTGGCAGGAAAAGGCGGCAATGCAGGCAGGAGCCCAGTAAAAAGGGCAGCTTGCAGCAGCAGGAGAAACAGAATGAACGAGTGAGAGAGGGGGAGTGAGTAAGTGAGCTCAAAGGAGCTCTATCGTGACTGCTGCAGATTTCTTTGTGGGCAGAAGAAGGCGGAAACGCAGGCAGGAGTCCGGTACAAAAGGCCAGCCTGCAGCACTGGCAGAAACGGAACAAGTGAGTGAGAGAAGGGGAGAGAGCAAGCTCAGAGTAGCTCTGTCAAGACTGCTGCAGATTTCTTTGTGGCAGAAAAAGGCACCAACAGAGGCAGAAGCCAAGTACAAAACAGCAGACTGCAGTGCCAGGAGAAACAGAATGAGTGAGTGAGACAGGTGGAGTGAGCAACCTCAATGGAGTTCTGTTGGGACAGCTGTGGATTTCTTTGTGGGCAGAAAAAGGTGCCAATGCATGCAGGGGGCCCAGTACAAAAGGGCTGCCTGCAGCAGTGGGAGAAACAGAATGAACAAGTGAGAGAGGGGGAGTGAGTGAACAAGTTCAATGGAGCTCTATCGTGACTGCTGCAGATTTCTTTGTGGGCAGAAGAAGGCAGCAACACAGGCAGAAGCCCAGTACAAAAGGCTAGCCAGCAGTGCTGGCAGAAATGGAATGAGTGAGTGAGAGAGAGGGAGTGAGCGAACTCAATGAAGCTGTCTGGGGACTGTTGCAGATTTCTTTGTGGGCGGAAAAGGTGCCAACGTAGGCAGGAGCCCAGTACAAAAGGGCAGCCTGCAGCAGCAGTAGACAGAGAATGAGCATGTGAGGGAGGGGGAGGGAGTGAGCTCAATGGAGCTCTATTGGGACTGCTGCAGATTTCTTTGTGGGCAGAAAAAGGCACCAACAGAGGCAGAAGCCCAATACAAAGGGCAGCCTGCGGGGCTGGGAGACACAGAACGAGCGAGTGAGGGAGGGGGAGTGAGTGAGCTCAACGGAGCTCTGTTGGGACTTCTGCAGATTTCTTTGAGGGCAGAAAAAGGCAGCAATGCATGCAGGGGCCCAGTAAAAAAGGGCAGCCTGCAGCGACAGAAGAAACAGAATGAGTGACTGAGAGGGGGGGAGTGAGCTCAATGGAGCTCTATCATGCCTGCTACAGATTTCTTTGTGGGCAGAAAAGGGCGGCAACGCAGGCAGGAACCCAGTACAAAAGGCCAGCCTGCAGCGCCGGCAGAAATGGAACAAGCGAGTGAGAGAGGGGGAGTGATCGAGCTCAACAGAGCTGTGTCGGGACTGCTGCAGATTTCTTTGTGGGCAGAAAAAGGCAGCAATTCATTCAGGGGCCCAGTATAAAAGGGCAGCCTGCAGCAGTGGAAGAAACAGAATGAGCGAGTGAGAGAGGGGGAGGGAGTGAGCGAGCTCAACAGAGTTCTATTGTGACTGCTGCAGATTTCTTTATGGGCAGAAGAAGGTGCAACGCAGGCAGGAGCCCAGTACAAAAGAGCAGCCTGGAGTGGTGGCAGAAATGGGACGAGCGAGTAAGAACAGGGAATGAGCGAGCTCAACGGAGCTCTGTTGGGACTGCTGCAGATTTGTTTGTGGGCAGAAAAAGGTGCCAACAGAGGCAGGAGCCCAGTACTAAAGGGCAGCCTGCAGCACCAGGAGAAACAGAATGAGCGAGTGAGAGAGGTGGCGTGAGCGGCCTCAACAGAGCTCTATCGTAACTGCTGTGGATTTCTTTGTGGGCAGAAAAAAGCAACAATGCAGGCAGGGGCCCAGTACAAAAGGCCAGCCTGTAGTGCTGGCAGAAACAGAATGAGCTAGTGAGAGAGGGGGAGTGAGCGAACTTAACGGAGGTCTATAGTGACTGCTGCGGATTTCTTTGTGGGCAGGAAAAGGCAGCAACCCAGGCAGGAGCCCAGCACAAAAGACCAGCCTGCAGCATTGGTAGAAACGGAACAAGTGGGTGACAGAGGGTGAGTGAGCAACCTCAACAGAGCTGTGTCATGACTGCTGCAGATCTCTTTGTGGGCAGAAAAAGCTGCCAACGCAGGCAGGAACCAGTACAAAAGGCAGCCTGCAGCAGCAGGAGACACAGAACAAGTGAGTGAGGGAGGGAGAGAGAGTGAGTGAGCTCACTAGAGCTCTGTTGGGACTGCTGCGGATTTCTTTGTGGGCAGAAAAAGGCAGCAATGCATGTAGGGGTCCAGTACAAAAGGGCATCCTGCAGCAGCGGGTGAAACAGAATGAACAAGTGAGAGAGGGGGAGTGAGTGAGCGAGCTCAACGGAGTTCTATCGTGACTGCTGCAAATTTCTTTGTGGGCAGAAGAAGGCGGCAATGCAGGCAGGGGGCCCAGTACAAAAGGGCAGCCTGCAGTGCCAGGAGAAACAGAATAAGTGAGTGAGACAGGCACAGTCAGCAACCTCAACGGAGCTCAGTTGGGACAGCTGTGGATTTCTTTGTGGGCAGAAAAAGGTGCCAACGTAGGTAGGAGCCCAGTACAAAAGGGCAGCCTGCAGCAGCAGGAGACACAGAATGAGTGAGTGAGGGAGGGGGAGTGAGTGAGCTCAATTGAGCTCTGTTGGGACTGCTGCAGATTTCTTTGTGGGCAGAAAAAGGCACCAAGAGAGGCAGAAGCCCAGTACAAAGGGCAGCCTGCAGTGCCGGGAGACACAGAATGAGCAAGTGAGGGAGGGAGGGAAAGAGAGTGAGTGAGCTCAACGGAGCTCTGTTGGGACTGCTGCAGATTTCTTTGAGGGCAGAAAAAGGTGCCAATGCATGCAGGGGCCCCAGTACAAATGGGCCACCTGCATCAGTGGGAGAAACAGAACGAACAAGTGAGAGAGGGGGAGTGAGTGAGCAAGCTCAATGGAGCTCTATCATGACTGCTGCAGATTTCTTTGTGGGCAGAAGAAGGTGGTGACAAAGGCAGGAGCCCAGTACAAAAGGCTAGCCAGCAGCGCTGGCAGAAATGGAATGAGTGAGTGAGAGAGGGGCAGTGAGCGAGCTCAACGGAGCTGTCTCGGGACTGCTGCAGATTTCTTTGTGGGCAGAGAAAGGTGCCAACATAGGCAGAAGCCCAGTACAAAAAGACAGCCTGCAGCAACAGGAGATACAGAATGAGTGAGTGAGGGAGGGTGAGTGAGCTCAATGGAGCTCTGTTGGGACTGCTGCGGATTTCTTTGTGGGCAGAAAAAGGCAACAATGCACCCAGGGGCTCAGTACAAAAGAGCAGCCTGCAGTGCTGGCAGAAACGGAACTAACGAGTGACAGAGGGGCAGTGAGCAAGCTCAACGGACCTGTGTCGGGACTACTGCAGATTTCTTTGTGGGCAGAAAAAGCCACCAACAGAGGCAGGAGCCCAGTACAAAAGGTCATACTACAGCGCCAGGAGAAACAGAATGAGCAAGTCAGAGAAGGGCAGTGACCTACCTCAACGGAGCTCTGTTGGGACAGCTGCAGATTTCTTTGTGGATGGAAAAGGGTACCAATGCAGGCAGGAGCCCAGTACTAAACAGCAGCCTGCAGCACTAGGAGAAACACAATGAGCGACTGACAGAGGACCACAGAGCAAGCTCAATGGACCAACATAATCAACATTCAGCATTGACAAATGCTTGTTGTAAAAGGATTACTTTTTTTTGTTTAATGGCTAAGCTGCATCCTCATTGTGCCCTCCTCTGGGAGGGTTATGTTATTGTGTCACACATGCTGGTGCTACACTTAAACCGTGTGCTCCTCTCATATCCATTTGTTCTGTTTTTTGTTGTTCTGTATGCAGCTCCTCCCTCTCAAGCGAGGAACTGCACTAAACCTTGAGCTGAAAATGCCTCTTTCAGGGGATTGGAGAGAGTCACATGGATGGAACGATTACTCCTGTCTCACTGCTTCCCCTCTCTAAACTCACCTGCGCTTGATCTAAGGTGGCTCTCCCCTCTGAAGTGGAGACTGCATGGCACAGCGCCCTTTCATCCTGGCTCATGCTACCCCCTACGCAGCAGATAGCACAAGTCGCACATGCCACAAGGAAATATTTTACAGGATTGGGCCCCTACTCTAGCAGTCACTCCATTCCTCGCCAAGAGCATTTTCCTTGTTCTCTTAAGCCCCATTCCCTCTGGCCCCTTCATGCAGCAGCCTAGAGGGGTCCAGGGCCATTATCCAACAAGGGCACAACAGGCCTTCATGGTCTCAGATCCCTCCCTTAGCGACCTGCAACCACACTATTCCGGCCATTCAGAATTTTTTCTTTAGGGAGATGTTGCAACTCTCCCCTGATGGGAAGGGGAAAACAAGAGGCCACTAGGAATCTCTGGCCCTTTTTTTGGACTACTCCCTTCGATGGGTGGGTGCCATTTTGGTGATCTCTCTCTCTCTTAGCCTTCATTTTGAAACAACCGTGGGTCCGTGCATGCGCAGTTACTACAGTGGCCATTCTGGTAGATCTTTTTAAAGAACAACACAGAAATATCCACAAGACTTGGCTGTTGCAGTCCCCTACACAATTGTCTTGGAGGGAAAAGTTCTCGAGTAACACATGGGGGGAATACAAATTATATAATTCCCTCCTAACATTTACTAACCATCTCATGATAACAAGGGAAATATAACTAAGACCACTACTCATGCTCATATTTCTGAGAATACGATTGTGCCATACAGTGATACATCCCTGCTTAGTGGGAAATGTATACTCAGGCCTCCATTGAACAGTATATTTGTCTGATCCCTGGGTTCCGTATTAATTCTGCCTTTCACCCATCTTTTCAGATGGTGAAGGCCAAGAAATGCACATCTTGCTCTGCCACTCTCTTGCCCCACAACACTGGGCCTCAATGTCCTGCTTACCTACATGATGATGAGGAATCATCCAGGGAGCAATTGCATACAGCCAGTTCAGACAACCAGGGTCCTAGCACAGTAGGATGAATGAATCCAGGGGCACTACTCATCTAGTCCCAACAGGCCATGATGGCCATGATGAAGAGCCAACAGAATTTTATGCTCTAGGTTATGGAGAAGCTGGAAGACCTGTTGAAGGCAAAACCAACTGCACCATCTGGTCCTGCACCAGCACCAGAACTCTCCAGATCTCCTCAACCAGACAACCCTGATAACAGCACCCCAGATCCAGCAGGTGATGATGAATCTGGTGAGGCAGCGGATCATGAGGAGGACCTGGAGTCCAAAGAGGGGGAAACGGAAAATTGCCCAAACAGCTCCTTCTTTAACTTCCAAACTCTGTTCATTTGATCTGGTACCAGGCTTACTGAAAGCAATAAAGTCCACAATGGGGTTCGAACTAGAAACACCAAAACCAAAATGTAAACTTAACCCCATGATTCAGCAAAGCCTAAAGATTAAGGACGCCTTCCCAAGTTGTCCTGCTATTGATGATATCTTTACCATATAGTGGGAATCAAAAGAACCAGGCCATCTGTCTAAGAAGAGAAATATGGACAGAATGTACCTGGTGCAAGAGGAAAAGGTAACGGTTTGGTACACTGCCCTGACCACTGACCCACAGAAATCAGCCATAAGCAAGAAGACGATCTTACCCAGCGGCATCATATCACTCAAGGACCCGACAGACAAGAAAATAGAAGACATACTTAAGAAGCTATTCGAGATCACAGGCGTGGCAGCTAGAGGTGCCATGACAGCAGTCTACTCCACAAGAGCACAAATTCGCTGGCTAGAGGAACTGCTAGAGCGATCCGAACCAAAGACCAGAAACTCTGAACTACTTGAATGTACCCTAGATACAGTCAAGTATCTGGGGGACATGGCGGTGGACACTCTTACGCTGGAAGCCAAAACTTCAGCTTTCACTAACAGAGCCAGGAAAACCTTATGGCTCAAACTTTGGGAGGCAGATAATGAGTCTAAAGCTCTGCTACAGAATCTGCCACTGAAGGGAAACCATGTCTTTGGCAATGGCCTCAAAAAATACCTCAAGCAAAAAGAGGAGGGAAAGGATCTGGCAAAAGACAAACATAGAACCACTTATCTCCCTTCTGCCCGGCATAGATTTTGAGGAAACAACAGATTCCAACAGAACCAAAAACAGAGCTATAGCCAAAATAACTCCTTTTGGAACAGAGGGCAAAGCAGCCAAACAACTACAGAAACTACTCTCTGGGAAACTATTCTGCCTGCAGGGCAAGAGGCTCCCGGTTCAGAGGCAGAAGAAGGGGAGGAAAGGCCAAGCAACAGTGACTATGACTCGAACTTCACTCCAGTGCCAGCCCAGATAGCGGATCACCCTCCAGTGGGGCAAAGACTGTCCTTATTTCACCAAAAATGGCAGCTAACCACCTCCGACAGATGGGTGCTGGAGGCAATCTCACAAGGTTATGCTACAGAGTTTTCAAAGAAGCCAGACACAAACAGACTTGTCCTGTCCCCCATATCAAAAAGAAGAGCCACAGTTCATCAGGTACATGACTTACTGAGAGGCCTCATACAAAACTGAGCCATTCAAACTGTACCAATCAAAGAGCTAGATACCGGAGTTTATTCAATTTTCTTCCTGGTGCCCAAGAAGAATGGAGACCTATTACCCATCTTAAACCTGAAATTTCTGAACAAATTTGTAGCACCTCAAAAATTCAAAATGGAAACAATCAGGTCCACACTACAGAGGGTACAGCTAGGTAACTACCCAACATCCATAGATTTGAAGGATGCATACCTCCATATCCCCATCAGGCTGAGCCACAGACGATTCATACATTTCCATGTGCTGGGCCAAAACTTCCAGTACCAAGCCCTGCCCTTCGGTTTCTCAGCAGCACCCAGAGTGTTCACAAAGGTGTCCATTGTCATTGCGGCTCACCTCCAGGAGCAAGGAGTGGACATCATACAATACTTGGACAACTGGCTGATATGCTCATGCAGCAGTTTACAGTCACTGAGGGACACAGAACTAGTGCTGAAAGCCTTAGCAGAACATGGGTGGGTAGTCAACCACACCAAAAGTCCACTACACCCATCCCAATGGATAGGATATCTAGGAGCAGAAATCAACACAGCCGAGGGAAGGGCAAGACCATCCTGCAAGTGGACAGAATTGATTGCCTCCTTAGCCCAGACACTCAGGTCTACCCCTCGGCCAACAATGGGTTAAGGCAGCTCAGGTCCTCAGATGCATGGCATTATGCATCGACCTAGTGCCCTGGGCCAGGTGGAACATGCATCTATAGCAGAACTGCATATTGGTGCAGGGCTCCCCATTGGAGGACAATCTGGGGAGAGCTATTCATCTACCAGACAGTCAGTTGGTCATTGAGGTGGTGAACCCACAGCCAACACCTCTCAAAGGGCTCTCCACTAGAGCTGAGATACGAGGCAATGATAGAGACCTACACCAGCCTCACAGGTTGGGGGGGAGCATGCCTGAACTATTCCATGGCCCAAGGCCGGTGGACAAGCTCTGAGTAAAAGTTGTCCATCAACATCCTGGAAATGAGAGCAGTGTATTACACGCTGCAGGCATTCCAGGGAGATATAATCGGTCAATCCATCTTGGTGAGATCAGACAACAGAGTCACAGTGGCTTATATAGCAAAGCAAGGTGGGACCAAAAGCAAAGGGATGATCAGAGAAGCCATGGGAGTATTATGGTGGGTTGAGGCCAATCTCACTCACATCCATGCCATCCACTTGGCATTCAAGCTGAATGTCAGAGTGGACTGGCTAAGCAGGCAACAAATCCACCCAGGGGAGCGGCAGTTACACCTGGACATTTTCTGGATGATACAAAGAAGGTGGAGACCCATCCCAATAGATCTGATGGCCTCCAAAGTGAACAATCAGGTCAGCTCTTACTTATCCAGGTACAGGGAGAAGCAGGCTCAAGGGGTGAACGCTCTCTCACAAGCTTGGATTCAGGACTGAGTATATGTTTTCCCACCAATTCCCTTGATCCCACAAGTTCGGGTGAAGATCCGGTTATCTCGGAGCCTTACCATACTCATAGCACTTACTAGTCCAGAAGGGCCTGGTTTGTGTCAGCCATGGCCATGACCCTGGGCAGATGGACTCTCCCATACTGGTGGGACATGCTCTTCCAGGGCCCAGTGATTCATCCAGCCCCAGGCACACTAAAATTCTTGGCCTGGCTCCAGAGAGGCAGAGACTGCTGAAGGCAGGTTACCATGACTCGATTATTTCAACCATCATGCAATCCAGGAGGCCATCCACCACTTCAACCTATGACAGGCAATGGAACATCTTTTCCAAGTGGTGTGAAAAGATGCTAGTCAATCCAATGGGAGTCGATATGTCCATGATACTCCTGTACCTACAGCAGGGCCTGGATAAGGGTTTGTTTCCCTCTTCCCTTTGGGTACAAGACTCAGCTATAAGAGCAGCCATAGGACAAATTGGACATACCCTACCAGGGGCTCTCACAGATGCTGTCCAAGTGCTTAAGGCAGCAGAAACCATTTGCCCTTGCAGATGAACAACAGTGGCTTCCTGGCATCTTCCACTGGTACTAGAGTACCTGAAGGGTCCACCTTTTGAACCTATACCGTAGGCTAAGCTCTACTGTTTGGGCCAAAAGACTTACTTTCTTGTGGCTATCTGCTCAGCTCGCAGAATCAGCAAACTGGGAGCTCTCTCCTCAAGGAGCCATACACCATATTCACCAAAAAGGGGGTCTCATTAACAACGGTCCCAGCTTTCTAGCCAAAAATCAGCTCCAACTTTCACAGGGAGCAACCAATAGAGCTTCCAACTTTCTATAAACAGTCACAACAAGGAAATACACAAGACTATCATCCCCTAGACTTGGGGAACACATTGGCTCTGTACATCGACAAGACCCAACTAATCCACAAGTCTGAGCGATTCTTTGCCATTGCTCAGGGCCATAGGCAAGGTATGGCAGCCTCAAAACAACCATCACCAGCTGGTTGAAAAAGACTATCCAGGATGCATACATGGCAAATGGTCTGACTCCGCCAGAGGTGAGAAAGGCTCACTCATCCAGAGCAGTGGCCCCTTCCTAGGCTGAAGAACATGTGTATCCACTAAAGACATATGCAGAATGGGAATGGTTGTTCTGCTACTTAAAGTAACCCATGATGCAATGTCTGGAGTGCCATGGATAGCAAACTAACACAATGGGTGTTTACTCACCTGGTAAACGTGATTGTGTTCGTTTGTATCCATGGCAATCCATGGCCTTTCCTTCAGAGCGATCACAGCAGAAAAACTCATGCTGCTGACAAGCAACAGTGGCTCTTGAGACTATAATCCCCTAATAATCAGTGACACATCAATGCTGGACTTGATAAATGATGTGATCACTCATAGAAACCATACAACACCATAAAGGTATATAGATACCGTTGATCACATTAGGTAACTGAGTTCTAGAATTGTAGTAATAGGTATTAAATAAGAGTGCATACTGTCTTAACTCTTGCATATCATCTTTCCTTCTATGTGGTTCAAAGCAAATGGGTGATCAAATTAACCACTATTTCAGCTATGGAAGAAGAACAGAACTGAAGAACAGTGACTACTGGGACCAGGGTATACTGCAGAATTTGATCCTGGGTCACATGTGCATCACTAGCCTATCAGGTGGGCTATAACCCATGAGGTAATGTCTGGAGTGCCATGGACACAAATTAACACAATTACCTTTACCAGGTGAGTAAATATCCATTATACAGGTTTATTTTATTATGCTAAAGCTTGTAAAATAACAGCCATCCATGATAACGGCAGCTGGGTTGTAACTAATATAGTAATTCCCCAGTACTAGTCTCTGATGATTGTTCCTAAACATTACACCTCATTTCCAACCCATTCAAAAAGGGTCAGATAGGATAATTACTGTGTCATAAAACTCCCTAGTCCAACATCTGATTTTCTCCATGTCAGATTTAGGAGAAACACTAGCTTTCCACAGCAAATAATATCACACTGTCTGCTGAGAAGACCACCATTTGCCAAAGGGGGGAGGGGATTCTGTGTTGTGCACAAAATACAGTATAATTTCATCCAAAGAGCAAGAAATAAAGAATAATGCATATTGAAGTGTGGTTAAGGAGGATATTATATATACCCAAGGTGTGCGATGCCCATAAACCTAGAGGGCAAAACCCGAGGGGTTTATCTGGGCATCATTCAAAGATGGTGTACATAAAATCTGAGTTCACACACTTCACCAGGTTTTATTTTTTATAGTTACTGGTTCTAGAAATAAAAGGGTTTTTTTTCCTTGTAGGCACAAGTTTGTGGAGTGTAGGTTTTCTTTGGGTTTAGTCTGTGGCAGTTTTTATTGATTTTTCTCTGACTTTCACTTGTAAACTGTGTCCAGCTTTCATTTCACTGAAGTACCGAGAATCCTGTCATTCATGTTGGCAGTTTCTGAAAGAGAGTGTGCGGACAGCCAGCATGAGGACAGACTGTTCTATAAGTGCTTGGATGCAGTTAGAGCTATTTTTATAAAGGTGGTTTATGGAACTCCATTATTCACATGTGTGAATAACAGAGTTTGTGAGGTTGTGCCAACAATTGATTATTGGCACTAACCAGTAAATATTTTGTCATTAAATAAAACTTGATTTGATTTGCAACTAATCTGTGCAGCTTTGACTTATATTGTTCCAAAGCTACTGTGCTGGAGGAGAAACTTGGAAGTGCTCCTGTCTGAGGAAAACTAAGACTGAAAGGTATTTTTTTTCCACTGCACATCGGGGTCACAACATGGACCTAGTAAATAGTGTTTGAGTACTTCATGTCAGGTATCAGCATGGCTCAGTTAGTAGCACATGGTAGGCAGCCCTGACCACGAAACTTCAAAAGTGACTGACACTACAGTGACTACAGTGAAACGTCACTGTAGTATTGGTGCTGGAACCTGGCACTGTCTTTCCGGGGTCTTGCACCCCCCAATCAGCTCTGACTCGGAATTGAGAATCTATAGTGGGGGGGGTGCAGGGGTGAAGCCCCCCCCACATGGGGGGTTCGGGCAGAAACCCCCCAAAGAAAACTTGTCCCCATGAGTGGAACTGCATGCCGATCACAAAATGCAGTCGACATGCTGGTTTCACTGTCTGGACATTCGAAAAGATTTTTGTCGATGACCAGCATAGATCTGTAGCACTTCTGCCTCTGAACCAGAAGGTTGTGGGTTCTTGTCCCACACCAGGATTGGACTTGCACCTAAAAAAACAATGGCATCTGAGTGCAGTGTTAGGGGGGTGCTGTACTGCTGGGGTGTGCCGTCCTTTGGATGAGATGTTAAACCAAGGTTCCTTCTACCCATCATGGTGCTATCCTGGTGAGTGTCCAGGTGGAAGTAAAAGAACCCAGGGCACTCTTCATAAAGAGTAGGGAACATTCCTGGTGTCCTGGACAACATTCCCCTTCCCATTACCCGGTTCATGCAATTGTCCTGGCTGTGTGTGGGTGCTGATGCGTGACATGGCTGCCACTACACGTTCAGTCACTTCACTACCAGTCTAGCATTGCTTGTAAAGTGCTTTGGGATACACTGTGTATGAAAAGCGCTATATAAATGCTGATTCTTCTTCTTCTTTACTTCAGAAAGGACTGAATAAAACTAGTTTTCACGTGTCATTTATAAACCAGAACTGGATCCCTACTTTTCCCAGGTTACTTACCAAACACTTAATTCTCTGTTCAGCATCCTTAACAGCATTTAATCTCTCTGGATACTTTTTCTGCTCTTCTTCAAGTGCGGTGAGCCTATTAATAAAACAGTTTGCACATTTGTTTATAAATTTCAATGTATCATGTGGTACTAATCAAACAGTTTTACTCTCTAGGTGCTTGTTTCATTCCTAATTTCTTTCCCATTATCTTAAATTATTCCCATTTCCCTTTTCCTTGAGCAAGGCTTCCTTCAGCTACACAGGGCACATGTACTGCTGGCAATGTGGGCTGAGACAGTACTGAAAGTCTGCCCACAGTGCTTCCTGCTTATGGTAAGGCACTCAAGCCCAGCAGTGCAGGACTCTGTATTTCCAACTCTCCTGATAAGCATTTTTCAGCTGTGTGAAGCAAATTGACCTGAATGGAGAGGACCTTTCCCTGGTTGGCTCCTAACTCTAATCTGATAATGCAGGGATTAAATTCCATAGACCATTTGTTAGCAATGTGCCTCACCAGTACTGCTATAGTTGCTAACTTTATTTCATGATTTTGTAAATGGGGTGAGGCTGTCAATCCCATATTTACTTATTTTTACCACCAGTGATAAATGACGGTACACTCACTAATGGCAAGCAGACCACACTCCCCTTTCTCCATGTCTGAAATTTATCGGTGAATCAGTCATTATCAGCTGACACCATGGCAAAATGGTGGCATGACTGAGCAGCTGGGAGTAATACCTTTAATTTTTTTTTTTTTTTTTATACTTGTAAATCCAGATGAGCAAGATTGCCGTTTTCATTGGAGACAAGTTCAACCTAAAAACACAATATTAAAATACAAACATACAACATAGGAACAAACTATACAATCAATGAAGTGCAAAGTGAGCAAATACATTATGTTTTTGAAGCAAGCCAATATTTTAACCTTTTCTTAAAGCAATGAATAAAACTACTCTCAACTATTGCTGACGGTATTTTGTTAAAGAAAGTTGGGGCTCTAAATAATAAAGATCTTTGCCCAAAATGGGTCTTAAGAAGTGGTATTTTAAAATTTAAATTAAACTGTGACCTAGTAGACAATACATTTGTTACCCTAGAAAACATTATAGAAGTAAATGGAGGAAGAAGATTGTATTTTACTTTGAATAAAATAAAGAACTCGGTTTTCAAAGGATAAAGAATGAGACTGTTTATACAAATCAACACAAGGGGCCGGATATTCAAACTGCACTATTTTGTGGCACAAGCCCTTGCGCTGCACAAAATAGTTGCGCTGGGGTGGGGCCGGAGCGATATTCAAAGGAGTTCGCTATTGAGCAACTCCTTTGAATATCACCCCAACCACAACCACTTTGCATGGCCAGTGGAACTTGCGCCACCACAGAAATAGGTCAGGTGGGCATTAAACTGCGGTGGTGCAAGTACCATTCGCCACCACTAATTCCGATATTCAAAAGGTGACATGCAAATAGGGCCATAATTCATGCAAGAGTGCAGGGGAGCCATTTGCATCTGTTTATAGCCCCATTTGCATGCCATTAGCATGCAGGTGCACCGTCCCAGGACCTGCTCTGGCACCCTGCCGAGCGGCAGCCATCGAGGACCGGCGTCCCCTGCAGCCGATCGTGGGCAAAAGGTAAAACATCCCCCACCCCCACTGGCGCGTCGCGGGCAAAAGCGTTAAACTCCCCGACTGGCCCGATGGCGGGCAAATCTGAAATAATCCCCCGCAGCCCGATCGCGGGCAGCAAAGTGTCCCCACTCCTCCCAAAGCGCATCCCTGGTGGTCAGTGGACGATAAGCCCGATCTGAGGCTGCAGAGTTTTCAACCCCTCCTCCGAGCGCGCCGCTGGTGGTCCAATGGACGATAAGCCCGATCGTGGGCTGCAGATATCTAAAACACCTCCCCAAGTAAACATCCTGGTGATCTGAGTGTCCCCACCCACCCACCCCAGCCCACCACCCCTCCCCCGCGGCGGCAGGCGGCAGCATTCCACCAGCCTGCCACCTGCCACCCGCCCGACTGACTGCCTGGTGGGGCTGCATGCCCGTGGTGCAGAGCAAGGCCAATGGGCGTGCAGCCCATACCATAAGGCAGTCAGATTTAATGAATGATGAATGAATTCATTCACAAACCTGAACTACCTTATGCGATACATGCTCCTGTCGAACATCCTACAGCTATGCAACACTGATCAGTGAAATGTGTGAGGCGCACTGGCAGGTGGGATGCTGCCACCCGCAGGCTGTGGGAGCCGAGAGGTGGTGGGGCTTCATAGGTGGGTGGGGGACACTAGACTCTGGCTATGTTTGCAGAAGTGTTTTGAATCAACAGCCAGTGATCGGGCTTATCGGTCCACTGGACCACCAGGGATGCGTCGAAGGGGGTTGAAACTCTGCAGCCCACGATTGGGCTTCTCACGTCCACTGGACCACCAGGGATGCGTCGGGAGGGGGGTTGTGATACTCTGCAGCCCACGATCGGGCTTATCGGTCCACTGGACCACCAGGATATGTTGGAAGGACACTTTGCCAGCGATCGGGCTGGTGGGGGTTATTTCAGCATTTGCCCGCGATCGGCCAGTGAGGGGGTTGGGGGATATTTTACTCTTTTGCCCACGATCGAGCTCTGGGGGCACAGGAGGGTCGAGGGCCAGCCACAGGTGGCACCTGCTATGTTGCACCCTGCACTGCGGCAGCTCACCTGTGGGTGGCCTCGACTTACTCCTTTTTTTGGGCTCAAGTTGTGCAGGCGCAGGTTGGGGTTGCGCCTGCACACTCTGCACACAACCACTGAATATCAGGCTGTGCAGTTTATGCATAGTTCCTCTCCTCCAGTTGCACATGCCTCATTTGCATTCTGCTGTTACTCAACATGTTTTCAGTGGCTGCAACTGCCTCCCTGCTGAATATCGCAGAATGGCACAATTTCGGACTTGTGCATGCGCAACCCTATTGCGCATGGCGCAACCCTTTTGAATATCTGAGCCAATGTGTTCGAAAAGGTAGGTCTAACCAAAATCTCAAAACTGAATGATACATTACTGTAAGTGAACTCAGGACATTGGTACATGGAGAGGTATATATTAATATTCCATACTCGAGTATTGAAAACAGAAAGCTATGAACTAATAGCTTTCTTGATTCAAGAGTCAAAAGAGATTTGGCTCGATAAAGAATACCCAATCTCTGATGGAGGGTCTTCCTAAGGTTCAGAATGTGTGGTTCAAAAGAAAACTGATTATCTAAGATTATACCTAAGTATTTAAAAACTGAAACAAATTCAATTCTATTACCTTTTCTATCAATAATTAAAGAGAAATCAGTAGATACATTTTTTTTCCTAGAAAAAAACATTACCTTTGTTTTTTGAGAGTTCAAAACCAGGTGACTTGATGATAACCAATCCTGCAGGTGATCAAAGTTAATCTATTGCCCGCCCTTGCCCTAAGGGTTAGAAAATTCTAAATTTGCATTCAGTGAAAGTGCAAAAATGCTTACTTCCACCTGCAGATTGGGTCTGTCAAAGTTTTGGGTCACTTCAAGTCAAATTGATCCTTCACTAAATTGATGAAAAGCACCTTTAGCCCATTCGCAGTGGCCAGGGCTAGCATCTCCTCCCCCACCCATCTTTCCACAGTCCACCCGCTAGCCATTCCCGCAGACTCTTTATTGTTAAAAAAATGATGGCTCCTGTCACCGTGCCAGCCAAGGAAACAGTTTTTTTTCTCTCACATAAAACAGTCTTGTAAGAAGTTATTTAAGTTCAGGTGAGGTTGGGGAGAAGTGTCACAGACCCTTTCTTGAAGCATGCTAAACCTTTGTAGTGAGGCCTTAAGCTATTTCAAATAAAGTATCAAAGTCAAACTTAAGCCAGGGAGCTGCATTGAAGGTGAACCAAATTTGCCAAAGGTCATATTCTCTTACCCTTAAAATTGCCCCCTCATCCTGACACACTTCTTGCAATATGCTGTGTGTTTTTGTTTGTCCATACAGGTCAAGGGTAGGCAGAGTGGGATTGCAGATGGGGGTATGGCTTTGTTCTTAAAGAGTGCCAGGTGGGGTAAGGGTGGTGGGAACTGACAGGGCACTAAGCATTTACATTGTTGACACCATACCAAGAAAAAGTGGTCAGAGAATCACTCATTTATTTTGCCCCGAGGGCTGAGGGAGGCTCGGGTTACAGGATTAGGTTTGGAAATACAGTGTCAGGTGATGGGGAGGCAGAATTTAAACTGACCCAGAGGTGGAAAAATCCTGTACATAATCTGTAAAGTACAGTAGGCTGTAAACGCAGTATAGTACTATAAACAGGCTGAAACAAACCAGGGGTGAAACAATGCTGTACACTGTCTGTGAAGCTGGCTATACTGCACAGGCAGCACAGTATCATACACAACCAGAAAGAGCCCAGACATGTCAGAATTAGGAAAGCAGTCTATAGCACACTGTAGTTTGGGCTGTAAAAGCAGTGTAGTACCATACACATAGAAACATACAATATGATGGCAGATAAGGACCGCTTGGCCCACCTAGTCTGCCCATTTCCCTACCTAATGGATAAGCTGCAGATCCTAGTTAACCAACAGTCTACTTCCTCCTACCCCCACTAGAATTGCCTTATATCTGTCCCATGCAATCTTGAATTCTCCCACTGTTTTTGACTCTATGACCTCCTCAGGAAGGCTGTTCCATGCATCTACAACCCTCTCTGTGAAGAAATACTTCCTCACATTACCTCTGAGCCGTCCCCCTTCTATCTTCAAATTGTGCCCCCCTTGTTCTTGCACATCTCTTTTTCTGAAACATGCTGCCCTCTTGGACTGTGTTGATTCCCTTGAGGTATTTGAAAGTTTCTATTAATTCCCCTTCCCCCTCATTTCCTCGATGCTTATCTCATGCTCCTTTAATCTTTCTTTATATGTCTTCTGGTGCAGACCCTGCACCATTTTGGTTGCCCTCCTCTGGACAGCCTCCACCCTGTCTATGTCTTTGTGGAGATGGGATCCCCAGAATTGTACACAGTACTCCAGATGTGGTCTTACCAACTGTTTGTACAGAAGGCCAACAACTTCCTGTTTTCTACTGGTGATGCCTCTTTCTATGCATCCCAGTATCCCCCAGTCCTCCTTACTGCCTTCTCACATTGCTTGCCCACCTTTAGGTCATCTGATATGACTACCCCAAGGTCCCTTTCCATTTTTATTGTTGTCAGTATCTCCTCCCCCATTTTATTCTCTTCCCCTGGGTTTTTGTTTCCCAGGTGCATTACTTTGCACTTCTTTGCATTGAATCCTAGCTGCCATACATTTGACCATTCCTCCAACCTTGCCAAGTCCCTTTTCATCCTTTCCACCCCACCTTGTGTATCAACCCTGTTGCAGATCTTTGTGTCATCTGCAAAGAGACATACTTTCCCTTCCAGTCTCTCTGCAACGTCACTTATAAAGACATTAAAAAGGACCGGCCCCAGTACTGAACCCTACAGTACCCCACTAGCAACTCCTCTTTCTTCACTGTGGACTCACAGATTAAAATGGGGGGGCTGACAAAATCCTATATCCAATCCTTAAAATTGGACAGTCTGCAAAGGCAATTTAATACTACAGTATACACAACTTGAAACAAACCAGTCATGGCAAAACCGATCCGAGAGATTGTATTTATCTCGGAAGCAGGAACGAGTGGTGCATTTAACACTTCCTCTCTGCATTTGCCATCTGCATATTTGGTGAGAGACTGTTGCCAGCTGTTGAAACTGACAGACTGGTCCACACTCAGTGAGAGACTGCTCCCTGTTTTACATCTATTTGACCTGCTGTGACTGTGTGGAGTGTGGTCTGCTCAGGCTTGAACTTTGCATTTACCAGCTGCATTGGGACTGTGTAAGAGACTGCCCCTTGTTTGAACTAAGCACCCACACTTTCTGTGGAACAGTATTCAGGACTATGGGGGAGTGTCTGGCCTGTAACGCTCCAAGGGAGACAGAGTCTGTCCCTTTAAATGCTCATGCCGCTAGCTCAGCTGGAGATCGTATTTATCTCAGAAGCTGGAACAAGCTGTGCATTTAACACTTCATCTTTGCATTTACCATTTGTATATTTAGTGAGAGACTGTTACAAGCTGTTGGAACTGCCAGATTGCACCACACTCAGTGAGCGACTGCTCCTTGTTTAACATCTATTTGACCTGCCGTGACTGTGTGGATTGTGGTCTGCTCACACTTGAACTTTTGCATTTACCAGCTGCATTGGGACGGTGTGAGAGACTGCCTCTTTTCTGAACTAAGCACCCACACTTTCTGAGGAACAGTATTCAGGGCTATGGAGGAGTGTCTGGCCCATGACACTCCGAAGGGGACAGAGTCTGTCCCCTTAAAATGCTTGTGCCACTCGCTCAGCATGAACATGAGTGGTGCAAACGCCACTCTGTATCAGAAAATCACAAAAGTCAGCTTGTTCCAGGGGTTAATGTACATTGTATGTTCTTAAGGTTAATGTTAGTTGTGTGCCGCTAAATCTTTTAGTGCAATTTAAGGGGAAGTTAATTTGGCCTCTGATATTTTATGTTTGGGAATACTATTAGTTTTAATTATGTTGTTTTACATGTTTTTTATACTTTAGCTTGGGTTCTGTTACAGGTGGTCAGGGAGAGAATTGGGGAGGTGATGCAAATTTTTATTTGTTTGATTTTAAGCCTTTTAATGCCTCAGTTGTTGCTCCCCTTTGGTTTAATGGTAGCTCCTTTCATTTCTCTGGGGATTTACCCTGGCACTGTTAGGGGCAGCTTATAGTTATTTGGCTACAGCCTGAATTTAAGAACACAAACAAGTATTTCCAGGGTTCTCTCGAGAGATGAAAGAAAGCGACTTAACAAATTGATGACTCGAAGATTATTGTTTTTTACTTTTATTAATTTCAGGGTCCGTTCACCCCATCCAGGTACTTGTGTTTCAAGTGATAGGGATGAGGTTAGACCCTCAGTCACTAATGTTCTTAAATTAGTTCACCTGAATGTGCAGAGCCTCACTGCAAAATGGGATATCTTGAATATTTGGGTTGAGCAATACAAATTTGATGTTATAACTCTTTCAGAAACTTGGATTAATGATAACATTTCTTCCACTGAGATTTCTTTGCCTGGTTATAGTTTATTTAGAAAGGATCACAGGGACTCTAGAAAAGGGGGTGGGGTACTCATTTATTTTAAATCCCACCTTAGTATCAGAGTGTAGGACCTTGTATATGCAAATTCTAATTGTGATATGTCAACCATTGACCTCATTCTGGGACAGCAAAAACATTTGAGCTTGAGCACAATCTATATACCTCCTGGCTACTTTAAAGATAGCTGACACACCAGCCCAGTGGCGCTGAAGGTTGAGGTGCTGGATGCCACACCTTGCGCTATGCTAGCGACCCAGGTTTGGGAATGGACCTGGGCCACTGGGGGTTGGCAGGGGAGAGGGAGGATCGAGGGTCTGATGACTGCTCTCCTCTCTCAGGAGTGGGTAATGGGGCTTGCATCACCCTGTAGTGGCTACTGGTGGAGGCCAGCAGCACTACAGTAGCATGCAAAATAGGGGAGGAGAGCGTGGCTGGTGTCAGCACTATGTGCTCGGATGCCATTGCACCACCAGCTCTCCATAAGGGAGAATAAAGGTGAAAAAATATGGAGGGTGATCTTTGTGACTGATGGTCGTGCCATTGCACCCCCAGAAGTGACCTGAGAGGGGCACATATCCAATGTGGTGAGAGCGATAATGGCTGGCCCATTGGGGGTACGGGTTTGTGTGGTCGGTGTATGACGAGGCCTGGTGGTACAGGGCAGATGGCCGGAGATCATGGGGGCCACTCTGCCAAGGAAGTAGAAAAGATAAATAATAAAAAAAATATATATATTTGGAATCAATTATAGAAGTTAAGAGTCCTTTGCCTCCCAATCGCGAATGGGTACTTATGGGTGATTTCAATAAAGATTGGGGCTCCAAGTTTAAGGAAAATGCACAGGAACTTTTTTAGAGCAAGGTCTCTTTCAGCTGATCTCTTATGTTGCCAGACATAACCCTAAAATGAGTAGTGGAACTATTCTAGATTGGTTATCGATTTCCTTTAATAATAAGATTACATCTGTTAGGGTTTTGCCTGATGCCACCGGTGATCATAGTCTAATTTATTGTGAATGGCCATCTGGGTTTAAACAGGGATTGCCCACTGTTATTGAATTTAGGAATTTTAATAAGTTTACTCTCAATAGAGTTATTCAGGTTTGTCAATGTGAGGATTGGTCTAGGCTAAACTCTATTAAGGATGGAGGCTCATTTTGGTAGCTTTTAGTAGCTTATTAACTTCTGTTTGTGATAAGGTTGCTCCTATTAGGTGGGTCAGGGTTAGAGCCAATAGGCAACAATGGATTACTCCAGACCTGTTGAAAGCATTTAGAGTTAGAGATAAGGCATGGAAGAAGTACAAGGCTTCTGGGGACAACTCTGCATTGCAGAATTATAAAATGTTACATAATAAGTGTAAAACACATACCAGGAGAGCAAAAATGCAATATTTTGTTTCCCTTCAAAGTAAATTTCTGGGTAACTCCAAACAGAGATGGAATGTCCTTAAAGATCTTTTAGGGTAAGGACCCAGAGACTCCTCTATTACACTGAAATTGGATGGCAAGTAATAAGTGAACCCCAACAAGTTGCTCAAGCCTTCAACACGTTTTTTGACAATCTAACTAACATCAGGCCTCCCATGTTTTCATCCTTAGTTGTTTCAGATTCCTAAAACCCTAGATTCTCTCAGTTTTCCTCTCAGGCTGTTTTGGCCACTGACAATTTAGAATCCCATCCCTTATTCCAGTTTAACAAGTTGTCCCCAGCTCAGTTTAGAGACTATATTCTAAAATTAAATCCCAAACCAAATTTAGTTACCAATAACATTTATTATCAACTGATTAAGGCTGGTGTTGATTTTTTGGCATCCCCACTGGCAACTTTGTTCAACCTTTCAATCCAAACTGGTTGCTTTCCAGCTACTTGGAAAAAGGCAACCATAAAGCCTATGCCAAAAGGGGGAAACTCCTTAATGGTTTCTAATTCCTGAGCAATTTCTTTCCTTGCTCCACTTTCGAAAGTTCTAGAAAGACATCATTCTGGATCAGCCAATAGAGTTCTTGGACAAACACTGTTTACTTTTTGAGGTACAACATGGTTTTAAGCAAAAACACAATACAGAGACAGCATTAGTGGGGTTCACTGGCCGCATATAGGGTGCCCTAGATAATGGGCATGCTGTTGCAGCCATATTTGTGGACCTCATCAAGGCTTTCAATCTGGTTGATTTCAATATACTTCACTCTGTTTGGATGAATTTTATTTCTCTATTTCAGTAATTTCTTGGTTTTCAAATTATTTGCTTCATATGAATCATTGTACTGTTATTAATGGTATTTCATCTAATTTTGTTGATACTCTTTGTGGGGTTCCTCAGGGTTCCATCCTGGGCCCTTTGATTTGTGCTCTTTTTATGAACTCTGCACCCTTAAGTTGTAGTAGCTCATTTATGTCTCTTATACGCTGATGATGCTATTTTGTATAGTATATACGATAATCAATCCTTAGCATTAAACAATGTTCAGGATGACTTTACAGCTTTGGATTCTATTTAGGTGTATGGTGCTGAATTAAAAAAAGACAAAGTTAATGATTATTTCCAGGCCCAGGATGGACCCCTTCCCATAAATGGCAACAGTGTTAGATCTTAAGGTAGGTATCATAGAAAGGGCTAATACATTTAAATAGCTTGGTGTTTATCTCGATTCACATTTATGTTTTGAGTTTCATATTAATTATTTATGTAAGATTCTACACTAACGATTAGGATTGTTATATAGGATAGGTCCATTTTTAACTAAGGACTCTAGAAAGTTACTGACTTATAGGTTTTTATTTAGTCTGTTAGATTATGGCATCAATATCTACACAGCCACTACAAACACATTACTTAATAGACCAAGAGTTACTTATAATACCATTTTGAGATTTCTTACTGGATCCCCTTTCAATACTCATTCTTGTGATTTGTACAAGAACTCTGGTTGTCTGTCTTTACCTAAGAGGATTTTCTTTAAATTTTCAATATTTATGTTTAAGCAAGTTTTGAATATACCAACATACTAAAATGCCAGCAGAATAGGCCTAACGGTCTTTCGCGTCTGCTCGTTTGGTCAGCCCCCACCCTGGGAGCTGACCTTGCTGCCCTCCTCGCCTTCTGTGGCTTCTCCCTTTCCAGTTCTGGATATTCTCACTGCATTGGATTTTGCTTCCAGAACCCTTCCCCTGTACCTGTCCGACCCCCTCTTGAACCCCTCCACCGTCTCTGCCTCCACCAGCCCCCTAGGCGGCACATTCCATGGCTCCACCACCCTCTCAGTGAAGTAGCACCTCCTCCTTTCTCCCCTGAATCTTCCCCCCTCCAGCTTCCACCCATGCCTCTAGTAGCCCCTCCTCCTTCCTTGAAGCACCCTGACTGTTTCCTCCCTATTTACCCCTTCATGTACCTGAAGACCTCTATCATGTCCCCCCATTCCCTTCTCTCTTCCAATATGTACATATTTAGCTCTTCGAGACTCTCCTCATAGGTCCTGTCCCCCAAGCCCCAAATCATTTTGGTTGCCCTCCTCTGGACCCTCTCCAGGAGTCTAATGTCCCTCTTCGAGTGTGGCCTCCAAAACTGCATGCAGTACTAGAGGTGCGGCCTCACCAAGCAGTTATACAGAGGGAGTATAACGTCCCTCCTTCTGGAGGTGATCCCCTAGCGATGCATCCCAGCATCCTGTTGGCCTTGGCTGCTGCCCTTCTACAGGTCTCCGAGTTGTTCATCTTGACATCCACCACCACCCCCAGGTGCCTGTCAGCCATCGAGACTTGTAGCATTTCCCCCCCCCCAGGGTGTACACTTGGCCCGGGTTTCT
This sequence comes from Neoceratodus forsteri, assembly GCA_016271365.2. NCBI lineage: Eukaryota > Metazoa > Chordata > Ceratodontiformes > Ceratodontidae > Neoceratodus > Neoceratodus forsteri. The sequence goes on along the minus strand of JADMNL010000035.1, from coordinate 22,743,633 downwards.
GGACCCCAGGTGCAGTACCTTGCATTTCCCTGCATTGAACCTCGGCTTCCACTTTCTAGACCATCTTTCCAGAGCCTCCAGGTCCCCCTGTAGGGCCACCTCTTCCATTTTTGCCTTTTTTCCCCAGAATCTCAAATTCACATGGTACACGTCTAAAAATAAATTGAATTTTGCAATACCTTGGTTTAGGAAATCTGTAGGTCAGAGGTCACTACTATTCACTGCCCTTACCTGTTTCAGTTCTTTTCCTTTTCATATAACAAATTGCACATCACTGTATAGTTTAAAAACATTATTACAGATATGGCTACTTGACAATGATAAATACAATTGTTTTTTGTGAATGTAATCATTTTTTGTGATACTTTGATGTTATTTCTATTTGTGATATAATTATTTATTTTAGTTGTTTAACCAGGATTAGCACACTTAGCTGAAAGCTTTTTTTAAAGGCGCGACCTGGAAGCACAGGGAAGTTAAATGACTTGCTCAGGGTCACACGGTATGTAAGTGGAAGCTGTGGGATTCAAATCCAGGTCTGGTCTGCTGGATGTTACCAGATTTGCAGTTCAGAGCTTTAAACCACTGCGCTATACTGCCTCCCTAACTATTTGTACTTGTTATATGTCTATATCATTCTCAAGTTCTGTATATACAGTATGTTAACCTATCGCATATGAAAATGGGCAGACATGCTCATCATGCTAACAAGTATAAAAATAGAGAAAAAAAACTGTACACAACCCATAAAGGTTGGTAGGCTGCAAAGGCAGTGTAGTAATATGCACAACTTGAAACAACCCACTGGTGACACCGTGTTGCACATAATCCTAATAGTACAGTAGGCTGACAAGGTAATATAATACCACACATTTATTGAAATGGCCCAGGGAGACACAGTGCTATACACAATCCAAAAAGATGAGTCAGCTGTAAAGATAATATAGTCCTATTTAGAATTTATTTTGTAAAAGCCTGTTTAAAAGGCAAGGTTCTGGATTTTCAAAGTGCATGCTGCAGGCACATGTATAAAATCTGCCCATGCCTGAAGAAGCCCAAATGGGCCAAATGGTAACACAGAAATACAAAATCACACATACATCCAAAATGCAAAGCATCGTGTGCTGTATATGCAAATCACCACAAAATATTATGCTGGATCAACTTTAAGCAGAACTGCATGGTGCACAAAGACATCTCACCCAGTCTGCAAAGGTTGCCAACAGAAGACACAGACACGTCTTTCATCCTACCAGGACTCATCAGTGTGCCTCATGTGTATGACACCCCGTGGAATGAACCAGCTACCCTAAGTTAGTCTGTCTGGGTTGTGTTGTGGTGAGCCCAACAAAAACAAAAAAACAAGATAAAACACAAAAAACCTTCGTGCGCAAGCATTGAGGCAAGGGTTACCCCAAAGGGCATTGGCCGGGAAGCCAAGTTTCAAAGAAATCTGAAATCACACACATGCCTATAATGCAAATCACCATAAAATATTATGCTTATTCAACTTTAAGCAGAAATGTATGGTGCCAAAAGGCCTCTCACACAGTCTGCAAAGGGTGCCAACAGAAGACACAGATGCGTGTTTCATCCTACCAGGACTCATAAGTGTGCCTCGTCTGTATGAAACCCCGTGGAATGAACCAGCTACCCTAAGTTAGTCTATCTGAGTTGTGTTGAGGTGAGCCTGATACAAACAAAAAATAAGCTAAAACACAAAGAACCATAGTGCACAAGCACTGATGCAAGGGTTATCCCAAAGGGCACTGGCCAGGAAGCCAAGTTTCAAAGAAATCCAAAATCACACATACACCTATAATGCAAAGCATCTTGGGCTGTATTTGCAAATCACCACAAAATATTATGCTGATTCAGCTTTAATCAGAAATGCATGGTGCCAAAAGGCCTCTCACACAGTCTGCAAAGGGTGCCAACAGAAGACACAGATGCATGTTTCATTCTATCAGGACTCATCAGTGTGCCTCATCTGTATGACACCCCATGGAATGAATCACCTACCCAAAGTTGGTCTATCTGGCTTGGGTTGTTGTGGGCCCAATAAAACCAAAAAACAAGCTAAAACACAAAGAACCTTAGTGTATAAGCACTGAGACATGGGTTACCCCAAATGGCATTAGCTGGGAATCCAAGTTTCAAAGAAATACAAAATCACACATATACCCACAATGCAAAGCATCATGGACTGTATATGCAAATCACCACAAAATATTATGCTGGTTCAACTTTAAGCAGAAATGGATGGTGCCAAAAGGCCTCTTACACAGTCTGCAAAGAGTGCTAATAGAAGACACAGATGCATGTTTCATCCTACCAGGACTCATCAGTGTGCCTCATCTGTATGACACCTCAGTGGAATGAACCAACTACCCTAAGTTGGTCTATCTGTGTTGGGTTGTGGTGAGCACAATAAAAACAAAAAGACAAGCTAAGAAATGCAAAGAACCTTAGAGCACAAGTACTGAGGCAGGAGTTACCCCAAATGGCATTGGCTGGGAAGCCAAGTTTCAAAGAATTACAAAAATCACACATACGCCCATAATGCAAAGCATCTTGGGCTGTATATGCAAATCACCACAAAATATTATGAGAGGCCTTTTGACACCATGCTGTTCTGCTTAAAGTTGAACCAGCACAATATTTTGTGGTGATTTGCATGTACAGTCCACGAGGCTTTGCATTATGGGCAAATGTATGATTATGTATTTCTTTGAAACTTGGCTTTCAAAGCCAATGCCTTTCAGGGGGTAACTCTTGCCTCAGTGCTTGTGCACTAAGGTTCTTTGTGTTGTAAATGGTAACAGCCAGTTCTTAAAGAAGTGGCTTGTTTATGACCACAGGCCATGTTTTCTATTATACCATGGACAAAAAAAGAAAGCCCAAATCCTGTACGCTGATTGGCTGACTGGCACATTTCTGCCATGATAAATCCTATGAAAATACCCATGGCAAAAGTGCCAGTCAGCCGCAGTATGTGATTTCATCTGACCCCAGAAAATCAGCTCTGAAATTTGCCATATTGGCTACTTTTAAATCACAATGGAAAAGGTGGAGTTACTGTAATGGTAAAGTGGGAGTTCAAAAAAATGCAGCAGTGCATAAAAGGCTCCCCCCCCCCAAGGCTACTGTGCATACAAACAACCTTTCTTTTAAGGACTGCTTGTCCCAATAATTTCCACCTTAATGTTACTCGACTGCTCCGTACTGCCAACTCCTCCATGCTGTTTTGGTGGCAGCCTTAACAGAAATGTGTGACAGGTTCCACACTACATAATCTGACCTTGTGCCATCTCCAAGGAGCAAAAAACAGACCTCAGAAAAAAAAAGTTGTCTCTCTGGTCCAAGAGTAGAACAGAGCTTGGAAATGAGTACATTTATGGTGCGGCAACTGCATGCTGCCACGCATGCACACATTGCGTGAGAAATGGATACTGCTCCATAGCTTAAGGATCTCCCAAGCAGCAAGGAACTAATTGGTTTCTGGTGGAGCAATAACATTCATTTAAATACTGTAACTAAAACTACAAAGTGTTTCTATTTTGTTTTTTTTTTGTACTAAAAAAGTGGGCCACGATATAATCACAGTAAACCACTCAAGGGTGTGGGTTATGGGGGGATTTGCCATGGCTGGCCAGGATTTGACCACTCAGCCTGCAGCATCATGGCCACACCACACCACCTGTGGTAAATCCCCCATAACCCACACCCTCTTATGGTTTATTGCTTAAATACACTTTAAATATGACTAAGTTATGTCAGAATCTACAAGTGGAAATATATACAGGATATATAGAGGAAGCAGTATAGCGCAGTGGTTTAAGGCTCTGAGCTACAAGCCTGGAGACCTAGGTTAGAATCCCACAGCCCCCACTTGCACACTGTGTGACCCTGAGCAAGTCACTTAACTTCCTTGTGCTCCCAGGTAGCACCTGTAAACAAGCTTTCAGCTTAGTGTGTCTCTCCTGGTAAAAAATTAAGGTAAAAAAAAAAAGATCAGCACTGTGACAAGGACACCCGGTGACAAGGATAAAGATGACATATAGCATATCGATCTAGCTGACCATAAGAGGATCACTGTTGGGAGAAAATGCAGGAACGTCACTAGGAACACCTCAGCCATGCAGCTTGACAGCACTGTAGATATGGATCTTTTGAAAGTCCAAACTGCTGCATGCAGGACATATGGATTTGAAAATTCAGCTAATTTCTGGTCTATCAAATTCTTGTCAGCCTGCCTTTCAAAGGGATTTGCATACCCATGATGCCTTGCTCTGGGAATGTGGCTTTAGAGTGTGTGTATGGTCAGGAGACATTCCACAAAAAATAAACAATTTGCATATTTATTTTCTCCTAACAACCCTTAAATAACCCAAATACTGCTCTACCTGCAAACTGTCTCTCTAGAATACTCACACTGATTGTTATGAACACCTGATACAGCTGAAATATTAAATCTGACATGTTTCAGATTAGCTCTCATTGGAAAAAAAAATGCATACACTCTGCTGAAAAGCTGTGTTTGGTTTCTGTTGCTTTACTGGTTGCTAGTCTATCTACAAACTGACCTTGAGTCACTGCTTGGTTGTTTCGGGTTGCATTTTTTCCTTGTTGTAACTTTTAATGTATTTTTTACTGTTTGAATATTTTTGCATTGTTTTAATTTTCATTAAAACAATTTTGACTCTATAAATAGTTCAGCAGAGGGGGGAATATGTTTAACTTTGAACATCCATTTCTAGGTTCTCACTCTCAGAGAGGTTGGGTGTGGATTTCCAGTCATTTCAATAGAGGGCTTTGCCCATGATTCAATGTGGGGGAATTTGACTCCTCCCACTCGACACATAAAAGCCAGCCTCTCCCAGCAACTACAAGGCAAAAAGTGGAGCAACACTGAAAACTGAATAAAAGACCTCATTGTTAAGTCTAGTTAAAAATATCTTTATTAGATGCAGATCAGCAGCACCCTCAGCCACCAATGTTTCACATCATACCCGACTCTTTTTCAAGGCATGGGTACCGTGGAACATAATCTATTTAAAGCCCACATTTAAAGTGCCAGTGCAGACATTCAAAAACAGTGCTTATATTCGTACATAAATAGATACAAACTATCTAGCACCCAAAAATATTGCACGATAAATATTGCACATAAACCTAAAGTAATACTAAGTTAATAGTAAACAAATGTGGGTGGAAGACGTAGCAGCAGTACACGAAAACACAATAAAACATTAAAAAAGATACAATTCCTAATCCAAAATGCAATAGGTCTAAATGTATAAACATTTATATATGTGAAGGCATATCTCTAACAATCTATTCCAACAACAGACATAACTCATTACATAAATGTGTTAACTTGCATTAATATTGGTGCCCAAAATAAAGTCCTCACTGTAGTTGCTGTCTACATCCCACCAAAAGACCCAGGGACTGGTCTCAAATCTGTGCTTGAATTTGTAAGATCACAGCCTCCTGGCACTGAGCTCCTTCTCCTTGGTGACTTTAATATCAATTGGCTCGCACATGATGTTGGGTCCCACAAGGATGCTATCTTATCAGCTAACCTAACGCAGATGGTAAGCTCCCCTACTAGGAAGAATTACAAATCGGGCACTAGCACCCTTCTAGATTGGGTCCTTGCCAGCCACCCAACCCACATAAATAACACCTCCGTCCTTCCGGACTCCCTCAGCGACCACTCCCCTGTTATCTGTACCTGGACAAATAAGTTCTGCAAGCCACTTCCAAAAACCATCTCAAGCAGAGTACTACCTTATGGCAATCTGACTCATCTCAAGGCCTATCTCAGATGGCAAGAATTTGTCCCCAATATACAATTCACAAGATGTTGACGCAGCCCTTGATTACTTCATCACTACTTTCAATGCCGCGTGCGACTCCTACGCACCAGTAAAAAAGCACATAATCAAAACTCTCTCCAATGCCTGGCTCACTGCTAAGCTTTTGGCCCAACTAAAAACAAGGGACCACCTCTGGGCAATAGCTAGAGCCACAGGCTCCCTGCCGGACATCCAAAGGTACAAACAGTCTCATAACTACTGCACTAAACAAATCCGAATGATGAAGAGTTCCTATTTCAAGGATGCCCTCACCAATACCTGGGGTGACGGGAGATCCTTCTGGGACAATATCAGAAATATCAGGGGTAAACAGTCCAAATCCTCTCCTACTCTACTGTCTGTTGATGGAGCCACTACACTAGACCCAATGGTCATGGCAAGGACCCTAAATGCAACTTTCACCGACCTTAGTAGGGTCCTCCTCCCGAACTTCTTTTTGGATACAGACCCCTCGGAACCAACTTCGCCTCCTGTTTCTCCAAATCAACCGCCCTTCCATCTCAAAAATGTTAGGACACATGAAGTCCGCAAATACATAAAAAAGGCTATCTCTAAGTCCAGAGCAAGCAGCGATACTATTGACCTTAAACTACTGTCCCTTACCCTGGAAGAGGTATTGCTCCCACTCACCAGAATTTTCAATCTCTCTCCCTCTGCCTTAGTCAATTCCCTAACAAATGGAAATCTGCAGTAATCACCCCGGTGTTCAAAAGTGGTGACAAGTCCTTACCTGGTAACTATCGACCAATATCGATACTCCCACCCCTCTCCAAGGCCCTTGAGCACATTGTGACAGACCAACTTACAGACTACCTGCAAAATTATAACATCCTCTGTGCACAGCAACATGGTTTCAGGCAAGGGCACAGCACATTGACCGCCCTCCTGGAATTCTCTGGAGCAATCCACAATGCTATGGACAAAGGATACCAAACTGGAGCTGTATTCATTGACCTAACAAAGGCATTTGACACTGTTCACCCTGGCTTGCTTGTTAAACAGCTGCAGGCTATTGGGCTCTCTCGGGGCTCTAGTGCCTGGGTAAAAAGTTACCTTGCCCAACACTCACAAAGAGTAAAAATCTCAGGAGTTCTCTCAGACTCAAATCCAGTTTTCTCAGGTGTTCCCCGGGGATCCATTTTGGGCCTTCTTCTCTTCAGCTTATTCCTAAACTCCCTCCCTCAATCTTGCCCAGAACAAATAATCCTCTATGTTGATGATGCCGTGATTCTCTCCTCCCATAAGGATCCAAAACCCTTACTCCTCAGCCTACAGCTTGCTTTCTCCAAGGTTGAGAACTGTTTTTTAGAGCACAAACTGGTCCTAAACCACAAAAAAACAAAATCCATGCTCTTCTCAAGCTCGCAAAACAAGAAAAAGCAAATTCTGCTTGCTATCAATACTTATGCAGGAAATACCCTCCAGAACAAGTGACATCATTTAAATACCTTAGAATCTCCCTCGATCCCTGCCTAACCTTTGGGACCCACATGAATAGTATTGGGAAAACTGTGAATCAACGCATTGGTATCCTACACCGTAACAGACAGTTCCTTACCCAATCTGCACTGAAGATTGCTATCCAAAGCTCTGTTATCTCTGTCATAGACTATGGCTTAATTATCTATGGCTCTGCCTCAACTACTGCACTCAGGTGTATGACAACCTCCCTTAACAAGGCCTGTCGGCTGCTCATTGGTGCCCAAAGACACACTCATACATGTGAGCGCTACGCTGATACGGGATGGTTACAGCTCTCCAATCGCATAAAGTACCTTTCCTGCTTGATGGTGAAAAAATCTACCTTGGGCCTCACTCCACCCTGCATCCAAGACCTGCTACACCCTAATACCAACCCCCATTTCACCAGAAGTTAGGAACATCAGCTTCTCCAGATCCCCCAATGCCACACCACCCAGGCCAAAGATCCTTTGACTACAGTGCACCCAGCTGGTATAATGCCCTCAGCACTTACATCACCACCTCCACCTCTCTAGGAGTATTCAAATCTAGGCTACAGCTTCACCTCACAACCTCCAGCTCCTGTGACTGCTTCGATTAATTTTTCCCCCTTTGACTATTTTGCTTAGCCTCCCATCTCTGATTCACTTTGACAAAGACATTTGAGTTGAACTAGTCTCCCTATGTCTGCCTCTCCTTGCTCCTCTTTCCCACCTCCATTGTTCTTTCTCTATTGTATTCCACCAATTCAGCCATTATGTGTTACTCAAGTACTTTTTGTTTCAAGCTGCCATTACTGAACTGCGTAATATTGCTTAATGCTGCTTTATAATTTGTTTGCTATATTTTGTGTAATTTTGCCTGTCTTGTACCCTACTGATGTGGAACCTTTGTAAAAGAGCCATGAATCAAAGGTAATAATTCCTAGATTCAATAAATAGAAATAAATAAAAACTTTAACTGAAAAAGTCTTGCGTTACTATTTGATTGATTTTAAAGATCAGTTTCACCTGCAGGTAAAGGGTACAGCAATGGAGGCCTCCTTTGCATCAAACTATGCTAACATATATTTGGTACAATGGGAGAAGGAATTTGTTCTGTCAAGACTGAATCCATATGGGGAATGTTTCCATCTTTATCTCCGTTTTATTGATGATTTGCTTTTGGTGTGGAGGGGGCCCTCCATCTGCTTTAACTGAGTGTATGTCCTATTTGGAGGCTACAAATAACTTGAGATTTTCTGTAAGCAAAGACTTGCCAAAAATTGTCTTTTTGGACCTGACCATAGAGAAAGATGGAGTGGGGACATCTCTACTACTCTTTTTAGAAACAGTTGTGCAAAAAATGCTAATTTAACATATGATAGTTGCTACCCCAGACATATGGTCAGAAACATTCCTAAAGGGCAATTTCTAAGGCTTAAAAGAAATACAAATAGACAAGAGTACTATGAGAAAAGTACTGAAGCCTTTGCAGCCAGATTTTATGCAAGAGGTTATGATAGGGGTTGTGTGGAAAAAGCTAAGAGAGTTGTTGATATGACTGATAGAAAAGATCTATTAAATCACACTGTTAAAAATGATATCAAAATGATGTTTCTGTTAATTTCATTTCAGAATTTTCACCTCACTGTTACAAGATTAAAGCGATTCTGTTAAAGAATTGGAGTGGTTTGATCCTTGAACCTAAATTGGATGATGTGACAAAAAACCCTCAGGTGGTATTTAGAAGGGGACAGAATATAGGAAATATGGTGACCAGGAGGCTATACACTAAGTCGGATGGTGAAAGACACCCTGCTTTACCAGGTGGAACTTTTAGAGCTACCAACTGTACTTTTTGTCAGTACATTCATACAGGTACTATGTTTACACATCCAGTTACAGGCAGAGAATTTGTCAACAGACACTTTATTAACTGTTCCACTACACATGTCGTTTATGTTGCAAGGACTTCTATGTTGGGAAGACAAAACGTCCATTTAAACATAGAATTGCGGAACATTTGCTCAGTATTGACAAACAAGATACAAACAATGCTCTGGCACGGCATGTGTTACAAAAAGGGACTGGTCATACTTTTTCTTTTCAGGGCTTGGTGAAAGTATCTCTAAATATTCGAGGGGGAGATCTGGTCAATAGATTACTCCAAACAGAAAGCAGATGGCAGTTCATGTTAAGAGCATGTGGTTCCAAGGGCCTGAACTCTATGTTAAGTTTAACTCCATTTGTGAAAAAGAAATTATTTGGTGCAGGATTAATTCAAATATAGATATCAGTTTAGATTTCTATTTTAAGTCAGTAAGTATCTCCAGTATCAGTTTTATAATTTAGTGAGGGATTTTACTATATTTATGCTATATTTATTCTGTGTCTTTCATTTATGTAGTGAGTTATGTCTGTTGTTGGAATAGATTATTTATATAATGAGATATACCTTCACATATATTAATGTTTATACATTTATACCTATTGCATTTTGGATTAGGAATTGTATCTTTTTTAATGTTTTGTCATGTTTTGGTGTAGTGCTGCTACGTCTCCCACCCACATTTGTTTACTATTAACTTAATATCACTTTAGGTTTATGTGCAATATTTGTTGTGCAATATTGCTCAGTGTCAGATAGCTTGTATCTATCTATGTATATATAAGCACTGTTTCTGAATGTCTGCACTGGCACTTTAAATGTGGGCTTTAAATAGATTGCATGTTCCATGGTAGGCACGCCTTGAAAAAACATCAAGTATGATGTGAAACGTTGGCGGTTGGGGGTGCTGCTGATCTGCATCTAATAAAGATATGCTTAACTAGACCTAACAGTGAGGTCACTTATTCGATTTTCCATGTTGCTCCAATTTTTGCTTTGGCATCTCTTGTTTACATGGCAGCGCCAGTTTGTTTCTTGGGCAGCCGCTTTTCTGGTTCTCTCCCAGCAGCTGCCATTCAGACCATTTTTGAATGCCTGGGATGCTGCAAGTTGCTTGTGCTCATTCTACCTTTTCCTCACTTTCCATTTTCCTCCTATTCCCTTTTTTCCACTGCTGCCTTTCCCCCTGTCCCTATAGCAGCTGCCACTTTAGCTTCTCTGTGCTCCTCCTTTGACTCATTCCCTCTTGCATTGCTCTCCCTTTCTTCCCTAGCCTTTTTGCCTGTTTCCCCTTCTCTATTACACTCAATTTGTGTATTCCTTTCTCCCTTCCATGGATGTACACTGCTCGGAATTGATGTCTTGTATCCAGCCACTGGCCCTGTCCTTTGTTTCCCCATCCCTCCAATTTATTCTGATCTGTGCCTTGCTTCCCCCTATACCTTTCCTATTCTTTTTTCCTCTCTGCCATGTCCCTTGTCATCCCGGTCTGCTTTTCCTTTGGGGATTTTTGCTGCTTTCGTTCATGGTGTCACCATTCTTTTCTGGGTTCCTTTTCCATGTCATCACCTGGCATCACTCTATAGCATTGCTGTGTCTCACTCCCTCGCAGCATTGCTGTCAGTTCTATGTTGACAATGAAAACTACCCTTTGTGCTCCAGCTTGATTCTTTGCACTCTTGTAACACTGAATGATGGAATGAAAATCTGTCAGGCAATGGAAGTCACAGAGAAATGATATAGACCAAAGATGGTCTGGAAAGCTATGACTTATGGGGTGCTACTGTGGTTGATACTCAGATCACCACATTTATTCCCTGTGACCTGTGGAGTACCACTGTGGTTGATACTGGGACCTCATTTATTCAGTAAGCCTATTATGATTTTGCCATTTCTTGACTATGAGGAATTACAGCAGACCATAGATATCATGAGTTAGTAATTGAAAAGGTGGTATAATGTTTAATGGGCATATTAAAGTATAAGCAGCAGGGGATCAGACACATTAATTGGGCTTATAAGTTAAAGTGTAAGAAACTGGATGCAACAGCATTTTCAGTGCATTTTATATTACATTCATTCAGCCTGCCCTCCAGGCATCCATATCCTATTCTTTTTCTCAATAGCTCGTCGTTCATTAAAAGTCATTCAGGGAACCAACCATACCCTCTGTCTTTACTGTGCATTTGACACATATAATCATCCCAAACATGACTTATCTCGTTTTAGTTACTGCCCCTCATGTGCTTTCTCCAGCTCCTTTCTGCTTTTCTTTCCTGCTTCTTCATGCTTATAGGCCTACACCCTGCCTCAATTTTACCCTTTCTTTATTAATCTTACCTGCTATTCGTATCACTCTCCACAAACATCAAAAAGGAGAAATCATGCCAGTATGTTCCACCCATATCTACTAAGCTCTCATTTTCTCCTGTTGCCCATTAATATTCTACCTATTCTATTGTATGTGTCCTAATAGTCTGTTCTCCATTTCCCCCCTCAACCTTACCAAGCAGCAAAGTAGAAGATGTAGGAGACTAGCTCATTTTGCAGCAGCTCACTAAGCATGGCTTGCTTTCCAGTATTATCATATCATCCACAACTTGAGGCTTCAACCTCTACCCCACACAGCTTATACAACAGTGGCCTTCACCACTTTAGTTACTCATTCTTGTTCCCCAACATGTCATCAGCTGTCCAGTGTCTAGCCTGTATGGCTAATTTTTTCTAGCCTCACAACTCACAACTCTTTATCTATGCTTCTGCTTCTTTATCTCCTGAGCAGTCAACTGGCTCCCTTTCAGCCTGCAACAACCTTCACCAGCATCCTACCAGTTGTAGCTCACTAACATGTTCTCTTTCAGGGTCCATGAGGTTACGCAAGGTTCAACGTCATTCCCAGAATTGGGATTCTGCTTCTCGCAGTTTTCCAGAAGTATTAAATTCACTTCTCATTTGTCAGTCAAGCAGTTCATCACGTCTCAGAGCTTGTCATTGTCCTTCAGAGGTGGTAGTCTTCACTTTATTTATTCAGACACATAGTGAACAACTTATCATGTTCTTTTCCATACTCAACACATATCAAACTCATTTTATCTGCAAGCATCATGTACCTCACCTCAGGGCCTGACTTTGTCTGCCACAGGTGGGAATCTGCATCTTCAATCACTCAGCAATGAATCAAACTCCTTCTCATTTTTCATTCAAGCAATTATTCAACCCATCAGTCTTCAGGCAAAGCAACCACAGCCCACTGGAGCGGGAGTGGGCCTTTAGTTCACTTAGTTGCACATCAAATGCAATTCTCATTTGCACCCAAGCAATCATTTTTCTTCATTGAATTTGTCTGTCAGGTGGTACTGTCCACTTTCACTGCTTGCAGTGTAGCTATTGGAATGTTTCATTCATGCAAATGTTCTATCGGACTCTGTCTCCCTAACTCATACCTTCATGAAGGTCATGAGCTTAGGCAGGGCCCGACTTCATCCACCAGAGGCAGGAGTCCTCATTCTCTTCAAACATTAATTAATTATTTCTGACTCTATCTCCTTACCTCATACCTATGACGAGGTCATGAGCATAGTCAGTGTCCAACATAATCTAACAGAGATGGGAGTCCACATTCTCCTCAAGCCTTACTTACTCATTGTGGACTCCATCACCCTACCTCATACATGCATGTAGGTCATGATCAAAGGCAGGGTCCAACTTTTTCCAATAGAGTTGGATATCCTTATTCTCTTCAAGACTTAATTAACTGTTTCAGATTCGGTCTCTCTACCTTGTACCTACAAAAAGGTCACAAGCATAGGTAGGGTCAATCATTGTCCAACAGAGGTGGGAATCTGTATCTTTGCTCAATCAGTACCATATCAAACTTACTTCTCAGTCCAACTCCAAGTAAGCACTCAACTCATCATTATACCTGACTCATTTCCAGAGGTGAAATGTGCACCCTTGATCAGTCAACAACTATCAAACTCATTTCTTTTTCTCCATCAGTAATCTACTCATGATATTCCATGGATCCACTTCATCCATCTAATTGGCAATCTGCTCTTTCATCCAATTAGCTTTCTTTTCTAACTCAGTTCTATTCATACCTTTTTAGAGTTTGACTTTGCACATCAGGAATTCATCCCTGCTTCCATCATAGCACAAAATGCAGAACTCCAGTACAACATTCAAGCTTCAACTGGAGAAACATCATTCTTCACTAATTTTTGGTCCGTCTCAGTACTTATGCAACCAGGTGACCTCATTTTATATTACCTGAACTGGGCTACCTAGGAACATTTACTTCACCTAGACTGATTGCCGTTGCTTTCTCCTAACCTTCTCCAGCTGCTTAAGATAACACAAATTGATCGACATTGCAAGCTCATAGCATGATTCAAAGGTCATTGGCTGCCCTACCTCTGGTTTGTTCTTTTCAGCAGTCATAGTGATATGTACCAACTCATCTCATTATCAGAAAGTGTTCCACCTGCATTATGTGGTTCACTTTCCCCCTTCATCCTGCATCTAAATCTCCAAGAATTATCCATTTCTTCCACTTCCAGCCATACTTATGGGTATCCTGCTATCCATGTGATTCTAAGGCTCTTTTCCTTGCTCCCTGGACTTTAGCAACATCTTCTCAAATTGCACCTATGTAAGTCACCTTATTTCCATCATTTTGTAATTACTGTGCACATTATCAACAGCTAAGCTTTTATCATCCAGCCATCACAGGATTAACTTCTGTCCTAACAAGCAAAACAGCTGTTCATCTCCATACCAATTACAGAACTCAGCTTCATTTACCTTCCACAATCTCATGTGTGTCTTCTCTCTCAAATCATTGAATTAGCACTATGATCTTTGCCAAGCAGAAATTCAAACACCTACCCCATGTCAATGCCATGATGCAGTTGTCTCATTGTGCTATCCAGCTGATCTTGAGGAACTCCTCCATATCACATTTATGCATCACACTGAAAGACTTACAGCAGATGGACCCTCCATTGTGCCATCCTAGTCAATCAGTCTTAGGAGTCAACCTCCACTGATCATACACTGCAGTCCTCCACTGCCAAACTTTGAAAATCCTCCACTGCCAAACTTTGAAAATATTATTTGGGACCTTCAATGACATTTATCCATACTCAAGTCTCCTAGCATAGTCAACTACATCTCTGCCAAGTTCCAACCAAATTCCTGGATGGACTCTTATGCCGCTTAATGAGACTACATTTCGATTCCTCAGTGTCTGGCGTGAGATCCACATCTTGGAAAGTTGCATCATTTAATCTGAGAGATCCTACTAATTACGCAATAACAAACAGATCATGTTCATCCTGGTACTGCCAAATTCAAGTCTATCTGATCCAAAGATTTCTGAATTCACATCCATTTCTCAACAGTGCTGCCAGGCGCTATTCCATCAAACCATTGATGCCACAATACTTCAGGTCTGCTTCTAAATCATCTAGCTGCATCTTCTATATTCGTAGAACATCAAAAATAATTTCACAGAGTGAAAAGAGTGAGAAAGGCAGCATCAGCATGAGGTTCAGCTGAGTGAGCACAAGATGCAGATGAGAGAAGAGCATGAGAAAGAGCATGAAGAATGAAAAAGGCAGCACCAGCACAAGAGAGACACAGAAAGTCTGTGCCAGGGGACAGCACCATGAACTGTAGGTACTGGCATCACGGATTCATCCCAAGAAGTCAAAATTAATTCCAAAATGTTTCCCAAGTATTAGGAGAGGGATGATTATGGTTTGATTTTTTAAATATTTTGAGAGAAAATGTGGGTAATTTCAATGGGATGAGGCTTTTTTGACAACTCATCGTTTGCCTCTCCTTACCAGAAGTGCCTTAAAAGTCTTCATCAGTATGGACAATGAGGATTGTATGGACTATAGCAAAGTGAAACATGCCTTGTTAAAATATTCTGAATTGACTTCCCAGGCCTATAGCTAAGTATTTAGAGGTTTATTGAAGGCACCAGGAGACAGCTATTCTAAACTGTGCATATAACTTGGCAATCTGTTAGAATGAAGGTTAGAGGGTGCAAAGGCTAGCTTTGTGGAACAAATAAAAATGTTGTTCCTCATGGAACAGTTCTTAAAGATTGTACCAGAGGAGTTGAGAATATGGTTGCTGGATAGGACTCTGAGCTGCATGAAGGAGGCAGCTGAGAGGGCTGGTAAGTTTGTGTCTAGCCAATCATCCACTCAGCACAAACATAATGGGGGATGCATATCAAGTGGCCCATGGGGTAGCAACCTGAAATAAGCCAGCCTGTGCCCAAACAAAAAGGAAAGTCAAAAGGTTTCAAAAATAAGGAGTCAGAGTAATGCAGGTACAATATCTGCCAAAACTGGGACACCTGTCCTATGAATGCTCAAGAAATATGGCAAAAGGTGCTGTTGGAGGGGGTAGCTCTGGAAGTCCTTTAGCAGCTGGTGCCCTGTACCAAGAGTGCAGTTCCTACTACCTCCACTGCACACATGCACCCTGTGTTGGTAAATGGGATGATAACCCAGGCACTGAAGGACACTGGGGCATCCATTTCAATAGTTAAACAGGATTTCATTCTCAAGGAACAGATCCTGATGGACCAGTTTTCCAGAATTAAAGGAGTGATCAGTTCTGTGGTATCAGTGCCAATGGTCTGGATCTTTCTAAGTTGGGAGGGTAGCAGGACATACAGGAGGTAGATGCTGTACCATACCTGCCTATTGATGTTATTATGGGCAGACTTTGATAGACGGGCAACCATAATGTGGCTCATTATCCATAGTAAGGCTAAGGAACTGGCTCATGAGGACACAGATGGGGCAGTGCAGCTGGAAGCAACCCTTCCTCAGCAGCAGGGGAAGTTGTAGCTGAAGAACAAGCTGTGAGAAACAGTTCTCAGCCAGGGCTGCAGACTGAGAAAAGCTCAGCTGTAGGTGGCTCTTCCACATGAGAGTATGTTTTAGGGAGGATCAGGCATGTGGAGCTATAGATATTCTGCAAGGTGATCCACCCCTACAAAAATTAAGGCAGTTAGCAACCAGGGAGGAGGGTGATTTTCAAGGTTTGGAGAACAGGGAGATTTATTTGGTTATGGGGTCCTGTATTCTAAATGGGTTCCAAAAGGAGGACTGGAAGAATTAGTACTTCACAAAATAATAGTTCCTAGGGAGTACAGGAAGCAACTTCTGGCCTTAGCCCACAACATACCTTTTTCTGGACACTTTGGAGAACAAAAAGAAGTCTGATTAACAATTGTTACTGGTCTAGTATTTTTAATGATTTGGCAAACTACTTACAGACTTTTCCGCAGTGCCAGATGATGTGAAAGGTTAAGGACAAGGCTAAGACGGCTTTGATTCTCCTGCCTATATTTGATTAACCATTACAGTGAGTTGCTGTAGACATTGTGGGTAGTTAAGCACCCCAAGAAGCACAGGCAAGAAGTACATTTTGGTGGTCATGGATTATGCCATGAGGTACCCAGAGGCAGTGAACTAGTCATCCATTGAGACAGAAAAAGTGGCCAAAGAACTGCTGAGGATATTTAGCCAGGTGGATTTTCTCCAGAAGATTCTGTTGGAGCAATACACCAATATTTTGTCTACACTCATGTTTATATTTTTTAAATTTCAGTTTATGCTCTCCATTTGTCAGGCCCCTCCAATTCTGTCAGGGCCTGCCAGCTACTCCCCAAGCCTTCCCTGTAATGGTCACCTACCCCCATAGAGTTCTGGCTTTTCCCCCCCAGGTAGAGTACAGATGTGAAGGGTTCCCCTGAAATTGTGCATTTTGTCAGGCAGCTTCAATGCTCTGGAGAGGCAGAGGCCCAAGGATCTCCCACACTTCATCATCACGGAGGTGCAAGGGACATTTGTCTGTGTTTTACTCCCTGCCACCAGGAGGTATCATATGCATGGACACCAAGGAGATCCCACCCATGCTGTGCATGTGTCTGTTTGCCAGTCTCAGCAATGCCTCCTCCCTTCCATGGCCCCTCCAGCTGCATTGCCACTTTGTGGTCATCCAGGTGGCAGTATTGTGGTGGAGGACAGCACTGTCCCACCCTGGAAGAAGAAAGCATCCTCTAGAACACTCAGTCCTCCTGCACCCCCCCCCAGTTGGTCCCTGATGACTCTAGCCCATTCCAGAGTTGTTAGTGGTAGTACTACAGCTGTACTGGTGATGACTCTAATGGTTAGGTTTTGGAAGAAGTGTAGGGTGAGGCAGCTCAGGGCCACCCATACCACACCACACCAAGACTAATGGTCTGCTTAATTGATTCAGTGCATTTCTTAAGACCATGTTAAGGGCATTCACTGACCAACATGCAAGAGAGTGGGACAAGTACCTACCCAATCTCTTATTCACAAATAAGGGAGTACCGCAGGAGTCCACATAGTTCTCACCCTTCTGTTTGGCCATAGCATAAGGGGTCCCCTCAATTTGGTAGGGACAAATGGGAGGGTTAGCATGATCCCCAAGGGGAATCTGTTGTGAAGTTTATCCTAAATTTCAGTACATAGTCCAAGGAATTTGTGGGGTTTGCCCAGGAACACCTACACATCACACAACAGAGACAGAAATGTTCAATGAACATGGGGCCGAAGCATGGTAGTACAAAGTTGGGCAACAGGTGATGGTACACATCCCCAAAAAATTATAGGTGGCTTGGGAGGGTCCTTACTTGGTGCTTAGGAGGGTGAAATATGTTAATTATACAATGAAGCTACTAGACAGGAGGCATAAGCAGTGACTATAACATGATGAAGTCCTACCATGACCAGGACAAGATGTTCCTAGCTGTGTGCAGCTATTCTGAGAAGGTAGGAGCAGACCCGCTGATGAATCTCCTGGGAGGAGGTTAAGGAAGAATCCTCAGTGAATGCTGTACCCTCTCAGAGTAGCTGACACTGGAAAAAGCTGCCAAAATGCATGGGATGCTGCATACATTTGGTGAAATGGTCATGGGGAAGCTGGGGTATACCATGCTGTCACAGCACTACGTGAATAAAGGGAGTTCCCAGATTTGGTAACAGTCTACTCTGTTTAGTAGTTTGTTAGAAGTGTGTTATGTTATTCTGTGTGTTTTCCTTTTCCAAAAAAACTTTCTTTTTGTCTCTATAGATACACTGCATTCCCCATAGTCTTAGTGTGTATCATTCTGTAACATATGTAAATATCCTGAAGTATTTAATATTATGTTGATATACTTCAGGATTTCTGAGACTGTCATTTCTGGTGCAGGTAACCAGTGTAATTGACAAAAGCTGTGATCCATCCTTAAAGTGTAAGGCTAAGGCTACCGTATTTAAAAGTGAAATGTTCACAGCTATGACAGAGGGTTGGGTCAGTTTGCCCTTTGATAATGAGCAGTGTACTGTGTGGGCATTGGCATTGGCTCTGGTGGGATTCAGACTAGAGATATCCAGTGTGCGGTTCAAACTGAGAGATGTCGGCATATTTAGGTACCCTTAGAGGCATCTAAAGGGTTAAGAAAACTGGTGACAATTGCAAGCTGAGATCTGGGAGGGAACCAGTTTGTGACAGTCCTGTACAGTATCTTATGCAAATGAATACATTACCTTTCCCACTCACCTGCTAGTCATATTCTGGATTTGGCATTCCTTTTCTTCAAGATGCTGTCTCAGCTTATCCTCACTGTCTTGAATGTGAGCCTGTTGCTCCAGCAATACCTGGTTTTGCTTAGCAAACTCTTCCACCTTCTGTTCCAGATTCTGCTGCCATGCCTTGGAATCCATTAACGTCTGCCTTAATTCCTCAATTGCTCTCTCATGCTACAGGGAGAGGTGACAGTTATGGTCTGCATGTTTTGTTGCACGTAATCAGCTGTTTGTTTAAGTTTCTTCAATTAAACACCATGATTTGCCTTAAAACACTAGGTTTTCTACTAAACAAGAGTTAACCACTGGATCTGAATATGATAGTTACTAGTTTCACGTAGGCTGAACCTAGTATCATTATGGCCTAGTATTATTCCTTACCTTGAGACTGTGATGGAGTGTAGGTATGTACTAATGCCCTCTGGGAAGTATCATTTGGATACTCCCTTTCAGTTGAGTGTGTTCTGCCCTTCATGGTTGTTCAAGGCACTATTAGAAAATATTAGGTGATATCCCCACTGTTCTCATTAATATTCTCTCTCTCTCTAGTACACCTCACAGAATAGGATGATAGATACACATGCTATATACACATTACCTAGCTGAGGTGTTAGGCAGAGAATGGCTTAGCCCTCACTGAAACCCATGTAACACAAGTAGATCACCACCAGGACATATCATAGAGGTAGAGAGAGAGAGAGAGCGAGAGAGGCCCATACTGCACTTTACAAAAACAAGAACTTGTCAGTACCGAATGTTGTCTTACTTGCATTGACATTGGTAGTGCTGGAGTTAGAGATGCATAATAGTAATGGCAGTGAAGTACTGAAGTGATGCCAATCCCACCCCCACTCTGTAGAGACTGACATGACTGAAATACGCTGAGGTAGGTGCAGTATAGGAGAATGGGGTGAACTTTGTGGATGAGCAGTGCAAGGCACACCACAATGCCTGTCACTGGCTGTAGGGTGGAGGTGAGGGTGGAATGGCATGGGCTTTACAGCCGATGATCCCAAGTAACACCCCTGACGCTTGTCAGTGTCTACAGGGTGGGGTGCTACAGTTGGAAACCCTAACACCATAGGCATGTGTTGGTATTTTCACTCCACATTTTCAACATGGGCTTTTTGTGAGCCCACCTCATGAAAAGTGGCACAATCAGTTTGTTGGCTGAAAGGTGGTTTTTGCACAGCAGCTATGCCATTTGGTGACACAGGGATGAAAACACATTTTGGGCAGGATGTGGGAAATGACAACTGTATTGTTCATGAGGAGGCAAAAAAAATGGCAACGATAAAAATCTGGAGTGAAAATATGAAAAATTGGTGAAGTCATGAGCATGCATAGAAACTGCACAACACACGTTTGTAACCCAAATATTTTTGTGAGTTTGTTAGCCACATTTTTAACATACGCATTTTGGGACCTCCCCTCATGAACAACGGTGCTGATTTTGTTGATCTGTCCCAAAAGTTGATTTCTCACAGCGACCACGCCATTGTGCGCCACAGGTGTGGAAACACATTTTGGGCAGGATGTGAAAAATGACAGCTGTACTGTTCATAAGAAGGTGTGAAAAAATGCCAGTGTTGAAAATCTGGCATGGAAATATTGCAAATTTACGAAGTTAAAAAGGTGCATGGAAACTATGCAATGCACGCTTGTAACACAGTCATTTTATGGAGGTTTGGCACCAAATTTTCAACACAGGCATTTAGGACCTCTGCTCATGAACAGTGTCACTGTCATGTTCTCAAACTGTCCTGAAAACTGATTTTGCACAGCATTCGCACTATTCTGTGCCAGACGTGCAAAAACACATTTTGGCCAGGATATGTAAAATGACAGCTGTACTGTTCATCAGGAGGTGTCAATGTCAATTTTGAAAATCTGGAATGAAAATATTACAAATTCATGAAGTTACGAGCGTGCGTGGAAACAGCGCAATGCACGCTCATAATACAGCCATTTTTGGGAATTTGTTCACCAAATTTGCAACATAGACTTTTTGAGAGCCCTCCTCATGAACAGTGGCACTGTCGTTTCATTACTCGGTCCCTAAAAGTGATTCCATGCAATGACCGCGAAATCACCTACGGGACCGAATAACGCCATGACAGTAACTGAATTCATGAGGAGGCGTCCCAATAACCCCATATTGAAAATTTGATGCAAAAATTCCCCAAAATGCTTGAGATATGCACCAAAGTTGAAAAAACCCTATTTATGCCATTATACAGTTTACCGGCAGTTCTTCAGTTCATGGTCGACTTTGAAGAGTGCAGACGTGTTACTGGTCTACCGAAGATCGTCGCACCAGACTCCGGAGGTAAGTATGGGGTGAGGGAGTTGTGGGGAGGCAGGGTGTGTAGTGGGTGGGCGCAAGTTGCGTGAGGGGGGCAGGGAGATGGCGAGGGACCATTTTCTTTTTTCACAGGGTTTCAACAACAAACAAAAAAAACATTGTGGGACGGTTTTTAATTTTCAGGGGCTTTGGCATGCTGGGGTGGGCTCCCAGAGTGTCACCTAAGTGTTTTGGGGGGATGGTGTAACCAATGGGGGATTGGGCACACCCTCGGCACATAATAAATGGAGGGGGTGCATGATAATTAAGCACCCACCCCCCCAATGTGCGGAAGCATTTTAAATGCAAATATCATATGAACTGATGTCTTTAGTGACTCCAGATTACATATACAAGGTAACCCAGCAGTTAAATAGATCTATATTATGTATATAAGCTGTTCTTTCAATGTGTATACATAAATATTGAACATGCCTAAAACTCTTAAAATTGTTATTGTGTGTGTACAGTATTATGCTTCAGATAAAATAGTTAAATAGGGAGTGAAATGTAGTTAGTTAACTCTGCAGTTACAGTTTAGGAATTCATAGTAATATAGTAGTATCTAGAACAAAGATACATGCTACTGTTTTCTAAATGTCTATTATTGTTACTGTCTTTACATTAAAGTGTACTTACATTTCCTTTTATGTTTTCATGAAATTGCATGGCATTGAGTTATATTGTAGTTCCAAGGGTTTCAGGAAAGTTTTATCTGTTGACCCATATTGTACTGTATAACTCAATGTTTCTTGTGTCCTATTCTGCGGCTCAAAAAAAGAAAAAAAATCAATGAAGTGTGAAAAAAAATTGGAGTTGTTTTTAGTTATGTGTGGTGTATTGACTGGATATAACCACTGCCAGATTTGTCTCCGGACAGTTATCACTCTATCTACATACTTGTAGAGCACTTTGAACAAATTAATGCATTGACTGCACTTTCTAAACTCAAATATTATACTTTCAAGTCCCTATAGAGTACTGAACCTTTTATGTATGTGGAGGGGAGGAGGGGTACTGATACATAATAGCCTGAGACTACATTGTTATTGAGTGGGGGTCCAATCATCTTCAGGTCCAGCCTGCTCTGCCCCAGGAAGCCCTTGAGTGAAGGATGTTGCTCAGGAAAAATAGGATCTTTGCTACTGAATTTACTGATGGTGACTTTGTAAGAAACATCAAATAAACTTGACAAATTTCGTGCCCAACATGGTCATGAATGAGAGCATGTTTCTATATTTGTAATTAGTGTGCAATCTGGGAGAGTGGGAAACTGGGACAATCTAGATATCTTTCACTGACTTTGTTCATTGTTAAGATAGAAATACTGTCTGATGTCAAATCACGGGATTTAAGAATGCATGGGATAGACATAAAGGAATTCTGGAGGTCAGGGGTAAGGGGCAACAGACTTCCTGGAAAACATAAACTGAACTTACAAACTTAAATAGGCAGACTGGGTGGGCCATAGGCCCTTATCTGCCGACACTGTCTATGTATCTATGTAATACCAGTGTTTTGGATCTCAGGCATGCCTACGTGACAACCATGAACAAACAAGACTCATAAGACTGAAAAATTATGGTTTGCAATGGTTTCTTCATGTTTCTCACTAGTTCTTTAGGAAGGACACTGCCTTCTGAGTAGGCATGGGTTAAAATTTGCCACTTTCATAAGAGTGATACTTCTGTCCTAGTTGAAGACATTGGAAATGAGGTGCAATTAAATACTGCAGGATGGAAGCGATTGATAGCAAGTTGTCAGTAGGCATGATTGCATCTAAAAGTTGGACAAGAAATCATATGGTTTCTACACACTCCCTGCTGTGGGGAGTGTTATTAAGGGTTGCAGTGGGCATAGCCCTACAGACCTCTTGCAATGAGAAAAGGGCTCCAGGCATTTCTTCTGACTGAACATGTATAAACTGCCACACAGTTGCCTCCACATTTGTGAAGCACTCCGTTCACTGCCCCATTGTTAGCTGCACTGCACTATTTTTAAGCTGTCAGTGGGCATGTTGGAACATGGCACACTCTGCCATGTCCAAGATAGCCACCAAACTGTATGGTCACAGTGGAGTGTGCTGTGTTCCGACATAATTGCCAATTTCTTCTTTTTTAAATTATACATATCCCCCCTACCTGACCATCCCACTCAGCAGCTACCATCCCGTCCCCTCGAAACATACAGTAATAGTGACCCTGGGGGTGCCCAGTCCCTCAGTGTTCTGATCACAAAGCCTCTTACTGAAACTCCCATCCACAAAATCATACATATACCCTCTACCTGACCTTCCATCTCAGCACCCACTATCTCGACTCCACAAAAACATAATTGTAACACTGGGGGTGCTCAATCCCCCAGTGCCCCGATCGCAAAGCCTCTTACTGATGATGACCCCCCCTTTCCACTAATGCATATGCACAGTTATTTGTGCTTTTTTGATAATATATTTATAGTTTCCTCCCCGCATCTGACCCTCACTCTCAGCACCCACCACCACTCCCCAGAAGCGTAACAGTGGCACTGGGGGTGCCCAATCCCAGTGCAGAATCCTCTTTTTTTAATCTTTAAAAATGAAATCCCTCAATGTCTTTTGTAGCATTACACTTCCCCGGACTCTCCACTCAGCACCCACCACCCTGCACCCCCCACATTGGGGTCTAATGCCGTAATCTTTTCTGGACTGCAAACAGATCTTCACTCTTCAAAGACAAGCATGAACTGAAGAAACAGGTATGTGGTTCAATGTATTTCAACAGTGTTTTGAACTTAGTGGCATAACTTGAGCATTTCTGCATATTTTTGGCCCAAATTTACAACATGCTTTTCTGGGGACTCTGCCTCATGAACGATTGCACTGTCATTAGGCAAATCTGTCCCAAAATGTGATTTTGTGGTCCCTGCATGAATTAATCTTTTGGACAGGAGTTGAAAATTTTCCCTGCTCTTGCTCAGGAGTTGGTGTCATAAGAAGGCTATGTCGAACGTTTGGTGTTAAAATATTACAAAACAACAAAGTTATGAGTCTGTGTTGAATTTAATGAATGCAGGCTTGTAACTTCAGTAATTTTTAATATTTCTACCCCAAATTTACAACATAGCCATCTCTTTACAGCACCTCATGAATGTGACAGCTGTCATTTTTCAAATCCTGGCCAAAATGGTTTTTTTTTTACATCCCAAAAAGGTGATTTTCACTGTCCTTGCGTGAAATCATGTTTCAGGCAGGAGTTGACAATTTTCTCTGCCCTTGTTCATGAGGTGGGGTCATAAGAAGGCTATGTTGAAAATGTAGTGTAAAAATATTAAAAACAATACAGTTATGATCCTATGTTGAATTTTATGAATTCAGCCTCGTAACTTTGGTCATTTTCAATATTTTCAACCCAAACTTACAACACTGCCATTCCCTTACAGCACCTCATGAATGTGAGTGCTGTCATTTTCAACTCCTACCCAAAATGTGTTTTTGTTTGTCCTGAAAGTTGGTTTCATAGTCCCAGAAAAAAATCATCTTTAGGCCAGGAGTTGAACATTTTCTGTGCCCTTCTTCATGAGGCAAAGTCATAATAAGGGTATGTTGAAAACTTGGTTTAAAAATATTACAGAACAACACATTTATGAGCCTACATTGCACTCTGCAAATGTAGGCTCCAACTTTGCTAATTTTCAATACTTTTACTTCAATTTCCTCAGCTGCAACCCAATTGGGTCTGGCCAGAGCTCGTAAGGGCTGCAGTTGGCAGAGCCCTACAGAACTTCCTGTGATCGATCGAAAAAGGGAGATCTTTTTCAACTGAACAACAATGTGGAGCTGCATCACAGTCATCTCTGCATCTGTGAAACACTCTGCACTGTCTGTTAGCAGGGTCACAGCAAAATGTGTCCAAGATGGCCACCAAACTGTATTGTGCATGTGCCGACAACCATCTTGGACATGGCAAATGGCCACGTTACAGCATGATCTTTTAAATTTTTTTGTTATATAATACTCTCATCCCCAACTTGACCCTCATTCTCAGTACCCCAAAAACATAACAGTGATATTGGGGGGGGACAAGACAGACAGACAGACAAAAGACCACACACAAAGGGAGAGGGACAGAGGGTGGGAGAGGGAGAGAGGGGCAGAGAGAGACACACACAGACACACAACCTGTGGACCAGGGTGGCACACAGCCAGCAGCCAACTGCCAACAGCCCAGGGGGACAGTGGACAGCAAGGGCCATGGATAGTGCACCCTTCTTGATGGAGGCAGTAATGAGGGGTGTGGGGGGGGAGGAAGAACAGTGACATGGCTGAGGAAGGGCCTGTCAGCAGTATGCCAGACACAGGTGGTACCGTGCCTGCATCACCATTGAGAATTATAGCGACACTGAGATTGTGGGCTGGTACCACCTGAATAGGGCCATTCTGAGGCAGCTCTGTGAGCTGTGCCATGAGGAGATGCAGGCACCCACTAGACAGAGACATGCCATGTCCATGGAGACAAAGGTGACCACCGTCATGTGCTTGCTTACCACGGGTACCTTCCAAAGACCAACAGGGGACACCACAGGCATCACCCAGATGGCCACATCCCACCTCCTCACACAGTTCCTCAATGCTCTACTGCCACGTGCTTCAGAATATATCCATTTCCCCCAGTACACAGGCAGAGTGTACAGCAACCATGCAGGACTTCCACAGAGTGGCACACATGCCTGGCATGATTGGGGCCATTGACTACACCCATGGGGGCATCTGCATGCCACCTGGCCCTGAGGGTGTGGCATATATAAACAGGATGGGGAGCCTGAGTGCCAAGTGGTGTGTGATGCCACAGGATGCCTCACCAATGTCTGCGCCACACACCTTGGGAGTGCACATGATGCATTCATCAGGCACAGCTCAGCGCTGTGCCACAGGTTTGAATGTGGGGACATCCCCATGGGCCAAATAGTGGATGAATATGGCACAGGCAAGGGGCGATGGGCAGAGCAGACCTGGGGATGGGCGTGGGCAGGGTGTGCATGGTGGCATGGGCACAAGGGACAGGCATGAGCCACAGCAAAGAATAGCAGAGGGCTAACCATGTCATTCTCCACACAGGTGACAGCATATACCCACTAAGGCCCTGGCTGCTCACCCCCTACCGGTGCCTGTCGTCCCCAGCAGAGGAATGGTACAACAAAGCACATGCCAGCACATGCAACATCATCGAGCATACATTTGGCATGCTGAAGGCATGGTTCTGTTGCCTAGACAGGTCAGGCGGTGCCCTACAGTACAGCCCCTCAAAAGCCTGTGACCTATTCCTGGCCTGCTGCATACTGCACAACATGGCCATTGACCATGGGATAGCTGTCAAAGCTGATGAGGGCGACAGTAGTAAGGATGATGGAGGCAATGGGCCTGAGGGTGGTGGACAGCCACCCCCTGGATGGAGGGACCCCCATCTGCTGCAGCAGGCATGACGTCACCATGATACCATTGTACAGGAGCACTTTGGTAAACACAGGTAGGTGGTGTGGTACACATGCATGGGCCATACAAACGGGTACAGAACACATGCCAGGACATGCATGGCAATGGGCATGCACACATAGAGGCATGATGCAGGGGTAGGGTAGTCAGTGGTACACACCCACACACAGCAACACACACACACACACACACACACACACACACACACACACACACACATATGCACCCACCTACCTAGGCGTTGGTATGCGGCATGGATCAGATGTATTGCACTGGTGTACAGGTGCAACCGGTGCTAGACTGCCTTCATCACGCCCATGCTACACTGTCCAGCTACCAGGCAAGCACACACACACAGGCAGCATGCAGCGAGACACACAGGCATGAAACCAGTGGTAAGGCACACACACTGCCCATGTGTGCACAGGGCAGCAACTGCAGACTGTGGTCAGGGCAGCCCGCAGATCAGGGCTCCTACATGGTACCATGGACACCACAGCCATGCAGGCAGCCACGCCGGGGCCGATCGGCAGCCACAGGCTGCGCATCATCCGGGGGGGGTGTGCAACAGCTCCTCAGGGGTGGAACCACAGGACCACAACCATGTCCTCACGGGGGTGTGCAGATGCCCAGACAGACCAGCCCCAAGCAAGTCTGGGATGTCTACATCAGAGCCCAGCATCAACTGTGTTGGAGTCACCGGACGCCAGGTCCATGGGGTGGACAGCGTACTGTGGGGGGGTCACCTGTGCATGGCCACACTCTGTGGCAGCCAGCAACGCAAAGCCATCCATGATCACACTGGCAATGAGAGCCAAGGATGCCACTGTGGCCTCCTTCATGCATTGCATCCCAGACAGGATCTGCGCATGGTGCCCCTTTCCTGCTGCTCAGCTAACTGGCGCAGCTCCGTATGCAGTGCACGCACCACAGTGGCAAGCAGCACCTGTTGCTGAATGGATGCCTGCAGCAGCTGGGTGCGCTCAGACAGATGGTCGGCATCCTGGGGCTCCCAGGCGGGATGCTGTTCCTCCTGTGGTGACTGGCCACACTGCACAGCCCTTCTCTCCAGTGGATGCTGCACAGTGGGGTCTGCAGGGGGAATGGGCACAGCAGGCACACTGGCAGCGGACCTTGTGTCCGGCTGCCCAGTGGCACCCGCATCCTGCTGCTGTTGCCCGTCCGGCCGCTGTATGCCACCCAGTGCCAGCGTGGCCACACCACCACCACTGCAGGGCACAGCCATGGCAGCGCACACCACTGCACTTGTAGTGGTGGCAGACAGCTGTTCCACCACTGGCAGAGTGCTGGGCGTGGTACCTGTGTCTGATGCCAGCAGGGGCGACACACCCATCATGTCACCCATGCTGTCCAGGTGCTGTGAGTAGTCATCTTCGGAGATGGACCCCGCCCCAATCTACATCTCTGCACACAGGACACCAAGGCTGGCATCCTGCAGGATCACATCCAGGGCCTCATCTGACTCTTGGTCCAGGACATCGGCATGCACCGTGGTGCTGAGCTGCATCCTGTCAGGCTCCTGGATGCCAGTGGATGTGGACTGCTGGTCCTCTGGGGCCATACTGGTGTCCATGGGTGCTGCTGCCACTGGTGCCCCATCCTCTGCAAGGAGGTATACTGGTGCTGCAAGAGGAAAATGACATGTCAGTGATACAGTGCCCACATGTGCCTCCCCCATACACTGCCACTGCATGTGTGCTGCAGCATGGCATGCACATGGGTGCGCACACATGCACAAGACATGTATGATGACCGCATGCACGTCAGCATGCCCGTGTACACACCCTCCAGGCCACCAGCTGTGCGTGTCTGACATACATACCATGCAGTGATGAGCTGCCACCAGTCTGGAAGCCTCCTCCAGGCACACCCTCCACCATGGAGTGGTGCATGGTAGCTGCCACCAACTCCTCCTGTGGCATCAGTGTGGGTCCATCCACTGGCCCTCTTCTGGTGGCAGTATGGGATGCCCTGATGGCTGCTGCTTTCTCCTTAATATGCCGCCTGTCTGTACCAACCTTTTTGTGGTGCTGGTGGCTGCCGTGCTGGTTCACGTAGGTTGCCACCTCCTCCCATGCACCAGCCCTGGCCTGTGGTGTGCCCGTGGCACCACTCAACAAGGACTCCCTGTCCAGGTAGTCCTCAAACAGGGCATCAGTCTCAGCCTTCATGAAGTTGGGCCTGCACATCAGTGCAGGCCCCCACTCCTTGCCTCCTCATGTGCCGACATGTTGCTTCCTGTGGACATCAACAGCACAGTGTGTCAGTGGCAGCATCTCCCTGGTCCATCCCACCCTGCAGTGCTGTCTGGTCCCAATGTGCTGCAGCGGCATCCATCACTTACCTATCATGGTTGCAATACCGGTTAATGGCCTGTGCTGTTCCTGGGTGCTTATGAGGCGCAACTCATGCAAATGCCTCCTAGCCAAAAAGATACAAATTAAGCAAGCCCCAATCGGCCTCCACCCACTTATTCACACAGCCCCCCCATAGGAGTTCACAAAGGCACTCAACTAACCCCACTCTTCTAGTCCCACACTGTAGAACATCTCTTGGACAAAGATCCTTCTGCTATCATGCCCCACTGTGGCTAAACAGCCTTCCATCCTCCATCTCCTTAGCCCAAAGTCTCAACCAATTTAAATCTGGTCTCAAAACCCTACTCCTAGACTCAACAACCTGTGACTATAATTAACCCTTGCACACATCCGTCCCCCACTCTCTAACCACCTACTGGGACTTATTCTACCCAGGAGCCTAATCTATGTCCCCCCTCGTTCTCAATCTCCCTGGCTCAGTTCTATGACTCTGGGTCCCTCAAGATCCTACAAAACTGTATCCTGTTTAAGCTCTGACCCAGGACCTTCATATACTCCCAGCTGATGTAACCTGCAAACTACGCTTAAGCCAAGATTGTATGACCTTGCATTATTTCATTATTATTGAATGTGTATTATTATTTCATTCTTATTGAATGTATATCTTTATTTTCTATGTTTTCTTTGTACTTATTACTTTTGCTTGATGTGGACCCTTTGCAAAAGAGTCTATGACTCAAAGGATTGTTATTCTGATTCTATTCAATAAATAAATAAATAAAATGAGGTTGAGCACAACAGTAATGACATACTAAAGCACCCACTGTGCCACACACTGGCTGATAAGCTCATTTGCATGTGGTGTCTGAATATTGTGATTTTGCGCCGTGCACAATGGGATTGTAGCAATGCAAACCGTGGGCGCAATGCTGGCACATGTGTGATTCATGGGCCGGTAGCGGGCATGTGTGGCATGCTATCATGGTATCAATTGTGCACCATGCGCAGACAGTGCAATGCAGTGGCATTGCACAAATTGTCATGGCCAGCTTCGATGCGCTGGTCACTCATGGGGTACTGTGCGCATTATCACACATGTGCGCACTGTGCACTGGTGGGTGACCCCTGACCCCTGGGTCACACTTCTGTGACCCCTTTACCCCACTAAGCCACACCCACTGCACATCTCTGGCACTGCGCAATGGGTGAGCACTGTGCAGCCTCCCATGCATCACACATCCGGCGCATGCTGTGAACACGTGCGTCTCCTCCCGCCATTTTCGTCGCCGAACACGCTACAGTGAAATGGCATAGGGTAGAGCTAGGCATGCCCCTAGCTGGTCACAGGTGGAAATGGCCATCCCTGTGGCCTGCGTGGAGCCCCACACTACCCAGTTGTTTGGGCAGGTGCCCTTGCAGCACTCAAAGAGGGTATGGCTTGCAGAAGCCACAAAGTCACTTTAGTACAACTTCTGACATCATCAAAATGAGACATCAATTAGCAAATTACCATACATGTGCCTAAGTGTGCTTATAAACAACTAATAGTGAAACGTGATTATTATTATAACATATAAATAATAAGAAAAATATTTTTTTTCTTCTTCTTTTGTACATATAGGGAATGAATAAGGGGGTCAATGTCATACAAAATAAACATCTTCTTATGTCAGTAAGTATACAATCTTTCTTTATCTTTGTGGTTAAAACATCACCAATAATATACCTATTCATATAATAAAGTATGGTCATATTCCCATCAGTAATATAATTTCATTAGTACAGACCTTATCGTAGGATAAATAGGTGTGTTATAACCATTGAAATTCATTTAGTTTTCACAGAAACATGCAAAAAGGTACAAGGCTTCAACAATCAAGCTAAACAGTTCAAGTTACAACACATAGACACATTAAATGAGAAACCAGGAAAGGTGTGGGGGGGAAGGAGGGGGAGAAGAAAGAGGAATAGGAAAGGGTACAGGGAGGAAATATGAGGAAAAAGCGTACTGGGGAAGATGTCCCAGTGTGATCACCCTTATGCAACTTCCATCCAAAGAATTCTGCAACAGGACACCGATATAAAATGAAGGATTTTGTGAACTGTGACACCACTTTTGTAACTTATGCTTTGTGGTGTGAATGTGAACAGTTTTACATAGGGAGAACTACCAGAGCATTGAAGCAGGGAATACAGGAACATGTAAGGAATATAATCAGTGCTAAGACTGACACTCCTGTTGGACTACATTTCTTTCAGAAACACAATTCAGACCCCAAATATATGAAGTATATGGGCATCAATTGGCAACAACCCCTCAAATTTTGGGGGAATAGAACTACTTTATTTATTTATTTCGTTTTTGTTGACCGGGTAAGTGCACTAGACAAATCCTGCCTATTTTCAGGCACGACCTGGGGGAGAGAGATACAGATGAATGCCAACTGACCTTGAACCAGATTAAGCTGTTGGTGGTATTTTTCGTGAATGGAGTAAATTTGGCCAGGGCACCTGGGAAAATCCCCTACTCTTCAGAGGGGGAACTTCTGTCCAAGATGGCGGACGCACCCTTGCCTTCTGAGGAGGGAGCTATGGAGGTGGGAGATTTGGTCTCTGCTCCTACCTCTGATCGAATGGAGACCACGATGCCAACAACTGATATTTTGTCTGTTGATGTTCCTACTTCACCTTTAAGTTCTGCTGTTCATACTAAGGCTGATATACCTAGCCCTCTGCTTACTTCTTATGGAAATGACTTGCTGACTTCTGTGCCTACAGTCAATCTACTGGAGGATTTTACTTCATCTGATTCTGATAATCACTGTTTGACTACACAAGAGATCCAGGAGCGTTTTGCAACGGCGGAGCGCCATTTTGCTAATGCAAAACTGAAACTACTCACAGATATGCAACGTCTGAGAGCCAACAGTATAGATGCATCTTCCACTCGGTTGGAAGCTCTTGAAGATTTATTTGCCGTGTCCCCTTTGCTGCCTGTTGCTGTGACAGGCTCTGAGCCAACCTGTGGGTCAGTAGCTGAAGCCCTACTGCTTGCTCCCCTGCAGCCTGCAGTACAAATGAATTCAATTTCATTTTCACAACCTGCTTCAATTACATCACGGAGCCCCCCACTTGTACAAGAATCATCTGCAGTAGATTTTAATAAAGTGCCTACCTGGACTGTTGAATCGGCACTGAGAGGTGCTGGCTGGGTTCAGGGTACTGTCCCAGGAAGTTGGAAGTCGGGTCCATCTCCAATACGGTCCCCCTGTCCTGAAGATTTCCCAGAGCTACAGAGCATGATAGGCACTTCAAAAGTCACTACTGACCCCTTGTGTCTCCCTCAAGAACTTGAGCTTACACAAAACCCAGTGTTGGATTATCTGAAGGGTTCTCCACCTCAGGCTCCTCGTTCTACTACTCCTACAGAGACTCTGACTCCCCTACCACTGCAGCCCCCCCCAAGATATCGGGACCACCCCATTCATATTCTTCATTCTTTAAATTTCCAATCCAGGCTGCTAAGAGACACAACGCTGTTCGCTTGGCATACCTGGGGGGGGGGGTTACCTGAGCCACCTGATCGGGTTTACGTGGCACGTACATTTATAAAAGATTCTTTAAAATTCTTTTTCCACAAAATATATGCGTTAATTCATATATCTGGTGAAACCACGTTTGATATTAGTTTTTAAACATCAAGGGGCTTGGAGCGTTTTTGGTCTAAGTATAATGCTTTGCGGACTACTGCATTATGGACCCCATTTCAGGCAATTCCTCTTTCCAAACCTACTTTTAAGACAATTACCATTCTGTTTTGCAATGAGGGAGTTGAAGTGGAGGATGTTGTATATTGGCTGAAGCAGCGTTGTGACGTCCAGGGTCAGACTGAAGACATTTTGGATACTGAGAACATCTGGACTGGGGGTTGGAAGTTTAAAGTCTTGTTACGATCTAATGATTCTGGGGTTGTACCTCTGCTTAACTCTTTTTGTATAGGTCAAGATAGGGGGGTCTTGTTCTACCCAGGTCAGCCGAAGGCTTGCTATCGGTGTGGTGACCCTGCACATCTTAGTAATGTATGTGATAAAATGAAATGCAACATCTGTGGGGAATTGGGCCATGTAGGGGCACACTGTGTGAATGAATGTAGATGTAAACTCTGTGACGAACAGGGGCACACCTTTCAGAATTGTAAATGGGCTGTGCATAATCAGGAATTTCACGATGGTGGAGTGGACCAGCACTTTATTATTACACAGGTGCAGAAAGCCCGTCTCCGGACCACCTTGGTTGTACCTCCTCCTAAGGCAGCCCAGCCCTTACTACAGGCATCAGATCCTGTTGTATCTTCTGAGGTTGTACCTCTGATAGTTTCCTTCATGGATGACCTCTTGCTTGAGATTTCTCCTGTCCCCGATCCTGCCCAGCCTGTTTTTCCTGTTCAGGACCCGGTCTCAGGTCCAAGTACTATGCCCCCCCCCGAGTGCCCACAAGTGTTATACGTAGAAGGTCACTGAGAAATAACTCTCGGGTTGCACCATCACCTGTGTGTGGTATGGAACCCCCCCCCCAGTGCCCTTATCCAATTCTTTTGAACTTCTTCAACCCCTTTCTGATGACGCTGGAGGTGAGTCAGACTCCTCCTCCATAGCTTCTTCTCTCCCTGATGGTACTACTGACTCCGAGTTGCAACTTGGTGCTGGCCTTTCTCAGAAGCGAAAGGCCAGAGTAAAGCTTAAAGGGAAGAAGGTGGTTGGGAAAAGGAAATTGTAAAATGTATTTTTGTCTGTTTTCCTTTTCTTTTTTGGTGCTATGTTTCACTTTGTTTGCCATACTATTAATGTAAATAGTATGAAGCGTATGGCTAAAAGGAGACTGATTTTTTCCTTTCTAAGGCTTTTGCCTTTGGGTTTAATTTTATTACAGGATACTAGACTTCATACTACACATGAGATCTGACAAGCACAACAGGACTGGTTACTGGGTCCTTCTTTTTGGTCGATTGGTCAATACTCTTGTTCGGGACTGGGAATCTTAATTAATATCCCAGATATTCGCTTGCTTAAATTGTTTGATGTAGCCGCTGGTAGGGCGCTCATTATAGATTTTGTCATTGGGTCCTGCCCCTATTGGGTGATAAACATTTATGCCCCTCAAATCAAAACAGCACATATAGCTTTATTTACTTTGCTTCGTCCATATTTGCACACTTCCTTTCAGGTATTGTTTGCTGGTGACTTTAATTGTGGCTTGAGTCTTCAAGATAAGAGCTCATTTTCGGCTACAAAGAAACTATTTTGTGATTCCCATGAACTGGGTAAATTAGTTCGAGTCGCCCATTTAAAAGACTCCTACCTCTCCTTTACTGCATAACACACCCCTACCTTCCAAAAGGGCACACTTGCAACACGTATTGATTATGTGTTTTCTTCTCATACTGTACCAATTATTTCTGCTAAAGTTCAAGCTGTTGAGCTTTCTGATCATAAGCTGCTTTCTGCTGGTTTTGGTTCTGTTGTAGTTTCCCGTAAAGGTCCAGGTATTTGGAAATTCAACACATCTTTGTTGTAGGTCCCGATGTTTATGCAGTCCCTTCTGTCCTTCATACAAGCCCGTAAATCTGTCTTTATTTGTTATGAAGATCTTGTTTAGTGGTGGTTAGACACGAAACACGATCTGGTTACTTTTTTAAAAACTTATAGTCGTTTAAAATGCAGGAAGGAATATTTAGACTATTTGCAGAAAAGGGTACATTTTCAGTCATTATTAACCATAGAGTACACGACGGGGCAAGACCTTTCTCAACAAATAAAAGTTATACAGAATGATATGTTGACTTTCCAATTACGGCAATCACAACAACTTTATTACCAACATAAATTCTGTACTGTTGGTACACGTGATGTTATTTGTCCTTTTGAATCTAATTCCCGTCAGAATGCCCGAAAAAATATGATATGTCTTATAAATTCAGAAGGAACCTTATGTTCCTCACAAACAGATATTTGTCATATTGTCACTAATTATACTACAGCCCTTTTTTCTCCCCTCCCTGCTGTGTCTGGTAACTGTGCGACTTTGTATAGTGGCCTTGATATTCCAGCTCCCTCACAGACATGTCAGGACCAGGCTTGTTCTCCTATCATGGAGCAGGATTTGACATTGGCTATTTCTTCATTTCCTGTACAGAGGACTCCTGGTCCGGACGGTCTCCCTGCTGCCTTATATAAGGTGCTGGGTGACCATTTGGATCCAGAACTTACATCTGTGTTTAATTCCCTGTTAACATGTGAATCTATCCCTTTGGAATTTACTAAGGGTACTTTGATTTACATTTATGAACAGAAAGGTGATATCCATTCTCTTGAGAATTGGCGGCCTTTATGTATGTTAAACACCGATTTTAAGCTCTTAATGAAAATTATTGTGAAGCGTTTGGTGAGGATTGCGGAGGTGGTTTTGCATCCTGCTCAATCCTGTTCTGTGCCTCAAAGGAGAATTTCTGATCATTTGATCCTCCTACGAGAATTATTTTCTCATGGCTATGCAGGACTGACTTTGGGACTTGTCTCCGTAGATCAGAAGGCTGCTTTTGATTCGGTTAGGCATGATTTTTTATGGGAAGCACTTTGTTTTCTGCATGTACCTGATGTTATGGTGCAGTGGCTTTGTGCTTTCTATAGAACGGCTACTGTCGTGCCTGTAGTGAATGGTTGGATAGGACCCATGATCCCCATAGAAAGGGGGGTTCGTCAGGGCTGTCCATTAAGCCCATTGTTTTATGTATTTTTTCTTGATGTTTTGCTCCGTCGGTTGAATGCTAACTCTCAGATTTGGGCTATTTCTAGTTGTGCTTTATGCTCGCCTTATAAGGCGATCGCATGTACAGATGATGTTTGTTTTCTTGTAGCTGATGCAGCCTCAGTGGCTCATTCTCTCCAGGAGTGCTCTATTTTTGGAACCTTTTCTGGTGCTGTGTTAAATTACACTAAAAGTCTGGTTATTCGGGTTGGTTTAGTAACCTCCCCCTTGGACTGTATTGGCCCGTTACGTTTAGTTGAGGGCCCTATTCGTATTTTGAGGATTTTTTTGGGGACACAGGACTCAGATTTTTATAACTGGAATGTTAAACTGCAACAAGGTAAGCTTCAGGTGGCCTCCTGGAACCGAGGACAGATAGAGAAAAAGAAATGTGTTTTCTTAATTAAAAACTACTTGATCTCCACCTTCCTTTTTCTGAGTTATGTATTCCCTATTCCATGACAGTTAGAAACTGCTGTCTTTAGCCTGTTTTTCCAGGCTTTTTGGGGAAGTAGGTTAAACCCGATCAAGCGGAATATTACTTATTTACCTATCCCTGAGGGAGGCGTTTGTATGGTCAACCCTTTGTTATTTTTTTCTTGTATTTTTTTCACTGCAAACCTAAGGCCTTTGTTGATTTATGGCCAAAGGGGGTGGGAACTTTGGTTTTATGACTCTTGTAGGATTTGGTTTCATCATTGGGAAAATAATTCATTACCTGCGTTAAGACAAACTGTTGGTATACCAACTTACATAAAACACATGTTTTTACATCTCAAACAATGGAAGGTGTCTGTTCAGATGTTATTAAACGATTCACATAAAGTTTTATATAAGAATTTACTCATGACAGTTTGTGCTGTATCAGTACCCTTTGACAAGTGTCCTGGTCAACACCTCCCTTCCCTTTTGTCTTTGTGGAAATGTAAGAGGGTTCCGGCCAAAATGTAGGATTTTCTTTGGCTTGCATGCCATGAAAAGATTAATGTAAAAGCAAATCATAAACATAAGCAGTCTCAAGATAGAATGTGTTCATGCTTATTATGTATTACAGAACTTGAAACTATCCCTCATTTATTTTTTGACTGTTCCTTTATCAAAAATTGGTGGTCCTTTTTGGCTCAGGCATGGGCTACCCCCTTGCTTCAGTCTGTTACTTATTTGAATATTGTATACGGAGTTTTTTCTCCCCAGTGGTCAAAATGGCACCAGGACACTTTGAACCTTGTTTTTGTCTGCATTAAATGGAATATTTGGATGGTGTGGTGCATGTTTTCTTTACAGCAAAAGGACTGCTCCTATTTGGAGCTTGAAAAAAAGATTGTACAAGATCTAAGAGACATTTATGAGCATGAACGTACTATATACTCAGAAATGACTCTTTTGGAACTTTGGAAAGCTCTTCCTTGGATCACAGACTCTGATTATGCAGTTACCTGAACGGTTGTATAAAAGTTATCCTGTTTTTCTTCTTTTTATATTATGCTTTGTGTACTACTATACGATTTATGTTTCAATAAAACTTTCCCCTACTCTGTGTGAGGGTTCCCTCACATCCTGGCATTCTGCCAAGATGGCCGTCCATGGAGGAGCTGTGGAGGACATGGAAGTGTTGGAGGCAGAGGATTTGGTCTCCTCCTCTGTCTCTGTTTTGAGAGAGACCACATCTCATACCGATATTATACTGCAGCCTGCTGAAATGATTCCTTCTGTGACTTTGGATGCTCCCCCTGCTACTGCTGAGAATCACTACAAGAAGAATTCAGCTATAGATCCTTCCTCTGCTTCTCTGGCTATACCTACGATGTCTCCTAGCTCTACTACAGTGACTACAAGTGAGTCTTCCCCTTCTAATTTACTGGATGTGGATGTGTTGATTCGTGTTGAAGAGCAGCGCTATTTTGCTGCTAGACAGCGATTGTCGGCTCAGAAGACTCAGCCTGCTTCTGTACCTGCTACTCTCCCCCACGACTCACTGTCTGTGAATGTGGTTTCTGATGCCTCCTTGCTTATTCTGACACTTCTGCATTCTTTGCCTGTTTCAGCGGACTCTCCCCACTCCCGACTGCCTGCACAGACTGCACATCTTGCTCTGCTTTCTTCAAGTATTTCTTCTGCAAAGGTATTTTCTGCTTCACTACCTCCCTCTGCCCTACCTGATGCATCACAAACAACAGACTGGTCCATTGAGTTGGCTCTGGAAGCAGCGGGGTGGGAGAAAGATCCAGCCGTCGGGACTTGATGTTCTGGTTCCTCTCCGATTTGCACTCAATTGCCTGTGACTGAAGACTTAGTAGCCCCTCCTGATTCAAAGGTGCCTACTGATTCTTTTGACCTTTCCCTGCCTGCTGAACTTCTCTTGACCCAAAATCCAACTTTACAATTTGGCCCTTCTACCTCTACACATATTGGTCACCAGACTCCCCAGGGCTCTGGTTCTCGCCCTGCTCCTGCTGTTTCCACCTTTCCCTTATCTATTACTGCTTCCAAAACATATGCTGCTTGTTTTCAACCTCCTGTTCAACAAACAAAGAGACACAATGCTGTCCGACTACAATACTTGGGGGGCTTGTCTGAACTCCCTGATCGTTTTTTTGTTGGTCGCACCCTTTTAAAAGACTCTATGAAGTTTGCTGCTTTTGAAATCCATGCTTTAATAAATGTTTCTTCAGGAACTCATTTTGATGTCAGTTTCAAAACTGTTGCTGGTTTAGAGGAGTTTTGGAGAAAATTTCACGAGCTTAAAACTTCTCCCTTACGGGCCCCCCCTTTAATGCTATTCCTTTGACTAAGCCTACATAAAAAACTGTTACCATTTTATTTCACAATGAGGGTGTGAGTTTAGATCATATCACTGTATGGTTAAAACAGAGATTTACTTTGCTTTCTGACCCTGAGGCTATTTTTGATTAAGAGAATCTCTGGACAGGTGGGTGGAAAGCAAGGGTTATGCTTCGGACCTCTGATACTGGGATTCAGCATTTGCCTAACAGCTTTATGCTAGGGAAAGATAGGGGAGCCCTTTTCTACCCCAGCCAGCCAAAAGCACGCTACAAATGTGGCTCTAGTAACCATATTAGTAGCATTTGCGACAGGGTTAAATGCTCCGTCTGTGGTAACATTGGTCATACAGGTTCCCAATGTGTGGATGAACCCCTTTGTGTCCTTTGTGATGAATTAGGGCACACCTTTCAGACATGCACCTGGGCAGCTCATAACTCCCTGACTCTGGTGGATGGAGAGGAACAACGATTGATCATTACTGTTGCACGACGCTCCCGGCTGACTAACACACTTCCTACACCTCAGTCCATACCCCCCCCAATCTATTGTGCCTGCTACTGATGCACCTTCTTTATCACAGGGGCAGTCTTCTCTTCTTTCATCTTCAGAGTTACCTGCCCCTATTGTTACCCACCCTCCTTCTGCCACTGATCCTGCTGCTTCCACTCCGGAAGGAGAACCTGGTCCCGTATTCCCTAGCACTTCGGTGACCTCCATGTACCCCCACGAGCCCTTCATTAGAGTAACACAGGGGTCGAAGAGAGGGACTTCTCCTTCCTCTAAGGTTCTGAAATCCTCTACTGTGACCCACACCAATAAATTTGAGATATTACGCCACCCTCAGGACAACACAGATTCTGACACATCCTCTGTCCTCTCTTCTCATCCTGACGTGACTACAGACACAGAGGTGACCGTTGACAATTTAGGTTTCCAGAAGAGGAAAGCTAAGGTGAAGTTGAAGCATAGGGAAGGTACCCCTAGGAAAGGTAGGCCCAGGTGATCTCTATTTTTTTTTAGCTTTTGCTTTGCTCTTTCCCTTTAACTATGTCTTCTGCTTTTTCAGTACATACTGTCAATGTCAACAGTATAAAAAGTACACGAAGAGCGATGCAGTTTTTTCCTTTTTGTCCAGCTTAACAGCTGGCCTCATCCTTTTACAGGATGTATGTTTCCACACCCTTCTGGAGATTTACAAAGCCAAACGTGCCTGGATCTCTGGCCTTTCATATTGGTCCTTTGGTCAAGACTCTTGTTCTGGTTTGGGTGTTCTGTTTAGTGTTCCTGATATTACTGTCATCAAAATATTAGATTTAAACCCTGGCCGACTTCTTTTATTAGATGTTTTAATTTTTTCTGTCCCTTTTCGAATAATTAATATATATGCTCCCCAAATCAAAACTCACAGGATTGAACTGCTGAGACTCATACAGCCTTATTTATACACGTCTATGCATGTGATTTTTGGGGGTAACTTCAACTGTGGTTTGTCCACCAAGGATAAGACTTCTACTTCTAAAACTACCAAACTGTTTTGTGACATGAATTTCCTCAAACAATTGCTTCATTTAACACACTTGCAGGATGCATATTTATCCTTTACGGGTCTGCATACTCCCACTTTCCACAAGGGCCCCCTTGCAACCCGTATTGATTTTTTCTTTATCTCTTGCCATCTCCAAATTTCTGATGCTGTCATTCAGGTTGCAGAATTCTTGGACCATAATTTATTATCCATTTCTTTTCGCCCTTCCCTGAAATCCTATTTTGGTCCTGGCATCTGGAAATTGAATACTTCCCTTTATCTGATTCACATCTGTTGTGTCAATTGACTGCCTACATTATGAATTGGAAATCTGTATTTTTTTTGTATGACGTTCCCTGGGTCTGGTGGTAGGACACAAAATCTGGACTCCGGACTTTATTTAAATGTTATAGTAAACATTATCTTGACTCTTTATATTTTCAATATCATAACACTAGACAGCACCTACAGAAGCTGCTTATTTTGTCTCACGAAACAGGCCATGATTTCTCTACCCAAGTTTGTAATCCTAGAAAGCGCCTCATGGACTATCATCTCCTGAAGGCTACTTCCATCCAACACCAACAGCGTTTTGGAACCTCTGGTACCAGTGACAC
Source organism: Neoceratodus forsteri (assembly GCA_016271365.2). Lineage (NCBI taxonomy): Eukaryota > Metazoa > Chordata > Ceratodontiformes > Ceratodontidae > Neoceratodus > Neoceratodus forsteri. Next base: position 22,702,909 of record JADMNL010000035.1, on the reverse strand, counting down.
TTTCTGCCAATACGCTACTATTAGGAAAAAGGTGGAGTGAAAAACTTTTGATACACTGTTTGATGATAATTTCTCCGAACTTACTGCTATTTCAGAGATCAGAAATCGTGTTACTTGTTATACAGAACAGTTGTTCGGTCCTATGCACCCCCTCCACTGCTATTTCGGACTATCTTTCCTTTATACAACTTCCTGATATACCCTCCTCTGTTGTAGACATGTTAGATGATGAGATACATGCACAAGAAATCGAAGCAGTAATCAGGTCTTTACGTCCAGGAGTAACACCAGGCCTGGATGGTCTCCCAAATGAGCTCTATAAGACGCTGTCTACCAACTTGAGTTTTGAATTGGCTATAGTGTATAATTCCATATTACATTATGATAATCTTCCTTTGGATTTCAACATGGGCTGTTTATTTTACTTGTATAAAAAAGGTGATAGGAGATTACTCTCCAACTGGAGACCTTTGTGCCTATTAAACACTGATTTTAAGATACTGACTAAAATCTTGGCACTAAGGCTTTCTAAGTTGGCTACCTATGTGATCTCCACTGCACAATCATGCAGCGTCCCTGGGAGATACATTCAGGACCATATTATTTTACTTCGGGAATTAATTGAACGTGGGAACTCCAACGTTTTACAAGGTTTCATATTTTCCCTAGACCAGCAACAAGCTTTTGATTCTGTACGTCATGATTTTTTATGGTCTACTCTACGTCATTACAAAGTCCCTGAATGTACCCTTGTCAGACTCCAGTTGCTCTACTGATCTGCAGCTATTGTCTCCCTAGTTAATGGATGGAAAGGTCCTATGCTTCCTCTACATAGAGGGGTTAGACAAGGCTGCCCCCTCAGCCCACTTTTGTATGTTTTCTTTTTAGATACATTGCTTCGTTTCATCAATGTGGCCCTGACAGTTTTGCCACTTCCCTCCATCCCCTATTCTATTTTAGCTTATGCAGATGATATGAGTCTGATGGTAGCAAATGCTGCTTCAGTCCATTCTGCATTACAGGATTGTTCCAGTTTTGTGGCTGTTTCTGGTGAAACCCTTAATCTTGCTAAATGCATAGGTCGAAGACTGGGTCCTCCAATTCTAAGTGAGATTGAGGTTGTTGGCCTTATGATTTTTTATTTATTTATTTATTTAAACAGCAGTTTGGAAAACCTTTGAGCCATAGGCTCATTTACAAAGGTACCTTGTCACAGTAAGACAAACGAAAATACACAGTATAACAGTACAACACAGTATAACAGTAACTTAAGACATAGATACAAACAAGCTGGTACAGGTAGGATTGATGCAAACAATACCAGAGTTATGTTGTCCTTAGCAGCTTAGTAGTAAGCTTTGTCATAAGTATTGAGTACGGCTTTGACTAGTGGCAATTACAGCTTCGGGTGTTAATAAGGTGGTTACGTAAGGAAGTTTTGAAGCACGATATAGTTGGAGCTTCGGAGATGGAGGGGGCAGTGTGTTGAACCAGGAGGGGGCCCTAAAGCTGAAGGCTCTTTGGCCATGAGAGGTCCTAGCTCTAGGGATAACAAGAGACATTTTCCCAGAGGTCCGAGTATGAACTAGTGGGACAGAGCGGCGTATGGTGGTGGTCAATCCTGGCGGGGATAGCCCAAGAAGGGTCTTTTTTGTAAGGGTACAGGTCAGATATTTGACGCGCTCGTCAAGATCAAGTACCAGTGCTTTAGCATACAGTAGACAGGTGTGTGTTAGCCTAGGTGCCCCAGTAATTAACCTGCAGGCCTTATTCAGAGTAGTGCGAATTTTATGGAGTGCGGTCTGATCAGCAGCACCATACAACGGCAGTCCATAGTCCACTAGGGACAGGATAGAGGAAGTGATTGCAAGTCAAAGAGCCTCCGGGGGGAGGCAGTGTTTATACCGATGTAAGATGCCCAATCAGATATTACTGGCAGTGGCTAGGGCAGCGATGTGTCCATGGAAGGAGAGGAGGGGTCAAAATGGATCCCTAGGTATTTATAGGAGCAAACTTGTTCGAGTGGAAAGAGGACCCAGAGTGAATGAGGAGTTTGAAGTTGCAGGACTTGTTTTGAGGATGAGTGAAGAACATGGTTTTGTTTTTAAGATTTATCACCAATCTATGTTCCTTGAACCAGCCCTCGGCTTCGGCGAAGGACTTCTGCAGCGAGTCCTAGAGGGCAATAGGGTTACGACTTGAGGCAAAGATGACTGCATCATCAGAGTACAAAGGAATGTTCCCCGAGCAAGACCGTGGAAGGGTGTTAAGGTAAAGGGAGAATAGTAAGGGGCCCAGAATGGAGCCCTGGAGAACCCCAGAAAAGATGGGACAGACGTCTGAGTAGGTCCCATTAATTTTCGCTGTGATGAGTCAGACAGATAACTGGTGCACCAGGAGATGGGCCCAACAGCAAAACCAGAGAGACTAAGGGCATCAAGAAGGAGGGGTGGGAGACAGTGTTGAAAGCTTTAGAGAGGTCAATGAAGACTGCACCAGCCAGAGAACCAGTGTCTAAGGAGGAGTGGAGAAAGTTGGAGAACTCTAGGAGGGCTGTGTTGGTACTGTGGCCTGCTCAGAAGCCATGCTGCTCAGGACATAGGACATTGTAGGTGGAAAGGTAGTCAGAGATTTGAGAGGCCATCACTTTTTCCAAGGCCTTGGAGAGAGGAGAGAGAATGGAGATTGGCCGATAGTCTCCAGTCACAGCCCTATCACCACCTTTAAAGATAGGGGTGACAGTGGCGACTTTCCAGGCAGTTGGAACCTTCCCCAGGCAAAGAGAGTGGTTGATGAGGCACTTGATCGGGGTAAGGACTGTGTCTAAGACCAACCGTGGGATACACGGATCCAGGGTGTCACTGCCTGTACTATTACTCTTGAGGGCAGTGACAAGGTGCGGCCTAAGTTCTTGGGCAGAAACAAGGCGGAGGAGAAAATAAGGGCAGAAAGATTTACAGCAGGTGCTGGGGAGGAGTCAAAAACATTTGTAGGAGGATAGGGCTAAGGTCAGTGAATGAGGTGTTGAGGTGGTTGGCTATGAGGGCTGGGTCTGAGGAGATCACTCCATTAATGTTGATCTGGGTGGGTGGAAGTGTGCACTCCATTTAACTGTTTAATGTTATCCCAGAAGGTTCTGGGGTTCCCCCATGAGGCAGTGAGAGAGGACCGATAGTGCTCAGACTTGGCCTTTCTGATGGCCCGAGTGCACTTGTTTCTGGTGGCAGCATATAACTGCCTGTCACTGGGCCAGCCAGTCTCAATGGCATGGTGCCATAGGTTGTCCCTATGTTTGAGTTGGTGGATCAAAGCTGGGGTTGCAGGGCATTCTGCCTTTTAGAATGGCGGGTCAACATTGGGGCAAAGATATCACAGGCATTAATAAAGTTCGGGTAAGAAGGAGAGGCTGTGTTGATGTCAGGAGTTGCCTGTATAGGAGACCAGTCAATTTGGGACAGAAGTTCCTAAGTTTTATCAGTCCACCAGGTATTAGGCCACCGGCATGTGGACTGTGCTATGGGTTTGGGGACTGAGGATGACCAGTGGAATAGAATGGGGAGTGATCACTGAGAGAGTCTGGGAGGACTTGTACATTGGGGATCCGATTGAGGCGGTTGGTGAGTACCACATCAAGCAGGGTACTGGAGCCTCTCTTGGGGTTAGTCCTGGTAGGGTGGGTAACTAGTTACGCTAGGGTCTATTGCAGAAAAAGGAGTCTCAGGTAGAGGAGGAGGAGGGGCTGAGCCAGTTGACATTTAAGTCACCACAGAATTTGCTCAGCGGAAGGAGGTAGTGAGGAAGGTATTCTGTAAGGAGGCAATGGCCTGTGTTTGGTCCCTGAGACACGTCATGCAGTAGTCAGATAAGGGGTCCCTTTAAAGGGTCAGGGGTTAGTTTCAGCGTGGCGCCTGGGCCCTGGAGTCAGGATGGGAGCAGGCAGGGCTAGTGCAGGGAGAGATTCCTTGACAAAATAGGCGCAGCCGCCGCCCGTCTCCCAACATGGTCAGACCCGGAAGGGGTGAAACCAGGAAGGGAGACTAGGAGTCGGGAGGATTCTGACAGCCAAGTCTCAACCAGGCGATGACATCAGGGTTAATTGATGTGACCAGGCATTGTAGTGAGTCAAACTTTTGAGGAGGCTACAGATATTCATGGAGACCATGCATAGGCCTGTGGTGCAGTCGGGAGCTCCTGGGAACCGGGCCAGGGTTTGGATGAATGTTCTCTGACAGGAGTAGTAGCATGACTAACACCCTGGCTGGGAGATGGTGAGAGGTTTTCCTATGATTGACATGGGGGGAGGAGGCTAAGGGAACAGGGGGTGGGCAGGGTGGTACAGGAAGGGAAGGCAAGAATAAGAAGACACCCAGATGTGCCTGAGGTGAGGGAGAAAGCTAGGGGGAGGGCAGGGAGGACCGAGACACACAGAGGTCCCAAGGGGCAGGAGAGCAGGTTCAGGAGCAAGGGGAGGGAGGGGTGCCAGGGCACAGTGCGGAGTAGCAGATAGGTAAGTGGGTAAGTGCACTGCTAGTGGGGATAGGCACAGGCAGAGCGTAAGGCAGGGCCAATACATTGTGGTGAGCAAGATCCAAGGGAAGTAGTACTGTACAGGTAGGAGTAGGAAGTAGCAAGGGAGCATAGGTCCCTCTAGTGGCCAGCGGTATAACCTGCAAATGGGAAAGTGGGAGATAGGTTCTGGGCAACAGGAGTGATGTCACGGATGTGATGTCAGGGGTGGATCTTAAATTGACAACCGCCCCTGGGTGGGTGGGTGGTGGGGTGGGCGGGGCAGGCGGCGCGAGCGCGGTCGGGCTAGCACCCCCTGCAGGCGTCCAGACGAAGAGAAGAGGCTCTCTTTACCTCGAAAGTTATCAGGCTGGAAATTCGGCTTCCTCAGCTCCTCAGGTGAGCTGCTTGTGTTGCTTGTGTTGCTTGTTTGTCCTGAGTGCATAGCTTGGGGGGGGTGGAGCTGCCTATGTAGTGGAGAAAACAAAGCCTCTCATTACTATGCAGTGGGAGAATATGTTGTGACTTTCACAAAGGAGCTCCACTCTAAGCAAACAGGGCTATTCCAAAATGAGGTCACACTAGGACCCAGCTATCCTAATACCTTCAGTTACAAGCACAATTAGATCCAATACAGCAATATTAAACAAGTCTGCTCTATATTAGCTGCTTAGTATATCTGGCTTTAAGGTATAATCAGCAATTAGATCCAATACCACCATATTAAACAAGTCTGCTCTAAATTAGCTGCTTGGTATATCTGGCTTTAAGGTGTAATCAGCAATTAGATCCAATACCACCATATTGAACAGGTCTGCTCTAAATTAGCTGCTTGGTATATCTGGCTTTAAGGTGTAATCAGCAAGGCAACTCTAGGGCACCCAGAGAGTCCCTAGCTTTACACTTCAGCATTAGTAGCACAAAGAGAAGCAAATAACAAGCCCACCCAGTGGTGAACAGGGAACAAAGTTCATAAAATATAAGTGTTCATCAGGTAGCACCCCACTGCAGGCGTCCAGATGAAGAGAAGAGGCTTTATTTACCTTGAAAGTTATCAGGCTGGAAATTCAGCTTCCTCAGCTCCTCAGGTGAGCTGCTTGTGTTGCTTGTTTGTCCCGAGTGCCTAGCTTGGGGGGAGCTGCCGAAAGTTATCAGGCTGGAAATTGGCTTCCTCAGCTCCTCAGGTGAGCTGCTTGTGTTGCTTGTTTGTCCCGAGTGCCTAGCTTGGGGGAGCTGCCTCGAAAGTTATCAGGCTGGAAATTTGGCTTCCTCAGCTCCTCAGGTGAGCTGCTTGTGTTGCTTGTTTGTCCCGAGTGCCTAGCTTGGGGGGGAGCTGCCTCGAAAGTTATCAGGCTGGAAATTCAGCTTCCTCAGCTCCTCAGGTGAGCTGCTTGTGTTGCTTGTGTTGCTTGTTTGTCCCGAGTGCCTAGCTTGGGGGGGCTGCCTCGAAAGTTATCAGGCTGGAAATTCGACTTCCTCAGCTCCTCAGGTGAGCTGCTTGTGTTGCTTGTTTGTCCCGAGTGCCTAGCTTGGGGGGGGGCTGCCTCGAAAGTTATCAGGCTGGAAATTCGGCTTCCTCAGCTCCTCAGGTGAGCTGCTTGTGTTGCTTGTTTGTCCCGAGTGCCTAGCTTGGGGGGGCTGCCTCGAAAGTTATCAGGCTGGAAATTCGGCTTCCTCAGCTCCTCAGGTGAGCTGCTTGTGTTGCTTGTTTGTCCCGAGTGCCTAGCTTGGGGGGGGGAGCTGCCTCGAAAGTTATCAGGCTGGAAATTCAGCTTCCTCAGCTCCTCAGGTGAGCTGCTTGTGTTGCTTGTTTGTCCCGAGTGCCTAGCTTGGGGGGGGCTGCCTCGAAAGTTATCAGGCTGGAAATTCGGCTTCCTCAGCTCCTCAGGTGAGCTGCTTGTGTTGCTTGTGTTGCTTGTTTGTCCCGAGTGCCTAGCTTGGGGGAGCTGCCTCGAAAGTTATCAGGCTGGAAATTCGACTTCCTCAGCTCCTCAGGTGAGCTGCTTGTGTTGCTTGTTTGTCCCGAGTGCCTAGCTTGGGGGGGGAGCTGCCTCGAAAGTTATCAGGCTGGAAATTCGACTTCCTCAGCTCCTCAGGTGAGCTGCTTGTGTTGCTTGTTTTTCCCGAGTGCCTAGCTTGGGGGGGAGGGAGCTGCCTCGAAAGTTATCAGGCTGGAAATTCAGCTTCCTCAGCTCCTCAGGTGAGCTGCTTGTGTTGCTTGTTTGTCCCGAGTGCCTAGCTGGGGGAGGAGCTGCCTCGAAAGTTATCAGGCTGGAAATTCGGCTTCCTCAGCTCCTCAGGTGAGCTGCTTGTGTTGCTTGTTTGTCCCGAGTGCCTAGCTTGGGGGGGGCTGCCTCGAAAGTTATCAGGCTGGAAATTTGGCTTCCTCAGCTCCTCAGGTGAGCTGCTTGTGTTGCTTGTGTTGCTTGTTTGTCCCGAGTGCCTAGCTTGGGGGGGCTGCCTCGAAAGTTATCAGGCTGGAAATTCGACTTCCTCAGCTCCTCAGGTGAGCTGCTTGTGTTGCTTGTTTGTCCCGAGTGCCTAGCTTGGGGGGGCTGCCTCGAAAGTTATCAGGCTGGAAATTCGACTTCCTCAGCTCCTCAGGTGAGCTGCTTGTGTTGCTTGTTTTCCGAGTGCCTAGCTTGGGGGAGGGGCTGCCTCGAAAGTTATCAGGCTGGAAATTCAGCTTCCTCAGCTCCTCAGGTGAGCTGCTTGTGTTGCTTGTTTGTCCCGAGTGCCTAGCTTGGGGGGGGCTGCCTCGAAGTTATCAGGCTGGAAATTCGGCTTCCTCAGCTCCTCAGGTGAGCTGCTTGTTTGCTTGTTGTCCAGTGCCTAGCTTGGGGGAGCTGCCTCGAAAGTTATCAGGCTGGAAATTCGCTTCCTCAGCTCCTCAGGTGAGCTGCTTGTGTTGCTTGTTTGTCCCGAGTGCCTAGCTTGGGGGGGAGGGAGCTGCCTCGAAAGTTATCAGGCTGGAAATTCGGCTTCCTCAGCTCCTCAGGTGAGCTGCTTGTGTTGCTTGTTTGTCCCGAGTGCCTAGCTTTGGGGAGCTGCCTCGAAAGTTATCAGGCTGGAAATTGACTTCCTCAGCTCCTCAGGTGAGCTGCTTGTGTTGCTTGTTTGTCCCGAGTGCCTAGCTTGGGGGGGAGGGAGCTGCCTCGAAAGTTATCAGGCTGGAAATTCGGCTTCCTCAGCTCCTTAGGTGAGCTGCTTGTGTTGCTTGTGTTGCTTGCTTGTCCCGAGTGCCTATTAGAATTTTGGGTGTTTTATATGGCAATGGCCCTTTGGACATCCTTAACTGGACACCCAAACTGGACTATGCTCAGTCTATGGTTTCCCGCTGGAATTCCTCAAAGATGTGTAAAAAGAAAAGGATTTATATGATTAAGACTCATTTACTTCCTCTATTTCTTTTCCTGGCTTGTGATCCCACCAAGGCAATTTGAAACTAGATTGCTTAGTCTATTTGTTCAAGCTCTGTGGGGCAGCCGCCTGAATCCTATTAAACGCCCGATTACATACTTACCCATTTGGGACGGTGGCATTGCCATGGTTCAACCTATTTTTTTAACACTAGTATTTTTTTGTTCCATAATGTTAGGCCCCTGCTGGTTAACCGGGATAGGGGGTGGGAGCCTTGGTTCCTTGAGTCCTGCGGTCTTTGGTTTCACAAATGGGAACTCAATAAATTGACAGTTTTGACACATTCCCCCCAGATTCCTGCTTATGTTAGAGACACCTTTCTTTGTTTGAAACAGTGGCAGGTTACTGGCCGTATGCTAGTGACTATCTCTTGGAAAGCCTTATACAGATATTTAGTGGACCGTGTCTGTTTAGATGTTGTTGTTTTTCCCAAATGCCCCAGCCAACATCTCCCTGCTTTACTTACTTTACTCTGTAACTCTAGGATTCCCTCAAAAATGTGGGACTTACACTGGCTAAGTTGTCACGAACGTATTAACGTTAAACATAACCATAAACATAAAACACTACAAGATAGGCTTTGTTCCAGACCTGAACGCCAGCACAGGAAGAAACTATTTCACACCTTTTCTATTTTTGTACTTATATAACTAACTTTTGGACCTTATTAGCTGCCAGATGGTGAGAACCTTTGTTTACTTCAATGAATTATAAAATGTTGATGTATGTTTTTTTTCCAGCTTCTTGGACACATTGGAATGTGAACACTTTGAATTTGCTTTTTGTGATCATCAAATGGCATATATGGAATGCTCGATGTCTATTTAATTTACAACACCAGGATGTATCCCTTATTACTATTGTTCAGAGAATTGAATGTGATTTGAAGGACATATATTTCTCCGAAGTGAGGCATTTGCCATCAGAATCCTTACTGGAATTGTGAAAGTTGTTACCGTGGATTACTGACTCTGATTTTCCTGTTACATAACATCTCTGTTTGTACATTGCTTGTATTGTTTTGTTTTCTTTTCTGTTCAGTTGTTTTCAAGAAAAACTTCCCCTGCTCTTTTCAAGAAGTGCCATGGGATCTTTAACATCCACCTGAACTACCACCAGAACAGGCAGATGGGACCTCGGTTTAACGTCTCATCTGAAAGACAGCACCTCAGGAGTGCAGCACCCCCCTCATGCTGCACTACAGTGTCAATATTGGAAAACTAATGAACTACTGAAACAAGAAAGCAAATGGATTTACAGATTAGGCACAGTTAAACCAGATGGACTTAATGACTAATGGGATCCAAAGCCTTTCTTAAAAGACAAAAAGAAAATAAGGAAATAAATTTGTGATAGCATTGCTTATATGTTAACTGTTTTGTCACTGTCTTTCTCTGTTTTTGTTTCCCTTTTAGGTTTATTGGAGAATGTATGACTGTAGATCACCACCTGAAATGGAAGGTCCTTCTCCCATTCTTTGGATGGAAGTTGTGTAAGGGTGATCACACTGGGACATCTTCGCCAGTCCGCTTATTCCTCATATTTCCTCCCTGTACCCTTTCCCTGTTCCTCTTTCTTCTCCCCCCACCTTTTTTTCCTCCCTTCCCCCACCCCTTTCCTGGTCTCTCGTTTAATGTGTCTATGTGTTATAACTTGAACTGTTTAGCTTGATTGTTGAAGCCTTGTACCTTTTTGCAGGTTTCTGAGAAAACTAAATGAATTTCAATGGTTATAACACACCTATTTTTCCTACGATAAGGTCTGTACTAATGATATTATATTACTGATAGGAATATGATCATACTTTATTGTATGAATAGGTATATTATTGGTGATGTTTATTTATTTAGCTTTTGTTTACCGGGTAGGTACACTAGACAAGTAATATGCCTATTTTCAGGAACGACCCGGGAGAGCACAAACATGCAGAATACATACAAGGCAACTTGGGAGGAACAGCTTATTACAGGAAATAATAACAAGTGTAGAAAAGCAGATGCACAAGCAACAATTACACAACGTATTAAGAGTACATAGATTGACATTAGTGACAGCAGAATTCAACTAGATTCATTTCACTAAGTGGGCTTGGAACAGTCACACACTGTTGATTGTTTTAAATGAGACCACAGGGAGGTGCAAAAGATCCCATGGGAGGGGGCTGAGCGGACATGATCAGGGAGAGAGTTCCAGAGTCTGGGCACATATGCAGCAAAGTCATGGTCCCCCATAAGAGTCTGGGTGGGGGGGGACTTTGAGCAACCCAGCAGTCTGGGACCTAAGTTGGTAGGGCATGGTGTCCATTTTAGGGCGGAGATGCGCCAGTCCCAGCAGAGTGCCAGTAGCGAGCACTTTCTTGGAGAAACTTCCAACACCGAAATCCAAGTATTCAGCTGGGGGGGAGGGCAGAAGAGTTTGTCATAGAGCTCACAGCGATGGGTGAGTTTGGAAGCAGCTAGTGGAAACCGACAGATATTATTATATGCCGTGTTCCACCGGACAAGATGAGTTTGAGGGGATCGGGCAAATAAGTGGAATCCATAGCTGAGGGAGGGAAGAAGCACTCCTCTCTCAAGTGCAAGTCTGGCCCCCGGGGTTAGGTTGTATTTGGCCCTGTAGGCCAAGCCAAGTTTGCAATTTGTAGTTCTACAGATGTTGAGGATATGACTCCCCATGTCAAGTTGGGGGTCAAGAGTAACCCCAAGATATTTGATTGTGTTCACTGTTGGCAGCGGGGGGCCACCATCACAAGTTATGTTGAGCAAAGCTGATGAGGCTTTGATCTTGGCCGTGGAACCAAAGAGCATGGCCTGTGTTTTATTTAGGTTCAACACAAGTCTGTGGTTAGTAACCCAGGCCAAGACTCTGCTGAAATCTTCGGACAGGCTCTGGTTTAGGGCTGCGGCATTTTGAGAATGGGCCACTAACACCAGGTCATCTGCATATAGGGTGACTTGGCAATGAGAGATCACCAGTTGCAGCTGATTAATGAAAAGCGAGAATAGGAGAGGGCCTAGCACTGATCCCTGGGGGACTCCCATAGTCACTGCCCTAGGCTCCGAGAGGCCTTGTTGAAGCAGGTACGCTGCTTTCTGCCCTTCAGGTAGCCCATCAACCAGCTCATGGCATGGGGAGAGAGCCCAAGTGCCCATAGCTGCTCCCCAAGTAGGTCATGATTGACAAGGTCAAAAGCTTTTGACAAGTCTATAAATATAGCACCCGACAGTTTGCCCTGGTCAATGGCAGATCTTTTGCTTGAAGTTACAGTAATCAGGGCAGTTGAGGTGCTATGTCCCTTTCGAAAGCCATGCTGGGCCCTGGATAGCAGTTCGTGAGTATGCAAATACTCCGAGAGTTGCTCAGCCACCACCTTTTCTAGAAGTTTGCCAAGGGATGGGAGAATAGCAATTGGGCGATAGCTGTCAGGAAGTTTGGGATTGCCCTGCTTCAGAACAGGGACTATACTTGCCTCCTTCCAGATATCAGGGATTATCCCTGAGCTGAGGGATAGATTAAAGATGTGGGCAACCGGGGAGGCAATGTAAACAGCTCCTTGCTTGAGAAGCCTAGGTTCTAGGTTGTTAAGACCTGGACTGGAGTGCTGGGAGAGGGCAGCAAGATGTTTCTGAATATCCAGAACTGATACTGCCCTGAGATTAAACTCTCTCCGAGGAGGTTGATCAACCTGACTCAGGAGGGAAGGGATGATGAACGAGCTCCCCCCATCAGACGTGAAACGAGAGGTGAGGGCCGAGAAGTCTGAGAAGTGAAGGTTAAGAGAGTTGGCTATAGTATGGGGATTATTACACGAAGCTCCATCTATAACCATATCCGTGACACCCGAGTGGGAGGACCCACTGACGAGGGATTTGATATTCCTCCAAAACCTCTAGGGTCTCTGGCAGAGCTAAGTAGCGCAGACTTACAGAAGTCGCTCTTAGCTACCCTAATAGCCTTCTTACACTGGTTCCTGAGGTGCGGTATCTCAGGAGATTAGAAGGATCACTGGATCCCTGGTATGGGCCCAGCATTTGTCTCTTCTCTGCGTCTGGGCTAGAAGATTACCATTCAGCCAGAAGGTAGCAGTTCCCCTCACCCTCCGAGTGACCCTAGGGGCATGTCTGTCCTGGAGATCACCAAAGGTATCAATGAAGCAGGAGGTTGCCACTGAGGGGTCAGAGGCTTCAAGCACCCTGGTCCAGTCAGTACATCTTAAGTCATCCAGGAACCCCTCTGAGTCAAACCTGGAGTAGTTTCTGACTTGTATAATTTTATGTGGGATTTTAGGGGAGGGAATTTTCCAGACACAGTACACTGGGTAGTGGTCTGAGATGGAGTCAGATAGCGTGCCTGATGATGCTGTCCTCTCCGGACAGTTAGACAGGATCCAATCCAGCAGGGTACTCGAGGAACCTTTAGCAGTCTGTCTGGTTGGGTCATGAATTAGTTGGGTTAGGGATAGGCTGGCAAGTTGAGGTTCAAATTTCTTAATATTGCCACTCTCCCAGTTTAGGTTGATATCACCCATGATAATAAGTTTTTTGTCTCCTATACTGGGCCTGACAGCATCCAGAAGATAACCACAAACCACAAAGATAGAGAAAGATTGTATATTTACTGACACAAGAAGATGTTTATTTTGTATGACATTGACCCTCTTATTCATTCACTATATGTACAAAAGAAGAAGAAAAAAAATATTTTTCTCATTATTTATATGTCATAATAATAATCACGTTTCACTATTAATTGTTTATAAGCACACTTAGGCACAGGTGTAGTAATTTGCTAATTGATGTCTCATTTTGATTATGCCAGAAGTTGTACTAAAGTGACTTTGTAGCTCCTGCAAGCCATACCCCTTTTTAAGGCATGAATGCCAAAGCGCAGGGGTTCCTGGTTCATTTATTACTGGCATGCAATAAAAAGCTACTTTAGCATTTATGTTTGCAATTATTTTTTGCCTGGAATGCTCCTTTTGTTCTTCTTCATGTGTAATTGAGGTTAGCTACCTCCAGTAGGAGCACTCCCTCGCTAACCGTGCACCACTCTCAAAACTCCTTTGGATGCCCTAGCAGGATTCCAGTGGCACTGTGTGGCAGGGGATTGCTGCCAGCTTGGAGCAAAGGACCAGGGTGCACAGAACAGGGGAAACATGCAGGCACCGGTACAGTGACCTCACTTGCTGGGACCCTGAGTGGCTGAGGAGGCTTCGGGCACATGCCAGGTGTGGGGCTGTGTCACAGCCAAGTAAGTCATCCCATGTTGCATGTCTGCCCTGGTGCTGTACTTTGGTATTGGCTTGGCTACCTGGCATGCCCTGCAGAGGAGTACACTGTCATCATGCACATGACAGAGTGGCATTGCCAGATTCTGCTTGTCTTGCGATGTAGCTGTGCAGGCGTGCAGGATGTGTTGGGCAGAGGCAAACCCTGTGCACAGGAATCAGGGGAGGCAGCTGCTGTGGTCAGTTACTGATGTGCACCTGTCTTTTTTCCATTCCCAGAACAGGAGGACCTCAGGTGGGCCAGGGCTGTGGCAACACAGGGACAAGTGGTGCACAAAGAAGGCGGCGGACCGGCACCAGCAGGGCCACAGGGGGCAGGTAAGCACTGTCATGGTCCTTTGCACTGTACATGGGGGTGGCAGGGGGGAGTGGGTGCAGGCATGGCTGCCTTTGCCATGTGCTGTGGCAGCTGTGTTTGTCGCACTGTACATGGTGTGTGCCACTGTGCATTCATTGGACATGAGTGTGCCGGCTGTTGGGTGGTGGGCATGTGTCTGCATCCACATTGCCACCATTGTTGCTGTGGTGCTGGCCGGTGCACTGTGCCATGTATCTGTCAGTGTGCAGTCATGTGGCCATTGTGCAGCAGGGACCACCTCTGTGCAATGTCGTGGTGCACTGAGTTTCTGGCTGGTGTTGGACCACCCCCTGTGGGTGGCAGTTATGGACCCAGTGGGGAGTGTGTTCCTGCTGCCCAGTGCGCACTGTGGGTGGGCATGGTTCCTTGGGCCATTGCACTGATCACCTGTCCTGTCCCTTGTGATAGGTGCCCAGAGGTCAGTGCATAGACCCCCCCAGAAGAATGCTGAGCAGGCTGATGTGGGAGACCCTACTTGTGGTTTCCTGCATCCTGCAGGTGGTGGTACAGATGAGGCGGATGATAACGGCTGAGAGGAGGGAGTGTCAGCTTGCCAGTGCAGCCGGACAGGGCCATAGTGTTGCCCCTGTTTTCCCCTGTTGAACATTCCCCTACAGTCCCCCCCTCCCACTGTACAGTCCCTGTTCCCTGTCCCCTTCCCTCGCTGTACCTTCGCTTTCCCAACCCCTGTTTTTCTGTATATAGTTTGCTTAAATAAATATTTTTCTGACATATCTACCTGTGTCTGTGTCTGCTTTGCAGGTAGTGTGAGGAGCCATGCTGCAGTGGCCCAGTGTCTGTCCATGTGGTGTGCGTGTGGGGGGGGCTTGTTGTGCTTCCATGGTTCACTGCTGTGTGCTGTAATGTGTCCCACCATGGTGGTGTCCATCCCCTGGGTTGGTGGCTGGACCTTGGGTGCCCATGGGGCAGCTGTCAAGGGTTGTGGTGGGGGTGTGTGTGGTGGTAGCACACGGCCATGGTCATTGGTCGGTTCTGTCCACACACTGTGTTGGGGTCTTCTGCTTGGCATTGTGTGGCCTGTCCCATGTGGTCTGCCATGCTGCCTGCAACCTGGCCCATTCAGTGCCCACTATGTGGGCTTCCTGTGTACCTGTGTGGCATGTGTGCACTTGGCTGCATGGCCTTGGGTGTGGTCTGCTATGGTCTGGGAGGGGGGACATCGCCAGCGGCCTGCATGGGGGCTCCCTTGGTGGCCCTCCATTGGCCGTTGGCACCTCCAGTTGCCTGCTATCTGTGCCACTGTGGTGTTCTTGGTTCCAGTGTGTGGGTGCCTGTGTGTGCCCTACTGTGCCCTGCTGGTGGAGGCCTCCTGTGGCCTGTCACTGTGCTTCCATTGCTCTGTACCTGGGTCTGTTCTCTGTGCCCTGCCCCCTCTGTTGCTATGCTGCTGTGCTCCAGGTTGCGCTAGAGCATCTCTGTTTGTGCCATGGTGCATCTCTGTTTGCACCATGGCACAACTCTGCCATATTCAGCTGGGTTGCACTGGTGCAGTTTGGCCTACACAACCTCTGAATATGGCTCTTGTTGCTCCATGGCACATCCGATTTGTGCTGTGCCAGACTTGAGTCGGACTTTGGAGCATTTCTGAATATCCAGGCCTTGGTGTACAAATATAAAAAAAAAAAAAGTTTGGGGGCTGTGTTGAATTTTGCAATTGCAGGCTTGTAACTTTGATAATATTCAATATTTTTACCCCAAATTTTCAACATAGACATTTTGTTACAGTATCTCATGAATGTGACTGCTGTCATTTTTCTGTTCCTGCACAAAATGTGTTTTTGCATCCTCAAAGCTGATTTCACAGTCCCTGTGAGATATCACCTTTAGGCCAGGAGCTGAACATTTTCTCTGCCTTTCTTCATGAAGCAGGGCCATAACAAGGCTATGTTGAAAATTTGGGATAAAAATATTAAAAACAAATGTTCAATATTTTTACCACAAATTTCTTGCAGCCCTATCAGCCCTGGACAGAGTTTGTTTTTATAATGGGCGGAGGGGCTGCAAACAGAATGAGTGAAATAGCAAAAATAAAAATGTCAGTAGGTAAAGGGGTTAAACTGGTCTTTGCAGCACTTTAACACAAAGTTCAGGAACTGGACTTCTAGGCTTCAGCTGCACTTTCATTTCACATCTGCAACATAAAGTACTAGTTTTTTTTTTGCAATGGATTACTACCCACTCCTTGACTAATTTATCTTATGCCAGTCATTTTTTTCAAATGTACAGTGGCATCCCCCAGGATGAAACCCAATTTTGCAGCATTTTGTAGCACTCCTGCTGAATGTTGCTGCAGACCTACTGAATAAATCAATGTAATTTCAATGGCAATTAGTCCCTTTTCTCATTCAGGCAAATGTGACACTGCCAAGATGAAGTGAATGCCACGGTTTCCTGCATGACAAAATGGACTAATTACTATTGAAATTACATTGCATTATTCAGTAGGTCTGCCACAGCATACTGCAGAGGACTTGAAAAGTGGGTTTCATCCTGGGGTATGCCACCGTATTTCTCCTCAAAACACAAGCTAGGACCTTCTTCTGCAATCACCAATCCAAGCTTCCCAACCCACTGGGAGACCCCATTGAGGCAGCTCCTGGTCCCCCACCTACCCATGACATACCTCTGTGCTGCCTCTCCCACCCAGCTAATCTCCTGAGGCTGGGTACACCTTCTGCATTCCTTCCCCACAGATATTCTTCCACCCAAGGCAAAGGTGAAGGGGTGGGAAATTCCTCCAAGTGCCTGCAACTTGGGTCCAGTGAGAGTGTGGGCCACAAGTGGCACATTATCCTCCTAGTGCTGCTTGCACTTATTGCTTGTTCTCCCCACCCCCACCAGGAGCACATACCATCATTGGCTGCCAGCAATGGTCCCACTGGTCAGTCACAGTTCCCCTGAACCACCACCTGTGGTCACCCAGGTAGCAGTAGAGCATGAGAAAGCAATACCACCCCTCCCAGAGAAACAGAGTATCCTTTTGGATGCTCGATCCATCTCCTCCTGATGGCCCTGGCTATTTACCATACCTGGGTTGCTGGTGTCACAAACAGTGGTGCTATCATTGAGCTGGTAGGCTGGCTGTTGTGTCATTAATGTCATCAGACATAAAGCATGACAGAGGGGGTTTCAAAACATTAAATCAGGAAAAATTGTGGGATTTCAAAAAGGCAGTGTCTTTTAATGAAAATCACCAGAAGCTGCAATTCTGCAGGAACACGTGTTTTGTGACAGGAGCCATGTTTTGCAGCCAATTTTGCAGACATTGAGATGCTGAATACCGAAGTCCTTGGCCAGCATGAGAATGATGGAAGAAATGAGATGCTGATGCTGCTGGTGCTGCTGCTTCTCCTTTCAGACCATTCAGCAACCTGGAATATACTCAACGTCTGACAACTGAACTCAGATGGACTGGAGATTGTTTGTTGTTCTTGTCAAACCCAGTGTTGTAAGGTCTGGTTAAAATCTCAGGAATGAAGGAGAAAAGAAAGTTCTATATCAAACCTGTCTCCTTGCCATAAAAGCAACCCTGGGCCTACTGCCTCCAGGGCCCAGCTCCCTCACACACCAGGCTGCTCCAACCAGGACTACAAGGACTTCCAATAAGCTCTCTATCAAGATCCCCTATCATCGCACCACCCAAGGTCAGCGATCCTTCGAATACCAGGCCCCGCTATGGCTTTCCTAAGTCCCAACAAACTAGCCACAATTAGCAAAATCAGCTTGTTCAAATCTGCACTTAGGTCCCACCTTTCCCCACAAGAGAAATGTACCTGTCCTACCTGACCAACCCTCCTGCTTATAACCCCAACTACCCCACGAATTCGCACTTCGTGAGCACCTAATTCACTATTTCCCTCTCCTTCCCTCCTTCCTCCAACCCCCTAGCCCCCTGACCCCTGCCCATTCATGGATCTTACCTCCTTTCCTCTGGGCACCATTCCCTCACCACGCTCACAATCCCTGTCCTCCCCCAACCTCTCTCAGACATGGTGACCCCAAACCTGTGGTTCCTGCAAGATGACCACCCCCTCTTCCTCCCCCCTCTCCCTTAAATCCTACCACCCTCCTCTTTTTCCCCACTCTCCTGGGCAATTGCTCCTGCTGTTCTATCATTGCCTGTCTACTAAGGCTCTGTCCCTATCCCAAGTTCTTTATAGTCTTTTTACCATTGTTAAATGTTTAGTTCTTTGCAACTCTGTGGCTACTATTCTATGTTTGCCTTATTTTCCTGACGTGGAACCTTTGTAAATCAGCTTGTAGCTCAAAGGTTGTAGTCCGAGAATTCAGTAAATAAATAAATATCAAAATTTGTGAGGTGGTGCTGGTGGTGGAAGAAAATTAATGAAAGATTAAGGCACCAAAGGCAGGTGTTCAGTGGAGCTGTACCTGTTGTTGAAGATGATTACTTTCCAGAGGGAGGTGGTACTCACACATAAAAACATAGACTATGTTAGCAAGAAAAGCATAAAAGACCATTAGTCAATCTTGTCTGCCCTGCTCTACCCTTTGCTACGCTGGGAACAATTGTCTAGATGGGGTGATGCTTTTGTTTTGCCCCTCATCCTCCCTACCTTATTGTTAGCCTCTGAGTAACAATTCATTCTTTAACTCTGTCCCTCCTGTTCCTTAAAACCATTGATGCTTTTTGTGCCCACCACTTCAGCTGGCAGACTGTTCAGTGGCTCAGCTACTTTCTCTGTAAATTTAAATTTTCTCATGTTCCTCCTGAAGTTCAGGAACTGAAAGGCCTCTATTTTGTCTCCTCTTTCCCTTCTGGCCTCCAGCAAATATACGTTCAGTGCTATGAGCATTTTCTCATAACATATAGTCTGTTGCCCGGAATCATTTTGGTTATCCTATGCTGCATTGTCAACAGCCTGTCCTTGTCTTTCTCTAGGTGGTGATTCCAGAGCTGTTCCCAGTGTTTCACATGTTATCTCACCAGTGATCTATAGATCTGTAATATTATCATCTTCCTCCTGCTATTGAAATCCCTCCCAACACAACCCAACATTCTGAGCAGCTTCCTATTGGCCTTGTTGCATTGGCTGAATTGCTTAATGGAGTCACTTATAATAATTCCAAGGTCCATCTCCTCTGAAGTAGTGCTCCGTTTAACTGCTTCCATCAAGTATTCTGCCCTGGAGTTCTTGTTCCCTATGCGTATCACGTTATACTTCCTATGTGCATCACCTTGTACTTTTTAGTACTGATTTTAAACTTCCAGATCTCAGACCATCTCTTTGATGTCTGCAGGTTCCTGTTCATCTCCCTTACCCCTTCCTTACTGTCTACACTACCAAAGAGCTTACTGTTATCTCCTAAGAAACATATATTGTCCTATATAACTCCTCCTGTGCCACTAATGAACATTTTGAAAATGAGTGATTCCAGGACTGATTTTGTTGCACCCTGCCTTTGGACTCTTCACCAAAGACATGACCTATTTATCATCACCCTCTGCTGTCTTTCCTTTCAGCCATCCTCATACCCATTTAACTAGGGCCAACTCTGCACCCAGTTCTAACTTCTTCAGCAGCCTTCAATGAGTTGAATGCCTTACTCAAACCAGAGTACATCCACGTAATGCCTACTGCTCTAGTAACCCAGCCCAGCCAATGAATGCTATCAGATTGATCTGACGAGACCTCCCCACCACACACCCAACCTGCTAACTATCATTGGGCCTAATTCTCTCCAGGTGGTCCATTAGGTCCTTCAAGAATAGTGTCTCCATCAGTTTATCAAGATTGGAGATAAAACTGACAAGCATGTAGTTACTGGTTTATTCTTTGCCCATTTCCTCATGGAAAGGAACCAGTTCCACTAACCACCAGTCTTTAGGAACCACCTCTGACTTTAGTGGGCTACTAATAGCCCTGCCAAGGGTTCTGACAATTCTGATGCTAATTTGTTGTGTACTGTCAGGTACAATCCATCCAGCCCTGAATCCTTAACTACTTACAGGACAGCAAGCCCTTTTCTGATCTTTTCCTCTGTTATTACCACCTGCCCCATTTCTGAGACACCCTTACAGTTGCCTTTATATCACTTTCTGTGATTGGCGTGCTAACTTCCACAGTACATGCAGAGGAGATATAATCATTAAGTCTGATTGTCTTTTGCTCATCCTTCTCTGTTTCCTGCCACCTCCTCTCAGCCTTACAGTCCCCTCTCTCATCTTCCTTTTTATGTTGGCTCGTGCATGCATGCCAGCCAACATATTGCATTAGTAGCAGATTTGGAGGTGTGGTCACTGTGAACGAATGCAGGGCAAGCGTCACTAGGTGCGTCCCTCATTCCCCAATAAGGCAGCATGCAGGCACTGACACCAGCTATATGTAAAGTGGCCACCAGATCTATGAAAACTGCCACTACAATGAGAGGCAAGCTCATCATGCAGCGGCACAATAACACGCCAACCCGATGTGCCTTTCCTGGTAAAGCAGTTCAATAAACATGGTGGCACTGACTGCAGCCACGCAAAGTGTCCCAACCCACTTCATTTGTCAATGGGGGAGCCCACGCCCCATTGGCATAATGCCCCCATTTAAAGTGTATGCTGAGGGGGTGCCCAATCCCCCTCAGCATCATGCGCCCCTCCAAACAGTCTTTCTTTGCCGATGGAGTGCCCAATCCCAGTTGGCTTCAGTCCCCCCTTCCCTGTTTAATTTGCCGATGGGGGAGCCCACTCCCTGTTGGCATAATGTTCCCCCCGCTTTTGTTGTTTGCTGAGGGAGTACCCAATCCCCCTTGGCTGCTGTCCCCCCTTTGGTATGTGCCAATGGGGGGTTCCCAATCCCCCGTCGGCTAAAACAAAAACTGTCTGCAATGTGTTTTTTTTTTTAAATCTGCAAACCAGAAAATGGTCTCTGGTTGAGTCCAGCAGTCCTCCCCCAACCCGTGCCCACCCTCTGGGAACCCTGCCTCCCCATACCCCCCTCACCCCATACTTACCTCTGGAGCATGGCACAATGATTTTTGGTGGACCAGGAACACTTCTGCTCTCTTCAAAGTCGACCACGAGCTGAAGAAATGCAGATAAGCTGTATAATGGCATAAATAGGGTATTTTCAACTTTGGTGCATATCTCGGGCATTTTGAGGAATTTTGGCACCAGATGTTCAACATGGGGTTATTGGGACCCCTCCTCATGAATTCAGTCACTGTCATGGCGTTATTCAGTCCTGAAAGGTGATTTCAGGGTCACTACATGGAATCAGCTTTCAGGACCGATTAATGAAACAATAGTTCCACTGATCATGGGGGGGGGGCTCTCAAAAAGCCTATGTTGCAAATTTGATGGAAACAATCAAAAAAATGGTTGTTTTACAAGCGTGCGTTGTGCAGTTTCCTCTCACGCTCATAACTTTGTGAATTTGTAATATTTTCACTCCAGATTTTCAAAATTGACATTTTTTCCACACCTCCTTATGAACAGTACAGCTGTCATTTTACATATCCTGGCTGAAATGTGTTTTCGCATGTCCGGTGCAGAATAGCTTGGCCGCTGTGCAAAATCAGTTTTTGGGACAGTTTGAGAAAATGACGGTGATCCTGTTAATGAGCAGAGGTCCTAAATTGCCTATGTTGAAAATTTGGTGACAAAAGTCCATAAAATGACTGTGTTACAGGTGTTGCCCAGTTTCCATGCACCCTTGTAACTTTGTAAATTTGCAATATTTTCATACCAGATTTTCAACACTGGCATTTTTTCACACCTCCTTATGAACAGTACAGCTGTCATTTTTCATATCCTGCCCAAAATGTGTTTTCATACCTGTGTCGTACAATGGTATGGTCACTGTGGGAAATCAACTTTTGGGACAGATTAACAAAATCACAGTGCCATTGTTCATGAGGGGAGGTCCCTATATGCTTATGTTGAAAATGTGGTTAAAAAAATCCAAAAAATAATTGGGTTACGGACATGTGTTGCGCAGTTTCTATACATGCTCATAACTTCACCGATATTTCATATTTTCACTCCAG
Organism: Neoceratodus forsteri; assembly: GCA_016271365.2. Classification (NCBI taxonomy): domain Eukaryota; kingdom Metazoa; phylum Chordata; order Ceratodontiformes; family Ceratodontidae; genus Neoceratodus; species Neoceratodus forsteri. The sequence continues at coordinate 22,681,322 of JADMNL010000035.1, read as the reverse complement.
ATTTTCAATGTTGCCTTTTTTTACACCTCCTCATGAACAATACAGTTGTCATTTTCACATCCTGCCCAAAATGTGTTTTCTTCCCGGTGTCGCCAAATGACATAGCCGCTGTGCAAAACTGCCTTTTAGCTAACGAACTTATAGTGCCACTCTTCAGGAGGTGGGGTCACAAAAAGCCTATGTTGAAAATTTGGAGTGAAAATACCAACAAAAGGCTATGGCATTAGGGTCTCCAACTGTAACACCCCACCCTGTAGAGACTGACAAGCATCAGAGGTGTGACATGGGATCATTGACTATAATGCTCATGCTATTCCAGCCCCACCCCCACCTCCACCCTGCAGCCAGTGACAGGCATCAAGGTCTGCCTTGGAGTTTTCGGCCCTAAAGTTCACCCCATTCTCCTACACTGCACCTGTCTCAGCATATTTCCTTATGGAATGGGGTAAGTATAAGGCCCAAAGACCCCAAAGCACACCACAACACTTGTCAGTGTCTATAGGGTAGGGTGAGGTAAAAATGGCATGAGCATTATAGCTGACAACCCAAAGGCACACCCCAACAACTGTCAGTCTCTGCAGGGTGGGGGTGGGGTTGACATCAGTTCAATACTTTACTGCCATTCCTATTATGCATCTCTAACTCCTGCACTACCAATGCCAATGCCAGCAAGACAACATTCAGCATTGACAAATGCTTGTTCCTCGTTGTATCTAAAAAAACCCTGTTTATTCCTCCCTTATGCCCCTCCACAATTCACAGCTCTGTGCCTGTTTTTTCATCTCTGAAATTCCTCATCCCTCTGATTCTATTTGTATCTGGCAAATGCAATATTTCTGGCCCTTACTGCCTCCCTGACATTTTTAGAGAATCAGATTAATTTATTGTGCCTGTTAGTCATGGTAACAATTTTCAAACATGAGTTAGTTTCTTTAACAGTGGACCGTTTAATTACTCTGTTCTCTCCTCTGCCCCTCTGAGTTGATCTACTGCAATCATTATATCCTGGATTAATTCCCTTATGCGATCAAAGTCTGCTCAATGGAAATCTAGAAATCTCAGTTTTGATGAATACAAACTTCACTAGTATTGGTATATTTTTTAGTCGAAGGGGTTGAATGAAAAAGAGGGCCTGTTCCTTTCATTACTAGATTTCTGGTATGCTATTCTTACTGTTTGTCCATTAAGTTACAGGCTATTGGTTAGAGTGCTCTGAGGACTTTCTAAGTTCATATCTTTTTTCAATGTGTGTTGTGTAATCTCTGTAATTATATAATTTTCACTAGTGTAGTATTTGTCAAGGTATATTTTAAATCTCATTTCTATCCTTGATTTAAAACATACCTTTGTAGGGGTTAAATTGCACTGAGTGAAGTTTGCATTTCTGACATGCATGGTTGCAGGATTACGCAACACATTTGAAAAAAGGAATTTGTGGATTTTAGGAAGTCCTCAGGCACATTAGCCAGTGAACCTGTAGCTTAATGGCTAGAGCCCTGTAAAGGCATACCAGAGGTCTGAGGTTCAATTCCCAGTGGGCCACACTTTTCCTTTCTCATTTCCATCCTTGATTTAAAAAAATATACCATGCAGGGGTTAAACTGCACTGAGTGAAGTTTGTATTTCTGGCATGCCTAGTTGCAGGGTTATGCAACACATTTGAGAAAAGGAATTTGTGGATTTTAGGAAGTCCTCAGGCACTCTAACCAGTGAGCCTGTAGCTTAATGGTTAGATTGCTGGAACAGCATTCCAAAGGTCTGAGGTTCAGTTCTCAGTGGGCCACACTTTTCCTTTCTCATTTCCATGCTTAGACTTTAATGAAGGATTACTGGTACCCAGGTCAGGTTTGAACTATATGATCTTATGATCACTGCCCCCCTACCACCACTACCTCTCCCTTTGAGATCCCTTCTCAATTTATTCCTCATCACCCTCTTCCTCTTGGCATGATGGTCCATCAACCACCAGCATAATCAGTTTCATACCTGATGCTGTCATGATCTGCACCCACAATTATTTTGACACCTTGCTTGTACCCCTGATGGCACCATTTTCTACTGCCTGTATGCTTTCCTTCACATACTGTATAATGCTACCCCACCTCACCTCCTTTTCCCTTACCCCAATCTTGCCAGTACATGGTGTGCTTCATTACTGTGATGTTCCAGTCACTAATCCCATTTGCCCATGATTCTGTAGCATCTATGTGGTCTAGCCCCATATCTCCTACCATTGCCTGGAGCTCACTAATTTTGTTTACTACTCTCCTGGCATTTAGGAAGACTGTCTTTCAGCGTGTGTCTGTACTTATTCTGTTTTTGTCAGCTCCACTCCCTTTTTCCTCTCCTTATCTCTTTAATTTCTTGTTGTTCCTGTTCCTAGCCAGCACTGCAAGCCTCCTTCTCTGCCACTTTTTTTTACTTACTATGCACCCCATCCTGCTGCTTTCATTCCCATAACTGCTAGCCACTACTTCTGGTGGAGTTCTTGTTAGGTTCCACTTTTGCTCTCCATCCACTATGGTTTTCTCAGCCTCAGTAACTCCCTGCCCCACTTAAGCCATGTAACATGTTTACATGGCTGCCTTCACTCCTTCTGTGGAGCATCACAGCACTGTCCCGACATTCAAAGATGCTCAGCTTGTGCATCTATACTGCTCCTCTCAGCACCAATGCAAGACATGCTGGAGAGGGTCTGTGAGTCCAGAGAGTAGTCAGCTGCAAGCAGAAAAAGATATTGGGAGGGTGTGGTGAGTAGGAGCAAGTGGTTCAGACTGTCCACATGGCTGCTTAAATTGATCACTTCAGAATGTGTCCCATCACTGGCTGTGGGAGTGGATTGAAGACCAGCTTACAACAGTCCGGTAAGTGTCCACATCACTACATTTGCACCACAGTAACTTGAGCACTTGGGATTCTGCAGTGCAAATGTGGCCATATAAATGAGCCTTTAGTTTAAATACCCATCAATGCAGATAGACATCAGTCTTCTGCCAAGGAGGAGACTCCCAGAAAAAGGGCAGTTGACTGCTCAGCCTGCAATATCAGTCTCATTCCAATTAATAGTGGCAGTCACCAAGTTCTGCAAGAAGCCTTTTACTGCAGCTTCACACTCCAGTTGCTATAGATGAAAAACGTTAGGGTGTTTGATGGTACAAGCGCAGCTAGCACTTAATATTCAGGGCTCCAGATAAGGTGAGTACTGACCTATTTTACTCACCTCATTTTAGGAAATACTCTTCAGAATTTGTTTTAATCAGTAGCAATATTCACCCAGCATTTGTAAGTGCACAATAGAACAGTGCTTCATAACTTAACTGGTATTTCAAATGGAGCAGTTCTTTCCAGATTTACAGCACTTGTATGCATTCCAATTTTGTTTTACTCACTGCATTGGAAGAGGCAGCAAGTGTGTCATAGGGGAGTTTTATGATGGGCTTAGGTTCTCTTCCAGACCTCCTAGGTAATGTTGCATTTTCCATAGATATGGGGCATTTTTAGGAAGTGCATTACTTTTAGGAATTTATACACCATAGGCCAAGTCCGTCACATTCTCCAAATCAATATCCATTACTGCCTCGGGTACTTCATTACTGGGCCTTCCTTTAGGGACAAATGGTACAACATTTGGGTTTAAAATACGTAAGGGTTCAATGGGGCAGTGCTGGTGGAGGGCTATGAGTTTCTATAGTCCATTTGCCATTGATACATGATTTCATTTGTCTCAGGCACACATTGATGATAGGACATGTCTTCCTCATCATCCTCTTCAGATGAACTGAGTGCAGACTGTTGCAGATCCTGTTACCAGGTTGCCAGATTCTAGAAGTACTCTCTTGGGTCTTTTAAACTGTTTGACTTTTGATTTTAAGTTTTCCTGCCACTGGGCACTCATTTTCCAGTTCAGGAGCAGGTACAATCTCTCTCTCCCATGGGGAGTAGGTGATTTCTTTTCACAGTATTTTCCAAACCTCTCTTATGCTTTTGACTGAGTTTATAAACTGACAGTTCTGGCATTTGCTCAGCTACAGTGTATGCCTTTGGTGCCCAATGGTCCTAAATCTTGTGTTTGCCTTGTGTATTCACATTTCTCAGCAGGACCTGGTCTCTCGCTTTTAACACATGATATCACACTCTTTCATCACATCTCTGTTTGTTGTCTTGGCGTGTTTTAGCTGCTGACTCAGATGCAAGTTTGTAAACCTTTCTCAATTAGTGCTGCTCATATAGTAACCTAGCAATAAGGATACCACCAAATACCTACCATTTGACTGGATCGTGTATCTGGTTAGATAGCAGCATTATCTGACCATAGATCTGACCCCCTCCTCAGATCCAGGTCAGATCCCACGTTATCTGATGTTGGATCCCAGGATCCAGCACCGGATCCCTGGAGCTGATGTCAGATAATGTGGGATCTGACCTGGGATTAACTGGATCTGAGGTCAGATCCCACTCTGTTAGTGCCACTATTCCACAAATCACAGTTGGATCCTCGGAGGCACTATTCTAGTGACAATATTCTCAATTGTTCTGTCAGCTCTTGGGTATATTCAAGATAGCTCTCTTTAGCATTCCATCAGGAGATACACTAAAACATAGGTCAACTGGCAATCTGGCTTTACAGGCAGTATAGCGCAGTGGTTTAAGGCTCTAAGCTACAACTCTAGAGACCTGGATTTGAATCCCACAGCCCCCACTTGCATATACTGTATGACCCTAAGCAGGTCACTTAACTTCCCTCTTTTCCCAGGTTGCACCTATAAACAAGCTTTCAGCTTAGTGTGCCACTCCTGGTTAAACAATGGCAAAAAGAAAGCACATCCAAACATGAGACAGAAAGGAGATCTCTGGATGGCATTATATTTGTGCAGTTGTAGGCATGGACAAGGTAACTCAGTCTTTGTCTCCTGTTAGCTATATCAGCTGGTTCCAGAGTAACCAACACATCTAGGAGAGTTCTGTTGAGATGTTCAGGCTGTGGGTCCCCCAAGGGGTGATACGGTGTGGTGTGTTGTGAGATTGTTTTTGATGCTATATGCTGCTAGGAACACTTTAACTAGGCAACTTTCAAAATCTCAGACCTTGTCAGAATGGATCCATTGCAAGATACCATAACGGTTTATAAACTGTTGTAACACTTTAACCACTGTACTAGCCTTCTGGTCTTTCTTTGGGTATGCCAGGGCATATCTGGTGTAATGGTCAGTGATTACCAGGATGGTCTTGTTTTTCCTGCCATGTTCTAAGGAGAGGAAATCCATACTCACCAGTTCTTAAAATAGCCCACTAGTCTTGATGGTTACCAGAGGAACCACTTTTTTGGGAGATTCTTTCTCTTAATACACCGCAGACAAGATTTATAGCATTTTTCTATGTCTTTCATCATCCTGGGCCAGTAAAATCTTGCTCTTGCTAGGTCTAAAGTGTGCTCGTAACTCAGATTATCCATCTCATCATGCAGTGAGGTTAAGATGGCTTTACGACATCACCAAGGCAAAACCAGTTGGGTTTTAGTGTACTCCGGATTTATGCTGTCTTGTATCTGATGTATCAACAGTCCATCTTTCAAGGCTAACTTGTTCTACTCTCTTAACATCAACTTGGCATCAGTGTTATTAACACCCACTTGCTCTACCTTGAGCCATTTCTCTAAGGCTTTTATTATGTCTCTGAACACAGGATCCTCGCTTTGTGCCTGTCGCAGCTCACGTTTGCTGGGCTGGGGTAAAGAGGACAAGTCCAGTCCACTAAATTTCAAATTTGCAGCAGGAACAGCATCTGTTGAAGCTCCTAGCATATTACAGTAGTAGCCACAGACATTGCCAGCTATTTCCAGATATTTCACAAAATTTCTGAAGAGTTTCTCTCTGCTGCCCCTACTGTGGAAATGCAGAAAGCAGGAGATATTTCTGGAAATATCACAGAAATTTCGAGAAATAGCTGGCAGTGTCTGTGGCTGCTACTGCAATTGCTCTGTCAGGGTTTAACGGGGTATTTTTCTCAGTGACCTTGAACTTGGAACAAATTGCTCTTACTGTGGCACTTGTAAGCTGAACCTTTCCCTTGGTCTGATCAACATGAGGGCACCCGGACAGGGCATCAGCATCTGTGTTGCTCTTTCCACTCCAATATTACAGCTATAATCATATGCTGAAAGTGCAGATAGCCACTAGTGCTCTGCAGCATCCAGGTTTGTAGTGGCATTCACGTAGGTAAGTGGATTATTGTCCTTCTTACTGTGAAATTAACACCATACACCATACCACAGTCTCTGCCCAATTTAGAGCCAGGGATTCAATTTTATGCACCAGGTAGTGCGTTTCAGAAAGTGACAGGCTGCAACTGGTGAACACCACAGGCTGGTCTTAACCCATCCAAGCTGACATCAGTGTGTAGAATGCATGGCTTGTGGGATCTGTGAAAGCCAGGACAGGAGCTTTACTTAATCTCTGTATGATTCCTCTAAAAGCTGTTTTATGCTCTGTAGTCCATCTGTAACCAAAAGGTTAATTGACTTTTAAGTACTCTTTCAGGGAAATGTCTCTCAGACCGGGCTTTCTTCTTCTTGTTTGTGGATGGATACCCTTGCGTTAAGTCAATCAGCATGTGCACAACCATGAAACAGTCCTTCACAAAATGCTTGTATTAACTGTAGAAACCAAGGAAGAATTGTAAGCCTTTCAAGATCTGAGATCAGGGACAGTTGGTGATGGCTTCTACCTTTACTTAGGTCGGTCTGAACACCATTGGACAAGACTATGTGGCCAATGTACTTTACTGAAGGCTGGCAAAAATGGCACTTGTCGATAGAGACCTATAAATCAAATTCTTCCAACCAATTCAATACTTTCATTAAGTGCATTTCATGCTCCTCTAATGTCTGCTCAAATTATACAATCAGATCATCTAAGTAAACTATGACCTCTAAAATGTTCATATCTCTGACTGCCTTCTCCATTAATAGTAAGTAAGTAAGTAAGTAAAATTTTATTTGTATAAGGCGCCCTTCCTGTGCTCAGGGCACCTTTACAATACACATTAAAAAAATAACATTTTGGGGGGGGCATGACCAGCAGCCAATTGGAATGGACGCTTGAGCTCTGAGTTCTCTGCACAACCCCATTAAAATCCTAAAATATCTGGAGCCCTTCACTGTACGGTGCGACAGTATACTTGATAATGATGTTATAGCTACTTGCCCGTCTGGCGAGTTGCAGTTCAACTCTTGGTCTGTAAAGTTAAACAAAATATCTCCAACCATTGCTCCTGCACAGCCGTGAGGCCCTGCAAGTCTGCTCGCTCTTTGGGATGGAGCCTGCTGTACTTTCGAATCAGTCGGAGGGGAGCCTCACCGAAATCCGGCAGATGTTTGCCGAAATCCTACAATGAATGAGTAATCTGGATGTGGCTACAAGAAAAAATACCTCCAACATTGTAGATCTTTCTCAGAGAGCTGGCATTACTGAACACAGACTGGCCGAAACAGAGGATGGCTGGCACAAAACCAGATCTCGGCTTCAAGAACAAGACAGGCTGATTAGCATGCTTTGGTCAAGAGTGGAGGACCTCGAAAATTGAAGCCGCCCGGAATAATCTCCGGTTTGTTGGGTTCCCTGAGGGCTGCAAAGGTTCAGATACCATCCTATTCCTGCAGAAAGAGCTACCCCCCTTACTGGACTGGCAAGGCTGGGCCCCATCTGAAATCGACAGGGCTCACAGATCATTTTGTCCTCAGCCTATGCGTGGGGCCCACCCGCGTACGATACTAGCCCGGTTTCTTCGTTTCCAAGATAGGGAGACCATCACTAAACTGGCCTATGATAAGAAGGAGCTCTCCCTGGCAAGGCCACCAAATTCAGATTTTCACCGATTACTCACAAGAGGTGACTGCGAGACGGAAGGCCTTCACTCCAATGTGTAGAACCTGTGCTGAACTGGGGCTCGAGTATTCCCTTAGATACCCTGCATCCCTCAGAGTTGTCTTAAATGGATCCCTGTGGCTGTTTGATAACCCCACAGCAGCTGAAACTTTTCTGGCTGCACAAGCACCTAAACTGAACTGGGGAAAATTGAGAGAGTTTAATAACCCCGGGGCCACATCATCCAGGTCATCACCGATGGAAACGTAGCAGCAGGAGTTCAACCCAGCAACTCCAAAGCTCTCTAAATTGCCTTCTTCAACCCACAACTGTTCCAAGAAAACTCCTGGCAGTAAACAGAAGAACAGGCGCAAGGCAAGGATAGAAGAAGCCCATGTCGACAAAACTCCCTGGCTTCGCTCTAGAAGCTGCAGTGAGAGCCCTGACTTGATTGTATCACTCAGCACACTAGATCTGAGCAACAACCAGTTTGCTGCACTGATGGATTTACTGACCGAGTGCCCGCAGCAAGACCTGCACAAGCCCCCCACGAGTATGCCAACAAAAAACTGTAAGCCCCAGCCAGCAAGAAGCCTTTCATGGGCTGAATCAGCAAGTCCCACTTCTCCTGAGGCCTCTGCAATCACAGACACTTTGCCTGCAAAGCCTCCATCGGAGAGCACATTGTCTTCCCCAAACTGTACCATGGACTCTGTGAGCTGACTTTGAACTTGTTTTCTTTATAGCTCCTATGTTGATTCCCCCCTCTGGCTAATCTGCACTCCAGTGAACCTAACCAGTCTTCAGCTGGTACTCCACTCTGCTAATGCCCCCCTCCTCAATTTGGGAGCAGTAAGTATGTGGGGATGTACTAGCAGCTAGATTACATGGGGGTCTGATAGGTTGTTTACCTATCTGTGACTAGATTTTTCTTTTTTTTTCCTTTCCCCCATGCTTCAGCCTCAATCCCAAGCTTCAGGGTTACTAACATACTAAAATGCCAGCAGAATAGGCCTAACGGCCTTTTGTGTCTGCTCGTTTGGTCAGCTCCTACCATGGGAGCTGACCTTGCTGCCCCCCTCTCTCTCTGGCTTCTCTGTTCCCAGTCCCAGATATTCTCGCTGCACTGGTTTTTGCTTCCAGAACCCTTACCCCTGTGCCTGTCCCACCCCATCTTGAACCCCTCCACCATTTCTGCTTCCACCAGCCCCCTGGGCAGTGCATTTCATGGCTCCACCACCCTCTCAGTGAAGTAGTACCTCCTCCTTTCTCCCCTGAATCTCCCCCCCTAGCTTCCACCCATGCCCTCTAGTTGCCCCCCCTTCCTTCCTTTGGAGCACCCTGACTGCTCCTCCTCTATTTATCCCCTTCATGTACCTGAAAACCTCTATCATGTTCCCCCGGTCCCTTCTCTCTTCCAATGTGTACATGTTTAGCTCTTCAAGCCTCTCCCCATAGGTCCTATCCCCCAACCCCCAAATCATTTTTGTTGCCCTCCTCTGGACCCTCTCCAGGAGTTCAATGTCCCTCTTTAAATGTGGCCTCCAAAACTGCATGCAGTACGCGAGGTGTGGCCTCACCAAGCAGTTATACAGTGGGAGTATCACTTCCTTCCTTCTGGAGGTGAGCCCTCTAGTGATGCATCCAAGCATCCTGTTGGCCTTTGCTGCTGCCCTCCTACAAGTCTCCAAGTTGTTCATCTTGACATCCACCACCACCCCCAGATCCCTCTCTGCCATTGAGACTTGTAGTATTCCCCCCCCCGGGGTGTACACTTGGCCCGGATTTCTTGCTCCCAGGTGCAGTACCTTGCATTTCCCTGCACTGAACCTCAGCTTCCACTTTCTAGACCACCTTTCCAGAGTCTCCAGGTCCCCCTGTAGGGCCACCCTCCCCTACTCCCCATCCATCACGGCCCTAGTTTTGAGTCATCCACAAAGAGACTCATCTCACTCCTGATACCCTTCCTTATGTTAGAGATGTAGGCATTGAACAGGAGGGGGCCCAAGGATCAATCCTTGAGGGACTCCATTAATGACCCTCCTTGAGGATAAGACTATCCCACTAACCACAACCCTCTGGGTCCGGTTCTGGAGCCAATTCCTATCCATCTGATCATCTGGTTCCCCACCCCCATTTCTCCCAGATTATCCAACAGGCTCCCATGAGGAACAGAGTCAAATGCCTTGCTGAAGTCAAGAAAGAGGACATCCACTGGTCTACGCAGATCCAAGGCACTCGTCACCCAGTCATACAACTCCACAAGGTTTGTCTGACATGATTTCCCCTGGATGAATTCATGCTGTCTATCGTCCAGGCACCCCAACTTTTCCAGGTCCCTCCCTAGTCTCTACTTGACAATGTCCTCCATCACCTTGCCCACCACCAATGTCAGGCTGATGGGCCTGTAGTTCCCTGCCACCTCCCTTGATCCCCTTTTGTGGATAGGCACTATATGCACCACTTTCCAGTCCTGGGGCACCCACCCTATCCTCAGAGAGATACTGAATAGCTCTGCCAGGGGTTTCGCCAGAACATCCGCCAGTTCCTTCAGCACTCTGGGATGTAATTTATTCGGCCCTGGTGCTTTCTCCATCTTAAGGGACCTGAGGGCTTCCCTCACTCTCTCTGCCTTGATTTCCACCTCCGCTACCTCGTCCCCCTGCTTTGCCTTCCACCCACCTGCCAGTGATGCTCCCCCTCCCCAGACTCACCGATCGGTAAGGGTCCCCCCTCCTCAGTTTCACCATCTCCGCCCATGTATGATGCAGCCACCCCCCCATTTTTCTTGGTGAAAACTGAGGCAAAGTACTCATTTAGTACCTCAGCCTGCTCCCCCGGGTCTTGTGCCCGTCCCTCCCCTGTTTTAATCCTGCTAATCTGCCCCTTCACCCTTCATTTTTCCCCAGTGTATCTAAAGAACCCCTTGTTACCTCTCATAATTTCCCTGGCCAGGTTCTGCTCCTTCCTTGTCTTAGCTGCCCTCACCACCCTAGTGGCCCTTCTGGCCATCAGCTCGTACTCCACTTGGTCCCTTTCACTCCTTGAGTACCTGAATTGCCTAGAGGCCCCCTTCTTTCCCCTCACCACCTCCTAAATCTCACTGGTTCACCAGCAGGGTTTTCGGAACCTACCGCATTTTCATCTTACTCTTGCGCAGGTGCTGGTAGCATCCTGCACCCCACTCCTGATGATTTCCCACCTACTGTTAGCGTCCATGTCTGGCCCAATCCCATCCAAGTGCTCCTTAAGGATCCTTCCCATTTCCTTGAAATTTTCCCCCCCTGAAGTCAGTTACCTCTGTCTTTGTGCAGCCTTCTACCCCCCCCCAGGTTCAGGCAGAACCAGACCATGGCATGGTCGCTCCCCGCCAACGAGTCCCTTACCTTCAGGCCCCCAATCTGGTCACTGTCTGCCAGGACCACATCCAGTATCCACTCCTCCCTGGTCAGTTCCCCCACCTGCTGAGTTAGGAACACGTCCTGAAAGACATCCAACAACCTCTGTTCCCTGGCCAGAGGGCCCTGCTTGTAGCAGCTTTTGTCCACCAGATTTACACCCACATTTACTCCCAAGAGGAATAGGCATCTTGGTACTCCCTTTCCTCCCGATATATCCTCCTCCTTGGATAGGGTTGGGTGGGTGCAGGGACTAGGGTTCTACTTGCTTTTAAAATAAGCTTTCTATCTGAGTAGTAGCTCAATACGCTGTATTGATGGAAGGTTCATAATACCGGGAAATGGGGGAGTACGGAGGGACTTCAGCACTCAGGTAGTCCTATTTTCCTGAAGTTCTTTAAAACTTCTGCACCTCCCAGCAACCTCTGCTGGTATCTGGGCTGTGTATTAGCTGATACTCTCAGCAGATGCTGGTCTAATACAAGAAAGTATAGGAGGGTTTTGGAGGGTGGGGGGAAGGTTTATGTTAAATGCTGTGTTATATGTCTTGCACTGTTAGTTCTAATTTTTATGCTTCAGATGTTCCTGTTATTTGGTGGCCAATTTGTGCCACACAGTTATATTTTTGATTATGGCAATCTGATGGAAGAGGGCTGGTATCACTACTGGTACAAGGGAGATGAATGCTGGCTAGTCGTGGGTGCCACCTATAGCTCTACCCTAGGGGGTTTCTTGCCTCATCCATCCTCAAATATAATATACCCCAAGAAAGATGGAAACTAAACTGATTTCCTGGAATGTTAGGAGGCTCAACTCCCCAGTCAAATGGAAAAAGGTGCTGCTTCATCTTAAACAAGCATTTGTCAATGCCGAATGTTGATTGCGTTGGTCCGTTGAGCTCGCTCACTGGCCCTCTGTCACTCACTCATTCTGTTTCTCCCAGTGCTGCAGGCTGCTGTTTTGTACTGAGCTCCTTCCTGCATTGGCACCCTTTTCTGTCCACAAAGAAATCAGCAGCTGTCCGGACAGAGCTCCGTTGAGGTGGGTCAGTCCTCTGACTCGGCTTCCATTCTGTTTCTCCTTTGGTGCAGGCTGGCCTTTTGTACTGTGCCTGCTCATGCCTGGCGGCCTTTCCTGCATACAAAGAAATCCACAGCATACAAGTGATAGAGCTCCCATTGAGACACTCACCCCCCCCCCACTCTCTTGCTTTATTTCTGCCAGCGCCAGGCTGGCCTTTTTGTACTGGGCTCCTGCTCATGTCGCTTTTTTTCTGTCCACAAAGAAATCTGCAGCAGTCACGATAGAGCTCCTATGAGGTCTCTCACTCCCCGTGTCTCACTCGCTCATTCTGTTTCACCTGGTGCTGCAGGCTGCCCTTTTGTACTGGGCTCCTGCCTCTGTTGGCGCCTTTTTCTGCCCACAAAGAAATCTGCAGCCGTCCTGACAGAACTCCATTGAGCTCGCTCATTCCGCACTCTCACTCGCTCATCCCATTTCTGCCTCCGCTCCAGGCTGCCCTTTGAACTGGGCTCCTGCCAGTATTGCCACCTTCTTCTGCCCACAAACAAATCCGCAGTAGTCATGATAGAGCTCTGTTGAGGTCACTCACTCCCCCCTCTCTCACACACTCGTTCTGTTTCTGCCGGAGCTGCAGGCTACCCTTTTGCACTGGGCTCCTGACTGCATTGCCGCCTTCTTCTGCCCACAAAGAAATTTGCAGCAGTCATGACAGAGCTCCGTTGAGGTCACTCACTCTCCCTGTCTCACTCGCTCATTCTGTTTCTCCTGGTGCTGCAGGCTGCTCTTTTGTACTGAACTCCTGCCTCTGTTGGTGTCTTTTTCTGTCCACAAACAAATCTGCAGCAGTACCTACAGTACTCTGTTGAGCTTGCTCACTCCCCCCTCTCACTCACTTGTTCCATTTCTGCCGGCTCTGCAGGCTAACCTTTTGTACTGGGCTCCTGCCTGCGTCTTTTCCTGCCCACAAACAAATCTGTAGCACTCACGATAGAGCTCCTATGAGGTCGCCTACTCCCTTGTCTCACTCACTCATTCTGTTTTTCCTGGTCCTTCTGGCCGCCCTTTTGTACTGGGCTTCTGCCTCTGTTGGCACCTTTCTCTGCCCACAAAGAAATCTGCAGCTGTCCCGACAGAGCTGCTGTTGAGCTCGCTCATTCCCTGCTCTCACTCGCTCATTCCTTCTGCCTCGCCTCCTGCTGTCCTTTTGTACTGACTCTCGCCCAAGGCTACACGTTTCTTCTGCCCACAAAGAAATGTGCAGCAATCATGATAGAGCTCCCACTGGAGCCCGCTCACTCCCCATCTCTCACTCGCTCATGTTTCTCCCACTGCTGCAGGCTGTCATTTTGTATTGGGCCTCATGCATTGCTGCCTTTCTGCCCACAAAGAAATCTGCAGCAGTCCTGACACAGTCCGCTCTCAGGTTGCCTACCCCCTCCTCACCCGCCTGCTCTGCTCTACTGGTGCTGTGTGCCGCCTTTTGCACTGACCTGCCTGTGTTGCCACCTTTCCTGCCCACAAACAAACTCAGCAGTCACGATAGAGCTCTGTTGATCTCGCCTCCCCCCTCTCACTCGCTCATTGTGTTTCTCCCAGAGCTGCAGGCTGCCCTTTTGTACTGGGCTCCTGCCTGCACTGCCGCCTTCTTCTGCCCACAAAGAAAACTGCAGCAGTCACGACAGAGCTCCGTTGAGCTTGCTCAGTCCCCTTCTCTTACTCGCTCATTCTGTTTCTCCTGCTAATGCAAGCTGTCTTTTTGTACTGGGCCCCTGCATTCATTGCTGCCTTTTTCTGCCCACAAAGAAATCTGCAGCAGTCCCAACAGAGCTCCATTTAGCTCACTCACTCACCATTCCTCACTCACTTGTTCTGTGTCTCCCACTGCTGCTGGCTGCCTTTTTGTACTGGGCTTCTGCCTGCGTTGACACCTTTTTTTGCCCACAAAGAAATCTGTAGCTGTCCCAACAGAGCTTCGTTGAGGTTGCTCACTCCGCCTGTCTAACTCGCTCATTCTGTTTCTTCTGGTGCTGCAGGCTGCCATTTTGTAGTTGGCTCCTGCCTCTGTTAGTGCCTTTTTCTGCCCATTAAAGAAATCTGCAGCAGTTCCGACAGAGCTCCGGTGAGGTTGCTCACTCCGCCTCTCTCACTCGCTCATTCCATTTCTGCTGGTGCTGCTGGCTGTCCATTTGTATTGGGCTCCTGCCTGCATTGCTGCCTTCTTCTTCCCACAAAGAAATCTGCAGCAGTCACAGTATAGCTCCATTGAGCTGGCTCACTCACTCCCCCATTCTCACTTGTTCATTCTGTTTCTCCCGCCGCTGCAGGCTGCCCATTTGTACTGGGCCCCTGTGTGCATTGCTGCCTTTTTCTGCTCACAAACAAGTCAGCAGCAGTCCAACAGAGCTCCGGTGAGCTCGCTCACTCCCCCTCCTTCACTCACTCCTTCTGTGTCTCCTGCTGCTGCAGGCTGCCCTTTGTACTGGGTCCTGCCTTCATTGGTGCCTTTTTTCGCCCACAAAGAGATCTGCAGCAGTCCTCAACATATCTCATGTTGAGGTCGTCACTCCCTCTGTCACTCCTCTTATTCCTTTCTGCTGGCACTGCAGGTTGACCTTTGTACTGGGCCTGGGCCTGTGTTGCCGACTTTTCCTGCCTCAAAAGAAATCCTCAGCAGTCACGATAGACCTCCTTTGGAGCTCACCTCACTCCCCTCTCTCCTACTCATTCTGTTTCTGTCAGCGCTAGGCTGGCCTTTGTACTGGGCTCCTGCTGCCTGCTAGCTCTTTTCTGCCCACAAAGGAATCTGCAGCAGTCATGATAGAGTTCGCTGGAGGTCGCCACTCCTCCTGTCTCACTTGCTCATTCTGTTTCTCCAGCTGCTGCAGGCTGCCCTTTTGTACTGGGTTCCTGCCTGCATTAGTGGCTTTTTCAGCCTACAAAGAAATCTGCAGCAGTCCTGACACAGCTCCATTGAGGTTGCTTACTCCCCCTCTGTCACTCGCTCATTCATTTTCTGCTGGCACTGCAGGCTGCCTTTTTGTACTGGGCTCCTGCCTTTGTTGCCCCCTTTTCCTGCCCACAAAGAAATACGCAGCAGTCATGATAGACCTCCATTGAGCTCGCTCACTCCCCCTCTCTCACTCGCTCATTCTGCTTCTGTCGGCATTGCAGGCTGGCCTTTTGAACTGGGCTCCTGCCTGTATTACCATCTTTTCCTGCCCACAAACAAATCTGCAGCAGTCATGAAAAACCTCAGTTGAACTCGCTGTCTGCCGCCTCTCACTCGCTCGTTCTATTTCTGTGAGCGCTGCATGCTGGCCTTTTGTACTGGGCTCCTGCCTATGTTGCTGTCTTTTTCTGCCCACAGAGAAATCTGAAGCAGTCACAATAGAGCTCCGTTGAGGTCGCTTATTCCCCCTGTCTCACTCACTCATTCTGTTTCCCCTGGTGCTGCAGGCTGCCCTTTTGTACTGGGCTCCTGCCTCTGTTGGTGCCTTTTGTCTGCCCACAAAGAAATCTGCAGCAGTCCTGACAGAGCTCCATTGAGCTTGCTCACTTCCCCTCTCTCACTCTCTCATTCTGTTTCTGCCAGCGCAGCAGGCTGGCCTTTTGTACTGGGCTCCTGCCTGCATTGCCGCCTTTTCCTGCCCACAAACAAATCTGCAGCAGTCACGATAGAGATCCTATGAGGTTGCTCACTCCCCCTCTCTCACTTGCTCATTCTGTTTCTCTTGGTGCTGCAGGCTGCCCTTTTGCACTGGGCTTCTGCCTCTGTTGGTGCCTTTTTCTGCCCACAATGAAATCTGCAGCAGTCCCGACAGAGCTCCATTGAGCTCACTCATTCTGAGCTCTCACTCGCTCATCCCGTTTCTGCCTCCGTTCCAGGCTGCCCTTTTGTACTGGGCTCCTGCCGGCATTGCCGCCTTCTTCTGCCCACAAAGAAATGTGCAGCAGTCTCGATACAGCTCCATTGAGATCGTTCATTCCCCCCCACTTGCTCATTCTGTTTTTCCCACTGCTGCAGGCTGCCCTTTTATACTGGGCTCCTGCCTGCGTTGCCACCTTCTTCTGCCCACAAAGAAATCTGCAGCTGCCACAATAGAGCTTCATTGAGCTGGTGCACTCACTCCCCCTCTCTCAATCATTCGTTCCGTTTCTCCCGCCGCTGCAGGCTGCCCTTTTGTACTGGGGGCCCGTGCGTTGCTGCCTTTTTCTGCCCACAAAGAAATCCACAGCAGTCCCAACAGAGCTCCAGTGAGCTGACTCACTCCCTCTCCCTCACTCGCTCCCTCTGTGTCTCCCGCTGCTGCAGGCTGCCCTTTTGTACTGTGTTCCTGCCTGCTTTATTGGCTTTTTCTGCCCACAAAGAGATCTTCAGCAGTCCTGACACAGCTCTGTTGAGGTCGCTCACTCCCCCTCTCTCACTCGCTCATTCCTTTTCTGCCAGCACTGCTGGCTGGCCTTTAGTACTGGGCTCCTGCCTGCATTGCCACCTATTCCTGCCCACAAAGAAATCTGCAGCAGTCACAATAGAGCTCCATTGAGGTTGCTCACTCCCCCTGTCTCACTCGCTCATTCTGTTTCTCCTGATGCTGCAGGCTGCCCTTTTTGTACTGGGCTCCTGCCTCTGTTGGTGCCTTTTTCTGCCCACAAAGAAATCTGCAGCAGTCCTGACAGAGCTCCACTGAGCTTGCTCATTCCGTGCTCTCACTTGCTCATCCCGTTTCTGCCTCCACTCTAGACTACCCTTTTGTACTGGGCTCTTGCCTGCTTTGCCGCCTTCTTCTGCCCACAAAGAAATGAGCAGCAGTCATGATAGAGCACCATTGAGCTCGCTCACTCCCCCTCTCTCACTTGCTCATTCTTTTTTTTCTTCCCACTGCTGCAGGCTGCCGTTTTGTACTGGCCTCAGCGTGAATTGCTGCCTTTTTCTTGCCCACAAAGAAATTTGCAGCAGTTATCACATAGCTCCGTTCAGCTCGCTCACTCCCCTTCTCTCACTCGCTCGTTCCGTTTCTGATGGCGCTGCAGGATGGCCTTTTGTACTGGGGTCCTGCCTGTGTTGCTGGCTTTTCCTTCCCACAAACAAATCCTCAGTAGTCAAGATAGAGCTCCGTTGAGGTCACTCACTCCCACCCTCC
The DNA here is from genome assembly GCA_016271365.2 of Neoceratodus forsteri. Lineage (NCBI taxonomy): Eukaryota > Metazoa > Chordata > Ceratodontiformes > Ceratodontidae > Neoceratodus > Neoceratodus forsteri. Next base: position 22,663,898 of record JADMNL010000035.1, on the reverse strand, counting down.
TCACTCACTCATTCTGTTTCGGCCGGTGCTGCAGGCTGGCCTTTTGCACTGAACTCCTGACTGCATTGCCGTCTTCTTATGCCCACAAAGAAATCTGCAGCAGTCATGATAGAGCTCCGTTGAGGTCGCTTACTCCTCCTATCTCACTCGCTCATTCTGTTTCTCCAGCTGCTGCAGGCTGGCCTTTTGTACTGGGCTCCTGCCTGCATGGCCGCCTTTTTCTGCCAACAAAGAAATCCACAGCTGTCACAATAGAGCTCTGTTGAGGTCGCTCACTCCCCGTCTCACTCGCTCATTCTGTTTCCCCTGGTGCTGCAGGCTGACCTTTTGTACTGGGCTCCTGCCTGCATTTGCATCTTTTTTCTGCCCACAAAGAAATCTGCAGCAGTCCTGACAGAGCTCCATTGAGCTTGTTCACTCCCCCACTCTCACTCTCTCATTCCATTTCAGCCAGCGCTGCAGGATGGCCTTATGTACTGGGCTCCTGCCTGCGTTGCTGCCTTTTCCTGCCCACAAACAAATCTGCAGTAGTCATGACAGAGCTCCGTTGAGGTCGCTCACTCCCCCTGTCTCACTCGCTCATTCTGTTCCTCCTAGTGCTGTAGGCTGCCCTTTTGTACTGGGCTTCTGCCTCTGTTAGTGCCTTTTTCTGCCCACAAAGAAATCTGAAGTACTCCCAACAGAGCTTTGTTGAGCTCGCTCATTCTGTGCTCTCAATTGCTCATCCCATTTCTGCCTCCACTCCAGGCTGCCGTTTTGTACTGGGCTCCTGCCTGCATTGCCACCTTCTTCTACCCACAAAGAAATGTGCAGCAGTCATGATAGAGCTCCACTGAGCTCTCTCGCTCTCCCTCTCTCACTCACTCGTTCTGTTTCTCCCACTGCTGCAGGCTGCCCTTTTATACTGGGCTCTGTGTGCATTGCTGCCTTTTTCTGCCCACAATAAAATCTGCAGCAGTCCTAACACAGCTCCATTCAGCTGTCTCACTCCCCCTCTCTCACTTACACATTGTGTTTCTCCCAGCGCTGCAGGCTGCCCTTTTGTACTGGGCTCCTGCCTGCATTGGCACCTTTTTCTGCCCACAAAGCAATCAGCAGCTGTCCCGACAGAGCTCCATTGAGGTTGCTCACTCTCCCTATCTTACGCACTCATTCTGTTTCTCCTGTCACTGCAGGCTGCCCTTTTGTACTGGGTTGCTGCCTCTGTTAGCACCTTTTTCTGTCCACAAAGAAATCTTCAGTAGTCCCGACAGAGCTCCGTTGACCTCACTCACTCCCCCTCTCTCACTCGCTCGTTCCATTTCTTCCAGCACTGCAGGCTGCCCTTTTGTACGGGGCTCCTGCATGCATTGCCACCCTTTTCTGCCTACAAAGAAATCTGCAGCAGTCACGATAGAGCTCCATTGATTTCTCTCACTCCCCCTCTCTCCATCACTCATTCTGTTTCTTCCGCCGCTACAGGGCCCCTGCATGCATTGCTGCCTTTTTCTGCCCACAAAAAATTCCGCAGCAGTCCCAACAGTGCTCCATTGAGCTCACTCACTCCTCCTCCCTTACTCGCTAGTTCTGTGTCTGTCAGTGCTGCAGGCTGCCCTTTTCTACTGGGATCCTGCCTTCATAGGTGCCTTTTCCTGCCCACAAAGAAATCCGCAGCAGTTCCGACAGAACTCAGTTGAGCTCGGTCACCCCCCCTTGCTTCATCCTAATCTGCACCAAACACTGATTTCCGACAGCAACTGTGGTACTGTGCGCTGGAAGTGCGAAAACACATTTCAGCCACGATGTGTAAAATGACAGCTGCACTGTTCATAAGGAGGTGCAGAACAATGACAATGTTGAAAATCTGGTGTGAAAATATTATAAATCCATGAACTTATGAGTGTGCGTGCAACTGCGCAATGCACACTCGTAACACAGTCAATTTTATGAAGTATCATCACTGAATTTTCAACATAGGCATTTTAGGACCTCTGCTCATGAACAGTGTCACTGTCATTTTCGTAATCTGTCCCGTACACTGATTCCCCACAGTGACCGTGCTATTCTGCCCCAGAAGTGTGAAAATGCATTTCTGTCAGGGTGTGAAAAACAGTACAGTTCACCAGGAGGTCTGAAAAAATGCCAGTGTTGAAAATCTGGGGTGAAAATATTGCAGATTCGCGGAGTTACGCGCGTGCGTAGCAACTGTGCAATGCACTCTTGTAAAACAGTCATTTTTTAGATTTTTTCCACCAAATTTGCAACATAGGCTTTATGAGAGCCCACCTCATGAACACTGGCACTGTTGTTTCATTAATTGATCCATCCCGAAAGGTTATTCCTCACAGTGACCGCAAAATCACCTTTTGAGGATGATTAACGCCATGACAGTCATAGAATTCATGAGGAGGGGACCCAGAAACTCCATGTTGAAAATGTTGTGCCAAAATTCCAGAAAATTCCCAAGATATGCATCCAAGTTGAAAAAAACCCTATTTATTCCATTATACAGCTTACTGGCATTTCCTCAGTTTGCAGTCAGCTTTGAAGAGTGCAGACATGTTCCCGGTCCACTAAAGATCGTCGCGCCGGACTCTGGAGGTAAGTATGGGGTAAGGGGCACTGTGGGGAGGTAGGGTGCACAGTTGGTGAGCACAGGTTGCGGGAGGGTGGCAGGGAGACTGCCAGGGGACCGTTTCCTTTTTTACAGGTTAAAAAAAAAAAGACATCGTGGGACCGTTTTTTTATTTTACAGGGGCATGTGGCATGCTAGGATGGTCTCCCAGCATGCCAAAGGAGCCTTTCTTTTTGGGGGGGAATCTGTAGCCGATGGGGAATTGGGCACCCCGTTGGCAGAAAACAAAAGCAGTGGGGGGGTACATAATGCTCCCCCGTTGGCAACATAAAGCTAGCGGCACTGAAGCCGGATGGGGATTGGGGCCACGTCGGCAAATAAACACGGTCGGGGGGCACATGCTGCCGAGGGGGATTGGGCACCCCCTCAGCAGAGGGGGGGTTAATATTGTTTGTGAACACAGCAGCAAGCCGCCGCCATGTTCACAAACAATATCACTGTTTCAGGGTCCCGCCCTGCAATGATGGGTCGCTCCCTCATTGCAACAAATGGCTGACGCTGTACTGACAAGGCAGCCCCTGATTGCAGCGGCTAATTTTTTATAAGTTGGTGGCACGCTGGCTGAACTAGTGTCAGCAGCAGCATGCCACAACATTGGGGGAAGTGGGCCATGCCTTTACAGGCTGTGGGAGCACTGGCCACAACAGTGCCGTGCCTCCACAACCTGCTTCTGAAGAAAGCTGCTGCAATATGTTTCTTGTGCATGCGCGCAATCAACATAAAAATTAGGCCCTCTCATAGTGTTTTTACAAGAGATGAAGCTTTCCTCTACAGAAGCAAAGAAACTCAAACACGGGTGGGTGGGTGAAGAGATACATAGTGTGGCTAACTCCTGTAAACGAGGAATTTCAATACTTTTACATAAAACACTGGAAATTGCTCAGACATATCCATGACAAGGAAGGAAGATGGGTTTTCACAGAGATGGAAACCCCAGTGGGCTCACTGATCCTGGCCAATATTTATGCCCCTAATCAAGACTGTCCTCAGTATTTCCATACTGTTAACCAGGCTCTTTCAGACTTCAACCCCAACCAAGCTCCGATATTAATGGGGGGGATTTTAATTTGACACTGGATCATACAAGGGATAGGAGTAACAAGACCCCTGAACCTCACCAACAAGCCAAGCTAGCCGTCCAGAGATTAATGAAGGAAAAGGTACTGCTGGATGCCTGGAGAGCACAGGACCCAGGTAATCATGATTTTACTTGCTTTTCTCCAACTCACGGATCCTCCAGTTGAATAGATCTGTGGTTCATCTCCTCTGGGATGTATGAAATGGTAGTACACTCTCATATACTCATATATGATCATTATCTCAGATCATGCACCCCTAGAACTTCTGATTAAACAGGGGCCTCTACTTGGTGCCTTGACCCCCTCTTGTTAGATGACGTAACCTTCCAGAAGTGGCTTGGCCCTGAAGTGGAGGATTACTGGAGGAATAATGACAATGCGGAGGTCTCTGATTTGACCCTCTGGGAGGCCTTCAAGGCAACCATTCGAGGCAGAATAATTGCCTTCACCTCTGCCAGCCATCATCGCTGAGAGGCTGATCAGTGAACGTTACAGAAACAACTATATCAATTAGAGTCCCAGTATAAGGCTCTCAACTCTCAAGCACCTTCCCAGACCTTACTAGCCCAGCTGACTAGTACCAGAATCTCCCTTAATGCCCACCTAACCCGTCAGGCTGAAGTGAATCTTAAAAGGATACGCTGTGCATACTGGGAAGGGAGGGGAAGGCCAGTAAACTCCTTGCCTACAGATTGAAACATCAACAGGCCTCTCGTAATATTAATGCATTAGTAGATAAATAGGGAGTTAAATGTTACTCCAAAAAAGGGATCAATGAGATGATGACACAATTTTATGAGCAATTATATGCATCTCCTCAACCCCCGGACCCGCTTAAAATCTGTGACTTTCTAACCTCGTTACCTATCCCTCGAATTCCGGAGAGTGATTCCCAAGCTTTGGAATACCCAATAACACAGGAAGAGGTGATAGAGGCTATTAACTCCATGAACCTTCGCAAGGCCCTGGGTAGGAATGGGTTGCCTATAGACCTCTACTGACTCCCAGGCGTCAATCTGGCCCCATATTTAGTCCGAGCATTTTGCCACTCCCTATCAAATGGTTGCCTGCCTCCTTCCTTGAGAGAAGCCACCATTATGGTTCTCCCAAAGAAGGGGAAAGACCCACTCTCCCCGAGTAGTTACCACCTCATATCACTCATCAATGCTGATACCAAAATTCTGGCAAAAGGTCTGGGTACCAGGCTAGAGCGTCTCCTCATGGGCCTAATCCATCCATCACAGGCCGGTTTCATTAAAGGCCATCTAAGTCAGAGCATCATAGATCTTTGGTTTCATTAATGCACATTACCAAACTGTCCAAAATGCCCTCAGTAGCCTTGGCCATCGATTTGGAAAAGGCATTTGACTGGGTAGAATGGGCCTTTCTATTCCACACCATTTCTACTATGGGAATGGGACCAAACTTCACATCATGGATCAAGCTCCTCTACTCCATGCTCGGGGCCTCAGTCTTAACCAATGGTAACCTCTCTAAGCCCTTTCAGCTACAGAAAGGCACGGGGCAAGGCTGTCCCCTTTCCCCACTATTATTCATTCTAGCTATAGAACCCTCGGCCATTGCTCTTCGGGAATCCTCCTGGATTCCTGGGATACGGGGAGGAGGCTCCATTTTCAAAACATTCCTCTATGCAGACGCTCTCCTCATCACTATGGAGTATACCCCTCAAGTGATTAAGGATATCTTCAATATCTTGGCTGAGTTCTCCCAGGTATCAGGGCTTAAGCTGAATCAGTCCAAAACTGAGGTCCACCCATTAAATTCTGTATCCTCAGGGGAAGTTTTCCAAACTTTAGGGCTAAAATGATCCCCAAAAGGTATCAAATACTTGGGCATTATCCTCCATCTGAACCTGGACAAAATGCTATCAATTAATTTTACCAGTCTATTAGACTCACTTAGACAAGTTATGGAGAGATGGAAAGCCCTATGGCTTTCACTAGCCGAAAAAATTGACTCCATTAAGTTGATGGCTGCCCCAAAGATACTATATATTCTGGATCATTTACCAGTGCCCATCCCTCAGAAATGGTTTCAAAAAATGGAGACCCTTATGGGCAATTTTTTATGGGAAGGGTCCGGTCCCAGATTCAGCAAATTTAAGATCAGGCAGCATTGGAGTAGAGGTGGGTGAGGACTTCCTTGCCTACAAGGATATCATATGGCCTATGTGTCTGCTCAGACTACCAGATGGTTCTACAAAATAGGTCAGGTGTCTCCTTTCTGGCTCTGGCTGGAAGCATCTCTGGTACAAGCTCCCTCCCTAGCAGTGGTTCCATACTGTAAGAAGTCCCCACCCATTGGTCTCCCTCCCCCCATATCTATTTCAGCTAAATACTGGAAGAAAACTCTGGCCCTTTTAGGCCAAGACCTGATTTCCTGGGAATTCACCCCTCTTTGGAATAACCCTGTTCTACATATAGGGAACCACATGCCCCACTGGAAGCTATGGGAGGCTCAAGGTATCTCCTTGGTACCTGACTTGCTAATCCCGGGTACCTGCTCTCTTGACTCCTTTGAAGCCCTGAAAATTCAATTTCATCTCCCTAGGACCCATTTTTGGAGATATCTCCAAATTAGGGACTCCATCACCCATCTCCCCAAGACCCCACCCCAACAGAAGCTCTTTCAAGATTCTCACCCCATTGATGCTTGGGGTAAGCTCCTCAAAAAATGAGTGAGTGTGATATATATAGCTCTTAGGGATGCTTCGCAGGACCCCACCCGAACAGCTAGAGTGCAATGGGAACCAGACTAACAAACCCTTATCTCTGATCGTCAATAGGCTCATAGCTGGGCACGGATCCACACTGCTTGCAGGGATGGGTGTACCTGCCTTATAATGAACAAGACACTGCATAGGTGGTATCAAGACCCTGCCACACTTAAGTGTATGGGTCTCATTATGGCAGATACCTGCTGGAGGTGAGGCAATCTGGGGTCTAATCTGTTTCACATTCTCTGGTCCTTTACATCTCTTCATTCCTTCTGGTTATCAGTCCAGAGTATGTGTAGGCAGATATTCCCGATGGTTATCCCAGACCCCTCTCTCCTTTTATTGGGGTGTGGAGGTCCTTCCACACTGAAATACTGCCTCAGGGCTAAATGGATTACTGGAATAGGGGCCATTGCCAAAAGACTAATTTTGAGGAGATGGAGATCCTGTGACATTCCAACTTTCCAGGAATTTCTTCTAGTAGTAGCCCAAGGTGTCATGCTGGAGAGACTCTCCAGCTTCTTTGCTGCAGGCCTAACCTCTCAGTTTGAGCTATTCTGGCAGCCCTTCCTTAATTCGTGGTATTGTCATGATGCCCACCCACAGACTGCTTTGCACGACTCCTCACCTTGCTCTGGAAAGGGGTCTCCATCTTCCTCCCTAGCACACACTGTCTCCCCTTGATGTTATAGAATGTGTTGAATAACTAATTCCTCTTCCTTTAGATCAGATTGCCTTCATTTTGTATATAGTTGATATTAGCACATGCATAATTATTAGATTGCACCACATCTAGTCCTACTTTGAGATTATCTGCCTTATTTTTAAGCCCCTTCTGCTTACTTGGAAATGTCAAGGCTTAGCATACCAGGGTCTCTTTATTAGAATACATATATATAGCACTAGCCATGTTATAATTTGTCAGCCTCATGCATTACTCTGTCTTAGTATTTACCTATTAATCTACCCTGACAATTCTTATTTATCTAAAGTTAAAGCATTTTATGTAATTGTATTCCTCTGGAGATCCGGACATACCAAATGTTGCGGTATGGTCTGAGATCCTGTATGTACTAATGCATATATGTATGTACTAATGCATATATTTCAGTAAATTAATAAAATCTTTAACAATTAAAAAATTAAATGTCATAACATTACAAATTAAAAACAAATAAAACATATTAATACACACTCAGTAAGTTCCTGTAAATGCCAGGTTAAAAAGATATGTCTTCAATTACTTTTTAAAATCTTCCACGGTCATGCTCTCTCATATCTGGTGCGGTAGAGAGTTCCACAGGGTAGGTGCCATAAAGGCAAAAGATCTTCCTCCTGATGTTTTTAGGGATACCCTGGGAATTTTTAGCAGTCCTGCGCCAGAGGATCGGAGTGAGCAGGTGGGACAGTAAGGACATAAGAGTTCTTCCGGGTAGTGGGGTCCCTGCTCGTGGAGGGCTTTATAGGTCAGCAATGTGACCTTGAAGGTGATCCACCATTGTATTGGCAGCCAGTGCAGTTCACGCAGCACAGGTGTTATATGACTGGATCTAGGGGTTCCAGTCAACAAACTGGCCAACGCATTCTGCACCAACTGCAAGCGGCAGATATCTACCCCCAGTAGCCCTAGGTAAAGGGCACCGAAGTAACCAAAATGACTGGTGACAAAGGCATGGACCAAGGTAGAAAGATCTTTGGGTGGGACCAGGTGCTTCACCCAGGCTTTGTTCCTTAGATGGTAAAAGGAAGATTTGACTACAGCCGAAACCTGTGCCCTCAAGGTCAGGCCTTCATCAAATACCACACCCAAGTTATGCACCTGGATTTAATCCTGAGGGTTTTCACACCCATGCCCCTGTCATCCTGTAACCAGGGTCCACCACCAATACCTCTGTTTTTCCCCGAGTTCAACCAAAGCCAACTGGCACTCATCCAGTTCTGAATCTCCAGAAGGCAGTTATTAAACACCATAACAGAGTCTAACTCCTGTTCAGGTACAAAAGACATGTACAGTTGTCAGTCATCGGCATCGCAATGAAAACTCAACCCGTACCATATTACAATGTCCCCTAATGGAAGCATGTACACTGCAAATAACAAGGGGGACAGCACCGAACCTTGTGGAACCCCACAGGGCAGCCAGTGAGGGGCTGAGGAATAAATCCTCGACACCACTCTCTGGGATCTGGCCCCAAGGAAAGATTGAAACCAACTGAGGACCTCCCCCTCAGTCCACAGAAGAACCACAGGCACTTGAGCAGCACCCTGTGATCTATGGTGTCAAATGCTGCTGAAAGATCAAGGAGAACCACGATGGAATGGGTTCTCCAATCTCTTGTCACCAGAAGGTCATTGAGTACCCATACCATGGCAGTCTCAATGCTATGCCTTTTCCTGAAGCCAGACTGGAGAGGGTCATAGATATTGTGGTTGGATAAATGATCTTCCAGCTGCAAAGCAACCTTCTTCTCAATAACTTTCCCTATAAAAGGTAAGTTCGAGATCGGTCTGTAATTAGCTGGGCAGTCGGGGTCAAGGGAGGGTATCTTCAGAAGGGGGCGCACTACTGCCTCTTTTAAGGGATCTGGAAAGATCCTTCTCTCCAATGAAACCCCCACTATCCCAGCAAGGACTGGGCCTATAACCTCTACACATCCCACTAGTAGGCGTGTAGGGCCCGGATCCAAACTACAGTAGGTTGGCCGCAAAGTCTGGATGATCCTCACTATATCTATGACTGCCGGTTGACTAAAGGTGAACCAGGTCCATTGGGCATTAGTACCATCTGACTGATCAATGCAAGGTCCAATGGGAAGGCACTGGTTGATCTCATTCCTGATGGTGTACACCTTATCAGTGAAGAACTGCGTAAACTCCTCACACTGTACTTGTGACAATGCTTGACCAGAGTGAAGACAGGCTGGACTGCACAGTCTGTCCACAGTCTGGAAGAGCTGGGCTGGCCTATTCTTCGCTGTAGCAATTTCCCTGGAAAGGAACTCTGCCTTCTTATGGGAAATTGCTGATTGGTAGATCTTATAATAATCCATCAATCTAAGTTTATCCACCTCCAGGTAAGTTTTCCACCAGTATCTTTCCAACCTTCACCCTTGCCTCTTCAACTCATGGATTTCCCCATTAAATCAGGGGGCACCAGGATGAAGGACGAACACGAGTCAGAGAAATGGTATCCAAGGCCTCAGTAACAGCTTTATTATAGGCTAACACAAGGGGCCCTGGATAAGTGCTATCATTTGGAAATTCCGAGAGGTCCAGTACTGTCATTAGGCCTTCTGAGGTAACTCCTCTCAAAGGACGGAACTGTACCAACTCCTTTGGGGCAGGCCTATTTCTGGGGGCTGCGGAACTGAATCTCAGGACATGATGGTCAGACCAATTGACTGGCTTCACCTCCACATTGGAGATCTCCATCCCCAGGTGGAACACTAAGTCCAATGAATGCCCCTTCTTGTGGGTTGCAGTGGTACTAACCCGTCTTAGGACCAATGAGTCCATCAACTGGAGAAGGTTTTGTTCAAATGGTGAGAGTTCATCGTTGACCCAGGCATTGAAATCCCCCAGAATCAACCATCTGGGGGACTCCAGTACTACCTCAGCGATGAAGTCCACAACCTCCTTCAGGAACTCCCTCCCATCACCCATTGGATGGTAAATGAGAAGGGTCCTGTAGCCTACACCTGCACCCACAATATACTCAAAGAAGTTGGTTGCTCCAACTGGCACCTTCCTGAGACCCAGTTCCTGTCTAAAACAGAGAACAACCCCACACCCCCACCCCTACGATCCTCTCTCGGGTGGTGAATTACTGAGAACCCGGCCAGAACCGCGACTCCAAAATGGGGCCTGCATTTTCATCCAGTCAGGTCTCGGTGATGCAAGCCAGGTCATCAGAGGTCACGAGATCTGCAAACACTGAGGTCTTATTCTTAATTGACCTGGCATTGCATAACACCACCCGAAAGGGACGGGAGTCCAAGGATGGCCCACTTCCTGCCTGACTAAGAACCCTTGGGTATGGGCACGAGACAAGGATGACCTCATTTCAGTGTCCATTTCATCCCAGGGCGTCTCCTGGTCGTCACCGTCTCAATCCATCCACCCCTTTCCCATTCCCCCTCGAGAGTTCCAGGATCCTCCACTCCTTCCATCATTGAAATGCAGCAGGTGCTCCTGATATGCCCTGCAACATTCTTTCAAATTAGTAGAAAATCCATGGGCAGATGAAGGTGGTCTTCTCCTTGTCCTTCTCTGACATGGGAATCTGGTAGTAGCCACTATGGAAAACCAGCATGGAGAACCATCTGCTCCCTGACAAGCTGGCCAGAACATCTTCCACACAGAGCACTGTATATTGGTCTGGAATCATCTTTCTGTTCAATGTCTGGGAATCAATACACATCTGGATTACACCATTTCCCTTGCATGCCACAACAATGGTGGCTGCATAGGGGCCTTGTGACTCCTTTATGATTCTCAGTGCCAACAGTTCCTGGAGGTGCCACTGAACATCTTCAATGTCTCCAGAGGCAAGTCTCCAGGACCTCTCTCTAAATGGGCAGTCATCTCACTGATGAATTTTGTGCTCGCCACCTTGGACACGCCCAATGTCCCATTTGTATAGCAAAACTATAGTTCGCCTCTTTGCTAGCTTCTGGCCCAAACTCCACCTGCAGCTGTTGGGTATGTGTAAGTTTCCAAAACTGAAGGATGCTGGATATATTTTTTCAGCAGTGGCTATGAAAGGGTCCACCTCAATGACACTATCAGCTCTGAAGATGGGTGCCAGCACTTGGCCTTTCCCGATGGTTATGGGCTTTGCTGTCTCATTCCTTACCCTCACCATTCCGTGTCTGACCCAGGGGGGTCTCTGAAAGTGACAGTACTCTCTGCTGTACCATTAGCCCTTCTGGAAAACTGTGCTCTGGTGGGGTGTCAATCAGGAGTGCTAATCCATTTGGCTGTTGAGAAAACTCTTCTATTCCCACTACACAGCAAAGTGAGTTGGAAGGCAAGATCAGTTTGTTTATATATTTATTTATGTTTTTGGTAACCAGCTAAGTGCACTGATCCAGTGGACCATTTTCAGTCATGACCCAGGCCACAAGGTGGCAGTACAGAGAAATACAGGAGTGGATACAAATTCACATTGAAGTGTACGGTGGTTACAATAACATTAGGACAGAGAGAACAGTCATCATTTACATAATGTTTACAGGCATGGAGATAACATAACATCAGACAAAGAATACAGGCTGAGGTACAGAGGAGAATTAGTTAAGCATATGCACAGAGTAGCTAAACATTTTCACAGACTAGGCAAAAAGGAGCAGTTCGAGCCCGTCAGACTGCTACTGATCTGGACTAGGTGGACACACCTGTCCTGACAGATTGCCAGAGCCGGCTGAGTAGTGGTAGCATGCAAGGTAGACAGTACAAGTCATCGAATCTAGTCATGTTTGTATGTAGTGCTCCGGAGAGTAGGGGGCAGTGGCCAACAGATTACGGTAGTTTTATGGTGGCTCAGTTCTTTTGCATCAGTGCTTTGATTCACTACAACAGGTCAGTTTTGCACACTGGGGGGTTGTAGCAGTCACTGTCAAATGTACTCTTTGCATTATAGTTCTTATTGAAGAGTTCACCAAACTTTCAGCTCTCCCTCTCACTTGACATCACTTGGCAAAGTCTGGCCAATCAGTCAAACATGTTCACATTTGGACTGTAATCTGGATTTCGCATCCCATATCTATGCCCTCCGCACCAAACTTCATCCAAAACTTGGCATCCTCTATCATCATAAGGACTGTATCCCTTTTCCTACCCTTCAAGATCTTGCCCGGAAAACCATTTTACACTTCATTGATTATGCCAGCGTTGTTTTTGGGTCTGCTCCTGTGACTCACCTCTCTAGACTTGATACTTTCCTCAATTCTTTCTGTTGCTTTGCTACTTCCTCCCCTCCCCTCCCCTCACTAACCACTGCCTCCTCTCCTCCCCTCCTCCCTCTCTTTTAAACCACGTTCTCACAAGCACAAGAGCCATTGCCTCTCCCTCATAGCCAAATACTGGTTCAGCACTCTCCCCTCTTATCTTTGTTCCCACCTCTCAGCTGCTCTCCCTTCTTCTTACTTTGTTCATGCCAGGGACTCTCACTCTTCTTCCTTTCCATGCCCTCACTCTGGAGCAGGGCAGTCTGTTTTCTTCTATCACCTCCCTTTTCTATAGAATCTGCTCACCAGTGACATTCAGCACTCCTCCTCACTCTCTTCCTTCAAATCTTTGCTACGTCTCCTTCCTGGCTACTGTTGTTTATGCCTCCCCATCAGCCTCCTGGCCTATGTACCCCTGCCAATCTGCCGAGCATTCTTTTATCAATGTTGTTTGGCCTCTTCTGCACTTTCTGCTTCCCTATGGCAAGCCGTTAGGGACATAATTCAGAATCTCTGGCTGTATAGTAAAACACACACTATATGGTGAAATACATACATCACATAGTGAAATATATACATTATATAGTGAAATACATACACAATGTGGTGAACCACATACAGTATCTACTGAAATATATACATTGTATAGTGAAATACATATACTGTATACTGAAATACATATATAGTGAAACACATACACTATATAGTGAAATGCTTACATTGCATAGTGAAATACATACACTATCTACTGAAATCCACATACTGAGTACTGAAAATCCACATACACTATATACTGAAACAAATGTACTATGTACTGAAACATATACACTACCTATTGAGATACATAAACTACAGACTGAAACATCCACATAAACTATCTACTGAAACGAATACTCTATAGATTGTAACACATACACTATATATTGAGAAAAAACTGCATACACTATATACTGAAACAAATACACTATGTATTGAAATGCATACACTACACACTGAAAAAAGCATATACACTATATACTGAAACAAATACACTATATATTGAAACATCTACACTTTATATTGAGATACATACACTATCTATTGAAATAAATACACTATGCACTGAAAAATCTCTACTACTATATATTGAAACAATTACACTGTATATTAAATACATACACTATCTATTGAAATGCATATACTACACACTGAAAAAAGCACATACACTATATACTGAAACAAATACACTATATATTGAAACATCTTCACTTTATATTGAAATACATACACTATCTGTTAAAATAAATACACTATGCACTGAAAAATCTGCATACACTATATACTGAAACAAATACACTACATGGTGAAACACATACACTATGTATTGAAACACACCCGTAGACTGAAAAATTCACATATTCTATATACTGAAACAAATAAACTATATACTGAAATGGACTATGTTCTGAAACTACCCATCCCTCTGCCCCTCCCCCATGAATGTCTCAGAGTTGAACTCATTGCCTGCTGCATTCAGTTAGCTGCTAGCTTGAAGAGAGGATGACTGAAACTGCAGAGCTGAGGTAAACAAAACAGGGCTATCTCTTATTCTGCTTCTTTATGGGGGTTTTCCTTTTGTTTTGCTTGCACACCTTTAGTCAAATATCAGACCACTGTGATGTGACGAAACTTTTAAAACTAATTTAAATGCTGTAGTTTATTCTTTTAAATAAGTGCTGCCTTCATTTACTGTCAGACAACACATTTGTATAGGAAGCAAATACAGGATGTTCCTAACATATCTGTATACATAGGGAGCTGCATGCATTTTTCCAAGTTAAAGTGTTGATTTGTTTTATGTGTAATTAATTACTGTGTAAGTCCAGCAACTTATCTGAGCTGAATGCTTGGGAAGCACTTCAGGAGCTGTGGAAGTGTAAGCCAAAATCATTGCTAGTTTGTACTCTATGGACTATGTTTTAAGTTTTAATTTTAAAATATATATTTTTGCTGCAATCCCTCAGTATTCAATTTTCATCAGGAGTTTAGCTGGCATATGCATATAATTTGCATTGTTTTACTAAATAACTTTACTGTGAATCCTCACTGGAGGCATGCAAAGTCTGTTTTGGGGTTTGAGCTTCTCAAACTGTGTTTTATTCTTTTTTTTCCCATAGAGATTTTTATCTCCTTAGTTACCCTGCTACCCCTTTGCCCACTGACATCTCCAGCCCAATCACTTACCATCCACAGGAGATATTTGCTCTGAGATCCCCCCATTCACATCCCCCGTGTTGGGGCCTGGGGGCCGGGGACCATTGACAAGGAGACACATATATGAGCAGAGCCCATTTAGCAGTGCAAAATCTGTGGCAGGTTGTTGGATCCTTTTGCCATTAGGGGGTTTCTACCTTTGGTTTCATCCCCTGGGCAGCCAAGCATGGAATGATGCAATTGCATATAAAGACATATGCTTCCTTTGTGCCTGCCTGAGCCCTCCCCCTTATGCAACTCCACTGCCCTGCCAGCCCTCCTCAGCTAGGTGGATGTTGAAGAGCGGGGTGGTCAGACTTCTCCTCACTGAGAGGAGAGCATTCCCCGAGATGCTCAATCATATCCCCCCCAGCTAACCCCTGTGCAACTCAGGTCCACCCCCAACACTGGGCCATTGGCATGGGAGGCAGTGCAATCACCACCAAGCTGCTAGGCCAGTCCAACAGATTGTGTTTTTATAAGTAAATAAAGACAGCATATAGGTAAAAGAAGAAAACAAACTGTATTTTAACTAGTCTGTTATAAACATTTTAAGTCACATCACAATGTTTTGAAATCGGATAAAGGTTTTGCAAACAAAATATGATAAAACAATACATAAAGAGATAGATAAGAAAAACCTTTATGTTTACCTTCTGCATCTTAGGAGGCATCGGCCAGAATTTTAGTCAATTAGGCCCATTTCTGAGAAGGTTAGCAGCAGGCTAAACATTACACTGTGGGAACAGCATGGTTGCATCGGTGTCGTATTCAGCATCACTTGATGCTATACCCTGATCATATGCATGTGCATATATACTACTACGCCATGTAAATGAGCAATCCTCTTCTGCATACAGAGCACAGTGCTGTATAAAAGGTTTCCTTAGTGACCATAAGTACCTCCCTCTACATTTTATACTCAGCCTCTAGGCTTCTAGTCCCTAGATGCTTGATTTTGCACTTTTTGGCTTTGAACTCGAACTGCCATGTCCCATAGCACTCTTTAAGTTTTCTATTGTCCCCACTCATTCTCTCCATCTGCACCTATCAACACTATTACAGATTGTGGTGTCATCTACAAAAAGGCATATCTCCCCTTCCAGTTTTTCTGTTATGCCACTTATAAAGACACTGAAGAGGATGTGTCCCATTACTGAACCCTCCGGCACCCTACTGGTCACTCTCTCCTCACTGGAGGGAGTGCCATTTACCACCAGCTTCTGTGGCTGTGCACTATCTCAGGTGCATCACTTAGGAGTGCACAACACTAATCTGAAATTGGGGACCCACATACCACTGTAACAGAACTAGCACTGCATTGTGATAAGCATGGCTGATACTATTTTAAAAAGCATTCTTCTGTGCAGTGCTAACCTGCTAATGTGGCACTATTTTTTTTTTTTTTTGCACAGGATTACTAATTGCAGCCAGGTGCTCATACAACTGGGGGTTACTCTAATGCATATAAGGCATACAGGTATATTAAATGCTTTCTTGAAGTGTTAACACACTGTGTGGTTAGTGCTAGTTAATGATTCTGGGAATCGTGTTTTAACTGTGCACACGCAGCCTGCCAGCAACCCCCCACACACATACACACACACAGTCAGTTCTGGACACAATAAAAAAGAAGCATTTGTCAATGCTGAATGTTGATTGCATTGTTCCATTGAGCTCGCTCACTGGCCCTCTGTCACTTGCTCATTCTGTTTCTCCCAGTGCTGCAGGCTGCTGTTTTGTACTGAGCTCCTTCCTGCATTGGCATCCTTTTCTGTCCACAAAGAAATCCGCAGATGGCCTGACAGAGCTCCGTTGAGGTGGGTCGCTCCCACCTCTGACTCCCTCATTCTGTTTCTCCTTGTGCTGCAGGCTGGCCTTTTGTACTGGGCTCCTGCCTCTGTTGGTGGCTTTTTCTGCCAACAAAGAAATCTGCTGTAGTCCCAACACAGGTCCGTTGAGGTTGCTCACTCCCCCTCTGTCACTCACTCATTCAGTGTCTGCCGGCACTGCAGACTGGCCTCTTGTATTGGGCTCCTGCCTGCATTGCCACCTTTTTCTGCCCACAAAGGAATCCACAGCAGTCATGATAGAGATCTGTTGAGCTCACTCACTCCCCCCTCTCTCACTGACTCGTTCTGTTTCTGCCACCGCTGCAGGCTGACCTTTTGTACTGGGTCCCTGGGTGCATTGTTGCCTTTTTCTACCCACAAAGAAATCCACAGCAGTCCCAACAGAGCTCCATTGAGGTCACTCACTCCCCTTTTCTCACTGGCTCATTCTTTTTCTCCTGGCGCTGCAGGCTGCCCTTTTGTACTAGGCTCCTGCCTCTGTTGGCACCTTTTTCTGGTCACAAAACAATCTGCAGCAGTCCCGACAGAGCTCCATTGAGCTAGCTCACTCTCTCTCTCTCTCTCTCTCCTCTCTTGTTTTGTTTCTGCCAGTGCTGCAGGCTGCCCTTTTGTACTGGGCTCCTGCCGGCATTGCCACCTTCTTGTGCCCACAAAGAAATCTGCATCAGTTACGATAGAGCTCTTTTGAGCTCGCTCAGTCCCCCCTCTCACTCGCTCGATCTGTTTCTCATGCTAATGCAGGCTGCCTTTTTGTAGTGGGCCCCTCACGTGCATTGCTGCCTTTCCTGCCCACAAAGAAATCACTTGGCAGTCCCAGCAGAGCTCCGTTGAGCTCACCTCCCCCACCCTTCACTCGCTCATTCTGTGTCTCGCTGCCGCAGGCTGTCCTTTTGTACTGGGCTTCTGCCTGTGTTGGCACCTTTTTTTGCCCACAAAGAAATTTGCAGCTGTCCTGACAGAGCTCTGTTGAGGTCGCTTACTCTGCCTGTCTCATTCGCTCATTCTGTTTCTCCTGGCGTTGCTGGCTGCCATTTTGTAGTTGGCTTCTGCCTCTCTTGGTACCTTTGTCTGCCCACAAAGAAATTTGCAGCAGTCCCAACAGAGCTCCATTGAGCTCGCTCACTCCCTCTCTCTTACTCGATAATTCCGTTTCTGCCAGTGCTGCAGGCAGCAATTTTGTACTGGGTTCCTGCCTGCATTGCCACCTTCTTCTGCCCACAAAGAAATCTGCAGCAGTCACAATACAGCTCCATTGAGCTGGCTCACTCAGTCCCCCATTCTCACTCGTTCGTTCTGTTTCTTCCGCCGCTGAAGGCTGCCCTTTTGTACTGGGCCCCTGCATGCATTGCTGCCTTTATCTGCCCTCAAAGAAATCCACAGCAGTCCCAGCAAACCTTCGGTGAACTCACTCACTCCCTCCTTCCCCCTCCCTCACTCACTCGTTCTGTGTCTCCCAGTGCTGCAGGCTGCACTTTTGTACTGGGTTCCTGCCTGCATTGGCAGTTTTTCCTGCCCACAGAGAGATCTGCAGCAGTCCTGACACAGCTCCCTTGAGGTTGCTCACTCCCCCTCTGTCACTCGCTCGTTCCTTTTCTGCAGGCGCTGTACACTGGCCTTTTGTACTGGGCTCCTGTGTGCATTGCTACCTTTTTCTGCACACAAAGAAATCTGCAGCAGTCCCAACACAGCTCCATTCAGCTTGCTCTCATTCTCCCTCTCTCACTCGCTCATTCCATTTCTGGCAACGCTGCAGGCTGCCCTTTTGTACTGGGCTCCTGCCTGTGTTGCTGACTTTTCATGCCCACAAAGAAATGTGCAGCAGTCACCATTGAGCTCAATTGAGCTTGCACACTCCCCCTTTCTCACTCTCTCATTCTGGTTTCCCAGCCACTGCAGACTGCCCTTTTGTACTGGGCCTCAGCATGCATTGCTGTCTTTTTATGCCCACAAACAAATCTGCAGCAGTCCCAAAAGAGCTCCGTTGTGCTCACTCACTCCCCCTCTCTCACTCATTCACTCATTCTGTGTCTCCTGCCACTGCTGGCTGCCCTTTTGTACTGGGCTCCTGCCTGCATTGGCGGCTTGTTCTGTCCAGAAAGAAATCTGAAGCAGTCCCCCGACAGCTCCATTGAGCTCACTCCTCCCCTCACTCACTCATTCCGTTCCTCCGGTGCTGCAGGCTGACCTTTTGTACTGGGCTCCTGCCTCCGTTGCTGCATTTTCTGCCCACAAAGAAATCGCCGCAGTCACAATACAGCTCTGTTGAGCTTGCTCACTACCGCTCTGTCACTCACTCATTCTGTTTCTCTTGGTGCTGCAGGCTGTAATTTCTGTGTATCGGGCTTGTATTGTGCAGCATCTTAGTCTATCCATGTTGAAATCTGCAGCTGTCCCGACAGAGCTAAGTTGATGTTACTCAGTCTCCAACTGTCACATGCTCATTCTGTTTGTCCTGGCACTGCAAGCGGCTCTTTTGTACGGTGCTCCTGCCTGCATTGGCACCTTTCTCTGCCCACAAAGAAATCCGCAGCAGTCCTGCTAGAGATATGTTGAGTTCACTCAGTCCCCCATCTCACTTACTCATACTGTTTCTCCAACCGCTGCAGGCTGGCCTTTTCTACTTGGCCTCTGCCTGCTTTGACACCTTTATCTGCCCACAAAGAAATCCACAGCAGTCCTGACAGCACTCCAGTGAGTTTACTCACTCACCCTCCCTCACTCGCTCTCTCGTTCTGTTTCTCCCAGTGCTGCAGGCTGCCCTTTTGTACTGGGCTCTTGTGCTGGGGCCTTTTTCTGCCCACAAACAAATTTGCAGCAGTTCCAACAGAGCTGAGTTTAGCTCGGTCACTCCCCCCCACACTTGTTCAATCTTAATCTGTCCCAAACACTGATTTCCCACAGCGACTGTGCTATTCTCCAGCAGGAG
Organism: Neoceratodus forsteri; assembly: GCA_016271365.2. NCBI lineage: Eukaryota > Metazoa > Chordata > Ceratodontiformes > Ceratodontidae > Neoceratodus > Neoceratodus forsteri. Next base: position 22,644,509 of record JADMNL010000035.1, on the reverse strand, counting down.
TGCAAAAACATATTTAGACCAGATGTGAAAAATGACAGCTGTACCTTCATAAGGAGGTGTGAAAAAAGTGCCACTGTTGAAAATGTGCTGTGAAAATATTACAAATGTGCAAAGTTACAAGGGTGCGTGAAACAGTTCAATGCACGCTTGTAACACAGTCATGTTATGGAGTTTCGTCACCAAATTTTCAACATATGGCTTTTAGGACCTCTGCGAATGAACAGTGCCACTGTCATTTTCTTAATCTGTCCCTAACACTGATTTACCACAGCGACCACTTTATTGTGTGCGTCAAGTGTGAAACCACATTTCAGCCAGGATGTGAAAAATGACAGCTGTACTGCTCATAAGGAGGTGTGAAAAAATGCCACTGTTGAAAATCTGGCATGACAATACGACAAATCTGTGAAGTTACAAGGGTGTGTGGAAAGTGTGCAATGCACACTTGTAATACAGTCATTTGCTGGGCTATCATCACCAAATTTTCAACATAGGCATTTTAGGAACTCTGCTCATGAACAGTATCACTGTCATTTTCTTAATCTGTCCCGGACAGTGATTTCCCACAGCAACTGGTCTATTCTGCACCGGAAGAGTGAAAACACATTTCAGCAAGGATGGGAAAAATGACGGATGCACTGTTCATAAGTAGGTGTGGGAAAATGGCAATGTTGAAAATCTGGAGTGAAAATATAAATTCACGAAGTTACGAGCGTGCGTGCAAACTGCGCAACACACGCTCGTAACACAGTCATTTTATTGAGTATCATTAGCAGATTTTCAACACAGCCATTTCAGGACCTCTACTCATGAACAGTGTCACTGTCATTTTCTTAATCTGTCCTGAACACTGATTTCCCACAGCAACCCTATTCTGTGCCAGAAGTGCGAAAACACATTTCCACCAGGATGTGAACAATGACAGCTGTACTGTTCACAAGGAGGTGTGAAAAAATGCCAATGTTGAAAATCTGGCATGAAACTATTGCAAATTCAGGAAGTTATGAGTGTGGGTAGCAACTGCGCAGCGCAAGCTCGTAAAACAGTCATTTTTTGGATTTTTTCCACCAAATTTGCAACATAGGCTTTTTGAGATCCACCTGAACACTGGCACTGTCGTTTTTGTTAATCGCCCTGAAAGGTGATTCCATGCAGTGACTGCAAAATCACCTTTTGGGGCAGATTAACGCAATCACAGTTCAAGAATTCATGAGGAGGGTCCCAAAAACCCCATGTTGAAAATTTGGTGAAAAAAGTCCCAAAAATGCCTCAGATATGTACTTAAGTCGAAAAAACACCATTTATTACTTTATACAGCTTACTGGCATTTCCTCAGTTCACAGTTGGCTTTGAAGAGTGCAGACGTGTTCCTGGTCCACCGAAGATCTTCATGACAAGCTCCGGAGGTAAGTATGGGGTGACAGGGTGTGTGGGGAGGCAGGGGCGCAGTGGGTTGGTGCGGTTGCAGAAGTGAACCTGGGACACTATGAGAAACTATTTCTTTTGCAGGTAAAAAAATACTTCACGGGATCGTTTTCCCTTTATAGGGGCATGTGGCACACTGGGATGGGCATCCAGCATGCCACTAATGGCTTTCTTTTGGGGGGCAGCAGTAGCCAACAGGGATTGGGCACCCCATCAGCAGGAATAAAAGCGGGGGGGTGTTACAGAATGCTGACGGGGAGTGGGCTCCCCCATCGGCACCAGAAACAATGGGGCACTGAGGCCAACAGGGTTTGGGGACCCCGTTGGCACATAAACAAGGTGGGGAGGTTATATTGTTTGTGAACGCGGCGGCAACCTGCCACCCTGTTCACAAACAATATCAGGGTTTTACATCCCACCCTGCAATGATGGGTCGCTCCCTCACTGCAGCAGATGGCTGACGCTGCAATGACGAGGCGGCCCCTGATTGCAGTGGCGAAACTGTCAGTAGTTGGTGCTAATATTCCAAACTACTGTCACCAGCAGCCTGCAATATGTTATTTGCACTGTGCTCAATCAATATAAAAATGGTACATCCTGTCTGCCCCATTTCCCATATTAATCCTCAGAACCTGCTGTCCATGCAGGTTAATAGCCTTCACTATCCACTCCCTTGTTTCCCTCCCTACTACTGTCAGCGTGAGTAACCATTATACCCTTCACTTTGTCAGAGCCATGCTTGAAAATATTTATGGTTTTGGTGCTTGCCATCTCAGTTGGCAAACTATTCCACATTTCCACATTTCCACCACCATTTCTGGAAAATAAAACTTTCCAATATCCCTCTTGAACCTCCCTCCCATCAGTCTCTACTTGTGCCCCCATAACCTTGAACTGTTACTCATGCTAAGTAGTTCTTCATTCACCTTGTTTATTCCTTACAGGAACTTGAAGGTCTCTATCATATCATTCCTCTCTTGTCTGGTCTCCAGTGAAGACATGTTCAGTGCCTTGAGCAGATCCTCATGCAATCTGTCCTGTCAGCTCTGAATCATCCTGATCACCCTTTGTTCTTATCTTTCCTGGGGTGAGGTCTTCAGAAGTTCAGAACTCTGAACAGTATACCCAGTGCAGCCTCACCAACGATCAATAAAGAGGCAGTAAACCTCTTTTCTTCTACTATCATAACAACTTCTGGCACCTCCTAGTATCCTATTTGCCTTACTAGATGCCTCACTGTACTAGCTTGATTGTTTAAGGAGTCACTAACAGCTGAAATACTAGGTCCCTTTCTCAGCTGTAGTGCTCCGCCTACCTCCTATCCAGTATACCTGTCCTGGGGTTCTTGTCCCTAAGTGAATCACCTTGCACTTTTTGGCATTGAATTTCAACTGCCAAACCTTGAAACCACCTCTCTAATCTTTACATGTCAGTCTGCAGTTCCTACTTCCCATCACTATCACCCTCCCATGAGCTTGGTGTCATCTTCAAAGAGACACAGCCCCAGATTCATTCTCAAACGTTGTTAATGAGCATATTGAAGAGAACAAGAGTCAGGATGGATCCCTGTGGCATTACACTCTTGACTTCCCTCTTTTCTGATTTGACACCATAATCACAACCCTCTGATGCCTCTCATTCAACTAAAGTCCCCTCACCCCCACCAAAACACTGTTTATATTTTAATTCAAATCCCTGGAACTCAAACCCTTGCGCCGTGACCTAAGTCACTCTGATTGGTCCCCTATCTCATTGGTCTGCTCCACTGATTCCATGCTAACATATTTCAAAACAAAATTACTCTAACTATATATATATATTTTTTTTAGTTGTTTAACCAGAAGTAGCACACTAGGTTGAAAGCTTTTTTACAGGAGCGACCTGGGAGTACAGGGAAGTTAAGTGACTTGCTCAGAGTCACACAGTATGCAAGTGGAAGCTGTGGGATTCAAACCCAGGTCTGGTCTGCTGGATGTCACCAGATTTGCAGCTCGGAGCCTTAAACCACTGTGCTACACTGCCTCCCCTTTATGGGACTCCATGCCCCCCCAGAGTAGGACATGAGAAAGGTACACCTCCCTAGATCATGGCTGACCTCATAGCTTACTTACAAGTGCATGATTTGGCCTAGTCAAAAATAAACAACCCATCCCATGGCTTCCAGAGGTATCGTCATCTCCGCAGCACTGTACCATGGCAATAAGCATAAAGGTGAATTTACATCTAACTTCAGTACCAACATTGGTTACCTGTCTAAATTTTGAAAGGCTTCACAATCTCTTCTCCCCTCCCACTCCTTTGTCTGTCCTCAGAGTCAGTGACACCCCTATCTCTAACCTCCCCTTCATCACCATAGAGATGTAATTCCTTTTCATCACCTGTACCTCATCTCTCCTCTCCTCCCTCACCACTTCCTCACCTCCCTGCCAGCCTGCATGATTGTCATCCTCTTCATTCCCACTATTTTTTTTTTCTCTCCAGTAACTCCATCCTTATCCCGACACACTTCCTGCCCTTAATCCTTCCAAGGGTAGGAGCCCAGATGGCCGGGATAGCAAGCTCCTCCATCTGACTGCTTCTGCAGTCTCCTCCCCAATGGATGACCTCCCTAACCTCTCTTTCTGGTGTTCCTCCATCCCTGCTGACTGGAAGGCTGCCACTGTTACTCCTCCTCCTCCAAAAGATGGTGACCTGTCAGGTACGAACAGATACTGACACATTTCTCTCCTCCCTCCAAAATAGAGGAACAAATTATCTTGTTGCATCTCTCTCCCTTTCTGGACTCCTCTTCCTTTTTCACCCAATACAAGTCTGACTTCCGCAAAAATCACTCCACCACCTGCTCAAGCTCACCAAATCCATCCATACTGGTATGGATCACAGCCTATTCACTTCTGCTATCTTCATCGATCTAGCCAAAGCATTCAACCCTGTCTACCACCCAGCTATTAGACAAACTCCAGGCTGCAGGCCTCTCTGACTAAGCCATCAGCTGTTCCACTCCTACCACAGGGTAAGTCCTGGCAGTCAAAAAGTAGGACCCCTCTCCTCCCTGTCTATATCCACTTGGGTCCCACAAGGATCTGTGTAATACACTACTTTTCTCCATTTTCTAAATGATTTCCTCCTCCATAGTGTTATCTGCATCCATTCACATGTACATGGATGACACGGTCCTCTTCACAGCAGGCCCACAGACTCCAGCTGGACTTTGATCAAGTCTCAGCCCTGACCACACACAAATCAGCTTTTCCTCAATGCCAAGAAGGCTGTCTCCATGTCCTTTGGCACAAGGCACCAGACTCCCTAGGCCCCTCCGCTTCCTACTTTTCCATACCCTGGATGGCTCCCTGTGGAAGATGTCACCACCTTTAGTTATCTTGGTATCTGGCTAGACCAGCACCTAAATGTTTCTGAACAAGTGGATGCTATAGTCAAAAGCTGCACCACAATTTAGTGCACTTAAGGAACATGACTGTATCCCACCTCCAGCAAACCATGCTATTATCCAGAGAATGACCTCCAAATCTCTGACTATGGTGATGTGGTCCACAATCGGCCTCCTTCACTACCCTCCAGACTGGACACACTCTTCAACTATTTCTGCCATTACACTCTCGACTATCCTTCTTGGACTCATCATTGTTCTATATATAAATCTCTCTCCTTTTCTTTTCTTGTGGACAGACACTAAGCCCACTGTGCCAGCTTTGTGGGCAAATCTGGTTTGTTTCCCTACCCTCCTATCTCTCTGACTGCCCCGTTATAGCCATACCATCAGAAGCTGAAATATTCAAACGCTAGCAGTCCCTTCAGTTTCCACAACCTTCGGTAAAGTCACGTTCAGCCACTGCTGCCCTAACATCTGGAACTCCCTCACCCCAGCCATTCAACAATCTCCCTCCCATGGATTCTTTCAAACCACTCCAGTGGTCTCACCTCTCCCTCCTACACTTGCTCTAGTTTTCCCTCTTGCTCTCCTAATACTAGTTTTCAGTTTAGGTACAGCTAAAATTTGGCACCTATGCTTCCACTCTAGGCATTATGCACAAATGTTTAAAGCTAATGTTGAAGTAAAAGCCTCTCTGGACCCTTTGTGTGTCAGTTGTGCACATGGAGCTCCCCTCCTAACTGTGAACTCCATCAAATACCTTGGGGTGACACTTGAGCCCCAGATGGACCTAGGGAGTCATATCCTAAATGTCTCTAGAACTGTGAACTGTAAATTGGGTCTGGCCTATAGGGCCAAAAATAACCTGACACCTGCTGCTCATCTGGCACTTGCTAGAGGTGTACTACTTCCTCCTTAGCTATGGTCTCCACCAATTTGCCTGTACCTCCAAAGCTCTTCTCACTCAGCGGCACACAACGCATAACAACATCTGTCACTTTGCACTGGCTGTCCCCGTCTCACCCACCATTGTGAGCTTTAGATAAACCAGGTTGGCTTCCCCAACCAATCACCTGAACTTTGGCTGGGATGCCTCATGGGCAAGTAATCAGAGCCTGCACCCACGAGGCTGGCACAGCTTCTCTCACCTCCTGACCCTCCTTCTTACTCACTCAGGTCCCGGGGTCTGGGATGCTAAAGTGCACCTCACCTGAACCCTTATGGAGGACAGGGACTTTGTTGCATAATAATCCTATGTCTAGAAACTCCTTTCCTGACCATGTTCGATTCGTCTCCTCCCATCAGTGCTTCGGGAAGTCCCTCTGGGACATCTGAAGCAGCCTCAGCACGTGAATGTCCCAAGCCTCCCTAGCTGGTGACAGCTTGGAGCCCAACTGTTCTGAGGACCTGCCAATGATCTTTTGGTCATTTCTCGTGATACAATTGCTCTCCTAGACATCTGACTGCACTATGTATGCTCTAGACTATATATTGTTGATTATATGTACTTTATCAATTTCTGTCATAGCAGTTCACTCCATGCCTTACCGTTTTGTGACTCAATGCATTTTGTTACTCTGTGTACTTGCTTTACTTGCTGTTATGTTCTGATGTATCTGTATTACCTGTTGTACTCTCCCGGGAAGTTCCTGAAAATAGGCATATAACTTGTCTAGTGTACCTACCCAATTAACAAAAGCTAATTAAATAAATAAATAAAACTGCTCTCTATTTGATTGCCAGCATAGGTTTGTGGCTCCTGACTGTGCTGTATATGCATTGTCGATCGTTTGCTTGTCACTCAAGTTCTCACATCTTGCATGTATTATTCCCAATGTAATTTGTGGTTGTGTACCACTCTGCTCCTATGTATGTTATGTATTTTTGAACTATGTGACCTACGCCACTTGTTCAAGCTCTCTCTTCCCCAGGATGCATCTAGAAATAGAGCTCCCAGCTTAGTATTCCTGGGTGGGGGCACTAGACACCGGATCATTTTACTATAATAATTGGAGCCATTTGAACTACAATCAGGGGTGTAGACAACCTTACATGCCAGGATCATTTGGTATACTACTGTGAGCATCATATGGTGACCACAGGTAGGTCACAACATACCACCTGTGCTCAAATTAATTTATTTATTGAAAAGTTTCACCAGGGAAGGTACACTGAACAACAAGTTGCTCGTCTCCCAGTATGACCTGGGAGAGAGTGGTGGTGAGTTACATAGTAACAATGAGTACACAAAATACACAATATCACACAAAAACATTGGTTAAAACTGAATTACACATTAGCATGAAAAGCAAACAATTACAAGGGTAGAAGTGAAAACCAGCTCCAGTGAAGCTTGTGGTGAGACAGAGAGAGAAACATAATGTAATAGCAAGTGTGAACCCAATAGCACTGCACTATGCAGACTAAGAATAACACAGAAATTGAAGAGTGAAGTGAGTCAGCAGGGCATCAAAACAGGATGTGGTGACGAAGGTGAAAGGGGAGCTAGGGCAGGTGCAACTTACAGAGGAGAAATTATGAAGAGCTTGATTTAATGAGCCAGGCAAGGAAGAGGATCAGATATGTGTAGGAAGAGCATTCCACATTTGGGGAGACAATAGGAGTGGGAGGCCTGTCCACTAAGCATGGATCTCCAGAGGAACAGACAAAGTTCTGTGGTCATGGGCTCTTAGAGTTGAGAGGGAGGGGTGGGGGATTAGGGAATTTAGGTAGGGAGGAGTGTGCCCAGCCAGCATTAGGGGAGATGAGATTTGCGTTAATGCAGTAGCCACCTATTTTGTTGGGATGGAAGGCTAAAGCTCCCTACAAGTGGCAGCTGTGGGTAAGGTCAGGAGCATCCAGAGCAAACCGACATAATGAGATGAAAAGAGTATCCAGGTTTGCTAAGGAGGTGGCAGGAGCAGGCAATAAACAACATCGCAATAGTCAAAAACCGGGAGAATAATTTTTTGGATCAGTTCGCGTCTTGCCTGTGGCGGAGGCAGGAGCAGTTTCTATATACCAATCGGTTTGGGATGAAGCTTTTTTATTATGGCATCTACATGGGCTGAGAAGGTGAGATGTTTATCCAATGGCAGGCCAGATACCTGAAAAGCATTCGGTGGCAATTACAGTTGCTCCGTGAAATTAATGAAGGTGAGAACCCAGAAGAACCTTGACAACTTCTGATGTGTGCCAAAAGTCATGGACACAGTTTTTCTTGGCATTTAGGAAGAGTTGGTAAAGTTGAAACCAGCTCTAGGCATTGTGAAATGCGTTGGAACCTGGAGGCGACATCAAGGTAAAGGGCCCAGAGGAGAATAGAACCGCATCATCAGCATACATATGTATAGGAAGATGAGGTACAGATGGATGGAAGATCATTCAGAAAGATGGAGAACAGAATCAGGCAAATAGGACCCTTGGGGACTCAGAGTATAGTGGGCAGAGGAGGGAGAAATGGTCGGATATTTTTAGAGACTGTGAGCAGTCATATGGTATGTGCTGAACTATTTATGCCATGTTCCAGACAGCCCAGCTGGATGAGAGGGAGTGGAGCAGGAGGGATTGGGAAACCGTGTCAAAAGTTTTAGCAAGATCAATAAAATGGCAGTGGTTATGTGACCGCAATCCATGCCTGTAGGATCGCATCAGTGATTCAAAGCAGTGACGTAGTAGTAGAGTGATGTTTACGGAACCAGATTGATTAGTGAAGAAATTTCTGTCTGAGAGGTACAAGGATAATTAGTCAAGGACTAGATGTTCTGGTAGTTTAAGCTAACGATCAGGAGGAGAGAGATATAGAGCGGTGGTTCTCAGGGAAGAGGAAGCCCACCTATGGAGAGGAGGACAACAGCATGTTTCCACAATCGGGAATTGGGCCAAGTCAAACGAGAACGACGCGAGCAGTGAGTGGGGGATCAATGGCAGAGGCAGACACGTTTAGTAACTTTGGGTCCAGTCCATCAGAGGAGCTACTTTTGCTCAGGTTTAGGGGCTTACAGCCGCCAGCATGTCAGTTCTCAGAATTTTAGAGAAGGAAAAGCTATGAGGTGGGGCTGAAGGACTTCTTAATGTGGGTGCAGAGAATAACTGGTTAATAGTTGGAGAGGAGCCTCATCAGAGTAGAAGCACATGGGAGGTAAAGTGCAGAGTTGAAAGCAGCAGCAATGCTAGGCTGAGTCGGCAATGACAGTATTGTTTATTTTGAGGTGGGGGAGGAAGGGGAGCCTGTGGGGAGAAAGTGAGTGATTACTTTCCAGAATTTGGATGGGGTTATTTTATTAGAGTTAGAAGCAGAGCTGAAGTAATCAACCTTGGCCAAATGAGTGGCTTTTGTGCATTTGTTTCTGAGGACCCGGTGAGCCTCATTAGTCTTTAAGGAGCTTTGTGCTTTTATGGAGCTTCCAGGCTGTATCACATTAGCATGAGACAAGCAATGAGTTCTGGGGAGATCCAGGGTGGTTTCCACAGATTTCATTACGGTGTAGTGGTGCATGTTGATTCCAGACTTCAAGGAATTGTTCTCTGAAGTAGTTAGCTGCAAAATCTAGGTTACTGGCAACAGACAAAGTGCCCAGTTAGTGTTGGTCAAATCCATAAAGAAGTGGGTCAATGTTCAGTGATTTGTATGATCGGATGTGTAGAGTTTATAGAGGACTTTGACTTTGTAGAATTTTCTGCGCTGAAGGTCATGCAATGGTCACTAGAAGGCATCTATAGAGTACGGGTGTGACCTATGGTGCTAGTTATAAGGCCGTCGATAGAGGGAATGGTTTCATCTTGTGATTTAGCCTAGTGGGATCTTGGATAATTTAGGTTAGGTTGGCGCATGTATAGCATTCTAGCACTTTGCTGGTATGGTAGTCCAATTTGTATTGAACTCTCCCATAATATATAATTTGCCAACCTTGAAGGTAGCTAACTAAGGTGGTTGTAAAGAGTTCGGTAACTTAATATTGGGTTGTGAGCCAGGACAGCAGTAGACACCTGCTACAACAAAGATAGGTTTTGAGAAGGGAGCGAGATATGCAAACAGCAGAGCCTTGTGTTTTGGTAGAGCACTAGAAAAGGCAGTGAAATGGATGGAAGAGGAGACATAGATGGCTATCCTACCTCCTCTCCAATCCGGTCCTGTCTCGTGATCGTGAAGCCAGGAGAGTAAGAGAAGGCTGCTGATTTTTATTTGGCCAGGATTCAGAAATTATTATTATGTCAGGGTTGGCGTGGCCGCCCGGTGGCTGTGGCAAGTCCACTAGGGAGGACTCGTATATTGATATGTAGCATTTTAAGGCCATTTGAAGAGCGGAGAGCGTGGCTCAGTGCTGGCTGCAGGAGGAGGTTGAGCTGGGCCACGGTTGAGGATTATGTCACCAGCTGATAAGAGTAGGAGGCAATAATAATAATGCAGCTGCGGATTGAGACAAGGAGTGTTGCATAGCAGTCGGGAGCTAGGGCTTTGGGTATTAGCAAGGGTGACCAGGGCTAACCCATATAAGAATAACCATAGAGCAGCCTGGACACTGAGAGAGGTGCAGGCGAGAGTGGGTGAGTGAGACCAGGATATGGTAATGGGAGAGAGTTACCCCTGATTGTAGATGGGGAGGATATCATCTAGTTTCAGAGGAGGGCATCAGTATTAGGTAGCGAGGGAGGACAATAAGTGCTGTGAAGTGTAGGGCAGCATCTTGGTTGAACTAGGGAGTATTGGTCACAGGAGGACGAAGGCTGAGTCTGAAGAAAAGCATACTGGTTCCAGGTCAGTGGGAGCAGCAGGGTTCTGGGAGACCAATGAGAACAGGGACAGTAGGAGGAAGGTGGAGCATTCATGTATTTAAAGGAGGCCTGGGAGGAGCTGAGCACTACAGCTGAGAAAAGGGACCTAGTATTCATCATTAGTGACTCCTTTAAACAATCAAGCTTATACAGTGAGGCATCTGGTAAGGCAAATAGGATACTGGGAGGTGCCAGAAGGGTTCTGATAGTCAGAAGTAAAAGAGGTTTACTGCCTCTTTGTTGATCAAGCAGGAGGCTGCACTGGGTATACTGTTCAGAGTTCTGAACTTTGAAGACCTCACCCAGGAAAGATAAGGACAAAGGTGATCAGGATGATTAAGAGTTGGCTGGTGACAGATCCTATGGAGGATCTGCTCAAGGCACTGAATATGTCTTCACCGGAGACCAGACAAGAGACAAATGATATGATAGAGACCTTCAAGTTCCTATAAGGAATAAACAAGGTGAATGAAGAACTACTTAGCATGAGTAACATTTCAAGGGTTATGGGGCACAACTAGAGACTGATGGGAGGGAGGTTCGAAGAGGGATATTGGAAAGTTTTATTTTCCAGAAATGGTGGTGGAAATGTGGAAATGTGGGAATGGTTTACAACTGAGATGGCAGGCACCAAAACCATAAATGGTTTCAAGTATGGCTCTGACAAAGAGGAAGGGTATAATGCTTACCATGCTGACAGTAGTAGGAGGAAACAAGGGAGTGGATGATGAAGGCTATTACCCTGCATGGTCAGTAGGTTCTGAGGATTGGTATGGGAAATGGGGTAGACAGGAGGTACCATTTTATATTGATTGTGCACAGTGCAAATAAACATGCAGGTGCTGGTGACAGTAGTATGGAATATTTGCACCAACTACTGACAGTTTCAACACTGCAATCAGGGGCCACCTCGTAATTGCAGTGTCAGCCATCTGCTGCAGTGAGGGAGCGACCCATCATTGTAGGGTGGGATGTAAAACCCTGATATTGCTTGTGAACAGGGTGGCAGGTTGCCACCCTGTTCACAAACAATATAACCCCCCCACCTTGTTTATGTGCCAACGGGGTCCAAACCCCATTGGCCTCAGTGTCTCATTTTTTCTGGTGCTCGACTGGGGAGCCCACTCAGTCAGCATTCTGCAACACCCGCTTTTATTCCTGCCGACCAGGGTCTAATCCCTGTTGGCTACTGCCTCCCAAAAGAAAAGCCATTGGTGGCACACTGGCCTATGCCAGCTGCGCCACATACCCCCTGTAAAGGGAAAAATGATCCAGTAGTATTTTTACCTGCAAAAAGGAAATGGTTGAGTGTCCCAGGCCCCACCTACAATCCGCTACACCCACTGCACTCCCTGCCTCCCACACACCCCGTCACCCTACTTGCCTCTGGAGCTTAGCGAAGATCTTCAGTGGACTCAGAACACGCCTGCACTTTCAAAGCCGATCGTGAACTGAGAAATGCTGGTAAGCTGTATAACGAATAAATAGTGTTTTTCAACTTTAGTACATATCTGAGGTATTTTGGGACTTTTCACCAATTTTCAACATAGGTTTTGGGACCTCTCATGAATTTTGAACTGTGATTGAAGACCGGCCCTCGAAGCGTGATTTTGCAGTCACTGCATGGAATCACCTTCAGGGCCGATTAACAAAATGACAGTGCCAGTGTTCGCGAGGTGGTTCTCAAAAAGCCTATGTTGCAAATTTGGTTGGAAAAATCCCAAAAATGAGTGTTTTACGAGCTTGCACTGTGCAGTTGCTACCCACACTCGTAACTTCCTGAATTTGCAATATTTTCATGCCAGATTTTCAACAGTGGCAATTTTTCACACCTCCTTGTGAACAGTACAGCTAGCTATCATTGTTCACATCCTGGCGGAAAAGTGTTTTCGCACTTCTGGTGCTGAATAGTGTGGTCGCTGTGGGAAATCAGTGTTCAGGACAGATTAAGAAAATGACAGTGACACTGTTCATGAGTAGAGGTCCTGAAATGGCTGTGTTGAAAATCTGCTAATGATACTCAATAAAATGACTGTGGTTCAGCGCTGTGTTGCACAGTTTGCACGCACGCTCGTAACTTTGTGAATTTATATTTTCACTCCAGATTTTCAACATTGCCATTTTCCACACCTACTTATGAACAGTGCATCCGTCATTTTTCCCAGCCTGGCTGAAATGTGTTTTCATACTTCGGCGCAGAATAGACCAGTTGCTGGGAAATCACTGTCGCGGACAGATTAAGAAAATGACAGTGATACTGTCCATGAGCTAGAGGTCCAAAATGCCCATGTTGAAAATTTGGTGATGATAGCCTGTGAAATGATCAGAGTTACAAGTGTGCATGCACACTTTCCACACACCCTTGTAACTTCGAGATTTGTAATATTGTCATGCCAGATTTTCAACAGTGGCATTTTTTCACACCTCCTTATGAGCAGTACAGCTGTCATTTTTCACATCCTGACTGAAATGTGGTTTCACAGTTGACACACACAATAAAGTGGTCGCTGTGGTAAATCAGTGTTAGGGACAGATTAAGAAAATGACAGTGCACTGTTCATGAGCAGAGGTCCTAAAAGCCCTATGTTGAAAATTTGGTGATAAAACTCCATAACATGACTGTATTACAAGTGTGCATTGAACTGTTTCATGCACCCTTGTAACTTTGCACATTTGTAATATTTTCACAGCACATTTTCAACAGTGGCACTTTTTTCACACCTCCTTATGAAGAGTACAGCTGTCATTTTGCACACCCTGTCTAAATATGTTTTTGCACTCCTGCCAGAGAATAGCACGGTCGCTGTGGGAAATCAGTGTTTGGGACAGATTAAGATTGAACAAGTGTGGGAGGGAGTGATTGAGCTAAACTCAGCTCTGTTGGAACTGCTGCAAATTTGTTTGTGGGCAGAAAAAGGCCCCAGCACAAGAGTCCAGTACAAAAGGGCAGCCTGCAGCACTGGGAGAAACAGAACAAGAGAGCGAGTGAGGGAGGGTGAGTGAGTGAACTCACCGGAGCGTTGTCAGGACTGCTGCGGATTTCTTTGTGGGCAGAAAAAGGTGTCAAAGCAGGCAGAGGCCAAGTAGAAAAGGCCAGCCTGCAGCGGTGGGAGAAACAGTATGAGTGAGTGAGATGGGGACTGAGTGAACTCAACATATCTCTAGCAGGACTACATGATTTCTTTGTGGGCAGAAAAAGGTGCCAATGCAGGCAGGCACGCTGCAAAGGGCGCTGCAGTGCCAGGACAAACAGAATGAGGCGGTGAAGAGGGAGACTGAGCAACCTCAACGTAGCTCTGTCAGGACAGCTGCAGATTTCTTTGTGGATAGACAAAGGTGCCAACGCAGCTAGGAGCCCCGTACACAAGCGCAGCCTGCAGCACCAAGAGAAACAGAATGAGTGAGTGACAGAGCGGTAGTGAGCAAGCTCAACAGAGCTGTATTGTGACTGCTGCGGATTTCTTTGTGGGCTGAAAATGCGGCAACGGAGGCAGGAGCCCAGTACAAAAGGCCAGCCTGCAGCACCGGGAGGAATGGAATGAGTGAGTGAGAGGGGGGAGTGAGTGAGCTCAATGGAGCTGTGTCGGGACTGCTTCAGATTTCTTTCTGGCCAGAACAAGCTGCCAATGCAGGCAGGAGCCCAGTACAAAAGGGCAGCCAGCAGTGGCAGGAGATACAGAATGAGTGAGTGAGGGGGGGTGAGTGAGCACAACGGAGCTCTTTTGGGACTGCTGCAGATTTGTTTGTGGGCAGAAAAAGACAGCAATGCACGCTGGGGCCCAGTACAAAAGGGCAGCCTGCAGTGGTGGGAAAACCAGAATGAGCGAGTGAGAGAGGGGGAGTTAGTGAGCTCAGTGGAGCTCAATGGTGACTGCTGCACATTTCTTTGCGGCCATGAAAAGTCAGCAAAACAGGCAGGAGCCCAGTACAAAAGGGCAGCCTGCAGCGTTGGCAGAAATGGAATGAGCGAGTAAGAGAGGGGGAATGAGAGCAAGCTGAATGGAGCTGTGTTGGGACTGCTGCAGATTTCTTTGTGTGCAGAAAAAGGTAGCAATGCACACAGGAGCCCAGTACAAAAGGCCAGTGTGCAGCGCCTGCAGAAAAGGAACGAGCGAGTGACAGAGTGGGAGTGAGCGACCTCAAGGGAGCTGTGTCAGGACTGCTGCAGATCTCTTTGTGGGCAGAAAAAACTGCCAATGCAGGCAGGAACTCAGTACAAAAGTGCAGCCTGCAGCACTGGGAGACACAGAATGAGTGAGTGAGGGGGGAGTGAGTGAGCTCACCGAAGCTTTGCTGGGACTGCTGTGGATTTCTTTGTGGGCAGATAAAGGCAGCAATGCATGCAGGGGCCCAGTACAAAAGGGCAGCCTTCAGCGGCGGAAGAAACAGAATGAACGAGTGAGAATGGGGGACTGAGTGAGCCAGCTCAGTGGAGCTGTATTGTGACTGCTGCAGATTTCTTTGTGGGCAGAAGAAGGCGGCAATGCAGGCAGAAACCCAGTACAAAATTGCTGCCTGCAGCACTGGCAGAAACGGAATGATCGAGTAAGAGAGGGGGAGTGAGCGAGCTCAACGGAGCTCTGTTGGGACTGCTGCAGATTTCTTTGTGGGCAGAACAAGGTGCCAAGAGAGGCAGAAGCCAACTACAAAATGGCAGCCTGCAACGCCAGGAGAAACAGAATGAGCGAATGAGACAGGGCAGAGTAAGCGACCTCAAAAGAGCTCTGTCAGGACAGCTAGAATTTCTTTGTGGGCAAAAAGGTGCCAACACAGGCAGAAGCCCAGTACAAAGGACAGCCTGCGGCAGCTAGAGACACAGAATGAGCGAGTGAAGGGTGGGGAGGTGAGCTCAACGGAGCTCTGTTGGGACTGCTGTGGATTTCTTTGTGGGCAGGAAAAGGCAGCAATGCACGCAGGGGCTCACTACAAAAAGGCAGCCTGCATTAGCGTGAGAAACAGATCGAGCGAGTGGGGGGGGGACTGAGCGAGCTCAACAGAGCTCTATCGTAACTGCTGCAGATTTCTTTGTGGGCACAAGAAGTCGGCAATGCTGGCAGGAGCCCAGTACAAAAGGGCAGCCTGCAGCAATGGCAGAAACAGAACAAGAGACTGAGTGGGAGCTAGCTCAACGGAGCTCTGTCGGGACTGCTGCAGATTGTTTTGTGACGAGAAAAAGGTGCCAACAGAGGCAGGAGCCTAGTATGAAATGGCAGCCTGCAGCGCCAGGAGAAAAAGAATGAGCCAGTGAGAAAAGAGGAGTGAGTGACCTCAATGGAGCTCTGTCGGGACAGCTACGGATTTCTTTGTGGGCAGAAAAAAGCAGCAATGTAGGCAGGAGCCCACTACAAAAGACCAGCCTGCAGCGCAGGCAGAAATGGAATGGGTGACTTAGAGAGTGGGAGTGAGCAAGCTCAACGGACCTGCATCAGGACTGCTGCAGATTTATTTGTGGGCAGAATAAGCCAATGCAGGCAGGAACCCTGTACAAAAGGACAGCCTGCACCCGCAGGAGACACAGAACCAGTGAGAGAGTGAGGGAAGTGGAGTGAGTGAGCTCAACAGAGCTCTGTTGGGACTGCTGCGGATTTCTTTGTGGGTAGAAAAAGGCAGCAATGCACCCAGGGATCCAGTGCAAAAGGACAGCCTGCAGTGGCGGCAGAAACAGAACTAGTCAGTGAGAGAGGGGGGAGTGAGTGAGCTCAACAGATCTCTATCATGACTGCTGTGGATTTCTTTGTGGGCAGAAAAAGGTGGCAATGCAGGCAGGAGCCCAATACAAGAGGCCAACCTGCAGCGCCGGCAGACACAGAATAAGTGAGTGACAGAGGAGGAGTGAGCAACCTCAACGGACCTGAGTTGGGACTACAGCAGATTTCTTTGTTGGCAGAAAAAACCACCAACAGAGGCAGGAGCCCAGTACAAAAGGCCAGCCTGCAGCACAAGGAGAAACAGAATGAGGGAGTCAGAGGTGGGAGTGACCCACCTCAATGGAGCTCTGTCAGGGCATCTGCGGATTTCTTTGTGGACAGAAAAGGGTGCCAACGCAGGAAGGGGCTCAGTACAAAACAGCAGCCTGCAGCACTGGGAGAAACAGAATGAGTGAGTGACATAGGGCCAGTGAGCGAGCTCAATGGACCAATGCAATCAACATTCAGCATTGACAAATGCTTGTTTTTTTATTGTGTCCAGAACTGACTGTGTGTGTATGTGTGTGGGGGGTTGCTGGCAGGCTGCGTGTGTGCAGTTAAAACACGATTCCCAGAATCATTAACTAGCACTAACCACGCAGTGTGTTAACACTTCAAGAAAGCATTTAGTATACCTGTATACCTTATATGCATTAGAGCAACCCTCAGTTGTATGAGCACCTGGTTGCAATTAGTAATCCTGTGCAAAAAAAAAAATAGTGCCACATTAGCAGGTTAGCACTGCACAGAAGAATGCTTTTTAAAATAGTATCAGCCATGCTTATCACAATGCAGTGCTAGTTCTGTTACAGTGGTATGTGGGCCCCCATTTTCAGATTAGTGTTGTGCACTCCTAAGTGATGCACCTGAGATAGTGCACAGCCACAGAAGGTGGTGGTAAATGGCACTCCCTCCAGTGAGGAGATTGACCAGTAGGGTGCCGGAGGGCTCAGTAATGGGACACATCCTCTTCAGTGTCTTTATAAGTGGCATAACAGAAAAACTGGAAAGGGAGATATGCCTTTTTGTAGATGACACCACAATCTGTAATAGTGTTGATAGGTGCAGATGGAGAGAATGAGTGGGGACAATAGATAACTTAAAGAGTGCCATGGGACATGGCAGTTCGAGTTCAAAGCCAAAAAGTGCAAAATCAAGCATCTAGATACTAGAAGCCTAGAGGCTGAGTATAAAATGTAGAGGGAGGTACTTATGGTCACTAAGGAAACCTTTTATACAGCACTGTGCTCTGTATGCAGAAGAGGATTGCTCATTTACATGGCCGTAGTAGTATATATGCACATGCATATGATCAGGGTAGCATCAAGTGATGCTGAATATGACACCGATGCAACCATGCTGTTCCCACAGTGTAATATTTAGCTCTGCATGTTAACCTTCTGAAAATGGGGCCCTAATTGACTAAAATCCTGGCCGATGCCTCCTAAGATGCAGAAGGTAAACATATGTGTGTTATCTTATCTATCTCTTTATGTATTGTTTTATCGTATTTTGTTTGTAAAACCTTTATCCGATTTCAAAACATTGTGATGTGACTTAAAATGTTTATAACAGACTAGTTAAAATACAGTTTGTTTTCTTCTTTACCTATATGCTGTCTTTATTTACTTATAAAAACACAGTCTGTTGGACTGGCCTAGCAGCTTGGTGGTGATTGCACTGCCTCCCATGCCAATGGCCCAGTGTTGGGGGTGGACCTGAGTTGCACAGGGGTTAGCTGGGGGGGATATGATTGAGCATCTCGGGAATGCTCTCTCTCAGTGAGGGGAAGTCTGACCACCCCGCTCTTCAACATCCACCTAGCTGAGGAGGGCTGGCAGGGCAGTGGAGTTGCATAAGGGGAGGGTCCAGCAGGCACAAAGGAAGCATATGTCTTTATATGCACTGCATCATTCCATGCTTGGCTGCCCAGGGATGAAACCAAAGGTAGAAACCCCTAATGGCAAAAGGATCCAACAACCTGCCACAGATTTTGCACTGCTAAATGGGCTCTGCTCATATGTGTGTCTCCTTGTCAATGGCCCCCCGCCCCCCAGGCCCCAACACGTTGGATGTGAGTGGGGGGATCTCAGAGCAAATATGTCCTGTGGATGGTAAGTGATTGGGCTGGAGATGTCAGTGGGCAAAGGGGTAGCAGGGTGACTAAGGAGATAAAAATCTCTATGGGAAAAAAAAAAGAAATAAAACAGAGTTTGAGAAGCTCAAACCCCAAAACAGACTTTGCATGCCTCCAGTGAGGATTCACAGTAAAGTTATTTAGTAAAACAATGCAAATTATATGCATATGCCAGCTAAACTCCTGATGAAAATTGAATACTGAGGGATTGCCGCAAAAATATATATTTTAAAATAAAAACTTAAAACATAGTCCATAGAGTACAAACTAGCAATGATTTTGGCTTACACTTCCACAGCTCCTGAAGTGCTTCCCAAGCATTCAGCTCAGATAAGTTGCTGGACTTACACAGTAATTAATTACACATAGAACAAATCAACAATTTAACTTGGAAAAATGCATGCAGCTCCCTATGTATACAGATATGTTAAGAATATCCTGTATTAGCTTCCTATACAAATGTGTTGCCTGACAGTAAATGAAGGCAGCACTTATTTAAAAGAATAAACTACAGCATTTAAATTAGTTTTAAAAGTTTCGTCACATCACAATGGTCTGATATTTGACTAAAGGTGTGCAAGCAAAACAATAGGAAAACCCCCATAAAGAAGTAGAATAAGAGATAGCCCTGTTTTGTTTACCTCAGCTCTGTAGTTTCAGACATCCTCTCATCAAGCTAGCAGCTAACTGAATGCAGCAGGCAATGAGTTCAACTCTGAGACATTCATGGGGGAGGGGCAGAGGGATGGGTAGTTTCAGAACATAGTCCATTTCAGTATATAGTTTATTTGTTTCAGTATATAGAGTATGTGAATTTTCAGTCTACAGTGTATGTGTTTCAATACATAGTGTATGTGTTTCACCATGTAGTGTATTTGTTTCAGTATATAGTGTATGCAGATTTTTCAGTGCATAGTGTATTTATTTCAACAGATAGTGTGTGTATTTCAATATAAAGTGAAGATGTTTCAATATATAGTGTATTTGTTTCAGTATATAGTGTATGTGCTTTTTCAGTGTGTAGTATATGCATTTCAATAGATAGTGTATGTATTTCAATATACAGTGTATTTGTTTCAATATATAGTGTATGCAGATTTTCAGTGCATAGTGTATTTATTTCAATAGTGTATGTATTTCAATATAAAGTGTAGATGTTTCAATATATAGTGTATTTGTTTCAGTATATAGTGTATATGCTTTTTTCAGTGTGTAGTGTATGCATTTCAATACATAGTGTATTTGTTTCAGTATATAGTGTATGCAGTTTTTTCTCAATATATAGTGTATGTGTTACAATCTATAGAGTATTTGTTTCAGTAGATAGTTTATGTGGATGTTTCAGTCTGTAGTGTATGTATCTCAATAGGTAGTGTATATGTCAAAGTACATAGTACATTTGTTTCAGTATATAGTGTATGTGGATTTTCAGTACTCAGTATGTGGATTTCAGTAGATAGTTTATGTATTTCACTATGCAATGTAAGCATTTCACTATACAGTGTATGTGTTTCACTATATAATATATGTATTTCAGTATACAGTATATGTATTTCACTATACGATGTATATATTTCAGTAGATACTGTATGTGGTTCACTACATTGTGTATGTATTTCACTATATAATGTATATATTTCACTATATGATGTATGTATTTCACCATATAGTATGTGTTTTACTATACAGACAGAGATTCTGAATTATGTCCCTAATGGCTTGCCATACTTCCCACTTTTGCTTTCCATTATTTTCTGTCCTCATTCTGCTTAGTTATTGCTGTAATCCTGCTGTAAATGCTTCAGTTATTGCTACATTTGAATATGTTGTGTTATCTTGCTTTGCATTCCTAACTTGTTCGTAATTTTGTTGAAAATTTTACATTTCCTTTGTTGAATCTTCCCGTCTTGTTTGTGCCCAGGGGTCACACCTGGAAATGAGCCTTGCTCAGTGTGATTTTCCCAGTTATCAACTTTTAAATGAAAATAAATAAAATTTGTCTCATTTAGCACTGGAGTATTTAATATGCCTTTGGGCTCTGGACAAATCAACACAACAGCATCAATTATGGGCAGTTCTGCTTGGCCTTTTTCTGGGAACACAAACTGTGCTTTACAAAATCCTTCATATGGATAACTGGACTCTCCTAAGCCCCACACTGAAAGTCCTGTCAGGGGGTAGAGTGGCAAATGTTTCAAGAAGTGGTCATAAAATATTCGATGGATAAAGGTGGCTTAGAAGCCACTATCCTGCAGAGCTACACACAAGGGGCAGGATTCTCAAAGCTTTCAGAAGCTGCAAAACCTTCCCTAAGTCCTCAAAACTTCCTCAGCTACGGAAAAAGAGAGGAGTTTGCTCCAGGTGCAATTCACAAAACCCTCCGCAGCTGTGGGAAAAAACACTATGGACTGTGGAAAAAAGTGCAGCTGTGGAAGTTCCTCAGGACAAAAAGGTGTGAAATAAGTAAGGCACAGCCCCTGAAAGGCTATTCACAGCCATTTTTTTCCGCAGCTGAGGAAAGAATGTTACACACAGTGGAATGAGGTGTAACTCTCCCTCAGCACACTACAGTAGTGCCCCAGCAATTGGAATCAATTGAGGTGGAGGTGTACCACAGGTAATAGCATCTCAGACAGTATAGCAGTGGCTGATGTTACAGTACTGAGAGCACACATTGCCATGATATGGCAACAGGCAACAACCACTAGACCCAGTACAGCCAATGACAGATCCCCACAAGCGGTAGAGCCTGACCAGCCAGCAGCAAGTGCTACCCCTGCAGGCCACAGGAACACCCCTGGGAGGGACAACCAGCAGGGACAGTCAACCACTGTGGTGCCAAGGTATCACTGGTACCTGTTGTGCTGCTGTGGTCCCAGTTGGGATTGGTTGCTGGTCTCTGTGTGTGCTGTCAGCTTCATATTATAGCAGCACTGTTACAGTCTGCTGCTTCAGCTACTGTGGTTCCCTATTGCTGTGCCTTAACAGCCTCTGCAGCTGCAGATTCGCAGCACTTGAGCAAGTCCTGCAGCAGCTAAATTGCCACACCTGCAGCACTTTTTATGGAAATCCGCAGCTGCGTTGGTTTTCTTTGAGAATACAGCGCAACTGTGTTTCCACACTGCAGCAAGCCTTTTTCCCGCAGCTGTGAGAATTTCGGCTTTCTTTGTGAATCCTGCCCCAGATCTCTTCAATCACCATTTCATCATCTGCCCTCAGATCTGTTAACCTGAGTGCAAGTTACTCCAGGGTTGGGGGGGATCTTTGGGTCTGTACATTTGGTGGAGCTTGGCAAAGCTCTGAGACCCAGGTTGCTCCCTCGCTGCACTCTTGGGAAGTTTCCTTGCTTGTGAAGTGCTTGTTTCTTCTCTGTTCTACCAGCTGCAGGATTTTGAGACTTACACATCCACTGGTGAGATGCTTACCTTGTCTGTAGCAGTAGAAGAACAGTCCTTCTCAAAACATAACAGCTTGTCATGACCTGACCCTTGAAGCAGCAGAGGAATTCATCTTGTGTCCATGTTTAGGCATTCCAGAGTTCAGCTGTGACTGGGACTCTTGGACCAGTTGCAGAGTCTTCAAACATTCTTTAAAGTCTTTCAGTTCACTACTCAAATCAGAAAGGGGAACAATCTCCTTACTACTCTCTATCTGGGTCTGCTGGGGGGCAGCAGTCACAGCAGGGTCCCAAAGAGAGTCAGCAATATCCTCTTGTGCCTCTTCTTCTCTCACTTCATCTAGCAACTGGATGTTGAGGTTCAGCCCAGCAGTCCTACAGACCGAGTCACAATAGGGCCCACTAGGAGAACACTATACCCCAAAATACCTGGTCAAGTTTCAGTTGGGACACTTGAGACAGGATGACTTCTCCAGCCTCAGCTATCTTTCACAACACAGTCTCCACTCTGGTAAGGCAGCTTCTCTCCCTCCCTCCCTCTGAGTAGTGGCATTGAGCTGAAAGATAAAACCTCCTTGCTTTCCACTTACCCAAAGGTACTTCACAACATGGCTAAATGATCACTTGCACCGTAGTTTGTTTGAGTGGCCAACAGGACTGGATTTCAACTAGGGCCATACCCTGTAAACTCTCCACTATCCTCTTGCATTTTTCACTATCCAAGCACATCCACACCTGGACCATTTGGGTGGCCTGGCTCATCCAACTTTCATAGTCATTCTCTCCTGCAGGGGTGTGAAGGACCCTTGAGAAAGTACGTAGCCTTCTGTGTTGTCCATAAAGTGCCACCACACAGGCCATATCTCCAACTTGCAGCATTATCTGAGTGGGCTCATCCACACTTAACAGTGCCCGCACATCCTGAAAAGTACCTCTGCAGCAAGGAATTATTTAACCTTGATTATAAACTCTGTTGAGGGAGAGGGACCTAGTTTTCGACTGCTCCCCCTGCCAAATAGGTTCCATGTACCTTTAATCCATTCAGCAGTGAGGGTTGCTGGCAAGTTGCTCACATCCACATTGGTATTATTCTTTGCCAGACTGTGGTACTCTGGCTCACAGGTTCATATCTGAAGCCCAGAATTTTCAACTTCCCAATACCAAGCATAGTCTCTAAAGCTTCTACAATGTCCTTTCTTGGTGCCCTCAGGAATCCTCCTTACCAAAATGCCTTCTTTGGGCCCAGGCACTCCCCTTGGCATCAGTCTTCAAGCTCTTGGTGTGTCATGGTAACTCACAAATGATTTATTGGTGGGGGGGTACCAAACTGTCTGTTTTCTGCACTGCAACTTATGGGGTGACCACTAGGGGGCAGAAATCCCTGTGGTGCTTCTGCTTTGTAACAGCCCATTGACTCTGCTTGGTTATTCCATGGCCCTCAGGGTCCACTCTGCACACACCTCTGAGGGGGCTGGCCTGGATTTACTGCTGAGTTACATACCTGTATAAGAAAATGGCACAATACCTTCACCTAGGTTAGTGATAGTGGATACCTGTGGATAAACTGCAGGTTACCATTCCCCAGGAAAATACAATAACTTTCCCCACAATATCTACCCCACACACAGTAACAGAACATACTTTGTAATGACCAATAATACCAGATATGTAACAAAAAACAACTGCAATATTTATTTTGGGGAGGGAGGAAAAGAAGAAATATCACAATAACAGTAATAAGTGGCACAAACAATAAAACCCTATACAGTATTTCCCACTTTTCACCTGCGGGTGCACCTGTCTTTTCTCCAAATTGCAGTTTCACAGTACAGTCTAGCTGTAGTGGCGGGTACTACACTGGGGTGCTTATAAGGTGACAATCTGGTAGCTCAAGCTAGGAAGCTGCACTGGGGCCCAATAACTATTAAACACAAACAACTCTTAACTTCTCTTCCTGGACGCAGCTTGGAATTTGGAGCAGTCCAGTCCAGGAATGAATCCCCTCTGAGACCTGACTAGCTAGCTAGCTAGCTTAATAGAAAATTCCCTGAGCTGTAGCCTAGAGTAATTATAGTTTGAAGCTTCAAATGGGGGTTGCAGAAACTTGCTTCACAGTATTGTGCTGGTATGAGAGGTTTGCTGGTGGTGCGCCATAGGAACAGGTCACTGGGATGCAGCAGCTGGCTGAAGAAATGAAGAATGCTGCTCTTCACGTGTCAAGCCTTTCCAAATTTTGCCCTTGGGGCTTTGTACAGTATGTGGTGTTTACTTTGACAGACCTCTCAACATTTTCCTCTCTGTTCTTCATCTATGTCAGTCTCACTGATGGTTTGGGAACTGAGCGGTCTGTATGTCTCCGTGACTTTTCGCTTTGAGCACACTTGTTGTCTAAACTAGCAAAGTAGCTGGGCTTTGGATCAGTCTCTAGCCCACAGCACACACAAGCACTCCGGCACGCTGCAATGCCACAGTGTCAAAGAGCATTTACCCCACCAAGGGGAATTGAAGTTACTCAGGCTCGTTGATTCCCCACTGCAATCTTTCTCTCTACTGCTTGCACAAATATAGTCTCTGCTCTCAGGCTGCAAACTTTCAAACTGCATACTCACAGCCACTGGTACAAATCTTGCTGTACTAGAATCTCGCACAGCCAACTCAAACACTTCTCCCTTTTAGATGATTTTCATAGGCACTCTGCCTTGGTTTTAAGCGTAGGGCCAGAAAAGGCTGTTTGACTTGCAATGTAGGCTTTTGGGCTAGGTACCCCACACAATCTCACCTGCTCTCTTCTCCTCCTCCTCTGGGTTCACTCGCTGATTTCTCTTTTTGGTGGGCTACTTGGGTATTTATAGTTTTATTACTGTCCCACTCTGATTGGCTGTATTTCTCCCGGATTTTATCCGAGCCCTATGAACTTTTCCCAGTGGCCCCCTTTCTGCCAATGTTCCTGGGGGCCACCATTATTTGTTTACATTTTGCCCTACCACAGTCTGCCCTTATATTTTAATTAGACACCCTTACCAGGGCAGAAAACCTTTCCCTCACGTGCCCACAGGCATCCTACTATTGGATACTGGCTCCACTGCCTGCCCTGGAGCTGGAAATCCCTTTTTATCCAGAATCCACATTTGATTACACATACTGGAGCCGCAGCTCCTTTAACATTTAATCTTCACCAGCTATGCATTTGTAGAAGATGCATGGTGGCCATTTTCTTTGTTTACATTCACCGGTCCAGATTTCAGCTGTTCCCCAAGACTGACAGCACGCTCCCCAAATGAAGAGGGATTGATCCTTCGGAGCGCCGGTGCATTTGTTGTTTGGAAGTGGCTTAATAAGTTATATTTTTTCTGGAGCCCACATTAGATTACACATATTGGAGTTGTCGCTCCTTTATTTTGTACTCTTCACCTGCTGTGCATGCTCAGGAGGCTCATGGCAGCCATTTGGTTTGTTACATTCACCAGTCTGAGTTTTGGCTGCTCCTCAGGACCAATGACATGTTCTCCAAAATGCCTGGAGGCATGGAAACTGGATCGGCACTCAGACCCCCTCTCTACATAAGGCCAAGAGCCAAGAACATAGGCAACAGCAGCTGCAAGAACCAAAATGGGGCATCATGCCTGAATCGAACCAGGGACACTTAGTGGACACCACGGGGCAGTGACAGGGCTTTAGGGAATCCAGTGATGTGGGCAACCATGTTTCAGCGACTGCTGAAACGGCGACTCAATGGCGGCAAATGGTACGGGGGTAACCAGGCACCTACAGAGGCCAGATGGGGTTGGTGGGTTACTATAGAGACAGGAAGTTGCTATGTATGCACGTTGGAGTGGGAGCGAGTACATCTGGTGAGGGGCGGGAGGGTTTGTGAGGGGTGGCTCCTGTGGTAGGCTGCTGAGCTGGCCCCCTGGTGTAGCGGGTTGGCTCGTGGCTTTGGTGGGTAGGGTGCTGGATTCGGGTTGGAGCGCAGGTTCGTTTTTGTTGCGCCCAGCCTGAATTTAATTTTTTTTATGTTTTGCCCCCCCAACATGCACCTCCTAGAGCTGAGAATCCTTAAGTAGGGGGTCCTGGGGGTGAATCCCCCATGGGGGGTGCGGAGGCATAGCCCCCTGCATAAACTTAAAAAAATACAAGTCCTCGGCTCCTTTTTGTTGTTCGCCAGAGAGCCAGACCACCAGAATTGATTTTTGGCATTCTGACTTTGCCATAATGGCAATTGCCTTTTGGCATTTACCGTTATGACTTGGAACTGGGCTTTAGCCCTCACAGGTCAGCCCCTTTTGGGGGGGGCTTACATTATTATAAATTCTTATAAACACCTAGTGAAAAGTTGTTCCAACATATGCTAAAATGTTGATATTGCTACAATATGAATTTGTGACAATCTGAAATTATGGGTTGGATTTTAAAAGGCAGACACGAGACTTGCATCAGGCCCTGTGTCACACCCATGTTTTGGCAGAACTGTACCGAACATCTTACTGCAACTGCACCTGATTTTCCATTCTGGGGCATAGCTGCAACACTTTCCTCCCTTCAAGGCAGCTTGTGTCAAATCTTTGGCACAAGTCTGTAAAAACTGTCCCCCCACTGGTGTAAGCTAGACCAAGGGGAGCTGATGTAACTTCCAGCACTTGGCGCATGGCAGTGAAAATCCTGATCACTGGCTGGGGGAATGCCACAAGTCCCATGCACCATATGATTGGCACACCAGGGGCTTGCAACATTCCTGGAGGCTCTGAAAATCAAACCTCATGTCTTCAGTAGTATTCCTGTCTTATGGACACTGAGGCACCACTTGGGACTGGCGTGTCATCAGCCTTTCTAACCCTATGAGGATCCTGATGTCTGAGGCAAAACCATATACTGTATATCCTCAGGATTAGATTAATATAGCTAACCTAGCTACTAGAGTGAGTGAAGGACATTATTAAACCAAGATACTGATATTGTTTTATTTGGTGAAGTTGTACTTTACATTGTAATTGTTTTACTGTAAGCAGTGGTTTTCATTATGTCAACATAACCCTTTAGAATGCACATCAGAAAATCAGAATGTTCTATTTCTAGCCATTGAGTTAAAATATAATTTATTCCTATTTCATGTAGATTCTGTTGCATTATTTCTCACCTGTTCTTGGTAAGATCATGGCCTTTTCATTTACAGCATGGGAACCTTCATCAGAATTATAGCTGTTTATTAACCACGGGACAGTAGGTCTCCCAGTCATTGATTCTGAGGCTTTTAGTATTCGCCGCTGCTACACAAAAGGAGTACACAGTGTTAAGATAATCACATCTGAAAGGTAGGATTGCATTAAAGAGAAAATACTTCCAAATGCAAAAATGCATATTCAATATTTTTTTATAAAACAGGATTTAGAATCCTAGAAACTTAATTGGTCTAAACACTTCACCTCACCATTGATTCACTCCCCTATTTACTCAACAGTTGGGTTACCAGACTACATTCTTGACCTACTGCAGTTGTGACCACATGACAAAACATAAAATTAGTACATTGCTGTTTCTCTATCAACTCAAGCAGCTGCCTGCCTCTTATCTGGCTGTAAACAACCTGAGCCAGGATTTGGGAACTCTAATCAGAGATTCTGATAGCAAGAGGGGGACCTGCACTCTCTATCTTACTTATTGAGTTGCATACAACCAGGACATGGAGCAGGGAATTCAAACCAGGCATTCTGGTAGCAAGGGGATGGGGGGGGGGCAGTGTCTAGCACTGTATTATATTGTAATGGATTGTAATAACTCAATCCATGAGAAGAATGGTTGTACCTCTTAATCTGCCTATTACCTGTCTCCCTGCAATCTGCATCTGATGTGTGTCATTGATTTTGCAGTCTATAGAAAGCTGTTGGCTAAAATAGCATACCCTGAAATGTTCTTCATCCCCTGCCACTAAAGAACTAACCTTTTTAAAATTGTTAAAACTATTCTCTGACCTTAATGCCACCACACTGCATACATACTATTATACTCCTATGGCCTGCATGATGCCAAACCCAACCCCAATGGATGCCACCTGACTGTCCGCATCTACAACAGCCAATGCTATCCTCTCAGCTAAACCACTGAGCCAGGACGACCACCAGAAAACAACAACAACAACAACAACAGAAGGGCCAATAATAACTCCAAATCATACTCTGTGAACATATTATGGTGATCCACTGCCATATTCTTACTGGTTTAGCAGACAGAACCTCTCAGCTTCATTGTGTGGACCTCTAGCCCAAAAACTGTGAGAAACCCTTGTGAAACAGTGAGAGGCAACCCTTGTTGCGTCCAGTGGACTGCTATAATATGTTCATGCAGTGAGATTTTGAGTTATTCTATGATTCTTTTTTTTTATTTTTGGTGTACTCTGGCTCAGTAGATTGGCTGAAGGGATAGCATCAGCTGTTGTTCATGTACATAGTCAGATGTGGTTACTCCCCAAATCATATAACACATACTCAGATGGGGCTCTGAAATAACAGTGGGAGTCCCAGAACCCTAGAAGCTGATACACAGCAAATAAATTAGAATAGGAAAGGATGTCTACCTGCAATAGGTACAATCGGTCCTCAAATGGAAATGTAAACAACAAAGGGCTCTGCCTGAACTCTATAGAGGCACAGGAGCATAAGGAAAATACACATGAGAACAAATGGACAGGGAGAAAAGACTGAACAAGAAAGGATACAACTAAAGCAAGTCATCTCTAACTTTCTTTAAAATAAATGTTTTTGCTTTTTATTAGTTTAACATGTTTAATTGCTTTAAAAATCCAAATGCTAATATAACAATAGGAACTGCCTTAAGAAGAGGATGTACTTGAGTACATTTCCTCACATTTTCAGTTTAAAATGTTTCTGTCTTGATTTCATTATTTTAATAACAGATTTCCCAACTCATAAGGACAATAGACCACTCCGGGGCATGGGTGCATGCAGAGTTAATGCATTCCCAGCTGTATAAGGCACTCAGTCATTGTCCTCATACCTTACCTGTGACTGAGTGAGCATTAATTCAACATAACGTTTGCCCTGTTATGGCTTATTGCCAACTTATTCACAAGCTCAGCACAGTATATATCAGTAGCCTGTTATGTAGACCTGTAAATATGTGTGCGTAAAAAAGGCAAACTAAGTATAAAAGAAAACTTTTTCCCTGAAATTCTTTAACTAGGTAAAGTAAACTAAAATTTAACTACCCGTACATAATTAAGTGCACTTTATGCATTGCACAAGATGTTTATAAGGTTAAGATGGCATTTCAAATCTTTTTTGCCATCTATAGATGTCATTCAAGAAAAGCAGATTCCATTTTCAGAACAAAATACAGAACAGATAAATGTATGGAATGTGTATTGTAAACATTAAGTAAGCGTTCACAAAAGCTCCTGCTTACATAATCAATAAGGCACAAAAAGCACATTTTCAAAAATGTACAGCAGTGTAGGTCTTTAAGATCTGGTTTATTAAAAACATGGTTAGAACCAGATACGAATTGACATCAGTGGCAAACTTTGCGGGGACACTGGGCTTGGTCACAAGCCTCTTGTCCCTGTTTAAAAATCGGGCCCATGCTCACTACTGCTGATCAGTCACAATCACACTGTATTTTACCTTCAGTTTGAAAACTAAAAGCTTTACTGACCAATTTACATTTAATTTTATTTCCTTTTAAAACCTGTTTTCAAAAAGTAAATGAAATTAAATTGAACTAATCAGACAGAACCTGTGCCTGCTGAGTGTAGCAGAGACACCTAAACCGATCATCTGGATAAAAGCTGTGGAAAAGCAGTTTGGCAGAGATTCAGAAGCAAACGCAGATGGCTGATTCACTTAAGACATTAGCACCTCAACATAACCCAATCAACTGCCACAGTAAGGTACAATAAGGGAACTCTGGTGGGTCGGGTGTAGGTGAAAATGATCTCCCAGTCTAGCAACACCTAATCGTCTGCGCCAAAACACACATGATAAGGGGTCACTGGTGTTCCATATAGCACAATTTTCAACTTTGTAACTCCTGACCTAAATCAACCCCCTCCCACCTCCCAGTCAGCCAAACCTACAGAACCAAAGTTTAGTCAGCCTAAGCTCTGAGTCTAACAACTGGTACGCATGGCACATCTCTCATGCGAAAGGTCTTCTTAAACTTGACTGTAATGCAGAAAATAATGTGAATGACCACAACAGGTGCTTACAAGCTGTGCTTGTTGGTGCCTAATAATGAACGTTTCCCTTTCAACATGCTGTTACAAGCTTACCCCTTGAGCCTTTCGGTCTCTTGGAAGTGTGATGACTGGATCATAGCCACTGTTATGAAGTCTTTCTGCAGAGGACTCTGGGATGTCTTCATTGCTGCCATACATCCTTTTCCTCCGGCCCTCTTTCCTGGCTGGCACGCTCTGTGTTCGGCATACATGTTTTCTTATAGTAAGTGCTGTCGAGAAAGGCACCTCATCTTTCTCCTTGTGTATGTTGGTCAGAGATTTGGATACAATTGGACAATATCTGTCCAGGTCTTTTGGTGCTATAAAGAGGGGTTTCTTCTCATGGTCATAACTGAAAGAAAGTTTACAATTTTGATTTAGTCACTGGAGATAGACAGACACACAGACAGACACATACATACATACATTCATACATATATACACACACATACACATACATTCATACACCCACCTCCAGTAGACCAGTAACAGATACTGCACATGCGAATCATCTTAAGTATTCAATAAGGCACATGCTTAGAATGAGTGCTTTCTGACCCTCCAAAGGTTTGACTATGTTAGCATCATTTCAGGTCATGTTTACCATGGTTCAAATAGGTTTACAGTTCACAAGGGCAAACTAGCAAAACACGTTAAAACCCTCATTACCATACCACATATCAATCAAATACCCCTTCATTCATTATTATAGCACCATTCTCCTCTTCTTCCCCTTATTCCCAGTATACATGCCTCAGATCAACTCCTTTCCCCAGTACTCATAGCACACTCTTCCCACCCTTCACTGATCAGTTTGCATCATTTCACATCTCCAGTAAGTTTGCATACATTCACATCTCATGACTACTACATCAATATATCACCTTTTGTATGTTAGACAGCAGCTTTGTGAGATGGTGAGTGTGGGTGTGTCTGGGGGGGCGGTGAACCAGTCATCTTTGGGTCAAATTCACCATCAATGCACTCAAAGAGGAGAGGATGGTGGGATAGGGTTCTAATTGGCTGGGGAAGTTGTATCTTTTTGAACTTTGGGAGGAGTGTGGGTTGGTCACTACATGGCTTGGGTAGAAGGAAGTAATTTATATATACCTTGGCTAGGGAGAAGGGTAGGATAGGATGCTAGATGGGCTAGAGGAAAAATGTTATTTTCATAGCTATTGGAGCTAGGGTGTAGAGTGGACTCAAGGTTAACCAATCTGACTGGTTCATAGTGGAACCAAGCATTTGTGTATACAGTAGTACCAAATGTTTGTGCCAGAGAGAATTGGAGAATCAAAGTCTTGACATTTGAGGTGTTTTCCTCTCTGATAGAATCAAAGTAGCAACTCTAGTTTGAGTTATACTTTAGTAAGCACACACCTACTCCAAATAAAGACCAGACAATTTATATAAAATGGTATTTATATTTATTAATGTAATTAATAAATACAAAGCATGGGGACTGTAGAAGGGGAATGCAGTGTTATTGGATCAGATTGTGGAATTACTTTACAAAAGTACAGAGGACAGGGAAAAGAGGTGCTACACTTTGTTGCTTTTAATTACTCTTCTTTTGTTGTATTTCCCAATTTGTTTTCTCTTGTCCCACATCTTGTCACTCAGCTACACCCTTCTTCTGCAGGTAGGGTGAGAAAGCATCGGTAGTCATAGCCAATGCCAGTTCTGCTTAAAGATAGTCCAGTAGGGGGTAACCTAAAACCCAGTGCACTGTTTCTACTCTCCCCAGGAATCAAGTGAATCACTTCCATGATGTGCATGGTCCCCTATCAGTTCAAGTGTAGGATTACAGGAGTTGAGATCCTGCACGTGCATGTCAGCTTGCACAGTGATGCACATGTGCGGGATCTTGGCTCCATTTTTCAAAATTAAAAATTATCACTGTCAGTACTCATTTTTCTTAGGGAACAACACACTTATTCAGAATTAGAAACTCTGTTGAATGCCAGCCTTTGTTAGATATGCAGCTGAAAATATGTTTTTATTCTTTATGCATGACTTGTGGCTCAATGACGGTGCCTGTAGAGATGCTTGTTCATGGTGGTGATATGCTTCGTAGTGGATGCTGAGTTTGTCGGTTCAAACATGCAGTAAGTAGAGTAAATGTTAAAACGGTACTAATGCTGATTTATTTTATATGTTATGGCATTCTATAGATTTGTTGGCCATGTCTGTGCCTAAAGAGAAACTGGTCACAGATGACAGAAATTTCACAAGAAAGCTGACAGCATCCTATTAAAATCAAAACACCATAGTCCCATGATGTTCAGTGAACCTGAATAAAACAAACATTTGCCTATGCCAGTCTGCCAGGTCTGCTGGGGTTTTCAGTAGTTAGTTTATGAGCCCTCCTACATCCCAAAAGTATAAAAAATATACTTTCACCCTCATATATAACACTTTCTCTTCAGCTTAAGTAATTTCACCGAAGAGTATAACATTACCTAAAGCTTACATCTTCAAGACATTCAACTCCCAGGACAATCACTAGTGCTGCCATTACTACCTCTCCTAGAGTGCAGGTTTTATCTATGATTATTGTGTCAGTATATGTTACTGACCCTTATCAGTCACAGAGTAGAGAGAAGAGAATGATCTGGGCCAATCCATGTCAATCACACTTTGGGGGGGTGCAGATCTCTTTCCAGACAGGACCTCATGTTAGAATATGGTAGCCCTTTGGTGGCCAGGCTCTCATTCAGATCTGAAGAGACTTGGTCTTTCAGGATTTGACTAAAGAGACAATCCAGTATGAGGCTTCACTTATCAGTAGGGGATTGGATCTGAACTGATTTTCCTATCTCTAGTAAAGAGAGCAGGGACAGACAGATGACAATAATGACAAACATGACAAAACAGCGTGTTCACTGCTGCTCATGGAAGCAGACAACTACCAGACTATGCCGGCAAAAGGATGGGAAATAGCCAATAGGCCATTGTGGCAGTTTTAAATGGCAGTATACTGAAGAATAAACAAAACAATCTGCACACAGGGTCT
This sequence comes from Neoceratodus forsteri, assembly GCA_016271365.2. Lineage (NCBI taxonomy): Eukaryota > Metazoa > Chordata > Ceratodontiformes > Ceratodontidae > Neoceratodus > Neoceratodus forsteri. The sequence goes on along the minus strand of JADMNL010000035.1, from coordinate 22,611,454 downwards.
ATTAATCAGAAATACAGAAAACGTACTTTATTAACTCAGTAAGGATAAAACCAGCAAACATACTGTACTCGGCACAAGCACAAAGATTCAGTGCTTTAGGGAACAATGCCCATTCTTCAGGAAACAATGCTAAGTTTCTTTTATATTTCTAAAATAGAACTTGTATGCAGTTTGTTTTGTTTTGTTTTCTAAGGAGTCAATAATGAGCTGGGGAGAACTGTATACTAATTTCTGCTGCAAGGGCCCCTTGGATGAAGTCAAGGAAGAATACCATTTGGGCAAAGAAGAAAAGGCAATACAGAATACTTACACAAGCACATTTAAATGGATTGGGTATTACCACACTATAGGAACTCACATGACAGCCAGTGTTGGAGGTAACTAGAGGGATTCTACCAATAGTCTGGGGAGGATGAGGGAGTAAGGTGTGTTGGGGACTATGGGAAGTGTGTGGGTGTGTTTGAAAAACAGAGCTGTCAGAATCAACCAGGTAAAACAACAAAGAACTGCATCAGTGTGTGGAATGCAATTGGAGGGGGACTGAATGCACAAATAAAATAGAAACAGTGAGGAGCAGCATTTCCACCACAGGTCTTCAAAAAAGGTAAGCATTGTAAGTATGATTGGAAGTAGGTTATAGCTACATTGTTGCTTTCTTATTTTATTGCTAAATCCAAAAGAAATTGCTTGAATCATCAATTCTAACTTTATTTTCAATTGTTAGTGTGCTTGTAATCGGTATGCCACCCTAACAGTGACATTTCTATGGTGACATGCGTCAATATGAACTACAGCACCATGTTGCCATAGAAATGCCACTGGAAGCAACCACTTCCGACCTGCACCCCTTCCCAAACTAACTCTGGACCTGAAGTTAGAATCCTAGTCTGGGGGCAGTTCAATGTAAAAAACAGTGTCAATTATGCAGCTCCATGCCGACTGCAACTTACGGTCAACATGGAGTCCATTGCTAAAATGCTGGTAGTGATATTTTTTGTGGCACCAGCATATATAACCCATGATTATAAAGTGAGGGAGGTGTGGGATTAGAGATCTACAAGTGTTAAAGGAAGAGTGCTGACTGATTAAAAATTGTGTGTAAATAACACTGATGTATTAGGGTCCACCACTGTGCTTTGTGTATTGCATGTGAATACTGAAGGTTTACCCTTTAAAAAGGGCAGAGATTATGGAAAACACTCTATGAAGTTCACTCTTCATAAAAGGCCAACTCCATGAGGCCAGCACTTTGACTGCAAAGTCTGCTATAGAAAGCCTAGTACTGGCTGAAAACATTTATACTCTGCCTCCACCCTTCTAACACCCAATTGCTCCCCTCACCTTGGCTTTCATAATCAAAACTCCATCTAGTCCTTCCAATTTATTTATCACCAAAAGCCCCACCCTTCTTTTCTCTATAGTTCCAAAAATGAAGAAACTCTCCATATCCCCAGCTCACCTAGCACTCCAAACTCACAGATCCTCTTCCTCCAGCAAGCTGACTTATAAATAGTTAAGAAGAAATTGGCAATAGAGATGATGATTGTCTTAGCCCTCCAAATATCACTTCCATTGGATATGGTCCAGCTACAGTAAGACAAACTAACTGATATCAATGTACGAGAGGGTATATCAAGATATTATTGAGTAGCATGTCAGTGAATTAACAAACCTCTGGCCAAGCCAAACCTCAGGAAAAATATATAAAGTAAAAAATTGTTTCAGTGGGAGAGGCCATAGTTCAATCAAAACTAAAGCAACAAGTAGAGAGATTGAAAGGAACAGACCACTCACACAGTTTCATAAATCAAATATTTCAAATGTTTTATTCATCTATCTTCCAGACAAGTTATGTCCTATGTTTTGGGAAATATCCCCTTCTTCAGGGAGTCTGGTTTAATTTCTAAAACGTATACGTTTTTAGTGTTATGATCTCATAATATTATCTGGGAGTTGCCCAGACAGATGTGTCTGGGCGATTTCTATGCTTGGGTCGATGACGAATCTTCACTTTTTGGACAACACCTCCTCCAGGTGATGACTTCTCTGGGTTTCACACAGGTTGTTTCCACAGTTACCCACAATGGTGGTCACTCTCTTTATCTGGTCTTCCTCCTGGGGATTGAGGCCTCTGACTTGGTGGTGGAACCTGTCGATTGGTCTGATCACTGCACCGTTAGGTTCAATTTTCTGCCTCCCCCCCGGGTAGATCGGCCCCTGTGGAGATTATCAGTTATTGCTCTTTGCAGGATGTGGTCCCTGAAGACCTGGCAGTGGTGACTTGACCTCTCAGAGGTTGATGAGACCAGTACAGATCCCGCGCTTCTGGTCGTGGCCTATAATATGGCTATCTCCTCAGCTCTCGATCTGATTGCTCCTGCCCATGTTCACCCCCTTCTGCTTCACCCTTGGGCCCCATGGTTTGATGGGTCCCAGAGGGAGTTGCGGAGGTTGGGGCATAGGTTAGAACGTCGTTGGCAGAGTTCTGCCTTGGATGCCAACCATCTTATTTTGTTAGAGCATTATAAACTCTATCAATCAGAAATTTCCCATAAGAAGGCAGAATTCCTGTCCAGGAAAATTGCTGTTGCACGGAACCAACCGGCTCAATTCTTTTGAACTGTGGACAGGTTGTGCAACCCAGCCTGTCTGCAGCTCCACTGAGCTTTTTCACAAATAGAGTGTGATGAGATTGCTCGTTTCTTTGCGAATAAGGTGGCCGACATCAGGCAAGAGGTTCATCAGTCTCTCTCTATGGGGGTTGCTGTGGGTCAGTGCTCAGTCACAGAACCTGGGTTTCTAGGAGTACCTTTGATCTGCCGGAGTTTGTTGTTATTATGAGGATTGTCCAGGGGATGCGTCCCATATGCTGTAGTTTAAATCCAGGCCCTACTTCCCTGATTTTGGGTGGTAGAGATACTATTGGCCTGGTCTTGGCTCTGACTGTCTGGTGCTCTTTGGATTCGGGTGAGCTCCCTAGCTCCCTGAAGAAGGCAGTGGTGACACCTCTCCTGAAGAAAGCTTCTTTAGATCTGGAGAATCTAGCGAATTACAGACCTATCTCTAACCTTCCTTTTATGGGAAAGGTTATTGAGAAAGTTGTGGTAGCTCAACTGGAGAACCACTTAACCAGCCATAATTTATACAAACCTCTCCAACTGGGTTTTCATAAGAGGCACAGTACCGAGACTGCTCTGGTTCGGGTGCTCAATGATCTTCTGATGGTGAGAGATCGGAGGAAACGTTTCATCTTGGTACTCCTTGATTTGTCATCAGCTTTTGACACTGTGGATCATGGGGTTCTGCTCAAGTGCCTGAGGTTCATCTGTGGGCTGTCGGGTATAGTTCTCAGATGGGTTTCATCTTTCTTCGCTGGTAGAACTCAGAGGGTTGTCTTGGGGATTTTTCCTTCCGAGTCTTTCTCTCTGCCTTGTGGGGTTCCTCAGGGCTCGGTGCTATCTCTCATGTTATTTGCAGTGTATATGCTGCCCCTCAGAGACATTGTAAGACAGTATGGGCTGAGGTTTCACTACTGTGCTGCTGATGATACCCAGCTGTACCTGTCTTTTGCCCCCGACCAGGTTAGTGCTGTCTCGGTGCTGAATGGTTGCCTCACAGATATCCAAGATTGGATGAGTTCTAGCGGTTTAAAGTTGAACGCAGGAAAGACTGAGGTTTTGATGGTGGACCTGGGTTGCAGGACTGAGAGGTTGAGGATGGATCTCCCCTCTGGTTTAGTCCGGGGGGGGTGCAGATCCTTACCTCTGAATGGTGCGTGACCTGGGAGTGGTGCTTGATGATGGACTGACCCTTCGTCATCAGGTGTTGGCTGTAGTCAAGCTGGCCATTTATCATCTTAGGAACATTGCCAGGGTCAAGCACCTTATTCTGTCTAGCGACCTGCGTGTTTTGGTCCATGCCTTTGTGACTTTGTGCCTTGACTACTGTAACTCCCTTTACTTAGGGCTTCCTGGGGTTGATATCCGCCATTTGCAACTAATGCAGAATGCTGCTGCACATTTTTTGACTGGGGCTTCTAGAAGATCTCACATCACCCCTGTGCTGCGTGATCTGCACTGGCTGCCAGTTCAGTGGTGGATCACCTTTAAGGTAGGTTTATTAGCCTACAAAGCCCTACACAGTCAAGGCCCCCACTACTTGAAAGAGCTCCTTGTTCCTTACACCCCTCTGTGACAGCTCAGCTAGGCTGATGAGGGGTTGCTGGAGATTCTGGGGGTTAACTTAAAATCTTCGGGGGCCCATTCCTTCGGATTTGTGGCCCTTCCTTCTGGAGTTCTCTGCCCCAGCAGCTTCCGGAGTGCAGGACAGTGGGGTGCTTTAAGCAGGCACTTAAGACCTATTTATGGGCTAAAGCATACTCTGATTTTTTCTGATTTTAATTGATATTTATTGTAATTGTTTTGATGTTTATTTACCTAATCAGTGCCGTGATGTTTGAAAGGCACTATACTAAATACAATTTAGTATTATTATTAATATTATTATTATTATTTAAATCAAGTAACTTAAATTCTGGGGTTATTAGAGCAACATAGCTGACTTAATCATTCATTATGCATTTTAAATTCAGTGGCCCAGATATTCAGAACAGTTGCACATGGCGCAACTGAGTTGTGCCAGCGCAAGTAAGAAGATGCGTCGAGGAGCGATATTCAACGGGAGCCATGGCGAAGAGCAAAACCCATTGCACCAATGCGCAACTATAATATATGCTGTACAAGTGCAGGAGGAAGTCCTATGAATATGCAGCGCAATGGTATATTCAACCATGAAGCCATGATGCAAGTGTGGAGCAAACTGAAGATGCACCAACCAGACTTGTTCCTATCAAAACAAAGCACAGACACACAGACAGCAGTTGCGCAAAGAGTGAGAGTGAGAGTGAAAGGGAGAGATAGTAAGACAGGCAGACACAAGAACAGACACAGAGGGAGAGAGAGACAGAGAGGAGGTGTGGGAGAAGGAGAAGGGGCAGAGAGAGAGATAGACACACACACACACAGAAAAATAGTGTACCAGTGTGGCACATAGACAGCAGCGAACTGCCCAGGGGGAAACTGGACTGAAGGAGTGATGGAGAGTGCGCTGTTCCTGATGGAGGTGGTAATGAGGGGTGTGAGGAAGCAGGAGTATCAGCTATGTGGCCGACGAAGGGCCCTTCGGCGGTATGCCCGACCCAGGTGGTACTGTGCCCGCATCACCTTTGAGGACTATAGTGACACAGAGATCATGGGCTGGTACCACCTGAACAGGGCCATTCTGAGGCAGCTCTGTGAGCTGTGCAGCGAGGAGATGCAGGCACCCACCAGACAGAGCCATGTCATGTCCGTGGAGATGAAGGTGATGGCTGTTATGTGCCTGCTCGCCACAGCACCTTCCAACGACCAACAGAGAACACCACAGGCATCACCCAGTCAGCCATTTCCCACCTCCTCACACAGTTACTCAATGCTATACTTCAGAATTCTTCCATTTCCCCAGCACACAGGCAGCGTGTACAGCAAACATGCAGGACTTCCACAGGGTGGCATGCATGCCCAGTGTGATTGGGGCCATTGACTGCATCCACATGGGCATCTGCATGCCATCTGGCCCTGAGGGAATGGTGTACATCAACAAGAAGGGGAGCCTGAGCCTCAACTGCCAGGTGGTGTGTGATGCCATGGGGTGCATCATCATGCTGGCAGTATAGCCTAGAGGTTAGAGGAATGCAGTATGAACAAATGTGATATTTCCAGCAGACCAGACCAGAGTTTGATTCTTGCAACCTCCACTAGCATACTGTGTGACTCTGAGCAAGTCACTTAACTGCCCACTGCTCCCAGATCGCCTCTGAAAATAGGTACTTGTGCCTAGTGGGACTTACCCAGTTACCAAAGACTAAAAAAAATAAAATAAAATTAGACAAAATAAAAAATGTCTGCACCACACACCCTGGGAATGCACATGGCACATTCATCTGGCACAACTCTGCACTGTGCCACAGGTTTGAACATGGGGACATCCCCACAGGCCACCTAGTGGGTGAGTATGGTACAGGCAAGGGGCGATGGGCATAGCAGACCTGGGGATGGGGGTGGGCAGGGTATGCATGGTGGTGTGGGTGCCAGGGACAGGCAAGGGGCACAGCACAGAATAGCATAGGGCTAACCATGTCATTCTCCAAATAGGTGACAGCACATACCCACTAAGGCCCTGGCTGCTCACCCCCTACTAGCAATGGGTGTCCCCAGCAGAGGAATGGTGGAACGAGGCACATGCTAGCAAGTGCAACATCATTGAGTGCATCTTTGGCATGCTAAAGACATGATTCCATTGCCTAGACAGGTCAGGCAGTGCCCTACAGTACAGCCCCTCGAAAGCCTGTGGCCTATTCCTGGCCTGCTGCATACTGCACAACATGACCATTGATCATAGGATAACTGTCGAGGCAGAAGGGGCAACAGTAGTGGGGACGACGGAGACAATGGGCCAGAGGGTGGTGGACAGCCACCCCCTGGGTGGAGGGACCCCTGACTCCAGCAGCAGGCACAAGCCACCGCAACATTGGCACACAGGAACACTTTGGCGAATGCAGGTAGGTGGTGAGGTACACATGCATGGGCCACACAGACAAGTACAGAAAACATGCAGGGATGTGCTTGGCGAGGGCATACACACACACAGACATGAGGTAGGGGGTAGGGGAGTCAGTGGCACACAACCATACATAGCAACATACACACACACACACAGCGCACCCACCCACCCACCCAGGCATTGGAATGTGGCATGGATCAGACGCAAGCACCGTGCACAGATGCAACTGGTGCTAGACTGCCCTCATCATGCCCACACCATACAGTTCAGCAGCTGTGCATGCACACACACAGGCAGCATGTAGCACAACACACAGGCATGCCAACATTGGTATGGTGCGCACACATAGCCCATGTGCACAAAGGGCATCAGCTGCAGACTGCGGACAGGGTAGAATGCAGATCAGGGCAGCCGCATGATACCATGGCCACCACTGCCATAGGGGCAGCTGCAACGGGACTGATTGGCAGCCACAGGCTGTGCATCAGCCCGGGGGGTGTCTAACAGCCCCCCAAGGGTGGAAGTGCAGGACCATGACTGTGTCCTCATGGGGGTGTGCAGGTACCCAAACAGGCCAGCCCTGGGCATGCCTGGGATGCCTTAATCTGAGCCCAACATCCACTGTGTTAGGGTCACCCGATGCCAGGTCTGTGGGGTGGACAGCACACTGTGGGGGGGTCTCTTGTGTATGGCCATGCTCTGTGGCAGCCAGCAATGCAAAGCCATCCACAATTGCACTGGCAATGCAAGCTAAGATCGCAGTCATGGCCTCCTGCAGGCATTGCATCCCCTCCAGGATCTATGCAGTGCCCCTGTCCTGCTGCTCGGCTAACTGGCGCACCTCCACATGCAATGCAAGCACCCCAGTGGCAAGCAGCACCTGTTGCTGAATAGGCACCTGCAGCAGCTGGGTGTGCTCAGCCAGATGGTCCGCATCCTGTGACTCCCAGGCAGGATGCCGAACATCTGGGGTGACCTGCCATGCTGCATAGCCCCCTCTCCTGTGGATGCTGAACAGTGGGGTCTGGAGGAGGAATGGTTATGGCACGAGCACCGGTGGCAGACTCTGTGTCTGGCTGCCTGGTGGCACCTGCAGCCTGCTGCTGTTGCTTGTCCAGCCACTGTACGGTGCCCTGCGCCTGCATGGACACACCACCATGAATGCAGGGCACATCCATGTCAACACACACTGCTGCACCAGCAGTGGTGGCAGGCAACTGTGCCTCCGCTGGCATTGCGCTGGGCATGATGACAGCCTGTGACGCCAGTAGGGGGGAAACTCACTCACAACATCACCCATGCTGTCCAGGATGTGTGAAGTCATCATCGGTGTCGGACCCCAACCCGATCTGTGTCTCTGTGCACAGGACACCATGGCTGGTATCCTGCAGGAACACATTGAGGGCCTTGTCTGACCATAGGCCAAGGATGCCCACAGGCACTGTGATGCTGATCTGCTGCCTGTTGGGACCCTGGATGCCAGTGGATGTGGATGGTTCATCTTCCGGGGCCATGCTGGTGTCCATGGGTGCCGCTGCCACTGCTGGTGCCCTGTCCTCTGCATGGAGGTGTGCTGGTGCTGCAAGAGAAGGATGGCATATCAGTGCTGCATTTCCCACATATGCCCCTCCACACTGCTGCCGCATGTGTCCGGCAGCATGGCATGCATGTGGGTGTGCACATGTGCACATGGCATGCAGGATGGCTGCATGCATGACAGCATGCCCATGTACACACCCTCTGGGTCACCAGCTGTGCTTGGCTGACATACATACCATGCAGTAATGGTCTGCCACCCATCTGGGAGCCTCCTCCAGGCACACCCTCCACTGAGGTGCAGTAGATTGTGGTTGCCACCAACTCCTCTGTTGGCGTCAGTGAGGGTGCATCCACTGGCCCTCTTCTGGTGGCATTATTGGACTCTCTGATGGCTGCCACCTTCTCTTTTATGCACTGCCTGTCAGTTCTGAAATTCTTGCAGCACTCCTGCACTGACTGCTGGTGGCTGATGTGCTGGTTGACATGGATCACCACCTCCGCCCATCCAACAGCCCTGTCCTGTGGTATGCCCGTGGCACCATTCAACAGGGCCTCCCTGCTGAGGAAGGCCTTGATAGGGGCATCTGTCTCTCCCTTCATGAAGTTGGGCCTGCGCTGCCATGCAGACCCCTGCTCCTCACCCTCCTGTGCCAACATATTGCCTCCCGGGAACATGCACATCATAGTGTGTCAGTGGCAACATCTCCCCGGTCTGTCCCACCTTACAGTGCTGTCCGCTCCCAGTGTGCTGCTGTGGCATCCACCACTTACCTGTCATGGTTGCAATACTGGTGCATGGCCTGTGCTGTTCTGTGGCACATATGAGGCGCAATGCATGCAGATGAGGTTGTGCACAATGGTAATGATAAACTAATGCACCCCACTGCGCTACACATTGGCTGATGAGCTAATTTGCATGTGGCTTCTGAATATTGAGAAATTGTACCATGTGCAATGGTATTGCACTGGAGCAAGCTGCAACACAATGCCCATGCATGCTTGGTGCACGGGTCTGCAGTGCGCATGCGCGCTGCGCTATCATGGTGTCAATTGTGCAACATGCAATGTATCAGCACTGTGCAACCTATGCATATCCAGCTACATGCATGGCCGAGCATGATGGCATGGACTGTATCACATACATGTGCATGTTGCACTGGTCACTGACCGCTGACCCCTGGGTCACCTCCATGACCCCATGACCTCTATGGGCCATGCCTACTGCACATTCCCAGCACTGTGCAATGGGCGGGCACTGCACAAACTGCTGCGCATCCCACTTCCAGCACCTGTAGTGGCTACGTGCACCTGTCCCCACCATTTGCACTGCTGAAGCTGTTCGAAAGCCATGGTGCAAGGTTGAGGATGCCGTGCCCTTAATTGGAGTGACCTGGAGGTGATCAACCTTGTTGTCTGTGTCAAGCCCTACAGTGCACAGCTGTTCAACCAGGTGCCCCTGCAGCAGGCCAGGGCAGTGTGTGGCAGGACATTTCTGTCAGCCTGGAGAGGAGGACAGGGGTTACAAGAACAGCAGAGAAGTGCAGGCACCGGTATGGTGACCTGAGATGGAGGGCCCTGACCGACTTCGGAGGTTACAGGCATGCGTCAGACATGGTACAGTGCCATAGTCAGGTAAGTCTTCCCATGTTGCATGTCTGCCCTGGTACTGTACTGTGGTGTTAGCTTTGCTGCCTGGCATACCCTGTGGTTGGGTACACTGTCAATGGGTGCATCACTGAGTGGCATTGCCAACTGCCACTTGCACTGAGATGCAGCCATGCTGGCATGCAGAACATGTCGGGCAGGAGCTCGCCTGTGCACAGAGGGCTGTGGGGGCAGCTGGTGTGGTCAGGTACTGATGTGCACCTGTCTTCTTTCCTTTCCCAGGGCTGGAGGACCGCAGGTGGGCCAGGGCAGCAGTGGAGCTCAACTGGGCAGTGCACCCTGATCGGGGAAGACCTGCATAGGCAGCACTGCAGGGGGCAGGTAAGCACTGTCATGGTCCTTCTCACTGTACATGGGGGGTGGCAGTGGGGAGAGGTTGCAGGCTTGGCCACCTGTGCCATGTGCCATGACAACTGTGTGTGTTGCACTGTGTGTGGTGCATGCCACTGTGGCTCGTCCATTGGACACGTGTGCCAGCTGTTGGTGGGGTGGGCATGTGCCTGACTGCCACCATTGTTGCTGTGGTGCTGCCGGTGCAGTATTCCATGTGACTGTCACTGTGCAGTTGTGTGGCCATTGTGTGGTGGGGACCACCTCTATGCAATGCTGTGGTGCCGTGTTGCTGGCTGGAATTGGCCCACCCCCATGTGGGTGTCCATTCTGGGCCCTCCAATGGTGTGTGGTCTCACTGCCCATTGCGCACTGTGGGTGGGCATGGTTCCTTGGGCCACTGCACTGATCACCTGTCCTGTCTCTTGCAATAGGTGTCCGGTGTCCAGTGTTGAGAGCGCCTTGCACAATGCTGAGTCATCTGATGTGGCAGACACTACTGGTAGTCTCCAGTATCTTTGAGGTGGTCATCACCATCTGGAGAAGAATGTTGGCAGCAGAGCGAAGAGAGTGATGGCTTGGTGGGCAGCAGGCTGGGGCCACTGCTGATGTTACTGTTCTTTGCCCCTGTTTTTCCTGTTGCACCTTTCTCTACAGTCCCCCCTTCCACTGTACAGTCCCTGTTCCCTATCCCCTTCCCTCGCTGTACCTACCCTTTACCTGCCCCTGTTATATTTGTACATAGTTACCTGTTATATAAATATTTTCCAACATACCTGCCTGTGTTTGTGTTTGCTTTGCAGGTGGCGTGCGGAGCCATGCTGCAGTGGCCCAGTGTTTGTCCATGTTCTCTGCATAAGAGGGGGCACGTGTTGTGCTTTTTGTGGTTCCCTGCTGTGTGCTGTGGTGTGTTCCACTGTGGTGGTGTCCATCCCCTGGGTTGGTGGCTGTGCATTGGGGTGTCCATGAGGTGGCAGTCAGGGGTGTGTGGTGGGTGTGTGCGTGGTGGTGGCACATGGCATGGATATTGTTCCAGTACTGTCAGTAAACTGTTTTGGGGTCCTCTGCTTGGCGTTGAGTGACCAATTCCATGTGGTCTGCCACACTGCCTGCATCCTGGCCCATTCCATGCCCACTGTGTGGGCTTCCTGTGTGCCTGTGTGGCATGTGTGTGCTTGGCTGCATGGTTCTGGGTGTAGCCTGCTATGGTCTCATGGGGGTGGGGCACAGCCAGCAGCCTGTCTGGGGGTGTGTGGGGCTCCATTGACAGCCCTCCATTGGCTTTTGGCACCTCCTGTCATCTGCTATCCATACCACTGTTGTGTTCTGGGGTCCAGTGTCTGGGTGCCTGTGTGTACCCTGCTATGTCTTGCTGGTGAAGGCCTCCTGTGGTCACTCTCACTGTGCTTCCACGGCTCTGTCCCTGGGTCTGTTCTCTGTGCCCTGGCCCCCTCTGTTGCAGTGCTGCTCTGCGCAGCCATGGTTGTGCTGGAGCATCTCTGTTTGCGCAATGGCACAACTCTGCCATATTCAGTCACAGTGCGCTGGCACCATTCAGCCTGCACAACCTCTGAATATGGCCCCAGTCATGCCATAGCACATAGGATTTGCACTGCACCGAACTTGCACCAGTCTTTGGTGCATTTCTGAATATCTGGGCCAATATGTTCAATTGTCCTCCATCGTGGCTTCCCTTTATATAATTTGTGTTAATGTTAAAGTTCATCATTTATACCATGTTTACATTGTTCAGATTTCTCTTAGTGAAGTCTGTTTATCCTACTTAGGAAAAGGCATAGGACTTTTCATATATCTAACAGCAAAATGCAGTTGTTTTTTTTTTATTTCTGTTACAATACAAACTAAGCCTGTAACCAGACTGAACATTTCTGTTGTCAGCTTGAATGGTACTAGGTATATACAGTATATAAATATAAACCCTTTTAGATTGTGCATTGCATACTGTTCTTTTTCTGTTACAACTATGTTTAATGTAGTTACATTGAACAATGCTTAAAACCATCAACCAGTACTCAGCTTTAAGAGGTTAACAACAATCTAAAATTCAGTGCTGTGCATTATTATAACTGCATTATGCCATACGTTAAAGATATCAACCAGTGCTCAGTTTTAAAAGGTTAATCACACTCTGAAGTGTAGTGTTTGAATTCAACATTTAAAGTAATTTGTATCAGTTATAACTTGTTGATTTGCCCAGTGTAAAATGTAGCTGTTTCAGTTTTTAGTTAAATTCATTTCCAGTACCTAATGAAAGTGTTGCTTGTATTACTACAATTCTATGAAAGCAGTGCTTCATTTTATACATTTTAACCTAACATTTTATCCAAATGCTACACTTTAGAGTGTGGTCAACCTTTACAACTGAGCACTAGTTGATAGCTTTAATGCATGGCATAACGTAGCTACAATAACCCAGAGCACTGAATTTCAGAGTGTTGTTAACCTCTTAAAACTGAGCACCGGTTGATAACTTTTAAGCATTGCACAATGTAGTTACATTAAACATAGCTGGAACAGAAAAAGGACAGTATGCATTACAGAATTTAAAAGGATATAGATATATATAAATGTAGCACTATTCAAGCTGACAACAGAAATGTTCAGTTTGATTACAGGCTTTGTTTGTATGTTTTCAGAAATATATAAACATGGCATTTTGCTGTTGGAGAAATGAAAAATCTTATGTCTTTTCCTAGGTAGGATAAATAGACTTCAGTAAGAGAAATTTGAACAATGTAAAAATGGTGTAAATGATTAACTTTAACATTATTTTATATAAATTATATGTAGGGAAGCCACGATGGAGGGCAATTGAACCCACTGAATTTAAAATACATAATAAGTTATTGAATAAGTTATGTTGCCCTGATAACCCCAGCATTTATTTGATTTAAATAATTATTGTAAGATTATAATACTAAATATATATATACCATGTTTTAGAAATTAAACCGCAATGAAGAAGGGATATTTCTCAAAATGTAGGAAATGACTTATATGGAAGATATATGAATAAAACATTTGAAAAATTTGATTTATAAAATTGGGTGAGTGGGCTGTTCTTTCCAAACTTTTCACTTAGTGATTTAGCTTATATTGCACTATGGTCTCTCCCCATTGAAAACATTTTTTTATTTTATATATTTTTCCTGAGGTTTGGCTGGACCAGAGCTTCATTAATTTTCATACAAAAGCACTTGACTAGGTGCTTTTTCTGGAGGGCCAGACCCGTGGGGTGTTTTTCATTAACAAGACTCAAGAAATGGAAAATGCTTTGAAATAAGAACAACTTAATCAGGACTATCAACTAATACCTGCTGGTCTGGATTTTTTGAAGACAAGAACATTTACAAACACAACTGAGTGACATTCATCTGGATAAACATAATGTAACACAATTTTTTGTTTGAAACAACTCTTAGTAAGACATTGAATATATAAGAACTTAATAAGTGAATTTTCAGTACCACCACTTTGCTGGGCTAGATTTAGAGATCCTCTGGGAACTTGTTGTTGCACATTTATTACAGCATAAGTTTGAAAGAGAAAATATTTTTTACTATGCTCCATTGTGATTTATATTTTAGTATTTTATAGAAAGTGGGCCCAACCCCCGTCTTCCATTGCCTGAGGACAATATCTCTTAGCTTCTTTAGAAGAATAATGGTTCATTTCCTTTCATAAGGATGAGTGAATTTGAGGAAATAGAAAAATTAATTGACAATGGATCAATTCCAAAAAAAAATTACTGAAGTGGAGTAACTTAAAATACTAGAAAACTATAAACCTAAAAGACAATTTATTGGACTAGTCTCATCAAATCAGTAATTAACAAATCTGAATTTAACAAACAGAAACAAGTGAAATTAGACTGGCATGCCTTAATGGTAATGGAATATCTTAAGTAGAGAAGAATTCCGCTTGGATTGAGAATTTTAATAGACCCTAATTTAGGTTTCACAACTTTAGTATTGGAACAAAAATGGGATGGGGTCAGAAAACACTGTTCAAGGGACTTTGTGGTTATTCTTGTTGAGGCTCAACAAAAGAAATAGAAAAACAAGCATTTGTCAATGCCAAATGTTTGCTTGCTGGCATTAGCAGTGGAAGTGCAGGAGTTAGACACATGCAGTATAGGAATGGCATTGAAGTATTGAACTGACACCAACTCCACCCTCACTCTGCAGAGCTGAACAGGCATTGGGGTGTGCCTTTGGATCATAGCTCATGATGGTCATGACATTTCACCTCACCCTACCCTTCAGACACTAACAAGTGTCGAGGTGTGCCTTGGGGTCTTTGGGCTTTACATTCACCTCATTCCAGAAGGAAATACACTGAAATGGGCACAGTATAGGAGAATGGGGTGAACTGTGGGGACAAAGGGTCCAAGGCGCACCTCAATGCCAGTCACTGGCTGCAGGGTGGCAGAGGGGGTAGAATGGCATGAGCATTACTGTCAACAATCCCAAGTCACACCCCTGATGCCTGTCAGTCCCTACAGGGTAGGGTGGCATTATCAAAATCCCTAATGCCTTGGGTGTTTCTTGGTATTTTTAATCCAAGTTTTCCACATGGGCTGTTTGTGACATCACCAGATGAGCAATGATGCTATCAATTTGTTAGGTGAAAGGTGATTTTGCACAGTGACTGTACCATTTGGCACCACAGGTGTGAAAACACATTTTGAACAGGATGTGAAAGGTGACAGATGTACTGTTCATGAGGAGGTGTAAATAATGGCATTGTTGAAAATCTGGAGTGAAAAGATACAAAAACTGGTGAAGTCACGAGTATGCGTAAAACTGCGCAATGTACACCTGTAATGTAATTAGTTTGGTGATTTTTTTACATCAGATTTTCAACACAGGCATTTTGGGACCTCCAGTCATGAACAGTGTCACTGTGATTTTCGTAATCTGTCCCGGAAGCTAATTTCCCACAGTGACCGCTAGTCTGCGCCCGAAGTGTGAAAACATTTTTTGGGAAGGGTGTGAAAAATGACAGCTGTACTGTTCATAAGGAGGTGTTGAAAAATGTCTATGTTGAAAATCTGGACTGCAAATATTACAAATTCATGAATTTACGAGGGTGCTTGGAAATTGCACAATGCACGCTCATAACAGATTCATTTCATGGACTTTGATCACCAAATTTTCAACATAGCCATTTTAACACCTCTGCTCATGAACAGTGTCACTATGATTTTCTTAATGTGTTCCAAACATTGATTTCACACAGCAACCGTGCCAATGTGCACTACATGTGTGAAAACACATTTTGGGTGAGCTATGAAAAATGACAGCTGTACTGTTCATAAGGAGGTGTGGTAAAATGGCAATGTTGAAAATCTGGAGTGAAAATATTAAACATTCTCAAAGTTATTTGCAGAGGGTGGGCGAGGGTTGAGTGAGAGGGGCAAGACAGTCAACGAGGGACCATTTTTTGTTTTCAGGTTTGTTTTTCTTTTTAGAAGACGACGTGGGAATTTTGCCATGCTGGGGTGTGCTCCCAGTGTGGCAAATGGAAGTCTGTTTGTGTTTTTTTGGGGGGGTACAGTGGAACCGATGGGGGATTGGGAAGCCCTGTCACCATACTGACTTTTGCCATGCTTGGGTGGGCTCCCAGCATGGCACCTGGAAGTCTAGTTTGTGGAGGGGCAGTGGAGCCGATGGGGGATTGAGCACCCCCATCAGCCATATGGTGCGAGGGGAGAGTGCATGCGCACACTGGCATGGGCTTCCAGCATGCTACTTGAGTGTTTGGGGAAGGAGAAACTAGAAAACAAGGGAGCTGTCTATGACAGCTGTGTTCAGATGCAGTGCTGAGTGTAGGCACTTTGCATACTGTCAACAGCAGTATGAAAACTGCTTAAATGTTACTACCACTGATTGTAGTGGTCTTTCGCATTCTACTGTACACCACTGCATCTGAACTGCTGTCATAGACAGCCCCAACATTTATTGGTTCAGTGAGACAGCACCTGCAAGAAGGAACAGGGCATTTGAAGCTGAGTGGCACACCTACGAAAATTCATATATGGCACCATGTTTCTTGCAATGCATGCAAGCAAACATAAAACCAAAAAAGATATTGAACATCTATAAAAAGATGTTCAGAAAAAGTTCACATTTGAGGAGTAAGATGATTTTTTAAATAAAGTGAATACACCACTAGAGGACATTGAAAATGAAATAATAACCACTAAAATGTTCAAGCTTAAATGAAATCTCAAAGTTTATAGAGATAATAATGTGCACAATTGGTTCAAGGATAAACCTAACAAATCTAGAAGGAACTATATATACAATATTAATTCTGAGACCCCACTGTAAACTTCTTGTAGTGACAAACATGGTGAACAGATGAGAGGTGGCCGGAGCAATAGTTTTTTACGGAGGGGAGGATACAGGGGAAGAGGAAGGAGAGGTACCTGGAGAGGGAATCGAGGGTACCAATATACCAGAATAAGTACAGAGAGGGTACTAACAGACCCAGGAGAAGAAGGGTTAGGAACAGATCAAGGAATAGCAGAAAGGTATATAAGAACTATGAGGAAAAAGGAAAGCAGATAAAAAAATGCCCTTATAGGTGACAACCAGGTCATAAATCAAACCATAGTTTTCAATTTGTCAAAATGAGTACTAACACCCAGTGAAGTAAACTTATTAAGCAAAGGGCTCTCTTTTTATCCATATGACAGAATTAATGCATTTGAAATTCAATTAGAATGGAATAGATTTTTTAAAAAATTAAGATTAAGATATTTCAATGAAAACAATCCAGTAGCAGCAGTTAGCCCATTACAAGCAGAAAGAAAACATCTAAGTCAAAAATTGCACTTGAAATCCCAGTTTCTTCAACTGGGAGCAATACCACATGTAATTGAAACCTATTTTAGTTTAGTAAATAAGAACACAGAGAAATTAATCTAAAAAGGAAAAATATGGATTTGAGAACAAAGTTCAACTTGACATCCAGTGAATTTGAGGCATTGAGAAATGTTGAAAGTAATCAGAATATAGTGATTAAAAAGACAGACAAAGGTGGGGACATCGTCTTGGAAGACTATGAAAAATATTAAAAAAAATTTGAAAAACAGCTGAATGACAAGAACAACAACTTCAAAATAACACAAGATCCAATGCAAAACATCACGGACCTTACTGGGGAATTGCTAGATACAGCACTGGAGAGTTGGCAGATTTCTGATTTGGAACATGGGTCACTGTTAAAGGAGCACCCATTGATGCTAATTTTCTATACCCTTTCTAAACATATGAACATACAAATGTGCCAGCAGAAACAGACCACCTGGTCTATCTAAGTCTGCTCAAGTAAGCAGCTAGCACCCCTAGTTTGCAGCTGCCCCACCCCCTCCCCTTTGTCATCCCACTGCCACCCCCACCTCCCCCACCTTCACTCTCCCCTGTTCCCTGTCCCATGCCCTTCTGAAGCTGTTCACAGATTTACATGATACCACCCATTCTGGTAGTGCATTCCATTTGCTACCACCTTCTGTGAAGTAGTGTCTCCTCATTTCCTCCCAACCTTCCCCTCTTTTTAGCCCATGCCCCTGGTGTCCCTCCCTCCTTAGCTTAAAGACCCCATCTGCCCCATCCTTATTGATTCCCCTCAGATACTTGAATGTCTCTATCATGTCTCCCCTGTCCCTTCTATCCTCCAGGGTGTACATATTCAGGTCTCCCAGCCTGCTCTCATAGTTTCTCTCCTCTATCTCACATATGATCTTTGTTGCCTCCTCTGCACTCCCCCCCAGGAGCCTGATATCATGCTTTAGGTATGACCTCCAAAACTGCACACAATATTCTAAGTGCAGCTTTACCAGCAACCTGGAGAGGGGCAAGATTACCCCTCTTTGCCTGGATGAAACCCCCCTTGCTATGCACCCCAGCATTTTGTTTGCTTTTGCAGCCACTCTCTGCACTGTGCAGTGTTGTTCATGTTCCCTGTTACCATTACCCCAAGGTCCTTCTCCTCCTCAGTAATCCCCAGCTAAGCCTCCCCAGCCAGTATTCTCTCCTTGGGTTCTTCACCCCAAAGTGCATAACCTTATGCTTCTTTGCATTGAACCCCAGCTGCCGCCTCTCTGACCATTCTTCTAGCTTGCTTAGTTTCCCCTGCAGCTGCTTCAATCCCTTCCCTCCATCTGCCACTGCTCCGATTTTGGTGTCGTCAGCAAACTGACTTATCTTGCTCATCACCCCATGTGCAGTATCTGATATGAAGAGCCCAAATAATACTGGCCCCAACACAGAGCCCTATGGCACCCCACTCATCACCGGTCTTGGAACTGAGAGCTCCCTTCTCACTACCACCCGTTGCAGTCTCCCACTCAGCCAGCTTGTAATCCAGTTCATCATTTTTGCCCCTACCCCCTACACCAGTTGTCTTCTCCCAAGCCACCCATAAGGCACATAATCGAAGGCCTTGCTGAAGTCCAAGTAAAGAATATCCACCGCATGACCCTTCTCCAGCTCACCTGTTACGCAGTCATAATATTGTACCAGATTGGTTTGACAAGACTTCCCTGAAATGAACATATGGTCCCTCACATCCTGGAGGCCATTGTCCTCCATGTACAACACCAGTCTTTCCTCTAGTATCATTTCCATGAGCTTGCACACTATGGAGGAGAGATTTACTGGCTGATAATTACCAGGTTCATCTGTTGGTCCACTCTTGTGTAATGGTACTACACGTGCCATCTTCCAGTCCAGTGCCACACACATCCCAACTCCAGTGAGGTGCTGTACATATCCACCTGTAGCTCTGCCAACACCTCTGCCATCTCCCTCAGCACCCTGGAGTGGATACCATCTGACCCTGGTGCCATGTCTACCTTCAGTGCCCTTAGTCCCTCTAGGACTATACTTGCCTCAGTTTTTCCATCTGTCGCCTCCTCTCCCCCTGTCCCCACCATCCCAGCCCATGGTGGTAGTGGTTCCCCCTTTTCTTCCATGAACACTGAGCAAAAGTAGTCATTCAGTGCTTCTGCCTGCTCCTCCCCCTTTTCCATCTACTCCCCACCCCTTTTTATGTTGGTTCATGCATGCGCAGCCAACTTATTGCGGTAGTAGCACATTTGGAAGGCGCGGTCACTGTCGGACAAATGCAGGGCACACATCAGTAGGTACGTCCCTCATTCCCCAATAAGTCTGCATGCTGAAGCAACACCATGCATACATAATGTGGTGAGTACATCTAGGGAAAGGTCCTCTGTAATGCAAGCAAAGCTCGTCATAAGCAGTGGACCTCCCGACATGCTTTCCCTGGTCAGAAAAAACATTTAACATGGCGGCACACTGTCTGCCATAATGACAACTTCGGGGGTGCCCAATCCCCCTGTCGGCATACCCTGCCCCTATGTATGTGCCGACAGGGGAGCCCACTTCCCATTGGCATAATTCTCCCCCCAATTTGTTACATTCCAAGAGGGGGTACCCAATCCTACTAGGCTTTTGGCGCCCCGCTTTCACTGTGTGCTGACAGAGGTGCCCAATGCCCCGTTGGCTACAGCATCCCCCCCCCAAAAAAACACTTAGGTGGCATGCTGGGAGCCCACCCCAGTGTGCCAAATCCCCTGAAAAATAAAAACCATTCCACAATGTTTTCCTTTTTTGTAGCCTGTAAAAAAAGAAAAGAGTCCCTCGTGGTCTCCCTGCCCCCTCCCATAACCTGCACCCACCCTCTGTGCACCCTGCCTTGCCACATCCCCCCTCACCCCATACTTACCTCCGGAGTCTAGCGTGACAATCTTCTGGGGACCAGTAACACGTCTGTACTCTTCAAAGCCGACTGCAAACTAAAGAAATGCTGATAAGCTATATAATGGCATGAACAGGGTTTTTTAAACTTTGGTACATATCTCAGGCATTATTTGGAATTTTTGCACCAAATTTTCAACCTGGGGTTATTGGGACCCCTCCTCATGAATTCAGTCACTGTCATGGCGTTATTCTGTCCCGAAAAGTGATTTTACGATCACTGCACAGAGTCATCTTTCAGGACCGAGTAATGAAATGACAGTGCCACTGTTCCTGAGTGGGGCTTTCAAAAAGCCTATGTTGCAAATTTGGTGAAGAAAAATACCCAAAATGGCTGTTTTACGAGCGTGCATTGCGCTGTTTCCATGCAAGCTCCTAACTTCATGAATTTGTAATATTTTCACTCCAGATTTTCAAAATTGGCATTTTTCCACACCTCCTGATGAACAGTACAGCTGTCATTTTACATATCCTGGCCAAAATGTGTTTTCGCACATCCGGCTCGTAATAGCTCGGTCATTGTGCGAAATCAGTTTTTGGGACAGTTTGAGGAAATGATGGTGACACTGTTCATGAGCAGAGGTCCTAAAATGCCTATGTTGAAAATTTGGTGTGGAAAGTCCTTAAAATGACTGTGTTATAGCGTACATTAGCAGTTTTCCACCCTTGAAACCCATAAATTTGCAATGTTACATGCCAGATTTTAACACTGGCAATTTTCACACCTCCTTATGAACAGTATAACTGTTATTTTCACATCCTGCTCAAAATGTGTTTCTGTACCTGTGGCGCACAATGGCATGGTCGCTGTGGAAATCAACTTTGGGACAGATTAGCAAAATCACAATGCCACTGTTCATGAGGGGAGGTCCCAAAATGTCTATGTTAAAAATATGGCTAACAAACTCCCGAAAATAATTGGGTTATGGATGTGTGTTGCGTAGTTTCTATGCATGCTCATGACTTCACCAATTTTTCATATTTTCACTTCAGATTTTCAACATTGCCATTTTTTCACATCTCCTCATGAACAATACAGTTGTCATTTGCCACATCCTACCCAAAATGTGTTTTCATCCCTGTGTCGCCAAATGGCATAGCTACTGTGCAAACCACCTTTCAACTAACAAACTGATTGTGCCGCTTTTCATAAGGTGGTCTCACAAAAAGCCCATGTTGAAAATTTGGAGTAAAAGTACCAACACATGCCTATGGTGTTAGGGTTTCCAACTGTAGCACCCCACCCTGTAGAGACTGACAGGTGTTAGGGATGTGAGTTGGGATCATTGGCTGTAATGCTCATGCCATTCCAGCCCCACCATCACCCTGCAGTCAGTGACAGGTATTGTGGTGTTCCTTGCACTGTTCGGCCACAAGGTTCACCCCATTCTACTATACTGCACCCACCTCAGTGTATTTCCTTATGGAATGGGGTAAGTATAATGCCCAAAGACTCCAAAGCACACTACAACACTTGTCAGTGTCTACAGGGGAAGATGCGGTACAATGGCATGTGCATTATAGCTGATGACCCAAAGGCACACCAAAATGCCTGTCAGCCTCTACAGGGTGGGGGTGGGGCTGGCATCACTTCAATACTTCACTGCCATTCCTATTATGCGTCTCTAACTCTGGCACTACCAATGCCAGTGAGACAACATTCAGCACTGACAAATGCTTGTTATCCTCAGTATTGTCTCCTTGTACTTCCTTTTCTCCCTGATGTATCTGAGAAAAGCCTTTCTCCCCCACTAATTCCCTGTGCTTATCTCAGCTCCCTCTGGGCCTTGGCATCTCTCACTTTTCCGGTCACCTCCCTGGACCATCTTGCATACTCCTCCCTGTCCACTTCCTTCCCTGTCCTCCTATACCTGCTATACCTCTGGTGCACCTCTTGTTTTGTTCTCACCACCTCCACTATCTCACTGTTCAACCAGCATGGTTTTCTTGCTCTGCTCCTCTTACTCTGTGTCTTTGTGCAGACTTTTGTTGCCTCTGTAATTCCAATTTAATAATATCCCATTTCTGCTCCACGTCCATCTCCTGCCTTATGCCCTCCAGTTTCCCTTTCAGTATTTCCTGCATCTTCCCAAAGTCTGCTCTGCCCCCTTGAAGTTTTCCACAAAGTAACTGATTTATCTGGCTCCCCACATATCATGATTTTAAACCATGTCATTTGGTGATCACTGTTGGCTAGTGGGTCCTCCACCTTTATTTCTCTTACTGCCTCCCCATTCGACAATACCAAATCTAAAGTGTTCTTTAGCCTAGTAGGTGCACTAATCAACTGTGTCTGGAGACCCTCCTGGATCACATCCAGGAGCACTTGCTCCCTAGCACTAGAGGTGACTGGAATGCTCCAGTCAACCCTCAATGAGTTGAAATCCCCCATGATGACCACTTTCCCTTTTTTACATACCTTTCTGATTTGTCTCACTTCTTCCCTGTCAAGCTCCTCAAACTGGGACAGTGGCCTGTATACCACCCCAAACCTCAATTTCCTACCCCTTGAGTCTAGGAGCTACAGCCAGATTGCCTCTGTTCTCCTTTCTTCCCCCTCATCTCTTGTGCATTTGATCCTATCCCTCACACAGAATGCCACCCCAATGCCCCTCCCCTCCTTACAGTTCTTCCTGAATAATTTGTATCCTGGGATTGCCAGATCCCAGTCCCGGTGCTCAATTACCTGCATTTCTGTAACAGCTGCAATATCCACCCTCCACACTGCTAAGAGTGCCTGTAGCTCAACTGATTTGTTGCCTAAGCTTCTTGCATTCAGCAAGACCACCCTCTTTCCTGCCCCCTTCCCTTCACTGGCCTCCTTTTCCTCCCTTTTACTCCTTCCTTTTTTGGCCACCCAGAGTCTTTCCCTACTAGCCAAATTTTCACAAAGATACAGTGGATCCACCAGGGAGATCAACTGTATCTGAAGTGGGTTCAATATTGCAACCACTTTCAGTCTACATTGAGTACTATATTGGAGAATACATTGAAAAAACTAAATCCTATTTAAGAGACAGTACACATTTTATTATTATTTTGGAAGAACTGAATAAGTTGAATCTGGATACAACAAAATGTATATTAGCAAACCAAAACTATTTCAGATTTGAAAAGGACTAATACATACAATTGAGAAGGACAGTGATGGGGTCTAGTATGGCACCATCCCATGCAGATCTTTAGGTGAGTGATTTTGAAAACAAAATGTATACAACAATAATCAATTCAAAGATAAAATCAAATTAGGGAAATGTTTTATCAATGACATGGTGGCAATATGGCTATGCACAGAGGAAGAATTAATTAGTACAACACCACCAATTCCTAGAAAAAAGTTTACATTAAACTATGATGAAAATGAAATATCATTTCTGGATTTGACAATTTTCAAAAATAATAACCAGTTGTGCATAAAACTATTTTGGAAATAGATGGACTGGAATACTATATTGCAGGCAGAAAGTTTCCATCCAAAGTCACTTGTGAAATTGATTCCATATAGCCAGTTTTTGAGAGTGAAAAGAAACTGTACCCTCAACACAAATTAGGAGGAAACAGTGAGGGATATAGCACAATGATTCAGAGAGAGGATATCAGGATTGTATACTAGATTAAGCTAAGGACAAACTTTTGGCAAGACCTTGAGAGGAGTTGCTGGCAACTGGAAAGGGATCACCCAAAACAACACAAAATAAAGTAATGCTTACTCTAAAATTTAGCAACATATTTTATGACATCAAAAAGAACTTTAAAAAAACACTGGCATATCCTTAGATCAAAGAATATGGGGGAAGAGTGTTTGTTCCTGATCTACAGGACAAACTGATACACACTAAACCATGTAGTACCACAGCAAAGACAAACAAATTTATTTCGCTAGTAAAGACTTAAGAGGAAATTAACCATTCGGCAGAAATCTACACTACAGTAGCACTTACAAGTTGAAAAAGATTAGAAATGCACTGTAAGTCAGACTATGGACATAACTTTTAAGGATTTCATAACTTGCCAAATGCCAGGGGTAATTTATGGTGTGAAATGGCCCAGCGATAGGATTTATGTGGGGAAAATTAAATGTCAGCTCAAACAAAGAATAGGTGAGCATAAGGGATATATTAGAAATTTGGATTTAAATTCCCCAGTTGCTAGGCTTGTTTTGGAAAAAGGACACCGACTGCACATGTTTAGATTTGTTGGGATTGAAAAAGTGGCAAAGGATAGAAATGAGAGTAATTTCAACCAGAAACTGTTGCTAAGAGAGGTGCACTATAGAAACCTGTTCAAGACAACAAATTCAATACATGGAATGAATGAGTGCATTGGTTGGCAGCCAATATTATAAATTTTGAAGCTGTACTTTTTTACAGTATAAGCGAGACCCCTTAAATATGGATACTTGTCTGATTTGGATATATTATATTGACAGTACCACCCCGTTTATACGTTTCTAGTAAATATTAAAAAGTCATATAGAAAACTAATCAGACCATGGATGACTATAAGTGAGTTATTTTATAATCTAAGAAATTACAAGCCTTCAAAGTCAAAAATGTGGTACTTCATAAAAAGAGGAATAATGATTGTCTGGATATCACAACTTCTATATTCTACTTTAATATTACAATGCATTAATATTTTGAGTTATTTGGTAAGGATAATTTTGGGTGAGATACAATAAAGATGGTGGGAAAGGAAATCCATATGCAAATACATTACCCAATTGAAGCTGAATCCCCACTTGTGCTAGAAAGAACTATGAGAGGTCCAAAAAACTTTTATTAAAGTAAAAAGTTTAAAAAATTCCAGTCATGTGACCACAAACTGATCAGCCTTTTTAAATAACATTCTCCAAATCAAGCTGAGGAAAATTTTGAACCTAGAGTAATCAAGTTCACTTTTTACTCAATTTTATGTATAGCCATTTATGTTGATGTATAACTATAATTCACAAATACAGTAGTATTATTTGTTGACAGTCAGAATGGTTTGGTTGATAGACTGTAAAAAAAAAGTTTGGATTAAATATATACGAACATACGAAATTTGCCAGCAGATAAGGGCCTAGAGGTCTATCAAGTCTACTCGAATGTGCAACTAGCAACCCTTATTCTGCAGCTACCCCTCCATTCCCCTTCATTAACCCTCCCCTTGTCCTGTCCCATCCCCTTTTACATGTCCACATTGAACACCTCCACACATAAGTGTCACTATTTGCAGGACCGGCAGGCAAGCGAGTAGTTCATCAAATAAAAGGACAGCTTCATATATGATCTAGTGTTTCCACATCCAGGACAGACATGAGAGGTGGGTCAATAACTGATGCAGAACATTCTTGTTGGTTAAATGTGCAAAACGCTAAAGAATGTGCATAGGGATAACATGTTTAAAACTAAGCACTGCTCTCACAGAATCGTAGAAATACGAGTAAGACTTTCCCTGTGCACTAGGAATGAGTTTAACTAGAAACTGTCGCATTTTATGTTGGGCAAATCAACAGGTTATAACTGATACAAGCTACTTCAAATGTTGGATTAAAACCCTACACTTTAAAATGTTGTCACTTTTTTAAAACTGAGCACTGGTTGGTAGCTGTAACGTATGGCATAACGCAGCTATAATAACACAGATCATTGAGTTTCAGAGTGTTGTTAACCTCTGAAACTGAGTACTGGTTGATAACTTTTAAGCATTGCACAACGTAGTTACATTAAACAAAGTTGTGACAGATAAAATACAGTATGTAATACAGAATTTAAAAGGATATATATATATAGATACAGTACAATTCAAGCTGACAACATAAATGTTAAATCCGATTGCAGGCTTTGTTTATATGTTTTCATAAATATAAAAACACTGCATTTTGATGTTGAATATATGAAAAATCTTGTGCCTCTTCCTAGATAGGATAAATAGAATTCACTAAGAGAAATTTGAACGATGTGAACATGGTATAAATAATGAACTTTAATGAATAGTAATTATATATATAGGGAAGCCAGGATGGAAGGCAATTGAACATATTGGACTAGATATTCAAAGCAGTTGCACTGGTGCAAGTGTGGACTTGCATCAAGGAGCGATATTCAGTGGGAGTCATTCCACAGCGCAAATCCCATTGCACCAATGCGCAGCTATAATGAATGCAGGCTCAAGTGCAGGGGACGTGCCCATGCATATCCGGTGCAGTGGGATATTCAACTGTGGAACCATGGCACAAGTGTGGAGCAAATATGAAATGCACTGAGCAGACTTGAGCCTATAAATACAGGGCACAAGCATACAGGCAGCACTTGCACCATGTAAGAGGGAGACAGAGTGACAGATAAAATGATAGAAGGAAGGACAGACAGACAGAAAGACAGACTGCAAGAGACAGACAGACAGAGGCAGCCACAGAGAGAGAGGAACAGAGGTGGCAGTGGAGAGGGAGACAGGGGCAGAGAGAGTGAGAGGAACAGCCAAGCACAGTGTCAGGCAGTGTACCAGGGTGGCACACAGCTCACAGCATCTGACTGCCTGGGGGAAATAAGACATCAGGGGCCATGAATAGTGTGCTCTTCCTGATGGAGGCCATAATGAGGGGTGTAAGGGGGCAGGAGGAACAGTGACATGGTCGAGGAAGGGCTCATTGGTGGTATGCCCGGAACAGGTGGTGCCATGCCCACACCACCTTTAAGAACTACTCCAACACAGAGATTGTGGGATGGTACCACCTGAATAGGGCCAATCTGAGGCAGTTCTGTGAGCTGTGCAGTGAGGAGATACAGGCACCCAAAGACGGAGCCACACAATATCTGTGGAGACCAAAGTGACAGCTGTCATGTGCCTGCTCACCATGGGCACCTTCCAGAGACCAACAGGGGACACCACACGCATAACCCAGTCAGTCACGTCATGCCTCCTCACACAGTTCCTCAACGTTGTGCTGTCACGTGCTTCAGAATATATTCATTTTCCCAGCACACAGGCAGCGTATACAGCAACCATACATGACTTCCACAGGGTAGCATGTATGCCTGGCATGCTTGGAGCCATTGACTGCACCCACATGGGCATCCTTATGCCACTTGGCCTGGAGGGTGTGGCTTACATTAATAGGAAGGGGTTCCTGAGTGTCAACTGCCAGGTGGTGTGCGATGCCACGGGGCACATCACCAGTGTCTGTGCCACACACCCTGGGAATGCACATGATGCATTCAACTGGCACAGCTCTGCACCATGCCACAGGTTCAAGTGTGGGGACATCCCCATGGGCCATCGAGTGGGTGAGTATGGGACAGTCATGGGGTGACGGGCAGAGCAGGCCGTGGGATGGGGAGGGTAGCGTGGGCATGCTGGCGAGGATGCCAGAGACAGGCAAGAGGCACAGCAAAGGATGGCAGAGGGCTAACCATGTCATTATCCACAAAGGAGACAGCACCTATCCACTGAGACCCTGGCTGCTCACCCCCTACTGGTGCCTGTCATTCCCAGCAGAGGAACACTGTAATGAGGCACATGCCAGCATGCACAACATCACTGAGTGTGCATCTAGCATGCTGAAGGCACATTTCTTTTACCTAGACACTTCTGGTGGTGCCCTACAGTACAGCCCTTTCAAAGCCTGTGGCCTATTCCTGGCCTGCTGCATATTGCACAACAGGTCATTGATGGCTGATGAGGATAACAGTAGTGGGGACAACAGAGGCAGTGGGCCTGAGGGTGTTGGACAGCCCCCTGGGCAGAGGGAACCCTGGCTGCAATGAATGGCATGCCAGCATTGCCACACCATCACACTGGAGCACTATGGAGCACGCAAGTAGGTGGCGTGAAACCCATGCATGAGCCACACACACATACAGCACATAAGCAGAGGAGTGCATGACAATGGGCATGCACACACAGAGGCATGGTGCAGAGGTAGGAAAGTCAATGGCACACAACCACACACAACTGCACACAGCATCACACAGCAAAACACACACACACCCATGCACCCAGGCACTGGCATGTGGCAGGGATCAGATGCAATGCACCGGTGCACAGGCTTAACCAGTGCTGAACTGTCCTCATCAAGCCCACACCACACAGTTCAGTGGTTGGGCAAGCACACACAAAGGCAGCATGCGGTGCAACACACAGGCACCACACCAGTGGTATGCACACACAAATGCCACCCATGAACGCACAGGGCAGCAGCTGCAGACTGCGGTCAGGGAAGCATGCACATCAGGGCTACCACACTGAACCATGGCCACCACGGCCATGGGGGTGGCCGCACTGGGGTCGATCAATGGCCACAGGCTGCTCATCTGCCACAGGGGGTGTTTGCAACAGCCTCCCAGGGGTTGAACTGTGGGAACACAACTGGGTCAGTGCGGGGCTGCGTAGGCTCCCAAACAGGTCTGCCCCAGGCTTGCCTGGGATGCCAACATCAGAGCCTGGTGTCGACAGTGTGAGTGTTGCCTGATGCTGGGATAATGGGGTGGACAGTGCACTGGATGGCGTCTGTGGTGGCTGGCCATGCCCTTTGGCAGCCTGCAGTGCAAGGCCATCCATGATTGCATTGGCAATGTGATCCTGGGATGCAGTCATGGCCTTCTATATGCACTGTATCACCACCAGGAGCTGCACATTGCCCCTCTCGCACTTCTCAGTTGCCTGGCACATCTCCACATGCAGTGCACGCACCCCAGCAGCAAGCTGCACCTGTTGTTCCATTGAAGCCCACAGCAAACGGGTGTGCTCAGCCAGTGGGTCAGCATCCTGGGGATCCTGGGTGGGACACTGATCCTCCTGCTGTGACCGGCCATGCTGCACAACCCCCCTTCAGGTGGATGCTGCATAGTGGGATCCTCATGGGGTATGTCCCTAGCTGGCACCCCAGTGGTGAACTCTGCATCCAGCTGCCCTGTGGCATCTGCAGGCTGCTGTCATTGCCCGTTTGGCTGCTGAATGCTGCTCAGTGCCTGCACGGCCACACCACCACCACCATCACATGGCACAGCTGTGGCAGTGTGTACAGCTGCACCCACAGTACTGGTAGGCAGCTGTTCCCCTTCTGTCAGGTCACTGGGTGCGCTGCCTGTGTTGGTGTCTTGTATGGGCATCTCCCCCACAACAGAGCTCATGTTGTCCAGGATTAAGGTGCTGTTGTCATTGGTGTTGGACCCCCCTCGATCTGTGTCTCCACGCAGAGGACGCCAAGACTGGCATCCTGTGGGAACACATCCAGGGCCTTGTCTGTCCCCATTCCCAGGACACCTGGCTGGATAGTGGTGGTGTGCTGCAGCCTATCAGCCCCCGGATGCCCATGGAGGTGGATGGCTGGTCCCCCAGGGCTGGTCATGCTACCGCGGCAGCTACCGGCATTCCATCCGCTGCACTCAGGCATGCCAGTGCTGAAAGAGAAGAAAGGTATGTCAGTGATACGATGCCCACATGTGCCCCACCTCGCACAACCACTGCATGTGTTTGGCAGCATGGCATGTGTGTTGTTGCACACACAGGCATTGGACATGCATGGCGGCAACATGCACACTAGCATGTCTGTGTATGCACCCTCCATGCCACTGGCTGTGTGTGGCTGGCATATGTACCATGCAGTGATGGGCTGCCACCCAACTGGAATCCTCCTCCAGGCACACCCTCTATGGTGCTGTGCTGCATGGTGGCTGCCACCAACTCCTCCTGCACCATGAGCTGTGGAGCATCTGCAGGCCCCTCTCCGGTGGCATTCCAGGATGCACAGATGGCTGCCACCTTCTCCTTAATGTGCCTTTTGTCTGTGCCCACCTTCTTGTGGCACTCCTACGCTGACCGCTGGTGGCTGCCCTCTTCCACCTCCTCCCAGGCCCCAGCTCTGGCCTATGGTGTGCCCATGATACCACTTAACAGCAGCTCCCTGTCAATGTAAGCCTCAAACAGGGACTCTGACTCTGCCTTAGTGAAGTTGGGCCTGTGCTTGTGAGCAGGCCCACGCTTCTCACCTTCCTCTTGTTCTGACATGTCACATCCTGTGGACATGGACAATACAGTGTATCAGTGGAAGCAGCACCCTATTCGTCCCCCCCTGCTGTGCTGGCTGGGTGCAGTGTGCTCCAGCAGCATGTGAAAATTAGCTCAAAAGGATGCAATACTGGCCCATGGCCTGTGCTGATCTGTGGTGCTTTTCTAGCGCATCGCATGCAAATGAGCTGTGGCACAACGATAATGACATGCTAATTCCCCCAGTGTACCATGCATTGGCTGATGAGCTCATTTGCATGTGGCAGCTGAATATCATGATTTTGCTTCTTGTGCAATGAGATTGCGTCGGATCAAGTCACGGTGCAATGCGCACACTTGCCACAGTGCACATGCACCGGACAGTGTACTGTTGCTTATTGCACACTGACTGCATGATAGGGGCTATGGTGCATGGTGCAGTGGCTGACCTCTGCCCCTGGGTGAGCTCCGCATCCATGATCATGTCTAGTCAAGCCCATGCCATGCATCTCTGAGACTACACGATGGGCGGACATAGCACATGTCCCCCGGCCCGCACATTTGGTGCAAGCTGTGGCCATGTGCACCTACTGCCTCCATTTTGCTTAGTGGCTCACACCTGAAACATGGCACAGCAGCGAGCAGGATGGGCAGTCAACTGCATGCAGGTTGAGTTGGTCAACCTTGTCTCCTCCATCCAGCCCAACACACCCCAACTGTCTGGGCAGGTGCCACTGCAGCAACCCCAGGTGGCTGTGTGGCAGGCCATTGTTGCCTCACTGTGGCAGCGCACAGGGGTGGCCCGGATGGGGAAGCAGTGTCAACACCACTACAGGGACCTGGCTTGGAGGGACCAAGAGCACCTCAGAAGGCTGGAGGCATGCGTCAGGCATGGGGCAGTGCCACAGCCAGGTGAGTAGGCCCACAGTGTATGTGTGCCCTGGTGCTGTACTGTGGTGTTGGCTAGGTTGCCTGACATGTCCTGTGGGGCAGTGTATTGCCATCATGTGCATCGTGGGGTGGCATTGCCCTCTGCCACTTGTCTTGCAGTACCACTGTGCAGGAAATGTCGGGCACAGGATCATCCTGTTGCACAGGGTGGGGGTGGTGGGCAGCTGCTGTGGTTGGTTACTGATGTGTACCTGTTTCTGTTCCATTCCCAGGGCCGGAGGACTGAAGAAGGGCAGCGATGGCAGGACACTAGGCTGCAGCAGCTCAGGGTGGCATAGTAACCCCCGCATTGGTGGGGCCACAGGGAGCAGGTAGGCACTGACATTGTCTGTCGCACCATCCATGGGGGATGGTGGGGCATGGGTGCGGGCATATACGCCTGTGCCGTGTGCTGTGGCAGCTGTGTGTGTCGCACTGTGTGTGGTGGCCGCTACTGTGGCGCATCCATTGAACATGTGTGCCAGCTGTTGGTGGGGTGGTTGTGCGCCCAGCTGCCACTGTTGTTGTTGTGGTGCTGCCAGAGCACTGTGCCATGTGACTGCCATGGTGCAGTTGGGTGGCCACTGTGCAGTGGGGACCACCACTGTGCACTGTTGTGGTGTGCCATGCTGCTGGCAAGCATTGGCCCACCCCCCGTGGGTGGCCTGTACGGGCCCTCTGGGAGGGTGTGGTCCCACTGCCCATTGTGCACTATGGATGGGCGTGGTTCATTGTGACATTGCACTGACTGCCTGTCCTGCCCCTTCCCCTAGGTGTCCAGCAGTGCCACAAGAGGCCGCTCTACTGCCAGCTCCTGTGACAGATTATCCTGAAAACCTTGACGACGATGGAGGTGGTGCTACAGGTCCAGCAGATGCTGTTAGCAGACAGGAGGCCATGACATCTGCAGGGGGCAGCAGGCTGTGGCCATCATTAGTTGAGCCCTGGTTTCCCCAGTTTCCCCAGCTGTACCTCCCCCTCCAGTTCCCCTTCCCACTGTACAGTCCCTGTGCCCTGTCCCCTCCCCTTGCTTTCCTACCTTTTCCCACCCGTTTGTTACTGGACATAGCTTTTTTCCAAAATATATATTTTTTGACTTACCTGCCTGTGTCAGTGTCTGCTTTGCGGGTGGCATGAGGAGCCATACTGCAATGGCCCAGTGCCTGTACATGTGGTGTGCATGTGCTGGGGCACGTATTGTGCTTCTGTGGATCACTGCTGTGTGCTGTGGTGTGTCCCACTGTGGTGGTGTCCCTCCCCTTGGTCAGTATCTGTGCCTTGGGCTGCCCATGGGGTGGCTGTCAGGGTTGTGTGGCAGGTGTGTGTTCTTGCCTACATGGTCCTGGGTGTGGCCTGCCTTGGTCTGGCTGTGCAGGGGGGAGCACACCCTGCAGCCTGCAGGGGCCCCCTTGGTGGCCCTCCATACACCATTGTCACCCCCTGTTGCCTACTATCTGTGCTGCTGTTGTGTTCTGGGTCGGGGGTCTGGGTGCCTGTGTGCACCCTGCTGTGCCCAGCAGGTGGTAGCCTCCTGTGGCCTGTCACTATGCTTCCCTGGCTCTGTCCCTGGGTCACCACTCTGTGCCATGCACCCCTTTGTTGCTCTGCTGCTCTGCTCCCACAGTTGCCCTGGGACATCTCTGTCTGCCCATGGCGCACCTGTGGTTACACCATGGTGCACCTCTGGTTGCACCATGGTGCATCCACGGTTGCACCATGGCTCAACTGTGCCATATTTGGCCAGGTTGCACTGGTGCAGTGCAGCCAGTGCAACCTCTGAATATGGATCCTGCTGTACCATGGCGTATCGGATCTGCGCTGCGCTAGACTTGCGCTTTCCTTTGGTGCATTTATGAATATCTGGGCCCTTGAATTTAAAATGCATATTGAGTGATTAAGCAAGCTATGTTACTCTGCTAACAAAATAATTTATTTGATTTAGATAATTATTTTAAGATCATAATACTAAAATATATACATCGTGTTTTAGAAATTAAATTGGACTCCCTAAAGAAGGGATATTTTCCGAAATGTAGGACATGACTTGTCTAGAAGATATATGAATAAAACATTTGAAATATCTGATTTATAAAATTGGGTGAATAGCATGTCAGTGACTAATACAAAGCAGGGGTGTGTGATATCAATGAGAGATCAATGAGAGATCTTGCAATTCCTATATTGTTATACTACTGATATACTAATATGTTGGTCTGATCATAGGAGACTCCATGATTTGGGGAGTTGATACCCATCTCCAGCCAGGGGTAATGGTCAGATGTCTCCCAGGTACATCAGCATGGAGAGACACTGACCGCATTGCTAAAATTGTTCACAAAGCAGGAGAAAACATTGATGTCCTGGTACACATAGGGACTAATGATCTCGCCAGCAGGTCGGTTGTGGAGACCAAGGAACACCTGACCAGGCTGGGTGACAAACTATCATCCATTTCATCCGACATCTCCTTCTCTGAGATCCTGCCAGTCTGGGAGAGGGGGGCAGATGGACGGAAGGTCAGAGAAGGGGAGATAGGGGAGGTAAACATGTGGCTCTAGGGCTGGTGCCAGAAAAAAGGACACATATTTTAGGGAACTGGCAACAGTTCTGGGAGAGAAAGTTCTTCATATTTGATGGACTGCATCTGACTATGGAGGAAGTCAGTGCATTGGGGCAGAAGTTTGATGTCTCTGCAGAATATTTAAACTAGGAAATGGGGAGAGGGGTGTAGCACCCCATACGTTGAATGGGAAGAACACCTCTCCCCCTCAGCTAGTGGTCAAACAGGGATTCTGCATATCTGCAGTTTATGTGCATCACCAGGTAAGAAAAACGGTCCATCTTCCCATACGACACACAGGGGAAATGCCAAACCTCACCAAACAACTAATACACCGAAATCTGGCCAATGGAAAATCACTACACAAATGCTCACAGCCTGGGAAATAAGATACCAGACCTACAGGCAATAATGTCAGAGGCTAAACTGGACATATTAGCAATTAGTGAGACATGGTTTACCAGTAAACACACTTGGGAAACTTCAGTACCTGGCTATGTACAGTTCAGAAGAGACCAAGGTGCAAAAAAGCGGGGGGGGATGGAGTGGCCCTGTATGTTAATGAAAATATCAAAGCTACAGAAATTCAGAATACACATAAGGAGCCAGAAGAACTGTGGGTCACCCTGGAAACAGAAAATGGGACAGCCATAAGAAATGGGGTTGTCTACAGGCCCCAAGACCAGAGGGAGGATATAGATACATTACTGTTAGAAGATATGCAAAACATGACATATAAAGGGGAGGTTCTGATAATGGGAGACTTCAACATGCCATATACAGATTGGACTATACCAGCAGGAACATCTGCCAGAACTAGACAATTGTAGATTCCTGCAGGGGGAGGGCCTCAAACAACTCATACAACAACCCACAAGAGGCAGAGCTATCCTAGATCTAGTACTGACTAACAGGGAAGGGATCACAGATCTCCAGGTAGAAGGTCACCTGGGGGCCAGTGACCATCACATGGTATGGTTCAATTTGGCCACTACATCTAATCATCCCATTCCAAGGCAAAAATATGGGACTTCAGAGGAGCTGACTTTTATAAGATGGCCAACAGAGTTAAGCTAGCCCTGGCAAAAAGAAACACAGGTGAGGGGGGTACAGGCAAAGTGGGCAAGCATTAAAGATGCAATACTTGAAGCAACATCCCATTGTGTGAGACAGAAAAGGAAGTGCAAAAGAAGAAGGAAACCACTTTGGTTCTCAAATACAGTAGCAGAAAAGGTCAGAGCCAAAAGGCTGGCCTTCAGGAAACATAAGGGAACACAGCGGGATAAAGACAGGGAGACATACCAAACTTCCCTAAGGGAAGTGGGGAAGGCACTAAGGCAGGCAAAGTCCCAAACTGAGGAAACACTATCATGAACAGTAAGAGAAGGTGACAAGACTTTCTATAGATACATTAGTGAAAGGAGAAAGTCCAGAGGGGGTATTGCTAAGCTCATAGGAGAAAAGGGGGCATGTGAGGAGGAGGACCCTGTGAAAGCATCTATCCTAAATAGATAATTTTGCTCAGTATTTACTGAAGATAAGGTAGGGCAGGGCCCACAGCTCAGCACCATGGACACAGGTGGGTGGGAGGGAGGTGGACACTACTCCCCTCACAAAAGAAGGGGTCCTACAAGAGCTCGCTAAGCTCAGGGTGGACAAGGCAATGGGACCTGATGGCATACATCCCAGGGTACTTAAGGAGCTAAGGGTGAAACTAGCACAGCCATTAGCAGAACTACTTAGTGAGTCTCTGAGCACAGGAGAGGTCCCAGAAGACTGGAGAAGGGCTCAAGTGATCCCTCTCCACAAGAGTAGTAGCAGGGAGGAGGCAGGGAGCTACTGACCAGTCAGTCTTACCTCAGTAGTGGGCAAGATTATGGAGGCACTCCTTAAGGAAAGGATAGTGCTGCACCTGGAATCCATAGGGATACAGGATCCAAGACAGCATGGGCTTACAAAAGGAAGGTCCTGTCAAACTAATCTCACACATTTATTTGACTGGGTAACCAGAGTGGTGGACCAAGGGGGAGCAGTTGATGTTGCCTACCTTGACTTCAGCAAAACTTTCAACACTGTTCCACATAGAAGATTGATAAATAAGCTGGGTAGGCTCAGGGAGGGTCAGAAGTTGGTCAACTGGGTGGCAAACTGGTTGACGGGCAGAAAACAGAGAGTGGTGGTAAATGGTATACAGTCAGAAGAAATGCACATCACAAGTGGGGTACCTCAGGGATCAGTCCTGGGGCCAGCCCTGTTCAATACCTTCATCAGAGACATTGCAGATGGACTGGAGGGTAAGATTTACCTGTTTGCAGATGACACCAAGATCTGCAACAGAGTAGATGATCCAGATGGGGTGGGCAGAATGAGACGAGATCTGGATAAACTAACAAAATGGTCAGAAGAGTGGCAACTGGGATTTAATGCAAAGAAGTGCAAGATCATGCACATAGGGAAGAGAAACCCTGAAGCCACCTATAGGCAGGGAGGGGAGTTGCTGGCAGTCACAAAGGAAGAAAGAGACTTGGGCATCATCATCACCGATGACCTGAAATCATCCAAGCAGACCTCTAAAGCAGTAGGTAAGGCTAGAGGGATGTTAGGGTGTATTAGTAGGGGTATCACAAGTTGGAAGAGGGAGGTAATCCCTCTTTACAAGACACTGGTTAGGCCCCATCTGGAGTACTGCATGCAGTACTGGAGGCCACACCTTCACAAGGACATTAACCAAATTGAGGCAGTTCAGAGAAGGGCAACCAGAATGGTGCAGGGACTGCATCAGAAGACATATGAGGACAGATTAACGGAGCTCAATATGTATACCCTTGAGCAAAGGAGGCAGAGATGATATGATCAAAACATTCAAACACCTTAGGGTATTAACAAGGTGAAAGAGTCTAACATGTTTAAATATAAGAAAAATAGCAGGACAAAAGGACACAGCATGAGATTAGAGGGAGGCCAATTAAGGGGGAATGTGAGGAAATTCTTTTTCACAGAAAGAGTGGTGGATGCATGGAACGGCCTACCTCAGGAAGTGGTGGCTATGAATACAGTGCAGGGCTTCAAACAGGCATGGCATAGGCATAAGGGAGCAATACAGATGAGTATGAATAGATAGGCCACTGACAGAGCAAAGGCCAATGGCACATTTATAAGGTAGAAAAACAAATGGGCAGACTGGATGGGCTTTGCGGTC
Source organism: Neoceratodus forsteri (assembly GCA_016271365.2). Lineage (NCBI taxonomy): Eukaryota > Metazoa > Chordata > Ceratodontiformes > Ceratodontidae > Neoceratodus > Neoceratodus forsteri. The sequence continues at coordinate 22,574,850 of JADMNL010000035.1, read as the reverse complement.
CTTATCTGCCGTCAACCTCTACGTTTCTATGTTTTTATGTTACTTTGCATTAGATAGGTTGTGGACAGTGAAGGTCATGCTAGGAAGCCTGTGCCCATCATTATATATTCTGTCAATTTCTTTATTTTCTAAGTCAGTGCAAAAATTGGGGTAGGAAGGTAGAATATGTTCTGCTATGTGGGTTGCGGATATGGGGTAGTTCTTCATCTTTAGGACTGTGTGGTATGGAGGATGGGAGATTGGGTGAATGTATGTATTTTCCCTAATTTTTGAGACCATATGGGAGGGAGTGTAGGAGATGGGGAGGTTCTGTAAATGGACTGGCAGTATGGGAAAGTAATTTTATTCTTGGGATCATGGAACACAGGAGGGGGTTGGGTGCTAGAAGGTGGGAAAGAAGTTTTACAATCTTTTTTTTACAGACACTGTATAGATTGTTTATCCATAGATTCCATGATATTTGGCAATGACCTCTGTGTATGAATTAAGGCAAAGCTTCACTGGAAAGACATGTTATCACTTGTCACAAAAAGTTTCTGTGGGGGCCTAATTTGCTGATAGTTCATCAGACCTTCACAAAAAGGTGGAATTTGCCACCTCACTACATCACCAGCTGTAACATTTTAGTTTGAAACATCCCAAGTATGAGGAAAAGAGTTAGCAGCCTGTTGTGTGTTCAGTTCCTCTTTTAAGTTCTTACTCACCTTTCTTTTTCAATCTTGACTGAAATCTGCACAGGTGTTCCTTCTTTGATGGCATTCAAAATAGTGGGAAGAGGCTCCAGCTTGTCTTTTGTGTGCTGTAGGCATTCAGTAAAAAAGAGAAAGGAATAATTCATGAAGCAGGAGGAAAAAATAAATGTAAATACCTCTGCAGATGAGTAATCTAATCTTCATGAGTATCACACAGAATGAGAAGAGACCAAAGCTTTGGTTTAACAAATATTTTAAGGGCCGGACCAGTGGGTATCTTATTTAGTATTTCTAAGATATTCTTCGATTCTGATTGGAAGTGAAACATTTACAACTCAAAACAGATCCAAGTGTTTATTGTTGGATTTGAAATAATTTCATTTTTCCTAAATGTGTAAACTGTTGCATTTTGAAGTGGTTATCCACTCCCACAGTAATATTTAAAATATAACATTTAAATATAATTAAGCTTTTTGGAAAGACAAGGCACATTTGTTTATTAAGTGCCCATCCTGTGCTCTGGGCACTGTACAAGTAGAATAAAACATTTAAAATACATTACACTGTAATGCAAGATAGGTCAGAAGATAGAATGCAGCAATGATTGAGAAACTATGCTGTCCTACAAATGTTTTAATAAAGTGTTCCCAAAGCCAAATTAAATAAGTGGCTTTTAACAAACAATTAAAAAGTTCCAATGAAAGAGACCCTCTAATTTCTACAGGAAGTGGGTTCCACAGAATGGGCACAGCAATACAAAAGACCCTGTCCCCAGTAGATTTTGGACAGGAGTATGAATCTATGAGAGCCCCACTTCAAAGGAATAAAGGGGATGGGAAGTTGTATCGAAGGTTTGGAGGTCTTTTAGGTACCCAGGGTCTAAATCGTGTGGGGCTTTGTATGTCACAAGGTTATCTTGAAGCTGATACACCACTTTACTGGCAGCCAATATATTTCCAAGGGAAATTGCATGACATACATGGAATGGGACATGCCAGCAATCAACAATACTGCTGAGTTCTGCATGAGCTTCAAGAGACACACCAGGCCAGCAGCTATCCCTAGGTAAAGAGCAAACAGGAGGTAATGAAAGCACGCACCAGTGTTTCCACATCAGTTGATGAAAGATGGGTTCAGAGCCAGGCAATATTATGAAGATGGTAAAAGCCATGGCGAACAGCACATGTCACCTCATATTCTAAAGTCAAGCTGCAATTCAGTATGATGCCCAGATTCCTTACCTTCTTGACAACTCATAGAGTAGTGCCATTTATGAATGACAACAAGGTACAATCCCTGTTTATTGCTGCCCTCCCATAACCCAGTCTCACCAGAAGCACCTCGGTCTTAGAAGAGTTTAGCTTGAGCTGGCTTGATGCCATCCAGTGCTGTATTTCTATAAGCCACTCATCCAGCACAGCCACCACATTGACTCCATCAGGTTCATGCAACAGAAAGATTTGGGCATCATCAGCATAGCAGTGAAAACCCCAAGCATACTGCCAGATGAACTCTTCCATTGGTAACATGTACATGTAAATAACATGGGGATTAAAAATCAACCCCTGAGGCACCCGACAGCAGAGAGCAGCAGCCTTCAAGATGTTACTGCCTCATGCCACCTGCTGCACTCTGCCAGACAGGTAGGACTCAAATCAACACAACCTTATGCCACTGAGTCCCACATAGTGATTCAAATGGACCAACAGCACCACATGATCCACTGACTTCCTAGTACTCTTCAGTTCAGTGGGGAGAACCCCTACCCTAAGTAAACAATCTCAGCAATAACTTGAACTAGAGTTGGTCAACAACTGGAAAGGAAGCTGGTAGGCTCTTGGTCTAACATACAGGGCGTATGGCACAGCCCAAGGACCACTCAAGAGATCTCCACAATCTGGAGTAGGTCAAACTCCACCCACAGAGACCTAGTGCTTACATTACATTGCACAAGAACACTGCCGGGCCATGACAGTCCTCCTGATGAGTCACAAACTCTGATGGAGGACACCTTGCGCAGGAAAAATTAATCAAACTCGTCACATTTCTCTGCTTAAAAAACTCTACCTGACTGTAGACAGGGAAGATTTAACAATCTGTAAACAGTGTTGAAGAGCTGAGTCAGTCTTTTTACCCTTCAGCCTTAATGCATTACAGGAACACTGTCTTCTTCATCGTGATCACTCACTGATACTCACTGTGGCTGTTATTCAGTGCCAGTTTGTCCTTCTGACCAGGCTCTATACTATGAATGCTCAAACCTCTGCTCCTTAGTCTTTATCCACATAAAGTCTGCACCAAAGCAGTATTGCCTAAAGCGGGACATTGAGGAGCAAACACTGTACTGTAGGGTGTGAGAGAGTCAAAGGCCACAGTAAGGGCTTTATTATAGCCCTCCATGTCTTTCTCCACACCTTCCAGGCATGCTGATACTGTACCCAAGATGTCCAGATAAGCCAGTAGTTCATCTGGTTCCTGATATCTCAAAAGTCTATATCTGACCATCTCTACAAGAGAAATTTGAAAATGTCAAGGCAAGGCAAAATTTATTTAAAAGACGCCCAGTCCCAGAGGCTCTGGACACCATACAACATTTTAAAATAAACATATAAAGATAATATACAATTTATACACAATAAAAATACAAAATCTGAAAAATCAGAAACATTACCATAAATATCAGTCTAAATCTCAAATGCTTTAGAAAAAAGAAAAGTCTTCAACTGGGCCTTAAAAGTGTCTACTGTGGGGGCTTCCCTGACCATGATTGGCAGAGAATTCCACAGAACAGGAGCTGCGGCACTAAATGCTCTATCGCCAGCAGATATCAACCTAGTTCTGGGAATGGCCAGGAAGCCACCACTAGAGGAACGAAGAGGGCATGAGGAGAGGGCAGGTAACAGAAGGTCTGACAGGTAACCAGGGCCCAGCCTGTGTAGGGCCTTATAGGTGAGAAGACCCACCTTAAAGAGGACTCTCCACCTGACTGGCAGCCAGTGCAGTTCGCATAAAACAGTGTAATATGACAAGACTTCTGCTGTCCAGTCAACAACCGGACAACTGCGTTCTGCACCAGCTGTAGTCTGTGGAGCGATCCTCCTGTGACCCCGAGATACAGTGCATTACAGTAATCAAGCCTTGATGTGACTAAGGCATGTAGCAAGGTAGGGAGGTCCAGAGGCGGAACAAGGGGCTTAATCCTGGCAATGTTTCTGAGATGGTAAAAACAGGTACGAACCATGGAGGATATTTGAGCCTCCATGGTTAAGTCCCTGTCCAGAATCACTCCCAGATTTCGCACTCAACACAGCTCATTAAGGAACGCGTTGGCACTGGGTCCAGTTCACAAAAGGTATGCTTCATATTGGTTGCTACCTCGATAACCTCACTAACCTCCACTGGTCTAAACTCTCCCCAACCAGACGGAGTGCACTCAGAACACATCAGGTGATCACTGCCAGCTATAACATTTCTGGCTGAGGAAGCCACCCTCCGGATCGAGGATACCCTGTCTGAAAAGAACCAAGCGAATTCCTCACAGTCTATGTTGGAAAAAACCCTCCCGGGCTGTAGACAGGCAGGATGTAAAAGCCTATCCACAGTCTGGAAGAGTGAGGCCGGCCGGTTCTTCCCGGTGGCAATCTCCCTAGACAGAAACATTGTCTTCTTATGGTTGGTTGCCTACTGATATGCACCATAATGGGCACGCAGGATCAGTTTATCCACCTCCAGACGGGATCTCCTCCAGCAGCGCTCCAATCTCCGACCCATCTTCTTCATCTCCCTGAGCTCACCATCAAACCATGGTGACCGCAGGCACGAAGTTCTGGGTCGTACACGGACGGCTGTGAGGGAGTTAATGGTGTCAGATAACACCCGATTATAGGCATCAACCCTGACAGCAACACCTCCCATGCATGCATCACCCACACTAGACAATTTTGCTGCTGCCAAAAAACCCTCAGGGGTCAAACCCCACAAAGGGCGACAGCTAATCATCTCGACAGGGGAAAGGCTTATGGCAGGAGCCCCAAGCGTGAACTACACCATGCAGTGATCAGACCAGAGGACCGGATTGATCCTGAGTTCACTAATCTCAAGTCCCAGTGAGAACACCAGGTCCAACATGTGGCCATCCTGGTGAGTTGATGCAGAAACAGCCTGCATCAGACCTAAGGAGGACATAATCTGAGAAAACTCATAGCTGTATCTATGATTCACGTCGTCAACCCAAACATTGAAATCCCTCAGAAAAACACATCTGGGGATTCCAATGTTCTGCCGGCAACTAAATCTGCTATCTCCTGCAGGAAATCTCCAATCGGCCCAGAAGGGCGACAAATTAGAAAGATCCTGCAGCCCACATCAGGTCCTCCATGGACAGCCACACATTCAAAAGAACCCGGAGTTCTCACCAGGTGCACAGTGAAGGTCAGGCTGGATCTAAAACAGATAGCTACACTGCCATCCCTGCGTTTCACTCTGGGGCAGTGCACTACGGTATACCCAGGAGGGACTGCAGCATCAAAAATCGGGCCTGCATCATCTCCCACCCAGGTTTCCGTAATACAAGCCAGATCGACCGAAGAAATCAAGGCAGCAATAACTGCTGTCTTATTTCTGATTGATCTGGCGTTACAGAGCACTGCCGTCAAGGAATTTGGGAGATTTGGGCATCCACACAAAGGAATTGTACAACGTAATGATCTGACCACCCAACAGTGTCAACCCTGCCCTTATTAATGTCAAGACTCATGTGCAGGCCAATTCTAAGGTATGGCTTTTCTGGTGTGTTCCAGTATTAGCCACCTGTATTACATACAGTGAAGCCATAAACTGGAGAAACTTTTGTCAAATCAGAGTCACCATCATTGACCCAGGTGTTGAAATTGCAGAGAACAAAAAAGCTGGGTGAGTCCTAATACTTCAAATAAATATAATAATCTCACCTTATTTTTATGATTTAGGACATTTGCATTAAAATGGGGTGTTTTATTGCAGTCTTATGTAGTAATATTTTAGTTTGGGGTCAAAATCGGAAGGGACTCTTAAAACTCATTACCTCCAATAGCTCCATATGCAGTCCGAACTATCCATTGTTTACCTGACACAAAATGGCCGCCCAGGAGGTAGTGAGTTAAGTTCCTCATGTCTGCTCCTCTGTATCACAAAGAGTAACAAAATGCAATAAGTGTGCCAAGCAGGAACCATCAATATATAGTATAAGGATTCCCAGCACACTCTACAACACAGGGGTAGCCAGCAGCTCCTTTGATAAGAGGACATTTTTCCTGGCTTACCTTACAGGTTTATATTGTTTTTGTATCCACTGTCTCTGGCAGTAAGCTGTTCTATAGGTTTATCACTCTGGGAAAAAAGGGACCTCCTAATGTTACCCCAAAATTTGTCATCCCTAGCTTCTGGACATCCATGAGTCCTGCTGCAGAACAATAGGTCAAATGACTCAAACTGTTTGCTCTGTTCAATACCCTTGAGTATGCTAAACACTGTTCCCTCCCACTCTTCTTTTCTCCAGGGTGAATATGTTAAGGGACTTCAATCTCTTCTGATAGCTTTCATTACCCATATCACTAATAATTTTCACGTCCCAGTGTTTCACCGTCTAGATCTAGAATGCATTGAATTCCTTGTTCTTACATATAGTGTGGGGTAGAGAGAAAGGCAGGAGAAGGACTGTAATGAAATTGGAACCATTGTGTATGATTACAACAAGTAACTGCAAGCACTTAATTGGGCACTTGAAGGCTGTAATCCAGAAAAGGCTGTCTGAGTTTATCTGTTATTTAGGTGTGAGTTTCTGAGTTGTACTCTTTGGCACAGTATGCAGAAAATATTCAACACTTTTTTTCTTGAGCGTAAATGCTAAGATTTTAAAAGTTTGATGTGGGTTTGTTGGCTTGGACTATAAGAAGGCGAAGCAGAGTTTGTGGGATAGTGGAGGCAGAAGGAGAAGTACTGTGTTTAAATTAGAGCCATAATGTTGGTTATAACATGTGACTCCAAGCAGCCAATGTAATGCCCCAAAGTTGGGGGCACTACAGAAAAAGAAAAGGCAATATGAAAGAATAAAGGTTTACAGGTGCCCAGGGTGCCCTGTTGTTGTGTGGGCTAGCAGGGAATAATAAAAAGGGGTCTCTATGAATAAATTCCCCTCCCTATAGTGGGGAAACACTAGTGAAAAAAGGTAGAAAAAGTGCCCAGTGAACTAAATACTTGTCAAAAAACAGATTTAATATGCAACATCTGCAACAATGGCTTGGATGGAATGCTGTGCTGATCTACTCATGCACAGCATTCAAATCCAAGCACTCTAGAACTAGAAGCTGAGTTTTTAATTTTTAAACTTCAGTTGGGGAGATGTGGCTAGTTGTGGAGAGGAGAGGACACAGCAAGTTAAGGGGAACAAGGTAAGGGCTTACCTGATGGGTTGAAGCCGTTCCTCGAGGACTTGTCTATGTGCGTGCTTTGTCTCCAGCTAGTGAAGCTGTCCTGTAGCTGCTATGCAGTCTGCGGTGCCATTGGGTACCAGAAAGTAAAGTCTTGCTGCGTGGCTGTAGGGCTTAGTGCCCTGTTCATTCATTTTTTTATTTAATTAGTCCCTGTCAGCTGCATAAAAAGAGCTGCATCATCAGTGCCATCAGCCTTCCTGAGGCCCCCTGTTGTCTTCCGAGTTGCCTGAACTCTCTCTCTGCAAAGAAACATCTCCCACCTCCCGATTCAGCTCCTTGCCTCCCCATCTGAGTGGTGAGTCAGCAGCAGCACGTCCGATGGTGCTGACCGCCACTAACAGCATCCAAAGTATTTGTTTATTTATTTTCAAGTTAAGCGCTAGGCACCATAGGAGACGGCCGAGCGCCGTGGAGAGGCAGACCACTAGGGCTCTGATTTAGTATTTAAATTCATGGGGCTAGCAATACCCACGGGGAGGGGTCAGGACTAAGAGGCCCAATGAGGAAGTTCCTGAATATTCATAGAGGGGCAGAGAGAAGGCAGGGCAGCCCAAGGTGAGTGACAAGACCCTGATCAGGCCTAGTCCTTAAAGGGGCAACCTCAGCAAAGGCTCTATTGAATTCAAAGGGGCACGTCAGGCCCAGTTGTTAGATGGGCAACCAGGCCCAGTAGACAGAGGGCAGTCAGGCCCAGTAGTAAGTAGGGCAACCAGGCCCAATATAAAAAGGGCAGCCAAACACAGTGTTTAAGAGGGCAACTAGGCCCAGTGCCATAAATAACTTCCAGTCCCAGTTCTAGAGGGGTTCAGTAAAATAAGGCCAGGGAAAGAGGGTAATCACACCAAAGTGCTTAGGGGTAGCCAGATCCAATAAAGATAGACCCTAAGAGGAAAAAAGGGCCCAACTAAGGGGTGCTTAGCACACAATGTATTATAAAATGACTGTTAGCTAATGTACTGTTTCTACAAAATGTTTATTCTTCAAGCATCCAACGTGTTGTGTTGTTTGCAAAAAGCACAGAGACTGTATTGTGATACATTAGGATTGTGGTTATTTATCCCTGTAAGAGAACAATTGCCCCAGATTGTTGCAATTCGCCTCTGCTCCAGGCAAATTGCCCCTGCACGTGAACAGCTGCCCGGATTGTTGCAATTTGCCCCTGCTCTAGCAGATTGCCCCTGTAACTGAACAGTTGCCCTGGATTGCTGCAATTTGCCCCTGCTCCAGATAAATTGCCCTGGCAATTAGTGTGTTCCTGTGTACAGTGCTAACAGAAGTACCAGTGTGCAGTATCAAGTCTGTGGACTCAATCTTCAGCAGCCATCAACTATTCACCTCAGCAGTCTTCAGCCAGCAGAAAATGTCAGCATCTTCTTGCCCTATCATCTGCCGTAAGCCAAAATCAACATCCCTTGGAGAGTCGCGGCTGCCAGCTCCTGGTCAGCTTGGAAGTGAGATGACTGGAAGAAGCCTCACCCGTCATTCCCAGATGCTCGCTGAAAGTCGAGTCCATTATGGCCAAGCTGTGTTCGCGGCAACAGGTTTCTTATTTTGTTCTGAACCTTGTGAAATCCAGATCTTCATCTTCCAGCTTTTCTTCCTGCTTGTTCCATCCTGCACCACTTGTGCAATCCTCTGGGATACAGTTCAGCTTTGGTGATCCTCCAAGAGGATCCATCACCGAAGCAGCTCAGCAGTTGGTGTCTTCAACTTTGGCAATCCTCTGAGTGGATTCATCGCCATGTCTGGTGTTTCATCTTTGGCAGCCCTGGTCAAGGGTTGCTGCCAGAAAAACCCACAGCAGTGTCTTCTTCATCCTTGACAGCCCTGGTCGAGGGTTGGTGCCAGGGAGACAGCAGCAGATTCTTCTCTTGTGGCAATCCTGCAGGTGGATTCCTTGCCATGTTCTGTGTTCTTCATCCTTGGCAGCACTGGTCACAGGTTTGTGCCAGGGAATAGCTTGGACCAGTTCAATCAGTTTGTGCCCTGATGTTCCAGCAACTCTAGAGAGTGAGTTGGCTGAAGACTACAGTCTAGTTCCAGTCTCTCTATTTCCCTTGCAACTTAACCAAATCTGATCCCACATCTGGGCTGGTATTCTGTCATCTGAAATAAATCTGAAATAAATTTGTTAATCTGGTTCTTAGCAAGTACCAAGAAATCCACAAAAAGATTTATCCCAAAACATGACTGTAAAACTTCCTGATACAAAATTTTTCTTGGAAGTTTTAACACTAATGCGTAGCTAATTCCTCAATGTTTAATTTTATCAAAAACTTCCTCCCGTTGATTCTCTAACCTAGGGCAATGTTTATTTTTATGAATTAACTCATTATGTTGCCATTCCTTTAATATCCCCTTTAATTTCTGTACTCCCCAGGCTCCCCAAATTTGTAAGCATCCTTTCATAAGGGGCAAAATGTTAGCATATAAGAAAACCATAAAGAAAAACAAAATTGGATTAGGCATCCCTATTCCCCCTTCTTTAATATCCATATACAATACATTCCTTTTAATTGGATTCAGCCTGCTACCCCAAAAACAACTAAAAAAACAACCCAAATTTTAACTTCTAAACCCTTAGGGAGAGGGAAAATCATACCAATAAATAAGAAAATTGAAATCAAAAATATTTTGATATAGTAAGTTATTTTCTTTTTAGAGACTTTCCACTTATTCCATTGTAGTACTTTAGCAGTCCCCATTTGCAATGCTATTTCCCAATTATACCAAGCCATATCTGTTCCACCAAAGTAAATCCCTAAGATTTTGCACAGTGTTCTGGCTAACGAAATGTCCCCAAAAGTTTCAGGGCCTGATGGAAACCCATTGAGTTTTAAAATTTTGTTTTCCCCAAATTGACATGCCGCTGTTTCTTTCCCCAATCCCTGTATTAAATTACATGCTTTAATTAAAGAGTTTTCATTTTTTAAAATTAAACATAAATCATCTGCGTATGCTATTATTTTATATACTGGTAAATCATTTGCTAAAATGCTACAAATTTTAGGAGACTTCTGAAGTATGAGTAATAATGGGTCTATAGCAAATCCATATAATAGGGGGCTCAGGGGGCAACCCTGTCTCACTCCCTGGTAAATCCCTATCTTTTTCCCTAATCTACCATTTTCATAAGTTCTAACATATACCAGACTATAACACAATTGAAGCCATTGTACAAACTCTTCAGGGGTTCCATAAAATCTAAGACATTCCCAAAGTTATTGATTTGAAACTTTATCAAAAGCTTTGGATTGATCTAAATTGGTTATATAACCTTCTAAGATTGAAGAAGAAGAAGAAGAAGAAGAAGAAGAATCAGTATTTATATAGCGCTTTTTCATACATCCAAAGCGCTTTACAAGCAATGCTAGACTGGTAGTGAAGTGACTGAATGTGTGGTGGCAGCCATATAGCACATCATCACCCACACACAGCCTGGATAATTGCATGAACCGGTTTATGGGAAGGGGAATGTTGGCCAGGACACCGGGAATGTTCCCTACTCTTTGTGAAGAGTGCCCTGGGTTCTTTTACTTCCACCTGGACACCCACCAAGACAACACCAGGATGGGTAGAAGGGACCTCGGTTTAACGTCTCATCTGAAGGACGGCACAACCCAGCAGTACAGCACCCCCCAATACTGCACTCAGATGCCAGCGATTTTTAGGTGCAAGTCCAATCCCGGTGTGGGACGAGAACCCACAACCTTCTGGTCCAGAGGCGGATGTGCTACCAACTGAGCCACGCTGAACCCCATTCTGTCCCACACCTTTCTCTACTAGATATTTCAAAAAAATCAGAGCGACAAACAGTCGCCGGCCAGGTACTGAGCAAAACTGGGTGGGGAGTAACAATTCTGACATGACAGAAGCCAGTTGGTTCTCTTACAGTTTTGCAACTAATTTAAAATCTACATTTAACAATGTGATCGGGTACCAGTTATTAATATCACTATGCATACCGGATTTGAATAATCAATCAATCAAGTCTTTATTTAACCAGGCGTTCATCATTGAGCAGAAGCTCATTTGCAAGATGGACCTGGGTGAACGATTGAATATACAGGTCAACATAGGTATTTACAAGGCAATACAGATAATACTCTTTACAGAGAGGAAGAAAAAGAAGTTCATATGTACATAGAATTATACAGATATTGTACAGATTACACGGTATTTACATATGTAGAAGTGTCTATAGGAAGATAAAGCAGGTTATCTAAGGTTGTAGGAGGAAGTAACAGAAGAAAAAAAATTAAAATATACACCAGGTAACAAACCTTCATACATCTGAGTAGGTAGTATATGATTCAACAAAAAATAATTAAATAACTGTACCATTACTGTAGGCATAATTGACCATACCAACTTATAGAATTCACCAGGTAAACCATCTGACCTAGGAGAAATTTTTGTTTTTAAACCCACTATTGCTTTTTCTATTTCCTGTGTTGAAAAATATTTTAATATATCCTTTGCTTGTTTAACATCTAGTTGAGGAGGTGTTGCTAGTTCTAACATTAGGTTCACTTTCTCCTTATTCCCACTTGAGGATCTAAAAGTTGATTCAATATGATTTTCTAATTGCAACATAATTTCCTCGTTACTCTGTACTTCAAGGCCTCCATCAGTTAACAGAAAGGGAATCATTTTCTTCTATCTACTCTCTTGACTGGCAAGATATGGGTTCACCTGGGCAGCTGTACCCTGAGTACCAAAGGATTGTTCCTTTATCAGAGAAAGCAGTCTATTACATTGAAATTGACACATTTTCTCCCTTACTATTTCTAATTCAGATGATAGATCTTCTTTCCTTTCACACTGATGGGAAAGTAAATCTTCAAAGACTGTCCTTAACCTTAAATATTCTTTATAAGAAGACTGTACTTTTGTTTTACCTAAGATTTGAAAAAAAAAAAACCCTATCATACAGTCTTTAAAGTCCTCCCACGAACGCCTGATACTGTCATAAAATGCCAATGTTGTTAGTTTGTCATTAATAATAATTGTTATCTGTTGAATTACTTCTATGTCCTGTAAAATAGAGATGTTTAGTCTCCAAACACCTCGACCTGCTTCTCTAAGTAATGGTTTAAATATCTGAAAGCCAATTAAACAGTGGTCAGAAGTTTCTATTGGGGTTGTTTCCACCTTTGCTAAGGGAATTTGTTGTTTAATAAAAAATGAAATCAATTCGGGAGGATAATTGACCCTTATAGAAAGTCGGACGAGCCTTCCCTCTAGGGCCTACACAAACATCCTGCAGTCCTGCTATTTTAACCATTGTTTTAAGCATAGTTTTATCGCAATATTGTTTTCCAGGTGTACACTTTTCTTGTAGATTTATATTAAAATCCCCTCCCCAAATCACCTGCCTACTTGTATGTAAGTAAGGCTGTATTTTTTTCAACAAGGAAACTCATAATGCTTTAGTTTGGGGTCCATAAATGTTAATTAATCTGCACGATACTGAGTTCAAGATTACATCTAAAATAAGTGCTCAACCAGGTTCTAGGCCCACCAGTCTTAAGATGTGGACTGCGGATGTCAAAAAACAAAATCCCACCCCACAACAAGTTTCTGTCCCTATTGACCATTGGGAAATACCCCATTTCCAGTCCTCAGAGACCCGCTCTATTTCACTCAGAGAGTGCAATCTAGTGTCTTGCAAAAAATACACATCAAAATTTAGATGTTGTAGAATACCATAAGTAGCTCATCATTTTGTATTGGATTTTATGCTGTTCACATTTAGACTAGCTACTCTCAAATTGGTGGGTTCAGGGAGGAGGTTTTAGGGTTTTTCCACTCAAGCATGTCACCCACTTCTGTGGTTTCCTATTTGGTAGGGTCACTGGACAACTTGAATTTTCTATTAGGCATAAGTCAGTCTCTCTTATAGAATCCTCAATACCAGTGGTTTTGGTTTCCATTGGTTGGGCCATTTCTACCTCGTCTCCCCATGTAGAAAGAACTCCATACCTGGTACTTAAGGGGAGTGGAGATAGGGGGGCTTCTTGAGGGAAGGGTAGTATATTCTCGGCCTGCATGGAATTCCTTATCCTCTCCTCAACCTGTGGCCTTTGAAATATCTCCTCTTGAGATACTCCTATCATTTTCCCCTGTTTCCATTCAATAACAGTTTGAATTAAACCTCTCTGAGGTGGAGAGCTTTGGGGGTGTGGTAAACAGAGTCTCCTCTTCCCCTCTGTTTCCTTCTATAGGTGTACATTCTCTGGGTGTTACTAAGGTCTCTATAGCAATTTCTTGTCTAGGCATTGGAGGGGCCTGAAAACTTGTCTCTCCACTGCTTCCCCTCCCCCCACCTCTACCCTTCCATCTTCCAGATTGAGAAGTTTCCATGGGGTTAAAAGGTTTCCAGACCTGAACTAGAAAAAATTCATGATCAGAAACTTCATCTGAGCTATTTTCTGCCCATGGGCATTCTGAAAAAGAATAGCCATTGTCCCCACACAGATTACAAGTTGGAGGGGCCTGGCACCTATTTGCCGAATGTCCTAACATCCCACAGTGAAAACACTTAACTTGATTTATTTATTTATTTAGTTTTTGTTGACTGGGTAAGTGCACTAGACAAATCCTGCCTATTTTCAGGCACGACCCAGGGGAGGGGGATATAGATGAATGCAAACTGACCTTGAACCAGATTAAGCTGTTAGTGGTATTTTTAGTGAATGAGGGAAATTTGGCCAGGACACCGGGGAAATTCCCCTGCTCTTTTCGATAAGTGCCATGGGATCTTTAACATCCACCTGAACTACCACCAATCCAGGCAGATGGGACCTCGGTTTAACGTCTCATCTGAAAGACGGCACCTCAGAAGTGCAGCACTCCTCTCATGCTGCACTACAGTGTCAGTACTGGGATATTAACCCAAGTGCCAGATGTGGGAACTGAACCCACAGCCCTCTGATTTCCCAGCCTCAGAAGCGAGTGTGCTACCTACTGAGCCACTGACACTGCTCATCATGCTTGATCACAGTCATTGCTCAGATGTTGTAATGAGCCACACTTAAAACAGCTTTTGGGTTGCCCTGCATAAAATAAAATCCCCCTATCTCTCCCTAAATAGAAATCATTCTGTGTAAGCTGCACCCTTATTGTCAATCCTCCTGTCCAGAATCCATTTTTGTCCATGATAGGTTTGGGTTTGTCAGATACAGTACATTGTTTTTCTAACCAGAACAAAATATTGCTAATATTAACCCCTTCATTTCTAAACAGGAGGGTAACCGTTTTGATAGTAGGTTTTGTTATAGGGGTAGCCATAAAGTCTTTCCAAATATCTGTATCTTTTAGTTCGCAATATAGTCGCCAAAATTTATCTAATGCATTCATGGTACAAAAACTAATATCATAGGTTTTGTACCCTGGTGCCTGTATAAACTCATATATTTCTGCAGGGGAATACCCCAAAGAGTAAATAATGAGGGATTTACTCACCCATAGTCTGTCCAGAGGTATTAATGCAAGACTTTTGTATTGTAAGTGCACTAAATACCTTCTTTTTGCTGCCTTAGCTAGTTTCCTGAAGAGTCCCGCATAGGATTGTTTCCCCCGGACCTCCTCCGCTTGTATTGGTGTCTTTTTCTCCTTAGTGCTCTTGCTTCCTTCTGTTAGCAGTTCTGATTGTTCTAAATTCCTGCATGGTCCATCCTTTTCAATTAAAGCCAGGTTTTGTGCGGTAGGAGTGAGAGGCAAACTGTCGGTGGGTGTGTCCACAGCATCTGGCATAGTTGTAGCCTCTTTTTTATCCTGCGCTGAAGCAGTAAGTAGAACCTGGGCCTTAACTAAAAAAACCACAAGTTGTGGGCAAGTCTTCAGAGTTACACTCATGCCCTTCTCTCCCAGCTTCATTGATGGGCTCCGTTGTCCCTGGTATCGGAATCGCTGTATCAGGAATCCATATTTCATTTTGCAAGGTCCAACCTGCCTCACGAAAGGCTCCTCCTGGGGTCCATTCATCCGAAGAGCTGCTGAAAATCGCTTCTCCCTTATCATTCTGCACAGGGACCAAATTCCTCTCATATTTATTCAATAGTCCAGGGATTTCTTTTGTAGCCAAAGAAATAAGTAAGCGTTTATTCCCCTTCTTGGATAGGGCTTACCGTGGATCTTTTCCGTTTAATTCTTTCTTCTATCAGTTGCAATTCTTTTTAACGAAAGTCACTTTCTACTGCTGATAGCATTTCAGTTAAATGCTTTTTCTTCTCAATTTGTTGTTCTTGTAGGATTAAATCTTCATCCATCTCAGGTTGTTCTAACACAAATTCATTTTGCCCATTTAAATCCATTGGTAAATGTTGCATGTCTAATCCTTGAACTTGTCTAGTACTAGGTCCACCCTCAGGACCTGGAGCTATTATGATGAGTCCATCCTGTTCCTTGTCCAAGCCTGGACTGGAGTCCTCCATCCCTTCTGCAGTGCAACAGCGCCCACTGCAGTCAGAGAGTAGGGGAATTTCCCCGGTGTCCTGGCTAAATGTCTCTCACTCACTGAGAATACCACCAACAGCTTAATCTGGTTCAAGGTCAGTTGGCATTTATCTGTATTCCACCCCCCCGGTCGTGCCTGAAAATAGGCAAAACTTGTCTAGTGCACTTACCCAATCAACAAAAACTAAATAAATAAAAATTAGGGTGATAAAAAAAGCAAAATCTGGAGCAGAATTTGGAATTGCATAAGGAGTCAATGGAGTTGACAAGGCCTTTTTGTCTGTACATCATGGAGAAGTGGAACAAGAAAATGATTTGCCAAGTTATAACAAGGTGAGAGATGGATGGAGGGTAATACAGGCAGGTTGACATACTGTGCTAAATAAATGCTTCTGACTGCTATTTGCAATGGAGCAAGACTGACCACTAACAGAGTGTTGGCTCTTCCAAGAGCTGGAAGAAGGATCACAAATTAACATGGGAAAAATGTCAATTGAGAGGGTACTGTACTTAAGGGACTGTTATCCCTGGAGGATGATGTAGCACTGGTACCAGAGGAGTGCACCACAGCATGCTTAAAGAGGCAGCACAAGCACTTGCACAACCTCTGACTGATTTCTTCAGCAGCTTTCTGGAGAAGATGATGTGCCAGTTGACTGGAGTGTGGCTGACATAATGCCCATATGCAGGAGTGGAGGGAAGGATGAATGACTTGTCAGTCTGACCTTAATAGTGGACAAACTACTGGAATCCATAATTAAGGAAAGACTAATAGAGTTCCTTGAAGCAAAGGGATGTGATATAAGAGACAACCGGAGTTTTTGGCAGGAATATTATGCCAAGCAAATCTGATTTATTTCTTCATGAGACTAGCAAGACTGGTAGACCCATTTTAAGAGAAACTTCATTAAAGGGTTGGTGACACATTCAGGAGGACTTTATCAAAACCTAAAATTTAGACACAGTTCAGCTTTTATTTCCCATAAGTGCTGTATTCCTCCTCCCCATTATTTATTACTGAGGTCATCTGTATGAAGTCAAGATCTTTGGTCCTGAAGTGTTGGCCTATTCCTGCTGCTTTCTCCCTACCTGAAGTCACAGAGCACTGCCTATGATATCACAGTTTCTCCCATGGCAACAGATTGTGATGTCACAACAGAGGATTACGACTTGAAGTAGGGAGTAAGCAGCAGAGGCAGATTGATCCTAAAGAAACTCTAAGGGATAAAGATCATATAGTCATGCAAATTTTCTTAGTAATAAATAATGGGGAGAAAAAATATATAAACTATAAATGGAACGCAGACAGAATTGTACCTAATTATTATGCTTTTTAAAGTTTTCTCTGATGCATCAATAGCTCTTCAAGTTTGCTTACAAAGGCTAGAGTGACCCTAGAAACAAGAGCAAAGTTTTAATAATTCTTAGAGACAACCTTATACAGTATTAAGATGTGTTACTTAATCAGCTTGTTTTTGGATAGGATTCTGGGGCAGAGAACCGCTGTATTTTAAAAAAATATATAATATATTTAAATGAGTTAATTGAGAATTGTATTTTGAGATGTTCAGAGTGATGAACTGTATATTGCTAATTAACTGACACCCATGTATTAGATGCATGACTGATTCACTTAAAGTCATATTCCTGATGAAGTAGCTAAGTGGCTATGAAATGTTGAATGTTTACATTACAAGGTTTCATAATGAATTTAAAGATCGCGTGAGTGAGGTAGTCTCAGTTGGTGTTCTTTTGAAGATTTTCAAATGGGAAACTGGCTCCTCTTGGGTGAACGTTGTCCTTTTATTTTCCAGGTTCTGAGTCCCAGTCCCAGTCCCAGTCCCAAGGGTTCTTTTGTTGTTTTACTTTCTTTAACAGACTGACAAAGACTGTTGATAAGAGTCAGGTGGACCCTACACAGGGGACTTGTTAAGAAACTGAGAGGCATAGGGGTTGGAGGCAAACTAACACAATTGTTCAAGAACTAACTGTGAAGGAGGAAAGAAAGAATTAAGGAGAACATTCAGGAGTAAGAGACTTAAACTGGTACCACAGTGGTCAGGCCTTAGACTGGCACTGTTTAACATCTTTATCTGCAATACAGTATAGGGAATATAGAGTAAAATCTCCCACTTTACTGACAACACTAACCTCTATGACAGAGTGGACAGTGAAAGAAAATGTCAGAGAAATGAAGGAGGATTTGGATAGGTTAGAAAGATGGTCCAGGGTGTGTTAATGTGGGTTCAATGCAAAAAGTGAAAAGTCAAGTATGTAGGTACTGTATCTGAAACCCAGAGGCTGTGTACAGGATGGGGTAGGGTATACGTAGCATGAATGTAGGCGTAATTATATCTGAAAGGTTAAAGTTCAACTGTGAATTGCATTAAAGTAGAGAGGAAAGCAAATAAGGATCTAGGGCGCATATGCAGGGGATTTAGGGGCAGAAAATTAAGGTTACACTTTCCCAGTACAGATCCCTGATGAGGCCACATCTGGACTACTATATACAGTTGTGGAATCCACATCTCAAAAAGGACACAGCCAAGCTAGAATTGGTTCAGATAAGATTAACAATAATGATTCAGAGAGATTTCTCTGTGAAGCAAGATTCATGAGGCTTTTTGGAACAGATACACGTGGGCTGAACAAAAATATAAGCATCCTCACATTATCAGACCCCAAACTGAGTTTTGACAATCAGTTAATCAATCAATCAATCAATCAAACTTTATTTAACCAGACCATTACATCATTGAGCAAGCTCATTTTCAGGATGGTCCTGGACATAAAAGGACAAATTTGTTTACAATACACAACAGTACATAATACAGCATATACTAATACATGGAGTAACTGGATACACAATCAGCACAAACTATAATAACACATGGATGGCAAGTACTAAAACATAACATTTAGAGTGTGGCCTATATTAGTAAAGATTTGTAGAGTACAAAGGGGGAGAGAAAGGAGGGAGGGACAGGGGTGGGCAAATGAGGAAGTGTAACAGACAGATAGGGGCCTGTTTGTAGTTCTGGGCTTTACCATTTATCAATTGATTGATTGATTGATTGACTGACTGATTGAATGATTGATTTCTATATTGAGAAACTGATTGATAGATTGATTTAGTTATATATTTATTTTAATCTTCTTTTGTTGCTGAGACATAATTGACCTAAAAGAGACACTTATGCAGACAGGGCTTAACTAACTTTCTGAAATGGCAGCGTTACGCATCCTGCATACTTAAGGTATCTTTTTTCACCTATTGCTCCTTTTGTTATGGTATTACTTTGATGAAGCTCCACATTTGCAAGTCTGATTTCTCATCTTTTAATGACATGAGGCCAACCTCCTGGTAGTTATGTGTACTTAACATAGAAACATATAATTTGATGGCAGATAGGGACCGCTTGGCCCACCCAGTCTTCCTATTTCCCTACCTAATGAATAAGCTGCAGATCCTAGTTAACCAACAGCCTACTTCTTCCTACCCTACCCCCTAGAATTGCCTTATGGCTGTCCCATGCATGCTTGAATTTCACCACTGTTTTTGACTCCACAACCTCCTCCGGAAGGCCATTCCATGCATCTACAACCTCTCATAGAAACATAGAAACATAGAAACATAGACTTTGATGGCAGATAAGGACCGCTAGGCCCATCTAGTCTGCCCATTTCCCTACCTACAGGATAGTCGCAGATCCTAGTTAACCAACAGCCTATTTCTTCCTACCCCCCCACAAGAATTGCCTTATGTCTGTCCCATGCATTCTTGAATTCTCCCACTGTTTTAGACCCCACAACCTCCTCAGGAAGGCTGTTCCATGCATCCATTACCTCTCTGTGAAATAATACTTCTACATTGCCCCTGAACCGCCCCTCCTTCTATCTTTTAAATTGTGTCCCTTGTTCTTGCAAGTCTCTTTTTCTGAAAGATGCTACCCTCTTGGACTTTGTTGATTCCACTGAGGTACTTAAAATTTTCTATCATGTCCCCCCTCTCCCTTCTTTCCTCAAGGGTATACATATTAAGCTCCTTTAGTCTCTCCTCATACGGCTTCTCTTGCAGACCCTGCACCATTTTAGTTGCCCTCCTCTGGACTGCCTCTATCCTGTCTATGTCCTTGTGGAGATGGGGTCTCCAGAACTGGACACAGTACTCCAGATGGGGTCTCACCAACTGTCTGTACAGAGGGATAACAACTTCCTGTTTTCTGCTGATGATGCCTCTCCCTATACATCCCAGTATACCCCCAGCCCTCCCTACTGCCTTCTCACATTGCTTGCTAACCTTAAGGTCATCTGATATGATTATCCCCACGTCCCTTTCCTTTTTTGTTGTTGTTACTACCTCCCCACCCATTGTGTATTCTTCCCCTGGGTTCTTGTTTCCCAGGTGCATTATTTTGCACTTCTTTGCATTGAATCCTAGCTGCCATACTTCTGACCATTCCTCCAACCTTGCCAAATCCTTTTCATCCTTTCCACGCCTCCTTGTGTATCAACCATGTTGCAGATCTTTGTGTCATCTGCAAAAGGCATACTTTTCCTTCCAGTCCCTCTGCAATGTCACTGATGAAGACATTAAAAGGACTGGACCCAATACTGAACCCTGCGGTACTCCACTAGTAACCCCCTTTCTTCAAGTGAGACTCCATTTACAATTACCTTCTGTGTCCTGTTGTCCAGCCAGTGTTTTACCAGGCTACCACCCTGGGTCCCACTCCCAGGCTGGTTAATTTGACTATTCATCTTTGTGTGGGACTGTGTCAAATGCCTTGCTAAAGTCTAGGTAGGCCATGTCACAGTCCCTCCTGGTCTACTACTTTGGTCACCCAGTCAAAGAAATCTATTAGATTCGTCTGACATGACCTTCCGCTGTGAACCCATGCTGCCTTGGGTCCTGTGCTCCACTGGCCTCTAGGTACTCGACTATTCTTTCCTTCAGAGTGACTCCATCACTTTCCCTACCACAGAGGTCAGACTGACAGGTCTGTAGTTTCCTGCCTCTGTCTTGGACCCACTTTGTGAAGGGAATCACATCCACCTTCCTCCAGTCCTCGGGTACCACACCATCCTCCCATGATTTATTAAAAGAGTAGCCAGTGGTTTCACTAGTTCCTCTCTTAATTCTTTTAGAATTCTGGGGTGAATTCCATCAGGACCCATTGCTTTGTCCACCTTCAGTTTTAGGAGTTCTTGCAGAACCCTTTCTTCTGTGAAAGGACTGGGATCGACCCCCCTATCAAGAGTGCTTCTGTTAATTGGATTAGGCACTTCCCCCTCCTCTTTCATGAATACGGAGCAAAAATATTCATTCAGTATTCCTGCTTTTTCACTGAACCCCTCTGCCCACCCACCGTTCATGCTATTCAGCCTCACTATCCCTTCCTTTGTCTTTCTACACTCGCTGATGTACCTATAAAAGGTTTTATCCTCCTTCTTAACTGAGTTGGCTATCTTTTCCTCAGTTTGGGCCTTTGCTATTCTGACTTCCCTCCCTGCTTCCTTTGGCCTTAACTGGTACAGCTCTCTGTCCTGCTCCTTCTGTGTTTCCTTATACTTCTTGAATGCTGTCTTTTTCTTCCTGACTTTCACAGCCACCTCTTTTGAGAACCATAGTGGCTTTTTCTTTCATTTTGATTTGTTTATTTGCTTCACACAAAGGCTTGTTGCCTCTGTGATGGCAATTTTGATAATTCCCCATTGTTGCTCCTCACCTCCTTCTAGCCTGTTTGCTAGTACTTTTCTGAGGCACTCTCCCATCTTGCCAAAGTCAGCTCTCCTAAAGTCCAGTACCCTCACTTTTGTATGACTTGACTGTGTAGCTGAGTTTAACGTGAACCACATTGTTTGATGGTCACTTGTCCCCAGATGGCAACCCACTTCTAGATCTGAGATCCTCTCCTGCCCCCATTTGAGTACGAGGTCTAAGATTGCTCCCTCATGAGTGGGTTCTGAAACTAGCTGTCTAATGCCTGCCACCTGTAGGGCATCAAGAATGGCCCTGCTCTTGGATGTGGCTGCAGCAAATGTGCTCCAGTTAACATCTGGCATATTCAGGTCTCCCATCAACAGTATCTCCCCTTTCTCTGCCATTCTAAGAATGCCTTCGATCATATCCTTGTCCATTCCTTCCCCCTGACATGGGAGTCTGTACACAACCCCTGTGTGGATTGTGGTGCCCTTTCCAGTCTCCAAGGTGACCCACAGTGCCTCCTCTCCTCCTGTTTACTCTTTTGTTCAGTTGCTTTTATCCCTTCCTTTACATAGAGAGCTACTCCTCCCCTCCTCTCCCTGCCTGTCTCTCCTGTAGGTTATGTACCTGGTATGTTAACATCCCAGTCATGGTTCTCTGTGTACCATGTTTCTGTGACTCTTTCGATATCCAGGCATCCCTCTTCCATTAAGGCCATCAGCTCAGGGAGCTTGTTGCCCAGACTACGGGCATTGGTACTCATTACCCTCCATTTCCTGATGGCCTTACTCCCTTTTGCCCCATCCCTGTCCTTCTTGCCTTTGTCACTTTCTCCATTTACCCCTGCCCTTCTCCCTATCGACACCTCTATGTTGGTGTTTGCTGCACTTACTACCGTGATTATTTGGGGGTGGCTAGGATTTTCCTGCTCCTTTCCAGTGCCTCCCTTGGCTAGTTTAAAAGCTTGCCAATGAAGCATTTAAACCTATCACCTAGGATCCTGGTTCCCCTTCCGGACAGATGCAGCCCATCATGCCAGTTTAGGCTTGCATCACTCCAGGTGGACCCCCAGTCCCCAATGAAGCCAAATCCCTGAGCTCCACACCAGTTTTTCAACCACTGATTAAATCCCATGGTGTGGAACACCCTAGCCTCTAGTATGCCATAGATGGGTAGCACCTCTGAGAAGGTTACCATGCGTGCTACTTGACTAAGGCCCCTCCCCAATTCCACAAACTCTTCCTGCACTTCTCTAATCCCTTTCTTAGCCAGGTCATTTGTCCCTAGGTGGACAATGACATCCAGCTCCCTCCCCTGTGCAGCTGCTCTGGCAATCCTGAGGATTCGCTCCCTGTCCCTCCAAGCCATGGCGCCAGGCAGGCACCTTACCTCCCTCTCCCCTTCCTCCCCCAGTTCTACCTTCCTAACAATGGAGTGTGAAAAAATACTTATTTACATTACCTCTGAGCTGTCCCCCATCTTCAACTTGTGTCCCCTTATTCTTGCATGCCTCTTTTTCTGAAAGATGCTACCCTCTTAGACTTTGTTGATTCCGTTGAGGTACTTGAAAGTTTCTATCTTGTCCCCCTCTCCCTTCTTTCCTGGAGGCTATACATGTTAAGCTCCTTAAGTCTCTCTTCATATATGATCCGGTGCAGACCCTGCACCATTTTAGTTGCCCTCTTCTGGACTGCTCCATCCTGTTTATGTCTTTGCAGAGATTGGGTGCCCAGAACTGCACACAGTACTCCAGATCGGGTCTCACCAGCTGTCTGTACAGAGGGATAACAACTTTATGTTTTCTATTGGTGATGCCTATCCCTATGCATCCCAGTATCCCCCCAGCCCTCCTTACTGCCCTCTCACAATGCTTTTCCACCTTTAGGTCATCTGATATGACTAGCCCCAGACCTCTTTCCATTTTTGTTGTTGTTAGTATCTCAACCCCATTGTGTACTCTACCCGTGAGTTTTTGTTTCCCAGGTGCATTACCTTGCACTTCTTAGCATTGAATTCCACCAACCTTGCCAAGTCCCTTCTCGTCCTTTCCATCCCACCTTGTGTATCAACTCTGTTGCAGATCTTTGTGTTGTCTGCAAGGAGATATACTTTTCCTTCCAGTCCCTCTGCAATGTCACTTATGAAGACATCGAAGGGGACCAGTCCTAGCACTGAACCCTGCAGTACCCCACTAGTAACCCTCCTTTCTTCAGAGTGGACTCCATTTTCTATTACCCTCTGTGTTCTGTTCTCCAGACAATTCTTTACCCAGGCTTCCATGTTGGGACCCTCTCCCAGGCTGGCTAACTTGTATATTAATTGGGCTGGCAGTATAGCCTAGAGCTTAAAGGAATGAGATGTGAACGAGCTTGATACATCCAGCAGACCAGACCTGAGTTTGATTCTCACAACCTCCACTTGCATACTGTGTGACTCTGAGCAAGTCACTTTACCGCCCAGTGCTCCCAGGTCACCCCTGAAAACAGGCACTTGTGCCTGGTGGGCCTTACCCGGTTACCAAAGACTAAAATTAAAATTAAAAATTAATATTTTGTGTGGGACTGCGTCAAATGCCTTGCTAAAGTCTAGGTAGGCCACATCCACAGTCCCTCCTTGATCTACTACTTTGGTCTACCCAGTCAAAAAAATCAATTAGATTCATCTGACATGACGTTCCCACTGTGAATCCATGCTGCTTTGGGTCCTGTTCCCATCTGGCCTCTAGGTACCTGGCAATTCTTTCCTTCAGAAGTGATTCCATCATTTTTCCGATCATTGAGGTTAAACTAACAGGTCTATAGTTGCCTGATTCTGCTCTGCTCCCACTTTTGTGAAGTGGAATCACATCTGCCCTCCTCCAGTCCTCTGATACCACTCCATCCTCCCATGATTTGTCAAAGAGGGTAGTCAGTGGTGTCACTAGTTCTACTCTAAGTTATTTTAGAATTCTGGGACGAATCCCATCAGGCCCCATTGCTTTGTCCACCTTCAGTTTTGAGAGTTGTTTCAGAACCCTTTCTTCTGTAAATGGGCTGGTAGCAACTTCTTTATCCAGAGTGTTTCTATTGTTTGGTTTAGGTACCTCACCCTCTTCATTTGTGAATACTGAGTGAAAATATTTGTTTAGTATCTCTGCCTTTTCACAGTCACCCTCTGCCCCACCCCCATTAAGCCTCACTACCCCTCCCTTGGTCTTCTTTTGCTCCCTGATGTACCTATAAAAAATTTTATTCCCCTTCTTAACTATGTTGGCTATCTTTTCCTCGGTTTGGACCTTTGCTGTTCTGACTGCCTTCCCAGCTTCCTTTTGCTTTAACTGATACAATTCACTGTCCTACTCCTTTTGTGATTCCTTGTACTTCCTGATTGCTTTCTTTTTCACCCTAACCTTTCCTGCCACCTCCTCTGAAAACCATAGTGGTTTCTTACATCGTTTTGTTTTATTGATTTGCTTCACACAAAGGCTTGTTGCCTTTTGGATGGCAGTTTTGATTATTCCCCATTGTTCTTCCACCCCTCCTTCCTGCCCATTTGCTAGTGCATTCCTTAGGCACTCACTCATTTTGGCAAAGTCAGCCCTCCTGAACTCCAGTACCTTTGCCTTTGTGTGGCTTGACTCTACTGTTGTGTTTATTGTGAACCATACTGTTCGATGGTCACTAATTCCAAGATGGCTACCCACTTCTACATCTGTGATCCTCTTGCCATCCCCATTGTAGAGTACCAGGTCTAAGATTGCTCCCTCTAGAGAGTGACAATACTAGTTGTCTAAGGCATGCCTCCTGTAGAGCATCTAGAATGATCCCACTCTTAGAAGTGGCTGCTGCAAATGTACTCCAATTAACATCTGGCATATTCAGATCCCCCATCAGCAATATCTCCCCTTTTTTTGCCATTCTAAGGAAACTTCCTATCATTTCCTTGTCCATGTCCTCCCCCTGAGATGGGGTCTATATACAGCCCCTGTGCAGATTGTAGTGCCATTGCCTGTTTCCAAATTGACCCACATTGCTTCCTCTCCTCCCTGTTTATTCTTTTATTCTGTAGCTTTGATTCCTTCCCTTGTGTAGAGAGCTACTCCTCCTTCTCCTCCTCTTTTACCCTCCCTGTCACTCCTGTAGATAGTGTATCCTGGTATGTTACATCTCAGTCATGGTTCTGTGTCTACCATGTTTCTATGACTGCCACGATATCCAGATGTTCCTCCTCTATCAAGGCCATTAATTCAGAAAGCTTGTTACCGAGACTACAAGCATTAGTACTCATTGCCCTCAATTTTTTGATGGCTTTACCTCTTGTAGCACTATCCCTGTCCTCATTGACTTTGCTTTCTCCATTCACCCCTGTCCTGCTCCCTACTGACCTTTGTACTTTGGTCTTTCCCTCATTTAGTACTCTGTTTTCTAGGGGGAGGCTGGGAATTTCCTGCTTCTTATCTGTGTCTCCCCCCCCCCTTGACTGGTTTAAAAGCTTGCCAATGAAGCATTTAAACTGATTGCCCAGAAGACTTTTTCCCTTCCTGGACAGATGCAGACCATCCTGCCAGTATAGGCTGGTATCCCTCCAGGTTTAACCCCAGTCCACAATGAAGCCAAACCCCTGTGCTCTGCACCATTTTTGTAACCACCCATTGAATTGAATGGTGTGAAGTGCCCTCGCCTCACCCTTGCCATAGACTGGCAGCTCCTCCAAGAAGGATACTGTGTGTGCTACTTGCCTTAGGCCCCTTCCCAACTCCACAAACTCTTCCAGCACTGCTCTAATCTCATATTGAGTCAAGTAATTCATCTCTAGGTGGACAATGACATCCAGATCAGTCTCCTGTGCTGCTGTTCTCACAGTCCTGAGGATGCGCTTCCTGTCCCTCCAAACCATGGCACCAGGCAGGCACCTTACTTCAGTTTTCCCTGCTCCCCCCAGTTCTATTCCCCTAATGACTGAGTCCCCCACCAGGAGCTGCTTTCTTTCCCTGTGTTGTCCTTCCTATGGGGCTCCCTTGTGACAGTGGTCCACAACCTCCTTAGTCTCCTCTGTGGATGCATCCATAGGGGATCTATGCTCCATCAGAATTGTGTATGGATTGTGGAGTGGCACAATTGACTGGGTGTGCCTCTATTCTACCACCCTCATCCTCCCTGAGCCCATTGTGGTCCAACTGCTGTGCTTTCTTTGCAAACTCTGAGGAAGTGGTGGTGGCTCAGGTGCTCCCTGGATGGGTGAGGTTCCATTACTACTGTCCAGTGTGGCCTGAAGTTGGGCAACCTCCTCCCTCAGGGCAGAGAACTGTCTGCAAATAGGTCAGCATCTCAGCCTCTAGAAGGACTCCTGGAAGACTGCTGCCCTACAGCCATTATATTGCACTACTCCCATGTCTGTCTACCTTTTTGTTTATCCTGTTTATTTTTTTCTTGTGTGTGACTGTTTTGTTATATATAAATATATATATTATACAATGTGTATGCTTATATTGACAGTGCAGTGTGCTAGAAAGGATATGACAGTGATATGCACCTTGCCCGCTTGAGGAAATGATGTCAGAACACCAGGTATAAAGGAAATATTATCGGAAGGTGGGGTGAGGGTGGGCAGGGTTTGGCCTAAACTGTTCCCTCACAAAATAATCAGCTAAAAACTCTGACCCACTGCTTGGATGAGTGTTGACCTTCCTGTCAGCAAGATGCCCTACACAACAATTTGACAGAGAAAATACCCTGCTAATCAAACAGAGAAAAATCCAAACATCCGAGTCAGACACAGGTAAACCTCTCTAGCCCCAATACAGCCTGGTGATTTGTGCTCTGAAACATATTGTTTCCTTTACACCCCCCTTTTCTAATCAATCTAGGACCAACAAATTCTTGTATATATTCTAAAATGCTGGTTTGTTTTCTCTGCACCTGATGAAAGGACCTGAGAGATCTTGAAAGCTTGTGTAAAAATGTTTCAGTTGGTCTAATAAGAGGTATGAGCACAAAAAAGTGACATTCTACTTGAGGAGAGAATAAAATACTTGAAATATGTACACTCTGGAACACAGGAGGAAAAAGGAGGGAGAAGGAGGATATGTAAGAGACCTCTACATATTTCACAATGGGTAAATAGGGCACAGAAGGGAAGTATTTTTAGAAGCAAAGGTGCTCAATAACAAGGTGACATGCAATGAAGGTGGAGAGGGGTAGATTTAAGAAAGATGTGAAGATGTACTTCTTCATAGAAGGAGTGGTGGATGCCTAGAATTACCTCCCAGTGGAGATGGTGGGGGAAAACCTGTGGGGGGTTCAGGAATACATGGGATAAGCACAAGGGAATCCTATTTTAAAATAATGGGTGGGAGGGGAAAAAGAGCTGTAAATCGGGAATGTCTGCTGCAGTAGTGTAGGCAGGAAACAATGGGCAGACTAGATAGGCCAAGCAGTCTTTACCTGCCATCAAAGTCTACATTTCTGTATTTCTATATGTTCCCAGTGGAGATGAGGTGGAGATTGTTGTACGTGAGAAGAAACAGTTTGTGCTAAATAATGCCAACTAATATCACTAATGTCACTAACATTAATGGAGCAAAAAGGGGCGATATGCCCAAAAGTAGCTCCTCATGTATCAATGTAGTACTGGTAGTGAGAGCTGTTTATAACAGTCAAAACAGTTCTGAGAAATTGTAAAAGCACAAAAGACATTTTGTGGTGGTTCTGTGGCAAGCAGGTATGAAAGTAAATTGACACTACCCCTCTCAGCAAGAGTGAGATGCCCTGCAGCTGAAATGCTAGAGCTGCTGCCTTTGAGAAAGAGAAGAAGAAAGAGAGGGAAAGGGAAAGAGACAGAGAAAGTGAGAGAGGTTTGTTAGACAGTACAGTCACTGGGAGTCATATGAGGCAGAATGTATGAAATTAAGATGATTATTGAAGTGGGTTAGATGTTAGTTCATTAGTTGTTGGATATACTGAAGCATCATTTTGATGGTTTGGGTTTTCCTACCTTGGAAGCATGGAATTAGGTGTCTACTTAAAATGACTGGTGACACTCATATTCAGAACTGGCCAATAGCACTGTTCAGCCTGTAGTGCTGCAACAAGAATAGCTCATGTTTGGCTCAGAGCTACATTCAGCCAGTTAACATACACCAAAGCAGCACAATAACTGACTGAATACTTTATTGTGTCCGTGCAGTGCTAAGTGAATGTGGTCTGCACTGACACAGTCGAAGGCTGCATGTGGCCCACAGGAGATAGCATGCCCAAACAGGGATAGCACTAGGGCTTCCATTGATAAAGTTTAGCCCTAGCATGCAAGTAAGCCCACTGGGCATGCAGGGTGCTAAGGTCCATTTGCTGCCCCCTAGCACACATGTTGCAATATTCCATCTCTGTCCCTGGTAGTCCAAGGGACTACCCCAACCCCTGATCTCCTCTGTCCAAATAAAATAATGAAATCCCTTGTAGTCTAATAGACACCAGTCCCCCTGACTGAGTGTCATAACCCACTCACTCACCTTCTGGCTGCATACCCCACCCCTGTCAAAACTCACTGTATCTGAAGCAGGTCTGATTGGCAGCCAGCATGGCCCTCTGTTTACCTCCTTTTCCTGCTGCAATCTGACAGTCACAGAGCATTATTGGGAGTACTGCTTTCATGCTTTGTAACTGTCAGACCGTGGCTTGCCAAGGACGTGTGCAGAGAGCTGTGCTGCTTGCTGTGTTCATTTGCTGCAGAAAGGTTGAGTGTTAACCAGGGTGAGTGGTGATGCATGGGGCAGAGATTCCACTCTGTGTGGGTGAGTGATGGCACTCAGTTGAGGGGGAGGGGGTAGGTTCAGTAGATTACCTGGAATTCCATTATTTAATACAGATAGGCGTGATTGGGGGAAGGGGTCTTCTAAATTACCAGTAAATTCATTATTTGATATAGACGGGCTATCAGAAGGGGGGGTCCACAGGAATGCCAGGGAGGTTCATTGCAGTAGCTGTGCTGTTTTCAGGGGTGGAGGTGTGACCTTAGTGTGCAGTTTTTTGACAATGTTAAACGGTGCTGAGGTGGTGTCTGTCTAGTGCCACCAAAACCTTTTGTATATATTGCTGTGCCACTATCCATGAGGGATCCCTCATTGACATGGGCACAGTGGTATAATTAGTGCAACTGCACTACCGGGTAAGTGTGGTGCTCCACGATCCTCTGAATATAACCTTGCAGGAGCACTGTCACTAATCCAGGTTAACGTGTCACTATCTTGGTGAGTGCCATGCTATCCATTTGAATATCAGTGAGTCTGCACATCCATAGGAGGAAAAAAAGGTTACCTGATCTAGCTCGGAAAAGATATCACAGAGCAAGGAATGCAAAATAGAGAGCTTCAGTGCCAGGTCAATGTAACCATCATATGTAGACATGTTCACACCATTGTCCTCATTGGAGATGCTTTGCAGGAACTGGGTCATGTTTTCTGTGTTTTGCTCCAGATACTCATTCATGAAAGCCGTGTACTCTTCCTTCTCACCAAACCTAAGGGAAAGATGGATTGTAGAACAAAGCTTATTAAGCTTGACCTATTACTAGTGCTTAATCATATATAGTCTGCTACAGTACAGCAATTAGCATAGCTAGCATATATTGAATAGACAAAATCAGGGACTTAAAACTATGATTGCCTTTTCTACAAATTATAATGTTCAATGCCCTTAAGGAGTGCTTGCTTTTCTCTCACCCATCTCAATATTCCTATAAGTCTTTAAAGGTCATTGTCCAAAAATGAAACTAAAGCCATCTTAGAACTGTGTGGCCACATTCATTTTTGTGATTAATCTCAGAGGAGAAATAAGCAGCTATGGATTGTACAGTAACTCACTTGGACTTAATGTATACTGATACAGGGAGAAACAACAGATTCAGTACTCAGCTGGCATGATATAACAGTGGTTAGATAGCCTCTTTCCATGCTGATGACCTGGGCTTGCACACCAGCCCAGGCCTGAAATGTGAGCTTGCGGGAGATTATGGAAGCATTCACCAGGATAGTTGCAGACTCTGGGGAAAGGAAGGCAGCTTACCTGCTCTGCATCTGCCCCCATGGCGTCGCAATTACTTTCCAAAGGAGCAAAACAAGCACAGAGCCACACTGGGCAGAAGGATGCTGGCTGACTTCATATTTATTGTCGATCAATGTATAATAAAATTCATAACCTTTGCATCAGTGTTTCCAAGGGAGAAAGTGGTTGAAATATAGTAATTAGCAATTGTGCCAACTGTAATATTGAGCTTCCAGCACTTTTGGTCCCTATGCTGCCCCAGTTATGCTGGATCCTTCTCCTGTTCTCCTGCTTGAAGATCCTGCCATGCAGAGAAAGCTGTAAGGAATGAGGGTTGAGGGGAATGGTTTCTATGATGGTGTCCAGGGATACTTGAAGGGGACTGCTGGGCTGGAGGACAAAAATTGAAATAAGAATAGGCGGTTCAGTACTATGAATGTACAGTTGCATCAAAAGACATGGTCAAATATTTCCAGATGTTTATTTCTAAAGAGAGCCTCTCTGGTAGCCCTAATGTGGAACTGCAAACAGGCAAGCAAGGAAGTTCTCTTGAAATATCACAGCAATTT
The DNA here is from genome assembly GCA_016271365.2 of Neoceratodus forsteri. NCBI lineage: Eukaryota > Metazoa > Chordata > Ceratodontiformes > Ceratodontidae > Neoceratodus > Neoceratodus forsteri. The sequence continues at coordinate 22,543,935 of JADMNL010000035.1, read as the reverse complement.
CAGGAAATGTCTGCCATGTATTTTGATGCAACGGTAAGATAAAGAGTAACAATATTCTTGTACTTTAAATTGACTTAATGCTGTAGCTGATCCTGGCCATTTCGAGGATTAGGACCTAACTAAATGTATTTACACTGTAGACCAAACATTCAAAGCACAGACATATGAAATGTGCCTGTTTTTTGGTTACTGCAGTCCATTTTTGCCCACTATGTCCTTTATTAACATTTCTGACTAGAAACAATCTTTAAAATCATGCACTGTTGGTTTTGACCAGAGAATTCTTTCCCTTGTGTTTTTGTCTCCCTATTCCAATCCCAACATTTGAGTAGCATGGCTGCACCATTTCACCAGCCAAAAGATTGGGATAGGGGCTACCTTTGCAGCTGATGCCAATGCTGTGCCAAAGTCAACAGAGAGTGTGCAATGCCAGATTGGCCATTCTCCCAATGACTGGCAGCTGAGTGCCTCACCAATACATAAGGGTTTTCACTCTATTCCCTAACTTAGAAACATAATACCTTGCAGTCTATGAAGTCCATCTGATAAAGAGATGCATGTACCTAAGAGACTCTTGTCCCACCTTTCCCCACCCTTGGCCACCTTAACCTGCCCCGTGAACATGTCCCACCCCCTTTTGAGGTTTCACACAGGTTTGTGTTTAAAATCTCCTCCAGCAGCCAATTCCACCCCTTGAACACCCTCTCCAGAAGATAAAACCTTTCTGACATCTCTCCTGAATTTACCTCACACCAATTTGGAGTCTTTCACTCTCGTGCCTTTATTCTCACTGGTCCTAAACAATTCACTCACGTCCATCCTGTTGATGTCCCTCAGGTATTTAAAGGACTCTGTCTTGCCTCTGTTTCCTTCTTTGTCTCTAGTGTGTACGTTTTTAGGCACTCCAATTGGTGTATGTACATGTTGCCTTGCTGCCCGTGAATCATCTTAGTGGCCTTTCTCTGCAGTGCCTCCAGTTGTTTTATGTCCTTTCTAAGGGGGATGCTAAGCATTGCAGGTTTTTTTCAGTCTTTCCATCCCCTTTTGTTTGTGTTTCTCCTGTCCCCATGCCAACATCGAGGTAAGTCCGAACAGGTGTGGACATCTGAGAGCTCTCTGGTGCAAGGATGGATGCAGGCCTAGGGGTTGCTGCCCTGTACTAGTAACAGCATGAGAACAGATGAGGCCTGCACACACTCACTCAATGCAAAAAAAAAAAAGAATAGATGTCAGTAATATATGTTGTCACATGTAGAATCTAGTGCAAAAAGTAGGATGCATGACAACTTTTTTACAATACATTCTATAAGTGACAATGTAGAGTATATTATTGGCATCTAGTCCTCTTATTTTTGCATTGAATGCAGGCCTCCAACATGGGAGTAGACTAGCTGCATCTTTTTACCAACTGAGAGGGCAAGATGGGGGCTGCAGTACAATGCATATTACAGAAAAATAATACCCTGCCCCCACATGGACCATATCATTTTATTTTGATGAGTTGTACAACTGTGGCTCCTGCACTCTGTTTATATTCTTTGATACTTTTTAATTTTTTTCATTTCAATCAGAAAACATCAAGCTACAATGTCTATGTTGATCATTAGAATTTACCATTAGTTATACTTTATAGTCATTTCCCTAGAAATTCTGGTACTCAGAAGCTATTTTGATCTTAAAGTTGGCACTTTGCTGACGTGTGCATTGATTAAAATGTTAGTGCAAAGGGAACTTCATATTTAATTATTTGTAATATTTGTCTCTGTCTCTTCAGTCACTTATTACTTACTGAATCCGTTGAAGATGATAAAGTATATAGTACATGCTGTATGTAACATACTGGATTGTGCCAGACCTTGCTTGGTGGAGATCTTAAATAAATCTTTTAGAAAATAATCAAACTCTTCAGAAAAAGAGATGTGCAAGAGTAGCATCTTTCAGAAAAAGAGACGTGCAAGAACAAGGGGACACAATTTAAAGATAGAGGGGGGTGGTTCAGGGGCAATGTGAGGAAGTACTTTTTCACAGAGAGGGTAGTGGATGCATGGAACAGCCTTCCTGAGGAAGTTGTGGGGTCTAAAACTGTGGGAGAATTCAAGAATGCATGGGACAGACATAAGGCAATTCTTGTTGGGGGGAGGAAGAAATAGGCTATTGGTTAACTAGGATCTGTGGCCTATCCTGTAGGTAGGGAAATGGGCAGACTAGATGGGCCAAGCGGTCCTTATCTGCCATCAAAGTCTATGTTTCTATGTTTCTTTCATCATTTAGCAGTGGTCCTTCACACAACTACACAGTTTAAGGACAAAAGACTGAAACCAGCTTTTATCCTTTCCTACTGTACCATGTATCTTTCTAACAACGGCAAGGCATACTAATGGAAGTTCGGAAATTGAATGCAATATTCTTGCAAACAACTGTGAAATGTCATTACTAATTTCTATTTTGCTATGTGTCAGACTTCTACAAGCAGTTCTAACTGTACACAGTTCAATTTTCAGTGCTTGTATCTTTCAGCTTTCAGGGGTTCAAATAACTTTACCTAAAAGTGTTACAACTGGGTTATTAAAACTAAAAAAAGTGTCTGTTCTCAGTTATGAAATTTCACCATCTTCCAATGTGTCCTGCATGAACACATATTTTTCTATTTATAATTAAAGTCCTACTTTGCAGATCTTACTTTGTTCAATAAATATAAAGAATTCTTCTGTAAAGGTATTTCAATTTGTTAAATATGTTATCTTATTGTTATACTGTATAGTACTTCATGCACATATTAGTCACTTAGTTCATTTGTTCTTTGTTTCAAAAGTAAACAATTCAAAAAAAATGTGCCAGGAACAGTTGCAACAAATTAAGAATGAAATCCTTTTGATGAACCTTTCAGAGTTATAAATGTCAAGAAAGTCAACTGACAATTCAACTGATAATTTTGTTATTTTTGATGCGTGGTGTTTATTTAGTACAAATCTACTTTAGTATTTATTTATTATGTACTGTATCCTGATACAACATTCCTGATTCCAAACAACTTGGGTTACAGGTTTCCATTATGTTTCCAAGGCAAGTAAATTCACATGTTTTGTTTTCATCAGGTAAGGGCACCATGCAAAGTAGATGAATATTTTCACGCATGACCTGGAAGAGTTGCAAAACAGTAAAGCAGTGGGAAACATGGCAATACATAACATAAGTACCATGATGTTACAAAAGGGGTAAATAAGACCATGCATAATAAATGTTACAATTACAGTTTAAAGCAACACACATGGAACATACAGTTCCAGCAGCAGTGGTATAAGCAAGAGCTGGGACAACCTTAGATGCTAGAGGAATACGGACAGTGGTAGAGTGAGGATACACACTGGGCAAATGAGATGCGTGGGATAAATTTAAATATTTTAAACCAAAGCAGTGCAGAATAAGTACACAAGCAGTAGCAATGTTATAAACAAGACCTCTAGCACCCATAGACACTAGAGACAGGGGCAGCAGCAGTACTCCTTTTATAGGGTACCACAGTTGTGACATTTCCTGTGGCAGAGCAGGAAGGGGCGGATCAGTGGGGCCTCCACAAGGTGATCTCATTTACAGGGCACTAGTAATTTAACTTGTTATAACAAGTTAAACAAAGCACAATTAAACCATTACTTGCATTTTTTTTCCTTCTAATTACTCTGACTAGGTTACAAACCCAGCAACTTATTTGGAATGGATTTCATTAACTGCAGGTACTGTGGAACAATTTTCAGAAGGACAGTCTTACAGGATTTAGGACACTGTCCCACATGCTGGGCCTTGAGATCTTAGGTCTCAGCTCCGGCAGCATGGGCAGAGATTGCACGCCTCAAATTTCATATTGAAGAGGAAACATTATAAGAACCACCCGCCATTTCCCCAGCATCCAACAGAAAAACCTCGACCGCAGAGGGTAGTTGGTCCAGGAGGTTGGCAGGTGGTTAGGAGGAGCAAATCGGTGCCCCATCACTCTCTGCTCTCAACACATTACCTCCAAAACCATATAAACACTACAAACAGGTATCTGCCTCTATCTCTGAAATCAAATAAAGAGGCAGAAGACACTGCAGAGCAGGACACTGCGGCACAGGAGCTAGCACAACAATACTCACCCAAATCAGGAACCAAAACTAAACAAGCACAAAGGAAATCCAAAAAACTTCTGATCATAGGAGACTCCATGATTCGGGGAGTTGATACCCATCTCCAGCCAGGGGTGATGGTCAGATGTCTCCCAGGTACATCAGCATGGAGAGACACTGACCGCATTGCTAAAATTGTTCACAAAGCAGGAGAAAACATTGATGTCCTAGTACACATAGGGACTAATGATCTTGCCAGCCGGTCAGTTGTGGAGACCAAGGAACACCTGACTAGGCTGGGTGACAAACTATCATCTATTTCGTCCGGCATCTCCTTCTCTGAGATCCTGCCAGTCTGGGAGAAGGGAGCAGATGGACGGAAGGTCAGAGAAGGGAGATAGGGGAGCTAAACACGTGGCTCAAGGACTGGTGCCAGGAAAAGGACACAGATTTGTAGGGAACTGGCAACAGTTCTGGGAGCGAAAGTTCTTTAAATTTGATGGACTGCATCTGACTAAAGAGGGAGTCAGTGCATTGGGGCAGAAGTTTGACATCTTTGCAGAATATTTAAACTAGCAAATGGGGAGAGGGGTGCAGCACCCCATACGTCGAATGGGAAGAACACCCCTCCCCCCTCAGCTAGTGGTCAAACAGGAATTCAGCATGTTTGCCGTTCATTTGCATCACCAGGTAAGAAAAAAGGTTTGTTTCCCCATACGATGCACAGGGGTAATGCCAAACTTCACCCAACAACTAACACACCAAAATCTGGCCAATGGAAAATCATGTACACAAATGCTCGCAGCCGGAAATAAGATCCCAGACCTGCAGGCAATAATGTCAGAGGCTAAACTGGACATAGTAGCATTAGTGAGACGTGGTTTACCAGTAACCACACTTGGGAGACTTCAGTACCTGGCTATGTATTGTTCAGAAGAGACCGAGTGCAAAAAGGGGGAGGAGTGGCCCTGTATGTTAATGAAAATATCAAAGCTACAGAAATTCAGAATACACATAAGAGCCAGAAGAACTGTGGGTCACCCTGGAAACAGGAAATGGGACAGCCATAAGAACTGGGGTTGTCTACAGGCCCCCAGACCAGAGGAGGACATAGACACATTACTGTTAGAAGATATACAAAACATGACAGCTAAAGGGGGTTCTGATAATGGGAGACTTCAACATGCCAGATACAGATTGGTCAATACCAGCAAGGAACATCTGCCAGAACTAGACTCATAGTGGATTCCTGCAGGGGGAGGGCCTCAAACAACTGGTACAGCAACCCACAAGAGACAGGGCTATCCTAGATCTAGTACTGACTGACAAAGAAGGGATCACAGATCTCCAGGTAGAAGGTCACCTGGGGGCCAGTGACCATCACATGGTATGGTTCAATTTGGCTACTACATCTAAATCATCCCATTCCAAGGCAAAATATGGGACTTCAGAGGAGCTGACATTGATAAGATGGCCAACAGAGTTAAGCTAGCCCTGGCAAAAGAAACACAGGTGAGGAGGTACAGGCAAAGTGGGCAAGCATTAAGGATACAATACTTGAAGCAACATCCCATTGTGTTAGACAGAAAAGGAAGTGCAAAGAAGAAGGAAACCACTTTGGTTCTCAAATACAGTAGCAGAAAAGGTCAGAGCCAAAAGGCTGGCCTTCAGAAAATATAAGGAACACAGTGGGATGAAGATAGGGAGGCATACCAAACTGCCCTAAGGGAAGCAGGTAAGGCAGTAAGGCAGACAAAGTCCCAAACTGAGGAAACACTAGCATGAACAGTAAAGAAGGTGACAAGACTTTCTATAGATACATTAGTGAAAGAAAAGTCCAGAGGGGTATGCTAAGCTTAATGGAGAAAAGGGAGCATGTGAGGAGGAGGACCCTGTAAAGGCATCTATCCTAAATAGATACTTTTGCTCAGTATTTACTGAAGAGAAGGTAGGGCAGGGCCCACAGCTCAGCATCATGGACACAGGTGGGAGGGAGGTGAGCACTACTCCTTCACAAAAGAAAGGGTCCTACAAGAGCTTGCTAAGCTCAGGGTGGATAAGGCAATGGGACCTGATGGCATACATCCCAGGGTACTTAAGGAGCTAAAGGAGGAACTAGCAGAGCCATTAGCAGAATTGTTTAGTGAGTCTCTGAGCACAGGAGAGGTCCCAGAAGACTGGAGAAGGGCTCATGTGATCCCACTCCACAAGAGTGGTAGCAGGAGGAGCGGGGAACTACAGACCGGTCAGTCTTACCTCAGTAGTGGGCAAGATTATGGAGGCACTCTAAGGAAAGGATAGTGCAACACCTGGAATCCATAGGGGCACAGGATCCAAGACAGCATGGGTTTACAAAGGAAGGTCCTGTCAAACTAATCTCATAGATTTCTTTGACTGGGTAACCAGAGTGGTGGACCAAGGGGAGCAGTTGATGTCGCCTACCTTGACTTCAGCAAAGCTTTTGACACTGTTCCACATGAAGATTGATAAATAAGCTAGGTAGGCTCGGGATGGGTCAGAAGTTGGTCAACTGGGTGGCAAACTGGTTGACTGGCAGAAAACAGAGAGTGGTGGTAAATGGTATACAGTCAGAAGAGATGCAAGTCACAAGTGGGTACCTCAGGGATCAGTCCTGGGGCCAGTCCTATTCAACATCTTCATTAGTGACCTCTGAGATGGACTAGAGGGTAAGGCTTATCTGTTTGCAGATGACACCAAGATCTGCAACAGAGTAGATGATCCAGATGGGGTGGGCAGAATGAGAAGAGATCTGGATAAACTAGCAGAATGGTCAGAAGAGTGGCAACTGGGATTTAATGCAAAGAAGTGCAAAATCATGCACATAGAGAAGAGAAACCCTGAAGCCACTTATAGGCTGGGAGGAGTTGCTAGCAGTCACAAAGGAAGAAAGAGACTTGGGCATCATCATCACTGATGACCTAAAATCATCCAAGCAGACCTCTAAAGCAGTAGATAAGGCGGTGTTAGGGTGTATTAGTAGGGGTATCACAAGTCGTAAGAGGGAGGTAATAATCCCTCTGTACAAGACACTGGTTAGGCCCCATCTGGAGTACTGCGTGCAGTATTGGAGGCCACACCTTCACAAGGACATTAACCAAATTGAGGCAGTCCAGAGAAGGGCAACTAAAATGGTGCAGGGACTGCATCAGAAGACATATGAGGACAGATTAACGGAGCTCAATATGTATACCCTTGAGCAAAGGAGGGAGAGGTGATATGATCGAGACATTTAAACACCTTAAGGACATAAACAAGGTGAAAGAGTCTAACATGTTTAAATATAAGAAAAATAGCAGGACAAGAGGACACAGCATGAGATTAGTGGGAGGCGATTAAGGGGAATGTGAGGAAATTCTTTTCACAGAAAGGGTGGTAGATGCATGGAATAGCTTACCACAAGAAGTGGTGGCTATGAATACAGTGAAGGGCTTCAAACAGGCATGGGATAGGCACAAGGGAGCAATACAAATGACTATGAATAGATAGGTCACTGACAGAGCAAAGGCCGATGGCACATTTATAAGGTAGAAAAAGAAATGGGCAGACTGGATGGGCCTTGCGGTCCTTATCTGCCGTCAACTTCTATGTTTCTGTGTTTCTATGTTACATGAATACAGAGTGCAAACTAAATTACTTCAGATGGAAGTAGTGTGCATTAATTATGAACAACATCAGGGACTAATTATACTCAGGTGCAAGAACTTGTGAGGAGCAGGGATCTGTTTAGGGCTCTGTGAAACTGCAACTAATTTTTAGTGCATCTCACAACAGAAGGCAAGTAATTCTAGGATTTAGAAGTACAATAAACCAAGGCAAGCTGACATAGTTTTCATCCTAGGAAAAGACAGCAGAAGATGAAAATGTTCATGTTAAGCTGTCCCTCAACTTTAGTTATAGTAATTGATTAGCACCCTGTTATCCATGTACATGTCTAGTTTATTTCTAAAAGATGTTACTGGAAAACTACTAACAATATTAAATGGGAGGACATTCCAAATACGTACTATTCATTGAGTGTTTATTTTTAACCCTTAGACTGCTGACAGAATTAGAACATATAGGAATTTTGAACTGTTATACCAGTCCGTGACCATTCAATGGTTGACATATGTTACTGGAAAACTATTGACAATATCAGATGGGAGGGCATTCCAAATATTCACTAATCATTTGGTGTAACATTTTATCTCCTTTAATTCTGAATGACTTAGCTATAATACATAATGTCTATAATTACTGGTTAGTGCTGTTCCCTAAGGAAAACCTGGTTACAATTTGTGGTTATAACAGCAAACATGCACTGGGTTTCCTGTGCCCCATGCATGTGCCAGCCTCTGGTATCTCCTTCCTCAGCCACCAGATACCATAACTTACCATCAGACACTACCCTGCAACTCACACTCGGTGGTAGATTAAATAACGCACTCTGATCAGAACCACTATGGCTGCTAATGTATTAACTTGATATGGGTGTTTCATGGGCTTAAATGTAAAGATGAATTGTTCTAGTCAGCTTTGTGTGTAAATCTAATTTTTGATAAAGTTAGATCATTCATCTGGTTGATCCTGTGTTTCCCATGTGTTTAAAATGTTGCAAACCAGCCTGGTAGAATAACCTCCACTTCAGTTCTCCCAGACTATCACAGTGACCACTCACCAATAATATGCAAATGGTCTAATAAGGCCCTAAAGGTACCAACCAAAATTGTCAATTACAGACTCATGAAGAAAGGCAAACTAGAAGCTCTAAGAGCTCACCTCAGCCTCCAAGATTGGAACTTTCTTGACTTCAGCACTGACATCAGTGCTACCCTTGAAAGCTTATTCTGTCTCTCAAAGGCATTAGAGCACATCATTTCCCACCAACTGACAGACTATCTAGACAAATACAAACTGTAGTGCCTGCAACAACATGGCTTTCACAAACATCATAATACTACAACTGCTGCAGTCGAGTATAGCAGCTTTACTCACAATGCCCTGGATGGAGGGCTCTTGGTGGGGGCTACATTCATTGACCTCACCAAGACCTTTGACACAGTGAACCATAATCTGCTCCTGGGTCAACTCTCCCTTACCAACATCTCCTCTGAATGTGTAGGCTGGTTCAGGAGCTACCTCCCCAGGAGGGTCCAAAAAGTGAATATACAAGACACCTTCTCTGAAAACTGTAGTGTCACCACAGGGGTTCCCCCAAGGTTCTAGTCTTGGCCCCCCTACTGTTCAGTTTATTTCTAAACAACCTCCCACAATTTGTAAATGACCACTTTCTGCTTTATGCAGATGATGCAGTCCTATATTCATGCTGACCCCACTATACTTGAAAAACAAATGCAGGCTAATTTCTCCTCTGCAGAACATTGTTTCTTTCAATCCAAATTACTCATTAATTCCAAAAAACCCACCACCATGTTATTTGCATCATTGTATAACAAATACCATACCCACCAACTTCACATTCTTAACAGTCAGAACTCTCCCCTTGAAATGGTCCAAACTTTTAAATACCTGGGAGTGACACTAGACAGCACCCCATCATCAACCAACATATTGACTCAGTTGCAAAGTCGTCCAATGCAAAACTGGGACTAACCGAAAATAAAGTCACAGCACTCACCTCGCACCACAAAAAAGGCAAAACATCAGAAGAAATATGTGTAACAGATAAGCCTTTATTGGGTATATTGCAGCAAAAACATGACAGTATAGACACAGTACAAACAACTTCTCATGTTTCACCCAATCATGCACTTTATAAAGCCAGTAAAGGCTTATCTGTTGCAAATATTTCTCCTGATTTTTGTACTTTTTTGTGGTGTGAGGTGAGTGCCATGACTTTATTTTCTGTTGGTTCTCAAGAGTCACTGAGCACCCTATAGCCCTGTGAGGCTCTGTCTCTGGTGGCAAAACTGGGACTACTGTATAGACATTGTCAGTGTCTTACTGCTGAAGCACTAAAAATTGCAGCAAACAGCTCAGTGTTCTCAGTGATCGACTATAGGTTCATAGGTAATATACAAAGTCAAGGGACATGTCCATTATGACTTCACCACCCATTAACTTGGGTGGTAGTAATATTTAATATCACCCATATAATTGTCCAAGTTTTTTTTAAATATATTGAAGTTAGGACTATTGACAACATTCTGTGGCAAGGAATTCCATACTGGAATTACTCTTTGAGTTATGAAAACATTTTCTTTTATTGGTTTTCACGTTAAAGGTCTTGATTTTAATATTATGTGATTGTGTAGAGCCCAGGCTATTTCCCCACTCTATGCATAAAGTTTCAAACAAAGACTCATTTTTTTATGCACAAAAAATTAAACATAAGTCATCTCTCATAGACCTATATTCTATGAGTAAAGTTTGAGATTTTTCAGTCTTTCCTGGTAGGGAGAATGTTTAAGACTCTTAATATTTTTAGTAAATCTACGTTGTACTCGTTTTCTATTTATTTTATCCTTTATAAGTGTAGGTGCACAAAAGGAAGAACAATAATCAAATTTAGACCTTATCAAACTACTATATAAAGGAATAAGTACCTCTGAATCTCTACTCTTTAAATTTTTAAAAATATAATTTATTAAGTGATGGCATTTTTTGACTATTAAATTATTATGATCTGTAAATTTTAGGTCATTACTTATAACAACACCCAGATCTATTTCTGAAACTTTAGTCAGTGGTACATTATTTAACATATAGTGTGACATTTGGTTATTTTTGCCAAAATGCATAACTTTGCATTTGGCTATGTTTAATGATAAGTTGTTTTTATGGGCTAGCAGTCTATGGGGCTACCTCACAGCCTTCCCTAAAACATATCAGAACAGTGCTTAACAAAGCATGTAGCCTCACCCACACTTGTGAGCTATAGTCTCAGATGGGGTGGCTCAACCTTGATTGCCACATTCAGTACTAAGTTTGCCTTCTCACCAAGAAATCTACTCTTGGCCTTACCGCTCCAGGACTACAAAGCCTCCTTTACTGGCCTAATACCACCAGATGCAACAGGGGGTAAGCAGTTTGACCCAAAGCATCCCCTTTTGCTGAACCATGCAAGGTCAATGGTCCTATGAGTACCAGACACCGTTATGGCTCAATGCATTTGACATAAGCATTATGAAAGAAGTAAAGCTAGGGCCTTTTAAATCTAAACTTTGTATGGCCCTAACCTCAAACAGAAACTGCAAATGTGGGATCTGATCTCCCTCCCATCTACTCTCACCTTATCAGCCTTCCAGTTTCCTACTTGCCCTCTAATCTTGCTCCTTTCCCCTCCCTCCTTTCTGTTCTACCCTTGGTTCTCTTTTCCTTGCTTTCTCCCCTCCACCCCACTGTCCTGCATCCCAGTGACACTCCTATTCACTCATCTCCTCTTCTCTCCCCCCCTTGAGTACCTCCTCCCTATTTCCTTCACTTTGTTTCCCACCTTCCTCCCACCCCTACCCTGTCTCTGCTCCTGGCTTTCCCCATGCTCTCCCATCTTCCCACCCCCTCTCTGTCCATGTTCATCCCTTTACCCCTCCCTCTGCCTCTCTCTCTCTCCCCCCTCCCCCAATTTCTCATATTCCTGACCCCTTTCCCATCTCCCTCATTTTTCCTTTGTTCACCATCTCCCTCTTGCTCTTTATTTCACCTCCCCTTCCCACCTTGGTAAATCACTTCTCCCTCCATAGGCTTCAAGGTCTCTGCCTTGTCATTTCTCATCCTGGTAACATGGGCCTCCCTGCTGTCTATTTTTATTAGCACTTCAGATAATAGAACCGATGCATTAACATGTTCTGGCAACCTAGATAAGTGTTTTCATAGCTTAGCTAATTTTACTCCAAAGCAACTGACTATATCTGCAAAAGTGCGTAACTTTACCGATTGAACCTGTTCTAGCATTTTCTGCTCAGTGTGTTGTGCTCCTCATTTGATGCTGTCACTGGTTGTAACATTGCCTTACTGTATACTGAACATTTGGTGATTGTGTATATGTAACCTCTTTATTTTGAATTTGTACATATGCGATTGCTGTGATGTGGAACCTCTGTAAAAGAGCCTTTGGCTCATAGGTACTCTCCTAGATAATAAAGAAAATACGAGCAGTGAGTGTGTCGTGTACTATGTGGGGAAGGAGAGGGAGCTCCGCACCAAGACCTTCAAATTATGGTAGGAGAAATTGTGCAGAAAGGAGAGATATTGCTACAGTGGGGAATGAGGACCAACCTGGAAGGGTAAGAGCCTATACCGACATAGTGGCCAGCTTTTTTTAAGGAGGGAACCATAGCCCCATTGCATGGTTTAAATGTTACATCAGCGGACATTTAAAGTAGTAGAGGGGGTGGTGGAAGAAATGGGGGAGACAGAAGGTGGGCCAACACAGGCTGAGATAGAGAACAGGGAGATCCCAAGCAGGAGATTAGCAAAGAAGGAGGGGAGGAGCAGTCAAAGAAGAGAGGCGAGGAAGGAGGAACAACTGGAAAAGGAGAAGGTGACAAGGAGAATGCTGAGGGGTGTTAAAATGGTGCAAGGTCTGAATCAGAAACCCTATATGGGGAAACTGAAAGAGTTCAATATGTACACCCTGGAGAAGAGGAGAGAGAGCTGGGATAGGATGTAGCCCTTTAAATACATCACAGGGGTTAATAACATATAGGAGAGAGGTTTGTTTCAGAGAAAAAAGGTGCTTTGGAACAATGACTCATGATATCAAGCTAGAAGGAAGCAGATTCAGGAGAGATGTGAGGAAGTACTTCTGCACAGAAAGGGTGGTAGAGTCATAGATCAGCCGTCCATTGAAATAAATGGGGGTGAAATCAGTAGTGGATTTCAACACTGCCTCACATCAGCACAAATAAATCCTTGGAGGAAGGAAGAAGATAAATGAGAAAGTGTTATAGATGAAGTTGGGTCTCCAACATAACTGATCATAACTAGAAATGGGCAGACTCGATCAGCCCAGCGGTCATTATCTGCCATTACTTTCCATGTTTCTATGTATGACAGGTTATACAATTCAAATGAATACAGTGTACAATTATTAATATGCAGAATGTTGATGCTATGAACTGTGTGGTACAAATAATTCATGTTGTACTATGCTACACAGACATGATAATTAAATCAGTAATACTACATGCATTGAGCAAGGGAGAAAAAAATCAAAGGGAACATGTGTGAAGGAATATACCACTCATAGAGTTCTGACACCATGATGGGTACATACTGTATGAATTTACTGTATTATGATTGTAATGCCCCAAAGTTGGGGCACCACAGTAAAACTAATTGCAATAAAGCATAGGGGTGAACAGGTGCCTAGGGTGCCTGCTGTAGGAGTGGGCAGTAGGGTACAGTTCAAAAAGGGGCCTCTCTTAAGTAAAGTTCCCCTCCTGGTAAAGGGAAAAACACTGTAAATAATAAAGAAAAGTGTCCTGTGCACTGAAAGTTGTCAAGAAGCAGAACTTTTAAGCAGCTGCAACAACAATGTCCAGGATGGAATGTTGTGCTGAGCTACTCATGCACAGCATTTCACTCCAGCCTTTCTAGAATTAGAGGGAGTTTTATGTTTTAAAATTATTCAGTTGTTGGCAGTTCCTGGGCAGCTGTTGAGGAGAGAGGATGTAGCAAGTCAAGGAGACAGGTAAAGGGCTTAACTTGAGTTGAAGCCATCCCACAGGACTTGCCTGCATGCCTGCTCTGCCTCCAGTGCCTGAAGATCCTCCTGGTTGCTGTGTGGTGTGGTCGATGGTGCCATTGGAGCACCACGAAGAAAGGAAACATGCAGTTCAATCACTTTAGGCTTGTGAGCCCCGTCATTTTCTTATTTTGCCACTTTCTTTATTTAAAAGTTAATTCCGGTCCCCCGTCGGTGGCAGAGAAGGGTCACATCGCACCCGAGAAGGTGTCGACCATCCGAGGCCCCTGACATTCTCCCTGCTGCCTGTTCATTGCCATCCCACTGCCAGCACACCTCTCACCTGCCGGTTGCCTCCTCGATGATCTGTTGGTGTGGGTGAGTTGGCAGCAGCATGCTGAATCATGATGTCCGCTCATTAGAGGAGAAAGATTGCATTTTTTTTAAATAAATTCTTTGCACTTTGTGCAGAAGAGGAGCAGCTGAATGCTGCAGGGAGGATCTGGTCAGTAGGACCCAAATAATATTTAGGAGGGGCCGGTGTAGTGACATCCCCACAGAGGGGCCAGGGAAACAAGGCCAAACAAAAGCCCTTTGAATATTCAAGAAGAGCGGGATTAAGTGCGGCAACCTCAGGCAAGAGTGGCAGCAGGCTCTCTGAGCCCAAGATTTAAAGGGGCCCTGCTACAGAAAAAAAGGGACAGCACAGGTCTATTTCAAAAAGGGCATCAGGGAAATTACAGGGGCTCCAGACCAATGCAGGAAAGGGCTACCAGGCCCAAAGTAAAGTGGGCACCAGGCAGGGTAATAAAGAGGGCACCAGGTCCACAGTGATAAGGGCACCAGGCCCAGTTAAGTAAGGGCAGCCAGGCCACGGGTAGTAAAGGGCACAAGGTCCAGTCAAGTAGAGGGCACCTGGCCCCTGGTAGTAAAGGGCACCAGGCCCAGTCAGGTAAAGGGTACCAGGGCCAGTCAAGTAAAGGGTACCAGGGCCAGCCAAGTAAAGGGCACCAGGCCCAGTCAAGTAAAGGGCACCAGGCCCCTGGTAGTAAAAAGCACCAGGCCCAGTCAAGTAAAGGGCACCAGGCCCCTGCTATTAAAGGGCATCAGACCCAGTCAAGCAAAGGGGCTCTAGGCCCAGTAAAGGTATGGCATCCCAGCCCATAGGGAGTAGGTAGGCCTAGAGGGATGTTGGGGTGTATTAGTAGGGGTATCACAAGTTGGAAGAGGGAGGTAATAATCCCTCTTTACAAGACAATGGTTAGGCCCCATCTGGAGTACTGTGTGCAGTACTGGAGGCCACACCTTCATAAGTACAATAACCAAATTGAGGCAGTCCAGAGAAGGGAAACCAAAATGGTGCAGGGACTGCATCAGAAAACATATGAGGACAGATTAAATCAGATCAATATGTATACCGTACAGCAAAGGAGGGAGAGAGGTGATATGATTGAAACATTCAAACACCTTAAGGCCTTTAACAAGGTGAAAAAGTCTAACATGTTTCAATATAAGAAAAATAGCAGAACAAGAGGACACACCATGAGGTTAGAGGGAGGCCAATTAAGGGGTAATGTGAGGAAGTTCTTTTTCACAGAAAGGGTTGTGGATGCATGGAATGGCCTACTTCAGGAAGTGGTGGATATGACTACAGTGCAAGGCTTTAGACAGGCATGGGATAGGCATAAGGGAGCAATACAGATGAGTATGAATAGATAGGCCATTGACAAAGCAAAGGCCAATGGCACATTCATAAGGTAGAAAAATAAATGGGCAGACTGGATGGTCCTTGCAGTCCTTATCTACCATCAACTTCTGCGTTTCTATGTTTCTATGAGGGCTGCAGGCATACAGGCAGTTAATGGAACCAGACTAAATAGCTGGGGTAATTACTTTAGAGTGCTCAGGGGTAGCCAGATCCTAATGAAGACAGACCCCAAGAGGAAAAGGGTCTGACTAAGGGATGTTTCAGCACACAATCTGTTATAAAGTGATCATCAGCTGTTGTACTGTGTTTGCGAACTGTTTATTCTTCCAGTATCTCAAGAGTTGTGTTTATTGCATGAAGCACCGAGACTGTATTGTACAAGATTAGGATTGTGATCATTTGCCCAAACCATGAGCAATTGCCCCGGATTGTTGCAATTTGGCCCTGCTCCAGGCAAGTTACCTCTGACAGTGAACAATTGCCCCGGATTGCTGCAATTTGCCCCTGCTCCAGGCAAGTTGCCCCTGCCAGTGAACAATTTCCCCAGATTGTTGCAATTTGCCTCTGCTCCAGGCAAGTTGCCCCTGACAATGAACAATTGCCCTGGACTGTTGCAATTTGCCCCACTCCAGGCCAATTGCTTCTGAAAGTGAACATTCCAGTATATTGTGCTAAAAGAAGTACCATTGTGCAGCATCAGGTCCTGATTCAATCTTCAGCCTCCATGAACTCGTCACCATAACAATATTCATCTAGCAGAAGACTTCAGCAATTTGTTGCCCTTTCATCCGCCACAGTTGAAATCAATGTCCTGTGAATAGTCACAGCCGCTGGTTCCTGAGTATCTTGGAAAAAAGACAACTGGAAAGTGCCTCATCTGTCCCTCCCAGACGCCCGTCGGTAGATGAGTCCATCGTAGCCAAGTGTGGTCGTGGCCACTGTTTTGTATTTTGTTCTTCATCCTTGTGGAATCTGGATCTTCATTTTCTATTCCTTCTTGCTTGTTTCATCCTGCATTGCCAGTGCAATTCTCAGGGTAGCAGCTCAAGTTTGGTGGTCCTCCAAGTGGATCTGTTGCCAAAGCAGCTCAGTAGCATCTTCGTGTCCTTGGTAGTCCTCTAGTGGATCCTTCACAAAGTCCGGTGTTTAGTTGGCAACCCTAGCCAAGGGTAGGTGCCTGGAAAACCCACAGCAGTTCCTCTTCATCCTTGGCAGCCCTGATCGAGGGTTGGTGCAGAGGAGAAAGCAGCAGATTTCTTCTCCTGTGGCAATCCTGCAGGTGGATTCCTTGCCATATTTTGGTTTTTCATCTTTGGCAGCCCAGTTCAAGGGTTTTTGTGCCAAGAAAGAGCATTACCTCAAGTTAGTCAGCTTGTGATCTTGTATTCCGGCAACCATGGAGAGTGGGTTGGCCGATGCTTATGGTCTGTTTACCAGTCTCTCCATTCCCTGTTTGCAACCTCTCCTAGGTTTTCTGGTAAGCTTGGTGCCAAGCAAGAGTTCCCCTTTCTCTTGACCCCTACTCTTCAATTGTGCACGAAGACGATGGACATCTACATTTAATGGACTTTTGAGACTGTGAGACCATTTGCTGATTGTACATTGAATGTTTGTCATATGGTATGATAAAGTAATAAGGTATACTTTGGATGCATAGATCTCTGGGTAGGAAATTGTAAGAGTGATAGAAAAGTATATTATAGCGTGACCTTAGGCCTAAGCACCTATAGATTTGATTAGAGTGGTAATTGCTAGTTACTGTCTATAAGTAGCAGTTATTCCCTACTTTCCCTTGTGACTGTGTCTACCTTTCCGTGGTGTAAATAAAAGCCTGCTGGGCATCAAACTTCATGTCTCCTGCCTCTCCTTAAAGGGTGTTTCCTGGCACCCAATCTTATTCAGACCACAGCATTGTCTCAGCAGTCCACCTGCTTGTGACGATGCTGGGTGTGCAGCTGGGATAGGCAATTTTCTAGGCAGCACCCCAGTTGATAAGATCACTACATGATAGTACCCTGCTGTACACCAATGTCAATTAAGCTACTATATGGTATTTTATATATTTTTTTATTCTTAATAATCCAGACGTTGTCTACACAGAAATGATAGATAGTCAAATATGCTTTTTAGAATTTGCAACCTTTTTTTTGGTTAATTCCTTCTTGGAAAATCACTTGTAATGTGACTGTAACTCTATTCAACTAATTAGCTTTTGGTTTGGAGGATGGGAGGAGGTGAACGAGACAGTGCTGTAGATCAAGTTGGGTCTGCAGCAAAAGTGATCATAATTAAAAATGAGCAGACTAGATGGGCCCAGCAGTCTTTATCTGCTGTCAGTTCCTATGTTTCTATGTATGACAGGTCATGTGATTCAAATTGCTACAGTGTAAAATTAGTAATATGCACAACATCAATACTGTAAACTGTGTGGCACAAGTCATTCTTGTTGTACTATGCTACACAGACATGATAATGAAATGGGTAAAAGAGGATAAAGGAGTTGAGACAGCTAGTTGTTCCAAGCTCAGTGACAGCTAGTCACATGTATTTTCCTGTAGAGTGCAGAGGGATGCCCAGATACCTGCCAGCCATATAAAGTCTGATGTCATGCCTCTACACAACACTGTAGGTATAAAAACTGATAAAAGCTTATTGTTTTCCTGTTTCCAAAGCTGTTTTATCTAATACTTGGGAGTTATTACTAGAAATTCTAAAACAAAAGGAGACATTGTATATAGAGTTGTCACCTGTCCAGTTTTAGTCTGGATAATCCAGTTTTTAGAGTCCTTATCCGATCATCTGGTTTTGCTAAACTGTAGTCCAGTTTTTGGACCATTTGAGTGCTCACATACTCTTAAAACTGTTAGTATCAAATCATTCTCTGTTTTGGCTGCATGTCGAGGTTACAGAGAAGTTATGATGTCATACATACCTCTGTTTGTAAAACCAATCTATCTGGGAGGTGATAAGTATGGCCATTAAGACCAATAGCAGTAAATCAACTTAATCTTTCCCATGCTGAATTTTAGCTACGGTCTTTAACTGCTGTGATAGGAAACTATTTTATGCCTTTATATGCTCGCCTGTGTTCCTTTTCATTTGTCCTATAATCTGATATGTCTCTGACCCACATTTGTTAAATTAATTATCTAATTTTTATTAGCTTTGTCACTTTGTGAATCCCTCTCATCAGTGTCCTCAGCAGGAACTGCTCTCATTTTTCATACTACCTGGATATTCCATGGTATTAGTAACACTACTACTACTACAGGCCATTCAGATGTATAGCATGGAAAGGTGTGTCATCCTTGTGGAATATCTAAGAAGTGTGAAAAGCAACTATACTAGCTACTGAGGTAAAGTGAACACAATGTAAAACTGAGGGTAACACAACTGTAGATGATTAGATTATCAAAACTACATTAGAGAATATCAGAATGCATGACTAACAAGGAAAGGAAAAAGGGCGGATGTTTAGCAGTGGTTAGAGCCATGAGTGGTGAATCAGCTTGAACATCCTATAGACCCAGTTCTAATGCTGCTTACAATTTCAGACCTTGTTTTTTTACCACTCTATTCATTTTTGGGAAATTATGTTGTGATCCCAATATATATAAAAAAGGAGACCAGGGGTGCACAGCAAACTATAGACCAGTTAGCCTAATATGTATCTTAGGAATAGTTATGGAATCTATTGTGAAAGATAGGCTAGATCATAAAATTAGCACTAATAATATTGAGGATAACACTCAGTATGGATTCAAAAACAATAGATCATGCCTTACAAGTAATATGGTCTTCTATGAGAAAGTAAGCACAATATTGGAAACAAAATCACCAATAGACATGATCTACCTTGATTTTTGCAAAACATTTGATAAGGTCCCACATGGGATTCTAATATAAAAGATGTATGCGTTAGGCATAAATAAAACACTTGTCAACTGGGTTGATATATGGCTACATGACCAAACACAAGCAGTTGGAATATGAGGCTACATCTCAGGAGATGCCACAGGGATCTGAACTTCTGTGCTTAGACCTGCCCTATTCTCTGTATTTATTTCAGACCTGAACAGAAACATAAATAGTTTCACTATTAAATTTGTAGATGATACTAAAATTGCTGCTGGTGTTGGTTCAAAACTGGGAGTTGAAACACTAAGAAAGGATCTTGCAAATTTGGAACTATGGGCTGAAATCAATGGAATGTCCTTCAATGTTGACAAGTGTGTCGTAATGCATATGGGTGAAACAAACACCTGTAATACATACCGACTAGCAGGGAATACCTCAAAGCCCATAGACAGCGAAAAAGGCCTGAGGATACTGATTACAAATAATTTAACATTTAGAAAAGAATGTAAGGCAGTTGTCAAAAAAACAAACAAGATCATTGGCTGCATTAAAAGATCAATTACTACCAGAAATAGGGCTTGTATTATCCCTCTGTATAGAGGCTATGTGAGTCCACACCTTGATTATTGTT
Source organism: Neoceratodus forsteri (assembly GCA_016271365.2). NCBI lineage: Eukaryota > Metazoa > Chordata > Ceratodontiformes > Ceratodontidae > Neoceratodus > Neoceratodus forsteri. The sequence goes on along the minus strand of JADMNL010000035.1, from coordinate 22,523,989 downwards.
CCCCATTATGGAGCCCAGATCTATGAATGGATGTAAAATAAATAGAGGGGTGCAGTGGAGGGTAACAAAGTTGGTAGATGGCCTACAAATCATGGATTATGAACAAACACTCAGAGTATTTAACCTCCACACACTGGAGCTAAGGATGACTAGGTGAGACCTATTACAGATGTTTAAAATAGCTGGAGATACACAGTTAATGACAGATCTCAGGATAATATACAGTCATAAGGACATCTCACTTAGAAGTCATGACCACCAACTTATGCTGACATATGCCAAAAGGAACACTAGAAGAGCATTCTTCACTCAGAGGATAGTGCCAACATGGAATTCCCTACTCTTAGAGGTAGTGGAAGTGGACTCTTTTAATAATTTTAAATTAAACCTAGATAAATATTTACTAAACCAACTGGGAAAAAATGAGCCAGTTTGCTGGAGATGTACCACTATGAGCTTCTTGCCGTCTCTACATCTGTCCTGTCCTAGTATTACTTGTAACATGGCTTCAATTCTGTTCAGCCAGCTAACTTTTGGTTTGCCTATGCATGACTGTTGCAAGAAAGTAGCATATGTGTTAATGCCAGTGCACAATATTACCCTTAAGACAGCTTGTGGAGTGCATTGACATAGATGTAAAAGTTGTGACACTGCACTGCATGTCAGGTAAGAATAGTGTCTCTGATTGTGAGCATTTGTCCCTGATTTAACTGGGCAGTGTTCCTCATTTTTGGTCCTGGCAGGGTGAGAGGTATGCATTCTGTTGTAGACAGGTGTTACAGTTGACACCACTATGATTTCTTTGCAGTACTCTATGATGCCCTTTGCAACCCCTGGAAACCTTTAAACATTAGTTCTCTAGTACTTACCCATACAAAGCCATAAGGCTTCCAATTCCACAATTAGATCCTGAAAGGGTTAACATAAACCAACCCTCAGAGAAGATAAATCATTGCCCCCCCAACCCCACAAACACACATTTGGAAGTGATAAAGTAACTTGAAACTCCTCTGGATCTTCTTCTAAATGATTGTTGTATACTCTGTTGCAAATTATGTCAGTAAATTATTTAGGTTCCAAAGACTAGCAAATCACATTTCAATAAAATGTAAAATTAACAAGCCAGCATGTGAACATATAAAGGCCTTTGATGTTTTCTTTTTACAAATGCCTGGTACATCTGTGTCTACAAACTGGACAAAAAAGGTGCATTTGTGCCTACACCAAGACACTAGCTTTCAGGTCATTTAAAGCAGGCATGACAAGAATGGCTAACAAGCTGACACTATCAACCATGTTATCACACAAGTCCTGTTATGCAGTAATTGAGATTGAAATACATGTACTGTTATTGTGACTATTATTTTCCATTTTTTTCCATCAAAATGTCAAAAATACTGTCAGAATGAAAGAAAAGAAAATGCTTGTTACTAACCATGGCAGGATAGCAGTTAGAAATGATAGCCTAGCGTTTGTCTTTGTGAGTTCTCCTTCAGTGATAACAACAATTCATTCTGTGTTGATCTGAATGAAATGCGAACCTCATTCCTTATTCTGAAAAACTGATCAACATAGAAAAACTAGTGCTGTAAAAAGACTGCTGAGTAGAGGGATTGCTATAAACCTCCAATTTAATGAAATCCGCTAGCAATCTGCTGAGGTCCATTTTTCTATGTGATAGTAAAATGTCTGCAGAGCCCCCCTCCCCCGCAGCTGTAAAAAAAGTAACTTGCTGTTTCATGGACTGCCTCCACTAAATCACTGGATTCAAAAATGAAAAAAAAAAAGGGGAAATTTCTGACCATGGACTGCGCTTCATCCTGCTTGGACCGCTGCTGACAACAGATGTATTTTTATTTTATATAATTGCTGTGGTGAGGCCTTCTTGTCTTGAAAATGTCAGCCTTAAACTCTATCACAAATTAATATAGATGCTGTTCATTGTTTTGTATTTTTTAAAACAGTATCAAATTAACAAAAATGTTATGTTTCTGTAGTTTATATATGTCTAAATTTACCGGTCTATCTTCATTAACTATAGTATCACTTCTAAATCTTTAATCATTTGTGTATTTTTATTCTCTTAGTCATATCCATCCCACACCAAAACTGTGAACCATAGTCTGAGGCTATATATATATATATGTGAACCAATATTCAGTTGGGCACAAAGCACAACACAAATGTTTGCGCTGTGCTTTGTGATTGCCCAGAAGTTCCAGGATTGTATATTCAAGTGAGCAGTAACTGACTGAATACAGGGCAATTCAGGGCAGTACTAAGTCAGGTATGTTGGCCTGAAGAGTTGATAACACCAGAGTACTCATAGATTCATAGAAGCTTTTTTTTTAATCTTACTCTTTTTGCCTCCTTCCAGCCTCGTCACCCCACTCAATCAGATACCCTACATGCCTCGCTGACTCGGTGTCTCACCACAGGAGTCTGCCCCTAGAGTGCTCACCCCCTCAGTAGCCTTAGGTAGTCTGGATAACCCCCAGGGTGGGGCGAGGAAAAGCCCTCTCTTACCTTCTCCCCAAATAACGGTGGAGCGTGTGTAGCTGCTCCTGTCCAGGTGGTCGCCGATACGCTCAGTTCTCGAAGGGTCGTCACCTAGGAGTGACAGGCCACATTTTCCAGTGTTCTGTTCCCCACAGCCATCGGCACTCTAGGAAAGCCAATTGGAAGGTATGCATAGAGATGCTTCCCCATTCCCTTGCGTGACCCTAGACTGCACTGTCAGCCCTGGGTTCACCCGAAAGGTGGCAGTAGAGCAGCGAGTCATGCATAGAACTCTCCCCAGAGAGGGAGAGCTGCCATTGGGTGCTCAATAACTCTCTCCCTCTGCCAACCCCCGGCAGCCTGAGCTCATTCCCGAACCCAGGTCGCCAGCGTGGAGTGAGGGGTCGCATCCAGCTCCTCAACCCTCAGTGCCACCGGGCCGGCCCAGTATTATAGAAGCTTGATGGCAGAAAAGGACCATACTGGCCCATCTAGTCTACCCATTTTTTCCCCTACACCTTCCTCTCCTTGCCAGCCCCTGCCCTCCCTCTGATACTCAGTCCCATATGCTTGTCCCATGCCATCTAGAATTCATCCACTGATTTAGTCCCCACCACTCCATCTGGTAGTCTGTTCCAGGGCTCCTCCACCTTCTCTGTGAAGAAATGCCCTCTCACGTTAGCCCTGTATCTCTTTCCTTGCAGTCTGAGGCTGTGCCCTCTAGTTTTGATCCCCTCCTTCCTCTTAAGTAAACACTCTTTTCCCACTTTATTGAGCCCTATTACATTTTTAAAGGTTTCAATCATGTCTCCCCTTTCCCTCCTTGTCTCCAGTGTGTTCTGATCCGGCTCTTTACACCTCTGCTCACATGACTTTCCCTGCATACCCAGCACCATCTTGGTTACCCTTCTCTGAAACCTTTTCAATGCATCTATATCTTTGTGGAGATGAGACCTCCAGAACTGAATCCCATACTCCAGGTGTGGCCTCACCATGGCTTTGTAAAGGGGCATTATTACATCCATCTTTTTGATAATAATGCCAACATTCCATTTGCCTTTCCCACCACCCTGCTACATTGGATTCCAACCTTAAGGTTCAAGAAAACTATGATCCCCAGATCCCTCTCCTGTTCTGTTACTTTAATTTCCTCCCCACCTAGGGTGTACCCTGCTCTTCTGTTCCTACTCCCCAAGTGCATCACAGCACACTTCTTGACATTAAATTTCAGCTGCCATGTCCCAGACCATTTTTCAAATGTCTTTAAGTCCTCCCTCATGTCCTCCACCCCAGGGCATCTACCCTATTGCATATTTTTGTATCATCAGCAAATAGGCACACTCTCCCTCTCAAACCCTCAACAATATCACTCATGTAGATGTTGAAGAGAAGTGGACCCAAAAGTGATCCCCGTTGCACTCCTCTCTTCACCCTCACCATCCCACAGTGCACCCCATTGAGCACCACCCTCTGAGTTCTTCCTGACAGCCAGACCTCCACCCAGCTTGTTATTTCCCCACCCAACCCAGGCTTTCCATCTTACTCACCAGCCTCCTATGGGGGAATGGTGTCAAAGTCCTTACTGAAGTCTAGATAGGCCATGCCTACCAACCTTCCAGTTAATCACCTGAGTCACCCAATCAAAGAACTGAATTAGGTTTGTCTGGCAAGACTTCCCCTTCATGAAGCCATGCTGTCTGCTGTCCTGCAAGCTACTGTCCTCCAGGTAATCCACCACCCTCTCCTTGATCAATGCCTCTGTTACCTTCCCCACCACTGACGTGAGGCTGACAGGTTGGTAGTTTCCCTTCACCTCTTTACTACCTCTCTTGTGTAAAGGCACTACATAAGCCCTCTTCCAGTCCTCCAGTACTTTCCATGAATCCAGGGACAAGTTGAAGAGCCTTGTCAAGGGTGCAGACACCTCTTATCTACTACTATCTATCAACTACTAGCTGCAGTTTTCAAAGGAAACCATGTAAATGAGCCCACTGAACATACAAGGTGCAAAATAGCCATTTGCGTGACCCTTATGTTCCTATTTTCATGGATAGTGGAGGCAAGTAATGTGGCACTGCTCCCCAGTGTCTGATACCCATAGCTATCCCTGATAATAGTGGTCCCCTTCCCTGCGACCACCACCCTCAACATTCACATATCATGCCCTGGTGCTAGTGGTCCCCCCTCAAATCCCCAGCCCCGTATTATAAATAAAATTCTCTAGTTCTAGTGGCCCCCCCCAATCACCAGCCCTGATGTTCACATATCACAGCCTGGTGCAAGTGATCCTCCCCTCCAATCCCCATGTCCTTATTATAAATAAAATTCCCTGGTGCTAGTTGTTCCCCCTTCCCTCCAATCCCCAAACCTATATTATAAATACAATTCCCTGGTACTAGTGGTCACCTCTTCTTCCAATAACCAGCCCCAATGTTCACATATGCCCTGGTGCTAGTGGTCCCCCTTCAATCCCCAGGCCCATATTACAGTATAAATAAAATTCCTTGGTGCTTGTGGTCCCCTTCCCTCTGATCACCAGCCCTGACTTTCACATATCATACCCTGGTGCAAGTGGTCCCCCCTTCCCTCCGATCCCCAGCCCTATATTATAAATGAAAATCCCTGCTACTAGTGGTCCCACTTCCTCTGATCCCCAGCCCTGTATTATAAATAAAATCCCTGGTTGCTAGTGGTCCCCCCCACTGATTGCCAGTTGGGAGGTAAAAAAAAACCTCCTTGGTATCCAGTGGTCCCCCCCCATGGAACTGGTCATCATCCTTACTTAGTGTAGCATTATCTTTAGTGCCATGGGAGAATATGGTGACTGGCATAGCCCTCCTCAAACCTCTTTACCAGTCACCATATGTATAGCCAGGGAGCAGGCCTTACCAGCCCAGAAGTGCAAAACCAAAAAGACCTCCTTGGCATCCAGTGGTTCCCCACTCCCACAGAGCTGGGCATAACTCCAACTCACTGTACCAGTATCTGTAGTACTGTGGGAGTATACAGCAACCAACACAGCCCTCCTCAAACCTCTGTGGCCAGCCACCATATGTACAGGGAGGGAACATTCTTCCTATTTATAGGACAAGGTAATGCTCCATGCTCTATAAATAAGAGGCATGCTCCCTGCCTGTACATATGGTAGCCAGTCAAGGAGGTGTGAGGAAGGCTCCGCTGGTCACCATATGCTCCCACAGTGATGCAGATAATGCTACAGTGAGTGGGGGTTATGCCCAGTGCTGCTGGGGGGGGCACTGGATGTCAGGGAGTTTTGTTTTTGTACTTTTAGGCTGGTGATCAGCAGAAGGGGAGACCACTGGTATCAGGGAATTTTATTTATAATACAGGGCTGGGGATCAGAGGAAGGGGAGACATAGCACTATGTACATTTATTTTAACATCAGGGCTGATGGTCGGGGTGGGCAATGGACCACAGGGCAAGTGTGCTCCCACAGTGGACAACCAGCTGGTTGGCTGTATAAACCTCTGGCAGTTGCTAGGGTTGCATGGAGTAAGAGGACATTTTCATTGGCGGTATTTGTGAGGCACCAAAGGATCATGTAAACCCTCTTTTGTCACACAAATCCACCGATATTGACTCGTGCCAATATTCCTGTCCCCAACATGCTATATGCATGCCTCGCTGTTTGGTTTGCACAGGGGCTACCTCTGTTTAACAACACAACAGAGCCCTTTGAATAATATGCTCCAGCGCACAGCCCAGTTTGCACGGAAAAACACCGATTAGTGCCCATATAAACTTCTAAATATCAGGCCTGTGATATTTTCAGTGGAAATATAACTTCCTGGACCTACAGTATGAGTGAAATGTTTTTATTACTATTTAGTAAATAGATTGGTCTTTTAGAAATGTTATCATGGTGAGTCTTGTGCTTTAAATCGGGTATTGTGATGATGCCTGAATCTGTCTCACATAGTGATTTGCCCAAAATATTATGATTCAGTGAGTAGCTGAAACTGTTGATCTTATGTCCAAAATGCATAACCTTACAGTTAGAGATATTAAATTTCCTGCCCTAGGTAGTGGCCCATGATGACAATTTATGTATGACTTTTTGCAAAGTTACATGATCCTCAGCAGAAGTCACAATACTGCAGATTAAAATATTATCAGTAAACTTAGAACACTGATTTTTAAACTCCCTCCTGAGGTCAGAAATATAAAACTTTAATAGTATAGGTCCCAAAACAGAGTCCTGTGTGCTCCACTGGTTACTGGCTTTTCTCTTGATAGGGACCCATTTATCTTACACGTTGGAACCTTTTAGTTAGCCACATTGAGATCCGTTGGACTAGTTTGCCATCCTCAATTTACTTATTAATAGCTATTGAGGAAATAGATTGATATGAAATTCTTTCCAAAGTCTAGGAAGATAACATCAATAGAGTTTTCATTTTCTAAAACATCACTTATTAAATCATAAAAAACTGAACATATTCATAATGCAAGAGCTACCCTTTAACAACCCATGCTGTGCTTCATCTGAAAAGCCAGGTTTATCAGTTTTGGTTACTTGTAAATTTTCTGTTATACTCTCTAAAACTTTGCCCACAATAGAAGTAATGCTTATAACTCCTTGAGTCATGTTTATTATCCTTTTTATGTTGGCTCGTACTTGCACGACAGACAACATATTGCAGTAGTAGCAGATCTGGAGGCGCAGTCACTGTGGGCGAATGCAGGGCATGCATCAATAGGTGCGTTCCTCATTCCCCAATAAGGCAGCTGCAGGCACTGACACCAGCAACACTTAAACTGACCACCATATCAAAGAAAAGGTCCACTGCAATGAGAGCCAAGCTTGTCATGCAGCGGCCTGCCTTTCCTGGTGAACCAGTTTGCTAAACATGGTGGCACTGACTGCTGCTGCACAGAGTGCACTGTCCCACTTCATTTGCCAATGGGGGAGCCCACTCCCCATCGATAGAATGCCCCCTTCCACTCCACTTGTGTGCTGAGGGGATGCCCAATCCCCCTTGGCATTATGCACCCTCCCACACAGTCTTTTCTTGCCGACAGGGGGGCCCAGTCCCAGCTGGCTTTAGTCCCCCTGCCCAGACAGTTTGCCGACAGAAGAGTACCATGCGCGTCCCCTGTTTCTGTGCTAACGGGCGGCTCAGTCCCCATCAGCTGCGGTTCCCCTCCCTGTTATGCAGGTGGTACACTGGGAGTCCACCCCAGTGTACCAAAGAAAACATCTACAAAAAAAGGAAACTGACCCTCATCGTCTTTTTTTTCCCGTAACCTGTAAAATAAGAAAACGGTCCCTTGCGGGTCTCTCCAGCGCCCACCCCCAGCCTGCACTCACCCTCTGCATACCCTACCTCCCCACACCCTCCTCACCCCATACTTACCTCTGGAGTCTGGCACAATGATCTTTGGTGGACCAGGGAACACGTCTGCACTCTTCAAAGCCGACCGCGAACTGAATAAATGCCGGTAAGCTGTATAATGGCATAAATAGTTTTTTTTTAAACTTTGGTGCATATCTCAGCCATTTTTGAGAATTTTGGCACCAAATGTTCAACATGGGGTTATTGGGACCCCTCCTCATGGATTCAGTCACTGTCATGGCATTAGTCGGTCCCGGAAGGTGATTGCACTGTCACTGTGCAGAATCACTTTTTGGGACTGATTAACAAAATGACAGTGCCACTGTTAATGAGGGGGGCTCTCAAAAAGCCTATGTTGCAAATTTGGTGAAAAAAAAAACAAAGAATGGCTATTTTACAAGTGTGCATTATGCAGTTTCCACACACGCTCGTAACTTCGTGAATTTGTAAAATTTTCACTCCAGAATTTCAACATTAGGCATTTTACCACACCTCCTCATGAACAGTACAGCTATCATTTTAAATATCCTGGCGAAAATGTGTTTTTGCACCTCCGGCGCTGAATTGCTCAGTCGCTGTATGAAATCAGTTTTTAGGACAGTTTGAGAAAATGACGGTGACACTGTTCATGAGCAGAGGTCCTAAAATGCCCATGTTGAAATTTTTGTGATGAAATTCCATGAAATGACTGTGTTACAAGTGTGTGTTGTGCAGTTTCCACACACCCTTGTAACTTTGCAAATTTGCAATATTTTCATGCCAGATTTTCAACACTGGCATTTTTCCACACCTCCTTATGAACAGTACAGCTATCATTTTTCACATCCTGCCCAAAATGTTTTTTTGCACCTGTGGTGCAAAATGACGTGGTTGCTGTGGGAAATCAACTTTTGGGACAGATTAACAAAATCACAGTGCTACTGTTGATGAGGGGAGGTCCCAAAATGCTTATGTTGAAAATGTGGTTTAAAAAAAAAAATAACTGGGTTATGGACGTGCATTGCGCAGTTTCTATGCATGCTCATGAATTCAATTTGTCATATTTTTACTCCAGATTTACAACGTTGCCATTTTTTCCCACCACCTCATGAACAATACAGTTGCCATTTTTCACATCCTGTCCAACATGTGTTTTCTTACCTGTGGTGCCAAATGATGCAGCGGCTGTACAAAATTACCTTTTGGCTAACAAACTGATAGTGCCTCTCTTCATAAGGTTGGGTCACAAAAAGCCCATGTTGAATATTTGGAGTGAAAATAACAACAAACACCTATGGCATTAGGGTTTACAACTGTAACACCCCACCCTTAGAGACTGACAGGCGTCAAGGGTGTGACTTGGGATCTTCAGCTGTAATGCTCATGCCATGCCACCCTCACCCCCATCCTGCAACCAGTCACAGGCACCAAGGTGTTCCTTGGATTGCTCGGCCCAAAGTTCATCCCATTCTCCTATAATCCACTCATCTCAGTGTTTTCCCTTATGGAAAGGGATAAGTATATGGCCCAAAGACCCCAAAGCACACCACAACACTTATCAGTGTCTACAGGGTAGGGTGAGATGAAATGGCTTGAGCGTTATAGCTGACGACCCAAAGACACCCCCTAATGCCTGCTAGTCTCTGCAGGGTGGGGTGAGGTTGGCATCAGTTCAATAATTCACTGCCATTCCCATTATGAATCTCTAACTCCTGCACTACCAATGCCAGTGAAACAACATTCGGCATTGACAAATGCTTGTTATGAATTGATATGACCTCAGCAATTTTCTGGTCAATTGGAATCTCCCCATAAATAAGTGATTTGTTAAAGTTGTGTGTTAACGGTGCTGCTATGTCATCTGCCATTCCTTCAGTGTGCTTGATGCCAATAATTTGCTCCAGCAGCTTTGTTTATGTCAATTGCCTTCAAACCCTTATTTACTTCTTCCACAGTAATTACAGTACCCAGTGTAAACATTTCTGGCTGAATTGTGATATCTTGTCCTTTGCAAAAACTAAACAGAAATAAATAATTTAGAGCTGATGCCATTTCTTGAATACTTGTAATTGTATTTTCATTTATTTTAAGTGCCTTACATGCATTTGGAGTGTTTTCTAGAGTTAGTATAACTAAAAGTGCCTATGACGTTTGTATATTGGTAGCTAAAGTTCACAGTTTCCTCTGACAATCCTTATTTTCTTACTACAGTTTTTCGTTATGTTCCTTATCCCACATGGTTACCCTGATCTGGATTATTTTGTAAATTATTTATAGTCCTTTATGTTTGAACTTAAAGCAGCAGTGCAATGAAAATCGTAAAAATGTTGAGCCTACCTTTTATTTTCACTGTAATTGATTCCAAGCATCTTCCAGTTTTATTTGATAGTACCGTTTTCTAATTCCACCAAAATTTTAGTAATTTATGAATGTTTTAATTTCATTTCTTTTTTATTTTATACTGGAAAGGCATGTGAGCAAAATGTTAATTTTTACAAGCGTCTGGCTGAAGAAACCAGAACAGTGGGAATATACAGTTGGATGAAACTTGCACAGACCCCGAGCAGTTGGTTGCGGCCTATAATGGGACCATATCCTCAGCTCTTAATCTGATTGCTCCTATCCGTGTTTGCCCCCTCCTGTGTTGTCCCAGGGTCTCTTTGTTTGATGGAGCTCTCAGGGAGTTGCGGAGATTGGGGCGCAGGTTAGAGCGTCGTTGGAGGAAGACTGCCTCTGATGCTGACCACCTTATTTTGTTAGAACATTATACATTCTACCAAACAGAAATTTCCCATAAGAAGGCAGAATTCCTGTCCAGGGAAATTGCTGTTGCATGGAATCGACTGGCTCAACACTTCAGAACTGTTGACAGGCTGTGCAACCCAGCCCGGCAGCAGTTCCATCAAATTGGTTCACAGAATGATTGTGACGAGATCACGCGCTTCTTTGCAAATAAGGTGTCTGACATCAGGCAGGAGTGCCACCAACTTCATTCTAAGGGGGTTGTTGTTGATCAGTGCTTTGTCACAGTGCCTGGAGTTTCCTGGAGTGTCTTTGACCTGCCGGATTTCGTAGATATGTGGATTGTCCAGGAGATGTGTCCCACATGCTGTAGTTTAGACCCTGGCCCTACTTCCCTGATTTTGGGTTGTAGCGATACTATCGGCCTGGTCTTAGCTTGGATTGTCCGGTGCTCTTTGGATTCGAGTGAGTTTCTTAGCTCCCTGAAGGAGGGGGTGGTGACCCCCCCCCTTTCTGAAGAAAGCTTCTTTAGACCCGGAGAACCTAGCAAACTACAGACCTATCACTAACCTCCCTTTTGTGGGGAAGGTTATTGAGAAAGTTGTGGCTGCTCAACCGGATAACCATTTAACCATCCATAGTTTATACAAACCTCTCCAATCGGGTTTTCTTAAGAGGCATAGTACTGAGACCACTCTGGTTCGGGTGCTCAGTGATCTCCTGATGGTGAGAGATCAGAGACACCATACTATTTTGGTTCTCCTGGATTTATCATCAGCTTTTGATACTGTGGATCATGGGATTCTGCTTGAACGTCTGAGGTTCATCTGCGGGCTGTCTGGTACAGTCCTCAGATGGTTTTCATCCTTCTTTGCTGGTAGAATGCAGAGAGTAATCTCAGGTTTATTTTCTTCCAGGGCTTTCTCACTGCCCTGTGGGGTTCCTCAGGGTTTGGTGCTGTCTCCCATGTTATTTGCAGTATACATGCTACCCCTTGGAAACATTGTAAGATGGTATGGGCTGAGGTTTCATTGCTATGCTGATGATACACAGCTCTACCTGTCTTTTGCTCCCAACCAGGTTAGTGCTATCTCAGTACTGAACAGCTGCCTCATAGAAATCCAAGACTGGATGAACACCAACGGTCTAAAGTTGAACCCAGGAAAGACTGAGGTTTTGGTTGTGGACCCGGGTCATAGGGCAGAGGGGTTGATTACTGGACTCCCTTCCAGTTTAGTCCTGGGGAGGCCCAGATTCTCACCTCTGAATGGGTGCATAACCTAGGGGTGGTGCTTGACGATGGTCTGTATCTTCATCATCAGGTTTTGGCAGTCATCAAGCTGGCCTTTTACCATCTTAAGAACATCCCTAGGATTAGGCACCTTGTTCCGTCCAGTGACCTACCTGTCTTGGTCCATGCCTTTGCGACATCGTGCCTTGATTACTGCAACTCCCTTTACCTAGGGCTTGCTGGGGTTGATATCCACCACTTGCCACTAGTGCAGAATGTGGCAGCATGTTTGTTGACAGGGGTATCTAGAAGATCTCATATTACCCCTGTGCTGCACGATCTGCACTGGCTGCCTATTCAGTGGCGGATCACCTTTAAGGTAGGTCTTTTGACTTACAAAACCCTACACAGTTTGGGTCCTGATTACTTGAAAGAGCTCCTGGTTCCTTACACCCCTTTTTGCGACAGCTCCGCTTGGCTGATGAGGGGTTGCTGAAGATTCCAAGCATCAATTTGAAGTCATCTGGTGTGCATGCCTTTGGATTTGTGGCACCTACCCTCTGGAATTCCCTGCCCCGTCAGCTTCGGGACTGCAGGAAGGTGGGGAGTTTTAAGCAGGAAATCAAGACTTTTCTATGGGAGAAAGCATTTCCAGTATTTTCTTGATTTTATCCTGTATTTACTGTACTTTGTTTTATGTGAATTGTACAGTGCCTTGAAATTTGAAAGGCGCTTAACAAATAAATTTTATTATTATTATTATACAGAGAATCAAAATATACATGAGTACAATAATACAAGGGTGACAATATGTACAAGAAAACCTAGCAAAACATATTGGGGGAGGTCCACTTTTACATCGGTGGGTATATGCACACAATTACAGAGAAACAACTCTTACAGTAATACACTTCATCTATGGGGGGGGTGTCCAACCTTAATTACTTGTCTTAATTACTATGTCTACCTATTGCTTTGTATTACCACTTGTTTCTTAAATTCTGCCACACGAGTTTTGTGAAGTCAATTTTTGTATATGACCAAACATAAGTGTTAATTTGTATACCTTACCTTGCTATACCATCATATGTACTGTATTGTGTTGATGCCCCTAATCTGAAACTGTATTACTTTGATGTAACACTGTAACTTTGTAACCTCCTGGGTCATGTCTGAAAATAGTCACAGCTTGTGTCTAGGACACCCACCCAGTTATCAAAAACTAAATAAATAAATAAACCCAGCTGAGATGTACAATTATTATACACAGAAACCACTAGAATACAAATGTGCAAACTGTGGAATATTGAAAGTGTAAGGAATAAGTAAGGCAGGCATCAGAACTGGGTACAAACAGGACAAAAATGAGTAAGTGCACTACTGGCTGTAGACATAGCAGCCAGAGATACAGAGAAAATATATAATGGAGAGGCAGTTGGATAGTGGGGAGGACATTTATTCAGGGGAGAGGATGACACGTTGCTGCACATAGGTGCAGTAATAGTAGCACCAAACTGAAGCGGTGAGAAAAGTGAGAAAAAAGTGAAATGGAAGTGGAGGGTGGGGAGTTGTAGGAGGGTGAGAGAGAGGCAATTCAGAAACAGTTGCAAGGGGGTTTGTTCAGTAAGTGCTTTTTCAAGTTGATTTTAAAGGAGTCGGTGGAAGAGCATATTGCGAGGCTGGGCGGTAAGATGTTGAAGAGTTTGGGGCCCTTGAAAGAGAGTGAACTCTGTCCTAGGAAGGTTTTGCAGAAAGGGATCTTAAATAATTTTTATGTTGCTTGCTTGCATGTGCAAGAAACATAGTGCCATCATCCGAGTTTTCGGAGGTGTGGCAGCCCTCTTCCAATTCAGTTAGTGTGTTTGCAGGCACGGCCACAGTTCTCCAATCAATGCCCGCAGCTGTCTATGACAGCAGTTGAAAATACAGTGGTTGTACAGTTGAAAGGGAGAACTATGCTTCAGTGAGTAGCGATAAGATTGCATGCTCATGCGTGCTTCCCCCCACACACACACTGTACAGCCGATGGGGGTACCCAATCCCCCATCAGCTATGCTGTGCTCCCCCCCAACAGAGTTCTAGATGCCTAGCTGGGAGCCCACCCCAGCATGGCAGCAGTCTGCATGGCCGATGGGGGTGCCCAATTGCCCGTCAGCTCTACTGTTTCTACCCCCTTCCCCAAGACTATCGGGTGCCACTCTGGGAGCCCACCCCAGCATGGCAACAGGTCCAATGGATGAGGGGGTGCCCAATCCCCTGTCAGATCCACTGCCCCCCAACAACCTTCCAGCTGCCATGCTGGGAGCCAACCCCAGCATGGCAAATGTCCGCATGGTCCAAGTTACAAAAAAAAAAAACCTGAAAGAAAAAAACCTTCCCTCGCTGTTGTCTTGACCCCCCCCACCTGCGCCCACCCACTGTGCACCTGCCTCCCTGAACCCCACTCACCCCATACTTAACCTCCGAGTCCAGCATGATGATCTTTGGTGGACCAGAAACACGTCTGCACTCTTCAAAGCCAACCGTGAACTGAGGAAATGCCAGTAAGCTGCATAATGGAATAAATAGGGTTTTTTCAACTTTTCTGCATATCTTGGGCATTTTGGGGAATTTTTTCACCAAATCTTCAACATGGGGTTTTTGGGACCCCACCTCATTAATTCTGTCATTGTCATGTCATTAATTGACCCCGAAAGGAGATTTCGCGGCCACTGCTTGGAACCACCTTTTGGGATTGATTTATCAAACAACAGTGTCACAGTTCATGAGGTAGGCCCCCAAAAACCCTATGTTGAAAATTTGGTAAAAAAAATTCCCCAAAATGACTGTTTTACGAGCAGGCATTGCACTGTTCCTGCGCACACTCATAAGTTCACAAATCTTCAATATTTTCACTCCAGGTTTTCAACACTGCCATTTTACCACACCTCCTTATGAACAGTGCAGCTGTCATTTCTCACATCTTGCCCAAAATGTGTTTCCATGCATGTAGAGCACAATGGCACAGTCGGTGTGTGAAATCAATGTTCAGGACAGATTAAGAAAATCACAGTGACACTGTTCATGAGCAGAGGTGTTAAAATGGCTATGTTAAAAATTTGGTGAAAAAATTTCCAAAAATGACTGTTTGACGAGCATGCGTTGCGCTGTTCCTACGCACGCTCGTAAGTTCACGAATTTTCAATATTTTTACTCCAGATTTTCAACATTGCCATTTTACCACACCTCCTTATGAGCAGTACAGCTGTAATTTCTCACATCTCACCCAAAATGTGTTTCTGTGCATGTAGCGCGCAATGGCACAGTCGGTGTGCCATCTCAATGTACGGTATATAGTAAGAAGGTCACAGTGACACTGTTCATGAGCAGAGGTCTTCAAATGGCTATGTTTAAAATTTGGTGAAAAAATTCCTAAAAATGACTGTTTTACGAGCATGCGTTGCGCAGTTCCTACGTATGCTCGTAATTTCAAAATTTTTTTAATATTTGCACTCCAGATTTTCAGCATTGCCATTTTATCAAACCTCCTTATGAGCAGTACAGCTGCCATTTTTCACATCGCCCAAAATGTGTTTCCGTGCATGTAGCGCACAATGGCGCAGTCGGTGTGCGCAATCAATGTTTGGGACAGATTAAGAAAATGACAGTGACACTGTTCATGAGCAGAGGTCTTAAAATGGCTATGTTGAAAATTTGGTGAAAAAATTCCCTTCAGCTGTTCTGCAATGTTACTAATGAAGACATTGAACAAGACTGGCCCCAGGACCGAGCCCTGCAGCACCCCACTGGTCACCCCTCTCCCTAGACTGCACCCCATTTACAACCACTCTCTGACTTCTGTCTGTTAGCCAGTTTCTAACCCAGTTTACCACCTTTTCTCCCGTGCCCAGCCTACCCAGCTAATTTATCAGCCTCCTATGTGGGATGGTGTCAAAGGTTTTGCTGAAATCAAGGTAAGCGTTGTCCACTGCCCCACCCTGATTCACTTCCTTTGTCACCACTTGAATCCATGTTGCCAATGGTCCTGGGCTCCGACGGCTTCTAGATGCCCCACTATCCTTTCTTTAACCAATGTCTCCATGATCTTCCCCACTACTGAGCTGAGGCTGAATGGCCTATTGTTCCCCACCTCCTCCCTGCTGCCAGACTTGTGTAGAGGGACCACATGTGCCCTCCTCCAATTCACGCATGTTGAATGACTCAGTGCATATGGCTGCCAGAGGTGCTGCCAACTCCCTTCATAGTTCTCTTAATATCCTTGGGTGTATGCCATCTGGTTCCATCGCTTTGTCCATCTTCAATTTAGTGAGCTCCTGCAGGACTCTTTTGCCTTTGAATGAACTGTTGTCCACCTCTTCACCCCCTTGGCAGCTGCTGTACTGCTGTGGCCCTTACCCTTCCCACTCTTCTGTGAATACTGAACGGAAAGACACAGTGGATGTCTTGGGAGGAAGGCATGGAACTATCACTTCCAAATACCTAAACAGCACATACAAGCAGGCAACATTCAGCATTGACAAATGCTTGTTTTTGTAAGAAAAAAGATGGCTGTCACATTTGATTGAGAAATACCAGTGTAAACCTGGTAAAGGTGAAGATCAATAATACAAAAAAAAGCATGGTGCCCAGCATAAGATGTGCCTAGACAAGTAGGTCTGCCAGATATGTTAATATTTTAAGAGAACTGTAGCTTAAACTAGTGGGTTTGAGGATTGTCTGGCTGAGCTTCACTAAGATAGCTGCTTAGGATGTTTTCTGTGTCTCCTAGAAGCCATTATTCTACAGCATCCCAACATTTCCTGGACTCAAACATCCATTTTATTGCAGTGATCAGCATCAGTATACTAGGAGCTATACATCCATGTTTTATTTTTTGTAAACATTTACTCTATTCAGTTACAGTGTGACAAACAACAATCCTTTTAGAAATGGCCCATTCTCCTGCCTGACTCCAGAATGGTGGTGGCAAAGCCCGTTGAGGGAGGCAGTATAGTGCAGTGGTTTAAGGATCTGAGCTGCAAATCTGGAGACCTGGATTTGAATCCCACAGCCCCCACTTGCGTACTGTGAGACTCTGAGCAAGTCATTTAACTTCCCTGTGCTCCCAGGTCACACCTGTAAACAAGCTTTCAGCTTAGTGTGCTACTCCTGGTTAAACAATTTGAAAAACAAAGGAAAAAAAATTTAACTTGTGCAGCATGTTTGCTCAGTTCCTGGCTGGCATGAATAAAATAAGGGACGCCACAACTACAAACTCAAAAGCCATAATGGATGAGACACCAGAGTGCAAACTGTGGAACAGAACTGTACTCTCACTAAGACTGTCACTCACAACCATCAGACACAGCTACGGGACCAAGTGAAACTTATCCACCTGCTTCAAGAAAAGGTGTATGACCTAGAAAATAGAGGGAGAGGTAAATCTGTGGGACTACTGGAGAAAGCAGTCCATAATAATGTGATAAGATTGCTATGCCACATCCTCCCATCTCTCCTAAAGCTCTCTGGTAACCAAAGATTTGAAACTGAGATTGACCATAGATCTTTAACCCCACCATCTAAGAATGGTGAGAGGTTGCGACCCATCCTTGCCAAATTCCTGTGTTATTAGGTTAATGAAAAGACATATTAATATGGGCCAAAAAGTGTGGACACCTCCAATGGCAGGGTCATCCCCTCCAGAATTTTCAGGACTTCTCTAGATGTTGGACAAACCAATGGAGGGTCTTTACAGTGGTGTGACAATGGCTCAACCAACTGAGCATCCGATTTACATTATGGTACCCAGCTTATTAAGAATGGTGATGAATTGGAGTACCATGTTTTCAACACTTTGGAGGCTGCAGCAGATTTCACTGACATCCATTTGGTCAGGGAGGCAGGGAGCAGTACCCGGCCCAGTGGAACAGAAACTGCAGATCCCACCCACAGATCCACTATACCCCAATGGAAGCCACTCCTGCAGATCAAGCAGGGCAACCCCCACACCTCACCAAAAGATCCAGTGGCAGAACTGTGGTCATTGCAACCTAAATCTAAATGGAGGAACAGAGCGCTGGCCAGAAACCAGAGACACATATCCCTCCCACTACTCTGGCCCATAGCTACAGCCAGATTGCAGATGAGTATGGTGAAGAGGACACTGAGCTATCACCCTTGCTTACTCAAAACTGATTTTCCCCTTTAACCCAGGACACCTCTAGAAAAGACTAGCCTAGAGGAATGTCAACAGAAAGCTCTCCAAAGTTGCCAGCAGCTCTGATTTACCCACTAGGGCTACCATAACCAAATTAAGGATTAGCACAAATCCACATACAGTTTTCTTTAGCAGAGATGACAGCAGTCTCAGTCCCTCTTCATGCATCAAACTCATCAGGAAAAGATGAAGCGGGGAGCAGGGTTCAGCTCCCTTCAGGAAAGCCCAAGGGACCTAGAGTAGGATTACCATGACAGGTACAGTGACTTTTTACTTTTGATCACTTACTTGTACCTCAAACATGGGGGGAGGCACAGAAGGATAGAGGCCTACTTAACACACAGATCCCTGTCCTTTTGAACCCAGATGTCCTTTTGTTAGCTCACCCACAACCCTGAAACTCTACTATCTGCTTTCCCACCGCCATGCTCCTCAGTGATAGCTGTCACCAACTCGCTCGGCCGGTCAGCCTTCTACTCCCAAAGTGCCAACCTCTGAGTGTATGATTTGTGTACAGTGAACAGCAAGGTAACCCTCTTGTCTGTTTTGTGGGTTCAAGTCACCTTAGTCTCAAGCTCTGGTAGGATTTAAACTGATAACCTCTTGTTAGCCTACCCAATTATCAGGCTCAGATAATTCTGTCTTCGAGGGGCCACATATCTTTGCTATGGGCACCCAACCAGGTCTTCAGATGAACCCTTAGAACTCAGTGCAAGACTTTTAGAGAACTCTATCCATTTCCCAGTTTGGTATACAATAAGTCCATACATAGTGTACTTATAACCTTTAAAAAGCTCCACTTAAAATAAAAATAATTATCAAGGCACTTCAGCAGTTTCATTAGACTGGTCTAATCTTACTCTTTTTCAGTGCTGTGATGATTCTCCCTTAGTCAGATAATATTCTTTTGTGTCAGTCAGAAATATTTTCTTGTGTGTCTCTGTTAGGTTCTTTCAGCACTTAAACACACTTATGAGCTGGCCTTCTCATGAGGTCACTAACTCCGCCTTGGTGAATCAAACTCTATATTTTACAATTCAGGGTCTTCAAATAAAATATTTAAAAAAACATATGAGATGACCTCACTGACTTTCCTCTCCACAGGTTAACTGGTCAGAACTGGTTTGTGCTCTGCTGCACACACACACACACACACACACACACACACACACACACACACACATAAACAGTCTTTTGATGTAAGTCACTGTATTCAAATCAGAAGTGTATTTGACTCCTAAATCTCATCTGGGACCTGGGTATCTACACATCAAAGGGTATTCATGTAATTCAAGGGTTCCCTGGAAATGTATATTGGACCTTTCAGAATCATCTGGGTCCTCCCTGGCTCAGACATCAAACCTCTTCAATGTCCATTCTGGCCTCTCTTCAACACCCCTCCTCACAAGTCCTTCCCTGGCAACTATGCAAGTCAAAGGATCTCCCTGAGGGCATTATGAATGGCTAATCTTACTTCCTGGGATGAAAGCAAATTGACAAGGTAATTGCACCCCAGATCTCTGCAGTTCAAAATACCTCCTGTCCTTTGAACTTATCCCTGGGGGGAGGGTCTTGATGTGTCAGTTCCAGTAAGACAGTAGTTGCCTCAAACTGAGTTTTCCCATCACATATTTTATATGTAATAAAAAAATTAATATAGCACTCAAGCACTCAGAGCTGGCTGTCTACATCACAATAGCCACACAGTTAGTTGACAGTGCATGCACCCTTGCTGACTTGGGAAGGGAATTGACTAGTGTGCAGCCCAGACACCTCGTATATGCTTCATCCATTGTTTAGCACAACAACTTGAATCTCCCTATCACAGTCACAGTGATAGCCTGACGTGCTAAAACAGTTAAATGCTCAATGTTATTTTATGTTCTCACCTTCCATTTAGTGCCTAAAACCACCACCAAAGGAACTGTGAAAGCTGGGACATTTTCCAGTCACCCATGCTAGTACACCCATCCCTCCCCTAATGCCCCATATGATGTTACCAGTGGTTCAAAAAAACTCTTCTGGATCAGCCTCCCCCTGTCTGGCTGCAACAGAATACCAGTGGAAGAACAGTTTTTGCAACTCCTCCCCATGCAGCTCCCATCCTCAGCCCGGAATGCACGCCTTGTCGAAGCAGATCCCAAACTCCCAACTGGCTCCAAATATGAATGAGCTGTCTCTAAAACCTTTCAGCAATGAAATGCATTACTCAGCACATAGCATCTTCATTACTTCTCAGCAGATGGCCTCACACATGAGGTCTGTGGGCCAAAAAGAATTTTGTTGCTGTTTTCTGTCTGGCTGCATTTTAATTCAAGGGTTGCACAACACTGAACTGAGGTTTGTATATGTATTGCCTAATGCCCATACAGTAGATTGGACCTGCCTTTACATGTTAATCCAGTTGAATCACCTATTTCTATAATCCAGGCAAAAACAATAGGCTGCAGCCTGAGGAGCTATTATTCTTACAACACTCAAATGGGTCTCTCCGTGCAGGAAGCTGGCCACTCCTTTACTAATACCAAATCTCTCTGCAGATGAGGATGAGGCCCATACTGCAGCACAGAGCCTGAATGCTGAGAATACTCCTCTACACCTCTACATTTTTACTATGAACTGTAGCATATCTCCTATAACAGTAAATCCCCATGGCACGAGTTTGGTCTGAGCATAGGGAGCATCAGCCTTTACAAGAACTCTTGCAATTATATCTTCCTTACTGCATCTAGTGAAAGAGCAACACTGGCTGCCTGTTTTGGTTTCATACACCTCACTAGGCCTTGACACCAGAAATACCCATTTACTGGAAGAACTGCAGGTAAACTGACACCTAAGAGGGAGCAAAGGGTGGGCAATCCAGCTTGGGACCCCATGTCGTACTTCTCATCTTTGTCATTAGAATCCTGGTTGGCCATACAGCTCAAGTACAAACTGGTCCTGCAAAGACCAACTGTCTGCCTGCCTAGCCAGCAGCAGACCTGTATTTACAAGTGCCCACACACAACAGCAATGTACTACTATCTAGGTAAAGGTGTATCAGAAGGGGCAATGTCATAAATCCAAAGCCCACCCTCTTTACATATTTGATGACCCACCACTTTCAATCTGCTGCTGTAGAGGAGGAAGTGATGGGTTACTAGATGGGGTAGTGCATTACCCTGATCATGCATGGCAGACCTCAGAGACAAGAGCAACACAGAGAAGTGGGCATGTCATAGTAGGAATCACCTGCTCTAGTTCCACAGCACCCGTGGGGGTCTGGATAGTGATGGAGGCCCTGAAAGTGAGCTCCATTCATTTTATGTTACCTTGAACTAAGTGCTTGATCTGAGGAATCCCATGTAGTGGACTGTCTTCTGAGCTCATTCATACCCATCACCCTAGGGGTTAAAAGCAGGTTTAATATTGCTCCACTGTATCCTACTATGCAACTTGATGGTGATTTCAGCAACAAGACATTGCATTGATTCCCTGCTCCCTGCAGCCTGACAGTTCATCCTGAACAAGGGTATGCCCAACTCCATTACCCCCTCGGGGAAACCACTTAGATAAAATACTCCCACTCACATAACAAACTACAATCTGGATCCTCTCTCATGAGCTATTCCACTTATTTTATTTTATTTATTTATTTCATTTTTGTTGACCAGGTAAGTGCACTAGACAAATTCTGCCTATTTTCAGGCATGTCCCAGGGGAGGGGGATACAGATGAATGCCAAATGACCTTGAACCAGATTAAGCTGTTGTACTGTTGTGCTAGACTTATCCCTCCTTAGGCACATATCGGAAATACTCCCCAACTAGCTAGACTTTAGTGACACTGCCTCCATGTCTAGGAAAGGAAAAGCACAACAGTGTAGGTTTTCAAAGGGCAGAGGGTAGCTTCATGGACCACTCACTTATCTCATGCTAATGTCCATAACAGCAAGAAGTAAACCCTGGGCCACCACTAGGGGCACTAGTAATACCCCTACTGCCTCAGACCATGATGTGTGTGTGTATACAGTTCTTTGTTGTTCTGTTTCTTGTTTCACTGTATGTTGGTGACTGATGAAGAATCTGATGAATTATAAGCTCTGCTCCATTTCTGAACATGCCTCTAGACTTTCAAGCATTCTAGTACTGTTTAATCTCCTACCTTCTCCCCTAAACAGAGGGATACCTGTAGCCACTCCAATTATTTTTACTTATTTATTTATTGAAAGAATCAGAATTACAACCTTTGAGCCAAAGACTCTTTTGCAAAGGCTCCACATCAAAAATGAAACAACAGGGTACAAGAAAGAAAAGAACAGAGCACTATTACAATTATTTCTCAACATGCTGAGATCCTTGCTTCCTCTTCACTTAATTATCATCTGGTCAAACATATTTACCCCATCCACCTCCATGGCAGACTTACGACTCATAGCTGGAACGTGCAGAGATTGAACTTGCAAGTGAAGAGGAAGAAAATCTTAACATACCTCAAAAGATTGTGTACCCAAGTTGCCCTACTGCAAGAAACCAAACTTCTGATCTAAGATGCAAAGAAACTGCAAAGGGAATGGGTACGGGTGAAGGTACACAGTGCAGCTCAAGCCAAAAAAAGGGGAGTTTCTGTTCTCATACATAAATCCCTGGACTCAACATTGAATAGGACCATGGAGTACCCAGATGGTAGATTTGTTCTAGCTTTCCTAGACACTCCCTCACTGTCCCTAGTCCTGAGTAGCTTATGCACCCAGAGAAGACTAACACTCACTTTTCCACTAGCTCACTGATCATATAGCTCAGTTCAGTGAGGGAAATGCCCCTCTTCTCCTGGGAGGGGAGTTCAACTTGGTGCTAGACCACTTGGTGGAGCATAGCAATAGAACAGTAGAGCCCTATACAAGGTGGCACAGGTGGTTAATCTCTGGATGACCAGCTGGACATTCTTGGATGTTTGGCATCTGTGCAACCCAGGACACAAGACTACACCTGTTACTCAACTGTCCACCAGTCATACAACAGACTGGATATCTTGCTATAATCCCAAGCCATCCTCACCATGGTAACAGTGACCAGTGTACAGCTTCTCATCATTTTGGATCATGCACCATTATAGTGGAACATGCTATTGGGTCCATCCTCCCAAAAATCCCCATCCACTAGGCTACACCCACTGTTAATTCATGGCAAGCAATTTAAATCCTGGATTTAATTTGAATCCTCAGACTTCTTCCATGTTAACAATATCAGGGAGACATCTGTAAGTCACTTACGGGAGGCCTTTAAGGCCACCATGACAAGGCTGATAACTGGCTGTACAGCATGCAGTAGAAAGGAGAGTGAGAGAGAGAGTAAGAGGCAACACATCTGGAGTGTTCCCTTCAGCAGACAAGGACTGAGTTCAAGGCTCTGCTGAATGACATTACAAAACCCTCCCTCCACATGGAGATTCTCAAATTATACTTGGAAATAGACTCAATCTTAGCCAGCAGGGAGAGTTAGTACTGCTGAGACTCCAACACAGATATTAGGAGGGTGGGAAACAATGTAACAAAGTCCTAGCCTGCCACTTAAAAGAGAAGCAGACAGAATACCATATTGCTGCACTTAAGGACTCATCTGGGAAGGAGTGCACCAAGAACACATTAGGAACATAATGAAAGATTTCTATAAAACCATGTACAGTTCAACCTCAAGTCTAACTGTTTCCCAAATAGAGGCCTTCCTGAACCATCTCCAACTATTCAAGCTCTCATCTGAGCAATTTCAGCTGCTAGAGGTCCCACTTATAGCCACTGAGATTGAAGAAGCTCTAAAAGCACTCAGCCTTATTAAAGCACTTGGAGGGGGTGGTTCCCAGCTGAATCCTACAGCTCCTTACTCAGACAATCTCCCCTATACTTCTATGTCTACACCAGGAGTCTACTGACATTGGCATTTTCCCCCTTGAACACATGAGTCAGGCCTCCAGCACTACATCCCAACTCTTGACCATGCTCTCCTCCTTCTCCACAATCTGTTGCCTTAAAATCAACATGTCCAAAACCAAAATTCGGCCCCTTAACCATCATTGTGTGGCCCCCATGATGCAACCCTTGGGTTGTGATCGGCTCCAGAGAGAATCAAGTACCTGGGCATCAACATCACTTCAAAGATCACCAACATATGTGGCATAAACCTTGAACCACACCTAGCAGAGCTGTGCACAGAGTGTGACAGGTGGAAAACACTTCATATCTCCATAGCAGGGAAAATTGAGGCCATTAAAACAGTTACAGCACTAAAATTGTTTCTTCTCCTCACCTATCTATCTGTGCACATCCCTTATGAACAGTTTGAAATCATAGATAGAATGATTGGTCACTTCCCATGGGATGGTGGGCAGCCCACATACATCTATGCAAATTTCAGGCTGCATTGGACCAAAGGGAGGATGGGTGCTGACATGGTTCAAAGAATACTACTATATTGGGGTTTTTGAACAGCCCAAACCCTTAAATGGATAGCATCTCCAGACCCGGAATCTCATCCCCTTCATAGTTCAACATTGAAGCCTTCCAGATTAATGGAAGTACACCTGCAACTTGGCTTTTTTCAGCACAAATCAAGTTCCCATGCTGACATTCCACCACTGGCAGTCAGTGACTGTATGGAAGTGGTACAGTACCAGCTGGGTCTTACTGTGGCACACCCTGCCCTTACCCCCATCTGGGATAATCCCAGAATTGTAATGGGGAGTTGCTGGTAAAATGGGAGCACTAGGAAAACAAAGTTAGCTGCATGACCAGGGATCTGCTCATCACTGGCTCCACAACCATATATTTTTTCCTAGGACTTCAGTGCAGGTACCAGTTAGGCAAAGCAGATTTGTAGTGCTTTCTACAAATCCACACCACAGAGGGTCCCACCTTGAGTCACCTCAGAGAAGCGTACAACTGATCCTCTGCTGGGCTTGTTTAAGGCAAGCAAAGTGAGGGTGGAGAGCATCTACAAACACCTCCAGAACAATCTCCTCAATCAGACCCTCGAAGTGCAAACCCCTTGGGCTGGATGTCTGACTAAACCATCCATAGAAATAAACTTGGCAGCATGGTGGAAGATGGCCCACACAGCTGTCAGGAACCCCAAGGCCAGAATGACAAGGAGTAAAATAATCCACCTCTGGTACCGCACACCAATGGTGCTACACGCAGTAAACCTTTTCCCAACTCAAACTGCGAGAGATGTGGGTCCCCTGGAGGTGATCTGCATCATATAATCTGGTAGTGCCCTCTGGTCCAACCCTTCCGGGTGAAAGTTTCACATTTTCTGACCTATGTCCTATCTCAACCTATCAATATGTCTGCAGAGTTGCTTATTCTGGGATCTCTGGATGAAGCCCCACATCTGCAGACAAGGGCACCAAGGTGAACAGTTGCTTTGATGGTGGAGACAAAATGCTTCCCAGTGAGACAATGGTGCCCCATGGAGGTATTGTCACTTAGTGAGTAACTCACTAGCCTGATCCAGAGGCTATCTCATTTGAGTAGCTACACACTGGACAAATACCAAGCCATATGGACACCTTTCCTGAAACGCTTGGAAATTACCAGATACCCAGCTCTATCCCTCCACCTAGGACAGGGATTGGCTAATCAACGCAGATCTCGCACCTGAACTGGGCCACTCTGCCATGGCCTCTGCTAACTTGCAGAATATCCACCCTTGTATGCAGTGCTACTTTTCTCACACTATTACCATAGCACCTTTACCTGGAGACTCTTGGAGGCTCAACAAACTATTAACATCCATTCAGTACTCTTACCTATTCTGTATAATTGTTCAGAGATTCCACATCCCTTTCAGATATCCTGGCTAGGAGGGTGGTCCCCCTTCCTGACTGAGATATCCCAATTAATTAGCCAATGCCTTAATGTCAACCCCTTCCTTGTAATGCACTGTTAAAATCACAACTCCTAATGAGATGTTGATGTCATTATAATATACTGTTTATTTTAACTGAATGAGTCACTTTTTGCAATATGTTTTATGAACTGTCAACTCCCATGAATTGTATTTATGATAAAAAAGATTAATTACAAAAAAAAGCTAGAAGTTTAAAACAAAACCACATTATTTTTGCACTGCTAACTTAATAGCTTCATTTTTTGTGAAAACCATGGTGCTACTTTACCCCTCTTGTTGCGTCCTTTTTATGTTTGCTTGCACGCATGTGCAAGAAACAGTGCCATCATCCGAGTTTTCAGAGGTGTGGTAGCCCTCTTCAAATTCAGTCAGTGTGTTTGCAGGGATGGCTGCAGTTCTCCAATGCCTGCTGGAGCTGTCTATGACAGCAGTCCAAAAGGCAGTGGAGTACAGTTGAAAGGGGGAGCTACGCTTCAGTGAGCAGTGATAAGATATCTCCTGCTCATGAGTGCTCCCCCTACACACACACACACGCACACGCATACTGCATGCTCGCCCCCCCACGCACACATTGTAGCCGACGGGGTGCCCAATCCCTCACGGCTGTGCTGTGCCCCCCAAAAAACAGAGTTCCATATGCCACACTGGAGCTACACATCATAAAGCCGACGGGGGTGCCCAATCCCCCGTCGGCTCCACTGGTCCCCCTCCCAGAGTACAGGGTGCCATGCTGGGAGCCCACCCTAGCGTGGCAACAGATGCTATTGCCGACGGGATTGCCCAATCCCCCATCGGCTCCATGCCCTCTCCCCCAACCAGCCATCCTTGTGTCATGCTGGGAGCTCACCCCAGCGTGGCAAACGTCCTGCATCGTCATTTAAAAAAAAAACTGAAACTGGAAAATGGTCCTCGCTGCCTCTGCCCCACCCACACCCACCCACTGTGCACCCCACCTCCCCACCCCCTCACCCCATACTTGCCTCCAGACTCCGGCGCGACGATCTTCGGTGGACTGGGAACACGTCTGTACTCTTCAAAGCCGACTGCGAACTGAGGAAATGCCGGTAAGCTGTATAATGGGATAGATAGGTTTTTTTCAACTTTGCTGCATATCTCAGGCATTTTTTGGCATTTTTGCTCTAAATTTTCAACATGGGGTTTTTGGGACCCCTTCTCATGAATGCTTTCACTGTCATGGCGTTAATCGGGTCTGAAGGGTGATTTCAGAGTCACTGCACAAAATCTCCTTTCCGGACTGAGTAATGAAATGACACTGCCACTGTTCATAAGGTGGGCTCTCAAAAAGCCTATGTTGAAAATTTGGTGGACAAATTCCTAAAAATGACTGTTTTATGAGCGTGCATTGTGCAGTTCCTATGCACACTTGTAAGTTTGCGAATTTTCAATATTTTCACTCCAGATTTTCAACATTGCCATTTTATTACACTTCCTTATGAGCAGTACAGCTGTCACTTTTCACATCTTGCCCAAAACGTATTTCCGCCCATGTAGCGCACAATGACGCAGTAGGTGTGCAAAATCAATGTATGGGACACATTAAGAAAATCACAGTGACACTGTTCATTAGCAGAGGTCTTAAAATGGCTATGTTGAAAATTTGGTTAAAAAATTCCTTAAAATGACTGTTTTACGAGCGTGCGTTGCACAATTCCTACGCACACTCGTAAGTTTGCGAATTTTCTATATTTTCACTCCAGATTTTCCACATTGCCATTTTATTACACTTCCTTATGAACAGTACAGCTGCCATTTTTCACATGTTGCCCCAAATGTGTTTCCTCATATGTAGCGCACAATGGTGCAGTCGGTGTGCGAAAGCAATGTTCGGGGCAGATTAAGAAAATCACAGTTACACTGTTCATGAGCAGAGATCTTAAAATGGCTACGTTGAAAATTCGGTGACAAAAGTCCCTAAAATGACTGTGTTATGAGTGGGCATTGAGCAGTTTCCAAGCACCCTCGTAAGTTCGTGACTTTGTAATATTTTCAGTCCAGATTTTCACCAGTGGCATTTTTCCACACTTCCTTATGAACAGTACAGCTGTCATTTTTCACAACATGGCCGAAATGTGTTTTCACACTTTCAGCGCAGAGATGCGTGGTCTCTGTGGGAAATCATTGTTCTGGACAGATAAAGAAAATCACAGTGACACTGTTCATGATTGGAGGTCGCAAAATTCCTGTGTTGACAATCTGCTGTAAAAAAATTCCCCAAACTAATTACATTATGGGTGTGCGTTGCACAGTTTCTATGCAACCTTCGTGACTTCACCAGTTTTTTAATATTTTACTGCAGATTTGCAACATTGCCATTTTACACCTCCCAATGAACAGTACAGCTGTCATTTTCACATCCTGTTCGGAATGTGTTTTTGCACCTGTGGTGCTAAATGCCGTAGTCGCTGTGCATAAGCAGCTTTTGGCTAACAAACTGATATTGCCACTGTTCATGAGGTGGGGGGTCACAAAAAAACAATGTTGAAAATTTGGAGTGAAAATACCAATGAATGCCTGAGCTGTTAGGGTTTCCAACCATAACGCCCCACCCTGTAGAGAATGACAGGCATCAGGGGTGTGACTCGGGATTCTAGCCTGTAATACTCATACCATTCCACACCCTGCAGCCAGTGAGAGGCATCGAGGTATGCCTTGGACTCTTCGGCCCCAAAGTTCACCCCATTCTCCTATACTGCACCCATCTCATCATATTTCCTGATTGAATGGGGTGCGCATAAGGGCCAAAGACCCCAAGGCACACCGTGACACTTGTCAGTGTCTGCAGGGTAGGGTGTGGTGAAATGGCATGGCCGTTATGCCTGACTCACAAGTGTCATGCACTTCTGTGTAGCGACAGATGTGAAGACATCATGGGGCTCTCTAGTGGGTTGTGGAAGTGCAGGGTCCTATGGTCTCTGCAGTTAAATGTGGCCATTGATAAAGATGCACAGGGCAAGGAGTGTATCTAGAAGCCAATGCACAGGGACCTCTACCTCTCATGGGTGGAGAGGTGAGGGGCTGTATGCTAAGAGGACAATTATCTTCACTATATGATACATGCGGACAACCCTGCACCTGTCATTCCCTGGCTAGGGTTTGTCGCATAACAGTGCCATCCCACCACCCTCACCTCATCCAGCTTGGTCACAGAGTTTAACCCTGAACTCAGCTCTCCAGCATGTCACCACAAAGCATACCCACTGGGGTCTAGACAAGCTCTAGGCACATAGTTTGTTTACAGTTTTATATATACTATATATAGATATAGATATATATATATATATATATATATATATATATATATATATATATATATATATATATTGTAGGGGCAGTTAGGTTAATTAGGCACTTTAATGTTAAACCTCAAATTTTGCACATTAATATTAATAACTTTGCAGCCTTTCAAAAGATTTGCACAAAATTTGGAATGCGTGGTCTGGTACTGTAGATATCTTGATTTACCAAGTTGTGTTTTGGTCAACCATACGATTTTTCCTCAGCAAAATGCCAAAAAATGCACTTTTTGCCAGTTTTGAGGTGTTTTTTGCCTGTGATGCTGCAACCACACCATGCAGTCTTTTCATTTGAAACTTTGAATATAGAAGGAGTTTGGGTCAAGAAACAATCCAGCATTAGTTCGGTAAAAAAGTAATAATCCGTTCCAAAGTTATTTAATTTTTAATATTTGAGTTCTGAGTATGCTCAGTTCTGTCCAAAATTAGTTTTTTCATACTTCTTTATCAAAATGAGTATTTTTACACACATCTAGAACCATTACAAGTAGCATTACATGCTTAACAATGCAGTATATGCTGTATTGTTAATCCTTAGTGAAGTAGAAAGAAAGAAAATCTATGCAAGACAAACAAAAAGCAATAAATTTCCTTCTGGATATTATCTACTACTCTGAAAGTTCCATAACATGCATTAACACTTCTGGTGCAGGAAATATAAAATCAGATACAGGTAGGAAATTCTTGTTTCAATTTATCCTTTAGAAGGAAAACTGTAGTTGATAATACAATAAAAATAAATTACATCTACATTAACATTAAAAATAAATTACAGCTAGAGCACAAACAAAGAAGCCAGCATAGGTTTTTGCATCATTACCACTAAAGGAGATCATAGTATAAACCAAAGGTTTACTTGATGTGGTTATTTTAGAGTTACAGGTAATGGTGGCTAGAGGGAGCCTTGGGAGGAATGCTCAAATATTGAACCCCTCAAGTGTCAAGAGTCCACCCGCGTCATGATGGGAGGGAAGCCTGATAGATGACCCACCTTGTCCAACTGTTAAGAAATGCCTCTCGCCTGTTTTGTAACTTAAAGGTCATTTACTCGAACTCCTCTAGATGTGAGACACTAGTTTTCCTTTCAAAAACTGTAGGGAAGGCCTCCTGGAGCGATTTTTTGGTTACTGTTTTGTAGGTTGCTGTCAGGAGGACCAACCATAGGTATTTGGCTTCTCTCCCGCTCATGGAAGCAAGCGGGGGGGGGGGTCCCAAGAGCAAACTGATTGGGGAGAGGGTCTCCGTTAAGCCAGACATATTTCTGATATGATGGGTAACGTCCTGACAAATAAGCTCCTAGACAGGACAAATGTAAAATACATGGGCTTGGGAGGCAGTTGGGGACCCACATATGCTCCACCAAGCCAGAGAGAGAAGAATTCCTCTTAGTTAGAACCTAAGGGACTAGGAAAAACCAGGATCTTACTTTCCAAGTGAATTCTCTCTCTCTAGATAGGAGACGAGGTAGTAGAACATGTACTCGGGCACATTCTGGGCCATGTCATCTGCTATATTGCCAATTGCAGGTCCTTTTCCCAGCTCTTGTTTTGAGCCTTTCAGCCTCACGTGTCTGCTGGTTTATCAGAGATTTATATATATATGAGACATGGCATGTTCTCCTGCCTGGGAGGTCCAAATAGTGACAAAGGGCCAGCTATCCTTAGTGTACTGAGAACAGTTGGAGACTGTCTTTTGATTTAGCAGAATAAAATCCTTAAGTTGGTAGTAATGAAGTAAGTCATTAGCTCACCACTGAAATCTGACCCGGGCCTCTTTGAAAGAGATAATGGTGTCTTGTCTCAGTAGCTGCCAAGAAGCAACAAATTCTCTTGAGGCCTGCGAGGTGTACCAAGGGTCCACCATGACCAGAGAAAAGTCTGAATTTGAGATAAGCCAAGTGTATTTTCAAAAATGGGATCTTACCCTCCTTGCAGAAATGCCCCGGCACCAGTCCTCTACGATGGGGGCAGCCACTTCAGGAAGACTTGGATTCATTATTTTAAGGTAGGAAGGGTGAAGTAAGGCCAGTGGTAGGGGATACTGTGTGGGCCTAGACAGATCAATTTTTTTGCAAAGTGTGTTATTTGTAGGGTTTCCCCCACAATAATGCCAGATGCATCTGGGAGGCTTGCCAGCAGTAGGCTAAATCTGGAAGTGCTATGCCTTCTATGACTTTAGGCAGGGACATAACCTGTCTTCTGATTCTGGGTTTCCTATTCTGCCAGGCAAAGGACAGAAATAATTTTTGACAGTGTAAAAGCTCCTGTTTTGTTATCACACAGAGAATAGATTGAAAAAACTATAGGAATCTGGGCAGTGCATTTATTTTTAAAGCCTGCGTCCTGGCATAAATAGGGAGGGAACGTGAACTCCATCGCCACGTATCAGTTTTTAGGGTTGTGACTAAGGGGGAATAAGTTAGTCTAAATAACAGTGAAAGGTTTGTTGGGATCTTAACCCCCCAGGTATTTTATAAAGGGCAGATTCCACTTGAAAGGGTATAAATGTTTCATCTCAGGTTGGGGGGGTAATTAATTGTCAGTGCCTCAGTTTTTATCATATTTAAAACATATCCAGATAGTGCAGAGAACAGAGATAGTAGCTGGAAGAGAGCTGGTAGAGAGGTATTTGGATTAGACATATAAATTAAAATGTCATCGGCAAATAAGGCTAGTTTATGCTCTGTACCTGCTATAGTTAGGCCTTGTATTTCTGGGGTTTGCCAAATTAGTTGGGCTAGGGGTTCGATATAGAGGGCAAATGAAAAGGTAGAGAGGGGGCAGCCCTGGCGTGTTACCTTCTGCAGTGGGAAACTTTTGGAAATATGACCATTTGAACAAATTAAGTCCTGGGGGTTATGACAACATTTAAATACTGTTTGCATAAACTGTTCTGGGAAGCCACATTGTATAAGTACTTGTGTAAGGAAAGACCAGGTGACCATGTCGAATGCTTTTCAGCATCCAAACTTAAAAAAAGTGCAGGGGTATTTTGTTTTTGGATAAGGTCAATTAGGTAGATACTACGTCTTATATTATCAGACGCCTGGCACTCAGGTATGAAGCCACATTGGTCTTAGTGGATTAGGGAGGGGCAAATTGCTTTAGATGGTCAGCTAGGATTGCTGCCATCAATTTATAATCTGTATTTAAGACAGATAAGGGGTGATATGAGGAACAATTAGTGGAGTCTTTATCTAGTTTAGGAATTACAGAAATGATGGCGTAATTCCAGGAGGGGGGGGTACTATACCACAGGGTGAAGAAATATACAGAAATAGTCTTAAAAGAATAGGTGTTATCTCAGACTTAAAAGCTTTGTAAAATTGGAAGCACCAAGGAGGTCAACAGTGAAAATGAGCCTCCCACAGTCGATGGCACAATACTATTGAGGTATTGTGCAGCTCAATCTGGAAGTGTTTTCTGTGAGATTGCGCCCCCATGCGGAGTGCTCTCCCCGCACTCCGGACTTTAGGATTATGAACTCCAGGAGAAAGTTGGTCAGGGAGGGGCAGAACACTGGGGAAAGTGAAATACAAAAAAGGACCATTACAGTGACTGTCGCTGTAATGGTCTTTTTCGTGTTTCGATGTCAGGGTGTCGAGCTGAAGCAGGGCACTGGTAAAATTCTGCTGGGAGGCCATCAGTGCCTGGGCATTTCCCCATTTTGAGAGAGCTGATTCGACTTTGGATTTCCTGGGAGCTGATGGGGGACAGTGGGCCGGATTCAGAAAAGGCAAATTAGGATGCAAGGCACCTGGCATCGGAAAAAATGGTGCAAGTAGCACTTGTGTCCTGAGTTGCATCCCAGCGGGATTCACCTAGGCAGCCTGCAACATGCTGCAGGCTACCTGCGCCTAACTGCACCTATGCGACATAAACCTCCTTGCGACATGGCCTAAGGTGGTTTATGGCAGTATTTGCACCCTATTCAGGTATGATGGCCACTATGTCCACAAAAGGGATTGAGAGACAACCACCCGTGAACATCTGTCAAAGACCAGTTACACCACCAAAAAGTTGGTCTAAGTGGTCTTTGCTGTTCACTGGAGGTTGCCACCGTGCCCCAGCACCACATCCCCTGTGGGTTACAGCCTCCCATGGGCC
Organism: Neoceratodus forsteri; assembly: GCA_016271365.2. Taxonomy (NCBI): domain Eukaryota; kingdom Metazoa; phylum Chordata; order Ceratodontiformes; family Ceratodontidae; genus Neoceratodus; species Neoceratodus forsteri. The sequence continues at coordinate 22,490,681 of JADMNL010000035.1, read as the reverse complement.
CTAGGACCCAGGCATGGCTCACACTGTGCCAGGATTGGTGTGTGAATCACCCCCAATGCCCAGACCCCCACACACACACATGTTGTGAGCCCCCCCACATGCCCATGGGCATGATCCTGTGTCAATCCTCGTAACCCCCTGGTAGTTTAGTGGCCCCACACACTCCACCTGACAGTGCGAGCACCCCCCACACATACCCAATACCCAGCCAGTGACTGGTACAGCCCTCCCTCACCACCAAGGCCAGCCGCTGACTGAACCACGCCAAGAACACGTATTGTAATAATACACGCTCTGTGAATGATAGCGGTTGTCATACACAAAGAGTGTATTAGTACAGTATGCAAGAATGGCACAGTTCATCCAGCAGCTGGCTCTGGTGGTGAGGGAGGGTTGTGCCAGTCACCGACTTACCCACCGGGTGTGTGTGTTGGGGGGAGCTGGCACCACTGGGAAGGTGGGGTGGGAACCACTGGGACACCAGGGCGGTTATGAGTGTTTGTTCAGGAGAGGGTGTCCATGGCAAGGGGACTTGGGGATGGAGCCCACTCCATAGCGGGGAAAAAGCGGATATTTCTTTCTGGGAGGGCTGTTGGAGACTAGAATAAAATTGTTTATAATAGTCTAAGAAAGTATCAGATAGCTCCCTAATAGAGTGCTGGAGGTGACCTGTTTTACTATCTGGTATACTACTTATTGTTGGGGGACCACTGGGCCACCAGGGAGGTTACGAGTGTTTGTTCAGGGGAGGGTGTCCATGGCAAGGGGGCTTGGGGATGGAGCACACTCCATATGGGGGATCAGAGATGGGCATGGGGGTGCCATGGCTCACCTCAGCTGGCGCATCTGCTGCCTACCCTGTCCTGCGACCTGCGGCATTCCTGGGAGCTGTGCCCTACCTTGCACAGCTGCCACAAGTCACAGGACGCAGACCCCTGGACCTGCTCTGATACTGAATTGGGTGCAAGGTCCAGGTCACAGGGATGGACTGCGCAAGCTGCCATTGTTGCAACTTTCAGCACCCTTTCTGAATCCAGCCCAGTATCTCTTTAATATTGTTTTGATGGAGGTTGGGAAGGTCTATTTTTTCCAAAAAGGAGGATATTTCTTTCTGGGAGGGCTGTTGGGGACTAGAATAAAATTATTTATAATAGTCTAAGAAAGTATCAGATAGCTCCCTAATAGAGTGTTGGAGTTGACCTGTTTTACTATACCATATACTACTAATTGTTGCCTTAGCTTTCTGTACTGTTAGCCGGCTAGCCAAAAGTTTGAGTGACCAAGGACCCCCATCATAATATTTCTGACGTAGAAATAATAGTTTTTGTTCTACATAATAATCATGTAGGGAATTCAGTTCCTTTTTAAGAGTGCTAAGTTCCTTCACAGTTTGTAGGGAGTAATGTAACTTCTGTTGGTCCTCCTTATTCCTAATAAGGGTTGTTAAGTCTTGCCTTTTCTGGACCCTTTTCTTTTTATTTCTGGAGGATAGTTCTATACACTTCCCCCTAGAGATGGCCTTTATGGTGTTCCATAGTACTGAGGGGCTTATATTGGGGATGTCATTATCTAAAATTGACTGAGCAATAGTGTCTTTAAGTTGCTCTGTATGCTCCTCATCTCGTAAAAGGGAGAGGTTTAGTCTCCAAAAAGTATTTCTCTGGAAGTCACCAAAAGCCATCCTGAGAAACATAGGGGCATGGTCTGATAGAATAAAGTCACCCACCCATGCTTTCTGTGCATAGCTGAGGTGTTCTTGGGTGAGATAAATGTAGTCTAGGGTAGGGTACGTGGAATAGGCTTGAGGAAAAAAAAGTAGATTGATTGGTATTTCCATTGAGAAACTTCCAGGTGTCCATGAATCCCATCTCTCTTGACAAGGCCACAGCCTCCTTCACCACTTTCCTCTCCTGCTGCTTGAGTGACATGCCTTGTCTAGTCTTTCTGGCGAAATCAATATTCAGGTCCACACCCCATATAACCACCCCCTTTGCCCACTGTGATAACAACAATAGGAAAGATCTATAAGTACAAAAAATCAGTATTGGGGGGAAATAGACAGAGGCCACTGTAACCAATGTCCCATTTAACTTTCCCTTAAGTAGTGCATATTTACCATCTTTATCTGAGAGTTTAGCAGCACACCCGAAGAGAACTCTAAGGGATAATAGTATAGCTGTTCCTCATCTCCGTCCTCTCTTAAAGGAGGATGTGACTACATGGGAAAAGCCCATCTTTTCTAATTTTTTATGCTCCGTAGGAGAGAGGTGCGTCTCCTGTAGGAGGCACATAATCCGCCCCAGATTTCCTGAGGCAGGTTAATACTTTAGACCTTTTAACTGGACTAGATAGTCGATGCACATTATTGGAGCAGACTGTAAAACCCATGATGGTTTTTAAATAGGTTTCCCTCGAGTGCACTCATCAGATATTTGAAATACAAAAGTATAGGCTTACCCTCTGCTGCTCTCAAACCACATGTAAACAATGATGCTTTGGTTGAAAAAAACATTGTTGCTGGCATTAACAGGAACAATAAACTTTGTGCTAACTGGGCAAACTTTATACACTGGTTGTTTGAATGCTTCCAAGGTCGGATGTCACCAAACTATAGTGTCATCTGTACCCACCCTGGTGTTTTTGGTAGGTGGAGGGTTATACTGCTGTACCCCCGGTTAGGGGGTTGCCCTCCTGAGCTGAAATTTCGGTCAACCTCATATAGAACAGCCACTAAGGAGAAAAAGGACAAGCTCTGGCCGAGCTCCGTAACACATTAAATGTACATGGGGTCTGCCATTATGGAGACAGGATCGAGAGGGAATCTCTCTCCTAACCTCCAACACAGACCATCATCAGGGAGAGGGGCTAAGAAGGATATGTGAAGATGGGTAATGGAAAAATATTCTATGCAGGGCTAATATTATAGGTGATGAGGGATCACAATTGATCAGGCCTGAATAAGATGGGCAGGGAGTGGGGCAAGGCAGAGGGGTACCCCTCAATCGTAACCTCTCCTCAGATACCGGGGTAGCTTTAATTTTCCTCTTGGCTGAAAATACTGTGGCAGAATAAGGGGGTTGTCAGGAGGGGTATAATGGTCTTCACAGCAAAACTTAGAAGAGTTGGAGTATAGCACACACTGCTACTAAAAGTAGATTGCTGTGCCTGGTCAGAGTGACGACAGTTTTAATTGCCCCCCCCCACTCCCCACCTCGCACCCACCTAATATTCTCCTGTCATATTTATAAAGTCAATATAGCTGGTGATTGTGTAACTTGAACTGAGTAGAAAGGAGAGTCATAGGTGTCACCCATTTAAACCCCATATCAATATGAAGCACATTTATTTTGTGCTTCAGGTCTAAGTCTTAATTTAACCCTTCCCAAAGGGATTGTCTGTAAGTAAGAGAGCAAACAGAGAAGCAAACACTGCTCTCTTCATTTTAGATCAGTTCTCCAAAAGATCATTATCAGGTACAGCAAATTTAAACAGCAGAGCAAACCGAAGACATGGCTACTCTCCCACCGAAAAAGTCAGAAAAGGACAGTTTGCGTAGTCAAGTTGGGGCCTGGTGTCATTGTAGGCCTAGGAAAGTACTGATCGCCTCATGATTTGTGAGGCAAGTATCTAATTATTACCTTCAGTCCGCTGTGTTGGCCAAATCTATTTCAGAAACACCAGAGAGTTCTCTAAGCAAATTCTTGAGGTGCTGGATGGTTTCAGCAGCAAAATCAGTGGTAGTAAGTTTAGAATTTTGCGGGGTACAAGCTGCCAGTTCTTAATAGATCTTTTTCTTTTCTGGGTATGACTACATTGCTGGTCCTGCAGATTAAAGCCTCTTTTTATCATTGCTTCTTTGGCCTCGGGGGGGGGTCATAGACCTCGGTGCCCTCCTTCCTGAATACTCTGAGGCGAGCTGGATAGGGAGTATGGATCCAAATTTGGCTGGAGCAAAGCGTTTTTATCAGACTGCTATATTCCAGATGCTGCCTCTGGATTTCTGGGGGGTAGTCATGGTCAAAGAATAGCCGTGAGTCTAAGTATTTCACCTCCGTTTTTTGCCATGATCTCCGAAGGATATATTCCTTGGTTCTGTAGCTGTGGAATTTAATTATTATTGAGCATGACTGACCTTAGGGTCATTGGGCTTTGGTGCCAATGCTCCATGAGCCCTTTCCATTTTTAATTTGTACTCCTGGGGAAGCTCCAGTACATCTCTCAGCAAGTCAAGGCGGAAATCCACAATGATGCCTGTTTCTGCGTTTTCTTTTAAACCATATAGATGTATGTTACCTCGCCTCGAGTGGCTCTCGAGATCTAGTCACTTTTGCTCCACGTTGATTGCATGGCAGCATAATGCATGGACTGTTCGGCCTAGATGGAGTTGACTGTCTTCTGATTGGGAAATTCAATTTTCCACCTCCTGAACCCATTTTTCAACATGTAAAAAGGTTTTGATTCAGGTTAAGGAATTCACTTCTGTTTTCAGCTCTCATCTCTTTTATTTCTCTAAGAAGGGTGTCAAATCAATAGCATGAGAGCTGCTTATTTTCTTCATCAGTATCGTATGGTCTGGTATGTTCAGCAGTTCACAACTAATCGCCCCCATGAGTCGGGGATGTAGGTTTAGAACTGCTGCCATCTCTTTCAGTGCATGAGTGCTTGGGTCGATTTTGGGAGCCCCTCTCCCTCTGGGAACCTCTGCCTGACATTTGGAGGAGTTTGAAATTGTTTTTAGTGGATTTTTGGAGGTTAGATTATGGAGTCGAGCAGGAGCTTCCTGTTTACCTGCTTTCCTTCTCCAGAGCAGAACCGGAAGTCCAGTCCAAAATTTATATGTATATTTTGTGAAAAAATAATGTTCTCGTAGTCAAGGATTTTGCTACCTCATGAAGGAAAATCCTAGTCAGTCAGAAAAATTTTTCTTTCATGAACCGCCATCTTGTTTTTAGTTTTCCAATCAAACAAAATGTCTTAACTTTCTCCAGGAGTGACGTTTGGGGCAAATGAGGCATGGATTTTGTTCAGGGTGACCCCCTCTACAAAGCCACACCTTTGGTTTGCTTTGTTTCAGTCAAAAAATGAGTTTTTAAAAATAAAAACTTCTTCTTTTGCGACTCACTAACGATCTTTGTTCGCAAGCCTGCAAAATCCTGGTTCATGAGAAAATCTTAGTTCACCTGCTTTGACAGTAAGGGCACAACCAGATAGCAAGAATTTCATGACCAGATGTCCCTGAGGGTGACCAGATGGCCCAGATTGGTGCAACCAGATGTCTGATCATGGACTAGGATTTTGTTGGGTTGTGAAAAAAGATGTATCTCATGGGTGAAATATTTGCTATCTCACAACTGAAACATTTTTAAAGGTGTAGCATAGCTCATTAACAGAGTGGTCTTTTTACTTGACATTTTGAGGGTGTTGAATGGATGCTCTAGAGGTGTGAATTATGGTGCTTAGGTGTTGGGGAATTATGAGGTTGCATAGATATGCTATGATGACGTTGACGTTTTTCCCGTAGGATTACATTGCAGTGTCTGTCATGCCTTTCAGTGCTGTTATCTCAGAAACGAAGTGAGATACAGAGTTTTTGGTACTGGTGGCACTGGAGCAAGATTTTAAACCATATAGTAAGCTTGCAGTGGAATTTTTTTGTAGTTTGCACAGTTAATGAGATATTGTCAAATTTGTGTTACAAGGTTTCCTTGCTGTATGGGGCTGCTGCATAGATACGAATAAGTGGGAAAGTGAGCCCAAAGGGTCCACTCTCCCACAGATGGACATTGTTATGCAATAATGGGCAACTTCGTCAGGCCCCACGCTCCCACCAATACATATTTTTTCCTAGTTACGTTACACTGTTATGCATGCGCTCCCACCAATACTTGTTTTTTAGTAGTTATATTACACTTTTTCAAAAAGTAAGGAAATTCATTGCAAAAAGCTGTGTTTAATGCATCAGTTAGGGTTAAAGTGACAAAAATGAGGAAATGAGATGCTAGGGTTGAGCACCTAACCCCCTCCACACCCATCCTCCATAGACTGACAGACTCTGGGGTTGCCATGGGGTCATGCGGCCTAACTCTCACCCCATTCTGCTTTACTGTAGCATGTCAACCTGCTTACACATGGAATGGGGTGAGAGTTGGACCACATGACCCCATGGCACACCCCGCCATCTGTCAGTCTGTGGATGATGGATGTGGTGGGGTTAGGTTCTCAACCCTAACGTCTCATTTCCTCCCTTTTGTCCGTTTAACCCTAACTGATGCATTAAATACAGTTTTTTTGCCATGAATATATAGATATATATCTTTTAAAATGTTGATCCTAAATTTTCAAGATATTCGTTTTTAATTCACTTTACAAACATGACATACCACTTCCAGTTTATTGGCTAAAATGTCAGTTTGCACCAGAAGTGGAAAAAACGTGACTAATTTAGGATTTAAAAAAATGACATGTGTCTCTCATCTAGGATTTTAAGAAATGACATGTGTCACATTTATGAGGTGGTGTGAAAAAATGGCTATGTTGAACGTTTGGAGACAAATTATTTAAAATTAGTGAAGTCACGTGTAAACGTTGAAATACTGCAATGTTCACTCATAACCTAGGCATTTTACTGTATTTGTAAACCAGATTTTCAGCAAAGCCTTCTTATTACCCCACCTCATGAACCCATTAGGTGAAACTTTTCAAATCCTCACCAAAACTTCATTCTGCACCACCAAAACATCATTCTGTATCACAGATGCAAAAACACATTTTCACCAGAATATGAACAAGCATTTGTCAATGCTGAATGTTGTTGCGCTGGCATTGGCAGTGGGAGTGGTGTAGCTAGAGATGCATAGTGCTGTGATTTTGTGAATGTGTCTCAAAAAGGTGATTTTGCACAGCTAGCATGCCATTGTGCTCCACAGCTGTGGAAACATGTTTTGGGCAGGCTGTGAAAAATGGCAGCTGGGCTGTTGATAAAGAGACGTGCACAAATGCCAGTGGTGAAAATGTGGCATGAAAATATTGCAGATTGATGAAGTTACAAGGGTGTGTGGAAACTGTGCAATGCACACTTGCAACACAGTCATTTTATGGAGTTTCTGCACCAAATATTCAAAATAGGAATTGTAGGACCTCTGCTCATGAATAGTGTCACCGTCATTTCCTCAAACTGTCCCAAAAACTGATTTCACACAGCGGCCGTGCAATTCTGTGCCCGGACATGCGAAAACACATTTCAGGCAGCTGGAGTGTTCATAAGGAGGTATGGAAAAATGCCAATGATGAAGAGCTGGAGTGAAAGTATTACAAATTCAGAAAGTCATGAGCGTGCGTGCAAACTGTGCAATGCACGCTCATAAAACACTCATTTTATTGACTTTCATTCCCAAATTTTCAACATAGGCATTTGAGGGCATCTGCTAATGAACAGTGTCACAGTCATTTTCATCACGTGTCTCGAACACGGACTTTCCACAGCGACCACGCTATTCTGTGCTAGAACTGCAAAAACAGATTTTGGTCAGGATGTGAAAAATGACAGCTGTACTGTTCATTAGGAGGTGCAGCACAATGGCACTGTAGAAAATCTGGAGTGAGAATATTAGAAGTTTGCGAACGTATGAGTGTGCATGCAAACTGCACAACGCACGCTCGTAACTCAGTCATTTTATGGGGTATTGTCGTCACCAAATTTTCAACACATGCATTTTAGGAACTCTGCTCATGAACAGTGTCACTGTCATTTTCGTAATGTGTCCCGAACACTGATTTCGCACAGCAAGCACACTATTGTGCACCAAAAGTGCGAAAACACATTTCGGCAAGGATGTGAAAAATGACAGCTGTACAGTTCACAAGAAGGTGTAGTAAAATGCCAAATTTGAGAATCTGGTGTGAAAATATTGCGAATGCGCTAAGTTTACGCTGATATCATGCGCAGTTGCTAAACCCCTTAAACAGTCATTTTATGGAGTGTTGTCACCAAATTTTCAACACAGGAATTTTAGGACCTCTGCTCATGAACAGTATCACTGTCATTTTTGTAATGTGTCCCGAACACTGATTTCGCACAGTGACCGCGCTATTCTGCCCCGGAAGTGCGAAAACACATTTCAGCAAGGATGTGAAAAATGACAGCTGCATGGTTCACAAGAAGGTGTGGTAAAATGCCAGTGCTGAGAATGTGGAGTGAAAATATTGCAAATGCGCTGTTACGAGCGTGCGTTGCACAGTTGCTATGCATGCTCATAAAACAGTCATTTTATGGAGTATTGTCACCAAATTTTCAACACAGGCATTTTAGGACCTCTGCTCATGAACAGTGTCACTGTCATTTTCATAATGTGTACCAAACACTGATTTTGCACAGCAACCGCGCTATTCTGCCCCAGAATTGTAAAAACACATTTGAGGCAGGATGTGAAAAATGACAACTATACAGTTCACAAGAAGGTGTGGTAAAATGCCAATGTTGAGAATATGGCATGAAAATAGTGTGAATAAGCTAGCTTACGAGCGTGCATTGTGCAGTTGCTATGCACGCTTGTAAAACAGTCATTTTTTGGATTGTTCCCATCAAACTTGCAACATAGGCTTTTTGAGAGCCCCTCTCATGAACAGTGGCACTGTCATTTTGTTACTTGGTCCCAAAAGGTGATTCCACACAGTGACTGTGAAATCACCTTTTAGGGACTGAATAACACCATGACAGTGCAAGAATCTATGAGAAGGGGTCCCAAAACCCCATGTTGAAAATTTGAACACAATCCCAAAATGCTTGAGATATGCATTAAAGTTGAAACCCCTATTCATTCCATTATACAGCTTACCGGCATTTCCTCAGTTCGCAGTCAGCTTTGAAGAGTGTAGATGTGTTCCGGTCCACAGAAGATCATCGCGCCAGACTCCGGAGGTAAGTATGGGGTGAGGGTGGGTGGGGCGGCAGGGTGCACAGTGGGTGGGTGCGGGTTGGGAGGGGTCACCAAGACTATGAGGGACCATTTTCATTTTATAGGTAAAAACAGAAAAACATTGCGGGACAGTTTCTTTTTGCAGGGCATTTGGCACATGGTGGGCTCCCAGCATGCCAACTAACTGTTTTGGGGTGTCAGTAGCCGATGAGGATTGGGCACCCTTTGTCGGCCTACGACATGGGGGAGGAGAGTAACGCCAACGGGATTGGGGCACCATTGCACAGAAAGAAAGCAGGGGGCGAGCTAAGGGGGGATTGGGAACCCCTTGGCATTCAACAATTGGGGGATGCACAGGGGAGTGGGCTCCCCATTGGCACACAAAGACAGTGGGGGTTAACCGACAGGGGATTGGGCACCCCCGAAGTCGGCAGACATTAGGCAGCTGCCTGCTCACCGACCATGCACATAATGAGGGCGAGCATGACAAGGAAAGGACCACTGCATCTGAAGAGCTTTGCTCAGATTGCAGTGGATGTTTTCTTAGATGTGCTCGCCCCATTATGTATGCATGGTGTGGCGCCGGCATGTAGGCTGATTGGGCAATGCGGGAAGCATCTACTGGTGCATGTCCTGCATTCGCTGAACAGCGGCCATGCCTCCAAATCCCCACTGCCGCAAGATGTTGGCTGCACACATGCACCAACATAAAAATGGCAGCTGTCATGTTCATGATTTGGTGTGAAAAAATGGCTATGTTGAAAATTTGGTGTCAAAATATTTAAAATTACCAAAGTTATGAACAAGTATAGAAAATTTGTAACATATCTGCATAACTTTGCCTTTTTTACATATTATGAATCCAAATTCTCAACACAGCATTCTTAGAACCCCATCTCATGAACAACGGTGGTGAAAATTTTCAAATCCTATCCAAAACGTGATTTTTCAAACTGACTACAAAATCACCATTCAAGCCTGCTTTGCAAAATTTCACAGCATTGGTCATGTGGTAGTGTCCCAAAAAGGTCAAAGATATTGAAAATTTGAGGTCAAAATATGCAAAAATGACAAAGTTTTGCATCAAAGTTCAAAACCCTTTTGAAATGCATTGAACCAGACTTACCATAGTTTCTCATAATGCAGTCCCCAGTTCCAGCAGCCATACATGTCTTCACTTAGAGACTGGATCTTCACCAAGGGACATTTTGAGGTGAGTGAGGGTGTGGGGGTGGTGGGGTGATGGGTTTTGAGTGGGAAATAGGGGTGGGGGGTCTGATCGATTAGGGATAGTTTACTTATTTACAGATTTAGCACAAAAAGTTATCAAGGGAAGGTTTCTTCATTTCAGACTGCATCTGACACTGGGCTCCCCGGGGTTGGGATAATTTTCTGGCAATAGATCAAGCTGCCTGGAAGGGAAGGGGGTTCATGAGAAGCAGTACCAGGGGCTGGCTCCTTGGTGCACTCATATTTAATATTAGAAAACATAAATAAATACTGGGAAGTGCAGGTGGGCAATGTGGAAGGGAAGGGGGAGAATGAAGTGGTACTGGAGGTGGGTACCCTGGCCCACTTAAGCAATATAATAGATAAATAGATAGATAGATAGACAGACAGACAGACAGACAGGTAGACAGCTAGACAGATCTATAGATAGATAGATAGATAGATAGATAGATAGATAGATAGATAGATAGATAGATAGATAGATAGACAGACAGACAAATAGACTGACAGGTAGACAGCTAGACAGATCTATAGATCGATAGATCAATAGATAGATAGATAGGTAGATAGAGACAGGGAGAACATGTGATTGGCTGCTCATTGCTGTCACTGCAGCTCACAACATGACTACCAGTTCTGGCTGCAGAAGTCAAGAAAGTCCTGCTGTTCTCATACAGAGAATGCCGGTGAATGGCTCCTCTTGCTAGCTGGGCACCCTGGATTTTGGAGTGCCCAGAAAAGGTGTTTGTGGTAACATTGAAAACAAATAAACAGCAGGATGTAGCTAAATGGATCCTGTTTAGCTAGGTTCAAGTGTTCAGGTAGGTGTTTAGCTGGGTTCAGGTTTTTTTTTTAATAGATCAGTTTTAATTAATTAATTAAGGCTTCATGCCTATGGCTCCATCATTGACAATATGGTTCACCTACAAATACCAGAATCCCTAGTAGGACTTTTCCAAAATCTGATGCCGTGCTATGAACTGATGTCTGTTGACCAGGCCTCCGTTTTCACCCCTAGGCACAACACCACTAAAGGTGCTAGTGCTTTCACCTGCCATGCCCCCAAATACTGGAACTCCCTTCCACTAAAATTGCGCCAATCACTATCTCATGCATCTTTCAAAAAAGGGTTGCAAAATGATCTCAATACTTCCCACAAGTGCTCCTGCTTCAAACCTCAATAGCACTTTTCCTTCCCAGCCTCTTCTCTCCATGACACTTATTGATCTACATTCCTATACACTATGCACTTCTCCTTACCTAGCTGTCCCTCCTCCCACCTTACTTCACTCCCGTCCCTCTTCTCTTGACTCTCACTTCCATCACTTACTAGTATATCTCCCCTAGTTCTATATCCATTTTCTTATTAGCACTAAAATGTTCAACATGTTCTTTTTTCCTTATAGCAAATTGTGGTATAGTTTTTGTTCTTTGTACTGCTTCTGTGTTATTTTGTTTACTTTCTGCCCTGCACTGGTATTGCAGCCTCCTTGTTCTACGGAAACATTTGCAAATTGCTCTGTGTACTATTGTCAATCATTTTCTGTACTTGTATTGAAGTGTTTCCCTGTATTATTGTATTGTTGTATTTTGTACTGTACCCTCCAGGGTCATGCCTGAAAATAGTCATTGCCATGGCTAGTGCACCTACCCGGTAAACAAAAATGAAATAAATTAATAAATTATTTTCAGTATTTGTGATATTAAAAGGAGAAAAAAAATGGTGGCTGTCATGTTTGGTATTTGTTTCAACAAAAAAGGTAAAATCATGGAAACAAGCACTTGTGAAAAGGTTTTTTTTATGTTTTTTTCATTTAGTAAGCTTTATTAATTTAAAATTTTAACAACAGCAACACCCATCAGAACAGACAATGAATAAATACATTAGACAAAAAGGCAGTCCATGAAAAGAATGGATACATGTGTATCATGTTGAGCACGTAAATAGAGATTACATCGTGATAAATTCTAAAACTTAATATCTTTGTCTGCTCCCCACCCACATCCCGCCCCCTCATCCCCCCAGTCTGCCACCTTATTAACACCCAAGGATGGTTATAAAGTAAATAAAATACCATATTACGTGCATATGTTCTAAGAGAAAAAAAAAACTGAAAAATAACTAGAAACTACTGAATCACTAAAAGGGTGTACAATGATTCCCATCTTAATTTATACTTCTCCACTCTATTATTAACCCCAGCAATGATGAGCTCTGCTTGCAAGGCAAACATAATCTCCTTACACCATTCCATATATGTGGGAGTACTTGGTTTCTGCCAATGTCTCAAAATGACTTTCTTAGCACAGCTTGATATTAGAGCCATATGTGCTCTCTGTTGGCTCCCTTGGTTTTTTGAAATTTAAGTTTATTAATTTTCAAAAGGTACAGCCTACATAACAGGACAGAGGTGACAACCATAGAGGTTACATGGCACAACCAAAACTAACCCACACCCCCAAACCCCCAGCCCACCCTGCCCCTCCCCACCCCTCAAAACTGGTGTGCAGAACTCATAAAATCCCCGTGAGCTGGATATTCAATATTACAATAGTACTACAAAATAAGAAAATAAGGTCTAATCTTTGAGTACAGGAGGAACACATGGCAAAAAACAAAAAGATACAGAAAATTACTGTAGGCAGCAGAGAGAGGGTCAAGAGATCATTGGTTGAGGTATAGTGAATATAGCTTACCCCACTTTTTCTGGAACAAATCCATATGGTTACGCAGACTAGCTGTCAGTCTTTCTGCATTAAGACATGCAGAGAGCTCTCTCAACCATTCGAACATGACAGGGTCAATTGGTCAGTCCAATGCCTAAGGACCAGTCTCTGACCACAATAGCTACCAATGCCATACATGATAGCCATGCTCCACACTGTCAATATGGGTATAATCTCCAAAATACATATCTCTGGGACAAAAAACCTGAAAGGCCTAGAAGTGGGTCTAGATCATCCCGGATAGCAGACCACAGAGGGGAGACCCTACTACAACTCCAGAAAATACGTAAGGAGTCTCCTTCACTTTTCCCACATCTGGAGCAAAGCAGAGTGGGAAGTTTTTTGAGTTTAAAAAGCTTCTTAGGAGTGTAGTACATATTATTAATAATACGATATTGGGTAAGCCTCAACCTGTCCTGAGTATGGAACTTATGAAGGTCTCTCCAGATACGAGACCAGTTCAAAGTAAGATCAGGGAAGAAGGAGGATCAAACCTTAGAACCAACAACAGGCTCCGAGAATTTATAATTAAGAAGGAAGGAGTATATTAATGAAATGGTGTGCGGTTTCGAAGCAAGAGTTAATATCTGAGAAAGGAAGGGGCGGGCCTCCAGGCTTCTAAATTGGGTGCTGAATTTAACCGCGATGAGATGCCTCACTTGATACACTTTGAAAATTTTGGGACTGGGAATAGAATATTTGCCAAGGATATCGGTGGAAGAGAGGAGAGATTCATGATCATAGAAATGCTCCAGATTAGTATCCGTAACTTGCGGAAGCCAGTTGGGAGTAATCATTGAGTTCCCCACCCTGATATTGGGGTTAAGCGTAAGCAGTTGGCCCAAATCATTCCTCGGAAAGATTTTAAGAAAGCGCAAACATTGTACCAGGGATTTGAGGGATATGAGGACTGTGGTGGTTTCCAGTGTGAGAGTATAGAAGGAGGAGGTAGAAAATAGCATAAGGATCAATTCCAGAGTCTAAAAGATTGACCTCTCAATTTGAAGCCAAATGGGAGAAGAAGGATCAGAGTTAACGAAACCACCCCCTCAATTTAGCCAGATGAGCCGACTAGTAATAGAGCAGCAAATTGGGAAGCCGTAAGCCGCCTTTGTCCTTGGGAAGGGATAATTTAGAAAAGGAATGTCAAGCCCCTTTACCCAGCCAAATAAAATTTGAAAACATCGCGTGAAACTGCCGGAAATAAGAGATAGGCAACCATAAGTTTAGTAAATTGAGAGGATAAAAAAATACGAGGGAGGACATTAATTTTAATAATATTGATCCGACCCCAAAGAGAAATAGGGAGGGTGGACCACCGTTGCAAATCCTGCTGAATGTAAGTCTTAAGGTCATCTAGGTTGAGCTTCCTAAGTAAGGAAGGATCCATTGAGAAGTGAATCCTAAGTATTTAATTGACTTGGGGACCACTTCATGCCAAATTGGCAAGGTCTTGTTTACATGTGGAATATTTAATGGGACAATTTCCAACTTAGAGATATTTAATTTATATTGAGAAAGAGCCCCATATTGTCTAATGATCTCAATGCATGACTTAAAGATTCAGCAGGATCATAATATGTAACAATATATACGTCTGCATACCATCGAAGGACTAATTCTTGCCAATGTATTAAACAGCCTCTGATAAGGAGAGGATTTAAGTTTGATAAGGAGAGGTTCCAAATATAAATTAAATAAAAGGGTGAGAGAGGGCATCCTTGCCTGGTACCAGTATACAGCCGGAACAACGAGAAAAAAGTCCATTACAATATATCTTGGCGAGGACATTTATAAAGGATCTGGACCCAACTCAAAACGAAGGTGGAATTCCATCTTAGCCAGCACAGCCCAGAGAAAAGACCAATCCACCCGGTCAAAAGCCTTTTCTGCATCCAACGAGACCAAAGCCATTGGAACTGGAGCCATACAGGCTTGCTGGGAAATGTGAGAGAGGGTTCTAAGATGGTCCAATGGAGATCGAGAATACACAAAGCCCACTTGCTCTGGACTAAGAAGGTGGGTCCAGACCCCTTTAATGTGCTCAGCCAAGATCTTAGAGAGAATTTTCATATCATAATTTTGGAGAGATATAGGCTGATAACTCGCCGGATCAGAAGGGGCTTTTCCCGGCTTAAGAATCAAGATGACCGTAGCTTCAAGAAGAGTGGGGTCTATATCAGGAGAAGAGAAAAGGTATTCATAAAGTTTAAGAAGGACCGGAGCAAGCTCTTTGGAAAATACTTTATAAAAATTGGCAGGGAAACCATCCGGACCAGGAGTCTTATCTGGAGTCATAGAGGCAATAACACTCTCTATTTCAAAAAGAGAAATGGGAGCAGTTAAGGCTATCTTATGAGACGGCAAAAGTCGAGGGATGTCAATCTCAGCCAGGTAAGCAGCAATGTCTAAAGGGGATGCAGGGGAAGCCGGCAAATTATAGAGATCCCGATAATAATTCTCAACAATCCGCACCACCTCTTTAGGGGAAGTTTGGATGGGACCCTCGGGCGTCTGCAAGGCCGGAATTAGTCTAGAACCCTCTAGGGTATGAAGCCTTAAGGCTAGAAGCCTCCCAGCTTTTTCGCCATGGTCTATGTACTTAGCCTGGGTTTTAACTATACAATACTCGGCTCTGTCTTTGAGAAGGTCAGTATATTCGTTCTTAATCACCATAAGGGCTTCCAGGGAAGGTATCGACAGGGTCGAAAGATAGGCAGCTTCCAGTTCCTTGATTTTATTCATTAAGGAAAACGCACTCGCCTGCCAGGCTTTTTCTTGTGGAGGCTACCTTAATTAGCTCCCTCTTAGGTAGCATTTTAGGGAACACCAGATAGAATCAAATCTTGGAGTGGACCAAGATTGTCCACCAGAAATAAAGAGATTAAGGATTTAATTTGCTCCACTGTATGGGGATCTTTAAGCAACTGAGTATTCAATTTCAAGCGGCATCCGATGGAAATCAGGGTCGAGAGATTTTAGTCCAAACAATTGCATGATCAGAGAATTATCGATTCAATACCGGCCTGAAGAAAACCGGGAGAAGGTTCGTACTAATCAGGATATAATCTATCCTAGACCAAGATCCATGGGATTGAGAAAAGAATGAGAATGCCCGAAGAGAGGGATTGGAAATCCGCCAAGGGTCACACAGCCCTAACATCTGTGAGAAGTCTTGTAGAGCCCTCTGCGAGAGGGTGAGAGGTTGAATAAGTTGGGGTTCCCTATCCAGGGAATGGGAGGGCAATGTATTCCAGTCTCCTCCCAGAATGAGTTGCGAGGGAAGCAAAGCAGTAATTTTGTCTGCAAGAGCCATGAGAAAGTCAGGATCACTCCCAACCGGGCCATAAATGGAGCCCAAGACTACCACATTCCCATTAAGGGAGCCTTTAACCAACACAAATCTCCCCTCTGGGTCCGCAACTACTAGGTCCTTAGAAAACAAGACATGCCTTTTAAGGAGTATAGCCACTCCCTTACTAGAACTGGATCCACTTGCCGCGTATATCTGTGCAAAACCCGATCTATATAACCACTTGATTTCTGCATTAAGTAAATGGGTTTCTTGAAGGAGTAATATATCCATCTGCAATAAATTACAGTGATTGAAAACTTGAGTTCTTTAACCCTCTCTCTGAGCCCACGCACATTCCAAGACATCACCTTAACAGCACCATTAGCCATTTTAACAAAAGCATCATAAGGAGAAAAATACCGAAATATCCAGCAACATGCTAAGGAAAGCACACTCAAAATCCCAAAACCCATCCACCCCCAGCCTGCCATCGGGAAGCACTTAAGGAAACTCCTAACAGGAAAAAATTGACTAAACTTGAGATACCTTCCTGAGCATAATAAGGTTGGCAGGCTAACCCCCCTCCCTCCCCAATAAACATCCAGAAACCCAAATCCCCAAACTATGTACAATAAGGTGCCAGGACTGAGAGATAACCAGACAAGTGTAAGAGAACCCAGACCCTGAGCACCAAATCCCCAACGCCAATCCAGAAATCCCTAACTTACAGGGATCCCCTAAAAAATAAGAAACCCATCCCCCTAAAGCCCAGAAAACCAAACCTGACCAGAACCAGATTAAGAAAAATCCTAAATACCCTGCAAAAGGGACTGGATTGGCAAACCCCCATCTATTGGCTCGCGAATCAGCTACCCACCGACACAGAGGCCAGAAATCTGCTCCCTCCCCAGCCCGACCACCGACTTCCCAGGCGAATTGACTATTAGACATATTGTCCTCAATAGCACAAGCCGAAGAGGGGCAGTACGTAAACAGACAGCTCAAAACTCACCCATTAAAACTGGACAAGGAAAATAATTGGCAGCCACACAGAGTAGGCCGAGGCGGCCGGAAATCTGCCATCAGGAAAGCGCGAATGTTCCCGTGGGGCACCATTAGCGGCAGGACCAGAAGGGGTCCTACACCAAAATTAGTGCCCCCGGGGAACCGCCCACCCAATAATGAGTTCCAGGAGGAAGTCCATGGACCCACCGCCATGACCCCGCTCTGCCTCAGTCAACCATCCCAGAGCCTCACCAAGCACGACATCCAAGGGGCGGCCTAACCAGGTAAGACATCCAGGGTGAGGCCAGGAAGAGACAGATCCGGGAATTAGTGTGCCCCTCAGAAGGAGGCCACCAGGGAAAAACATTCACGCCCCTTTCCAGCACCCCAACCAGCCCAGAGCAGACCCAATAAAAATTGCCCACTGCCCAGGTAATGTTCGCCCACCCAGGGACATTGAGAGAGAAAAAAAAACAAAAAAAACAACCATCCTCCTCGGTCAGGAACCGTAGAGGTGAACAAGGGAGAGTCAACAGAAACGGGAGGCTACAAGGCCTTATATCCAGCAGGTCCTCCAAAATCAGGGCTTCTCAGTCATATACAAAACGATAAGCCCTTCATCCTTGAGGCTTGAACAAGTCTGGCAGTTTAATGGCGAGGTCTTTATAGGCCACTTCTGGCGAAGTGAAACTGTGTGTAGTATTTCCAATCGAGACCTTAAGCGTGGCAGGGTATACCATCCTAAAAGGGATGGACGCCGCGATCAACTTCTGGACCGTAGGGTGGAAAACAGATCTTTTTTCTCTCGTTTCTTTCAGAAGGTCTTGAGTAATGCGAATCTTGACTGATCCCCAAGTAAATGCCTGTAGGTCTCGAGATTTGCTGTAGACGTGTTGCCGTTCAATATAGCTCAAAAACTTCACAATTATAGGTCGCTGGGGGGAGTCTGGCAGTGGTCTGGGCCTTAGCGACCGGTGGGCCTCAGCCTTTGCCTTCCATTGCTCTAGCGAGAAGATCCTGGCTTCCGCATCTGAGACCCTTGAAGTGAGGGAAGAGAGATCGCCTCTCAGGGACTTTAATTCGGTGGTGATATCCTGAAGAATGGTCTTCAGTGGGGCTAACTCCTGCATAAATTTATCCTCCGTAAGAGGACCAGACGATTGCATTTTCTCTCCACTTCTCTCCAACCCCGAGCCCGCCTGACTCCGCGGTTTTTTGGAGGACTTTTCGGGGGTTGCAGGCGGTGTGTGTCCTGCTTTTTATCGACCTCCATCCTCTTATAGGGCTAACAAAATCCACCAGAAATCACACTTTGGGCAACAGACAAGATGCGAACAGCCCAATAATGATGCCTTGTGTGAAACCAAAGGTCTAGAAATCCCAGAAAGTGGCGATTAGGATGGTAGGAAGGGAGAGCTCTAAGCCCCTGCTGCCATTCAGCCAGCTGCCATCACGTGACCTCGTTGGCTCCCTTGTAAACCTGCATAGTCTCCCAAGATACAAATTTCTAAGTTGAAATAGTCTGATAATGCCAAACGCAGGTCAAGGTGTGTTTGAATACTATGCCAAAAGGAGGTGATTTTGTCACATGACCAAAGCATACGAAGCAGGTCAGTTGAACCCTGATGGCACCTGGGACACTGATTGGATGATACCCTACCCATTTGATGAAGTTTAAGTGGGGTATAAAATAAATTATGGTTAATGTAAAATTGCATCAGTCTATATCTGTCCCACTTAATATATTTGTATAAGTGCTTCCAGATGTTGGACCAGTTCCGGAGAGAAGAAGTCGGGGTTAGGATATTGTCCCATCAATAGACCCTTTTACCTTCCAAAGTGGCAACTTTTGTTAAAAGAAATTTATATGCATGAGATATAATATGATAAGAGGGGATAGAGCTAATAAAGGGAGGTATAGCAGAAGTAAAAGGACTGTTTCATTCCCCCGGTCCAAAATGTTGTGTCAGCATGTGAGATATCTGAAAATATTTAAAAACATATCTAGTAGGCCAACTAAAAAGATGACTGGCAGCATTGTAGGAGAGAAGTTTTTTGTCATGAACCAACTGGTTCACGCTAATAACACCCATGTCCGGCCAAAAGAGGTGAGATTTGATTACTTTACCTGTAATGAAAAGATTAGGATTGGAAAACAAGGGTTGGGCAATATTCTTATGTGCATCCGCCTTGAAAAAATTAGTTAATTAATGCTGTGTTTGAAGTGAGGAACTTAATGGTGTTTCTTTTAGGGATATGGGAAGGTTCTTCCTCCTAATATAAGGAAGGGCCTTGGGGCCTATATTATTTTCAAAACAGAGAGCCTGTTCAATTCTAACCCAGGAAGGACAATATGTAGACTCTGTATTATTCACAGGAGGTTTCATCCAATATCTGATCCTTGCCAAGTGTATAGCTAAATAATATATGTAAAAATTGGGAGCTTGAAGTCCTCCATCAATTTTAAGATGCATAAGTTTACAATAACTCCTTCTGACTTTTTTCCCGTGCCATATGAAACTATTAAGGATTCTCTGTAACTGGGAAAACCATGATAATGGAAGAGCCCCATTAAACATTTGTAAAGGGTATAAAACCTGAGGTAACACATTCATTTTTATTATACTCATATGAGGCCATATAGAAAGAGGTAATTTTGACCAACGTCCAAGGTCCTCTGTTAATGTTTTAATTAGAACATCTAAATTAAGTTTTTTTCATAATGTGGGAGGAAGAGTGCAAGTAAACCCCAAGGTATTTAAATTTTTCAGAATTCCATTGATTCCCAAATGTACTACATCAGATTTCATTGTGTGTCTATTGAGTGGAAAAACAACAGTTTTTCCAATATTTAACTTATAATTCGAAATTGCTTCAAATTAGGAAATAATGTGGAAAACAGCAGGTATAGATTGAGCAGGGTTAGAAATATGGAGAAGTATGTTGTCAGCACACACAGAAATGTTATATTCCATATCACTTATTAATATACCAGGTACATGTTTCAAAGTTTTAATTTTCCTAATAAGGGGTTCTAGATATAAGTTGAAAAGGAACGGGGAAAGGGGACAACCCTGATGGGTTCCCTGAAATAACATAAAGGATGAGGAGAGGGCTCCGTTACAATGGATTTGAGCTGATGGGGAAGTGTACAGAATTTTGACCCATTCTATAAACTCCTTCGGAAAATGGTATTTAGATAATACCATGTAAAGGTATCCCCAGGAAACCCTGTCAAAAGCTTTTTCTGCATCCAGGGAGACAAGTACCGCTGGTACAGATGAATCCCTTGACACAGAGGAAAGATACACTATTTTCCTAAGATGGTCCGATGAAAGTCTTCCCTTTATGAACTCTACCTGTTCTGTGCTTATCAGGGATTCCCAGACCTGGCCTACTCTGAAAGCAAGAATTTCCACAAGAATTTTAAGATCTACATTAATTAGGGAGATTGTTCTATAATTTGGAATGTAGAGAGGATCTTTGCCAGGTTTGGGAATAACAATTATAATAACCTGAGTCAAAGAGGTATCAGATATTCCTTGTTTAAAGATATAGTGAAAAGTGTCTAAGAGGATATCGGCAATTATCTCATTAAATTTTTTGTAGAAATTAGTAGTAAAGCCATCCAGGCCAGGGCATTTATCTGGGGCAAGAGACTCTATAGCTTCATAAATTTCTGTTAATGTAATCGGAGCCTTCAGAATATTAACCTGATTATCTGCTAATATACAGAAATTGATATCTTGGAAAAAATTATTGAATTGTTGAGACAAAGAGGGGAGCACAGATGCAGAGTATAATTGTCGGTAATATTCCTGTAATGCGTTGGCAATAACCGGGGGGGAAGATAAAAGTTCCCGTCATCGAATAAATAGAAGTGATTATTTTATTGGTTATTTGGGTATGCAGATGAAGAGCCATTAGCTTTCCTGCTCTTTCACCATGATCAAAATAAGATACTTTAGAACGAAACATTAAGAATTCAGCCTTTTCTGCTAATAAATGATTGTATTGGGAACGTAATGATTCAAGCTTTTCCAACTCCTCTATAGGGGCAGAGGGGACGAGAAGCCTCACCTGATTTTCTATCTGGGCTAAAGTCAAAGAAAGAGCCACAGCTCTTTGTTTCTTAGGCTTAGTCACTAACCTAATTAACTCCCCCCTCAATGCACATTTCAGAGATCCCCACAAAAAATCTTTTTTGGGCTGTGACGGAGCATTAATGTCCATAAAATCAGAAATGAACATTTGAAGGAGCAATATTTGGTCTTCAGATTTCAGAAGTTGATTGTTCAACCTCCAAATTCTGTCTCTATGTATGTTGGGAGATAGGTCTAGGTGAAGATGGACGATACAGTGGTCGGAGATGACCTTTGACGGGTAATAGGCCTGAGAGACCCCTGAAAGGTGGTCTACTGTTATGAGAAAATAATCTATCCTGGAAAACGAATGATGGGGAAGGGAATGAAATGAAAATTCCTTTTTTTCTGGAAACATTAACCTCCAAGGATCTATCAGTCCAATGGAGTTCATGAGCTCTTGTAATGCCTTTTGTCCTGGTGTTACTTTTAGCTGGGTCTGACCAGATCTGTCTAAGAAATTAGATAATACCTGGTTCCAATCACCACATAGTACTATGGGAAACATAGTCCAGGGGGCAAGAAGATTCATAAGATTCATGAAGAATTCAGGATCATCACAGTTAGGACCATAAATGGAGCCTAATACCAATTCAGAGGGGCCCAAAAGGGCCCTCAGAAGAATGAATCTTTCCTCTGGGTCAGAAATTTGTTGTATAAGGCAAAAAGGGATTTTACGGGCAATCAGGATGGCAACCCCTCTTCTACAGGAGTCAATACCAGAACCAAATACTTGACCTATCCAATTTCTACGTAAGTAATGAATTTGACTAACCCTGAGATGAGTTTCTTGCAAGAAAGCCACATCAATTTGGAGACTTTTTAAGTGGAGTAAAACCTTGGATCTCTTGACAGGAGTGTGAGCCCCCTTTATATTCCAGGAACAATATTTAAGGCTAGCCATATGGAATTATATAATATTGCGAAATATAACAAAAAATGAAAGAGTATAACCACTCCTGAATACCTAACCAAAAAACATTTAACCCCCTTACAGTGGCAGACAACCCCTTACATATTGTTTTATCTCCCCCCCATTCCAATATATTCACACCCTCAAAGCAAGGACCCGAAGGACCCAGCTCTGGACCCCCTCTTTATAATGAGAGACAAATCTGCAAACAAACCCTAACCAGGATAAAGATTTAGGAGGTCCCAACCCCAAAAAATTATTCATGACTGCTTCTCCTGCAGCTGAGCAGACATGCATACCCCGTTCCAGCCCTCTGTAGTGACTATACCGACAGAATTTTTCTGTAATATTTCCTTAATACTCTGAAAGGAGCAAACAGTCTTTACCCCAATGAATATCTGTGAAACATAATCAAATATTAAAATCTGACTATTCAGTTGTGAAAACAAATTACCCTTCAGATTTGTGTCCGGACATAGCATGCCCGATTTATAACACTCTACATGAATGGTGCAGAAACATCGCACAATCATAAAAAATAAAGAGAGCCAACAGTGAAGATCGGTTTACTATAGCATTGAAAGCAGAAAGCGCTTCTTAACCTTGGCATCGGTCACGGACCAAAGATTTTCATCCAGCTGGCAACCACTGCACGATCATGCGTACAACCGTGATGCCAAGTCCACTCACAATATCTTCATAATACGACACTCTACTCATGGAGCTGAATAAAAAGAATAAATGGGAGAAAGTCTTCACAGGCTCTTCCTTAGCCTGGCTGGTCAACGTATCTCACAAACAAGCAGAGATTTAAATCCAGGACTCTCTCTAACGGAGCCCAACCACACGGGGAAAACAAAGAGGGAAAAGACCACTTACATAAAGAAAAAAAAAAGGGCAAGGCCCCCGTAACCATTAAGTCCGAGTCCACCATGCCGGTTCTAACGTCGTGGATCTTAAACATATCTTGGAGGCTGGTGCCCAAACCCACAATTCCAAATTCACATTACAGCCCAAATGCTATCCTGATAATGCAGGATCTTTTATAAAGCAGATAAGCGATGCTACTTCATCGCGAGGTAAAAAGGTCTGGGAAGAGAACCACAAGCTCTTTAGCTGCATGCTCTGCATTCTTGAAGGTTTTCCAGCTGCCCCCCATGAAGCACAGATAATCTAGTGGGATAAAGTATACGAAACTTTATTCCTGCAGCAATTAACTTAGTGACAGAAGTGTGATATTCAGCCCTTTTTTGACAAGTTGCAACTGGTAGGTCTTGAGAGAACTGAATCGAATTGTCATCCCATTTGACCTCTTTAAGATCTTTGACTGCAGCCAAAATATGCTGACGGTCCACATAACTCAGCAATTTCAGGATAAGCAGTCTAGGTTTGGCCCCTGCAGGGGGTCTCGGCCGTAGAGAGATGCTATCTGGATATAAATTGGAGCGACGGTCAGTCAATTTACCAAGATTACAGGTAAAATTCAGTCTTTGAAGCAAGAGCAAGAGCACAGTGTGACTGCTTAGGGAGAAAGCATCACGTGATCCCAGGGTTTTTTTTACTGGTTGAACTCAGACATTAACTCAAAAATTGTTATAACGCTAATATTTTTTCCCCAGACCTTCAAAAGGCACACTCTTGGTGCGGGCTGTTTCAAAATGAAAAGTTCATGAAAAAAATTACACTCCATCTGGGCTGTAGGTGAGAACACAAAATATGCAATATTAAGTATAGCTTTTTTTTGTTTTGTTTTCTTGCTCACCGTATCTCAAAAAATGTACACGATGCTGTCATGAAACTTCCCAGGTCTTGAGACACTTGCCAAATTTTGGGCTATTTCATCAAATGATGTCAAAATTATTAAGGTGCAAAAATTGGGGTTTAACATTGAACAACCAACTCAATTCTAACTATAGGGGCATAACTGCACCCCTATGATACAGTCTTGGATTGCAGTACTGTTTGCATGAAAAATTAATGCAGTGTTAATTAGAGATTCTTCAGACAGCTTCTACGTCTAAGAACATAACATCCAAATGTCCTTGTACAATTTTATTATATGCAATGGAGTTTTTTTACCAAAATAGAAATGAATGAACTGTTGTACAAACACTGTTACATGTTTTTTTCTGTGAATATGCCGTGTATGTATAACCCCCGTGGAACTGGGGGTTCCTAAAATGTCTTCCTGGGCTTGCCTAATGCCCACTGCCAGGCTGGTGTTCTGTGTTTAAACAGTTTAAAAGTACCTACATGCGAGTACCCTGTTAGCCTCAGTGCCTGTCTCTTTAAGAGGTATCCTTCTCTTAGGTAATAATTAATCTGGGTGGTGGCTGAGTAGTTTCAGGCTTGAGTCCCGCCTAGTCTGCGATACAGTCTCTTCATTCTGCCATCACTAACTGCGCAGAGGTAGCCCTAATAGGATCTGTGATTGTTTGCTGATTATCTGTTTAATAATTATAATGTAGTAGTTTGTCTAACCTGCCTTCCTTTGCAGCATGGACTTTCTGCTAAGCACCACCAGTTTGGTTCCGGACTGTCAGTTTGGACCAATCAGTACCTTTGGGGACCGTAAAATGGAGACTGTCCCCAGAGGTCTTGTGGTAGTGAATTTCTGTAGGAACCGTAATTTTTATTGTTTGGTGCCTAAATGGACCTGGAAGGGAAGCCCTTTCTGTGACAGACAGATGGATCAACCAACCGAACCTTTTGGATCACTGGGAAATCCCAGAGCTGCCTGCAGCAGTGAGTCAGTAGTTAGCTGGATCCGAGAGAGTGAGCAGCTTGAGCCTGTCAAGCCACTGCCCCATGGGGCAGTGTGGGGATTCGGCAGGAAGGCTGAGTCTGGCCTGCCTGCCTGCCTTCTGCTTTCCCCCGTGGAGAGATTTTGCAACCGTAATTTGGACTTTCTTTCCAAATATCTCACTGTGACCTGAACAGTGAGTATAGCGTCAGTGTGGAGATGGAGTTGAGAGAGCGATCCACTTGAGTAATTCGAGCAGCTGCTTCTGAGAGATACGGGGGAGGGGGGTTCAGCAGGAAGGCTGTGTCTGGCATGCCTGCTACCATCTTCTTGTGTAAAATGTCTGCAATCTAATCTTGGACTATATCTGACATTGCTGTTATTGTGACTGGAATCCTGAGTTGCGAAACAGTGAATTTCACCTGGTGTGGACTAAAAACTTGCTCCTGGAATGATCAGCCTGTCAGGACTTTGTGAGAACTGCAGAGTGTATGGTCTGTGCAGAGACACTGCCTAATTGCAACCAGAATGTCATCCAAACTGTGGTACCTAGCTATTCTTACTATAATTGTGCGGAATATGTAGTGAGGGTCATGATTTGCTTCCCCACATGATTAAATGTGTCACTCTAGCTGAAAGCTGCATCCAGCACCTAAAAGGACTGCCATCTGAATTGTTCATCTGGTCTGGGCCTCACCATCTCGGCCTAGATTGCCACTCAAGTGGCAGAGATTCATCCAACGAAGGACCCGCTTGGGGATTTGACTCCGTGCTCCACACCGTCAAATGGGATTCGATCACCACGGTGCATCATGTGGGCCCTGCTTCCCCTGGCAAACCAGCAAACCATCCTGAGGTCTTCATCTCGTCAATCCTTCCTCCTGGTCTGGGTAGCATGAGTAAACACCAGGGTAGCTCCCTGCAACAAAGCTCAAATCAATGTGTGTCATCTGATTTAATTGTTTGGTTGATCATAATGAACCGAGCCATCCTGCTCTGGAGTACAAATTGTGGGTTAAAGTGCAAGTTTCTTGTTTCTTTCCTAAGGGCCCCACCAACAGCTGCAATGCCGGCCTACCCTGGGCAACGCTTCAGGCTAGCTTGCATGACAACTGGTACCCAAGGTGTGTGTGACTGTGCAGAGGGACTCTTAGTGCATGTATGTTTAATCTGACTAAATCAGATCTGAAATCAAATACTAGATTGCTGCCCCACCCTTGTTCATGTCCCCCAAATAAAACAGATTCCATTCTTTCTGCATTTAACCTGGCTAGTGTGTACCTTTGTGGAGGGAATACTGTATTGCCATTGCAGTGTTTCATTGTAGGCCTTGTTTTACAGGGTGTCTCCAAGGCCAGAGCAGCTGATCCAACCCTGGTGTTAAGTGCATTGAGTGTGGATTCAATATTGATGTCATATGGTTTATGTAATTGTGTATCTGCTTATCTATCTAGACCACTAGAAGGGTTGGTGGGGGAGTGATAGTGTCCCGGAGGACTATACCCGCAACAGTTACACTACCCCAAAACCATTCCTCTGGGTGGAGGCACTCATTCACAGAACTCAGGCCCCTCAACCTGTGCCTAGTCACGCAGGCTAGGGTAGTATCTCTTGGGATAGCACCGCCTTGAGGCTACACATGTATTTTGAGACTCAATTCTAAAAGTATTTTTTAATCTATTTTATGTTATTAAGGGATCACTTCGCACTAGTTCACTTGGGTTAATTGCATTTTATGTATCTATCAGTCAGCACACCATTCAAACTTCCAGCAGGTGTGGCATCTGTTACTATGTGTAGATTAGAGTACTTTTCAAGCAGCACTATAACATTGCCCGTGTTGGGTAATGTAAAAATCAGAAATGCCTTAAACACCAGGAAGTTGTTACACAGTACTAAACTATGTTCTGGCTGTTTCTCAATGGAAAAGCATACTATTGAGAAACTGTATGTGTAGCAATTTAAATGACATTTTTAAACTTATTAAAACATCCCCACACATACGCAGTGTTGCTCACCCTTTTGACTCTACATTGCCAATTAAATGTCAACATCAATCCTCCCCCACTTCATAACACCTTACCATCTTCCTTTCTGTCCTAGGGAAGATCAGCCATTAACAAACTCAAACTAATATAACATACATCCTGGTAGTAGGCAAAGATAGAGGGAGGGTTTTGTCAGTAGCTTACAATGAGAGAACCTTAAATAGTATTACTTTTTGAGGATAAATTGGGAGGGATAAGTGTGATGGGTGTCAAAAACTGGTGAGGGAGGGGTGTAGGATGACTGTTCCCTTGATGACTGGTCTGGGACCAGCCTGGTCTAATACCAGTTTCTGAGCAACCTGGTCTGAGACCAGTTTCAAATCTGCCTGGTCTTAGACTTGTTTCCACGCCACCTTTTCTGAGACCATTTTCTCCTTTTAACTAAATTGGTCTGGGATCAGTTATTGCCACATATGTGTCTAACCACAGGCTTGCTAGGAAGCAGCCAGCACAGTGCAGTAATTAGTGCACTAGGCTGTGAACCTGAAAGTCTGCGTTTGAATCTCACTTCCCCCTAAAATTCTTTTGACCCCAGATTTCACTGGTGTGGTGATCCATGGTGGCAAGGAATTGGTAATAGTAAATCTAGACTAAAGGAAGTTGGTGCAGTTAAAAAACTAAGTGCAACAAAGAAAGTTCCTGTAAAGTGGTGAAACTGGTCCCTGACTAGGTGGCTTGGAAACAGGTACAGACCAGGTTGCACAGAAATTGGTCTCTGAATAGTCATCAGGGAAACAGATTCCTGCAGCTTAGGAAGGGTGTATACTCAATTTCCCTTGGTCAGGTAGGGTGAGGTTGGGTGAGTTTATACAGACAGTGTTAATGAGTAGGGATGGGATTTCTATTGGTTCAAGGTTTTTTTCTGAATCAACTTCACCAAGACTAGGAGTGGGTAATAGGGTGTTGTAAGGATTGGGTACAAGGAAATGAAAATATCTAATGGTGGTTTTAAAAGCACGGTTTATTAACAAAAAAAAATATTATTTTAAGTGCAATTAGGTGCTCGGCCAAGTTGGGAAACTTGACCATAACAAGTTCTTAACTCTGCATTAGTTTCGCTGGCAAAGTTTCAAATAACTAATTCTCTAACAGTGACCCATAGTGTACTACATGGTAAAAGTGGAAGAAATTAACCTTTGGCAAATTAGATTCATTAGAAATTAGATAAATTAAATAAAGACTTTGATTGATTGATTGAGATTCTGCTTCAATTTTCTCCCTATTAATAATGTTGATTTGGCTTTAATACTTTCGTCAAAACAGTTCAGATCCTTGGAATTAGGGCCTAGAAGGCTACAAATATGGGTGTGAGATATTGGTATTCCATCATCCCCCACCCGAGTAGCTCCCCACCCTCCATCTTCTCCTACTCCCCCAGATTCTGTTTTGTATAAACCTGACCATCTTCTGGACTGGCACAGTGCCAAGAGATGGAATTTCTTTAATAAAAGACAGTCTGGGGGAATAGAAAGGTGGTGGTGGGGGGGGAGTGATTGGTGCAGGGAGGGAGGGAGCGGTTGTGGGACAAGCCTTCACACACTAGGAAGGGCTAGAGTTTTTTTTCAATCAGTTTGCTGAATGGTTTAAGTGACCTGTAATGCCCTAAAACATTGACAGCTGGAATGGAAGCTGAAAGTGAAAAATGTCAGCACTTTTACAAAATGCAGATTTAGCAGCTGTTCACTGTCATTCCATGGTCCATTGCTGCTAGTATTTTAGCATTTCAGTTGTACCCTTGATCTGAATTCTTTGGCTCTAAGTATGATCCTCCAGACCTTACACTTACAGTTTGCACATTGCATTTTACTTGCCACTAGTTGGTCCACTTCTCCACTACTTTTATATTCCATTGCGGATGGTTTCCCTTTTCTATAGTATGGTGTGTACCACCATCAGTCACTTAGATAAATGTATAACAGATTCCACTAGCATTATTTCACAAAATTGCATTATCAAATCAAGTTGATACATGACAAAATGGCCAGGTCTCATATGACTTTAGCAATTTGATACATACTTGGAAAAATTGGCCAGGTTCTGTATGACTTTAGCAATCAGTGTAAGTGTTCGTGAAGTATTATCATCTGGATATTCCTGAGTGAGGTTGAAAAGGCTTGGTGACATAATTGCTGGGCAAAGGAAGCGCAGGAAAAGAGAAGAAGAGATCAGCCGCTGCCCAATGTCTTTCTTGTCACGGATGGCACACTCCTCCTGCCAGGCAGCAAAGATGCTGTTTAGCTCTGCTGGGAATGCACTAAACAAAATCAAAAAGAAAACTACACGTGAGGGGTTGCACTTCTGATGGCATTCTACCAACATACTGAGTTTTACAGAAGATTGGCCAGGTGGAAAACAGCTACAGGAAGCTCACACTAATCACTTGCTAAAGTAGCTCACCTGATAACAAACAAAAACAGCACAGTGTCACAGGGTCCTGTGTTTCACTGCAAGGCCACCTTATTGCATACCTAATTATAATGTGGTTTTTCATATGCCTAATGATGTCCAATGCCTTACACACACAACTTCCATTGATTTAGAGATTCTAACTATCAGTCACGATGCTTTTTTTGGATCCACAAAAAGACTTAAAACTCATTATCAATGGTGTTAAGTTTATGACCTGGGTACTTTATCATTCTCTCATGTGTATGTCAGCTAGTGCTGGGCAAAATTTAAATTACACCAGCAAAACAGTGCAAAACCACTGCTTTTTTTTTGCAAAATGATATTCATTTTTCAATGATGCTATTTTTCTTCCAATGGGACATCTTTTATTTCAAAACTGTGAAAACTGTGACACTTTCTTTTCAGAAAACATGTGCAACATTAGTTGACTAAGCATATTTTGTAGGGGAGTGTCTAAGACTAATATCTCCATGATCCAGGATTGTCTATCACTGTGCGTGCACTCCATACAATTGCAGATGTTCTAGGCAGTCAAGAAAGAGCACTAAGTGGAGTCAGACATACTATAGATCTATAGTGCAGTACTGTTTCTCTTTAAAAAAGTACCACCGAAAAGAAGACTAGCATAATGCAAATGCTGCTACTGAAACTAAATGTCCAGTTTAAACCACCGGGTGACTATTAGATAGACTAATGCTGCTGCTGTGGCTGCTACTTATGTGGCTGTGTAAAAACTTAACTGCCAGTACAAAGCTGGGCAGCATGCACAGTGCATGACAGCCTGATTGTTTCACAGTATATAGACTGGTGTCTAAAATAAATCCACAGTTTAAACTGCTACTACCTAAACATAGAAACATAAGGCCCGATTCCAAGACACGAGATGGACATCCTCCTGGATGAAGTGGAGTCCCATCCAGAACTGCTGCTGGGCAAGGGGAGGTGAACAGGAGCAGCACCTCAAGTGGAAAGAGGCCTGGGAAGAGGTGGCCAAGAAGGTCAATGCTGTGGCGAATGCCAGGCACACCGTACACGACCTGCAAAAGTGCCTGAGCGACCTTAAGTGCCATGCAAAGGCCAAGGAGGCCCACAACAGGTGGTGGCCACAGGAGGTGGGCCACAGGAGGTGAGACTGCTCAGCAGCCATGAGGAGAAGGCACTGGCCTTCATGAGCCAGCCCAGCATCCTAGAGGACACGGACCTCAACACATTGTGGATGGATGCAGGGACAGGTAAGTGGATGACCAGTACTGCCTGCAGTGGGTGGGACAGCACTGCAGGGCTGTGAATGGTGGCATGCATGCATACCCCCTGACCAGCCATCCCCCTAATGTGGAACCAATGCCCCACACAATGTGTAGCAAGTGGGCAAAACGTGTAACACTGAGGCATGTTCCCTAAGAAGCCCAGGACACTGTGTAGATGTGAACTGTATATGCAGCATGCCAATCAGGGTGTAATGGAAGAATGCCCAACAGGGTGGGTGTCATGCTGGGAGTACAGCCTGCCTCGGGTTGTTGGGCCCCAGGCCATTGGCTGAGGGCGTCCAACACCAGTGAATGGATGCCACCCCAACAAAGCATGCACCCTGGAGGGTTGTAGTTCAATCATACAATGGTGTGGGAATACAGACAGACAAAAATATTGTATAGGAATGTGGTAGATAGTGGGCAGTAATATGGATGTGTCCCATGGAATGTTGCAAAAGACCAGCAAATGGCAACAACAAATGTCGCAACAAAGCAACATGGTGAGCAGCAGGGATGTCATGCCAAGAGAATGTCCCTGCCGTGCCAGCCATCTAGCCAAGCAGATGCCAGAGTATGGTCATGCCAGTGTAGAACGAACAAACTAAGACATGTCACATGTACCAAAGACTGCAGCCATAGGAATGTATCCATAGAAACATAGAAACATAGAATTTGATGGCAGATAAGGACCGCCTGGCCCACCCAGTCTGCCCATTTCCCTACCTACTGGATAAGCTGTAGATCCTAGTTAACCAGCAGCCTACTTCTTCTTTCCCCCATCCCCCAGAATTGCCTTATGACTGTCCCATGCATGCTTGAATTCCACCACTGATTTTGACTCCACAACC
This sequence comes from Neoceratodus forsteri, assembly GCA_016271365.2. Classification (NCBI taxonomy): domain Eukaryota; kingdom Metazoa; phylum Chordata; order Ceratodontiformes; family Ceratodontidae; genus Neoceratodus; species Neoceratodus forsteri. Next base: position 22,459,156 of record JADMNL010000035.1, on the reverse strand, counting down.
TCCTCCGGAAGGCCGCTCCATGCATCCACAACCCTCTGTGAAAAAGACTTCCTTTAAATTACCTCTGAGCTGGCTTCCATCTTCAAATTGTGCCCTCTTGTTCTTGCACACCTGTTTTTTGAAAGATGCTACCCTCTTGGACTTTGTTGATTCCCTTGAGGTACTTGAAAGTTTCTATCATGTCCCCCTCTCCCTCCTTTCCTCGAGGCTATACATATTAAGCTCCTTAAGTCTGTCTTCATATGTCTTCCAGTGCAGACCCTGCACCATTTTAGTGCCCTCCTCTGGACAGCTTCCATCCTGTCTATGTCTTTCTGGAGATTGGGTCTCCAGAACTGCACACAGTACTCAGATGGGGTCTCACCAGCTGTCTGTACAGAGGATAATAACTTCCTGTTTTCTACTGGTGATGCCTCTCCCTAGCATCCCAGTAACCCCAGCCCTCCTTGCTGCCCTCTCACATTGCTTGCCCACCTTTAGGTCATCTGATATGACTACCCCCAGGTCCCTTTCCATTTTTGTTGTTGTTAGTATCTCACCCCCCATTGTGTACTCTTCCCCTGGGTTTTTGTTTCCCAGGTGCATTACCTTGCACTTCTTAGCATTGAATCTAAGCTGCCATACATTTGACCATTCCTCTAACCTTGCCAAGTCCCTTCTCATCCTTTCCACCCCACCCTGTGCATCAACTCTGTTGCAGATCTTAGTGTCATCTGCAAAGAGACATACTTTTCCTTCCAGTCCTTCCGCAATGTCGCTTATAAAGACATTGAAGAGGACCAGTCCTAATACTGAACCTAAAATTCCTCACTAGTAACCCTCCTTTCTTCTGAGTGGACTCCATTTACTATTACTCTCTGTGTCCTATTCTCCAGCCAATTCTTTACCCAGGCTGTCATCTTGGGACCCACTCCCAGGCTGGCTAACTTGTATATTAATCTTTGTGTGGGACTGTGTCAAATGCCTTGCTAAAGTCTAGGTAGGCCATGTCCACAGCCCTCCCTGATCTACTACTTTGGTCACCCAGTCAAAGAAATCTATCAGATTTGTCTGGATGACCTTCCCGGCTGTGAATCCATGCTGCCTAGGGTCCTGTGCCCTCTGGCCTCTAGATACTGACAATTCTTTCCTTCAGAAGTGATTCCATCATTTTCCCTATCACTGAGGTTAAACTAACAGGTCTGTAGTTTCCTGCTTCTGCCTTGCTCCCAGTTTTGTGAAGGGGATCACATCTGCCCTCCTCCAGTCCTCGGTACCACCCATCCTCCCATGATTTGTTAAAAGGGTAGTCAGTGGTGTCACTAGTTCTACCCTTAGCTCTTTAAATTCTGGTATGAATCCATCAGGCCCCATTGCTTTGTCCACCTTCAGTTTTAAGAGTTCTTTCAGAACCCTTTCTTCTGTAAATGGGCTGGTATCAACTTCTGTATCCAGAGTGTTACTACTGTTTGTTTTATGTACCTCCCCTCTTCATTTGTAAATACTGAGCAAAAATATTTGTTTAGTATCTCTGCCTTTTCACAGTCTCCCTCTGCCCACCCTCCCTCCCTTTATTAAGCCTCACTATCCCTCCCTTGTCTTCCTTTGCTCCTGATGTACCTATAAAGGGTTTTATCCCCTTCTTAACTGAGTTGGCTATCTTTTCCTCGGTTTGGGCCTTTGCTGTTCTGACTGCCTTCCCAGCCTCCTTTTGCTTTAACTGATACAGTTCTCCGTCCTGCTCCTTCTCGATTCCTTGTACTTCCTGAATGCTTTCTTTTCTTTTGAACCTTCACTGCCACTTCCTTTGAGAACCATAGTGGTTTCTTACATCGTCTTGTTTTGTTTATTTGCTTCACACAAAGGCTCGTTACCTCTGTGATGGCAGTTTTATTATTCCCATTGTTCTTCCACCCTCCTTCCTGCCCATTTGCTAGTGCATTCCTTAGGCACTCACCCATTTGGAAAAGTCAGCCTCCTAAAGTCCAGTACTTTTGTCTTTGTATGGCTTGACTCTATTGCTGTGTTTATTGTGAACCATACTGTTCGATGGTCGCTAGTTCCCAGATGGCTACCCACTTCTACATCTGTGATCCTCTCTCCATCTCCATTTGAGAGAATCAAGTCTAATATTGCTCCCTCTCGAGTGGGCTCTAGTACTAGTTGTCGAAGGCATGCCCCCTGTAGGGCATCTAGAATAACTGCACTCTTCGAAGTGGCAGCTGCAACTGAACTCCAGTTAACATCTGGCATATTCAGATCACCCATCAGCAATATCTCCCCTTTTCTGCCATTCTAGTATACTTTCTATCATTTCCCTGTCCATTTCCTCCCCTGAGGAAGAGGTCTCTACAACCTATCATTAACTTGGGTACACCATTGCCTGTGTCTCCAAATTTACCCCCAGTGCTTCCATAAATGTGGGCAATACCCGCGCAATGTGGAGCAATGGACTGGAAGGGGCCTTAATATGAGGGACAGGACCCGGTTGTGGGACAGGTGAGGGGCATGCATGCAATGTTGGCAGGACATGGGGATGCAGCACTGATGCACATTTTTTCCCCCCACAGGTGCAGCTGCAGAGGATACAGGGGCAGGTAAGCTGATGGCCAGCACTGCCCGTAAGGCGTGGGACAGTGATGCAGGGATGGGAATGGAGGCATGCATGGTGGGCATGATAAGGAGTAGTAGCACTGATGCACTGCTGTTCCCCCCATAGATGTAGCTGCAGCGGGTTCAAGGACAGGTAAGCTGATGGCCAGCACTGCCTGCAGTGCATGGGACAGTGATGCAGGGGTGGGAATGGAGGCATGCATGGTGGGCATGACATGGGAGGGAACACTGATGCACTGATGTCTCTCCACAGGTGCAGCAGTACTGGAGACAGAGCCAGCTGTCAGTAATGACAGCGAAGCAGAGCATGATCACAGGCAGCCACCCTCCTCACAGGCCAGCATGGCACATGCCCCAGGTGGGGAAGATGTGGCACAGCAGGACACAGCCTGGACACCAGTGGTGGGGGAGTGCAAGGCTGCAGAGGAGCAACAGCAGGAGGAGGAGAGGCTCCACCTGAGTGATTACCTAAGCAGTGGTAACAGTGGGGATGACATTGGGCCTGAGTTTAGCCCTGTGTCCTACCGCAGGCTGGAGGAGGCACTGGATGGGACAATGCCATCCCCAGAGGTGGAGCGCCTGCAGACACCCACTGACTACGTGGGGTTCTGCCAGTCATTGGTCATGGACTATGCAGAACAGGGGGAGATGCTTGGCTGCATCCAGCTGAGTGTGGATGTGCACCATGCCACCATGGAAGAGCACATGGGCACCCTGATAGGGATGTTGCAGACAGTGACATGCACCACTGAGGCAGCCATTGAACACCTGGTGAATGCCATGGTAGCACCCCAGGCCAGTGCACAGGCCCAGACAAGTGCCATCAACTGCCTGTCCATGGCAGTGAAGGGTGCAGTGGCCCAGCAGACATGGCAGGCAGACTCACTGGCCGCCTTTGCACAGGGTGCACATGCAGGCCAGCAACTGCATGGCACTGCATTGCGGGATGCCACCACACAGGTGCCTCATGTGGTGCACCCACCACCACAACCACCACTGACAGCAGTGCCGACAACACCACCAACAGGTGCACTGGGACAAGCAGCAGCAGCACCCACCACTGGCACCCCAGGAGAAGCAGCACCCATCACTGCCACCAGTACCCCCTGATGTGCCAGTGCAGGCGACCCCACCACTACCACCACTGGCACCCCCAGCAACACCTGTGCCAGAGACACCACAGCCCCCTGTTCTACCTGCACCCACTGTGCCAGTGTACCTGCATCCCACACCACCAACAACACCAGCACCAATGGCCCTGGTGGAGGGCCGCAGCAACACCTGCCGCCATGGCTGTGGGGTGGAAGGCACTGTGCACAGGGTGCAGGACCAGTACCAGACAGCAGGAGGCAGCACAGGCAGTGTATCAGCTGGCTGCAGAAGGCAGCGGGCCGCAGGACACAGAACTGGAGACAGTGCCAGGCCATGCACCAACCGGCCTAGGGTGGCACAGAAGACCCAGGAGGCTAGAGTTGCCAGCAGAGCAACTGGACGGTGGTGGCACAGCAGTCATGCACCAGGGGCAGGGTGGGCCCAGCGCTACCTCTGGGGCAGCGGAACCCACATCCCAGGGTGCAGGTTGGGGGATGGCACAAACAAGCGCAAAAGGACTGGGTGGTAGCAGCCAGGGCTGCAGCTATGAATCATGGGGCCCTGGACAAGTCACTTGGAATGGGCCCCCATTTCCCAAACCAGCTAATGACAGAGGTAATGCCAGATCCTCAGGAGGGCCCCTCCTGAGCTCGGGGCCCCGGACAACTTCCCCACTTACCCCCCCATTACTGCGGCCCTGGTAGCAGCAGATGACAGACTGCCGTGCCAGTAGGGCCCGCCACTGCTATGGGTGGAGGGCGGTGGGTGTAGTGGCTGTTTGGGTGGGCACTAGGCCCTGACATGTGCTGTGTGTGTGTGTGTGTATGTCGGGGGGGTGTGAGTGTGTGCGTGTGTGTGCGTGGGTGCACTGGGTGGGGGTGTGTGGTCACTGTAGCACAGCACAACATGTGTGTGCATTGCACTGTCACTGGGTGTGGGTTTGTGTGAGGAGTTGTCATGTGTGTAGTGTAACACTGTACTGTGCCACAATTTATGTCACCGGCACTAAGTGAACCACTTTGCACTGTATGTCCATGTGGACTTTCATTCCAACCCTTGTACAGCACATATCGCATGTAGTTCACATCCAGTACCAAGTGGGGTGCATACCCCATATCGCATATGTGCAACCTACACATAGGCTGCAGCTGCATAAGTGCCGCAATTGCAGCAGGCAGTTGCGAACCTGGGGTGTGTGTCAGTGATCAATGCATATGCGCAGTACCTCTCTGTATTGCATGTGTAGCTTGTACGTGTGACATGTGCGAGGCATGGCATGTAGGCAGATCCTAGGCCACACACAATACACGTAGTAAGCGAGTGGAGGTTCTGGCAGCAGTGGATCCCAGCAACTACAACAGTGGAGGATAGGCCCAGGTGGGACACACCCTGCATACTGGTAAGTACTGGGACAACGCACTTCCAGGCCTTATGCTACAGACAGTACAGCAGACATTTGTTAATGAAGTGTTCCATTGTGCTGAACCAGGAGAGTCATGTCCTGACTACTGGTGAGTACTGGACATTGCACAACCTGCACATATGCAATAGCCTGTACTATCTACTGTTACTAATGTTGTGTTCCACTCCTTTTGTCCAGGAGAAGCCCCCCTGAATGGTGAAAGGTAGTATGACAGTGCAATACCACCATATGTGCTGCGGGCAACATGTACACTGGTTGTTAATGCCGTGTTGCCAATTGTTCATCCAGGTGAGCCACAGTAGGCTGCAGGGCTGCCCACGGGTGCGAACAGGAAGCACAGGGAAGGTAGGTGCATTGTACAGAGACACACTGTATGCATGTGTGGGCCGTGAGACTGCACCCTGGGCACAGGTGTATAGGCGCAGTGCCATATACCCCTGCGCATGCAGCTGCACATCCACACAGCAGGGTGGTGGGTAGGGTTGCTGATTGCCACCCACAATGTACACAGCTGTGCTGTGGTGTGCTATGAATCTGATGATCAACATGTGCCATGCTGTGTGGCACCACATGCCAGCTAGGCATCATGCAGCTGGTCTAGGCCACTGCGCATGGACACATTGTAGGCCGCAGATGTGTGATTGATGGCCATGGACCTGGGCATGCCTGTGCTTGGGACTGGCAATGGGGACGTGTACGGCAGGGTCTGGTGGGTGGTGGAGCTGGGGGGGGTGTTGTTTGCAGCTGATGTGGGGATGCCCATTGTACACTGTATGCGCATGGCATCGTACAGCCCAGTCATGCGATGTGCAGCGTGTGGTGTGGTAACAGCATGTACAACATTGGTGGGGGGTGTGGACCACAGGGGCATCTATGTGTAGCACAGCTACGCCACACACTGTGACAGCACTTGGGGTGCACTGCTGCACCCACTGCCACTGTACCCCAGCCCAGTATGATGTGCTGTCCAACGCCAGTCATGCTGGCTGGCATGTAGGGGGGAGGGACAGTATGTACGCCACACTACTGTGCATTGACACCTGTGCTGTGAATTGTTCCTAGCAGATCAACACTGCACTTGCCAAACACCCCGCGCCAGGTGCCACATAGCTGCCGGCATGCCACACAGCACAGGACTCAGCCTGAGTGGGAGAGCACCAAACTTTACCCCACTGAGACTGCATAGCTAGTCAACCTAGTGCAGCAGTGGGGGACAACCCTCCTGTCACTAGGGTGCAGGAGGCACACTGCTGAGAAGCATGCCAGGGTGTGGAAGGTGATTGGGGCATGTCTGGGTGCCAGCAGTGGTGTGCCCTGCACCATCAGGCAGCTGCAACACTGCTGGCAGAACATGACATGGTGGAACCCGGAGCTCCTGCAGCAGCTTGTTGACATGGCACGTTGGAGAGACAGAGAGATGCACACGGTTCAGGTTGCAGGTGCAGGTGGGTATGCCAACATCTAGCCACACATTGTTGCTACACCATCACACAGGCCATAGCCAGCAGTGGTACACATGTGTAAATTTGTTCCCCTTCCCCACAGGTGCAGGAGGCAGCCCCCAGGGACCATGGGGTTAGCCGGATGCTGCACAGCAGTGCGCCAAGGGCCTGCCACAGGCGGCGAGGCATGGGAGGTCTGGTAGGTGCATGCACAGTGTGCCATTTGTTCTGTCCATGCTGTGGTGGCCTGTGGGGGCGGGGGTAGGGGCTGTGTGCTGTGTGTGTATGTGCTGTGTGACCTGGACTGGCACTGACCATGGCCTTTGATTCCTTCCAGGTGTGTGTAGCGGACTGATGCCCTGCCAGAGGGTCCTGCTGAGGGCCATGGCTGACATCAAGGCTGTGGATGCTGCAGTCTACTGCCACCACACCCAGTGCCACTTGTGGAGGATAAGGCCCATCCCTTCCCCATCATTGGAGGAGGAGGCAGAGGTGGTTGAGGTGCCAGACCACACAGACGGTGGTCAGCAGGAGCTGGAGGATCAGCCACAGGCAGAGGAGAAGGAGTATTTGCAAGTTGCTGAGGGGCTGGAGGAGGTTCCTGCTGCAGGGCCACTGGTGGTGGAGGAAGCAGAGGGGTCACAATGGCCAGCACCACCCCCACCTGTTGAGCAGCCTGAGGACAATGCAATGCAGGCCGATGATGGACATTTACACCAGACCAATGGCAGTGGCTTGGCCCAGCCACTGCCAGGTGGGACGGATGCCAGTGTTGGAGCACCTGGAGGTCAACCTGGCCAGGGGGTGTGCTGTACCCAGGGCAGCTGCCAGTGGGTGACCAGTGACTTGTGGAGCTGGGGTCCACACTTGTGGGTGATGTGGCAAGATTGCACAGCTCCTGGGTGCCTCCTGATGTGATTCAGTGGCACTAGTGCATGGGACATTGTTTTGTTGTTGGTTGTAGGGGCACTGTATATATGGGGTGGGGGCCTTGTATATTGGGGTGTTGCCATGTCGGGAGAGCCCCTGGACCGATGTGGGCAGGCTGTATGGGTGGGTGTGTTGGGGGTGGGCTTCTGCTATTGTTTGTTTTGCTGTTTCATGTGTTGCTGTTGTTTCTGTATACCCTGTAACTGTTTTATACTGTTTATTAAATGTTTTTGTTACATACCTGGCTTTGCACGTCTGTCTCTGGTGTGCATGGGCATGTGCATGTGTGTGTGTGTCACTGTGCACATGGAGGCACATATGTGGTGGTCCTGCACTATCCCCTGTGCGTCCCCACCATGCGCATGGTTTCTGTGTGCCGGCTGTGCAGCTTACAGCCATGGCAGCATACCAGTGGTTGCGGCTGCATGGTGTTCTGTGTGCTGCAGTGCACCGTGCCTAGTCTGTTCTGCATGCTGCCACACCATGCATGTCATGGCTGTGTGGCAACCTTGAGTCTGTATGGCTCCCTTCCATCCAGAGGAACAGTGGTCCCTGTGAGTGGCACCAGTGACACCGCACTTGTGCATTTCAGCACCATCCGTATGCAGGTCTGTGCCACCTGGTGCTGTGTCCCTGTTATGGTTGTACTGTTTACATGTATCAGTGGCCAGCCTGGTCACGCCATCATCATGGTGTTGTTCCTCTGCCCTGTGTGTGTCCATCACCTCCTCCTACTCCATGCCCATTGACCTTGCATGCTGTGGTCCTCTGTGTGTGCCTGTGGTGCTGTCCCATGATCGCGGTCCTGCCGCATGTTTGCTGTACAGCACTCATGGGCTCTGTTCCAGCTCCAGTGCTGCCACTCATGTTGCATTGCACCTGGTGGCTGGTGTCACCTCCCCTGGCGGCACGGTGGCATTGGCACAGGTGCCATGGCATTGTCAGGGCTGCATTGCACCACCATGTGTCCCCTGTACTGCTGCAGGTGCCAAAGTGGTGTAGGGGGGCAGTGGCGGTGGTGGTGCCTGCACTCACCAGTCTCTACTATCCCAGTTCAGCTCTTGTTGCTGCCTGTGCTGTGTGTCACACTACACTACTGTCTGTAGTCCATACATCTCAACTGTCTCACATTGCATGGCACAGTTCCACGTTGCACTTGCCAACACTTTCCTGTTCAACACTGCGATGCCCTGTCCCACATTCAGTTCTGGGATAGTGTCGCACCAGGCTATGGTACATGCTGCTGCACATACGTGTCTCACTGCCTACTGGCCTGTCTGCCCTTGCTGTGTCGACTTTCAGTGTCCTGGGCATCCTAGGGTACCTTTGTTTGTGTGTTCCACAGTCTGCCCATTTGTTCAATGTTAGGAGGTCTACTGGTTGTGTGGTATGTTGCAGTCTGGCTGTGTGTGGGGGGTTCTATGGCAAGTGTTCAGGTTAGGACAGCTATTCCTTGTTCTAACTTATGTGACCTTCCTCTGTCGCCTTTCTTATGCCACCTGTTCTGGAATAGCAGTTTCATGGTGCTGGTGTGTTATGCATGTCGCAAACTGCATTACACAGTGACGTGGGCTTTCTTTGGTGTAGCTGCATCATAACTTGCATTTGTCATAGTGGTTGCAGAGTGCGGCGTAGGTGTTCTTTTGGAATCGCGCTTGTCGCTGGCTTAACTTGCGATTTGCACCATCTGGATTGGCGTACTACGTTTATGACTGGCATATCTGTCTTGGAATCGGGCCCATAGACTTTGTCAACAGAAAAATGCTGGTAGGCACATCTAATCTGCTTTTTTTCCTTGCCTATTCTGACACCTCTACCTCTGTTTGGTGAATAGTGTCCCCCCCTTCCTCTTCCCAATCGGCCCCTGTGGCTATCCCATGCAGGACTGAATTTCATATACCTTTCCATCTTCTATCTTGCAAATCAGGGACAGGACTTAAAATAATCAGGAACAAATGACTAAAATCAGGGACACATCTTTCAAAAAGAAAATATCAACTCAAGAGCCTGTTATATTGTGGGACTTGGTGTCAAAAGCATTTCCTAAAGGAGAACTGGACTGCAACCTTAAAGAGCTAGTGGAACCAAACCAGGCAGACAGGAAAATAATGCAAATTTTAAGAAGCACTCAGTTGTAACTTTTTATTTCTGAGGTATTTTTCATTTTCTTTATGCAGTAATGGATCAATACCACACATGTAAGACAGTGCTGCATTAACTGCACTGTGCAGAGTGCGACAGAATGTACAGTGACAGGGGTATGACAGCAGTAGGCAATTACAACTACCCCTATCACTGTACACTATTCACATGGAAGGATCAATTTTCCATGTGCTGGGTGCCTGATGGAGCCGCTCCCATGGCGGAGTGGCTGAGGCACCAGCGCACAGTGGAATCGGGAGACCTGAGACAATGGTCCCCCCCCCAAGTCTGCATGTGCTACTTCTTTTGTGGATTATTTAAAAAAAATCAAACTTTCCCCTTCCCGAGTTTCCCCCATCCCCTAGGTCCACCCTCTGAGTTTGTTATATAAAGTTTGGCAGGTATAAGGGCGTGCGCTGTTTGCATCATAGCAGTGTTTTACCTGATGTTATCGTAGAGCATGCCCTTTTGCTTGTGGCATTCATTGCCGTGCAGTTTTTGTATTAGACATCATGACCCCACGCCTCTTTTTGCTCATTAGAGAGTCATCTATGTGATAATATTGTGTTGGATGTGTGGAATAGCTCTCAGCCTGGCAGTTGACATATATACTGTATCTCCACACCCCACTACATTATCAGCATTGAGATGCCACTGAAAGTGACATCACAGGTAACTAACCTGGCAGTTATGGAGTCGCTGTTCATAAGCAGCAGTGATGTCACAGCCAATGAAGTCACAATGCTGATGGTGTAGTGTGGGAAACAGAGCTAGATAAGTCAGGTGTCAAGCAGAGTGCTGTCCCAGACACTGAACCTACTAACATCCGGTAGCAATCTTCTATTTAAGCAAAAGGACAAGAAAAAGATACCTCGGATATGAAAGGTAATGGTTTACTGCTTTGAAAAACTAATATTAGATTTAAGTAGTACAGTAGCTCTTTAATGTCTGAATTTTTACATAAGCTTCAAATCCCTACTTGTTAGTGACAAAATGCCAAATTTAGGGGGGACCAGGGACATTTTTGAAGCAAAATCAGGGACAATCCTGAAAATCAGGGACAGTTGACTGGTATGCCCCATAGTCTTTGCTCCACTACCTCCTGTGGAAGACAGTTCCAGTATCCACCTCCCTTTCCAAAAAGAAGTATTACCTCACATCTCTCCTAAACATCCCACCTTTAGCTTCATTGTATGCTTCTATGTTTCAGTTCCTTCTTTTTTCTGAAAGAAGCACCTGTCCTGTACCATGTTCACCCCTGTTAGGTACTGTACATGAATCATGTCCCCTCTCACTTGCTTTTCCTTCAGGGAGTACATGTTGAGTTCCTACAGCCTTTCCTTTTAAGGCTTTCTGTGCAACTTTCACACCACCTAGACTTCTGGAAGACATGTTAGTCTAATGATGATGATACTAATTAAGCAGTTATATTAAATACATAACAGTTAAAGCTTCCTGAAATCCCCTGACCAGCAACATAAAACCTCCTAAAGTAGATGAGAAACTAAATTTCTCTAATACATATCACATTCTACCTGTCTAGGAAACAAAACACACACACACACACACACACACACTCACACCTACTGTACATCTTAAGTGTCTGTTGTTATACAGAATTTGGATTAAGGACTGAACTATAAAGAGATTGCTCTGTCTCTTGTGAATGCTCTCTTTCAACTGCAGATACCATCTGTGATTAAGTGCGATGCATCATCAGTAAGGAACAACAGGAAGCAGGGGAAAAAAGTGTATGACACCCCAAACCACAAATGCTATTTATTCTAAAATGTGTTTTTTTCATTATGAATAAAGATGTATTGTCTGACCATAGGGTCAGTGGTAGGGTTACTATTTACACCGATGGTGACCCTTTTTTGGGAGCGAGACTGGGACATTAATGGTCAGCGATGGAAAGGAGGACTTAGCTTGCTAGAGGATGCTTTCCTCCTCTGGCGAGGTAGAGCAGCAGGTTTCAGTGCAATACTGCCTCCTAGGTGATGGTCTCAGGTAGCAGGGAAGCTGGAGCAGCCAACAAGGAGGGAAGAAGGGATGTTGCCAGCTGGCACCAATCGCGCTACACATATGCCTTCAAATGATCACATGGTGCCCTTGCTACTGGCATCCCAAGTGCAAGGCAGTAACACAAATGGAAAAGCCCCATTCTAAACAAGATCATGCCCATTGCTCTCAGGCCCTTTAACCCAGACTAGCCACTACATCTCCCACACTACAGAGCTGTAAGAGGGCTGCTGAATGAGGAACCCCCACTGAAACCACCTCAGACAGAAGCAGCACTGTGGCACTGTGAGACTGAGATAAAGGGTAAGTGCCAGGGAAGGGAATGAACCAAACTGGAAGTCAGGGCAGAAGAGGACAGCACAGGTGACAGGGGATACAAAGTACTATATAATTACAAAAGAATGAAGGCACCATTTGAAAAATGTGCATGTTGTAAAAACTAGGAGCATGATTTTCAAAGCACTGAAGATCACACAAATGCATCAGAAAACATGCAATGAAGGGTCCCATTGCATTCCTACAACTCCTGATGCATGCATGTGAGTCAAAGTGGCTCTGTTTTATGACTCTTCCCTGCTTTATGGCATTACAATAAAGAAGGGAAAAGGTGAACCACTAGGAACTGAACCTAGGCCTAGCAGTGGGGTCTTTAAACTGCACGGAGAAGGAGTTGATTGGCTGTTGTTCTGCTTTATGGCACTGTGTGGCCATGTTACCTCTTCACATTGTACTCATAGTATAACCAGGTGCAGCATGTGCGGAACAGGGAACTCAGGGTACCTGTGGAGAAACTGCTGAATATAGCAGTTGACTGCATTTTGTTAGTGCAGACCTTTTTTTTCTCTTACCAGTAAGCTATGCACCCCACAGCTTTCTCAGCCCTTTACAAATTGGGCCCAAGATGCATACCTCTCCCCCTCTCAGCATTAAAATTCATAGTAATGGCCTTCAAAATTCAGAGCAAATAGCCAGAATATGTAACGATGTAAGAAACCACTATGGTTCTCAAAGGAGGTTGCAGTGAAGGTTCAAGAGAAAAAGAAAGCATTCAGAAAGTACAAGGAATCACAGAAGGAGCAGGACAGAGAATTGTATCAGTTAAAGCAAAAGGAAGCTGGGAAGGCAGTCAGAACAGCAAAGGCCCGAACTGAGGAAAAGATAGCCAACTCAGTTAAGAAGGGGATAAAACCTTTTTTAGGTACATCAGGGAGCGAAGGAAGACTAAGGGAGGATAGTGAGGCTTAATAAAGGGAGAGGGTGGTCAGAGGTGACTGTGAAAAGGCGGAGATACTAAACAAATATTTTGCTCAGTATTTACAAATGAAGAGGGGGAGGTACCTAAAACAAACAATAGAAACACTCTGGATACAGAAGTTGATACCAGCCCATTTACAGAAGAAAGGGTTCTGAAAGAACTCATAAAACTGAAGGTGGACAAAGCAATGGGACCTGATGGGATTCATCCCAGAATTCTAAAAGAACTAAGGGTAGAACTAGTGACACCACTGACTACCTTCTTTAACAAATCATGGGAGGATGGGGTGGTACCTGAGGACTCAAGGAGGGCAGATGTGATTTCCCTTCACAAAAGTGGGAGCAGGGCAGAAGCAGGAAACTACAGACCTGTTAGTTTAACCTCAGTGATAGGGAAAATGATGGAATCACTTCTGAAGGAAAGAATTGTCGGGTACCTAGAAGCCAGAGGGGCACAGGACCCAAGGCAGCATGGATTCACAGCGGGAAGGTCATGCCAGACGAATCTAATAGATTTATTTGACTGGGGGTGACCAAAGTAGTAGATCAGCTAGGGGCTATGGACATGGCCTACCTGGACTTTAGCAAGGCATTTGACTCAGTCCCACACAAAAGATTAATATACAAGTTAGCCAGCCTGGGAGTGGGTCCCAAGATGATAGCCTGGGTAAAAAACTGGCTGGAGAATAGGACACAGAGATTAATAGTAAATGGAGTCCACTCTGAAGAAGGGGGTTACTAGTGGGGTATACATGAGGTTCAGTAATGGGACGGTCCTCTTCAATGTCTTTAGGCGACATTGCAGAGGGACTGGAAGGAAAAATGTCTCTTTGCAGATGACACAAAGATCTGCAACAGAGTTGATGCTACAGTGGGGTGGAAAGGATGAGAAGGGACTTGGCAAGGTTAGAGGAATGGTCAAATGTATAGCAGCTTAGATTCAATGCTAAGAAGTGCAAGTAATGCACCTGGGAAACAAAACCCAGGGAAGAGTACACAATGGGGGGTGAGATACTAACAACAACAAAAATTGAAAGGGACCTGGGGTAGTCATATCAGATGACTTAAAGGTGGGCAAGCAATGTGAGAGGGCAGTAAGGAGGGCTGGGGGGATACTGGGATGCATAGGGAAAGGCATCACCAGTAGAAAACAGGAAGTTGTTATCCCTCTGTACAGACAGCTGGTGAGACCCCATCTGGAGTACTGTGTGCAGTTCTGGAGACCCAATCTCCACAAGGACATAGACAAGATGGAAGCTGTCCAAAGGAGGGCAACTAAAATGGTGCAGGGTCTGCACCGGAAGACATATGAAGAGAGACTAAAGGAGCTTAATATGTATAGCCTCAAGGAAAGGAGGGAGAGGGGGGACATGATAGAAACTTTCAAGTTCCTCAAGGAATCAACAAAGTCAAGAGGGTAGCATCTTTCAAAAAAGAGGTGTGCAAGAACAAGGGGTTACAATTTGAAGATGTGGGGGGCGGCTCAAAGGTAATGAGAGTATTTTTTCACAGAGAGGTTGTGGATGCATGGAGCGGCCTTCGGAGGAAGGTTGTGGAGTCAAAAACAGTGGGGGAATTCAAGCATGCATGGAACAGCCATAAAGCAATTCTAGGGGGTGGGGGTAGAAAGAAGTAGGCTGCTGGTTAACTAGGATCTGCAGCTTATCCATTAGGTAGGGAAATGGGCAGACTGGGTGGGCCAAGCGGTCCTTATCTGCCGTCAAATTCTATGTTTCTATGTTTCTATGTGTAGCACATTCTTATTTTAAAGAATAATAAGTCTAAGAATAGTGGCTCCATATGTTTAATGTTAAGGAATTTTCCAATCAAGTTAGTTCTATGTTTTAATAGTGTGTGTGTCCAGAAATAGCTCTAACATTATGAGGAACATCAGTAAACCTTGTAGGAGTGAGGGTAAATTGGAATGTAAAAATCGTAGCGCTATGTAAAATTCATAACAGTTGAGAGGTATGCCGAGATAATTTTTTTACAGTTTATGTACCCAAAATAAGTCAGCATAGATGCAATGTTTCATTTCCAGTGGGGATCCTGTTCTACCCATTTCCACAGCTAGATGGACCAGAACATGCAGAGGTCAAAGCAGCAGTATTTGTTGGTGACCATATAGTTTTTTTTTTCAGCAAGGAGATTTGCCTGTTTTAAAGGCAGGATCATTTGTTGCCAAGCCCCTGACCAATAGGACAGCTCTATGCATGAGGGAAGGGGATGAGGCACAGGGGGAAGCATGGGATGCCAGTCAAAGAAAGAGAAAGAGGTAACCTGAGGCAGGGTGACATCATAAAAAGGGTGCGGCCTCCAAAGGGAGAAAGGGAAAAGATTGGGCAAGAAAAAGAGACAGAGAGAGAGAGAGAGAGAGAGAGCGAGCGAAAGAGAGGGGTATCCAGTGAATAATGTGACCGAAATTGGGCACCAACAAAAATGGAGAGTCAGTTATGGTGTCTGTGTTCATGGCTACCAAGCATAGGGGCGACTGGATACTGGGGTGGGTGAATACCATGACAGGAAGTAGCAAGTATACATGCTCACACACGTGTTGGGGAGAGGCAGGGAAGGCATGGTATGTGGGAGAGGTGTGTGGCAGGCACCTGCCGAGCTGGTCCATTAGTGTGGTGGTTAGGGCGGTCAGCTAGGAGGTGCAGGGTTTGGGTCCAGCACGGTGCATTTTTTTTTGGCCGGCAGACGGCATGTATTTTTTTAAGTTTTTCACCCCCCCCAACATGGACTCCCCCAAGAGTTGAGAATCCTTAAGTAGGGGAGTGCATGGTGCAAAGCCCCCCATGGAGAAGATGCAGAGGGTACAGTCCCCGTCATTAACAATGAGACCTGTTGGTCTCAGACACTGTTGTTTTCTGCGCTGTGAGTGTGCATCACTATAATTGATTTTCGGCAATGTACACTCACCATAACAGTGATCGCATTTCCGCGATCACCATTATGACATGGAACCAAGAGAGAGGTGGGGGAGGGGTTTAAAAGGGGCAGCCAGAGACAAAGTTCTTCATAATTTTGCTCTCTGGCGATTTTCCCAACCATCCAGCTCTACACCTCTTAAAGAAAGGGGGACAAAGAAACAGTAGAGATACAGAATGCTGAAGGTGGACAGCAGATCTGTACAGGAAAGTGTACAAATGTTTTAAATAAGGTATGCTGAAGGTGGATGGCTGGAGTTGAAAACTGGAACAGGTGGAAGAAAAGGGAAACATGGGGTGGGGGGGAATGCAGACTCAGAGGGCCGAAGAGCAATACAGAACAGAAGAGGGGTATAGGTGTGCAAAACTACCCAACAAGAGAGAAGAGAATGAACAGAATGGCCCCCAGATGTACAGGCAATAATTGTGTAGAGTGTTATATATATAATAAAACAAACTGAAGAGTTTATTTATGTAATAATATGATTGGGACAATCAACAAGGATTAGATTGTAAAAATAGGAATGATTTGAATAAATTCATTGCCAAGTGAGCACCCACACAACAGGTTTCCATTTGCTATTGGGAAGGGATCTGGGGATAATAATGCTTGTCTGGCAAATATATCATGATACCTTAGTTTCTGTCTGTTTTCTTTTGTTCCCAAACCAAGATACAGGATTTTGAAGTTTTTGAAAGTTTTAACTTCTGTGTCATACCCACTGTGATGAAAGTAAAAATGTTGGTACAGTGTTGTGATGTTTACAATCAGAAACATCATTCTAATAGAGCCACATTGCGAACCAAGCATGTACATTCTAAAAGTAAACTCAACAAAAGAGGCTATTAAAAATTGTGAGTGGTGGCCATATTTAATGATGCGAGTCATTGATTACAAAATTATCTTTAACAGCTGTTTCAGGAATATCTGAGAAAACAAGAAATGAATGAAGCAAGAATCTAAGAACGTAAGATGTGCATGCCCCCCCCAAAAGAAATTGATAAAATGTTTTGCCAGTTAACAAATACTGATTCATTAAGTGTCTTGCCCAAGGTCAGACTAGCAGTACATGACTCTAGTATTGTTTCAACCTGCTGTCTTACAGAAGACAAGCTGGTGCTCTGGTCAGTAGGCCACACTGCCTTAGTCTGCCTTAACAATGGCCAGTTTTTGTTTGCAAAATTATTGTCACTGAGATTGAGAAGGGGATGCTAACATAGCAGAAGAGAGGCCATCCAGTAGAAGCTTATCATCCTTTTTAAGATGAGCACTATGTAATAACCTACACTGACAAAGACAGAAAGCTCTCAGGATTTTTCCATCACATTTTCCAGGGCATGCTAATGTGAGGGTTGACAGAGAACACATATATATAATTAAGGGTCTGTTAAGCATTATAAAGTGGGTGATATTCAGAAATAAAGTGTTGCCTGTGCTCATGTTGATTGATTTTAAATAGTCTGTCTCTGGTTTTATGAATTACAGTATGCAGTTAGGGCAGGGTGAAAGTTGTGAATTTTCCCCTGTAGTGGAACTTTTGAGAAATTTCATAACTTTCACAGAATTTTCACCTTTAGTGAATATGAAATCTTCTGAAAGTGTTTGGCGAATTTCCACCCTATTCTGCAGAAGTTTTCACTAAACTGCAGAATAAAATGCATGAACTGTGGAATGATTACATTAATCCGCAATTTATGTGATTATTCCTCAGTTCATTGATCAGATCTGCTCTGCCTCCATAGGAAAAAAAAATAAAGCCTACCTGGTGACTAGTGGCAAGCCCCACCCTTCAATTGCTCACCCCAGCCATCAGTATTGTTTCCCTGGTGTTTAGGGGTACCCCCTGCTGATCACCAGCCCTGTGAAAAATTAAATTCCTTGATGTCTAGTGCCCCCCCCCGCTGATCACCTGCCCAATGTAAAATATAATTCCCTGGTGCATAATTGTACCCCCCCCCCACTAATCACTGGCTGAAGGTAAAATTAAACTCCTTGGTGTATACTGGCCCTTCCTGCCAATCACCAGCCTGATGTACAATTAAATTCCCTGGTGTCTGGTGGTCCACCTCTCTAATCACGGACTCATTGTTGAAGAAAATTATACTTTCCTGATGTCTAGTAGACTCCCCTCCCTATCCTTGCTCCCCAAAGGTAGTGCATTCCCCGGTGTCTAGTTGATTCCTCCCTATCCCTGCTCCCCTGTAATAAAAATAGGTTGTCCATTCCCCTGGTGTCTAGCAGACCCCCAACCCCCCAACCCATTAGTGAGTGCCCCACCACCATGCTCTTCCCCACCCCTTCCAAGAGCGGGCGACCAGCAGACCCCCATGCTCTCCACCATGACCAGCCACCTAACTGAGCTGTCAATGAATGAGCATGAACTTGTACAATCACAGGGTCATTCTTTGACAGGCCAGCTCACATGCATTCATTCAGCTCTGTTGGCAATGTAGACAAGAGCAGCTGGGTGTTCTGGTCACCGGCAGAGGGTTGGGATGAGGGGCACAGCATGGTGGGCCCCCTGCTGGTTGCCTGCTTGGGGTCAGGGTGTGTGGAAGCCAGGTGGGGGGCCACTCCCTCCCAGGATGAGGGGTCTGCTAGACACCAGAGAATGGACAACCTATTTTTACTACGAGGGATCGGGGAAAGTGATGGGGGGTCTGATAGACACCAGGAAAGTATAATTTTCTTCAACATCGGGCTGCCAATTGGTGGGGGAAGACCACTAGACACCATGGAATTTAATTTTACATTAGGCTGGTGATTGGTAGGGGTGGGACCACTAGACACCAGGGAATTGAATTTTACACTAGGCCAGCGATTGGCATGGGAGTGCAACTAGACACCAGGGAATGTAATTTTGCATTGGGCCAGCGATGAGTGGGATGGGGGGCACTAGACACCAGGGAATGTAATTTTGCCCAGCCATCAGCAGAGAGGACCACTACACACCACAAAACAATACTGATGGCTGGGGTGAATGATCAGAGGGTTTCGGGTGCTACCAGACACCAGGGAAACAATACTGATGGCTGGGTTGAGTGATCGGAGGGTGGGGGTGCCACTAGACACCAAGGAAACAAATCAGTATGAGGCCAGCACAGCTATACATAATAACACAATTCATATTGTCATTCTGCAGTTCAGTGACTCACTGAACTGTGGAATGAATGTATGAATTGCTGAGCAATCGTATTAAACTGCCAAAGGAAATTCCACAGCACTGACCTATGACAGTGACCAGTTCTGCAAATATTTTTTCCTGCAGTTTAATACAATAATCTCCACCTCATTCATACATTTATTTCACTGTTCTACAGTATGTCAGAATTTCTGCGAAAGTTGCTAATTTGACTTCCGAACTTCTTCAGAAGCGAAAGTCCGACTTTCACGCAAATTCTGCCAGCTGACGTTTCTTTCGCACACCTCTATATTCAGTGTTTCTTACTAGTAGGACTCGGTCATCTTCTTAAAGGCTTCTTCACAGCACTGCTTGAGATTGTTTTGATTGTCAGACAGGTCATTTGCTTGACACTTGCTGGCATCGACCTCACAGCTGTCCTCAGATTCATACAGTTGTGTTATGAACACTCCTGAAGCAAACAGCAAATGTTATTATAAATCATTATGCAATGTATTTTCTTTTCAATGACAAGTGAGATGTTCCTACTCTGTATTAAGATTTTGTGTGCTTTCTTAACAACTATTATGAGGATGGCCTGTTTTACCCGCAACAGAGTAAAACACTTCAAACATTATAGAGTGACTTTATACCTAAGGTATGTACCACACCCAATGTAATTATCTAAAATATTCTATTATGAGAATTAGAGTCATGGAAAATAGATTTTTAACTGTGAGACCTACATTGCCTGTCTGTATTTTTCATTTATTAAATGGTATCTGTAAGGCCCATTAAGCTGGAAACTGCTTGTTTCCAGAGATGTCCAAGGAGATAGTTACGAGGAGAAACAAATACACAGGAATACACACTATCAAGAATACACATTAACTATACATAGCAATGCACAACAATACAGATGCATGTCATTTTTCTTCTAGGTCCTCTTTCTGATTACTGGTAAGACAATTTTCCTTTGTCTCTGTGTTTCTAATGCATTGCAGATAGTCTTAAATATTAAGGCAGATAAGGTATTGCATGTGATTTTAAAGAAAACCCATGCCTAGGTACTGTATGTGAATAAAAGGGGGTTGCTTTAAAAAGCATGGTTTTATATGAACCTAAATATAAAACCTCTTTAGTTTTGACAGTTGGACAACCTTTAAGCAACATATGCTATACAGTGTACCTTTATTTAAAATACGGATGCCACAGGTATCCACTATGGCTGGATGAAAGTGACTTTCACACTTCTACACACATATATATTCACAAAAATGCCAAAAGAAAAAAACATATTGGGCTCTATGCATTAATGTGTGGCTTGTGTAAGCACCACATATGTGAGGTGTGTAGGCAGCCCTGAGTCAGAGTGCCTTACAGCAGGGGTTCACCTGACACCTGGCAGAATTCACAAAAGGGGTGAGCCCCTTGTGCACTGGATCCCATCTGCAAGTCAAGCAACTACATGAACAGATGGCCCACAGGAGTGTTGGGGTGTGCCTGAATACTGTGTCATGCATAACAGTGCATAGTGCTGGTCATGGGGGGGAGGGTGTGTGTGTGCAGGATATGGCAGTGAGGACCCTGCCATAACCAGTGCACATCCCCACCAATGCCACCCACTAGTTCTGGCAGGACAGGGAAGCCCCCCCCCACCCTGATGCCCCAGCAAGCTTGGGGGGAGCAGAGGTTCCACTATGGGACCCAGGATGGGCATCCAATTGGATGCCTGCCTGCCTGTGTCCTCTACTCTGCACCCATCTGCCCCCATAAGCCTGCATGCCAGAAGGCTGGGACCATGGGCAGGTGGCCTGCAATCATGAATGCTGGCCAGTGTGAGTCTGTCTGTAGGGCAGAGCTGCATGGGTTGGGTATGCACCTCTCGCACATATCCGGACCTGGTTCGGACACGGAACCCTTTGTGCACAAATCACCATTATCACACACAAATTGGTATTTGTGTAAAAACACTCTTTTCACAAGAAGAGATAATTTATTTCATGCAAACAAAAACGGTAATTGCCATATTGGTCCTTGCACAACAAGATGCACAAATTATGATTTGATACCTTTTATGGGACCAACGGAGATTACAGAAAGACCTTACGCTTTCAACTTCTAACAGAGGTCTTCTTCAGAAGAGATAGAAGATATTTAAGAAAACTATTTTTTTAAAGTCAGGAGAAAAAAATTTTTAGCCATTAGTTAAGAAATACAACCAGAGATAAGCAGGCATTCCTGACACTAGTAAGTCAAATGTCACAGGATGGAATATTATGGCATGAATCCTCAGATGTTACAAATCTCACTGGAACCAAGTTAAATAAAATATGTGTGTGTGTGTGTGTGTGTGTGTGTGTTCACCTAAAGCATATTAATTGCCACCCCCTTTTTTTTTTGGTTAAACTCAACCTTATAAAACCAGGAAGCATAATGAGAAACTGTATGTGTCTGAGTGCTGAGCACTTAATGAAATTGCAGACACGCTGCACTAGCAGACAAGCTCTGGTTAGAACCGATATGGCTGTGAAGAGCGTTGGGGATCCTTTTACCCAATATTTCTTTTTTTATCTTTTCAAAGTTTATTAAGTTTTCCAACATATCAAGACATGTAGTTTGCATACATCATACTGGCAGAAGTATACATAATCAAGAGAGCATTGCTCCCTACAACCATTAGAAACATGGTGACCAGGAAGAGGTCCAAAATTTCAACTAACAGCCTGGGTAGTCAGTTATTGATTAGCTCTAACAATGCAGACAATACCATAAGAAGCAAACTATGTAGCATAAGTGCACATCTCAACGGACCATAGAGGAGAGTAAAGCAAAGTGTGTCTAAAGAAAGCACAAGGATAAATGCCAGATTAGTTACTTGGGGTGGGGGGTCTTAAGCAACAGTTGTCATTTTCCGAGATATGAAGTAGAGTTAGGGTGGTATGGTAAGGCTAGAATACCAAGACTAGAATTCTCAACTGGGGGAGTTGCTTGGGGGGGGGCAGTGGGACCTTGCAAAGAGAGTAGTTAAAGTATGCATCCCATGTAAGGTAGTACTGGTTGAGCTTCCCACACTTAGCATGTATAAGCCTTTCCATAACTTCTAGCTTCGCCAAGACTGCATGTTAAGAGGAGGCTGGGGGGCGGTGACGGTTGTCTCCATTTCAGTAATAGGAGCCGCTTGGCTTGTAATATAGCAACCAGGATCCACTCCCTTTGAACTGGGGACACAAGATGAAGACAAGATGGGTCACGAAGGAGAAGCATTGGGTCTGATAAATCAATTGGCTGACCCAAGACACTGGAGCAGTCCATCATTACAGAGAACCAAAAGGGAGCCAAATGTGGACATTGCCACAAGATATGAAGAGTGTTGACAGGACTTTGTTGGCACCTCCAGCATTTCAAATGAGGGAGTATGCCCCAAGAATGGGGGGCAGCTGGGGTTCAGTACCATTGGAGGAGTATTTTAAGCTGAATTAATTGACTCCTAGTGTCTTTGTAGGCAGAGTGAGCCAGCCTTAGGCAGCAAGATCAGACTTCTGGTGAGATAGGATGCTGTATGTCTGCGTCCCATCTGACCTGGCAGCATTCAGTATGGGAGGTTGGGAGTCCCTCCATGTTCAATAAAACCACCTGGCCAGCCTCCGGGAGGCAGATTTTGTATGCAGAGCGGACAGCCACTGCCATTTGGGTCCGGGAGGTAGGACTTCTTGAGGGCGTGGATCGCACTGCTGAGCTGCAGATACCTCCAAAAGTCCTTTACTGGGATGTGGCACTGCACCCGCAGTTGTTTGAAGGACATTGGTTCGGAAGAGTTGGCCATATATAAGTCCTGGATAATGTAAATGCCCTCCTGTTCCCAGCTGGGCCAATGCAGTGTTTTTTTGTCCACGGTCAGATGACAGTTGTTCCAAAGGATGACATATTTTATAGGGAGGAGTCGAGCTGGCCTCGGGGTGCCAGCAAGTGCCATGATGTGATACCAGGCTTTTCTGGTTCAGCCATAACCAGGGTGAGCATATGAGGAGGTAGCAATGTCTCCATCAGCAGAGGACTGGGAGATGACCCCTGTAAAATTTGGGTTTCTGACTGCACCCATAGGGGAGGTGGAGATTGAGAGGGAACAAACTATTTTGTGGCTTGCGCCAACAGATAAGCCATCTGGTATCCTTGTAACCATGGGAGTTCAAGGCCTCCCCTTGCCCAATGGGCAAGTAATTTCTTATAACTCCAAAGTGGCTTATTACCTTCCCACAAGAAGAGCGAGATCAATTTGTCCAGGGAGCAAAACAGCTTAGGTGACAGTGGGATAGGGAGGTTATTAAGGAGATAAGCCACCCTAGGCAGAAGAAGCATATGAATAGCCACTACCTTACCCTGCAGGGATAGATTAAGTCTGCGTCATCAGTTAATTTCAGCCAAGAGATGTGAAGTCAGGGGTGAGAAATTACTGGCATCTGGGTTCTTCCATTCAGTCGGTAGCCTTACCCCCAAATATGTGAAGCCCTGAGAGACCCAGGTTAGGTCCGTGCCCTGAAGACAATCCTTAGTGCGGCTGCATTTAAGGGCACGAGAGTGTTTTTCTTCTGGTTGGTTTGCAACCCTGATAGCCATGTGAAGTCCCGTAGAATCCCCAGTACTTTTGGTATGGATTTCTTGGGATGGGAAATGGTGAGCAACAAATCATCTGCATAGGAGGTGGCTAGATATGAGTGTTTCCCCACATGTACCCCCTTGACTTCATTGGAGGAGATAAGGTTCCATGTGAGTGGATCCAAGGCCACCAAGAAAAGGAGGGGTGAGAGCAGGAAGCCCTAATGAGTGCACCTGTGCACAGGAAAGGCCAGTGAGATATCTTTATTGGTGAGAATCTTAGCCACCGGTGAAATATAAAGAGTGGAAACCCATTGTCAAAAGTAGGGGCTGAATCCATATAGTCGAAGGACCACATGTAGGCAGGACCATTCAACAGAATCAAATGCTTTTGAGAAGTCTACCGCTAGTGTTGCCATAGGGACTTGAGAGTGCCAAGCTAGCCATTTGAGGTTCAGAAGCAATCTGGTGTTATCGGCTGCCAACTTCACCTTGAGGAACCCCACCTGCAATGGGTGGATATGGGATGGTAGTACCGCCACCATCCAGTTTGCTAAGATCTTAGCTGCTATATTGGTGTCTACAGAAATGAGGGATATGGGGTGTTAATTAGCGCAGTCCAATGGGTCATCTGATTATTTTTGGTAGAAGAGTAACAAGGGCCTCTCACATGGTGGATGGGAGTATGCTGATGGTGTGAGGCTCTTGTAGGGCCAAGAGAAGAGAGGAGGTGATCTCTTGACTTAGAAATTGATATAACTTGGTGGTCATTCCATCTGAGCCTGGCGCCTTACCCTTAGCCAACTGAGAGAGCGCTAACTGGAACTCAGCAGCAGAGAATGGTTTGTCTAGGGCATTCTTCATATTCTCTGACATAGGGGGCATATCGAAAGAGTGGCAGAAGTACTTTAGCCCTGTGCTCAACTGTTCTGGGTCAGGGGAGATCCAGGATTGGTATAGGGCCCAATAGAAGTGTTACTTGCAGTCACTGATCCCCTTTGGGTCAGTGATCACTGAACTGGAGGGACTTCTGAGTGCGTGTATACGGGAGAAAGCCTGCTGCTTCCTGAGCTGATAAGCAAGGAACTTGCCCCCCCTTGTTGCCTCCGTCCCAGTAAGTGTGTTTTGCCCGCAGCAGCAACCATTCAGCCCTGTGCTGGAGTAGGGTGTTATTGTGATATTTCAACCCTACGATCTCCCTGATTAGGGACTGATCTGGAATTGAAGCCATGGATGCCTTAAACCTAGCTTCCAAAAGAGACAACTTACCTTGTAGTTGATTAAGGGTCACCTTTCGGTCTCTGTTCTTAGAGGCAGCATAGGAGATAATATGGCACCGTAGTACAGCCTTAAAAGCTTCCCAGACTGTACCAGTCAAACTCTCACTATTGGTGTTGGCCCTAAAGTAGTCTCTGGCCACAGTCTGTACTATATTGCAGAACTCTGAGTCTTGCAGAAATATGGGATTGCAATGTCACTTAGTACCTACACTCCCCTGACCTGTTGGTAGATAGGAGCAAAGGATAGGGGCATGGTCAGAGATAAGGACATTACCAATCTGGGATGATGGGATGCATTGAGTTGCGGGGGAGATGGCTAGCCACAAGTCTATATGACTGTAAGTAAAGTGGGCTGCTGAGTAGAAAGTGTAATCCCTGATGGATGGGTGATCTCTATGCCACACATCTACCAGCCCCCAACTCTTCCATCAACTCCTGCATTGTGACTTGGGCCCTAGGATGGGTTTGGGGGTGGGTTTATATTTATCTAAGAATACATCCGGCGCAAGGTCGAAATCATCCTCAACCAGCATGGGAATGTGGGGGTGGTTCGACGTGAGAGAAGCGATGGCTTGATTAAGGTCGGGGAAGAAGTCTGGATTGTCCGTATTGGGACCATAGAGATTTACCAGCACCACCAAGCCCCCAGGAAAAGTAAACCTGGTAGCCACCCAGCGTCCCTGACTATAGGAGGTTACCTCCTCCTCAATCCATGGGCAGGATTTTCAAATCAGAATAGCCACCCCTTTAGACTTTGTGGAGGCTGAACTAGCAATCACCGTGCCCACCCATGACTTCTTCAACCATTGTACATTTATCACAATGAGGTGCATCTCCTGAATAAGTGCAATGTCTGCCTGCAAGGAACATACATGCTGCAAGACCTTGTGCATTTAACTGGGTGATTTAGGCCCCTTTACAGTCCATGATATGCATTTAACTCCAGAACTTGAATTTTGCATGGAGATCCCTGGAACAGTATGAAACAAGAGTAGTAACCCCAGGAGCCAAAAGCAGACAAAGAGAGTATAGAAGAAGGGAAGATGCTGAAAGTGTTGAGAGAAAGAAGACCCTAGTTGGAAATAATCTAGGTCAGCTGAAGAGAAGTGCAGCAACAATAACTGGACAACTATCGATTCAAAAGACAACAAATGATATCAGTGTTAATGCAATACAAACTTGATGCAGTGTAAAAAAATGCAAATTGTAAAGATGGTAGTAGGAACTAGAAGCGACCAATTAACTATGCTAGCCTTGCTAAACAGAAGTGGTACTGTGTAGCAGTAGTCTGAGGCTGGCTATAACAGTAAGCAGTAATATAACCAGAAATATTCTAGAGATGAAGGGTGTAGGTGTGAGGAATACCCTGTGAGAGGGGTGCACAGCCACACTGGCCCGCTCACCAGATTAAGAGGGTGGAGAAGTAAACCACTATGATGACTCCACCCTAGCTGGCTCTCCCCATATAGCATCAACTTATGAGACCAGAGGGAAGTCGGAGGTATGAGAGAGGTACCTGCAAGTAGGGAGGAGGTATTGGTAACTGGATAGGAGAGGCAGAAGAAAAGGGAGCAGGGAGTGTTTAAGAACTGAGGCAGGTACCCCACCGGTCTGCCAAAGGACCAGAGGAGGTGCATGGTCAATATCCATTTTGTCTCTAGATGGAGGGATGGGGAGGGGGTGCTCCCATACAACAGTCTGGAGTCAGAGTTGCCAGTTCATGCAGTGGCAGAGGTGTTTCATATCCACAAGGCATAAGGGGCCCCTAGCGAATCGCCGGAATATGCAGCTAGCTTGCTCCAGGGGGAAACATAGTATAGGGGATCCCCTAAATGGCACTTCTCCAAGCAGGTGAGTCCCATCCTTAGCATTTGCATACCACTATCCAAGGGGGAAGGTGGCCAAAGAGAAGCGGAGACAGAGAGGGACACAGGTATATAATATAATGCAAGAGCCCACATTTTATTTTATTTATTTTAGTCTTTGGTAACCGGGTAAGGCCCACCTGTTTTCAGGGGCGATCTGGGAGCACTGGGTGGTTAAGTGACTTGCTCAGAGTCACACAGTATGCAAGTGGAGGTTGTGAGAATCAAACTCAGGTCTGGTCTGCTGGATGTATCAAGTTCATTCACACCTCTTTCCTCTAACCTGTAGGCTATGCTGCCAGCCCACATTTAGGGGACCATTTAGGTTCACTGCTGTCAGGATGAAATATATCCATGGTGGGAGCAGTAATACAGTTCAGACCCCCTACCATGATGTTGGACGTCCCACCCCCCATCGACCGCTATGGAGCAATTAGAAAGAAAATTACAAAACAGACATTTAGCCTCTACAGTTCATCCTCCAGGTTGGATAGCACAGTTCATATAGGTGTACTCAAGTGCATGGCTGCACGGTTTTTGAAGGTCCGGCTTCCAATAGGGGTAAGCCAGTTGCCACAGCTTCCTTGAAGGATTTCAGCCCTGGCCTGGTCAGCTGTTGAGTTTCTGCTTCAGGGAGATTTCCTGGCATTTTGAACCAGTTCTGGATGAGTGTTGTGTCCATCAGAGAGTTGTCCAGATCCACGAAGTGCAGAGTTTCTGGGTCCAACACTGAATCATCCCTCAGGAGCTTTGCAGGGGAAATTGAAGGGTAATTGTCAGGCAAGTGAGTTTGCCCACTGTGGGTACATTGCCTAGATTTGGGCTGCTGGTGAGGGGCACGTTGTTGCTGCCCTGAGCCATCTGTCTTTTGGGCTGTAAATAGATAAAGTGGTGGTATTCGCCTGGGAGAGATAGGGCCAAGCCGGGCTGACAAAGTGGGGGTACCTTTCTGAGGTGGGCCAGTCCAGTCACTTTTTGAGCTCCCTGGAATCTGCATCTCTTCACTTTGGTTCACTTTAGTGTACTGTTCCCCTGGAGCCCAGAGGTGTCTGGGTTCTGTAGTCTGTTGGCTGTACTGCGGCCAATGACTAGCAACCCATTTTTCAACTTCTCTGGGCTGTGAGGCTAGAAATTCTTTGCCATCCTTCGAGACCTGAAGATAGCTAAGATTTTGAAACCTGTAGCTGAATCCATGGGCTTGCAGCACTCTCTTGATGGGAGTGGAGGCCTACCTTTTTTGCTGTGTCCTCTCATGAAAAATTCCTGAAGAAGTAGATTTTGTGCCCCCACCAGAATATGTCTCCCTGATCCCTAGTTGTACGCAAGATTCTCTCCATAGTGGAGTAGAAGAGGGGGTATGTAATAATAAGTCAGGGGGGGAGTGCCCTGCAGGTCGAGTTTTGCCAGTTAGTCTGTGGGCTCTCTCCACTTCAGTGGGCCCCTGCCACCTCTCTCCCAGCATGATTGGGATTTCCTCATTGAGAAACTGTTCCAAGTTGGCTCCCTCAGAGCCCTCGAGAATGCTGAGAATATGGATATTATTTTGGTGTCCCCGATTCTCCTGGTCCTCTGCACGCTCCCATAAGGCCACCAGCCTGGCCTCGTGCGCATGTAAACAGTGCCAGATTTTGTGTTGCTGAGTCTCTAGGTATTCTGTTCTTTGCTTTACAATGTTCATTTTGTCTTGCAGAATTCGCACATCTGCTACTGTCCCCATAAGAGCCTCATTTATGCCATCTACATGAGTCAGCAGCTTTTTGAACATAGAGGTAATGTACTGAAGTGAGGAGCCCACATTTGGCAGTTAGGCTGGTGTATCCTATGAGTCTGAGGGAGGTAGGTGTATTTGCGGGGCTATGGAGGCCATTCCTGATATCCGATGTTTAGTACTGTGTCTCTATTAAAGGCAGAGGAGTAAGCTGTGCAGGAAGGACAGAGAGGGCAGGCACAATAATGAGGGAGTCCGCTGCATTAGCTTGTATGAGATTGCCTGTGGGTAGCTGAAGATGAGGGTCGGGCCTGTATGGCCTAACACAAGTCGATCTGAGTCACGGGAGCTCCGACACTGTTCAAACAATTACCGGAAAATGCACTGCAAAAAAAAACACTTGCTGGACTGATGGGAAAGGAGTAATGTGGCTAAATTGGTAGTTGGGAGAGTGTTTGCCAAGGAATTGCAGAGCGATGGCACAGATGAGGCTTTGCTATCGGAAGAGCAAATATCCAAAGCAGCCATCTTAGTCAACGTCCAAGCAACGCCCCCCTTTTACCCATTATTTCTAATGAATTTGCTCAGTGCAGATTTACTGAGAGGCATATTCAATGTGGTCTTCCTTTTACACATTTTTACAATATGTTTTCCTAGAATATACCTGCTGATTGCTACATATTTAGCCTGGATAGTTCACAGAAGACATGGCATCTAATTTTCAGTGGGGCTCTACATCTACACAATATTATGCTGTATTGTGTAAAATCAGAACACACTATAAACAATATTTTATATCTGGACTAGGCTACTCTGAATAAATACATTATAAAAATGTTAAAGTCATGACCCTACTGAAAACAAAACATTGCATCTAATCTGGGACATCCTGACTAAATACAGTGCAAAAATGTGTAAAATGAAGGTCCCTATGACAATGAGATATAGCCTCTTCCCTGTGCCATCCAGGATACAAAAATAGGATGAGAAATAATTAAAGGAAATGTACTGTGGATTGAACTTCACTGTGTTCACTGACAATTGTTTTATAACATATTAAATTGCAGTATTTGTTTCAAATGCTGTGATCATGAGGATGGTGTGTGTGTGTGTGTGTGTGTGTTTGCCGTAGCTCAATATATATTTTTTCCCCCAAAAGCATAGTAAAAAATGGCTGCTGATTGCTATATATTTTACCTGGATAGTTCACAGAAGATCAGGCGTATAGTATGTCTGAGGCAGTGTTTTTTCTTTTTTACCAGGAGAGACACTCTAAGCAGAAAGCTTGTTTACAGGTGTGGCCTGGGAGCACAAGGAAATTAAACAACTTGCTCAGGGTCACACAGTATGCAAGTGGGGGCTGTGGGAGTCAAACTCAAGTCTCCAGGTTTGCAGCTTAGAGCCTTAAACCACTTCTCTATGTTGCCTCAGATAGCGTCTTAAGAGGTTAAAAAACAGTGTAAATCTTTTGTTGCTGGGAAAGAGTGACATTTATGAGGTATGAATTTCTCTTGAAAGACAGTACATACCCAACTGAAGCTAGTAGCAAGGAAATGTTTAAATGCTAAGTATTTAAATGTGCAAGTTGTTGCATTTTGAAGGAGGTAAACAAATCTCCTGGTTAAACAACTAAAAAAAAAATCTCCAGTGTAATAGGCAATCAGTATTTAACAAGCTGTTTCAGTTTCCCAATGACCATCTGATAAGCAGCTTGGATTTCTGTCTCCATTATTCTAAACAGAAAGAATGGGAGTATTTTATTTCAAGTGGCAGAGTGATTTGTTGGTGTGGAAGGATACATTCAAAACTCCAACAATGTGTTCCATGGTATCCATTTTTCCAGTTACAGACAGCAAGATGGCTGTAGGCTCTGCCCACAGCCATACAAATGAGCCTACACATGATTTTTACATATACATTCAACGCTTGCACTATGTTAACATGTTTCTGTCTGTAACTATGTGTTCATTTGTCAATATTATTTGTGAATACTTAAACTCACAATATTTAAACAAGTGTAGTCATGAACTAGTGCTCATTAGGTAATATTGTTTGTGAACATTTTAACTGTAACCTGAAACTGGACCTCCTTGTTAACAGGGGTCTGCTGCCATAATAATGTCAATGCACTCAATATGCCTTATGAAACTAAAAGTTTTACTACTAAATAGCAGTTCTGCATATGTGACACAAAAGCCCTGTGAATCACCCCCCACCAGTTAGAAATAAACCTCTGAATCAACATTTAGATAGAATAAATAGAACCATTTTATGCATAAGCATATTGGAGCAATGTAAAACAAATAACTGTCCGTGTTTTACACCTGAAACTTGGGGAAAAACAAAACAGGACCACTTTAAAAATTGTAGTAGAACATGAAACTGATGTCTATGTTCATGCAATTCTACACCGCTTTCAAAAGAAAAATCTGTTTCCCCTCCCATGCGCACCTCTGTTGTATATTTGCTGAATGGCGTTTCAGAACCAGGACCGATAAGTCAGAAATATAGTGATCTGACTGCAAGAAATGTTGTCCAACAGGTTTTTGTCTTTTTCATTCTAATATCATATCTGTGTGAGTTCAGACGGGTTCAAAGAGAAGGACCAGTCTCCCCCACATAATCTGCTGACATTTCTTGCATCGAATGCAGTAAACAACATTCTAAGATGCACTTGTATAATTCCCCTCTATGTTGAATTGTCTGTTTCAGGGGGTGTTGACAAAATGGAAATATGTAAAAAACAAAAACAAGGCACTGCGTCAGCATGTGGTCTAAAAGCAAAACAAAATGGTTATATTAAATGCATGCTGAAAATAGAAAATAGAGTTAAAAATCTGCGTTTCGACCTTAGGTCTTCTTCAGGAAATATCTAAAAGAGGAAAAAAACAATATGTTCACATGTCTCACATCCAGAACGATTACAGTGTCTCGTGCAACCAAGTGTTCTGTTGTTCATGTCAGCTATAAGTTTGCTCCTGACAATCAGGTTAGATAGACTAGGTGTTTGTTTAAAAGACAGTAAAGGTGGTTTTTGGAAGATAAATTGCAAGGTGTCATCCTCACTAAATATTGATTAGAGGTCCTTAATCATTATACATAGTGGTTCTAGATCTGGGTTTTATGTGACAACAAAGGGTATTCTGATGGTGGTAGCCTTTTCTTTGTATTTTTTATTTATTTATTTATTCATTTGATAACCAGGTAAATAACACTGGACCAAAGGCCCCTTTTCAGGTCTGACCCAGGACAAAAATACAAGAATTTACAAAACATACAAAAAATAACATAACACATTAAATGTTACAAACACATTAAGACTTGTAATAGTGTAGTATTGAAGTAGTTGCTTCCTTGGTATCTGCATAGCATGTTCCACCACTCTGTCAATATCTCTAGAGGAATGCCCCTGCCGAATAAATATTTTTTGCAGTGTGGCTAGGTGTTTGTCCCTTTCATCCTCACTTGCACAGATACGGTGGTACAGAAGTGCTTACTTTGCATTACAGATTTATTTGGGTGCCTAGGGTGGTTGCTGTTTATATACAAGTACTTTTGTCTGTTTGTCAGTTTCTTGTAAATACAGGTCTGTAAGGTTCCATCTTTGATGGTACCTGTGGTGTCTAGGAAATTAACATTGGTGTCCAAGTACTCCAGGGAAAGTTAAACGGATGGGTGGAGGTTGTTAAGTTCCTGATGAAATTCTTTGAGTGTGCTGGTACCCTTTCCAAATTATAAATAGTACCTCAATCTAACAGAAATAGGCACGTGTTCTGTGTGTACATTGTGTTAGGAAATCCTCCTCCAAATTCACCATAACAAGATTTGCATACTGTGGAGCCACCCTGGTGCCCATTGCTATTTCCACAGTTTGAACATAATGTTTGCCATTAATACTACAGTTGTTGTGGGTCAGAATAAATTCAATAAGACTAGCAATTAATTTGGAGTGGATGTCATGGTGCTGTCCTCACTCCGGCAGGTATTTAAGACATGCTGAAATGCCATCAGTATGTGGAATATTGGCAAATAGGGAGCTTACATCCATTGTGACTAATATAGTACTAGGTGGTAGGTCCCTAAAAACAGAATGTTTATGCAGGAAGTGTGTAATGTCCTGAATAAAACTACCCCTTTCCATGACAAGTGCTTTTAAAATGGTTTCTATAAAGCAAGAGATTCCCACAGTCATGGTACCTTTTCCCGACAGTTTAGGTCTCCCTGGATTCCCAGGTTTCTGGATCTTGGGCAACAGGTAGAATGTCCCTGGTCTAGGTGCATCAGGGATGAGATCAGTTATTCTGTCTCGAACATGCATAGAGAATGATCTGATTATGTGTGGGGCAGTTAAACACGTGCATGCTAAATGTTTGGTGAAATCAAAAAAAATGACCTAATCACAGACTTTCAGCCATAGGCTATAAATTAATTAGTTAAATACAAGAAGTGCTCTGCCTGGGAACATCCATGATACGCAGAGCCTGTTGTTCACCTAAGCTTATTAACCTATGCTGTTTCTTTCTTTTTGTTGTCTGTTATTTAAACTAATTATTTACTTTCCTGTAAAAGTGCATTCTCTTTTGTACTGTATATATATCCTGTAGTTACAACCCTTGACTTTTAAACTAAATATATTTTTTACATAACATTTGTAAATGTGGCTTCCTTACTAAGGTACTGCATAATTTTCACTGGCTAAGAGAAAAACTCTGTCTAGTCCCTGTCAGCCAAAAGCATGCTACCAGATTTTGAACAACTGTATGTAAATGTGTTTGACATGCTTAGCCTTGTGCACGGAAGAGAACTAAACTCCTAGAAAATAAGGTTGGTGACAGCTGAAGAAAGAAGACAGGAGACTCAGACAACTCTCTAAGAGGCTGTTACAACCCAGAAAGGAGAGGTCATCACAAATTGGTAATTTATGACAACACTCTCACTTCTGGACTAGACAGTCTTTGGAGAGCTGTCTGTTTCCACTTTTTCTCATTGCCACCAACTGGGGTTTCCCAGTACCTTTGCCTTCCCTTGCACAAAGCTGGGAGATGAATTACAGTTCACAGTTCAAAATCTGATAATGTGCTCATTCGATGGACGGATACTAGGCAGAGTTTTTCCTTTGCCAGTAGAAAAAAATGCTGTTGTTTTTGCAATGAAGCTACATTCACAGCTTCTATGTTCAAAGTAGAAACTTTACAACAGAACTCAGATTAACAGTAACAGGATACACAGTACAAAAGAGAATGCACTTTTACAGGAGAGTAAATAAACGGTTTGAATAACAGATAACAGATAGAAAAAAATACTACAGGCTAAATCATTTTAACCTTATCTTGCCTTCTACTAAGCTCAAAGAGAGAACTGATCTCTAAACTGTCAATTTCCTCCTACATGAAGCTTAGGTGAATAACCTAGGCTTATGATTCATGCAAAAATACATTTTTGCAGCATTTGTATGCAACTTTGAATACAAATATCATGCACAAATGAGATTCTGTTCAGGTTCTGCATACAGAAAACAAATCAGCCACATTCAGTGAATGGGCTACTTGGAGTCAGCTCTGCTTCAGGCATTGGCACCCATAAAATGAAGCAGGCAGTTTGCTAAATCTTATGTAAATCTGATAATAGAATACAGATTTATTTTGGCTTTGTAACTTTATTTTAGCAGCCTATTGTACAAAGTGTATCTCTGATTGAAAAGATGTACCAGCAACTCATGTTAATAAAATGACTAGCTATAATGTGCTCTTTATTTGGAAATAATGTTTCTTACTTTGAGAACAGAACGAATCACAGTATGACCTTTGTGTTCCCACAACATAGAGGGTTTGCAGTAGCAAAGATAGATTCCAGCCCATTCTCATACAGATGATTAAAATTAGCTTACGTGAGAGCTAGATAAATCTGGGGGTCGATTGGGATTTAGTTTTAGATTTGCCAGTCTGCCTGTTTTCTTACTGATTTGGATTACATTTGGTTCTCTCTGCAGTTGCTGCCATATCAAGCCCTTTGACTTGGAACCACATAAAAAAAGAACCAAAACTAAAAACTTTCTCATCAAAGACAATCACCCCCATCACACCTCTTAGATTCATTCAGCCCCACTTACAAACGTTTCTGTCTCACATTAACTCAGAATTTAAAGCAGAAATTGATAATAGATCTTGATGCTAGATAAAGCAAGAATACACACAAATGAAAGCATTGCTTCCCGCTTTATTCTTTTTGAGCTTATAGCTCCATTATTTCATGATGTGCCCCATGTGTTCACATATTTTGGCTGTCAGTGTCCAATATGTCTGTGAGCAATGGTTGAGAGGTACATCCTTATCTGCCTCTCCTCTCTAATAAGTCCCTTCCCATTCCATCCATCAGATACAGACTCAAATTCCATTTCCAAGGTTGTCTCAATTACAGCCCAATGTTTAGCATACCTCTACCTCCCCACAGTAGTCCATGACCCACCTTTATCCTCACCCCACTGGGCTGAAGCAGCACAGCAGTGGTTGGTGGCCCAGCACACAACCTCAATACATGAGTGAGGCTGCAGGCAGATGGTGGCGCACTCACTACAGTACAACTGAAGTCCAAATGTTGGCAGACTCTGGCTGGATACAGGGCCAGAAGCCCAGAGATGTCATCTTGGAATTAGTAGAGATTGCAGTATCTGGCCAGGATGCACTGGGAAAGATCACTGAGGGAGAGTGAGAGTATACGTGGCATCCCAAACTAGCAGACAATCAACTGCATAATTGAGCAACATTATCAGTAGCAGGAGAAACAGATGGGATGAGGTGTTTGCAACAGGAGAAGTCCCCAGTGTGCCCACCTGCAGCACGAAGACTGGCTGGCCGCACTCATAATGGCTTGCTCACTTGAGCTCCACATCACTCCTCTCCAGTTCCTCTAAACATGATCCATTCACTAGCTGCACTGCAAGAATGAGAAATTACAGCCAGTCTGTGAATCATGCAGGATGCCTGACTCTGTCACAAGGAATTTGTTTTATGAAAAAAATTGTGTCGATATAGTGTGCATACTAAACATCTCCTCCACCAAGCCTACATAGGTATATAGGTTAGGTGAGAGGACTGGCTTCCTGTTATCCTAACAGCAATAACCTAAAATGCCTTCTTCTTTAGGTGGGTATCCAGCTTATTCTTAAACATAGAATTTGTCAGCAGATAACGGCCGCTTGGCCAATCCACTCTTCCCATTTTTCTTACCTCCAGTATCACCACAGACCGTACTTGACCTCTGGCTCTCCCCCCCCCTCCTTTCCACTAAGATAACCTTATGATGATCCCATGCATTCTTGAATGCCACCACTACTCTCCCCCACACCACCTCCACTGGAAGGCTGTTCCAGGAATTCATCACTCTTTCTGTGAAGAAGTAGTGCTTCCTCACATTTCTCCTTAATCTACCTCCCTAGCTTCATAGCTTATCCTCTTGTTGTTGAACACCTTTATTTATGTTGGCTCGTGCTTGTGCTCCAGCCAACATATTGCATTAGTAGCAGATCTGGAGGCGCGGTCAGTGTTGGGCAAATACAGGGCACATATCAGTAGGTGCGGCCCTCATTCCCCCATAAGCCAGCATGCAGACACCTCACCAAGAATACATAATGTGGTGAGCACATCTAAAAAAAAGTCTGCTGCAATGAGAGCAAAGCTCTTCATACGCATCGGCACCTCCCTAAGTGCCTTCCCTGGTGAAACATTAGAGTAAACATGGCAGCACACTGCCTGCCACAATGTGAACTTTGGGGGCGCCCAATCCCCCTGTTGGCATGCCCTGACCCAGTTTATGTGCCGACGGGAGCACCCTCCTATTTGTTATGTGCTGAGGGGGGTGCCCAATCCCCCTGGGCTCTCGCCTCCCTTTCGGTATGTGCCAATGGGGTGCTTAATCCCCCATCAGCTAGCCCCCCAAACACTCAGGTGGCATGCTGGGAGCCCACCCTAGTGTGCCAAGTGCCCCTGTAAAAAAAATAAAACATCCCACAATTTTTTTTAACCTGTAAAAGAAGAAAACGGTCCCTCGCGGTCTGTCCAGCTCCCTGCCACAACCTGCACCCACCCTCTGTGCACCCTGCCTCCCCACACCCCCCTCACCCCATACTTACTTCCGGAGTCTGGCACGATGATCTTCAGTGGACCGGGAACATGTCTGCACTCTTCGAAGCTGACCGTGAACTGAAGAAATGCCGGTAAGCTGTATAATGGCATAAATTGTTTTATTTCAACTTTGGTGCATATCTCGGGCATTTTTTGTCATTTTTGCTCCAAATGTTCAACATGGGGTTATTGGGGCCCCTTCTCATGAATTCAGTCACTGTCATGACATTATTCAGTCCCAAATGGTGATTTTGGGGTCACTGCATGGAATCACCTTTTGAGACTGAGTAATGAAATGGCAGTGCCACTGATCATGAGGGGGGCTCTCAAAAAGCCTATGGTGCAAATCTGGTGAAAAAAATCCAAAAAATGGCTGTTTTGTGAGCGTGCGTTGCACTGTTTCCACTCACGCTTGTAACTTCGCAAATTTATAATATTTTCACTCCAGATTTTCAAAATTGCCATTTTCCACACCTCCTTATGAACAGTACAGCTGTCATTTTATATATCCTGGCCGAAATGTGTTTTCGCACGTCTGGCACAGAATAGAGCAGTCACTGTGTGAAATCAGTTTTTGGGACAGTTTGAGAAAATGACAGTGACACTGTTCATGAGCAGAGGTTCTAAAATGCCTATGTTGAAAATTTTATGACGAAAATCCATAAAATAACTGTGTTACAAGCGTGCGTAGCACAGTTTCCATGCACCCTTGTAATTTCACAAATTTGCAATATTTTCATGACAGATTTTCAACACTGGCATTTTTTCACACCTTGTTATTAACAGTACAGCTGTCATTTTTCACTTCCTGCCCAAAATATGTTTCCGCACCTGTGCCGCACAATGGCATGGTCGCTGTGTGAAATCAACTTTTGGGACAGATTAACAAAATCACAGTGCCACTGTTCATGAGGGGAGGTCCCAAAATACCTATGTTGAAAATGTGGCAAAAAAAATTCCCAAAATAACTGGGTTATGAACGTGTGTTGTGCAGTTTCTATGCATGCTCATGACTTCACAGATTTTTTACATTTTCACTCCAGATTTTCAACGTTGCCATTTTTTTATCCCTCCTCATGAACAACACAGTTGTCATTTTCCACATCCTGCCCAAAATGTGTTTTCATCCCTGTGTCGCCAAATGGCATAACCACTGTGCAAAACCACCTTTCAGTTAACAAACTGATTGTGCAGCTCTTCAAGAGGTGGGCTCACAAAAAGCCTATGTTGAAAATTTGGAGTGAAAATACCAACAAACGCCTACAACGGTAGGGTTTCCAACTGTAACACTCCACACTGTAGAGACTGCCAGGCATCAGGGTTGTGACTCGGGGTCATTGGCTGTAATGCTCAAGCCATTCCACCCCCACCCTGCATCAAGTGACAGGCATCAAAGTGTGCCTTGGAGTGTTTGGCCCTAAAGTTCACCCCATCTCCTATACTGCACCCGTCTCAGCATATTTCCTTATGGAATGGGGTAGGTATAAGGCCCAAGGACCCCAAAGCACACCACAACACTTGTCAGTGTCTACATGGTAGAGTGAGGCTCATTCTCTTATACTGCACCCGTCTCAGCATATTTCCTTATGGAATGGGGTAAGTATAAAGTCCAAAGACCCCAAAGCACACCACGACACTTGTCAGTGTCTACAGGGTAGGGTGAGGTAAAATGGCATGAGCGTTATAGCTGATGCCCCAAAGGCACACCCCAGTGCCTGTCAGTCTCTGCAGGGTGGGGGTGGAGTTGGCGTCAGTTCCATACTTCGCTGCCATTCCTATTATGCATCTCTAACTCCTGCACTACCAACGCCAATGCCAGCGAGACAACATTCGGCATTGACAATGCTTGTTTTAAAATACTTTCCTCTTATATATTATTCACCCTTGTGGGATATTTAATAGTCTCTGTCATATCCCCCTCCTTTGTTCCAGGATATACATATTAAGTTCCTTTAGTCTCCCTTCTAAGGATTTTTTTGCAGACCCTGCACCATTTTAGTTGCCCTTCTCTGGACTGCCTCCGTTCTGTCTATGTCCTTATAGAGATGCGGTCTCCAGAACTGAATGCAGTATTCTTGGTGGGGTCTTACTAGTGCTCTATATAGAGGCATTATCATCTACCACCTTCTGCTGGTGATACCCCTGGCTATGTACCCCAGTATCTCACTAGCTCTCCCAACTGCTTAGTCGTGCTGCCTGGCCACTTTTAGGTCATCAGATATGATTACACCCAGGTATTTCTCCTGCTTTGTGGTCACCAGTAACACACCACCTGTTTTGTATTCTGCCCCTGGGTTTTCATGCCACATGTGCATTATCAGGAAGACTGAGTACAGTTAATATTTCTCTGGGGCAGATTTGGTTCTGACTTGGCATATCTAAACTACTCAACTTATGGGAGGGGGCAGATTTACAAACATTTATATCATTCAGCAATAGCTAGATCTGATTATTTTGAACAGAAAAATTACTACCATACTGTAGGTTAGCAACCTTTAAATACCAGGTTCATGGTGACTAAGTGGGACACAAAATAAAGTAGCCATCTGCTCTGCTCAATAATTTTACTTAGTTACCATTGTTCTCCTTGTTCTAAACCCAGATGACTGTGATACAATTTTCTCCCAGCCTTCGAGTTTGATTCTGGGTTCCTCATGCAAACCCTAGTCTACAAGACAGAGGCATGGTGCACTTCTCTTACTTATACCATCCCCACCCCCAATTTAGCCAGTCAGCTAAAGAACTTTAAATCTAAACATTGAGGTGGAGGTTTGAGGTCTTAGTAAGCAGAACATTTATTTTCATTGGGAAATTCTAATTGCAGTACATCAACTATAGCTGTATTGATCAGCAGTTCAGAATTCTTATTTATTTATTTTTTTGCTGTAAAAAAGAGAATATTAATAATAATGATAATTGCTTCAGAGCTCCCCTACCTAATGTTTCGATGAGGTACTTTTGTCCAACGAGTTTCATATATTCCTCAATAGCCTTGGTAGCAAGAGTGTTTTCCCTGAAGATGAGTGACTCCCTTTCATCAAATCGGTCAACTTCAGCTATACCCAGATCTATCAGGAAATCCTAAAACAAACAATCATAAGCCAAAAATTAAGTT
Organism: Neoceratodus forsteri; assembly: GCA_016271365.2. NCBI lineage: Eukaryota > Metazoa > Chordata > Ceratodontiformes > Ceratodontidae > Neoceratodus > Neoceratodus forsteri. The sequence goes on along the minus strand of JADMNL010000035.1, from coordinate 22,419,523 downwards.
AATATTAGTAGCATTAAATGTAAAAATATAATATGTTTCATTTAGGATGTGCAGCAAATATATATTCCAGAATACCAAACAGGTTGCTTTTTTGGATGTGAAAAATAAATATCCGGCCCTATTCAGGGCATTTGAATTGAACCCTAGAGAGATTAAAATAAATCTTCCCCTTCATATCAGGGGGCCAGGGCAAGTCCCATGGATGGTACCCACCTCTTGCCATCATCTCCCACCTCCCACTCCCCTTCTGGGTTCTTTCAAATTGTACGCAGGGGATAACACATGACAGGGTGTGTGGTTATAAGGGAATAATGCATACCCTGGCTAGCCTATAGGCATGAGGAATAATTAAGTGATACGACAACCTGAAAGTGCATTATTTTGTTCTGACCTCACATCATGCAGTATGTTATTCCACTTATAAAATGACATTTTATTTGTTAAAAAATGCAGTTCAAATAAGGTGTGTGGTTAAAAGAAAATTATTAATAGTCATGTTATGTGTTTAATCCAATGACGGTATAGGATTTCCATTGCCCTTTGTGTAAAACAAAGATATGATATCCTGTCTGCCCCTTCATCCACCCTAAACCATCATTTTTAACCTACCCACCCCTAAACACAGTCCTCTGCCAAAAGCCCCAAAATATTAGGTGACACTGAACCCTGATTCATAATGTGGCGCAAAAGCTGAAATCCAGGCAATTCAGTGTGCCCCCTTCCCTATAGTTCAAGCTGACAGTTCTGTGGCACATAGCAGCGTGGGGAGTGTTACATCAGAAACTTCCAGTGAGCTTATTGATGTGATACATAAATACATCCTTGTATGGTTATTACTACAATCTCTAGTTTCTCAGAGATGCAGTTCAGTTTGCTACCCTCTAGATTTATTTATGTATTTATTTATTTCCATCTAGGATTAGAATACCCTTGAGCACAAGGCGCTCTTTTACAAAGGTTCCACATCAGTAGGTGAGGGTAACAAACAGACAAAGGAATACTAAACAGAGGTAATCTAAAATGACAAATGAACAATTATATCCAGAAGAACTAACAATGGTAGTCTAAATAACACAATAACTACTTAAACAGATGAAAATAATAGGTAAACACAGTAATTATACCAGCAATTAAAGAGAGTTGAGGTAAAGAGCAGTTATGGGGGTAGAAGTAGCAGCCCTGGGCCTTGTCAAGCTAAGTAATAGGCAACAGAGGGTGGGAGTGCAAAAGGTAGACCAAAGGGGGAGCTGAAATGGGGCACAGGAAAATGTTGGGAAGGGTGAGGGTGGAGGTGGAGGAAGAGGAAGAGGAACCAGAGGAAGAGAGGTTGAGGCAGGAGAGAAAACAGAGCAGAGGGGAGGAAGGTCTTAAAGTCTAGGGGAGGCATCTCAATTTTTAATTGATAAGATTGGTAAGATTTTGTCAGCGGAGGCAGTGACATATGCATGATAAAAGGAGTCACTGGAGGAAGCAGTGACAGGAACTGTTAGATACCAGGTACTGTTTTAGCAGGTGCTTGAGCTGGCCAAGCTTAGGTAAAGAAGATCCAGCAAAATGCAAGGAATTGAAACAAAGGGGGGCTTTGTAGGAGAAGGATCATTAACCTTGGGTAGTTCAGCATCTGGGGGCATGGAGTAGTTGGTTGGCAGATGAATGAGTGTGCTTGGAACTGTATGAAGATGTCAGTAGTGCTGCAGACCCAGGAGGAAGTAGGCCAAGGAGTGCTTTTTTTTGGCAATTAAGCAGGTTTGATATTTAATCCTACTACTAAGCTATAGCTAGCCAGCCAGTCTGTGCTTAAAGTTCACAGGCATGCATCAGGTGGTCGGAGCCTGTAAGAATCCTGCATGCCTGATTAAGTGCAATAGTTATTCTTTGAAGTGAGGAGGGAGGGCAGAGCCATAAATAATGAGGCCATAGTCTATGATAGAGAGAATGCAGGTATGGATAGCCAGTTTGAGGGCTTCAGGAGTTAGACTAAGCTTATGCTGATAGAGGGCCCCAGGTTTTATATTTACAGCCTTAGCTACATTCTCAGTGTGCTAGATAAAGGTGAGGTGACTATCCAAAGTAACCCCCAGCTATTTGAACTGCTCCACCAGATCAAGTGGAACACCAAGATGGTTTTTAATATTGAGGGCATGTGCTTTAATCTTATTGTGCGAGGTGCTGAACATGATAACCTTCATTTTTTTTGTAGTTTAATACCAGTTTCTGGTCACAGAACCATTTTTCAACTTCCTCAAAACCATGTTGAAGGTGATATTTGAGAACAGCAGAGTTAGGTTGGCTTGAGAATATGACAGCATCATCTCCATACAAAATTATTCTATGATGGCAACAGTGCGGCAGGTTATTTATGAAAATACTGAAGAGGAGAGGGCCAAGGATGGACCCTTGAAGCATGCCTGAATGTACATTCTTCTGGTCAGAGGTGACATCAGAGCTTTTTACCATTTGATGGTAATCAGGGAATTAAACCACTTGGCCCAGAATAGGAAAGCAGCAGCTAAGGCTAACAGGATGCTGGGGTGCATAGCAAGGGGGATTACATCCAGATGTAGTGAAGTCATATTGCCCCTGTACAGGTCCCAGGTGAGGCTGCACTTGGAGTACTGCGTGAAGTTCTGGCACCTGTACTTGAAAAGGGATATCAAACTACTGGAGGCAGTGCCGCGAAGAGCAACAAAGATGATTCAGAGGTTGGGGGATAGAACTTATGAGGAAAGACTGAAAGAGCTCAACATGTATACTCTGGAGGATAGAAGAGAGAGAGGGGACATGATCGAGACCTTCAGGTACATGAAGGGGATGAACAGAGTAGGCTTCCAGGGTGGGCTCACTTTCCAGAATGGAAAAGATACCAGAGGGCACTCCCTGAAGTTAAAGGGGGGCAGATTCAGGAGGGAAAGGAGGAGGCACTAGTTCACTGAAAGAGCGGTAACTGGATGGAATGCACTGCTTGAGCAACTCATATCAGTGCAGACTGTGGGGTGCATAAAGAGGGGTGGGACAAATTCAAGAGGAAAGTACATACTGGGGGGGCAGTTGGGGGAGGAAAGAGTTAACGGGGGGCAGCTGCAGTCTAATGGGCTGAAGTGCTGCACACTTGAGCAGACTAGATAGACCATATGGCCTGTATCTGCTGGCAATTTCATATGTTCATATGTTCGTATTGATAGAGATCCTCCAGATATCTTTTAAATCAGTGCATAGAGTCAATTGAGAGCTATGCTGAAGTTAATTGTTTAAGCAGCAATGCATGGTTCACCGTATCAAATGCCTTCATTAAATCTATGAAGGCTGCACCAACAAGACTCCATTGGTTGAGGATTGATGAATGAACCCAGTGAATTCCAGGAGGGGAGTTGTTGTGCTGTGCCTTTTCCTGAAGCTGTGCTGCTACAGGCACTAGATGGAATATTTTTCAAGGTGGTCAATGAATTGGTCCACAACTATACGCTCCAGAATTTTTGACAGAGGGGGAGGATTGAGATCGGTCTGTAATTGGTGTGTAGGGTACAGTCCCCTGATTTGTATACTGGAGTTATCAGAGCAGCTTTCCATCTACTGTAAGAGGGAATTGAGATTGGCTTAGTGATAGGCTGAAAATCTTAGTAATAGGAGCTAATACGTCATAAAGGACAAGTGCAATTAGCATTAGGTCAAGAGAGTCACTACTGTGCATGACTTACCCAGGACCTTGCATAGGTGCCTGTTAACCAAGGAAACTGATTCTTTCTTAAAGTAGAAGGGAGGGTTAGTGTTTCAACTACCAGGAAGCACAAGGCGTGAGCCTTCTTGCTGCATTGTGAATGTAGAGGAGTATGATTCATCAAAGAAGTCATGGGGGGGGAGGACACTACTCAGATCAGAAAAAGCATTGTTGAATATATATGCAATATTGAGAGGATCCATAGCTGGTATTCCATCAATGTTGAGCATCGATGGTGCCACCTTTGGGGCCTTGTCTGTCCTTAATGTTTGACCAAAAAGTTTTACTATTGCCCCAGAAGCTGGCAAGAATTTCTGTATGGTAGTTGCTTTTCTCTGCCAGATGATCTAAGTGCACAAATTCCTAGCAGCTTTGTAGGATTGGATATCAGCAGGCTTCCTAGTGGTTTTTGTCCAGTGCCAGAGGTTGCCCCTTAGTTTCATCTTGGTTAATAGTTCGGATATGATCCATGAGTTAATCATACCATGGACTTTCCTTACCCTTGATGGAGCATGGATGTCACATGTGGCATTGAAGCAAGAGATGAAAAGCTTGAGCGCTACTAACATCAGTGATGGAGTCAAGTTCAGACCAGTCGGCATTGCTCAAGTGTAGTTTTAGAGGTGCAAGGTGTTCACATTTGAGAATTCAACTGTAAACTGTTTGAGGGGGTGGTTTAGTGAATTTATTTGCCCAGAAGAAAGAGACCGGGGAGTGGTCACTTAGAAAGTCAGGGTGTACAACAGCATTTGAGATGTGATCAGAACAGTTGGTGAGGATCCAGTCGAGAAGGATGCAAGTCCCCGTTCTATAGTTGCACCTAGTATGAGAGTTAACAAGTTGTGATAGGTGTAGAGTAGATAGAGAGAGTCTTTGGCTGAGCCATTGGCAGGCAAAAGCCAGTTTAGATTACAATCACCCAGAAATATGGTCTCAGAGCTGAGGTGGGCTACTACAGATATACTCCAGGAGGCTGTGTAGGCCAGTTTCAGGATTTTTTGGTGGCATGTATATTGAATACACTGTCAGTGCTTTGTTATGGGCCCCGAAAAGTATTTTAACAGCAAGCACCTGGAATATGCAATTGAGGTTTGGCACAGGAAGAGCATGCCCCAAGAGTGTGTCCTTCAGATAGATAACACACCCACCACTACACTTAGATTGCCTGTCCAGCCTAAAGATGTTGTGCACCACAGATCTGTCTTAAGCAGAAAATGAGAGCTACATTCCAAGATCATGCTGCTGCAGAGTCAAGTAACTGGAAAAATGCAAGAAAACAATGCAGTCACACTGACTCTTCATTGGGGAATCATGATGAAGAATCAGTGGGACTCAAAGTGCTAGGGATTTCCCCTTAATAGCACAATAATTTCTAAGACTTTTCTGGGCTCTTGATATGCACTGTTTTCTTGTTTTCCTAGTTCCTTGCCTGAACAGCAGCACCCTCTTGAAGTGCAGTTTCCCACTGAAATCTACTGCCAGACTTGCCAGTAAAGATTTTCATGCTTCATAATACAATCATTCTGCAGGATTCATTTTTAATAGTAGTTGACCAAAGAATAATAAAATAACGACAAAGGTAAGTGCCTTCCTTCTACACTTCTGCATTTTGAAACCTGACTTAAACTCAGTTGTCAACTCAGTCTTTTTGCACCTGTATATGGCCTGTATAACCTACTATATATTGTAATATGTACTCTGCATTTAATAATTGCAACATTTTATATTATTATGTAATCTTCTTTACATACTACTTTTTTATGATTGTGATGAACATTATTTACAACTCTTTATCTAGTCTGTAAACATGTACTCATGTGATGCAACTTGTATTTTGTTAAAGTCATCTGTAAATGAGCTTTTAGGGCTTCAGCACTATGTTGAGATGTGAACGTAGCAATGAACATGCACCAACATCAGAAAAATGAAGATAATGTTGGGTCACCAGGATTACTTATTTTCATTAAAACCTTTAAAATAATGGTATATCATGCCATACTTTTCAGCTTATCTGCAGTAACTGAGCATGTAGAGGGCTGCAGTCACCTTTTTTAATAGGGGAACAAAAACTGACAAAAGCAGAGCATGTCCCTTTAAATCAGTATAGCATCAATGCTGGTTCTGACCAGATCTTACTTTTTTCACAGCTGTATCATTTTAAAAATGTCTGAAAATGTGCATCCTATTTTCAACCACTCTGATGCATTTATGACACTTCCCACATTTTATATGAAAAAAAAGTTAAATGCAGCAAAATGCTAGTGTGTGCATAATGTTTGCATGCAAATTGTAGTAAATGGATTATAAAGTTAGGTCAACTTTTTTGTGATTTAACATTTCTGTTGCAAGGGTACACTTGCATCAAGAAAATAGACACGTCTTTAAAAATGCAGCCCATGTTCATTGATGCTCTTTAATATCCATATAAAAAAATCATGAATAAATCTTAAAATTAGATTAATTCACAGTGATGGTGGACTATCTTAGAGCTGTAGTTCTAATTTCTTTGCTGCTGAAAAATGTATTTTAAATTCATGCATTCTCTATTAAGAGTTTTACACTATATGTAGCATTTCCTCCAGGCTAAATAAGATTTTAATTCTTATTTTAAGCAACTTTTCTCTGATATGTTGAAAATGAGTTCCTACCTATTTGATGTCACAGCTTTAAAATGAATAAGCAACCTTAAACAGTTTCCTCACAACATACTCCAAATGCTATTGTAACATGGCAAAGTAATAGACCTGGAAAAGGGAAGCAATGATTGGAGGAAATGCATCACATGCAATTGTTCGGAGACAGCATTCATTTTACAATAATGCCGTACCCAAACTGAAACACCAGTGGAGTCCACACAAGTGAAATGAACAGCATACTCAAAGAGGGATGCAAATGTAACAGAATTGCAGAGTGTCATTTCTAGCCACCTACTTGCCAAAATGGCCGTGAGTATGGCCACAAAGTGTGACAAGTCTGTGACAGGAAGCTTCTGCCACTCTTGAGGACTGACCTTTCCTTAAATCTATTGCAACAGTTCTTCCATTTCTAATCCTAATCTATCCTTTACTACAGGTATTTCTATTCCATAAGGTTGGCTACCTATGGGCACCCCATTCCCTCTCTCTTGACTATGCTATAGTGTTCTCTTTAATTTTCCTTTTCCCTTTCAGGTCCTCATACAGGGAAGTTATTGTGGTGACCTCCAAATGTATGTAAAACAGGTTGCGTTTATTGTTGTTGGATTTAGTATGTAATAGCATTATGTCATAAAATACCTTGATGTATATTCCTTATATTTATGAAACCTGTAGATGTTGAAAATACCATGGAATCAGTTGGTTTTGATAATGGTAAAAAGTACTAGGTGACTATTATAGAAATTAAGTTAGTTGTGCTATTTAAAATACATGTAAGTTGCTGTAAACTGAACAAGTCTGAAATGCCATGGTGCTTTGCATATATCCCATGATGCTTTGCATTATGAAAGTATGTATGATGTTATATTTCTTTGAAGCTTGACTTGTTGCCAATGCCCTTTGGGGTAACCCGTGTTTCAGTGTTTCTGCACTGAGGTTCTTTGTTTTTAGCTTTTTTTTTCCTTTTGAGCCCCCACTACCCAAACAAATGGGGCCCACATAGGGATAAAGGGTTTTCACTGAAGGATGATTAGATCAGAGTATAGTGTCAGTAGGTGCTGACAAGTATAGAGAAAGGGCATGCATAGTCTGTTGCTGCAAACTGATGTACTGAAGAAGGAATATCTTATTGTTGAAGCTTATTTCCTGTATTCTGAATAAACATCACATAGAGAATGTGTGTTGAACCTGAAGTTTGGTGTCTGGTCCAACTGTTATCCCACGACCTCTTCACAGACTTGGTATCAGAAGTGGGATAACTTGCTGGAAGTGTCTGGACTGGCAGAAGAGGAAAGTTTTCTGGTGGATATTGCCCAGATATCCCAGGTGGACTGATGCACTAGGAGTTGCCAGAGAAGAAAGTCTGTGTAGTTCTGGCCAGAACCATGGCCAACTGATGGAGAGAATCTGCTGCCTGGACTGGACCTGGGAGCTCAGAAGAAGGTCAAGCCTGAAGATGATGAAGAGATGCAAAGGGATGAGGCACTATCGTGGGGTCGAGGAAGATCAGAGGTGCGAAGACAACACCCGGGAGGTGGAGACCCTGATGAGATGATTCTCTGGATGAGTGGGCAATTTGCTGGAGCAGACCGACTATGCAGAGAGGTGGATCACTGGTGCCAGGTGCTCGAGAAGGTCCTGTCAGAGAGTTTGGATAAAGAGTTGAAGGAGGGTTTTTCATGGACTCAGTTTGAGGAGGACCCCCTGACTGAGCAGGATATTCCTTTGTTGCCTTTGATCCTAGGATGTTACCTGTTGGAGGTTGGAGATGCAAGTATGGCATTTGAATGTGAGACCCAGGTAAGACTGTGCCTAGTGATATTGTGCTGTGGTTGAAGACCCCAAACAAGCAAGAAGAAGCCTATGAGGCTGAAGGGACTTTTTCTTGCATTGATGTTGCCAAATCTATTAACAATATTGACAGGGATATACTGCAGGCTAAAGATGCTAATATTGCCAAAATGTTACAATATGTTATGATCAAGGAGGTGGTGCAAGTGTTTTTTTTTTGATGAAAAACCTACAAGGGAGGAGGTGGGCAGGAAATGAATCGGAACCTGTGTTGGGGTAACACCAAAAGAGTGTCTATCCTCAGGTGTCTGTATCTGTAGCAAGTGAAATGAATCAAGAGACATAGTGGGTTTATGTAGAGGGGTTGAACCTAGGACTTTGCCCCTGCTTAAAACTGACATGTCTGGTGGGGATGGAACAGGTAATTGCTCACTCCAGAGACATAGTTTCAATGGTACTGGACTTTCCAGCCATCTAGATTTTTTGGTTAAGAAATATGATGCACTTTCCCTAAAAGGAGATAGTTCAGGAAAGGAATTGTGAGCCTCTGATGAGAAATGTGTTAATGCCCCAGAGTAAAGAATGAAGATATCCACTATGTTTATGCTGGAATGTTTATCGTTAATAGGGACCCTGAGACAGAGCTTCTGAAGATGGATGGGTAGAAGCTCCATCCCTTCCTGGGACAGGAAGGTGGTAAGCAGTCTGCAGTACCCACTTCCCTCTTAAGGTGGGGGATACACGACAGGAAGCTCCTGCCACTCTTGAGGACCGATCTTTCCTTAAATCTGTTGCAACAGTTCTTCCATTTCTAATCCTAATCTATCCTTTACTATTTCCAGTCCATATGGTTGGCTACCTATGGGCACCCCATTCCCTCTCTCTTGACTATGCTATAGTGTCCACTTTAAATTTCCTTTTCCCTCTCAGATCCTCATACAGGGAGGTTATTGTGGAGACCTCCAGACATATGTAAAACAGGTTGTGTTTATCATTGGATTCAGTATATAATAGCACTATGTTATAAAATACCTTGATGTATATACAGTACCTTATGTTTATGAAACCTGTAAATGTTGAAAATACCATGGCATCAGGTGTTTTTTTGATAATGGTAAAAAGTACTAGGTGACTATTATAGAAATTAAGTTAGTTGTGCTATTTAAAATGCATGTAAATTGCTGTAAACTGAACAAGTCTGAACTTCCATGGTGATTTGCATATATACCACTATGCTTTGCATTATGGAAGTATGTATGATGTTGTATTTCTTTGAAGCTTGACTTGTTGCCAATGTCCTTTGGGGTAACCCATATTTCAGTGTTTCTGCACTGGGGTTCTTAGCTGTTTTGTTTTTTTTCTTCACTACCCAAGCAAACAGGGCTCACATAGGAATGAAGGGTTTTCACTGAATAATAGTTAGATCAGAGATCAGTGTCAGTAGGTGCTGGATAAGTGCAGAGAAAGGACATGCATAGTCTGTTGCTGCAAACTGATGTACTGAAGAAGGAATATGCTATTGCTGAAGCTTATTTCCTGTAGTCTGAATAAACATCACACGGAGATTATGTGTTGAACCTGAAGTTTGGCATCTGGTCCATCTGTTATCCCACAACTCCTCCACAGAGTCCCATAATGAGCCAGTGTGACATACGGCAGAAGCAACTGTCACACACCACAGAAAGCGATCGGAAAACATCAAAAATGATTTTTTAAAAACAATGTTTCAGAAACAGAGAGCAAAAGCAGCAGGCATGTGTTCCATGTCCATCAAAGTGAGTAAAACACATATTTTACAGGATGGGAGAGGCAGACAGAGGTCCAGTCTGCAATATGCAAATGAGCAGCAGTAAGAGATGTTAGAACCCTGAAATGGGAATATTATGGAACTCCTAGACAGGTTTTTGCAATAATAGTCATGTAGAAATGGAAAAGAGTAATATAAAGAGGCAGAAGTACAGAAAATTAATAGAAATATGAACTGTTGTGCTGACTACATCAGCATACAAAAAGATATAACTTGTCAAATGGAAGTATTACTGAAAGTGCACTAAACATATTATGCGCATACAAAGATTCTGACACTCATTTTTCCACAGAAAAGAAACAGAGACAAATGTAAGACTCACCTTAAACATGTCATGTTACACATGCATTAAGCCACAGTGAAGGTGGCATCTAATGGGGAAGTAATGCATGGTTGAGTGGTTATAGGCACTCGGTCTTCGGCCTTGTGCCACAACCCTCCCCACAACCATGCATTAATTCCCCATTAGATGTCACCTTCATCATGGCTTAATGTTTACATCAGCAAGTTACATATATGTACAAAAGAAGCAACTGGCCTGAGAACCTGTAAGCTTTTTAACTCAGATTGACCTAGTCTAGATTTCAAAGAGTTTTAGTGCTGAAGTTTAAAAAACACCCACTTTTTAAAGCTCAGTATTTTCAACAAATGTTATAGATACTGCACTAGTGGGAAAGTAGACTCCTAAAGACTGCTGACCTTCAATCAATGTGCAACAATTATTGTACTAATATGAATAATGATTGAAGTCATGTTGAAGATTGTTCTAAAGTTCTGCATCGTGACTTGAGCGTGATTTTGTTTGCTGCTGTTTTAATTGAAAGATTGCTAATTTGTTATTGTAAAACATGGCTGTGGTTTACAACCTCCATATCTAGTATTTATATTGTTCTAAATAACTAAAGAGTATATGGCAAATCACACAGTCCCTCCATACACAAAACCAACTATATTATAAAGTACAGTTTTTTAAAGTGTAGAATGGCATGTCTTCAATTTTGTGGTCACCACATTGTTGGCCATAGATTTACTATCAAAATGTGTAGTTTGGACCTTTGAAAATATTGGAACGTAGGGATATCTGAACATTCAGAAACTGTTAACAACCTTTTAACTTTTCCGGAGAGGGCAGAGAAGCTCAGGGGTGAGATTGTCAAAACTGAAAAATAAAAAAAAATGAACATCATGCATATATAGCAGAAAACACAATTGCAAATGGGAAAGGCTTCCATTGTGCAACACCAATGTGTGCCACTTTTACATGACATTACAGAAGACTGCTTGTTCATGACTTTTCAACCAATTTGCAGCTGCTTGCACAAAATGTTTTATGCAGAGCCTATGCCTGGTGTTGCAAGGGCATATAATCTGTACAAACATCAGAAAATGCCACAAATAGCATTTTTGTTAATATGGGGCTTTCCCCACACTGACAAGTTGTGTATGAAGACCTATAGTCCTTGGCAATTTTTCTTTGCTTATCTGGTTCTCTTCCTATCTGACCCTGGCCAGCTCCTCATCTGGCCACCATCCCATTGCTCTGCTTCTTCAGGCCCTCACCCCTGTAACTCCCATAGCTTACCTCTCATGGCAGGCAAGTGGGGAGTCCCCCCTTACTCACCCACCTGGTTCCAGATCCAGTTGGGGGGCATTACCTCCAGAGCGGAGCAGCAGGGATGGCCATCAAGCCACAATGACCAGCCACTATGGTCTCTTTTTCCATTTTTCTGGTCCTTCATGCAGGAGCATGGCTTGCAATGACACTTGTGGTGGACCCATGCATGCACCCACACACAGCACTGATAAGCATTTGCCATGCACCTGCCCCATGTTCTTGTGGTGGTGTATCATTGAGCCCAAGCCTCTGCTAGGGGTCAGACATGCACTGACCGCTTGTCACCCCATCCAGAGATGGCGAGCAGTCCGATAGATGATCAGTCCATCTCCTCCCTGCTGATCCCCTGCAGCCCTTGCTCGATACCCAAATGTGGGCTACCAGCGTGCCACTAGGTCTGGCATCTAGCCTTCAATCCTCAGTGCCATCGGGCTAGCCCCTTGACAAGTTTTGAAAATGGAAATTGGCAAAGAAATTTTAAGTTCCATCTGCCTCATTTAAATCAATCCCACCCTCTCTACTTTAACTTTGTCTTAAAACATCTTCAGGAGAACACAGTGTAAGCATTACTCCTTAGAAGGGTGTGAGAAATTGGGTTCCACAGAGGTCAGTGTTGGGACCAGTAATATTTCAGATTAATTTCTGACATCACCATAAGCTTGATAAACAGGGCTTTAAAGTATGCAGATGAAATTAAACTTGGAGGATAATCTACAACCACTGAAAAGAGAGACATTCTCCAATGAGACCTGGTGTTATTATCATCCTGGGCACCCAAACGTGAAATAACCTTTAATTTAGACAACTGTAGAGTAAAGCATGTAAGACAAAACAACATCATGCATACTTACACACTATGCAATACAAAACTTACCACCGTTATACAAGAAAATAATTTAGATATTACTATAGCTAGTGACCTTGAAGGAACAAAACAATGCAATGAAGCTATTGTGAAGGCTAGCAGGATAATATGGGCAAGAAAAAAAACAACCACATACAATCAAGGGGCAAAATCATCTTTCACCCTTGGTATAGGGCATATGTTTAGCCACAACTTGACTATACCACCCAGTTCTGGTGCCCAAACAAAAGAGAAGCTATTAACTAGATGGTAAGGGTACAAAGAAAAGTAACACAATGCCAAACTTAGCTATAACCTTTAAGAAACTAGACTATCAAAACTTGGTTTACTATCCTTAGAAACTAGATTACTTAAAGGTAACATATTACAAATGTTCAACATAGTACATGACTCATTTCTATATAACAACTTGAACTTTTGGTTTAAGCAAGAACATAAAAGAAATCATTCACTACAAATGTCTGGGCAGAAATTTAATGGTATAAAAAGGAAGATCTAATTCACCCAAAGAGTTGGAAGCTCCGGGAACATTACCAACTGAAGTTATAGTCAGTAAAATGAAGACAGAATTTATGAATTTATGAAAAAATGACATAACTATATCATGAATGAGGCTGTTTCAGACATTACTAATGCAGCACTAATGGGCAACTGTGTAAGAGCTCCTACAACACTTTTGAATGCATGATCCTTTGTTTAAGTGTCCCTTAAGGATGTAGGGTATCTCACTGCTGGTCCCACTCAGCCGGTCAAAATGACACCCTCCTATTTTAATGGTAAGTTGCAGCTTCCTACATCTCTACCAATTACTGGCATTTATAAAAATATAAAAATAAATGTACAAGAGCCTCAGGGATATGTTGATTTAAGCGCCATCCATTATATCTCACCAGCATCATAAATCAGGTGAGTTATAGACAGTAGTACGTGGCCTATCAGTAGGAGTTTGAGTCTTTATTGTATCAAGGTTTGTCATTGTGTAGGATTTGTTTAGGAACATCCAAATGCAAAATATGGTCTTACAATAACCACCCTAAAACTACTAAGTTGTAATTAAAGTTCAATGTCTGGATTAACATAGGATGCCTGCTTCTACCATGCATATGGTACACCCCCAGACTGTATCATTTATGATTTGTTAATTTGAACTTTTTCTCCAGGAAGTGCATACTAATCTGAAATAGGTCCTTTCCAGCTGAGTTCTAGAGGAAGGGGCACATAGGACATGCAAATATTCATAATAGCAATACTAATACTATAGGAATTGTGTTAACAGTAAACAATGCGATAACCTTAGCAGTAGAGTTGAGTAGAATATAAAATCCTGGTGGCAGAATTCATTCAGAGTGGCAGTTCTACTTCAAAAATTAATTTCTAAATTTGTGTGTAAAGTCTGCAGAATTCTAAAATGGTATTCTAGTTTTTTTGGTTTATTTCTAATAAAACAGTGATTTGTTTTCAGAATGCATTTTTTAGAATAGTTTTCAGCAGTTTACAGTGCATTGATGTAAACTGCTTAATAGCTTTTAGCAGTTTACATTAAAAATTGTAAAATGCTGGTACAGTTTCTACACAGACAACTGACCATTGATATATTAGATGGAAACCCTAGCAGGTCTCCAAGATCCATCGACAAGCAAGTGGGTGGGTGTGTAATGCAATTCATCAATTTATTTTTATTTATTTATTTATTTCAATCTAGGATTACAATACCTTTGAGCCAAGGCTCTTTTACAAAGGTTCCATGTCAGCGTGTGCAACAGTCATCATTTTAGTTACAAACATATAGTCATTGACTTACAGACATGTAATAACCAGTACAAAGACTTGAGCTATGAGCAAGACAAGGAAGGAGGGTGGGTGGTGGGGAGGTGAGGGTAGGAGATCGAGGAGGGAAGGAGGTGCAGGGGGTAAGGGGGAGTACAGGAGGTGGTTGGGGCAGGGGCAGGAGTGGAGATATGGGGGGGAGGTGGGCAAGGGTGGGAGACAGTGCAGCCAGGGGGCCTTGTCGAGGGAATATGACAGGTAAGGTGCTAGGGGTGCAATGACTGATTGTAAGTGTTGGGTCCTGGGGCATTTGCAGCTGGAATGGTGGAAATGTTAAGATGGGCAATTGCAGGATACAAGCACTGAGAGTAGCTTGGACTTGAAGAGGCCCGGCGTTGGGCAGTCACTATGTTAGCTTAGAAGAGAATTGAGACCAGGTGGGCCGATAGGCAAATGATCTTTGTCTTTGGGTCATACGACATTGTGGGATATGTAGTAGATGGGAATTGGATCTCTTTGTAGTGACGTTCCTATGTCTAGGCTTGAGGAGGGCAAAGACACCAGGTGGGGCCAGACCCATTATAATTTTCTTGGCCGTGATGCAGGTTTGGTATTTTATGCATTTGTCCAGTTGAAGCCATCCAGATTAGGAATAAAGGTCACATGTGTGGGTACGGCGATGTGAGCCAGTGATGAGATGACAGGCTTTATTCAGGGAGGTTGCGATACGTTTGTGAGCAGAGGTAGTTGCAGACCCATATATGATAAGACCATAGTCTATGATGCTGATGATGGAGCTTTGGATGGCCACTGCCAGTGCTTCTGGAGTTAGGTGTTTCCTGTGCTGGAATAATATGCCTAACCTCGCATTGGCAGACTTTGCAACATTGCTGATATGGACAGCGTATGAGAGGTGGGGATCAAGGGTGATGCCGAGGTACTTGAACGATTGTGTTTGCTCTAGGATGGCTCCTTGTTTGGTTGCAATGGAGAGGTGGAATTTATTTAAAAGGATTTCCCATATTCTGGCCATGAACTGTGTTCTTTGGAAAACAATGCAGAACTGCAGACTTTGGGGCAAAACTGTGGAATTTTGAGATAAAGTTTGTTACAGAATTTCACCTTTCTGCTTCTAATGAAACTTCATTGAATTTGTTAGAATTTTCTGAAATTTCATGGAATTCTGTTCCACTGGAATTTCAGAGTTTCAGACATCATGACTCAAGGTGAGAGCACCACTGTGGGGTGACAAAAGGGTAGGGAGGGAAAAATGAATGGATAGTGGGTAAGAAGAGAAAAGAGGGTTAAAGGATGGAAGTGTGGGTAAACTGATAGGGACACTGGTCAAAGAAGAACTGGAAGACAATGGGCTCCAGCAGGATGGTAAAAAGCACATTTTGGTGGCAGGGAGGTCTTGTGAGACCAACATAAAAGTATTTATTGTTTTATTTATTTTATTTATTGAAATCTTGGATGACACCTGTGAGTGGATGCTCATTGAGAGGTTCCACGTCCATACATTAGCAAAAAGTCACAATAATGGGGGATAAAGTACAGATATTATATACACAAAGTACAGTATAAAAAATACAGTAGATGGCACAGACCAACAAATAACTAGATGTGCTATGGCATTGTACAATATATGCCAGCATTCTGAGGAAAGAGAGAGGCAGAGGAGGGGGGTAGTGTGAAGGAGGGGAGGAGTAGGGAAATGCAAGAAGTTAGAGCTGGGGTTAGGATAGGGCAAAGGTAAAGAGGCAACCCAGGTGGTGGGTGTTGGGTGGTGGGTGGCTAAGTGCTGCGGAGAAACTATCCTGGTAGGATAGGGATTGGAAGTGCTAGGGGTAGTCTATTGCTGAGTGTGAGGATTTAGTGGGGGCAAATACAGATACTACTATTAGTGAGGTGCTGATGCAGCCTGTGTTTAAAGGATCCAATTGTAGTGGCACTGGAGATGTCAGAAGGTAGACCATTTGTCCAGAGAGCAGTCCAGTGAGCAAAGAAATTCTGAGCCATGGTTGTACAACACCTGGGCTTATGGAAGATTTGGGTGGTCAAGCCCCTGGTGTGTCTGGCATTTGAAGGCAGAGATAGCAGGCTCTGTAAAAGTATTCTTTGACTGCGTTACATGGGCTGTGGATAACGGACAAGCAATAGATTTACTCTACTTCAACTTCAGCAAGGCATTCATCTCAGTACCTTATAGAAAGTTGCTGAAGTAGTTAGTTTACCTGGGAGCAGTGAAGGTTCTAGTCAAATGGGTGGTAAGTTGGCTCACTGGGGACAACAATGTGTGGTGGTTAACAAGGTCAGATCATGAGAGAGGGAGGTCATCAGTGGGGTGCTGTACAGGTCAGTCATAGGACCACTCCTTTATAATGTGCTTATTAGCAACATTGGTCAGGAATACAGAACAAGATGTGTCTCTTCACAGGTGTCACTGAGCTCTGTGGCAGGGCAGACAGCAGTTAAGGGCTGAAGGATTTTCAGAGAGACCTGCAAAGCTTACAGAGATGGTACAAGGTTTGGCAATTAAAATCAGTACCAAAAAGTGTAAGGCAATGCACATAGGGAATAAGAATCTCAGGACAAATGCAAGATAGGAGGTGTTAGGCTAGCCACTATTTGGTTGGTTGGGGTGGAGGACGTGATGGGGTAATTTCAAAGCTGTAGCCTACACAGTGTGATCTGAACCCAGGTCTGACCCACCTTTTGGTTATGTTTGGACCTGATTGGACCTGTGGTTGCTGAGGTTGTCTGAAATTCCTAAAGGAGTGGGGTCTTCCCATTGGCCTTGAAAGAGGCCTTGGTTAGACTCATTTTGAAAAAACCCTCTTTGGATCCAGATAGCCTAAGCAACTACAGACCAGTCTCCAACTTCCCATTTTTAGGGAAGGTTATTGAAAAGGTGGTGGCCATGCAACTTGAAAGACATCTTGCCTCCTCCTCCACCTATGAGCCTTTCCAGTCTAGGTTCCGTGCAGGGCACAGTACAGAGGCTGCCCTGGTGAGTGTACTAAAGGACCTCCTGATGGTGAGGGATGGGAGAGAGCATGTCATCTTGGTCCTCCTGGACCTCTCTGTGGCATCTGACACCATGGACCATGGGGTGTTACTTGACCACCTGGGGTTTTGGTGTGGCCTCTCTGGTAATGTTATCAACTGGTTCAGGTCATACCTGACAGGCAGAGTGCAAAAGGTGACAATGGGACTTGTCTCATCTAACCTGAAGCCTCTGTACTGTGGTGTTCCGCAGGTTTCAGTCTTGTTGCCTCTGTTGTTCTCGGTGTACATGCTGCCACTGGGGAACATTATCAGGTAGTACAGGCTGGATTCTCACTGCTTTGCAGATGATACCCAGCTGTACTTGTTCTGTGTGCCTGATACTCAGGTGTTGGACTCCGTATTTAATAGCTGCCTTGAGGAAATCCAGTCATGGATGGCTCACAACTGTCTTAAGCTTAACCCAGACAAGACTGAGGTACTGGTTGTGAACACAGGTCATCGGGGCGCAGAGGGGTGTGGGGTTACCTGCCCAGTCTAGTGGTGAGGGGGGTTACCCTTTTCCCTTCTAGACAGTTAAAAGATTTTGGTGTGATCCTAGACAATGGCCTGACACTTGATGCTCAGGTGTCGGCCGTGATCAAAAGTGAGTTTTACCATTTTAGGAACAGCACCTGAATCTTAGCCCTGATCCCGCCTGGAGATCTGACTGTGCTGGTACAAGCTTTTGTCACTTCCAGGTTGGACTACTGTAATGCCATGTACCTAGAGTTATCTGGAGGCAACCTCCACAGGCAGCAGCTGATGCAGAACATGGTGGCAAGATTGTTAACAGGTGTGAAAAGGAGCAAGCATATCAACCCGGTCCCCCACAAACTGCACTGGTTGCCGGTCTGGTGGAGGATTGTCTTTAGGATTGGGCTCCTGTCCCATAAGACCCTGCACAATAGGAGACCTCTCTATTTATAAGATCTCTCTGTCCCCTACTGACTGACCCAAGCATTCTGTTCTGCCAAGGGAGGCCTTCTTGGAGTTCCCAGGGCTAGGTTGTGACATTCTGGAGACAGGGCGTTTTTGGTGGCCACTCCTAGCCTGTGGAACTCCCTGCCTGGTTATTTAAGAGATGCTTCCTTGGCTGAAGCCTTTAAGAAGGGCCTGAAGATGTATTTGTTCCAGCAAGCTTTGATTTGATTTCTGATATAATTAATTTGTTTTAAGTACTTATATGATAGATAGATCAGTTGTATACTCCCTGTTTAATTTTATTGGTCTGTGTTTCTGTGTATGTTTTAAAAACTTTACTGTTTTATATTGTACAGCACCCAGAGTCTTCAGAATTAATTGCTTTAGAAATAAAGAATCAGTCTGTCTGTCTGTCTGTCTATCTATCTATCTATCTATCTATCTATCTATCTATCTATCTATCTATCTATCTATCCATCTATGTGGAAATGGACCTGGGTGTTCATATAAGCAACTCCCTAGACAAACTAGCCAATGCAACAATTCCTACAGCAAGGCATCCAGAATGTTGGGGTGTATTTGGAGGGGTTTTGATAGCAGGAGGAAAGAGATAATACTGTATCTCTATAGATCACTAGTGAGACCCCATCAAGAATACTGTACCCAGTTCTGGTGTCTCCACCAGAGGAAAGGAAAATAAAATCTGGAGATGGTACAGCATAGGGTAGCCAAAATAATTTTTTTAGGCCAACAAGGCAAATTCTGTGATGATTAGCTTACAATACGAAACATGTACTCACTGGAAGCCAGAAGGGAAAGTGGGTGACATAATAGAGACCTTCATGTTCCTGAAAGGGATACTTTATGAAGCTCAAAATTGAAAATCCTGACACCCACCAGCCCGCGACTGACATCCAAACACGCCATTTACCTGACAGAGTCACATCCCGAAGATGGAAAGCTGTACACTGGACTTATACCGGGTTTGTGGTCTGGCGGTTGGTCTAGGTACCCCCACACACCACAAAATAATTATAATCAACTATAAGTCCTGGCAAACGCCACTGTTGAGCTTTCTGTCATTGGGATGTGACTCTCTTAGGTAAATGGTGCATCAGAATGTCAGTCTCGGGCAGGTGGGTGTCAGGATTTTCAATTTCGGGCCTTTGTAGTGATATCTCCTGAAAGGTATAAGCAAGGTAAACTGTGAGTAACTATTTTACAGGGACAGTAGGTTGATAACAAGGGGACATGAATGGAAGCTTGTGGGAGTCAGCTTTTGGAGGGATGTGAGAAAATGTTAGTTAATGGGAAGTGAGGCTGAGCCTGGAACAGCCTACCAGCTGTGGTGATGGGAGCAAAAACCATAAATGGTTTCATGCATGGCTGGAAAAGAGAAAGAGGTTTGATAGTTATGATTGTAGTAGCAGTAAGGTAGAGGTCAAGGGGGGAGCAGAGGGTGAAAACCTCATCTAGACAATAGGTCATAGGGCAGAGTAGAACAGTGCAGACTGGATGAACCAGTTGTCTCTTTCTGGCGACAGTGTCTATGTTTATTTATTTCTACATATGAAGGGGTATGTGATATAAAGGTCCTGCCCTGTCAGGTCCTGCCTGAAGAATCAGTCCTTGATCAGGCATACAGCTCCTGTGGACCTGACTCCAGGCCAGACCGGCCAAACAGAACCCTCTGCTAACAGCAATCTCCAGGTCCTGCCTGAAGAATCAGCCCTTGATCGGGTGCACAGCTCCTGCAGACCTGGCTCCAATCCAGGCTGGCTGAACAGAATCCTCTGCTCAAAGCAATCACCAGGTCCTGTCTGAAGAAACAGCCCTTGATTGGGCGCACAGCTCCTGTGGACTCAGCTCCAGGCCAGGCCAGCCGAATGGAACCCTCTGCCCGTAGCAATCATCAGGTATGCCGCCTCCTTGCACAGTGAAGCCTTGTCCAGCCACCACAAAGCCAACTGGCTCCAAGCGCCCACTCCAGGCTCTCCATTGGTCAAAACACAGCACTCACCAGTATTGGCACTCTATGCCTTTTTTGAAATAGCCCTCTGACCTGAAACTACAGTAGAGCTGGAATACACTGTTTTGGGCCAGGAACTTTTTAACTTGATTTTTCCTACCGCCTGCCCTCCCCTTCCTCAGTCTCTATTAAATGCATGCTAGCTCTTTCCTCCCCACCTCTCTACCCTCACTATTGGATGATGCTAATAATAGCTTGTGCCCATATCATTTAGGAACCTAACATGAAGAATGACTAAACTCTTTCCTGCCCTGCTGATCTCTGCAGCAAAGCTCCCTCCACCGTGAAACCTCTCACAATGTCAAAGTGCCTTCAGCTGATTCTTGCAATGGTTTTGATAGCCTACCTCAGAGTAGACACACAGAGGGAGTGGGTTGACACTACCTTTGTCTCCCCCCTATCCAGCTACTTCATTGGCAGGAGATGCACAGCTTAAGGGGCACAAGTGCCGACAATATCCATCCTTAAGTCCTCCTTGTCCCCCCACAAATTTACAGAGCAGTAGACCCCCCCCATCATCTCTCTATATCTGCCCTACTGCACAGCTGCTCATTGACAGCCAACATCCACTACCTTAAGCATACAGTACAGGGCAAAGACCAAACCCAGCTGGGCACACTGGTCCTGCTTTGCTCATAGGCTTATCCTCCTATTGCCACTGCTATATGGTAATGTGAACCCAAACCCTGCCCCCCCCCGTAGCACCACCATCAGAACAGGGCTCCTCAGGATCGTATCCCTCAACATTGCCATCCTCCTCCCTATGTTCACAGAATTTCAGACATGGGTTGAGCTCATTAATTTTGACATCATAGCTCTCACTGAGACTTGGATCTCCCCAAAAATTTCAGACACCACTATTTCGCTGGATGGGCACACCTTCTACCGACAGGACAGGCTGTCCAAAGGAGGAGGTGGATGCTTAATCTATGTCCAAAGTGACATCAAAGCACAGACCATGTGCACCAGTAAGCTCTCTTAAGAGGCTCAAATCCTAAACATAAAATTCTCCATAGGACAACAGAATAAAGTCCTACAGTTTACTATGGTTTACATACCCCCGGTCAACAAGCTGCTGGCCTCACACATTTCATAAGTAAGCAGCAGCTTGTGGGCAAAAACTGGAAGCAGGTAATAGTCAGTGACTTTAACATTAACTGGCTTTCCCAGGGTGAAACATCAGCCAGAGACCAGATTTCCAGGCTCTGCCTAACCCAGATGGTTACACTAGCCGACCGCCTTAACCACCAAACTGGAACTGGCACTCTTAAAGACTGGATTCTATCCTCCCACCCAGAACACATCTCCGAGGTTTCTGTCTTACCGGACAGCCTCAGTGACCATTCCCCAGTCATGTGCATGTGGTCAAACAAGTTCACAAAGTGTTTACCTAAAGTTTCCAGAAACCACTCCCTGACAGCCAGACTTCTGGACGCATTCAAGTTCTACCTGAAACAGATTGGCTGGTCCCCGATTGACAGAGCCAGGAATGGTAACCAGGCCCTGGACTTCATTCTTAGGACCTTTACCGAGGCATGTGACATCTTCACATCACACAGGGTCAAGAAAATTAAAGGAATTACAAACCCCTTGCTCACTGGCTCCCTAATTGCGCTCATGCATCATAGAAACAATCTTTAGCATAAGGCCAAGGTGTCTGAAAAACAGGCTGACTTATCTGCCTTTAGAATGGCCAGAAACAACTGCACAAAGCTTCTGCACCAGGCCAAAGCCTCTCACTATAAGGATCACCTCAACAAATTGTGGGGATCGGGCAAGGATTTCTGGAACACCATGAAAACACTAACTGGTAAGGCCACTAGAGAACGACCAGACATGATTTCATCAGCTACTGTTACACTCCAGGAACCCCTTGATATGCAAATGCTTTTAATCTGGCATTTATGGATCTTGCTGGAATATTACCAGGAGAATACCCTGCACCACCAACAAAACAGCCCTCTGGCCAGTGCACATCCTCACCCACACGAAACAGACCACCACCTTTCTATTTCAAACAGATTTCAAGAACTGAGACAATCAAGTACGTCAAGTGGGTCCTAGGCAAGATCAGGATAGGGAGTGCCCAAGTTGACCTAAAGATGGTCGCCTTAACCCTGAATGAAATGGCTGACCCTCTCACAAAGGTATTTAACTCCTCCCTTAGATCAAGTGTGTTCCTGAATGCCTAGTAGCAGGCTCATGTCACAGCTGTCTACAAAACTACAGATAGAACCAACACATCTAACTACAGGCCTATCTCAATCCTCCCTCCCCTCTCAAAAGTGCTAGAAAGGGTGGTCTCGGACCAGCTCACTGACTACCAGGAAAAGTATAACTTCCTCAACTCCCAGCAGCATGGCTTCCAAAAAAAAACCACTCTACAATTACTGCACTTGTCAAATATACCTCCCAGCTATATGAAGCGCTGGATAAGGGAAAGGCAGTGGGGTCGATATTTACCGACCTCACTAAGGCCTTCAACTCAGTTAACTACCACCTTCTCCTCTGCAACCTGTTATCAACTGGCCTGTCCCATTATGCAGTGTCTTGGTTTGGGAGCTACCTCTCCAATAGAACGCAACTAGTCAGAATAGGCAACATAAACCCCGAGCCAAAGAAGGTGAGCCTAGAAATCTCACAGGGATCCATCCTCAGCCCACTCCTCTTTAGTCTTTTTATAAACACCCTTCCTTCTGCCTGCCCTACACACATCATACTCAATGCAGATGATGCTGTCATATCCGTCCCTGGCAGAGACCAATACAACATCACTTCTGAGTTGCAGGACAGCTTCCATAAGCCTGAATTCTGGTTCTGATGGAACAAACTCCTGCTCAACCACATAAAAAAAAAAAAAAACAAGTGCATGCTGTTCACAGTCTCCCAAAATAAAAATAATTTCCGCCTCATTCAAATTCTTAGCCTTAAGGGAGACCCCCTAGAACAAGTCTGTATATTTCAACACCTTAGTATATATCTTGATGACACTCTCAGCTTCTCCAGTCATACCGATCACATTGTCAAGACCTCTAATGTGAAATTGGGTGTCCTTTACCACCACAAGCACTCCCTACCACCTGCAGCTCTGAAACTTGCCATAAACAGCTCAGTACTAGCCTCCATAGACTATGGGTTACCAATCTATGGAGCTGGCTCTGACACCACACTCAAAAGAGTTAACACTCTACTGAACAAGGCCTGTCACCTAATCCTAGGGGCTGATCTCTGTACCCACAGCTGTGCCATCGATAGTGAGACAGGGTGGCTCCCACTCTAACTCCAAGCTCAATATCAAACCTGCATGCTAATTAAAAAAAGACACCCTAGGGCTTATGCCTGAGTCCAGAAAAAGACTCTTCACAAAGGTGTTACCCACTAAGACAAGGGGTGCTGCAAAAGGGGGACTTCAGATGACTTTCAAGCACACTAAACTGGCACAGAGTTCCCTTTTCTTCAGGGGCACTAAGTGGTTCAATAAATTGTTCACTGCACTCTTGGATTGTCACAAGCTCAGACAATTTAAAACTGGGCTTCATTCTATGCTGGACCTCAAAAATGTCTGTGGCTACCACATGTAACCACTGTTAAGGGCAGTTCTACTCTGTCCACTACCCCTTTGCATCTACCACCTTCCTGCTGTTCCTGGTCTCCCCACCTCCCTTCCCTCAATGAATCCTCCAACCCCCTAAACACACACACAGATTTCACTCCCAGCCCTATCCTCATAATACAGTGGCCTCTCCTCCCTCCCACCCCATCTACTTCAAAAACAAATACTCAACAATGCCTACCATGGCTGCACCCCAAGCACATGATCAACAACACCTGCCTTTGGCCACCCCCATCCTCTCAACTTGAATGCCCCAGGGACACTGTTCCAAGCCTTCTCCTCTGAACTTTTTTGTAGCTCTATACTGTTCACAGTACGTGGTGATAGTTACTATGCTAGAGTCCTCTGTATTAATGAGCATTAAAGTAAGTGCAACCTTTATGCAACGTTCATGTATCCTAGCCAATGTGCAATGTTGTACCCTAGTTATTGTGCAATGATGTATGTATTCTGTATGCAGTTTTGTCTGTTTGTTGTCTGACTTGGAACCTTTGAAAACGAGACCTTGACACAAAGGTAGCAATCCTAAACTAAATAAATAAATCAAATAAAAAAATACAAAGGACTTAGGTACTATAAAAGAACATGTATAAGTTGTGATTAATAAATCAGAGCTTTCCGATTTAAAGGGAAACTAACATGAATTATAAAATGTATCAATATAGTTACCAATGGAAATCTGCTTTACATAAGCTATTGGCAGAACCTGTAACACTTTTAGGGTCAGAATTGTAACCCATTTAGTTGCCCCTCCCTTTATAGCTGCATGCATCCATCTTCTGAATCACAGACACAGGAAATGACATCACATCAGGGGAAAACAGAGGGAAAACACAGTGCTGTCAGTAATGTACAATGAACAGTTTTTGATTCCCTCAACTTTCAGTGACATTTGCAGTAAATTGTGCTGATGGCATTTTCAGACATCAGCATCCCTGCTATCTTATACATTTATAAAGCCACTGTGTCATGGAGCTACAAGTATATTGCCCTGTTGTAAAAAATGTTGTGTGCTGCCAGTGCCAACAGTTTCCAAGCTCCTTTGGGGGGGTCTGTTGATTTGTACAATGTTTTGTGGCATTTCAGTTGAGTGAAATGTTTTGCACCTGTGTGGTTTGTAAAGAACGCTGCTAGTACCACTCTGAACAATGTTTGCATCAGAGCTGTTTTATATTTCCTTGTTCTGAAGCAGTTGTGTATAATTCTTGTTTCGCTAGCATCATTTTGTGTAATAAGAGTCAAGGTGGTCCATTGGTTTGAACATAAGATTTGCACCTGTGAGTCCACAGATTCAAACCTCAGTAGAGCCAAATACTAACAGTGTGACCTTCAGCAAGTGACTTGACCTCCCTGTGCTTCATTCCACTCAGCTGTACAAATGGGTAGAAATAGGATCTCACTGGAAACAAGATGTTACATCTCGACTAGGCTACTTTCAGGTATTGTTTTGTGCTGGTGTCTGATAGGGAAGATAACTGGTATAAGTGATATTGGGAATGCTCAATAGAGGACCCTTTTATGGGTTCAAAAATTAAAAGCATTCATTTGAACACCCTAGAAATAGTCTTTCTTTTAACAAAATAAAAAATAGGTTTATTTTCTTTATAGTTGCAGCTCTTTCACTGTATCTTGCCTTTACAACACGAAATATGCAGCAGCTTCTCACCTCATTGAGGCATGACCATTTCTATACCAACAAGTTCTAAACACTTTCAAGTACTTAATACTTTGTAAAAGAACAAAAGTTTTGCTTTACTGTAGCACCGAAAAATTATTGTAAGCAGCACCTGCTGCAGTACTGCTTTATTTTAGCACAGAAAATGTATTGCAAGCAGCACCTGCTGCAGTACTGCAGGCTTATTGGTGAGCTGGTCTCAACTAATCTCTAATTAACAGATTGCAGTTGGGAGGGTCAGGGAACTGAAATGGTCATGCTTTCATGAATTGAGGAGCTGGGGTATATTTCATGTTGGAAAGGCAAGACAGAGTGAAAAAGCTTCAGTTATAAAGAAAATAACCTGTATTCCAACCAACTGGAGAGTGATCGAGGCAATCATAGTTATGATTGGCAGGACCGCCAGTCATTTCACCCCAGAGGCCTTCCTTGAGTTGGTAGCAGGCCATATTACATCAACGATGGAAACCAGCTACTGCCTGTAAGTACCCTATGCAAAAGCAAATGGCTGTGGTGCTAAAGGTCAGAAAACTGTGTAAGAACTTGAGCAAATGCAGCAAAAGTACTGAGAGCATTTAAAATCTTGGGCTGTGTGTGTGAAAGTGCTGTTTTCAAAGAGTGTGAAGTTTAAGACAAACAATCCCTCTGGTTCAAGTGATAGTAAATGTAATGGATTAAAAAAAGGTAAAGTGAACTTGTGCTTAGAGAAAATCAGTTGAAATGCATAAGATCCAGCCAGAACCCTAGCAATTTTAAACTGAGTGTGATGAAAAGTTACAGTGGTCATTTTGGGGTGTAGTCAGCAATGTAAACAATACGGCGCCATTTTAGGTCAGTGTTTTCAAATCCAGATAAAGTTTCAAGTGGTTTTGCTAAGTGTTGTGAAATGCAAATGCAGCAGCCAGGCAGCCTGTAAATGAACTTTGCCAGTGTGTTGAAGCCATATTTCAGAAAGTGATTACAAAAGCAATAATTTGGGACTTGTGTGTTTAATTTGCAAAATATGGTGCAGCAACCCCCTCACTGCCCATTCCGCACCAGGGCATGAGTGGTCCAACAAGAACAAGAGTTAGCTAATTTTGAGCAATTGTATGACTTCATCAATACCAGCTGAAGTGACTTTGCTGAACTATCCAGTTAATGTGTGTGTAGTATGCCTAAAGCCAGGGAGAGATGTTTTGCCAATTCCACATTGCACAGACTGCTGAAAGTGATTTGGGATGAGCAAGTCAGGTGGCACAATGGTAGCTAAAACAAAAAAACTCTGTTTAGCTCTAACTTGGACACTGGCAAGGAACCCTGTCATATCAGAACAGCAGCAGGCTGGGTTGTAATCAGAGAGACCCCATAGAGTTTGTAAAGCAGTTCTTGGACATTGTCTGTGGCAATGCTATGCAAGGCCCCAAAAGAGTTGAATGTTCCAGACCACAGAGTGTGGAGTTGGATGCTGCAGCTGCAAGTTCAGCAGATCCTTGGGTGGGTGGCCCAAGCCATAGCCTCATGGGAGAGTCTGAGGTGGAGGAAGTGTGATGTTGGGAGACCAAAGCCTCTGAGGACAGTGAAGAATGGACAAGTCCTGGGGCTGGCACAATCACCAGCTCCTGGGTCAAATGTGCAGAAGAGGAAGAAGAAGCATCAGTGACTGCAGTGGGACCCAGTGAGTCACCCTTGGCATTGGCTTTTATGGAGCCTCCTGATGTCTATATGGAGGAAGGCTCCAGAGATGTGCCCCTGGCTGCAGAGGTGAACTGTGTTTACTCTGCACTGTGTGCTGAAAGCTGCCTCTACCAGGACTGGTCTCCCCCAAGCCATGCTTCTGATTTGGAGTTGATCAAAAGCAGCAAAGAGGAGAAAATTGTTCACAGACAAGCTGTGGCTGAGTATGGACCCTCATAACCTTTCTTCTCTCACCAAATCTGGGAAGAAGTTTAAAAAAAACAGGCATGCCTGGTTGTGAGAGGAAGCTTGAGCCAAACTACACCTTAGAGTAAACAACTGGGTCTGAATTAAAGTGTGTAATGAGAGACTGCAATTCTGGAAGCATGGCAGGACCTTGTTAATTTGCTCTGTGAGAGTAGTGGACAAAGCTGGCCAAGAGACATTCTATAATGTTCCACATCCTAAGTGGCACTACCCTTAAATTGTTGCTATTCATCTGAAATTGTGCCTGCTTGCCAAAAGTGAATGCAGCCATGCCAGCCCAGCAATCTGCCACAGAAGAGGCAGCAACGCAGGATGTAAGTGCCTTTCTTCTGGTGATCCAGGTTCATCTGCAGCAGCATCCAGGTTCATCAGCCCAGCACTTGGAGAAGACTTCCAGTTGGGGTCCAGTAGGAGGTCATGGAAGCATCTGATCTGAAGATGTCGCCTACCCAGCAGCCAGAGATCATCAGGCCTCAGGTCTAGAGAGGTGATGCTGACATTCTTTTGTCACCTAGGTACTCTTTTTCATTTTTTATTTGACTGTTTTCCTGCAAATTGAGGACATCCTTGGAACGTTATTCACCAACTGACTTGCTTGATCTGGACTGCAGCATTAGCAGGCCATGGGCCTGTTCCAGAACTGTGCTTCAGCAGGCTCTGACCTAGGAGAGACTCTATTTTTAGAGCCTCAGTGTCTGGATTCTTTCCTAGATTTGGACATTTCAGGGACCCCCCCTTCCACCCAAATGTTTTTGCAAATGATTTATGTTTTTTTTTTATGTTTGTACTTTTGTAGAAAATCCTTTTAAAAAATGTTTTTTTGGGCTTGTGCTGTATTCAGTGTGAGGGTGTTTGGTCACTGTTTTTAGTTTTACAGATTGTTGTTGTGTCCAGAAATGTGTTTTGTAATGTTTGCTTTTGCAGGTGTTCCTTGAAGAACACAAGAAGACCTGAAGAGGATTTTTTTGAGGACTCATCTGAGTTCTCTTGTGTGTAGAATTGTTAGGTTTGTGTAACTGTGTACTGCAATATCAAACCTTTCCATTTTACAGGTGTGTTGGTGTAAAATGTTTTTTGGGTTTGGGCACCTGGTAGGTAGCAAAGGTCAGATAGATTTTTCCCTAGAGGGCAAGGGGGAATGCAGGTTGATGATCCTGAATCCAGATATAGGGGTCACCAATACTGTGTTAGGACATGCTTCAGGCAGTTTCTTGGAGTCACTGAGAATCCATAGATAGCTCAGTACAAGGATAGGAGCTGGAGTTTCTTCAGTGGGCCTCTATCCTTAGGTGTTACCTGCCTGTGCCTGGCACATGGTAGGAGAGGACCTAATCAAACCCCCCTGTACAGAGCATCAGAGGAAGGATGGCCTGGTACTAGGCCGTGTTCTCACTGTAGACAGCCAGTGGTCTGATCATGGTGAGTGTAACCACTCAGTCCCCTGGGGTTACTAGAATCTTATTGGTATTAGTGTTAGGAAGGTAGCAGGCAGATGGTAGGGAGCCCATTAGGCACTTCTTACACAATGACATCATTGTTTACTCAGCTAGCCAGAGAGAAGAATGATTAGGTCATTTGGAACTCTCACAGCAGCATAACCCCTTTTGTGTGTACAGCAGCTCTAGGGTGCTTAGAACATTCAGTTAGTATTAGAGTGATCTGAGTGGAGGTGAGAGTGGCAGATGGTCTGCCAGTTGAGCTCTAAATTGCTGACCCAGCATATCGCACCCTAGTGTGGACTATATTTTCCAGCTTCTAGTGAAGTGGTGGAGACCTTTCTACAGCAGGATTTCCTGATTCCTACTTCTTGTGAAGTGGAAGGAACTCCTTGTTCTCAGTGGGTTCAAGAGCAATCCCCTGAGGATCCTTTGTGTGTTTCAGCTGCCTTGGAAAGGAAATTTTGAGAGACTGTTCTGACATGCTACCCTGGAGAGGTGCTTTTTTGTTGTTCCTTGCCTAGTGGATGGGACAACTGGTTTGTGAGTAGTTTTCTAAGGAAACAAGTTCTCCGCATATTTAGGGGAATCATTTTCTGTCCTGTGTGTGCCCCATAGATAAGGCTAGAATGCACCTGTCAGTGTCCCTAGTTCACCCAGGAGAGTGAATTTCTGCAAACTGTTCACCCAGGAGAGTGCAGTTTGTACTTTGGTCACCCTGGTGAGAGACAGGAATGGAAAGTGTAGGACCACTAGTATTTCAGTGGGGAATGGGGGTTTAAATAGTGTAATCCTGAAGGAATGGCAGAGACTGTCATTTAGGGCAAATGGTGGGAGGAACGCCATCTGAAAGCTTACAAGGCAGGGCTTACTAGTTCATAAAGGGCACCAGTTTTACCTGAGAAAAGGCCAGTGTTGCAGGTTTTAGGGGTGTGGCTGTTTCACATAATAAGAGTTCTGAATGTGTGACTTAGTACACAATACGTGCACTCATGGGAGAAAAATGTTTGGGAGTGTGGCAAGGTGTTCACTATACACACCATTGGAAAATGGGAAGAAGCTGTTCTTTTCTGTGTTAATAATAATAAGAAATCTGTATTTATTTAGTGCCTTTCAAAGCTTTAAGGTGCTTTACATAAAACATGAACAGGAATAAAATATAAAAACACTATAAAACAGATAAACAATAAAATCCAACAAATTAGGCAGCAAATGCTTGGTGCCATAGAAATGTTTTTAGTGATTGCTTAAAACCTCCCTTGGTCGGACACTGCCATAGCTGATGGGGTAGAGAATTCCAAAGAGATGGGGCCACATACATGAATGCATGAGCCCCTGAAGATTTTAAAGACACCCTTGAAATCTCTAGCAACCCCTCATCAGCTGAGCGGAGTGATCGCTCGGGGCGGTAGGGGGACAGAAGCTCTTTCAAGTAGACCAGGCCCAGTCCATGTAGGGCTTTATAAGTCAAAAGTTCAACTTTAAAGGTGATCCGCCACTGAATCAGCAGCCAGTGCAGCCTGCACAGCACCATGAACTGCACTGCATGCAAGGAGAGTTTGTGAAATGCACCCGTCTTGCCTTGACTGACTGATGGGGGTCCACTACTGCTTTAGTTACCATCTGCTAAATAAAGCCATACTGCACAATCCCAGTTCCTGTTCTGGACATTCTGATTCTTGCTTCTGGTTGTTGGATTTACTGGGGCCCCCCTCAGCAGTTTAGATCTAGGTTATGCCTAACAACCTCCACCCTGAATTTGGGTTGTATGTTTTATACAAGGTTCATGTGTCTGTTCTTGTACCCCCATCACTCTCTTCCTCTAGAAAGGGGCCAGGTATATATCCTAATGCCAAGGGTGGTACCAACCTTAGTAAAGTAAATGGTATGCCAATATGTGGGTACCAGTGTCCAGATTTAATGAATGGGGGGTGCTAACTTGTTAAGTGTGACCTGGGACTTACATTTTCATTAACAGCCTGCAATATTTCTGGCAACCACTCTAACCAAATAGGAGGGGTTGGATCTAACCAATTTCACAAAATCAACTATTTAGCCACAGCTGAAATTAAGGCAATATGGGCCCTTCTGGGTCCCCCAAGAAGTAAACTATAATCATCTAGAATACACATTTCAGGTATAAACGCTTCTCCGAGGTCCAAGAGGGGATCTACTTTAGTCCACATGATGTTCCAAAATGGATAAATATGTGGGCACATCAAAAACATATGAAAAAGGGTGCTCTCACTATCATTACATTTAGGACAAGCCAAAGGAGATTTCCTCCCAAGCCAAAATAACTTCATCAGGGAGAAATAAAGTCCATGAAGAACATTAAATTGTTGAAGATGTAACCTGTCTTGCTTAATGTATTTATAAACATCAGTCCAGATGTGGAAACAAAAATCTGAATATTACTCAATCCGTGATATATTGGCTCAGTAGAAAGCAACAGGTGAAATATGATCCTAAATTGCTTGACCTATCAAACTGAGTAACTTAGAAATTGGATGGTCTTGCTGAGTTAGGGTGGAAAAGATCTCAAAAAATGTAACTGCTTTATTAGACCATGGAGGTCAACCCAAAAAACAAGTAGGACAATGAAGAAGCTAACAGAATTGAAAAAGTCTGTTTACAGGAGTCTCAAATCTATTACAAAATGACTCAAAAGAAATAACAGCCTTTCTCTGTCAGCACTTCCAACTCCTGGCCCATCAGGTTAAGTCTTTGCCTAAGTACTTGCCTCCCACCCCCTTTGCCCCAGCACTTGTTTCCCAACCCTACCTATTGGCTCTTTTCTTTCCCTCTGCCCTCCCTATCCCAGCTCCCACTGCCCCTCCCTAAAACACTCTAACAGTCTGCCTCTGCCTCTGCCTCTCCCTCTCTCTCTTCCACAGGATGCTGGCATACCATGTACAATGTCTTAGCACAATTTCTGAACTGCCTGTCATTGCAACTCATGTACTGTTGAATTGTTTGTACTATATATGTATAATTTACTGAAAATATGTTGTGTCTTCGTGTGTTAATGTATCTGACATGGTACCTCTCAGCGAGCATCCACTCACAGGTGTCATCCAAGACTTCAATAAATAAATTTAAAAAAAGAGATGCTACAACAGGAGATCCCATCTGTGGCCACTGGGCTTGAGCAGCAATTTTTTTATCCACACATATATTTAAATTATTAAGTAATGGTTGGGAAATACCTGTTGCATATGACAACTTGAGATGCCTGTGGAGTTGAAAGTGTGCTTGAAGAGATCATCTATAGGGGTATCGCTAATGCTCAAGGGCAGCATTGAGGGAGGCAGATATAAAAGTGATAAAAGACAAATATGATTCTGTACATACAGTATGTCTCATTTAATAATTAGCCAAGAAGGAATATATCCACCAGAGTCTACCAAACCCTCAGACTGTCTCCATTGAAAATACTTAACCCCATGTAACGTGAAATAATACCACAGAAAATGCAGAAGTTGCAGTCTGCTATATTTTTTGGTGCAAACCAGTTTTTCAAAGGACTTCCTAGGAGGTTTACCTATCCAAAGAAACCTAGAGAGTATCCTGTGAACACTTGTAAACTAACCAATTGAGAAGACAATATTTAACATACCCACTGGTTACAATATTCTGGGGAGAATATTAATTTTATTAAATGTGCCCTGCCCCATAAAGTGAGTCATAACTGTTTTCACCCATTCAGATTCATAGTAATTTGTCTCACTATGGGATCTGAATTAAGAGACTTCAGTGACATAATGTCTCAAGTCACCTTAATTCCCAAATAAGTAATATGCTGAGACTCCCACTGCAAACCTAACTCCAAAAACTCTTGTTTACAAACATGAGAAGTGAGGGGGTAAACAACTGTTTTAGCTAAATTTAACTTATGTCCAGAGAATTCACCGGATTGTTGAATTACTTGAAGAGCTATCTGTAAGGAAGATAACAGATCAGTTAAATGTAACAAAACATCATTTACATATGTGGAAACTTTCAACTCTCATGTACCTAGATTTGTCCCTCTAATACAAGGGGAACTATTACGTTTACGGGTCAAAGGTTCTCAGTATAAATTTTAAAAAAAGGTGAAAAAGGCAACCCTGCCTTGTACCCCTGGATAGGGTGAAGTGGCCAGAGAGGACATTGTTGCACAGCACTCTCACCATAGGAGAAGAATTAAAAATATGTAGCCACTGAAGAAAACAATCAGTAAAATCATAATGACCCAATATTACAAATAAATACAGCTAAGAGACCCTATGAAATATATTTTTCACATCCCGAGAGACCAAGACTGCATCCAGATCAGACTCCTGGGATATGGAAATTAAGTGATGGAGTTTCCGAAAACCGTCACTGGAAAACCACCCCTTCATGAAGTCCACCTGCTCAAATCCTATCAGGCCAGCCCAAACCATGCTAAGCTGGGAGGCTAAAACTTTTGCCAATATATTCATATCAACATTAATAAGTGAAATAGGCCTATAACATTCAGGTCAAGTCTCATCTTTACTGGGCTTGGACAGCCAAACAATGCAGGCTTCCAGGAGGGAGCCCTCCAATAACTCATGCAAGTAAAGATAGTTGAAAATAGGCACCAAAACAGGAGAAAGACCATTAATAAATATTTCATAAAAATCAGTACTAAAACCATCTGGTTCTGGACCTTTGTCTGGCGCAGCAGAAGCAACAGCCGCTCTGACCTCCTCCTCCAACACAGGGTCCTCCAGATTACTTTTACATGCTAAATGTAATTGTTGTAAAGATATCTCCTCCAAAATATTGGCCATATTAGAAAGCATTTCAACATTAACCAAATATTCAGCATACAAAGCCATAAAATAGTCCTTGATAATGCCAGTCATATCACGAGAGTTAGCTGTAAACGAAGATGAGGAAGAGTCATAAAGAGTTTTAATCCAATGGACGATCACTGACTGAGCTGCAAAGCCAATACTTTGATAGCCTTCTCTCCATGACCAACATATATTGCTTTAAGGGAAGCCAGGGAATGAACATCCCAATCCAAAAATGAGCAGAGCTTTGAGCTCTAAGTTGGGACAGACAAACTCAGGTCTCCTCAGGTAGAGAGTGAGCCAACTGTTTTTCCAAGTTTCTTGTATTACTAAGTAAATTAGTCATTTAAAAGCCCTTCTTACTCTTACACCTCAAAGCCAAACAAATCATCTCTCCCCACCATTAGCATTTCAAAGCCCCCCACAA
Organism: Neoceratodus forsteri; assembly: GCA_016271365.2. Taxonomy (NCBI): domain Eukaryota; kingdom Metazoa; phylum Chordata; order Ceratodontiformes; family Ceratodontidae; genus Neoceratodus; species Neoceratodus forsteri. Next base: position 22,385,450 of record JADMNL010000035.1, on the reverse strand, counting down.
TCAATCCAAACCTGAGATAGAATTAAAATTATCTTATATAGATTTTTTAATATAATCCCACAAACAATCCATCAACTGAGAGTATCACAACAGCTGGTTGGTCCTTGTGTGAATAAGAATGAATATCTAAAACCAAAGTGACTGGAGCATGGTCAGGCAAGACCATAGCTTCTTACGACAATCATAGACAGTTGCGAGTAAAGACTGACTAATCAAAGAGTAATTGAATTTTGAACAAGAGTTATTAGGGGTGGAATAAAAAGTATAATCATGGTTCGTTGGATGTAAAACCTGCCATGGGTCCACGAGTCCTTACTGGTCCATAAATTCTTGCAAACCCCTTTGACCCGGTGACAAAACAGTCGCCAACCGATAGGGTCAGTCATTATCATTATTCAAAACAAGATTCCTATCTCCCCATAGATCAATGGAAAATGTGCATACAGATCCAAATCTGTCACTAGATGAGGAAAAAAGGACAGACTGTCCACTGTTGGACCATATATAGAACCTAGAAGTAACTCTGCCTGCGCCCACATTTTTTAATTTTATTTTATTTTAGTGAAATCTAGGATTACAAATACCTTTGAGCAGGAACTGCTTGTTTACAAAGGTTCCACGTCGAAGGAATGGGGGCTATACATACATACAAAGGTCAACATAATAATACATAGTTACACCATAAAAAGAAGTAAGAGACTGAGGCTTAGGAAATTCTAGTAATTCAAAATGAGCCAAATATTAGGTAGCATGACATGCCAGCCAAGGGCAATCTTGGAAATAAGCACTGCAGGTAAGAGGAAAGGGGGTATGCAGGCAGAAAGGCCATTGTCAGAGGATAGAGGGTGAGGGTAAGAGCTCTAAAGGGGAGGAAGGGGAGGGATAAAAGTCAGGAAATGTCCCGTGGGGAGGAAAATGACCATGTACAAGGATATATCTGCCTTCCCCATCAGTCACCTCAGTCAAAGGTGGAAAAGTTACCATTTTAGCTAACAATAAAAGAACTCCTCTGTGACATGAGCTGTTTCCAACACCAAATACTTGCCCAACCCAATCTCTTTTAAAGAGATACATCTGCTGTAATGGTATACGAGTCTCCTGAAAAAAGCAGCATGAAACTTCAGTATGCATAAATGTTTTAAAATCACATGACATTTAATCTTGACCTGTCCACCCTTAATATTTCATGAAATAATACTCCAAAGAGCTGCCATGATTAATTAAAGAACCCAATGCTGACAATAATGCACATAAAGAAAAATAGCCCTCTCCAGCATGACCAAAACTCATCCCATGTCCCATTCCCCAATACTAAAGGAACCCTTCCATATACAATGGCAATAGTAGAACTCCAACTAATGAAGAACAAAATAAACTACAAAGTTATGTAAACATCAAAATACAACCACTTTTCCAGGGTCAAGATACCCCCCCTTTAAATCCGCAGGTCCATGATAAACCTATGGGAAAGCAGACCCACCCGAGTCCACTATATAACTAGGAATGAATAACAATCCCCAACTTTTCTTTCCCTCTCCCACCAAACATAAGTTGAAAAATAAATAAATAAATTTAAGGATGTAGAGTAGGGGAGTTTCAACAGACAGTCCCCACAACTACCATAAAAACCCTATGAAAAAAACAAAAAGACTGACATCCAAATGGTAGTCCAAAATCAAGAGATTATTTAAATGGAAAATGTCTATGCATTAAAAAAAAAAGATAGAGATTTTAATTTAAGGACAGTTCAAGTAAAGGTTCCCTATCTGACCATATTCAAAGAAAGCACAAAGATAATCCTCAATTAAATAAAATAGAAACCTATATCTGAATTTGACATTCAAAAATTAATTCCCCATATCACATTACAGAGATAACAAAAACAGAATCAACTAATACATCATATGCCCACATCTATCTACAGTACCAATAGTGTTGAAAGAAAGAGTTAATATCACAAAAAGAAAATAGAGTACTCCAGCCGTAACATGACTTTCTTTACAGATTGGATTCTAACAAACATTAAGAACCAGCAAAATGTATTATGACGTGAATAACTTCATAAGAAATTTCAAAACTTGAAACATGAGTGAACAATGAGCTAACACATATTAATTACAAATTCAATGACCCTAGTACTTCTAAAGATAAAAACTAAAGGTAAAAGATATAAAAATTATTAACACAGTCACAAAACTAATTAAAAAAATAATATGACAATAACGCAAGAATTGCCTCCCCAGACATGTCGTAAACAATCGGTTGGTATAGGCGCCATACTTATTGTATGAAGTAAAATTAACAATACCAAGGGAGGAATCTCAAATAAATAACTTAGTATGATTTTAATGAAGCCAATCAACCTAGAGCCAAACTGAAGTAACGTAACGTACAGTACAGTAATCCACAAGAGTTCATAAAAAGTCAATTTCCCAATCTCACAGGGCACAAGTTCAAAACCAGTGGAGAGCCACACACAAAATGAACAAAGTCCAAAGGACGGGGCTAGATAGAAGTCAAAAAATTAAAAACTAATAAAACTAAAGCAGCCCAGTCAAACACACCAAACCATTACCAAATCATAATCCCCGAGAAAGATTTGTGGAAACATGAACTGCCAAGAATGTCTCATCCAAAAATAGAAATATAATTCCAGCAGCAGTTGACCACAGGACTAGTAAGTGCAAGCAAAATCAGACTCCAATTAAGTTGAAAGGTACTGACTGTCTTTTGATGCTAAAAAAAGATTTAGAAATAGCTGAGGGAGCTCTTGAGCAGCTTGTGCTGCCAAATCAAAATGTTTGTGCAGTGTTTTGTAACAACCTTCAGACAAACCGGATACAACATTTTATGCTTAATATGTACTGCCCAGAGTTTTGACTTTATGGCTTAGTTCTGCTGGACCTGCACTGTTAAATCCTGCACTAGCCACAGGCTGACCTTCCCTGTGGAGAGATTACAGGGATCTAACTTTTCTCAATACCTGCACTCTAAGTAATTTAGAAGGTAAAAAATCAGCAGTCATGGCATTTCTACAGTTGCAGGCATTGGTCTGAGGACATGGTGGTCTCATTCCACTATATAACAAGGCCCATTTGGGTCAGGTCCCACAATTTTGGTACAAAAGCATTGAATAAAAGCAATGGCATTGGGACCCTCCTCTAAATCCAGAAGCCCAAGTATAACCTAATTATTGCAGTGGTTCCTGCCCTCAAAGTCCTCTGTCTTATCCTCCAAATGGGACACTGTGCGATGTAATCACCTCAGGTTCCATTTTAGCTTGACAGTCCTTGGCTGAGCTAATCCATGCCTCTGTGTCCATGACTCTCATGGGCAGGTCTTGAAGAGCTGGCTTAAAAGCCCTAAACTCAGCAATAAGTGCAAACACTGCTTCTTTAATGGAAGACAGATCTAAAACAAATTTCTCGGTAGTTAATTCTGAAGGGTTCACAGGTGGCAGAGATGTAGGTGATTTACTCCATCTGGGACATTTTGGTTCAAGTGCAAGTGGGACCAGCGGCTGAGACAGTTCTTAATCTTCAGATAGAGGGGTATCCTCAGCTGGCATCAAAGCTTCTTCTGACATAATTTCACTTATACTCAATTCCCTAACAACAAAAAACAAGTCTGACAGAGGAGTCAATCGAAATAAAGTAAGCCAACACTAATTTTAAATCATAAAATAAGTAGAGAAGTCAAAGCTTGCCCTAAGAGCTGCTACTCCCGGGCCTGCATCACATGACTCCGATGTGTAAGATTTAAATAGTCCTGTTTCTTCCTTATTTAAGGCTTCATTTTGTGCAGCCTTTTTTCCTTCCTAATATTCACTTTTATTTATGTACAGTGGCACTTCCTTAACCCAGTGACATCAGTTGAGCTGAAGACTACAGTGAAGCAGAACAAAATGACATCAGTGAGCCACTGTCACTGCTGTCTGCTTAAGCAATAAAGCACAACAATGTGTGGTTTATGTTGGGATATACCCATACCTGGTGTGGTTTGATCATGAAGCTGCAAGATGAGTGACCAAATCCACACCAGTAGTGGGTAAATCCCAGCATAACCAACACCCTGGAGGGGTTTATTGCTATTATACAATGGATTAGAAGTAAATGATTCAAAAAAGTTATTGAAATAGGTTGTGTTTTTTTTAAATGCCTTTATATTTTTTTATTAGTGTATTATTCTTCCAGTGTATGTTAAATAGTCCCCTATAGCTAGGTACAATAAAAGGTATCCCCTACCAGTTGCAACATACTGTAGAATATGACCTGTCTTCCACAACCATCCTCCAAAAAAAAAAAAAAAAACACAGAAACATGTCTGTATACTAGTGTTTTATGTATTTTGTGGGGGGAATTCTGATTAAGACAGTGGTGCTGACAGAAAACTTGGTGCCAGTGGTTGCAGTAGTGGACCGTTGAGCATGTCGTAAGCATGGGGGTAAGTAGCTTCTGTGTTTCGGTAAACAGGAATTGCTGGAGATAGTTTGTGGAGAGAAATGACAATTTGGACTGGATTTATATAAGTGAAAGGCACTGCTGTTTTTTCTCTGGTGGTCCACTTTACCACAGTTGAGAGAGAGAGAGAGAGAGGGGGGGGAGAGAAGGAGAGACGGAGAGAGGGAAGGGGAGAGAAGGGGAGAGAAAGTGTAGCGGGGCTGTAATGGACAGCAACCGAGAGGTGAGTCGGGTGTCCGTGCCTATCGGTAAAGTTAATAGTAAGTGAGATACTGAAAAAAAACTCTGTCACAGAAAGCTGATTTTTTTTTTTTTTTTTTTAAAGTGAACTCCTTTTTTGAAACCGTCATTTTCCATCATGGTTTACTGGGGAATCAGACACGATGGCTTGGATGTTTTCATTTACGATGGGGTTGGATTGATTTTTCTTGCATATGCAGCTGACTAGATCTTTGTCTGTGATTTAGACTGGGATTTACTCATGGGTAAAGGACCCAGTTTGCCAAGCAGTATTAATTTTTTAAGACTGCCATTGTATAATTCACTGTAGTTCACTGTAGTTCAACGGATGTCACTGGGTTCTGTAACTAAGTACTGAAATTAAAAAAATGAGTATTGGGTGGGAAACAGGCTACATTGAGACAGGCCCTAAATAAGGGAATAAATAGGAGTATTTCAAAACAATCACAGTAAACAAGACACTGGGGCAATAAAACAGACTTTGCTTATATCCAAATGTATAATTCTGTTAACAAATGTAAATTACATTGTTATGTTCCTTTGAAAACAGTTTACCTTCTTCCTAGCATTGGAGACCAAGGAGGATGCTGGGAACCTTCACAAAGGAGACCCACAGGAGGATGGCATGGGATCCCACAGGGGAAGGAAACAACTCCTGGTGGGGGACTCAGTCATTAGGGGGGTAGAAATGGGGGAGGAAGGGGAGAAGGAGGTAAGGTGCCTTATTGGTGCCACGGCTTGGAAGGACAAGAAGCGAATCCGCAGGATTGTGGGAGGAGCTGCATGAGGGAGAGAGCTGGATGTCATTGTCCACCTACTGTAGGGACAAATGACCTGCCTAGGAATGGGATCAGAACAGTGCAAGAGGAGTTTGTAGAGTTGGGGAGGGGCCTTAGACAAGTAGCGTATACGGTAACCTTCTCGGAGGTGCTGCCTGTCTATGGCAAGGGTGATGTTAGGACACTCCTCACCAGGGAATTCAATGAGTGGTTGAAAATCTGGTGTGAGCTCAGGGTTTTGGCTTTATTGGGGACTGGGAGCCACCTGGAGGGATGCAGACCTATACTGGTGCGATGGTCTGCATCTGTCTGGCGGGGACCAGGATCCTAGGTGAGAGGTTTAAATGCTTCATTGGCAAGCATTTAAACTAGCCAAGTGGGAGGCACTGAAAAGGAGCAGGGAAATCCCAGCCTCTCCCCACAAAACATGGTAATTAGTGAGGTAAACACCAAGGTAGAGAAGTTATTATGGAGCAGGACAGAGGTAAATGTCAAAAAAAGGCAATGGCAGTAAGGACAGGAATGGGGCTAAAATGGGTAAGGCTATCAAAAAGTGGAGGGTGATGATTACCAATACCCGTAGTCTGTGTAACAAGCTCCCTGAACTAGTGGTCTTGATGGAAGAGGGTTGCCTGGATATTGTGGTAGTCACAGAAACATGGTACACAGAGAACCATGACTGGGATGTCAACATACCAGGATACACAGTCTACAGGAGGGACAGGGAGGGTAAAAAAGGAGGAGGAGTAGCTCTCTATGTAAAGGAAGGGATCAAAGCAACAGAACTAAAGAGTAAACAGGGAGCAGATGAGGCACTCTGGGTCACCCTGGAGACAGGAAATGGCACCACAAGCCGCAGGGGGGTTGTACACACCCCCCCATCTCAGGGGGATGGAATGGACAAGGAAATGATAGAAGGCTTCCTTAGAATGGCAGAAAAAGGGGAGATATTGTTGATGGTGGACCTGAATATGCCAGATGTTAACTGGAGCACCTTTGCTGCAGGCACATCTAAGAGTAGGGTCATTCTTGATGCCCTACAGGGGGCATGCCTCAGACAGCTAGTATTGGAACCCCCTCGGGACGGAGCAATCTTAGACCTGGTACTCTCAAATGGGGATGGAGAAAGAATCTTAAATTTAGAGGTGGGTAGCCATCTGGGAACAAGCAATCACCAAACAGTGTGGTTCACGATAAACACAGCCATACAATCCAGCCATACAAAAGCAAGAGTATTGGACTTTAGGAGGGCTGACTTTGGGAAAATGTGAGAGTGCCTTAGAAAAGCACTAGCAAACAGGCAAGAAGGAGGGTGGAGGAACAATGGGAGTAATCAAAACAGCCATCACAGAGGCAACAAGCCTTTGTGTAAAGCAAATCAATAAAACACAACGAAGGAAAAAAATGCTATGGTTCTCAAAAGAGGTGGCAGGGAAGGTTAAGGAGAAAAGGATAGCATTCAGGAAATATAAGGAAACACAGAAAGAGCAGGACAGAGAACTTTATTAGTTAAAGCAGAAAGAGGCTGGAAAGGCAGTCGGAATAGCAATGGCCCAAACCGAGGAAAGGATAGCCAATTCTGTTAAGAAGGGGGGATAATGCCTTTTATAGGTACATTAGGGAGCAAAGGAAGAACAAAGGAGGGATACTGAGGCTTAATAAAGGGGAGGAAATGTGGGTAGAGGGGGACAGTGAAAAAGCAGGGATACTGAATGAATATTTCTGCTCAGTATTCACAAAGGAAGAGGAGGGGGAGGTACCTAAACCAAACAAGAGAAACATTCTGAAGACGGGGGTCGATATCAGTCGATTTACAGAAGAAAGGGTTCTGAAAGAACTAATAAAATTGAAAGTGGACACAGCAATGGGGCCTGATGGGAATTCACCCAAGAATTCTAAAAGAACTAAGGGTAGAACTAGTAATACCGCTGACTAGTCTCTTTAACAAATCATGGGAGGATGGGGTGGTACCTGAGGACTGGAGGAGGGCAGATGTGATTCCTCTTCACAAAAGTGGGAGCAGGACAGAGGCAGGAAACTACAGACCAGTTAGTTTGACCTCAGTGGTAGGGAAAATGATGGAATCACTTCTGAAGGAAAGAATTGTTGAGTACCTAGAGGCCAGTGGGGCACAGGACCCAAGGAAGCATGGATTCACGATGGGAAGGTTGTGTCAGATGGATCTAATAGATTTCTTTGACTGGGTGACCAAAGTAGTAGACCAGGGAGGAGCTGTGGACATGGCCTACCTAGATTTTAGCGAGACATTTGATACAGTCCCACACAAAAGATTAATACACAAGTTAGCCAGCCTTGGAGTGGGCCCCAAGGTGGTAGCCTGGATAAAAAATTGGCTAGACAACAGGAAGCAAAGGGTAGTAGTAAATGGAGTACACAATAAAGAAAGGAGGGTTACTAGTGGGGTACCGCAGGGTTCGGTACTGGGACTGGTCCTTTTTAATGTCTTTATAAGTGACATTGCAGAGGAACTGGAAGGAAAAGTATGTCTCTTTACAGATGACACAAAGATCTGCAACAGGGTTGATACACAAGATGGAGTGGAAAGGATGAGAACGGACTTGGCAAGGTTGGAGGAATGGTCAAATGTATAGCAGCTCAGATTAAATGCAAAGAAGTGCAAGGTAATGCACATGGGAAACAAAAACCCAGGGGAAGAGTACACAATGGGGGGTGAGATACTGACAACAGTAAAAATGGAACGGGACCTGGGGGTAATTATGTCAGACGGCCTGACAGCCTGCATCCATCCTGGAGGGGAATCCAAGCACTCAATGATAAGTTTAAATGCTACATTGACAAGCATTTAAACTAGCAAAGGGGGGGGGGTGACAGGCCAGCAAGGAGGGTACCTACTTGCTCACCCCCCACAGCTAGCAGTGGAACCAGTGAACCAGAGGAGTGGCTATCTCTGCAAAGCAGTGTGCAAAAGATGGAGATTAGTGCCCAAGAGGTGGATAGGCAGAAAAAGGCAAAATTCAGCAGAAGGGCAGACAGCAAGGAGAACCAGGGATAAAGGACAACCAAGGAAGGGGCTGGAGTAGAAGCGAAACAGTCTAGGGAGGTCAAATCATGAAAGCCATGTGTGCAAATGCCAGGAGCCTTAGCAACAAGATGGAAGATCTAAAGGCTGTCATGGTAGTCAGAACCTGGACATTGTGCCATCACTGAAACCTTGTGTAATGATAACCATGACTGGGAGATGGCCATACCTGGCTACAACATATTCAGAAGAGACAGAGCTGGCAGGAAGGGAGGAGGAGTGGCACTGTATGTGAAAAATGACATAAGGGCCACAGAGATCCAGGAGGAACAACATGGGGGAGAGATACTGTGGGTTAAGCTGGAAAGGAAAATGGGGACAGCCATCCGCACAGGTGTGGTCTATAGACCACCAGCCCAGGAGGAAGAAACAGTTAGGGAGCTGATGCTAGCCATCCAAAGGATGGCGGACAAGGATGAGGTAGTACTGGTTGGAGACTTCAATATTCCAGACATGGACTGGAGCATCCCAGCAGCAGCATCAACTAGGAACGGATTTATCCTGGACTCCCTTCAGGGTGCCTTCCTCAAGCAACTGGTCATGGAACCAACTGCAGAAGGCAATACTGGACCTTGTGCTCACAAACAGGGACAGTGTGATGGGGGTAACAGTGGGGGAGCACCTGGGGAACAGTGACCATCAGTCATTGTAGTTTGAAATCACAGAAAGAGCAGAACCAAACCACACAAAAACAAGTATCCTGGATTTTAGGGGGGCAGACTTTGGGAAAATGGGGAGATACTTGAAAAAGGCATTAAGAGAAATGGGACAGGAATCAGGGGTTGAGGAACAGTGGGCAGTATTTTTAAAATGGGGATTACAAGAACAACAGAATTATGCATTAAGCAGGTTAGCAAGAGGAAAAGGAAGAGGAGACCATTATGGTTTTCCAAAGAGGTAGCAAAGAAAGTGAAAGCCAAAAAGATTGTATTCAGGCAATACAAAAAGACACAGGCAGAAGGGGATAGGGAGAAGTACCAGGAGAAGCAAAGGGAGGCAGTTAGGTCAGTAAGGGAAGCCAAAGCTCAGACAGAAGAACACATTGCAAAATCAGTGGGTAGAGGGGACAAAACCATTTACAGGTACATAAGTGAAAAAAGAAAGACAAAGGAGGGATAGTGAGACTGAAGGGGGAGGATGGGGCCCGCGTGGAGGATGACAACAGTAAAGCTGACATATTGAACAGGTATTTCTGCTCAGTCTTTACTGAGGAAGAGGAGGAAATCGGTCTGAAGGGAGTACAAGGGTGAGAATGGTGCAGAAATGGACACAAGTCCCTTTACACGAGAAAGGGTCCTGAAGGAACTGGAAGTAATAAGAGTTGATAAAGCTTAAGCCAGATGGGCATAAACCCCAGGTCCTAAAGAACTAAGAGGTGGTGGCTGAACCTCTGGCTATCCTGTTTAGCTGATCACTGGAAACAGGAGGTACCCAAAGACTGGAGGACAGCAGATGTAGTCCCCTTATACAAAAGTGAGAACAAAGAGGAAGCAGGGAACTACAGACCAGTCAGCCTCACCTCGGTAGTGGGGAAGATCATGCAAGCACTACTGAAGGAGAGATTGTGGAACATCTGGTTGTCACTGGACCACAGGACCCAAGGCAGCATGGTTTCACCAGGGGAGGTCATGTCAGACCAACTTGATTGAATTTTTGACTGGGTGACTAGGGAGGTGGATCAGGGAGGGCAGTGGACATGGCCTATCTGGACTTCAGCAAGGCCTTTGACACTGTGCCACATAGAAGACTATTATACAAACTGGGGAATATGGATGTGGGCAGGACAGTAGTGTGGTGGGTAGGTAACTGACTGGGTGGCAGGACACAGAGGGTGGTGGTAAATGGCTGTCACTCCACAGAGGGAAGAGTGACCAGTGGGGTACCACAGGGATCAGTGCTGGGACCGGTCCTATTCAACATCTTCATCAGTGACATTGCACAGGACCTGGAAGGCAGAATTTCATTGTTCGCTGATGACACAAAGCTCTGTAACAGAGTAGACACACCAGAGGGTGTAGACAGCATGAGAAGGGACCTGCAGAAACTTGAAGAATGGTCAGGGGTTTGGCAGTTGAAATTCAATGCAAAGAAGTGCAAGATAATGCATATGGGGCACAAAAACCCTGGCACAATATATCAGTTGGGGGTGAGGATATAGCATGCACCAAGCAGGAAAGGGATCTTGGGGTTATCATCTCTGATGACCTCAAGGGAAACAGTGTGACAAGGCACCAGGTAAAGAAATAGGATGCTGGGATGTATAGGCAGGGGCATCACCAGCAGGAAAAGGGAGGTCATAATTCTACTATACAAGACAATAGTGAGGTCCCACCTGAGTACATGTACAGTTCTGGAGACCATACCTACGTAAGGACATAGACAGGGTAGAGAAGGTTCAGAGGAGGGCAACAAAGATGGTGCATGGATTGCATCACAAGTCCTATGAAGACAGGTTGAAGGAACTGAACATGTACTCCCTGGAGGAGAGGAGGGAGGAGAGGGGATATGATAGAGACATACAAGTATCTTACAGGGAGGAACAGGGTGCAGGAATACACTATTTTTAAGCGAAAAAGATGTTCCAGGACTAGAGAACATGGGATGAAGTTGGAGGGAGGACGATTCAGAGGAAACGTGAGGAAGAATTTCTTCACAGAATGGGTGGTGGACAAGTGGAACACCCTGCCAGAGGAAGTGGTGGGGGCTGAAACAATCACAGGATTTAAGAATGCATGGGATAGACATAAAGGAATTCTGGAGGTCAGGGGTAAGGGGCAACAGACTTCTAGGAAAACATAAACTGAACTTACAAGCTCAAATGGGCAGACTGGGTGGGCCATAGGCCCTTGTCTGCCGACACTGTCTATGTATCTATGACCTAAAGGTGGGCAAGCAATGTGAGAAGGCAGCAAGGAAGGCTGAGGGGATACTGGGATGCACAGGAAGAGGCATCAATAGTAGAAAACAGGAAGTTGTTATCCCTCTGTAAAGACAGTTGGTGAGACCCCATCTGAAGTATTGTGTGCAGTTCTGGAGACCCCATCTCCGCAAAGACATAGACAGAGTGGAGGCTGTCCAGAGGAGGGCAACCAAAATGGTGCAGGGTCTGCACCAGAAGACATACAAAGAAAGGCTAAAGGAGCTTAATATGTATACCCTTGAGGAAAGAAGGGCGAGAGAGGGGACATGATAGAAACTTTTAAGTACCTCAAGGGAATAAACAAAGTCCAAGAGGGTAGCATCTTTCTGAAAAAGAGATGTGCAACAACAAGGGGGCACAATTTGAAGATAGAGGGGGGACGGCTCAGAGGTAATGTGAGGAAGTATTTTTTCACGGAGAGGGTTGGGGATGCATGGAACAGCCTCCCTGAGGAGGTTGTGGAGTCAAGAACAATGGGGGAATTCAGGAATGCATGGGACAGACACAAGGCAGTCCTAGTGGTGGGTAGGAGGAAGTAAGCTGTTGGTTAACTAGGATCTGCAGCTTATCTGTTTGGTAGGAAAATGGGCAGACTAGGTGGGCCAAGCGGTCCTTATCTGCCGTCAAATTCTATGTTTCTATGTTTCTAGCATTGCTAGGAAAATGGTCACTGAATTCCTAGCTAACACATAGTAAAAGGGCCCTGTCTCCGCTCTCATAAAACCGTACACTTAAGTAGCTTGATAGTGCAGAAAGTGAGTTAGTATGGCAAATGTTTTGTTTTTTAATTTTTATTTATTGGCAACTGGGTAAAGTGAAATGAGCCCCACTGTAGATACTTTATTAACTATGACCCAGGAAAATAAAACAGAGTTAAACACAATAACACATTGTTTTAACAGGTACCTCACAGCAGGACAATCGCTAAGACATACAGTAGGCAAGCACAAAACTGTAATCAGAATTCAGGACTTCAGACTACTATACAAAATAAAATGAGCTGTATGTTAGGTGATACCTGTTAAAATCTGCACTTTAAAGCTGTTCTATAGTGAGATGGATATAAAATAGTTTATACCATGGTTTTTCCATTTAACATAGTTTGTCTTGCTCTTGGCAGTGCATGGTAGCTTATTCTATAGCCAAGGACCCTGCCATGAGAAGGTTTGTTTGCAAATTTTTGTTTTCATCCTGGGGAATAAGAATACATTGGTAACTGTAGAGTGCAGGTTGTAGGTGCTCATTTTGTGCTTAAAGTAGATCATACAGTGCCTCTGGTTCTTTTTTTTATTATTTGTTTAATAGTTGTTTGTACCACAGGTAGGGCCATCTTTCTTGGGGTAGCAGGATGTTAATTTTGGGAAGGGAAGAAGGGAGGAGGGGGAAAAGGAGGTTAGATGCCTACATGGTGCCCTAGCACAAATGGATGGGAAGCAGATCCTGAGGATCACTAGGGCAGCAGGACAGTAGGGAGATCTGGATGTCTTTTTCCATCTGGGATCCAATGACCTGGCTAGTGAGAGGGACTAAAATAGTACGAGGGGAGTCTAGGGAACTGGCGAAGTGTCTTGTAAAGTATCACACTCAGTGATCTATGACATGGGAGATGACCGTGTTCTCCACGCCAGAGCTTTAACTCATGGTTGTAAGAATGGTGCAGAGAGGAGGGGTTAGGCTGCAATCGGGACTGGGGACCCATCTGTAGGCATAAGAGCCTATACGGGGTGACGGCCTGCATCCATCTGAGAGGGACACTGTAGTCCTCCATGGACAGTTTAAAATGTTACTTTGATTAACATTTAAACAAGCCAAGAGGAGTGGTGGAAGAAATCGGGGGGCATAAACTGCTTTCCCACTGGCTGAAGTAGGGAGTAGGGAGAACCCAAGGGGAGATGAATCCCCTGTGGTGCGAATTAATAAAATAGATTTAGGTAAGGTTTTCAACACCATTCCATATAGGAAACTAATAAGCAAGCTGGGCAACTTAGGAGTAGAGTGGTTAGGGGACAGCCAGCAGAGAGTGTTGTTAAATGGAGTTCACTCCATGGAATGGAGAGTGACCTGGGGGGTGCCTAAGGGATAAGTGCTGGGTCCGGTCCTCTTTAATGCTTTTATAAGTGACATTGCAAAGTTGCTGGAAGGGAAGGTCTGTCTTTTTGCGGATGACACCAAAATCTGTAATAGGGTGGACACTCGGGGGTGTGTGTGGAAAGGATGATCAGAGACCTGAGAAAACTCAAGGAGTAGTCAGTGGTATGGTAGCTTGGTTTCAATGCAAAAAAGTGCAAAATAATGCACTTAGGGCACAGAATTCCAGAGCCAGAGTATAAAATGGGTGGAGTGGTATGAATGACTACCAAGAAAGATAGAAACCTGGTGATAATTACATCTGATGACCTGAAGGCGGCCAGGCAGTGCGACAAGGCAGTGTGGAGGGCTATTGGGATGCTGGGGTGCATAGGAAGGGATATCACCAGCAGAAAGAAGAAGATGGTGTTGCCTCTATATAGATTACTGGTAAGACTCCACCTAGAGTAATGTGTCCTGTTCTGGAGATCACATCTCAAGAAGGATACTGACGGAGTGGAGGCAGTCTAGAAAAGGGCAACTAAAATGGTTCAGGACTTGCATAAAAAAACCCTACAAGGACAGAATAGAGAACCTCAGGAATAGTGGAGGGAGAGGGAGGATATGATAGATAACTTTAAGTAACTCAAGGAGTAAATAAGGTACAGGAAGGAAGCACTGTTCAGAAAAAAGGTGCTCAAGAACAAGAGGACATGTTATGGATCTGGAAGGGGATAGACTCAGGAGAGCTGTGAGGAAGTACTTGTTCACAGACTGAGTGGTAGATTCCTGGAATAGACTTCCAGTGGAGGTGGTGGGGGTGAAAACAGTTGTAAGGTTCAATTATGCATGAGACAGACAAAAGGTAATCTTAGTAGAAACAAATTTAGGAGAGAAAGAGACAGAGATCAAGTAAGGTCTGTGGTAGTGTTGTGCAAAATTGGAAAATTTTGCCCACTGAAATATTTTGTGTAATTTGCACATGATTTGAAATATTTCACTTGGCGAAATGTGACATTTTGCCTGTGGAGCAAGCAAAATGTCATCCTCAAGCTGGCAAAATCTGCTGCCCCCTGGCAAAATTTCACCTCCTGCTGGTAAATGTTCTGCACTAATTGCTCCCTGGTGTCTAGTGCCCCCCCCAGCCACCCACAGGCCCAAATTTCCATTAAAATTAATTCTTCCTGGTGTCTCATGGTTCCTCCCCCACCAATCACAGGCCCAGCATGATTAAAGCAAGCCACCCCCCCCCCAGTTAACTCATTATTTTCTCTGATCTCCTGGACCTCCAATCATAAAACAAAATGTCAATCCCCACTCCCTGGTGTCTCTAGTGGACCTCCAACCCCCCACCCTGTCATCAGATAGAGCCCACACCGCTACCCCTCCGGTACCTTGATCAGGCCACCGGCATAGCCTTCTACTCACCTCCATGGCCAGCAGCCCAACTGAGCACTTCAGAGAATGAGCTCATGCTTGTACAAGCATGTGCTTAACCACTGAAGCACTCAGTCAGGCTGCCGGCTGTGGACGTGAGTGAAGGGCTGTGCCAGTGGCCCGATCAGGATACTAGTGGAGCAGAGTGGGCACTATTTGATGATGGGGTGAGAGGGTGGGTGCTCCACTAGACACCTGGGAGTGGGGATTGACATTTTGTTTTAGGATTTGGGGTCCAGGGCATTGGTGAAGATAATGAGTTAACTGGGGGAGCTTGCTTTATTCACTTTGGGCCAGGGATCAGTGTGGGGGTACCACTAGACACCAGGGAGAATTCATTTTAATGGAAATTTGGGCTGGTGAGTGGCTGGCGGGGGAGGGGCCACTAGACACCACCAGGGAGATAATTTGCCTCAGGCAAAAATGTAGGAGAAATTTCGCAAAAAAGTTCACATGGCGAAATTGCCGATTTTGCCACAATTTTGCCAGTGAAATGTTATTTTGCAGCATCTCTAGTCTGCGGTGATACTGCACATAGGGACAAATAAGTAGATTGGATGGATCAGGCAGTCCTTATCAGCTGTCAGATTCTATGTTTCTATAAAATTTTAAGTGTGAACACATTTTCACACTTAGAATTTACTAATTTTTTTCAAAAGAATTTAATGGTAAAAGCATCATTTGAGGAAGGCAGCCTGGCAGGTAGGAGCTGATGGCAGTTGTTGTCCATCTGTTCATCGCTGGACCATTTTGTTTACTGAGGTGAGTGGGACTTGGTGGTGGGATTATGTGCTGCTTAATTAATGGTGTAGGGTAGAGGGTGATGCATTACAATATTTATTATTTTCTATTATTTGCAAGATGGCATGCCAGCTTGGATAGACTTCACCAGGATAGGGGAAGGAAGGATTATTATTAAATCTATGGTTGCTCAGTGGCAGTGTGATGGAAGGAGTGGCTAATAATACTGCCTGTCATGCTGCTAGATGGGGTGTCATGCTCAATGGATGGTGGTGAGTTTGCCCTTTGGGCTATTTAGAAAAAAAATTCTTTGCCATGCAAATTTGGTATCTACAATTCAGAACTTCACTTGCAAAATTCCCTTCATCACACCAATTTTGCATGACAAAGTTTTTGGCCTAGTGCTGAATACCCAAATACTTTGGCACTGAATAATGACTATTCAGCCAATTGTTTCTGAAAAGGGATTTGCATAGCCAAAGTAGCACTAGCTTTCCTTGCATCGGTTGTTAACTGTTTAGAAAGAGCACCACTTTTTTTTGTTACTGCTTTGGTTGTTTTTGTCCTATGATCTGTGAAGGACAGGTGTGGGTCAAAAAGTAGACCAAAGCACTTATAGACCTTTGCCTTATCTAGGGTAGCTCCATCTAGGTAGCAGACACTCAGTGTGTCCTTTATGTTGTATAGTTTGTGGACTGAACAAGACAGCACTGCTTGTGTTTGGTTCCATTTAGTAACAGGTTGCTACTAAGCATCCAGTTCTGCAGTAAGTCAAAACCCCTTTTGCAGTTTGTTACTTTCTGGATGTTTGAGCTGCTTGCATAAATGACTGTATCCTGGCTGGCCTGTTAACACAGTGGTAGTGGTACCGCTCATGATGCCAGTCACCTGGATTCAGGAATGAGTCTGGGTCATCAGAGGGCTGGCAAGGGAGAGGACAGTTGACCATTCTAATGGACTGGTCATCTTGTTGTACGACACCTCACTCTGTACTCTTAGCTTCAATGTGAATCACCACACTGCACAATTTATCTACAATTGAGTTTGTTTTATAATATTCACACAGGGGGTGAATTCCCACTGGAGCTAAGAGTCCAGGGTGAGTTGTCACACACCAACATGACTAGCACAGCTTATCATGTAGGTGAAGGTGGGAGTGTGCCTGGACTCTGCTGCAACACTGCCACCTGGTTGACCACAGGTGGTAGTGCAAGCTGGAGTTTGCTTTCAAGGGAGGGGGATACCAGTACTCTGATGCACTGCATGCTCTGCATTAGCTAAAGAGCCTTCTGATATCTCTGGTCAAGGGGGATGAAAAAGAGGAAATACCTCTGACTGTCCAGGATGCCATTCATCACCCACCACAGGTCCTGCACTGCTGACTTGGAGACCACTCCAGGACTGTCTTTAAACTCTGCTGGAGGGAGCTATGTCTGACCTCTTGTAGCTCCTCCCTTGGGGGGGGGGGTTATCCGTGAGGGAATCTGTATTTTGATCTTACTGTAATCCTTTCTCTCCCTTCCCCCACTGGGCATCTGGAAACAAGCTATTTTAGCTCAGTATGCCTTTCCTGGTGAAACTCTTCAAATAAATAAATAACAGAAATGACCCATTTACGTTCTGATGGTGACAGCTGGAGCAGCTGACATTATCAGATACTTCTACATATTCTGCAATATTTCTAAAGAGATTTTCTCTTGTGGTCATACTGTAGTACTGCAAGTAGGTGAGGAATTTCTCTAGCGATATCACAGAAATTTAAAAAACTATCTGACCATATAATTTGCTGAAATTGTACCATTATCACTGCAACCATCTGAGTGCTGGGGAATCTATACATAGTGAACCTACTGTAGTTTCTGTAGCGGAAGCTAGTGATCTACTAAATCAAATGCTTTAGTTAGATTGACAAAGATAGCATCCATTTGACTAAGGAAGTGCATTGTGCTATAGAAACAGAAACATAGACTTTAACGGCAGATAAGGACCTCTTGACCCACCTAGTCTGCCCATTTACCTACCCACTGGATAGGTTCATAGGATGAGTTCGGATCCATAAGCTACAAAAGCCATATAAGGACCTGTTACTAAACTTAGTTAATATAACTCCAGTTTTTATACCCCATATACATATCCAATTGGTACTTAAATGCTTCCAAGCTACCAGCACCCACCACCTCCTCTGGGAGTACATTCCAAGCATTCACGACCCTCTGATTAAACCATCTTCCTCTTCTATTGAGTATAAACCTAGATGTTCCAATCTGGTACCATACTCCTGCTTATTTACTGAACCCACTTTCTTTGTAAACCTTCTTTGTACATGCTCCACTCTTTTACTCCCACCAACACTTTGCACTGAGCAGAAGGGTGCACCATACTCCAAAACGGGTCTCACCAGGGATCTGTACAGGGGCACAAGAACCTCTCTCCTCCTACTTCTGATATTGCGTAGCAGATTATCAATAATCCTACTTTCTCTGTTAACACAGATCATACTATGTTTGTTAAAGCTTAGTCTATCTGAAATGACCACCCCCAGATCGTTTTCACTGTCTGTGGCCTCTGTTATATGTGATTTCAGTTTATATTGTGCTGTTACATTGTTCCACCCAAAGTGTATGACCTAGCATTTGGCAATATGAAATTCCAATCAGTGCCTTTCTGCTCAATTCTCAAGATGACATAGCTGTTCTTGAAACTTCATTATAGCCTCATTGTTATTCACTACTGCCCCACTCTTTGAGTCATCCACATACTTGCAGATCCAGACTCCATCAGGCACATGCATACTAGAAATTAGGACATTAAACAGCCTTGGCCCCAGTACAGACCCCTGGGGTACCCTACTAGTCACCCTTGCCTTTGTTGACAGGTAACCTCTCACCTGAACCCTCTGATGTCCATTACATTGCCAAGCTGCCACCCATTTACACCTAGTTGTTGAAGGGTCCTATGGAAAACAGCTTGTGAAACAGAGTTGAAGGCCTTTCTGTAATCCAAATACACAACAACTGGGAACCCAGTGTCCAATGCCTGGCTCACTGGTTAAAAAAAATGCAATAAATTGGTGGTGCATGATCTCCCACCTGAGAAACCATGCTGGGAAACATCTAGGTGGTTCAGAGTTTTTAGATTTTTTTTGAGTAGTTTATCTATAAAACTCTCCATCACTTTATCTATGATTGAAGTTATACTTATCGGACAATAGTTCTCAGGTTTCATCCTATCCCCAGGTTTAAATATGGGCTTACATGAGCTATCCTCCAGTCTTCCAGGACCTTACCGGGTGTCAAAAATTTATTAAAAAGGGCTACCAATGGAATCGAAATCTCCTCAGCTGTTTCAATCAGGAATGCTGGGTGGTCTGGTCCCCCGATTTATATTTTTTCAGTTTCATTAATTTTGCTCTGACTTGTTCTGCAGTTACAGTGGGAATTTCAGTTTCCTTATCCTCCCCTATCTTAACTTCTCCAATGGTATTACTATCATCCCTAAGGTACACACTTTGAAAATATGTACTAAACATATTTGCTATACCCTGCTCATCTTCGACTTGATTTTCATGGTCCCTTAATACAGTTGTCTAATTATGATTTTTTTGCAGGCTTCCTACATAATTGTAGAACTCCTTTAGGTTGCTTCCCTTTGATCAGGCCAAAGCTAATTCTGATTTAGCCTTTCCTCTTTTAATGTCCAATTTACATTTTTTTACCAGGGACCTATATGTGGACAATCTAGCAGAGGATGGGTGTTTCTTTAGTTTTTTATAAGCCTTATTTTTCTTATTTATCAATCTACAGATTGTTTGAGTCATGCATTTGGATACCCTTGCCCTCCTATTGTATTTTTTTTGTTAGGGGGACATGTTTTTGTATGCATAACTGCAGAACACCATCAATTATTTCCCAGGTTTGAACCAAAGATTTCCTTTCCAGTTCATTCCAGTTATATGTTCCTATTATTTCCTTGATGTCGGTATAGTCTGCCTTGTTATAATTCCTTATGGTTGATTTCCCTAGAATATGGTGGGAGTCCTCCTCTAGTAGAGCCTTGACCATATTATGGTCACTGCTTCCCAGTGGTTCAGCCACTTCTACATTCCTCATAGCCCCCTCCATATTACTTAATACAAAGTCCAAAAATACTCTGATTTCTTGTATTCTCTCTCATCACCGGAATTAGATAGTTTGTTTCACCTATTTCCAAAAACCTTTCTTCAATAATCCCCTCCACACCCAGGGGCTCCCAACATATCCGGGGAAAATTAAAATCTGCCATTACAATAGTGTTATCTGTAATCAATCCACAATCAAGTAAGTCCAGGAAGGCATGATTTTATTGTTCCCTTAAGTTAGGTGATCTGTAACAGACCCCCAGCCTAATGCTTTTTCTACCTGTCCAAAAAATGAGCCATAATTGTTCCACTTGGGTCCACTCAGTATTATCAGGGTTAAGGATTTTTGCTTTTAAATGTGAAGCAATGTATACCCCCACTCCACTTCCTACTTTCTCCATTCTGGGTTTATGGTAAAAATCATAACCATCTATTACATCTGTCCAATCATCTTCTCTCAGCCAGGTTTCATTCAACCCACAGACATCTATATTATTTTGTAGGAGGACATACCTAAGCTCGTCTATCTTTGCCTTAATACTCCTTGCGTTAACGAGCAAAAAATTAATTCCATTCCTCCTTATTACCTTACCCAGTGCCTGACTGGATTCCCCCTCAGAACCTCTTTGTATCTGATTCCTTGCTTACACAGAAACATAGAATTTGACGGCAGATAAGGACCAGTCTGCCCATTTCCCTACCTAATGGATAGGCTGCAGATCCTAGTTAACCAGCAGCCTACTTCTTTCTACCCCCACCTCCTAGAATTGCCTTATGGCTGTCCCATGCATGCTTGAATTCAACCACTGTTTTTGACTCCACATCCACCTCCGGAAGGCCGTTCCATGCATCCACAACCCTCTCTGTGAAAAAATACTTCCTTACATTAACTCTGAGCCGCCCCCCTCTATCTTCAAATTGTGCCCCCTTGTTCTTGCACATCTCTTTTTTTGAAAGATGCTACCCTCTTGAACTTTGTTGATTCCCTTGTGGTACTTGAAAGTTTCTATCATGCCCCCCCCCCTTTTCTCGAGGCTGTACATATTAAGCTCCTTTAGTCTCTCTTCATATGTCTTCTGGTGCAGACACTGCACCATTTAGTGCCCTCCTCTGGACAGTTTCCATCTTGTCTATGTCCTTGTGGAGACTGGGCCTCCAGAACTGCACACAGTACTCCAGATGGGGTCTCACCAGCTGTCTGTAGAGAGGGATAACAACTTCCTGTTTTCTACTGGTGATGCCTCTCCCTATGCATCCCAGTATCCGCTCAGCCCTCCTTACTGCCCTCTCACATTGCTTGCTCACCTTTAAATCATCTGATATGACTACCCCCAGGTCCCTCTCCATTTTTGTTGTTGTTAGTATCTCACCCCTATTGTGTACTCTTCCCCTGGGTTTTTGTTTTCCAGGTGCATTACCTTGCACTTCTCCTATGATTAGTTTAAATACGTGTTTATGTTTCCTGAATGCCAGCCCTAATACCTTAGATCATCTCCTACTTAGGTGTCTGCCATCTTGACCAAAGTATAGTGTATTTAAATCAAACGCTTCCCATGAGTTGATGCACTCAATACCATTCATAGTACACCACCTTCTCATCCAGTTATTGACCCTTTTTATTTTCTAGTTTAATTCCTGCTTTGGGAACTGGTAAGATTTCCAAGAAAACCACTTTCGCATTTATTTCTGAACTGTTTTCTCAATACTCATAAGCTGAAGGAATTTCTGATCCTCCCTAGTTCTATATAGGTAATTTGTTCTAGCATGACTTATAATAAGTGGGACATCAACACCTTTTTTAATCATTTTGGGGATCATAGTATCTATGTCTGCCAAGGTAGCACTTGGCAGGTAGGAGCTTGTTAG
The DNA here is from genome assembly GCA_016271365.2 of Neoceratodus forsteri. Taxonomy (NCBI): domain Eukaryota; kingdom Metazoa; phylum Chordata; order Ceratodontiformes; family Ceratodontidae; genus Neoceratodus; species Neoceratodus forsteri. The sequence goes on along the minus strand of JADMNL010000035.1, from coordinate 22,363,762 downwards.
TATTTCTTTCAGGCCTATTGTTGTATGAGCATATGTATACCTGACAATGAATATGTATCCTATTATTTGCTACATGGTTCTCCACGTCTATCCCAGCATCCTGTCTATTATCCACAATATATGGTTCTGGAGCAAAAAAATTATGGTCAGATGTCCCATCTTCTACTGTTCCAATGTGATTTTCCACAACAGTATCCTGATAACCACCTACTTCCGCAAGTACTTTTCCAATACACTCCTCCTGTTCCCCTTTTTCAATTCCCACTAAGCCCAAGTCATTCTGTAACACTATTCAGTCCCCACGAGGACCTTCTGTGAGTCATTAGACTCTAGTAGGGGGTCAAATATATTGTTAAGTGTTAACTGGAAGGTCATGGCTCTCCTTCCCTTTTTTGTAACTCTTGCACTAGGCTGTACCTCCCATTCAGAATCTACTTCCAAACTACTTCTATTTCTTTTTTTGTACAACCCCAATATGTTGCCTATTCTCATGTAGGCATTCCTCTGTTATGCCTTGTGCTTGGTAGCATTATAACTCTAGTTCTAAACCTACTATTTTAACTTTCAATTCCTTTATCTTGCTACATTGCTGGCAAATAGAAGCTGTTAGGACTGTGTTGTCCCCCACGCTAAATTTATTGCAGATCTGACATTTAACCCCCAGTTCACCAGACCATAAGGCCACAATTCGACTTTCTGTGTCATCATATAACAGCACCTACCAAGATTATCTCTGTACTAACAGTTTCAGCAGATGGACCAAGTTGTGGTCTCTGTATACTGTTGGATACTCCTAGGCTGCTACACCCCTTCTCCCACTGTCCTTTCATGAACACTGTAAACATGTGCCAAGCAGCCCAGGTCTCGGCACATGTCTCCACACATGGGGACGCATGCTCGAGCTCATAACACTAGCTCTCGTACCATCCTTTATGTGCCGCGACCCAGAAGTACAGACAGGGGTTGTGGTCACAAACACAGCAGAACACCTGCTTAACCTAAAAGTTATACACCCAGACTACCTCCTAGCAGCAGAAACGCTACTGCTAAGCCCTCACTGTGCCCCAGTTAAAATCACAGGCTGGCCTGCAAGCTGAAATTCATCCAGATAAACAAGGACTGTATAAACAAATGTGCCACTTTCTGAGCAAACTCAATCACTGGCCAACGAGCTTAGATGGTAAATCAGGCGTCCAGCATTCACCAAGAATGCCTCCTTCTGCCCTTCAGCTTTTGTCTGACTCACAGGCTCAAAGACAGCCTCAGAGTAACTGCAGATCCTAGTTAACCAACAGCCTATTTCTTCCTACCCCCCTACAAGAATTGCCTTATGTCTGTCCCATGCATTTTTGAATTGTCCCACAGTTTTAGACCCCACAACCTCCTCAGGGAGGCAGTTCCATGCGTCCACCATCCTGTCTGTGAAAAAATACTTCCTCACATTGCCCCAGAGCCGTCCCCCCTCTGTCTTCAGATTGTGTCTCCTTGTTCTTGCACATCCCTTTTTCTGAAAGATGCTACCCACCTGGACTTTGTTGATTCCACTGAGGTACTTAAAAGTTTCAATCATGTCCCCCCCTCTCCCTCCTTTCCTCAAGGGTATACATGTTAAGCTCTTTTAGTCTCTCCTCACATTGCTTCTCTTGCAGACCCTGCACCATTTTAGTTGCCCTCATCTGGACTGCCTCCATCCTGTCTATGTCCTTGTGGAGATGGGGTCTCCAGAACTGGATGCAGTACTCCAAATGGGGTCTTACCAACTGTCTGTACAGAGGGATAACAACTTCCTGTTTTCTGCTGGTGATGCCTCTCCCTATACATCCCGGTATCCCCCCAGCCCTCCTTACTGCCTTCTCACATCGCTTGCTAAACCTTAAGGTCATCTGATATGATTACCCTCAGGTCCCTTTCAATTTTTGTTGTTGTTACACCCCCTTCCCCGATAGTGTACTCTTCCCCAGGGTTTTTGTTTCCCAGGTGAATATTTTGCACTTCTTTGTATTGAATCCAAGCTGCCATACTTCTGACCATTCCTCCAATCTTGCCAAGTCCCTTCTCATTCTTTCCACCCCCCCCTTGTGATTCAGCCCTGTTGCAGATCTTTGTGTTATCTGCAAAGAGGCATACATTTCCTTCCAGTCCCTGTGCAATGTCACTTATAAAGACATTAAAAAGGACTGGACCCAGAACTTAACCCTGTGGTATCCCACTAGTAACCCCACTTTATTCAGAGTGGATTCAGTTTACTATTACCTTCTGTGTCCTGTTGTCCAGCCAATGTTTTACGCCGGCTGCCATCCTTAGACCCACTCCCAGGCTGGCTAATTTGTTTATTAACCTTTTGTGTGGGATTGTGTCGAATGCCTTGCTAAAGTTTAGGTGGGCCATGTCCACAGCCTCTCCCTGGTCTATTATTTTGGTCTCCCAGTTAAAGAAATTGATTAGATTCATCTGACCTGACCTTCCCACTGGGAAACCATGTTGCCTTGGGGTCTGTGCCCCACTGGCCTCTAGGTACTCAACAGTTCTTTCCTTCAGAAGTGATTCCATCATTTTCCCTACCACAGAAGTCAAACTGACAGGTCTGTAGTTTCCTGCCTCTGTCTTGCTTTCACTTTTGTGAAGGGTATTCACATCTACCCTCCTCCAGTCCTCAGGTGTTACACCATCTTCCCATGATTTGTTAAAAAAGGGTAGTCAGTGGTGTCACTAGTTCTCTCCTTAATTCTTTTAGAATTCTGGAGTGAATCCCATCAGGCCCCATTGCTTTGTTCACCTTCAGTTTTAGGAGTTCTTTCAGAACTATTTCTTCTGTGAAAGGACTGGGATCGACCCCCACCCAGAGTGCTTCTGTTAATTGGATCACGTACCTCCCCCTCCTCCTCTTTTGTGAATACTGAGCAGAAGTATTTGTTCAGTATCCCTGCTTTTTCAGTGTCCCTCTCTGCCCACCCATCGTTCATTCTATTCAGCCATCAATATTCCTTCCTTTGTCTTTCTATGCTCCCCTATGTACCTATAAAAGGTTTTATCCCCCTTCTTAACCAAGTTGGCTATCTTTTTCTCAGTTTGGGCCTTTGCTATTCTGACTGCCTTCCCTGCTTCCTTCTGCCTTAACTGGTACAGTTCTCTGTCCTGCTTCTACTATGTTTCCTTATACTTCCTAAATGCTAACTTTTTCTCCCTAACCTTCCCCGCCACCTCTTTTAAGAACCATAGTGGCATTTTCTTTAATTTTGATTTGTTTATTTGCTTCACACAAAGGCTTGTTGCCTCTTTGATGGCAGTTTTAATGTTTCCTCATTATTGCTCCACCCCTCCTTCATGCCTGTTCACTAGTGCTTTTCTAAGGCACTCTCCCATTTTGACAAATTCAGCCCTCCTGAAGTCCAGTACCCTCACTTTTGTATGGTTTGACTCTGCAGCTGAGTTTATAGTGAACCACACTGTTTGGTGGTCACTTGTTCCCAGATGACTACCCACTTCTAGATCTGAGATCCTCTTACTGTCCCCATTTGAGAGTATGAGGTCTAAGATTGCCCCCTCCCAAGTGGGTTCCAACACTAGCTGTCTGAGGCATGCCACCTGTAGGGCATCGAGAATGGTCCTGCTCTTGGATGTGGCTACAGTAAAGGTGCTCCAGTTAACACCTGGCATATTCAGGTCCCCCACTAACAATAACACCCCTTTTTCTGCCATCCTAAGGATGCCTTCCATCATAACCATGTCCATTCCCTCTCCCTGAGATGGGGGTCTGTATACAACCCCTGTGTGGGCTGTGGTGCCATTTCCAGTATCTAAGGTGACCCACAGTGCCTCCTCTCCTCCCTGTTTACTCTTTTGTTCCATTGCTTTTATCCCTTACCTTACCTGTACATAGAGAACTACTCCTCCCCCTCTTCTACTCTCCCTGTCTGCCTTGTAGGTTGTGTACCCTGGTATGTTAACATCCCAGTCATGAATCTCTGTGTAACATGTTTCTGTGACTGCCACAATATCCAGGTTTCTCTCTTCCATCAAAGTCACAAGCTCTGGGAGCTTGTTGCCAAGACTACGGGAATTGATACTTATTACCCTCCATTTCATGATGGCCTTACCCCTTTTTGCCCCATCCCTGTCCTTACTGCCTTTGTCATTTTCTCTATTTACCCCTACCTTTCTCCATATCAAAGTCTCTAGCTTGGTATTTACCTCACTAAGTACCCTGATTTTTTGGAGGGAATGCTAGGATTTCCCTGCTCCTTTCCTGTGCATCCCCCTTGGCTAGTTTAAATGCTTGCCAATGAAGCATTTAAATCTATCACCTAGGATCCTGGTTCCCCTCCTGGAGAGATGCAGACCATCGTGCCAGTATAGGCTTGCATCACACCAGGTAGACCCCCAGTCCCCAATGAAGCCAAACCCTGAGCTCTGCACCTGTTTTTCAACCACTGATTGAATCCCATGGTGTGGAACACCCTAGCCTTGCCCATACCATAGACAGGTAGCACCTCTAAGAAGGTTACCATGCGTGCTACTTGTCTAAGGTCCCTCTCCAACTCCACAAACTCCTCTTGTACTGTTCTGATCCCTTTCCCAGCCAGGTCATTTGTCCCTAGGTGGACAATGACATCCAGCTCCCTCTCTGTGCAGCTGCTCCCGCGACCCTGAGGATAGTCTACCTGTCCCTCCAAGCCATGGTGCCTGGCAGGCACCTTACCTCCCTCCCTCTCCCCTCCCTCTTCAGGTCTACCCCCTAACAATGGAGTCCCCCACCAAGAGTTGTTTCTTTCCCCTGTGGGGTCCCATTCCACCCTCCTGTGGGTCTCCTTTGTGGAGGTTCCCAACATCCTTCTTGATCTGCACTGTAGGTGCCTATGTAGAGGAACCACACTCTGCCAGAGTGGCATATGAATTGTGGAGAGGTGCAAATGGAGAGTTGTGCCTCTGTTCCACCACCCTCACCCTCCCTGAGCCAACTATGGTCCAACTGCTCCTCATTGTTGGCAAACTCTGAGGCAGCGGTGGTGGCCCTGGTGGTCCCTGGGTGGAAGAGGAGGTCCCCCAAATCCTGGCCAACTCAGCCTCGAGATGAGCAACCTCCACCCTCAGCCCACAGATGTGCCTGCAGATGGGACAACACTGCATCCTCCAGAATGTCTCCCAGAAGACTGCTGCTCCACAGCCGCTGCACTGCATCACTCCCATCATGCCTTATTTCTGGCCCGTTAACTGTTGTTATAAATACTTACTTTCCTCCATTTATTTATATATATATATATATATATATATATATATCCCTACTTACCTACTGCCTCTGTGCCCTTAAAGCTCTTGATCTTCCTGTTCTGAGACAGGAAGTTCCTGTATTGCTCAGTAGTCTCCCTACTTGCTCAGAGTCAGACCTCCAGCAGCTGGGGGGGGATGAAGAGCTACTGTTTTTCTTCTAGGATGGTGAGTCTTTTGTGGATCTGTGTTCACTCCCTTTCTGCTCCCAAACAGGAAAATCCTATGCCTATAAAAGTAGAACTGGCAAAGGGTGGGGGATGGAGTGGAGTGGAGGGGAGGGAAGAAGGGCAATATAGTCCCAGTAGAGAAGTATAGTTCTAACAGCAGCTCCTTCCTCTTGCTGTTCTCTGCCTGTTCTCTTCCAGAAGCTATCTAGGGCAGTTTTTAAATCCTAAACTCCTGGCTTCGTTTTGGTTAAGCCACTCCCCCTAATTTGCTCTTTTGAGAAGCTATTAATGCTTGTTATGTTTCTGCTAGAAAGTAGTACACATAGCTGTTTACTACTAGCTTTTCCTACAAATTGGATGGAGCTGATAATAGAGACATGGGTGTATAGTTTTGTTTGCAGGTGATATTGCCTGTCATAAACACTGGTGTGACGTGCAATTTTCCAGAGTTCTGGTACAGACCGAGTAAAAACCAATAGGTTGTAGACTTCAATAAGCGAACATGACATCACAGAGGTAGCGTCCTTCAGTAATTTGGGCTCTAGTATGTCATTGCCAGCTTGTTTGCTGACATCAGTTTGTGTTAGCAATTTGCAAACTTCACCAGCCTCAATTTGCTTGAAGCAGAAGGTGGGAATTTCCATAGGGGAGTAGCAAGGAAGGTTGATCAGGAGTTTTAGTTCTAAGAGCATTCTGACTTTTGTACACTGTATATGGGAAGATATCAGTGGAGAAATTGTTTAGGTGGTTTGGAATTTTCTCTAGGGTAGAAATACCTGCTCAGTTAATTATGATATCTGGGGATGAACGTTATTTCCAAAAAAAACATTTTTATTTTGCCAAAACAGTTTTGTAGATTGTTTGCTTGCTGGGTAGATATAAACTGACCATTGTTGTTTTCACTAGCTGCTTACACCTGTTTCATAGTATTATATATGGCAGCCAAATATATAATAATTGTGACCTTTTCCATGACCTGTCCCTTTTCTGGAGTAGGACACTTATCTTATTCAAGTACATATAATTCTATGATGGTACATTTAATACTTTCTTGTTTAAAAATTGATTGTTTTTTTGTAGACATCAAGAAAGTGGATTTAAGTAGTTGAGGGCACATGTAATATCTTGGATAAGATTTATCAATGACCCATCAACCATATCCAGATCCGCTGTAAAAGTAGTCAAATTTAACCGTGTGTAGCTTCCATTACTAACTATTTTTGGTGGCACTCTTGGCCTTATCACTGTCCAGATGCAAAAGGCTGGGTGGTGACAACTTATGCCATCTGCCAGGGTGCTGTGGTGCTGGATTTGGTCTGGTCTGTTTTCTAGTGTCTGTGCTATGGCAGTGGGATTTTTTGTTTTTGCATTTAGTCTATATGTGTGTGTGTGTGGGGGGGGGGCAGCAATGTGTTGCTTTAGACAGTTCATCCGGTATTTGTTTTTTTGTTTACTCCTTGCAGCTTTGTCAGTTTATATTAACATAACCCATTAGATGCATTCACCAGTATTGCTGATTTAGTTTTATTCTGATGCAGTAGTGGCATGAATGTTCACTTGTTCCAGTATAGGCCAAGAATGTGTTCCTGTACAGAAATGTTAGAATAAACCAACCACACAGTCTGAGCAAGAAAAACAAAATGTGATTGTGATCATATTGAAAAATTCTAATGTTAGGCATTAGTAACTCCCCACAATCCTACCCTAAGCTACTCAGAGAGCATAACATTCTGCAGTGAGAAAAGTGGAGACTTTGTGTAAGCCTGATCCTATGTGACCATGCATGCTGTTAAGGTACTATGGCCTATTGTGTATCAGAAGTAGTGCTAACTGAAGTTCATTTTGGATGTGGATATTATGAAACTGTCCCATTGCTGAAATTGGAATGGGATGGCTGTTTAATTGTAATTCATTTAAATAACTAAAGTGATTGCCTAATATAAAGGGTTATGCCCATGGTTAGAGGTACAGTGATCTGTGATGTATTTCATGTGCAGTGAAAAATTATTAAATCTGTTTAGTTTTTTTTTAATATTTAATTTAAAACCTAACCCAAAACCCATTTTCTAAGTGCAATTATACTCTCCAGGGTGAATGATATTGGCTATATCCCCCTTCTGGGGGGGCTATAAGGCTCTCCACTTGCAGTATTGAGTCTCAATATGCCTCTGGGTTGGGGATATAGCCCAATAGCCCCCCACTCAGTCATGTATTATTGATGCATGCACATGCACACACACACACACACACACACACACACACACACACACACACACACACACACACATATATGTATACTTATTACTATGAAGTTGATTTACCTTTGCTTTGCCAATGCTTTGCAACACATGAACAAAGGCACATGCTAACTCTTCCTTGTCCTTGACTGATATAGCTGGTTCGAGACCAGTGCACAGATCCATGTAGTGAAAGGTAATGTATTCTGCAAATTCCTTGTACTGTACAATAGGAAGAACCTTAATATTCTGGTATCGGGCTTTAATTCTTATGGAAGGTGTAATAGGCTTCTCTTTGTTAGGTCCAGAATTAATGACTGGGTACCACTTCTCCACATGCTGACGGGAAGTCACTTCAGACAGGGGGATAGTCACACTTCCCACAGATGAAACATCTTTCTTCTTTTTGTCCTCATCTTTAAGAATGTAAACTGTGACTTCCTGCACTGGTGGCAAGTTATCAAACTCAAAGTGCTCCCCCCAGAACAAGTTGTTATTGCTGGTCTTGCTTGTAGTGCGAGCATATAGGGAGCCATCCAAGTGCAGCTCACAGTAATACTTCTTCTTTGGTGTCAGGTCTTTGGCTTCAGTAACCCAGAAACTCAACATATTTTCAGTTCGTTCACAGTTGTCCTAATAAATGTAGAAAAGAGAATTAAAGTTATATATAAGATCTTCATCTCTTCCTTCCTCCATGTTATATGTTCATAAATTTAGTGCTTGTGAAAGAAAGGATAAATGGAATTGAATACTGATGGCCACCCTCTACAGTATCTCTAGTATAAGTAAATTGGGGGTGACTGCTGGGCAACCTTGCCCACACTGTTCTAGCAATGCATCCAAGTAATGATCTAGACTAATTGCACCTAGCAAGATAAAAAGGGTGATTCCGTCTCCCTGGTTGGGCATAATAGGGCCACACTGAGCAAAATTGACAAATAGAGCATAATTATGTGAGGCTGTCATTAGACTGCTGGATACTGTGGACTGGAATGACTTGACACTTGTTTGGCACCAGACATTCATTCCACCCTCAGTTATCTGCTACCCTCAATAACCTGTCAAATCTTGTTTATGCAACATTATTGCTTGTCAGTTGCCCCTTATTATCCACCACCCTCAATCATTTGCTAACGTTTCTTCTCATGAAATGGACAGATAGTTGAGGGTGAACTATATTCCACTCATGGTCTCAGTGTAAATCAAGGTCTACTGTGAAAAAGGCAAAGTTAAAAAATACAACTGTGACTCATCATCTTGGGAATCCTTTTTTTTTTAACTTTCTTTATTCTAACCTGTAAGGCAGGGATTTCTTGTCCCCCTGTCAGCCCTAGTACATGAATCCCTCAGCTCCCCTCTGACCCAGCCTCCACCTCAATTGTAAGATGGGGAGGATCATGGCTTGCCTCATGGAGGGACCTCCCCTGGAGGGGAACAGGGGAGAAGATTGAGATCACATTTGACCCCTTGGCCCAGCTTTGGTCTGACTTTTTTTGGGCTGGGGAGAGTGGAGGTCCATCGAGGGCATCCTTAGTGCTCACTCCAGAGGGATATTTATCCTATGTTTTAACCCCCAGAGGCACAGATGTCTCATGACATCCAGTGTGTGATGGGCACACTCCTGCACCTGCCTGAAGGATGTCCACCATTGCCTCCACCCATTCCAAGCTGTCCGGGGGCTGCAGCACCCCCAGTCTCCACTGGGAGCCACTAGATACCGGGGATCCACAATCCACCCCTCCCCAGTAGAGGAGAGGAGAGCAGTTCTCCAGACACTCAATCCTCTCCTCTCCAGCTGACTCTGAATGACCCAAACTGGCTCCCTAATGTGGGTTGCCGGCATATTGTAAGGAAAGGTGTCCAGTGTTTTAGCCCTCAGTACCACCAGGCCAGCTCTTGGGAATCATTTTAACATTCCATGAAGGAACCTTCCAAGTACCATGTGTATACAGGTGGGAGCTTTACACATGGCCTGATTTTCAAATGAATTGAAATGATGCAAGGGACCTTCCACCCTCCCCAACCCATCAGGCATTGTCCAACCACCCTGCTCCCCCCAGTCTCTGCTCTGATCCTGTGATCAGCACTGCCATCAGCACACCACCATGGCCAGCTTCAGAATGCATTATGCACGTACTGTATACAGTATTCAGTATGTGCACATTGACAGAGCATTATGTAGCTGGTAGTGGTGGTGTTCGGAGGGCAATGCAAGTCGCAGGATCAGAGCAGGGAACAGGGAGAATGAGGTGGTTGGGCAAAGCCTGATAGGCTGGGAGTGTGGGGGTGTCCACAAGAGCACCAAGGATTATTTTTGTAATGTATTTTGGTGAGATCGGGGATTGGGGGAGCTATTGCACAGAGGCACTTTTTCCAACATACTCAGGGAAGATCAGGGATTGGTGGGGTCCATTATGCAACCAAGGATTGTGTTTACATAGTGTCTTGGGGGCATTAGACTATCAAGAATGTCTGCTTATGGTACAGGCACCAGTTTAAAATACATTTTATTTTGGCACATTGCAAGGCACCCCTCTGGATGCCACATCACTGACTCCCATGCCCATCTGTGCCCCTACAACCCCACTGCCTCCTCACATGCTCCTATGCCCCAGAGTTCCTCCTGGCACTGTATTGCTTCACTCCCCACCATCCTGACCCCTCTAGTGTTGCACTGGGTGGTGGTACCATAGCTGCATACCTGTGCCAAATCCCTCAGATGTGGGCAAATCTTTGACACATCTTGCAGTCTGCTACAAAGCAGAAAGTCTGGCACAGGGACCTTACAGATTATAAAATCTGATGCAATGTTCCTGGTGCAACCGGAGTTTGCTGCAACCCTTAGAGCAAAGCAAGTTGCGTTGCTCTAAGGGGTCTTTGAAAATTGGTTCCCATGGTCTTAACTGTAAGGTAGAAAAGTGTGGGCCTGCGATAAGAGCAGAGAGCTTTAAGCCAGTAGTTCCAAGGTATGCTTCTCACCTCTATAATGCACTTCTGGCTCTTAGTGATATTCAGCCAATTAGCTAGTACTGATGGAGCATGCTAACTGGCTGAATATTGGCCCATGTTGGCACAGTGCTAAGTGGATCTGCATTGCGCTAACACAGAGCAAGGCTGTATATGGCCCCCAAGGGATAGCACTAACCAAAACAGGATAGTGCCAGGCTTCCTGTGGGCCATTTTCAGCCTGGGCATGCAAATTAGCTCATTGGGCATACAAAGCACTAAAGGGTCAACTGCATGCCCACTATGGGCTCAGTTGCATGGGCAAAGCAGACCCCTAACACTGCTTTAGGATAGCAGCAGTGACACTGGTCCTGATAGTCTAATGGTCTGCCCATCCTCCTGATTACTCATGATTTTATAGATATCTTTGGTAGTGTAGCAGTCCCATCACTCCTTAATACCCAGGCTATCATATGTATAGATATCCCTGTGAGTGAAGCAGTCACCACACACCCCTGTTCTTCTGTGCTGTGATATGTATAGATATCTGCGGTAGTCTAGTGGTCCCCCATGCCCAATTACAAATGCTGTGTGTTTTAACCACATTAATTTATTTCTGTTTATTTATTTCAAGAATTTTACCAGGAAAGACTTGCTAAGCTGAATAGCTTTTTTCCAGATTTCCTATCCCTGGAAGTGTAGTAGTCCCCTCACCCCCTCTATCAATTGCCAGCCAGCTTAGGTCACCCACACCTCACCTCACGCCAATTGTCCCTCACCAGTAAGATGGGAGAAAAAAGGCAACATGCAAAGCCCTCTGCTCGCCCTCTGCTCACCTCCTTGACCAACTGCTGTCTGACATCCATAGAGCAAAATCATGTAGTATGGTTGCTGTCTGTAACAATCAAATGCTGGCTAGCTGAGGCGGTAGTTGAGGGCTACTCTGGCCACTGCTGTTCTCCTGTGTTACTGGTGAGGCTGATTGGGGTGAGGTGGTTGGGGGTTGGGGCTCTAAATGCGAGGGTTAGGGATTGGCAATAGGTTGAGGGGACATCACAGCATGGATGTTTGTGGGGTGGGAGGACCAGTAGTTACAGGGGTAAGTGGCTGCAGTACAGTCACTCTACCTTTTGTCTAGGGGGTGCAGACTTAGTGCTGCAATGAGACATGGTTTTTGGCATAGGTAAACAGTGCTGCTCTTGCAGCTGTTCAGTGCTGCCACAAACCATTGTACTGTCTATACAGCTGCACCATTAGGCAAGAGAGACTCCTTCATTTGCATAGGTGCAGTGGTATGGTTAGCACTATCACATTGCTGGGTTTGGGCTGTGCTCCAGGGGCCTCTGCATATGGTCCCACCAGGCATGCCAATTCAAACTTAGGTTTTCACTGGTGCTAACCACATTTGTGCTTTCACTACCCTTTGAATATGTGGTCCCTAGTTCTTTACTCCACTAAAACAGGTAGACTATACTGTAGCCCCTGCTCCAACATTATGAGATAGTAGTATAGACTTATTAGGTTACCCTGGATCAATTGTTAACTATAAGAGAATATCATGCAACTGATTTTTAAATATGTTCTGTTACAGCTTTGTGCATCTTTATGGCTTTTTTATTGTTGAAGGAGTACTGGAATTGAACTAAATGAACTGTCATTGATTCCCCTGCCCCACCTATCATACGATATACAAATGGTTAATTTCCATGTTTTGTATCCTGTCAGCCTCCAGAATAATGTCTGACAGAGTCAAATACTGAAAGGGTTAGGAAATAAAAAGGCAGAATCATTTTGGCTGCCTTGTCAAGGTAGTGGCAGTGCCGCTGCTCATCATGATTCCAGGTACTCTGGTTTAGAAACAAGCCAGAATCATGTGATAGGCCAGTGAGAAGAGGAGGACTGAGCATCCCAGTAAACACTTTCAGTCAGAAAGAGGAGGGCAGCCTGCTTCACTACTTACCTTCTACATGGGTAATGACAGACAGAAGTGCAATGGATGATGTTGGATGAGAGGGGGATGTCAGTAGGATCTGCAGCAGTGTGTGTGTGTGTGCACGTGCTTTGAACTATATACTGGTTATGTTGGGGTGAGGAGAAACTGCAGAACAAGAACCCTGGTGCAAACAGGATGACACCCAGATGTACTTGGGCCCAGCTGTGGGCACTACACACTCCAAAGCAATGGGTTTCCAAGGTGGACACTGACCTGAAGGCACTGTTATGGGATAATGGGGTAAATGAGAGAGAGAAACTGAGTTTGGGGTCAGGCATTTGCCCATAGTATCATACTTAGACAAGGCAACTGGCAAGGCAAGGCAATTTATTTGTTAGCTGCCCATCCCAAAGGCTCTGGTGCAATAGAAGCAGCAATTAAAATAAAATAACGGCATAAAGTAAGTACAAAACAAAACAGGAAAGCAGGTAAATTCTACACACAATAAAAACTTGAGTGTAAATCAATATTCAGCTTTAGGATTATATCCTCAAGTTGTCCCAAATGCAAGATTAAAATAAGTCTTTACCTTCCCTTAAAGACTTCTATAGATGCGATACTTGAGGCAGAGAATTCTGCAACAAATGAACACACACACTCAGTGCTCTATTCCCTGAAGATTTAAGGTGGGAACAGGGAACTGCAAGGGGCACCACCTCCGAAGAATAAATGGGACTGAGGGAGTGCAACCAAATCAGGTCTTACAGGTAGCCAGGGTCTAGATTATGCAAGCTTTTGTATATTAACAAACCTACCGAGAGCTGAAGGGCATCTGCACTGGCAGCCAGAGTAGTTTCCGTATAACTAGCATGATATGCCCAGATCTTAAGGTCCCCGCAGTCAGCTGGGCTTCTGAGTTCTGTACAAGCTGCCAGCAACTCATCAACCCCACAGATTGCCAAAGGTACAGAGCATTACAGTAGTCCAATGTTGAGGTGAAAAATGAATGCACCAGTGTCACCAAGTCAGTTGGTTTCAGATAAGATTTCATTCAGGCTATATTACACAGATGTTAAAGGCCACTGTGGATCACAGATGACACCTGATGTTGTAGGGTCAGTCCATTGTCCACAATGATGCCCACATTTCTCACCCTCTCCAGAGCTTATGGTGTAGACCCATTTACCAATGGCAACAGGAAATTATCAATTTTCATTACCATCCACACTCAGTCTGGTTACAACAATAACACCCCTGCTTTTAATGAATTAAGCCTGAGCCAGCTTGAGTGCATCCAGCATTAAATTTTAGCCAGAAATTCATTCAATACTAAGGGTGCTCACCCCGTCTCTGCACAGGACAGGTAAATCTGGGTATCATCTACATAGCAGTTAAAACTCGGACCATACCATCTGATGATCTCTACCAATGGCATCATGTGCACGGTGAGCAACTTTGGGGCTAAAATTAACCCTTGAGGCCCTTCACGGCAGAGGGCAACAGATTGCTAGATGCTACCACCCAATGGTACCTGTTGCATACTGCCAGCCAAGTAGGATTCAGATCACCACACAGTCGTCCCTGTGAGTCCCACATAGTGTCTTAAAAGGCACAACAGCACCCCATGATCTACCATGTCAAACGTTGAAGGGATATTCAGCAATACCAAGCTGGAACACCTGCTGCTCTTTCTTGCAAGGAGACAATCATACTATACTACAGATCATACTATGGATTTGAAGAGCTGAAAGAGGCTGAAGAACATTTGAACAGAACAGCATCCCATTATTTCAGTGGTAATACCTTATGTGTCCTACTTTTTTGTGACTGTATCAATGTTAAACTCCTTTTCTTGTTTACTAATTACTGTCAATGGCATCATGTTCCATACACCCATGATCCTCTGAGTGAACAAAATGCACTTTTCCATTCTAAATTTGTCTTTTTAATTGCAATCGGTGTTCCAGAGTCAATGCATAGTCCTGCTTAAATTCTATATTCAGGTTAACCATAAGTTCTGGGTCACTAATTATATTGTAGAGAAATGAAACATACTCCTTTTTTCTCCGGATATAGAGTGGATGCAGATCTAGTTTTTTATGTTTGCTTGCGCGCATGCGCAAGAAACATCTTGGGACAATACGACTTACTGGAGGTGTGTGCCTGTCCTTGCCAATGCAGTTCTCAGTCTGCAGGGCACGTCACTTGTGTACCAGTGGAGCTGTGAGCTGTGCATGACAGCAGATTCAGAGCACTGGTCTTGGCTTCAAAGAAAAGGTGCGCTGCAATAAGTGCTTGAAACGTGTGCTCTTTACATACATGCTGTGCTATCTCTTCCTTTCATCGGCATGCACCATCATGACACTGAAACCCAGCGGAGTACACACCATTCATGATGACACTGACACCCAGCGAAGTACACATCATTCGTTCTGTGGCTGTAGTGTGCGAGAGAGAAGACAGTGTGAGACACACAGAGTTCCTTTGCGCCCCCCCACTGCATGCATACACACACACACACACACACACACACACACACACACACACACACAGTCTCACTGTCTACTTCCAGTCCTGCCGGCATTGACAGTGGGCCATTACTGTGGTGTGCTTTCACCTAGCAGAGTACACAGAAAAAGAAGGGGCTGTTTCACAGACAGTCAAAGGATGACGTCTGCCACAACTCAATGTGATACTGGTTGTTTAAATACACAGTTTGACTGAAGGCATGTCGTGCCTTACAACATTACATTAAAGTCTACTACTGTCAGTACTTAGTGGGGCAGAAGATGTAATATTTGGATTATCATAGTGAACCAGGTTTGGCATTGAATTAAACCCTGCTGCTGTCTACCAGTTTGTGTTGCCTGCCCCCACCTTTTGTTCACCCAGTGGCACCCGGTCCAAAAAGTGGACTGTCCCAGTGGCTTGTCAGCAATCGCAAATGGCATAATATCTCCCTGATTAATGATCCTAAATATAGGATAACTGAAAGCTAACACTGAGTTTTCCTATTGCCAGTACACAGCAGCTACAAACAGTGCAGTACACTGTAGTGGGTAGAAAACATGTTTGGGAATCAGAGGGCCAACATTCACAACTGTGTTTGGTGGGAAAACTAATTTGTTGCTGTGAAAATTAGTGTCATCTCTATGTATCAAAATGTAATGGGACATCGCATTATGACCCATATTTAGCGTACTGCACTGCTATGCCTAGGTAAAGCTGAATTGTTACACTCTAGTGGTTAGATAACATGCTTGAGAATCATGAACCATAATTATTGTACTGTACTGTGATGCCTAGGTAAAGTTGAATGAACAAAAAGGGCCAAGTCCTGTGTATACATGTACATTTACAATCCAGTACTGACACTATCAGCAAGAGAGGTACCAAGGTATGAGCCATACACACTTTGAGTGATAGTATCTTGGGACTTAAAAATCAAGTGAATGTCCATTGACAGCTAGCCCTCAGAAGCTATGAATTTCCATAACGGTTTGAAAGATAAAATATATATATATATTTGAAGAATCTATTTTACACTAGCTGTCCAGGACAAATTCTGCATACCTTCCCGACTAATGATCCCAAACATAGGATAATTGAATGCTAAAATTGAGTTTTCCTACTGCCAGTGCACAGCAGCTACAAACAGCGCGGTACACTCTAGTGGTTACACTACATGCTTGAGAACCAGATGGCCAACATTCACAACTGTTTGGTGGGCAAAGTAATTTGTTGCTGTGAAAATTAGTATCAACTCTATTTATCGAAATTTAAAGGGGCATTACATTATGACCCATATTTATCCTACTGCACTGGTATGCCTAGATAACCATTGAATCACGCAGTACACTCCAGTGGTTAGATTACACACTTGAGAATTATGAACCATATTTATTCTACTGTACTGAGATGCCTAGGTAAAGCTGAATAAAAAAAAAGACCATGCCCCATGCATACCTGTACATTTACAGTCAACTAATGACAAGAACAGCATGACAGGTACCAAGGCATGAGCCATATATAGCTTAAGTGATACTGTCTTGGCACTTACAATCAAGTGAATATCCACCGACAACTAGCCCTCAGAAGTCATGAATTTCTAAAGCAGTTTGAA
The DNA here is from genome assembly GCA_016271365.2 of Neoceratodus forsteri. Lineage (NCBI taxonomy): Eukaryota > Metazoa > Chordata > Ceratodontiformes > Ceratodontidae > Neoceratodus > Neoceratodus forsteri. Next base: position 22,347,088 of record JADMNL010000035.1, on the reverse strand, counting down.
AGGCGAATAAATAATTTTTTTGCACTGTGTCCAGGACAAATTCTGCTTGTAAAACAAGCAACAAAATATACATATTTCATAACACACCACACACAAATACACATTTCATATATCAAAATGTACACATAGTAATGCTTTACTAAACAATTTATTAAGTACTTTCCTGCGGTGCTTAACATTTTTACAGTACATAATAGAGCTCAAGACCTTACCAGCCCACCAAAGTTCTCCAGCTGTTGCATTCATTAATTTCACAAAAACTCTTGCCTCTTGGATTTCTCCTTTTAATCGGACTTGCAAGGGGGAAATAAAAAGATAGACAGCGCTTCTCTGAGCGCAGTGACTCCAGCATATCCAGTGTGCTACAACCCCCCAACCACAAAGCAACAATGTTTTCATACCTTTTTTAGCCCATGTAAGCATTTATGCAGGTTCGGCTCACCTGTTCTCCTCCTTGCCCATACACTCCGACACCTGGTCCGTGGCCGACCATTGCCGTGCTCTGCCTCCATCGACCCTCTCAGAGTCGCAAGTCCCACAGTAAAAAAACTCCACTTGGGAGACCGAAGCCATCCTTTGCCAAGCCACCACCCCACTGGCAAAGAGCTGCATGTCAAAGCAACTGCCACGACAGGATCTGTCCCAGGACAGCAACAACTCTCAGTAGCCAAGGAGCCAGTAAACACAACTCTACAGACTATAAACTAAATTAACTTGAGTTTCATTCACTAGGTTTTAAATTGTAGAGACAAACAACTGTAGAATGAAACTTAAGCAGGCCACGTCAAACGTGTAGTGGTAGGGAGCGGAGGAGGCATGTCAGACAAGGCTTTGTTTTTTTGGGGGTGCAAATGTTGGTGCTATAACTTTTTAACCAGAGGGAAGTGCATAGAATTTTTAATGCCCCTCAACAGTAGAGCAGATCTACTATTGTATATGTTTGAGGGGAGCTGGGTGTCTGACAGTAGGTACCTGCTCTTTAAAACTAAAAATTGAACAACCCTCTGTTGTCTGTCACTCCATATACAGCTGTATAAATCATTGTTATGATCCTAAATAAAAAACAAAAGGAAAAGAAAACCCAATATTATGCATAGTGCCCCAATAGTGAGTGAGCATCCTGTCTGAAAGGCAATCCATGGCTTTTCCCAATCTTCCGCACATGTGGACAGGCTGGGAACATTCACCCTTAAACAGCACAAGGATACTATGATTACAGATTTACATGACAATATGTTAATTTCATGTTTTCCTCCACATTTATTTTTTACCAGAAAGTGAACTGGGCACAACCCTTTTACAGCCACGACTGACATAAAACAGTGAAATGCAATAACAAATATACAACATTTAGAAAAATTGTAAATATCTCCAAGCACATTTAAAATTTGTGAAACATAACTTCTTCGACAGCTAGCCATGAATAAGTAAGCCATTTACTGTGAACCATGAGTTACAATTTATGACATTATGAAACTGCTCACATATACTTTTACCCCCCCCAGTGCACAGCTGCCCTGTAACATTGGAATTAGCATCAGGATGACATTCCAAGTGCGAACCTCACCCAACATTCTGTGATGGAGCACACATAACAGTTGAAATGTTGAAGGGCCGATGAATTTCAAGACACTGCTATTACAGGACATTCAGTTCTGGAATTGCTGTTATTGCTTAGGTGCCAGGAGAGGTGAGGCCCTGGAGTACATTCCAGTAGCTCCCTAGTGACTACAAAGCATTACGTGTGACTTGGGCAATAGATGAGAATGCTATATAAATGGAAAAATAAAGGGTAAATAAGTGAGACAGACAGTGAGATGGAAACAGCGAACAGCTTCATCTAATCAAATGCCTGTAAGGCATTTGTTACAGAAGAGCTGTTACCTATTTTGATCTGGCTGTCTCTCACTCATACATCCTTTCTTTTTTCCTTTTCATAGCCTGCTTGACAATGGAAACAGTCCAAGACACAATTTTTTGCAGTGTTCTCTGGTTCAGTGTTCACAAATACTTGCAAAACAACATCCCTAATTACTGTACCTGCCAACATTAAGTGTGGTTTCATGCATCGCTGTTCCAATTTTTGTTCTCAAAATTTTCAGATACTTACTATTTCACTGAGTTTATTTACAGCTGCAAGGAAACACAGCACCAGCACCCGAATCCAGTGATCACAGCAGCAATCCATAGCTACCATTTGCACAGATGCAAGAACTTTGCCGGAAAGTAACCAGCATTCTTACTGTTTTGATTTTATAACTAAATTAAAATATTGTCTGACCCAGGGGGCAGTTGTACAAACTTTCCTAAAACTGTGTGAAAGCGATGCTAATAAATTAAGCACTTCATCTGGCCAAACTACTTACTGAAACTTTTGTAGGGAGGAAAGAATGGCACTGACAAACTTGAGGGACAGTATGCACACAACACTTAAACCCATAGATTGGGGGGGGGGTAAGATAGTGGTGTTGAATAAAACAAAGTAGGTCAATGAAATAAAAAGACAAATGGCTGGTATATCATCCTACAGGAAGCTAATAACTAGTTTGGCAACCCATTTCTCTGGTTCTCTGTGACACTGCATGATTCCCAAGTATTATTTCTGGAAATTTTTATAATTAGAAAAAGGGACACTGGGGTAGATATTACATTATATTGGAAACCCACGGATAGCAATAACATTGTGCTAACGAGCTCATGCTACCCTCATCACACCATAAAGGCTACCCCAGAACACCAAATTTTCAACATGGGGTTTTTGGGACCCCTTTTCATGAATGATGTCACTGTCATGGCGTTATTCGGGCCTGAAAGGTGATTTCGCAGTCACTGCGCGGAAATCACCTTCGGGCCTGAATACACCATGACAGTGACATCATTCATGAAAAGGGGTCCCAAAACCCCATGTTGAAAATTCCGGCAAAATCCTAATAATGACTGTTTTGACGAGCATCCAGTGGATTCGTCTGCTCGATCGCGGGCTGCATTAAATTAATAAACTGATTGTCTCTAGGGGTCCAGGTGATTTTCGCCCGATCGTCGGGCTGAAGTAAACAGAAACCCTATTATCCCTGGTAGTCCAGTGACCCCCTCCCCACCCACCCACCCACTGATCCCCACCTCCACGCCTCCCCAGTCAGTGGCAGGCAGCAGCACCTCACCTGCCTGCTGCCTGCTGACTGACACTGCTGGTAGGGCTGTACGCCCAGTGGTCCACAGCATGAGTCAATGGGCATGCAGTCCATACCGTACTACACACTGCAGATATGTGAATGAATCCATTCACATATCTGGGTGGGGTGCTGCCACCCGCCGCTGACAGGAAGGGGGAGCAGGGCGGTGGGGATCAGTGTGTGGGTGGGGGGGTCCACTGGACCACCAAGGATAATAGGTTTATTTTATATTGATTCAGCCCGTGATCAGGCAGACAGGTCCACTGGACCACCAGGGATAGCTGTTTATTTAATTTTAATTCAGCCTGCGATCGGGCGGGCAGTGGTCCACTGAACCACCAGGGATGTAGGACAAATAAATTTATTTACTTAGCCCGCGATCGGGTAAGGGGGGGTACCACCATGGAGGTGCAGCCAGAGCTCGGGTGGCCACCCATAGGTGGCAGCTGCCGTGTTGTGCCCTGCAGTATGGCAGCTCACCTGTGGGTGGCCAGCCGTTGATCCTTTTTTTTTTGGATCAACTTTGTGCAGTGCAAGTAGGGGTTGCACATGCATGGATCAGCACATCCCAGGCTGAATATTGGGCTGTGCAGAGTATGCATGGGCACACACCCCCACCTGAGCCTGCATACATTACTGATGCATTCCAGCACATCGGGATTTGTGCCAGGCGCAATTCCTGTTTGAATATTGCACCAGGGTGCATCAGTGGGTTGCACATGGTGCAACACTGTTGCACCATGCGCAACCCTTTTGAATATCTGGGTCGTAGTGTATTCAGAATAATGAGGCTGACAAATGTATAAGTCGCAATATAGTCTGATTTTACCTGTTGCTAACTGTCTTACTTTCCTCTGTCACTATGTCCTGTGCTAAGACATGTCTGTCCTACTAAAGTTGCACCCCTCCACACTGTCCTTGTATACTTCCTTCAATACATTGTTTAATAGATAAAAAATACATTAATCAAAACAATTACAGTGCATGGCAGCACTTCTGTGATTGTCATTTCTTCCTGACTTACTAATGCTATTCATGTTTTGCACTATGCTAAGACAGAGACCCCCTGTTGTGCTTCAAATGCAGACCTGGAAAGATCCAACAGGAGATAGAAACTCTGTAGCCATAGACTGCCTGCTCTGATAGCATGTCATGAAACGTGCAAAGTATCACTTTCTGCTGCTTTTTAATGCTACAGAGTGCTCTATATAACAATTCTACATATAAGACAAAAAGTATAGCTCTGTTCTCAAACCATATTTACAAACTTAAAAATCCAAAAAGAGAAAAGGAAATCCGTTAACCTAAATCGCAGGGTTGCTCAACCAAAAAAAAAAGCTTCAGCTTCGATGCTTTTTATTAATAAATACTACTGTCAACTGTGTCATTGGTGAGCAAATTCATGGGTGGTCCAATGGTGGGGGGAAAACCCCCCAGGAAAAAAAACAACTTTATGCAGTACTTTAAATAATGCAAAAAGGATTTATTTTCCACAACTTAACTACAAATTTCAATACAGTGCTTACAACAATCAATGTACAGTAATACGAAAGTACTGCCTCCTACCGTACATATGACCCACCCGAGTCCAGTGCACCAAGGCACTACTCACCCCTGCACTTTGCCGCTGTGGCTTCCTGAGGGGTTGCAATTCCATATACTCTTCATTCTTTAATACTCAAAGTGCATGTACAACATAATTAGAAAAACCTAAAATTTAACAACTGCCTTCATCACTTAAATATGCTACATTTATCAGCAAAGTGACCATTACAGCTTATGTTCCATTTATATGTTAATACTTTGTAGGCTGGGCTGGCAGTATAGCCTAGAGGTTAGAGGAACAAGGTGTGAACGATCTTGGTACATCCAGCAGCCCAGACCTGAGTTTGATTCTCACAATCTCCACTTGCATACTGTGTGACTCTGAGCAAGTCACTTAACTGCCCAGTGCTCCCAGATCATCCCTGAAAACAGGCTTTTGTGCCTAGTGGGCCTTACCCAGTTACCAAAGACTAAAATAAAACATAAAGATATGCAATTCAAGAACCTATGCCCTGCTAGAGGTATGAATGGATTGTTTAACACTTTAGGTTCACAATGTGTATATAAAAATATTTATGTGTAACAAGACATCCCATTCAATATAGCCTCCTACAAACATGCAGTACCATGCCATATTAATCCATTTAAATAAGCAACTATGTTTATTCTATTGTTCCTAATTCTACAACAACTACTAAACTCCAAATGCACAGTATAATAGTATAACTGCAACTCAATTCAATTTAATTTACTAATGTCCGTCAGTTACTGGGCTCACCTATAAGAGTCAGACTGCACTCATTATTGATGGTATTTGTTACACACATATATATTTATATACACATTGTGAACCTAAAGTGTATAACAATGTAATCATACATATGGCAGAGCATAGGCTCTTGAATTGCATATAGAAACATAGAAACATAGAAACATAGACTTTGACGGCAGATAAGGACCGCTAGGCCCATCTAGTCTGCCCATTTCCCTACCTATAGGATAGGCCGCCGATCCTAGTTAACCAACAGCCTATTTCTTCCTACCCCCCACAAGAATTGCCTTATGTCTGTCCCATGCATTCTTGAATTCTCCTAATAGTTTTAGGACCCCACAACCTCCTCAGGAAGGCTGTTCCATGCATCCACTACCTCTCTGTGAAATAATACTTCCTCATTGCCCCTGAACCGCCCTCCTTCTATCTTTAAATTGTGTCCCTTGTTCTTGCATCGCTTCTTTTCTGAAAGATGCTACCCTCTTGGACTTTGTTGATTCCACTGAGGTACTTAAAAGTTTCTATCATGTCCCCCCTCTCCCTCCTTTCCTCAAGGGTATACATATTAAGCTCCTTTAGTCTCTCCTCATACGGCTTTTCTTGCAGACCCTGCACCATTTTAGTTGCCCTCCTCTGGACTGCCTCTATCCTGTCTATGTCCTTGCGGATATGGGGTCTCCAGAACTGGACACAGTATTCCAGATGGGGTCTCACCAACTGTCTGCATATGCTGTGAATACATGTAATGTGAACAGTCTATTCTTTTAGAACTTGGAGCAATGTTTAAATGTATTTGCAATATAAATGTTTAACATGTAAATAGAAAATAAACTTAACTGGCCACTTTGTTGACAAATGTACTTGTATTTAAGTGATTAAGGCAGTTGTTAAATGTCAGGATTTTTTATTTCTGTTGCACGTGCGATTTGAGTATGAAAGGATGAATAGTAATTGTTTACTAAACAATTTATTGAATTATTTTCCTGCAGTACTTAACATTTTTACAATATTTACTGATTTACTTAAAGGATTTTCCCTAATTACTGCACAAATCCTTCCACCCTTTGGCTCTTTTGAGAAAGATGAAATGGCTATCATGCAGAGCACCCAAGGTCAAACCACAGTACACTCACTTATGTCTGAACTACTCTATCTTACTAAATGTTTCCTGCTCATGCATTCCTTAAAGAAATGTGCTCTGCCTTTGTATGTAGGACAGCTAAATGTGTTCCCAATTTGTATACCCTTATAATTTTATGTGTATTACTACAATTGTGTTTTATGCCAGGTGAGATGGTTCCCCATCCCGGATGACATCCCATGATGTCTGTATTACATGTAACAAAACCAAAACAACAGAAGCCTGGTGGTGTACTCCCTCCTCACGTACCCTGATGTTGCATATACTGAATGTTGACTATCCTGCCCCCTGCCAGTGCCGATGATGCCATGTCCAAAAACATTGCCATTTTATCCTTTGTCCCTTGTAATACGGTAGCCCGGTCAACCGTGGTCTCTTATTTTGCCCAGCATACACATTTACTGTTGCAACAAACAAAAAAAAATGCAATCTAAATAAAACAAGAAATTACTGTAAAACCAATTGTGACACAGTCATTTACAATTCAAAATTCATGCCCATAGCGACTATTGAATATTGCTATCATGCTAAACCCACATAACTGCCTTCCAGTTTGTATTGCACAAGGTCCCTGATTTGTGGATTTTTCATTCCTTTCTTATTATGTTGCTTATATGCATGTGCAAGAAACATAGTGCCATCATCCGAGTTTTCAGAGGTGTGTCAGCCCGTCTTCCAATGCAGTCAGTGTGTTTGCAGGCGCGGCCCCAGTTCCCCAATCACTGCTGCAGCTGTCTATGACAAGCTGAAAATGCAGTGGCATACAGTTCAAAGGGAGAGCTCTGCTTCAGTGAGCAGAGCTCTCCCCATCTACATGCATGAAAACGCATGTGCGTGCTGATGCATCCCCATGCACCCGCTGTATGGCCGATGGAGGTGCCCAATCCCCGTTGGCTCCAAGTCTACGCCCCCAAAAAGCTTTCCGGTGCGCTGAGAGCCCACCCAGCGTGGCAAGTCTATTTTAGTCGCACAGGGGTGCCCAATCCCCGTCGGCTCCACATCCCCCTGAACAGCTTTTCCTGCTGCCATGCTGGGAGCCCACCCCAGGGTGGCAAACGTCCCATGTTGTCTTTGTTAAAAAAAAAAACAACCTGTGAATAATAAACGGTCCCTCGTAGTCTTCCTGCCCCCCTCCCACAACCCGCACCCACCCACTGCGCACCCTGCCTCCCCATATCCCCCTCACCCCATACTTACCTCCGGAGCTTGGCACGATGATCATTGGTGGACTAGGAACACGTCTGCACTCTTCAAAGCCGACCATGAACTGAGGAAATGCCGGTAAGCTGTATAATGGGATAGATATGTTTTTTTCAACTTTGTTGCATATCTCAGGCATTTTTTGGAATTTTGGCCCCAAATTTTCAACATGGGGTTTTTGAGACCCCTCCTCATGAATTCTTGCACTGTCATGGCATTAATCGGGCCCAAAGGGTGATTTCACGGTCACTGCGCAAAATCACCTTTCGGGACCGATTAACGAAATGACACTGCAGTGTTCATAAGGTGGGCTCTCAAAAAGCAATATGTTGAAAATTTGGTGAAAAAATTCCTAAAAATGACAGTTTTACGAGCGTGCATTGTGCAGTTCCTACGCACGCTCGTAAGTTCGCGAATTTTCAATATTTTCACTCCAGATTTTCAACATTGCCATTTTACCACACCTCCTTATGAGCAGTATAGCTGTCATTTTTCACATCCTGCCCAAAATGTGTTTCTGCCCATGTAGCACACAACGGCGCAGTCGGTGTGCGAAATCAATGTATGGGACACATTAAGAAAATCACAGTGACACTGTTCATGAGCAGAGGTCTTAAAATGGCTGTGTTGAAAATTTGGTGAAAAAATTCCTAAAAATGACTATTTTACGAGTGTGCATTGTGCAGTTCCTATGCACACTCGTAAGTTTGCGAATTTTCAATATTTGCACTCCAATGACTTAGAAATACCTAAACAGCACATAGAAGCAAGCAACATTCGGCATTGACAAATGCTTGTTTTTATTTTCCCCCCAATCTACTGAAAATAGGTCTTACTACTTAATCTCTACAGGGCCCTCCCTTTACCATTGCTACTGCTTCCAAACATACAACCTGTCAAAATGCAGTCTTGAGCTAGTCATAGTAACTGGAACATTCTTCCAGCATTGCCCCTGGCTCCAAGTAATGAAGATTATAACAGATGGTTAGTAGTCCTTTCATTAATGAATTATATAAATGCATTAAAGAATTTTCCTAACCTGAACTGAAGTTTCAGCTCAATACTGAATGCTATATATGTTCCACATGCCTCATTACAGAGACTGTCACTAAACTTGGCTAAATATTTTGCACTGCATCTTTACCAGTTGTGACTTTTGGTAAATACAATAACTAAGCTAGGCAATGCAATCCGCCTTAGCAACTATCCTTATGATGCTCTGTCTTGCATGATTGTTACAGCCCATGACACAAAGGCAACCCCTCCCCCACCACTCAACACCTCTCACTCTCTGCAGGGTGATGATGGCAGTTAGAATTACTGCAATACCTCACTGCCATTCCTATTATGTATCTCTGTCACTCCTGCACTACCAATGCCAATACCAGCAAGCAAACATTCGGCATTGAGAAATACTTGTTTTAACCTGTCTTCATTGCAGAGGTCACTCAGACCTTCAGTGACCATTGTTGCCCTCCACTGTACCTGCTCCATATTATTGATGCCATTAGATATATATGGTGCCCAGAATTGTGAAGCAGCATAAACAGTAGGTTAGGGCACACATATGCTCCATATAATAGAAAGATGATATTCAGATCTCCACTTTTTACATTCCTCCTTATTGACAAACAGAAACGTGTTAGCCCTTTTGACAACCTGTTAGATAATTTCAAGCTGTTCTCAATAATGATGTACAGATATGTGCCCTTCTTCTGTTACTTTTAATAGTTTGCCCTGTAGGTGATGTGCTTGCTGTACATTATGACCAAGCATTTATCCAAATTGAACCTCATTTCCAATTTTGTTGTTTGTACTCCTATTTTGTCAATGTTTGAATTTAAGATCATAAACACCATAGGCTCATGTTCAAAGGTTCGCATCAAGGAGAACATGGTTAGTGCCATTACTAACCTAGATTTGCTGTAGTGCTACAGACGAGGCTATATTCAGACTCCCTATTGCCCAAACAGGTAAGCATCAAGGTGCTACCTGTACTCCTGTGCCTATGCAAATGAGGGGCAATCATTCATACCAGTGCAGCAATATATTCAGAGGTTGCAGTTGTAGTAAATGCCCCTCCCTAAGTGGCACTGTTTACTACAGTTAAAACCACATCTTATGTGGGTAGTAAGCCTGTGCCCCCAACCCCTAAAGGCAGGGTGAGTGTACTGCAGTCACCTACTCCTGTGTCAAAAGGTCCCCCCAACCCCAAATACCCATCCAGCTTTTGCAAAAACAGTCTCTAGTGGTATAGTGGCCCCCTCACCCCCTCGATCACCCATTGTTCTATAAAGAATTCAAGCCCTGGTGGTATAGTGGTTCCCCCCAACCCGAAATGAAGAAAGCAAGCCTTGGGGTAATAGTGGCCTCTTACCCCCAGTCCCCTCTTCTGCTATAAAGAAAGCAAGCCCTGGTAGCATAGTGGCCTCCCTCCGATCACTCACCAATCCCCCCACCTGCCCACTTGCAGAAGACCCCCCACCCTCACTCATATTGCCAGGCCCCATAATAACACATATGTGATCACACTCCATTACTATCAGACAGTGGCCAGTCAATGGGGTGAGAGGAGGGCTGTGCTGGCTGCTGAAGATACAGGGCTTGGTAATTGGGGTAAGGGGTGCAGGAGAGGGGTCCTCAGTGGGTAGGTAGGTGGGGGATTGGAGTGCAGTCATGGGTGGAGGGATCTTTCGTCCACTAGGGCATGCTTTTTTTTTGCATCAGAATGGGCATTTGGAGGTGTGTGGAATCACTATACCACCAGGGATGGCTTTTTATGTTTCCTTGCGTGCATGTGCAAGAAACATATTGCGGCTGCTTGCTTCAGTAGCGAGTTGTGGAGGTGTGGCAGTGTTGTTGCCAATGCCAGCAGTCTATTCTGGGGCTGGTCTACCTGTCTCCAATAGAGGATGATGCTGTGGATGAGAGCAGTTGTGTAGCATGCCACCAACTTGAAAGAAACTGGCCGCTGCAATCAGAGACTGCCTCGCATTGTACAATCAGCTGTTTTGTAGAACAGTCTGGTGCGTGGGTGGTCCTTGCCTGCAGCAGTAAATGTAAAGTAATGGCACAGAGAAAAGCACTGATTTGTAAAAACCGCTGTCCCTGCCCACTTCTGCAGAGGTCTGACACAGAAAAAAACATTTTTCCATACAAATTCTTCTCTGGTGCTAGGCCCCCACCCCTGAACACTTCTGCAGAGGTCTGAGACAGGAAAAAAAAGCATTGTCCCCTAGGAATCCTTCCCTGGTGCTAAACAGCCACCCCCACCCACTTCTGCAGAGGCCTGAGACAGGAAAAAAGCATTGTGTCCTGAGACTCCTTCTCTGGTGCTAAGCCCCCACCCAAGGCTGCTTCTGCGGAGGTCTGACACAGAAAAAAAAAATGTTTCCATTTTTTGCTATGAATCTTTCTCTGGTGCTCAAGTGGAGGTGTAAGTGGCAGTCAACAAAAACAGGAAACAGTTTGTCTACAAGCCACCTTTATAAACATGTAGTAGCATGCGTCAGTGAAAGTAAATAAAATAAATGGGGAAAAAAAAAGCATTTCACCCTACAAATCCCCCCCTTCCATGCTGCTGTAAAGGTCTGGCATAGGCAAAAACATTATGTTTTTACAAATCCACCTATCGTGGTCCTGTAGCAGTTTGAGTGTCTGACAACCAGAAAGAAAGCATTCCCCTACAAGCCCACTTTCCAAACATGCAGGTATTATGTGAATGTAGGGTAATGGCACAGACGAAAGCATTTTCCGCTACAACTCCCCCACCGTGAAGGTCTGACATAGGAAAAAAAGCATTTTCCCACCATACCTCTCAACTGTACCTGATTTTCAGGGATACCCCTGATTTTGCCTCAAAAGTTTCCTCTGTCCCTTGTAAAAGTTGCATTTTTGTGACAGAACAGTGGGGAGTTAAATCACAAAACAAAACAAAACATTAAAGTTATAGACCTGTTCTTCTTCAGAAAATGCATCTTAACACAAATTCCTACATTCTATCAACTTTCTAAGAGGATAGTATCAATTTTTAAGATGTGTCCCTGATTTTGGGTCACTGTCCCTGATTTTTTTAAGCCTTGTCCCTGATTCATGAGGCAAGAGGTTGAGAGGTATGTTTCCCACTGTTTTGTGCGAATCCTTCTCTGCTGTTGCTATGGAGGTGTACAGTAAGCGGCAGACAACAAAAAATAAAGCAGTTTGGTACAAGCTGACCTTCTAGATGTGAAGTAGCCTGTGCTAGTGAAAGTATTAGTGTTAAATTATATATAATACAGTATTACCAGAAAATGACAGTACGAGGTAACATTGGGTAACTTAGTTGTGACTGGCTCTTTAATTCACGTAGGCTTACATCTAATGTCATCGCATAGTATCCAGGGCGCTGCATGGAGAAGGAAGTTCATGTACCAGAAATCTCCCACCAGCTGAACGTATCCTAATGAAATAGTAGCTTTGACAGACACATGGAGGCAGGGAAGGATGTAGCCTACACAGGGATGGCAGGTAAGAATGACACCTCTGTCTAACGGGAAAAGGGACTGGGGAATGGACTCCAGGTATTGCAGAAATCAGTTTAAAGTCTGCTAATGAGAAAGGAAAGGTTTAAAATGTTAGCTCATCCAGATCATTCCTCTTAATTACAGTCCCATGATTAATGGGATAACTGGACGTGCTGTGGAATTTGTGGGTAATTTCTAGTTCAAACAAAAAAGAGCAGAGCTGGGATACTTTTGTTTTTATGACACAGACATGAAACCAACCAAGGATAAGTTTAGAAAGTGATGCTGTTTGTGTGCTACATTAGCCCTGCGCTAATGGGATGACACGGCTTGTTTTGGCACTATGTAAATGTCCTGCACTCGAGACCGATGTTCATGAAATATGTGCGTTACTATTTTTCAAAGTGTAAAAATTTGTGTTGAAGAAACTGGGTGCTGTGACAGGGGCAGGACTTTTATCATATGGAAGGTATAAAAAGGTTCTTTAGAAAGCAAGAGTTCAGTTTTGTGATGGGTTCCTTAACTAAAAATTTAGGTGAACAAGAAATTATGGGGAGCGAAAGATGCACTTTCCTAAAGGTGCAGCTGCTTGGAGGGTTGCTTTAAACAAACATACAAAAGTTTCTTGACTTTTAGTATAAGAATAAATACTGAGCTGTGTGGGTTATGCATTTTTGGAAGCCTGCAGGGTATGACAAAAAAGGCAGGTTTGTAGCTGTTTTGTCTTACTGTAGTAAAGTTACTGTGTGAAGTTTTCCAGCACATTTTAAATATCAGTAGATGCGGTGGTTCATAGAGAAATGTACATCCAGTAGCTGTTTACTAAGTTTTTCATGGTTTGCCTGTAGCATTATGTAATCTATGTCTGTTAGCTATCAGTAGATAGTTATGGATATTGATCTCAAAAGTTAACAGTTCAGCCCTGGGTGTGTGTTTTTAGGTTGTGCTTGAGTACTGTGTAGACTCTGGTTAAAATGTTTTCCTTTTTTTTATCCAATTCTATTTTGTTCGCCTCTCAGGCTCGGAACTCTCTCAGGCTACCTTGCTCGCCTGCATCACTGTACCACCCACTGTGTTGCCCCGCCATCTTCAAAGTCATTACAACTCCCCGGGACACAGGGGGTTACAGCCCTGAGGAGATCGAAGGGGCAGTGGTGGGGAACCAGCATTGGGCATGTGGTGGCGGCACTGGTGGAGCCATCACCTATCTGAAGAGAGGGGCTTTTTCCCTTTTTTCCTTGTGTGTACTTCTCAGCTCCTCCCCACGCATGGTGCATGTCCCCGATGATGCGGCACACATGGGAACCCTGCCTGCATTGGGCCAGGCTGTTTTTACGTGCAGCCCAGTACTCTGCAGTGCTGCCAGAGCACAGGGGGTCCCAGTACCCTCCCCCTTGAAAAGGAGAGCAGCCCAGCAGGCACTCAATTCTTTCCCTCCCACACTGACCCCCGGCACCAGAGTTTGCTCCCGAAGCCGGGTCACCGGAGTGGTGCAAAGTGTGGTGTCCAGCACCTCAACCCTCCGCGACACTGGGCCGGCCCTTGTTTTCCATTTTTTAACAAATAAACCAGGCAGCAAAATGAAGAAATATTATATCCAGCTTATGCATATCACTTTTTATTCAGGTACGGTTAAATGTGGATAATATAGGGGAATGAATGTCATTTTTGGAATAAGAACTTTATTATAAACAGCTGACAATTAGAAATGATTTCCTGTCCTCATTAAACTATCGAGTATCTTGTACTTATTATACTGGTAAGCACTGTTAAGTGCTGCAGTGCTCCATTTCTCTGAGTGCAGTATATGGTTCCACGCAGGTGGCGCTGTCAAAAGGATTATGAGTCAGTAGTGTTTACACTGTTTATCTCCTTACTGTTTTATAACGTTCTGTATGTTTCATGTAATGAAACAGCTAAGAAACTGTGTACATAAGTACGTACATATGAACTTACATAAATACATGTAGGGTGCTGGTATTGCCAAAACTGTTCATTTTTACCAGGATTTTTAGGCATGTGCCAGTGACATGAAAAAGTAAACCAAAAAGAGTTCCAGTCTGTTGCTTAGGTCTCTGCAGGACCAGGTGGAGAAAATGCAGTCATAGTTCTGCGCTGTTTGTGACATACTCTGTGAGCATGAAAATGATTATTAATAGATCTAAAATGTTACTAAGCACTGCAGTTGGCATGCCCACTCAGCAGTAATTCCAGAGTCCACACACCCACAAGTCTTGAAGGTTGCAATGTTACGTAACTACTGGGCTGGGCTCCCAGCATCCCACCCACACTACATGCAGTGTTAATTAACACTGAAGGGGAGACTGGGTGGGCCAAAGGCCCTTGTCTGCCGACATCTATGTAGGTTATTACCTGCCTTGCTGCTTGTATGATGTAAGTCCAGTCTAGCTGGGTGCAGAAAGAATGCGTCTGAAAGTCCCAGTAATCCTACCTCCAAACAACAAAACAGGAAAGGGACCTGGGGGTAATCATATCAGATGACCTTAAGGTTAGCAAGCAATGTGAGAAGGCAGTAGGGAGGGCTGGGGGTATACTGGGATGTATAGGGAGAGGCATCATCAGCAGAAAACAGGAAGTTGTTATCCCTCTGTACAGACAGTTGGTGAGACCCCATCTGGAGTACTGTGTCCAGTTCTGGAGACCCCATCTCTGCAAGGACATAGACAGGATAGAGGCAGTCCAGAGGAGGGCAACTAAAATGGTGCAGGGTCTGCAAGAGAAGCCGTATGAGGAGAGACTAAGGGAGCTTAATATGTATACCCTTGAGGAAAGAAGGGAGAGGGGGGACATGATAGAAACTTTTAAGTACTTCAGTGGAAGCAACAAAGTCCAAGAGGGTAGCATCTTTCAGAAAAAGAGACTTGCAAGAACAAGGGGACACAATTTAAAGATAGAAGGAGGGCGGTTCAGGGGCAATGTGAGGAAGTATTATTTCACAGAGAGGGTAGTGGATGCATGGAACAGCCTTCCTGAGGAGGAGTTATTGGGGTCTAAAACTGTGGGAGAATTCAAGAATGCATGGGACAGACATAAAGCAATTCTTGTGGGGGGTAGGAAGAAATAGGCTGTTGGTTAACTAGGATCTGCGGCCTATCCTATAGGTAGGGAAATGGGCAGACTAGATGGGCCTAGCGGTCCTTATCTGCCGTCAAAGTCTATGTTTCTGTGTTTCTATATTGCCTCGTGCTTTGCATTAGGGCTTAAGAGGCATTGGCCAGATAGCTGGCAAATGGCAGTAAAATGAAGAGAAGTAGCGAAAGAGAGGGAAGTTAATCAAATGAAGTGTGTGTTCTGTTTATCCTGTGTGCTAACAGTTTGTAAATGTCACATTGATAATTGTGCTTGATTTAGTGATGCAATGTTAAGGAGAGAAAGTCTTGTGGGTGGAACTTACAAAACATGGGCTCCCACTTCTCATTATTAAGATTTCATTTTGTGGCTGGAACTGGAACTATAGGAGTTGCCTGGGCTCAAAAGACTTTCATCTCAATGTGAAACATTTCTGCAAAGGCCTACAACTCTCAGTACAAATTTGATTAAAATCTAAATACTCAAATGTTACTTTTAGGCTTGTCACAATAACTCAGCATAATGATATATCATGATATTTCCCCCTGCTGATAATTTATCATGGGGGGGGACAACAATACAGTTATTACACGCTGTTGTACTGTATGGAATAACCAACTTTTTTAAAATTTAGGTGTGTCTGGGACTTTTGCTTAGCACACTGTCAACCTGAGTTTGCGCTTCTAATGCAGCACAACAGAAGTAGAGTATGGCAGGGAAGATGGATGCACTTCTTCCAGGGTCGGGCTGGATGTCGTCCCTCTTGGGAGCAACTTCTAGTGGTGGCATGGTGGATGTGTGCTAGGCAGAGGAGTGATCACATGTTGCCACAAACTTCCCAAGACCACAGCATGAAACCATCATATTGGGAAAGGGAGACAATGGTAAAATTAATGCACCCAACTGGGGCATGCTAGAAGGTATGTTCTGTGCTGTCCCCACCACCATGCCACCTGACCCCTTTGCACACCACTGTTGTGCCCACTGCCACCATCTCTTAACACCCATTCTGCTCTCCTGGCAGCTGTGGAGTGGTGAAAGTGGCAGGGAGGTGCTGAGTGGTGGAGCAGTTGACCACCCAGGAAGCCTTGAGACGAGTGGCTCCAGGTAAATCTGGTGGGCAGTTTAGGCCTTGGGAGCCTGAATGAGTAGGGTGCTGGTGTCAAGGAAGCAATAAAAAAAGGTTGTGAGCCAGTGTCCTTTACTCTAGGGTGCTTCAGCACAATTGAAACAGATCAGAAGCTGTAAAATCATGTTGCAAGCTTTTTGGCATGATACTGACCAGTGGCATCTTCCAGGTGTACACCAAAATTCTCAGTTCCCAGTAACCATCTTATTTTGAACTATCAGATTCTACTTTCCCTTGCAAATTTTTGAAGGTCCCTTCCAAAATTGCTGGAGTCCTAGTCTAGTGAAATACCTTAAGTAGTATGACAGTGTGAGCAAGGAAAGTACAGTGTCTTGTTTTTAAAGTGACATTGTCAACTCCCATAAGCCCAAAGATGTCTCTAGTTTAAAAAGCACAGCACACAATATGATTGATTACATTCTCTAGGGATTGCTAATGGTTCCTTTTTTCTGTTTAAAAGTGAAAACGAGGCTGTCCACCATTCTGGTGTTACCACACACAAGCGTGTTTGTTTACAGTCCTTGATCAACTCCCACTGCAACTGTCCGAGACTTGGGAAAACTCCAACACAGTTTAGTCACTCATGATGCAGAGGGAGTAGAGGAGACTATTGCATCATGACTGGCTGCACTTTTTTGGGATGTTACTAATGGTCTGGAAGTATGCAGCAGGAGCAGATCAAGGATTTGAAACAGAACAAAGCTGGGTATAATTACACCAGTAACATGTATTTGGGTTCTGTAAGAAAGGTCACAGGTAAAACAACCAACAACATCAGTGAATTTTAGAGATAGTAAGCAATCATAAAACGTGGGCTTTGAACTAGAACTAATGTGATATAAAAGGGGTTTACAGTACCCCTTTAAAAGGCAAAAAAAGGATTTCTAGCTGAAAGTAACAATGAGTATGTTTGAGGCTGCTATCTCTGCTCTGGTGAACAGTTTCTTATTCTTGTGGTAAAAACAAACCAACAGAAACTCTTCCTATAGAGGTTAACAGCTTGCAAATGTAGCAGGCGCAAATCCCCAAAGGGGCTCTGAATCATGTTGCCTCTTGTTGCTTGGGCCTGGCAAGTAATGTTCTTCCGATTTTTATTAGTCAAACACAGTTTGCTTACTCTCGATAGACCCAAATTCATACCTCTCAATCTTCCATCACCTAACTGTGTGACAAGATATGTGACAAATGGGCAAAATGTTTGACACATCATCAAAATATACCATTGCAAGTTAAAAACACTGTCATTAACAGTGCACTAATCATGTTTATAATGTTTGCTGATAACTGAGCATTATAGAGTGTTGTGAATTTATCATTTAAGGTCTTGATGGGAAGTGTGGAATACCCACTTTGAGCTTCAGTTCAATTATATCAGCAGTTGAGACATGTTCTGGATATTTTTGATTCAGAACATAATTTTTATTATTTTTTTTTACTGCTGGATGTGCTTTGAATTGACACCCTTTCATTTAATAGTGCTGTTTGACAGCTGGCCCAGCAGCATAGAGGATGGCTGAGGCACTGGTGCAGTACCTTCTGCCGCACCGGCAACTTGGGTTCAGGAACGGACGAGGGTCATTCAGGGGTTGGCTGGGTAAGTGGGGATTGAGCGTCCCAACAAACATCTCTTCTCCCTCGGGGATGGGGGTAGTGTGATCCACTGGTTGTCTGCTACCTGGTGGTGTCCAGGTAGTAGCACAGTCTGGGCGCACAGCAACGACCAATCATGGGCATTTGAGGACGTCTCCAAGTGGCGCTCATCTTTACACTGTCGCACGTGTGGTTGCAAGGGGAAACAAAAACTGGGAAAAAGCCTGTGTACCCCTGTCGCTGTATGTAATGGCCCTTGGGGGACTCCCAGGTCCTGCTCTGTATGGATCCCTGCTGGTGAGACAGCGGGGGAGCAGCAGACAGGATTTGGGGACCCTTGGTATGGGGCCTGATGGCAGGAGTAAGTGGCGGCAGGCAGGCAAACTGCTCTATAGAAAGAAAAGAAATAATGCTATTTCAACCCCCCCAAGTTGCCATGTACATCTTACCTTTGGTTTTGTCATGCCATCAACCTCTCAGCCCTGTCTGACTACCCCCTCCCACAGTGCTGGATGGTGGGAATCCATATGGAGTGGAGCTCAAGTGGGGCTGAAGACCATCATTTAGATGCCACAGTGTGTATACTTCCTTTATCCTTAGTTTGCTCCCATAATCTGTAGTACCTCCCTCCACCAGGGTTGCCATTTGGGGGGGCAGGGGAGAAGTCCCCCCCCCCCACATTGCAGGCCATTGTTGTTTTTATGCTTTTCAGCACCTGGCTTCACTCCCACAGCCCCTTTGACCAGCTGTTGCCCCCCCCGTTGAAAGCCGAAATGGCTCCCCTGCCCTCCACCCTTTGGCGTGAACACAGCAGGCAGAGGGTTCCTAAGGCAAGAGAAGTCCTCCTGGCCCAAAAGCAGGGGGTCACTGAGGTAGTAAAAGCCACTGCTAGCCCTCTTTGTTTGAGGTACATGCACTGCCACATGGCAGCTACCTCACTCTAAACTACTTTCCAGTGTGATGATCCATGCTGGCCCCCGAACACCTTTAATGTTGTTTAATTTACTGCTACAGGTGTTTCTTAGATATTCTGGGCACCTATCAGTGCTTAGTTTGTAGTAGTAGTAAATCCCATTAATCGACAAGTTAATTATCGATAAATGTGACAGACTGTACAACTGCAGATGTTAATTTCAGGGCTCCATGGATATTTACTATCACATACAGAGCTGTCTCTCTCCAGCTGCATCATTATGTCATGTAGCTGTGGCCATCTTAGAGTCAGAACAAAGTGGGACTTTCAGAATGTTTCCTGATGTCATTTTTTTTTTTTGAAAGCTTGGAAAACATAGTTAATTAACAAACTAAAAGATACTGCTCCCCTTGGGCTAAAAGTGTCTGTAACGTTTCCTTAAAAGCACCAGAGCAAAAATATTTGTTTTTATCCTATTCCTGGTAAATCTGTAATGGCATTTGGGACTTTTGGTATCAGTGGGCCTACTCAGTCACAAAATCCAGTAAATAAATTTATCTGACCTCCTGGTTCCCTTTATTCTACTGTGCCACCTCAGGTCAGGTATTTGTATGGTCTTTCTTTGTTTCACATTTATTTGACATCGGTGTATGTGGGTGTGGGAGTCTGTGTTGGAGTGTTGCAGTTGCTTGGGACAAGTTTAAGAATGTGCAGACAGACAACTGGAATAATTGAAGTTTAATTTTTTTCCCTGTGCTCAGAAATTTACTTTGACAACCTACCAAGGGAATATACTAAATACTGTTACGTAACATGTAGCAAGTAACTTGTTTTTAAGATGTTTTGCATTACAGTCTCAGAGGCAGGTACTGCAAATCCTGCCCCCGCCCCCCACACACATATACACATACTTTAAGAATTATATTTGAGAACATTTTTTAACTCACTGACAAGTCTGATTTTCTAAGAACATATAGGTTTTAAAAGCCAATGAGCACACATCAACATTGCTCTGCAGATCCCAGGCTTAGCGTAAAAATCTCACATGATAAAAAAGTGCTGCAGTCTTGCAATGTCATCATGTCAGAAATTTCCCAAACAGCGTTGATGTGCTGTCATTGTGTTTAAAAACCTTTATGTTCTGAAAAGGCAGACTTGTCAGTTACAGATGTTCTCAAATACAGTTTTTGAGGGGCGTGTGTGTGGGGTTTACAGTATATGCTTCTAAGACTAAAATGCAAAATGTTAGTAGGTCTTTAAACAAGGAAAAACAAAGTCCATGTATTTGCCACATCTTGTCTAATGTCCAGTCTTGGCACCATTTTGGTGGTTGAATGGCTATGAAAGGACCTCTGTGAGACAGGCTACCTTGATGTGGTACAGAGGCTTGTCACAATGCAACATTGTAACTGAAAGCCAGTTAAGTCTGACACTGGGGTTTGAAAGGCCGTAATAATGTATGGGACTGTGAGTATGTGTGTTACATCTTTAAATATTTAGAGTATACACCATAGGTAAAATGGCACTTGTGTTGGGTGTGAGGGCATGGACAATGGGGTGGGGAGGGTAGCAGTGTCAGTTTGGTGTACAAATGTAACATTCCTGGCTACAACCCTTATAATCACAATCATCATGACTTTTTAAACACCAAGACAACATGCTAAGTTTCCTTTCTTGCTTTGCTTCCCTGAGGAAAATTTGTTTCCATAGTAATAGGGGATCCTGTTGCAACATGTACTAGGAGTAAAGCATAACTTGCAATTCAAAATACTGCACTGCCCTTGAGCCAGGATTTGGGAGTAATGGGGGGGGGGTCCAGCTATCTGTACTGCACATTGTAGCTTCATAACCTGTAGCTAAACCCTTGCTGTCTGCTGTACTGTGCATCACCTTCCAGGCACTGTAAAAAATGTGTATGTACACTGTCTATGTTTAACAAATAATTCAAGTCAACAGATTAACAAAGAAATCTCATTATTAGGCTCAGTGTGCACATTTTTAAGTTTGCTTGCGTGCATGCACAAGAAACATGTTGTGGCGTCTTGTGGTAGTAGTAGGTTTCAGAGGTGTGGCAGTGTTGTGGCCAATGCCCCCACTGCTTTTTTGGGCTAATCTGCTTGCCACCAATGAATGAGCATGCTGTCTATGACAGCAGTTTTAAAGTATACCACCAACTTGAAAGAAATTTGCCACCACAATCAGGGACCACTCCGTCAGTGCAAGGCATAGCCACCGATACACCTGGCATGACATAGCATGCAGCAGACCAGCGGGGGAGGGGTATCAGGAGCCAGGTGGCATATGTGCAACCTCCCTTTGTTCTGTTTTTTTTCCCCGTTTGTTTTTGGGTTTTTTTTGCATGCTGTCCTGGGGCCATAAAACTTTCCAAACTTACTAGGGTGGGGGATGGGTCTTACCAGTGACGTGCATGCCTGTGGCCTTGCTGACCTAATTGGGATTGTATTCTGCATTCTCAATCAGGTCTGCTTGTGAGGAAAAGAGGCGTAGCTGGCAAGGGGCAAACCAGTCAAGAGCTTCTAGGTGGAAGCCAGGGAAGGAAGCCTTAGCCGCTACTGTGCTGGGAACTGGATTGTCTGTCTCATTTTCTTAGATGCTGTGGTTGTCCTAACAACATGCCCCTCACAAATACAGCCACTGCCATCCTACCTCCTTCACTGACCTCACTTCTGCCCCACAGAACTGAGTAATGACATAAGTAGGAGGGCTGGTTGTAATAGACTTACTATACCCAGCGGCTGGGGCTATGGAGCATGTGATGTATGGAAAGAATAAATGAGAGACAACCATGGCCAGTGGGAACCTATTCTGGACTAGCAGTGAGTCACAGCATCATCCTTCTCATTGTCACATCTGCGAGCCCGATCTGCACCTCCTACCCAACCTCTCGCTGCTGCTGTGACCATGAAGACCTGAAGGGACCACAACGCATCTTGGTACAGAAGATAAGGCGGTGGGAGGGTACTGTATTTGTAATGGTTGACAGTCCTACTGATGGAGCGCTGTACTTTGGCTAATGTGTCTTGCACAACCCTCAGTTCAGTGCTTAAACCCTTTAATTCTTTTTTTTTTACTTGCCCAGCTCCTCGACTTCAGAGGATGCCTCATACCCCCTCCTACTCCATCCACCAGGGCATTCCAAGGCTCCCCCCCCCCAGTTTCATTATGCTTCTTGAGGCCAGGGGTGTATGCAATTTTCCCCATTATTTCTTCCAGTCCCCCTGAGGATGCCAGTGCACAGAACGTTCATCCAGACAGATGGCATGCTGACGCACACCGTTGTCAAGTGCCCACAGCATTCTCCCCTTCCCGGCTCCAGAGAGCCACCTGTGCCCCTAATGCCCATGCTTCCACAGGCATAGGCATGTTGAGTGCTGCAAGCCCCCAACATAACCCACCCCAGGAGGAGGACAGCATCCACTGGGATGCTCAATCCTCCATCCCCCCCGCCATCTGACCCCTGGTGACCCGAGTCCGTTCCCAAACCCAGGCCACCGGCATAGCACAAGGTGTGGCATCCAGCACCTTAACCCTCAGTGCCACTGGGCTGGCAGCTTAAACCCCTTCTGATGGAGAAATTTGGGTTTTGCATTGAGCAGCCTCCCCCCACATTCAAGTGCAACAAGAAGAAAACCAGATTGCATTGATTAATCTATTCTTAGGAAAAAATATTTAATGCTAGCTCTCGTACGTGGAGCTGCACAACCTGATGCTACAATTTGGTGCAGTGAGCAAGCTTTATGCTTTTATTTCCTCTAATTTGTTTTTTAAACATTAGTTCCCATTGTGCTGTGTGGAAAGGAGATAGATGCACATGTATTTTATGATGAAGTGAAAGTCAAAAAGTCTTGGATTTAGAACAGATTGGGTCGCCTTATACCGTTAGTTACTGTGTTGGGATTTTTTATTTTCTTTTTACATGAAGGTTTTTGATTGGTCTTTCTCGTGTTGGTGAAAGTAAAACTTCAACAACTAAAAAACTAGAGCACACATCAAAACCTCAAAAATACAAGGGCACATGTCTATTTCAAAGAAGTGGAGAATTTTATTAATAAAAAAACACACCTGACGCATTTTGGATGGCTCACCACCCTTTCTCAAAGGCTTTCTGAAAGTAAAACTTCTTGGAAAGTTCTGATTCATTAAAATCCAGACAGTTTTTTTTGTTTTCAAAATGTGTGGTGATTAGTAACATTTATGATCTCACATGTTGACAGTCCCCTAAATCATGGCAGTCCGAGAACGGAAAACAGGGTGGACTCAATATCCTTATTATATCTCAAGTTCAAATCTTTTTTTTTTTTTTCTATAAAACCATGTGATTAAAATATGGCGATTGCTGGAGGATTTGCTGCACATATTTACTAGGGATAGCACAGCTGTGATGCGAGTATCTCATTCTTACTGGAGGTCTGCTTTTATTCATTTTTACAAGCTAGGTGGAATGAAGAATAGGGAGGTTAAATTACTTGCTCAGGGTCACACCGCATGCAAATGGTTGTGTGGGATTTTAACCTAGAAATCCTGTTTTCCCACACCTTTGCTGTAACCACTATTGAAGTACGCTGCCTCTTTACATTTATTTTTTTAATTAGTTCAGAATGAAAGAAAATGAGGAGCGCATTTGGTTTATACGAATACACAGAATTTTACTTTTCTTGCATACACTGTGTTCTGCTTTGGCTGTGTGTGCTAGTGTGTGGTTGGGAAAGCCAGTTGGTTTTTGTAAGTGGAAATACTGTGAGGCTGAAACCTGAAGGACCCTTGTGTGAGCATGTGTTGTGTTTTTCAGCACAGCATTTTCCTGTCTTAGAACACAGTATCATAACACTGTGGTGCCAGAAAGACTGACAGGTGTCATGGTTGCGGCTTGGGATCATCGTCCGTAATGCTCATGCCATTTCACCTCCATTCGTGTAGCCACTGACAGGCATCGAGATGTGCCTTGGGGTGTTTGGCCCTAACATTTACCCCATTCTCCTATACTGCACCCATCTCAGCTTATTTCCTTATGGAATGGGGTGAGCATAAGGGCCGAAGGCCCCAAGGCACATCTCGATGCCTGTCAGTGTCTACAGGGTGGGGTGAGGTGGAATGGCGTGACCATTATGGCCGATGGCCCAAAGACACACCCCAACGCCTCTCAATCTCTGCAGGGTGGGGGTGGGGGTTTGCGTTAGTTCAATACTTCACTGTTATTCCTATTATGCATCTCTCTAACTCATGCCATACCAATGCCAATACCAGGAAGCAAACATTCAGCATTGACAAACGTTTGTTTTTTTATGGCAGAATGGGCAATCAGGGGGTGGGGACCTTATACCACCAGGGCTTGCATTCTTTACAGCAGAATGCATGAATGGGGGTTGGGGGGCACTATAGCACCAGGGATTGTTTTCTTTACAGGAGGATGGGCCGTAATGGTCTGTTTCACATACAAGTAAGCTCATTAGGGACATGCTGCTGGTCATTTAGTACCTTACATGTCCAGTGAGCTCATTTGCATGTTTGGGCTGAAAATGGCCCGCAGGAGATCTAGCACTATCTCATTTCAAGCAATGTTATCTCCTCTGCACCATATGCAGCCCTGCTCTTTGTTAGCAAAGTGCAGATCCACTTAGTGCTGCACAACATGACCTGATATACACTTGGTTATTGCCACTCCCATGGTGAGTTCTAACCATCTGAATATTGCGCTGAATCAGTAGTGCGCAATCAAAAATGCAACACAAATGCCTGCACTGTGATTGTACCAGGCTCTAAATTTAGGCCCCATAGCTGGTGCTGTCTCAGTGCTATAACAAGGTTTGAATCCACTCTGGAATGGCTCACAGTTCTCATGATATTCCAAGTAGTTCTGCAGCTGGGCTGCTGTCACCTTCTCAGTTGCCTTCCTTAACAAACTCTGGTCAGAGCCAATATGGTTGTGGAGAACTTTTAGGTGCTGCAAGAGTGTTGAACAGAATATGCTGTGCTCTCGCTGCACAGGAGTCAGCCAAAATACTGCAGTGATTACAGTACTGCACATGCATGATACTCACACATGTGAAGTTTTATTTATTTATTTATTTCAGTTTAGGATTGATACCTTTGAGTCAAGGACTCATTTTCAAAGATTCCGAGTTTGTTAAATGAACAGGTACAGACAACATAACACATAGCACAGCAGTGGATTACAAAATAATGTTACAGAGTTTGCCCCGGAGTCAGCCTTGTGCAACATGGCAGTGCTGACATAACTACATGTAATAACCCAGTCCACTCAGGTTAATAGAATCCCATTAGTACTAGTCTTAGGCAGGTAGGAAAAGGCAGCTGGTGGGGAGGTCATTAGGGGCTTTCTACATAATGATATCATTGTTTACTCAGTTAGCCTGAGAGAAGGATGATTAAGTCATTTAGAACTCTCACAGCAGCATAACCATTTTTGAGTCAGCTGCTCTTGGGGAGCTTAGAGTGTTCATCAGTAAGTTCAAGTGTGGCAGTTAGACTGGCAGGAGGTTTGCCATTGAGGCTCTGTCAAAGAAGTCCTGTTATTTCTCACTCTAGTTTGGTAAAATTTTCAGTTTGCCTGCAGGACTCTTTAGTTTCACTCAAGGGGAGTGAGCGGGAATGCAGTTCTTGTGGATCCAAGAGTCAATCCCCTGAAGTTCACAGCTGCCTTAAGGAAGAAGAATGAGTAGAATCTGACAGTTACCAGAGAAAGAAAAGTGCCTTTTGTTCTTTCCATGACTGTGAGGAAGGAACAACTAGTCTGCAAGTACAGTCTTGGTGACTGTTCTCTGAGGGAGTTGTCTGAGGTATGTGTGCTCTAGATAAGACTAGATCACACACGTCAGGACCCTTTCAACATAACTGTGCTGAATTTTAAGTAGATGTTGGGAGTCTTTATCAATTCATTGGGGATTGGAGACTCATTTAGTGTAACCCTGAATAAATGGCAGAGGCTGTTTGGGGCAAAGGGTAAGGAGTTTGGAGTTTCAGGCAATGCTAAATGGTTCATGGATGGGCACCAGTGTTCCCTGGGCAACAACCATGCACCAGGAGGATTTTAAATTGTGTGGCACACCCACAGATATACACTTTGGAAGAGAGTTAGACAGTTTTTTTGTGGAAAATACTACTGCCTAGCAAAGAGACCTGCCAAAGAGAGTGTGACTGTATTGCAGTGATAAACATTTGGGGGACAAACCTTTCTTTAAGTAAGATCTGTAAATAAAGCCACACTGCAAAATCCGAGTTACTGCTTTGGACATTCCATTTATTGCTTCTAGTACGAACGTTATTGGGGCTCCTCAGCAGTTAGATCTAGCATATGCTGAGCATCCTCTCCCCTGGACATGGTTGTAAATAAAAAGGTCTATTTTAGTATGAACCCCCTCCACCCCATCCTCTAGATAATGAGTCTGGTATACACTCCAACGCTAGGGGTGGTATCATGAGTGTAGCTCTGCCAAAAGAAAATTGGTGGTTCATAGATGGGCACCAGTGTTCCCTGGGCAAGGACCATGTACCAGGAGGATTTTAAAGTGTGTGGCACATCCCACAGATATATACTTTGGAAGAGAGACAGAGATGTTTTTTTGTGGAAAATACTACTGCCTAGCAAAGCGTCCTGCAAAAGACAGTGTGACTGTATTGCAGGGATAAACATTTGGGGACCACCCTTGCTTTAAGTAACATCTGTAATTAAAGCCATACTGCAAAATCCCAGTTACTCTTTTGGACATTCCACTTATTGCTTCTAGTACAAATGTTATTGGGGCTCCTCAGCAGTTATATCTAGCATATGCCTAGCATCCTCTCCGCTGGACATGGTTGTAAATAAAAACGATCATTTTAGTATCTACTCCACCCTCTAGATAATGAGCCTGGAGTACACTTCAACACTAGGGTGGTACCATGAGTGTAGCTCTGCCAAAAAAAAAAAATTATGCCATGTAGTTGTCAGTAATTCTTTTGGGGGGGGTCACAGCTAGCAAAAGGTGGTGTGGGAGTTACAGACACATACACAATACTCGTGCATGCACAGTTTAAGTCTGTGCCACCATGTTGCACATAGCGGCCATCACGTCTGCACTTGTGGAAAGGAAAAGTAGTGTGCCAGGAAGTGGGTATGTTTAAGCAGGCCACAGAGGGGAAGGGCTGCATAAACAGAATCACTGGAAACTATGCTGGAGCACTGGGATAGAACATGAGACAGCAGTCCAGTTACCTACTTCCACAGTGCTCCTTTACAAATCTGATGATGGCATAACATCTGAGGGGCTTGCCCACACAATGGTAAAATTCAGACTCAGGAGGAGACTACTAACAAACTAGAGAGCTGGTCTCAGATTTGTTCATCATCACAGTCACTTTCTCACTTTTTTCTAAGCAGTAATTTCTGGTAAATGTGCCTTAACCATATTGATTTCCGTGCTGGTACACTACTTCTGGTTTTCCCGTGATTGTATTAGGAGAAGGTAGTGGCAGTCTTGAAGTGGTTGCTGCCAGTGGTGGCATGCTCTAAAAAAATTGGTCCCCATGCTTGTCTGCACATTTTATAAGTGGCTTCTTGAGTTAAAGAGGACAGGGATTATTTACTTATATGCAGCTGTTTGAAATGTCTTTATTTATATACATTATATTCATAATAATAATAATAATCTTTATTTATAGTGCGCCTTTCAAAAATCAAGGCGCAGTACATATTTAAAATAAGTTCACAATAAATCATCATGATAAAATCAGTAAAACAAATAAGTTCACAATAAAACATCATGATAAAATCAATAAAACAAATACCATCAATCCATGTCAACACCATCCCCATATGCCTTATTCCATAAAAAAGACTTCAGTGTTTGTTTAAAACCCCCACAGTCATGCACTCTCTAATCCAATGGGGTAGAGAATTCCAGAGGGTCGGCGCCATGAACATAAAAGCCCGGGTGCCAGAAGATTTTAAAACTACCCTCGGAATCTCTAGCAACCCCTCATTGGCCGAGTGGAGCGGTCGCTCCGGGAGGTAAGGAACCAGAAGCTCTTTCAGGTAGTCAGGGCCCAAACTGTGTAGGGCTTTATAAGTCAGTAAACCAACTTTAAAGGTGATCCACCACTGAACCGGCAGCCAGTGTAGTTCCCGCAGCACTGGTGTAATGTGGGAAGAATGAGGAGTCCCCATTAACAACTGGGCTGCGGAGTTCTGCACCAGCTACAAGCGGCGGATGTCAACTCCTGGAAGCCCAAAGTAAAGAGAGTTGCAATAATCCAAACATGAAGTCACAAAGGCGTGGATCAGTGTAGGCAAGTCTCCAGATGGAACAAGGTGCTTGATCCTAGCGATGTTCCTCAGATGGTAAAAGGATAACTTAACGACAGCCAGTACCTCTAAAGGATCCCTATTTTACCTATGCCTGCATAAAAGCTGAAGCTGTCAGTTGTGCTTTGTTTTAGTTTTAGATTTATAGAACTGTTATTTAATACAACAGCAGATTAGGTACATATGGACATATGTTGATACATGGACATATTATGATAACAGTATCTCAGTTACAAGGGGGTCTGGGTTAGGTTTGGGTTTTGAATGTACACATACACTAGTCACTTGTTACAGAATTGCAGATATATCATGTTTAAGATAGTATTAAGTTTGCCTGATCATGAGTAATATGGACTTATTGTACACAGAGTTTAAGAAAAATGTATCTGAACAGTACACTGTGTAAAATTTGATTGACACCACTATATGAAACAGCTGGTAAATGCTTAACTTATAGTAGGACAGGATGCCTTCTGACCTATTTTTTACGTAACACACATATATATATATATATATATATATATTTATAGTTATAAGATGTTTACCATTATTTACTATGTATTGGTTAAAGAGCTACTGACACCTCAAAGACAACTTTGAAAAACATAACAATTAGGTAAAATTCTGCTTGTATTCCATATATAGTCTAGATTTCTCTTCTACATTATTTATTACTGAGAGAATGTGCATGAATACATTATTTATATCCCTTACAGTTACTTTAAAGTTAATCTGCCTCTATAGCTTACTCCCTACTTCAAGTCATAATGCTCTGTTGTGACATCACAATCTGTTGCCATGAGAGTAACTATAATGTTACAAGCAGTGCATTATGACCTCAAGTAGGGAGACAGCAACAGAAGTAGATGAAGTTTTAAGGAGCCAGGAGCCAAAAACCTGTTTTCATGCAGATGACCTCAGCAATAAATAATGGGGAGGAGGTTAAAGAACGAATGTGAAATACAAGCCGAACTTTATCTAAATATTATGTTTTGCTAAAGTTCTTTTAAGGTGTCAGCTGCTCTTTAACCTTATTTTTCCTTGTGTTTTTAATCATTATCATTTATTAATGATAGCACAGACAAACACAGAGAGGGTTTTAAAATGAAACTTCAGTTGATTTATAGCTTGTGTCAGGGAGTGAACTCAAATTTGACCTTGGAATAGTTTTCTTTTGACAGAACTAATTCTGTCTTGGCGAAGTAATTTGTAGAGCTGAGGCTGTTTAGAAGTACAATAGGAGTTATCAAGAGTTATGCTAAACAAATGTAAATCTCTCTAAAAGTATACAACTTACAGATAATAAATCCCTATGAAAGTTGTTCAGGACAACAAGACCTTTCAAATGAGCCTATTCAGTAAGCTGCACCAATTATATTGTTTAAAATATGGTCATCTGATTACCTGAATTTTCATTTTTCATCACACTGTTCACCTTTTGGATGGCTATATTTAAAACAATCTAATGAATTCATATTAGTGACTACCCTCATTTGAAAGGTAATTTTATCCCGAACAACCTTTATGCTAGCTGTATATTGATAACTTGTATACTTTCTGAGATATTTACATTTGTTTGGCATGAGTCCTACTGTGTTCACCCAATGAGAAAAAAATGAGGTTGTTTGGAAGACCATATTTTACAAAATGTAAATAATTCAGATTAGTGACTACCCTCATAAGAAAGGTCTTTTTTCCCTGAACAACTTTCATGCTGGTTATTTTTGTGCACCTTGAATAGTTTTAAAGATATTTAGATTTGCTTGGAAGGTGGGCACATTTGCTCTCAGAGAAAAGCAGCTTGGAGTTCAATCATCAATCAATCATCACTTATTTATAAAATAGCACTATTCCAAAACCATAGCGCTAGTACACAACAATAAAAAGTTCATATAAAAACAACTGCAGCAGCTCAAACAAAATCAGGAAATGCCAAAGTAAATAAGTGAGTTTTAATGCAGATTTAAAGCTCTCCACCATCAGGCACTGTTGAATCCAATGAGGTAGAGAATTCCACAGGGATGGGGCCACACATTCAAATACACAGGCCCCAGATGACTTTAAACGAACCCTGGGAATCTCTAGCAACTCTCGTTGGTGGAGCAAAGTGGCCAGGAGGGGCAATAGGGATGAAGAAGATCTTGCAGGTAACTCAGTCCCTGTCCATGTAGGGCCTTGTAGGTCAGTAAACTGACCTTAAAGGTGGTCTGAATGGGCAGCCAGTGCAGATCACGCAGCACTGGCATGACATGACAGCTTCAAGGTAACACAGTCAACAGCCTAGCTGCTGCATTCTGCACCAGCTGCAAGTGGTGGATATCAACCCCACTGAAGCCCTAGGTACAGGGCATTACAGTAATCAAGGTGTGAGATTACAAAGGCATGAACCAAAGCTGGTAGCTCATTGGACGAAACTAGGTGCTTGATCTGGGCTACATTCTCTAGATGGTAAAAGGCAGTCTTGACAACAGACAACAGCTGATGTTTAAGTGTCAATCCATCATCAAGAATCACACCTAGATCTCACACCTGTTCAGAGGTCATCAGTTGGTGACCACCAAGCCAAAGCCCCAAAGCTCACCCCTCCGACAGCCCCTCTACCCAATGACCCAGGTCCACCACCAAAACCTCAGTCTTGTCTAGATTCAGCCTCAGCCAGCTGGTACTCAACCAATCCCCAGTCTTGGAAAGGCAGTTGTTAAAACTTGAGATAGCTCTCCCCTGATCGGGCACAAAGGACGGGTAGAGCTGAGTATCATCTGCATAGCAGTGAAAACTCAGCTTATACCACCTTACAATGTCTCCCAATGGCAGCATATACACTACGAACAACATGGGGGGCAGTACAGAGCCCTGCGGGACCCCATATGGCAGGAAGACCTTGTCAGAGGAGTAAACCCCACAGACAACTCTCTGAAACCTGCCAGTGAGGAAAGAATGGAACCATCTGAGGACTGTACCAGACAGTCGACAGATTGACCGCTGGTGCTCGACCAACACTCCATGCTCCACAGTGTCAAATGCTGCTGAGAGATCAATAAGAACCAAGATGGAATGTCTCCTCTGATCTCTTGCTATTAGGAGATCATTGAGGACCCGAACAAGGGCTTTCTCGGTAATATGCCATGTTCTGTGTCCAGCATTCTATTTAAACAGAAAGAAGGGAGTATTTCTTTAACTGTTATGGAGATTTGCAGAATGGAAGGAAATAAAGCATTTGGAGGTGTAATATAACTGCAAATGCTAGAAGTTTATTTTGGGCCCTCAGTCCCAAACCCCAGCGCTTCTGTGAATGCCTTTGTGAGGGGGTGTGGCTTACAGAAAGGAAACACGCATTTAAATATCTTAGTCTCCATTACACACACCTGAAGATAATTATACCTGTAAATCAGATGACATTCATATAGAAAAGGAAATCAAATAAAGTAAACATCAACAAGACTGCTGAATATATGTTACTAAACAATATGTTACCAAATATATTCATATACAAAAACCTTTTAACTTACAAAATGGAAGGATACACTGAAAACTCCAAAAAGATGTGTTCCACTGAAACACCTTTTTTTGCTCGCCCACAGTCATAAAAAGAAAGGTTTGATACAGGTCTGCAATTTGCTAGGTCATTATGGTCATCTGGTCCAGAGGTGTTTTTTTCAAGATGTGTATTGCCACGGCCCTTTTCAGTTCATTGTGAAACACCCCCCCCAAAGGGAAACACCTGACAATTTCAGCAATAATTGGAACCAGTGCCCCCCAACAACCTGATTAAGAAAAGTATTTAATGAAACACTTTCGACATTCTAAGAAAATCCTGCCTTCTTTTTTTCACTGCATCCAGATATTGTGTGTATGTACATGTTGTTCACACCTTGTACTATTGCCTTGATCTACTTCAAGCTTGTATGAGCTATTGTTTTATCTGATGCCCTGTATTCAGCATTTGTACCTACTTGTTCTGACTGTATATAATTGTGCTGCTTTGTTTAATTATGTTTATTATGCTCCACTCAGGTCCATCTTGTAAATGAGCATTGCTCAACGATGATAGCCTGAATAAATAAAAATTTTGATTGATTGATTGAAGGGTGATTGGTCATACTATAGATCTTAAATTCATTGCAGCAGATGTTATAGAAACATAGAAGCTGTCAGCAGATAAGGACCTCTTGGCCCACCTAGTCTGCTTTGATGTCCTTACCTGTGGTGCTACTACAGATCCTACTTTATCTCAGAACTTACCCCTCAACCCTATTACTATGGTACACTAGTGTCTATCCCATGCATTCTTGAATCCTGCAACCATTTTAGTACCCACCACCTCTGCTGGGAGGCTGTTCCAGATGTCCACCACCATTTCTGTGAAGAAGTATTTCCTCACATCCACTCTGAACTTCCCCCAGCTTCATATCATGATGTTGTGTCCTTGATCATCTCTTTCTATGTAAAACGCTACCCTCCTGTACATTATAAATACCATTGAGGTATTTGAGGATTTCTATCATAGCGCCCCCTTTCCCTCCTTTCCTCTAGAGGGTATATATTTTATTTATTGAGTCTTTCCTTGTAGGGCTTATAATGCAGGCAATTTCCCATTTGGTTTCCCTATTCTGTACCACCTCCACCCAATCTATGTCTTTCTGGAGATGGGGCCTCCAGTACAGGACACAGTACTGTAGGTGGGGCTGGGGCTGCACCATTGATCTATACATGTATAATACTAGCCTCCTCTTTCTGCTGGTGATACCTATCCCTATGTACCTGAGCATTCTACTAGCTTTTCCTGCTACCATATCACACTGCTTTGCTACTTTCAGCTCATCAGATATGATGACCCCAGGTCCGGTTCCTGTTTTGTGGTAGTCAATACTCCCCACCAATTGGTACATTACCCTTGTGTTTCTGTGCCCTAGTTGCATAATTTTGCACTTTTTGGCATTGAAGTACAGTTTCCAAACCCTTGAACAGTCACCCAGCTTTGCTCAGATCATCCCTCATTTTTTTTCACCCCCTCTGGTGAGTCCACTCTGTTTCAGATTATTGTGTCATCCATAAACAGGCATACTTTCCCTTCCAGCCCTCCTGTAATGTCACTAATAAAGACATTGAAGAGAACTGAGCCCAGCACTAACCCCTGTGGCACCCTGCTGGTTACTGTGCCTTCTTCTGAATGAACCCCATTTACCACAACTCTTTGACTCCTATTTGCTAGCCAACTGCATACCCATTTTACTACTTTTGGATCCACTCCCAGGCAGCCCAGCTTGTTTATCAGTCTTTTGTGTTGAACGGTGTCAAAAGACTTACTGAAATCCAGATAGATCACATCCACTGCCCCTCCATGATCCACTTCCCAGTTCACCCAAAGAACTCAATCAGGTTTGTCTGGCAAGATCTCTCCCCCTCTGAACCCAGGCTGCCTCAGATCCTGTAATCCACTGGTTTGGTGCCCTTATAAAAAAATCAGATGGTATCTCTCTTGAAAAAGTTCAGAGAAAGTTTACAAAATACATCTGTGGACTCAAATCTGAAACATATGAAAACAGATTGAAAACATTAAACCTGATGTCACTCACCACCTGCCATCTTAAAGGTGACCTTATATTTCTTTTTGATGTAATCCAGGACCCTTACCTCATGACTGAATTAGGGCTCGATTTTCACAAATGTTCCCATGATATAAGAGGTCATCTATTACAACTTGCAAGGAAACAATTTAACCACACAAGTTGAAAATATTTGCTTACCCTAAGAACTATTGGACCTTGGAATAAATTATCTTTGGAAATAGTCATTAGCGAAACGAAGAGCATTTTCAAATATCGACTTGACAAATTAATCAACGCAGGTTATAATCTTTCATATTACTCACTGGCTTAGTATAAGAGCACTATGGGCTCTGGCCTCCTAGCTCTTCAACTCACCTTAGTATGAACCCTAGTATGAACTGGTCACAAGGTATTCCCCAGTCCTTTCCTTTAGTAGTGTTTCCATTACTTTGCTCACAATTGAAGTCAGGTTGTCTGTAGTTTTCTGCCTCTCCCGTATTCCATCTTCTGCGAGGTGGGAACACATCCGCCCTCCTTCAGTCCCCTAGAACCTCCCCCTTGTCTAGTGATAGGTTGAAAAGGGCTGTCAGAGGTGCAGTCAGCTCCTCCTTAAGTTCCCTCAGTATGCTAGGGTAAAACCCGGCCAGCCCCATTGCCTTGTCTACCTTCAGTTGTGCTAGTTGCTTGAAACCTCTCTTTTTCATAAAAGAGCTAGTGTCTACATCCCTTCATTTAATGCCCTTTTCCCCAATCTGTGGCCCATCACCTACTCCTTCCTTTGTAAATACTGAACAAAAGTACTTGTTCAGTATGTCTGCCTTTTTCCCATCCTCTTTCACACAACCCTCTCCTTCCCCTTTCATACTTACTATCCCTCTCTTGTGTTTCCTCTTTTTGCTTATATATCTAAAGAATGTTTTATCCCTCTTTTTTGCTGACTTGACAATATTCTGCTCAGTTTTTGCCTTTGCGCTCCTAACTGCTTTCCCTGCATCCCTTTGCATCTCCCTATAACCCTCCCTATCTTCTTCCTTCTGTGTAGACTTGTACCTTTTGAACGCTATCTCCTTTGCCTTTACTTTCTATACTACTTTCTTAGAGAACCATAGTGGTCTCTTTTTTTCTCTTGCCATTTTAAACTTGCCTGACACAGAGGTTTGTTGCCTTCTCTATGGCCTCCTTTATTTCTGCCCACTGTTCCTCTACTCCAGCCAATTTTCCTATTCCTAGTAGGGCTTCCCTGTGGCATTCTCCCATTTTCTTGAAATCTGCCCTTCTGAAGTCAAGGACCCTCATTCTACTGTGGTTTCATTATGTCCCAGTTGTTATACTGAACCCCATAGCGACTTCAGCTACACTGTCCCTGTTTGACTGTACCAGGTCCAGTATTACCCTCCCATGAGTGAGTTCCTTAAATAGTTGCCTAAGGAATGCCCCCTGTCGGGAGTCTAAGATGTCCCTACTTTTAGTTGTTGCTGCAGCTGGGAACCTCCAATCCACATCTCCTAGATTGAAGTCACTTACCAACAATACCTCCCTCTTGTTAACCATCCTCTGTTTTTTTTCCATCATATCTTTATCTACCACCTCCCCCTGTGCTGGAGGTCTGTAGATCACCCCTGTGCAAATAGCTGCCACCTTCCATGTCTCCAAGAAGACCCACGGTACCTCTGCTTCTCCCTGGCCCCCCTGTATTTCTGTGGCTTTTAGATTTTCCTTCACATAAAGAACCACTCCACCCCTTCTACTTTTTCCTAGCCTTTCCCTTCTGAATAGAGCATAAGCTGATATGGCTACATCAGAGTCCTAGTTTTCATGCACCAGGACTCTGAAACTGTGACTATGTCCAGGTTCTCTACTGCCATGGTGGCCTTTATGTCTGCAAACTTGTTGCCCAGACTTCAAGCATTTGAACACATGGCTCTCCAGATTGTACTGCCACCTCCTCTCATTTTGCCATTTTGCCCTCCCCTATTTACTCTGCTATTTTCTGTCCTCTCTCCCCCCTTCCCTCTGCCTCCTGGATTCCTATTTTTATTTGTTCCTTTTGGGGTTTCTCACCCTTGGGGTTCCCACTGCTGACCCTGTAAGCATAATGGGGAGGCAGTTTATGTCTTCCTGCCTTTTTCTGCCTCCCCCACAACTAATTTAAATGCTTCTCAATGTAACATTTAAACTGTTCACTGAGGATCACAGTTCCCTCCAGGATGGATGCAGTCCAACTCCCCTGTACAGGCCTCTATCCCTCCAGGTGGAGCCTCAGTCCCTAATGATTCTGAAACCTTCTTCTTTGCACCATTTCCTCAACCATACATTGAAGTTCCTGGTGCAGAGCCTCTTTTCTTCCCACTTGTCATTGACAGGTATCACCTCTGAGAAAGTAGCAGATTGTGCCACTTGCCTAAGACCCCTCCCCAGTTTCCTGAACTCCTCCTGAATTGTTTCTGGCTCCTCCCTAGTCAAATCTTTAGTCCCCAAGTGGACAACGATATCCAGCTCTCCTTCCCTCCTTGCTTCTCCAGCAATTCCTAGGATCATCATTCCATCTTTTCCAGCCATGGCACCAGAAAGATACCTTACCTCCCTTTTCTCATCCCTACCTGCCCCAAACTAAACCTTACTATTGAGTCTCCCACCAGGATTTGCTTCCTCCTCCTCTGGGGTCCTCTGTTACACTGCTTGGGTCACCACCATGTGTAGGCCCCAGTATTAGGAAGATCACAGTGCCATGTCCAGTAAAATGGCCCTGAAAGGCAACTACAAAACCCCCTCATCTTTTTCAAATGCAATTAACCTTATTGTATGAGTCTCTGCACTAGAGAAATAGAAAGGTTCTTCTAGGAGTTCCAGAATTCCAGTTGTCTTTCTGGCATAGCTGGTAGTGCAATGGAACAGAATTCAAGGCAGTCTGGGTTCAAATCCCAGCTAATACACATATGTCTTTCACTTTTCTGTTTGGGGTCCATATTTATATGCACCTTGCACCATTGTGAATAAAAAAGTGTAACAATCTATCCAGCACTAAGCTGTGCTTTAGAGAAAGAATAAGGTGGTTCTGGGAGTGCCATGTTTCCAGTTGGCTTTGTGGCATAGCTTGCAGATTTAAATCCATCAAATTGCCCAGGAATAAAGCATCTAAACCCTGCCTGTGCTTTAGTCCTTCTCAAATCTTGGACCCACTACTTGATGCCATTGTGCTAATATTCAGAAGAAACAAGCATGCATTTAGTTCAATATACACTCCTGCATGGCAAAAGTAGTATGCATTCAGGCCCATGTTTTGTGACAAACTACTTCATGTTTGAAATATTTGTTACTGTAAATGCCCTAACCTATTAGGCAATGCAGTTTTCAGTACACAAAAGTGCTGTAGTCATAACCCACAGGATGATGACTAAATGCCACAAGATATCTCTTTGGCTCTCTCTTCTTTGAGCAACAGCCTCGATACAGCAGCAGAAACTAAAAACATGTAAAGTAGGGGTTGAGGAAAGTTAGGTTGTTGTGCTTGCAGCAATTAAAATCCAGTCCCCCAATAAGTTCTAGAAGATTCTTATGTACTGTTCATACAGTTGTATTATAGTACTGTTGCAAAGGAAAGGAGTTAGGGTACCCCTAGTCTACCCCTCCTGCTGCATGGTAGTGGCCATAGCCCAGTTGAGGTGCTGACTCACAGGCTGAACTGCTAAACTTTTACCCCAACTTATACAGAGTGTCCTTGAGCTATTCCTTCTCAGAACTCTATCTACTTCTGATATGAATAATGAAGCAGTGTCAGCTTCTAGTACCACAGTGGGTAGGTTATTCCACATGCATTGCTAGCCATTGTCAGAGTGAAGTAAGGATTTTTAGTGTTTACCTTATTTGTTTGTTTATTTATTATCTAAAACATATTTGAACAGGTTAACAAGCAGAACCCAGGAGACGTGTTTCCCGTTGAGACCATGGGGGTGGAAGGGAATAGGATGGTTATAGGGAAAATTGCATTCACATACAAATTCGAAAGGATAGAGTGTATATAGTATGAATAAATGTGTTTACACCAAGACCCATGATTGACTACAGGGTAAAGCACATACAAAGCACAGTGCAGGCAAACTTGAGTTACCATAACAGAGACCAAATCATTTGGAGACAAATAAACATTTTAACACAGAGGATGTTATACAGTCTTACATTCATGGCTGCTATCACTGAGTCTAAGAACAACTGCCAGTGATGGGATCTGGTCTTGTTGACTAACAGGGGTGGGGGGGAATTGAGGAGTGCCTTGGGAAGTCGTGGCAGGATAGCGAAGAGAACTAGTGTGCCTTGATCAACCTCTTATCCATGAAGAAGGTAGGAGATGTGGCAATTTGGATAAGGAGGCAGTTTCATATGCTGAAGAGTCTGTAGCTGATGGCAGCTTGCCACAGATTGTGCCTGTAGTGTGGAATTTGGTGTTAACAGCCTTCCTCTGGTCTGAGTGAGTAGGTAGGCTTTATTGAGGGGATGAAGACATCAGAGAGGTAGCTTGGTGGTTTGCTTGCCCACTACCTGGCAGTCACTAGGGCAGAGTGCAGTGAATGTCTTTCAGTGAAAGGTAGCCACCTAAGTTCTTATACATGAAGCAGTGCTGTGTTAAGGGAGCGCAGGCCAGTGAAAATCTGCACAGAGCATTGAAAAGAGTGGAAAGTTTGGCCAAGGTGGAGGGGTTGGCCCTGGAGTACACAACATCCCTGTAATTCAGCAGGGAAATGATACAGCATGCAACTACCTGTTTTCTGATATGCACAGTAGCTGGTGGCAGCTCTTTGCTCTATAAAGAGTGTCAGGTGTTTCAAAGCACTTAACTACTGCCTGCAATCCATGCCCAGAGTAATAGTGGTGGGCAAGGGGTCATAATGTCACAAGACATTATGCCACATGCAAAAAGTGCACTGCCAATACAGTGTGATTTCTTGCATGTGGCATACTTTTTTTTTCTGGGGACCTACGCAGCTCGCAACCCATTATGGGGGGCTGTGCCCCCAAACTCCCCCAATAAGGATTCTTAACTCAGGGGGGTTAACAGTAAAATCACACAAAGTGCAAAAAACCAAAAGATTTACTTGCATCTGGGACAGGGAATTGAACCTGGTCCCAAATGATCTGTCTGCATTCCCTGCTGCCAGTGGCTCATCTTGTGGAACCACAGCAACTGCTCGGCAGAAGCCCATCCTGGTAGAGTTCTTATCCTCTGCCTGGGACAGCGAGAAGGTGCAGTACTGCACACAGAAGCATTCACGGTATTGTACCCTCTCAATCTAATGTACAGCCGTATTTCGGTTTAGTGTTCATGCCGTACGCTATTAAGCATACAACATATTGGCCCGGTAGGATAGTGGTGCTGGTCCAGGTGAAGGGCTAGGTATGTGTAGGTGCAGACAGAGTCCAGATAGTCTCTTTGGGAGGAACATAGATTCAGCCAGTTGTTTTGGAACCATTTTTATACTGCGTGGAAATCTGTTGCAAGGTCTCCTCAGCGGAGGATATAGGAGGGCCAGATGTGTAGATGACTGTGTCATCAGCATACATGTGAATGCTGTAAGAAGAGAGTGCCAAGGAGAGTTCATTGATGTATACTGTGAAGAGAAGGGGTCCCAAGATAGAGCCTTGAGGGACCCCAGGGATGACCAGGAGGGAGGAAGGAAGACATGTTTCCACCTAACTTAACAGATTGGGTTCAGTTAGTCAGATAGGTAAGTACTGGAGGGAAGACACCTGAGACCACATACTTATCCAATAGAAGATTATAGTCAATGGGGTTGAAGGCCTTAGCAAGGTCAATGGAAATGGCCCCTGTGTCCATGCCCCTGTCCATGTTTGATGGCTGTTGTTAGTGACTCTGAGGAAGCTCAAGGTCAAGTGATTGGATCAAAGCTAGACTGACATAGTGTCAGGAAGCCAGACCTTCAGTAGAAGTTGAAGAGCGGTCTGCTGGCTAACCTCTTGAATACTTTGGAGATGACAGGCAGGACAGATATCGGGCAATTGTTGGTTGGCACATCTGTGGGACCCCTTAATTGATAGGGACTACCAATGCATGCTTCCAGCTGTGGGGGAAGCAGCCAATAAAGCAGAGCTGGTTGATGGCATGGACAACAGAATCAGCTATTGCAGGGGCCCCACTGCTAAGAAATTTAAGGGATGCCATTGGGATCACAGCTGGAGGCTAGATTTAGTACTGAGAGCTCTTTGAAGTCCATCCACCATTTGCAGTTCATGCCAGTAAACAAAAAGGGTAACTAAACCAGCATAAACATTCATAAACATAATATTTTGGCTAAGAAAAATCACTAGAGAATGCAGTTTTTTATATGTTCTGTTTTCCTTTGCATAGCTTAGAACACATTTTAGTGAAGCTAACATGAAATTCTAACTACAGGTCTCAAGAAAAGTAAATGTTATCACTCTAGTTCATATGACCAACAAATATTCCTCAGAACAGAAGTCTGACATCACTGATTGCTAGATGTGATGATACTCAGAATGTTCTACTTACCAAACTTTAACCATTACTTAGTAAAGACAGCAGCACGTCCAACAGTTTACCCATGTCATTTCATAAATTAAATATGGCATTGTCCTAGGAAAAATTTGCCTGATCTTTACTTGTGATCCGTAATCCCTGTGACATCACTCCTGACTTATGAGAAAGGCTGAATTTAAACACGTCTAGGTAATCTCATTCTTTCAGGGTTCAATTGTCGCTACTATAACTAATATCTTTTAGGAGCAACTATGGGCTGCATAAGCCTCCTAGCACCTTCTCCTTCCTTAGTATGATGTCATGGTGTCACAAACTCATTAAATAACAGGTATATTTTATAGAGCCCATGATATATAGACAGACAGACAGACAGACAGACAGACAGACAGACAGACAGATGCAGTAGATGTACTTTAAGTATGGTAGCACCTGTATGTTAAGGTATAGTTGGTGTCAAAAATAGTATTTTGGTGAGCTTATATCTTTGCAATTCTAGCCCCTAGGACTGCAATATTTGCAATACTTATTCCCAGCCCCATGGTCTAAATTGTTGGTATGCTTTGTATAAATAGGTTTAGCAGTTTGAAAGTTATAAATTACTGAAATTACATAAAATGTCCCTTTTAAGTACTTGTTTTGCCTTCAGGTACTATTGAAATTTGACTAGTTTAAATTATGGAATTTACAGGTTCATTAGATGTCTTGCCAGATTAGGGCAATTAGATCATTGTTTGAAAACTTTTTTTAAAAGTTGTAAGAATTAAAAAGTGAAAATTGAGTGCATGTGAGGTACACTAGAAAAATGCTGAACACATGAACAATTTTTCCAGGTTAAAGTTGGGCATGAGCAAATATGTTAAAGATTTAAAAAAAAAACTAGAAAAATCTTAACTCTAAAGATTACTTAGTGTATGGCTCATCAATAAGATGTCTAAGTAGACCTGTAAACAATGAATTACACTTCATATAGTAAGCAGAAAATATTTTGATTGTTCAGTGGGAAATCATCAATATGGATATTAATGACATAACAGATAGTGTATGCAAGGTCCTATGCATGAAGGTATCCCTGGATATTTTGCATGATCCCCTTGCATGGCACAAATACAGCTGACCTAAACCATGACTTACTTCCCCGCAACCCTAGCAGTTGGTGTAGGAAGTGCGTTGGCCCCCTAACACACACCACAGTAGTCCCTGGTGTCTAGTGGTGTCCCCCTCCCTCTCATATCACACTCAAATATCATGTCCCTGGTGTCTAGTGGTGCCCATTTCCCTCCGCTCCCATGCCCATATAGTAAATATCATGTCCCTGGTTTCTAGCAGTGCCCTCCCTTCCTCTGATCACACACCTGTATAGTAAATATCATGTCCCTGCTGTCTAGTAGTCCCTCCTCCACTCACAGTGACAGTTGTCTTGCCACAGTCATGCAGGAAGCAGTTTGTAAGAAGTCCCCCACAGTAAAGCCCTGGCCCGTATGCCACATTGATCTACCCCCAGCCAATTCCTCAGTGGTAGTTAGTGTTCCTCTTCTCCCATCTGCATCACTGACAACCCACTTCCTTTGTACACCTTACCTGACTGTTGGTGCTGTGGTGAAACGACAGCAAGGGACACAGCACACCACACACCAACTCAGGCACCTGACATCTGACAGTAGCAGGGAGTGTGCCTTATTTATAAGGTGAGGCACATCGCCCATGCCTAATAAATGAGCCACTCCCTTTGTTACTGTTAGATGGCAGGTTGCTGAAGTGGTGTGTGGAGGGCTGTTTCACTCATCCTGTATTCTCTATTTCACCAACCGGTCAGGTAAAGGGGACCAGGGGGTTGGATTGTCAGTGAGCAGTTGGAGTGGAACACTAACCACCACTGAGAGATGGTCTGGGGGTGAAGGTCACTGTTTGGGTACAGGGCCAGGGCTTTGTTGCATGGGGGATTTCGTTGTAAATGGCTTCCTGTACGGACGTGGTGGGGACAGCTGTTGCTGTGTGGCAGGACTTGAAAAACCAGGGGCTTTCATCCATATAGAGACTTGGATCAGGTGGGGGGAGGGAGAGCTAGACACCATGGAATAATGCTTACAACATTGGGCATGGGTGCTGGTGGAAGGAGGGACCACTGGTCACCAGGGACATGATATTAACTATACAGGTGTGGACTCTGGGGGGGCACCACTAGACACCAGAGGCATGATATTTACTATATGAGTGTGGGATGGGAGGGAAGGGGGAATCACTAGAAATGAGGGACATGATATTTCTTATACAGGTGTGAGATCGGAGTGAGGGGGCACCAGCAGACACTAAAGACATGATATTTACTATATGGGTGTGGAACTAGAGGGAGGGGGAACCACTAGACACCAGGGAAATGATTTTTACTATATGAGTGTGGGATCGGAGGGAAGAAGACACAACAAGCACCAGGGATAGCTCTCAGGGACCGGGCAATTGGAGATGTGGCTCTGCACAAACCAGACTCACTTCCCATGCAAATGAGTCCATAATGGGCATGAAAATGGTACCTTTCTGCCTTGCATGCTGAATGGGCTCATTTGCATAGGTCCCTTTGAATATCAGACATTTAACGTTGGCACAAGTGATTGTAGTGACCTACCTTGGGAACCATGTCCACAAAGCACTAAATGGCTTAATGCTGAGTCGACATGGCCCTATATTTAGTTGAATAGTGCCAATGTGCTGTTCCACTGAATGTAGCATCTTCAGGTACCTGGGCTATTCAAGAGTGCAGCGCATATTCTGCAGTCTGCTTTGCACATTTTTGAATAGCAGATTCAGAGCCTCTTGGCTTTAAGGTAAGAGTGCAACTCCCATTCTGTGTCAGGAACACTTCTGGCATATACAATATGGTGGCAGCTGGAGATAAATAATAATGACTGCTGGTGCTGTGGTGAAACAACAGCAAGGGACACAGCCCACCACACTCCAACTCAGACACCCAACATCTGACATTAGCAGGGAGTGCTAGATATAGCACCAGGAAATCACACTGAAAAACTAATAGGATTTTGCTGGCATATAGCCTTAAATATCACTAGTTATCTGTTGCTGCTGCTGCATGCATACAGTAACACACTGCAGGTTTTAATTGATTAGTTTAAAGCATGGTCTGATAAACAGAAAGAGAAGTATGAGGAACAATGACTCTTACTGCACATCTCCTCAAGATGCATTCCCAGATGCCTCAGACAATGACTTTCTAAAGAATGAAAA
Organism: Neoceratodus forsteri; assembly: GCA_016271365.2. NCBI lineage: Eukaryota > Metazoa > Chordata > Ceratodontiformes > Ceratodontidae > Neoceratodus > Neoceratodus forsteri. The sequence continues at coordinate 22,303,414 of JADMNL010000035.1, read as the reverse complement.
CAGACGAGATGAGGCTTAATGATCTCTACATAAGAGGTCTTTACCTTGTTGGGCTGAACGGTTCTTCTGAGGTTTTCAATCCATCTATCTCTCTCAGCTGTTGATGAACAGCCAAAGCACCGGCTTCCCTCAGAGTTGATGATCTGCAGGCACAAAGAACAATAACATGCAGCTGAGGTAACTAGGAAAATGACAATGATCTGGATGTGTGGTAACATTTTATTTATTTATTTAATTTAAAATTTGGTAACTGGGAAAGGGACACTGAGCCGAGACTCATTTCCAGGTGTGCCCCGGTAAGAAGGAAAGCAGATACAAAGAAGGAGAGAAAAAATATATACAATATGCCACTTACATATAATTAGAGATGGGAACAGTTGGCAAACTTCACTCTGTGGATTAATCCACAAATTCCACAGAATTTCACGAATTCTGTTTGGTGGTGTTCTGCCACAAAGTGCAGAATTCTTCCTGCGAATTGCAGAATTTCACTGAAATCTGCACTTTGTGTGCTAAATTCTGCAATTCGCTGGTGGAATTCCACCCTTTGCAGTGGAACTTCACCATTTCTTTTTTTCTGAAGGTGTGAAAATCTTCGTGGAGCTCTGCAGAGGCAAATTTTAGCTGCTTTGCAGCAAATTCACCACAATGTTTTTAAATTCAGCCTATCTCTATATGTAATACAATTTGTGAGAACCAATTTACATAAAGTGCAATTTGCACAGATTTCACTAAAAAGACAAAACCAGCAAAACTAAATAGAGTACAGCATCACACAGGCAAAATAGAAGTAATTTACTTGCTAGTACAGGACCAATCAGGGTGAGGAGACTAAGAGTTTGAGGGACAGAAGCAAGTACCACTGGGTGTGGGTCTAAGCAGGCTCTTAAAGGTAGGGAATGAAGTGGTGAGATGAATGGAGGAGTAAACATGATCCTCATCTCTCAGACCTCAGTGAAGGGCCAGAATGTTCATAACTTGAGGGGCAGGTCAGTCAAAATTGTTAGTGCCATTTTTGGACTAAAATGAAAACGAAGTTTATAGGAGAAAATAGATGCCAGTAATCTGATGTGTATGCAATTAACACCAGGAGCATGCAGTGATGTGAAGGAAGAAAGGCTTAAGAATAAAACAGAAAAGTAATCAGTAACAAAAAACAGGATGTGCAGTAACGTGAAATAACTGTATGGCCATGTGTCTAGGTTCCACCACTCAGATAGCTTGTTTGCTCCAAGCCATTTTATAAAACAAGTTACTGAACAAAAGAAGTGACTGCTATGTAGGAAAAATGTCCAGTGAAGTTATCTTAACCAACAGTATCAAAAAGATTATACAAAAGAGCCATGCCAGGAGTAGATGATTAAAACATAGGCTTATGTGTACAAAAAGGCTATGCACTCTCAACCCAAAAATGCCACAAAAGCAATTGTTGTCATGAGCAAATACTTTATTAAGGTGCCATACACAAGTTTAAAAAAGGCTCCTGCCTATGTACAGAACACATTCCGCACACACTGTGCTTTATCAAAGACGCAGGCACTTTCACACATACTCCTTTTATGTTAAGCAAATTAAATAGACAGTACTACGTTAGTTGGTGCAAGTGCTGCGGCCTGAGCTAGTGGTATAAATACTGTATTAATTTAGCATATTAGAGATTTGAAGGCAATCACTTGAATATAGACAGAGAATTAAAATTCCAGGAGTCTGTGTTTCATTGCAGACTTTTGGCAGAAGTACAATAACTTCAGTTATATCCAAAATTAAAAAATTGAAAGCATTTTGGACAATGGAGGCAATTAAAACCTTATAGGTTTAATTTTACGTGTAGGTAATCACCTTTAAATCAGCAATATACAAAATTAATATTTATGGCACTAGATATAGTTTTAAATTAGTGTACATAGTTTTGAATATCATATTTAGTCTGTCACTTCTGCACTTTGCATGGTTCGCTGGGACCTACAGATGTAACAGCAACAAAACAGAAAAACAGGACAGGGGCTGCTGGTGGCAGTATGGGTCAGTACAATAACTAAGCACCAAGGAATCAGCAAGGGAGCTGCAACAAAAATCACAAGTAAGTAATTTATCTCCACATCAACTTATTGCAGTTGAAGAGCAAGTATATAACAGGGGACTCTCCTTTGCCCCCAACAAACCAGCTGATGCTTCCCAAACTCTAAACATTATATATTTATACATTTTTATTTATGCATTATATATAGAATAATACATGGGGTGGTGTGTTTAATGAGATCCCCCCCCCCCCCGGAGTTGTTGGATGCTATATAAACCTCAAGGGGTTTATTTCAGCATCCAATACTGTGGGTGTGTGTAAAATCTCTAGTTAAACACACCACCCCATGTTTTGGTTTATATGATTGCTGGGGACCATTTTCTCACCACAGCAGTTATATAAAATAAAATAGCTGTGGTTTGGTTGGGATGAAGCACTGTCTGAGCTTGGCAGCTGAGCAGCTGCTTGTTTTCGTTTTCATTTTTTTTTCCTGATTAAACCAAGGATCACTTGTTACCGGGAGGAAATCTGATGTGAGGCAAGTTTCTTTTTTTTTTAAATTCACTTACCGCTGATGCGTAGTGATGGTGGGTGGCGGCCAAGTGTCTGGCACTGTATGAGGGGAGAGGCGAGGCAGGTGCATGCATGAAGTGAGGGAAACTCACTGTGTGTTCGCCATTATAACTCACAGGTTATAACGGTGAATTATAATGGGGTTTCCCAACAGGAGAAAACACTCCCCAGTTATTATTTATTCATTATCTGTAGAATTCTACAACAAAAAGTAAAAAATAGGGTATTTAAACTCTTAATCAGTTCCTACAGTCCTTAAATCAGATACCCTTGACCTTGGCCTGTCTGGTCCTCTAAGCAAATTAAATATTTAGGCATCTTTTAATTCCAGAAGCTTAACCTTGAGAATCTGGTATCTATTCTGCAACAAGACCTTCACTGCTGGAAATCCCTACCTCTGACTCTTTGGAGGAGAATCAGTATAGTCAAAATGAATATTCTTCCAAGTATTTTTTACCCCATTAATATGCTTAATGTCTTACTTCCTCATTCCTGGTTTAAAAAAATACATTGTTTAATTTCCAAATTTGTTTTGTTAGGCAAGACTCCCAGGCGTGCTTACAATAAAATAATGGCATCAAAAGAGTTTGGACGCCTCAGGATTCCTCATTTTGGTATAAAGTATTTGGCCAGTCATGCCAGTAAATACTTGAGGTGGTGCTGTCCACAACAGGAAGTCGGATTTTCTGTCTATTTTCCTACCTGGTTGGTTCTAGAGCCGGAGCAGATAGCTAATGCAGGCCTATCTCCTTGGGTCCTGCTGTACACTTACCTTAAATCTTTATCTAATGATCTTCATAAGTATTATCAGCTTGTCTATTCAGGCCCATTCACAACTCTGTGCTTTTCTGAAGTATAAACAGGCATGAAATGTTTCTCAACCTGTTTTTTGGAATGCAAATTTCAAAATTGGGGGAGGGTCCTTATGCCTGCATGGCTACCACAGTTGGTGGATATCAGATTGTGCGACTTGCTCCAACATGAGACTGTACCATAGAATCATAGAAACTGATGTCAGAAAAGGACCCTATGGCCCATCCAGTCTGCCCTTAACCCCCCTAAGAAGACCCCCCTCCTTTACCAGCCTGCCCCCTGGCCGTTAGGCCCATGTATCTATCCCAGGCTCTCTTGAAGCTGTCTACCATATCCACCCCCACCACCCATTCTGGCAGACTGTTCCATGGCCTTACCACCCTCCTGGTAAAGAATTCCCCCTGATGTCTCCTCTAAATCTTCCCCCTCCAGTTTGTAGGTATGCCCTCTAGTGTCTTTGTTCTTACTCATTCTAAGGATGCTGTTGACCCTCAGCTTGTTTATGCCCTTCAAATACTTGAACATCTACACCATATCCCCCCCTCTCTTCTTTCCTCCAGTGTGTACAGGCCCAGAACTTCCAGCATCTCCTCATATGACTTCCCCTGCAGCCCCCTCACCATCCTGATTGCTCTTCTCTGGACCCCTTCCAGCCTGTCCTTGTCCCCATGCCGGTATGGCCTCCAGAACTGGACCGCATATTTCATGCGTGGTCTCAACATGGTTTTGAATAGAGGCAGTATCACCTCCCTCCTCCTGCTTGTGATTCCCCTCCCTATGCATGCTATTATTCTGAGTGCCTTTCCTGCAGCTCTGTCACTCTGACTCTGGATTTTCAGGTTTCAGGTATCAGCTGGACAATAAATTTGTATTCAAAGTGTATCAACTATGTCATGTCATCCTGCAAAGATTTTGGACTACCTTTGGGGACACCAACCTTTTAGAGTTTTGGCAAAGATTACAGAGCCTGGTCTCGTAACCACAGGTGGTTTCAAAACTGCATTCAGCTTTCTTCTCAAAAATGTTCTCAGAATTAGATGGCATCTCTCAATACTGGAATACTCAACTTCCACAATATATTTTTAATTGGCACATGATTTGGAGGGATTTGTACATCTACACATCTCAAGACAAGTTACAGCTTACCCAATTTCAAATCTTGAATAATATGTATTTTACCCCTACTAAATTAATGAAGATGGGTAGAATTCAGTCTCCTTTATGTATGTGGTGTGAACAAGCAGAGAAGACACTTTTTTCATATTTTCTGGGAGTGTTCTAAAGTTGTCCCTTGTGATCTTTAACTTAGACTAAGAATGACCCCTGTTGGGGATACAGGGGGACTTTGTTCCTGATGTTTGTATAGTGGGGGATTGCAGTAATACTGCAGTGAAAGAACATAGATATTTTTTAGCTCTCATTTCTTTGTCTGTTAAAAGGCTGGTACTCCACCATTGGCTCGATACAGTCCCTTTGTCATACAATAAGTGATTGCAGAAGTACCTATTTAATATCCGGGTAGAATGGATGGGTAACCAACTTTCATCCTTTAATAAGAAATGGAGTAAACTGCATTCTCTGTACACTGTGTAAGTAGAATCAGTGTGGCTCCCACCTGGTCTTTCACCCGGTGTTTCTATAAGTTTGGAATGGTTGTCAACATGTGTTCCTCATTTCCCCCCCTTCTGTTAATTTCATATTTTCCACTCTGCCAGGGGAGGAAGAGGCGGGGAGGAGGGATGGGTTGTGGCTGGTGTTGCAGCAAAATGCAATTTTGCTGGCATAATTCTGGCAAAATCATGAATTTCGCCACACAAAATATTTTGTGAAATTCATGCATTTAACCCGTGAATTTTGTAGGTGCAAAATTTCACCAGCAAAACCGTGACTTTTGCCTGCGAAAAGTGGAATTTCACCCATGAGCAGAGGAATTTCACCAGAGAGCAATGAAATTCTGCCAGTTACAGGTGAAATTTTGTATTTCACGAGTGAAATGCATGATTTCATGGTTGAAATATGTGATTTTTCTGGCAGAAGTTTGCATTTCGGACCCACAAAATATTTCAAGAAATGTGCAAATTTTGCTAAATATTTTGTGGAATGAAATTTGCACATTTCACACATCTCTAGTTGTGGGATGTGTTAACTTGAATGAAACAAGCATATTACTCCTGTCCTCTGCAAGCTGCACTGGCTGCCAGTTAGGAGGAGGATTGTCTTCAAGGTAAGGTTTCTTACCTACAAGGCCCTACATGAAAGGGGACCAGTTTATCTGCAAGATCTCCTTGAGCCCCACCACTTGATCCAGTCTCTCCATGCTGCTGAGGGTTGCCTCCTTGGAGTTCCCAGGGCTTGGTTGCAGCATTCTGGGGACCATGCATTCTCAGTTGCTGGGCCTACCCCGTGGAACTCATTATCTAAATATGTAAGGGAGGTACCTTCAGTAGAAACCTTTAAAACAGGTCTAAATACATTTTATTTCAGCAGGCATTTGAATTATACAGTAATTACAAACTAGTTGTTGTTGTTTTATTATAGAAATAGATGCGTTACAGTCACATGTTAACATCCGGTTTGGTAGATCACTCCCTACTTGATGCGGTGAAAGTGCTACTTCCCAAACCAGATAATGATTTGGAAAAGGTGACAAGTTATAGGCTGATTTCCCTTCTTAATTATGATATAAAAATCTTAGCCAAGATACTGGTTACTTGGATTGGTCAAGTTTGGTCTGACCTTCTTGGTCCGGAGCAGGTTGGCTTTATGGCCACCCATTTGTCGTCTGACAATATGGTGTAAATTGGCCCACATCTTCTCCGCAGCCCCGGACTCTGTTATTCAGATGACGTTGGTGTCCCTGGATGCTGTGAAGGCTTCTGACAGAGTCAACTGGCAGTTCTTATTTGTGACTCTTGCAAGATTCGGCTTCCACCCTCAGTTTATTTTCTGGATCCAAGTGTTTTACTTCATCACTAATGCCCGTATTTGTTGCAATGGAGTTCTCTCACCCTTGTTTCCTCTCTTTTCAGGTATGAGACAGGGATGTCCATTATTCCCAGTCTTGTTCAATTTATACTTGGAACCACTTCTTGTTCAGCTTACATTGCATTGGACCTTACTGGGGTACACATTAGGCCTATGGACCTCAAGTTAGCTGCTCACATGGATGACATTATGTTGCATTTATCCCATCCCAAGTTGACCATCCCTAAGGCCTTAACTATTACTAAAGATTATGTTCTTTTATCAAATTATAAACTTAATCTAGAGAAAACTACAGTCATGCCCTTAAAGTCTCGATTTCTTAAAACAGATATCACATCACTTGGTATGACATGGTCCCCTCACTCACGTAAGTATTTAGGAATCTTCATTTCCTTAGTGAGGCAAGGATAATGAAGCTTAACCTCACTTATTTACTATTTAACATCCAACAAGATCTTCAGCATTGGAGGACCCTGCCTCTGTCAATATGGGGTGGAATTAATATTATTAAAATGAATATATTGCCCCATCTATTTATCCACTTCATATATAAAATGTTTGGAGGCTAATCTCCTGGTTTAAAAGAATTCACTCCATCATACTGGACTTCATGAGGCTGGGTAAGCCCCTGAGATGATTTTATTATAAACTGGCAGCCCCTAAATCTCGTGGTGGACATCAGCTTCCACATTTTGGTCCATACTGTTGGGCTAGTCATGCCAGCAAGTACTTGTATTCACTCTCAGTGACTCCTGCTATAGAGTCTTGCCCTTCTTTCCCTTTATGGCTGTCCCTGGGGTATACCCACTGTACCCTGACACCAACACAGTGACCTACATTGCTGTCGATGAAATTGACAGCTTGCTTACAGGTTGCTGTGTTGGTATGCCTGAGACAGGGGCATACCGTTTCTCGGTCTTGAGCCCCCTCCCCGAATCAACTCAGATTGGAGTTGATAATCTAAAGTATGGGGGTGTGGGAGGCAGAACCCCCCACAATGGTGGTTCAGGGACAAAGTCCCCTGATAGAAACACAGGACTGGGAGACATTTGGAAATTCTGTCAACCACAGCTTGTAGTCAACATAACTCCTGATGCTGTGATGCCGGTCAACAAGAGTGTTGTCGAACTGGCATCATAGAGCCTATCCCTGGAACAGGAGCTCATTTGCAAAGCTGGCCTAAATCCCCAAGCTTTGCTGTATGTGACGCCCAAGGAGTTACCTGCCTCCTTGCACTTCACAATAATTGGGGTGTTGGTCAGAGTACACGTACAGTTGTGTTCGGTCTTGAAATACAGTACAGCCATCAAAAGGACCCATCTCAGCCTATCCTCCAGAACGTTCATTTCAAGAGTGGTGGCAAAGTAATTCCTGATGCTTGGCTTCCCTCTTTGGTGTGCCTTGAGGTGTGCGATTTCCTCAGACAAGGGATTTGCCTCTCATCTGTGGAAATCTTGCATCAGTTAGCGCTGCATAACAGATATTTTCAAAGTGTATCAAGTTTGCCACTCTATAATATCGTGGTTTGGTACAGGAAGCCATCTGGTAAACAAGAGTGAGTTTCTGTATTCTTTAGGCTTTTTGGATTCCTGTCAACATTCTGTGTCTAATATCTACGCTGCCTTATACCTTAAAGTCTTTCCCTAGTTAAAAGGTATATTCATACACTGGAGCTCACAGTTCCCACAACTTACCATTAACTGGAGTAAGTTCTGGTGAAACAATTATACTTACATTATGCAAGATCACCTGCATCTTACTCAATTGAATATACTCAATACTTTATACTATACCCCAGTCAAACTAGCTAAGATGCATAGGATTGAATCCCTTATGTGTTCAAGATGTGGAACTTCAGAAAGAATTCAATATCACATTTTTGGGGACTGTCCTAAGGTGACCCCATTGTGGTCAGCTATACAGCAGAAGGCAGATCCCTTATTGGGACTCAATGGGTATTTCTCTCCCGAGATTTGTCTAACTGGAGAATACTCCTGTGCTGATGTCAAAGAGCATAGTCATTATATGGCCATGATATCCTTGATGTTTAAGAAGCTAGTCCTCCGTCATTGGAGAGACACTGAGTCTTTATCTTACACTGAGTGGCTACAGGAGTTCCTCTTTAACCTTAGAGTCAAAAAGATGATTGCTAGCTTACACAACAATCTGCATAGATTTGACAGGGTATGGGGTAAGCAACACACATTGTATGCTTTGTAACTTGGGGTTGGGTGCCCTTCGTAGTTATTCTCCTCATTTTCCCTATTAATTCCACAGCACCTGCTAGCGGTGTTCATGTAGTGTGTGATAATGCTCTGCCATGGGGAGGGAGCGAGGGTTGGTAGGGAGAGGTGTGGGGATTGTTTATGTTTATGTTTTTGTTTCTACCTTGTTATTGTTATCTTGTTGTGTTATTATTTGAAAATCTAATAAAACTTTTTCAATTTTAGAAAAATATAGATAGATGTGTTTTAAATATTACTGGTTTCTTGCTAACTTTTATGATTCTATGATTAAGCAATACTATTATTGTATTGTATGCTATTTGTTATTGTTTTTAATGTACAGCACTCAGAGTCCCCAGAAGGGGGAGCTTTATAAATAAAGCATCTATCTACAGTATCTGTCTGTCTGTCTGTCTCTCTCTCTCTGTCTACTGTATATATCCATCCATCTATCTATCTATCTATCTATCTATCTATCTATCTATCTATCTATCTAACTTGTTATGGTTGTTTTGTTGTATTGCTTGACTATTTCTGTATTTTATAATATTAATAAAGTTTATTCAGTTTAAAAAAAGCTCAGTGCTGGAAACCCAAAGCACTTATGCAGAAACAGTGAGTGCAGAAAATGAGAAACTAGCTTTTCACAAGGAGTCAACACACAACCCAACCCCAAGTCTTACAATTGCCAATTTCTTATGTGAGCAGGATCTAAACACCCCTTTTGACAGTTTCCCGGATTTAAATTGCAACAACCTGACTGCAGAAGAGAGGAAAGCCTTATACAATTTCCAGAACACCACCAAAGACACAGTGACATCATCTGACAAACGGAAAGCGTCATCCTGATGAATAATTCTAATTACATACCAGGGACCAGATATTTAAAACTTTGAGCTGGGTGCAAACTATTTGTGCTTGGTTTGCACTGGGTTTGTGTAGGTCCACTATATTCAAAAGGTCAAATAGTGCAGACAAACTGCATTAGCACCAGGTTAAAGTATAATGTACTGTATGCAAGGGGCCAAAAGAGGGGGCATGTACATGAATATAGGCGCAATGCTATATTTAGTGCATTAACATCACGCAAAGTGTTTTTGATTGACTTAGCGCCATACGCTGAGCAGTGCAAATTACCACCCAGGAAAAGGTAGCCTTAACTCTGGGCAAACCAACTTTCTCAACTTTGTGGCTTTGTGCAGCTTTGCCTGACTTTGCATGACTTTGCGTGACATAGAACCATGTAATTCACAAGTGTGAATTATGGAGTTTGAGAGGTCTGCCAGAGATGGTTTATTGATCCTAACCAGTAAATATTAAACATAGAAAGAAACCAGACATGGAAGAAACATGCTACACATGGATGGCACTTCCTATGTTGCCATCATCTGCCACCAGTTCCAGCCATGCCAGGCATTAAGTGGTGACCCAGCACCCAGTGGACACCATGGCAGTGTGCCCACACAGCACACACCTGCAGACCACCCTGTGGTGGACACCAACAGAATTCAGCACACCCATGTAGTGCTGTGGGCATGTAGGGTGTTGAGGGGGAGTGTGTACAGGTGGCCAGTCTGCACCACATATTGGGTGCTGCCACTAGGCTGGGACAATCCAAGCAGTGCAAATGGTCCAGTGTAGGGAATACCCCAATACCAGTGTGCCCATCTGATGGTATGTGCCCCCCAGCCACACACCACACATCTGTACAGACACCACAGCACACACAGCCAGGCATGTATATGTCACTGTGAGTATCCCATGTCAGTGGTGCAGTGTCTGTGGGTCGCACAACAACATAATTGTAATGTCCACTGTCAGTACACACCTGCAAGATGGGCCTGTCACCTTGTAAAGAGCAGCAGTCATTGATGCCCTACACACCATAGGCACTGCTGTGTCCCTCACACTACTGGCCCCCCTTGTTACTGTAGTGTCTGCTGTGCACTGTACCAGGAACTACAGTTTGACAATTTCATGCAACACCACCACCTGTGCCTGTGCTGTGTTGTCCCCTGGGACACAATATTCTATGCGGTTCTGTACAAATTTAGCCTGCAGCTACCACTATGCCCTTCCAGACTGACCTACAGGTGGAGCTGTGGGACCCTGCAATAGCACTGGGCAAACTGCATTCAAATCAGGACGTAATGAGATGCTAATCTGGATATTTGCCCATAGACTGCCTAAGTAGGCTCATTTGCATGTCACTTTTGAATATAGCAAGTTGTTGCCCCAGGCAAATTTGATAGCACCAGGCAAATGTCTTAGCTCCATGCAAAACCTGTGCAAATGTGTCTGTGTCATGCAAATGTTTTGGAAACATGGTACATTTCTGCAGAATTTCACATGTGCTGGTGCTTGTAGCTTTAATGTATCCACTCCTTTGCTAGCACACATATTGGCCACATAGTTCACTTCTCCCTTCCTTCAAATCGCTGTGCACTGGGCTGTTATGGTGGTTTGCACTTCCTGGTTGCTATTTTCAGAGCTGTCTTATTTCCTGGGCTATTTTTACACTGCACCCCCAGTCCAGTTTGCCCGGCTTCCTTAGCATGCTGTATTCAGCAGGTTTAGCACCAGGACTATGCCTTTTGAATATCGTGGGCTATTGGTTCCAGGCTAATTTAGCTCCGGGGCAAAGTTTGTTTTTTAAATCTGGCACCAGAAGTCTTCAGATAGCTCTCTGATGTCATCTTATTAAATAAACGCCTGGCAGAACAAAATCCCAGACTGAATACTTGGTTAAAATTGCTGAACTAGTTTCCAAATTCAACTTGTTTTCTTTTTTTGTATGACTATACATCAAGGTGATGAGGACTGTAATTGGGGAAACATTTGCCAGCAGCATGGCAAATTTGTGTGTCAGTCTGTAGGAGGAACAATTCAACCAGTGGCACCACTTAGGATGCACACATCATAGCTGACCCTGCTGTATGTGATAGAAACAGAAATCCTTTTTTTTTGACAATCCGTCACAACGGAAATGCTATATTGATGATGTGGTGGCTGCGTGGCATGGTGACAAGGAGAAACTACATGGTTTTGTCCAATACTTAAACTCAACACATCCCCATCTGAGAATTTCATGCAGTTCTGATCCCGAAGTTGTCAACTACTGTACATGGACTTAGACATTTCTCAAGGCAGTGACGACAATGTAAACACTAAAATCTAGTCCAAATCTACACAAATAAATACATTGCTTGAAGCCTAAAGTTGCCATCCATGCCACACATTCACCAACATCTGCAAAGATCAGTTCCTTCATCTTATAATAAACTGTAATCAGGATGAAGAGTTCAAAAAGGGCTGTGCAGACCTAGGAGAAAAATTGTTTGAAGGGGGCTATTCAAGGTGTTACCTGAATACAGGGAACAGTATTCCAGACAACAAGTTAGGGAAACATTAATTTATCAAAACACCAGGCAGCAACAACAGGAGAATAGATTTAATTTTGTGAGCACCTATTCTGCACATGCCAGCCACATTGAAAAATAAGCAAAAAATATTGGCATGTGCTAAGGGGTGACAAAGCTTTAGAAAAGATAAGCCAAGCCAGCCCTGTGGTACTGAGGGCTGAGGTGCTGGCCACCTTACCTCGTGCTATGCCAGTGACCCATGTTCAGAAATGAGCACGGGCTGCCAGTGGTCGGCAGGGGTGGAGAGGGATTGAGCATCTGAGGGACTGCTCTCCTTCTCCTGGAGGGGGGATTTCAGTGGTCAGTGTGCTTCTGGCCCCTGGTGGCAGCTGGGGGACAGAGCACTGATGTTGCAAGACAGCACTGAATGGGGCAGGCACCAGGAGGTGTGCATGCCAATGTGTGCACATTCCCTCCCCAGACGTAATTTCACATCCCACTGTCAAGGGAAGGAAAAATGAGAAAATGGTCCAGGGTTGGCCATATGAGGAAGCCACCCACCGCAGGTCCAGACTCTGAGTGGTGCTCCCTGAACTGGATCATTTTCAAGGTGAATAGTAGCTTGGGGGAGCTCCTCGCCGCTCCACCATGAGGGAAGGGGATAAGCCATGGGGGAAGAGGGGATGCAGCCTGATATCAGGGTGTAGGGCTGGGCAAGTGGCTAGGATGGATGCTGACCTGGGGACCCTGGGGGAAGAAACAGAATACACAAAAAAGAAAAGATAAGCCAAGTACCACCATGTATGGCATATTATAGACCAACAACAACCAAAGACAGGGTAGCTCACAGCAGGCAACAGGTCAACTGGCAACACTCTTGGCTACATAACCTTAGTAAAGGCTGCCATCAGTATAAACAGTGTAGAAAATACAGTCAGATCTCCCAGGTTTCTAACCCCACAAAATGAAAGGAACTTCTCAATATGAGAGACAATAAATGGTGACACTATTGGCATCATTTATCTTGTGATTTGTACTTATGTTGCTTACTATGTAGGCAAAACAATCAGACAGTTGACTCTGCCGCAAAAGTGGGGTCCACAGTTACAGCTGCAAGGGAGTTGAGAAAGGCACTCTGCAACCCTTTTTGCCACCCACCCACTGCCATTCACCAATAGAGAGCCCCTAAGACCAAGGAGTGCCCCTTACAGAGCCATACCTCCCTACAGGACAAGACTAATCAGAGCAGTGAATTTTGTGGGTGAAGGCAGAGTTTGGCAAGCCTGCCAAAAATTCAAAAGATGCTGCAGCTTTGTTGTCACTCTTCCACATAAGGTGGGGTCACTGGTGGTGCTGCAAGAGGGTTGAGAAGGAACTCTGCAACCTTGTTGCCCACCGCCACTGCTGATTGCTGCTGGAGAGCCCCTGAGACCCATGGGAGACCCTCACAGGACTACTCCTCCCCACAGGACAGCACCAATCAAAGTAAGTAATTTTGTGGGTGTAGGCGAAGTTTGGTAATCCCACCAAAATTCAAAAGACACTGTAGCTTTTGTTTGCACTCTGCTGCAAAAGCCAAGACCACCATCAGAGCTGCAAGAGGGTCTAGAAGGCATTCTGCAACCCTGTTGCTCACCCATCACCATTAGTTACTGCTGGAGAGTCTCTGAAACCCATGGGAGATCTTTACAGAGCAGTGCATCCCCACAGGACAGCACCAATCAGAGCAGGGAATTTTGCTGGTTCAGGAGGAGTTTGTTGAGCTTGCCAAAATTCAAAAGATGCTGTGGCTTTTGTTGTCACTCTGCCACACACGGTGGAACCACCATTCGAGCTCCAAGGGGGTTTAGACGAACACCCTGCAACGTTGTTGCCCACCCCCACTGCTGATTACTGCTAGAGAGACCCTGAGACCTGTGGGAGCCCCTCACAGAGCCATGCCTCACCAGAGAACAGCACTAATCAGAGCTAGAAATTTGGCAGGTGTGGGCAGAGTTTGGCAAGCATGACAAAATTCAAAAGACACTGCAGCTTTTGTTTTTGCTCTATGGTATAAACTGTGATCATCGGTGGACCATCAAAGGGTCAAGAAGGGCACTCTGCAAATCTGTTGCCAACTCTCCACCACTGATCACCAATGGAGAGCCCCAGAGACCCACAAGATACCCTCAGAGCACCATACCTCTCCACAGGAGAGCATCAACCAGAGTCCAGCACTCCCCTCATCACAGGCTGCCCTCTTAATGGTTCTCCATGCTGCAGTCCTCTGCACGAAGGATGGTAGTGCAAAGGGCATCTACTCTGGACATCATCCATGGTGATGGCCATCAGCTGGACATGCTGCTCATCACAGAAAGTGGGTTTATCTGAACATTTTGACTTTGAACTCATGGTAATTGTATTTGCCATCTGCATTCCATCAGGTCTCTGAAAAACTGTGCTTTCATTCAGCATTATTAATCCATGGTTGCCATTGGGAGTGTGCTACAGCAGTAATGTACGCACCATCGGGATCGTGCTCAGGTGTGAACTCAAAAAGCCCTCCACTCAGTCCTGTCTGTGCAGCATTCTTTCTCATCCACCCGCCCTGCATACCTCATGGACTGGAGCGGTCACTGTACCTGCTCTGGTACCAAAGTGGTGCAAAACTCAGCCATCGGTACTCAATGTGGGAAATTTCTGCTGCAAGACAGCTGGGGTGAGTAGCGGAGTGGCATGGGTATCAGCAGTAGTTGGGGAGAGAGAGATTGGGACCGGAGTCCCATGTAGAGAGTATATGGCAAGAGAGCTAGAGTGAGCAGCGGAGTGGCAGTGGTATTGGCAGCAGTTGGGGAGAGACATGGGGAGTGGAGAGGTCTGGAGCAAGCTCAACAAGCCCACCACTCAGTCCTCTCTGTGCAGTGTTCCTTTCCACCCACCCACCCTGCAGACCTCAGGGACTGGAGCAGTCAGTGTACCTGCTCTGGTACCAAAGTGCAAAACACAGCTGTTGATACTCAATATCTGAAATTTCTGCTGCAACACAGGTAGATTGAGTGGTGGAGTGGCATGGCTACTGGCACCAGTTGGGGAGAAAGAAGAGGACTGGAGTCCACTGTACAGAGTATATAGCAATAGAGCTATAGTAAGTGACAAAGTGGCGGGGGTATCGGAAACAGTTGTGGAGAGACACAAGGAGTGGAGCAGTCAGTACACTGCAATCCAAAAATGTGAAGAACATTTAGCACATCAGAGTAACATACAGAAAAAGCAAAATAATGTACCTCCATTGATAAAGACAGTGCTCTGTGAAATAGCTTCATGTTTTCTTCCCATTCAACACTGCATTATGGGTAAAGTATAAAGATTTCCATATCTGTGTGTTATAAGCTCCACAGATATTCAAATCTTCATAGTTTACCCATAATGCAGTACTGAATAGGGAACAAAATGAAGCCAACAACTTAACAGAACAGGGTTTTTATGATCAGAGGCACATTTGTTTATTCTTTGTGTCTGTTACTGCACATAACATAATGCTACAAACTGTGTAAAAAGTGCAGTCACCATGTAAATGTGTACAGAACGCACAGAATGCATGTGCACAGTTGCACATCTATGTACACTGTAAAACATTAATGGTTGAGCACCATACACAGTTTTATGAATCAATATTGCAATTTTGTCTTTCTGTAACACAGTTACTTGAGTGAAATCAGTGCTTGGCTTGTGCTTGCCATATTACAAGCATCTTATACCACTCCAGAGCATGGTTCTACTGTGATGGTTGGGTGGCCCCACCCCACCCCAACCATGGATTAATTCCACAGTAGAATCATGCTATGTCGGGGTTTAATGATTACTTGTTTTAGTCATTCCTGCACTGGAAATGCAGTGATTATCTATAGGATACTCCTTTGTTATTGTACCTGCATTGCACAGCTGTTGCCTATACATTTATTTTTAACATGCACTGCTAACTGCAAAGGAGTCCATAAGGTCTGTTCACTGGCTAGAGTACATGCATTGCACAGCTTTATATACCTTTGCAGTTTAATCCTGAACTGGTAGCCTTTCAGTTTACTTATCCTGCAGTGTTAATTTTGTTGTAGTGTTGTTACAGTATGGCTGCTTACTTGCTGTGCACCTGCATTGTATAACAATATCCACCAGCTGTCCTACTCCTTCTCCAAGTGGCCTCTAAGTTTCATTTTAGCCAGAACTGCAATGCTTTAGTGTCTGCCAGGGCTGCTCACTTGTCAGTGTACCTGTCTGGCATAGCAATATTAACCAGTTGTTGCTCACTCCTTATCTGAGCGGCCTCTCAGTTTTAATGTATTTGATTTAGTATTGCTGTAGTGCCCTTAAGGGCTGCCTTCCTCGTACACCAAGTGCCCCAATTTGTTTTTGTAATTCCAAGATTACTTGGACAAAATGGGGAATGTTCTAGCCCTTATACTATTGTCTTTCCATCTGTACCATCAAGTTGCTCCTCCAGCATGTATATGGACAATATTGTTCTGTATATTAAAGGGACACCGTCAACCTGTTTCCATCACGTTATTTCTAGTTGAAACCCCACATTTTATGATTGCTTACCTTCTCCAAAAATTAATGTTGCTGTTTATTTTGTCTGTGTCCTTGTTTAGTAGAACTGAAATGCATGGTAATGTATATTTATAAACAACTTTGATTTGTTTCAAATTCTGAATCTACTCTTCTTGAATACTTCATAAATATTAGAAGCACCCCCAAATGGCGCAGTCATTCGTGAGGCAGCAGCCACCTAAACTCCCATTGCATCATGAGTTGCTAGACTGTGTTGGAGGTGTTTCCAAGTCCAGGAAAGATGCAGTGGGAGTTGATCAAGGAATGTAAACACACATGTTTTTGTGTGGTAACACTAGAATGGTGGGCAGTCTGTTTTTCCTTTTAAAAGAGAAAAGAATCAGAATCAAACTACTAGCTACATCAGCAGTCTTTACAGAATGTTAGCAATCATAAAATGTGTTTTTTTAACAAGGGTCACTTTGTGGCCTAAGGGGGTTGAAAGTGTCCCTTTAACTCTCCTTCCATCTCCTTGGTTCAATCATAGCTACAGGAGCATTTCTTCCTGGCCCAGTTATGGCTCATCAGAAATAAACTAATCCTCATTTCCTCAAAGACCCAAATTCATGCTATTTGAATCACACACCAGAATTTGGTCCTGCTCTGCACTCCTTCCACCCTTTGTATGGATGGGTCACCCCTTTCCATGGTGGCAGATTTCAAATATCTCGGTGTCATCATTATCTCAGGCCTAGATTTCTCTATGCACATCTCCCAGATCTGCAAGTCAGTCAACTGTAGGCTTGGCCTAAGCTTCTGGGCCAAACAATTTCTCCTACCCCAGACCAGACTTGTAATTATCTAGGGCATCCTCCTTCCCCACCTTCAATATGGCCAGATTATCTATTCACAAGCCTCAAAATTAGCTCATAACAAGTTGGAGGTGTCATATAAGAGTATCTGTCATTTCTCACTGTCTTCCCCACATTTCATGCACTACTGCTCCCTATTTGCCTCCACTGGGTTCGCTCTCCCTCTCTAGCCATACTCACTGGGCCGCTTTATTGATAACTTACTTAGATCTCCAGACCCACTCATTCCCCTTCCTCCAGCCCCAAAAGTGTTTTATGTTAGCTCTGCATACTCTGCTGTTCTACTTGTCCCAAACTGTGCATCCAGGATGGGGGGAGAAGGCCTTCTCCATTTTTGCACCAAAATTCTGGAACTCTCTCCTTTCTGAAATTCGGAGACTCCCCTCACATGGGCATTTTAAAAGCACCCATCACAGGCATCTGCTTTGTTCATCTGCCTATCACTGTGCTGAATAGTTCTGAGGCTGTATTGTTCCTTGTTCAAGTCCTTCAACTCAGACTCCTGATCTCAGGTTTTGTCTGCCAAGTGGAATTGTATGGTTACTTCTGTGTATGATTTTTATATAATATTTGTTCTACTTTGGTTGTCTACATCTCTGTTCTTTGGTCCATGCTCATTTTCTGATTACATTATTCATCATCATTTAAGTGTTACTGACTGTTACCCGTATTTTGTATTATTCTGTGATATTATTGCCTGTTGTACTCTCCCAAGTCATACCTGGAAATAGGCATTTATTTGTCTAGTGTACCTTGCCCAGTAAATTAAAAACAAATAAATGAATGTACAAACAAACAGTTCCGGGCCAGGGTGTGAGAATGTTGTAGAGCTACAGTATGCCAGGGAAAATGCTTACATGTGCAGCAGCTCACCACAGCTTTGTAATAAGAGGTACAAAAAAACACAAATTCTTTTTCAGGGGGAATTAAAAAGGTGTAGGATAATCCAAGATGTGGGGATCATGATAATCAGGTTTCGAAGACAGAATTTGGGGGGATTTTTATTTTGGGAGCAAAGGAATGGCCAGGACTAAATGTAAGTTTTGATCTGTCATTTTTCTTGAAGTATAATTCATAAGTTCACTAATTTCTGTGTGTGTTTCATTACAGACCCCTTGTGAAAGTAAGTTGTTATGTTCAAAATCTGAACATCAAAGGCCACTTGGACATTAGGGAAAATTAAAAACATGCAGTTTTCATTTAATGTCTATGATTAGGTGATTGCCTTTAAATCTGTAATATTCTAAGAATATTTATTCCACTGTGTTTGGTTTTAAACTAGTATACATAGTTTTGTATAGAACCTATTAAGTCTGTTTTTCATTTCTGCGTTTTGTATATGTATCTAGTTCAGGCCATAGCACTTGCAACAACTAATGGGGTAGTGTGTCTTTAATTGCTTAACATAAAAAGGAGCATGTGTGGAAGTGATCTTGCTTTTGATAAAGCATTGTGTGCGTGAAATGCATTAGGCACTTAGCCAGGGGACTGCTTTAAACTTTTGTATGGGATCTTAATAAAGTCATTTTAAACTCCAGCAACTGCTTTTGTGGCATTTTTGGGTTGAGAGTGCTCAGCCTTTTTGCACACATTAGTATAGAAAGAGGTTTTTAGAGTCAGAGGGGATAAGAGTATATCATTATAGTGTATGGTGGAATGTTGTTAGGGATGGAAATCCATCCCTCCTAAATGTTGTTATTCTGTACTAGCTATATCAGCTAATTTGTTATGCTGCACTAGCTACATAGCTAGTGCAGCATAACAACTTAGAATGCGGTCACGCATGTGCCATATGCAAATTTCTCCAGTTTCAGAAGCAGCCACAGCGGTGGGAGCTTGAAGGAAGGAGAGCGTCGCACAGTAAAAAAAATGAGGAGCAGCTGCAGTAAATGACAAAGTAAAGTGAAATGTCTATGTCTGTGCCACAACTAGAGAATCATACACTATATAAGACAGTGTATGATTCTCTATCTACAACAAACGTGTGTGCTGTCTCGAGGTAGCCGACGGGGCATTGGGCACCCCCATTGGCACATACTGAAGGGGGAGGACAAGAGCTGAGGGGGATTGGGCACCTCCCTTGGCACACAACAAAAGTGGAGGGGGACATTATGCTGATGGGGAGTGGGCTCCCCCATCGACAAAAGAAATGGTGAAGGGGGATTAAAGCCGATGGGGATTGGACCCCCAGTCAGCAAAGAAAGACTGTTGGGGAGGCACATGATGCTGAGGGGGATTGGGCACCCCCTTTGGCATACATTTTAAATTGGAGGGGGTTATTATGCTGATGGGGAGTGGGATCCCCATTGGCAAAAGAAGTGTGTCGGGGTACTCTGCAGGCGCTGTCACCAGGCACGTCAGGAGGGCGTGTTATTGTGCTGCTGCATGATTGCAGCAGAAATTTTCTTATATCTGGTGGCCACCTGACATATGCCTTGTGTCAATGCCTGCAGCTGCCTCGTTGGGGACTGAGGGACGCACCTACTAATGCGTGCCCTGCATTCGACCAACAGTGACTACGCCTCCAAATCTGCTACTACCGCAAGATGTTGGCTGGCACGCAAGCGCAAGCCAACATAAAAATGATCAGACAGGATGGGCCTTGCGGTCCTTATCTGCAATCAACTTCTATGTTTCTATGTTTCTATGTCAGATATACTGTACAGTAAATGAGAGATACAGATAAGTGTCATTAGCAGAAGAAAAACTCTAGAAACACTTTTGAGTCACCTCTCCAAGCAGCAGCATAAACATTGTAAATAACACAGAAACAAAATCAAACCATGAGTGGCCATGTAGTCAGAGTTTTATGAGTAGATTCATAATTCCCTAGAACCACTGACTGAGGGCCCCACTTGAGAAGAGACAAAATGAATTAAGCACAGTTGCAAATATACCAGTCACCTTCTTCTGGGTATCAATAATATTTATTTATTTATTTATTTATTCATTCATTCATTCATTCATTCATTCATTCATTCAAAGTCTCATATTACAACCTTTGAGCTAAGAGCTCATTTCCAAAGGTTCAATGTCAAACATACAATAGCGCATTACATTGGATACACACATACAATGTATAACAAGCTAGTTACTTGAGGTTACATTAGATAACATGACAATTTATATGAAACAGGTGGGGGATTCAGCTGGGTCAGTAATATGAATTCACTAATATAGTAAGGGATTACAAATTGCTGTACAATATTCAAGAGGAATTCCAGAGATGACAGAGAGCAATAGGCAGGAAGAAGCTGGGAACAAGCCTAGTCAGGTTCAATTGTCGAGGTGGGGAGGAATGGGTAGATTGCAATAAGGGAAAAGGTCTTTGGAGGCTTGAGGATAGGGGGAGGAGTTGGGTTGATGGGAGTGAGTAGGGATTTGGGATGAGAGAGGGGTGGAGGTGAAGTGATAGTGGAGCAAAACAGAGGAGAGTGGAGACAGTAGGAGGGTTGTGGGACTGTGCAGAGGAGAGTGGAGACTGGAGGAAATAGGAGTGGCTATGGCAGAATGACTGATGGGGTGGATATTAAAGTGCATATAGTAGACGAAGGAGGGGATAAATTGCAGAGGGAGGTCAGAGCAGGTCCTCAGTCACAAGGTTTTGCTATGTGGGGTAGGAACACTTCATTTGACTAGCAAGGAGGATGCGAAGCT
This sequence comes from Neoceratodus forsteri, assembly GCA_016271365.2. Lineage (NCBI taxonomy): Eukaryota > Metazoa > Chordata > Ceratodontiformes > Ceratodontidae > Neoceratodus > Neoceratodus forsteri. The sequence continues at coordinate 22,282,380 of JADMNL010000035.1, read as the reverse complement.
TGGATTTAAATGGGCCAATTCTAGTTTGTGCAAGATGGTCACTAGGTAGGGAGCTGAGCAGGTGAGGGGCAAGGTATCCAAAGGTCCGCTGGCCCAAGGAAGTGCCATGGAATGGAACCTTATAGTGGTTAGCATAGGTATCACATTATAAGATAAACCCAAAATGAGCAACTAGAAATACAGCAAGTCCTTTTGGGTGCTATTATTATGGGCTATCCAGCAGAATAGTGAGAGTATGGGATAGCAACCAGGGGGAAGGGCGAATGGAAGGGAGGAATAGCGAGGGGAAGGGGAGGGACAGGGAAGTGGGTTTTAAGGCTCTGGTGTTCCTGCTGCCACTGCACTAGCCATGTGGTGTGGCGGTATGGGTGGCTAGCTCTGGCAGAGGAGATACTGGGTTCAAGACTGGAAGTGGGTTACATTTTGCCACAGCTGTGAGCTACAGCATTTAATTTTTGCCGAGATCTGGATTTTGTCCCCTCCCCAACATACACCTCCCTGGAGTTGAGAAGCCTAACTCAGGGGGGTGCAGGAGGGAAAGCCTCCCATGAGGGTGGGTATGGGGGGGCACAGCCCCCCTGCAAAAACACTTTTATTAACATCTGGATGCCAGGTTGCCTTAAAGTGTATATCACTGATTTGCTTTTCGGCAATATGCACTCACCATAATAGCGATTGCTGTTTTATGATTGCTATTATGGCATGGAACCATTAGTATGTGAGCCACAAGTCTGCCTAGAAGAAGCAGCAGGTGTTATAAAATTCTGGACATGGGGGGAGTCATGGCAAGGGTGGACTTTTTGGCAAGGAGACCGAGTTGGTATTTTATTCAATGATCCAGATCAAGGCAGCCCATAACAGAGCATAAATCACAAGTGTGTGTTAGGTGTGGGATGCCCAAGAAGAGCTTGCAGGCTTTATTGAGTGTTGTGGCAATTCTTTTGTGAGCTATGCCAGAGGCTGCACAGTATATGACAAGCCCATACTCTATATTAGAGAAAACCAAACTTATTATGGCACATTTAAGTGCTTCTTCTGTAAGGCGATGCCTATTTCTGTACTGCTGACCTAGCTTTCTATTAGCTGATTTTGAGACAAGGTCTATGTGGAATGAGTATGATAGGGAGCTATCCAGCGTGACACCTAAATATTTGAAATTATTTACCATGTTGAGGATGTTTTTCTGTTTGTTGTGAATAAAAATGTTTGCCACTTTGAATCTGCTACCCCATATTCTGAAGTATTAAATGCTATGTAGCTGTCGGCAAACAGAAAAAAAACTTTAAAATTCGAGTAGCATAGTATGTGAAATTTGCATAGTGAAATTTGCAAACTTATGTGAATTTTACTACACAAATTGCTGCACTACGCACCTTGCAACAAATTATATTACACAGATTGCTGCACTATGCATCAAAAACTCACTGCAAAGCATACAAATTTATGTGGTAGAATTCATCGCAAGTTAGACAAATTGTATAGTGCAGAATTTGTAAATGCTGTGTGCAGTGCATAGAGGCCAAATCTTCTACAGTTCATGGGTAAATTTTAAATCTGCAACACTTCAAATGTTGAGAACAGATCTTGTATAACACAAATGAACAGTTCCCATAATTTGTAAAATACTTTACCTGATACATGATCGTGTCATATATACATGTATTACAAAGTAACAAAATCAAGTTTAATAGATAAACATTTCTTAACAAAAATGAAAGATTGGTGGTTGGAGAGTTACATTTCATAAAAATAACTCATTAACCTAATAAATACTGTACTTTCAAATAGGTTTTTGAAATAGATTCATTCAAGTGAAAGGGTGAAAAAGATAAATAAAAAACTGTTTCCTTGATACCTGCATTGCAATGTCTGGGTATTCCACTTTGTACCATAGCCATTCAAATAATAAGGTTTCCTTTGTTTTTTGCCACAATTTTTGTTTAAAGTTCAGTGGGAGGTTCTTGCTATTGAAATGTGCCATGGTTATTCTGCTTGTGACCATTCTACCAAAATCTTTTCTTGGTTTTTGGACAGGCTTTACAAAGCAAAAAACGTAAGTACAAGCTCTTCTGTTTGGCATGGAACATGAGAGTCTAACAACTACGTGAGCAGAGCAGCAGAATTCTGAGCCCCCCATGCCACCCTTTCTAAATATTCTAACTCTGGGGGGGCAAGCCCTGGGGAGGAGGCATCAAATTCCATTATATGGTGCCCTAATAATGGGTGTACTGCTGCCAGCACGCTGATTGCTGGAAGGGAAATTCTGTCACCATTTGTAAATAAAAGGACATCTCTTTAAATTATGAAAAAGAACCACAATAGTCCAACAACCATGCCAATATTGACTCGAATCATTTGAGTTTATCTGATTTTGTATTTTAAGGTAATATAAGCTCTGTTAATTATTTTGATCTGTATAGATTTATTTTTTTGCAGAAATGTAACTTTTATTTGTGAAAATATGTATTTTTTGCAAATTAAAATTCTGAAAAAGCCTTTGAAATCCTCTTTCCACTTATTATAACTTTGTTGTCAACATTCTAAGCCTTTACCAACCAGTGTTTTACAAAATGTTGACAATGACTTTGTGTTGTGATATACAATTCATTTACTTTCTTGTTCCACTCTAAGTTCCAGATCATTAGTGAAGTATTAATATTTTTTGGTACTGATTCAGAAATGTTTTTGATATCTTGTAATGCAAAACATTCCCAATTTGACGTCTGACAACAATATCCAAATACTTTCTATAAAAAAATGCTATTGTCTAATATCTACACATATGATAATATGTCTCTGATTCAATATTTGATGTAATTTTTACAGCTGCAGTGGGCGGAGCCTGCAGCTGTCTTGCTATAGCTCTGAAAATGGGATACCGAAGCAGAAATTTGGAGTTGCAAAACATGCTTCTGCAACTCCAAATCACTCTGTTCATTCCCCCCAGTGGGCACTGCTGCATCTCTGGCCCTTTCTCTCATTTCCCCCATTTGCTCACCACCACTTTGGCCCAAGTACCTGATGCTCCCTGGTCTCCATCCAGCCCCAGGTAATGTTTTTCCATCTAAAGAGGGTCCGGAGGAGCAGAGACACATAACTGCTTGCAGCCACACCAAGAATATGTGAGCTGGCAGTCTGCACATGTGCGGTGGCATACATCCATATTCTGGCCACAATAGTGACACATGGGAAGCTTCCCTGGTGCTCCTGGATCCTGAGATCAGATAGATTGGGTCTAGAGACACAAGGGCTGTGGTGGGAAAGCCACAATATATTTATTTACAGAGTGCCAATGAGTGCAATGGGACTGAATTTATACATGTTAATGAGCAGCTCATGAATATTAATGAACCATGCCTGCCTTCTGCTCATTGGCGCTCTTTAAACAGATACTTTTGCTGCTTCTCCACCATATTCCTCCTGTCTCCAGACCCCAAATAACTGATCTCAGGGTCTGTGAGCACTGGGAAGCTCCTGATGTGCCACTATCATGGTGAGAAAATGGATGCATGCCACTGCGCAAGTGCAAATCGCCAGTTCTCACATTCTCAGTGCAGCTGCAAGCATTTCCATGTTTCTGCTCCTCCAGACCCTTTTTTAATGAAAAATGTTACCTGGGGCCAGGTGGAGACTCAGGGAGCATCAGGGACTTGGGCAAAAGTGACAGTAAGCAAACGAGGGAAATGGGACCTCCACAAGCCCAGCTGTAGCCATATCAGCTCTGGCCAGAGTTTGTTTACAGAATGGGGCTTCAAGACTGCTACATGCATGTAATTATACATGTAACCATGGCCAGTGTTCCTCTCTAAAATATTATAGTGTGGCATTAAGGTGATTATAGTAGGAATTAAACCTTGGAATTGCTTTGTCTTTTCTATTTGTCTTGAAAAATAATAGAATCCACCATTATATTCCCACTAATTCTATTTATTAAACATTAAATGATGTCATGATCTTTTTTCAGGCACTGATACCCACTGCCAAGCTACTGACAGTTCTTCAGCAAAATAATACCTGTATGGGTGGGAGCCAAAACCTCCCACCAATCTAGCCACAAAATTATGACTCCTCCCTATCCTGTGTTCACTGCCCTGCCTTAGAAACTTACTGAAAATTTGCTTTAAATCTGCAAATCATTTTGCAACTGAAGCTCCAAACAAGGCTTGTACAACAAAAATAAAATAAGGTAAAGCCATCATTTTGAGTACTTTGACTCTTCCCCAGAGTGACACTGAGAGATTCTGCCACTCCAGCAGTATTTTCTTATTTTTTTCTTAACAATACCATCATTGAGTATAATATTATTAGAAATATTATTAGTAAGAATAACCCCCAAGTATGTTATTTGTGTATCTGTTTTACAACCTTTTAGATCCATATACTCACTATCACTGTCACCCTGGGAAATCTGCATAATGACTGGTTCACTAGGGTTTAATTTGTACCCTGGAAACAAAGTAAACATGTCAATCAATTTAAGTAATGAAAGTATAGAAGAAGAAATATTTTTAGAAAGCAAAAGAGTGTCATCTACGTACACACACAATCTTGTTTCCTCTTTTCCTATTGATATACCGCCACACTTGCACCTTTTGAGGCAGTATAGTGCAGTGGTTTAAGGCTTTGAACTGCAAATCTGGTGACATCCAGCAGACCAGACCTGGGTTTGAATCCCACAGCTTCCACTTGCATACTGTGTGATCCTGAGCAAGTCACTTAACTTCCCTGTGCTCCCAGGTCACTCCTGTAAAAAAGCTTTCTGCTTAGTGTGCTACTCCTGGTTAAACAACTAAATAAAAAAAAAATAATATACTCTTAATATTATTACTGACATTAACTGCTTGCAGAAAGAGCTCCAAACACAATATAAAAATTGTTGAAGACAGGGGACATCTCTGTCTCGCTCAATTGAGCATGTTTTTACTTTCTGTTAAACTATTAACTAAGAAAAATGCCCTAACTCTGTTATACAACTCTAATATAAATTTTAACTGTGAATCAGGGATGCCACTTAACTGCAAAACATTTCATGTAAGGTTGACGAAATCAAATGCTTTACTAGCATCAAACGCTAACACATAGTATTTTCCTGGATGGGTCTTGGCATATTCAAACAAAAGCTGTACCTTACAAATTACTTGAGCAGTTGTCCCCAGGGACAAAACTGTGTTGCTCTTGATGGATAGAATGAGAGAATTTAGGCACTATTCAAAACATCACTAATTTAGCAATGATGCTATAGTCTACATTTAACAATGCAGTTGGCCTGTAACTAACTTCTGGAAGATCCCTCGGTTTTCCTTCCTTATGAATCACAATAATTTTAACATCATTCATTGAATGTGAAATGCCCCCCCCCCCAAATCCATCCATGAATTTCCCACAAATTATCTGCAGCACTGGAGAAAGTTTGTCCTTAAAAACTTTAAAGAACTTAGCAGTGAGGAAATCAGTTACTGGGCTTTTATTTTTTGGAAATGATTCCATGGCCTTCGTATTTCCTGTTGTGAGATGCTTCCTCCAGAAAAACTGAAATATTTGGAACCGTGTAATTGATGATAAAAAAAACAACCTTACATGACTCAGACATCACAAGAGGCAGATGACTGATGCATTGTCTAAAAGAGGTTTGTAACTATGTCCTGCATTCCTCCTAAATCTGCTATTACCATCCCTTGTATATTTTTAATATTGGAATAATATTGTGTTCTTTTGGCTTTTTAAATAAATCAATGAGTTTCTGCCCTGCTTTATCCCCCTTAAAGATGTACTGTATCAGTCTTTATACTCTCAAAATATTCAGTTCAGTTCCTTGGTTAATTCTTCATTGATGTCTAACTGAACTAGCAATCCATGTCTTATAGTATTTTTCCTGCTCTTGAATAACTAAACTGTCAATTACTTTAATTCTTTTTGAATCAGTTATTCCTCTTCTTTTTTTTTTATTATTCCATGACTGATAGTATATAATCCCCCTGCCAATAACTGCCTTAAAAAGGTCTCATAATGATATGATGGCTGGTTCTTCTAAAATAATTAAAATAACAGTACTCTGCAATGGGAGTCCTACTATGAAATACTGACAGTCACTAGTCCAACATAAAATAGCACAACACTGTTTGCTGGACAACCACTTTCCCAACAGTACAAATGTATGTTGCCATATTGGCCCTTGTACAATAAGATGCACAAAATGGGTGATTTCATACCTTTTATTGGACCAACAAAATTTTACAGAAAAAGCCCAACAGTACACATTTGCCTATGGTGGAGGTGATTATATTTAAGTATGGGGGTGTGAGGGACAAAGCCCCCTGCAATGGTGGTGTGTGTGGGGGGGCAAAGCCCCCAAAACATAAAATCACCTTGGCAGTGTTCAAACTTCTATTTTTAAAGCAAGTGACTGTTAGGCAAATGGTGCCCGGCTACTGTACGTCGAACGAGTGACTGTCAGTATTCTGTAGTAGATCCCCCTGCAATGACTTCCTGTAGTTTTTGCATGAACTCTGGTACTTTTAATAAATCACTATTAAAGGACCGACTGCATGTTATACTGGTATTTTTAGATAAAATGAGTATAGCTTAAACTACAGCATGATTGCACAAAATAACTGAATCTATGGAAGTAGTATAAATGTTTTTGAATAAGCACATAGATATGAAGATGTAATCAAATCGTGAAAAGCAGTGTGACTTTTTATTGTACTGTGAAACTACTTTTAACCCTTGCTGTGCCCCGGACTGATATATCAGTCCAGAATTCTTACACATTCTAATTCTGTAGGCAGCCTATGTTGTTTTTTTTTTACTCTCCAGGGGTCAACTAAGTCATGTTGCTCTAGAAAGATTTTTTTATATTATTGATATCTGTTTGTTGTGATTATGCTGGAGTTTTTATCCTATGGGGGATCTAAAAAAGCGTTGAAGTCTCTTATGATAATAGTATATCCCGCATCTATTTCTATTAAACTTTGTGTTACCTTACATAAATATTCATGATATTTGTAGAAAGGCACATACTGTGTAAAGAATCAGCCTTGGGAGGGACTCCCTTAAAATTGCCTTTAACTGATACGCATCTGTCCACATCTGTCCATTTTGTGAAATTTAAAATTAATATTCTTCCTTATTAGAAAAGAAATGAACAATTCCCATCTGTCCCTGTCAAGGAGAAGAACATTATTCTCTCAGAAAAGCTGTCATGGTGTTATGAAAGTCTGAAACCCAGATTGGAACTGCTCATATTATTCTCTTCCAGATTAGTTCCAAGGCACACCTTCACCACCATCTTAATATTCTGGCATAAAAAGCAATTAGTAACTGGCTGATAGTTTCAAAGACCATCAGTAGTTAATATTATCTTCTTCAGAATGGACTTTAGGTTCATAGGTATATATACAGGTCAAGCGCCTACTAGCACCATAATAAACCCACCACCACATTAGTGGTAGAAATCCTTAACCTTGTCCCCCATAAACTGATCATATCTGATTTTAAATTATTGAATTGATGGTGCTTCAACCACTTCACTTGGTAACACATTCCACATGCTCACAACTCTTTGACTAAACCAAGGGCCTCTTCTCCTTGTTCTATATTTTTGGCCCAACAATTGCTTATGATACCCTCTCTTGGCCCTCAGTGATTCTGTTTTTTTTGTAACCTGCAGATTCCAGCAGGACATCATCTTCAGTGGCTCTATAGATGAATAACATATCCCCTCTCCCCTCCTCCATGCTATTAAATACAAGGACAGGGCTTGCATCCTTTCTCAGTATGTTCTGTTCCTTCCCCTGTAAACCTTCTTAGTAAACTTACTCTGAACATGTTCGAAAGATTTAATACTACTAATTCTTTGGCGGTGGAAAATGGGGTACCATATTCTAATACTGGCCTTATCAGTGACCTACTGTATAAAGATGCATTAGGACCTCTGCTTTCCTATTCTGTATATTTCTTATGATGTTACCAATTACTCGGTTTGCTTTTTTATTTAACTGTCTGTTATGAAGTTCAAAGCTCAAATTATCAGAGATAAACACCCCCAAATCTTTTTTTACAAGTTCTTGCACATATAACCTTGTTATTGATCATATACTCTGCTTTTTTATTATGTCCAAAATGCATAACCCTGCATTTGCTTTCATTAAAATTTAATTTATATGAAGTGGCCCACTGTTCTAAAGACAATAGGCCAGATATTCAAACTGCGCCAGGCTGTTGCACAAACCTGGGTGCAGCGCAACTTGGCTGTGCAGGGGCATTGACTGGGTGATATTCAACGGAGCTGCCCCATGGCACAGCATCATTGAATATTGCACCCTGGCCACCCACAGTGCACATGGCACAGTGGCACTGTGCCAGCACAAGTGGCCAGAGTGGAGCAGGGGGATGCGTTAGCACAAGTTCCATTGCACTGTGTGCAGCAACCACGATATTCAAAAGTGCATATGCAAATAGGGCCATAATGTATGCAAGGTGCAAATGGGGCTATTTGCATGTCATTATGGCCCATTTTGCATGCAGGAGTGCTGATCCCCGGTGACTTGCGCCTTGTCAGGCAGCAGCAATTGGGGACTGATGCCCCCTGCAGTGCGGCAATGTGTCTCACAGCCCGATCACAGACATTTGTAAAATAAAATAACTCCTATATCCCTGGTGGTCCAGTTGACTGTTGTCATCCCGATTGCGGGCTTAAGTATGAATAAAATAAATCCAATATCCCTGGTGGTCCAATGGACTGCTGTCAGCCCGATCGTGGGCATTTGTAAAAGAAAGTAACTCCTATATCCCTGGTAGTCCAGTGGACCACTGTCAGCCCAATTGTGGGTTTAAGTGTTGATAAAATAAATCCAATATCCCTGGTGGTCCAGTGGACCCCCTTCCCCACCACCCACTAGGCCTCACCGCCCGTTCCCCAGTCAGCAGTGGGCGGCAGCACCACCCACCTGCCACCCGCCGCCACCAACTGACACCATTGGTGGGGCTGTATGCCCATTGGTCCACAGCGTGAGCCAATGGGCATGCAGCCCGTACCATACTACACATTCTTGATACTTGATCAAAATAAATATATAAATATATATGTACAGTATTTTATGAGACATGTTGGTAAAGAACCATAGTAAATAAAAGGGAATGTCCAAACATATGGGGGGCATGATGCACAGTCACTAGGTGTTAAGTCCCAAAATGGCATGCAGACAGAGGCCTCGTTGTGACCATATTCCTAATGAGCATCTACCAAGGCTGACTTAGTTGTTAGCGGAAGGAGTTTCCCTTGTGACTAGATCTTACTTTAAATACTGTAAGTGAAAACAGATGTGTGTGCAAATTAACACATGGATATCATGGACAGACATCCATCAGTTCTACAGGCAGAGGGTACTGCAAAGGTTATAGAAACATAGAGGTTGTCAGCAGGTAAAGACCCCTTTTGTCCTACTAGTTTCAAGTCATCCAAAATGATTACTCCCAGATTAATTTCCTGTTTGGTGGTTGCCAGTACCTTCCCTACAAACTGATACATAGCCCCCTGGTTTCTGTACCCCAAATGCATGATGTTGCACTTTTTAGCATTGAAACCCATCTGCCAAACATTTGACCATTCTTCTAACTTCCGCAAATCATTCCTCATTTTTTCCACCACACTGGTGTGCCCACCCTGTTGCAGATTTCTGTGTCATCCATGAACAAGTAGGCTTTCCCTTCCAGACCCTCTGCAATGTCACTAATATAGACATTGAAGAAGACTGGGCCCAGTACTATCCCCTGAGGCACCCTCATGATCACCCTGCCCTCTTCTGAGTGGACTCCATTTACCACCACCCTCTGATTACTGCCGCTCAACCAACTTCTTACCCAGTTTACTACTTTCTTTCCCACTCCTAGGCAGCCCAGCTTGTTCACCAGTCTTCTGTGTGGAACAGTGTTGAAGGCCCTCCTGAAATCCAAGTATGAAATATCCACTTCTCCACCCTAATTCACTTCCCTGGTCACCCAGTCGAAAAACTCGATCGGGTTTATCTGGCAACATCTCCCCACTGTAAAACCATGTTGCTCATGATCCTACAATCCACCTGTTTCAAGGTATTCCACTATCCTTCCCTTCAATGGTAATTCCATAACCTTGCCCCCAGCCGAAGTCATGCTGACAGGTCTGTAATTTCCTGCCTCCTCTCTATTCCCACTTTTGTGAAGTGGGACAAAATCTGCCCTTCTCCAGTCCCTCAAAACCACTCCTGTTTCCAGTGATAAGTTAAACAAAGCTGTCAGGGGTGCAGCCAGCAACACCTCTCTAAGCTCCTTCAGTATCCTAGGGGGAACCCCATCTGGTCCCATTGCCTTGTCAACTTTTGATTTTGCTAGTATGCCAGGGATTTCCTCTTCTGTGAAAGGACTAGTGTCCACTTCCTTACCAGTTCTGTCCCTGTTCTTTTTACTTGGCCCATCACCTACCCCTTCTATTGTAAATATTGAACAAAAGTATCTGTTCAGTATCATAGTATCATATTGGTTTTACAAGCTCAGGAGGCAATGCCTTTATATGAGCTCACCACCAAAAAGTGGAATTATTTATGTAAGTGTTTAAATTTTGAATTGCCCATATGCTGATCTAATCTATGTTTAAAGGTTTCCATATTATTACTCTGAAAGATTTCTCCAGGAAGGACATTCCATTTGTTAATTACACACTGAGTATACCAGTTACTTCTCTTTTTTGTTTTACAATAAGTACCTTTTAATCTAAGGTTATGAGATCTAGTCTGAGTTATAGTGAAATTTGTCTCTAGACCTAGAGATTCAGTAATTACAGGATCTTTTAAAGCTTTGTATGTTAAGCAAAGGTCTCTGCATGTTCAATGGTAGTTCATGGAGTATAGATTTAATTCTTGTAATCTTTCAGCATAAGTTTTGTTAGACATCCCTGATATTCTTTTTGTAAATTTCCTTTGTACTCCCTCTATTAATTTTTTTCCTCTGTTTGTATGTGGAACACAGAAAGGTGCACAGCAATCCAAGTGTGTTCTGACCAGTGTCTTATATACTGTAATGGTAAAACAACTTCAGGCTATCTACTCTTTATATGTTTAAATATACATGCCATTATTTGTTGACATTTCTTAACCTTACTAATGGTATTATTATCAAAATTTAATTTATTATCTATAACCACTCCTAAATCCTTTTCATTTTCTGTCTCTTGCAATAAAGTTTGATTTAAAAAGTATTTATTTCTTTTGTTATTGTGACCTAAGTGTATTACTTTGCATTTCTGTACATTGAATTTCATTTTATTTTTGTTTGCCCATAACTCTAATGCTGATATCTCCCTCTGTAGTCCTGCAGCGGCCTCCAAGGAGTTTACAATGCAGCCAATTTTACAATCATCTGCATACTTCAACATCCAGGTGTTACTGGATGACTACATTGATGAAATTAAGATATTGAATAAAACAGGGCTCAGGACCAAGTCCTGAGATACTCCACTGGTGATCTCTGCCCAAGAAGACATATACCCTTTAAAAGAAGTACATTGTCTACGATTGAATAACCATGATTTGATCCAGTTTATTAGATATAGAGGAAACTCCATCTTATTCATGTGCTGTAATAGAATATCATGTGAGACTTTCTCAAACACCTTTTCAAAGTCAAGAAAAAACAAATCTACCGGAAGACCAGCATCAAGTGTCGAACTAACATTTTCAAAGAACTGCAGATGATTAGTTAGACAAGATTTACCTCTAGAAAAACCATGTTGTGTAATATCATGAAGATTTTTTATTTTTATATGGTCTTCTAGTTTTTGCAGAATTAGCTTTTCCAGAGTTTTATCTATTACTGATGTTAGACTTATAGGCCATTAATTAGTCACATCTGTTTTATTTCCTGTTTTGTGAATAGGGGTGACTATTGCATCTTTCCATGCTGTAATACATTCTCCTCCTTCTTCCAAGGATAGGCTGAATAATTTATTCAGAGGACCAGAGATTGATTTGGCTGTTTCCTTCAAGAATTTAGAATGTATTCCATCAGGACCAGCCGAGGATTTGATATTTAATTTTTGTAATGCCATTATGGTTTTATCTCTTGTGGTTTAAGTCACTTAGGGATTGTTAATATTAGTTTTCATGGCAGAATTATCAATTTTTTCCTTTGGGGAAAATATTGTAATGAAGTAGTTATTAAGTTCAGTTGCCATTTCAAGTTCATTATCACTAAGCCTTGTCTTAGTTTGAATAGGTCCAAATATAAATTTGGTACCTCTTAATGAACCGATATATAGTAGCTGTAAAACTTTTTTTTATTATTGACTGTATCAACCACTAGTTTGTTTCAATTTTTGTCTTGGCTTTTCTAATTCTATGTTTAACTTTGTTTGAAAGTTTTTTATATTTGTTCCAATTTTGTGTAGATGGTTTCTGTTTATATTTCCTATAGCTTTTATACTTTTTATTAATTAGCCTTTTGATATTATTGTTCCACCATATAGGACATCTGTACCCATTAGTGTATTTAATTTTTAAAGGCACCCATTGATCTAAACAATAGTTTATTTTGTCTAATATGATAGTCCAGACTTGGCAGGCACTAAGGTTCATGAAATCTGACTCCCTGCCCCATATGTTTAGATACTTTATTATTTCCAGATAATTAGCTCTTGAATAATCTCTTATCAGAGTACTTCCTTTCGTAACAGCTAATTTAGCCTGAATTTGAAAAGTGATCATGTTGTGGTCACTATTTCCCAGAGGTGGTAGTATAGTTGGTTCTATTATTCTGTCTCCCATATTGGTGAGGACGGTGTCTAAAATATTATGATCTCTAATGTTAGATTTGATAATTTGGTCCAGATTTTGGCTCACAGTAATTTCCATAAACTCCCTCTCAGTGACTTTGGAACAGTGAGACTTTTCCCAATTTATTTTGGGGAAAATAAAATCTCCCATTAGAATGTAATTAGATGTTGGAGTAAATTTGTCAGTCATTGTTATAAAGTCTTTATTCTGGTCTGAACTGAGATTTGGGGGCCTGTAAGCCAATCCAAGACATACAGTATTTTGACAGAGATTAAATTTATTTCTACCCATATAATTTCATTATCATTGTATGCGGTGTGTTTAGGTGATATAAGATGAGATGAGTATTTGTCAGCTATATAAAGGGCTATTCCACCACCAGTTTTATCCTTTTTATTTTTAGTACATTTTGAATAGCCCTGTATATCAGTATCCCAACTTTCATCCTGAAACCAAGTTTCAGTCACTCCACATATTGCAATGTTTTCATTTTGCATAACGAATCTTAGTTCATCCATTTTGTTCATTAGACTTAGTGCATTTAGTAATAATATTTTAAGTCTGTGATTGTCCCCATTACAGGTAGGTTTATTCATTTTTATAGATTTTGTTTGATTAATATTGGGACATTTGCTTATGCATAGCAATTTTCCCTTATTTAGTTTAAATGTTCATTAATGCACTTTGTAAAGTGTCTTCCTAAAACTCTATTTCCTTTTTTACTTAAATATAGTCCATCTTGACAGTAGAGATCATCCTACAGATCAAATTCTTCCCAATGTGTTATACAGCAAATTTCTTGTCTAATTGTCCATTTGTGCAGCCAATCATTAAGTGCAGGGATTTTCTGATTTAGTCGTTATGAGGCCTTTGGTATGGACAGTACTTCAGATAAAATTACTTCACATCCCAGATGTATCAATTTATTAGAAAGAGCTACCAGATTTTGTTTAGACTCTTCCAGTGAATCTCTAAGCCTGTTATTAGTCCCCACATGAATGAGGACAAGTGGATTTTCACCCAAAGTTTTAGTAGTAGTTTTGCATATCTGTGCTAGGTCTGCAGTCTTTGCACCTCTGAACGATGACAGAGTGCTATGGACTTTGTCTGGGTTACATATTTCCCTATCCAGATTTTTTATCATTGAGTTACCCATCACCAGTAGATTTCTGTGGTGGAGTGTATAACTATCCAAATTTGAGTTGACCTCAACTGTGATAGTATCAGAATCAGTTAGTGAATTTGTTGCAGTGTTATCTTTTTGTGCTTCTTTAATAGTGGTTTTTGTAGGTGTGTCAAAGGATATTAATTCTTGTAGCTTACTGCACTCTCTATTATTATCAGGTATATTAAGGGATGTAAATATGTTACTAGTGGGAATGCTGAAGTTAGTTGCATGCCTCCCTTTTTTTGATGGTTTATTGTACTGTACATTGTACCAGGAGTCATCAGGTTCAAAAGCTGGGTCGTCTTCTCTATTTCTTTTGATATTTGACTCTTTATGTTACTCATTGTGTCTTGGAATCATTTCGGCAGTGTTTTGTAAAGTAAAAATGTTGTCATTAGCAGTGTTAGAAATAACTTGGGAACTGGACGGCGTGATGAAACCACCAGTTCCTGTGGTTAATTTAGTGCCAAGTGTACTTGCCATTTTATTTTGACTTGTCTCTAACTGTAGTAAACGTTCACTAAAGGTATTGAGATCTTGCAACAGTTCTTCATTGTGTTTACATTTAATAGATTGAAATGGTTGTTGCTGGAATTCTTTAGTAATTAAATACATGAGACAAGCAGAACACCTGATAATAACTTCTCCCGGTGATAAACATGGTATCTCAGACATTATGACAGGAGATTATCTTATTATTTTAAGTTTGAAGGGAGAGACTTAGAGAAGGGGAGATTAAGTTGAAATGATTACGAGTAATTACTTAAGAAATAGTGTTTCTCAAAGTCAAGGATTTAATTAACTAGCACTTCTTGTTATTTCAGTTTCTTATATTCAACAAGGTATAAAAGGGAGACAAATCATTTTGTTCTTTATGCTTGGATGAGAGAGGTACTAGGAATATAAACTAAGTTGTTTACCTAGTGTGGTAACTGATTCAGTCAGGATAAGAGATTACAAGTAACAAACTGGATTTCAGATTGTGTCTTAAAGTTTCTATATATGGGAACTGGACGGCGTGATAAAACCACCAGTTCCTGTGGTTAATTTAGTGCCAAGTGTACTTGCCATTTTATTTTGACTTGTCTCTAACTGTAGTAAACGTTCACTAAAGGTATTGAGATCTTGCAACAGTTCTTCATTGTGTTTACATTTAATAGATTGAAATGGTTGTTGCTGGAATTCTTTAGTAATTAAATACATGAGACAAGTAGAACACCTGATAATAACTTCTCCCAGTGATAAACATGGTATCTCAGACATTATGACAGGAGATTATCTTATTATTTTAAGTTTGAAGGGAGAGACTTAGAGAAGGGGAGATTAAGTTGAAATGATTACGAGTAATTACTTAAGAAATAGTGTTTCTCAAAGTCAAGGATTTAATTAACTAGCACTTCTTGTTATTTCAGTTTCTTATATTCAACAAGGTATAAAAGGGAGACAAATCATTTTGTTCTTTATGCTTGGATGAGAGAGGTACTAGGAATATAAACTAAGTTGTTTACCTAGTGTGGTAACTGATTCAGTCAGGATAAGAGATTACAAGTAACAAACTGGATTTCAGATTGTGTCTTAAAGTTTCTATATACATATAGCACTCCTACATGTCTTACGGTATAACAATGACCCTCATATGACAGTTACTCTTATGTAAACGTCCAGTACCTGAGATAATTAGAGAATCCCACTTCTCCTGCTTCTCCTACACTCTCCAACACACCTAACATGCACAGACATGTGTGTCTTTGCGTGCATCTTCATGCTTGTCACCAAGTGCTCACCCTGCTTGAGCTTGCCCTGCTTGCCGCGGGCAGCTTTTTAAGCACCTTAGAGCCCCAGAAGTAATCCAAGGGGTCACGGACAAACCTAGCACAATAATTGCCCAAAACCTAAATAAAATTTCTCAATGAGCCTTAAGGAGGCTAGTACTGTCGCTAATCTGTCCCCTCCTGCTGTACCTTCTAAAAATTAAATTTCAAATAACGAGCTGTAGTTCACTTTGAATCTTTAACGAACTACAGCTCCTCTTCCTGGCTGCAGCTGGCAATGCAGGGCTCAAGAGGACTCGCAATAGCTAGAAAATGTATTCAAGTACAAGTACAATTTACTTTCACACACAATGTTTCATTTAACTAAAAGCAGTTTCTTTGAGCAATATGCAGCTAAGTGCTAAAGGTTTATCGCACAGCGTGCTCACCGAGGGCAGCTTTTTAAGCACCTTTGAGCCCCGGAAGTTATGTCCGCCTTCCCTTGGTCCCCTTCCTTACAGACACTCCTTTCATCTTTAATCCTTGCTATTCTCCCACTGGTCCTCCTTTCCTCGCTGATATATCTAAAGACGATTTTATACCCCATTTTTATTGACTGGGCAATATTTTACTGTTTGTGCCTTTGCTCTCTATACTGCCTTCCTTGCCTTCCTTTGTTTCTCCTAGCGATTTATCCTATCCTCCTCATTCTGTGTCTTTTTGTAGTTCTTAAATGCATTTTTTCTCAATCTGACTGTTTCTGTTAGCTCTCTAGAAAACCATAGTGATCTCCTTTTTCTCTTGCCCTTGCAGACCTGCCTAACAAAGAGATTCTTGCTCTTTCTATGCCTTTTACATTTTACCACTGGCCTTCGACTCCTCCTAGTATCCCTATCCCACCATGGCATTCCTAAGGCATCATCCCATTGTCTTGAAATCAGACCTCCTGAAGTCCGTGACCCTCATACTTGTGCTTTTTGATGGAAACCCAGTTTTTATAGTAAACCACACTGTGCAATGATCATTGATCCCCAGGTGGTCTGCCACTGTGACATCAGCATCACTGTCACCATCCATCAGCACTAGGTCCAGTAATGCTCCTCCATGAGTGGGTTCCATTACCAGTTGCTTGATGAATGCTCCCTGCAAGGAGTCCAGGATGTTCCTGCTCCTGGAAGCTACCACTGCTGGGAGTTCCCAATCCATATCAGTTAGGTTGAAGTCTCCCATCAGCAGCAACTCTCCTTTTGGAGCCAGACTTTGGATGGCTTCCAGCATTTCCCCATCCACTTCTTCCATCTGTGCTGGAGGTCTGTATATCACTCCTGCATGGATAACAGCCCCATTCCTTCTCTTCAGAGTGACCCACAGTACCTCTGCTCCCCTGGTATTTCTGTAGCCTTTATGCTGTCCCTTACATAAAGAGTTAATCCTCCCCTCTTCCTTCTTACTGTGTCCCTTCTGAACAGAGTAAATCCTGATACTGTCATATCCCAGTCCTAGGTTTCATTGCACCAGGTCTCAATGATGGCGACTAAATCCAGATCCTTTCTTGCCATGGTGGCCTAGAAGTTTGTAATATTGTTACCCAGACTTTGAGCAATTGCAGACATGTCCCTCCAAATCTCTTGCCCTCCATTTCCACCATCCCATTTTCTATTCCCTACCCTCATTTGCGAGGGAGTGCCAGATAGTTTCCTGCTCTCCTTGCTGACCTCCATGCCTTCCCTAGCCTCATACTCCCCTTTAATCAGTTTAAATGCAGGGTCCTATTCATGTATTCTACCAGTTTTCCCATAAGCTCTTTAGACTCCTCCTCGCTGAGGTGCAGACTGTCCTTTGAATATAGTCCTTCATCCTTCCACTTGTCCCCCCACCCTTCAATGCAAATGAACCCCTCTGACTAGCACAAATCCCTTAGCCACTCACTGAATTCCTCTATTCTCCTTTTTCTGCCTGTACTGGCACTGGGGACCTGGATTATTCAGAGAATGCATTAAATATTACTGATTCCCTGCAGCATCCTGGTAGCTCTTTAAACCTTTGTTGCACCACTCCTACCTCATTTCCTGCCAAACCATTTGTCCCTAGGTGAATGATCAAGAGAGGTTTTCCCCCCACTTTCCATATAATTTCCTTGATCTTAGGCCCTGACCACCCCACTTCCATCCCAGGCAAACATTTGATGTTCCTTCTCCTATTTGGGTCCCATTTCTTTACCCAGTGTAAACCCTTGAAAATACAATCCCCAAGGACCAATAACTTTTCCTCGCCTCCAGTCTTTGCCTTTGTCCATCTCTTCACATCTAGTGGGTTAGCCTCCTCCCCCTTCACTTGTTCCCTGTTTGACCTGTTGGTCCTCCTTTCTGTACCCCTACTGCTCTCTGCTATTTCCTTCCCTCTGCCCTTCTTGCATCTCCTCCCTGATGCCCCCTACTATCCTCGGTATTCTCCCTCCTTCCTTGCTCTCCCACTATTCCACCCTCCCCTCCACCCTTAGCTCCCCCTCAACTGTGTACATCTCCTCCCCCCTCGGTCTACCCACCCCTTGAATCCCTATATTGCTGTCTTTTTCCTGTATGGTTTTTTGAGCCCTGACCTTCCCTCTACCCCATCTCCTCCTTGACTGTGTATATCTCCTTCCCGCTTCAGTCTGCTCTTCCCTCTCATCCCCATATTGCTGATCTTTTCCTCTATGGTTGTGTGAGTACCAGTTCCCCCTGTGGCCCCAGTCCTCCAGCCCTGCCTGTACCATAAACCTGTTTGATGCTGGCCTCCCTTACTTCTGAACAAGCCTTAGAATCTCCTTCCCTTACCTTTCCTCTGCCTTCTTGGTCAGCTTTACCACTCCACTTTCAATTTCTCCTTACCTCCTGCCAGTCCCATATTCCAGTACTGCCTAGTCTCTGTGTAGGTGGTGACTCTATATGCCTTCTGAGTGTATGACCAATGATCTCTGTACAGTACCTTGTGGTTTGACACTGCACGTCATTTGCATAGCAATTCCCTTCCCTGCTTGGATACAGTGGCGTTTGAGACTGCACGGGGATGGTTTGTGACCTCCTCTGATGATAGCTCATGGAATATAATGAAAGGAACCAGCACAAAATAATGTTTGGAATAATTCTGTGACAGTTCCTTGCAACTATGTACTGTATTGGTGCCCTGGTGTCTTTGCAAAAAGTTATTCTAATTACTCTTGATATTCACATTAATAAATTATGATTCACAGACAGCACAATTTAGTACACTACAATGTCTGTTGGATCTCATTAGTAAAGAAAATGATTCAATGTTGCCTCTAGACTCTGTGAAAGGAAGAAAACATATAGTGAGGAGTATGTCCAGTTTGAAACACTGTAAAGAACATTAAAAATGAATGAACTGCAGACTACAACTCACCCATAACAAGCATTTGTCAATGCCAAATGTTTGCTTGCTGGCATTGGCATTAGTAGTGCAGAAGTTGCAGAGCTGCATAATAGAAATGGCAGTGAAGAATTGAACTGAAGCCAACCCCACCACCACCCTCCAGAGAGTGACAGGCATTGGGGTGTGCCTTTGGGTTGTCAGGCATAACGGCCACGCCATTTCACCACACCCTACCCTGCAGACACTGACAAGTGTCACGGTGTACTCTTGGGGTCTTCAATTTATGCGCACCTCATTGCATCAGGAAATACAGTGAGATGGGTGCGGCATAGGAGAATAGGGTGAACTTTGGGGCTAAGAGTCCAAGACATACTTGATGCCTCTCACTGGCTGCAGGGATGTGGAGACAGTATGAGCATTACAGGCAAGAATCCCAAGTCACACCCTGATGCCTGTCATTCTCTACAGGGTTGAGGCGTATGGTTGAACCCTAACACCTCAGGCATTCGTTAGTATTTTCACTCCAAATTTTCAACAGTTTTTTGGTGACCCCACCTCATGAACAGTGGCAATATGAGTTTGTTAGCGAAGCTGCTTATGCTGGCGACTACAGCATTTAGCACCACAGGTGCAAAAACACATTCGAACAGGATGTGAAAAATGACAGCTGTACTGTTCATGGGGAGGTGTAAAAAATGGCAATGTTGCAAATCTGCAGTAAAAATATTAAAAAGACTGGTGAAGTCACAAGTGTGCATAGAAACTGTGCAACGCACACCGGTAATGTAATTAGTTTGGGGAATTTTTACAGCAGATTGTCAACACAGACATTTTGGGACCTCCGATCATGAACAGTCTCACTGTGATTTTCTTTATCTGTCCCGAACAATGATTTCCCACAGCGATCACGCATCTTTGCGCTGAAAGTGTGAAAACACATTTCGTCCATGTTGTGAAAAATGACAGCTATACTGTTCATAAGGAAGTGTGGAAAAATGCCACTGGTGAAAATCTGGACTGAAAATATTACAAAGTCATGAACTTACGAGGGTGGGTGGAAACTGTGCAATGTTCACTTGTAGCACAGTCATTTTATGGGCTTTTGTTACCACATTTTCAACATAGCCATTTTAAGACCTCTGCTCATGAAGAGTGTAACTGTGATTTTCTTAAGCTGTCCCAAACATTGCTTTCACACACCGACTGCACCATTGTGAGCTACATGTGCGGAAACACATTTGGGGCGACATGTGGAAAATGGCAGCTATACTGTTCATAAGGAATTGTAATAAAATGGCAATGTGGAAAATCTGGAGTGAAAATATAGAAAATTCACAAACTTACGAGCGTGCGTAGGAATTGCACAACGCACGCTTGTAAAGCAGTCATTTTTAGGTATTTTTTCACCAAATTTTCAATGTAGCCATTTTAAGACCTCTGCTCATGAACAGTGCCACTGTGATTTTCTTAATGTGTCCCACACATTGATTTTGCACACCGACTGCGCCATTGCGTGCTACATGGGCGGAAACACATTTTGGGCAAGATGTGAAAAATGACAGCTGTACTGCTAATAAGGAAGTGTAATAAAATGGCAATGTGGAAAATCTGGAGTGAAAATATAGAAAATTCACAAACTTACGAGCGTGCGTAGGAATTGCACAACGCACGCTTGTAAAGCAGTCATTTTTAGGTATTTTTTCACCAAATTTTCAATGTAGCCATTTTAAGACCTCTGCTCATGAACAGTGCCACTGTGATTTTCTTAATGTGTCCCACACATTGATTTTGCACACCGACTGCGCCATTGCTTGCTACATGGGCGGAAACACATTTTGGGCAAGATGTGAAAAATGACAGCTGTACTGCTAATAAGGAAGTGTAATAAAATGTCAGTGTTGAAAATCTGGAGTGAAAATATTGAAAATTCACAAACTTACGAGCGTGCATAGGAACTGCGCAATGCACACTCGTAAAACAGTCATTTTTAGGAATTTTTTCACCTAATTTTCAACATAGCCATTTTAAGACCTCTGCTCATTAACAGTGTTACTGTGATTTTCTTAATGTGTCCCATACATTGATTTTGCACACTGACTGCATCATTGCGCGCTACATGGGCGGAAACACGTTTTGGGCAAGATGTGAAAAATGACAGCTTTACTTCTCATAAGGAGGTGTGGTAAAATGGCAATGTTGAAAATCTAGAGTGAAAATATTGACAATCCGCAAACTTAAGAGTGTGCATAGGAACTGCGCAAAGCAGGCTTGTAAAACAGTCATTTTTAGGAATTTTTCCACCAAATTTTCAACATAGGCAGTCTGGTGCCCTTGGTGCCTGCTATGGTATCAATTAGAGTTTTGACTGGCATAACTTTTACCCCTAATGTCTGCAATATTCAATGTCTAACTGAAGGTCCCCTTGGATTGAATGGACCCCATTAAAATAAATAATCTATTAACAAGTTTCTCCCCTATCCTATCCAACAAAATAATTTGGCTTCAGTTCAGCTCCCCTTTTCCTTTTCCTTTTCCTTTCCTTTCCTTTCTTTCCTTTCCTTTCCTTTCCTTTCCTTTCCTTTCCTTTCCTTTCCTTTCCTTTCCTTTCTACCACTTCCTGCATACAAATCCATTATAATATGATGCATTCTTTTTGAGTACAGATAGATAATTAGTAACCTCTATATAAGTTCAGCAGAAGTAATCATAAATACTGAATATTACCTCACACACAGTCCTATGAATAATCCAAGAAAATGTTACTTTTTATTACTGTATTTAACATCTATCATTGAATATTGCAGCCTGATGTCATGGGACCCCTTCCCTATAACTCTGACACATTTTCACAGGGGGGCCCCAGTAAAGCCCTGTACTCAGACCATATCATGTAAGCTAGAGGGATCATCATGTGAAAAAATGCTGGCTTTTACACCACCACCACCATATGTAAGTGGCCTATATTTATTTATTTAGTTTTATCAAGTAGGTGCGCTCGGCAATACAACGCCTATTTTCAGGCACAGTCCAGAAGAAGTACAAAATAAATAATAATAGCACAGTGCCACAAAGGTACAAGACAGTCTTACATACATGAGTAGTATCTGTATGTGTTAAGAGCAGAGTACATCCAAAGTACAACTGAAAATCAAACAAAAGGCACATACTAGTAGTGGTACAAAGCATCATGTATAAAAGCACTTATCCGAGAACTGTTGGAACTTGCATAGCTCATTTTTGAAAACAAAATGTGTCTCAGAGACCCTAAGTTTAGGTGGAACTGAATTCCACAGCTTAGGGTCAGGGACAGAAAATGTCTGCTCACCCATATTTGCAGTGCATTTGGGTACAGACAAAAGTGACAGATCATTAGATCTCGGGGGTAAGCCTGATAAACTTTAATGAACATATCAGCCAGAACAGCAAGTTTAGCTGATCTAATAATCTTGTCTATGGTGCAGCCTAGGATAACTAGCCAATGTGAGGTTGGGGAAAGCTATCCTGGCATTGAGAAAGAGAATGGTGGTGACTCAGTCTGGACAAAGATGAGGCAAAGTGTCAGACGTAGTTATAACTGGTTGCCCCTTTATTTCTGTTACATTTATGGAGCTATTATGCAAGTGACTGGAGGGCTCATGCAATGACACCTCTAGTGTAAATACATGTGCTCTCTCTAGCTCATTCAGCATTGTGCATGATGCCCCAGCACCGGGCTCCATGACATTTACATAAGCATTAAATTATAATCTAGGCTGTGACTGGGCCATGCCACCCTCAGAGCTATGACAACAGAAAAAGGTAATTCATTGCTCCTACTTCCAGGGAGCTTCCTGGAAAGTAAAATATGTATTTGTATAGATCACTAGCTATGACATTAACAAGGTGTTGGATGTCAGACGGATATTATCAGTTTGAATCAAACAGTGTTTCAAGGTGACTGCAGGGCCTGAAGCCAGGATCATTTTAGCTTGGGTTTGGGACATTGCATCTCACACAGCAGTCATGCCAGATCATTTTCAGTCTAATTTTGGACAACATAATGAGGTGTATCTATAATGGACTAACAGTGCAGTGAACATAATTTAAACATGAATGGAAATAAAACTTTAAATATTAAATATAAAAGTTAAAAAAATATATGTATTCGGATGGCATTTTTTTTTGTGAGAACAAGGAAGCAACGCATATTGATACTGTAGCAATGGAAAGGAGTCCTATGTAATCAGTAAAAAGATTTTTTGCAATGAAAACTATCAGAATTAAAAGCAAATTAGCATTGAATATTAACCATGTTAGAGATAGAACACTAAGCAGGTAGATTTTTTTAAACTAATCAGATTCCAATCAAAGAGCACTTCAGAGGACAGATTCAGTACTAAAATATTTATTCTTTTTAGATACATAGATACATAGACAGTGTCGGCAGATAAGGGCCTATGGCCCACCCAGTCTGCCCATTTCAGCTTGTAAGTTCAGTTTGTTTTCCTAGAAGTCTCTTGCACCTTAACCCTGACCTCCAGAATTCCTTTATGTCTATCCCATGCATTCTTAAATTGCGTGATTGTTTCAGCCCCCACCACTTCCTCTGGCAGGGTGTTCCACTTGTCCACCACCCGTTCTGTGAAGAAATTCTTTCTCATGTTTCCTCTGAATCGTCCTCCCTCCAACTTCATCCCATGCCCTCTTGTCCTGGAACATCTTTTTCGCTTAAAAATAGTGTTTTCCTGCACCCTGTTCCTCCCTGTAAGATACTTGTATGTCTCTATCATATCCCATCTCTCCCTCCTCTCCTCCAGTGAGTACATGTTCAGTTCCTTCAACCTGTCTTCATAGGACTTGTGATGCAATCCATGCACCATCATTGTTGCCCTCCTCTGAACCTTCTCTACCCTGTCTATGTCCTTACATAGGTATGGTCTCCAGAACTGTACACTGTACTCCAGGTGGGGCCTCACTAGTGTCTTGTATAGCGGAATTATGACCTCCCTTTTCCTGCTGGTAATGCCCCTACCTATACATCCCAGCACCCTATTTGCTTTACCTGCTGCCTTGTCACAGTGTTTCCCTACCTTGAGGTCATCAGAGATGATAACCCCAAGATCCCTTTCCTGCTTGGTGCCTGCTATATCCTCACCCCCCAACTGATATATTGTGCCTGGGTTTTTGTGCCCCATATGCATTATCTTGCACTTCTTTGCATTGAATTTCAACTGCCAAACCCCTGACCATTCTTCAAGTTTCTGCAGGTCGCTTCTCATTCTGTCTACACCCTCTGGTGTGTTTACTCTGTTACAGAGCTTTGTGTCATCAGCGAACAGTGAAATTCTGCCTTCTAGGTCCTGTGCCATGTCACTGATGAAGATGTTGAATAGGACTGGTCCCAGCACTGATCCCTGTGGTACCCCACTGGTCACTCTTCCCTCTGTGGAGTGACAGCCATTTATCACCACCCTCTGTGTCCTGCCACCCAGCCAGTTACCTACCCACCACACTACTGTCCTGCCCACACCCATATTCCCCAGTTTGTGTAATAGTCTTCTATGTGGCACAGTGTCAAAGGCCTTGCTGAAGTCCAGATAGGCCATGTCCACTGCCCTCCCCTGATCCACCTCCCTAGTCACCCAGTCAAAAAATTCAATGAGGTTGGTCTGACATGACCTTCCCCTGGTGAAACCATGCTGCCTTGGGTCCTGTAGTCCATTGACAACCAGATGTTCCACCAATCTGTCCTTCAGTAGTGCTTCCATGATTTTCCCCACTACCGAGGTGAGGCTGACTGGTCTGTAGTTCCCTGCTTCCTCTTTGTTCCCACTTTTGTATAAGGGGACTACATCTGCTGTCCTCCATTCTTTGGGTACCTCCCCTGTTTCCAGTGATCGGCCAAACAGGATAGCCAGAGGTTCAGCCACCACCTCTCTTAGTTCTTTAAGGACCCTGGGGTGCACCCCATCTGGCCCCATTGCTCATTTTTAACATTGATTTGTCTCACAGCTTTGTTAGGCTGCTGTATTCATTGTAACAAAATAAGACTATTGAAGATTAAAAGCAGGTAGGAAACAATATGTATTCAATGTAGGTCACCTATGTTTGTGGTTGGAGCAAATACAGTATATCAGCTGCATGTGTACAACAGTTTTCTGCACTAAGAAGTATTCATACATGATTTATATGACAGGGAACTGAGGCCAGAGCTAGGCCATTAATTTGATAATTGTTTCTTTATTTCAAGAAATAGGTTTGTTCTGTACTGAAATTTATAGGGGCCTATTGTGCTAGGGCCAGGGACCCTATCCCAGTTAAAAAACTGTATTTATGTTTAAAGCAACCCTGCTTTGACAAAGCTTCCACCATGATGCCAAATTAGGGATAGCCGGGTCATATGTAACACTAGAAGTAAAATAAATGTTATTTACCATTTCTTTCCTCTATGTAAGTCAGTTGCACAACACATTCTGTCTTTTTATATTTCTCTGCGTCTTGCAAGCTGGCCAATATCAGCGTGTTTTTCTTCCACCTAGTTTTCTTCTGTGTTCTGTGATCACCCCCCCCAACGAATGCATCAGACATGATAGCCTGCTGAGACCACCAAAGCAAAAGTGGAATGCAGATTCTGCATTTAAACAAGTATAAAAGAAACAGCCCAAGGGATTGTACCCTGCCAGGTGTAAGCAGGAGGATTCAGTAGTGGAAAAATGAATAAAACTCTCCTTGTAGCAACAGAAACTCTGAGTGCAAGCGTGGCAGTTTGGTTACTAATGGGAAAATGCAGCTCCTGCCATCCTTAAGTATAAGATACAGTTTTGAACAGTAAAACCTGCTAAATATAGCTGTGCCATAAGAAAATAAGGCACTGTATGATAGCTGTACAAAAGGAGATGTGTTAAAACTCAAAACTATAACATTACATACAGATACAGTATAACAGTTAAAACAGGTTGGGTTTTTCACTAGAAGGATACAATACATGTTTTTTAAAGGTAGTTTTTCGTTGGAAGCTGGGACTTCAGAAGCTCCTGGGTGTGTGCTTCTGCTGCAGCTGCAGCCATTTATGAAAGGTATTCCCTTAGGGAAGGGCTGACCAGTAATTGCAGTAGTATAAAGTGAAGGCTAAGGCTTTGTCCTGCCAGGAAGAGAATAGTCAAGAGGGAGGACCTTCCTGAAAAGTATATTTCTTTATAAATTTATTGCCTTCTGTCTATGATTATGAAAGGGGTTTAACACTGTGTAACAATTGCCCCATAAATGATTCCATGAGAGGAATACTGTTATGAGAATTGTAAAATTGTTTCTTAGTGAAAAGAAATGGGGGTAAGGAGGAAGAGATGGAGATAAAATAGAGTCCACAGTGACACTGTAGGTAGAGAAAAATGGAAGACTAGGAGGAATATCATCTGCTGACAAATTCTATGTTTCTGTGTTTCTATGTAAACCTAATATTCCTCTAATTGTTTATTTTGTGTAACGTGATTGACAGATCACATGACACCTAAGCAGTATATAATGGCTGCTCAGGAAAGCTTACACCAGCTCCTGGCTGGTCTAAGTGGTGCCCATTAATACGTCCATGGTGGGGCTTGCAGAACTTCAAAAAATAGGGTGTTGCAACCCTGTTATGGTGCAAGCCCCCCCTGCACCCTAGCACACCTGGTTGTTTGCCACAACCATGGCGTAAGGGTACTTTGGTATAGCAGTGTTGCATTTCATACAGGCTGCTTTACATAGATTACATAGATCATACAGAGCATAAAGACAATTTGTCCATGAGTTTGCAAGTCATGTTCTTACCCATACCCAGTTATATTAACAGAATTGTGTTTGACACAAGTTGTGATGCAAGTCACCCCTTGCATCAAACTCTTATAATGCAAGCTCCTTGCATCGCTCTACACATTTTGAGAATCAGGCCCTTGGACTGCAGGGAAACTTGGAGAAACCCAGAGAGTACTGGCAGGGGTGGCCATACAGTGTGATGGTGTTTGTGCCTGGTCTCTAGAGAATATCTTAAGATCCATCTGCTGTGGTTAGTGAGAGGTCTTCTAGCAAAGCTTTCAGCTTGTCTAAATTATTGCTTCTTTTTAAGTATCTTGAAAAAGTCTGTATCCAAAAATATTACCTGTACATAACTGACAATAAAACCTCACCTCAGGACATTTTGGACTACATTTTGTGTTTTACTGCTGCTGTCTTCCATAACAGAACCCTGTGACACCTGTACTCAGGTCTATTCATTAATAAAGCAGTAAATAACGTGCTGACACCGTGTAGCAGGCTTGTGGTCAAATATGGAAATTATCAGTAGCCTAATGCTACTGGTAAACTGCTTGGGCTTTGAAATCATAATAATTTGCATTAGTTTCCATTAACACACTGTAACCACCATGTAACTACTTTTAGCGCAATTCTAATATGGATGAAAATTATTTACTTAAATAGTAATTTCACTGTTTGTTTTGCTATTGCATATTCCCAAGATATAGTATGTTGCTAATTTGCTGTTAAACAGCTAGTAACACATTTGTTTACATTAACAACACGGTATAGTTGTTGTTTTGTTACTATTTAATTCAGTTACTAAAACATGCAACTATCAATTAGTTGTTGCAGAGTGACAGCTAAAGTATCACTGGGTAGTATGCCAACTATGTTCTCATTGAATGGTGATATAAAACCACTGGTGCAGGACGCACTGTAGTCTACCCTCAGATGTTCAATTGTTTCCATAAAAGGTTACATGGTCTTCAAAACTGGCTGAGGTGATGCTGTCTATCCAGACAACAGATTACATTTTTTTTTTTTATTTCCAAACATCGGGGCCTGACTGCAGATAAATACCTCTCACATACTCAATAATCTGTTAATTTAATGAAACAATTAGCCCCTTGATGGAAAACTGTTACTCATTCCTCACCTTCACATACACCTACTCTATAGGTCAAGGAAACTTTGCAAGAAACCAGCCCATCATTTGAAATCATGCTGTCTTCTACATCATGGTAAAGTGACATAGTATACATTGTATAATAATAGCCACAAACTGGTTTTCTACTGTTGTTTGATCTTCAGTATTTTATACTAACAGATTGAATGCCTGAACAGATTTACTAAGTTTTACTACTGATATAATATGTGAATTTGTCTTTTTCACAACCTTCAAACCAAAGAAAACAAACTCTAGTCAGAGCCACTATGTCTGCAAATATGTGATTGTATTGATTTAATGTGAGTGGCATGAAGTGCACTGAGAAGTAATTATGGAGAATAAAACAATAGATGCTACTGAAAATAATTCTATTTTGTTGTAAGGTTCACTTTGAAAAGATTACACTAAAGCTTTTACCCATGTGTTCCAAAATATAAAAACATGAATCAAATAGTTATACAGATCCCTACCACAATATTTTTAACTGTGCTTATACTATAGCAGTTAATCTCCTCTAGCAGCCAGTATGTCTGGACTGGAACTGATCATTTCTGTTGGTTGGGTTGGGGGGGTGCCTAGGATATTGGGACAGGTAGAAGGTGAGGTGGGCTGATAAGGGGTCATGTCAAGTCATGCCAGTCATGCTGTTATTTGACACCTCACCCCAGACTCTTCACTCTGGCATGAATTGCCACCCTGCACAATTCGTCCTTGGATGACTTTGTTTCCTAATATTTACTCTGGGGGCAAATTGTCCAGGAATGAATCACCCAGGGTGCCGGTTTACACTGCAGCAAAGAGTCTGGGGTGAGATGTCACGTGGGGACAAGACAGGCATGAATTGTCATGTAGCTGGCCTACAGCTGGACCACCAGTAATTAGTTTGGTCAAAATCTAAGAAGTTATCCTCTATGATTTGCGTGTTTTGATCTTTCTGGTTGCAACTCCAGAAATATTGTACCATATACATATTAGCCATAAAACTTTCATACATTAATTTACCTACATGGCTCCTGAGAGAATATAATTAATGAGGAGGGTAGAAGCTATAGATCAGAGAGAGGAAGAGGAAGAGGAAGAAGAAGAAGAGGAGGAAGAGGAAGAGAAAGAGGAGGAAGAAGAAAAATAATTATTTGTATGGCTGTTTTATACACATTAAACCATAATGCACTTTACAAGCAATTCAAGCAAGTCAAACACATCTTCAGAAACTGCTTCACTTGGTTGTGGGCAGTGACTCACTGGGCCTTACCCTTCAAACATGGTTGGCCATTTGCCCTCCCCTCACATAGGGGTAGTTATGGTTAGCTATACCCTAATAATTAAACCAGTGTCCAACCACCTGAATCATCTGAAGCCTCAGCAGTGGAAGGTACGAACCAAATTTAGCATTAACCTTTCTTCCAGAAAGGTCATCTTTATGCTCCTGCTCCTCTCTGGCAACATTCACTCGAACCCAGGACCACTCACTTCAATGGGTCCTGGTATTCATAAGGTCAAAGGCCTAAAAATAGCCTCACTGAACATCTGCAGTTTAACAGCAAAATTTGACCAACTTCAGGCATGGATGGCCCTCCATACCCCTGACATCCTCTGCCTAACAGAGACTTGGTTGACCAGTAGGATTAAAGATAGTGAAGTTGCCCTCAAAGGCTTCCAAGCATACAGGATTGATAGAATAGGCAAGAGAGGTGAGGGATTCCTCATCTATTCCAGGGACTTTCTGCAGTGCACCATTATCCCTGGAACCAGGGTGGCTGAGGACCATGAGATAATAGTGATAAAGGCACAGGTCAGTCAGAATAGCAAAACTCTCATCCTTGCCACAATCTACCTACCCCCTCATGAAAGCCACAGCAGGCTTTCCCACAATTATGGACGTTATCAGCACCCTTTCAAAGGGGATGGAGTTAGTCATTACCCGGGACTTGAAAATAAACTGGGATGGAAAGGAGGCTGCCCCTTTCAGAGATCTGATAGCCACCTCCAACCTGAGACAATCAGTCACCTGCCCCACCAGGCAGAACTATAAGACAGGAAACCATACCCTCCTTGACTGGATCCTAGCAAGCTTACCATCCTGGATCTCTGAAAACAAGATTTTCCTAGACACACTAAGTGACCACTCCTCAATCATCTTCCTGTGGTCTAATAAATTTACCAAAAGCCCACCCATCCTCACTGAAAGCAGGGTCTTGAAGAAGGGCAACCCTTGAGCCCTCAAATCAGCCCTTGCCCTGCATGACTGGACTCCTATTGACCTGGTGCCTACCCCTGATTAGGCCTTCAGTTACTTCATTAAGGGCTTTAGCTTCATCTGTGACATCTATGCCCCACTCACCAAAAGAAAAATTCAGGGACAGGCAAATGGCAGAATTGATTGGGAGCTCCTCTCCCACCTGAAAGAAAGGGACATTCTCAGGGAGAAGGCCAGAAATACAGCTAGCAAGCATGACTACCAGTGCTACAGAACAGCCAGGAATGCTGCACCATGCTAATCCGGCTCACCAAAGCCAACTATCATAAGGCCCAACTTTGCAATTCCTGGGGTGATGGGAAAAGATTCTGGGATAACATCCAAAGCACCCTTGGAAAGAAGGACAAGAAGCACCCCCAGCTGCTCAGTATCAGTAACACCCCCACTACAGGCCCTCTAGCTATTGCAGAAGCCTTCAATAAGGCCTTCACCGATCTTACCCCAGTGCTACCACCTACCTATTTTCAACCTGATTTAAACCACTCTAACAATGTATCTACCAAGTGTTCTCACCCAACCTTCTACTTTAAAAGGGTGACAGTGAAGTAGACCCTTACTATGGTCAAGAAAATACTAGGTAAGACCAGACTGGGCAGTGATGGGATAGACATGAAACTTCTATCCCTCACCCTGGACATTCTTATAGTACCCATTACCATGCTGTACAATAAGTCCCTGGCCAAATTCCCAGTGGTTTGGAAGCAGGCCCTAGTTATGCCATTGTATAAAGGAGGTGACAAGTCTCTAGTAGCCAACTACAGACCCATCTTGATCCTCCCCCCCCCCGTCCAAGGCACTGGAAAAGATTGTGGCAGGTCAACTCATTGACTACCTCAGTAAGTATAATCTACTATGCCCCAGCCAGCATGGCTTCAGACAAAATTACAGTACCACCACTGCCCGGCTGGACTGCATGAGTTATGCAACTAAGGCCCTGGATGAAGGCAAACTGGTGGGGTCTGTCTTTATTGACCTCACCAAAGCCTTTGATACAGTCAACCACCCCCTGTTACTGACCCAGCTGCAAAACATGGGTGTGGTGCCCAATGCCTTTTGCTGGTTCCACGACTACTTGTTACAGAGAAATCAATGTGTCAAAATTGGGCAAACAGTATCCAGCACAAGAGAGGTATCATTAGGGGTACCTCAGGGATCAATACTGGGGCCTCTACTCTTCAGCCTCTTCTTAAATGACCTTCTCACAGCCTGTGACACCAAACTCATACTATATGCAGATGATGCTGTGCTCCTGAGCAGCAGCACATCTCAGGCTGCACTACAATCTGAGCTGCAGAACTCCTTCTCCTAACTCGAGGACTGGTTTTGTAGTCATAAGCTGCTACTAAACTACAAGAAGACCAAGGCCATGCCTATGTCCAGCCACCATAACAAAAATAATCACCACCCCCTCATCATCTCCAACTTTATTTTTAATGGAAGTCTAATATTTCTATGAGTCAAAATCTGGGAGTCATTCCAATTTTTGGGAAGTGAAAATACTTCTCATAGCCCACTGTTTGAAAGCCAGTATTCTAGGAATGATCCATTTATGGATGTTAATACAAATATTAGTGGTAAAATACAATTTATTTTAGAAAAATCCATAATTTCTTAGCTGCCTTCAGTTTTAGAAGTCATCCAATTTTGTTTTTTACATTTGGAAGTCAATGACTTTAATCCTCTTTATTTTGGAAGTTTGTGCCTTATTTTTGGGAGTCAAATACTCCCAAAATGGACTTAGCTGAAGCCCTGCTTATGACCACTGATTAATTAAGAAATAACTAATAAATACATTTCTGAAACACACTGTAACACTGCCTATCCAATTATCTTAAATGCCTGCTTCCTATCATTAAATTGTCACAGTTTAATGGAATTTTTTTCAATAAACAGACATTGTATAAATCCCTTCTTAGGGGACTATAAAGTTAAAAGGAACAGCAACAAAGGGTGGTAATGAATGTCTTTCAGTCT
Source organism: Neoceratodus forsteri (assembly GCA_016271365.2). Classification (NCBI taxonomy): domain Eukaryota; kingdom Metazoa; phylum Chordata; order Ceratodontiformes; family Ceratodontidae; genus Neoceratodus; species Neoceratodus forsteri. Next base: position 22,250,135 of record JADMNL010000035.1, on the reverse strand, counting down.
GGTTCATATGAATGGTAGTGGGAAGTTCCACCAAGCCCCAATCTAAACCTTGCAATCCCCCCCCCCAATGAGGCCTATTTGGCACAGCAAAACTAAGATATAGCTTAAATTCAACAGCCTTGATTGCTTACAGGCCTTGCATTCTTCCAATGAAGAAAAAAGAATAATTCTGAACACAAAACTATTGGGGGAGTCTGTTCACATAAAAATTATGAAAATAGCATTTTGCAGGTGCATGGATTGTTCCCCTCACCTGGAAATTGTGTATATGGACTTAGTCTCTGAGCCATGTCAGGCCCTTCAAAAATCAAGCCCCTCATCTTTGGCATGCTCACCTTTTGTGGCATGATCTCTAAATGAGAAAATACTGTGAAATTTGATTAGGTAGTCTAAAACTAAGAAGGGGTGAAAATGAGTAAATTATCAGATTTCAGGGACTTTGCTGTTAAATAACACAACATTTGTCTAATTTGAATGCTGACACTTTCAGGTTCAATAGATCTTACCCCAAAGGTGGTACTGTCATAGTTTTGGTAATTTGAAATTTAAAATATGGTAAAACAGTTTAAGATGAATAAAGTGCTACCAGCCATGCAGTTCAGTTTTTCAGCAGTTTTATAAGAGGTGCTTTCAAATGCCAGTAGTCAAATTCAGTGATTTGAGGCCTGTAAAAATCCATGCAGCAGGGAGCAGAGTAAACCCTTACTACTCCTGCACTAAACTGTGGCACCAGGTTCACTTCTCTACTGCTATCGAAAGGGTATGACTTAAGGAAAAAAAAAAGAAAAACTGGTAGCAGCAGTCTATCTTTGCTGCTGGCAAACTGTGGCCCAAATTGAGATTGAATTGTTATAGTAGGAGACAATACTTGGTGTCACAAAACTCACCCTACCACCATGTCAAGTACAGCTACTGAAAGTATCTCCTTGATGCCACTTTGGTGGCCCCCTGACTTGCTGAAGTGGGCACATTGATCCCATCTCTAGTGCTGCTGAAACATCCACCCCACTAAACAGGTCCTTCACCAAATAATGACCAGTGCAAGCCTCCATTCACTTCCTTGGTCAGCTGCAATCTGAGCACAGTATCGCAAAGTGTAGATTATGCAATACATGCAGCATGACTCTATGTTCAAAACAGCACCTAGCAAAACTGTGTTCAGACAGTTGCCAATCAAGGAGGTGAGTGAATGGCTGTGGTTGCGGAGGGGTAAGTGTGTAATATAAAGAGTGTTATTGGATGCCAAATATTGCTTGCCTTTGGTAGTGCAAGGAGGTGCAACTAGATGCCAATAACTACTTGGTCTGAGTAAAGGAGGAGGTGCCACTGGTTGCCAGGGACTGCTTGACTTGTCCAAGATTGAGGGATGGATTACCACTAGATACTAGGAACTTCTCATGGTGGGTTGTGGGCAGAAGGTTCTAGTTTTTTCCAGGGACTGCAGGGTATAGGGCTGAGTGAAAGAGGGGGTTACACTGGGCTTTAGTGACTGTTGGTGGGGGCAGAATGCATGAGCCAGCTGCCACTAAAAACTAGAGAATATCTGAGATAGATTGTGATGAGGGAAAGGGTGCTACTAGAATCTGTGGATGAGTTGACATGGGGATGGGATGGAGGTGGGGTGTCATTGGATGCCACAGACTGTTTGGCATTAGTTGGAGTGCTGCTGAACACCAGATACTCCTTGGCAAATGAGTAGGGAGAGAAAGGGTGTTCCACTGAATTCTGGGAACTGTTTTAGCAGAGGCAAATTAATGGAAGGGCATCAAGTGGGCACTAGTAAACAAAATGGCATAGGTTGGGGCAAACAGGAGGATGCTACCAAAGTTAATAGACTCCATCACTTGAGGATGAGGATGGATAGAAGGAAATACACTGGATGCAAAGAACTGCTTTGCACATTGAAGGGTGCAATTGAATGCCAGGGACTTCTGGGCATGGGGCAGGGTGAGGAAGGTGGAAGCCACAAGCCACTAGGATTCCATCGCATAGGGCACAGACAGAGAATGAGGAGATGGCATTGGGACATACTGGGCACAGGGACTGCTTCACAGAAACTGTACTATGTCAGCTGAATGCCTCTTTTAATAAATACCATTTAATAAAAGGATCAAAAGTCAATAAGGGTTGAAGCTAGAAGTGTGTGAGTACTTTCAGCAGGCATACAGTATATTGTACTTCATAACAATTTATGCTTGGCACTCAGCCTCATCTTGTAGTCCATTCCCTTCATCCCTTGAATCATCCTCATTGCCCTCCTCTGCACTCCCTCCAGCAGCTTGACATCCCACTTCAGATATGGCATCCAGAACAGCACACATTACTCCAAGTGTGGCCTAACCAGTGCCCTGTAGAGGGACAGGATCATCTTCCTGTGCCTGGATGTGAATCCCCGTGTGATGCACCCTAGCATCTTGCTTACTTTCACCACTGCTTTCCTGCACTGGGCAGTATTATTCATGTTCACTGTTATCAATACCCCCAGGTCCTTTTCCTCCTCGGTGATCCTCAGCCTGATCCCCCCCCCCCAGCCAGTATGCTCTCCTTGGGTTCCTAGCCCCTAAATGCAACACCTTTGTGTTAAACCCCAGCTGCCACTTCCCAGACCATTCCTCCAGCTTGGTCAAGTCCCTCTGTGGTTGTATCCATCCCTCCTCTTTATCTACTATTGCATCCATTTTGGAATCATTGGCAAACAGGCTAATCCTGCTCCCCACGTCATGTGCAATGTCCGAGATGGATAACCCGAACAGTGCCTGACCCAGCACCAAGCCCTATGGCACCCTGTTTGTCACAGGTGTAGGCTTCAAGACTCCCCACCATCACCACCACCACCACTCTCTGTAGCCTACCCCATAGCCAGTTTGAGATCCAACATTCCATCTGTATCCCCAACCCTTCCCCGGTCAACTTCACCCCTAGTCACCCATGGGGCACTGAATTGAAGGCCTTGCTGAAATCCAAGAATAGCTCATCCACAGCATGGCCCCCGTGCAACTCCCTTGTCACCCAATCACAGTACTGTATAAGGACAGTATAGCACATCCATAGTATGGCCCCCATGCAGCTCCCTTGGCACCCAGTCACAGTACTATATAAGGACAGTATAGCACATCCACATCATGGCCCCCATGCAGCTCCTTTGTCACCCAGTCACAGTACTGTATAAGGACAGTATAGCACATCCACAGCATGGCTCCCATGCAGCTCCCTTGTCACCCAGTCATAGTACTGTATACAATTGGTCTGGCAGGATCTCCCTGAGATGAACCCGTGCTGCCTCCCATCCTGCAGGTTATTGCCCTCCAGAAATGCCACCAGCCTTTCCTTTAATATCATCTCCCTGAGCTTTCCCACTATGGACATCAGAAGTAAGTCCCCTCATAGTCATAATTTGTGGAATATACAGTAGCTAGTTATCCAGGCTAGCCAAGTTGTCCATCTTTTATTTGCAGTACACATTCTTGTTCTATTAGACAGTTGTATGACAGAAAAGGCTGTATATGAACACAACCAGGAGGGAGGAGACAGAGTTTGAATGGCCAGCTGATGAGTTTTGTATCAATATACTCTAGATAAGAGTTAACTAGGGATATCAATACTAGATGTGCGGGGCAGAGGGTGGCCAGCTGTGGGAAGGAGTGTAAGGTTGAAGCAGGCACTGTTCTAGGTTGGATGTGGGTGGTCATACAACTGCATACTAGAGAGCCATTTACTGGGGGACTGAAGTTGGAAGGAGCACTACACTAGAGCCAGGGGAAAGATATATTTCATTACTGGAACTGGACTAACCGAGGAGGGGGATCTACTAGACTACCAGGGAATGCCTTCTTTGATTTGTAACCCCAAACTAAACACCTAGTCTCTCCCCACAATCCTTCCCCCACATACTCTGCTCATCAGATGTAGTTCACTGTCCCCAGAGCTTTTATCATTATATTTATAATCCACCATCCAACCACCCAGTGTCACCACAACACTCTATTTCAGCAGCATACCCTGATCAAGTTCTTGAAATAAAAAAACAGGTTCCTTTGTTCTGTCACTAAAATGCATTTAACTACTTTGGCAATTTTATCACACGTGCTATATGTGATAAAGATTTGCAAGGAACTTTACAATTCATTTCCTTTCTTTTTCTTTTATTATAAAAAGTGTTTGAGAAACAAAGCTTTCTGATTGACTGTAAATGTTCTATCAGCCTTATATTAATATTTCTTAGCATACATGTAGAACATACTCCCACGTTAGAAATGGTGCAAAACTTTTCAAAATGTACATTTTTATAGTTTTCCTTCCCTTGAATATTCTTAGTGCTCTTGAGTTCGCTATTAGTTATTTAATAAAGTTATTCTTTGTTAGTTGTGAGTCAGTTGAGAAGGTTATTTAATCAGCTGCTGCCAGAGATGGATTTTTTTCCCAGTCAGGAGGTGGCTAAAGGAGTGGACTAGTACAGACAAGTGGTAGGAAATTTGACTTTGCTGCTCCATGCACTGAGATGAATACTGGTACCATAATGCCATCATGACTAAGATTCGTCAAGCCAGCCAGGAAGAGCATTCAGTGGGCATTGCTTTACACAAGGCCAATACAGCTGTGCTTTCTCATCCAGTAGCTAGCCCAGGATAACTACCCCTGTGCATCTGTATCTGTCACCACATGGAAATGCAAGGTCCAGAGGGCCCTGCACTTCCATAGCCCAACAGTCAGACCCACAAATTCTTGACTTCTGTATGCAAACAAACTCATTCTTTGGTGCAGGGACCTGAAGGTCCTGCATGTCTGCATCTATTTATGTAGGTCCTGAAGCTACCTGCATGACTGAGGATATGATTCCACTATATCAATAAGAAAGGAAATTCTTTGTCAAAAAAGACTGTTATTGCATCAGTTAGGGTTCATTTTAACATCACAAATGTGGCATTAGGGTTTCCAACTCTAACACCCCACAAAGCAGAAAAAGGACAAGACAAGACAACACAAGCAACCACAGACAGCCATCATCAGGTAAAACAAACAGTATATAATTGTTTCCAGATGACAAAGTGCAGTAGCATCAATGTGCTACCTTTGTAGATTTGCATTTGCCGCCACACCTGTGTGTGTGTCATATAGTGTGCATGAGTACCTGTGGCTATAAAAACACAGGCCCCATGTAGCTCTTTACTTCTGCTGACAGAAGTAGTGCTACAATATGGGTATCATGATTACAGCAACAGATTTAGAAATTTTTCATAGGGGTATCAGTTTTCTCAATGGTGTAGCACCCCCCAAAAAAGTAAAATGTTGCCTTTTAAAGCTCATATTAGTTTAAAGCAGGTACATATTGCTGGCCTAAGGATGTCATAGGTGCTAACTCACTACATAGCTGTATCTGCTAGTGCATGATTGTTATATGCAGCTGTGTAAGTGCAGGCCCCACAGGAGTCCGCACTTCTGTGTCCTAAAGTCATTATGCATGTCTTACATCTGTGGCTGAAGAGGCACAGACCCCTCATAGGCCTGCACTTCTGCAGACAGAAGCACTGTTGCAATTTTTGTATCATGGATTTCATGGCACCACGCTTCTGCAGCCAGAGGTAGGTGTGCATGTCTTACACTTGGGGCTGCAGAAGTGCAGGCCCCACTGTGTATGTCTTATAGTGTGCATTTGTACCTGTGGCTACAGAAGTGCTAGCCACGTAGGGGCCTACACTTTTGTACACAAAAGAACTTTTGTAATTTGGTTATTATGGATGTGTTTCTTATCAATAGGGGCCTGTGATTCTACACATAGAAGCAGTGCTGTGATTTTAGTATCATGGATCTGCAGCAAGAAGAGAATGTATATGTCTTGCGGTGTGCATATCACAGATACGAATCCACGAAAGTAGCACATCAGTGCTACTACATTTGTATCATCTGGAAACAGCTGCATGTTGTTTATCTGACTTGATGATGACTGTCAGTGGTTACTTGTGTGGTCTTGTCCTTCTCCTTTTGCTGCTTGGGGGGTGGGGAATTTGGGATGGAAACCGTAACACACACAACATTTCACTTTTTCTGTGGCATTAAGCATTAAGTATATAGACATGCATACATAACAGATAATCCACTACAGGGTGTGTGATCATGCTCTGGCATGCATGCACCCTGGTGCAATTTGAGAGGCATGTGTGTTCAAACACCCGAGGCATGTGTATATCTGAGCATGAATGTATGTCCTTTGGTGGATTATTTGTCTTATAAAATGGCCACAACTGTTTTGGAGGGAGGTGAAAAATTGAAAGACGTGCAGGCATGTGGGTTGTGGGATGATGCAGCTCATTAAATGTCTATACTGTGGAACAACAAAAAATAAAAAGTGCAGCCCTTTGTGTATAGTGGTCTAGTTAAAAAAAGTCATGGTGTTCCGCTCTGCCAGTGGGAACCAAGAGAACTCTTCCTGCACTTAGCAGCAATGCCAGTGTGTCCAGCTCTGCTGAAAGGGATCAAGAAGAGCCTTACCAAACTGACAGCAATGCCAGAGAGTTCCCACCTACACACAAAATCAAAAAGTCATGCAGTAAGAAATGAAATCATTTTCCATTTATTTGCTTTACTTGGGAGCAAAGTAGCACAACACCTGTTGAACTCTTGAATTCAAAATAATTAACTTTAATACTGCATGAGTATGAAAGATTCTGATGGATTAAACTTACATTATATTGTTCTGATGAAGGCCTCAAAGCTTGAGACATGTTGCTTGATGGGATCAAAATCCAAAGTCATGTTGATCAAATGATGGATTTTTGTCGATGGTATACAACTTTACAGTTTAATATTTACAACCAAACTGAGATCTATCATATTTTCAGAAAGGACCTATTCTATTCAGTGTAACATCACTGAGAAGCTTAGGGCCATGTCATGGTAAGGTTGAAATCTTCCTTTTTACTTTGGCTGACAATACCATATGTTTCTGAGCTGCACATTATAAATGCCTAGGAGACTTAATATCATCATACTGACATTTCCAAACTCATTCATTTATTTAAAATGAAAACTACTGAGATTTTTTGAGTACTTCTACATGGATTGCCATCTCTGTACTAGTAAGTTCCGATTTATTGCAAATAAATGTGTATTATTTAGCCTCCTTATTTTCTAAGTGTTGTCATTGTACCTTGTACTCTATATCTCTTTACTGTTTGATATTTTTTCTACCACATTTTTACTAAATGACATTTTTCACCTCCCCCTTCCCCAAACACAATAGGTGTGATCATTTGAATTGTTCCCAGAACGTGTTTTGGAAGGTTAACATGATATATGTGGAACGGGGGGCCGGGGGTAGGTGACAGTGGATGGTTGGATGGGGGTTAAACATTTAATACAGTAGATATCAGGAGACATTTTCTTTTTTCATTCATGTTTTCCTTTATATATTCTATCTTTACCATACAAATGAAAGAGTCTATTCATTTTAATGGGCCACTCATTTCAAAGATTTTTTTTCCTTTCATTCATAATATTTTTGTTTTTTAATATTTTGAAAGTATTTTTATTGTCAAATGCTTTTTTCACCCACCTTAACGAGCCCTCATGAGAAGTCAACTTTCAAATTGCTCAAAAAATGGATGTACATGGTCTATGCTGATGCGGGCTGTGTACACTTATAGGGTTTGTGAGAGTGGGCGGATAAATCACTCAACAAAAAAATGGGATCAAAATAGTAGAATATAAGAAAGTCATGAATTAAACAAATGCAACCTAATGAAATGAATGGATCCATACATTTCAGTGGGAAAAACATCATTTGGAAGAAGGCAGATGGGAAGAAAGGAGGGAGGGCTGCTTTACCCTGTTGCCCACAGCAGGACTGAATTATAATAATATTATGGGTGAGTGGGACTGAGAAGTGGGTTCAGTGGGTGCTTAGTGGGTGGAGGTTGGGAGATTTGTTAATTAATGAAAGAAGATGGGAAATGATAACAGCATCAATAAAGCATTTCAGTGATCACATATTGGCTATTTGTTATGTCAATACAATGTTTTTGTGATTTATTTACTCTTTGTACTTCAGTTGTATGCCTGTCTGTCCATTAATCTAATGTTCCTCAGCTGAATGCTACACTGAAGTGGGTACTATAGATATCTCAGCTGGTTCTTAAAGACAGACATACATTCTGTAACTCATAGAGCAAAGCTCAAAAGCCAGCACCAGTCACAGAGTTATTACAATTGCAATTTAGTTTAGTGTGAACATTGTGTAAAGAGCTAATGATGCAGAACAGACTCATATTACAGCAGTAGCAGCAAAAGGAGGAAACAGGCAAGACTCAAAACAACCCAACCAATTTTGCTGAAGGCTTCTTCCAAGGGCACCCATATGTTGCTACCAACCACCATTAAATAATAATTTCCTTAAAGTGGTATTACAGTGCAGGGGGCAGATTCACAAAACATTGCCCGGGTGTAAACGCAGTTTGGTTGGGAAAAACTGGGTTTTGCCCAGAGGTTGTATTCACAAAGTCCAGTTTGCCCCCATAAACTGGGTTTGCACCCAGGCATAGTAGTGCGGGGGTCTGCAATGCAAATGAAGGGGAGGGGACCTGCATATCCCCATAACTCAATTCACTAAAGTATTGCAACATGTTAGAGCCTTTGTGAAGGCCCTTGCATGGAGCAAAGTACTGCTGACAAAAACCTGGTGGTAATCCATGCAACCCTAGCAGTTCATGGAGGTACTATGGCTCCCCAACCCTCCCCAGTTCCCGATCGCCCACCCAATCTGTTTAAAAATATTTCCATAGTTTAGTGTCTCACCCCAGTCCCTGATAACCCACCTGATATTGTACAACCCCTTTCCATAGTGTAGTGTCCCTCCCTCCCTGTCACTGATCATCACCCCCAGATGTCGCACAACAAATGCCCTGGTAATCTACTGCCCCCCCACCCTCTCAGGTAATCACCCACCACCCTGCTCCCCCCCATCATGGCTATGGATTGGTGAGCAGAACAGCCCTCCTCGCATCTCCAAGGCTGCCCGCTGACTGAGCTATGAATGAGTGTACATGCCTGCCTCTCCTGATCCCACCATGTATGGACAGTCACATTAAAGAAATTGTCCACAGCCTGCCTTCCTATATACGGGATATGGGTCATGTCTTGAACATATTGGGAGACATGTAAATAGACTCAAAGTGGTGGTTTGTGTCCCTTTAGGTACAGTCACTCTACACCAATATTCCCCATAATATGGGATTATATGCACTCCATCTCTGGTTAGACACTAAAAATCAATGATGGGGGCTGACCCAGTGGTGTTGAAGGCTGAAGTGCTGGACACTACACCTCACTGTACTGTATGTTGGTGATTGTATTCAGAAATGAACATGGGATGCCAGGGGTCAGCTGAGGAGGGAAAAGATTGAACATCCCAGGGACTGCTCCTCACTCCTAGAGAGGAAGGACTGCTGGCTCTGTTGAATGACTGCCACCAGGTGGAGGCCTGGTTGCAGTGCAGTACAGGAGAAGCAGTAGTTGGAGGTGCTGTAGGACTCTGGCATGTGCATGCCTTCACACATGCACTCTGATGTCCATGCCCTGGCAATGGGATAGGGAGAAAAATCAGAGGAAAATGGTGGAGGGGTAGGCACTCATGAAACCTGGCTTGCTGATCCCTCACCTGTCTCACTACCAGGATGCTGATGGCCAGAACCAGATTTTTGGACTTTGATGAGGAGGGGAGAGGATGGTCCTCCTTCTCCTGATCTCACCATGGGTGGAAAGCAGTGGGGGAATATGAACCATTTGGTAAGTCCTGGGAAGGTTGAGGATGGTGTGGGCTGTATGAGCAGGATGGAGGGCAGCCCAGCCTATCCCAGCCGAAAGGAGCATAAAACATCTATACAAAAAAAGAAAAAAAAAAACTTTGAGTCAGACTTTAAAGGCTTCTTGATTGATTGTGCATGTTTTGTCCTGACTTGCAATAACTTTGTTTGACAGGCCAAACATTTGCTGTAGATTAAAGGTATGGTCATGGGTGCATCATTTGTAGTTAACTATGCTAACCTTTACTTGGGTAAGTGGGGAACAGAAACAGTCTATGATAGTCATGTCAGTCCTTTCTACCATAAGACTGGCCTATGGGAAAGGTACATAGACAATATACTTTTGGTATGAAAGGGTGCTACAGAATAATAATCTGAATCTGTGCTTCTCAATCCAGGTGGACCTTAGAAGCGTTACGTACTGTACTTGGATGTTAGGATCAGTTAAACAGAATTATGGCATGTTGGGTACTAATTAATCTGTTTCAACAAGACAAGTATGGAAATGCCTTGCTCTTCTCCTTCAGCTGCCACACACTAAACCTACAGCAGTGCTGTGCAGAATGGGAAAATTCCAAATCTGAGGAATCTTGATGAAATGTCATAAAATCCAAGAAATTTCATGGATTTTCATCAGAATTTCACAGAATTTTTAAAATGTAGTAATGTGGTTATAACTCAGCCACTGTTCAAGCTAGACCTAGGACGTTTGGAAAGTATATTCTTTGTGTCAATGTCTACTAACATGCCAAATATCATGAACTATGGAAAGGTAGTTTTAAAATTATAGGTGCTCAAATGATGTAATCTTATTGTTTGTACAAAATTTCATGAACATTTTTATCTGCATATACCTTAACCGTCTATTGGGTCAAGGATCTTAAATTTTGCAAGATTTCTTGATGATACTGTAGTTGTTCTAACAATGTGCCAGATTTCATGTCTCAAAATTATATGTGCTCAAAATCTGTCATTTTATTTTTTTACAGGAAATTTCATGAGAAGATTTCCTGTGCCTATAATTCAGGCACCTTGGGAGTGATGCATGCATAGATTAGCACATATAACCTTTTTATAATGCTTATAGAATTTTCTAAATTTGTACAGAATTACATAAGAGATTTTTAAGTTATAGGGGTTCAAAGCTTTACTATGTAAATATTTGCAAAACTTTGTGAAAACTATCAAAATTGTGGATGTTTGTAAATTTTCTGCTCTTGCATGTATACAGTAAACATTTGACATGCATATCCATAGTCAGTGTATCCTGCAGCATGATTCTAAGATGTATGGTGCAACTCGCTGGCGAATGTGAGTTGTAACATATGCTGCTATGCCAGGGACCCTGTGCCAGATTCCAGAACAGGCAGTGTCCCCAGCAACTATGACCTGTGACTTGCAGCACCTCCAGCTGTGTTCCAAAGGAAGTGTGCACCCACACAGGGTGCCACAAGCCACATCAGTGCCCTCTGCCAGGGCACAAGCCATGCATGGCATGGCTCCCCCAAAGCCCTGCTCCCCTACACCATAGCAATGCCCCACAGGGCTGGGGAGGGGGCCGGGGGCCACTGGACTACCATGGGTAGAATGACAATGCAGAAGCAGTTTACTGTGCTGTGGGGCAATGCTCAGGAATGGGAGTGTGGAGGTGCCAACTGTCCACAGAGGGTTGCCCTCCCAATGGGGAAGGGTGGGGACCAATATGGGACTGTGGGAGCACCAGACACAGAGGTGCAACCCTGGTGAATGTAGGGTATACTTAGACCAATGTCTGCCACGGTCTGTCTTGGAATAGCACATTTGCTATTCCTTCAGCTGCACTCCCGGAATCAGACATAACAGCTGCCATAAACCCACCTTGCACCATGTCGCAGGGGGTTTCTGGCAAACCCAGTAGTGTAGCCCACCTTTCACGCAGGCAGCCTGTGAAACGTTCCAGGCCACCTTCTGGAATTCCAATTGGAGTAACGCACAGCGCAAAATGCTACTTGCACCATTGGGTTTGACGCAAGTCACTTTGAGACATGCATAACCCATTTTGGAATCAGGCCCCTGGTGTCTAATACATTGGATAAATTAGTTAAGCAGTGTTAATTTTGCAGAAGAAAAAAAAATTATTAGTAACATTTCTCACATATTTATGTTAGCATATACTGTAGATGAAGCATCCAGAATTTTTTTGTAGAATTTAACATTAACAATGCACACATCGCTACTTCATTTAATAAGCTGGGCTAAGCTTTTTGCAGTCCTGCTGTTCTTCACTGGGTAACTATTCCCCCCTTCTCTTTTGGCATAGCAAGATTGACTCAGTAGAACTACTGTTCTCATTGATATCCTCTTTGTTCTTTACAGTGACACACTCCCTTAAAGTGTGAGTCACTTACACCTTTTCCTATTGACCTGATCTGTTGGAATAGCCAGAATTCTTTCTTCCTGCTGCCAATACATTATTTTCCTCCACTACAGCTTCCTAGACTTGCATTTACACCAGTCTCCCAGGATCATCAATTAACTGGATGTGATCCTTAAATATCCTGCATTCAGTTTGGAATTGTTGACACTCTGTGCTTTCTTGCTCCAAACTGGGGGTCTACCACTGTCATGCTACCCAGCTCAGCTGTTCATTTCTTGCTGAAACTGTGCATCTACAGTAACTCCAGGACCTGGTAAACCCCTGTGCTACCTGCCTCTTATACCCCTATCCTTTAATTAGAATCCCCCAGATAAGGCTGAGCAAAATTAGAAAATTCCAATGTTATGTAATAGCTCATGAAATTCTACAATTTTCACAAAAACTTATGGGATTTGACTTTAAGTACACATGTCATTTTCAATTTCTCACATCAAGCAGTTAATAACATTGGCATACACAGTCTCCTTGTAAGGTCTAAGAACCTGACAAAGGTAATAATATTGTATTCTCTAGTTTTAAAGTTTCAGGGGTTTATGAATTTGTAGTTTACATTCTTGCAAAATTACATTTTTAAATGTTGTAAAAGTTTGACTCATTTTAATTCAACCCCATTTAAAGCTGAACATCTGAACTTTTTCAGAAATGACCATGTGATATAGCTGTTTAAATGTTTCAACTCTGGTTGAATTTGGATATGTAGTTTTAAAAATAGAGGAAACAAACCAAAATAAAAATTTTGGAAGGCTATAACTCAATCCCAGTTAAGGCTAGACATCTGAAACTATGTGTATATACAAATGTAGTAATAATCTGTATATCTGTTAATTTATGTAGCATTTCAATGAATACTATCAAAAGTATACTAAAATTACAGAAATCCAAATGTTGGCAAAATATTTGGCTACCTATAACTCAGCTCCCATAGAAGTTTGAGACTTAAAACATGGTGCATATACACATTCTAGGTGCTTCTCCAAATCCTGATACTGTGGAGAAATTTGGATATGAAATTTTAAAATGATGTCAAAATAACCGAAAATTACATTTTGATTAAATGTTTGGCCACCCATAACTCTGCCCCCCTTTTAATCAAGAGCTCTTCAATTTGGTAAACTCTTGTATGACGTTGGATACTGTTTAGCATCCACAATTGGTGTTATTCAGAAGCACATTTAAAGTTATGGCAAAATAACTGAAATTTTACATTTTGTGAAATTCTGTTGAATTTTAGAGAAAATTCTGTGGTATTCCCAGAATCAGAATGGTCATTTTGCAGGCATTCCGTTGGCAGAATTTTATATTCTGCACAGCTCCAACATACAGTGAGAAATTTTCCCAAATCCAGTTTTTACAAGTTTGTCGAAACTGTAGCAAAGCTGAGGATTTTTAAAAACATAAGTGCAGAATTAGAACAGAGGTTTGTGTCAAGGGGATCCTCTCAGGAAATAGTAACCAGAGCTAAGGTTACAAAGGAAGATGAAAGACCTTCCTCATCCACGGGGTAGGCTGAATTCTAGAGGCCAACCTAATTTTAACTTTGTGACTACATATTGTAGACACAGTGCTAAAATCAGGGGCATTAACCAACAAAATGATTCCATTTCTAAATCTGATCCCATCTTATGTAATTATACATCTGAGAATCTCAGGTTTGTTTACAAGAGGGGTGCTGACCTGGGAATCACCTTGTTCACAACATTCAGCCAGCTATCCAGGCAAGACCCCAAACTTGACTCCCAAGTTTACAAGTGGCACATATCCCTCTGGCCACTGCAAATTTTGCCCTAAGATTTTGAGAAATGTGCAGTTTCATGACCTCAAATGCTTAAAAAAAAAAAGAAATGTGGTATTTTGTGAACTGCAATACTGTTAATGTACGTAGTATACAGTACTTGGGTATTTGAAACTGTAAGGCATTTTACATTGCCAAGTTGTCTCACTCCTTTAAAACTAGAATTGGTGAGCTTCTGAGGTCAGTAATGAGAAAGGAGGCTGAAATAATGCCATTTCAGTCCATGTGTATTCACAACAGGACACAGATGCTCGTCAATTTAAATCTTGTGCCATCAGAAGAGTAAAACTGGGTAAAAGAGGAGGGGACTTAGAAGCACTCACGCTAAGAAAGGAGGGAGGGAACGTAGATTGTGCAGCTTGGTGCATCATACCTAGCCATGCTAAATGTGATTAGAGAATATTGCCCTTTCTACATGAATGTTGGCCTGCTTTGTGGCATGTGATAATGGACCTGATTTTCACAGGGTGGCACAGGGTTCGAGGCAAGCCCTTTTGCAGACACAGGAGCTAATGCAGCAAAGCACAGAAACAAATCTGCACTGCATGGAAAAGGCAGGTTGTGCTCTGTGTCTTATTAATACAGACACAAATTTACAGGAAACAAAAGATATATTATAACTAGTTAGTGTGTTAGTTTGCTATGTACCTCCTAATTCCCAGATTTCACCGATTATGATTAAGTGTTTCTATGCAAAATAAAATAAAGCCTGTATTCTAGTTTTTAAGTTAAAATCTCCTGAGTCTCCTGCTTTCCCTGATTATGTACCAGGAGCTTAAACCTCATAGAATTTGACATAGAAATGCAGAATTTGATGGCAGATAAGGACCACTTGGCCCACTTTGTCTGCCCATTTCCCTACCTAACTGATAAGCTGCAGATCCTAGTTAACCAACAGCCTACTTCCTCCTACCCCCCACTAGAACTGCCTTATGTCTGTCCCATGCATTCTTGAATTCCCCCACTGTTTTTAACTCTACAACCTCCTCAGGAAGGCTGTTTCATGCATCTACTACTCTCTCTGTAAAGAAATACTTCCTCACATTATCTCTGAGCCGTCTCCCCTCTATCTTGAAATTGCTCCCCCTTATTCTTGAACATCTCTTTTTCTGAAAGATTTTACCCTCTTGACTTTTGTTGATTCCCTTGAGGTATTTGAAAGTTTCTATCATGTCCCTCCATTCCTCGGAGGCTATACATCTTAAGCTCATTTAGTCTTTCTTCATATGTCTCTGGTGCAGACCCTGCACCATTTTGTTGCTCTCCTCTGACAGCTTCCACCCTGACTATGTATTTGCTGGAGATGGGGTCTCCAGAACTCTACATAGTACTCCAGATGTGGTCTTACCAACTGTCTGTACAGAGGGCTAACAACTTCCTGTTTTCTATTGGTGATGCCTCTCCCTATGCATCCCAGTATCCCCCCAGCCCTCCTTACTGCCTTCTCACATTGCTGGCCTACCTTTAGGTCATCTGATATGACCACCCCCAGGTCCCGTTCCATTTTTGTTGTTGTCAGTATCTCACCCCCACATTGTGTACTCTTCTTCTGGGTTTTTGTATCCCAGTTGCATTTGCACTTCTTTGCATTGATTCTAAGCTGCCATATATTCAACCATCCCTCCATCCTTGCCAAGTTCCTTTTCATCCTTTCCACCCCCACCTTACATATAAGTCCTGGTGCAGATCTTTGTGTCATCTGCAAAGAGATATACTTTCCCTTCTAGTCCCTCTGTAATGTTATTTATGAAGGCATTAAAAAGGTTTGGCCCCAGTACTGAACGCTGCGGTACCCCACTAGTAACCCTCCTTTCTTTACTGTGGACTTCATTTACTATTACCCGCTGTGTCCTGTTGTCTAGCCAGTGTTTTACCCAGGCTATCACCCTGGGACCCATTCCCAGGCTTGCTAATTTGTTTATTAATCTTTTGTGTGGGACTGTGTCAAATGCCTTGCTAAAGTCTAGGTAGGCCATGTCCACAGCACCTCCCTGGTCTACTACTTTGGTCACCCAGTCAAAGAAATCAATTAGATTTGTCTGACATGATCTTCCTGCTGTGAATCCATGCTGCCTTGAGTACTGTGCCCCACTGTCCTCTAGGTACTCAACAATTCTTTCCTTCAGCAGTGATTCCATAATTTTCCCTACCACTGTGGCCAAACTGACAGGTCTGTAGTTTCCTGCCTCTGTCTTGCTCCCACTTTTGTGAAGGGGAATCACATCCGCTCTCCTCCAGTCCTCAGGCACCACACTATCCTCCCTTGATTTATTAAAAAGGGTAGTCAGTGGTGTTACTAGTTCTTCCCTTAGTTCTTTTAGAATTCTGGAGTGAATCCCATCAGTCCCCATTGCTTTATCCACCTTCAGTTTTAAGAGTTCTTTCAGAACCCTTTCTTCTGTGAAAGGACTAATATCAACCCCCCTATCCAGAGTGCTTCTCTGA
Organism: Neoceratodus forsteri; assembly: GCA_016271365.2. Classification (NCBI taxonomy): domain Eukaryota; kingdom Metazoa; phylum Chordata; order Ceratodontiformes; family Ceratodontidae; genus Neoceratodus; species Neoceratodus forsteri. Next base: position 22,233,688 of record JADMNL010000035.1, on the reverse strand, counting down.
CTGAACTAGGTATCTCCCCCTGCTCTTCCATTGTGAATACTGAACAGAAGTATTTGTTCAGTATCCCTGCTTTTTTGCTGTCACTCTCTGCCCAACCACCTTCCTCTTTATTCAGCCTCAGTATCCCTGCCTTAGTCTTTCTTTGCTCCCTAATGTACCTATAAAAGGTTTTATCCCCCTTCTTAACTGAGTTGGCTATCTTTTCCTCAGTTTGAGCCTTTGCTATTTTGACTGCCTTCCCCGCTTCCTTCTGCTTTAACTGGTACAGTTCTCTGTCCTGCTCCTTCTGTGTTTCCTTATACTTCCTGAATGCTATCTCTTTCTCCCTTACCTTCCCTGTTACTTCTTTTGAGAAGCATAGAGGTTTCTTCTTTTGTTTTGATTTGTTATTTGCTTTACACAAAAGCTTGTTGCCTCTGTGATGGCGGTTTTAATATTTCCACATTGTTGCTCCACCCCACCTTCTTGCCTGTTTGCTAGTGCTTTTCTGAGGCACTCTCCCCTTTTGACAAAATCAGCCCTCCTGAAGTCTAGTACCTTCACTTTTGTGTGGCTTGACTCTACAGCTAAGTTTATTGTGAACCACATTGTTTGGTGGTCCTTGTTTCCAGATGGCTACCCACTTCAAGATCAGAGATCCTCTCTCCATCCCCATTTGAGACTACCAGGTCAAAGATTTTTCCCTCCTGAGTGGGTTCCAAAACTAGCGGTCTGAGGCATGCCCCCTGTAGGGCATCGAGAATGGCCTGCTCTTGGATGTGGCTGCAGCAAAGGTGCTCCAGTTAACATCTGGTATATTCGGGGCCCCCATCAGCAATAATTCCCCTTTCTCTGCCATACCAAGGATGCCTTCTCTCATTTCCTTGTGTCTTTGCTTTTCACAGTCTTTTCTTTCCCTGATCTTTTCTTTCCATGATCATGAACAGTGATCTTACTTTGACTACTCTTCTTTTCATGCTCTGCGCCTCCTGAGTCCTCCATTTTCCCGATCATGACTGAGTGCTTCTGTGCAACATATAATATAGTCTGCAATCTAATTTTTAAGATAAAGGCTCCTGAGTCACCCAATTTTCCCAACTGTGCTGATTGAGTGCCTCTCTGAAAATAAAGAAAGATGAGAGTGTGACGGGTAGGGGCAAAAGCAGGATCACGTGGTGTGAGGTACAGTCAAAACTGTTATTAGATGGTGTGTTGAAACTGGAACAGTAGTGCCTTTTAATTTTATTTATTTTTCCCATACCTATTATATTACCTAGTCACAATTTTATATTGTTTCCCTATCTAGCCACTTGGATGCTGAGGACATACCTTGCTGTTTAGCTTGTGCTTGTACTGTGCTGCATACCTGTACGTCTCAACACCCTGCTTCAAAAATCAAGTGCAAAATAAGGGATACATGACCAAAATCAAGGATACATTTTAAAAAAGGTAATATCATTTCATGAGGCTGTTACAATAAGTGGTTTAGTACTAAAAGCATTTTCTGGTGGAGAACCCTTAGACTGTAAAACTATTGTCTGGTATGATTTTATATTTCAAATCTTTACTCTTTAGTGGCAAAAATTCCAAATTTAGGAGAGACAGAGGAAATTTATGATGGACAATCTGGAAGGTTCCTGAAAATCAGGGGCAGGTCATAGGTATGCTGAGCTGTAGTTCTTTAGTGGCTACCTATGGCTTATTTCTATCTAATGTGCTATATCCTAAAGTTGCTGGCTTTTACATCTACTTAGAGCTCCCTCTTCAGTTGCTCCTTTAATTTTCGTGTGCTGGCCCATTTCACCTGCTTACTTATTCGTAGTACAGTTTCTGTCCCTAGCAGTGCTATTGTCTTTCAGACACATTGGGGTTTCCTACTGTTGCATAATAGAGAAACAACTGCATGGAAAGTTTGCTGTCTGTAACATGTATCCTGGGTATCTTGTAACATTCTATATATTACTCTGCACCTTCCATTAGCTGGCATTCTGACTTTATGTGCTATAATTACAGCCGCAGCTGAGATGCAGAGTTCCTTAATCTCCTCTTTTGGAAGCATCAAGTTAGGTCTACAGTAAACCTGTCGACCTCCTGCACAGTGATGGCACAATACCGAAGCAGGCCAGCCGCCCAACTCCCAGTGTTTTCTGTAGGGGGGGCTGAGCCCTCCACCCCCCCCAGACTTTAGGATTCTCATCTCCAGGTTGGAGTTGGTCCAGGGAGGGGGTAGAACACTGAGGGAAAGCGTAATATGGAAATGGACCATTATAGTGACTATCACTGTAGCAGTCTTTTTCCATGTTTCACTGTTGGGGTGTCTGGAAAAAGGGGGCCACCCCCTCTTTTTGCTTTTACCTTACCTAAGTTTGGGGCACAACTATCATTTGCACTAGAGACAGAAGATTACATACGTTTTATACCAGACAGCTTAATATTGATTGAAAAACCAGCTAGGCAAATTAATGAATATTCATGTACTAATGATACTTAACTGCTGTCTCTGAACCTGGCAGGCCATGACCGCTGATGATGGCTCATGCTACTTCTGCTAAAACTGCCAATGCCTGAATGCATTACTTGATGTGCGGTGTCCAACAATTTCTGTACTTTCTATCCCACAAAAATTGAACATCTGCGGGGAAGGGATTATTTGGTCCATAAAGCCATGCAGCACAGCAGTGGCAAACTGATTTACAATGCACTGCAAACTCTAGCTGAGATTACCATGGAGTGAGAAATTAGATTTGACACAGTCGTGTGTATAAATGATAGTCACTACAGACCCTCACCATTACTGCACAAGCTTCAAATGACAATTTTCTGTAACTAAAGCTCTCTGTCCATAAGAACTTCAAGGCTTTTTAGACATGCTGTCACTGAAGTTTCAGCATTTTTCTACCTTATGTTGTTGACAACTTGGAGATCACAGGACTGTAAAAAAGTTACCGCATGAAAAAAGTGAGCCAAACTCTTTAAATATTATTCAGCTTAGTCCCATGTAGGATTTTGTCCACCTTTAAATCCCCCAGCATTATGAGATGTAATAACACAGGTACCATATTTAATAGTTCAAGTGTTATGACTGAAATCTGATGGTAGACTAGGCTGTTTCTTAAGTCTATCATGAGAGAGGTGAGAGAGAGAGAGAGAGAGAGAGAGAGATCTTTTAGACATGTCTGGTACCACTGCACTTAAAATCCTTGTACACCTGAAATAAGACTCAATATTTTTGGTACACAAACCTGGGGACCAAATGCAGTCACATTATAGTGGCACAATGTGGTGTCCATGACCATTCTGTATGGCCACTTTATGCCACTGTTCAAACGTACACCCCTGTGTGCCATGTACATAGGGTTCATAAGCCTTTCCTTTTTGCTAGTGGAAAGGGTCTGGGACAGAAAGCAAATAAAGCCCTGCACTACGCATGGCTACCAGGCCCCTGAACAGTCATCTGCATGCACCAGTACCTATGACTCCTCTGGATCTATGAGCAGTTCCACATGTATGCTATATTCATCCAGTGGCTGCCTACAGACTTAAAGTGGAACTCAGATTGTAATGCCACTAGATGACCAGATTTACTAGCAAGGAACCAGATAATTAAAAAACTACTCGACCCAAGAGTGGGTCATAAGATACAGAGTGGGGAAGTGAGTGAACAACTGAGGAGGTAGTGATTGATGCCATGGCCTCTGGGTATGGCATCCCACCATATGACTAGTGTAACGCCAGGCTCAGAAGTCTTGGGTGGTTGCAATGCTGATGCTTGCATTGGAAAAGCCTACATCTGGTAACCATCATCTTTATTGTGGCTTAGGCACTGAGGCAGACTCCACCCATCATCTCCAGTTAGGGATTTATGTACAACAGTTTTTAAATGACAACAAGTGTAGTTTGCAAGCATCTATTGTGGTCATGAGTGCTCTTATGTGCATTTCAGTGTAGTTTCAGGGAAACTTTTGCACGCATGAATAATGTGTCATGCATCAGCTGTCAGACTAAGAAAGCTGCCTGATCTACCATGCTGTTGGTCTGACTGGCTGGGACAGGTTGAATGATATTTGTTTTAGTCTTTGGTAACCAGGTAAAGCCAACTAGGAACAAGTGCCTGTTTTCAGGGGTGACCTGGGAGCACTGGGCTGTTAGGTGACTTGCTAGAGTCACACAATATGCAAGTGGAGGTTGTGAGAATCAAATCCAGGTCTGGTCTGCTGGATGTACCAACTCATTCATAGCTCATTACTCTAACCTCTAGGCTATACTGCCAGCCCAATATAGATCAATTCACAGCTAGAGGACTGAACTCTTTGAGTGAGTCTCATGGCATGGAACAATGTCCATGCTGCACCTGTGTGGCCTAATGAGTCTGCATGGGATAGAGATTTCCATCCCCCATGTCCATTCTGATGCAGTAGGTGTGTCAACCATTGGGAGCATAGCTGGTGAATGTCCAGTCAGTAAGTGAGCAGGTTGTCTCTTGTGCTTTCTAGCCAGGGTCTCTGAGTGTCAGATGTGGCTCACAGATTCACTGCACAACGAAGGAAGGAATAAAACCAGGTCCATATGAGTGTAAGCTGCAAAACTGAGGTTTAATAACTGGTTACACAAAAAGTGCAGAGCTAAGAATCCTTCTTTAACATAATATATTTCCCCCTTATTCCTCCCCCCCACTCTGTCTCCCCCCCCCGTTTTCTCCTCTTCCTCCCTCTCCAGTATGGATTCAACACTGGATATTAATGGGAGACTTGGGAGGTTTGCATCTACAGATGTTAGTGGCAGAGTAGCAATCAGGGAAGTGCTTTTATGGTCAGTTCCTGTGTAACAGATGTCATGCTTGGGAAATGCCACTACTTATGGAGCAGTGACTACAGTAGGAGCCAGAGGCAAACTGATCAAGATTAAGGGTAATATTTCATACTAAATAAATTACAGTTCATATACTCTATTGTATTTTACTTTTGCAGTTTGGGAAGTTGGCAAGGTGAGAGGGCTAGAGACACTTTGAATTGTGTGTGTGGTAGGAGGCAAAGTGATCAAGGGAAGCACTTTATATTATAGATAGATACTATAGATAGAGAGATAGATAGATAGACAGACAGACAGATATTGTAGTTGATTTGCAGTTTGCAGTGGGTAAGAGATGTGTTGACAATATTGAGCAGGTTAGAGCTGGGCAAAATGAGCAAATTCTGAATTTGCAGAATGTTCATGACATTTTGGGCAATTTTCCAAACTTTCTAATTGGTTATAACTCGGTTTGTATTGCAGCTAGAGGTTTGGTATTTGGCATACATATCACCTAGCATGGTTTCAAAAAGTGTGCCATGATTCATAACATTTGGATGAAGGGTGATGAACTTATTGGTGCTCAACATCTGGCAATTTAATATTCATGTGAAAATTTCTGAAAATATTTCTATGCTTACAATTTAGCCATCTTTGGAGCTACATAACTGAAAACTTTGTAGCATACTTTTTTGGAAGAGTCTTAGAAAATGCTAAATAGAGAAGTTCTGGTTATGTAAAATATAAGTTTTAACCATGGCCTGCCTCCCTACGTGTCTTTCCGGGCTTGCTTCTGAACCCAGGTCATCAGCATGGCAGCATGATGTTCTGATGCTTGGCCATTGGGGTTGCCTTAAAGCCTAATATTTATGGTCAATAAACCTAACAACATTGTTGATTTTCTGTTCTCTAGCTTTGAACGTATAGGGGCTTAAAATTCAGCAGTTTACGTAGTTGTAATTTTAAAATTTTCAAATGTTTAGAGGTTTATAACTGTCACTTTTAATGATAGAGATCTACAACTTAGCAGCTATATGTATGGGTACCAGAAACTTCACCATACTAAATGTGGTGTAATTTAGACAATCATTTGTAGTTTACATAGCTGTTAACTGTAATTTTAAAATGTCTAAATGTTTAGAGGTTTATAACTTAGCCATCTTTAATACTAGGGATCTGAAACTTGGTATATGTCAGTATGGGAACTGGCAAAGCCATTATACCAAATTTTGTGCAATTTAAATAAAAACATTTTAAATTAGATGGCAATAATTGAATTGCAATTTTGGTGAAATTTTGCAACTTTCATGGAAATTTCTTGTAATTTTACAGAGGCAAAATCAGCACTTCAACATAGTTCTGCAGGTGGAAGATACATTTTGCCCAGCCCTAGAGCTGATGTATATATGTGTTCAAGTTTGGTGACCATCTGACAATTAGATCACATTCTTTAAAATTTCAAAGCCCTAGTAGTGGTGGACATTTCAAGAGGTTGATTGGGGAGGAGAGGTCAGCAAGCACTGGGAGCACCCCAAGCTTAGTAAACATATGGCCACTGGCAGTAAAACATGCATGGTGGTCTCAGATATTTTTTTTTTATGTATATCGGATGCTCACTTGGTCATTGTTTTTTTCTTTAGGTGCCAACAGCAATTATATAAGTACCACCTGTGGTCATACATACTCTTTTTTGCATTTAGTCAAATTCCAAGGTACATACAGTATAGAGTAAGGCACCTGTGCTTGATCCCCAGAGGGAAACATTTTTTTTCTTTTTCTTGGCAGTTCATAGATACTGTGTCTCAAACCCCATCCCCTAAGCCACTTCCCTTTTCATTGCCACAGGAAAGCTGTCAGCCTTCTTTCTGGCAACATCATTATTTCATACAGACCTTTTTGACAACTTCAGTAGCACTGGTACTTTTATTGCTACTGCTATAATATGAGTCTTATTTGTATTATTAAAACTTATGCACTTTTCAAACTAAATAAATTTCAGTTGTGATAATTATTTCAAAGGTACTGGCTTTTTACAGCTGCAGTAGGCAAAGCCTGCAGATGTATTGTTTGAGAAAGGGACTACCTGCATAATTACCTTCCAAACAACATGATAGAGTGTTAAAAATAGTGTCCTCCACTGAAGCCTCATTACTACACTGTCTGTGTGTGTATGGGATTTAGAGAGCATTATTTTTCCACTGGCTCATGTTCCCTCCCTGCAAGGCATCAAATGAGGCAGGACTTTGGCTAGGGGCATGACCAGGACACCTACATGGACAGGTTGGGGGAGGAGGGCAAGCAGGTGCCACCCACTAGGGGCAGGCAGGCAGGTGTTCCCAGGGCAGAGGGAACTTGCATCCAGGAATAGGGAGGAGATACCTCAACATTTTTACCTTTTCTAGGTTGCAAGAACAGCCTCAGAGGAACACACACACACACAGCAGAACACAGCTGTGACATAATTAGATTAACTACAAGCACTGTTTTCCACATGGCCCAAGCAATTGAATCAAAAGTATACACACACACACACACCAGAACACAGCAACAAAATTATTAGCTTTGTCTACAAGCATTGTTTTCAAACATGCATTGGATACACATTGGAGGTGGATACACATTGGAAGACCTTGGTAACAGGGCTGGAGCATGGGGGGGGGGGTTAAGGCTGGAGATCAGTTATGGTCCATGACATAACCACATGGTCAGAATATTAAATATCTTAAAATAAACATAAATGCAAAAGCAACCATTTCAAGAAACTGCACTCTGGGAAGATTGCCTGGGACAAGATGCAATAAAAACAAATCTGTATAGCTGGTTCCAGGGGGCATAAAACTACCAAGGAATGTTAGAAAAAGTTCCCCCTCCCCACTCATTCACAGATGTCAATCAATCTATTTGTTAACCATGCAGGTTGATCTTCTCGCTTCCCTCATAGTAAGAATGTGAAACTAAATTTTGTGTTATTTTAAATGACTGATAAGTGTCATGTCCAGGGGGATACAAGGAAATACTTCTTTAGAGGTAGGGTGGGGGACACTTGGAACAGCATGCCAGCAATGGTAATGGGTATCAAAATGGTTACAGATTTCAAACATGCATGGGATACACATAGGAGGACCTTGGTAACAGGGCTGAAGCACGGGGGGGGGGGTAAGGCTGGAGATCAGTTATGGTCCATGACATAACCACATGGTCAGAATATTAGATATTTTAAAATAAACAGCAATGCAAAAGTAACCATTTCAAGAAGAAAATGCAGACTGTGACACTTAACAGCTATAGGGTAAGCTAGTGCATCTGGACTTATTTGCTGTATATGCATCTCAATTACTAAAGGGTCCTGACCATGTTCACTCTTCCTCAAGCCAAGCTAGCTACAGTATGTATAACAATAACATGGATGGAAAAATTATGCCATATTTTCAACAAGAATTTAACATTTTAAAAAGACAGTGCTGTAAACTGAGAAGCAACTTGTGTAGGTGAATTCATCATGCTAGCCAAGATATGTTCTGGTTGCGTTCCATAAGGCTAACCAGTGGGAGCAGAAAGGGAAAGGGATAGAAATCTAAAATAGAACCATTTAACCCATTTGTGATTTAAAGTTGCATGATGGAAACGTGGCCTCCAGAACTGGACACCATATTATAAATGACGCCTCACCAGTGATCTACACAGTGGCATCACCACCTCCTTCTTTCTGCTGGTAATACCTCTCCCTATGCATCATGGCTTTCCACTGGCTCTCCTTACAACTTTGGTACATTGTTTAGCTACCTTTAGATCACCCAGTATGATTACCTCAAAACCCCTTTCCATTTTGATGACTATCAGCCCCCCGTAATTGTTCCCTGGGTTCCTGCAACCCAGATGCATGATTTTGCACTTTTTTGCATCAAATCTCAGCTGTAATATTTTGGACTATTCCTCTAGTTTTCCTACATTTCTCCTCCTTGTGTCCACGCTTCCCAAAGTATCCATCCTGTTGCAGATGTTAGTATCTTACACAAACAAGCACACTTTCCCCTCTAGCCCGTCTGCAATTTCATTTGTAAAAACATAAAATAGGACTGGGCTCAGGACTGATCACTGTGGCACCCTGCTGGTCACACTCCTTTCCTTTGCCTGAACACCATTTACTATGACTCTCCATCTTCTATCATTCAACCAGTTCCTAACCCAGTTTACCACCTTATGACCCACTCCCAGGCTATCCAACTTGTTTGTAAGTCATACGTGGACTGGTATTGTAGGCCTTATTAAATGCAATTCATGTTTATGTTTAAGCCCATGAAACACCCTTATCAAGTTTATGGCATTTGCAGCTGTAGTTTTGTTTCTCCATGCCTCCTTAACATTTCCACACAACTTCACTAACTTCATTATGCAGCCATGTTGGATCTGACCACATTTTGTTTACTTTCCCTATGGTCTTTTCAGCCAAGTACAGTTGAGTTGTGGAGTGGCTCCTTTTGTTCCTGTCTATATTGTAACTCCTGCATACTTTCCTTTTTTAAACTTGCTATGCTTTTTTTCCCTGTCTCCTGACTGCCCACATCGGCCTGACACTTTGTCCAAACCTGTCACCCCCAATCTCTGAGACTTACTAATGTTTCTAGTTCTCTATGGATAACCCCTTATAGGAAGGGCTGCTGGAATCTACTCCTTTCCTCCAGACAGAGCTTAAGGGTCCATGTGGAAGTGAGAACCCAGCTGGTGGTGTAGGACTTACAGTGTGTGGCAGACAGCATTCTGTGCAGTCAAGTTTTTTTCTGCTTTATCTCTCCCTGCCCAAAGAAGTACTGTAGGAGGTACCTCTGATGCAGGGTACATCAGAGCAGTGATGTTCCCCTTCCTTGCCACTGGTTCTAGCCTTCACCACCACCCGTGGTCATCCAGGTGGCAGTTCTTCAGCATGGTCCAGGAACTCTCCATCCTCTAAGGAGACAAGTAGCTGCTCAGATGATCCACCATCCTCCCCAGATGGCCCTCCCATGACCCAGGATTACACTTGCACTTAGGCTGCAGATGTCATGAGTAAAAGCACTATCGTTGTGTCAACAGATTGGCTCTGTAACTCCCACATGTTGTTATGAGCAATTGACTGCTGAGTCAGCTAAGTGAAACTTAAGCTGGACTTATTTAACATTCTACTGGTGATACATAGTTTAAATTTTGGACTATGTTTGTACATCAGTTATTTTCTCATAATGGTGCTATCTACTTTAATGTGCTCTGTTTTGCTTATTGGCAAATGTTTTGTTTTTGTGAAATAGCTTATGAGCTCAATTCTCAAACTCTTTTTCTACTTGCAGTTTCTAAGCAGCTGTTATAGACTGTCCAGTAGTCAACTGTTATCTGGTTGAACTTTAAAAATGCATTTTCAGAACTGTATCAGTTCATTCACTTCTAGCAGTTTAAAAAATATCTTATTCTGGTATCTGAGCACTGACTTGGAAGTACTTGTCACTGCCCACTATCAGTTTGTATCTAGCAGATTTTAAATAAAAAAAAAAGTCTTGCTGTAGCATCAGTGCACTAAATCAGAAGTAATTCATACCTGATCATTTTATGATATGCAATAAAAATGATCTGACAATAAGAAGCCACCACTATGATCAGGCATTGTAATCAATTTTAATTAATATTATACAGCAATGGAGTGCCATGACCAATCACAGGCCTCCCTTCAGTTGCTCATGAGGTAGTCTTATTACCGTAAGAGTACCTCATGCACAGAGCCACTGTAATGAGCTTCTCACTAACTGGTCATGCCATTAACTGCATTACATTTTTAAAATAAATAAATACATTATTTAATACAGTTAGAGATGTATAATAATTTTATGGGTCCATTTGGAGGGCTTCCACCAATTTTAAGATTTGGATTTCCTATTATGGGTTAGGAAGTGTCTTTAAATGGCTGGACTTTGAGCAATTAACATAATTGTAAATGAGTTTGAAGCGAGTCCTCCATAGAAGTACCCTGCAATGATGTGTGACGATTCTTGCGAGGAATATAAACAAGCATTTGTCAATGCCGAATGTTGTCTTGCTGCCATTGGCAATGCAGGAGTTAGAGAGATGCAGCATAGGAATGGCAGTCAAGTATTGAACTGATGCCAACCCACCCCCACCCTGCAGAGAGTGACAGGCATTAGGGTGTCCCTTTGGGTGTTTGTTAGTGCAGTGCGGGAAGACATGCTGGGCAGGATGTGAAAAATGACAGCTGCACAGTTCATAAGGAGGTATAATAAAATGCCAGTGCTGAAAATGTGGCATACAAATATACGGAATTTGTGGAGTTACAAGAGTGCACGGGAAATATGCAACGCATGCTTGCAGCACTGCCAGTTTATGGGCGTTCAGCACCAAATTTTCAACATAGGTATTTTAGCACCTCTGCTCATGTACAGTGTCACTGTCATTTCCTCAAAGTGTCCCAAGAAGTGATTTTGCACAGCGACCACGTTATTCTGTGCCGGAAGTGCAGAAACACATTTTGGGCAGGATATGTGAAGTGACAGCTGTACTGTTCATTAAGAGGTGTGGAAAATGGCAATGGTGAAAATCCAGAGTGAAAATATCACAAATGTACGACGGTAGGAGTGTGCGTGCAATCTGCCAATGCACGCTCATAACACAGTCATTTTATGGAGTATCAGCTCCAAATTTTCAACATAGGCATTCTAGGACCTCTGCTCATGAACTGTGTCACTGTCATTTTTCATAATCTGTCCCAAACACTGATTTCCCACAGCGACTGCGCTATTGTGCGCTGGAAGTGTGGAAACACATTTTGGGCAAGATGTGGAAAATGATAGCTGTACTGTTCACAAGGAGGTGCACAAAAATGCCAGTGCTGAAAATCCGGCATTACAATATTGTGAATGCGCGAAGTTACAAGCCTGCATAGGAACTGCGCAACGCACGCTCGTAAAACAGGCCTTTATTGGATTTTTTCCACCAAATTTGGAACATAGGCTTTTTGAGAGGCCACCTCATGAACACTGGCACCGTCATTTCATTAATGGGTCCCGAAAGGTGATTTCACGCAGTGACTGCGAAATCACCTTTTGAGGATGATTAACGCCATGACAGTGATTGAATTCATGAGGAGGGGTCCCAAAAACCCCATGTTGAAAATTTGGTGCCAAAATTCCAAGAAATGCCTGACATATGCAACAAAGTTGAAAAAACTGTATTCATTCCATTATACAGCTTACCGGCATTTCCTCAGTTCGTGGTCGGCTTTGAAGAGTGCAGACATGTTCCAGGTCCACAGAAGATCACTGTGCCAGACTCCAGAGGTAAGTATGGGGTGGGGGTGAAGGGAGGCAGGATGCGCAGTGGGTGGGTGCAGGTGGGGGAGGGGGCATTGAGACTATGAGGGACTTTTTTTGTTTTGCAAGGGTTAAAAAAGGAAAACCGTCACAGGACAGTTTTCATGTTGTAGGGCATTTGGAATGCTGGGGTGGGCTCCCAGTGTGCCACCTAAGTGGTTTTTTAGGGAGATGTCAGTAGCCGATGTGGGATTGGGCACCCTCGTCGGCACACAACATGGGGGGGTAATGCTGACGAGGATTGGGCTCCCCCACCGGCAAACAAAGAAAGTGGGGGGAGCGCAAGCTGAGGGGGATTGGGCACCCCCTCAACATTCAACAGTTGGGAATGTGAGGCCGATGGGGAGTGGGCTCCCCCGTCGGCATGTAAAGACAGCGGGGGGTCCACGAGCCGAGGGGACTTTCAAAGTTGCAGTAATAATAGTGCTATTGAAGGAAGGGAAAGACCCAAGCCACTGTGTCTCACACTGACCAATTTCTCTTGTAAACTCTGACAATAAAATTTTTACTAAAATAATGGCATGTAGATTGGAAAAAGTCCTACCTTGTATAATACACAAAGACCAGACAGGTTTTATTAAACAAAGAAGAAGCTGTAATAACACAAAAAATGCTCTCTGCATTATCGATAACTGTAAGGACACAGATATGGTTTTGTTGTCCTTTGATGCAAAAAAGGCCTTTGACAGGGTTGACTGTGAATATTTGTTTATAGTACTGAATCTAATGGGTGTGGGAGAAGTCTTTACAGGCTGGATTAAAATGCTATACAATAATCCAGTAGCCTGGGTGGTCACTGATCAAAATATCTCACCAAATTTCATCCTAACTTGGGGAACAAGACAGATCTGTCCTCTTTCCCCTTTGTTATTCACTTTAAAAATATAATCACTAGTTAACATACTTCAAAACTAAGAAGGATTGAGGGAATTCAGATTGGAAATAAAATGATCAGGATGTCACTATATGCGGATGACATATTGATATATTTAAATAAAAAACAATAATAGCTATACCAAAAGCAATGGAGATCATAAAAAAGTTTGGAGTTGAATCAGGATACTAAATTAAATGGGGAAGATCTGAATTATTAAGACTATGCACAAAAACACCATTCCCACAACAAATTAAGAATATGGTATCTAGTGCAGACAAAAGTAAATATCTGGGCATATATTCGATGAGAAACTTAACTTCAACATGGGAATATAATATGAAAATTATTTTGGAAAAAACAAAATGGATTTAGGCAAATGATCACATTTACTCATCATCCTGATGAGGTGAGTACAAATAATAAAAATAATGGTATTACCCAGCATATTACACGTCTTACAAGCCATTCCCCTACTTATTGAAAACAGCAAATTAAGATCCTGGAAAAGATGATTCAAATATTCTTATGGAAAAATAAAAGACCACAACTGACTCTGGCAAAACTAATGGAGAAAGAGGAATGGGGTGGGGGGGTTAAACCTCTTAGATTTTAAGAAATTTTAATATGCTGCAATTCTCTCTCACACTAACAAATATTTATCTGATGAACCACCATGGTGGACAGAGTATGAAAAAGTTTACTTCAAAAACCAAAAGAGGTACCGTCATTTATATAAAAACTATGGTAAAACAGATATAAGAAGTATTAAGAGTGGTATAATCAGAGATACACTATTTGCATGGAATCAGTATCACAAAGAGAGGTAAAAGGATATAAGAATTAATATTCATAGTCCCATTGAGTTGGCATATAATGAGAGAGAAAACAAGTTAGAATAAGTAATAAACCCATGAAATACTAGATATACAGTAGGCTATCTTTATATTAATGAGAATTTTGCATTTTGTGAAGATCTGCAAAATAAATTCAGATTACCAGATACAAAAAGATCTAATTACATTCAAATTAAAGTTAATTTAAGGAAACAGCTAGACAAAGACCTACCATTCTCTAAATTACCCTTGCAACAGTGGGTAAGTATCAAAAATCAATGTTTCGGGCTTATCATAAAAATACATAAAAATAAATATAAATGTATTTATTTATTTGTTAGATCATCGGCTTACAGACCTTTGAGTCATAGACTCATTTACAAAGGCACCTCATCAAGAGAGCAGTACATCACAGCAAACAAATCAATCAATACTTCATATTAAACTTAGACAAATATGGGAAAAATAATTACAATACTAAATTTCAGACAGGAAATGGATGTAAATAATAAAAATAATGAAACTAACAAGAAGCATAAGACTGAACCAATTTCAATTTAATATCCTGCATAGGATATATTACACACCTCATTTATTCAATAAAATTAACTCGGATTTATCACCTATGTGTAACAGATATAAAGTACAAAGAATTACTTTAAAGCATGTGATTTATTGATTTTATTTGCTTTTGTTGACCGAGTGGGTACACTAGACATAGGAATGCCTATTTTCAGGTACGACCCAGGAGGATACAAGTGAAATACAAAACAACAACATCAGTGTGATGCAGCATACATAAACCATACAATAAAGAGTTAGCCAGGAGAGTAAAGAACATCTCAAACACTAGTAAGACTATAAAAATACATAAATTTAGAACATGGGTCAAATTAATGCTAGGGGATAAATAACAAGAACTTGGAAATATGAAGACCCCCAGAATTTGTGGTTTGGAGAAATTTATTCCTAGAATGCATTAATCTGGAAAGATGGCACTCTTTTGATATAAATGCATTACATAAATATGAGAAAATATGATCACCAGTAACACATTTAATTAACACACAGCACATTTAAAAAAGAGATGAGGATAGTTAGAGGGGGTAGATAGGGTAGTATAGAGTAGAATAAGATAGAGGGTGGGGGGTAGGTACATGCTCCCCTGTGTAAGGATGATATAGAGAAAATGACTAACACACCAGGATAGTAAGGAGAACCATTTTAAACCCAGTTATTATAGGACATCCTGCAAATTGAACCCAGGGGAAGAAGAAAAAAAATAGATTATATATCAGACTATTTTTTTATCGAAGGGTTTAGTTACCTACCCCAAGTAGTTTTCATGATATGTTATAGAACTCATAACACCAAGTATCTTACCTCAAAGCAATACTTTTCTCCCAGGATGCTGCTGTGCACTGGTCTGATGACGATATCTTTTTCATTGCTGAGGTCTAGCAATTCCACTGCACTTACTGGGCTGACCAGAGACTCATGTGAGCCGTGAACACTGGGAGGACGCCTGTGGATAATGTAATCTGAGTGAGGCAGTTTCATTACATAATGGAAAAGATTTATCAGGTCAGGTCTGGCCCAATGTACAGCACAAGTTAAACAATAAGGTTCAGTGTTGCACAACAAAAGTCAAAGGGGTCACTGCTAAAGGAAGCTACAGTAACTAGACTTACAGCAACCAAAAATGTATAAAACTTTTTCACAGGTGATTATCTGTAAGGATAACTTCAAAGGAACAGGACACATTTGAAAATAATACAACATATTAATTTCAAAGCTACTGATACTATGATTTAATTATATAGTAACATAATGTCAAAATCCTCTGTTATTTAATCACATTGTATTTGAATGCTTATGTCTTCTGTGTATAATCAGTTTGGCTAGATACCCTTATGCTCCTATCGTATGTTTTCCAACCCTTACAACATGGAACCTTTGTAAAAGAGCAGTTTCCTGCTCAAAGGTATTGTAATCCAAGATTGAAATAAATAAAAACGTGACAGACAGAAAAAGTCCTGACCAATCCTGCTACTCTGTCCCAAAATTCGCTACTTGGGTATGCTCTAGTTTCTGTCTTTACTCCTGCAGTAGTCTTCTCTTTTCCACCCTCATCTTTCCATTTGATTGCTCCTTTATATATGTCCCACTTTCTGTTGCAACCCACTTAGTCTTTACCTCTACAACCATGTTAGGAAATTTGCTCTACCCATCCACCTCCCCTTCTTTAGGCAGTGTGCTTCCTATTTTCCTTATTTAATTTTCCCATGCCAGCTTGAGTGTACACCCACTGGTTGCTGGTGAACACACTGTTTCTTAGTTTGAAAAATTGGTGTATCTACTCTGTTCAACTGTTTAATAATTTATTTTTGCTCCTTCCAGGGTCCTGCAGACCCAGTCCTTTCATTTCTCATGCTGCTGCTCCTCTGCTTGGCAGACCCAACCCCCATTGCCATGCCTGTCTTGGCTTCCCCCGGAGCTCTACCAACAGTCCCCATTGATGGTCAAGCTTATCCTTGCCAGGTCCCCACTGCAGAGGTGGGGGGATGAAGCAAGCTTTACAGTGGGGATATCGGTCACTGGCCAGGTGCGATGTACTTCGTGGTAGGTGTAAGTAGGGGTGCTATGGAAGGGCTATCATCCAGTGCTGTGAGTGACCATTTTTCTGGTGTTCTGAAGAACTCACCTACCACCCACAATGTGTGCAGCCATGGTAGTGTCCTGGGGGTGGGACATACGACAGCTTGTGATCACCCACACCACTAAGTAAGCCTTTGTTTATCACACCAGGAACCGCTACTAGAATGGCTCATAATGTCTCTTCCCTCCCTGGGAGGGAAGCATCCAAAGGATGCTGCCATCTCCCTCCCTGCTAGCCTCTGCTTTTGGTATCCGGGATTAGGGCGAGAACCTGGATCGTCAGCATACCAGAGTGATGCCCCATTGCTCAGCACCATGGAACCAGCTACTTTAATAATTTTAATCCTTTCCACCCAATAATTGTTAAATGGATTTTTGCAAAACTGATGTTCAGCAATTAGGACACTATTTTGTGATTTGAAATTGCCATTTTCATGCAGTTTTGAGGCACAAAAATGGCCTCTGTTGCCCTTGGATTGCTGATGGTCAGGATTCCACCTCACTGTCTGCATTAAGCCCCTCCTATTTTGCTCAGCATTTGGGAACCTAACTACATTGCCAGAACCCCTCATTCACCTGAACTCTAGTAAAGCTGGCAGTGGGTGCCATATTCTGTCTCCTGTCACCCCCTCTTATCCACCTGAACTGTAGAATAAGAATCACCTTGTCCCCAACACCATCACTACTGCTCCCTCCTTCCTGTCCAAACTGTAGATGATCCAGCAGGGGGTCCCCATCTTTTCTGCCAGCACTCACTCCTTCCTACCCAATCAATGTTAAAAAGACTGATGGCAGGTGCCAAACCTGTTGCATGTACCCCCTGGACCATTCAACTGGAAGTCAATTAAAGATGGTGTCAGGTGGTCAAGCCTACTGCTGTTAACCCCCCACCCACATGCCTGCAAAAAAGTGTAAAAAAAAAATGAAAAAAGCTCACCCTAAAATCAATACCCTTTTCCTGCCCACAGAAAGTGAAAACAAATGATGGTGGGTCCCTAGCCCTGCTGCTGGTATCTCTGGGTCCCGCATCTTCTGCAAAACCCTTCTCTTCATCCACTGGCCAAGTCCCCCCAACACATTCCATATAAAAAAAAAACATAATCCACACATCCTCTAGCACTCACACCACCCTCCAACACCCAGAGTGACCACATGTCCCTCACTAATATTCTTCGGAGTCCCACGTCATGATTCCACAATGTCTCTTGATGATCTTCTCTTTCTGCAGGTAAGAAATAACATTTCAAAAAGGGAAAATTTCTAAGTCCCCAAACTGGGATGTATGTATTTATAGTAATGAAAGACAGTGTTGCCAGCTGCCAGTGCAGTGGTAGCACTACTGCTTGTGGCACCATGGACCCGAGGTTGGAAGCAACCTCAGGAGTCAGAGAGTTGGCTGGATGAAGGAGGATTGAGTGTCCCAACAACTGCTCTCCTCCTCTGTGGGGGGGGGAGCTCAGTGCTTGACTGGCCCCTGGCAGAAGCCAGAGAAGAGGCAGCCCATGCTCCAAGAGGTGGAGGAGACATGGCAAACATCTTTGCACATGCCCTGATGTCAGCGCATCAAGGGGAGAAAACAGAAATTGTCCCTGTCTCACTTGATGACTACTAGCTTCTACAAACAGTGCACCCAATGGCTCAGGCACCTCCCATAATCTGTATCCGGTCCTGGCAGGTCAAGGGGACTCCCAGCCACCCTGACACAGAGGGCAAGCCATCGGAGACTATGGGATATGTAAGCCCTGGAGAAGTCGGGGTGACAGGGCTAGGAGGACCGACGAGAATAAGAGCCAACCGAGATGGGGGAGAGAAAACAAACAAACAAAAAAGGTAGTGTCCAAACATGGACTTAGGGGCAGTTCAGAGAATTGCCAGATTGCCATCATGGTTGTTTGCTGGCTAAATGACTGGGAGTACATGCTCATAGTAATCAGTTGTTTGTACTTTGATATGTACTCCCATTCTTTCAAAATGTTGTCAGCCAAAGGGGTGAGAGGAGGGTCTGTGCTGGTCCTCATCTGCTCTCACTCACAGCATCCATTTGTTGGATGACATGGGGTTGAAGGCTAGGGTGGGTGTTGAGCAAGTGGGGGTATCATTATGTGTTTTTCCAGGTCTTGGAGGAGGAGAATGGGACTGAGTGCTACTAAATCAGTGAGAGAAAGGCTGATTTAGCAATGGTTTTTCTGGGGGAGAAGGTGAGAGATGAGGATAATTGGTTTCAGTGCTGTTGAGTGGGGGCAACAGGGGAGTCTATTTTTGGTACTGATTGAGGCTCAGTAGTAGAAGGGTGGGATAGGGTGCTACAAGAGGGTGGGATGACAGGAACCTTCTTTTTTATAGTTTAAGAAAATGTGAAAATAACTCTAGGACCTTGGGTCTGTCACTCATGTTTGGAAACAAGCCAAAGTACTCTTTCCAACAAAAGGTTACTCCTCTTCTGCAGGTAACCAGTAGGGTGGAAGATGTGGGACTGTTTGATCCAGCAATCATTTGGTTTTCTCCTACTTCTATAACCTGCATAAGCTGACCCAGCTTGGAAAAGCTTATCCTCTCCTCCTCATCTACTCTGGAGTCTGCTAGAGCTTCACTCTGGGTACAAGACTCTAGTGCATACTGCCTTGCACATACACATATATGCTGCTGACATGGCACATTTTACCACAGTGGCCTTCATCTCTGAGCTACAATCATCACACTGCATGACACAGACATGATTCAAAACTGGTTTTACTCTAACCTGCTTGCTTGTAATGCCAAGAAGACTGTGTCTCTGTCCTTTAACACCAAATGAAAGTTAGGACAAGGTAAGATTTTCCAGTCTTCAAGATGGTCAAAGGCATTCCTCTTGAGGAAGTCCTCCATTTCAAGTATCTCAGAGTGTGTTTGGACTGTGATTGGAGCAAAACATAAATTCTCTTCCCATACTGATACCATTCAAACAAGTTCTAGCCAGAGCCGATATGGCTGTGGCGAGCTGCCAGCTGACCAAAGTTACACGCCTGCATAGAAAATATCGAATGACTGGGTGTAACTCGACCATTTTTTGGAGTTGTTTCACCACATTTTCAACATGGCCTTTTTGGAACCACACCTCTTGTGAACGCTGTTTGGATGGCTCTGTTTTTGATTGCATTGTCCATACAGCCATTCTTCTGACCTAGTGCCATACATGTACATACCACATATGTAGGTGTACCAGGCTGCAGATCCTTATATTTAAGGGGGCTGTTATACATGTCTAAGCATTTCCTTAAAACATAATTTTTCAGTTATTTCTATCTTATTTAAATGTATTGAATTCCAGTTTCTCCATAGTTTCACTATGAAAGAGCATGCAACGTTGGTATGTGTTTTGTGTTTTAGGTCTCAAGGCTTAAAAGGTGATAGGAACCAGTTTTTTACACCTCTAGATGTCCTGTAGTTGTTCTTCTCTTTGTTACCCAGTATGATAAGTTTTTGACCTTTTTTTGTTAAATTAATAATCTATTTTTGCTGCCTTTTTTAACTATCCTGAATCCCTCTTTCCTCAGCAATTGCTGTTCTCTCTTGTCAGACTGCCTGAACACTCTATGACATCAATAACACTATTCCATGCCGTTCATATGAATAGCATGGAAAAGGGAGTTATTTATGTCATAGAATGTCTTAGAAATATGAAAATAATGATCAGTAGCTGATGATGAGAATAGGACTCTACGTAGATCTGAGGGCAGTCCTAACCTAGATTATTTATTTATCAAAAATCATCAAAGCTTATCAGAACACACAACTGGCATGGAAAGGAAGATGGAAAGACAGTTAACTATGTAAAAATCATTTCCTATCTCCTTTAAGAGCAATGAGTTATAGGCAGTTCAACATTTTGCCAAAATTAAAATTTCAGTTATTTTCATCTAATTTTAAAAAACATCATCCACATTTCACCAACATTTAAATAATTTAAACTTTCATACTACATATTTATGCCTTAATTCACATTTGTAACTTTAAAGGGGGCCACATCATAAGATGCGAAACTTTCAGAAATTTTCAAATTGATTTTTACAGGTACAGTACTTTAAACTGCAAAATTATAATCTCCTTTAACTTTACAACTAGAGAATGCAATGGCAATTAACTTGGAAGGTTCATAAACCAGGAAACAGAGACTGTGTATGCCAATTGTATTAATCTCCTGCTTAAAGAATATCCCTGCTATAAACTGCTAAAAATTGAAAGATAACATCTGTATTTAAAGTTGAATTCCATAAATCTTTGTGAAAATTCGGTGAAATTTCATAGTACTTTTATGGAAACTGTATCCATGAATATTTCCCAGCACATGCCTGGCACGCCACAGAAGACAAAGGAAAAGGTTGGCAGTGAGAGTGGTAATAAGGTTAGATTCATGATGACTCCACTGTAACATCAGCAGAAGAGTTGGAGGGGCATGGCAGAGTCTTAATGTTAATGCAGGAAAGGTGATTTACCTACCTGCAGTTCAGGTCAAATTAGTATGCTTCAGAGCTAAGCCCTGCATATAGAGGGAGCAGTTGACATATGCACACTGGAGTACAAG
Source organism: Neoceratodus forsteri (assembly GCA_016271365.2). NCBI lineage: Eukaryota > Metazoa > Chordata > Ceratodontiformes > Ceratodontidae > Neoceratodus > Neoceratodus forsteri. The sequence goes on along the minus strand of JADMNL010000035.1, from coordinate 22,212,643 downwards.
TTCTGAGGACATGAGGAAATAAACTACTGAATTAGAGATGATCCAAAGGGGAAAGATGTCTAATGTGATCTTTGCCAAGGCCCCCATGGTTCTGGTGCCTGTGAGGAGTAATGGTGGAATCAATTTGAGAAGTTAACTTTTCTAAGGTTCTGTAAAATGAAGAAGGGTCTTCTTTTTCTGGCTTTCACTTTTTTATGATTCTGTTATTCTTGGGCATGGAATGCCTGAATGCTCAGCATGCTACTACAAGAGTATTGCCTGTAGGAATTAATTAAACAGCAAGGGCCTGATTCTCAAAGCCCCCGAGTGTGGTGCAAGGTGCCTGCACCAAACATAAATGGTGCAAGTGGCACCTTGCATCAGACATTACCCCCGGAGCCATTGTCAAAAGCAGCCTGCATCAACCACAGGCTGCCTGCCCAAAACAGGACTTGTGCCACCCATACACCCACAAATGGGCTGTGACATAGTGCAAGGGGGCATGTGGCAGAAGCAAACTGCCACAGCCACCAATTGGGATTCTCATAACTGTCCCAGCGGGAGAATTTCTAAGTACCCTTAAACCAGCCAGGGCTGGCCTAAGGGTACTTAGATATGTCTCCCCTGGCAGAACTGACCCCAAGCACAGTATTGTGACAATGCTCTGGTGCCCTAGCGGTCCCTCCTCGATGTCCCCATACCAGTGACATATGTCAACCCCTGTACCTGGCAGTCTAGTGGCCCCTCCCCCAACCGCATATGCCCCATTTTTTATTTCTCCTGGTGGTATAGTGTCCCGCCACCCACCCTGCAAGATGTGCCCACCACCTCACTCCCCTCCCCACCTATACCCTGAGCAGGGACTGGCACAACCTTCCTGACACCACCTCGGCCAGCCCCAACTGAAGTATCATTGAATGCATAAAACATTACAGTAGGTGCTCACTGAGCATCTACTGTAATGTATTATGTGCTCAGTGACAGTTCAGTCAGGCCAGCCGAGGAGGTGTGTGGAGGGTTGTGCTGGTCCCAGCTCAGGGTACAGGTAGGGGGGTGCGAGTATTCCACTGGGCATATTAGGGGGAAAGCCACTGAGGGCACTGCTGGACTGGTGCACAGCTGCCTTACAGCTTGCTGCAAGCTCTCCACTGTGCTATGCATTCAGCATCCATTCTGGCTTGTCACAAGCACAGGGACATAGCTGCCAGGATCCTGCCTGTTAGAGAATTAGGTGCAGGGTCTCTGGCATACTGGGCTTCAGTCTAAGCCTGCTTTGAGAATAGGGCCCCAAGTGTGTATATTGTATATACTGTGGAACATATTTATTATGAACAATTCTTTTAGTGTAATGTGTAATTTATTTATTTATTAATAACTAGGATTACAAATACCTTTGAACCAGTGGTTCTTTTATAAAGGTTCCATGTCAAGTGATCAGAACAAGGTAAAACAGGTAGTAACATATAACAAACAGTAAGGTAGAACAGCAATGTACAGCAAAGTAGCTATACATTAAACATTTAGTTAACAGTAAGTTACATTTTGAAACAAGAAGTAAACACAATATAGATCAAACTAGCAGGTACATTGAACAGAATGACCACTGTCATTGGGGCACAGAGTGTAAGGATAACATAGGTCAACATTTCAAGTGCAGTCCAAAAAATATAGACATTGTCGTACTTAACAGCTGGTACAGAGATTGATTTAAGCAAGGGGGGAAAAGCTGCAGGGGAAGAAAGAGGGAGGTGATGGATGGGAAAAAGGGGGAAATTAAGAGGAGGAGGAAGAAGAGAGAAATGAAAGCCCCAGCAAGACCTAGGAAAAATGGTACACGGGTAGGGGATGGATATGAAAGAGAGGAGATAGACCAGAGGAGTGGTGCTGTGACCTAGTGTACACAGTCACATTTAATCATGTTGGCCCCTATGCACTATGCAGGCAGGGGTACATGGAAAACATGCGTACCCTGCCTGTGTAGCTGCTCACCCTTAGAGAGGTTTGTGTATGCTGTTATGCACAACTGGTGCCACCTGTCCACAGCTCCTCCCCCACCGGTGTGCAGGTGCATGGTGGTGTGTTCTGTGGACCGGGCATGCATCCAATGGGATTCCCGGACCCGGTCCGCAAGTGGATCCCTTGCACCCATGGGGTGCAGACTCAAGATGGTGGGCATGATGTGCACCACAAGCTTGGGGTGGGAGGGTGCCTGGTCCACTGCCCCAACCCTCTGTGCTGATCCATTGGCTGGGATGACAAGTAGGGGAGTCTGCAGTGCCCCCATGTCTGTGCTACTTCTGGTGGCAGAATCTGGGTTGGGAGGCATATATCCCTTAAGGTTGGGTGTTACCCAGCGTAAAGTGCCCCGTGGGGCCCGGAACTCTGCTCCTGTGAGAATGGTGCAGAGTGCGGTCACACCCCTGGCATGCCCCGACTGCATTGCCCTCTGCGCAGTCTGGTGGTGGGGCTGTATGCCCCATTGGTGACTCCTGTGGCTAGCTGGTTGGGTAGGTGGCACACTGGGCATGGAGTGGCTGCATGCCCCAGATGTGTGGTGCATAGCCACTCTGCCCCTTCATGCATAGGGGACAATGTGTATGTCCTATTGAGTATGTGTTACTTAGAAACATAAAAACATAGAATTTGATGGTAGATAAGGACCACTTGGCCTAACTAGTCTGCCTATTTCCCTATCTAATGGATAAGCTGCAGATCCTAGTTAACCAACAGCCTACTTCCTCCTTACTTACTTGTTACACTGTTTAGATGGATATTGTCACATTACAAAATACATGGGACCTCACCGAAAATGAGTTACAGCTCAACTAAGTTTTTTATTCCTGTTCATATATTATGAATAAAATGTTACTACTACATTACTACATGTGCTACAGGTGTGCCAAGAAGGAGGGGGTACTATTCTTGCCAGACATGAATTATGGGGGATTCAAATTAAACCATTGGGTTGAGGAGGTAGCTAGTGCAGCAGGTTCACCAGCTGTAGGAGTCAAATGCATGGGTTCACCAAGAAATGGACTACTGAGCTGGGCAGCACAAGAAAAGCAGACACTCAGATGGAACAAGGATGCACAGAGTGAGAATGCCAGCTTTAATGCAGGTTATATAAGAATCATACCCAGTAAAACTGACTATCTTGAGAGTCTAATTTGCTTGCAAATCTAGGACTTAGAGGTCCTCAGAAAGATATAGTATGGGAAGAAAATGTCTCCGACATGAAGAAGGAGGGATTCTGGCTATTCCAATTGGATATTCATCAAAGGAAAAGGACTAGGTGACTCTTTCTTTTTAAGGGAACATGTCACTGTGAAGAACACTGAGGATATCAGGTGACCAATGGTTCCACAGAGACTAGCTGGTTAAGCCAGGAGAGGAAAAGATGAGACAAAACAGTCACACAGGAAGAAACCATAGGAATGCAAACAGCTCAGCACTGCATGGCAGATCAAGTAGTAATACAGTATGTGCTTTGTGAATGCTGAATTCCACAAGAGGAATTCTGGTGGCATTATCTATTATGCCACCATACATATATGAGAAAATGTTGCCAATAATAATTGTTGGTATTTCCACTGTACATTTTCGATCACCAGTTGTTGCTCAGTTTTGTTAGATGCCAGGGTACATTACACATGATATGTATGTCAAATATCAGGTATATACCTGCAAGAGCAGAGATATTGCAATCATCCACATTGTTAGAAAGTGTTCGCAAAAGTTCACAAAAAAATTACGTAGTAAAATTGTGAACCCCTGTGACCTACAAATGTTTAAACCAACTATCCTCACATTTAGTAAATTATAGGACTCTACAGAAAGGTTTTATATATATATATATATATATATATATATATATATATATGCTAATTTTCACATATCTAGCTCCAAAGGCGGCTGGATTATAAGCAGCTAAATATTTTCATGAAATGTCCCCCAAGATATACAGTGATCACTTTGAGCCATCAAATATTTGAAGACTCATCCAAACTTCATGATATCGGGTAAGATTTTTAAACCCTCGTCAACAACTAATCATGCTAAATTGTAGGTCCCTAGTGTAAAAGATGTCTAGGTTATGAGAAGTAAATACATTAAAAAAATTCCACAAGTGTCTGCAAATTTGGAATTTGTAATTGCACACAGCTGTACTGGATACCAACTCCATAGTGGTCTCCACAAACAAACCTTCACTGCCCACTGGACAAGCCCTGTGCTGCTGGACCTTTCCCAGCTTCTGTAATATCTACTATCAGGTGGATCCAATGTATCCTTGTTGAAGGGCCCTCCTTCTACCACCTGGAAGGAAACTCCTTTATCAACAGCAATGGCTGAGGTGGAAGAGCCACTGTGCCTTCAGTGCCTGGTAGGGCAGGGGGACTACCAGTGATGCATCACCTAGGGTGTCCAGTGCAACCCTATTTCATGTTTGACACCCAACCCACCACCTGTGTGCATGCTGCTGCCACAGCATCCTGAGGTTGGGGTGCTCAGTAGCAAATGGTTGCTCCTGCTGCCCGGAGCCCTTCTGCAATGTCAGCACCAGGAGCTGCTATCAAGTGAAGCACAGCCACTCACACTGCAGGAGGGAAGTGACTGAAGGATTCTCGCACTCCGTCTCTGCTGGTCTTCACTCCATGTGTTGTGGGCTTGGGGCACAAACCCAGGTCTCTGGCGGCTATAGCAATGCCCCATCAGTCACCACCACAGTGACAGCCCAAATGGAGTGAGTTATTGTGTCCATGGGGACAGCTGTGGACCAGAGACTAAGTCAGCCAGATAATTTTGTCAGGGTCTAGCTGACCTAGTCTCTAAATTGCAGAGACATCTATAGTTGCATGCATGCTGCCATTAAACTGTCAGATTGTAACACTATGATGTAGTTTAGAATATTACACTTGCTGCACCCTGATGGGCAATGGCTGCAGCTGATGCCATTGAAGCAAGGCCTTGTGTACACTGTGACAGTGTGGCTCTACATTCCATATCAGAACTCCATGCTTGTTGCAGTCATACAGTGACTAATTATGCAGCTATTCTGTTGAAATTCTGTGATGGTCTACACATTCTACGGCAGCTCAAATAATCTCCCTCACTGCCTTGAAAGAATGTGCGTAAAAAGGCAGCCTGGGAGAGTACACCAGATGCACAAGCATGGCTATGAATGTGCATCAACAAACCAGTTCTGGCACAATGGTTTGGACTGGAAGTAGGGCATGGGAGAATTGAATGTTACTTAGTTTTTTTGTTACTATCTGCTTTTTCCTCCCATGGCTCTGTCCCACCTTCCCAGATCAGGGTTACAACAATAGCAATCCTTTGGGATTCATTCCTTGCTTGCCTACTTGCTAGATGACAAACTGCCAAAATAGAATGTAGTGTTGCTCCAATGGCTTTCTCCCATCTAGCCACATGCATGAAATCTGGTGGTGTTAGCTTGTGTTCCAGTGGCTCCCTCCTGACCATTCACTTCAACACCAGCTGTGCTATTTGCATTAATGCCACTTCTGTATCTGCTCCAGTACTTTATAAGGATTTACTGCTGGCTCAAGGAACAGCTAGACCATTTTACATTGCACATAGGTCCACAGAGCCATTTGTGTGATGTTGTTTGCAGTAATTCCTAGTATTATTATCATTATTTTTAGTTGTCAATTGTATAATTGTTAAAGAGAGACACTTTTTTATATGTATTCATGAAACATATACTTCCTAAGGTTTTCTTAATGTTTGTACAATCTTAATGGCCATCAGCCTTAGGGCTGAGAGCACTGATCTGTAAAGGAGTTGCCCCACTAACAGCTGCAATGAAACCAAAGCTCTGCAGGAGGAGACGTGTAATGGAGTTGCCAGCTAGCTCACACTAATGTCATTTTAGGCTTGCTCACATTTACGTTAGCATTATACAGTAGTTTGGGGAGTGGAGTTCAGTGTTGACCATCTGCACTGCACCAGGCATGCTGTTGCTGCAGCTAAGGCTAGTTTCTGCAGCAGTACGATGCTAAAACCGCAGTTGCTGCAACCAAAGAACTGCAGTAAACATGAGGCCCTGCATCAAACATAGCTGCATCTGCTACAGGTATCCATGAAAATCTGCCCATGTTCATGTTATGCCAGTGATGCAGTACAAGGCTTTGGCATTTGCCTGGCTCTTTATCTTGCCACAGTGAAAAATATAGATAGATAGATAATATACACATTGCCTTATTCTCTACAGGGTATATGTTGTTAGTCTGCTTTGTGGGTCACTTCCCTTTTAGATTATTATATTCCTAATCAGGCTAGTAAAAGTTTATTGATCTATAAACTTTGTACTGTAGCCAAACACAATTAAGAGTGAACAATTCCATTGCTCTGTCAGGGATCAGGAACATTGAAGGAACAGGGAAGTGGTTCAGCCTTTACAATTAACCTCGGATCCATCACTTTGTAAGGTGTCAGCACCACTGTGAGGAGAGGGGAGAGGTACAGCTTGGCTAGACAACCCATAGTCCATCACTTTGCCAGGGGTCAGCATCCTTGATGTGAGTAGGTTGACCTTCAGCCTCGGTTACATACTCATAGGCCATCCCTCCCTCCATTTTTCAGGAGCAGTATCATTGTTTGAGGAGGTGGGTGTTCAGACTTGATAAACAACCCCCAGTCAATCACTCTGTCAGAGGACAGTGCCACTGATTGGATACAATAGAAGAGGGTTCCAGTCTGGAAAGTAGACCCCAGTCCCTCACTTTTCCAGGAGTGAGCACCACTGTTAGCAGATAAGAGTTGCCCAGCTTGGATAACTGATTCTGAGTCCATGACTCAGATAGGGGACAGCACCACTGATCAGAGAGGGGGATGGTTTAGCCTGAACAATCAGCCCAAAGTCAGTTAGTCTGTTAGGCATCAGCACCAAGTTTTGGATAAGGAAGGGGTCAGCCTGGAGAATCACCTACGACATTGTCATGTTTCAACCCCACAAGTGAGAGTGCTTCAGCCTGAAAAACAAACTCTAATTCCACCACTTTTCAGGAGTCAAGATCACAAATGGGAAAGGGGAGTAGCTCGTTCTTCTTATAGAACCAAGCCCCAGTCAATCACTCTGTAAGAGTTCAGGACTACTGATGGGTGAGGGGAGTGGATAAGCCTTTATAACCGATCTCCAGTCCATCACATTGTCAGGGGGTCAGGACCACTGATGGGAGAGGGTAGTAGTTTAACCAGGACAACTGATCCACACAACATCACTTTGTCAGCGGTCTGAACCTCTGATGGGAGAGGAGAGTTGTTCAGCTTGAAAAAAACAAACTCCTAATTTGTCACTTTGTTAGGGAATGAGGACCACTGATAGGAGTGGGGAATGGTGCAGCCTAAACAGCAAACTCCCAGTTCATTACTTTGTCAAGGGACAGAATCACAGATGGAAATCTAAAGTAGCTCCCCTCCTTGGCACCAACCAGCTATTTACTCCTGCCCTGAAGTGTGCATAGTCAGCGATTACAGCATTATTTCAGGTAAAACCCCAAAGTATTACAGTATATGGCCATGATTTCCATTTCAAGTTAAACTAGTGGTACTGCGGCATTAGTGGGAGCAAGACCCAATAGCTTATCAAGAATAGCTGCATAATTTAGCTGCTAATGCTAACAAACATAATAGAAAATCCTTTTTCTCATATGTAAATTCACTTATAAAAAACCATGTTGCCAAGTTGGTCCATTACAATATAATGATCAGATAATTAATGACCCTTGTGATATTGCAAAAATATTTAATACAAAATTATGTGAGAAATTCCAAATGTCCCATGATAAGTCTCCTCCTGTTCCTTGTCTTGATCAATCCATTACCATCTCGAAGGAGAATATTTTACTTAAATTATCACTACAGAAAGGTAAAACCAGCATTTCCCCTGACGATCTAGCAGGCCACTATTTATATTTATTAAGACATTCTCTTGTGTTTCCACTCTGACTACTGTTTAATAATTGTGTAGCTCTGAATTTCATCCCTGACTCATGAAAAATTGCATTTGTAATACCAATTCACAAACAAGGACCGAAAAATAACTGGGAGAATTATAGGCCCATCAGTTTAACGTCACCTCTCTGCAAAATGTTGGCAAGCTAATAAAAGACATAACCTCCATTAATTCTGATATATCTGATTCATCCCAACATGGATTTAAAAAGGGACGTAGTTGTTTAACCAACCTGATGTGTTTTTATGAAAATGTTAGTTATTCATTTAATAAGAAGATACCATATGACATCATCTTTATTGACTTTAGTAGAGCCTTTAACATCATGCCACTTTGGGGCTTAATTAAAAAGCTATATGATCTAGAAATTAATGGATTTATTATCAGCTGGATTTCTAATTGGTTATCTAAAAGAACCCAATGCGTAATTATAAATGGTTACTTGTCTGAGATTGGTGGTGTTACTAGTGGTGTCCCACAGGGTTCTGTGTTGGGACCCTGCCTGTTTCAAATTTTTATAAGCGACTTAACTAAAATTTACATTTCTACTGCAATAAAATATGCAGATGATGCAAAAATAGGAAGACCATGCCTAACTGTGGACCAAATAGACACCATCAAGTCAAATTTGAATAAAGTTTCTAATTGGGTTATTAAGTGGAAGATGCAATTAAATCCCGATAAATGCAAGGTTATGCATTTTGGTGCTTTAAATTGGCAGGTGACTTATCACCTAGCCGGCAAAAAACTTAGTATTTCAGTAAATGAAAGAGATTTGGGAATAATTATATCCTCAGATTGTTGTCCCTCTACACAGATTCATGAGATTATCGTTAAATCTAATAAAGTCATCTGGTCCATTAGACATAATATAAAATCTAAGGACAGGAGAGTTTTAATGCCTCTGTTTCAAGCCTATGTTTGGCCCCATTTAGAATATGCTTCCCAACTATGGAGCCCCTTTAAGAAATCAGACATTAACTTACTCAAAAAGGTTCAACGTAAATACACTAAACATATTAACCCTTAGGCTGCCGCTGACATAATATCTTGTCCTAAACACTTATGCATTCTAAATCTTCCAGCAGCCTAAGGGTTAAAGGACTACATAATGATCCTTATGAATCTAGGCTTGTATCTCTAAATTTGACGTCATTAGCAGTTCGACGTATAAAGGGTGATCTTCTGTTTATGTATGATGTTATGCAAGACCCTTTCTTAATTACTGAACTGGGAGTTGAGTTCAAACAGAACCCATATAACACAAGATGCCATCCACTTCAGTTATACAATATAGTAAAACTTTTAATTTGATGGCAAGGAAATTTTTCTTCTCCTTATGTGTAATAAAACCTTGGAATTCCCTGCCTGAGGATGTTGTTATTAGCAGTTCTAAACATATGTTTAAAACACTCCTGGATAAGTACATACTATCCGGTAATGTAATTGATTATTATTAGTATTAGTATCTTCAAGAGCATTATGGGCACAAAAGCCCCCTAGCTCTTACAAAACCGTAGTATGAACCTTAGTATAAATGGCTAAATTGTCTTCTCTTTAACCTAAGTACTGAGAAAATTATAGCTAGTGTTCATAATAGACTTAATTCTTATTTTGAGACGTGGAACAGTCTGCATATACTGTTCTCCATTTGATGGTCTTGGTGTTGGCTCCTCTTATCCCTTGATACTGTGGAATAACATGATTATTGTGATTTGGACAGGTTTCATCTTTCTGTATGTACATTAGGTTCTAGTCAGTTGGTTTCTATTCCCTTATATGGGATTGGTGGGTTGAGGGGTGGGTTAAGGGGAGTGCTTATCATTCCTATGTGTACTCTACTTGTATTAATGATATTTGTTGTCATGGTGGATTTTTTTTTGTTACTGTGTGGTTGTTTATTTTATTGATATTCATTAAATAAATGAGCAATTAAAAAAAAAAGAACCACTGATGGAGGAGAATCGAGGGTTATTTAGCCTGAAGAACAAACTCCAAGTCCATCATTTTGTCAAGTGGCAGGGCCACTGATAGAAGAAAGGAGTGGTTTGCCATGAACAACTAAACCACAGTCATCAGCACCTTCTAGGGAGAGGGGAGTAAATTAGCCTAAGGAAGAATTCCTTGTTTCATCACTCTGTCTGGTCAGCACCACTATTGAAAGAAGTAGAGTGGTCCAGCTTGTCAACCAGTGTCTAGTCCATCATGCTATCAGGGATAAGCACCACTGAATAGGAAATGTGACTCAGTGAACGCCAAACCTCCCTGAACTAGACATCTTGTCAGGATTAATAAATACTCAGAGGATCTTAAACACCTTGTTACACACATGTTAAAATTCACATAAATGTGACTCAGGCAACTGATTTAGTATATGTGCCCGGGGTTATACTGTACAACATCTTCACTAATCCCAAATTTATCTTAGTTTTCTTATAGACTGGATTCAAAACTTGATTTTGGAAACACTTTTAGGGCAGCCAGCAAACCTGGATTAAATAGGTGGGACATACCTTATTACATTTGTGTTTAAAACCCTTGTAATAAATCAAAACAGTTGGATGTTCTTTCATACCTTTCACCAACAGTGGAAGATGATATTGGAAGTTCTGTCCTGGCTGGGGTCCGTCCTTTTTTGGCATGGAGTTTCTTCTTGATTAATCCCTAAAAATGACAATATGCATGTCACCACATTAACAAATACAAAAAGTGCACCCAGTCTTGACTACAAAAATCAAAATGAGAATCCAAAGATAGTTGCAACTCCAGGAAATGTGGTAACCTTAACAGACAGCTACAGTTTTCTAGGTATAGAGGTGCTATATATTTTTATCTAATAGCCTTTTGAGCAAATGGCCCAGTGTTTAGGAAATCAGACAAACTGTTCAGTGGTAACATTTGAATGTGAAGTCCTCTGTTTGTTTGCTGCCAACATAACCTAGAGGTGAGATATGAATGAGCTTAGAGCATCCAACAGACCGGGGTTTTATTCCCACAGCTTCCACTGCACACTGTGTGACTTTGAGCAAGTCATTTAACTGCACTGTGCTGCCAGGACACACATGAAATGATCCATTAAAATCCATTGTAAATGAGACTCTGACTCAGTGGTTAAACTGTTTCTCATGAATATTTATTTTTCTTGCAGAACAGGATGAACATGAGTATTTTTCTGCCACACACTACTTTATCAATGCACTTCAGCTGTGATCTGGTCATTATTGTCCCCAAACTGAGAGGTGCAATAAGTCTCAGTTAGCTATGCCATCTGGGCCTCAACAGAAGAGAATGTCATTCTAACAAATTGTGTGTTAGAGTTTCAATGTTAGTAACTTCCTTCCTGAGACTATGCAGAGATGATCAAACTCATGTTTGAGGGCTGAATATAAGCACAGATCTTTCAGCAATTAAAAGATCTTTCAAGTCATCTAGTTCTCCTAGTATGGTATAGTTATGCTTGTTATGGAGTGATGCAGCACTCTCAACTGGGCAGAGAACTCCATTGCCATGCATGTGAGACACACTTATTTTGTAAGGAGTGTCTCCTGCACAGGTACCCTGGAAATGGGTATATGCAGGTAACATTTTTAAAAATGTTAGTATTTTACTGATTGACATCAAACAATAATTCGCAATACAGTGGAGCCCTGTTATAAGCACACCCTAAATGCCAAGAAAAATGTTGTTATAACCTGGATGTTCTTATAAGAGGGCTTCACTGAAAACAACAAAAATCAATGTAATGTTTATGGTTAACCTGATGAAACTGGGCTCAAACTCATTTTTAGATAACTCATTATTAAAAGTAGTGTAACATAGTTTTTTTTAAAAAGAGTTCTTGTTTAAACAATTACTGTAATGTTGTAAAATTAATTCAGTGTCTCACCCAACTATGACAGGATATGTGCTGCCTTCTTCATGGGGCATCTTTCACACATCCATTTATTGCTTAAGTGACTGTCAATGAAGAGACTAGATGATGATTCAGCCCAGGCTTAGTACACACAGACGTGATAATAACTATCTACCACTACCTCTAGAAAAAAAAATTTCTTATAAACAGGCTGCTTTTTCTTATAAACAGGCTTCACTGCCATTGAAAATAATGGGCAAAAATCAGGACATCCAAATAATGTTCTTATAAATGGGATGTTCTTATATCCAATGTTATTATAAGTGGACTTCACTGTACCACTGCTAAGATCACATTTACAATTGTAAGAGTGGGCTTACTTGCATTCATCAGGTATCTGAACTGCAGACCTTCAGATGATGATTCTCATACCCTAAGAATGCTCATGGGATGACTCTTACAGCAATAAAAAGTGGTTTCAGTAGCAGTATTAATATACAGTACAGCCAGTTATATTTGGATGCACACAATATAGATTAGCTGTGGTGCCAACAGCCAGCTATATCTACTGTGCACACATGCATAGCATAAACTAGTTCTGATCAATACAATTGACAGTATCTGAAGGAATATACAGTATGGAGTACAGTTTGGTTCTGGTGCTCAGTATCAGCCATCCTAGTGCTATTGTGCAGAAGCTAGCAAATGCAATGTGAATCTAAGTCTATGCATGTTATCAACCAAATGTCTTTCTCTAGGAGAGTTGCTGTGGAGCACTAGCCATAAGTCAAGCTACCATACTGAAAAATAATTTCAATAGAAATCAAAATTAGTTGGCATATATTCTGTTGTTGCCATTAATCTTGCTTTTTTCCAAATAGAGGTAAGAATCTTATTGTCTTGGTTTTGCTTTTCGATCATGCATTTTACCTGCAGTACAGGTCAAGCTCTCTGGTTTGTAATTTCCCTGCCCACTCCTATACTATTTCTCAAGTAAAGGAAATACATTGTTCTTTCTTCAGTATTCAGCCACTTCCACCATGCCAAGCATTTTGTGGAAATGTCCTACTAGTACACTGCAAATCATATTAAACTGTTAATTCCGTGGAGTTGGTTTTACATAGTTTTTAAATTTGTTATTGAATTGGAAACTCATATTCTGCTGTGTTTAACACTAATCAATTCAAGAGCAACTTTTATAAAATGTTTTTGCAGTTCAACTGGAATGCATCCTTGGTTCTGTCACAATATAGTGCAAAGTTGATTTACTACTCTTAGTAACAGCTTTTGTCTTTTTTGCTGGCTCCAGCAATACGTATGCAAATCATGAGAAATACTAATTCAGTGGATTGGTGTGTCAAGTAGTGCAAACAGAACTGTGTTTCTACTATTTCATTGTGCAAGTCATTGGATATACTAAGATTTCACTCATCTGTGCCTTGAGATTTCTTCAGCTAACTTCATTTTCTTTAAATACTACACCATACTATTGACAAATACCCAGACAACACAGGAGCAGTCATGAGTGCTGGTTGTTTGTATGTACACACAATTAACACAATTGTTATGTATTTATATATTAAAGCAAAGTTCACTGGCTTGTCATTTCCAAGGCCAGACTCTTATGCCATATTGAAGGCATAAGAGGGAACATCTACCCATCTGCAGATGACACTGAGCTCTAAGGCAAGGTTAACACTAAAGAAGGTAACCATAAGTTCAGAGAAACATATAAACCTAAAATCTGATGGCAGAGGAAGACCAAAGATCCCCTTTACTAAACAACTTCACCCACAGCCATACAATACTGATGGGTTACCTCTCTCCTTTCCCTCTCCTTAGCCTCTTGATCCCATGTCCCCATAGACAACACGTATCCATGCCCTGTCACAGCCATGTTTACACCCACTAAGATCAACTGCCTCCCACCCCTTCTGTAATCAGTCTGTTCCACTGTTGCATCACCCTTTCCAAAAAGTAAAACTTCATCATTTCTCTCTTGCTCTTGCTCCCCACTAGTCTCCAATAATGCCTCTTGTGACTGCATCCCAATTTCCTACAAGCAGATCCTCACTTTATGGCCTTCTTTAACCCCTCAGAAACATATGTTTCTGTTTTACCCCCCTTCCCATCAAACCTGGCCTTCAGTGAGCACATTACATTCAATACTGAGGGACATCATCAGTTCCTCATAGGGTCTTTCCTGCTGGCCTTTGATGACCTTGGTGTCCTTTCTGTGTACTGACTCTAGTCTGTCAATGTCCTTCCTTTGGTGAGGACTAAAACAAATCTCCTTTGAGGCAGATTTGAACCAGTAATGCAAGGATTAGTTTAAGGTTTTACTGCAGTCCTATGCTCCCTCACCTATGCTATCTAAAAGAGGACCTGGAGAGGGTAAAGACACGGCCAGAAATCTGGCAGCTGGCATTCAGTGCCAAAAAATGCAAGGTTATGCATGTGAGAACAATAAAAACAGGGACAGATTATAAATTGGATGGGGGTGACAGCTTCTGTGGAAGAGGAGATAAGGGATCTGGGGGTGGTGATCTCCAGATATTCAGATCATCACCATCTCAAATCTACTGGCTCTGCTAAAGCATTGCAGAACCATGACATCAGATTGTAAAACTAAAAAAGTGGAATAAGAATACTGATTTGATCTGATTCATGAAAAAGCACAATAGTAATGCAGTGATACAAAAGCAAGTCACCTACGGTATTAAGATGCAGCTGCAGGAATTTTATAAGTAGGTTAGTTAAGGTATTATGTCAACTCTACAAATCACTTGTAAGGTCAAAATTGAATTGCTGTTGCTATGTTTCAGCACCGTTTCACAGATATGATAGATATGTTAGAAAGAGTTCAAAGAAGGCAAACAGAAGGATCACAGGTCTTTACAACCTAGATTACAAATCAGGATTGACTGAGCTTGCCTTTACAGTGTCAGATAGAAAAGGGTTCATGGGCATCTACTTTTGCTCTTTAGACTCACTAGAGATATGCCACTGATGAAAATACAAGGAATGAAGTTCAGACAAAGAAATCATTGTTTGAGAGGGCATAGTTTACAAATACAGTGACAAGTGTTCAGAGGAAACAAATAGAAATTTTTCTACACCCAGTGGGTGGTCAGTATATGGAACAGCCACTGGCAGCAAGAGTGGGAGGTAAATTTAATTACCTTAAACAAGCACTAGAGAGCTACATTATACTTGGCCTCTGTCCAAATATTACAACTTGAAGACGATTATGATGGACTGGTGTGACATCTTTCATCCCTTGCCACCTTTTTTTTATCATGAAATATTTTATTGTTATTGTTTCTCTAAAATGGATTTACAATCAAAAGAACAGGTACATTTCAATTGCATATACTGAGTCATTCTGTACAGATAGAACATCCAAAATCGGTGAACTAATATCCCAAAGTAGGTAGTAACTTTAGTACTCTGAGTGTCACAGTTATCTACCATAAAACAGTAATGTGTTATATCCCAGCCCAGTGGTAATCCACTCATCCAAGGATGTCCTAATGCTTACAGTCATGTTATCTACTATACATTGTCAAACCTAACCGCCTTACTGGTTGTGATTCAGCCTCGAGTGCTCAACTTTTTCTCTCTCCATTGAGGGGAGGGATACCCTTACTTGCCCTCCCTGATCTTAAGTCTCTCAAAACCTGCCCTGGAGTGGGGAGTACAATGTTTACACTTCAGAAGTGCATATGGTTCATTATTTCCCTGCTTCTTCTCAACAGGGAGGGGTTGAGTGGAGCAGGGGGTAGAACTGAACACAGATGCAAGCTCAGGAACAGAGACCACCTCTTTGTGTAGTTAGACAGTTTTTTCCACATGGTGAAGGACAGTTTCACAAATGTAGCTACTCTAGCCAGAGCGGAATGCCATGTCAGTGAGGGGGGGGTCAGATTGTCACCACATCATTGCCCTCTTGGCCTCCCTTAGTGCCAGGAGTAGCCAGTCAACTTCAGAGGGAGAGCAAGAGGTGAGGTATGATGGAAGAGGGATGCCTGGATATTGTAGCAGTCACAGAAACATGGTACACAGAGAACCATGACTGGGATGTTAACATACCAGGGTACATAACCTACAGGAGAGACAGGCAGGGGAGAAGAGGGGGAGGAGTGGCTCTCTATGTAAAGGAAGGGATAAAAGCAACTGAACAAAAGAGTAAACAGTGAGGAGAGGAGACACTGTGGGTCACCTTGGAGACTGGAAAGGGCACCACAATCCACAGGGGTTGTGTACAGACCCCCATGTCAGGGGGAAGGAATGGACAAGGATATGATGGAAGGCATTCTTAGAATGGCAGAGAAGGGAGATACTGTTGATGGGAGACCTGAATATGCCAGATGTTAACTGAGCACATTTGCTGCAGCCATCCAAGAGCAGGGGCCATTCTTGGACGCCCTACAGGTGGCAGGCATTAGACAGCTAGTTTGGAACCCACTCGTGAGGGAGCAATCTTAGACCTCGTACTCTCAAGCAGGGGCAGTGAGAGGATCTCAGATCTAGAAGTGGGTTGCCATCTGGGGACAAGTGACCATCAAACAGTGTGGTTCACGTTAAACCCAGCTACAGAGTCAAGCCATACAAAAGTGAGGGTACTGGACTTTAGGAGGGCTGACTTTGTAAGATGGAGAGTGCCTCAGAAAAGCACTAGCAAACAGGCTAGAAGGAGGTGTGGAGCAACAATGGGGAATTATCAAAACTACCATCACAGAGGCAACAAGCCTTTGTGTGAAGCAAATAAACAAATCAAAAGCGAAAGAAAAAGCCACTATGGTTCTCAAGAGAGGTGGCTGTGAAAGTCAGGAAGAAAAAGATAGCATTCCGGAAGTATAAGGAAACACAGAAGGAGTAGGACAGAGAGCTGTACCAGTTAAGGCAGAAAGAAGCAGGGAGGGAAGTCAGAATAGCAAAGGCCCAAACTGAGGAAAAGATAGCCAACTCAGTTAAGAAGGGGGATAAAACCTTTTATAGGTACATCAGCGAGCGTAGAAAGACAAAGGAGAGGGATAGTGAGGCTGAATAGAATGAACGGTGGGTGGGCAGAGGGGGACAGTGAAAAAGCAGGAATACTGAACGAATATTTCTGCTCAGTATTCAAAAAAGGAGGGGAAGTGCCTAATCCAATTAATAGAAGCACTCTTTGATAGGGGTCGATCCAGTCCTTTCACAGAAGAAAGGTTCTGCAAGAACTCCAAAACTGAAGGTGGACAAAGCAATGGATCCTGATGGAATTCACCCCAGAATTCTAAAAGAATTAAGGAAGGAACTAGTGAAACCACTGGCTACTCTTTTAATAAATCATGGGAGGATGGTGTGGTACCCGAGGACTGGAGGAAGGCGGATGTGATTCCCCTTCACAAAAGTGGGACCAAGACAGAGGCAGAAACTACAGACCTGTCAGTCTGACCTCTGTGGTAGGGAAAGTGATGGAGTCACTCTGAAGGAAAGAATAGTTGAGTACCTAGAGGTCAGTGGAGCACAGGATCCAAGGCAGCATGGGTTCACAGTGGGAAGGTCATGTCAGACCAGATCTAATAGATTTCTTTGACTGGGTGACCAAAGTAGTAGACCAGGGAGGGCTGTGGACATGGCCTACCTAGACTTTAGCAAGACATTTGACACAGTCCCACACAAAAGATTATTAGTCAAATTAACCAGCCTGGGAGTGGGTCCCAGGGTGGTAGCCTGGGTAAAACATTGGCTGGACAACAGGACACAGAAGGTATTGTAAATAGAGTCCACCTTGAAGAAAGGGCCGTTACCAATGGGGTTACACGAGGTTCAGTATTGGGTCCAGTCCTGTTTAATGTCTTCATCAGTGACATTGCAGAGGGACTGGAAGGAAAAGTATGCCTTTTTGCAGATGACACAAAGATCTGCAACAGGGTTGATACACAAGGAGGCGTGGAAAGGATGAAAAGGGACTTGGCAAGGTTGGAGGAATGGTCAGAAGTATGGCAGCTAGGATTCAATGCAAAAAGTGCAAAATAATGCACCTGGGAAACAAGAACCCAGGGGAAGAATACACAATGGGTGGGGAGGTAGTAACAACAACAAAACAGGAAAGGGACCTGGGGTAATCATATCAGATGACCTAAAGGTTAGCAAGCAATGTGAGAAGGCAGTAGGGAGGGCCAGGGTATACTGGGATGTATAGGGAGAGGCATCAGCAGCAGAAAACAGGAAGTTGTTATCCTCTGTACAGACAGTTGGCGAGACCCCATCTGAATACTGTGTCCAGTTCTGAGACCCCATCTCCGCAAGGACATAGACAGGATAGAGGCAGTCCAGAGGAGCAACTAAAATGGTGCAGGGTCTGCAAGAGAAGCCATATGAGGAGAGACTAAAGGAGCTTAATATGTATACCCTTGAGGAAAGAAGGAGAGGGACATGATAGAAACTTTCAAGTACCTCAAGGGAATCAACAAAGTCCAAGAGGTAGCATCTTTCAGAAAAGAGACTTGCAAGAACAAGGGACACAATTTAAAAGATAGAAGGAGGGGCGGTTCAGGGGCAATGTGAGGAAGTATTATTTCACAGAGAGGGTAGTGGATGCATGGAACAGCCTTCCTGAGGAAGTTATGGAGTCTAAAACTGTGGGAGAATTCAAAAATGCATGGGACAGACATAAGGCAATTCTTGTGGGGGACAGGAAGATATAGGCTGTTGGTTAACTAGGATCTGCGGCCTATCCTGTAGGTAGGGAAATGGGCAGACTAGATGGACCTAGTGGTCCTTATCTGCCGTCAAAGTCTATGTTTCTATGTTTCTATGTGTTCACCAAAATGGACAATGCTGAGTGGGACAGTACTTCTATTTTCAACAAAGAGGAACAGTCTCTGAGAACTCCCTGTCAAAATTGTGTAAGCCTGGGGTACTGCCAGATGATGTGTATGAGACCAGCATCTAAAGTCAGACATCGCAAACATTTAAAGTGCAGAAGTAGACCCCAACAATGTACATCTTTAGGGGTTCTATACCAGCGATGCATAATTCTGAGTTGGATTAGCTGACCCTTGGCATCCCAGAACACTGTATGTGCTTTACATACACAATCCTCCCATTGGGTTTGAGGGATGTGAGTCTGCAGTTCCTTTTCCTATTCCTGCTTGCTTTTAGCCATTGGGTCCTCCTGCGCATCCCTTAGGGGCCATAAATCCTACATGCTAGGCCTTTAGTGGCATTCGAATTGTGTCCCAAATGTAGCCATGACCATTTCTTTCTGTCTGCCACAATGGATTGTACTCCTACCAGTTCTCCTCTAAGTTGTAGGTATTGACAGAAAGCCTGCTTTGGGAAAGCAAATGCATCCTGCTGCTGCCTAAAAAATAGGAGAGTATCTGACTTTGGTAGGGCAGGTCTGCCACAGTACGGATGCCTTTTTCCTCCCAACTCCTCCAGTGTATGGGCTTCCCATCAACTATGATACTAGGGTTCTGCCATAAGACTGTGTATAACCTGGGGAGTGCTCTGGCTGAACAAGAATTGTGTGTTATCTTAAAGCATTCAGTCCATACAGCTTGGGCATCCCCAGTGATGGGTTTTTTCACTTGGTTTTTTTTTAGTCCCAATGCCTAGCAGTGACCCTAGCCTGGGGTCCTCCACCAGATGTTGCTCTAACTTAGGATGGTGTTTCCTCAGACAAGGGGAGGTGCCGCTTACTGGCCTTTGCCATTCGTTATGTCCATACATAGCCTTGCCACCATGGTAGACCAAGTCCCCCTCCCCAGCAGTACACCCTCATTTTAAATTTGTTGAGTCTAGGTCTTTTGTTATCCAAGAGAAGAACAGCAATCAGCTGCTGAAACCTTTGTAATGTGTTCTCTTACACTAGAAGTATAATACGCTGAAACAAGTAGGTTGATCTTAGCAAAATAAACATTCTGTCCTTACCACCTTACCTTTAACAGACAGGTGCAACTGCCCCCATCTCCTTATTTCTTGTTCTGGAATGGGTAACAGGGGTAGGTAGTTCTCAGGAATTACTTTTTATCCCTTGTCACCTTAGTAGTATGCACCTAGAGGTAGAGGTGTGTACATTTGGGGAACTTCACTTGAGAAATTCTTTGCAAACTTTCCTGACTTGCGTGCTGCAAAGTGTAACTTCACAGATGACGTGCCTACATCTTCTGGTGAAGTCTACTCTCAGTGGTACTTTGTTGGAGAAGCTGCTGGTGAAGTACCACTATATGTAGATTTTGTTGGTTGAACTAGCACTTTGCAGTTGAAGAGCTACTGTACATGAGTTGCACTCATGTTGTTGTTTTAACAAAAACATTCATTTTAAGCTACTGTATAATCACCCCCAATTACTGTACAACCATATCCCACCCCTGCCCACCTTCCAGATCTGTAAAATAAGTTCCCCCACCCTGCCACCAGCTAAGAACCACCTCTCTCTCTCCCTCCCATGTAGTCGTGGTGCAGCTCTTCATAATGAATTATGTTACTGAACCCTCCTCCCACTTCCAAACACTCACCAACTTACCCTCTCTAGCACCCAATCTACCTCGAGCACCCCAAATCTTAAAAGTTTAAGTATATGTCAGCGGACCTACAAGTAAATCACAAACTCCAGTCCTGTAAAGGAGTAATCTGCTCTATTCAGTATCATTAAATAAATAAATTGTGAAATCCTCAATAGTAACATTTGATTGGCTGACAAGTCTGCCAGTTAGGTGTTACTATCAAGGATGCCATCATTCATTTATGTGTTGTATGATACTGATTGCATGGTAGGTGGGGACAAGTGTATCTTGAAAAAAATACGTTACATTTTATTTTAAGTGCCATTTAACCCCATTATAGTCAGTGTAACTACACTCTGTAACTGCATTGCTATTGCAATGTAGTTGCATGCAACAAACAAGCAACTATTATGTAATTACCACTGTTACATGTAATTAATGATTTCTAACCCACAGTTAAACTTTGCCGAGTGAAATTGAGCAACACTATGGAACTTCTTCTATGAATAGCACCAATCTCACCCCCAGTGAAATTTAAATATAGAATAATGCATATGTAGGAGGTTGATATGCAGTTTTTTTACACACCCAAGGTGTGCGATAATAGTGAAACCTTGAGAGCGAAGCTCAAGAGGTTTCACTATGATCACACACCGAGGGTGTGTAAAAAAACTGCATGACAACCACTTACATATGTTTTATTTTTTATAATAACTGGTGCAAAAAAAAAAGACTACCTAACGTTATGGTCATCTGTTCGTCTGGTAAAGGAAATCATGATCTTAGGAATGAAGTAAAAAAATAATAAAACTTAAAAAAAAAAAACACATTTTTTTTCTAGTTATTTACACTGTTTGCCCAAGTCCTTTAGCTTCAGTGTGTGTGTGTGTTGCTTCATCATCTCGATGGGTCGGGTCATTACAGTTGCTGTTGAACCAAGGTGAAAGTTCAAGCCGCCTGTGGAAACAATGATGGTAGTCGGGGGAAAATACGCTTTTACTGGAGAGATTTCCAGTTGGCAAATACTAAATTTCTCAATAACAAAACAGTTACAATTTGTTACTTGGCCCTGTATGTTTCCGTTAACATTGAAGTTATGTTGTGAGTGAGAATAAGTGGTCAGAGAACCAACCATCTGTTGATGCCTTACTGTATTTAATCTGTATGGATTGCTGCAGACTTCTCGGTGCGAGACTCTAAAAGCGGGTTGATACGAGTTTTTTCGTATCAACCTGCGGGTTGATACGACTTTTTACAGCACTTGACAAACGGGTTGATAACGGGGGGTCACCAATTATTATATTTACTTAATGTCTACTTAATAGTGATACCAAATAGTTAAACGTATAAATTTAAGTTTGTTTACAAGTTAGAGAACCATTTTGCTGTTTGGACGGTGCTAGTCTACATTTGTATCTATTAAGATTTAAAAGGTATCACAGAGCTAGATTAATAATTGTCCCTGCCATGCAAGGTAGTTTCCAGGTTTAGACAGCGTCTCTAGTTTAATTGACCTCTCGATAAAGCCTCATGAGGGAGGAGGAGGAGGAGCTTTAAGTGTGTTTGTTTTGCAACTCAGCAGTGGTAACTGAGATCTCATATTTTTTTTTATTAAACAAAATATCTTTTAGATCCTCACTATGTTGATGTGTAGGCTGATTTCCTTTTTATAGCAGTTTAATTAGCTCCTTGTTACAGAAGCACACTTTTGTATATTTCACATGATGATGTAACACCTTATGGAACATGCATGCAATTGCCATGAAGACATTTTGTCTTAAACGAGAATCATTTACAATAACTCATATTTCATACACAGTGTGTTTGAAAGTGATTAACAAGCAATCAGACTGCTAGTGAAGTGGCTGAAAATATCTAATAACGCCATTCTTCTTATCAACAACTCCACAAAGCTATGAAGAATTGCCTGTATCAGTTTTATGAAAAGGGGAAATTGGCCAAAACACCAGGGAAAATCCCTTAATCTTTTACAAAAAAGAAGGTTTAGTGTCAGCCTTATCTTTAAGTATGAATGTTAGGTTTCAGACCCTAGCAGGCCTCAGTAACAAGTCACAACCAACCACTTGCCCCTGTATTTGGGTCGAGGAATAACCATAACTGTTGGTTTACTGACCTGTTCTTGGATACGAGATCAGTTATATCATGCTGACAGCTCATAAACAGGATGCAACATGTCTGTGGTTTGCTGTTTCAGCGAATGTAGATTATTTATGTTGCCTAGTGCACCTTAATGAGCACTTCCCTAAAATACAGCTTTACTGCCTGTATATTCTAGAGTAAGCCTTCCCCAGTGCATTGCATTGAGGTTTGTTTATTTTAGTTATCTTATTGTTGAGGAAAATGGACATGACAAAAAGGAAACCCAGAAGGAGTCGGTGACCAGACTATACTTAATTGGCTGCAAAAAGACACAGTCTGAGAAATGACAGTATTTATCTAGTTAGTTTTTGTTTAGTTTTTGTTAAAACTGAAATGAGGGCTAGACAATAATGCTGATTTTCAGCCTGAAGGTGGTGTTAGAAACATAGAAACATAGATTTTGACAGCAGATAAGGACCACTTGGCCCACCCAGTCTGCCCATTTTGCTACCTACTGGATAAGCTGCAGATTCTAGTTAACCAACAGCCTACTTCCTGCAACCCCCCACTATAATTGCCTTATGTCTGTCCCATGCATGTTTGAATTCCCCCACTGTTTTAGACCCAAAGACCTCCTCAGGAAGGCAGTTCCATGTATCCACCACTCTCTCCATGAAAAAAAAATTCCTCACATTACCCTGAGCCATCCCCCCTCTATCTTTAAATTGTGCCCCCTTGTTCTTACACATCATTCACAAACGAGTTCACCATGCTCATGGCCTTGGAAGGGATGCCCGTGTCTGGGTGCACCTGTTTCAGCACTTTGTACACGTAGATTGAGTAACTCTTCTTGTGGCTCTTTCGCCACTTCTTGCCTTCCCTTTTGGCAGGCTTCTTCACCACTTTCTTGGAGCTCTTTTTGGACGCTGGTGGCTTGGTGGGTTCAGGCATTGTAAGAGAGTCTCAAACAGAAAGTTGGTAGGGGTAAACATGCAAACCAACTGAAATTAAAACATATTAAGCTGTTGGTGGCATTTTATTGAATAAGTTAATTGGTCCAGGTCACTGGGGAAATTTCCCTACTCACCTGTGGAGGATCCCTTTGGCCATCAGGCATCCTGCCAAGATGGCTGAACTGCCTGAGTCTGTATACACGGAGGTGCTGTAAGCAGGGGACTTGGCCTCCTCCCCTGCTTCGGTCTTGCCAGAGGCTACACTGGTTTCTGCTACTTTGGATATGGAATCTGTTCTTACCTTGACAATGGATGTTGCTTCTCCCCCCCTCCATTCTTTCAGAGGAGTCCCCTGAAATTATGGAAGATACTTTAGAACAGGCTGTGCTCCATTTGCTATGGGATTGTGCATTGAGGAGGAACCACCTGCTTGTTCTGCTGGATGAGGACAGAGTTTTTGACACCCAGAAGAAGCAGCTTGCTTCAGTTTCTGCTTGTTTGCCTTGTCCAGGTATTGTGCCTTCTGAAACCCTGGCTCTTCAGGGTCTGGCTGCTTTTTCTGCTCTGCTGGATTTTCAGGCTGCTTTCTCTGTTTAGGATGGTGCTGTGCTGCCCATATCAATCCCTGGCCATGACTTTGCTTCCATGGACTACCCAGTGTTCTAGCTGTCCTCCAACTTGAAACCTACTGTTGCTTCTCCCCTGGATATCTCCACAAAACCCCCAGCTTCTTCTGCTGCTTCTGTTTTTTTTTTTTTTTAGCTTGGAATCACACTAGGGAGATTGACCATTTTCCATCATTTGAACCTTTCAACAGCCATTTCCGTGGACGACCTCCAGCTGAATTCTGTTTCACCTCTGCATCCCTAGCAGCATCATCCATCCATTTTCATCTGTATGCTTCCCCTGATTAAGCCTCCTACAACATCCTCCAACTCATCTGCTGCATTTGTGGGGGTCCACTCCACTATTGGATGCTGGACACTTCACAACAAAGTAATGCCACTGATTTGCCTGTCACCCACAGGCTGAGGAATGCCTTTTCCTGCAAGTCACTGAAAAAACAGTCCATAGAAGATTCCTTGCTGGTCACAGGGTGGATGAAGGCAGCAGATAGGGTCTCATGGATCCCTGTCTCTTCTACCTGTTCTCTGCCACCAAGACCCCTGCTACTGATATAACTTCTCCTTTGCCTTTGGGGCAGGAAGAACAGGCCTCAGCTACTCGGGTAGCTAATCCTGAAGGGAATATTCTCTCTCCTGCACCCGGAAAGCTCCTATCTGGAGACATCTCCCTGCCTGCTACTGACCTCTGCTGCTGTTCCTGTACCACCCGCTCCTACTTCTTCCACCCTTACTCTTGATCTGGCCCCCTCTTCTGCAAATTCTTCCTTTAGAATGTCTAATTTATTTACCACTGTTAGGGACCCTGTGCAAAGGTGTAATATACTGTAGTTAGAATTCATTATAGAGAGGGCTTGGATTATCTCCCTGACAGGGCTTATGTTATCTGGAAGTTGTTCAAAGAGTTTATTGGCTATGTGGCTTCAGACTTGTATGCTATAATACATATAGCTGGTCACTAAACATCAGATGTACATTTCTGCACCTCTAATTTATTAGACTGATTTTGGTTTCAATAAGAAAAGGTGAAGGAATCCTCTTTTGTGATCCCTTTCCATGCCATTCCTCTGACCAAACTGACCGTTAAGACTGTGATGTTTTTCTTCCACAATGAATATGTCAGTATTTGCAACATTCTTTATTGGTTAAAAAAATGTTGCAAGGTTTTGAATGCCCTCACCCACATCATTGACTCTGAACAACTTTGGATGTGGGAGTGGAAGCTTATGGTTTGATTGCAACAAACCCCTGCCAGGATTTGCCATCTCCCAGGTAGCTGCTTTTACCTGGGTCAGCCAAACACTTGCCACAAGTGCAGTTCTCGCACCCATCTCAGTTTGATTTGTGGTGCAGCTAGCTGTTCTTGCTCTCTGGAGTATAGTCATCATTCTCACAGTTTCCCTAACCTGTTTCTTTGCAAGCCATGTCAGGAGCAGGGCCAGTCCTTTAATAACTGCCCCTGGGCCTCCTATAGTCAAATGGATGGTCTAAACCAGGACACCATCATTACACAAGGACAGACCCTGGTGGATGAAGGTGTCCCTGACAGAGATTCCATTGATTCCCTCTCCAAGACTGCTGCGGAGTCCCCCTCTTCCCGGCCACATCCTGAGCATGCCTGCTCCCACTCCTGTGCCTCTGCCTAGATTGCTTCCACTTCCCAACCACCTCTTACTACCGCCCCTACCTGTCCCACTGAACCCCATACCTCCATACCCCCTTCTCTGCCCCCCCAGCAGATGTGGATTTCTCCCCTGTCCCTGTTAAGAAAAGGGAACACCAACGCAGTGGGTAGGGGAGATCCTCAGCTTCCCCAGCCTTGTATTTGCACAATGGGTATTCTGACTTGGCCTCTGCATCTCAATGAGGTGATACAGAGGACAAGGGAGGAGGGTCTGATGTCTCTCTATCTCCCTTTGAGAGGGAAGCCCCTTCTGATGCAGAGGAGGGGCAGGGTTTACCAATTTTACTAACCAATTTTACTAAATGGGTCCAGAGTCATACTTGCTCACGATCCCAGCTGGGAGAGGGTCTATCTACTTAATTCCTTTTTTTCTTCCTCATGAGGTTTTCTCTTTTTATCTTTAGATACTAATAGCATGATGTCATACAGGAAAAGATTGTTGACATTCTCTGTTCTTCAGTATCTTCCTGGAGACATCATTTTCCATCAGGACATGCACCTCAAATTTTCATATGAGCTGGTTTCAGCTCAAAAGGCATTGTGTCATTGCAGAGGGACTGAAATAAAAAAATATGCCTCTTTGAAGATGACAGATAGATCTGTAACAGGGTTGATAGACAAAGTGGGTGGACAGGATGAGAAAGGACTTGGCAAGATTGGAGGAATGGTCAAATATATGGCAGTTTAGGTTCAATGCAAAGAAGTGCAAAGTAATGCACCTGGGAAACAAAAACCCAGTTGAAGAGTACACAATGGGGGGGGGGTTATTAACAACAACAAAACTGGAAAGAGACCTGGGGATAGTCATATCAGATTACATAAACGTAAGCAAGCAATGTGAGAAGGCAGTAAGGATAGTTGGGGGATACTGGGATGTATAGGGAGAGATATCACCAGCAAAAAACAGGAAGTTGTTATTCCTCTGTACAGACAGTAGGTGAGACCATATCTGGAGTACTGCGTGCAGTTCTGGAGAGCCCATCACAGCAATGACATAGACAGGATTGAGGCAGTCCAGAGAAGGGCAGCTAAAATGGTGCAGGGTCTGCAACAGAAGCAATATGAAGAGAGACTAAAGGAGTTTAATATGTATACCCTTGAGGAAAGGAAGGAGATGGGGGACATGATAGAAACTTTCAAGTACCTCAAGGGAATCAGCAAAGTCCGAGAAGGTAGCATCTTTCAGAAAAAGAGATGTGCAAGAACAAGTTGACACAATTTGAAGATAGAGGGGAATCAGCTCAGAGGTAATGTGAGGAAGTATTTTTTCACAGAGAGAGTGGTGGACGCATGGAATGGCCTTCCTGAGGAGGTTGTGGGGTGAAAAACATTGGGAGAATTCATGAATGCATGGGACAGACATAAGGCATTTCCAGTGTGGAATAGAAAGAAGTAGGCTGTTGGTTAACTAGGATCTGCAGCTTATCCAATAGGTAGAGAAATGAGCAGACTAGGTGGGCCAAGCAGTCCTTACCTGTCATCAAAGTCTATGTTTCTATGTGTCATGGGCCATCTTTTTGGTCACCAGGAGTGGATACATGTGATGGGCTGGGAATCCTCATCAGGGGTTCTGGTTTTCAGTTGTCTAGGTTGCAGGACCTTTTGCCAGGGAGTGCACTATTACTGGACCTGGTTCTGAGTGCAGTCTCCCTAAGGGTGATCAACATTTGCACAAGAAAGGGTCCTGAAGGAACTGGAAGTAATAACAGTTGATAAAGCAATGGGGCCAGATGGGGTGCACCCCAGGGTCCTTACAGAACTAAGAGAGGTGGTGGCTGAACCTCTGGCTATCCTGTTTAGCTGATCACTGGAATCAGGGGAGGTACCCAAAGACTGGAGGACAGCAGATGTAGTCCCCTTATACAAAAGTGGGAACAAAGAGGAAGCAGGGAACTACAGACCAGTCAGCCTCACCTCGGTAGTGGGGAAGATCATGGAAGCACTACTGAAGGAGAGATTGGTGGAACATCTGGTTATCAATGGACTACAGGACCCAAGGCAGCATGGTTTCACCAGGGGAGGTCATGTCAGACCAACCTCATTGAATTTTTGACTGGGTGACTAGGGAGGTGGATCAGGGAGGCAGTGGACATGGCCTATCTGGACTTCAGCAAGGCCTTTGACACTGTGCCACATAGAAACTATTACACAGACTGGGGAATATGGGTGTGGGCAGGACAGTAGTGTGGTGGGTAGGTAACTGACTGGGTGGCACGACACAGAGAGTGGTGGTAAATGGCTGTCACTCCACAGAGGAAGAGTGACCAGTGGGGTACCACAGGGATCAGTTCTGGGACGGTCCTATTCAACATCTTCATCAGTGACATTCACGCCGGGATCTAGAAGGCAGAATTTCACTGTTTGCTGATGACACAAAGCTCTGTAACAGAGTAGACACACCAGAGGGTGTAGACAGAATGAGAAGCGACCTGCAGAAACTTGAAGAATGGTCAGGGTTTGGCAGTTGAAATTCAATGCAAAGAAGTGCAAGATAATGCATATAGGCACAAAAACCTGGCACAATATATCAGTTGGGAGGTGAGGATATAGCATCCACCAAGCAGGAAAGGGATCTTGGGGTTGTCATCTCTGATGACCTCAAGGTAAGGAAACAGTGTGACAAGCAGCAGGTAAAGCAAATAGGATGGTGGGATGTATATGGGGCATCACCAGCAGGAAAAGGAGGTCATAATTCCATATACAAGACACTAGTGAGGCCCCACCTGGAATACAGTGTACAGTTCTGGAGACCATACCTACGTAAGGACATAGACAGAGTAGAGAAGGTTCAGAGGAGGGCAACAAAGATGGTGCATGGATTGCATCACAAGTCCTATGAAGACAGGTTGAAGGAACTGAACATGTACTCCCTGGAGGAGAGGAGGGAGAGAGGGGATATGATAGAGACATACCAGTATCTTACAGGGAGGAACAGGGTGCAGGAAAACACTATTTTTAAGCGAAAAAGATGTTCCAGGACTAGAGGGCATGGGATGAAGTTGGAGGGAGGACGATTCAGAGGAAATATGAGAAAGAATTTCTTCACAGAATGGGTGGTGGACAAGTGGAACACCCTGCCAGAGGAAGTGGTGGGGGCTGAAACAATCACGGGATTTAAGAATGCATGGGATAGACATAAAGGAATTCTAGAGGTCAGGGGTAAGGGGCAACAGACTTCTAGGAAAACAAACTGAACTTACAAGCTGAAATGGGCAGACTGGGTGGGCCATAGGCCCTTATCTGCCGACACTGTCTATGTATTTATGTATTTATTCCTCCTCAGTAGAAGGCTGCCTGGATTCAGCTCTTTCAGACAGTACAGCCATTTCTTTACACCACTTCGTTGGTACTTTTGGAAGGTGACTTCAACTGCAGCCTTGGATTAGTGGATAGGGGTGAGACAAGATATAAGGTGTACTATAACTGTAACTTTTTAAGAACTATGATAACTTCAGCACACTTACAAGACAGCTGAACAGTACTGTGAGGGCCCCCTTCTCCTAAATTTCTGAAAGGTTCATCGTCAACAGTTTTGATTTTTTTGTTTCTTTCTCAGTAATTACAGGTCTCTCACCCCTCTGTTCTTCCTATCGAATCTTCTGATCATCTAGCTGTCTCTTGAATCTGTATGATTGGGCTGCCCCATCTCCTCATTCCAGGCCTTTGTGCCTTAACCGCCAGATACTGTCCACTCCTTTTCTCCATGCCTAATGGGAGGTGAAGTTGTTTGTTAGATGGTCCATTGTCTGTGAGTATAAGTATTTTGAAGTGTAGTGGGAGGATTCTAAATTGGCTTTCTGATCCTTTTTTCATTGTAAAGCATATTCTTTCCACACATTTCGGTATTGGAAGTATTTGAACCTCAGGTACCACTTGCAAAAACTCATCTCCCTGATGTATACATTGGCAGAGATTTATCTCCGGATATTGATTTCATCAAATCTCAAACGTTGTCCTGTCAATATGACAGAACTAAATCCTTAGAGAGGTAATCTAAATCCAGCTCCAAGGGGTCCAAGCAATCCCTGAATGGCTTTAGGGGCTATTCAGCTCAACTGTCGTGCAGACATATGTGGACCATGCGTCCTTCCCCGTTTGCTTCCCCTTCATACAATCCTGCTACCATAATGTCTATAGTGCAGGACTATGTGCACCTGAAGTTTAGATTTTCAGGTCCCTCTGGCAGTTCTACCCTACTGAGCTCTATATTTGATACCACCCCCCCCTTCTTGCACACATACAGGACTCCCTGATACAACCTGTGTTGTTGTTAAAAGTGGCAGAATGTATTAGGAGTTTACCCTCCAACATTACTCTGGGGCATGATGGTCTCATCCCTGAGTTTTATAATTCTTTTATTGAGTTACCTGCCCCCACGCTTCAAGTTTTGTTTTTGCAAATCTTGGCTACAGGTTTTTTGCCTCTGTCCCTGAATCATGGTCTCCTTATGTTTTTTATATAAGAAGGGAAACAGGACACTGCTGTCCAATTAGAGGACGCTGTGTTTACTCAATATAGACTACAAAATCCTGGCCAATTCATGTGCTGGCATGCTGGTACTGGCAGAAGAATTTTTGATATCTAGGAATCAATGTTGTGCTATCCCCTCCTTTCATATTACCAAGAATATGATAGTTATCAGGGAATTATTTGAACAAAGTAAACAGGGTCTTTGTAGGGGCTACCTCCTCTCTCTTGATCAGGAGCAGGCATTCAATCAGGTCCACCTTCACTATTTGATGTTTTGCTGCTCTATGGCCTTACCCCCCATTTGTCTCCTGGATCCAATTATTATATTCTGATGTGCGCATAACCCCTCATGTTAATTCCCATTTTGGCCACCATGTTTGCCATAGACACGGGGTGTGACAGGGTTGCCCACTGAGCCCACTACTCAATGTCTTCTTCTTTTACCCATTACTTCATAAGAGTGTGACGATATGATTAGGTGACTCATCCAGGCCACATGTCTAATCCTACATCGGTGTCCCCATCCATTCCGATCCTGTAAAACTTCTTGGCATCTTTTTTAATCAGCACAATGCCCTATCCTATAATTAGGAACATTGTTTGCAGAGGGCTGAAGGTGTCCTCACTTTCTGGAAACTCTGAAATCTGCCCAAAACCAAACAGGTATTCCTAATCAAGACTTTGTTGTTGCCTTCCAGGTCATAATGTCAAACGCTTAATAGCGTACGACATTATGGCTAACCCAAAACAGTGCTGTCCATGACAGTGAAGGGTGCAATACTGCGTATACTGCTGTATGAAGTATTGCACTATTCACACAATCCCAGGCAGAGGATAAGAGCTCTGCTGGGAGTGGGTTCCACCAAGTAGCTGCAGTGGCTCACTGGACTGAGCCACAGCAGCAGGAACCCAGGCACTGTGTTTGGGACCAGATTTGATGCCCGGTCCCAGACATTTTATTTTTTCCCACAATTTGTGCGCTCCCCGAGTTGGACCCCCACCCAGAGTTGAGAATCTTTAGTGGGGGGGTCAAGGGGGCACAGCCCCCCATAATGGGGTGTGTGGAGGTGTGAAGCCTTCCCAGAAAAAAGACTAACGCTGCATGGCAATATCATACTGTATTGGCAGCACGAGTTTGCCATGTGGCATAATGTCTTGCGACATTATGACCCCGTGCCTTGTTGTTGCGTTGCTTCTTGTAACTCAGTTATGTTTTTCCACCCCCTCCTTCCATAAAAACAAGATTATCAAGACTTTTTTTTCCAAGAGTTGTGGGGTTCTCGATTGAGTCCCATTAAAAGGGATATTACCTATTTGTCCAGGAACAAGGGCAGTCTCCACGTGGTACATCCTATTGCGTTTTATTTTAGTATATTCTTTTCAAGTAACCTGACACCAGTAATCTGCGGGTCCCCTGTTCTCTGGGTTCCCCTGGTTGAGAATTGGCTTGTGCCCTTTTCTGACTGTTTGCAACACTCATGGTGCTAGACCACCTGGTAGAACCGGCATGGGGTCAATATGCCACAACCAAAAACAGTGCAGTCAACATTCATTCAAACAAAATCACAAAAACAAATTTAATGCTGTGAAAAACAGTAACCGATATAAAAATGGCACAGAAACCACATCACTACAGTACAGAAACTTATATTTTTTTCTGGGGGGCTCCTTTCCCACCCCTCGACATGGTGGGCTTTGCCCCCCACCCCCAACTTTAATATAATCAACTGCATGGAGGGGGGTGCTGGATCTCAGGGATGGGGAAAACCTTGAGATAGGGAAGATTTATTTATAAAAAAAATGTCAATATAGGGAGATGGGAATAAAACCTTGGTACTGAGGTCTCCCTTGCTCCAGGTGCCAGTGCCTTAGTCACTCCCCCATGGGAATGGCTTGACTTAGCACCATGCTCTAAGCTACTTTAGCCCTTCTTCCTCTCTGCAAACAGCATCGGGGTAGCAGTAAATAACTAATGCCATTCTACCCGTGTCACTGTCAATATAATCATGGTTATTGCAGCACAGTTTACACTGCACTATTTAAGAAGCCCCCTATTGATCTGGTACTGGTAGAACCTACAGTATGCCCCATCATGTTGTGCCTGCTTGTGTGACTTGTGGTGTTAATAAGTTACTTTCCTGGCACTTGTTTTTTGCAGACTGTGCCTCTTTCAGAGAAAAGGATTATACTTGCAATTTTTTTTTCAATTGTTTAACCAGGTGAGACACACTAAACTGAAAGCTTTTTTATGGTGGGAAGAGGGCAACAGTTCAAATGCAATTGGGGCATATAGTTATCATTAACCTGGTACTGGTAGAACCTACAGTACGCCCCATCATGTTGTGCCTGCTCTCATGTTCCCATCTCCTTATATAGATATTTTTTTGCACGGTCTGCAAAAAACAAGTGCCAGGAAAGTAACTTATTGACACCATAAGTCACACAAGCAAGCACAACATGATGGGGCATACTGTAGGTTCTACCAGTACCAGATTAATAGTAACCATATGCCCCAATTGCATTTGAACTGTTGTCCTCTTCCCAATCTTCTGCGGGCACTCTTCCAGCTTGTTAATAAGTCCATCCCATCATATATGTGGGATGTTCTGTGGATGGATATACACAGTAAGCTAGAGGTTAGGTATTAGATAAAACACAAGTTTGTGTTAGAAAGGATGTGCCTCTGAAGTACCTGTCCAGGGATCCCAGAGACACAGACTCACTTTCTATTTGTATGCCCTTAAAGCCAAATGTTTAGCTGGAATTAGGCACCATGTGGCACCACCCTGTTTTTACTACTGTCTCTTATGCAGTTGTTGTGCTTGGTATTTATTCCCCTGCTTGGTCACTTTCTCGCCCTGGATCTTGCAGGTTTGTTTTGCCATGTGTAAATATTATTTATGGCAGGCACATTTTGCATTTACATTGCAGCAAAAGGTGATTATGTCCATGGCAGTTGCCAGAATGGTCCATGCCAATCGCCACCATTTTTATAAGAGAGACCAGTTATATCTCCCTGTACCTGTTTTGCAGAAATTGTGGTCTGATTTTCATTTTTTTCTTGCTTAGTGTTTGTAGAGTTTTTTATTTGTGACTTTTGACCTGTTTTTTTGATATGTATATTGTTTGATATTTTCTGCTAATAAAATGTCCCTGCTGTGTTCAAGAAGTGCCATGGGATCTTTAAAGTTCACCTGAGCAACCACCACAAAATGCAGAATGGATCTTGGTTTTACATCTCATCTGAAGAATAGCACACCTCAATAATAGAGCTGTGTAGAACACAATATTCAGCCCACAGAATGCCCATAGAATGACCATTTTGATTCCATGGAATTTTGCAGAATGTGCATGAAAAATCTGTAGAATTTTGCCAAATTCTTAATTTCAGTTACTTCATTATAGTTTTGTAAATATCCATCCAAATGACACCACATTCAAAACTTTGGCAGTTCTCCGTGGCTTACATAAGTGTACCACATTTCTGAGTCATATATCAAAAGGGGGCCGTATTATAGGTGGCCAAACAGTTAATTAAACATTTAATTTTCAGTTATTTTGATCTAATTTTAAAATTTCTTCTCCATATTTCTCCCATGTTTCACGATTTAGAGAAAAATACAGCATGGTTGTATGCACCATGCTTTAAGCTTCAAGCTTCAAAAGGGCTGAGCTATAGGTAGCCAAACATTTTGCCAGCATTTATATTTCTGTCATTTTAGTATAATTTTGATAATAGAAACATAATATAGAAACATAGACTTTGACAGCAGATAAGGACCATTTGGCCCACCTAGTCTGCCAATTTCCCTACTTACTGGATAAGCTGCAGATCCTAGCTAACCAATAGCCTATTTCTTCCTACCCCCCCACACAGGAATTGTCTTATGTCTGTCCCATGCATTCTTGAATTCTCCCACAGTTTTAGACCCTACAACCTTCTCAGGAAGGTTGGTGGTTCCATGCATCCACCTCCATCTCTGTAAAACAATACTTCCTCACATTGCCCTTGAGCCGTCCCCCCTCTATCTTCAAATTTTGTTCCCTCTTTCTTGCACATCTCTTTTATGAAAGATGCTACCCTCTTGGACTTTGATGATTCCACTGAGGTACTTAAAAGTTTCTATCATCTCTCCATCCTTTCCTCAAGGGTATACATATTAAGCTCCTTCAATCTCTCCCCACATGGCTTCTCTTGCAGACCCTGCACCATTTTAGTTGCCCTCCTCTGGACTGCTTCCATCCTGTCTATGTCCTTGCGCAGATGGGGTCTCCAGAACCGGATGCAGTACTCCAGGTGGGGTCTCACCAACTGTCTGTACAGAGGGATAACAACTTCCTGTTTTCTGCTGGTGATGCCTCTCTCTATACATCCCAGTATCCCCCCAGCCCCCCCCCCTACTGCCTTCTCACATTTCTTGCCAACCTTAAGGTCATCTGATATGATAACCCCCAGGTCCCTTTACATTTTCATTGTTGTTACTACCCCCCTCCATTGTGTACTCTTCCCCCTGGGTTTTTGTTTCCCAGGTGCATTCTTTTGCACTTCTTTATATTGAATCCAAGCTGCCACACTTCTGACCATTCCTCCAACCTTGCCAAGTCCCTTCTCATCCTTTCCATGCCCCCTTGTGTATCAACCCAGTTGCAGATCTTCGTGTCATCTGTAAAGAGGCATACTTTTCCTTCCAGTCCATCTGGAATGTCACTTCTAAAGACATTAAAAATGGCTGGACCCAGTACTGAACCCCGAGGTACCCCACTAGTAACCCCCTTTCTTCAGAGTGGTCTCCATTTACTATTACCAGCTATGTCCTGTTGTCCAGCCAATGTTTTATCCAGACTACCACCCTGGGACCCACTCCCAGGCTAGCTCATTTGTTTACAAATCTTTTGTGTGGTGGGTCATGTCCACAGCCCTTCCCTGGTCTACTACATTGGTCACCCAGTCAAAGAAATCAATTAGATTCCTCTGACATGACCTTCCCACTGTGAATCCATGCTGCCTTGGGTCCTGTGTCCCACTGGCCTCTAGGTACTCAACAATTCTTTCCTTCAGAAGTGATTCCATCATTGATGTACATGGAATTATACAGATATTGTACAGATTACAGGGTATTTACATACATAGAAGTATCTATAGGAAGATAAAGCAGGTTATCTAAGGTTGCAGGAGGAAGTAATGGAAGAAAAAAAAAGTAATAATAAACACCAGGTAGAGGCATAGGTGGGGGAGGGAGGGAGGTAGGGGAGAAAGGCTAGAAGGGCACGGTGCACCAAGAGGAGTTGGTAAAATGGGATGTAGAGAAGGTGGATGGAGAAAAGGAGTATGTGTGAGCCCCGGGATTGAATGCTATAAATTGGGCATGGTAGGATGTCACAACCCAGGGGTAGTGAGCTCCTATTCGAGGTTGGGAAAGGAAGGATAAGGGGATGGACAGGCCTAGTGTTGATAAGACAGGGGGATAAGAGAGAGAACAATTAGGCTTGTGAGGAGCAAGCTGGGGGGTCAGTACTTAAAATTGGGTCAGGGCGTGGCTATATACTAGTGCAGACACCGGTACTGGGTCTGAGTGGGTGAAGCAGTTACATACTTCTCTGATTGTATGGAAATAAAGCATCTTGAAGGCATTTATACTGATTAGAGTGCTTAATTTGAGGGTTATTTGTAGATTGTTCCATAAGGTAGATAGCACGAAGCTTATGGCTGCCCTGCCGAAGCGGGATTGTGATGGCATTTTTGATGTTTCCCCATTGTTGCTCCACCCCACCTTCTTGCCTGTTTGCTAGTGCTTTTCTAAGGCACTCTCCTATTTTGCCAAAGTCAGCCCTCCTGAAGTCCAGTACCCTCACTTTTGTATAGCTTGACTGCAGCTGAGTTTATGATAAACCACAATATTTGGTGGTCACTTGTTCCCAGATGGTTACCCACTTCTAGATCTGATATCCTCTCACTGTCCCCATTTGAGAGTTCAAGGTCTAAGATTGCTCCTTCCTGAGTGGGTTCTACAACTAGCTGTCTGAGGCATGCCCTTTGTAGGGCATCGAGAATGGCCCTGCTCTTTGATGTGGCTGCAGCAAAGGTGCTCCAGTTAACATTTGGCATATTCAGGTCCCCCTTCAACAGTATCTCCCTTTTCTCTGCCATTCTAAGGATGCTTTCATTCACATCCTTGCCCATTCCCTCCTCCTGAGGTGGGGGTCTGTATACAACCCCTGAGCAAATTGTGGTGCCATTTCCAGTCTCTAAGGTGACCCACAGTGTCTCCTCTCCTCCCTGTTTACTCTTTCTTTCTTTCTGCTGTTTTATCCCTTCCCTTACATAGAGAGCTACTCCTCCCCCTCTTCTACCCTCTTTGTCCCATCTGTAGGTTGTGTACCCTGGTATATTAACTTCCCAGTCAGGGCTCTCTGTGTACCATGTTTCTGTGACTGCCATGACATCCAAGCATCCCTCTTCCATCAAGGCCACCAGTTCAGGGAGCATGTTGCCCAGACTATGGGCATTGGTACTCCTTACCCTCCATTTCTTGATGGCTTTACCCTTTTTTGCCTCATCCCTACCCTTATTGCCTTTGTTGTTCTCTCTATTTACCCCAGCCCTTCTCCCTGTCAATGTATCTGTCTTAGTGTTTACCTCACTAACTACCTTGATTTTTTTAAGGGGGGGTGGCTAGGAATTCCCTGCTCCTTTCCAGTGCCTCCCACCTTGGCTAGTTTAAATGCTTTTTTTTTTTATTCAAAATCTTTAATGATTTTATAATAACAAAATTAACAAGGGTACAATAGCCAAACAGTACAACCGGATAACAGAAAATAAACTAGCCCCCATCCCCCACTAACCCCTCCCTCCTCAGGAGTGTGCCATAAGCTAAATAGGAAAAACAGGAAGGAAATGAACCACAAGGAGAGTCAGCATAGTCATACATTGTTAGTGCAAGTATAGTGCATATAATTTGCCCTAATTGTTTTCAAAAAGCTTGAGCCTATTACAGGATCTAGCAATTAAACGTTCTGTTCTTAGACATGCTGAAAGCTCATGTGAGCATTCACTATAAGATAAGAGTAGCTGATCCACCCAGTGTTTAAGCACATTGAAATTAAGGCCATATGCAATCTACGCTCCTTAACCCTGATGTTGGTATATATGCCCAGAAGGCAGATTTCCATGGTGAAGAGCCCCTCCAGACCCAACTGAAGGTCTAACCTGGATTGAATGAGTTGCTATAGAGGAGCAACTTTTTCGCACTGTCAGAATACATGCATCAGGTTCCCTTCTGATTTACCACATCTGGAACAGGTATTGTCAGGCAGATGGCCTATTTTAGCCAGCTTAATGGGCGTGTAGTACATGTCATTTAGTATATGATATTGGGTAAGTCTGAGCTTGTCCTGGGGAATATACAGGTATAAATATGGCACCTAGCTAAAGAGACCCAACATCCTTTGGACAGACAACGGTATAGGGAAGCCTGAAACAAGTGCACCTGGGCCATATGCACTGCCAAAGCAGACTATTACAAAGCTACTATAACCTCTACCTGGGGCACTGGGCGCAAATTCTGGGAAAACATTAAGGAGCTCTGTGGCAAAACCCCTAACCTGCCACCTGACCAAATGCAAATTGAGGGTAGCCTCTCTACTGACCCCCACAGTATCGCCTCAGCCCTAAACTTGGCCTTCACTGATCTCTCCCATGTGCTCCCCCCAAACTTCTTTGACCCGGCCCACCGGCCAAAATCTCCCCCCAGCCCCCCTTGCTCCTCCTTTCTAGCTACGTGTCCTCACCCCAGAGACAGCAAAGCTCTACCTAACCAATGCCATTCGCCACCATCACTATAGCCACAACTCCCTGGACCTGAGACTTCTCCACCTCACCCGCCTGGAAGTCCTAGCTCCACTCACCCACATTTTAAACTGCTCTCTCTGTCAAGGGAAATTCCCCACCCCTGGAAATCAGCCTACATCCACAAAAATGGAGACCACACATCCACAAACAACTACCACCCCATCTCCATTCTCCCCCCATCTAAAGCGCTAGAATGCATAGTTGCCGACCAACTTACTGACCACCTTAATAAATATCACCTGCTAACCAACCAGCAACACGGCTTCCGAAAGGGTCATAGTACCACCACCGTCCTCCTTGAATTTACCTCCCAGGTTCACTCTGCCTTGGACCATGGCCACCTCACTGGCGACATCTTTGTGGACCTATCTAAGGCATTTGATACTATCAACCATGCCCTCCTACTAAACACTCTGGCTTACACTGGCTTCTCCAAGGAGGCCATGAACTGGTTTACCAGCTACCTCACAGATAGAATGCAGATGGTCAAGGTTGGCACTGTCCTGTCCCCCTGCCTCCTTATCCTCTCTGGTGTCCCACAAGGCTCCATACTGAGCTCCTTACTTTTCAGTCTATACCTAAACTCCTTCCCATCTGCCTGCCCCGGCAACCTGCTACTCAACCTGCTACTGTAGGCGGATGATGCTGTCCTGTACGCCTCTGACCCGACACCTTTCAAACTCCACCAAACTCTCCAACACTCTTTCCATGAAATCGAACAATGGCTTGCCACCCAGCATCTTACAATAAACTACAATAAAACAAAAGTCATGATTTTCTCACATACCCAGAAACCCCTCAAAAACCTATGCCTCCAATTTCTCACTGCTAAACTGACCCCCCCTAGAACAAGTAAGCAACTTTAAATATCTAGGGATCACACTAGACCCTACCCTCAACTTTAACCTCCATATCCTACACCTATAGACTGCCCTTAGCTCCAGACTAGGAGTTGTCTACCGATACAAACACTGCCTCACCTCTGAAGCATTACAACTCATCATAATCACCTCTATCCTCTCTCTGCTGGACTATGACATCCTCGTCTACAGTGCAGCAGCCTCCACAGCCCTAAACCATCTCTGGCTTGTGCTCAACAAAGCCTGCTATCTCATCCTAGGTTGTGATTGCCTCACACACACACATGCACCCTCTACAGTACCGCAAACTGGCTAAATCTTGACAACAGAATCAGGTATCACACCTGCCTGATGACCAGAAAGATTATCCTAGGCTTCCCCCCCTGCCCTAAACCCATTTATCCTCACAAAACCACCAGGCAGAACAACCTGTAGCTCGAACAAACCATTGCTATGGGTACCATGTGGCCAGACCTCCCAATTCCAACAAACTTTCAGCTACAAAGCCCCATCCTGGACGAATACGCTCCCCAGCCTAATTATGGAAGAAACTAGGCTTGGACCTTTCAAAACCAGACTAAGGAATCACCTACAAGCCTCCAACCTTTGTGACTGCAGTTGACCCCCCCCCATAGACCCCTAACTTCTCTAACTCCCCCATGCATATGGCCCCCAGAAGATAACTTATTTTTGACAAACAGCCACTTTGGAACCTCTCTGCTCCTCTATGGCTGTGCGAGTCTCGTGTTAAATCATATATCCCCTGGAAGGGTAGCTCACCCTCTGAATCAAATGTATAACCATGTGTAGAAAAATTATTATTACTTTGTAAGATTTTTTTGTTACATGCTAACAACCTGTAAACCATGTTTTGTCTTTCTGTACTTTATGTATGACGTGGAACCTTTGTAAATGAGTCTTTGACTCAAAGGTCTTTCTGAATATCTCAATAAATTAATAAATAAATAAAAATATTTCCAGATTTGAATCCAATTAAAGGACATATCTGGTAGCAAAGAGGTCTAGACCCTAGAACCCGGAAGGGGATCCAGATAGAGAATAGCTAAGAGACCAACGTATATCAAGGAGATACAATGGGGTTTTGGGGAGAGATCCTGTAACAGGATTAGAATGGGCTTACTCTGAATGTTTGAGGGATGGTACTGAATAACTGACCTACCAAGTGTCTCAACTGGTAGATATTAAAGATATGTGTCCTTGGCAAGTTGTTTTTCAGGAGGATATCTGGAGAAGGAAGGAGGGAATCCTGGGAGTAGAAAACCTCCTTCTTCTATGGCTACTTCTTTCAACTTGCTTGTATGCTATTGTCAAAACTAGTTGTATGCTACTGTCAATTATTTTTTGTACTTGTATTGGAATGTTGTTCCTGTATTGTTGTACTGTACCCTCCCAGGTCATGCCTGAAAATAGTCATTGCTGTGACTAGTGTACTTACCCTGTAAACAAAAACTAAATAAAAATAAGAAATTCACCACTATGGTTTCTCATAGCTGGGGTAACCAGCCTAGAGTGAGCCATATGCCATCGATCTTTATGTTGGGTTTAAGGACAATAGATTGGGGAAAATCTTGCCATGGGGAAATCTTGAAAAAGGAGCAGCATTGAGAAAAACCTTCAGTGAAGTGCCAATCACTGATTGACGTAATGTAAATGGCAGAGCTCTCCATGAGGAGAAGAAGATGGTTGACTCATCAAGATGATGCAGATGTAAGAGTTGGTTTTCTAGTTGGATCCAAGTTGGCATGTAATCACCTATGGGATTGGACAGCCATCTCCCAGACTTCAAAAAAATGGCTGGCCCAGTAATATAGAAGATAGTTAGGAAGACGAAGGCCACCAGATTCCTTAGGGAGACTTAGTTTGATATAAGAGCATCTGGGGTATTTGTTCGACAAAAGAAAACTAGAGATAACAGAATGTAAATGTTGAAAGAACGAGAGAGGGAGACAAATGTTTAGCATATTTAAGGGATAGAAAAGTCTGGGGAGAATGTTCATTTTAATAATATTGATTCATCCCCATAAAGAGAGTGGGAGGAACTCCCACCTCCGGAGATCCTGCTGAATTGTGGCCTTTAAACCTTCTAGATTTAGTTTCCTGATACTCGAGGAGTCTGTAGATAGGAGAATACCCAAATATCTAATAGAGTGCGGGGAACATTTCATGCCAAATTGAGCAAAGTCAGCTCTGTGAGTGTGGTGATTTAGGGTGAATATTTCAGTTTTAGAGTGATTTAGTTTATAATTGGAGAAATCGCTAAACTGGGCTATTACTTGAAGGGAGTGTTCTAGGGAAGTTGCAGGATATTCCAAATGAAGGAGAATATCGTCTGCATATACAGATAATGTTAAGATATGGTTAAGCACCGAGATGTCTTGTATCTGGGGAGATGATTTGATACTATGGAGAAGAGGTTCAAAATAAAGGTTGAAAAGAAAAAGTGAGAGAGGACATCCCTACCTGGTGCCAGTGAAGAGAGGGAAATGGGAGAAGAAGATCCCATTACAATATATTCTGGCAATTGGGGAGGAATAGATTGTTTGAAACAATTGAAGGAAAGGGGAAAGGAAGCCCATTTTCCATAAGGTCTTCTAGAAAAAAAAAAAAACAATCCACCCTATCAAATGTCTTTTCAGTTTCTAGTGAAATCAAGGCCATCGGGATTGAGAAGATTGAGCAGTCTGGAAGATATGGCTCAATTTCCAGAAGTGATCTGTGAGGACCGACCCAGGATGAAACCTACCTGTTAGGAACTTAAAAGGTGAGTCCATTCTGCCCTGATAATGCAAGGATGGTATTTTAGTAAGTATCTTGATATCATAATTCATGAGAGAAATCGAGCGGTAACTAGCTGGTTGTAACTGGGGTTTCTCTGGCTTGTGAAGAAGAATTATTGTGGCCTTCAGTAAGGATGGGTCTAGGGAGTCAGAAGCTAGGATGTACCTATATAGTCTAAGCAGCAAGGGGGCTAATTCTTTAAAGAAGGTTTTATAAAAAATTAGAGGGAAAGCCATCTGGTCACAGTGCCTTGTCCAGGGCATGGCATTTACTTGCATCCTCCACCTCTGATAGGGAGATGGGAGATGACAAGAAAGTCTGTTGATGATTGAAGAGGGAAGGTAAGTGAAGAGAATCTAGGTAGGCTTCAGTTTTCTGAGAAGATGGCGGAGAGAGATGCTGACCATAGAGAGAACGATAACAATTCTTGAAAACCTGGGCTATATTACTGGAAGCAGTCTTAATAGAGCCATCTGGGGCATTAATGGAGGGAATGAGTCTGGAACATTCCAGCTTGTGCAACTGTAGGGCTAGGAGTCTACCTGCTTTCTCACCTTGATCCACAAATTTAGATTTAGTTTTTAAGATGGCATATTCCGCCTTTTCCCTTAGCAGGTCTGCATACTTATTTTAAAGGGTTAATAATGTTTGCAATGAATCAGGAGAAGTAGTCAAGGCTAGGGAGAGCTCTGCTGCCCTGATTTGAGATAGGAGAGATAGTGCTTCTGTATCCCTCTGTCATTTCCTCCTGGAGTCGAACTTAATAAATTCCCCTCGAAGGTAACACTTGAGTGCACACCAAACCATATCTTCTCTCTGTACAGAGCCCCTATTAAGGTTGGTGAAGGAGTCTAGTTTGGACCATGAATGGTGCAAGGGAGAATAGTAAGAAAAGAGCCGGTGAGAAGGGTTGAGGATGCGTCATGGATCACAGAGTCCGAGCAGATCCATGAGCTCAATCAGAACTCTTTGGGGTGGTGCAGGGGGCTTTAAAGACTGATAGGATCTATCCAAGTCCTGAGTGGATGGAATATTCCAATCACCACCTAACATTAAAGGGTGGGCAGAAAAGGAGCAAGTCTGTTAGCGAGATCCATGAGAAAAGAGGTATCACCTCCCACTGGGCCATAAATAGAACCAAGGACAACCTCTGTAACCATAAGAGTGCCTTTAACCAGTATGAATCTGCCATTTGGGTCCGATAGGGCCAAAACAACCTGTAAGGGTACCTTACCCATAACCAGAATTGCAACACCACGACTTGCAGATGAGTCTCCTGATGCAAAAACCTGGAATACTCCCTGCCTGTGTAACCATATGGCATATTTTTCCAACAAGTGCATTTCTTGTAACATGATGATGTCAGTATTGAGTAAAGCACAGTGTTTTAAAACCGGAAGTCTTTTCGCTGGGTCTCTAACTCTCCTAATATTCCATGATATAACTTTCATTGTATTACTTGTCATTTGATTTGTCCATTATGAGTAACAAACCTTTGGTAACCAATAAGAATTTATGTCCTTTTGGGCACACTCCAGCCCACCCCTCCCCCCGAACCCCCTCTCCCCTTCATCAAAACACTGTAAAAGCCTCACATAGATAACTGTCATGCTATAGATGCCAAGCTGGCTCCATGTACTTATACTGTAATAAACCTTCAGAAACAACTCAGAAAAGAAACCATTGGAGACCCTCTCCTTCCTCCCCATCCCTTGAATATCATTGAAAGAAGTCCAGAGCACTATTACGATCCACCCAGAATCCTCTCCCCCATTCCCCCAAAGAAACCAATATACAAAGGCCCACTTACCAAATGGTTGATTCTTATAATAATATGAAGTGAAATAACCAGTAGTGAGCAGTCCCCGTTTAACCCTGGTTACCTTATCCCTGACAGTGATATTAGGTTGTAGACCATTTGCTCGCAGAGTGGAGATGAACTTACAGTATGGTTGAGCAATAACTAGTATAAGTCTCACAATAACACAGAGGTTCAACAAAGCTTGAAATGAAGAGAAAAAGATAATAGGGCAAAGTGACCATAGCCAGGAGGTATCCAGGGTTCTTGCCCCCCCAACAAATCAGTACATGAGGTTGACCAGCAAGACTACCACCCCAGTCCCCCCCCAACAATACCAACTACAATAAAAAGGCACAGTGAAAACCAAGTGTTATATATGACAACTGGCACTTAGAACAGAAACAAGGCAAGTCATGGTAAGTACCTGTGCTGGAACCTTGAACAATGTTATTTAGGTCCATGAGCTTAAACGGAGGTGAAAGAAGAAAAAGGTGAATAATGTCAGAGGCTACCAGAGAGAAGCTCAGCAGTCTGAGGTATCAGGAATGAGAAGGAGAACAGGAAATACCAGAGCAAGAATACGAGTGGAGGGAGCAGAAAAATGATGCAAGAGGATAGTGAGGGACTTGGGTCTAAACGAGTGGTATTCCAGCCAGGCAAGGACCAGACAAGAAATAGTTACACTGGATTTAATTGGAGCAGTCATTGTGTGACCATTAGAATGAAGCACACCAGATCCACCTCCTACGAGTTTAATGAACAATGGATCAGTCTGGTGAGTATCCAAAATGCAGATGTACTGGTGCACCAGAAAGTCCATCCCTGCAGAATCAATAGATAGGCAGATTAGGTCCTGGTGCAGATAGAGTGATGATCTCTTAATTATTCACCACAAGTTAGGCCGCATTGGGTTGGATATGAATCCATATCGAAACAGTCCCTGTCACCGTCCATAGACTCTTCCACAGCAAATGAGGACTTCCTTCATGAACAAAGAGATGATCCACTGGTAACAAACAAGGTATACACTAAAAACATAGCCAGAAAACCTTAAGCAGAGAAGCCCAGCTTAAAAAGCAACTTCAGGGAGTTTTGAAAAGGGAAGACATCTTCATATTGAGCTCCAATTGAGCCTGGGGGGGCTGAGTCAAAGGATACCCAGGTGCTGTTCATCAAG
Source organism: Neoceratodus forsteri (assembly GCA_016271365.2). Taxonomy (NCBI): domain Eukaryota; kingdom Metazoa; phylum Chordata; order Ceratodontiformes; family Ceratodontidae; genus Neoceratodus; species Neoceratodus forsteri. The sequence goes on along the minus strand of JADMNL010000035.1, from coordinate 22,168,022 downwards.
ACCTGTAAGCTGGCTGGATATGACATGTGGAATTTGATGCTGGCTATAATTAATTTGCACACAGTGGAGTGAAATGCAGCTCTCTTCTGGTGGGTTTCCAGAGGCAAGTCCTGTGTGATGCATAGCTTTTTAGCTTCCCATAGTATTGCTTGAAGCTCCTGAGATTTAGCTAGGATATACTGTTTTTCCTGATAGCTGAGTAGTTTGGCGATTATTGGTCTGGGGGGGGAGCCCAGGTTGGGGTTCTTGGTCTCAGACAGTAGTGGGCTTGTTTGATGAGATAAGTTGGGTTGTGTGTGGAAGGGCAAACCACTTTGGTAAGCAGCTTTTCAATGAAGGAGAGTATGAAGGAGCCTTCCTCGCCATCAGGGAGGCCGAAGATTAAAATGTTATTTCTCCAGCAGTGCCCTTCCAAATCCTCCATTTTTAGCTGCAGTTTGGCGAGTTGTTGTTTCAGTTTAGTGATTTCAGTATTAGATCTCTCTTTCCGTGACTCAAGGGAGCTGGCATGGGCTTCAGAGTCTGATATTCGAATTTTTAAGTCTCCGAGCTTGCTCTGAACATTTTTAAGGTCTGTGACTGTTTCTTGAAGGGTTTCTCGGAAAGGCATCAGTTCTTCTAGAAACCTGTCCTCTGTAAGTGGCACCAGATGTGGCTGGGTGCTTGATTGCTTAGATGAGAATTGCTGATGTTGTTTGACCTTCTTGGCTTGCTTCTCAGGCGAGACCGGGGGTGTATGTCTCGGTAAGACTGTTTCCATTTCTGCCTCCATCACAGTGAAAAAAGAGCCAATTGCAATGCAATTAAAGTGGAATCCTTACAGATAGGCAGCACAGCGAGTAGGCAGCTGTTGGTTAAGCAGTTCAGCTTGGTTTAAAACAGGATTGATGTAGATTGTTGAGGAGGTGATCAGGACTGGCAAAAAAAGCAGCTAGCTAGCCCAGCACATCACATGATCCCACTTTAAATGCTTGCCAATGAAGCATTTAAACCTATCACCTAGGGTCCTGGTTCCCCTCCTGGACAGATGCAGACTATCATGCCAGTATAGGCCTGCATCACTCCAGGTGGACCCCCAGTCCTCAATGAAGCCAAACCCATGAGCTCTGCACCAGTTTTGCAACCACTGATTGAATCTCATGGTGTGGAGCACCCTAGCATCACCCATGCAATAGACAGTCAGCACTTCTGAGAAGGTTACCATGCATGCCACCTGTCTAAGGCCCTTCCCCAACTCCACAAACTCTTTCTGTACTGCTCTGATCCCTTTCCCAGCCAGGTCATCTGTTCCTAGGTGGACAATGACATCCAGCTCCCTCCCCCGTGTAGCTGCTCCTGTGATCCTGAAGATTCGCTCCCTGTCCCTCCAAGCCATGGTGCCTGGCAGGCACCTCATCTCCCTCTCCCCTAACTCCCCCAGTTCTACCCTTCTAACAATGGAGTCCCCCACCAGGAGTGGTTTCCTTCCCCTGTGGGGTCCCTTGACACCCTTCTGTGTCCAGGTTTGTCCCTTTGTCCAGGTTCCCAGCATCCTCCTTGGTCTCCACTGTGGGTGCTTTCATAGAGGAACCACTCTTTGCTAGAACAGCATATGAATTGTTGAGAGTTACAGCTGGAGAGATGCTCCTCTGTTCCACCACTCTCACCCTTCCTGAGCCCACTGTGGTCCAACCGCTCCTCTTTCTTAGCAACCTCTGTGGCAGTGGTGGTGGTGGCCCTGGTGGTCCCAGGGTGGGAAAGTGGGTCCTCCAAATCCTGGCCAACTCAGCCTGGAGATGAGCAACCTCCTCCCTCAGCCCAGAGAGGTGTCTGCAGATGGAACAACACTGCATCCTCCAGAATGTCTCCCAGAAGACTGTTGCTCCACAGCCACTGCACTGCACCACTCCCTTCATGTCTTATTTCTGGCCCCTTAACTGTTGTAATATTCATTGAAACGTTATACAGTTTTACAGGTGTAAAAGTTATGATTACATTTGTATATGTACTTAAGTTCAGAGTGCTAGCTTTAAATAGCCTTTCAATCATGTTGCCAAAATTTAAATTTCAGTTATGTTTCTCTAAATTAAAACAGCATATCCCAATTTAACTAGAGATGAAACATTTAAACTATTGTACCACATGGTCATTTCTGAAAAGTTCATGTTTGTAGCTACAAATGGGACTGAATTAAAAGTAGTCAAACTTTCACAACATTTTAAAATTAAATTTTGCAAGAATGTAAACTGCAAATTTATAAACCCATGAAACTGTAAAATTATAGAATACAATGCCATTAAATATGGCTGGTTCTTAGACCTTACAAGGATACTGTGTGAGACAATTTTATTAATTGCTTGCTGCCAGAAATAGAAAAATAATGGATCCAGCTAGGAACATCGCGGAAAAAACACTGTGGTGCATAACAAAGCAGGCAAAACATTGTCATCTATAATATCGGCATGTAAAAACTTCACTGACCCAAACCTCATGGGCAGTGCAATGAAGAATAGGCCTGGTGTCCATCAAGTCCCCCATCCCACCCACCCAAGCGATGACCCAGGAACAGTACCCAGCAGCCAGCCCCTATGTGATGGCCAGTCCCCCAATGCACGCTGCTGCGATTGCTCACCTGTGCCCGTGACACAGTGCATTTACTATATCCCTGGTGTCTAGTGGACCCCCCACCCCACTCCATCCCAGCAGGTAGATCTCCACCCCCCAAACACACCCCAACAATGGGAAAGCAGCCAGCACAGCCCTCCACTCACTGACACAGCTGGCTGCCCAACTGAACTAACTGAATGAGTGCTTACTTGTATACATGCTCATTCATCCAGTTCAGTCAGGTAGCCAGCCATGTTGATGAGTAGAGGGCTGTGCTGGCAGCCTGCCCATTCTCAGGGTGTGTTGGGGGTGCGGGGGGTGTGGATCTACCTACTGGGGTGGAGTGGGGTGGGGGGGTCCACTAAACACCAGGGATATAGTAAAATGCATCATGTCATGGGACACATGTAAGATGGGTGTCAGTGGTGGGCTGGGGGGGACTGACCATTACACTGGGGCTGGCTGCTGTTACTGTTCCTGGGGCCATCATTCGGTGGGTGGGATGGAGGACTCTGTCATTGCCAAGCCTATTCTTCCATTGCAGTGCCCACTAGGTTTGGGTCAGTGATGTTTTTACATGCCAACATTACAGACTGCAATGTTTTATCTGCTTTTTTGTGTGCCACAATAATTTTTCCATGATGTTCCTGGCCAGATCCAAAATAACATCTGTACTTAGTCAATTTCCATGAGTCTTTGTGAAAATTGTAGAATTTCATGAAAAAAATCATAAAATTGGAATTTACTAATTTCACTCAGCCTTCTATGGGGGATTCTAATTAAAGGATAGGGAAATGAGAGGCAGGTAGTGCAGAGGGCACCAGGTTTAGGGGTTAGATGCACAGTTTCTCTATGAAAAGGACAGCTGAGCTAGGTAGCACACCAATGATAGACCCCCAGGTTGGAGCAAGGAAGTACAGACTGTCAAGAATTCCAACCGGAATGTAGGATATATAAGGATCACCCCAGTATGATCCAGGGAGCCTGATGTATTTGCAAGTCTGGAACTTAGAGGTACACAAAAATATGTAGGGGGGGGCACAATGTCTGGGGCACCAGAAAGGAAGAATTCTGTCTATTCCAACAGGATAGGTTGATATGAAAAGGAGTCATTCACTCACGTTTTAATTGATTTTGTCACAGTAAAGAATTAAGAGGATATCAGTGGGATCAGTGGTTCTACTGAGTCAATCTGACTGTGCTAAGAGAAAAGAGGGGGCACAATAGTCACCCAAAGAGGAACAGCAGAACTGCATAAAGCTGAGCCCAGCATATCAAACAAAGTAGTGATACATGCAATATGAATGTTAAATTCAGATGAGACGTTAAACCGAGGTCCCATCTGCCTGGATTGGTGGTAGTTCAGGTGGATGTTAAAGATCCCATAGCACTTATCAAAAAGAGTAAGGGAATTTCCCTGGTGTCCTGGCCAAATTTCCCTCATTCACTAAAAAAAAGATACCCCCAAAAGCTTAATCTGGTTCAAGGTCAGTTGGCATTCATCTGTATCCCCCCTCCCCGGGTCGTGTCTGAAAATAGGCAGGATTTGTCTAGTGCACTTACCTGGTCAACTAAAACTAAATAAATAAATAAATAAATATGCATGACAAATGTTGACCTGCATGAACAGAGAAGTTACAAATGTCCACATTTTTGATAGTCTTCAAAAAATTGTGCAAATATTTACATAGTAAAGTTTTGAATCCCGTAACTTAAAAATCTCTAATCCAATACTCTCAATATTTAGAAAATTCCATAAGCATTATAAAAAGGATATTTGTGCTAACTTACACATGTCTAGCTCCAAAGGTGCCTGAGGTATATGCAAATAAATTGTTTTATGAAATTTCCCACAACAAATGAAGTGACAGACTTTGAGCACATATCATTTTGACTGTATCCATCATAATGTCATGAAATTTGGCAAATTATTAGAACACCTTTCACGAAGTAGTTTTGCCAAACATAGTGTCTCTGGCCCAGTAGATGTCTGAGGTATATATAAATACACATTTTCATGAAATTTCACACAAAAAGTAAATTTTAAGACTTTGAGCACCTATAATTTTGAAACTATCTATTCTACTTTTACAATGTTTGGCATGCCATTGGAATTCCTCCCAATGAGTGACATTTAAAATCTCTAGCTCAAAGGATGACTGAGGTATGCCAAAATTTCTAAGCTTTAACATTGTCACAAAATTCTGACAAAAATGCATGACATTTAATGGAATTTCATGAAATTCCATCAGAATAGCATAAATATAGAAATGTTCCATTCCACACAGCTCCACGCAACAGTATAGCATGTCTTTAGTTCTGCACAAGGGTTGTGATTCTTTGTGTCTATATAAATATGCAAGCAAAATAACGTATTTATAAATGACAATCTCAGCTATGTAAAATTTGTAACCAGTGGTTCAATTCTGATGAGGTTCTCCTGGTTAATGCATTTTTAATGATGTGTCTATTTAATATGTACATTAAGATTCCCATTTAATTAGTAGTGCTGTAACATAACTTTTGTCAATGAAAATGCCATAAAGTGGGTGTATCTTTTTTGCTTTTCTATTTTTATCTTCTTATATGTTTGCATTTACTGAGTATCAATTAATTTCAATTCACTCTGTCACATTTAAAGAAAGAAGCAGAGTGAAATGCAAAATGAAAACACAGATAAAATCACGTCATGTTGTCAAACATCAAGTGATTTGAATTTACAGTAGCAGGTTTACAATTAACTTTTACTCAGTTAATCAGAAAGACCAAATTCTATGAGAAGTGGGATCACCACAGATACCAGTGATGTAATGTCATGCCCATAGGCCCAGACTGCAAAGCTCTCCATTCCTCTTTGCAAAGTCTGTATCCTGAGTGCAAATTAGCACATTTCCCTAAAGTTGCGGGGCTTGATTGTCAAAGCCCTGAGACTGACGCAAGGTGCCTGTGCCAAACAGAAATGATTCAAGTGGCACCTTGCATCAAACACTGCCCCCTGAGCTATTCACAAAGGCAGCCTGCATCAGTCAATGAGTTTGAACATGTTGTAGTACATGCTTCATGATGGTTCAGTTAGTGGCCAGCCATGGAGGTGAGAGGAGTGCTCTGCCCGTTGTAGGCTTTGTTTTGGGATGGGGGGAGCTGGTTGGTGGGAATTACCTGCTGAGGTGGGGGGATGGGGGCCACTCAACCACCAGGGAAGTGGATATTATTTTTTATTATCATTATGGAGACATCGGGATCAGTGAGGGAGGACCGTTTGACTGCCAGGGTCTAGAGTGTTGCATGGAAGCCCTGAAGCTTATGGCAAGCCCTACCAGTGCACTGTCTGATAGACACATGGCCATGGTTGCCGCAAGCCACAGGACTTTGCCGCCGGGACCAAGTCTGATAGAGAATCGGGTGCAGAATCCTGGCGCACCAGGTATCAGTGCAAACTGCTGTTTGTTACAACTTGCGTCAATCTATGCCTATTTTGAGAATCAAGCCTGCTATATTTAAATGTGTGCAGCATACTGTGAGTGCCCTAAACATTTTTGAATGCAGCCCAAGAGAAAAAGACCAAGCAAGATCACTGGATGGTGTGCTTGGCACAAAGTGCAACCCCCTACTGGTCTCTGAAAGGTATGGTCCCATGCTTTTGATAGGGCTTGCAAGGAGCAAGCAGTGTTAGAGTGTATCAAATCAGATAATGCTTTTGCACTAATTTGATATATTTAAAAGAGACACCAACACCTCCTGGAGAACTTTGAAAAATATAATATTTGGACACAAAGCAACTTGTATTTCTCATGAGCTCTGTATTTCTTCTTGCCATTATTTATTACTGAGGTTTTATATATAAAAACAGGATATTTGTTCCTTGAGGGTTCATCAGCTCCTATTGTTTATTCCTACCCTAATGTAATAATACTCTGCTTGTGACATCACAGTTATTCCCATGGCAACCAACTGTGATGTCACAACAAATCATTATGATTTCAGGTAGGGAGTATGCTGAAGGGGCAGATGAACTCTAAGGGTACTTCCTCAGTAATAAATATGAGGGAGAAGAAATCTATAGAAAGTAAATGACCCTATATTTATACCTCAAAGCACTTTAAGTTTAAAAACACATGCTATGATTGCTCACATTCTGTAGAGCCTGCTGACGTGAACTATTTCTTTGATACTAATTCCTTTTTTCTCTTAAAACCGAATAACAGACTGCCTGCCATATTGGTGTTACACGAAAAAAGTGTGTTTGTTTAGTCTTTGATCAACTCCCATTGATTTTTTCCTGGACTTGGGAACACTGTCAATACAGTCTAGCTACCCATGATACAGTGGAAGGAGAGGAGACTATTGTATCATGAGTAACTGCACTGTTCGGGGGAATTTCTAATTTTCAGGAAGCATACAGTAAGAGTAGATCAATGATTTGAAACACAGCAAGGCTGGATATGATAACACCATTAGCATACAATTTCAGTTCTACTGAGAAAGGAAGCAGATAAAAAAAACTTCAACATCAAGGATTTGTAGAGAAGGCAAGCAATCATAAAATGTGTTTTTTTTTTCAACTAATTCTAGTAAGATTTCCATTTAAAAGGTTTCATGCAAATTGTCCATTCAGGGAGAGAATTAAATGATCATGTGCATCTTGTTATAACCTCACTAAAATGTGAGGAGCAAACTTTTTCTACTTATATTGCATGCTGGTTGTGAGTTCTACATGTTAGCCTGTGGTCAGCAGTGGTGCTGAATTAAAATAAAACAAACAAACAAAAAAAAGGCACAGTTTCCCACCCAGTCCCTGTAGTTATAGAAGCAATAACCAACAGCTGAAACCCCACCTTGGGTGGTAGTAACTGGTAGCAAGTAATATGGTCATGATGCGGAAAGGATCTAGAAAATATCCCTCAAGTTTGGTATAGAAACGGGCAAGTTATTTATAAAAGAAAAAAATAAGTCCACACATATGCTCAGCACAGCATTAAGTTGGCTTACTTTTTTCTATCACAAATTCTGTATCACTTTAACTTTATGTGTAGCAGTAAAGGGCTTATGTAGAGCAGATGGTGTCCAGCCAAGGAAGTAAGAGGCAGGGAGTGCTGACCACTGTCTCATTGCAGCAGATGGCCGGGTATTTTCAAAGACATAGGAGATTACTAGGACAGGGAGGGACCATTGGACACCAGGATGTTTTCTAGTATACTGTACCTACAGGGACTGAGTGAGGGTGGAAGATACCACTAGACACAAAGATATGATTTAGTATGAAGAGAATGTTAGGGGGATACCACTGGACACCAGGGTATGCATCTCGCACTTATGGAAATGAGTGTGGGGGGATACCACTGGCCATCGGGGGCCAGATAGTCAAAAATGCATAAAGGCAGGATGCATAGGATTGCACTATGGTTGTGCCTGGCTCAGAGGATCCTATATTCATTTGGATAATTCACCAGTGCCATTATCCAATTGACTATTGGCCTGTGTTGTTGCAGCACTAAGTCCATCCATGCTGCCCAATATGGAACTAGGCTGTATCTGACCCATAGGGAAGTGCACCCCCAGGCCACAAAGCACTGGGAGTCATGCTGTGATTGTTGCCAGCAAAATGCAGATGGGTCTATTGTGAATGCAAGGCACTAATGGGCTGTTAGCATGTCAGTTATGGGCTTATTTGCATTGGAAGCAGTGGCCCATTTCTGCCCATCCTGGAACCTGCCACTTCAGCCCTGGTGGCTAGCAGCAGCTCCGCACATGTCCCTGCACACCATCTTGTCTATGTAAATGGACACCCTTGTGTCTAGGGGGCCCCACACATACTCGTCCAGGCAATGGAAATGTTGCCCCTGGTGTCTAGTGACCCCCCCTTCTGCACACCTATCCTGAAGATGGTATGATGTCTCTGGTGTCTAGCAGCAACCCCCATGTTTTGATCTTCCTCCCATGCAGTAGACATGCTGCCCTGGATTGGCATCCCCACCTTCTGATCACCCATCCTGCTCAGTAGACATGCTGCCCTGGTATCTAGCGGCACTCTCCCCACCCTCCGATCCACTGTCCCATGTAATAGACATGCTGCGTCAGTGTCTAATAGCAACCCCCGCTCTCCAATCACCTGTCTCATGTGGTAGACATGCCCCCTCTGGTAGCTAGCTGTGGATCCATAATGCTGGCACAACAACAAATTTGCTGATGTCCTCGACCACACCGGGAACCCATTGACACTTCTGACCCCAAAACATTCCTGAAGCAATCAGCTCCAGAGCACCCCCCACAGCCCCCTGCTATAGATATCTAACTCCATGTCACACAGACAGTAATGTTAGATATTTACCCCCTATCGTTGAACAGTCAATTGAAGTGAAACCCCCACCGCTGCCGATATTGGCATGGTGGGTGTTTCACTGTGATGTTTTGGTGTGCCAGTGTCACTGTAGCAATGATATACCCTCACCTTCTGATCCTTCATCATGTGTGGTAGACATGCTGCCCTGGTGTATAGTGGCACCCTCTCACCCTCTGATCCCCAATCCTGGGTCATGTATATGATGATCTGGTGTCCAGCGGGGCCCCCTGACCACCCATCTCATTGAATGAAATGTAGACCCTGGTTCCCCACCCCCCAATCACCCATCTGGGTGGGTATCACTTTAGACCTGATGTCCAGTGGCTCCTCCACCCCCTGATCATCCATCCAGGTGAACATTACCTTAGCCCTGGTGTCACATGGCATCTGCATCACTGATCTTGTGGCCCATGTCCCCAATACAAGCCCTTGCATCTAATAGTACCCACACCCTCCACCCCTGAATACTAGTCGCCAAATGCAATGGTGCACATCAGCAGCACAATGGCTCCACCACCCGTCCCCACTGGCACCCAGCACAAAACCCCTACAAACCTCCACCACCCCTTAATATGGGAAGGATGGTGCCATGTGTTGGATCCCTCCCTGATGAATGGTTCAAACCTCCTCTTGCCTTTGCAGCCAGCTGCCATATGAGTTGCAGTGAGCATGAATACAGTATGCATGATCACTGCAGTGTATAATGCTGCCACTTCTGAAACCAGCATCAGTATGAGCTGCAGTAAGCATGTGACCAGTATACTGTATGTGTGCTCACTACAGCTCATATGGCAGCCGGCCATGGAGGTGAGAGGCAAGCTGTGCCAGTTGTCATAAAGGGATGCACAGCATCACCCCATCCTGCCTGATAAGAGAGGTTGGGGTGGGTTCTGTGCTATGTGCAGGTAGGGGCAAGTGAGGGGGGCACTGGAATGCCAATGTGCACCAGTGTCTTTGGTGACCAGCATTTGGGGCTGGGAGTGGGGTACCACTGAACACCAGGGCTTGTACTGGGGACATGGAACAGGAGATGGGGGGCTGGATGAGCTACCAGACACCAAGGCTAAGGTAATTGGGGATGAGGTTTTCTCTAGGCACCAGGGACTACATTGCATTCTTGAGGCCAGGTTGTCATGGGGCAACACTGGACACCAGGCCATCATATAAGCATCCCAGGAAGGGGAATTGGAGTGTGGAGGGTTCCAATAGACAATGCACAGCATGTCTACCACAGGGGATGGTGGATCAGAGGGTGGGGGTGCTACAAGATACCAGGGCATCCTTTGTTTCATAGGAACATGGGTTCAGATGGTGAGGGGCCAGGTGGCTGCAATACACCTGTCCTGCCACCCAGGCTTTGAGCCAAGTTAAAAATAAGTTTTCAGAGGTGGTAAATAGTGCGTCTTTGGGTGCCATTTACCACAGATGCTAACCACTGAAATTGCTGCAGTGCATGTATGCAGGTGGGGACCCCCCCCCTCAGCTGCATGGACACAACATTATGTTAGCACTCATGCACTAATGGATTTAGCCCATGCTAAATGGGTCTCTGAATATACAGTGTAGACCCAACCCAAAAACTAGGCACAAAACACAGTGAGAGAGAGCAACTACCCATTAATTCTCATACTAACTTTTCAGTAACTGGCCCCAGGGTAATGTTTTTATATATACCAGGATCCAGAGAAAGTGAGGGGGGCTGGATTTGCTGTTTTTGGACACATGGCATCAGTGCTGTTTTATGCACCAGTGTGCATGTTGTTAAAAGCAGGGTTTTGGAAGTGTTAGATAGTGTTATCTAGGCATCCTTCTAGTACTTCCAATACCATTTCAGCATTCCACTGCACCAAGTATGCAAAAGGTTCACCTTATCTGCATGGGTACAGTTGTATATGTGGATGTGCTAACCCATTAGCAAAATGATAAGAGTAACATTAAATATAGCAGCAGCCACACTAACAGGCTATTGACTGCACTATTTCCAATTAATGTGGCACTAATCCTGTTAGCATCATGATAATTATTTAAATTTCCTGTGCATAATCTTATATTATTGAATATTTGAAAACATACTTGTATTGCAATCAATATAAACAGGAGTTAGGACTGCAAAACTCATACTTTTCAATTAATTAATTAATGAAGTACTAACAGACTACTGCATAGTAAGAATATGTTCCACTAGCAAGTAACAAGAGCACAAGGCATGGCAGCGGAAGACTATGACGCCAAAGGGAGTTAAAAAGCGTGGGTCAGAATGATCAATTCCTTATCTGAAAATACTGCAGCATTTTCAGTGAAATGTATTTGACCTAGCTTGACATTTGCTTCACAAATAGGTTCCATTGTTTTGTTGATGCTTCCCAGAAACCATGACAATACAATCCATTTTTAAACACATAAAACAGATAGTAACTAGATTATTTAGAGAATTTGCATATGATTAACTAAATTGATAGATTATTTGTCTGAGCAGATACTGAAAAATGCAGTGAAGCCGGTTAGCTATATCATTGTTTTGAAGAAATTAAATATTGTGCACTATACTGAGAATAAATATCCCTGGAAATATCCTCTATATGTACAAAGGGCATCACATAAGTTTGTGGGCTGTAAATCGGAAAAATATGATGTGACAAAGTAAGAAAAAGTCTTTGTTTTCTATCAATTTGCTGAGAAACATTTGGAGGGAATAATAACCTTTTCTTGATGAAACCAACTTGTGAAGGAGAGGAGATGGACACATATAAATTAATTTGCATATAAAAATGAACATCTCTTTTCTCTCAGTTCATTTTGAAGAGAGTGTTTTCACCAATGAACACCATAAAGCAAATCCCACTCCTGGAATGCCTTCTGCTCTTAAACATGTCATCTATCTAAAATGCATGCATACAATAATGAAGCTACATATAAGCAAATTGTGCTCACTTAGCCATGCAAGTGTCGGCTGAGCTGTTCATGTGTTCCACAATAGCAAAACTTGCACAGGTTTTGATATTGGTTAAATTCAGATCAAATAGTTATTGTTCAAGTCAAACAAAATAATAGAGGTGCGTTGAATATTATATTGGTATTTCCTAATCCGATCACTTGGAATGGACAGTGTCATTATCTACATTACTTGATCCTGTAAATGAAGTATTTAAGCAATGATACATCTGAATAGATCATAGAACCTATCATGTATTTTAACTGTCCAAATTCCTGGCAGAGGGGGCAATAAAGTTCTGCAATGCGGAGTCCCTCAAGGAAAATTGTTTTTCTTAAGTGTCTATTTTATTGGAACTTATGGGAAGATACCCTGGCATATGACATTACGGTTTTAGGGAACTGTGAGGGGGCCCCTCGAGCATGACACCCTGATGGTGAAACTCGAAAACAGACCATTACAGCAATGGTCTGTTTTCTGCAATGCTTGTTTCCTAGTGTCCTGCCCCCTCCCTGGAACAACTCCAACCTGGAGCTGATTATATTAGAATATGGTGGGGCGCAGGAGTAGAGCCCCCCCCCCGCATGAAGAGTGCATGGGGCATAGCCCCCTGCAAAAAACAGTCTTTTGTGAGGGCACATTAACATTGTTGTTATTGTGCCATCACTGTGCAGGACATCAAGATTTTTCATATAGCGCTCGAAATAACAAGAGCATTTTATGAACTTGATATGATGTTTTGATAATGGCTGGTCATCTGAACAAATTTTGAGAAAAAAAAGTAACATTTATAGTAGAACTATATTAGAAGCCCTTGAGATGCTCTAAGTGTGTTTTACAGTTTACATTTAGGCCAACTTTCAGTATTAACTACTCATTAGATTATTATATAGTAGTGTCCGTGAAAGGTGTCAGAGTGACTGTTTCAAGAGCTGGAAGTCCACTATCTATCCTTAAGATGAGTCAATCCTGAGTGACTGCAGTGCAAATCCCCCCACACTGCCCTGACAACGCATCTCAAGCAGGACAAGGTGGAACTACCTGCTATGGTTTAGAGCATAGTTAAGACTCTGTAAATATTTAATACTTTGCTACTCATCCACACATTTTCCAGATACAGTAAGTGCCAATTAGTGACCATTTTAACTTTTTATGTGATGCAGACACTGCCATTAGAGAAACTGCCAAAACACATGGGTGTGGGCAGGACAGTAGTGTGGTGGGTAGGTAACTGGCTGAATGGCAGGACACAGTGGGTGGTGGTAAATGGATGTCACACCGTGAGGGAAGAGTGACCAGTGGGGTACCACAGGGATCAGTGCTGGGACCGATGCTATTCAACATATTCATCGGTGACATTGCACAGGACATAGAAGGCAGAATTTCCCTGTTCGCTGGTGACACAAAGCTCTATAACAGAGTAGACACCAGAGGGTGTAGACAGAATGAGAAGGGACCTGCAGAAACTTGAAGAATGGTCAGGGGTTTGGCAGTTGAAATTCAGTGCAAAGAAGTGCAAGATAATGCATATGGGGCACAAAAATCCTGGCACAATATATCAGTTGGGGGGTGAGGATATAGCATGCACCAAGCAGGAAAGGGATCTTGGGGTTATCATCTCTGATGACCTCAAGGTAGGGAAACAGTGTGACAAGGCAGCAGGAAAAGCAAATAGGATGTGGGATGCATAGGCAGGGGCATCACCAGCAAGAAAAGGGAGGTCATAATTCCACCATACAAGACACTAGTGAGGCCCCACTTGGAGTACAGTGTACAGTTCTGGAGACCTTACCTACGTTAGGACATAGACAGGGTAGAAAAGGTTCAGAGGAGGGCAACAAAGATGGTACATGGATTGCATCACAAGTCCTATGAGGACAGGTTGAAGGAACTGAATATGTACTCCCCAGAGAAGAGGAAGGAGAGAGGGGACATGATAGAAACATACAAGTATCTTACAGGGAGGAATAGGGTGCAGAAAAACACTATTTTTAAGTGAAAAAGATGTTCCATGACTAGAGGGCATGGGATGAAGTTGGAGGGAGGACGAGCCACAGGAAACGTGAGGAAGAATTTCTTCACAGAATGGGTGGTGGACAAGTGGATCACCCTACCAGAGGAAGTGGTGGGGGCTGAAACAATCACGGGATTTAAGAAAGCATGGGGTAGACATAAAGGAATTCTGGAGGTCTGGGGTAAGGGCAACAGACTTCTAGGAAAACATAAAGTGAACTTACTAGCTCAAAAGGGCAGACTGGGTGGGCCGTAGGTCCTTATCTGCCAACACTGTCTATGTAACTATGTATCTATATTAACCACTGAAATACTTTAAGATGATGGTGGAAAAAGGCATTTGGCCACTAGTGTTGAAACATAAAAACATATAAGTTGCTGGCAGATAAGGACCTCCTGGCCCACCAAGTCTGCCCTATTTTCCCATCCCACTGAGCTACCTCAGACCCCGCTTGGTTCTTGGCTCCCTCCCTCATTTGTTTAACTTCTAGGATCCCCTTGTGTCTATCCCATGCGTTCCTGAAACTCGTGACCGTTTTGACCTCTACTAGTTCTGATGGTTGACTTTTCAAAACAACCACCACCCTTTCAGTGAAGAACGTCCTCACATTTTCCCTAAGCCTCCCCTCTCGGCTTCATAGAATGACCCCTTGTCCTTGAGCATCTCTTTCTCTAAAAAATGCTACCTTCCTGTACCTTGTTTGTACCTGTGATATATTTGAATGTTTCTATCATATCTCCCCTTTCCCTTCTTTCCTCTAGTGAGTATATAATTAATTCTATGATTCTTTCTTCATAGGGTCTCTGATGCAGCCCCGCACCATTTTGGTTGCCTTCCTTTGCACCACCTCCACCCTGTCTATGTCCTTATGGAGGTGGGGCCTCCAAAACTGGACACATCACTTGATGTGGGGGTGTCACCAATGATCTATACAGGGGTATTATTATTTCCCTTTTTCTGCTGGCAATACCCCTGCCTATGTACCCGAGCGTTATGGTAGTTTTATTCACTGCCTTGTTACACTATTTTGCCACCTTTAGGTCATCAGAAATGATTACCCTCAGGTCGCTTTCCTGGCTCATGACTGCTAGTTCATCTCCTCCTAGTTGGTGCTGAGCCACTATGCTTTCTATGCCCTAAGTGCATGATTTTGCACTTTTTCTCGTTGAAGCCCAACTGCCAAATTCATGACCATTCTTCTAGTTTATCTAGATCTTCCCTCATTCTTTCCACCCCCTGGGATGTCCACTCTGTTGCAGATTAAAACAAACTGGATTTAAAAGTGTAGCCTGTACAAGAAAGGCTTCTCATCCAATAGCCTATGCATGGAGCCCCCGTTTATCTGGTCTAGTGTGAATTCTCTTAGTGGCACAAATAATCAGCATCATGATAACAGGCAGGCTATGTAAAAAGTCAATTACATGCCTTAAGTGGGTGCTAGGAAGGACCACCTATGGCTCAGAATAGGTACACTGAACTTCTGCACTTGCAAAACTGGTTCAGGATTGAACCCTGGATCTAGCTATCAGGTAGCCATGCTGGCAATGCATTCAAGCTAGGAGAAGAGTGGCGGTAGATTCCAGTAGTGCAGCAGTTCTTACCTGTGGGCTGGAGAGCTTGTTCTCCTAGCAGGAGCACATTGCATACATCTGAGGCATCTCCCAAATTCTGTCTGCACTGCTGGGAGGGCTTGAGGAAAAAATGGAGGAAAAATGAGAGACCACTGCAGGATGAAGACACTGCCCCAAATGTCTCATACTGACAACAATGGCCCCTGCCTCCTTCTATGATTCAGACCATCAAAAGTACACAGGAAGACCCCTGCAGGGGGAGCAAACCATTAGGAAAAAAGGCTAGTCCTAGAGAAGTCAGGTGTTGGGTTTTCAAATGGGGGCTGTTTGTCTGGGGAGGATAAATATCTACAGTATATAAACAAAATGATGCTGAGCATGGGTAACAGAGGCAGTCCGCTGCGAACGACAAACAGCATGGATAACGGAGGCAGTCTCTTGCAAATGATGCAGAGCATGGGTAACAGAGGCAGTCTGTTGTGAATGATGTTGAGCATGGGTAATGGAGGCAGTCTGCAGCCAAAGATGCTGAGCATGGGTAATGGAGGAAGTCTGCTATGAACGATATTGAGCATGGGTAACAGAGGCAGTCTGCTGTGAATGATGCAGAGCATGGGTAATGGAGGCAGTCTGCAGAGGACGATGCTTAGCATTGGTAACAGAGGCAGTCTGCTGCCAATGATGCTGAGAATAGGCAACAGAGGTAGTCTGCTGTGAACGATGCTGAGCATGGGTAACAGAGGCAGTCTGCTGCCAACGATGCTGAGCAAGGGTAATGCTTTGAATGATGCATGGGTAACAGGGGCAGTCTGCTGCGAATGATGCTGTGCATGGGAAATGCAGGCAGTCTGCTGTGAATAATGCTGAGCATGATTAACAGAGGCAGTCTGCTGCGAATGATGCTGAGCATGGGTAACAGAGGAAGTCTGCCGTGAATGATGCTGAAGATGGGTAATGGAGGCAGTCAGCAGTGAACGATGCTGAGCATGGGTAACAGAAGCAGTTTGCAGCGAATAATGCTGAGCATGAGTAACAGAGGCAGTCTGCTGCAAATGATGGAGAGCATGGGTAATGGAGGCAGTCTGCTGAGAAGGATTCCGAGCATGGGTAATTGAGGCAGTCTGCTGTGAATAATGCAGAACATGGGTAATGGAGGCAGTTTGCTGCCAAAGATGCTAAGCATGGGTAACAGAGGCAGTCTGCTGCCAATGATGCTGAGCATGGGTAATGCTTTGAACGATGCTGAGAATGGGTAACAGAGGCAGTTTGCTGTGAACGAAGCTGAGCATGGGTAATGGAGGCAGTCCACTACAAAAGATGCTGAGCATTGGTAACAGATGCAGTCTGCTGCAAACGATGCTGAGCATGGATTACACAGGCAGTCTGCTGCCAATGATGCTGAATGTCGGTAATAGAGGCAGTCTGCTGCAAACAATGCTGAGAATGTGTAACAGAGGAAGTCTGCTGTGAATGATCCTGAGCATGTGTAACAGAGGCAGTCTACTGCGAAAGATGCTTAGCATGGGTAACAGAGGCAATCTGCTGCCAATGATGCAGAGCATGGGTAATGCTGCAAATGATGTAGAGCATGGGTAATGGGGGCAATCTGCTGCTAATGATGCTGAGCATGAGTAACAGAGGCAGTCTGCTGCGAATAACGCTGTGCACGTGTGAAGGAGGAAGTCTGCTGTGAATGATGCTGAGCCTGGGAAATGGAGGAAGTCTGCTGCCCAAGATGCTGAGCATGGGTAACGGAGGCAGTTTGCTGCCAATGATGCTTAGCATAGATAATAGAGGAAGTCTGATGTGAACAATGCTGAGCATGGGTAACAGAGGCAGTTTACTGCCAATGATGCTAAGCATGGGTAAGGGAAGTAGCCTGCTGTGAATGACTCTGAGCATGGGTAACAGAGGCAGTCTGCTGTGAATGATGCTGAGCATTGGTAACAGAGGCAGTCTTCTGCGAACGATGCAGAGCATGGATAAAGGAGACAGTCTACTATGAACGATGCTTATCATAGGTAACAGAGGCAGTCTGTTGCCATTAATGCTGAGCATGGGTAACAGAGGCAGTCTTCTGCAAATGATGCTGAACATGGGTAATGCTGCGAATGATGCTGAGCATTTGTAACGGAGCAGTCTGCTGTGAATGATGCTGAGCATGGGTAACAGAGGCAGCCTGCTGCGAACGATGGAAAGCATGGGAAACCGAGGCAGTGTAGTGAGAATGATGCTGAGCATGGGTAACAGAGGCAGTCTGCTGCAAATGATGTTGTGCATGGCTAATGCTGCGAATGTCACTGAGCATGGGTAACAGAAGCTGTTTGTGGTGAGTGATGTTTAGTATGGGTAACAGAGGCAGTCTGCTTCCAATGATGCTAAGCATGAGTAACGGAAATAGTCTGCTGTGAATGATGCTGAGCATGGGTAACAGAGGCAGTCTGTTGCGAATGATGCAGAGCATGGGTTACGGAGGAAGTCTGCTGCGAACTGTGCAGAGCATGATTAACAGAGGCAGTCTGCTGCGAATGATGCTGAGCATGGGTAATGGAGGCAGTCTCTGCGAACGATGGTGAGCATGGGTAACAGAGGCAGTCTACTGAGAACGATGCAGAGCATGGTTAATGGAGGCAGTCTGCTGCAAACAATGCTGAGTATGGGTAACTGAGGCAGTCTGCTGCCAACGATGCTAAGCATGGGTAATGGAAGCAGTCTGCTGTGAACAATGCAGAACATGGGTAAAGGGAAGCAGTCTGCTGCGAACAATGCTGAGCATGGGTAACAGAGGCAGTCTGCTGCCAATGATGCTGTGCATGGGTATCAGAGGCAGCCTGCTGCCAATGATGCTGAACATGGGTAATGGAGGCAGTCTGCTGTAAACGATGCTGAGCATGGGTAATGGAGGCAGTCTCCTGTGAGCAATGCTAAGCATGGACAACAGAGGCAGTCTGCTGCCAACGATGCTGTGCATGGGTAACAGGCAGTCTGCTGCCAACGATGCTGTGCATGGGTAATGCTGTGAACGATGCTGAGCATGGGTAACAGAGGCCATCTGCGGTGAGCAATGCTGAGCATGGGTAATGGAGGTAGTCTGTTGTGAACAATGTTGAGCATTGGTAACAGAGGCAGACTGTTGAGAATGATGCAGAGCATGGAGAACAGAGGCAGTCTGCTGCAAATGATGCTGAGCATGTGTAACAGTAGCAGTCCGCTTTGAATGATGCTGAGCATGGATAATGGAGGCAGTCTGCGGCCAATGTTTCTGAGCATGTGTTAATGAAGGCAGTCTGCTGCGAATGATGCTGAGCATGTATAACAGAGACAGTCTGCTGTGAATGATGCTGAGCATGGATAACGGAGACAGTCTGCTGTGAATGATGCTGAGCATGGATAACGGAGGCAGTTTGCTCAGAACGATGCTGAACATGGGTAACGGAGGCAGTCTGGTGCGATCAATGCTGAGCATGGGTAATGGAAGCAGTCTCTGTGAACAATGCTGAGCATTTGTAACAGAGCAGTCTGCTGTGTAAGATGCTGAGCATGGGTAACAGGCAGTCTGCTGTAAATGATGATGAGCATGGGTAACGGAGGCAGTCTGCTGCGAACGATGCATGGTGTTGGTTCCCTCCCAGCACTAAACCATCAGGTCTAGATACAACCAGAACATGTATTGTTCCCCTCTTGAAGGACAATCTATGAGTCCATGCAGACCACACTCCTTGATATCCCCATAACAGTCCAGGAATGGGCAACACAGTGGTGCCATGGCTTGCTTCTATTGCTGTACTGAGATAATAGTTGCCAGCCACTATTTGCTGTTAAATATCCCTGTCACAGGACAGGGTCTGTGGCAACTAAGGGTAGCAGTGGCAGTGAACCTAAGCAAGGATGCTCTAAGGGAGATTTGTAGAACATTGACTGTGGTAGTTGCTTGACTCCACCCCAATCTACACATTGTTCTTGGCCCAGCATGGGATGCTTATGTCATTAAATAGATCCAGAGGCATAAAAATGAAAATTTCCAAACACATATGCATAAGGTTTTAACACCACCAGTGGTCTTTATGCACCATACTGCACACAGTCATGAAAAGTAGTGGCGGCTCCATATACTGTAGCATCTTTCGATCTCGTCAGTGTGGTAAGTTCACTATGATCTGCCAGCTACCACAGAGTTTCCATGCACAGAGCACTCTCTGTCAAAATTCACATAGCAGATGTGAAGTGAAATGAAAAGCATGATTCCAGTTTTGGTTAATGATACTTCTTCTACTTTTTCTGCAGCAGAACTACAAAGGAAATGTTTTTAAAAGAGAGAGAGAGAGCACTTGAAACTCAAACTTAGGACCATTTGAATAATCCAAGAAAATTGAAATCTATACTTTGTGTTGCACAAAAGTGCAAGTCCTTTTGATGAGGTGTTACTCTTTACTAAAATGGCTACCAGTTGTTTATTGGCAGAATGTGTAACACATGAGAGAGCAGTTTATAAATGGGAGGACAGAAATGGTTTACTTACCTTTACGTTATTGCACTGGGATGGAGAAGTAACTTCTTGTTCCCCATTTTTACCTGGTGTCTTTGGCCCCGAGGAATCCCGGATGTCAGAGACAGCATCTGAAAAAAAGAAAAGATACAGCTATGAACACAGTTACAGGTCTGCATGGATGATGAGAGAATGGCTTTGCATGTGGTTACTAAAACTGGGTCACTTGTCACTACTTTCAAACACACACCTATAATGCTCAGCTTACGAATGTGCATTGAATTAAAGGCTCAGAACATTTACTAACCTATAAAGCTGTCATGCGTTTCCTTTTTATTATTTTATTTTTTCTGCTTAGTTTCTTCCCCTTATTCTGCATAGTCATTGTTGGAGTTGTCACTGCACCCTTCCTCTGCCCAGGAGAGTGAATCAGTGACTGCCCTCACAGCCATCACCAATGCTGCTCCACGGGCAGCAGAGGGTAACAAATGCTGGGCAGTCTGTGCCTCCCTCTTTGGAAGCCAAATGTGTCACCTCTGTCATGTGCTCATCCTCTCAGTCACCCTTACTGTAGGGTTCCTGATCTTGAACGTGAACCCCTACTTCCTGGGTAAGGGTACAATGGGTCATCACGGAACCAACCTTTCCTTTGTTTCAAGCAAAAATAAATCAGATATCCTACACTGCATGCAGTTTTCAAATAGTGAAATGATTTATTGTGTTTAGTGATGTTCAAAACCATGAATCCATATCTCTAGTCAGAAATAAATGTTTAAAAATGACAGAAACTGGTTCCACTTTCAAGTTTCATTCGGAGATATACAAAATCCATCTCTCTGCTCCTCTTTCTCACACTTTGGCCCAGATATTCAAACTGCACCAGGCTGTGGCGCAAGCCTGTGCGCTGCTCAAATTTATTGTGCAGGGGTGTGGCCAGGGCGATATTCAACGGAGTTGCGCTATGGCACAACTGCTTTGAATATCGCACCCTGGCCACCCCCACTGTGCATGGCACAGTGGAATTGCACCAGCGCAAATGGTCAGAGTGGAGCATTGAGATGCGGTGGCGCAAGTGCCATTGTGCCATGCACAGCACCTGCAATATTCAAAGTGTGACATGCAAATGGGGCCATAATTTATGCAAGGTGCACGGGGGGCCATTTGCAACTGATTACGGCCCCATTAGAATGCAGGTGTGCCGATCCCCAATGACTTGTGCCTAGCGCCCTGCCAGGCAGCAGCCATCGGGGACCGACGCCCCTGCAGCCCGATTGCAGGACATCCCTTAAGGGACAAAGAATGTCTTCTATCCCTGGTGGTCCAGAGGACCACGATCAGCCCGATCGCAGGCATCGCTGTATTTCCCCCCCAATGTCCAATATCCCTGGTGGTCGAGTGGACCGCACAGAGCCCTATCATGAGCAGCATTCCTCACCCTCCCAAGTCCAAAATCCCTGGTGATCTAGTGGACCCCACCCCACCCACCCACTGGCCCCACCACCTGCTCCCCCCTGTCAGCCGGCGGGCAGCAGCACCCCACCCGCCTGCCACCTTGCTGACTGACAGCTTGGTAGGGCTGCACGCCCATTGGTTCAGAGCATGAGCCAATGGGTGTGCAGCCCATACCGTACTAGTCAGTCCAGATATGTGAATGAAAAGTCAGAACATTTGGCATTAAGAATTTTGACCCTAATGCTCACCCCTTCCCTTCCTCTACCTTCACAACCTGAATCTAATCTTTAGCTCCTGGACCATAGCCCATTGATGAAGGGTCATATGCAAAGTACTTGAGACATGGGCATAGTATTGTAAGGAGCCATAAAGAGATGACAAGTTTCAAGGCATTAAGATGAAGGGTGTGGAACTTATATTGGCTCAAAAGTCTGAGAATTTATTATCTTTGTAAAAAAAAAACTCTGAAAATATTTATTTGCTTCAACTTAGTCCTCCTTGGATTAAGATAGTTAATAATGTATATTCATACATTCTTGGAAGGGTCTTAGAATCTGCTAAATTGATTGATAGTTTGTTAAGTAAATTGTATGTTACAAGAGTTCATAATTTCACAATTTAATTATTTGTTAAACTGTGTAAAAATTGTGCTGGTCTGGTGATCAGGAAGTCTGAAATGTTGAAAACCTTATCTCTGGGTTTGGGAAAATACCAGGGTCTCTCAGGTGCTGGCCAGCGTTAGAAGGATTAAGCATCCATTAATGGTTCCTATCCTTCAGGGAGGAGGATATCGCGTACTGCTGCTTGGTTGCCACTAGGGCTGGGCAACTTTATCTTCCACTAGTGAAATTCTAGCAAAATGCTGATTTTGCTTCTGCAAAAATGCATGAAATTTTCATGGAAATTTTCCAAACTTTTGCCAAAATTTTATTTTCAGTTATTTCCTTCTAATTTCAAACATATTAGGCCAGATCGCAGTAATTTGGTACACAGAAGTAACCAACGACAATACAGACTTGTACCAAGTGTCAGATCTCTATCATTAAAGGTAACTAAAGTAATGGCCTCCAAACTTTTGTAAATTTTAGAAGTACATTTTGCAATTCGGTAAATTGGAGAATTTTAAAACCTTACAACCTTAAAACTAGAGAATGGAACATAACCAATTTCAGTAAGGGTCATTGACCATAAATATCAGGCTTTCAGGCCACCTGCATGACCCAACAGCAAAGCATCACACTGCTGTGTTGATGATCTGGTTTCAGAAGTGAGCCTGGAAAATCACGTTGGGAGGCAGGTCATGGCTGAAACAGTTGCCACTTGGTAGGGCACCTTGGTCGGGAAGGGTTGACATTGGGTTCCAATAAAACAGCAAACTCTGTTGCTGGGACAGGGAGCTTACTCCTGCCATAGGGAAATATGTGGCTGTGCAAGGCTGGCAGATGCACTGCCCCACCAGAGGAGATGGGAGAAAAAAAAATGTTGGAGAAAAACCTTGTAGCCAACTAAACAAGCATTTGTCAATGCCGAATGTTTGCTTACTGGCATTGGCAGTGGTAGTGTAGAAGTTACAGACTAGACTTTAGCAAGGCATTTGACACAGTCCCACACAAAAGATTAATATATAAGTTAGCCAGCCTGGGAGTGGGTCCCAAGATGACAGCCTGGGTAAAGAATTGGCTGCAGAATAGGACACAGAGAGTAATAGTAAATGGAGTCCACTCAGAAGAAAGGAGGGTTACTAGCGGGGTACCACAGGGTTCAGTATTAGGACCAGTCCTCTTCAATGTCTTTATAAGCGACATTGCAGAAGGACTGGAAGGAAAAATATGTCTCTTTGCGGATGACACTAAGATCTGCAACAGAGTTGATGCACAGGGTGGGGTGGAAAGGATGAGAAGGGACTTGGCAAGGTTAGAGGAATGGTCAAATGTATGGCAGCTTAGATTCAATGCTAAGAAGTGCAAGGTAATGCACCTGGGAAACAAAAACCCAGGGGAAGAGTACACAATGGGAGGTGAGATACTAACAACAACAAAAATGGAAAGGGACCTGGGGTAGTCATATCAGATGACCTAAAGATGGGCAAGCAATGTGAGAGGGCAGCAAGGAGGGATGGGGGATACTGGGATGCATAGGAGAGGCATCACCCAGTAAAAACAGGACGTTATTATCCCTCTGTACAGACAGCTGGTGAGACCCCATCTGGAGTACTGTGTGCAGTTCTGGAGACCCAATCTCCACAAAGACATAGACAGGATGGAAGCTGTCCAGAGGAGGGCAACTAAAATGGTGCAGGGTCTGCACCGGAGGACATATGAAGAGAGACTTAAGGAGCTTAATATGTATAGCCTCGAGGAAAGGAGGGAGGGGGGACATGATAGAAACTTTCAAGTACCTCAAGGGAATCAACAAAGTCCAAGAGGTAGCATCTTTCAAAAAAGAGGTGTGCAAGAACAAGAGGCACAATTTGAAGATAGAGGGGGCAGCTCAGAGGTAATTTAAAAGTATTTTTTCACAGAGAGGGTTGTGGATGCATGGAATGGCCTTCCGGAGGAGGTTGTGGAGCCAAAATCAGTGGTGGAATTCAAGCATGCATGGGATAGTCATAAGGCAATTCTGGGGGGTGGGGGTAGGAAGAAGTAGGCTGCTGGTTAACTAGGATCTGCAGCTTATCCAGTAGGTAGGGAAATGGGCAGACTGGGTGGGCCAAGCGGTCCTTATCTGCCGTCACATTCTATGTTTCTATGTTTCTATGTTACAGAGCTGCATAATAGGAATGGCAGTGAAGTATTGAACTGAAGCCAACCCCACCACCACCCTGCAGAGAGTGACAGGCATTGGGGTGTGCATTTGGGTCGTCAGGCATAACGGCCATGCCATTTCACCACACCCCACTCTGCAGAGACTGACAAGTGTCACGTGTTCCTTGGGGTCTTTGGCCCTTATGTGCACCCCATTTCATTAGAAATACGGTGAAATGGAGTGCGATATAGGAGAATGGGGTGAAGTTTGGGGCCGAAGAGTCCAAGGCATACCTCGATGCCTTCCAGTGACTGCAGGGTGTGGAATGGTATGAGCATCACAGGCAAGAATCCCAAGACACACCCCTGATTCCTGTCATTCTCTATAGGGTTGGGCGATTTAGTTGAAAAGCCTAATACCTCAGGCATTCGTTGGTATTTTAACTCCAAATTTTCAACATGTTTGTTTTGTGACCCCACCTCATGAACAGGGGAATATCAGTTTGGTAGCGAAAGCTGCTTATGACAGTGACTACGGGATTTAGCACCACAGGTGCAAAAAATTCGAACAGGTTGTAAAAATGACAGCTGTACTCTCATGGGAGGTGTAAAATGGCTATGTTGCAAATGTGTAGTAAAAATATTTAAAAAATGGTGAAGTCACAAGCTACATAGAAACTGTGCAGCGACACCGTATATAAGTAGGTTGGGGATATTTTATAGCAGATTGTGAACTCAGGCATTTTGGTGCCTCAATCATGAACAGTGTCACTGTGATTTTCTTTATCTGTGCCGAACAATGATTTCCCACAGCGACCACGAATCTCTGCACTGAAAGTGTGAAAACACCGCCGGCCATGTTGTGAAAAATGGCAGCTGTACTGTTCATAAGGAAGTGTTGAAAAATGCCACTAGTGAAAATCTGGACTGAAAATATTACAAAGTCATGAACTAACGAGGATCGTGGAAACTGCACAATGCTCACTACATAACACAGTCATTTATGGACTTTTGTCACCAAATTTTCAACATAGCCATTTTAAGACCTCTGCTCATGAACAGTGTAACTGTGATTTTCTTAATCTGTCCTAAACATTGTTTTCGCACACAACAGCACCATTATGCTTCATGTCGCGATAACACATTTTAGGTGACATATGAAAAATTGCAGCTGTACTGTTCATAAAGGTAATTTAATAAAATGGACATGTTGAAAATCTAGAGTGAAAATATTAAATTTTCAAACTTACGAGCATGCATAGGAACCTACAGCAACGCTCGTAAAAAGTCATTTTAGGCATTTTTCACCCAGTTTTCAACATAGCCATTTAAGACCTCTGCTCATGAACAGTGTCACTGTGGTTTTGTTAATGTGTCCCATACATTGAGCATGCACACCGACTGCGCCATTGTGAGCTACATGGGCGGAAACATGTTTTGGGCAGGATATGAAAAATGACAGCTGTACTGCTCATAAGGAGGTGTGGAAAAATGGCAATGTTGGAAATCTGGAGTGGAAATATTGAAAATTCGCAAACCTATGAGCGTGCGTGGGAACTGTGCAACGCACACTCGTAAAACAGTCATTTTTAGGAATTTTTTCACCAAATTTTCAACATAGCCATTTCAAGACCTCTGCTCATGAACAGTGTCACTGTGATTTTCTTAATTTGTCCCGTACATTGATTTCGCACACCGACTGCGCCATTCTGCGCTACAAGGGTGGAAACACATTTTGGGTGAGATGTGAAAAATGACAGCTGTACTACTCATAAGATGGTGTTGTGAAATGGCAATGTTGAAAATCTGGAGTGAAAATATTGAAATTTCGTGAACTTACGAGCCTGCGTAGGAACTGCGCAACGCACGCTCGTTAAACAGTTATTTTTTGGAATTTTGGCACCAAATTTTCAACATGGGGTTTTGGGCCCCTTCTCATGAATGATTCACTGTCATGGCAGTATTTGGTCCCGAAGGGTGATTTCGCAGTCACTGTGCAGTCACTGCGCCAAAATCACCGCCGCCAATAACGGCCATGACAGTGACATCATTCATGAAAAGGGTCCTAAAACCCCATGTTGAAAATTTGCAAAAATTCCCAAAATTCTGAGATATGCAATAAAGTTGAACCCCTCCTATCTAGCCCATTATACAGCTTACGGCATTTCCTCAGTTCGCGGTCGGCTTTGAAGAGTGCAGAGCGTGTTCCCGGTCTACCGAAGATCTTCGCGCGAGTCGGAGGTAAGTATGTGGGTGTGAGGGGTGTGGGAGCTGGGTGCGCCCGGTGGGTGAGTGCGGGTTGTGGGAGAGGGCTTTGGGAGGCGCTACGGGACCGTTTTTACAGGTTAAAAAAAAGGCGTCGATGGGACCACTTGCCATGCTGGGGTGGGCTCCCAGCGTGGCACAAAGACATGAGGCGTTCAGCCAATGGGGGATTGGGCACCCCGTGCGGCAGCATTACTGATTGCCACGCTGGGGTGGGCTCAGTGTGGCACCAGCCTGAGGGGAAGGAGGCGATGCAGCTCAGCCGGCGAGTTGGGCACCCGTTGGCTGCATCGCTGCATGCGGGCGCTGCGCCCTGCGGCTGGGGAGCTGCGGCGTGAGCAGCTTCTTGTGCTGCTCACTCAAGCGTAGCTCCCCCTTTCAACTGTATGCCACTGCATTTTGGAGCGTGTCATAGACAGCTCCAAAATGCATTGGCTTACAGGGGCCGCGCCTGCCAGCCCAGTGCCTGAATTGGAGCAGGAGGTGACACACCTCCGAAATCTCCATTCATGGCATTATGTTTCTTGCAAATGCGTGCAAGCAAACATAATAATGGCTTTATTTAGCCAGATCAGGGTATATCCCTATGAGCAGGGTATTTCTCTGACAGACAAGCTGCCAGCTGGGAGAAAAAAAAACAATATAGAAAAAAGTCTGTATGTGTCAACTCTCTAATCTCTTGATGAAAGGCTGATCAAGTTATAAGCAGCTAAATATTCCAAAATAACATCAGTTACTAAAGTTGAATTTCATGAGCTTTTGTGAAATTGTGGAATGCTGTAATTCGTTTTCTGAAGACATGTTCATACATGTTGCTCATTCGTGCACTTGAGTTGCCATTGTAGAGGAAGGCAAAGGCTGGATAAAGTGGCAATAAGGTAGTATTCATAGGAGGCTCCATAGTGAAAGTATAGTGGTGTCAAGTATCAGGTCACTATCTTGAGTGATGAACCATGAAGAGTAGTCAGGGACATCACTATGACTAGCCTGAATTCTTCTAATATACCAACTAGCCAGTGGAGCTCACTGACCTAATGACTTGTGGAAGCACATGCACGTGCAGCATTATTTCTGTACAGTGCCACCTGCTGACACTTTAACAACTCTGTGGGTGACAATGTGTAGTTTTACTGTTTGAAAACAGTGGCAACAAGTGATGCCAAGCCTTACAGCTAGTTATGGCTCAGGCCGCTGTGACTCAAGTATCTGGATAGCTTTAGTCATGATGGAGCATGATGCTGGGCGTCACTGTGTTGGAGGGGTATTGCAGGGCTATGATGCTGGTGCAGGTAAGGTGATTTAATGGTGATAAGTGCTTTGTGAAAGTTAAATTAGATACATAGAACATAGAAACATAGAATTGTCAGAAAGAAAAAGACCGCTAGGTCCATCCAGTCTGCCCATCAGCCCTATACTTTTTGCAGCCTCTGACCATATCTGATTAGTGGCTTTTCATCACTCCTTCCCACATCAAGGTTCCCTTATGCCTGTCCCAGGCATGTTTAATACCCCACACTGTGCTTGCTGTCATCACCTCTTGTGGTAGACTATTCTATGTGTCCATTACTCTCTCTGTGAAGAATAACTTTTACACATTTCCTCCTAACCTGCCCCCCCCTTCAATTTCATATCATGCCCCCTCGTTCTTGTTCTCCTACATTGGAAGCTGTCTCCCCTTTGCACTTTGTTTATGCTCTTGAGGTACTTGAATGTTTATATCATCTCCCCCCACTCCCTCCTTTCCTCCAGTGAGTACATTTTGAGGTCCTTTAATCTCTCTTCATACGTTTTGTGGTGCAAGTCGTGTGCCATCTTGGTTGCCATTCTCTGGACCACCTACAGCCCGTCAATGTCCTTGTGAAGGTGTGGGCTCCAGAATTGCACACAGTTCTCTAGGCAAAGCCTTACTAGAATTTTATACAGTGGCATCAGCATCTCCCACCTTCTGCTAGTGATACCTCTGCCTATGCACCCCAGCATGCCACTGGCCCTCCCTGCAGTCTTTGTGCTCTGCTTTGACACCTTTAGAGCATCTGAAATGATAACCCTTAGGTTCCTTTCTTCCTTGGTGATCAGCAGCATCCCCCCCATCCTATAGCTCTCCCCATGGTTCCCTCTTCCCAGGTGCATTATTTTGCACTTCTGTGCATTGAACCACAGTTTCCACAACTAAGACCATTTTTCCAGCTTCCCCAGGTCCCTCCTCATTCTCTCCACCCTTTCTGGTGTATCCACCCTGTTGCAGATCTTGTCGTCCTATAGCATTTCTGTAATGTCGCTAATGAAGGCACTGAATAGGACTGGCCCAAGGATTGATCCCTGAGATACTCCACTGGTCACCCCCCTCTCCCCGGATTGGATCAGATTTACCACCACCCTCTGCCTCCTGTCCATTAGTCAGTTTCTAGCCTAAGTTACCACTTCATGCCCCATGCCAAGACTACCCATCTTGTTAAACAGCCTTTTATGTGGGACGGTGTCAAAGGCCTTGCTGAAATCAAGGTAGGCATCATCCACTGCCCACCCCAATTTACTCCCTTCATCACCCAATGGAAGTAATCTATAAACTTTGTTTTGACATGACCTTCCTGCTGTGAATCCATGTTGTTTTGGATCCTGGGCACCATTGGATTCTCGTTGTGCTAGTATTCTTTCTTTCAGCAGTGCCTCCATAAAAGCAGGTGGTATTGTGAAACATTAGAAGCAGCACTGTGATTTTGTCCTGAAAATTCTCAACTGGTAAGATTATTAAAAAAGACTTGATATTGCTACTTTGCTTCAAGCTGATTATTTGAATGTGTTGGAGTGCAGTGACTGTTTGACTGTTGCTAGATTTTGTCAATGAGCACCCCTGTCTAGTAGCAGCTCTGTTATACCCCGGCCAAAAAACAGTCTCAATGACTTTTGATACCCATCAGAGGCTTGCCAAACTTACTTTTCCCCTACTATTTAACACCCTTAATGGTGCTAATATTGAAGATGTCTCCTCCTCCTCCTTTAAGTACCTTGGGATCTGCCTTGACCAGCATCTTGATTTCTCTGTGCACAGTGATGCAATTCACCAAAAGTCTTCCCTTTAGCTTGGTGCTTTGTACAGGAATAAAGTGAGTACACTGCTCCCTGCTTGCTGAGAAACTGTCCTAAAAATTATCCTTCCTATTTTTGACTACAGTGACTTAATCTACAGTAGTGCCCCTAAATCCTTCCTTGGCAGACTGGATCCCCTTTTCATTCTTTCTGTTGCTTTGCTTTAGAGCATCCCTCTTGTACTCACCATTGCTCTCTTTACTCAGTTCTTTCCCTCCCCTACCCTCTTTTGATACTAGGTGCCTTTCCCATTGTGTCTCTTTTTTATCTAATTTCTGGTTTGGCACTCTTCCCACTTATCTCAAATTCCTTTTTTCCATCCTCTTTCTTCTTCCTACCCTCCCCAAAATAATACTTTCCATTCTCTCTTTTTCCTTCTGAAAAATATATTGCTTGCCAATCTGCTTTTTCTTACTGCTTTCCAAAACCAAGGTCCTCCCTTCCCCTTCTTGTTCATTCTGCCTCTCCTCTTTCTTCCTTAAAGTCTCTTTTTTCAGACCTTTGTCATCCTACTTAAAACTGCCTGTGATCCTTCCTCTTTTTTTTTCCATTTTTAAGTCTTGCCCTCTTCTTACTGTTCTGCTATGTTTGGATTTATGTGATAACTGAGATCGCAGAATAGTGATCATCGTTAGGGTGAATGTATATCACCAAAAATAAATTTTGGTGATGTAGTGCTTGGTGCACAGCTAAAGGGTACCAGGACTTACAATTTCTGTGTTCATGCAGGGGGCTGTGCCCTCGTGCCCTCCCTCATGGGCGCTTCACCCCCTTCACCACCTTACTGAAGGATTCTCATCTCCAAGGGGGTGCATGTTGGGGGGGGTGCAAAATCAAAAAAAAAATTTATTTCAGGCCAGATGCAAAAAAATCTACCTGTGCCCAGACCCAAACCTAGCACTCTGTGCAGCCCAGCCATGAACCCACCCACCACTCCATGGGAGCAGCTCAGCAGCGTGACATGGCACCACCCCTCACAATTCCTCCCTCCTCTCCTGCCCCTCGCTGAGCATGCTTGCTCCCCCACATGCGCATGCATGTAGTGACATCTTGTCACTATATGTGTGAACCCCCCGATCTAGTTGCCCTCCCTGCTGGGTTGCCCCGATGACAGGCACCACAATTGAGTCACCGTTATTGTAGGCACCCAATCGCTGTTGCCTATGTCACAGGATGCCGCTATTTTCACTTCTGTATTTATTAGAATGTGTATTATTTTCTAGATGACTTCATTTGCTATTCTGACTATAATATTTATGATTCTGCTTGTAAAACTGTATTACTGTAGTTTTACAGTGAATTATATATATTTTTTTAAAGTTAAACTTTTTAGAAGCATTACATACATTAATTTCATTTGCAGACAGTCTATTTTCCTTTGATCTAGTACAGTACAATACATTTTAGTAGCTGTCATCATTCATTTTCTCATATAACTTTAGTACATTTGATTATGGTTTCCTTTGGTGGTGTCCCTTTAATATAAAACACTTGTTTTGTTCATATATGGTTTTATCTTGTTTTTCTTTGAACAATTTCTGGTCTATGTTCAATAATCCACAACAGCCATTTATTCCAAAAACCAGTGAAGCGAATATTTGGAGGTCAAGACCTGCAGTCAGTTTCTCCAGCAGATACATTTTTTGCATGGCATCTTCCCACTCATTCTGTGCGGTGGCATCAGTCTCTAACCATTTTCTTGATATCGCCTTTTTGACTGCTGTCAGCATTATTGCCAGCATTGTGCAGGTGTGTTTATTTTAATATGTGTTGAGAAAATAAGTGTTTCCCCTCTCTATTTACTTTGGTATGCATGCCAAATCTTGAGGGTATTCCCACAATAGCAGTGGAGCTCATAAACGTCCAAATATTTTGAGAATTTTCCCACAGTTTAACAAATAAACTGTGAAATTTTAAAGGCCTGTAACTTACAATTTACATAACAAATTACTTCTTTATTTAGAAGTTTCTAGGACTCTTCCAAGAAAGTATGCATATACATTTTCAATTATCTAACTCCAAAGGTGGGTAAGTTGTAATCATACTGTAGAAATATTTTCTGAAATTTACACATGAATAATAAACTAGCAGATTTGGAACCCCTGCAACTTTGTCTCTATTCCTGCAGATGTCATGTAACAGGGCATACTCTTCAGGGTTCTTTCAAACAATATGCATGCTAAATTGTAGATTTCTAGCTGCAATACTGACTGAGTTATCACCAATTAAAGAATTTCAGAAAATTCCCCAAAAAGTCAGTGATATTTCATGACATTTCATGGAATTTCATGAAAATTCCATGAAATTGAAACTTGCTAACTTCATCTGTCCTTGGCTGTCACCTAGCAGAGGCTACATGGCACATCCCTGGTCATGTACCTAGTTGTCTGGCAGTAGGTACAGTGGTGTGTTGCATCTTAACACAGTACGTGTGCACCATAGCACCTGTTCCAGCCTGGGTCAGGGAGAACAAGAGTGAACTAAACACTGACACCTACAGGATGAGGCCAGAAACTCTGCAAGCCTGCATCACCTCCCAAGGCACCTACTCACTCATAGCAGTAGGATGCAGCAGATGACATTAAGTCCTGCATTTGGTGGGTGATAGGGCTGAGGGTCACCAGGCAGAAGGGGATCTGTTGGGGAGAGGAAGATTAAAACAATTTGCAAAACTTTGCAAAATATTTGGAAGTTTGTAGCTCCACTGCTATTGCAGGTACACGTGCAAAATTTGGCTTGCATGCACAATATAAATAGGCCCTGCGGTCCAAGAATGCTGGATAAATTTACTTTAGTAGGTTAGATGTTTACTGTGGAAGGTTCAGAAATTACTAACTGTCAAAATTTACTCCACAGCTCATGGACACATAATAGGCAATGCCACTAGAATTCCACTTGTGGAATTTAATTTTCAGAAAGCACTTATCACCACTAAATCCACTTAGCAGTGCTGTGCTAGTTGCATCTCAATAGTTAATTTGTCTCTGACTACTCCCCCCTGCTTTTTGCACTGAGCTTGATCTGATTATCTCTGTGAAACTGCTTGTCACACAGATTTCCTCTTTATTTTTGCAGACAAGCTCCCTTCAAAAGAATGCCACCTACTTCTTTCCTGTAGAACATAACCCTTTGGACTAGCCAGATGTTTTTCTTACTGGTTCCCAAGTAATTTTCTTCATTAACCATGTCTCTGCGAATTCCTGTATGTTCTGGACTGCTGAGTGTATTTATTGCTCAGACCTGTCAATTTTGTGGGGTATGATTCTCATGTGCCCTTCTTTCAAGTGAGAATTGTACCTGTATGCTTTTTTGCACCAATTGGCAGTCTACTTTTATTTTGCTACTTAGCCCAGCTTCAATTCCTTTGGTGATCCCATGTGTGCAACCTCTGCAACTGGTGACCCCTGCACTAGCAACCTCCCTATCCTATAGTTTAAATCCCTTTCCATTGACATGATCATACTCTCTCCCTCTCTGCAGAACATCAGTCCATCTTGGGTTGGCTATTGATCACATTCATTTGACTTGTGGGGCAGGCAGGCAAATCAGCTTACCTGCCCTAGCATCATGGTCCTGTAATGTCTGCCCAACACTCCTGCAACAGTGATGCCTAGCATCATGCATCATCTTGATTAAAGGTACAGTACCTACATACTGGACTTCTGTCACAATGGCCTCAGTCACAGCTGGTTGCAATGTTTGACACCACTGAACCACTAGGTGTGAATGTTTTCAAATGGTGAAAATACATATTGTTATCTAGATAGGGCCCCATATTCAGAGATAGCTGGATGTGTGCTCCTAATGGTGTGCCACACAAATAAAATGTGCTGGCTGGCTCTGGTGTGATATTCAAACAAAATGCACAATCCAAACAGACCACACAAATTATATGTACATTGGACCCTGGATACTCAGCACACAGCATGTGGCTTCCATGCAAGGTATGGCACATCCAGGGTGCAAGGCTGAAGACTGCCACTAGAGGAATGCATGATACATACGTGGATGCACTATGTCCCCCTTGGGCGATATTCAGGCCACATATGCAGATGAACTCATTGGACATGCATGGTGCAATGGGGCCATTTGCATGCATATTATGGGCTCATCTGCATGACTTCACTGCTGTGTTATGCACTGAGCCAGTCCTCACCAGCCCCAATCACTGTAAATTACATTGCATCACATATCCTCATTTCCATAGTGTAGGGACACCCCCTCCCCAGACTGATCACTGGTTCAACAGGCAGATCCCTGAACCCCCTTCCCTGGTGGCTAGTGGTCTCCCCACCACTCCACCCCGGTAGGCAATAACCCACCACCCCCGCACCTCCATCCCAACCCAAGCTGGCAACTGGCACAGCCCTTTTCACCTTGCCACAGCCAGCCACTGACTGAACCATACTGGAGCGTGTACAGTAAATAGCACATGCTCATTGGTTGGGATGTGACCAATGAGCACATACTGTTTACTGTACGTGCTCCGGTACAGATCAGCTAGCAGCTGGCTATGGCAGGGTTATGAGGGCTGTGCCAGATGCAACTTGGGTTGGGATGGGGGGGTGTGGGGTGGTGGGTTACTGCCTGCCAGGGTGGGGGGACCACTAGCCACCAGGGAATGGGGTTCAGGGATCTGCCTGTTGTAGCAATGATCGGGGCCAGGGAGGGAGGTCATCACTATGGAAATGGGGATAAGTGATTCATTTTAATTTATGGCAGACAGGGCATTGGGGGATGTGTACCCAGCCCTAGACTGTGTTTCAAAAGTGTAACTATGTGCCGGGGCAACCGGCCATAGTTACACTTTTGGGTGTCTCAATATTGTGATGTGCGGCTTATGCATGGGGGACCCCTCATTTTCATAGGTGCATGACAATATTGTGCAAGGTGGTGCAGTCGGGGGGTAAAGGGCACATCAGTGGATTTGAATATGGCCAACACATCCCGACAGCCTGCCCAAGTCTGGAGATGCACCATGTATCTTGTCTGAATATGTGACCCATGGAGGAAAATGTATAGTCCACTATACACAACAAGCATATGTAGCCAATCGAGAGGTTGCCAAGGCAACCATTTAAACCTAGAGAGCAAAGCTCAAGAGAGTTGGTCACCATGGCAACCTTGAAATGGCTACTCATGCTTGTTGTGTATAATAGACCATATAGTGTATAGTCCCCCCCTCACACAATAGCAGGAGTCTAGGCACTTGCAGTATTAAACATTAAAAAAGAAGCATCTTTCACAATTGCTGATACTCTTGAGTTTGTACCAACATTGGTGATAGCAGCCACACAGGTTCTGTGAGGCAAGCACTCACAGATGTTCTACGTTGTGTAACAGTAGCTACATATCCAATGCAGCACAGCAACAAAATGGCATAGCTACTGCAGCACAAGAGTATTTTAGGGATGACTTTCCATCCACAATCAGGTTCCACCATACACTATTTGGTCGTTAAAGAGTCAGTGCATGAAATTGTATGAGAATAATGCTTCACATGCATGTGCTTGCACAAGTCATTTAGATACTAAGGTACTAAGGTTCATACTAAGGTACTAAGGTTGAAAAGAAGAGCTAGTAGGCAGAGGCCCATAATGCTCTTATACTAGGCAAAAGAATAGTATGATAAGTTATACCCAGACATAATCAACATATCTAGACAATGTTTAAACATAACTTTAGTATTACTCATAACTACAGCTGATAGAAGTTTATTCCAAGGACCAATGGTTCTCAAGGTAAAGAAAAACCTGTGATTATTATGTTTAAAAGTTTTGCCAATCAACTGAAGTGGGTGACCTCTGGTATCATGAATAGATGACCCGAAAGATATACCTAATTCGGACATAACATAAGGATCATGGACAACATCGTATAAAAATAGAAGGTCATCTCTCAGGCGTCTAACAGTAAGAGGCACACATTTTAAAGTATCTAACCTCTGTTCATAGGAAGTAGATTCTAAAGCAGATATTTTTTTAGTATACCTTCTCTGTACTTTTTCAAGAATGTTACAATCCGATTTTTTAAATGGACACCATAACTGTGATGCATACTCAAGATGAGGTCTGACATAAGACCTGAACAGAGGCAATAACACCTCACGATCTCTAGATCTCATATTACAGAGGATAGACCAAATTACCTTATTAGATGTGCTAATAACTGAATGCAGATGTTTAGAGTATGTTAAATCATTTGAAATAGTAATTCCCAAATCCCTCTTGTCAGTTGTTGCACACAGTGTTAAACCATCAAACAGATATTGAAAATTTAAATTAGTAGAACCTAAGTGCATAACTTTACACTTTGTAGAGTTAAGTTTCATACCCCATTTGTCAGTCCAGTTAGGTACGATATCAAGATCATGCTGGATACGAGATATCTGATCTAGTTTAGAACAAGGTCCCCCAATCTTCACATCGTCTGCATATTTTATTGTAAAGAAGAGACAATTATTGGTTAAATCGTCAATAAAAACTTGAAAAAGACAGGGGCCAAGAACTGAGCCCTGCGGAACACCACTCCGGAACTTGCCATAGTTAGAAATAGCACCATGGCTTATTACCCTTTGTGTCCTGTTACAGAGCTAATTTGTGATCCAGGAAATTATATAGGTATTAATATTGTCCTCTAAGTTTTCGAATTAAAGCCCAGTGAAGCATAATATCAAATGCCTTACTGAAGTAAATAAAGACAACGTTGCAAGGTATCCCATTGTCCAAAAGGGAACTAAAGTGATCGTAAAAACAGAGCAAGTTGGTTAGACAGGTTCTACCCCTTTTAAAGCCATGTTGTTGAAAATCATGTGAATCAATGACTGGAGCAATGATGTCTTTAAGAAGACTTTCCAAAACTTTACATATAGAAGAAGTTAAACTAATGGGCTGATAGTTTTCCCAAAGATGTTTGGATTCCTTTTTATGTTGGCTTGCATGCATGTGCAAGAAACATCTTGCCACAGTGCGAGTCTTGGGGGCGTGGCTGCTGTTGGGTGAATGCAGGGCACGCATCAGTAGGTGCGTCCCTCATTCCCCAATCAGCCTGCATGGCACTGCCACACCATGCATACATAATGGGGCCAGCACATCAAAGCAAAAGACCGCTGCACTCGTCATATGCAGCGGTCCTTGCTGACGTGCTCGCGCCATTAACCATGGCTGGCTAGCAGCAGCTGCCTCACTCTATGTTGACATGGGTGCCTAACTTCTGTCGGCAACCACCCCATGTTTGTAGGTGCCAACAGGGGCCCACTCCACCGTCAGCATCCCCCCTCCGCAAATGTGGAAATGCTGAGGGGTGACCAATCCCCTGACTTGCACCCCGCTTGTGTTGCATGCCGACAGAGGCCCTCCCGTCGGCATCACCCTAACTGTTGAATGCTGAGGCTGCCCAATCCCCTCAGCTCGTACTCCCCGACTTTGTTTGCGGTAGGGTGCCCAATCTCCTGGCGCATTAACCCCCTGTTGTGTACCGACAAGGGTGCCCAATCCCCGTCGGCTACTGAGCCCCCAAAACCCACTTAGGTGGCATGCAGGAGCCACCCAGCTTGCCAAATGCCCTGTGTGCCAAAACTGTCCGCAACATTTTTTTTTTTTTTGCTAGAAACGAAACCGCTCCTCGTAGTCTAGGTCCCCCTGCCCCACCCCACCCACCCACTCGCACCCTGCCTCCCTCACCCCTCCTCACCCCATACTTACCTCCGGACTCCAGCGCGACAATCTTCAGTGGACTGGGAACACGTCTGCACTCTTCAAAGCCGACTGCAAACTGAGGAAATACCAGTAAGCTGTATAATGCAATGAATAGGGTTTTTTCAACTTTGTTGCATATCTCAGGCATTTCTTGGAATTTTGGCACCAAATTTTCAACATGGGGCTTTTGGGGCCCCTCCTTATGAATTCTGTCACTGTCATGGCATTTATCGGCCTCGGAAGGTGATTTTGCAGTCATTGCGCTAAATCACCTTTCCGGACCCATTAACGAAATGACAGTGCCAGTGTTCATGAGGTGGCCTCTCAAAAAGGATATGTTCCAAATTTGGTGGAAAAAATCCAAGAAATGCCTGTTTTACGAGCGTGCGTTGCGCAGTTGCTACGCAGGCTCATAACTTCATGTATTTGCAATATTTTAATGCGGTATTTTCAGCATTGGCATTTTTCTGCACCTCCTTGTGAACAGTACAGCTGTCATTTCTCATCCTGCCCAATGTGTTTCCGCACTTCCGGCGCAATACGCGCGTCGCTGTGGGAAATCAGTGTTTGGCCAGATTATGAAATGACAGTGACACAGTTCATGAGCAGAGCTCTAGAATGCCTATGTTGAAAATTTAGGTTGATACTCCATAAAAGGCGGCTATTACGGCGTGCGTTGACAGATTACGCATCTCGTACCGCCGATACATTGTGATATTTTCACTCTGGATTTCACCATTGCCATTTTACATACCTCTTGATGAACAGTACAGCTGTCACTTCACATATCCTGCCCAAAATGTGTTTCTGCAATTCCGGCACAGAATAGCGTGGTGGCGCGAAATCACTTCTTGGGACACTTTGAGGAAATGACAGTGACACTGTACATGAGCAGAGGTGCTAAATGCCTATGTTGAAAATTTGGTGCCGAACACCACAAATCGTTAGTGCTGCAAGCGTGTTTTGCATATTTGCCACGCACCCTTGCAACTCCTCAACTTTCGTTTATTTGTATGCCACATTTTCAGCACTGCCATTTAATTACACCTCCTTATGAACTGTGCAGCTGTCATTTTTCACATCCTGCCCAGCATGTTTTCCAGCACTACACTACCAAACACCCACAGGGACATCCTAATGCCTCTCGCTCTCTGTAGGGTGGGGGTGGGTTGGCATCAGTCCAATACTTGACTGCCACTCCTATGCTGCATCTCTCTAACTCCTGCACTGCCAATGGCAGCAAGACAACATTCAGCATTGAAAAATGCTTGTATTTAATTTGTTTTTGGATCCTTTGATTAGGAAATGTCATGCCTCCCCACAGGTTCTGGGTATTTCATCTGGCTGGCACCAATATAAACTCTTAGTGCATACAGACAACATCCTCTTACATGTTTCTTCTCCTCTGACCTCTCTGCCTGCTGTCCTCAATGTTATTACCCAGATCAGTTACATCTCCAATTATAAACTGAACTTAGCAAAAACAGAAGTGATGCCTCTTAATTGCACGACCCTGAAGGCTGAGATTGAATATGTGGGCCTGGTTTGTGTTAAGGATAAACTGAAATATCTGGGCATCTGTTTAAGCATGTCACCCATCAAAATACATAGATACATAGACAGTGTCGGCAGATAAGGGCCTATGGCCCACCCAGTCTGCCCATTTGAGCTTGTAAGTTCAGTTTATGTTTTCCTAGAAGTCTGTTGCCCCTTACCCCTGACCTCCAGAATTCCTTTATATCTATACCATGCATTCTTAAATCCCGTGATTGTTTCAGCCCCCACCACTTCCTCTGGCAGGGTGTTCCACTTGTCCACCACCCATTCTGTGAAGAAATTCCTCCTCATGTTTCCTCTGAATCGTCCTCCTTCCAACTTCATCCCATGCTCTCTAGTCCCGGAACATCTTTTTTGCTTAAAAATAGTGTATTCCTGCACCCTGTTCCTCCCTGTAAGATACTTGTATGTCTCTATCATATCCCCTCTCTCCCTCCTCTCCTCCAGTGAGTACATGTTCAGTTCCTTCAACCTGTCTTCATAGGACTTGTGATGCAATCCATGCACCATCTTTGTTGCCCTCCTCTGAACCTTCTCTACCCTGTCTACATCCTTACGTAAGTATGGTCTCCAGAACTGTACACTATACTGCAGGTGGGGCCTCACTAGTGTCTTGTATAGTGGAATTATGACCTCCCTTTTCCTGCTGGTGATGCCCCTGCCTATACATCTCAGCATCCTATTTGCTTTACCTGCTGCCTTATCACACTGTTTCCCTACCTTGAGGTCATCAGAGATGATAACCCCAAGATCCCTTTCCTGCTTGGTGCATGCTATATCCTCACCTCCCAACTGATATATTGTGCCTGGGTTTTTGTGCCCGATATGCATTATCTTGCACTTCTTTGCATTGAATTTCAACTGCCAAACCCCTGACCATTCTTCAAGTTTCTGCAAGTCCCTTCTCATTCTGTCTACACCCTCTGGTGTGTCTACTCTGTTACAGAGCTTTGTGTCATCAGCGAACAGTGAAATTCTGCCTTCTAGGTCCTGTGCAATGTCACTGATGAAGATGTTGAATAGGACCAGTCCCAGCACTGATCCCTGTGGTACCCTACTGGTCACTCTTCCCTCTGTGGAGTGACAGCCATTTACCACCACCCTCTGTGTCCTGCCACCCAGCCAGTTACCTACCCAACACACTACTGTCCTGCCCACACCCATATTCCCCAGTTTGTGTAATAGTCTTCTATGTGGCACAGTGTCAAAGGCCTTGCTGAAGTCCAGATAGGCCATGTCCACTGCCCTCCCCTGATCCACCTCCCTAGTCACCCAGTCAAAAAATTCAACGAGATTGGTCTGACATGACCTCCCCCTGGTGAAACCATGCTGCCTTGGGTCCTGTAGTCCATTGACAACCAGATGTTCCACCAATCTCTCCTTCAGTAGTGATTCCATGATCTTCCCCACTACCGAGGTGAGGCTGACTGGTCTGTAGTTCCCTGCTTCCTCTTTGTTCCCACTTTTGTATAAGGGGACTACATCTGCTGTCCTCCAGTCTTTGGGTACCTCCCCTGTTTCCAGTGATCGGCTAAACAGGATAGCCAGAGGTTCAGCCACCACCTCTCTTAGTTCTTTAAGGACCCTGGGGTGCACCCCATCTAGCCCCATTGCTTTATCAACTCTTATTACTTCCAGTTCCTTCAGGCCCCTTTCTCGTGTAAAGGGACTTGTGTCCATTTCTGCACCATTCTCACCCCTTGTACTCCTTCAGACCCATTACCCTCCTCTTCCTCAGTAAAGACTGAGCAGAAATACATGTTCAATATGTCAGCTTTACTGTTGTCATCCTCCACGCGCCCCATCCTCCCCTTCAGTCTCACTATCCCTCCTTTTGTCTTTCTTTTTTCACTTATGTACCTGTAAAGGTTTTGTCCCTCTACCCACTGATTTTGCAATGTGTTCTTCTGTCTGAGCTTTGGCTTCCCTTACTGACCTCCCTGCATCCCTTTGCTTCTCCTGGTACTTCTCCCTATCCCCTTCTACCTGTGTCTTTTTGTATTTCCTGAATGCAGTCTTTTTGGCTTTCACTTTCTTTGCTACCTCTTTGGAAAACCATAATGGTCTCCTCTTCCTTTTCCTCTTGCTAACCTGCTTAATGCATAATTCTGTTGTTCTTGTATTCCCCATTTTAAATACTGCCCACTGTTTCTCAACCCCTGATTCCTGTCCCATTCCCCTTAATGCCTCTTTCAAGTATCTTCCCCATTTTCCAAAAGTCTGCCCCCCTAAAATCCAGGATACGTGTTTTTGTGCGGTTTGGTTTTGCTCTTTCTGTGATTTTAAACCTCAATGACTGGTGGTCACTGTTACCCAGGTGCTCCCCCACTGTTACCCCCATCACACTGTCCCTGTTTGTGAGCACAAGGTCCAGTATTGCCTTCTGCCGAGTTGGTTCCGTGACCAGTTGCTTGAGGAAGGCACCTGAAGGAGTCCAGGATAAATCTGTTCTAGTTGATGCTGCTGCTGGGATGCTCCAGTCCACGTCTGGAATACTGAAGTCTCCAACCAGTACTACCTCACCCTTATCTGCCATCCTTTGGATGGCTAGCATCAGCTCCCTATCTGTATCTTCCTCCTGGACTGGTGGTCTATAGACCACACCTGTGCAGATGGCTGTCGCCATTTTCCTTTCCAGCTTAACCTACAGTATCTCTCTCCCATTTTGTTCCTCCTGGATCTCTGTGGCCCTTATGTCATTTTTCAAATACAGTGCCACTCCTCCTCCCTTTCTGCCTGCTCTGTCTCTTCTGAATATGTTGTAGCCATGTATGGCCATCGCCCAGTTGTGGTTATCATTACACCAGGTTTCAGTGATGGCCACAATGTCCAGGTCTGACTGCACCATGACAGCCTCCAGATCATCCATCTTGTTGCTAAGGCTCCTGGCATTTGCACACATGGCTTTACATGATTTGACCTCCCTAGACTGTTTCGCTGTTCTACTCCAGCCCCTTCCTTGGTTATCCTTTATCCCTGGTTCTCCTTGCTGTCCACCCTTCTGCTGAATTTTGCCCCTTTTCTGCCTATCCACCTCTTGGGCACTAATCTCCATCTTTTGCACACTGCTTTGCAGAGATAGCCGCTTCTCTGGTTCACTGGTTCCATTGCTAGCTATGGGGGTGAGCAAGTAGGTACCCTCCTTGCTGGCCTGCCAACCCCCTTTGCTAGATTAAATGCTTGTCAATGTAGCATTTAAACTTATCATTGAGTGCTTGGATTCCCCTCCAGGATGGATGCAGGCCATCAGGCTTGAACAAACCTCTATCCCTCCAGGTGGGTCCCCAGTCACCAATGAATCCAAACCCTTCTCACAGCACCAGTTCTTCAACCATGAGTTAAAGTTCCTGGTGCATGCACTCCTATACTCTCCCTTGCCTCTCACAGGTAGTACTTCTGGAGAAAGTGACAGAAGTAGCTACTTGCTTGAGACCCCTCCCAATTTCCTAAACTCTTCCTGAACTTCCTTTGGCTCCCCATTTGCCAGGTCATTAGTACCTAGGTGGATAATGACATCAAGCTCACCCTCCCGTCTTGCCTTCCCAGTGATCCCCAGGATCTTCCTTCCATCCCTCCATGCTGTGGCACCTGGTAGGCACCTTACCTCCCTGTCCTCCCCCTCCTGCATTCCTAGCTGGATCCCTCTTATGATGGAGTCCCCCACCAGGATTCACTTCCTCCTCCTCTGGGTCCACTGCTTTCCCCGTCGAGGTCACCTCCTTGGCTAACCTCCACATCCTTTCCTTCCACTTCTCTGGGTACTTCTATTTGGTTCTCCCTGTTTGCCAGTGTGGCATATGAGTTCTTGAGTGGAATAGGATCTGGGATGTGCCTCTGCCTGACCGCTCTAACCCTCCCTGAGCCCACTGTCATCCAAGTGCTCCTCGTTCTCGGCATCCTTTGAGGCAGTTGCATTGGACTGGGTGGTCTCTGGATAGGGGTGATGGTACTCCTGACCCAGTTTATGTCCGCTCTGAGTCTGGCTACCTCATCCCACAGTCCAGAGAGATGCATGCAGATAGGGCAGCACCTCAGTGTCCAGAAGGTCTGCCTGAATATGGCTGCCCCACAGCCACTGCATTGCACCACTCCCCACATTATACTGCAATTATACTGCTATTCCACTACTTGTCTGCTACTGAAGCTCTCCTAGTTTCCTTTTTATTAATTTACTGTCCTAACAATCCTGCCACTGATCCTCAGATAATTTCTTTAAAAAAAAAAAGAAACCAATAAATAAATAAATGAGTCAAAACACTTGTCGTGCTGAAACAATATAATCTAGACTCGGGGATTGCCCGAATTAAAACACATTTAGAACGTTGGTCCCTATTGCCTATATCCATGTGGAGGTCTGAATATTATAAAAATGAATGTACTACCTCATTTATTGCACCTGCTTCAAATGTTCGATTATGCTCTGCCAAAGTCCTGGTTCACTCAGGTAAACAGGGTACTTACCTCATTCCTATGGCAAAGCAAAAACCCCCAAAGGGTCCTATATAAATTAATGCATTCTACAGAGAGGGGTGGCATCCAAGCCCCTAATTTCTTTTTACATTACTTGGTCATCCATTGTGCTAGATTTTTTTCAATGACTCAGACCGCATTCTGCGGACAGGACCTGGTCTTGTGTCCTGCAGTGGTTGGAAGTAGAGCATTTTCACTGTTTACAACAAGGCCTCAACATTCATGCACTTCATTACATTCCCCATAAGAAGCTCCCTCGACCATTACAGGGAACCCCTCTAGAAGCTTCCCTACAAGCCGACTTACAGTTATGTTCCCTAGTTGTGAATTGGGACAATTAAGGCCCTCATTCATTCTATCAGGAATGTAATTATTCTCTAACAAAAGTTCAAACAGAAGTTTGAGTGGAAGAGCAGTATGGTCAGACAATATATATAATAAGTGGCCTGCTATGTTATCTGGAGCAGGACAAAATTTGCCTTTTAGTGTTTGTAATTTATTAAGAATAAGCTCCACAGAAAATAAAATTGAGGAATCAGAGGAAGTGATAATGGAATGGGGAATTAGGACTTCGGATACTGAAAACATTTTACAGAATTCTCTATTAAATACATCAGCTATGATATTAGGCTCATGAATAATGATATCATCAACTGACAAAGCCCCCACCCTACATGGTGTTTTTCTAAGAGAATTTATATAAGAATAAAAATGTTTAGAATTTGGTTTGCTAGCAGTCTTAGTTAAATTCAGTTCCCATCTAGATTTAACCGTTCTAATGACTGATTTACAGTTATTAGATTTTTTACAGGACTCCCAATTGGATGTGGTCTTATTTCTAAGGTATTTACAAAATATTTTGTTTTTATATATTTATTTTAGATAGTGAGCTCTAGTAGCTAACTGCCATATTGCAGGAAGACTACTGACCTGATGCTCGGCATCACTATGCTTTTACTATGGAGCCATCGGGGAATGCTAATTTATTGCCATTCTACCCAGGCTTTTCATTCTTCTACA
Source organism: Neoceratodus forsteri (assembly GCA_016271365.2). NCBI lineage: Eukaryota > Metazoa > Chordata > Ceratodontiformes > Ceratodontidae > Neoceratodus > Neoceratodus forsteri. The sequence continues at coordinate 22,123,801 of JADMNL010000035.1, read as the reverse complement.
ATGGCAGCTCAAGTGCATGGCTGGGCAAAATGCATCGATATGGCTTTGACAAACTTAACAGAAAATTCCATAATTTTCACACAAACTCATGAAATTCAGCCTTTATTACTGATGTTATTTTGCAGTCTTTAGCTGCTTATAACTTGGCCAGCCTTTGGGCAACAGATTCAAGAGCTTACACACACAGCCTCAATTTTAGGATCAAAGAAGCAAACAATATTTGTTCTCTAGTTTTATAGTTATAGAGGATTCAAATTCTTCAGTTTACATACTTGCACATGTAATCTTAAAATGTATGAAAGTTTGGAGGCTTATAACTCAGTCTCCATTAAAGATAAAGATTTGAATCTTGGTACACTTCTCCATGAGCTTTTATTTAATATGTTATGGTCTTTTGAAATGTAATTTTGTAATTGTGTATTTTGTACTAAGTATGCTATTGTATGTTTAATATTTAATGTTGGACGCAATTGAAAAAGAGAGTTTACTCTCAATTTACCATCCAGCCAAAACATGATTTGATTTATTGATTAATTTGATTGATGGGATTGGTAAATCCATCACACCAAATGCGGTGCAATTTGGATGGATACTTCTAAATTAGATCGATACAACTGAAATTACAATTTTGGTGGTGGTTGGAAGGGGGTGGCTAGTTGCCTGGAAGGTGGCAGTTTAATTCTACAGCTGTAGTCTCTCTAAGGAAATTGCACTGCATTCAACTAATGCCATGTTGTTATGCCAAAGAAATCTGGTACAACTTAGATTATGCTTCATGAGGAATTAGAAGATGTCTTTCATTCCGCAATACTCAGAATCTGAACAAAGTTTCTAGTGGACTAAATTTCCCTCACTGTGTTTTTAATGGTCAGCATGAAAGTACATCTACCATGCAGTCACTGTCTGGACAGGCCTGTCTCACCTGCGGCTTTCCCTGCCAATGCCATGCAATTGTCAGCAGCTCTCCCTCTCAATATACTGTAACTTATATTGCTGACATGCTGAACAGAATCTTCAGTGACAGAATGGCTATCAAGCAAGGGGCAGCACAGATGACCCTGGAGCTGCTGAATTTAAATTAAGGTGTAGAGAAATGATGAATGGCTAACCAAGCTCAAGGGGTCTGAAGTGGAATTATAAACTCAACTGAGGGAACAGAACAGGGATGTTTGTTATTTGCTGTTAAAAGTGGATGATTTGGAGACTAGAGCTAGATGGAACACACTCCAGTTAATCAGTTTGTCTGATGGGGCTGAAGGTGCTATGCTGGTCCCCTTTCTTCAGAGATTGATTCCTATTTTCTTAGATGCCCCCAACTGCCCTCCCATTAAGACTGAGAGAACACATTGGACTTTAGTGCTGAAGCCCAAACCCTGGTGGAAGACCGAGACACATGCTCACAAAAAATCTGAGATACACCATGAAGGAAAATATTCTCTGGCTAGCAAGGGATCAAGGTCCCCTCCGATGGGAAGGACACCATATAGCATGTTTTCAAGACATTTCCACCAAACTGTCTCACAAAAGACAGGCATACGTTGCAGTAGAATGGAAGCTACCTCATCTTGGAGTGTGCACTGCCCTCCAGCAGCCATCCCATCTTAGAATAACTCTGAATGGTGCCAGCTACCACTTTAAGACCCCTGAGGCCATGAGGGAATTCAATGGCAGACAGTGGCCACACTATAAATCCCCCCTCTCTCCTTATGAGTTCCACCTTCCCAAGCCAGATAGCAATGGACACTACTAGCCCCCCTGCTGTGGAAGGTGCCAACTGTAACAATGCATCTTATGATGAGGGCCAGATGTGGAAACGACAGTAAAGGGGCAGTAGAAGGAAAAGACAAAATACTGAGATGCATGTGAAAAAGAATAGGAAGGCAAACTACTCTGGAAGTCACCACCATTGCTCTCTTTCCTCGGGATCTCCCAGCGGTGCTCTCTACCTTGCCTACTCAAATATGACATGAACTCCTGTGATATGGATCTCCCTCACTGGCTGGGTCATATGATGTTAGTTTGGGCTGTCCCCTTTGGTCTCTTCTTCATTGCCTGCTGCTGTTACTCTGGGTCCTGGCCCTGTACAGCTAACCTGGAAGGAGAGGGCAGGCATACCGCCATCCAGACAACCAGAAGAGGCAGTATAGCACAGTGGTTTAAGGCTCTGAGCTGGAGGAAAAAATTGGTGAGGCAGGCATACTTAATGCCCTGCATGCTGATCCCCCAAACACACTACCACCAGGACCCTGCCAACTGGATTACTCTGTATGTCTCTCAGGGGCGCCTCCCACTGACTCTGCCATGGGTCAGGACAGGGCTGAGAGGACCTGGGTCATCAGCATAGTGGGCGGTAGCACTACCATAACACCACTGGGTCAGCCTCTGGGAAGCCTTTTTAAGGCAACTTTCCAGGGCCACATCATGAGGTATGCTAAAGCTGATAGGAGAAAAAGGGAGGTGGAGCAGAAAGGGTTTAAGGCGCAGCTTGCAGTGAAGGAGAAGCTTTATAAAGAGGATTTCTCTTATAGGTTCAGTTCTAGGTTGCTCAAGGAAATAAGAACCTTCAAATGCAGTTAAATGTATTGGCTTCAAGGAAAGCAGAGCCTGCCATACTCAGGCTGAAGTACAAATACTGTGACAGAGAGGTCAAGGCATACAAACTGCTATCTTAAAGAAGTCAAATTAAGGCTTAAAGGAGTACTTACCCCTCAAGAGAGCAGACAAAAGACAATTTCTTCAGAAAGTCTGCTTTATTGCATTAATTCCTTCAGTCATAAAATGCCATGATAGCAAACAAACAGAACAAGGTGGGGTGCTCTTTTATAGACTCCACAGGCAGCAAGCTGACTGGTATATTACTGGGCTGCAATACTGAAGGTCAAATCTGACCCTATTAATGGCCTTATGCAAAAGTTGTATCAGGAACTGTAGGTGTCTAACGGCCCTCTGGACAGGCAATGATCTGATTGCTTTTTTTTTGACAAACCTCCTCTCCCTTCCATAATTGCTGCTCAGTGAGTGGTCCTGAAAGCTCCCGTAACAGTAGCAAAAATAAAGAATGCTGTTGCCTCTCTCTCTCCCCCCACAAGTCTCCAGCAGTGAAGGGATGCCTATAGACTTCTATCAGCATTTTCCAGACTTCTGTCAGCTTTTTCCAGACTTAGTAGTGCCTGTGTTTTCTCCAGAGCCCACCAGCATTCCCTGCTCCCCACTTAGATAATAAAGGCTATAATCACAGTCCTCCCCAAGGAGGGGAAGGACCCCTCTTCACTGGCAAGCTGTAGGCTCATTGTCCTGAATAATGTGGACACCAAAGTAATGGTGTAAACTTTGGATTCTAGAGTCAACTCACTGCGCCCATTACTGGTTCGCCCCTTCCCTAGGTGGGATTTGTAGAAGGGTGTCTGAGCTCAGATTGCATAGGACTCTCCTCTCTATCATGCTGGTAGATTGCAAAACCCCACTACCACTGCTGCAGTGGCCATTGACTTTGAAAGGCTGTTGAATTGATGAAGTGTAGATACCTGCATGCAGTCCTGGGGAGAATAGGTTTCGGCCCTCTTTTCAGGGGATGGATCAAAACCCTGTACACATAGCCAACAGCTCAAACCCTGACAAATTCTATGCTTTCTCCTCCCTTTTCCTTGCACAGAGGCACCCTCCAAGGCACCACCTCCAGTATGCTATTTGTATTGGCAATTGAGACTCTGAGCAATTGAGTCTTTGGCATCTGCCATAAAGCTGCACCCGCAGTAGAAGGCATCAAAGTGTGACAAATAGACCACTGCATACTGTTACATGTAGGTGATTGTTTTCATCTTGTTTAAAGATGCCCCCCTCCCTGGAGTATTCCCACACTTCTAAAATTCAAGAAGTGCTCGGCTCAACAGTTCATGCAGTGCAAAATAACTCCAAAACTTTGGAATAAGATTAAAACATTTACTGAATAAAATCACAGCAGAGAAGCTGTCCTGCCGCCACCAACATTTCACACAAGTTCGTGCTTTATCAAGGCATTACACATTACACAGTCACTGTTGCTTACTTAAATACAATTTCAAAAGGACATATTTCCTTCTCATTGGTTGACTTCTACGGTGATGTAGGTATATCCGACATATCAAGAGGGGGAGAGGGGAAGGGAAATGGGAGAAACTAAAATACACAATATCATAACATGGTAAATAGTGCAGAAGTTAATATATACAACTTATATTTACGTATACATTGTTCATAATTATTTACCTCTTTTTTACAAAAAGATACCAATGAAAAACATTCAATTATCCCCAGACCAGTCCAAGCTCTGAATATGGATTGCCAGAACACCTCCCTTTCTAATAGGACATTTATCCAAGTCACCACCCCTAGGACCCAGAACTATTTTTTCAATCCCCATAAAGCTGCATTTATGATTCTTGTTGCTTTTTTGCATAAGTATAGCAAGGGCATTACCATGATCTCTATTGATCTCCCCTCCTTGATATGTCGGATATACCTACATCACTATAGAAGTCAACCAATGAGAAGGCAATGTGTCATTTTGAAGCTGTGTTTAAGTAAGCAGTAGTAATTGGGTTCTGTGTAATGCCTTAATAATGCACAAACTTGTTTAAAAAACATTGGTGGTGGCAGCAGGGCTCCATTGCTGTGATTATATTCAATAAATGTTTTAATCTTATTCCAAAGTTTTGGAGTCATTTTGCACTGCGCGAACTGTTGAGCCAAGCTCTTTTTGAATTTTACATGTGACAAGATACACTGTTGGCTCCAGGATTTGAACCTGTGCTCCCTTTTGAAGGAGAATTATTCCCACACTTCTCCATCTTCTAAAAACATGTCATGGTATATTGGGCCCAAAAATCAATCTCAGTAAAACTGAGGTTCTCCTGCTGAATTCTTCCTGTACATCTGCCTCATAATCTAATGGTCCCTTAATGGTATGAAACACTTGTGGATTCAGGTTCATCCGTATCTGGCAGGCATGATATCAGATAACTTGTCCCCTTTGCTCAAAAAAAAAGGGAAGAATGTGACAGATAGAAGCTTCTGCACTATTCGTTAGTCAGGAAGTTCTCTGCACATGAAATGATTTAGGCCCCTAAAATACTACACTGTCTGGCACATCTGGCAGTAGACATTCCCTCCAGCTGGTTCTCAAAGATGGACAAGTTAGTTAGTGACTTCCTCTAGGAAGGGAAAGACTTGTGTTATAGCAGGGTGAAGTGCAGCACTCACTGAAGCAAAGACAGCTGTGACCTGGCATGGTTTTATACTTATTATGTGGCATTTTGTGGTGCACAAACACTGGAATGGCTACCCCCCAGCATCCGCCCCACAATTAGTGGGGGTCGAAAAAGGAGCTGCTTTCTGAAGCTTATCCCTCTGTTCTCTTATACTCACCTCTACTCAAACTTATGAGGGCCAGCCTCAATCTACACCCCTTTGTCATGTTGTAGAACAGATAAGCCTGGTTACAAACCTCCCTGACTTCCAACGAGTTTGTCCCCCTTTGGCATAACATGCTGATATGCCATGATACTCCTACGATACACATGAAAACATGGGAGGCAGAGGGTATGGTTAGCCTGTAGGACTTTATGCAGCCTACCACCACACATCGGGATTCTTTTAAGAACCTCAAGACTCATTAAAAATTGCTGGGTACTGATTTCTGGAAAAATCTCCAGATTGCCAGTGTACCGAACACCTTACTAAAGCAAATGCCGACTCAGAACCCACTTACTTCACCTCATTCTGTAAGAACATGGCTTGTACTGTGCAGAGGGACAGCAGCTAGAATTTACAAAATAATCCTTGAATCCCTGTCTATCCCCTCTGACAAGGCCAGACACAATGGGAGCAGGTATTGGGCCTTGCTGTATCTGAGAACCAGTGGTCCTAAGCCCACAAAGATAGCCCAGATACTAAACTGCTATTTATTTTATTTATTTTAAAGTTTCACCAGGAAGGCATACTGAGCAGGATAGCTCATTTCCAGATGCATCCTTGGGGGATGGGAGCAAGGGAAAGAAAACAGAGTATGACAGTAATAATATATACAGCATAGGGAACAATTTGCATAATTTACAATAACTACAATATGTACATTATTTGGGGATTTAGATAAGACAGCCACATACATGGTTATGGCTATAGTAAATGTGCTGACTCAACATGGGACAGCAGAATGAATATGTATTGGGTACAGTACAACAAATAGGTATGAATTATGGTACAAATAACATTATGAAAGTAACTATCTAGACTGAACTAATGGCAAAAGTAGAGGTAGAGTTAGAATACTGAGATAGAACTAGTAACAGGAGAGGTGGAACAGCAGCATATATTGTAGGGATGGAGAAAAATTGCTGACCAATTGGAAAAAGAGTGAACCCAAAATAATATAGACAATAGAATAGTTCTGGCCCATGTGGAGGAAGACCTGCTTAGAAAAGTTCTGGGAGTGTCATGTGGTGAGGTTTGATTACTAGTGGGAGATGGGTGGAAAAAGCTGGGAAGCTAGAATAAGGGGCAGGAACAGGCAGGGGAGGTATAATTACATAGTAGGGGAGGATAGGGCGGAGAGGGGGCATTACATATCTTGGGAGGGAGGGTGTTTCACAACTTTGGACAATGATATGAGAAGGCCACTTGATCTGCAGGGGTTGACCTATGGGGGAGAGACAGAGATCTGTGATTGGTGTTATGGAGGGAGTAGAGGGGCAGGGTTGGGGTTGTTAGGGAAGGGATGAGGTAGGAGAACAGTGATCTGAATCAGTATTTGGTGATAAAGGTAGCCAGATGGAAGAGGCACCTGGATTCAAGGGATGGGAGAGAGAGGACATTGTAAAAATCACAGTGGTGGGTCTGAGGGTGGCAGGATAGAGTGAAATGACAGACGGAGTGAAAGAGGGTGTCCAGTCTGGCCAGGGTAGACTTGGGAGTGGCACTATAGACTATATTGGCATAGTCAAATGTGGAAGGATCATCTTCTGAATAATTGCCCAGTGAGCTGGCCATGGAATGCAATCACTATGTCTAAATAATACCCCCAGTCTGGGGTGCAACTTCTTTGGGATTACATTCACTTGAACAGAGAAGTCCAGGTGCTGGTCTAGGAGAACCCCCAGGTATCAAAAAGAGGTGATTCTCTCTAGAGAAATCCCACTCAAGGTGTGGAAGATAATGGGTAGGCTGGGTCTAGAGATTTTCTGCCTAGTGCCAAAGGTCATAGAGGCAGTCTTTTTGGTGCTGAGGAAGAGCTGGTTGTAGTGGAACCAATGCAGAACCTTGCTGAAGTCCTGCTGTAGTCTACAGCCCACATTTAATTTGGAAGCACAGAGGTGTATAGAATGGTGTTGTCCACATACATGTGTATTTGTGCTGAAGAGCAGATTGTTGGCAGCTTGTTCAAAAAGATTGAGAAAAGGATTGGGCTGAGTACTGAGCCCTGTGGGACTCCAGTAGTGATGGGGAGGAGGGGAGATGGAACAGCCAATACGGACTGATTGCAACCTATTTTCTAAGTAGGAACAAAACCAGGTGGTGGCTGATATGGATAAAATGGTGGCTGATAGTTTGTGAAGGAGGAGGGAGTTCGATACAGTGTCAAAAGCCTTAGCTAGGTCAACAAATATTGCACAGGTAATCTGCCCTGATCCATGCTGTATGGAGTCAGTGAGCCGAATGAGGGAGGTGGTGGTGGTGGTAGAGGGGAACTTACAAAAGCAAGACTGGAAAGGTGTGAAAAAGGAGGAGTGGAGGTATGGGGAGAGTTATGAAAGAACAATGTGCTCCTGGAGTTTTGCTAGGATGGGGAGTAGGGAGATTGGGCAGTAGTTGCCAGGGTTGGTGGGATCACCACCTTTCAGGAGAAGGATGACATCATGAGTTTCCAAGTTGAGAGAACAGAAGCAAGAGAGAGAAAGATAGGCTTAAGAGAGCAGCCAGGCCGGCCCGCTGGCGCAGCGGTTGGATTTCCGCTTGCATGACGCGGCGGCCCGAGTTGGGAACGGATTCGCCCGGAGGCCGGCGGGGAGAAGGATCGAGCGTCTCACGACTGCTCTCCTGATCCGGGGGGAGGGTGTGGTGAGTCGCCGATGCACGGGGGACTCCTGGTGGAGACCGGGAGAACCCCAAGCACTCGGGACCTAACGTCAGATGGGGGCGGGACGGACACTGGCGTCATTGCACGCTCCGCCCTAGGGGGAAAACACCACCTACCTCCGACGCCTCTATGATGCCCGTCCCTCAGGCTGCAATGGGCTCCTCCATAAATAAAGAGCATGGCTCCCAGCCTATTACGACGTCCGTGGCACCCTAAGGGCCGAGGGTGCCACGGCCCCGCCTTGGGGGGCCAGCCATGGGGTACTGGGAGCACGGCTCATGAGGGAGGAATGCCGCAGCAGGGGGGATCCGTGACCGGGGCGGAAACCTGGCGTGGAGGAGGTCCAAAAAAAAAAAAAAAAATTAAGAGAGCAGCCAGAGGGTAGGAGATCGAGGTGTGGAAAGGTAGAGGTGTTTGGAATCAAGCCCCCTCAGGGTTTGTCCCCTTGCAGGGGTTTAGGGCTAGGAGAGCTTTCAGGGTACATCTGGGGAGACAGGTGAGAAGGAGAAAGTGGGAACTGTGTTAGGGTTTTGGAGGGGCGTGATAACTGGTGGTGGTGGAGGTAGAGGTGGGGATCTTATTCAGAACAAGATCTTGCACTTCTGGTATCATAGCCCTGCCCAATTCAAACTGCTTGGGCTTATGGGCCACGACATCTGCTGGAGATGCCAGCAACTTGGGGCAGACCTAATGCATATCCTCTGGTCTTGCAGCAAAATAGAGAGTTTCTGGAACCAGATCCAAAGATGTTGTAGTACTACTGGATCCAGTTATTCTTTTCCCCTCTTTCTGCATCTACTAGGCATCCCCAACAAGTCTTTTTCCATTCTGAGCACTCAGTTACTTTGGCTTTAGCTGTGGGTTTAGAAGCCAAAATGCTGCTATTACAAAGGTGAAAGATGGCTGATAATTTATCTTTATCTCAGTGTCTCTCAGCAATTAGAAATCTGGCCAATATGGCCAGACTCTCCCACTTTGCCAGAACAAATGCAGCTATCTACCACATCATCTGGACCTCTTTCCTGGCATCCATCTACTCTGTGGCCGACTGTGATAGGCAGAAAACTGCTTGCTAATTAGCCAAGTGACAGGTCACACAGAATAATCCCCTACCCCTCTACCATGTTCTCCCTTCCACATTGTATTCCAGAACTCCTGCTTCAATCACCCAGTCTTTCTAGTCATGTACGATGATGATTGTACTTGTAATAATAACCTTATGAAAACTACTCCACTGCCGGTGCTATACTTATTTTGTACTTAGCTATATGCATTGCCTCTGTTTAAATATAGAACTATTATCTGTTGCATATGTGATTGATAGAGTTACTGTTGCAATAGGATCAAAGTCAAACTGAAGGAATGGACTCACCCCTTGTTGTAGAGAGCACACAAACAAAACTGGTTCAAAAGTGTATCCCTTCTTTTTTCATTGCTGGTGGATAAGAATAAAACAGCATGCAGGTGAGCAGAATAGCAGGCGTCAAGGTGTTTGTCTACCTAACATTTTGCCCCAGCCAATCAGGGTCTTTGTGGCTCTATAGCAAGGGGTGAGTGCCTTCCTTCAGTTTGACTTTGAAGTTGTTCATTTGGAGCTGGCACTACCCCCCCAGTGTTCACCTATACCTGCGTACTGTTGTAATAGGATACATTTAACACATTTAATAAAAATAATTAACTGCAAAACAAAAAAAAGAAATTCTAATTTTGGTGAAATTTCACAAACTGTTTGCAGAAATTTCTTGAACAAATATCATAAAATCACATGAATTCTACTGGCAGAAGTTTAATTTCCCTCAGTCCTAAATATTAGTTTAAGGCTGTGCACAGTTCTTTAACAATCATCAGAATAGGCAGATGGGATCTTGGTCTATCATTTCATCTGAGAGATGCGTAGCAACCTTAAAAACGTAGAAATATAGAAATATACAATGTGACTGCAGATGAAGGCCACTGGACCCATTTAGTCTGCCCATTGTTTTAGTTTTAATGCTGCAAACCTCACCTGATCTTTGGCACCATCTCTACCCCTTCCCTTCACTTTCCTTACCCTCCCCCCCTTCCCTTCCCTTCCCCTCCCTTGCAGTCCCCCCTTTCTTCCTTACCAATAGAATTCCTTTGTGTCTATCACAGGTATTTTTTTAACCCCTCCACTGTTTTCACCACCACTACCGCCACCAGAAGGCTGTTCAAGAGATCCATCGCTTTCTGTGAAGAAGTGCATCCTCATATCCCTCCTAAAATTACCCCTCCAGCTTCATAGAATGCATTCTTATTCAAGAGCACCTTTTTTTCTGAAAAATACTCCTCTTCTGTACTCTGTTTGCACCCATTAGGTATTTAAAGGTCTCTGTTATATCCACCCTTTCACGTCTGTCCTCCAGGGTGTACATGTTAGCTCCCTTAGCCCCTGCTTGTAAGGCTTACGATACAGACCCTGCACCATTTTGATGTCCCTCTGCTGGACCACCTCCACTTTGTCTATGTCCTTCCCAAGGTGTGGTCACCAGAACTGGACACTGTATTCATGGTGTAGTCTCATCAGTGATCTATACAGGGGCACCACCACCTTCCTCTTCCTACTGGTGATACCCCTTCCTATTCATCCCAGCATCCCACTTGCCTTTCCAATTGCCTTGTCAAACTGCCTGGCCACCTTTCAGTTATCCAATACGATAACCCCTAGATCTCATTCCTGCTTTGTCTTCATCAGTATTGTTCCACCCATTTTGTACTCTATGCTCCTAGATTATTACATCCTAAGAGTATTATCTTGCACTTTTTTACACTGAAACCTAGCTGCCAAACCCAGCTGCTATTTCCTTGACCACTTCTCCAGTCTTTTCAGACCCCTCTCCATCCTTTCCAGCCCCTCGGAGTGTCTACTCTGTTGCCGATCTTGGTGTCATCGGCAAAGACACAGACCTTTCTTCTAGTTCCTCTGCTATGTCACTTATGAAGACATTGAAGAGGACCAGACCCAGTGCTGATCCCTGTGGTACCCTGCTGGTCACCCTTCCTTCCTTAGTGCAAACTTCATTTATCACTACTGTCTGTGTCCTGTCCAGGTTTTTTAATCAATCAATCAATCAAGTCTTTATTTAACCAGGTGTTCATCATTGAGCAGACGCTCATTTGCAAGATGGACCTGGGTGGAGCATGAACAATTGTATATACAGGTCAACACAGGTATTTACAAGGCAATACAGATAATACTGTTTACAGAGAGGAAGAAAAAAAAGTTCATATGTACATAGAATTATACAGATATTGTACAGATTACAGGGTATTTACATACATAGAAGTGTCTATAGGAAGACAAAGCAGGTTATCTAAGGTTGCAGGAGGAAGTAATGGAAGAAAAATATATACACCAGGTAGAGGCGGGGTGGGGGGAGGGAGGGAGGGAGGGGAAAAGGCTAGGAGGGCAGCGGTTCATAGAGAGGAGTTGGTAAAATTGGATGTAGAGAAGGTGGATGGAGAAAAGGAGTATGTGTGAGCCCCGGGATTGAATGCTATAAAGTACAGGGCATGGTAGGATGTTACAACCCAGGGGTAGTGAGCTCCTATCTGAGGTTGGGAAAGGAAGGATAAGGGGATGGACGGGCCTAGTGTTGATAAGACAGGGGGATAAGAAAGAGAACAATTAGGCTTGTGAGGAGCAAGCTGGGGGGTCATTTCAAATTGGGTCTAGGCGTGGCTATATACCAGTGCAGATACCGGTTCTGGGTCTGAGTGGGTGAGGCAGTTACATACGTCTCTGATTATATGGAAATAAAGTGTCTTGAAGGTATTTATACCGATTAGAGTGCTGAATTTGAGTTTTTTTTGTAGATCATTCCATAAGGTAGGTAGGTAGCACAAAGCTTATGGCTGCCCTGCCAAAGCAAGATTTTGCTTTGGGTACTTTAAGTGTAATAGCTGAGTAACTTCTTAACACGTATTTCCCAATTATACTCAAGGGAAGACAGCAGGAGATATAGTAAGGCAGCTTATTAGAGATGGCTTTATAGTTGCAGAGAGCAGCGTTTCTGTGGTGCCTGAACTTTAGTGATGTCCACCCCACTGCCGCATATAGGGTGCAGTGATGCGTGTCAAAAGGAAGTCCCGTTATAAACCTCAGTGCTCGATGGTAGAGTGTGTCCAGTTTAGCCATGTAAGAGTTGGGGCATTGGCTGTAGAAGAAATCAGCGTAATCAACCAATGATAGGAAAGTGGATTGGACCAGTTGTTTCTTGGCATCTCTGGTGTGAAATTGGTTGATTCAAAAAAACAGGCCAAGCCTTTGCCAAAGTCGTTTTAGCAAGTCCTTGATATGTTCAATGAAGGAGAGTCTTTGGTCTTTCCAAACTCCCAGATACTTGAATTTTGTAACAAATTCTATTTTTTCACCTAGAACTGTGGTAATTTGGGGAACTGTCCCACTGGGCACAGGGTTAACTGTACGGATGAAAGGGGAGAGGACCATCGCTTTAGTTTTTTTGGTGTTAAGGAGTAGCTTTTTTTGGAGGAGTTGGTTTTGCAAAAGGTTGAATTCTGACTGAAGGTCATTGCAGGCAGCTTCAGGTATTTGGCAACTCATGTAGAGAACTGTATCATCTGCAAACAGATGGATGTTGGCTTCTTTTATACAGTAGTCGATGTTATTAATGTAGATTGCAAAAAGTAAGGGCCCTAATATAGAACCTTGAGGTACCCCTCTTTGCAGAGTTTTTAAGGGGGAGAGGCCTCCCTCGGCTTTAACTTGTTTAAGGTGCCCTGTAAGATAGTCAGTAGACCAGCACAGAGAGGAGTGGTCCACACCTATGGTTTGAAGGGAAGAGAGGAGCAGACTATGGTCGACGGTGTCGAAAGCCTTGCTTAGATCAAGGAAAACGGCACAAATAAAGTTTTTGCTCTCAAAATTACACTGCCAGTCATTAGTAACTTTGTTGAGGGCTGAGATAGTGCTATGTTTAGCTCTGAATCCGGACTGCATAGGGTTTAGCAGTTCCCTAGACTCAAGGTGAGTCCTCAGCTGTGCATTTACAATTTTCTCTAGGAGCCTGGACAGGACTGGAAGGAGAGAAATTGGCCTGTAGTTATTGAGATCGCCAGGGTCACCTGATTTGAACAGTGGTATGACATGTGCTGTCTTCCATACAGGTGGTAAGGTGCTCTGAGACAGGGATAAGTTAAAAAGGTGAGTGACGGGTATTGCAGGTACGTGGTAGGCAATTTTTAGGAAGTAAAGGTCAAGGGTTTTACCCAGGTTACTATCTTAGTACTCATCCTTAAGCCCTCCAACTTGATTACCAGTCTCCTATGGTGTAAATATTGCAAACCTTGCTGAAGTCCAGGTAGGTCTCATCCACTACCCCACCCCAATCCAACTTCTTGGTCACTCAGTCAAAGATGTCCTTGGCATAACCTTCCCTGTTTGAATCCATGCTGCCTTGGATCCTGTAATCGATTTGATACAAGATATACCACTATGCTTTCTTTGAGTAGTTTGTACTTCAACTTATCCACCACTCATGTCAGGCTGGCAGGCCAATAGTTGCCCGCCTCCTCCTTGCTGCCACTTTTGTGAAGTGGGACTACCCCTGTCCTTCTCCATTCCCTTGGTACCATGCCAGTCTCCAGTGATTTGTTAAATAGGTTTGTCAGAGGTGTATCCAGTACCTTTCTGAGGTACTTCAGCACCCTTGGATGTACCCAGTCTGGCCCCATGGCCTCCTCTACCTTCAAGTTAGCCAGTGCCTTTTGGACTTCCTCCTTAGAAAATGTACTGGTGTCCACTTCTCTCCCTCAAATGTACTTGTTGCTTTTTTGAGCTCCCTCCCCCTTCCCTTCTACTGTGAATACAGAATAGAAGTATTTATTCAAGACTGCCTTTTATTGATCCCCATTCATACAATCACCCCTTCCCTAGTTAACTGCAGAATCCCTCCCTTTGTCTTCCTTTTCTTGCTCACATACCTGAAAAATGTCTTGTCCCTTGTGATAGCCCCTGAACTATTCTTTCCTCAGTCTGCACCTTTGAGCTCCTTACAGCTTTACTTGTCTCCTTTTGTTTTATCAGCTACAGCTCCCTATCCTCCTTCCTCTTGGTCTCCTTATAGCTTCTGAATGCTATTCCTTAACCTTTACTTTTTCTCCCACCTCTTTGGAGAACAACACTGGTGTCCTCTTTCTTTTACTTTTGCTTACTTGTTGGACACATAGGTTTGTTGCCTTCACTATCCCCTTTTTAGATTGGCCAGCTTATCCTCCACCCCACTCAGGACCTCACCCCCACCAGGTTATTCCTGTGGCATTCCATCAACTTCAAGAAATCGACCCTTCCAAAGTCCAGGACTCTCATCATCATGTGGTTGGATTCTGCAGCAGATCTTATGTGGAACCCTATGTACAATGATCAGTGAGCACTGGTCACTGATGACTTCCTACCAAGACATCATCAAGCCTATCCCCATTTGTAAGCACCAGATCCAGTACTGCCCCATCACAAGGAGGTTCACTGACCAGCTGCTTGAAGAATGCCCCTTGCAGAGATTCCAGGATGTCCCTACTCCTAACTGAAGCTACAGCAAGAAGGCTTCAGTCTACATCTGGTGTGTTGAAGTTCTCCACCAGCTACACCTCCCCTTTGTTAGTCATCTTGCTAATTGCTTTTCAAATATCTCTGTCTAGGTCCTCCCCCTGTGCCTCCCTTTGTCTCCCCTTGTGCCTCTTTGTTTTAGCAGTGTTAGGACCCCCTGACTGATTGTAACCAATTGTGTCACTGGATGGAACACTTTTAATCACAAATCTGAGGGGGGCTGCGTAAAGACTAGGTAGAGACAACAATGCAAGAGACTGTGAAGGATGACACATGGATCTTCAGGCAGTTCAAGTCCTGGATGGTTCTTGCTGAAGCACGAGTGTGAATGTGGTAATCTAATTCAGCAAGCTTGGGATTTTTAAGTATGTTAGTCACTCAGCCACTGGGCTTGAGCTCAGGGAAGTGCTTCTGGTACAGACCACAAAATGGGGTATCCCCTAATAAACCAGAAACAGCTTGAAACCTTGTAGGTCTCCTGGCCTAAGGAAGAAGACGACTCCTGGTGTCACTGGTGTGACACTGAAAGTGAAGCACCTGGTCAAGGGCAGGTGTTGAAGCCTAGTTATGCATGAGGAGGATCCATAAGTGGAGTTGCAGTGCAGTGCATTGAGTAGGGAAATGGGCAGAGTAGGTGGGCCATATGGTACTTATCTGCCAACAGATTCTATGTTTCTATGTTTCTTTGAGTTGTCAACTGCAAAGACCTTTTGGGCTGAAGAGCAGGTGAAGATCTGGTTGAGGGAAAGATGCTGGGTGTAAACAATCTGCCGGACAATCTTGGGTAGGCCCCTGAAACCCTTACCACCCCACTGCTGCAGCTTCAGAACCTAGCAATCTTTGGTGTGACCTCTGGCTAGGTCACTGGAACAGAAGCCATCTCTGGACAGGATGATTACAAGCATGGTGATCCTCAGTGCAGCCTCTGGCATGGGCCACTGGTACTTATTCCACCTCAGAGAACAAAGCACAGAGCCTGGCAATCCTTGATGACACCTCTCTGTCAAGCCACTGGTACTACTGCCACTTCTAGGGAAGAGCAAAAAGCCTGGCAATCCTCAGTGAGGGCTCAGAATAGGCCACTGGTATTATTGCACCTCTTGACAGCATCTATGAGGGAGACTTAGCAAGGTGACATTGAGTTTACTGGATGACAGAAGTCATCAAGCTAGAGTCAGGGCAACTCCTAAGCTGACTCACTTTGGTGGGCCCTACCTAACAGCTGACTACCACTTATAATCAACTACTCAAGCCAGGGGTGTCATGGCGAAGACTTGGAATCAGGGGAGGTCATTGGAGGTTGGTGCAGGTGATGTTGGGCTTTCTGGGGACCCTCCCTAGGTCAAAGCAGAGGCACTAGAGAAGCTCTTGGCAGCATGTGCAGGAACTGCTGGAAGATAACAAAAATAAAAAAAAACTGAAAGGCAACCCCCCCTTTATAATTAAGAGCCCCACCACTTGAACTGTGTTGGCCCCTATGCTGACTCACTTTCAAAGGTCATCGCTACCAAGTGTTTCATGCTATGACTGGCCCCAGACATCTTAAAGGGAAAAAGCAGCAGGATGAAATCTGCTGGATAAGGAGATGGTGGAGACACTTTCTGGAGCTGGGTTAGAGGTAAAGATTTGACTCCTCTGTGGTCCCACAGGTGGATATGGCACAGTAAAAAAGGTTGCTTTTAGGCCTGATGTTGTTCTTTTTACAACCTAGATAGGTACACTTGTAGCACCCTCCCCCCAAATTTGGGACTTACCTTATGCCTGTCTTACTCCCATAGCTCCTATTCTGAGAAGTGACTCCCGATGCCCGCCAGGTCCCCGTTTGTGTCCCCATTTTCACCGCCGCAGCCCAAGTGCCAAAATGCGCCAGTGGCACTTAAAGTTTCCATCTGGCCCTTGCTCCTTTTTTTTTTGCACTTTCCTGGTGGGGGCCAGAGGAGTTAGAGTAGCTGCAAAGCTGCCAGCTGTTTTCCTTCCTCCTATGGCCAGTTGGCAGTACTGTGCATGTGCTAAAAAGCACTTGATCTCCTGACCGCTAGCTCTGCAGTCTAGTGGGTGGTAGTTTGCTGGTCTCTGTCCCTGCTTTGGGCACTGTGGGACCAGTAACCTAAGCCAGGGCCATGAAAGCCCTCTTTCTATTTTAAATAAAGAGCGCCATGAAGAGCTGTGATGGGGGGCTCATGAATATTATTGAGGAGAGCCCAGGTCCCTTATAAATATTAATGAGTGCTCTGTCTGCTATGGGGGATTGGCTGTTCAGTGGCTGCTGTAGAGACAAAAGGTGAATATAAGTAAAATTTAAAACAGCAGCTGCCATGGACACTTCAGGGGCCAATGTGTGAGGGGAAAATAATTAAAAATAAAATAAATACACTGGCTGCACCACAGGACAATGTTGGCACTCAGAAAATCTGCCTGTCTGTTGCCTGGAGGCACTTAATTACGGCAGCAGTGATAGACCAGTGACTGAACAAAATTGTTAAAGGTGGACAGTGATCAAGAGGGTGCAAAAGAGACTATTGGACTGTGGGGCAAGAAAATAAAATAACTAATTACTCTGACTGCACCAGGACTTTCATTTGGGGACTGTGCTAACTCTGCCAAGGGACTGTGTTTTGGCAGCCATTTCAATGCAGCAACAGCCAATCAGAAGGCCAGGATTTCCAGCCAGGATTAATGGGACTTTTGCCAGAGCTCATAGGAAAAAGCAAAAAGCTTATGGGGAAGCTGCAGGGACCAAATTCAGGTGCCAAAACAGGGAGCCTATAGTGCATTGAGAGGAGTTAATGAATATTCATTTCCTGGACTAACAGCCAATTGTGATGGGAGCAGCAAATAGCTTCAACCAACAGGGTGCCTCAGAAGGACTCTATAAAAGACTGTGTTTTTTGGCTGTGTGAGCAGTTAGAGTAGGAACTGCCCACAGGGGTGGGGGCTCAACTCAGGCCCTTTGCTCCAGAATAGGTCTAGTGATTCAGTGCAAGCCCCTCCACTGGAGAGGGAGCTTTCTTCTGCCAGAGAGACAAAACTGGCTGCAGGCAACAGAAGTTGCTTGTCTGGGGGTTACCAGAGATTGTCCTCCAGGGCTGTCCACACCTTTCCACTCTTCTGGAAAAATGTGGGTAACCAGATTTCCCAGCTGTGAGAGGGCTGAATGGAGGTCCTACCTCAGCAGTGTGAGTGCTGACACAAGTCTGAAACCTCAGGGAAGAGAAAGCTATTTCTGCAATGTCACCTGAGTGAGTAAATTTGTGTCTAATAAGTACACATTTGAGAAAGTCTGCAAGGGGCAGAGAAGCCCAGCAAGTTCAGGGTGTGACTGTCTGTCTGCACCCAAGTTTAACCAAGACCATAAAAGGGTGGACACCTGCTTAGCGACCAGAGAAGGGTCTAGTGTGAAGTTATATAAATGTGTCTGATTTAAGTAGTGCCACAGGACAGGATGGAGAGTTCCCTGACCACGTGGAATTTCTTTGGATAGTGCCTGGTGGGCCTGTAACTGTCTGTATGTCCAGTTAGGTGCTGCAAACACCAATGAGAGCCACAAGAGGCTGTGTGCATCTGTGAGCCTGAGAGAGAGATGCTGAAAACTGTTTTACTACCAAGTAACGTGCTGTGAGCCTAGTGAGTTACAGAATTCAACTGCCTTCCAGTAATATGTGTCTGAATCTGAAAAAGGTCTACAGTGCCAGCTTTGTCAGCAAGTAAAGTGATAAAATGGAGTGAGCCATGCTTCAAGCTCAGTCAAGAGTCAAGTTGTTTCGAATGGTAGTGAGCTGTGCCTCAAGTTCCATTCCAGTGAAAGTCTCAAGTGGGGGAAGCCGAGTTTTAATGTGCCTGGTGTTATGCAACAGATACATCTAAGCTCCTAGTTGTTTTTGCAAGGACTGTGATAGTTTGGGTCACCCTGGCCTCAGGGAAGCCACCCATGCCAAAAAGACTATGTCATGCGAACTGCTTTGGGAGCCATTGCCTGAGCTCTAGTTGCACACCCTGTGCAGGAGTGTGGGTGCTTGCCCCTAAAATCATTGGGAATGCACCATAGTTCTACGTTCTAGCCAATCGGAAAAGGGTCTATGTCTGCTACATGGGGCACATAGAAATGGAACTGTAAATACTTATTGCACCTTCCAAGAATATGTATGTGCTATTGTAATAAATGTGCTGAATGCAACATGTTCATTAGATTAGGTCTGGGACACAGCCTAGTAGTGTGCCACCTTGGTGCTGTCATATGTGTTTCCCCATAGCCTAGACGTGGGGTCTGAGCTGTGCTGGCCCAGGTCCCAGCCTGATCTATCCAGTAAAGTGAATCCAGCCTAGAATGGAGGCGTTGTTCAAATAAATAAAGAGTTTTATATCTGCAAATGCTGCAGCATCCTGTAGCCAGTTAGGAGGTTCCTGGCTGCAAGCCTTTGCCCATCTCCTTGTTTACAAAATCAGAGTTTCTGCCTGTGGTAATCACCTACAATTTCTGCTACAACCTGTTTGTGACTACTTGGCTGTGACTTTTGATCTGTGAGTATACAGGGCAATACCCTGCCACAAAGCAAAAATGGAATGTATATAGCTAAGTGTTTAAATGGACTAGGCCATCTGGCCATGGATACAATAGCTTTACGTTTCCTAGTGTGTTGCATATGTTAATTTGTTTGCCTTCTTTAAGGGCATCAACTAGCCAGCCAATGTACAGCTGATCCGAACATCAGGCCTGTACCTTAAGAACTTTAGTTACTGGTTACCCAGGATTGTGTGGGATTGTGGGGGGTCTTACACTAGATGGGAAACTGGTACCAGTGTGGGCACTAAAGATGAATGTAAAGGCTAATATAGCATCTAGCTAGATAGTCAGAGACCTGATTATATCAGAGAGTGGTAGGAAAAATGTGATTGACATCTAATCTAAAATGCAAAATGTTAATTCAAACCAAACCTAATCAAAACCACTCTACCTCAACTGTGAATAGCATAACATATATTCCTGCTTCACTCATCCTAACCCTCCCCATATAAATAAACTTTTTATAGTTTCTGCATAACCTTGTCTCATGAACATATTATTACTGTCAAGTCATTAAATGCAAAAGTGTTGAAATTGGGGTTTTATCTGTTGGGTCCTGCTTGGGTTGTCTGTATGGTATTGTGCGTGGAAGTAGCTTCACGGAGGGCTGCATTAGCTAAAGTTAAACCCACTTAGGGGTGTACTCTGGGTGGAGGCACAACACAATATGTTATCCGGGAATGTACCAGTTTAAAGTTAATTTTGCGATCCCAGGCCCCTCAGCCTCGTTAGAGGCCACCAAGTCAGGGGTAGTAGCCCTTGGTATAGCACCGCCTAGGGGTTACACACTGAGTGGGTCACAGAGCAAAATTAGGCAGCACAGAGGCTAGGCACTTAAGCAATTAATGCGCTTAGGGCACTTTAGTCACATAAGGACATATGAACATATGAATCTGTCAGCAGAAACAGGCCTTACAGTCGATCAAGATAGTCTGCTCAAATGCGCAGCTAGCACCCTTATATTGCAGCTGCCCCACCCTCTTTTTCCCCCTCACCTTTAACCCCCTTGCACCCTGTCCCACGTCCATTTAAAACTGCCCACTGTGCTACAGGATATCACCTCCTTGGGTAGAGTGTTCAATTTCTCCATCACCCTCTCTGTGAAAAAATGCCTCCTCATCTCTCTCAGATATCTTCCACCCTCCAACCTGAGACCATAACCTGTGGTGTCCCTTCCTCTCCTCAGCTTAAATATCCCTTTTGTGCCCATTTTGTTAATCCCATAAACCAGCTGAGTAGATAAGGCAGTTCAGTCATTTAAAGCAGTTTGACTGAATACAGTAGTTCAGTCACAATAAGCAGTTCAGTTTGGGGCCAAATAGCTTAGAACCTAGCTAGGCACTTTTTAGCACAGTTTGATTTGCAGGGTCCTCAAGCATTTCATAACACATTTCAGTTTGTAGGAGACCCAGCATTAGTAGTACAGTTCAGTTCATAGGGAAGAGGCACAAGCACAAAGCAGGCTTAAGCAGTTGATTAATGTAATATGAGATAAGGACAGACAGACTAAAATGGATTAATGGCTAAGCAGATAAAGCAATGCTTGGGGCACCACCACGTACTTCCCTCAGTGGGCACTAAAACAGTCTGGTAGTGAAGAACCCTGAATGTTTGCTGGGCCTTTAAATAACCTTTTAGGCCTAGATGCCTTTACACTAGCCAGGAGAAATTCCACCCTTTGTTAATATTAATCAGTATTGGTGCCTCTGCTCCACTTAGGCCCCCTCTTCACTTAAGCAATAATGCCCGACAGGGTGTGTGTCGTGCTGGGAAAACGTTACACCTCAGGTGGTTGGGCATGAGGCTGCAGGCTGAGTGCATCCAATACCTGAGGTGTGACGTTATCTTAGCACAACACATACCCTGGAGGGCATTATTGCTATTATACAATGGCTTGGTGTAATACAGAATACAAAAAAATAATTTTAAAGAATGTTTTTGTTAGTGTGGAAGAATATTTTTGTTTCTTAAGAGAAGATGCAAAAAAAGAGTAACTAATGGCCATTATGGTCCTCTACATTGGTTCACAGTGCCGAGACTAGACCCGTGATGTTGTGCTGGGATAACATCATGGGTCCAGTCCCAGACTGACCAATCAGAGACCAGGATTCTTTCTTGTCATTGTATAATGATTATTAATGAGGGTTGATGGCCCAAATCTCTTTGTTCCAGTAATGGTCTGCCCCACCCCTCTACTAAATATTGATAAGAGGCCAAGTTCCCAAGTCCCGACCCCCTTCCCCTCAGTAGAGGAGGCACAAAAAACACCATGAATCAGAAAGCAATGCAATTTCTGGATAGTAATGCAGTTAATGTTCTCTCTGTGTTTCAAGAATCAACCCTGCTGGTTCTGTGTAGCTGAGAGATGGGGCATCATTCTGGCAAGCTGGCTATCCAGGTTTGTGCTCTGAGCCCAGATACCGGGAGCGAAGGCTGGCAAAGAGGGAGTTAACAGTGTCTTGTGGACGCTTCCCTCCTGGGAGGGTGGGATGTGGTGAGCTGCTCTAGTAACGGCTCCTGGTGGTGGCTCCCGGAGACATACTTGGTGGCATGGGTGACCACACACTGCTGTACATCCCCCACCCTAGGACACTGCCATAGCCGCATGCATTGCGGGTGATGGGTGAGTGCCCCAGAAAATGAGAAAATGGCCACCCACAGTGCTGGATGATGTCTGTCATGTTGAACCCATGCTACCGCCAACTGCCCAAAGTACTGCACCTGGCCCCTGATTGACATCCCGGTGTATTGTTTGCTTACTGTCCCCAGCTCCCACCTCCCAAGTTCCCTGACATGGATATGCCTGACCACTTTGGATTGTCAGCAGAGCCCCATTGGAGCCAGAGACAGGCGGGCAATGAGGGTCTGGTCCATGGCACATAGGGGGAGCCAGTTTGAAAAGCCAGAAGGAGTGCTGCTGCGGGGGCCCAGAGGAGCAAAAAAAAAAATCAACCCAGGTTGCAGCCAGATAGTAAAGGACTCAGGGTGAAGACTCCCTCCCCTTTCCACAGACAGTGCCCTGATCTGGATTTAACTAGCAGTCCCTCGCTTTCTGTTATGAGATTGAGTGCAGAAGTCTCTGTTTGGAACAGGGACTTCCTGTAAATCAATAACTCTGCCTCCACTTCCCCAGTATTTTCCTTTTGCTTGGTTAAACTAACAGGAATCCTTCCATGATGTGGGTTCACAAGCACCCTTATTTGTCTTTTCAAAATTATTTGGTTTCACCTCTCTTAGCATCTACCTCATTGAATCCCCTTCTCTCTCTCTCACACACAATAAAACTGAAGAGAGCAGACTACTCCCCCTCTCGCCCAAAGGAATTCTCCCTCTGACTGGAGCAGGACTGGTGAATTATAAAAGGAACGTTTGGCACCAAATCTACTTCCTTCTGAGCTGCTGATGGAGCTCATCTGGAATTCTTTGCACACTGGGGACTGCCAAACCACAAAGGAAAGATAAGACCTTGTCTGCTAGAGATCACTGCACTGAGGGTTCACTGGGGCTCTTATCTGGCCACAGAGACTTACTCGCTGCACAGGAGGACCCAACTACATGGTGGATTACTGCTGGGGACTGACTAAGGGTGCTGCTGAAGATCTGCTGGAGGGGAGTTACACTGACAGGGCAAAGTGACTTGCTTCAACCTTCTACACCTAAGCTGACATTACCCTCTTACCATGTTTTCTCCACCATCACTGGCCACATTCTATCCTCTGGCTGCCTGTCCAAAGCATTTTCAAGGCTGAGGGTAGTCCTGGCTACTTACTAGGGGAGTGAGTCCTTTATCCAGGAGTTCACCACATGCAGCTGTGTCAATGGCCTTAGACCTGCCAGGTGGCATGGCCTGATGCCTGGGACCACCCATGGCCAGAAAGGCTCTAAGTCTGAACTTCAAACTGAGCCAGGGGATAGACTGAGAGAGCCTGGCCTGGCTTCCTTCTCCCCTGCTGGGACAGGAATTAGCTGAGCTTGTTTGGGCCAGAGCTGTCCTCAAGCATGGCTGGAGGAGGAAGGATGAACAAAGGGAAGAAAAATGATGGCTGTCTTTTAAAATGGTGGTTTAAAACTGCTAGGTCTGTCTGCTGGGGAGGTGGTCTGTCCTATGCTTCATTGGGTCCACTTAGCTTTTCCTGGGTTACTTACTAAGTTGCCAGGTCTCCACAGCTGCCTGACCTCTAATGTCCCTAGGGATCCCCAGTTTTCTGTGGTGTCCCCAATTTCCCTGGGGCACTATGAGACAAACATACTATAAGAAACAAACAGATGAACATTTGAATTCAACATGCTGAAATGCTTCCTATCTCTTTAAACAATATGTTTCGGAGATTGCATTCTTGCAAAGGGAAAACAGAAAAAAATACTAAAATTTTAATTAGTCAGCACTACAGGAAGTGTGGTTTTTGAGCACCAACAGCATTTTAAGGGAAGTGGTTTATTGCAAAGAACGTCTGCTTTCAATAAGGTGATTTTGAAGAACAAGTACCTCTGTTCAGTTTGTAATATAACTTGTCCAGCGTGACAAAAGAAATATGAGCAGCACTAAATAAAGCATACTTTTGAGGGCATGTTGTTCTGTCTATAGCCTTTGCTCATTGCTTCTAAAAACTGATAGTTTTTTTTGCCCTAAAATTATGTGTTTAAATGGTGACTCTGCAGTAAATTTAAACTCATTGAACTGTATCCTTTACAAGTTTCAACATTCTTGTCACACAGTTCTCTCCATTCCTAGAATCTGAGAACAATTTCTGTTGATCTCTTTTTTAGTAATGTGACACAAAGAATGATGCCAAGTTAACATCCATTTTGCTAAGGGTAGTGTGCGGGGGTATCTTGAGCACCAGAAACCTGATATTAAAACTACAGCCAGGGCTGTCTTTCTGAGAAATGTCTTTCTTATTTCCACCTGTATTAGAAATGGGTAATTCCTGCTCATGGGCATGGGTAAATTGGCTGTGGGCACCAATGTGGAAGAGGTTCATATATCTGCACCAAACGCCTATGTTTACAGCAGCACTAGAGTCATAAGTCAGATATGGCATGCCAGTATATACATTCAGAGCACACATACACCCCTACTTAAAAATCACTTGTCCACAATGAGCAAAGGAAAAAAAAAAACAGAAAATTAGTGATAAAGTCATTAAAAATTTTAAAGGTATAGTGTGTGGAGAAAATCAACTGTAGATGGATGGAAATCCTTGGGGTCTTCTGGACCCAGTCCATGTGAAATAAAGACCAATTTTGCTAATCTCTTTTCTAAAGGCCTACAGCCCCAGTAGAGGCTTGCCCGAGTCCCAGTTTACAGACTTGCTTGACTAGAGCTACTGTGGTACAGACCCTATTTGGCATGTAGGCACAAAAAAGTATGTATTATACATCCCCAGGTCACACCTGGCAATGAGCCTGGGCTCAGTGTTTCTCTCCCATTACCATTTTAAAAAAAATAAAATAGTTGCCCATGAATGATGCCCACTATATGGAGTAATTATGCATAAATTTTGCTGCTATGTGATAATCACTTATATGTGGTACATCTAAGCAAAGTCACAGGCCAATAGAACTGCCAGACATGTAACCCAGTTACAGTAACTTGGGGGTGTGGCCCTCAGCTAAATTGGCCAATAGATTAACTGTCCTGGGAGGTTTGACAACCTCGGCACAGCTGGTTTTACAATTGTGTCTCATTTGATGAGAGTGAATTAGAAATCCTGTATAACATGGCACAGAGTATTTGACCATCTTTCTGCCAGTTGGATGCAAGTCTCTGAGCCTAGGACTCAACTGACAATGTCTGCATGGCAGGAAGCTCACCAGCCACTGTGCCAAGGGGTTAACTCTTACAGTGTCTTTAAAAATCATTCAGCACTAGATGTTGACACACAGATCTGGTCAGTTGCATTACAATCTGCTTCATGGACTGGGTGACATTTAACCATATAGCCAGGACACTGAATGTAAATCCCTATCTTTACAAACAGTGCTGTATGTTCCTTATGGTCACCAATGGTAGGAAATAACCAGAGATGGACAGAAGGCATCTCAATGTATTGTGTTTTCCAAAAGATGACACCTCTACTGGGGAATCACCTGTAGTACTGTACTACATTGCAGGTCAGAACTCAGTATGAACACAAGTAACCAGTGCGAATCTTGAACTTGAAACTGTTTGACCCAGAGGTGAGCATGTTACTGGCTGAGCCACACAGTGAAAATGATCCACCTGGATATATAATTAAACTAAAGTAATATTGCTGTTTATGCCACAAGTCTTAGCCAGAAATTATTTATTGAAAATTGGTAACTGGTAAAGGCACACAAAGCCTACACTCATTTTCAGGTGCTACTCAGGGGAAGGATACAGGAGCCAGATAGAAAGAGTGTCAACAGTTTTTATTCAATGTTTTACTCCTTGTAAAAGTTGCCACATAAACAGTCTTGGAGAATCAAGTAATTTATTGTATGGCTGCACTGCTTAAAATATGTCAGAACCCTGACACCATGAAGGACAGTCTCTATAATAACAAACTCTAACTAGAGCCAATGTGGCTGCAAAATGATATTATAGATAGTAGTGAAAAGGAAAGAAAACATTTAGCACAGATGAAAGATTGTGTGCCACATTTCCTGGCTGACACAAACATGTGTGTTTGTATGTGTGTATGTGGGTGGGGGGTATAGAGATTGTATGGTATCCAAATGGGCACAGATGTTTATACTAAGAAGATGTATAAAAAAAACTATTAAAACAACACAGATCCAATAGCAGAAGCATAGTTGTATGTGCTCTGAAATTTCTTTTTGAGTCCCATCACTGCCACTTGTATAATCATTCATAACATACACACAAGTGCATACTCTACCTTTTAATACTGCGCCTGCTTCTGTGGTTAAACAGAGGGCTTTATTCTCCAGAGATATAATCCCCTTACCTTTCACCAGCAATAAATTCATACTGAATCTGCCTGTGCCATGCCTGGCTAATTGGATAAACAGATGACTTTATTCTGTAGTGCTATCTGACCCTTACCATTTACCAAAACTAAATTCGTCACAGTATGGAGAACATCTACCCTGTACCTGTCCCTGTGGATGAAAAGGAGCCTTCAGTCTCCAGAGCTGTCAGTCCCTCACATCTCACCATCACTGAAAATCACATCATAGTTAGAAAAAGCCTGAGCTGTCTCCACCCACACTGTACCTATCTCTGTGGATAAACTGAGGGTTTCAGTTTCCAGTGATATCAGTCCTTCACCTTTAACCAACACTAAATCCATTATATTGTAGGGAAGCTTGCACTGTATCTGCCCATTTTGTACCTGTTTGGATAATCACAGGGCTTCGGACTCCAGAGTTGTCAGTCCCTCAACTTTCACCAATATTACATACATCATATTATGGAGAAACCTTGTACTCAGCATGTGTCAGTGGATAAACAGGGGTCTCCAGAGCTGTCAGTGATTCACTTATCAACATTACTATATTCATTACAAGATAGAGAAAGCCTGCACTGTACCTGTCCTTGTGTATGACCTGGGGGCTCAAGAGCTGTCAGTCCCTCAACTTTCATCACTGTTACATTCATTACAGTATGGAGAGCCTGCACTGTACCTGTCCCTGGGCTAAAATGAGGGTTCCAGAGCTGTTAGGCACTACCTTTCACCACTGCTACATTCATCAGTGTGGAGAATGCCTGTACTGTACCTGTCCCTGTGAATAACCAGGGGTTGCCAAAGCAGTCAGTCCCTCACATTTCACCACCACTTCATTTCATCACAGTGTGAGGAAACACTACACTGTTCCTGTATCAATGGATAAAGGGGCTCGAGAGCTGTCAGTCCTTCACTGATCAACATCACTACATTCAGCGCATGAAGTCTGTACCCACATTGTACCTATCTATATGGATAAACTGAGGTTTTCAGTTTCCAGTGATGTCAGTCCCTCACCGTTAATCCATTATATCGTAGGGAAGCTTGCACTGTATCTGCCCATTTTGTACTATGCAGGAAAGGCTTTTAATTCACCACCATTTATCGTTCATTCATTCTCGACCATTCTGTCATCCCACATCAACTTCTCCACTCATCGTAGGCTACGGGTTTCACCTAGCCATACTCATCTCTTCCCTTTGCATCCTTTGTTCTCATTCTACAGTCCATGCAGACCTTCCAAGCTTCCCTTCATCACTGAACCTTGTAGATTCATCTTGATCATCATTTGTCTATTCCAACTTCCTAGTTCCAACCTCACGACTCCTGGTACTTAATATCTCACCCATCGACTTCAAGCTGCGAGGGGTGGGGCTCCCATCATCAGAGCTCCTTTGGCTACCCGAGTGGGTTTGGAGGCACCTTCTATGCATTCTCCATTTGAACACCTCTCATTCACCTGGTCTGTTTCATAGGCTTGACTAGGCTGACTGAATGTCTCAGTGGCCATTTCTCTCCTCCTTTGCTTTTGGGCATCTAGTTGCAGAGATGCCACTTGCAACCCTCAACAGCATTCATGTTAGAAGTAAGAGTGAGAACTTCTTACAAACTGGGAATCTCTTCCTCTTCCCTCAGTCGTGACTCTAAATTGCAGTAGCTGAGTGATCATTTTACCAAAATGTCATTCAGCCTGGAGGGAAGGCAACCTAGGCCTTGGATTCCCAGAGGTTTCCTCCTCAAAGGGTTTTTTTTCTCTCCTCCATGCCAATGGTCATAATATTAGACAAGGGTTCGTGCTTTCTTAGGTTCTGTAGCTAGGTTTCTCTGTTGGATGGAGTTGGATGGTGGCCTCTCTGTTTCCTCTTTCCTTAGGAAGTCCACCCTTCTGCTTCTTGTCAGCTTTCATTTAATTCATCATCCTTGTTATCTCTCATTCCTCTCCTATCCTTCCCATCTATATCTATCACCTTCACTTCTGGCCTCAATATCTTGACCTCTTGCCTACTTCAATGCCTGTCACCCTTTTGGGTATGCTTTTTGGGCTTCTTCCTAAGTTACCTTTAGCCAAGTGAATCATTCCCATGGCACCTATAGGAGTGGAACCCTTCACTAGGGTTTCTCACCATCATACCCCTACAGGGTGGTATATCCCACAGATAGAGAAGCGAACAGCCACAATTTATCTAAGTCATACAAGCATACATCATACCAGTTGTGTAGGCACATTGAGTTGCAAGACTATGCCTGTAGTTCAGTGGACAGATCAACAAACCACTCCCCCATTAGGCCTTTAAAGGTCGCTCCTCCTGGCTAATCCAGGATTCATTTATTTTGTTGCCCCACCATCCTCCCCTCCTCCTCCAGTGGCACATCTTTCTTTCCTGTGGGCTTCTTCCTAAGCTACCTTTAGCCAAGGCAATCATTCCCATGACACCTATAGGGGTGGAACCCTTCTCTAGGGTTCCTCACCGTCGTACCCCTACAGGGTGATATATCCCATGGATATAGAGGCAAACAGCCACAATGTATTTAAGTCACACAAGTATACATCATATCAGTTGCGTAAGCACATTAAAATTATAATATAAAAGATACTTAGCATTACTCCGAAGTACTTGAGAGTCTTGGTTTTGAATTACTGGGGCTGAGTTCTGAGTTACAAACCTCTTTCAAAGAGCTATAAAAGCAGGAGGGCATGTCAAGCTGTAGCTCGACTGTCTATAATTTGGCACTGTAGTCTGCTAAATGAGACACTGAGAGCTTCAGAGCTTCAATAAGGGAAACTCTAGTATACTTGTATGCTTCTTCTTTTCAGCCATAAAAATAAGTTGAAAATAGTAAACATGTTATCCCACAAGTCTTGTTATACACACATTAAGATTAAAATGCATATACTTTTATTGTGAACCTCATTCCTTACTGGGAAACACCAACAAACAGAGAAATAAATTGTGCAGTAAACAGACTGCTGGGTGGAGGAATTGCTATAAAACTCAATTTTAATGAAGTTCATTAGCAATCTGCTGAGGTCCATTTTTTGTGTGCTAATAAAACATCTGCAGAGTTCCACCCTGAAGCCGTAAAATGGGACTGGAAAAATCAGAGTTGTGATTGGCTGATATGAATCCATCAGCCCTGCATTAGTCTTTAATTTATATGTTGCCAGAGACACCTTACCAGCACAGTAATCCTATGAATCAAGACCTTTATCAGGACTCTATTTCTGGAATTAATAGCCACCATTACAGCCACAGCCTGTACTGCTACCAAGGCTGTCAAGTAAAAATAAGAAAATAAAAAATCACAACATTTAAAAACAAAACAACAATGTTCCAGACACATCCAGGAGAGAGCCAACCTCTCATCTTCAGTTCGCTAATGCACTCAACAGCTGGCAGGGCAGAACCAGTGTTGTCTGATCCTCAGCATTGCTTTGGATCCCAGTGGTGACAGTGTTCATTCAACTAGCATCTGCACAGGAACCAGCAGCTACCATTTTGAAGTAAAAAGCTGATAGAACAAGCTTAGTTCAGCACAGTATTATAATTAAATTTTTCACAGCTCTGCAGTGTTTTTTTTTTTTACTTTTCAACTTAAGCGTTCCATCATTTGAGTTTGGTAAAAAAACAAAACTCTCTTCGGTTACTGAACATCATCATGGCAACATTGGACTTGTCCTGTCACCCTGCATATTCATACCATAACTGCAAACAAAAAACATCTATGCTACAGCACGGATGATAATGGAAATAATTTACTGAAGGTGAGGGGGTTCTCAACATAAACCACCAAATCCCCCCAAGACACTTTTTCTTAGTTCCTTCTGTAGTGCTGATTTTTTATTTGCATTCTTCATACTGTATGGGTGGCCACCTCCATCAACCACTCAGAAACAAGTTCCAATTGTCTCTGTTTTAATCCCAAGTAGTCCGATTCATCCGTGCAGCACTGAGGCTCTAAAAGATAAGCTGTTGTTTAATTTTGCAGCCAAAAATGAGACTTCCATTTATGTGGCAAATTATTTTATATCACAGCTCCGCACACCAACACAGTTGCAAAATCATCCTAAACTAAGTGGATGGACTATTTTGCTAAATATTATACTCTTGATGTAAATAAATGAAAACAGGTACATGTTTTACAGTTTCTTTTTTTTTTTTTTTATTTAACAATAAGGTACTCTCAGGGGTTATGTTAATGTTTGAGTTAATCACCCTCTGGGGGCATGTGGCACTCAGCTGTGCCTTGTGCCATATTACAGCACCCCCAGGGGGTGATTAACTAGAACATTAACATAACCCTGGTCATACCTTATTGCTTATGTGAGGAATATAGCAGTTCAATCTTCATGGTTGCCCTATCATCTTATGTTATATTGCGAACAAAGATGCCAGTTTCATGCCAATTGCAAATCTGTTTTGTCTTTTGTAGTTTGGGATGTGGACACCTGTCCATGAAGAACCAAATTGTGAACAATCAAGAGCCCTTCACATAGGCCACTGAAATACCCATAAAAAATGTTTTGAAGTAGTTTTTTTTATTTTAATCACTGTACTCTGATACACCTCTTCTTTGGATTCCCAATTGGCCTCTTTTACCAGTCAGACTCATCATACACGTCCAGAGTACCACCATCTGCTCTTTTGGAGGTCCTAAGTTAATTCTTCTTGGTCTGGTAAACCCCTATTGTGGGGGTCTGCCCATTGTCACTGCAGATGAAGCACTGTCACATCCACAGATTGATGCAGTATATGGAGTATGCCAGCTTGCTGCAGGGTCATGTAGCATGGGAAGAGCCCTAAGAGGTGTCATCCAATGTGTCTACTGGCATTTTTCTTCCCTTTTTCTTTTCCTCTATCCCTTTCCCTAACATATGCACATTTGTGGAACCAAGGGGGCTGCCAAACAGCACATGGCCACCTACCCTGACAAGTGTGCCTCCATCATGCCACTGCCAGGAACAGCTACTAGAATGATGCTACATGATCCAATCACTTGGAAGGAGAGCATCAAAAAGACACTTTCTATCCCTCCTGGCTGACATTCTCCTCTGATGTCCCAGGTGGCTTGGGACACAATCGAAGGTCACCATTTTGCCAGATTAGTCCTCCAGCACTCTGCACCATGGAGCTGACCCATCTGAGTTTAATGACTTTCTTTCCTACCTGTGTTAGAGTCTTACACGCAACCTAGAGGTGAGAGACTCAGTAGTCTACTGCCAACTCATTGAACCATTCCCCACCTTCCAGTATTCTCCTTCACAGTTTATAGTATGGATTTCTCTAGTCAGTAAGTGTCATTATTTTCAAAAAAGACCAGACCAATGAACTCAGTTTTAGCATGCACAGTACCATTGCTCATGCATACCAGCAATCTAAGTTTGAGAAACCAAAAATAATCAGCCATTGTGATTGATTGACCATCTATGGCACTCCAGACCTTACATTATGGGTTTTAGCCTACCTGATAGGTTAGTGATGCACTTGACCCTAGGATCAAATTTCTGGTATATACAGGTCCCAGAAGCCCCTGTTCTCCAGTTCAGTCTGTTCATCTGATCAGGCAACAAGCATACCAGGAGTCCCTGTTGTTCTACTTAGGAAGGTAGGCTTAATTATTTTTGATTCTAACAGATTGTATGGTTTGGTCTGCCTCATGAGGTTTTTGGGATATTGTTCCCATTTCTTTAGTCAGGGGGGATCCTCTAAAGTCTACTTTGCACAGCCCCTCCTGATGCTTCAGCAGATGGTGCTGATGTAATCTAAAAAGAAAAAGTTTGTCAGAAGTTGTTAAATTGGCCAGGTTTTGCTGGCAGGAGAGAGAGAGAGACTCTGGAATTGCCTTTTGGTTCAATAGCGTCCTCCACACTGAGTATTTAAAAGTTTTATTGACAGTTATGAAAAGGAAAAATGTTAGGTAAGCAAAGCCTATAGATTGAGTCCAGCCAGGTGATGACAACCGAGCTCGAGCGATCATGAGGTCCACTGTGCAGTGTTTGACCTGCTCTGTTATTTTTTTCTATTAGGAACCTGAAGGATTGTAAGGAATTCTGGCTTGCATGGCAAATATTTTTGGGGGGGTTTCAATGATTTGGAGTGCTTAGGGGTTCTACTGTGAGGGGTCGCGTGGCCTTCGGGCCTCAGTGCAAACAATGTGGTACTCCCCCCTTCGCTTCTTCAACTGCCATCATGCTAAGCCCTCTGCGGTGACCTCTTAGGCTCCTATTTCAAGGGAGTAGACAAGACGTCCCCTTCCTCCATATAGTGAACACCATTCTCCCTCTCCTGAGTCTGCAGCCTGTTGTGAGGAATGCCAGGCCTACACCACATGGTCTATTCTAGGCTGCAGCCTGCACACCAGCATCATCCGCATTTCAGCATATGATCTGGTGGTGGAATCTTTCCAGGCAGAACTTTCCCCCATTGAAGAAGTCAGGGGCCAACATTTTAAACAATTTGATCAAAAATGAGATATTACTCCATTTAGCAGCCCTTAGCCATGATTCTACGAGTGTCCACAGCTCTCCCTTCCCAAGTGAAGAGTGGTGGCATAGCAGGGGGTGTCTTCAGCCCCATCTAAAATTAAAAGGGGGACGTTTGCTGGTCCTAGTCACCCTCAAGGCAGGCTCCTCTCTAAAGCAGCTGGCCTAACTGGGCGTGCTTGTGGCATAACAGGGGGCATCTTCAGACATTGTTTTAAATGTGAGGATGTTTGTTTCTGGTCCTAGTCATCCTCTGGCAGGCTCCTCACTACAGTGGCAGGCCTAGTTGGGTGCATTCTACTAAGCCCCCCTTCCCTGCCCTGTCTTGCAGTAAACACTTTGGGATCCTTCTCTAAAGCGACCACCTTAGTCACCTACCTTGGGTCCCTCCCTATAGTGACCCATCTTCACATCCTTTGGGCCCCTCCCTACAGTGGTCCATCTGGGCACCACCGCCCCCAAGTGGATCAAGCCACATGAGGTCCTGAGAGGGGTATGGCTCAATAAGGGCCTCTGCACCCAGATGCTTTCAAAAGGGGTTTGGATTTTTAAGCAAGATAGTGGATCTGAGCACTATCTAGGGGGCATACATTTTTGGAGCCCCATTGCAACCCCCTTCTAATGCTCCCCCTTCTGTCTTTTGCAGATGGTCAAGGTGAAGAAGTGCACATCCTGCAGTGCTACCCTGATGCCTCACAACCTGGGTCCACTGTGCCCCACCTGCCTCCTTGATGACAATGAGCTATCCCTGGAGCAATCTCTAGTCTTGGACTCCGACAATCCAGGGACCAGCGGCTCTATTTGAATGGAACCAGGGCTATTCTCCTTCAGAACCAGCAGGCCACTGTGGCCATGATGGAGAGCCAGAAGAACTTTATGTTGAAGATCATGAAATGATTAGAGTCCCTGACACAGCACAAGGCCCCAACCGCACCGATGCCAGACCCAGAAAATCCAGTTGGTGCCACAGGAGATAATATGGACACAGTCGTACCCCTCCCAGACAACCTAAATCCTGATTCTGGAGATGACAACATAGACAAAGAACTACCAGATGAGGAGGATGGGGCAGCATCTGACGATGAGGAAGTGGAGCCACAACCAGCTCCATCCCTCACTTCTCAGCTATGCTCATTCAACATGATTTCAGTCCTGATGAAAATAGTCAAGGCCACTATGGGGTTTGAAGTTGAGGAGAACAGGGCTGAGTCAAAGCTAGACCCCATGATCCTGCAAAGGACGTCCACCAAGGAGACGTTCCCTGTGTCCCCAGTGATTGATGACATTTTCAACAAGGAGTGGAAATCCACAGAACCTGGCAGAATGTCAGACAAGAGGAATTTGGACCACATGTATCCAGTCCAAGATGACAAAGCCAGCAGCTGGTGCACAGCCCTCATGATTGATCTGCAGGTAGCGACTCTCAGTAAGAAAATAGTATGCAGCACCATATCATTGAAGCACCCCACAGATAAGAAGGTGGAGGATATGTTGAAAAAGGTGTTTGAAATTTAGGGAACAGTAGCTCAAGCATCCACTACTGCCATTTATACCACACGTGCCCAAATTCATTGGCTAGAGGAGCTCCTTGAGCATGCAAACCCCAAAACAAGAGAGGCAGAACTTTTAGAGTGCACTCTGGATGCTGCAAAGTACCTTGCGGACATGGCCGTGGACACTCTTAAACTGAACAGCAGGGCTACGGCCCTCACAAACCATGCCAGGAGAGCATTGTGGCTTAAACTATGGGAGTCCAACAGTGAATCCAAGACACCGTTGCAGAACTTAGCAATGAAGGGTAAGCATGTCTTTGAGGAGGGACTGCATAAGAATTCCTAAAACAGAAGGAGGAGGGCAAGAACCTCCTCAAGAACAAAAACAAGTCCACCTATCTTCCCTCTGGCAAACAGAGGTTCAGGGGGAAATTCCAACAGACACACAGGGATAATCTTTGCCAAAACAACTCCTTTTGAGGCAGAGGAACACATGGAGGTTACCATAGTTCCTTCAACCACAGTTATCAATCATCCTCCTTCAGAGGCCGCGGATCAAAGTACGGAGGCAGAGGAAGAGGGGACAGAGGAAAACAACAATGACTATGTCCCCAGATCCTTGCTCATGTGGGCACTTTACCAGAACAACTCCTTTTGAGGCAGAGGAACACACAGAGGTTACTGTAGTTCTTTCAAACAAAGTTATCAATCGTCCTCCTTCAGAGGCCATGGATCAATGTACGGAGGCAGAGGAAGAGGGAACAGAGGAAAACAACAATGACTATGTCCCCAGATACTTGTTCATGTGGCCGCTGTGCCCACTGGTGGACAAGAGGTTGATGCTTTTCAGACAACAGTGGTAAAACACAACCTCAGACAGGTGGGTTCTAGAGGTGGTGTCAAGAGGGTACTCCATAGAACTGTCCCAGTCTCTAGTCTCAAACAGGTTCATAAGTTCCCCATCACCAAAAAGAGGGCCTCTGCACATCAGGTTCAACAAATCCTGTTGGATCTGATGCAGAACAGAGCTATCCAGATTGTCATCCCTCAAGAGCAGGAACAGGGAGTGTACTCCATTTTCTTCCTCGTGCCCAAGAAAATGGGGGAATTCCACCCCATTCTGGATCTCAAGCACCTCAATCAACATGTAATTTCCAGGAGGTTCAAAATGGAGACAGTAAAATCAACCTTCCGCAGTGTTCGGGTAGTCGGCTACCTCACCTCCATAGATCTAAAGGACGGCTACCTCCACATTCTAGTCAGGCCAAAACACAAGCAATACCTCTGTTTCCATATCCTGGTCCAGTATTTCCAATATCAGGTCCTTCCATTTGGCCTTTCCTCAGCTCCAAGGGTGTTCACCAAAGTGTCGGTAGTTCTGGTGGTCAGGCTCTGAGAACAAGGAGTGGACATAATTCCCAACCTGGATGACTGGCTGCTGATACGGGCTTGGTCCAGGGAGCGGTCACATCAAGACACCCAGTTGGCACTGTGGGTGCTCGAAGAGCATGGCTGGGCAGCGAATGAGGCCAAAAGCCATCTGGCATCAATGCAACAGTTAGAACACCTGGGGGCAGAAATTAACACATCCCAAGGGTGGGCAAAACCATACCAGAAGATGGTGGAAAACCCAGTAGCCCTATCGCGATGGCTGAAGGCCTCCTACTGGACAACCACCAGCCAAATAGCCCAGTTACTAGGTTGCATGGCATCATACATCAACCTGATTCCATGGGCAGGTGGCACATGAGACTTCTACAGAATTATGAACTGACCCAGGGGTCTCCAAACAAACAGAACCTGCAGGTCAGAAAACCGCTACCACCCATGGTGAGACAGTTCTTAGCCTGGTGGATGGTGCATTCAAAGCTCACACAAGGGGTCCCACTCGAGGCAACTTACGACTCCTCCATTGAGACAGACACAAGCCTACTAGGTTGGGGAGCATGCTTGGGCACCCTATCCACCCAGGTCCAATGGACAGCCTTAGAAGCAAGGTTGCCCATCAATATGTTAGAAATGAGAGCAGTGTTCCATGCCCTCAGAGCCTTCAGGTCATCCATCAACGGCCAGTCAATATTGATCCGCTCTGACAACCAGGTCATGGTGGCCTACATTGCCATACAAGGTGGCACCAGGAGCAAAGCTATGCAGCGAGAGGTCACAAGGGTACTGGGCTGGGCCCAGACCAACCTTGCATACGTCAGTGCTGTCCATCTTGCAGGTAAACTCAACATATGAGCAGATTGGCTCAGCCGACAACAGGTGCACCCAGGGGAGTGGCATCTCCACCCCAACTTGTTTCACTTGATACAGGAGACATGGGGACCCATATCCATGGATCTCATGGCCATAGCGGAGAATGCACAGGACAGTAAGTTCTTCTTGAGAAACAGGGAACTCCACTCACAGGGAATCGATGCCCTGTCACAGTCCTGGTCTCGGGATTGGGCTTATGTGTTTCCTCCCATTTCCCTACTGCCCCAAGTGCTATCTAAGATACGGAAATCATGAATGACCACCATCCTGGTGGTGTCTTATTGGCCACAGAGGGCCTGGTTTGCCACGATAATGGCCATGGCTCTGGACAAATGCAGGTTACCCTACCAGCCGGACATGCTGACATAGGGACCCATGACCCACTCTGCACCAGGGATGTAGAAACTCACTGCCTGGCTCCTGAGAGGAACAGACTGATGAGAGCTGGTTACCATGAGTCAGTCATCTCTACGATGCTGCAATCCAGGTTGTCCTCCACCACCACTATTTACAGTAGGCAGTGGTCGGTATTCACAAGGTGGTGCAGAGAAAAAGGTAAGGAACCAGAGCATGCAGACATGTCTACCATTCTTCTGTTCTTACAACAGAGAGTAGACAAGCGGCTAGCCCATTCTTCATTCAGGGTACAACTGTCTGCCATTGGAGCAGCCATTGGGCCCATAGGCGGGATTAGCCCAGGGGCTCACCCAGATGCAATACAATTTCTGAAAGCAGTAGAGGTACTACGACCCAGGGTTAGGCCTTCCATTGCCCCCTGGGATCTGTCACTAGTTTTAGAGTCCCTCAGTGCAACCCCGTTCAAGCCATTACATGAGATGGATCTGTTCTGGGTGGGTCTCAAGACCTGTTTCCTAGTGGCCATCTGCTCCGCCTGGAGGATTGGCGAACTGGAGACCCTTTCATGCAAACAGCTCTACACTGTGTTCACACCTCAAGGAGTAATCTTGCGCACAGTCCCAGCCTTCCAACCGAAGGTCACATTGACATTCCATACAGAACAACCCATAGAATTGCCAACCTTTTCAGAAAACACGGACCGGGGTGACAAACTGATTCCGGATCACTATTCAGGAGGCCTACAAGGCAGAGCAACTCATGCCCCCTGAGGGTATTAAGCCTCATTCTATGAGAGCAGTGTCTACCTCATGGGCAGAAAGGGCTAAAGTGTCCACAGAGGACATCTGCAAAGCAGCAACCTGGACTTCCATCAATACATTTGCCAGACACTATAGACTGGACCACTTATACAAGCTACAGTACACCTTCGCCACTCAGGTTCTCGTAGCACCCAGTTCTTCCTCTCACTCATAGATCACTCTACCTCCCTCCCTAGGGTACAGTACTGCTGCTTATCTACTCATGATGTAAGGTCTGGAGTGCCATGGATGGTCAACCAATCACAATGGGCATTTACTCACCTGGTAAAGGTGATTGTGTTGGTTGACATCTATGGCACTCCACGACCCTCCCAGTAGAGTGCTCAGAGTGACAAGGAATACATTAAGCAGATACAATGACTGGCAGGGGGGATTCACAGACATTGCTAAGGGCATCCAGGATGCCCATTGTCGACCCACTATATGGTCGAGTTTAGAATGTATTAATAGATAAATAAAAGAAGGGCCACTCGGCCACACACATATATGCATTCAGAGTGTGTCACAGTTTTATAAGAATATTGGTGGTATTTGGTGGTATTACTAACCTTGATTTCAGCTATGGAAGATTCGAACTGGAGAACATGGGCTTCTGGGACCTGGATATACCAGAAATTTGATCCTAGGGTCAAGTGCACCACTAGCCTATCAGGTGGGCTAAAACCCATGATGTAAGGCCTGTAGTGCCATGGATGTCAACCAACACAATCACCTTTCCAGGTGAGTAAATACCCATTGTGCAGCTGTTTTCCCTGATGTGTTTAGTCACTGCCTTCTTTTGTTTAAGCTATTTAAGCCATTTATTTTCCCAAGAGGACACTTGTTAACATTGCTGCTGGTGTTGTGATATGCTTGAGTTCTTAGATTCAGAAATTTAAGGCCCACAAGGCCAAGACCTACACACACTACACCCCCCATCCCCTTGCTCACCGTCTCATTGACCACTCCACTGCTGTGGACCTCTACCTGAATGTTTGTGGGAGGCCCCTTCATTGGAGCACATTAGAAATGATTTAATGTTGCACCGATGTAATTTGGCATTTGTGACTGAACTGTAAGATTCTTTCTAGGGGCCACAAGTAAGTTAAAACAGAAAAATAGAAATCTGCTGCAGAAGAAGGCCTTGTGGTCTATCCAGTCTTCTCCATGGGGTTGTACATGTTCCCTCAGGGAGTCATGGACCACCCCACTCCCTCCCCTGCACTTCCTGCTTCTTTGACCACAACTCCGTGCCTATCTTACCCCATCTTAAAATGTTCCACCATTTTTGCACTGACTAGTGTTTTTGGTAGCTTGTTCCATCCTTCTACCAGTTCTCTGTGCAGTAGTATTTCCTCATGTCCCTTCTGAACCTCTCCCCACCAGTTTCTTACTATTTGCCCTATTGTTTGTATTGCCACTAGTTGTGAACAGCCCTCAGAAGTCCATGTGTTTAATACCCACCACATATCTGGATCTTTCAGTCATGTTCCCTCCTCTCCCTTCTTGCCTTCAGTGAGTACTGTACATGTTGAGGGACTTTAATCTTTTCTTGTGTATCCTCCACAGATGCATCAGAATGATTTTAGCCAACTGCTTCTGCACTGTCCCCATCTTGGTAATGTCCCTTTTTATGTGCGGGTTCCAGAATTGTACACAGTTTCACAGGTGCAGTCTCACCAGGGTCCTGTACAGAAGCAATATGAACTCCTTGTGTCTGCTGCTGAATCCACTACAAATGCATCCCAGCAGCCTGTTCACCTTTCCTATTGCCATATCACATTGTGTTGACAATGTGACACTGTAATATATCACCTCCTCAGGTCTTTTTTCTCCTCTTTCTCCAAAACAGTCACCCCCAAACTTTTATTCTGCCCATGGATTCTTGTTCCCCATGCAGTAGTAGGAAAGGGAGGTGTAGACAAGTCCTTTTTCAAAAGAAAGAGTCCTAAAAGGACTTGCAGGCCTAAAGGTGTGCAAGGCTATGGGACCAGACTGGATACACTCCAGAGTACTAAAAGAACTCAGTAAGGTGCTAGCTGCCCCACTGAAAGTCATGTTCAATAGATCACTGGAAATAGGCATGGATCCAGAGGACCAGTGTAGGGCTGATGTGGTCCCACTTCATAATATTGGCAACAGGGAGGAAGCTAGCAACTATAGGTCAGTGAATCTTGCACCTCAGTGGTGGGGAAATTAATAGAAACCCTCCTGTAGGAAGTACCGGTAGAGTGTTCAGAATCCAGTGGGCTACAAAATCACAGGCAGCATTGATTCATGGAGTGAAGATCATACAAATGAATCTAATAGATTTCTTTGACTAGGTGACCAGGGAAATAGATAAGGGGAGGGCAGTAAATGTGGCCTATCTGGACTTTAACAAGGCTTTCTACATTGTTCCTCACAGGAGGCTTATGATGAAGTTGAACAACATAGGAGTACATAGGAATGGTAAATTGAGTTAGAAATGGTTACTGGGTAGAAGGCAGAGGGTGTTGGATAATGGTACTCACTTTAATGATGGGTGAGTGACCAGCAAGGTACCACAGGGTTCAGTACTGAAACTAGTCTTCATTAATGTCTTCAAAGTGGACATTACAAATGAACTGTAATAGAAGATATGCCTTTTTGCAGATGATATCAAGATTTGTACTGGGGCAGACACTCGGTGGGGGCAAGAATGTGCAAAGACCATGGGAAACTCAAGAATTGGCCAAAATCATGGCAGATGGGGTTCAATGCCAAAAAGTGCAAAATTATGCATATAAGAACCCAAGAGATGAGTATAGGATGAGAGTGGAGGGGAGCTACTGATAGTCACTACACAGGAAAGTGACTTTGGGGTTATCATATCTGAGATCCTCAAGGTGGCAGGACAGTGTGACAAGGTAGTGAGTAGGGCTAGTGGGATGCTGGGTTGCATAATGGAGGGGTTTTTCCAACAGGAAGAGGGAGGTGGTGTTGCCACTGTGTCACTTGCTGATGAGACTCAACCTGGAGTACTATGTCCAGTTTTAGAGACTGCACCTCAGAAAGGACATAGGGTGAAAGTGGTCCAGAGCAGGGCACCTTAAATGATGCAGGGTTTGCATGAGAAGCTCTATAAGGAGAGACAGATGGATCTCAATATGTACACCCTGGAGGGCAAGGGAGAAAGAGAGAGAGAGAGAGAGAAAGAGAGAGAAAGAGAGAGGTGACACAATAGAGAATTATTAGTACCTTCAGGGGCAAACAGGGTACAATGGGAGTCTCTTTCAAATAAAAAAGAGCACCAGGGCCAGGAGGCATGCCGTGGATCTAGAGGGGAGGAAGTTCCAGAGAGATGTGAGGAAATACTTCTTCACTGAAAGGGTGGCTGATGCCTGGAAAAGATGTCCAGCAGAAGCAGTGGAGGCTTAAACAGTGGGCGTATTCATGGGATAGATGTAGGGTATATTTGAAAAAAAAGAGGCAGGAAGGAAGGAGGAGGGTTGCCAGAGACCAGATAGGGTCTACAGCGGTAGATTAGGCAGAGAACATTTAGATAGACTGAGTGTGCCAAGCAGTCCTTTTCTTCTGACAAATTCTTGGAATAAAAGTGTTTTATTAGTTTATATTTTAACAGTAACAGTATAGTACATTACAGCAGTGATAGAGGAACTGTAAAACCCAGCCAAGGATATATCCCTGTGAAAGTACAGCTGCAAGGGTATACACATTTTATCAAGAAGACAGCCCAGGTAATACCAATCAGAATTGACTGAGTCTAGCCCTTTCTCTGCTACTGGAAACTGCAAAAAGAAAGGCTTGTGGGGTGAGGAGACTGAGGAGGGGAGAGCCTTTAAATGGGAATTCATGGTAGGGCTCATTCTCTTGTACATTCAGTGTGTCCTGTTGGGGAGTGTGACTACCTATCAGGATTTTGTCTAGGCCCCTGTTACCAGATGGTGTAGATGGTGTAAAATTTCAGTCACAGGAGTGAGGTGTACACATTTATGGAACACATACAAACAGAAGAGACAATAAAGTAAATGCCTAAGGTAGAACTTGAACCCAGGCCGCCAGAAATACCATTCCAGTTGTGCTACCAACTATGCAGTCAAGGCAACCAGAACCTGGGCTGTCCCACAGCACATCAATCTTTCTTCAATGCACAACCTGGTGCTGAACAGAAAATTACATTTTCAATTACAAGAGTGCAGTGTACACTTTTCTGGAACACATACAAACAGAAGGGAGAAAGAAGTAAGTGCTTCAGCTGGGACTTAAACCCAGGACACCCAGAATACCATTCCAGTTGCACTACCAGCTGCGCCACCAAGGAAACAATGCAATTGTCTGTGCAGTACCAGGTTGTGCATTGGAGAAAGAGCAATGTGCTCCAAGGCAGCTACGGTTTCAGTTGTCTTGGTGGGGCAGCTGCTAGCACAACAGGAATGGTATTCTGGGCAGCCTGGATTCAAGTCCCAGCTGAGGCACTTACTCCAGACACTATTGTGTGCAGACCAGGGATATGGGGTCTGGAGACATTGTGATGAATGACTACATGATAATCTGTTATGGACTATTAGTCTCATGACAGTTCACTCCCTCCACATCTTGGCAACTGTTACAGAAAAGTGAGCATTTCCAGTGTAAAGTAAGTTATTAATTTAGGGGGGGTTAAAAAATATTTTAAAAATTGTTCTGCAGTATTACATTTTGGTGGGACAGAGGATGCGAACTGTCATGGGGCGAATGGCCCATAGCGAATTGATATGCTTTCATGATGAAGTGTCTGCAAATCCGCCCCACTCTGTTAAGTGCTTGGGTAGGCAGGTACAGCAAGGTATTGAGGTCTGATGGGCTGCACCCCTTGATCCTGGGGCTTAGTAGGGAGGTTAGGGCATGAAACAGATGGAAGTATTGCCAGTGGGGTAATTGGGGGATATCATGATACTCCCTGAGTTGGGAGAAGGGCATTGAGAACACCTTAATATTATTGAGCAGGTGATGAAGCCTCCAATCTCCCTTATTATACCATTCTTTCCAGAAAGTCGGGAGACATTCCAGTGGAGATGCGCTTATTTGACCATACAAGTTATTGAAAGGAAGTGGATGAGGATGAGTTAGTGAGCTTGGTGGCATGTTGCCAAGCTTTGCAGGAATACTGGAGTGGTGAGTGATTTATGAGTTTCCTCTGTAGGTCCCCAAAGTATACTGCATTTTGGAGGGGTTTGTCCAGTAGGGATTCCCCACAGGCAACCCATTTTGGGGACTGGGGAGTGGTTAAGCACAGTTCTATGTGCCGATGCTGAAGCTAGATGTGGTTGTGCCATTAATTTAAGATGGCAGTCTGGCAGCTAAAAGCCTCTTGGTTTACTTGGTTCGCAAGGACTAAAGAAGGCTATTGCCCATCGAGATTGTCTCCCACCATCATGTTGGGAAAATTAAACCCTAAAGTGGTTAGACTCCAACCAAGGATCCAATCCCCTCTTTTAAAAGATGAAATTGAATCACATTCCACCAAGTCTTGTGGTAATAAATTCCAAACCCTAGGCGTTCTAACTGTAAAATAATTGAACCTTTTGTTAGTTTTAGAACTTGCAACATCAATTTGTTTGTTATGCAACCGAGGGCTAATTCTTCTACTTGACAAATTTAAACCACATAGGTTCATTAATTCCTGAGAATCAAGGATTTTGTATAAAAGTAGCAAATCACCTCTTATGCATCTTAATTGAAGTGAATGTAACCCAGTTTTCTGAAGTCTATCTCGATAGTCCAATTTTGCCAAATGAGGAACCACTCTGGTGGCTCTTCTCTGGATTTTTTTCTATTCTATCCCTATCTTGTCTTAAATAAGGACTCCAGAAAGGAGACCCATGATCAGAATGAGGCCTCACATAAGCTCTAAACAAGGGGATTATACATTCCTGAGTCCTTGACACAAAAGATCGTTGAACACGGGTAAGCATGGCATTGGACATATTCGCTATCCTAATACAGTGATCCGTTGAGGATAATTTGTTGTTTACAAGAATTCCAAGATCGCGCTCTACTAATGACACCTGAAGGGGAATATCATTCAGATAATAGGTTTGTTAGGGATTATTCTTTCCAAAATGTAAGACATGACACTTATCAGAATTAAGTATCATCCTATTGGCATCTGCCCAGTCCTCAATAATTTTTAAATTATTAATAGTAGAGACCCTATTTTGTGGTGAATTAACAGACCCTCCCAACTTGGTATCATCAGCAAATTTTGAAAGAAGATTATCAGAACTAACCTGTAGATCACTAATAAAAATATTAAACAGTGTTGGTCCAAAAACCGATCCCTGCGGAACTCCACTGGTCACTTTCTGAATTTGGGAGAAAGAACCATTTATTCTAACCTGTTGAAGTCTATTATTTAACCAGCCTGATACCCAATTAGTTAGAAACTGTGAAAATCCCATGTTCAACATTTTATCCAACAATACTTCATGAGGAACTTTATCAAAAGCTCTACTATAATCAAGGAGAATATCA
This sequence comes from Neoceratodus forsteri, assembly GCA_016271365.2. NCBI lineage: Eukaryota > Metazoa > Chordata > Ceratodontiformes > Ceratodontidae > Neoceratodus > Neoceratodus forsteri. The sequence goes on along the minus strand of JADMNL010000035.1, from coordinate 22,079,730 downwards.
TCCATGGGGATACCTCTGTCAAGTCCTAAACTAATATAGTTATAAAAGGCTACAAGATTGGTAGTGCAGGAGTACCCCTGCCTGAATCCATGTTGAGTAGTGTCAGTTACATTATTAATAATAGATTCCTGTTCCAATAATTTTTTGATATTTTCTCCATTAGTTTACTTATTATAGATGTTAAACTTATTGGTCGATAATTTTCAGGTTTAGAGTGATTACCTTTTTTAAAGATTAGTATGACTGTGGCAAGTGCCCAGTCATGAGGGATGACACCATCCAATAGCGATTTATTAAAGATTAGAGTTAGTAGTTTAGAGATAGCTTTAGCAGTTTCTAATATAAATCTGGAAGTAATGTTGTCTGGTCCTGGACTGGAAGTCTTTTTTAAAGAGTAAATAGCCTCTAAGGTATCATCTTCTGTAATAGTATAGTGTCATTTACAATTATCTACATGTAAATAGTTTAGGGATTTCTTTTTTTGTAAAGACTGAACAGAACTGATTATTAAAAGTATCTGCAATATCACTATCAATTGATATAATGGAATTATTGACGAATAACGGACCCATATATCTATTATTCAATTTATTATTTAAATATGAAAATAATTAGTAGTAACTATCCTTAGAGTGCACTAGATAAAACTCCAATTTTTTTTAGATTGTATAATAGTTTGTTTTAGAAACTTTAGAGTTTTCCTATATTTAAAAAGTAATAAATCGTTAGCGTCTCCCCTTCTGCTTTTTAAAAGGGAAAAAAGCCTTTGTTTTTGTTTAATACTTTTTTTATAGTTCTATTGAACCACAAGGGAATCTTCCCATTTTTATTAAACTTTTTCTTTATAGGGACATATAAATCTTCCAAATAATAAATTGACACTTTCAAATATTCCCAAGATTTCTCAAGAGATAGGGGAGATAGAACTTAATCCCATGGAATGGAATTTAATTGGTCATTGATAATGTCAAATTTAGCTTGATTATAGTTTTTAAATTCTGAATAGTTCAAATTTTGTTGAAAAAATAACAAAGAAAAAGAAATGGAGTAATGATCACTAGAACCCAGAGGGGCACCCAATTGTATATTTGTAATAGTACTCACTATATTGGTAATGACTAGATCTAATATGTTCTCACCACGAGTTGGTTCACTTATGACTTGTTCAAAACCCATATCCACAATAAGCGAAATTAAATCTTTTTCAACCATCATTCTACCAGATAAAGTTGTCCAATTTATGGATGGCATGTTAAAGTTGCCCAAAATGAGAATGTTACCTTTCAAGGCTATATTTAAAATCTCTTGATACAAAAGTGAAGTATAATCAGTATTATCTGATGTGGGCCTGTAGCATGTTCTAACCGACAATTGGGGTTGACCCTTAAACTGAATATTCACCCAGAGAGATTCAGTATTAGTAGTAATGGGAAGTTGAAATGAGGCTATATCCTCCCTTACGTAAAGACAGACACCACCCCCAACTTGACCTTGACGATCCTTATGAAATAGCTTATATCCAGGTAGATGTAAGCTCCAGGTGGTATCCGGATCCCACCAAGTTTCAGTAATCAAAATGAGTCCATATTTATCCAGAAGACACTTGGCCTCGAGTTCGGCCATTTTTACCAAATTTAAAGATCTTGCATTAAGAGAAAGAACCATGCATCCAATAGGATCTGCGTTATTCCATTTTAGAGAACAGGACATATTCCCATCCCCCCCTCCCCAGTTTTTAGTTTAAAAGTTTATTAATGGCTAAATTAACACTTTTACCCAGTAAAGTACTACCCCTACGGCTGAGGTGAAGACCATCCAACAAAACAGAGAATCTTTCATATAGAATGTTTCCCAGTGTGCAAGACATAAAATGCCCTGCTGAAGGCACCACCGTCTCAACCAGTCATTGAAGGCTTTAATCTTGGTATTGATAGCAATGGCTGCTCTAGGAACAGGAAGAATCTCAGAGAAGCATACAAGGCTATCGAAGTCTGCCAAAACATTATTGAGTGCTATAATATCAAGCTTAAGCTCATCAAGGCTGGTTCTGTTTATATCATTTGTGCCAGCGTGTATTACAAACAAAGGTTTTTCCCCAGCTCCTCTCAATAATTTTTTAACAATAGGAGTAATGTCAGAAACTCGGGCTCCCCTAAAACTAGAACACGTACGATTTAATTTGTCCACATTGCAGATTGGACGATCCAAATGTTTTATAAGAGAATCTCCAATAACAAAAATTTGTTTAGAAGGAGAAAAGCGATCTGTATTTTTTACAGGGAGTGATGAAGAATCAATCGCATTAATTATACTCTCTGCTTCAAGCTGAGAATTCAGTGGTCTAGAGGATGCGTTTTTGATCTTGTGTACTGGGCTTCTGGGGAGGGGGGCTAAAATTAGACAAACTCCCCTGGGTATCAATTGGAGGGTCTTCATCAGGAAACACATTTGATTACTGACTAAGAACACCATAATGATTGAATAAGTGTAAAGATGATTCATTGTTACCTATTTGGCCACCCCTACATTTGGTTTTACATTTGGTAACAAGAGACCATTGTTCAGGGTCTTCAGAAGCCAAAAAAAGGAGAGGGGGCAGTGCTGCAGACATCAAAATGCAAAGTGGAAGGAGCAGCAGATGATGGGGGAGGACTCGAGGGTATGGATTGACCCAACATCAAGTCAATATAATCCTCCAGAGCCTCTATTTCAGGACTAACATTTGAGGATGCCAGTAAGCGACCGATTTCCTCATGCAGGGTTTCGATCATTAGATATTTGCTACATACAAAGTCATTAATTTGAGGCCCCAAACCAAACATTTGACAAGACACACAATAATTATTAGATGTATCCATGTTTAACAAAGTCAGCCTTACAATCAAATACAAAGCTAAATTTGTCTTAAACTTACCCTTGAGCTGTACTAAGTGATGTTGCCCTTTGACTCCGCTGACCCCGCAGACACAGCAGACATGGGCAGACACACGTGTCTCTGCATGCGTCTCTACATGCGCTTGCCTGCTCGACTCGCCCCGCTCGCTGCCGGGCGGACTTAAATACCTGTCCTTGACCCGGATGTCAGGAAGGTACCTCGTAGCGAGGCAAGTAATAAGTTATGGATTAAAATAACCCCTCAGTGCAAATGACATTATATAGGCACAAGCACAAAAGTTCTGATCCCCCAAAAGTTTATAATATGCAGACACGGACTGGCATTAATAGTTCAGGGTACAGAGCACCGAAAACTAAACGCCCTCTTCCTGCTACAAGCAGGGCTCACATAAGGCTCAAGTGTACCAAAATAAAATGTTTCATTCAGTATATATATATTTGATTTCTGTTAAGCACACACTCAGTAGAGATAGGAAAACCTAGCAGCTCTAACAAGTGCTAGCAAATGAATGAGATCATCTGGAGATCTCCTGGGACAGCTTCTTATGGCTGAGTCGGCGAGGGCTAGACTTCCAGAAAAAAAGGTAGCATGTGTTTGTGGAATCTGGCTAGCAATTTTGTTCAGTTGGAGGTGGAATATCATTTAGCATGTACAGTACCTTCAGGCTGCCATCATTTTACAAACATGAGCTTTCCTTCAGTGGGGTAGATGTAGGAGCTTCCACCAACCAGGCCAGATCTTTCTCCAGTGTGTCTCATAGTGTGTCCAAGTTGTGGCTCCCCATGAGGTGGGTGTCCCACTCAAAACTGATGCCCAAGAACTTTATCTTGTCTTTAACAGCAGTCATATTTCATGGGAAGCCTGGGGGGTTGTGAGATCTCTGGGACAGTTGGAAGTATAATGGATTGGGAGATATTAACTTTGTAACTTATCAGTTCTCCATAATTATTAATCAAGGACATTAGGCATGGGATATATGTTTGCAAAGCAGTGAGGATTAACATGATGTCATCCACAAAGGCTATCAGGTTTTGTACCTCACTTAGTTGCAGTCCTCTGACCTGGGGGTGTAGATGAATGGCCAGCAAGAAAGACTTAAGGAAGAGAATGAAAAGGAAGGGAAAGAGGGGTTGCCCTGTCTGGTACTTCTCTGGAAAGAGAAAACAGGGAAGGGGAGACCGTAAATGGTTACTGTGGCCAAGGCTTCAGTGTAGAGCACAGAGTGCAGATATCCAGTTCTGTATTCTCGGGCCAAAGCCAAAGCTCTGAAGGGCATGAAAGAGGAACGTCCACTCCCACCCTTTCAAATGCTTTTACTGCATCAAGGGATAGGAGGACTATAGGAGTTTTCCTTTGTTTGGCAATCCACATCTTGCTGCTTAGGCATCTGGCATTGTTAGAGCCCTTCCTGCCTGAGATTAATTCCACCAGGTCTCTATCACTGCTTTAACCCCTCAGTGATCATCTTTGTAAACACTTTGCTTTCAACTGTGAGTAAGGTGGTGGGCCTTGAGCTGCTGCAGTTCTGTGGGTCTTTTCCTGGTTTAGGCAGTAATGAGATTTGTGTGGTGTGCATTGGTGGTGGTGGGGGGGTGCCCAAGTCATTTGGAAGCCTATGCCAGAGTATCTCTCAGCAGATTGAGTAGCCAGCCTTTGAATTTGGCATAAAATTCCACTGGGATGCCATCACTGCCAGGTGCCTTCCCTGCAGGCATGCCCACCAGGGATGAAAAAAGTTATTTCTGACTGAAAGACTGATTCAGCATTCCCCTCTGTGAAGGATTTCATCTTCTCTTCTGACAGGGATACTTCTCAGGGATATAATTTTTTGTAGAATCCCAGGAAGGAGGAGTTGATAACCCACTGATCCAGTATGGAATATCTTGCTGCTGGGTTAATGTTGTGGATCCTGGATTGCTCCTGTCTTATCTTCAGTTGTTAGGCCAGCAGTCTGCCAGGGTTTTCGCTGGCTTTCCGAAAGGCTTGCTGGAGGCAAAAGAGAACAAATTTAGCTCTCTGATGTAAGTACACATTAACTTAGATGCAAGTACATGTGATATGTGCTAGAAGATCACTATCCTTAAAGCCAGTCTCCTGATATTTGGTCTCTCTCAAGGGCATGCAGTGAGCTCTCTAGCTCTTTAAGGTCTCTTCTTTTGCTCTTTTAACCTTGGCAGAGTGGCTGATGCATCTGCCTCAGATGAAGGCCTTCAGCACATCCCAGTCTGTGGCCAGCTTGTGGCTTGTGCTCATCCCAGGTTATGGTGGGTCTGTTTAGCATTAATAATTCATCTATCTCTTGCTTGAGTTGAATGCAGAACTGCAGAAGTCATTATCCCTCCACTTCTTGATGGTGGGAGTGAGCCAATCTGGGAAGATACAGGTGAGGAAAATTGAAATGTGAGCTGAAATGACCATGGGATCAATTCTGACCTCCTACATATCTTCTATCCAGTCCTACAGGATGAGCAAGAAGTCTATTCTCAAAAATGTGTTATGGGGAGGGAAGAAGAAGAAGAAGGTATAATCCATTCCCTGAGGGTTGACCAATCTCCAGATATCTCTTGTGCCTGTCTCCTTTGCAAGAGATCTTAGGGCTTCTGAAGTTGGTGTTCTGGGACCAGTGTGGGACCTATTCCTGTTCTGGAATTCATCCATAACTGCATTCATGTCTTACACTATCAGAATGTTCTCCACCCCATACTCTGTTGGTTTTTGAGCCATGGAGATAAAGAAAAGTCATGTCTTAGAGGCTGAGGCCATATTTAGCAACAGAGAGTGGTAATATTATACCAGAATATGCCAGTTACAATCAGGAATCTACCTTATGTGTCCCTGTGGACTGCTAATGCTTGGAAGTCTACCTTCTCATGCACCAGAATGGCCACCCCAGGGCTCTTTTCATTTGGAAAGCTGCTGAAAACTTGACCCACCATCCTATGTTTCAGCTTGTTAGCCTTGGTTTTCTGGAGGTGAATCTCTTGTAGGAAGGCAACCCCTATTCCCAATCTACAGAGAATCCAGTTGTAGAAATGAATTGGAATTGGCTTTTCAAAATTGCCTCACAGTGGCTAACTGCATGGAGAGGAAGAAATAGGAAGCAATCTACAGAAGTGATCCAGGATTTTCCACCTCTTAACCAGGGAGATGATCCCTTTAGCATTCAAAAATGTCAATTTAATTGCGGTATTAGACATCTACCTGTGTTTGTGAGAGTTTTAGGTGTGCATTTAGTCTGAAGATGGGGCGATCCTTCCAGGGTTGGTGTGATCCCAGAGAGGTTGCCCTTTCTGCTATGATGGGGTTATGTGGTGAGCCGAAGCAAACCCCACAGAAGAATACCCTTGTCAGGCAGTATCCTGAAGTGAGTGTTATTGAGCTACTGAGCCAATAGGGCCCTGGGAGAAGGAGCAGTAGGACCTGCAGATAGTGGGCTTGGCAGAGTTGCTTACCCAGCAAGGAGTTTTGCTCCTAGAAGATAGAGGGAGTGTTGGCTGTGAAGAGAGAATAAAACAAACATTGCAATAACAACCTTAAACTTTAGCAGAAACCATGAATCAGTGTAACACAAAAGAAAACCCTTACTTGTTCTGAGGAAAAGCTACTTGGCAAGGTTTTGGGGCCCCAAATCCTTCCCATACAGCACCTTGCATGCACTGAAACCATAACTAATGGTGTTCCAGTCTGCTGTCACCTTGGATCAGACCGTGCAGATAAGTTCAGATCATGGAATTGATAGGGCATGAAAGTCCGTGCCAAAGAGGCCAAAGAGACCAAAGAGACAGAGAGGCATGAGAGTGAGCCCTTGTGAGGCGTGAGACCAGCCTAGTATCCTCCGTCTATGTGGGGCAGGTGGGGAGTATTGTTAGAAGCAGTCACTGTAACTGATTCAGTGTGTTGATACCATTTCTGTGATTAGCCAGGGGCAACAAGAGTTAGAGGGGAGGGACAGCCGAGCCAGCACAGTTATATAAGTGTCAAGCTCCAGTGATGTCCTTTAAATACTAATAAGGAACATCCTAGAGTCAAGTGATGGATTGGTGAGGGAGACAACTCTGCTGGGGATGTTCCCCTTCATCAGTGGATCTAGTGGAACTTGAGAGCATCGGCCATCTCTGGTTTGGGATAAGGATTTAGTTGAAGTAGGATCTAAAGGGATTGGGGCAGGAGTGGAGAAAGCTTTTATTTATTTATTTATTTATTTATTAGTTTGTGTGTTTGTTTGTTTGGTTTTTAAAAATACTTGACTATGCATGCTGTAAAAGCCCACCATACAGTTGAAGCATTTGTGCTGGTTCTGCAAGATACCCTGTGATTGAAGATGCAGTGTTGAGTGCATTACTGCATGATTGAGGAGGACTATAAGGGGGGGAGGAGTGGGTCCAGAACAGTCCTCTACCATCCAGGGGGAAGCCACTGACAATAGAGGGCCTCTGCTCATTCTGGTGCCAAGTTCAGCACAGTAGGAGACAGTAGCTGCCCGTGTCATGTAAGTAACTCCTGCCTATCAGTCAAGTTCAACCCGGTATCTTTAGGCAGGGGCAACGTAACCAATCCCTCAGTCCAAGCAGGGAGTCTGTCAAACTTACATGGATACCTAAGGGATGAGCTGCAGTCAGTGGTTAAAAGTAATATCTCCTCTAACCTGTGGCACCATACATTGCAAAGTACCTGGGACTGCAGTATGTGGGATGATGTATCAAAGTCCGTAAACAGCCAATGAGCTGAATAAGCAGCTGATGAGACATGATCATGGAGACAAGGTGACCTGTCCACTCTTAAAGGATGTTCCAGCCACAACCTGGTTGCTGGCAGAGTAAGGGGCTAGAACCAGGATTGCTCTTTAGGGCTGAGGTGATGGGGGGGGGGAGTCTGGGGCCAGGTGATCCCTGAAGAAACAGACCATGAATGGGTATAGATAACAGTGGAGCCACATTGGGGGAGGCCATGCTTAACCTTGATTATATAATGGTGTGTGAAAATCTTGTAACCTCATTGGTCAAAACATGCCACATGACCATGGGTAAATCCTGCATTACCAATGGCTGAGGAATTGCATTTATAAAAAACATAATTAAACGCATTTTACATTTATTTTACACATGGGTCCATTGTATAATCGCAATAAGGCACTCCAGGGTGGGGGTTATTGGGGATTTACCCACTTCTTGTGTGGTTAAGTCACTCAGCTGTGCCTCATGACACACCACACAAGGCGTGGGTAAACCCTCAATAACCCACACCCTGTTGTGCCTTATTGCTTAAATTTACCATTCACACCTGGGCTCCCCATGGGTTATTGATTGCTGCGATGAGTGGATAGATAACAATTACAGCCTTTCATAATGTATCCTTATCCCAACAACCCCTACTAGTAACTCATCAATGGCTGGGTTGGCTTAACCTTGAGGAAAAAGAAAAAACATAGTTCCACATATTCCCTCTGTTCTCATGCTAGTGAGGTACTTGGGACTGCACAGATGAGACTGACACTCAGGAAGAGGACCTGAGGTGAGGTTCACATCAATTAGGGGTAATGGTTTGCCTGCTGTCCCTGGGCCTGAGAGTTCTGATCTTCCCTGTGGTGTATGGTCCCTTTTGGTAGTGAAACACCAGTGGAGGTGATTGTGATTGTTTAGAGCAAATCTCTAAAGTACCTGCACATTGCAATGAGTGGAGTAAAGTAAAAGTACATTTAACATCATTATCCAGTATTTGGTAACTATCTCAGATACACAGAAAACATGCAACTGAGTGCACTATTTGCAGCAGGAACTGGATAGGGAGGGAGGTGTGGATGTGATAAGAGAAAACTAGGGCAGGTCGGAGGGGACAACACTGACAAGCAGATCTACTGGAGAAGCTGGTTTGGGAAGCACTGTGTGGTGCCATAGCCAGATGTCCACACTGTTAAGTACAGTCTCAAGTTCTTCAGGTGGCTCTGACTCCAGAGGTGAAGTATGAGCCTAATCTGGAGCTGAACAGTTTGTGTTTTACCTGTGGTCAGTGAGTGGCAGTGAGGTGTCTAACACAATCTCAGCCCAGGATGTCTTGGGCTTGTCTTCTTGGCACAAAGCAAGTAAAGGACTATACTTGTTCGCTGCAGGAAAATTCTCTTGGTGCAAGAGGGATGTGGCAGGGGACTGTGGCTGCTTCCTAACCCACCCTTTTTGGAGCCGGCGCATTTGCCATGGCAGATCCCAATGAGGAGGTGCCCAAGGCTCTGCTGCCAATCCCTGGAGCCTCTGCCTTGATCTGGAAGGTATACTGTGAAGGGGGCTAACCGCAAGTGGGTGTCTACCAAAATGGCGACCCACTTGCAGCGACTGTCCCGATGGTGAATGGGTAAGGAGGGTGACCGGATGGGAAGGGTTCGCTATACTGTGACGGGATATCGTGCATGTATATGTGCATGGGAAGGTGGGAGGGGCGCACACAGTGAAAGATGGGAGGGTTTGAGAGGGGTGGTGACACTGGGTGCCATCAAGCTGGCATCATGGTGTGGTGGGTTGGGTGCTGGCCTGTGGTGGCAGGGATTCAGGGTTCAGGACTGGCGGTGGTGTTTTTTGTTGGGCCCGACTCGAGACAAGGTTTTTTTAATTTTTACTGAATGCCCCCAATGCCCTCCTGGGTTGAGAATCTAAGTTAGGGGTGTGGGGGTGAAACCCTCACATAAAAGAATGTTTTTTACTTTTGCACCACTGTCACTGGCACTGCAGTTGCACATCGCTGAAACTGAATTTCGGCAATGTGCACTCGCCATAAGGATGACTGCCATTCGACAATTGCTCTTATGACATGGAACTGATCTGGAAGTAGCTTTCTATAGTCTGCCTCTGGATCTTTTGAACATAGTGGTTTGCCACTCATGGCTGCTTTGTAGCATTTCAAGTGAGCTGCTGCTGACCGACCTTGGGGAGGGGTGGGGTGGCATTTGAGAGTTAAGCGCAGTGGATTAATCGGGCCAGTGCCTGAACAGCTGTCTGGAGACTTCCTCAGGGGTATCAAACATGCTGGCCACCTCATTCCAAATTATTCTGAGTTCTGAGTTTTGTAAGATATTGGAGTTGGTATTGTAACCCTAATTCCTGGAAGGCTAGCCTTGGGGGGGGGTGTACTCCTTATGCATGGCCACTAATGCAGCTGAATAGTCATTGAAGATAAGGATTCTGTGTCCCTGACAATTTAGTGGTCCTCATCCCCTTGCTAGGACTAGAATCTGCTCCTTTACAGGGAACCTCAGTAATTTTGCCAAGATGGGATGGGGACAATCACCAGCCTTAGGAGTGCTGCAAGAGATCTGTGTGCCCTCTCAATTTCCAGGGTGTCAGGTAATGAGTATCACTGAATTTTAAGAAGTTCTGACTGTAAAAAACAATTACATAATTTCTCTCAGCACCTTCCAGGAAGCCCAGAATCCTAATGTTGTTATGTCTGTCCTTTTCTCTGCATCTTCAGCATGGTACCATAGTAGCCCCACCAGTCTCTCAAGCTTTTGTACCCTGGCTTTGTGCCGGGTGTTCTTTTCATGAATGAATGAGAGGAACATGCCTGTATTCCTTTGCTTATGTTTTTTTTTATCACAGCTGTTATTTCTACACCCTCCTCCCAATAGCCCTCTTCAGCCCGACCCCTCCACAGCTCCATTTCCCAGAATTACCAGGGCTTACCTTATGCCCGGCCTGGGAGCGGTGCCCACGAGGAGTCAGGCATCATCCTGCCGCCGGGCATTTTTCCTCCTTTTTTTTGCTCCCCCCTTTTTTTTGCATCTGTGCACTGTGCAATGGGTGCAACAGCTGTCTCCACCTCTGCGGAGGCAGCCAAGCACCCTGGGCGCAGGCGAGTCTTCTAGCTGTGCCATTCACAGCACAGACACCCCTCACCCTGAGGAAGGAGAAGGAGAGCTGTAATGCTCAATCCTTACCTCCCTGCCAGCCCCTGAGCGACCTGAGTCCATTCCTGAACCCGGGTCACTGGCGTGGCATGAGGTGTGGAGTCCAGCGCCTCAAACCTCAGCGCCACTGGGCTGGCACACCTTTTCTTGTGTTAAAGGGTTTGGACCCTATCTTGAAGCTCAGCCACCACCGATTTAGATGTGGTTATTTCTGAATGGGCTTGATGTAACATTGCTTTAAAGACCAACCTGTTCTCAGTTGTCATTGGGGAAGGGTGTGCGGGTGTCATTATCATGCTTCACAAGCTGCTCTGTTGTGATCTTGAGACAAAACTTTCAGTGGCAGCATTTCAGAGGTTGTAAGAGATAGGCAGATTCTCATTTCAGGTTTTGTTAGCCCGTGATTTATCTAATGAAATAAGCTGTTCTCTCTAGACACTTCTGGGTTCTGATGCATGGATTTTATAGAATTTGGTATTAGTGAATGAGAACTGTAGACTAGGCAGACATTCCCATCAGCAGCTGGTGCATGCACCCATTGACAAATTCTTTTTTTTTTTAATTCACTGTACTTTTCCACTGGCAGGCCGGACCGGCCCCCATCAGTTCTAGTGCTCCACCCATCCCCATCACCTGCCATCTCTGGGACTTACCTCCATTCCACGGTTACCCATGAATGACCCTCCATGGAAAGGGCTGCCTGGGGCCAGGCCCTTACTCCCCTAGGCAGAATTGCAGTGTCACCTTTGGAGAGGAGGACCTAGTCTGTGGTGCAGCCCTGAGGCAGATGATAGACAGCATCCTGAGTGGTCAGGAGGTATTTTTTCATTTTCTACCTCTGGACATCAGTAAGACACTGGTCAATGCAATGCATCATGCTGCCAACATTCCCCCATCTCTTGATCTGTGGCTCCAGCTTGCACCATCAACTGTGGTCAGCTAGGTGGCAGTATTGCAGTGGAGTTCATCTCTATACCACCCTCAGGAGGACAGTGTCCATGGGACACTCAGCCATCCTCCCCCAGCCAGCCCTCCAATGACTCAGGTTCATTCCTGAACCCACGTCACTGGCATCGCTAGTGATAGTGTTACCTCTGCAGGGGCAGGGCAACCCATTTTGGACAAATTCCATCTTTCTATGTCAAAGAACCTTGCATGTTTTGGTATTGAAGCCCAGCTGTCAGATTTTTGAGCACCTTTCAAGCCCCTCCAGGTTCTCCCTAATCTGACAGATAGTTACCCTCTTCAGTGTCCACTCTGGTACAGAGCTTGGCATCATCTGCAAAGAAGCAGCTTTTCCCTCCAATTATGTCCTTTCATTTTTTTATTTTAAGTGAGAGCCTATGGACAACAAATGCTTGTTTTAATAGGCAACCATAGTCATGATACAAATGACAGAGATTATACAAGACTATGTGTACAGACAATAAAATGTTTACTACATGTTGCAAAAGATTAGTTATCCAATGTTTTTATGGATAATGGTAAGGAACTCAAAAAAACTTTCAGCTCTGTAATAAAAAGCTGTTTGCCAAACCTGCTTTGAAAACTTAGGTCATTTTAAATATAAGTGATCTAAAGATCAGGTTTTAACATTTAACAATGTTGGTCTTTCTACCAATAATCTTAATTTAGCTGGTACTTCTTCATTTATCATCTTCCAGGCCCAACATCCCAGTTGTTGAGTTATTCTTTGTTGCAAAAGTATACCACTTCTGTATGTTGTGTAAACAACAAATATGCCTCCAACTCCTGGGACTATTGCTAACTCTCTCTCCCCTCCACCTCTCTCCTTGCCCCCCCCCACTCTTCTCTTGACAAATGAGTCTCCTCCTGCCCTTTCCTTCTGTCCCCTCCTCTCTTCTGACAAGGGTTCTTTCTCCTGCCTCAGATTGTTCCCTTAGACAGCATTTACTTTAAAATGTCAATTATGTTTGAAACTTATTTTGACTATGTTGTTATCTATTGTGCTCTGCATTCCCTATGTCCTGTATTCCCTATATATTTGTTTAGTTCTAGCTTGATTTCTGTACCAACCTGTGATGTATTTTGTTGCACTGATATCTGCTACTGTACACTACGGTTCTGTCTTTCCTGTTTATTTGTTCTGTGATGTGGAACCTTTGTAAGAGTCCCTGACTTAAAGGTATGCCCGATTCTTCACAATAAATAAATAAAATGCTATTCTAAAGGTAAATTAAATGCAAATCTACAGGCTTTGTTGAGTAACAGTGCTATAGCGTATAGTGGAACGTAGTTAAGCACCAAAATCTATCATTCTCAAAATGTTGTTCTGCTGCATTAATGATGTCTGCAGTGCAGTAGAACAATTTTTCGTTCTGCCTCAGTACGGACGTTACACAAGCGTGTCCTTGAGCAGCAAATCTGACAGTTGGGGTACATGAGGTATTTGTTGATGCAACCTTTTGTTTTCAAGACGCCTAATTACTTAACTTGTATTGTCTCCCTAATGAGTGTTAAAATGAAAAGCTGTGTCTGTTTTGTTTGGAAGTTCCACTATACACTATATACTATAAAGAAAAGTATATGACTAACGATTAATGCCAGGGCTATTCTTTACCTTCATCGATACTGTGACGACTGAGATACCTCTTGAGCTGTGCTCTCGAGGTCATCAGTCATCATAGTACAGACTCGAGGAAAGAATAGCCCTGTTGTTAAATATAAGTCATACACTATCTTATATATTCTCTGCAATAAAGATTTACAGACAGATGACTAGACGAGCAGACCATAGTCAATAATGGCTAGAATATGAGTTTGAGCAATAAGTTTTTTTGCTTCCTGGGTAAGGTTAATTCTTTTCCTATACAGCATGCAAAATGGTTGGTTTACTGACTTCACAACATTGTCAAAGTGCTGATGATAACTAAGACACCTTTCTAGAGTCAGACTTAAATATTTACAACGTATGACTTGATCCAAGATAACACCATCAGATGTTTTTATAGAGGCAGTGTTGTTCACTTCGAAAGGTTGTCATGGCAACCATTGAAACCTCGAGAGCAAAGCTCCAGAGGTTTGAGGGTGTCGTGACACCTTGAGAAGTGAACGGCACTGTTGTTGTTCTCTGTTGCCCATACACTGTCTTTTATAGTGTATGGGCAAAAGTAATGAGAAAACAACTTGTGGTTTCTTTCGAGGTCACGCTGTGATGTTGGGAAACCCGCCGTTGAGCCCGAGTCGGTGACAACACTCCTCTGCATTTTAAATTAAATAATTGGGCTCTGCAGTATGCTGGCTAAGATATGAACAAAACGGCACTTGTATTTACATTAGGACATCCATCAGTGCCTACGCTGAAGTACACTGCCCATTTTTACGTCGCCATGAACCGCGAGTCGCACATGCGTAAACGTGGTAAAATCTGTTGTACTATTGATGAGACATACTCATGATGGTACAACAACATCGTGACGTCACATCAATGGTACAACAAGACTAGGGAACGTTAGATTTTTAATGAATACAATGTTCTAACATGCACTATATAACTTTTGTCTTATTTGAATTCAAGCATTGCTTATTATTAGTGAACCAATTATGCATAGCACAAGAATCAGATTGTAGTATGGCAGTCAAGCTGTTTAAGTTTTTGTTTCATAAAAAGATTACTGAATCATCTGCTTACAATAGAATCTTTGATTGTTTTATAACACTCGGTAAGTTATTCAAAAGAAGACTAAAAAGCAGGAGTCCTAGGATTAATCCTTGCGGAACACCAAAGTCACAGGTAATGGTTTTGAAAGACAATTTTGAATTCTAGCCTGTTACATAGAGGGTTAAGTAATCTTTAAACCAAGAGGTAATTGAAATGGAAAAACCAAACTGTTTCAAACTCTCAATCAGTTTTGTATGATGTACCAAGTCAAAAGCCTTTTATGAATCAATGTACTGTATATTGTACCAATTAGACTGCCAGTATCCAGGGCCTCATATAAACTATTAACAAATTCTGCTAAGGCTATATTAGTACTATGTTTTTTTCTAAAACCATGTTCTTCAGTAGTCTATAGATTACAATTTTCAAGATGTTCCATAATCTGATCATGTATTATTCTTATGAGTGCCTTAGTGGACATAGAACAGAAATTGGTCTGTAATTAGAGGTTAATAACCTACATAGAAACATAGAAGTTGATGGCAGATAAGGACTGCAACACCCATTCAGTCTGCCCATTTTTTCTACTTTATGAATGTGCCATGTGCCTTTACTCTGTCAATGGCCTATTTATTTATTTATACTCAACTGTATTGTACCCTTATGCCTATCCCATATCCACGAAATTTAAATATCTTGGTATCTGGATCGACAATAAATTATCTTTCAGTGACCACGTCGAAGATGTCTCTAGAAGGTTAAAAGCAAGGTTAGGTTTCTTCTACAGAAATAGGCCCCTTTTCCCCCCTTGAAACTCGAAACAAGCTTGTACAGGCCACTTTTCTCCCCCTACTCGACTATGGCGATGTAATCTGTTCCTCCACCACTCTTGCAAATCTAAGTAAACTGGACATCCTTTATCACCGTGCGTTACGGTTCATTACCAACTTCCCTTACCGTTCGCACCACTGTGACTTATATGCAGCTGTTGGTTGGACATCCCTTACTATTAGACGCCTGCTCCATGCTGGGCTATGGACACTTAAACTGCTCCTGCAGAAATTGCCAAGCTAACTCTCTTCCCTTATTAGTATCTCACATAGTGCATACTTGTTAAGAAAATCTGACTTTATTATGCTTGACATACCAAGGACGCAGACTTTTGGTAAACGTGCTATTGCATATGCTCTTCCTCCATTTGGAACCAATTACAAACCGTGATTGAAACTAACTAGCACAGTTTCAATAAACTTCTACAAATTGCTAAGTTCAGCCAAAATAAAAGACACCTGTAACTGTCATTAAGTCTCTTCCTTCCCCATGTGTGCCATATTTATCCACTGGTAAGGTATAATTGATTTGTCATATTAACTGCTTTGCCTTCCCCTTCTACTCCTGGCTTTATCTTTGCTTACGCTCCACTGCTACTCTATCAAATCACTCCTCCCCCCATATCAGTTGTAGACTGTTGTTTGTTCTAGCTGCCAAAATACTGTATTGCACACACCAGTCATCATGTTTCATTTATCAGTATGCAACCTGTAAGTCGCTTCCCTGTCTCATATCAATGTTTACCACCTGCGGTCACCCTATGTGGTACCCTTGTATGTATATCCAGCCTGTATCATGTAACGTGCATTTCATGTATATACTGTTATTACCTATCTGTGTTTGTACTTTAAGTGTTTATGTCACAGGACCTCCTTATGAATGAGCTTGCTCAATGGAGTTTTCCTGCAATAAACTTGAACTTGAACTTGAACATCACTTCCTGAGGTAGGCCGTTCCATGCATCCACCACCCTTTCTGTGAAAAAGAGCTTCCTCACATTACCCCTTAATCTGCCTCCCTCTAATCTCATGCTGTGTCCTCTTGTCCTGGAATTTTAATGTTGTCTTGCATGCATGTGCAAGCAACATTTAGCAGTTGTAGCACTGTACTAGCACTTTCAAAGGTGTGTCAGTGTTGTGGCGAATCCAGGGGATGCTTTAGCCGGTGTGTCTCTCAGCCACCAACCAGTGATCATGCTGCCGATGACAGCAGTTTCAGAAAGTGCCATCAACTTGAAAGAAAGAGTGAGAGGCTCGTTATTGCAACAGCAGATCTTACATGCCTCCATTATGTGCCATTCCTGGTGAAACATTTCAATAAACATGGCAGCGGCTTTTGCCATCCACCTCTCACAATCCATAGGAAAGCTGACTTCATGGGTGCCCAATCCCCCTGTCAGCATGCCCCTCCCCAGTTCAATTTGTCCGCCAATGGGGCTGCCCAATCCCCCTCAACATCAGGCCCCCCACAACACAGACACTTTCTTTGCTGTTGGAGTGCCCAATCCCCGTCAGCTCAAGTTGCCCTCAAACAAAACCCAGGTGGTACACTTGGAGCCCACCCCAGAGTGCCCAAATTTTTTATTGTCACCTGCAAAAACAAAAACCTTTCCCCAAAGTTTTTTTTCCTCTGCAAAACAAGAAAACGGTCCCTCATTGTCCACGGCACCCCCCCTCCAACCTTCACTCACCCTCTGCGCACCTCACCTCTTCACCCTCCCACCCCATACTTACCTCCAGAGGTCGGCGAAGCGATCTTCTTTGGAGCAGGAACAAGTCTGCACTCTTCAAAGCCGACTGCAAACTGAAGAAATGCCATTAAGCTGTATAATGGCATAAATGAGGGGTTTTCAACTTAGATGGATATCTCTGCCATTCTTTTGACTTTTGGCTCCAAATTTTCAACATGGGGTTCTTGGGAACCCACCTCATGAAATCAGTCACTGTCATTTCATTATTTGGTTCCTAAAGGTGATTTTGCAGTCACTAAGCGGAATCACCTTTTGGGACCAAGTAATGAAATGACAGTGCCACTGTTCATGAGGAGGGGGCTCCCAAAAAGCCTATGTTGCAAATTTGATGAAAAATCTCAAACAAATTACTGAGTTATAAGCGTGCATTGTGCAGTTTCCATGCACACTTGTAACTTCGAGAATTTGTAATATTTTCACTCCAGATTTTCAGCATTGCCATTTTTCATACCTCCTTATGAACAGTACAGCTGTCATTTTTCATATCCAGCCTGAAATGTGTTTTCACACATGTGGCGCACAATGGCGCGATCGCTGTGGGAAAGCAATGTTCGGGACAGATTAAGAAAATCACAGTTACACTGTTCATCAGCTGAGGTAGCAAAATGCCTATGTTGAAAATGTGGTGAAGAAATTCCAAAAAATGACTATGTCTTGAGCGTGCATTGTGCAGTTTCTACACATGCTTGTTACTTTCAGAATTTTTAATATTTTCACTCCAGATTTTCAACATTGCCATTTTTACAGACCTCCTTAAGATCAGTGCAGTAGTCATTTTTCACATCCTGCCTGAAATGTGTTTTCACACCCGTGGCGCACAATGGGCGTGGTCACTGTGCAAAATCAACTTTTGGGACACAGTAACAAAATCATAGTGCCCCTGTTCATGAGGAGAGGTCCCAAAATGCCCATATTGAAAATTTGGTAAAAAAAATTCCCAAAATGACCTCATTATGGGCATGCATTGCGCAGTATCTACGCATGCTTGTAAGTTTGCAAATTTTTCATATTTTCTCTCCAGATTTTCAACATTGCTATTTTTTTACACCTTCTCATGAACAGTACAGCTGATGTTTTTTATATCCTGCCCATAATGTGTTTCTGCACCTGTGGCTCCTAATGGCACAGTTGCTGTGTGAAATCACCTTTTGGGATTGAGTAATGAAATAATAGTGCCACTGTTCATGAGGTGGGGTCCCAAACAGCCACTGTTGAAAATTTGGAGTGAAAATACCATCAAATACCTGGGGCATTAAGGTTTCCAACCATACACTCACTCTGTAGAGACTGACAGGCATCTGGGATGTAACTTGGGTTCACCAGCCATAATGTTCATAGAATTCTACCCCCACCTCCCCAACCTACAACCACTGACAAGCATTGAGTTGTGCCTTGGGTTCCGTCACCCTAACGTTCACCCCAATCTCCTATATTGCACCCATCCCAGCTTATTTCCTTGTGGAATGGGGTAAGCATAAAGGCAGAAAACCCCAATGCACATAGTGACACCTGTTGTTCTCTGCAGGGTGGGGTGAGGTGGAATGACATCAGCGTTATGGCCGACCCAAAGCCACACTCCCAGTACCTTTCAGTCTCTGCGAGGGGAGGTGTTAGCATTACTTCAGTACTTTACTGCCATTCCTATTTTGCATTTCTAACTCCTGCAGGACCAATGCCAATGCAAGCAAGCCAATATCTGGCATTCACAAATGTTTGTTCTTATATTGAAACATGTTAGATTCTTTCACCTTGTTAATGCCATTGTAACCCCCTTGTTCCCAGGGGTTGCTAGACTCCCACTTAGAATCAGCGGCAGGCAGGGAAGACAGCTAGTGAAATGCCAGTTAAATGGATTTCACAGTGTCCCACTCTGTTTTTCAGTCTCAGCTGAGCTGGAGTGATGATGTCACTTTGGAACTGTCGCAGCATCATAAGCCACACTGCAATGCTAGCTGCAGGGAGATATCCATAGAATGTTGAGTTAGAGTAGTAGTCTGTAGAGTGGAGTTCCAGGAGGAGGCTGCAGTCTAGGCAGCTCCTCAGTTTTTTGCTCTGACAGAGAGCTACCACTACGGTTTGGGTAGTTTGTTCTCATCCTAGAAGAAGAACATAGAAGACAGAGAGTAAAGTGGTGGAAACTGTTTCAAGAGAGTTTTCCAGAGCCTCATTCTGGGAGGGATGGGGGGATTTCAGGATTCAGGGGCCATTCCCTGGTCCAGCCTGGACTGTGTTGAAGCTGCCTGAGATTCATCTGCTCTGAGTACCTGAGACTTTTGTGTGGAAAAAGCCTGGGGCACCTGCATTCCTGTGGTGAGTTTTCTCTGACAAAGGAACTCTGTCACCTAGACTGTTTTCTGTTTAAAAGTGTCTGCCTACTATGGAGTCCAGAGAGAGACTTGCCAAGTACAGAACTTTTAGTTGTGTCTGATTTAAAATTGCCTGCTAAAGTTGGGGTCTAGTGCAGAGACATTGCCATTTACAGAACTTTTAACTTCATGACACCTCACAGATGTGTAGTGTAGTGTGTTAAATGTGAAAGACATTTCGAGATAGCATCTACAAGTTTTCTGTGAGGGTGTTATTAACCAGATGAATGGCTGAGTATAAATTTCGAAGCAAAAGGTGGGAGACACCCCATCTGGAGTGACCAGTTTACCTCTCTGGGTTCAGTTGGGGCACCTTTGTTTTCTTTCAGTGCATTTCACCAGTGCCTGAAGAAAGTAGTTTACCCAGTCGTGGGTAGGATTTTCTGTGCACCTGTATGTGCTCTTTGATATTAGTGGGTGCCACTAGTAATTCTGCATGAAATATGGTAAAGTCTCGTAGTACTGGCCGAGGCTGCCTAGTCAAGGGAAGTGTACCAATTCTGGCCATGTATGCTAATCTCCATTCAGAACCAGAAAGTGTTCGCTGTTCCATTTCAGAACCTGAGGGTTTGCTGTGTGTGTTCTCTGTACCTCAGTATTCTGCATTACCAATAGGAGTAGCCCTGTGGGGATCCATCTTCGCTTTGTGATTATTCTCTGTGTATGTGACTAAAAGCCACTCTCTAGAATCCCAACCTGGTTTGGACAGTACTGTTATTACTTCCACTGTGTCTGGATTTACTTGGGTGCCCCAGACCAGAAGTACAAACCTAGCATAATTGTAAGCAAGCATTTTCTTCCAGGGACACAGGTTGATGGCCATGGTAAATGGTCCCCCCAGGTGTGAGCCAGGTAGTTGCCACACTTAGTTTACCTGTCTGAAAATGTCAGACTCTGAAGTAGATGTATTGGTAAGCAGAACTGTAGTGACAACCCCATCCCTCTCGGTGGTGCCACGTGTGAGAGGAGCAGCCCTGCTAGTTGAACAAGGGTGGCCGGTGGGGATGGGTTACAAAATGAAGGCACTGCTGTCAATGTGTATGAATTTGGGAGAAAACAAGAGATGTTTGCTCAGGTTGTGGCTAGCGTTTTGTCTGTCTGGCAGTTGGTAGCCCAAAATTGGAAGCTTTGTGCAAAAGGGATTTGCCCAGAGTAGTGCCATCCATATGTGCCACTGTGTTTCTGGTGTTCATGTGCTGCTGTGATTGTGCCAACATTTACCAAGGAGCTGTAGAGCCAGACTGTCTGTGCCCCTTGTTCTGCATCAAAAAGAACATTTGCCAGCTTTAATTTTCAAGTTGTGACAGGAAAAAGTATTAAGAACTGTGGGAAACAAAGTGACAATTGTGCCCTGAAATTATCAAATGCTTGCTATGTGAACTGGGGAGTGGCTAGAGAAATAGCCAAGAAAAATGTTTCAAAACCGTGCTCCCACCATGAAGTTACAGTTGAAAGAAAAAAAGTTGTTTTGCAATTTAAATTTTGCATGCTCGATGATCGCCGTGAGGAAGAGCATGAGAACAGAGAGAGGCTCATTTGCATGGCGTCGAGTGATTGGTGAGACTGCAATCAGTACCACCCCTAGCCAGCTTCTGAGTGCTGCCCAGTGTTCAAGAGGGAGAGAGAGAGATAGTGGTGCACGAGCTGGTTAACCAGGAGGATCGTTGAGGTGACTGTAAACATTCTAAAAGTTAAAAGAACAGACTTTACTGTGCTAAATCGGGCTCAACCCATATTCCAATCAACTGGGGAGAAAGTGTGGTGTTCGTAGGGACAACAATTGGAACACCAGCCTGTTTCCACACAGAGGCCTTCCAGGATTGTCTGTAGGCCGAAAATTTCCATTGAAAAGCCAGCTACTGATTCAATGAGTACCACTCAGCAAACTGAACAGTACATAATTTTTCAAAAGCCAGCTGGATCTGTGTGTAAACAGTGTGATTGTTTTTGCAAAAAAGGACTATGTAAAGTAATAAAACCCAAGCAAGAATTCTGAGCATTAGATTGTGAGCATGTATTATAGATTCAGCAACAGTGTAATTTTCTGAGCAACCAGAGAGACTATGAATTGTGTGAGAGGCTGCAACAAACAGGCAATCCTGTTCAAGAAATAATATGGCTTTAGTAACTTTAAGCAAGTAAAACTGATTGAAAGCTAATGGTAAAGTCCTCGAAAATCATATAGATATGCTGAGGAAGAAAAGCAGTGTAGTCAATGCAGTCTGAATAAAATTTATCAGTATGCAGTAAATCAGATGCACAGTGGCTTGAGTCAGATACAGATTGTTGATGCATCAGGAGTGCTGCCGGCACCATTACAGGATGGGGCAGTAATGTAAACACAGCAGAAGGGAGCAATTTTGTGAGACTGTTCCAAGTAGAGTGAACTCAGTAATAACACTGAACTTTTGTGTGTTTTTCTACAGTCATGGCTTCGGGACCATCCCACTACCCGGATCATGTCCGGACTATGATAGTTGAAGAGGTTACCAAGCTTAAAGAAATAGAGAAAT
Source organism: Neoceratodus forsteri (assembly GCA_016271365.2). Taxonomy (NCBI): domain Eukaryota; kingdom Metazoa; phylum Chordata; order Ceratodontiformes; family Ceratodontidae; genus Neoceratodus; species Neoceratodus forsteri. The sequence continues at coordinate 22,057,858 of JADMNL010000035.1, read as the reverse complement.
GTTTCTACAGTGGAAGTCTGCCTCCTCATGTTGTGATTCCCTGATGCCCTGTGAGAGTATGCATAATGTGCCTCAAGGCTGGGAGGAACGTTTTCATGATTCCTCACTGTTCAGGATGCTTAAAGAAGTACGGTTTAACTTGTGCACCTAAGATTCATTTGGCTCATACGTGGACAAAGCTTCCAGATCCTGCAAGTAGCAGCACACAGTACCAAGTTGAACCTGTTGGGGGAGGACCAGCAGAGTGTGGCACAAAGGAAGAGGGTGTAGATGTACTGTCAGAGCAGAGTCCTTGTGATGTTTCCATGCCCGTGTTGAAGATAGACAGTGCAGAGGGAGAATCCGTGGATTAATGGAGAGAGGGTTCTAGTCCTAGCCTCATTGGAGAAGATGAGATTCAAGAAACCTAGATTTGGAGGTGTCTACTGCCATGCCTAGTGAAGAAGAAAGAAGAAGAAGAAGAAGAAGAAGAAGAAGAAGAAGAAGAAGAAGAATCAGCATTTATATAGCGCTTTTCATACATCCAAAGTGCTTTACAAGCAATGCTAGACTGGTAGTGAAGTGACTGAATGTGCGGTGGTGGCCATATCACACATCATCACCCACACACATCCTGGATAATTGCAAGAAGAGTGAAGAGTGGACTGTATCGGAAGTAAGAATGACTGCTCACTCTTGGGCTCAGGTCCTAAGTGAGGAAGAGGTGGAGGAGGAAGCTTTGTTTTTTTACATTAAAGGTCCTAGTCCACACCCTTAGTCTTTTGCCTCGGAGGAATCAGAAGAAGAAGAAGGTGACTCCACAGACCTTCCCCCAGAAGGAGGGGTCAGGGACAAGTTCTACATAGCTTTGAGAATGCGACACTGGCAGAACCAGGACTGGCCGCCCCAAGTCAGGCTGGGGGTCACAGACTGATGAAGAGTAGTAAGGAGGAAAGACTGGTCCATAGGAAGGCAAACGAGATCTATAGAATGTCCTTTCCTATTTTTCCTAGGAGAGTCTGGGAGAAGATTGAGAAAAACAGGAGACCCTGGCTAGTGGAAGAAGCAACCAGAAAACTGCATCCAGGTGCAACTCGGTATGTCAGAGATAAAGTGATATGAGACAAACTCAAGTTTTGGAAGTTGAGCAGGACACTGTTCATAGACACTGTATGTTTTGTGGGCGAACAGGGAAATGAGACTTTCCATAATGTGAATTATGAGCACCTAGACAGGGTAATAATTCTTGCACCTGAGGCATTGTGGTACTACCCTCAATGTAACCATCGTCCTGTGAATGTACCCATGCTACCAAGTGGAAAGCAGAGCAGTGGTAGCCAGTGCTGCCATCTAGCCATTGCTGTACCCATATTGTTCTGCCAGTCTGGTATTCCAGGATCTCAAGGTACGTCCAGATTTGTCAGCCTTGCAGTGTGTCTTTCCAGTTCTATCGTCTGGCCATCCTAGATGACATCAGCCCAACTGTTTCCTGATTCAGTGACTGAGATTTTGGATGACATCAACCCAGCTGTTCCTTTCCTGTTCCAAGGTTCCATCTCCTAGATGACCTTAGCTTGAGATGACATCAGCTCAGCAGTTTCCAGACATCCATCCTGTCATTTACGGAAGTTTTCCACCCAGCTGTATCCAAAAAATGCTGTCAGGGAGAGTCTTCAGCTGGAGATCCAGATGCTGTTCCATTTTTTGTTCTTCAAGGGACTGGTAAGTCCAGACTTTTCTTAATTTATTGGCAATACAATACACATCCCACACATGGCAGACTACAGACTGTTGAACTGTCCACAAAAACTCCCCCCTTTGGGATTTACAGTATGACAAGAACTGTGATTCAGCAGGATCTGGCCCAGGAGAGACTCTTTCAGGAACCCTGCCTTCGGGCACTGTTTGTCAATAGTTGGGACATTTAGAGCCTTCCATCCCCAAAAAGGTGTATTGTACATAATGTTGATATTTTCTACTGTTTTCTACTTTTCTGCTTTTTCTAAAAAAATATTTTTGGGATTCTCCAGTGTTTTGAAGGTATTGGTTATTGTTGATGTACTGTGTGTTTGCAGATTTGGGGTTTATTTTTGTCTTTTCTCTTTCAGGTGGATCCTGATGAAGAAAGAAGAGAAGACAAGACAAGAAGAGGATTGGAGGGACTCATCAGAGTTCATCTGTGCTTTAAAGTGTTTTTTAAAGTACAGTGTAGTTGTTAACATGTGTTAACCTTTTTTCCTTCCACAGGTGTAGTTGTGGGAGTGTAATGCTTGTGTATAGTGTAAGCTCCATTGTATGGTTTGCAGGTGTCCAGGGATGGGGGAGGTTTGCCTGTTTAGGGTAGTTTTTGTTTTGGTTAGATAAGTTTTCCCTAGAAGGTTAGGGGAGGAGACAGGCTATGGCCCTGACCTGCAATAGGGACTGCAGTGCTGGTCTGTTAGGGCTGTGTGTATAGGGGAAGAGTACACAATGGGGAGGTGAGATACTGACAACAACAAAAATGGAAAGGGACCTGGGGGAAGTCATATCAGATGACCTAAAGGTGGGCCAGCAATGTGAGAAGGCAGTGTGGAGGGCTGGGGTGTATACTGGGATGCATAGGGAGAGGCATCACCAGTAGAAAACAGGAAGTTGTTGGCCCTCTGTACAGACAGTTGGTAAGACCACATCTGGAGTACTGTATACAGTTCTGAAGACCCCATCTCCGTAATGACATAGACAGGGTGGAGGCTGTCCAGAGGAGGGCAACCAAAATGGTGCAGGGTCTGCACCAAAAGTCATATGAAGAAAGACTAAAGGAGCTTAAGATGTATAGCCTCAAGAAAAGAAGGGAGAGGGCAGACATGACAGAAACTTTCAAATACCTCAAGGGAATCAACAAAGTCCAAGAGGGTAGCATCTTTCAGAAAAAGAGATGTGCAAGAACAAGAGGGCACAATTTGAAGATGGGGGGGATGGCTCAGACTTAATGTGAGAAAGTATTTCTTCACAGAGAGGGTTGTAGATGCATGGGACAGCACTCCTGATGAGGTCGTAGAGTCAAAAACAGTGGAGGAATTCAAGAATGCATGAGACAGACATAAGGCAATTCTAGTCGGAGGTAGGAGGAAATACGCTGTTGGTTAACTAGGATCTGCAGTTTATCAGTTAGGTAGGGAAATGGGCAGACTAGGTGGGCCAAGCGTTCCTTATCTGCCATCAAGCGTTCCTTATCTGCCATCAAATTCTATGTTTATATGTTTCTGTGCTCTGGACAGTTCTTCCAGGGTCACTGGTTATCATAGTAAGATCATAGTGCAGGGGCTGATGCATCAGTCAATGGCCTCTGTGCCCTTAGTATTGTCTGCCTATGCCAGGCACATGGTAGGTGAGAAGGTAGTGCTACCTCCCCCTAGTCAACATATAGAGTAGGATGACCTGGTGCCGGGTAGGTAATGACTGGGGAAAGTCATTTTCCTGACTTAGGGTGGGTGTAACCCCCTTGTTCCCAGGGGTTATGAGAATCCCACTTAGAATCAGCGGCAGGCAGGGAAGGCAGCTAGTGAAATGCCAGTTAAATGGATTTCACAGTGTCCCACTCTGTTTTTCAGTCTCAGCTGAGCTGGAGTGAAGATGTCACTTTGGAACTGTCGCAACAGCATAAGCCACACTGGAATGCTAGCTGCAGAGAGATAGCCATAGAATGTTGAGTTAGAGTAGTAGTCTGTAGAGTGGAGTTCCAGGAGGAGGCTGCAGTCTAGGCAGCTCCTCAGTTTTTAGCTCTGACAGAGAGCTACCACTGTGGTTTGGGTAGTTTGTTCTCATCCTAGAAGAAAGACATAGAAGACAGAGAGTGAAGTGGTGAAAACCATTCCAAGAGGGTTTTCCAGTGCCTCATCCCTGGGGGGATTTCAGGATTCAGGGGCAATCCCCTGGTCCAGCCTGGACTGTGTTGAAGCTGTCTGAGATACATTTGCTCTGTGAGTACCTGAGACGTTTGTGAGGAAAAGGCCTGGGGCACCTGAATTCCTGTGGTGAGTTTCCTCTGACAAAGGGACTCTGTCACCTAGACTATTTTCTGTTTAAAAGTGTCTGCCTACTATGGAGTCCAGAGAGAGACTTGCCAAGTACAGAACTTTTAGTTGTGTCTGATTTAAAACTGCCTGCTAAAGTTGGGGTCTAGTGAAGAGACATCGCCATTTACAGAACTTTTAACTTCATGACACCTCAGACATGTGTAATGTAGTATGTTAAATGTGAAAGACATTTCAAGATCGCATCTACAAGTTTTCTGTGAGGGTGTTATTAACCAGATGAATGGGCAAGTATAAATTTGGAAGCAAAAGGTGGGAGAACCCCCATCTGGAGCGACCAGTTTACTTCTCCAGGTTCAGTTTGGGCACCTTTGTTTTCTTTCAGTGCATTTCGCCAGTGTCTGAAGAAAATAGTTTACCCAGACGTGGTTTGAATTTTCTGTCAGCCTGTATGTGCTCTTTGGTGTTTGAGGGTGCCACCAGTAATTCCTCATGAAATATGTGAAAGTCTCCTAGTACTGGCCGAGGATGCCTAGTCAAGGGAAGTGTACCAGTGCTGGCCGTGTGTGTCTACTCCATTCAAAACCAGAGATTGTTCGCTGCTCCATTTCAGAACCTGAGGGTTCACTGTGTGTGTTCTCTGTACCTCAATAATCTGCATTGCCAGTGGGAGTAGCCCTGTGGGGGGCCATCTTCTCTTTGTGATTATTCTCTCTGTATGTGAATAAAAGCCACATTCTAGAATCCCAGCCTGGTTTGGACAGTACTGTTATTGCATCCACTGTGTCTGGATTTACTTGAGTGCTCCTGACCAGAAGTACAAACCTAGCATAATTGTGAGCAAATGTTTTCTCCCAGGGACCCATGTTGATGGCCATGATAAATGGTCCCCCCAGGTGTGAGCCAGGTAGTTGCCACACTTGATTTGCCTGTCTGAGGATGGCAGGCTCTAAAGTAGATGTATTGGTAAACAGAACTATAGTGACAACCCCCATCCCTCTCAGTGGTGGCATGTGTGAGAGCAGCAGCACAGCTAGTTGAACAAGGGTGGTTGGTGAGGGTGGGTTACACCATTAAGATATTAAAATATTTAGATAATATCACCTCTCTCCCTCCTTTGCTGTAGGGGATACATATTGAACTCTGTTAATCTGTCCTCATATGTTTTCTGATGCAGTCTCTGCACCATTTTGGTTGCCCTTCTCTGGACTGCCTCCATTTTGTTAATGTCCTTGTTCAGGTGAGGCCTGCAGTACTGCACACAATACTCCAGATGGGGCCTAACCAGTGTCTTGTAAACAGGGATTATTACCTCCCTGTTACAACTTGTGATACCCCTACTAATACATCCCAATATCGCTCTAGTCTTACCTACTGCTTTAGTGATCTGCTTGGATGATTTCAGGTCATCTGTGATGATGATGATGCCCAAGTGTCTTTCTTCTCTTGCTATTGCCAGTAACTCCCCTCCCAACCTGTAGGTAGCTTCAGAGCTTCTTTTCCCTATGTGCATGATCTTACACTTCTTTGCATTAAACTCCAGTTGCCACTCTTCAGGCCATTTTATCAGTTTTTTCCAGATCTCTTGTCATTCTGCCCACACCATCTGGATCATCTACTCTGTTGCAGATCTTGATATCATCTGCAAACAGACAAACCTTACCCTCCAGTCCATCTGCAATGTTACTGATGAAGATATTGAAGAGGACTGGCCCCAGGACTGATGCCTGAGGCACCCCACTTGTGACTTGCATCTCTTCTGACAGTGTACAGTTTACCAACACTCTCTGTTTTCTGCCTACCAACCAGTTTCCACCAGTTGATCAACTTCTTGTCCACCCTACACAGCTTATTAATCAGTCTTCTGTGTGGAACAGTATTGAAAGCTTTGCTGAAGACAATGTAGGCGACATCAACTGCACCCCCTTGGTCCAAAACTCTTGTTACCCAGTCAAAGAGCTCTGTGTGATTAGATTGGCAGTACCTTCCTGTTTTAAACCCATGTTGTATTGGATCCTGTCCTCCTATGGATTCCAGGTGTTGTACTATCCTTTCCTTAAGGTGTGCCTCCCATAATCTTGCCCACTACTGAGGTAAGACTGAGGTATGTAGTTTCCTGCCTTCTTCCAGCTGCCACTCTTTTGGAGTGGGATCACAAGATCCCTCCTCCAGTTTTCTGAGACCTCTCCTGTGCTCAGAGACTCACTAAAGAGTTCTACTAATGGCTCTGCTAATTCCACCCTTAGCTTCTTTAGTACCCTGGGATGTATGCCATCAGGTCCCTTAGCCTTGTCCACCCTGAGCTTAGCAAGCTCTTGTAGGACCCTTTCTTTTGTGAAGGGACTTGTGCACTCCTCCCTCCCTCCCTCTTGCTTCCATGGTGCTGCGCTGTGGGCCCTGACCTACCTCTCCTCAGTAAATACTGAGCAGAAGTATCTATTTAGGATAGATGCTTTTCCTTGGTCCTCCTCTACACACTTCCTCTTATCCTCTTTGATCTTAGCAATACTCCTTCTGGACATAATCCTTTCACTAATGTATCTATAGAAAGTCTTGTCCCCTTCATTTGATGTCTGTCCTAGTGTTTCGGCCTGACTTACTGCCTTCCCTGTTTCCCTTAGGGAAGTCTGGTATGCCTCCCTATCTTCATCTCATTGCTTTCTCTTATATTTCCTGAAGGTCAACCTATTGGCTCTGTCATTTTCTGCTACTGTTTTGAGAACCAAAGTGGTTTCCACCTTCTTTTGCTCTTGTTTTTCTCCCTAACACAATAGGATGTTGCTTCAAGTATTGCATCCATAATGTTTGCCCACTTTGCCTCTACTCCCTCACCTGTATTTCTTCTATCACCACTTTTGAATATTGGAGCAACAAATCCATGTTTCCAGTATTAGGGAACTGCCCTGTACATCAAAGAAAAATTAAATAACCTTGTTATAGGAACAACCAATTTATCTAGGGTTATTTTGAAGAGTTTAAAGTCTGAACCATCTGGACCTACACTAGTGTTGTTTTATTTTATTTCCACAAATATTACAAACAAGTGTTCTTTGTAATACTTAAAAAAAAACTGAGTGATGGCAGAACTGTTATCAAACGTACCAGAATTATAATGTACAGAGTCAGTCGATGGTAAAGTAGATGCTACCTTTTCAATTTCACTTGTGAGATATTAATCACATCTATTAGCCATGTCCATAGGGTCATTGCATAAGGTGCCATCTGAATTCACTGCAGTTTGGGGGGTTTAGAATTTATGTCTAGAAGTTCGTTTATATTATTCCAAAAAGGACGAGCATCATCAACTAAAGAAGATTGTCTATAACAAAAATATTTAGTTTTCAACTAGCTTGTTTTTTACATTGATTTCTCAGTTCTCTAAATCTCACTAAAAATGTTGTATTTTCTGTCTCTCTGTTTTTGTACCATTGATGATCTGTATCCATCATTAATTGTAGCAATTGTGGGGTTACCCATTTATGAGAGTTGCCACTTTTTTATTATTTTTTCATACAAGGCAAAAATGTCACAGACTGTGTTGGATTATGTCAAAAAGAAATCAAATACTAGATCAATATCTGTAATATACCGTAATCTATTAAAGTCTAGTCTTTCAGACTCAGACTATTTTTAAAGTCATCAGTTTTATCCTTTGGTATAACCCTTACTCTTATTTAATACAGGGGACTTTTTGTTTTTCAGTGGACCAAGCGCATTCTATTAGTGAGTCATCACTCACTCAATAAATCTCACAAAATGTGCACAGTTATTACCGTTTCTTCATTAGAAACTGGCAACCAATCAATAACTGTAACAGTGCCTGTAGAATAGTGGACAGACACTGAGGTATCTTAAAAACAAAAACAAATGGGAGGTGTACAGGAGTTTGGGATGTGCATATGGTCTCACAATAAGTAAGGGCTTGATAAGGTAGACTGGATGGGCCAAGACGTCCTTATCTGCTGACTGTGTGTGTGTGTGTGTGTGTGTGTGTGCGTGTGTATGTATCTATGCAATATAAGTTGGTTCATTTATAAACTGCATTAAGGACATCTCAGCAATAGAATCATAATAATATTTATTATTTTTATCATTCCAACATTCCAATAAATGTTAAAATCACCTAAAAGAACTTCTCCTAAATTTCTGTTGCTTTTTGAAACATTTAAAAAAATATCCAAAACAAATTTTATAAGAATCAGGGAAAGATAGGTTAAGATGTTATCAAATCAAAATCAAATCAACTTTATTTTTATAGCGCCTTTCAAAGCCAAGGCGCTTTATATAAAACATATACATACTGATAAAAAATGTTTAAAACAGCATTAAAATGTAACAGCCATAATTAAACAAATGCTAAACTAAATAAATATGTTTTCAAACTGGTTTTAAAACTATTGATGGTTGGGCATTCTCTCAACCAATGAGGTAGAGAATTCCACAGGGTTGGTGCTGAAAAAGCAAAAGCATGAGATCCTGATGTCTTTAATTGAATCCTGGGAATCTCTAGCAATCCCTCATTGGCAGAGCGGAGGGGACAGAGGGGGCAGTAGGGAATCAGGAGATCTTTCAGGTAACTGGGTCCCTGGTCATGTAGGGCTTTAAAGGTTAGTAAACCAACCTTAAAGGTGATCCACCACCTAACAGGCAGTCAGTGCAGTTCGCGGAGCACAGGTGTAATATGACTGGTTCTAAGAGCACCAGTCAAAAGCCTGGCCACTGCATTCTGCACCAGCTGCAGGTGGTGGATATCAGCCTCAGGTAGCCCTAGGTAAAGAGAGTTGCAGTAATCAAGACAGGTAGTGACAAAGGCATGGACCAATGTTGGAAGATCACCCAGAGGAACCAGGTGTTTCACCCGGGCGATATTCCTCAGACAGTAAAAAGAGGATTTGATGACAGCTGACACCTGAGATTTTAGGTTCAAACTGCCATCAAAAATAACTCCCAGATTTCGCACCTGATTGGAGGTAGGGAGCGACATAACACCAAGTAGCAAGCCTGATGGTTGTCCAGCTCCCAGACCCGCCCCCGGATGACTTGGGTCCACTACCAATACCTCAGTCTTATCTGAATTCAGTCTCAGCCAGCTGGAACTCATTCAAAGTCTGATCTCAGCAAGGCAATTATTCAGCATGGAGAGTGCATCATCCTGGCCAGGCAGAAAAGACAGATACTGCTGGGTATCATCTGCATAGCAGTGAAAACCCAAACTGTAACGCCTGATGATTTCTCCCAGTGGCAGCATATACACTGCAAACATATGGGAGCTAAAATGGAACCCTGCGGTACCCCACAAGGCAGGGAGTGAGTGCCAGAGGAATAAATTCCAATGGCAACTCTCTGAAATCTGTCTGTGAGGTAAGAATGAAACCATTTGAGGACTGTACCAGACAGCCTACAATAAACCCGAAGGTGATCCAATAGCACACCATGGTCTACAGTGTCAAATGCAGCAGAGAGATAGAGAAGGACCAGAATGGTACATGCCTTTCGATCTCTGGCCATTAGGAGATCACTCAATACCCGGACGAGGGCAGTCTCCGTGCTATGCTTCTTCCTAAAACCAGACTGGAGAGTATCATAGACATTGTGAGTTATAAGATGGTCATCCAGTTGCAACGCAACCACCTTTTCAATAACCTTACCAACAAATGGCAGGTTAGAGATAGGCTGGTAGTTAACTAGACAATCTAGATCTAAGGAGAGTTTTTTAAGGAGTGGTCGAACAACCGCCTCCTTGAGGGGGTCAGGAAAGACTCCCATCTCCAAAGACTTCCAGACAATGTCACCAAGGATTGGGCAGATAACTTCCACACATCCTACTAAGAGAGGTGTAGGGCCCAGATCCAAACTACAACTGGTTGGTCGCAGTGTTTGGAAGATCTTCACAATGTCACTGAACTCCAGCCAGCGAACCTCTGACCAGACAGACCGAGTACATGTCACTTCCTGTCGACCACTGCAATCCTCTATAGGAGAGGTCGGACTGATGCCAGACCTGATGCTGGCAACCTTGTCTACAAAGAACCGAGTGAACTCCTCACATCTTAGCTGAGAAAAAGCTTCTCTGGGCTGGAGGCAGATTGGATTGCACAATCTGTCCACAGTCCGGAAAAGCTGAGCCAGTCGGTTTTGTGCAGCAGAAATCTGCCTGGACAGGAACTCTGCCTTCTTACGGGTGATTTCTGATTGATAGCCATCATAATGTGCCATCAACCTAAGCCTGTCAGCATCATTACCAGACTTCTGCCAGACTCTCTCCAACCTTCGGCCAATACGCCTTAACTCCTTCAAGGAGCAGTCAAACCATGGGCTCCTTGGATGGAGGATGAGAGGCCAAACACAAACGGGAGCAATCTTGTCCAGATCATCTCCCACAGCCTTATTATAGGCTAGTACGAGATTATCTGGACTCATGCATTCACTCGACAAGCCCGATAGGTCCAGTACCGCCGTTAGGTCAATGGGTTTTGTACCCCTTAAAGGGTGGTACTGAACCATCTCCATAGGGGCAGACCTATTGGGGGGGCCCTGAAACTGAACCTTATGGTGTGATGGTCAGACCAGCTGACTGGTTCCACCCCCAGATCAGTGATTTCCATACCCAAAAGGAAGATCAGATCCAATGAATAACCTTTTACATGGGTCGAGGAGGTAACCACCTGCGTTAGGCCCAGCATCATCATCAGCTGGAAGAGATTTTGACCAAAATGCGAGAGTTCATCGTTGACCCAGGCATTGAAGTCCCCTAGAACTATCAGTCTGGGAAACCTCAACACCATGTCGACGATGAAGTCTGCTATCTCCTGCAGGAATTCTCCACCATCACCTGGTGGATGGTAAACAAGGACAATCCCACAGCCTACACCCTCTCCCAGGATATATTCAAAGGATCTGGTACTTCCCAGTGGCACATCCACAAGGCCCAGCTCAGTCTTAAACATAATGGCCACACCCCTGCCCCTACAATCCAACCTTGGACGGTGTATCACCAAGAACCCAGCTGGAACTGCCGAGGCCAATATAGGACCTGGGTTTTCATCCAGCCAGGTCTCGGTGATGCAAGCCAGATCAGTTACTCCAACAAGATCAGCTATAATAGCTGTCTTGTTTTTAATAGATCTGGCATTACATAACACCACCAAGGTGGGATGAGCTGTCGAGGAAGACCTCGGCACCTGTCCATTAAGATCGGAACCCTTGGGTATGGGGGCAAGACATGAGTAACCCCTATCCTGACCCCATTTCACCCCAGGGTGTCTCCTGAACCCCAAAACCCCAATCGGCCCACCCCCCCTCCTGTCACCCAACAGGCCCAGCTCTCCACCTTCGCCTACGCTTCCTGAGAATGCCCAATGCACAACACCTAAAATAGGTGTCGGATGACAAAGGAGGGCATTCAAAGGGACATAATTCCATGAGCCTGGTGAGGGAATAGCACCCAGCAGTTGCTAAACCTCCCCATTAGTGACCCTTAAACCATTTTTTGTGTAAAAACCACATCCTCCACCTCGTTTAACAATCCTGTTACACATAAATAATTAATATGCAGAGATCTGCATATCTCTGTCTTCAATTAAATAAGTGTACAATGTTTCTGACAAAGAAATAACATCATATTTATTTTTTAAAACCCAAGCAACAAACTGGTCATATTTTGGGGCAAGGCTTCTTACAGTTATATGTGACATCTGAAGTCCACTCTGTGTTGGTAATCGGTTTAACATAGAATCAATAGAAAATGGGCCAGGATTAGGATGCATATTTCCAGAAAGCAGCAGCAGGTAAAGTATAAGAACCCCTGCACCCAATTTAGACCAGGTACATTTCATTCTGTATACTTTTGGTTTACTGACAGTAAGGTCATTCGATGTACATCTGCAAAATCCTAAAAAAGGCGAAACAAACTGCAGATTTTGTAAATGTATGGTAAAACACACTTCTTGTAAATTCAGACTATCCATTGTGACTGTCAGAATATGCAGGTAAGCCAGTGGAAACAGTTTCAAAAATTAATCAATCTACAGATTGCTCAATTAAATAGTTGTGAGTCCCTGCCCCACTCCAAATAAGTACAACATAAATTAAAATAAAGCTACACATTTTAAAATATTAATACATTTGTTATAGTACAACATTTAAAATAATAAACTACCAAACCCCTGACCCCAGCTTCAGCTACATCAACATACTATACGATAACTCTCCTATGTAACATTACTAATTATAAGAACTCTCCCCAAGGAAAATATTCAGTTATCCAGAAACAACAGTTATATTGCTAATGAAGATGTTAGAGTGCTGGGCCTGGGGACAGAGCTAGCCAGCAAGCTGAAAAGATGTGTTTTTGTGGAGCTCCCTATCTGATTAAGAAATATCAGCCAAAATTCCTAAATGTTCCTATCCAGAGTGGTTAGTATCTTTTCTGTATCTATCCTTGAAGATCTTCTGGATAAAATGGGTCCTAAAAAGGCAAATAAAACTGTCACTTCCTCCTTGAAATCAGTGGAGGACTTTCTACTCCCAAAGCCTAATGTCTCAGCAACTGCGCCTTCAGCACTGTCAAATGATCCTGTGAGGCTGCGATAGACAGAATTTTTACAATTATGCAAAAAATTTAAGAAAAAGTAAACATTACAAATACCTCTTTGACAACAATGAATAAAATAGTGGAGAAGCTTGAAGAGGGCAGGGAGAAGTGCTCCAAAGTTATGGAGGAGCTTTCGAGCAGTCAGGAGAGTTTTGCAGCAGCCCAGGCCTGGGATTCAAAATTCCTTATTAACAAGGTGGAAACCTTAGAATATTGACTGTGCTGCAAATATTAGGGTAGTGGGATTTCCATTATCTGTAGAAGGTAAAGATCTGAAGGAGGTGTTCCTCGCTATATTTAAGGAATCGCTGGGTCTGGAAGAGGATTCTATTTCCATTGCTCAAATCTTCCTTTTACCATCTCATCGGAAATTACAGAGGGCATGGAAAGGCAGGCGACTGTAATTGTGACTGTTGGTTTGACTGAACAATGTTTAATGATCTTAGCTGTGGCAAGGGATAAGGGTGAGGTGTTGTATCAGGGCAAAAAAATGTCCTTTTTCCAGACATGGCCTCTCGCACCCAGTCCCAACCAGCAGCCGCAAGCCACTTCTTAATCTAGCCTCACCACTAGCCACACTAAGGTCACAAACTACTTCTCAATTTCTACTCCACTTGTGAGCACTGTCTGACCTAAATCTTCCTCCAACATCTCAGACATCAAGCTCAGCCCAAAGCCCTGAACCAAGTGGGAACAGGTTGAGACTTTGCACACCTAGCAAAGACACAGACACAGTTAGCACAACCAGGTTCTGGTCCCTAAACCTCCTGACTTGACAGATGAAACAATCTTATTTTAACAGCTACTGGTCCTGACCCAGCTCTCCAGGTGTTTTCTGTCTTTGAATCCCAGTCCTAACCAGATTCTCAGGTTCTCAGCAAGGTCACTGCAGTGAGTCATTCTGTCTGTCATCCTTTCTTCTGTTTTGTGGCATTTGTATGATGCCGGAACAGAGGAGACCCATTGGAATATCTTTTAGTGCAGGGGTCCCTGCTGTGGTTCTGTTGCTCCTGGGCTGCTGTGCCATGTTTGGTATTTTGCCTCTGTGGTGTGTGTGGCTTGACCATTAACAGGACAGTCATGACAAAACAGTCTGAGGTGGGGCAGACTTAAATCTTCACATCTCCAATACAGTAATCAGTTAGAATGGCACTACAAATATAGTGCATGTAAGGAGTGCACTGTCTGAATAGGGTATCATGGACAGCGACAGGGGTAGAACAGCATTGTGCAGTAAGTGCTACCCATGTCGCTGTCTTCGGTACAAGGGAAGCAGACAAGGGCTTGGAAATCTGGAAGGCAAACTGAGCTGCTCCTGTGGCAGAGAGGCATTTGTTCCTGCCACTGTTGTGGTCAGTGCTGTATGGACACCGCTGTTATTTACAGCGCTGTTCATGCAATCTCTGTTGTGGCCTAGTGTCCTCAGATACCCCGACACCCTCTGTAGAAAGGTTCAGTTCCACTGACGTCTGCTATGTCACCAACAAAAATTGTCTATTTCTAGGGATGTTTGAAATGAGTTTAGCATTTCAGTCACTTGAGAGGGGGGTCTAAGTCAACCAGGACCAGACATTCATTACATAGGTCTCATTGGTGCAGAAATAAAATATTTGTTTTGCAAGCTTATTTAAAAAAAAGAAAATGGCATTGAGGTGAATATGTAGAACCAGGTGTTTGGCACTAATATCCTGCTCCTTTTTATTGTACTGCACAATTCAGTCACATAAATCTTCAACAACTAGTTCATATAACCCTCATGCCTTTCAATATGAATGTCCATCTGGTACCGCCTACCAACCAGCATGTGTTCAACAAATTCTCAGCAGTTCACAGGTTTTCATGCCCTTGCTCATTTACATGTTTTAAAATATGAATGCACATCTAAATAGCATACAGTAAATAGTTTCTGAGGGCTCTCAGCATGCAACTTTGTTCTACCTGTTGGAATGGATGTATAGCAGATTGCTTGTAACACAATACAAAGGTCTCTTGTGGTTACCTCAGACAAGGCACCTATGCAGCCCTATCTACCACATATTTTCACACATTATCTGTTCTGTTGTGTGGGCATACGCACTGCATTAAAATCACAACATGGTTTAGCCAATAAGAAAGCTGGATTATTTCTATTACATGTTATTCTCTGCCACTGACTTGCAGATAACTTTTTATAAACTTCACTACTAACTCTATCATACCATGCTTCTGTTGAAAAAAAGGGGGGGGGGACATTTAAGTTGTTCAAATCAAGGAATCATTAAATTATTTCCTTTTTTTCATCTTCTGTGTACTTTTTACCTGACTGGACAAAATGTCCTGTAGCTACAGCCATTCTTTTTTTTATCTAAAGGAGTCTCTTAAGACTGGTGCTCCATGGACTCTGTAATTCTGCACCACAAACCATTGCAGTGTCCCTGATAGGCTCCTAGGGAGGATCCCTGTCATTCATATCCTAGTTTGACCAGCTCCCTATTTTCTGTCACAGGCAGTGGCATGGAAGTATTTGAAACCGTTCCCAGGGATGGAAAAAGGAGGACCTTGGTTGGCAAGAAGGCTGACCTGAACATCATCTGCCACTCCGATACTTGACCTTTTCCCCAATTCATCCTCCGATGAGCCACACATGAGGGAGCAGGCTGCAGAGGTTGCTACTGGTGCCAACATGATTGATGCATAAGTGCAAGTGTGCTCCTCTCTTAGAGAGCATGCTCTTCTGGCTGCGTTATAGAAACATCAAAACACAGAATTTGATGGCAGATAAGGACCGCTTGGCCCACCTAATCTACCATTTTTTTTTTCTGCCAGCAGTATCACCACAGATCCTACTTGATCTTTGGACCATTCACCCCCCAGCCCCTCTTCTTTCCCTAAGATTCCCTTATGCCTGCCCTATGTAGTGGTCACAGTGGTGATGTCTGTGCAGCAGGAGTCCTAACTTTCCCATCTCAGAAGAGAGGAGCATCCTATTGAACAGGGGACCCTTCTTTTTTGCTAGCCCGCTGCAATGTCCTGGGCTCAGAACATGAGCCGGGGAAACTGACAAGACAAGCAACAGGCACTGCTTCAGTATCAGGTCCGCCATAACAGTATTTCCATTTATCACATTCACATTCATACAAATGTTTTATAACAAGTTGAATCTCTTGGGTCCGGGGTGTCTCTGTTGCTGTTGCCATGTTGTCTTATTTACTGGCTGGATACCAACATTTCTCAGCTTCCGTTAACTATTGTCTTACGTGAACTGCATCTCTTTTATAACACAAAGCTATCGTACCTTGACATATAATCTAAACAAAGATCATGTGAACTCTTTAACATGCATTCATGTATCCTGTCATACTGTACCTTTAACAAAGCACTTTTTGTAGCCTGAGAGCAAGAGACACTCGGAAAACAAGAAAATGTATCTTATTGAGTCATCCCTCCAACTGTCTGTTGCAAACTTAAATTACAAAAAAACACTTTTTTTTCAAATCTGGCTCTGTTATTGAAATGGTAAGGGGTCTGGTAGGATTCATTTTACTCATACTTTTATATATGTTGTAAAATGTACTTTATTTACAAAATTACCTGCTTGTTCAATATGGCCTTCCCAAGAACATGTTGTAGGGCAGTTTGTATTTTAAAGTACAGTAAATGAAAATAAGTACATTTTGAACACTCTCTTTTTCTTCAATAACATCAGTATATCCTGTCCCAATGTTTTTAGCCAATGGAAATCCACATTTAGTGAATACAGAAAACAATTTAAATATTAAGTCTTATTTACAGTGTTGTCCTGGTTGAGAACATGCTACATGAAATGTGATGGTAAAAATGTGTGTGATACATAAAAAAAGTCATTTTAATAGTATTTTCAATTAGCCAGCAGCAGATTAGTCTCTTCACTTCAGAAGCTGATTTAGTTTTCACTCACCTGTCTGTGTTCCACAGACCAGCCAACGCCTCAGTCCCATATTGACACTGTCTGCAGCAGCAGCACCAGATCCTCAAAGACTCACACGCCTCTTAAGTATTTCTTCAGTCTCTCTCACTAGGCACCATACCATCTCAACCTTGTGGGTGCATACAAGTTCTTGTAAAAAGGACCTTTTCTTTTTTTCTAAATGTGTTAATTAGGTTTTATTTCCAGTTGAACTATCGGGTATTTTTGCCCTGTAAAACTTTCAGAGAACTGAGCAGTGACGCACCAAAGAGGCAACAGAACCAGGCAGCATATCTTTCAATCAAAGGAAATCGTTGAGACCAGCTTCAGTTAATCTTTTCTGTCAGCATTTCCTGTTTTTTTTTCTTTCTGTAGAAGTTCATACACCTTGCACACACACACGTACACACACACACACACACACACACACACACACACGCACACACACACACGTGGTGACATAGGTGGTACTTTTGTATGGCAATAGTAAATTGTTCACTTTTTTGATAGTAGAATTGCTAGCTTTCTGTACCTTCTGCTTAGCTGCTTTTGGTTGCTCTTTATATGGTGCTCTCTGATTCCTTTAAGTGACTCACCTATATCAGTTCTACTGCTCCCCATCTGCTGAATGCTGGTATCAGATAAGCAGCTGCTAGCTCGGTTTCGGGTCCTGTATGAAGGCTAAGAGGAAAAAAATTATTAGAGCTATCTAATATATAAACATAATTGTTTTCTTTTTTAAATTAGCCTCCCTGTACCATTGCATATCAAATTGTAGTATTACAATAGTGTTTATGATGTGTAATGTTACAACAACTTTCATATACATAACTGTTCCATAATGGTTTATAAACTAATGGCTTACATATTCAGACCGGGCTAGTGCTGGATCTGGTACTATTGAACAGGGACAGCACTGTAGATGTCACAGTGAATTGCCCCTTTAGTACAAGTGATCATCATACAGTGTGGTTTGACATATGGATTGGGCAGGCAAAGAAACACAGTAGGACAAGAGTTCTGGACTTCAGAACAGCAGAATTTAACATACAAACATATTTATTTCGTTTTTGTTGACTGGGTAAGAGCACTAGACAAATTCTGCCTATTTTCAGGCATGACCCGGGTGAGGGGAATACAGACGAATGCCAACTGACCTTGAACCAGATTAAGCTGTTGGTGGTATTTTTAGTGAATGGGAGAAAATTTGGCCAGGGCACCAGGGAAATTCCTGTACTTTTTTTAAAGAAGTGCCATGGGATCTTTAACATCTACCTGAACTACCACCAGAACAGGCAGATGGGACCTCAGTTTAACATCTCATCTGAAAGACGGCACCTCAGGAGTGCTGCACTATAGTGTCAGTATTGGGATAATAACCCAAGTGCCTGTTGTGGGGCTAGAACCCACAGCCTTCTGATCTCCTGGCCTCAGAGGCAAGTGGACTACCCGCTGAGCCACTGACGCTGCTATATGTATGAACAAAGAAGAAGCCAGAAGAATAAGGCCATTTGATCTATCTAGTCTGTTCATATTGAAGAGTACACAGCAAGAGCTAGACCTTCCCCCCTTCCCACTTTCCTATCCTTTCCATCTGCCTCACCCATGACCCTTACCTTCACCTTATGTCTATCTCAGCCTCTCTTGAACCTACCCACCATTATCAATGAGACCACCTCATCTGGTAGCGTATTCCAACTGGCTACTATCCTCTCCATGAAGAAGTGCTTCCTATCCTCCTTTCTAAACCTCCCACCTCCAGCTTAAGACTGTGTCTCTTCATGTTACAACTGCCACTTAATCTAAAGAGACTCTGTTTTTCCCCTAAATTTATCCCTTTCAAGTGCTTGATGGTTTCAATCATGTCCCCTTTCTACCTCCTCCAGGGAGTACATATTCAATGCCCTCAACCTCTCCTTGTATACTTTACCCAGCAGACCTGAGATCATCTTTTTTGCTCTCCTCTGGACCATCTCCAGCCATCTAATGTCCTTTTTTAGACCAGATACAACCTACAATTGTGCTTGAATGGAGGCATGGGGAGGGGGTGCAGGACATGAGGTTTCTCACACCTACTCAAGAAACAACTAAGGACCCAGACAGTGTCATACTCTAGTATCAGAATAAAGTTCCAGACTTCAAATCTTTTGATAGAAAATGTATTGTTGTCAACTCAGACCTGACGAAGTCTTGACTGGTGAAGCACTGGCACAGTTCTTTTCCAGGGGACTAGCCAACTTTCTAGCCTGCTTGTTACTTTTTAGTCCAAACTGACAGCAATAAATTTTCTAACTAAAGATTTGAAGCCTGGATCTTTTTTTTCCAATATTGGAGTGTGGCACCATTCTTGACCTTTAATGTTCTTTTTGAGGTGAGTGCACCATACCATACTCCATACCCTAGTTGTGGTCATACCAGTGACCTGTACAAGGGCAGTGTAACCTCCTCTCACCTACTGCCAATCCCCCTAGTTATGCATCCCAACATCTTACTTGCCCTTGCTGCTCCTTTCTTGCACTAGTTATCATCATGCCCAGATCCTTCTCCTCCTTTGCTGATACCTGACCCCTCCCAGATAGTACTGTGTCCTGGGATTCTTGGCTACAGTGAGCATAACATTGCATTTTGTGGCATTGAAGTCAAGCTACCAGATCCTGGACCACCTGTCAAGCTTTTTCATATCGTTCTGTAGGCCCTGTATCCCTTCGGCTGTGTCTACCCTCCCACAGAGTTTGGTGTCATCCACAAAGAGGCACATTCTGCCCTTATTGCCATCACCAATATTATCAATGAAGACATTGAACACCAGTCCCAGCACCAAGTCCTGTGGAATCTCACTGGTGATCTCCCTGGTGCTTGATTACTTCCCCCCAACCACCACCCTCTGGGTCCTGTTCCTCAACCAGTTTTTTTACCGATCTGGTCATCTTCTCCCTAGCCACAAGATCTGCCAAATTCCTGATCATCCTGTTGTGAGGTATCGAGTCACAGGCCTTCCTGAAGTCCAGGTAATGGATGTCCACCACTTGACCCCTATCTACTGCCTTAGTGACCCAGTCAAAGAAGCAATCAGATCCATTTGACACAATCTCCCTCCCATGAACCCATGCTGCCTCACATCCTGGAGACCATACTCCTCTAGATACTCTACCAACCTTTCTTTAAGTATGACCCCCATGAGCTTGCATATGATTGAGGTTAGGTTGACTGGTGTGTAATTCCTTTGGTCATCCTTGGGACTGCTCTTGTGGAGGGGGCACCACATGTGCCATTCTCCAGTCCTGCAGTACTACTCCTGATTTCAGTATACTATTAAACAGGCCTGCCAGTGGCAGTGCAAGCTCCTTTTCCAATTCCTTCAGTACCCTTGGGTGCATGCCATCCTGGACTGGTGATTTATCCCCTTTAATACTAGGAGCCCCACCCTCAATCTATCCTCCTCTTTCACAGTACCCGTGATCCCTCACCCCTGACTCCTCTTCTCTCTTCTGTAGGCACCAGTCTGTCTTTTTCCTTGGTGAAGACAGAAGAGTATGTTCAGCACTACTGCTTTTTCTTGTTCTCCTCCACCCAGTCTTCCACTTTCTGAAGTCTAACAGTCCCATCCTTCTTGTCCCTTTCCTTGCTTATATAGTGAAAAGAGACCTTGCCCCCCTTCTTAATTCATTCTGCTATCTGTAGTTCCTTCTTTGCTTTAGACCACTGGACCACCTTACTTGACTCACTAGCTAACCTTAGGTATTTCTCCCTATCATAGAAACAGAATATGACAGCAGATGGGGACCACATGATCCATCTAGTCTGCTCAATTTTTTCAGACCCTGCTCCCACCCTTCCTGTGTAGCCTCCCGCTTGAGTATTCCACAGTGTCTGCCCCAGGCCAATTTCAACTCCCTGGTCAACTTTGTCTCCATGACCCCTGTCAGTAGTCTGTTCATTGATCCACCACTCTCTCTGTGAAGAAGAACTTCCTCACATTGCTCCTGAATCTAATCTACCTCCCTTTAAGCGCATATCATGTCCCCTAGTCCTATTTCTGCTGCTGACCTGGAAAAGGTCTTCTACCTGAACCTTGTTACTATCTTTCAAATATTTAAAGGTCTCTATCTTGTCACCCCTATCCTTAAACTGCTCCAGAGAGTACAAGTTGAGTTCTTTCAATCTCGACTCCCACGGCTCCTGGTGAAAACCCTTTACCATCTTTGTCACCCTCCTTTGCACTGTCTCCAACTGATCTATATCCCTTTTGAGGTGAGGCCTTCAAACTTGATGCAATATTCCTGGTGAGGCCCTCACCAGGGACCTATATAGTGGCAAAATTACCTCCCATCTCCTGCTGGTCATCACCTCCAGTCTCTTGGTCTTTTTGAATTTCCTATAGGCTAACCTCTTTTCCCTTACTGCCTGGGCAACCCCAGAACTGAACCAGCTGGGTGCTTTGACACTTGAGTTCTTCCTACTGAGCCTGATGCACTCCTCTGTGGCAACCCTGTGTTCCTGTTTAATGATGGACCACATTTGATCCACCCCCATATCTGCTGTGATGCTCACCAGGTGCCTGCTTAGCACCTCACCCATCTTCCTGAAGGCCACCCTCATAAAATCAAATATTTCTGGTCTTACTGGGTTTGTTATCCCTGCCCATATCCAACTGGAAGCACACTGTGTTATGATCACTTCCTCCCAGGGGTTTCTTGACCATTATTTCTTGTGTGAGCTCCCCAATCACGAGCACTAGATCAAGGCTTGCCCCCCTCCCTGGTGGGTTCTGTAATGCCCTGAGTCAGGAACCCATTCTAAAACACCTCTAGGATTACCTGACTCCTGGAACATGTTGCAGTTCGTATGATCCAATCTATTTTGGACAGATTGAATTCCATGGCTATTACCACCTCCCCTTTCCCTGCAGCTTACAATATTTGCAAGCTTAGTTCCCTGTCCCTTTCCTCATACTGGTTGGATGGTCTGTAAACCACCCCCACCTCACCCTTCTCCCTCTTTTGTACCATAACTGAACCCACAATTCTTCCTCCTTCCCCTCATCTGACTCCTCACTTGTGCATGTTCTACCCTCCCTGATATAAACTGCCACCTCCCTTTCCTTGCAGCCCTGTATGTATGTGTATACGATGGGGGTGCTACTTACAGTCACAAAGCAAAAGAGGGACATTGGAGAAATCATATCTGATGATCTTATGGTATAAGGGCAGTGTGATAAGGCTGCAGGCAAGGCTAACCAGATGCTGGGTTGTATAAGGAGGGGGATTTCTTGGAAGAGAAGGGAGTTGGTGTTGCCACTACTTTGCTTACCTGTGAGACCCCACATGGAGTACTGTGTCCAGTTCAGGAGGCCGCACCTCCACAAGGACATTGGCAAGGTGCAAACAATCCAGAGGAGGGCTACCAAAATGGTCTGGGGGGTTGCATGAGAAACCACATGATGAAAGGCTACAGGAACTCAACATGAACTCCCCAAGGGAGAGGCAAGGACAGCAAGAAGGGAAATGATTGAAACCTATTAGTACCTCACAGGGTGAACAAGGTGCAAGAGGGGAGTCCTTTCAGAGGAGCTGGAGTACCAGAACATGGGAACATGCTATGAAGCTTGATGGAGGAAGTTAAAGAGGGATGTGAGGAAATACTTCTTCACATGAAAGATAGCGGATGCTTAGAACAGCCTGCCAAAAGGGGTGGTGGAGTCAATGACAGTGGGGAGCTTCAAGCATCTGTAAGCTAGAAACGGGGGCATAATAAGTAGAGGAAAGGGAGGAGGGAGGGACACTTGTGACTGAATATGGTCCAGTGTGTAGTAATAGGCAGGGAAAATAGGGCAGACTAGATGAGCCTTCTTGTCCTTTTTTGCAAACACATTCTATGTTGCTATGTTTCTAAGTGTCTATGTTACTAGCAGTGCATTGGCTGTGAGCAAAAAATCATGGCAACCAGTAAGCACTATTTTGAGTTGTTATTTATTTATTTACCCAGGTAGCTCATCTGAGCTGCAACATCTTGTTTACATTAGGAGGACTGCTTTAACTTAGCTTTACAGCGGGGGAACTGATGCATTTGGAAAATAAGTGACTTGTTCAAGGCCACACAGGGAGCTGTTGCTCGTGCCACTAACAACCACCCAGCTTGGACTCTGGATCTACTCCTTCTTCCTAATTATCTCAGCAAGTGATCATGTAACATAGTGGTCATTTGTATAAGGGCTAAAGCCTAAGAATGTCACACATAGGACAGCATCAGCCTGGGGAGTCAGCAGTCTGCATGAAATGCTGCCTCCCATTTGAGTGCTTTCTGCCATCCTCTGCTACTGATTACTGTTGTGGAATCCCAGCACTGCTATACACTGTATTTAGAGTGCTTTTGGACCTGCCTAACTCATTTAGGTTGTGCTAGATATGTTTGTATTCAATAGTGTTTTAGCTGGTTTTGCTATGAATGCCTGCATTGTATTGTCTTACACAAGCTATCTGCTGACTTCCCCGTCCTGCACTGTTGTATTACTTGCCATTATTTGACTCCCCTCAGTGATACACACAATGTCTATGCTGTCACTCATGTTGGGCCAAATTCTCAGTTCTCTTCTCTGCAGCTACAGCACATCAGGTATGCCTGCTCCCTTGTCAAACCAAAGCTTCCTAAGTCTCACTGCCTATCAGGTTGTGTCCCCATCAAGCAGCACTGACACAAGAACTGCATCATTTAGAAACTGTTGTATACACTTCAAATGGAGCAGCACAGGCAATGCAAAGAAACAACAAAGAATCAACCTCCTATTGTTCAAAACTGCTCCTTATCTTTGGTCGACTTTGCATACTTTCAGTGCTAGGTATCAGCATGACATGCAAGTGGTGACATGAATGACTAGCATAGGGGTGATCCAGAGACAACAGAAAACATTTGGGAGCTTTTTGACACTAAATGTGGTACCACTTAGACATTTTGAAGAAAGGCATAGACATCTCATCAGAGTATCTTTTAAATATATTTATTAACACACTTAGAAGAAACATAGAATCTGATTGCAGATCAGGGTTACTTGACCCACCCAGTCTACCCATTTTTTATCTTCATTTCTGCTGCAGGCAGGTTTGATCTATGGCACTGTCTCTCACCTGCCCTTCCTTACCTCTATGATTCCCTCATGCCTGTTCCAGGCACTTTTGAACCCCACCAATGTTTTCAGCTCACTGCCTCAGCTGAAAGGCTGTTCCAGGAATCCACCATTCTTTCTGTGAAGAAATACTGCCTCACATCTCTCTTGAATCTACCTCCTCCAGCTTCATAGCATGTCCCCTTGTTCTAGATCAACTTATTTTTCTGAAAAATTCTCCCACCCTTTACTTTGTTAACCTCTGTGAGGTATTTACAAATCTCTGTCATAGCCCTTCTCTCCTTCCTCTCCTCCAGGGTGTATATATATTGAGATCCATTAGCCTCTCCTCATAGACCTTTTAATGGAAATCCTGCACCATTTTGTTAGCCCTCATCTGGAACAGCTCTACTCTATTTATGTCCTTCCTGAGATGTGGTCTCCAGACCTGGACATAATATTCAATCTTTGGCCTTAACTAGCAATCTATATAAGGGTAACACAACCTTTCTCTTTCTGCTGGCAATAACTGTATCTAGACTTGTTAAATCTGTGGAATGATTCCTAATCTGCACATAGCTCCCCTCTGGGTTTATATCTAAAGGGGCTTGTTTTTCATTTGTAGTGCATTTTAAATGTCACTTGCTAGTCTAGGTGTTTCCCGTCTTCTTTCTACAGCTAATGAGGATTTTGAGTGCTATACTTGGCAGGTTTTATGTGTAGCAATTGTGGTGAACTGCCCAGCTGCCAGCCCTATTTGCAAATATTATTCTGTTATATATATATATGGGTATTTTATGTAATTCTATGTACTTGACAGTGTCAGCAAAGGCACATCGAGAAAAGACTGGATTTTCTTTTAAAAAAGGCGTTTCATCTTCCTGTGATCTATAAAATCTGACAAGTTCTTTTCAAACAGCTTATGGATACAGGATCAAAGAGCATTCTTCCAAGTTAACCAGCCAAGGGAACAGAAGTAATAAAATCAGTTTTTGTAATCATACAACTTACAGGATTTTCCTTATAACTAATTAAATTAAGCCAGTTCAAAATCCCAGGATGAGAGAAACTATTTCCACTGTTGTAAACCCTCAAGATCAAAAAGGAAATAGTGTTTCACAAGAGGTGACAGAAAAGGTTCCCACAGTACACTGATTTTTTTTTCATAAGTGCCAGGAAACATCTTTCTAACAGGCATGTGTGAGATTGTAATGTCAGGTGACAAAAAAGTTCCCATAGTACACTGACATTTTTTCTAAGTGTGAAGACCTTGGGAAAGCACATCAGTGACACTCAGTGGCCTAAAGTTGAAGGGCCAGCCTTTATTCACAGAAAGGCCAGTCTTTATTCACAGACTAGTGGGGGGGGGGGTCTTCTATATAAATTCTCTAGCACAGACATTCAGACCCATTTTGCCATTCTGTTTGGACTCCTTCCTCCTGACCACAAGTGAACACCTGTCAGCAGCGAGACTGCTTAAGAACCAAAGGCTGCTACAAAAAGACTGAAATATTTTGCAAACCAGCAATTCTTTGGATTTTGAAATATTCATATCTCAGGTAGACTAGCTAACAATGCTAGTGCATTTTCATTGTCCATTTATTCAATTTTTTTTGCTTGTCTACTGTAAACCAAATTAGTGTTCTCTTTTAGCTGTAACTGTAGTAATTTTAAGTATTTTAGTAAATAATTTATTTTCCCAAAGAATTCTGCCTGCATGAGAGTTTTTATGTTGTATGTGTGACTGTAGAAGGTTGATTAATAATCTGTGAAAACTGTTATTGCCAAAAGGAGCACTATGAGCAGCCACATTGAGAAAAGAGATTGTAAGAGATCTAGAAGGATAGGGAGAATACCAGAGTCTATAAAGATTTTGAACTAGGCTGTTGCATGTCCTGTAGGGAGAAGGCCAAATTAGATTTTTATGCTGCAACCCTGAAGAGAGTGTGATACCTGGGTCTTCCTCCTATGTGTAATAGCCAAGGCAGGGTTCATATTTGGCCATGATACTCATGACTGGTATTGTGCCTTTATCCAGAGCTAGAGAGACACCCTTAATCCTTGTGGCAGAGGTGTAGTCGTGACCTCAGCAAGCATTCTAAAGGATGAGGAGGGTATCCCGTCCACCCTCATGAACTGCACTTAAGGGTGGGCACTGTGAGCTGAGTGGGCCTGACCCCCAGGAGTGGGTGCATGACAGAGCTGGTGTACAGCACTGGGATACAAGAGATTTGGTTACATAGTGTTGTGATTCAAGAGATATTGGTGACACAGGCATAACAGTTAGATCTAAGCCCAGTGTATCAGACTGATGAACTGTAAACAGTCCACACACAATTAAGGCAGTGATCTTAAAAAATATATATAATTTTGTTACCATTTAAAGTTCCTTACCTGTTTTTGGTTTTTTCTTGGGTGCAAGCTAGTTTAACAGTAGTTAGTGAAGGAGATGGCTTCATCTACCATGAATACACTGCAAACTACCTGAAGCAGTTTTGTCAGGAAAAAGGAGTCCCATGCAAGGGGCAAACCAAAAAGCACCTCATGGAGGCTCTTGTGGCAGCCAATGAGCAAGCGACTGCCCAGAAGCTTGAGTCACAGCTGGTGAATGAAAGGGACCAGACCTTGGGCGTGGGGGTCCCAAGGGACATCACAGTGTCCAGTCCCAGGAGGAGAACAGCAAGACCAGAAGGAATCCAGAGCCACAGCATGAGGAGAAAGTCACTACAGCACTGCAGCCAGAGGGAATCAGGCTGCAGCTAGAGTTGAGGAGATTGGAGCCGTGATTCAAGCAGAGGAAGATCCAGATGGAGCTGAAGATACAGGGAAAAGAAAATCAACATCGGAGAGAGGCCAAGGAAAAATAAAATCAGTGTCAGAGAAAGGCAGAGAGAGAGAGAGAGGGAAAAACAGCATCAAAGGGAGTTTGAACTGGAGAAGCTAAAACTCCAGTGACCAGCACCAGAGGAAATAAGTGGCAGGAGTGAATCTGGAACTCCAGGACTGGGATACAAATTAAATTCTAAATTAATAGCTGAATTTAAAGATGGGGAGGATAGATGTGCATTTTTGAATTCATTTGAAAAGGTCTGTATCCAGGCTAAAATATCCAGGGAGTCCTGGAGCTTTCAGCTATCCCTGCTACTTACTGGGAAAGGGCGTAAGGCACTAAGCCAAATGAACAATCAGGACAGTAGTAATTATATGAACCTTAAACCTGCATTGCTTAAAAAATATGAATTAATGCCTGAAGCATACAGTGTTAAGTTCTGTAAGCTCCAAAGAAGCCCTGACATAAGCTATGAGGAACTCGCCACAAAGCAACGTCAGTTTTTTAAACACTGGTTTGAGTGAGTGGAAGCAAACTCTGTAGAGATAATTGAGGAAGTTGTATGTCTGGAGCAATTATTTTGGGCTTGCCCAGCAGACCTAAACACCTGACTGGAAGACAGAGACCCCAAAACAGTGCAGCAGGCTGCTGAGCTCTTAGACTGCAATGCCAGGAACAGGCATGCTCTGAAGGGGACTGGGGCAGGCATGGCAGTGCAGAAGGTGAAAAGTGCACCTTCAGGACAGCTAAAACTTGCACTGCCTCCACAGAAGGAGGAAGCCCCAGGTTACAAAAAAGGATTTATCAAATAAAAGAAACAATGATTGTTGGTTTTGCTAACAGCTTGGGAATCTTGCTAGACAGTGCCCTAAAATGGCACAGAGCAGACAAAGTGGTGCTCAAACAGAGTTGGGTGCACTGTGTATCCTTGAAAGCATGCCTATAAACATGAGGCAGCACATACACCTGGTTCTGGTTACTGTAAATGGGGTGCACATCCATAGGTTAAGGCACACAGGGGCATCTCTCACCTTAGTAAAGGGGGATTTGGTTGAGCCTGAACATCTTATACCTAATCTGTTCATAACAGTGAGGTGATTCACTGGGGAAGAAAACACTCTGCCACTAGCTAGTTTTTTCCTGGACTGGGGAGACAAGGAGAGAGGGTGCAAAAAGTGGCTGTTGCAGACAACCTTGCCCTGGATGTGATTAAAGGTAATCTCCAGAAGGAACTGGTGTATGTGTGTACCTGCAGTCAGATGGCAAAGGCCAACTGTAGTTCCCTGGACCCCATAGAAGCCCCAGTGAAAAACAATGAGAGGCTGCTTCCCCAGCCTATATCTACTGAAATGGAGAGTAGTGAAATGGAGGTAGGACTTCTCCACATAGTAGTCCACAAAACAGCTACAAAATGTTACTCTGAGGAGGGAGGAGTAACCAGTGGTCATAATGTTAGGGATGGTAGAGACTCTGAATGCCCTGATGCTAGAGCTATGGACCCCAGTTTAGGAGCTGAAGGGGACATGTTCCATGCCTTGGGAAAATGTGAAGAATTTGCAGTTGCTCAAAGGACTTATCCTAGTTTGGAAAGGCTGAAGGCTTGTGCAGAATCTGATGGAACACAGGGAGGTGACATGAGACATAAAGAATTTTGAGACAATGAACTGTTATATATGCAGGACAAAAGGACAGATGAAACATAGAAACATAGATTTTGATGGCAGATAAGGACCGCTTGGCCCACCCAGTCTGCCCATTTTCCTACCTATTGGATAAGCTGAAGATCCTAGTTAACCAGCAGCCTACTTCTTCCTACCCCCCCCTAGAATTGCCTTATGACTGTCCCATGCATGCTTGAATTCCACCACTGTTTTTGACTCCACAACCTCCTCCAGAAGGCCATTCCATGCATCCACAACCCTCTCTGTGAAAAAATACTTCCTTAAATTACCTCTGAGCCGCCTTCTATCTTCAAATTGTGCCCCCTTGTTCTTGCACACCTCTTTTTTTGAAAGATGCTACCCTCTTGGACTTTGTTGATTCCCTTGAGATACTTGAAAGTTTCTATCATGTCCCCCTCTCTCTCCTTTCCTCAAGGCTATACATATTCAGCTCCTTAAGTCTCTCTTCATATGTCTTCTGGTGCAGACCCTGCACCATTTTAGTTGCCCTCCTCTGGACAGCCTCCATCCTGTCTATGTCCTTGCAGAGATTGGGTCTCCAGAACTGCATGCAGTACTCCAGATGGGGTCTCACCAACTGTCTGTACAGAGGGATAATAACTTCCTGTTTTCTACTGGTGATGCCTCTCCCTATGCATCCCAGTATCCCCCAGCCCTCCTTGCTGCCCTCTCACATTGCTTGCCCACCTTTAGATCATCTGATATGACTACCCCAGGTCTTCTTTCCATTTGTTGTTGTTAGTATCTCACCCCCATTGTGTACTCTTCCCTGGTTTTTGTTTCCCAGGTGCATTACCTTGCACTTCTTAGCATTGAATCTAAGCTGCCATACATTTGACCATTCCTCTAACCTTGCCAAGTCCTTCTCATCCTTTCCACCCACCTTTGTGCATCAACTCTGTTGCAGATCTTTGTGTCATCTGCAAAGAGACATACTTTCCTTCCAGTCCCTCTGCAATATCACTTATAAAGACATTGAAGAGGACCGCCCTATACTGAACCCTGCGGCACCCCACTAGTAACCCCTTCTTCAGAGTGGACTCCATTTACTATTACTCTCTGTGTCCTATTCTCCAGCCAATTCTTACCCAGGTTGTCATCTTGGGACCCACTCCCAGGCTGGCTAACTTGTATATTAATCTTTTGTGTGGGACTGTGTCAAATGCCTTGCTAAAGTCTAGGTAGGCCATGTCCACAGCCCCTCCCTGATCTACTACTTTGGTCACCCAGTCAAAGAAATCTATCAGATTTGTCTGGCATGATCTTCCCACTGTGAATTCATGCTGCCTTGGGTCCTGAGCCCCTCTGGCCTCTAGATACTCAACAATTCTTTCCTTCAGAAGTGATTCCATCATTTTCCCTACCACTGAGGTTAAACTAACAGGTCTGTAGTTTTCTGCTTCTGCCTTGCTCCCACTTTTGTGAAGGGGAATCACATCTGCCCTTCTCCAGTCCTCAGGTACCACCCCATCCTCCCATGATTTGTTAAAGAGGGTAGTCAGTGGTGTCACTAGTTCTACCCTTAGTTCTTTTAGAATTCTGGGATGAATCCCATCAGGCCCCATTGCTTTGTCCACCTTCAGTTTTAAGAGTTCTTTCTGGAGGGATGATGGGCAGGTAGCTTGTCATTGCCCTGGGGTATTATAAGCAGTTGCTCAAGATCACTCATGATATCCCCATGTCCACACATCTGGAAATCATGAGCACCATGCATTGATTGGCCCAGAATTTCTATTGGCCTAACTTCACCCAGCAGGTGAAGGAATATTGCAGGTCTTGTCCCCAGTGCCAACAAATAGGGAAGGCAAGTAGTAAAACAAAAACTGCCCTAATTCCCTTTTCCATTGTGGAAGAGCCATTCTACAGTGTAGGAATGAATACTGTGGGACCTTTCAGTACCCCAAGTTCCTCCGGGAAATGTTTTATACTGATGGTGGTGGATTATGCCATCAGATACCCAGAGGCACTCACCATCTCCTCACTTAGGAAAGACAAAGTGACAGACACCTTGCTAGGGATTTTCTCCTGTGTTGAGTTTCCACAGGAGGTTATCATTGATCAAAGGGGTACCTTCATGTTGGACCTGATGAAGTGTTTATGGAAGAAGTCTGTGGCAATGCATAGACACATGACACCTCATCACCCACAAGCCAATGGGCTTGTGGAAAGATGTAATGGTACCCTAAATTCGATGCTCCAAGTATTTCCTGAACAGCATGGGAGTGGCTGGGAGAAATACCTTCCCCACCTGCTGTTCACATACAGAGAGGTGCTCCAAGAGTAGACAGAGTGTTCCCCCCTTCAAACTCTTATTTGGATGTATGGTGCATGGGCCCCAGACTTGATCCAGGAAGACTGGGAAGGCAAGCACGCCACCCAGGGTACTCCCATACTGCAGTATGTCCTAAAGTTCATAGAAAAGCTAAAGGAACTTATGGGAGCAGCCCAGAGCAACCTGGCAGCCACCCAGCAGAAGCAAAATGTCTGATATGACTGCAGAGCCAGAGCTCACTTGTGCAGTGTAGGTCAGGAATTCATGATTTTTATTCTGGTCCAGAAGGACAAGCTGCAGGATGAGTGGGCAGGACCATACAAGGTAGTTTGATAGGTTAATGACATGAACTATATTGTAGAACTGCTTGACAGGAGACATACCCATAGAATGTACCATATCAACATGATGAAGCCATATGAAAACAAGGCAGACATGATATTTGTGGTGTGTAGTCCTGGGGAAGGGATGGACAAAGAAGACTCCCTACTGGACTTGCTGGAGGTAAGCAAGCAGGAGTCCTCTGTGGAGACAATCAAACTGTCACCCCAGTTGACCCTGGAATAGACCTAAGAAGTGAAGGAGGTTTTAGAGGACTTTCCTCTTTGTTTATGGCCAAACCTGCACTAACCCCCTTAGCGAAACACGATGTAGACACAGGGACACAAGCGTCCATACAGTGGACAGCCTACCAGGTGTCTGGGGCTTCTCTAAAGGACATTAGGAGGGAAATGGAGGAAATACTAGATTTAGGGGTAATCCAGAAATCCCACAGTCCCTGGGCTTTACCTGCAGTCCTCGTTCCCAAGCTGGATGGCTTTACTTGTTTTTGTGTGGATGTAGACACAGGGACACAATCGCTCATATGGCAGACAGCCTAACAGGTGTCTGAGGCTTCTTTAAAGACATTAAGAGGGAGATAGAGGAAATACCAGATTTATGGGTAATCCAGAAATCCCACAGTCCCTGGGCTTCACCTGTAGTCCTCGTTCCCAAGCTGGATGGCTTTACTTGTTTTTGTGAGGACTATCATGGACTCAACACAGTCTTGAAGTCTGACACCCACCCAATGCCATGGATGGATGAACTACTGGACAAGCTGGGAGGAGAGACATATTTTACCATAACTGACTTGACAAAAAGATATTGGCAGATGGAGCTAACTGCCAGAACTAAGGAGAAATTGGCCTTCATCACTCCAATAGGATTATTCAAGTTCAAGGTAATGCATTTTGGAATGAAGAACACCCCTATCACCTTTCAAAGGTTGGTCAACCAAGTGTTACATGGCACTGAAGATTACACAGTGGCACATCTGGGTGATATTGTCATCTTCAGTGCCAGTTGGAAGAAACACCTGTCCCACCTGAAGGAAGTGTTTGATAGGATACATAGGGCAGGGCTTACTGTAAAGGCTGAAAGTGCCAGGTGGCCATGGTGGAGGAGGCATACCTAGGACATGTAGTAGAGTGGGGCAGCTCTGCCCAAATCAAGGCAAGATTGAGGTGATAGAGGCATGGCCCAGGCCTGAAACCCAGAAGCAGGTTCGAAGTGTCCTTGGGGCCACCAGTTACTATTGAATGTTTGTACCATATTACAGTACCCTGGCAGCTCTCCTGTCTGGCCTGCAAAAGAAAAGAATGCCCAAAAAGGTAAATTGGGAGCCAGCCTGTGAATGAGCCTTCAAACGGCTAAAAGAGGCATTGTGTGGTGCCCCTGTGTTGGCCAGTCCAGACTTCAGTAAGCTATTTGTAGTCTAGACAGATGCCTCAGATGTGGGGATTGGAGCAATCCTCAATCAGACCTCTAACCAAGGGAAGGATTACCCAATAGTGTACCTTAGCAAAAAGTTGCTTTCCCAGGAGCAGGCCTATTCCACAGTTGAAAAGGAATGCCTTGTGCTTGTATGGGCCCTGAAGAAATTAGAGACAAACCTCTATGGCAGGCACTTCGAGATACAATCTGATCATAACCTCCTGGTGTGGCTGACACAGATGGGTAAGATGAATGATCATCTCTTAAGGTGGAGTATTGCCTTACAGGGCTACGATATGACCATTACCCACAGGGCCAGATCAGCCATTGCCAATGCAGATGGGCTATCATACCACTTAGAGTAGAGGAAAGAATTTGTGAAAATCATACCCTGCATAAGGATGAATTCCCACAAATTCATTTTAGGAGGGAGGGGTGCTGTGAGCTGCTTGGCTGCCAGCCCTTATTTGTATATATTATTCTGTTGTATGTATGTTTTTTATGTAATTCTATTATATGCCAGTGTCAGCAAAGGCACATAGAAAAAAGATTGGATTATTTTGTTAAATGGGTTTGACCTTCCTATGACCTAGAAGGCCAGCCTTGCTTACTGGAATCTGACAAGTTATTGTCAAAAAGCTTGTGGATACATGATCAAAGAGTATTCTTCTACGTTAACTGACCAAGGGAAACAGAAGTAATAAAATCAGCTTATATAATCATACAACTTACAGGATCTTCCTTATAACTAATTAAATTAAGCCAGTTCAAAATCCCAGGATAAGAAAAGCTATTTCCACTGTTGTAACCCCTCAAGATCATATGGGAAATGATCTTAGAAAAGAGGTGACAGGAAAAGTTCCCACAGTACCACAGCAGCTAACAGAAAATTATATTTGAATTTAAAACATGCTGTCAGAAACAAACATGGTGAAACAGGCCTCACTGAAACCCCGACTGGTTTCGTACACAGTATGTCATCAGAGGGTGGTCTCTCATGAGTGGTCTAGGCCACTTATATCCAAAATGGCTTTGAGCATTTGTGCTGGAGAGTTTATATAGAAGACTAGTCCCTCAGTCTGTGAATAAAGACTGGCCCTTCAGAGCCATTTTGCCATTCTGTTTGGACTCCTTCTTCCTGACCACAAAAGTGAACATCTGTCAGCACAGAGACTGCCTAAGAACCAAAGGCTGCTACAGAAAGACTGAAATATTTTGCAAACCAAAGATGCTCTGGACTTTGAAATCTTCATACTTCAGGTAGACTAGCTAACAGTGTTAGTGAGCTTTCATTGTACATTTTCCATATTTGTTGCCTGTATACTGTAAACCAAATTAGTATTCTCTTTTAGCTATAATTGTAGTTATTTTAAGTAGATACATACATAGATACATAGACAGTGTCAGCAGATAAGGGCCTATGGCCCACCCAGTCTGCCCATTTGAGCTTGTAAGTTCAGTTTATGTTTTCCTAGAAGTCTGTTGCCCCTTACCCCTGACCTCCAGAATTCCTTTATGTCTATCCCATGCATTCTTAAATCCTGTGATTGTTTCAGCCCCCACCACTTCTTCTGGCAGGGTGTTCCACTTGTCCACCACCCATTCTGTGAAGAAATTCTTCCTCATGTTTCCTCTGAATCATCCTCCCTCCAACTTCATCCCATGCCCTCTAGTCCTGGAACATCTTTTTCGCTTAAAAATAGTGTATTCCTGCACCCTGTTCCTCCCTGTAAGATACTTGTATATCTCTATCATATCCCCTGTCTCCCTCCTCTCCTCCAGGGAGTACATGTTCAGTTCCTTCAACCTGTCTTCATAGGACTTGTGATGCAATCCATACACCATCTTTGTTGCCCTTCTCTGAACCTTCTCTACTCTGTCTATGTCCTTACATAGGTATGGTCTCCAGAACTGTACACTGTACTCCAGGTGGGGCCTCACTAGTGTCTGGTATAGCAGAATTATAACCTCCCTTTTCCGGCTGGTGATGCCCTGCCTAATCATCCCAGCATCCTATTTGTTTTACCTGCTGCCTTGTCACACTGTTTCCCTACCTTGAGGTCATCAGAGATGATAACCCCAAGATCCCTTTCCTGCTTGGTGCATGCTATATCCTCACCCCCCAACTGATATATTGTGCCGGGTTTTTGTGCCCCATATGCATTATCTTGCACTTCCTTGCATTGAATTTCAACTGCCAAACCCTGACCATTCTTCAAGTTTCTGCAGATCACTTCTCATTCTGTCTACACCCTCTGGTGTGTATACTCTGTTACAGAGCTTTGTCATCAGCGAACAGTGAAATTCTGCCTTCTAAGTCCCAAGAATGTCACTGATGAAGATGTTGAATAGGACCGGTCCCAGCACTGATCACTGTGGTACCCCACTGGTCACTCTTCCCTCTGTGGAGTGACAGCCATTTGCCACCACCCTCTGTGTCCTGCCACCCACCCAGTTACCTACTTACCACACTACTGTCCTGCTCACACCCATATTCCCAGTTTGTGTAATAGTCTTCTATGTGGCACAGTGTCAAAGGCCTTGCTGAAGTCCAGATAGGCCATGTCCACTGCCCTCCCTGATCCACCTCCCTAGTCACCCAGTCAAAAATTCAACGAGGTTGGTCTGACATGACCTCCCCCTGGTGAAACCATGCTGCCTTGGGTCCTGTAGTCCACTGACAACCAGATTTTCCACCAATCTCTCCTTCAGTAGTGCTTCCATGATCTTCCCCACTACCGAGGTGAGGCTGACTGGTCTGTAGTTCCTGCTTCCTCTTTGTTCCCACTTTTGTATAAGTGGACTACATCTGCTATCCTCCAGTCTTTGGATACTCCCTGTTTCCAGTGGTCGGCTAAACAGGATAGCCAGAGGTTCAGCCACCACCTATCTTAGTTCTTTAAGGACCCTGAGGTGCACCCATCTGGCCCCATTGCTTTATCAACTCTTATTACTTCCAGTTCCTTCAGGACCCTTTCTCATGTAAAGGGACTTGTGTCCATTTCTGCACCATTCTCACCCTTGTACTCCCTTCAGACCCATTACCTCCTCTTCCTCAGTAAAGACTGAGCAGAAATACCTGTTCAATATGTCAGCTTTACTGTTGTCATCCTCCACGTGACCCCCATCCTCCCCCTTCAGTCTCACTATCCCTCCCTTTGTCTTTCTTTTTTCACTTATGTACCTGTAAAAGGTTTTGTCCCTTCTACCCACTAATTTTGCAATGTGTTCTTCTGTCTGAGCTTTGGCTTCCCTTACTGACCTACCTGCCTCCCTTTGCTTCTCCTGGTACTTCTCCCTATCCCCATTTGTAAAGCATTTGTTTTCCCAATGAATTCTGCTGCATGAGGATTTCTTATATTATATGTGTGACTGCAGAAGGATTGTTTATTTATTTACTATTATTTATGCTGCTTGCTCTATGGCCCTCTCTATCTGGCAGGAGCCCCAGCCTCATCCCCCAACATCCACCAGCTGATGCCAACCATGCTATCCCCAGGGATTGCCCCCCGGTGTAGTTGGCAGGGGGGCCTATCCCCACCAAGACCAGTTCCAGTACAGGGGCCCACACTGTGGCTATTCAGGGTGGGACCTGTGAGCTCCCCCCTTCATACACCATGAGCTGTTTCTCCTCCAGGTTATTTCCTCTTCAGGAGTGGAGCATGCAAGGACACCAGCGACAGTGCCACACAGAGTCTCATGCTCACACCTCATCAGGCATTTGCCCTGCTCCCGACCTTGATCTCTACAGTGTTGGTGTGCCAGCCCCTAGCCACCACTAGAGGCATGGCCTGCACATACCATTGGTTACCCCCTTCCCAGTGAAGGAGGCTGTCCCTAGAAAGCCTATATTGCAAATTTGGTGAAAAAAATCCAAAAAAGGCTGTTTTATAAGTGTGCGTTGTGCAGATTCCATGCAGGCTTGTAACTTTGTGAATTTGTAATATTTTAACTCCAGATTTTCAGAATTGGTGTTTATCCACACCTCCTTATGAACAGTATAGCTGTCATTTTACATATCCTGTCTGAAATGTGTTTTCGCACATCTGGCACAGAACAGCGCAGTCACTGTGTGAAATCAGTTCTCGGGCAGTTTGAGAAAATGACGGTGATACTGTTCATGAACAGAGGTCCTAAACTGTCTTTGTTGAAAATTTGGTGATGAACATCCATAAAATGACCGTGTTACAAATGTGCATTGCGCAGTTTCCACACACTCTTTCACCTTGTCATTTTTCGCATCCTGCACAATATGTGTTTTCATCCCTGTGTCGCCAAATGACACAGCCACTGTGCAACACCACCTTTAGGCTAACAAACTGATTGTGCCACTCTTCATGAGCTGGGGTCACAAAAAGCCCATGTTGAAAATTTGGAGTGACAATACCAATACCAATACCTATTACTTTAGGGTTTCCAACTGTAACACCCCACCCTGTAGAGATTGCCAGGTGTCAATGGTGTGACTTGGGATCATTGGCTGTAATGCTCATGCCATTCCACCCCACCCCCACCCAGCAGCCAGTGACAGGCATTGAGGTGTGCCTTGGAGTGTTTGACCCTAAAGTTCACCCCATTCTCCTATACTGCACCTGTCTCAGTATATTCCCTTATGGAATTGGGTAAGTATAAGGCCCAAAGACCCCAAAGCACACCACGACACTTGTCAGTGTCTACAGCATAGGGTGCGGTAAAATGGCATGAGCGTTATAGATGAAGCCCAAAGGCACACCCCAGCCCCTGTCAGTCTCTGCAGGGTGGGGATGGGGTTGGTGTCAGTTCAATACTTCACTGCCATTCTTATTATGCATCTCTTACTCCTGCACTACCTATGCCGGCGAGACAACATTCGGCATTGACAAACGCTTGTTAATATAGTCTTGTGTTCACCTGTAAAAACTGATGTTTTCAATTAAATTAAAGTTACTGTGCATAGTATTCCAGCAGCTTCTGGCAGCCATTAACTCTCTGAGGAAGAATCAGTGTGCCTCGAAGTACTGGTATGGTTCTGGTACCAATTGTTCACTTGTAATAATTAATTTTCCTGTGCTGCATTTTGTTGTTGTGTGGAGTGCTTCCTAGGCTGGCTTGCAGCAGATTCCCTACAACTCATGAACACTTACAGTATCTTTGTTCTTTTGTTGTCTCACCAGAGTACATGATGGAGGATTATTTAAAAGAGTCACTATCCATCCAAAGTAATGATTCCATGAAATTCTGGTAAGATAAGAAAGCATCAGGGGAAAGTAAACAAAAACACTGACTGCTCTACAATGGAGTCACTTATTTAAGCATTATAGCAAGTACTCGGCTGTGCCTTGTGGGCAAACCACTCCAGCAGTGGTAAATCCCCCAATAACCCACACCCCTCATGGTTTATTGCTTAAATACCTGCTCATGGGATTGAGATTTTACACACCCTGGGGACAACTCAAATAAAACAGAGTTGTGGTCACTATTTGCCAGAGGTTCTCCAACTTTCACAGCTCCAACTGTCTCTGAGTTTGTGAAGGCCACATAGAGGATGGCATTTGACCTGGTCGGGGAGCTGACCATCTGGTTGAGCAGGCAGTCCTATGAGGCATTTACCACACTCTGGCTTCTCAAGATTCTAGCAATTTGAACACCCAGTCTATGTTAGGCATGTTCAGGTCACTGGCCACCACAATTTCCCTTTTTTCTTTTTTTTTTACTGCATCTCTGATTTCTTCTAGGAGTGCTGAATCCCTCTCCACTGTTTGACCTGGAGGTCTATATATACCCCTATGTGCAGCTTCTTACCTGAAGCCACCCTGAACTGCACTCACAGGGATTCTACACCCTCCCTTTTGATGGCATTGATGGCATTGACCGAGGTTGCTACGATTCCATTGTGAACATACAGAGCTACTCCTCCCCCCGACTCCCTTCCTATCCTGCCTATAGAGTGTATACCCGGGGACCTCTGTGATGACTTCAAGCACCTTTTTAATGAACCACACTTGCCTCATGCAGCTGCTCTTGATATCTATGTTCAGACCCTTTATAACCTTTGGTGCTTCTCCCATATTTTCTAGCCAGCTGGATTGTGTCTGTATAACTCTGAACTTGTGGCTGATTGTGGAGTTACATTTTCTTAATGTTACAGTTAAAGTGATTTTGTGGACCTAAGCTACCATTTTTGGGATATGGTACCTTGGGTCTGCGATAGTCCCTCTGTGTAATTTTTTTAATTTTATTTTCAGCCTTTTTTTAAGAGGTAAGGGATCATAGTTTGGCCTGATAAGGTGGCCAGCTGATCTCTTCCACTTTCTGATTCAGCAACACACACCCACACTCAGGCATGTAGTGACATGAAGCAAGGGAGAGCCTGGGGGTGAACCCCATTGAAATGAATGGGCCTGATTTTTTTTTCTTGCTTTGTAATAGATTAAGATGTCAACTTGGAGATTAATAAGGGCCACTGATGGACTAACAAGGCACTGCCAATACCATGTTATGCCTCTTGTC
This sequence comes from Neoceratodus forsteri, assembly GCA_016271365.2. Lineage (NCBI taxonomy): Eukaryota > Metazoa > Chordata > Ceratodontiformes > Ceratodontidae > Neoceratodus > Neoceratodus forsteri. Next base: position 22,019,221 of record JADMNL010000035.1, on the reverse strand, counting down.
CTATTATGTATTGTAATTGTCAATTACCATTTGTAATGTTCTTAGAGTACTGATAGAATTGAACAATGTACCACTTACTGTGCTTGCACTCAAGTCCTACTTGTTGATCTATATTAGTTACTTTTCTGTAAACTTGTTGTGATCCCAGTAGCTGTTTCCTAGATCAACTATTTGTACTAATTTTCCTGATGAGGAACCTCTGTAAAAGAGCCTCTGGCTAAATGGTATATCTGATTACAAATAAATAAAAATACATAAATAGATAAATAAACCATACTTTTGCTTTCAGTTGTATTTCTTCTAGTAGTTACCTGAGTAGAAGGAAGATACATGCCTCCCCCCAGGAGGATGAGAAAATACTGATAGATGACACAAATGGGGGGGTTGCAGGAGGGGGTAGGGAAGGGGGTAGTTCATGGTGGAAGATACTATCAGTGAATGTTTGGAGTCTGGGAAACAAAATGGTGCACTTGGAAGCCACCATAGGAGAAAAAGGACTGGACATTGTAGCGATTAGTGAGACGTGGTGGACAGAGAAACATACCTGGGATACTGTTATCCCAGGCTGCACACTGTTTTGGAAGGACAGAGCAGGACAGAAGGGTGTGGGGGGGTTGCTTTATACATAAGGGAGGACATAAGGGCAATGGAAGGGTAGACAGAGGATGGGGAAACAGAACTTCTGTGGGTCCTGCTGGACAAAACAATGGGAGGGATCTCCAAGACTATAGATAGTGTACTGGGCTCCTATACAGGGGGAGGAAGGGGATATGCAGCTGGTACAGATAGTTACACAGATGGCCTGCAAGGGAGAGCTCCTGATAGTAGGGGACCTAAACCTCCCAGACATAGACTGGGAGATCCCAGATGCAGCCTCAGATAGAAGTAGAGGGATCGTTGAAGCACTGCAGAGTGTATTCATGCAGCAGCTGATCAGGGAGCCCACAATGGGGAACAGCCAGCAGGTTGTAGTCCTCATGAATGGGGAGAATGTGGAAAAGGTGTTGGTGGGCAAAGGGCTTGGTACTACTGATCACAAGACCATAAGATTCAGGGTAAGGACTGGGAGGGGAGGGAGGCAAAATGGACCATCACACAGGTCTTGAACTTCTGAGGGATGGACTTCAACAAAATGAGGAAAATAGTAAGGAAGGAGCTGGCAGGATCTGAGGAGCTGGAGAATGTGGATGAGTTATGGGAGGCCATCAAAGGCCGGGCACTAAAAGCCACTGAAATTTTCATAAGAAAGGCAGGTAAGAAGAAGAAGAAATCGAGAAGGCCACTCTGGTTTACAAGAGAGGCAGCAGAAGCAGTCAGAGAAAGGAAATGAGCTTTTAGGAAATATAAAAAGACACAAAGGGAGGAGGACAGGGAGGCTTATAGAGAAAAGAGAAGATTAGCAGGGCAGAGGATAAGAAGAGGAAAAGCTGCTATAGAAGAGAAGATAGTGAAGTGGCAAAAAAGGGGGGACAAACCTTGTTTTCAATATGTGGAAGAAAAAAGGAAGGTAAGGCCAGGGATAGTGAGATTGAGCAGGGAGAGAGGGGTGCAAATGGAGAGGGATCTTGAGAAGGCAGAATTATTGAATAAATATTTTTGCTCAGTCTTCAGGAAGGGTGTGGGCCTAAGTTGAGGGACAGGGGAAGAGGGAACTTAACAGTAGATTCTAGTGAATTCAGCACTAGCAGGGTCAAGAAGGAGCTAGCTAGGATATGACTGGATAAGGTGATAGACCCAGATGGCTTGCACCCAAGGATTCTTAGGGAACTGAGGGAAGAGCTGGTAGCCTCACTTATGAGGATTTTTAATGTATCCCTGGACACTGGAGTGGTGCCTCAGGACTAGAGAAGGGCAAATGTAGTACTATTGCACAAGGGAGGAAGTAGGGAGGTTGTGGAAAATTACCGTCCGGTCAGCCTCACCTCAGTGGTGGGGAAGGTGATAGAGACTTTAATAAAGGAAAGCGTGGAGGAATACCTGGTGCGAAGTGGTCTACAAGATGAGCACCAACATAGATTCACAAATGGGAGGTCATTCCAGATGAACCTGATTGAATTCTTCTATGGGGTGACACAGGAGATTGATCAGGGAGGGGCGGTGGATGTGGCTTATCTGGACTTCAGTAAGGCCTTTGACACCATCACTCACAGAAGGCAAGTAAGTAAGCTAGATAGCTTAGGGGTGGGTAGTAAAATAACTAGGTGGGTGGAGAGATGGCTGGAGGGCAGAAGTCAGAAAGTGGTAGTGAATGAAGTGTACGCCTGTGGGGGGGTGATAAGTGGGATGCTACAGGGATCAGTTCTCTGGCCCTTCCTTTTCAATATTTACATCAGTGACTTAGCAGAAGGTCTGGAGGGTAGGGTGTGCCTGTTTGCAGATGATACAAAAATGTGTAATAGAGTGGACACCCGAGTGGGGGTAGAGGCAATGAGGTAGGACCTGAAGAGACTGGAGGGGTAGTCAGATACTTGGCAGTTGATGTTCAATGCCAAAAAGCGTGTGGTAATGCATTTGGGACATACAAATCCACGAGCAGTATATACTTGGGGGAGGGGGTCAAGAAAACAGAGCAGGAGAGGGCTCTAGGGATCATAATATCCAGCAGCCTGTAGGTAGGGAACCAATGCAGTAAAGCAGTGGGAAAGGCAAACAGAATGCTGGCATGCATAGGGAAGGGCAAAACCAGCAGAAGGGGTTGGGTACTGATGCCTCTCTACAAAGCCATGGTGAGACAGCACTTAGAATACGGGGTTCAGTTCTAAAGATCGCACCTATGCAAGGATATAGAGGAGTTACAGAGAGTTCAGAGAAGAGTGACCAGAATGGTGCAGGGGATGCAGGAGAAACCGTACGAGCAGAGGTGTAGGAAGCTGGGTCTGTGCACACTGGAGACCGGGGGGGGGGGCATGACGGAAACTTTTGAATATGTAAAAGGGATCAACAGGGTAATGGAAGGGAGTCTACTTAAAAGGAAAGTGGGGGCACAAAAAGAGGACATACCTGAGGTTAGAGGGTAGAAGATACAAAGTGAATGAAAGGGGAAAGTTCTTCACTGAGAGGGTGGTGGAGGCCTGGAACAACTGCCAGAAGAGGTGGTGACAGCAGATATGGTGGAGGGATTAAAGAGGGCATGAGTCAGACATATGGAGTTGGGAAGGGGGGGTTAAGGGGAGGGTCAGTGAAGAAGTATGAGTAGGGGAGGACATGGCAGGGGCACTCTAGATGGACCAATAGGTCCTTTTCTGCTGACATGATTCTGTGATTCTAGATACTGTATATTCTCTGCATTCATGGATCTTGCTGTTTTGAAAACAAAAAGATTTTGTGGTGCAGTATGTCAGGTAGGAAGTGGAAGAGCATCACAGGAAGTTCCCAATGTGGTGAGTTTGCCTCTCAGTACTGCCAGTAATTGCAGTGTTGAAATGTTTTTGTAGGAAGTGTACAGCAGGCAGTGGTGCAGAGTCATAGTCCTCGTAGCTCTGAGGTGAGCCCTTGTAATGCATGCAACTTGAAACAGAGAACAGGTTCAGTTCATAGAAAGAACCCCCATGTCTCCTAAGGCTTTTAAAATGTTATCCCTACAAGTATGCATTTTAAGAACTAGTGGAGCCAAAACAGGCAGAGAGGTGTAACTTAGTATTTCTGAAGTATTTTTGTTTATCTTTTTGCTCATTCGAAAGTCTTTTGAGATAGCGTTGTGCTGGATGTGTGGAACAGCTCTAAGCCTGGCACCTGCTGTCTCTGTCTGCTCCCCCCCCCACATCATCAGCATTGTGACATCACAGGTGACTGACCTGGCAATCACTAAGTGACTGTTTCTAAGCAGCAGTGATGTCACAGTCAGTGAGGTTACAATGCTGATGATGTAGTGGGGGGGCCCTAGGGCTAGATATGACAGCTGCCAGGCAGAGTACTGTTCCCCACAGCACACCTACTAGCATTAGGTGAACAATCTTGTAATTAACCAAAGGGAAAAGAAAAAGTACCTCAGATATAAAAGGTAATGGATGACTGCTTTTAAAAACGAATAATGGGATCTATGCACAAAAAAAAAAAAGGGTTGCCTAGCTCAGGTATGTAGGCAATCCTAAGAGGGAATGCCACGCAGTGGGGATACCACAGACCCCTGGCAGCATTCACAGACAGTGCACCAGCCACTTGTGCAGTGGATCCCCAGATGTGCAGGCAGCAATGAACCATGTGTGGTCAGGGGGAGTGCTGGGCATGTGCCTGCATTATGTGTCATTCACAAAGATGTATAGTGCCAGGCACAGGTTACAGCAGCGGTGATCCTGCCTTAACCAATTTGCACCCCCATGGATGACACCCACTGCCTGTAGTGGGAAGGAGAGTCAACCCCCATGTTGCTCAGGCCCACTGGGCAGATGCAGAGTGCTGGAGGCGACTGTTTGACTGAGTGCCTGTTCAGTTTGTGTATCCCAGAACTGCACTTTCCCCAAATCCCCTGTCCCTGCAGTGCAAGAGATCCACTCTGCGACCTGGGATGGGCATCCAGTTGGATGTCTGCCCAGTCCACCGCTCCACACCTGCCTGACCCCCACAAACCTGCTCACTCATTGGGGGGGACATGGACAAGTGCCCTACAGGTGCTTGCAGTCATGAATGCCGCACACCCTGTGCCTGTTTGGGCTGCAGAGCTATGCAGGTGAGAGACATGCCTTTGGTGCGTACTTTACACCCCATTAATGAATACGGCCCACTAGTTTTAGGCAGTACACTATCTCTTTAAGTGAAAGTATGCAATACCTCACATGCATTTTATATTATTTCAGTTGTCTTACCTCATCATCCTTTACTACCAGCAGTAGCTGACCATCGAGGAGGGTGAAGTTTGCAATGTCCCACACAGCCACTTCAGGCGAGGGAGCCAGTGGTATGTTTGGGGCAGGAGTCAGGCTTGCATCTGTAGGATAAAGAATACACACTTATGAGACCCAGTTCTGTAAACAAAACCCTAAACACAACCTGTGCAAATATTTTGTGATTCCTTTGTGTCTCATTCCCAGACTGTTCCAGTCTCATTGGGGCATGTTAGCTCAGTCCTGAGAGGTGTGGTGTGTTACGCTGATACAGGCTTATTTCTTAACTATTCTTCAATAGAAGGGAGGACCCCTTTTTTTTACCACTAATGCACCATTTGTCCTACATTGAGAGAGTGCAGTCCCCCATCCTAAAACAAGACTTTAGAGAAAAAAAAGAATTCTATGTTTCTATGTGCAACAAACTTTGCAAACGTGAAATCACATATTAACACTATATTGCAAACACACTATATTACAATCTTCTATCACTAAAGTCTGATAATGTGCCCTATATTTGACCATGTTTACCCATATTTTGAGTAACATTGTCCCATATTTTGATGTTGAAAGGTAGATAACTAATGGAAACATACACCTAACTGGAGGGGGCATTGCTCTGTAACATCTACCACTCCCCCACTAAAATACTGCCCTTCCATGATGTGTCTACCCTCCATCTGCCTGAGATCCAGAGACCCTTGGTTACTCTAGAACTCAGAACCCTCAGTCTTCTGGCTATCAACTAGGAAATTAATCAACAGAGGAAGACTATTTTTAGTACTTTTTTATTTCTTTTTTTTTTTTAATTTTGGCTGGGAAAGGAGGATTTGGCAATTCCGCCTGTTTTCAGCCTTATCGTGGGGGGTGGGGGGATTCAGATGGAAACCAATTGAAAATTAACCAGCTCTAGCTGTTGTTGGTCTTTTACTGAATGCAGAAAGTTTGGCCAGGATACTGGAGGAATTCTTCTACTCTTTTTGACAACAGCCATAACAAACAAGACCATCCCACTGCGTGGTGTGCTAGTTATTAAAACAAAACAGAAAACAGTAAAAGAGCACCACCCCAATCAAAAGCCAAAATGTACTTAATTAGGCAAATGACTTTTTCAAGCACATACAGTAGTAACGCCAAATTAGTCAAGGGATTTTTAAGGATTTTTAAAAATCCCTATTCAGAATAGTGAAACCTTTAGTTAGGGATTTTGTTTTCTTTGTTAGTGTGTTCACTGCTACCTGGAGTGGGTGCTTCCATCTGATAGTCCAGTTGAAAATCTACCAGATGGCACTTGAGTACTGTAATAGGAACTGGCCTCTTTGTGTAGGTATAACAAAAATAATTTTAGAGGATTTCTTTCCCTACATTTTGTGAAGGATAAACAGGGAATCTCACAAAATTGCTTGACAAATTTAGCACTACTACAGTACATTTAGTGCATCACTGAGAAAGCAGCCTGATGCATACGTGGTCAGCCCCTCATGAAGACATCAAGGGGAAAAACCAGAACCCCATCCAGTTTCAGTAAAGTGCCGTCAGAGAGTGCCTGACACTCTAGTGAAACTGGACAGAGCTGTGTTCTGCTCTGTGTTTCTGTTTTGTACTTGAAAAAGTTATTTGCCAGATATTGTACATTTTCACTTTTGACAGGGGTGGTGCTGTTTTTACTGTTTTCTACTATCTCTAATATCCACCCAAATAGACAGATGGAACCTCAGTTTAACATCTCATCTGAAATACAGCACCCCATGAATGCAGTAACCCCCTCATGCTGTACTACTGTGTCAGTGTTTTTATTCCCCCTCCCAAGTTCCTGGTGTGGGGGTAGAACCCAAAACCTTTTGATCTTGTAGCCCCAGAACAGAGTGTGCAACATGCTGATCCACCGACAGTGATAAGCTCCGATTATGGTCCTGTAATATTTTAGTCTTGCAGTTTCACTTTACGGAAGAGACACTGCTGATTCATCTAGTGTACTGCTGATAGCAATCCTTAAAACTGACAAAATATTTTGTCATTAATATGTGTGTAACCCTCTTGTTCCCAGGGGTTACAAGAATCCTGTTTAGAATTAGTGGTAGGCAGGGAAGGCAGCTAGTGATTTGCCAGTAAATGGATTTCACTCTGTCACTCTGTGTTTCTGGTCTCAGCCGAGAGCTGGAGAGGTGATGTCACTTTAGACCTCTTGCAGCAGCATAAGCCACAGCAGTGAGTGGAGACTGTAGTATTCTAGATGCAGTTCAGTGCCAGAGCTCAGAAAGTGAGCAGTGTGGGCTCTGATGAGTGTTTCAGTGGAGTGCAGCATTTTCCAGCTTTAGTGAAGTGGTGGAAACCATCTCCAGGGTTTTCCTGTTCGTCATCCCAGGTGAGATGGAGCAGGATAGCAGGATGCTAGGGGCAATCCCCTGATCCTACGAGGACATTTGTGACACTGCCTTGTGTGACATCTTGTGAGTACTTTTGTTTTTCTGAGTTTGCCCAGGAGTACCTGCATTTAAGGTGAATTTCTCTGACAAAGGGACCCTGTCACCTAAGACATTTAAAAGTTGGCTGTCCATAGTGGAGTCCAGTCTGTGACTGCCATGTGAGCGTGACTTTTGTTCTTGACACCCCTGTGTAGTTCTGTGGGGATGTCAAATGCGAAATACATTTCCAGAAAGCATTTAAAGTAACTTTTGGTAAAAAGTGAGGTGTTTTGCTGGAAGGATGGCTGAGTATGAACTGGAAACAAAAGGTGGGAGACCCCCCATCTGGAGTGACCAGTTTAGCACTCCGGGTTCTGAAGGGCACTTGACTTTTCTGTGAGTTCATTACACCAATGCTTGAAGAAACCTCCACCACAGTGAGTGGGATTTTCTCCAATTTTGAGCCTTTAGTGCTCTGTCTTAGTCTGTGTGCCACAAATGTATCCTATGCTAAATTGGAAGTGTCCGAGTACTGGCCATATGTGCCATTTCCAGTGGAACTTGTGTGTTCACCTGTGGCTAGTCCACATTTTCTTCAGTCATCCTATGCCATATGGGACTTCCAAGTACTGGCCGTGTGTGCTTATTCAAGGGAAATTGCTTGTGTGTTCTACAGGTGGCTAGTCCACATTTTCTACAGTTGTCCTATGCTAAATGGGAATTTTGGAGTTCTGTATCTCATATGTTCTGCAGTTACCATAATTGTAAATCCTTGGGGGTCCATCTTTGCTTTGTGTGTTCCTACTGTGTTATGGAATAAAGCCACACTCTAGAATCCCAACCTGGTATGGACATTTATGTTATAGCTTCCCATGTGGAGTTATTTGGGCGCCCTGTCCAAAAGTGCAAACCTAGCATAGCCCTGAGCAAACGTTCCCTGGACCTGGGTTTGGCCATGGTATTGGTCCCCCAGGTGTATGCCTAGTAGCTACACTTGGGTTTCTTCCCAAAATGTTTACTCCATCTGCATGTCACACCTTATTTATGGGTGCACTTTGTAACCCCACCCCCTCACTGTTCCCCCTAGACTATGGGAGGTGTGCCATCTCGTTAAATAAGTGGCCAATGGGGGGTTACAAAAATGGGGGCTCATCCAACAATGTTGTCTAATTTGGAGATAGTTTGTTTGGAGTATGGCTAGCGTTTTGTCTGTCTGACAGTGTGGTAGCCCAAAACTAAAACGGAAGCTTTACGCAAAAGGATCTGCATAGAATAGTGCCATCCATATGTGTCGCTGTGTGCCTGCTGTTAACAGTGCTGCTGTGTATTGTGCCATCTTTACCAAGGGACTGTAAAGTCAGAATGTGTATGCTCTTACTCTGCATCAAGAAAGTTTACAGAACTTGAAATTTCAAGTTTTTAAGTGCCAAAAGTATTATGGAATTTGGGAAACAAAGAGAAAAGTGCCCTGAAAGTTTCATGTGCTTTGAGTGTAATTTGGAGGAGTCGCTAAAGAAATAGCCATGTTCTGAGTAAAGAAATGGTCAAAAATGGTGCTCCTGCCATAAAATTGCATCTGAGAAAAAAAAGTTCAGTTTGCAGTTTAAATTTTGCACCACTGCAATCAGTCCCACCCCCTAGCCAGCTTCAGAGTGCAGCCCAGTGTTTAAGAAGGAGAGTGCAAGTGGCATGAGAGCTGGTCAACCAGGATCAACCATTGAGAGGCTTGTGAACATTCTAAATCATTAAATACAGACTTTTTTCTGTTAAAATTTGGGCTCAACCCATTATCCAACTGACTGGGAAGAAAGCGTGGCATTCGTGGTAACAGTCGTCGGGATCACCAGCCCGTTTCACCCCAAAGGCCTTCCAGGATCGGCATCAGGCCGAAAATTTCCATTATAGAAAGCTAGCTACTGATTCAGTAAGTACCATTCAGAAATATCTGTGCATCAAACTGCGTGCGATTTTAAAAGCCAGCTAGATCTGTGTGCAAGCAGTGAGATTGTTTTGCAAAGGACTGTGAAATGGAGCACCAAATACGACAAACAAAAATTCTGAGCATAGACTGTAAGCGTGTATAATGGATTCAACAGCAAATATAATGTTCTAAGCAAGTGACAGACTATGAGTTGTATGTTAGGCTGCAACAAACAAGCAGTCCTGTAAAGGAAATATTGTGGCTTTCAAGTGACTTTAAGCATGTGTAAATAGTTGATTCATGTGCTAATCATAAAGTCCAAGAAATCATCTGAATGTGCTGAGAAGTATAAAGCAGCGCAGTTGTTTACAGTTTGAGCAGAAATTAGTAGCAGACAGGTTGGATGTGCAGTTTATTTCAGTCAGAAACAGATTTGATGCCAGAGGAGTGCTGCCGCAGCCATGACAGAGTGGGGCTAACAATGTAAATACAACAGCAGTGAGCCATTTTGAGAGACTGTTCTGAGTATAGTGAATAAGTAATAACTACAGATTTTATGTGCTTATTTGCAGACATGGCTTTGGGGACATCCCACTACCCAGATCATGCCTGAGTTATGATAGCACAGGAGGTGGCCAAACTAGAGGAAATAGAGCAAGTGTTTTGTGGTGAAGGGTTGCCTCCACAGGTTGCAATACCCAATTACTCTGTGAGAGTATGTATAATGTGCCTCAATGCTGGAAGGGATGTGTTTTTAATACCTCATTGTTTAGTTGCCTAGTGAAGTATGGTCTGTCCAAGGCACCATGAATTAGTTTGGCTCCCACCTGGACCAAAGTAGGAAACCTTGCATGTAGCAGTACACAGCATCAGGTTGAACCTGTTGGGGGAGGCCTCATAGAGTGCAGCACAGAGGAAGAAAGTATGGATCTACTGCAAGGGCAGACATCTCAGGATTTTTCCTCACCTGTGTCTCATATGGACAGTGTGGTGGAAGGGTCTGTGGACCCATGGGTAGATGGTTCTAGTCCTAGCATAGTAGGGGAGGATGAAGTTCAAGAAACTTTGGACTGGGAAGTGTCTACCTCTGCTCCCAATGAGGAGTGGACTGTCTCAGGAGTGAGGATGACTGCTCACTCCTGGGCCGAGATCCTAAGTGAGGAAGAGGAGGATGAGGATATGTATCTTCATGTAGATGGTCCCAGTATGCAGCCTCAATCTCTTGCCTCAGAGGAGCTTGAGAGAGAAGATAGTGACTCCATCGCTCTGCCTGAAGAGATGGTCGGGGACAAGTTCTTCCATTCGTTAAGTATGCGGCACTGGCTGAACCAGGACTGGCCACCCCCAAGCCATGCCATGGGCTGTGTACTTGTGAAAAGTAGTAAGGAGGAGAGACTGGTTCATAGGAGGGCTGATGCCATATATGGAAGGTCCTTTCCTACCTTTCCTCGTAGAGTCTGGGAGGAAACTGAGCAGAAGAGGCAATTCTGATTATTGGAAGAAGCAGGTAAAAATCTGCATCCAGGTACAGCACCCTGTGTCAGAGACAGAGTCATCAGTGATAGACTGAAATTCTGGAAATTGGGCAGAACATTGTTTATGGACACTGTGAATTGTGGACAAGGCAGGGAATGAGACATTCCACAACATCAACTACGAATGCCCAGATGTGATCATAGATCTTGCACCTCATCCTGAGTGGCACTACCCTTATATGGTGCCACTCCCTGTGAATATGCCCATGCCTACCCCGAGGGAAGCAAAGCAGTGGCAGAGAAGTGTCTACCATCCAGCAGTAGCAGTATCCAAGGAGGAAAATGCAGCCCAACTGGTGTTCCAGGATCCAAGGTGCATCCAAGATTCATGAGCCCAGTAGTGTGCTTTCCCAGTTTCATCACCTGGCCTTCCAAGATGACATCAGTCCAGCTGTTTTCCTGTTTCATCACCTGTTTTCCCAAGGACATCAACCCAGCTATATCCAAATGATGCCGCCAGAGGGGGAAGAGTCTTTGGCTCAAGAACTAGGTGATTCTGTTGTTTGATCTACAAGGGACTGGTAAGTCCAAACTTTTCTATGCTCTAACTGACTTTGGAATACACATCCTACACCTTTCAGACTTCCAAACTGTTTGAGCTGTCCACAAAGACCCTCCCTTTTGGACTACATTGCTCTTCAGGCCCTGACCTGTTCTAGGACTGTGTTTCTACAGGCTCCTGCCCAGGAGAGACTCCTTCATAGACCTTGCCTTTGGGCAACAACTTTTTGTTACTAGATAGGACTTTTAGGGCATTCCATCCCCCCAAAAGTGTATTGTGTATAATACCAGTGTTTTTCTACTTTTTTCTACTTTTCTATATAATATTTTGGGGATTGTTTGGTGTTTCAGTGGAGGGGTTATACCACTGTGGCATGCAGATTTGGAGTGTTTTGTTTGTATTTTCTGTTTCAGGTCATTGTGATGAAGAGGGAAGAGAAGAATCGAAGAGGATATGGGGAACTCATTGGGGATTCTCTGTGTTTTAGAGGGTTTAGGATATTGTGTAGTTGTTAACATGTGTTAACCAGTGTTGTTTTTCTTCCATAGGTTTATGTGTGGGGGATTTGGGAGTGTAATGCTTTGTACAGTATTGTGCTCTGGTGTGTTTTTTGGTTTGCAGGTACCCTCCCTGGGTTGGGGGGAGAATTCCCTCTGGGTAGTTTGGATAGATAGATTTTCCTTAGAGGACTAAGGGGATAGACAGGCTGTGGTCCTGGTCGGCCATAGTGGCTGCAGTTCTGGTCTATTAGGGCATTCTTTGGGCAGTTCTCCCAGATCCACTGATTCTCTACAGTAAGATCAGAGAGTAGGGGCTGATGCATCAGTCAATGGCCTCTGGGCCCTTAATGTTGTCTGCCTGTGCCTAGCACATGGTAGGAGAGAAGTAGCGCTACCTCCCCATAGGCAACAAATAGGGTAGGATGGTCTAGTGCCAGGTAAGAGAATGACTGCAGACAGTCATTTACCTGACTACGGGTGGGTATAAACCCCTTGTTCCCAGGGGTTACAAGGATTCCATTTAGAATCAGTGGTAAGCAGGGAAGGCAGCTAGTGATTTGCCAGTAAATGGATTTCCCTCTGTCTCTTTCTGTTTTTGGTCTCAGCTGGGAGCTGGAGAAGTGATGTCACCTTAGAACTCTTGCAGCAGCATAAGCCACAGCAGTTGCTGTGAGTGGAGACTGTAGAATTCTAGAAGCAGTTCAGTGCCAGTGCTCAGAGAGTGAGCAGTGTGGGGTCTGATGAGTGTTCCAGTTTTTCTCACCGTAGTGGAGTATAGCATTTTCCAGCTTTAGTGAAGTGGTGTAAGCCATCTCCAGGGTTTTCCTGTTCTTCATCCCAGGTGGGATGGAGCAGGCTGCCAGGATGCTAGGGGCAATCCCATGATCCTACCAGGACATTTGTGAAGCTACCTTGTGTGACAGTTTCTTGTGAGCAATTTTGTTTGTCTGAGTTTTCCAAGGAGTACCTGCATTTAAGGTGAATTTCTCAAACAAAGGGACCCTGTCACCTAAGACATTTAAAAGTTGGCTGTCCAGATTGGAGTCCAGTCTGTGGCTGCCATGTGAGCGGGACTTTTGTTCTTGAAACCCTTGTGGTGTTCTGTGAGGATGTTAAATGTGAAATACATTTCAGGAAAGCTTCTACAGTAACTTTTGGTACAAAGTGAGGTGTTTTGCTGGAAGGATGGCTGAGTATGAACATGGAAACAAAAGGTGGGTGACCCTCACCTGGAGTGATCAGTTTAGCACTCCGGGTTCTGAAGGGCACCTGAATTTTCTGTGAATGCATGGGGCCAATGTCTGAAGAAACTTTTACCCCAGTGAGTGGGTTTTTCTCCAATTTTGAGCCTTTAGTACTTCATTGTGGTCTGTGTGCCACAGATTTATCCTGTGCTAAATTGGAAGTGTTCGAGCACTGGTCATGTGTGCCATTTCCAGAGGAACTTGTGTGTTCACCTGTGGCTAGCCCATATTTTCTTCAATCATCCTATGCCATATGGGACTTCCAAGTACTGTCCATGTGTGCCTATTCGAGGGAAATTGCTTGTGTGTTCTACAGGTGGCTAGTCCATATTTGTGACAGTTCTATGCTAAATGGAAATTTTGGAGTTCTGTACCTCAGATGTTCTGCAGTTACTGTAAATGTAAACCCTTGGGGGTCCATCTTTGCTTTGCGTGTTCCTACTGTGTTATGCTATAAAGCCACACTCTAGAATCCCAACCTGGTATGGACATTGGTGTTATTGCTTCCTATTTGGAGTTATTTGGGTGCACCTGTCCAGAGGAAACCTAGCATAGCCCTGAGCAAATGTTTTCTCCGCTGGACCTGGGTTTGGCCATGGTATTGGTCCCCCAGGTGTGCCTAGTAGCCACATTTGGGTTTCTTCCTATAATGTCTACTCCATCTGCATGTCATATCTTGTTTACCGGTATGCTTTGCAACCCCTGCCCCTCTCTGTTCCCCTAGACTATGGGAGGTGTGCCATCTCTTTAAATAAGTGGCCAGTGGGGAGGTTACATGTGCAAAACTCAGTACATTTCACATTAAACTGTCTCCCCAATTAGTTGCTTTAGCATTTTTCATTGAGTTGTATAAGTGTTGCAGGATCTGGCACAGAGCCTTGAAAGAATGTTTCACAGAGTGCTGCAAATCAGTTTTGCATTGCATTTTGTCAGAACTGCAGATGCATTTCTGATGAGTTTCAAAATTATTTTAATAAATGTTTCCCTTGAGCTGGTTAATGTAAAAAAACAACATGTGACTTGTTAATGCGTTTCAACTTAAAGAAAAACAATTTAAACTCAACTCATTTGTGAAATAGTTTAATGTGAATTTTGCTGTATATGCAGCATCTTGTTAGCATGCCCAGACGTTGCATCTACCAATGTATAAAATAATCTTCTTACGTCAAACTGACATCTGCATCCAGCAGTCTTTTGTCTCTAATGTCTTATTATGTTGCCCACATTTAGCTCCTTTTCACCCCATTATGGAAGCAGTGTCCTGTATTTTTATGGTGAATAGCTGAGAGATGTACAAACACCAATTCACTGTCATGAGCCAGTTGAGACTAACACCTGACTGTCAGGACCGTGCTGAGCAACCCAAACCAGGCCTTCCCCCCAGGAAACTTAGCACTACAGCTCTAGGCTGGGTCTGCTCTCCACCTACCCAGCGAACCAAGAACCCTGGGTCCCTTTGAACTCTAAACCCTGAATCTTTTTGCTGTCAGCTAGGATGACTAATCTGAGAAGGGGTAAATTAATTTTGAGAGTTGTTGTAGTAAAATGAGGATCTTGCACTGTCACTGTATAGAACAGGCATGGTTAAGTCCTCATTATGGTACTACAGTGGCTCAAAATATTGTAGCACTGATAGCAAACACCAAAAAGTGAAAAATAATTTCATCATTAGTACAGTAAGTGCAAAATACATTGTTTTTGCCTTGTTACCATGTCAAGATGTTACATCTAAAACATGCAGTGGTGCCTTCACAGACGCACCCAACAAGGGGTTTAAATTGTCCACCAAGATAAGTTCAAAAGGACAATACTCTCCAAAAGTAAACAGATGAAAAAGTCCAACAGTGAACAGTAAATATGTTCACTATTCAGTATTTCATTTTATTTCATTGCTGTCGTTTAATTATACTGTGTAAAAATGATTAAATTATACTACTTGCACTGTTGAGATTTAGAACGGTACTATAAAGACTCTTCACAGTTACTAAACTTGCATCAAACTTAACATATTCAGGAATACTTTCCCTTGAAAAAGCTGACAGTGATGCAAGTGAAGAATTGTTTTTTTTTCTCCAGAAGTGGCCCCAACTATGAAATAAAATAAAATACTGAATACTAAAGAATTTACTGTTCACTGATGGAACATCTGTTTACTTTTTAGGTCCATTGTGCATGCAGGCATAAGTGAACATGTTGGTATGAGAGTTGCTAGAGAGAGGTGTGTGGGGGGTGAGTCCAATAGAAAGTGCTGCTCTAGGGGCTGGTCTGTGGCAGACGAATCAGTAGGCAGTGTCCTGATGACACTGGTTTTCTGAGGGGGCTGGTCTGGTCATGCACTTCAAAGGACAAAGCTGACACAGTAGCAGCGCAGCTCAGTCCTTTGAAGTGCAAGTCAGGATGACAAGCACTGTTATTCCCCCAACCCAACCCTCCCTCTAAGCACCCACCACCCTACCACCCTCCCAAACATACCATAGTGATATTGGGGGTACCCAATCCCCCGGTGTCCTCCAAATTTTCTGCAAACTCTCCCTGAAAGAAAGAAAACTGTCCCTCATCATTTTTATTTTCTCTTGAAAAAAGAAAACTGTCCATCATTGTCCACTGTGTAACCCTGCCCAAACAGTATACAGACACTGGGGTGCCCAGTCCCCCAGTGTCCTCATCTATTCAGAAAACTGTCCCACTCCATTTTTTTCCTATAAAAAAGAAAACTGTCCATTGTTGACTGTTGCACCATTATCCAAACCTCTCCCCCAACCACTCACTCAGGACCCACCACCCCACACCCCCTCCACCTCATACTTACGCCCTGGAGGTCTGTCGCCATAATCTTCCTTGGCTTGCAGGCACGTCTTCAGTCTTTAATGCCCAACCATGAACTGAGGTAAGTGTTTCAATGTGTTTGAATGGGGTTTTCAACTTAGTTGCAGAACTTGGCCATTTTTAAATATTTTTTCCCCAAATTATCAGTACACATTTTTTGGGACCCCACCTCATGAAGAATGCAAGTGATGTTAGGTAACTCTGCCCTGAAAGGTAATTTCACAGTCATTGCACAAAATTACCTTTTGGGCAGGAGTTGAATATTTTCTATCTACACCATTGTTCATGAAGTGTGATCACAAGAAAGCTATGTTAAAAATTTAGTGTACAAATATTTAAAAAAATGGCAAAGTTATGAGCCTGCATTGAAATTTGCAAACACAGACTCATAAATTTGGCAATTTTCATTATTTTGATCCCAGATTTTTAATATAGTCATTTCTTCACAGTACCTCATGAACATGACAGCTGTCATTTTTCAGATCCTGGTAAAAAATGTTTTTTTGCATACCGTAAGGTGATTTCACAGCCTCTGTGCAAAATCACCCTTCAGACAGGAGTTGACATTTTCTCCACCTTTGTTCATGAGGTGGGGTCATAAGAATGCTGCACTGAAAATTTGATGTGAAAATATCAAAAAACAACAAAGTTATGAGCCTGCAGGGAAATTTGTGAACGCAGGCTCATAACTTTGGTAATTTTCAATATTTTGACCCCATATTTTCAACATAGCAATTTCTTCACAGCACCTCATCAATGCGACAGCTACCATTTTTCATATCCTGGCCAAAATTTGTTTTGCATCCTGAAAGTTGATGTCGCAGCCGATGCAAGAAATCACCTTTCAGACAGGAGCTGAAATTGTATTCTACCTCTGTTCATGAAGTGGGGTAATAATAAAGTTATGCTGAAAATTTGGTGTAAAAAAAAATTATGAACCCGTGTTGAAATTTGCAAACTTTGGCAATTTCAAATATTTTGACCCTCACATTTTCTGTATAGCCGTTTCTTTACAGCACCTCATGAACATGACAGCTGTCATTTTTCAGATCCTGGCAAAAATGCATTTGTTTTTGCATCCCAAAAGGTGATTTCACAGGTGCAAAATCACCTTTTGGACAGGAGATGAAATTTTTCTCCACCTTTGTTCATGTGGTGGTGTCATAATAATGCTATGTTGAAAATTTGGTGTAAAAATATTAAAAACCAGGACGTTATGAGCCTGCGCTGAAATCTGCAAACACAGGCTTGTAACTTTAGCAGTTTCTAGTATTTTGACACCAACTTTTCAATATAGCCATTTCTTCACAACACCTCATGAATGTGACAGCTGACATTTTTCAGATACTGGCCAAAATGTGTTTTTGCATCCTGGAAGGTGATTCCACAGTCTCTGTGTGAAATCATCTTTTGGCCAGGAGTTGAAAATGTTCCCTGCACTTGTTCATGAGGTGGGGTCATAAGAAGGATATGTTGAAAATCTGAGGCACAGATATGACCAGACTAGACATTTACACTGCCCAACATCATCACTTCTGCTTTGCACTCTTGAATGTTAATACGCTGATTCCTTCACTGAAGCAATTTTCAAACACTCCCCCATGACACCAGTACACACGATGAACATCTGACATTGACAAGCACTTGTTATGATGTTACATCTAGCAACATACAAAATAATCTGATCTCAAACTGACATCTGCATCCAGCTGCTGACTATCTAATGTCAGAAGCTAAAGTGACTTTAGTTTGGGTGATAAGCTGTTACATTTCCTGGTATACGCCAGTAGCTGAGTAGAAACTGATAAGAGGATAACTATAATGATGACCCAGAAGAAGTGAAAATTTACCAGCAGTCCTGGTTAAAAACTGCTGGGAAATAGATAAGATACTGCTGCATCATCTTCAGTATCAGTTAGGAATTTTGCAATTGACTATCCTTAGCATTACTCAGAGAGGAGGTAAGCCATGAAATAATTTTGCTACCTCATTTTTAATTTAAAGGAATCATAATTTTGAGGACTAAAGATAGTTCTTTGTAAACTGCAGTACTTATGGATATCACAGGTATTCAGTCAGTTTTGCATTGCCAGTCCCATGGATTTAGTTAGGCCTAGCGTTTATAGCAGAGCTGTGAACTTGGAGACCAAGGTCTAAATCATATAATTACTACTTAATTGACATACTATATGACCCTGAGCAAGTCACTCAGATTTCTCATAGAAACAGAATTTGACAGCAGATAAGGACCACTTGGCCCACCCAGTCTGCCCATTTTCCTACCTGATGGATAAGCTGCAGATCCTAGTTAACCAGCAGCCTACTTCTTCCTACCCCCACCTCCTAGAATTGCCTTATGACTGTACCACGCATGGTTGAATTCCACCACTGTTTTTGACTCACAACCTCCTCTGAAAGGCTGTTCCATGCATCCACAACCCTTTCTGTGAAAAAATACTTCCTTAAATTACCTCTGAGCCACCCCCATTTTCAAATTGTGCCCCTTGTTCTTGCACACCTCTTTTTTTGAAAGATGCTACCCTCTTGGACTTTGTTGATTCTCTTGAGGTACTTGAAAGTTTCTATCATGTCCCCCCTCTCCCTCCTTTCCTTGAGGCTATACATATTAAGCTCCTTAAGTCTCTCTTCAAATGTCTTCCGGTGCAGACCCTGCACCATTTTAGATGCCCTCCTCTGAACAGCTTCCATTCTGTCTATGTCTTTGCAGAGATTGGGTCTCCAGAACTGCACGCAGTACTCCAGATGAGGTCTAACCAGCTGTCTGTACAGAGGGATAATAACTTCCTGTTTTCTACTGGTGATGCCTCTCCGTATGCATCCCAGTATCCCCCCAGCCCTCCTTGCTGCCCTCTCACATTGCTTGCCCACCTTTAGGTCATCTGATATGACTACCCCCAGGTCCCTTTCCATTTTTGTTGTTGTTAGTATCTCACCCCCCATTGTGTACTCTTCCCCTGGGTTTTTGTATCCCAGGTGCATTACCTTGCACTTCTTAGCATTGAATCTAAGCTGCCATACATTTGACCATTCCTCTAACCTTGCCAAGTCCCTTCTCATCCTTTCCACCCCACCTTGTGCATCAACTCTGTTGTAGATCTTCGTGTCATCTGCAAAGAGACATGCTTTTCCTTCAGTCCCTCTGCAATGTAAACATAAAGACATTGAAGAGGACCGATCTAATACTGAACCCTGCGGTACCCACTAGTAACCCCCTTTCTTCAGAGTGGACTTCATTTATTATTACTCTCTGTGTCCTATTCTCCAGCCAATTTTACCCAGGCTGTCATCTTGGGACCCACTCCCAGGCTGGCTAACTTGTATATTAATCTTTGTGGGACTGTGTCAAATGCCTTGCTACAGTCTAGGTAGGCCATGTCCACAGCCCCTCCCTGATCTACTACTTTGGTCACCCAGTCAAAGAAATCTATCAGATTTGTCTGTCAAGACCTTCCCACTGTTAATCCATGCTGCCTTGGGTCCTGTGCCCCTCTGGCCTCTAGATACTCGACAATTCTTTCCTTCAGAAGTGATTCCATCATTTTCCCTACCACTGAGGTTAAACTAACAGGTCTGTAGTTTCCTGCTTCTGCCTTGCTCCCACTTTTGTGAAGGGGAATCACATTCGCACTCCTCCAGTCTTCGGGTACCACCTCATCCTCCCATGATTTGTTAAAGAGGGTAGTCAGTGGTGTCACTAGTTCTACCCTTAGTTCTTTTAAAATTCTGGGATGAATCCCATCAGGCCCCATTGCTTTGTCCATCTTCAGTTTTAAGAGTTCTTTCAGAACCCTTTCTTCTGTAAATGGGCTGGTATCAACTTCTGTATCCAGAGTGTTTCTACTGTTTGTTTTAGGTACCTCCCCTCTTCCTTTGTAAATACTGAGCAAAAATATTTGTTTAATATCTTTTCCTTTTCACAGTCACCCTGTCACCCTCCCTCCTCCCTTTATTAAGCCTCACTATGCCTCCTTGGTCTTCCTTTGCTCCTGACGTACCTATAAAAGGTTTTATCCCCTTCTTAACTGAGTTGGCTATCTTTTCCTCAGTTTGGGCCTTTACTGTTCTGACTGCCTTCCCAGCTTCCTTTTGCTTTAACTGATACAGTTCTCTGTCCTGCTCCTTCTGTGATTCCTTGTACTTCCCGAATGCTTTCTTTTCTCTTGAACCTTCACTGCCACTTCCTTTGAGAACACAGGGCATCTAGAATAACCCCACTCTTCGAAGTGGCTGCTGCAACTGCACTCCAGTTAACATCTGGCATATTCAGATCACCCATCAGCAATATCTCCCTTTTTCTGCCATTCTAAGTATACTTTCTATCATTTCCTTGTCCATTTCCTCCCCTGAGAGAAGTCTGTGCTCTAACCCTGTGCGGATTGTGGTGCCATTGCCTGTCTCAAATTTACCCACAGTGCTTCTTCTCCTCCCTGTTTCCCTTTGTTCTGTTGCTTTGATTCCTTCCCTTATGTAAAGAGCTACTCCTCCTCCTCCTCCTCTCTTTTACCCTCCTTGTCCCTCCTGTAGATAGTGTATCCTGGTATGTTTACATCCCAGTCATGGTTTTATGTGTACCATGTTTCTGTGACTGCCACGATATCCAGATGTTCCTCCTCCATCAAGACCACTAATTCAGGAAGCTTGTTACTCAGACTATGGGCATTGGTACTCATTTCTCTCCATTTTTTGATGGATTTACCTTCTGTTTCTACCTCAGTCTTTTTCTCATTTAGTACCCTGTTTTGTAGGGAGAGGTTGGGATTTTCCTGCTGCTTATCAGTGCCTCCCCCCTTGACTAGTTTAAAAGCTTGCCAATGAAGCATTTAAACCGATTGCTCAAAAGACTAGTTCCCTTCCTGGACAGATGCAGACCATCCTGCCAGTATAGGCTGGTGTCCTCCAGGTGGAACCCCAGTCCCAGTGAAGCCAAACCCTGTGCTCCACACCATTTTTTCAACCATTATTAAACTGCATGGTGCAAAGTACCCGCCGCACTCATGCCATTGACAGGCAGCACCTCTGAGAAGGATACTTGTGTGCTACTTGTCTTAGGCCCCTCCCCAATTCTACAAAGTCCTTCTGCACTGCTCTAATCTCATGTTGAGCCAAGTCATTTGTCCCTAGGTGGACAATCATGCCCAGCTCAGACTCCCATGCAGCTGTTCTCATGATCCTGAGGATGCGCTTCCTGTCCTTCTAAGTCATGGCACCAGGCAGGCACCTTACTTCAGTTTTCCCTGCTCCCCCCAGTTCTATCCCCCTAATAATTGAGTCCCCCACCAGGAGCTGCTTCCTTTCCTTGTGTTGTCCTCTGCCTCCTTCTTGTTGGCCTCCCTTGTGACAGTTGTCCTCAGCCTCCTTAGTCTCCTCTGAGGGTGCATCCATAGGGGAGCTATGCTCCCCCAGAATGGTGTATGGATTGTGGAGTGGAACAACTGACTGGGTGTGTCTCTTTTCCACCATCCTCACCCTCCCTGAGCCCACTGTGGTCCAACTGTCATGACTGACAAAGACAGATAACATGCTCTTTGAATCTTACTGTTTACTGAAGGTGATAGCATTTCTCTCTCTCCCTCCCCCTCAGTCTCCTGGATTGAGCACAGCTTTGAGTACAGGTTGTATGAAATGTGCCATACAAAATGAAATTACTTTCCATTAGCTATTAGGACTGTAAATGTTGCTGATTTTGGTACTGTATTTGTTTCTGTTACTCTTATTTTTTTAATTTTTGCACATTCCTGTTTACAAATATATATATTGCACTTGTTTCTGTTATTAATGACAACACAAGACCAAGGGTTAGAGAGAGAGCAACAAAATATGCATAAATGTCATACACAGTAGTAGTACTATGTGTATCACACCACCTTCAGCAACCACCTTCAGCCAAAATCTAATATTGCATGAGGACTAAGACAAATATAAATATGGTATATAAGAATGACATTAGTATTTGTAAAAAGAGCACTATTTATATTTATTTGCTCCACATAGTACTTATATTGTACAGTTTTCTTTGATGCTCATCGTGTATTATAGGTAGCCATTCTGTTTTAAAACCCTTGTGGATAAATTGCTCCTATTTGGGTTGGATAGCATTATCTTGTCTAGTTATCAGCTCTTTATTCTTTCTTTTTTTTTATTTTAATGGAATGACCATTGTCAGGAAAAACAGAATTAGAATCAATGTTTTGTTCATAGGTCTTCTTCAGCAGTACTCTGTAAGGGAAAAAGTAAGCACACTTATTGGAAATGTATAGAGAAAGCAGGGGCATAAAAATAGGTAAGACAAACAGATGGGTGCACTGAGGACTAGAAGCGATTAAAGGCAAGTTGATAGCAAAAACTGGAATGCCCAGTGGTGTGGTTGGAAGAAGGGAGATCTATGAAGTGAAATCTAAACATAGAAGAGCTGTAAAGAAAAAAAGCATTATCTAATCAGTAGTTAGGGTAAAAAGACTGACAGATGTCAAGTGGCAGAAACAAGTCTTAATAAGCAAAGCTAGCATTCTGGTGTCAGGTTCCGGACAGAGCAGTCCACAGAATAGAGGAAGGGGCTAACTTTCCAGAGTTTTTTTGTTCTGACAGAAATGGAGCTTTGAAATATGGTACCTCTGGTTTGTGGTTCAGAAGCATCTGAGTAACCTGTGTGGTAGTGGACTCATTAAAGTGGAGGGCAGGAAGGATGGTAAACAAAGCAGTTTAAAAGCAAACTGCCATTCAGCAAAAGGAGGGTCTCAAAGTGTAGTAGCAGACTGTGAGCACTAGATACTGTCACATGGCATTCAAATATAAATTAGCTGACTATTGGTTCCTTTTCTTTTTTTACTCCTTATTTGGATTTGGTCCACTCTTACCTCCCAGCAGGGTCTCATCTACCACAGAGGGAACACAAATTAGCAGGAGCGTTATGTTAAAGGAAAGAGAACCAATAGGGAGCTGCCTTGAACTGCAGGAAACTTCAAACCACTCAAGGTAACTTTGAGTTGTGGCACAAACAGGGCTCTGCAGAAATGGAGCTAGTATTCTGGTGACAGGTTGTGGGCAGAGCAGTCCACAGCATAGAGTATGGGGCTAACTTTCCAGCGGATTTCTGTTCTGACAGAAAAGGAGCTTTGAAATACAGCAGCACTGGTTTGTGGCTCTGTAGCATCTAAGCAACCTGTGCAGTAGTGGACTCATTGAAGTGGAGGGCAGGAAGAATATCTGAACAAAGCAGTTTAAAAGCAAACTGCCATTCAGCAAAAGGTGGCTCTGATAGTGAAGGGTAGAAGCAGGCTGTGAGCATTAGATACTGTCACTTTCCTCCCACCACCCTCCCTCCCCACCACCCATGCACCCTAAGCAAGGTCTACTTATATAAGCACATAGTACTTGATTGGCAGCAGGTACTTCTGGGTTAGGGACAGGAAGTGAGGCAGAAGCAGTCCTATGAGGAACCTCAGCACCCCTAAAAAATTATTTTTCTTTTTTTCTTTCTTCTTCTTTGATTTTTAGGATGGAGGTGGATAGTTGTCAGGGATGTAGGGTACTCATCTTCCAAGGACTGCTTGGAAGGATGGGTCAATGTCCTACATATAGAAGACTGGGCAACCCAAGATCTCAGCTGGATATGGCATGGAGATACTGTAGATAGCCTGCCTGTATCAACAGCTATACTGGAATACACCCACCCCCACATCCTCTACCCTAAAGACCCACTGACCTAGGGGCTGGAAGGTGGTGGGTTGAAGGGGAGAGAGTTAAGAGGGTGGACAGTGCAAGAATAAATATCAATCCGATAGCAAACCACTTTACACCCTTGGAGAAGATGCAGTATCCTGGCTCATCATGAAAGGACACAGAGCAAATCAAGGGGACTAGACAGAGAAAAGAAAATGCAGCTGGAGACAACAAGGATGAACATGGTGGACAGACCATGGAAATGGCAGCCAAAGGGAGCAAGAAAAAATCAGGGAAGATTCAGGAGTAAGCAAGTACCTGTGCTGGGGAACTCAAGGATCAGAGGAGTTGAATCCCACCTAAGGAAAAGTACATAGCATAAAGAAATAGTTAAATGTCTCCCAGGAGCATCAGCACAGCATGACATTGAATGCATTGTTAGGCTATTGGACAAGGTGGAGAAAAGACTCAAGGTACTGATTCACCTTGGAACAAATGACCTACCAGAACAGATGATAGAAGAAACTAAGAAAAATGTAATTAAACTGGGGAAAAGGTTGGAGGCTCAGATGACATCCCTGACATTCTCTGAGATCCTCCAAGTCTGGGACAAAGGATGTTGCAAAGCCATGATCAGGAACAAAGAAATGGAGGAATTCAACGTTTGGTTACAAGAATGATGTTGCAAGAAAGGATATCTAGTCATAGGCTAATGGGGGAACTTCTGGGAGAGGAAGCTTTTCAAATTTGATGGACTTCATCTCGCCAAGGAAGGAGTGAGTGCACTGGACCAGAAATGTGCCATTCATCTTGACCATCTTGACCATTTAAATCAGTTTAGATCAGGGGGAGTCTAATGCTAGGGAACCTATCAGAGACTGCACTCTTCATAGGAATTTAGCAGTCACTCCCCCACAAACAGCAGTTTCTCCCCCATGAGTGAAGGAAGCAAGCAGGAACCCAAAGAAAAAATCAAGGGATCAAACAAGGGGCCACCTCAGAAGGTGAAAACAAAAACAGGAAGAAAATGCCGGGGAAACAGATTATGGCAAGGGGTATGCATTAACACCAGAAGCTTGGGTAACAAATAAAGTGACCTACAGGCATTGATGGCAGAGTCCAGATTAGACCTGGTGGCCACTACAGAGATGTGGGCCTCGGAGAAAAATTACTGGGACATATTGGTCCCGGGCTTCTCCCTATTTAGGCTAGATAGAAGGGATGGCAGTGGGGAGGGGTTGCACAATACATGAGGGAAGAGATTTAAGCCATCTCAGTAGACTGCAACAAAAAGGAGAGTGTGGAATCCCTTTGGGTGCAATTTAGCTCAGAATGAGGGAAAAATATATACTTAGGGTAATATACCAATCACCGGGACAAGCAGCGGACGGGGACGATGAGCTTCTAGGGGAAAGGGAAATCAGAGGTGGAACCCAAAAAGAAGAAATAGTTGTGTTAGGAGATCTAAACATGCCAGATGTTGAGTGGGACACCCCAGTGGCTGGTTCTTCCTGAAGTCAAATGGTGGTTGATGCCCTACAAGATTGTCTACTTACAAAATTAGTTAATAATCTAGCTAGAATGGACAGCATCCTGGATGTGGTCCTCACAAATTCAGAAGAAATAAGTGTTACCGGGATTAGGGAGCCACTGGCCAGCAGTGACCACAACACTGTGTAGTTTGAATTGTTCTTTGGGGCAGAAAAATCTCAGTCCAGGGCAGAAGTTTTAAACTTTAGAGGGGCTAACTTTAGCAAAATGATGGAAATGGTCAGGGGGCAACCTGGTGAAGACAGAGGTGTATAAGGAGGTTGAAGACATTTGGAGTAAATAAAATGTGCATAAGGACAGTATCTAAAAAGAACAGAAATAAAAAACCCATGTGGTTCACTAATCAAGTCAGGACAGCAAGTAGGACCAAAAGGGAGGCATTCAGGAATCATAGAAGAACCAAAGGGGTTAGTTAATGGGAAGTGTACAATGAGAAGAATAAGGAGGCGAAGAGCACAGTTAGAACAACCACAGCCACAACAAAACTTAGGCTGGCAGAGGGAGTTAAGGCAGGGAAAAAAACACTTTTTTAGATATGTACAAGAAAAAAGAAGGATGTGCAGAGGAAGAGTCAGACTTAAGGATGGAGACAGAATCATAGATGAGGAAAAGCAGAAAGCCACTGTTCTTAATAACTTTTCTGCTGTGTGTTCACCAACGAACACATAAGCCCATTACCAGACAGTGGTATTAAGGCAGAGGTCACTTTGTCAATCACTACCAGTAGGGTTAAGGAGGTACTAGAAAAAAATCAGGAATGACAAGTCACCGAGGTCAGATGGAATTTGCCCAAAAGTGCTAAAAGAACTGGTCAGGGAGTTGGCGGGTCCGTTGGCACATTTTTTCAACAGTTCACTACTGTTGGGAGTAGTGCTGAGGGACTGGAGAATGGCAGACATAGTTCCCCTCCACAAGGGAGGGAGCTGTGAGAAGGCTTGCAGCTACTGCCCAGTCAGCCTTACTTTGGTGGTTGGGAAGCTTATGGAAAACTTAATAAAGCAAGATTTGGTGGAATACCTAGAAAAAAACTGCCTTTAGGATGATAGACAACATGGATTTGTGCTGGGTAGGTCATGCCAGACAAACCTAATCACATTTTGTGATTGGGTGATTCGGGAAATTGACAGAGGCCACCCACTGGACCTCCTCTACAGTCTTCAGTAAGGCCTTTGAGTCTGTGCCTCAAAAACACCTGCTGACAAAGTTGGAAGACTTGGGGGCAGCAAAGAACATAGTAAGGTGAATGGGTAGCTGGCTAAAAGGCAGAAAATAGAAAGTGGTTGTCAATGGGGTGAGGTCAGAGGAAGGAGAAGTTACAAGTGGGGTGCCAAATGGATCAGTATTAAGGACAGCCTATTTAATGCTTTTATCAGTGATAATTGGTATTCGTATACAGGACAGACTTGCCTTTTTGCAGAAGATACCAAGCTAGGAGGAAGGGTGGACTGTGAGAAGGCAGTTGGGGACCTACAAAGAGACCTTCAGAGGCTGGAAAGATGGTCTAACATTTAGCAGTTGAGGTTCAATGCTAAAAAGTGCAACATGATGCATCTGGGAAAGGAGAATCCAAGGACAGTCTACAGGATTAACAGGACCCAGCTAAATGCCTATCTGGAGAAAAGAGACCTTTGGGTCATCATTTGTAGTACCCTCAAATAGACCAGCCAATGCAACACAGCTTACAGCAAGGCTAACAGAATGCTTGGGTGCATAGGTAGGGGATTTGACAGCAGAAGCAGGGATGCAATACTGTACTTCTTCTCTGCAGATCTCTGGTAAGGTCCCATCTGGAGTATTCTGTCCAATTTTGGAATCCACACCTAAAGAAGGATAAGAACATGCTGGAGACCATACAGAGAAGAGCCAACCAAATGATTCAAGGCCTCTAAGTGGTCTCATACGAGGGGTGGTTAGAAGCATTGAATATATTCTCACTGGAGGATAGGAGGGTGAGGGGGGACATGTTTGAGATATACACGTTCCTAAGAGGAATAAACAAAGTGCCCTCATCTGATCTGTTCTGTAGCATTACCAACTCCAGAAGTAGAGATCATGCGTGGAAATTGGGGGTTGGGGAGGGCTTCAAGAGGGAGCTTAGGAAGCACTACTTTATTGAAAGGGTGGTAGAACCATGGAATAGGTTGCCAACTGAGGTGGTGGACTAAAGTGACATACAAACAGACTGGGTTGGGGTACAGCTAAGGCATGAAAACAAGTAAGGAGAGCAGTTGGGAATATAATTCAGATGGGGGGGGTAAGGTCCTGTGATTAGAATAGTTCTCAGGAGCACTTGGGCAGACTAGATGGACCTTGGTCACCATCTGCAGTCAATGTTTTCTATGTTTCTATGAATTTAAGGAACATCAGTGATCCCAGGCACAGCTGCAATTCTGTGGCACAAAGCACTAATTCTGAACATGTTGTGTAGCTCTTAAGTATTGTACCCTAGTTTTGCATGGTCATTCTAGGATATTGCAACCATATGGGAAGGGAGTTGTGGCAGGCATGCTAACTGTATGCAGAGCTTTGCTCAGTCACATCCCATCCACTGCACACCCATGTC
The DNA here is from genome assembly GCA_016271365.2 of Neoceratodus forsteri. Taxonomy (NCBI): domain Eukaryota; kingdom Metazoa; phylum Chordata; order Ceratodontiformes; family Ceratodontidae; genus Neoceratodus; species Neoceratodus forsteri. Next base: position 21,991,674 of record JADMNL010000035.1, on the reverse strand, counting down.
ACACACCAAAGTGTCTGCTGGACATTAGAATTATTTAAAGCATAAATTTGACAGTAGGAGAGAGATTCATTTGACAGCAGAGACTGTGGAGGGACCAGATATAAACAAACTCTGGTCTGAGCCACTACAGCTGCTAATGCATTAACTTGATAAGGGTGTTTCATCAGCTTAAATGTTAAAATGAATTGCTACAGTCAGCTCAGTGTGTAAATTTAATTTTTTTTATAAAATTAGATCATTTATCTCATTGATCCTGTGTTTCCCATGTGTTGAAAATGTGAGCAGCAAGTGCATCTTGTACTATATGTGGAAGAAGAGTGAGCTCCACTTCAAGGCCTTCAAATAATGGTAGAAGGAATGATGCAGAGAGGAGAGATATAGTTACATTGGGGCCAGGAGCCAACCTGGAAGGATAAAAGCCTATACTGAAGTACTGGCCTGCTTCCATCAAGGAGGGTACCATAGTTCTCAGTGGACAGTTTAAATATTACTTTGATTGACATTTAAAGTAGCCAAGGGGTGTGACAGAAGAAATTGGGGAGGCAGAATGTGGGCCACCACAGACAGAGCTACAGAGTAGGGAGATCCTGAGGGAAAGAGTCTCACCAGGATGCAAGTTATTCAAGGAAGCAGGGGGGTGCTGCCGAATTCGCTCAGAGCATCCAGGGCATGGTTTAAATCCTTATAACCCCATACCCTGGAGAGGGTTATTGATAACATGGGACATGTTTTAACCCTTTCTGTGCTACAGACTGATTTATCAGGCCAGAATTCCTAAACATTCTAATTCTGTAGGCAGCCTAATGGTTGAAAAATTCCACAAAGGTGTTTTTTTGGTGTTTGACTAGGGAACTTTTCAATGTATCCTGCCGAGCTGAAAAATAGTCCCAATAACTCATGCATATTTTTTTTAATTTATGAACACACAAATGCCAGAAACAGAGTACTGAAATGATTTCTGACATCTGCATGTTCATAACATAAATAACATATGCATGAGTCTGTTTTTTTGTGAATGAGTCACTTTGCTCTGGCTGACTTTTGATCTCTCTCTCTCTCTCTCTCTCTCTCGGTGTCTCCCTGTCTCTGTCTGTCTCTGTTTCTCTCTCTGCAGTGCTGGCTCTGTCTCTCTCACTCTCTCTGCTTTGCTGGGAATAGGAACACTGTGAATGAGTCTGTTTGCTGGGAATGAGTCACTGTGCCCTGGCTTTTTCTCTTTCTCTCTCTGTCTCTCTGTCTCTCTCTCTGGTGCTGGCTCTCTCTCTCTCTCATCTCTCTGTCTCACAGACACTAGCATTTACTAGCAATAGGAATGCTGTGCATGAGTCTGTTTGCTGTGAATGAGTCACTTTGCTTGGCTTTGACTGTCTCTCTCTTTCTCTTTCTCTCTGTCTCTCTGTCTGTCTTTTCAAATGATAAGTAGCTGGCAGCATTGAAGAAAGGCTTTTTTTAAAACTAGTATGCAAAAAAAGGCATTAAGCTAACTAAAGTGTTTACCTCTTTCAGTGTGGGCTGTTGAATCGAATCCACGACAGTCGGTCGATAAATTATTTGTCAACTGACGTTACAGCGACTCCCTTATGTCGACTGCATTTGCGGTCAGCATAAAGGGAGTCCCAGGACAGATTGTTTTCTTCAGTGGGCTTCACCCCCGAACCCCCCATGTTGGCACTTCCCCCTGCACCCCCCCCACTACAAATAACCAGCTCCAAGTCGGGTTGTTTTGGGGAGGGTGCAATACCGGAGAAAGCAGTGGCGGTCCCGCGCTGACACTACAGCGACCTGGCACTGTTGTCGCAATAGTGTCGGTTGCTCTCGAATTGTCGAGGTATCATCAGCATACCTGTTGAATCAGGAGAAGGAATCACTTCTGTGCAAGCTTTCACTTTGGTTTGGGGGAAGAAGACTGTTGTTTTTTTAATCTAGGAAAAGTTTCTAATTACACTGCTGCAGGCAGTTTAACTGCTTCAAAGAGTATACTGTAACTTACCTTTGCGACTACTTGGGGACACTAGCTGCCAGGGCACTTAAAGCAGGCATGAGGTGAGACAAATAAGCTAAAAAATTGTGCTGGAACTGGTCAACTAAAAGGAGACAGTGGAGTGCTTCAATCAACTGGTGGAGGGACAGTGCTGCAACTCCAACATTGTTGTTCAGTTGGATCCAGTGAGGTGAACAGCTTTTCTCCAGTAGCAAGATGGCTGCAGAGCTCTGCCACTGCAGCCATAAAAACTACTGGTGACAGGGGACAGGGCTTGTGAGGGAGAATCCATTGGATGTCAGGAACTCCTTAAAGGTGACAGGAAACCATTTTTACACCTCTAGATGCTATCTGGTTTTCCTTTTAGTGTCTGTCAAAAGTTCTGATATGTTTTTCCCTTTTTTGTTAAATTATTCATCTTTAATTTGCTGCTTTTGCACCTACCCTGAAGCCTCCTCTCCTTGGCAGTCATTCTCCTCTCTTGACATAATGATTGAACATTCCCATTCCCAGCCATTCAGATGAATAGCATGGGATGATGCTACTAATGTCATAGAATGTCTTATATGAAAACAAAGAGCAGTAGCTACTGAGTAGAGTGGAACTCTGTGCAGATCTGAAGGCACCACACCAAAGCTGGATTATTTATTTATTGAAAATTGGTCAAAGCATATCAGAATACATAAATGGCATGGAACCAAAGATGTAAGGGCAGTTGACTGTGTAAAAATAATCTGCTCTCTCCTTTAATTGCTGGGGTTTGGTAGGTGGCCCAACAGATCACCATGTATGTGAGAAGCAGTAAAGATAACTCAGAAATCTGCCAGATCAAACAGTGGGCAAGAAGATAAGGATTGGGTGGTAGAACTAAGACTATGTCAGTAGTGCCATGCACCCTGGGTACTGTGCATGGCACTGAGAATAGCATGACATGATGTATCTGGTGCTATCGTATGCACATTCTTTTGTAGTTCACATAGTCAGGTGTATTCAGTTGTGTTTCATGGTGCAAACCCTGTTCATGCTACTAAACATCTGCTGGTCACATTTGCTTTGTGCATTGGACACTAGGGCACCCCACCCACAGCAACTAAGGGAACCTTTTGTTTATACAAGATTTTGGTTGTGACATGTTTGCACCCTGAAGATGCACCATCATCAACAGAGAGTGTGCTTCAAGAGAAAAGGGATATAGACATTATACAGACACCCAGTACAAATGCCCATATAACAATGCCTCCATATATCATTCCTATTTATGGCTGCATAGCAAGATCTGTGCAACATATTGTTAACAAGAGGAGAGGGAGCAGGGCAAAGGAAATATGCTACAGGAACTGACACATCTTGCTTTTGATGTCCACAGTGGAATCTCATCCTCTCATTGGTTTGCATGAGATCTCTGCTGTTCTGTGCCTCTCAGTGCCCCCTTACCCTCCTCTTCCTCACACTGTCAGCGCCCTCTTCCCATCCTCTTCCTCCCACCTTATCTACTTTATTCATGAATCAAAGGTTGTGACACTTTTTTGTGCCATATCTACAGATGGAAGAAGAATGTTGCTGACTACACAAAGCACTCAACATAGCAGGGGCATGTTTCAGTAACTGCAGAACAATTCTATCACCAAGTAATATAGATCTAACATAGCAGAAACATTTTCACCTCCATAGTATGTACTGAAAGCAAAGACAAATGGAGAGGGTACAAGCACAGTCAGTCATTATGCTGATACTGATTTCAGTTTACAAAGATATGCAGAAAGTGACATTGTAAACTGGAACCTGGTCTCTGGTTTGAACTATTCCACTGCTGCCCTTAGCCATCCCTAATATCAAAGAACTCACTACCTAGTCCATTTGATCACTGCTGTGGAGCAGGTCTGATCACCAATGAACTCTACTACTTTACAACTAAGTTTGCTCAGTTACAACATGGATTGCAGCATGTCAGACCCTTATCATCAAAGAACTGTATCATTTCAAGACCATAATACAAGTTAGAACACTACTTTGCATCAGAATATATGAAAAAGAAATAACACATGTTGCTGGTGTTACTTTTTACTGAAGAAACAAAACTGGTTTTGAGACTAGCTTTCAAGAGTTAAACTTCCTTCAGCTCATCAGTGACTACTAGGAGAGTAAGGAGGACAGCATAGGGGCAGGTCCCTTGCTAGTACTCCACTGCAAATGGGGGCAGGGGAGAAAGAGGAGGAGGGTGGAAAGGTATGGAGAAACATATTGAGGGCCATGTGTGTGACTGCTCATAGTCTGAGCAGTAAAATTGCAGATCTTGAGGACATCATAGTGGTAGAGGATCTGGATCAAGTGGTCATAACAGAAACCTGGTGCAATGAAAACCAGGACTCAGAGATGGCCATTCCAGGCCTTAATCTACTTAGGAGGGACAAGTCAGATAGGAAAGTGGGGGAGTAGCTCTTTATGTAAGGGACAACATAAAAGCTTTAGAATTACAGGGGGAGCAAGGGGTAATGGAAAAACTGTGAGTCACTCTGGAAAAAAGGTCAGAGGCCATTATACATACAGGAGTGATTTATAGGCCCCCAGCACAGGGGGCAATGTGGATAGGGAGATGATGCAAGCAACACAAAGGATGACTCAAAAGGGGGAGTAGTTGCTGGATGGTGACTTCAGTCTTCCAAATGTAGATTGGAGTCTCCTCGCTGAGTCAACATCCAGGAGCAGGGACATTCTGGACTCCCTGCAGGGGGTGTTACTCCAGCAACTTGTAAGGGAACCAACTCGAGGGGTGGTAATAGTGGACTTTGTGCTAACCAAAGGGGACAGTGTCAATGATGTCATCGTGGGTGACCATCTAGGGTCCAGTGATGATCATATGCTGTAGTTTGAAATAAGAACTGGATTACATACATACATACATAGAAGTTGATGGCAAATAAGGACCTCTTGACCCACCCAGTACACCCTATTTATCCCTACCTAGTATGACATCTGATGCACAAACTGAACTCTAGAGCACCCTCCCCTTTCCTGTAGGCTACCCTTGTGTCTGTTCCACTCCTTATTGAATAGTGTGACCATTTTAGCCCTTACCACATCCTCTGGTATGCCATTCCAAGTGTCAACCACCCTCTCTATGAAAAAATATTTTCTCATATAGCCACTGAGCCAGCCCCCCTTCAATTTTATACTGTGCCCCCTTGTATTGAAACATCTCTTACTTTGGAAGATTTTTATTTTATTTAAACAGCAGTTTGGAAAACCTTTGAGCCATAGGCTCATTTACAAAGGTACCTTGTCACAAAAGATGCTCCCTTCCTGTACTCTGTTTATATCAGTGAGGACTTTGTATATCTCTATCATGTCCCCACTCTCACTCCTTGCCTCCAGGGAATACATATTTAATTATTTTAGTCTTTCCTCATAAGTCTTCTCCTGCAGGCCCTGCACCATTTTAGTTGCCCTTCTCAGTACTACTTCCACCCTGTCTATGTCCTTTCTCAGATGGGGCCTCAAGAAATGAATGCAGTGAGTTAGAATTGAACCACATGAGGATGAGGGTCATGGACTTCAGGCTTACTGATTTCAAAAAAATGGAGGAAATCCTCAGGAATGTTCTGGCAGACACAGAGAAACTAAAAGGAGTTAAGGAGCAATGGGCTGTAATCAGAGGGGAAATTGAAAGGGCTACTGAACTATGTGTAAAGCAGGTCAACAAAGGTAAGAGAAAAAAGAGGTTGGTATGGTTCTCCAGGGAAGTAGCGAGACCAGTAAGGGAAAAAGCTAGCCATCAGGAAGTACAAAAGTACACAGAAGTAGGAGGCTAGAAAGAGCTACAATGAAAAACAGAGGGAGGCAGGAAAGACAGGAGGGCAAAGGCAGACACTAAGGAAAAGATAGCCATGTCAGTAAAGACGGAGGATAAAATATTTTTAAGTACATCAGAGAAAAAAGGATGTTCAGGGAAGGGATAGTAAGACTGGTAGGGGAAGGGGGGTCCCAGTAGAAGAGGACCGTCAGAAGGCAGACTTACTGAACCAATATTTCTGTTCAGTAGTCACAGAGTAAGGTACAGGAAATGGTTCAGTATTCACAGAGTAAGGTACAGGAAATAATCCATTTACAGTGGAAAGTGTCCTCAGAGAGTTTCCAAGTTAAGTGTAGTCAAGGCAATGGATCCAGATGAAATCCACCCTAGAGTACTGAGAGAGCTCAGGGAGGTACTGGTTGCACCACTGGCAGCCATGTTCATCCTGTCACTGGAAACTGGGAAGGTACAAGGGGACTGGAGGAGGGTAGATGTGGTGCCACTTCAGAAAGGTGGCAGCAGGAAATTACAGCCTGACCTCTGGTGGGTAAAGTAATGAAGCCACTCCTTAAGGAAAGAATTGGTGAATACCTTGTGGCTAGTGGTCTTCAGGACCAGAGACAACATGGAGTCACATAGGGGCAGGTTCTGCCAGACAAATGTTATTGAGTTCTTCTTTGACTGGGTGACAAGGGCAGTGGATCAGGGAGGGGCAGTGGACATGGCCTCTCTGGATTTCAGCAAGGCCTTCAGCACTGTAATGCACAGAAGGCTGGTGTACAAACTGAGCAGTCTCAGGGTAGGGTCTAAATTAATAAACTATGTGGAAGGTTGGCTTATTAGCAGAAGCCAGAGGGTAGTGGTAAATGGGGTACACTCAGGGGAGGGAAGGGAAGGGTGATGATTGTGGCCCTTCTAGCCATCAGGGCACCTGTTAGAATGTACCTGTCACAAGGGCACCACAAGGGGAAATTCGCCATCCCCTCCCAGAGGTCCACTCCCCTGGAGTTAGAATAATTAGAAAGGGAGGTGCAGGGGGGGCATGGTTGGCATAGCACCCCGAAAAAAGACAGGATGATGAAATTGGCACTTGGCACCCTGATGACCAGGCACATCTCAATGGGTGCATTCTGCTGGTGAAACCCTAATGGGGTGCCTCAGGGGTCAGTACTGGGTCTGGTCCTCTTCAATGTCTACAGAAGCAACATTGTGGAAGGACTGGAGGGGAAGATATGCCTATTTGCTGACGACACAAACCTGAAGAAGTTAGAGCAATGGTCATGAATTTGGCAACTAAACTTCAACACAACCCCCCTCCCCCACAAATTCATGCACCCAGTGCACAAAAACCAACAGGCCACGTAGGAACTGGGGGGATGGGTAGAAACAGTCACTAGGCAGGAGAGGGACCTGGGGGTTATCATAGCAGATGATCTGAAGGTAGCAAAACAATGTGACAAGGCAGTTGGAAAGGCTAATCAAATGTTGAGATTTATAGAGAGGGGTATGACCAGCACAAAGAGGGAAGTGATACTACCCCTGTACAAATCACTGGTGAGATCTCACCTAGAATACTGTATGCAGTTCTGGAGGCCACATCTCTATAAAGACATAGAAGGGATGGAGAAAGTGCAAAGGAGGGCTACTAAAATGGTTCAGGGCCTGCATCAGAAGCCCTACAAGGAAAGGATAGAAATCTAAATTTGTATTCCCTGGAGGTCAGGAGGGAAAGGGGAGACATGACTGAGGCATTCAAGTACTTCATGGGAATAAACAAGGTACAGGAAAGGGGCATATTTCAAAGGAACAGATGCTCAAGAACTAGTGGTCACAATATGAAGCTGAAGGTGGGAGCATCAAAAGGAATCGGGAAAAAATACTTCTTCATGGACACGGTAACTGATGCCTAAAATAGCCTCCACGCTGAAGTGATGGGGGCTAAAATAGTTACAGGTTATAAGAATACATGGGATAGACACATGGGTCTCATAAAAACAGGCTGAGGGGGAAATCTGGTCCAAATAGTGTGTCGGGTAGCAAAGTTGGAAGGGGAAGAGGTGGGGGTGGTAGATGCTAGAGATCGAGTAGGGTCTGTGATGTTATGGTAGGCAGAGAATTGGGCAGACTAGATGGGCAAAGAGGTCCTTTTCTGCTGTCAACCTCTATGTTCCTATGTTTCTATGTACTGACTTGATAAAAGGAGTCTAACTCTCGAACCTAGTCTCAAAAACAATTTTCTTTGTCTGCTTAACTTATAACCTGCAACATAGTTATTTTTTTTTCCTTCTACAGCAAAGATTGGACTAACACAGCTACCTTATTTCTCCATCAGAATAGCTAAGCTGATGTGCTCTACACATGAGGCATGAGATCCCCAGTGTGGGGAGGGGAAGGGAGGATGCCATTAGGCGCTAGTCTGGAATGTGCACTTGCACATCCACAGTCTGGACTTTGTTCCTTGCAATGGCGTCCTTAGGGGCAGGATTTCCGGGAGCCAGGCAGAAGCATAAGTAACAAAAAAAAATAAAACAGAGCCCCACTAATTAGTCTTACTTTGTTGATTTGTAAAACGTTAGAAAGACTAATTTAAATTTGCCTTGAGAAAAAAAAAATGAGTATATGACTTTAATGGACTGGACACAACATGGCTTCATAAAAGGTCAGTTGTGTACAACTAACTTTATCACATTCTACAAAAAATGTTAGTAGCCTGAATAGAGGAGGGGATGCCATTCTTTTTGATTTTGCCATTCTTTTTGATTTTTTCAAGGCATTCAACATGGTGCCCAACAGAGAATTAGTGGAAAACTGGCAAGCATGGGATTTAGTGTGCATTTGGTGAGATGGGTCAGAAATTAGCTGCTAGACTGAAATCAGTGTGTAAGGATTGGTGACCACTGCTCTGAGAATGGAATAGTGGCAAGTGGTGTTCCTCAGGGTTCGGTGTTGGGACCATCTTAGTTTGGGTTGTTCATTGGCAATATGTACCACAATATAAGAAACAACATATTGAAATTTGCAGATGACAGCAAGCTAAGTGGGAAAGTAGGCAGTATCAGCCAGTACCAATCACTTGTAGAGGATCTGAAACTAATCGAAACATCGGTAAACACAAATGGAATGAAATTTAATTACACAAAGTGCACAGTTTTACATTTAGGGAAAAATAATTCTACACATGTGTATACCTTAAATAATACCCCAATAAAACCAGTAACTAATAAGCGTGATCCAGTGTCATCATCAATAATGCATTTTCTTTTTCAAACCAATGTAAGAAAGTAACGCAGACTGTGAACTGCATATTAACAACCATAAAAAAGTCCTTTGTGTCTAGGAGTGAACAGTTTCTATTACCCCTCTATAGAACATATATTAGACCTCATTTGGATTTTGGTTCCTGTTCTGGTCCCCATTTCTGAAAACTGACATAAAGATGATAGAGTATATCCAGAGATGTTTAACTAAACTGATCCCAGGATTAAAACATAAGACATACGAGAAAAGACTGAGGGAGACTAATGTGTTTAGTTTGAAGGACAGAAGATCGAGATTAGATCTATTGATGCTTTTGAACATACTCCAGAATTAACAATTGATATCCCAGTGCGGTATTACTTTCTGTGAGAAAACATGTAATCTTAGATCCCATAATAAACAAATTAAGTTTAAGATCAAACACCAATAAAAAGGAAAAATACTTCACCATTAGAGCACCTTGAGTGTGGAATTCTCTCCCGCAATATATGATAGATATACCATCTTTCAGTTTATTTAAGGCAGAGCTTGGTAAGACACTAACTCTACCATCTGGGAAAAATAATTCACTCACTACTGTAGGAGTGGGAGACTGTCTCAATGGGCCAACAGCCTTCTAGTGTGTTATAAAACTGAATAAACTGAGTGAGTGGTTCTCTCAGTGAATTCCTTCCGTTTCTGACAGCAGACTTCTTGTTAGCAGTCTGCTGGTGTGGCCAAAACAGAAAAAGGTAAACTTGGCTCTTTTTAAGCTCTCTGATAGAAAAAGTCAGCTGGGAGTGTGTGACCACAGTACAGCTGTGATATAATGCTGCAGAATATATAGGAATCCATAGCATGTTGCATGATGCACATGGAAGCCAAAAATCCACAGGCCAGTTACTGGCTAGGGGGAGTTCAGATGACAGTATCAGAAGAGGAAAAGGACCTGGGGGTTATGGTGAGGAGTGACATGAAACACACTGCACAGTGCCGTAAGGCAGCAGCTAAGGCAAACAGAATGCTGGATTGCATAGACAGGGGAATCACCTCCAGGAGGGAAGAGGTTGTTCTGTCACTGTGCAGATTACTGGTGAGACCACACCTGGAGTATTGTGTCCTGTTCTGGTGCCCCTACCTTAAGAAAGATATCAAACTATTGGAGGTGGTACAGTGGAGAGCAACCAGCTTGATCCAGGGAATGGGTAACAGAACATATGAGTAGATACTGATGGTGCTGAACATATACTCTTTGGAGGACAGGAGATAGAGAGAGAGAGAGAGAGAGAGAAAGAGAGGATATAACAGAGACCTTCAAGTACCTAAAGGGCATAAATAAGACCAGCACTGAAGGCATCTTTAAGCTAAGGAAGGAGGGTACAAGAAGAGATCATGACCTGAAGTAGATGGGGGTTAGATTCAGGAGGGAAATGAAAAGGCACTTCTTCACAGAAAGGGTGGTGAATGGGTGGAAGGAGTTGTCAGAGGAGGTGGTGGTGGCCAGGACTGTGACCAGTTTAAGAGGGTTTAGGACAGGATAAAGAAAAAGATTAGGTCAACAGGGAACATGGGGGGATGGAGTACAGCGAGGGGAGAGGAGGGGGAATACAACCCCAGGAGTGGGAGGGGCAGCTACTTCGTATAACTATCTATGCACTCGAGCAGATTTGATAGACTGTTATGGCCTGTATCTGCTGGCAATTTCGTATGTTTGTTCATATACCAGCTGCTTGACCCACCCCAATTTCAAGTAATGCAGTTCCCAGAGGATAGGTGAATCTATGTTCCATAAACCATTTCCCTGCTGACCAGGAAATGTTATATTTTTGCATCACAATAATCGTTTAGGTAAATCACAACTAAGTTGCATATTATTCTACAGTATATCTTCTATCAGGCTAATGCATTAGTAGATGTATAGTAAGAGCTTGTTATACTGCAGTGATCAGAACTGCACACAGACAGTACTCCAAGCACAGCCTTACAAGTGTCATATGAATGAGCAGAATGAAATCCCTTTCACAGCATGCTATGCTCCTTTTAATATAGCCCAAAATATATGTCTTATCTATTCCTACTATACACAACTTTGACAACTTTAGCATTCCATCAATGACACACATCAGGTCTGGTTTATGGTCTGTTGCTATTAGTTCTTTTGACAAAACAACAGCTCTGATCTGAGTACTTAAACCCTAAGTAAAAGACAGTACTTATGTACATTAAATTTCATTTGCCAGTTGTTGGCCCACTCACACAACCCATTTAAGTCACTTAGCAGGTGTAATTTAGTTGTATGTTTCTGCCCCACACTGGGACACTAAGTAATATTGTATTTGTAGTGCAGTAGTGCTGGTGGGGGCCACAATCTAAGGTTCTGTCCTTTGGATTAGACATTTTCATGCCGTCTCTTTGGCCCATTCAGTGGTTTTGCTGGAAAGTACAAGTTTAGATCAATATACAGTTGATGAAAAGAGAAGGGGATATTCCTTATATCCTTGTCAACACTCCCTTTCTTAACAATTAATTTCTCTGTAGTTGTCTGTGGCCATTTATGGCTGTTGCTGAGCCTTCATGGCTGCTCCACTTGTCTGCAAGTAGCTTCAGTGCTACAGTACAAATCACATTGAACTGTTGCATCAACTCACTGGTGTAGAATTGTGTTTTTATGATGCTACTGGATTGGCAACTCAAACTCTTGAAGCTTTCAACTCTTTTCCAACCATCCTTCACTGCCTATTCAGCTCACATGTAACTGTTTAGTGAAATGGCAGTAGCTGCATTTTGATGGCATTGTTTATAAATATCACAGCATTCCTTGAGAGCATTGTTTATAAATATCACAGCTTTCCTTAAGAGCATTGTTTATAAATGTCACAGCATTCCTTAAGAGTTGTTTAGTCTGCCTAAAAGTAAACTCATAAGAACTCAGTAGAAAATAAAACTTATACTGTAGTTCATAGCAGCTAGACGCAAATCAAGACTAAACTTTTACTAATTTATTGAATTAAACCCTGCACAGATTAGGAAACTCATTGAACAATGCTACACCAGTGAGTTGAGGGAATAGTTTAATGTGACTTGTACTGTACTGTTGTCTACCTCATTGATCAGCAACACAGTATGAGTTTCAGTATACAGTATGTTAAATTTAAGCATAAAATAGATACTACTCAGTTTGTACTCTGGTTACAAGTTGCTGACATAGTACTCCTCTGAAGCTATTGCAATGTTTGGAATTTTATATTTGTGAAACATTTACAGGATAATTATTCAGAACCCTCTGCAACTCTGACCCTCCTAATCTAGGCGTCCTGGGGAAAAAACATTTCAGGGAACCATGAGTGGAGTGAAGAGCCACAAAAAACATTTTTCATATTGTAGTATCTGCCTCATATCTATTCCATTTAGAAAAAGAGTTTCTCTTGTAGCCAACATACCTATATTTAAATAAAGTGTAATCTGTAAGAGCTGTGTAGATGCACATTGCAAACTTATCAACAAATTCTGTAGAAAAAAGGGCTTTTCCAGCTCTGTGATGCAGAGCAGTAAGGGACCAAGCTGGCATGCTGGATGCCCAGGGTCACATCCTGAGCCCATGGCATCAGGAGTGGGGGCTGGTAGGAAGGATGAGCAAGCCTCTGTGAGAATTATGTCCTTCCACATGAGGGAGAAGTGCAATGCTATGAGAGCAGCATCTGGAAACAGCATGGAGCCATTTCTGTTGTGGGTGACCATACTCCAGCAGGCTCTGTTCCCCAGATGCCAACGTGGGCATGCTCCACTTGTCAGCATGGATGGGTGGGGAGAACAAGGGAAAATGCCCAGCCAAACAGTCTTGGGGGACAGCTTCAATGTGCTTCCTTCCCTTGCCACTTGACCTTCATAAAAAACACAGAAACATAAACTTTGATGACAGATAAGGATAGCTTGTCCCACCCAGTCTGCTCATTTCCATACCTACTGGATAAGCTGCAGATTCTAGTTAACCAACTGCCAACTTCTTCCTAGCCCCACCCTAGAACTGCTTTATGTCTGTCCCATGAATTCTTAAATTCCCCCACTGCTTCAGACCCTACAATCTCTTCAGGAAGGCCGTTTCATGCATCCACCACCCTCTCCATAAAAAAATACTTCTTCATTTTGCCCCTAAGCAGTCCCCCCTCTATCTTCAGATTGTGCCCCCTTGTTCTTGTGCATCTCTTTTTCTGAACAATACTACCCTCTTGGACTTTGTTGATTCCCTTGAGGTACTTGAAAGTTTTTATCATGACCCCCTCTCCCTCATTTCCTTGAGGGTATACATATTAAGCTATTTTAGTCTCTCTTCATATGGCTTCTCGTGCAGACCCTGTACCGGTTTAGTTGCCCTCCTCTGGACTGCCTCCATCCTGTCTATGTCCTTGTGAAGATGGGGTCTCCAAAACTGCATACAGTACTTCAGATGGGATCTCACCAACTGTCTGTACAGAGGGATAACAACTTCCTGTTTTCTACTGGTGATGCCTCTCCCTATGCATCCCAGTATCCCCCCATCCCACCTTACTGCCTTCTCACATTGCTTGCCTTTCTTTAGGTCATCTGATATGACTACCCCCTGGTCCCTTTCCATTTTTGTTGTTGTTAATCCCCCCCCCCACACACACACACACACATTGTGTTCCCTTCTCTCTGGGTTTTTGTTTTTGTTTTTACTTTGCACTTCTTTGCATTGAATCTATGCTGCCATACTTTTGATCATTCTTCCAACCTTGCCAAGTCCCTTTTCATCCTTTCATCCCTGTTGCAGATCTTTGTGTCATCTGCAAGGAGGCATACTGTCTCTCCAGCCCTCTGCACTGTCACCTATAAAGACATTAAAGAGGACCGGTCCCAGTACTGAAACTTACAGTACCCTGCTAGTAAGCCCCCTTTCTTTGGAGTGGACTCCATTTACTATTAAACCTCTGCATCCTGTTGTCCAGCCAATTTTTTACCCACGTTACCACACAGGGACCCACTCCCAGGCTGGTCGACTTGTTTATTAATCTTTTGTAAGGGACTGTGTCAAATGCCTTGCTAAAGTCTAGGTAGGCCATGTACACAGCCCCTCCCTGGTCTGTTACTTTGGTCACCCAGTAAAAGAAATCAATTAGATTCATCTGACATGACCTTCCAGCTGTGAATCCATGCTGCCTTGGGTCTTGTGGCCCTCTCGCCTCAAGGTACTAAACAATTTTTTTCTTTCAGAAGTGATTCCATAATTTTCCTTACCACTGAGATCAAACTAACAGGTCTGTAGTTTCCTGACTTTGCCTTGTTGTCACTTTTCTGAAGGGGAATCACATCTGCCCTTCTCCAGTCCCCAGGTACCACGCTATCCTCCTATGATTTGTTAAAAAGGGCAGTCAGTGGTGTCACTAGGTCTTCCCTTATTCATACTGGGTATTCATACTGGAGCTAGAATGGAAGAAGGCTATAAAGCCCATAAAACCATTCCCCATCTCAGTGGGTCCACTTTGACCTATTCTGTACTAACCAATAGTCTACTCTTTCTTTAAAAGTGTCTACAGATTTACTGTCCACTATCATACTAGGGAGTATATTCCAAATTCTTCCTGTTCTACTGAGGAAAGACAAATTTTCACTATTTCTTTTTGCTGTGTCCACACTAATTTGTTTTGTATGTCCCCTAAGTCTTGATGGTTTATCCTGAGTTGTAATACCTTAGTTCTTTTAGAATTCTGGGGTGAATCCAGTCAGGCACCATTTCTTTGTCCACCTTCAGTTTTAGGAGTTCTTTTAGAACCCTTTCTTCTGTGAATGGACTTGTGTCAACCCCACCATCCAGAGTGCTTCTATTGATTGGTTTAGGTACCTCTACCTCCTCTTCTTTTGTGAATACTGAGCATAAGTATTTGTTCAGTATTCCTGCTTTTTCACTTGCACCCTCTGCCCACCACCTTCCCCTTTATTAAGCATCATTATCCCTCCCTTGATCTTTCTTTGCTTCCTAATGTACCTATAAAAGGTTTTATCCCCTTCTTAACTGAGTTGGCTATCTTTTCCTCAGTTTGGAGCTTTGCTATTCTGCATATACTATGGTATCCCTAAACGCACTATTCTGAATCTCCCCCTCTCAGGGCATACTGGCCGATCTGTGAGTGGTTTAGCCCTTAACACCACTGGGGCAGCTCAGCCAGCCTCCAGATTCATCCAGGATTTGAAGCCCATCAATAGGGCTAAGGTAGCATGCCATCACATCTGTTACTTTACCCCTGTAAATGTCTGTTGGGTTTCATACTGCTGGGATTCTCACTATCCAGATCCTGAACCTGTTGGGCAATACTGCCCAGGCAGGTCAGTGATGGGATAGTAAGACTTGGCATATCATAAGGGTACCATTATTCTGACTGCCTTCCCCATTTCCTTCTGCTTTAACTGGTACAGTTCTCTGTTCTGCCCCTACTTTGTTTCCTTATACTTCCTGAATGCTATATTTTTCTCCCTAACCTTCATTGCCACCTCTTTTGAGAACCATAGTGTTTTTTCCTTCATTTTGTTTTGTTTATTTGCTTCACACAAGGAAGTGTTGCCTCTGTGATGGCAGTTATAATTTTTCCTCTTTGTTCTTCCACCCCTTCTTCTTGCCTGTTTGCTAGTGCTTTTCTGAGGCATTCTCCCATTTTGCCAAAGTCAAGCCTCTTAAAGTCCAGTGCCCTCACTTTTGAATGGCTTCACTCTATGGCTGTGTTTATCGTGAACCACACTGTTTGATGGTCATTTGTTCCTAGATGGTTACCCATTTCTAAATCAGAGATCTTCTCTCCATCCCCATGTCAGAGTACCAGGTCTAAGACTGCTTCCCCCCCCAAGTGGGTTCCAACACTAGCTGTCTGAGGCATGCCCTCTGTAGGATATCAAGAATGACCCTGCTCTTGGATGTAGCTGCAGCAAATGTGCTTCAGTTAACATCAGGCATATTTATGTCCCCATCAACAATATCTCTCCTTTATCTGCCATTCTAAGGATGCCTTCTGTCATTTCCTTGTCCATTTCTTCCCCCTGAGGTGGGGGGTCTGTATACAACCCCAGTGTGGATTGTAGTGCCCTTTCCTGTCTCCAGGGTGAGAGGCAGTATAGCACAGAGGTTTAGAGCTCTGAGCTACAAACCTGGAAACCTGGGTTTGAATCCCACAGCCCCCACTTGCATACTGTGTGACCCTGAGCAAATCACTTAACTTCCTTGTGCTTCCAGGTCACACTTGGAAACAAGCTTCAGCTTAGTGTGCCTTTCCTGATTAAACAATTTTCCCCTTTCCCTTCCTTCCTTCCATAGTGCCTCCTCTCCGCCTTGTTAACTCTTTAGTTCTGTTGCTTTGATTCCTTCCCTTACATGGAGAGCTACTCCTCCTCCTCCTCCTCTTTTATCCTCCCTGTCCTGCCTGTAGATTGTGTACTCTGATATGTTGTCATCCCGGTCATGGTTTTCTTTGAACCATGTTTCTGTGACTGCCATGATATCCAGGCATCCCTCTTCCATCAATGTCACTATTTCAGGGAGCTTGTTACCCAGACTGTGGTCACTGGTACTCATCACCCTTCATTTTTTATGCCTTACCCCTTTCAGTCCCATCCCTGTCCTTACTGCCTTTGCCTTTTTCTCAATTTACCCCAGTCCTGCTCACTATCAACTTCTCTACCTTGGTGTTTACCTTGCTAACATCCCTGTTTTTTTGGGGGGGCTTGGATTTCCATGATCATTTTCAGTACCTCCCCCCTTGTCCAGTTTAAATGCTTGACAATGAAGCATTTAAACCTGTCACCCAGGATCCTGGTTCCCCTCCTGGACAGATGCAGATCATTGCACCAGTATAGGCCTGCATCACTCCAGGTAGACCCCCAGTCCCCAATGAAGCCAAACCCCTGAGCTCTGCACCAGTTTTTCAGCCATTCACTGAATCCCATAATGCAGAGTGCTCTAGCCTCACCAATGTCATAGACAGGCAGCACCTCCGAAAAGGGTACCATGCATGATAATTGTCTAAGGCCCCTCTCCAACTCCATAAACTCCTCCTGCACTGTTCTGATCCCATTTCCAGCCAGTTAATTTGTCCCTAGGTGAACAGTGATGTCCAGCTCCTTCTCTGTTGCAACTGCTCCCACAATCGTGAGGATTCACTTACTGTCCCTTCAAGCCATGATGCTGGGCAGGCACCTTAATTCCCTCTCCTTTCCTCTTCCTCCTCAAGTTCTATCCCTAATGATTGAGTCTCCCACCAGGAGTTGTTTTCTTCCATTGTGGGGTCCTGTGCCACCCTCCTTTGGGTCATCTTTGTGGAGTTTCCCAGCATCCTCCTTGGTCTCCATTGTAGGTGCCTCTGTAGAGGAACCATGCTCCACCAGAATGGTGTATGAATTGTGGAGAGGTACAACTAGAGGGATGCACCTCTGTTCCACCACCCTCACCCTCCCTGAGTCCGTCATGATACAACCACTCCTCTTGCTTGGCATCCTCTGAGGCAGTGGCCCTAGTGGTCCCTAGGTGGGGGAGGAGGTTTTCTGAATCCTCACTAGGTCAGCCTGGAGATGGGCAACCTCCTCCCTCAGATCAGAGAGGTGCCTGCAAATAGGGCAGCATCACAGCCTCCAGAACATCTCCCAGAAGACTGCTGCCCCGCAGCCAGTGCATTGCATGGTTTATCTATGAAGAATTGAAAACACTGTTGTCGATGTACAGTATAGTAAGATCCACAGTGTTGACACATGACATTTTGTCTGTCCAACATTGGTGTGTTTCTCTTGGGGGGCTGCACCCTCAACCCCCATGTGGGGTGTTATACCCCTGCCCCCCTTCTATAGATAACCAGCTCTGAGATGTAGTTAATTTGAAGAGGGGCAAAACACAGTGAAAGGGTGAAAGTTCACCCTTGGTTCTCTAACACCAACAATCTCAAAATCTGTCAAGATTGTTGCTGTGAGGGATTTTGCCATGATGGTTTCGATCTTTGGTTGCCACATCACATTGTACCACTCCCCACATGTCTCTCTCCCTTCTTGTCTACATTTTGTTTGTTAGTATGTGCGAGTGTGTGCATGTGTTTACCCCCTACATAGTGTGCTGGGCTGTTAAGGTTATGACAGATGTATGGTATTTGTTCTTTTGGGGTAGTGATGTCAGAACCCCTGGTATAAAGGAAATTATGCACCTGGGGTGGGTGGGATCAAGCCCATGCCCTCCAGAAACAATCAGCTACTGCTCTGACCCACCATCCTGGTGCATGCTTTCCTTCCTTTCTGCAAGACAACCTGCACAATAGTTTAAAAGAAAGCATTCCCCACAAAAAAAAAAATAAACAATTTCAATCAGAGAGAAATAAAGCAGTAAACTGTAAAACCTGTAAGTACAAAATGGTAACAAAACCTGTAAGCATAAAACATTGGCAGTGTATTTACAACCTAATACATGGTGCTAAACATTAGCAGTGTATTTATAACCCAGCACATGGTGCTAGAACAATGGCTTTGGTGGCATGGCTTTACCTCTCCTCTTGGAGATTCCTGGGAGGTATGGCCCCCCAAGGAAAGATAGACTTGATACATGCACTAGAGAACAGCATTGGGGGTTTGCCAGTGGATGACATCAGTGAGAGTCTGGGGGGTGGTGATGAGTGGCACTAGTGAGAGTGCCTGAAAGATCAAAGCTCCTGGGGGCATGGAGGGGGCCAAAAGATAACAAAGATGCCTCATTATCTGATCAACTGAAGCATTTCAGAGTATCACTGAAGCTGGGGCCAAATTAACCTGCATAATTTACATTATGATGAGGCCAGCTACACCCTGCAAAATCAGACTACCACAGTTTGCATTTGGAGACCTTGTTTTTTTTGTTTTAATTGACATTCATCCAAATATTGAATATTCTTGCAAATGTACTTCATTCCTTCAAATTTCTCACAATTTACATACATGTGGTACAGGTCTTCTACCCTTTGGGAGAGAAATGTTGTTTTGGCTCTTAGATGCATTTTAGAATAATTCAGCCACTACTATTAGTTTGTTAGAGTTTCTAATTTGCTAAAAGTATCAGATCTAATCCTAGTTATGAGTTGCATCTGTATGGTAATCATTAGGGTCTCTAGCACAGTTACAGGGTCTGTGCCAACTGTGCCCATGGTGTTCCAAAAGTGTTTAGAATCTGAAGTCAAAGTGATAATAAACAGCCAATATGAGGGAGCTGGAAACAAGTTAAACATTAAGGCTATAACAGTCAAAATAACCACATTTTTGTGGTCATCAGAAACAACTGTCTTGACTGTTAAGTCTGCTGTCTACTGCAAAACCACAGTCTCCATAAATTGTGTTCCTGCTCATGGTGAAGCCAAATTGAATATGTTCACAGAGGCAGTACTAAACAGCAGACATGGCATCTTTTATTTCAATGAGCTTTCAAAGAGATAGATCTCCTGTACCCTAACACAATGTTTCTTTTAGCGTACAATCCATTTTAGTAAATCTGTAAACCCTATAGACGTGATGAAAAAAAAATGATACTATAGAATTTCAAAACTGATACAAGATTTCCACATAAGCAATGGCCTGACTGAGGATTAAGGCTTGAAGAAAATGTAGGACTTTGTGTCCACAGATTTCCATGGTGGAATGAATGGTTGCTATGGTCCAAGCTCAAGTTCGAGTTTATTATTACAGGAATTACTCCATTGAGCAAGCTCATTCACAAGGAAATCCTGGAGATTTCAAACAATACAATGACATACATGATCTTATGCAAAACAGATTTGGATAGCACAAGTAAACAGCAATGGCAATAATAAGGTACAACTTTGATTGTTGCAAATAACTGATACATTTCATACAAAAAAACTAACCCGTAGATAATACACATAAAGTGAGACAAGTCTTCCCTGGGGGCAGAAGGAAAAGGAAAAAAAGGAAAAAGTGAAAACATGGGGCTGTAGATGACATTGCAGAGGAGAGTGGTAGGTTCAGAGGGATAGGAGTATTGTGCACTAAGATGGGGCTACAGGGAGGGGGGTCTAGGGGAGGGTGGTGACTGGGGTAGGGATAGGAGGGGGGAGGGAGATAGGGAGGTGGAGGAAGGGGAGAAGTGCTAGGAGCCAGAATGGATAAAGGGGGTTGGGGTAGGAACATAGGAGTGAGTGGGTCAGATGGGTGAGAGGATAGGCTGTGTGGTTGGTGGGGAGACAGGGATAGGGTGACAAGCAGAAGGGACAGTGAGGATTCATATATTAGTTTAGTATGAAGAGCAGCAGTAGACCACATCAAATGCTTTCTTGGCTAGGAACTTAAAGCAACTTAATGTGACTATCTCAGTTAGCTTCATGTTTTTTTTGCAGCTGGTTCAGTATAGATGGGAGCACAAAACTAATGGCACCACTGCCTTGACTAGTACGTGGCCTCGGAACATCTAGGAGCACAAAGTCTGAGGTGCACAGTGCACACACATTGTGAGACTTGTGCACTAGGGAGCATATGTACTGAGGTAACTTGCCACTCAGCAGTTTTAGAGTCCATTGCCCAATATGGAAGTGTATGCCTGGTTGATAGTGAGGTCCAGTTCAAAGAAGAGCAGCAGGTACAATGGTGTGTCCTGGTTGGAGCATTTAGTATGAAACGTAATGCATGATGGTACAGGACATCAAGTTTGCGAGTGTCAGTTGGTGCACTGCAATTCTAAATGATATCCCCATAGTCAAGGAGTGGTAGGAATGTGGCCTGGACCAGTCTTCTTCTGCAGTTTGTGTAAATAGGGATCTTTTCCTGAAAAAGAACACCAGCCTGGCTTTTAGCTTGTTGACAAGGCGGTTGTTATGGGCACTAAAAGTTAGTTTACTGTCTAGCCATATTCCAAGATACATTGAATTGATCTGCAACCTCGAGGGTGTCTCCGAATATAGTAGTGATGGGCGGTGAGGTACTTTTAATACTGAGAGTAGAGGGCATATGGTTTGATGGAACAAAGATCACCTTTGCATTTAGGAGACGTTTTGAACAGGCCAGGTTGAACTGCTGATTGAAATCAGATTGTAACTCAGCACAGGTTTCGCACAGTGAAGGCCTAGAGATGTAGAGGACCATGTCACTGGCAGAAAAGTGCAGCTTGGATTATTGAATGTTTTTGTCCAATTAGTTGATGTAAATAGTGAAGAGGAGGAGCCCTAGAATAGATTCCTGAGGAACTCCCCTCGTGATAGACACCATGTCTGACATGGCTTCATCAGCCTTGATTCTTTGCAGCCTATTTGAGATGCAACTAGAGAATCATCTTACCATAATGTCAACAAATTCCACGGAATGTTAGGCAGTGCATGAGGAGGGTATGGTCCACTGTATCGAACATCTTGCTTAAGTCAAGGAAAACGGTACATGTATACTCTTTGTTGTCAGTGGTAGAGAACCAGTCATTAGTTACCTTTGACAGGGCTGAGACTGTACTGTGATTCTGCCTGAACCATGATTGGAGTGGGTTAAGTCAGCTGAAGTTCTCCAGATATTGTTTTCTTTGAACATGCATTAATTTTTCCATTAGATTGGATAGGACAGGTAGAATAGAAATTGGTCTTTAGCTGTTGAGTTCACCCCGGTCTCCAGATTTGAATAGTGGGATGATATGTGCAGTTTTCCAGCTGGAGGGAACACTAGTCATGGAGATGGAAAGGTTAAATATGTGCATGATGGGCGCAGCTAATAGATGACTCCCTATTTTTAGAAAGAATGTTTCGATTCCGTCGGCACTTGCTCCTTTCCTGGTATCTAACTTGATTAGGAGTTGCTCAACTTCCTTGAATGTGACCAGGGAGAGCTGGAAGGATGCATGTTTTTTTAGTCTTTTTGGTAACTGGGTAAGGCTCACTAGGCACAAGTGCCTGTTTTCAGGGGCGACCTGGGAGCACTGGGTGGTTAAGTGACTTGCTCAGAGTCATACAGTATGCAAGTGGAGGTTGTGAGAATCAAACTCAGGAGGTCTGGTCTGTTGGATGCACCAAGCTCGTTCACACTTCATTCTTCTAACCTCTAGGCTATACTGCCAGCCCAAGTATGTGGTGGTGAGGACTCAGGTTAGTCTGGAATGGAGGGTCTGGTGGGCAGCCCTGCAGCTGGTGAAGTGTCAAAGGCCATACCAGCTGCGGTGAAGTAGGCATTTAGAAGATCCGATATGGTGCATTGCTCAGCGACCAGTGTACCTTTAGAGGTGACTTTTTGTGGGAGAGATTGGGAGGTTTTGAGGCTTTCGATAGTCTTGAAGGTGCACCATATTTTTGCTGACTTGCCTTTAGCTTCCTCTAAGGTTTCAACAAAGTAAGTGGCCTTGGCACTCATTATAAGCTTAGTGTGTCAATTTCTAGCTACTCTGAATTCCTGCCAGTGGGTACAGTTTAAATTTTCCTTGTGTGGGCCCACAGTTTATCATAATGCGAGAGTGCAGCTTTCAGCTCAGGGGTGAACCATGGATGTCAGAATTTCCTAACTCTGTGTTTATGGAATGGTGCATGCTTGTTATCAAGGCCTGTAATGATGATATTAAAAATAGTGATTCCGGCTTCTACAGATTTGGCAAAATAAAAGGATTGCCAGTCTATCCACTTAAGGTCTGTAAGATAGTTATGGACATTTAACTTACAGAAACTTCTGCTGGTGATGCATTTGGGCCCAGTGGGTGTTTGATATGGGC
Organism: Neoceratodus forsteri; assembly: GCA_016271365.2. Classification (NCBI taxonomy): domain Eukaryota; kingdom Metazoa; phylum Chordata; order Ceratodontiformes; family Ceratodontidae; genus Neoceratodus; species Neoceratodus forsteri. Next base: position 21,968,973 of record JADMNL010000035.1, on the reverse strand, counting down.
ACGTGTGCAGACTACAGTATTGTGATCACTGACATTATTATGGAAGACCACTGAGTGTTCAATTTTGTGAGGTTGGTTTCTGAGGATTAGGTCAAGAAAAGAACTGTGGTATTTGTTTTTTGTATTTGTCCTAGTAAGTTCAGTGACTGAGTGAGACCAAGCTCATCACATAGATCTTTGATGGCATTAGCTTTGGTGGTAAGCCAGTCAAGATTTAAATCCCCAAGGATGATGGTTTCATTGGTGTTGGATTCCGTGATATTTCTGATCTTTGATAGAATATCCAGCCCACCTGAGGGAGGTCTGTAACAGCCATTGATATTGATTACTTTCGAGGATGGGAGTAGTAACCTAAGTGCTATTCACTCAAACTCTTTGGGTTTTGTCTCCAAAAATAGTTCTGTGGCATTGAGCTTGTTATTAAGGTAGATAATTACCCTCCGCCCTTAGTGGGCCTATCTACTCTGAATGTGCTTTATGAGGGTAGTACTCATAGTACTCATAGAGGGTAGTACTGGCTGGGATTTTCTGTTAACTGTAACTTTTGTTAATTAATCCTAAAAAGAGCTGTTTTAACTTCTATTTCCCTTCCTCCCTTAACCCATACCTAAACCTCCACAATGCTACTTTGCTTCCTTTTGCTCCTGAGCCTCTCATCTCCCCCAATCCTTTATGATATCTATGATATACCCATTGTCATGATGAATAAGTTAGTGAATACGATCTTCCCACTTCTGCCATCCACAATGGACAACCACGGATTCCTTATTCACCTCGAACCACTTTTACACTGTAACCCCTGGGGTATCCCACATAAGGCCACTCTAACAATTCAACACTCCGCTAGCACCTTACATGTATCCTGGCTTTATATTAACCCACTATGCCTGTCCAGCAGATTATTATGCTATGATAAAATTCACATCTATATATCAGGACCGTCTCCCATCACACAGCAGGCACCCAGGATTAAGAGGAAACGCTCTGACCACTCACTATCCCTGTCCCTTGGTGCCCTTCTCAAATTAATCTTCTTCCTTCTGATCTGCATTGGTACTATTGAAATAAATCCTGGCCCCATTGAAAGTTTCTTTTCCCCTGCTGATCTATCCTCCATAAATGGCCTAAGCTTCCTACATTTCAATGCCTGCAGCCTCTTACAAAAATTCTCCTTAATACAGGCTTGGGTGGCACATACTCTGCCTGACTTTCTGGTCATCTCTGAATCTTGGCTCAAACCTTCAACAAAAGACAGTGTTGTAAACCTTCCCAACTATCAGCTCTTCAGAGCAGATCGCCCTTCCAGGGGTGGTGGGGTGGCCATATACATTAAGGACACCATCTCTGCTACCTGCCTCATCAACACATCCGAACCAAAGGAATTTGAATGTTTGTCAATCAAAATATCCCTTCCTAACTTGTCTTCATTTAAATTGATTGGCTGCTATAGGCCCTCCTCTGCAGGCCTCAAACTACTATCTCACCTGGGGTCAATAATCAATCTAGGCCCTGAAGATACCATCATCCTTGGTGATTTGAATTTAAACTGGCTATCTAATGTATCTGCATCATTGGTAAACTTTTGTGACACCTATGGCTTTACACAACTAATTAAAGACCCAACCAGGGTTAACCTAAAAAACTCTAGCAACAGCTCACTCCTGGATATTATGTTGGTAAACAAGCCTCACTTATATACGCATGCAGGAGTACTGCGAATGATGTAAGTGATCATTGTCCTATAGCTGGCATAAGATCTACACTCAAACCACCAACCTTGCAGAATTTGTCCTCAAAGGTCAAAGAAGTTCAACATCCCAGGATACCTCCATGACTTGAGTAATATAATATACTGGCAAGATTTCTACCTTACAACCTCAGTTGAAACAGCTCTCCAGACCTTAAAGGACATTATCACTAATGCTCTCAATATTCATGACCAATCACCAGTATCAGAACTAAAGCAAGATCCTGCCCTTGGTTCACCACTGATCTTAAAGCAGCCTTGTTAACCAGGGACAAACTGTGGAAAAAGGCAAGAAAAACAAAGGATACCAGAGACTGGCTAAATTTCAGAAAACAAGAAATTCATGTACAAAACAAATAAGAACTGCCAAAGCTGCCTATTATAGAGCTGAATTGGATGCCTCCTATAATAACCCAACCAGACTCAGGGAACTATAAAGGAATTCTGGGCCAAATTCTACTCTGCCTTAACCTCCAAACTGCTACTAAATGATACAGAAATTACAGGCAAACAAGAAATCCTAAATACCTTCAATGACCACTTCACCACAGCTGGCCTAGTATTTGACTCATCACCTGCAAATCTCCTGAGATCTTCCTTGAACCTTCAATCCACTGTGGGACAAAAGGCTACATCAACTTTTTCCTTCAACCCAATATCCTTGAAAGAAGTGGAAGACCTCCTCTCTAATTTAGATACTTCTAAGAGTGCAGGTACAGACTCCCTGGATCCCTATTTCCTTAAAATTGCATCACACGTCTTATCTGCCCCCCTCACTCATCTCTTCAATCTTTCCCTCACCACTGGATCCATTCCCTCCACTTGGAAAACAGCTCAAGTAGTTCCATTACTTAAATCTGGTGATCCCATGGACCTCAATAATTACAGGCCCATTTCCATCCTATCAGTACTATCCAAGATGCTCGAAAAGTTAGTAAACTCACAAGTAAGGGACTACCTGGATAACAATAACCTCCTAAATTCAGCACAATCAGGTTTTAGATCAAGGCATAGCACCATTTCGGCCCTAGCCAAAGTAACCAACGATTGGCAGATTGCCATGGATAAGAAGAACAGTACCTGTGCTGTGTTCCTGGATTTGAGTAAAGCATTTGACACAGTGGATCATGAATCATTAATCACCTCCCTTGGCTCATTAGGGCTGGATTCTCCCTCACTCAACTGGTTCAAGTGCTACCTATCAGATAGGTCACAACTGGTAAAAAATGGAAATTACCTATCCACCTTAAAACCACTGCTAGAGGTGTACATGAGGCTCTATTCTTGGCCCCATCCTCTTTGCCATTTATATTAATAATATTGATACCAACCTCACTCAATCCAACATTCATCTGTTTGCTGATGATACTGTATTATATGTCAGCAATCCTTCTTACCTAAAGCCTGTGAACTGCTACAATCTGAATTCTCCATCCTGCAACACAATCTACTGGATAAAAGCTACTTCTAAATGCCAAAAAACAAAAGCTATGTTCTTTGCCACAAGAGTTGTTCTGCCACTACCCATCACCCACCACCCTACAACTATCCACCTTACTTGGAGAGAAGCTGGAATTCATTGATAACTTCAAATACCTTGAGTCTGGATTGATAACAAGCTTGACTATTCTGTCCATATTGAGGAGCTACTAAAAAACTGAGACAAAGGCTTGGTCTATTTTTAGAATAAAGCACTACCTCAACAGAGACTCCAAAAAAAGATTAATCCAGGCATCATTCCTATCCCTCATTGACTATGCTGACTTTCTCTATGGCCATTGTTCACTCCCCCTCTTAAATAAGCTGGACACCCTATACCACAGGTCCATCAGATTTATTACTGACCTTCCCTCCAGCACCCATCACTGCTTCCTTTATAAGGCAGTTAACTGGACATCATTACAACACAGAAGAAATAGGAATGCTGCAATTTGGATATTCAAAGCCTTATCAGGCAAACTACCCACCTATATCACAGACTGTTTTACCCAAATTACTTCTAGGCCATACAACTTAAGGATCAGCAAACTTATCATTCTAAAGGTCCCCAATGCCTGCACCCAGTTTGGGAGGGCCGCTATCAGCTACTCACTTGCAGTTGCATGGAACTCACTCCAAAAAAACCATGAAGCTAAATAGCCTCTTACCTTTAACATCCTTCAAAAGATTATTCTCCACCCTATTCCCAGAACTCTGCAATTGCTTTCACAAGGCCTAATCCCCGACCCTACATACCCCCACCCCCTTTTCCGTGTTCCATTATGCTAGTTCTACTTCTTTATTCCAGTCACCGGATATACTCTCATAAAAGCCAATTAGGACCTATAATTTATATATTATGCCTGCTATACCCATTGCCTTCTTTTCTTATAGGTTAAAAGATTTTAATGTGCCTTGTATATATGTATATTGTTCTATATTAGCACTTTATGTCATTGTACTACTGTTTATGTTATTATTGTCTATGTAATAATACTTGCACTTCTTGACCACTCAGGTCCATCTTGTAAATGAGCTACGCTCAATGATGTTCACCTGATTAAATAAAGATTTTGATTGATTTTGATTGAGTACTCTCTGGGAGTCAGTGATGGAGCTGTTCAACCAGGACTCTGTGATTACTAACACATCTGGGTTGGTATGGGCAATCCAGGTTTGGATTTGACTGAAATATTTTAGTAGACTGCAGGCATTAATCAGCATGAACGTAATGCCTGATGCTGATGAGAAGTCAGTTAGAGAGTCTAAGGGAGTAGGTGGTCCAGGGTTAAGTTCCACATTGCCTGAGCACAGGAGCAGTAATAGGATTAGCCTTTTCATGGTTGCTACTAGAGCTGCTTGTTGTTTTTTCCTAGATGTCCTACTACTTTAGTCGGGGTTATCCTTACACTTCAATTCTACATTGAAGTTTGAGATACGAGTGGAACTAAGGAGTGCACAGACACTTAAACTAAAGGGCTGCTGCCAACTGGGTGCAGCAGGTGGTTGGATGCAGACTTTAGCCCAGGTAGGGTTAGGGGAAAAAGAAGAAATCACAGGCATGTATGTCCCAGGTAGAAAATCCAAGTTATCGGGAGTTGAGCCAGGTAGAGATGATGGGTACAGGGCCATAATTATCAGTAGGATAACCTTCCAGCATGCAGAGTAATTGAAAAAGATTGAAGGCTTCCTTAGAATGGCAGAAAAAGGAGAGATATTGTTGATGGGGACCTGAATATGCCAGATGTTACTGGAGCACCTTTGCTGCAGGCACATCCAAGAGCAGGGTAATTCTTGATGCCCTAGAGGGGGCATGCTTCAGACAACTAGTATTGGAACCCACTCAAGAGGGAGTAATCTTAGACCTGGTACTCTCAAATGGGGACTGAAAAAGAATCTCAGATTTAGACGTGGGTAGCCATCTGGGAACACATGAGCACCAAACAGTGTGGTTCATGATAAACACAGCCATACAATCAAGCCATACAAAAGCAAGAGTATTGGACTTTATCAGGGCTGACTTTGGGAAAATGAGAGAGTGCCTCAGAAAAGCACTAGCAAGCAGGCAAGAAGGAGAGGTGGAGGAACAATGGGGAGTAATAAAATAACCATCATAACGGCAACAAGCCTTTGTGTAAAGCAAATCAACAAAACACAACAAAGGAAAAAAACGCTATGGTTCTCAAAAGAGGTGGCAGGGAAGGTTAAAGAGAAAAGGATAGCATTCAGGAAATATAAAGAAACACAGAAGGAGCAGGACCGAGAACTTTATCAGTTAAAGCAGAAAGAGGATGGGAAGGAAGTCAGAATAGCAAAGGCCCAAACTGAGGAAAGGATAGCCAACTCTGTTAAGAAGGGGGATAAGACCTTTTATAGGTACTTTAGGGAGCAAAAAAGACCAAAGCAGGGATACTGAGGCTCAATAAAGGAGAGGGAATGTGGGTAGAGGGTGACAGTGAAAAAGCAGGGATACTGAATGAATATGTCTGCTCAGTATTCACAAAGGAAGAGGAGGAGGAGGTACCTAAACCAAACAAGAGAAAGACTTTGAAGATGGAGTCAATACCAGTCCATTTACAGAAGAAAGGGTTCTGAAAGGACTACTAAAATTGAAGGCGGACAAAGCAATGGGGCCTGATGGGATTCACCCCAAAATTCTAAAAGTACTAAGGGTAGAACTAGTGACACTGCTGACTACTCTCTTTAACAAATCATGGGAGGATGGGGTGGTACCTGAGGACTGAAGGAGGGTGGATGTGACTCCTTTTCACAAAAGTGGGAGCAGGACAGAGGCAGGAAACTACAGACCATTTAGTTTGACCTCGGTGGTAAGGAAAATGATGGAATCACTTCTGAAAGAAAGAATTGTTGAGTACCTAGAGGCCAGTGGGGCACAGGACCCAAGGCAGCATGGATTCAAGATGGGAAGGTCATGTCAGATGAATCTAATAGATTTCTTTGACTGGGTGACCAAAGTAGTAGACCAGGGAGGGGCTATGGACATGGTCTACCTAGACTTTAGCAAGACATTTGATACAGTCCCACACAAAAGATTAATACACAAGTTAGCCAGCCTTGGAGTGGGTCCCAATGTGGTAGCCTGGATAACAAATTGGCTAGACAACAGGACACAAAGGGTAGTAGTAAATGGAGTCCACAGTGAAGAAAGAAGGGTTACTAGCGGGGTACCGCAGGGTTCAGTATTGGGACCAGTCCTTTTTAATGTCTTTATAAGTGACATTGCAGAGGAACTGGAAGGAAAAGTATGTCTCTTTGCAGACGACACAAAGATCTGCAACAGGGTTGATACACAAGATGGAGTAGAAAGGATGAGAAGGGACTTGGCAAGGTTGGAGGAATGGTCAAATCTATGGCAGCTCAGATTCAATGCAAAGAAGTGCAAGGTAATGCACCTGGGAAGCACAAACCCAGGGAAAGAGTACACAATGGGGGGGGGTGAGATACTGACAACATTAAAAATGGAAAGGGACCTAGGGGTAATTATATCAGATGACCTAAAGATGGGCAAGCAATGTGAAAAGGCAGCAAGAAAGGCTGAGGGGATACTGGGATGCAGAGGGAGAGGCATCAATAGTAGAAAACAAGAAGTTGTTATCCCTCTGTACAGACAGTTGGTGAGACCCCATCTGGAGTACTGAGTGCAGTTCTGGAGACCCCATTTCCGTAAAGACATAGACAGAGTGGAGGCTGTCCAGAGAAGGGCAACCAAAATGGTGCAGGGTCTGCACCAGAAGACATTCGAAGAAAGACTAAAGGAGCTTAATATGTATACCCTTGAGGAAAGAAGGGAGAGAGGGGACATGATAGAAACTTTCAAGTACCTCAAGGGAATCAACAAAGTCCAAGAGGATAGCATCTTTCAGAAAAAGAGATGTGCAAGAACAAGGGGGCACAATTTGAAGATAGAGGGGGGTCGGCTCAGAGGTAATGTGAGGAAGTATTTTTTCACACAGAGGGTTGTGGATGCGTGGAATAGCCTCCCTGAAGAGGTCGTGGAGTCAAGAACAGTGGGGGAATTCAAGAATGCATGGGACAGACATAAGGCAGTCCTAGTGGGGGGGTAGGAGGAAGTAAGCTGTTGGTTAACTAGGATCTGCAGCTTATCTGTTAGGTAGGAAAATGGGCAGACTAGGTGGGCCAAGTGGTCCTTATCTGCGTTCAAATTCTATGTTTCTATGTTTCTATGAGTAAGCCATGGTCCTGGCAGTAATTTACATAAGGATCTGACTAAGAAAGTCTAAGATTAATACTGCTCTAGAAAAATGCTTGGACTAAAGGGCTGATTAAGATAAGGCATCAGCAATGTATGTTAAATTTGAGCATAAGAGAGGATCGCCCCTTTAAGAAGCTGAAGGAGAGGAGACCCCATTTAAGAAGTCTTTGTAATTGACTAGTATGATGCCTCAGGTGTTGGGGATCAATGGGGATGTGTATTTCATAAAGGGAGAGTTGGGAGGTGGGCAAAAAAAAAAAAAAATATCCAGACAGTAGTAGAGCAAGGCAGTGGCTGAGCTGTGATTTGAAAAAGGCGCCTTGAGCGTTTGCATTCTCAATGGGGATCTGCAGGGTCCAATCGGGAAGTTGTCACAGTCCTCAGGAGCCAGTCCAATTATGGGGATTGAAGCCTGCAGCTCCAGGCTCAGAGCTGATTGATCGTACCTGCTTTCCTTGGTCAGGGGGGTGGTGGGCTGGATGCAGAGGTCTGGCCACCAGCAGGGATCAGCACCGGGTCTGCTAGGCTAAAGTGGAGAGCCCGATTTGGGCTTGTGGCTAAAAAAGAGCAGAAAAAGGCGGGCTGTTGATTAAAAAAGAAAGACAAAGCTCAGGTAATTGGTGGGAGGACCCTGGGCAATTTAATGCTCAGGGCAGAAGTAGGTGCAAATAGTGGGCATGAAGGGAGAGAACAGGTTCCTGCAGAGAGGTCTGGTCAAAGGTGCCAGGTGGGAATTTAGCAAAACAAAAGACAGGTTAAGGAGGCTGATGGAGGAGGAGGCAGGGGCCCAGGATCAGGGGTATAGAAAATGACCAAAAATGCCAGGCAATATTTACAGAATATGCTTGTTCAGGGGGGTGTCAGGAGAGAGATTCGGTGTCCAGAAGCTGGCAGAGAAACAGTGTGGGGAGCAGAGAAAGAAAAAAAAAAGAAAAAGGGGAAAAAACAAGTGAAATAGGGGAATGAAAAAGGCAGTCTGGGAGAAATGAGAGCAACAGTAAAGGGAAAAGAGTGTGGCAGAAAGACAGCAGGAAGTAGGCAGTTGTTCAGGCTATCCTACAATACTGGGCAATTAGTTCAACAGTAAAAATTCAGTAGTACAAGCAGTAAGCTGTCTAGAAGTCAAGCAGTCAGTTAAGGTTCGCTACAACTCTGCTAAGCTCTGGAAGGCAATTCCTATATATACAGTGCAGTAGTTTAAAGGTAAAATGTTTAAGCAGTAAAAAAAAAGATTCAACAGTACAGCCATCAGCTATATAGAAGTCAGGCCTAGCTAGTACAGCAGGTTAAACAGAAGAGAATTTCAAGAAGAAAAACAAATAATTTTCACAGTAGCAGTAAATTCAGCAAACAACTGTCCAGAGAGTAGTAGAGCAAGGCTGTGGTCGAGCTGTGATTTGAAAAAGGCACCTTGAGCACATGCTTTCTCAAAAAGGATCTGCAGCGTCCAATCGGGAAGTGGCCACAGTCTCAAGAAGCCAGTCCAATTACGAGAATTGAAGCCTGGCAGCTCCAGGCTAGGAGCTGACTGATTGTACCTGCTTTCCATGGTCAGGGGGTGGCGTGCTGGATGAACAGGTCCATCCCCCAGCAGGGTTCAGTGCTGAGGCCGCTCAGCTGAAGTAGAGAGCACAATTTGGGCTTGTGGCTGCTTTCGTTGGTCAGGGGTTGGCGAGCTGGATGCAGAGGTCAAGGCGCTGTCAGAGATCAGTGCCGGGGCCACTCGGCCGAAGTGGAAAGACCAATTTGGGCTTGTTTCTGCTTTCCTTGGTTGGGGGTGGTGGGCTGGATGCAGAGATCCAGCCACCAGCAGGGATCAGAACTGGGGCTGCTTGGTTGAAGAAATGGAATTAATAAAACTTTGTAGAAATTGAATGTACACTCTATAATATAAGAATTAAGGTTGTTTGGGAGAATTACAATATTTACATTTCCACAGTTGCACACAATATTAATGAAATTGTGGAAATAAACTGCGCAGCTTTACTACACTAATTGTGAACCCTTGTAAAAGTTTTAATTTTGCTGGTAAAAACAAAGACACCTGACTGGTTTTACTGAAAATTTTACCAAATGATTGGATCTGCAAAATCCTGTGGGTGACACACATATGGACATCAATGAAGCATTTAATATTGTACCACTGAGGAGGCTAGTTTATAAACAAGGGAAACTAGATACCCTGTATAATGGGGGTGTGATTAAATGGGTTCAATACTGGTTGTAGAATAAGAGGCACAGAGTAAATAATGGTAACCAGCTGACATGGAAACAAGTGCCAGCCAAGTTTCTAGTAAGTCAGTCCTGATACCTACATCCCATGGGAAAAATGGACTCAAGTGAGCCATGAATTCAGTACTCACATATTTACAAAGTGATAATAACATTAGACTAGCTGTAGTTCCTCAAAATGCACGAGGATAAAAGGACAAAGCAGCAGTCAATATAACTTATAATTAAAGGATGAAGATTCAAGGGAAATATCAGAAATAACTATGTCACATAACAAACCAAGAGCACTTGGAATAGATTACACGGGCATGTGACATCATTTAAGCTCAGACTCAGTTAGTACTTTTAAGAAAATGAGGTGCGGTATTCCCCCAGAGATTGTGGGATGGACAAACGTGAATGTCCGCTGGTCTGTTTGTCCTAAATATTTATGTATGTTAGAGGCATTATGCAGTTTTTCCTTGTCAGTGAAGATGTGGCAAGATCATGAACTTCACCCCTTGTGAAGACTTCCTGAACAGAAGTGAGTGGATTTTTAAATTCACCAGCAAAGTTAGTCTGAAGTGGCCCACAATGCACTCTGCATAGTGCAGCCAAATTGACCACTTTGGGCCTACCCAGATTCATGTACTACTGCACCACTGCACAGACAAAAACAGACATAAAGTGCACAAACTAGCGCACTTTGTGTTGCATTCCACTGTGAGAAGTGCAAACTTCACACTCATAAGAATGTACTGTGAACTTAACGAAGCATATCACTAAATGAAGCTTCACAGTATGCATAGTGCTATGCAAAATGCAATGCTTTTTCACTTCGCCCACAGCTACTGCTGAAGTGACCCCACTTCACCAACTTAGGACGTAGTGCACTTCATAAAACTATGTGAGCTGCTTGACTGGTAAAATAAGTACTACATTGCAAAGGGTGAATAGCTGGTAGGTTACATGCTGTGCAAAAGGCTGAACACATGGTTAAATTGCTGCAGGAAGTACAGGGATATAACCACCTGATCCTCCTCCTAGTGTGCAGTCATAGACTGTGACAAATGTGTCTTCATTCTGCTATTAAGAGAATAAGCCAGAAACAGAAAACTTGGATTTAGTGCAGCCATGTTTTACACAGTAGTTTGGTATGACTGGAACGGAGAGTGATATTTTTTTTAAAGTAAGTTGTGTATCACTAATAGTTATGCTGTTATGCTTGCTTACTTCCAGTGCTCTGAGCTGTGTTTGGAAGTGAGCTGTGTTTCATAAAGGTGTTTTAGCATAGACATGTTTGTAAATACTGACAGTGGTGCACTCTCGGTGCTAGTGGCTATGATTTGATTTGAAGGCAGTTGAGGTTAGGGGAGGCTCTTACTTTTGCTGTCAGGATTATGTGGGTACATACCACAGCCTATGGGGGTAGGCCAGCACATTTAATACCTTATACCTATCTGAAATGTAAATGTAGCATATTTATTCTGGTAGAACAGTAGATACAACAGCCCATGGAGTTAGTTGCCTGCAAAGGTTTCAATAAATATTGCTGATCTAACATGTAAAAACATTAAATAGCATATTTAATCCTTGCTTTTTTTTTTGATTCATTATGTTTTATTTAATGTTTACATTCGTCCTTAAAAGGCCGTGTTACAGCATAACATACATACAGTAGATGAAGTCAGTTAACACAGTCATATCGTCCTCAACAAACATCCCCTCCCTCCCTCTCTCCCAGCCCCCCCAAACCACCCCACTGATGGTATCCGAAATACAATCCCAAGTTCAATTGTGAGAGGTATTCTCTTGAAGTGAGTAAAATCCTTTTACAGGGAATACAGCGTATGTAATTTGCTCCAATACTTTTCATATTTAGGCATTTTGTTATGCATGCTAGCAATCACCTTTTCAGTGGACAGACTGAATAAAAGTTCCTGCAGCCATTCAGTGTAAGATAGTGTGTCAGTGTATAGCCAGTGTCTTAAAACTAATTTTTTGACTGACATTGCGATCATTGCTAGGTGGTATTTCCTTTCAATGACCTGTATTTGGGAGTAATCACCAATCAGACATGTTCTCGGTTCTGTATGATCTGTAACGCTGAGCAGTGGTTCCGCCCTCTGTTTTCTGAGGGTCCATAAAGGAGCCACTTTGGAGCACTCCCCAAAAATGTGGTATGGAGACCCTGCGGCTTGCTGGCAATGCCTGCAATCTGGAGAGAAGGACTTATTTATTCTAGCCAGTTTCACTGGGGTGTAGTACATGTTGTTAAGAATCTGAAATTGCATCAGATGTAATCTATCCTGTGAAATGAACCTGTGGGTGTCTTTCCATACCTTTTCTCATTCAGTTACTCTGTCCGGGAATTGAGAATTCCAATAATGAGAGGACCCATCTTGGTATGAGAAGGCTCTATCTAATAGTGTCCTGTATATACTGGAGACTGCATGTGGTTGGATGGCTAATTTTCTGAGTGACTGTAGGAAGTTACTATCCTCTGCTGCGGGCTGTGTTTTCCGAGAGGTGGCCAGCATGTGTCTAAGTTGAAATACTTTGAAGTTTGAGTGGGGGTCTGTCTTATATCTATCAAGGATATCAATTGTTGTTCTCACTTGTCCGTCCTGCTATAAATCTTGCACTGTGGCATGTGCGAGTTGGGGAAGCCAGAAAACTTTCACCATGCTGTCACCTATCTTGAAATTTGGGTTGCCCAGCACTGGTTGGTTCTGGTCTTGTATGTGCTTGTATACAAGGGATGAACATAGTTGGACATGGACTTTAACAGAGGTGCCCACTGGGGTATCAGCCAGTATTCGGGGAGGTAATTTGAGTGGGACATGGTAAAGAGCAAGACGGGAGATGTCCGCTTGAGAGATAAGCCCATTTTCCAGATCTAGCCATTTGGATATGTATTGATCTGAGTTAGGGTCTTCATGTTTTCCTGACCACCTCAAGTATTTTGCTGCACAACTCGCGCAGTAATAAAGCTTAAAATGAGGGAGTTTCAGTCCTCCTTTTATTTCGGGTATCGTGAGCTTCCCATAGGCCTTACGTGCTTGTTTACCCCTCCATAAAAATCTGGTGATCAAGGAGTGGAGCTTGGAAAACCAAGCGTGTGGTAACCAGGTGTTTAACATGTTCAGGTGATAGAAAATTTGAGGTAAGATATTCATTTTGATTAAATTCACTCTTCCCCATAATGAAATTGGCAATGATCTCCATCTGTTTAGGTCTTGTTGGATTACCTGAACCAGGGCATCCAAGTTATATCTTTTCAGGGATTTAGAGTCTCTGGTTAGATATATTCCCAACTATTTGAGTTTTTAGGTTCCCATTGCAACCCAAAGCCCTCTGTTTCCTTGCTAAAGGTGTGGAAGTTGAGAGGAAGGACCAGAGTTTTGTCTCTATTCAGTTTGTAATTAGCCAGAGCTCCAAATTCCTGGATTAAGTCCAAGACCCTGAGAATGGAAGTCCTAGGTTCAGATAGATGGAGGAGAATGTCATCGGCATCGGGTCTGACTTGATTTTCCTCAGAAGAGGCTCTAGGTAGAGACTGAGCAATAAAGGGGATAAGGGGCAACCTTGCCTGGTACCCAAATGGAGGGGAAAAGTAAGAGGAGAAAGTTCTGTTGCAGTATATACATATTTAATCCTTGCTTTACAAAAAGTGCAGAAGGTATAGCAGTTCACAGGGTCAGCTGCTACTGTTTCCAAAAATGATGCTTGTCTGACATGTTTATTTTTGTTAACAGAATGTCAGGAACAACACTCATGGGGTAGGTCACCAGTCTTTAAAAAAGTATACCTGTCTGACATAAGGAGAAGGGGCTTGCACTGAAACTATGGTAGGAACATGGGATTTGGATTCTGAGAAGGAGGAAGAAGATTATAGTGAAAGAGGATAGGTACAGTAGTATAGCTGCCTGAGGATGTGGAGGAGTAGGAGGCTTGAAGTGATTTAAATTAGGCACATTGGAATAGGCCCCAGAAGACTGCCTGCATCTCTACCTAGTCTGATTGAACTGTAGAGTTATTTTTCTTTTTAAAGTGTTTATCTACATATTGTTTGTACCTAGGTAATCCTAGTCCCCGAATATCTACTTAGGGCATTTTAGTGCCCAGACTTCCATGTTTGCTCACTTTGCTAGGAACCCATCTCCCCCCAGCCCCACCATTCTCAAAGTCTTTTATTTCATTGTAATCCTCCTCTCTTTAAATCTCTTTCTGCCCTCCTCCTCCTCCCTTAAGCTCTCACTCTCCTCCCCTTTGTAAAAAAACTTAACTAACACTTTATTCCTCACCTTCTTCAGGTGCCTCAAAGCTGATGGTGCACCCGAACAGGGCTCTTGCCACGAATATTTCAAACCTCAGTCACGGTCCCCAACTCTTCCCAGAGCTGCACTCTCCTACAGGTAAGAGGATCCCAGCTCAGCTGCTGGCCTTGGATTTAAATGTGGTTCCTTTTTTCCTTGAGCTCTCACTCGCTCATGCCCCACTGCTCCAGCTTACTCAGTAGGACTAGCTCAGCTCAGCAGCTCAGATTTTCTCCTACCCACCACCCCTGCTCCCAACACTCTTTAAATGGACGTTCTACCCTAATTTCTCCACCACCACCCCAGATCACCCAGCCAATTGGAGAAACTGGCAGCCTGCCCTTCTTAAAGGACATTATATTAATAATCTCACAATCAGGTAAAACTCTATTCTAGAGTTTCTTTTCTTTCCCCACAAACACAGTTACTTTACTCTATCACCACCTTCACTACCCTAGAATTACATCCATTTCCTCTACCCCTCTTTCTTGCTGACCCTACCATCTATCCTCCCTAATACTTGGAAAGCTACTGTCTTCCCAAATCTCTCCTAACTCCAGTTAGCCCTCACCCCTCTCAACAATGGAGCCATGCACAATCTTACTCCTTGCAGTCTCAGTACTGATTCTCTTTATCCCATCTGGCTACATATCTAATTGCTCCATCCCATCTTAGCTACCCCCTGCCCATCCTTCTCCTTTAGTCCTCGTCTCCTCCACCCAGCTGCTTCCCCTATCCAGCTTATCCCCTCCATGGCCCTCCAAGCCATCCCATCTCACTTTACCTCTGTGCCATTTCACTCTATTTTCTTCTCTCATTACCACCGTGTTAGCTACATATCTCAAACTGTCACCACCCCTACCTTGGGTTTCTACCTTAACAAACTGTGACCCCTTCAAGAATGCTCCCCCTCCTCCCTCTCTATACTTGTTATAACATGATGCCTTAATAGGCTCAGACCTCTGAAGCTCTATATCTTTGCCACTAACAAACTCAGGAGGCTCCTCCTCCTTCTCATCTCTGGATCCACCCACCATAACCCTGAATATCCTCAAGTAGCATATGAAATCCCTCACACTCCCCCTAGGCACTCCAGGCAGCTCAAACTTGTTCACCTTAACATCCAAAGTCTGTTAGCAAAAAAAAACAATGCTTGACTACTGGTTAGCTTCCAATACCTTCAACATTGTGGCCCTCACAGAAATGTGGCTGACCAAAAAGATCCCTTCTAATGAAATAAGCCTTGAAAGGTACTTCCTCTTCAGAAAGGACAGGCTCAGTGAAAGAGGGGGTGGTTGCCTCCTCTGGCTAGCAAATCACATTTCAGCCACTGAACTTGATACAGCTCTAGCTTCCCCTAACCTCAAATCTTTATTGGTTAATCTCCTTCTTGGTACCAACAAGATAATTGCAATCAGCGTTGTCTATCTACCCCCAGGCACCCCATAGTGAACGTGATACTTTTCTTAACTGTAAGAACTCTCTTCCCCATGGAAGGGAGTGGATAATCCTTGGCAATTTTAATCTTAACTGGCGGTCCTTGCAGTCCAGCGCTGAAAAAGGAATCCATTGTAAGCCTAGGCCTCCACCAGCTTATCACCACCTCCATTCAGATTAAATATAGGACTGAGTCTGAATCCCTTCTTGATTGAGTCCTAGTTTCAACCCCCTCACACGTCTCTTCCTCAGGAGTCCTACCCAATTCAATTAGTGACCACTGTGCAGTTTACTGCTGCTGGTCAGCAAACCCCCCAACCATGAACACAAGTTCATATTCACCAGATAGTTAAAAAAAACTCAATCCTACAGAGTTTTCCAGTGCTGCCCTAGCCACTGACTGGTCCTTCACAGAAACCATTAAGGACATTGACTCCACCCTTGAAAAGTTCAGCAACAATTTACTAGCCCTATGTGACTTCCTCATCCCCCTTAAAAAATAAGGGCTAAAGGCAACAGTCACGAATGGATCTCCTCTGATCTCCTTAATCTCATGAGGAAAAGGGATACAGCATGGTCTAAATACAGGAAACTAAGGCTCCTCCACCTCCTTCAGCAGTAAAAAAGTATCTGTAATAGATGTAAATCAGCAGTCCAGTCTGCTAAAATCTCCTTCCTCACTGAGGAACAGCAAAGCTCCAAGGGCAACCCTAAGCATTCATGGAACATCCTTAATGACCTGATTGGAAGACAACAAATCAATGAGCAAATCCGCATCTCTTCAGAGGATGAGACTATCATGGATCCCCTGTAGTATCCTCACTAGTTAACTGTCACTTTGGCAATTTAGATAAATATAAGCCAAAACATCCTCCTGCCTCCTGTCCATCATCCCCCGACCCCCACCCCCATTTTTGTTTTTGATACCTCATCCTCTCTGAAGTGGTTAAACTTATTAAAATGAGTGACCTCGTGCCCTACATCAGGACAGACAACATTGACAGCAGAATCCTCAAATGGTTTGTGAATCCATTGCCTTTCTCCTCATTAACATTTTCAACCACTTCCTTGGCTCCAGGTCTTTTCCTACAAAATGGAATTGTACTATTATCAAATCCCTCCATAAATTTGGACCAATCCTGACTCCATTATCTAAATCTAAAATCACTGAAAAAATTGTTCATAATCAGACCATTGGATTCCTCACAAAACACAACCTGCAGATGGGGCAAAACACGATTTTAGGGCTGGCCACAACACTGAGACCACCCTTATAAAATTCACAAACTATATTGATAGAGCCAATGACAAAGGCCTTTACACTTTCTCAGTTTTTGGGGACCTCACAAAAGTGTTCAAACTTGTTGACCACAATGTCCTACTCTGCACCCTATCTGGTTTACATTTCTCTTTTGCTGTCATTAGTTGGTTCCAAAACTACCTTAGCCTCAGGTCACATCAGACTGTTATTGGAGGCATCCTCTCCAACCCCTTCTCAATAAAATATGGAATTCTCCAAGGGTCCATCCTTGGTCCCCTTTTTTTCTCCCTCATGGTAAACTCCCTTCCTAAAATTTGCATGAACACTGAGCTCATCCTATACACTAACAATTCTGCTGTATTTTGCAGGGACAAAGACCCATGTCCCTTGCAGCATGACTTCTATAGGCTCCACTCCTGGTTCTCATCCAAAGGGTTTGCACTTAATGCACAAAAAACTAAAGCAATGGTTTTCTCCAGCTCCCAGAAATAGCAAGCCTTTGATGTCTCCCAAATATGACAATGACGGCAACCTGATTGAGAGAGTTAATGAATTAAAGTACCTTGCCCTGCACCTTGACTGTCACCTAAATTTTGAATCTCATATCAATCCAATGATTAAAAAAGCCCACCAAAGGCTTGGCATGCTTTACAGAGTGAAACCTTTCATTACCGCTAAATCCAGGACCCTTCTTGCTTCTAGTTTTCTTCTCCCAATATTCGACAATGCTGCTCTTGTCTTCTTCCCTCCACCTCCCAAAGAAATCTTAACAAGCTCTAGAGCACCTACCATAACATTATCTGTTTTGTCTATGGCCTCCCTAGACTTACCTATCACTGTGACCTGTACCTGTACAGACTCTCTAACTGCCCCCCCTCCCCCGAGTACAGACTCAATAGCAAAATAGTAACCTTTTTCCACAGACTTTCCTTTGGACTCCTCCCTTACAGCATAGAATCTCACATCCCTAAATCTGTCCACTCTTGGACTACTAGACAGTCCTCCACCCTCTCCTTCACCATCCTCTTCTGTTGCACCACCCAAACCCAAAACTCAATCTTCTACAAGGGCACCAAACTATTCAGCAGTCTCCCCCCTGCTTTTATCCAGTGCCCCATCATCTCTTCTTTTAAGTAAAACCTAAAGAAACACTTTTCACTTGCCTTCATCTGCAACTGCCCTCAATCCTAATTACCTTACCTCTAGTGCCTTTCCCTTTCTCCCTCCCTCCAGACAGCAGCATAGTGGCCCCTTTCTCCCATGACTGGATTATCCCTATTCCCCCAGTCTGTGCAGTTCTGGATGCACCCACTCAATTTAACACTTTACTCAACCTCAGCACTTGTTTTGTTTTTCTCTAGTAATTAATTTGTTTTGATTTGTTGTTAGCTGTATTTAATCTGATGTTCCTTGTGTTTTGCCCTTGATTCCTGTGTCATCTGGCAGTTTGTACACTTGCATTTTTCTGTTGTTCACTGTAACTCTCTTGCTTTGTTTGTCTAAACTGGACACTTGTGAAAATAAGCAATGTCTGCTCACATGCCTTTCCAGTATAATAAGTAAACTAAATAAACTAAAGGTGGAGTGCACTAGTGACTGACACGAGGCATACTACAGTAGTCCTTCTGCAGGAGAGGCTTTAAATGCTATTAAGAATTTTTATGTTGATTGCACGCATGCGCAAGAAACATGTTGCATCAGCTTTCTCCACAAGCAGGTTGTGGAGGCGTGGCACTGTTATGCACAATTCCCCCACAGCCTGAAAAGGCTTGTCCCCCATGCCCTAATGCTGTGGAACGCTGCTGCTGACACTAGTTCAGCCAGCATGCCACAACTTTCTAAAAAGTCAGCCACTGCAATCGGGGGCCACCTCGTCATTGCAGCGTCAGCCATCCGCTGCAATGAGGGAGCGACCCGTCATTGCAGAGAGGGATGTAGGATGTCTAAAATTGTTTGTGAACATGGCAGTGGCTTGCCGCCCTATTCACAAACACTATCTACCCCCGAATGTTTATTTGCCGATGGGGGAGCCCACTCTCCGTCGGCATACTGTCATCAACCCCCCCCGGTTTTATTGTTTGCCGATGGGGTGCCCAATCCCCATCAGCAGAAAAGAATTCCCTTCCTTCTGTTGTTTGCCGATGGGGGTTCCCAATCCTCTGTTGACTACTGCTGCCCCCCCACCAAAAAAACAAGACACCGGTGGCACGCTGGGAGCCCACCTCAGTGCCAAATGCCCCTTTTCTTGGTTGCCAACAGGGGTGCCCAATCCCCCGTCGGCTACGGCTGCCCCCACAAAGCCAGACTCCTGTGGCACACTGGGAGCTCACTTCAGCGTGCCACATGCCCCTGTAAAGTAAAAAATGGTCCTGCAATGTTTGTTTTTTTATTCCCTGAAAAAAAGGAAATGGTCCCTCATAGTCTCCCTGCCCCCCCACAACCTGCACCCACCCACTGCGCACCCTGCCTCCCCACACCCCTCCATACTCCATACTTACCTCCAGAGTTTGGCGCGATGTTCTGTGCTGGACCGGGAACATGTCTGCACTCTTCAAAGCCGACCGCAAACTAAGGAAATGCCGGTAAGCTGTATAATGTAATGAATAGGGTTTTTTTCAACTTTAGTGCATATGTAGGGCATTTTTTGGAATTTTTTCACCAAATTTTCAACATGGGGTTTTTGGGACCCCGCCTCATGAATTCTTGAACTGTTATGGTGTTAATCAGCCCTTAAAGGTGGTTTTGTGGCCACTGTGCGGAATCACCCTTCAGGGCCGATTTACGAAATGACAGTCCCAGTGTTCATGAGGTGGGCTCTCAAAAAGCCTATGTTGCAAATTTGGTGGAAAAATCCAAAAAATGACTGTTTTACAAGAGTGCATTGCACAGTTGCTACGTACGCTCGTAACTTCGCGAATTTACAATATTTTCATGCCAGATTTGCAACATTGGCATTTTGTCACACCTCCTTGTGAGCAGTACAGCTGTCATTGTTCACATCCTCCTGGCCAAAATATGTTTTTGCACTTCTGGCGCAGAATAGAGCGGCCGCTGTGGGAAATCAGTGTTCAGGACAGATAAAGAAAATGACAGTGACATTGTTCATGAGTAGAGTTCCTAAAATGCTTGTGTTGAAAATTTGGTGATGATACTCCATACAATGACTGAGTTACGAGCGTGCATTGTGCAGTTGGCACACATGCTCTTAAATTTACGAATTTCTAATATTTTCACTCCAGAGTTTCAGCACTATCATTTTCCCAGATCTACTTATGAACAGTACAGCTGTCATTTTTCCCATCCTGGCCGAAATGTGTTTTCGCACTTCTGGCACAGAATAGAGTGGTCATTGTGGGAAATCACTGTTTGGGACAGATTAAGAAAATGACAGTGATACTGATCATGAGCAGAGGTCCTAAAATGCCTGTTTTGAAAAATTGGTGATGATAGCCCATCAATTGACTGTGTTACAAGTGTGCATTGCGCACTTCCCATGCACCCTTGTAACTTCGAAGATTTGTAATACTGTCACACCAGATTTTCAACAGTGCCAGTTTTTCACACCTCCTTATAAGCAGTACAGCTGTCATTTTCCACATCCTGACCAAAATGTGTTTTCACAGTTCCGGCACAGAATAACATGGTCACTGTGGGAAATCAGTGTTTGGGACAGATTAAGAAACTGACAGTGGCACTGTTCATGAGCAGAGGTCCTAAAATCCCTATGATGAAAATTTGGTGATGAAACTCCATAACATGACTGTGTTACAAGCATGCGTTGAACAGTTTCCATGCACCCTTGTAACTTCGCAAATTTGTAATACTGTCACGCCACATTTTCAACAGTGGCATTTTTTCACAACTCCTTATGAACACTACAGCTGTCATTTTTCACATCCTCGCTAAAATATGTTTTTGTTCTTCTGCAGACAATAGCACGGTCACTCTGGGAAATCAGTATTTGGGATAGATTATGATCGACCGAGTGAGAGGGGAGGGAGTGACCGAGCTCAACTGAGCTCTGTCAGGACTGCTGCGGATTTGTTTGTGGCAGTCAAAGGCCCCAACACAACAGCCCAGTACAAAAGGGCAGCCTGCAGCACTGGGAAAAACAGAACGAGAGAGCGAGTAAGGGAGATGGGAGTGAGCAAACTCACCAAAGTGCTGTCCGGACTGCTGCGGATTTCTTTGTGGGCAGAAAAAGGCATCAATACAGGCATAGGGGCCCAGTACAAAAGGCCAGCCTGCAGCAGTGGGAGAAACAGTACGAGCGAGTGAGACAAGGGGACTTAGTGAGCTCAATGGAGCTCTGTCAGGACTGCTGGGATTTCTTTGTGGGCAGAAAAAGGCGCCAATACAGACAGGAGCCCCGTACAAAAGGGCAGCTTGCAGCGCCAGGACAAACAGAATGAGCGATGAGAAAGGGAGACTGCGCAACCTCAATGGAGCTCTGTCGGGACAGTTGTAGATTTCTTTGTGGACAGACAAATGTGCCAACACAGCCAGGAGCTCCATACAAAAGTGCAGTCTGTGGCGCCAAGAGAAACAGAACCAGCGAGTGACAGAGAGGCAGTGAGCGAGCTCAACGGAACTCTAGTGTGACTGCTGCAGATTTCTTTGTGGGCAGAAAATGCGGCAACGCAGGCAGGAGCCCAGTACAAATGGCCAGCTTGCAGCACTGGCAGAAACGGAATGCGAGAGTGACAGAGAGGGAATGAGAGAGCTCAGTGGAGCTGTGTTGGGACTGCTTCAGATTTCTTTCTGGCCAGAAAAAGCCACCAATGCAGGCAGGAGCCCAGTACAAAAGGGCAGCCTGCAGCACCAGGAGACATAGAACGAGCAAGTGAGGGAGGGGGAGTCAGTGAGCTCAATGGGGCTTTGTTGGGACTGCTGCAGATTTGTTTGTGGGCAGAAAAGGCAGCAATGCATGCAGGGGCCCAGTACAAAAGGGCAGCCTGCAGTGTCAGGAAAACCAGAATGAGTGAGTGAGTGAGCTCAACAGAGCTGTACTGTAACTGCTGCAAATTTCTCTGTGGGCATAAGAAGGCAGCAACACAGGCAGGGCCCAGTAGAAAAGGGCAGCCTGCAGTGCTGGCAGACCAGAATGAGCGAGTGAGAGAAAGGGAGTGAGTGAGCTCAACAGAGTTTTGTCGGGACTGCCATAACATGACTGTGTTACAAGCATGCATTGAACTGTTTCCACGCACCCTTGTAACTTCGCAAATTTGTAATACTGTCAAGCCACATTTTCAACAGTGGCATTTTTTCACAACTCCTTATGAACACTACAGCTATCATTTTTCACATCCTGGCTAAAATATGCTTTTGCACTCCTGCCAGACAATAGCATGGTCACTCTGGGAAATCAGTGTTTGGGACAGATTAAGATCGACCAAGTGAGAGGGGTGAGTGACTGAGCTAAACTGAGCTCTGTCAGGACTGGTGCGGATTTGTTTGTGGGCAGACAAAGGCCCCAACACAAGAGCCCAGTACAAAAGGGCAGCCTGCAGCACTGGAAGAAACAGAACGAGAGAGCGAGTGAATGAGGGGGAATGAGCAAACTTACGAAGCGCTGTCAGGTCTGATCACGGTTTCTTTGTGGGCAGAAAAGGTGTCACTACAGCCAGGGCCCAGTATAAAGGGTAGCCTGCAGCGGTGGGACAAACAGTACGAGCGAGTGAGACAAGGGGACTTAGTGAGCTCAACAGAGCTCTGTCAGGACTGCTGGGGTTACTTTGTGGGCACAAAAAGGTGCCAATGCAGGCAGGAACCCCGTACAAAAGGGCAGCTTGCAGCACCAGGACAAAAAGAATGAGCGATGAGAGAGGGACACTGAGAGACCTCAATGGAGCTCTGTCAGGAGAGCTGCGGATTTCTTTGTGGACAGACAAAGGTGCCAACGCAGCCAGGAGTCCCATACAAAAGCGCAGTCTGCGGCGCCAAGACAAACAGAACGAGTGAGTGACAGAGCGGTAGAAAGTGAGTTAAACGGAGCTCTAGTGTGACTGCTGCAGATTTCTTTGTGGGCAGAAAATGCAACAACGCAGGCAGGAGCCAAGTACAAAAGGCCAGCTTTCAGAATGCGAGAGTAACAGACGGACAGTGAGCGAGCTCAGTGGAGCTGTGTCGAGACTGCTTCAGATTTCTTTCTGGCCAGAAAAAGCTGCCAGTGCAGGCAGGAGCCCAGTACAAAATGGTAGCCTGCTGCACCAGTAGACACAGAATGAGCGGGTGAGGGAGGGGGAGTCTGTGAGCTCAAGGGGGCTTTGTTCGGACTGCTGAAGATTTGTTTGTGGGCAGAAAAAGGCAGCAATGCATGCAGGGGCCCAGTACAAAAGGGCAGCCTGCAGTGGCAGGAAAACCAGAATGAGTGAGTGAGTGAGCTCAGCAGAGCTATATTGTAACTGCTGCAAATTTCTTTGTGGGCATAAGAAGGCAGCAATGCAGGCATGGCCCAGTAGAAAAGGGCAGCCTGCAGAGCCAGGAGAACCAGAATACGTGAGTGAGACAGGCGGACTGAGTGACCTCAATGGAGCTCTGTTGGGACAGCTGTGGATTTCTTTGTGGGTAGAAAAAGCCACCAACACAGGCAGGAGCCCAGTACAAAAGGGCAGCCTGCAGCACTTGGACAAACAGACTGAGCCAGTGACAGAGGGCCACTGCGCGAGCTCAACAGACCAACGCAATCAACATTCGGCATTGACATATGCTTGTTATATGCTTGTTCCAAATGCCACACATCAATGTTATTATCAGTGTCATCAGCCTTACATTTGTTATAATTTCCATAGCAGAAGTCCTCTCTCAGTCCTCCGTGTCTGAATTTGAACTGTGTGGCACTTGAGGCAGGACTTCAAAAGCAGGTTCTTCTTTTGTCTACAGCAACAGCTATTTCATTTCATCATGGTGCATGACTAAGTGGCCATTCATTTTCTTGAATGCAAGCCTTTTAACAGTTCTGGGTGACAGATTTGTTAATTTGCCACTAACTGTGGTTCCTTGATTAATGAACCCTATTTATGAGTTGACACTGAATGTTGAGCAGCTTAAGTAGTGTATTATCACAGAGTCAGTCCAGCCACTGCTGAACCTTTGTGGTTCAGTGCAGCAGTGGCTCCTTATCAATGTTCATGCTCTTTGAATCAGATAGGTATGGTTCCACTGCAGTTGTACAGCTACTGCATTTCTTCTCCACCTACTCCACGTCTTTAATATCCAGTTGTAATTATTGCTACCAATGTGGTATGTAGAGGTAGTAGTGCTGCTGTCCAGTGTTTCCATCGATGTGTCAGGGTCACAGACAGGATTCAAAACATTTTCCAAGGATCACAATGTATAGGATTTGTAGCCCTTCCTTGGTTATCTTTTATGTTCACTTTTAAAGCATGCAAACATATTGGAAATGGTCTGAACTACTAGAAGGCTTTTGGAGGTGTGCCCTTCCTCCACCTATGACAGCTTCAGAATATCAAATATATTCCTCAGTTCTGCCCATCTCCCTCTTGCTCCTTCTTTCATGTTTGCAGTCAGTTTTCAACCACAGTTTGTTTTTTTGTTGAATTTTGTTGACCCAGTAAGCCCACTGGGCCTAGAAGTCCCTTTTTCAGGGGCGACTGGGGGGAGGGGGGATACAGATGGCGAGCAACTGAATTTGAACCAGATTAAGCTGTTGGTGGTATTTTTAGTGAATGAGGGAAATTTGGCCAGGACACTGGGGAAATTCCCCTACTCTTTTCGATAAGTGCCATGGGATCTTTAACATCCACCTGAACTACCACCAATCCAGGCAGATGGGACCTCGGTTTAACATCTCATCCGAAAGACGGCACCTCAGAAGTGCAGCACCCCTCTCATGCTGCACTACAGTGTCACTATTGGGATATTAACCCAAGTGCCAAATGTGGGAACTGAACCCACAGCCCTCTGATCTTCCAGCCTCAGAGGCGAGTGTGCTACCTACTGAGCCACTGACACAGTAATTAATTTTAAGCTGTACTTTAAAAGATATCTTAATAAAATGATCTCTTCAATACTCCTAGTTTGAATATAGTAATAACACAAAGAAAAAACTCACGAGTCCTTGCATTAGATAGATTAATGGAGTAGCATCTGCAGGACACTGTGTTCATGCATTTTGTCACAGGAAATAGTGAGCCTTCAAGACAGCACAAGAAAAGGATGCTACTGCCCCCCCCCCCACACAGAGTAAATAAATGGCAGAGACACACATTTTTTTAACCTAGTAGTATCTTACCCCTTTGTGAAACATTAAAACATAGTTTCTATAGATATGGAATTTTCTTACCCTGATAACCATCTGTGTCTTTGCAAATCTGCCCAGCTAAATATATGGAAGTTCAACTACTGCCTGATGTCAGGTTGCCAGTAATCAGGAAATACTGCAGGGGAGACCAGTCTAGAGTTGGCAATGGTACTGCTACAGATCAGTAATGGTAGCTTTACATTCAGAAACAAAGCCAAAATATGAGGTGGGATTGAAGTGTTTAGAGCTGAATATTTTGTTTATAATGTGTTGACTAGACATATATTAGGAAAAGTGCATGTTTTTGAAGTTTAGCTGAGCTGCACACTATTTGTATTTCATTTATTTTTTTATTTATTTATCAAGTCTAGGATTAAAAATACCTTTGAGCCAAGGCTCTTTTACAAAGGTTCCACGTCAGAGAAATACAAATTATGGGGAACATCAAGACAGACATTACAACAATGTGGACATTGCAAACAGATTACAGATTTATACAAGTCAAGGGTAACATTGTAAGCAAGGCAGCCAGTGGCATTTGTCAGAAAACAACAGACAAGAGATGTTTATAAGTGTATATAAGGTACAGGTTGGGTGCACAAAGTGAGTAGACCTCAAACAAGGTTTAGACCTTAGTTCCATCATGGCATCACCCACAGAAGTGGGACTGCTTGACCTATGGATGCCATGAGATCTTTACATGCCTGGGAAGCATGTTCAAAAGTTCATAAGAAAAGATTTAGGCCATCCATTAGATGCCACTGCTTTTGCTTTGTTGTGGAAGACTAGGGGCTGGATTCACAAAGACAGCTAAAAATCCCTTAGCTGCAGGAAAAAGGCCTGCAGCACTGCAAAAATGCTGGTGTGGGATATTCTGAAGGGAAAATTGAGCACATGTGAAAATCTGTAAAAAAACCAGCAGTTTCAGAAATTCAGCAGCACCACTGGTACCAGCAAAATCATGCACTACAGTGGCTGTGTGTAACCGATGGTTGTGTCTCTCCCTGGAGTGTTTCTGTTGCCTGCTGCAGTAGCAGTCACCGCAGGCTGTTCAGCCTCTACTACCTGTGGGGCTCCTTCATGGGCTGTACTGGATCTGGTTGTTGTTGTTTGTCTTTCAATGACAATGTGTGCTAGTGTTGCTGTAACAACTGCCACTGCTATACACCCACTGGTTTGCTATTACTTGTGCCTGACCTCTAGTATGATTGTATTTCATTTGTTGGGGCACTGCATTTTGCTCAGGGAATGTTACACCTCATTCTCAAGTGTGTAGCATTTTGTCCACAACTGCAGAAAAACACTGGCTGAGAATAGTCTTTAAGGGTATGCAAGGCTGGATTAAGGGGGGGACAAATTGGGCAAATGTCCCAGGCCCCCTGCCATAGACTGCCCCCCCCCAGCAAAGACTAGTCCAGTAGCTGGAAGTGCGCGAGAGAGAGGCTTTAAGATTGGCTAAATCATACCGCCTCCCCGCACTGCAGCCCAAGTCAAAAATCAAGCACCCTCCCATAGTCCCCCCGGCAGCTCGCTCGATAAAAATGCTGTGAAAGCAGCGCGACTGTAGAGGCATTTAAAAAATAAAAAAATATAAAGCCCCCCCACCACAGATAGGCGCCCCGGCTGGGGGCAGCTAGAGAGACCTGGCAGGCATGGCTAATCTAGTCTGTGGACTGCACACACAAAACAAAAAATATGGGACCCCCAACTGTTGAGCTCTGCTCTGTGGCGCGGCTGGGCTGAGGTCCATGTTGTACTCCCATCTCCCTATTGGGCTGCTGTGCCTATTGAGATTTTTTTTCTTTTCTGTAAATGCAGGCAAGGCTGCAGTTAGGGCCCAGGTGGTTATGGCTACCAAAACAAAGCAAGCACCTACCTATGTTGCTGCCAGGATTTTCCATTTTGTTGAGTACGAGTGACGAGTCCGACCGGACCTGGCTGGGGGGGCACACAATGTAAGGAGCCTCTAGTCTCTCCATCCATGCTTGCATCGACTCTTTCATTTTCCCACAGCAGCAGCAGCATATTCTGGGAGGATTTGGATGGACTAGAAAGCAGCCGTAGGATAGTCGGACCTGGCCATTCCGTACTGGGACAGAGACAGTTTGCCATCCGCATGCCCGCACTATACAGAACACACCACTCTAAGAGCTACTAAATGATCGTGCATGCACTCTAAGCTGACTGCTGCTAAACTAAAGAGTTTTCAAATGGATCGCCGAGCAGCAGCAGACAGCTTGAGTGCAGAAAATGGCTTAGAAAACCAGCCAACCAAAGCCCCAAAAGTGTAATTGGGCCAATCAGAGTAGGGGAGGCAGACCAGGCTTGTGATTGGTTCAGTTAGGAGAACCAATCACAAGTTTGCATTAACGCAAATGTGCGGTGGGAAAACTAAAAGGGCACACTTGGCTACTTTGCCCTATAAATTGGGGCTTTCAATCCCAGCTCAGCCAGGCATCAGAGCTGTTATCATCACCTGAAGACATTCAAACAGGAAGAGGAACTGAAGAAAGAAGGCAGTCCAGAAGGGCATCATCATCATCTGGAGCTCAAGATCATACCAACGATCGGCAGGACAAACCCTACTCCACCAGCCGACGGAGAGAACCAGGAGCTCAGACACTTTTTGTGCCAGAGATCGCCAGTGGACACTCTGTCCCTGAACTTAGAGATCTTTCAGTCTGACTCAGTAGCAGCACACCATTTGTGTTATATTATCTACATGAGTTTATTTGAAGTAGGCTCAGGCTGGTGGTGTTCATATAATTGTTCTATTTATTTATTTAGAAGTAAATGTCATGACAAATTAAGCCAGATTTTTTTGGGGGGGGTATACTAGTATTTAAGTTTTACAACTATAAAAAGTTTCATGGAAACTGACAGGA
Organism: Neoceratodus forsteri; assembly: GCA_016271365.2. Classification (NCBI taxonomy): domain Eukaryota; kingdom Metazoa; phylum Chordata; order Ceratodontiformes; family Ceratodontidae; genus Neoceratodus; species Neoceratodus forsteri. Next base: position 21,941,137 of record JADMNL010000035.1, on the reverse strand, counting down.
GGACACATGTTAACAGGATCATCCAATTATTTGCATATTTGTTAATATATTTATTTTTTCCACGAAAGACATAATTAGCTGGAACAGCTTGCTTCCAGCTGTGTCCATGCTTCAATTATGTACCGGATTATCCTGTTGTGTACATCTGCCCCCCCCCCAAAACCTACAGTGTCAGTCTCTATGAAGGTATTCACAGTTTAACTTTAAAATACTAGTATGACCACGGGTCAGGAGCTTGAGCTACTATTCCTGACCCCCCCACACTCTTCCCATCCTCCCTACCCATGATCCTTCCTCCATGCCTATCCCAGCCTCTTTTGAAGCCACCCACTGTGTTAAATTAGATCACCTCTCTTCCAGCAGCACATTTAAAGTGTCAGTCACCCTCTCAGTGAAGAAGTGCTTCCTGATGACCTTCCTAATCCTCAGACCCTGACTGCCCCCTTGTGTTACGGTTGCCACTCAATTTAAAGAGACCCTTCTTCTCCACCTTATTCATCCCTTTCAGGTATTTGAAGGTCCCAATCATGTTTTCTCTCCCTCTCTCTCACCTGTCCTCCAGGGTGTACACGTTCAGTGCCCTCAACCTCTCTAATTTTTGCAACAGGTCTGTTTAGGTCATTTTTCTCGGCTAAGATAATTGTAGTCTGCCTAATCAGTAGAGGTACCAACACAAGTGAGGTTATCAGATTAAAAGACACGGCTGTCTTTATTTTCAGTTTGGCTTTTTTTTAGGTTATAAGGCAGGGTGAGCGGGTCAAGAAATACAAACAAACACGTTTTGCTGTCGTAACACCAGTATAGTGGGCAGTCAGTTTCTCACTCTTTAAAACAAAAAAAGGACGTGAATAAAAAACAAAAAAAAGATATGAATAAAACTACCAGCTGCATCAACAGTCCCTACAGAATGTGAACAATCAAAATTTTTTTTTGTTTTTTCTACACTTTGAGGCTTAAGGGGTTTCGGTGTCCCTTTAAGCAGATGGTGAGGCAATTGTTTGGAAGACCAAACTAGTGTTTTATCTTCAATAAAAGGCCCCAAACTCACCGAAGAGCATCTACACCCCCACAGCTTATGGGGCCTGGCGGCCCTCAGATCCCGGCCTTCGTATGTCACATGACAGGGTGTGTGTGCAATAGAGTGTTGTACCTTAAGATACTTTTTTCTCCTGTGAATAACGGTGTTTTCTTCCTATATGGTGGTTGTTATGGTTAATAAACTAAAACTATAATAAATAATATGCTCGGTAAATGTTGTGCAAAATAAACATTTTTGTATGAAAAGTTGGGTGTTTTACATGGCCACCCGAGCTGAGTGTCCCAGGCCCCCCTAAGGCTTGACCTGGCCATGAGAGGATGTACCATACTTATCAATTACTTTTTTCCCTCACGAACTTCCGCAGCTGCACTTTTTTCCACAGTCCGTAGTGTATTTCTTCCACAGCTGTGGAAAGTTTGTGTACAGCACTCAGACCAATTTTCCCTTTTTTTATGCAGCTATGTAACTTTTGAGGACTATGGGAAGGTTTTTTGAATCCCCCAAGGTTTTCTGGCAAAGGCACCTAGCTTCACCTGCACTCTTTTCCTCTAGGTTTGCCTGAAAGGACAGAGCAAGGAAGAGCATTATCAGAGCAAGAAGAAAAATTAAAGCTACTTTTGGCTAGGCAGATTTACTGTGTGTTATTTTATTTTGTGCTTACGTGTTTTGTTACTGTTTTTTGCTTACATATTACTTGATTGTTATCTGATTCAAATTGTGTTTGCAGGGTTTACTATCTGCTACTTTGTTACAGGGTGTGCCTATAGGTTTGTTACTGTTTTGTACTTACAAATGACTGCTTTATTTTCTCTGATTGAAATTGTTTCCTTGCAGGGTATATTTTCTGTGGAATTGTTCAAGGTTGTGCCTACAGGTTTTTGTTGCTGTGTTGTGCCTACAGGTGTTACAGTTTACTACTTTATTTTTGCTCTGATTGAAATTGTTTTTTTGCAGGGTATATTTCTGCTACATTGTTATAGGGTGTGCTTACAGATAGATACTGTGTTGTGCTTACAGATTACTGTTTTATTTTTCTCTGTTTCAGTTTTTTTTGCAAGGTATATTTTCTGTTAAATTGTTATGCAGGTTGTGCTTACAGGTTGTTACTTTTTATGCTTACAGATTACTGCTTTATTTTTCTCTGATTCAAAGTATTTTTTGCAAGGTATATCTTCTGTTAAATTGTTCTGCAGGTTGCATTTACAGGTTTTGTTACTTTTTATGCTTACAAAGTATGGCTTTATTTTTCTGAAGCAATGAGTGTTTTGCAGGGTGTATCTTCTGTTAAATTGTTACAGGTTGTACGTACAGATTTTGTTACTTTTTGTGCTTACAGGTTTTACAGTTTTATCTATCATTGAGCTAAGCAAAATTACTGTTTTACTACTATTTGTTTTTGCTTAAAGGTTTTGTTTTGGGCTCAAATGTGTTACAGTCTCTTTCTCACATTGAAGGAGCTAATTGCTCCCCCCCACAGCTCTTCTAGGGGATTAGGAGTGTAACTGGGGGTGGAACTTAAAAGGTCAGGTTAGTTGGTGTTTTTGAGGTGGAAGACTAGGTTTGGTGGCAAAGACACCTAGCTTCACCTGACCTCTTTTCTTCTGGTTTGCTTGAAAGAACAGAGGAAGGAACAACATTATCAGAGCAAGGAGAACAAACATTTGTCAATGCCAAATGTTTGCTTGCTGGTATTGGCATTGGTAGTGCAGGAGTTAGATAGATGCATAATAGGAATGGCCTTGAAGTACTGAACTAACGCCAACCCCCAACCCCACCCTGAAGAGACTGATAGGCATTGGGGGGTGTCTTTGGGTCATCAGGCATAATGTTCATGCCATTCCACCTCATTCCACCCTGCAGACACCGACAGGTGTCGTGGCATGCTTTGGGGTCTTTGGCCCTTACGCTCACCCCATTGCATAAGGAAATAAGCTGAGATGGGTATAATAAAAGAGAATGGTCTTAATGTTAGAGCAGAGGACCCCAAGGCACACCTCAATGCCTGTCTCTGGCTGCAGGGTGGGGGTGGGATGCTATTAGAATTGTGGCTGATGACCCTAAGTCACACCCCGATGCCTGTCAGTCTCTACAGGGTGGGGCATTACAGTTGAAAACCCTAACACCCAGGGCATTTGTTGGTATTTTCACTCCAGATTTTCAGCATGGGCTTTTGGGATCCCACCCCATGAACAGAGGCACTATAATTTTGTTACTTAACCCTAAAAAGGTAACTTCGCACAACAACTGTGCCATTCGGTGCCACAGGTGCAAAAACTCATTTCAGGCAGGTTGTCAAAAATGACAGCTGTACTGTTCTTGAGGAGGTGTGAAAAAAATGGCAAAGTTGAAAATCTGGAGTAAAAATATGAAAAATTGTTGAAGTTATGAGCATGAGTAGAAACTCTGCAATGCACGTCCTTAACACAATCATTTTGTGGAATTTTTTTTCTCCAAGTTTTCAACATGGGCTTTTTTTGGGACCCCACCTCATGAAGAGTGACACTATCATATTGGTTCTTCATCTCAAAAGTTGATTGCGCACAGTGAATGTGCCATTCTGCACCACAGGTGTGAAAACATGTTTTGGACAGGGTATGAAAAATGACAGCTATACTGTTCATAATGAGGTTTGAAAAAATGGCTATGTTGAAAATCTGGAATGACAATATTAAAAATTGGCTAAGTTATAAGCGTGCATAGAATCTGCGCAACATACACGTGTAAGGCAGTCATTTTTTTGAGTTTTATCACCAAACTTGCAACATGGGCTCTTTGGGACCCCGACTCATGAACAGGCACTGTTGTTTTGTCACACAGTTCTGAAAGGTGATTCCATGTGGCAACTGCGAAATGACCTTTCGGGAGTGAGAAATGAAATGATAGTGTCAGTGTTCACGAGGTGGGGTCCCAAGAATCCCATGTTGAAAATTTGAACCAAAACTCCAAACATTTGCTGACATATCAACCTATATTGAAAATCCCCCATTCACTGCCATTATAGGGCTTACCGTCATTTCTTCAGTTCCTGGTTGGTCTTTGAAGAGGACAGATGTGTTCCTGGTTCACAGTAGATAGCTGTTCCCAAACTCTGGAGGTAAGTATGGGGTGAGGATGTGTGTGGGAAGGTTGGGTGTACAGATGGTGGGTGGGGATGAGGGAGGGGGGCCTGCAGAGATGATGAGGGACTGCTTTCTTTCTTACAGGTAAACAACAAAACAAAAAGATATTGGGGACAGTTTTCTTTATTTATAGGTAAATATTTATTTTTTAGGCACACTGGGGTGGGCTTCCAGTGTCCCAAACTAATGTGTGTGGATGGGGACACAAGCTGACTTGGGGACTGGGCACCCTGATGTCAGATTAGAAAGAACAGACTTGGGAAGAAGGCATCTGACTCTGGGAGGGGTGGCATCTCAGTGTCAAAAAGATTTAAGAATTATTATGGCACACTGGGGTGGGCTCCCAGTGTGCTACATGAGATGGGGAGGGGTGGGCATACATGATGCTGACATGGGCATTGGGCACTCCTGTTGGCAAAGAAAGATGAGGGGCAGGCATATGACACCAGGAGTGGGCATCCTGGTGTCAGAAAGTAAAAAAATATCTGTGTGCCACAATAGCGTGGTGGGGGGCATGCCAACATGGAGATTGGCCACCCTGATGTCGGCTTTTGGAGGACTGTGCAGTGGGTGTCAGGAGCTGCCAATCTGCAAAGCCACAGCATGGCTCATTTATTATGCTTAATTAACATGATTTATTGATATGCTTCACCATAAAAGGCACACTGAGCAAACATGTTGCTCGTAACTCCATTCATGCACATTGCTGTGCACTGTAATGCTCATGGCTGGAATCTTCTCTGCCACTGTGTGCCTGGTTGCGGTGGGGGAGCTGTCCCTGTAATCAGACATGATGAAACGGTCCCTGATTGGAGCAGAAGATTTCTTTCAAGTCTGGTGCTTGCTCTGAAACTGCCATCATCTGCAGCTTCCCTGTTGATTGGTAGCAGAGGGACGAGTCCCTGAAAGTGTTCGCCGGATTGGCCAAACACTGTCACATCTCTGCAATGCCATACTTACCTCAGTATGTTTCCTGTGAGCTGTGAGAGCAAGCAAACATAAAAATTAATGCTTATTTTGGCTAGGCAGATTTGCTGTGTGTTATTGTTTTCTTTTGTGCTTACAGGTTTTGTTACTGTTTTTTGCTTACATATTACTTTATTGTTATCTGATTCAAATTGTGTTTGCAGGGTTTACTATCGGCTACTTTGTTACAGGGTATGCCTACATGTTTGTTACTGTTTTGTGCATACAGATTACTGCTTTATCTTCTCTGATTCAAATTGTTTCTTTGCATGGTATATTTTCTGTGGAATTGTTCAAGGTTGTGCCTACAGGTTATGTTACTGTGTTGTACCTACAGGTGTTACAGTTTACTGCTTTATTTTTTTCTCTAATTGAAATTGTTTCTTGCAGAGTATATTTTCTACTAAATTGTTACAAGGTGTGCTTGCAGGTTGATATTGTACATATGGATTACTGCTTTATATTTTTCTCTGATTCAAAATGTTTTTTTGCAAGGTATATCTTCTGTTAAATTGTTTTGCAGGTTTTACTTAAAGGTTTTGTTACTTTTGTGCTTACAGATTACTGCTTTACTTTTCTAAAGCAAAGTGCTTTTTGCAGGGTATATCTTCTGTTAAATTGTTACTGGTTGAGTTTACAGGTTGTTTTACTTTGTGCACTTACAGGTTTCACAGTTTTATCTATAATTAGGCTAAGCAAATTACTGTTTTGCTACTAATTTATTTTTTGCTTACAGGTTTTTGTTTTGGGCTCAAAGGTGTTGAAGTCTCATTCTCAGACTAAAGGAGCTAATTGCTTTCCTCCCACAGCTCTTCCAAGGGATTATGAGTATAACTGGGAGGTGGAGCTGACAAAGTCTTAATAACTTCCAACAGAAGGAAGAGTTAAAAGGTCATGTTAGTTTGTGTTTTTGAAGTGAAAGACTAGGTTTGCTGGCAAAGGCACCTAGCTTCAAATGAGCTCTTTTCTTCTAGGTTTACTTGAAAGGACAGAGCAAAGAACAACATTATCAAAGCACTGCAAAAAATTAAGGCTTCTTTTGGCTAGGCCAATTTACAGTGTGTTACTATTTTCTTTTGTGCATACAGGTTTTGTTACTGTTTTTGCTTACATATTACTGCATTATTGTTCTCTAATTTAAATTGTTTTTGCAGGGTTTACTTTCTGCTACTTTGTTACAGGGCATGCCTACAGGTTTGTTACTGTTTTGTGCTTACAAATTACTGCTTTATTTTCTCTGATTGAAATTGTTTCTTTGCAGGGTATATTTTCTGAGGAATTGTTCAAGGTTGTGCCTACAAGTTTTTGTTGCTGTGTTGTGCCTACAGGTGTTACAGTTTACTGCTTTATATTTTCTCTGATTGAAATTGTTTTTTGCAGGGTATATGTTCTGCTACATTGTTACAGGGTGTGCTTGCAGGTTAATACTGTGTTGTGCTTATAGATTACTGCTTTATTTTTCTTTGATTCAAAGTGATTTTTTTACAAGGTATGTCTTCTGTTAAATTCTTCCACTGGTTTTGCTTACAGGTTTTGTTACATTTTGTGCTTATAGATTACTGCTTTATTTTTGTTTGATTCAAAGTGTTTTTTTACAAGATATATTGACTGTTAAATTATTCCACAGGTTGTGCTTACAGGTTTTGTTATGTTTTGTGCTTACAGATTACTGCTTTTTTTTTCTGAAGCAACGTGATTTTTGCAGGGTATATATTCTGTTAAAATGTTATAGGTTGTGCTTACAGGTTTTGTTACTTTTTGTGCTCACAGATCTTACAGTTTTATCTGTCATTAGTCCAAAATTTCAGGGATACTTAGTGGAGTACATACCACATACAGACTGAGGGATAGCATCTGCATTTGTTGTTAATTGATCATTTCTGCTCTTACCTCCTTTTTTCTTTTGTCCATGGTTTTTCTTTTTCATCAGGGGAAGGGCCCACCCACGCCTATCCCCAACCTCCCCATGCTATACCCTTTTATAGGGTAGGACAGTCATGACATTTCCTGTAGCAAAGCAGGAAGGGGAGGATCAGAGGGGGTATCCACAGTTGGAATACACTTAAAGGGGCACAATTAATTATACAAAAACAAACAAAAAAAATTAAAAATAAAATTAAACTTTTGCTTTCATTTTCCTTCTAATTACTCAGATGAGGTTATAAACCCGGCAGCTTAACTGGAATGAATATTATTAACTGCAGGTACTGAGGGACACTTTTCAAAAGGGAAGTTATACAGGATTTAGGATGCTGTCCTACATTCTGGACCATCGGAGATCTAAGGGCTCAGCTCTGGGCAGCATGGGCAGATATTGTACACCTCAAATCACATTTATACTTGGTATTTATACGTGGACTAGTTCAGTAGAAGACCATTTGTCTGTATAAACTGTTCCCCACCTTAGTGGCACATATTGAGGAGGAAATGTATTACAAGAACCTCCAGCCATTACCCCAAAATCCAACTGAAGCACATCGACTGCAGCGGGCAGTTAGTGCAGGAGGTTGGCAGTTGATTAGGAGGGGCAAATTGGATGACCCATCACTCAATGTTGACCAGTGTGTCACCTCCACAAACCATATAAAAACTTCAAACAGGTATCCACCTCTGAAATCAAACAAAGGGGCAGAGGACAATGCAGAGCAGGACACTGCAGAACAGGAGCTAGAGCTACAAAACTCAACCATAATAGGGACCAAAACAAAAAAGGCAAAAAGGAAATAAAAAAAAAAACACTTCTGATCATAGGAGATTTCATGACTCCATGATTCGGATACCTACCTCTTGCCAGAGGTAATGGTCAGTTGTCTCCCAGGTACAGTGAAGCCCACCAGGATAAAGAGCAGCACAGCAGAATTCTGAAGTAGAGTTACTGCAGCAAACAGTGCAATTTCAATGGGAGTTAATCCCTTTTTTCATGCAGTAAGCCTATGACATTGTGCTCCATCATGGCGGGTTTCACTGTCCATCAGCATGGTGAGACACTGACCACATTGCTAAAATCATATAGGAAGCAGGAGAAAATACCAACATCCTGGTACACATAGGTACTAACTCACCAGCCAGGCAGTTGTGGAGATCAAGGAACACCTGACCAGGCTAGGAGACAAACTGGCATCCATTTCATCTGGCAACTCCTTCTCTGAGGTTTTGCCAGTCTGGGAGAAGGGAGCAGATGTACAGAAGGTCAGAGAAGGGGAGATGGGGAGCTAAACATGTGGCTCAAGGGCTGGTGCCAGGGAAAAGGAAACACATTTGTATTTAATAACTTGCAACAGTTTTGGGAGCTAAAGTTATTTAGAGTCAGTGGACTGCATCTGACTAAGGAGGGAGTCGGCAACCTGTGACATGGGTACATGAGGAAGGGTGCTGTCCATTACAGAGACACATTCCCTGCCCAATCCACTCATGGCGGCTGACAGGTAGGGTGACTGGATTAGGGGGTGGGCAAACTAGGTGACAGGATGATGCTATACATACTACTTTCACCCCCCCAACATGCACCCCCCTGGAGTTGAGAATCCTTAAGTAGGGGGTGCGGTTGGTGAAGCACCCTGTGAGGGGCAGGTGTGGGGGGGTGCAGCCCCCCCCCACAGAAAGTAGTAAAAATATGTCCTGGTGCCATTGCACTGGTGTGCCAGGGTTGTCAGATTGCCGACAATGTGTTCAGCACTCTGACTGAGCAATAACGTTGATCACCTTTAGGTGTTCACCATTATCACATGGACCCGAGGGAGTCAGTGCATTAAGGCAGAATGTTGATGTTTTGCAGATTATGTAAACTAGCAAATGGGGACGGGGTGCAGCACCCAATACATTGAATAGGAAGAGTACCCCTCCTCCCTCAGCCAGTGATCAAACAGCAGTTCAGCATATTTGTAATTAATTTGTAATACCAAGTGAGGGAAAAAGGTCCAGCTCTCCATATGATGTGCAGGGGAAAAACCAGACCTCACCCAATAACTAAAACACCAAAATCTGGCAAACGGGGTGGGTCAGATGTTGGTCAACTGGGTTGCAAACTGGTTGGCGGACAGAAAATAGAGAGTGGTGGTATACGATATACAGTAAGAAGAGATGCAAGTCACAAGTGGAGTACCTCAGGGATCAGTCCAGGGGCCAGTCCTCTTCAATATCTTCATCAGTGACATTGCAGATGGGCCGGAGGGTAAGGTTTGCCTGTTTGGAGATGACAGCAAGATCTGCAACAGAGTAGATGATCCAGATGAGATAAGCAGAATGAGAAGAGATCTGGAAAAACTGGCAAAATAGTCTGAAGAGTGGCAATTGGGGTTTAATGCAAAGAAGTGCAAGATCTTGCAGATAGGGAAGAGAAACCCTGAAGCTACCTATAGGTTGTGAGGGGAGTTGCTGGCAATCACAAGGGAAGAAAGAGACTTGGGCATCATCATCGTAGATGACCTGAAATCATTCAAGAAGATCACTAAGGTAATAGGTAAGGCTAGAGGGATGTTTTGGTGTATTTGTAGGGGTATCACAAATCATAACAGAGAGGTAATGCTCAGTTTTACAAGACACTGGTTGGGCCCCATCTGAAGTACTGCATTCAGTACTTGTGGCCTCATCTACACAAGGCCATTAACAAAAGGGATGCAGTCCAGAGAAGAGCAAACAAATGGTGTAGGGTCTGCATCAGAAAACATATGAGGACAGATTAATGGAGCTCAATATGTATACTGTCAAACAACAGAGGGAGAGAGGTGATATGATCAAAACATTCAAACATCTTAAGGGCATTAGCAAGGTGAAAGAGTCTAACATGTTTCAATATGAGAAAATTAGCAGGGCAAGTGGACACAGCATGAGACTAGAGGGAGGCCGATTAAAGGGTAATGTGAGGAAGTTCTTTTTCACAGAAAGGGTGGTGGATGCATAGAACGACCTACCTCAGGAAGTGGTGTATATGAATACAGTGCAGGGCTTCAAACAGGCTTAGAATAGGCATAAGGGAGCAATATAGATGAGTATGAATAAATAGGCTATTGACAGAGTAAAGGCCGATGGCACATTCATAAGGTAGAAAAAATGAGCAGACTGGATGGGCCTTGAGGTCATTACTTGCTGTCAACTTCTATGTTTCTATGTTGTTAAGAATATGGAATCTCCTGAGGTATCCTGGGTGGTGAAACTCAGCATATGGTCTGACAGTACCTTACACTGTTCAAACACATACATGATCATGTCAAGGGCAGAGTTCCACCATATGACCATATCTTACCTCATGCAATGTTGAGACAGGTTACTGTGAATTTGTAGCTCCTGTTATTGCTGCCTTGCCTTTAGGTAGTTCTTAAAATGTCCACAGATGTGACCACGTATACAGTATACAGAATATCACTGATGTCTGCCTGACTAAGAAACTCCTGCACCACCTGATTAATACATTTGTGCCATGATTAGAACTCTTTAAAAAGTAACATTCTCCATTGCTTTAGTCATAGTTTATCCTTTATCACTAGCCCTGAAGCCACATTTTAGTGATGGATGCAGCCAAATGACAAATTTGCCCAGGAGCTCATGCAGGATGTTAGTCACAGCGTGTCCTTGCGGCAAAATGGTTACTGACTGCTTACTGGTAAATGTCAGGGATAAGGGGGAAATGCAGTTAGCAAAGTCACAGGTTAGGCACCCACCAACCAATATATAGATGACACATGACTACAAAGTTCAAGCAAGCAAGCAAAATGTATTTCATGGGCATACTATGTCTGCACGTTTTACAAGCTTCAGACAACTGTCCTTCATCAAAAGCTAATGCAGACTGAATGAGACATACAATAAATAGTTGCAATATCATGACGTCATAGTGACGTGATTTTCTGAAGACCACTAGATAGGTTGGATAGCATCACATGACACTAATTATCATATACCTATGGGATGAAACACATGAATGTGGGATGGGGAAGGTTGGAAGAAAAGGAATGGGACATGGAAAAAGAAGGAGAAAGGAGGGGTAATGGTGGTGACGTGGGGGACAGCTGGAAAAGTGAGACAGTAAAAAACAGTGCTAAATATATCAAATGATAAAAATACCTGCTGTACAAACAAAAAAAAACTTTTGATTGCCATGCTAGAGTAATAAATTGATAAATACTGATCAGTATTTATTGATTTATTACTAAGTCATGGCAATCAAACATTGTAGCAATTAACTAAAAATGTAACAACAAAATCAATTGCAGTTAACTTGCTTTGTTCATCTTTTTTAACTATTTATGAATGTACAAAATAACTGTAGTATTTATTCCGATTTATACAGCAATTTTGTTTTTTTTAAGGGAGCAAGAAGCACTGTGTAGATTCTGTATGTGCATTAGCTAATTATTTAGAGGATTGGTAGTCTGCATACTTAAGTTGTACAAATACCTATGATTTTAGGAGAAATATGGGTATTTAAGAGCATGCGCTAGTATGTAACTTTTAGCCTCTGATAAAGCTCCACGACAGGGAGTGAAATGCCATTGGACATGTTAGCTGGGGTGGCACCTATTTAGATATATATATAGATTTATATATATATATATATATATATTATAGTGGTGCGGTCGTGCAACTATAGTTAGGGTTGAGTGGCCAGTTACATACAAAAGTCAAAAGTTTGGATGTTAATAACTTTGGACCCGTTCAATGGATTTGCCTGAAATTTAGTACACGTGTTGGGGCACACTAGATCTCTTGATTTGCCACATTGCATTTAGGTCAGAATGCTGATCTTTGTGTATGAAAGTGCTGAAAAATGCAAAATTATCCATTTTTGGAGGCACCTTTTGGCATTCCTAATGTGGTCCTGCATGGCCGTTGTGTGGCACGCCACCCTGTGAGATGGCTCGTTTGAAAGGGCTTTGACGGCCAAACAATCTTCTTTTTTTTGGTGAAAAGATATTAAAGCATTCAAAAGTTATGGCACTTTTAAGTTCCCACTATAAGTCAATGGGAAAATTTATATGGATATCTTGTGATCAAAGAATGTGGGTTCTGGCCTCTCATCCCGCCTGGCGGTCAAAGAATTTGCAGCCTTGCGGTTCAAGATTCTTTGTTCCTGAGGAATTTCAAAAATTCTTTGACCCAAGGTCTGCAATCTTGTTTTCAGTTTTTCGATTGCACAAACACAAATATCTCTGCTCAGCAGTCACTTCTGAAGTAAAACTTTGATGGGTTTTACTCAGGGGATCCTGATCTATCGAGACATGGCTTTGGTTCCATCGAAATTGGTCCAAAAATAGAGTTATTAGCTTTTAAATTCTTTGTTCGCGGCTCACTAACGATCTTTGATCGCAAACTGACAAATTCTTAGATCGCGAGAATCTTTGATCGTGATCGTGCATCGCGAGCGAGGGATGAGATGGCCAGGTTTAAAAATAGTATTTTGTAGCCCAGGGGTGCCTAGACTGTTAAATTAAGGTGGGTTTTGCTTAGGGGGCTTTGTTGTGCCCCATCTGCGTAGCCAAAATAATGTACTAACTATCCTTGGTAGTCTAGTGACCCCCCATCACAATAAAATATTAACATCCCTGGTAGTGTAGTGGCCCCCCAACAAAATATATTATCCTATGTAGTGCCCTGGTGGTCTAGTGCCCCCCCACCCTCTGAAAATATTTCTGAGCGCTGGTTTGCATTACCGCTCATAATGCTGACAGTTGGCGGCTGGCGTGGAGGTGAGAGGTGGGCTGTGCCAGTCGCCAGTTTGTGAAGAGTGGAGGGGTGCTGGGTGGGCTGGCATGGATGGGTGGGGGTGGGGGCCACTAGACTACCAGGTAATATAAATCATTATTTATTTCATTATGCTGTGGGAGGCCACTATACTACCAGGGATATGAACATTTATTTGTAATAATACAATACAGCTCAGGGGGGGCCACTAGACTACCAGGGATGTGAAAAAATACAGGGGGTGGGGGGCACTAGACTACCAGTGCACTACATAAGATAATATATTTTACTGGGAGGCCACTAGATTATCAGGGATGTTAATATTTTATTGTGATGGGGGGCCACTAGACTACCAGCGATAGTTAGTACATTATTTTGGGTATGTAGATGGGGCACAATGAAGCCTCCTGAGCAAAACCCACCTTAATTTAACAGTCTAGGGCACCCCTGTGCTACACAAATTTATTTAGAAATCTGGCCATCTCATTCCTCGCTCTTTATTCATAAGCGAGCAATTTCTTTGATCGCGAGCATGCAAATACTTTGACTGCGAGATTCTTTGATCATGATCGTGCATTGCGAGCAAGGGATGAGATGGCCAGATGAAAAAATCTATTTACTGAGTCTAGGGGTGTGCTACAAAGAGAAATGAGGGTGGGTTTTATTCAGGGGGCTTTGTTCTGATGAAACATGGTGGTGATTTACCACGATTCTGTTTATTTTTTGAATTTGAAGAGTTAAAATTCTTTTATCATGACCCTGCAAATTCTTTGATCGCAAGCCTGCAAATTCTTTAATTGCGATCATGCATCATGAGCGAGGGATGAGATGGCTCAATTAAAAAATCAACTTTCTCAGCCCAGGGATGTCGTAAGAAGTCAAATGAGGGTGGGTTTTACTCAGGGGTCTTCTTTCTGTCTAACCATGGTGGTGGTTTACTGCAATTCCTTCAATGATTGTATTTATAAGGTTTTTAAATCTTTGTTCATGAGCCTGAAAATTCTTTGATTGTGAGCCTGCAAATTCTTTGATGGTGAGATTCTTTGATTGCCATCTTTGATCGCAAGGGAGGGACAAGATGGCCAGATTTTTTATAATGTAACAGATAGGGAGATTTTAGTAATCTTTCATATTGAATATCTTGAAATTTGGAGGGAAGAAAGGCAATATCCCACAAATGGGGCTTTTTGTGGATTGGTCAAGAAATAGTACAGGGTGGCAAAGTTACAGCACTATGAAGTTGATGTTTTTTCCATAGGATAACATTGCAGCATTTGCCTCATTACAGGAATTCTTTTCCGCACTGCTGCAAAATAAAGGTTTGGTAGTTTGGGCTGAAATTTGGAGGGAAGAAGGCCAGCATTGGACAGATGTGCCTTTTGGTGGTTTGGTGAAATAATATTACAGGGCAGCAAAGTGACTGCACTCTGAAGTTGACGCTTTTTGCCATAGAATAACATTATGGCGTCCTTTGCATCTTTCAGGGCCTGTATCTCAGAAGTAGTGCGAGATACAGACTTTTTGTCAAAAAAATGCTTAGCTCTCCAAATGGGGGCTAAGCATAAAACTAGCCAGGAAAGTAATAATTCATACAAAATTTAATTTTTTGTCTACCTCCTACGGTTCCTGAGATATAAGCAATTTAGTATTCCAAGTTGGAATTTTCTGCTCTGAAATCAATTTATAATGCATACATTCTTTGTTTTCAATGTGTTTTTTTCAATGCAGTTTTTGGGGAAAAGAAGGGTGTGCCCTTTCGTTACTGTTTCAGTTAGCGTTTCCAGTTGTGCTTCTGTTACCGTTCGCATCACCATTCCAGTCTACGCCATTGTGTGTGTTACAGTTTGCATTTTCGTTTGCACTTTTATTTTCATTTTATTTCACATTATTGTTGTGGTTACCATTACTATTTGCATTTGCAATTGTGGTACCGTGCCCATGTGTGTTACGGTGTGCATTTTCATATGCGCTTGAGGTTCTGTTTCTGTTGGCTTTATTGCTATTGTTACTGTTATTATTTACGTTTACAATTGTGGTACCATGACCTTGCATGTAATGGTTTGCGTTTCCGTATGCGTTTGCACTTCTCTGTGCTTTGGCATTATTGTTGCTGTTACTGTTACCATTTGCATTTACAATTGTGATACCATGAATGTGTGTGTTACCAGTTGCGTTCTGTATGCATCTCTGTTTGATGTCTCAGTTTATGTAACTGTTCAATTTTGTGTCACTTTCTGCTTGCATTTCTATTATTCTTTGTGTTACCATTTACATTTGCATCACTGTGTGTGTAAGCCTTTGTGCTTGCTTTTCCGTTGCACTTACTGCTACTATAGTCACACAAAATCATGTGGTGGGGCCCTGCGCTCCCACCAACTTGCACAACTTTCTACTTTTCTATTCTTTCTTAAAAAGTAAGGACATTCTATGCAAAAAACATCATTAATGCATCAGTTTGAGTTCTTCTACAGTGGCAAAAGTGAGGCAATTTGACATTAAGGTTCCTACCCCTTGTACCCCACCCTACCCCCACCAACAGGCATTGGGGTGTGCATTGGGGTCATCAGTCCTAACTCTCACCCCATTCTCCTACACTACACCACCTCAGCTTGTTTACACATGGGATGGGGTGAGATTTCAGACCGATGACCCCAATGCACACCCCAATGCCTGATGGTTGGGGTAGGGTGGGAGTGGGGTGCAAAGGGTGGGAACCCTAATGTCCAATTTCCTCACTTTTGTTGCTGTAGAAGAACCCTAGCTGATGCATTAATAAGTTTTTTGCATAGAATATATATATAGGGAGGCAGTATAGTGCAGTGGTTTAAGGCTCTGAGCTGCAAATCTGGTGACATCCAGCAGACTAGACCTGGGTTTGAATCTCACAGCTTTCAGTTGCATACTGTGTGACTCTGAGCAAGTCACTTAACTTCCTTGTGCTCCCAGGTTGCTCCTGTCAAAAAGGTTTTAGATTAGTGTGCTACTCCTGGTTAAACAACTAAATAAAAAAAATTATATATATATATTTCCAGTTTGTGTGCATGTTTATTTAATCAAATATTTCCATTTGGAATTTCACAATACACACAGAAGTTTGGACTTGGTTCATCTATATTACTTTAAAGGTGGACAGTGAGGCTTTCTATGGCTGTGGGTGGAGCCTACAGCCATTTTGCTATCTGTAGCTTGAAAATGGAGTTTCATGGAACTCATTTTTTGGACATTTCAATGTATCTGTCCACATTTACAAATCACTGTGACAGCTAAAATAAAATAATCCATTCTTTCTGTTTAGAATGTTGGAGGCATAACTCCAAGCTGCATATTTGATGCCCATTAGGAAACTGAAACAGCTTGTTAAATATTGGTTGCCGATTAAACTGGAGATTTGTTTACCCCCTTTGAAATGCAACAGCTTGCACATTTAAATGATTAGTGTTTAAACATTTTTTGCTACTAACTTCAGTTGGGGCTGAATATTTTTCAAGAAAGATTCATATCTCATAAATGTTACCCTTTCCCAGCAAATTTTGTAAAGATTTACACTGTTTTTAACCTCTCAAGACCTATCTGATAAAATGCCAGGTCTTCAGTGAACTACCCAGACTAAATACATCAATTTCTTTTTGACAGAAAGGGTTGCAGCCTGCTTCTCAAACATAACTGATAAGAGCTACTGAGATCTCTTATAGTAAGATAGAGAGAGAGAATGTGTGTGTTTGTGTGTGTGTGTTTGGGGGAAGGGTGGAGAAACAGTCAAACTTCTGGCCAGGGAGACCTCATCTAATGAATTAACTGCAAATAGAAGACTGTTTTTTGTCATTTTATAATATGATATACTGAGTGTGTATTTACTGAGTTGCTGGATCAGGTCCTTGATAAAATAATAACATTTATTTAACTCATTCAAGATTCTATCAGGGGGACAAAAACAAGTCTATGACAATTTGTCTGAAAACTAACAACTATAAGATGCAAAAACAGCATATGTGTGTATGTGTGTGTGTGTGTGTGTGTGTGTGTGTGTCTATGGAAATGTCTCTATTTACAATAAATTTGTTTACAGGCATTATTAGTACTTTTTGAAAGATTGTCTGACTTGTGATTACTAATTTTGAGTGTAGTTCAAGAAATAATGAGCTTGATATTTGTTATTTCATACAGTCCCCCATTATGCCTTATGCGTAGCATATAAATCTAAATCATTCCAAGGCCATGAAGACATATAGTATTAATACTGAGCAGCAAATCAGAGCTCTTTTCCTAATAAAAGGCTGCTGATATAATAAATAAAGAACAAAGTTATAAATAAGGAACCGATGGCTTATGGAAAAATCTACAGGGATTTGATTCTGCTTTTGTGGGGGAAACACAGGGAAAATGATGGCTGCTTACAGAGTAATGGTTATTTGGATCTGGGAGCACCGAATATTTATTATCCTATATTTTGTATCCTGGATAGGCAGGGGAGATGCTACATCTATTGTCACAGGGATGTTCAGTTACATATTTTTGCACTGTATTTATTCAGGCTGTCCCAGATTAGATGCAATATCTTGTTTTCAGTGCAGTCATGAATTTACAAATTTTATAATGTATTTATTCAGGCTACCTAGTTCAGGGCCCCCCGTATTCAAAGGAGATACGTAGTGCATTCCTCATGGAAAAGGGAGATGTGCTGTACAACTCCCACAATGTGCAGCAGTGGGATATTCAAATGTGTGGGATGCGCCAACCAGATGGGAATGGGCCAGAGCACACACAAATGGTATGTCATTCAAGTCGAGGGGGCAATCCCATAACCCCATAGATATGCTGTGCTGCAGCATATTCAGTGGGAATGTGCCCCTCACAGTCCAGAGCACTGTGGCCCCTAGTCAGGCCATGAATAGCTGGTCTAACCTAGCTAGCCACCCATCCACAGGCAGACTGCAGATGTGCACCCAGCTGCACAGCAGCCTGGCAGCCCTCATGGACTAGAGGTACCCCCCTTTCTATCCCTAATCTAGCCAACTCCATCCCTGTTTGACAGAATTACACTATCCTTATGGAATGAGGATGGCTCAAATAAATCTAGGACCGAGCACTATGATTTTACTTTCTCCAACCTTATTGTTTATAGTGCAAGGATACTACAAACTAATCTTCTTCTCTACCAAAAGGGCTGTCCCTACCATTCTCTCTATATGTTTAGGAAACTACGGAGCAAGTCTGCATTATCCCATCCTTTTCTAAATGTGGGGCTGTGGTTCCTTGTCATCATTGCCATTCTGCTATCTGGAGATATAGAGACAAATCCTGGGTGATTAGATGCTTACTTCTCAGCAGATTACATACATAGTATGTCCAAACATGGGCTGTTGATTGCACACATGACTATAAGAAGTTTGATGTCTCTCTTTGTGGAACTTAAGTCATGGGTCAAACTATACAATCCTGACATCCTCTGTCTCACTGAGACCTGGCTAAAACCATCGGTTACTGACTCCCTCTGCTCCTTGCCAAATTACTGTATTATTCAAATGGATAGGAAGTCGAACAAACATGGTGGTGGAGTTGCTCTGTACTAGAAAAATAATCTGACTGTCTCTCTTCTCACTATCCCGGATGCTCAGTCTGTATGTGAATTCTTGCATGCTACCCTTGCGTTGGGAACCAAGAAACTGCATGTTATCTGTGCATATAACCCCCCAGAGGGAGGGATTGCAGGTCTAAAAAATACCTCTCAGAATTTTAATCATAATGAGGTTGTCATCTTAGGGGACCTAAAGTTAAACTGGCTTTGGCCAGCTCTCAGTTCTCTTCAATCTCTGACTCATAGCTACAACCTGCATCAGATGGTAACAGTGCCACCTAGAAGTCTGTCTTCATCTCCACTAGGCACACAATTGGATTGGGTGTTGGTAAACCGGATCGAACACATCTCAGCCGCTGGTACTCTTGTTGATGCCTTAACTGACCACCCTTCTACTTTCTGCATCCTGTCCTTGAGGGCACCTCCATCTCCTCCACCATGTCTCATCACTCTCACAAACTTTGCTCACCTAGACCAAGAGGTGTTTCTGTACGATGTCTCCAGAATTGATTGTTCGGAGATCAATCTATCACATTGTTCTCAGGATGCTCTTAACCTCTTCATCACTAAATTCCTTAAGGTTCAATGTAAACATGCCCCAAAGATCACCCAGAGAGTGAGAGGGTAAACAAACAAGATGGCTAAACAAAGACTTGCTCAAAAGTTTGCACCTGAGATAAACCCTGGAAGAGCTACAAAACATCAGGCCAGCAAACAGATTTCAACCCTTACCGTACGCTATGAAATTCAGTAAAAGACAAGTCAGAGCTGCTAAGAGCAAGTACTGTAAAAACCTACTGATTAACTCTGTCAATGATCCCAGAAAATTCTGGTCACACATCAAATCCTTCCTAGGATTCTCACGGTCAACTACCCCTGGTGATATGCTGATAAATGATGTGCATTGCAATGACTCACAAACCACAGCTAATTCTTCCAACCTGCATTTCTCTGATCTCTCCCAATATACCTCTTCCTTTAATCCCACTGCAGTGTCCTCCCACTTCTCATCAGGAACCTGTCTGGATTAGCTGGAAGTGTTGTCCCCTGTGCCTCCTTATACTCCTCCATTCTATTTTAAGGCTGTATCTAGAAGGGAACTCCTGAAGCTCCTGAGATCCAACTCTGATCATACCAGCTCTGGCTCAGACTCCCTGGAACCTCACCTCTTGAAACTTGTAGCTCCCCTTATTGCATTACTGCTGGCCAAAATTTATACGTTATCACTTTCAGGTGGAATGGTCCCTGACCTCTGGAAAGCTGCTTAGATCACACCTGTACTTAAAAAAGGGGATTCTAAGGTTGTCATGAACAGACCAACTGCCATACTCTCAGTACTGAGCAAAATCCTGGAGAAAATTGTCACAACTCAGACAACTGACTATCTACTTAAGCACAGTCTGCTCCCAGATATCCAATATGGCTTCAGGAAAGGACATAGCACAATGACTGCACTCCTTAAATTCACCACAGACACTCTTTCAAAAATGGATACTAGCAATCTGACTGGGGCTGTCTTTATTGACCTCACAAAGGCTTTTGACCTTGTTGATCACACTTTGCTTCTCTCCTCACTTGGACACCTGCATTTTTCCTCCTCCTCTGTTGTTGACTGGTACAAAAGCTTCCTGAAAAATAGAACTCAAGTGGTGAAATTTAATTCCTCTCTGTCGAACAGTATCACCATTAACATTGGTGTACCTCAGGGCTCCATCCTAGGGCCCCTCCTATTCTCTTTGTATATAAATAACATTGGAGCTGCTTTAAAATCCTGCTCTGCTATTCTATATACTGATGATCTTGTCATCTATACACATTCTACTAATATAGACACTATCAATACAACCCTTTCCTCTGACTTTAACAATATCCAAAACTGGCTATACAACCACAAACTGTCTGCACTAGCAAAACTAAAGCCATGCTGCTTGGATCAGCTTCAAAGCTCCGGGCTTGCACAACAGCACTGATGGTGCAGGACTTAGAAGGTCAATTACTGGAATATGTGACCTCTTTCAAGTACCTGGGCATCCTGTTAGATCAATCTCTTGATCTTAATCTTCATGTACAGTCTGTTTGCAGAGCTGTCAACTCCAAACTGGGTGTTGCATATAAGACTAGTTATATGCTCATGCCATTGGCTAAAATGGCCATTGCAAGGGGGATTCTGCTCCCCACCCTAACCTATGAGGCTCCCTTATTAGGGGCTGCTCATAAAACTGACCTACTCAGATGGGATATTATGTATAACAACATATGTCACTATGCCTCTTCTGCTCCTTGGCTTAAACACCACTGTCAGCTTTATAATTATCTTGGTTGGCTCTCTCCATTAGCTAGTAGGAAATACTACCTTGGCTCTCTTATTGATTTGATAAGTCAAAATCAAACCCCTAGGTGTCTTGCAGCTATGCTTGTTCCTCAGGACACACTTCATGGTCTACGATCAGCTGATAAATCCTTTCTGAATTTGCCGAGGTGCCACACTAGGGAAGGAACTGCTGCATTTGAGCATGCGGCTCCACAGCTGTGGAATTCCCATCCCCTCAACATTAGACTTTCTATCTCCCACACATGCTTTAAGAGAAAATTGCACTCACATCTGCTGATTGCTGATACCTGTTCCTGCTTTCATCCTACCTAAGGACTGATGACTCTTGCCATACAATAGTATTTCCTCACTGCTATAAACCCTCTTACTGCCTTAGCCTGTCCTGGCTCCCTTTCCCTGCCCATATACAATCTTGCACTGAAGGCATCTCCCTTACATCTACATATACTCATATGATCTAATTTCATGACTTGCTCCCCTTTTTCCTCACTTACCAACCTTTTCCTTTATGACACCCCCTGCTCTCAATGGTTATTTCTTCCTTTTGTATTACCTGTTTTTGTTTTGTATACCTTGTTCTGTTTATATGATATGTCACCTGATAATTTATTGTCCAAGGTCCTCTCTATTTGTTGCATAGGTAGGCACCTATGAACTTATGAATGGTCTACTCTGTATGTCTCTGATATATTGTATCTACTTTAACTCATTGTATGTAAAGTGCTTTACTTTGTATGTTCCAATATATTGTATCCTCTTTAACTCATTGTATGTAAAGCACTTATAAATTGTTATCCTATTAAGCTTCTGCATTTCTGTGCTCTCCTGGGTCGTGCCTGACTATAGTAATTTTATGGCTAGTGCACTTACCCAGTTAACAAAAGCTAAATAAATAAAAATAATTAAATAAGTACTAAGTCTGGAGATCTCCTGTTTCTTCACAACATTTTGAAACAACCAAACCTGATGCAACAATGTGGATTACACTATACCACAAGGAAACTAGTTCCCAGACTACACATCAAACAGTTAATTGTTCCAAAAGCAAATACTAATAAAAGACTACACTTTTTTACAATTAGGGCCCCCAGAATATGGAATAAATTACCCAATGACCTTGTCAATACTACCAATTTTGAGACATTTAAAACCAAATTAGATTCATGGTTAGAAACTGTTAGCAAACAATGATCCACAATATTGTGGGAGATAATCTCGATGGGCACCATGCCTTCTTGTATCTCACCTAACCAAGTAATACCAAGTAAAGTCATTTTAGTTGCCTCCTCTAGGATTTGGATTTACTTTATCAATGGCCATGACTTGGAAACTGTGGGTAGAGCCATCTATGTTTTTTAAAATGTGATTTGCAGTAGCATAAGTCACATCTCCTTTTTCAATGGCTCTTAAATGTTCGCCCACCCTTGTTTTAAAATTTCTAGTTGTTTTCCCAACATAAAATGCACCTACAACTGCAGGTTGCTAAATAAAAATACTCCACTGGTGTCACAGGTGATTAGTTGTATAACATCAAATTCTTTCTCTAAATTGATATTACTGAATTATTTTCCATTTTGTATATGTTTACTATTTCTACATTGTTTACATTGGTGATAACCTTGGGCACCTTGAGCGAACCAGGTGTTCCTTTGGGGTTCCTAGTAGTGACTGTGGACCTACATGTCTCCTAAAGAGGTAGACCTTCTGTAAGCCATCCTTGGGGACTGGTCTGTCAAATCTTTCAAACCAGGGTCACTCTGTAGAACATGCCAGTGTATACTGGCCTGGTAGCACTGTAGGTTGAGTTGATCATTGCTACACCTTGCACCATATCGGTGACCCGGGTTTGGGAAAGAACCCTGGCCACCGGGGTCAGCGGGGGAGAGAGGATCAAGCTTCCAGAGGACTTCTCTCCTCTCTTGGGGGGAGGAGACTAGTGATCCTGCTCATTGACTGCCCTCTGACAGTGGCTGGAGGGTAGTATGGGTTGAGAGGCTTGACCCAATGTCCTCACATCAGAAGGGGGGAAGGGACAGGCAAAAATGGAGGAAAATGAGCCTTGCAGGCTCGATGATGATCTGCTGCTCCCAGAGGGCCATCCCCAGATTCTGGATTGGGTTTCCAGGAGGTGGGAGAAGCCAGCATCCTCCTCCTGGCCCCGCTGTGAGGGGGTCAATCCATGGGAGAACTACCGGGGACAGCAAGTATGGGAGCAGCGGGACTGGAGACAGACTCCCTCTGTCAGGAAGGCCAAAGCTGCCTGCTAGGGCTCTGGAGGATAAAGAGATAATAGAAAAAAAAAAAGAATATGCCAGTGTTTCTGTAAAATCTTTTCTAAAGCTGATGCCTGTGTGGAAAATATAGTTACAAAATGTAATCTTGTATTCTCATCATCTGCCTTTGGGTGTTGTTCTAACAGTGAATGTCTGTCCATCCTAATTACTGATTCTCTTGCAGTGTGAATATCCTTGTTACTATAACCTCTTTCTTTCAATCTGTCACTGAGAGCCACTGCACCTTGTTCAAAAAATGCTTCTGTACTGCAGTTGCATTTAATATGCATAAATTGACCTTTAGGAATGTTTTTAACTACATTTTGGGGATTGCAGCTCTAAACTAGCAATAAAGTATTTCCAGCTATTTCTTTTCTGTATATATTAATATAAATTGTAACTTCAGGACCTGTATACAAAGTTGTACCTGTGAAATTGATGGAATTTCCCCCCATGTTCAGGATGTGAGAACCTCAGATGTGCATTGGTGCTGTGTAGAAAATCAATAAACTGCAACAATTCAGTGTGGTTACCATCCCATAGCATGATTACATCATCAATAAACCTTCTAAAACTTTGATTTTATTAAAGAATTAATCCACAATTTGCTTCAAAGTGTATTTCTCCTTCCACACTCAACAAATAAATTTGCAATAGAAGGGGCACAAGTGGTCCCCATTGCTGTTCCTTTAATTTGAAGAAATACATATTTGTTAAATGTAAAAATATTCTAGGTTAGAACAAATTCAGGAAGTTTATTAAAAAAGTCAGTGGAAGGGAGTTCCTTAGGACAATGATTATTTAAAAAGAGAGCTGCAGTGTCCAAAGCACCCTCATGAGGTTTGTTTGTGTACAGTCTCAATATCCAGTGTCACAAAGCTGGTGCTAGAACATGCAGTTACCAGACAAGGTGCACAGGGCCTCAGACAACCCCAAACAACCCCAGCAATTGTGCCCAGTGATCCATTATACACATATGTAATTCTGGCACCATTATACCAAGGGTTACTACCTCTGCTTTGCTGGCCATTAACAAGGTTGAGGAGCCTGGGTTCCTACTGTAACTTCAAACTGGCTCTTTCCCAAGATAATAACATTGTGCAGTGCCTCCACTCAGAGTATACTTACATGGGCTAGCTTAAACCTGGCACAATCCTCTGGGATGCTGTACCCACCCACAAAACCATACTGCCAACCCAAGCAGGACCCAATAAGCATTTTCCCCACATTTTCAAACATTATTGCAACTATTGACTGGCTACTAATAATATGCTCACAAGACAGGATTATGCAAACAATAACAACAACAGTTTATTTACAGGAGAAGGGCTAGAAAGGATGAATCAGAATTGAGGTTAAGCTATTTACAATTATAAATTGGATTGATTGGTTTGGTTTAAACTCAGAATAATAATTTTCCATTTTATGTTCAAACAGTAATCATTTGGTATTTGAATGTAAACAGCAAACACATGGGCCACCCACCAACCTCTGATGTAGTCAGCTCCCTGACTAACTAGCTAGTTGCATTTGATTGCAGAAACATATTTACATATGCTCACACCAAATACCAGTTCCCGGTCCAGACAGGGACCCCTCAATCCCGTCCTTCAATCGGGGTACCGAGTACTAGAGTCACTAAGTTGGAGGCCTGGTTAAGTTGCAGCTGGTTGGCTGGCATGAAGCAGGTTGGGGCCCTTAAAGGAAAATTAGGCTAGCATACTTTATTCTTTGCCTTTCTCTATTATCTCTACCATTTGCAGAAACCAGTTTCTTCCCTTGCTGTATTAGCTGGGGCTTAGATTGAGAGAACACTTTAAACTATTTACAGTTCCTTTGAGATGAAGTCAGAGCATGGGCCCTGTGTACTTACAGATTAGAAGTCATCATTGGTGAGACATATTCTGAACAAAGCAGAATTAGGTACTTTCAGTAGGTGGGCTCTGTCTCCGGAGGTTAAGATGCAGGCAAAGGTTAACAACCAGCACACCAAAATTGATTGCATGGATCTCATAGGTTTTGCAGATAGAAACACACTTTAACTTCTGTTGGCAGTGCCCCTCTTCTGGGCTGAAATCACTGTCTGGAAGACCAGGCTGGGACTGGGGCTGGCACACCTCAGACCCTCCATGTCTGGCTATACTCCTTTGGGGGAGGTGCATATGGCAGTGCCAAGGTGGCACACTGCCAGGCTGTGTCCCAAACCCAATCCATGGTGGATATGTTGCATTCAGCACATTTATCATATCAGTACATTTATACATTTTGTTTTTCAGACCTTCAGCTATGGGCTGCTGTGGCTGCCAAGACCCTTAAGCTTTCAGATTCAGACTTTCATTAGGCTGGGTGCTTTCTCCCTAAGGCTAGGGCAACCCGAATGCAAGACAACTTACTAGCTTAGCTGCAGCTTTTATTCAATACCTGACAAAACTTGAGACTTGGCTTGTTACCATTTGAGACAACTTAAGATATGAAACAGAGCTTGAGGCTTTGTCCTCTACCCTTTAGTAGGTTTTACTTGGTTGCAACACAGAAACTGTAAATCTTCTACACTTGAGACACTTTATGTTTTGGCAAAACTGTTCTCTGTAGCTGTCTAGGCTTGAAACAGTTCACTTGGTAACAACACAATTCTCTGTACCTCTCTTATGCTCACAACACTTCACTTGGTAGTGCAGACAATTACTGATGCTTCTCTCAAGCTAAGTTCACACAAACCTAGTCCCCTGTGGCATTTGCTGGCATTTGCTGTTCCCATCTGGACAGTTACTGGAACTTACAGGCAAAGTCAGAAAGAGTCATGCACTCTGGGTACTCCCCTTCCAGTGCTGTAGTCACTAATGAAATCAGACACATTTATATACTCAAACCAGACCCTTTCCTGGTTTCCAGTCCTGTAGTCACTAATGAAATCAGACACATTTGTATACTCAGACCAGACCCTTTCCTGGTTTCCAGTCCTGTAGTCACTAATGAAATCAGACACATTTATATACTCAAACCAGACCCTTTCCTGGTTACTTGGCAAATGTCCACTCTTTCTATGCTTTTGATTAAACACTGGGTGTAGACAGAGAGTCACTAATCATTAATCTCTTGGCTTAACAACCCCTCAAAGATTTCTCACACTTGCACTTGTCAGAAGCAGTTTACTCACTCAGATCATTTACAGAAATGGTTTTCTTTTCTCTGAGGTGACAGGCTTTCTTCAGCACTCTTATTGCTGAGGTAGAATGCGCATGCAGCTCTCACACAGCTAAAGTTTCAGGTTCACCCACATTTTCCCAAAATGTGGAAAGGCACTGGCCAGCCCTGGAGGACAATCTCTGGCAAGACCCAGGCTAGGGACTTCTGGTTCTGGCAGCTGCATGTCTCTTTGGCAGAAGAAAAGCTCCCTCCCCGTGGAGGGGCTCACACTGAATTACTAGGCATATTTTGTTTAGCTGGGGGGGTCTGAGCCCCCACTCTTGTTGGCGCTACTGCTCTAATCCGAGCTCAGACTAGAAAACACTGTCATTTATGGAGTTCTTCTGTGGCTCCCCATTGGCTGAAGCTACTTCCTGCTCCCACAGTAATTGGCTGAATCTACTTTTCAGCCCAAAAATTATTCATTAACCTCATTCACTGCACAATAGACTCCCTGTTTTGGTACCTGCATTTGGTCCCTACAGTTTCCCCATAAGCACTAGGCCAAGTCCCAAGAGTCTCTTGTACTGTCCCAATGATCCTTGCACAGAAATCCTGTTTTTCTGATTGACTGCTGCTGCACTAAAGTAGCTGCTAAATACACAGACCCATTCAAGTCTAAACACAGTCCCATGAATAAAGTTCTGGCGCAGTCAGGCTATTTATTTGTTTACTTCCTTGCTTGCTTGCCTCATGGTTCTGTAGTCTCTTTAGTGCCCTCTTAGATACTGCCGAGCTTAAACAATTTATTTCAGTCCATAGCCTGTCGCTGCTGCTGCAATCAAGTGCCCCCAGGCAGCAGGCAGGCTTTTATCTGAGTCCCACTGTTCAATATCCTGGTGCAGCCAGTATATACTTTTATTTTACTCATTCCCCCTTTTCTTTTCAGACCCTTTAGTGTCCATGGCAGCTGCTGAATTTCATTTATAATTATTTAAATTTTTGCCCCAGCAGCAAACTCCGATACTTGCAGCCTCCAAACACACAGACCCGCTCATGAATATTAATGACCCACTTATTAATGTTCATGAACCATGCCAAAACCTCTAGCGCATGGTGCTCTTTATTTATTTAATTTGTGGCTCTCGCCAGTCCAACCTAAACAACTGGCTTCTGGGCTGCATTTCAAGGGGACCGTGATCACCAGAGGAGCCACCAGACTTACCGCAAGTGCCGCCAGAAAAGAAGAGGCGTTCTTTGCTGTGCACATGGCCACCAGCCTACCCAGAATGCTGGTGTACGTGATCCTGCTTCGCGAGCCCTGACAGGACCAAAATGACACCTGAACAAGGCACATATTTGAACTTGGTCAAGGTGGTGAAATGTGGGCAACATTTGGGGGACTCCACAGGCATCGGGAGTCACTCTAAGAAACAGCGGGAGTGAACGGGAGAAAACCAGGCAATGATGTAAGCTCCCATTTTGGGGGGGCATTACACATAGACAGCATTGCAGAGGGGAATCAATGCTTTGTAAATTAGTAGTGAGGTATACTGTGTCTACTGCTGAGCGTGATAAAGCTTGTGAAAGGAAACATGCATCAGTATTCTTCAGTTTGGGTGCAGTGCAGTTAATGAAATATGTATGGAAAGGAATATTCCATTTGTAACAAGCCTTGTCCAGCAGCCTCTTGAAAGCCAAATTCACCATACAGGGGAGCAATTCTGCAGTGGCAGCATTTAGTTCCCTGGACACTGGGAAATGCTGAGTCACTTTGTGAAATGTCAATGACTGCACTATTACTGGCTGATTAAATACTTTTTTTCTGAGCAGAACGGTTTCTCGCCTACATTTCCATTAGAGGTATGTGACCAGTACTATCACCCAAAGGTGACCCAGTTTGAGAAAAAACAAGAAACACTCTGTTTTTCTTTTTGTATTTCTTAGCAGAGTAGGAGAATGGTACTGCAGTCAGAGCATGTAGTGTCCCTTAATCGAAGTGTTTGGACCAGCTGCTGAGGTCTGCATTTTTAAAAGTAATAGAAAACATGGGCCAGAGTGTAGCAGAGAACACCACTGTGGGACTGCACATGTGGAATTAAGACAGCAAAGGAAAGACTAGAAGCCAGGATAGCAATATAATGTGGTGACAGCACCAAATCATTCTTCCAGTAGTTAATAGCAGGATAGAAGCACTATGTAGACATTCATCTGCCTTAAACAGGAAAGCCTCAGAAAATATAGCAATACAGGTTATAGTACCTGTATTAGAATGTGGTAGTGTTGTGTATAGCAGTGCAACTAAACAACTTTTAGACTGGCTAGAGAGGACCTACAACAAACAGAGCAACACACAGAGCAGGGGAACGTGGAGCAAGAGGGAGTGGAAAAGTACAACAAGTCATAGAATGGGAAGATCTGTAGGTTAGAATCTGGTGGGGGCAGGGGGGTTGATGGGGTCATCACAGATCCCACAACAGTAAGGGCTAGAGAGGCCCAAAAAGGTGGAAAAGGGGGAAGAGGAGGGTATTAGAAGAGGGCCAGAGAGAGGAGGAAACATTAGTGGAGGGGAGGTGGAGGGGCAGGGGAAAGAGCACAGTAGGGATGCAGGGGGTAGAGTGCAGCTGGAGGTGAAGTCGGGGGGGAATGGAGAAAGGAAGGGGAAGGGAAAAAGAGTGGAGGACACTGAGGGACTGGGGTCTGAAGTAGGGCAAAATAGAGGCCAGGCAGGCTATGGGGGAAAGGGTAGTTATAATGGGGGATTCAATGCTCAGGGGAGTGAGATGGGGAGGTAAGGAAGCATGAAAAAGCCGGGTCTGGGTGGAAAGTATGCCAGGCATGACAGGAGGGAGGGTTGGACAATTCATTCAGAAATGTGTGTGGGGGGCAAACCTCATATTGTGGTGCATTTAGGTACAAATGATCTAGAGGGCAGTACAGTTAAGGAAGTGCAGGGGAGGTTCAGGGAGGTAGGAAGAAGATATTATCAGAAGGGAAGATTGGTGGTATTCCCGGAGGCACTCCTGGTACATAAGGCAAGCACTGCTAGGAAGTTAAGAACAGAGAAGTTCAACCGGTGGCTGGGGGGGGTGCACAAAAGTGGGGTATGGGTTAGTAGGGGAATGAGGAGAGACATGGAACGATAAGGGGCTCTATGCTAGGAATAGGTTGCATCTCAGCAGTGAGGGAATGGGGACTTTGAAGCTGGGGTTGGAGAGGTACATTAAAACTAAAATAACTTTAAACTGAGCAGAGAGGGGCAGAGGAGGACTACAATAATGAGTCAGCTAGCAGGGGAGAATGGAAGACCTCAATGCCCCCCCCAGACAGAGAGGAGGGGAGGGAAGGGAGAGGAATCTTCCAAGGAATAACAGTAGGGGGAAGGGAAGGGGAGAGGAGAGGCAAGGCACAAGGTGGACTATTGTATCCTTGATTGCAAGGAGCTTGGCAAACAAGGTAGGGGAATTCCAGATGATGATGGCGGAAGGGGAGGTAGATATTGCTGCCATCTCAGAAACCTAGGCCACCCAATATGATGATTGGGATCTCACGATCCCTGCTTACAAGGTGTACAGCAAAGACTGGGAGGGGCAAAGAAGAGGTGGGGTGGCTACATTAGTGATGGGCTACTGTGTGCCAGGCAGGAGGGGGAAGGGGGAGGCCAGAAGCCCTATGGGTTCTGCTCAAAAGATCTAAAGGCAAGAGGATTAGGGTAGTGGTGGTGTACAAGCCACCCTCACAGAATGAGGAGGTTGACAGGGAGCTTGGGGAGCAAATCAGAAGGGTCAATGGCAAAGGGTGTACGGGTATAGTGGGAGACTTCAGCCTTCCTGTGATTGACTGGCAGACTGTGACTACCACAAACGCCAGGGAACAGGTACCGATTGAGGCTATCTAGTACAGTTATCTAGAGCAAGGAGTGACATAGCCTACCAGGGAGGGGAATATACTGGATATTATATTAATAAATGGAGACCAAGTCCAGGATATGGTAGTACAGAACCCACTAGCAGGAAGTGACCGCCGCTCAGTGTAGCTCTTCCTCAACACAGGGAAGGAGTCGGCTAAGACCAGGACGAGAGTTGCTGACTTCAGGAGGGTGGATTTTGCCAGGATGGGAGACATCCTAGAGGTGCATCTTGCTAGATTCAGCCTAGGGATGGATTCT
This sequence comes from Neoceratodus forsteri, assembly GCA_016271365.2. NCBI lineage: Eukaryota > Metazoa > Chordata > Ceratodontiformes > Ceratodontidae > Neoceratodus > Neoceratodus forsteri. The sequence continues at coordinate 21,910,862 of JADMNL010000035.1, read as the reverse complement.
GAACAGAAGTGGTCAGTCATAAGGATGGGTCTGAATGACGCCACAGACATCTGTGCTAAGTCTCAGAGTAAGCAGTCCAGATCAAAAAAGCCTAGCTGGCTCAGGAAAGAAGTGGAGGAAAAGGTGAGGGATAAAAGAATGGCCTTCAACAGATTCAAAAAATCTGGCCAGTAGGAGGACAAGGAGGTATACTAGAAGGCATCTAGGGAGGTGAGTAGGGTAGTCAAGGCAGCCAAAGCAGCAAAGGAGCTTAAATTGGCTCAGGGAATCAGGTAGGGTGAGAAAGAGTTCTTCAAATACATAAGGGAGAAGAAGAGTTGTGGGGACGAGATTTTTAGAATAAAGAGAGAGATAGGGGATGGGCAGAAAAAGGGGAAAACCAGGAAGAGGCACTCAACAAGTACTGCTGCTTGGTGTTTATGAAAGAAAAGGATGGACCAATACCACAGGGGAAAGGAGGGAGGGGTGAGGGGTGGGCAGAGGTAACAGATAGGGTCATCCAGGAGGGTAGGGTTCTAAAAGGCTTTAAAGCTTTGCAGGTGGACAAGGCACCAGAACTGGACAGTGTACATCCTAGAGTCCAGAAGGAACTAGCTGAGATGTTGGCAGGCCCTCTGGCAGACCTGTTTAACACCTCCTTTGATACAGGGAATGTACCCAAGGACTGGAGGAGGATGGCTCACGTTGTGCCCCTCCACAAGAGTGAGCCCAAGGATGAACCAGACAATTACAGACTGGTAAGCTTGACTTCTATAGTGGACAAGTTGGTGGAGGCCTTTCTGAAGGAGAGGTTGATAACCTTTCTGGATAGGAATGGACTACAAGATGACAGACAGCATGGGTTTGTCTCAGGTAGATCATGCCAGACCAACCTGATTGATTTCTTTGATTTGTTTACTAGGGTGGTTGTTGAGGGACATGCTGTGGACATCCTGTATCTAGACTTCAGCAAAGCTTTTGACTCTGTGCCACATGGGAGGTTACTGGGCAATTGAGGGACCTGGGGGCAGGGGAGAAACTGGCGGTGTGGATTAGGAGCTGGCTGCAGGGCAGACAGCAGAGAGTAGTTGTGGGAAGGGACACATCCAAGCCAAGGCACTTGACCAGTGGGGTACCACAGGGTTCAGTGTTGGGCCCTGTGTTATTCAATGTCTTCATAGGGGACATTGCAGATGGGGTCAAGAGTAGGATCAGCCTGTTTGCCGATGACACAAACATTTGTGCAAAAGTGGACAGTGAGGAAGAGAGGCAGACACTCTGGGGGGATCTAGCTAGACTTGAACTATTGTCAATGGAGTGGCAGTTAGGGTTTAATGCTAAGAAGTGCAAGGTCATGCACTTCGGAGCCAGAAACCCCAAGACCAGCTACTGGCTGAGAGTAGTGCAGGTAGCAGTCTCAGAGGAGGAGATGGACCTTGGGGTACTAGTCACAGGGGACATGAAGGTATCTGTGCAGTGTAGGAGGTTGGCAGTGAGAACTAATCAGATGTTGAGGTGTATTGCCAGAGGTATCACCTCCAGGAAGGAGGAGGTCATTCTACCCTTGTATAGATCACTGGTGAGGCCACACTTGGAATACTGTGTGCAGTACTGGTGCCTGTACTTCAAGAAGGATGTGAAATTGCTGGAAGGGGTGCAGCATAGGGTGACGAAGATGATCATAGGGCTAGGGGAGATGCTGTATGAGGAAAGATTGAGGGACTTCAACTTGTACTCACTGGAGGATAGATGGGAGAGAGGAAATATGATCGAGACCTTTAAATACTTCAAGGGAAAAAACTTATCCAGGGAAGAAGGATCATTCCTTTCAAAGGGTGGGGAAGGATCATGAGGGGACACAGCCTGATGTTGGAAGGGGAAGGTTCAGGAGAGAGATGAGGAGGCATTATTTCACAGAGAGAGTGGTGGCTGGATGGTATGCACTGCCAGATGAGTTAATCGACCAGAGGACAGTGGACAGCTTTAAGTGGGGATGGGACAGAGTCAGGGGCAGGGCAGTACAGGCATGAATGAGATGGGGGAAAGGACCAGAAGGGGGATGAAGGTAAGGGAGTTGGTGGGGGAGGCAGCTGCAGCAGTATTATACTGCGAGCTGCACACCGGAGCAGACATGATAGACCTATGGGTCTTTTCTGCCAGCAATTTCATGTGTTCGTATGTTTGTATGTAAATTGGCATGATTTGTTTCAGGAAAGCCACTACAAACCCATCACTGTGAGCTTTATAAAGCCTCAAACTGGGACCCTCTCTCTGAAGGAAAGATAAACATAAAAAAAAGTCATGGTCTATCATGCCCTACAAAATTGTTAAAGGTTTCGTATCTGGCATAAATTTTAATGTTGTGGCAACAAATCCCAATAAGTATCAATTTAGAGACATCATTAGCAAGGGATACTTAGCACCAAGAATTCATACAAGGGTGGGTATCTTCACAGTTAATTACTGGATATCTAAGACCTGGAATCAATTTGTACCAGCACTGAGATCCCTAGACAAGTTAAAGCCTTTTCAGGATAATATTTCAAAGAACTGTACACACATTTATTATTTTTTGAATTTTACTTTTACTGAAGTTAATTATTTCCATTGTTGAGTGATTTTGATATAATTTATTGTTTTTTGTTTATAATATTTGGAAATGTATGTCTGTTTGATATTTCTTCTGCACTGTAACTGATGCTTTGTACACAGGACACCTATGTAAATAGGGCCTTCAGTCAGTCCTAACAGTTCTATCCTGTATGATAATAAATCTTTTTTTTTTTTTGCAATTAACATTTTATTGAACATTTTAATACATCCACTTGCGGAGACAAGATAGAAGTAGCAAATACAGCACAAGTAGGGTCAAACATAGGACAATAAGTACAATCTAAAAGTACAAACAAAAACAGCCTCCATAAGCCCCCACCCCAGACCCACCCCACCCAACCCCCACCCACCCACACAAGGCACTGCAATTAGAAATCACCTGAGAAAAGATGAAACATCACTACCATAGGTTTCTTATGAATAAGCTATAACTAATGGAGACCAGATTTTCTCAAAAGGGGTAACAAATTATTCAAGATGGCAATCATCCTCTCGGTCCTAAGGCTCAAAAGAAATTCCACCAACCATTCGGAATAGGTAATTAGGCAGGGTCTTTCCAGTGCTTCAACACTACTTTTAACGATACAAGAGATCATAGATATATAAAATTTCCTCTGTTTAACCGCATAAGCCCAACATATCTCCTAATAGACATATTTCCGGGGTAAACAGATACTCTAATCCCAGTAATGGATCCGCTTTACTTTTGATCTCATTCCACAAAGGGGTGATTTTGGGACAGTGCCAAAAAATATGGAGAAGGTCACCCCCCTCCCTGCCACATCTGTAACACTGAGAACTCTGTACTAACTTTAGATCCTGTAACTTCTGAGGCGTATAATAAATATTGTGCAATATCTTGAACTGCACCAATCTGAGATGATCTTGTCGGATCAATTTGTGGCAATTCTGCCAAATCCGTGCCCAGTCCCAGGTTATATTGGGGAATACTTTGGCCCAATATGAACTAGGTGCTAGGCTATCCCTAAAGGCCCAATTGAACAGTACTAAATAGATCTTAGAAATAGCCTGTGGAGCTCCGGCTAATACTCTAAGGTCCTCCCAGAATGAGATGCAGGGTGAATAAACTGGATTACTTCCAATTTTCTGAACCAGTGAGTGGCGTAGTTGATATACTTTAAAAATGTCCCTATGAGTCAAATCGAACTTCGCCATAATCTCCGCCACTGAGATTATACCACCATCTGTGTTTACAAAATCTTTCAGGGAGCATTCAGCTAAGAAGGGTAACCAATTCTGTTTAATAGTCCGATGTCCTATCTGCCATTGCGGGTTCCCCCAAACAGGCTGCCCCATGTCCCACATTTGTTCATACTTCAAAAAATTACATAGTTGATTATGTATTCTAAGAGAAAGTCCAATGGGAGACTTTTTCAGTAAAGAAGGGAGCAAACGATTGGGTACATAGGGTAAAGCCTTGGGATTAATGCCTATGCTCTTAATAAAGCTAAATTCCAAATTAACCCATAATGGAATGTATCCAATACTTGTGATACTGTCTTCACAGTGCAACCATCTCCCATATTTATTTAAATGCGCTGCCCAAAAAAATAAAGCGCAAAGTGAGGCATTCTCAGACCACCGAGATTTTTTGGGGCCGCCAACTTAAGATACGACATCCTGGCCTTTTTAGATCCCCAGACGAAATCAGCCAATTCCCCATGAAGTTTCTTAAACCAAAAATGGGGGAATCCAAATATTTAACATAGATAAAGGATAGAAAAGCCTGGGGAATATATTTATTTTTACAATATTTATTCTTCCCCATAAGGACAATGGTAGCTGTGTCCATCTTTTGAGGTCTAATTTGATTGTGTGGGCTAAGGATTCTAAGTTCAGTTGACGCAGTCTATCCTGACTGCTTGCCAAGAAGAGGCCTAAATATCTGAGAGATTTAGAATCCCATCCTAAACCTAATCCTACGACATCCGGCTTAAATACTCTATTATTCAGAGGATAAACAACAGTTTTGTCCTGATTCAATTTATAATTAGTTAGCGCACTAAAGTTCTGTATAAGTTTTAATAGATAGGGAATAGACCTATCGGGTTTCGATACATAGATTAATAAATTGTCGGCATAGGCCGTAACCTTAATTGTGTGTCCCCTTACGTTAATACCCAAAATTTCAGGGGATGATACTATACTCCTTATAAGGGCTCCATATATAAATTGAATAATAGGGGTGAAAGGGACATCCTTGTCTCGCATCAGCCTGTAACTTGAAAGGTGCAGAGATGGCCCCTGCACACAACCCTAGTCGAAGGGTATGTGTACAGTGCCCTAATCCAGGCCACAAATTCTCTGGGAAACCAAATCTACCCATTACCTCAAGAGATAGGCCCAATGGACCCTAGTCAAGGCTTTCGCCCAAGGAGACTAACGCCATGGTGAAGTTCGGACCCTCGGAGGCCGAGAAAACATGCGCTAATGTTCTAAAATGATCCAAAGGGGATCTACCTCTCATAAAGCCTACTTGTTCTGCTCCAATCAGCTTCAGAATTACCTGGCTAATGTGATCGGCCAGTATCTTGGCCAGAATCTTTATGTCGTAATTCAACAACGAGATTGGTCTGTAACTGGCCGGTCTTTCAGGCGGCTTATTAGGTTTGGGGATGAGCACAATGAGCGCTTTGGCAAGGGAGTGTTCTACTTCTTTACCCGATAAAATGTATTGGAAAAGATTGAGTAATATCGGGGACAGCTGGGCGGCAAATGTTTTATAAAAATTGGGTAAGAACCCATCTGGCCCGGGCGTTTTGTCAGGTGTAAGGCCCTTAATGGCCAGTTCTACATCCCCCTGCGTAATCTCTGCATTGAGCAATGCTCGGTCCGATTCGCTGAGGGTAGGGAGGGGTAGTTTCTCCAGGAATGACGAGATCTCCACCTCAGCCGGGGGTGACTGCATGCCCGCATAAAGGGATTTAAAGTAATTTTGAAAAATATGGGCCATATCTTCCAGGGTAGTTTTGATAGTAACATCCCCTTCTGAGAAAATTCCTTCGATTAAACGGGAAGCTTCGAATTGGGTAATTCGTCTGGCCAGCGCTCTACCCAACTTTTCACCTTGATCCACGAATTTTGCTTTAGTTTTGATAATAGCCAGTTCGGCCTGCTCCCCCAGTATTTTAAGATATGCATCTTTTGCCTTCACTAAACTTAATTTCACCTCCTCAGTGGGGGTACTGAGAAGCCTATGTTCTAAAGACCTAATCTGATTTAACAACCCCGCCATAACGTCTTCTCTTTCTTTCTTTCTTTGCACTGCCTGGCTGATCAATAAGCTTCTCAAGTATGCTTTAAATGCTCCCCAAAGAATATCTGGGCGAACCTCATCTTTCTGGTTAAAAAGGAAAAACTCCATAATTTGTGCTGACAAATATTTAGTTATTTTGGGAATCCTCAATATTTGATTATTTATCTTCCATCTATTACTTTTTCGGATTAGGGAAGGAAAAAAGACTATAAGGTCTACAGCCGAGTGGTCTGAGAGGGGAGCAGCTACAATTGCTGAGCTGAGAATCCCCGGGAGCAAGGTATGACAAAAGGATATAGTCCAACCGAGAACCCGATCCATGAGTTGGGGAGACAAATGTGTAGCTCCTCTCCTCTGGATGGAGAACCTCCAAACATCTGCTAAGCCCAACTGGTCGACCAATTCTCCAAAAGCTCGAGAAGCAGGAGTAGGATGTGCTTGGTCCTAGAAGCTCTATCTAGAGACGGGTCTAGCACCGTATTGAAATCACCACCTAATATCATGGGAAGATGACTGAATGGTTGTAAGACCCTTAATAATTCAACCAAAAAGTCATGAGAATCCATGTTAGGACCGTAAACTGCCCCGATCAACATAACCGTATTTCAGCAGTTTACCTTGCACTAGAATGTACTCCCTCATTATCCTGGATAACCTTAAGGGGAATAAATGCAATGATCTGTGGAATAATAACGTGACCCTCTGCTCTGTGTGTTACCCTGGGACAGAAAATCTTCCCTATCTGAAGTCTCTGCATAACATTGCCTTCCTCTTGTTAACAAATGAGTTTCTTGCAAAATACAACTTTGGCCTTCAATGCATCAATGTACTTCAATATCTTAAATTGCTTAGTTTTATTTCTCGCCTTTAACGCTCAACGAAGAAATTTTATAGCAACATCCGTCCCCATTTCAGTTTCAACCCTATAACGCCTTGTGATCGATACTCAACCAGTCCAAAATCATATATTTGCAGGCCTTGTGTGCCCCAACACAAAAATTCAGAGTCCCTCCAAACAATACCTCCACCAATACCCAACCCCCAAACCATTTCTTTGGTCCACTATAAACAACCAATCTTAACCGTCCTCCCCAATCCACCCTCCCCTTCTGCAGACTACATAACGCCCATGATACTAGTCCACTAGGCTCGCTTAACAAACCGCTCCTCGCCCCCAAAATTAATGAAAAGAAAGGAACCCCTTCCCATCCTAAAACTAGAAGTATGATAAAACATTATTGAACTAAGCAGCATACACCAGTGCTTAGGCCGGGCTTTAAATCCTTAACTCACTACCACATTATGAATGTACTACTAGGTAGTGGAGAACTAAATGTCTTACCCTCGAACAAAACCAGAAAATCCTACCTAGGCAATATACGCCTCCGAGTGTGTCCCTCCACCTTTAGTAAAATACTATAATAGTACAGCCCCATACCTCATAGAAACTTTGAAACCAGCAACAGATTAATGGGGAACGGCTCAACCATGCTGGACAACCCCCCTATCATCCCTCCCCAGGGTGATCTACAACTCTGGCAATAGAACTTGACTGACAACTCTACCCTCCTGAGGAAAAAAAAAAAAGCCAATGAAATGTCCAAATCCGGCGGCTCAATAAACAGAACAGTAGATGTTCCCCTATATCCTGGGGATCGATCCTCGGCAATCCAGATATTCACAGCTTTGAATAAAACTGTCTAACTTCCAGTATCGAATCCCGACCCGTAAGATTTTGTAAATGAGACCAGGAATAATTCTCAATATCTTGGGGGGAGAACCCCCCACCAACTAGTACACCGGAACTTGAAACTGAACTATATAGCATCCAACTGTCCCCAGACAAAGAAATATGAATCGGAGTAAGAACAGTCCATTTCAAGGATCCTTGAACAAGGCTGGGAAAAGCTCACGGAGGGCAGGGTCGGCCAACTCATGTGATTCAAAAGTTTTCCAGTCATTGTTGACACAGACTTGAAGTCTTGCTGGATATCCCATTCAAAATTTAATTCCGGCTGCAATCAATTTTTTAACCAGTGGATGAAATGCTGCACGCTTCTGCCGGACGGACAGTGGCAAGTCTTGCACCACTCTAATTTCAGTTCCCTCCCAAAATATGTCCTTAGTTTCTCTAACTTTATCAATCAGCAGCTGCCTCTCTTGATAGTTTAGAAATTAAAAAATAAATGCTCTTGGGGCGATCCGGATGGCACTGGACGAGGGCCCTGTGAGCTCTTTTCAATCACGACGTAGCACCAAATTGTGAGGGCCCCTTAATTATTTCTGTAAACTTTGAGCAATTTAATAGGCTCCATACCTTCTGTTTTCTGGTAGACCAATAATAACAACATTATTGCGTTTATTACGGCTTCCAAATCTTCCACTTTTAGCTCCAACTTCTGAATTCTGTGGGCCATCCTGTTAACAGTGGAGTCCAGCCTGCCAGTATGCCCTTCCAGCAGTGTAATTCTTGCCTCCCCATCTGATGCCCTACGCGATAGGTCTTCTATGGCCACTCGAGATATTTTATACTGCCAGAAGGTCTGGACCGCTTCTCTTAGCGGTCTAATTTCCTCGAGAAACCGCAAGAGAGAGAGAGGCTCTTCCGAAATGGGGGACTCCCCAGCCCCCTTGGAGGATGACGAGGCCGCAGCTTTCGTTTTCTTTGCGGCCTTTTCTGGAGTGGCCTGAGGAGTGTGCCGCTGAGGAGGTTTTCTCATTTCGACCTCCATACGTCATTGCAATGCGCACACCTTGCAGGATTACAAACAGTCCGTCGCCAAATGGATTGGAAGGAGTCAGGAAAAACGTTAAAAAAGAACGGCAGAACGGAGCTTTCCGCAGACGCAGCTAGTCTGTGTCCCGCATCACGTGACTCCTCGATAATAAATCATTTTACTACTACTGCTAGTACATAAATGGAAGGAGGAAGTCGAAAGAAGGGATTTATCTCTTGTAAACAGGGGTTGGGATTAAGAACCTGTATGAGAACCATAGTCAATGGCTAAGATGCTAAATAAATTCTTCAATTAAGTTTTCACTCAAGAGCCCTTGGTGGGGAGAAGAGGCTTACTGGGAAGGCCTAGAACATCAGGGGTAGTCACAATGCAGTCATCTAACATTACACATGCCCTGTTATCTGACTACTTGGCAAAGACCAAGCAAGATAAGCCCCAAGGGGTGAATGGGATATACCTCAAGATCACAGTGGAGCTAATACAACAACTGGCAGTGCCACTTACAATACATTTTTAGGAGTCTGTCCATACAGGTGTGGTGCTAGAGTATTGGAAAGTGTCCAGTGTAGTCTCTATTTTCAAGATGGGGCCATGGTCAAATCCAGATAGCTACTGACTGGTTGGCCTGATATCCAAACTGGGTGAATGCCTGGACACCATTGCCAAGGACAAAATAAATAAGCACTTGGCTGAGGCCAAAGTTCTTGCCCCTCTTTCAGCATGCTTTGTTTTGGGGGGGACATATTATGCCAAACTAAGCTTATCAACTTCTTTGAAGGGGTGACCATGAAGGTGGGTAGGGGCAGGGCTGTGGATGTTGTCTATGTGGATGTAAGCAAGGCCTTTAATATTATACTACGTGACAAGCTGGGCAAAGTAAACTAGTGTGGTATGCAGAGGATAATCACAACTGGAGGTGAGCAAGCCTGTGTAGTGCCCCTCCCCGGTGTCAGACCAACAACAGAAAGGGGTAGAAGGGGATAGTTATATATGTTAACACTAAACTCCATGCCACTGAACTCCTTGCAGTCTCAAAAGCTAGGGAATAAGAATGTCTAGGTATTAAACTCTATCTCTCTGCCCTGGTGTGAGGCACTCAACATTATTGGCTGCTATAGACTGCCAGCAGGCGGGCATAGAACTGTTATCAACTCTCAAAAACCTAATCAAAACATAACCCAATGAATAAGTTATCCTTGGTGACCTGAATATGGGCTGGCATACATCCAGAGCGAATGCCCTAAAAGATCTGTGCGATGAGCTGGGTATCTCACAGCTTATCTCTGAACTAACCAAAATTAATGTAAAAAGTAATGATAAAAGCTCTATATTCAACTTGATACTGACAAACAGACCACATAAAATCTCACATTCAGCCATCTTTCATAATGATTTAAGCGATCATAATATAGTTGTCTGTGCAAGAAGCGTGGAAAACACCTCTCTTGCTCCAGATTTATCACTAAGCGTAGCTTCTGCAAATTCAAACTTGATAAATACCTTACTGATCTGAGGAATACAAACTGGCAAGACTTGTACCCAGCCTTGGTAGACGAAACTGTTGACATCCTCAATACAAACCTTACAACCCTAGCAAATAGACATGCCCCACTCATAAAATGTGAGGTCAAACCCTTTTAATGGGTTTTACCCCACATGGTCTGATGACAGTGCTGGATCTATTGGGCCTGATGTCTGTGTGCTAGGAGCAGGGGGAATTGGTTTTAACCTATAATAGGGTGATTACCAAGACCCTCGACTCTATCGCACCTATCTGTATTTGACCCCTCACCTCACACCAGAGGACCCCTTGGTTTGATGGGACTCTCCGAGAGATGAGGAGGAGGGATTGAAGGTTAGAATGGCGCTAGTGGAAGTCCAATTTGGGGGAGGACAAACTTATATTGATGGCCCATTACCAGGAGTATCAATTAGCAATCTCCTGTAAGAAGCAGAGTTCTTGTCCAAGGAGATTGCTGCAGCAATAAACAAACTGGCTCAGCTCTTCTGTACCTTGGACAGGCTCTGTAATCCTGCCTGTCTTCAGTCTGGGGGAGCCTTTTTGCAGTCAAGATGTGATGAGTTTGCTCTGTTTTTTGCTGATAAGATTTCCTCCATCAGATCTAAATCAAATCAGCACCCTTGAATGGGCATTGCGGTGAAGGGCATGATGTTGCAGGCACTCAGTTTGCCTGGTCCGACTTTGACCAGATTGCTGAAGTAGATGTCATGAGGGTCATCTGGGAGTTATGACTAACATACTGTAGTTTGGAGTAGAGACCCACGCTCTTCCTTGTGGGGTGTGTTGATGCCACCGGCCCTGTCCTAGCCAAGATAGCCCGATGTTCTCTGGTGTCGGAGGGTTTTCTGGAGCTCCTGAAGGAGGTGGTTGTAAGGCCCCCTCCTTAAAAAACCTTCACTAGATGTGGACTGTCTGGCAAACTACAGACCTGTCTCTAACCTTCCCTTTGTGGGGAAGGTTATTGAGAAGGTGGTGGCTGTTCAACTGGAGACCCATTTAACAGCCCACAACATCTATGAGCTCCTCCAGTCAGGATTTAGGAAAAGGCATAATACCGAGACTGCCCTGATTCCAGTGTTGAATGATCTCCTGGTGGCAAGGTATAAGGGGTGATATTCCATTCTTGTTCTCCTTGATCTCTAGGCAGCATTTGACAATGTGGACCATGGGGTGCTGATGGAGCATCTGCAAGTATGTTGAGGACTGATGAGTACAGTCCACAATTGGTTCAGATCTTATCTCACTGGCAGGTCACAGCATGTGGTGCCTGGGGTTTATTCATCAGATCCCATGCCCCTGTTGTGCGGGGTCCTGCAGGGCTCCATTTTGTCTCCATGTTGTTCATGGTGTACATGCTACCGCTTGGGGACATTATAAGGTGGTATGGGCTGAATCTTCACTGTTATGTAGAAGATACTCAGCTCTACATGTCCTTTGTACCCGAGCAGCAGGAGACAGTCTCAGTATTGAACACCTGCCCGGACAAGATCCAAAACTGGATGGGGCAAACTGATTGAGGTTGAGTCCAGATAAGACCGAGGTACTGGTACTGGAACCTGGTCCCCAGTGGATTAGGGTGCAGCCTGTTCGAGTCTGAAGGCTTAGGCTTTGGGACTCCCACCTGCTCACTTCTGAGCAGGTTAGGAGCCTTGGTGTTGTTTTTGGACTGTCACTTGATGCTGAAGCCACTTGTGTTGGCTATAGTCAAGACCTCTTTTTACCATCTGAGGAGTGTCACCAGGGTTAAACACCTGATGCCCCTGGCTGATCTGCTGGCATTAGTCCATGACTTTGTGATGTTGTGCCTGGATTACTGCAATGCCCTGTACCTGGGGCTTGCAGGGGTAGATCTGCGCCACCTGCAGCTAGTGCAGAATGTGGTGGCCAGGTTGTTGGCCAGTCTACCCAGATCATGTTATATTACACCTGTTCAGTGCTCTCTGCACTGGCTGCTGGTTAGGTGATGGATCTCCTTCAATGTCAGTTTGCTGACCTATAAGGCCCTACATGGTCAGGGGCCTGGTTACCTGGCAGATCTCCTGCATCCCTACTGGCCCACCTGCTCCCTGCACTCCACAGATGAGGGCTTTCTGGACATTGCTAGGATTCATCTAAAGACATTGTGGGCTCTAGCCTTTTCTTCTGCTGCCCCAATCCTGTGAAACTCCTGCCCTCAAGCCAAACAGTTGACATCTTCATACGGGAGATTAAGACCTTTTTATTTAACCACGCTTAAATGACTAGTTAATATATTTTCACTGTGAATTAATACTTGTATGTATATGTATGTTTTGTTTGGTTTGTATTATATTTCTGAAGTTTTAAAATTATGCAAATCACATTGAGTCACAATCAAAAAATGTGCTTAATCAAAGGAAGATTGATTGATTGATTGATTGATTGATTGACAGAGTGAGAAAGGCCTCATACCCATGGTTCAAAGCCGAATTGAAAGCAGCACTAACTCATCAAGATAAACTATGGGTGCTAGCAAGACAAACCGAAGCCACTGTTGACTAGACAGCATTTAGAACCTCTAGTTGCATGTACAAAGCTTGTCAGAAGAGCCAAAAGCAATTATTATGTGGAAGCCCTAGAGGGTGCCAATGGCAACTCAACTAAAATATGGTAAACTATTAAATCTGTGGAAGGTCACAGAATCCCCCCTTCAATTCCCATAAAAATTACAGCACAAGGTTCCACAATCTCTGATCAAGGTACTATTTTAGAAAAATTAAATGAACATTTCACAACAGTGGGACTAACGTTTGACTATTCCCCAGCTGCTGGGCTCCTCGACTGTTCCACTCCTAAGGGCATTCATTTGGATCTGCTGATCCAAGACTCCTTCTGTCTCTCTTCGGTAACATATAAACAAGTTGAGGGGACCTATTAAAAAACCTGGACACAAAAAGGGGTGCTGGTGCTGACGGTATTGAGGCCACATTTCTAAAAATTGGGTTCCTCTTCCTAACTGCCCCTTTTACTCACATCTTCAATCTCTCAATAACATCTGGAACAGTACCCTCCTCTTGGAAAATAGCCTACATACTGCCTCTGTTTAAATTGGGTGACCCATGTGACCTGAACAGCTACAGACCCATTTCCATTTTACTAGTTCTATCTAAACCTTAAGAAAAGTTAGTTAATAATCAGTTAAAGTTTCTAACTCATTCAACCCATTACAATTCAGCTTGAGACAAAACCATAGCATTGTGTCAGCATTAGCCAAAGTAACAAATGATTGGTTTACTGTTCTCGACAATAAACTGTCCACAGGAGCCGTATTCCTTGATTTAAGTAAGGCATTTGACATGGTGGTCCACAGTCTGTTGCTAACTAGACTTAAAGAACATGGCTTGAACCACTGTTCAGTGAACTGGTTTGCTAGTTATTTTTCTGGTAGGCTACAACGTATCAAAGTCAATGGTCTCCTATCCCCTCCCTTACCACTTACAGGAGATGTCCCCCAACGCTAAATCCTGGGACCACTTTTGTGCTCAATTTATATAAATTCCCTAAGTAATAACATAGGTAATTCTAAACTCCACTTCTTCATGAATGACACTGTATTACACTCATCTCAGCCATCCTTGTCAAAGATTGGCACTGAGTTGCAATCTGATTTCAACCAGCTGCAACTCAGTCTTCTAAACTCCAAACTTGTTAAATGCCAAGAAAATTAAAGTTATATAATGTATGGGAGAGGCCTATTATTAACTAAATTCACACTCTTTACAACATTGTCATACCACTGATATGACATCAGATTGTTGTTATACCCTCTTCACTGTCATAACAATGGTATAACAAAATGGAACGTTGACTCTGTGTAACATTCTGTACTGTGAATGCAACACAAACTGATGCCCATACATTATAAAAGCTAATGGATGGCCTTCAGGTAACAACAAGCTGCAATCATTTCTTGAGGTTGCCATGACAACAGTAAACCACTCGAGCTTCATTCTTGAGGTTTACAATGTCATGAAAAACTTTCAAAATGATTACAGCATGGTCATTACCAAAAGACCATCCATTATCCTCTATATATTTTCTACCACCACACCCTCCAACATCTCTACCTAAACAATCCACACCAACCCCTGTCACAACCCTCTTAAGAGACTCATTTGAGACGATAGTATTTTTATTTTATTTATTTATTTCAATCTAGGATTACAATAACTTTGAGTCGAGGCTCTTTTACAAAGGTTCCATGTCAACATGTGCAACAGTCATCATTTTTAGTTACAAACATATAATAATTGATTTACAGACATGTAATAACCAGTAGAAAGACTTGAGCTATGAGCAAGACAAGGGAAGGGGTGGATGGGTGGGGGGGAGTGAGAGTAGAGATCAAGGGGGAGGAGGTGCAGGGGTAAGGAGGAGTATGAGAGGTGGTTGGGGCAGGGGCAGGAGTGGAGATATGGGGGGAGGTGGGTGAGGGTGGGAGACAGTGCAGCCAGGGGGCCTTGTCGAGGGAATATGACAGGTAAGGTGCTAGGTGTGTAAAGACTGATTGTAAGTGCTGGATGCTGGGGCATGTGCAGCTGAAACGGTGGACATGTTAAGATGGGCAATCGCAGGATATAAGCAATGAAAGGCACAGCTTGGATTTGAAGAGGCCATGTGTTGGAGTGGTCGCTATGTCGCTGCCAAGAGAGTTGAGCCAGTGGGATGCCCGATAGGTGAATGATCTTTGTCCCTGGGTTGTGTGACATCATGGGATATGTAGTAGATGGGAATTGGATCTCCTTGTAGTGATGTTCCTATGTCTAGGCTTAAGCAGGGCACAAACACCAGGTGGGGCAAGCCCCATTATAATTTTCTTGGCCGTGATGCTGGTTTGGTTGTTAATGCATTTGTCCAGTTGAAGCCATCCAGATTGGGAATAAGGTCACATGTGTGGGTACGGTGATGTGAGCCAGTGATGAGATGACAGGCCTTATTCAGGGAGGGTGTCATACATTTGAGAGCAGTGGTAGTTGCAGACCCATATATGATAAGACCATAGTCTATGATGTTGACGATGAAGCTTTGGATGGCCACTGATAGTGCTTCTGGGGTTAGGTGTTTCCTGAGCCGGAATAATATGCCTAACCTAGCATTGACAGACTTTGCAGCATTACTGATATGGACAGCGTATGAGAGGTGGGGATCAAGGGTGATGCAGAGGCACTTGAACAATTGTGTTTGCTCTGGGATGGCTCCTTGTTCGGTTGCAGTGGAGAGGTGGAGTAGTTTTTTTTTTTTTGTTTGTTTTTTTTAAAGAAAAAGTTTATTTCTTTTCCAATAACAACAAGACATACAAACATAAACCATAACCCAGAAAACCGGACGCACACCCCGAAACTGGCTGTGCAAACTATGTACATCCCCTATTTACATACACACAAGGATACCACCCCATCCAAAGTTAAACATCACACGGAAGCCCTCATATCCCACCGCAAATTGAGACAACTCATTCTCCCATATTCGAGGTTCCCCAAAATGAAACTTACAACATTTAACATCCAATAATCCTGGTTGACCTGATCATCTGGGGCGGATATCCAGTGTGTCCCCTGAAAGAGAGAGAGAGTCCCAATCCGATAAAGCCCCAACGACCTCAAGTTCATCCTCGCCAAACCCATATCCCAATCAGATCCATATTGATTCCAACACTAATTAACAAATATAACCACCCGTTCTATAGGGGATCTTCATAAAAGAAAGAAAAAACCTAAAAACCCACAGTACCTACCTCTTGAGAGAACCACCTTCCCTGCTCATATCCCTCTATTAATCGCCACCCAACAGGCAGATCTGTATACTATCAGTTATTACCTATTATGAGTAGGCTGCCTCCAAACTTGCCCACCTAATACTATAGACCTCCTGTCTACCCTCCGATGTTAGGTGTTTTTTAATCCTAGCTAAAGCCCTCCGCAAATCCTTCACCTATTGTTCTTACGTGGAGTAGTTTGTTTTTGTTGTGGGGCTGCAGAAGACCATAGACTTGGCTTTTTTCTGAATGAGAAGCAGTTTATGATTTAGGAACCAGGATTCGATGGAGGAGAAGGCCCGCTGAAGTTTATTTTGTAACTGGATTGGATCAAGGTCCGAGGTGAGGACCACAACATCATCGGCTTAGAGAATTATTTGTTCTGGGCAGCTGTCTGGTAGTGAGTTTAAGAATAGGCCGAAGAGGTAAAATTGTAGTAAAATTGAAATACTTATGAATCTGGTTAGATAACAAATTATCATTTGCTGTTCACACAGAATTTCTCTCAAAACAACTAAAAACAAGACTTTTTTTTTCTACTGGAACAAATCTCTATTTCCTGCAGATATCAGAAAAGGCTTGTTCAAGCAACCTTTCTTCCCCTCCTGGATTATGCGGACATCATTTACAACAGCAGTACAGCATCAAATTTACATAAGTTAGACATCCTCTTCCACCGCGTCCTACGCTTTATAGCCAATGCCCCCTTCAGAACACATCACTGTACCCTTTATGCAGCAGTGAGCTGGACATCCCTCTCCTGTAGAAGGCTGCACCACACTAGCACTTGGGTACTAAAAATTCTTCTGAATACACTCCCACTTTACTGCACTACTGGCACTTTATCTGCAATTATGTGACGTCTACCACTTTAGACTATTTAAGCAAAGCAACACTAGATGGCACAATATTCATGAAAGCATTTAATAATGTGAAACTTTAGGAGCAGCACTGTGATTTTGTCTTGGGAACCTCATTTGGTGAGAGAAATAAAAATACTTGATTTTCTGCAACATTTTTGCTTAAAGTCTATTTTTTGTGAGTGTGCTGGAATGCCATGACTTTGGGACTGAAACTCCCACTGTACATCACTTCCCTCTTTAATCATTCTCACAACTGCAGCTTCCTTAGGAAAAATTATTTCTTCTCTCTAGACATCCCCAAATTCTGCACACTTTATGGCTGATCTGCAATCAGTCATGCCATTCTGTCTATCTGGAACAAAATCTAAACCTCCCTTAAATTACCAGAAATAATCTCTGTAAACTCTTTAAGATCTCTGACCACAAAGGTGCTTATGAAAACTTGTCACTGCCACAATGGCTATTACCTTTCCTGCATGGCAAGGCTAATACATTAAGCAATTCTCCCTCTAACCTTCTTTCCCCTTTCCCTTACCTATGTAACTGATATACTGTAATTGTTGCTTTACTCTACTCAATCTCAATTGCTTGTCTGTTCCTTATTGTTGAATTTTGTTTATCCCAAATTATGTGCTGTATTTTGTTGTATTACAATTTTTGTACTGTCTACTGTTGTTACACATTGTCCAGTCAGGACCTTCTAGAAAATGAGCATGCTCAATGGCGTTTTCCTGCAAATAAACTTGAACTTGAACTAGGGGTATGTTGGTAAAGTCCATGGAGAGGGGGGTGACTACAGCAGCAGAAAACACAGTCCTGCCTGCCTGGTGGCGCTGAGGGTTGAGACACTGGATGCCATACCATGCTTCATGCCGGCAGCCCAGGTTTGGGACCGGACTTGGGCCACCGGGGATCGGCGGGGGGAGAGGCATTGAGCATCTGATGGACTGCTCTCCCTCTCTGGGGTGGGGGAATGCCAGTTGTCAGTATGCGTCTGACCCCTAGCAGAGGCTGGGAGTGGTGCACCAATGCTGTGTGCAAGGGGGCTGAAATGGGGCAGACACTGGAAGGAGCACATGCGGACGCGCGCACACTCCCTTCCATTGGCATCACTGCAGGCCTCACTCAGCGAAGGTTACTCGGTCAGACGTTCAGGATCTGGCCTTTTCCAATCATTCTCTGATCATTCTGCTGTATATGTTGAATGTTCTTGGGATGAGAGCTTTTCTCATGACAAACCCTCTTGGAAGTTAAATATCTCTCTTTTGGAACAGGCTCATATAATTGATGAATGTAAGGTTTTATGGGATGCTCGATTTTTAGTGCAATGTATGTATGATTCTTTAATTGATTGATGGAGGGATACAAAGCTTGGGATAAGGTCTTTTTTCCAAAAACTGCTGGGTTAAAGCAGAGAAATTATTATTTTCGCTATTTGCAGTGTAGGAAACACTTTCATAGATTGATTTCTCTATCTGATTCTTCAGATCAGGATTTTAGCTCACAAAGTCAGCAAGCAAAAACTGCTATGTATAGGTTTCAATATGATAGGATTAAAACCCTTAAACACGAATTGAGGTTTGGCACATGTGGTAGACGACAGACATTTAGTCCTTTTAAAGATAGTCAGGGTACCTTTAAGAAGAAATGTATGGAGGGATTGATGGACAAATGCCCACAAAGAAATCTGCAGCAGTCCTGAAAGAGCTCCAGTGACTTCGCTCACTCCCCCTCTCTCACTCGCTCTCTCATTCAGTTTCTCCCAGTGCTGGAGGCTGCCCTTTTGTACTGGGCTCTTGCTTTGGGCCCTTTCTCTGCCCACAAACAAATCCACAGCAGTCCCAACAGACCTCAGTTCAGTGCAGTCACTCCCCCCTTTCACTCGTTTGATCGTAATGTGTCCCATGCAGCGATTCCCCACAGCGACCATGCTATTCTGCGGCAGGAGTGCAAAAACACATTTTATCCAAAATGTGAAAAATGGCAGCTGTACTGTTCATAAGGAGGTGTGGAAAGATGCCACTGTTGAAAATGTGGGGTGAAAATATTACAAAAGCGAGATGTTACAAGGGTTCAGTAAACAGTTCAACGCACGCTTGTAACACAGTCATGTTATGGAGTTTCGTCCCCCAATTTTCAACTTTATAGGCATTTTAGGACCTCTGCTCATGAACAGTGCCACTGTCATTTTCTTAATCTGTCCCGAACAGTGATTTCCCACAGTGACCGCGTTATTCTGTGCTGGAACTGTGAAAACACATTTCGGTCAGGATGTGAAAAATGACAGCTGCACAGCTCATAAGGAGGTGTGGGAAAATTCCACTGGTGAAAATGTGGCTTGACAATATTACAAATCTACGAAGTTACAAGCGTGCATGGAAAGTGTGCAACACACACTTGTAATACAGTCATTCGATGGGCTATTATCATCAAATTTTCAACATAGGCATTTTATGATCATGAACAGTATCACTCTCGTTTTCTCAATCTGTCCCGGACAGTGATTTCCCACAGCGACCGCTGTATTCTGTGCCGGAACTGCGAAAACACATTTCGGTCAGAATGAGAAAAATGACAGCTTTACTGTTCATAAGTAGGTGTGGGAAAATGGCAATTTTGGAACTCTGCAGTGAAAATATTATAAATCTGCAAAGTTATGAGCGTGCGTGCAAACTGCACAACACACGCTTGTAACACAGTCATTTTATGGAGTATCATTACAAAATTTTCAGCATAGCCATTTCAGGACATCTACTCATGAATAGTGGCACTGTCATTTTTTTAATCTGTCCCAAACACTGATTTCCCACAGCGACCGCGCTATTCTGCGCCTGAAGTGCGAAAACACATTTCTGCCAGGATGTGAACAATAACAGCTGTACTGTTCACAAGGAGGTGTGACAAAATGCCAATGTTGAAAATCTGGCCTGAAAATATTGCAAATTCACGAAGTTACGAGCTGCGTAGCAACTGCACAGCAGCTCGTAAAACAGTCATTTTTGATTTTTTCACTAAATTTCAACATAGGCTTTTTGAGAGCCCACCTCATGAACACCAGCACTGTCATTTTGTTAATCAGCCCCAAAAGGTGATTCCATGCAGTGACTGCAAAATCACCTTTCCGGGCCAATTAACGCCATGACAGTTCAAGAATTCATGAGGAGGGGTCCCAAAAACCCCATGTTGAAAATTTGGTGGAAAAATTCCCCAAAATGCCCGAGATATGCAGTAAAGTTGAAAAAACCCTAAGTATTACATTATACAGCTTACTGGCATTTCCTCAGTTCGCGGTTGGCTTTGAAGAGTGCAGACGTGTTCCCGGTCCACCGAAGATCATTGCGCTGAGCTCCTAAAGTAAGTATGGGGTGAGAGGGGTGTGGGGAGGTAGGGCGTGCAGTGGGTGGGTGCGAGTTGCAGGAGGGAAGCAGGGCGAGCGCCGAGGGACGGTTTCCTTTCTTCCAGGTTTAAAAAACATAAATAAATAAACCAGACATCGCAGGACCATTTTCTCACTTGAAGGGGCTTCTGGCACACTGGGGTTGGCTCCCAGTGTGCCAGCAGAGGCTTCCTGGACCGGGGCCAGCAGAAGCCGACCCGGGATTGGGCACCTCTGTCGGCAAACGGGCGGGGGTATCAGTATGCCGACGGGGATTGGGCACTCCATTGGCAGCAACAAAAAGGGGGGTAACAGAATGCCGACGGGAAGTGGACTCCCCCGGCGGCAAAAAACACAAACGGGGAACACTACAGCTGATGGGGATTGGCCACCCCGTCGGCAGAGGAACAAAAGCGGGGAGCACAGTATGCCGATGGGGATTGGGGCCCTGCCGGCAAACGGGCAGGGCAGAGTATCAGTATGCCAATGGGAATTGGGCACCCATTGGCAGCAACAAAAGGGGAAAATAGAATGCCAACGGGAGGGAACCTCAGTCGGCAACTAAACGTGAAAGTTATATTGTTTGTGAACACAGCAGCAAGCTGCCGCCATATTCACAAACAATCTCAGGGGTTTTTACATCCCGCCCTGCAATGACGGGTCGCTCCCTCACTGCAGCGGATGACTGATGCTGCAATGACGAGGCGGCCCCTGATTGCAGCGGCTGTGTTTTTAGAAAGTTGGCTAGTGAACTAGTGTCAGCAGCAGCATGCCACGGCATTGGGGGAAGTGGGGCAAGCCTTTGCAGGCTGTGGGGGTATTGGCCACAACAGTGCTGCTCCTCCACAACCTGCTTCTCGAGAAACCTGTCGCAACATGTTTCATGCGCATGCGCGCAATCAACATAAAAAGGATGATAGAATGAAATTACAGAATTGGAGGCCTACCTGTTTGTTAAATTCTGACATTAAGTTTTTGAGTAAAGTTTTGTCTAACAGATTGTCTTGTTGTGCACGTTCCCTTATTAGTGTAGTACAGGGTTGTGGAGTTCCTCAAGGAGGTATTCAGGATAATTTGATTTTGCTTCGGGAATTGTTTTATAGAGAGCAGAAGCAGAGTATCTCTGGTTTGGTACTTAGTTTGGATCAACATAAGGCCTTTGATTCTCTTTCACAGGACTATTTATTTTTAGTCTTGGAACAATATGGGATTCCTGTTGAATTTATTTCTTGGCTTAAAAAGCTTTATTACGGAACTACAGTAGTGCCCAAGGTGAATGGATGGGAAGGGGATAGAATTGGTGTGAAATGGTGCATTAAACAGGGTTGTCCACTGAGACCCTTGTTACATGTTTTTGGTATAGATCCGCTTTTATGTCTGATTCTTAATGACTCGAGGATAACAGGTATATCTTTGTTGCATTCCCTTCCCCCATTGAAAGTGTTTGCCTATGCTAATGATGTTGTTCTTTTGGTAAATGAATGTACCAGGGAAGAGATCATTTTACAACAGCTTACGGACTTTTCCGCTGCTTCTGGGTCTAGTATTAACATGGATAAATGCTTTGGATATCAGTTTCAGACTGATACCCCTAGGATAGGTAGGTATGAGGGAATTTCAGTATCAACTGATCCAATTACAATTTTGGGACTTCAGTTTGGTGCTGTTAATCCAGCTGTTGCTAATTGGGAAAAACAGTTGCTGAAAGCAGAAGGGATATTAGCACATTGGGTTCAAGGGCCTTTGTCTAAAAGAAAAAGGATATTACTACTAAACACTTTAATTGTACCTCTTTTTTTGTATATTAGTTATATTTATCCCCCGCCAAAAGTGTTATATACTAGGTTGTATAGTTTATTTTTTAGGGCCTTGTGGGGTAGTAGGTTGAACCCTGTGAAACGACATATTACATATAGGAGTATAAAAGATGGGGGTTTGGATATGCTTCACCCTATAGCTTTTTATTTTAATATTTTTCTTTATTTCAATGTTATAGAAATCAATTGGCCACATAGTAAATATTGGCTAGGTTTATTGCTAGAATGGATTAGGCCTAGTTTGAGAGCTTGGGAAAATAGGAATACTAGATTATTCTCTAGAATAGAAGTGGTTCCTCCAATTATTAAAGACATGTTTCAGCAACTTTTTACCTGGAAGGTAGACTATAATGCAATGACGCTAACTAAATGGATAGAGGTCTATGATGCTATTGTACGGCATCAATGCCTGGAACCCTTGATATTGTCATATTGCATGGAACACAGTAGTCGAGAACAGTTTTTACAATTGTCTAATAGTAGGTTACCAGTGTTTGTTTGGGAACTAGTCTGGTTAACTTTGCATGGTAAACTGACTGTTAAAAATGATAACAAACATAAGTCAATACAGAAAAGGTATTACTTACGTCCCACTTGCACCCAGATTCTGGAAACTCAAGAACATCTGTTTGTAGACTGTATATATATATATATATATGCACGACAGTTTTGGAATTTCTTGTCTGATAAATGGAAGATGCCGCAGTTTAGTTCTCTTACTTATCCAGAGTTGATCTATGTTATGACCACTCCAGGTTGGCATCTGTTTTCAACAGACACATTGCAGGTTGTTTTTGCCATTCTAAAATATTATTTCTGGCAATCTAGGTGTAAGTGGGTACTACAACAGCAGCATATTTCATATGATGTATTATTACTTCTAATAACTAATGTGATTAAGCAGATTTATGAGACAGATTCGAGACAACTTACAACTTCCCAGTTGAAATGCCTGTGGAAAGTGTGTGATGGTATATTATGGTATAATTGACTGAGACTTACTAGTTTCTTTCATTTTTTGCCCTTTTTTTGAGATAGATTTTCTTGTTTGTCCTTTGTGTATTGTCTGTATTGTTTCTTTGGTTACATTGTGTTCTAGTGGATCTGATTCTGGTTTTTGATGTTGGCTTTTTGATTGTACAGTTGTACTGGTTTGGAATTCATCTTCCCTTTTCCCCCCACAAAATTCCCCTACTCTCCAGTGGGGGAACCCTTGTCATCTTGGTTCCTGTCCAAGATGGCGGCCGCTGAGGTGGTGGAGAAGCTCCTTGCTGCTTCTGGAACAGGTGGACTGGTCTCTTCTCCTGCTTCTCCCTGTTTAGAGACTGAAACTTATACTAGTTTACCTGTAGATAAAGCTGTTACTCCCTTGCCTGATGCTGATTTGATTCCTATGGATAGTTCTCCAACTATACAGAAGACCTGTTCCGACCTGGACACTGGCTCTCAAATTCCAGTGGAACTATCTACTGCTTCTGCCGAGATAAGTTCTATTTAGAGACATACAAGTATCTTACAGGGAGGAACAGGGTGCAGGAAAACACTATTTTTAAGCGAAAAAGATGTTCCAGGACTAGAGGGCATGGGATGAAGTTGGAGGGAGGACGATTCAGAGGAAACATGAGAAAGAATTTCTTCACAGAATGGGTGGTGGACAAGTGGAACACCCTGCCAGAGGAAGTGGTGGGGGCTGAAACAATCATGGGATTTAAGAATGCATGGGATAGACATAAAGGAATTCTGGAGGTCAGGGGTAAGGTGCAACAGACTTCTAGGAAATCAAACTGAACTTACAAGCTCAAATGGGCAGACTGGGTGGGCCATAGGCCCTTATCTGCCGACACTGTCTATGTATCTATGTATCTATGTATCTATGTATTGTGCTTCAACTACAGGCTGAGAAGGAGCGTTTTGTGCTCCGTTGATTGGAATTGCATGCTGCCCTAACCTTAGCTTAGCAGACAGAGTCGGCTGCTCAGGGACCTTTTCATTTACAAGCCAGAAAAGACTTGCCCACTTTGCAGCATTTGCCTGTTGCTGAGAACCCTGCTGGGGTTCCTTTGGGTTCTCCATGTTCTGGTTCTCCTCCTGTGGTGCTTCCCTCAACCGGAAAGTCAGCAAGTGGTTTGCCTCAATCTCCCGGAAAACCTGGTCTGGATCTGGCACGCAAACTTTCTCGCCTCTAGTTCACCTGTGGATGTTTCAGCTACCTTACAAGCTGCAGTATGAATTTATTCAGACTCAGGTCATTGGATTTTGGGCCCCACTCCAATTGTTACTTCATTAGTTTCAAGATGGACTCAGCTACAACCGGCTGTTCCTCCCATTCCTGTGCCTTCTCCACAACTTGCGATTGACACTTATCCTTCAGACTCTCAATCCCCTTTACACCTCCCTTCAGAGCTCCGATTTTCCAGCACTCCTGCTCCTGTTCTGGGTGGCCCCAAACTTCCATGACCAGCATCACCAGTTCCTTCAACTTCAACTTCGTCAATGAAGCCTCCTGAGGCACCATTGAACTTACTGAAGCCATCAGATAAGAAGCCTTATGCTTCTCTTTTTCACCAGCCCATATATCCGGCTAAGCGTCACAACACTGTTAGGCTTATCTAGAAAGGGGGTATGCCATTGTTCCCAGATAGGAGATTTGTTGCTAAATCTTTATTAAAGGGTTCCATGAATTTTTTTGCTAATGAAATACACACACTTATTCATGTGTCTGGAGAATCTACTCTTGATGTTAGCTTTAAATTGAATTCAGGGTTGCAGAGGTTTTGGGCAAAATTTCAAGTTCTGAAATCCTCTCCATTGTGAGCTCCCTTTGAAGCAATTCGCCTAACTAGACCTGAGTATAAACAGTCACTATTCTCTTCCTGAATGAGGGGGTTAGTGTCACTGACCTGACCTATTGATTAAAACAACGGTGTTCAGTTTTAGGTTCCCCAGAAGCTATATTTGATGATGAACATATTTGGACCGGGGGGTTGGGGTGGAAGGTGAGGGTTATGCTCCACGTTACAGATACTGGCCTCAGTTATCTCCCCAATTGTTTTTCTTTAGGTTGGGACCATGGTGTCTTGTTTTATGCAGGGCAACCTAAGGAGTGCTACAAGTGTGGTTCCCCCACTCACTTAAGCAGCCTGTGTGATCAGGTTAAATGCAACCTTTGTCAGGAACTAGGGCATACTCGTGGAAACTGACTCAACAAACCACAATGTAATGTCTTTGACTCTGTGGGTCATACATACCAGAGTTGCACTTGGGCTGCACACAATCAGCCTGACTCTGCTGATGTCGAGGAACAAAGATTACTAGTAGAAGTGGCTCAAAGAAATACGTCCCCCCCCCCCCGAGATCTTCAGAAGTTTCTGTTGTCCCCCCAGTTGTTCCTGCTACTGAGGCTGTGCAGCAGTTGCCAAATACTCCCCCCCTCCTCCATTACCACCTGATGATGTTGCCCAGCCCCTCTTTCCCAAACAGATTTCAGATGAGTCTTCCTCTGGGTATGCCTCCCCCCAGGTTAGTAAACGGTCCTCTAAGAGGTCCCAGGGGGCTGCCCAACCTGTATCTAAAGTATCTAAGACCTCAGAGCTTCCATTAAGTAACAAGTATGAGGCCCTGCAACCCTCTGACCTTTCTGATGCTGATTCAGAGAGTTCAACCCTGTGGTCTTCCCAGGTGGATCTACATTCCAATATGGAAACTCATCCTCCTCCTGTAGTCACACACCGTAGGTCTCAGAGGTCAAGGACAAAACACCCCTGAGTGACTTCTTTTAACCCTTTCCCCCTATCTACATGTCGTCACTACTCTTGGGTTCACTTAACGTGAACAGTATTAAGAGTTATAGATGGAAGTGTTTGGCACTGTCTTATTTTCAGTCTAGTTCCCTGCAGATTATCTTTTTACAAGATACTAGACCGCATACTATTACTGAAATAGGACAGGTTACTAAATGATGGTATACTGGACCTTCCTATTGGTCCATAGGCCCAGATGTCTGCTCTGGCATTGGCATTTTGTTTCATTCCAGCTTGCAGGTACGCCTTCTCAAACTCATAGATTTAATTCCTGGACGTGTATTGATTCTTGACATTAGAACAGCTAATTCTTATTTTAGGTTTATCAATGTTTATGCACCTCAGTATAAGGCGGATAAAGTTTGTTTATTTAAAGCCATTCAGCCTTATTTGCTGTCTTCCCAAGCTATTATTCTGGGTGGGGATTTTAATTGTGGACTTGACAAACATGACAGGGGTGTTCACTCTACTACTGCTAAGATTTACTGTGATATGTCTGCGCTAAAAAATGTTATTTCTCTGTCTCACTTAAAATATGCTTATTTGACTACCCATAAAACTGTTCATCTCGCATTTCAGAAGGTCCATTTAGCTACGAGAATAGATTTTTTTTCCCTTTCCTCCTTTTTACCTGTTTTCTTCACTAATGTTATAGAAGTAGAATTTTCAGACCATAAGGTTTTGCACCTATGTTTGGGAACTACTGTAACATTCTCTCAGGGTACTGGTTATTGGAAGTTGAATTCCTTCCTTTTATCCCAAACATCTATGATACAGAATCTCCAGTATTTTGCAGCTCACAAAAGTTCTGTCATTGATTTGTTTGACTCTCCTGCCCTCTGGTGGACAGATGTCAAACTGGATTTAAAGAAATTGCTGCAATCACATAGTAAACAAATTCATTACAATGCTTACTTCCAGAACCTCTGCCAGCGTAAACAGTGGCAGAAGCTGCAGTCCTTATCTAGAAATACTACCCATGATTTTAAGGAACAAATTCACATACTACAACAAGACATGCAAGTCTTTCATCTGCGTCAATCAGAAAGTTTGAAAAATCAGCACAGTTTTGGCATAAAAGGAAAGGTTGCAGTCCTCTGCCCTTATTTACATTGCTCTAATACTGTCAAGCATAAAGTGATGGATTGTCTTAAAGATTCAGATGGGAATACTTATACAGACAAACTAAACATCCTTCGAATAGTAACCCAGCATGTTTCTTCCCTTTTTTCCACTTATTCCTGTTCTACTATTGCCTTTCATGATTTATTGTCTTCTTTTTCTCATGTCCCTCTCTGTCCCCCTTTTTTATTGACTGAATTGGCAGCTGATATTTCAGCGCAGAAGTGGAACAGGCAATTAGATCCTTACCTACTAATAAAGTCCCTGGCTTGGATGGGTTTACCTGTGAATTATATAAACTTCTTGGCCCACTGCTGTCCAAGCAATTGGCTATGGTATTCACCTTCTTATTGAACACAGCTAGGGTTCCTTTGGAAATGGCTCATGGTCTTTTGGTTTTCTTTTATAAGAAGGGTGGTAGAACTGATTTAACTAATTGGAGGCCTATTAGCCTTTTAAACACCAATTTCAAAATAATCACCAAAATTTTACATACTAGATTGCTGCAAGCAGCTATACATCTCATCTCCCCTACTGAAACTTGTTCAATACCGGAGAGGAAGATGACTGATCATCTACTTCTCCTTCACGAACTCGTTGAACGGGATAATGCAGAAGGCTTATCTAGGTTCTTACTTTCATTAGAGCAGAAGCAGGCCTTCAATACCATTGAACATACTTACCTAAGGTCCATACTAGAGAAATATGGTATACCGGATTCCTTTATTTTCTGGCTGAAATCCATTTACAAAGTAGCTTCAATATCCCCTCTTATTAACGGTTGGGTGAACCCAATGATTTCTGTACATCGTGGAGTTCGACAAGGCTGTCCTTTCAGTCCTCTCCTTTATGTTTTTGGTATTGACCTGCTTCTGCAGGCTTTAAACTGATCCCCTTCCCTGACACATTTCCGAGTGGACACTTAATCTATTCCTTATTTTGCCCTGGCTTATGCAGATGATCTCACAGTCTTAGTCAGTGATGCGGCTTCTGCATCACAGGCCATGACCATATATAAATCCTTTGGTTCCTTATCAGGATCCTTCCTTAATATGTTGAAAAGTGTAGGGAGATAATTCGGCAGGCCCCCATTGTCTCTTCCTTCCATAGCAGGAATTACCTTTTCCCAGGCCTCTATTACTATTTTAGGCATACAGTTTGGATACCAAGCCTTGGATGTCCTGAACTTGACTTCTAAACTTTCCCAAGCTCAACAGTTGGTCAAGCAATGGAACTCCTGGCATACGGGTAAATTAAAACAAGTTTATCTCATTAAGATATTCCTTTTACCACTCTTTCTATATATTTGTTGGGTATTCCCTCCCCCCAATCCTTGCAGATCTCATTACTTAGTATTTTTTTTCAAGCAGTCGGGGGAACCAGTTGAATCACCTAAAGCAGAATATTTTATATTTGCCTAAATCTCGGGGAGGATTAGGTATGGTTCACCCTGTGTTTTTCTTTTCAATGTTTTATATGGCCGTCGGTCTCCAGTCTATTTTGACTCATGTCAACAGAGCTTGGGCCCCTTAATACATCTCAACTTGTAGCCCTTGGTTCCCTCAATAGAAAACGGCTACTCTCCGGGTGCTACATCACTCTAATATTTGTCCTCCTTATATTAGAGATGTTTTTGTAAAACTAAAAAGTTGGCAGTTGACGGTAGCGATGATGCATGGTCCACACAGGAAATTCATCTATAAGCAAATCCTCTCCACTAAATTTCGAGAACTAATCACCTTTCCTTCCTGTCCTCCTTCTTTGGCACCTGGCTTACTTCTATTCCTGAATAACCCCAGAATCCCTAAGAAAATGTGGGACATTCACTGGCTCAGTTGTCACAATCAGCTGAATGTTAAAGAACATCAAAAACATAAACAGTTTTCTGACAGAATGTGTTCTAGGTCTCAATGTAATAACCAACTGGAAACTACTCATCATTTATGTTTTTCCTGCTCTTATATTTTGGAATTTTGGTCCATTCTGGCAACCACATGGCATATGCCTCCTTTCCACAACATAACATTGGACACCTTACTGTACGGTTCCTTTGATTCTACTTGGTTAGCATGGGATGCCTCTGCCTTACAGGTTATTCTCACAGTTGTGAAATGGTACATCTGAAATTCTCACCGCTGGTTCACCCTGCAGCAAAAATCAGTGCCAGTTCCAGAGCTGGTAGAGAAAATAACATGGGAGGTCAAATTGCTTTTTCACCAGGATTCGAAGGTTCAACCTGCTGCCTGGATTTTTCAGACATGGCGGAATCTTCCATGGGTTACAGACTCCGATGTCCCCATTACTTGAAATTTATTATTGGTTCTCCAGTTGGTTTCCCAGATTTTTTATGGTTTTTTTCCTGCTACACTCCTCTGTTGTATTACTTTTCTATATTTTTTAAAAGACAATGTTAACTACAAACCTCCACTATTTCCTTTAGTGGAGGGGGGTATGCTGGAAAGAAATATTCTTATTGTGCTTTTACATTCTTGTACCTCTGATTTTTGTTTCCTTTCTTTATGAGTCTGTAAGCTGGAATGCTTTCTGTGCTTTTGTTTGACAATCTTGCATCGATATTCCCCTACTCTTAAAGTGGGGTAGGGAGGGGTGATGGATAGGAAAGTCTCTGTTAGGATTTTGACATTCTTGTATTCAGAAATATTTTTTTTCTGGATTTTTTTTCATTATGCTTTGTATGCTGTACTCCTTTTTTGTAATTTGCAATTTGTTTGAAAATCTTGAATAATAAATTCCTCTACTCTTTTGGGGGGGTTGTAGTATTATGCATTTTGTTTGACATTACTGTATGTTGTTTTTTTTTCTGGTTTTTGCTTTGTGTTATAATTTTGTATGCTGTAATACTTTTCTGTAGTTTTTGTTTAAAATTGTGAATAATACATTTCCCTACTCTTTTTGTAGGGAGGGGGAGGGGGGTTTGTTGGGTGATGATTTTTTTTTTTTTTTTACACTCTTGTATTTTTCTTTCTGGTTTTTGTTTCTTTTTCATTATGATTTTGTGTGCTGTAATACTTTTCTGTATTTTTGTTTGAAAATCTTGAATAAAAAAATTCCTGTACTCTGTAGGAAGATGGCGCTATCCGGCTGTCTGCAGGGATGGAAGACCTCAGTGTGAAGGAAGTTGTGGAGGAGAATGGATGTGTATTTGTTGTACCAGAGCTCTTGGTAGAGCCTTCTACATCTGTAAGAGAAGGTCAGCCTGATTTAGGCTGTTACCATGTGTTGGCATTGGATTTGAATGATTCCATAGTGGTGTTTGAAGATGAGATGATTGCAGAACAGCAGTTACAATGTGAGTTAGAAAAAAAATCTCAACTTTTGGATTTAATTACTTTGGCTGAACATGACTTTTAAACTTGTCATCAGAAATTAGAAACTGAACACAACAAACGGAAATGTTCTATGGCTAGCCCTACAGAAGATGCAAGTAAGAGGCTACCTTTGGGTAAACCACTTTCTCCTCCTGTAGAAGCTCAGACTTTAGTTATGGAATGAAGCCCTCTACTTGATGATGTACCAGTAAATGGATGTCTCTTAACATATTGGTCTCCCGGAGCAGCTTTGCAGAAGGTGGTATGGCTCTGGGAGGAAGGTCGCTGGATTTCTGATCCACAAATCCCTTTGCCTGGATCTTCCATTTCGGGTTGTTTGCCTGATACTGGCACTGAGGCTGTCAAGTTAGTTTCCCCCCAGTATTGGTTTTCCTGTTGGTGAGCAGCCTCGGCTAGGTTCCACTGCAGCTGTGTGTATCCGAGGGAAGGTTGGTGACTTTGGCACTAAGCTCGGCATTGTTGAAAGGGCTCCGCAGCATAGTGATGCTATTCCCTCCTGCTCTATTATGGATTTACATACTACCATTTGCCTTCTGAAGCACCACTTCGTGAAGGGAAGCCAAATATTGTTCAGTCAATTCCGGTTGTTGTTTCTACTGAGATTATTACTGACGGTCACAGGGAAGGTGGAGTTTCCCCTTCTAAGACAGATTCTGGGCCTAAGACTTATGCCAGCTTGTTTTGTAAACCAGTGGAGGCAGCTAAACGCCATTTTTTTGGTCAGACTCCATTATAGGGGCAAGGCTCCAGTTGTCCCTGACAAGGTTTGGGTTGGGAAAACCCTTTTGGTGGATTCTTTGGGATTTTCACCTTCTGAGGTATATGGTTTCATACAGCCCCCCCCCGAGACCATTCCTATGATGTTAATTTTGTAACTATGACGTTGTTGGATAAATTTTGGAAAACATACTATGAGGTTAAAGATTCTGAAGTTTGGAGGGACTTCCTGGCAATCCCTATCACCAAACCAACTATTAAGACAGTGACTATCATTTTCCACAATGAAGGTGCTAATGTTGCTAATATTATATTCTGGTTGGAAAAAAGGTGTTCTGTGTATGACCATCCTGAGCCCATCATAGATGGAAATGGTTTTTGGACAGGGGGTGGACAGTACGGGTACAACTAACTCATACAGAGGAGGGAATTCAGCATCTCCCAAGTTAATTTTTTTGGTGGTCAGGATAGGAGAATTGTTTTTTATGCTGGTCAGCGGAAGAGCTGTTATAGATGTGGATCTTTACAGCACTTGAATACTTCATGTGACCAGGTTAAATGCTTTCAATTTGGGGTGTTGGGTCACACTGCAACCCAATGTATTGCTCCCCCTGTTTGTCATCTGTGTGGTAATGATGGTCATTCCTATGCAGATTGCCCATGGGCTACTCATGATTCTGATGACTCCTCTGATCAGGATTATTTTTAGTCTCAAACTCAGAGGCCCTTTACTTCTATGGGGTTTGAGCCTGAGGGTTTTGGGAGAGGTAGACACTGGGGCAGAGGTAGGGGAAGGGATATGGGAGATGGGAAGGTTATCGTGATGCCCCCTGTGGCTGCAACCCTAGTAGAGACTAATATCACTCCGCCTGAGAATATGGATATTACTCCCCCATCTCAGGATGTTGTTGGTGCTGGAGAATGGGAAACCCCCTTTGTGACCTCACTTGGTTCCCCACAAAGGGATTCTAGAGGTTTATTTCTTTCTTCATCATCTGGTCCAAGTCATCACGAGGATCTCCCCATGCCTCACACTGATGATCTGACTCAGTTACCAGGTTTGCATGACTAAGAAGGGGTTTATTTGCCTTCTGGGTTGTAGGGACTAGAAGGATCTGAGAAACAGAGTTTGCCTTTATCTTCTTTGACTTTAACTAATAGATTTTCCCTTCTTTCTTCCAGGGGAGACCAAGTGGAACAAGATAGTCCCTTGCCTGACATGGATGTCAGTCAGGATATGGTTGCTGTTCCACCGGCTGGTGTGCAATTGCCCCCAAGGAAGGCCCAGGTTTTAGATACCAAAAAACGAATTACTAGATCAAGTGCAAAAGTTATAAAACCCCCTACCTGAACCGTCTCCTATATGTATCGCTAGTTTGAATGTTAATAGTATAAAGTCTCCAGTTAAACGACTTGTGACTTTTGGTGTTTTGTCTCATTTAGATTATGATGTCTATTTGTTACAGGATACTAGGTTGCATACATTAGGTGATGTGGTTTAGGCAACAAAAGATTGGCCGTGGGGATATACTTTTTGGTCTATGGAAGAAAACACCTGTTGTGGTATTGGGATTTATTTTTTGACATATGATGTTCATATCTTAAGATTGGTAGATGTTGAACCAGGGAGAATTTTGTTGTTAGATGTAGTTCTTCATGGTTTACAGTGTCAGCTTGTGTCTCTTTATGAACCACAGACAAAGGTGCTAAGAATAGCTTTGTTGAGAAAAATGCAACCCTATTTGTACACTAGTCATCAGATAATTTTTTGTGGTGATTTTAACATTAACTTTCATCAGCGGACTGATTATGAGAAACAGTATTGTGATCAAGTGTCTTTGAAGTCTGTCCTTACCCAAGCAGGTTTGGTAGATGCACATGTTAAAGATGGTCTCAAGGCAAGATCGACATTTTCAAAAGGGCTTTTACATTCTAGAATAGATTTTATTTTTGCCCAAAAATCTTTGTTAATTCATAAAGTTATGAATATTCCGGTGGAAACATCTGATCATTCTTTGATAGGAATTAGTATTGAAAACTCCCCCAGATGAATGAGGGTCCTGGGGTGTGGCGGCTTAATTCCTCACTTCTAACATTACCAGACACTGAGAAAGATTTTAAGTTAATAATTCAGGATAAAATCACAACAATAGACTTATATGATAACATTACTGATTGGTGGGAAGATTTTAAATGTTGCTTTATGGGATATTTTCAGGCTTTGGGTCAATCACGGGTTAGAACAAAGATGGAGGAATATCATGAGTTTAGATCTCTATTGTGTGCATTGTTATCTCAACAGGAAGAGGGGGAAGGTGGTTTGACTGATGATATTGCACGGGTTAAACATTCGATGTTTGAATATCAGTATAATTTTCTTCTTTGCATAAAGAGCAGTCTTTTGGTATGCAAGGGAAAACAGCTTATGTTAACCCTTTTTTGGCATGTAAGGATTGTAAGGAGAAACATGTTCTTGAGTATTTAAATACTCCTATTGGTGAATGTGTTTGGGATAATGCAAGTATGATGAAGCTAGTTGATGACCATACTGAGCAAAAATTTGGGGAACAAGTTGCAGATTCTGTTTTTTTTGCCACAGTTGTTTCAAGCAGTGAACCTTCCACAACTCTCACTGAGTTGCCAGAAGGTCTTGATTGGGGAATTTACTTTGGCAGAATTGGAGATGGTTATATTATCTTTAAAGATAAATGTTTCACCTGGGTCAGACGGGCTGCCATGTGAATTATATAAAATTATTTGGTGGCTAATGCTCACTACTTTATTATCTTTGTAACATTTTTTTCTTGTTGATTTCATTTTACTGTCACAAATGTATGAAGGTTTACTGTTTTTTCTTTATAAATCAGGTGACCACGCTGATATTAATAATTGGCAGCCACTCACGTTATTGAACGTGGATTTTAAAATATTTTCTAAGCTATTAGGGAACAGACTATCTTTAGTCATACCAGATTTAATTTGTGTGGACCAATATTGTTCTCTTCCTGGAAGATGTATCACAGATGCATTATCGCTTATCCGGGAATTATTGGAGAAGTGGGATGGGATTGGACTGGGGGATCAGAGTTTAGGGTATTTAGTCAGTTTGGACCAAGCCAAAGCTTTTGATGAGGTTTCTCATGCATATTTATGGTGCTGTTTGGAAGCTTATTGAATTCCAGAACTTTCTGTATGATGGATTAGATCATGTTATGTTTTGGCTAATGTTAAACCATATGACAACAAGTGAATAGCATCTCATCATCAGATTTTGAAAGGGGTTCACCAAGGGTGTCCTCTTAGTCCACTTTTATATGTTTTTGCATTGGACCCTTTATTAAGATTATTGATTAGATCTCCCAGACTTAGGGAGGATCAAAGGGGACTTTGGAACTTTTTCATAATTATTGACATATGCAGATGACCTTTGTTTGATGTTAAAGGATGGTGATTCTATTGTTGCAGCTTGTGCCTTAATAACTGTGGTTGGTAATATAACAGGAGCTTGGATGCATTTGAATAAAACACATTGTTTACGTATCGGTGGATTTCTGGCAGAATGTGAAGTGGTGGGAGGTCTGCCTGTGGACATGGTTTCCTGTGGCATATTGGGGGTTTATTTTGGGGGTCATAACATGGTGAAATATAATTGGCAACGAGCTTTGGTTAAAGGACAAAAGCTGGTAGTAGGTTGGAATAAATGGAAGTTGTCAAAAACTGAAAAGGATCTATCTGATTAAGACTGTTTTGCTTCCAATCTTTTTAATTTTGAGTTCTGTTTGTTTGTTGCCACAGACTTTGGAGACCCAGATGATGGGTTGTTTTTTTAGTATCTTCTGGGGGAGCCATTTAAATCCAATTTGACGGAATATTTTATATTTGTCTGTTAAGGCTGGTGGCGTTAATATGGTTCATCTGGTTTTGTTCTTTTTTTCAGTTTTTTATATAGTAATACTGTACCATTAATTAAAACGGATGTACACATTGCTGGAGTTTTTGGTATATAGACAGGTGTCTGGTGTTTTGTCAGAATGGAGTTCTGGTTCTTTTCAGCATAAGAATAAGAGACACCCGAGACTGGCCTTCTGGTGGGAGGGAGCCTTTGATCAAATTAAATCTTGGCAAATTGGTTGGACTTTGGTAGGTCATTTTGTAAAGAAAGCTCTTTACATAGATGTTCCACATAGGTGTTTTTTTGAATCTCCATTTTCTGGATTTTCTTTGGTTCATCAGCAAGATATTTCTGATTTATATTACTGATTTGAGAATAGCAAAGCATATTTAGGACACAGTTTGGTTGGGCCTTCATAATAGGGTGACTGTTAATAGTAATCAGAAATGTAAAAGTCTCCAAGAACGATATTGTTCAAGGGAGGGTTGTGGGGAGGAATTGGAAACTATGTTACATCTATATTTTCACTGCCCTTATGCAATGAAATTTTGGGAAGTGGTCAAAAATCATTGGGAAAATAAGATTTCCATCCCCCTGACTATGAAATTGCTATTTTATGGCATTCCTAGCATATCCATGCCTAAAGATAGTCTTAGTACCTTGAGAATTATACACAGCCATTTCTTGTATTGGTTATGGATAAGTAGATGTAGATTGCTATTACAACAGCAATCGATTTCTCCTGAGGAATTATTTTCTATGGTGATCTCTGATTTACGATGTTTACAGCATACAGAAACTTTGCATTTCAGTGCTAATTATTGGGCTAGTTTGTTAAAAGGGTATAATTTTCTTTAAAGTTATTACTCTAGAAGGTTTTTATGTTTTCTCTTTTGTCATATAATTTATAATTTACTGTTTTTGATTATTGCAACCTCTTTCTTTTATTTATTTACTGGGCTTTTTATTTAGTAGCCTTAAATTTCTACTCCCCTACTCTTTTGGTGGGGTGGGGGGATGGAGGTATTATTTTTTCAGAATTTTATTTTCTGACTAGGGTCTATTATGATTTTTCCCTTTTATGTTGTATATTTCTGTTCTTTTACAGTATGAAGCAATACTCTGTTGATATTTTTGTGTTTTACTTTCTACATTTGTATGTAGTGCTATTGATTTGTCTATGAGCTTTTGTGATATGAATAAAAATTCCCCTACTCTGCCTGCAGGGGGGCCTTGCTTCCTGTGAGCAAGTCTTCCAAGATGGCTTCCCGGCAGGCTGCTGGAGAAGAGGAGGAGGAGATGGAGTGTGAGATACAAAATGGTGAACTGGCAAAAGGTGAAATTGTTCAGATGGATCCTGTTTCTGTTGTTACTACAAAGATTTTTTGCTGAAGATAACATCTACCCTGATCCTGACCCCTTAAAAATGGCTCCCTTAACTGAGTTACCTGTAGACAGCTTCTCAGATCACAGTGATGACAATGCAGATCCAATGGACACTAAGAGTGAACCTGAAGCACTTAATCCAGAAACTGCAGATATAATTAAACAGCTGGAAAATGACGAAAAAAGCTATTCATTTAAATGTACACAGTTTCAGAAGAAGATCCGAGACATTAATGCTGACAGGGGAAAGAACACTGTCATGAGTAAACAGCCAAGGGCAAATGATGTAGGAGCATTAAACGGATCATAGGAAAGCTGGGAGGTGGCTGTAGAGCGAGAGGAACACCAAGAAGTGCAGTGACCAGAGTTACAGACATAGCATTAGGAATGGCTATTTCAGGTGGAAAAACACCCAGCCTAAGACATGCTGCAGAAATGGAAATGCAAATAAGAGAATGTCTGGTCAGCAGATGCCACCTTTAAAAATGAGGGTGGGAGCAGGATCAGTAAACAGGTCAGTGGGTCTCTGGATCTTCCCCAATACATATACCAGAAATGACTCTTATAAATACTCAGAGCTCTGTTCATGTAAATACACAGGACTTGGAGGTTCCTTCAGAATTAGTGCTGACACAGAACCCAATCCTACAAATACCACAGCATGCTATGCCCACTGATCAGGAGGTACAATCTGGGGGACGCCCCACTGAATCCAATACATCACCAAACTTGCCTTTAAATATTAAAAGTAAAGCTGTTCCCAGGTCATTTTCTTCATTGTTTAAGTTTCCCATAAAACCTGCTAAAAGGCACAATGCGGTTCGATTATCCTATACTGGTGGTATGCCAGAGCCTCCCCATTGAATGTTTGTAGCTAAGACTCTCTTAAAGGATTCAATGAAGAACTTTCCTAATGAAATATATGAGCTCATTCATGTCTCTGGAGAGACCACATTTGATGTGAGCTTTAAATCTCTTAATGGCTTGGAAAGGTTTTGGATTGAATACAGTACTCTGAAGAAAACTGCTCTGTGAGCCCCTTTCGTGGCAATACCTCTGACAAACCCAGCACAGAAAACCATTAGTTTTGTTTCAAAATGAGGGGGTTAGTGGTAATGATTTGTCTTATTGGCTGAAACAGAGGTGTACTATACTGGGAGAACCAGTGGCTATACTAGACTCTGAGAACATATGGACTGGGGGATGGAAGGTTAAGGTTCTTTTAAAAAAACACTGCAACTGGCATTATCCATATACCTAACTCTTTCTTTTTAGGGCGGGATTGAGGTATTCTTTTTATGTTGGCAAGCCTAAAATATGCTACAAATGTGGCTCAGTAGCTCATTTAAGCAGCATATGTGATCACATAAGGTGTAATGTTTGTGGGGAGTTAGGCCACATGAGTTCTCAGTGTACCAATGAACTTAAGTGTATTCTCTGCAATGAGACTGACCATACCTTCCAAAATTGTCAATGGGCAGCCCATAATGTACCCAACCAAGCTGATGGGGAAGAGCAGCGTTTATTGATCACTCTTATGCAAAGGGAAAAAAGTGAGCTTAGATAGACAGAAAGCTCAGACTGGGGCTCAGACTGCAGACTCCCCCCCAAAGGCTCCCTCTCTCTCAACCCCTGCCCCCCCCCCCGCTGATTCCTTGTTCAATTCTAGCAGCACCAGATTGCTAGAAGGAACTTCTCTAGAACAACAGAATCAGGACACTGTACCCATTTCAGATACTATGTAAGTTGTTACCACAGACTGTCCTTCGACCTCTGGAACCAACCCCAGTAGAGGCCTGATGCCCCGTCCTCCACTTCTCCACTGATTATTCTTGACTCAGGAACTAAAGTCATCACCACTAGGCATAGCACAAGGGTTTCTATGTTACAAAAACAGCCACACACAGTTCCTTTATTAAACACATTTGATGTGCTACAAACTGCAGATACAGAGGATGATTCTGATGATTCCTCAGTGGCATCTTCAGTGCTTGAAGCCACCACAGACACAGAAAAACAGGAAAACATAAAAGTGCCTCAGAAAAGGAAGTCAAAACTGAAAAACAGTTTGCTAGGTGGGGAAACTATAAATAAACATAGGCATCAATGACTATTCCTTTTTCCTGTTACACTATAAATGTGAATAGCATAAAGAGGGATAGTAAAAGAAAGATGGTGTTTTCTTCTAACTCACTTATCTTTCGGCATTTATTTTCTACAGGATGTTAGGTTCCATTTGATTAAGGAAACAATAACAACCTCTAAGGGATGGTATGCAGGCCCTTCTTATTGGTCTATAGGACAAGACACCTGTTCAGGCCTAGAAATATTGTTTAAGTTACATGAGACCCAGATTTTAAACCTCTATGATCTAGTCCTAGGTAAAGTACTGATCTTGGACATATTAATACAGGCTACTTTATTTAGGTAAATTAATCTGTACGCACCACAAACAAAAGCAGAGCACTGTGAAATTTTGAATTTAATTCAACCTTTTTTATTTTCTGCTCACTATATAGTGTTCTCTGGAGATTTTAACTGCCCTCTAAAAGCTACAACTCTTAAAACCTACTGTGATTCCAATCGCTTAGCCCAAACAGTACAGAAAGCAAAATTAAAGGATTCTTTTCTTACACAAACTAATTTAGTCACCCCTACATTTCAAAAAGGGACGCTAGTCTCCTGGACTGATTATATATTCATATCTCAGTATCTGACAGTAATCTCAGCAACTACATATCCAGTGGAATTTTCAGACTATAAAATTGTGGGGATTAAAATAGGTATGCAGGAAGGAGTGCAGAGAGTTCCAGGCTCCTGAAAATGAACACCTCCATACTGTCTGAAAACAACACCTCACAAACACTTCTGAATTTTATATTAGCAACTCTTTGACAATCCTAGCCTCTGGTGGGAGGATACAAAAAGAGATTTACAGGTGATGTGTAAAAATATTAGTAAGGATAAACCAAAAAATGCAATATTTCACTTATTTACAACAGCAGAAAATTCTACAACAATTACTTTCGGTGATGCATGACACAGGGCAGAATTTGGTAATACAAATTAATGAAGTAAAACAATGGATGTGGGAATTCCATGGTCACAAAGCCGGGATACTGCATCATCAGCAACAATTTGATGTGAAAGGGAAGTCTGATGAAATTTGTCCTTTTGCATGCTATAATGTAAAGTGCATGCATAAGAAATGTCTGCCCTAGTTGGGGAGGACAGGATCAGTTATACATCTAAAGAAGACTTGATAAATATAGTTAGTACATATACAGCCTAAATGCATGGTCCACTCGATATAGATAAAGGTCATCTTGTAACTTATTTCTCAGACTGAGCCATTCCAGCTGTTGACCCAGAAATTCTGCTACAAACGATTAGGCCTATAAAACTTACAGAAGTACAAGAAGCGCTTTCTACATTAGTAGGAGGGAAAGCTCCAGGACCTGATGGACTCCCTAATGAGTTGCTCAAGTTGATAGACACAGAACTGGCATTAGAGATAACATCTGTTTTTAACTATATACTTACTAACAAGGAAATCCCTCTGCAGATGAACTTAGGTATGCTAACATTTGTATATAGAAAAGGGGACAGGAAGTTACTGAAGAATTGGAGACCAATCTGCTTGTTAAACTTTGATTTTAAATTGCTCACAAAAATCTTGGCAAGCAGGCTGGCTTCGGTAGCACAACATGCTATTTCAATAGTACAATCTTATGTACTTCCAGGTAGGAAAATCTAAGATCATCTATTACTCCTGAGGGAAACAGTGGAGTTAGGACAAAAAGGAAGCATGGATGGTTATCTAGTCTCTCTAGACCAAGAGAAGGCTTTTCATAAGGTGAAGCACATATTTTTGTGGGAAGTTCTAAAGCTCTATTAGATTCCTGGGATATTTATAGAATGGCTGCAGAGTGTATACAAAACAGCCACAGTGATCCCAATAGTGCAAGGTTGGAAAGGCCCGCTAGTACATCTTAAAAGAGGTGTTAGGCAAGGCTGTCCACTAAGTCCGATATTATACAGTTTTTTATAGATCCTCTTTTAAAAAAAATTAATGACAATCACCTAGTTTTACTGCCCCAGAATGAGAAAGAGAATCTACCGTATACGGTTATGGCTTATGCTGATGACATGGCTCTCCTGGTTCAAAATCAGCATTCATTGAGTATTGGTCTAGAATTATGTAGAGATTTTGGACAATTGTCTGGGGCATCTTTAAATATTGATAAATGTATTGGGACAAATTTAAATGATGCTATACAGCATGAAGGAAGCATTAAGTGGATTACTATATAGAATGAGCCACTGAATATCTTAGGGATATGGTTTGGGAAAGGGGATTTGAATGATCTAAATTGGGGCAAAAAGCTAGACATAGGACAGCAGAAGGTAGCATTATGGAATTGGAGCACAATAAGTAAAAAGAAAATAAGTTATTTAATAAAAACCTTTTTAGTTCCAGTTTTTTATTTGCTAGCTATATATTCCCGCTTCCAAAGCATAAAGAGATGGAGCTACTTAACATATTATTTTAGGCCTGAAGGAGGAGTAGGTTAAACCCAGTAAAGAGAAACATTTTATACCTACCCCTAAAACAGGGGGGACTGAATATGATAAACCCTATTTTATTTTTTAATTGTTTTTTGTGTGTGCCAGCATCAAACCTCTTTGATACCACAGAGTGTAGGATGGGAGCCTTTGCTGCTTAGAAAGGTTTCTAATTTGATAGCTATGTGGCACTCACAAACCTTGAAAGTACTGAAAAGATCTGCCATGTTACCAGAGTATCTCCAATGTACCTTTTTAAGGATAAAACAATGGCAGATAACTGTGCATCAGGTTACTACACCGTCAAGGAAAACGCTTTATTTTTCTTTAGTGTTTGCTGTGAGGAGGCAATATTTTCTAAGTGTCCTGAGGAACATATGGAAACCTTGACACAATTTTTAAATAACTCCAGGATACCTGAAAAGGTGTGGGACTTTAATTGGATAGCTTGCCATGAAAGGATAAACATTAAAGCCAATCGAAAGCCTAAAAGACTGGAGGAGGGATCTTGCAGTAGATCTCTGTGAATACAAGAGAAGGAGACTAGAAACATGGAAACATAGACTTTGATGGCAGATAAGGACCGCTTGGCTCACCTAGTTGGCCCATTTCCATGCCTGGAGGATAAACTGCAAATCCTATTTAACCAACAGCCTCTTTCTTTCTACTCCCCAACAAAAATTGCATTATGTCTGTCCCATGCATTCTTAAAGTCTCCCACAGTTTTAGACCCCACAACCTCCTCAGGAAGGCTGTTCCATACATCCCCCACCCTCTCTGTGAAAAAAAAATACTTCCTCACATCGCCCCTGAGCTGTCCCCCTCTATCTTCAAATGGTGTCCCCTTGTTCTTGCACATCTCTTTTTCTGAAAGATGCTACCCTCTTGGACGTTGTTGATTCCACTGAGGTACTTAAACATTCCTATCATGTTCCCCTTCTCCCTCCATTCCTCAAGGGTATACATATTAAGCTCCTTTAGTCTCTCCTCATATGGCTTCTCTTACAGACCCTGCACCATTTTAGTGCCCTCCTTTGAACTGCCTCCATCCTGTTTATGTCCTTGTGGAGATGGGGTCTCTAGAACTGGACGCAGTACTCCAGATGGGGTCTCACCAACTGCCTGCACAGGGGGATAACAACGTCCTGTTTTCTGCTGGTGATACCTCTCCCTATGCATCCCAGTATCCCCCCATCCCTCCCTACCACCTTCTCACATTGCTTGCCAACCTTAAGGTCATTTGATATGATTACCCCCTGGTCCCTTTCCATTTTTGTTGATGTTACTACCCCCCCATTGTGTAATCTTCCCCTTGGTTTTTGTTTCCCAGGTGCATTACTTTGCACTTCTTTGCATTGAATCCAAGCTGCCATACTTCTGACCATTCCTCCAACCTTGCCAAGTCCCTTATCATCCTTTCCACACCTCCTTGTATATCAACCCTGTTGCAGATCTTTGTGTTGTCTGCAAAGAGGCATACTTTTCCTTCCAGTCCCTCTGCAATGTCACTTATTAAGACATTAGAAAGGGCTGGACCCAGTACTGAACCCTGTGGTACCCCACTAGTAACCCCTCTTTCTTCAGAGTGGACTCCATTTACAATTACCTTCTATGTCCTGTTGTTCAGCCAATGTTTTACCCAGGCTACCACCCTGGGTCCCACTCCCAGGCTGGTTAATTTGACTACTGATCTTTTGTGTGGGACTGTGTCAAATGCCTTGCTAAAGTCTAGGTAGGCCATGTCCACAGCCCCTCCCTGGTCTACTACTTTGGTCACCCAGTCAAAGAAATCAATTAGATTCATCTGACATGACCTTCCCACTGTGGACCCATGTTGCCTTGGGTCCTGTGCCCCACTGGCCTCTAGGTACTCAATAATCCTTTCCTTCAGAAGTGATTCCATCACTTTCCCTACCACAGAGGTCAAACTGACAGGTCTGTAGTTTCCTGCCTCTGTCTTGGGCCCACTTTTGTGAAGGGGAATCACATCTGCCTTCTTGCAGTCCTCAGGTACCACACCATCCTCCCATGATTTGTTAAAAAGGGTAGTCAGTGGTGTCACTAGTTGTCTGCTTAATTCTTTTAGAATTCTGGGGTGAATTCCATCTTGCCCCATTGCTTTGTCCACCTTCAGTTTTAGGAGTTCTTTCAGAACCCTTTCTTCTGTGAAAGGACTGGGATCAACCCCGAGTGCTTCTGTTAATTGGATTAGGCACCTCCTCCACTTCCTCTTTTGTGAATACTGAACAGAAGTATTCATTCAGTATCCCTGCTTTTTCAGTGTCACTCTGCCCACCCACCATCCATTCTATTCAGCCTCACTATCCCTCCCTTTGTCTTTCTATGCTCCCTGATATACCTATAAAATATTTTATCCCCCTTCTTAACTGAGTTAGCTATCTTTTCCTCAGTTTGTGCCTTTGAAATTCTGACTACCCTTCCTGCATCCTTCTGCCTTAAC
The DNA here is from genome assembly GCA_016271365.2 of Neoceratodus forsteri. Classification (NCBI taxonomy): domain Eukaryota; kingdom Metazoa; phylum Chordata; order Ceratodontiformes; family Ceratodontidae; genus Neoceratodus; species Neoceratodus forsteri. The sequence goes on along the minus strand of JADMNL010000035.1, from coordinate 21,867,610 downwards.
TGGTATAGTTCTCTGTCCTGCTCCTTTCTTTTTCTCCCTAACCTTCTCTGCCACCTCTTTTGAGAACCATAGTGGCCTTTTCTTCCATTTTGATTTGTTTATTTGCTTCACATGAAGGCTTGTTGCCTCTGTGGTGGCAGTTTTGATATTTCTCCATTGTTGCTCCACCCCTCCTTCTAGCCTGTTTGCTAGTGCTTTTCTAAGGCACTCTTCCCATCTTGCCAAGGTCAGCCCTCCTGAAGTCCAGAACCCTCACTTTTGTATGGCTTGACTCTGTAGCTGTGTTTATCATGAACCACACTGTTTGGTGGTCACTTGTTCCCAAATGGCTACCCACTTCTAGTTCTGAGATCCTCTCACTGTCCCCATTTGAGAGTACAAGGTCTAAGATTGCTCCCTCATGAGTAGGTTCCAAAACTAGCTGTTTGAGGCATGCTACCTGAAGGGCATCAAGAATGGGCCAACTTTTGGATGTGGCTGCCACAAAGGTGCTCCAGTTAACACCTGGCATGTTAACATCCCCCATCAACAATATGTCCCATTTCTCTACCATCCTAAGTATGCCTTCTGTCATATCCTTGTCCATTCCCTCCCCCTGACATGGGGATCTATATACAACCCCTGTGTGGATTGTGGTGCCATTTCCAGTCTCTAAGGTGACCCACAGTGCCTCCTCTCCTCCCTGTTTACTCTTTTGTTCAGTTGCTTTTATCCCTTCCCTTACATAGAGAGCTAATCCCCTCTTCTTCCCTCTCTGTCTCTCCCGTAGTTTGTGTACCCTGGTATGTTAACATCCCAGTCATGGTTCTCTGTGTACTATGTTTCTGTGACTGCTACAATATCCAGGCATCCCTCTTCTATCAAAGTCACCAGTTCAGGGAGCTTGTTGCCCAGACTATGGGCATTGGTACTCATTACCTTCCATTTCTTGAGGGCCTTACCCCTTTCTGCCCAATCCCTGTCCTTATTGCATATGTCATTTTTTCCATTTACCCTTGAGCTTCTCCCTATCAACATCTCTATGTTGGTGTCTACCTCACTTAGTACCCTGATATTTGGGAGGGTAGGATTTCCCTGCTGTTTTCCAGTGCCTCCCCCTTGGCTAGTTTAAATGCTTGTCAATGAAGTATTTAAACCTATCACCTAGGATCCTGGTTCCCCTCCTGGACAGATGCAGACCATCATGCCAGTATAGGCCTGCATCCCTCCAGGTGGATCTCCAATCTCCAGTGAAGCCAAATCCTTGAGTGCTGCACCAGTTTTTCAACCACTGATTGAATCCCTTGATGTGGAGTACCCTAGCCTCACCCATGCCATAGACAGACAGCACCTCCAAGAAGGTTACCATGTGTGCCATTTGTCTAAGGCCCCTCCCCATCTCCACAAATGCTTCTTACACTGTTCTGATCCTTTTCTTAGCTAGGTCATTTGTCCCTAGGTGGACAATGACATCCAGCTTCCTTCCATGTGCAGCTTCTCCTGTGATCCTGAGGATTCGTTCCCTGTCGCTCTAAGCCATGGTACCAGGCAGGCACCTTACCTCCTTCTCCCCTTCCTCCCCCAGTTCTACCTTCCTAACAATGGAGTCCCCCACCAGGAGTTGTTTCCTTCCCCTTTGGGGTCCCATGCCACCCTCCTGTGGGTATCCTTTGTGGAGGTTCCCAGCATCCTCCTTGGTCTCCACTGTGGGTGCCTCCATAGAGGAACCACACTGTTCTAGAATGGCATAGAAATTGTGGAGGGGTACAACTGAAGGGATGCGCCTATGTTCCACCACCCTCACCCTCCCTGAGCCCACTGTGGTCCAACCACTCCTCTTTCTTGGCAACCTCTGAGGCAATGGCAGTGACCCTGGTGGTCCCACAAATCTTGGCCAACTCAGCCTGGAGATGAGCAACTTCCTCCCTCAGCCCAGAGAGGTGTCTGTAGATGGGACAACACTGCATCCTCCAGAACATGTCCCGGAAGACTGCTGCTCCACAGCCACTGCACTGCACCACTCCCTTCATGTCTTTTTTTCTGGCCCCCTAACTGTTACTTGGAATACTTACTCTTTTCTCTGTTTGTTTATTTCTTTTTTTTTCTTCTCTCCCTACTTACTTACTGCCTCTGCACCCTTTTAGCTCCTGAACTTCCAGTTCTGAGAAAATAAGTTCCTATATTTCTCAGTAGTCTCCTTACTTGCTCAGAGTCAGACCTCCAGCATCTGGGTGGGGACAGAGAGCTACTCTTGCCCTTCTAGGATGGTGAGTATTTGGCGGCCCTGTGTTCACTCACTTCCTGTTCCAAAACAGGAAGTTTCTGTTGTCAGTTAAATCCTGTGCCTATAAAAGTAGAACTGGTTTAGGGTGGGTGTGGAGGGGAAGGAAGGAGGGCAATTTAGTCCCAGTAGAGAAGTTTTAGTTATACCAGTAGCTCCTTCCTCCTGGTGTTCTGTCTGTTCTTTGGCAGAAGCTATCTAGGGCAGTGTTTAAATCTGGTCTTAACCTGGCTCCTTCTAGCTAAGCCACTCCCCCTACTTTTCAAATCTTTATACACTTAGTTAATTTCATAGATAACAATTCCCTTCTGACACCTGTGACAAGCACCAAGATAAGTACACAGATAATGCAGATAACAATTTACTTCAACTACCTCTGACAAACACACCAACTCCTTTTTCTTTAGCCTAAATTGAAGGTCCCAGTACAAGAGATCTAGCTCTTAGTCACAGTAGAGGAGTTTTAGTTATACCAGTAGTTCCTTCCTCCTGGTGTTCTGTCTGTTCTCTATACTATACAGCATTTATTATTTACTTGTTCCTTTATCATAGGTTTTTGGGATTTTCTAGCACAACTGTGGAATGAACCAGTATTTAAAACTCTGAAATATGAAAATCTAATGTATGGTGTGTTTAATAAGGAATGGGAAAAATGGAACAAGGGTACATTACAATTAGTAATGGTCATCCTAAAATGGAATATCTGGATCACCAGATGTGGGTTTGCACTACAACAGAAAGAAAGCATTCGGCTTGAACTGTATAGTAAAATCAAACCAGACCTTGTTAATTTATATAAAATTGACCAGAAAAAGGTTTCTAGGGTTATACTGCTGGAACTATGGAAAGGTCTGACATGGGTGACAGACAATGATGCGCCAATAACCTAAGAAGGGGGTATAGTTTATAGATCCTTCTTGGGGACTGCATTGTTGGATTTATTTTTCAATAAATTTCTTATGGTACTAACAATATGCTTTTTTCATACATGATTTTTTTTTTTGGGGGGGGGTTGTATGCCCGTGATCTGCTTAAGTTTCTTACTTGGCTAACACTGATGTTATTTTGTTCTATTTTTTTTTTTTATAATTTAAAGTTTATTAATACATTTTCCACCATAAAAGGCAGCATACAGAGAAAATGACTGAGACTCATTGATACATAGTAAAAGGAAGCTGCCCACTCCCCCCAACCTCCCCTTACTGCAGTAACCCATCCTAATACCTGTGGATGTCGGGCATCTAACCAAAAACCGTGCGGGAATAATAACCATAGTATAGGTTTAGTTTGGAACCAGACAGATTAGTGAGTGAAGGGGATCCCAAAATCTAGTATAAGCTGCCAGACTATTGTGAAGACTAGCAATTGCTTTTTCTGTGCTCAGGTTAGATAATACTTCTCTTTCCCATTCCTGGAGAGAAGGGGAGGACCTGTCTTTCCAGTGATGAAGAATTATTTTCTTAGCCAATAGGACAACCATGGAAATATGAAATTTGCGTACCCTAACTCTAATAGAAGACAGGTCCCCTAACACACAAATCTCAGGAGTAAAATATTCTTGGACACCCAACAGGGGGTCTAAGGAGGTTTGGATTGAAACCCATAAAGGGGGCATTTTGGGACAAGACCAAAGCATGTGAAAAAGTGTGCCTTCTTCCTGTGAACATTTATTGCACTTGTTTGAATCTAGGTAGCCCCACCTGTGAAGTTTGGTCGGGGAATAGTATAAGTTGTGCAATACGTGGTATTGCAAGAGGCGCAGTCTATCTTGAGAAATTAATTTATGACATGACTTCCAGAGAGAGTGCCAATCCAACCGAAGGTGAGGGAAAAAGTTACTCCAAAATGTTGATGGCCCAAATATTTTGTTCTATTTTACTTTGATTGAACAAAATTCCCCTACTCTTTTGTTGTAGGGGGGTCTTTTTTTTGTTTGGGGGTAATATGCAAAACGATTTGCTTGAAAGTATGATATTTACTACTCAGTCAAGTTTATCTTTCTGTTTTTATGATTTAAGGTGGGGGCAAGTTGTTTTGATGACTTTTTTTTAAATTTATTTCTTTCAGAGCTCCCAGCTTGCAAGCCTGCCTTCAGGTGTCCCCCAGTGCAGCCCTGAAGGTTAGCCCCCCTCCCTTGTGCACCCCATGACTTACCCTTCATGGCAGGGTGGTGGGGAATGACTCAACCTACCCCAAACTGATCCATGCCATGGAGATGCCTTCTCAGAGGTGGCGCTGCGAGGACCACTTCATTCTGCTGGAGCTGTTTTTCCACTTTTCTCCCCTTGTGTGGAGGCAGGACATGCAATGACACCTGCGGTGAGAGCGTGCTCACTTCTGCATGTGCTCTCACCAAGCATCTGCCCCGTCTCCTCCCCTTCAGCTGCAACATCAGCGCACTACCCCCCAGCAGCTGCTAGGGGCCAGTGGAGTGCCGACAGCTAATGTCCCCCCACCCTGGAGAAGGAGAGCAATCTAACAGACTCTCAATCCTTCTCATCCCTGCCAACCACTTACAACCCGTGCTCGTTCACTAGCACGGGTTGCCAGTGTGGTTTGAGGTAAGGCGTCCAGCGCCTCAGCCCTCAATACCACTGGGCCGGAAGTTTTGATTACTTTTTGCTACAATGTATAATGTAATACATGCTTTTGTTTTCATTTTTGTTGTTATGATTTTGTGTGCTGTGATACTGTTTGGCTGCATTTAATGTTATGTTTTTTTCCAATAAAAATTCCTCTATTCTTTTGGCAGGTGAGCTGTGGAGCCAAGAGAGTGTGTGAGCTCAGTCAGATGGAGCGAGACAGTGGAGGAGGAGGATGAGAGACACCTTGCCTGCAGCAATACAACCACAGCGAGGGGATGGTGTAGCTAGGATGCACCCTAGAGGTGGCCAGCTAAGTGAACCGACCTCCTTGCAGAAAGAATGGATGTCCAACAGTGCCATTTGCACAGGTAAACAAAAGACGTCAGGAGACTTTCCTAGAGTGTTTTTTTCAATGAAGGATTCAGAACACGACTGCTCTGAACTGCCCATGGGCATAGTGGAGGTTCCTATAATATACACACAAACAGATACCGCTGAGGGGGAACGGAATCAGCTACAGAAAATGCGCCAACTTTTGGAGCATGCTGCTGATGATTTAAAATGGTCCCAAATAGCAGTGGCCAAGGAATTGAAAAAAAGGAAAAGGCCAGAGGTCTATTCTCCCACACCAAACTCAGGTACTGTGACTAAGTTGTTTATTTCAACCGATGCCCAGCCTTCTGCGTCAGAAGGCTCCCTGTCCCAGACCCCAATTCCACAGGCTGGCGATTCTCAGCCAGCGTGGTCTCCCAAATCACCCCTAGAGAGCATGGGCTGGATGCAATCAAATACAGGGGAGTGGGTGGCTGACCCCACAATACCTCTGCTGGGGTATCTGGGGTGGGAAACACATGAGAGGAAGGAATTAACCCCCAAATCACCAAAGGGGTAGAGGCTATACTCTCGATCGCAACAGAGGAGCAGAACTCTTGCTCTCAAAAGGTATCCCAGCATAATACAAATACAGCAGACCAAATGATGGATGATTCTACCCAGCTTGATTCACTGCAGGATCCTGCAGAGCAGGTTAGTCCTGGATCCTATTCTCTTATTGGAAACCCTTTGCAGGAAGATGCCATTGAAGTGACAGCTATGGGGACAACCTAGCACTTCATCAGCAAAAGTCTGCTCAAACCTTAGCTCCACATCCAGAGGTTGGGCAACCTATTTTGACAGAGGCTGCACCTACATTAGCTAGTCTATTCCATAAGCCTGTGTCTTTGGAAAAACACAGAAATGCTGTCAGGCTAAGGTTTTTGGGCCCCATTAACAACATGCCTGACCGATTTTATGTCGGGCGGGTTTCAATAAAACAAATATTGGGATTTTCCCTGTATGAGGTGTATGCCTTAATTCACACTCCAGGGGGTACTGTAACACATACAATATAAGTTTTCAAACTCCATATCTGCTAAACAGATTTTGGATGAAGTATGCACTGTTTAAAAACAAACCCGGCATGGTCTGACTTTTAAGCTGTACCCATCATGAAACAATCCTTTAAAGTTACATAGATACATAGACAGTGTCGGCAGATAAGGGCCTATGGCCCACCTAGTCTGCCCATTTGAGCTTGTAAGTTCAGTTTGTTTTCCTAGAAGTCTATTTCCCCTTACCCCTGACCTCTAGAATTCCTTTATGTCTATCCCATGCATTCTTAAATCCCGTGATTGTTTCAGCCCCCACCACTTCCTCTGGCAGGGTGTTCCACTTGTCCACCACCCGTTCTGTGAAGAAATTCTTTCTCATGTTTCCTCTGAATCGTTCTCCCTCCAACTTCATCCCATGCCCTCTAGTCCTGGAACATCTTTTTCGCTTAAAATAGTGTTTCCTGCACCCTGTTCCTCCCTGTAAGATACTTGTATGTCTCTATCATATCCTCTCTCCTCCTCTCCTCCAGGGAGTACATGTTCAGTTCCTTCAACCTGTCTTTATAGGACTTGTGATGCAATCCATGCACCGTCTTTGTTGCCCTCCTCTGAACCTTCTCTACCCTGTCTATGTCCTTACGTAGGTATGGTCTCCAGAACTGTACACTGTACTCCAGGTGGGGCCTCACTAGTGTCTTGTATAGCGGAATTATGACCTCCTTTTCCTGCTGGTGATGCCCTGCCTATACATCCCAGCATCCTATTTGCTTTACCTGATGCCTTGTCACACTGTTTCCTACCTTGAGGTCATCAGAGATGACAACCCCAAGATCCCTTTCCTGCTTGGTGCATGCTATATCCTCACCCCACCAACTGATATATTGTGCCTGGGTTTTTGTGCCCCATATGCATTATCTTGCACTTCTTTGCATTGAATTTCAACTGCCAAACCCTTGACCATTCTTCAAGTTTCTGCAGGTCCCTTCTCATTCTGTCTACACCCTCTGGTGTGTCTACTCTGTTACAGAGCTTTGTGTCATCAGCGAACAGTGAAATTCTGCCTTCTAGATCCTGTGCAATGTCACTGATGAAGATGTTGAATAGGACCGGTCCCAGCACTGATCCCTGTGGTACCCCACTGGTCACTCTTCCCTCTGTGGAGGACAGCCATTTACCACCACCCTCTGTGTCCTGCCACCCAGCCAGTTACCTACCCACCACACTACTGTCCTGCCCACACCCATATTCCCCAGTTTGTGTAATAGTCTTCTATGTGGCACAGTGTCAAAGGCCTTGCTGAGTCCAGATAGGCCATGTCCACTGCCCTCCCCTGATCCACCTCCCTAGTCACCCAGTCAAAAAATTCAATGAGGTTGGTCTGACATGACCTCCCCCTGGTGAAACCATGCTGCCTTGGGTCCTGTAGTCCATTGACAACCAGATGTTCCACCAATCTCTCCTTCAGTAGTGCTTCCATGATCTTTCCCACTACCGAGGTGAGGCTGACTGGTCTGTAGTTCCCTGCTTCCTCTTTGTTCCCACTTTTGTATAACTAAAGTATAAAGTTAAATAAAGTTGTATAAAGTTATAACTGCCCTGTTCAGAAACAAAGGGGTGAACATTGAAGCTATCTTCAACTATCTGTCAAAGAAATGCAAATTCAAGGCAGTCCAGAGCCCATCCTAGATTTGGAGGGTTTCTGGAACGGGGCCTAGAGATATAAAGAAAATCTGACACAGACTGAGGAGGGACAACAGCATCTCCCCAGTTGTTTTTATTTGGGATGAAACAAAGGCTTTATCTTTTATCCTGGCCAACCTCGGCACGGTTATAAGTGTGGTTTTGGCAGACACCTCAGCAGAACCTGTGATACAGTTAAATGTGCACAATGTGGGGAGTTGGGACACCTGATGACAGATTGCCACTACCCCCCTAAGTGCTCCTTATGTCAAGAAAACCATGCTCTTACAGATTGCCCACGGGTGGCACACAATAAAGCAAGTGGGGAGTTTTGCATCCAAGATTTATACATTAACACAGCCATTAAGGCAGCTCAGCATCAGAGGCCTCCTCACCCCCCCCCAGGGTGACCCTTGGAAACACTCCCTATAGTTCAAGAAGAGAGACCTGACATTGGGGGAACTCTGGACCCTTGGGAGACAGGGGGAACCCACAGAGGATTCTGTGTCAGTGGGAACCTGCACTTTGTCTGAAGGACAGCCTAAGTCCTCTGGATCAATGCCCACTCCTCTACCGCCAGAAGAGGTATATACTGTGGTCACAAACAGAAGCAGGAGTATCAGGATTAAGAATGCAGCAGGAAAAAGTCAGGGGATGTATCCAATCTCCCCTTGCAAAATTATTATACGGTCTTGCAGGAGAATGCAGGAACTGAATCAGACTCTACCTCAATACAATCCTCCCAGCCAGAAGGATCCTCAGATGGGGAGCTAATCACAGAAGACTTTGATTTAGCAAAAAAGGAAAAGTCTAGATTGGGTTCAAGAAAATGGGTGAAAAAGAAATAAAGACAGGGTTGTGAGTTTATGGTATAGTTAGAAAAATGCTTACTGGTGAGTGGTATGATTTACTGTTTATGACTGAACAGTATTCAGTCAGATAGAAAGAGATTATTGATTTATTCTTTATTTGAGGAGGGAGATCAAGATGTGGTATTTTTACAGGATACCCGGCTACACATGAAGGCTGATATGGAACAGGCCTCAGCAGGATGGAGATGGAGATGCGGTGTAGCTTTCTAGTCCATAGGGGAAGAATTGTGCAGTGGGGTTGGGATTTGCATTAACAACCCAACTGCCCAGCTACTAAATATAGTAGATAGTCATTCTGGCAGAGTGTTGATGTTAGACATAATTTTGTGTGGTTTGCAATGTTGATTTATCAACATCTATACACCACAAACAAAATCAGCAAGGACTGATTTGTTTAGAGACATACAGCCATTTTTATTTACATCTAAATATGTGTTTTTGGGAGGGTTTTAAATTGTAGCAGGTATAAGACTGATTGAGGGATGAAGACTAGTAAAATACATTGTGATGATAACTGTTTAAATGATTTATTATACCAAATTGGCTTGATTGATTGTTAGCATTATCAGGGGAACCAAAAAGAAAACCTTTTTCCACAGCAACAAAGCGACCAGAATAGATTTTTGGTTTCTATCTGACTCTCTAGAGGTAGTAGATACTAGAATGCAGCCGGTAGCACCCTCAGACCATGCAGTTATACAAGTTACTGTAGTAAGTCATAGGAAAATGCACCATGGCCCAGGGTATCGGAGGCTAAACTTAAAATAATTAACCCTTCCAACTGTGGAAGAAGGTCTGGTGGCTTTACTCAAAGCTCGAAAATCAGTTCTATATTTATATGATACGTATAGAGACTGGTGGGAGGATACTAAGAAAGAGATTAAACATTACTTTCAAATAATAGGTAAAATAAATGGGAAACACAAGACTAACACCAATCAGAGGCACAGACAGAAATTCAAAGATCTGCTGTCTCAGGCAGTGCAGGGTAATAAGGCTGTGCTTCCCACCCTGGAGAAAGTGAGGAAACACCTGAATGATGCACGATATAATAGATTAAAATCTGCTGAACAGGAGAGAAGATTTGGGTCACAAGGGAAGAAGGATTTCATGAATCCATACCATTTCTGTGCCCAACAGAGACTTCAGAAACATATGGCCATAGTAAGGGATGCACAGGGGAAGGTATGTATATCCAAGGATGATATCCTTCAGGCACTGGATGAGCCCATTGAAACTTTATTTGCTCACTCTGGTTCTGAACCTAGTACACACAGACTTTGGTTGGACCATTGCAGACTACAGCAAGTTTCTCCAGAGATCCAAGACATGCTAGTGGCATGTATTACACATCTCAAAGTCTCAGTGGTTTATGCACAATCAAAAACTGGCATGGCACCCGGAAAGGACTGGATCCCATATGAACTGTATAAAATCATTTTTTCAGTATTATTGCAGGAATTCACAGCAATGTTGCCAGAAGTACTGGATTCATAGATACTCCCAGATAGTATGACAGACGGCCTGGTTCTGTTTATGTTCAAAAGAGGGAATAGGTTGGACCTCAAAAACTGGCTCTCAATAACCCTACTTTATGCTGACTTTAAACGTTTAACAAAATTATTGAACAGTCGGCTGATGCTTAGTGCTGATTTGATAATTCACGCTTCTCAAATGTGTTCTACATCAGATAGGAAGATATCAGATAGACTCATCCTACTTTGGGAAATATTGCAGAGAAGGGCTATTGGGGAACTCACGGGGGTCCTCATCAGCCTTGACCAGGCTAAAGCCTTCAATAAGGTAAATCATGAGTACCTTTGGGACTGCCTGGGAAGATATGGGATACCGAGAGTCTTTGTAAATTGGGTAAAGCAATGTTACACTAGGGCCACAGCCCAGACATATTGCAATGGGTGGTTGGGTTCAAAATGTGGAGTTAAATGTGGGGTTAGACAGGGATGCCCCTTAAGCCCTTTATTATACATATTTTCATTAGATTTCTTAATATGTAGGGTGAAGGACAATATTGGTATACAGGGAGTATCCTTTTCAAGTACTGATGCAGAGATAAAATGTATCACATATGCGGATGATATTTGTTTTACAATAGGAGATTTACCTTCAGTACACAGATTAGAACAGGTACTTCAAGAATTCACAAAGCAGACGGGTGCATGTATTAATTTTTTAAAATCTAAGTGTATTCCCATAAGGGGCGAGGATATGCAAGCTACCATCTTATAAGTATACCAGTTATTAGGGCAACATGCACTATTTTAGGTATATTATTTAGTACAGGGGTCCTGGTCCTCCAGAATTGGGAAGCCCAGTTACAGATAGCAGTCAATAAGGTGGGAACATGGAACAAATGGAGGCTGTCTAAATTAAACAGAGTACAAATGCTTAAAACCTTCTTGTTACCTGGGTCCTTATATATAAGCACAGTTATCTGCCTCCCCCAGCTTGCAGAATAAAATGTATAGCTGTTTTTTTTCTGGCACATGGGGCAACAAGCTTAACCCTGTTAAACGCTGCCTCTTACTGAGACAAAATAAAAATGGAGGCTTGAAGATGGTACAACCTATAGTGTTTTTCTTTACCATGTTTGTCAATGCAAATTTAACACTCTTATTAACACACAGTGGTAAATTATGGACGCCCTGAGTATTAGATTCTCTTGGCAATATTTTTAGGATTTGGCCAGCACATATGTTATCCCACGGCAACAATCCCGACAGCATTTCCCTGATATTTTTAAGGTGTGCTTTGGGAAAATAAAACTATGTGGCCTAGCAAAAAAGCATGTATGGAATCAGGGGAGGAAAGAGCTATATGGCTTTATTATCCAAAAATGTTTTCATGAGACAGCCTACTTTGAAAATTATCCCCTACAAGATAAACTTCTCATGGGTAAAATGTTGGTTTCACCAACAATCCCACATTATATGTGGGAAGTTCTATGGCTCTCCCTTCATAGGAAACTGAATGTGAGGGGAAACCTGAAGCACAAATAAATGACAGAACGGTACTGCCCTAGAGATACATGTTCTATGATGGTGGAAACTATGGAACACCTATTTTCAGATTGTCCCTTTGTGCAGGGTTTTTGCCACACCCTGAGGAGGTGGTGGCCCACTTCTCCCTTGTATAACATAACCTTAGAAATGCTACGTATACTACATTTTCTGTGGATGAAACATGATAGAGCAACACTGTGGTTATTTTTACTATGTTTTAAATTATATATATGATATGTGCATTGCAGGTTGACAATACAGCAACTACTGTTTACATTTGATGAATTATTTCACATGGTGGAGAATTCAGTTAAACAGCAGAGAGATCACAACTCTAACATAGTTCTACCCAGCATATTTCAAGCACGCTGGGCATCAAAAGACTGGTTATAATTTCTATAAATAATGTTATGTGAGGTACTCCTTCTCTATTAGTGGAAAGGGAAGGGCCTACTTTTAAGTTTCATGGTTGATTTGTTTTTTTTTTTATATTTAGTGGCAACATAATTTCACCATGTGTGCAAGTAATATCTAGCTGAGGTTTTCTGTTATAGGATTTGTTTATTAGTGTGTGTGAATTTCACACTGGTTGTCATTTTTTTTAGTAGGAAGCTAGGATACAAATTCCCCAACTTATCTAGTGGGGAAAAGGAAAGGGTATGCTCACAGCATTTAGCAAGTGATATTTATTTATTTATTCATCCTTCTCCCTTTATGTTCATATGAAGAAATATTGATTTGCTTGTAGTCCTTTTTGTGTTTGCTTGCGTGCATATGCAAGTAACATTATGTGGCAGCTTAGGAGAGAAGCAGGTTGTGGAGGCGCGGCACTGTGGCAGCCAACGGAGGCACTGCATTTGGGGGCTTGGCACTGGTGGACCAATGGAGGCACAGTGTGTTGATGACACTGACTTCCAAAAGTGCCACCAAACTGTAATGTTTTCACTGCAGCAATCAGGGGTTGCCTCATCATTGTAGCATCAGCCATTCCGCTGCAATGAGGAAGACACCTGTCATTTCTGGGTCTAATGTTGCCAAGTGTAATATTGTTTGTGAATGCAGCGGCAAGGCGCCACCATGTTCACAAACAATATTGGATGCCCCTAGTGCTGAGGGGGTGCCCAATCCCCTTCAGCAGCATATGCCACCCCAAAACAGTTTTTGTGTGCTGATGGGGGGCACCAATCCCCATGTGCTTCATTCTCCCATGTAATTTTTCGATGTGGGAGCCCACTCCCCATCAGTATAATGTCTCCCCCAAACACATTGGTTTTGTTTTGAGGGGGTGCCCAATCCCCCTCAGCTCTTGCCCTCCCCCGCATGAGCCCTTAGAGGTGTTCAATCCCCCAGTTGGCAATAGCCCCCCCCACCAAAACACTCAGGTGGCATGCTGGAAGCCCACCCCAGTGTGTCAAATGTCCTGTGAAGCAAAAACCATCCTACAATGTTTTTTTTCCTCTAAATCAGAAACGGTCACTCGTTGAGTCTGGCAATCCCACCCCCAACCCGGACCCACCCTGTGTGCACCTGTCTCCCACCCCCCACCCCATACTTACTTCCAGTGCCGGTGCGACAATCTTTGGTGGACCGGGAAACATCTGTACTCTTCAAAGCCGACCGTGAACTGAAGAAATGCCGGTAAGCTGTATAATGGCATAAATAGGGTTTTTTCAACTTGGTTGCATATCTCAGGCAGTTTTGGGAATTTGGGCACCATTACTTTTAAAATAAAGTAATAAATAACTGTAATGATATTACTTTTCCCTAAATATAACTAGTTACTGTAATACAAATAGAATAACATATGGGCATCCATCTGTCATGGTTGCTGTAATCCATCAAAGGTTTCCTGTGACTTCAAAAACCTCAATAAAGAAGCTCAAGAGGTTTATGACATCACAAGAATCTGGAGATTGTGCAAGTGTCTTTTGATATTCAGGTTTCAGTGTAAACAAAGGCTGCTCAGCTGACTGTATGCTCGATTTATTACAACACCAGGCTAAAAAAATCTGCCTTCTGATAAGCACTATGTGAGCACACAGCATCTTCACCATGCACATTGAATGCACGTTGCATACTACTTTTTATCTTTTTTCAATATAGAAAGTTTAGGCAACATCTCATGGCTGTGAGGTGCCATTTTTGTAGCCTTGCTGATATTCAGGTTTATGTAGTCGCTGTATCTAGGTATTATGAGTTGCCAGAGCTACAGCGTCATATAAACCCATGGCACGACAACTGGAGCAAAGACATGCAGTCTTGTGATGTTTATTCTAGGAATTCTGGCCTAATATTGTTTGCCCTATGAGATCTTTGCTCTTACACTGTGGCTACGACTACAAAGTAGCATCATTTAGCACACCAATGCTTTCTACTTGGTTACAGTCCCACTGCTGGTGGGTGTTGAGGTTGTTTTTGCCAGTTGTCTCATTACAGAAAATGTTGTGAGGCTGACTGGCTCTGGTGAGGTGTCATTGCTTTGGATGGCCTTGGTCCAATTGTTGTAGATCAGATGTAAACCACTGGTGCCTCCAGTTTGAGTGTATCTTTGATCTGTAGAATATGAAAATGAGTGTGCACACATAGCTTTCACCTTTCAGCCTTCTTATTAGATCCTGTTAATTAGTCCCCACTTAAGGACCCTTCTGCTTATTTACTTCTAGTATTCCTTTTCATACCTCTCATAACCTTGTCATTTTCCAGATTCTATTCTTGCCTTACCTATTATCACTTTATGTCCTACAGCTTCCCCATTTTCTTTTCTCACATATATTTCTTATTTCCCTTACCTGCTTTTTTCTCCCTTAGATAATTTCTGAAGAAGACCTATAGTTAAAACATCAATTCTAACTCAATTTTCTGTTTCCTGCATGCATTTAATATTACCATTTTGTTCTGTATCTGTAACAAGTGCTGTGCAAACAAAAGTCAGAAAATACCATTTTATTTGTCAGTTTACTATTAAATATATCATTTTGCAACATTTGATATACAAATTATGCTATGTATGAATCGCTACATGGGTGTGCATATGTGTGTGTGTGTGTGTGTGTGTGTGTCCGTGCGTTTGTGTGTGTGTATATGTGTCTGTTAGAGGGTGAGTGTGGGTGTTTTGGAAATGAAAAAGGTCAGGGACAGCATTGGCTGGCAAAGTCAGGATACAGCTGTGGGGGAAAAGATAGTGGAAGGCAGCAGTAGATGCAGGGTGTGTGTTTGAGTGTTTTTTTTTAAATAGCACTCTTATTTATGGAAATGTAAAGGGATTGCTGTGGCTGGCAAACTCAGATGGGTACTGCATTATAAATTAACATATTCATTGCCTTTAGAATCTGTTTTATTTCTTTTATACACTTCTTAATAAGTAAATACAACCATGGTTTCAAAAGCAATATAAAATAATATTAAAAGTAATATGAATTATAGTTAAAGTTACTGATTACTTTTTATATGAAAGTAATAGGTAACTGTAACAGATTACATTTATTTAAAAGTAACTAGTAGCTGTAACCCAACACTGCCTCTAACACAACCACACTCTCTTGGTATTCTAAATACTGTCATCCCCAATCAGCTCGTCACAGAGTCACTCAAAGTGATCAATAGCACTGCAGGGCCTGAAACTAGTTCAACATATATTGTTTTTATCACCATCCTCTCCACCACTAGCAGTGGCATATCATGGTGTTCCAAGACCACTCCTGTGCACTTTCATTATCAGACACCTCTATGAGTAACTGCGGACTCTTCCCCATCACAGCTCTTTATAAGTGTACCACTGACTCACTGACTGCATCTCCTACTACTTCTACTCTACTGTGTTGTTTTCAATATGAATAATATATATCTATATGTACATATAACACTGGGGTGAGGGCTTTCTCAGTGGAATAACCTGTGTTATTTTCTCTGGAGTGAGAATAAATTCTGATGACATCACCAGAGTGAGGGTATCACATTTATCCTCACTATGCTGATGTCACCGGAATGAGAATATTTGCACTGCAGATTGCATTCTAAAGGAAACTGCTTCAGAAAACAGTTTCTCTTTCTAACTAAAGCTGCAACTTACTCAATTAGCTTTGCAAAAGACTCTCACATGTGTCCTACTGTTTCTAACACTCCTAGCCCATTACTGTGCTGACCTCAGATTCAAAACAACCTGAATTCTAAATGAAACTCTTTTACAAACCAGTTTCTCTGTCTCTCTCAGTGCTACCTGCAGCAATTTGTCTTTCTCACTGAGCCTCTGACTCACTCAATTACCTTTGCAAAACACTCTCACCTGTGTCCCACCAAACTTCTAACACTCCTAGCCCATTACTGTGCTGATTTCCACCTCAAAACAACCTGAATTCTAAATGACACTTTTACAAAGCAGTTTGTTTTTCTCAGTGCTACATGCAGCAGTTTGTCTTTCTCAGTGAGCCTCTGAATCACTCAGTTAGCTTTGCAAAACACACTCATCTGTGTTTCTTACTCCCAATCCATTCAGAACACATACACACACACACACCACCACCACCACCACACACAGAATGATCAGGAAACACACAGAAACACAAAAAATGTTCCCAAAGCTCTCACCCTAGTGGTATTAACTGCAGACATGATGTGCAGATCATGGGATATGGAAAATATTCTCACTCCTGCAGCATGAGCTGTGCATTCTCACTAGTGCCTTCGGCACTCATGAGAATACAGGGCTCACTCTACAGGAGTGAGAATATTTTCCATATCCCACTCCTGCCCATCATGTATCCATATATATGTATATATATATATATATATATATATATATATATACACACACATATATAAATATATATATATATATATATATATATATATATATACTGTATATATACAGTATATATGTGTGTGTGTATATATTATAGTGGTGTGGTCGTGCCACTATAGTTAGGGTTCAGCGGTCACTTACATACTAAAGTCAAAATTTGTTTGTTAATAACTTTGGACTTGTTCAACGTATTTGCCTGAAATTTGGAATGCGCAGTGGGACATGGTAGCTCTCTTGATCTGCCAAATTTCATTTCAGTCAGACTTACGGTCTTCGCGAAAATGCTGGAAAATGCAAAATTATCCATTTTTGGAGGCAGCTTTTGGCTTTTTGGACGTGGTCCTGCACAGCTGTTATGTGGTGTGCTGCTCTGTGAGATGACTCATTTGAAAGAGTGTTAGTGTCTGAATATGCCAGTTTTTGTTTGGTGAAAAAATATTAAGGCATTCAAAAGTTATGCCACTTTTAAGTTCCCATTATAAATTAATGGGAAAATTTTTATCTACATTTTGCGAACAAAGGATGGGGTTCTGGCCATCTCTTCCCACCTGGTGATCAAAGAATTTGCATCCTCGTGGTTCAAGAATCTTTGTCCCTAAGAATTTTCAAAATTCTTTGATCGCGAGGTCCGCCATCTTGTTTTTTATTTCTGATTGGAAAAACACAAATATCTCGGCTCAGGGGTCACTTCTGAAGTAAAACTTGGATGGGTATTACTCAGGGGGCTCTGATCTATTGAGCCATGCCTTTGGTTTCATCCAAATCAGTCAAAAAATAGAGTTATAAGCTTTTAAAATCTTAATTTGCGGCTCGCTAACGAACTTTGATCGCGAGCCTGCAAATCTTTGATCATGAGATTCTTTGATTCCGATCTTGCATTGCAACCTTAAACCACTAATATCTTGGCTCAGGGGTGGGCTAGGGACACAAATGAGTGTGGATTTTGCTCAGAAGGGTCCGTTCTATCGAGTCATGCCATTGGTTTGGTTCAAATCAGTGAAAAATTTGCGTTTCACCATTTTTAATTCTTTATTCGTGAGCTTGCAAATTCTTTGATCATGAGCCTGCAAATTCTTTGATTGTGAGATTCTTTGATCGCAATCGTGCATCGTGCATTATGAGCGAGGGACGAGATGGCCCAATTAAAAAATCTATTTTCTCAGCTATGGGGTGTCCAAGAAAGTAAAATGAGGGTGAATTTTACTCAGAGGGCTTCGTTCTGTCAAACCATGGTGGTGGTTTATCGCAATTCCTTCAATTTTTTGATTTATAATATTTTTAATTCTTTGTTCGTGAGCCTGCAAATTATTTGATCACAAGCCTGCAAATTCTTTGATCGTGAGATTCTTTGATCGTGATCGTGCATCGTGAGAGAGGGATGAGATGGCCCATTTAAAAATCTATTTTCTCAGACCAGGGTGTCCTAGGAAGTCAAATGAGGGTGGGTGTTACTCAGGGGGCTTCGTTCTGTTGAACCATTGAGGTGGTATACTGCAATCCATAAATTTTTTGATCTATAAGATTTTTAATTCTTTGTTCGTGAGCCTTCAAATTCTTTGATCGTGAGATTCTTTAATCACCATCTTTGATCACGAGGGCAGGACAAGATGGCCAGATTTTTTATAATGGAATAGATAGGGAAATTTTGCCACTCTTTAACACTGAATATCTCAGAAATGGTTTGGTCTTTTTACTTGAAATTTGGAGGGTGTTTACGGCATGTCCTGTAAATGTGAATTATGGTGCTTACGTGTCAGAGAAAAACTGTTTACGTAGATATGGCGTGGCGCAGTTTACGTTCTGTGGACAGTGTTTTGCTTGTGGTGGTGGCTTGAAATTGATAGGATACCTAGCCTTAGTGTCATGGATGTAGCTTTCAGTTGTTGTGTGTGTTAAATGTCAATAGGTGTGGAACTGTGCCAGTTGGATGAATGAAAATCTCATACATTAAAATATTATATCTTGGACACCGTTTGGTCTTTTCACTTGAAATTTTAAGGGTGTTGACGGCATGTCCTGTGGATGTAAATGACAGTATTTCTGTGTCATAAAATATTGTTTTGGTGGAGATATGGTGTGGCGCAGTTTACGTTCTACGGACAGTGTTTTGCTTGTTGTGGTGGCTTGAAATTGATAGGATACCTAGCCTTAGTGTCATGGATGTAGTTTTCAGTTGTTGTGTGTGTTAAATGTCAACAGGTGCAGAACTGTGCCACTCTGACAAATGAAAATTTCAAATTATGACATGTCATATCTTGGACACGGTTTGGTCTTTTTACTTGAAATTTGGAGGGTGTTGACGGCAAGTCCTGTATATGTTAATAGATGTGTTTACGTGTTGGACAATATATTTTTTGCAGAGATATTGTGTGGCACAGTTTATGTTTTGTGGACAGCAATTTCTATTGTTCTACTAGATTAATATTTGTTTGGTGGCTGGCCTTGCTGTTGTAAATGTACTTTTTAGTCATTGGGTGTGTAATGTGGCTTGACGCTTACCAGTTGGAGGCCCTGCACTCCCACAAACTTGTGCAAATTTCTACTTTTCTATCCTTTCTTAAAAAGTAAGGAAATTCTATGGATCTTCTACAGCAAAAAAAGGGAGGAAATTCGATTTTAGGATTCCCACCCCTTGCACACCACCCCCACCAATAGGCATCGGGGTGTGTGTTGGTGTCACTGCCCTACCTCTCACCCGATTTTCCTACACTGTAACACCTCAGCTTGTTTACACATGGGATGGGGTGATAGTTAGGGCTGATGACCCCAATGCACACCTGATGCCTGTTGGTGGGTGTGCGGGCGTGGGGTGCAAGGGGTGATAACCCTAATATCAAATTTCCTCACTTTTTTCACTGTAGAAGATCCCTAACTGATGCATTAACAAGGTTTTTGCATAGAAATATATATATATATATATATATATATATATATATATATATATATTCATTGCAAAAAAACTCAGTTAATGCATCAGTTAGGGTTGATATTACAGTGACCTAAGTTTGGAAATGCAGCATTATGGTTACCAACTCTACCACCCTCCACCCTCCACACACCAACAGGCATAGGGGTGTGCTTGGGCTCATCAGGCCTAACTTTCATTCCATTCCATTTGTAATGAAGCGACCATGGTACAGTATAGGAGAATGGGGTAAGAGTTAGGGTGAGGTGGTAAGGTTAGTAACACTAACACTGAATTTCCTAACTTTTGTCAGTATAATATCAACCCTAACTGATGCATTAATGGATTTTATTGCAATGAATTTCCCTTCTTTTTGAGACAGTGCACCTCATGCATGCATTTTGTAATTGTCTCTGATTTTCATGTGGGAGCACAAGGCCCATCATCTATACATAAGTGTAAGATTTTGTAATGATCTTGCATGTCCCTGTGGGCCAGTACTGCATAATGGAGGGCTTTGCATTCCCATTATTGCATAATGGTATCCATGTGTGGGAGCACAGGGCCCTCTGAACCCTGCACTCCCATCTACCCATAGGTACAGAGACATAATGCAGGGCTAGAAACATTCCAAGTATTCCTTGTGCTGCAAATGTGGCAATATCTCAGTAACCATAGGAAGTTTGAAAAAAATGCTACCGCAGTTGTAATCATGACCTGGCAACCTGCATGCATGCTTAGTACTAAGCTGCACTTTGTGAAAAAATTTGTCTCTCTAACCATTTTTGAGATAGAGCCACTGAAAGGTGGCACAGCAGCCACAATACTATCCTATGGGAAATTTCAAAATTTCAGAATGTTACAACTATGGAACCATTGTATATTTTGTCACCAATCCAGCAAAAGACGCATCTATGATGAAAGCCTTGCTGCCCTGCAAATTTCAGCCCAAAATGCCTAACCGATCGTTTGCTACGCAGTGGCAAAAAAAGTAGCAATATTTTTGAAAGTACCATCACAAATTTGTGAAAGCTTCGCAAACGTACTTTTGCAAATTTGCAAAAGTTCCGACAGCAACATTTTCTAGCCATTATTTTTAAACACTAATGCCAGGATTATGTTCCTTGGGCCCCAATTAGGTAAAAACAACTGTTGGTGTTTACCAAGGGGCAGTATTTTTTGAATTGCATTTTTTTAGCTGTCGCTAGCTGAAAACAAATGGCAGATCTATGATAGTACAAAACCTATCTGCAAAAGTAATGCTGACTTTCATGTAAGTAAAAAATGCTTTCAAGCAGTACATACATTTTTTCCCATAGGCTATAAAGGGAAACTTTAAACTTTAATAACTTTTGAAAGGATTAATATTTTTTCACCAAAACTTCAAGGGCACATCAGTCACCCAGGCACCATATACCCTGAAACTCCCAAACTGTTTGTGCCATAGCCACAAACAAAGAATTTGCTAAAAAGTGGTATTTTTCACATTTATTGGCACTCCGCAGCTCCACAACTGCATGTCTGACCGTAATCAAACTTTCAAAATCCGGAAATATATCGTACCAGATGGTGCGTGCAAATATTTAGGCAAATTCAACAAATGGTTGCAAAGTTATCAAGTGCAAAATTTTGGGTTTATCATAGAAGTGGCTGCGCAACCTTAACAATACTATATAACAGCGACTGTGTTCTCTCCATGGGGAACTGTGTGATTTCAGTCCAGCCATCCCTTTTGGACTAATTAACTGCCGTTTCCTGGACTTAAGAACCTGGTGCATTAGTTGCCAGTGCCCGACATCTTGGCTCCTGCTCCAGTCGGGATCACCATTCAGTGAAGGGGGTGTGGTCTCTGAGGAGCACTTTTCAAACTGCACTCACATTTCAGCACCAGGGACTATGTGTGCTATGTGAGGAAATTTGCGATTTCGGGCCAGCTGGCCCTTTTGGACAAACTGACTGCTGTTTCTTGGACTTGGGCACCTAGTGGATCAGTTGCCACTGCCTGACATCTTGGCTTCTGCTCCAGTCATGAGTGCTGTTCAGTGAAGGGGCATGGTCTCTGAGGAGCACTTTCAAACAGTGCTCACATACCAGCATACCAGCATCAGTGACTGTGGGTGCTCCATGGGGAGCTATTTTATTTCAGGCCAACCAGCCCTTTTGGACTAACTGACTGCTTTTTTTCTGGATTTGGCACTGGGAGGGTCAGTGGCCAGTACCTGTCATCTTGGACCCTGCTCCAATCGAGAGCACCATTCAGTGAAGGGGGCATGTTCTCTGAGGAGTGCTTGTCAAACAGAAAATGTTGTGTTTAACACATAAGTGGCTGTGCAACCCTAACAATACCTGCACTACCATGCAGGTATAATATATAACAGTGACTGTGTGTGCATCATAGGGCGCTGTGTAATTTTGGACCAATCAGCCCTTTTGTACTAACTGACTGCCATTTCCTTTGCTTGGCACCTGGTGGGTCAGTTGCTAATGCCTGTCATCTTGGCCCCTGCTCCAATCAGGAGTGCCATTCAGTGAAGGTGGTGTGGTCTCTTAGGAGCGGTTTTCAAACAGCATTCAAATTCCAGCATCAGTGACTGTGGGTGCTCTGTGGGGAGTTGTGTTATTTTAGGCCAGCCAGCCCTTTTGGGTTAACTGACTGCTGTTTCCTGGACTTTGGCACCTGGAGAGTCAGTTGCCAGTGCCTGTCATCTTGGCCCCTGCTCCAATCGGGACACAGTTTGTTGAAGGGGCATGGTCTCTGAGGAGCTCTTTTCAAACAGTGCTGGCATTCCAGCATCAGTGACTGTGTATGTTCTGTGGGGAGCTGTATGATTTGGGGCCAGCCAGCCCTTTTGGACTAATTCACTACTATTTCCTGGATCTGGGCACCTGGTGGGTCAGTTGCCAGTGCCTGTTATCTCGGCTCCTGCTCCAACTGGGATTGCCATTCAGTGAAGGATCGTGATATCTGATGAGCGCTTTTCAAACAGTGCTTGCATTCCAGAGTCAGTGGCTGTTTGTGCTCAGTGGGGAGCTGTGTAATTTTGGACCAGCCAGCCCTTTTGGACTAATCGACTGATGTTTCCTGGACTTGACACCTGATGGGTCAGTTGCTAGTGCCTGACATCTTGGCCTCTGCTCCAATCGAGAGCACCATTCAGTGAAGGGGGTGTGGTCTCTGAAGAGCGATTTTCAAACAGTGCTCACTTGCATTTAATCATCAGTGACTGTGTGCTCCACGGGGAGCTGTGGGATTTCTGGCCAGCCAATCATTTTTTTTTAATTAATTGACTGCTGGTTCCTGGACTTTGGCACCCGGTGGGTCTGTTGCTAATGCCTGTCATCTTTGCCCCTGCTCCAGTCGGGAACACCATTCACTGAAGGGGACATGGTCTCTGAGGAGCGCTTTTCCAACAGAGCTCGCATTCCAGCATCAGTGACTGTGAATGCTTTGTGGGGAGCTGTGTGATTTTTTTGGCCAGCTGGCCCTTTTGGGCTAATTGACTGCTGTTTCCTAGACTTGGGCACCCGGTGGGTCAGTTGCCAGTGCCTGTCATTTTGGCCCCTGCTCCAATCGGGAGCACCATTCAGTGAAGTGAGCATTGTCACTGCTTGGTTGTAGTGTATTTTAAGATCATATCCCTTGCAGTCCCCCACTGCAGTCCTCTCGCTAAAAGGCTGCAGCTTAAGGGCATCATACTGTGGGTGTCAGTGTGGGGTGGCAGTCAGTAGGAGATGCTGATCCCACAGTATGTTGTTCTGCCTTTAACGTCTGAATTGTGTATTAGAGTGTACTGCCATACATTCCTCTGTTGTTTATGTGAGACTATTTAATGTCAGTCATTCTTCTTTTTGTTACTGTACTAGTTAGTTGCATATTTGTGTATACCTTACTGTAGAGTTTTATTTGTGTGTATTATAGAGCCATTGCTGTCACTGTATGAGTCTGCACCTAGCCTTTAAGCACATAGTGTCATATTCTTTACCAGTCATTTATCTAAATTAACTGTCATGCTCAGTCATTTATATGCATTAAGCTTGCTGCCCTGTGCCATCTCTGTATAATCAATATTAGCATCCTTTGTTAATGTGTGTTCTCTGCATAACCCAATTCACTCTCGCTTGTAGCTGTGTTCTCTAAGGCTAGCTGGTTCTAGTATTTACCAAGGCTGTTAATATTTGTTTGTTTTTCCATTGCCTGATTGTTGTAATTTATACTTGGGCTACTCTGGTACAATAGCTAATCAGCTGTCCCATCTTTATCATTGCCATTTTATGTTTGCTTGCACGCATGTGCAAGAAACAGTGCCATCATCCGAGATTTCGGAGGTGTGTCACCCCCTCTTCCAATTCAGTCAGTGTGTTGGGAGGCATGGCCCCTGTAAGCCAATGCATGCTGGAGCTGTCTATGACAAGCTCCAAAATGTAGTGGCATACAGTTGAAGGGGGAGCTAAGCTTCAGTGAGCTGCAATAAGATATCGCCTGCTCATGCGCAGCTCCCCCTACATACACACACACACACACACACACACACACAGAAATGCATGCATACTGCATGCTGCCCTTCCCACTGCACACACGTATAGCCAACGGTGCTGCGCTCCCCCACCAAAGCCTTCCAAATGCCATGCTGGGTGCCCAACCCAGCATGGCAAGTCGATGGTATAGCCGACAGGGGTGACCAATCCCCTGTCAGCTACACTGTCTCTCCTCCCCATGCTATCGCCGACGGAGGTGCCCAATCCCCCGTCGGCTTCACTCTGTTCCCCCCCCAGTACAAGGTGCCAGCCTGGGAGCTCACCCCAGTGCGTGGGCAACAATTATGGCCAACGGGGTGCCCAACTCAGAGAGGCTCCACCCCCCCCAGCCATCCTTCTGCCACACTGAGCCCACCCCAGCATGGCAACGTCTCACATCGTTGCTTTTTTACCTGCAAAATAAAACGGTCCCACGGCGCTTTCTCCCAGCCCCCCCACAGCCTGCACCCACCAACTGTGCACCCTGCATCCCCACACCCCCACCATACTTATCTCCAGAGCTCGGCACGATGATCTTCGGTGGACCGGGAACATGTCTGCACTCTTCAAAGCTGACCGCGAACTGAGGAAATGCCGGTAAGCTGTACAACGGGCTAGATAGGGGTTTTTCAACTTTGTTGCATATCTCAGGCATTTTTTGGAATTTTTGCACCAAATTTTCAACATGGGGTTTTTGGGACCCCTTCTCATGAATGATGTCACTGTCATAGCGTTATTTGGGCCCGAAGGGTGATTTCGCATGATCACTGCATGGTCACCGCGCAAATCACCTTTCAGGACTGATTAATGAAGCGACACTGCTAGTGTTCATAAGGTGGGCTCTCAAGCCTATTTGAAAATTCTGGTGAAAAATTTTAAATGACTGTTTACGCAGCTATGCAGTTCCTACGCATGCTCGTAAGTTCGCGAATTTTCAATATTTTCACTCCAGATTTTCAACATTGCCATTTTACCACACCTTCTTATGAGTACTACAGCTGTCATTTTTCACATCTCACCTAAAATGTGTTTCCACCCATGTGGCGCACAATGGCGCAGTCGGTGTGTGAAACCAATGTACAGGACACATTAAGAAAACCACAGTGACACTGTTCATGAGGAGAGGTCTTAAAATGGCTATGTTGAAATTTGGTGAAAAATTCTAATGACTGTTTTACTGTTGCATTGCGCAGTTCCTACACACACTCGTAAGTTCACGAATTTTCAATATTTTCACTCCAGATTTTCAACATTGCCATTTTACCACACCTTCTTACAAGTACTACAGCTGTCATTTTTCACATCTTGCCCAAAATGTGTTTCCGCCCATGTAGCGCACAATGGCGCAGTTGGTGTGCAAATTCAATGTATGGGACACATTAAGAAAATCACAGTGACACTGTTCATGAGCAGAGGTCTTAAAATGGCTATGTTGAAAATTTGGTGAATAAATTCCTAAAAATGACTGTTTTACGAGCGTGCGTTGCGCAGTTCCTATGCATGCTCATAAGTTTGCGAATTTAATATTTTCACTCCAGATTTTCAACATTGCCATTTTATTACACTTCCTTATGACCAGCACAGCTGCCATTTTTCATATGTCACCAAAATGTGTTTTTGCACATGTAGCACACAATGGTGCTGTTGGCGTGAGAAAGCAATGTTTGGGACAGATTAAGAAAATCACAGTTACACTGTTCATGAGCAGAGGTCTTAAAATGGCTATGTAGAAATTTGGTGACAAAAGTCCATAAAATGACTGTGTTACAAGTGAGCATTGCCCAGTTTCCACGAACCCTCGTAAGTTCATGACTTTGTAATATTTTAAGTCCAGATTTTCACCAGTGGCATTTTTCCACACTTCCTTATTTACAGTACAGCTGTCATTTTTCACAACATGGCCGGAGTGTGTTTTCGCACCTTCAGCGCAGAGATGTGTGGTCACTGTGGGAAATCATTGTTCGGGACAGATAAAGAAAACCACAGTGACACTGTTCATGATCGGAGGCACCAAAATGCCTGAGTTGACAATCTGCTGTAAAAATCCCCAACCTAATTATAATGTATGGTGTGTTGTACAGTTTCTATGTACACTCATGACTTCACCATTTTTTTAAATATTTTTACTGCAGATTTGCAACATTGCCATTTTTTACACCTCCCCATGAACAGTACAGCTGTCACTTTTTACATCCTGTTCGGAATGTTTTTGCACCTGTGGTGCTAAATGTCGTAGTCGCTGTGCATAAGCAGCTTTCGGCTAACAAACTGATATTCCCTCTGTTCATGAGGTGGGGTCACAAAAAAACCATGTTGAACATTTGGAGGAAAATACCAACTAATGCCTGAGGTATTAGGTTTCCAATCATAACGCCCAACCCTGTAGAGAATGACAGGCATCAGGGGTGTGACTTGGGATTCTTGCCTGTAATGCTCATACCATTCCACACCCTGCAGCCAGTGAGAGGCATTGAGGTATGCCTTGGACTCTTCGGCCCCAATGTTCACCCCATTTTCCTATATCGCACCCATCTCACCGTATTTCCTAATGGAATGGGGTGCGCATAAGGGCCGAAGACCCCAAGGAACACCGAGACACTCGTCAGTGTCTGCAGGATGGGGTGTGGTGAAATGCCTGATGACCCAAAGGCACACCCCAATGCCTGTCACTCTCTGCAGGGTGGTGGTGGGGTTGGCTTCAGTTCAATACTTCACTGCCATTCCTATTACGCGGCTCTGTAACTTCTACACTACCACTGCCAATGCCAGCAAGCAAACATTCGGCATTGACAAATGCTTGTTTAACTGGCATCTAGCTTTTCCTACCCTCCCTTCTACTTTTCTAAATTCCTGCCATAGCCCCTCTACCTCCCTCTCTTCCCCTCAAGCTCCCCTCCTTCCTCCCTTTGTTACATCCTCTCCCATTTCTGTGTTTTTTTTCTCTCACTGCTACCACCTCTACTCCCTCCTCTGTCTACCCTTAGTTGCCTCCCTTCACCTTCTTGTCATGCAGCTTTCTGGTCTGATATCTGTTGTCCTTTCCCTCCTACCCTTACCCCTCCCCAACCTCTCTCCCCCCTCACCTTCTTTCCAGCTTCCCCCACTTCCCCCTGTCCTCCTTCCCCATCCCCCTACCCCTCTGCTTCTGCCTCTACTCTCCCTCTCCTACTCCTGTTTTCTCCCCATACTCCATCTGGATTGCTGACTCATTCCTCCTCCCTCCTACCTTCTTGGAGCCACCAGGTGTCCAGTAGAATTTTCCCTCCCCTCCCCGCCTCCCACCCCTCCTCATCCTCTATATCACATCACAGCACTTCTCAGTCCCGCCAAACTTATCCTACTCCTACTGCTCCTCAAAGCAAGTGACATTGAGCTCAACCCAGGGTCCCCACCTCCCTCCTCCCCACTGACCTCCCCAAAGGTCAATGTGTGGCTCACATTAATATTCATAGTCTCTTGCCCAAAATTGACCTGCTCCAACCCATCATGGTATCCCTCCTCCCTGCTGTCCTAATAATCTCGGAGTCTTGGCTTTCCCCTAAGATCCCTGACTCTGTCATCGCCATTCCTGGCTACTCCCTCTCCATAGAAACATAGAAACATAGAAGTTGACGGCAGATAAGGACCGCAAGGCCCATCCAGTCTGCCCATTTCTTTTTCTACCTTATAAATGTGCCATCGGCCTTTGCTCTGTCAGTGACCTATCTATTCATAGTCATTTGTATTGCTCCCTTATGCCTATCCCATGCCTGTTTGAAGCCCTGCACTGTATTCATAGCCACCACTTCTTGTGGTAAGCCATTCCATGCATCTACCACCCTTTCTGTGAAAAGAATTTCCTCACATTCCCCTTAATCGGCCTCCTCTAATCTCATGCTGTGTCCTCTTGTCCTGCTATTTTTCTTATATTTAAACATGTTAGACTCTTTCACCTTGTTTATGCCCTTAAGGTGTTTAAATGTCTCGATCATATCCTCTCTCCTCCTTTGCTCAGGGTATACATATTGAGCTCCGTTAATCTGTCCTTATATGTCTTCTGATGCAGTCCCTGCACCATTTTGGTTGCCCTTCTCTGGACTGCCTCAATTTGGTTAATGTCCTTGTGAAGGTGTGGCCTCCAATACTGCACGCAGTACTCCAGATGGGGCCTAACCAATGTCTTGTACAGAGGGATTATTACCTCCTCTTCCGACTTGTGATACCCCTACTAATACACCCTAACACCCCCTAGCCTTACCTACTGCTTTAGAGGTCTGCTTGGATGATTTTAGGTCATCAGTGATGATGATGCCCAAGTCTCTTTCTTCCTTTGTGACTGCTAGCAACTCCTCCCAGCCTATAAGTGGCTTCAGGGTTTCTCTTCCCTATGTGCATGATTTTGCACTTCTTTGCATTAAATCCCAGTTGCCACTCTTCTGACCATTCTGCTAGTTTATCCAGATCTCTTCTCATTCTGCCCACCCCATCTGGATCATCTACTCTGTTGCAGATCTTGGTGTCATCTGCAAACAGACAAGCTTACCCTCTAGTCCATCTCGCGAGGTCACTAATGAAGATGTTGAATAGGACTGGCCCCAGGACTGATCCCTGAGGTACCCCACTTGTGACTTGCATCTCTTCTGACTGTATACCATTTACCACCACTCTCTGTTTTCTGCCAGTCAACCAGTTTGCCACCCAGTTGACCAACTTCTGACCACCCGAGCCTACCTAGCTTATTTAAATCTTCTATGGAACAGTGTCAAAGCTTTGCTGAAGTCAAGGTAGGCGACATCAACTGCTCCCCTTGGTCCACCACTCTGGTTACCCAGTCAAAGAAATCTATGAGATTAGTTTGACGAGGACCTTCCTTTGTAAACCCATGCTGTCTTGGATCCTCTGCCCTATGGATTCCAGGTGTTGCACTATCCTTTCCTTAAGGAGTGCCTCCATAATCTTGCCCACTACTGAGGTAAGACTGACCGGTCTGTAGTTCCCGCCTCCTCCTGCTACCACTCTTGTGGTGGGATCACATGAGCCTTTCTCCAGTCTTCTGGGACCTCTCCTGTGCTCAGAGACTCACTAAACAATTCTGCTAATGGCTCTGCTAGTTCCTCCTTTAGCTCCTTAGGTACCCTGGGATGTGTATGCCATCAGGTCCCATTGCCTTATCCACCCTGAGCTTAGCAAGCTCTTGTAGGACCCTTTCTTTTTGTGAAGGAGTAGTGCTCACCTCCCTCCCCTGTGTCCATGATGCTGAGCTGTGGGCCCTGCCCTACCTTCTCTTCAGTAAATACTGAGCAAAGTATCTATTTAGGATAGATGCCTTTACAGGGTCCTCCTCCTCACATGCTCCCTTTTCTCCATTAAGCTTAGCAATACCCCTCTGGACTTTCTCCTTTCACTAATGTATCTATAGAAAGTCTTGTCACCTTCTTTTACTGTTCGTGCTAGTGTTTCCTCAGTTTGGGACTTTGCCTGCCTTACTGCCTTACCTGCTTCCTTTAGGCAGTTTGGTATGCCTCCTATCTTCATCCCGCTGTGTTCCTTATATTTTCTGAAGGCCAGCCTTTTGGCTCTGACCTTTTCTGCTACTATATTTGAGAACCAAAGTGGTTTCCTTCTTCTTTGCACTTCCTTTTCTGTCTAACACAATGGGATGTTGCTTCAAGTATTATCCTTAATGCTTGCCCACTTTGCCTGTACCTCCTCACCTGTGTTTCTTTTGCCAGGCTAGCTTAACTCTGTTGGCCATCTTATCAAAGTCAGCTCCTCTGAAGTCCCATATTTTGCCTTGGAATGGGATGATTTAGATGTAGTAGCCAAATTGAACCTACCATGTGATGGTCACTGGCCCCAGGTGACCTTCTACCTGGAGATCTGTGATCCCTTCTTTGTTAGTCAGTACTAGATCTAGGATAGCCCTGTCTCTTGTGGGTTGCTGTACCAGTTGTTTGAGGCCTCCCTGCAGGAATCCACTATGAGTCTAGTTCTGGCAGATGTTCCTGCTGGTATTGACCAATCTGTATCTGGCATGTTGAAGTCTCCATTATCAGAACCTCCCTTTAGCTGTCATGTTTTGTATATCTTCTAACAGTAATGTGTCTATGTCCTCCCTCTGGTCTGGGGCCTGTAGACAACCCCAGTTCTTATGGCTGTCCCATTACCTGTTTCCAGGGTGACCCACAGTTCTTCTGGCTCCTTATGTGTATTCTGAATTTCTGTAGCTTTGATATTTTCATTAACATACAGGGCCACCCCTCCCCCTTTTGCACTCGGTCTCTTCTGAACAATACATATCCAGGTACTGAAGTCTCCCAAGTGTGGTTACTGGTAAACCACGTCTCACTAATTGCTACTATGTCCAGTTTAGCCTCTGACATTGTGCCTGCAGGTCTGGGATCTTATTTCCCAGGCTGTGAGCATTGTGTACATGATTTTCCATTGGCCAGATTTTGGTGTGTTAGTTGTTGGGTGAAGTTTGGCATTACCCTGTGCATCGTATGGGAGACAAACCTTTTTCTTACCTGGTGATGCAAATGAATGGCAAACACGCTGAATTCCTGTTTGACCACTAGCTGAGGGGAGGGGTGTTCTTCCCATTCGACGATGGGGTGCTGCAACCTCTCCCATTTGCTAGTTTAATATTCTGCAAAGACGTCAAACTCTGCCCCAAATGCACTGACTCTCTTTAGTCAGATGCAGTCCATCAAATTTAAAGAACTTTGCTCCCAGAACTGTTGCTGTTCCTACAAATCTGTGTCCTTTTCCTGGCACCAGTCCTTGAGCCACGTGTTTAGCTCCCCTATCTCCCTTCTCTGACCTTCCGTCCATCTGCTCCCTTCTCCCAGACTGGCAGGATCTCAGAGAAGGAGATGCCGGACGAAATAGATGATAGTTTGTCACCCAGCCTAGTCAGGTGTTCCTTGGTCTCCTCAACTGACCGGGCTGGCGAGATCATTAGTCCCTATGTGTACTAGGACATCAGTGTTTTCTCCTGCTTTGTGAACAATTTTAGCAATGCGTCAGTGTCTCTCCATGCTGATGTACCTGGGAGACATCTGACCATCACCCCTGGCTGGAGATGGGTATCAACTCCCGAATCATGGAGTCTCCTATGATCAGAAGTTTTTGGATTTCCTTTGTGCTTGTTTAGTTTTGGTTCCTGATTTGGGTGAGTATTGTTGTGCTAGCTCCTGTGCCAGTGTCCTGCTCTGCAGTGTCTTCTGCCTCTTTATTTGATTTCAGAGATAGAGGCAGATACCTGTTTGTAGTGTTTATATGGTTTTGGAGGTAATGTGTTGGAGAGCAGAGAGTGATGGGGCACCTGATTTGCTCCTCCTAACCACCTGCCAACCTCCTGGACCAACTACCCTCTCTGGTTGAGGTTTTTCTGTTGGATGCTGGGGAAATGCGTGTGGTTCTTATAATGTATTTCCTCTTCAATATGAAATTTGAGGCGGCAATCTCTGCCCATGCTGCCCGGAGCTGAGACCTAAGATCTCCAAAGGCCCAGCATGTAGGACAGTGTCCTAAATCCTGTAAGACTGTCCTTCTGAAAATTGTTCCACAGTACCTGCAGTTAATGAAATCCATTCCAAATAAGTTGCTGGGTTTGTAACCTAGTCAGAGTAATTAGAGGAAAAAAAATGCAAGTAATGGTTTAATTGTGCTTTGTTTAACTTGTTATAACAAGTTAAATTACTACTGCCCTGTAAATGAGATCACCTTGTGGAGGCCCCACTGATCCGCCCTTCCTGTTCTGCCACAGGAAATGTTACAACTGTGGTACCCTATAAAAGGAGTGTAGTGGGTGGTTGGGGATGGGGGTGGGTGGCTGGGCCCTTCCCCTGCCAAAAAGAAGAACCACGGACGAAAGAACAAGGAGGTAAGAGCAGAAACAATCAGTCAACAACAAATGCAGTAACCCTGAAAGCTTATCCTAATGTTAGATAAAACTGTAAAACCTGTAAAGCACCACCTGTAATAATTTCAGAGAAGATATACCCTGTAAGAAACACTTTGCTCCAGAGAAAAAAAAGCAGTAACAGAAGATATACCTTGCAAAAGACAATTTGAATCAGAAGATTACAGCAGTAATCTGTTAGCACACCTGTAGGCACACCTTGTAATAATGCAGAAGAAGGTATACCAGCAACAACAATTTGAATCAGAGAAAAATAAAGCAATGAAATGTTAGCAACAAACAGTACAATCCCTGTGGGTGAAAAATAAAAACACCACCACACAGTAAATCTGCTTAGCCAAACTAAGTCTTAATCCTTCTCCCTTGCTCTGGTAAGTTTCTCTACTCTGCCTTTCAAGCAGTCTTAGAAGGAAAGAGCTCAGGTGAAGTAGGTGCCTGGCCAGCAAAACCAAGTCTTCTACCTCCAAGATATCAACTAACCTGACTTTTTAACCCTTCTTTCTGTTGGAAATTACTGACAGTTTATAGCTCCACTCCACATACACACCTAATCCTTTGGAAGAGCTGTGGGAGGAAAAGCAATTAGCTCCTTCAATGTGAGAAGGAGACTGAAACACCTCTGAGACAACAAACCTTTCAACAAACAAGAATAAAATAAAACCAGTGTCAAACAGTAATTTTGCTTAGCCCAATGATAAAAAAGTCACAAAATGTAAGCTCCACCTGTAATACAGTAATTTCAGAGAAGATATACCCTGTAAGAAACACTTTGCTCCAGAGAAAATAAAGCAGTAACAGAAGATATACCTTGAAAGACAATTTGAATCAGAAGATTAGCAGTAATCTGTTAGCACACCTGTAGGCACACCTTGTAATAATGCAGAAGAAGGTATACCAGCAACAACAATTTGAATCAGAGAAAATAAAGCAATGAAATGTTAGCAACAAACAGTAGCAATCCCTGTGAGTAAAAAATAAAAACACCACCACACAGTAAATCTGCTTAGCCAAACTAAGTCTTAATCCTTCTCCCTTGCTCTGGTAAGTTTCTCTACTCTGCCTTTCAAGCAGTCTTAGAAGGAAAGAGCTCAGGTGAAGCTAGGTGCCTTGGCCAGCAAACCAAGTCTCCTATCAAGACCATGCTAAAAAAAGGTGGTGGTATCACCATTTACCTTTCTTCCTCCATTCAAGCTACGCCAGTTCTCTCAATGTCCTCCCCTGCTGCTTATGAGCTCCTCAGATTTAAACTCTCCTTCCTATACTCCTTTTCTATCTTTGTTGCAGGTGTCTGCTGCTGACCACAGACATCTTCTGCTTCTGTCACTGAACTATTAACCATTATCTCTTCTCATGCCTCCTCTGGCGAGCTACTCATCCTGGGGGATTTCAACATTAACTGGCTTTCTCACTGGACTTCCAGTTAAGCAATTGCTGGGCATGCAGGGCTGAACTCTTGTTCTGAGACTGCTCACCTTAAACACTATTTTATTTCTACATAAATCCCCACCAGTCAGGGTAAAGCTGTATTGGGAATGTCCCTACTTTTAGGGGTAAAAGAAAGAATCGTAAGTCTTTGCAACAAATTACCTCAGACTCCTTGGTTGTTTCTTCACCCGAACTTCCTACCTTCAGTCAGGTTATTGTGCAGCACAAAAAACAGCCACCAGCTTCTCCAACTCTTTAGCAACCAGCAATTGCTACAATTCTGGAGGAATTAAGGGAATTCAGAATACAATGTTGGTCTTCCAATCAGGATCTTAAACACGCTTTATCTGTTCTGGAGGGGCGTGCAGCTGATCTGGAAAAAAAATGCTGCTGACACCGATCCCTGTATTGACCTCCTGGAACGTTTGATGGCTTAATAAATGCAAGATCAGCATAGCCTCTAGGAGCACTGCAAGGACCTAGAGAACCGGTCTCACAGGAATAACCTTAGAATATATGGAATTAAAGAAGGGGCTGAGAGTAAGGACCTATCCACATTTCTTCAGGAGTTTTTTACCTCTCACATGGACATTGCAGATCTTGTCCCATTACATTTTGAAAGGACTCATAGATCATTACTTCCCAAGCCAACTTTGGACTTAGCCAAGGTCAATTGTAATGCATTTCTTTAACTATGCCACTAAACAGGAAATTTTACATAGAGCTTGGAAGAAGGGGGAAAGCTTGTATTTAGGTC
Source organism: Neoceratodus forsteri (assembly GCA_016271365.2). Lineage (NCBI taxonomy): Eukaryota > Metazoa > Chordata > Ceratodontiformes > Ceratodontidae > Neoceratodus > Neoceratodus forsteri. Next base: position 21,833,517 of record JADMNL010000035.1, on the reverse strand, counting down.
TCCAAGTTTATCTTGATAGTGAGTATTCTCTGGTGGTCCAGGCACAATGCAGAGCATATGCCCCCATACTACATCTGCTCCGCTCCCATAATATAAAGTTTATTATACCTTACCAAGCTCAATTGAAAAAATTCTTCCAAGATGGGGTGCAAATCATTGACGATCCTGAAGATGCTTTTCATGAATTGAGTGATGAAAAATTAACGCCCAAGATGTACAGATGAATATAGAGAACACTAGAGAAAAGCATTCGTTACAAAGACAGCAGTGGCATAAAGTCTCCCCATCGAGCAAAAAAACAGAAACAGAAACAAAAGATGGACCAAATAAAAGCCTTGTTAACAGTCATTTCACTGTGAAGAAACTTCATGATTTTCAGGACTTTTCTTCTTACTGATTCAGCCTAGTTTCAATCCCTGGCCCCCACTGGCTTGAGAATACTAGTACCAGGAGGGTAAGACAGTCATAGTATCAGGATCAGATCAGAAAGTTTATGTTTACCTTACTTATTTTACTTTTCCCCTCTTTTTCTTGGGTTTCTTTATATATTTTCTGCTACTTCAAATTTCTGCCGCTTTTATGTCTTCTCCACTCATGCATCTAAATTTTGATGGTTTTGGTAACTTTGCAGGTCTCTCTGTTATTTCCCCGAGGCACTTTCTGGCTTTCCTGGTGGCAAGTAAGCAATAATCCATGACAGGGTGTGTAGTTATTGGGGATTAATCAACACCCCGGGTGCGTTGTAAGGCATGAAGACCCTATAACAGCACACCCTGGAGTGGGTTGTTGTGCTTATAACATGGGATGTCACCACATGAGGAAAGCATCATTACATGATGAAAATATAGGAACTTTTTTATGTGTTCTGCTATGCATGCTTTGCTGATACTGCTGAATCTGTGAACAGGAGCACAGAAAACAGGCAACTCAGCATGCAGTTTTGCAGCTTACACCCATACAAAAACAAGGTAAATGTGTCAAAGGAGTAATGCTGCAATCTCTTGTGTGTGGGGAAGTCATTGCTGAACTCTACAATTCATCCAGTGACAGAGAGAGAGAGAGAGATAGAATCAATGTTGCACAGCTGTTGTAATGTCCTGTGTGCCAGTGTCTCTGCCTCTCTCTCTTTCTCTCTCTCTCTGTCTCTCTGCAGTAGAGAGAAATCAAAGGGCAACAGGAACTAATGAGGTCAGGGCTGCTGTGTTTCAACTTTTGTAGAATACGGGATGCATTTCACACTCACCCGTATTGCCTGTCAGTGACTCTCTCTCTCTCTCTCTCACTCCCTTCATTGTTGCCTGCATGACCACTTGGAGATCACTCATCCTGATGCTACTATAACTATTTATTTGAAAAGAAAGCATATGCCCACCAACTCGCTCTGTCTTCTCGCTGTGCAACTGAGGATTGTAATGACAGACAGAGACACAGAGATCAGCGGCACCTCACTGCAACTTTCCACACATCGGGGATGTAGCACAGGGAGCGGACAGCACCTACTGTGGAAACACAAATGCTGGTAAACAGAAATATGGAGAGGAGAGATGACAGTGACAGCAGGTTAGAGGTCTCAGTCATGAAAAACATGTGTGCATATGTCTAACCTGCTGTTTTAAATGGCTTAACTATTCACTGTTGCAAGAGAGACAAACAGTGCATGCATCGCAAAGTTGCGCTGTGTCTGTTGCTATCACTCTTTCTCTGTCTCGCTTGGTCTCACCTGTCGGTGCAATTCTGCAGTCCTTGCATCATGTGTGGCCCACACAGTTTGGGGATGCTGCTTGTCCACTCTCTCTCCCACTGTAAATCACTGTGCCTGAGAGGGGGATATGCACCATTGTGGGGGCTCTCCCATCATGGGCAGTGACACCGGCTCTCTCCCTCTTTCACTGCTACTCTTCACAGGGGAGGGCAACAAGCAGCATTTGGTACCCGGCAGAAAGACACAGAGGCAGAGCACAGTGCAGTAACATTGAACACTGTGGTGCAATGCGGGTGGGTGGGTAAGAGCACAACCAGCACCAGAGACTGCACAGGTGCAAGAACAGCACAGGGGCTACAAGTGGCACTTGCCACCTGGGGGACAGAAAGACACAGATCAGTGCAGCAAGGTTGAACACTGCTGCGATACATGACAGGGTTCGGTTCTCAGTCTCTTCATGAGCATAACAATGGCTGTCACTCAAACTTAATTTTTGGCACAAAAATGAGATCTGGATGGCTCACTGATCTGTCAGGGCAGATGTTTCACCACTTGCTGTGCGTATATTGTGGATTAATCAACAGTCACCTGATGGTTCTGTACCAATCAGGTACATGTCTTTCTCTGCCCCATATTATAAAGGACTTTATTTCGTTGTTGATTTTTTTCTAGCGCTCCCTTAGTTTGGTATTGTTCACTGTCCTAATGTCAGTTGTTTCATAACTTGCCCTTTCCTTTGTTTTTATGCCCTATAGGCTCAGTAGGATTTTTGTAAATTTTTCTGCCTAAGCTGGATTAGAATTTATAGCCTAGGGACTATCTTAGTTAAAAAGTGCATCCATAGATATGACCAGGTCTAAAAATGAAATGGGCTTGACATCCTACCATGCCCCGTACTTTATAGTATTCAATCCCGGGGTTCACATATACTCCTTTTCTCCATCCACCTTCTCTGCATCCCATTTTACCAACTCCTTTCTGTACACCGTGCCCTCCTAGCCTTTCTCCCCCTACCTCCCTCTCTTCCCCCCTACCTTCACCTCTACCTGGTGTATATTTTTAATTTTTTTCTTCCATTACTTCCTCCTGCAACCTTAGATAACCTGCTTTATCCTATAGACACTTCTATGTATGTAAATACCATGTAATCTGTACAATATCTGTATAATTCTATGTACATATGAACTTCTTTTTCTTCCTCTCTGTAAAGAGTATTATCTGTATTGCCTTGTAAATACCTGTGTTAACCTGTATATACAATTGTTCATGCTCCACCCAAGTCCATCTTGCAAATGAGCCTCTGCTCAATGACGAATGCCTGGTTAAATAAAGACTTGATTGATTGATTGATGCAATGGAGGGATTGCATGGTTTTTCCCTGGGGGAGGGTTAGAAGCTGCATATCTTGGAAAATGTAGAGCTTTCTCTAGGGTCACCACAGCTGGTGAGGGGTGGAGGAGGAAGACTCCTTTTTATGTTTGCTTGTGTGCATGTGCAACAAATATGTTGTGGCAGCTTGCTGTAGAAGCAGGTTGTGGAGGTGCAGCACTGTTGTGGCCAATGCCCCCACTGCCTTTTGAGGCTTTGCTCGCTTTCCCCAATGCAGTGGCACACTACTGCTGACACTATTTCAGCCAGCATGCCACCACCTTGAAAAGTTTTCACCGCTGCAATCATTGCTCATCATTGTAGCATCAGCCATTCTGCTGCAATGAGGGAGTGACCCATCATTGCGGGGCAGTACCTTGCATGCCCTTGACCCAGTTTGTCGATGGGGAAACCCTGCCCCCATTGGCATAATGTCCCCACCCCCAAGTTTCTGTTGTGCGCCGTGGGGTACCTAATCCCTCGAATCATGTGCCCCCCAGTCTCACTTTTCCATTTCTGCTGGTGCTGCAGGCTGCTCTTTCTTACTGGGCTTCTGCCTGTGTTGGCATGTTTTGCTGCCCACAAACAAATCTGCAGCTGTCCCAACAGAGCTCCGTTGAGGTAGCTCACTCCCACTCTCTCCTTTCTCTTTCCATTTCTGCCGGCGCTGCAGGCTGGCATTTTGTACTGGGCTCCTGCTTGCGTTGACACCTTTTTCTGCCCACAAAGAAATCCGCAGCAGTCACAATAGAGCTCCACTGAGCTCACTCACTCCCCCTTTCTCACTCACTCATTGTGTTTCTCCCAGCACTGCAGGCTGCACTTTTGTACTGGGCCCCTGTGTGCATTGCTGCCTTTTTCTGCCCACAAAGAAATCTGCAGCAATCCCAACAGAGCTCCGTTGAGCTCACTCACTCACCCTCCCTCACTCGCTTATTCTGTGTCTCCTGCTGATGCAGGCTGAGATTTTGTACTGGGGTCCTGCCAGCATGGGTGGCTTTTCCTGCCCACAAAGAAATCCACAGCTGTCCTGACAGAGCTCCATTGAGGTTGCTCACTCGCTCATTCTGTTTCTCCTGGCACTGCAGGCTGCCCTTTTGTACAGGGCTTCTGCCTCTGCTGGCATTTTTTTCTGCCCACAAACAAATCTGCAGCAGTCCTGACAGAGCTCCGTAGTCCTCACTCATTTTCCTTGTCTCACTCACTTGTTCTGTTTCTGCTGGCACGGCAGGCTACCCTTTTGTGCTGGACTCCCGCCTGCATTGCCGTCCCTTTCTGCCAACAAAGAAATCTGCAGCAGTCATGATAGAGCAACACTGAGCTCACTCACTCACTCCCTCCCTCCTCCTCTCTCACTCGTTTGTTCTGTTTCTCCCAGCGCCACAGGCTGCCCTTTTGTACTGAACCCCTGCATGCATTGCTGCCTTTTTCTGCCCACAAAGAAATCTGCAGTAGTCCCAACAGAGCTCCGTTGAGCTCACTCACTCCCCCTCCCTCACTTGCTCATTCTGTGTCTCCTGCTGCTGCAGGCTGCCCTTTTGTATTGGGTTCCTGCCTGCGTGGGTGGCTTTTTCTACCCACAAAGACATCTGCAGCAGTCCTGACACAGCTCCGTTGAGCTCACTCACTCCCCCCCTCTCTCACTTGCTCATTCCATTTCTGCCGGTACTGCAGGCTGCTCTTTTGTACTGGGCTTCTGCCTGCATTGGCATGTTTTTCTGTCCACAAAGAAATCTGCAGCTTCCCTGACAGAGCTCTGTTGAAGTGGGTCACTTCCCCTCTCTCACTCACTCATTTTGTTTCTCCCAGCACTGCAGACTGGTATTTTGTACTGGTCTTCTGCCTGCATTGGCACCTTTTTCTGCCCACAAAGAAATCTGCAGCTGTCCCAACAGAGCTCTGTTGAGGTTGCTCACTCCACCTGTCTCACTCGCTCATTCGGTTTCTCCTGGTGCTGCAGGCTGCCGTTTTGTAGTGGTCTCCTGCCTCTGTTGGTGCCTTTTTCTGCCCACACACAAATCTGCAGCAGTCCTGACAGAGCTCCGTTGAGCTTGCTCACTCCCCCTCTCTCACTTGCTTGTTCCGTTTTTGTTGGCACGGCAGGCTGCCCTTTTGTACTGGGCTCCTGCTTGCATTGCCACCTTGTTCTGGCCACAAAGAAATCTGCAGCAGTCATGATAGAGCCCCATTGAGCTCGCTCACTCGCTCCCCCTGTCTCACTCATTCGTTCTGTTTCTCCTGCTGCTGCAGGCTACCCTTTTGTACTGGGCCCCTGTGTGCATTGCTGCCTTTTTGTGTCCACAAAGAAATCTGAAGCAGTCCCAACAGAGCTCTGTTGAGCTCACTCACTCCCCCTCCCTCACGCGCTCATTCTGTGTCTCCCGCTGTTGCAGGCTGCCCTTTTGTACTGGGTTCCTGCCTGCATTGATGGCTTTGTCTGCCCACAAAGACATGTGCAGCAGTCCCGACACAGCTCCATTGAGGTCGCTCACTCAGCCCTGTCTCACTCACTCATTCTGTTTCTGCCGGGGCTGCAGGCTGGTGTTTTGTTCTGGGCTCCTGCCTGCGTTGCCGCCTTTTCCTGCCCACAAAGAAATCTGCAGCAGTCACGATAGACCTCCATTGAGCTCGCTCACTCCCCCTCTCTCACTCGCTCATTCTGTTTCTCCCAGCGCTGCAGGCTGCAGTTTTGTACTGGGGTCCTGCTTGAGTTGGCACCTTTTTCTGCCCACAAAGAAATCCACAGCTGTCCCGACAGAGCCCTGTTGAGGTCGCTCACTCCCCCTGTCTCACTCGCTCATTCTGTTTCTCCTGGCTCTACAGGCTGCCCTTCTGTACTGGGCTTCTGCCTCTGCTGGAATTTTTTTCTGCCCACAAAGAAATCTGCAGCAGTTCTGACAGAGCTCCATTGGCCTCACTCATTCCCCTTGTCTCACTTGCTCATTCTGTTTCTGCCGGTGCTGCAGGCTGCCCTTCTGTACTGGGCTCCTGCTTGCATTGCCACCCTTTTCTGCCCACAAAATCCACAGCAGTCATGATAGAGCTCCATTGAGCTCGCTCATTCCTCCTCTGTCACTCGCTCATTCTGTTTCTCCCAACCGCTGCAGGTTGCCCCTTTGTACTCAGCCCCTGCATGAATTGCTGCCTTTTCCTGCCAACAAAGAAATCCTCAGCAGTCCCAACAAAGCTCCGTTGAGCTCACTCATTCCCCCTCCCTCACTTGCTCGTTCTGTATCTCCCGGCGCTGCAGGCTGCCCTTTTGTACTGGGCTCCTGCTTGCATTGTCGCCTTTTCCTGCCCACAAAGTAATACACAGCAATCCTGACAGAGCTCCGTTGAGCTCTGTCACTCCCACCCCCAGTCGCTCGATCCTAATCTGTCCAAAACACTGATTTCCTACATCGACTGCGGTATTGTGCGCCGGAAGCGTGGAAATACATTTCGGCCAGGATGTGAAAAATGACAGCTCTACTGTTGATAAGGAGGTGTGAACAAATGCCAGTGTTGAAAATCTGTCGTGAAAATATTACTAATTTGCAAACTTACACAGGTGCGTGGAACCTGCACAACACACGCTTGTAACACAGTCATTTAATAGAGTTTCATCACAAAATTTTCAACATAGGCTTTTAAGGATCTCTGCTCATGACCAGTGTTTGTGTGATTTTCTTAATATGTCCTGAACACTGAGTTCCCACAGCAACCGCACTATTGTGCGCTGGAAGAGCGAAAACATATTTCAGCCAGGATGTGAAAAATGACTGCTGCACTGTTCATATGGAGGTGTGGCAAAATTGCAATGCTGAAAATCTGGAGTGAAAATATTGCAAAGATGCGAATGTACAAGCATGTGTGGAAACTGCACAATGCACATTTGTAACACACTCATTTTATGGACTTTCATCACCAAAGTTTCAACATAGGCATTTTAGGACTTCTGCTAATGAACAGAGTCACTGTCATTTTTATAATGTGTCCCAAACACTGATTTCCCACAGCAACCACATGATTCTGCGCCGGAACTGCGAAAACACATTTCGGCCAGGATGTGAAAAATTACAGCTGTACTGTTCATAAGGAGGTGCAGAACAATGAAAATGTTGAAAATCTAGAGTGAAAATATTATTAATTTGTGAAGTACGAGCGTGCGTGCAAACTGTGCAACACATGCTCGTAACACAGTCATTTTATGGAGTGTCAACACAAAATTTTCCATATAGGCATTTTAGGACCTCTGTTCATGAACAATGCCATTGTCATTTTCTTAATCTGTCCTGAACATTGATTTCCCAGAGTGATTGTGTTATTCTGCGCCGGGAGTGCGAAAATGTAGTTCAGCCAGGATGTGGAAAATGACAGCTGTACCGTTCTCAAGGAGGTCTGAAAAAATGCCAATGTTGAAAATCTGGTGTGAAAATGTTGCAAATTCTCAAAGTTACGAGCATGCCTAGCAACTGTTCAACACACGCTCGTAAAACAGTCATTTTGGGGATTTTTCCCACCAAATTTGCAGTATAGGCTTTTTGAGATCCCACCTCATGAACACTGGCACTGTTGTTTCATTAATCAGTCATGAAAGTGGTTTCCGCACAGTGACTGCAACGTCACCTTTCAGGGCCTATTAAAGACATGACAGTGCCAGAATTCATGAGGAGGGATCCCAGAAACTCCGTGTTGAAAATTTGGTGCCAAAATTCCAAAACATGCCTGAGATATGCAACAAAGTTGAAAAAACCCTATTTATTCCCTATTTATTCCATTATACAGCTTAGCAGCATTTCCTCAATTCATGGTCGACTTTGAGGCGTGCAGACGTGTTCGTGATCCATTGAAGATCGTTGCACGGACTCCGAAGGTAAGTATGGGGTATGGGGGGGGGTGTGGGGAGGCAGGGTGCACAGTGTGTGGGTGCGGGTTGTGGGAGGGCACAGGGAGACCACTGAGGGACCGTTTCCTGTTTCACAGGTTTTAAAAAAAAAAGGCATCACGGGACCATTTTTTATTTTACAGGGGCATGTGGCACACTGGGGTGGGCTCCTAGTGTGCCAACAGAGACTTTCTATTGGGGGGAAGCTGTAGCCGATGGGGGATTGGGCATCCCCATCAGCACACAACAAAATGGGGGATATTACATTAGCCGACGGGGATTGGGTACTCATGTTGGCACACAACAAAAGGGTGGGGTGACATTATGCCGATGAGATTGTGTACCCTGTAGGCAAAGGTGAGGGCATTACATAATGCTAACGGGGAGTGGGCTCCCCGTCAGCAACATACATCTTGTGGCACTAAAGCTGATGGGGATTGGGGCCCCCGTCGGCAAATAAACACGGTCGGGGGGACACATGCTGCTGAGGGGGATTGGGCACCCCCTTGGCGGGGGGGCTTAATACTGTTTGTGAACACGGCAGCAAGCCACTGCCATGTTCTCAAACAATATCAGTGTTTCAAGATCCCACCCTGCAATGACGGGTCGCTGCCTCATTGCAGCGAATGGCTGACGCTGCAATAACAAAGCAGCCCCTGATTGCAGCGGCTAAATATTTTCAAGTTGGTGGCACGCTACCTGAACTATTGTCATCAGCAGTGTGCCACAACATTGGGGGAAGTGGGCCAAGCCTTTAAAGGCTGTGGGAGCATTGGCCATAACAGTGCTGTGCCTCTACAACCTGCTTCTGGAGAAAGCTGCCACAATATGTTTCTTGCTCATGCATGCAATCAACATAAAAAGCAGGGAGGGGAAAGAAGAGAGAGTATGTAAGATAGGAGGGAAGGGATAGGATGATGAGGACTGGGAGAGGAGGAGAAGATGGGCTAATAAGTGCTGGGTACCACCTACTAGGGATGTGAGTTGAGTGAGACTCTGAGTTATAGGATTTGTAGGAGAAACCAGAAGCTAAGGGCACATAGTCACCTAAAACAACTGCAGGATTCCTTCAGGTATTCAGCTATTAGTGCTTTGAATGTGAATGGACCTGGAAGTGAGGAGAGCTTTAGTGAGCATTGCATAGAGTTCCATAGAGTTGGGAGTGAGAAACTGATTGCAGCTGAGCCATAGATTGTTTTTACTCTGGGAATCTGGAAACAAAGTATGGAGAAGCATCTCAAACCATAGGATTCCTTGGCATGTTCGAAGAAGCTCGAGATGTATGCAGGAAGTGTATCAGACAGCGCTCTAAAGAACCAGAGAAGAGCATTTCTTTTCCTACCTGTTGAAAGTGAGGACCATCCCACCTCTTGGTACTATAGACAGTGGTGGGTGTGGGAGGCATGTTAAGGATGAACCTTAAGGCCCAGTGCTAAAGAGTGTCAAGTCTGTTGAGCAGTGTTGAGGGGCAATGATTGTAGAGAAAGTCAGCATATTCCAATACGGGTAGGAATGTGGATTGTACTAGTCTCTTTCTGGCTTCCTTGGTGAGCAGATGCTTAATACGGTAGAATAAGCCTAACCACTGCCTTAGTTTTTTTGAGACTTCATTCAGGAGGCACAGAAAGTTAAGCTTGTTATCCAGCCAGAACCCTAGGTATTTAAAGGTATCAACTATTTCAAGGGGTTCACCCAAAAGCATTAGAATCTTGGGAATGTGTGTTGGTCCTGAGGCTGCCTTTGGTGAGAGGATCATGGCTTTAGTCTTTCTGGCGTTGAGTAGGAGCTTATGTTTGATAAGATTATATTGGAGAGAGAGAAATTCTTGCTGTTTGTCCTCATGGGCCAAGTCCATAGATGTATTTAAGGTGTAGAGTACAGTATCATCTGCAAATAAGTGCACATTAGCTGTGCACAGATGTGAGTCAAGGTTATTGATATAGATTGCAAATAGGATTGGGCCCAGGATGGAGCCTTGGGGGACACCTCATGGAAGTGATTTTAATGGAGACAATTCACATGCAGCTTTGACTTGTTGTAACCTGTTAGTAAGGTAGCTGGTGAACCATTTGATGGCAGAACTATCGAGACTGATATTGCTCTGTGCAGTAAGCATAATGTTGTGATCCACAGTATCGAAAGCCTTACTAAGATCAAGGAAGAGGGCAAACACATGCTTCTTAAAATCCAAGGCAACTTGCCAATCAGTGATTACTTTTACAAGGGCAGATACTGTGCTATGTTTGGCTCTAAAACCGGACTGTGCAGGGTTTAGCAATTTCTGTGAATCCAAGTGCTCTCTAACTTGGGTGTTGACAATTTTTTCAAGTAGTTTTGAAAGGGTAGATAGTAAGGAAATGGGCCGGTAATTGTTCAGGATGCTTGGATCCCCAGACTTGAACAAGGGTATGATGTGGGCAGTTTTCTACAACACAGGTAGCTCGCCCTGCTTCAGAGAGGTGTTGAATAAACGAGTGATGGGGACAGTCAAGTAGAAATGGCCAAGTTTTAGGAAGTAAGGTTCAATATTGTCTGCACCTGCACTCTTTTTTGCATCCAGTGACAGAAGGAGGTCCTCTACTGTTTAAACGTGACTGTATGGAAGCTGAAAGAGGATGAATGAGGTTGGTTAGGGCTGAAATTAGCATTACAATCAGCAGTGGAGTGCCCTAACTGGCTAAGCTTGTTGATAGACAAGGTGTTAAAGGCTAGCCCTGCAGTAGCAAAGTGTTTGTTGAGCTGCTCTAATATATCAGTTCTGTCCGTGAAGGTAGCTCCATCGGACACAATTTTGGCTGGAATGGAGGTGTCAGTAGAATGACCTTCAACCTCTTTGAGGATGTTCCAGAATTTGGCAGAGTTGTTTTTGTTGTCTTCTAGTTCTGCTTGAAAATATCTAGCTTTTTCAGACCTAATTAGTTTGGTGCAGGCATTTCTTGAGGTATGAAATGCTAGCCTCTAGGTAAGATTTCCTTGCTCTTTTCCACCAAAAGTCTCTGTCCTTGAGCGCTTTCTTCAGGATAGGAGAGAACCAGCCAGGAGGTCTTTTTTAGACCTGATCAGCCTTAAGGCGGCATATTTGTCTATTAGCCCCTCTAAGAGGCTATGAAAGATATTAAATGCTTTACTAAGGGAAGGGGCTAAGTAGAAGTCCTGCCATCTGATGTTACCCAGGACTTTCAGGAAGGCACTCTGGCAGAACTTTTTCTGGCATCTTTTCAGTTTGAATTTAGTGGCCAATTTTATTTGGGGAGCATTTCAGATGCAGACAGTGGCACAATGATCACTTATGTCATTGAAGAACACTCCAGTATGCAAGATGTTACGAGGCTTATTTACTAACACGAGGTCCAGAAGGAAGCTATGCTCAGGTTTTTTTCTGTTGGGTCTGGTGATTGCAGGTGTCATTTGTGCCAGTCCATTCACATCACAGAGATCCTTCAGCTTCTTGAAGCTGTCATCATTCTAGTTTTTTTTTTTTTAGATCCCCCATTAGAATACACTTGGTGTTAGCCGAGTCGATTAGGCTTTGGACATGCGGCAGGAAGGCCATGCCACCAGAAGGCGGTCGGTAACATGCAGCAATAAGGAGTGCCTTTTCATTGAAGAGGAATAATTTTAGTGCCAGGCATTCAAATTCTTTAGCCTTAGAGGTGCAATCAATGACTGTGACAGCGAATTTGCTCTTAACATATATTACGACCCCGCCCAGTTGGTCTATCACATCAGTAGGTGCTGTATCCCAGTATGTTGATAGATTTGTCTGGGGTTGAGGACATAAGCCAGGATTCCAATATCATAAAGAAATCAGGGGATACATGTAGAGCCCAAGTCTGCATTAGGTCAAGCTTCTTAAGTAAACTACAGACATTCACATGAAGGAAGCTGATACCTTTGTATTGTGGGAGGTCTGCAGGGGTGTTCAGAGAAGCAGGTGGGCCTGGGTTTAGTTTGATGTTTCCAGAACAGAGTAAGAGAAGTGCAACCCCTAGGTGGCACTATCCCAAGGGCTACTACCCCTGCCTGTTTGACTACTGACAGGTTGAGGGGCCTATGTTCTATGGCTGGTGCCTCCACCCAGAGGTCAGGGTTTGTAGTGGTTAGACTAGCTTGGTCACAGCCCTCTGGGACACTGAGACCCCCTGTTATTCCCTCTAATGACTAACACAATACACAGATGTTACAGTCCCAATACCCCACATGTACACACTGTTCAATCATAAAGTACCACTTACCCTCGAGACTGATTCTGAGGTTTATCTCTGAGGACCCCCTGTAAGATAAGGTTAATCAACATACACCAACTAATACAACGCTTGATATGTAGGTACTGACACTTCAGACAGTTTAAAGTTTAGCAACATTAAATCTGGTTTATTTAAGGGGACTAAAACATGGGAGGGGAGATCAGGTTAATTGGTAGAACTGAATCACAGTACTGTGCACATTACAGGGTCTAGAAAGTCACACTCTGGGTACCTAGGTTGGGGGGGCTAGCCAGGTCTGTTGCCCGGGGTTGGCCAGCAGGTGTAGATGGATGGGGCCCTGTAGAGAAAAATATGCACAACACCCAATTGTAATCTGGAGCAGGATGGCTCAGTCTTTGAGGAAATGAAAGAAAGAAAATCAGATGAAACATTATTGATAGTTAACCGGTCACAGGGGATGCCCTGATTGGTCCTCACAATACCCCACACTGAAAACCTGGCACAGATGGTGGTTCTGGATTGCCAGAGACACACAGCAGGGAGATGAGATTCTACAAGACAGGCCATATGGCTTTGATCAGCAGATGGATTCAGTTCAAATACATTCAGCTTGACTTTCAGTCTACACCACACTGTGACAAGAGAATCAGACTAGCTCTTCCTCACAAGCATTCCACACATTTATATGTAAAGTAAATTACTATACCAGGCAGCTGCTTTCAAGTCCTGATAGCACTTACTGCAAACACTCGGGAGTTCACACTGCAGCTTCAATTCCTGACAGGCCGAGCACGATTCAGCAATTTCTCCAGTCTTCTACAGGGTGAGCCTGGTTTCCACTCTTTCAGCCTCTCTTCTCTCTGTAGTCTCGGATTCAGTCCAAGTTAAGTTGGCAATGCAACAGCCTGACTTTAGGACTCTCACGCACTTCCCACACAAAACTATACTGCGCAGAAGCTCGGAACTCCTTCTCTCCTCACGGTCACAACTGATCTGCCCTCCCAGTCGCAAGGCAGAACATTCTTTTCGGGTGCCACCCAGTCCAGTTGGTTGGCTCAGCTGTCAATCACTCAGAAATTCTCCCTGTTGGTGCAAATATGTGTCAAGATCCAGAACTTCACATCCCAGAATTACTAGCCTTATCTCCTCATTGTAAGCTGGCTCTCAGGAGAGTCTGAATTCTGGTTGGTCCAAATAAACTCCATTTTAAAGGTCCCCCCACACTGATTGGACCCATTCAGCAGTTCAGATCCAAAATGGAGGGGCAAAACACACAGAGTCCCAGCTGCAAGAAAGGCAGGTTAGACAAACTGCATTTTTACTTAACACTCTAACTGGTTTCAGGTAACAGTTACATCTTTCATTTAGGCTCCCTCTGCGCTCCTAGTGACTGCAAAAATGGAGCGAATTGACAGCAGCTCGAGTGGGATTTGAGCATTAAATACACAGATCCCCCCCACACAAACTAATTAAGTCTACAAGCAGACAGCTCTTAAAGAGACAGTATGTGGAGGCTCAAATAACACTCACTTGGAACCACATTTAACGGCTTAAACGCCGAACGCCAGCAGGCAGGGAAACACTTAGGTAAGCCCTATAGAGGCTTTTTTGGAACCCCCATTTGTAAGGGAGTTACATCCTTCCTGGCCTAAAAAGAACTTGGCATCCACGTCAAGTAGTTACCCTAATAACAATTTTAAAATAACTACTAAATACATTTACATTACTAATAGTTGGATTTGAATTCTTCAAATCACAATCAGATGTTAGTTCTTGATCATACATACTTATTCTGTATTTCACAGCTTACCACAGGTTATCATATTGTATACACAACAACATTTCAGCATCAGGTCACCCTTCCTGCACATGAAACTGGAAAAGAGGGGGCCCTTCCCTATCAGCTACCTTGGGGCCAGACGGGGCAGGGGCACCATACTCAGAGGGCAAGACAAGTAATCTGGAATTATTTCCCATGCTTAGTTTGGGCAATGAGCTCGGGGTCACGTACACTCCCTTATGGATCATGTTAAGGGGCATGTCCACAGCTCTGCCAAGTGACTCATAACTTAAATGTACCACAGGCCTCACACCTCAACCAGTCCTTCTGGGGGAACTGTTACAGTCTCTGCACTGTTAGACTCACTTTCAGCACTGTCTCTACTTGCCTGGGGAATCTCCATTGGGGTAGAGAGGCTAGAGCTTGGGGCACTTTCAGGTCCAGGAGTTACACTATCTGAGTCCACAACACTTGGCTCACATGGAGAGCTTTCTGACATTGGCAGTAAACTGTCAGGGCACTCAAAATACTCTTCTTGTTCTGCTATATCACCAGTCTGTTCCCGTTCATCATTTTCCTCCTCTGAAAGCTCAAACAGTTCAATCTTACACAATGATTCCATATCATCTGACTTGATGCTTGGCACCTCACTTTCTGGGAGCATTGGCTCCAGGGACAAAGCTGGGGGCTTAGACAGTCCAGAAGGCCCAGCTTCATCTCCAGGATTGACTAGGGGATTGCCCCGAAACAATTAACTCAGTTCATATGATGAGGGGTAGTACTCAAAACCACACTCACTTTCCTCTGACATGGACTGACAGTCATGTTCAACTGGGACTTGTGGAGGGGAACACTTTAACTCAGCTTCTGTAGGTGCAGGCTTCCTTGATTTTTTCTTAGCAGCAGCTCTAGTCACTGGTCCAGAGGGGGCATTTTCTGGGGGCTCAGACTCAATCAAGATTTGTCCAGTGGGCCATACATGATTTCTATGCATTGTTTTCACAACTTTTTACTTATTCTCCTGCCTTACTTTGTACACAGGCAGATCATCTAGTTTGCCTACCACGAAGTGGGGGAAATGGTGTCACCTATCTGCAATATTATGTTTGCCATGTAGTCCCACATTTCTTAGCAATACCTGATCTCCCTCCTGGAGTTCCAGAGCCTTCACTTTTTTATCATACCTTTCCTTGTTGGCCAGATTTCCATGGTTTGAGCCAGTTGGTACGCATGATTTAACTGGGCCTTTAGCTTTTGCACATACTGTAAATGATTAGCTGCTTGGACCCCATCAGGGGAAACTCCAAAACACACATCTACCGGCAGTTGGGCTTCTCTTCCAAACATCAGGCGGTAGGGAGAGAACCCAGTGGCATCAGTTTTAGTGCGGTTGTAGGCATGTACCAGTGTGCTGATTTGTTGGCTCCATCTAGGCTTGTCTTTGGGGTGAAGGGTGCCCAGCATATCTAGCAAAGTGCGGTTGTAACGTTCAGGCTGTGGGTCCCCTTGGGGGTGATAAGGGGTGGTTCTGGACTTTCGCACTCCCCACACAGAAAGCATCTCTTTGACCAGATGACTCTCAAAGTCCCTTCCTTGATCAGAATGGATTCTTTGTGGTGCCCCATAGTGAATAAAAAAGTTTTCTATAAGCACTTTGGCCACAGTTGAGGCCTTCTGATCCCTGTTGGGGAAAGCTTGGGCATATCGGGTGAAATGTGCAGTGATCACCAGCACATTACTAATGTTTCTTTGATTTGGCTCCAGACTCAGAAAGTCAGTACAGACCAATTCCATGGGGGCACTGGTGGTGATGTTAACAAGAAGGGCAGCCTTTTGTGGCAAAGCTTTTCTCCATAAGCAGTGACTACAAGTTCTAATGTGTTGTTCGACATCAGCCCCCATTTTAGGCCAATAAAATCTGGATCTCACCAAGTCAAGTGTTCTGTCAATGCCAAGGAGCCCCATTTGGTTGTGTAGGGACCTCAGCACCAAGTCTTGAAAGGCATTAGGCTATTTGTCCCCCTCTGTCTACTGTCTCTCTATATAACAGTCCATTGATCAGTTTCAACTTAGGACCTTCTTTATATAACAATGCAGTTCTCAAATCAGTGGAACGTAACTTTGACACATCTCTCCCTGCTTGGAGGGCTTCTAGAGCTGATTTGATCATGAGATTATGGGACTGAGCCTGCTGAATACTGTCATTATTAAATTGAGGCAAAGCAGCAGTGTCCAAGGCACAGAAGTGGCAATAAGCAGCAGGAATGCAATTTTCAGAGGGTCCCAAACAATCCACTATACAGTCCACTGCATCCATGGACATTTGTTCCTCCCTGTCAAGCTTCTGGCAGAGTGCTTGAATATCAGGTTCTGACAGTCTGACCCAGTCATTCTGGGGGACAGGCCTCCATGAGAGAGCATCAGCATCTATGTGGTTCAGGCCTGCTCTGTATTCAACAGCGTAGTCATATGTAGATAATGCAGAAAGCCACCTATGGCCAGTGGGGTCTAATTTAACTGAAGTCTGGATGTAAGTCAAGGGATTGTTGTCAGTTTTTACCAGTATTTTAGCTCCCTACAAGTATTCATGGAATTGGTCCAC
The DNA here is from genome assembly GCA_016271365.2 of Neoceratodus forsteri. Classification (NCBI taxonomy): domain Eukaryota; kingdom Metazoa; phylum Chordata; order Ceratodontiformes; family Ceratodontidae; genus Neoceratodus; species Neoceratodus forsteri. Next base: position 21,816,990 of record JADMNL010000035.1, on the reverse strand, counting down.
AATGGCCCACTTTAGAGCTAGGAATTCTAACTTGTGTACCGGGTAGTTCTTTTCGGAAGGGGTCAGGCTCCTGCTGGCAAAAGCCACGGGTCTTAAACCATTCTCATGTTCCTGGTACAACACAGCCCCCAACCCCTGCAAGCTAGCATCAGTGTGCAGGACATAAGGTTTTGTTGGATCTGCATAGGCCAATACTGGAGCGTGGGTAAGTTGATATATGATCTCATGAAAAGCAGTTTCACAATCAGGAGTCCAGCGGGCCCCAAATACTTCATTTGGACAAAAATACACTCTCTCAGTCTCAAGGGACACTGATTTTTTGTATCTTTTGTGAGTTGGAGGGTCGCTTGAGTAAGGTTAAGTAAAGGGCAGATCACTCTTGAATAGTCCTTGATGAAACGTCGATAATAACCACAGAAACCCAGGAATCTTTGCAGTTCTTCTAGATTTTGGGGCTATGGTCAGGTGGTCATGGCCTCAACTTTACTCGGTCTGTCTCTATCCCTTCAGTAGAAACTATGTGCCCCACATACTTTACGGATGTTTGAAAGAATTGACTCTTATCAATGGACAACTTCAGGCCAAAGTCTTCCAGTCAATCCAACACCTTGAACAATCTGCCCTCATGTTCCTCCAGGGAGCTGCCAAACACAATAACATCATCCAAATACACCAGGCACTCTAATAAATTCATGTCCCCCACTGCACGCTCCATCAATCGTTGAAAAGTGGCAGGGGCACCAGAAACCCCTTGAGGCAGCCTCATGAATTCATAGAAACCCAGCGGGCAGATAAAGGCCGTCTTCTCACGGTCTTCCTGGGCCATTGGGATCTGGTAGTACCCACTGTGAAGATACAGCATGGAAGACCATTTGCTACCGTTCAGGCAGTCCAAAGCATCTTGACTGCATGGCATTGTATACTGATCAGGGATAGTCCACCGGTTTAAGGTGTGATAATCTATGCACATCCTCACAGTCCCATTCTTTTTCCTCACTACCACAATGGCAGAAGCATATGGGCTTCTGGATTCTTGTATTACACTAGCAGCTAACATCTCTTTTAGATGTCACCTTACATCGTCTATGTCAGCAGGTGCCAGGCATTGAGACCTCTCATAAAATGGCCTATCATCCTGCAGCCGGATATGGTGCTGGGCCCCCTGCATGCAGCCTATGTCCCACTCCTTTAAAGAGAACACCTGGTCCCTTTGTGCAAGCTTCTTACTGATCCTCACTTTCCATTCTGCTGGCAACAGGGCGCCACCAAAATCAAACAAGTCAGGCATTACTCTATCACTTTTTCCCAGACTCTTGTTACTGGGTAGCACGGCAGTATCCACACAATGCACAGTAGTCAGGATGCAACCTCGGTTTGCTCGAATCTCCCTGTCAGACACGTTGTGAACTTGAACTATCACTCTTCTGGCAAAAGCATGGGCTCTAGCAGGCAGAATACTTGGCTAGACCAGTAGCCCCTCGGGCAGTTTTCTGTCTCCTGGTGCATCGAGCATTAATATTTTGCACTTGACATCCTTTTTCATATGAACCTCTCCTTGCAGGACACATTGAGCATTTGGTGCCAAAGGCAGAGATTCAGGATCCTTTTTCCAGACAACGCCAACCGGTTCCTCTGGTTCCATTCTATCAGCATCTCTCTGTGTCTCATAGGCCTTCTTGATCAAGGCCGGAAGTCTTAGGGCCCTACCAGTCTGGGACCCTTGTTTTTCATAACACAACTGTGCCAGTCACCCAAACATATGTGCATTAGTTCCAATCAACAATGGAACACCATCATACAGCCCAGTAGGAGGACACACTAAGGCTAAGGTCTCCATTTACTCTGCCACTACAGCCACAGAAGTGGGAAAGATCAACCAAATTTGGATATAGCCAGAGTAAGGGTAGGCCTTCTCACTCAAGCCCCAGACAAGTAGTCCTTCCAAGGGTTGCAGGGGTACATTAGACAAATGCTTCTGATACCAGTCCTGAAACATAATTGTCACTTGGGAGCCACTGTCTAACACAACTCTTGTGGGTACCCCATTCACTTTCACAGCAGCCTCCATGGAGGGACCCACCACCTCAGACCGTGCGGGGGGGCATTAATTGGGATGTCGATTGGGCATTGGCCCTGGTGGCAAACCTTTTCTGGGTGGCTCCCCCTGGTGACCGGGCATAGGTTTTGCGATGCCAGGCCACTAACCTGTTAGTAACTTTATTCAAGTTCTCTGGCAGCCGACAAGCAGACTGAAAGTTTCCATCCTCTCCACAACAGTAGCAGAACTTAGTGTCTCTGTGTCTTTGGAGGGAGGGGGATCTCTTATCTGGTTGGGCATCTCTGGGACCCTGCAGGGCTCTTCTTGAACTAGGGGTTTAGACCATTGGACCTCAGGGTCTCCACTTCTGTTGGGGGTGAGAGCAGCCCATTGCAGTTCCCTCACCATCTCTCTTAAGTCCCTTATTTCTGCTCTCAGGTTGCTTTCAATCTGGGTTTCAGGGGAAACGACATGCACTCTCACTCCGCTTTTAGGTTCAGGGGAGCCTGATACGGATCTGGTTCCCAGTAGGTCTCAGTCAATTACTTAATCAAACCTCTCAGCTGTTGAGTCTCATCTGGCTCACTCTTCTCAGGGGTCTGACAAGGGTTCACAGCCCCAGCATAGGGTTCCCATCCTGCTTCATCAGTTTCAATCTCATGGATCTCTTTCATCAAGTGGCAATACTTGGGAGGGTTGGCCCTCCTGTCTTGCAATTTGAGTTTCAGCAATATTACGCTTGAAAATCTTGCTAACTTCAATATATGGTCTAATCGGACCTGGTTTAGCACTTGGGCAGGCACTTCCCCTTTTTGGTGGCCTTTTGTGAAGCACTTTCCTTCCTGGTAACAAAAGTAGACAATTTCCCATTTCTCCACTGTTTAGCTGATTTGAACTTCCATAATAGATCCTCTCCGGTTTCTGTGCTGTCAAATACCCCCTCTAATGTGGAAAGATATTCTGCTGCAGTGGCCTCCGGACTAGTGGCCTGAAGAAATTGAATGACTTCCAGTGCAGGACCCCTCAAACTTTCCATCAACTGTTCTCTTTTCCCCCTTGGAACACTGCCACTCTTGTACTAAAGGGGTAGCATAGTCCATCCAGGTCTCCAAATCATCTTCCCCTGAAGGCACTGGAACAGTACCAGAGAAAGGTCTCAATCTGTGATAGGAATCCAGTTGAATGGGGGGAATAACCATAGGGAGTGTGGCTAGTATGGAGCTCTTAGAAGACCTGGGAGATGTACCTGGGGAAGGCAGGGGAGTGTGGTCACCCGAGATGTCCAATACTTTTACCAGTTCCTGAGTGGTTCTCCCTTTTGTGGCTAACAATCTGAGCTGTTTTTCTTTAAATCTATTTGTACTAGGGGACCCACCCATGGTGGAAAAACCACTACATGTGTGAATAACCCTCCATCCCTTCTGGGCACCTTCAGGCAAAATCACAGGGAGGACCTTCTCAGGGTCTATTGGGATACTGCATGCAAGCAGCATTTGCAGGGTTTGTTCGAGCAAGTCAGCATGGCGTCTTTTTACTTCCACCTTGCCCATACATTTAACATGTTCTACAGTAGCGACAAAGTCACCGCTTTTAATCCCCAAAGGGACATCCAGCAATAAAACAGCCTTTTGAGAGTCCATTTCCTCAGCTTCACACCACCCCATCCATTTTTGTACCGTCATCTTAAGGGGGTTAAGTTTTAACTTGGGCGTGGTACTCCCCTCCATTTTCTCCTTAAAGTTAAACATAATGGGGCACTTCCTTCACTTGGCCACTAGAGGATGCTAATCCCAGCAGTGCCTCCAAGATGTAACCCCTAGGTGGTGCTATCCCTAGGTCTACTACCCCTGCCTGCTTGACTACTGACAGGTTGAGGGGCCTAAGTTCTATGGCGGGTGCCTCCACCCAGAGGTCAGGGTTTGTAGTGGTTAGACTAGCTTGGTCACAACCCTCTGGGACACTGAGACCCCCTGTTATTCCCTCTAGTGACTCACACAATGCACAGAAGTTACAGTCCCAATACCCCACATGTACACACTGTTCAATCATAAAGTACCACTTACCCTCGAGACTGATTCTGAGGTTTGTCTCTCAGGACCCCCTGTAAAATAAGGTTAATCAGCATACACCAACAATACAATGCTTGATATTTAGTTACTGACACTTCACACAGTTTAAAGTTTAGCAACATCAAATCTGCTTTATTTAGGAGGACTAAAACACGGGAGGGGGAGATCCTGTTAATTGGTAGAATTAAATCACAGTACTGTGCACATTACAGGGTCTAGAAAGTCACACTCTGGGTACCCAGGTTGGGGGGTGCTAGCCAGGTCTGTTGCCTGGGGTTGGCCTGCAGGTGTAGATGGATGGGCTCTGTAGAGAAAAATGTGCATAACACCCGATTGTAATCCAGAGCCCGATGGCTCAGTCTTTGAGGAAATGAAAGAAAGAAAATCAGATGAAACACTGTTGATGGTTAACTGGTCACAGGGGATGCCCTGATTGGTATTCACAATACCCCACGCTGAAAACCTGGCGCAGATGGTGGTTCTGGATTGCCAGACACACACAGCAGGGAGATGAGATTCTACAAGCCAGGCCACACAGCTTTGATCACCAGATGGATTCAGTGCGAATACATTCAGCTTGACTTTCAGTGTACACCACACGGCGACAAGAGAATCAGACTAGCTATTCTTCCCACACATTCCACACATTTATATGTACAGAAAATTACTATACCAGGCAGCTGCTTTCAGGTCCCAATCGCCCTTACTGCAAACACCTGGGAGTTCACACTGCAGCTTCAATTCCTGACAGATTCAGCAATTTCTCCAGTCTTCTACAGGGTGAGCCTGGTTTCCACTCTTTCAGCCTCTCTTCTCTCTGTAGTTTCGGATTCAGTCTGAGTTAAGTTGGCAAAGCAACAGCCCGACTTTAGGCCTCTCACGCGCTTCCCACACGAAACTATACAGCGCAGGAGCTCGGATCTCCTTCTCTCCTCACGGTCACAACTGATCTGCCCTCCCAGTCACAAGGCAGAGCATTGTCTTCAGGTGCCACCCAGTCCAGTTAGTGGGCTCAGCTGTCAATCACTCAGAAACTCTCCCCATTGGTGCAAATAGGCATCAAGATCCAGAACTTCACTTTCCAGAATTACTAGCCATATCTCCTCATTGTAAGCTGGCTCCCAGGAGAGTCCGAATTCTGATTAGTCCGAATAAACTCCATTTTAGAGGCCCCCCCAACACTGATTGGACCCATTCAGCAGTTCAGATCCAAAATGGAGGTGCAAAACACACAGAGTCCCAGCTGCAAGAAAGGCAGGTTAGACAAACTGCATTTTTACTTAACACTCTAACTGGTTTCATGCAACAGTTACCTCTTTCATTTAGGCTCCCTCTGCGTACCTAGCGACTGCAAAAACAGAGCGAATTGACAGCAGCTCAAGTGGGATTCGAGCATTAAATATACAGACCCCCCCATGCAAACTAATTAAGTCTACAAGCAGACAGCTCTTAAAGAGACAGTACATGGAGGCTCGAATAGCACTCACTTGGAACCACATTTAATGGCTTAAACACCAAAAGTCAGCAGGCTGGGAAACACTTTGGCAAGCCCTATAGAGGCTTTTTCAGAACCCCCATTTGTAAGGGGGTTACAGAAGCAGTAGTAGTTTCTTGATGTAATGTCTTAGCCTGCTAAGTAGGCTCTTGTTGCTCCGTCTGGCATGGGTAGGTTTGGTGGTGGCTGGTTTATGGACATCAACACAATTTTTTAGGGATAAGGTATAAATGACTGTTTTAGCCGAATGGTTCAGAGGTGCTCGCATGTGTTCTCTGGTCAATGCCTGGTGTAAGGAATGGCAAGATCATATGGGAGTCTTCCCTGCTGTGTGTTGCCATGGTCTATTAGGAGAGGGCATATCTTGGTAGTCGTCAAAGAAGGAATTTTGGCCCTGGTGCAGATTGGTAACCAAAATTCTGAATGGAGCGAAGGTTAGTAGGATGAGGCAGCTAAACAGGTGAGTATCCTCACGTGGCATTTTTAATAGGGAGTTATCTTCTAGTAAAGGTATCATGCATGAGGCTGACAGGACCGACCTTTATTAAATTACTTTAAGAAGGCAGAGCTATCTAAGGATGGGGGCTAGAAGATAGGCGTGACTAATAGTGCTTGGTCCAAAAGGCATGTAAAGGGTTGGCATAGGGGCGGGGCAGGTGATGTGGGAAGAAAATTCACAGGAGGTTTGTACAGAGTGAATGGAGGCATCCAAAGCAAGAGAAAAGTTGGAAAAAGCCACAGAGAGCAGAGTCTCCAGGCGACCAATCACAGGCAAAGACGTAAAAGCAGCAGCCACTTGGAAGGATTCCCAGAGAGTCACTGACCAATTGGGGCTCCAAAGCTGTTCACTGAGGCTGTGAGCAAGCTTACCCAGCTTGTAGGGCTTCTAGGTGGGCAGGTGAAGGGAGTGCGGATGGCTGGCTTCTCCAGCCATGGTCGCAGGAACGTGGAGGTGGTAGCCTGATCAGGGGCTCTTGGAGCTGCAAAAGAACAGAGACGGGGGTTTAGTTAAGGGCAGACAGGACAAAAGAGCCTGAGGAGAACACAAAAAAATTAAATTGGGGCAGGAGTGCGATTCTGAAAAAGAAAGGAGGCAGACTAGTCAGGAGTGGGTGGGATGGGCAAGGATCCAGACGGCTGTGCAATTTAGAGCATCGCCGCTTTAGCACAGGGATATGCTAAGATAAGAGGAAATTAAAGTTTGAGTGGGAGGGAGACAGAGAGAGAGAAATAATACAGTATCAAATGGATGAGATTTGAGACTGAATTAACCCAGTCGGCAAGGGGGCAGTAGGGGGACTAGTGATGGGTGGGGAAAACAGAAATTTGAGTAAATAGGGGCCTAACAGTTGTAGTAGGGTACAGAACTTGGGAGTAAGAGCCTGTAACATAAGATTGGGGCCAAAATGAGGCAGGTGGCACATGTCAATAGGGTGGGCATCTCTGGAAGGGTTGTGGGGTGTACACAGTGTCGGCATGCCATGATCCTGGAATGGGCTTGGAGGATGGGGGTGTATAGTCTGTAGATGACTGGCTAGTTTGAGGGAGGAACTGTGGAGGTTAGGGAGGAGTCTAAGTGGCAGGGAAGATGAGTGTGGTAGGCATCCTGGCTGGGGGGGAATAGGGGATGGCAAAGGGGGACGGAGGAAGAACAACTAGGGAGTGAAACCGACACCCAGTATCAGAGGCACTAACAGAAAAAACAGGAGAAGGGAGAGGGTGCCTGAGATGAGGGGGAGGGCTCCTGAGAGGGGGGGAGTAAGAGACCACGAGGAGTACTGGGGGAGAGATCAGATGACTGCAAGTAGGGAGGGACCAGGGGTGGCACAGAGGGGAACAAGTAGGAGGGGGAAACCGATAGGGGGAAGAGATGTAGAGGGGTATCAACTAGGAATAGATTCGAACCTCTGCTGTGGGAGAAATAGAGGGAACAGGAACATACTTAAGGGTGGGAGGACAAGCAGGGCATGAGAGGGATGGCAACAGCTAAGGGAAGAGATAGTGAGGCCGAAAGGGTAGAAGGGGGGCTAGTAAGGAAGGAGGGGGGGTGGTGACTGGAAGAGAGAAGGCTACAGGAAGGGGAAGGATGGGAGGGGTATCACTATTGGGTAGAAGGGAATGGGGGCTCTAAATCGACAACGATAGAGGAGGGGTTGGAAATCAGCAGGGGAGGTGGACATGGGAAGCCCAGTAGGAAGTAGTCAGGCTGGGAAGGGGTTCAAGGGGGATGGGAGGAATAAAGCAAAGAAAAAGGGTAAGGTGGAAGCAGGGGGTACTGATACAGAAGTCACAGAGGGGCAGCTGGCAGGGGTAAGGTGCAGAGAAGAATGAATACTGGGGTGGTGGAAGGGACATTAGAAGAGAAAGTGGGTAAGAGGCGGGGGGGTGCTCATCCTGGGGGATTCTATACTGAAAGGGGTGAGTTGCGGTGGAAAGGGGGAAGGCATAGCCGTATATGAGTTGAAGCTGTCCCCAGGTTGACTGCAGGAGGGGCAGGGCAGGCACTGCTCAAGTGTGCAGTGAGGGGGAGGAAGAAACCTCATTTAATGTTGCATGTGGGTACAAATGACTTGGAGGGGGAGAATGTGGAAGTAGTGAGGGGGAGGTTCGAGTATTTGGTCAGGTAGTGTGAGGGGGTTGGGGAGTTGGTGGCATTCTTGGAGGTACTGCCAGTACCATGTGCAAGCATGGGGAGGAAGGGTAGGCTTGAGGAGTTCAATGAGTGGCTGAGGGATTGGTGCCATACCAAACATTATGGGTTAGTGACAAACTGGGGTAGGGTCTTGGGGGAATGGCGACTTGTACGTGGGGGACAGGGTACACTTGACCAGGAAGTGGAGGGGAGTATTAAAGGCAGGATTAGTGCCGGCCCAGTGGCGCTGAGGGTTGAGGCACTGGATGTTGGTGACCCAGGTTCGGACATGAGCCCAGGCTGCCAGGGATCGGCAGGGGAGGGATAGAATTGAGTGTTCAGAGGACAGTTCTCCTATCCCGGGGAGGGATCCAGGGACCCACCACTCTTTAGCGGCCCCTGGTGATGACCAGGGGTGCAACTAGAGCAGTGTAATAAAGGGGGCAGTGTGCGGCGGATGTTGGCACGCTGTGCCTAAGCATCAGTGCATGCCCGCAGTCTGCATAGGGGAGAAAAGTGGAAAATGGGCTACTGTTGGGCAGCATAAGCTTCCGACCCCTGCTGCCTGCCCCGATTGGTGCCTCCTAAACAGGATCTTGCTCTGGTGGGTCGACCTGGGAAGCTCCTCACCACCCCGCAATGGGGGGTAATCCATGGAGGTGAGGAGGTTGGCCTGACATCGGGGCAGGGCTAGGGGTGTCGGTCAGGATGACCAAGCCGACCGTAGCCCGGGGAGAAAATATGTACAAAAAAAAAGGCAGGATTAGAGGGGTATATCTCTACTAAGGTGGGTTTAAACTAGTTGGGGGTGGCCAAAAGACTGAGGTTGGTAGAAAGGTTCGGACAAGGGAGTCTAATGAGCTCACCGTACTATGTATAGGTAAAGGCAGAGGCATAGTAACCCTGGGAGGGGGCAGGCAGAGTGGTCTAAGTGTAATACAGAAGGCACCACCACCCAGTAAGAATAAGGAGGAGAAAGGGTGTGAACTACTGGGAGGAGGGACACAGGCCAAGGAGGAGAAGAGTGAGCAGAATGATAGGTACAGGTGGAAGGTGGTCTGACTTAATGGCTAGAGAACTGGTTACAGGGGAGGGTGCAGAGGGTGGTGGTGGAGTAGCTCTCAGCACTCAGAGCAGTGACAAGTGGGGTGCCAAAGAGCTCAGTGCTGGGCCCAGTGCTATTTGGGCTGTTTATCTCTGATATAGAACATGGAGTGGGGAGCAGGGTTAGTCTGTTCGCACATTATACCAAACTGGGGGTGAAGGTGGAAAAGAGGATGGATGGCAAAAACTGCAGGGGGACCTACCCAAACTAGAGACATGGGCAGTGGAGTGGCAGCTAGGATTCAGTGCAAAGAAGTGTAAGGTGATGCACTTCAGGGCTAAGAACCAGAAGAGGGACTATTGTTTGGGGAATCACAGAGGAGGAGAAGGACCTAGAGGTGTTGATAACTGGGAGCATGAGCAACTCGGCCCAGTGCAGGAACGCAGCAGCGAAGACAAAGAGGATGCTGGGGTGCATCGCAAGGGGGTTCTCATCCAGACACAGGGATGTGATATGTGATCCTACCTCTCTACAGATCATTGGTCACAGCACACTTAGAGTACTGTGTGAAATACTGGAGGCCATACCTGAGGAGAGATGTAAAGTTACTGGAGGGGGTGCAAAGCAAGGCAACAAAAATGTTAAAGGGTATGGAATGAAAGGAATATGGAGTTAGGCTGAAGGAGCTGAACATGTACACACTGGAGGAGAGGAGGGATGGGGGGATATGTTTGAAGCATTTAAATACCTGAGGGAGTAAATAAACCTAAAACAGAGAGGGTGTTTAAACTGAGGAGTGGAAGAGAAACAAGGGGGCATGGACTAAGGTTGGAAGGGGGGCATTTCAAGAGGGAAATCAGGAGGCACTACTTCTCTGAGAGGGTGGTGTCTAGTTGGAATGTGCTGCCAGAGGGGGTAGTAACATGTAGGACAGTCAATAGCTTTAAGGAGGAGTGGGATAAAGCAAGAGGAAGAGCTGGGGGGAAGGGTCTAGGGCAAGTGGGGAGGAACTGAGGGGGAGGAGGCTGGGGCAGCTGCAATCTAGGGTGCTAGCTGCATGCTTGTGCAGACATACATACACCTATTGGTGTGTTCTGCTGGCAGATTTGTATGTTCATATGTAAAATCACAATGACTCTGTTCATGAGTAGAGGTCCTAAAATGTCTGTGTTGAAAATTTGGTGACAAATGTCCATAAAATGACAGTGGTGCAAGCGTGCATTGTGCAGTTTCCATGCACCCGCATAACTTTGAAAATTTGTAGTATTTTCACTCCAGATTTTCACCATTGGCATTTTTTCAGACCTCCTTATGAACAGTAAAGCTGTCATTTTTCACATCCTACCCAAAATATGCATTTACACATATGGTGCAGAATACAGTGGTTGCTGTGGGAAATCAATGTTTGGAACAGATTAAGAAAATTATAGTGACAGTGTTTACTAGCAGAGGTCACAAAATGCCTATGCTGAAAATTTGGTGAAATAATTCCACTAAATGATTGTGTTACATTGCATTGCACAGTTTCCACATATGCTCAGAAGTTTGCATTTTTAATATTTTTAATATTTTCACTACAGATTTTCAACATTGCCATCTCTTCACACTTCCCTATGAATGGTACAGCTGTCATTCTTCACATCATGCCCGATCTGTTTTTTTCGTACATCTTGCGCACAATGGCACAGTCACTGTGGAAACTCAAATTTTGGGACACATTGACAAAATCACACTGCCACTGTTCATGAGAAGAGGTCCCAAATGCTTTCATGAGGTGGAGGCCACAAAATGGCCATGTTGAACATTTGTGCTGCAAACATCAACAAATGGCCAGGGCTTTACAGTTTCTAACCATAATGTCCCACCTTGTACAGACTGACAGGAATCAGGGGTGTGCCTTTCGATTGCCGACTGTGTAATGCTCATGCTATTCCAACCCCACCCCCACCCCCACCCTGCAGCCACTGACAGGCATCGAACTATGCCTTGGACTCTTCGACCCCAGAGTTCACTCCATTCTATATTGCACCCATTTCAGCATATGTCCTTATGGAGCGGGGTGACTGTAAAGCCGAGCACCCCAAGGCACACCTCAACACTTCTCAATGTCTGCAGGATAGGGTGAGGTGATATTACATGAACGTTATGGGCGACAACCCAAATGTATACCCCAATGCCTGTCCATCTCTGCAGGGTGGAGGTGGGGTTGGCATAAAGTTCAATACTTCACTGCCATTCCTACTCTGCATCTGTCTAACTCCTGCATTTCCAATGCTAATACCAGCAAGCAAACATTCAGCATTGACAAATGCTTGTTTTTCTCTTATCCTGCTGCCAAGCTCCTCTCTGTGGAGATAGGAACTTCTTGTCTTCAGTAATCTGTGTGCTACGCATTATCCCCCTTGGCAATTCGGATTCAAGAAAGAAGGGTATGCTCAATGGAGTCAGGTTTTGTTTATTCGTTTCTTTTAACATATGATAGGGAGAGCAGTGGAGTTTGTAGCCCTGTTATTCAGGACTGCCACCCTGTCTCCTTCCTCCTGATTTTGTTTTTATTTTAACTAATCAATTGGAAATTTGTGGAACCGTGCAGGGTACAGGTTCTTAGGGGATGGAAGGGTAGGTGGCTGTGTGGAGGGGCCGCCTCAACACGGATCCCCTTTCTCTTCTCAATCAGGACTGCCCTGGAACTTTCTTGGGCAGAATCATTTGCATACCTCCCTAGCCATTAGTAGTTTAGTTGCTTAGTTTAGTGGTTCATCTTGCCCTTGTATGGGGGTGTGCAGCCGCAGCTTTATTGACAAGGTGTAAGGTAGCATTAAGTTCAATTTTGGGGTGTCCCTATCTGACCCCTCTCCCCCTGTAATTACTTTGGACCTTGAGCTGTTATTTGTGAGCCTGATTAGCACATTGGGAGCTTACAAGCGGTATGATAGTTTTTCCACCTCAGTATCCTCCTGCCCTCCGGGAAAGTCTGGCTGCAGTTACGTCTTGTGGGTCATTCTTCTATGGATCTAAACCAGGGTTAGTGCTGCTTTTTAAAGTTCTCTTTTCTTTTATTATTTTTTGCTACCTTTTGGAACCTTTTGGAACTTTTTAGCAGTGGGTTTAAGTCTCAATTCCCCACTTTATTATGTCTTCATGGACGTTACTCTTTGCTTTTACTCTTTCTGTGCTTTCCCTACCATAATCCACCCTTTATTTCTTTTTCTTCGTATCTGTTTATGACTATTGGAAACCTTTTTTAGCTCCTTTCTCAGTTTGGTTTTTCCTCTATATTTTTTTATATTGCTGTTATGAGGCTAGCATTTCAGGCATGGGCAATGCTATGGTTTCTAGCGCCCTCCGGTGGCCGACTTTGAAATTACCATAAATTACTGTTAAGTTTTGGAATTAATTATATTACAATTTTTTTCAATAAATATTTCTTCGGGGAATACATATTTTTCATTTTATAGTTAAAAAGACCTTGACATTTAGTGTAGGTTGCACTCTGTGTACTTGATTATTATCTTATGGTGGCAATTTTGTTTTTTCTGAAATTAGGTTTTCAGGGGGATTTACGCTTTTTGGGGTTAATGTTTTTATTTAGCTCTAGGTGAGTGTGGCTGAGTTCTACTGTATTTAGGTCAATTTTCTCCATTGGAATCTATCAAACATGAGCTATATTAGTTTGTTGCCTTTTGTATTGATTAGCACTTTTTACTGCACATGATGAATGCTATGGACTGGGCTGCAAAAGGAATCTTCTTATTGTATGATACTCTTACAGTTTAAAAGTTCCATATTTTCAGCTACAGCAAATATCACTGCTGGCATATCTATGCCACGTGGTGTTAGGGGCATGGGGATACTCCCTGATTTACCCCTTAGGGAGTTGTCATCTTTCCTCAAGTAGGAGGGCTATTTATGTCCCCTGTACCTTGGAGGTTGTTTATTTAGTTTAGAGGTGTATATAGATGTTATTGCACTTTTACTTGTTCTATATGTTTTATCTTGTTGCAAGTTCATTATAAGGGTTGCTGCGGATTGTTTCTCTCTGATCTTCTATTCATCCAGGGGAGCTTTTTCAAGATAGCCACTAGATTTCATGTCAGCCGAATGTCTGCAGCCCCAGATGCCATATTGTATGTTATAGCTACTTTTTATCTTATAATATTTGTTTTTGGGACAGGGCAGGGGATTCAGGGTGGTGCCACTATTCTTCTCATTCCTTTGGTTTCATGTTTTACTCCACCAACCGCTATCTATCGGCAGACCCTGTTTTTTTGAGTAGTAGGGCTGTCACATCAGTGGGGTTTGCCTGTATAGTGTGGCCCTATACCTGGTTATTTTTTCATACAATATCCTGCTCATGGATATTTGTTGCATATGATTTCAGCTTGTCATATGCAATTTCCAATCTTAGTATTTTTAAAATTGCTATTTATTTTCTCAAGGGACATGGGACTCTCTTACTGTTTTGAAAAAAGATCACGTTTTCAAAATATAACTCTCCCTTTTACTTGTTCTTGTAATTTTCTTTTGAAATTTTCTTGAGAACAGGCATATATTTAATTTAATTTATGGTTAAATCTTACTAATGGCGAGGCCTTCATTAATAATGTCACTTAATATCAATGGAATACACAGCCCTATTAAACGTTCCCGCCTTCTGCAGCTTTTCTGGAGGGAAAGACTGGAAGTTATTTTTCTCCAGGAGACGCATCTGTCTCCAGCAGTACATAACAAACTTTTTAAGCTGGGTTTTCAAACAGTAGTGGCTTCCTCATATGGCTCTGGAAAGAGGTGTGGGGTTGCCATATTAATCCCTAGGGGGATCCCATTTGAGCTCTGGGACCAGCTAGTTGATCCCACAGGGTGCTGTGTGATCACTACAGATACACTTTATAACCAGATGGTCACAATGGCATCAGTGTATTTCCCTCCAGGCTCCTCAAAACAGTTGGCACAGAAATTTTTCAGCCAGCTGCTTATGATGTTACAGGGTCAACTTATTATGGGGGGATCTTAATACCACCCTGATCCCTTCTCTGGATGTTTCTAAATCTTTGCCACATCGACTTAACCACTGCAGAAATTCTAAAGGCATACTTTGTCCTCCCTGGGCATCGTAGACACCTGGCATCACTATTTCCCTATCACCAAAGAATATACCTATATAGCTGCTAGAGCAGGTGTGGCTTCATGCCTAGATTATGTTTTTACCATGACTGAACATGTAGATTCTCTCCAAGATGTTTGGCATGGTAGGATTCTCTCATCCGATCACACTCCTGTATTTATTCAACTTAATCTGGGGGCAACTGTCAGGCAATCACTTTGGCACCTGAATTTGAGTCATCTTAGGTCACTGAATTTTAAGCACTTGGTCCAAGAAGCGATGCCACAGATCCTGGGAGATAATTCCACCTGTGAAGTCTCCTCTACAACCTTATAGGACACTCTCAAAGTGGCCTTATGAGGCTTGATTATTACCTATTCAGCTCAGAAGAAAAGGAAAAGGGAGGTGAAATTTACAGAATTACAAGAGGAATACTGGACGTTGCAGTCTTTCTATAGCCAGGGTTATACAACAATAAAATCTCAATTGTTACAGGTCAAACAGTAACTGCAGAAGCTGCTTCACCAAAAAGTAAAGCAACAGCTTTTTTATCTTAAAATCACTGCTCATGAAAGGAGTCCAAGGGATATAAGAATTTGTCCCAAAGGCTATGTATGCACAAAAATAAGACATCTGTAAGACAACTTTTTCACCATGTCTCATAGACATTATTGACTCATCCTCAGGAGATTAGGGAAGAAATGGTGCAGTATTTTCAAAATCTCTGTACTGTTGAACTCAGTCCAGATGAGTCCTTGATTAATGACTATTTGCAAAACTGTCCCTTCCTAGACTGACCTCAAAGCAGGTTGAGGTTTTATCAGTGCTCATATCCCTGGGAGAAATCAACCGAGTTCTTAAAAAAGTCAAGCTTCTCAAAGCCCCTGATTCTGATGGGTACCCTTTGGAATTTTACAGAGTTCAAAGGGGAAATAATGCCTATATTATTGATGGCTTTTCATGCTGTTCAACAGGGTGAATCCACGTCCCATCTTGGCTATATGCAGTGCTCACAGCCATACCAAAGCCCCACAAAGACATTAAATATCCCTCCTCACATAGGCCAATTTCCATGTTGAATTTCGATTATAAGGCCTACATAGCTATCATGGCCCATAGGTTGCAGGATATTATGCCCACCTTGGTAGACTCAGACCACGTGGGTTTTGATAAAGGCAGGCAAGCTCTGGACTTGGCTAGATGCACCTGTTTGATAGTGGACTGTGCTTTAACCCAGAAGATTCCTCTTGTCCTTTTGGGACTTGATGCAGAGCAGGCCTATGAATGGGTTTCCTGGAGGTTTCTCTAGGCAGCCCTGTCACATTAAGGCTTTCCTTTGGATTTTATTAAACAACTGCAGAACATTTATTACACTCCCCAGGCATATTTAAAATTGGATGGTTCTTTATCTGTCTCCTTCCCCCTTTCCTGCAGAAAACATCAGGGATACCCTCTCTCCCCATATCTGGAGCCATTAGTGGAGGCTATTAGCCAGCAAGCATCAATAGCAGGCATTCCTATGGGTGGGTGATCCCATAGGACTTTCCTCCTTGCTAATGACATTTTGCTGACTTTAACTGACCCAGAATATTCCATCCCAGCCCTCTGCGAACAGATTACTATTTTTGGGGCTTTGGCATGTTATAAGATACATTACCAAAAATCTGAGGCTCTACTATATAACTTCATCCCCTCTATAGATTTATAACAGAGGTTCCCTTTTAAATGGAATAGGTTGGTGATGCGCTATCTGGGGATCCGACTAACTAATCACCCGGTTCATTTTGAACTTCTCAACTTTGAGCCATTGACCCAGCAGATTAAGGAAGATCTCAACAGGTGGTCCCAGTTTCCCCTTAGTTTTCTGGCTTGGGTCAATGCAGTTCGACAAAATATATTTCCCAGAATTTTATATTGTTTATAAACCCTTTCCGATGGTCCCTGAGGAAATTTATTTCCAAACTTGGGATAAGCTGATCTCCCATTTCATTTGGTGTGGCAAGACTTCTAGGGTACACTTATCCCTCCTGCACCTTTAAAGGGAGAGAGGGGGCTTAAGCCTGCCCAATTTGAAAACAGTAAGAGTTCACTTCCCAGCTGTGAATTCTCCTGCTACAGTTGAACTCCCTATACAAAGCCCACTGGAAGCAGTTTGAACTTACCTGGAGTTACCTATTTGATTTGTCTGTATACATTTTTGGGTTTCCACCGAAATATCTCTCCCTTTCCAAATTTATACTGGAGAACCTTTACGTTGCTGGCATATCAAACAGCTCTCCTGGTCCTGATGGTATTCCACCCAGAATTTTACAAAAAAGTAGTCATTCAATTTCTGGTCCTCTAGCCGTGGTATTTAATTCATCAATCAGAGAAGGTAAAGTTGTTCAGGCTTGGAAGGAGGCTATAGTTACACCCATATATAAGGGTGGATCTAGACATGACCCTAACAATTATCAGCCCATAATCCTGACTTCCATCATAGGCAAAATTATGGAAATTATGGAAAGATTGCTTAAAGCCCATATTATAGATCATTTAGAAATAAATAAAATAGTAGATATCTTTCAACACGGTTTTGTGACTGAAAGATCAGTTTTGACCAACCTACTACATTTTTTTGAACCAGTAAGCACTGCCTTGGACTTGGGTATTCCGGTAGATGTAATATTTTTGGATTTTACCAAAGCTTTTGATAAAGTATCACATAAAGTCTTACTACAAGAATTGGTCAAAATTAAGTTGCAACCTAATATTATAAACTGGATACAGTCATGGTTGGAAAACAGAACTCAACAGGTATCAGTCAAGGGTCACCTGTCTGCAGCGGGTGTGGTGACTAGTGGTGTTCCCCAGGGCTCCGTCCTGGGTCTAATATTGTTTAATATTATGGTCTCTACACTGCCTACTACTGATAAGATATGGGTCTCAAAATATGCTGATGACTGTAAAATGGGTAGTTTGGTAAGCACCTTTCATGATAAATGCTCCATACAAAATCATTTAAACAACCTATCAAACTAGGCAAAGGCTTATGGTATGTTTTTTAATGTTGACAAATGTAAAGTCTTACATTTGGGCAAAAATAACATCCCCTTCAATTATTCCTTAAACAATGTTTATCTAAAAAGTATTTTGGAAGAAAAGGATTTGGGTGTCATAATCTCAGATAATTTAACTTTCGAAAAAAATAATATAATTAAAGTTAAAAAATGTAATAAAATAATTGGCTCTATTTTAAGAAATATCAAAAGTAGAGACTCCAAGGTTATTATGCCACTCTACACCAGTCTGGTATGTCCCCACTTGGAATACTGCTCTCAGTTTTGTGCACTAACTTCTATAAGGGGTTTAAAACTCGCTGAGGGTGTTCAGTATAAATTCACTAAAAAAGTATCATCTTTACATAGTAATAGTTACGAAGATAGATTAAAAAAACTTAACCTATTTTCTGTAAAATACAGACAAATAAGGGGTGACTTAATATTGGTATATCAAACCTTAAAAAATGATTATTTAAGAACCACAATTGGACTTACTACTGCCTCCAACATCAAATCAACTAGGAGTCATGGTTATAAACTCATTGGAGAAAATGTATATCCACTAGAAGGAGTCTATTTTTCCCACAGAGAGTTGTGGGTTTGTGGAATAACTTACCTGTAAGTGTCATTAATAGTGATAATTTAAATACCTTTAAGCAAAGATTGGATAAACATATGGGAAACAAAAAATTTGATTTCCACCCATATGGGTGGCAAGCATACAATGGGCATCCTTACATATGCCTTCATTGCTCGTACACTTCTATGAACCTATGAACCTATACGATCATAAATAAGTATTTAACTCTCCCTGAATCACTACCTTAGAGTATTTGCAAGTGATTCTTTATTTTTCCCTAATAAACCTGATGTATTTTTGTAAAGTTGGGCATTGTTTGGTTTAAAATATGTTTTTCAAGTAGTGAGTCCCTAGGGTATTCTTCTGTTTCTATCCCTCCATTCTGACTACCAATTCCCTCACTCATATTTTTTTAGGTATCTACAGCTGAAGTCTTATATACATCTATTTGCAGTAGCCCTATCAGATGTCGCTGAAAACTCTGTGCAGCTAATCACATTGGTTTGATCTTATATAAGTGGTTCTTCAGGAGAACATATAATTAGCCTACTCTATACGGCTCTCTGGGAGAGACAGGTAGATTCCACAGATTCAATATGGGTTAGATGGTCCCAAGAGCTTGGCATTGATATCTCTACAGCATCATGGGAGAGATCAGACATACCGGCTTTTAAAGTTTCATCTTCCTGATACTGGAGAGAATACATGTGGAAGCTCATGGTATGTTTTTTCCACACCCCAGCAGTAGTGGCTAAATTTACTGACCCTTCCCTTTGGGAGTGTTGGAGGGGGTCTGGCTGTATGTCTGTGGATCAGACCCATATTATATCAACTTGCCCCCAATTGATTACTTTCTGGGAGGGAATTATACAGAAATTAGTAGAGATATTTGATTGCCCAAATCTGTTAGTCCCAGTTTATATATTGAAAGTCACACCTCCAGAGGGGGTGAAGGTTAGCGCAGGAACTCATTATGATTGGTGACTCTTCTCATGTTGGCAGCCAAGAAGGTAATAACCCGGCTGTGGCACAAGGTGACTATTCCATCCTGAGAGGCCTGGCATGGCCTGGTAAGAGAGATCTATGCCCTAGAAAAGTAATCAGTGAGACTACTAAATCAAGAATCAGTTTTTGACTCTTGTGGCATAAATGGGTTCTGTATCAACTGGACCACGATCCTGATTTTCTCCCTTAGCCAACGTGGGACTTTTTAAGATAAGGGCTATGTACTAAGCTAGTAAACCATGGGGTGGCAAATATGACTGGAACCTCGGTGCCTCCCCCCCACTAGTTGTGGGGGATAGGGAGTTACCTGTCCCATGCTTGTTAATTATTATTTTTTTAGAAATGGCTATCTGCCGCTTCCTGAATCATGGATTATTGGGTATCTATGTCCTTTCTATGGTCATGCCCATGGTTCATTGAATTTGCATAAAATTTGGCATACATAATCTCTAGGTGAGGTCTCTTGACTTGCCAAGGTTCATGTGAATCTGTTGAATGGTTTTTGAGATATAAAGCGTTGAAAAAAACTGAAAATCTGGGTTTTTAACATTTCTTTGTCATCCTGGACCTCAGAAACAGCTTTAGGTGTTGGTCTTGAATTTTCAGCAAAGAAAGCCTTTGAGTCACAGATGTGCCTTTTGAAGGCTTGGTGAAAAAATATTAATCCGTTCAAAGGTTATGACATTTTAAATTTCCCCATTATTTACTATTGGAAAATGTAAATATGTCAGGTATGAAAAATATATTTTTCGCACTATAGGAGTACTGTGCAAAAAATACCAGCTTTTCACAAAGCATGCTGGTATTTTTTGCACAGTTCACAGTGCGTTTGATGTATTCAGCTGGTTTTCATCTGCCATCTTGTTTTTGCCGCTTAGTGAAAATGTTAAAGTACCGAAGGAAACCTTTTAAAAACAGAAAAACACATCAGAACACAGGTAAAGAAGACCTCTTCAGGTGTATTCTGATTTTTTTTTTCCTTTTCAGCTGGCGCCAAACAAGTTTTTATGTCAGGTGCCAGCTTCTCAACAGAACAGCTTGAAGGCCATTCTTTGTGTGAGAAGAGCAGTATTTTCTTGACTTCTGCAGCTGCAGCTGCAGCTGGAGCTCGTGCTGTCAGCTACAGAGTCGAGGAACACCCACTTTGTTCTGCGCCAACATGGGGTGCCCAATTCCATGCTGGAATGTATGCCACCCCCCACACAGTTATTTGCCACACTGGGAGCCCACCCCAGTGTGCCCTTACTGTTACATTTATTAAAACCTTTGTAAAAAAAAAGAAAACCATCCACCTACACCTTTTATTCGATGCAGATTCCTGCATCAAAATTTGAGATCATTTCTATGCAGGATCCTGCTTCGGAGTATTCTGCTCCACCCAAATTTCTATTTTTTGCACCAACATCTGGCTACCCAATTCCCTTGTCAGTGTGTAACCCCCACCCCCCAGTATTGCGGCACACTGGGAGCCTACCCCAGTGTGTCCATATAAATGGTATTTTGTGCTAAAAAAAAACTCCCACACTGTGATGCCACTCCCAGTGTCAGATGTCTCCCCAGCCCAGTTCTATTGCTGACAGGGATGCCCAATCCCCCTGTCAGCATCACGATCCCCCCAACATTTATGGCACACTGGGAGCCCACCCCAGTGTGCCAAATTATTATTTTTTTATTTTAACCTGTGAAAAAAGAAAACCATCTCTCATTGTCTTCGATGCGGAATCCTGCATTGAAATTTGTGAAAATTTCGAAGGAGGATCCTGCATCGAAGTATTCTGCCCCTCCAATTCTGATTTTTGCACCAACATCAGGGTGCTAAATCCCTGTGTTGGTGCCCCCCCCCAGTATTGCAGCACACTGGGAGCCCACCCTAGTGTACCCAGATAAATTTTTTTTGTGAAAAAAAAAACTTTCCAACATCAGGATGCACACTCCCAGTGTCAGATGCCTCCCTAGCCCACCACTTTAATTGCCAACAGGGGTGCCCAATCCACCTGTCAGGATCATGATCCCCCCAACTTTTGTAGCACACTGACAGCCCTCCCCAGTGTGCCCAATAATTTTTTTATTTTAACCCTGCAAAAAAAGTCCCTTGTCATCTCCCTGCTCCCCCTTCCCCATCCCTACCATCCCTGTGCTCACCAACCTCCCTGCACCCCCACTCACTCACACTTACCCTGCGGAGGTCGGGGTCAGTGATCTTCTCTAGACTGGGAACACATCTGTACTCTTCAAAGTCGAATTGCGATCTGAGGAATCAAGGTAAGCCATATAATGGGGGTCAATGAGGGGTTCAACTTATGTTGATATCGCAGCCAGTTTTAGGAATTTGTGCCTATAATGTTAAACATGGGGTTCTTGGAACCCCACCTCATGAACTCTGGCACTGTCATTTTGTTTCTCAGTCCTGAAAGGTGATTTCATGGTGTGTGGAATCACCTTTTGGGACCAATTAACAAAATGACAGTGCTACTGTTCATGAGCTGAGGTCCCAAAACGCCCATGTTGCAAATTTAGTGAATAAATTCCCCAAAATTACTGCGTCATGAGTATGCATTGCATAGTTTTTATGAATGCTTGTAACTTCACCAATGTTTAATATTTTCTCTTCAGATTTTCATCACTGCCGTTTTTTTACACCTCCTTGTGAACAGTATAGCTGTCATTTTGCACATCCTGCCCGAAACATGTTTTCGCACCTGTGGCACAGAAAGGCGTGGTTTCTGTGCAAAATTAACTTTTGGGATGGATTAACAAAATCACAGTTGCACTGTTTATGAGGGGAGGTCCCAAGATGCTGATGTTGAAACTTTGTTGAAAAAATTCCCAAAAATTACCACATTACGGGCGTGCGTTGTACAGTTTCTCCGCACTCTCGTAACTTCAACAATTTTTCCTATTTTCACTCCAGATTTTTAACATTTCCATTTTTGCACACCACCCCATCAATAGTACAGCTGTCATTTTTCAAATCCTACTAAAAATGTTTTTCCACAACTGTGGCACAAAAACGGTGTTACAGTTGCATGGAATTACATTTTGACGGGGAATTGAAAGTTTGCTGTACTGGGCACGTGTGGTGAGGTGCTAAGAAGATTATGTTGAACATTTGGAGTGAAAATTATTTGAGATGGCACAGTTATGACTATTTGTTGCAATTTTGTTATGTCTGCTCGTAACAATATGTGGAAGTGCAGATGCCACAGACCACTGTGTTTCCACAACCAGATACATATGTGCCTCTGTGGAGGGATGGGAGCACAGGGTTCAAAGGATCATACGCTCCCACTGTGACTTATAGATACTGTTGTTCTGTCTGGATGGAGAATGGGAGCTTAGGGTCTGAAAGATCATGCGCTCCCACCATGACACATGGACAGTGTTGTACTACTGTATCTGGATGGAGGAATTGTTGTTCTATCTGGAAGGAGAGATGGGAGCACAGGGTCCAAAGGACAAGCTGTCACTACTGAAAAACATAGCAATACACAACAACATGTTTATGCCTTCTCCTGCCTGATCATTCTGTAACCCACTGGTGATAACAATCCTATTTATCCCATAAACATCAATTTTTCTTGTTCTCTCAATGACATGACACTACAGAGCAGGGACAACTGCTTCAGAGGGCTAGGAGGGCCGGCAGAAACACTCACTATGGGAATCAGAGGGTGAGGGGTGCCATTAGACAGCAGGGAAAGATATGGGAGGGTTGGGGATGCAACTAGACACCAGGTACAGGGGGCAGTGATCAATGGGTGTGGGGTTCCACTAGACACCAGGGAAATGGTGTCTCACTGCTAAAACTGCAGCCAGCAGCACAAGTTCCAGCTGTAGCTGCAGAAGTCAATAAAATCCCACTGTTCTTATGAAGAGAAGGTGGGAGAAGTGGTCCTGTCACTAAGCTCGGCACTCGGGATTTTGGGTGCCCAGAAAAGGTGTTTCTTGCCAAAATAAAAAACAAACATACATCAGAATGTAGCTAAATGTTTCCTGTTTGCTAGGTCTAATGTTCTTTTTACCTCATTCATTTGTAAGTGTTTTCTTTCTTCTGTTTCTATTGCTAACTGAAAAACAAGATGGTGGAGACAGGGGTCCTCTGTGACGCTATATGACCCTGTCTGTGAAAATACAGTAGCTTTATAAGTGACATTGCAGAGGGACTGGAAGGAAAAGTATGCCTCTTTGCAGACAACACAAAGATCTGCAACAGGGTTGATACACAAAGGGCGTGGAAAGGATGAGAGGGGACTTGGCAAGGTTGGAGGACTGGTCAGAAATATGGCAGCTTGGATTCAATGCAAAGAAGTGCAAACTAGTGCACCTGGGAAACAAAAAACAAGGACAAGAGTAAACAATGTGGGGGGGTAGTAACAACAACAGAAATGGAAAGGGACGTGACAGTAATCATATCAGATTACCTTAATGTTGACAAGCAATGTAAGAAGGCAGTTGGGAGGGCTGGGAGGATACTGGGATGTATAGGGAGAGGCATCACCAACAGAAAACAGAACATTATTATCCCTCTGTACAGACAGTTGGTGAGACCCCATCTGGAGTACTGCATCCAGTTCTGGAGACCCCATCTCTTCAAGGACATAGACAGAATGGACGCAGTCCAGAGGAGGGCAACTAAAATGGTGCAGGGTCTGCAAGAGAAGCTATATAAGGAGAAACTAAAGGAGCTTAATATGTATATCCTTGTGGAAAGGAGGGAGAGGGGAGACATGATAGAAACTTTTAAATACCTCATTGGAATCAACAAAGTCCAAGAGGGTAGCATCTTTCAGAAAAAGAGATGTGCAAGAACAAGGGGACACAATTTGAAGATAGAGGGGGGACGTCTCAGGGGCAATGTGAGGAAGTCTTTTTTCATGGATAGTGTGGTGGACGCAGAGAACCGCCTTCCTGAGGAGGTTGTGGGGTCTAAAACTGTGGGAGAGTTTAACAATGCATGGGGCAGACATAAGGCAATTCTTGTGGGAGGGAGGGAGGAAGAAATAGGCTGTTTGTTAACTAGGATCTGCAGCTTATCCAGTAGGTAGGGAAATGGGCAGACTAGGTGGGCCAAGCAGTCCTTATCTGCCATCAAAGTCTATGTTTCTATGTTACTATATCTATTTTTCTATGTTTTTTGTGAAAATAAATCCATTTTCATGCAGAACATCTAACATTTCCCATAGGAAATAATCGGAAGCTTTGAAATTTAATAACTTTTGAATGGATTAATATTTTTTTCACCAAACCTTCAAAAGGCACATCTGTGAGGCAACGTCTTTCTGGCCTGAAAATTTCAGCCCACAACCTAAAACAGTTTCTGAGACACAGGTGGACAAAGAAACAGCAAAAAGAAAACATGTACATTTAGTGATGTTTGACACTCTGTATCTCAGAAACCACACATTGGCTGGGATAGTCAAAGGGATTGCGTATGGTGCAACAGTGTTGCACCTTGCACAACCCACTGATGCGCACCAGCGTGATATTCAAACAGGGTTGTTGTGCTGCACAAATCCCAATGTGCGGCGCACTAGTAATGTATCACGGTGCAAGTGTGGGGGCATGCCCATGCATATGGTACATCGATATTCAGCCCAGATGTACAGCGCATATGCACGGTACAAGCCATGCGCCCGCCAGATGGGTGCAAAATGTGCCCGACAAAAGAGGAACAAGTCAGGGGACACCCTCAGGCTGACCGCTGTATTGCTGGGCGCAACACGGCAGCCGCTTGCTGTGGGTGGCCACCCCATCACCCGAGCCACAGGCTGGGCATTGGCTCCCCCCACACGCCTGATCATGGGCATTGTAATGATATTTATATCCCTGGTGGTCCAGTGGACCGCTCGCAAGCCCAATCACGGACATTGTACTAATATTAATATCCCTGGTGGTCCAGTGGACCCACTTGCAAGCCCAATCATGGGCTTTGTAATGGAGAAACCCTGGTGGCCCAGCAGTAACCCCCTCCCCACCTGCCCACTCAGACCCACCACCCAGCTCCCCCCATCCAGCGGCAGGCAGCTGCTCCTACCCGCAAGCCGCCTGGCCCCAGCCAACTGATAGTGTACATTACGGCTGTGCCCGATTGGTCCACAGCATAGGCCACTGGGCATGCAGATCAGACACTCACAGCCCTGATATGTGAATTCATTCAGGACTGTGTATACAATATGGTCTACATGCCTAGTAATCGCTATGGATAATAACCATGTCCTGTTCGTGTCAGTCAGTTAACCTGGGCGGCTTGTGGAGGGGAGCTGAAGTCTGCCGCTGACAGAGGGAAGTAGGGTGGTGGGTCTGCGTGGAGTGGGTGGGGAGGACTACAGCTGGACCACCGGGTTTTCTTTTTACAAAGTCTGCAATCGGCTTGGGACAGGTCCACTAGACCACCAGGGATTAAATTACCTTTACAAAGCCCGCGATTGGGCTGGATTTGGTCCACTGGACCACCAGGGTTTAAATTATTGTTACAAAGCCCGCGATCAGGCTGGGGAGGAGGTCCACTGAACCACCAGGGATAGATTTAAGTTTACTAAGCCTGCAATCGGGGCAGGGGGCATCGGTCCCTGATGGCTGCAGCCTGGCAGGATGCCAGGCACAAGTCATCAGGGATCAGCACACCTGCATGCAAATGGAGCCATAATGACATGCAAATGGCCCCATTTGCACCATGCATGCATAATGGCCTCATTTGCATATCCACTGCTGAATATTGCGGCTCCTGAGCCAAGCGCAACCGCACTTACACAGGCATATCCCTCTGCTCCTCACTTGCCTCTTGTGCTGGCACAGTGCTACTGCAGCACGTGCAATGTGGGTGGCCACAGTGCCATATTCAACAGTGCTGAGCCATGGCACAGCACCGTTGAATATCACCCAGGTCACGCCCTGGTGCATCCCAGTTGCACTGCACCCAGGCTTGCGCCCCAGCCTGGCGCAGTCTGAATATCCGGCCCAATGCGTTCACATGCAATGTTCCACCTCAAGAGACCTATCTCAGGAGATTAGGCATGCAAACTTGCATGCAAATCCATTGAATGGTTGTAAAGTTATTAAGGCTCATAAATTTGGCTTTAACATGTAAGTGATCCCTCAACCCTAACTATCATGCCACTACCGTTCCACTATAATAAACATATATATATTTTATAGTGTCACAGTAGTGCCGCTGTAGTTAGGGTTGAGTACCCCAATTAAAGTTAAAGTGTGAAATCTTGCAGCTTAATAACTTTGCCACTGTATGACGGATTTGCCTGAAATTTGGCAGAAACAGAGCAGTATCATAGATCTCATAGATCTCTGGATCTACCAAGTTTTGTAAAGGTCGAATATATGGTTGCGGAGCTATAAAGTGCAATAGAAAGTCACATTTATACTTTTTTACACATTCTTTGCTCATGCCTACGGATCACATGGTTTGCACAGCCAGTCAAAAACCTTCGAGGAACAAGCAGCCAAAGTCCCTGAAGTGCCTTTCAGAGATGTTGTGAAAAAATATTAGACGGTTCAAAAGTTATTCAAAAAACAAGTTTCCCATTATAGTCAATGGGAAAAGTTAACAAATTGTTTGAATCGACAGTGCCGCAAATGCAGTTTTTAGTGTCACAAATGACCCCTGTAGTGTTGTGAGTCAGCCATTTGTTTTTCAGTTACTGGTCACAGAAGTGCTTGGCATTTAAATTTGGGACCCTCTAGGGACATAATTCTTTTTGTGTTCACCTAGTCGAGCCCTGAGTATGCTAGTCATGTCTTTCTTGGGGGGTTAAACACCTCAGAAATATGTCTTTCAAGGACTTCCGGTTCCGCCATGGACAGCTAGACAGTGTAGCAAAGAAGCTCCCTCTCATGCCTTACTAAATAAAAGCTAAAAATCCCCATTGAGCATCTTCCTTGAAATTAAAATACTGCTTAAGATGTCGAAAGAAGCCAGGAGGAGAGATAAAGGAGGCAACCTGAAGAATAACTACCAAGCAAAATCAAAAGATGTAGTCAGATTGGAATCGAGACACAGGCTGCAAAGCAGCAGCCAGTCACCAAGCAGTAATAGGGGATCTGACTACGATACGGAAGGGGAGCAGGATAAGTTATCGAGGATGTGCTTTGAGACAATCCTAAGGGAAAGCAGCAGTTCAAGGCTGGAAACAAGAAAGGATATACAGGGGCTTTCACAGCAGATTGCGAAGCTGGATAATCGAATCGAGGAGGCGGAGGCCTGGGTCTCGGCGGTAGAAGATGTTACGACCTGCCTCAGTCAAGCAGTGAGGGTTCTGATCCAGCAGACGATGTGGCTACAGGCAAGAAATATAGATCTGGAAAGCAGGTCATGTCGGAATAACTTAAGGCTGTACGGGCTAGCAGAGGGCACAAAGACCGCTCCGATGTCAGCGTTTGTGGAAAATTTGCTGAGAGATATACTAGAGCTACCACCAAATTATGATCTGAAGGTAGAACGTGCCCATCGTTTACTTGGACCAAAGCCTCAAGACCCAAAGGCACATCCTCACTCTATAGTATTCTTGGTGTCAAGCTATCAAACAAAGGAGGATCTGCTTCACAGAGCTTGGGCAAAAAAGGAAATGACTTATCTAACTTCAAAGCTTGCGATGGATCATGACTATCCGATAGAAATTCAATAAGCAAGGCAAGAGCCAGAGGTTCCCGCCAGACATATTTCAGCAGGCAACACAGCGTAAGGGAACGCCGCCAATCAGGGAGCTCAGAGAAACACTCGAGAAGCTACAGAAGATGGAATGGAGTAATGGACAGAGAGAGAATCGAGTTGGATCGGAGATAGAAGGCTGAGATGTGGATGGCGGTGAAAAAAGTTTACAGACATTTGCAATTCGAGCGGGAAGCCTGAAAAGATGAGATGTTCTGTCTTTGAGAGCATTCCGCGTAAGTGGGATCACTGGAAGGGGCCACATGAATGACCAAATGAAAAGACTGAGCCATTTATACAGAAAAGAACAGTGCACACAGAACTGATTACTGGATTCTAACACAGACTAATAAGGGACAAACTCAAACAAATTACAAAGGCTTAATTGGTAAAATAAAAGGCTGAATTAATAGCGAGAGGGAATGAATGAGGGGAGAGGTTCCCTAGGACGGATTACAAAACGGTTGGGGAAAGGGTCAGCTGCAAATTGAAGAGAGGAGAGTTGGGAAAAGTGAAAGGGAAGGGGGCTTCTCGCTGGGCTGTAATATGATAATTTCCCCTGAGACACCTGAGACTCATAAACGAAACTGATAATAGTGGTGAGGGAAATAGGGAATAGAAGTGATCCTGACTTATGTGTAAGATGGCTGGCTGCTTCTGGGGATAAGAGAGTATAACTAGGTATAATGACCTTGAAATAAGGGGCAAGGGCAACCGAGTAGAAATGGATGAGGGGTCAGGGGATTTAAGAAGGATAACAGCGACTCCTGATTCACATGATGGATTTTGACTTAAGAAGGATAACTACGAAACTGGCTACCACATAGATAAACAAAAGGAAAAGTATTAAGTAATATCGGGGGGGGAGACAACTGCAAGCAGGGAGGAAAAGCTGCAATTAAAGAGATACACACATATCATACAGATTACGAGAGCAGGGGAAAAAGAAAGGAATAAAGGAAATGGGCGTGGGGGGGGATGGAAATGGGAGGTACTTAAAGACTTGCACCATAGCTGCACTGCTGGGCTGTCTGAGGGTGAGAGACTATATAAAGGCCACTTGATAGCGAGTGCCTTTTCGAGGGAATAACCCATGGGGGCAGGATTAGTTCCACTTGAGTCTGTCCTTAATAACATCTATAGAGGGCAGAGGAAGGGAACCACGCAGTTGGGATCCCCTGCCTTGGAAGCAACCACTTTTTGCTAGTCCCTCCCTGGGAAGGGGGAAAAAGTTGTGTTTTTTTTTAAGTTGTTTAGTAAAGGTTTACTTTTCAAATGTTTAGAAGAATAACCATTAGATCTTTAAAGAGTTGGGAGGTTGAGTTGTTCGAACTTCTTGTTAAGCTAGGAATAAGTTTGATGTGTTTACAGCAGTCTAATAAGCCTAAAATGTATGAAAAGGAAAGGGAAAGGGAAATGAATGCATATTGCCAAAATATTTGGAGGACCATCACCTTAGGGAAGACTGGGGAGAGAAAGGGAATAACTAAGGTTAGAAAAAGAAAGGATAAAAGGGAATATGAAGATGGATAAGATAACATTAATTTGTTCATTTAATGTTAATGGACTGACCAATCCCATCAAGAGAAGCAAAATACTAGCAGCAATGAGAAAGGAGGGCCTGGATTTTATCTTTTTACAAGAGACACACTTAACCCAGGTGGAACATAGTAAATTAGGGAAAATGGGTTTTAATTATGAAGTTAGCGCCTCTTATGGCCGAGGTAGAAGGCAGGGGGTCTCTATACTGGTGCCAAGTAAAACAATATTCGAAACAATAGACAAGTGTATAGATAAAGAGGGGAGATATGTATTTCTTAAAGGTAAATTTCAGGGGAGAATGATAACCTTGGCATCGGTATATGTCCCACCAGGCTCGAATTACCAGGTATGTAGATTTATACTATTAAAGCTACAGGAATGGGCGGAAGGGCAGGTTATACTTGGAGGAGACCTGAACATAACACTAGATTCATATCTGGATAGTACAGCTCTGGGAGGGCGCAAGGAGAGAGGAACCTCAAAAAAGTTGGTGAAACTGCTGGGGAAGATGGGATATGTAGACGCATGGAGAGTGGGACACCCTAAACAAAGGAATTATACTTTTTTTTCCCCACCATATAAAAGCTACTCAAGATTAGATTTCTTTCTCTTGCCAAAAGAGACAATGACGGAGGTGAAAGATAGCTGGATAGGTAGTACAGTATTGTCAGACCATGCTCCGAATTTTTTACAAATAAAGTTAGGGGACTTCCAGAGGAGAACGTTTTGGAGATTGAATGTCTCATTGTTGCAGGATAAAGAAACTAAACAAGAGGTGATAGACACTATTAAAAAGGCCATAGAGGAAAATACAACACCAGAATTAACATCAGCTTTAATATGGGATACGTTAAAGGCCATACTGAGAGGGAAGTTAATAGCTATAGCGGCACATAAAAAGAAGCAAAGGGAAAAGAGAATAGAAGCTTTAAGGGGAGAATTGGAACATAGAAACATAGAAACATAGACTTTGATGGCAGATAAGGACCGCTTGGCCCATCTAGTCTGCCCATTTCCCTACCTACAGGATAGGCCGCAGATCCTAGTTAACCAACAGCCTATTTCTTCCTACCCCCCACAAGAATTGCCTTATGTCTGTCCCATGCATTCTTGAATTCTCCCACAGTTTTAGACCCCAAAACCTCCTCAGGAAGGCTGTTCCATGCATCCACTACCCTCTCTGTGAAATAATACTTCCTCACATTGCCCCTGAACCGCCCTCCTTCTATCTTTAAATTGTGTCCCCTTGTTCTTGCACGTCTCTTTTTCTGAAAGATGCTACCCTCTTGGACTTTGTTGATTCCACTGAGGTACTTAAAAGTTTCTATCATGTCCCCCTCTCCTCCTTTCCTCAAGGGTATACATATTAAGCTCTTTTAGTCTTTCCTCATACGGCTTCTCTTGCAGACCCTGCACCATTTTAGTTGCCCTCCTCTGGACTACCTCTATCCTGTCTATGTCCTTGTGGAGATGGGGTCTCCAGAACTGGACACAGTACTCCAGATGGGGTCTCACCAACTGTCTGTACAGAGGGATAACAACTTCCTGTTTTCTGCTGCTGATGCCTCTCCCTATACATCCCAGTATACCCCCAGCCCTCCCTACTGCCTTCTCACATTGCTTGCTAACCTTAAGGTCATCTGATATGATTACCCCCAGGTCACTTTCCTTTTTTGTTGTTGTTACTACCTCCCCATCCATTGTGTATTCTTCCCCTGGGTTCTTGTTTCCCAGGTGCATTATTTTGCACTTCTTTGCATTGAATCCTAGCTGCCATACTTCTGACCATTCCTTCAACCTTGCCAAGTCCCTTTTCATCCTTTCCACGCCTCCTTGTGTATCGGCCCTGTTGCAGATCTTTGTGTCATCTGCAAAAAGGCATACTTTTCCTTCCAGTCCCTCTGCAATGTCACTGATGAAGACATTAAAAAGGACTGGACCCAATACTGAACCCTGCGGTACCCCACTAGTAAACCCACTTTCTTCAGAGTGGCCTCCATTTACAATTACCTTCTGTGTCCTATTGTGCAGACAATGTTTTACGCAGGCTACCACCCTGGGACCCACTCCCAGGCTGGTTAATTTGACTGTTAATCTTTTGTGTGGGACTGTGTCAAATGCCTTGCTAAAGTCTAGGTAGGCCATGTCCACAGTCCCTCCCTGGTCTATTACTTTGGTCACCCAGTCAAAGAAATCTATTAGATTAGTCTGACATAACCTTCCAGCTGTGAACCCATGCTGCCTTGGGTCCTGTGCTCCACTGGCCTCTAGGTACTCAACTATTCTTTCCTTCAGAAGTGAATCCATCACTTTCCCTACCACAGAGGTCAGGCTGACAGGTCTGTAGTTTCCTGCCTCTGTCTTGGTCCCACTTTTATGAAGGAGAATCACATCCACCTTCCTCCAGTCCTCGGGTACCACACCATCCTCCCATGATTTATTAAAAAAAGTAGCCAGTGGTTTCACTAGTTCCTCCCTTAATTCTTTTAGAATTATGGGTTGAATTCCATCAGGACCCATTGCTTTGTCCACCTTCAGTTTTAGGAGTTCTTGCAGAACCCTTTCTTCTGTGAAAGGACTGGGATCGACCCCCCTATCAAGAGTGCTTCTGTTAATTGGATTAGGCACTTCCCCCTCCTCTTTTGTGAATACTGAGCAGAAATATTCGTTCAGTATCCTGCTTTTTCACTGTCCCCCTCTGCCCACCCACCGTTCATTCTATTCAGCCTCACTATCCCTCCCTTTGTCTTTCTACACTCACTGATGTACCTATAAAAGGTTTTATCCCCCTTCTTAACTGAGTTGGCTATCTTTTCCTCAGTTTGGGCCTTTGCTATTCTGACTTCCCTCCCTGCTTCCTTCTGCCTTAACTGGTACAGCTCTCTGTCCTGCTCCTTCTGTGTTTCCTTATACTTCCGGAATGCTATCTTTTTCTTCCTGACTTTCACAACCACCTCTTTTGAGAACCATAGTGGCTTTTCTTTCATTTTGATTTGTTTATTTGCTTCACACAAAGGCTTGTTGCCTCTGTGATGGCAGTTTTGATGATTCCCCATTGTTGCTCCACACCTCCTTCTAGCCTGTTTGCTAGTGCTTTTCTGAAGCACTCTCCCATCTTGCAAAGTCAGCCCTCCTAAAGTCCAGTACCCTCACTTTTGTATGGCTTGACTCTGTAGCTGAGTTTAACATGACCACACTGTTTGATGGTCACTTGTCCCCAGATGGCAACCCACTTCTAGATCTGAGATCCTCTCACTGCCCCCGTTTGAGAGTACGAGGTCTAAGATTGCTCCCTCACGAGTGGTTTCTGAAACTAGCTGTCTAAGGCCTGCCATCTGTAGGGCATCAAGAATGGCCCTGCTCTTGGATGTGGCTGCAGCAAATGTGCTCCAGTTAACATCTGGCATATTCAGGTCTCCCATCAACAGTATCTCCCCTTTCTCTGCCATTCTAAGAATACCTTCTATCATATCCTTGTCCATTCCCTCCCCCTGACATAGGGGTCTGTACACAACCCCTGTGCGGATTGTGGTGCCCTTCCCAGTCTCCAAGGTGACCCACAGTGTCTCCTCTCCTCCCTGTTTACTCTTTTGTTCAGTTGCTTTTATCCCTTCCTTTACATAGAGAGCTACTCCTCCCCCTCTTCTCCCCTGCCTGTCTCTCCTGTAGGTTATGTACCCTGGTATGTTAACATCCCAGTCATGGTTCTCTGTGTACCATGTTTCTGTGACTGCTACGATATCCAGGCATCCCTCTTCCATCAAGGTGACCAGCTCAGGGAGCTTGTTGCCCAGACTACGGGCATTGGTACTCATTATCCTCCATTTCCTAATGGCCTTACTCCCTTTTGCCCCATCCCTGTCCTTCTTGCCTTTGTCACTTTCTCCATTTACCCCTTCCCTTCTCTTTATTGACACCTCTATGTTGGTGCTTGCGCACTTACTACCGTGATTATTCAGCTTAAAAGAAAATACAACAAAGCTTAAAAGAAAATACAACAAAGAGATTTTTAAAAAGGTAAATAAAATTAAAGATCTGAATAGTGTATTGGATTATTATATAGAGCAAAAATTATTGTTCATTAAGCAAAGATATTATGAGGGAGGACCAAAAGCCACTAGAGTGTTAGCGGCTAAATTACGCACCCAAAGAGCAAAGGCCCATATAAGTAAGTTAATGCATCCGAAGAATAAAAAACAGTTACAAAACACTGTAGAGATATTAGAAGCTTTTAGAGTTTTTTACAAAGACTTGTATACAACTCCCCTAACCAGAAAGAAGAAGGACTTGGAACAATATTTATGAACTATCCCACTACTCAAGGTATCGGGATTGGAACAAAAACAGTTGAAGAAACCAGTAACTAGTGAAGAATTGAGTAGAGAAATAGCTAGACTCAAAACAAATAAATGTCCCGGAACGGATGGATACCCCGCTGAAATATATAAACATTTCCAGAAACAATTTATTCCCCTATTACTAAAAGTTTTTAATGAAACACTTTTAACAGAGAGTTCCCCACCAGAATCTTGGTCGCAGGCTATTATCTCAGTGATCCCAAAGGAAGGTAAAGACCCAAAGATGTGTTCCTCCTATAGACCAATTTCCCTCCTCAATACAGATTACAAATTATTTATGGCAATATCGTCACGTAGATTACAACAAATACTTCCACAGTTAATACAAGCCGATCAAACTGGATTTATCCCAGGGAGACAGGCACAGGACAACTTGAGGTGAACAGCGCATATAATAGATCACTTGAACCGCACTAAGCAGCCTGCAGTACTCTTGAGCCTAGATGCCGAAAAGGCTTTTGATAAGGTCTCATGGGAATTTTTGGGTGAGGTATTAGAGAAATTTGGCTTCCCTACACAATTTACTGAACTTATCGGGAAAATTTATGAAACACCTAAGGCCTATGTAAGAGCAAACGGGCACCATTCAGAACCATTTAGATTGGAGAGGGGAACACGGCAGGGATGCCTGCTTTCACCTCTATTATTTGCCTTATATTTAGAGCCCCTGGTGCAAGGAATTAGAGACAATCATGAAATTAAAGGTGTGCAGTTGGAGGGCAGACAGCAAAAATTAGCTCTATATGCGGATGATATATTACTTTACTTAACTAGCCCAGAAGAATCTATAATACATCTCTTTAAACACTTAAAAATGTTCTCTAACTATGTGGGATATACACTAAATGACACTAAGACAGAGGTACTCAAACTAAATTACACCCCGACTCCGCAGGTTAAGAGTCTATATCCTATAAGATGGGACCTCCCCTGTTTGAAATATCTATGGATAAAATTGGATAAAATGGTCAATCGTTTACCACAGATAAACTATTCTACATTAGTGGAGCAAATACTAAAAGATATACAGAGATGGAGGTTGTTACCAATGACACTACCCATGAGGATACAAGCAGTCAAAATGAATGTCCTGCCTCGCTTTTTGTTTTTATTTCAATGCGTACCTGCCCCGGTGTCCCTCAAGCAAATAGGAGGATGGCAAAAGATGATATGGAGCTTTATCTGGTTAAATAAAAAAGCTAGAGTCAAAAAGCAAACTATGTATCTCCCAAAGAAAATAGGAGGACTTGCGGTGCCACTGTTGATGGGCTATTGGAAAGCTGCCCAGACCAGAGTAATACTATTACTGCAACACATGGATTACATGGCAAGATGGAAGGAGATAGACTTAGAAGCCTCAATGACACCATCAATATTGGCACAATGCTCGGTGTTGCACCCTAGGGAGGGGGTGGACAAGCACATCATACGTGGGGACTAAAACAGCAATATAGGGATATAGACAGGGACTCACTAAAGGTTCCACCAGAATATACCAATGGAAGTATACATGGTGGACTATGGATATAGGGAATAATCCAGCAGCTGGAGATCCTTGGTATAAAAAGCAGGAAGCACAGGGGTGTAGAGCACCCTGGCAGTTCCTCAAAGGGGAAAATGTGATTTCATTTGCGAAAGCTCAAATTAAGTTTAACTGGACAGGAAAGGAACTTATACATTACTATCAGATTACAGACTTTATAGGGGTGCAAATGAATAAATTGATTAGTAGAGCTGGTAGAGGTGAGGCCCCAAACGCATTTGAGACAATATGGAGTTTGAGCAGGGGGGGAGAGAGCCATCTCTATATTATATCAGAATTATATCATGGATCTCTGGTACTCAATGGAATATATTAAGGCCAAATGGGAGCAAGAGTTACGGATTAAACTGGATTGTAGAGAATGGACAACAGTCTGGCAGAATACTTGGAGCACCACATCCTCCCCAGAGTGGAGGGCTTTCCTTTGGAAATTGAGATCTAGATATTTTAGAGTACCAAAGCAAATGACCAGGTGGCATAAGGATATCATAGGTAGTTGCTGGAGGGGATGCGGTGCCCGACTTGCCAATCAAGCACATGTTTTTTGGGAATGTCCTGATTTAAAGGAATATTGGGAAGGGATACAGAGGGATTTGAGGACAAGGTTTAACATAACCACACTATTAGGACCAAAGCATATGTTACTAGGGATCTATCCATCAGAGATCAAAGGGAGAGAAGCCAAATACCTTTGGAAGGTATTGATAGCTGCAGCTGGGAAAGCCATAACTAGAAGGTGGCTCTCACCGAGGCCTCCTACAGTGGTGGAATGGAGAGAGATAGTAGAAAAGATAAAGACGTTTGAAAGGATTACATATACCCTGAGACAAAAATTACCGCAACACCAAAACAGGTGGCTGAGGTGGGAACTGGAGTAAAGAAAGGAACTGAGAGAGAGACAGAACCTAAAGAGAATAAGCAGAATAATGAGGAGATGAAATACTGTAGATAGAGGAATGAGACTGGGAAGGGAGGTGGAGAGGTTTGAAAGAGCTGAGGAGAAAGGGGAAGAAATTGACCAGCCCTGCAAAAATGCAAAAATGTAAAATTAAAAATAGTTCAAACAGATCTCCCTTTCCTGCAGACCATATACTATAGGGGAAGTGGAGAGAAAGAGTGAGAGAGGAGGGGAAAAGAGAGATGGTGGTGGGGGAGAAATAGAGTATAACGGTAATCTGTATGTTATAGATAGAGGTAAAATGTATTCGAATAGTAAGGATGAATAATACAATATAAGATAAAAAAGGCATTTAAATATACAGAAACTAGGCTTATGTTTTTTATGTTATGCTAAAACAAAAAAAAAAGGAATGAGAGTACTGAGTAGGGAAAATTCAGATGGTAAGAATCGGAAAAGTGGAAACAAAGAAATGTGTGTAAGTGATTGTGAAGTAATGTATGAAAATATTCATATGTGAAGAAAATAAAGATGAAGTATAAAAAAAGAAATATGTCTTTCAAATTTGTGTAAACTAGTGTCGCAAAGTAGTGTCTCACTTGGGACACTTTCATGTTTTTTTTGCGAATGTGTCATGATTTGTGACACTACTTTGTGACACTATTCTCAAAAGAATAGGAAATCTTTGCCACCCTGCTGCAAAAAAACTGTTTTGGTCTTTTGGGCTGAAATTTGGAGGGAAGACAGCCAAGATCCCACAGATGGTTTGGTGACAAAATATTACAGGGCTGCGAAGTTACGGTACTCTGAAGTTGACAATTTTTCCCATAGGATAACATTACGGCGTCCGCTGCGCCTTTTGGGGCCCGTATCTCAGAAACGCTTTGAGATACAGACTTTTTATCAGAAAAATGATTAGCCCCCCCCCCCCACTAGGGGGCTAAGTGAAAAACTAGCCAAGAAAGTTATAAATTATATGAAATTTTAATTTTTTTTTATGCGTTGTACAGTTCCTCAGATATAAGCAATTTAGTATTCAAAGTGTTCATTTTCTGCTCCGAGGCCCATTAGTATGCATTCATTCTTTGTATTCACTGTGTTTCTCTATGCAGCTTTTGGAGAAAAACAGGCTGTGCGTTTTCATTACTTGCACAGTTAGCGTTTCCACTTGCGTTTCTGTTACCGGTTGTGTTAGCGTTCCCGTCTACTCCACTGTGTGCGTTACCCTTTGCGCTTTCATTTGCACTTGCATTTGCGTTACTGTTAACATTTGCGTTTCCATTACTGTTTTTGTTTGCATTTCCTTTTGCATCACCATGTGCATTTCCATTTGCATTTGCATACGTTCTTTCGTTTGTGTTTCCATTTCTGTTTGTGTTTCCTTTGGCATCATCGTTGCTGTTACCGTAAGTGTCTGCATCTCCAATTGCATTAACGTGATCGTGCGCATTATTGTTTGTGTTTCCGTACGTGCTTGTGTTTGGATTTCTGTTTTCATTAATGTTTGCGCTTGCTCTTCTATTACCATTTGCATTATCATTTATGTTATCATCATCATGTGCGTTAGCGTTTGCATTTGCGTTGCTGTTACTTCAGTATTTATAGTGCACATTCTCAAAAAGAAGGGATATTCATGGCAAAAAACTCCATTTAATGCATCAGTTAGGGTTTTTCCACAGTGACAAAAGCAAGGAAATTCGATGTTAGGGTTCCCACCCTCCTTGCACGCCACCCCCACCCCGGCCCCACCAACAGGCATTGGGGTGTACATTGGGGTCGTCGGTCCTAACTCTCACTCCATTCTCCTATACTGCAGCACCTTAGCTTATTTACACATGGGATGGGGTAAGAGTTAGGGCTGATGACCCCAATGCACACCACAATGCCTGTTGGTAGGGGTGGGGTGCAAGGTGGGTGGGAACCCTAACATCGAATTTCCTCACTTTTATTGTTGTGGAACAACCCTAACCGATGCATTAAACAGAGTGTTTTGCCATGAATATATATATATTATTCATTGCAAAAAAAAACTCTGTTAATACATCAGTTATAGTTCCTATTACAGTGAGAAAAGTATCAAAATTTGATGTTAGGATTCCAAATCCTACCACCACATCTGTACTCCACCCTTCATGCACCAACAGGCATCGGAGTGTGCCTTGAGGTCAGTGGCTATAACTCTCACTCCATTCCATGTGTAAGGAAGCTGGGATGGTTCAGTATAGGAGAATGGGGTGAGAGTTAGGCCCAACAACCCCAAGGCACATGCCGATGACTGTTGGTGGGTGGAGGGATGGGTTGGGGTGGTAGGGTTGGGAACCCTAACACCAAATTTTCATACTTTTGTAGCTGTAATAGGAACCCTAAATAATGCCTTAATGAAGTTTTTTGCAGTGATTTTCCTTAATTTTTGAGACAGTATAATAGTATCCTTATTTTACTGTAGGGCCAATCCCTCCATAGATGTGCATATGTAGGTAGGTGTGGAAGCGCAGGGCCCTCTGGGCCATGCACTTCCATGTGTTGAACAAAGTGACCAGATTGTCAGCATAGTCATCTTATTACCCCACCTCATACAGTATCTCCCGATAAAGGGAAATTGTGAAATGCAAGGCAAAATGTAATTATGCACAGCTGCAATGCCATTCTGCACCACAGGTGCAAAAACACATTTCAGACAGGTTGTGAAAAATGACAGCTGTACTGTTCATGAGGTGAAAAATGTATAAAAAATGGCTATGTTCAAAATTTGGCAGCAAAATATTGAAAAGTACCAAAGTTATGCACCTGCATAGAATACATTCAACGGGTGCACATAACTCAGGCATTTTTAGGAATGTTTTCACCAAATTTTCAACATGGCCTTTTTGGGACTCCAGCTCATAGGCATTTCATTACTCAGTCCCAAAAGATTATTTTGCATAGGAAACTCGCCATTCTGCTCCACAGGTCCGAAAACACATTTTGGCAAAGATGTGAAAAATGACAGCTGTACTGTTCATTAGCTGTTGTGAAAATATGGCAATGTAGAAAATTTGGAGTGTAAATATTAAACATTGCAGAACTTATGAGTGTGAGTAGCAAAATTTCAATGACCTCATGTAACTTGGGCGTTGTTTGGTAATTTTGCAACAAATGTTCAACATGGGCTTTTTTTGGACCCCACCTCATGAACTATGGCACTGTCATTTTGTTACTCAGTCCCAAAATGTGATTTCACACAGTGACTGCAAAATCACCTTACAGGTCCGATTTAAAAAACAACAGTGACACTGTTCATGAGGTGATGTCCAAAAAA
Organism: Neoceratodus forsteri; assembly: GCA_016271365.2. Taxonomy (NCBI): domain Eukaryota; kingdom Metazoa; phylum Chordata; order Ceratodontiformes; family Ceratodontidae; genus Neoceratodus; species Neoceratodus forsteri. The sequence continues at coordinate 21,777,680 of JADMNL010000035.1, read as the reverse complement.
GCCCATGTTGAAAATTTGGTGAAGAAATACTGAAAAATGGCTGAGCAATCAATATAAGTTCAAAACACCATTGACAGCCATTATGCAGCACTTACCTTGATTCTTCAGTTCATGGTTCAGCTTTGAAGAGTGCAGACATGTCCTGGTCCACAGAAGATGACAGAAGATGATATCCGGTGGTAAGTATAGGGAAAGGGAGGTGTGGGGTGTTGGGTTGCTCAGAAAAGAGGGGTTAGGATGGGGGAAGGGGATGGGGAGATGATGAAGGACCATTTCTTTTTTTTTTTAAAGACAGCTGGTGATTGTTTTCTTTTTTGTATGCCTAATTTTATCAATCTTTGTGGACACTGGGAGTGGGCTTCCCAGTGTCCCACACTGGCAGGGAGACCTTACAGTGTCGACAGGTGGGTTGGGCAAACCCCCTGTCAGCAAATATAGTAAAATAAATGTTTCAGGACACTGGGAGTGAGGGGGGGTGGGATTACATTGCTGACATTGGGATTGGGCACCCTGCTGGTGACAAAATTCAAAGAACCATATTTTGGGACACTGGGAGTGGGCTACCCATCATCCCACACTGGTGGGGGTAACTTACAGTGCCAAGAGTGGGACTGGGCATCCTACTCTTGGCAAAATACAGTTTTATAATAATTAACATTCCTCGGCCCCCTTCCCCTTAAACTGAGTAAAATGGGAAATACATTTTGTTTTTTTAGGTAAACACCCACCAAGAGGTGTTTACCTAAATAGGGGCAGAGGAATCCAATTCTGACTTTATTTTTTGTTAAAAATGGGCAGAAAAGGTTTTTGTTTTTTTACAGGGGCCGGTGTTTTTTTTTCTGATAAAGTAGTGATGCAACTTTGTGTCAGTTTTTGCTAAAAGTGCTGTAAATTTGCAGCAGTTTTCGCTCAACAGAGCCATTATTTGCATGAAAACTGTCACAAATTTGTGACGGTTTTGCAAAAGTAGTGCCACAAATTTGTGACACTACCAATGACCAAACACAAAAAACATATTTAGGTCCAGTTTTAAATTAAAATGCCACAATCATGTTCCTCAGGCCCTGATTAGATAAGCACAGCTGTTTGTGTTTACAAAGGGGCACTATTTTTTGAATTACAGTGATTTTTTACCCATCACTAATTGAAATCAAGATCATGGCAGCACGACACTACTGAACCTATTTGCAGCAGCAAAAGTGCTTTTGTGAAAGCAAAAACTTATTTTGCACGGCACATATATTTTTTCCCATAAACTGTAATGGACATCTTTAATGTTTAATACATTTTGAACAGATTGATATTTTTCACCAAACCTTCAAAAGGCATATCTGCAGCCCAGATCCCATATACCCTAACAATTTCAGACCACACCCCAAAGCCTTTTCAGAGATGCGACTGAGCAAAGTATTTGCATATAAAAGGTAGATTTCACATTTTGTGGCACTCTGCAGCTCTGCAACTGCGCTATGCTGCCTCTGCGGGGTGGCAGCATAGCGCAGTGGTTTAAGGCTCTGAGCTGCAAATCTGAAGACCTGGGTTTGAATCCTACAGCCCCCACTTGCATACTGTGTGACCTAGAGCAAGTCACCTAACTTCCCTGTGCTCCCAGGTCGCACCTGTAAACAAGCTTTCATCTTAGTGTGATACTCCTGGTAAAACAATTAAAAAAACAACCATAAAAAAACACCACTGACCAGAACGAAAGTTGCCAGCTCTAGAGGTCAATGGTACCAGAAAGCACATAAAAAAATTGGGGCACATTGTCCATAGAGTTGCAAAATTAATAAAGTGCAAGATTTGGGGTTTAACATAGAAGTGGCCTGGCAACCCTAACTATAGTAACACTACCGTGCTACTATAATATATGTACAGGTAATAACACGTGGCAGGGTGTGTCCTAACTAAGTGATGTTGATACTCACCCAATATATGCTGAGGCACTAGGCCAAAGATTAAGTGTTATTCAGCCAGACACAGGAGGACAACAAACCAGATCAATGGAGTCTGCTGTTTCAGTTGTAAAATTGCATGGTATTAGGAGTTTTTGGAAAAGAAAATGCTGTGTCCTGTGCCTATTAGTGCAAGTAGGCATGGGATGTTACCTTGTACATCTAATAAGATAGCCAGCTTAATCTTTTTTATAAATATGTACACATTGTAAAGTACTATATGGTGAAGAGACTGGCCCATCTGCTCATCATTAGGGCTTGCAATCATGACACTGGTGACCCAGGTTTGGGAATTATCTAGGGTCATTAGGGGATGGTTGGGGGTAAAAGGATTGTGAATCCCAAAGGACACTCTCCTCCTCTGGGGAGGGAGGGAGGGGGATAAGCAGTGCTGTCATGAACCCACTCCTGAGGGTCAGGGCCACTGAGCTCATAGCGCCCACCCCTAAGTGCAATCCATGACAGGGAAGGGGAAACAGGGATACTCTCTTCTTGTCCTTCTATAGTGCTTGCTGAGTTCACAACTAAGCACTTGCCACAAAGTCCCAGGGTCCCCTCTTTACTCTAGATCAGGGTACAATTCTAGTCTCAAGTCTTGTAGCCAAATATGAACCCTTCTTGGTTGTTACACAAAGGGGGAAGATCCAGGCATTACAACCTCTTCAGGGTAGTGTTGTAACCCTGATTCTGCTTTCTCCCACAAGACATGCAATAACCTGGTTCAAATCCCCACAGACCCTCCATTGAGGCTTTGATACTCCCCCTATCTTTACCCAGGCTTTACCTTTTCAGACCCTTGTTCAATTTGGTTGTTATGATGGCACCCCTTATCAATAACAGTTTAGTCACAGCTTATTACTGCAACATTCCACTGTCACACACACAGTATAGAAATCTCACTCAGGCAGGTTTCTTAACTCATTGTCTCCACAGGAGCTTTCTGAAGTTGCAGCACTTGTCTCCTGTATACTGTTAACAGTTAATCCTGGGCATTTCTAAGCAAAATCAAGCCATAATTGGCATGTTGCAAACAAATGCTAATAGCACAAAAACCGTAAGTGCTAGACACAAAATGTGAGTGGCAAAATTGTTCAGCATAAAATGACCTTTCCAATGGTGGTATACAAGGAATAGCAGGTAATTTAGTTTTATTTTTGTGCTGGTCAAAACAGCAAAACAAAATATTTTTTTCCACTAAAAAATGCACCATAAACCTTTCTTTGTTCAGGAATATGTAACATATCAACACCAAATTAAGCATCCAGACATTAGATGTAATTTTAATAATTTGTTTGTAAAACAAACAGCTATTTCTATAATATTAAACATAACTTTTCCCCATTTGAGTCAAGATGTGTTGGTGAGGTTTGAGGGACAATTCTGAACTATACATACCATACCGTAAACAAATGCATATAACTCCTAAAGTGTACATGATACACACAATTTTTCAGTGGCAAAGTTATTGCACACAAAATTGTCTTTCCAACGGTTCTATGCAATCAACTGTACTCAATTCAGTTTTTGTTTTATACTGGCTGAGATACCCAGAATGTGTGTTTTCTTCAAAGTGCTTAGGTGGTTCTAGATGGACAAAATGTCATAAACAAATATGAATAACTCTGAAAGTGAACATGATACACATAAAGTGTCAGTGGCAAAGTTGTTCAGCACAACATTACCTTTCTAATGGTACCATGCAGTCAATTCTAATCAGTTCTGGCTGGCAAGTAATACTAAAACATGTGAGTGACTTCTCCAGACATTTCTAGGGCACACAGGAAGTCTGTAGGTGACTTCTGTAGGTGTTCTGGGACACACTGCAGTTAGATTTGCTGATGCCTACAGGCATTTCTAGGAGGCAATGAGTTAAACAAACAAATGTCTTTACTAAATAATTAAATAACTATCATACATTTACAACTAAAAGGTTTTATTTATTTATTTGTAAATTGGTTTACAACCTTTGAGCCAGAGACTCATTTCCAAAGGTACTTCATCACATTGAGGACAGACAGAACAAATTTAGGTTACAGAACGCAAGTCACTGACTTACAGTTGCACAGAATGATTTCATACATTATACAATTTAGTAGCAACTACAGTGATACAGCTGAGCACATGCTGGTTTTAACAGAGGCAGGATGCATGGGGAGAAGGTGGGAGGGTGAGGTGGAGTGCTGCCCAGTGGGCATTGTCAAGTGTGGAGAGATCGAGACCACATCTAGAGACAGGAGCAGCTGCGAGTGTTAAACAGTTGGCTCCTAAGGGTGGTTTTGAAGTTGGAGATTGTGGGGGCATTGGAGATGGAAGCAGGGAGAGAGTTAAACCAGGATGGGGCTCTGTAGCAGAAGGACCTCTGACCATGGGTGGTTCTGGATCTGGGGACCAGTAGAGTGGTCTTGTTGGAGGTTCAGGTTGCGATAGTGGGTGCAGTATGGTGGATGGAGGCTGTCACCCCAGGAGGGAAGAGCGGGAGTAGAGTTTTTTTTGTGAGGAGGCAGGTTTGGTAGCATAGCCGTTCATCTAGGTTAAGGAGTTTTGCCTCATCATAGAGTTGACATGTATGTGTGAGCCTGGGGGCTCCAGTAATCAGCCTGCAGGCCTTATTTAGGGTGAGGTGAATTTTGTTGATGGCAGTAGTGTCAGCAGCACCATAGACTGTCAGGCCATAGTCTACAAGGGACAGTACTGAAGATGTAACAGCAAGTTGGAGAGCATCGGGGGGGAGGCAGTTTTTATAGTGGTAGAGGATGCCAAGCCATGTGTTAGTGGCTGATGCAAGGGCATCAATGTGGGTGTGGAAGGTGAGGGCTGAATTGAAAGTGACCCGAAGGTATTTGTAGGAGAAGACTTGTTCAAGCAGTTGTTTGGTACTAGGGAGGATAGGGAGTGGGTAGTTGCAGGCTTTGTTTTGGGGGTGGGCAAAGAGCATTGTTTTGTTTTTTTTTGAGATTAATGATGAGTCTGTGCTCCTTAAACCAGGCTTTGGCATCATTGTAGGATTGCTGTAGAGAGTCCTGGAGGGAGATGGGATTGTGGTGGGTGGCAAAAATGACAGCATCATCTGCATACATAAGAATTTTGCCAGAGCATGCACTGGGCAGGGTGTTTAGATAGAGTGAAAAGAGTAGGGGGCCCAGGATGGAGCCCTGGGGGTAACCCTGAGTGGATAGGATGAGTTTCAGAGAGTGTCCCATTGATTTTTACACACTGGGAGTGAGCAGATAGATAGCTCGAGCACCATGTGAGGGGGCCAGCAGAGAAACCAGTGTGGCAGAGGGCATCCAGCAGAAGAGGGTGGGAGACAGTGTCGAAGACCTTTGAGAGGTCAATGAACACTGCACCAGCTAGGGAGCTGGCATCCAGGGAGGAGTATAGGAAATTGGAGAACTCAACTAGTGCAGCACTGGTACTGTGACCAGCATGGAAGCCGTGCTGCTCTGGGCATAAGATGTTATGCTTAGTCAGATATTCAGTGATTTGAATGGCCACCACTTTTTCTAGGGCTTTGGAGAGGGGGGAGGATGGAGATTGGTCAGTAGTTGCCAGCGAAGGACCTGTCACCCCCTTCATGAATGGGTGTGACTATGGCTGTTTTCCATGCAGTGGGGAATTGCCCCAAGCAGAGGGATTGGTTAAGTAGGCTGCTGAGTGGGGTAAGGACTTCATCCAACACCAGCCAGAGAATACTGAGGTCCAGGGAGTCACTGCCGGGGCTATTGCTATTTAACACTTTAATTAGGAGAGGTCTGGCTTCCTGGGTAGATACCTTGCATAGGTGGAAGCTGGGGCATTGGAGGACAGGGGGAGGTAGGCTGGGGGGGATGGTCAAAGAAATTACAGGGGAGGACAGAGCTAAGGTCGGTAAAGGAGGTGTTAAGGCAGTTAGCAATGCAGGCAGGGTCGGTGGAGGTAGAGCCATCAATAATGAGCTAGGATGAGGAAAGGGAATGTGATTTCCCATTTAGCTGTTTAATTTTGTCCCAGAAAGTCTGGGTACACCCACAGGAGGAGGTGAGAGTGGCCTGGTAATGGTCAGCCTTGGCTTTATGGACGGCCCATGAGCACTTGTTCCGAGCAGCATTGTAGACCTGTCTATCAGCCATCTGGCCCATTTCAGTGGCAAGGTGCCAGAGGTTATCCTTATTTCTGAGCATTTGTAGTAGGGCAGGGGTAATCCAGGTTGCATTATGTTTTTTGGATCGAATTTTGGTGAGGGGTGCAAAGAGGTCACAGGCCTTGTTAAAGGTTTGGGAGAAAAAGCAAGGGCAGTGTCAATGTTGGGTGCATGATGAATGGGGAACTAATTAATCTGGGTGAGAAACTGTTTGAGTTTTATCAGCCCACCAGGGCAGAGGCACCTGCTGAGTGTGGTCTGGGCTATGGGTTTGGGAGTGGGGGCTGCCCAAAGGAATAGGATAGGGGAAGGGTCACTTAGGGAGTCTGGGAGGACATGGATGTTATGGATTTTTTGAGGGCGGTTGGTGATAATTGCATCCAGAAGGGTACTGGTTCCTCTCTTTGGGTTTACTCTAGTAGGCTGGGAGATGAGTTGTGCCAGGTCTTGGGCAGCGAAAGAATCTCGGATAGTGGATAAGGAGGCGCTGAGCCAGTCCACGTTAAGGTCCCCCACTAGGATTTGTTCCACCTAGTGATGGAGGTTGGCAAGATATTCTGTTATAGATATCAGCGCTGGGTTCTGGTTCTTTGGGGGAACGTAGGTAGTGGTGAGATAGAGAGGGCCCCTGGAGGGGTCAGGAGTGAGTTTAAGGGTAAGGCCCTGGGCCCCATTCACAAGAATGGGGGCAGGGAGTGCTTGTCCGATGATTGTGTCCCGGGTATAGATTGCACAGCCACCCCCGTGTTTGCCTACTCAGTCCTCCTGGTATAGGGTATAGCCTGGGAGGGAGACAAAGGAGTCAGGGTGGATTTGGACAGCCAGGTTTCAACCAGGGCTATGATGTCTGGTTGATGTAACATGGCCCAGCACTGGAGGGCATCACATTTTTTCAGTAGGCTGCATATGTTCATGGAGGTTATGCAGAGACAAGTGGACCTAGCAGGTGGGCTGGAGAGGGCAGGGCCTGGGTTAGGATGTATATTACCAGATAGGAGTAGTAGGAAGACCAAGGCTCTGACCAGGGGGTGGCAGTATGTGAGCTTCTGGGGGGGTACACTGGGATGGGGATGAGACCATAGGGGAACAAGGAATGGGCAGGGTTTGAAGGGTCGGGAAGGCAAGGATGAGTTGCAACCATGGGTAGCCAGGGTAGGCAGTGGGGGAACAGCTAGGGGGTGGGTGCCGTGGGCCAGGGTACATGGTCAGTGTAGGATGGGATCAGACTAAGTCAGGGAGAGTTGAGGGTGCTGGTACAAGTGGGCCGGGGGAGATGTTTGGCTGATGGGATGTGGGTACTAGCATGTAAATGAGGGTGAGACATTTGAGGAGGAGGCGTACAAACATAATGCCTAAGGTAGCAGCAGGGCAGAAAGGTTCAAGTATCTTGGCTGCCCCTCAGAAAGCGTGGACACCACTTTGGAGTAGTGGTAGTGTGTCACAGACTCTGGTGGACAGGGTACAAGGTTCAAGACCCTGGTAGGGCGGGTGAAACTAGGATCTGGGCGAGAATGGGGATCCAGGTTTTGGGGGATTCAGGGCAGGCTGGGTTTGGGCCAAATTCACGGTGAAAATAGCGACTCCTAGTGGTCACTGAGGATTAGTGGCAGGCTGGGTGAGGGGTCTGGTGGTAAGGCGGGGGGGTCAGTAAGTAGGGCTAGCTAGGAGGCTGATTGTGAGAGTGAGGTGTGGGCAGAAGCAGAAATGAGAGTAAGGGAGAGAAGTACCGTATGTAGGCAGAGGGGTTCCAGGAAGTAGGAGGAGGAGGAGGAAATTCAGGTAGAGAAACAGAGGTGAATAGTCAGAGGGTCAGAGGTATAACCTGCAAATAGAAAAGTGGGGACTTAGTAAAACTACTGACAGGAAGTGATGTCACAAGACAGCGCCTATATAGGAAGTGCCGAGCCAGGTGGGTCGGTGGGTGGGTGGGTCAGTCGATGCGTGCAGCGCATCGATGGGCTAACCCCCCCCCTTGCAAGGGTGCTGCTGCTGGAGGTAGTTAATTACCTCTTATGGCACCTGCGTAGGTCCTGCTCCAGGAGGGAGCACTGTGTGTGGGCTGGCTTGCTGGCATCTCAACTTGCGTATCAATGTGCATATCAGTTTGATCACAGAATGACACAAATAAAAGTGGAAAATATACATGAAAAGTGCACTATAACTGTTATCTAAAGTTCTTACTTAATGTTCACAGTGAATTGAAAGATCAGAAGAATAAATAAAGCCTGCAGAATTCTTTCTTTCTCTTGCAGCCACTGGCCTTCAGTGTCTGCTATCAGTTGGTCTTGTCTTTTCAGAAGAGTGTCCAGAATGAAATACTCCAGGAAAATGAGAGACTTTGCTCTGTGTCAGAGCTGCTTAAATAGTATGGTTACAGACTGCCAAACTCTGTCTGGTCTTACAGGGTGGCCTTCTCTTTGAGGCCAGTAGAGGTCACTCTTGCGCTTTCCCCACAACCCAGTTTTCTGGCTGCCTTTGATGTCCTACTGCCTCTCTAGTAATAATTTGCACCAGCTTGTAAAGAAGGGCTATTTCCCAAAACCTGGTTTTCCAAGCATCCTGAGTTTCAAGTGCAAAGGTTTACAACAGATAATGGTTTTCTGGCACATCCTTGTTGAACAGCTCTTGAAGTAAGTTGTCTTACTGCCCAGGAAACTTCCCCCTCAGGTCAGAGGAAGGTCAAACATCTTAAAAATCCAGTCTCTCTCTCTCTCTCTCTCTCTCTCTCTCTCTCTGTGACTCTGTCATACATTTTCTTTGTGACAGTTTAAATATACACAAAATATAACAGAATATAGCACCATATATCTGTACCTCTGATTGGCAGTGGTATAGCACACCACAAGTGCTATGTAAAAAGTGATACCTGGGTAACCAAAGTTCGAGCTGCATGAAGCACTACTAGAGGGAGGGAAGGAGAACATCTGCTGGTGTTGTGCATTAAGCATGCTTGCATGGGCATACATTTGTACCCTTCCCACAGATATCACCAGTGAGTTGGAGTACAAGGAAACACCCTGTCTGATGCAGAATGAAGTTTGCCTCCCAGCAGGTGCACCAGCGACCAAGACACCCCTTCAACCAGATCCATTTCTCCTGATAGATAGCACTGCCATGGGGCTGGGGGTGGTAATATAGTCAATGGAGGGCATATGAAGGAAAAATTCTGGGAGAAGCATGGTTATGGGGCTCAGGGCTAGAAGAAGGGGGAAAGCCAATAAAGGAAAGCATAAAGAAACTAAAAAATAAATATAGAGAAAAATGCCATGTGGTGAAGAGTAGCATTGGGTGCCTTCAGGGTGGGAGAAGGGGGTTATCAGTTTTAACTGGTGGGGCTATGAAGGTGGGTGGGATTTGAGGAATGCTATGAGTGTGTGAGTAATGCATGGCATAGCTTACAGTTTGCATTGTGGTTAGCTTTTACTTCATTTTAGTGGTGGGGAGCAGGGTGAACTTCTGGGTTTTATGAGTGTGGGTGACAACACATTGTTAATGGCCAGGGCTATAGACAGGGAGGGAAACAATGCCTGAGCATCAGAAAAAAATAATCTTTTCAGTCTGTCAGTGATCACTAGTCATTCACATTTAAGCAAAAAAGAAAAAAACAAACTTTAAAATAAAAAAAGAGTCATCTTCTTGCAATCTGCGTACTGCATGCTTCTGTCAGAGCTGTCTGTCTCAGATTCAGGGGCTAGTTTGAATTACTTTTCATTCTGCAACTGGGTACAGCTACCAACTGTGTTTCATAGAGAGTTACCATCTACCATACTAGAGGCTTAAACATCCTGGGCAGGATTTTCAAATGGTGGTGCAGGGCTTGCATCCTGCCCTGCACCACAGGACTTACATTTTGGCATTGTGCAGAACTTCCTTGCCACGACTGCACCTGATTTTTCAATATCAGGTGTAGTTGCAACAGTTTCCATGCTTTATGACAGTTTGCACCAAATATCTGGTGCAAGCTCCGATATATAGTCCCCACAGAGCTGCGCATGGTAGACCACCAATTTGTGGTCTAAGATGTGGCACAGGGCACAAGGGGTGGAAAGTCCCAACTGCCGGCTGGTGAATGCTGCAGACCCTGCGTGCCCTAAATTCGGTGCACCAGGGGCTTGCTGCAAGCATGAACGTTTGAAAATCTGGCCCACGGAATTAATCACCACATGCACTGCAGCTTGTGACTAAGGCAAGAAGGGGCACCTCACAGTGTGCAGTGTTGCAGCAGCAAGGAAGAGGGGGCATCTGAGCAAGTGTGTGAAACTGAATATGTGACTATGTACTTACTGCACTAGGCCAGTCTTCAGAATTGTTTCCAGTAGTGTGCTTGTATGATAAACAAGGTGCTCCTTATTTAACAGGCGTGCTACTGCTTCCTATAACTTGACCCTGCACCAGATGGTTCTAACTGTGGCTGAGTGACTCTCAGTGTTTGGGAACTGCATTAAGGAGTACTGTAGATAATTGAAAATAAAACAAAGAGGGCTTGCTTGCAGTATACTACAGTGTACTGCATTACTTTAGGTTTAGAACTATTATAAACATCTATGCCACCAGTGTTAATTTACAGCATGTACAAGTTAAACTTCCTTTTTAAAGATATTGCCTTTTTATTTATTTATTTTATTTATTGAGAATCTCTAATTACAACCTTTGAGTCTGTGATTCATTTCCAAAGGCTCCACGTCAAGGTATAATACATAACAATAAGCAGTAATTATGCAATATTACAGTGAGGTAACTACAGTGTATGAGCAATATGTATCAAATAGTAGGCAGTATACAATATTACAGTAGAAGAAGGAGACAGTATAACAGGGTATGAACAGTGCTGTTAGTCCTGTACAGTAGGGTAGCTATACAAGCCCTGAGGATGCTTGTGAACATCAACAAACAATATAATCAATATTATGGTATGTCCTATATGCTAGCAGGTGGTGCAAGCCGTTGGGTTGCCAACATTGTCATTACCACATAATAACAACAGTGGGATAGGCATTTCTTTAACTCAGAATCTCACTGTCCGTAGGCAGATTCCAGTACATTTTAGGAACAATGGCAGTGACGGGAGGAGATTATGTGGTTTTTAGGAGTTGTTTTGAAGGAGCCTAGTCTGGGTATAGTGTTGATGGCCCGGGGGAGATCATTGGTACCAGGATGGTGCTCTGTAGAGGAAAAACTGTTGTGTAATGGTTGTTGTGACCCTGGGAACAGCCCACATTAATTTATCTGCTGCGCGGGTGTTTGTTGAGGTATGCGCAGTGCATAGGGTGGCTGAGACACCAGTGGGAGTAAGGCCTAGCTGTATTTTCTTAATAAGAAGACATGCTTGATAACGTACTCTTTCGTCTAGGGTGAGGATTTTTGATAGTGCATACATGGTATAGCAATTGGTACGCTTATCCACTCCAGTAAGGAGCCTACAGGTTTTATTAATGGTTAGGTGGATTTTATTTAGTGCAGTTTGGTCAGCAGCTGAGTAGATGGCTAGCCCATAGTCTACAAGGGAGAGAACAGAGGAGGTAATGGCAATGTGTAGGGCCTCTGGAGGTAGGCAGGCTTAGTGCCAGTACAGTAGTCCTGTGCGTATATTTATGGCGTAGGAGAGATTACTAATATGTTGGTGGAATGATAGATTAGGATAGAAGGTAATGCCTAGATATTTATAGGTGTGGACCTGTTCAAGTGGGAAGAGGGTTTTGGAGAATATTGTTAGCTGGATGTTGTAGTCCTTACTCTGGCAATGGGAAAAGAGCATTGATTTAGTCTTTTTTATATTGACCATGAGTCTGTGGTCAGTGAAGCAGTTTTCAGCATGGTTGAAGGCAAGTTGTTGGGAGGATTGAAGGATTGTGGGATCTGAGTGGGAGACATACATTACTACATCATCTGCGTAGAACAGAAGGTTACATGGACAGGACTTCGGTAGGATATTCAGGAAGATGCTGAATAGCAATGGGCCAAGGATGAAGCCCTGGGGGACCCCTGAGTGGACTGGTAGAGTGGATGAGAGGATGCTGTTTATCTTCACACATTGGGACCTATCTGCGAGGTAGCTTGTGAACCATGCGATGTGTCCTGGTGACAGGCCGGTGCAGTGAAGAGCGTTTAGGAGCAGGGTGTGGGAGACTGTGTCGAACGCTTTTGACAGGTCTATGAAAACGACTCCTGTCAGCAGCTTCTTATCTAGGGCATTGTGCAGTGAGTTGGAGAACTCTATGAATGCAGTGATTGTGCTGTGACCGGCTCTAAAACCATGTTGTTCCCCACATAGGATGTCGTGCACAAGCAGGTAGTCTGTGAGTTGTGTGGCAACAATTTTTTCCAGGGCTTTCAAGAGGGGAGGGAGTATGGAGATGGGCCTGTAATTACTGGGTATAGTGGGGTCTGCACTCTTTAGTACTGGTGTGATGGTGGCTACCTTCCAGTCCGCCTGGAACTGCCCTAGGCATAGAGAGAGGTTAAGGAGATCAGTTAGCTTGGAGAGCACTGAGTCCAGCACCAAATTAAGGATCTTCATGTCAAAGGAGTCTTTGAAATGATCCCCCTAGGGCTTTTTTAAGGTATGGTCTTGCTTCATTCATAGTAACAACCCTGAGGTAGAAGGGGGGTAGGTATTGCTCGGTTATGGGGTAGTAGGTATGGGGTCAAAAAAGATGTTAGGGAGAACTGTGCTAAGATCAGAAAATGCTGCATTTAGGCCGCTGGTGATGGTGAATGAGTCCGAGGTAGTAATATTGTTGACAGTTAGCTGGGCGGAGGGAGGCATCCTGGATTTTCCGATCAGTTCCTTCAGACTGTCCCAAAATAATCTAGCATTTCCCCAGGATGAGGCCAGGGAGGACTTGTAGTAGATAGATTTGGCCATTCTAATAGCCCAAGTACACTTGTCACGAGTCATTTTATAGGACATCCTGTCCGCCTGTACACCAGAGGCAACTGCTTTGTACCAGACGTCGTCACGGTTCTTTAGTTGCTGGATCAGTGCAGGTGTAATCCAGGAGCATTTTGCTTTTTGGTTTGAACCTTAGTAAACAGGGCAAATGTATTACAAGCATTGTTGAATGTGTGGGTGAAGTAGTCAAGGGCTACATCTATGGAAGGGGTGCATCTGATGGGGGACCAATCACACTGTGCCAGATATCTCCTTAGCTTAGTGAGACCACCAGGTTGGAAACATCGTTGAGTAAAGCTGCTTGGTTGGAGCAGCTGCCGCTGACACGACCAGGTGAAGAGGATGGGTGAGTGATCACTTAATGAGTCTGGGAGTACAGTTAGGCTTGAGATTCTCTTAGGGTGATTGGTAGGAGGTCAATTAGGGTGCTAGAACCATTTCTGGGATTTACCCTGGTTGGCTGGTTAACTAATTGAGTTAGATCTAGTGCTGAGAGGGTGTCTTTTATCGAGGAGGCCGAGCTTGGCAACCAGTTCACATTAAAATCCCCCCAGGATAATGTGCTCTGTTTTGGGTGGGAAGCTGGCAATATAGTCTGGCAGAGATTGAAAAGCTGAGGCTTGGTTCTGTGGTGGGATGTACACTACCGTAATGGTTACAGGGCTCTGGTAGGGTCTGGTGTGAGTTTTAGTGTCATAGCCTCAGCCCCCTGGTTCAGGGAAGGTATTGGAAGACTTTGGCATAGCAGTGAGTCTAGGACATAGAAAGCACACCCCCCAACCCGTTTGCCCAGTCTGTCAGCTCTATAAGGGGTGAAGCCAGGGAGTGCGATGGCAGAGTCCGGGACCTTCTTTGACAGCCAGGTCTCAGTGAGGGCTAGCACATCTGGTTGATGCATCTGTATCCAGCATTGTAGCTGTGCTATTTTATTGGGTAAGCTGCAGATATTCATCGCAGCTATATGTAGACCATGGTGTGAGGTGCCAGGATAAGCTGAGATGGGGCCTGGATTAGGGTGAACATTGCCTGACATAAGCAAGGCCCCTAGAATTCGCGTGCTGCAGAGTATGAGAACTTGCAATCTGGTCAGAACTTTCAAGTGTGCCGTAGAATCTACTCTTCTTGGTGATTTTTATTAATATTTCTGTTTATCCATAGAATCTGGTTCCCGTCCCCTCTTTTTATATCCAAAACCCCACTATATGCTCAGAATGTGATGTTGTCATTGCTATAACATCATACATTAGCTAATGAAATGGCTGCAATCTGCAACAGAAATCAACAGTCACTTATCTACCACAGCTCCCACTGCCAGAGACGGTGGCACAGCACATCAGGCATGGTGATATTTGCTCAACCTGCACTACAGCCTAATACAATTTTCAGTCTTAAATTGTTGCAATAGGGCCAACTTAAACAAATCTTTGTCAATAGCACAGACCTGTTAAGTCCATACCTCACTTTGTACAAACCTATTTGTGCCTTTAACGTATAGAGATGCCATCTGACATGAATAATTGTTAAAATGAATTTAACTGTCATTTTTAAGAAAAATAAAGTAATTATGCCCTGAAAAGTGGAATATAATAATGTGTAGACCTGCTGAAAGAATAGACCTGTTAAATAAATAATTGCCCTGTACACACTTTTGCCAGGGTTATTGATTACATACTGTCATTGGTTGACAGAATCACCTAAAAGTTATGGAGAAATGTTGTGTGCAGGGAGAGCTGTTGGGCCAGAGGGTAGCATGCTGTGTTTCCGTGCTGGCAACTCGGGTACAGAGATTAGCTCTGGGAGCTGGCTGGGCAGCACAAGGATTGGTGGAATACATAACTGCTCAGAGCCTGGGAAGGTATGGTGCAGTGTTCTGTCACATGGTGGACACATTGTGATGGACTGGAGAGCTCTATCTCACAATTGGTTCACATGCATGTCATGGCCTGATGGTGTTACACAGTGTGTCAGGGAAAGCAGGTTGACATGAAAAATAAGTTTTGCAATAACTCCTCATTCCATTTCCAATGGGACCTGTATGAATGAGGATGCAAGTTCATGGACATGAAAAAACATATATATATATATATATATATATATATATATATATATATACACACACACACACACACACACACACACACACACACACACACACACACACAGTATCTCTCACTCACACACACAACACACACATATATTTGTTATGTATGTTACAGATTGCATATAAATATATAAGTGATACACAGTGGGAACCTCATGAGTGGTGTAGAAAGCACATACAAATATATAAGTGATAGACAGTGGAAACCTCATTAGTGGGAAAGATAGCATGTATATAGAAATACCTTATTTATCACATAAGATCCCCTCTGCATATGTCCTTTATGCAACAGGCTAGGACCTTAAGGGAGAGACATTTGTTTTGCCTTTTTAGGCATAAAATTATTTTTATAAGTCTGTTATTTTTTGCACTAGTGTTACTGTGCTTTCCACCATTCTGATTGCTATAACCACTGCCATGAAAGTGAAGTCAGGATGACAAGCTGACACTGTGATGTGGTTGTTTGTTAGTGCCGCAGAAATTCCGCAGAAATTACAAACCACTGCCGCAGAAGTTCTGCAGCAAATGGTAGTCTTGCCGCAGAACTTGGTCCCACTGTGCCTCAGAAAAGTAGGGGCCCTGGACATAAGGAGTAGGAGAGCGAGGATTCTGAGGAGGGCCAGTACTCTCTGTTTGCAGATGTTGGCATGTTTTTTAGTTGAGGCGCCGCCTGTGCTGGGAATGGCCAGTGAGATGAGGGTATGGTCAAGGAGGAATGCAATGGGACATGGGAGGTGGTATTGAGAGGAGGGAGGTGGATGATAAGTAGGTGGGAGGTGCTGTGGAGTTACCATGATGGGGAGAGTAGGTGGGAGCCGGTGTTGTGTCGCAAGGGTACTAAAGGGGTGAGTCAGGGACTGGAGTGACCCTGGAGGAGGATGACAGAGGCGAGGAAAACGGTAAGCATTCTAGTGTTGGTGTGCTGCTGCCAGGGGAGCTGCCAGGAATTGAAAGGCAGAGGGGAAACTGTCTCTGGCAGTACAGGAGAGAGGTTATTAGGGGTGAGTATGAGAAAGAGAAAGAAGGGACAGAGACCAAATATAAAGTTTAAGGTGAGGGAAGTAAAGGAGGGACAGAGACCAAGGACATACTATACAAGTTTAAGGTACGGGGAATCAGTGGCTGGGAATGTAGGACAATACTGCCTCAAGTGGTGAGGAGTTATAGGCTACTTTTTAAAGAGCTGGCAACACTTTCAGGTGATCTTTAACAAAACATAATATTTAGACACAACCCAGCTTGTATTTCTCATTTGTTCTGTATTTCTCCTCCCCATTATTTATTACTGAAGTCATTTGTATGAAAACTTGATTTCTGCTCCTGAAAAGTCCATCTATTCCTGCTGCTTTCTCCTTACCTGAAGTCATAGAGCACTGCTTGTGACCTCACAGTTACTCCTATGGCAACAGACTGTGATGTCACAACACATGATTACGACTTGGAGTAGGGAATAAGCTATAGAGACAGATGAACTCAAAATAAACTCTAAGGGACAATGATAATATATTCATGCACATTTCCTTAGTAATAAATTATGGGGAGGAGAAATATATAAAATATAAATGGAATGCAAGCAGAATTGTACCTAATTATTATGTTTTTTAAAGTTTCCATTGAGGTGTCAGTAGCTCTTTGAAGGTCTTATATTTTGTTCTATGGGTAAGGTGAACACTTGTAGCCTGCTTTGCAAGGAAGAAGAGGGAGGTAGTGGTCATCTTCAGGAATCATCTAAGAAATAGTGGCTGTGTGCATGTGTATGCTGTGAGATGTTACACCCCATAGGGGGAGAGGGACTTTTAGTTGACAATAGACTCTATAAAAATTAAACTTACCTAAACTAAATAAACTTACCTAAAGTAATGGATCAAGATGGTGCTCAGACCACTGTTCAGAACAATGTATAGGTATGCACGTCAGCGTCATCCAATCAAAAATGAGGGTTAAGCATTCCTTCTCTTGAAAAGGCCAGAAACATTAACCCCACAAAGGTGATTCAGGTATCGCTGCATTTTAAGCCTCAAAGCAAATGTCTGAAGCATCAAGGAAAACTAAAGGGTTGGTGGTACCACTGATACAGGCACTCCCAAGTATGGAACATTGCATGCTATACTAGTAGTTCCTCACATTCTGCATCAACTTCCTCAGAGCCTGATGAGGAGTTGGAGAACAAGGAGGAAGCCAGGGATCCAGAACATGTAGTGGAGTATAATGGGATGTGAATTTCAAATGAGGAAGAAGTGGATGAAGAATATGTTTCTATGGTAGAGGAGCAGGACAGTGGGGTATGGGACAAGAATAAGGAAACTACAGTCCAAGATACATTCTGTAAAAAACTGAGAAGGAGGCTGAGTCACAGATTTTTCCTGGCACTAAAACTAAAAAGAAAACAACCCCCCCCAAAAAAAAAACATCTATTGTTTAGTCATACTTTTGAATTTGTGCTTTTAGTGATGTAGCACCAACCCTGCAGGTACATCATTTTGGGAAATGTTAAGTTTGGGCCATCAAGCGATGGATTAAACTTCCCTTTTTCACACTGGTGGGAGCTCCACAAGTCAGAGGTCAATGTTGGTGCATGAGGTCATAAATTTTGGGTTTTGATGCCAGGAGAGGAGAAGGCGAGAGAGAGCTATGTGGAAAAATGTGAGGAGGCAATGTAGGAGAGTGGATCAGTTTGCCACTCTCATGGCAAGCAGTTTATAGTGCAGGGCATCTTTCAAACAGTCCTGCACTGGACTTGGTGGTGGACATTGTTTATAGCCATCGGAGTACACTCTGTAAAGACATCCTTGTGGATTTCTGTGTTTGGAAATGTCTAAGCCCTTGAGCAGCATGGTTCCTGTTTGTGCTCCAAGTTTGTGTGATGACGAAGAGACAGATCAGTTCAGGAGTTAGCAAGGGAATCAGCAGTGCAGGGACCATGGGTCACAGCCATACCTGTGGGTCCAAGATGGGGTTGTGTGCCAGTGTGAGGAATATTCAAGTCCTCCAGGGGGTCTTGTGGAAGCCAGGGCTCATATCAAAAGCCCCAGAGTTCAAAGCGCCTTCCCAGAGGGTGCAGATCTGTGGGGATGTCTGCCCATGTGCCAAGGTAGAGTTGTTTACCACAGGCAGCATTTTCAGGAATCTTGTGATTGGGAGTGAAGAGCAGTCCTATTCAAGAGGAGAGAGGGACAGAGAGAGAGAGAGAGAGAGAAAGAGAGAGAGACAGAGAGAAACCTGTGAACCATGATGTGAGCGGGAGAGAGATTACTTGCTGCTGTTTTTCAGGGTCTTATTGAGCCCCAGGGAACTGCTGCCTGTTTTCCTGGTGGCCATCTCTGCTCAGAAGAAAGCCGCCCACATTTAGTGGGGCCATTTCAGTCACAATGCATTCACTAATTTTGCTGTTAAGGATCCCCAAGGTCCAGCTGTACAGATCAATTGTGACTAGTTCCATGAAGTTTGTGGTTCATTAGATGGGATCCCCCTGTTAATGTTATACTTGCGGGGGCTTCAATTATTTGATGGAACTGTTTATGCCTGCTAACATGAGCTTCATTCCAGCCCAACACCAGAAGGTGGCACCGAATGCACTGGACCCTGTCAATGAAGCCATTCCCGGTAATGTACAACTGTTGGTTTCTGCTGCTGTGAGTGTCCCCCCCCCGGACACCCGGACATGTACCATTTCATACCCATAGACACCAGGGAGGGGGGCTTACAGTGAGTTGGTGGAAACAAGCTCCATTTGTAAAATGGGCACTCAGCAGGGGTAAAAAGAAAGGAGCTTTCAGATCATTTGCACTGAAAGGCATCTAGATCAATGTCATCACATTAATGATAAATCTATTTTTATGAATAGACAAGGAAGTGACAGTGACAGCTCACCTTACCACAGGGGTAACTTCATTTAATTAATTAAATGATTGATTTATGCATTTTATTCTTTTATTTATTTATTTAATTTGTTTTTGGTAACTGGATAGGCCCACTAGAACTGAAAGTCCCATATTTAGGTGTGGCCCACAATTAGTTACAAAGAGACATACATATAGATTTCAAGATGGTCATCATACATATAACAAACATTTAGGATATACTGTACTGTGCAAATAGAAAGGGTTGTACTATTGCAAGGTATGTCAGAGTGAAATATGTGACAAAGCTTTCAGAGATACCAAATTCAGACAATTTAGTTACCAAATAAAGGACATAATGGGAAGAAATATCATTCAGTGAATGGGGGGCTAGCTAAGGAAGAGTGCATTTAGCTAGCAAGAGGAAATGTTCTTTTTCATTTTTTGTACACTTTATTTATTCACCTACCTTGCCTGGGCATCCTTCCGTGGTGTGCACTCAACCACCAGCCTCTACTCCCTAGCCTGAACCCTCCGTGCTGGAAGAACCCACCCCAAGGACCCCAACTGATCTAACCCCCTGGATCACCCTCCTGGGGTGGGCCCGTCCACCCGAGACGGCCTATCTGAAGTTAGGGAGATCAGATCTGGAGTGACTCGGGTTGGTCCTGGAGCTCTCTCAGCTAACGGGCTGGCTGGCGGGATGTGGGCTGTGCTACTGGCACCCCTTTCATCTCCTCAGGTGAGAAGGGGTATTTCTCTTTTCTGGTCACCTTGGGAGTGCGACATGCAATGACGTCCGCACACGGTCCCCCTGCTGACGTCTGCCGCACTCCCACCACTTCTTCCGGCTGGCATGCCTGAGTTACCCTTGCTCTCCACCGGGGGTCACTAGAATGCTGAGCAGCCCCGAATCCCTCCCCTGAGAGAGGAGAGCAGTCCTCTGGACGCTCAATCCTGTCTCTCCACTGCCAGCCTCCGATGACCCAGGCTCATTCCCGAACCTGGTCACTGGCGTGGTGCGAGGTGTGGCATCCAGCACCTCAACCCTCAGTGCCACCAGGCCGGAAATGTTCTTTAAGGGCCAAATTAAAGGTACAAATGGAGTTGCAGAGGGAGTTCCATAGAAATGGTGCCAAGTATGCAAAGGATCTCTGCCCTGTGCTAGTTTTCATACATGGAGTTGAAAGGGCTATGAAAGACAACAAACTGAAGTTCCTGAAGTAGGGATGCCTTGACAGAGTTGAGGCCAGGCAGGGAGGGGAGTTGAGGCTGATGAGCTTGTAAATTACATGGCAGAGTTCAAACCGCATCCAACTGATGAATGTGGGCCATTTTAACTCCTTTAGTACCCTGCAGTGATGGTCTCTGTTGTGAGTGTCAAGGGCAAAATGACCAATTCTGTTGTAGAATATCCTAAGCCTGGCCATTTCAGTTTTCTTTGCATGCAGAAGAGAGGCAGCACCATATGCGAGGGTGGGGAAGAAAAGTCTGTTAACGATTGCCAGTCTTGATTCTTTAGTAAGGCAGGCTCTTATCCTGTGCAGTAGCCCCAGCTTCTGGTTTATTGTTCTTGTCACAGTATGTGTGTTTAATAGTATGGAGTCAAGATTAAAGATGCAGTGAAGTTTTTCTCAAAGGGCGAATTTGTGGCGAAGTCGCCAAATTCACATCCACGGAGCACTTCGGATAATGTTTAGAAATAGCCTGGAATTCGCCATTGTGACTTCAGCTTGCTTTTTGGGGTTTTAAATGCAAATTACACTTAAAAACCCCAAAGCAAAGAGACATCTCACCTCCCCCACATCTGGCAGCCTGAATTCCCTCCCTGGTGTCCAGGTAGTAATAGATTATACTGTAGCTGAATCCCCACAGAAGTGATAATTTTGAGACAGTTTTACTGATTTTTTGTAATTTCAAGGAGGAACCAGGCAGCATAGTCTGGTTTGTTTTTCGCTGTTTAACATATGGTCGTTCCAAGTGAAATAGTCCTGCAATTGGAGAAAGTCACTTTGCAGAGTGCAGTTGATGGTATGGCTATGTACAGCACTGAAACAGAGTGCCATATCATCCCAATAGAGTATGGCTTTAGTACTGCTACAGTTATTGGTAAGGTCATTAATAATTAGGGAGAATAGTAGGGGCCCAAAAATGCTACATGCCTTGGGTGATGTTTCTGTGAGAGGGCGACATTTTTTTTAATGCTCATTTTTTCATCCCTCAGATACTGCCAGGGGAGGAGATCCACTCCCCATATCGACTTGGTCCCAGCATATACTGGGATTTCGGGTGTTATGGGGCTTGAGCTGAGGTTTTTTTTTCTCCATGTATGGTCCTCTTCCCCACCTGTCCGTGATGGGGTCAGTCGAGCAATGTCCTTGGCACATGATTGGGTGCGCTCCTGCATCAGATATGCAGAGGTCCTCTGGTGTCTGCCCAGACAGGCTCCTTCTATGGTCCCGGACTGCTCCATCCCCCTGCTAACACTTTGGGTTAGTAGGTGCCGAGTACCAAATTCCTTCTCTCCCCAGAGAAGGCAAGGAGTCCCTGGGATGCTCAGCCTCCTCCCCTTGGCCGACCCTCTGATGTCAGAGGTTTCCTCATGAACCCCAATCGTTAGCGCTGCAGGTGGAAGTACTTCTGCTGTGCTGGCAGGCTGGCAGCATGATTCGTATTGCATATGTTTTGAGAGGTAGCTTCTAAGCCAGGATAGTGAGTGCTTATCAAGATCCAGTTTTGAAGTTAGTGCACTTGTAACGTGTGATCAACCTGACTGAAAGCTTCTGTGTGGTCAGTAAGGATAATGCCTGTTAGTCGTTCTGTGTTGGCAGCACAGATAAAATTTCTAGTACAGCTGATAAGAGCCAGGTCAGTACTGTGATGTTTTTACAATGTATGTTGAGCAGAAAAGATGACTGACACAAAAAAATGCATGCTGTCTGGAGAGAGAGGTACAGCTGTACTATGGTGAGCAGCATCCATGAAATTCAAGAAGTGTACAGCACACACGAAAGGTAGCCATTAAAGTAATAGTTTTATTACATCAATTTAAAGTTGAAAAAACACACACCACACTTCTTTTTCCCTTATGAACAGTCAGAGTGACTCAAAGCCCAGTGAAAGGACAATGTTGTTTGTTTTATCAACTTTAAATAGATGTAATAAAAACTTTACATTAATGGCTACCTTTTCTGTGTGCTGTACACTTTGTGCATTCTTTTGAGCAGCAGAGAGAGCCTGGAGTGTGGCCACAATAATGAAGGTAGATATTTTAAGCAAATTACAGTCAAGGCCATTGAACCATACTGAGCTCTCGGGTATTATTATTTTTTTTTAGTTAGTGCAGAATGTCCTTGTAAGGGAACAGCTTTAGTAGAAATTCTGGGAAGTCATCTTTAGGGTTGACGGTTGCAGGTGGAGGATAGTTTGACCGTTGATACTGATGTTTGTATTTTTATAGAGTTATGAAAGACATGATGCAGGCTTCCATGATGTGGTTTAGGTCTGAGGTGCTGTGGTTGCAATTAAAGTGTCAGAGATGTTGAAGGTTTTATGTCCTTTGAGTAAGGTGCTGATTTGATTCCAGGATCTCTTGGGGTCAGCAAGAATATCTTGCTGCAGCTTCTTCAGGCTCAGATTGTTGTTGTTTTGAGATCTGCCTTGCATTTATTTCTCAGTTGTCTGTAGAGTTGCCAGGGGTGGTGTAGTCCAGTGAGTTTGAAGGTGGTCCATGCATTGTCTCTGAGTTTTATTTATTTCTGGAGGGCCTTTATAATCCAGGTGGAAGAGTTGCCCTTAGTTCTTACTGTGATGACCGGTACATGACTGTTTACAATCTGCATGAAGTTTTTACAAAAGAAGTCTGCTGCCTGATCAACTGTCACATAGTTTGCTGGAAGTACAGTTGATGGAGGCTAGGTCCAAAACAAAGTTAGGAACCTGCAGCTTTGAGTAGTCTCTAAAGTGAATGATTTTCGGCAGGGCCCTTGTATGCTTGTTTGACCAGATACAGAATGTGGGTGAGTGCTCATGGCATCAGCTGGACCCTGTCCATTCTGTTAACAAGTACTCAGTCTAGTAGTGTATGATATTTTTTTTTGGTTTTAATATGGGTAGGCTCCAAGATGACATGGTGTAGCTTCAAGGAGCTGAGTTCTGCTTGAATGGCTTTATCCATGTTGGCAGTCCAGTTTATGCTTAAGTTGCCTAAGACCAAAGTTTCCTGTAACTTAAGGTTTGATAGGCTGGTTGAGATGTTAGATAAGGTAGTCTAGGCTACAGTTGGTGGATTGTATTCACAGCAGATAAACAGTACTTTTTTGTCCCACCCAGTAATATTTCTACTGGGATCTGTTCACAGCCGGATGTGTCTGGCAGAGTGATTGTAATTTCATTTGAAGGGAGCGTGTTTTCACATAAATTAGCATCCCCTCCTCCTTTACTCCTGGCCTGGTTCTTCCTAAAAAAAACACGTACTTAAGAATATTAATTTTGTGTGTACTGATGCAAATATTTAACCATATTTCCAATTTGGCTAGCATGTCCGCTGAATAAAGGTCTACCATGCTTCCAGTTCATGCAGTTCTGAGCTGAGGCTATTGATGTTTATGTGTGCCACCTTCAGACCATTCATGTTAGCCCAGGGGAGGTCTGAGGGTGTTCTGATGGTTATGTGGTTTGTAGCCCTAGTCCTGAGTTATAGTAGTAGTAGTCTATATTTTGTTTGTGGCACCTTTCCCCAAAGGCGCAGGGCACTATTACAAAAAGATAAAACACATAAAACTAAAAATACAATTAGCCAACTACTTGAAACCACAAAGCTGAATAACAAATAAATAACTATGTATAAATTATACAACACAATACACAGAGACAGAGTAGCAATTTATGATGTGCTCAGGTAGAAGGTTAATAATGTTCCCCAACTGCCTGTTGAAATAGGTATGTTTTCAAGGTATGATTCAGCTCAGAGTAATTTTTGATCCACTTTTCTGTCTAGCAACTAACCAGCAGGTTTCTTGGTCCTGCTGCCTGAGCCAGCCTCCCAGCCTGGGTCCCCATAACTCAGTCATTCTTTTGCCTGTGCAAGGCCTCCTGGCACCACATCCATATGTTCACCTACCTGTACCCCTGAGGTAGGTTCACCCATGAAGAGTAACTGCTGCTGAGCTTATAAGGGGAAGTCATATACTGTTCACAGCATGTGGCAGGAGAAGAAGTCAGCTGTGTGTGTACAGTGCACTACATTAGATGTGGGCAGCCTTTAGCAGTGAGCATCATGAATCCAGTGGATGGAGATATTTCCCAGTGCACGAAAAATGGGACTACTTCCAAGAAATGGCAGTGCTTATGGTAATCGAGAACTACAGCATTCTCCCCAGTGCGGCCAGTCTCTCCATACCTGATTAGCAAGTAACACCATCACAGCTGCCTTGGGGGGTGCCTGATGCTGCGTGTTCACCCTCAAGGTCAATGGAATGATCCACACCTCCCATAGGTGTGGCTACATGAGTGGAACCTAGGATCCACCACACCCGGGATGAGAACATTTACTTGGACTTTCTTAGCCCTCCCTGCTGATCCTCTGCCCCTGACTTCTAGGATTTGGGAACAAACCTGACTGGCCAGCATGCCCAAGCTTTCCTACACCACTCTGTACCATTGAACTGGCCCCATAGAGATGTATTCTAATGCTCCATTTGTTCAAACAGGCATTTCAAATTAACTACTGATTTTCCTGAATGCATACTCTGATCCCAGATTCATTATTAATTATATTTACTTTTACATTTTGAGTTTGAATTCTGCTTTAAGGATTTTTTAATCTTTTCACTGTTAAGATGTCTTCTGTACAGTGCTTACAGGTGGTTTCATTATAGGCACACCATAAACAAAAATGTATTGATTCATTGCTTGATCATGTGATGGGAAAAATCATTTTAAACTAATGGCATATAAAATCCTACTGTATTTTTTTTACTGCAACTCAACTGTGTTTGTGCATGTCATACAGCATAATGATATTGCTAGGACCTTCTTTACCCAATATCTTTGTAATGAATAGGATATGAGATGAGTTATATGGCAGAAATGTACCCTGGATGTAAGGTTATTCAAAGCAGGCTCTGCAAATAGTATATGTGTGGCTAACATGTGGTGTGTAAGCAGGGATAAATGCAATTGCAGAGGGCTTGGGCAGTGTATGGGAGAAGGTGGGCAGGAGATCTGGAAGGATTATGTGCATGAATGCCTGAAACATAAGGAACAAGATGGTTCTGCGTGATTTGGGTGACTCAAAAACAGCAAGCCCAAAATAGGAGAACACAAAACAGTGCAGCCACAATCGACGAGGAGTATAACTCAGTGATCACCAAAACGGTGACAAAATTGTAAAGGGGCTTTTCTGTAGAGGGGCTTTGCCACCTGCACACCCCCTTAATTAAACAACTCCAAGGGGGAAGCAACTTAGGGATCGGGAAAAGCCATAGATCACCATTTTGGTGATCGCTGAGTTGTACCCCTCACCATTTGTGGTCGCACTGTTTTGTGTTCACCTACTTTGGGCTTACGCTTTTTGAGATGCCTAAATCATGGGACACGAATAAGATCAGTGATCTGGAGGCTGTGGTGGGTGAGGCATGGCTGGACCTGGTGGCAATCATGGAAACATGGATGACCCAGTACAATGTCTGGAATGTGATCTTGCCAGGGTATACTGTGTTCAGGAAGCATAGTTAGGGAAAGAGAGGGGAAGGTTAGCATAATTGGTAAGGGAAAGTATAAAACCCTCAGAGATGGAGGATATAGAGCAATGCAAACACGCAGAATCAATAAAAAAGCAGGTGGTTATAGAAGGGGAAAGAAATATCAGAATGGGGTAGTTTCTAGACCACCATTCAAAAGAAAGAAGCTGATGAATTAGTGGAGAAGATTAAAAGGGCAGCAGAACGTGAGGAGATGTTGCTACTGGAGGACTTCAACATGCCGGATGTGGACTGTAGGATCCAAGCAGCAACACATAGGAGTGTTGTGAATGTATAATTGAATTATAAATTGTGGCAAGTTTACCTTCTACATGCTATGCATAGCATTTGCATAGTATCTACTATGCAATTCGCTGTAGTAGCAACAAATTCTACTGTACGTATTGATGCAATTTGCTCTTTGTGGCTAATTTTTGCCACACAGTGCATCATTTCACATTGTTAAATTCTTCACAGCTGTGTAGTACATGCACAGTTCTGCAATTTTAGCAATAAAATTTGTGCAGTCACACAAACTTTACTATACAAATCGCAGTTCTCTGCTCCACACGATACAAATTGCAGAGTATTTTAACTTCCTATGGAGCTAGCGGCATGTGCAAGAAGCCAACAGCTGCTGGAAGTCTTTCTAGATGCATTCCTAGTACAGAGATTGGAGAAGCCTATAGGAGAGTCTTCAGTCCTACACTTACTCCTTGCAAATAGGGACAATGTGGGGGAAATGAAGGTGCTGGACCCATTGGGAACCAAACAGCTTGGTTCAGCATAAACCTGGATGAAGAGAAATATTAGTCCCAGACTAAAGTCTTAGGGCTAGATTTTCAAAGGGCCAAAAATGGCTGAAGTACTAAGTCCTGGGTAATGGCCTGCTGGTGCAGAAAAAGTCTCTGCATTGGTGGACATTCCTATTTGTGGCCCATGGTGCACACATGTGGCAGGTGTAGCTGCAGAGGATGCTACACGTGGTACTACTAGACATAGCAATCCAACCCAGCTGCTCACAGAAAATGGCAGCAGGCTACTATAAATTATGGAGCCAGTCGCAAATTAGCTTTGCATATAAAAATACGGTGCATGTGGCAAAGTCTGCAGGTCTGTAAGTGAAGCCCTTATGAACACAAGTTTTTCCACATGTACGCCTATTTACATTTTTTCTAAAGTCCAACCCTTGGACTTTAGGAGGGCTGATTTTGGAACAACGAGAAAGCTGCTGCAGGAGAAACTAGAAGGGGTAAGAGAGACAGGGGGGATTGAATTGAGGAGGGCAAAAAAAGAGAGTGAAGGCATTTTTTCACTGCATAAGGGACTAGAGGAAAACTAGTGTAACCCCCTTGTCCCCAGGGGTTACTAGAATCCCAGTTAGAATTAGTGGTAGGCAGGGAAGGCAGCTAGTGAAATGCCAGTTAAATGGATTTCACTCTGTCTCCCTTTCTGCTGTCTGTCACAGCTGACAGCTGTGGAGGTGATGTCATTCAGAACTCTTGCAGCTGAATAAGCCACACTCCAGTAGCTGTGAGTGAGGGAGATAAAATGTTCAAGTTAGTCTGAAGGAGTCTGAAGTGAGAGGCTGCAGAGTGTAGCTGCAGCTCCTAAAGCAGCTCTGACTTAGAGCTGCAGTTTTCTTCTGTTTTAGTTCTCACCCTAGTGGATGACAACTTTGCCAGCCTGTGGAAGTAGTGGAAACCTATGCCAGTGGGTTTCCCTGTGCTCCATCCCAGGAGGGATGGAGCAGAACTCGTGGATGCAGGGGCAATCCCCTGATCCTCCCAGGACTTTGAAAGCTGCTTTTTGATGACAACTTTCCATGAGAACATGGTTCATTTTTGAAGTTTGCCCAGAAGTGCCTGCAGTTTTAAAGGTGGATTCTCTGACAAAGGGACCTTGTCACCTTATACTTTTCTTTAAAAGTTGCCTACCCACAGTGGAGTCCAGTATGTGACCATTCCAAGTGACATTTCTGAGGTGTTTTGTATGATGTTAATTGTGATATACATTTCAAGACAGCATCTACAGTTTTTACAGTGTGTGAGGTGTATTTACCAGATGAATGACCGAGTATGAACTAGGAAACAAAAGGAGGGAGACCCCCATCTGGAGTTACCAGTTTACCTCTACGGGTTCTGAAGGGCACCTATGTTTTCTGTCAGTGCATGTGGCCAATGCCTGAAGAAACAGTTTAACCCCTTGTACGTGGGTTCTGCGAGTGAGGAGCCTTTTGTGCTCTTTTTCAGTTTGTGTGCCACAATTTATCCTATGCCATATAGGAGTGACCAAGTACTGGCCATTTGTGCCACTTCCAGAGAAACCAGTGTGTTCACCAGTAACTAGTTCTACATTATTATTCTTTTTTCTCATGCCATATGAGACTTCCATGTACTGGCCATGTGTGCCTAGTGGAGGGAAATTTGCTTTTGTGTATTCTACAGGTGGCTAGCCCACCAGTTGTACAGTTATCCTATGCAATATGGGAATTTGGTGTTCTGTACCTCAGATGTCTGCATTTACAGTGTGTGTAACCCTTGAGGGTCCCTCTTTCCTTTGTGTTGTTCCTACTGTGTTATGGAATAAAGCCGCACTCTAGAATCCCAACCTGGTTTGGAGATTTATGTTATTGCTATCCACGTAGAATTACTTTGGGTACCCCTGTCCAGAAGTGCAAACCTAGCATAGCCCTGAGCAAATGTTTTCTCCCCGGGACCTGGGATGTTTGTCATGCATTGGTCCCACCAGGTGTGTGCCAGGTATTTTGTGCCACACCTAGTTGTGGTCTGTATTGGCCCTATTTTGTCTATGGTGGCAATCAGATGCAGTTTTCTAGTTTGTGTATTTGTTTCCCTGTTGTTAATCATATGTAACCCCCACCCCTGTCTGTTTCTACCCCTAGACCTGTTTTGGTGGTGAGAGGTGTGTCTTCTAGTTAAATAAGTGGGCTGGTGGGGGGGGGTTACAAAAATGGAGGCTCGTCTGACAATGTGTTCAATTTGGGGAGAAAACACTGGATAGTTTGCTTAGGGTATGGCTAGCATTTTGTCTGCCTGGCAGGTTGTAGCCCAAAACTGGAGGGGAAGCTTTGTGCAAAAGGATTTTCATAAGATCGTGGAATCCATATGTGCCACTGTGTGCCTGCTGTTCATGTACTGCTGTATGTTTGTGCCACCTTTTACCAAGGGACTGTAAAGCCAGAATGTGTATGCCCTTGTCCTGCATCAAGAATGTTTTCAAAACTTTAATTCTCAAGTTTCAGTGACAAAAAATATTGTGGACTTTGGAAAACAAGGAGGAAGGTGTGTCCTAAAAGTTTCATGTGCTTAATGTGTAATTTGGGGGAGTCGCTAAAGAAATAACAGTGTTCTGAGGAACAAAATGGTCAAAAACGGTGCTCCCACTGTGAAATTTCAGCTAAGAAAAAAAAGTCCAGTTTGCAGTTTAAATTTTGCCCTGCTCGATGATCGCCGTGGAGGAAGAGCATGAGGGGAGAGAGAGAGAGAGAGTGAGAGAGAGAGAGAGAGGGAAAGGGAGGCTTATTTACATGGTGTTGCGTCATTGATGTGACTGCAATCAGTCCCGCGGCCTAGTCATATTCAGAGTGCAGACCACTGCTCAAGATGGAGAAAGCAAGTAGTGTGTGAGCTGGTTAGCCTGAAGAAATCATTGAGGGGACAGTGAATGTTCTAAATCTGTAAATACAGACTTTTTCTATTGAAATTCATGCTCAACCTGTTATCCAGCTGAGTGAGAAGTAAGCGTGGTTTTCGTAGTAACAATCGTCAGGGGATCGCCAGCCCATTTCACCCTAGAGGCTTTCCAGAATCGACTTTAGGCCGAGAATTTCCATCGGAGCAAGCCAGCTACAGATTCAGTGAGTACCATTCAGAATAACTGTGTTCAAGCTGTGTGTCATTTTAAAAGCCAGTGGACCTGTGTGTAAACAGTGAGACTGTTTGCAAAGAAGGACTGTAAATTGAAATCTAAATCAACAAACAAGAATTCTGAGCAATAGACTGTGAGCATGTATTATGGATTCAGCAACAGTATAATGTTCTGAGCAAGCGAGAGACTGTGAGTTGTATGATAGGCTGCAACAAACAGGCAATCCTGTGTGAAGAAATACTGTGGCCTTTAGTGACTTTAAGCAAGTGTAGAAAATTGATTTGAGTGCTAATCGTAAAGTCCAGAAATCGTATGACTGTGTTGAGAAATGCGAAAGTAGTGCAATTGTTACAGGTTTGAGCAGAAATCAGTAGCAGAAAGGTCAGAGGCATAGTTGTTTGAGTCAGAGACAGATTTGATGTAACAGGAGTGCTGCTGCTGCCATTACAGGGTGGGGCAGTAAAGTAAACACAGCATCAGGGAGCCATTTTGAGAGACTGTTCCAAGTATGGTGAATTCTGTAGTAACAATGAACTTTAATGTGCTTATTTACAGACATGGCTTCAAGACCGTTCCACTACCTGGATCATACCCAAGCTATGATAGCTGAGGAGGTTGCTAAACTAAAGGAAATAGAGCAAGTTTTCAACTGTGATGGTTTGCCTCCACATGTTGCAATTCCCAACTACCCTGTGAGAATATGCTTGATGTGCCTCAAAGTTGGAAGGGACATGTTCTTAATTCCTCACTGTTTGGGTTGCTTAGTGAAGTATGGTGTGTTAAAGCAGCACAAATTCATCTGGCTCCCACCAGGACTAAAGTAGAGAATCCTGCATGTAGCAGCACACAGCACCAGGTTGAACCTGTTGGGGGAGGCCCATAGGGAGTGACACAAAGGAAGAGAGTGTAGATTTACTGCAAGGGCAGATATCTCGTGATGTTTCCTCACTTGTGTCTCGTGTGGAGAGTGTGGAGGAAGGATCTGTGGATCCGTGGATAGAGGGTCCTAGTTCTAGCCTAGTTGGGGAGGATGAAGTTCGAGACATCTTGGATTGAGAGGTGTCTACCTCTGTGCCCAGTGAGGAGTGGACTGTCTCAGGAGTGAGGGTGATTGCTTACTCCTGGGCCCAGGTCCTAAGTGAGAAAGAGGAGGATGAGGATATGCATCTTCATGATGAGGATTCCAATAAGCTGCCTCAAGCTTTTGCCTCAGAGGAGTCAGAGAGAGAAGTTGTTGACTCCACTGCCTTGCCTGCAGAGATGGTTGAAGACAAGTTTTTTCATGCTTTGAGTATGCGGCACTGACTGAATCAGGACTGGCCACCCCCAAGCCATACAGAGGGCTGTGTACTGATGAAACATAGTAAGGAGGAGAGACTGGTTCATAGGACGGCCAACGCCATATATGGGAGGTCATTTCCTACCTTTCCTCGGAGAGTCTGGGAGGAGATTGAGCAAAACAGAAAAGTCTGGTTACTGAAGGAAGCAAGCAAGAATCTGCATCCAGGTGCAAACCCTTGTGTCAGAAACAAAGTCATAAATGATAGACTAAAGTTTTGGAAACTGGGCAGGACATTGTTCATGGACACTACATGATCTGTGGACAAAGCAGGGAATGAGACATTCCACATCAGTTATGAACGCCCAGATGGGATCATAGCTCTTGCACCTGACCTGGAGTGGTACTATCCTTAATGGTGCCACTCCCTGTGAATATGCCCATGCCTACCCCGAGTGAAGCAGAGCAGTGATAGCGAAGTGTCTGCTGTCCAGCAGTTGCCATATCCATAGAGTCTGCCAGACTGGTGTTCCAGCATTCGAGGTGTGTCCAAGATTCGTCAGACCTGCAGTGTGCCTTGCCAGTTTCATCGCCTGGACTTCCAGATGTCCTCAACCCAGTTGTTTTCCTGATTTACCACCTAGTATCCCAGACAACATCAACCCAGCTGTTGGTTCCTGTTCCATGGTTCAATTTCTGAGATGACATCAGCCCAGCTGTTTTCCTGATTAATCGCCTGTTTTCTGGAGGACATCAGCATAGCTGTATCCAGACAATGCTGCCAGAGGGGGAGTCTTCAGCTGGAGAAGTAGGTGATTTTTCGTTGTTCGATCTTCAAGGGACTGGTAAGTCCAAACTTTTCTGTACCTAACTGACTTTGCAATACACATCCGGCACTTGGCAGATTTCCACAAACTGAATTGAACTGTCCACAAAGACTCTCCCTTTTGGACTGCAGTGCTTCAAGGACTGTGCTTCAGCAGGCTCCTGCCCAGGAGATACTCTTAATTGGATCTTGCCTTCGGGGACCACTTTCTGTAACTAGTTGGGACTTTTAGGGACTCCCCCCCCCAAAAAAGTGTATTGTATATAATGTCTGTGTTTCTACTGTTTTTCTACTTTTATACTTCTCTATAAAATATTTTTTGGGATTCTCCAGTGTTTGATGGAAGGATTGTGGTACTGTGGTATGCAGATTTGGGTGTTTTGTTGTGTTTTCTCTTTCAGGTGTTCCTGTCGAAAAAAGAAGAGAAGACCAGAAGAAGATTTGTGGAACTCATCAGAGTTCCTCTGTACTTTAGTGTTTTTAAGAATACTGTGTAGTTGTCAACATGTGTTAACCTTTTTCTCCACAGGTGTATTTGTGGGGGAGTGTGGGAGTGTAATGATTTGGTATAGTGTCAGTTCTCTGGTCTGTTTTGGTTTGCAGGTACCCTGGGCTGGGGGAAGATCCCCCTGTGGGTGGTTTGGATAGATAGAGTTTTCCTAGAGGGCTAGGGGAGAGACAGGCTGTGGTTCTGACCTGCAGTAGGAGCCACAGTTCTGGTCTATTAGGGCATGCTTTGGGCAATTATCCTAGAGCCACTGATTCTCCATAGTAAGATCGTAGCATAGGGGCTGATGCATCAGCCAATGGCCTCTAAGCCCTTAGTGTTGCCTGCCTGTGCCTGGCACATAGTAGGAGAGGGTCTGATCACCCCTCTACATAGTTAACACATAGGCTAGGATGGTCTGGTGCTGGGTAAGGTAATGACTGGGGACAGTCATTTTCCTGGCTAAGGGTGAGTGTAGCCCTCTTGTTCCCAGGGGATACAAGAATCCCAGTTACAATTAGTGGTAGGAAGGGAAGGCAGCTAGTGAAATACCAGTTAAATGTATTTCACTCTGTCTCCCTCTCTGCTATCAGTCACAGCTGAGAGCTGGGGAGGTGATGTAATTTGGAACTCCTGCAGCTTCATAAGCCACACCCCAGTAGCTGTGAGTGAGGGATATCAAATGTTCAAGTCAGTCTGAAGGAGTCTGAAGTGGGAGGCTGCAGCTCCTGAAGCAGCTCTGACTTAAAGCTGCAGTTTTCTTCTGTTTTAGTTCTCACCCTAGTGGATGACAACTTTGCCAGCCTGTGGAAGTAGTGGAAATCTATGCCAGTGGGTTTCCCTGTGCTCCATCCCAGGAGAGATGGAGCAGAACTCGTGGATGCAGGGGCAATCCCCTGATCCTCCCAGGACTTTGAAAGCTGCTTTTTGATGACAACTTTCCATAAGAACATGGTTCATTTTTGAAGTTCGCCAAGGAGTACCAGCAGTTTTAAAGGTGGATTCTCTGACAAAGGGACCCTGTCACCTTAGACTTTTCTTTTAAAGTTGCCTACCCAAAATGCAGTCCAGTATGTGACCGTTCCAAGTGACAGAACTTTTATTTCTGACACCCCTGAGGTGATTTGAATTATGTTAATTGTGATATACAATTCAAGACAGCATCTACAGTTTTTACAGTGTGTGAGGTGTATTTACCAGATGAATGGCCAAGTATGAACTAGGAAAAAAAGGAGGGAGACCCCCCCCAAGTGACCAGTTTACCTCTATGGGTTCTGAAGGGCACCTGTGTTTTCTGTCAGTGCATGTGGCCAGGACCTGATGAAACAGTTTTATCCCTTGTTTATGGGTTCTGTGAGTGTGGAGCCTTTTGTTCTGTTTTGTGGTTTGTGTGCCACAACTTGTCTTATGCCATATGGAAGTGACCAAGTACTGGCTGTTTGTCCTATTTCCAGAGAAACCAGTGTGTTCACCAGTGTCTAGTTCTACATTTTTCTTCTGTTATCTCATGCTTTATGAGATTTCCATGTACTGGCCATGTGTGACTAGTTGAGGGAAATTTGCTTTTGTGTGTTCTACAGGTGGCTAGCCCACCAGTTGTACAGTTATCCTATGCAATATGGGAATTTGGTGTTCTGTACATCAGATGTCTGCATTTACAGTTTGTGTAACCCTTGGGGGTCCATCTTTGCTTTGTGTTGTTCCTACTGTGTTATGGAATAAAGCCACACTCTAGAATCCCAACCTGGTTTGGATATTTATGTTATTGCTTCCTGTGTGGAATTACTTTGGGTACCCTGTCCAGAAGTCAAACCTAGCATAGCCCTGAGCAAATGTTTTCTCCCCAGGACCTGGGTTGTTGGCCATGCATTGGTCCCATCAGGTGTGAGCCAGATATTTTGTGCCAGACCTGGTTGTGGCCTGTATTGGTCCCATCTTGTCTATGGTGGGCAATCAGACACAGTTTTCTAGTTTGCGTAACTGTTTGTTGTTGTTAATCATATGTAACCCCCACCCCTCTCTGTTTCTACCCCTAGACCTGTTTTGGTGGTGAGAGGTGTGGCGTCTAGTTAAATAAGGGGACTGGTAGGGGGTTACACTATGAAAAGAATAGTCAGGTATAAGGAAGCAGTGCAGTTGGAAGAGAAAAATAAAGGAAAGGCAAACATTCTAAACAGGTATTTTTGCTTGGTGTTCGCAGTGGAGGAGAATGAACCAATGCTTGACTGTATCACCAGTATGAAGGGGGATGGAAAGGGATCAATATAGGTCCTAATCCAGCAAAAATGTAACTAGAGGGCTTCAGAACACATAAAGTGGATACATCCATGGGCCCAGACAGGTTACTTCCACTATGTGCTTAAGGGGGTGTGTGTTGAGGAGATGGGGCGTCCTTGCTGAACTGCTAGCTGAGTTATTCTTAGCTCACTGGAGAAAGAGACATAATACAATAGCAAGAAAGAATCTTGGACTGTGATTGGTCAGTTTGGGGCTGGACCCATGGTGTTATCCCAATGACGTCACAGGTCTAGTCTCAGCAATGTGAACCAATTGAGGATTTATTGGATGATTGTTTGGAGCTCTTTTTTCGCATCTCCTCTTAAGAAACAAAAATATTTTTCCACACTAATAAAAACATTCTTTAAAATTATTTTTTTATTTTATATATGACAACAAGCCATTGTATAATAGGAATAATGCACTCCAGAGTGTGTGTCTTTAGGGATAACGCCACGCCTGTGGCACTGGACGCACTCGGCCTGCGGCCTCGTGCCCAACCCCCCCAGGCATGGCGTTATCCCAGCATGACACACACCCTGTCTTGCACTATTCCTTTAGTATCCTATCACTGGAGGATGGTTAATGTAGCTCCCCTACACAAGAGTGGGAGCAGGGAGGATCCAAGGAACTACAGACCTGTCAGTCTAACAGCAACCATTGGTAAACTGTAGTGCAGTGTGGAATTTTTAAATTCTGGCAGAACAAAATTTCACAGAATTTTTGAAATTCTGCCAAAATTCCATTGGATTGCACTGGAAACAGAATGGTGGAATTCCATAGCAGAAAAATGCATAATGAATTTTTCCACAACTTTTTCTGTGGAATTCTGTTCTGCAAATCTCAATATTGTCCTTGGAAATGGTAGTAGAATGATTTTCTGCAGAAAAAATGCTATTCAGCGGAATATTATTCTTTGCATCACAGAAAACAGAATTCCGTGGAAGAACCAGTGAAATTATGGTAGAAATTCTGCCAGCAGAATGGTCATTCCACACTAATTTTACTGGAGAAATCCCACATTCCACACAGCACTAGTAAGCTTCTAGAGACCGCAATTGGGGAAACAATAATAACTTTCCTGGAGGTGATTGGCCTGCAGAACAAGAAACAATATGGGTTCACAAGGAGATCATGTCAGACAAACCTGATTCATTTCTTCAAATAGGAGACAAAGGCAGAGGACAAGAGACTGGTGGTGGACATACGACACCTTGACATCAGTAAAGCCTTTGATGCTATTCCACAGGGACAACTAGTTCACTAAGTAAGTAAATAAGATTTTATTGTTTGGCTGAAAAGCTATTACAATATCTTGACAAATACAACAATTCCTACAAAACACAACGGCCCAGATATTCAAAGGTTGAGCATGGCGCAACAGTGTTCAGCTTACACAACTCAACAATCTTGCTCCCGACACGATATTCAAAGGGAAAAGTGCACCGCACAAATACCGATTCGCCGGAGTGCATCAGTAATGTATGCAGGCACAGGTAGGGGGGGACATGCCCATGCATAACCTGCACAGCTCGATATTCAGCCCAGGAAGTGCAGAGTCATGCATGTGCAACCGCTACCTGTGCCTGCACAAAGTTAAGCCAAAAAGAAAAGGAACAGGTGATGGTCACCCACAGGTGAGCTGCTACATTGCAGGGTGCAACATGGCAGCTGCCACCTGTGGGTGGCCACCCAAGTTCCTGCCGCACCTGGCGGCGCCACCCATGCCCCATCACGGGCATCCCTGGAGTGAAATCCCCCATCCAATATCCCTGGTGGTCCAGTGGACCTCTATGTGCCTGATCGCGGGCATCGGTATAGTCCCCCCCCACGTCCAGTATCTCTGGTGGTCCAGTGGACTGATCGCCGCCCGATCGCAGGCATCTGTAACACATAACAGACACCTACTACTCTGGTGGTCTAGTCTACCCCCCTTCCCTTCTACAAATGACTGACTGCATTCAGAGGGGTAAGAAAAAAGCAATCAGCCTGCTTAATGTGTCACAGGACACTGTCAGTAATGAACAACAACAAGAAGAACCAAAGTGTAACACGATTGACGATTGACCTGGGCGGGTGGTGTAATGGTTCAAGACCAAGGCGTATTTCAATTCCCCGGAATAATCCTAATCCTGCTCCCACCCAGTAATTGAAAAAACAAAAGCACCAGTGTCGCAACCCCGATACACTCCGCTGTTTTTCTCATCCATCAATCTTAAAAAAAAAAACCGAAGCTCCTCAAAAGTGCTGTTTGTATGTGTGTGTGTGGGGGGGAGATGATCTGCAGTGAAGTACTGTTCGCGATGTAAATCCACGGACCTTCCATCGGTTGTCAGCAACTGCACAGTGTGGCACTGCTCACCCCAACTCTCCAGTCCTTCTTTTAAATTATTATCCCCCTGTAAAAGTAAAATGAAACAAGCAATAAAGCCAAATCCTACCAGTTTACCACTCGCACAAGCACACACACACACAAAAAAAAAATGCAACTCCAGTTATGTCCTGCTCTCACTGCATGGTCCTCCCCCTACATTTCCCTCATCCTCAAAACATTATTGCTATTCCATGAGTGTTGGGGGTAGTGAGGTGGTGTTGGGACAGTCTGGCATCAAACAGTAACCCCCCTTTTCCTAATCTCGGCAATCGCTACCACAGCACGTCTTGTCAGCCTGCATTCCTGTACCATGGCAGAAAAAAAAGTGATTTAATCAGCGTTAAACCTGTAAGCAAACATATACCTACAGAATATGAAATACCTCTCTGTAAATATCTCTATGCAATATTCCTATATGTTTAAAAGAATGAAACCAGGGGGATCCTCTGTATCAGGGACATGCTCTGGAATCTTAATTAAGGAAAAAAAAAAGTGAGCTCGTGACAGCACAGCCGAATGTAAGCACGCTCCATCAAATTTAAACGGCCAGTCCACCAACTAGTTTTCTTTAGTGTTTGCTCTGTCTCTGTCTCCTCGAAAAAGCAAAAGAATACTAGGAAAATGTTATAAAATGTCAGACAATGTACAGGTAAATAAACTGGCAAAATAAATGTAACAATGTGTTGTAGCAGTATAGAAAATGCAGAAAACAGAATGCACAGCAGGGAATGACATAGCTGAGCATCAGAGAGGCTGATCATATTCCTCATGACCAAAAAGTGTTAGAGTGTGATGTTCATAGCATACCAACATAATGCCTAGTTATAAAAATGAAAGCCCAGTTTCTGTTAAAAAAAAAGCCTGTCAATTTAGTAGTCCTACTACTTTTTCTGGAAATAAAACTGAGCTAAACTAATTAGCCATTTATGTACTTATTTATGTAGTCATGTCACACTAGCCAAAAGTATTGCAGACTTCTGCCAGCAGTTCTCTGAGACATCCCAAGCATGCCCCAGCTTTGTGGATCTGTATGTCACACCATACTCTCCACATCATGAGGTGTTTGGTCACAACACATATTGTGCTTTATCTTTGTGTGACTTTCTAATACATGTTTGAATATAAATCCATTATTTGCCTGT
The DNA here is from genome assembly GCA_016271365.2 of Neoceratodus forsteri. NCBI lineage: Eukaryota > Metazoa > Chordata > Ceratodontiformes > Ceratodontidae > Neoceratodus > Neoceratodus forsteri. The sequence continues at coordinate 21,739,757 of JADMNL010000035.1, read as the reverse complement.
GTATAGTATCATAAAAGATAAAGTGAAACAGATATGTAGAAATGTCAGCTCACACTCTATTTTTCTTTTGAAAATTAAAGGTCAATTTCACGCTGCTTGAGGCAGACACTATCACCAATCTGTTTCCCTCACAAGAGGATGACCGTGCAACACCACCTGCACCCAAGAAAATTAAAGCAGACAAACCAACAACCTCTAACAGATTTCAAGCAGTGACACATACAGAGCTTGACAAAATAGAAGAAGAACATGAAGAGGCTAATACAAAAAAAAAACACAGCATGGGCAGTAAATGTTCTCACGCAGTGGGCAAATTCTAGATGCATTCAACTGGACTGGCACACAGATACAGTAGAACACATAAGCAGCACCTTGAGACAGTTTTATGCAGAAGTCCCACACAACATCAGGGGCAAATTATTCGGTATCTGGCTACTGTGCCTTAAGAGCTGGTCTAAATAGACACCTGAACAGCCCAGCCATAGGTCGTAACATAAACATAATAGGTGACCAAAGATTCAAGCCTGCCAATAATGTTCTCACATCAGTTATAAAAAAAATGAGAAAGGTCCACAAAGATGAAGTGACCCACCACCCAGCAATAACTGAGGCAGATCTCAACACACCTAGAACATCAAAAGCCCTGTCTCCCGATACCGCACCTGGACTGGTACACAAAGTGTGGTTTGATATACAGATCCACATGGCAAGGCGTGGCCATGAAGGTCTCAGAGAACTGATGCCAGACTCATTTGCAGTACACACAGATGAAAATGGCGTGCAGTATGTAGGTCTTAAATATAACGAGCCAACATAAAAATCCATTAGAACAAAACAAAGACAGTTATAGAGGGTTTATGTACTCCAAGCCAGACAACCCAATGTGTCCTGTGAAGTCTTTTCTGAAGTATTTATCTAAGCTGCCAGAAAATCCACCAGCCTTCTACTTACACCCACTAAGACAAAGTCAAGCGGTCCTAGACACATTGTCCTTTTGGTATTCGAAAGCACCAATGGGGAAAAATTATCTAGGAAACTTAATGCCTAAAATCAGCAAGGAGGCAGGACTAACCAGAAGGTATACCAATCACAGCATTAGAGCCACTGCCGTTCAGCTTTTATCAAATGCGGGACTCAGCAGCAGAGAAATAACCAGTGTTACTGGTCACCGTTCAAAGCAGCCCTAGCCAGCTACTGGTCTCCCAATACCACAGATAGAAAGAACTGAGCTCCATCTTAGGTGGACATAAAATCCAAGAGACTAATACAGCAAAGCAAGGAGAAACTGAAAAAATGACTGTCAAAGAAAATGACAAAGGCATGCCGTCTCCAAAAACCGGTACTGAAAATAGTTCATCTGCAACAAACTTTTCTCCATCTAACTGCACTTTCAATGCACCAATTAGTTTCATCACATACAACGTATAATTTGCACTAACTCTAGTATTTAAAAGTAGTATTTAGTATTTAAATTCACTAACTCTAGTATTGCAATGCAGTTTCTATTTTAGGGACTATTTTATGTCCCACAGTTGTAATCTTAAATAAAAGATGTATTGCCTTGCAAAATTAAAAATCTGTGTCAGTATATTTTTTAAACTGTTACACCATTTTCTAAGTGCAATAATACCTGACAGAAGTAGGCGGTATTGGTCAATACCGGACCTTCCAGTAGCTATAAGAAGCCCTCTTCTGTGGCGTCGACTCATTCTGCTGCGTCTGGTATTGACCAATACCGCCCACCCTGTCAGGTATTCTTGCTTACGTAAAATACACCATGATACATATAGAATCTTATAAATTATTTACCTAAATTGTGTCAAGATCAAATAAATAGGTCCCTTCTATAATTAGACTAATAATATCGCCAAGCCAACGTTACTATAGCCTAAGAATGGCCAAAGGATAACCTTTGGGCCAAATGGCACCATAGCAGACTGATCTATCCCAACAGAGTTTATCTCCTCCACACACATCCTGTCCCATCAAAGCCAACCCGGTGGCCAAATGGATACACTGCAATAATAAGGCAACCATTAAAGGTATTGTGCAGAAGAACTGCTACATACCCTGCAGATCACTTCCTATCTGGCCACTCCTATTGGCCACATTTGAGGTATTTAATGAGAACCATATTTTAAGAAGGTCCCAACTAGTCACTTCACATCCACACTGATCCTACCTAGAAGATAGTTGGGTCTGCTGGAACCGAGGGCATATCCATTTAGGCACCATGTAGTGCATACTGCTCCATGCCCATGGCTTGCACTACGACTAGTTACACCTGTCAGCCTCTGTTAAGCATACATCTGGACTTCGTGACATTGTCCTACCCATCCAATCACACATTATCATATTTGCACCTACCTGGTAGCCCATTGGACATGTTGGCTTTGAAGCACGTCCACTGAGGCACCATACGGCTCATACTGTTCCATGCCTCACTGATTACTCCAATTCCATTTACACCCATAGCCACTTCTGCAGCATATAATGGGACTCCATGTCACTGGTGGAGCCACTCGTAGTGGGTAATCTTGTCCCACCTGATACCAGATGGCCATGGAAGATCCCAAAGCCTTGAAAACAAACAGTCTGAATTTGTATTAACATCACATATCATTAGCCCAGTCCACTGATACCAATCTAATAAAACATTCATAACTATTGTCCACTTTAAAATTTATCAGTTTCTTAATTAACAAACTCTTAGTTAAACTCACTCCTCTGGATTAACCAGGAATAGTCTTTCCCTCATTAAAACATAATTGGGATTATACAAAGACAGTAAAAGGAAAAGGAAAACATAAAGAAAAACACAGAAAATGACTCCTTTAAATTCAGAAGTTCATTCATTCATTTCTAGTTCACAGAGCAAATGTTTAGAGCAGCATATACCAAAAATCCATATAAGACTCCATTCTGGTATTTTACGGCCCACTAAAAAGAAAAACATCGAATTAACCAAGTGTTCAGCTCAATACTCATTTAGCCTCAAGACAAAAAAGTGGGCCATAATGCCTCTAATAAGTTTAACTCCGAATCCAAGTTCTGGAGTCACTAAAGTACTGGCTAGCATCCCCATGCACAATGCTAGTTCAAACAGAATAAACATGCTGCAGATAACACTTTCTCCCCTGCTTAGGAGTCTCACCTCAGTGAGCCAAAAATGACAAGGTTAAAAAAAGTCCACATAAAATATAGAGGCCAGCTAACGCTATTAAGTAGCCTTCCTCTATCACTGCATCAGCGTCTTGGCCATTTAATCCCTGAATCATTTCATGTAATGTAACATGCATCATTTATCAAGAATCTCAAATCAGACTGCTGTCACTCTATTTAAACGTTTTAAAGAGTGTTCGCAATGTGATAAATAAAATTAATGTTTCTTATTCGAGACTTCAGCAAGCACAGAATGTTCTTAATAGCCTCACCTGAGGTGTAACAGAACAACAGAACCTCCTTGTGATCCCAGGTCGCTCCTGTAAAAAAGCTTTCAGCTTAGTGTGCTATACCTGGTTAAACAACTAAATAAAAAAAATAAAAAAAACAGTAACCACAAGAACCACAATGATTTTTGACCAACATTGCAGGGTTTTAACTATTCCAGTTGCTCAATGCAGTGACTCCAATTAACATGTTAGAGTCCCACTGCAGTGATGGGCCATTAAACCAACCTGAGTTCATGAGGCAGTTATTTCTTTGTCTAACATATAAAATACCTTTAATAGCAGCGCAGCAGAGTTTTAGACAGAATATTGTAGAAATAAACCAGCCATGCTCAAGACTGGGTTTCAATGCGGAGTGTAAAAGGTACCCGAAGAGGGAAATTACTCCAGCAAGCCCAGCAATCATCAGCACAGCAGAATATCCCACTATGGGAGTTTTTAAAATCTCTTGTTAAACCTAAGGCTCAAACAGTACAGTCGCTGTCTCCACTTAAGTAGAGTCCCAATTATTGGATCTTAGTGGTTTCACTGGCACATTCTTTTGAGTCCTCACTTATCCTTTCTCAATCATGAGCTCTGTAAAAACAAGCATTTGTCAATGCAGAATGTTTGCTTGCTGGCATTGGCATTGGTAGTGTAGAAGTTACAGAGCTGCATAATAGGAATGGCAGTGAAGTATTGAACTGAAGCCAACCCCACCACCACCCTGCAGAGAGTGACAGGCATTGGGGCGTGCCTTTGGGTCATCAGGCATAACGGCCACGCCATTTCACCACACCCTACCCTGCAGACACTGACAAGTGTCACGGTGTGCCTTTGGCCCTTATGCGCAACCCATTCCATCAGGAAATATGGTGAGATGGGTGCGGTATAGGAAAATGGGGTGAACTTTGGGGCCGAAGAGACCAAGGCATACCTCGATGCCTCTCACTGGCTGCAGGGTGTGGAATGGTATGAGCATTACAGGCAAGAATCCCAAGTCACATCTCTGATGCCTGTCATTCTGTACAGGGTGGGGCGTTATGGTTGGAAACCCTAACACCTCAGGCATTCGTTGGTATTTTCACTCCAAATTTTCAACATTTTTTTTTTGTGACCCCCACCTCATAAACAGTGGCAATATCAGTTTGTTAGCCGAAAGCTGCTTATGCACAGCGACTACAGCATTTAGCACCACGGGTGCAATAACACATTCCGAACAGGATGTGAAAAATGACAGCTGTACTGTTTATGGGGAGGTGTAAAAAGTGGCAATGTTGCAAATCTGCAGTAAAAATATTAAAAAACCTGGTGAAGTCACGAGTGTGCATAGGAACTGTGCAACGCACATCCGTAATGTAATTAGTTTGGGGATTTTTTACAGCAGATTGTCAACACAGACATTTTGGGACCTCCGATCATGAACAGTGTCACTGTGATTTTCTTTATCTCTCCTGAACAATGATTTCCCACAGCGATCACGCATTTCTGCGCTGAAAGTGTGAAAACACATTTCGGCCATGTTGTGAAAAATGACAGCTGTACTGTTCATAAGCAAGTGTGGAAAAATGCCACTGGTGGAAATTTGGACTGAAAATATTACAAAGTCATGAACTTACGAGGGTGCGTGGAAACTGCGTAATGCTCACTTGTAACACAGTCATTTTATGGACTTTTGTCACCAAATTTTCAACATAGCCATTTTAAGACCTCTGCTCATGAACAGTATAACTGTGATTTTCTTAATCTGTCCCAAACATTACTTTCACACACTGACTGCACCATTGTGCGCTACATGTGCGGAAACACATTTTCGGGGACATGTGAAAAATGGCAGCTGTGCTGTTCATAAGGAAGTGTAATAAAATGGCAATGTGGAAAATCTGGAGTGAAAGTATTGAAAATTCGCAAACTTACGAGCGTGCATAGGAACTGCGAAACGCATGCTTGTAAAACAGTCATTTTTTTAGGAATTTTTTCACCAAATTTTTAACATAGCCATTTTAAGACCTCTGCTCATGAACAGTGTCACTGTGAGTTTCTTAATGTGTCCCATACATTGATTTCAGCACATGACTGCGCCATTGTGTGTGCTACATGGGCGAAACGTTTTGGGCAAGATGTGAAAAATGACAGCTATACTTGCTCATAAGGAGGTGTGGTAAAGGCAATGTTGAAAATCTGGAGTGAAAATATTGAAGAAATTTGGCAGACTTCTGACGTGCGTGGGAACGCTGTGCAATGCGCGCTCATAAAACAGTCATTTTTAGGAATTTTCTCCACCAAATTTTCAACATAGGCTTTTTGAGAGCCCACCTTATGAACAATGGCAGTGTCGTTTCATTACTTGGTCCCGAAAGGTGATTTTGCACAGTGACTGCGAAATCACCCTTGGGGCCTGATTAACGCCATGACAGTGAGAGCATTCATGAGAATGGGTCCCAAAAATCCCATGTTGAAAATTTGGTGCAAAAATTCCAAAAAATGGCTGAGATATGCAGCAAAGTTGAAAAAACCCTATCTATCCCATTATACAGCTTACCGGCATTTCCTCAGTTCGCAGTCGGCTTTGAAGAGTGCAGATGTGTCCCCGGTCCACCGAACATCATCGTGCTGGAGTCCGGAGGTAAATATGGGGTGGGGGTGTGGGGAGGCAGGGTGTGCAGTGCATGGACGTGGGTGGGCTTGGTGAATGCCAAGGGAACGTTTTCTTGTTTACAGGCTGTTGTTTTTTTAACAGGAAGATGACATGGGACATTTGCCATGCTGGGGTGGGCTCCCAGTGTGACAGCTAGAAGGCTGTTTGGGGGGGCTGGAGCCGACGGGGGATTGGGCACCCCCATCGGCCATACAGACTTGTGGCACTCTGGGGTGGGCTCCCAGTGTGGCAGCTGTAAGGCTGTTTGGGGGGGTCTGGAGCCAACAGGGGATTGGGCACCCCCGTCGCCTACACGGATGTGTTGCCACACTGGTGTGGGCACCCAGCGTGGCATCTGGAACTCTGTTTGGGGGAGGAGCGCAGCACAGCCGACGGGGGATTGGGCACCCCTGTTGGCTATACAGTGTGTGCTTGGGGGGGCGAGCACACAGTATGCATGTGTAAGGGGGGAGCACGCATGAGCAGGCAATATGTTATCTCTGCTCACTGAAGCATAGCTCCATCTTTCAACTGCATGCCACTGCATTTTCAACTGCTGTCATAGACAACTCCAGCAGTGATTGGAGAACTGTGACCGCGGCTGCAAACACACTGACTGAATTGGAAGACACTGACACACCTCCGAAAAACTCGGATGATGGCACTATGTTTCTTGCACATGCGTGCTAGCAAACATAAAAAACAACAGAAAAACATTGCTCTTCTGAGAGCAGTAAATTGTGATCGTTAGACTGTACCCTGAAGCCCTTTGGCAAAGCTGGCATACCTGTTAAAAGTAAAATATGGGCTGATCAGCACATGTCATACACCTTAGAGGCAACTTCTTTCTCCAAGCATTGAATATCCCATCTCTAGGCCGAGACAAAACTAGTCCTGAACACCTTTATTCAGCAATGTTTTTGTAGTAAGATGATCTCCTCATTTTTGTTAGTCGGCTGCTTCTTCAAGCATTCTTATAGTTACTTAGTCTTTGGCTAATAAGACATTTTAACCAGTCTCTTTAGACTTTCTTGCTGCCACTGCTGAATTAGATTGGTTAATTAGGGGCTCAGTCAAGCTGCACGGGACATCTTCTAATAAACTTACAATTTACTTTTCAAAAAGCGCCAGTATATATTAGCTAGCTCTTATAGTTTGGCTATAAATCATCAGAGCAGAGCAGTGCAGTGCATAGTAAAACTTTAAGTTAAATCAAAGCTGTCAAGATTTTATTTTTTCAGGCATCTCTCTCACTATAACTCTATAGAAATTCATGAAGATGCCAGAACTAACGGCCAGTTCTATGCATAAAGGTCATGCTGCAGCTTTCCAAGTAGCAAAAGTGCACATTTAGTCTCTACAAATTAAAATAGCCCAAAGTTCATTCATTAAACTTAACCAAACTTTTCAAATTTTAGTAAGTGAGGAACAAAGCAACAGAGCAACGAGAAACAGGACAGCCATGGCAATCTTTTAGCCCCCCACAACTAGTTAAGAAGATGCAGGAACTAGGAGTAAGGAACAATATTACTATGTGAGTGGGAAATTGGATAGAGTGACATGACCTAGAGGGTGGTAATAAATGGGGAATACTCAGCAGTAAAGGCACCAATAGGAGGGTGCAAAATTGTTTTTTGGACTGGTCCTCGTCAACATTTTTACCTGCAACATAAGGGTACAGATCCAGGGCAAAATATACCTTGTTACAGATGGTACAGTACGAAGATCTGTAGCTGGGTGGATAGTGAGGAGGTGTTAAAATTATGAAAGAGCATCAGAGTAGATAGGAAAGGTGGCAGGTAAAACTGACACCAAAGTATGCATGGTGATGCACACTGGGGCAACAAATCCTAGTACTGAATATATGATGGGCAGCTACTAGTGGCACACACTATAGAGTAAAAGGACTTTTTAGTAATAATATCAGACAGCCTAACAACATCTGCACAATGCAGCAGGGTGGAGGGCAGTGCAAATAGGATGCTGGAGCATACAAGGAGAGGAATCTCCAGCAGAAGAAGGCAGGTGTTGTTGCCACTATATAGATCAAGTGTTTGGCCTCACCTGGAGTACTATCCACAGTTTTGGAATTTGCAGACTCTGAAACCAAAGCACAGGGACAGGGTGGCTGCAGCGCAGTGGAAGGTAACTACAAAGATGCAGGGACAGCAGGAAAGGATATAAGTGGAGAGATTACCAGATCTGAACATGCACACACTTGAGGTCAGAAGGGAAAGAGGAGATATGATTGAAACATACAAAAACCTCCATGGGTTAAAGTAAAGTGGATGGCAGGGAATTGTTCAGATTGAGGAAGATACAAGCATCAGGGACAATTCAATGAAGCTGGCGAAGGGCAAGTTTAAGAGATACTATAAAGTACTCTTTCATACAGATGGTGCTGGAAGGATGGAATAGGCTGCCAGAGGAGGTGTTTGGTGCAAAATCAGTGGGATGATTCAAAAGAGAAGGGGACAGATATAAGGGCTTAGTAATGACCACACCAGAAAATAAGGAGGAATGGGTAGGGAGGAGCCTTAAGGGTTCTCTTATTCAACGTTAGTTATGAAGGAATGAGCAGACAAAATGTGTCAATGACTCAATGTGCCATTTTCTGCTGACAGTTTGTTTCTATGAAGAGAGGATAGAGAGACACATGTTGAATGCATTACCACGTCCAACTGGCCTGCAGATACTTCTTCCGCCCAGTCCTGGTTGTGCTATGGAGAAATGAGGACAGCCATGTTAGTGGCATGCCAGGGAGAGTGTCTGCTTAATCTAGTATATAGAAAGCCACATGCACATGACTGAAGATGGCTGGAGTGCATATCTGGGAGAACCATGCCATAATGGTTTCTACACCCCATGTTGCCTCCACTCCCAGAAGTGGTTCATCCTCCCACTGGAAAATGCTGGACACTGAAGGCCAGATGACAGCATCATAATATTTGTATCTGTCTTTGGGAAAAGCACACCCCTAAGTTTGGAAAAGTTAGAGGGTGACAAAAAATAGACCCATGAACTATAAGCTAATAACCTGAGAAGATGAAAATAGAGTGCTCAAAACTTCAACACAAAAAGAGTTTGTGGGTCTTCAAAATCAGTTTTAGGCCCTTAGTCTCTGCTGAAACCCACAGGCAAAACACACTGAGAACACAGGGAAACAATGTGCTACTTAAAATATAAATACAAATTAAAAAATAAATGTTTGGTAGGTGGAGCCTATCTCCAATTTCTACTTGATAATTTGATGGTCTAACTTTCTCATACAGTATATTCTTTGTTTTCAGGACAAAGAGGTCATGCTGTATTTTGTTACTAATGTTGGCCTACGCCCAGTCCTTCCCCTTCGCCTGTGAAAGATGTTTTTTTTTTTTAAATTACTCATTCCATGAGGGACACTGCAGTCCCCTCTGTAGTCTGCCATATCTTAGGATCTCCTGTGGGTATGGAGCAGCAGAATCCCAGGAAGCAGGGAATCAGTAGGGTGATCAATCCATGCTTCTGGCTAGAGTCTTCATTAAACATGAGCTGATGCTGAATTTGCATTTGCATTTGGTGAAGCTGCAGCAATTCTTTATGTTTACCTTCTATTTAGTCTATTCAAACTGTTTGACTACTTCCCATCACTTCAGCCTTTGGCCAATAAATAAAAAAAAACACTGGCAAAGCCTTGTCCTGTGGCTTCCCCTTTTCTCCACTTTTTGACCAGTTTCTACATTTTTCACAATACCCAGGCATTTTTTTTATTACCCCTCCTGGCAGTGTGTCTGGTGCTGGCTGAGCATTTTTTTTTCAAACTGACTATAGGGAGAGGAAAGGGTGGAACAGGTTGGATTTGACTGGAATGGGTGAAGAGTGGAGATGGGAAGCCTCCTTCCCCAAGTTTTAGCCTGCTAAACATTCATTCCACAGACCCACAGAGTCTTTTGCCAAAGTGTGAAAGTCATACTGAAGTCAGTGGTTCTGAATCAGACAAACCAAATTTACCAAGTTTCAAATTTTCTCATTCTTAGTCCTGGTTCACTCCTCCCCCAGGCCATCCTTTCTTCTCGCTATCAGGGGTAGCAAATGCCAAAATGTGGCTGGGGGCTGGATGACTGGCATGTGCTTGCTCAGCTCAGAACACATCTTAGCTGGCATGTACTGATCTCATTAGTACATACTGTAAGACCCAACAAAAGTCTGTCTCAGCATCTCTACTTAACCTTTGTGGTACAACGTGTAGCCCAGCAGTACCAGTACTCTTTCCAAGCAACATATTTTAAGTGAGAACAAGATCAGCTTTTGTAAACAGACTGTACAGAAGGAAGTACAGTAATATTATCTGCAGTACTCTCCATGTTATAACTAAAGGCACTGATGCATTTAAACGTGATGTAATTTCATGTTGCAATGTCAACAGAACCAGAACAAACCTGCCTGCTGACCTTAAGTTACGCAAGTCATTGTGTAATGTTGTAAATATTGAAACAATTTCATAATCATGTTGAACTTTTTAAATTGTTCAGCTACAACTAGCTCAAGTTTTGCTTATGAAATTATGTGCCATTAATATTTTATAAAATATTTATGTCACTATGCTTTTAGCTACCACAGTTGGATGGAAAAAAAAACAGCAAGCTAAAACATATAATAGAACACAGCTAGTATTCAGATATAATCAGGATTTTTTCAACTGTGGGTACCTTGACAACAAAAACATCAGTATGAGTACTGTGTTTCTTGTTGAGAAAAGGAAATGATGTTACTAAACAGATTTTTTTTTTTTAATTCAGTCTTTTAACTATGACTTTACCACTTCTCTTCATCAAGTCCATGTGGAACTCTTGTTAAGGATAAGGGCACTGTGGTAGGACACATGCTGGTTCCTAGCCAGTAGGCATGGCCAGGGTATTTATTTATTGTTTCCTGCTGCTACAGCTATTCCCTTTGCTTGTGTCCAGTCAGAGACTGCAGGATAGGGCTTACTGAGCCTGGAAAACTCCAATCTGCCTTTATGAATGGGATGCTGCTTTAGCCTTCCACATCACCTTCATGCTAGTGGGATCTGCTGCTCTGGGAGAGCATCATGGTTGTGGGATAGAGGGGTTGGGGTCTGGCCAACCCTCTGGCTTATTTCTGGATTATTTCTGGGCGGGGGATCAGATCCTTACCTCTGAACGGGTGCGTAACCTGGGCATGGTACTTGACGACAGGCTGAACCTTCGTCATCAGGTGTCAGCAGTTGTTAAGTCCACATTTTACCATCTTAGGAACATTGCCAGGGTGAAGCACCTTGTTCCGTCCAGCGATTTACCTGTTTTGGTACACGCTTTTGTGACCTCACACCTTGACTACTGCAACTCCTTGTACCTGGGGCTTCCTGGGGTTGATATCTGCCACTTGCAGCTAGTGCAGAACGCTGCTGCGAGGTTGTTGACAGGGGTATCTAGAAGGACACACATCACCCCTGTGCTGCGCGATCTGCGCTGGCTGCCTATACAGTGGTGGATCATCTTTAAAGTAAGTCTTTTGACCTTCAAAGCCTTGCACAGACTTGGCCCCGACTACTTCTAGCTTCTGATTCCTTACTGCCCTGTATGACAACTCTGTTCAGCTGACGAGGGGTTGCTGGAGGTTCTGAGGGTTACATTGATGTCTTCTGGGGTCCAGGCTTTTGTGTTTGAGGCCCCAGCCTCTGGAATTCTCTGCCTCGCCGGCTTAGGGAATGCATGACTGTGGAGTCCTTTAAGTGGGACCTCAAGACCCATTTGTGGAGCAAGGCATTTATGGTTTGAGGTTGTTAAGATTACTGATTTTATATGTGTATTCTCTGATTTTACCATTCATTTGTACTGCGCCTTGTTGCTTGAAAGGCGCTTAATAAATAAAGTTTTATTGTTATTATTTATTATTCTTTCATAATTTTGCAGTCCTCCTCTAGAGCCAATCAACACTGCAGGCTCCCCCACCAACCCTTTCTGCTGCTACAGCTATTCTACCATTCACTTTGCTTGTAATCAATCAGGGCTTGGAACTGGGTGTGATGGTGGGACTCCTCTATAGAAGTGATTATTCACTAGCAGTCCACCACACTTGTGGTCTGGAGTGCTAATAACTGCAGTGCAAAGGATACTGAGGAGTCTGTCTGGAGTCAGCCTGGGGTTAGCCATTGGCCACCCATGCTGCACCTGTGAGCTCCCACCCATTTGCTGTCTTCACCCTTGGCCTTACATGCTACCCAGCAACCCTGTAATAAGGTGACTGTGACATTATTTGTTGTTGCTTTTTATTCTGCACCCCTAAGCTGCATCCTACCTAGGTTTACACTTTTCACAGGTTCTGTGTTCCCATTCTGTCTACTTCTTTCATCACTGTATGCTTACTGATTTGTCATGTTGTCTGCTGTTGTGTCACTGTGTGTTTACTGCTTGCACTATACAGCCTGTTTTGTTGTTGCCAAAATTTGTACGATACAACCATGTTGTAGTCATTGTTTGATCACTGCTTTCAGCTGCTCAGTGCCAGTTATTTACTGTTCTGACTCTACTCAAATTAGCCACTGTTTGCTGGCACCTAGAGAATACCTGTCTAGGTGCTCTGAAATCCTGCTTTCTTATCTCCTAGTTAGTGAACATAGGTTCTGCACTGCAATTAAAGTTGTGCTTAACTTTTCTGTTGTAGTCAGCTACCTACTTTCACTTAGTTAGCTACCCAGAAGTCCGTGGCATGCATCTGCGCTGTAGCCTTGTCTGTTTGTTGCTTACATATTTGTAATTATAGCGCATATCTGTTAGTGGGTGTTAGCAGTTGCTACTAACCACTTCTCTAGTACAACTAATTTTTACATCTCTCCCTAGCTGTTAATTGCCTTCAGTTGTGTATTGTTTAACTGCTGTGGATACTGTTTTGCTTTTGTGCACTGCTCAACTACTGTTGTTACTGTTTTGCCATCTTGCCTTGCCTCTCTCCTCCTGCCACAGTGCTCCTCACATTACTCTGCCTGATCCATTTCCCCTTCCTTCTCCTTCCTGCTCCACCCTGTCCCTCCATCCTACTCTCCTACTCTCTGTTCCCTCCTCCTCTCCACCCACTCCTCCTGTCCCTACTCCTCTCATCTCCTCCCTTCCTATCCACTCTGGCGCAATGCCTTCCCTTCCCACAACCCAGACTTTCTCCACCATGCCCATCTTTAGCCTCACCACCCCTCCTAAACCTGCTCTCAAACACATTCTAAGGGTAGGAAGCCCCATGCCATACTCCTCCTATTTCTCCTACTCCTCCTCCTCCTGTCTGGCAATGTGGATCTCAATCCTGGTCCTTCTCCTTTTTTCCTCTCTCCCTCCACTACTGCCAAGGGTCTTAACATCTTCCATCTGAACGTCAGGAGCCTTCTATCTAAGCTAGACCTCATTTCCATCAGGCTTTAATTATACTCTCCTGCTGTCCTGTGTATCACTGAGTCCTGGCTCTCCTCCAGGATTCCTAACCCTAACCTGACACACAGAATTAGTTAGTTGCCATATTGATCCTTGTAAGAACAGATCCAGAAACAAATGCTTTGACACTTTTTATTGGACCAACATAAATGTAACAAAAGAAAAGTAAGGACTTGGTTGGTCCTAAAGCTTAAGCACTGTTTTCCTTTGTTACATCTATGTTGGTCCAATTAAAGGTATCAGACCATTTATTTCTGGATCTAACCCTAACCTGTTCCTTTTTGATTACCATCTTTTCAGGCAAGACAGGGGACAATGTGGTGGAGGGGTTGACAGTTACATCCGTCAGAGCCTCTCATGTACAGAGGTCATTAGGAAGGCCATATCCTCCTGCCATGAAGTTCTACTAGTGAAACTCTCATTCCCCTTCTCAGCACCTATATTCATTGGGATTTTCTATGACTCTCCAAAGATCTCACATTTATCCCTGGTCATCTCTCCTTCCACCACCACCACCTCTCATTCCTCCATAGAGAAGCTCATCCTCCACAGGGATTTCAATGAAAATTGACTTTCCCATCTTCAAAAGCTTCCATTCACAGGATGGAATCCCTTAATGTGACCCAGGTTATCTCAGAACCCACCCAGCTCAATCCCCACTCTGAAAATAATACCCTTTGTGGCCTGGGTTCTAACTTTTCACCCCCACAACATTGTTGCAGCGGGCATATTGCAGAATTTGTTTTAGTGACCACTGTATGATGTTTTGCATCAGAACAAATACAGTATCCCTCCTCATCACCTAAATATATCTGGTCTAGGTCTCTCACTAAATAGCAATACTCTGCTGAGCAACCTCGCTACAACAAACTGCCCAGCCATCCTCACTGCCTCAGATATCAATGTGGACTTCACAGTATTCCACTCTTAATTCCACTCTGTCAAGGAAAAGCAAAACCCCCCTCAGGAAATCCAGAGTGAAAACCTTCCACCACCCATGGATTGTCACCAATATCATTGCCTTGTGCAAGTTGTGAGACCTCACAATGTCCCATTACAAATCATCCAACTCCACTTCTGACCTTATGTATGTATTATATTATATTATATTAACATGCTAGAGGTGGTCCAGAGGAGAGCAATTAGAATGATCAAGGAACAACAGGACAAGTCCTATAAGGAGAGTCTGGGAGCCCTGAGGATGTACTCCCTGAAAGAGAGGAGGCAGAGGGGTGATATGATACAGACCATCAAGTACATGAAGAGAGTTAACAAAGTGAAAAGGGAGTGTCTCTTTAAAAGGATTGACAACACCACCACAAGGGGGCACAGCCTAAAGCTGATGGGGGAAGATTCAGAAGGGATGTAAAGAAGCATTTTTTTAAGGAGAGGGTGGTGACCACCTGGAACGAGCTGCCTGAGGAAGTTGTGGCAGCAAAGATGATGGGAGCATTCAAGACAGCCTGGGACAAACACAGAGGGAACCCTTGGGACCAAGAATGGGAGATTGGAGGAAGGAATGGAGGGGTAGAGTCATTGGTGTTAGTTGTAAGGCCAAGACCCTACATCATATACCAAGCAGATGTGACAGACCAGAGGTCTTCTTCTGCTGGCTGTTTTCATATGTTTGTATCTCTTATGGGGCATTGAGGAACAGCTGCACAAAGGCTGTCTTGGCCACAAAATCTCATTATTTCAAGGCCAACCTCCATACAAACCTCAATTCCCCAACTAAATTTTGGAAGGTTATTCACTCAATCTTTGATCCCCTTGCTTGGCCTGCACCCCCAATTTGCATTGTAAATCGTTCACCTGTGTCTGACTTTACCTTGGTCACTACTCTCTTCAATGAGTTCTTCACAACCTGGGCCCTTCCATCCTCTCCCCCTCCTGGCTCCTCTCCTTCTCCCCTCCCCTCCCCTCCCTCATCTGGTTTCCACTATCCCCCCAGTCACCATACAGAAAACCCTGTTTGCCCCTTCCTCCCTCAACCCCTCTAAGTACAGTTCTGATGGACTGGACCCCAAGCTCCTCCACCTCTCAGTGCCTGTCATTGCAGCTCCCCTTACTCACCTACTTAATCGTTCCTTCTGTTTCTGTGCCATTCCTCAGTGCTGGAAGTTAACCAAAGTTATTCCAGTTCACAAAGGGGGTGACCCCTCCTCCCCTGGTAACTTCCATCCCATATCCACCCCCCAACACTCAAACTACAACAGAAACTGGTCCACTCAAGACACTTCAACTTCCTTTCATCCTCCAACTTCCTCTCACCATTCCAGTCTGGTTTCCAGAAACATCTTTCCACTGTCTCCTCCCTGCTGCATGTTACTGATGTCTTCTTTTCCAGGATGGATCAAGGACCCATCACAGCTGCTATTTTAATTTATATGACCAAAGCCTTTGACTCTGTGTCCTAGCCACTCCTTCTGGAAGAGATGAGCTCTCCTGGCCTCTCAGCCTTGCTTTGCTTGGTTCCGTTTCTACCTAACAGGCCATCAACAATTGGTACAGGTTGGTGGTGTCCTGTCACCTTCTCATTCTATACATGCTGGGGTGCCACAAGGCTCCATCCTGGGTCCCATCCTTTTCTCCATCTTCCTCAATGTCCTCCCCACTGCCTGTGCCACTTTGCATATCCACATGTATGCAGATGACAAAGTCAACTTCACCTCCAGTCCCTCCGTTGCAGCTGTGGAAGACCTGCTCTAGTGGGACTTCTGCAATGTTCTTCACTGCGTTCAATCTAACCAATTTAGTGAAAACACTAAGAAGACAGTATCCATGACCTTTGGTGCTATTCAGAAACTGGTACGACTCACTGTGTCCCTGTCTTCATCAATCTTTGGTGTGACTCACTGTCTCCCTGTCTTCACCAATCTGCATGGCACCTGTCTTGAAGCAGTTCATTCCTTCAAGTACCTGGAGGTGTGGCTGGACAGTAAGCTTGAATTCTCAATCCACATTGATGCCATCCATGCTAAGCTCCATCCCAAGCTTGGTGCCCTATACTATAACAAAGACTGCTTATCTCTGCATGCCCTCAAGCAAGTTGTTACCAAAATTGTGCTCCCTATCTTCAACTATGCGGGTGCAATCTACAGAACTGCCCTTCCACCTCCCCCACCAGATTGGACACCCTCTGCAACTCCTGCTGTTTTGTAACAACTGCCCCCCCCACACACACACACCATTTGCACTGTACTCATCCCTATCCATCCTTCTCATGCCCTCTCATCATCAAGCTCACTGTACCTCTTTCTTTTCCAAATACTGGTTTGGTTCCCTTCCCTCTTACCTCTCCTGTCTGCTATCCCAACTCCCCTCTGTTTCCTGTTCCCTTCATTCCAGTGATCATTGCCCTTTGGCCACTCCTTACCCTCGCTCCTCTGCTGAGCAATCTGCCTTCTCGCATTGACTTCTCTCACTCTGGAACAAGCTCCCCTCCACCCTCCATTATGTCCCATTCTTTGGCTCCCTCAGGTGCCAGTTGAAACTTCAACCCCTCCCGTTCCTGTTATCTTTCCTCCTGATATCTCTATGGCTGAACCTTAATCCATCTGAGTTATTGTTCTAGATTCCATTTATTGTTGCTAATTTTTTCATGCACTCCTAGGTGTTCTATGCACTTTATCTGTACGTGTAATTTTAATTTATATTTATTCTAGTTTGTGTATCATACTGTACCCTATGTCTTGCTCAGATGTTCTGACACTTTGTATTTTCTGCTACTTTTCCACCTTCCCCTTCCCTGGGTTGCACCTGGAAATGGGCCTTGCCTTAGTGTGCCTTTCCTGGTAACCAATTTTCAAATAAATAATAAAAAATATATATTTTTTTATCATCTCCTGACTCTCCAGTGTTACTGTTTAGGCCTGTCACAGCCCTCACCACCACCATGGTTACCGTATCTTAGGCTACCTGCTCTCTAGATCTCTACTATCCTCTCTGATGGAGCTCATTTCCTTACATGGACTGTGACATATCAATGGAAAGATGGGTTAGCCAGGCTGTGCTGGGGGCATCAGCAAATGAGTGCTCTGTAGAGCACACATGTAGTGGTAGGAACTAGATGTCCATCATACAACACCCAAAATTTACTTTTTTCCTTTACATCCACACCCCCTTCCCCTTGGGGCATAATTGGGGTTGGCCTTGTGTGCCCTCAGTTCCAGTAACTGAGTCCCCTATTTGCATAGTATGGGGCAACAGACAAAAAAGTAGCAAATCATTTGTATTTGAATGTTGTTCAATTTATTTCTATCACTATGTTAACACCTCACACAAAAGGCATCACAGAGATGGGTACATATTTCTAAATACATCAATATGCCATGGGGATACACATTTAGATACAGCACACTTAAGGGCCTCAATGACTAACCTTGTTGGGGCCTCCAAAAACAGAAGGTTGCTCTGTCTGCATGTCAAGAACAGCAGCATACCACTTCTAACATCAGTCATCCCCCTTATCCTGCCTGCCTACTTTGGTTCCCCCCAAGGACATGGACACGTATGGAGGAGGGAAGCACTGTTGTTGCAGGACGGCAGCATGAGACATATGTAGAGGATGCAGTACAGACCAAGAAATGATAGTTTATACCTCCAAATCCCTTCCATCTACCCAGGATGCAGGGTGATAGCATGAAGGTGCTCCTCAAAACATCAGCAATCCCCAGTGTCTGGCCCATGCACCTTGGATCTTTGTGTTGCCTCCAACTAATATTGGGAGTTTTTCTTGCAATTGGGTACATGTACCCCTCTCACTTTGTAGAGGACAGCACGGGATAAGAATGCTTGAATCTGCTCAGCCCCTTCAGCTTCTTACATGCTGAGGCCGAAATGTGAACCTGGGTCACCTGCATGCAGAGAAGTCCCCTAAATATGGCACAATAGAGACAGACAAATAGCATGAAATAAATAGTGAAACTATCAATGTTATTATTATTATTATTAATGTTATGTTGTTATTATTATGATTATAGGGAAAGTCCATGCACAGAATACTGGATGTGAGGGGTTAGACTGACCATGTTTATAAAGGAGAGAGATCTGGGGGTCATAATCAATGACTCCCTCAGGCAAACGAGTCAATGCAACAAAGCATACAGCAAGGAATCAAGGATGTTGGGTTGTAAATTGAGGGGGGTTTGAAAATTGGAGAAGTGAGGTGATTCTGCCACTGAACAGATCCTTGGTGAGGCCTTACCTGGAGTGCTGTGCCCAGTTCTGGAGTCCTCAAGAAAGACATTCACAGACTAGAGCCAGAACAGTAAAGGGTCACCAGAATGATCCACAGCTAACAGGGCAGCTCCTGTGAGGATCGGCTGTAGGCCCTAAATGTGCACACACTGGAGGCCAGGCAGGAGCAGGGGGACATGATTTCAATAAATGTTTCTTATTCTTTAACAAGGTGAATAGCAAGGACCTATTTGTAAGAAACAGTGATGCATTCACTAGGAGGCACAGCTGGAAGTTTGTTGGTGGGGGAGGGTTCTAAGGAAGCAAACTGCGCACAATGCCACCTCTCCCTCAGTTCTTCTGGGCATGAATTCACAGCAAGTAATATGAATGTACAAACATAAGAAAGAGCCAGAAAAAGAAGGCCAAAATGGTCTATTGAGTCTGCTCATTAGTAATGCAGTGTCCTTGGCTTACACCATTAACCATGTCCCCCTCATAGTCAGCCCTTCCTTCATAATTCTCTCCCCACAGTCCCATGGGTTCCCTTTATGCCCATCCCATACCCTCTTAAAGTCTGCCACCATCTTCACTGAGACCACCTCTTCTGGCAGCACATTCCATTTGTCCACTACCCTCTCTGTGAAAAAATGCTTCCTAAAATCCTTCTTAAACCTTCCCCCCCACCAACCTCAAACTGTGCCGTCTCATGGATCTGTTGTCCATCATCTTGAAGAGACCTTCCCTATCCACTTAATTTATCCCCTTCAGGTACTTAAAGGTCTCTATCATATATCCCCTGTTTTTCCTCTCCTCCAGGGAGTACATTCTCAGGGCTCCTAGCCTCTCCTTGTAAGACTTCACCTGCCGTCTTCTATCATCTTGATTATCCTCCTTTGGACCCTTTCTGCAAAACTGATGTCCCTCTAATGCTATGGATTCCATTGCATTTAAATGCATCTCACCAGTGATCTGTACAGGGGCATTGTGACCTCACTCCACCTACTGCTGAATCCCCTGGCTATGCACCCCAACATCCTGTTCACTTTTGCTGCTGCATTCTTGCATTGTGTGGAGTGCTTCAGGTCACTTTTGATCACCACCCCTAGATCTTTTTCTTCCTCTGATGCCGCTACCTGGACCCACCCAGGTAATACTTGGTCCTAGGATTTCCAGCCCCGGTGTGCACCACATTGCATTTCTTGGCATTGAAGCCAAGCTGCCAGATCCTCAACCATCTTTTATGTTTCCTGATGTCTTCCCATATGGCTTGCATCCATTCAATTGTATCTACCCTTCAGCAGAGCTCAGTGTCATTAGCAAACAGACACATCTTTCCCTTTAGGCCTTCCCCAATGTTGTTTATGAAGACATTGAAGAACAGTGGCCCCAGCACCGACTCCGCTGGTTACCTCCTTGGTATCTTATCACACTCTCCCCACCACCACCCTCTGGGTTCTGTCACTTAGCCAGCTGGCTAGCCACCTTGTCAGTTTCCCCCAAATCCCTTCGTTTGCTGATCAACCTCCTTTGTGGCACCGAATCGAAGGCCTTGATAATGTCCAGGTAAATGATGTCCTATGACTTTGCCCCCATCCACCTCCCTGGTGATCCAGTCGAAATAGTCAATCAGGCTTGTCTGACAGGATCTTCCCTCCACAGATCTGTGCTGTCTCTCATCCTGGAGAACATTCTTCTCTATGTACCTTACCACCCCGTCCTTGAACATTGTTTCTATGAGTTTGCATACAATTGATGTCAGATTTACTGGCCTATAGTTCCCCAGATACTCCGGGGCCCACTCTTGTGGAGGGGCACCATGCTGTACATGCCATTCTCCAATCTTGTGGCACTACTCCTAACTCCAGGGATGCACTGAAGAGGTCTGCCAGCAATCCTACGACTTCTTCTGCTAGCTGTTTCAGTATTCTTGGGTGTATGCTGTCTGGTGCTGGGGACTTGTCTGCCTTCAGTTCAAGTTATGTAGATATGTTACTTTTTTAGCAGTTTTATTGTACTTATACTAAGCATCTGTAAATAAAGTACATATGGTTTTCAGCACACTGCAAAATATGCAAGACATAGACGGTGACTAAATAGAACTAAGCCACACCTCCAGCTACTATGGCCACCAATAAACAAGCTGACAGCAAACAAAGCCAAGTCTCCCCTCCTGCCAGCCATCAATGGAAACTTGACTCCACTAGACTGCCTGCAGCCAGACACCACTAGTAGTCCTCTGTGCTGCTGCATGGATTGTGCGGGCTGCAGCACAAAGGGTAACACAAGAGTCTGGCTAGGAGTCAGCCATAGAGGCAGCCAGCGATCAGAAATGCTGCACCCCCGCTGTTCACCTCCTTAAAGCTTCTGCCTTTAGATTCACATGAGTACTCATACTGACTGTGTTAACTGGCTACCCTGATACAGAATAGTAGTGCAATGTATCTTTTGCCTAATTTATATTTGCTGTATTGTGTTCACATAGTTGCAGTGTTTCTTCAATGTTCTCTCTGCCTACACCTCATAAGGGAGGTCCAGATGTTCTGGCTGACTGCTTGAGCTCTTACTGCTGCTAGTGCCTCATGTTATCTAGAGCTCTCTGCATATACCCTGTCTGGGTGGACCTGTTATACTAATTTCTTAACAAGATATGCGCAGCTGCTGGTACTTCATGTTATCTGATGTTCCCTGCTTACTCTCATCTGGGTGGCCTAATGCACTGGTTACTGGTAATTAATTTACTCTAGTTACTTGCACTAAATTTCCTCTTGACTTCTGTGTATGATCTAGTGTCTATTCGGTTTGCTCTCAGGCATCTTCCTAACAGGGAGGCTCAAGGTCAAGCTGATATCTGGGTGGTTGCTTAGTTCACCCTAATTTGGTGAACCCTGTGACTGGTGTTGCCTACATAGGGAGTACTTAGCTACTGTGCACCTCCAGGGATACCCCTAGCAACACACTACCTAGGTGAATCTTTGCCTCAAGTTACTGGATTATGATTACTAGTTCAGCTTGCACTATTCTAATACTAGGACTATCTCAACTAGTCAAATATTTCAAGGCACTTCCTGACACAGTAAGTGACCACTGACTTGTGCAATGCATGTGGGCAGATAATCAGCCAAGGCTCTTTCACCCTGATTTACTTTTAGTTGTGTCCTAAAGAAAGGTAAGGTGCTGGACTTCAAATTGCATATGGATCTAATAGGCTGGAGCTATCTGGACAACATCACTGACCTTGATTTGGCCCTCAACTTCTTAATAATGGAATTCAATAAAGTCTGTGATGAATTTGCTTCCCCTTAATAAACAGAAGGTGAGGGATTCTCCTACAGTCTGGATTTCTGCAAAATTCTTGGCCCTCATGAAAGAGAGGAACCATCTATGGGTAATGGCCAGAGATAAGGACTACAGTGAACCTTAAAAATACTGGGAAGCACAGAACATTGGCAACAGCAGGGTTAGACTGGCAAATCTGAATTCTGTGAGGCCAACAAACCCAAAAGTTAGCTAACATCAAAAGTTTCAGGGAAAAGATATTTGAGTTCCTGGGTAAGGATGAAATAAATGTTCTCTAAAATTCTCAGGTGTAGCCACCCACAAAATCACAAAATTGGCGCTCACCCTCTGGGCTTTACCTGGTCATAGTGCATGCCTCCCATGTCCCCATGCTGCTGCCAAGCCCACTAGGGCTCCGACCCCTGGTCTCTGGCTTCACTGCCACCTGCTTTACAGACCATCTCAGCTATTTTGGCCTGTGGACAGACTTTTGCATCCAGTCTGTTTACAGCTGAAAAAAGGTTTTTCCATCACTTTGTGTGAGGAGTTTGCTCTGTTTTTCTCTGACAGGGTGTCTCCATCTGGTCAGGGATCCCATCAGTGAGGCAAGTTTTGCCTCTTAGTGATCGGCCTGGGATGTGCAGAGGCACTTCATCTGTCTGGAAGGAGTTTAAACTGGAGGAGGTGGCTGAGGTCATTGAGGTGATCTTGAAGCTCAGGCAATCTTATTGTGAACTGGACCTGGCCCTGACTCATTTCTTAATGAGATGTGTCAGGACCATTGGCCAGGTGTTCGCTGGGATAGTCTGATGTTTGATGTCAGAGCAGTCTTTCCAGACACCTTGAATGAGGCTCTGGTGAGATCTGTCCTGAAGAAGTCATCTCTTATCTTAGTGTATTACCATTCAGTCTCCAACCTGCCAGTTCTGGACAAGATTGTTGAGAAAATAGTAGCGCAACAGCTTGAAGAACACCTCATGATCTTTGACATCTATGAACCATTCCAGTTGAGTTTCAGAGTCAGGCAGAGCACTGAAACAGCATTAGTTAGGGTGCATAATGACCTCCATAGTGCTAGAGACAGAGGGGACAGGTCAATTCCCTTTCTCCTCGAACTCTCATCAGCTTTTGATACCATGGATCACATTGTGCTTCTTGATCACCTTAGAGAGTATTGTGAACTCACTGATACTGTCATTGACTGGTTTGAGTCCTAGCTCTCTGGCAGGGTGCAGCAGGTGCTGATGGGGAATTACTCCATCTCCGAGATCCTTGTCGTGTGGAGTACCTCAGGGATCGAGCTTGTCACCAGTGTTATTCATGGTATACATGCTTACCTGGTAGAGCTCATTCAGCATTATGGTGTGGGTTTCCACTGCTATGCAGATGACACCCAACTGTATTTGTCTTTTGGCCCTGGAACACACAACAATATGGAAGTGATTAACAACTGCCTGGCAGAGATCAATGACTGGATGTTCTCCAGCCGGTTGCTACTGAATCCAGACAAGATGGCGGTACTGGTGATTGAACTGGTCCGTGAACATGATGGGAGAGCCTCCAAAGTGGGTACAGGATTGTTTCTGGGATCTGCTCCATTGATGGCTTCTCTTAGGGTGTGGGGTAATGGTGTTATCCTTGATAGTCGATTGACACTTGAAGCACAGGTGTCATCTGTAGTCAAAAGTATTTTTTACCACCTAAGGAATATTACCAGGATTAAGCCCCTAGTTCTGCCCGAGGACCTGCCATCACTGGTGCATACCTTTGTTATGTCGAGGCTCAATTACTGTAATGCAATATACTTCGGGGTCACTGGAGGGACCCTACACCTGCCACAGCTGGTGCAGAATGCAGTGGCTCAGTTGCTGATGGATCTGTCTAGGTCTAGTTATGTGACCCCAGTCCTGCAGGCTCTACGCTGGCTGCCGGTCAGGTGGAGGGCCATCTACAGGGTGGGTTTGCTCACCTACAAGGTCCTATATGGGCTGGGCCCTGGCTGTCTGGCTGATCTCCTCTCACCTGCCACCTCAGTCCACTCCCACCACCCTGTGACTAGGGGCCTCCTTGATGTTCCGAGGGTCAGGCTTAAAACATCCAGCAACCATGCATTTATTGTTGCTGGGCTGACCCTGTGGAACACACTTCCAGCTGTTATCAGGGAGGCCCCCACAGCTGAGGCATTTAAAAAGGGGCTGAAGGCACACTTGTTCTGTCTGGCTTTCCCTGATGAGGGGGACTAACTTGCATTGATTACCTGAGGCTGTGTTAATTAATATGAGAATGATTTATTGTTTTAATTTTAAGACTGTATATGTTTTATAGAGTATATGTAATATGTTGTTTTTACTTGCTTTTTTTAATGTAAGGTGCCCAGAGCCTCAGGGATTGGGTGCTGCAGAAATAAACTTTGTCTTGCCTTGCTTTGCTTTTCCCATTGTGCAGGTGGACCAGAGAGCCAGCGAAGCTTGCTGTACTGCTGAGCCACATAATTAGAGCCAGCAGGGCTCATGTTTAAGCTCAAGTCCCAATCGCAAGTGGGGCACGAGTATGTAACTGTCCGAGTGTGCATGCGTGCACCCAGGGACATGCATGTGAGTGTGAGTGACACTAGCTGCTAGAAAAAGGTGCCAAGGAGTGACTCATATTGAAGATGGGCCCCCAATTCTTCTGATGCCCCCCCCCCGGGAAAATAGGGCTGTTGGATCATCATGTTTAATTAAATAAATTAAAGGCAATCTGTGGCTTTATTTTAAAGTGTACCAAGCTGCTGCAAATTGTGTTTTGGAGGGCAATAGTTATTTTGTGTGACTGGGGACTACCTTGCTAATTTTTCAGGCACTCCAACGGCCAGTAAATCTGATATCCACTGCCATTGATTGGGACTTAATCCTGTAGCCACTAGGTGTCGTGCATGTGATTGACAGCCCTTTTCAGCCATTTAGAACCTGTAATTCCCCCTGTGACATTAGAAACTCTGCAGAGAGTGGCGAGACTTGTTTGGACCATCAAAGGGGCATGATCCTGCCCTATAAGCTTCAGCCTGCTACAGAGTAGTACAGTACAGATTTGACCCACCGTATCTTCTTACCAGTTTGCTACTGCTGTTCTGGCTAACCAGCTAGATTAGCCTGAATTTGTGCATCTAGGGGTAGCCCCTCTAGTTTAGTTGTAACGTAGTTAAAGTTATCAGAGAGCCCTCTGGTGTTTGTTTAAATAATTGCCATTGTTCACATTTGTCGATTCCCTCTGCTGTGTGAAGACTTCAGCATCATTCTGCTCATCGTGTGGAGATCATCAGTTAGAGACTGCTCATCCCCCTCAGGAGCTATGCAGACTCATCTTATCTACCACTTGGGTTTCAGGATTCATGAGTAGTTTGCTGGTGTGGGAAGTGTTCACCTTTTCTGTGGATTACCATTTGGAGTTTCCCGTGGAATACCCTGTTGTGGAATACAAACATTTGGGCTGTGAGTGCAAGCATAGTAAAAAGTCATTCGGGTTTGGGGTTTGAAATTTGTTTAAATTGTACACCAGCTCTACAGACCCAGAGCAACGTAAGATCAGGCCTGTAACAGTAACTTTAAACTGTGGTACCCAGTTAACTGGTTAGTTTAATAACACCCAGGTCTGTTGGCTTGGGCCACCTAAACTGCACTTGAAGGGAGCGGGAAAAAGTGTGTTCGGCGGGGGGGGCACTCATGCTGTGCTCAGGTTGGCTGTAACCACTGCCATTATCTAGCTTTCTCCTTTTACTCTACAGGACCTATAAATAAAGTTCTGTTAGTTTTTATATCTTGTGTGGAGCGCATGTTATTTTGCACTGTCTGTTGCTGATAGTATATTTCATTGTCTACTTAGATCTGCTTCGTGGGTGGGATATAGAGTGTTTGTGCCAATGGGGAGGTGAACAGGTACTGCATCCAAGGGAGTTGTACCACACCTGACACCAGGCCCACTAATCTGTTCTCTGGGTGGAGACATCATGCTGTTTTATTTTCTTTCTGGATATGAATGCCCCATATGGAGTTTCAAAGAACCCAGGTTTCTCAACCTTGAAGGTCTCTGTGTGTGTAAGACAGGAGTTGTGACAGCAGTTAAAAGCACAGTGATCCAGTTACACAAGACTGATGGGAAGGAAATCCTACGCCCAACTGACAGCAACAGCAGCTTTAACGTAGCATTTGTAGACTTAACTTCCTTCTTCCTCTGTGACACTGCTCAGCAGCACTGAAATGGTTCTGGTATGGAAACAAACTTGTAGAGGGATTTGGACCCATGTCACCCAATATTTTATTTCAGGCCTGCCAACCAATGAAAGGTTCTAGGCAAAACGGGGAAGGGGGGACCCACTCAAAATGAAGCTTCTAGCTATGTCTCTTGAGTAACTGTTCTACCACATGACCAAAATATTCAGTTTCTTCCTGCAGTACCCCCAGTTCCCTGTGAAATGGAAATCCGCACTTGTCACACCAGTATTCAAAAGCAGTAATCATTTAAACCTTGCTAATACTGACTGATGTCAATCCTCTCTCTCATGTCTAAAGCCCTTGAGAGAAATGTGTGAGATAACCTTCTCCAACTTACAAAATACAGCATCCATTGTGCCCATGAGTCTGACTTCAGAAACTTCACAGCACCAACACTGTGCAAATTGAGTATACCAGACTTATTCGTGAGGCTCTTGACAGTGGTGACACGGTTGGCGGCCATCTACATTGACTTGATAAAGGCCTTCGACCTTGTCAACCACAAGCTACTGCTTACCAAGTTTCAGAACATTGGTCTGTCACTGAACTCTGTTGCCTGGTTCCAGAAATACCTCTCAAAATGCTCACAGCAAGTGAAGTTGGAGATCTCCTCCTTTGATGACACAAGTGTGTCTATAGGGGTGCCCCAAGTCTCTAGTTCTATACTGTCACTCATCGACTATGGCCTTCCCATCTACACAGCTGCAAGTGACCATGTGTTAAACACAATTAAGGTTATCTGTAACAAGACCTGTTGAGTCATACTAGGAGCTGATAAGCATACCCATAGTTCCTCGTTGTACACCCAAACTAACTGGATACCATTATCTGGCAGAATAAAGTACCAGACTTGCCTGCTAGAAAAAAAAGCACTGCTTGCACTAACCCCCTACATTAAACAAGCATTTGACAATGCTGAATGCTTGTGTGTATGTTGTAACAATTTGCCCATTTCAGGGCTGCTGAGCGGTGTCAGAGGGGAACAAACAAGGTAAAGGAGGGAAGCATTTTCCACAGAAAAATATGCTCCAGGACAAGCTATGAAGTTAGGAGGGGTGAGGTTTAGAGGAAATGTGAGGAAGTACTTCTTCACGGAGAGAGTAGTGGAAGCATAGAACAGCTTACCAGCGGAGGTCGGGGCTGAAATGGTGCCAGGGTTCAAGAACGCATGGGATAGACATAGAAAGATCTTAATGGTGTTGGGGGGGGGCAGAGACCAAGTAGGGTGTGCAGCAACACTAGAGGTAAGGAAAATGGGGCGGACTAGGTGGGCCAACAGATCGTTATCCGCTGACAGATTCTATATTTCTATGCTGTTGGTGTTTTTTGAGGGGAGTGATTCTCACTGCATTTACCCATGGTAGGCCAGTAGAGATGCAGTACTGTATCTCATTTTCAGTTGGGTCCTGGGTAACATCTTTTTCATAGAGGTTGTTTATCCTCCTGAGTAGAGATGTGCGAAGTTGGGAAATTTTGCTCCATGAAATAATCTGTAAATTTCATGCATTTCGAGGATTATTTCGTGGATGCAGATCACAAAGTTTTACCCACAAAGTGCAGAATTTCGCCTACGAACAGTGGAATATTGCCTGTGAACAGTGGAATTTCACAGAGAAAGGCAGAATTTTTCAGAGAAAGGGGGAATTTCACCATTCATGGTCAAAATTTTGCATTTTGAGCAAACTTTTGACAAAATAAAACGCAAAGTCCAATAGGTGAATTTTTAGCCTGATTGCAAACTTTTGCAGATTATTCCACAGATGCAAAATTCCCAACTTTGCTGAGACTTCACCAGCAAATTTAAACTTAGCGGCATCTCTACTCCTGAACTTCTCCGGTTGCCCCATTCTGACCATCCCCCAGCCCCATCACCGTGCTTCTCCAGGACTTATCTTCATGCCGTCATCCTGTGCCACAGAGTATATTCCTGGGATTACCTGACTGATTTGAAATGTCTTATTTTCAATGAGCTCCAAAGTTTTTCATCTGGGTTCCCCCTGCACCACCACCATCCCATTGGCATAGGTTGTGCGGCCAAATACTTGTGATGCACCCTCATGTCAAATAATTTTTTTTTCAATTAAAATCTGACTCAATGCACCAATTAAGGCTACATCACAATAGAAAGTACTGGCAGCAGCACATTGATTTAGTTCTATGTGTGGCAGTCAGACTGTGATGGCAGGGAGTATTAAAATTAGCACTGCACACACGCACGCACACACACACAAACACACACACACACACACTCACATAGATCATGCACAGCAGATCAACCACCTAATTAAAAAAATTCTGACTGAAATAAATGATATAGACAGAAAGGATAAGTGGAAAATAAAATTACCTTCTTCAACAATTCCGAATGCCCATCCAGAGCATTTCTAATTGTGAACTGTAACTACTGCTGCTGAACTAACAGATTTTTTCATGTGATCTTGCTGTTATTTTATGCTAGAAGCTAGATAAGCAGAAGCCAAAGCAAAAGCAAGAATATTCACTTCCTCTCTGTTTATCAGAGCCACACACAGTTTTGGAGCAGGATAATAAATAAAGCTATGCTCTCACCATCCCATCTCATGAGTCTGTTTCCTAGCCACCTGTGCTTGGGGCCGCACCACTGAGCATGCATTATCCACGCTCTGCTAGGCCCAACTGCAGACAGGATGTGCAGGAGATTGGATAATTAAATAGTCATGAGATCTAGCTACTGCAGATTTAAGCAATATACCACGAGAGGGTGCGGGTGATGGCAGGATTTACCCATGCCTGGTGTGATGGTTTGCTCATGAAGCACAGCCATCACCTGCCATCACTCACACCCTCTAGAGGGACACTTGATTATACAATGCCCCCTTTTTTGTGAGAAAGAAAACATAAGATGTTTTTTTTTCATTTCACATTATTTTTACTGCTCCTCCAGAAAAAAATAATCCCCTCAAGAACAAGGTGTGAAGGGATTGAAAGAGACCAGAAGCTTGGATGTCATGCATTAAACCACGGGGCTCTTTTGATGAGCAGCATTCCTCGCATTTGCTGCTGCTGTTCTCATGTTCACTCCCCTCCCCCCCCCAGCTTTGTATTTGGCTTCACTTACTATGGCAGCTGATTTTCCTCCTTGAACTCACCCAAGCCTTTCAAATTAGGTGCAGGAGCGGCTTCACTGACTGCGACTGCTACCGCCCGGCACATTCTCTCCCCACTCTGAACCAAGGTTTACTAAACAGCAGCTCTTTGCTACATTTCTTCCCCCTGGATGCTTGCTTTCAGAAAGAGCCCTGTAGTGCATAAATAACTCTGGCTGAAGTGCGATTCTGGCAGGTGGGGTGAGGTGGTTTGCTGTTACTGGCTGAAAATTACGGTGGCTACTAGCTTTCAAGTGTTTGTATTGGAGTGACCTTGGTGAGGAAGGGGTATATAACTGGCTGCCACTTTTTCCTGTTGGGTGATGGCACAATTTACACATTGTAAATCATGCCAGCCAGCCAATCAGGAGCCAGTATTTATCAAGCCATTGTATAATAAACAATAAACCACAACAGGGTGTAGGTTATGCTGGGATTTAACCATGCCTGGTGTGGTTCGGTCACGAGGCTGCAGGCTGACTGACCGAACCACAGCATAAGTAGGTAAATCCCAGCATAAGACACACCCTGAAGATGCTTGTTGCAATTATACGATGGGGAAAAAGTGAAGGATTAAAAAAAATATTAGAAAGTTTAAGAAAAAAAAAAACCTTTTGTTGATTTTAAGGTGTGATATCCTTCCTCTATATTGAATAGTCCGCTGTTGCTAGGCAGAATATGTGTATGATATACATGCTGCCAAGCTGCTAATCCAGCCTCCACCCCCCAACATACACACCGTAATATGGTGTTATATATTTTTTTTCCTTAAAGAGAAATGCTGCGAGTCTTTGGTTATTTATTTATATTTTTTAACAGAGACAGCCTGCGACTGCTGACAGTCTGTGTGGTGCGAGCAGTGCAGAATCTGCTTCTGGGTTTTGTGGTTCATATGAAATAAGGTTTCAGTTGGGTAAGCCTAATGCTGGAGTGATGTATGATTAGTAGCGTCCTCAAATAACATGTTTTTTTCAGACTGAAGGCATCATTTGCAGTACAAGTATGGAGGAGGAGTGAACAGTTTGTGGAGCTGTTAGGCTCTTGGGAACATGGCAATGGAGTTGAGGCAACAGAGAAACAGGTTGACAGGTGAGCTGTATGGCAGCAGTTATGGGAAATTATTTTAAAAAGACTGATTTGGCTCTGATGTGGGATTTCATAGTGTTTCTACAAGTTATACTTGTTTACTTTGACTGTTGCTCCGGGATTTGTCCCTTTAGCGGTGATCTAACAGGCAGAGTTTGTCATTTAGGGGTCACAGTGATTTTCTTAGGGTTCTCCTTGGTGAAGTGGCTGACTGGCATCTTTTGCATGGGTTAGGCAAGATTTACTATAACAGAAAGTTGCCAGTCAGCCAATCAGAGTCCCCAGTTCTCGAACCCCATTGTGTAATTAAACAATAATACACAACAGGTTGTGGTATATCATGAGATATAATCATGCCTTGGGTGCATTGTGAGGCATGAGACCATAGGCCGAGTGTGTCATGCACTCAAGAAGGGATGATATCCTGTGATATACCATACCCTGGAGTATATTGCTGCGATTATAAAATAGCCCTAAAGTACTTGTAAATGGCTGATCTTGATAATCAGATTTGGACCAAGATTATATTATGAGATATCGTTACAGGTCAAAGTCTGCTTCAGCGAATCAGCTTCTGAGATTTCTCCTCTCCATTTTATAATAATGAGTATATTATGCAGAAGCAATAGCAATACTAATTTATAAACCTATCCAGTGTACTGAATGATGAAGTCCCCATCACAGTTGTCTTGTTGAGGCATTATAGTGTAGTGTAGTGGTTAAGGGCACTGAGCTGAAAACCTGGAGACCTGGGTTTGAATCCCATCAGCCCACACTTGCATAGTGTGTGACCCTGAGCAAGTCATCTAACTTCCTTGTGCTCTCAGGTCACACCTGGAAACAAGCTCCAGCTTAGTGTGCCTTTTCTGGTTAAACAATTTCCCTTTCCATGTTGTAGAAACATGAGTTTATGATCAGTTAGAAAACTGCAGTTTAAAAAATATAGTAAGGCAAGCAGATTCTGTATTCAGGTCAATGTATTCATTAATGGCATTCTGCAATATAGGAAGAGAACTGGGATCAGAATCAAAATAAAATAGGAGAAAATAGTCCTCCAGAGAGATTGATTGAGATTGATTTTGACATCGTGTTAAGTCCTGAGTCTTGAGGAAGAAAGGATCAAGCAGAATGAGAGTTTATGTGTTGTAGACACTATCGTATGGTAAACTATACTGCACTACATCGTCTACATGTAACTATACAGAATGTTTTACAGAACAGCATTTTAGAAAAGCATCAGGGCCTCATATTATTAAACAGTTAAATATTTGTCTTAATTTTACATAAAATGCAGTTGCAGCAAATGGCATGGTCATGTATTTCTTGCCATTTCTGTGACATCTCAAGAGAAATTACATGCATGCCTGCAATACCACTGGAGGGCCTCCAGAGAGAATCACCTTAGAAACATGTAGTCCCTCTACCTGCTGTATTTTATTTTAATTTAGGACATTTTCCTACAGTTTGACGTTATGCTGGCGACACAGTACTTTTCTATGGTTGTAAGAATCTTTCTTCTCTTTCCACAACTCTCTTCAGGGTGACTTTGACAAAATTGTCCACTGGTTCTCCAACAGTATCCTTCTTCTAAACAGTAAAAAGACTCACATTATGCTATTTGGGTCTCAGTCTACCATGACTCAGGCAAACCTTTCTTTCTCTATTACCTTAAATAACATTCCTCTAGAACATGTAAATGAAGTCAAGTACCCAGATCTTACTTTCGATTCATCCCTCACCTTCCAGCCACATATTAATAAAACCATCCTAAAAATGCACCAGTGCCTGAGTCATTTAAGATGGGCCAGACATTTTTTGTCAACATCCGATTGCAAACTAATTATCGCTCAAGCTATTCTTCCGATATTAGATTACAGCGACATGATTTACCACCACGCCAACACCTCAAGTCTTTCCTCAATGAACACTATTTATTACCAACTCCTAAGGTTCATTTTAAATCAAAATGGAACAAACATTACTGTACTTTATTGTCTGATCGAAACTGGTTATCTCCTGCATTTAGGCATACTTTCCACTGGCTATCTTTAATTTATAAAACATTGAGCAAACAGACCCCAACCTAACTATCCAATAGGCTCAGATTCCCTACCCACAACCACAGTCTCAGTCGCAGGGATATCTGTCATTGCCACCTTTCTCTGTCAAGGTTCCTAACCCATTATGTGAAAGAATGCTTTTCGTATGATGCTTCACTTTCATGGAATGAACCCCGAGCTAAGAAATTCATAATCTTTTTACATGTTTAAACATAACTTTAAAAAATTGTTACTACAAGAACAATTTACATGTACTTGTTTTAACTGATGTTAGCATGGGTCATTTTTCCATCTATTACATTTGCATCTTTGTGTCTTAAACAGTGTGTTTTAATGAGTTTTTTAATTGTCATCTGTATTTGTACAATTATTGTTTTTTTATCAACTTGTGCATACATTATTGATGACTTGGGACATTCTGTAAATGAGACTTGTATCTCATACAACCCATCCTGTAATTCATCTAACTTTTAAATAAAATAAATAAATACTATGGCCTCCATAGTTGTAGTTCTCCCTTATTCTTTCTGAGTCCAGTTTTGTAGTTTAGGTTTCTTAACACACACACACACACACACACACACACACACATATACATGCACGCAAAAACACATACACACACACACACACACACACACACACATCAGACTTCAAGAGGCTGGTATGGTTCAATGAGGCAGTTACCAGTAAAATGTAAGTATTTTTTTATTTTGATATCTGTTTCCATTGGTTGTTTCAGCAGGAGCGTGAGCTTAAGCCAGAGGAACATTGACATTATTGAGAGAGAGGAGTAAGCAAGCTGATGAGAGCAGGGTTGGCACACCAAAGGAAAACATATTTGCATATTTATTGAGAGAGAAGGAGAGACAGCAAGGTGCAAGCAACTGAATTCTGAGCACTAAGCTAGTGGCAAAGTGTATGTGCAGCTTTCAGGTTTACTGGTATGTTTACTGGGGAAGCACAAGAGCGAGACAGCAGTAGTGTGTTTAGGGAGGAAAATCAATAGATAAAACCATTACGGTGCAATAAAGAAGACTAAACGTGCAGGTTCGATGAGGCTTCATGGGGCAGCACTAAAATTAATGCTATGCACACCAGGTAAGATTTGCTCCATTGTACCTGACAGAGTTGAGGGGAAGAGTGACTGACCAAGTGAGTGAGTGAGGGAGTGGACAGGGAGTTACCAAAAAGTACAAAATGGATTTTTGATGGGCTGCAAGTATTCACTTGTAGTCTAAAAGTAGTTAGTGGGTAAAATAAAAAAATGACAATTGACAGTGACAGTGTATTAGGTGGAGCATTCGAAAGATTGAGGGAGTAGTAGTCATTTTTATTGTTAACAAGTTAAAATTGTTATTACCAAAAAATAAATATACATAAATATACATAAAAAATGCATTCTACTAATAAGGGTCATCATAAGTTGCCACCAATCACAGAATTCAACAATGTCTCTAATTACAATGCATGTCCAATAATCTTTACAAAGATTAAAATTATAATACATACATTACTAAATCCTAGGCATCCTATACATTTCCCAAAATGTGTTTTCTGATACTGATATGCAACTTTTTGTATTCAATTATTCTGCAAAACCTTGATATTTTATCTAGATGTACTTTATTGTTTGTTTTTAGTAAATAACTAAGCCAGTACATAGGCTCCATATCTAATGTAGATAGGATATCACCTAAATAAATGCTCCTTTGAATATCATATTAAGGACAAAATAGAAGAAGGTGTTTGACAGAATCTTCATCATTTCCCCGAGCACATGTTTCAAAATTACCAGTACCATATGATTTATTTATATGATTACTCTCAATTAATCCAAATCTGAACCTGGTATAGGCTTTCCTGTTATTAGGATTTTTTATTAAGTAAAGATAATGATTAAGACCTGGTTGATTTCTTAAATTATTAGCCAGCCATTGACTTAATTTTACATTTTTGGCCATAGACATATCGTTCTGGTAATAAATGTCTTTGACTCTATTCTTTACTATTAATTTAATTTCCTTATACGGAATTTTATAATTGAGAGTAATCAAATCCAATAAGCCATACTGCCTGGAAAGATTGAGGAGAGAATCAACTAGACTCTCATGTGTAGGAGAACAACATGGTAGCTGTTCAAACTTAAAGATTTTATGTGGCACAAGGATTTCTGTTACTGTGCTACATCCTCCTTGGTGCACTTTTTACCCATACATTACACAGATCTAATGCACGGGTAAGAACCAATCAGGATACAGGATTTTCTTGTCCCATTTTATGAAAGAAGAATTACACTGAATGTTTTTTTAATGTATGCTTTATTGTTCTTGAGAAAAAGATTAATCCAAGTCATTGCTGAAAGCAACAATATCAAAACCCCCGACAAACTTTCCATGTTGCTGACTTTTGCTAAGAACTGCAAGGAGTGCTTTTTCTAACAAAGTGAAAAAACATTCAAAAATGCATTAAACATGACTCTAGTTGGAAGCCAGTATCGTTGCAAGCATACAAAAATGTGGCATAAAGCTAGTTTTTAAAGCTCTTCTGTAAACTCTCTACTATATGTCAGAACCCACTGGAGCCCACCGGGATGAAACACAAATGACTGCTGAGGTACTGTGAGAAATAATCCAATTTCAAAGGCCACTAATCCCTTATATAGTGTATAGTACAATGTAGTTCAGCATGGATTTCCATGCTGTGCAAAAAGTTGTTCTGCTGCACTAGTGACTTCCTTACTGCAGCAGAACGACTTTTCGTTCTCCTGCAGTAGTGACATCAGCCAATCTGTGTCACTGCTGCCTAAGGAAGTGAAGGAAGTGGTGACAAAACAAACATCCACATGGATACAACCAAAAGGCAAGTTCAACCAGAAATAATATTTTTTTATGCTGCAGGATCTACCAGATAACTAAGAACAGGAAGATCAGGAGCATAAAGGGCACAAAGGCAGTAGGAAAGTAGGGAGAAAAAAATATATAAATAAAACAGAGAGAAAGGAAAAAGTAAGTATACAAAACAACAGTTAAGGGGTCACAAATAAGACATGATGGGAGTTGTGCAGTGCAGTGGCTGTGAAGCAACAGTCTTCCAGGAGACGTTCTGGAGGATGCGGTGTTGCCCCATTTGCAGGCACTCTCTGAGCTGAGGGAGGAGGTTTCTCATCTCCAGGCTGAGTTGGCCAGGATTTGGAGGACCTCCTCTCCCACCCTGGAACCACCAGCGCCACCCCAGCTGCCTCAGAGGTTGCCAAGAAAGAGGAGTGGTTGGACCACAGTGGGCTCTGGGAGGGTGAGGGTGGTGGAACAGAGGTGCATCTCTCCAGTTGCACCTCTCCACAATTCATATGCCATGCTGGCAGAGCGTGGTTCCTCTATAGAGGCACCTACAGTGAAGACCAAGGAAGATGCTGGGAACCTCCACTAAGGAGAGCCACAGGAGGGTGGCATGAGACCCCACAGAAGAAAGAAACAACTCTTGTTGGGGGACTCCACTGTTAGGAGGGTAGAACTGAGGGAGGGAGGGGAATGGGAGGTAAAGTGCCTGCTTGGCACCATGGCTTGGAGGGACAGGGAGCCAATCAAATCCTCAGGATCGTGGGAGCAGCTGCATGGGGGAGGGAGTTGGATGTCATTGTTCACCTAGGGACAAATGGTCTGGCTAGGAAAGGGATCAGAACAGTGGAGGAGGAGTTTGTGGAGTTGGGGAAGGACCTTAGACAAATAGCATACACGGTAACTTTCTCGGAGGTACTTTCTGTATATGGTATGGGTGAGGTTAGAGTGCTCTGCACCATGGGATTCAATCAATGATTGAAAAACTGGTGTAGAGCTCAGGGTTTTGGCTTCATTGGAGACTGGGGGTCCACCTGGAGGGATGCAGACCTATACTGGTGCGATTGTCTGCATCAATCCAGTAGGGGAACCAGGATCCTAGGTGATAGGCTTGAATGCTTCATTGGCAAGCATTTAAACTAGCCAAGGGGGGGAAGGAAATCCTAGCCCCCCCCAAAATAAATCAGGGTAGTTAGTGAGGTAAACATCAAGATAGAGACATTGATAGGGAGAAGGACAGGGGTAAATGGAGAAAAGGGCAAAAACAGTAAGGACAGGGATAGGCCAAAAAGGGGTAATGCCATCAAAAAATTGGGGGTAATGAGTACTAATGCCTGTAGTCTAGGTAACAAGCTCCCTGAACCGGTGGCCTTGATGGAAGAGGGATGCCTGGCTATTGTGGCAGTCACAGAAACATGGTACACAGAGAACCATGACTGGGATGTCAACATACCAGGATACACATTCTACAGGACAGACAGGGAGGGTAAATGAGGAGGAGGAGTAGCTCTCTATGAAAGGGAAGGGATAAAAGCAATAGAACAAAAAAGTAAACAGGGAGGAGAGGAGGCACTGTGGATCACCCTGGAGCCTGGAAATGGTACCACAATCCGCACAGAGGTTGTATACAGACCCCAATCTCAAGGGGAGGAAATGGACAAGGAAATGATAGAAGGCATCCTTAGGATGGCAGAGGAAGGGGAAATGTTGTTGATGGGGGATCCAAATATGCCAGATGTTAACTGGAACACCTTGGCTGCAGCCACTTCCAAGAGCATGGCCATTCTCGATGCCCTACAGGGGGCATGCCTCAGACAGCTAGTGTTGAAACCCACTGGGGAAGGAGCAATCTTAGACCTGGTACACTCAAATGGGGACAGAGAGAGGCTCTCAGATCAAGAAGTAGGTAGCCATCTCGGAACAAGTGACCAACAAACAGTGTGATTCATGATAAACTCAGCTGCAGAGTCAAGCCATATGAAAGTGAGGGTACTGGACTTCAGGAGGCCGACTTTGTCAAAATGGGAGAGTGCCTCAGAAAAGCACTAGCAAACAGGCAAGAAGGAGGGGTGGAGGAACAATGGGGAAACATTAAAACTGCCATTACAGAGGCAACAAGCCTTTGTGTGAAGCAAATACATCAAAATGAAAGAAAAAAAAACACTATGGTTCTCAAAAGAGTTGGCAGGGAAGAGTAGGGGGAAAGATAACATTTAGCTAGTACAGATGAAGCCGCTTAATAGGGACGGCTCCATGAATGAGCAGTTGTCCTTATTAAGCGAATGCCCCAATTAACAAGAGGCCTATGTTTTATAGTGTAATCATCATGTGTGTGTCACAGCATAACATCAAGTACACCAAAACAACACAGTCAGAGAGTGAAATACAAGTAAGGCTTTTTATTGTAGTGCATTTCTCTGCATATGTTATTTTTTTTGTTTTGTTTGCTTTGCAAGTGCTCAAAAGTGACAAAGTCAAGTTACACCAAAAAGTAAAAGTTTTGTTTCAATCGCTGTGATAAAAAAAAGTCTGTCATTGAGCTCTGTTTTGAATCGGTGCTGATCCTACTGGAAAGGTGGCTCTCAGCAGCTGAAAGTGCTCCCCAGGATGCAAGGTCACCATTCTACATGCACCAAGTCATCTGTGTTCTGTAGTGCTCAACAGCATCCTTGCTCGAAATAGGATCAGGGATTGGATCCTCCTCCTCTGCCTCCGAATCATGTTGTTTCTTGTGTTCCCAAGTCCAGTCTCAGACATTTGACTTCTTCACAAATTTCACCATCTGCTGTCTCTCCCTCAGTTTCGACATCAATGTCGATGTCCACGAATGTGGAGAACTCATCTGCGGTCATGTACGCTGGTGGCTGAACATCATACAGAGGATCTTCTGCTGCTGTTTGATCTGGTTCATCCACAGGTTCCTCAGTGCTACCCTTAAACCCTGCATTCTTAAAACAGTGCAGGAGTGTAGTAGGGGAGACAGATTACCAGGCTTTGGCAGCCATGTGGATGGCATCCAGGATACTCACTGCTTTAGCTATTGCAAATGCAATCAGTTCCTCTCCTAGGTCAATCATATCCATGATTCGTGCTGACATCAGCACACGATAGTGATCCTTTAAATTTCTGATCACACCCATATCTATGGGTTGGATCAGAATGGTGGTGTTTGGTGGCAAAAAAACAATTTTAATGTGGGGGTACATCCCCACCACGTCAGCAAGGTGTGCAGAGCAATTGTCCAAGAACAGTAGGACATAGCACCGTTTGTGCTTGAGCTCACGCTCCCACATGCCTAGCCAATCGTGGAATATCCACCATGTCATCCAGGCATTTGTCTAAGAATAGTAAGCAACCGGCAGGGTAGCAAGATCTCAGGGAAAACAGTGAGGTCTCTTACTTTTACCAATGACAAGCAAGGGACGCATGTCTGTCCCATCCATATTGGCGGATACCAATAGAGAGATTCTGTCCTTTGATTTTTTCCCCCCAGACAGTTCTGTTTGTTTGTGTACATGACTGTGGTCAGGATACCCTCTGAAGTACAGTCCTGTCTCATCCGCATTGTACACACACCCAGGGCTTTAATCTTTAAGAAGGGCAGGAAGCATGGCTGAGACCCAGTCTGATGCTGCACCAGTGTCTGCATCAGATTTTTCACTGGGCTTCTTCTTGAACACAATCAAGTCCCTCTGTTTCCACGTTGCCAGCCACCCATCAGTGGCCTCGAACTCATCATGTCCAAGTTATGTGGCAAGCTCCTTTGCTTTTTTTTTAGCAGCGGGTCTAACAGTCTGGCGCCACGGCTAACAACACCACTAAACCACAAAAGGAGGGCATCTTCCACCTCACTGTCCTTGCCTTTGCATTTGCGTTTCCTTCCCTGGTTAACATTTGACTGCCACTCAGTCAGGATAGCCTTTCTGTTTTGGCTTATGCGGCCAACTTAGCTTTTAGAAATACCAAAATCTTTTGCCACAGAAGTTAGAGAAGCCTTAGGAATTTGCAAAGCTTTGATTACTTTCATTCACTCTGTGAGTGTGAGCTCTACTTGCTTAGAAGCCATGATCGCAAAATGAGTACTGCACCAGGATGCCAAATTTTTCTAGTAAAAACGTCCCAATTAAGTGGCCCAGGTGTCCCTTCTAACCTTATTAGCACATAAGGAAAGTCAGCTGGGAACCAGTCAGTTACTGGGGAAATGTCCCTATCAAATGAACATTCCCATTAACCGCATCCCTATTAAGTGGATTGTACTGTATAAGGAAACACAGAAGAAGTAGGACAGAGAACTGTACCAGTTAAAACAGAACGAAGCGGGGAAGGCAGTCAGAATAGCAAAGGCCCAAACCACGGAAAAGATAGCCAACTTGGTTAAGAAGGGGGATAAAACCTTTTATAGGTACATTGGGGAGTGCAGAAAGACAAAGGGAAGGATAGTTAGACTGAATAAAGGGAATGGTGATTGGGCAGAGAGGGACAGTGAAAAAGCAGGGATATTGAATGAATATTTCTGCTCAGTATTCACAAAAGAAGGGATGGGGAGGTACCTAATCCAATCAATAGAAGCACTCTGGATAAGTGGGTTGATCCCAGTCCTTTCACAGAAGAAAGGGTTCTGAAAGAACTCCTAAAACTGAAGGTGGACAAAGCAATGGGGCCTGATGGGATTCACCCCAGAATTCTAAAAGAATTATGGGGTGAAGTAGTGACACCACTGACTACCCTTTTTAACAAATCATGGGAGGATGATGTGGTACCTGAGGACTGGAGGAAGGCAGATGTGATTCCCCTTCACAAAAGTGGGAGCAAGACAGAAGAAGGAAGTTACAGACCTGTCAGTTTGACCTCAGTGGTAGGGAAAATGATTGAATCGCTTCTGAAGGAAAGAATTGTTGAGTACCTAGAGGTCAGCGGGGCAGAGGACCCAAGGCATTATGGATTCACAGCAGGAAGGTCATGTCAGACGAATCTAATTGATTTCTTTGACTGGGTGACCAACGTTGTAGACCAGGGAGGGGCTATGGACATGGCCTACCTAGACTTTAGCAAGGCATTTGACACAGTCCCACACAAAAGATTAATAAACAAATTAGCCAGCCTGGGAGTGGGTCCCAGGGTGGTAGCCTGGGTGAAACATTGGCTGGACAACAGGATACAGAAGGTAATAGTAAATAGAGTCCACTCTGAAGAAAGGGGAGTTACTAGTGGAGTACTGCAGGATTCAGAACTGGGTCTGGTCCTTTTTAATTTCTTTATAAGTGACATTGCAGAGGGACTGGAAGAAAAAGTATGCCTCTTTGCAGATGACACAGAGATCTGCAATAGGGTTGATACACAAGGGGGTGGTGGAAAGGATGAGAAGGGATTTGGCAAGGTTGGAGGAATGGTCAGAAGTATGGCAGCTTGGATTCAATGCAAATTGCAAAGTAATGCACCTGGGAAACAAAAACCCAGGGGAAGAGTACACAATGGGGGAAGGTAGTAATAGCAACAGAAATGGAAAGGGACCTGGGGTTAATCATATCAGATGACCTAAAGGTTAGCAAGCAATGTGAGAAGGCAGTAGGGATGGCAGGGGAAATACTGGGATGTATAGGGAGAGGCATCACCAGTAGAAAACAAGAAGTTGTTATCCCTCTGTACAGATAGTTGGTGAGACCCCATCTGGAGTACTGCTTCCAGTTCTGGAGACCCCATCTCCATAAGGACATAGGATGGAGGCAGTCCAGAGGAGGGCAACTAAAATGGTGCAGGGTCTGCAAGAGAAGCCATATGAGGAGAGACTAAAGGAGATAAATATTATACCCTTGAGGAAAGGAGGCAGGGTGGGACCTGGTGGAAACTTTTATGTACCTCAAGGGAATCAACAAAGTCCAGGAGGGTAGCATCTTTCAGAAAAAGAGATGTGCAAGAACAAGGGGACACAATTTGAATATAGATGGAGGATGGCTCAGGGGCAATGTGAGGAAGTATTTTTTCATGGAGAGGGTGGAGGACACATGGAATGGCTTTCCTGAGGAGGTTGTGGGGTCAAAAACAGTAGGGGAATTCAAGAATGCATGGGACAAACATAAGTAATTCTTGTAGGAGGTAGGAAGAAATAGGCTGTTGGTTAACTAGGATCTGTAGCTTATCCAGTAGGTAAGGAAATGGGCAGATTAGGTGGGCCAAGTGGCCCTTATCTGCCGTCAAAGTCTATGTTTCTATGTAAGAGGTACTTACATGCCCGTTCCTGTTCCTCACAATGAATGTCCTCTCACTAAACGAGAAGAACAGCCACCATTTCTTCTGTATTCCAAACCCCGACCTAACCCGAAAGTCAACCAATTAAAATGTGGAATTAATGCATAGGGACACCTGGTCCCTGGCAACCACGCAATGAGCCCTATCAACCAGGGGTAACTCTCGGCAGGAAATACTTTTATATTAAAAAAAAAAAGAATGGGAGGACTTGCCCAAGGTTCAATGTGGGAAATAGCTCCTCCCACAACTTCTTTATAAGCCTTCCTCTGGCACACCTCCCTTGTTAAGGGAGTGTTTCCTGAGCTCCTGTGTGGCTTGTACGGCTGTTCTGAACCTGTCTTCTGCCTGATTTGTCTCATTTTCCCCTCCCCCTTTTGTCCAATGCGTTGTTTTTTTGTTAGCTCCCTTCCCCTTCCCATTTCTTACCTTTGTTTTTCTTGTGTTTTCTTTTTGTGGGGGCTCCTATTTCTCCCGTGCCACATCCCCGGATGTCTGCCCTTTGTGCTTACTTCCCTCACTTGTGTTCTGAGACTCCACTCATCCCTACCTCTTCCTCTTGCTCTCCCATCCAGCACTCCATCTTGTTGCTTCCCCTTCCCATCTCTGGAGTCTCTGTTTCTGCCTTCTGCCACATTATGGGGAATGCTGCTTCCACACCTTAGCTGACCTCCTCAATTACCACATGCGAGCGCTGTGACTTGGATGTTTACCATGCACCTTACACATCCTTTCCTGCAGCTTGAGCACACTCTCTCACGTTGCATGGGGCCTTCCTCCCTCGCCGTCATTGCAGC
The DNA here is from genome assembly GCA_016271365.2 of Neoceratodus forsteri. Taxonomy (NCBI): domain Eukaryota; kingdom Metazoa; phylum Chordata; order Ceratodontiformes; family Ceratodontidae; genus Neoceratodus; species Neoceratodus forsteri. The sequence continues at coordinate 21,697,418 of JADMNL010000035.1, read as the reverse complement.
TATGTCCTGCAGTGCATAGGGGAAATCCCACGCTAACGTCCTGATGGACCTGCTACTAGCAGGTCAGCAAAGGAATTTGCTTTCTTGCTCCTTCAAGTCACAAGGTACAGTTACCTTTCTCTGTAAGTTGTAGACAGTTTACTGTGCATTTCATTCTCAGCAGCTCTAGGCATGGCTAAATGCACACTGTGGCAATCAATACTCTTTAGTGCATGCTTCAATGTACCAGCTAAGTCGTCATTGTTTGTAAACGCTATGTATGGCAGATACAACCTATATCAACAGAAAAGTAGTAATTCATAATAAAACATTAAACGTTTGGTTGACAGACATAAAAATAGCTGTTAGAATTCCAAACAGGTTATGTGGTACTGTCGCTGACAACTGCTTGCTACATTCACCATTTCTCATACTCAGAGAAAGACTCGGGCCATAAAAGATGTAATTTTATCATATTGTAGAGATGTATGTGATGAAAAACCTACTGAATGTATATGATTTGCTAGATATAATGATAGGGTCCTGTTCACATGTGGAGAGGCCCTCTCCTCAGCCAGACGTGTTCCTTCCTTAATACTGAAATAAAGCAGGATATTCATTATAGTTGTCGTGACATTAGCTAGCTATTCCCTAAATATATAATCTGTCCCAGCTAAACTTTCAGGGCAGTGAAGTATCCTTTCTGTTGTCAGCAAAACTGCCATCGATAAACTACATACAGGACTGGAACGTTCCCTGTCCAGCCCCAGCTCCTCCTTTCCAACCACCTTCCTGAGCAAATCCACAGAACTAGCAGATGCCCTTAACTCATTAAGAAACCAGCCATTACCTTACAAGTACTGCCTCTTCCTGTATCATTATTAGACCTTCACTCCATTTATATTTCCTGTAAAACATAACCAACTTCACTACCTGCAAAGTAAAATAAGCAAGGAAGATTCCCAAGTCTACTACCCTCGACGTCACCTGATTTCTCCCCTACTCCATTACTCTCACCTCTTCTGCTTTATTCCAGTCTGTGTACTATCCGTCTCTGCCGTCTGAATGTTCAGTTCTTGTTCCCCTTACATTTTGCTACAGGTCTCTTGCCTGGCTATTCATTTCATTTATTTTTGCCTATTTTCATTCTTGCAGCATTATAGTGCTTTGTTCAGCTCATACCAGCAGTTTCTTCCGGTTTCCATCCCTAACTCGCACTTTCAGAAGTGCTGAGTGAAAGTAGGCTTCCCTTGTGTACCGGGGATGAGATTCCATTTCAATATTACCATAGTCAATTCTAGTTCATTACTATCACCTATTTGAATCACCATCATTTGCTATGACTCCTCTACTTCATACATAGTCATGCTCATAAATGAAACAAGGGTTCATTCCTAATCAGACTGTCTCCCATACTTACTCCTCCTTGTCTGCAGGTTACAATGACTGCATTCAGCTACAGACAGATATCTATGACGTCTGGCCTGCCATGGATGTCCCTCCGTCTTTAGAAAATCCCCAAAGAAACTCCAGCATCTATTGTGCCTCCTGAAGTTCCTCTTCCTCCCCATTGAAAATGACTTGCAAAGACTAAGTTTTCTATCACTGATTGGACAGTACCTTGCCTTATGGCTGAACTAAAGAAATGTGGCATCCCCTTCTCTTCAGCTAAAAAGCAAGAACTGTATGACCTCTTCATTGCATCATAAGCTGGTCCGACTCATCCCTTTATTCCTAACTCCAGCACTATGACTACTCCTCCATCTACTCTAGCATAAATCTGCAATTTTATGACTCAGATTTCCACCTCAGTATCTCTACTGGATATTCGAATGACTGTCATAGAGAATCGCCTTCCACAAACTTCCTGTCCTCCTTTTTCTCCTGGACCATGTCTTCCTGTACCTCTGGCTCCAAATTCACTTATTCCAGCCCCTTCTCCTGCATCTCCTCTTGTTCCACCAGTACCTGCTCTTGTCCCAATATTGCCACCGGGTACGTCCTCTATACTGCCACCTGTTCATTTAATTCTAGCTCATCTTCATAGGGATATCATAGACGGAAAGGACGTCAACTTTGCCTCTCTTTTGATTGCATCCCAAGACTTAGTTGAAAATCACATAGTGTCCTGTGGTGATGTCTCAGTAGTTCTGAAGTCCAAAGACGTATGCCTTCTTCGTAAATTGACTGTATCGGAATTCATTCTAGCGTTTAGCATCTACAGGGACATCCTGTCTTTCACTTTTCCAACTAGATGTGAGGAACTTTATGCCTATCTATATCTCATTACAGATCTGAGTGTTTGCTATGGTGGAACTCATTTCTACGAATATCTTAAATCATTTTCTGCAAAAGCAGCAGTATCCCTTTGCCATTATGCCCCTAAACTTAATCGGGCTGTCCTAGATACTGAATTATTTTGCAGACACTTTGCCATCCAGCGTGCTTACTCATGCTCATTATGTGGCTCATTTAACCATTTTGCCCCCCTGTGTTCCTTGTCTGCTTCCTCATCAGGTACGTCAGCTTCCTATCACCAATGTCCAGAAAGACAAACTGCATTTTCGGCTACCACAGGTCCCAGAATTCTACGTACATTTTCTAACCCCTCAGTTAAGGTAGATATCCGTGGCTGCCCTATTAAATATATTGGCAGAAAGACAGTTTGTAATAACTTCAATGATTCAGGCTGCCCTGTACATGACTGTACTATGCTTCATGTCTGTACCTACTGTGGAGACGCCCACGCTCAATACATTTGCCTTAAGGCACCAAAATGTCCTTTATGACTACAGAACCAGCCATCCACACTTATCAATATTCACATCCTTACTAGACTATTAATAACCTATCCTTCCCCTGAAACTGCCCACCATCTTATTTCTGGATTTACCCAAGGATTCCACACCGGTCTTTTAGTACTTCCTACGGACTCAGCCATGTGCAACAATCTCCATTTAGAGACAGCGGAAACTTCCATCACTACTCAATTGATCCAGACTGAACTGGACAAGGGATTTATTATAGGACCATTCAGTACTCCTCCCTTCCCTGTCTTCAGAATTAATCCTATTGGCATTGCTACAAGAAAATTCTCTGGTAAAAAGCGATTATCGATCTCTCAGCTCCTCGCCTATCCCCAGTATCTAGCATTAACTCACTCATTCCTTCTGACTAGTACTTGCTTTCCTGTACCAGAATACATGATGCCATCACTGTCATTAAATGATGCGGAGAAGGTTCATGGCTTGCTAAAGCCGATATCACTAACGCATTTAAATTTCTTCCCATCCATCCATCATTATGGCACCTTTATGGAACTCAATGGCAAAACCAGTTTTACTTTGCTACTCGCTTGACATTTGGCTGCAAAAGTAGTCCCAAACTGTTTGATTTGTTCACTGAATTTCTGTGATGGGTCCTTCTTATCGTCTACCATCGTCCTTCAGTGATTCATCTCCTAGATGATTTTCTTCTCATCGATCCTCCCACTGTGATTCCTGCTGCCGGCATTACAGCCCTAATTAACATCTTCAATGAATTGTCGGTTCCTCTTTCAATGGTAAAAATAATAGACCCCGTCATCTCTTTGGAATTTCTTGGCATCATAGTGGATTCAGTAGCTATGGAAATTTGACTACTTTTGGACAAATTGAAATGCATTCAGAATCTCGTAGATTTCTTTGCTTCCAGATCTAGCTGTACTCAACACAAACGTTTGTCTCTCTTGGGATGCTTACAATTTACTGTGAGAGAGTAATACCTCAAGGTTGGTCATTCATTCACCTCATATCTCCTTACACTGGTGCACTCAGTTACCAATTTGCACCACCGCATTACCATCTCAGCTGCTACAAGATCTGACCTCACCATGTGGGCTCTGTTCCTTTCAACCTGGTCCAGTTGTTCCATGTTCTACTCCAATCCTTCACCAAATTACCAACCTAGGATCTATATGGATGCCACCCCAAATAATGGATATGCTGCCATCTTTGGTTCAGCCTGGTTTGCCGCCCCATGCCAAAAGAAGCACTGGCTCTCCCTGCATTTTTGACATCGTCTTCCTTGTTTGAAATCATCCTAGTCATCACTGCCGCATTCACATGGGGATCCCAATGGTCACTTCAGACTGTTTTTGTTTTCCACAGACAATGCAGCCACTGCTGACATCATTTCAAAGGGCAGGTCATCATCCTGTGTCATTATGATAGTTCTATGAGGATTGACTTGGTTATCTCTCATTCATCATTTCATCATGCAATGCTTTCATTTGCCAGGTTACACTAATAAAGCAGCTGATGCGCTATCTCACTTTCAATTCCAGAAGTTCAAACACCTTTGCCCATCAGAAGATCTCCTTATGGCTCAACCTCTAGCATTCTCAGATCTCATCAAAACATAACAAATTATTGAATTCAAGCTTCTTCCCTTATTTTGAATACCTTAGCTCCATCAACAAGATCAGCATATCTCACTGCTTGAAATTGATTCACAGCTTTTTGCGGTCCCTTGTCTTCAACATCGCCAACCGAGAATATAGACAATGTTCTTCATCGCCTATTGTCATCAAACTCTCAAACTGACCTATGGAACTATCAAACAGTATGTCTCCAGAATATAACTTTGCTTCTCACAATATGCAACCTCAGTCCCTTCTTTATTCAGCAATTCCTCCATCAAATTGCTAATGCTAGGACTACAAAGATTAGCTTCTTCTTCCATACCTCATTGCCTGCCCATAGATGGACCTCTCGTCAGGAAATTACTAGATGTTCTGCAATCCCAGCCTTCTGATCCTCTCACCAACCTCATGTATTCTAGTGGTATATGCCTGGCATTCTTCAGATTCCTACAGCCAGGGGAATTCACAGTCCCTTCAACCTCATCATCCAACTTCCTCAAAGTATCTAACCTAACTAAGTCTAATGACCACTTCATTCTTTTCATTCCTTGTTCAAAAACAGACAGATGACACCAAGGAGTATCAATCCAATACCTTTCTTCTGGCGACACTTAGAATCTTGTTTTTACCTAGATGGTCTACAAGACTTTCATCATCATTTTCATCCCTCTTTACCATTGCTTCTCACCAGCCAACAACAGCCCATGACAGCTGCTTGGTTCATGTCTAACGTCAGACATTTACTTCAAAGACTGGGCCACAATCCTCGATCTTACACTGGTCATTCTTACAGAATAGGAGCAGCAACTTCAGCATCCAGGCATCACATCCCACAACATATCATCAAACGACTAGGAAGATGGACCTCTTCAGCATTCAAGCTCTACATAACCCATCCAGAACAGAAACTTTGAGCCACTTTTAGGGTACTCTGCTCTAAGCATGCCCAGAGGATGGGCGGACCGATGGGCATGGATCCTCAGAGGTTTCCTCCACCTGGGGTTTTTCCTCTCCTTACTGCTAAAGGTCATACTCTCCAGGAGTTGGAGGAGGTATCTTTTTGGGCTTTCAATTTCCTACAAACTAATACCTACATACTGTACCTACTACTCAATGGTGGGAATAGAGTAAAGCCACAAAAAGAACCATAAAGTTACACAAGCACTAAAACATCCATCTCTCCCCGTTGCTATTCCACAAACATTGAAACACAATTTGAGCAATTTTTTTTTGTTTTGTGAGCTACCATGCACTGTATAGAATAGTGTATGACTCACTATCCACAACAAGGCTATATTCAACCTTGTGGTTACTATGCTGACTGAGAGACCTCTTGAGCTTCACTCTTGAGGTCATCCGGTTGGCATAGTAACCACTCAGTTGAGAACAGCATTGTTGTGGATAGGGAGTCATACACTATCCAATATATTATGCAAGAATCTGTTACATTGCGCTGCATCCTGGCAGACTCCACTTTACCCTACATATAAACTCTGTAGTGTAGCCATGATGTAGCATAGTCTAGTGACATCTACATGTAATTGCACTTAATGATGAGTTACTGCAATGAATGGAAGATGAACTTCAGCATAGACATGATGAAACCAATACTGCTATAGTCATAGATGATCTACTGACTCCTTTGTATAAACTATTTAAATACTGGTTAATATGCAGAGTTTGGGGACTCTCACATTTCCTGACCTTTTACCCAATAAAATTATAGTGGTTTATGGAAGCAATATTACATGACAGGATGTAGGTGATGCTGGATTCTACAACAGCTATCTTTTGTAGGCCCTTCAGAACGCTGGAAAACTTTCACTTAATACCTCAGGAGGGAAACAAAAAGAATATTTTTGCTGGATAAAGATACTACCTTTATTATGCTAAACAAACTTTCAAAGCCAAAAGTACACCCTCATGTTCAGGTATATTACACAATGTAGGCTGTAGCACCTTACAGTATATGGTTCCATGTCATAACGGCAAAAATACTTTGGCAACTCACAAAACAGCGAGTACATATCGCCAAATGTCAAATGAGCACCTAACCTACCTCAGCAAATGCCATGATGGTGACAGAAATACATTTTCAAATGGGACCTCATATATGATATTTAATGTGAGGGGCTATGCCCCACACAACCCCCTTTGTGAGGGAAGCCCAGCACATGCCCAAAACTAAAATAATTATCTCTGGGGGGCAGATACTGGGGACAAGAGACTACATGAGAGGGGGAGGCCACAGTAAACCGGGGATACTGCAGGTGGGGCACAAGAACCATAGGACAGCAACACAGAAAAAAACAATAGCTGCACACTACAAGAAAAACTATCCACAAGTAGTCCTGAACCCGGGACCATTGGCATCGCAGGCAACTTCCATGCCCGCCATGCCACACAGCTAGCTCAGCAGTAGCAGGTTGCACTTCCCCAGTTAGCCCATAGCACCAGCAAATCCTCATCATTCACTGTCGCTCTTCTGTCCCTTCTCCCTCACTATTCCCTCCCTTCACTAAACACTCACCGTCGCTACTCATACAGGTGTGCAGACTGAGTCGCTCATATCTAAGTCACTCAGTTTGCTTCGCCCATATCACTGGATGCCATCTTATATAGAGGCTTTTGATTTTTTTTAAATGCAAGTACAAAACTACAGAAACTTTGAAGTGCTAATAATATCAAAGCAGTTGGCATAAATGCACTATTTACATTGTAGCTGTCATCATAGAAAGAACAAGAAGGCATCTCTTAGAAACAGAAGTTAATGTTTTAGCCCCTATTTGCTGAAACAAGCTTTGTGATTCTGGTTACATCAGATGAGATGAGCAGAAGGTGTTAAAAACTATATTCATGAGTCAGAGGGCAGAAAAATAACTTGACAGTGGCAGAGCCACAGAAGAGTTACATAAGTCCTGCCCCCTCATAAGTAACGATACAGGCATACTCTGAGACATATCTTTGTCAGTCTAATTTAAATGATGTATTTAAAATTGTAAAGCTTTCAAATTAGTTCCTTAATGGTGCCTGCTTGATTTCACTGTGCTCTGTTTAAAAACATAGAAACATTAACAATAAGGAGAGATAAAGACATTGGACCACCTAGTCTTTCCAGTCCCTACCTTGGCCCAGGAGCCAGTAGGGCCACTGTGCTTTACTTCCACAGGCCCATATGTCTGTTCCAAATGTGCCTGAACATATGTATTGCCTGTACACTGACCAGCCCTGGTGGCAGTTGGTTCCATTTGTCCACCACCCTTTCTGTGAGGAATAATTCCTCTTGTTCCTTCTAAATTTCCTCCCATTCAGCTTCAGACCGTGCCTCCTCATAATGTTTCTCCTTGGCAGTCCACTCTGTTAATACCTTTGAGATACTTTAAAATTTTAATCATGCCCACTCTCTCTTCTAGTCTCCAGGAATCACCTGTTGAGGTAAGCCCTCCTTCCGTTGTGGGATCTTCCCTGTGGCCCTGGATCATCTTTTTTGCTGTTATTTGAACTGCCTCCAGACTGTTCCTGTCCTTCTTCAGAATTGGACTCCCAAACTGGGTGCAGTACTCCAAATGAGGCCAGAGCAACAATTATGGTTAATATTCGCACTTCTGTCTTGGGTGTTTAAAGGCACTCAGCACAAACACTTCATGCCTAACAACACCTTTGAAAGGCGTGCGATTATTGATCACAATCACACACCCTGTTGTTTACACATTTACAAACTAGGGAGAAATTACAATAGATACAATAGCAAAAAGTGACCAGTGCTGTGTACAAAGCAGAATTACAGACATCGCAAGGTCCAAAAGTTGCAACAGTACAAATATGTGTTACATTAATGGTAGTAAATCATTTAAAGAGCAGCTGGCCCCTTCAGGAGAACTTTAACAAAATGCAATATTTAGACACAATTCAACTTATATTTCACATTAGTTCTGTATTTCTTTTCCCTGTTATTTAATACTGAGGCCATTTGCATGAAAACTGGATGATTGCTACTGAAGAGATCATCTATTCTTGTTGCTCTCTCCCTACCTGAGGCCACAATGCACTGCTTCTGACATCACAGTTACTTCCATAGCAACAGACTGTGATGTCACAACAGAGGCTTATGACTTGAAGTTGGGAGCAAGCTGTAGAGGTAGATGATCTCTGAGGGATAAAGATCCTGTTTTCATGCAAATTTCCTCAGTGAAAAGTAATGGGGAGGAGAAATCTGTATATGATATATGGAATGCAAGCTGAATTATACCTAGATATCATGTTTTTCAAAGTTTTCTTTGAGGCATCAGCAGCTCTTTAAGTAGTATCAACATTAAAGTAGCCACACAGATCTGCAAAAACAAACATTTGAATAGCAATAAATCTTTATTGTAGTGACTTCCAGGGGCCTTCGGAGTCCACCTCTTCCAACCCTCCAGAACAAAAATGGGAACAACGTGGAAGCAGTAAAATTCTCATATTCTATACTATAATAATAGCCCCAAAACAATCTGTCCACCCACTGGCTGTCTCACAAATCCCCAAGCAAGTGCACCCAACTTAAATCCCCCCAAAGGACATCAGTGAGAGCTCTCTTTTTGTTGCAATGGTTGCCTCACTGGGGATGCAGTTTCTGTTAGCAGGGTAGGTGGCTTGGGGCCATGCTTCACACTGTTGCAGACACAAGAGAAGTGTTGCAAAATTCAGATTGTTGCTGAAGAGTTAAACTTTTAACTTGAAGAGAAAGAGCCCCTATTTGGAATCAACTTAAATATGTGGCCAGATGGCTGCCACAGGTCTTCTGTTTGGGCCTATCAAATTGTCCTAGTCCCATCTGGGGCTTTTCACTCTGTCCTAGGCACAATCATAAATTTCCCAGTTGCTTGGCCCTAACCCCAATAGTTACTCAAGGTTTTGAAACTTCACAGATACCACTGGTTTCTTAGAGTTAAGCAGCCATGACAGCTGGATGGGCTCCTCACTGGAAAGCAAGCTTTCCTGGGGTCTTCTGGTCTTCTCTAACCATTCTCAGTCAGTCTTGTTGCTGTAGGTGTTGGGGTTTTGGGACACTGAAGAAGGCAGAAGTCTCAATTTTTCAAATGATCCTCAATGGAGCTCATCTCCCAGAGAGGAAAATCACTGTTAGGACAGGAGACTCCTCAAATCCCCTCCTTGCATTAAATTTGTCAGTGCTGGTTAAAACTATTTTTCTGCTACAAACAGTTCTTCTACTAGGTACCAGTTTTTTTTTCTTTTGCTTGCCAGGCCTACAGTTCCTGGTAGGCAGTGGCTCACTGGCACATAGCTTCCCTTACTTTCACACTGGCAAACTCCTGAATCTCGATGATAACCCCTTTCTACATGGGCTGAAATTCACCTTATTGGTCAGTCATTTTCTTGGAATTGTCCCAGTTATGCTGGGCTTGGATGCAGACTGAGGAACCAAGAAGGCTGTTGATTGGCTGAAATTCACAGGCTGTGTCAGATGTCACCTCTGACCTGCCCGCAGTATTCTTCGCAGGGACAGAGGGCTTGGAAGCTACATGGCCTCTGCCATATTTGTTTACATCTAATGCATGTTCTGTTGCAAAATGCTGCTGTTTTTAATCATAGCCACATGGGCTGTTTCAACATGTCATGGCCCTGGAGCCAGTAGTGTGTTCATTTATTTGGGCAGCTTGCCCGTTTGTGAGTTAGGGAGCGGGGAAGAGAGATGCATTTGATCTCCTCTCCCAACTGCTGGGAGTGGCACATGCATGACTTTGCTGCTTGTCCAGGTCCCACTTACAATCTTGGTGCAAGGAACACAATGTTACAGCACTTGATTGGGCTGTTGTTTTTGGTCCCATACCTACCTTTCTTGGAGCTGGTGTTCTTTGTTGCCATGAGCAGACAGCCATTTCCTGTTTTGGAACTCCAGCTCTGTTTTTCAGCATGCTGTGCATGTGCAGCTACAATGGTGGCTCTGCCACAGGTCCTTTTCATTCTCTATCCCCGCAATCTGTCCTGGGTGTGGCGAACAATTGCAGCTGCTGCATGCTGCTGACATATCATCCTTCATCCCAGTCTTGACCCCAATGTTAGTTCAAGGGCCGGGATCATGAGACCTCGCAAGCAGCTCCAGCCATGAAGAAGGAGCCCAGGCTTGACTTCTGCCTGGGGCTCCTGGACCAGAAGTTGCCCTGCCAGTCCTCCTCCTACAGCAGTCTAGACATTGTAGAACTGCAGGGTGAAGATGGACCTGAAGGGTTGGTGGAGGCAGAGTACTGGGACTTATGATCACACAGGGACTGCAAGCTCCCAAAATGGGAGGGCTAACATTATATTAGTGGAAAAGTGTATGGGCACAGCAGTTGCCGGGGAAAGTAATGTGGCAGCCAGGACAGTGTGAGTTGCTGGCTGCAGAGCCATGGGAGGGATCAATGAACAAAGAGGAGTAATATTAGAGACCAGAGCAAGGTCAAGAGATCTATAGGGAGAGGAAGATCATTTCAGAGACTAGGAAAATAGACAAACAAGGAGGATGGTCTATAAGGGGGGGTTGCAACAAGGGACATGGAAATAGCAAGCACTGGTGAGTGAAGGCAGCATAATGATGGAATGGAGGGGGTAAGGATAGAGGAGAGGTATTAGAGGATGATGCTGAGCTAATATTTAGTGATGAAAAGGTATCAATGGAAGAGGCACTGGTTTTTAAAGGAGGGGGTGAAAGTGGTTAAGATAAAGCAATTAGAGATTGGTAAGAGTGGGGTATTTAGACTGAAATAACAAAAGGAATGGAAGAAAAAAGCTCACTCTGACCAGGGTAAGGAAAAGGCAACATTTATTTTTTCAGCGCCAAATCACGGGGGCTTTGGGCACCTTACAGATTAAAACAGAGTTCAGAGGATAGAAAAACAGATATAAATATATAACTAGAGCTAAAACTAAGTCAGTATAATAAAATAGCAGACAGAGTGCAAAACAGCATTATGGAATATGTCATATAGAATGTTCACAGCTTTATATCCAGGAATGCTAAGGTGACTAAATAGGTTTTAAGGCAGCATTTGAACACCTCAGCTGAAGGGGCCTCCCTGACAATTGTTGGTAATGAATTCCACAGGATGGGAATGGAAATGAGGATGTTGCCAATTATGGAGCCCTTAGGGACACCAGACATGACAGAATCCCTGACCGGGAACAATTGGTGCTGGTCAGAAAGGTAGGAGTTGAACCACCTGACCACCATGTTTGACAGCCAACACCCCCTACCCCCTTAGCTAATCCAGTATGAGAGGATAGGTTACTGTAACAAATGCCTTATCCAAATGGCTGCTGTGGTTTAGACTTTGTCCATACCTTCCAGAATGTAGTCAAAGGCCAGAAGGAGGGAGAAGAGCATGGTGTGATGTTTGCAGAGATCAGACTGGAATGGTGAGTGGAAGGAAGAGGAGTTAAGGAATGAGGTGAGTATAGAGTGGACAAGTTTTACCTACACATTAATCAAGGCAGTGAGGTGGGGGATTGGATGGTAATTCCCAGTGTAAGAAGAAGCTCACCCTTTTGAGGGGGAGGACTTTAGCTTGCTTCTGAACCTAAGGGATAATCACAAGCTGAAAGGAGAGGTTGAGGAGGGAGACAATATCGACAGCAATATCAAAAGCAGAGAGGCAGAATAGTTTTTTATACGTACTGTCTGGCTGTGCCCTTTAGATGAATTGATGAAGTGCAGAGAAGAGAGGATAGCTCCTGCAGAGATAAGTAGAAAAGTTAAAAAGTAGAAGGGGGCAATCTGAGGGAAGAGAACAGCTCTTGAGATGGGGAGGGAGACTGGAAAGGGTATGAGAAAAAGCATCAGTAACCTATGGAGAGTCAGAGATGGAAGAGCTTCCCAACTTGAGAACACTGGTTGGAATACTTGGGTTGGATTATTTAAAAGTTACTGGATCACCTTCCAGAGGCTACAGTATCAGGAAAGTTCAGATTGTTTTACTGGTTGGTAGAGAAGTATTCTGATGTGTCCTCCCTGCTGTCCTTAGTGCTGGTACTATATTGCAGAGCTGTTTGTACCTTATCAAGTCCTTAAGAGATCCTGAATATTTTAGAGAAGCCAAGTCAAGTTTCTAGCTTGGAATAAGTCAATTAGCTCTGCAGACATCCAGGGAATGTGGGCTCTATCATGGGGTGAGTAGTCTAATGTAATTAATTAAGTGTAGGAATCGGGTCTTTGAGATGTCTCTGATAGTTACATGGTTAGAATTGAGCAAGTAGCTATTATTTTTTTTATTTATAGTTTTCATGCTCACGCCCCTTTCATCTTCTCAGCTCACCATCTGGGACGTGGTGGGGTGGAGCACTAATCCTGGCTCAGTCCTTGGCCCCCATCCTGCCTTGGATTATCCCTCAGGCAGGAAGAGGGGAGGGGGACTTCACCCACTTGTGCTACGTGTCGGGCCTTCGACCGACCAGGTCCACACCTTCCACTACCAGTCCCATAGTCAAGTGAGCTGCAGGGTCATTTTCCGTTTTCCTCCCAGTACCCCTAATGACATAGGCAGTCAAAGGATGCCTCTCCGGACCTCAGCCAATGTTCTCCCCTCTCATGTGGTGCACTGCTGTACCTCCACCCGTGTGTACCCAGGTGGTGGCATTGCAGCAGAAGAGGCATACCTCCCTCCCTAGAGAAGGAGAGCATCCCTAGGGTGCTCAATCCTCCTCCCCCGGGCTGATTCTCCAGCTCCACAGGCTCATTCCTGAAAGCAGGTCACCAGCGTCACAAGTAGTAGTGCTACTGCTGTGCTGAGGGCTGGCCACAAGTAGCTAATAAAATGAAAAAGATCAACATTTTTAAGCTGGGGACTAGACAAGTTTCTGAAATGGATTTGAATGAGGTTCCTGATGTGATGGAAAGTTTTGTACGAACATACAAAATTTGCCAGCAGATAAAGGCCTAGAGGTCTATCAAGTCTGCTCGAATGCGCAGCTAGCACCCCTTATTCTGCAGCTGCCCCTCCCTTCCACCCTTCCCCTTCATTAACCCTCCCCCTTGTCCTGTCCCATCCCCTTTTGAAGCAGTCCACTGTTCTACTGGATACCACTTCTGCAGGTAACGCATTCCACCCAGCCACCACCCTCTCTGTAAAAAAGTGTCTCCTCATCTCCCTCCTGAACCTTCCTCCCTCCAGTCTCATATCATGGCCTCTGGTGGCCCTTCCCTCCCTTACTTTGAACAGCCCCTCTGTACCCATCTAGTTTATTTCTTTCATGTATTTAAAGGTTTCAATCATGTCACCCCTGTCCCTCCTCTCCTCCAGTGAGTACATGTTCAACTCCTTCAACCTTCTCTCATATGATAAGTCCCCCAGCCCTTTGATCCTCTTTGTCCCTGCACTGCACCCTCTCCAGTAACTTAATGTCCCTCTTCAGATATGGGCGCCAGTACTGCATGCAGTACTCCAGGTGTGGTCTAACTAATGACCTATACAGTGGCAGAATCACCTCCTCCCTCCTCGAGGATATACCCCTTGCAATACAACCCAGCATTTTGTTGGCCTTTGCAGCTGCCTTCCTACATTGTGCCGAGTTGTTCATTGACTCTGTAATGAGCACACCCAGATCCTTCTCCTCCTCTGTCTGGGCTAGCTGCATTACCCCAGCTGGTAACTCCTTGGGTTCTTCATCCCAAAATGCAGCACCTTGCACTTTTTGGCATTAAACCCCAGTTGCCAGGTGCCTGACCAGGTTTCAAGCTTTGCCAGATCATCCTGCAACCCCTGCCATCCCCCTAGGTCATCCACCCCGCGTCTACCTTGGTATCATCAGCAAACAGACTGATCTTGCTCTTGATGTCCCATGATATGTCTGCAATGAATATCCCAAACAACACTGGTCCCAACACAGAGCCCTGTGGAACACAGCTCATCACTTCCCTTCGGTGTGAGAGCTCCCCACCCACCACCACCCTCTGTTGCCTTCCCTGAAGCCAGTTTCCTACCCATCTCACCAGCTTTGCACCCGCCCCTGTGCCTACTAACTTCCTTCCCAGCCTTCCATGCGGCACCGAGTCGAATGCCTTACTGAAGTCCCATACATGTGATATCTCCCTCTTTTCGCAGGAGACTCCTGGTTTTTTGACTTAACTCCCTTCTTCCCTCCCGGGAAACAAAATCTCCTGCTTAAGTAAAATTCTGTACAAAATATACATTCATGTTATTTTTGGCAGATAAAGATACATTAATAGCAAATTAGTGATGAATAATGTATCTGATAACTTTGTATAACTAGTTGTTGATACTTTTTAGTGCTTATTCTTGACAAAATAAGGTATATTAAATGTTTTTAAATGCTTTTTTTCTTATTTTTTGATGTCATTTAAGGACAAACTCATGATGTTACGGCATCTCCCTACTAGCAGGCCAATCTCCCTACTAATTTGACTCAAATCTCCCTCTTAAGCAAGCTGGATATATCACATGTATGAAGTCCAGATACAGGACATCCACTGCACAGCCCCTGTCCAGTTGTCTAGTTACCTAGTTATAGAACTCCACCAGGTTGGTTTGGCAGGATCTGCCATGTATGAAGCCATGCTGTCTGCTGTCCTGCAGTCCTTTGGCCTCTAGGAGGGCCACCAGCCTCTCCTTCAGGATAGTCTCCATTAGCTTACCCACGATGGATGTGAGGCTCAGTGGTCTGTAGTTTCCCAGTTCATCCTTGGGGCCACTCTTGTGGAGGGGCACCACATGAGCCATCCTCCAGTCCTGAGGTACACACCCCAAATGTAGTGAGGCATTAAATAGGTCTGCCAAAGGTCCTGCAAGGACCTCTGCCAGCTCCTTCAGTACCCTGTGGTGGATGCCATTTGGGCCTGGCACCTTGTCCACCCTCAGTGCCCTCAAACCCTCTCGAACTCTGCCCTCCATGATTTCCCCATCTGTCACCCCTTCCCCCATTTCTGCCATTTCTCCCACCTTGGGTGTCACCCCCCTCTTCTCTTTAGTAAATACTGAGCAGAAGTACTCATTTAGTGCTTCTGCCTTATCGCTCCCTGCTTCCACCCAACCCCCCTCCTTCCTAATCCTTACTATGTGGTCCTTACAGCTCCTTTTCTCCCTGATGTACTTAAAGAAGTCCTTCTCCCCCTTCTTAATGCCTTGTGCCAGCCTGAGTTCCATAGATGCTTTGGCTCCCCTTACTGCCCTTGTCACCTCCTTCGATTCTGTCAAGTATTCCTCCCTGTCCTCCCCCCTTCCTGTTTTCTTGTACTTCCTAAAGGCAGCTCTTTTCCTCCTTACCTTTTCCATGACCTCCTTGCTCAACCAGCTCGGTTTCTTAGCCCTAGCCTTCTTGCTCTGGGCTTTGCAGCAAGTTTTGGTTGCCTCCACTATCCCCAGCTTTATGAACTCCTACCTCTGGTTAGTGTCCATACTAGATTGAATTCTGGCCAGATACCCTTTTACCACTTACCCCATCCTCCCAAAGTTGGCCCTCCTGAAGTCCAGCACTCTTGTGCCAGATTCCACTCCTTCCTTACCATATCCAATGTGAGCCATACTGAGTGGTGGTCACTCCCTGACAGCGGTTCCTCCACTGTAAGTTCTCTCACAAAGTTCCCATTTGCCAGCACAAGGTCAAGGGTATTCCCTAACCTGGTTGGTTCACTGACCATTTGCAGCAGGAAGCTGTCCTGGAAGGCATCCAGCAGCACCTGCTCCCTTCTGTTCCTGGTTGTTGGGGTATTCCAGTCCACTCTTGGCATGTTGAAATCCCCACAATCACCACACACTATCACTGCAGGTCCTCCTGATCTGTCCTGCTAGTTCCTGTCTAACTCCTCCGTCTGAGATGGTGGCCTGTACACCACTCCCATTCTAAGAATCCTATTCTTGGAATCCTGGATTTGCATCCAAAGTGACTCCATACTACCCTCCTCCCCTTCCTCCCTTACACACTTCAGTCCTTCCTTCACATATAGTGCCACCCCCCTCCTTTCCCAATCACCCTGTCCCTACGAAACCTGTCCCTGGTACAGACAGGTCCCAGTCAGTGTATTGGGTGGCCCATGTTTCTGTGATGGCTGCAATGTCCACCTCTCCCTCTGCCATGAGAACCTGTAACTCTGCAGTTTTCCTCCCAAGGCTCCTAGCATTAAGGGTAACCACCTTCCACCCTTTTCGCCCCCTCCCATCCTGCCCCCCTTTCCTAGTATCACCAATAGTACTTGCCATGTGTCCTTTGTCACTGTTATGGGGGGGTAAGCTCATATGGTTTCCCAACCTGTGGTCTCTGCATATCTCTTTCCCAATTGCCACCCCCACTCCTAGTTTAAATTCCTAACTTCCTCTATGTACTCCTCCATCCTCTGTTTCAACACTTTCTTTCCCTCCTCAATCAAGTGTAGTCTGTCCTTGGCATAGAGACTACTGTCCTTCCAGGTCCCTCCCCAACCCCCAACAACCCATACTCTTTAGCACAACACCAGGTTCTTAGCCATCTCTTAAATTCCTCTATTCTCAGCTTTCTTGTTGTACTTGCCTTTGGCACTGGAAGTATCTCTGAAAAAGTTACTGATCTTCCTGCCCCCTCACATAATTGTGCTAGTTCTTCAAACCTCCTCTGGACTATATCTACTCTCTTGTCAGCCAGTTCATTTGTCCCAAGATGTATAATTAAATGAGGCTTGTCCCTACCCCTTCTAGTATATTTCAGAACAGATTGTCCCACCCTTTCCACTGTCATTCCTGGCATGGCCTCCACCCAAATGTGACTATGCCTCTCCCCCTTGCTACCCCGCCTGACTCCTCTTAGTATTGCGTCCCCAAGCACTAAGATTCCACCCCTCTTACTCCCTGCTTGCTTCCATTCATCTCCCTCCCTCCCTCTCTCATTTCCAGCTCCTCTTCTTCTTCCTGCACCTTATTTCCCCCTTTTACCCATGTTTCAATTCTCCCAGCAGAATTTTCCCCCGCTCCAGTTTGGTCCAGGCATTTATGAATTACTCCTCTAATTTTATCATTTCCCTCCTCCACCTTCTTCCTCTCTAGCAGTGCAAAAGTATTTTCTGAAGACCCTTCACAAGTGCCCGCTCCCTTTCTCTTTATAGTAACCTGTTCTCTTCTTTCCATTCTATGACTTTTGCCACTTCTTCACCTCCCCTCACAAGTCCCTGTCTCCTCCTTCCATTTGTCTTTTGTCTCCTGACCTGGTTTTCCCGGCAATCGTTCTTCCTGGCCTGGGCCCCTTTGTCTCTGCTTCCCTTCTTCTGACCCTCTCCTCACCACTGTTGGCTTAAATCACCCTCCCTCATCTCCCTTCTTCCTCCCTCCAGTATTGGGCTAAACCCACCCCCAATCTGCCTTGCCTGTCTTAGTTCCTCCTGCAGACCCTCAATCTCCTTTCTAAATTTTCTTGTGGTTGCACACTAAACATCTTCCACACTCAGGCAATTTTAGAAAGATTGGTGCACCGCAGTTGTTGCAGCCTACCACCTACCCATTGCTGTCGTTGCCCACCAATGACCCCCACCCTTCCAGATGCAGGATACCAAACACTCCCCCAAGCCTCCCTCTCCCCTCTATCAGTGCAAAACATTCTTTTCTTTATTTCCCTTACCTCCTTTGTTGTACACATTTAGATATATTGAGCAACTGCTTTTTATATTCCTATCCTTCCCATCCACACTCAAAAAGAGACTTTAAGTAGCCATTGCACAACCTTCTTCAAACTCCTACTCCTCCTTTCCCCAATGCAATATCAATGTGAAGTAGTAATAATGAAAGCTCCTAGATTTGCATTTACTTCCCTTCCACTGAGATAGCAGTCACCTCTTGAATTGCTGCTGTTCCTTTCCTGGATGTCTACTTCTGCTACAACAGGTGCATATCCTTTGCCCATTTGAGGAAGTGATGTCAGAACCCTGGTATAAAAAAATCATGGACCAGGGGTGAGTGGGAGTGAGGGTTTGGAAGGTGGATGAGCCCAAGTCTTCCAGAAACAATCAGCTAGCTGAGGCCTCTGGTCAGACCATTAGCACCCTCCCCCCACTCTGCACTAAAACTTTGCAGCTAGTGAAGCCAGCAACAATGAATCACAATTCTACTCAAAGCCCCCCAAATAGGTTTGCTACCCAAAGAAACAGGACTCCAATTCAAACAGCTTCACCAACAACACATCAAAATAGGCATGGAGTTAGAAGATATAGGTCTCCAATTCAAAGAAACAGACCCAGTTAAATCACACCAATTATATTTTAAAACAGAAGAAATAGGCCTCTACAAATGCAGCCTGCCACACAGTGAATCATCAAACAAATGAGCCCACTTATAGCTACCCAAACAGGTTTCAAAATTTCAACAGCCCCAAACAATACCCTGCTAGACCCTTAGTAGTAAGAAAGGAAATAAATAACCTTCTACCAAGTAGAATCCACAAGAAACAATGTAAAAACAATAAGAAGAAGCTACTGTATGGTAGGTCTGATCCTGTCCCCCTTCTAGTTCCTCCTGACAAGCCAAAGCACTGATACCACACCTGATTCAGCTCTGCCTCCCTAACTGAGTGAGACCTGGCCAGACCATTAGCACCCTTCACCCACTCTGCACTAAAACTTTGCAGCTAGTGAAGCCAGCAACAATGAATCACAATTCTACTCAAAGCCCCCAAAATAGGTTTGCTTCCCAAAGAAACAGGACTCCAATTCAAACAGCTTCACCAACAACACGTCAAAATAGACGTGGAATTAGAAGATATAGGTCTCCAATTCAAAGAAACAGACCCAGTTAAATCACACCAATTATATTTTAAAACAGAAGAAATAGACCTCTACAAATGCAGCCTGCCACACAGTAATTCATCAAACAAATGAGCCCACTTATAGCTACCAAAACAGGTTTCAAAATTCCAACAGCCCCAAACAATACCCTGCTAGCCCTTTAGTAGTAAGAAAGGAAAAAAATAACCTTCTACCAAGTAGAATCCACAAGAAAAAATGTAAAAAACAACAAGAAGAAGCTACTGTACTGTAGATCTGATCCTGTCCCCCTTCTAGTTCCTTCTGAGAAGCCAAAGCACTGACACCACACCTGATTCAGCTCTGCCTCCCTAACTTGTCTGCAATATCTTTAACTAGTTAATGAGCCATCAAGTGTGTGATATATAAAAGTGTTATGTCAGTTGCCAAGACGTCAGACTCATCAAGAATTAAATGTCCTTGACATGCACTGTTTGTTAACTTTGTGAAGGATCTGCTTTTATTGGATCATAGAACAGGAGAGACCTCATTTGGATCCAAAGTAGTTTGGTTCATTAAAGGGTTCATCCAGAATTTTAGCAATAATTCACTTCATTAAATTCAGTCCTGGGTCTTGGGACAAGGGTTTGGCTTTTAAGGGTAGCACTGATCAATTATAAGAAGCATTCAATCTGACTGACCACCATATCCTATTGAGCAAATAGACATTATTAAAAAATAAGAAGTAGGTTTAAATCCAACCACAGAAAGTCCTTCTTCACTGAGTGAGTAGTGGGGCCTTGGAATAGTCTGCCCACAGCAGTAGTGGAGTCTATGACAGTCACTGCTTTCAAGCTAGCTTGGGATAAGCACTGCAGTAATCTAAGAAAATAGCAAGGAGAGGAGGTAGACAAATGGGTTAGACTAAATGGATCTCGTGGTCCCATTCTGCCATCACATTCTTATGTTCTTATACTTAATATTCAGGCAGTGCATTGTACATGGATAAAGGGCATTTGTTCAAGAGGAAACATGATGTGGTAATAGGGGAGGCTATCTTTAAAAGGGCAAGGGTTAATGGTGGTGTTCTGCAGGACACCAAGCTGTCTCCTTTACCATTCCAGGTAGTGATGAACACTTTGTCTACTAAGACACAGTATATCAAATTTATTGACACACAACATTGATTACATCCTTCTATGTGCCTGTCAAAAGTTTGTTACAAAAAAGACCTGGTCTTCATTAGAACTTGGCCTAAATTAAACCAAATACAAATTAATCAACCCAAGATGAGGAAATTCTGTTCATTTTATCAAGTGATTATTTGCTGTATTTTTATAAGACAGTTATTCAACCAGTGTGTGAATACGGATACCAGGTGTGGCATGGTGACTTATCTTACACTAATGTTAAAAGTCTGGAGAATCTTCAAAAATGTGCATGCAATCTTATTTTTGAGTACAGAGCTAAATATAAAGATTATTGTTAAGGCAACTTAGCTACAACTTTCATCCTGAACAGAGGCAGCTTGTTGGGTACTAGAGGACTTAGGCGCACTGAAGGTGGATAAGTCTATAGACCTGGTTGGCTACATGTCCAGGTCCTAGTGAAGCCACTGACTTAGCTCTTCAACTGCTCCCTGGATTCAGATACAGTACCCAGGGACTGGATGACAGTGAGTATAGTTCCCCTGCGGGTGATGAGGGTAGTGAACAAGGGGCAGGAGGTAACTATGCTGTACCTTGACTACAGTAAAGTTTTCAACCCTATCTCACATGGACAGTTGGTAAAAAAAAGAAGATGCATAACCTCTCGATGGGAGAAGTTCACAAGATGGGTGGAAAACTGGATGAGTGGCAAAACTCAGGGGGTAGTAATTAATGAGAGCTTATTGGGGGACAGGGTGGTCACTAATGATGTGCCCCAAGGATCAGTCCTGTAACTGGTTTTCTTCAATCTCTTCATCTGTGATACTGGAGTAGGGATACAGGGCAAGGAATGCCTCTTCACAGATGATACTAAGATCTATGGGCAGATGGATAGTTAGGAGGGGGGCAGAACTATACAAGTGGATTTGGATAGATTGGAGCAGTATTCAAAATACTGAAGTTGAAATATAATGAATGAAGTACAAGGTAATGCACAGTGGGACACAGAAATCTGAAAATTGAGTACAGACTGGGGAAGGTTGTAGTAAAAAGCACAAAAGAGGAGTGGAACTTGGGGTTAATAATTTCAGACAATCTAAAAACAACAATTCCATGCAATGGAGCAGCGGGAAAGGCAAATACGATGCTGAGGTGCATAGGAAGGGGGATAAGTAGCTAGAGAAGTGATGATTCGACCACTGTATAGATTATCAGTTTGTCTTCACCTCAAATACTGTAAGCACTTTTGGATGAAGCATTTGAGGAAGGACACAGTGAGAACTGAGACAGTGCAGAGGAGGGTAACCACGGTGATCCAAGGACAGCAGGGAAGGACTTATGAGGAGAGATTGAAAGACCTCATATGTACAGTGGACATGAGACGGGAGGGAGGAGACAGGATTGAGACATATGGATACCTCTTGGAAGTAAACAAGATGGAAAGTTGGAAATTGTTCAAACTGAATGGGAACACATACACCAAGGGTAACTTCATGAAATGGGGGCACATTTAAATGTAATACCTGAAAGTATTTTTCAAACAAAATGAAGTCTTGCTATATTATGACATATGCAGTTTGACCCAGCCTTCGAACTGCTCCGGAGGTGAAAGAGTTAACTTTCCATGCCAGGCATGGAATCTTGAGCGCGAGCTCGGTTGAGAACTCTGTCTGTTGTTCTTCAAACTCAAACTGTCAGATTCTTTACTCCGCCTCACTGAACAGTCGCTCCGGAGATTTCTCCTGCTGCTTGGTTCATTTTCTCAGTTAAAAAGTGTAATTTCTCATTTTTTTAAACCGCATTTTGTCTATATTTAACCGCAACCGGTCGGTTCAAGCTCTGTCTGTGGTATCGTAAATAATAGATAGGTTTTACATTATTTCTGTGTGGAACTTGTAAACGATATTATCGGTTCGGTTTGAACCGATCAGGTTGTTGTTAAACTTTATTAAATTGCATTTAGAGTGCAGTTCCCGGTTCTTATCGGTTCTAAAAAAAACGGATTTCATTATGGTTTTTTCCACGACCCGTGACATGGTTGGGAACCGATAAAGTGTCTTGCTTGGCGGATTGCCATAAGCGGGCAAGTTTTGGTTAGGCTGGCACTATGTCTGAAAACCCCAAAAGAAAAACCGGGCCCACTGGGTTTCAACACTGTAGTGTCTGTGGGGAAGCCTTTGCCAAGGCTGACCCACACACCACATGTGTTTATTGTCTGGGGTTTGACCACCTCAGTGCAGACTGCCAGATTTGCAAGAATTTCCCTGCAGCTACCCTGGATAAGAGAGTTGGTAGGCTCAGGGAACGAGAGGCCAAAAAGTCCACTGACCCGGATGGCCAGCCCGGTTCGGTGCCAACCGAACCGGAGGAGAGTGCCCTCTGACCAGGGCGAGACTTCCTCAGGCAAACGGAGGGCTGACTCGGAGGAGTCAGTCCCAGCAAAGAGGACTAGAAAATCAGCAGGTGTGGAGCCAAAATTTCCTTCTCCAACCACTGCAGAGATAGCCAAAGTGATCAAAATTGTCCAGTCACTTTCCCCGGTTCCGACCGAACCGGCACCATCAGGTAAGCGGTCGGTTCGGTCGGTGCCACTGGTTCAAGAATATGATATAGAGGAATTTTATGAACCGGAGGAGTTGGAGGAAGATTATGAAGAGAGTGAATGTGATTTTGAAAGTCTGGATGTGCCCATTGAACCATACATCTCCCCAGACAGACCTTCAGGAGTGTCTTCCCCTAGGCTTTCTGAGTCCCCTTCTCATTTTATGTTTTATAAGAAAGTGGCTGAAACCCTCCAGCTCCCTTTAGAAGAAGCTGTGGATGAACAGGAGGAGCCTGACTATGTAGAAATGATGGATATCCCAGAGTCTAGGAGGTTGTCTATTCCTTTACATAAATCTTCTAGGAAACAGACAATAACAATTTTAAAAGTTCCTCACACTATACCTCCTGTGGATAAAAAAATGGACAAGAGGTACACATTGTCAGGCCCTGATACGGAGTTCCTTTTACAACAATGCAGCCATGTTGGGGTAATGCAGGCTGCAGTCTGTGATAAGGCAAATATTCCCTTGGCTTCACACCCCCCTGACAAGGACTCCAGGAGGATTGATGCCATGGCAAAGAAACAGTACATGGCAGCATCCTTGGGACTCAGACAGGCAAATTATATGGCCTATGTGGCAAGATACCAGAAATCCAGATGGGATACTGTTATGGCCCTGGCGAAACAGGTCCCTGGCCAGCTTGCCAAGGAGCTGGAGCAGGTGGCTGCTGATGGTATTGAGGCATCCAAGGTGCAATTCCATGCTGCAGTGGACTCTAATGATGTATTTTCAAGAGTCATGGCTACATCTGTGGCTTTTCCAGAATGGCTTGCTTAGGTGTACTAGCCTGTCACAGGATACCCAGGCTAAGGCCATGGATTTTCCTGTTGTGGGTAACTCTCTGTTTGGGGAGCAGACAGAGAATTACATGAAGAAAATGGATGAGTATAGGACCACTTACAGGAGTGCACAGGCCAAGGAAAGGCAGGCCACTCCTCAGAGGCAGCTTTCCAGGAGCAGGGGCAGGCCTTTTCACAGACCTTTTTACCAAGCCCAGGCCTCCTCTTCAGCCTATGCCCAGAGGGGGTTCTTCAGAGGGAGAGGCAGATGGGGTATGAGCAGGCCTGCTCACCCCTCAGTCTAAGCCCCTGCCAAACAGGCACCCTGATGGGAGGCCAGAGCAGTTCTCCATTACCTGTGGGGGCAGGCTGGCTTACTTCATCCAGGACTGGGAGTCTTTAACATCAGACAAGTGGGTCCTGGAAGTAGTAAGCCAGGGACTGGTTCTCAGCTTCAAAAAATTTCCAAAGATGAGAACCAGGTCCTTTCCACCTGCAAATCCATCAGAGGCTCTCACTCTGGAAACAGAAGTCTCTACCCTCCTGGCTCTCAGAGCTGTAGAAAGGGTACCTCCCCTACACCAGGGCAAAGGACTGTACTCCAAGTACTTCCTTACCCCAAAAAAGACAGGAGAATGGTGGCCCATCCTGGATCTCAGATACCTAAACAAGCACCTTTTAAAACCAAAATTCAAAATGGTGACTCTGGGAATTATTTTACCCTCTCTAAGGCCAGGGGACTGGCTAGTGTCCCTGGACCTCAAGGATGCCTACTTCCATGTTCTCATCAGAAGCTCCCAACGAAAGTACCTCAGATTCGAACTGCCCTTAGGCCATTACCAGTTCAGAGCAATGCCCTTAGGCCTCACCTCTGCCCCAAGGATATTCACAAAATGCCTGGCAGTAGCAGTTGCTCATTTAAGAAGACAAAAGATTGCCATCTTTCCTTACCTGGATGACTGGCTCATAGTGGGCCAGTCTCCAGACCAAGTCAAATTACACCTTCAGGTTACCCACCAGCTGCTTACATCTCTAGGTTTCCTTCTCAATCTCCCAAAGTCAGTTCTAGAGCCTGTTCAACTACTCACCTTCTTAGGCGCAGAACTGGACACAAAGCAGGCCAGAGCTTTCCTCCCTCATGAAAGAGCAAAGACCTTGGTGGCTCTGGCCTCCTCCTTCACTCTGCAGGTCTCTCGACCACCAAGGCATTTTCTGCAGCTCCTAGGGCACATGGCTGCCTCCACAGCAGTAGTGCAGAGAGCAAGATTTCAGATGAGGGACATTCAGTTCCATTTGAGAGCCTTCTGGTCTCAAAGGAGAGATCCTCTAACCAATTGATCCCAGTAACTCGAACCCTGATCCAGGCCCTACAGCGGTGGCAGGATCAGAGCAATCTGAGACAAGGGGTTCCTTTCATCCCTCAATCTCAATCCTTGACCCTTACTACAGAGGTGTCCCTCTTGGGGTGGGGAGCTCACATGGGCAACCTCACCACCCAGGGATTGTGGTCCCCTCAGGAGTCTCTGCTCCACATCAATCTGTTGGAACTCAGAGCAGTTTTTCTAGCACTTCAGTTTTTTTCTGCATCTGTTCAGAACAAAGTGGTACAGGTCAAAACAGACAACACCACTACAATGTGGTACATCAACAAGCAAGGGGGCACTCGGTCTTCGGCCTTGTGCACCGAGGCAATGAAGTTGTGGTCTCTGGCTTATTCCCTGAACACTTCCCTCATGGCAGTTCACCTCCCAGGCAAGGACAATGTCCTGGCAGATGCTCTCAGCAGGATTTCCCAGGGCCATCACGAATGGGCTCTGGATCCCCTAGTACTGGAGGTAGTATTTGCCAGGTGGGGCACCCCCTCAGATAGATCTTTTTGCAGCCCCAGACAATCACCAACTTCCGCAATTTTGCTGCAGGCCCCCAGTGTTGGGCTCAGTCCCTCTAGATGCCTTTCTTCTCAACTGGGAAGGGAAGTTTCTCTATGCCTTCCCCCCCTTCCCTCTCTTGTTCAAGGTGCTAGTCAAAATCAGATCTCAACCTTGCAAGATGATTCTGATTGCTTCAGATTGGGCCAGACAGCCCTGGTATCCACTCCTTCTGTCCTTAGCAGTCCAGCTTCCTCTGTGTCTTCCCAGGAATCACAATCTGTTAACCTGTGCCCAGGGGGAGAGTTTGGTACCCGAATCTCAAATCCCTCAACCTCAAGGCCTGGCTCTTGAAGAGTTAGAGTTTGCTGACCTACACCTTTCTCAAGGTGTACTCAATATCTTGAAAGCTTCTAGAAAGCCTTCCACCAGGGCTACTTATAATTCTAAATGGAACAGGTTTTCCATATGATGCTCTGGAAAGCATATTTCCCCAGAATCTGCTGATTTGCCCACAGTCCTGGATTGGCCCCCTCCTGGTTCAACACACTGCCCCCCTCCATCTCTGAAGCTCCAACTATATCGTGCTTCAAAACTTCCTTACGTAACCACCTTATTAACACCCGATGCTGTAACTGCCACTAGTCAAAGCCGTACTAATACTTTATGACAAAGCTTATTACTAAGCTGCTAAGGACGACATAACTCTGGTATTGTTTGCATCCATCCTACCTGTACCAGTTTGTTTGTATCTATGTCTTAATTTTACTGTTATACTTATGTGTTGTACTGCTATACTGTGTATTTTCGTTTGTCTTACTGTGACAAGGTACCTTTGTAAATGAGCCTATGGCTCAAAGGTTTTCCAAACTGCTGTTTAAATAAAATAAAAAAATAAATAAAATATGGTCCACTTAAATACTTTGGGGCTGAGGCCAGCTACCCTGAAAGTGCACTTGGCAGCTGTCTCTGCTTTTATATCAGCAGGAAAGCCCTCTTCTCTTTCTGCTCACCCTGTATTCTCCAAGTTTTTCAAGGGATTGCTTCATACCAACCCTCCATTCAGGGACCCTGCTCCCACCTGGGACCTTAATGTTTGCATTGCTCAGCTTATGCAACCCCCCTTTGAGCCTTCGTCTTCAGCAGAGCTTAAGTACCTGACTTGGAAAACTGTGTTTCTGGTAGCCATCACTTCTGCCAGATGCATAAGTGAGTTACAAGCTTTGTCAGTGGAGTCTGATTTTATCTCCTTTCACAGAGATAAGGTGGTCCTCAGGACTAACAGGAAGTTCTTGCCTAAGGTGGTTTCAGATTTCCACCTTAATCAATCTATATCTCTTCCAGTTTACTTCACTGACCATTCCTCCTCTGGCGAGAGGAGGCTGCACAGCTTAGATGTGAAGAGGGCCTTAGTTACTACATAGGCGTACCAAGGGTCCATGTTTGACTCCTCCAACTATTCCTCACTTATGGTGAGGTTGGTAAAGGGAAACCTGCCACTAAAAGATCCATTGCCAGGTGGATTGTCTCTTGTATCCAATTTTGTTATCAAAAACTGGGTAAGGTTCCCCCTTCAGGCCTGAGGGCTCACTCTACCAGAGGTACAGCTGCATCCCTGGCTGCAGCCAGGGACATCCCTATCATAGAGATATGTCAAGCAGCTACCTGGAAAACAGTTCACACTTTCACCAAGCATTACTCTCTGGACATCCAGGCTAGGAGTGATGCTCATTTTGGCACAGCTGTGCTTCAGGGCCTATTTCCTAAGTAGGTTCTGTCCCTCCTCCATGGAGGTACTGCTGTGTAGTCTGCATATGTCATAATATAGCAAGACTTCATGTTGTTTGAAGAAAAAATTACTCACCTTAGTAATGTTGTTTCTTCTAATGGAGTCTTGCTATACTATGACCTCCCCCCCTGCCTGCCCCTCTCAGAACCTCTGCTTTTGGGATGTGGGTGGACAGTGCAGTGTTGGCACTTAGTAGATGCCCACCTTATTTTTCACCCCCCCTTTTTGGGGTGTTTGGGTGTTGTGTTTTTATTTTTTGGATCCCCTGACTTGAGTCTTTGTTTTGGGACCAAAAATGGTAAATATTTAGTAGCCAGTTGGCTAGTGTGTTTACAGCTTCCACACAGAATCTTAGTGAGTTTTGCTCATAAAGATCTGACAGTTTGAGTTTGAAGAACAACAGACAGAGTTCTCAACTGAGTTTGCGTTCAAGATTCCATGCCTGGCATGGAAAGTTAACTCTTTCACCTCCGGAGCAGTTCGAAGGCTGGGTCAAACCGCATATGTCATAATATAGCAAGACTCCATTAGAAGAAACAACATTACTAAGGTGAGTAGTTTTTTCTTTTCATTCTATTTATGCCCCAGTCCTTCTCTTAACATCTGGACCCCACCAATGCCACTTACCTATGATCAAAGGGCCACCATGTGGCCATGGTTATACCCCTATGCTGGGTTGGAGAGACACTCCTTGACAAGATATGTGTTTTTGGCCCCATTTGTGGGGAATGTCAGTTGAGGTTGGGTTGTATATACATTTTCCTTGTTGCTGGTGTCTGACACCAGTTCAGGTGCAACATCATGATGTGTGCATGCCAAGCATGTCAGCACACTGACTTCAGCAGCCTAATCCTTCCACTGTTTTCCTTCAGTTGCACTACTACCTGTGGTCACCGTGGTGACAATGCTGCAGTGGAGGAAACCACCCACCCTCCCCAGATGAGGAGAAGGAGGAGAGCATCTTCTGGAATGTTTGATCCTCCTCCTCTCCCCAACAGCTGGCCCCCAATGACCAGAAAGCACTCCCGATCCCAGGTCACTGGCCTCCCCAGGATGTACCATGAGATGAGCAATTTCAATTGCTCAATGTACTTTTCTGGTGAAACTTTTCAATAAATAAATAAAAAAAGAAATAGTACTACCTTTGCGCTGAGAGGCCAGCATCCTGAAAGTATTTTTTCATGGAAAAGCTGATGGAAACATGGAAGGGTGGAATAGGCTACCAAAAGAGGTGGTCTGTGCAAACCCAGTGGGAGATTCAGGTATGAGTTCGACAGATACAGTACATTAGCTAGGCAAATACGGTATCTGTAGTATCAAAAGGGGAAGGGTGAGGAGGTGTTAAGAGTGATTACTGCTCTTACATTTCATGTTAGATAGATAGAATTGGGCAGACAAGATAAGCCAAGTGGCCTTTTATCTGCTGGCAAATTGCTGTTTCTATGTTTGTTGTACTTTCTCAAGGCTGCATGTCAACCATAAATCCCTATCTATGGACCACAGATCCCTATCCATGGAACAAGCTCCATCCCATGGTACAGGAAGCATCCACACTACCGACTTTCCAAACCAGACTCAAAAACCACATGCTTGAGGCCAGCACCTGCCACTGTCAGAACACCTGACATAACCCCCCTTCAATAAACCCCTATACCTGAAAACCCCTTATTATAGAGTACCTACTAACACACTAGGCAGCCAACGCACTAGGGTCTATGAAGGGGCTCGGAACAAATGTCACTGATACTCCAAATGCATCTGTATTAAAGGACAAGAATGAATGTAATGCACAACCACCTGTATACACTTTGAAACACTATGTAATCTCATCTTTGCATTGTAATGCTCCAAATAATGTTTTTCCGTGTCGCCCCTGAAAAAGGGACCTCTGGGGCTCAGTGGGCCTACCCGGTCATCAAAATGTAATAAATAAATAAATAAAATAAAATTCCTTATTTCCTACAATGATTGTAAATAAATATAACACACGTAATAAGAAACCACAGCCATCTCTGGTGTGTCATACGAAAACATATGATCTACCTTTATCCCCTTCTGTTTAACACATTTTAATGACACTTAATGGCTTCAGAAGTATTGAAGCATGCTTATATTATAAGTTTTTTTTTCAATTTTTAAATACAATGCTTGCAGGATGACATGGCACATAAATCGGTCCAGCCTTAATTTATTTGTGCTTTTTTGAGATTTGTGTGAAATTCAACTAATCTTATGGGTGTTTTTATTTTGTTCTTTGAAAACATCTGAAGCTGAATCAAGTCAGCAGGCTGCCCTCAACTCCATCTTTGTTGCTGGACCGTAGGAAAAGATGCTCTTTTCTTCCATCTACCCTCTGTTTTGGCTTGTTTGGGGTTGAGGGGAAAGTACAGTCATCAGGACCAGTATCGGTATATCTAACCTCCCAAGCAATGTCTTGAGCAGTGTTTATTTTTGGGGGGTGTTATGAACTTATCCAGCATTGCCATGGGGCAAAGTAAGGCCCAAGACTTTCCTTCTGACTTTAAACATCTCAACTATTTCATGACATATATTCTTTCTTATATTATCTTCAAATGATTTCTTTCTTCTGCTTTTATTGTGCAGTATTACCATTGGCAAAGCAAGCCTAATGACCCTAGTAAACTTTTGTTTATTTTTCTTTCATGTTTCCCTGCCCAGATACAATCACACTCTGTGACTGCCCACAGTGTCAGTGCACTACTGGTGTCACCTTCTGGCTCCACCCCACTCCCCAGAACACTAGAGGATCATGCCATAATGGTGGCTATTACCCACAAATCTAGAAGCTGACAGAATCATATAAGACATATGTTCTGCATGCTGATTGTTTGAAGTAGCATTTAGGGCCCTTCAATCACGCCTGCTTCATACACTTGGCAAGTGGATCTCCAGCTGCTGCGCCACTGGGCCATTTACCATTTTAACATAGAAACATAGAATTTAATGGCAGATAAGGACCACTTGGCCCGCCTAGTCTGCACATTTCCCTATCAAATCAAATCAAATCAAATTTTATTTGTAGTGTGCTTTTCTGAAACCAAAGCACATACATAGTACAATACCAATCAAACATACACAATATAATATAAAATCAAATATGCAATCTAAAATACAAAGATAAAAAAGGCAACAGCAATAAAACTAATTCTAGTCCCCAAATAAATAAGCCTTTAGTGAGGACTTGAAGGACTCGGCGGACAGGCACTCTCTAATCCGACGAGCTAAAGAGTTCCACAGTGTCAGGGCTACAAAAGAAAAAGCCCTAGCACCTGATGTTTGAAAACAGACCCTGGGAACCTCTAGCAATCCCTCGTCAGCAGAGCAAAGTTGGCGGGAGGGGTCGTAAGGCCAAAGGAGGTCTTGCAAGTAACCCGGTCCTGGTCCATGTATGGTCTTATAGGTCAGCAATGCAACCTTGAAGATGATCCTTCATGACACCGGCAGCCAGTACAGTTCACGCAGCGCAGGAGTGATATGGCTAGTTCTTGACAGCCCTGTCAACAAGCTGGCTGCAGCATTCTGCACCAGCTGCAGGCAACGGAGATCCACCCCAGATAACCCTGGGTATAGGGCGTTACAGTAATCAAGACGAGAGGAAACAAAGGCATGGACCAGCACAGGAAGGTCCTAGGGCAGAACAAGGTGCTTTATCCAGGCAATGTTCCTCAGATGATAAAATGAGGAGTTGACAACTGTGGACACTTGTGCTTTTAGTGTCTGTTTGTTATCAAGCATAATGCCCAGATTTCGCACCTGTTCAGAAGGTCTCAACTGGTTACCCCCAAGCACAAGGCCAGGCGGTTGTCCAGGAGTCAACTTCTCTACCCCACTGACCTGGGTCTACTACCAACACCTCTGTCTTATCCGGATTTAGTCTCAACCAGTTAGCACTCATCCAGTCCTGAATTTCAACGAGACAGTTGTTAAAAGCCGAGATTGCACTATTTTGTTTGGGTACAAAGGACATGTATATCATAGTATCATCTGCATAGCAGTGAAAATTCAGCCCATACTGCCTTCTAATGTCTCTTAATGGCAGCATATACACCATGAAAAACATGGGGAACAGCATGGAACCCTGTGGCACCCCACAGCATGGAGCAAAGGGGGCCGAGGAGAAACCTCCTGACACCACCATCTGGGTCCTGTCTGTGAGGAAAGAATAAAACCATCTGAGAACCATTCTAGACAGTCCACAGAACAGCCACAAGTGTTCCAGCAACACCCCATGATCCACAGTGTCAAACACTGCTGAGAGATCAAGAAGGACCAAGATCGAACAGTTACTCCAATCCCTCGCCAACAAGAGATCATTAAGTATCTGAATCAATGCTATCTCGGTACTGTGCCTCTTCCAGAAACTGGACTGGAGAGGATCATAGATTTCGTGGGTGGTAAGAAAGTTTTTGAGCTGTAACACGACTACCTTCTCAATAACCTTGCCTAAAAAGGGCAGATTAGAGACAGGTCTGTAGTTCTTAAGACAGTCTGGGTCAGAGGAAGGTTTCTTTAAAAGGGGTGCCATCATGGCCTCTTTCAAAGGGTTTGGGAACACCCCTTGGTCTAGTGAGCAGCAGACTATCTTGGCAAGGAATGGTCTGATGACATCCATACACCCCACCAGGAGGCAGGTTGGAGCAGGATCCAAACTACACTAAGTTGGTTGCAGCTCTTGAACAACCTTCATGATGTCCATGATTGCTGGCTGGTCAAAATCTGTCCAGACAGACTGGATGTCTGTATTCTCACATTGACCACCGTCATACTCATTTGAATGAGTCAAGCTGATCTCTGGCCTGATGGAGGACACCTTATCTGCAAATAATTGAGCAGACACTTCACACTTAATTTGTGAAAAAGCTCTCTGACCCTGAAGACAGGCTAGATTGCACAGCCTGTCCATGGTCCAGAAAAGCTGGGCCCGTCGATTTCTTGCTGCAGCAATCTCCCTGGACAGGAACTCTGCCTTCTTATGTGAGATTTCTGATTGACAGTCTGAATAATGGGCTATCAACCTTAGTCTGTCCTCCTCCTCCAGGCCAGATTTCCGCCAACAACATTTCAGCCTTCGCCCAATTTTCCTCAACTCCCTCAAGGTCCCATCAAACCAAGGATACCGAGGGTGGAGAGGGAGAAGGCAAACCCGGGCAGGAGCTATGGAATCCAGGGCTCTCAACACCATACTATTATAGTATAGTACTCGGTCTCCTGGATCTGAGCATTCCATTGGCCTACTCGATAGGTCCTGCACCGCAATCAGACCCTCTGGGGTGACACCCCTCAAAGATCGGTACCGGACCATCTCCAGAGGGGTGGGTCTCACAGAAGGAGCTACAAGCTGAACCTTATAGAGTGATGATCTGACCATCCAACTGGTTCCACCACCATGTCAGCGGCCCCCATCCCCAGGAGGAACACCAGGTCAAGGGAGTGACCCTGAATATGGGTT
Organism: Neoceratodus forsteri; assembly: GCA_016271365.2. NCBI lineage: Eukaryota > Metazoa > Chordata > Ceratodontiformes > Ceratodontidae > Neoceratodus > Neoceratodus forsteri. The sequence goes on along the minus strand of JADMNL010000035.1, from coordinate 21,664,688 downwards.
GCAGTGGTAACTACCTGTGTAAAGCCCAATGAGATCATCAATTGGATAAAGTTCTGGTGGAAAAGGCCAGGCACCTATTGGCAAAGAGATTAAAAGGGGAGGAGTCGGCCAGGATTATATAAAGAGTATCACTTCTCAGTTGGATGGGGAGGTTAAAACCCACCCTAAGGAAATTGTTCAGGAATTTGAAAGTTATTACAAGGAGTTGTATAGTCCGATGAATTTTTGACCTTCGAAGGAGGAGGTGGAAAGATATCTTTTCTATTGTCCACTCCCTTCGATGCTGCTGGCGCTGGGAAGGGAGTTATCCCAGCCCATTTCAGAGGGTGAGATTCTTACAACAATAAACTCGCTTACTCTTGGTAAAGCCCCAGGCCCTGATGGGTTCTCCCCGAATTTCTACAAATATTTTGCTGTACAGTTAGCCCCTAGCTTAAAAAGGTTATCTCAATGTATTTTGACCTCTGAGAAAGTGGACAAACATCTATTCACAGCCCTTATTATTGTTATTCCTAAAGGAGGTAAGGATCCAGATAAAGTGTCCAGTTGTAGGCCCATCTCACTATTAAATTATGATGTTAAGATTTTAGCAACAATTTTGGCCAATCACTTAGCTAAAGTAATGCCCCATCTCATATATAGTGACCAGGTGGGTTTCATGGCGTGTAGATTGGCCTCTGACCACCTACGTAAACTGGCTAATATCTTTTATGCATCTAGGGATCACTGTCTCCCTTCTGGGCTGGTGTTGATAGACGCAGAGAAGGCGTTTGATAGGGTGGATTGGCAGTTTTTATTTTTGACTATGGTGAAATTTGGTCTCCCCCTCTCATTTGTTAAGAGTGTCTTTTCCCTGTATAGCCAACTGGGCGCACAGATCTATTGCAATGTTTTTTTTCCCTCAATATTCCCTTTGTGTGCAGAAACTCGACTGGGATGTCCTCCATCATTCCTCCTTTTTAATCTTTACCTCGAACCTTTTCTGACAAAAATAAGACAGGACCCTAGGGTCAAGGGTGTTAAAATAGGTTCCCATGAGTTTAAACTTTCTGCATACGCAGATGATGTTCTTCTCCATCTAACTCACTCCACTGCCACTATACCAGTGGTTATGGAGCTTATAGAGGAGTTTAGCAGGTTTTCTAATTACAAAATAAATAGAGAGAAAACGTTGGTGTTCCCATTGAATTCTAAGGTTTTCAACTCAGAGATCACAGCGTTGGGCTTACAATGGAGCCCGCACAAGCTTATATATTTAGGGGTAATTTTGGCCTGGAGTGACTCCAAGATAGTGCAATTGAATTTAGATTCGAAAAGGAATACCATTCAACAAGACCTTACTAGGTGGGCCAAACTCCCTTTATCTTTATGGGGAAGGGTTAGTTTGACGTAAATGAATGTCTTACCCAGGGTATTGTATCCGTTAACCATGTTGAATTCCTGGCTGCCAATAAGCTGGTTTAAGAGTATGCATGCAATAATCTCAACTTTAATCTGGCAGGGGAAAACTCCATGTAGAGCTTATTATAGAATGGCCACCCCTAAGGAGAAGGCTGGGTTAAGACTACCTCATATGGGATTATACTATTGGGCAAGTAGTGCCAGTAAGTACCTAAGGTGGCTGATAGCTACCACAGAGCATTCTTCATTTTTTTATGTCCCCTCATGGGTCAAGTTAGAAGTGGAGCTAATAAGGGAAGCTGGGATAAATCCGATCTCTCTTTTTTACGCTTCACCGAAGTCCCTACCAGGGGATTTATTCCCCACCCTGATAAAAACATCTCCAAGAGTCCATGCACAGTTGTGCTCATTTTTAAAATATTCCCCCAGTAACGATAGGCATCAACCCCTGTGTCGAAATCTGAATTTAAAAATCGGGGAAAAATGATTCAGGAGTCTTGACTTCCTGAGGTAAAGGGCTTGAGGGTTTCAGACCTCTTTCAGGAGGGGAAGTGTCTTTCTGTTGTGGAGCTAATTAATAAATATCATATCGCCCTGGGCATACCTTTAGAGTTTATCAGCTCAGACACTTAATGGTGCAATCTGTTAGGAAACATGCTGGGTCTCAGGCATCTGAAGATTTATTTGAAACCCTCGCCAGGTCTGTATGGGAGCCGCATGTAGTTTCCAGATTTTGTAACTGTTTATTTGATCAAGCATATCGACATCTTGATGGCATCCCCGTTACTGGAATATTGCTTTCGGAGGCCCGGGGAGGAATTGGGACACAATTTGGCAACATACCTATAGGTATATAACTCAGGATAGACTGAGAGTTATGCAATTTCAGTTTTTAAATAACATCTTTTGGACTCCGTCAAAATTGCATAAGACTGGTCGCATTCCTGATTCAGACTGTAACTATTGTCACCATCAGAAGGGGACACTACTCCATATTTTTGGGGAATGTCCCAGGGTTAAATCCCTGTGGGACACGATCAGGGAACGATCAGATCCCCTGTTGGGACTTGATCTCCTCTTCAGTCCTGAGGTTTGCCTATTGGGGGATTATTCTAGAATTAAGGTAAAAGCCAGAAGATACTATATGGCCATTATATCAGCGTCACTTAAAAAGGTAGTATTGAAACATTGGGTGGATGGTGCTGTAATCACTTATACAGAGTGGTTACAGGAGCTGCTTTTTAATTTGAATATGGAAAAATTCAGTGTGAATAGAAGAAATTGTTTGCCAAGGTATTGCGAGGTTTGGGAAAAACTACATGAGTTGTACTTGCTCCAGACAGGGGCTTATTCCCCATGAGTATACAGTTTAAACCGGAGGGTGTTTCAATGATTTGCACGCTGTTACATGGTTTGTCTGCTAAGGGGAGGGGTGGTAGGAGGGAGGGAGAGGAGGGGGCAAGTTGCTTCTGACAATGTACCTGGGTACGTTTATACTGATAAATGAATGCATTGCTGGTTGGAACATCCTTTATACTTGCATCTTGCTCTGTATTGGGAGAAAACTTGAATAAACTTGAATTTCAAAAAAAAAAAAAATTGGATAAAGTTCTGACAAAAATGCGAGAGTTCATCATTAACCCAGGCATTGAAATCCCCCAACCAACCACCTGGAGGACTCCAACACCGTGTCTACCATGAAGTCTGCAACTTACTGCAGGAAAACTTTCCCATCACCGGGTGGACGGTAGATGAGAAGGATCCTGCTGCCTACACCTGCACCCATGATACACTCGAAGGATCTGGTGGTCCCCACTGGAACCTCTACAAGGCCCAGTTCTGTTTTAAAACAAGTAGCTACACCACCGCCCCTACAATCCAATCTTGGACGGTGTATCACCAAGTACCCTGCTGGAACAGCTGACTCCAACATTGAGCCAGCATTTTCATCCAGCCAGGTCTCTGTGATGCAACCCAGGTCAGATGTTTCAACCAGATCAGCAATAATTGCTGTCTTGTTCCTTATTGACCTAGCATTGCACAACACTGCCCGAGTTGGATGAGAGGCCATGGAAGAGTGGGCAACTTGCCCACTACCTGTGGAGCCCTTGGATATGGGTAGCAGACAGGGGGGACCCTTCTCCTGGATCTATTTCTCCCCAGGGCACATCCTTGACCTCAATCCCCTAATCCACCTACCCTGTTCCCTCCGTCCTGTGGGTCTAGAGACCCCTCCAACCCCCCTTCGCAATACCCAAGGCACAACGTATATACACTTTGGGCCAGAAAGGGGGACTAACAAAGGGGCACAGGTCCTGCAGCCTAGAGGGAGAGTAGCGCCTGCCCACTGAGCCATGATCCCAACATATGCTGCCTTGTTAAAGCAGCCACTTAAATAACTTTATATCCCACCAGGCCACCCCTAACTTTAATACAAAAGAACCCTTAAAACCCCCAAAACCAAATTAAAATTAAAATCTTACTGAAAAATACTTATTAAAAACCAAACTTATAAACACATATAACTATACATCTCCGAGGTAGCCCAACATCAAATAAGGCAATATTTCCCCCAACACCAGGCCAGCGTATCCAATATTTCCAGTCAGTTTGTCCTTTAGTGGGGACTTTCATACAATAATCAATATTCCCAGTTTTAGCAGAAGCTCACCACAGCCTCCTAACTTTGAAGTGAAAGAGGGAACTCTCACCACCCCTTCCCCCAAATAATTCTAAACAGTGTAGCACTCTCACTGCTACACCTATAAAACTTAATGTATAAATAACAGCCAAAAGAAGGCCCTCTCACTGCCTTCCAAAGTAAACAAAATTGCTATAAACTACTTGCAGTCTATGAAATCCATGATCCTTCCAAGATTAAGTCCACAGTAATCCAGATAAACATCCTCTGGCAGTTCTTAATCCCTCCAGGTTCCTCCAGCATAGAAATAGAGCCACCAAAAACCTTGGGACGATGGATCTCGATTTATGTCCATCCGGTTCTTTAGAGTGTGTAAAAATTCCAGCCTAGCCCAGCCCAGAAGATGGAACCTGAACTCCGCTACTCTCCCCACTTTAGGCAGCCAAGGAATACCCAACACCAGCCAGGTAGACCTGATGGATAAGTTGCAGATTCGAGTTAATCAACAGCTTATTTCCTCCTACCCCCCACTAGAATTGCCTTTATGTCTGTCCCAATGCATTCTTGAATTCTCCCACTGTTCCCGACTCCACAATGTCCTCAGGAAGGCTGTTCTACGCATCCACAACTCTCTCTGTGAAAAAATACTTTCTAACATTACCTCTGAGCCATCCTCCCTCTGTCTTCAAGTTGTGCCCTCTTGTTCTTACACATCTATTTTTCTGAAAGATGCTACCCTCCAGGCTCCAGGCGATGCTAACTGAGGGAGCGGTGGATGTGGCAGCCGTCACTGAGATCTGGGCCACCGCAGGACAAGACTGGGACCTGAACCTGGAGGGTTACACTATGTTCAGGAAGGACCGGGGAGGGAAGGGGGAGGTAGCAATAATAGTCAAAAACTGCATTGGCATAGGGGGAGTAGAGGAGGCGGAGGTAACCGTGGAGGCGATTTGGGTCACCTTGATAACAAGGGGGGGGCAAGAGAGTAAAAATAGGAGTGGTGTATAGACCCCCTGCACTGGCAGAGGAGCTGGAGGAGAGTCTGGTGGCAGATGTCAGGAGACACTGCAGATTGGGCAGGGGAAGGGTGGTGGTGTTGGGGGACTTAAACATGCCAGGAACAGACTGGGAGACTATGACATCCTTGGTGGCCAGGGAACAGAGGTTGTTGGTTGTCTTTCAAGATGCGTTCCTAACTCAGCAGGTGGGGGAACTGACCAGGGAGGCACGGGGTACTGGATGTGGTTCTGGTAGACAGTGACCAGATTGGGGGCCTGGAGGTAAGGGACCCATTGTTGGGGAGTGACCATGCCACGGTCTGGTTCTGCCTGGACCTAGGAGGGGTAGAAGGCTGCACAAAGACAGAGATAACTGACTTCAGGGTGGGCGGATTTTAAAGAAATGGGAAAGATCCTTAAGGAGCATTTGGATGGGATTGGGCCAGACACGGATGCTGACAGTAGGTGGGAAATCTTCAGGAGGGGGTGCAGGATGCTACCAGCACCTGTGCAAGAATAATATGAAAATGTGGTAGGGACCGAAAACCTTGTTGGTGGACCAGGGAGGTCCAGGAGGTGGTGCGGGAAAAGAAGGCAGCCTGTAGGCAATTCAAGTGCTCAAGGAGTGAAAGGGATCGAGGGGAGTATGAGCTGATATCTAGAAGGGCCACTAGGGTGGTGAGGGCAGCTAAGGCAAGGAAGGAGCAGAACCTGGCCAGGGAAATTAGGATAGGGAACAAGGGGTTCTTTAGATACATTGTGGAAAAACTAAGGGTGAAGGGGCAGATTAGCAGGATTAAAACAGGAGAGAGATGGGCACAAGACCCGGGGGAGCAGGCTGAGGTACTAAATGAGTACTTCACCTCAGCTTTCACCAAGGAAAATGGGGGTGCTGCGTCATACATGGGAGGAGACAGTGATACTGGGGGGGGGACCCTTACCGATCGGCAGATCTGGGGAGAGGGGGAGGCATCACTGGCAGGAGGGGGGAAGGCTAAGCAGGGAGAAGAGGTAGCGGAGGTGGAAATCACAGCAGAGAGTGAGGGAAGCCCTCAGGTCCCTTAAGATGGAGAAAGCACTGGGGCCGGATAAATTACATCCCAGAGTGCTGAAGGAACTTGCGGATGTCCTGGCAAAACCCCTGGCGGAGCTTTTCAGCATCTCTCTGAGGACAGGGTGGGTGCCCCAGGACTGTAAGGTGGCGCATATGGTGTTTATCCACAAGGGGGGATCAAGGGAGGTGGCAGGGAACTACAGGCCTGTCAGCCTGACATCAGTGGTGGGCAAGGTGATGGAGGGCATTGTCAAGGAGAGGCTAGGGGGGACCTGGGAAAGTCAGGGTGCCTGGACGATAGACAGCATGGATTTGTCCCATGGAAATCTTGTCAGACAAACCTTGTGGAGTTCTATGACTGGGTGACGAGTGCCTTGGACCTGGGTAGACCAGTGGACGTTCTCTTTCTAGACTTCAGCAAGGCATTTGACTCTGTTCTTCACAAGGTCCTGTTGGATAAGCTGAGAGAAATGGGGATGGGGAACCAGAAGATCAGATAGATAGGCAATTGGCTCCAGGACTAGACCCAGAGGGTCGTAGTTGGTGGGATAGTGTCATCCCCAAGGAAGGTCATTAGTGGGGTCCCACAGGGCTCAGTTCTTGGGCCCCTCCTGTTCAATGCCTATGTCTCTGACATAAGGACAGGTATCAGGAGTGAGATGAGTCTCTTTGTGGATGACTCAAAACTGGGGGAGGTGGTGGATGGGGAGGAGGGGAGGGTGGCCCTACAGGGGGACCTGGAGGCTCTGGAAAGATGGTCTAGAAAGTGGAAGCTGAGGTTCAATGCAGAGAAATGTAAGGTACTGCACCTGGGGGCCAGAAACCGGGGCCAAGTGTACACCCCGGGGGGGGGAATGCTACAAGTCTCGATGGCTGAGAGGGACTTGAGGGTGGTGGTGGATGTCAAGATGAACAACTCAGAGATTTGTAGGAGGGCAGCAGCTAAGGTCAACAGGATGCTGGGATGCATCACTAGGGGGATCACCTCCAGAAGGAGGGAAGTGATACTCCCTCTGTATAACTGCTTGGTGAGGCCGCACTTCGAGTACTGCATGCAGTTTTGGAGACCACACTTAAAGAAGGACATTAAACTCCTGGAGAGGGTCCAGAGGAGGGAATCCAAAATGATTTGGGGCCTGGGGGACAGGACCTATGGGGAGAGGCTTGAAGAGCTAAATATGTACACATTGAAAGAGAGAAGGGACTGGGGGACATGATAGAGGTCTTCAGGTACATGAAGGGGTAAATAGGGGAGGAGCAGTCAGGGTGCTTCGAAGGAAGGAGGAGGGGGCAACTAGAGGGCATGGGTGGGAACTGGAGGGGGGAAAATTCAGGGGAGAAAGGAGGAGGTGCTACTTCACTGAGAGGGTGGTGGAGCCATGGAATGCGCTGGCCAGGGAGCTGGTGGAGGCAGACATGGTGGAGGGGTTCAAGAGGGAGTGGAACAGGTACAGGGGAAGGGTTCTGGAAGCAAAATCCAATGCAGTGAGAATATCTGGAACTGGGAAGGGAGAAGCCAGAGAAGGCAAGGGGGGCAGCAAGGTCAGCTCCCAGGGTGGGGGCTGACCAAACGAGCAGATGTGAAAGACCGTTAGGCCTATTCTGCTGGTATTTTAGTATGTTAGTACCCTCTTGTACTTTGTAAATTCCCTTGAGATACTTGAAAGTTTCTTTCCTGTCCCTCCTCTCCCTCTTTTCCTCAAGGGTATACATAATAAACTACTTTAGTTTCCCTCATATGTCTTTTGATTGCCCTCCTCTGAACAGACTCCACTCTGTATATGTCTTTGCAGAGATGGGGTCTCCAGAATTGCATGCAGTACTCCAAATGGGGTCTCACCAACTATCTGTACAGAGGGATAACAACTTCTTGTGTTCTGCTATTGATGCCTCCCCCTATGCATTCCAGTATCCCCCAGCCCTCCTTACTGCCTTCTCACATTGCTTGCCCACCTTTAGATCATCTGATATAATTACTCCTAGGTCTCTTTCGATTTTTGTAGTTGTTATTATCTCCCCCCCCCCATTGTGTACTCTTCCCCTGGGTTTTTGTTTCCCAGGTGCATTACTTTGCACTTCTTTGCATTGAATATGAGCTGCCATATATTTGACCATTCCTCCAACCTTGCCAAGTCCCTTTTCATCCTTTCCACCCCACCTTGTGTATCAACCCATTTCCAAATCTTTGTGTCATCTACAAAGAGACATACTTTACTTTCCAGGTGCTTTCCAATGTCACTTATAAAGACATTAAAGAGGAACGGTCCCAGTACCAAACCCTAGGGTACCCCATTAGTTACCCTTCTTTCTTTACTGTGGACTCCGTTTACTATTACACTTTGCATCCTGTTGTCCAGCCAGTTTTTAATCCAGGCTACCACCTTGGGACCAACTCCACGGCTGGCTAACTTGTATATTAATCTTTTGTGTGAGACTGTGTCAAATGCTTTGCTAAAATCTAGGTAGGCCATATCCACAGCCCCTCTCTGGTCTACTACTTTGGCCACCCAGTCAAAGAAATCTAGTAGGTTCATCTGACATGACCTTCCTGCTGTGAAACCATGCAGCCTTGGGTCCTGTGCCCCACTGACCTCTAGGTACTCAACAATTCTTTCCTTCAGAGGTGATTCCATCATTTTCCTTACCACTGAGGTCAAACTATCTGGTCAGTAGTTTCCTGCCTCTGCCCTGCTCCAGCTTATGTGAAGTGGAATCACATCTGCCCTCCTCCAGTCCGCAGGTATCACCCCATCCTCCCATGATTTGTTAAAAGAGAGTAGTCAGTGGTATTACTAGTTCTACCCATAGTTCTTTTAGATTTCTGAGGTGAATCACATCAGGCCCCATTGCTTTGTTCACCCTCAGGTTCAAGAGTTCTTTAAAAACCCTTTCTTCTGTGAATGGACTGGTATCGACCCCCCCCCCATCCAGAGCGTTTCTCGTGTTTGGTTTAGGTACCTCCCCCTCCTCTTCTGTTGTGAATACTGAGCAGAAATATTCGTTCAGTATCCCTGCTTTTACGCTGTCACCCTCTACCCACATTCCCTCCCCTTTATTAAGTCTCTGTATCCCTCCCTTGTTCTTTCTTCACTCCCTAATGTACCTATAAAACATGTTATCCCCTTTCTAAACAGAGTTAGCTATCTTTTTTCTCAGTTTGTGCCTTTGCCATTCTGACTGCCTTCCCTGCCTCCTTCTGCTTTAACTGACAACGTTCTCTGTCCTGCTCCTTCTGTGTTTCTTTATATTTCCTAAATGCTATCCTTTTCTCCTTAACATTCCCTTCACCTCTTTTGAGAACCATAGTGTTTTTTCCTTCATTTTGTTTTGCTGATTTTCTTCATACAAAGGCTTGCTGCCTCTGTGATGGCTGTTTTGATTATTCATCATTGTTCCTTTGAAGTTGGGAGGTGGAAGGGTGAGAGGTGAAAGAGGAGGAGGTTTTTCACTGGGAGGGTGGTGGACCCTTGGAATGCACTGCCTGGTGAGCTGGTTCAGAGATCCACAGTTGAGGGCTTCAAGAGAGGGTGGGACAGACACAGAAAGTGGATGTATCAGATGATGGCCTGTCCCAGGGGAGTGGGGATGGATGATAGGGGTTTCTGGAGCACATGGGACGGGAGGGTCTCGGCACCCAACTAAGGATCTAAGGTTCAAGCAGACTCGATAGACCGTAAGGCCTAATCTGCTGGCAAATAGTATGTTCCTCCACCCCTCTTTCTTGTCCGTTTGCTAGTGCTTTTCTGAGGCACTCTATGATTTTCCCAAAGTCAGCCCTCCTAAAGTCCAATACTCTTGTTTTTGTATGGCTTGACTCTATGGATGTGTTTATTGTGAACCACACTATTTGCTGGTCACTTGTTCCCGGATGGCTACCCACTTCTAAATCTGAGATCCTTTCTCTGTCCCCATTTGAGAGTACCAGGTCTAAGATTGTTCCCTCCTGAGTGGGTTCCAACACTAGCTGTCTGAGGCATGCCCCCTGTAGGGCTTCAAGAATGACCCTGCTTTTGGATGTATCCACAGCAAAGGTGCTCCAGTTAACATCTTGCATATTCAGGACCCCCCATCAACAATAGCTCCCCTTTTTCTGCCATTTTAAGGATGCCTTCTATCATTTCCTTGTCCATTCCCCCCCCCCCGGAAAGGGTGTCTGTACACAACTCCCATGCGGATTGTGGTGCCATTTCCTGTCTCCAGGGTGACCCATAATGACTCATTAAATTCCTGTTTACTCTTTAGTTCTGTTGTTTTAATCCCTTCCCTTATATAAAGAGCTCCTCCTCCTCCTCTTTTACCCACCCTGTCCCTCCTGTAGATTGTGTATCCAGGTATAATAATAATAATAATAATCTTTATTTTTAATGTGCCTTTCGAAAATCAAGGTGCAGAACAAATTGTAAAATCACATCAGGATAAAACATTACAATAAAACCAGTAAAATAAATAACATCAAGCATTATGATAAAACAGTAAAATCAAACCAGGTCAGCATCGTTCCCAAAAGCCTTAATCCACAAAAAGGATTTTAATGCTTGTTTAAAACCCCCCACTGTCGTGCACTCTCTGATCCAACGGGGTAGAGAATTCCAGAGGGTCTGTGCCATGAACATAAAAGCCTGGGCACCAGAAGATTTTAAAACTACCCTCGGAATCTTCAGCAACCCCTCGTTGGCCGAGCGGAGCGGTTGCTCTGGGAGATAAGGAACCGGGAGCTCTTTCAGGTAGTCAGGGCCCAAACTGTGCAGGGCTTTATAAGTCAGTATGCCAACTTTAAAGGTGATCCGCCACTGAACTGGCAGCCAGTGCAGTCCCCGTAGCACCGGTGTAATATGGGAAGAACGAGGCGTCCCAGTTAACAACTGGGCTACGGAGTTCTGCACCAGCTGCAAGTGGCAGATATCAACCCCTGGAAGCCCAAAGTAAAGGGAATTGCAGTAGTCCAAACGTGAGGTCACAAAGGTGTGGATCAATGTAGGTAGGTCCCCGGACGGAACAAGGTGCTTGATCCTAGCAAAGTTCCTAAGATGGTAAAAGGAAACCTTAATGATGGCCGACACTTGAGCACGTAGTTGAGCAGACCATCAAGAACCACCCCTAGGTCACGTACCTGTTCAGATATAGGGAGCTCAACATCCCCCAGGAATAAATATGAGGGATGGTTTGTCCCCCACCCCCCTATCTGGTGACCAGGATCCACGACTATCACCTCTGTCTTCCTAGAATTCAACTTCAGCCAGCTGGACCTCATCCAACCTTGGATTTCACCAAGGTAGTTATTAAACAATGAGAGTGCTCCATTCTGGTCAGGTGCAAAAGACAGGTAGAGCTGGGTATCATCAGTATAACAATGAAACTCAAGCCCATACCATCTTACAATGTCTCCGAGGGGAAGCATGTACACCGCAAACTACATGGGGGACAGCACTGAGCCTTGGGACACCCCACAAGATAGAGAGATAGGATCGAAGGAAAACACCCCCGATACCACCCTCTGAGTTCTACCGGTGAAGAAAGAAGTAAACCATCTGTGGACCGAACCCAAAAGTCCACAGATGCATCTCAGGTGCTCAAGCAATACCCCGTGGTCTACAGTGTCAAATGCTGATGACAGATCCAGTAGGACCAAAATGGACTGTTTTTTCTGGTCTCTCGCCATCAAGAATCATTGAGCACCTGAACCAGTGCAGTCTCGGTGTTATGCCTCTTTTGAAAACCAGATTGAAGAGGATCGTAGATGCTATGGATGGTCAAGTGGTTGTCTAACTGAGTAGCCACTACTTTCTCAATTACCTTCCCAACAAAGGGAAGGTTTGAGATAGACCTGTAGATGCGGAGGGAGTCGGGGTCCAAAGAAGCCTTCTTCAACACTGGTGTCACCACTGCCTCCTTCAGGAAGCAAGGATATTCACCAGTCTAAGAAGCAGCAGACTATCCTCGCTAGAACTGGGATGATAATCTCCCCATAGCCCATAATCAAGGCTGTAGGGCCTGGATCTAAACTACAGCATGTAGTGCGCATACCCTGGACAATCCTCATAACATCTTCGATTTCTGGCCTTTTGAAGAGACTCCAGGAAAAGAGAGGGAGTGTGACTGGGGATTGGTCCACAGCTGTTCCCATAGAGAGTGTTGTGTGGGTCTCTGCCCTGATGTCATCCACCTTATCTGCAAAGAACCGAGCAAGCTCCTCACACTGAGATTGTGAAAAGGCTCTATGAACCTGCAGACAGGCTGGGTTGCACAGTCTGTTTATGGTTTGAAAGAGCTGGGCCGGTCAGTTCTGAGCAGCAGCAATTTCCCCGGACAGGAATACTGCCTTCTTACGAGCAATTGCTGACTGATAGAGTTGATAATGCTCTAGCAGTCTAAGATGGTCGGCATCTAAGATGGATTTCTGCCAACACCTCTCTAACCTGTGTCCTAGTCATCGTATCTCCCTCAAATCTCCATTGAACCATGGGGACTGAGGGCAAAGGGAGAGAGGACGCACATGGATTGGAGCAGTGGAATCCAGAGCAGTGGTAATGGCCTCATTATAGGTCAGAATCAAAACCTCTGGATCCGAGCTCATCACAGGAAATTCTGATAGGTCAAGTGCCGCAGTTAGACCATTGGGAGTCACATCCCGTAAAGGGCGGTACTTGACCATCTCCACAGGGGTAGGTCTATGGAGGGGGGTGCCAAAATTGAATCTCACAGTGTGATGGTCAGACCATCTGACAGGTTCCACCCCCATACCAGAGGCTTCCATCCCCAGGAGGAAAACAAGGTCAAGGGAGTGGCCACATTTATGAGTGGCAGAGGTAACAACCTGTGAGAGGCCCAATGAATTCATCAGTTGGAGGAAGTGTTGTCCAAATTGCGAGAGTTCATCATCGATCCAAGCATTGAAGTCGCCTAGCACCATCAACCTGGGGGACTCCAATACCAGGTCAACAATGAAGTCTGCCACTTCCTTAAGGAATGGCTTCTCGTCCTCGGGTGGACCGTAGACGAGAGCCAGTCTATAGTCCCCACCTTTCACTATGACACATACAAATGATCTGGTCTCCTCAACTGGAACACTAGTGAGACCCAATTTGGTCTTGAAACAGACCGCAACCTCCCGACCCCTGCAGTCCAATCTCGGTTGGTGTATCACCGAATACCCAGCCGGAACTGCCGCCTCAAGAACGGGGCCAGCATTTCCGTCCAGCCAGGTTTCGGTGATGCAAGCCAGATCCACTGTACCCACTAAGTCCGCCACAATAGCAGTCTTGTTTACAATGGATCTGGCATTGCATAAGACCACCTGAGTTGGACAGAACCCCTGGGATCCCCCAGCCACCTGCCCACCATTACTAGTGGTGGTGCCCTTGGGTATGGGGATCAGATAAGGAAACCCATGTTCTGACCTCCATTTCACTCCAGGGCGTCTTCTGGGCTTAACAATCCCGATTCAAGCACTTCCTCATCCATCCTCCACTGTTCAGGCCTCCAACCCTCCCCCTCCTCCTATGGGCAATTCCCAAGGCCCGACAATGTTGGTAAATAGAAAAGAGTAAAGGAGGGGGAGAAAAAGGGCAGAGGGCACAAAGAGTGGAGGATGAATAGCGCACGACCGGGGGGGTGGGATAATAATACATATCCCCATCCTTCAACACGGAATAAGACAACAAACTCCTACTCTCACAGAAATTAACAAAAAACAAATCCCAAAAAATTTAAGATAACAGTTTACCAAACAAAGTTAAACAAGCATAAACCAAAAATCAAGAACTCGAACCCAATTAACTCAAATTAATCCATATTTCTCAAATAGAACCTGCTTTCAGGAAAATAAACAAAACAAAACTAAAACCCAAAAATGAACAATAAAATAAAATAAATAATAAATAGAGATGGGGTCCCTCCTTACACCAGAAATTCCCATCACAAAATCAAATAAAAATGGATATGAAAAAAGGAAAAACAAGGAAAAATAAAGAAAACCCCACAAAAACAATACAAATTAGCTAAGAAAACAAGCACTCCCACTACAAGCTTGCTTAGCCCCCGGGAACTCTCACTGCACGGAAATAAAAAACAACATAAAATGACCCCCAGAAAAATAATAAAAATAAAGATTTGTGAGTAAGCAGGGACTCCCACTCCCCGCAAGCTCACAATAACTGAGCACTCTCACTGCACGGACAAAGAGAAAATATTTTGATCCAGAGAGAAGGTTCCAGTCAGAGAAAATGTCACACAATAACGTATAAAATTATAAATAAAATGTTCAAAACCAGGGACCCATCTACGACCTCCTCAACAAGTTAATTAATTATATCTGGCCTTCAGTACTTATCCTCTCAGAATCCAGATGCTTGAATCCAAAGTTTGAAAAATATCGAACAATCCAGATGAAAACAGATAGGGCTGGACTGGACAGCAGGCAAAAAACTTCTTCGTGAGCGGTCAGGGTACCGGTCGCTCCCCACTCACAGCAGGAGATTACTTCTCAGTCCAAACCGACAAAGCTGATAAAACTAAAATTTAACAATTCCCCGAATCTGTGGTCGCTCAGGTCAAAATAAACCCTACAGATCGCACTGGCCAGGAGGCACCCCACAACTCTCACTCCCTTGGGTCAGGGCCCCAGAAACAGGGTAGTACAATGACCACCCCAGCACTGCAGGCCCCCCAGGGCAGACAGAGGCCCAACCCTCTGGCTGGCCTCTGACTAACCCCCTCACCCTCTGGGAGCGAAGACCGGGGGAGTCCCCTCTCCACAGCAGTCCCAGGTCTTGACCCGGCCCAGTATCTTAAAACCCTGCAGATTCAGGCAGTGTCTCCAAAATCAGCACCCGGAGGAGACGCCAGTCCTAAACCAGACTTCTCTGAGCAAACAGGCTCCATCAAAGGGGGAAGCATGTCCGGATGACAAGTTCCAGATGCCCAGTCAATCCCAGGCAAGTTTCCCTTCCACGAACCTTGAAAGGGATAGCAGAGCAATCTCCGAACATCAATAGGTCCACAAAGATTCTGATAAATCCATAGTCCAGTAAGTCCACTCCCCGGTAAGTCCACAATCATATAGGGAGGACCGAGCAGTCTCCAAATGTCAATAGGGCCACAAATGTTCCGCAAATGTTCCGATAAATCCACAGTCTGGTAAGTCCACAATCATACAGGGCAGACACATAACTAAATTATGCTCCAAACAGCCTGACTCCAGGGAAAGATCACATTAAAACACAGCAGCTCACATTCGCAGAAAAGGATATCTCCACAGTAAAAGCAAGGAGGAAACTTCTGAATCCAATACCAAAGGTCCAGGTCCCCAAACAAAAATAAGCAGGAAAATGATAATGAACAGACTAAAAAACAAACTAAAAACGAATAAAACTAAAACTAAAAAATGAATAAAACAAAATTAACAAGTTCTACGAGAGTAAGATTCAGAGCGGACTCACACCAGTCGCCATCTCTGAGCAGTCCTTAAAGTTATGGCTGTGTTCAGGTGAAGATCACCATCACAAGAGACATTGACATCCAGGTCACGGTTCTCTGTGTACCTTGTTTCATTTTTTTTTTCCATTTTATTCTTTCTCCTCCTACCCTAGCTGCTGGCTGTCCGTTACTTTCAGCCCGGTCACGGACCACTGACCTCCACCCCCCATATCAGCCTCGGGCCCCTCCGATACCCGTGGCTTACTCCCTACGGTGGGGCTGCGGCACTCTGCCTGCATGCCACAGTCATCGGACTAGGTTGGAGGGCTGGCCTGGGGGGCTAATTGAAGCCGTGGTGAGTTTCATTTAGGGCGGCCGGCAGCTTTATCCATTTTTGGCTTTTTTGGAGGGAGGCGGGGTCGTGCAATGACACGGAGCGTCCTGCCCCGCCTCCAGTACGTGCCTGTGCTGGCAGCTGCGTGACTCCTGGCCTCCACCAGGGGTTATCTGAGCTCCGGACACCTCCCCTCCCTCCCCCCGGAGAAGGAGAGCAGTCCCTAGGACGCTCCATCCTTCTCCCCCCGGCCGGCCCTCCAGCGACCTGAGTCCATTCTCGAACCCAGGTCGCCGGAGTCGCATGCGGAAATCCAACCGCTGCGCCAGTGGGCCGGCCCTTGTGTACCTTGTTTCAGTGACTGCCACAATATCCAGGCATCCCTCTTCCATCAAGGCCACTAGTTCAGGCAGTTTGTTAAACAGACAGCTGGCATTGGTACTCATCACCCTCCATTTTGTGATGTCCTTACCGCTTTTAACCCCATCCCTGTCCTTACTGCCTTTTTATGCATTTACCCCTGTCCTGCTCCCCACTGACTTCTCTATCTTGGTGTTTACCTCTCTCTAACTACTGTGTTTTGTTGGGGGAGACTGGGATTTCCCTGCTCCTTTTCAGTGCCTTCCCCCCTTGGCTAGTTTAAATGCTTGTCAATGAAGCATTTAAACCTATCACCTAGGATCCTGGTCCCCCCCCCGGACAGATGCAGACCATTGCACCAGTATAGGCCTGCATTCCTCCAGGTGGATCCCCAGTCCCCAATGAAGCCAAAATCCTGAGCTCCACACCAGTTTTTCAACCATTCATTGAATCCCATGATGCAGAGTACCGTAGCATCATCTTTGCCATAGAGAGGCAGCACCTCCGAGAAGGTTACCATACATGCTACTTATCTAAGGCCCCTCCTCAACTTTACAAACTCCTCTTGCACTGCTCTGATCCCATTTGCAGCCAGGTCATTTGTCCCTAGGTGGACAATGGCATCCAGCTCCCTTCCTCATGCAGCTGCTCCCATGATCCTGAGGGTTCGCTTCCTGTCCCTTCGAACCATGGTGCCAGGCAGGCACCTTAACTCCCTTTCCCCTTCATCCCCCACTTCTACCCCCAATGACTGAGTCCCCCACCAGGAGTTGTTTCCTTCCTCTGTGGGGTCTCATGCCACTCTCATGTGGGTCTCCTTTGTGGATGTTCCCAGCATTCTCCTTGGTCTCCACTGCAGGTGCCTCCATAGAGGAACCACCCTTTGCCAGAGCAGCATATGAATTGTGGAGAGGTACAGCTGGAGGGATACACCTCTGTTCCACCACCATCTCCCTCCCTGACCCCACCTTGATCCAACCACTCCTCTTTCTTGGCAACCTCTGAGGTAGCGGCAGTGGCCCTGGTGGTCCCTGGGTGGGGGAAGAGGTTTCATGAATCCTAGCCAGGTCAGCCTGGAGACAGACAACCTCCTCCCTCAGACCAGAGAGGTGCCTGCAAATAGGGCAGCATTGTAGCCTCCAGAATGTCTCCTGGAACACAGCTGCCCCACAGCAATTGCACTGCACCACTCCCATCTTGACTTATTTTGTGTCCCCTCTCCTGTTGCTTTGTATGCTTACTGTCTACTCCCTCTATGTATGTTTATACCTACTTTCCTACTGCCTATGTGCCCTTACAACTCTCGCCCTTCCTGTTCTGGGACAGGAACTTCCTGTAGTCTTCAGTAGTCTCCTCCTTCCTTGCTCAGATTCAGACCTCCAGCAGCCGGTGGAAGAAAGAGCTATTTTTATAGTTTTCTTCAAGGTTGATGAAACTAATGTGTCTCAATGAACCTTCCTTTCCTACTACCAAACAGGAAGTTCCCATTGTTAGTCAAATCCAGTGACTATAAAAGTAGAACTGGCTTAGTGTGGGAAGGAGGGCAATTAATAAGAAAAACTGTAGTTCTAGTCCGCTGTTACTTGCACTGAAAGCAAAATTCTCCTCTGTCAAAACCTAGACGCAGGAAGCTGTAATTGGAGACAGCTGCTTTTCTACTGCTCAAGCCACACCCCAATTAACTTCTCCCCTCTGCTCCTGACTCAGCAAATTAAGTTGATACAGCTCTCTTCCTCAAACACAGAAACACAGTGACTTTTGTTTTTACTGAAATGAGACCCCCTGCTTCTAATAAAGTATCTGTTTGCTTAATCCCAATAGGCACTGACTCCTGCTGAGATAAAAGTGATTTATCAGTTAGAAAAGCTGTAGTTCTAGTCCACTGTTCCCCCCTCCCCTTTTTTCTTTTTTCCAGCTATGTTTTTTAGTAATTAATATACATATAGTTTTGCACTGTACGGTTCTGTTGTATAGAATGTAATGCTACTATTTTTGTTGTTTTTTTTCCTGCGTGCTCTGACTGATGGTGCTATTATATTTATCCTTACCTTTATGTATGGATTTTAATGGGGCACATGCCACTTTAAATTGAGATATTTTTAAGGAGGATCACTAACGGGATTATTCAGCCTCAAGAAAGCATAAGTATTGTGCAAAAATATTTGGCGGTGGGAGTTTTGGAAGGAGGCCCTTCCTGTGTTTCACCACTGGCATTTGTACCTTTTATAATAAAGAATTGGTTTAACCTAACATAGCAATCAGTGGGCCTTTACATCAGGAGTTGACACTGTGAGACTGAGCTCTCTGCTTTTGTGAGTACCTCTGTTCTTTAATTAGCTCCCATGCTTGTTTGTTTTTGTAGTCACACTTTGTGACTTTATAGAATAATTCCTCTGCAACTTTGTCAAAGCAAACATCAAGACAGGCTGGCATAACTTCTCCTTTTGAGAAGTTAACTGCTCTTTCTACATCTGAAAATCTATTTTTTTAAATCAAAAAAGTTTTATTGATTTTACATACAAAATACACAGCTAATAAAAGAAAAGAAAGACATATGCCCAAAGTGAATAAGTCAGTAAACAAATAATTTTTCCCAAATAAATAAAACTCCCTACAGACTACCCCTCTCCCATCCACCCTTTCCTCTACCCCCCACCCCTGGTGAAATGTACAAATGCTTGGAACAAATAATGATAACAAAGGTATGCTGGTATGGAATGGAGTATAATCAGTGCTACTAAACTTTCATAGACTGTCGAGTAGCTCACTGTGACCAACAGGAAACAATCAGGTCATATAAAACGCATATAATTTCCCCCACTTTTTATTAAATGAGGGAGCACGGTGTCTAACACTGGCAATTAGCTGTTCGGCTCATAGAGCAAATGACATTTTGTGTAACCATTCTGAATACGTAATGGTTACTTGGTCCATCCAATGTCAGAGAACTAGTTTCTTGACTGCTAGGGAGATGAGTGCCATGTGATATCTTCTTTCTCTAACCTGTATCTGTGATAAATCCCCAATAATACAGATAGCAGGGGAGAATAATCCTTGAAGACCCAAAAGTGGGCCAATCTGACATTCAATTTGCATCCACAGCGGACATATCTTCTCAAAAGACCAAAAAATGTGAATTAGGGAACCTTCTTCTTCTTTATTACATCTAGAACAAAGTGATGAGGGAAGGTGGACCATTTTGGCTAATTTAACCGGGGTATAATACATGTTGTTTAGGATATGATGCTGAGTCAGTCTGAATCTATCCTGTGTGATCTACTTATATAGATCCTTCCAGAGCTGAGGTCAATTAAGTTCCATATCAGCTAGTAGAGTATCCCATATCTTAGAGCCTATCGGGTAGGGAGGCTGGGGACTAATAAGTAAAACTTTGTATATTGCAGAAATGCCATGAGAATGACAGGTTGGGCCAGAAATTTGCTGCAGGAATTCCCCAAACACAGAGGGCTGTGTTTGTTGGCAAAATAGTTTAATTAGTAGGTGTCTGAGTTGATATATCCTGAAAGAAGAAACTGACCCTAAACCAAATTTAGACAATATTTCGTGAGAGGTGAGGATGGAAATATTGTAATAGAAGTCTAAAACTTTAAAGTTTCAGGGAATTCTAAGCCAAGATGGAGAAAAGAAAAGACCTCCTATCTTAATATTGGGGTTAATGAAAAGAGGTTGAGAAAAATCTTTGTCATGGGACAGTTTGATGTGACCTCTGAGTTGAGATAAGACTCTAAGGGAGATGCCTATTGGAGTAAGATATAACATTTTTGGAAGGGTTTTAGCTGGGGAGTAGACATTTCTTGTGGGGTTTAATTTGTGATCAGAGAGTAGATCTAATTCATTTGCGAGCCACTGGGGTACATAATCCATTTGTTGTTGGATTCGGGTTATAGACAACCATTTCCGGTACTTGTAGAGATGGCTCGCCCCAGTGGTAGAATAGAAAGTTGGGGAGATGGAGTCCACCATATTCTTTGGGTAAACTAAGTTTATGATATGACCTTCTGGAAGTTTTATCCAACCAAATGAAAGAGGCAATCTCAAGCATGTATATGTTTAAAAAAAGTTAAGGGCAACCAGATATTAAGCATATTAAGAGGGTAGAACAATCTCAGAAGAACATTCATTTTGATAATGTTGATCCTGCCCCATAGTGAAAGTGGGAGATTTCTCCATCACAAAAGATCCTGCTGAACAGCATTTCATAGATCTAGAAAATTAGTTTATGCAAAAGAGAAGAGTCCAAAGTGAGATAAATGCCAAGATATTTAATATACCATGGGGTCCATTTCATATCAAAGTGAGCAAAAAGCTGTCTGTATGTAATATGATTGAGGGGGTAAATTTCTGCTTTACTCAAATTCAGTCTGTAATTCGAGTACTCCCCAAAGGTATCAATTAGTGTCAGGACCTCCGCTAGAGAGGTGACCAGATTTGACAGGTGCAACAAGATGTCATTGGCGTAAACCGATAGCTGTGGAGTCTGATTCCCAAGATGGATTCCAACGACAGAAGGAGAAGATTTTAATTGCCTGATTAATAGCTTGAGATGTAAGTTGAAGAGAAAGAGGGAACATGGGCAGCCTTGACGTGTGCCAGTGCGTAGAGAAAAAGAAGAAGAGTATACCCCATTACAATGGATTTTAGCTGAGGGAAAATAATATAATGTTCAAATCCGTTGAATGAATTGGGAGGGAAAGCCCATTCTTTGCAGTATCACCCATAGAAAAGCCTAATCCACCCTATCAAAAGCTTTTTCTGCATCTAGGGAAATTAGTGCCATTGGATGGGGGTGGGCATCTGCTGCCCGAAAGCTATATACAAGTTTACGAATATGGTCTGATGATGATCTACCAGATACAAACCCTACCTGCTCCAGGCTGAGAAGGCATGCCCAGACTTGTTCTATTCTATGGGCCAGGATTTTTGCTAGTATCTTTATGTCACAATTTAGTACGGATATGGGCCGGTAACTGGCCAGACATGAAGGGAATTTATCTGGTTTAAGAAGAAGAATGATAATGGATTCTAGTAGGGAAGAATCCAAGACCTCACCAGAAAGCATGTAACAATAGAATTGGAGAAGAATGGGGGGCTTAGTTCCTTAATAAAAGTCTTGTAAAATTTAGAGGGTAGGCTATCGGGGCCTGGGGCTTTATCTAGAGACAAGGCATTGATAGCCAATTCTATTCCTTGTTGAGAGATTTCTGTGAACAATAGTTCCTGGTGTTCAGGTGATAAGGAGGGTAGGGTAAGAACAGAAATATATGCTGTGAGATCTTCCTTGGATGTAGGAGAGATCTGTGGACCATATAGAGAAGAATAGAACTGTTCAAAGATGGTAACTATATCCTTTGGGTGTGTTTTAACTGAGCCATCAGTGGCCTTAATTGTATGTATATTTCTAGAAGCTTCTAGTTTCCGGAACCATAAAGCTAATAGATGACCAGTCTGGTCTATATATTTTGCCTGAGTTCTTAAGATGGCAAATTCTACCTTTTCTTGAAGAATAGAAGAGTATTGATTTCTTAAGGATAATAGAGCTTTTAGGGTAGAGGGGGTGGAATTAGTGGAAAAGGACTGCACTAATGTATGGATCTTAGCTAGAAGAGAGAGAGCGAGAGCTAGTGCTTCTCTCCGTCATTTACGAGTGGGCGCTATTCTTATGAATTCTCCCCGAAGAAAATACATTTATTTATTTATGTTTTTGTTTACTGGGTAAGTGCACTGATCCAGAGGACCGTTTTCAGTCACCACCCAGGCCACAGTGTGGCAGGCAATACAGAGTACACAGCAGCACATACAAGTAGATGCAATCCATACAGGATTGTGCTGTCTTAGCATTTCAGCAAAACATTTCAGGGCACACTGTTCGTGATCTACTCTCGGTACTGAGTTGCAGTTGGTCTCTACAAAAGATTGAATAAGGGAGGAGATTCTTGAAACTGCATATTTGTCTTTAAGTAGTTGAGTATTTAGTCTTCATGACGATTCCCTGTTGTAGTTGGAGTTTAAATTTAGGGAAATCCATGTGGTTGCACGGTCAGAGAGGACTATTGCTTCTATCCCTGCATTATAGAGACCAGGAAGGAGAAAGCGACTGATTAGTGTATATAACCCAGCCATGATAAAGAGTGATGGACTGTAGAGAAAAAGGAGAAAGAACGGGAATGTGAATTCAGAACTCTCCATGGATCACATAAATCGAAGAAATCCAGAAAGTCATGTAGGGCTCGTTGTGTGTCCGATAATGGTTTTAGTGGACCAATCCAAGTCCTGAGTTGGAGGGAGGTTCCAATCACCCCCTAAGACGATTGGTAAGGCCAAGAAGGGAGATAGTTCATGCATGAGGTCTGTAAAGAAACTAGGGCCCCCCCCCACTGGGCCAAAGACACTTTCTAGTATAAGCTCTAGACATCCTAGTGTGCCCTTTATTAAGATGTATCTCCCCTGTGGATCCACAACAGTTTGGCTTGCTTGAAAGAGTGTGGACCTGTTTATCAATATGGCAACCACTTTACTGGTAGTCAAATTTCCAGATGCGAAAACGTGTCCAATATTTTGTCTGTGGAGAACAGTGGCTTCAGATGGAAGCAGATGGGTTTCTTGGATGAAAGAAATAGTGGATTGTAATAGTGCAAGATGTTTGAAAATGTTGCATCTCTTGGTACACTCCCGAGCATCCCTGACATTCCATGGCAGCAATTTAATTGCAGTGCTAGCCATAGCCATCATATAATATGGCAAACTTCAGATAATCTTGATTCAGAGAAATTGCCTCGCCATACCCTCCCCCCTCCCCTGTCTACATGAAATAAACCCTATGCCTTCAATAATGAAATCAGATAACCAAGACAAAGCAACCAGACAGTCTGTGGTTGAAAAACACCTGAAGGGATATTCATACAGAAGGCAAAATTGGATATGTTAAGATGATTATACACTTTACTAGTAAATATAGTGCACCCATCCGCCCCTCCACCCTTACAGAACCCCACAATAGCAAACTTATCATTTACTAACCCCCTTCCCACTTCACTAATCTGTAACTATATACATTGGTCCCTCTTTGCTTCCATGTATGTAGTCTAGAAGTAATAATCATAAACATAGGAAACCATGCCTTTACAGTCTCAGTGAACACTCTCCAAGTCTAAGAACACCCCATAGGGATAATTGGTAAAATTTAAGCAAAAAAAATAACAGGTACAAACCTCACTA
Organism: Neoceratodus forsteri; assembly: GCA_016271365.2. Taxonomy (NCBI): domain Eukaryota; kingdom Metazoa; phylum Chordata; order Ceratodontiformes; family Ceratodontidae; genus Neoceratodus; species Neoceratodus forsteri. Next base: position 21,641,250 of record JADMNL010000035.1, on the reverse strand, counting down.
TTCCAGTGTATCAACAGCCAATAAAGTGCTATGAGACTGAACCCCCCAAAAACTAGTACGCTGTGCAGCTCTACCCAGCCGGCGCTATCCAGAGCAACCCGCTCCCCCCCCCCACACATTCTATTAAATGGATAAAGATTCCCATGTCGTGGGCATTATTAAACTAAGTGTGCCACGGTGGACTAGACACAAAACTCCCAATTACAATAATAAATGAAATACTTTCAAGGACATTAGGTACTTTGTGGTATAACATCCCAAGTAACAATCTTGCAAGATTACCCCATGGGTGGACCAGATCATTGTCTTTTCCTTCCTGAAAAAACAGTGCTAACCTTATGAACATTGGCCCCTCTGCTTGAGACAGCAGAACCCTCAAAAATGGATAACTGCTAGTTACACTAACGATAAGTAAGAATCAAAGGAAACATACCCCTACATCATATGCTGAGGGTTGTATTTTCCATTTGGGACTTCTCAGTGGAGCAAATAGGGGAAATGCCCAGGGGAAAGATATTAGGTCAGAACTAAGGGCGGTTCCAAGCCAAAGCTGTCCCTTAGCAATGTGTAACCACTCTAAGGTTCCACCTAGGTACTGCAATCCTTATGCTTTTGCTGCTGCCCCTAGTGTTAGCCATCAGGAAATGGCCGAATGAGACATCCGAGGATCAACCCCCATTCAAAGAGCCCAGTACCCCGGTAAGAGCCCAATTCAAATATAAACCTATTTAACAGTCAAGAGGAAGAAAAAAAAACAGAAAGACAACCACTGCTGAGATTTTAGTGAAGACATAAGTCCCATAATAAATAGACACCAGAGAGTCTTGAATAAGACAATCAGCCAGGTTTGAACAGTTCTGGTAGCTTGGTGCTTAGGTCAGACAAAGCTTGATGTGACGTTTCATAGGAGGACCAGTTGCCCGAAATGGAAACCTGTAGTTTGGCAGGATACATCATCTTAAACGGAATGCTGGCGGCTACTAACTTAGTAACTGTGGGATTAAAGGCGGTCCATTTCTGACGAACTTCATATGGTAGATCTTGTAATATTCTAAGCTTGACCCCTTCCCGCATGATTGGTTTTAGTTCTCAGGTTTTTGATAGGACATGCTGTTTTTCTATGTAGCTCAGAAATTTAAGAATGATAGGTCTGGGTGGTTCTCCCTGCCGGGGCTGTGATCTGAGTGAACAATGGACACGTTCAATCTGGTAACTGGTATGGAGTGGTGATGGGCCTACCACTTTTTCTAGGAACCTTTGAAGAAATAAAATCGTATTGGATCCTTCCTCCGTCTCTGGAATCCCCATGATTAGTATATTATTTCTTCTGCTCCTTCCCTCGAGATCTTCTATTTTCAGTTGCAATTTTTGTATTTGCTGGCAGAGCAGCACAATTTCAGGGTTTTGCTTAGCTCTCCAATTCTCCAATGATTTAATTCGGGCCTCCGAGTCACCAACATACCTTGTGAGTTCAGTCATATCACTTTGGATATATTTTAACTTGGATGTGATGTCCTGTAGAGTTTAGGGTTCTAATTCTTTCAGGAACTGTTCTTCCATCAGTTGAATCAGCTGAATCGGTGAAATTCCTCCCTTGCTCCCCTGTGCCTTAGGTTTTTTAGGGGATATTTTTTTCAGGCAAGTGAGGAGGCGTGTGTTTTAGTTGGGCCTGCCTCATTTCAACCTCCATCGCGGGGCAAACTTCCCTAGAGCGATGCAAAATGATGCTCAATTCGATTGTTGAAGGCAGATGCCCTGAAACAAAACGTTTTTTTCAGCTGAAGGACGTAGACAATTTAGTAAAAAGAACAGCGAAATGGATAGGGGAGTGGGAGCTCCAAATGTCTGCTGCTTCTAGGTCGCTTGCATCACGTGACCTCCTGAAAATCTAATCTTTAAAAATCAACTACTGAATTATTCCCACAAATGAGGTCAGGCTCACTGGTCAATAGCTACTTGCATCACATTTACTTTTTAAGCATGCATGTTTGTCCTCCACTAGTCCTCAGGCACTTCACTAGTTTCCAGTCATTCCTCAGAAATCAGCATCAGACTACCTGATATTCCCATTCTCTTACTTCTCACATGATCTTTGATGCATGCCATGTGGTCCTAACCAATTTATTCATTTCCACCTTTACTTACTACTATGTTGGCAGTAATGTATTTTATGCTATAAGCATCCTCTCCCAATTCCTTGAAAGTGTCATCTAGATGATGTCCTTCATCAACTCCATAGTGAATACTTTCTTATTTACACTGTTTGCCACCATCTCATGGACATTCCAGTGGGAGCTGATTATACCACAGTGACCCCACCACGAACATCAGTAAACAAGCCCTCCTGCCTCCCCTCTCTTGACCAGTGTCCCTGAAGCTCCACAGCTTCCCCATAAAGCAGTGCCCTACTAACAGACCACAAAGCTTGAATTTACTTGGCAGAAACAGAAGTCACAATTGAGCACCATGCTGTGTGAGGTCTTTACTAATAATGAATCAGCTCTCACCAAAACAAGTTTCAGTTGACAATATTTCAAAAAGTCATAAAGATACCTTCATGAAACTCTGTCTTTTTACTTATTTTTAAAGATTCTACATCTTTGGGCTAATTTGCTCAAATTTGCCTTGAGTGAAACAAAAGCCACCATTGAACACAACAGTATATGAGGCCTTTACTACTAATGAATCAGGTCCCACCAAAACAAGTTATAGTTGGAAACATTTTAAAATGTCATAAAGAAATGTTCCCCTAAGGGGAAATAATCTTCTAACTTTTTTGCAGCAAAGACACCATCTGTAATATCCCCCCACCAGAGTCTCTGTTTCTGAGAATTGCTGCTGGGTTTCTTCATGTGAAAATCTCTTCCATCTCAGAAAATGTTAAACCATTTTTCATGCTTTCATTGTAGCCATGTATTAGTCATCTGCTCTGGTAGAACAAGGAGTACAGTTACTGGATTTGGCTATTATATACAGTGGAGCTCCTTGAAGTGCACATCAAATACGTGCACATTCTGGAAAAATGCACACTTTTTCTATTTCCCAATATGATTATTCCAGATGTGATTATTATATACAATGGAGCCCTTTTATATTTTCTGACTTTTTTTATTTCTGCAGTGTTAAGTTTTCTGGTTAAGTGCACACTGATTAAGTGAACATTTTCACAGTTTAAAAGTGCATCAATTAACAATCTGTTATGTGGAAATATCCCTTCCTGTGTTACTGTCCCAATAGGTATTATGTACTAAGTGATCACTCAAGTTAAGGCCCCCTCTAAATACAATTTGTGGTTGTTTTAAAAAAAAAATTTCAAGTTTCTTGTCGGTTTGTAAGATATGTCATTTTTTTCAAGTACATTCTCATGATAGCTTGGCAGAAGGCACCAGGAGAAAGGACTGCTGTGTGACTGAACTTCTCTGCTGGGACTAAAGTAGAAGAACTTTTGTATTTGACCTTTAATTTAGGGTAAACAAACTAACATACAAAAAAAAAGTGTGTGTTTGGGTTAACTGAACTGAATGGGTATCTGCAGAGTTATCTAGGTGTGAATCTCAGGTGACTGAAAGGACTTAACTGCCGTGAGGTTTAAATTACTTGTAGAAAGATCTGGTAAGTAGGGGGAGTGGCTTAGCTAGAAGGAAGCTACATTTAAAGACTACCTTAGAAAGTTTCAGCTAATAGCTTGGCAGAAGGCACCAGGAGAAAGGACTGCTGCGTGACTGAACTTCTCTGCTGGGACTAAAGTAGAAGAACTTTTGTATTTGACCTTTAATTTAGGGTAAAAAAATTAACATACAAAAAAAAAGTGTGTATTTGGGGTAACTGAACTGAATGGGTATCTGCAGCGTTATCTAGGTGTAAATCTCAGGTGACTGAAAGGACTTAACTGCTGTGAGGTTTAAATTACTTGTAGAAAGATCTGGTAAGTAGGGGGAGTGGCTTAGCTAGAAGGAAGCTACATTTAAAGACTGCCTTAGAAAGTTTCAGCTAATAGCTTGGCAGAAGGCACTAGGAGAAAGGACTGCTGTGTGACTGGACTTCTCTACTGGGACTATATTGCTCTCTTTCCCTCCCTCCCCTCCACCCCCACACCCAAAGCTAGTTCTATTTTTATAGGCACAGGATTTGACTGACAACAGGAACTTCCTGTTTAGGGGCAGGAAGTGAGTGATCACAGAACCACCAAGGACCCACCATTCTAGAAGGGCAAGAGTAGCTCTCCGGCCCCCTCTAGCTGCTGGAGGTCTGCCTCTGAGCAAGTAAGTGGTCTACTGCGAAATATAGGATATTCTTGTCTCAGAGCAGGACAATCAGGATCTTAAAGGGCACACAGGCAGAAAGTAAGGAGAGAGAGAAAAAAATACAGAGGAAAGAGTAAGGATTGCAAACAGTTAAGGGGCCAGAAATAAGACATGATTGGAGTGATGCAGTGCAGTGGCTGTGGAGCAGCAGTCTTCCGGGAGATGTTCTGGAGGATGCGGTGTTGTCCCATCTGCAGGCACCTCTCTGAGCTGAGGGAGGAGGTTGCTCATCTCCAGGCTGAGTTGGCCAGGATTTGGGACCTCCCTTCCATCCAGGGACCACCAGTGCCACTGCCATTGCCTCAGAGGTTGCCAAGAAAGAGGAGCGGTTGGACCACAGTGGGCTCAGGGAGGGTGAGGGTGGTGGAACAGAGGCATCCCTCCCATTGTACCTCTCCACAATTCCTATGCCATTCTGGCAAAGTGTGGTTCCTCTATGGAGGCACCCACAGTGGAGACCAAGGAGGATGCTGGGAACCTCCACAAAGGAGACCCACAGGAGGGTGGCAGGGGACCCTGCAGGGGAAGGAAACAACTCCTGGTGGGGGACTCCATTGTTAGGAAGGTAGAACTGGGGGAGGAAGGGGAGAGGGAGGTAAGATGCCTGCCTGGCGCCATGGCTTGGAGGGACAGGGAGTGAATCCCCAGGATTGCCGGAGCAGCTGCACAGGGTAGGGAACTGGATGTCATTGTCCACCTAGGTACAAATGATCTGGCTAAGAAAGGGATTAGAGAAGTGCAGGAAGAGTTTGTGGAATTGGGGAGGGGCCTTAGTCAAGTGGCACGCACAGTAACCTTCTCGGAGGTGCTACCCATCTATGGCATAGGAGAGGCTAGGGTGTTCCACACCATGGGATTCAATCAGTGGTTGAAAAACTGGTGTGGAGCTCAGGGGTTTGGCTTCATTGGGGACTGGGGGACCACCTGGAGTGATGCAAGCCTATACTGACATGATGGGCTGCATCTGTCCGGGAGGGGAACCAGGATCCTAGTGATAGGTTTAAATGCTTCATTGGCAAGTTTTTAAACTAGCCAAGGGGGGAGGCACTGGAAAGGAGCAGGAAAATCCTAGCCCCCCCAAATAATCACGGTAGTAAGTGTGGCAAACACCAACATAGAGGTGTCGATAGGGAGAAGAGCTGGGGTAAATGGAGAAAGTGACAAAGGCAAGAAGGACAGAGATGGGGCAAAAGGGAGTAAGGCCATCAGGAAATGGAGGGTAATGAGTACCAATGCCCCTAGTCTGGGCAACAAGCTCCCTGAGCTGGTGGCCTTAATGGAAGAGGGATGCCTGGATATCATAGTAGTCACAGAAACATGGTACACAGAGAACCATGACTGGGATGTTAACATACCAGGATACATAACCTACAGGAGAGACAGGCAGGGGAGAAGAGGGGAGGAGTAGCTCTCTGTGTAAAGGAAGGGATAAAAGCAACTGAACAAAAGAGTAGACAGGGAGGAGAGGAGGCACTGTGGGTCACCTTAGAGACTGGAAAGGGCACCACAATCCGCACAGGAGTTGTGTACAGACCCCCATGTCAGTGGGAAGGAATGGACAAGGATATGATAGAAGGCATTCTTAGAATGGCAGAGAAAGGGGAGATACTGTTGATGGGAGACCTGAATATGCCAGATGTTAACTGGGTCACATTTTCTGCAGCCACATCCAACAGCAGGGCCATTCTTGATGCCCTACAGGTGGCAGGCATTAGACAGCTAGTTTTGGAACCCACTCATGAGGGTAATCTTAGACCTCGGACTCTCAAACGGGGCAGTGAGAGGATCTCAGATCTAGAAGTGGGTTGCCATCTGGGACAAGTGACCATCAAACAGTGTGGTTCACGTTAAACTCAGCTACAGAGTCAAGCCACACAAAAGTGAGGGTACTGGACTTAGGAGGGCTGACTTTGCAAGATGGGAGAGTGCCTCAGAAAAGCACTCAGCAAACAGGCTAGAAGGAGTGTGGAGCAACAATGGGAATTATCAAAACTGCCATCACACAGAGGCAACAAGCCTTGTGTGAAGCAAATAAACAAATCAAATGAAAAAAAAGCCACTATGGTTCTCAAAAAGAGGTGGCTGTGAAAGTCAGGAAGAAAAGATAGCATTCCGAAGTATAAGGCAACACAGAAGGAGCAGGACAGAGAGCTGTACCAGTTAAGGCAGAAGAAAGCAGGGAGGAAGTCAGAATAGCAAAGGCCCAAACTGAGGAAAAGATAGCCAACTCAGTTAGAAGGGGATAAAACCTTTATAGGTACATCAGCGAGCGTAGAAAGACAAAGGAGGGATAGTGAGGCTGAATAGAATGAACGGTGGGTGAGGCGACAGTGAAAGCGGAATACTGAACGAATATTTCTGCTCAGTATTCACAAAGAGGAGGAGGAAGTGCCTAATCCAATTAACAGAAGCACTCTTGATAGGGGGGTCGATCCCAGTCCTTTCACAGAAGAAAGGGTTCTGCAAGAACTCCTAAAACTGAAGGTGGACAAAGCAATGGGTCCTGATGGAATTCACCCTAGAATTCTAAAAGAATTAAAGGAGGAACTAGTGAAACCACTGGCTACTCTTTTTAATAAATCATGGGAGGATGGTGTGGTACCCGAGGATTGGAGGAAGGCGGATATGATTCCCCTTCACAAAAGTGGGTCCAAGACAGAGGCAGGAAAACTACAGACCTGTCAGTCTGACCTCTGTGGTAGGGAAAGTGATGGAGTCACTCTGAAGGAAAGAACAGTCGAGTACCTAGAGGCCAGTGGAGCACAGGACCCAAGGCAGCATGGATTCACAGCGGGAAGGTCATGTCAGACGAAATCTAATAGATTTCTTTGACTGGGTGACCAAAGTAGTAGACCAGGGAGGGCTGTGGACATGGCCTACCTAGACTTTAGCAAGGCATTTGACACAGTCCCACACAAAGATTAATAGTCAAATTAACCAGCCTGGGAGTGGGACCCAGGGTGATAGCCTAGGTAAAAATTGGCTGGACAACAGGACACAGAAGGTAATTGTAAATGGAGTCCACTCTGAAGAAAGGGGTTACTAGTGGGGTACCGCAGGGTTCAGTATGGGTCCAGTCCTTTTAATGTCTTCATCAGTGACATTGCAGAGGGACTGGAAGGAAAAGTATGCCTTTTGCAGATGACACAAAGATCTGCAACAGAGTTGATACACAGGAGGCGTGGAAAGGATGAAAAGGGACTTGGCAAGGTTGGAGGAATGGTCAAGTATGGCAGCTAGGATTCAATAAAAGAAGTGCAAAATAATGCACCTGGGAAACAAGAACCCAGGGAAGAGTACACAATGGGTGGGGAGGTAGTAACAACAACAAAAAGGAAAGGGACCTGGGGTAATCATATCACATGACCTTAAGGTTAGCAAGCAATGTGAGAAGGCAGTAGGGAGGGCTGGGGGTATACTGGGATGTATAGGGAGAGGCATCATCAGCAGAAAATAGGAAGTTGTTATCCCTCTGTACAGACAGTTGGTGAGACCCCATCTAGAGTACTGTGTCCAGTTCTGGAGACCCCATGTCTGCAAGGACATAGACAGGATAGAGGCAGTCCAGAGGAGGGCAACTAAAATGGTGCAGGGTCTGCAAGAGAAGCCGTATGAGGAGAGACTAAAGAAGCTTAATATGTATACCCTTGAGGAAAGAAGGGAGAGGGGGACATGATAGAAACTTTTAAGTACCTCAGTGGAATCAACAAAGTCCAAGAGGGTAGCATCTTTCAGAAAAGAGACTTGCAAGAACAAGGGACACAATTTAAAGATAGAAGGAGGCGGTCTAGGGGCAATGTGAGGAAGTATTATTTCACAGAGAGGGTAGTGGATGCATGGAACAGCCTTCCTGAGGAGGTTGTGGGGTCTAAAACTGTGGGAGAATTCAAGAATGCATGGGACAGACATAAGACAATTCTTGTGGGGGGTAGGAAGAAATAGGCTGTTGGTTAACTAGGATCTGCGGCCTATCCTGTAGGTAGGGAAATGGGCAGACTAGATGGGCCTAGCTGTCCTTATCTGCCGTCAAAGTCTATGTTTCTATGTTTCTATAAGATCTGATTGTGGGGTAAAAGTAGTAATGAAAATGGGAGTACCATTTCCAAAATTTGCTTGATTTTGTGATCTGCTACGGGTAGATAAAAGATGATTTCTATCCATGCCATCGACTTTTTGTTTTGCCCTGTCAATTACCATTCTGTTATAGCCTCTTTGTGTAAATCTATCCATCTTCTGCCCATTTTTACTAGTTGTAGCATCGTCCAGCCTGCATCCCCCAGTATTCCCTCTGTATTTCCCTCCCATCAGTGAAATACACATTAGCTGTTCTCTGTGGTTCCCTACCTTGGTAATGCCACTTATGGCTTCTGTCCCCACCCCCCTTGAAATACATTAGCCCCTCCCTGCAGTTCTCTCCAGCCGGTTCTACCACTTGTGGCTTCTAGCTCTTTTTTTAAAATCTCCTGTTTTTTTTTTTTGTGAATATTTTCCTGCCCCTGTCCTACCAGCCCCCAATCTGCTGGTCACCCAAGCCCCATCACCTCAGTGTCCTCCAGTACTTACCTGTCCACATATTCACCCAATGGCTAACCCCACTGGCAGGGTTCTACAGCTCCACCATTGAACAGGATCAGGTGTGCTGGACGGGGCCTAGATAGACTGGTGCTGGGTTTGTGAGTAGCCAGTATTGTCTTACCAGACAGGAGATTTCTTCTTGTCTCCCCAGGAGGAGTAAATGTGCAATGCCATCTAGATGCACATTGCATGCTTCCATATGATGTTTGTAGATGGCCTTTGTGCACTTCTGGTGACCCCAGACTGCCTTCTCCCTAGCATCATGCATGTCGGGCTTCACATTTCCTCACCCCGGAGGAGGACAGCTGTCCCATGGATGCTCAACCCTCCTCCTCCCCCTGGCCAACCCTCCAGTGCCATGAGTTTGCTTCCAAGCCCGGGTCATTGGTGCCACAAGTGGTAGCACTACTGCTGCACCATTACTCTGACTAAAGTCTCCTTTTTAATGCAGAGAAATGTGGACTAGAAGGGTTTTCATATCCCACTGAAGTTTCTGAGGTGATGTTATTTGAGAGGCTGGTGACTGGAAGGAGAAAAGGAGGACCTCTTCTGATTCTGTAATTTGTTCTTTGTTCATTTTTGGTTTTGTTGATTTAATACAATAATCAGAGGCTAGAGACAACATGCTCAGTTTGAGAGGGAAAGTGCAAGAAAGCTGATTGCATATCATCTGATATGGTTGATGAAGAACTGGTTCGGTTATGGGGCTCACTAAATAGCGAAATATGAAATAACATTAGACTGAAAGAAAGTTAGTAGTATAGTTTATCAGGTGTCAATTTTGGGACCCCAATTGTTGAATATTTCTTTGTAATAGGGATATTATATGCAGTGTAAGTCCAGGATTGGGTACTTCCTCCATCAACAGACCCACAGCAACTGAGACTCATCTGTTGACTCCATGAGAGATTCCATCAACACATTATCCACTCCTTGTTGTTCCCCTTTCCAATTCCACCACTCTTGTATTCTGTTCTCATCACCCAAAAGGAAATTCATTATCCACTCCTGTGACTCCCGCCCATTTCTACCAGTTGCAGCATTGTCCCACCTGCATCCCCCCAGTATTCCCTCTGTATTCCCCTCCCATCAATGAAATACACCTTAACTGTTCTCTGCAGTTACTTACCATGGTAATACCACTTATGGCTTCTGCTCCCCCCCCCCAATACATTACCCCTCCCTGCAGCTCCCTCCAGCCAGTTCTACCACTTGTGGCTTCTATCTCTTTTTTAAAATCTCCTGGGTTTTTTTGTAAATATTTTCTTGCCTCCTGTCCTACCAGCCCCCATCTGCTGGTTACCAAAGCCCTGTCACCTCAGTGTCCTCCAGGACTTACCTGTCCACATATTCACCCAATGGCTAACCCCACTGGCAGGGTTCCCCAGCCCCACCACTGAATAGGATCAGGTGTGCTGGACAGGGCCTAGATAGCCTGGTGGTGGGTTTATGGGTTACCTTTGTCATCTTACCAGCCAGGAGATTTCTTGTTGTCTCCCCAGGAGGAGTATATGTGCAATGCCATCATGATGCACATTGCATGCTTCCATGCGATGTATACAGATGGCCTTTGTGCACTTCTGGTGACTCAGACTGCCTTTTTCCTAGCATCATGCAAGCCGGGTTTCAGATTTCCTAACCCCTAGAGGAGGAGGAGGAGAACCATCCAATGGATGCTGAACCCTCCTCCTCCTCCTCCCACTGGCCAACCCTCTGATGCCATGAGTTTGCTTCTGAAAAATGGGTCATTGGTGCCACAAGTGGTAGCACTATTGCTGCACCCTTATGCTGACTAAAGACTCCTTTTTAATGCAGGGAAATGTGGACTAGAAGTGTTTTCATATCCTACTGAAGTTCCTGAGGTGATGTTATTTGAGAGGATGGTGACTGGAAGGGGAAAAGGAGGACCTCTTCTGATTCTGTAATTTGTTGTTTGTTTGTTTTTGTTTTTGTTCATTTAATACAATAATCAGATGCTAGAGGCAACATGCTCAGTCTGAGAGAGACAGTGCAAGAAAGCTGATCGCATGTCATCTGACATGATAGATAAAGAACTGGTTCTGTTATAGGGCTCACTAAGTAATGATTTATAAGACAACATTAGACTGGAAGAAAGTCAGCAGTACAGTTTATCATGTGACAATTTGGGGACCCCTATTGTTGCATATTTCTTTGTAATACGGACATTATATACAGTGAAAGTCCAGGATTGGGCCCTTCTTCCATCAACAGACCCCCAGCAACTGAGACTCATCTGTTGACTCGATGAGAGACTCCTTCAACACATTATCTACTCCTTGTTGTCCCCCTTCCCAATTCCACCATTTTTGTCTTCTGTCCTCCCCATCCCAAAAGGAAATTCATTATCCACTCCTGTGACTCCTGCCCATTTCTACCAGTTGTAGAATCATCCCACCTGCAGCCCCCCAGTATTTCCCTCCCATCAATGAAATACACCTTTGCTGTTCTCTGTGGTTCCCTACCTTGGTAATACCACTTATGGCATCTGTCTCCCCTCCTTCTGAAATACATTAGCTTCTCCCTGAATCTCCTTTTAGCTGGTTCCACCACCTATGAATATATGAACATACAGAGGAAGAAACCGAGGATGGAGGAGTACGTATAGGAAGTTGGGAATTTAAAGTAGGAGAGGGGGGTGGCAAGTGGGAAATGGACATGCAAAGACCACAGGTTGGGAAGCCATATGAGCTTCCCCCCATAACAATGACATAGGACAAAGGGAAAGTACTAGTGGGAATGCTAGTAAAGGAGAGCAGGAGGGGAGTGGGGGAGGGGTGGAAGGTTGTCACCCTGCATGCTAGGAGCCTTGGGAAGAAAACTGCAGAGCTACAGACTCTCATGGCAGAGGGGGAGGTGGACATTGCAACCATCACAGAAACATGGGCCTCCCGATACAATGACTGGAGCCTGTCGATATCAGGGTACAGGTTATTTCATAGGGAGAGAATGATTGGGAAAGGAGGGAGGGTGGCACTATATGTGAGGGAAGGACTGAAGTGTGTACAGGAGGAAGGGGAGGAGGGCATTACATAGTCACTATGGATTAAAATCCAGGATTCCAAGAATAGGAGTCTCAGGATGGGAGTGGTATACAGGCCACCCTGCCAGACAGAGGAGTTAGACAGGGAACTAGTGGGATAGATCAGGATGGCCTGCGAGAAGGGTAGTAGGGTAGTGTGTTGATTGTGGGGACTTCAACATGCCAGGAGTGGATTGGAGTACCCTAACTACCACGAATAGAAGGGAGCAGGTACTGCTGGATGCCTTCCAGGACAGCTTCCTGATGCAAATGGTCAGTGAACTAACCAGGTTAGGGAATACCCTTGACCATGTGCTGGTAAATAGGGAGTTTGTGAGGGGACTTAGAGTGGAAGACCGCTGGCAGGGAGTGACCACCACTCAGTATGGCTCACACTGGATATGGGTAAGGAAGGAGTGGAATCAGGCACAAGGGTGCTGGACTTCAGGAGGGGCGATTTTAGGAGAATGGGGGAAGTGGTAAAAGGGTACATGGACAGAATTCAGCCCAGTATGGGCACTAACCATAGGTGGGATCTCATAAAGCTGGGAATAGTGGAGGCAACCAAAACCTGCAGCAAGGCTCTGAGCAAGAAGGCCAGGACACAGAAACCTAGCTGGGTGAGCAAGGTGGTCATGGAAAAGGTAAGGAGGAAAAAGAGCTGCCTTTAGGAGGTACAGTACAAGAAAACAGTGAGAGGGGAGGACAGGCAGGAGTAGCTGAAGGAGCCGAAGGAGGTGACAAGGGCAGTAAGGGCAGCCAAGGCATCTATGGAGCTCAGGCTGGCACAAGGCATTAAGAAGGGGGAGAAGGACTTCTTCAGGTACATAAGGGAGAAAAAGAACTGTAAGGACCATATAGTAAGGATTAGAAAGAAGTGGGGTTTGGGTGGAAGCAGGGGGTGATAAGGCAGAAGTGCTAAATGATTACTTCTGCTTTGTATTTACTAAGAAGAAGAGGGGGTGATACTCAAGGGGGGAGGGAAGGCAGAAAGGGGGGTGACAGACAGGGAAATCATGAAGGGCAGGGTTCTGGAGGGTTTGAGAACACTGAGAGTGGACAAGGTGCCAGGCCCTGATAGTATCCCACCCCAGGGTACTGAAGGAGCTGGCAAATGTCCTGGTGGGAACTTTGGTAGACCTATTTAATGCCTCACTACATTCAGGTTGTGTACCTCAGGACTGGAGGATGGCTCATGTGGTGCCCCTCCACAACAGTGACCCCAAGGATGAACCAGGGAACTACAGACAGGTGAGCCTCACATCCATCGTGGGTAAGCTGATGGAGACTATCCTGAAGGAGAGGCTGGTGGCCCTCCTGGAAGCCAAAGGACTACAGGACAGCAGACAACATGGCCTCGTACATGGCAGATCCAACCAAACCAACCAGGTAGAGTTCTATGACTGGCTAACTAGGTAACTGGACAGTTGCCATGCAGTGGATGTCCTGTACCTGAACTTCAGTAAGGCATTCAACTTAGTACCACATAGGAGGCTGGGAAGTAAGTTAGAAGGCATGAGGTGGGTGCAAGGCTGGTGAGATGGGTAGGGAACTGGCTTCAGGGAAGACAACAGAAGGTGATGGTGGGTGGGGAGCTCTCATGCCCAAGGGTAGTGATGAGTGGTGTTCTGCAGGGCTTGGTGTTGGGGCCAGTGTTGTTTGGGATATTTGTTGCAGACATATCATCGGGCATCAAGAGCAAGACCAGTCTGTTTGCAGATGACACCAAGATGGGATCAGTGGTGGATGAACTAGTGGGATGGCAGGGGTTGCAGGGTGATCTGGCAAAGCTGTAAACCTGGTTGGACACCTGGCAACTGAGGTTCAATGCCAAAAAGTGCAAAGTGCTGTATTTTGGGGTGAAAAACCCAAGGAGGAGTTACCAGCTTGGGGGAGTGCAACTAGCAGAGACAGAGGAAGAGGAGAAGGATCTGCAGGGGTTCTCATTAAAGGGATCAATGAACAACTCAGCACAATGTAGGAAGGCAGCTGCAAAGGCCAACAAAATGCTGGGTTGCATTGCAAGGGGTATATCCTTGAGGAGGGGGGCGGTGATTCTGCCACTGTATAGATAATTAGTTAGACTGCACCTGGAGTACTGCGTGTAGTACTGGAGACTGTATCTGAAGAGAGAGACATTAAGTTACTGGAAGGGGTGCAACACAGGACAACAAAGATGATCAAGGGGCTGTGGGGCTTACCACACGAGAGGAGGCTTAGGGAGTTGAATGTGTACTCGCTGGAGGGGAGGAGGGATGGGGGGATATGATTGAAACCTTCAAGTACATGACAGGAATACGCAAGACAGGTACGGATGGGCTGTTCAAAGTATGGGAGGGGAGGGTCACCCGAGGCCATGATATGAAATTAGAGGGAAGAAGGTTCAGGAGGGAAATGAGGAGACACTTTTTATGGAGAGGGTGGTAGCTGGGTGGAATGCGTTACTGGCACAAGTGGTATCCAGTAGAACAGTGGACTGCTTTAAAAGGGGCTGGGACAGGGCAAGGGGGAAGGCCAAAGGAGAGGAAGGGTGGGAGGGGCAGCTGCAGAATAAGGGGTGCTAGTTGCTCATTCGAGCAGACTTGATAGACCTTTAGGCCTTTATCTGCAGGCAAATTTCATATGTTCATATGTAGCTCTGCCTGTGATTCATAATCTTTATCCCTGGTACAGTTACATTTGATTCTCATGAGCTGCCCTAGTGGGATATTATACCCGCCCACACTTTGTTTCCTTTGTTCCGGCTATGGTTTTTAGTAATTTATATACATATACAGTATGTTTTCTACTATATGGTTGTTTTGTATACAATGGTGCTATTTTTGTTGGTTTTTTCTCGAGTCCTCTGAATGATGGCACTATTATATATATTCTTACCTTAATGTATGGATTTCAAAGAGGCACATGCCACTTTAAATTGAAGTCTTTATAAGGAAGACCACTAATAGGGTTATTCAGCCATGAGAAAATGCAAGTACTGTGTGAAAACGTTTGGCTGCAGAGTTTTGGATGGAGGGCTGATGCTGCATTTCACCACTGGCATTTGTACCTTTTGTAATAAATTATTGTTTAACCAGACACAGCAATCAGTAGGTCTTTAATCAGCAATGGACACCATGGAGCTGAGCTCCTTGCTTTTGAAAGGAATTATTCTGGCCAACATCGGTTGATGTAATATACTTAGATTACAATAAAGCATATAAAAGGTTCCTCATAAGAAGTTGGTTCTGAAAGTGAGAAAAGTTGGACTTAGAATATCACATGGTAGATAAAAAAACTGGTTCTGTTATAGGGCTCACTAAGCAGTGATACATGAGACAACATTAGACTGGGAGAAAGTCAGTAGTTCAGTTTATCAGGTGTCAATTCTGGGACTCATATTATTGAATATTTCTTTGTAATACAGACATTATATACAGTATACAGTAAGTCCAGGATTGGGCACTTCTTCCATCAACAGCCGCAGCAACTGAGACTCATCTGTTGACTCGATGAGAAACTCCATCAACACATTATCCACTCCTTGTTGTCCTCCTTTCCAGTTCCACCACTCTTGTCTTCTGTCCTCACCACCCCAAAAGGAAATACATTATCCGCTTCTGTGACTCCTGCCCATTTCTACCGGTTGTAGCATTGTCCCACCCACATCCTCCCAGTATTCCCTCTGTATTCCCCTCCCATTAATGAAATACACATTAGCTGTTCTCTGCAGTTCTCTACCTTGGTAATGCCACTTATGGTTTCTGTCCCCCCCCAACGAAATACATTAACCCCTCCCTGTAGCTCCCTTCAGCCGGTTCCACCACATGTGCCTTCTATCCCTTTTTTTTAATCTCCTGGGTTTTTTGTGAATATTTTCCTGCCTCGTATCCTACCAACCCCCATCTGCTGGTCACTCAAGCCCCATCACCTAGGTGTCCTCTAGGACTTACCTGTCTACATATTCACTGAATGGCTAACCCTGCTGGCAGGGTTCCCCAACCCCACTATTGAACATGATCCAGTGTTCTGAACAGGCCTAGATAGCCTGGTGCTGGGTTTGTGGGTTACCAGTATCATCTTACCAGCCAGAAGATGTATTTTTGTCTCCCCAGGAGGAGTAAATGTGCAATGCCATCATGGTGCATATTGTATGCTACCACGTGATGTATGTAGATGATCTCTGTGCACTTCTGGTGACCCCAGACTGCCTTCTCCCTAGCATCATGCATGCTGGGCTGCACATTTCCTCACCCCTGGAGGAGGAGAGCCATCCCATGGATGCTCAACCCTCCTCTTCCCCCTGTCCAACCCTCCAATGCCATGAGTTTGCTTCTGAACCCGGGTCATTGGCACCACAAGTGATAGCACTACTGCTGCACCATTACTCTGACTAAAGTCTCCTTTTCAATGCAGAGAAATGTGGACTAGTAGGGTTTTCATGTCTCACCGAAGTTCCTGAGGTGATGTTATTTGAGAGGCTGGTGACTGGAAGAGGAAAAAGAAGGACCTCTCCTAATTCTGTAATTTGCTGTGTGTTGGTTTTTGGTTGTGTTGATTTAATACAATAATCAGAGGCTAGAGGCAACATGCTCAGTCTGAGAGAGACAGTGCAAGAAAGCTGATCGCATATCATCTGACTGCATAGTTTCAGGCTCAAGAAGAGGTAAGAAGCTCTAGAACTGCCCTGACAGAAAGCTTTTACACCCCAAGCCCTAGGTCCTGCATCATGCATACTAAGAGTATTGCCACCCTTTTCATTATCCCCAAAGAGCTTCCGGATTGTGGAGTGAAAACAAAGCAGGCAGGGCTAGTTGCTGCTGCAGCCTAGGACCCATGGTTTGATTTACATACTCATAATGTGTTTTTTTTTCCAATTGTTTAACCAGGTGAGACACACTAACCTGAAAGCTTGTTTACAGGTGTAATCTGGGAGCACAGGGAAGTTAAGTGACTTGCTCAGGGTTACACAGTATACAGTACAAGTAGGAGCTGTGGGATTCAAACCCAGGTCTCCAGATTGGCAACTCAGAGCCTTAAACCACTGCACTATACTGCCTTCCAGCAGGTTTGACATGGTGGTGGTGCTGCTGCTATAAATGTTTGTGTATTTCACTTACTAGCATGGTCTAACAACACACTGTGGCTGGCCACTGTGTCCATGACTAATATGTTCGTTATTTATATGATCTGTCACATTAGTTCTTCCTTTGGAAGTGATTTCAACAGAACTTGGTGACCAATCAACCTGAGCTATATACAGAACTGTTGACTTGAGTTCAAAATAATAATCTTTCATCATTCTTGATATATATAATTCAGCTTTTGTATACGTATGTACAGTCATTTTTTTAAAGAACAAAATACTAAAGGATAACCAAGTGCCACTGAAGATCCAATTACTGGGAATAAACATAATTGTAATTAGTGTAAACTTTGATTATCTATAGTTTCAAAGTATACCATCTGCCTAATTAACTAGTTGCTTTATCAGAGGTAAGCCACAGCCCGAAGTTTGATCTCTATCCTTCTGTCTCACTCCTCACCAAAGTACTAACATACTAATTACCAGCTGATTAGGCCTTACGGTCTATCGAGTCTGCTCGAACCTCAGATCCCTAGTTGGGTGCTCAGGCCCTCCCCCCCTTGTGTTCCAGAAACCCCCATCATCCATCCCCACCCCCAGGCCAGGCCATCATCTGATACTTCCACTTCTGTGTCTATCCCACCATCTCTTGAAGCCCTCCACTATGGATCTCTGACCAGCTCATCAGACAGTGCATTCCAGAGTCCACCACCCTCTCAGTGAAAACCTCCTCCTCTTTCCCCCTCACCTTCCACCTTCCAACTTCAAACCATGCCCTCTGGTGATACCTCCCTGCTTTAGTCTAAGATCCCCTCCATGTTTACCCTATTTATTCCTTGAGGTGCCAGAGACCTCAATCATGTCCCCCTGTCTCTCTCTCCTCCAATAGAAAAGGCAGAGCTCCACAAGTCTGTCCTCATACATCAAATCCCCTAGTCCTTGTATCATCTTAGTTGCCCTCCTCTGTACCATCTCCAGAAGCTGTATACCCCTCTTCAAGTGTGGTCTCCAGTACTGTACACAGTACTCAAGGTGTGGTCTAACCAGTCCATTGTACAGCGGCAGAATCACTTCCCTGCTCCTTGAGGTGATCCCCCTTACGATGCATCCCAACATCCTGTTTGCCTTGCTAGCCGCTCTCCTTCACTGCTCAGAGTTATTCATACATGCATCCACCATGACCCCTAGGTCTTCTTCCCCTGTTGAGGCCTCCAGTGCCTCCCCTCCCAGGGTGTGCCTGTGTTTAGGGTTTCCCCAACCAAGATGTAACACCTTGCACTTGGTGATACTGAAATTTAATTTCCATGTGTCAGCCCAGCTTTCCAGGGTGTCCAGGTCCTCTTGCAGGGCCATCCTCTCCTCTTCCCCCTCAACTACTGCTCCCATCTTGGAGTCATCAGTGAAGAGACTCATTTCACACCCTATACCCTCCCTGATGTCCGATATGTATGCATTAAACAGGATCGGACCCAGGACCGAGCCCTGCAGTACCCCACTACTGACCTCTCTAGGGTTCAAGAGCTCCCCACTGACCACTACTCTCTGGGTGCATCCAGCTAGCCAGTTTTCAATCCATCTGACCATCAAAGGGCCTATTCCCAACTCTATCAGTTTCTCCACCAAACCATTGTGGGGGACAGAGTCAAAAGCCTTGCTGAAGTCCAAGAATAATACATCCACAGGCTTTCCCCTGTCCAGTTCTGATGTTACCCATTCGTAGAACTCCACAAGATTGGTTTGACATGATCTACCTGGCACAAACCCATGTTGCCGACTATCCAGACCTCCCACCTCCTCCAAGTACACCCCCAATCGTTCCTTTAGTATACTTTCCATTAATTTGCGCACCACCGAGGTCAAACTGATGGGTCTATAGTTACCTGGTACTTCCCTCGACCCCCCTTTATGGATTGGCACCACATGTGCCTCTCGCCAATCCCTAGGTACCCTCCCTGTCTCAACCAACCTGTTGAAGAGCTCCACCAGGGGTGCAGTCAATATGTCCACCAATTCCCATAGTACTCTCAGATGAATGCCATCCGATCTAGGAGATTTGTCTTTCTTTAGGGCCTTGAGGGCTAACCACACCCTTTCGGTGGAGATAGCATTATCCATCCCCTCCACCTTACTGGCCTTTTTATCCTTATCCTGATGAGACACCCCTGTGGTACCTCTCCCTCCCTCTTGCTCCATTTCTGTTGCTCCCCTGATCCCACTTACTGCTGCTCCTATCCCCATCGTGCCTTGCTTTGTAGATATCCCGTCCCCCTCCCTAGTGAACACAGAGGCGAAGTACTCATTTAATACCTCTGCCTGGTCCCTCGCCTCTTCCACCCACCCTCCTTCTGATCTCAAAATGCTGAGATGGCCCTTAGTTTTTCTCCACTCCCCAATGTACCGGAAGAACCCCTTTTCCCCTCCATGTATCCTCTGTGCCAGCCGTTGCTCTTTACTGGACTTTGCCCCCTCACCATCTGGGTGACTTTTCTAGATGCAAGATGGTACATTTCCTTATCCCTATCCTCTCTTGTTGTTTTGTATTTTTTATAGGCCGCCTTCTTTTCTCTGACTGCTATCTGAACCTCACTGGACCACCAGCATGGTTTATGTGACCTTGCTCCCTTATGTTTCACCTTAGCTCAGGTCCTGATTGCCTCATGAAGTCCCCGGTTTATGACCTCCCATCTCTTTTCCACATTTGTCATTGATGCAATCCCCTTTAAGTGATCCTTGAGAAAATGTCCCATGCCCACAAAGTCTGCCCCCCTGAAGTCCACTGCCAGTGTCCTAGATCTCACCCCCCCCATGCTTATTTGAAACCAGACAGTATTGTGGTCGCTCCCAGTCAGGGGATCCTCTACAACCAGGTCCCTTACCACATCCCCATTTGCCAGAACCAAGTCCAGGACATGACCCTCCCTTGTGGGCTCCATCACATGCTGTGTTAAGAACACATCCTGGAAGCCGTCCAGCAGCCTCTGCTCCTTGGCCACCTTAAAGGACATGGTTCCCCAGTTTGTACCTGGCATATTAAGGTCCCCCATCAACACCACTCCTTCCCCTTTTGGTCCACACTGGGCAATGTTGTCCAGCAAACCATCCTCCAGAACATCACCCATCCCGGGGGGCCTATATACTACACCCAGCTTGACCTTACCTCCTGCTGGGGTTCGTAAGGTGACCCATAAGGCCTCCACGTTTCCCTCTGCTTCTACCCTAACAATTTCTGTCACCTCTAATGAACATAGCCACTCCACCCCCTCTGCCCTCCTTTCTATCCTTCCTAAGCATAGTGTACCCCTGCACATTTAGGTACCAGTCATGGTTTTTGTTGGCCCACGTTTCCGTGACCACCGCCACATCCACCCCCCCCTCGAACAGCATGGTCTGGAACTCTGGCAACTTGTTTCCTAAGCTCCTGGCATTTACTACACACCACCCCCACCCTTGTCCTCGATCCCCTTTGTCGAACCCCACCCAGGTTCCTTATACTTCCATCCTCCTCTGCTCCTCCTGAAACCTCCACCCCAGTCTGTTTCCCTCCCCTTGGGTTTGAAGGCTACTCCCTCATCTGAGGAAAGGGCTTCTGGTCAGCCCCTCTCTTATCCCTCCCTCCCTCGCAATTAATACATTAGATGCTCCCTGTAGCTCACCCCCCACTAGTTCCACTGCTCATGGCTTCTCTCTCTCCCCCTTCACTGAAATACACATTAACTATTCCCTGCAGATCCTTCCACTTGGTTCCACACGCTCACAATTTCTCTCTCACCCCCTGCATTTCCCACCACTCAGGAGCTGGTAGTGAAGGCTACTGAGTCCCATTTTGTAGCACTTGGATTACATCCAGCAGGGAGGAGGAGGATCCCTGTCTGCTCCTGTAACAGGCCCAAATCCCAGTGCTGGGTTTTGTTCACCTGCCAACAGCCTTTAAAGCTCAGGACCCAGCTATGTTGTAGAATGAAGATCAGCAGTGAGTAATGGCTCTGTGCTTATCTACCCCACCAATAGACCCGATGTGAATGGTGACCAGGTGGCTTTGCATATGCACATTTCAGGAACCACTGAATGCAAAATATACAGCCAGATAAGGATAACTTGACACTAAGGAGATTACCTGAGATTAGCTGATTGCCAGCCCACCACTTATTAGAGGTTTTGGTATTACCAAATACAGCTATCTCAGTTTTTTTTTCAGTTTGATAGAAAAGGTCACTCTAGTTATCTTTTTTTCTTTTTTTGCCATCCTGATTGTGTCAGTGAGAAAAATATCAAATCATCATTGGACCTCCACTGAACCTGTTCTAGATGCATCAAACCTAACAGACACAAGTGTTCATATAATGTGGCCAATATAGTAAATATTGGGGCTAAAATACAGCCTTAGCACACACCTTTATTAGTTGGAAAATGCTGTGACACATTACCCCCTAAAGCCAACCTTGCTCTAGCCCAGGTGTGGTTATGCAGCTTCAGAAATGACAGAAATAAGACAAGTGTCAATGGCACATCACACATTATCTTGCCATAATTTTGGCCAGAAATGGAATCAAATGCTAAAGACTAATATATAGTATGAATGCCATATATAGCTTTTGTTTGCGGGTCAAAACATATTTCTCCCATAGGTGTCTAAGAAATAAATAGCTATCCAAGTTACAGCAAACCTAAATTGCAATGGTGACAGCCCTCTATTGCTGAAATTTGCTCGCACAGCCTCAGAAATACAATTCTCTTAAAAAAATAGATGAAACATCCAATAGGTCGATAGGTCAGTGCATACAAGGATCAGAATTATTTCCCTTTTAAAAATAGGTACACTCTCCACCTCACACCATGAATCAGGGAAAAAGCACTTCTTAATGTATATATTTAAAATCAATAAGAAAAGTCTGACCACAAGACAGGAGACGGTAAATAAACCTCGACTGGAATAAGCTGGCCAAGAGGACATCCGCATCATCAAAGAGTTAATCTCATTACAAACTTCCCAAATATTAATGGGCCTAATGCAATACTGGATGGCCAAACAAGCAAAACATCTTGTAGAGTCTGATTGAAGAAATGAGGGAAAAATGAGACACCCATACATCAGGAGAGATATATGAGTCAATGCCATCCGAGAAATTTAAGTGCCCATGGCAACACATTGCCAGACTGCTCTTACATCATTTCTAAGGACAACATTCAACATAATATCCCATTACTTATGATAATAATCAAACTGTTTTTCCTGGAGTGAGCTTTTATATAGCTTACATTCAGCTTTCAGATTTCTGAACTACAATAAAGTCTGCTCCACTGCTAGTGCATGTCTGGACAAAAGCAGAATCCGGCAAAACTGGCACCACACAACAGCTATATTAAATAACACTTTACTGAAAAGCAAAGAATGCTAAAAACATACTGCCAGCAGAGTCCGTTCAAACAGAAACTCTGACTGGTTTCACAACTAAGAAGTCGTCATGGGAGATGTATGTGAATGCAAGATACTATGCTTAAATATACCTTATTTAAAATGACAGTGCTATTACGTGCAAACCACTACAAATAAATAAATAACCAGATATTAACATCTTCAGACCATTAACGCTTATCATAAACTCATAATATTAGAATAAATATACAGCAGAATTGCTGATTTCATTAAAAGAGAAAGGGGAAATTGTTTAGCCAGGAAAGGTACACTAAGCCAGAGCTTGTTTCCAGGTGAGACCTGAGAGCACAAGCAAGTTAAGTGACTTGCTATAGGTCACACAGTATGCAGGTGGGGGCTGATGGAATTCAAACCCAGGTCTCCAGGTTTGCAGGTCAGTGCCCTTAACCACAATGCAATACTGCCTCCTTAAAGTGCTGATTCAACAGGTTCCAAAAGTCGATGTATGTAAAATTACTCAGGTGGAAGAGGTGTATTAATCCCTCTATCCTCCGCACACAAGAGGAAAAAAGAAAGAGCACATACATACTGTATTAATAATGCAGCACATGAACATGGATAATACATAACAAAAACCTATAAATAAATAAATAAATAAATAAAAATAAAATAAATAATAGCCAGCCTGTTGGCGCTCAGGGTTGAGGTGCTGGAGGCCACACCTCACACCATGCCGGTGACCCGGGTTCGGAAATGGACTCGGGTGATTTGGGGGTCAGTCGGGGAGTACAGGATTGAGTATCTGGAGAAATGCTTTTCTTCCTCAGAAAGGGGGGGGGTCGTGCTGTGCACTGTTGAGTGCAGACACAAGAGCAGCAAGTGATGGACAATGCCCAAGGTGACTGACTGCCTCTGTGGAGGTGGAGACAGTTGCCCTGCCTATTTCATAGGTGTAAGGGTGTGGGAGAAAACCAGAGGAAAAAGCCAGGATCTGGCAGGTCCTGTGATGGCTCCAGTCACCTCTGTCAGGTTGCCCCCCCCCCCGATTCTGGATTGCTGTGTTCTGGGGGCAGCTTGCCAACACCCCTGGCCCTGGCCCTGCAACAGGAGATGGGGGAAGCTGTGGGGGAATTTTGGGGGGAGCAGGCAGAAGCGGTCAGTGAGGCCAGAAGACGTACCTCTCCGAGGAAGGGGTCATAGCCCCTGTAGGGTCTGCAGAAGAGCAGAAACAGGTTCTATAAAAAATAAAGTAAAGAACCCAATTAATTTGTTTATGAATGGCCTAATGTCAATTTGATCATTTAAACTGGGGTCACTAGAGTCCCTAGTGTATATATTAAGAAAGACTCTCACTGAAATAATTTTAATTCAAGAACTTCCCGGGACCCACCCTCACTTTCTCTACACCACAGAATTAGAAAATCTGATTGCTACCATTCCCCCACTTAGTGAATTCAGGTAGTGAATTTATGAATGATTTTTGGAAGTCAGCTCTACAAATGGCTACTACAGAATTGATTAAATGAATTATATGCAATTATTTGGCTCAACAACCTGGTGTCTTGTCTGGCACGGAAAATAAGGAGGAAGCTGTTTTAAAATGTAAGGATCACTATGATTTTCCTGCTCTTGAAAAGAATTTAAAAGAGACAATACAGAAATACAAAATAAAAATTAAGAATACTAAACTTATGGAATTTGAGCTGCATATACAGGTGAAAATTATTCCCATGGATGAAATTATAAACATCGGAGCCATAGTTGGAGCAATACTCCTAATACTCCACCTTGTTCTATTTTAAAAAATAGAGGTGTATTTCCCTGGATATTATACCTCCACCAGTGGCTCAGAAACAGAATCACAAGAAGTTTTCTTAGGGGAAACAGTGCAGGACTTGGCTACTTTGCGTTGCAGTGAACATATTGTCCATTTCAAGGAACAGACATTAAGACTGCATTAGGTACAAATAAAAGCATGGGGGGGGGGGCAGGAAACACAGGAACAAAGTCCCAGTGATCCAAGAGAGGGAGATAGAGAGTGCTTTGGAAAATACACTGCGTAACGTAGTGATCAATATTTCAGGCAGTACACTGACATCTACACAAATACTGGTTCTTCAAAGGGACTGTCTTTTGCAACCACTCAGGACACACAATCATTGGATTTGTGTATAGATCTGCATAGATTTACTAGAAATTTGAATATGAAGGCATATTTTGAGAAGATCTAGATGTGTCATGGTCATATATTGGATCAAGCAAATAATGAACTAGTATCATCAGTGGATATCTCTAATGTGAGGGATAAGACATCACAACAATTTCATTCTGTGTATTCCCTTATGAAATTCTCTTATATAATGAAATGGGATGTGCCTTTGAATGTGCCTGTGAGAATCAGTTCAAGGTACTCCTTCAGGGACAAGATAAACCAAGATATGTGAACATCACTTCAGAGGAGGCAGCTGCCTTGAGATCTTTGGAAGAAAACATGGACCTGACAATTAAACCAGCGGACAAGGGAGGCACAGTGGTGATTTTCTCAACAGACAAATATAAGCAAAGAGACAGAATGTCAATTAACTCTGAGTTCCATCACAAATTGAAGGAAGATCCCACTGACATGTATTGTATAAAATACAGATTGACAGGTTCATGTCTGAATCATGTATGGAAAATGTAATCACACAGGATTAGTTGGATTTTCTTACAGTGGCTCATTCAATATGAGCCAATATATACATTCTCCCAAAAGGTACACAGAAGTTTGGAAGTTCCCCTGGGGCACCCAATAGTCACAGGCATAGGGTCAGTTACTGAACCCCTGTCCGGATTTAATACATTAGCCAATCACTGTACAGCAAAGGGGGGGTTGGTAGCAATCATATTTTCAAATTCTGTGGTGTGTAGAGAAGGTGACAGTGGGCCGGGAGGCAAAGGCTCTTGAACTAAAAGTTTTACAATGAGAATCCTTCTGGATTTATACACTAGAGGCTCTGATGACCCCTGGTTTAAATGATCGAATTGACATTAGGCCATTTATAAATGAATTAGGTTCTCTTCATGCATTGTCCATATTCATGTGCTACATTATTAATATGCATGTGCTCTTTCTTTTTTCCTCTTGTGTATGGAGAATAGAAGGAATAATACACCTCTTGCGCTGGAATAGTTTTACATACTTGGACTTTTGGAACCAGTTGAATCAGCACTTTAATGGCATGCGCAATCCTGCTATATCTTTATTCATAATATTATGAATTTTGATAAGTGTTAATGCTGTGAAGATGTTAATATCTGGTTATTTATTTATTTGCAGCAGTTTAAGGTGTTTTTAAGCATGGTATCTTGTAGTCACACACCCCTTCCCCTTATGAGGCACTAGATGTAAAACGGGTTGGAGCTTCTATTAGGACTGACTCTGCTGTCAGTATGCTTTTAGCATTCTTTGTTTTTCAATAAAGTGTTATTTGATACAGCAGTCATGTGGTGCTGGTTTTGTTGCACAGCATTCAGATTTCTACAGTTAATGTCTGTAGGATTTTGCTCAAGGTTTTTTCCTAATCTTGCAAAGCAGCTTGGCTTTTTTTTCCATTCAAAAAGCTTTATTTATTTTTAGTACATTAATTCACATAAGTATAAAATAAAATATAATATAGTATGCTTGGAAGTTAAGCCTATCCTGGTCGCAGTATCCAGATTCAAAAATTTCTGTATAGGCATGTTATAATGTCATAAACACAAAATCTTGTAGTTAAGTATTAACTTAACATAAAAGTATACTGTGACAATGCAGAAGTATCACTATAACCTTTGGTTAGACAGAAATAGTAAAATAATAAAAAAATAAATAAAAATAAACTGATCCAAATAAACTCTCCCCTCCCTCTTCCCCTTAAAAACACTCCCCTGGCCCCCTCTCTCCCCCATACCCTCCTTTCTCCATTTAAAAGCATCAGGTACAAAACTTTTTCTCTACTACAATTAGGGATAGCTTTTCTCAGAGAAAACAAGGATGCAAGGGAAAAATCAGTAACCATTAAGTTATCTACTTTAAGGCTTCCATATCGCCAATAATGCATCTAGGGTGTCCCATTTATCTAGATAGCTTTGTAGCCAGTTGCCCATACTAGCACTATGCTTTTCCAACTGTAAAGCTTGCAGAATTTCTCTATACCACTCTAATGTTATAGGCAAGGAGTACAGGGTCCAGTGCCTCATGAGCACAAGTTTGGCCACTGCAGAGATAAGGGCCATATAGTACTTCTTGGATTTCAATGTTCCTTTTGGAAAATAATTAAGTAAACAAACTTCTGGGGAGAACAAAGAGTCTAAAGCTAGCATAGGATTTAATGAATTTTGTATAGCCCTCCAAAATGATTGAACTTTAGGATATGCCCATAGCATATGATGGAGGTCTCCATTTCTACTGAGGCACCTAGGACAGCAGGGAGATGGTATCTTGCCAATTTTATGGAGTTTCTGGGGAGTATAGTACAGGTCATTCATAACCTTAAATTGTATAAACCGCAGGCGATCTTGTTTAACAAACCTGTATAGGTTTTTCCAGTTTTGTTGCCAAAAGTCAGGTGTAGGAGAAAGAGATAGGACTTTAACCCAATACTGGCATATACCAACTAGTAATTGCATATCAAGAGCCTGTAGTTCCTCGTACACTGTGGATATTGGATGTGGGCGGGTGGCTGCTCTCAATAAAGAGGATAGGTCAATTTTAGGAGATTCAAGAGATCGAACTGTAGTCATAAAAGAAGAGACCGCTTGTGCAATTTGCCAGTATTTAAAAGGGTGACCGTTTAATTCAGGGAAGTTCTGTAAGAGTTGAGCATATGAGAGCATATTGCCATTGGGCATGAGATCCTTAAGCCTGATGTTCCTTAGAGCGGGCCAAAACTTTGTTGGGATAGGTTTCTGCTGAATTTTAAAATGTGAATTGTTTAGAAGTAGTTGTTTTCCATCCACTTGCCAATTTATTTTCAGGTAGCTCTGCAGTTGGTTCAGAGCTCTCAATGACCACTCTATTGGGGATTTCCAGAAGTTCTTGGGGATATATTTCAGAGAGGAATATAGCAGAGATGATAGTAAGCACAATGTGGGGGACACAAGGGTCTTTTCAATATTTAGCCATGCAGGAGAATAAGACCCAGAGTCTTCTTCATGTGGGCAAAACATCCAAGATGCTAGTTTTGTGATGTGGATTGCTCCATAAGAATTGAAAAAAAAGATGGTAAGGAAAGCCCACCATGATTTTTTGATGTTGTTAGCTTATGGTATGCCCGCCTCACCATTTTACCTTTCCCGATAACTTTATTAAATAAATTTCTTAGGTTGATGAACCATAATTTAGGAAGATAAGGGGCTAACATATTGAGAGGGTACAGGATTCTGGGGAGGACATTCATCTTAATGATGTTAATCCTTCCCCATAAGGAAATCTGCAAGGTGTTCCATTTTTCCAAGTCTGTTTTTACTATTTTTATTAACTTAAAAAGGTTCTCTTTAACAATGGAGGAATATGTTTTAAAGATTTTAATACCCAAATAGGTTATTCTTTTGTTTTCCCAGTGTAGTCCGCATTGTTCTACATCGCTTTTAAGTTGTTTCTGATTTAGGGGAAAAATGATAGATTTAGCCAAGTTGAGTTTATAATAACAGATCTTGGAGAAGGACTCAATTTCTTGTAAAAGGATAGGGACACTTACACTCGGGTTCATTACATGTATTAGGAGATCGTCTGCATAGGCAGACAAAAGGTGTTGTCTACTTCCTACTAGAATTCCTTGCAAGCCCTGGGTCATAAGTAATTTTCTGATGAAGGGGTCTAAATAGAAATTGAAAAGGAGCGAGGAGAGGGGACAGCCCCGCCTGGTGCCACGACGTAATGGGAATGGGTCTGAAAGATGACCGTTGCACCAGACCCAGGCTGTAGGAGATGAATATAACAGTCTGACCCAATTAATGAATGTTTGTGGGATGCCATACGGGATAACGCAGTGGACAAAAAATGCCAGGAGACCCGGTCGAAGGCCTTTTCTGCATCTAAGGCAACAAGGGCCATAGGTACAGTTGACTCACTAGCTAGGGGAATGAGGTGTAGTAATCGGCACATATGGTCACTCGAGGATCTCCTTGGCATAAAACCAACTTGTTCGTTACTGATTAATGTATCCATTAGAGGTCCCAAACGATTAGCTAAAATTTTTGCTATTATTTTAACATCAGTATTAAGTAGCGAGATAGGGCGGTAATTTTCAACACAGTGTGGGTCTCGGCCTGGTTTGGAAATAATGGTAATTAGGGTTTCAAAGTATGTCTGGTCTGAAAGACCAGATTCATACCATGATTTAAAGACTCTTGTTAAAAGAGGGGAGAGTTCTGTATTATATAATTTATACAAATTGGATGGGAAGCCATCCAGGCCGGGTGACTTGTCTGCTGTAAGCTGTGTAATTGTTTGGATTACTTCCCATTCCATTATAGGGGAACCCAGGGATAGTTTTTTATCTGTGGGTAGAGTCAGGGGAGTCAGCTGATCAAAATATGCTTGTAATTGTTCACTTGGGGTATCTTCATTTACACTATAGTATAAATCTCTATAATATTTTGCAAAGCTGGAAGCAATTTCCCTCGGGTCTGTAACAAGTGGGCCTTCTTTACGTAAATACAGCCCAGGTACAAAACGAGTTGATTCTATCTGCTTAATTCGGATAGCAAGTAACTTGCCAGCATGTTCTCCAGATTCTAAGTACCTCATTTGGACACGTTTTAAAGAAAGCTCCACTTTTTGGTACATCAGGTCTGAGAATTGAGCATGCAACATATGGAGTTTAGTCCATTTACAATCTGAGGAGTGTTTGTTGATATTTGATTCTAATGTTTTTATTTCTTGAAGCAGGTATTCAGGATGCATTTTATATTTTTTCATTTTGACTGAGGCTAAACGGATACATTCCCCACGTAATGCACACATCAGGGCAGACCAAACTATGTCAATTTTAGGGACAGTTTCTATGTTAATATCCAGAAAGGAAGTAATAAAATTTTTAAAATGGGTCTGTATATAGGGGGTTTGAAACACCTGTGTATTCAGTTTCCATATAGAGTCTCTTTTAATTCCAGGTCCCAATACACATGTTATAGAGACTGGGGAGTGGTCTGACAACATTCATGGGTGAATCAAGGCAGCAGCTTGGCTTTTTATTCTTTACACTGAGCATCAAATCGTCCATTTCTCTTCCTACCCTTTTGACAGGAGGAAAAGTATAAAACTGAACACATTTGCATATAAAAAGAATTCAATTTGTCCATATAATTCAGCGGCAGAGAAAGAAGAAGAATTTTGATGAAGAAGATTTTCTATATGGGGAATTAACAGCTGATCCAATCTCAAGGCGAGATCATCACTCCACTGTACTCCTTTCCTATTTCTGAAAACGATGTCTAAGAGAAGGAGTGCTACAGAATCTAACCTTACAGCCTCACCACAATCGATCTCTGATACAGCTCACTTAACAGAGATTGGTAGATGATCACTCTCTGCCCTATTTAAGAAAAAAAAAGAATACCACATCTCAATAGGGCCATCCCACAGGGCAAAATCTATAGTAGATACAACAGAGAGATAGAACATCTTCTATTATAAGTACTGTATGTTGGTTCCAAGTTTGGGTAAATAATGACCAGTGCAATACACTGGATAATGTTGAAATGGCTTCATAAAGGGTATGTGATTTCATGGCTGATAAGAGGAGGTAAGCATCCCTAGGGCACCCCTTTTCTGGGATGGGCTCCAACTGCTGCCATGAGGGTGACCACAAGCTGTGGTGCAGTCTGAAGAGCCCGATTTGTGAGTGGAAGACACCAATGCCAGTGCATCTGACAAGCTGACACAAGGGGTATCCTCATGGGTGGGAACTGCCCAGTATGAAAGCTAGTAAAGGCAGGTAGATGACACAGTCCAACAAATGCCTTCTGTCTCCACCCATGGGGATGACTGTAGGTGATTCTATGCCCCCAATGTGCTGGTTACTGGGCCCTAGCAACTGAATAGTTGTTTTGCGTCTCGCTAGTAAGGTGGGATGCTGTGATGATGTGGGTTAACATTTCCAGAAGTACCAGTACCAAGTGCCCCAGCAGAGTGTGCTGCCCTCTCATGGGTAACCCAGGCTTCCACTGTGATCCTGCCCAGTAGAGCCTTAAGGTTTTTGAGTAAAGCTGTGCACTCTGGCAGGTGAGGGAGATATCTGCTGTAGCAGTGGCTATTGTGTGGTGACCTTGACTATGCAGGTGATCACATGGCATCCTCCCCACTCCTTCAGGTCAGACACAGCAGCAAGACATCGGCCCAACTGCATCAGGGGAGCTGGGAGGGATTAGAGAAAATAGGGAGAATCAGTACCCCAAGACTGTTGATGACAGCCAGCCCCATGTCAACAGTCCTGTCCCTTTTCATATCCCCCCAGCACTCTGCAACCAAAATGGACCTTGCTCCCTCAATGGAGAACCTGGCTGACCTGGGAATAGCAGGATGTCTCAAGCCATGGGATGCTGTTAGGTCACGAGGGATCAGAGTCAGAAGGTCTCCAAAAATGGAGCAGGGACACACGGGGAACAGCAGAGCATCCCAAAGTATGCCCAGGATTTAAGGTAAGAGAAAGAAATTAACAGTAGTCATGGAGTCCTCGGCTCTCCAAATTTCTCTCAATCTCTCAATAAAAACACAACATAGTGTACAAAGAGCTCAAGCAGCTCACACAGTACCATGAACTATATAGGCTACCTAATGTGGAAACAGGCTTCTGAAAGTTAGCTGTGCAGCTGTCTGCCACCAAAATAGATTTAATTTTCTAACCCTGGATGAGTCATGCTGTGATATATTGGGATCCTCCAGGCACCTCCTGATAACAAACATAGTAATAGTAGTAGTAGTAGTAATAGTAGTAGTAGTAGTAGTAGCAGCAGCAGCATCAATAGCAGTAGTAGTAGTAGCAGTAGTAGCAGCAGCAGCATCATCATCAATACTAGTAAAATAGTTTATGTTCAAAATCGTGAAAAGGACAGCCAAGCTGAGCTGAAATTCTTTTATGATGAGGTCCAATCATTCATTCACAGAACTACAGATATATAGCTTAGCAGTAATCTAATTAATCAGCAGCAAAAGGCATGGCAGCAGCTGAAAGAGGTCCTGCACAGTGTAGGCCAAAGGAGAAAAAACAGAAACTGGATGTGTGTTAGGGTGCAATGCATCTATATAAACTGCATTTTTGTTTTGTTTTGTTTTATTTATTTTATTTAAGGAAGGCACACCATGCAGACACTAATATCCAGGTGCAACCTAGGGGATAACTAAGATATTCAAAAGAAGATTTGTATGAGCAATTTGTTTTTTGGGGGAAGCGGCAGAAAAACGTTTGCCCATAACCTTTAGGGGCATAACTAGAAGTAACAGATACTATACATTCTGGTAGTTTTCCAGGGAGCCATCATCTTTTTAGACCTCTTGGTTTAAAAGAAAAACAAAACAAAAACATTTTACATGTTTCTACCCTTTTAAATGGGCACTGTCAATTGTTAAGCCAAAGACCTTTAATTCCATAATACACATTTGTACATTTATCAAACAAGATAAAACCTCCACTTTGTTTTGCGTAGGATTTTTAACTGAATGTATATAAAAAACAATGACTTTAAAGAGCATCTGACCCACTCAGAGCAGGCAAGTCACACCAGGGCATTACAGCTCTCAGGGTCTTAATAAATAGTTTTCAAAAAATCCTAGAACAATTAGATCAAAGCCTCTCTAGTACCAGCTTGCATTTATTAACCTGTGCAGACTTATGCTGTAGTTATGCTCAAACAGCATTTTGTGAGTGACATGTTTAAGAAACGTATAGTAGAATGGGGAGTGTAACCCACACAAATGAAGATTAAGAACAATATCTCATAGCCATCCATCTCATGTGCATTTTATACAATGTACAGTAATGCTTTTTGAGAAGATAGTAAAAATAGAGCAGAGTGCGAGGCACAGGCCTCAGCATGAGTTACACAGAGTGAAGTACCCCAATGTAAGGATGCATAAATAAAATGAACCCTGCTAACTAGGAAAAACTATTTCTCTAGTTAGCTAGAATTCTATGTGACCCATATAGCACTTTTCTCTTAAACAGAATGCACTAATGTACAGTTCATTGCCTAAACAAGTTTATCAGGGAAAATGTATCTGCTCTGGTGTTATATGAATAGATCAGACTTGATCAGTAAAAACAGATAGGAAGTGAATAGGCTTGCTTTAGCATCTGCTCAGTTAGCATCTAGAATAAATAATAATAGCATGTTGTTCGGATAACAAACTGTAGTCACACATTGTCAGTTTCAGTGTAACTGCATGGTAAGTAATCATTAATTGCATGCTACAGGGGTAATTACTCTGTAGTTACATGTTTGTTGCATGCGACTATATTACAGTTGCAAGGCAGTTATTACGGTGTAGTTAACTAACACTTAAAGTGTTACCCAAACCTCAGTCAGCTCAGCAACAACAATCTCTTTGAACCAGGTGGGAATTCATTATGTGTGAGGCACTTTATTTCCCAAGCATGACCATTTCATTATTATAACTCATGTAATTAATTTGTTAATTTTACACTCTACACTGTCTATGCCCCACAGCTACACAGCAAATATAAGCAAGAAATGTTCAGTACTGACCATTGCTTGTCTCCTTCTGTAGGAGTAAGTCTATCACCTACTACTTGCTGTTACCCCCCTCGCCCCCTCCACACACTGTTATAGCATACTATGACAAAAAATAGTTATTCACATTCAATATAACAACTAAATATTAGTTTGTAAAGCAGAGCAGAGGTATTCTCATCTATGGAATTAAAATACTTCTTTAAGTGAACAGAGTCGCACCAAGGTGAGTCGGGGTGCTCAATGACACAGTAACACAATACTAGGACAACTAGTCATGGCACTTACCCAGAGCACAGAGACAAATGGAGAGTCCACACAAGTTTCTAGCTTCAAATCTCCATTTATTTGTTCATTTGTTTATTTATTTATTTTATTTAGTTTTTGTTTACTGGGTAGGTGAGCTAGCCATAGAGATGACTATTTTCAGGCATGACCGGGGAGGTTACAGGGTAGCATTACTGAGATACAACAGAAGGATATTACAGCAAGGTATAAACAATGGTGTTAGACAGCAGGTTATGCAGCATCAACAAAATACAAGGTGTTGAGAGCAGGGTACAGGACATTTAAACCACACATGCAGGCAAAAATGACCCTCCTGGGCTAGCGAGAAAGATACAAAGAGCTCTGATGTTTCACCTTATATAAGGCTTTTAAGTACCGTGAATAGTTGTCCTAGTATGGAATTAGAATACGGTATATTTAAAAAGCATAGCAGGGGTTTAATAGCCATCTTACTAATACAGAAAACATTTCCTTTGGCAACTTCCCTATTATCTAACCACAGCATTCATAGAAAGCCAGAATCAGAAAAGATACAGTATATGATATCATGGGAGCAATATAGTATCCTCTAGATGACTGTTGAGCACAATTAAAGAGCACCCATTTTGGTGTTTTTATCAAGTCCTCCACTGCTGCCTTACCTGTTTTGGATTAAATAGTCCATATCTCAAATGTTTCTGTATGTAGATTTTCAATGGAAAGGGATCATAATTCCTGGATCAAATGAGCCAGCCACCAGCTCCATTCCCCTTCCGGGTACAAGTTTGTGAAAGTGCCACTCCGTGCTACCCCCACATTTTTACATTTTCTGACATAGTAGTTTGTAGAGTGCAGGGGCATCCTCCATTGATATCAATGGGGCAGGTATGCAATTACTTTTTTATATGTTTTAGAGGTCCACTGGTGTCAAACCAAAGCTGCTGCTCAACTAATAAGAGCCTTATTAGTTGAGCGTCTGCTTTGATTTGACCTCTAGACACATATAAAAAAGTAATTTTAAACATACCCCATTGATATCAATAGAACGCGTTCCTATGCTCTACAAAATACTATGTCAGAAAAACATAAGCGTGTAGGAGTGAAATGGGGACAGTGTTTTCACATGAAGCAGTAGGTAAGGCTAGGGGGATGTTGGGGTGTATTAGTACGGGTATCACACGTCAGAAGAGGGAGGTAATAATCCCTCTTTACAAGACACTGGTTAGGCCCCATCTCGAGTACTGTGTGCAGTACTGGAGGCCACACCTTCACAAGGACATTAACCAAATTGAGGCAGTCTAGAGAAGGGTAACAAAAATGGTGCAGGGACTGCATCAGAAAACATATGAGGACAGATTAACAGAGCACAATATGTATACCCTAGAGCAAAGGAGGGAGAGTGGTGATAAGATCGAAACATTCAAACACCTTAAGGACATTAACAAGATGAAAGAGTCTAACATGTTTCAATAGAAGAAAAATAGCAGGACAAGAGGACACATCATGAGATTAGAAGGAGGCTGATTAAGGGGTAATGTGAGGAAATTCTTTTTCACAGAAAGGGTGGTGGATGCATGGAACGGCCTACCTCAGGAAGTGGTGGATATGAATACATTGCAGGGCTTCAAACAGGCATGGGATAGGCATAAGGGAGCAATACAGATGAGTATGGATAGATAGGCAATTGACAGAGCAAAGGCCAATGGCACATTCATAAGGTAGAATAAGAAATGGGCAGACTGGATGGGTCTTGTGGTACTTATCTGCCGTCAACTTCTGTGTTTCTATGTATGTTTCAATAATGGTACCTGGAAGGCAAAGGGATATGGTGGCTGGCTGCTCTCAGACAAGATTTAAAATCCCTTCCCCTTACCAATCTACATCAAGGAACAATTTGAGATATAGATTGTTGATTCCAGAACAGGTATGGCACCAGTGTGTGTGTGTGTGTGGGGGGGGGGGGGCTTGGGGAATTGTATTTTTTTATATTACCACAATTGTTGCTTTGTGTTCTTTAAATAACCATAAATATGTCTCAGTCCCTAGACTCAGTGGTTTCCATTACATAACTGCTTTTTGTAAAACTGTAGTCTCCAGTAGCTCACCTTTTGATAACACCATTGCTGTGATAAAAATTATTTTCCCTAACAACATGTCTCACTTTCTACTTTAAAGGAAAGACTGGACAACACCTGAATGTTTCCCAGTAGAAGCTGCTTTTTTAATACTGATTCCTGTCATGTTATTGTCCCATCTATACAGGCTAATACAGGCAGTGGTTGTTTCTGAATTACACTCCGGTGTTAAGTACCATTTTAGAACTTTATGATGTTATTTATATCCCTCCCAATGACCGAGGTCTATAGTGAAAGTTGGGTGCATTGTACCAACAACGAAAGATCTGAACAAGGCACATAAACTAAATCTTGCGGTTCTAAAATGGTACATTCTGTCTGTGTCTGTGTGTATATCAGAAACGCCCACTACAATAATTAAAAAGCTTAAAGAGATAGAACAGCAACAGAACTGGAACCAACATTTAAATACCACCCTCCAGAGTGAAAAATGACTTACAGGTTTAGCCCAGTTCTCCTTTATATTAAGGCATGACAATCCACTGACTACCACTGACATAAAAGGGATAGATATACTGGTAATCACTGCATTTAGCAAGATGCAACAGTTTCCTTGCTGAAGAGATGCATTTGCTATGGACCAACTCATATATAGTATGCTCACTGTACAGGACTGCCCTCTTGATACCCACCAAGGGCAGAAAGGCAGAAAGGCTGTTGTGTTGAGATTTACCATAGCAAAAATACCTTCTCAGTTTTAGGTACACCTCCTCTGGTGTGGGTTTCCTCCCCCCCCCCCATCAAAGTACACCTGCCACTATACTGGCTATTTTCATTGCTACAAACCTGTCTAATATTGCAGTCCTTAAGAAAGTAAACCATTAACACTTTAGGGAATAAAGGGATGGGACATAACACTGGGAACTAAATACCCTGATGGCAAATGCGTTTCCAAACAAAGTAGTCAAAGCTCCCGTACATCAACCTTGATTTTGAGACGTGCACATTAATTAAAGGGACAGTACATTGCTTGAAAGTAATATTAACTTTCAAATGTAGTGAACTGTTACATTTTATATCTGAAATACTTTTTACCCTTGTTATTATTAAATGAGTTTAATATATGGATCACCAATTTAATGCTATACTAAAGCATACAATTTTTTTTGGTAATGCTATCACTCTCAAAGTGATAATACCACATGTTGAGAGTAATAATACTGTCGTTCAGGTACTGTAATAGTATAGTTTGGGACCTGAATGATAGTATTATCACTGCAGCTCAAGAGTGCAAGCGCACAATTCAAAAAACTGGTAAGGCTGGCAAACGTCAATCAAGCGTGGATATGTACAGCGTGGCTCATCATTGGATGATTTGCCTCTGTGGGCATCCAAAATAGTTTAGAAAACATGGCAGCGATCTCTCACTTAGCGAGAGCGTAAAGTATCTATAATGCTTCCTCAGTTTCTTTCTTTCTTCTTTGTTTTAATGCATACCACACCGTGGATTTAGCTGGCTGATCCTGTGTCCTCCCCTTCCCCTCAGGAAACCAAAAGGTAGGACTGAAACAAAACTTTCTGGTACCATGGGTGTGTGTGTGTGTGACCGATGGGGCAGCAGGGACACAGAGGCACAGCGCAAGTCTCAGAGAAAGTTCGGCAGTCAGCTCAGATGGGCAGTACGAAAACCAAACCAACAAAAAATACTCGCATCCAAATATTAAAAAAAATAATGGTTATCTCACAGGGCATTATAGGTGAGATACCATCTTGAGGTTCTGGACACTGGAACCTCTCAAGTTTCGCTCTCGAGGTTCCTACGTGTCCAGAACCTCTTGATGGTATTACTCACCGGTAATACCCTGTGAGATATTTGTTATTCTCTTTATCTACTTGATTTCTAGCTGTGATTGGTTGAATATCACTGTACCTAGTGGGTGATACAGCTAGTTCTATTTTCCATCATAGCTCAGCAGCATTGTACTTACCTCACTGATTATGACATCGCAAGAGACCAAGAAGTGATACTCACCTGCTACAAGATCTGGCACCAGTGATGTCACAATGCTGATAAGTTGTGAAGGGGGATAATACTTAGTATGTCACCTTCCAGGTACAGTGCAGTTCCATGTATCACAAGTGACATTATCAGGTAGAAATCTTTCTAATTGGTATCAGGGAAAAGAATAATACTCTAAAAATAATAATATATAAATAATAAAAATACATTACAGTCCAAACCTTTATTATTTGTGACTATACCATCTTTTGAATAGACTACTACACAAATAGCATAGTGCTAACTGCATTTTAGACTTTTGCTCTGTTTAGATGAGTTATAGGACTGTCTTTAAATATTTATTTTTGTTTGAAACATACTTTACTTGGAAAGCAAGTAGAATCCAGGGAAAGCTCATTACCAATAATACACTGAGGGGAGGAAGGGGCTGTTTACAGTGACCCAGAGAAGTAGGAAGAACAGATGCAGTGTGCAACATTATAACAAGAATACCTATACAAACAAGCATTTATCAATGTCAAATGTTTGCTTGCTGGTATTAGCATTGGAAATGCAGGAGGTAGACAGATGCAGAATAGGAACGGCAGTGAGGTATTGAACTTCATGCCAACCCCACCTCCATCCTGTAGAGATAGACAGGTATTGGGGTAAGTGTTTGGGTTGTCGCCCATGACGTTCTTGCTATGTCACCTTACTCTATCCTGTAGACACTGACAGGTATTGAGGTGTGTCTTGGGACGTTTATCTTTACAGTCACCCCATTCCATGAGGACATACGCTGAAATGGGATGCAGCATAGGAAAACTGTGGGACTGAAGAGTCCAAGGTACACCTTGATGCCTGTCACTGAGTGGGGGTGGGACGCATGAGCAGTACAGTCAGCAATCCAAAGGCACACCCCGATGCCTGTCAGTCTGTACAGGGTGGGACGTTATGGTAAAAAACCATAACACCCCAGGCATTTGTTAGTATTTACACCACAGATTTTCAACATGGCCTTTTTGTGACCCCACCTCATGAAAGCATTTGGGACCTCTTCTTATGAAGAGTGGTAACATGATTTTGTCAATGTGTCCCGAAATTTGACTTGCAACAGAGACCATGCCATTCTGTGCCACATGTACAAAAATGCAGATTAGGCAGGATATGAAGAATGACAGCTGCACCTTCCATAGGGAGGAGTGAAGAGATGGCAATATTGAAATTTTGTAGTGGGAATAGTAAAAATGCTCGCATTTCTGAGCATACA
Source organism: Neoceratodus forsteri (assembly GCA_016271365.2). NCBI lineage: Eukaryota > Metazoa > Chordata > Ceratodontiformes > Ceratodontidae > Neoceratodus > Neoceratodus forsteri. Next base: position 21,602,568 of record JADMNL010000035.1, on the reverse strand, counting down.
TGGAAACTGTGCAACACATGCGTGTAACACAGTCATTTTATGCACTTTCATCACCAAATTTTCACCATAGGGATTTTAGGACCTCTGCTCATGAACAGTGTCACTGTGATTTTCTTGATGTGTCCCGAACACTGATTTTCCACAGCGACCGCTCTATTCTGGGCCAGAAGTGCGAAAACACATTTCAGCCAGGATGTGAAAAATGACAACTGTACTGTTCGTAAAGAGGTGTAGAAAAATGGCAATGTTGAAAATCTGGAGTGCAAATATTACAAATGTGCAAAGTTATGAGCATGCGTGGAAACTGCGCAAAGCACACTTGTAACACAGTCATTTTATGGACTTTCGTCACAAAATTTTCAACATAGGCATTTTAGGACCTCTGCTAATGAACGGTGTCCCTGTGACTTACTTAATGTGTTCTGAAGACTGATTTCCCACAGTGACCATGCTATTCTGCACTGGAAGTGGGAAAACACATTTCAGCAAGGATGTGAAAAATGACAGCTGTACTGCTCATAAGGAGGTGCGGAAAAATGTCAGTGTTGGAAATCTGGAGTGAAAATATTGCAATTTGGCGAAGTTACAAGTGTGCGTAGCAACTGTGCAATGCATGCTCGTAAAACAGTAATTTTTTAAAATTTTTCCCATCAAATTTGCAACATAGACTGTTTGAGAGCCCACCTCATGAACACCGGCATTGTCGTTTCATTAATCAGTCCCAAAAGGCGATTCCATGCAGTGACCACAAAATTACGTTTTGGGACTGATTAATGCCATGACAGTGACTGAATTCATGAGGAGGGGTTCCAACAACCCCATGTTGAAAATTTGGTGCCACAATTCCCAAAAATGCCTGAGATATGCAACAAAGTTGAAAAACCCTATTTATGCCATTATACAGCTTACGGCATTTCCGCAGTTAAATTAATTCGGCTTGGAAAAGTGAACCGTTCGGTCCACTGAAGATCATCGCGCCCGGGCTCCAGAGGTAAGCATGGGGCAGCATGTGGGGAGGCAGGGTGTGCAGAGGGTGGGGCGCAGGTGGGGGGCAGCAGGACCAGACCGCAAGGTCCGTTTTCTGTTTCTGTTTACAGGAACACAAAAAGAAAAGAAAAAACATTGCAGGCTTTTTGTTAATGGAGATTTGGCATGTTGGGGTGGGCTCCCATCATGCCAATCAAGTGTTTTGTTTTGGGGGATGGCTGTAACCAACAGAGGACTGGGTACCCCCCGTCGGCACATACAGGGAGGAAGCAAGAGTCGAGGGGGGATTGGTCACCTCCCTCGGCACAAAACTACATTTTTTGGGGGGGGACATTATACTAATGGGGAGTGGGCTCCCGCATTGGGAAATTAAACTGGGATGGGGCACATGATGTTGATGTTGATGGGGAGAGGGCTCCCCCGTGGATGCATCAAACTGGGATGGGACTGAAGCTGACGGGGATTGGGGCCCCCGTCAGCAAACAAAGACTGTTTTTTTGGGGGGTGCATGCTGCCGAGGGGGATTGGGCAGCCCCTCAGCAGTGGGGGCCGAACAATACTGTTTGTGAACATGGTGGCAAGCTGCCGCCATGTTCATAAACAATATTACACTAGTAACGTTCTGCCCTGCTATGACGGGTCACTCCCTCATTGCAGTGGAATGGCTGACGCTGCAATGATGAGGTGTACCCTGATTGCTGCAATGAAAACATTACAAATTGGTGGCACTTTTGGAAGCCAGTGTCATCAGCACACTGTACCTCCATTTGTCCACCAGTGCCAAGCCCCCAAACATAGTGCCTCTGTTGGCTGCTACAATGCCGTGCCTTCACAACCCGCTTCTCTCCTAAGCTGCCACATAATATTTCTTGCACATGTGTGCAAGCAAACATAAAAATGAAAAATATACAAGATACAGCCTCAGTGCAGAGATGGTGGAAATGTGATTGGGACCAAACCACAATGCAGGATTCACCCCTAGAAATAACACCAGTAGTCAATTTAAGGGCAGTTATTGCATGTCAGAGGAGCCCTGTAATACTCCTTAATCAAGGCTTTTGCAAAGTGAAAACTGGGAGGTATTTAGAGGGGGAGGCAGTTCTGATGGTTCTGAGTCTGTACCTGATTGATGTATGACCTACTGTACATTGTGACTACACTGAGGGATTTGGAATCTGTTGCCTTCCTCTGACCTACAGAATGTGAGCAGTGGGATTAGAGGAGAGGGTGAAAAGACCAATAAAGCTGTAGCATTTGCTAGTCACTATGTAGCTTTTCTTTTCAATAATAATGTATGTCTGGCAAAAAAACATTAATATACTTTTTTTTCTTTTCATTGTCTTGTATTCCAGAACTGAGATACATGATTTTGAAGCTTTTAAAAGTTCCTGGTTCCATGCTATGCCTGCTATGAAAAAAATTAAGAACGTTGATGTAGGGTTATGCTGTTTACTATTTGAAACATTAGGCAGGGCCATTCTAATACATCCACAGTAGAAATCTAGAATGTGCATTCAAAAGGTAACCTCAGTGAAATTAATTTCTTGTATTTGGGAGTGGTGGCCATCTCAATGAATTTAGTCAATCATTACAAAATGAATGACAAACACTGTTTTCAAAATATTTGAGGGAATAAAACATATTCTGATAAGGAACTTAAGAATGTCAGAACTATATATACATATATATATATATATATATATATATATATATATATATGTATAGATGTATATCTCATGGCATTTTTTGCAGATTAAAAGCACTGGTGCTTTAAGATAGAATATGATAGTAATCATAGTACCTTCAGTGCTTTGAAACTTTCCTTGCTTGTAATGAGACTTCTTGGAAAGTCGCCGGGAGATCGAATAGAAATACTTCCTAAAGGTTATACTTCTTGCTGCTCCATCAGACTGTTCCTGTGCCAGCTGTTCATTGCTGGCCTTCTTGTACGCTCCAGCGGGTGTTGATATAGCACGCTTCAATATGGGCTTCTTGACAACAAATTCTTCTCCTGGAAACTCATCTTCAACAGGTGTGTCGGGGGTACAGGTGCTCTGAGACTTCAGAAGCTTTGCTGGCCTGCTCTTGCTGTCTGACTGACCAGAAGACTGCTGAATAAGAAGCTTTTTCCAGTTTTGGAGTTTCTTCCACTTGCTGACCCGTTGAGTGGAACTCTTCCCCAATTCTTCCCCATCATCTTTGCCACCACCTGCTTTGGTTCCAGTCTGCCATTTATAATTCTTCAGCAGCAGATTATTTATATCACTTTCCTCAGCCACTACCACTGCTGGGTTGGTATCACTTTCCATATTTGATCCCGTTTCCTACAGAAATACAAATTTGTGTTACAATGTCTTCTGACAATTATTTTTTATTTTTAATTTTGTACATAAATTGTTTACACCAAACAACTGAGAGTTATTCGTGGAAACATGGAACATCTTGAACTTGGTTTTCTTATTATAAAACCTTGATTTTATCAGGAACGGAAATGGAGAAGGGTATCTTAGAACAATAACAGGCACACAACTGTAAATCTGGCTTTGAAGAATTTGTACAAAAAGCCAAAAAAACACCAACTGTTGTCATGAGGCCTGCTCTGTACTGAAATGTAGTTCTTATATATATATTGGGGGCATAAGAATCAAAGAAAATGATGAACATGTTTGAAGTACACTGTCTTTTAACCAGCTACTACATGTGCCATTTATGTTACCTAACTAGTAAAATAAATACCCCTAATAATGACCGGGACAATTGATGAGAATTCCCTAACTTACTTCTTGAAGATGACATAAATTCCAGACAGTTTTGTTTTGTTTATTGAAATCTGGTAAGACCTTGGGCCAAAGAGCAGTTTACAAGGGTGACCAAAACATGTAACAAATGTATAAAATATACGTAACAGAATATACAACTAAGTAAATACTGTATACAGTTACATAAACAAATAAATCTATTCAGAAAAACATTTACATTAGCAATTAGAAATAAGATATTTTTCTTGAATAATACACACAGACATTCACACATGTTCATGAACTCAGGCAGCCAAACACATATAAAGTAGCTATACATATCATATTCCTGTCTGCATCTCTGCTCAAAAGGTTTCTTTTCACCAGGATCTGAAACAATTCGCAAACCCCCCCATACACCACTGCTTCTAAAGTAATAAAAAACATAAAACTAACCATATTTTAAACTGGTAGAAAAATGGTTATTACCGTAACAATTTTAAAATTCACACTTGCAGTTTGAATTCACTGAAGACACAGTTTAAAAGTACCCTTGTGAAAAGCAAAGACTACAACTATGTCATGAGCTCCGGCATAGTAAGAAACAAGAACTCCATTTGTAATTTGAGTCTTGAGAGTAAGATCCGCAGGCTGTTAGTCTCCCTTTATGATTGCCAGAGTAACTGTTCTCAGGTTTTTTTGATGATCATCTCATCACATTTACCAGAGTAAACTGTTCACATTTACCCAATCATAGATGAACTGCAAGTTCCTGTTCTGGTGTGGGTGACTTTTTTTAGCTAGACCACTTCCTGACATGCTTTAGAGACAGAGATGTGAAGCAAATACATCTTCAGTACAGCAGATGTGTTTTTGCTTGCGTGTGTATGTTTATACAAGAGACAGGGACAGAGAGAGAAAGAGAGGTGTTACAATCAGCAGGATGAGACCCTATATAGCGTGAGAAAAAGGTGATGTAAGGGAACATTCTGTATATCTACATTGTGAAAAAAAAAGAATTTGGTTATTATCAAACCATTTTTCATTGACTGTTATTTTTTCAAATCGCAATAAACAAATAAAAAAGAAATCACAGGCCTGGATATTGCAGCAGTGCATTGGCAACAGGTTTAGCACCATGATAACTGGTGCTTTGTGCACCCAACACGTAGTTAACACTCATGGTACCATATTCAGACTGGTGGCACAGTGCTAAAAGGATAGCATAGGAGCACTAATGATACCCATGCATCCGTGCAGCAAATGAGGGGTGCCACATGAATACAGGGTATACTGGCATGTTGTAATTGTTTTGTATGCACTTTGGATGACTGCACAGCACTAGGTAATGCTTCAGAAACCCTAGATTTATAATGAGTACAGTGATGCATGGTAAGGTGCACACACCGACTGAGAGCCAGCAATCCTTTGTTAGGCACTGAAAGACATGAAGCAAACTCCCCTACATGTCATCTCCCAACACAAAGGCTTCCTCAGGTGGTCCCCTAAAGTAGTCTTCCTGTTGCGAGGAGATAACTAGGGGAGTTTGCTTCATGTTTCTCACACTTGAAGGAGCACAGTCAACCCCTTAACCCACAAAGTGGCTCTAGTTTAAAAAATACATGTTATGATTGTTCACATTCTGTATAGATTGCTGGTGTAGCGGGCAGTTTGATTCTTTTTTTTTTGTAACTCAGTTTTTATTGCAATATTCCATACATAAAAATCATTTTGACATTTCAAGAATGAATTTCACCATGTACATCTGATACCACATTCTAATCTCAGTCCATGCAGGATCGTACAGAAAACAAGCATCTTTTGGATTACCTAAGTGAGACATTGCTATGTGTTAGCGTGAGAGGAGTCCATTAAGGTAAACTGAAAGTCTGAGTCAGAACAGTGCCTGTCAACAACGGCAATTGATAGAAATGCATGAAAGAAAATTAAGCCTACAAAAGAGACTTGAAACATATACAACAAGAATTGCCAGAACAATGTGTGTGATGTTCTTCGTGCAGTCTGGCTGGGAAGGATAGAGGGCAATGAGTTATAAGTTAAACATTCCTCAAATGTCTTAAGTAAAATACAAAGGTGCCTAATAATTGACATTGCATAGTGTATATTTAAGACACAAATGATAACATTCAATAGTTGATGATGGGCCATCTAAAATAAAGCAAGGAAAATGTGAGTCCTCCAAACTGCCTGGGAAGCTGGTGGGCTGAGGAGTCAACCAAAGATATGAATGTAAGAACCTTGAACACTATGAGACCTGAGTCTGCTGTCCTCTGACTTCCCCACTTGAGGTCTCCATAAGATGCCAGGGATGTCAGGTCTCCTGAAAATGTGCATTAACCAAATGAAGGGTTGCTGTGATTCTTTCCGTAGATTCTATCTTGGAGACCTTACATTTCCATTGGGATAAGGTGGGGACCTGTGAGCCTTTACGCAGGTCCACCTTGTAAATGAGCCTGCTCAATGTTGTTCGCATGGATAAATAAAGACTTGATAGATTGATTGATTGACCTGTGAGGAAAGCTACTGCAAGGTATTTATTTATTTATTTATTTAACATACCTTAGGATTACAACCTAAGGTAAATACATTTTAGGGAGTTCGATTCTGTTTCTTTTTTTCTATTTAAAAGTGAAAAACAGACTTCCCACCATACTGGCATTACCACACAAAAACATGTATGATTATAGTCCTTGATCAAGTCCAGTTGCAGCATTCACGGACTTGGGAACACCCCCAAAACAGTCTAGTTGCTCATGAGGTAGGGGAAGGAGAGGAGACTATTGATCATGAGTGGCTCACTGTTTGGGGGGTTCCTAATGTTCAGGAAGTATGCAATAAGAGTAGTTTAAGGATTTGAAACAAAACAAGATTGGGTAGAATGGTTCTATGTCATTTGGGCAACTTTATTTCAGTGAAAGTAATCTAGGCAACTGTATTTACAGCGACTGTCAGTTCGGTGACAGCAAACCACGACGAGGCACATTTCAGTGACTATGTACACCACACCTGTAGCTGAACCCCCCATTCCCTTCCACCTCCCTGCCCTACCTCTTTTTCCAGGTTTGTCCTGTTGGAGTTTACTCCTCTCCCATCACAGGTGCACATCCTTCTTTATGCATGGGTAATCTGCCCCAACTGCACCCCCCCAGACCCATCCTATTTCTAGGATAATCAGTCCATGATGTACAGTGCCACTAGGGATCACTGAATGTACCAGTCACTGTAATGTGCCTGTCACTCTTCTTGTTTTCCCCCCAAGCAGAGTCGCTCAAATGCCGTCGCCCTAATTTAATTGCTCAATTTACATGAGACTGGTAGAACTACACCATCATCATGCATATCATTTCTACTGAAAAACAGGAAGCTAATACAGTAACCAAGAACATCTATGAAATTTGGAGAAGGTTAGCAATCATAAAATGTGTTTTTAGAACTAGAAATAATATGACACAAAAAGGGTTGACAGTGTCCTTTTAGTAAAGCAGTAATGCTTCTCAGTTGGCAGGTGCACCCTCATTTTTCCAGTCTCTGTTAGTTTGGAGCAGCACCTTTGGAAACTGAGGAGTGTTCTTTATCTTACTGTTTGAACAGTGGTGTATGGTGAACTCCCGCTCCCCAGTCCCTGAGCAGTAAATTCTGGTGGTAGCAGTACCCTTCCCTCTTACCTGACCCAAATACTATAGAAAAATACATTTGTGGTAGTCTAGTGGTCCCCTCTGTCTTATCTAGTGCCATTAGAATACAAATAATTTAGCCCTGATAGTCTAGAGGTCCCCCTTCCTGCTCCCAAACCAAGTCTGGTAAACATATAGAGATTACTGGATGAGCAGCTATGCACAACCAGTGTGTTCTGCCACAGAGGGGTTCTGATTCCCTTTGACCTCAAGAATAATGGTCAAGAGGTCTGTGGGAATCAGAACCCCAAAGTGGTAGATTACACTGGTTGGGTATAGAATTAACCATCTTGTATTTTTTATAATGTATGGTGCCACCCTAAATCATTTAGAAGCAGTTTGGGGATCACATGATGCCCTGGAGAGAGTAGCAGCAGTGTGTCGCAGCTCCGCTTGCTAGTTTAATTACAAATCGGTTTTCTGCTAAAAACTAAGCAACAGCAGTGTTTACCTTCCTGGAATAGGCAAGATGCTGAAGGGAGTAATTGATAGTACGGGAGACAGAGAGAAAGACAGCATGTTGGAGCCATCGGAAGACCGAGAAGATGAAGTCGCAGTGGGGCTAGAAGCCAAAAGGCCCCGCAGAAGCACTTCTCCGGAATCAGAAAAGTCAGCAAATATACAGTTTTTGGTATACGATCAAATGCAGGAAGACATTAGCATGATTAAATCTGCCTTATTTATTTTAATAGCGGAGTTTAAGAGTGGAAAGGCTCATTGTCGGGACTGGGCACTCGGATAGGGGATGTGGAAACCAGAATTGCAGCGCTAGAAGATCATGTTGCAAAGCTGGAGGTGGATAACGTGGATTTGAAGAAATCAATGAAAAGAATGGAAATTAAAATCGATGACCTGGAAGGGAGATCTAGGTGCAATAACCTAGTATTATTAGGCCTTCCAGAAGGTGATGAAGGTAGCAACATCATTGCCTTTATGAAAAAGTTCTGTGTGAGGATCGACGGCCCTTCGCCTAATGGGCCCATTTATGTTATAGAACGCGCACATAGAGTGATTAGGCTGAAACCAGAGCCAAATGATCCACCAAGACCATTAATTTTTAAAGTGCTTAACTATCTGGACAGAGATCATATCTTAAAAGCAGCCAGAAAAGCTGAAAGGATTGAATGGGAAGGGAAGCGCTTGAGAATGGTCCTAGATTTGACCTACAAAGTAAGGCAGGAGTGAGCAGCCTACCACCCAATCCAATCAAAACTTTGGGCTGCTAAAATTCACCACAGAACTTTATATCCAGCCCGACTAGAAGTTTCCTTGCAGTCTGGGGTTCAGCGCTATGAATCGGCAGAACAAGCAATGGTAGATTTGGCGATTTGACTCCCTCAACTATTCGGTAAAGGGGACTGATTAAGGCGGACCTTGGCAACAAATAAAGGACTGGGGTATTCTGGACAAGAAAGAAGACTGGATTCAGCTCTGGTACAGGACTGATTCGAATTAGCCGTCTGGGAAATCAAGGTGATCACTGCATCCTCATATTCAAAGGAAGGCAATACAGGAGGAAAGAATAATGAAGGGACCCTTTTTTTTTTCTTTACAAGGAAGCAGAGATGGGGGGCAGTTGGGGAGGAGAGCGGGAGGTTTCGTCCTGGGGGATTTTAATTTTGGTGATGGAGGATTTCAATTCTTGTTTTGTTTATCAGTACGGTTGGCAAAAAAGCTTAAAAGGGAAAAAGTGGTGATGGGGGACACCGTGTGGCTGAAAATGGTCACTGCAATATATAGGAGGATCACTAAAAATTGTATAGAAATATAAAAAAGTGACATTTCTTTTCATGAAAATACAGAGTTACTGTGAAATTAATAGCTAGCCACAGAGACGTTGGTCATAAATAACATGAACTAATGTTGGGGTTTGAATAGGGGAATCCAGGTAGAAAAGGGATTAGTAACGGAGAATTAGCTCTCTATAGTTTATAGCAAAGGGGATAGAAGGATAGAAGGTTAGAGGAGGCAGAGAAAGCTGGCAAAGTGGGAAATAGAAGGGATGGGATAGAATTATAGGGAAGATAAGATTATATTAAGCAGAGACACCTTTGCATCTGGATTGTTGCTTGTTGCTTGTAGTGTATTTTTAGAAAGTGGTCATTGGTGTTATGCTTCATCAGATGCTATGGAGACCATAGTGGGGCTGCTCTTTTTGGGGCATGGAAGATAGAATGTTAGGGAGCGGGCACTTGGCTTGGGTAGACAGATGGGGGAAAGGGGAATTAAGGCATGGGGTGAGGGAGTGGAGGGAAAAGGGAGCGAGGCAGGAAGTTACTATAGTGAAAAATGTCATCCTATTCAGGACTCAGATATATATCTCAATTAATACAAAAGGAAAACAAAAGGAAAGAATATGGGGAGTTGGAAAGTAATATCTTGGAATATCAAAGGGGGAAGGATAACACAAAAAAATATGTCATATTGCGACATCTTAAGAGATACCAACCCCATATCGTTATGTTGCAGGAGACTCATGTAACGACAGAGAAATTAAATCAGTTATGTAAAGTGTGGGTGGGACAGGTATTCGGGGCTGGAAACAACCATAGAAAGGTGGAAGTGGCCATTTTGATTCACAAATGGGTGCCATTTAAAGAAATTGAAAAGTGGCAAGACCTGGGGGGGAGATTTGTTTATGTATGTGGGAGTTTAGCGGGGATTGATGTGATGTTAGGCTCTGTTTACGGGTCGAATCAGGACATCCCTGAATTTTTTCCACCAATAGAGGCCATAATAGTGGGAGTGACCAATATGCCATGTCTCCCTGGAGGAGATTGGAATTTGGTATATGAAAATGATATGGACAGATCATATGGTAAATGAGTGGGCCTTACGCCAGCACAGAGGGTGCTCAGAGAACTGATGTTAAATTCAGATCTCACAGACCCTTGGAGGCTTAGAAATCCAAAGGTACATGAGTACACTTTCTACTCAGCACCACATAAGGTGCTTTCAAGAATAGATTTTTTTCTTATTAGCACCTTTGTTCTAACAGGTGTGGAGGATGTGGGGATATACCCAAGAGTTTTGTCAGACCATTCCCCGATTTGGCTGAAGGTATAGGAAGACATCCAGATCATGGTCATTAAACACTCAACTATTGTTGGAGGAGGACCAGGTAGAAAGGATAAGAGATGTTATAGAAATTATTTGGAAAAACAATTATACATCTATCCAAAAAATAGATGTTCTATGGGGTGCCCTAAAAGTGACGTGGAGGGGGCAGTTGATAAGAATGGCCACAGTCAAGAAACATCAAAGGACCTAGGAAGTAGAGGGGTGGTTGGAGTGTATATATAATTTGGAAAAATTGCTTGGAACTGATTCAGAGGAACAGGTATGGGGAGAACTTCAAGCACTTAGGGTGAAATATGCCTCTCATATATTAAATGTTAATACAAGGACCAATGCAAAGTGGAAAGTTAATTATATAGGGTATGGAGAGAAGGCAGGGAGATTATTAGCAAACAGACTCAAGCAACAGAGGGAGGTAAGGTGGGTATCTGTATTAAAAGATAAAGATACAGGACAACTCACTTCGGACCCGTCGGCAATTGCTAAGATATTCAGGGACTATTACCAGGACTTATACACAACTTCAGAAAGACAGGGAGATTACAAAAATAAATTGGAGGAATTTCTAAAAGACTTGACATTGCCAAAGTTAAATATAGAACAGCAGAACTACCAGGTAGGTAACAAAAAATTACAAGAAATATTAGATGCAATTGATAGATTACCGGAGGGCAAAGCCCCACGTCCTGACGGCTTCCCTCCGGCCTTTTACAAAACTTTTAAAAACGAGTTAGCTCCTTATCTGCAGGAATTATTGAATTACTTATTTGAGGCTCCTTTAAAAGAATCCTCTCTATTTGAAGCCAGAATAGTGGTATTACCAAAGCCGGGAAAGGATCCCTCAAGTCCTGATAATTACAGACCTATTTCTTTACTTAACATGGAAGTTAAATTGTTGGCAAGTGTTTTGGCACACAGGCTAAAGCAGGTTTGGGATGTGTTGATGGGGCCAGAGCAGGCAGGTTTTGTTGCAGGGAGATATTCGAGTGACCTCCTTAGGAAAATCTGTCACTTGGTGTCCGCGTCCAGGGATTCCGACACCGATATGGTGTTGGTGTCCCTGGACGCGGAAAAAGCTTTTGACAGAGTCAACTGGGAGATTTTATTTGATCTGTTGCCTAGCTATGGTATTCCTACTGATTTCATTCGATGGGTAGCTATACTTTATCGCTCCCCATCAGCGAGGGTGCTGTGTAACGGAGCCATTTCTGACATCTGTCAGATGACTAGAGGTACCTCTGTCCCCAATGTTATTTAATTTATATATTGAGCCATTAGCCCTGAAAATAAAAACTTCAAATTCAGTCGGGGGAATAAGGTTAGGAACAGAAGAATATGAATTATCTATGCTCGCTGACAATATTCTCCTACACTTATCATGTTGGCATCCGTCACTACAATCGGCCTTGGATATTATACAAAAGTTTAGTGATTTATCAGGTTATAAATTGAATTTAACTAAAACAGCTGTATTAGCATTAACTCCTACCTGTACTAAGGCCATGATAGAGGAATTAGGATTATGCTGGGCTCCCAAGTCAATTTCCTTTTTAGGTACAGAAATCCCCAAGGACTTAGGGAAATTAAAATCCTTAAATTTAGATCCAGTAGTTTTGCAAATGCAACACAATCTCAAGAGATGGCAAAACCTATCTCTGTCCCTTTGGGGAAGGGTAAATATACTCAAAATGGCTATTTTCCCTTGGTTGATGTACCCATTACCAATGTTGAACTTGGCTCTTCTGCTGAGTTGGTTTAAAAGGGTGGATGGATATGGTCTGACTTTTTATGGCAGGAAAAGAAACCAAGAAGAGCCATTCAAAAATTAAAAAGACCAAAAGATCAGGGGGTTCTTAGTATACCCAACTTATTCATCTATTAGTTGGTCTTCCAGGGTAGTAAATATTTTCAATGGATAAATCCACAAAGTAACAAGAAGTCTAAGCTGGCCTGGTTACAAATAGAAAGACATTTAACAAGTAAATATAAGATAGCATTAGCATCCCTGCTTTTCGTACGGAGCAAGAAAATTCCATAGAATTTGAGGAATACACCAATACCATGGTCCGTGAGAGCCCACAATCAACTATGCAGTAACCTGAACTTAAGCCACACCTCTGACTTGGGGCAACCCATATTTAATAATTTAAACTTGACAATAGATGGCAGAGTTATCACTCAAAATTTTTGGAGAGAATGGGGTGCGACAAAGCTGTCAGAGATAATGACAGAAAGAGGTTTTATGTCACCCTCACAGTTTAAGCAGACCTTTCAACTTCAGACACAGCCAATATTTAAATTTCTCCAGATTAAACAATGTATACTGAAGGCATTGAATAAACCCCCCGGTTCTCAAAGGCAGATAGAGTTTTCACAGAAATGGCAGAAATAACCATGTGACCTAGGCCAATAGCCAGATTATATAGAAAAATGAGGTCTATGGTTGATAAGGAGGTAAGACCTATAGCCCCATATTGGCAGATGGCCATGAATCTGTCTTATGACTTGGTGCAATGGGAATCAATATGGTCCAATAATTATAAGTTTATTAAACAGGACAGGCTCTGATTGATAAGATTCAACATATTACATAATTTGTATGTCACTCTGGTTAAAAGAAATTTGATAGGGAGACAACACTCTTCAGTATGCCCAAAATGTACCCAGGAGCCGGGTACGCTTAGTCACATGAGCTGGACCTGTTCTAAGATCCAAGGCTTTTGGTCGGAAATTAAAGAGTTTTGTAGCCCATTGTTTGGGGGAAACAATTTTTTTACCATTGAGATATGTGTATTGGGCCACCTCTCAGTGGATATTTCAAGTAAATTCAAATATTACTTGACTTTAATATTGGCTGTGGCATTGCTCCTCATAATGAGGTACTGGATGAAAGAGAATTTACCCTCTTTGGAAGAATGGATTACAGAAATGTACAATGCTATTAATGTGGAAAAAGCGATAGGCTTACAGTACCACTCCTTAGGATCATTCAGTGAGAAGTGGGAGCAACTCACAACCTAACTAGCTGAAAGGTGGGAGAAGGTACGGAAGAGTCATGGCTCCAGCTTCTCTTGATGTAATCGAAAAAACGCATGTAAATATGGAAAATCAAGTGAAATGTATTAATTGATAACAATACTGACATTTTTCAAGATATGAAGTCCTGAAGGGGGTGAGTTGTTTGAACAGAGGAGGGTGGGGGGGGGAGGGGGAAGGAGAGGGAAGAGGGAGAGGAAGGGGATTAGGGTTGATTTTGGGATGTAGTTTTTTTTTTGGTTTGTTTTCCTTTTCCTTTTTCTTCTCTTTTTGATAGTTTTGTTTTTTTTAGTATTATTTATAATTCCTTTTATTTATTCTTCCATTGTCATTGAAAAGCTCAATGCAACGGTTTATTTAAAATGTATGTGCTGGACTGGATATGTCTAACAAAGCTTATTAAGTGGCAAAAAAAAAAAGAAGCAGTTTGAATTGCTTGTTTTATTTTTTATATACTAAAAGAAATTGTGGTCCATTTTATTCCTGGTGTTAGGGATGGTTGCCAGGGTGAGTCATGTGTTTGCTAGGGAACAGACAATCCCAGGTTAGCAACACAAACTTCTATTGGTTGTCGAGTGTGTGTGGGTGGGATTTTCAAGAAAAAAAACATGGCTGCTAATTTTCTCACTTAGTGAGAGGACCCAACTTTTATTTAGTAAGTCATTTTAAATATCTGGTTGATCTTACATGATTTTTTTTATGTAAGAGAACATATCTGGTTGATCCTGCATTTGTCCCTGTATCTGGTTGATTCTGGGCATGTGATTATCTCATCCTGCCATCACTGCCTACTTTTATCTGGTTGATCCTGCAATTTCTGTTGCCACAGCAGTTTTTAAATGTGTGTGGCTCATCTGCTTTCCAAATCTACTGGAATGCTATTCTACCACAGAAGGGTTGAACAGCCTTCCATAACCTTTGCACTGTGTTACAACAGCATTTTAGTAGAGATGTAAATCACTTTACAACAACATTCTACAATACACTACAATATAATCCAGAGCCTACTTCTATTCCCACTCTCAGTCTGGTAAATGCAATATCATCCACATGCTCTACCCACTCCATATCCCAGTCCATCAAATGTCATATTATTCAGATCAGCTCAACTAAAACTTTTCTCACTTTTGATTGATGAAGGGACACATTACTTTAAAAATCATGCTGAAATGAATATTCAATCTTCTATCTTGGTTAAACATTATACAAATATATTCCAAGGGTCTCACATGTTATAGTATTGAGTACTGGAGAAGTTGATTTTATATACAAACTCAGCCTTAGTTTGCATTCCATCATCCTCGGTTCCTTATTTTATTTTATTCTTTGGTAACTGGCTAAGGCTCACTAGGTACAGGTGCTTGTTTTCAGGGGTGGGCCAGGAGCACAGCTCATTACTCTAACCTCTAGGCTATATTATCAACTCTTATATTGGAGAAAAGCAAGTGCTTTGCTAAAATGTATTCCATTCTAAAGGGAGAAACATGCATTTGATGGAATTCCTGTTTAGGTTTTCAATTCTAACTTAAATGGTTGGATTCTTTTTACTTATAAAACTTTTTAATAGGGCCATAGAAACAGGTTTTATGCAAATTTTATGGAGGGCAAATATAGTTATCCCATTGTTTAAGAAAGGATATAGATTTGACCCCAGCAGTGGAAAAGGAAGGGGACATTGTTTAACCAGGAAAAGCACACTAAGCCAAGGCGTGTTTCCAGGTGCAACCTGGGAGCACAAGGAAGTTAAATGACTTGCTCAGGGTCACACAGTATGCAAGTGCATGCTGCGGGATTCAAATCCACATCTCCCAGTTTGCAGCTCAGAGTCCTAAACCACAGAGCTATACAGCCTCCTCAGTTATTAGCAATTATCATCTATTCTTTCTTACTAAGCATGTGATTAAGGATGGCATCTGAAAAGGCAATGTTGTGAAGACCGGGGAGAGAATACTGCTGTTTTTATGTTTATAAGCAGTTTTAAAATTTATGTACAATATGCCATCAGTGTTATCTCAATATTGTCACTTTTAGACTGACTAAGCTGTTACACACCAGTGTGGCTCACACCAGTGTCAGTCTGCATCTGGTCATTTATGAAACCAGTGGTGTACACCACTTAAGGACATCAGCTTATACACCAGCGTTACACTGGTGTCTTGGGAACTGTATAGTGGGCCCCATCCTGCGAGGAGTTCCCTGCATGTTGTGATGCTAAATTGCCCTCTGGCAATGACACTGTTTACACAGTCCTTGAAACCACCTACACCCATTCAGCAACTCTCTCTGGGAGATGAGCAGAAAAGTCACACCAGTTTGATGCCTGCACAGTTTACATATGCAGATATACATCAGTGTGGGTCTCCAAACCATCTACACTGGTGCAGAAATGGCCAGTGTAAATGGGGTTTATGGGAGCTCATGCTTATATATGATGATTTTCAAAGATGTTGCTTTGAGAAAAAGCATTTTTTCATTCTAGGCATCTGACCCAAGAGAGTGAGGACTGATGCCAGCGTAGCACTGGAGTGGGCTCCCTGTTGGGATTGTCTGAAGGTTCTTTTGTCCCATTGTTCATCTGCCTGGTGACTGAGCTGAGAAATGGGAACCAGTAGACCAGTAAACTTGTGACAGAGATCACAGTGGAGATGACTGGAAAAGACTGGAAGGATTTGAGTAGGGTGGAGCAGAGTGGAGTGGAGAAAATAAAAAGGAGGAGTCAGAGAAACTGAGTGATATTTAAGTGGAATGATAACCAGTAAAGCTAAAAAATCTAAATATAAAAAAATGTAAGACATTAGTCCTACTTGACATACTGCATTGTGCCCAAACAGCTCCTTTATACAGTAGCTTTCATGATATACACATACAATGGAGTAATTGACCATGCAACGTAATAACTTGCAATAAATAACGTCGCAAAATATGGCATGACAAAATACCATAATTAAGCAGTATTGACTGAACAACCGGTCATTTCCTGTTGATTAATGACTGGCCGGGTGGGGGGGGAAGGCCAACCCCCACCAGCCAGTCATTAATCCCCAGGAAATGAATGGATGTGAGGTCATTATTGCGATTATAAGTCTAATCACAATAATGACAGTCTTTTTAAAGGTGTCTCTATTTATTTTCATGTCAGCATACTGACACTGCTGGGTGCTGCTAGTTGTTCTGCGTAATAATATCTAGAGTTGATGGAGGGGGTGACATGCTATTGGTACTACTGATAGTGTCATGCGGGGGAGTAGACTGCCTTTGTCAAAAGCATTTTTGAAATAATAAATAGCAGGAATGGAGAATTGTTCCTTTTTTTTAAATTTTATTTCAGAAACTTTTGACAAAAGTGGTTCGGCAACAGGAGAGATGCTACCTTAATGGAAATGCAGTGAGAACCCTTACAAAACTTGGTCCGCGGTTGACTGAATTTTTAGTTCTGTCACCATCCCTACTGCAGCCCATTTCTGAGTGATCATGTACACTGACAGCAGCATGGAAAACACTTGTTTTGTTCTCCTGCCACTGCTGTCAATGTACAGCAGCAAGCAGCTGTGTGGCTGTTGTGCCAGGCATTGCTAAGAGATTTCAGACTGGCACGGCAGCCAATCTGTGAGCCAGCTGAGCTCATGAATAATTAATTAGACTAATAATTGCCATTAAGGAGGTGGTGGGAGCTAGCACAGTAGGGGGTTTCAAACATGCATAACATAGGCATAAGGGAACCATAGTGGTGGGAAAGAGAGATGAAAACCAATGACCAAGCAGGGTCAGCAGTCGCTGGTGCAGGAAGGGATTGTGGGCAGACTAGATGGGCCTAGCAGTTCTTATCTGCTGTCAATTATTATGTTACTACAGCACGTTATGTGTATTAAATGACTTGGTTTCTTGCAGCATTGTGCACTAATAATGCAAGATAATGCATTGTATCCTTGCTAGCACTGCTTAGTGTGGAACGCATTATTGCTTTTACCTTTTTAACCCTGCTTGAGGCATTGATAACTGGGTCTGTGAAAGAGTCAATTCAGAGCAGTTGAATGAGAGAAGGTTTTTACTTCAGGCAGCACTGTGTTAAGCATTCTTATACAATACTGGGAGAGAAAGATACTTTGGGGTGCAATTTAGGGCTGTGGGTTAAGAGTGGGAGAGTAATAGCATTGAAGTAGGAAGGTGGTGCTTTTTTTGTTTTGTTTTGTTTGTTTTTGTCTGTTGCATAGGGCACATTAGACAAATAAATGTCTATTTACAGGTACAACCCCAGATAATATAAAAGGCATAACACAATTTGGTTGACATTACAAGTGACATATAGGTGCCTGGGGGACTAGGCGATATTACTAGTAAGTTTACAATTTAAACTGTGAAAGAAATTAAACTTAAAAATAGAAACAGATCTGTAAATTGAGCTAATTGAATATAATATTACGCACAAAATTATGGTCCCATCCTATGGAAGGTGAGAAATCTCAAAGCTGATCACAGAATGTAAAAATTGTGTGAAATGTACAAAGTTGCAATCCCCAGGTGAGTTAGAACAGGGAGTCTAAACAATACACCTAATTGTAAGGTGTTTAGCTAGGTACATTTTAATTAGGACTTCCTTGCAAAAGGGCTTCACTCAATGAAGCATTTTCCTTGTAAAACAAATAAATACAAACACAAAATGCAAGATACAATGTTTTTTTATTTATTTATTTTTATTGATTTATATAGTCTCGGATTACAGTACCTCTGAGCACAAATAGCTCTTTTACAAAGGTTTCACATCATTAGGAGGGGGTGACAAACATACAGAGGATGTATAATATGATGTTACCTACAAAACAGTCAATCAGAGTAAAATACATTGCAAGTTCAGTAGAGCTATGACTAAAAAGGTGGAACAAAGAGAGAGGAGGGAAGCAATGGAGCCAGAAAAGTTTGAAGAGGCAGACAGAGGCCTTGTTAACCTAATTAAGTAGGAGGGTAAGGGCAGGGAGAGGGCAGGTGAGGTGGGGGAGGGAATATGGGGGGGGGAGGCAGCCATTGGCCTTGTCAATTAGTGGAGAGAAGTGGAAAAGTAGTATAGTGATTGGGAGGGCACATGGGTAGAACATTGCAAACAGGTGATGGAGATTAGGCATAACAGTCACAAGAGCAGTTAAGAAGTGAGATGGTGACAGAGCATGCATTTAAATGGACCTATTTTAGGTTGGGTAGATATATCCCTATGGAGTGCATTAAACCAAAGAGGTACTCTGTAGGCAAATGAGCATTGCTTCTGTGTTGCCCGGCATCTAGGTACATGGAGAAATTGGTTGCCAGAGCTTTGCATATGTTGAGAACTACAGTGAGAGCTAAGCAAGTTACCATACCAGGCGGCAGGAGGCCAAGGAGTGCTTTTTTGGCTAACAGACAGGTTTGATATTGTATCCTCCTGCTAGGCTGAAGCCAGCCTGTCTGAGCATATAGCTCACAAGTGTGAGTGAGACGCACAGCACCAGTGAGTAGTCTGCATGCCTTGTTCAGAGCTACAGATATTCTATGAAGTAATGATAGAAGGCTGTGCAATAGATTACCAGACTGTAGTCTACAACGGATAGGCGAGAACTATGAATAACAAGTCTGAGGGCATCCACAGACATGCAGTGTTTGTTCCTGTGGAGTAGTCCGATCTTGATGTTGACAACCCTGGTGACATTGTCAATATGATGGGCATAAGATAGGCAACTGTTGAGGAGTACCCCCAGATATTTGAATGGCTGTATTTGTTCGAGTGGAGTGCCAAGGCAGTTTCTGATGGTAAGTGCATGGGATCTGTGCTTATTGTGAGTGCTACTGAACATCATAACTTTTGTTTTCTTGTAGTTCAGGATTAATTTGTGTTTGTTGAACCAGTCCTCAACTTCCTCAAAACCATGCTGTAGATGGTGCCCCAGTTGCTTAAGGTAGGAGTTACTGGAAAAGATGACAGCATCATCCACATAGAGGAGGATCCACTGATGGCAGAAGCAAGGAAGATTATTGAAAAAGATACTGAAAAGGAGCAGTCCTAAAATAGAGCCCTGTGGAACACCAGAATGAACGGGCTGCCGGTCAGAGATGACATTGGCTATTTTCACCTGTTGAGAGCAGTCTTCCAAATAGCTTTTAAATCACAGCATTGAGTCTGTGGAGAGGCAACTGTAGGTTAGTTGACAAAGGAGTAGTGAGTGGTGAATGGTATTAAAGGCCTTTATTAGGTCTATGAAGGCTGCCCCTACCAAAGTGCCTTGATCCAGGGACTGATGAATGAAGCCTGTGAATTCCAACAGTGCCATAGTGGTACTGTGTCCTTTGCAGAACCGATGTTGCTCAGGGCATTGGATAGAGTATTTTTCAAGGTATTTAACAAGTTGCTCAGTAACAATGCATTCAAGCACTTTGGATAGTGGGGGAGGGGGGAGGATAGATATGGGTCATTAATTTGCAGGTAAGGCCCTATCTCCATTCTTATGTGCTGGTGTTAACAAGTGCTGACTTCCATAATTGTGGAAATTGTGAAGGTCGGAGTGACAGGTTGAGAATCTTAATGAGGGAAAGCAGTACTTCATCAAGGGTGAGGGCCACGAGCTTGAGATCCAAGGAGTCACCACTATGTCATGATTTCCCTAGCACTCTGCTATGGTATTTCCTGGCTTGTGATAGCATGACTGTTTTAAAGTAAAAAGGGAGAGGTTGGGGGATTCTCACCAGGACAGTCTGTTTTAGTTGGGTCAGTATCCTTGAAGAAGTCCAGTGGGAGGACACCGCTCAGGCCCATGAATGATTTGTTTGAAAGTGTTTGCTAAGGTTAGCGAGTCCAGTATGGGAAGTTCATCAGTGTTAAGCATGGAGGGTGAAACCTTTGAGTCTTTCCCAGTGACTTCTTTTATATTATTCCAGAAGTTCTTACTGTTTCCTCAGGTATCAGTGAGCATCTCCCTCTGGTGCTTGGATTTAGCGAGATGAACTTCCCATGTGCATGAATTCCTGGCCATCTCATATGACTGTACATCTGTTTGTTTCCCAGTGTCTCTAGCACGGTGCCAGAGGTGATCTCTTTTTTTTTTTAACTTTGTGTTTATTATTTTCATGTGAAAAGCATATACACACATTGTCTCATACAGGGTAAGAGGTATAACAAGGAAAAACAATTTTCATACATAAAGATGATATTCATAATGCAGCCCTCTGTAATCTTGTACAACAGAAGGGAGGGAAAAATCCTACATTAAATCAAAAGGAATTGTCCCGGAAATGCTAGCCATCTCAGCGGCGATGGAGTGTTCTTAAAAGGTAGAATTTAACTCAGGCATTATAACACAGTCAGAAAGACTGCTATTAATTCAGATAACCAAGGTACTACATAGGAAAAATATGCAATTTCTTAAACAGTGCAACATTCAGCTGAGAATTGGTATAATATCAACCATCAAACTTCTTAACTTGTCATCTTTGACATACTGACTTCTGTGAGGCATAAAGGTAATCTAAACAGCATACAGAGCATATTATTTATAATTCAGGAGAAACAGAGATGACATAGCCAAAACCAGGTGGAGAAAAAGTATTCGGAAGGTGGAGTAACCCACTGCGTGGAACACAATGACCCGCATCATGCATCCATCCCAAAGTTATGCACATAAGTATCCCCACCTTTTAAATCAGCTATGAGTCCCATTCAAAATATGTCCCAGAAAATAATGCGGTTGTCTCCCAATATCATTCACAAGCCCTACACCCCCAAAATACAAGGAGTTTGCCAGTTAAAGAATAGGTCCTATCCAGACATTGCTGAGAGCACTTCAGCCTCATCCATCTTTTGCTGTCTGTTGGTATAGTCCCTCATCTTCCAACAAGCAGATCCCAAAATTAGCCTGAGCAAGCCCCAACTGAGACATGCATCCAAAATCTTCAGATTCGTGTACAGCCCCCTTGAAAATAGCACAAGTCCAAGCCCTCAAAGCCTTCCAACAGATCCTCCTCCTGACAGTAGGCTCCAGCACAGTTCTCAAGTGTCGAGGCCTCCACACAGCAGCGGAGTTGTGTGTCTTCCTCTGCTCACCTTGCTGCGCTCACCAAAACAGCAGTCAATCACTTGCTGCCTTTTCACACCACATCCCTTAGATGATCTCTAAGCTTCATCTTATTAAGGAGTTCTGGTGTTAGCCAGGAGTTTACTGTTCCACAAACTTTCATATTTTTTAGAGGAACATGGGTATCACAGGTACTATTGAAGTGCTTTATGAAATGCTCCAAGGCAAAGTTGACATCATCAGTCGCATCAGTAGGGACCAGTTAATATTGCTTAAGTCATGTTTTAGGTGCTGCAGGTGAACACGTTTTAGCACCCTGCTGTAAATAGACTGGGGGGAGGCTTGTGGAACTTATGAGACCAGCTACAGGAAACTGAGGAGTGGTTACTTAATGAATCTAGATGTACCATCACATTGGAGATAGGTTCAGGGTGGCTAGAAAGTATCCACTCAAGAGAGGTGCTTGTCCCCATCTTATAGTTAACCCTGGTTGGGGAAGTAATGAGCTGTGAGAGGTGGAGATATCATCATTATAAGGGCCTATGTCAGAGGAGAGCCAATTAACATTTAGATCACTCATTACTATAGTCTCAGATTTCTGGTTCAGGCTATGAATATATATAGGATAGTGCATGGGGAACAGTTGACAACAAGGCTATTCTTTCACCGAGTTGGCACTATGACAACGGATTACCTCCAGAGCGCAGCTCAACAGGTGATCCGTCGTCATAGTGCCAACGAGGTGAAAGATGCCCTGTTGTCAACTGTTCCCCATGCACTCTTCTTAATAGTGTATGGTGGAACGTCATTTTCTGGGGGGAAAAAATCACTACAGCATGTTTCTGCTTCAAAACATTTTTACTGGGTTACTAGAAGGAAAAAAGAACTTCACATTGTGAACGTTTTCACGCTTGACATTTTAAATGTTTAAATGTTTAATAACATTACATTTTGAATGTTTTAACACTAAACATTGGTACTGCCACCGACATTGCTGCTTTCGCTATGTGTCCTGTCTATGGAGTGAGCGCTAACTGTCAAATGCTGCTCGAGGGCACTGCAAACGTCACTAGTGTGTGACTACAAGGTTTCGACAATGATGGATTTCAGTGGAGAATGACGTTCCACCATACACTACAGTCTAATATGCAGTGGAAGCCTGTTTGTGTTCTTTTGGAGGAACATAAGCAGATTTAACTGTAAGAGCTTTATTATGTGCCCCAAATAATATTTTGATGGCTAGTGCCTGGAAGGAACAATCTAGACTGGCAATAGGTAGGGCATGCCTCATAAGTGACTCCTTAAGGTAAATGGCACAGCCTCCACCACGCTTAGTGAGCCTGTCCAGCCTGAATATGGTGTACCCAGATATGGCAACTCCAATGTCAGGAATCTTTGGTGAAAGCCACGTTTCTACCACTGACAGGATATCCGGGTTTTGCTGAGTGATCCAAACTTGGAGGCAATCCAGTTTACTCAGCAGACTGCAGAAGTTGGTAGTTGCCAGCTTAATAGTTCCTAGTCTCAGGAAGTGTACCTCAGGACTGGATAATGGCTCATGTGGTACTTCTCCATAAGAGTGGTCCCAAAGATGAACCAGGAAACTACAGGCCAGTAAGCCTCACATTCATCATGGGGAAAACTGATGGAGACAATCCTGAAGAAGAGGCTGGTGTCCCTTCTGGAGACCAATGGGCTGCAGGATGTTAGGCAGCATGGGCTAGTCATGGGCAGATCCTGTCAGACCAACCTGGTGGATTACAATGACTGGGTAACTAGACAATTGCACAAGGGTCATGCAATGGATGTCATATTTCTGGACTTCAGTAAGGCATTCGACTCGATGCCACATGGGAGGCTGGGTAGTAAGTTGGCAGGTACAGGTGCAGGGGTGAAAATGATAGGATGGGTAGTATACTGGTTATAGGAAAGGCAGCAGAGGGTGGCGATAGGAGGGGAGCTCTCATCTCCGAGGGCAGTGACAAGCAGAGTACCGCAGGGCTCAGTGGTGGGACCAGTGTTATTTTGGTTGTTCATATCTGACATCTTAACGGGCATCAAGAGCAAGATCAGTTTGTTTGCAGATGACACCAAGATGGGAGCAGTAGTGGATGACCTGGGATGGCGGCATGGGTTGCAGGAAGATCAGTCAATATTGGAGACCTGGTCAGACACCTGGCAGTTGGGGTTCAATGCCAAAAAGTGCAAGATGCTACATTACGGGGCTAAAAAACCAAGAAGGCACTACCGGGTGGGGGGGGGGTTCAGCTGACCATGACAGAGGAGGAGGAGAAGGAGCCGGGGGCAGTTAGAATGGACTCAATGAACATCTCAGCACAATGCAGGAAGGTAGCTGCAAAGGCCAACAAAATACTATGTTTTATTGCCAGGGATATATCTTCAAGGAGAGGGGAAGTGATCCTGCCGTTGTATAGGTCACTGGTTAGGCCTCACCTGGAGTACTGCATGCAGTACTGGCACCCATACATGAAGAGGGACATTGAGTTACTGGAGGGGGTGCAGTGTAGGGCAACAAAGATGATCCAGGGCCAGTGGACATACCCTACATGAGCAGGCTGAGGAAGTTGAACATGTACTCACAGGAGGAGAGGAGAGGAGATACAGGGAGGATATGATTGAAACCTTCAAGTACATGAAGGAAATAAGACAGGGACGGAGGGACTGCTCAAGTTAAGTGGGGTAGGGACACTCGAGGTCACAATCTCAGATTGGAGGGGGAAGGTTAAAGAGGGAAATGATAAGACATTTTTTTTTACAGAGCGAGTGGTGTCTGGGTGGAACGCATTGCCTGCATAAGTGGTATCCTGTAGAACAGTGGACTGCTTCAAAAGGGGATGGGATAGGGTAAGAGGGAGGGTCAGGGGAGGGAAGGAGGGAATCTGTAGTACAAGGGTTGCCAGCTGCACACTCAAGCAGACTCAATAGACCATAAGGCCTTTATCTCCTGGCAAATTCATATGTTTGTATGCTTTGCTTGGCCAGTGGGGGGGGGGGACGGATCCAGTGGGGCCTGGGTAGGGGTGCACATTGTCTGACATAAGCAGCAGTAGCAGGATAATCCTGAGAAAGCATCCTTTCAATTGCTTGTAGTAAAGTTTATCAGAACGTCTGTGGCTGGGACGTTTTCTTAGTTCTGAGTGCAGAACTGTGAGTTTAAGTGGAGTGGTAAGGGAGGGGTAGGAGGCATGTGCACAACAGGTAAGCCGTCCCTTTGGGGTAGCAAGAGCCAGTGACATAACCATGCTCCCTTAGTTAAGGTTAGGAAATTACCAGTTACAAAGCAGGGGTCAAAATGCGCAAGTTTTTGAGTTCATTAGAGGTTTTCTCAGTGTCCCTTTGAATGATGTGTAGGAGATTAAGTTGCAAACATTGAGGGGAAGAGATTCCAGTACCTCAGGGCGAAGGTGGAAAATGCCAGCTCTGGAGATGTCTCACTCTCTGTTTACTTCTCCAAATTAAATAAATAAATAAATACATACATACATAAATAAGTGGTTGATCTAATAGCACAGCAGTGAGGGTTTTAAGGTTCTTATACAGTAGGTGAGGGAGTAAAGCGATGATTGTATGTATAACTAAAAATTATTCCTGATGTGTTTCAATTCTATTTATTTTATGATATTTCATAAAAAAGTGCTTAAATTTAGACCTTTAACCACACATCTGGACATTCTGAGTGTTCCTCATGTAGCAAAGTTTGGCCACAATTTTTTAGGAAGATTGACATCACACTTGCTTTTGTGATCATTCAGAATATTAATTATTCTGTGTGGTCGGATGGAACTTGTTAAAACAACTGGATAGATGCAGAGATCAGCAGGATGATCCTGTTCACCACTGCTCACCCACTAATTTGACTGCTCAGTAACAGGGTTCTGCAGATGCAGTACTCCAGTGTGAATTGTAATCTTTCATGAAATCATTTTGCTAACTGCATTGCTATTCTGCATGCAAAAAGAGATGCAAATTTATTGGCTGAAGGACCAGTTGATACAGGACTGTTAAAGGCATCTGGGGCAGCAAAGAGGAAGGAAAACAGAAGCTGCTTGATATATACCAAGCCAGTCAGCTCTGGAGACAAACTGGTACATAGAAGAGAACATCATAGTATCAATATCAGCATTGTTTTTATATTGTTGTTACATTGTAGGGGGATTTAAGCTCTGCTCAGTAAAGTCAGAGCTGTCAGTAAGCAGGACTTAAGACTTTGCTGGGATATTTGGCCATTTGCAGTACACATTTCTCTTGAGGGTTACAGTTGCAGCAATTGACCTGCTCAGATTATTTCCTGAAATGTTTGTAATATCTGTACAATAATTCCATGCCTGACTGCAGTAACACTGTAGGGCCACCAGAGAAAATCTCTTAGAAATATTGCAAAATATGTAAAAATATCAAACCATGTCAATGTCTGCTACTGTGACTAGACCTTTAAGAGAAATGTGTACTAACATATCCCCTTCATGATAGGTAGTAGGCTGCTGTTACTGCCTGGCCTGTGTGATGTAGGGGAGAGTAGGCAGGCATGGACACATGCCCTTCATGTCAAGGCCATTCAGCCTTCAAGAGTGTCATCAGTGGGGGTGTGGAAACACTTAGGCTGCTGTCTCCTGGTCATAGTACATCCCCCCCCCTCTGCCACATGTACTTGATATAGTGAATTCTGCATTGTGCAGCCACAACACCAACTCACCCTCCATCCTGGCTGGGTGCAGAGACAGGAAACAGTTTTCTTAAACCATTGCTACCTCAGAGGCAGACCTGGCTCCTATGCAGACCCCTTAAGCAAGCTCTTGTCCCTAGCAGCTTGCACCTCATTGTCTGCCCCTTCTTTATCTGCTTCTAGACTTAATTGCTCCACAGTGGTTACAGATCGAGAATCCCCATTGGTTGTCATATACTTTTGCTTTCTTCTCAAGCAAGAACAAGCATTTGTCAATGCCAAATGTTTGCTTACTGGCATTGGCATTGGTAGTGTAGGAGTTAGAGAGCCGCATAATAGGAATGGCAGTGAAGTATTGAACTGAAGCCAACCCCACCAGCACCCTGCAGAGACTGACAGGCATTGGGGTGTGCCTTTGGGTCATCAGGCATAATGGCCACGCCATTTCACCACACCCGACAGACACCGACAAGCACTCCAGAGTACTCCACAATACTACAGGTATTTAAACAAGCAGGGCACTCCAAAAAACAACCTAAAAAGCATTTAAAAAAGCAGGCTATGTAAACACTATTTTTAATTTCCAAAACCAAGCCAGGCATTTACCCTCCAAGATCTTCATCTTCAATAAGCATTCTAATTCATTATTAGGGCTGTGGGTGGAGCCTACAGCCCTATCCAGATTGGATCGTAGCTCTAAAAACAGCCGATCATGGAACCTTCCATTGGACTTTTGGAAGTATCCTTCCGAAAGCCCAACAGAGCTTGAACTCCTCCACCATGATCATCTGCTACAGAATAACAACTGCACTATTTTGGCTGTTACTTCCACATTCTGGTGCATGAACTGTGCATGTGCAACTCATGTGCATGTGCAGTTCAGCTGGTGCTTTCATGTGAGTGGCAAAATTCCACTCACCACAACTGTGCATGTGTGAGTGTCACCCATGTGCAGTTGTGGCGCTGACCCCAGTTCTACATCATTTTGTGCCCCCACCAACTCAAGTAGCACACTGGGAGCCCACCCCAGTGTGCTGAAAGATTTTTCTGTGTCCCCCCCATCTCATGAGGCACACTGGGAGCCCACCCCAGTGTCTCTACCTTTTCTTTCCCCCACCCCCCCAACATTAGGGTGCCCAATCTCCATGTCAGCATCCTGCATAACCTCCCCAGTGATGTGGCACACTGGGAGCCCACCCCAGTGTGCCAATATGTGTTCTGTTTCCTGTACACAAGAAAACTGCCCCTCATCATCGCACCACTCATTTTTTCCCCTGTAGAAAAGAAAACAGTCCCTTGTCATCACTCCAGTCCCCCTACCCCATACCTACCCTTCTACTGAGCACCCACCTCCCCTCCTTACCCAATACTTACCTCCAGAGTTCGGCACCATCTTCTTCTTTGGACTGGGGCACATCTGCACTCTTCAAAGCTGAACCACAAACTGAAGAATCTAAGGTAAGCATTCTATAATGCCATTCAATGGGGTTTTAAACTTATACTAATAAATCAGCCATTGTTTTGGAATTTTTGCCCAAAATTTTCAACATGGGGTTCTTGGGACCCCACTTCATGAGAACTGTCACTGTCAGTTTGTTATTCAGTTGTGAAAGGTGATTTTGCAGCCACTGCATGGAA
The DNA here is from genome assembly GCA_016271365.2 of Neoceratodus forsteri. Lineage (NCBI taxonomy): Eukaryota > Metazoa > Chordata > Ceratodontiformes > Ceratodontidae > Neoceratodus > Neoceratodus forsteri. Next base: position 21,574,682 of record JADMNL010000035.1, on the reverse strand, counting down.
TCACCGTTCAGGACCGAGTCACAAAATGACAGTGACACTGTTCGTGAGGTGGGGTCCCAAAAAGCCCATGTTGCAAATTTCATGAAAAAGTTCCAGAAAATGACTATGTTATGAGTGTGCATTGAGTAGCTTCTGTGCATGCTCCTAACTTCACCAATTTTTTTATATTTTCACTCCACATTTTCAACATTGCCATTTTTGCACACCTTCTTCAAAACTATACAGCTGTCATTTTCCACAACCTGCCCAAATGTGTTTTTGCACCTGTGGCACAGAATAGTACGTTCACACTGCAAAATCACCTTTCGGGACAAGTGAACAAAATGACACTGGCATTCTTTATGAGGAGGGGGTCCCAAAAAAAGCCATGTTGAAAAGTTAGTGCAACACCTCACAAAAAATGGTCATGTTACACACAGGCGTTGAAAAATTCTTACGGACATGTGTGACTTTGGTCACTTGGTAAAAATGGCCACATTACACTTGGGTGTTGAATAATTCTGATACACATGTGTAACTCTGGTGACTTGGTAACTTTTCCCAGCCCTATCAGCTCTGGCTAGATCATGTTGTCATTGCAGTAAGGTACTGCAGATATTGTTTTACTGCTCTTTTCGTTGCATTCCTGTTGTTGTATGTATTGATTTGCTACATGTTTTCTCTTCTCGCTCCCTACATCCCCCCTCTAGAAACACTTTTATTCATTTAATACAGCCATAATTATAATGCATTTCCATGATAAAGCAAGTGCTCAGTTTTTGTGCCTTATGCTGTGTGTTTGGGATTACATTCTGATGCTGTGCTTGTTCAGGTGTTCGTCACTTGCTTGCTTGGCTAGGGCCCTCTCTCATTTAAAAATGCTGAACAGGGTTGGATTCTGTAAATATTTTTGTATATTTATACTGCATTTCAATGAGAAAAGTTAAGTGCTCAGTTTTTAAGCTTTATGCTGTGTATTGGGGCTAAATTCTGATGCTATACTTGCCCACGCATTTGTCGCTCATTCATTATACAAGATTCCAACCCACCCTGCATTCAGGAATGCTGGAAATGGTTGGATTCTATGCTGTGTGTTTGGGACTATATTTTATTGTTATTTATTTATTAAATTCTCGGATTACAAATACCTTTGAGCAGAAACTGCTCGTTTACAAAGGTTCCATGTCAAAGGATGAGGGTCAACATACATACAGAGGTAGTAAAAGAATGCACAATAAACAACCAAAACAACTAAAAGAAAAAATAAAGATACTCAGTTATAACATACTTTTAGATAATATTCATAAAATGAGCAGCTTGAGTAGGCAGCTGGCTCTGGTAACAATAAGAGACAGAGGGCACCATAGGCAGTTAGTATTGCAGGCATGCGACCAGGAGAGGAAGTTGGGAGGCTAATGGGCCACTGTCCAATGGTGGTGGAAAATGTCTTGTACCAGTGGAGATGTGAAGCAGGAAAGGAGTCACAAGGAAGGCCCAGTGCCAGAGGGAATGAGATTGGGAAAGGGCGGGCTGTGAGACATGAGTGAACTGGGAGGTGCTTAGAGAGATCTCTGTTCAGAGAAGCAGTCATATTGAGTGGTAGAGGTGAGGTAAAGTTTGAGATTACTTTTGAAGGGTCCAACAGTAGTAGAGGAAAGTGCTTCTTTATTGAGGGAATTGAACCATTGAGCAGCTCTATAGGTAAAGGACCGCTGACCCATGGAGGTATGACATCTGGGAACCTGAAAGGTTAGAGATTGGGCACCACGTGTTTATTGAGTGCCACTGTAGGTAGTAAGAAGTGAGCTAACAGCAGGTGGCATGAGACCAAGGAGAATCTTTTTGGTAAGTAAGCAGGTCTGGTATTGTATTCTGCTGCGTAGGGGTAGCCAGCTGGCCTGTGCATAGAGGTCACAGGTGTGAGTTTGTTAGGCTGCACCCGTCAGTAGTCTACAGGCTTTGTTGAGAGCAACTGAGATCCTGCGGAGGGCACTTGTTGAGGCAGAGCCATAGATGACAAGGCCGTAGTCAATGATAGAGGTGACAGAGCTGTAGATGGCTAGTTTAAGGGCATCTGCAGGCATACAGTGCTTGTGTTTGTGTAGTAGTCCAATCCGTATATTGGCAGTCTTGGCAACAGTGTCAATATGCCGAGTGTAGGAGAGGGTACTATCCAGGGTAATACCAAGGTACTTGAACTCCTTGACATGTTTGAGTGGGTTCCCAGCATGGTTCTTAATGGTGAGGGACAGGGAGTTGTTCCTGCTCTGTTGGTTACAGAAGGACATGGCTTTGGTCTTGCTGTGGTTCAGGACAAGTTTATGAGAATTGAACCAGTCTTTAATGCGATTGAAGTCGAGCTACAGCTGGGATTCAAGAACTGTAATGTCATGATGGCTGGAAAACAGGACTGCATCATCTGCATATAGTAATATTTTTTGGTGGCAGGCACTGGGGAGATTGTTGATGAAGAGGGAGAAGAGTAGAGGGCCCAGAATAGACCCCTTGGGGACTCCGGAGCAGACCAGTTTCTCATCCGAAGAGATCCCTGCAATCCTTACACGTTGGATCCGATTATCAAGGTAGCTGGTGAACCATATTTTGATGTGATGCTTGCCAAGGCATTTGTCACTTGCTCTCTAGACTAGACTCCCACCACTTCCCCCATTTAGGAGCACTGGGAAGGGATAAATTCTATAAATATAGAAAAATAGCCCAAATCCCACAGCTGCACTATTAATTTTTATGTTCATTCTTGTGCTTGTGAAGGGGAGAACATGTTGATATGCTATTTGATTGTGAGAGGTGTGTCACTGTCAGTCCAGTGCAGAGCAGTCTGCAAGGAGATCAACAGTATCAGACCAGTAAACAACCAAGCTGATCATGTCACTCTTCTGGGCTTGCTAGGTGGAAACTGCATTCATTTCAAAGAAAAGATCCTCCTGAATCAAATGGCGGCTCTTTCCTTTGACCTGAATAATGCCACCCTGCAAGCATAGCTGATCAGTGTCATGAACAGCCTACTGTGATTTCCTCCCCAGTATAAAAACAATACCTCCTACCCTCTGTCAAGTATCCCTCCCAACTCCCTTTGCTTCCTCCTTCCTTCCTAATTTTCCAACAACTGGTTCCCAATGCCCAGTGCCACCTAGTTCCCCCACAACCTCTCTGTTTTCACTGAGCAACACTGGGGAACCCACCCCCAGTGCCACCAAATATAACAATGGCACTGAGGTGCCCAATCCCCAATGTCAGCACCTGAAATAAAGAAAACTGCCCCTCATAGTCTTTTTTTATTTTTAATCCCTGTAATCCCACCTTCTTTCAAGTATCCCTCCCACCTTGCTGTAACTTCTCTTGCCTTTTGAGATAAAGAAGATAATCTCTCATAGTCTTTTTTAAATTTTGTATTCACCTTGTAAAAAAGAAAAATAGCCCATCAATTTCTGCTGTTGCTGCCACCCACTGTTTCTGTCACACTACTCTCACCTGACCCCCCCACTCAGCACCCACCACCCCACATCCACTCCCTCCAACTCCTTACTTACCAACCAGTGGCTAAATGCCACAATCCTATCTGAACTGGAGACACCACTGCACTCTTCAGTGTCAGACCAGGAAGTGTGGAAATCACTTATGTGGTTCAATGTATTTCAATGCATTTCAAACCTGTGCTCATAACAAGATCATTTTTGAATTTTTCCACCCAAATTTTCAACTTGGACTTTTTGAGACCCCATATCATGAATGAGGGTGGTGAAATTACTCAAATTGTTCTGAAAAGTGCTTTAGTGCTCACTGCACAAGATCAACTTTTGGCCAAGATTTGAAAAATGTCTCTGCCCTTGTTCATGAGGTGGCCTCATAACAAAGCTATGTTGAAAATGTGAGGTAAAAATATTTAAAAAACAAGAATGCTATAAGCATATGTTGACATTTTTCAATGCACATGCATAACTTTAGCAATTTTCAGTATTTTGGCCCCAAATTTTTAACATAGCCATTTTTATGGCTGTGGGTGGAGCCTACAGCCATATTGCATTAGCTTGAAAGGGGGTTGTTGTGGAAAACATTTTTTAGTAGTTTTCATTGTATCCTTCCATAACACTGCAACTCCCTATGGCAGTTAAAAAATACTCCCTTCTTTCTATTTAGAATGTTGGACACAGAACTCAAAGCTGCTTTTCTCTGAGAGAAAATGTGCATACCTTCCAAACAAATCTAAATATCTTTAAAACTATTTAAGGTGCACAAAAACAACCAGAGTGAAAGCTGTTCATGGCAAAAAGACCTTTCATATGAGGGTAGTCACTAATCTGAATTCTTCGTATTTTGTAAAATATGGTCTTCCAGACAACTTCATTTTTTTTCTCTCTGAGTGAACACAGTAGGGATTATGCCAAACAAATGTAAATATCTTGGAAAGTACGCAAGTTAACAATATATAAGCAGCATGAAAGTTGTTCAGGACAAAATGACCCTTCAAATGAGGGTAGTCACTAATCTGAATTCATTAGATTTTTTTTAAATATAGCCATCTGAAAGATGAAAATTGTGAAGAAAAATGAAAATTCAGGTAATCAGATTGCCATAGTTTAAAATGTATAATTAGTGCAGCTAAACGAATAGGGTCATTTGAAAGGCAGTGCTGTCCTGAACAAATTTCATTCAGATGGGTAATGAGGAACTCCTATACATTCAGCGATATTTACATTTGTTTGGCATAACTTTTATTGTCTATCTGACAGCTTGATTTCTGAAAATGCTACGCTGAGACCAGAAACTATGGTCTCTAGATTGTCATTCATAATTTAACAGCAGATACTGAAGTTATTCTAGCAATATACAGCACATCAATGGAATTCTTTAGTTCTTAATATATGAACAAAAAACAATGCTTGAAATTAAATTATTTGCTTATTGGGGGCACATTATATCTTTTCAGGATGGGATCATGTTAAATCTTTTCAGGAAAAAAAGCAGCAGATTAATTTTAGTAATTATTGGCCAGTAATATCTATATGTGAAGCTGTCACTGACCAGACAGGGGGAAGAAGGCAGACACAGAAGAAAACAATTCAAACACATAAGGAAGACGTGGCTGTCTGTGAAACTTTTAGAAGCAAATGGTTTGATACATTTTAGGCATCTATGCTGTACCACTGATTTATTTCCTTTTATTATGTCCTATTTGGCAGCTTCTACTATTAAAATGCATTAAATGTATAGTTTACTAAATCTTGACCTTGGGATAACTCTTAAATGACTCCTAAATAAGTTTTAAGCCATTCCCTTTATGGGAGGTTAAGACCTGTGCAAAAGGTCGAGCGCTATTTTTTATATATTTTTTTTAATTTCCAAGGTAAAAGTTTGGAGAAATAGAAAAGTATGTACAACTACTCTCCTCTACATTTTCAACTCAGAGAGAAGTTAATATTTTCACCAAATCAAACTCAATGTTTATACAGTTTTTATTCTAAAGTAATGTTATTCTGAATCTTATTGGACTATTGATGAACTAAGCAAAGAAATATTTAGATAAAACAAATTGATAGCTGCAGGATTGGGAGGTCATTAAAATTGCAAAAGGTCAAATTATGAAACCTTAAATGCACTCATTAAGACCATTCTTCTTAGAGTGTAATTATAATGAATTAGAGACATTTGAACATATACCTACAATTATACAACCATTGTGAGACATATTTTTAGGATCAGAGGAACTGTGCAAGGCTACCAAAATCATGGTGATCTCATTACTTCAACGTGTCAGTGTGCGTGGATCAAACCATAAATAACCATAATAGAAGCTTCTATTTTCTCAAAAAAATATGTATTTTATTATATTTGATTTAACCTGAAAATACAAATCAGTAATTAAAAAGTAAAACAATTGAGATGAGATTTCAGCATTCTCCAACCATACATTGAAGCCGAGCCATAGTAAAGACTTCTATCTTCTTGAAAGCAATTGTATTTTATTTGGATATATTTAATATTCTGTATCTATGCAGACACTAGAAAAAAGTTTATTGGGTGTTTGGGAACAGGCAAATGCAACCAGACATGGACGGAATTTAAAAGAGAGTATTGGTTGAGGGGGCTAGTAACAAGTCGAGGAGATTGCTTGACCAATGCAACAGAGGGCCACCCATTAACACTACTGACCGCTGGTGGGCACTGGTAGCAGAGAAAAAGCTGGGCAAGTGCTGCAAACAGTCAGTGTAGGAGAAAGAGGAGGCAGATGGCCGGCTGCCTGCTGTAGTCCAGCATTTGTTTTAAATCCCTGGTGGTGCCTGAGTGGCTGTAGCAATCATCTGTGCAGCAGCCCTCCATCTGTAGGGATTAAGGGGACTCAGTTTAGCTGCCCTGTTGTATTCAGGCAGGCTCAAGCTCCATTATAGCAACAGGAACGACTTCAGCCCTGGACCCCCAACTCTACTACTTGTACAGGACTGACTGCTTGACGCACTTGTTCTAGTTTCTGTGGGGCCAGGGTATCAGACATTACCTCCATGATGCCTAAAATTTTACAAAATGCAGGGGAAAATCCACTGGTTATCATACATGCTGGTGCTAATGATACAAACAACACCGCATTTAATGAGTTACAACAGGACTATGTGGCATTATGTAACCTGTTACTTGTTAGGGGTTGCTGTGTATGCATATCTGAAATTCTACCTGTCCCGAAAGCAACATCTACCATGATGCAGAAAATCAAAGCCCTAAATGAATGGCTGAGAAAGTGGAGTTTTAAGCAGGATATACCCTGTATTGCCCACTGGGAATCATTTTCAGATCATTCTTCCTTGTTTTGCTGAGATGGTTTACATCTCAGTCGTAGGGGTAGTACACTTATGGGGAAGAGTATCACTAAAATCATAAATCATTGTTTAAACTAAAAACAATGGGGGGATGGGTCTATTCCCAAGTCTGTAAATACTTACCAAAATATTATTACAACTAAATGTAAATTCCTAGCTTTGAATGCAAGATCTTTAAACCAACTCAAATTAGCAGAACTCAAAGCCAAATGTAAAACTTTAAATATAGGTGTGGTGGGAATAACTGAAACTTGGTGGGACGCATCCTCAATTTGGTCCAGAGAAATTCCAGGTTGTAAATTATATCATAAAAACAGATTAAATAAGCAAGGCGGTGGAGTTTGTATGTACTTACAAAATGATATTCCTTTTCTTGAAGTGTGCTCTCCCTTTCCTTTGGAAAGTATATGGGTTAAAATCTTATTGAAGGAGCAGTCCTATATAACTATTGGTAACATCTATCGACCTCCATCTGCAAATTCAGATTACACAACTGATATGTTTAAAGAAATTACACATTTTTCAAAATCTCAAGATACTGTAATATTTGGTGACTTTAACCTCCCTCATATTAACTGGGACTCATTCTCAGGACAGTCCTATGCCAAGAAAGGACTAATAGATGTGATAGTTAGTACTGGTTTACAACAACTTGTTACTGAACCCACTCGAGGTCCTAATATTTTGGATCTATTATTTACTAACATAGAGCAACAAATTAGCAATTTACAAATTTGGGATCCACTTGGGACCAGTGATCATTCATCTATTCTTTTTGAAATTTAACAGTTTAAAACTACACAAAGGAAGTTATACTATACAAAAAATTATAACAAAGCAAATTTTTCTAAAATCAATGAATAGTTACAAAACATAAACTGGGAATCTAATCTTCTTAATTGTACAACACAACAAGCTTGGGACTTTTTTAAAAACATTCTACATTATTTAGAAAATACCTTTATTCCATCTAAGAGGAAATTTAATAATAAAGGAAAAATTCCCCCTTGGTTCAACAAGACAATTAAAAATCAGATTAAATTAAAAATTAAACTTTTTAGGAAACTTAAGAATAGTTCTGTTCCATTTAAAACTACTCTAGTACATAAATACAGATTATCTGTGAAAAACGTAAAAAATTCTATTAAATTTGCAAAAAATAAGGTAGAATTTAAACTAGCTCACACAAAAGACTGTCACAAATCTATCTCTTTTCTCCTATATAAATAGTAAAAAAGGTGTATCAAGGACCATTGGTCCCATTATAGCCAATGGCTCTTCTCTATCTGATATAGAAACCTCAAATCTCTTTAATAAGTACTTTTGTTCTGTCTTCTCTCAAAAATCACCTATTAGTACATTTAAAGTTCACCACATAGATTATCATAGGCTCTATCCAACTGACATTATACAGGCTATCAAAAAACTAAAAAAAAATACTAGTCCAGACCCAGACGGTATTCATCCATGGTTTCTGATTGAAACCTCTATAAATATTTCAATACCTTTGTCAATTATTTTCAATAAATCCTTACAAGAAAGCATTGTACCAAATGATTGGCATTCATTAATAGTTACTCCTATATTTAAAAAAGGCAATAGAGGTTCTGTGCAAAATTATCATCCATTTAACCTGACCTCAGTGGCTGGTAAATTAATGGAACGAGTAATGAAGTCTCTAATAGATCAAGATTGTAAAAAATTAGGAGTTTATGATTCAAATCAGCATGGGTTTACTCCCAAGTATTCCGGCACCTCCAATCTGATATCCTTTTACAATAATATAAGTACTCTACTAGATGTGGGTATCCCTACTGATGTAATTCTTTTGGACTTTAGTAAAGCTTTCGATAAAGTCTCACATGAAAAACTCATTTCTAAAATGCACAATCTAGGTTTGTCACCTGATATTGTCAACTGGACTTTCAACTGGTTGACAAATCATTCTCAGAGAGTCAGAATTAATGATATCTTGTCTGATTCGGGTAGTGTGACAAGTGGAGTACCACAGGGGTCGGTCTTGGGACCAACATTGTTTAACCTCTTTATCAGTGATTTACAAACAGGGCCAAATAACTTTGTAGTTAAATTTGCAGATGATACTAAATTGAGGGGCAAGGTTAATAATCAAGAAAATATTTCTGCATTAAAGAAGGATTTGGAAAAATTAACACTTTGGGCAAATGAAAATCATGTACAGTTTAATCAAGACAAATGTTTAGTAGTGCATTTCAGTGTAAATAATCCAAAAACGATATATCATATAAATGGACTACCACTTCACTCATCAAATTGTGAAAAAGATTTAGGGATATATGTTAATAATACACTTACATCAAATGATCACTGTGTTAGAACTGCTTGCATGACCAACAGACTTCTGAGACAAATAAAACGCACTTTTGTTAATAGCACTGAACAATGCCTTATTCCATTGTATAGGGCATACATTAGACCGTATCTAGACTATGGCTCCCCTTTCTGGAATCCAAACCAAAAAAAAAGACATAGCAATTCTTGAACAGATTCAAAGGAGAGTAACTAGAATGATTCCAAGATTAACAAACTTGGATTATCAGAAGAGATTAAAAGCTACTGGTCTCTTCTCTCTTCAGACTAGAAGATTAAGAGGTGATATGCTTATGGTTTTAATTTAATAAATTCACCAGATCTAATGGAAAATGTGTCTAACACTCTCCAAAGGAGACATGTTCCGAGACTGCATAATAAACAGCTGAAGTAAAACCTATAAAACCAGCAAAAGGGAAACTTTTTCCAATAAGAGCAACCATTGTATGAAACTCCTTGCCACAAGAATTGGTAGAGGCAACTAGTGCCACTGTCTTTAAAAACAAATTAGATGTTTGGTTGAGGGATAATAGAAAAATAATGTCCCATGTAGTGTAGGGAACAGTCTCGATGGGCTCTAGCCTTCTTCTGTTCTTTCATACCAAGTACAGTAATAACCAAGTAAAGAGCAAGGGATCCTCGCTGCTTGCAAAGGAAGTGGAAGGGGTAGCAGTTGGTGTTCATTTGTGTGTCAGGGAAAGCAGGGGCACTGGTTGGGATGGGAGGAGTACCTCTAAATTTAAGGACTGCATGTGTCTGAACTGTTGTGGATTGCATGGGCATAGGCAGGGGGTGTTCAGGGTGTTCAACCCCCACCTCCCCAAATTACCTCAGAAATTTTAAAATACTTGTATTTTATTGTTGGGTTGCCTCAGGCTCAGCTGCTAAAACAATCAGTGTCTCAGCTGTCTCCATAGCGGCTGGAACTAGCTGCAACACAATGTGCATGCACGGAACAATTGATGGCTAGGGGAGATAGAGACATCATCAACAGAGAGAGTGGGAGAAACCTGGTGAGACAGACTAGTGAGCATGCTGCTGTGCTGTGTCATCTGTACAGTGCCAAGCAAACTGTGGTGTCCCATTGACTGTCATGGTGGTAGAGCAGGACTATGTGCTGCTCTTCTCTAGCCTCAGTTGAATTGTGGGAGAACCTGAAGTATGATCTACCACAGAAAGAACAGACCCATCTGGGGTCAAGCTGTGAGTAACGTGCAGCGCATCTTCTTGACTGTAATGGACACTGGCTGGACTGGTGGTGTGGTCTGAAGAGAAGACAGAAGAGGTTGAGGAAAAATCTGTCTTGTCCTAGTGGTCTGTAGTCCTGTCTTGGGAGGAGAGTGACTGTTAAAGCAAGCCAACAGAAGGTTAATCATCAGAAAAGTGGTGAGTGGAGAAAATAATAAATATTGATTCAGGGGAGGGGACTACTGTCATTCAGAGTGGTGGTGAGGGGTATGGGCACCATCATCCAGGGCAACTCACTCATTACATCTCAACCGCACTGATGTTCTGGCCAACTCTGAGCTTATCATGTGCAGTGGGAATAGGTGTGGACAGGCAGATACCTGACTGACATCTTTGTCTCTGGCTGTTGCAGAGTGCTCCAATGTGCAAAGGTGGAATGGGGTTAGGAGTACTCTATATGCAGAGGTGGGATGGTGGAAGAGGAGGAGTGATGCAAATGTGTGGAAGTGTCACCATGTATAGGAATTGGATGGATGGGGATCAATATTCTCCATGTAGTGGCAGTGTGCTGAAGGGGTGGATTGCTCCCCATGTACAGAGCTCATATGAAGTAGGAGGAAAGCTCCCCATGTGTGGAGGTTGAAAGGAGGGGAAGGAGTGCTCCCTATGTGCAAGAGGTGGGATGCAGTGGGAGAAGTGCTTTCCATGTGGGGGAGGTGAAATGTAGTGGGAGAAGCATTGGAGGGGTCGGGGGATGAGTGCTCACAATATTTGGAGGTGGGATGGAGGTGGAGCAATGATACCTATGTGTGGAGATGGAATGGAGGGAAGAGTGATTTCCATGTTCAGGTTTATTGTGAAGGGATAAAATCCATTGAGCAAGCTCATTTGCAAGGAGGTCCCATGTACAAGCAGTGATAAAGACAATACATGGTGTGAAATGTAAAAAGTAAGGACACATAATAAACTAAAATAAAGCAATTTTCTTTATATTAATATATACAATATGTACAGTGTTGCATTCAACAAGGATTGAGACCAAATATGATTACATAAGATACTATGTCCACCATGTGGAAGAGAGCTGGGGAAGGTGAATTGCTCCCCATGTGCAATGGAGGCATGGAAGGGGAGGAGTGATCTCTATGTGCAAATGTGTAATGGAGGGGTAGCAGTGATCCCCATGTGTGGAGATGGGATGGGGGGACAGTGACTTAATTGCCCCCATCCTAGATCCCACTCAAGCCTGTGTGTGAAGCCTTTTGGAATTTGCACAGTTTATAAATGGGTAGATGTGCAATCCACATCTCTTTCCTGGCTGCTGTAATGTTGTGGGTTGATAGGTGGGGGTGCAAGAGGGGGCACCAGCCACTCAGGAGCACCCTTTGTATCCTACCCACCACACACCCAGCAGAATGGGAATAGTTGTGGAGGGACAAATACAAGATCCACATTTTTATATCTCAGTACCTCAGAGTGCTCTCCATGGGTAGAGCACATTAGGTGGGAGAGCCTCAGGCTGAAGCAGAGTGTTCTGCAAGTGTAGAGTTGTGGCACAGGGTGAGGATGTGCCAGTCACCCAAAGCCCACTCCAACTTTCATGCTTGCTCTGGGAGCAGGGACAGTTATGAAGGGGCTGATGTGCAACTTGCATCTCTATCCCTGGCTGCTGCAGGGTGCTACCCTTGTGTGGAGGTGGGATGGGGCGTCATTCTCCAAAAGACACCTGCCTGGAGCTCACCCCTGGCTCTGTCTGGACACCATCTCTGAGTGGAACAGATTGAACCTGCACATATATGCTGCACTGGAAGTGGCTCTAGCTGTTGCTCTGTCTCTCTCTCTCTCTCAGGGGTGGGGTGGGGTGGGGTGGGATGGGGTGGGAGGTGTGTGTGGGGGGGTTGTATAAACTGCCAGGAGACAGGCCACCCATTTAAATGAATGTTTGTTCAGGTGCAGGTCTGGGAGCCACTGGTCATTGTGGTTATGCTCACTACTTGCACTGCCCCCAATTTCACACTGCCAAGGTGGTGCTGCAATAGTGACAGCCTGTCACCTGGTGATCACTCTCATTCCGCTTATTCGCCACATCTCAGCATGTTGCTGTCACTGTTTGGGGACTCTCTTGTTGCTCTGTGCCTGACACTGGTGCCACTCACCACCTCTTTCAATCCTGTGCTCTCTTTCGCGGGGACGCTGCTGCCTCCTTCTCAGTATCTGTGTCTGCAGCCCGTATCTCTTTTTCCCTGCCATCTAGGTTTAAGCTACAGCTCTACGAGCAATGCTGCCTCACTTCTCAGCACTCTTACACCTTGTATTGTGCAATGGGGTGCGGGGCACACTGAGGCAGCATAGACACTAGCAGATCCACAGGGCTGGTCAGTGGGTACCATCACCAAGAGCAGTGCTCACGCTGGGCATTGTGGAACACATAAAGCACTGGAGAGAGAGGAGCTCAGGGACAAGAACATGCACTGTCATTCACACAGACACACAAACAAGTTCAACGAGGATGTCTGTCTGGGGGAGGATAAATAACATTTGTTTGTTCTTTACTGCTAGGACTATTTACTGCTTATGCCACAGAGAGTGGGGATGTAGTGTATGGCTGGGTACCTGAACATCTGCAGGATGGGTGGGGAGGCAAGCAGTAAGATCAGTAAGGGCAAGAATGAAAGGAATGAAGCACTATGAATTCAAGCACTTTATTTCTTTCAACTAGAGCACGGATTCCAGCTGTGAAACTGTGACTAGTGTCACAGTCTGGATGCATGCTTGCATGGTTGCATGCTCATTGGTCTGTCAGGGACAAGACCACTGTAAATTGCTATACATTGGACTCATCCTTGACACACCTCTTAAATGTCATTCTACCACTAGATGTTTCTTGCACACATGCAAGGAAACAAAAAACTACAAAGAATTTAGATTAGTGACTACCCTCATTTGAAAGGAAAGGAACGGAGGGAGAGGGGGGACATGATAGAAACCTATAAGTACCTCAGTGGAATCAACAAAGTCCAAGAGGGTAGCATCTTTCAGAAAAAGAGATGTGCAAGAACAAGGGGACACAACCTGAAGACAGAGGGGGGGGGACAGCTCAGGAGCAATATGAGGAGATATTTTTTCACAGAGAGGGCGGTGGACACATGGAACCACCTTCCTGAGGAGGTTGTGGGGTCTAAAACTGTGGGAGAAATCCAGAATTCATGTGACAGACATAAGGCAATTCTTGTGGGGGGTAGGACGAAATAGGCTGTTGGTTAACTAGGATCTGCAGCTTATCCAGTAGGTAGGGAAATGGGCAGACTTGGTGGGCCAAACGAACCTTATCTGCTGTCAAAGTCTATGTTTCTATGTTTCTATGAAAGGCATTTTTGTCCCAAACTCAAAAATGTAAAATAATGCTCTTGGGGTACAGAAATCCAAGGGCAGAGTACAAATGGGTGGAGTGGAGTGATATTGACAACATTAAGAAAGCACACATTCAAAAAAAAAGAGCTTTTACATACAGTTGATTACTGTTTAACAATATTTTATATATATGGCTGCCACTGTACATCTGATGCAAACCCAGAATGACGTTCTTCACTTGAAGCAAAAAGGGTGGGAGGGTGGAGGCCATAACTGACTCCTTGTTTTTGTGTTAAAGAGGTCAGTTTCTTTACACAAAAACAAGGAAAGGCATCATTTCTAAAATGTGCAGATGAACATGGGGACCACTCCAGAACATGCCACCACCAGCAGCTGCCACTTCAAGACTGCTACTACCCCCCACCTACTAAAATAAGGGGAAAATTTGAAGTATTCTATCAGCACTGAGATCAATATGGTTAAGGCACATTTGCCAGAAATTACTGCTTAGAAAAGGATGAGAAAGTAACTGTGATGACAAGCCTGTCCCAGACCAGATCTCTAGTTTGTTAATAGACTCCTCCTGAGTCTAATTTGTACAGCTGCATGGGCCTAGTTCCACGGATGTTATGCCATCATCAGATTTGTTTAACAGCACTGTGGAAGCAGGTAACCAGACTGCTGTTTGATGTGCTGCCACAGTGCTCTGACAGTTTCCAGTGATTCTGTTTATTTAACCCTTCCACTCTACGGGCCGCATAAACATACTCACTTCACAGCCCACTACTTTTCTGTTCTGCAACTGCAGTATTGACAGCCACTGTGTGCAATATGGTGATGTTGACTTAAACGGATCTATGATGCCGGTTCGACACCACTTTCATTAACCAACATCACAGTGATGGGATTTATGTCAACCACAAGTTGCGGTGGACATAAATCCCGATTGTCTCCCTGCCCTTTTTTTAAATGGGAGCTTCACCCCAAATCCTCCATACTGATGATTATCAGTTCCGAGTCAGAGTTGATTTGGGGAGGGGGTGCAGGACCAGGAGACAGTGTGCCCCTGTCTCAGGCACACCAACACGGCAACCTGTCAGGAAACTGCCGATTTTGTCAAAAGTGATGTAGGTCAGTCACTGTTTAGGTGTCGCTGTCAGAGGGAGCATACTGACTTAAACTGTACATGCATTCATAGTTATGTCAGCATTGCCGTGTTGTGCAGGGCTGACTACAGGGCAAACTTCACATGTGCGAATATCATGCATGCACAGTACTGTAATTGCTGTAGTATTACTTATGGTTTACTGCAGTGCAGCGAAAGCACTGCATATTCTTTTTCATGTTCTTGCCACTCCTAAAAGCTCTCCACAGCCATTTTGGCTCTGATCAGAGTTTGTTTTTTACACCACAACATTAATGTGACAACTGTCATTTTTCAAATCCTGGTCAAAATGTGTTTTTGCACTTGCAGTATGAAATGATGTTTTGGCCAGTACCTAATAATGACACCTGTCATGATTAGAAGGAGTTGTCTTAAAAAGGCTATGTTGAAAATTTGAGGTAAAATATGAAAAAACAGCTATGTGATGAAGAAACATAGAATTGTTCCATTCTTCACTCATAACTTTATTTTTGCAGATTTTGGCCTGTAATGTTCAGTATATCCCTTGTGTTACCCCATCTCCTGAACATGACAGGTGTCATATTTCAAACCCCTTTGAAACATGTTTTCACCATCACTGTATGAAATCATCTTTCTGATGGGCTTTAAAAAAATGTCACCTGTTCTGATCATAACCTACAAACATACAAAATTGCCAGCAGAAACAGTCCTCACGGTCTATCAAGTCTGCTCGAATATGCAGCTAGCACCTTATCTCATAGCCGCCCCTCCCAACCCCTCTTCCAAGCATCGCTTTCTCTTACCCTGTCCCAACCCCTCTTGATATTGCCCACCATCTTACAGGACACTATATTGTCTGGTTAGGTGTTCCATTTGTCCACCACTCTTTCAGGGAAAAAATGTCTCCTCATCTCCCTCCTGAATCTTCCTCCCCTCCAATCTCAGTCCATGCCTTCTCTTGTTCCTCCCCCTTCTCATCTGGAAAATCCCTGTGGTGGTCTTGTTTACCCCCTTCAGATAGTTAAAGGTCTTGATCATATCCCCCCATCCCTTTTCTCTTCCAGGGAATACATATTCAACTCTCCCAGCCTGTCTTCATTGGCATTGCTCTCTAATCCCTGAATCATCTTTGTGGCTCTTTACTGCACCCCTTCCAACAATATGATGTCATTCTTCAGGAATGGGTGCCAGTACTGCATGCAGTACTCCTTGTGGGGCCTGACCAATGACCTATACAGGGGCAGGATAACCCCCCTCCTTCTGGAGGAGATCCCCCTTGCGATACACCCCAGCATTTTGTTGGCTTTTGCTGCTGCCTTCCTGCACTGAGCAGAGTTGTTCATGCTCCCCGTAATGATAACTCCTAGGTCCTTCTCCTTTGTGGAGCTCCACAATTGTACCCCATTCAAGTGATAATCCCTCCCTTGGTTCCTGGCTTTGAAGTGCAAAACCTTGCACTTCTTGGCGTTGAACCCCAACTGCCATGTTTCCACCCACTCCTGCAGCTTAGTCAAGTCCTCCTCTAACCCCTTCCACCACATCAGGTCATTAAAATGACTGTTGGTAATTTGGGGTCAAAATATGGGTGCCCACTGAAAAGTAGATACTGCCTCTCAGCTGGCCTATCCAGGTAAATTCAATCTAAACATACAGTATGTTAAAGTAAGACACCACTGAAAATGAGATAACACATCTCATCTGGTCTATACTGGGTAAATATTAAAAATGTATAAAAGTAGAATCACCAGAACAACTGAGCCCCTATTGAACTATGAATCTTTGCTGCTCTGTTCTGGGAAAAATGCATTGTAAAAGTTGGACCCCACATAAAAGGTAGCTTGCCTTTCAGCTGGACTGTCCTGGGTAAATACATTATAAAAAAAGGGTTGAAGCAGTGCCTCATCAAAAATGAAACATTGCATTTGTGGCTGTGCTATCCTGGGTAAATACAAAGTAAACATTGGGAAAATCAGAATCCCACTGAAAGCAAGATAGCATCTGAGCTGTACTATCCTGGGTAAATACAGTACAAATGTGTCAAAGCAGGACCCCAGTATGGGTTTTCATGGGTAAATGTATTATAAAACTGTAAAAATGGAAATGTACACAAACCCTCACTGAAAAGGAAATATTGCATCTAAAATCATCTGTCCACGAAAAATACATTATATAAACAGAACCACACTGAAAATAAGATACTGCATCTCCCCTCTGCTGTCCTGTGTAAAGGCAGTGTAAAAATGTTTAAAATCAGGACCCCATTACAAATGACAAATTACATCTCATCTGCTCTGTCTTGGGTAACTATATAGTAACAAGCATTTGTCAATGCCGAATGTTTCTTGCTTGTATGTGCTGTTCAGGTATTTGGAAGTGACAGTTTCATGTTTTCCTCCCAAGACATCCACTGTGTCTTTCCGTTCAGTATTCACAGAATAGTGGGAGGAGAAAGGGCCACAGCAGTACAGCAGTTGCCAAGGGGGTGAAGAGGTGGACAGTAGTCCATTCAAAGGCAGAAGAGTCCTGCAGGTGCTCACTAAATTGAAGGTAGACAAAGCGATGGAATCAGATGGATTACACCCAAGGATATTCAATCAATCAATCAATCATCAATCAAAATTTATTTATAAAGCGCTTTTCAATAAATCAAAGCGCTAATACATAACAAAAGATAAAACATCAGCAATAATAAATAATAACATAAACAATAAAATGTCCATAAAATGACCATAAAATAGTCTATTCAAATGCCAGTGTAAATAAATAACTTTTCAAAGACCTCTTAAATGATTCCACGGACAGGCACTCTCTAATCTGACGAGGTAGAGAATTCCACAGGGTCGGGGCCATAAAAGAAAAGCCCGGCCCCAGATGATTGAAGGCGAACCCTAGGAATCTCTAGCAATCCTTGCCAGTGGAAGCGGAGTGGGCGGAGAGGCGGTAGGGACAAGGAGATCTTGCAGGTAGCCGGTCCCTGACCGTGTGGGGTCTTATGGTCAGCAATCGACCTTGAAGGTGATTCTCCACTGCACTGGCAGCCAGTACAGTTCACGCAGCATAGGTGTGATATGGCAAGTTCTTGATAACCCAGTCAACAATCTGGCTGCTGCGTTCTGCACCAGCTGCAGACGACGGAGATCTACCCTCGGCAACCCTAAATATAAAGCATTACAGTAATCAAGGCATGAAGAAACAAAAGCGTGGACCAACACAGGAAGGTCATCATGCGGAACAAGGTATTTTATCTGGGTGATATTCCTCAGATGGTAAAAGGATGACTTGACAGTGGCTGACACCTGCATCTTCAGTGTCAGCGCACTGTCAAAAATAATCTTAATTTACCACCTGTTCAGAAGGTCTCAACTGGGTATCCCCAATAAAGACCAGAGGGACCCCAGAGTCAACTTCTCTACATAATGACCCGTGTCCACTACCAACACCTTGGTCTTATCTGGATTTAACTTCAACCAGTTCACACTCATCCAGTCCTGAATCTCAGCGATGCAGTTGTTAAAAATCGACACTGCATCACTTTGTTCGGGAACAAAGGACATATAGAGCTGAGTATCATCTGCATAGCAGTGAAAACTCAGCCCATAATGCCTTATAATGTCTCCCAATGGCAGCATATACACCGTGAACAACATGGGGGAAAGCACAGAGCCTTGCGGCACCCCACAGGACAGAGCAACTGAAGCGGAAGAGAAAATCCCTGAAACTACCCTTTGACTTCTGCCTGTGAGGAAAGAGTGGAACCATCTGAGGACTGTCCCTGACAGTCCACAGAGTAGCTGCAGATGATCCAGCAACATCCCATGGTCCACAGTGTCAAACGCTGCAGAGAGATCAATGAGAACCAAGATTGAACGGCTCTTCCGATCTCTCGCTATTAGGAGATCATTGAGTACCCGAACTAATGCAGTCTCAGTACTGTGCCTCTTCCTGAAACCGGACTGGAGAGGATCATAGATTTCATGGGTGGTAAGAAAGTCATCGAGCTGCAATGCGACTACTTTCTCAATAACCTTGCCCAAAAAGGGCAGGTTAGAGATTGGTCTGTAGTTAGCGAGGCAGTCGGGGTCAAGGGAAGGTTTCTTCAAAAGGGGTGTCATGACAGCTTCCTTCAAAGACTCCAGGAACACCCCTTGATCCAAAGAACTCTAGACTATCCTCGCAAGGACTGGTCCGATCCATCCATGCACCCCACAAGGAGGCGCGTAGGACCAGGATCCAAACTACAGCAAGTCGGTCGTAAGCCCTGGAAAATCTTCATGATATCCATGATTGCTGACTGGTCAAAATCCATCCAGGTAGACTGAGGGCATATAACTCCACATCAGTCACTGCAATGCTCGTTTGAACGTATGCTGTGGATCTCCGACCTGATTGATGACACCTTATCATCAAAGAACCGAGCAAACTTATCACACTGTATTTGTGAAAAGGCTCTCCGACCCTGCAGACAGGCTGTATTAAACAGTCTGTCGACAGTCCGGAAGAGCTGAGCAGGTCGGTTTCTTGATGCAGTTATCTCCCTGGACAGGAACTCTGCCTTCTTATGGGAGATTACTGATTGATAGTCCACATAATGGGCCATCAATCTCAGTCTGTCACTCTCCAGGCCAGGTTTCCGCCAACAACACTCCAATCTTCGCCCCACTCTCCTCAACTCCCTCAATGTCCCATCAAACCAAGGAGACCGAGGGCGGAGGGAGAGAGGGCGAACACGGACAGGTGCATCGGAATCCAGTGCCCTCAGCACCATGTTATTATAGTGCACTACTAAGGCATCTGGTTCCATGCACTCCATAAGCCAACTAGAAAGGTCCAATACTGCCATCAGACCCTCAGGGGTAACTCCCCTCAAAGGGCGATACTGGACCATCTCCAAAGGGGTGGGTCTCGTAAGGGGGGTTGCAAAATTGAACCCTATAGAATGATGGTCAGACCACCCAACTGGTTCCACCACCAGTACCGTGATCTCCATCCCCAGGGTGAACACCAGACCCAAAGAGTAACCCTGAATATGGGTAGCAGTGGTAACCACCTGTGTGAAGCCCAATGAACTCATTAGTTGGAGAAAGTCTTGACCAAACTGCAAGAGTTCATCATTGACCCAGGCATTGAAGTCCCCCAGGATGAGCCACCTGGAGGGCTCCAGCACCAGGTCAATAATGAAGTCTGTGACTTCTTGCAGAAAAACTTTCTCATTACCGGGTGGACGGTAAATGAGCAGGATTCTGCAGCCCACACCTGCTCCCATGATACACTCAAAGGATCTAGGGGACACCACTGGAACCTCTACAAGGCTCAATTCCGATTTAAAACAAATAGTGACCCTCCCAACCCTATGATCCAACCTCGGGGGATGTATTACCGAGTACCCGGCTGGAACAGCTGATTCCCAAATGGGGCCAGCATTTTCGTCCAGCCAGGTCTTGGTAATGCATGTCATATTATATTAGGAGAACCTCTGGCAGTCATGTTCACTGAGTTCTTCAACACAAGTGAATTGGAGGAGGGCACATGTGGTCCCTCTACACAAGTCCGGGAGCAGGGAGGAGGCAGGGAAAAATAGGCCATTCAGCCTCACCTCAGTAGTGGGGAAGATCATGGAGACATTGCTTAAAGAAAGGATAGTGGGCATCTAGAAGCCATCGGAGCCCAGGACCATAGACAACATGGATTCACAGTGGGGACATCATGTCAGACAAATCTGGTTGATTTCTTTGACTGGGTGACAAAGGAAATGAATCAGGGTGGGGCAGTGGACAACGCTTACCTTGATTTCAGCAAAGCCTTTGACACCATCCCACATAGAAGGCTGATAAACCAGCTGGGTAGGCTGGGCATGGGAGAAAGGGTGGTAAATTGGGTTGGAAACTAGCTAACAAACAGGAGGCAGAGAGTGGTGGTAAATGGGGTGCAGTCTAGGGAGAGGGGTTGACCAGTGGGGTGCTGCAGGGATTGGTCATGGGGCCAAACCTATTCATACATACATATTTGTTTAATCATGGGAAAATCCTGTTTCAGTAATTGTGGGTAAATGGTTTATCGATAGTAAATGCTGCACATGTATGGAGACCAGTCGATAAACATTTGCTTAATTGCATCTAAATATGTCTTGACTGCAAATGTTTACTAAAGACTTTACTGTAAAGCACTTGTATGGTGGAAAGCTTTTTGGTGCAGTGGCCACCTGTAATGTATTTTGCAAGAAGGAAAGGGGTTGGTAGGGTACTTGTACAGTCTAAAATGAGGTTTTCTGTCATGTTAACATAACAATGGTGAGCCAACACCTTAAAGGGGAGGAAAGTCTTGGTATAGTTGCTTTATGTGAGGCCATTATCTAATGCAAACACAAATAAACAGCCAGACTGGAAATCAGCTAACAGAAGGGGATTAGAGTGAGCAGCTCTTAGAGAGGGGCTTGATTTCTAGCAGTTCTATCTCATCAGACGGTGATGAGATACAGGCAGAAAAGCCAGGAGGAGCTCTCCAGATGGCTAGAGAAAGTGTTTGTCTTAGGTTATTGCAGGGCAGTCTGGACTCCTAAAACACAGGCAGGCTTGAGAAAAAGCATAATCAAGGAGCTACAAGCCTGTACATCCACAGAGAAAAGACAAAGAGGGGCCGGCCCGCCCAGGCAGTTGGATTTCCGCTTGCGGCGCAGGCGACCGGGTTGAGAGCGGACCCGGGTCGTCGGAGGCAGCGGGGAGAAGGATTGGCGCCCGCAGGCAGCTCTCCTTCTCCGAGGGTAGGGTCCCGACAGTATCCGGAGCGATGAGGACTCCTAGCGGAGGCTGGGAGACCTCACGCTACCGGCCTGTGGCGAGGGAGGGGCGACGTAGGCGGGGTGGATGCTGGCGTCATTGCACGTCCCCACCTCCTCGAGGGAGGGGAAGTATAGGGGGATAAAATCCCTGCCTAGCGTCTAAATGACGCTCTGCCCAGGATTGCCCTGATTGGCCACCGGAGCCGTTCCCCCTAACTAGTCACAGTTCTGCGGCCGATAAAGGGGGTCGGTATCGCGGTCCCGCTCTCTGGGGGGTAAGCCAGAGATGACCTGGGGGATTCGGCGATGTCTGGTGGTCGGGGCTCCAGGGTCCGTGACCGGAGCAGAAGCCAGATGTAAGGTGGGGGCATAAAGAAGCAAAAAAAAAAAAAAAGAAAGACAAAAAGAGGAAAGGGGTGGCAGGCTGCTTGCCCACGAGTGACAGGGCCTGCCCATTGTTGACATATACTTGACCTCCCTGACTTCCTTCTGACACAGCTGTCTATCACCCTTCCTCCATCCCCACCCCCAACCCAGACCCCTCGCACCTGGCAGCACCTGGGTAGCAGCGGCGGTGGCGGACCAGCTGCAAGCACTCAGAGCGCCAGTTGACGTGCGAGCCCGCAGCAGCAGCAGCCAGCATGGAGGCAGCGAAGGAGGAGGAGAAGAGAGAGGAGTGAGAACTCGTTTCTGCCTCGGATGGCATGCCAGTCTATCTGCAGCACACGAGCCCTGGAGTTTGTATTAGTAGCATGGGGGCTGCCTCGGTTGGTCTACAGCCAAGACCGCGCCTTGTTCTCACTGATTGCAGGAGCTCACTATTCTCTCCCGTGCGGACTGATGGATGGTGCCCCTTTTGCCACAGACCCCGGCAGCTCGTCCCAACTCACCCTCACCCAGCCATTAAGCTCTGGCTGCAGTCATCGAAGGGGCGCATCCACTTTGCTAGCTTGATTTGGGAGACTTTTGGGGGGTGAAACCCCATAAGTCATCGCATCCCACTGCTCAGCATCTGGAATCCCTCCATCAGATAAATTTGACTTTGCTGGATGTGTACCATCTGGACTGGCACTTCCGTTCTTTCTCGCCTTCAGTTTGTTTTTTGCCTCTGACTGTATCACAGACTGGAACTTTATTTGGAGCTCTCTCACCCAATAGCAAATGGTGGGAATCTCTGGCCCCTTTCAGTGTAAGTACAGCTGTGTGTTCTCTTATAATAACCGAGTGCTGGAGTTAATGAAGGGAACATGTTGTTGCCTGCATCTTGAGCTGTCTGAGCAACGCTGCCATTTCCAAACTCGGGTTTTTGACATCTTGCACTCACTGTAGCAGCAAGCATATACTGCATTTTTACTATAGTTTGTATTTCTGGGTATATTAAAGGTGATAGGAAACAATTTTCTGCTGAGAAAAAACTGTTTAATAAATTCTATATAAAAAGCAGTGACCTTTGTGTATTTTTTTGTATTGTACATGTGTAGAATGCACATTTATTTATTCATTCCTTGTGTTGAAACGACCACCGGCTTGACACTGCAAGTTTTAGTATCGTGAGTCAGCGCGTGGTAAGTTTTGAAATGCCACATCATAGACTCCCGTACAACATTCAGTTAACTGCAGCGTTCATACCAAACTCATCAGCTGCTTAAACTGTAAAGGTTAATGCCCCATTGCAGTCCTAAACAACATAAAAATGACACCCTATTCAAATTCGACTTACGTTGTGGCGCCCCCCCCTTACAAACACACACACACACACACACACAAGAACACACACCTTTGGCCAATCGCAATGTTGATCGTGAAAAACTAAGCCCGTAATTATTTAAACAATTTACGATGGGAAAAAAGTGTTATTTATTCCCTCTATGGTGCTGTATTGCTCCTAGTGTATCCTATCAGCTTTTATGTAACCCTGCCGCAGCTTGCCACCCCCTCTCTTCCCGATAAAGATCCTCCATACCTTACCCTTCAAACGATGTGGGGCACAGCAGCACCCGAAGCCACAGAAGTGCCGAAATCCTTTCTGTTGCAGCTGGTGTGGGGGGAGAGATCTACCTGCGCTCAGTAGTGCCCAGAGCAAGTTTGCAGTCCTGCTTTGTTGTGTTTCCAGTCCCCCCTGGGCTATCGGTGGGGGGTGATCTTGAATTCCTGCAGATCCTTGGGCATTGATGCTCTGGAAGAGCTGGTGGTGTGCTGCATGCTCTCTGCCCTACGGCTGAAATGTCTGTGGGAGTAGGGGTGGTGGAGAATGGACTCCTTGAGCTACTCACTCGCCATAGCCAACATTTAGCACATTCTTCCTGTACTCCCTGCACCAGCTACAGTTCACAAGAGGGCCAGAATAGCAGAGACACTATCCACTTTCAGCCACAACAGAAAGGATTTTGGTGCTTCTGTGGCATTCGGGTGCTGCTGTGCCACACATCGCTTGAAGGGTAAGGTATGGATGAGCTTCATAGGGAAGAGAGGGGGCGGCAAGCCACAGCAGGGTTACATAAAAGCAAACTTTTTAATAATTACAGGCTTAGTTTTTCACTATCAACATTGCGATTTTAGGCGTGCAATGGGGCATTAGCCTTTACAGTTGAAGCAGCTGATGAGTTTGGTATGAATGCTGCAGTTAACTGAATGTTGTATGGGAGTCTGTGACGTGGCATTTCAAAGCTTACCACGCGCTGACTCCCGATACTAAAACTTGCAGTGTCAAGCCGATGGTCATTTCAGCACAAGGAATGAATAAATAAATGTGCATTCTACATGTACAATACAAAAAATACACAACAGTCACTGCTTTTTATGTAGAATTTATTTAATAGTTTTTCTCAGCAGAAAATCATTTCCTATCACCGTTAAACGGGAAGTATATGAGGAACCCTGCTTCCCCCGAAGCTTTGAGACTGCAGTTGCAGGGAGTTGTAGCTGGACTGCATGCACATTGCCTTCCTGGAATGGACGAAAGTTGTGTTGTAGGATGATGATATTTATGTATATTTGTGTGTTTATTTTTATAGGTTGTATCTCATTGCGGTGGGGGTGTCTGTTAGAGAATCGGGCGTATGTGTGTGTGTGTGTGTGGGAGGGGCGCGCATGAGCATGCGATCTTATCGCTACTCACTGAAGCATAGCTCTCCCTTTCAACTGTATGCCACTGCATTTTCAACTGCTGTCATAGACAGCTGCAGCTTTGATTGGAGAACTGCGGCCGTGCCTGCAAACACACTGACTGAATTGGAAGAGGGCTGCCACACCTCCGAAAACTTGGATGCTGGCACTATGTTTCTTGCACATGCATGTAAGCAACATAAAAATGTAGCATTTAAAGGGTGATGGATGTCCTTAAAGGTATAAAAACTTGTAGGAGCATATTCCCTGTATGTGCTCAGGATCAGTGTTACCTGGTTGAAGTATGACCTGAACATGGTTACCAAGCCTGATATTCTAGCCAGTAAACCAGCGTTTTTTTTATCATGGACTACAAAACTCGATTAGCAGACTAACAAAATGCAGAACAATAAAACAAACTTGTGAGTGAACTTTTTAATGGGGGGGGCATTTTTTTCAGCCATGCTCCCTCTGTTATAAAAGTGGACAGAAGTATTTACAACTTTAGTTTTGCACATCTGCATTTAAACAGGCCACACTAACCAAAACATAATAGGAACTAAAGATATTTTCACTCAGTTTTGAGGCAAATTGTGTGCATCAGATTCACTTCCTGCTAACTGATTATTAGTAACGTTGGTGAGACGCTGATGCTACCTGAAAATGACACTTGAGGTGCTGAGGGAAATACAACAGGCGTCAGTAGGTTCTTTGTTATACAGACTCACAATTTAATGAAAAACAGAACTGATTTGCATACCTCTGAAAAAGAGTGTGCCTAATGAGTAGGACACAAAGATTAATCCGTCATGTTGTTGCTATCTAGTTAGCCGGCATATCTAGATATTGTAACGAATTACTCTTCAACGCACCTCGATACCTAAATAACAGGGTAAAAAAAAATCACTGCATGAAGGGAACCTGGCATTACTTACCCAAATAAAGATTAAATCATCATCATTCCATTTTTTTTAAATAGCAACTAACGCATATATGGAATACATTACCAAAGAACCCCAGAGCAAATGCCCTGCGGCATGGGTCATCCCGGAAGATATTGGCCTTATACTCCAACAAAAGGTGCTCACTTTACAGTCATTGTTGGCCAAACCATACATTAGCAAGGGCTAATTCTGAAACAGTGTAACAGTAAACATTAATTTCATTCAGATCATTTAGGGGAGCTGACAGAGGTCGAAGTCGGGGCATGGGCTTTCTGTACCTGTGACTTCCGTTATTCCGGTACAATTCCACCTCTTTCTTAAAACCAATCATATTTTTAATACTTGTCCATATGTTGATATACATAGTATCAGTACTTTTTAAGTTGACCATTTTATTCATCTCAGTCTACATTTAAAGTTCTAAAATGTATGCCACCCCCAAAAAAAAAAAACAACAACACAAAAAACAACTGTCATGTTAAATGGCTGGTGCTTTCTAAATTGCAAGTGTGCTTTGATTGGTTAGAGGGGTCTTAGAAACGCTAGTCAGTACTTCGTGTGAATAAATTGTATCTTACTTTGGCGGAGAATGCCTTGCATCTACAAAATAGTTTTGGAGTGGATTGTAGTAAGTCTGACAGGGCTTGTGAGGAGAGACATCTGAAGGGTCCTTCGACCTTTATTTCTGACCAAGACAATAGGTTAGTCTCGCACTTGCTGGCATCAGATAGACTTTGGCAGATGAGGCTTAGGGCCTCCTCTGTATGAAGGTGCTCAGAAGGTCATGTCTTGTCCACCAACAGCTCTTTGTCCTTGCACTGACGCCAACATGTCCAGCCACAGAGATCCCTTTCACCTCCTCCCAAAGGGCAATACTTTCATTGGAGAATAATTAAAACAGTCAATAATTAGTTTGTCAGATTTTTTTTAAATCAGGTAGTTAGTAATGGAGTAATATCTCTGTGTGTGGGTGGGGTGGGTTGGGGTAGGATAAACTATGCAAAAAGGTTTATATAGAACATTTATTTTTTAAAATTTGTTTAGCAAGAAACAGCATTATTACTGTTGATCTCTGTAGCAGACCAGTTCCTATTGTGATCCGAGTCAGGAAGTGTTTTGCCACTCATGCACTGGGGCTAGGACACGAGCGACAAACTGAAAGGATGAGCAATGCTTTCTATTTGTTACTGCTGTCCCTAACTTAGTGCAGTGCTACAGCTGGACAGGCCAGTAACTGTGGTCCAGCCCATCCAATGAGAAAGCGGCAAACCTCTCCAGAACACAACAGCGAAGGTGTTTTGAAGGTGCCCTTCAGCGGTTGTAGCAGCTACAGTACAGAGAGCCAGAGCATGTGCATCACCAGTCCAGCTAATACATTGCGAATGCTGGTGATGGATGGGGCTGATGCAAAGGCAACTTTTAACTTATTTCATCCAGTGCATACTTTAAGGACTGCTGCTAGTCACACTATTCAGTTCAGATCTGCGAAACTGTAACCTGGTTCAGCCCTCACTATTACATTCAGCTGGTAACTTTTAATTCATTCCACCAAGTGCATGCGTATAAGGACATTTGCAAGTTACTTTGTTCATCTCAGCACTTTGAAGCTGCAGCCTGTTTCGGCCTACTTGTTTATTTGTGTGTTTATTTTTATAGATTGTGTCTCACTGGGCGGGGGTGTCTGTTAGAGAATCGGGCGTGTGTGTGTGTGTGGGGAGAGCGTGCATGAGCATGCAATCTTATCGCTGCTCACTGAAGCGTAGCTCTCCCTTTCAACTGTACGGCACTGCATTTTCAACTGCTGTCATAGACAGCTGCAGCTTTGATTGGAGAACTGCGGCCGCGCCTGCAAGCACACTGACTGAATTGGAAGAGGGCTGCCACACCTCCGAAAACTCAGATGATGGCAATATGTTTCTTGCACATGCGTGCAAGCAACATAAAAATGTATATAAGCAAGACCCAGTACATGCAACAGTAATGCACGGATTGAACATTCTGTATCGAGAAATGCTTATTGTATATTAATAGTGCATTTCTGTGAGGGAAAACAAATGCTCAGTTTTTATGCTTTATGCTGTGTGGTTGGGGGTAAATTCTACTGCTATGCTTGCCCAGGCATTTGCTGCTCACTAGACTAGATTCCCACCCCCCACCCCCATTTAGAAGCACTGGGAAGGTCTGGATTCTGTACAAGGCTGAAGAAAGAGTTCTCTCCCCTATACTGTCCCATTTTTTTAATTCCTTGTTTGGGTGGTGGTGGTTTGGGGGTTGGGGGTTAGTGGTCATGTACCAATGTATTTTTTAATTTCCAAAACTGAGCCAGGTATTTCATCTCCAAGATACAGCTGTCCAGAATATAAAATTCTCTACCAGAGGAATGCCTGTAGAATTACCATTCTGATTTCATGGAATTTCATGGAATTTGCATGCAAATTCAGCAGAATTATTCCAAATTTTAAATGTCATCTATTTTATATTTGATTTTAAAGTACACATCCAAATTCTATGAAATCTGGCGGGTATACGGGTACTAATGACTTGCAAAACTGTATCAAAGCTCAGAGTCCTAAACTGAAATGAAGCTGAGTGATGGATGGCCTGAGATGTACTCAGAATTTAATTTTCAGTTTTTTCCATCTAATTTTAAAATTTCATATGCAAATTTCTCCACAGTTTCAGGATTTAGAGACACCTGCAACATGAATATGTACAGTACACCAAGTTTGAGTCTCAAGCTTTAAAGGGGGCTGTGCTAAAGTTTAGCCAGTGTGCCAAATTTGAGATTTTAGTTTAGTATAATTTTGAAAGCATTCATCAAAATGTTTGGACATTTTTGCAGCAATCGAGCTATTACAGTATTTATATACAGTATGTAGACAGTGCCAGATTTCTATCTACAAAGCTGCTTGAGTTAATACAGATAAAAATGGTCATGATTTTTCCCATAAAAAATAAAATGACAGATTTTGAGCACCAATCATTTTGAGACGATATGTCCTGGTGTCATGATATTTGGCACACCATTAGAAATCGTATCAACAAGCAATCATGTCATATACAGTATAAGATCTCTAACTCAAACTAAGGCTGAGGTATGATCAAATTAATACATTTTCTGAAATTCCACTGAATTTCACCAAATTGTAAATGTCAGTTATTTTGGCCTAGTTTTCAAAGTACTTGTCCAAATGATGCCAAATTTGGCATATATACAGATACTATTTTTTTTTATTATATAATTGTACTGAATTACAGAGTCCTAGATTTAAAGAAGTGAGTTGTGGGTGTCCAAACATTTTATTTATTTGAAATTTAATTTTTTTTTCATCAAAGTTTAAAAAATGTTGTCCAAATGTCTCCACAGTGTCAGGATTTACAAAAACCTGCAACATGGGTACGTGCACCAAGTTTTTACTCTCAGGTTTTAAACAGAGCTGTGCTATAGGTAGCCAAATACTTGGCCAAAATTTCAAGTTTGGTTATTTTAGTATAGTTTTGAAAGCATTCAACGAAATGTTATAAAATTGTGCAGGTCTAAGGGCTATTATTACATTTATACATGTACCTAGTTTTCATGAAATTTCCCACAAAAAATAAAATGGTACATATTGAGTACCTATAGTTTTGCATACTAATGTCAAGATATTTGTTGCACTGTTAGAGCACCTATCAGCATGTAATCAAGGTACATTTCAGATCTCTAACTCAGTTGACAGCTGAGTTATGACCAAACTAATATATTTCAACAGTTCCTCAAAATGCTGACAAAATTCTGTGTAACTGCATGGAATTTCATGGAATTCCATTGAAATTCCATGAATTCAGAATTTTCTCATTCAGTACAGCTCTACTTCAATATCTTCACCTCCACTAAGTATTCTAATTCATTATTTTCACTGCAGTAAGGTACTGCCAATAATGTTTTACTTCTCTTTTCACTGCATTCCT
This sequence comes from Neoceratodus forsteri, assembly GCA_016271365.2. Lineage (NCBI taxonomy): Eukaryota > Metazoa > Chordata > Ceratodontiformes > Ceratodontidae > Neoceratodus > Neoceratodus forsteri. Next base: position 21,545,087 of record JADMNL010000035.1, on the reverse strand, counting down.
GTTACTGTATATATTGATTTGCTACATGTTTTCTGCTCTTGCTTCCTACAGTCACCCCCAACCCCTTCTTGGAACAGTTTTATTCAGCTACAAGTATGGTGCATTTTATGAGAAAAGTTAAGTGCCCACTTTTAATTATGCTGTGTGTTTGGGGCTAAATTCTGAGGCTATGCTTGCCCAGGTGTTTGTTGCTTGAGCCCTCCATTAGACTCCTACCCACCCCATTTAGTAGAATTATGCAAGGTTGGATTCTGTAAATACAGCTGCACTATACATTTCTTATATTTGTGGTGCATTTCTCAATGAGAAAACCAAGTGCTCAGTTTTTAAAAGTTATGCTGTGTGTTTGGTGTTAAATTCTGATGTTATGCTTGCCCTGTTGTTTGTCATTCACTGACTAGACAAGAATGCATCCCCCCATTTAGGATCCATGGGAATGGTTGGATTCTGTAAATACAGAAATACATCTGTACATTGTCACTAAAGGCTTGTCTTTTGTGTACTGTTCCCATTTCACACACACTGCATGAATGCCATTAAAAATCTGCATTCTGCTTTTGCTACATGTGGATTCACCATCTATGCTTTTCTTCTTAACTTACTATTCCCCCCCCCCCGCCAACCTTCTCTTCTGGCACTTCTCAGGTCTGCTACCCTGTACCACCCCAATCACCATGCCTTTTCTAGGGCTTACATACCTCCTGCAATTACCTGTGGTATCTTCACCCCATGGTAGAGGTCGGTGGAGGTAGACCAGGTTCCTGCCATAAACTTCAGTGCCAGTTGTCACTGAGTGGCTGCCTAAGTTGGTGGGTTTGGTATCTGTATATTAGGTGGCAGCCTTCATGTTGTGTGGATGGATTTTTTTCCCATGTCTTTCTCCCTTCAGGGTGCAGCCAAGAGTGGAGTGATGCAAGGCATCAGCATCCAGTTCATTCAGTCGGTGTCCCCTCCTATCCTGGATCAGGTTCTTGCTTGCACTGTCCCCATGTTCCCAAGATGGCAGTCGCACAGTAGAATGAACCCCCTTTCCTCACCCAAGGAGGGGAGCATCTTACAGGATGCTCAGTCATGCTTTCTCTGGCTGACCCACCATGCCCCAGGTTCATTCCCCATCCTGGGTCACTGGTGTGATATGGCACTAGTGTCCTCAGCCCTCTGCATCATCAGTCTGGCCAATCTGTGCTCTTTAAGAGACCAAACACCCACATGCAGTCATTTCAAAAATAAAAGCCTGCTGTTGGACATTTTCACAAACAGCCAAATGTTGTCATTTAAAAAGCAGCAAAAAGCATGGTGAAGAAGATTCCCAATGCAGCCAAATGTTGTAATTTAAATAAAACAAAAGCCTGTTGGAAGAAGTTACTATACTGTTTAATTTTGAGTTGGAACCTCAAGAGTGTTGAGGCTTTTTTTAATTAGCATGGGATGGGTTCAGTGCTGTGAGTGTTAGGGGGGCAGTATCCACACAGAGTTGGAAGGCCAGTGCTATGACTGTCAGAGTTGGAGAGTAGCACTGTTACTGTAGGGGTGGGGGTTGGTGCAGTCACTGGGTGGTGGTGGTTGTGGTGGTCAGTGCTGTTCACTGTGAGGGGTGTGTGTTGCAGTCCTATTACTGTCAGAGGTAGGAGTGTTTGTGGGTGAGTGGCCATTGCTGTGTTTCTGGGGTGGGAATCAGTGCTGTGCTTGTGGGGGGTTGGGCCATCAGTTCTGTAACTGCTGGGTGAGGGGCAGTCCTGTGGCAGGTGCTGGGTGTAGGGCTATGACTGTTGGAGGGTCAGCGTTGTGACTGGTTGGGGCAGTGTCCAGATGGGATTGGGGGGGTATTACTGTGACTGTCAGGGTTTTTGCCAGTGCTCCTACAGCAGGAAGTAGAGATCAGTGCTGTGACTTTATGGAGGGAGTGTTTGGTCTTGTGACTGTGATGACTGGGTTTGGCAGTGGGGGGTTACTGCTGTGACTGGGAGTGGTAGCTAGTGCTGTCACTGCTGGTGGGTGTTCAGTTTTATAACTGGTGGTAGTGGATGTCAGTACTGCTAGTGATGGTGGGTGGCAATGCTGTGTAGCATGTCTGCAACAGGAACAATGCCAGCATCTGAAGTGGGGGTTTCAGTAACACAAGATGATTGCCTTCCTTGGAGGCCAGTACTAATTTAGCATGTTCAGTGTATGCCTCCAAGGCAGGGTTGAAAAGGGACATGTAGACTAGCTGTCTCTGAGGCAGGGTTTTTTGAAAAGCATGTTGAACTTTTTTCTGTAAGGAACCACAAGGGGTCCGATGTCCAATACCTAGCCCCGACACAATGCCTGAATTCAAGGATGTGGTCTGAGTAACACAAGCTGAATGCCTTCCTTGGAGGCTGGTGCCAAGTCAATATGCAGAGTTTCTGCCTCCAAGGCAGGGTTGAAAAGTAATACATGTAGACTTGCTGTCTCTGTGGTAGGGTTTTTTGAACAGCATGTTGAACTTTGTTCTGTGGGCACCACACGGGGTCAGATGTCTAATACCTGCCTCAAAGTCACTGGGTAATGCTTCTGGCAAAATGCTTACATGTGAGGTGGTGGTTTGAGGAACACATGTAATATGCCTTCTTTTGAGGTGGCACCACTTCAAAATGTTTGTTGTCTATGCACAGAAAATTAGAAAAAAACACTCACCCCTCAAAAAAGCAGGCCAAACACAATATATTCAATCAATCTGTTTTATTGCATTCCTTCTTAAAGGCATCCAGCACCATGATAGCAAATACACAGAGTGTGGTGGGCAATCAACCACTCCTTACATTTCACCCTTTCTGGGGTTTCATCAGAGGATGTGCAATTGTGTGCTCAGGAAGTTGTTATACCCTGCTACGTGAATGAAATTCAGATATTTCACAACAACATTTCCATTGGTGGAAACAATCCCTGTTACACTGAAGCATTTAAAAATAAACAAAAACAAAATAATGATCTTTCTAATGGTGAACACAATCCCCAAACAACATTCATTAAGTTGATTCATTCAGCACTCAAACTCTCATTACTGTCTCGAGTTGGTGGCTCTGCAAACCTACGAGAGAACATATGAGGAAATGTGACAATGGTTTATACCATTTCTTTGCCCAGATATCCCGTATTCCCTGATACGCACTGTATTTGTTTATTTTTTATATGCGTGTAGTTCTCACCTCTACATTCTGGTGTGTATAGCGGAAAAACAGGTATCACAAAAACATGTGATGGGGGTTGGGGAGGGATGAAACAGATGCTACCACACCAGGAAGTGGAATACATAGCCTTGTTGGGGTACCTTTTCTTCAGAAATGTTTGTTGTCTGCCTTCGAGACAGGGATGAAAAGGCATACATGAAAACTGGTTGCACCTGAGGCAGGATTTTTTGAACAGCATGTTGAACTTGGTTCTGTGAGACACCACATGTGGTCAGATGTCTGATTCCTGCCTCAGAATCACTGATCAATGCCTCCAGCATAACACCTGCAGTCATAGTGGTGGTTTGAGTAACATAAGTTGAATGCCTTTTCTTGGTGGCCGGCACCAACACAAAATGTTGAGTGTGTGCCTCTTAGGCAGGATTGAACAGAGGTACATGTCAATTGACTGTCTCTGAGGCAGGTGTTTTTGAATGTTAGGTTGAACTGAGTTCTGTGAGGAACCACATGGGGTCAGATATCAAATACCTGCTTCAAAGTCACTTGCTAGTGCCTCTGGCACAATGTCTGCATCCGAGTTGGTGGTTTGGGTAACACAAATGGAATGCTTCCCTTGTAAACTCTTGCCAATTCAACATGTAGAGTGTCTGCCTCCAAGGCATGGATGAAAAGCCATATATGCAGAATGAATGTCTACATGGTAGGGTTTTTTGAACAGCATGTTGAACATGTGTCTGTGAGGCACCACATGGGGTCATATGTCTGATACATGACTCAGAATCACTGATTAATGCCTCGGTCTCAATGACTGCATCTGATGGGATGGATTGGGTAACAGAAGTTGAATGTCTTCCTTGTACACCGGCACCAATTAAACGTTGATTGCCTGCCTCTGAGGCAGGGTTGAAAAGGTAGATATGTAGACCCCTGCTGCTGCTGTCTGTGGTAGGCTTTTTTTAACAGCATGCTGAACTTGGTTCTGTGAAGCACCACATGGCATCAGATGTCTAACACCTGCCTCTGAGTCACGGGCTAATGCCTCTGGTACAATGCATCTGAGGTGGTTTTATGAATAACACAAGATGAATGCCTTCTTTGGAAGCTGGAGCTAATTCAGCATGTCAGTGTTCTGCCTCTGAGGCAGAGTTGAAAAGCCATATATGTAGACTGGCTGCCTCTGAGGCTGGCTTTTTTGAACAGCATGTTAAACTTGGTTCTGTAAAGCAACACATTTAGTCAGATGTCTGATGCCTGCCTCATGGGCTTGCCTAAGGCACAATGCCTGCATCTGAAGTGTTTTTTTGAGTAGCACAAGTTGAATGCCTTCCTTGGAAGCTGAGGCTAATTAAACATGTTGGTTGTCTGCCTCTGAAGCAAGATTAAAAGCCCTACATGTAGACTGGCTGCCACTGAATCAGACTTTTTTGGACAGCATGTTGAACTTGGCTCTGTGTTGCACCACATGGGGTCAGATAGCCGATACCTGCCTCAGAGTAACTGGCTAATGCCTCCAGTGCAATGCATGCATCTGAGGGGGTGATTCGAGTAACACAAGTTGAATGCCTTTCTTGGAGGCTGCTGCAAATTCAACACTCACTTTCACAAAAGGGATTAAACAAAAGGGATTAACCCCCCCACCTGCCAAATACTGCCCCATCTACCTCCTCCTCTCACTGGATAAACTTTGGGAACACATAATGCTTTCCCAAATATTCCCTTTCCTTGATAACTCTTCCTTCTTTTCTCTATGCCAGTGTTTTTTTTTTTTTTTTATCACTGCACCATTTTTTCTCCTACCTGCGGAGTGGGCTGACAGTGGTCCGGCCGCCAGCACCCGCACCCCCAGACCCAGTCTGGCCAGTGACACACTCTTCTCACAGAGACAGGCATGCAGTATTCCCACCCCCATGGGGACCTGGATCCTGATACCTGGGGAGCATACTTCTCATGTCCCGGGGCGTGGTGCAAGGCCATCAGCTGCCATGACCACCCTGCAATTTTCCACCTGACTTTTCTCCCTTGGAGTCAGATCTGCAATAACATTGACGCACTGCTATGCTGATGCCTACCACTCTCCAACCCTCTGCTGTATGCCACTGCATGCAGTGCACCTGACTTCCACCAGTTGCTGCTGCAGAGCGATGTAGACCCTTTGCCCACCCCAGAGGGAGGAGAGCTGTCACAGAACGCTCAATCGACCTTCTCCCCCGCCAACCCCAGATGGCCCGAGTCTGTTCCTGATCCTGGGTCGTTGGCATGGCTCGAAGTGTGGTGTCCAGCACCTCAACCCTCAGCACCACTGGGGCAGCTTTCTCTCTACCAGTCTGACTTCAAGAAATCCCACTCCACCATCTCACTCCTTAAGGTCACAGACTACATCCATTCTGTCATGGACCAGGGGTTGAATACATCCACCACCTTTGTTGATATGACAAAAGCCTTCAACTCTGTTGTCTACCCATACTCCTGGACAAATTAATCCTATATTTGACTACTTCTACCACTTTGCCCTGTATTACTTCTTCAGAACCCAACACTGTTCCCTATAGACCTCCCTCTCCTTGCCCTCCCTTAATGTCAAACTCGTTGCTCATTGTCTCGAAATTCTGCCTTGGCTCCCTCTCACCTACATTTCCACCTGCCTCTTCACCCCTCCTTCCTCTCTGACTCCCTTTGCAGCTCTGAAGCCTGCTGTCTCACTCTCACCTGTTGCTTTTGGCTATGCTATATTTTGCACCACATCATCACTGTGAGTCCTCTTAATTTTCTTCTGTGTGCTGTTAATTGATAATTGTTGTCATAATCGTAAGGTTACTAATGTAACTCTTCACATCTTTTCCCCCCAGACACATATGGAAAAGAGATGCTTTTTTTGTCAGCTTTGTTTCTCACCCAGTCGATGGGTGGGGGATATACCGCCCTATCAGCCTCTGGACTAGTCTTCCCAGCATCTCATATCAGGCAACCCAGACTGAGTGGCCCGTAGCTCACCCCCTATAGCAGGGCTGCTCTGGGGAACTGGAGGAGACACCAATATCAATCAGAAGCCCCAGCTGAGGCTTCTGCTTGGGGCATCAGTTGGGAGGCAGTCCAGGGGCATCACAGAGCTCCATGACCAGGGTTGTTCTGGCTTTGTTTTCCCAGGAGCACGGGCATGTAATGATGTCTGTGTGGAATGGGTGCACTCCCACACCTGTCACACAGACATCTGCTGATGACTCAGTGTGCCAGGTGGTCCCAGCTGCTGGACACCAAGTTTCCACTGGGTGTCACTAGCATGCCAGGGATTCACAACCCCCCCCCCCAGAGATGGAGAGCTATCCGTGGGATGCTCATCCAACCTCCCCCTGTTCAACCATCTGATGCACCATGCTCACTTCTGAACAGAGGTCATCAGCACTGCAGGTAGTAGAGCTATCACTGTGCTGGCAGGCCAGCACAAAAGAGCTGCCTAGCTCGTTAACTTTTTCAGGGTGAAGCTCTTTAAATGAATTAGCTGACTAATTACTGTAACAAACTAAGTAAGTAAGAAAACAAATAAATAAATAATCTGGATCAAGGAATCAATACTACTGCACTGTTGTGCATAATAAAACATTTGGAATACCAGACATATTGGACATGACTCTATGTGATACAGGTGACTGGCAACAGCATTGTGTTATTTTATTTGTTATGTTTCTGCTACTACCCATTTGCAGATGATAAACCAGCTGAAATACAACTTCTCATCTCAAAAATAGTACAGCCTGCCCCGATGAGTGGAGTCATGGTCAGCGAATGAGGATATAGAATATCGACTCAAAGTAACAGAACAAAATGAAGTTGCGGCAGGCGTGCTTGCAAGCTGACCAGCTGTACACCAGGATGGATTGGAAAGTAGCAGCAGGAGCTGTAACACACCCAGGATTGGGAACTGAACAGCATTTCACTGTGCACTTTGAAGGAATGTATCCTGCAAGCAGCAGTCGGCCACATTTACTTGCATCTGGAAAATGCAAAAAAAGCCATTTTTTTAAGGACTAGGCAATTGAGCCACAAATAAGCAACACGGACCAACTGAGGACTGAAAGTTCTGGTAAACTGACTTTAAACTAATATAGAGAAGGACAGTTTGTCTATATGTAAATGAAAGATTTCTCAAATGGAAAAGAAAATGGTGTACACAGCTGATTAAAGGTAGCACAAATTTATAGGTTTAAAAAAAAAGAGGCTGATGAAGTTTTTCTAAGTAAACATGAGAATGCCGATAAAACTGTTCACCAAGTGAATATATAACATTACATATAATAGTGACGATTTAAAATGTCCAATACAAGACAGCAAAAAGTGTTTTCTTAAAGCTTCATTAACACTTCGAGGACTGATGCATTGATCCTGATGATGTACATCTGCTGTCAGGATATTCTAGCTAACCAGTTTAAAAGTACACAAAGATAAAGAGAAGCATGTAGACAGTAAATTCAGTTCAAAATTTTATTGCTTAGCTACAGATAAACCTTTTTAGAAAGCATGAAATACTGCAATAAAACAACCATGATAAACTTGTATGTATTATATTCCCATTATGCCAAAATATGTATATAAAGTGAAAACTTGGAGTCACATATTTAAATGTCTCATTGTTACTTTCTCCTTTTCGGTAAATATCAGTGAACACTTCAAACTGCTATTGATTCAAGACCGTGAGTGGCACAATCGTATGTTTTCATATGTGAAGAACAGATAATGAAATTACATTCAGATATAATGAGGAAAAGAACTGAAAGACATGGTCAGCATTATTCTGAAGCAAAAGTAAAGAAAACAGGGTATCCTGTGAACACAGTGACCGTGATTGAGTGACTGCAAAAACGGCAATTCAATCATGGCGCCTGTGTTCTGGGCTACATGGCAGGGTAGCAACAGGATACCTCAGTGGGTGAAGGAGGGTGACAGGAAGTACACATGCTTGGAGGGAGGCAACCACACCATGCAAGGGGAGGGTATATGACAGGTAGTGTGACAGTAGGCTGCAGAGCTGGCCAGGTGGCGTGATGGTGAGAGTGGCTGGCTGGGGTTGGGAAGGTGCTGGGTTTGGTTCTGGAGCTGGCGTCGCTTTTTGTGTCGGGGCTGATTTTTTTTTTTACATCCCCCCCCCCGACATGCACCACCTTGGAGTTGAGAATCTTTAGTTAGGGGGTTGTGGGGGGGCACAGACCCCTGCATATGTTACAGTCCCATTGCTGCCTTTGGAGTCGCTATGAGGGTACATTGCCATCATTTATTTTTGGCAATGTACACTCACCCAACCGGCGATCACTGTTTGGTGATAGCAGTTTTGACATGAAACTAAAAACAGTATGCTTATAGTTGTCTGAGTCGGTTCAGAGAGACACAGCAGATTTGGATTAAGTTGGATATGGTGTATATAAAACAAAGTGTGCAGACACTGCATGCTAAATCTGCTTGGGAAGCTTCCCTTAGTTTACAGATCAGGTTTGGAGTAACATTTGGAAAGTGGCCCATATAGCAGTTCATGATACATGTACCAGGCTTTTACAAAACAAGGTGCTCCACCGATGGTACCGCACTCCAGATGTCCTGCAAAAAGTACACATTCTTCCAAATGACAACTGCGGGAGATGTGATAACCTTGATGCAGATCTTTTTCACGTTCTCTAGTCTTGTCCTAAGCTTACTCATTTTTGGACACAGGTTTGGGATATTTTGGAATAGATTTTCTTTCGACTCTTCCACACTCAGAAACAGAAACATAGACTTTGACTGTAGATAAGAACCGATTTACCCACTCTACGACCTTTTTTCATACTCAGTTGGCATAAAGATTTCCCTGCTCTTTCATCTCTAAGCATCTTATTCTTCAATACTGGCATACCTCTACCATCCCTACTATTTGTGACTTCTTAAACAATGTGACTTTTGTGACCACTTACGAGTTCTTGTCCCATATTGCTGCAGAGAGTTTGGAGTGCCATCACTCAGTCTGGAACCAGTTTCACACATTTCTGTGACAACACCCTAACTTTATCTCAATCACTCCACTCCTTGCTCCCCTTCCTTCTCCCAAAGAAATGTGTTGATCAAATCTTTTCAATTTTTTTCATTTGCTTCACTGGGTTTTCCATTGCCTTCTTTACTCCACCTTTGTCTGTGTCAGTTGTTTTTTTGTGCTACTTTTTTAACTCTTGTTTTTACTCTTGCTCTGAACATAGAGAGTTCCTCTTACTTTGATTTATTCCTTATTTTCATCTATTTTTGGATAGTCATGGTTCATATCTGGAACTCAAGTATGTTGATAATGTTCCCTTTTGTAGTTCTCCAGTTAGCCAAGCATGATAATATTGGCATGTGATGCTATTTTTTCTCATTAGATTTTACACTGTGTTCACAAACAATATAACCCCCTCCCTCCCACCATGTTTACTTGTTGCCGACAGGGGAGCCCACTCCCTGTCGACATTCTGTAACCCCCCCCGTTTTGTTCCTGCCAACCGGGTGCCCAATCCCCGACGGCATAATGACCCCCATGTTGTTCCTGCTAACGGGGACTCAATCCCTGTCGGCACAATGTATCCCCTTTTGTTCCTGCTGGCGGTGGTGCCCAATCCCGTCAGCATCCATGTCTACTGTGTTCCTATGGCGAGGGTGTCCAATCTCCCTCGGCTCCTGCAGCTCCCCTCCCCTGTCCTTGTTTGTGATGGGGGTGCCCAATCCCGTCGGCTAATGCACCCACCCACCCACACAGGTGGCACACTGGAAGCCCACTTCAGTATGCCAAAACACCTGTTAAACAAGAAAACGGTCCCCCGATGTCTTATTTTTTTTTTCAACCTGTAAAGAAGGAAACGGTTCCTCGGAGCTCTCCCAGGCCCCCCTCCCACAACCCGCACCCACCAACTGTGCACCCTGCCTCCCCACACACACCCTCACCCCATACTTACCTCCGGAGTCTGGCATGATGATCTTCGGTGGACCGGGACACGTCTGCACTCTTCAAAGTCGACCGCGAACCGAGGAAATGCCAGTAAGCTGTATAATGTAATAAATAGGGTTTTTTCAACTTTAGTACATATCTCGGGCATCTTTGGGACTTTTTTCACCAAATATTTAACATGGGTTTTTTGGGACCCCTCCTCATGAATTCTTGAACTGTCATGGCGTTAATCGGCCCCGAAAGGTGGTTTCGCGGTCACTGTGTGGAATCACCCTTTGGGGCTGATTAAAGAAACAACAGTGCCAGTGTTCATGAGGTGGGCTCTCAAAAAGCCTATATTGCAAATTTGGTGGAAAAATCCACAAAATGACTGTTTTACGAGCATGCATTGCGCAGTTGCTATGTACGCTTGTAACTTCGCGAATTTACTGTGTTTCATGCCATATTTTCAGCACTGACATTTTGTCACACCTCCCTGTGAGCAGTAAGCTGTCATTGATCACATCCTGGCCGAAATGTGTTTTCGCACTTCCGGCGCAGAATAGCGCGATTGCTGTGGGAAATCAGTGTTCAGGACAGATTAAGAAAATGACAGTGACACTGTTCATGGTAGAGGTCCTAAAATGCCTATGTTGAAAATTTGATAATGATACTCCATAAAATGACGTATTCTGGCGTGTGTTGCGCGGTTGCGCCCTTTCGTAACTTCGCAAATTTATAATATTTTCACTCCAGATTTTCAACATTGCCATTTTCCTAGACCTACTTATGAACAGTGCAGCTGTCATTTTTCCCATCCTGGCAGAACTGTGTTTTCGCACTTCCGGCGCAGAATAAAGCGGTCGCAGTGGGAAATCACTGTTCGGGACAGATTAAGAAAATGACAATGACACTGTTCATGAGCAGAGGTCCTAAAATGCCTATGTTGAAATTTTGGTGATGATAGCCCATCAATTGACTGTGTTACAAGTGTGCATTGCGTACTTTCCACGCACCCTTGTAACTTCGCAGATTTGTAATATTGTCACACCAGATTTTCAACAGTGCCATTTTTCACACCTCCCCACCGCTGCCATTTTTCACATCCTGACCGAAATGTGTTTTCACAGTTCCAGCGCAGAATAACGTGGTCATTGTGGGAAATCGGTGTTTGGGACAGATTAAGAAAATGACAGTGGCACTGTTCATGAGCAGAGGTCCAAAAACCCCTATGTTGAAAATTTGGTGACCAAAGTCCATAACATAACTGTGTTACAAGCATGCTTTGAACTGTTTCCACGCACCCTTGTAACTTCGCAAATTTGTAATACTGTCATGCCACATTTTCAACAGTGGCATTTTTTCCTAACTCCTTATGAACACTACAGCTGTCATTTTCACATCCTGGCTAAAATATGTTTTGCACTTCTGCGGACAATAGCATGGTCACTCTGGGACATCAGTGTTTGGGACAGATTAAGATCGACTGAGTGAGAGAGGGGGTGACCGAGCTCAACTGAGTTCTGTCGAGACTGCTGCAGATTTGTTTGTGTTCAGACAAAGGCCCCAACACAAGAGCCCAGTACTAAAGGGCAGCCTGCAGCACTGGGAGAAACAGAATGAGAGAGCAAGTGAGGAAGGGGGAATGAGCAAACTCACCGAAGCGCTTTCAGGACAACTGCAGATTTCTTTGTGGGCTGAAAAAGGCATCAATGCAGGCAGGGGCCCTGTACAAATGGCCAGCCTGCCTTTGGTGGAAGAAACAGTGTGAGTGAGTGAGACAAGGGGACTTAGTGAGCTCAACGGAGCTCTATCAGGACTGCTGGGATTTCTTTGTGGGCAGAAAAAGGCACAAATGCAGGCAGGAGCCCCGTACAAACGGGCAGCTTGCAGCACCAGGACAAACAGAATGAGCGATGAGAGAGGGAGACTGAGCAACCTCAGCAGAGCTCTGTCAGGAGAGTTGTGGATTTCTTTGTGGACAGACAAAGGTGCCAATGCAGCCAGGAGCCCCATAGAAAAGCGCAGTCTGTAGCGCCAAGAGAAACAGAATGAGCAAGTGACAGAGAGGTAGTGAGCGAGCTCAACGGAGCTCTAGTGTGACTGCTGCAGATTTCTTTGTGGGCAGAAAATGCGGCAATGCAGGCAGGAGCCCAGTACAAAAGGCCAGCTTGCAGCGCTGCTAGAAACGGAATGTGAGAGTGACAGAGGGGGAGTGAGCGAGCGAGCTCAGTGGAGCTGTGTCGGGACTGCTTCAGAATTCTTTCTGGCCAGAAAAAGCCACCAATGCAGGCAGGAGCCCAGTACAAAAGTGCAGCCTGCAGCACCAGGAGACACAGAATGGGCGAGTGAGGGAAGGGGAGTCAGTGAGCTCAATGGGGCTCTGTTGGGACTGCTGCAGATTTCTTTGTGGGAAGAAAAAGGCAGCAATTCATGCAGGGGCCTAGTACAAAAGAGCAGCCTGCAGTGGCAGGAAAACCAGAATGAGCGAGTGAGTGAGCTCAACAAAGCTGTATTGTAACTGCTACAAATTTCTTTGTGGGCATAAGAAGACAGCAACGCAGGCGGGAGCCCAGTAGAAAAGGGCAGCCTTCAGCGCCGGCAGAACAGAATGAGCGAGTGAGAGAAAAGGAGTGAGCAAGCTCAACGGAGCTTTGTCGGGACTGCTGCAGATTTCTTTGTGGGCAGAAAAAGGTGCCAACAGAGGCAGGAGCCCAGTACAAAAGGGCAGCCTGCAGCGCCAGGAGAGCCAGAATGACTGAGTGAGACGGGGGAGTGAGCGACCTCAACAGAGCTCTGTCAGGACAGCTGTGGATTTCTTTGTGGGTAGAAAAAGCCACCAACACAGGCAGGAGCCCAGTACAAAAGGGCAGTCTGCAGCTCCAGGAGAAACAGAATGAGCAAGTGACAGAGTGGGAGTGAGCCACCTCAATGGAGCTCTGTCGGGACAGCTGCAGATTTCTTCCTCAGCAGAACAAGATGCCAACGCAAGCAGCAGTCCAGTATAAAACAGCAACCTGCAGCACTGGGACAAACACACTGAGCCAGTGACACAGGGCCACTGAGCGAGCTCAACAGACCAATGCAATCAGCATTCGGCAGTGACAAATGCTTGTTTTACTAGTTACTTGCATGTATTGTAAACCTGTTTTGTAGTATCTCTCCTATGCTTCACCACCCCACCATTGTACTCATTAATGAGTGTTTTTAAGTCGGGGAGTTTTGTGCCACACCTCATCAGGGCCTGGGGAAGTACAGCTGTAGGCATTCTTGTTTCTTCATCATCACGGTCACAAATACAGTCACAAATCACAATTTATGATCACATCACGAATCACAACATAAATTGTTTTTATTCGTTACTTGGATGTATTGTAAGCCTGTTTTGTAGTATCTCTCCAGGCTTCACCATCCTACCATTGTATTCATTAATAAGAGTTTTTAAGTCAGGGAGTTGTACAGTGTCTGCAGTACATACACAGAGTGGAAAGAAGATTGCACCCATGCAGTTTAGCACAGTAAATTTGCACTGCTCAGAATGCATAGGGAAGACAACAAAAAAAGGGCATAATTACATACAAGGGTCGGGGATGGTGCAGGAATACATTTTATAACACAGCAAGGAAGGTGTGGGGGGGGCACATGGTGTGAGGAAAAAAAAACTAATGTGGGATCCCATGGTGATCCAGCAGCAGTTCCAGCATGGACATAATTTGCAACTGATGTCCCTCTATGTGATCGAGTTGCTGCTCCATAGCACTCACCCTCATTGTTCTCCTAGACAGCACTCCAGAGAACTGCCAAGTCAGCCTGTGTTACACACAGTTCTCTGGGGTCCACACATTCTACAGGCTGACATGCTGATGGTGGTGGTGGTGGTGGTGGGGGAGGTGCTGGTGGAGCAGTAGGTGCTACTGTGGTCCTCCTCTTCTTAGGAATGCTGCCATGCACAGCTGCACCCTCTGCCACAGAATGGCCAGCAGGTGCAGGCATGGTCCTTTCTGTGGCAGCCCGCCACTCCAACTGGTGGTGATTGAGCATATGGGTGTGCTAGCCTCCAATCCCCAGGTGAGTCCCCCGGGAGCCACAGCACACCTCCAATTCATATAGGTGGCACTTGACCACACTGCTGTCCCCCGTCGACACAGTCAAAAAACTGCCAAACAGTGGAGGTGCAGGGAGGACCAGGCACAGACAGGGGAGGGCCAGATGAACTGGCAGCTGGCTGGTCATGGTGCTGAACAGGGATGGGATCCACACCTGGTCCTGGGGGAACAGGTACACCCCACTCCAGAGGACCTGGTGCTGGACTTGATGGTGGTGGTGGTTCAACTGCCTCAGAGTCAGGACAGGAGGCGGTGCTAGTTCTGCTTCCGGGGGGGGGGACACTCACAAGTTTTGAGTGGTCCAACAGGAATGGGAGCCCATGCCCCCCACGCATGTGCATGGTACGACGCTTACCACTACCACGCTCTCTCAGAGCTGCCCCCACCCCAGACATTCCCTCATCCTGGTCCATCTCTCCTACTGAGCTCCCTCAGTCTGAGCAATCACTACTCACACTGTCACACAACACACACACAGTCACACAGACAACTAGCTACTTATAAAGGTAAGAAAAACAAAATTTACAGAAAGAACAAATTAAGTAAAAAAGAGTACAGACAGAAAAGACAAAAAAATGTAGCTTTTAAAAGTGCTGTTGGGTCTAAATCAAAGTTTAAATCTCCTCCTCACTCTGATCTCAAAGTATCAGCAGTCACAAAACACAGTCCTCTCTCTCCGTCTACACAGGAGAAAGTAAAAGTGTCTGCTTGTATGACTCATATCCTTCCTGCCTAGCTAAAGAGCATGTGACTTACAGTACTGTAAGCCATTAGATGTGTGGGAGGGGGCTGCCAAATCTGAAACACCAAGTGGATCACTTAGAATCATAATGAGGAACGCAAAGTTCATTAAAAACAATGACTTCGCCTTACTTCGCATTGCCATTCCGCCTTAACGCGAAGTGGTAATGACAAGGCGGAGTGAGCACTTTGCATTGCCCACTCCATGTAGCGGAGTGGCAACGTGAAGTGCCCACTTCGTGTTCACTTTGCCGGCAGAATTTAAATTCGCGGCATCTCTGCTTGTAGGCATGTCTACCATTTGACATAATCCATTCATTATGTTAAACTCCAACAAAGCCTACACTTGTGCTGTAGAGGTAGTGCTTTCTTTCCAGGTTAACCCTGGAGTATTAAAATCTCCAATAATCAAGATATCTTTATGGTTCAATTTATCCATAATTCTAGGTAGTATTTCATTATGTACAGATTGGTTCACATCTGGTGGCCTGTAGCATGCCCTCTATAATTATGTTTTTATTGTTTTTAATGTCAATTTTGATCCAAATAATTTCATTATTTTCTAATGAGTTGTCAGTTAGCTGTCGAAAACTTATATTATTTTTTAAGTAAATTGCAACTCCGCCTCCCATTCATCCATTTCTGTCCTTGTGTACAAGGTTATAGTCAGGGATGTTTTTATTCCAAGAAGAGTTGCTATCCCACCATGTTTCTGTAACAGCTGCAATATCTATGTTTAATGTAGAAAGAGACAATTCAAATTAATCTTTTTTCATACGATGGAGGCTTCTTGCATTGGTTAGTAAAACGTTTGGGTTAGAGTGAATTTTCAGTGTAGACAGATTATTATTGCTTTTTCCCTTTTTGATTATTTTGTCATTTCTGGTCCCCATTTGCCCCTCATATATTCGTTTTTTTACGTTCGCTTGCGCGCATGTGCAAGGAACGTTTTGGGAGGGTAGCACACTTTGGAGGTGTGCCTCTCTCATTCAATCAAGTGCTCTGTTGAGCAGGCATGGTGGTCCTGCACCAATGGGTGCAGGAGCTCTGTATGACAGTGGTAGTCTTCACTTCAAAGAAAACCACCGCTGTCATACCGAGCACTGCATCACGTCGCCCCTCCCTTGCGTCACGCGCTCCCCCCGCACACGTCACGTGGCCCCCCCAAAGCTTTGGTGCCACGCTGGGAGCCCACCCCAGCGTGGCAAACATTGTTTGCCGACGGGGGTGCCCAATCCCCTGTCCGCTCCACGGCCCCCCCCAAGCCATCTATCTGCCACGCTGGGAGCCCACCCCAGCGTGGCAAACCCTCATTTGTTTTGCCGGCGGGGTGCCCAATCCCCGTTGGCTCCTCAGCCCCCGCCCCAGCCATCTTCTGCCACGCTGGGAGCCCACTCAGCGTAGGCAAAGCATCCCATGTAGTCCGTTTTTTAAAAACCTGTAAAGAAAAAGCGGTCCCATGTAGTCTCCAGTCCCCCTCCCACAACCCGTACCCACCCACTTCAGCCTCAGCCTCCCACACCCCACCCCATACTTACCTCTGGAGCTTGCGCGACAATCTTCGTGGACCGGAACATGTCTGCACTCTTCAAAGCTGACCGCGAACTGAGGAAATGCCGGTAAGCTGTATAATGGGCTAGATAGGGGTTTCAACTTTATTGCATATCTCAGTCATTTTTTGGAATATTTGCACCAAATTTTCAACATGGGGTTTTTGGGACCCCTTCTCATGAATGATGTCACTGTCATGATGTTATTCAGGCCCGAAGGGTGATTTTGCAGTCACTGTACAGTCACTGCGTGAAATCACCCTTCAGGCCTGAACAATGACAGTGATGATGGATCAACTGTGTTGAGCAAATTAAGCAAAATTCAAAAACGACTATTTATGAGCATCGTTAGCGAGCTCCTACGCAGGCTCATAAGTTCAGGAATTTTCAATATTTTCACTCCAGATGTTCAACATTGCCATTTTACCACACCTCCTTATGAGCAGTACAGCTGTCATTTTTCACATCCTGCCCAAAACGTGTTTCCGCCCATGTAGTGCACAATGGCGCAGTCGGTGTGCAAAATCAATGTATGGGATGCATTAAGAAAATCACAGTGACACTGTTCATTAGCAGAGGTCTTAAAATGGCTATGTTGAAAATTTGGTGACAAAATTCCTAGAAATGACTTTTACGAGCGTGCGTTGCCCAGTTCCTACACACACTCGTAGGTTTGCAAATTTTCAATATTTCTACTCCAGATTTTCAACATTGCCATTTTACCACACCTTCTTATGAGTAGTACAGCTGTCATTTTTCACATCTCACCCAAAATGTGTTTCTGCCCATGTAGCGCACAGTGGCGCAGTCGGTGTGAGAAATCAATGTATGGGACACATTAAGAAAATCACAGTGACACTGTTCATGAGCAGAGGTCTTAAAATGGCTATGTTGAAAATTTGGTGAAAAAATTCCTAAAAATGACTGTTTTACGAGCATGCGTTGCGCAGTTCCTATGCACGCTCGTACGTTTGCGAGTTTTCAATATTTTCACTCCACATTTTCAACATTGCCATTTTACCACACCTCCTCATGAGCAGTACAGCTGTCATTTTTCACATCCTGCCCAAAATGTGTTTCCGCCCATGTAGCGCACAATGGCGCAGTCGGTGTGCGAACTCAATCTATGGGACACATTAAGAAAATCACAGTGACACTGTTCATGAGCAGAAGTCTTAAAATGGCTATGTTGAAAATTTGGTGAAAAAATTCCTTAAAATGCCTGTTTTACAGTGTTCATTGCACAGTTCCTATACATTTCGTAAGTTTGCGAATTTTCAATATTTTCACTCCACATTTTCAACATTGCCATTTTACCACACCTCCTTATGAGCAGTGCAGCTGTCATTTTTCACATCTTGCCCAAAATGTGTTTCCGCCATGTAGCGCATAATGGCACAGTCGGTAAAGGAACTTCAATGTATGGGACACATTAAGAAAATCACAGTGTCACTGTTCATGAGCAGAGATCTTAAAATGGCTATGTTGAAAATTTGGTGAAAAATCCTACAAATAACTGTTTCTGACGTCGTTGTGCAGTTCCTCATACGCTCATAAGTTTGCGAATTTCCAATATTTTCCTCCAGATTTTCAACATTGGCATTTCACCTCCTCATGAGCAGTACAGCTGTCATTTTCACATCCTGCCCTAAATGTGTTTCGCCCATGTAGCACACAATGGCGCAGTCGGTGTGTGAAATCAATGTATGGGGCACATTAAGAAAATCACAGTGACACTGATCATGAGCAGAGGTCTTAAATGGCTGTGTTGAAAATTTGGTGAAAAATTCTAAAAATGACTGTTTTTTGTGAGTGTGTTCGCAGTTCCTATGCACGCTCGTAAGTTTGCAATTTTCCTCCAGATTTTCAACATTGCCATTTTACCACACCTCCTCATGAGCAGTACAGCTGTCATTTTCACATCTTGCTGAAAATGTGTTTCCGCCCATGTAGCGCATAATGGCACAGTCGCTGTGTGAACTCAGTGTATGGGACATTAAGAAAATCACAGTGTCACTGTTCATGAGCAGAGATCTTAAAATGGCAATGTTGAAAATTTGGTGAACAAATTCCTAAAAATAACTGTTTTATGAGCATGCGTTGTGCAGTTCCTACGCATGCTCATAAGTTTGCGAATTTTCAATATTTTCACTCCAGATTTTCAACATTGCCATTTTACCACACCTCCTTATGAGCAGTACAGCTGTCATTTTTCACATCCTGCCCAAAACGTGTTTCCGCCCATGTAGTGCACAATGGCGCAGTCGGTGTGCAAAATCAATGTATGGCACACAGTAAGACAATCACAGTGACACTGTTCATTAGCAGAGGTTTTAAAATGCCAATGTTGACAATTCGGTGAAAAAATTTCTAACAATGACTGTTTTACGAGAGTGCACTGCACAGTTCCCACGCACGCTTGTAGGTTTGCGAATTTTCAATATTTCCACTCCAGATTTTCAACATTGCCATTTTACCACACTTCCTTACGAAGCAGTACAGCTGTCATTTTTCACATCCTGCCCAAAACGTGTTTCCGCCTATGTAGTGTACAATGGGGGTAACAAAAAGGTCATGCTGAAAATTTATTGTGCAAATACCAGCAATCGTACAGGGCATTAGGGTAAAGCACCATACGTGCCAAACACCACTGCAAATACCTGCAAGCGAACGTTCGGCATTGACAAATGCTTGTTTGTTCTTGTGCATGTTTGCTAATGGCCTGATGGAATATATTTCCTAGCATTCTAATTCCCTTTTCATTTAAATGCAGACCATCATATCCAAAAAGTGCAAAATTATTGTCAAAAATCTCCTATGTCCTTAAACAGTTTATATTATTTTCAAGGCACATCTTTATTTTCTTATTTTTGGCTTTAGAGGCCAGGAGAACAGGTAGGATTTCTGACAGTATTATTTTTGCATTTTGATTTTTTTAAATCATTGCTGCCCTGGTCATATCTTTGACCACCTCCTCTACTCCAACTTTATTGATGTCATTTGCTCCTGCATATAAAATGACAGTATTAGGATTATCCACTGCCCTCAAGATACCTGGTAACATATAATTTATATCTTTAATTATTGCACCTCCGTAGCTACAGCTTGCCACATTTAGTTTGTTACCCTTTGTAGAATATCTATCAGTAAATCTAATCATTGAGTCACCTAGGACATAAATCTGTTCATTTGTGACGTTTGCATCTTCAGTTACATTGTTTAGTATGGTAGTTTGCATAATGTCTTCTCTCACACCGATGGAGACAGGTGCTTCTGACACATTAGTTATATTCTCAATAAGGTTTGTAGACCAATTTGTTTCCTGCGAAGTTATGGTGATAGGATTTATGCTAATTGGGTATTCAACCAAAGATGACATCAGTCTTGATGTACTAGTACTTGGGAGAGAGGTATGAGTTACATTATTGGGTACTCTCTCCTCCTACTAGAAATCTCTCTACCTATGCACTGCAGTATCCTACTAGCCTTTCCAGCTGCCTTTCTACACTCACCCGCTACATTGTCATCTTCAGAGATGATGACCTCGAGGTCCATTTCTTGCTTGGAGACAGTAAGTACCTCCTCAGTCCTATACACAGTTCCTAGTTTTTTCCTAGGTTTTTCTTCCACAGGTGAATGACCTTGCACTTTCTGGCATTAAAACCCAGTTGCCACCACTTAAAGCACCCTTCCAGCCTCCCCAGATCCCTATACATTCTCTCCACCCCCTCCTGCATGTCCACTCTGTTGTAGATTTAAACATCATCTGCAAAGATACATACCTTCCTTTCTGGTTCTCATGCAATATCACTTACGAAGACATTGAAGTGGACTGGTCCCAGCACTGATCTATGTGGCAGCCCACTAGTCTTTCCTTTTTCTCCCAAGTGTCTACCATTCACCACCTTCTACCTTTTCATTTTTCTTTCACAATTGTAAAATACTTCATTACAACTGGAAAACATAAATTACATTGTGATTACTATATTCACATTACTTCAAATTCCTTGCCTTTAAAATTCTTCCTTCAGATATGCAGATAGCCTACTATGAAGCTGTACAAACTCTTTGAAATTAATACAGGGGCTAGTCAGCCTAGCTATATCTTCACCTAAATCTGATGCTTCACCTACAAAGTACAGAATATTTATAAATATAATGCCACTGTAACTGAAATGCATCGCACATATTCGGGAGGATTAATTTTAATTAAATGGTGGCAAGACAAAGGAAAACAAAACTATTTTACCAGATGAACATAAGGGAAATCAAGTCATATATCGAATGTAGAAGGCAAACTGGCATATACTGTACCAAGAATGTTACAGCAATAATAATTTTTACATTGTTGGAGAACCATGTAAATTGTGATCACTGAGATCCAATGCATTTTCATTAAATAGTTTCTTCAGTGAGATATTTCAGAACATAAAATATACCACAGGATCAATAATAAATAACACAAGATTATGACATTAGGGGTTAGATATTCAGTGGGACATGCAAGCATGGTGCAAATGCTTGTGCTGTGCTTGCCTCTGACCCAGTAGCTGCTATATTCAGTAGGATAGAGGACTGGGTTTATCTGATTGCTTATCACTCCATGTCAGTGCTGTACTGAGTAAAACTGCACAGTTCTGACATAAATCTGAGCTGTATGTAGCCCACAGGGAATAGCACTCCCTGCAACAAATAGCATTGGGAACCTGTGGGCTATGTTCAGCCACTACAGGAAAATTAGCCCATTAGGTATACAAGGCACTAAGGAGCCATTTGCATGCCCATTATCAGCTCATTTGCATGGTGCACACTAGCCTGGTAGTGCCCATCTTGATGGAATCTTGACACATTCCCTGATGTCTGGTAGCATCCTCCACAGACCTAGCATTTGTGCCATGTACTGTCTGTAATCCCTGTTGTCTACTAGCACCCCTCACCCTGAGCACCTGTACCATGTACTTTCCATAATCCTTGGTGTCTAGTGGCAGTTCTAACCCCCCAGCACCAGTAGTCTGTACATATCCCTGGTATCTAGTGACATCCCCACCCCTGAGTACCCATACCTTGTACAGTCAAACCTGCTTAAATGCATTGGTTCACTCAAGGAGCCAATTTTGTGTTTAAACAGGTTATTCCTTTATGCGATCTTGCACTTTGCATCAATTTTTATCTTTTTAGATTGACATCTCATGTCACTGAAGTATAGGCACATAGCATCCCATGATAATATGATGACTATTTTATAAAAATGTGTTACAGTATTTATGAGAGCTGCACAGTATTACAGTATTTATTTGTTTTTTTACTGAAGTAGGGTTTCTGTGCACGGTGTGTTCTTAAGTAGTGCTTCTGGTGGCTTGTCAGTATATTTATGCAGAACTGTTAAACTGTTAAAATAGGCATGGCTTGTAACCTTTATTAGTTGCCTTTTTGATGATTTAAAAGAATTTAAAACTTTAGTGAGCACCTGTTGTTTCTTTACTTATCACTCAGGACAGTGAAGTGGTCTATAAGCTTTGATCGCCACTGCCTTTCCTTACTTGCCCTTGAGCACATGTTCTGTAGATCATAAAAAGCTTGGCAATCATCTTCTGAACAGGCATTCTGTTCTATGTAGCGATGGAACACCATCAGGCAGTTGTTTATTTCCTTTCCTGTTGGTGCAGGCAATGGTTGATCCTCCTCTCCGTTCTCTTCCTCATCACCATCGGGCATTCCATCCCCCACCCCCTAACAGCACCAGCAGCAATTTTTCAGGTTGTCATCTGATGAGATGAATTGGTCAAATAATGACTGGGCTATATTTTCTGGGGCAGTTACTGTGCCATCAAGGTCTTTGAATTCAGCCTTGGGCTCAGCTGTATCGTGAAGGAAGCCTGCTTTTTTTTTAAAGCAGTTTTGGATGGTTGACTGTTTTACATCAGACCAAGCTTGACTGAGAAAGTGAATGGTATCCAGGATTGTTAATTTCCTAGCAGGGTCAGTTGCAGTAATGGCTTCTCTATCATCAAATGCTGCTAGGACTGTGGAAAGCATTCGCTTTCTATACAGGCATTTTATGTTCCTGATTATCCCTTGATCCATGGGCTGGATCAGGGAAGTGGTGTTGGGGGGGGGGTAAGAAGATGATTTTAACATGCGATAACTCTATCTGAGGATGCACTTGCAGTTGTTGATAAACAGTAGGGTATGTTTTCTCCTCCTGTGCATATCTTTGTTAAGATCTTTAGCCCAGTCAGAGAAAAGTTGGGTGGTCATCCACGCATTAGCGTTAGCACTGTAAGTTACAGGTGGCCTCTGCACATTCACCCTCTTGAAACATCTTGGATTATGACTTTTTCTTATCACAAGGAGCTTACTTTTATGAGAGCTATCCATATTCAAGCATATCAGAACTGTAATCCTGTCATTAGCTTTCCTACATCCTGCAATGCATCAGGATTTGAAGGTTAGGGTGCCATTGCATGTTGCCTGATAAAATATGCTGGTTTCATCGGCATTATAGACACAGTCAGGACTCAGGGTAATCAGCTAGCAGGGAAGGTAACACCAACTATATCCAATGTTCAGCAGAAGCATTGTCTGCATCCTTTTTTCCCCTGTGGGCCTTCTTGAAAACAATATTGTGCCAAATTTAAAATCGGCAGAGCCAGCTATTGCAGGGTTCAAAGTCTGGCTTGCCCATAGCACAAGCCAGTTTCTGAGCCTTTTCATGCATCAGTGGCCAATAAACTGGCATGTCAAACCCACGTGCATGCACAAATCAATGGAGCAGGGCATCTTCTACTGCACTGTCCTTCCCCACCCTTTTCATTTTTCTCTCTGTGTTACCATTGTTGTTAAGCTCCTGCATACTTTTAGTTTAGTTTTTAATAATGCAGCATATGTGGCTATGAGATACAGCTAGCTTATGTGCTACCTCAGATTGAGAAGAGCCCAGACTTTCCAGCAGTCTGAAAGCCTGCACCTTGTCCACATCAGAAAGTTCATTTCATTCCTTGGGAGCTGCGTCCATGTTTGCCTCTGGTGACACTGTAATGCTGCCAGCAGGATGAGGTGAGTATGAAGTGAGAAACGGCCAGATTGATCTGCCTGTTCTGTAGATCAAGGGGTCATTTATTTTCAAGAGGTGTTAATTACTTAGATTAGCTACGGACAAGGGTAAGTGCTGTCAACAATTCATTCATTACGGAGGTGCGAGCAGTTAAAGAGAGGAGCTAATTGGCTTGCTAGTAGGAATGTAGAGATGCTCAGGATAGAGAACATTAGTCTAATAGGTGGGAAGCTTTAATGCTTTAATCCAATCACATTATAATGGTAAACATAAGGAACAAATCAGGTAATAGGTTTTCTATGTGTTTAAATTGGATATTCGTTTAAGCAATATTCTATTAAGTGGGCTCGACTGAACGTATATTTGGTGTCTAGTGAAACCTACTAAGCAGCCGTACAATGCATGTATCCTTGGCTTCTGGTGGCTGCCCCAACCCCCAGCAGCCAGGCATGTATGTATCCCTGGTTTCTAGTGGTATCCCCCCCACCCTTGGAGCACCCATACCACATACTGCCCACAATCCCTAATGTCTAGTGGCACCCCTGAGAACAAGTACCATGTACTGTCCTCAATCCCTGGTGTCTCCTGGCACCCCTGAGTACCTGTGCCATGTCTCCCCGATGTCTAGTGGCAGCACCCCAGCACCTGTACCATGGACATCTGTTGTGGCTAGTGGTGGCCCCCAACCCCTGAGCACCCATTCCACGTACTCTTCATAATCCTTGGTGCCTAGTGGTGCCTATGTCACCCACAATAGGGTGAAAATAATTTCAGAGAGCGAAAAAGCCATGCAAGCAACAGCCTCCCCCCTCAAAAAATATCAGTGTGTCAAGGTATTCAGCAGGGAGAGAGAGAGAGAGAGAGAGAGAGAAAGAGACCAAAAACACCAGCCATAAATTACGTATTCCCACAAGTAAGAGAGAGCAAAGAGACATCAGTTGACCTCTACCGGCCCCTCAGGAATTGGTCTCCATCACTATATGTGATACATGGCTCTCTGCCCCCCTTCCCCACAGAATACGTATAACAACTGCACTGTCCCAGAACTGTAGGGAAATGGAGACATACCAGCAGGGGAGCAGTAGTGAATGCAGGTCACACAACATCCAGTCACAGCTGACACATGCACCATACATCCACACATGCACCAGACACACTTACCCATCAGCACATCCACATTTGTACACACTCTAAACACCCGCTTGCCCACATTTGCTTTTGCACTCATGCATTCTGCTCACATCACCCCGCACTTGTTCCTCTACTCTGTTGTTGGGATACCATGGCATCCCTGAGAACTCTTACCAAGTGTGTATCCCTGGTGGCTAGTGGCACCTCTCAATCCCCTCCACCCATACCATGTAGGTACCCTAGTGTCTAATAGAACTCTCTAACCAGACATATCATGTATATATCCCTGGTTTCTAGTAGCAGCACCAACCCCCAGCACCCATACCATGTATGTATCCCTGGTGTCTACTGGTACCCCCACCCCTAGAGCATCCATACTATGTACTGTCCATAATCTATAATGTCTTGTGGCACCCCACCCCTGGAGCACCTGTAGCACATACTATCCATAATCCCTGGTGTCTAGTAGCACCCTCACCCCTGAGCACCCATAGCATGTACATATCCCTGGTGTCTAGTGGCAGCCTCCATCTTCAGAGCACCTGTACTATGTACTGTCCATAACCTTTGGTGTCTAGTGGCACCCCACCCCCTGAGAACCCTTACCATGCATATATCCCTGGCATCTACTGGCACATCTCACTCTCCAATGCCAATACCATGTAGGTATCCCTGGTATCTAGTGACAGACCCCACCCTCCAGTACCCATACCATGTGTATATACCTGGTGTCTAGAAATGACCCCCTCCCCCTGAGCACTCGTACCATGTACTGTCTGAAATCCTTGATGTCTAGTGGCACTTCTCCCCCTGAAACCTCTTACCATGTATGTATGCCTGGTGTCTAGTGGAACCCTTCACTCCCCAGCACCCATACCATGTATCCATCCCTAGCGTCTAGTTGTACCCCACACCCCCATCACCCCTGTACAATGATACAGAACACCCTGGTGTCCAGTGGTTTCCCCCACCCCATCAAATGTTCAGTGATATAAGTACAGACTAGCACCGGTGGTCCAGCATCCATTCACCCCCCTCACAAAACACCACCCATCATACTCCCCTCTTACAAGGGTGCCTGAGACTGTCTAGGGAATCTTGATATGGTGACTGGCACAGCCCTACTCTCACCACCTTGATTTGCAACCAGATGAGCTGTTAGTGGTGAGTGTACCGTATTTATACATTATTTAAACTGTACATGCACCACTGACAGCGTATGTGGTGGCTTGCCAAGGAAATAAGAGGACAGCTGTGCTTGTCACTGTATCAGGATTCTCTGGACCACCTCAGACATTCTGGTAAGAGGGTGAAGTGTGATGGGTGATGTTCTGTAAGCAAATGGGGTAAGGGACTGCAGGACCACCAATTCTTGCCTGTACTTATGTCAACAGGCATTTGGGGGGAGCAGGGGGGAACCACTGAACACCAGAGTGTTCTGTATCATTTTACAAGGGCAACCTGGGATGGGAGAGGCACCAGTAGACACCAGGGATATGTACATGGTACAGGTGCTGTGGGGGTGAGAGTTGGAACTAGACACCAGGGATATGTACATGGTATGGGTACTTGGGGCTGGGTAGGTGCCACTAGACACTAGGCATACATACATGGTAAAGGCACTTGGGGTGTGTTGCCACTAGACCGCAGGGATTATGGACTGGACATGGTATGGGTGCTAGAGAGGTGTAAAGTTAGCGAAATTCACTCTGTGATCTAATTCACAGATTTTATGGATTTTGAGGAGCAATTTAGCAAAGTAAGAAGTATTCCACCTGAAACATGAAATTTCTCCCTCAAATTTCACGCTTCACCTGCAAATTTAGCACTTCTTGGTATGAAGTGACAAATTTCACCAAACATTTTGTGCAAATGGCACAAATCAAAATTTTAATGGTCAGCCAGAACTCTGTGATTTCCACAAAGTATGAATTTTTGGCACTTCATGCGAAATTCATGGGCGAAGTTTAACTTTGCAACATCTCTAATGGGTGCTCAGGGTGTTGGGGCTGCCACTACACACCAGGGATACGTGCTGGGGGATGGGGGATGTCAGTAGATACCAGTGATATTTACATGGTATGGGTGCTGGGGGGTTGGGGTTGCCACTAGACACCAGGGATTATGAACAGTAAGTGACATGGGTGCTCATGAGATGGGGGCTGCCACTAGATACCTGGGATATATACATGGTACATATGCTCAGAGATGTAGGGGTGCCACTAGACACCAGGAACTGCATGCTAAAAGGTTTGATGGGTGAGCGGGGGCAGGTGGCTTCAGCACAGCTGCTCTGCCATTGGTGGAGTGGGAGCACTCACCGGGGTATGGGGAGAATGTCTGCAGTAAATAGCCCATTTAGTTGTCAGTGAAATGTTGAACACCCACAGATGTCTAATTCTGGGGGACTTTAATGTTTGGGCTGATGATGAATCATCTAGGCTTGGTTACAACTTCCTTCAGACTATATCATCACTCGGCCTGTTGCAGGAAGTTTTCTTCGTGACCCATCAGGGTGGCCACATGTTGGACATGGTCTTCTCACTGGGGCTTGAGATTAAGAACCTCAAGACTGATCGGGTTGCTTGGTCTGATCTTTGCACTGTGGAATTCACATTCAGGGAAATCCCTGAAAAGTCCTCCCCCTACTGAGTTGGTAAGCTACCGCTCTTTGATGGGTGTGACCCCAAGGGTCTTCTGGCAGTGGCTGATCTATCTAGTGTGGGCATCGCATGCAGGGGGTACGTGCACTGCAGTCACTGCCTACAATAAGGTGAAGCCTGATGCACTCGAATCCCTCGCACTGGTCTATGTGTGACCCAAATCCTCTCACTTGAGGTCTCCATGGTTTGATCGGGAGCTCAAGGCGATGAAGATCTTGGGTCAGAGCTTGGCATGCTGCTGGTGGGGGATCTGCCTAGAGGCGGACAAGCTGGCCCTGTGTGCTCACTATGTGGTGAGTACCAGGGGGCAATCAACCATAAGAAGGCACAGTTCCTTTCCAGGGAAATTGCTGCTAGGAGGAATCTACCAACTGTGCTTTTTTGGACTGTGGATAGGCTGCTAAACCTAGCCTGTCTGCAGCTGAAAAAAGCTTCTTTGAATGCTTTATGCAAAGAGTTTGATCAGTTCTTTTCAGACAGAGTATCTTCCATCAGGCATGGAATTCCACTAGTGAGCCAATATTCAGCTGACAGTGATCTCCTCGGATGCCCAGACAGCACTTTGCCTAGTTGGGGCAAGTTTAGACCAATGGAGGTGGCTGAGGCCAATGGGGTTTATTCCAGGCTGAGGCACACATATTGTGAACGGGACCCTTTGCCGATGTGTTTCTTGAAGGGATGTGTTGACTCCATTGGCCCAGTGTTTGCCTTGATTGTCTGGTGATCATTGTTTCATGGGGTCTTTCCCGATGCCTTGAAGGAGGTGTTGGTGAGACCCCGTCTGAAAAAGCCATCTTTGGACCCTGATGTCAAGGCAAATTACCATCCAATCTCCAACCTTTCATTTTTGGCTAAGGTTGTTGAGAAGACTGTGGTGCTTCAGCTTGAAGAGCACCTCATGGCCTTTGACCTATATCAGCCTCTCCAGTCAGGGTTTCGTGAGAGGCCCAGTGTAGAAACTGCATTAGTTCAGGTGCACAATAACCTTCTCAAGGTGAGAGATCGAGAGGAGAGGACAATTCTCATTCTCCTCAATTTCTCCTCAGCATTTGACATGGTGGGCCACTGTGTGTTGCTTGACCACCTGAATCCTTTCTCACAAACAGGAGGCAAAAGGTAGTGATGGGGAATTTCTCCTCCTCCTCCTCCCCCCCAGTCTCCTGTCTTGTGGAGTACCTCAGGGTTTGGTCTTGTCGCCAATGTTGTTTGCCGTGTACATGATGCCTCTTGGAGGGCTCATTAGGAAACATGGCTTGTGTTTTCATTGTTATGCCAATGATACCCAGCTGTATCTTTTCTTTTCACCTGGGACATCCAAGAAAGTGGATGTGCTCAACAGCTGCCTTGCTGAAATCAATGACTGGATGTCCTTCAGCTGGTTGTGACTGAACCCCTATAAGATGGATGTACTGGTAGTGGAGTCAAACAGAGGGCATGATGGTGTTGAGAGCAGAGACAGGACTTGTCCTGGGTTCTGTGCCTTTGAAGGCCTCCTCCAGGGGGAGTTCCCTGGGTGTTATTCTGGGAAGCGGCCTGACACTTGAGAATCAGGCGTTGGCTGTGGTCCATACTAATTTTTACTATCTGAGGAATATCACCAGGATTAAGCCCCTGGTTCTACCCCTGGACCTCCTTACCTTAGTGCATGCCTTTGTGACATCGAGGCTTGATTACTATAATGCACTCTACCTCAGGGTCTTGGGAGGTATCCTTCACCAGCTTCAGCTGGTGCAGAACACAGCTAGTTTTTGATGGGGCAGACAAAGTATTGCCACATTACCCCAGTGTTGTGTGAACTGCACTGGCTGCCAGTTAGATGGAGGATCATCTTTAAGGTGGGCTTGCTCACCTCTAAGGCCCTACATGGTCTGAGTCCTGGTTACATGGCGTACCTTCTTACACCTGCTACCTCAGTCCTCTCCCTCCATTTCTCCTCTAGGGGTCTCCTTGTGATTCCCAGGATGAGGCTAAAAACTGTAGGTGACAGAGTTTTCTGCATCACAGGCCCCGTCCTGTGGAATTCACTATGTCCATCTATAAGGGAAGTCCCTTCGTTGAAGGTATTCAAGGCACACCCCAATGCCTTCCTGTTTGTGCAGGTTTTTCCTGACCAAATTTTGTAAATATTATCCTGTTCTGACCTGCTATATTGCCTGTTTCCATGATTTTGCTTTACTAATTTGTTATTCATTTTTATTTAATAGATTGAGAGCTTTTGGATAATGTTTTATTTATTGTAGTCTGTTTTATGCTAATCTTCTGTATGGCGCCCAGAGCCTCTGGGATTGGGCATCTTTTAAATAAAATTTGCCTTGTCTTGCCTTGCCTAGCACTGGCTTAGTGCTCAGTTAAGTTATGGTTTTCTGTGGTAGTGAATAGTCCCTGTTTAGGGGCCATTTACCACCATCACAAATTTTTGAACATGCCACTGTACCTCTATGCAGGACGGATCCCCTTATTTGCACGGGGACAGTGTTATCAGGCCCTAAGTTTGCAGTTCCAAAGTTTGTATAAGGTATTAGAATTATAAATTGTTCTGTACTATATCACTTTTGCTGGTTGAAGTTGGGTGGTTTGAGAAAGGAGGCCACAAAGAATCATATGCCACCATTGTTGCTATCACTTTGCACTACAAACTTACATCAAATGATCACTGTGTTAGAACTGCTTGCATGACCAACAGACTTTTGAGGTAAATAAAACACACTTTTGTTAATCGCACTGAACAATGCCTTATTCCATTGTATAGGGCATACATTAGACCGTATCTAGACTATGGCTCCCCTTTCTGGAATCCAAACCAAAAAAAAGACATAGCAATTCTTGAACAGGTTCAAAGGAGAGTAACTAGAATGATTCCAAGATTAACAAACTTGGATTATCAGAACAGATCAAAAGCTACTGGTCTCTTCTCTCTTCAAACTAGAAGATTAAGAGGTGATATGCTTATGGTTTTTAATTTAATAAATTCACCAGATCTAATGGAAAAATGTGATCTAACACTCTCCAAAAGGAGACATGTTCTGAGACTGCATGATAAACTGCTTAAAGTAAAAACTTATAAAACCAGCAAAAGGGGAAACTTTTTTCCAATAAGAGCATCCCTTGTATGGAACACCTTGCCACAAGAATTGGTAGAGGCAACTAGTGCCACTGTCTTTAAAAACAAATTAGATGTTTGGTTGAGGGATAATAGATAAATAATGTCCTACAAAGTGTGGGGAACAGTCTTGATGGGCTCTGGCCTTCTTCTGTTCTTTCATACCAGGTAAAGTAATACATGTTTAAAAACAGATGAATTCTAAATTGGTAAATGAATATAAAGTTAAACACATAGCATTATTATTGTAATGTAATTTGTGTATATCTAAACAATTACAATAGTTTAGTAAAATACCAACACATTTGAAAACTTCTAAAGTACCGCTGGTGATGAGTATAACTTTGTTAAGTTATAAACCGCGTAGCAGAGGTAAAGCAACAGTGCAATGAACAATGCATTGTTTATGTAAGATGTGATGAATAATATACAAACCTTTGATCGTTATCATGGTTTTAATGCAGTTCTTTACTGTTTCTGTCTACCATTATACCAACAAATATAAACAACACACCATTGTTTGTGAGAAATACTGACAAACGTACATAATACATTTTAAGTACGTGTTTGTCCTAACATTTGACTTCATGATACAGCATGTACAGCTGCATGACCGCTTTCTGCAGTTAGTGTTATCCAGCACAGAAAATTAATAAATGCTAATACTTTCTTAACTGGACACTGGTTTAAGTAATGCATTATGGTGAGACTTGCATAGGTGTTTCGCTTAAGCTTCCTATTGATCAACAACACAAAGTATTTCTAGTAGTGTGTGGAAATTGTCAATACTTTTTATCGTGACATAATGTGTAAACTATTAATGTTTATTAAATATTCATCACCTGAAGTAGGAAAACTTTCAGGATCATTGTTTTCACAGTCACTTTCAAACAATTATTTGCAGGTGGAATCTCCCAGTGTGCATAGAATGGGCAATATTTGTGATCTTTCGATTTGAATGACAGGATATATGCTCTTCCCATACCTTTTTCAAGAAGGCGCTACATAATCATCTCACCACTTCCAGCTTATGCTCCTGTTTCAAATCACCTTAACCTGCTTATCTCTTCCTAACCTTCACTCCCCTGGACAGTTCTGATCGCCCCACTTATTGATCTGTACTTGCTTCTTACCTGCTCTTACCACCACTTCTCCAATTGATTCTTCATTCCTATCGTGTCCCAATCTCTACCCTATCCCACTCCCTTCTCTAGCCTCCCTACTTCCCTCCATGCCCTATATTTTCTACTTCATCTATCCTGTATTGACTATTATATAGATTATAGTCATCATTCTATTATCCTCTCCTATTTTCTGCAATATACTCCTAGTTTTGATTTAGTGTATAGCTACTAGTATTTTTGCTGTACTTTCACACTGTTATGTATTTTACCTTGTTTTGTTATTGTTCACCTGCTGACATTGTTCATATGCTCTGCTATTGTCTACTATGTATTGTAAATTGTTTCCTGTTGTTGCTCTGTACCCTCCCGGTTCGTACCTGAAAATAGTCATTGCTATGGCTAGTGTACTTACCCGGTAAACAAAAACTAAATAAATATTATATTCAGCATTTGCATTATACCAACCACAATGTTCACTGTTGCACCTTGGGTTTCCACCATTTCTCTGATGTTCAAATCTCCCATTACACCTGGATGTGGATAAAACAGTTAATTATCACATCAGTTGAAATATAGTATCTTTTTCACATAATAGGTTTATAGTATGGGCAAGGTTTTTCCACCACCTCTTCAACACTGGAATATGTAATTGTACCTGGAAATGGAGCAAAATGGTTATGATGATATCACATGTCAAATGCACACTGTATGATAAATATGAAATTCAGTTTGTATTGTTCACCAGCTGTCATGTTCATTGTCTGGACAATGTGTTTCCACCACTTTGTCGATGATTAAATCTTCCACTGTATGTGAAATGGACTGTAATGTTTGTTAAGGCATTACTTGAATACAGTATATTAAATGCAAGATTCTGCTCATTCACTTACTTGAATACACATCAGGTTCAGTGTTTGTGCTATGTGTTTTCACCACATGTTTAAATCAGTGGTGAAATCTTCTGGTTTTCCTACACAGTTAACAAACTCTAGCCAGAGCTGATATGGCTGTGGTGAGCTGCCAAATGACCTAAGTTACATGAGTGCGTAGAAAATTTTGAATGACTGGATGTAACTTGGCCATTTTTATGTTGGCGCTCATGCGCAGCCAACATCTTGTGGCAGTGGGGATTTGGAGGCGAGGTCACTGTTCAACAAATGCAGGGCACGCACCAGCCTGCATGCTGGCGCCACACCATGCATACATAATGGTGTGAGCACATCTAAGAAAAGGTCCACTACAATCCGAGCAAAGCTCATCAGATGCAGCGGTCTTTTCTTGCTATGCTCGACACCATTATGTGCATAGTCAGAGAGCGGGTGGCCGCCTAACATCTGCCGACTTCGCGGGTGCCCAATTCCCCTGGGTTAACCCCCCCCTGTCTTTGTGTGCCGATGGGGACCCTCCCCGCCCGGCATAAACCCCCACAAATTGTTGAGATGCCGGGGTGCCCAATCCCCTCGGCTTCCGGTATCTTTGTGTGCTGACGGGGGCCCTCCCTGTTGGCATAAACCCCCAATTGTTGAATGCCAAGGGGTGCCCAATCCCCTGAGCTCGCACCCCCACTTTCTTTCTGTGCTGACGGGGGTGCCAAATCCCCATCGGCATTACTTCCTCCTCCCCCTCATGTTGTGTGCCGGCAGGGTACAATCACCTGCCAGCTACTGACACCCCCCAAAACAGTTAGGTGGCATGCTGGAAACCCACCCCAGTGTGCCAAATGCCCTGCAAAGGAAACTGTCCCTAGCGTTTTTTCTGGGTTTTTACCTGTAAACGAAAATGGTCCTCGTAGTCTCGAGATGCCCTCCCAGCTGCACCCACCCACTGCGCACTCCTGCCTCCCTCACCCTCACTCCCATACTTACCTCTTGAGTCCATCTCACGATCTTCTGTTGACCGGAAACACGCCTGCACTCTTCAAAGCCAACCGCAAACTGAGGAAATGCCAGTAAGCTGTATAATGGAATGAATAGGGTTTTCAACTTTAATGCATATCTCAGGCATTTTTGGGAATTTTGACCCCAAATTTTCAACATGGGGTTTTGGGACCCTTTCTCATGAATTCTTGCACTGTCATGTCGTTATTCAGTCCCAAAGGTGATTTCGCAGTCACTGCACAGAATCACCTTTGGGACTGAGTAACAGATGACAGTGCCATATTCATGAGAGGGCTCTCAAAAACCTATGTTGCAATTTAGTGGGAAAATCAAAAAAAATGACTGTTTTCTGTCTTAACAACTGTGCAATACACGCTTGTAAGTTAAGCGTGATCGCACTATTTTCATGCCAGATTCTCAACATTGGCATTTTACCACACCTTCTTGTGAGCTGTACAGCTGTCATTTTTCACATCCTGCCCGAAATGTGTTTTCACACTTCCAGCGCAGAATAGTGCAGTCACTGTGCAAAATCAGTGTTTGGGACACATTACAAAAATGACAGTGATACTGTTCATGAGCAGAGGTCCTAAAATGCCTGTGTTGAATATTTGGTGACAATACTCCATAAAATGACTGTTTTATGAGGTGCATAGCAACTGCGCAACGCACGCTTGTAACTTAGCGCATTCGCAATATTTTCATGCCAGATTCTCAACATTGGCATTTTACCACACCTTCTTGTGAGCTGTACAACTGTCATTTTTCACATCCTTGCCAAAATGTGTTTTCACACTTTCGGTGCACAATTATGTGTTCGCGACACATTACGAAAATGACAGTGACACCGTTCATAAGCAGAGGTCCTAAAATGCCTGTGTTGAAAACTGGTGACAATGCTCCATAAAATGTCTGTGTTACAAGCGTGCATTGTGCAGTTTGCACGCACGCTCATACGTTTGCAACTTCTAATATTCTCACTCCAAGTTTTCTACAGTGCCATTGTTCTGCACCTCCTAGTAAACAGCCGAGGAGCAGCAGCAGCTGAGCTATTCAAGCTCCGACGGGCGCAGAGGTAATTAAACTACCTCCTGCAGTGCACCCTTGGGAGGGGTGTTAGCCCATCGACACGCTGTGTGCGTCAACTGCCCCACTTGCCCACCCTGGGTTGGCTCTACTTATATAGTCTCTTACCTATGACATCACATCCTGTTCCTTATTTTACTAAGTCCCCACTTTCCC
Organism: Neoceratodus forsteri; assembly: GCA_016271365.2. Taxonomy (NCBI): domain Eukaryota; kingdom Metazoa; phylum Chordata; order Ceratodontiformes; family Ceratodontidae; genus Neoceratodus; species Neoceratodus forsteri. The sequence continues at coordinate 21,510,431 of JADMNL010000035.1, read as the reverse complement.
ATTAGCAGCTTATACCAGCCTGCCACCAGAGGGACCCCTGACTACCCACATCAGTTTCACTATCTGAACTTCCCTCCTTCTACTTCCTGGAACCCCTCTACCCACACGCAGTACTTCTCTCCCCTTACTCCCACTCCTGTCTCTGAACTCTCCACATTCCTATGCCCAGACTTCAAGCTAGCCTGGCACACTGATCTGACCCAACTGTCAGACCATACCCTAGCCTGACGCTAACCTTCAGTGACCACTAGGAGTCGCTATTTCCACCCTGGTTTTGGCCCAGTACCAGCCAGTTTTGAGCCACCTGGATAGTGGAACCTGCCCAGGTCCTTTTTCCTCTTGCCCCACTAGGGGTTAGAACCTTGTACCCTGTCTACCAGAGTCCGTGACCCTACCACTAATCCAAAGTGGTATCCACGCTTTCCTGGGGGCAGACAAGATACTTGTAGCCTTCCTGCCCTGCTGCTTACATAGACATTATGTTTGTGCCCCTTCTCCTCAAATGTCTCCCCCTCGTTCTCCTGCTAGTACACATATCTCATCAGCCAATCATATTCACAGGCCCACTCATCCCAGCACCCACAACTCTCCCTGACCTAGTCCAATCACACCCTACACTGACCATGGACCCTGGCCCATGGCACCCACCCCCTATTCACCCCCCCCGCTGTCTACCCTGACTCTCCATGGTTGGAATTCGTCCATGCCCTCCCAAACCTTCAAACCCTGCCCATTCCTTTCACCACCATGGCCACCTCCCCTTCCCAGCTTACACCAAAGAAGTTGACTTGCTGCCACGCCCAGACCAGAGCCTTGGTCCTCCTGCTTCTACTTTCTGGCAACATACATCCCAACCCAGGCCCAGCCCCCTCCCACCCATCAACTTGGCCCACTGGCCTTAAAATAGCCTCTATGAACATATGCAGCCTGCTGAAAAAATTTGACGCCCTCCAGTGCTGGGCCATGGCACACCAACCAGACATCATAGCCCTGGTAGAAACCTGGCTGTCCAAATCCACCCTGACTCATTTGTCTCCCTCCCTGGCTATACCCTATACCAGGAGGACCAAGTAGGCAAACAAGGGGGAGATTGTGCAATCTACACTAGGGACACAATTACTGGTCAAGCACTCCCTACCTCTGCCCTTGTAAATGAGGCCCAGGCCCTCACCCTCAAGCTCACCCCTGACCCCTCTAGGGGCCCTCTCTATTTCACCACTACCTACATTCCCCCAAAAAACCAGAATCCAGCTCTGTTATCACTAACTGACTATCTGACCACCCTTCACCATACGGCAGAGCAAATCCTAGTTGGTGACCTTAATATAAACTGGCTCAGCACCTCCTCTTCCTCAATCTGGGACACTTTTGCCGCCCAAGATCTGACGCAACTCGTCACCCAACCCACTAAAATAAACCCCAAAACAGGAACCAGCACCCTACTGGATGTACTCATCACCAATCGACCCAAAAAAATCCAAAACATCCAGGTCCTAGCGGACTCCCTAAGTGACCACTCCCCTATCCTATTTCTTTGGACAGCCCCCAATCCCAAACCCAAAGCACAGACCACCCTCCGAAGGTGCCTCCGCCCTGGTGGGCTGAAAAAACTTAGGCAGTTTCTCACCCATATAAACTGGTCCCCCATTCAACATGCACCCGACATTGACACTGCCCTCGCTTTCTTCTCCCAAACGTTCAACAATGCCTGTGATCTCTTTGCACCCTTCACAAAAATCCGATCCAAAAAACAGAATGCACCCTGGGTCAGCCCTGCCCTCCTACAATTGCTTAGAAATCGGGATAACCTCTGGCACCGTGCCACTGAAACAGGCCGGCTGGCTGACAGACAAGCCTACAATGCAGCCCGGAATAAGTGCTCTTGGGTGGTCCGTAAAGCCAAGGCTAACCATTACCAGGCCACCCTCACCTCTTCCTGGGGCTCGGCCCACAAGTTCTGGGATAATATTAAACAGTTAAATGGTAAGTCATGGTCCCCTCCCCATCTCAGCTCTCTAGTGATGGTACTACCTCCACCGATCCTGCCTTCATAGCTAACTGCCTCAACACCGCTTTCACCGACCTTATCTCAGTCCTCCCCAGTAATTTCTTTGAACCTTCCCCAAACCAACCCCCCCGTCCGCCACCACCCCAGCTTCCATCTGCGCAAGGTATCTGCTTGGGAGGCCAGACCCATCCTTATCAAAGCTTTAAATGGCAACAATCCCGGCAGCGACTCACTGGATCCCAGTATCTTCAGGTTGGTGCTAGATGAAGTCCTTGCTCCACTCACCTGCCTACTAAACCGATTGCTCTGCCTGGGACAATTTCCTACTGCCTGGAAAACAGCCATAGTCATGCCCATTCATAAAGGTGGTGACAGGTCTTCAACCAACAACTAACGACCAATCTCCATCCTCCCCCCCCCCAAAAGCCTTGGAAAAAGTCGTGGCCATTCAAATCACTGAGTATCTATCCAAGCATGACATCTTATGCCCTGAGCAGCATGGCTTCCGTGCTGGCCACAGTACCAGCACTGCGCTAATTGAATTCTCCAATTTCCTTCACTCCTCCCTGGACACCAGCTCACTAGCTGGTGCAGTGTTCATCGACCTATCAAAGGCTTTCGACACTGTCTCCCACCCTCTTCTGCTGAACGCCCTCTGTCACACTGGTCTCGTGGCTGGCCCACTAGCATGGTGCTCAAGCTACCTAAACGCTAGGTCACAGTGTGTTAAAATCAATGGAACACTCTCTGATACCCGTCCCATACACTCAGGAGTTCCCGAAGGCTCCATCCTAGGCCCCCTCCTCTTCTCACTCTATCTGAACACCCTGCCCAGTGCTTGCTCTGGCAAAATGCTTCTGTATGCTGACGATGCTGTCATTTTTGCCACCCACCACAATCCCATCTCCCTTCAGGATTCCCTACAACAGTCCTTCAATGAGGCAGATGCCTGGTTTAAGGAGCACAGACTTATTGTTAATCTTAAAAAAACCAAAGCTATGCTTTTTGCCCACCCCCAAAACAAAGCTAGCAACCACCCACTCCATATTCTTCCTAGTACCAAACAGCCTCTGGAACAAGTCTGTTCCTACAAATACCTTGGGATTACCTTCAACTCAGCCCTCACATTCCACGACCACATTGATGCCCTTGCATCCGCCACCAACATACGGCTTGGCATCCTCTTCCGCCATCGAAACTGCCTCCCACCAAATGCTTTCCGGCTCGCTGTCACATCCTCAGTACTGTCCCTTGTAGACTATGGCTTACCAGTCTATGGTGCTGCTAACACGACTGCCCTCAAAAAAATTCACATAACCCTAAATAAGGCTTGCAGACTGATTACTGGCTCCCCCAGGCTCGCACACACCTGTCAACTGTATAACGATGCTAAACTCCTGACCCTAGATGAACGGCTTCGCTATCATACCTGCCTACTCACCAAAAAAAACCTACTCAGGCTCTCCCCACCAGGGGTGACTGCATCAATCCACCGGATCCCGCCCACTGTTGCTACATGGTCCTCCAACAAGACCGCCCTACTGGTCCCTAGGTCAAGAACCACTCACGGTCAGAGGTCTTTCTGGTACAGAGCCCCATTCTGGTTTAACTCTCTCCCTGCCACCATCTCCAATGCCACCTCAATCTCCAAATTCAAAACTATCCTTCGTAGCCAACTCCTCAACTCTCATAGCTGCTCCTGTCTCTAAATGAGGCCCTACCTCAACCTCTCCACTAGTGACAAAGCCCACCAGGCAGCTTCCCACCTAGCCCACCCTCCACCCTTACCCAGCACACCATTCCTAAGTATAACTTGGCCAGAGCCTGCTGTCTCATGCCAGTTGATTGCTCAACACGTGAAATCAATTGTGTAAGACCTATCTCAATTACCTGTACCCTGTAACTCAAATGTATGTTGTTTAACCACAGTGTGACGTGGCGCCTCTAACAAACGCCGATTTGAAGAAAACCTGTACTATCTAATCTAAAATGCTATGTATGTCTCAATGTGACAAGGTACCTTCAGAAACGAGCTTCTGGCTCAAAGGTTGTGAACTGATTCTCACAAATAAATAAATAAATAAATAAACAGTACAGCTGTCATTTTTCACATCCTGACCAAAATCTGTTTTCGCAGTTCCGGCGCAGAATAGCGTGATCACTGTGGAAAGTCCATGTTCAAGACACATGATGAAAATGACAGTGACACTGTTCATTAGCAGATGCCCTAAAATGCCTATGTTGAAAATTTGGGAACGAAAGTCAATAAAATGAGTGTTTTATGACCGTGCATTGCACAGTTTGCACGCACGCTCATGACTTTCTGAATTTGTAATACTTTCACTCCAGCTGTTCATCATTGGCATTTTTCCATACCTCCTTATGAACACTCCAGCTGCCTGAAATGTGTTTTCACACGTCCGGCACAGAATTGCATGGCCGCTGTGCGAAATCAGTTTTTGGGACAGTTTGAGGAAATGCCAGTGACACTGTTCATGAGCAGAGGTCCTAAAATGCCTATGTTGAACATTTGGTGCCGAAACTCCATACAATGACTGTGTTGCAAGCGTGCATTGCGCAGTTTCCACTCACCCTTGTAACTTCGTCAATCTGCAATATTTTTATGCCTCATTTTCACCACTGGCATTTGTGAATGTCTCCTTATTAACAGTCCAGCTGCCATTTTTCACAGCCTGCCCAAAATGTGTTTCTGCAGCTGTGGCACACAATGGCATGCTCTCTGTGCAAAATCACCTTTTGAGACACATTCACAAAATCACAGCACTATGCATCTCTAGCTACGCCACTCCCACTGCCAATGTCAGTGCGACAACATTCGGTATTGACAAATGCTTGTTTAGAGTTGTTTCTCCAAATTTTCAAAATGGCCTTTTTGGGATGCCACCTCATGAAGAGTGCCACTGTCATTTCATTCACTTGTCCTGAAAGGTGATTTCGAAGAGTGACCATGCCATTCTGTGCCACAGGTGTGAAAACATGTTGCAAATTGAACATGTAAAGACCTGTATCATTAAGATGTATCCCATCCTGTCTGTAAAAACCTGCCAATTCATGTGAAATGTCCCTATGCATAATGCTGATCCCTCCCCCTCCCTCCCCTCTCCTCCCTCCCATCCCATCCCTTTAAACAGCTTTGAAATCCTGTTATTCAGCTTCTTTCTAGCTTCTATTGCTCTGCTGTCCCTCACATACCGCCATACCCTTCTCGGAATCATTTCGGGCAATGCTAGTGCCTCTTCCAGCCACCATCCCTTAATTATCTCCACATCCTTTTTGATGTCTTTCCATAAATCAATCTATGGTTTCATTCCCAAATCAATCCACTCCAAATGTATAATCAGAAAGTCAGTTTTGGCAGTCTGGTTTTCAATTCCTCCAATAGCGGCAGAAATTGCACCCATCACATCATCCTTAAGCCTTTCAAGTGCACTTTGGTCATGGTCATGGTTTTGTCCATCCTCAGTTGTCTCCCCTCCCACCCTCCTCCGTATGATTGCTGCTTGCTTCTCAGCCCAGTAAATAAATGAAAGATCCATGATCCATACTCAGCTCTTTTTGTCAGTTTCTAAGGGAAGGAAACATACAACATGTGAATTCATTAGGTCTCTCACATATTTCTTTTAACAGTCAGATTTCTACCTGCCCACTCTCTTTATGTCTTCCTCTGACTGCCTCTTGGCAGCCTCTTCCAAAGCTGCCTCAATCTGAAATGAATGTAAAGAGAACCTTTCCAGAACCTTCCCCAAAACGTCATTCCCTTCTTCAAAATTGCCACCACCTGGAATGCGGATGCACATTCCCCATTCCCATGGATGAACAAGCTACCTCTGGCCATCCCTCCACTCTCCCCATACTCCCTCATGACCCTCACCCTGCATATCTCCCCATTTCTACCTTTTCCTATTTTTACCCACATTCCTTGGCTTGCTTCAACCATCTTTGATCTGCTTAGCCAGATCTCAATTTCCTCCTTACTCCACAGCATGTTGTCCCATCACAATCCCTCCATGGTATCTTGTTTATTCCATGCCACCACCACACTCACTCAAACAGACCCTATAAACATGACTAAAAAGAGAAGAATCTTGCTTCAAAATGTGTGTTACAAATAGTCCCCAAAACGACAACAAACCTGCCCAGCAGGGCCGCCGACACCAGATGTCTCCTATCTGGTGTTCTTCCTTTCAACCTCTGCCACCATAGCAACATTCTCGTGATGACTGGGGTCCTACATGTTTCACCCCACTCCTTTGGCTCAATTCTAACCCTATCCCAGCCAAATATATCCCCATAATTGAGTGTGACATCCCCTCGTTCCACTTTCTTACATAAACTTCACTAGTTGTTCCTACATTACAGGCTCACTTACCTCCAATCCCACCCTTGCTTGAAAGTCTTGGAGTAACTTCCAAGACTCCCTCATATGCCTTCAATGTCCTTGGTGCCCAGGAACTCCTGTATAGCAGCTGGTCTCTTCATATCCAATCCCCCATGTCTGAGGTGGAACCTCCATTTTCTTGTCTGCTGCCCTGGGTGCCAGATGCCTGAACCTGTCCAACTGAAGATGGAAAAGGCTGTCAGCCACCGAATTCCTGACTCTTTATGTGCCTAGCCTTAAATGACAAGTTCAGCTGTAGGCCTTGCAATAACATCTGTCTCAATACCCTCAGCACTGTCTCAGTCATTGCTGTCTGCCTGGTCAACACTTCCACCACTCACTTACTATCACAGCCGAATATTACCTTTTAATTCCTCAGCCTTTCCAAGAATCTTCATTGCTACCCATGTGAGGACAAATTCCAACAGTGTAATGTCCCCTGTTATCCCCTTCACCTTCCATTCAGGTGACCATGCCTTGGACATCCATTCCCCTTTAAAGTATACCCCAAACCCCTGGCCCCCTGATGCATTTGTACATAATTCCAGATCTGTATTAAGCATACAGTCCTCCTGCCAGAAAGTAACCCAATTGTACTCATCTAGGAATTGTTCCCAGACCCCCAAATCCTGTCTCACCCCTTTTGCTATGTTTACCCATAGAAACATAGACTTTGATAGCAGATAAGGACCACTTGACCCACCTACAGTAGTCTGCACATTTCTCTACCTATTGGATCATCTGCATATCCTAGTTAACCAGCAGCCTACTTCCCCTTACCCCCTTCCTGCCCCCCACTATAATTGCCTTATGTTGGTTCCATGCATTCTTGAATTCCCCCACTGTTTTTGACCCCATGACCTCCTCAGGAAGGCTGTTCCATGCATCCCTACCCTCTCTGAAAAAATACTTCCTCATGTTGCCCCTGAGCCGTCCCCCCTCTATCTTCAAATTGTGTCCCCTTTTTCTTGTGCATCTCATTTTCTGAAATATGCTATCCTCTTGGACTTTGCTGATTCCCTTGAGGTACTTGAACATTTCTATCATGTCCCCCTCTCCCTCCTTTCCTCAAGGGTATACATATTAAGATCTTTTAGTCTCTCTTCGAATGTCTTCTGGTGCAGACCCTACACCATTTTGCTTGCCTTCCTCTGGACTGCCTCCATCCTGTCTATGCCCTTGCGGAGATGGGGTCTCCAGAACTGCATGTAGTACTCTAGATGGGGTCTCACCAATTGTCTATACAGAGGGATAACGACTTCCTGATTTCTATTGGTGATGCCACTCCCTATGTATCCCAGAATCCACCCAGCCCTCCTCACTGTCGTTTCACATTACTTACCTACCTTAAGGTCGTCTGATATGAGTACCCCCAGGTCCCTTTCCATTTTTACATACGAACACATGAACATACCAACATACAAAGAAGCCAGCTGAAGAAGGCCATTTGGTTTAAGTCTGTTCATATTGCAGGGTCCACAGCTTGAGCTAATGTCCCTGCCCTCCCTCCCCACTCCTCTCATCCTCCCTACCCATGATCCTTACCTTCCCCCTATGCCTATACCAGCCTCTCTTAAAGCTGCCCACTGTCTTCAGTGATATGACCTCTTCAGGCATTGTACAGCTGCTTAGTAGGTTTCACTATACTAAACAAACTCCTACAGAGAGAAAGTGTTGGGAATTTTACTTTAAACAGCATCCAACCATATGGGCTGAACAAAGAGTGGGATTTAAAACCATTCTTAAAAATACAATTAATTTTCTTTTCATTTCCCTTTTTTCCCCAGTTCATGCTCTGGAATCCTACAATGGTGGAGCCACCTATAAAATGGAAAAGAAAGGCATGAGGAGCAATCACTATTCTTGGAGTGTTCAGTTTGCAGTATGAACAGTAGACTTGTTTGGATTTTGAACTACAAAAAACTAGGACTGTTCACATTTCCCAGAATGCAGATTGTTGATTATTGTCAACTTTTTCACTGATGTAACAATTTGGATGTTTGCTATAAATTTAACTGACGCTTAATTCTAGAAACTGATAAATGCATGATTTGTAGTAATGAAAGAAGTTACCTGAGGTGATTATGTCCAATATAAAATGTTAAAAATAACCTAGTTTGGAATAATCAGAATGAAGTTAGAATTAAGGTAATTTGGGATTATACGTATACCAAATCAAGATTACAAGACATAGAATCCAAATAATTTAAAGTGTCTTACCCATAAGCTTCCTTGTTTCTTTCTTGATCAGATTTTGTATGTTTTTTATGTGACTTTTGCGTTTTTTACGATATTGGTTGTTGTGGAAAGTGTGATTAAAATAATTTTTTTGCACTTGATAATAGATAAAATGGTGTTATAAAATATTTAAACACTTAATTTAATGTTAAAAACCCATACAAAAGTCTAAAATATGTTAAAAATAAATTTTATGATTCAAGGTTCAAGACCCACCAGAGCCACTTAAAATTTAAAAAAAAGTTCTGCCAGTTAACCAATAGGGGCAATCAATCTTCTGGCATAGTGGCTATAAAAGACAGTGTCTCATGGCATTATTCACCCCCTGAGGAAGACCACACACATGGTTGAAGCACTGGGACTTAGTGTTTATTGTTAGATGCACTTATATTAGCTGTATTTTAAACTGAAGGAGCAGAAAGTGTAAATTGTGAATCCAGGCACCATACATCAATAAAACTAAATTGCTAATTGGAAAAGAAAGGACAGTGTTTATTTGGAGTTTCACTGGCACTTCAATGCAGAGCGTTATTGGATTAAAGTCTAAGTAGGCCATATCTACAGCCCCTCCCTGGTCTACTACTTTGTTCACCCTTTCAAAGAAATCTATTAGATTCTTCAAACATGACCTTCCCACTGTGAATCCATGCTGCCTTGGGTCTTGTGCCCCTCTGGCTTCTAGGTACTCAACAATTCTTTCTTTCAGAAGTGATTCCATCATTTTCCCTACCACTGAGGTCAAACTAACAGGTCTGTAATTTCCTGCCTCTGCCTTGCTCCCACTCTTGTGTAGGGGAATTGCATCCGCCTTCCTCCAGTCCTCAGGTACCACACCATCCTCCCATGATTTATTAAAAAGGACAGTTAGTGGTATCACTACTTCTCCCCTTAATGCTTTTGAAAAACTAGGCTGAATCCTGTCAGGTCCCATTGCTTTGTCCACCTTGAGTTTTAAGAGTTCTTTCAGGACCCTTTCTTCTGTGAATGGACCTGTATTGACCCCCAGCCCAGAGTGCTTCTATTGTTTGGTTTAAGAACCTCCCCCTCTTCTTCTTTTCTGAATACTGAGCAGAAGTATTCATTCAGCATCTCTACCTTTTCTCTGGTGCTCTCTGCCTACCTCCCCTCCGCTTTATTAAACACCCATTGGTGGGGTAGCCTGGCCCCTTTGGTATCCCTTGCTAACCAAAGGGTAAAGGCCCTCCCTGGTGCCACTGCTCTGCAGGCAAAATCCAGATGCCCTAACAATTGCTGCACTACTGCCTTTGGAACCCAGCACATCCCCTTTACTGTCCTATCAACTCCTTCAGTTTCTTAACCTTGTCCCTTGGCAACCTGAGGGCTGCTGCATCTATGTCTAACTCAGTCCCCAGGAGTTCTAATTTTTGAGACAATCCCTCCATCTTCTTCTCCACTATTGGGACCCCTAGCCTGCTAAACAGCTCTTGAAAGTCCATTAACATTCTTGACATTCCCCCTTCCCCTTCGCCTATTAGCAAGAAGTCATCCAGGTAATGTACTACCGCCTTGTGCCCATACCGTTCCTCAAATGCCCATTGCAGCCATGTGCTAAATGTTTCAAAGGCTGTGCATACCACCGAACAATCCATGGGCGTCACTTTGTCAAAGTAATACTGATTCTGAAACCTCAAACTCAACAACTCCCAATCTTCTGCTCTTACCAGCAGCAAATGGAATGCTGCCTCAATATCCAGCTTCACTATTCATGCCCCATCCACTGCCTTGATCATCTCCACCACACTGTATAATGTGGACTACAATACTGAGTGTTGCTCTTCCACTATGAAATCATTAACTGATTCCCCATCTGGGTACAACAGATTATGTATTAGTCGGTGCTACCCTTAACCCCAGTAATTACACCCGTATCCTTCCCAAAGGAGGTTCTGTAAATGGGCCCTCCAATTTACCTGCCTTCACCTCCTTCCTTATTTTCTTGTCCACTATGTCTTCCTTTCCCAGTACTGACCAGAGATTCCTGGCCCTCATTGCCTTCTGCTGGCCCTCGTGTTGCAAATTAAAGCCTGAAATGAATCCCTTCCATAACATATTCCCGTCTTTTTTATTTGGGTACCCCCTTCAACCATTCCCTGAGTACTTTCACCCCTACTGGTGTCATAACTGGTTCAGTTCCCCCCTGTCACCTTTTCCATACTGCCTCATTCTTATCTGCCCTTGTTGCTTGTCCTAAACCCCCCTCCCAAATCCTCTGCTAGTTCCCCTCTACCAAACCTCTCCTCCCCCATTTCCACAACCCCCGAAAAAGCTGTTCCCCCATGTTTTGTCCCCCAAATGTCTCACCCCCACTTCTGCACCTTACCAGTGGGTGGGGTCTGCCACACTTGGAGCAGATGTACTGAAATTTACATCCTGCCCACGTACATTGTGTTTTGTTATAACTCCAACACAACTTCTGCTGACTGCCTGACTCCAACCACCTGCCTTCATCCCCAAAACCTGTTTGCACTGTCAAGATTTCAAACCACATGTCCAGGAACCTGGTATCCCACTTTACATCCCCAAGTGAAGCCATTATCTCCCTAAATTTCTCACTGTACAACAGCCAGCCATACTCTCCCGCTGCATCCTATGAGCAGTACACACTATCTGAGTGTATGCCAATAGTAGTATGGCCAACTCTGACTGTTTCTGCAAGATTGATAGATTCATAGATCCATAGACATGTGTCAGCAGAAAATAACCCCCTGGCCAATCGAGTCTGCCCATTCCCCCCCCTCTACTTGTCCCCCTCCAAGATCCCCTTCCCCACACACTCCTCCCCTTGACAATCCCTTGTGCTTGTCCCAGGCCTGCTTGAAACCTTCCTCTGTACTGGCCCTCACCACCTACTCCAGCAGTTTGTTCAAGGGCTCAACCACTCTCTCTCTGGGAAGTAATATTTCCTAACTTTTCAGCAAAACCTTCCCTCCTCCAGTCTCAATCCATGCCCCCTAGTTCTTGTATCTACCTTCCCTGCAAACAAGTTCTGCCCCACTTCATTGATCCCCTTCACATACTTGAATGTTTTGATCATGTCCCCTCCCTCCCTTCTTGTTTCCAGAGGATACAAATCCAGCTACTTCACCCTCACCTCATATGACTTCCCACTTTGCCCTTACACCATTTTAGTGGCCCTTCCCTGTACCCTTTCCATGCCATCTAAGTCTTTTCATAGATGGGGCCTCCAGAACTGTACCTCATACTCCAGGTGTGGCCTCACAATGGAGCTGTACAATGGCATCAGCAACTCCCTCCTTCTGCTGGTTATCCCCCTTCCTATGCCTACCAGCATCAGTTAGCTTTGCCCACTGCCCTGCTGTACTGGGTCCCTACCCTAAGGTCATCAGTGATTATAACTCCTAGATCCTTCTCCTGCCTGGTTGCAGCCATTATCCCCCCACTGCCCCCACTGTGTACGTAATATTTGGATTTCTTTTCCCCAAGTGCATCACTGTTCATTTCCTGGTGCTGAACTTTAGCTGCCATGTTTCTGTCCACCCTTCCAGAACTTTTAGATCCTTCTTCATTGCCTCCACCCCAGGATGTCCACCCTGTTGCTGAGTTTTTTATCACCAGCAAAAAGGCAGACCTTCCCCTGAAGCCCGTCTGCTATGTCACTGACATAGGTGTTAAACAGAATGTGCCACAATACTGACCCCTGGGGACCCCACTTGTAACCTTTGTCTCCCCCGAGTGCACCCATTGACCACCACCCTTTGGTTACTATCCATCAGCCAGCTGTCTACTCATATTGTTATTTACTGCCCCACCCCCAGACCCCCCAACTTATTGATGAGTCTTTTGTGTAACACCAAGTCGAAGGTTTTCCTGAAGTCCAGGTAGGCCACGTCCACTGCCCCACCCTGATCAATCAGCCTTGTTACCTCATCGAAGAATTCAATCAGGTTCATGACTGACCCCGAGTGAATCCATGCTGCCAAATGTGTTGCAGCCCCTTCTCTTCCAGATAGTTGACCACCTTTCATTTCAATATTGTCTCTATTAGTTTGCTCACCACTGATGTGAGACTGACCAGGTGATAGTTGCTTGAATTCTCCCTGCTGCCTTCTTTATGAATTGGCACCACATCTGCCTTCTTCCAGTCCTCTGGAACCCACCCCATATCCAGGGACAAATTAAATAGCTCTGCCAATGTTTCCTCCCATACCCCCTTAATTCCCTGAGCACCCAAGGATGTAGGTCATCCAGGCCGATGGCCTTGTTTATCCTCAGCTTACCTAATTCCTCCCTTATCTCTTCACACTGATTGGGCTAGGATCCACCCTTCTTTCCCTTATCACTCAGAGCTGGTCCCCTTCCTTCCCCCTTTGCTGTTAAAAACAAGCTGAAGTATATAGATCAGCACCTCAGCTTTCTCAAAATCCTCTTCAACCTGCAATCCCCCTCTTAATCCTTAATATGCCCTACCTTATATTTCTTCTTTCCTCTATGTACCAAAAAAATGCCTTGTCGCCCCATTTGGCTGACCAAGCAATTCTCTCCTCTGTTTCTGCTTTAGCCTTCATAACCCTCTGCCCTGCCACCCTCCGCTTCTCTTTGTAAGTTTCCCTATCCTCCCACCCCTGTGTCCTCTTGTATTCCCTGAATGCCTTTTTCTTCACACCAGTTGTCACCCTCACTTCCCTACTGAACTGCAGTGGCCTCCTCCTTGTTTTGTTCTTCCTCACCCTCTTTACACATTCCTCTGTCTCTTTAAGGAGCCCCTGATATTTTCCAAAGTTCCTCTGCCCTCCCTTCATCCCTCCCACCCCCACTTCCTCCCAGAATATCACCCTCATCCAGGGAAAATCTGCCCCCTGAAGTCTAGGACCTTTGTGGTGGTTTGGCTAGCCTCACACCCTGCTCTGACCTCGAAGCCTCCTATGATGTGATCACTATCTCTTAGGCTGGCCCCCATGCTACCTCCATCAGTTAGGACCATGTCAAGTATGTTTCTCTCCCTTATGGGATCCCTGACCAATTGCTTCAGGAAGGCACCCTGTAGCGACCCCAAAATCTCCCCACTTCTAGCTGAATTTGCCGATTGGGTATCCCGGTCCATATCTGGGAGATTTAGGTCCTCCGCCAGCAGAATCTCCCCCTTCTGGGTCATTCTTTGAACCTACTGCAGAATTTGCTTGTCTGTTTTCTTGCTCTGTGTAGGGGGTCTGTATATCACCCCTAGCTGTAGTGCTGCCCCAGCTTTCCTCTCCAGCGTGACCCATATGCTTTCCACTTCTCCTTGCTCTTCCATTCCTTCTGTGACCCTGATTCCCTCCCATATGTAGAGCACTACTCCTCCCCTTCCTACTGATCCTATCCCTCCTGAATAATCTGTACCCCGAGACCCCCACTTCCCAGCCATGGTGCTCGGACCACCAGGTCTCAGTTACAGCAGCAATATCTAATCTCTCCCCCTCCATTAATGCTTCTAAATCTACCATCTAATTCCCCAGGCTTCTGCTGTCTGCAGAAAGCCCTTTCCATCAGTTTCCCTCCCCATCCTCCCCTAACCCTAAGCATACTTTTGCTTAACATTCCTTCACTGACCTGCGGCGGGACTGAATGCCCCCCGACACTCCTGTCTTCTGGACCATCATTTGGTGAGTCATTTTCCCTTTCCCTCCCATGATTCAGTTTAAGCCATATAATTGCTCAGTGAATTCCTTCAGTTTGATTCTCAGTACTGGCTTTCCTTCCCCGTTTAGGGGCAGCTTGTCATGGGTATATAGGCTTTTGTCATTCCATGTTGTCCCCCCAGTCCTCCTGTAACCCATACCTCCACTGCCTGTACCATCCATCTAACCATTTGTTGAACTCCCTGATCCTTTGTTTCCTTTCAGTACTCACTTTGGGCACAGGCAACACCTCCAAAAAGCAATAGATCAGAAACACAGGCTGCTACAAAACCTAGCAAGTGCTGTGAATCTTGTTTGGACTTCCAACAGGTTATGACCATCCAAATAATTTGTCCCCAGATGGAAAATCAGGTGTGTTTTTTCATCCTGTTGCTTGCCTCATGATGGAATGATGGTAAAGTATATGAAACCTGGCATCCAGGACTCCATAGTCTTCCCTTTGTAAGATTTTTCTCCCTGTACCTTTCCTAACAAAACCAGTGCTGCAACCATTTCAGTTTTGCTTTTCTGCTCTTTTTCCTTGTATTTCTTTACCATGCCCTTGTCTTCTAGGGCAAAGATATAAACATATTCTTTCTTCCATATCTTGTCTTTTAATGTCTTTTAATGACTGTGAAATATGGTCCCTGTCATGACACCCAGTGTCACATTTTCAGTGATTGGGGTGTTACCCTCCCCACCCCCTCCCTTGGTCCTTCCCTGTCAATATCTTTAATTTCCTTCAGCACTTGTTCTATCTACACTATACCATTATCCTCCAGTTCATCAAGTACCCCATCCAGAAACTCCTATAGGTGGCCCGCATTAGCAAGGTCAACAACATTTGTCTGATGCCATTTCCTTCTGACATCTTTACCGTGTTTTCCTGGCCATTCATTGCCTCTGCCAGAGCTTCCTTCAGGCCCCTTTCTTTTCCCCTGGGACATATTCTGTGTCCCATCTGGCTGCTGGGCAGTGCCCACTATAGCCCGAGCTGGTGCCTCACATCCATCACTTGCTGCATGGTCGCTATGCTGTTACCTGCACCAGCCCTGCTGCTGCTTTCTCCTCTTGCTGGCATCTGTTACTCATCAAGCATCACACGGTTAGAATTCCCCCTTCATGTTTTTTATTTTATGCCCCTATATTGCTGCCCTGCCGACTGATGCTCCATGTGCCTTCTGATCCACCCCCTGCTGAGGGTGCATGATCTACTGATATATTATCTACTTAGCCACAGGCTTCTACTTGCAATGGCATGCCTCATCCTTCTATAAAGTTCCTTTTAGGTTTGCAATGTATGACCACCAGAATGTCAATGTATTATCTCTTAACAACTGCATGCTACCACCTCATGCTGCATCTACATGCTTCTTCTAACACCCCTGGACCAGTTGTGAATAAACCTTTCCTAGCACCAGGCTGCATTCCCTTATTGTTTTTTGTTTGTTTGTTTGTATTTGTTTATGCTCAACCTGTTTACCACCATAGCTGTGAAAATTCCACCTTAATGACTGATCATTCTGATTTCCTCTTTTAGGTCAGAGCATTATTACTTTTTTACATTTAATCCGTTAGAATTTTGTCTGGTAGGGTATCTTTTTTTTTAGGTATCTAATGGTTATCATTAACTTCCCATTTGCTGCTTGCTTCAATTATTAAAACCCAGTGAGTGGTTTATCCCTGCCCATGGGATTGTTGACTTATATGAATGCGTGCAATAATTGAAGAGATTCTTTAAATGTGGTATGCTTCTTATGCACTTTTCTATCCCTCTAACTTATGCTCCACCATAACCCAAGATGGTGACCCCTCTGTTCTGCACATGCAGCGCGCATCCTCCTTTGCCATCAGCAAAATGGCATCTCTCTGTCATCTGCACATGTGCACTGGCCCTGCCAGTGTAACTAACATGGTGGCCAGTAGTGCACATGCACTGCGATATCCATTCCCATCCAATGGCCCATGTGTCCATCAGACCCCAAAGCTTTTAACTCTGCCTTCCCTCCTCCTTTGTTTTCTTTCTTTTTCTTTCTTCTGCCATGATTTCACCCCTCTTGTGCCCACAGTGCACCAGCCCCACCACCATACCTGACATGGTGGCCAGTAGCCCGCATGCACTGAGTCCAATGGCTCACACAGCCATTCTGCCCCCAAAGATTTTAACTCCGCCTTCCCTGTTGCCCACTTTGCCAAATGTACCATTGTGCAAGTCCCTTTTACTTCCTGTTTTTTATGTTAGTTATGTGACCCATGATCCCTTCTCTGCCCCCTCTTGCCTCGCAACCTCCATGAAACAGCCATGCCATCTTTAAAACAAACCATTTTCCACAGCTATTTTTTTACAATTCTAGTGTCTTTAGTAGAAACATTGCAGAGGAACCAGTAATGAGTAAATTCAGAAGTGGAGCCAGAGGATTTATAGTTTCTCCAGGCAATGTCATGTGCACAGTAACAAACCTGTCTGCTGAGACAGAGAGAGAGAGAGAGAGAGAGAGAGCAGCCAAAGCTTCCTTAAATCAAGGAGGTTATTTTCAAGACTACACTGAATTGAATTATTACATTTTGGACCTGTGTAAGTAACTAGTATTGATTCTGTTTTGGGGGTTGACTTTTCTTAGTTTAACTTTAATTTGCCAGGGAGTAACTGTAGCTGGGAGATATTTTCAGTCATTTGTGACTAGACCTGTTATTTAACTTCTGTGAAATAGGTGTCTGAAAGGAAGGAAGGCACTCCCCGGGGTGGAGGGCCAGAGTTGTAGTTGATTGTTTCTGGAGGGCATAGGTTTGCTCCCACCCACCCTGCCTCTCACCCCACTCACCCCAAGCACATAAATTCCTTTATAGCAGGGGTTCTGACATCATGTCCCAAAAACTGCTAACTACATACACCTGTTCATATCCTTAAAGACACAGCACAATGAATAGAGGTAGAGACACTCACAAGCTTGCACACACTAAAACAAGAACAAAAAATAAATAAAAGCATCTGTAACAGGAAGGGACACAGACATGTGGGGAGTGGTGCAATGCACTGGCTGTGGAGCAGCAGTCTTCCAGGAGATATTCTGGAGACTGTGTTGCTGCCTTATTTGCAGGCACCTCTCTGGTCTGAGGGAGGAGGTTGTTCATCTCCATGCTGACCTGGTAAGGATTCAGAAAACCTGCTCCCCCACCCAGAGACCACCCAGGACACCACCACTACCTCAGAGGTTGCTAAGAAAGAGGAGTGGTTGGACCACAGTGGACTCAGGGAGAGTGAGGGTGAGGGAACAGAGAATCATCCCTCCAGTTGTGCCTCTTCACAATTCATTCACCACTCTGGTGGAGCATGGTTCCTCTATGGAGGCACCCACGGGGGAGATCAAGGAGGATGCTGGGAACCTCCACAAAGGAGACCCACAGAAGGGTGGCACAGGACCCCACATGAGAAGGAAACAATTCCTGGTGGGGGATTCAGTTGTTTGGTGGGTAGAACTGGGGGATAGAGGGAGAAGGGAGGTAAGGTGCCTGCCTGGCACCATGGCTTGGAGGATAGAAAATTAGTCCTCATGATCGTGCGACCAGCTGCATGGGGGATTGAGCTGGACATCATTATCCACCTAGGGACAAATGACATGGCTGAGAATGGGATCAGAGGAGTGCAACAGGAGTTTGTGGAGTTGGGGAGGGACTTTAGACAAGTAGTGCACATGGTAACTTTCTCAAAAGTGCTATCTGTCTATGGCATGGATGAGGCTAAGGTACTCTGCACCATGGGATTCAATGACTGATTGAAAAACTGGTGCAGAGCTCAGGGATTTGGCTTCAATGGAGACTGGGGCTCCACCTGGAGGGATGCAGGCCTATACAGGAGCAATGGTCTGCATCTATCCAGGAGGGTAAACAGGATCCTAGTTGATAGGCTTAAATGCTTCATTGGCAAGCATTTAATCTAGCCAAGGGGAGAGGCACTGAAAAGGAGAAGTGAAATCCTAGCACCCCCCAAAAAAAATCAGGCTAGTAAGTGAGGTAAACACCAAGACAGAGCAGTCGATACAGAGAAGGGATGGGGTAAATTGAGAAAAAGACAAACGCAGTAAGGACAGAGATGGGGCCAAAAGAAATAAAGCCATAAAAAATGGAGGGTAGTGAGTACCAATGCCCGTAGTCTAGGTAAAAAGATCCCCAAAATAGTGTCCTTGATGGAAGAGGGATGCCTGGCTATTGTGGCAGTCACAGAAACATGGTACACAGAGAACCATGACTGGGATGTCAACATACTAGGGTACACAATCTACAGGAGTGACAGGGAGAGAAGAAGAGGAGGAGGAGGAGTAGCTCTGTATGTAAGGGAAGAGATCAAAGCAACAGAACTAAAGGGTAAACAGGGAGGAGAGGAGGCACTATGGGTCACCCTGGAGACTGGAAATGGCACTACAATCCGCTCAGGGGTTGTATACAGACCGCCATCTCAGGGAGAGGAAATTGACAGGGAAATGATAGACTGCATCCTTGGGATAGCAGAGAAAGGGGACATATTGCTGATGGGGGACCTGAATATGCCAGATGTTAACTGGAGCACCTTTGCTGCAGCCACATCCAAGAACAGGGCCATTCTCAATGCCCTACAGGGGACATGTCTCAGACAGCTAGTTTTGGAACTCTCGTAGGAGGGAGAAATCTTAGACATAGTACTCTCAAATGGGGATGGAGAGAGGATCTCCGATCTTGAAGTGAATAGCCATCTGGGAGCAAGTGACCACCAAACAATATGGTTCATGATAAACTTAGCTGTAAAGTCACGCCATACAAAAGTGAAGATACTGAACTTCAAGAGGGCTGATTTTGTCAAAAAGGGACAGTGCCTCAGAAAAGCACTAGCAAACAGGCAAGAATGTGGGGGGGGGCAACAATGGGGAATCATCAAAACCGCCATCACAGAGGCAACAAGCCTTTGTGTGAAGTAAATAAATAAATCAGAATGAAATAAAAAAACACTATGGTTCTCAAAAGAAATGGCAGGGAAGGTAAGGGAGAAAAGATAGCGTTCAGGAAGTATAAGGAAACACAGAAGGAGCAGGACAGAGAACTGTACCAGTTAAAGCAGAAGGAAGTGGGGAGGCAGTCAGAATAGCAAAGGCCCAAACTGAGGAAAAGATAGCCAACTTGGTTAGGAAGGGGGATAAAACCTTTTATAGGTACATTAGGAAGCAAAGAAAGACTAAGGCGGGATACTAAGGCTGAATAAAAAGTAAGGTGGTTGGACAGAAAGCAACAGTGAAAAAGCAGAGATACTGAACAAATACTTCTGCCCGGTATTCACAATGGAAAAGCAGGGGGAGATACCTAATCCAGTCAATAGAAGCACTCTGGATAGAAGCACTGTGGATAGGGGGGTTGATATTAGTCCTTTCATAGAACAAAGGGTTCTGAAAGAACTCTTAAAACTGAAGGTGGATAAAGCAATGGGACCTGATGGGATTCATGCCAGAATTCTAAAAGAACTAAGGGAAGAACTAGTAACACCACTGACTACCCTTTTTCATAAATCATGGGAGGATGTTGTGGTACCTGAGGACTGGAGGAGGGCAGATGTGATTCCCCTTCACAAAAGTGAGAGCAAGACAGAGGCAGGAAACTACAGACCTGTCAGTTTGACCTCAGTGGTAGGGAAAATGATGGAATCACTTCTGAAGGAAAGAATTGTTGAGTACCTAGAGGCCAAGGGCCCAAGGCAGCATGGATTCACAGCAGGAAGGTCATGTCAGACAAATCTAATTGATTTCTTTGACTGGGTAACCAAAGTAGTAGACCAGGGAGGGGCTGTGGACATGGCCTACCTAGACTTTAGCAAGGCATTTGACACAGTCCCACACAAAAGATTAATAAACAAATTAACCAGCCCAAGAGTGGATCCCAGGGTGGTAGCCTGAGTAAAACACTGGCTGGACAACAGGACACAGTGGATAATAGTAAATGGAGTCCACAGTGAAGAAAGGGAGGTTACTAGTGGGGTACCGCAGGGTTCAGTACTGCGGCCATTCCTTTTTAATGTCTTTATGAGTGATATTGCAGAGGGACTGAAAGGGAAAGTATGTCTCTTTACAGATTACACAAAGATCTGCAACAGAGTTGATATGCAAGGTGGGGTGGAAAGGATGAAAAGGGACTAGGCAAGGTTAGAGGAATGGTCAAATGTATGGCAGCTTAGATTCAAAGCAAAGAAGTGCAAAGTAATACACCTGGAAAACAAAAACCCAGTGGAAGAGTACATAATGGGGGGTGAGATACTGGCAACAACAAAAATGGAAAGGGACCTCGGGGTAGTCATATTAGATGACCTAAAGTTGGGCCAGCAATGTGAGAAGGCAGTATGGAGGGTTGGGAGGATACTGGGATGCATAGGAGAGGCATCACCAGTAGAAAACAAAGTTGTTGGCCCTCTGTACTGACAGTTGGTAAGACCACATCTGGAGTACTGCGTACAGTTCTGGAGACCCCATCTCTGCAAAGACATAGACAGGGTGGAGGCTGTCCAGAGAAGGGCAACCAAAATGGTGCAGGATCTGCACCAGAAGACATATGAAGAAAGACTAAAGGAGCTTAAGATGTATAGCCACAAGGAAAGGAGGGAGAGGGGGGACATGATAGAAACTTCCCAATACCTCAAGGGATTCAACAAAGTCCAAGAGAGTAGCATCTTTCAGAAAAAGAGATGTGTAAGAACATGAGGGCACAATTTGAAGATAAAGGGGGCACAGCTCAGTGGTAATGTGAGAAAGTATTTCTTGACAGAGAGGGTTGTAGATGCATGGAATGACCTTCCTGAGGAGGTCATAGAGTCAAAAACAGTGAGGGAATTCAAGAATGCATGGGACAGACATAAGGCAATTCTAGTGGGGGGTAGGAGGAAGTAGGCTGTTGGTTAACTAGGATCTGCAGTTTATCTGTTAGGAAGGGAAATGGGCAGACTAGGTGGGCCAAGCAGTCCTTGTCTGCCATCAAATTCTATGTTTCTATGTTTCTATGTAACTCAGCTGAGATCCACGGGAGGTGGAAACCTCGGACCCTGGTTCTTCTAAGTGGAGCATGATGATCCCCGACAGACATAAATTTAGAAGTAAAGGATTTGAGGGCATTATCCACATTATCAGCTACAGAAATAGTGGACTATTCACTGGCTACCAAGTCAGCATGAAGGTGGGATAGATCCAGTGAATGGAATAACCAGATCTGAATGAAGTTGTTGGGAATTTTAGGACAGTAAATTATATGCACAGAGTAGACTATATGATGGTCATTGAGGGCATCAGGGAGGGTGTTTGTATTCTCAATATGATGGGGATGGATGAAAAGGACCTGGTCCAACAGGCAATGATTCTGAGATTTGAATGTACTTTTGATTTATCGGTACTATATGGCCTAGTTTCCCAATTTCCCTCTCCCTAGGATACACCATGAGATGAGCAACGTGTTGCTCAGGGTGTTTTTTATGGTGAAACTCTTCAATAAATAAATAAAAATAAATACATTTGAAATGAAAATGAGTAGGGTAAGAAATCAACTTGGTTAAAAGGAGGTACTTCAAATTAAGGCAAACTTTGTGACGAGGGGGAAAGTCAATTTATATTAAAATAATTTAGTATGAGTAACCCACCAGAGGAGGCATGTGAAGAAATGGAGGTTACTAAAGGTGGGGATATATCTGGGCAGCAGTAGACACCAGCAATAAATATAGGTGTAGAGGGGGAAGGGAGAGTTTGAGAAATAGCATCTTAAAGGCAAAGGGTAGAGAGGCTGAGAGCACAAGCTCAAACTGAATGTTTAAGGAGAGGTGAACATCTTTGCCACCATCCCTCATTGCTCATTCCTAATGAATAATCATGAAACCTAGAATGGCAACAATAGAAATCAGGGACCCTAGAGGACAGCCAGAATTCTGAGATCACCAATATATCAGGCAAAAGGTTAACCTTAAGTGGTTGTATTAAATCAGTTTTGGGGAGAAGGCTACAAATGTTAACATGAGCCAGTCTGAAACATTTGGGAAGAAGGGGAAGGGCCAAGGTTAAGCCCAATGCCACCTGCAATTAAAAGCACAAGGAGACAACACACTTAAGAAAGCCTATGAAATGCTTATATGAAAAGGAGGGAGAAAGTGAGAGGGAAGAATAAGAATTTTCAAGGTAGGAGGGGAAAAAAGGATTCAAGAGTTTTGCTGTGAAGCCAAGAACATGAAAGTACACTACATCCAGGATGCCAGGGAGAATGATTTTATTTATTTATTTAGTTTTTTTTGACCGGGTAAGTGCAGTAGACAAATCCTGTCTATTTTCAAGCATGACCCTGGGGAGGGGGATACAGATGAATGCCAACTGACCTTGCACTAGATCAAGCTGTTGGTGGTATTTTTCGTGAATGGAGGAAATTTGGCCAGGGCACCGGGGAAATTCCCCTGCTCTTTTCGAGAAGTGCCATGGGATCTTTAACATCCACCTGAACTACCACCGGAACAGGCAGATGGGACCTCGTTTAACGTCTCATCTGAAAGACGGCACCTCAGGAGTGCAGCACCCCCCTCATGCTGCACTACAGTGTCAGTACTGGGGATATTAACTCAAGTGCCTGCTGTGGGGATAGGACCCATAGCCTACAGATCTCCCGACCTCAGAGGTGAGTGTGCTACCTGCTGAGCCACTGTCACTGACTACAAGGATGGGAGCGATGATGATGGCAGGGTGGGAGAGGATGAGTAAAAGGGGAGATAGGGGAGATGGAATGGTGAGAGTTGTAAAGGAAAACTGGAAGGGGAAGTGAGAGAGAGAGAGAGATAAAAGCAGCATAGTAGAAAGTATACACTTAGCAAAAACACTGTCAGCAGTGAAGAAGTAAATTGTGTGGGGGAGGACAAGTTACTTCAAGAAGTAAAGGAGAAGGCAAGAGAAGTCAATCAATATGGGACCAGAAATAAAAATAAATGTAATGGGACCAGAAAAATTTAAACATGGGGGGGGGGACAACCTAGAGCAACAGTAGTACCACTCCATAAGAGAGGAAGCAAGGACCACCCAGGCAACTACCATCCAATTAGTCTAACATCAGTCATAGAAAAACTGATGGAGTCCCTGCTGAAGGAAAGAATTGTGGCTTTTTTGGAGCAAACAGGTCAGCTCGACAAAAATCAACACAGTTTCACAGCAGGGAGGTCCTTCCAGACAAACCTAGTTGATTTGTTTCAATTGGGTCACCAAAACAGTGGATCAGGGTGGGGAACTGGATGGGGTTTACCTGGACTTCAGCAAAGCTTTTGACTCTGTTCAGCACAGGAGAATAGTCAAAAAGCTAGAGAACATGGGAGTCAAGCCCATTGTAACAAACTGGGTTAGAAACTGGTTATGTGGGAGAACTCAGAGAGTATTAGTGAATGGCACTCTGTCAGAAGAGGGGAGAGTAACTAGTGGGGTCCAGCAAGGTTCTGTTCTGGGGCCAATCCTCTTCAACATATTAATCAGCAACATTGCAGATGGACTGAAGGGAAAGGTGTGCCTTTTTGCAGATGACACCAAAATTGGCAACAGGGTGGACACACCAGATGGACAGCATAGCATGGAAGCTGATCTCCGAAAACTGGAAGAGTGATCCAGGACCTGGCAACTGAAATCCAGTGCCAAAAATTGCAAGCTCATGCACCTGGGAAAATGTAACCCAGGTAAACTGCACTCAGTGGGAGGAGAGCAGCTGGTGGCTACTAGCCAGGAATGAGACCTGGGGGTCATCATATCAGATGATCTCAAGGTCAGTAAACAAAGTGAATAGGCAGCACTAAAAGATAGTGGCATCCTGGGATTGATAGGGAGGGGCATCACAAGCTGAAGACATGAAGTACTCATGCCTTTGTATCAGTCCCTGGTAAGGCTGCACCTGGAGTACTGTGTCCAGTTCTGGAGGCCACACCTCAAGAAGGACATAGATAGGCTGGACACAGTACAGAGAAGAACAACAAAGATGGTGAATGACTTGCATCAGAAACTGTAAAAGGTAAGACTAGATGACCTCAAATTATACTCCCTAGAGCAACGTAGGAATCGTGGGGACATTATCGAAATATTTAAATATCTTAAAGGCAACAAAAGGGTGCACGTGCAGAATCTCTTTCAGTTAAAAGACTACTGCAGGATTAGAGGACATGACCTTAGACTTATGTGAGGAAAATTCAGGAGCAATATAAGGAAATTCTTTTTCACAGAGCGTGTTGTGGAACCATGGAATAGCCTGCCGGAGGGGATGGTGGGAGCCAGGATGGTGGGGGAATTCAAGCGAGCATGACACAGACAATATGGGATGCTCAAACAGTCAGCTAAGTAAGGGGGGGTTGGAAACCAAGGGCAAACATGATGGATCATATGGTCCCCATCTGCCGACAACGCCATCTTCTAGAGGAGAAAATAAGTAAAACTAATTTGGGAAAAAGGGAAAATGTTAAAAAAGGGTAAAACCTGTTAAGTGAACTGAATAGTAACAAAATATGGTGGAAACAGGATAACTGGAACTTGGATACAGTTACAAAGCTAAAATAACTAATAATACTAAATACAAGCAAATTTATACTGACAATTAAATGGGTGAAGGCTCAAACAAGCTGGATTGCAGTATAGGAAGAAAACATATTACAGACCTAAAAATTACACAACATATACACAGAAAAACAGCTAAATATGAAAGAGTATCAATTGAGCCCAGGGGACCAGTGTGGACAGCCAAACAGCTGTTTTGTAGCTGGTTGATTTTTTTCCTTCTGATTTTGTCCTCTATGGGCCACGCCTAAGTGCAATGTACAAGTGCTAGTGTCAGAAAGCTTGCCCAAACCTTAGCTACTGTTGCTTCCTGTTACACTGTCACTCAGCCTCCGCTGTTTGATCCAGTTAATACCCTTGAGTATGCAGTTGACTGAGATGCCCCTTTTTTGCCTCCATTTCTCCAATGTAATCATATTCGGGGACACCAGTCTCTCTGCTATTGTTCCTCAAACACTTGATTATTTTGGTTGCTTGAGTTGCACCATGGTAGAAGAAACATTGTAGCCATGTTAGTGCAGTTGATGATGTAGAAGAAAAAAGAAACAACAAATACTTTTGCAGGTATTACCTGAAAGATATTTTGGGAGGGCTTGCCTGAGGTTCAATGTGGGGAATAGCTCCTCAAACAACCTCTATTTAAGCCCTCCTCTAACACACCTCCCTTGCTTATGAAGTGTTTTTCCCTGGCTCCTGTGTGGCTTGTGTGGCTGCTCCCTTGTCTCACTGCTGTTTTGATTTGCCCCCCCTTGAGTTCATTTGTCGCCTTGTTTTCTTCTCTCTTCCACTTTCTTTCCTGCTGTTTTCTCCTCTGGTGCCTCTCCCCCGCTCTCTCCCCTTTCATCTCATTTTTTTTTTTTTTTTGGGGTGGCTTTCTAGGTGTTCAGTGCTTGCTATGCCTCCTCATTTCCATGCCCCTGCACTCCCCTAGTGCTACATCCCCTTCCTGCTCCTGGTCCGGTTTTGTCAGTGTTGTCCAAACCTTGAACTCATGGTCTTCCATTTCTGTGCGTCTGCTCAGTCCTGATAATCTAACCTGGCCTCCGCCTAGCGTATCCAATAGCTGTACCACTACTTACTGACTCCTGCAGGTATTTTACCTTCAGCTATGTCATGATCATTCAGTTTTGTCATTCCACTACCCAGCCTCAGCCCTTCTGGTTCCATATCTTGGTTCATGGCCTACCTGGCTCCCAATGCACTGATGCTAACCCAGATTGTGCCGACAGGAAGTTTTCTCCCCTTTCTTTCTCTCTCTCTCGACGCTTACCTCCTATGGCATCACGACTCTCCCTCATGCTTTCCGGCAGCCTGTACGTATGCAGCTTCTACTTGTGCATATTCCCCACCTATGTAACTCTTCCTATCCTACTCCTCCATCGCAGTTTACTACCAGCATTGTTCATGTGGGTGTCTGCTATTTTTCCAGATGGCCACAAGGTACTACTTCCCTAGCTATAACCTACACTGCTTTCTCCATCAACAGGCGGGGCACATACGGTTGTAATGTAACTAATTGCACTTTGTTTATAGCATTACTACACTCCATCCTACAGGTCTCAATACTTATTGTCATACATTCTTCCATGCTTGTTACCCTTTTTCACAAGATACAGTAACTCAAATCTCCTATCATTGATGTAGCAATTATTTGACTGTTATTTGGGAGTTATTGTTTACTGTTAAACATTTTATTTGGTTTCCACATGCTTGTTCCTCAGAACTTATCTGTATAAATTCTATGATGCTTTTCATTTTTCTCCACACCTGTGTGTGTGTGGGGGGGGGGGTCTTAAATGCTAGATAACACAGCATTTTGGATGCAGTCCCTTGCTTTCCTACCTTGTGTTCAGTTCAGTGGTACCTTGCAGGAGTGTTTCCTAAATAAACCGTAATATACACATTACCCTCGAAGAGCAACCCATGCCACTGTGCAGCGAAGCCTTTCAAGCATTGAAAACTACTGCAGATCTGTCATTCTAAAACATACCCCATTTCATCCACCTGACCTGTACAACTTTCTCCTCACATTTATCTTGAGCTTCTCCTATTTCTGCCATCAACTCTCTGTACCAAACTTTTGTTATGTGGTTATTCCGTCCATTTACTCCATCCCTGCCAACCTGTCTACTGTTTCTTTTCCTGTTTATATCTTATTCATTACTTCTCTACTCTTTCTACAGCAGCGTTGTGCATTGGCCAACCCATACCAGCAGTATTCCGGTCTCCATCCCTAACTTGCACTTTCTTAGGTGCTGAGTGAAGGTAGGCTTCCCCTGTCTACCTGGGATGGGATTCCATTACAATCTACTTCCAACTACTTCCTAGCCTGACAGGAATGGGAGCCATGTCTACTATCTACAGACTGTTACCATACTTCTCTACCTCA
This sequence comes from Neoceratodus forsteri, assembly GCA_016271365.2. Taxonomy (NCBI): domain Eukaryota; kingdom Metazoa; phylum Chordata; order Ceratodontiformes; family Ceratodontidae; genus Neoceratodus; species Neoceratodus forsteri. The sequence goes on along the minus strand of JADMNL010000035.1, from coordinate 21,483,202 downwards.
CACCAGTTGTTACTTTCTTTCGGGAATGGAACTTCCTCCTACTTACTAACTCAACATCCTCCATCCCTAACTCTGCTTGGCAGCATCGAGTGCAGGTTAGCTCGCCTCTACTACAAGGGATGAGAGTCATGTCTACAATCTACTGACTTCTGCCATACCTTCTCTACCTCATACCAGTTGCTGCTTCCCTTCGGGAACGGAACTACCTCTTACTTACCAATCCGACATCCTCCATCCCTAACTCTGCTTGGCAGCATTGAGAGTAGGTTACCTCTCCCTGACTATCTGGGATGGAAGTTATGTCTCCAGTCTCCAGACATCTACAATACTTTGCCTACCTCATGTCAGTTGCTGCTTCTCTTCAGGAACAGAACTCCCACTCTCTGCATAACCTCATGATTCTACTACTGATGCTTCAGATCACCACTGTCCACCTCTACAATCCCTGCTGGTTGCCTGAGTCTACAGTCTACTGCTTCATCTTATATGTTCTACGCTTGATACCCGGCTGCCACTCCCTTCAGGAACAGGACTTTGCCTGACTTGCATCTTCATAGTATCTCACCTGCAGCCTAGCTTCTTCATTCTATCTGCCGAATTCTGTGGCCTGGAGCCTGACTCTAGCATGGACTGTCTCCACCATTTGCATCTTCACCGATGCGGATTGCCATTCTGGAATGAATCTTCATCCTCATTCTCATCATCCTACTTTTGCAAGCCAAATCCAGTACAGGTCATCTTGCCTCAAACATCCTATCTGGATACATGTCCTTCCATTCTGCTGCTTCGCATGTGCGTTTTCTCTATCTCTACCCTTCTGGACCTGGACCTCCTACTCTGCCCATGACTTTGCCTTTGGAACCTGAACCTCTTCGACTTGTTTGCCTCCATCCTGCCAGTTTGCTACTTTCTTCAATGACAGGACCCTTCTGCATTTGACTGACTCCACCCGCCATCCTGCTCTTCCATGGACCTTCATTCTCTAGACCTTGTTGGCCTCCTGTCCCTAATCCTATGGATTCTGACCACTTGTTCACTCCCTCACTCACTCCTGGTCGACTGTCTCATGGACTTCATTGCTGCAGGTCCCCTGTCAAGTTGCAGTACAAACTTGTTTTCTTTTGTAGGGTTGTGAACTTGTCCTTCTTCATTCCAGTGTCTTCCACTGTTTTCTAATAATTTCTGGCTTTCGTCTGCTGTGGAACTCCTGTTGCTCTTAGTGCTTGGCTTGGTTCCTTGATCTACCGTGTATCTTCATCTGATATCTTGCTTTGGCTTCCTGCAGGTCACTGCTGTTCATAGTAGAACTGACCTGGTCCCATACCTTTCTGCTCTGGATGTCTTCCAGCTTTGTCTAGCCCATAGCTTCCTTTGCTTCCTTCTTCAGTTTCTCAGGATCCCCACCGGACTTCCTTCCCATTTTGAATGACTGCTTTCTCATCTTCGCCTTTCTGGCTCTGGGCTTCATACCGTCTGCTGTGGCTCTTTTGGGCCTTGTATCCTACCTCTGACTAGTACCCCTACACAATCATCTGCTCTTCCATATGATCCATCCCCTACTTCTACTCCAGCCATTCTGTCAATACCCTTCCACTACTCATTGGATCATTAATTCATTACTCTGGAGTAATATTACTGCCAGCAAACATTCCTTGGCTCTCATGACTCATAGACGCTTATGTTATCATAGAGTCTTGTACTGCCCATTCAATTCTTTGTAATCATCCATGGAATCCCATTTGTTTGTACAATAGGAATATCTAATACATTTCTATAAGATATGCCCTCTGATCCCTGTCTATCCAATCACCACGACTTCCCTGTATGTCTCGTCTCTTTGGCTATCCTTGTACATGGAAAGGATTTCAATGCTGCTGTTATACTCAGACTTTGTAATCAGCATCCCTTCTACAGTTATCGGGAATCATAAGATAACCCATTCAACCATGGATGCTATCCATGTTACCTTCTGCCGCCTATTATTTCAACACCAATTCCGATGACCAAGTTACTCGACTCCTACTTCCCAGCAGTCATTGCTAGTTTTAGGAATTTCACAGATATCTTCCAGAATATTCATTGTGGGATCTCTGCAGCTAGGATTTCTCTGACTCCACATCATCCAAACTTTGATTTCACTCCCGGACATCGCTATTCCTCATACAATTATTCGCACCTTTTCACCTAGTAACTTCAGCCAGGTCAACTGTTCTCCAGCAGACCCTTCAGCCTCTTCTTCTTGAAATTCCTTTGTTAATCTCTACATTAAAGACCATGACTGAGTACTGGCTCTCCTGAGTTCTAACTGGCAATCCATAACAACCAAAACAAATCCACCAACTCAGCCTTGCATCCTAATTGGTATTAATCAGCAGTAGCTCTAAAGTCCTATGGCATCCTACACTAATCAGTATCACTACCAATACAGCCTACAGACTCTTCCTCTCATCTGCCGCAAGCTTCTCTCAAGTACTTCAGCATCGGGATCAATTGTAAACTTATCCACCACAGTGCATTTCCTAAATGATCACACCACAAGAATACCCACACTTACTTCAGGCAGCATACCAGCAGAGGATTTGAGCATGAAGTCAAGAACATCATAACCAAAAAGCCAGTTATGCCTCATACCTAATTTCCAAGCATTCCTCATACATATTAGGCTACCATCTGGACAGCTCAGCAGGTCTTATTATAATGCTTTTCCAAACACTTATGGTATTACTCTCTTCTGGTACTCAAAATCTCCTATACTCATTTTACTCTGGGATGCTTACCTAGTGACTTTTCACTCACTAATAGGTTCTTTATCTCCAGACTACCTCAAATATCAAACCTTTTACAAATTCGAGCAGTCACCCATAACTTTACAAATCATCACAACTACCAGTGTACTGTCTTATGTTATATAGATGAAATCTTTCTCTCCCGATTCATTACACTTCTACAATCCCTATGGACAAGCATTCTTTGTCACCTTAGAAACATGAACTACATTAGCCCTTCTTTAACTGGATCTGCTTTACACACATGATTCTACCATCCTTATGGACAAGATGTGCCCTTCATCTTCAGGATCATCATTCAGGCTGTACTGTCCTTGGATCAAGACCTAGCCATCACCTCCAGTGCACTAAAAGACTCTTCTACTATTTCTATCCTATGGATGCTTCCTTGGTGAATCTTTGTTCAATACAGAGTTCCTAGCCTCCAGACCATAATCTTACATTCAAACCTTTCACAAGTTGGATCATTCATGAATGACTTCTTCTACCATTGCATTTCCACCATTCCCAGTTTAATACCTTATCGATCTGGTCATCATCCCACTGCCCATTATGCCTTGCAATTCCATTGGACAAGCATCATTTATCATCTTGGAAACTCAGACTTTCTTCATCCTCCTTCACCTGGTTTTACTTCATACTTAGGATTCCATCGCTTATTCAGAACAGATCTACTCTTCAACCTTAGGATCATCATGCAATCTGCATCATCCATGGGTCGAGGATGGATTAACATCTCTCCAAGCAACTCGCCAATCCCAAATTAGCCATGGTTGCTAGAACCTAGGTCCTTATCCATTTAGTATGCCCAAAAGACAGGCAGATCTCCAGCCATGGGTCCTCAGAGGTTTTCTCCACCAGGGTTTTTTTCTTCTTCTGAGTGCCAGGGGGTCATACTCTCCATGATTGGAGAAAGTATCTTTTTGGGCCCTCTATTCCCTAAAAAGTACTATCTACTACTCAAGGGTGGGACTAGAGTAAAGCCATAAAAAATACTACAAGTTAAACAAGCACTATATATCTCATCTCTCCCTGTTGCTATTCCATAAACATTGAAGTAGTTTTATTTCTTCTAAACCCTGGTAAAAGGAAGGAAAAAGAAAAACTGTTGGGATTAACTCAAGTGGTTTCACTTCACACTCAAAGATCAACACAGATTGTGAAAAACAAATAGATTTTAGGAGGGATGACTTTGCCAAAATGGGTGCGTACCTAAGGAATGCACTAGCAAATGGGCAGGAAGGAGGGGTGGAAGAACAATGGGGAATAATAAAAACTGCCATCACAGAGGTAATGAGCCTTTGTGTGAAGCAAATAAACAAAACAAAACAATGTAAGAAACCACTATGGTTCTCAAAGGAAGTGGCAGTGAAGGTTCAAGAGAAAAGAAAGCATTTAGGAAGTACAAGGAATCACAGAAGGAGCAGGACAGAGAACTCTATCAGTTAAAGCAAAAGGAGGCTGGGAAGGCAGTCAGAACAGCAAAGGCCCAAACCGAGGAAAAGATAGCCAACTCAGTTAAGAAGGGGGATAAAACCTTTTATAGGTACATCAGGGAGCGAAGGAAGACCAAGGGAGGGATAGTGAGGCTTAATAAAGGGATGGAGGGTGGGCAGAGGGAGACTGTGAAAAGGCAGAGATACTACACAAATATTTTTGCTCAGTATTTACAAATGAAGAGGGGGAGGTACCTAAAACAAACAGTAGAAACACTCTGGATACAGAAGTTGATACCAGCCATTTATAGAAGAAAGGGTTCTGAAAGAACTCTTTAAACTGAAGGTGACAAAGCAATGGGGTCGATGGGATTCATCCCAGAATTCTAAAAGAACTAAGGGTAGAACTAGTGACACCACTGACTACCCTTTTAACAAATCATGGGAGGATGGGTGGTACCGAGGACTGGAGGAGGGCAGATGTGATTCCCCTTCACAAAAGTGGGAGCAAGGCAGAAGCAGGAAACTACAGACCTGTTAGTTTAACCTCAGTGATAGGGAAAATGATGGAATCACTTGAAGGAAAGAATTGTCGAGTATCTAGAGGCCAGAGGGGCACAGGACCCTAGGCAGCATGGATTCACAGTGGGAAGGTCATGCCAGACAAATCTTATAGATTTCTTTGACTGGGTGACCAAAGTAGTTGATCAGGGAGGGGCTGTGGACATGGCCTACCTAGACTTTAGCAAGGCATTTGACACAGTCCCACACAAAAGATTAATATACAAGTTAGCCAGCCTGGGAGTGGGTCCCAAGATGACAACCTGGGTTAAGAATTGGCTGGAGAACAGGACACAGAGAGTAATAGTAAATGGAGTCCACTCAGAAGAAAGGGGAGTTATTAGTGGGGTACCGCAGGGTTCAGTATTAGGACCGGTCCTCTTCAATGTCTTTATAAGCGACATTGCAGAGGGACTGGAAGGAAAAGTATGTCTCTTTGCAGATGACACAAAGATCTGCAACAGAGTTGATGCACAGGGTGGGGTGGAAAGGATGAGAAGGGACTTGGCAAGGTTAGAGGAATGGTCAAATATATGGCAGCTTAGTTTCAGTGCTAAGAAGAGCAAGGTAATGCACCTGGGAAACAAAAACCCAGGGGAAGAGTACACAATGGGGGGTGAGATACTAACAACAACAAAAATGGAAAGGGACCTGGGGGTAGTCATATCAGATGACCTAAAGGTGGGCAAGCAATGTGAGAGAGCAGCAAGGAGGGCTGGGGATACTGGGATGCATAGGGAGAGGCATCACCAGTAGAAAACAGGAAGTTATTATCCCTCTGTACAGACAGCTGGTGAGACCCCATCTGGAGTACTGCGTGCAGTTCTGGGGACCCAATCTCCGCAAAGACATAGACCGGATGGAAGCTGTCCAGAGGAGGGCAACTAAAATGGTGCAGGGTCTGCACCAGAAGACATATGAAGAGAGACGAAAGGAGCTTAATATGTATAGCCTCGAGGAAAGGAGGGAGATGGGGGACATGATAGAAACGTTCAAGTACCCCAAGGGAATCAACAAAGTCCAAGAGGGTAGCATCTTTCAAAAAAGAAGGTGTGCAAGAACAAGAGGGCACAATTTGAAGATGGGGGGAGCTACTCAGAGGTAATTTAAGGAAGTATTTTTTCACAGAGAGGGTTGTGGATGCATGGAACGGCCTTCTGGAGGAGGTAGTGGAGTCAAAAACAGTAGTGGAATTCAAGCATGCATGGGACAGTCATAAGGACATTCTAGGGGGTGGAGGTAGGAAGAAGTAGGCGGCTGGTTAACTAGGATCTGCAGCTTATCCAGTAGGTAGGGAAATGGGCAGACTGGGTGGGCCAAGCGGTCCTTATCTGCCGTCAAATTCTATGTTTCTATGTTTCTATTAAAGGGCACATTTTCTTAGGATCTGTTTCCTGTGTCAGTCAACTGGGGCTTTTTTCCAGCACAGCAAAGCATGTATAGGATTTTTTTATTTAGTATTTATTTACTCAGGCTTGCCAAGTTGGTTGCAATATCTCTTTATGTGTTTCCGCTGCTGGGTGGATTGGAACACTGTGAAGTTAAATTACTTGTCCAAGGTTACACACAGACCTTGTGGCTTTGCCAGTGATTGAACCTGTAATCTGGTTCCCAAGCTGGTGCTCTAACCCCTAGTCCATACATTGCCTTGTTGGTAAGTTTGCCTGGTCCATACATGCTGCTCTCATGCTGTTATCAGCTACTGCCAGCCAACAAATCGACCATTGATGCCATTCAGACCTCCTGCACACCGTTCTGAGACCCTACCTGGGAGGGGAAAGAACAGTTCAGGGCTCTACAGGCCACCTCCCAGATCAGTCTGTTCTTGTTGACAGAGAGGGACAGAGACAATAAATGGGCTGCCATCCCATCACATATCTCTCCCATACTGTTCTCTCTTCCTGGGGGGAGAAAAAGTATCACTGATCTCTCGCTGGGTCTATGACTGGCTTTCTTGCATTAGTCTTATTTATTTTATGCTTTACTTATCCATGGGCAACCTAGCTAAGATAGTTCAGCTGCTATCCAGTTTTACAGCTGAGAGAATGGAAGTACTGACAGGTAAATTTACATTCTTAGGATCATGCAGTAAGTGGCTGTTGTGGGTTATACCCTAGTTCTCAGGTCTCTGCCCTACAATAGGGATATTGTGAAGATTTAATTCATCTGCAAAGTGGCAACATTCACTTTTGCAAAGCACTTCATGAAGCTACAACTTCGCCCAAACTTCACACTTCACCACTTTGACATAATTTTTTTTTCTGGTGAAGCGATGCTTTATCATGTGAAGTCTTCATGAAGTGGTAACATTTTGGTGCATATTCATGACTGTGCTTGAACAGGGGCCACTTCACCTGCTGAAAACTACCACATTTTGTGAAATCAAGACAAGCACAGGGCTGGTGGTGCTTAGAAAACTAAAGTTCAACTTCAGAGGCAATAGGTGTAACACTCACTGCACCAAACAGGACGCATAGACACGCTACTCAGGCAAATGTTTCTTATTGTGTTTTTATTTGCAGCATATAGCCCAGGTAGTGCTGCAGTTCAGGGAATCTTACATTTCACCCCTTACATACAGGGCTTCATCAGAGAGCATAATCCATTACAAAAGTTCATTCTTTTAAACACCTCAAATTAATACATCAGCCAATCAGTGAACTTTAAATAATTTCAAATACACCTTGTGACCTAAGGTGATTAGTAAAAAGCAGTGAGGTGTGAACCTTTGTAACTGATTATACTCTCTGATGAAGCCCTGTATGTAAGGGGTGAAACGTAAGATTTCCTGAACTGCGACCCTACCTGGGCTGTATGCTACAAATAAAAAACATTTGATTAAACATCATGTCTCTGTGTCCTATTTGGTGGGGTGAGTGCTACACCTATTGCCTCTGAAAACTACCAAACTCAGTACTTTGTGAAGTTGACAGACTTTGCAAACTATCACAATTTGCCAGCTTTTCATCTCTATTCTAGCTTGACAGGAATAACTCTTTATATCATATCTTCATATCATTGCAGGCTTTCCTACTGTTATTTTTCACTTTGTGCTCCAGCAGACATTGCACAATAGAACAATAACAGGTTTACCCCATGCTTGACTTCTGGTTCCTGCTGGGGAGGTGGGGTACTGGTTGGCAACATTCAGGCCCACTGCAGCATTTTACGGTGCTTAGTTTTGACTTTTCCCATGGGTGCAATGGCCGTGCCTAATGCAGGTTTCTGCCATGGGGATCAGCAATCAGGCTACTGGTCTCTGTAATGCTTCCCCTGTTCTGGTCCTCCTTGGTAGTGTACTGTATGAGGAAATGGGTGAAGAGCAACTTTTAATGTACTATCTTGCAGCTTTTGAGGTGGGGGATATTGCAGCACAACTCACAACTAACAAGTGTGAGTCATAAAAACTGATAGGGTGGAACACTGCCAATACCTTCTCTGCCCCAAAATGTTCTTTCTTTCTTTTGTGTTTGTCTTATTTTCCCTTTTTCCTGTTTTTTTATTTGTTAAATTATCCTATTTTGACCAAACTCAGCTGTACTTTTCCTCTCTTTTACACATCTGATTTGAAATTGTCTACTTGTTAGATAATTATTCTCTTTTTAGTATTCTTAATCTTGTTTCATTAATACACCTCCAGTTTATTTGTGTTGTCTTTATATATACATATTTTTTTCAGTTTAAGATATCAATGTGCTTCAGTATCCTTGCTAAGGAGAATTCCTTACCAGCCCAGGTATACAATCTTAAATAATTAATAGGATTGTCTTAAAATAGAGTGCCTATGACTCTTATGGGAGGCACTAATAATGGAGACCTGCAACCATTATGTTGGGGTCACAGGCGTTGACAAAGAAACCCTGTAATAATGAAGAGGTTGGAGCCCTACACAGCTACAGCTGGGCCCCAAAAAACATTAGATGCTCATATTACCTCAGTTATCTTTATATGATTGAATGGCTTTCCAGGTAATTTGTTATTAATTCTATATATTATTTTGCTCTTTAAATGGACTCTGTCAAGCTCTTTTGCATCACAGGATTTCTGCTTACCCCCCCCCCCCCCATGAGTGCTTATTGTCTATAAAATTCACTGATGTTGCTGGTTGCTTTGTCTACTTCCTTTCTTTGTAGAACCAAGCCCAACCTTGTTTTGTTAAAAGTCATTGCCCTACTCTTACTGCATACTTAATGAACATTAGGAATAGCCCTAAACAGTGCAGCAACTCATGATGCAATAATCTCTTCTCCTCCCACTGCATGATCATTAGCTAGACTGTGCTGAGTGTGTTCTCAAGTCCAGGGAAAATGTAGTAGGACCTGATCAAGGAATGTAAACGAACATGTTTTTATGTGGTACCACCAGTATGGTGGGCAATTTGTTTTTCACTTTTTTTAAATAAAAAAGAATCTGAATGAAACAACAATTTACATCAGTAATATCCACAGAATGAGCGTAATGGTAACATGTTTTTTAGTCTGGGGACACATTGAGGCCTAAGCGTGTTGACAGTGTCCCTTTAAGTAAATATAAACCTTGCTTTTATATTTTTAATATGATTGGAATGTGAGCATGTATGACTCTATTTAATACCACTGTTTTATTGTTTTGTGTGTTTATTTAGTGAAATAATCTTATTTTTTCCTTCTGACAGGTCCCTTGTTGTGCTACATTTTCCTACCCAACATACATGTATTACTTCTCAGTTATGAAGTCCAGGAGCATCAGGTGAAGGGATACCCAGCATAAGAAGCTTCATTATAGGTTTCTGCTCACCAGTGTCACTGGACTTCAACACATTAAAAGGAGAAGAAGAAGGAGAAGAAAAAGAATGCTGGGTGAGAAAAAAGAATACATTAAAAAGAATCCTAAAAATACTATTTCAATACAAACACACTTAAAATGTGCTGGGGATATTAAGCAGACTATACATGTCCCAATATTTATTAGTATTGTATAACCCCCCATTGGCGCTAAACTGAGAGGGCTACTACCCCTGCCTGTGTAGCTAGTGAACAGGTTGAGGGGCCTGGGTCCTATGACGCGGTGCCTCCATTTTTATAAGTTGAAATTTGGGGAGAAAGGTGTCACTCAGCATGTTGGCTAGGTGTGGTTACTCTGAAAGGGGCTCCCAAATAACTCCAGACACAGGAATCAATACCTGTAATGTCCAATGCCAAAAGCTGGGATTCTAAAGTGTGGCTTTTATTCATATCCAATGGAATAACAAAGCATGGATGGACCCCCATGGGGCTACACTCCTGGTAATGCAGATTTATGGAGATCAGAACACATCCTCTTTACACTGAAACCCTTAGGTTTCGAAACACTCTGGGCACTTGGCCCTAATTCAGCTCTTTCAATTTCCCTGGCTCAGCTCACTTGCCAGCCCTCTAGACTACCTTACTTCCATGGCTCAGCTCTCAAGCCAGCCGTTGGACACTTTCCATATAGCTTGGAACATTTCTCGGTGGCTCCCTAAACCACCTCCTTGCACTTCTGGCTCCATCAGGGAATCTTCTTCATCAATCCCACATCTGGATACTTTCCTCAGGCCAAGTACCTGAGAGAAAGCAACAGGTGTTCTAGCAGGCCAAAGTCCCTAAGAGGAGAGTCTTTGAGGACAGTTCAAACATCTGGAGTCTGCTAGGGTAGGGTGTGTACTGCAATGTCATAGGAATAGAAAAGTCTGGACTTACCAGTCCCTTGTAGAATGAAAACTGTACCACACCTGGTCCTCGGCCGAAGACTCTCCCTGGCAGCATTCTTCTGATACAGCTGGGCGGACATCTTCCAGGAAACAAAAGGAGGCCACATCTGGAAACTACTGAGCTGATGTCATCTAGGAGATGGAACCTTGGAACAGGAACAAAAAGGAAAACAGCTGGTCTGAAGTCATCCGATACCCAGGCAATGAGTCAGAATACAGCTGGTGTCCTCTTTGGATCTGAAGTCATCTGGTGGGCCAGTTGATGGAATCTGGAAAGCCAGTGCACTGTAAAACTGATGAATGTAGGGTACCTGGTTCCTGGAATGCCAGTCTAGTGGAACAACATAGGTACAACAATTGCTGGATGGCATGCTTTCCACTTGGTAGGCATGGGCACATTTTGCAGGGAGGTCTTTGCATTGTGGCCAATAGCACAACGGGTCAGGTGCTGGAATTATTACCCCGTCTAGGCGCTCATAATGCACACTGTGAAAGGTTTCATGTCCCGCTCCATCCACAATTCAAACAGTGTCAATAAACAGTGTCCTGCCTCTTTTCCACTGGCTGTATTTTTCTTGACACATTCAGTTCTTGACATACTTGTTTGCACCAGGATGCACATGTTTCATTGCCTCTTCCCAAAGCCAGGATGTCTTGCTTTTCTCAATCTCCTCCCAGACTCTTCGAGGAAAGGTAGGGAATGATTTTTCATAGATTTAATTTGCTTTCCTATGAACCAGTCTTTCCTCTTTACTAGCTTTGGTCAACCTGCGACCTCTGGCCTGGCTTTGGGGTAACCAGTCCTGGTTCTGCCAGCTATGCATACTCAATGCGGCATAGAATGGATCTCTAACTCTTCCTGGTGGGGACAGAGCTGCAGAGTCACCACTCTCTTCCATGCGTTCCTCTAAGCCAGGAACTGGAGGCTATGAACCCACACCTTCTTCTTCAGGCCACATAGGTTCCCCCCTCTTCGTCTTCCTCACTGAGAATCTGTGCCCAGGAGTGAGCAGTCATCCTCACTCCTGAGATGGTCCACTCTTCACTGGGTGTGGAGGTCGAAACCTTCCATTCAAAGGCTTCCACTGTCTCGTCTTCATCTATGAGACTTGTCTAGGCCCCTCTCTCCAAGGGTCTACTGATGCTCCTCCCGAAATGTATCTCTGCGATTCAGACTCTGAAACATCAGCACATTGTAGTATCCATAAATCTGCACCCTCTTGCTTCGTGCCACACTCTGAGGGGCCTTCTCCAACAGGCTCCACCTGGTGCTGTGTGCTGCCAACTGCAGATTCTTGAACTTTTGTCCATGTGGGAGCCAAACGAATCTTGGGCACTTAGAACAAACCATATTTCTCTAGGCACCCAGAACAGTGAGGTACCATAAAGACGTCCCTTCCAGCATTTAAGCACATCACACATACTCACACTGGATATCTAGGAATCATCACATGAGGAGGCAGTCATCCCCCATAGTAACATCTCTCCACATCCCTTAGCTTGTTAACTTCTACTGCTAGCACAGTCCGGGCATGATCCAGGTAGCGGACTGGTCCTGAAGCCATAACTGCAGAGAAAAACAAACAATGCTCACTGTTATTGCAAGTCTCACATCACTGAAAACTTTTTTTTCAAAATGACTCCTCTGCTGCTGTGTTTACATACTACCCCACCCTGTAATGGCAGCAGCTGCACTCATGATGCATCAACGTTCTGTAAATGGGTCAAGCCACTGTGCATCTGATTTACACACTGTACTGATACATTTGCTCAAACTGCACAAACTTGCACTGTTCTTTTTCCTAGCACATTTATATGATTTACCACAGACTTTTTACTTGCTGAAGACATTGTTCCAGCTTACAGTCCCTTAAAGCCTCAGTATTTCATAGCACAGAACTGCCTGTATTTCTTGCTGCATATCTCATACAACTCACAGTCTCTCATATGGCTTTGAAAATTATACTGATGCTGAACCTATCATTATGCTCACAGTCTATTGCTCAGAATTCTTGCTTTAGCTGGCAAAACTTAACATAGTCCTTCTTTGCAAAGCGATTACACTGCTACACACAGATTCAGCTGGCCTTTGGTGAAATTACACAGTTTAAGCTATTTCATTTGGAAGGTACTCACTGTTATCAGTTGCTGTTTGCTGCGATGGAAAAAACATCCTGCAGCCAGTCTTGGAGGCCTCTGGAAGGAAGCAGGTCGGCAGTCCTGCCGATTGTCCCTCTGAACACCACAATTACAGTCCAGTTGATCAAGATGTGGGTTGAGCCTGAATTTAAACAGAAAAAGTCTGATTTTAACTTTTTACAGCACTTTCAATCACCGCAATGCTCCTCCTAACAAGCCAGTTCGCACACTCCACTCAGTCTCCCTCTTGAATGCTGTGCAGTCACTCTAGAGCTGGCTTGGGGTGGGACTGATTGAAGTCTCACCAATCACGCGACACCATGCAAATGAGCCTCTTTCCTCTCAAATGCTCTTCTCCTCATGGCGATCATCAAACAGGCAAAATTTAAACTACAACCCACACTTTTTTGGTTTTCAACCGACTCCAAGGCTGGAGCCCATTTTAACCATTTTTCATGGCCATTAAGCAAAACAAGTCTCTCATTGCACACAGAAAGCATTTCCAATGTCTAGGGCACAATTTTCCTTTTGCTACCCACAGTTTTCCATACTTTTTTCAGTCACAACAATACTTTTAAAAGCTGGCAAAGGCTGTAATTTGATGCAGGACAAGGGCATACACACTCAGGCTTTACTGTTCCTTAGTAAACAGTTGGTAATATCACAACAGCACATATACAACAGCACACAGTAGCACATTTAGTTTACATTGCTTCAGCTTTTTGGGCTACCCACTGCCAGATAGCAAAAACGCTAGCCATTACACGAGCAACCTTTCTTGTTTCTTCTCCCAAATTTCAATAGAATCCCAGCGGTGCCTCCAAGATATATACCCCAGTCAGAGCTAGACTGAGAGGGTCACTACCCCTGCCTGTGTAGCTAGTGAACAGGTTGAGGGGCCTGGGTCCTATGACATGGTGCCTCCATTTTTATAAGTTGAAACTTGGGGAGAAAGGTGTCACTCAGCATTTCAGCTAGGTTTGGCTACTCTGCACTGGGGCCCCCAAATAACTCCAGACACAAGAAGCAATAACTGTAATGTCCAATACCAGAAGTTGGAATTCTAAAGAGTGGCTTTTATTCACATCCAATAGAATAACAAAGCATAGATGAACCCCCGTGGGGCTACAGTCCTAGTAATGTAGATTTATGGAGATCAGAACATATCCTCTTTACATTGAAACCCTCAGGTTTCGAAACACTCTGGGCACTCAGCCCTAACTCAACTCTTTTTTGGTTTCCCTGGCTTGTCTCCCTTGCCAGCCCTCTGACTACCTTGTTTCCATGGCTCAGCTCTCATGCCAGCCCTTGGACACTTTCCATATAGCATGGAACATTTCTCAGTGGCTCCCTAAACCACCTCCTTGCACTTCTGGCTCCATCAGGGAATCTTCTTCATCAATCCCACGTCTGGGTACTTTCCTCAGGCACTGGCCAAGTACCTGAGAGAAAGAAAGAGCTGTCCCAAAGCAAACCCGTAGAGGTGAATTTAGTTACTGCTGATGGGGGGTCTCCCACCTCTTGCTCCCATAATTCATACCCTGCCATTTCTTTGGACTGTAACACCTCATCCTTGAAAACACTGTACTATGTAGATTCTATTTAAATGCATGTCACATTTAATCTACTGTTCTTCCACCCCACTTGTGCTGAACTTGAAACACACTTAAATAGTGGCTGTGTCCATTGCTGTTGACCCCCACAGAGTTAAGCAGTCCAATTCCCACAACGTTAAAAACTGTACTTGGCTGTCTTTTTCTGACCCCACAGTAACAGTCTCTTAACTTCATCTTGTCTCTGGTGAAAACACATTGGCCCTTTATCAGAGCAGACTCACCCATTGGTTACAGATGCCACACAGGCTTTTTCTCTTCAAAGAAATCTCATCCAAAACTTCTGGTGCATCAGCACAAACCTAAAATTAGGCAGCTTCTTCTTCCCCTAGCCTGAATAGGGGATTGCCCCTGGAAGTAGGCTGACTCCTTTCCCCCAACCCTGCAGGGATGGGGCCCTGAACCACTGGAAGTGGTCTCTACCACTTCACTTGGCTCTTCTTGTGTTCCTCTTCAGGTGAGAACACACACCTCAAACAAAAATATAGCTCTTTGTCAGAGCTAAGGGCTATAAGGGCCTGCAGCTGCAGCACACCTCTTCCCTCTTCTGAGCCCACTACTGAACTACTTCAAATTCCCCAACATTCTATCCTAACTTCCCTAGCTGCAACATTCCAGTGTGGCTTATGCAGCTGCGACAGTTCTAAATGATGTCATAGCTCCAGCTCAGCAGAGACTGAAAACAGAGCAAGACATAGTGAAATCCACTTAACTGGAGTTTCACTAGCTGCCTGTCCCTGCCTACCACTAGGTCTTACTGGGATTCTAATAACCCCGGGTAACAGGGGGGTTACAATTAAAAATATAAAATTACAAGATTTTTGTTCCCTTATAATAATTGCATTCTAATTTAGACGGCATACAAGAGCTGGAAATAAACATGTTTGAAGTCTTTAACACCCAATTGTCTAAATAACAAGCTAGCATTTACCATTAACAGTAGCATTACACTTACCTATTTCACCAACACCAACCAATTGTGGTAGTCTTCCACATGCTTTCTGTAATGCATGCGGGGGGGGGTGCTAATTTGAGCAAACCTGTGCTATTGTACCACAGTCTCATACATATTTGTGTGCATGAATTGCTTGGCTTTGCAGGTAATCTTTACCCTAGCTGCTGACATCAAGTGGACACCACAGTGAAGCCAATGCAGGGAATTTCCAATGACATTGGGCCACCTTCCCAATCACAACAGGTCCATTTGGGTTAGAATACATCAATACCTGTACTTCCTGATGTGGCTGTGGGAACTGGGTCATAGGCCATGTGAATGGAAGCACTACTGCATATAGTCTGGGGTCTTCACTGCATGGTATCAATTGAAGAGGGTGAGGGGGTTTTACTGGATACCAATAACTGCTTTCTAATCATGTAGAGCAGTAGGTACATTGGACACCAGTGACTGCTCAGTACCAGTTGATTAAATGCAGGTTTGGACCACTGAATGCCAGGGACTGCTTGGTGCTAGTCAGGAGTAGGGGATATTGGGACTGCTCGACCTGAGTTGGGAAACGGGCAGGATGAGACTCAGCAGGAGTGAGTTGTGTGACAGAGCTGGGAAGATTAAGGAGGTGGTCAGGGAGTGCTAAAGGGAGAGAGAATCATGTAACTAGTGCGGAACCAAGTTGTGAGGTGGTGGTTTGGCACTGTTGTAAATATACTTGCCTTCAAATAACCGGAACCCTTAATCAGCTATTGAAGTTCTGCTTCTGAACATTATTCTACAGTACATTATCTAGTTACTTCCTTTCCTATAGGCAGGTAGTGAGGGCAGATCACAAAATATCAATGCTCAGAGCATAGTGGTATCACTCTCAAAGCATCTGATTGGTTGTCTATAGTAGTGGAAGCTCCAAATGTGCAGTTGGTGTGGCACTTACTGTACAGTGATGACATTCACTTCTACTTTATTTATAACAAGATATTTGGCCCTGTACCTTATAGAAAGTTAGTGGGTATGATAGGAACGTGTGAACATATGATGAAGCCAGCAGAAGAAGGCAATTTGGTCTATCTAGTCTGCTTGTATTGCAAGGTCCACAGCTTGAGCTACTGTCCCTGCCCTCCTTCCACACTCCTCCCATCCTCCCTACCCATGATGGATGAAAAAGGAATTCGTGATCATAATACCATGTAGATATCACAATGTCTGTCAAGGTGAAAGCAGGTGGT
Organism: Neoceratodus forsteri; assembly: GCA_016271365.2. Lineage (NCBI taxonomy): Eukaryota > Metazoa > Chordata > Ceratodontiformes > Ceratodontidae > Neoceratodus > Neoceratodus forsteri. The sequence goes on along the minus strand of JADMNL010000035.1, from coordinate 21,466,782 downwards.
TAGAGTAAATAGTTGTTTATCCAGGTGGGACAGGGTAACTTGGGGGCTGCCGCAGGGTTAGTCTTCGGACCCACATTATTTAACGTGTATGTTACTAAACTGCAGACTCCTGCTGGATTGCTCACCAGGTTCACTGATGATGCAAAATAACAATTTTGTAGGTGATACTAGCGAGGGAATAGTAGTGACAGTCAAAATAGTGAGGGCAATACTGGGTGAATAAAGAGAGCAAGAGGGAAAAATGCCACATGGTGATAAGGGTGAGAAACTGACCAACCAAAGTAATGACACCCAAAGCACAATGGTAGGAAAAGATGATCCGACACTCAAACATTTAATGCTGGAGGCTTCGGACACTGCATACCCCATGGGGGGGCTTCATCCCCTTCACTCCCCTCTACAATTATAAACAGACTCTAGGACACACTTTCCCTGAATACAGGGAAGTTAGTGGTGGGGGACAGGGGCTAGAATGGGTCAGGTAGGAGGAGAGTAAAACTTCATGTGGAAGCCGCGACAATAGTTTATGGGAAAAAAAATTACTGGCAAAAGGAAGCATCCAGCCCTGGTCTGCCACATCACAGCCACCTACACTAACCACTACACCACACTGACAACCTGGTTGGGAGGTGATTGCAAGAACATTATATCAGTTATGTTCATAACACAAGAGGTAACAGATGAAACCCAAATGACTGGCGCTATTCTGTGCCACTTATCACTTTCCCCAGTGCTGTTAATCCCTTGCTATTTTTATTGCACTGTTAGTGCAGTGCTATTTTCACCTGACACCAAATTGCTAAGAAAGTGGACTCAGACATGTATAATGCAAAGCTGCAAGAACAGCTGCACACAGTATCAGCATGGGCACAGCAGGCCATGATGCCTTTTAACTTGAGTAAATGTACAGTAGTACACTTTGGTGTAAACAACAGAAAAGCAAACTATTTACTTAATGGTGTTCAGTTAAGGGAATGTATCAGTGGAAATGATTTGGGAGGATTCATTATTTGAAAGGCTATGCCTGCATTTCAATGAGTGAGCAAACAGCCATGCATACTTCCTGAGCTATATAAATAGTTCCTCCCAGCTTCCATGCGAAGCACTTTTTCCTTTGCCAGCTGGAGGCTCTGTTCATCTGTCTTCTTACTTTGGGCCTGCTGGGGCCTGCTTCGGCCTTGCCTTGCCCCTCTGTTCCCGTTGTCAGTGCTCTGGGACCTGTTTGGTCTGCTGGATGTGTTTGTGTTTCTTCTGCTTCGTCTGTATTTGTTTTGCTTCCGGCCACCATGTGCTTCTTCCCAAGCTTGTTTTCTATGATTGTATGTTTGTTTTGTCTTTTCCTTGCAGGTTTTCATTGCCCTTTGTGTGTGCTTTGTTAATCCTGTTCCTGTGCACAAGCCCCTTTCCTTTTCAGCTGCTTCCCACCCTCAGTTTTCCTGCAATTGTTGCATGTTTCAGCTCCCATTCTAACTTCTCTGCTGCTTCTGTTAATTCACTGCATCTGGCCTAGGCTTCCACTCTCAGTTTGCTGCCTCTCCCTGTTGCAGCTTGCTCTCACTTCTCAGTGCTAGCTCTACTCTGATACTACCAGCAGTCTTGCATTCCACTGTGGTTCTTTCTTGCATACTTACTTCAGCATTTCATTTATTTACTTTGCAATTCCTTCAGTACGCCCTCAGTTTTTATTCAGCCCTTTTGGGGATTTAAATCTGCTCAGTATGTTTATTTGCACCCAGTGGGAATCAAACCTGAATCTACTGCAATTCGATATTACTTTCTACATGTGATTTAAACCTGCTTAAATGCAATTGTACCAAGCAATTATTATTGTTGTTTTAGTGCATTATTGCCCATGCCGACAAATTCCTATGCTTGTTCAGTCATTCAGTTCAGCTACTGCTGGAATCTATAACTAATTACTGCTGGAAGTGATTCACTATTTGTGCAATGCTTCATTGTACTTTGGAGGTCAGCTCAGCTAGAGCTGTCACTGTAAACTAGTTTTAGTATCCACTTGTGGGTCATGGTACTTTACTGTGGCTTCTTTGTTTTTCCTGCCGTGAAGGATGGGGGTTTATAGTGGAGAATCGTGGCCTGAGTGGTTCAATGACCTCATGTTTGTATACTGCCTTCGCCGCTAAAATCCTTTGGTATTTATGTCACATTTAATTGGCACTCATTGATGAACTGGTTGGCTAGCATTCCTTCCTCTTTACTTGCATTGCATGTCCTATAACCTTACCAGGCAAGTACTGTGCACTGAATAAAGGATCAGATTACTCTGAGCTGTCTGTACAATTCCTACTGCTGTTATTCTTCTACGTACTATTTGTTTACCATGCTGCACATTGCCTGTTACTCACTGCATTACCATGTATGGCCTGTACCATTACTAAAGGTGTTTATCATGCTGCACATTGCCTGTTACCCTTTCGTTTTGTTTCATTTTTTTATTTTATACTGAAAGATCCGCGAGCACAAATGCCCATTTTCACAGATGTCCAGTTACAATAACAAATGACAGAGAACAAGATACAAAAAACAAATAAAACATAAAAAAAAATTTAGACTTACAAGAAGCTAGACAAATAACATACTCAATAATATCATAAACAAATCATTTATAACAGTTACAAAAAAACTCTGAGGATACAGTAATTTATAATCCACTAAACCCTTAAAACCTGCAACTCTATGGCACCCATTAATATCACTTGATAATTGATTGTACAATTGAGTAGTTTTGTATTGTATTGAATTTTGTGCAAAATTAGTTCTAAACCGAGGTAATTTGAACAAATGTCTAGTACTAGATCTAGTTACTATGGGAGAAAACGTGAATGGGGAACAGGCTGATAACATTAGTACCAGCAAGACCTAATTGAGTCTTGTGCAAAAAAGTCAATGCTCTGAGATTAAGGAGAGCATTAAGAGGCAAACATCCTGATTTATCATATAACGTACAATGATGAGCCATCCTTGGTAGGCAAGTAATGAAACGTAGAACTCTGTGGTACGTAGTTGTTAATTTGTTCAACATTTTCTCTGAAGAAAACCAATAAACAACAGAACCATACACTATTAAAGAAAACAAAAAACTATTGGCCAATAGGATCCGTGTCTCAGGAGTAAGATATTTCTTAATACAAAATAGCATACCCAATCATTGGTGTAATTTACCAATTAAGGAGATAATGTGCTGATCAAGAACAAGACCTAAGTACCTAAAATTAGAAACCCATTCGATAGCATTGCTAAAATTATCATTTAACTAGAAATCATAATCACTTTGGTTCCTTATACCTGAAAAAATCACAAACTTTGTTTTAGCAAAATTAAGTATTAATTTGTGAGAAATGAACCATGAATGTAAAGCTTCAAAGTTGCTCTGTCAATCGGCTTGGAGCTTCATTTCATGTATGGCCTGCACCATTACTAAAGGTGTTTACCATGCCGGATATTGCCTGTTACTCACTGCATTGCCATGTATGGCCTGCTCCATTGCTAAAGGAGACTAGCCAAGCATGCCCATCAATTTATTGGCTCTGAGCTCGCTCTCAGCTGATGGTCCCACTCTACACCCTAGTCCACTTCCTGAATGTGTGAAGTCTGAGTGGGGTTCTTAATCTGGAATGGATATTATTAACTGCAGGTATTGTGGGACACTTTTCAAAAGGGCAGTTATACAGGATTTAGGATGCTGTCCTACATGCTGAACCATTGGAGATCTAAGGACTCAGCTCCAGGCAACGTAGGCAGAGACTAAGCACCTCAAATAGCATATTCAGGAGGAAATATATTATAAGATCTGCCTGCCATTTCCCCAACATCATACTGAAGCACCTCGACCACAGAGGGTGGTTGGTCTAGGAGGCTGGCAGGTGGTTAGGAGGAGCAAATCAGGTGCCCCATTACTCAGTGTTCTCCAATGTATCACCTCCACAAACCATATAAAAACTACAAACAGGTATCTGCCTCTATCTCTGAAATCAAACAAAGGGACAGAGCAGGACACTGCGGCACAGGATCTAGCACAACAAGACTCTCCCAAAACAGGGACCAAAACAAAAAAAGCAAAAAGGAAATCCAGAACACTTCTGATCATAGGAGACTCCATGATTCAAGGAGTTGATACCTACCTCCAGCCAGGGGTAATGATCAGAATAATGGTCAGATGTCTCCCAGGTACATCTGCATGGAGAGACACTGACCGCATTGTTAAAATTGTGCAGGAAGCAGGAGAAAACATTGATGTCCTGGTACACATAGGGACTAATGATCTCGCCAGCCGGTTAGTTGTGGAGTCCAGGGAACACTTGGTCAGGCTGGGAGAAAAACTGTAATCCATTTTGTCCAGCATCTCCTTCTCTGAGATCCTGCAGGTCTGGGAGAGAGGGGCAGATGGAAGGAAGGTCAGAGAAGTGGAGATAGGGGAGCTTAACATTTGGCTCAAGGGCTGGTGCTGGGAAAAAGGACACATATTTGTAGGTAACTGGCAACAATTTTGGGAATGAAAGCTCTTTAAATTTGATGGACTGAATCTGACTAAGGAGGGAGTCAGTGCATTGGGGCACAAGTCTGACATATTTGCAGAATATTTAAACTAGCAAATGGGGAGAGGGGTGCAGCACCTGATACATCGAGTGGGAAAAACACCCCTCCCCCCCCTCAGCTAGTGATCAAACAGAAGTTCAGCATGTTTACAGTTCATTTGCATCAAAAGGTAAGGAAAAAAGTCTGTCTCCCCATATGACATGCAAGGGAAACACTGGACCTTGCCAAATAACTAACACACCAAAATCTGGCCAATGGAAAATCATGTACGCAAATGTCTGCAGTCTGGGAAACATGATCCCAGACCTGCCTGCAAGAATGACAGAGGCTAAACTGGACATAACAGCCGTTAGTGAGACATGGTTCACCAGCAACTTGGGAGACTTCAGTACCCAGCTATGTACTGTTCAGAAGAGACTGAGGTGCAAAAAGGGAGTGGTGGAGTGGCCCTTTATGTCAATGAAAATATAAAAGCTACAGAAATTCAGAATACATATAAGGAGCCAGAAGAACTGTGGGTCACCCTGGAAACAGGAAATGGGACAGCCATATGAACTGGGGTGGTCTGCAGACCTCCAGACTGGGGGAGGACATAGACACATTACTGTTAGAAGATATACAAAACATGACAACTAAAGAGGAGATTCTGATAATGGGAGACTTCAACGTGCCAGATACAGATTGGTCAATACCAGCAGGAACATCCACCAGAACTAGACACATGGTGGATTCCCTGCAGGGGGAAGGCCTCAAACAACTGGTACAACAACCCACAAGAGACAAGGTTATCTTAGATCTAGTACTGACTAATGGGGAAAGTATCACAGATCTCCAGGTAGAAGGTCACCTGGGGGCCAGTGACCATCACATGGTTTGTTTCAATTTGGCCACTAAAACTAAATTATCCCATTCCAAGGCAAAAATATGGGACTTCATAGGAGCTGACTTTGATAAGATGGCCAACAGAGTAAAACGAGCCCTGGCAAGAAGAAATACAGGTGAGAGGGTACAGGTAAAGTTGGCAAGCATTAAGGATGCAAGACTTGCAGCAACATCCCATTGTGTTACAGAGAAAAGCAAGAGCAAAAGAAGGAGGAAACCACTTTGGTTCTCAAAAACAGTAGCAGAAAAGGTAAAAGCCAAAAGGCTGGCCTTCAGGAAATATAAAGGAACGCAGCGGGACAAAGACAGGGAGGCATACCAAACTTCCCTAAGGGAAAGCAGTAAGGCAGGCAAAGGACCAAACTGAGGAAACACTAGCACAAACAGTAAAACAACCATTTGTCAATGCCAAATGTTGATTGCTTATTTGTGCTGCTTAGGTGTTTGGAAGTGAAAGTACCATGCCTAAGAACTGTCATGTGCTCCCCCCCCAAGACATCCACTGTGTCTTGCTGTTCAGTATTCACAGAAGAGGGGGCGGGACAGGGATCACAGCAGTACAGCAAAGGCATGAAGAGGTGGACAATAGTCCATTCACAGGCAGAAGAATCCTGCAGAAGGTGAGTAAATTGAAGGTGGACAAAGCGATGGGACCAGATGGCATACACCCAAGGATATGAAAAGAACTGTGAAGGGAAATAGCAGTACCTGTGGCAGCTATGTTCACTGAGTCATTCAACCCAGGGGTGGTACCAAAGAATTGGAGGAGGGCACATGTGGTCCCTCTACACAAATCCAGCGGTAGGGAGGAGGCAGGGAACAATAGGCCAGTCAGCCTCACTTCAGTATTGGTGAAGATCATGGAGACATTGGTTAAAGAAAGGATAGTGGGGCATCTAGAAGCCATTGGAGCCCAGGACCATAAGCAACATGGATTCACAGTGGGGAGGTCATGCCAGAGAAATCTGGTTGATCTCTTTGACTGGGTGACAAAGGAAGTAAATCAGGGTGGGGCAGTGGACAATGCTTACCTTGATGTAAGCAAAGCATTTGACACCATCCCACAAAGGAGGCTGATAAAGTAGCTGAGATGGGTGGGCATGGGAGAAAGGGTGGTAAAGTGGGTTAGAAACTGGGTAAGAGACAGGAGGCAGAGAGTGATGGTAAATGGGGCACAGTCTGGGGAGAGGGGGTGACCAGTGGGGTGCCGCAGGGATTGGTCCTGGGGCCAGTCCTGTTCAATGTCTTCATTAGTGATATTGCAGAAGGGATGAAGGGAACTGTCTGCCTGTTTGCAGATGACACCAAGATCTGCAACATAGTGGATTCTCCAGAGGAGGTGGAGGAAATGAGGAGGGACCTGGGGAAGCTTGAGAAATGGTCTGAAGACTGGCAACTGAACTTTAATTCAAAAAAGTGCAAAATTATGCACCTGGGACACAGAAACCCTGGGGAAAGGTACAGGATGGGGGTGGTGAGGGAGTTGCTGACAGTGACAAAGAAGGAAAGGGAAGGGACCTGGGGGTTCTTATTTCAGATGACCCGAACATGTCAAAGTGGTAAGGCAGCTGGGAGGGCCAGTAACATGCTGGTGTGCATACGCATGGGTATCACCAGCGTAAGGCGGGAGGTAGTGATGTCATTATATAAAACCATGGTCAGGCTTCACATGGAGTACTTTGTGCAGTTCTGGAGGTTGCACTTTCATAAGGATATTAACAGGCAGGAGATGGTCCAGAGTAGGGCGAATGAGATGGTACAGAACTTGCAACACAAGACTTACGAGGAGAAATTAAGGGACCTCAATATGTACTCACTGGAAGAGAGGAGGGAAAGAGGGGATATGATAGAAACATTCAAGTACCTCAAGGGTATAAATCTAACTACTGAGAAGCAGGAGACAGCTGCTATAGACATATGTGCCAGCTTCTGTGTGATATTCTTTTGTTCTTATAAATCTGTAATCTCCAGTATTTCAGTAACCACATGACCACACTGCCTTCTTTAGGCAATTTTATGCTGGTTGATGCCTGGTGTCAGATGGCAGACAGAGGGCTCACCAGATTGTGTTGCCATTTGAAAAACTTCTTAGAGTGTTCTTTTACTGGTAAGCATTTTGGAAAGCTGGTGAAGGTCTCACAATTTTTATTATGATTTTATCTCCTTATGTCTGTCCTCTTTGGTCCCCCCATCCCCACACCCCAAAAGTCATCAGTGACCACAGCGTCAGCCTTCTTCTCGCCAAGATGGTGGGTAAGAAACTTAGAAACATAGAATCTGATGGCAGATAAGGACTGCTTGACCCACCTAGTCTGCCCATTTCCCTACCTGATGGATAAGCTGCAGATTTTAGTTAATCAACAGCTTACTTCCTCCTACCCCCAGTAGAATTGCCTTATGTCTGTCCGTGAGCAGCTGCCTTCACAGTCTATGAAGTCTGATGTCTTTCAGTGCTGCTTATTGGTCATCTTCCAACACAGGCGAGGTGCTGCCAGCCCAAAAGTAACTCAGGACAAGCAGGTTTCAAAGTGGGGAAGAAATGGAGGGAGCAAGAATCAAATACTCATTCAGATGTGGTGTGGATTTTAAGATTAGCATACTGGTGTGGATACTGCAAATAGAACCCCAGCTCTTTAAGCAGCCTTATGAAGAGTAAAGGCTTCTCGAGTCACTGGGGTTCTGTTTATTGTACTGTAAGTGGGCTGTATCTAATTCAGTACCTTACATCTGGATGCATGGTAGGCCCAACTTTAAATAAACACTGCATCTGAATTATAGGTTTCATAGGTGTATCGGAGTAATTAATTAGATCAGAGATCCATATGCTCGCCACTAGGTTAGTCATGCCCAAAGATTTTATTGCTAATCAAATGCTTATCAAGTTTAACCTTAAATTCATTTATTGTTTTACTGGTCACAATTTCAATGGGGAGCTTATTTCAAATTTTAAGGACCCTATCAATCAATCAATCAAAGTCTTTATTTAACCAGGCGATCACCGGTTAATGCTGTCTCCGAACTGTGTTTATCGTCTCCTTAATTATTTGTAGTAGATGTGCTTTTGTATTATATACCTGTTTCCTCAAAACCAGGTTTAATTGTTCCCACAGTACTGCATCATTTAAAGCCCTAAAAATGAAACACATATCACCACGCAGTGCTCTGAATTCGAGGGAGTATAAACCCAGGTTCTGAAGCCAATTTTCATAGTCCAGGCCCTGGACCTCTTTTATCCTGCGTGTAGCCCTCTTTTGTACTCTCTCCAGAGATTTAATGTCTCCCTTTCCCCCGGGCACCAAGAGCTGAGCACAATACTCCACATGTGGGTGCACCAGTGGAGTATACAAAGGGAGCAGTACCTTTTTTGTTCCTGCTTTTAATATGTTTATGGATACAGTAATGGATGCCACTAGCTTTTTTAATAAGATGGTTGTAATGAGGCCTAAAACTGAGGTTGTTACTGATTTTAATACCCAGATCACTGTCTTCTTTTATTATCTTAAGTTATATATTCCCCAAACTGTATTGATAATAATTATTTTTTCTCCCCATATGCATCACTGTGCATTTATTAACATTGAATACTGATTCATGGTCCTGGGCACAGACTTCCAAGTTTACAAGGGCAGCTTGCAAAACATCAGCATCTTCCCTGTTTTCCACTACATATTCAATATGGGTATCATGGGCACATTTTGAAAGCCATATATCTGATGATGGGCTCATGGATCCGATGTACAAATTAAAAAGGGATGGACCCAAAACTGAGCCCTGTGGGACCTCACTCGTCACATTTACCCAACTAGAATAATTCCCTTTTATGCAGAGCCTCTGCTTCCTATTGGTCAGCCAAGACTCAGTCCAATTGGTGATATTTCTGGGTACACACAGCTTGATCAAGGCATCGATCAGTTTATCATGGGGAACTTTATCAAAAGCTTTGGCGAAGTCCAAAAAGATGATATCCACTGGTTTCCTTACTTTCAAAGTTTTATTTACCTTCTCATAAAATTCCAGGAGGTTTGTTTGGCATGACCTCACCTTTACGAACCCATGCTGTGTTGGGTCAGTATTACCTGACATGTGTTGGAAATTAATGATATAATCCTTTACGATGTTTTCCAGTATTTTCCACAATATTGATGTCAGACTAATCAGCTAATAGTTGCCAACCTCCTGCCTAGAACCCTTTTTAAATATGGGAATGACCTCAGCCTGTTTCCATATGTATGGGACTACTCCTTCATTTACTGATTTTTGGAACAGGCATGTTGCAGGACCCGCCAATTGTTTTGCCAGTTCCTTGAGCACCCTAGGGTGTAATTTATTGGGACCTTGTGCCTTATTTTGATCTAGCTGTTTTAATTTTTTCTCTATGTCATCTTTATCTAAAATGATACTAAGATCATAATCCTTGTGCTGGGTAGTAGCATTTGTAGTGCCTTGGCCAAAAACAGTGATGAAGTAGTTATTGCATTGTTCCTCCATTTCCAGGTTATCAGATATTAGTCTCTATTCCTGGCCCAGTAAGGGGACAATTGTTATATTTGTTCCCTTTTTACATTCACTTGCGCGCATGCGTAAGGAACGTTTTGGGAGAGTAGCACACTTGGAGGTGTGCCTCTCCCACCCAATGCACTGCTCCCTTGAGCAGGCGTGGCGGTCCTGCACCAATGGGTACAGGAGCTCAGTATGACAGCAGTGTTCCTCTGCTTCAAAGGAAAGCACCGCTGCCATACTGAGCGCCGCCACCCTCGCGTCACACGCTGCCTCCCCGCCCCCCACGCGCGTCATGTCGCCCCTGCCCCCAAAGCTTTGGTGTCACGCTGGAGCCCACCCCAGTGTGGCAAATGCTGTTTGCTGATGGGGGTGCCCAATCCCTCATCGGCTCCACGGCCCCCCCAAGCCGTCCTGCTGCCATGCTGGGAGCCCACCCCAGCGTGGCAAACGGTGGTTTAGTTTGCCGACGGGGGTGCTCAATCCACCTTCGGCTCCTCAGCCCCCCAGTCATCTTCTGCCATGCTGGGAGCCCACCCCAGCGTGGCAAATGTCTCACATCGTCTTTTTAAATTTTTAACCTGTAAACAAAACGGTCTCGCAGCGCTGCCTCCCAGGCCCCCTCCCACAACCCACACCCACCCACTGTGCACCCAGCCTCCCACACCCCGCCACCCCATATTAACCTCCGACTCGCGCGACAATCTTCGTGGACCGAACACGTCTGCACTCTTCAAAGCCGACCGCGAACTGAGGAAATGCCGGTAAGCTGTATAATGGGCTACATAGGGGGGTTTCAACTTTATTGCATATCTCAGTCATTTTTTGGAATTTTTGCACCAAATTTTCAACATGGGGTTTTTGGGACTCCTTCTCATGAATGATGTCACTGTCATGGCGTTATTCGGGCCCAAAGGGTGATTTCGCAGGCACTGCACAGTCACTGCGTGAAATCACCCTTCGGCCTTGAATAACACCATGACAGTGACATCATTCATGAGAAGGGTCCCAAATCTCATGTTGAAAATTTCCAGCAAAATTCCAAAATGATTGTTTTTACGAGCATGTGCTGGCGCAGTTCCTACACAGGCTCGTGAAGTTCGTGAATTTTCAATATTTTCACCCAGATTTTCAACATTGCCATTTTATCACACCTTCTTATGAGTTGTACAGCTGTCATTTTTCACATCTCACCCAAAACGTGTTTCTGCCATGTAGCGCGAATGGCGCAGTTGGTGTGCGAAATCAATGTATGGAACACATTAGAAAATAACAGTGACACTGTTCATGAGCAGAGGTCTTAAAATGGCTATGTTGAAAATTTGGTGAAAAATTCTAAAATGACTGTTTTGCCGAGCGCATGCTGCGCAGTTCCTACGCACGCTTGTACGTTTGTGAATTTTCAATATTTGCACTCCAGATTTTCAACATTGCCATTTTACCACACCTCCTCATGAGCAGTACAGCTTTCATTTTTCACATCCTGCCCAAAATGTGTTTCTGCCCATGTAGCGCACAATGGCGCAGTCGGTGTGCGAACTCAATGTATGGGACACATTAAGAAAATCACAGTGACACTGATCATGAGCAGAGGTCTTAAAATGGCTGTGCTGAAAATTTGGTGAAAAAATTCCTAAAAATGACTGTTTTATGACTCTGCGTTGTGCAGTTCCTACGCATGCTTGTAAGTTTGCAAATTTTCAATATTTTCACTCCAGATTTTCAACATTGCCATTTTACCACACCTCCTTATGAGCAGTACAGCTGTCATTTTTCACATCCTGCCCAAAATGTCTTTCCGCCCATGTAGTGCACAATGGCGCAGTCGAGAGTGCGAAATCAATGTATGGGACGCAGTAAGAAAATCACAGTGACACTGTTCATTAGCAGAGGTTTTAAATGGCAATGTTGAAAATTTGGTGAAAAAAATCCTACAAATGACTGTTTTACGAGCGTGTGTTGCACAGTTCCCACGCACGCTCGTAGATTTGCAAATTTTCAATATTTCCACTCCAGATTTTCAACATTGCCATTTTACCACACTTCCTTATGAGCAGTAGAGCTGTCATTTTTCACATCCTGCCCAAAACGTGTTTCCGCCTATGTAGCGCACAATGGGGGTAACAACAAGGTCATGCTGACAATTTATTGTGCAAATACCAGCAATCACACAGGGCATTAGGGTAAAGCACCATACATGTCAAACACCACTGCAAATACCTGCAAGCGAACGTTCGGCATTGACAAATGCTTGTTATTATTAGTATAAGCATAGAAGGACTAATAATTATCCTTAACCTTTGCTGCTAATTTGAGCTCATAATTTCTTTTGGCTTGCTCAATCTTCTTTTTAGTGGACCTCAGACTATATTTGTAAATATCCCAGCTTTGTTCATCTTCACTTAATTTGGCCATTCTAAACATCCTGTTCTTGTTTTTGATAGCCTTCTTACGTGATACGGTCAACCATGGGGGAAGACATTTTTTTGCCCAATTATATTTACTAATCGTGGGCACAAATGTCTAAACCAGGGTATATATTTATTTTAGTGGCTAGCATTTCCCACATATTTTGTAGGGATGCACCACTGAAATCAGTATCCCACTTCCAACTGGATAGGTCTCTTTAACACATTATGCGATAGAAGCATAGAATTTGTCAGCAGAAAAAGACCGCTTAGCCCACTCAGTCTAGCCAAGTGTTCTCTACCTACTTGTAACTCCTAACTGTATATGTTATTGCATGTCTTATTCTGCCTGTGTCCATCAGGAACTCCTTGTGAATGAGCTTGCTTGATGGATTTTCCCTGCAATGAAATTAAACCTATTCCATTTCCATGGCACTATTGATGTCCGTTGACCCCCTCCTTCTCCTTTCTGTAATATACCTCTATGTTTATCCCATGCATGCTTTATGCCTCCTACCATTTTAGCTTCCACCACTTCTCTTGGCAGTCTGTTCAAGGCGTCTACCACCCTTTCAGTAAAGAAGTATTTCTTCACATCTATCCCGAATGCCCCCCCCGACCGCTTCATTGTATGTTCCTTGGTTTGGGTGCTCATCCTCATTTGAAGGAAACTCCCAACTGTACCCTTTTACCGCTGTGAGGTACCTTTGTAGGTCTTGATCATGTCACCTCTGTCTCCTCCCTTCAGATTGTACATGTTAAGATTCTTCAACCTTCCTTTAGGATTCCTTTGAAAAATCTGAACCTTTTTAGTTGCCCTCCTCTGGAAAACCTCCACCTTATGTCCTTTCTGAAGTGTGGACTCTAAAACTGGACATAGTACTTCAGCTGGGGGTATACCAGGGAGTGACACAATGACAGCACAACATCCCTCCTCCTCCTACTACTGGAGATATCAGTCCTTATGCACCCCATAATCCAATTTGCCCTACCCATAGCCTTGTCACTCTGTACCGCCATCTTGAGGTCCTCTGATATAATAACCTCAAGGACCCTTTCATGTCTAGTGGGTATCAGTACCTCCTCCCACCTTATACTCAGCATCAGGGTTCCTATGCCCTAGGTACATTATTTTACACTTGTTGGCACTGAACCCCAAGTAAGTAAAGAAAAGGAATTGATTTGAATGAACTGCAGGCTTTTAAGCAGCTTTTTGGGGAGTGTGAATGTGTGTGGGTGGCGGCTCTTGTAGCGGCAGTACCTCCAAGAATGCAACTGACTTCCCTACCCCTCACACTGCCTGCCCAAGTACTCAAACCTCCCCCTTACTATTTCCACAGTGTCCGCCGCCAAGTTGTTTGTACCACATGCAACAGTAATGAGGTTTTCCAAAGCCCTCGGCTGCACGCTTGAGCAGTGCCTGCTCTGCCCTCTTGCGGTCAACCTGGGCAGCTTCAATCCAAATATGGCTGTGCCTTTCCCCTTTCCACCCCATCTCACCCATTTCAGTATAGAATCCCCCTGGATGAGTATCCCCCCGCCTATTCCCCTTTCCTTTCTAATGCCCCTTGCACCACCCCAGTATTTGTTCTTCCCTGTCCCTTACCCCTACCAACTGCACCCTCTGTGACTTCTATATCTGTACCCCCTACTTCTGCCTCACCCCTTTTTGCTGCCTTATACCTCACATCCCCCTTGAACCCCTTCCCAGCCTGACTATTTCCTACTAGGCTTTCCATGTAGACCTCCCCACCTCCCCTGCTGATTTCCAACCCCTCTCCTATCCCCGCTGTTGTCGATTTAGAGCCCCAATTCCCTTCTACCCAAATAGTGATGCCCCTCCCATCCTTCCCCCTTCCTGTAGCCTTCTCTCCTTCAGTCACCACCATCTCCTTCCTTACTAGCCCCCTTCTACCCTCATGTCCTCTCTATCTCTTCCCTTACCTGTTGCCATCCCTCTCATGCCCCATTTGTACTCCCCCCTTCAGTACGTTCCTGCTCCCCCTCTCTGTCCCATAGCAGAGGTTCAAATCTATTCGTAGTTGATACCTGTCCTACATCTCTTCCCTGTATCTGTTCCCACCTCCTACTTGTTCCCTATCGTGCCCCCCTGGTGCCTCCCTACCCGCAGCCATGTGCTCTCTCCCCTGGCACTCCTGGTGGCCTCTTCCTCCCCCATCAGGAGGCAGCCCTGCCCTCACCTCGGGCACCCCCTCCCTTCTCCTCTATTTCCTGCTAGTACCTCTGATACTGGGGTTGGTTTCAGTCCGTAGTTGTTCTTTCTCCATCTCCCTTTGGCATCCCTTATTCACCCCTCTCAGGATGCCTACCATACTCATCTGACCTGCCACTTACACTGCTCCCTATCCTCCACAGTTCTTCCCTCAAACTAACCAGTCATCTACAGACTATACACCCCCATTCTCCAAGCCCAGTCCAGGATCATGGCAAACCCACACCCTGTACACCCCTCCACCCTTCCAAAGGTGGCCACCATATTGACATGTGGCACCAGCCCCATTTTGGCCCCCATCTTATGTTAGGGGCTCTTATTCCCAGGTTCTGTACCTTACTACAACTGTTAGGCCCCTATTTAGTCAAATTCCTATCTCCCCCACACTAGTCCTCCTACTGACCCCTTTGCTGATGGGGGTACTTCAGGCTCAAATGTCATCTGTTACATACTGTATTACTGTAGCAATCCTAAAGCCTCCTTGTCCATTTTTCACCTCTCAGTTACCATACTTTTTGTTCTCGGCTCTCATATAGTTTCACTTAGCCCAGTTAGAAATCCTGTAGCACTCCAAGTATTACACAGCTCAGTTAGAGAAATAAACAGAACAAATAAATATGTATTATTACAGCAATCATGAAAATATTCAATCATTGCTTTGTCTCCACCCAGAGACCCTGCTGTAATAGAGGACCACAGAAGAATGTGGGTGGGAGGGTGGCAACTGTAATGTCCTGGAGACTCCATTGAGCTCGGTCACTCTCCCTCTCTCACTCGCTCATTCTATTTCTCCCAACGCTGCAGGCTGCCCTTTTGTACTGGACTTCTGCTTGCATTGGTGCCTTTTTCTGCCCACAAAGAAACCCGCAGCAGTCCCGACACAGCTCCGTTGAGCTCGCTCACTCCCCCTCTCTCACTCACTCACTCATTCTGTTTCTCCCAACGCTGCAGGCTGCACTTGTGTACTGGGTTACTGCCTGCATTGGCACCTTTTTCTGCCCACAAAGAAATCCACAGCAGTCCCAATAGAACTCCGTTGAGCTCGCTCACTCCCCCTCTCTCACTCACTCGCTCGTTCTGTTTCTCCCAGAGCTGCAGGCTGCCCTTTTATACTGGGCTCCTGCCTGCGTTGGTACCTTTTTCTGCATACAAAGAAATCTGCAGCAGTCCCGACACAGCTCTGTTGAGCTCGCTCACTCCCCCTCTCTCACTTGTTCTGTTTCTCCTAGTGCTGCAGGCTGCCCTTTAGTATATGGGGCTCCAGCCTTCGTTGGCGCCTTTTTCTGTCCACACAGAAGTTCACCGCTGTCCTGACAGAGCTCCGGTGAGGTCACTCACTCCCCCTCTCTCACTGTCTCATTCCGTTCCTCCCAGTGGTGCAGGCTGCCCTTTTGTACTTGGCTCCTGCCTGCATTGGCACCTTTTTCTGACCACAGTGATATCTGCAGTAGTCCTGATAGAGCTCCGTTGAGCCTGCTCACTCCTTCTCTCTCACTCGCTCATTCTGTTTTTCCTGGCACGGCAGGCTGCCCTTTTATACTGGGCTCCTGCCTGCGTTGGTGCCTTTTTCTGCCCACAAAGTAATCCATAGCAGTCCTGACATTTTATGGACTTTCATCACAAAATTTTCAACATAGGCATGTTAGGGCCTCAGCTCATGAAAAGTGTCACTGTGGTTTTCTTAATGTGTCCCACAACACTGATTTCCCACAGCGACTGGGCTATTCTGCGCCAGAAGTGTGAAAATGCATTTCAACCAAGATGTAAAAAATGACAGCTATACTGTTCATAAGGAGGTGTGGAAAAATGCCAATATTAAAAATCCTAAAAGTTTCCAATCATTGCTTTGTCTCCACTCCAGAGACCCTGCTGTAATTTAGGACTACAGAGGACCCTGGGTAGGAGGGTGGGCAACTCTGAAGTGATGGCACAGCTTCATTGAGCTCGCTCACTCCCCCTCTCTCACTGGCTCGTTATATTTCTCCCAACACTGCAGGCTGCCCTTTTGTACTGGGCTAATGCTTGCATTGGTGCCTTTTTCTGCCCACAAAGAAATCGACAGCAGTCCCAACACAGCTCCGTTAAGCTCGCTCACTCCCCCTCTCTCACTCGTTAGTTTTGTTTCTCCTGGTGCTGCAGGCTGCCCTTTTGAACTGGGCTCCTGCTTGTGTTGGTGCCTTTTTCTACCCACAAAGAAGTTCACAGCTGTCCTGACAGAGCTCCATTGAGGTCGCTCACTTCCCCTCTCTCACTCGCTCATTCTGTTCTCCTGGCGCTGCAGGCTGCCCTTTTGCACTGTGCTTCTGTCTCCATTGGTGCCTTTTTCTGCCCACAAAGAAATCCACAGCAGTCCCAGCAGAGCTCCGTTGAGCTCGCTCACTCCCCCTCTCTCACTCACTCTTTCCATTTTTCCCAGTGCTGCAGGCTTCTCTTTTGTACTGGGCTCCTGCCTGCATTGGTGCCTCTTTCTGCCCACAAAGTAATCTGCAGCAGTCCTGAAAGAGCTTCGTTGAGCTCTCTCAGTCCCCCTCTCTCACTTGCTCATACTGTTTCTCCCACCGTTGCTGGCTGTCCTTGTGTACTAGGCTCCTGCCTGCATTGGCACCTTTTTCTGCCCACAAAGAAATTCACTGCAGTCCCAACAGAGCTCCGTTGAGCTTGCTCACTACTCCTCTCTCTCACTCGCTCATTCTGTTTCTCCCAGAGCTGCAGGCTGCCCTTTTGTACTGGGCTCCAGCCTGCGTTGGCACCTTTTTCTGTCCACACAGAAGTTCACAGCTGTCCCGACAGAGCTCCTTCGAGGTCACTCACTCCTCCTCTCTCACTCTCTCGTTCCGTTCCTCCCAGTGGTGCAGGCTGCCCTTTTGTACTTGACTCCTGCTTGCATTGGCACCTTTTTCTGACCAAAAAGTTATCCACAGCAGTCCTGATAGAGCTCCGTTGAGCTTGCTCACTCCCCCTCTCTCACGCGCTCATTTTGTTTCTCCCGCCGCTGCAGGCTGTCTTTTGTACTGGGCACCTGCCTGCATTGATGCCTTTTTCTGCCAACAAAAAAAATCTGCAGCATTCCCAACAAAGCTCTGTTGAGCTTGCTCACTCCTCCTCCCTCTCTAACTCATTCTGTTTTTCCCGGTGCTGCAGGCTACCCTTTTGTACTGGACTCCTGCCTGCATTGGTGCCTTTTTCTGCCCACAAAGAAATCCGCAGCAGTCCTGACATTTTATGGACTTCCATCACAAAATTTTCAACATAGGCATTTTAAAACCTCTGCTCATGAACAATCTCACTGTAGTTTTCTTAATGTGTCCCTCAACATTGATTTCCCATAGCGACTGGGTTATTAGGCTGCTGAACAGGAATGTACATTCTCTTTCTTTTGCCTATGGTTTGTATATGACTTCCATACCTGTCATACTCCTGTGTGAACTGTATATTTATATATTATACTCGTGTTGTTTTATGTAATTCTGTCTTGTACATGTGACTTGGAATGTAAATACTCTGCTCATATCAGTATTGTACTAATGTTGTCCCTTTGTATTATGTATATGTAACTGTACAATTCCCCTGCCAACAGCAGGTCCACCTTGTAAATGAGCTTGCACAATGGTGATCGCCTGGATAAATAAAGATTTGATTGATTGATTGATTATTCTGCACCACAAGTGCGAAATGCATTTCGACCAGGATGTGAAAAATGACAGCTATACTGTTCATAAGGAGGTGTGGAAAAATGCCAATGTTAAAAATCCTAAATGTATCCAATCATTGCTTTGTCTCCACTCCAGAGACTCTGCTGTAATATAGGACCACAGAGGATCCTGGGCAGGAGGGTGGGCAACTCTAAAGTTCCGGCACAGCTTCATTGAGCTCGGTCACTCCCCCTCTCTCACTCGCTTGTTATATTTCTCCTGACGCTGCAGGCTGCCTTTTGTACTGGGCTTAGGGTTACCACCTTTTAAGAAGCCCAAAGTGGGACATTTCTTACTGAAACATGATTTTTCGCAGGACAGTACCTAACCTCGACAGATGCAACAGACTTGTTTTCTCTATATAATCAGAATTAAGGCTAAGTATTGTAGTTTCTTAGTTGCTTCTATTGTTTCTGATCATTTTAAGGTATTTTAGTTAAGCTATTGTGGTTTTCTAGAACATTTAGTGGAAAGTTAGAAAATATTTTTCCTACTGTAAAATCAGGACATTTAGTATTTTTCATGTTTTTTTGCAGGACACAGCTGCCCAAATCAGGACTGTCCTGCGAAAATCAGGACAGGTGGTAACCCTAACTGGGCTCCTGCTTGCATTGGTCCCTTTTTCTGCCCACAAAGAAATCTGCAGCAGTCCAGACACAGCTCCGTTAAGCTCGCTCACTCCCCCTCTCTCACTCGCTAGTTCTTTTCTCCTGGTGCTGCATGCTGCCCTTTTGTGCTGGGCTCCTGCCTGCATTGGTGCCTTTTTCTGCCCACAAAGAAATCCGCAGCAGTCCTGAAAGAGCTTTGTTGAGCTCTATCAGTTCCCCTCTCTCACTCTCTCATACTGTTTCTCCCACCGTTGCAGGCTGCCCTTTTGTACTAGGCCCCTGCCAGCATTGATACCTTTTTCTGCCAACAAAGAAATCCACAGCAGTCCCGACAGAGCTCCACTGAGTTCGCTCACTCCCCCTCCCTCACTCACTGTCTCATTCTGTTTCTCCCGGCACTGCAGGCTGCCCTTTTGTACCGGGCTCCTGCCTGTGTTGGGGCCTTTTTCTGCCCACAAAGATATCCGCAGCAGTCCTGACAGAGCTCAGTTGAGCTCGTTCACTCCCCTCTCACACTCACTGGATCTAAATCTGTCCCAAACACTGATTTCCCACAGCAACCATGCTATTGTATGCCAGAGGTGCAAAAACATATTTTGGCCAGGATGTGAAAAATAACAGCTGTACTGTCATAAGGAGGTGTGAAAAAATGCCAATGTTGAAAATGTGGTGTGAAAATACTACAGATTTGCAAAGTTACAAGGGTGAGTGGAAATAGCTCAATGCACACTTGTAACACAGTCATTCTATGGACTTTTGTCACCAAATTTTCAACATAGTGATTTTAGGACCTCTGCTCATGAACAGTGTCACTGTTGTTTTCTTAATCTGTCCCAAACACTGATTTCCCACAGTGACTGCACTATTCTGCGCCGAAAGTGCAAAAACACATTTTGGTCAGGATGTGAAAAATGACAGCTGTACTGTTCATAAGGAGGTGTGAAAAAATGCCAGTCTTTAGAATCTGGCGTGACAATATTACAAATCTGAGAAGTTATAAGGGTGCATGGAAACTGTGCAATGCACACTCATAAAACAGTCATTTTCAGGATTTTTTCCACCAAATTTGCGACATAGGCTTTCTGAAAGCCCACCTCATGAACACTGGCACTGCCATTTCATTACTCAGTCTCGAAAGGTGATTCCACGCAGTGACCGCGAAATCACCTTTCGGTACTGAATAACACCATGACAGTGGCTGAATTCATGAGGAGGGGTCCCAATAACCCCATGTTGAATATTTGGTGCCAACATTTCCCAAAATGCCTGAGATATGCAGCAAAGTTGAAAAAAACCCTATTTATGCCATTATGCAGCTTACCGGCATTTCTTCAGTTTGTGGTCAGCTTTGAAGAGTGCAGATGTGTTCCCAGTCCACTGAAGATTGTCATGCTGAGCTCTGGAGGTAAGTATGAGATGAGGGGATGTGGGGAGGGGGTATGCAGTGGGTGAGCATGGGTTGGGGAGGGGGCGCAGATGATGAGGGACCATTTTCTTCTTTACAGGGTTGAAAAAAAAGACATTGCGGGACAGTTTTTCATCTTAGCAGGTACTTTTGGCATGCTGGGGTGGGCTCCCAGCATGCCACCTGCATGTTTTGAGGTGGGGAGGACTGTAGCTAACGGGGATTGGGTACCCTGTCAGTAAATACTGGTGGGGGGGTCTCCATGAGCTGATGGGGATTGGGCACCCACTCGGCACACAAGAAATGTGGGAATATGCCAATGGGGATTGGGTACCCCATCAGCAAAGAAACAGGGGGAGGGGACATGATGCCGAGGGGGATTAGGCACCCCCTCAGCAAACAACCCAAACCGATGGGGACTGGGCTCCCTGTCGGCAAACTGAGGTGGCCCCTGATTGCAGCGGCTAAAACATGTCAAGGTTGTGGCATGCTGGCTGAACTAGTGTAAGCAGTAGCGTGCCACCCCATTGGGGAAAGCGGGCCTAACCTCAAAAGGCAATGGGGGCATTGGCAACAACAGTGGCATGCCTCCACAACCTGCTTCTGCAGCAAGCTGCTGCAACATGTTTCTTGCACATGCACACAATCAATATAAAAAGGGGACAAGACTTTCTATAGATACATTAGTGAAAGAAGAAACATCAGAGGGAGTATTACTAAGATCAAGGGGGATAAGTGGGACTGTGTGGAGGAGGATCAAGGAAAAGCATTTATCCTAAATAGATACTTCTGTTCAGTATTTACTGAGGAGAAGGTAGGGCAGAGCCCACCACTCAGCACCATGGATACAGGGGGAGGGAGGTGTGCACTAGTCCCTTCTCAAAAGAAAGGGTCCTACCAGAGCTCACTAAGCTCAAGGTGGGTAAGGCAATGAGACCTAATGACATACATCTCATGGTACTAAAGAAGCTAAGGGTTGAACTAGCAGAGCCATTATCATAGAAACATAGATACATAGACTTTGATGGCCCACCTAGTCTGCCCTTTTCCCTACCTAATGGGTAAGCTGCAGATCCTAGTTAACCAACAGCCCATTTCTTCCTAACCCCCACTAGAATTGCCTTATGTCTGTTCCATGCATTCTTGAATTATCCCACAGTTTTAGACCCCACACCCCCCTCAGGAAGGCTGTTCCATGCGTCCACCACCCTCTCTGTGAAAAAAATACTACAGACCAGTCAGTCTTATCTCAGTAGTGGGCAAGTTTATGGAGGCACTCCTTAAGGAAAGGATAGTGCAACACCTGGAATCCATAGGTGCACAGGATCCAAGACAGCATGGGTTTACAACAGGAAGGTCCTATCAATCTAATCTCATAGATTTCTTTAACTGGGTAACCAGAGTGGTAGACCAAGAGGGTGCAGTTGATGTTGCCTACCTTGACTTCAGCAGAGCTTTGAATACTGTTCCACACTGAAGATTGATTAATAAACTGGGTAGGCTCAGGGTGGGTCAGAAGTTGGTCAACTGGATGGCAAACTGGTTGGTGGGAAGAAAACAGAGTGGTGGTAAACAATATACAGTCAGAAGAGATTCAAGTATAACCCCTTGTTACCCGGGGTTACTAGAATCCCAGTAAGACCTAGTGGTAGGCAAGGAAGGCAGCTTGTGAAACTCCAGTTAAATGGGTTTCACACTGTCTCACTCTGTTCTCAGTCTCAGCTGTGACTGAGAGATGACATCATCAATAGAACTGTCACAGCAGCATAAGCCACATTGGAATCTGCAGCAGAGGGAGTGAGATAGAATGTTGGGAGTTTTCAAAGTGAGTTTCTGTTTACCTTCTGTGGGAGAAGGAAGTGTCTTTTGTTTACCTTCTGTGGGAGAAGGTCAGTGTCCAGTTTCAAGTGGTGGAGACTGCTGTCCAGGTCTCAGTGCCCCCCCTCCCTTCGGGGAGGAGTAAAGTATCCCTATGTGGATTCCAGGGGCAATCCCCTAATTTCTGCTACAGGAAGAAAGCTGCCTTTTACAGTTTCTGTCAAGTGGAAAAAGTTGTACTTCGCCTGTGGGGCACCTGCAACAAAAGGGTGCATTTGCTCTAATTTGAGAGGGCAAAAGATGTGTTTCTTCAGTTTGGGAAATGTGAAGAAAACTGTGATTTGAACTATTATTTGGGAGGCCTATAGTACTAGGACAAAGAAATGGAGTAGTGTCAAAATCTAAAGTCTGTGTGAATTCAAGTAATGTTGTAGAGGGGGTGCTACAGTCCATCCACCATTTAATCTACATTTTGAAGTTTCAGTTTCTCAGAGAAATGGCGGGTATGGGCTGCGGGAGCTGGAGGTGGGCAAACCCCCCAACTTTAGTAGCCAGGTCCACCTCTACGGGTTTCTGCTGTGATTGCTACTTGCCTCATGCGCCTGACCAGTGATGAGTTAGGTACCCAGACGTGGGTCGCAAATGGGAAAATCTCTCTAGGAGTCACAGACTCTAAGTGGTGCGGGGAGCCACAACTTGGGAAAAGAATTCTCCTTGTGAGATGGGAGTCAGAAGAAGTAAGAAGAAAATCTCTCTAGGGGTTGCAGACTCAAAGTGGTGTGGGAAGCCACAACAAGTAAAATGGGTTCATTCTTTAAATGGACCATCAGTCATGTTGCCGGCAGGGGAGCCGGGTCAGTCAGGCTGTGTATCCAAAGCACATGCAAGTCCAGGCTGTGTGCCTGGTGGGTCCAGAGCCTGAAAACAGTAGAAATGGGTTCATTCTTTAAGTGGACCACCTTGTAGTCTCTAATCTGCATTATCAGTAAACGTAGCACCATGGGGGTCCAACTACACTTTCTTATGTTCAGCTAGTTTATGAATAAAAGCCACACTGAAAAATCCCAATCCTGGTTCTGGACATTACAGTTATTGCTTCCTGTGTTTGGATTTACTTGGGTGTCCCTGTGCAGAGTAGCCAAACCTAGGTCCCCTTGTGCCAGGTAACCTCATCCTCCCTGAACCCAGGTCCCCACCAGGTATTGCTGCCAGCGCCAACAGCATGCCACCTGTCATTTTGGTAAAAAGGCAGGGGTGAGGGGTTACAAAAATGGAGGCACCGCTTTGGATTTGTTCGGGAAGGAAGGTGCTTGGGCAAGGGCTAGCATTTTGGCTATCTGCAGTGGTAGCCAAAAAGCTGAAGCAATTTCCTAGTGTGTTGCTGTGTGCTGTGAATCTTGTGCTGCTGTTTAAAAATGCCAACTGTTTACCAAGGAGCTGTAAAGCCAAAGAGTGTGCCCTTGTCCTGCATCAAAATTGTTTACAGCATTTTTGTCAGCTTTTAAAATGAATTCTGTGAGGAAAAGTGTGGAAAACTAGGGGTAGCAAAAGAGAAATTGTGCCCTGGATGTTTGAAATGCTTTTAAAATGAATTCTGTGAAGGAAAGTGTGGAAAACTAGGGGTAGCAACGGAGAAATTATGCCCTGGACGTTGGAAATGCTTTTAAAATGAGTTCTGTGAAGGAAAGTGTGGAAAACTAGGGGTAGCAACAGAGAAATTATGCCCTGGACGTTGGAAATGCTTTCTGTGTAAATGGAGAGACTGCAGAGTTAATGGCAAGGTTACATGGTTGAAATGGGCTCTCGCCGTGGAGTCAGTTGAAAAAAAAAATGCATTTTGCAGTTTAAATTTGCCTGCTCAACGATCGCCGTGAGGAGAGGAGCCCTTGCGAGGAAGAAGAGGCTCATTTACATGGGGTCATGTGGTTGGTCAGATTGCATTAGTCCCGCCCCTCAGCCAGCTTTTCTGAGACTGCCTCAGCATTCGAGAGGGAGACAGAGTGTAGTGCGTGTACTGGCAGTGGAGGAGCGTTGTGAAGTATTCAAAGTGCTGTAAACAGCAAAAAATTGACTTTTGAGTTTAAAATCGGGCTCAACCCACAAATCGATCGTGGAAATAGTGAATTTGGTGGTTAAAAAGATGATCGCTGAGACTGCCCGCCCGTTTGTGTTCCAAGGCCCTCAAAAACTGGCTGTAGGCCATTTTACCCCATCGCAGCAAGCTGGTACTGATCACAATAAGTAAACAACTAAAAAACTGCTCAATCAGTGATTTTTAGTAATGCCATATAAAATGTGTGTGCAGCAGTGTAGTCGCTTTGCAAGTAACGACTGTGTGAAGTCCTGCCAGCAAGTGCAAGTCTGTAAAGCCATTGAATGTGTGCATGGAAGTAAAATAGCCTCAGTTTAAAGTTTGCAGCCAGAGAGAGACTGTGGGTTGTAACAAAATGCAAAACTAGTAGAAGCAGACAATCCTGAGCTGAAACCTGAAGTTTTAGAGGGACTGTGAGTTAAATGAATGTTACCAGCTTGTGAAAAGTCCAAGGAAAATCCTGTAAATGTGTGTAAAGCCAGAAAAGAGCAAGTTGTGCAGTCTGAGTAAAAGTTATCAGTAGCTTGTGTAAATCGGGTGCGCAGTGGCTTGACCCAGATTCTAAATGTTGATGCACAGGAGTGCTGCCACCGCCATTACAGGGTGGGGTAGTAAAGTAAACACAGCAGCAGAGGAGCCATTTTAAAACTACAGAGTATGTTCATTAAAGTGGGACTTTCAGTTACAGTGAACTTTTGTTTATTTTTCTGCAGTTATGGCCTCAGGACCAGCTTGTTACCCGGATCATACCCGGGTTGCAGTAACAGCAGCAGTAAATAGACTGAGAGATATTGAAAAGTGGTGCTATGGAGGGCAACTGCCTCCAGATGTGGCAATTCCTAATTATCCAGTGCGTGTATGCCAAATATGCTTGAGTGCTGGAAGGGATGTCTTCATGATTCCTCACTGTGCTGGATGCCTTCAAAAATATGGCTTGTATAAAGTGCCTCCAATTCGTTTGGCCCCCACATGGACAAAAATTCAGGAATCTGCAGTTGGCAGCACACAGCACCAGGCGGAGCCTATGGAGGAAGGTCCCTCGGGGGAGTGTGGCACAAAGCAAGAGGGTGCAGAGTTAGAGACTGAACCTGAAGTTGGAGTTTTGGATGCTGTATCTCAGAAAGAAAGTTTGGATAAAGCATCAATAGACCCCTGGGTGGGGGGGGCCTAGCCCAAGTCTCTTAGATGAAGATGAGATGCGGGAGGCCTTTGAATGGGAGGTGTCGACCTCTGCGCCTAGTGATGAATGGATAGTCTCAGGGGTGAGAACGACTGCTCACTCCTGGGCTCAGATCCTCAGTGAAGAGGAAGATGAGGGGGAACCTATGTGGCCTTGTGAGAAAGGAACGGGTACACAGCCTCAAGATCTTGCCTCGGAGGAATGTGTTGAAGAAGGTGGTGATGCCACTGCCCTGGCTTTACAAGAAGAAGAAGTCAGGGATCCGTTTTTAATTTCTTTGAGAATGTGAAGCTGGCAGAACCAGGACTGGCTACCCCCAAGCCAGGCCAGCTGTCTCAGATTGACCAAAGCAAGTAAAGAGGAGAGACTGGTTAGTAGAAAGGCAAATGAGATCTATGGTATGACCTTTCCTACCTTTCCTCGGAGAGTCTGGGAGGAGATTGAGGACTGCAGGAAATCCTGGGTCTGGAATGAAGCAATGAAAAATGTGCATCCTGGGGCCAACCAGCATGTAAAAAATAGACTGTTCCACGAAAAGTATACCCAGTGGAAGAAAGGCAGGACACCGTTTATGGACAGAGTGAGAATAGTGGACGGAGAGGGACGTGAAATCTCCCACTGTGTGAGTTATGTGCGCCCAGACAGGGTAATAATTCAAGCCCCTGACCCCCGGTACTATTGGCCTCAGTGCAAGGACCTCCCAGTAATTAAGCCTGTGCCTACAAAATGGAGAGCCGAGCAGTGGTAGTCAGTACTGCCACACCAGACTATGAAGTGCCCTTATTGATCCGCCAATATGAATAACCAAGGACTCAGGTGCTCCACAGTCATCAGTCTACAGTGTACTGTCCTGTTCAGCAACCATCTACTGGCCCATCAGATGACTTCAGATCCAGAGAGGACACCAGCCTAGCTGTTTCCTGTTCATCGCCTGGTAATCGGATGACATCGGACCAGCTGTTTTTCTTTCTGTTCCTGTTCTAAGGTTCCATCTCCATTGATGACATCAGCCCAGCTGTTTTCAGATGTGCCCTCCTGTGGTTCCCGGAAGATGTCCGCCCAGCTGTATCAGAAGAAATGCTGCCAGGGAGAGTCTTTGGCCACGGACCAGGTTCGTGCAGATTCTTGTACTACAAATGGCTGGTAAGTCCGAAACTTTTCTATCTTTATGACATTGCAGTACACACCCTACACTACAGACTTCAAAAATGTATGAACTGTCCACAAAGACTCTCCCCTTCGGGACTTTGGCCTTTTAGAACTGTGCTTCACTGGGCTCCGGCCCAGGAGATACTCTTTATTGGACTAGTCTTCGGGCCTTGTGGTCACTAGTTGGGACTTTTAAGGCACTCCATCCTCCCAAATGTGTATTGTAAATAATGCCATTATTGTACTCTAATGTAAATACTGTTTTTCTACCTTTTTCTAAAAAAAATCTTTTTGGGATTGTTCAGTGTTTTGTATGGTAGGGGTTGTTTAGGTAGACTGTGTATGCAGATTAGGAGTGTGTTTTGTCTTTCTTTTTCTTACAGGTGTTCCTGGGAAGACAGAAGAGAAGACAAGAAGAGGAGGAGGGGCTCATCGGAGTTCCTCGTCAGTGCTTTATTGTGTAGAAATCTAAAGTACTGTGTTGTTATTGTTATGGTTGTTACTGTGTTAACCCTTTCCTTCCACAGGTGTGGTTGTGGGGGTAGGGAGGAGGCAGTAATTGGTATTTTAATGGTGTGGTTGCAGGTTGCCCCAGGTCGGGGAGGTCCCCGGGTTTTGTTTTTGTTTTGGAATATTATGTTAGAGGCAGATAGGTTTTCCCTAGAGGGTTAGGGGGGATAGACAGGCTGTGGTCCTGAGTGGCCATTGGGACTGCAGTACTGATCTATCCGGGCTATGCTTTGGATAGTTCTACCAGAGCCACTAGGTGTCCATAGTAAGTGGATAGTGTAGAGGCTGATATGTCAGCTACAGGCCTCTAGGACCTTAGTGTTGCCTGCCTGTGCTTGCACATGGTAGGAGGGGGCCTGATCACCCCCCTCCGCAGGTAGCACATAGGGTGGGATGGCCTAAGACCGGGTGAATAATGACTGGGGACAGTCATTTTCCTCGTCAAGGGCGAGTGTAACCCCTTGTTACCCGGGGTTACTAGAATCCCAGTAAGACCTAGTAGTAGGCAGGAAAGGCAGCTTGTGAAACTCCAGTTAAATGGGTTTCACACTGTCTCACTCTGTTCTCAGTCTCAGCTGAGACTGAGAGATGACAATGCATCACCAATAGAACTGTCGCAGCTGCATAAGCCACATTGGAATCTGCAGCAGAGGGAGTGAGATAGAATGTTGGGAGTTTTCAAAGTGAGTTTCTGTTTACCTTCTGTGGGAGAAGGAAGTGTCTTTTGTTTACCTTCTGTGGGAGAAGGTTAGTGTCCAGTTTCAAGTGGTGGAGACTGCTGTCCAGGTCTCAGTGCCCCCCTCCCTTCGGGGGGGGAGTAAAGTATCCCTATGTGGATTCCAGGGGCAATCCCCTAATTTCTGCTACAGGAAGAAAGCTGCCTTTTACAGTTTCTGTTTTGGTCTGACAAGTGGAAAAAGTTGTACTTCGCCTGTGGGGCACCTGCAACAAAAGGGTGAGTTTGCTCTAATTTGAGAGAGCAAAATATGTGTTTCTTCAGTTTGGGAAATGTGAAGAAAGCTGTGATCTGAACTACTATTTGGGAGGCCTATAGTACTAGGACAAAGAAATGGAGTAGTGTCAAAATCTAAAGTCTGTGTGAATTCAAGTAATGTTGTAGAGGGAGTGCTACAGTCCATCCACCATTTAATCTACATTTCGAAGTTTCAGTTTCTCCAGAGAAATAGCCGGGTATGGGCTGTGGGAGCTGGAGGTAGGAAAACCCCCCAACTTTAGTAACCAGGTCCACCTCTACGGGTTTCTGCTGTGATTGCTACTTGCCTCATGCACCTGGCCAGTAATGAGGTAGGTACCCAGACGTGGGTCGCAAATTGGGAAAATCTGTCTAGGAGTCGCAGACTCTAAGTGGTGTGGGGAGTCACAACTTGGGAAAAGAATTCTCCTTGTGAGATGGGAGTCAGAAGAAGTAAGAAGAAAATCTCTCTAGGGGTCACAGACTCTAAGTGGTGCGAGGAGCCACAACAAGTAAAATGGGTTCATTCTTTAAATGGACCATCAGTCATGTGGCCGGTAGGGGAGCCGGGCCAGTCGGGCTGTGTATCCAAAGAGCATGCAAGTCTGGGCTGTGTGCCTTGTGGGTCCAGAGCCTGAAAACAGTCGAAATGTGTTCATTCTTTAAGTGGACCGCCTTGTAGCCTCTAATCTGCATTATCAGTAAACGTAGCCCCATGGGGGTCCATCTATGCTTTGTTATGTTCAGCTAGTTTATGAATAAAAGCCACACTGAAAAATCCCAGTCCTGGTTCTGGACATTACAGTTATTGCTTCCTGTGTTCGGATTTACTTGGGTGCCCCTGTGCAGAGTAGCCAAACCTAGGTCCCCTTGTGCCAGGTAACCTCATCCTCCCCGAACCCAGGTCCCCACCAGGTATTGCTGCCAGTGCCAACAGCATGCCACCTGTCATTTTGGTAGAAAGGGGTTACACAAGTCACAAGTAAGGGTACCTCAGGGATCAGTCCTGGGGCCAGTCCTCTTCAATATCTTTATCGGTGACATTACAGATGGACTGGAGGGTAAGGTTTGTCTCTTTGCAGATGACACCGAGATCTGCAACAGAGTAGATGACCCAGATGGGGTGGACAGAATAAGAAAAGATCTGGATAAACTGGCAAAATGATCAGAAGAGTTGCAACTGGGGTTCAACGCAAATAAGTGCAAGATCATGCACATAGGGAAGAGAAACCCTGAAGCCACCTATAGGTTGGGAGGGGAGTTGCTGGCAAACACAAAAGAAAAAAGAGACTTTGGCATCATCATCATCCCAGATGACTTGAAATCATCCAAGCAAACCACTAAAGCAGTAGGTAAGGCTGGAGGGATTTTGGAGTGTATTAGTAGGGGTATCGCATGTCATAAGAGGGAGATAATAATCCCACTTTACAAGACACTGGTTAGGCTCCATCTGGAGTACTACATGCAGTACTGGAGGCTGTACCTGCACAAGGACATTAACAAAATAGAGGCAATCCAGAGAAGGGCAACCAAAATGATGCAGGGACTGCATCAGAAAACATATGAGGACAGATTAATGGAGCTCAATATGTATACCCTAGAGCAAAGGAGGGAAAGAGGTGATATGATCAAAACATTCAAACATCTTAAGGAGATTAACAAGGTGAAAGAGTCTAACATGTTTCAATATAAGAAAAATAGCAGGAGAAGAGGACACAGCATGAGATTAGAGGTAGGCTGATTAAGGGGTAATGTGGGGAAGTTCTTTTTCACATAAAGTGTGGTGGTTGTATGGAATGGCCTACCTCAGGAAGTGGTAGATATGAATACAGTGCAGGGCTTCAAACAGGCATGGGATACATAAATACATAGATACATAGACAGTGTCAGAAGATAAGGGCCTATGGCCCACCCAGTCTGCCCATTTGAGCTTGTAAGTTCAGTTTGTTTTCCTAGAAGTCTGTTTCCCCTTACCCCTGACCTCCAGAATTCCTTTATGTCTATCCCATGCATTCTTAAATCCCGTGATTGTTTCAGCCCCCACCACTTCCAATGGCAGGGTGTTCCACTTGTCCACCACCCGTTCTGTGAAGAAATTCTTTCTCATGTTTCCTCTGAATCGTCCTCCCTCCAACTTCATCCCATGCCCTCTAGTCCTGGAACATCTTTTTCACTTAAAAATAGTGTTTTCCTGCACCCTGTTCCTCCCTGTAAGATACTTGTATGTTTCTATCATATCCCCTCTCTCCCTCCTCTCCTCCAGGGAGTACATGTTCAGTTCCTTCAACCTGTCTTCATAGGACTTGTGATGCAATCCATGCACCATCTTTGTTGCCCTCCTCTGAACCTTCTCTACCCTGTCTATGTCCTTACGTAGGTATGGTCTCCAGAACTGTACACTGTACTCCAGGTGGGGCCTCACTAGTGTCTTGTATAGCGGAATTATGACCTCCCTTTTCCTGCTGGTGATGCCCCTGCCTATACATCCCAGCATCCTATTTGCTTTACCTGATGCCTTGTCACACTGTTTCCCTACCTTGAGGTCATCAGAGATGACGACCCCAAGATCCCTTTCCTGCTTGGTGCATGCTATATCCTCACCCCCCAACTGATATATTGTGCCAGGGTTTTTGTGCCCCATATGCATTATCTTGCACTTCTTTGCATTGAATTTCAGCTGCCAAACCCCTGACCATTCTTCAAGTTTCTGCAGGTCCCTTCTCATTCTGTCTACATAGGCATAAGGGAGCAATAATACAGATGCGTATGAATAGATAGGCTATTGACAGAGTAAAGGCCTATGGCACATTCATAAGGTAGAAAAAATGGGCAGACTGGATGGGCCTTGCTGTCCTTATTTGCCGACAACTTCTATATTTCTATGGACAACTAAAATAAGATCACCATCAACGGGATCCCCACACGGGCTTTTCTGAATAGCGGCTCCCAGGTTACTATAATCTTCAAAGCCTTGTATGATCAGCATTTATCAGACATGGAAATACAGCCGCTTGAGGGGCTGCATGTGTGTGGCCTCAGTGAGAAAGCATATCCTTACCTCAGCTACATCAAGGTATGGATGGTTTTCCCTACTAAAGTGGCCAAAGTGAGTGAAGCTGCAGAGACTTTAGAGTTGATTTGCCCTGAATAGGGGTGGGAGAAAGTGCATTTATTTTTTCACCCCACGGAACTTCCAAGGAGATCAAGAAACTTTCGCGGAAGCTTCTGAACCTCCACCTGTGGTGAAGTAGAAAACTTCCACAAAGTTATGAGTGAAATTTCATTGGATATTAAATAATACCCAATCCCCGGTGGCTACTGGTGCCTCCCCCCACCAGTTCATCTGCTGGCCACCCAACTTAAAAAAAAATCCTTATAAGCAGCACCACCTGTCACTGCCTGACAGTGCCCACACAGCCCAAATGCCTTTATACCCTTGTGGTTAGTGGTCCCTCCCCTACAACCCTTCACCCCAATCCCAAGTGTATAGTAAATTTATAGTACCCCCAATGTTCATCCATACTTTAGTTGTAATAAAAAAAATTACTGGTAGTCTGGTAATCTAGTGGTTTCCCAAAGAGCCCTCCTCCTCCTGATCCCCAGTCACATATAATTCTACTAATCACTGGTGATCTAGTGTCTCCCACCCCCACCCCAGCTGGTGTCCAACCACCCTTTCTGACTCCTGCAGCAGTGCTGAACTGCCAGGGTTGTATATGCACATTTAATGAAATTTTAGTACTGCAAACACAATGATAGTATGATTTGGAGCCCTGTTTCCAAGAAAGGAAACAGGAAGAGGAGTTGGTAGTTTTACTGTCCAAAACAGGCAAACTATAACTCAGTATTTTGGGGCTTTTTCATATGGAGGTTTATTACAAATGGTATTTTAGCTCACTAGACCACACATGGGTGGTTTTATTTTATAATTGTAGTTTAAACAATTGATTTAGAACTGCATAATCTGTGACCCTGCAGTCCACTACAGTACTTTTAACATGTACTGCTGCGAGCAGTGGCAAGCAAGAGAAGGGTAAGCATGTGGCTCTGAGTGAGAAGATGCACACAAAGAGACGTGCATCGTTGTGCATGTCTTGCGTCTCTAGTGCATCATGCGCTTTCAGTGTGGAGTGATACCAATGGATCTATAAATGACTGGCAGAACTAGGTAATAACTTGAATTTGGTGTGGAGCAGTGCAGGTACTAAGGACTGATGCCCCTGGATAAGGTATATACACTATAGATAGTGCTCTGGTGCTGTGCGGTGGTGTGAAGGCACTTTATACACGTAAACTAGGGGATAACAGCTGAAAAATATCTAAATGGCATCTGTTATGATAATGAAAGAGGGGACTCAAATGATACAGTGCTCAGTATGCCTAATCTACAAAATAAATGAAACTGAAGACCCTGACACTTTGTTCACGTGTAATAAATGCTTGCAAAATTCAGATATGGCAAGAGAGATTAGTAAATTTAATATTAGGCTAACTGTGCTAGAAAATAGCCAAAAACAAATGACTTTAAGACATCAAATATTGTATAATAATTCAAATCCAATTGTGATCGCAGAAGCTAACCCCCCGGAGAATGAGTCACAAAAGCAACTACTTAATGCTAGGAATGAGGAGGATCAAACAAGTAGCAACACAATGCCCTCTAAAGAGGCTAGTAAAGCAAGGAATAAAAAAAGAAATAGAGAAATAGTTACTATTGAAAACACAGAGGAAAAAATGGTGCTTAGTCCAGTCCACTAAGCCAGCGAAAAGGGATAGGAAAGCAACACAGTATCAGATACCTTTGCATAATCACTTTGATCGCCTAGCTACATTAGCAGATAAAATACCTCAGTCACATGTTATAGTTCCTGACAATATTAATCAGGAAACTAATGAACATGAAGGCCATAACCTGACAACTAATGCAAACTCAGATGGTGGGACAATGTAGCGCAGGCCAAATAGCAGTATCAAGTGTCCCCTAATATTATTTGATATAGAAACAACTGAAATTACTACGGATATAGATGAGCAGAATGGTAAGGAAATGATAAGGAAGCATGGTAAGGAAGGGTGTTAGGCAATTCAATAATTAAATGTCTAGATTGCACTATTAGTGAACCCAGTAAGGCCACTAGAACCCTGTCCAGTTTTGGAGGAGCTAGGATTCAAGATATCACTTACATAAGGGATAATATATTAAATAATACAGAACCAGATGCATTAGTAATAACACATGTAGGAGCGAATAACATATTTAGGGAACCTTAAATAAAATAAAGCAAGATTTTGTGGCACTAACAAACAAAATAATATATCATGGTTGCACCCCTATACTATCTGAGATTCTCCCTATTCCAGGGCCTCTGGAGAGCAGTATAGAGTGTTGAAAGATATAAACAACTTTCTAAGGTTTGGGTGTTTGAAACAACATATTTATGTTATTAAACATTGGGAATCTTTAATAAATAATGATGAGGTCTACTGCTGGAATGGATTTCATCTAAGCAGAAAAGGAAATAAACTTTTGGGTGAACATATCTCTGAATGTATAAAAGATAGTTTAAACTGCTGACTTGGGGGGGAAGAATTTAACAGTAATTCAAATTCAAAGCTAACATATAACCCTGGTAGTAACTCCATCACTGCCATAGCATCTATGGAAAATAATAAAAAGGTAAATCAATTACATAATGCAACAGGTACAATTAAAAAAAAACGGCTTCAATATACTAATGCCCAATGCCAGAAGTTTAAGAACTAACATGGAGGAATTAGAATTTACATTAAAGGACTATAACATTCATATCTGTGATGTGACCTAAACATGGTTTCATGACGGGGATTGGAACACCGATATACCTGGGTACACCAAGATAAATAAAAATAGAAAGTCAATGGGGGTAGCCTTATATATTAAAAATAACATTACAATTTTTGAATTTCAAGATTGTACAAATACAGAATTTGAATCCTGCTGGATTCAGCTCAAAACCCCCACTAAAGCTCTCAATATAGGATTAATTTATCACTCCCTGAATTACTCAGCAGCAGAAAATGACTTATTCTTGTTAGCCTTGGAAGATAGAGATATGACAGGAAACAATATCCTGATGGGAGATCTTAATTTTCCAAGAATTTGTTGGGAAACCCAACAGGGGACAAGTCTAGCTGAAAAAAGTTCCTTGAGTTAATGACTTTTCTAAATCTAAGCCAAATTATTTCCTCACCACTAGGGATAGTAATATATTGGACCTTATACTTACTAATAATCCTGAAAATATTGACATCAAAATACTGCCACCTTTGGGAGATGATAACCATAATATGGTATACTTTGAGCATAAAGCTAAACACAGTTTAACCAAAGGCAGAACTAAGTTTAAGAATTACATGAATGCAGACTACTGTAGTATAAAAAAACTACCAAAACAACTGTAACTGATATGAAGAATTAAAGGGGGAAGAGCTTAACAAAGCACAGAAAATATGCCAGAAACATATCCAAGACTGTATAGATCACTGGGTCCCATCCAGATTAAAATATCATAATTCCAAAGGAATACCCTTGTGGTGGGCAACTAAAATATCAAGATTAATAAAAAAAGTGTTATAAGAAGTACCAAAAGATACAGACAAGACCAAACTGGCAGAAATTTAAAGCAATAGCTAAAGACAAAAAACACAATCAAAAATGCAAAATCTAACATTGAATTGGATTTGGTTAAAAGAGACAAAGATAATAAAAAACAGCTCTTCAGTTATCTTGGATCATTGAAGGGGAAGCAACCTACAGTTGGTCCCATGCAAACTTCTTCAGGTATTATAGAGGATGAAACAGATATAGCCAATGAATTTAATAATTACTTCTTACGTGTGTATAATTCAAAGGATAGTAGTACAGTTCAGGCCCCTCTAACATCTGCTGACTGTCCTATATTCACTACTAAAGAAATCAATAATATTATTGATAAATTAAAAATACCTAGTGCTCTTGGTCCAGATGGTATTACAACTTTGTTTATAAAAAGATTGGCTTCAGAACTGGTTGGACCATTAACTAAGATTTTTAATCTCTCAGTGAAAGAAGGGAAAACCCTAGAAGAGTGGAGGGAAGCTACAGTCATTCCTATATATAAAAAAGGTGATAGAGTAGACATTACAAATTATAGGCCAATTAGCCTTACGTCAGTGGTAGGTAAAGTTATGGAAAGACTACTGGTTAAAAGAATACTAAAACACCCAAAACAGACAGATGTTGTGGATATGTTCTTGCACTTACGACAACGTCAAATCTTTGACTGCCTACCCCACATTCCCCACCCTTCCCCTCTTATCCGCACTCCTTGCTCCACTTATGTCACCCCTAGGATGGTTTTATTTGTACCTATGTCTTGCATATATATATATATATATATATATATATATATATATATATATATACATATACCGTATTGTTAATTGTGCATTGTTATTTGCCACTGACTGTTTGCTACTGTGCTAGTCTATACACATGTACTGTCTTTTGCTACTAAGTTAACCTCCTGACCTGTATTGCATCTTACCTCTGCTTGCTTCTATGTTAACCTCCTGACTTTGTATTGTATCTTACCACTGTTTTGTTTTCACCTATTGCTGATGCGGAACCTTTGCAAAAGAACCCTTGGTTCAAAGGTATTTGTAATCCTAATAATAAATATATAAATATCACACAACACGGGTTTGTAGCAGGAAGGTTATGCCTGACTAACTTATTATATTTCTTTGAACCTGTGAGTGCACCCAGGGGAGTAATTTTGCTGCCAAGGTTGGTGGGACAACCTCACTCTCAACCAGCTTCAGATCATGGGTACCGTGGTACATACCAAAATATAAACATTATATGGAAAAATAATAAATTTTCTATCAACATACCTTTGAAATGTAATACATATGGAAAACAATGAAGATGATATTTACACAGGACACGTTTTTATTTTAAATATATTGTTGTTGTTTTTTTCCTTAATTTTTATTGCAGCTCCCAATATATCATTCAGAGTACTTTACTTGGTGACAATACCTAATAATTGTTACAGAAAAGGAACTTGCAAGAAAATAATCATTTTTTGTCTCCCTTTGTTACAACATGCTGGGGTGGAACCAATACAGAACTATAAATCTTGCAATATGTATGTATATAACACATGTGGCAAAAAGCACCAAGACCACAAACTAAGACCCAGAAGCAAAACCGTAGTATCTTGATAATATCCAGATTGCTAAAACACTCAAGACTGTGTCCTTGTGGACTGTAATATGGTTTGTGT
The DNA here is from genome assembly GCA_016271365.2 of Neoceratodus forsteri. Classification (NCBI taxonomy): domain Eukaryota; kingdom Metazoa; phylum Chordata; order Ceratodontiformes; family Ceratodontidae; genus Neoceratodus; species Neoceratodus forsteri. The sequence continues at coordinate 21,430,472 of JADMNL010000035.1, read as the reverse complement.
CATACCAATAATAACATGAGTGTCCAGAAAGGCTGGAACATGGCCTTTAAGATTCTAGGCAAGTTCTTGAATAAATGCAAAACATGAACTTACAGATGAATAGAAGCTTCAGATGAAACTTACTCAGTGCTATTAAATGTAAAATATGTAAAACTGAAAACAATAAGGACAATATGAAAAGGGAGAAGGGACCAAGGGGACCTACCCCCAACTCCACCAAAGTGCTATATAGAAAGGAGCCTATTGGGGACTTCTGGTGACGCACCATGCTGAATAGCAGCTTACCTGTAGAGCTACAGCCACCCGCTTCAATAAATTCTTCATTAGGTTGTAATTCACATGAATTGAGCAGCACAACTAATACTAACCAATGTCAGAATATCACTGGAACAACTGGAGATACACTTTCAGGCTCAGTATGGAGATAGATGCAAAGAAAATCCTGTCTAAGCGCACACCACCAGTAACTCCCGAGAAGGCCCTGAAGAAGAAGAAATGGGCTTCCAGTTTGAGTATTAATCTCTCTACCAGTTCTGCTATACCAGATAATGAGCAGCTAACCTTACCACAGTTTCTGGAAGAATTTAAACTGATTTGATACGACCTACACAAACTGGCCTCTGACTTCAGCTCTCTGAATCTAAAATTAGACGAAGTCACAAGAAGAGTTTCAGATAATTCAGCTAGGCTTTTTTTTCTGGAGAAGAAACAAGAAAGGATTGATCCCAAACTGATCACATACAGACCCTCGAGGGATGTAGTAGAAGAAATAATGTTGTCATAATTGGTGTCTCCGAGAGGAATGAAGGGCACGACATGATCCCCTTTATCCAAAAGCTGGCAGAGAAACTAGTGTGCCCCTCTCCTTTTGGTGCTAAATATATCATTGAGAGGGCTCACAGAGCACCGTGCTCGAAACCAGCTCCGGGTGCCCCTCCACGTACCGTTACTTTTCATTTTCTTAACTTCCTAGAAAAGCAACATTTTTTGCAAAAGTTGAAAAAGCTTCAGGAAGTAATGTGGGAGGGTAAACAGATGAGGATAACTCAAGATCTCCCAACATCAGTCCGACTTAAATGCACAGCAGTCCATCCTGTGGTGTCCAAATTGATTGTTGCTGGGGTCAAATTTAGGATGGCATACCTGGCAAAGCTGCACATTCTAATAGAAGGAACCTGGACTGCCTTTGAAGATTTTGAAACTGCCTCTTCTCAGCTGAAATCTACTTTACCCAATTTGTTTAAAAATCCTTGAAGGCAATAGTACAATGTTCCATCAGCAGAGGCAAGTTAAAATGGGCTAGATGTGAGAAATCTCTCCTTTGGGCTTCTTTGCATACCCATGTGCATTTTTAGCATGCACTTCTAATGGACATTGGGTATTGCTCATGATTATGCCTAGGAAATTGTCTGATCGCATCCTGGAGATCTGAAATACCTTCCCTGCATTTCCTAAACTGAGCTATGTGTATGGACAGTATCCCGTAGCAGCATTGCACCAGCTTCCAGCATCTGTACAGACTCGTTCAGGTCTATTTCTTCAACTGGTGCAACAACATCTTGACCACTAGAGGGGCCCCGATACCATGAATGCCAGAGACATTATTCTGCCACGGCTAACTTTGCTCGCAATAGATAGGACTCTTCCTTGTATGATTATTGCCTTTTCTGAGGCATTACAGCTTTTGTGTTTCCTTATACCCAGGAAGAACTGCCTACCTGCCTCTTCAGATATGTATTCGTTTATTTTTGGGGTTACCCTGTCAATAATTATATCTCTTTGTGTATAATTGGCAGATTCGGGGATACTGCATGTTTTAGATGTTGTTTTGTTAAAATGTATTGGGGGAATTTGACAGTTGCAAGGTTAAATAAATATGGTTACTCGCTCTCTTCCCCCTTTTCTTGTTGCTTGTTTTTCTTTTTTATCCAACTTAATTAGAGAGTAGTCTCTTTGAATGCTGCTACTTAATTACTGTAACTGGTGGGGTAGGCTAAGCTTAATATTCTCAGACACCCCAGAAACAGGATGGTCTCTTTCATTTACATTCTTTTTTTTAATGCCAGTTTCCTTGCACTGGCTGTGAATTTAATAGATTGGAGACTATTTTCCAGTATATTTTAATGCCCCAGTTAAGTTAAATTTTCAAGTTAAAGCTTTTGAAATGTTCATATATGTTTATTACTGTTTATCAGGGTCACACCTGCTCCTACTGTTTAGACAAGCTCGTTAAGGTCGATTGTACCAACTGGTGTAACAACGTTTTCATCACTAGAGGGGTCCCGACACCAGGAATGTAAGATACTTTGTTTTATCGCAGCTAACTTTGCTTGCTAATGATGTGACTTGTGCTCGTTTGTTTTTTACCAATTTTTGCAGCTTTATAATTCTCGTAAAAATTACCCAACTGCTTTTTCAGATATGTACTTGTATATTATGGGGGTCCGCCCTATTAATGATTATATTCAGGTTTTTTTTTCTTGGGCAATTTTGGCAGACTCAGGGATGTTAGATGTTCCAGTTATTGTTCTGTCAATATGTTTTGGGTGAAATATGACAGTTGCAACATTACTTAATATCTGTGTTTGCTCTTTTCCTTTTTCAGTTTGCTTTTTAAGTCTAACTAGGAAGCAACCTCTTCAGATGCTGATAGTTTAAACACTGTGACTTGTGGGGTAGAATAAGCTTAATATTACCAGATGCCCCAGCAACAGGATGCTTTCTTTTATTTTTAGGTTTTTAAGCTAGGTTTCTGGATTTGATTCTTAAAGTTATTGGATTGGGGACTATTTTAGACTGTATCCAAATACCCCAGCCATGCCAAGTTGCAAGTCTGTGCTCCTGAAATGTTAATCTATGTCAACTACTGTTTATTTTATTTTCATAACTGAATTAGTGTTAAGTATCATTAGGGTGGCTGGAGCAGAAGGGAATATGTTAGGGCATGATGCAAAAGGCGAAGTGTAGAAATAAGGAGGGTGGGTTGGGATAGAGATTAAGTGTTTATGGGTTATTTAGTAACTGGGTTGGTATTCTGTGGTTGGGGGGGTTGGAGGTTTAATTCACACAGAGACAGTTTCCAAAGAGAGACCTTGGTGGCTTAACTGGCATCTCGACCAATCTTTTAAACTGACATGGCTGGAGCTTTAAAAATACTTACTTGGAATATAAGGGGTGCTAGACACAAAACTAAACAATATCAGATCCTCAAACGTTTAAATCTTCTGGCAGCAGACATTGTGTTCCTGCAAGAATCTCATTTACTTAACTCCAAGGCTGTTCAATTGTGCAGACAGCAGATGGGTCAATATTTTGCAGCAGAGGGCAATACCCAAAGTTGTGGGATTATGATCCTATTACAGAGAACTATACCATTCTCCCCTAGTCAAATTATAACAGATCCAGAAGGCCGTTGCATCTTAGTAAGGGGAATGATCCACACCAGGGAAATTGTGTTGTGTAGTATTTATGGTCCTAATAGTGACACACCTGGCTTCTTTAAGCAGCTTCTAAATGTTCTCACCCCATTTTTACACATCCCATTTATCATAGGTGGTGATCTCAACCTTATTTTTGACCCTAGCATGGATCATTCAGGTAAATGACACAAAGGGTTTTCTCCAGCTCAGAAGGCACTTAGAGACTTGTTAGATGGAGCTGGTTTATCAGATATTTGGAGCACACTACATCTTTCAGGTAGAGATTATACATTTACATCTCCAGTTCATCACTCATCTTCCCATATTGATTACCTGCTTATCTCTCAATCTTTAATTCCCGGGGTGTTAGATTCATCTATACTCCCAGGACCATTCTCAGATCATTTCCCAGTTTCCTGCTTGATCTCCCTTACATCTCTCCCCAAAGTAGGAGGGAGATGGAAGATCAATAATCAACTGCTTAAAGACCCAAACAATGTGCAATACATATCAGATCACACTGCTACATCTATTACCATTAATGTAAACTCTATTGGAAAACCTGATGTTGAGTGGTGCTCCCTGAAAGCGTATCTTAGAGGGCTGCTGATTGGACTGGCTGCCAAGAGAAAAGGAACCCAGGAAAAACAGCTTAAAACTTTATTATCCCAAATTTGTGTTATAGAACTTAATCTGTCTCCCTAATCATTGGATCAAACAAGGGAAAGACTGGTAAAATTAAAGGACTCATACTTGAACCTATTAAGGGAAAAGGCCGAATTTAACATTTTGAAAACTAAGGCTTTTCACTTAGACCAAGGAGAAGAAAGCAGGTTGTCTCCTGGCCCTTAAACTTAAACAACTTGAATCCCATAGACTAATTGCCGAGGTTCATTCCCAAAATGATGACACTCTGAGAACCTGTTCGTCAGATATAGCCGCTGAATTTAGAAGTTACTATGCAAAACTGTATAGTGCTATGGAGGATCCCCCATCTTTATCACAATTAAAAACCTATTTAGAACACTCTTCGTTATCTTCACTTTCAGGTTCACAGAAAGCTTCCCCAGTTTCCCCCTTTACTGTTGGGGAAATAATTGGCATTATCAAGTATTTATCCTTGGACAAAACACCTGGTCCTGATGGATTCTCTTTGAATTTTTATAAAGTCTTCACCCAACAACTAACACCACTCCTTCTCTCCTTATTTCAACATATTCTCTTGGGACGAAGCGCAGATAGTTCTTTGTTCGATGCTTTAATTACTTTAATACTCAAAGAAGGTAAACCTTCTGACAGGGTCCAAAGCTATAGGCCGATCTCCCTCCTGAATCAAGACCTTAAAATCTTGATGAAACTTCTTGCGGTTCAGCTAAGCCTTATCACGTCAGATATTATAGGCCCAGAACATGTTGGATTCATGAAGGGCAGATCCTCAGTTGACCAGCTCAGAACCCTCTTGCATGTCTCCTCGGCTTCCAGGGATGCTGATTTTTCTGGTACATTGGTCTCCCTAGATGCCGAGAAGGTGTTTGATAGGGTTGATTGGAATTTTCTGTTTCATTCCCTGGCAGCATTTGGCTTCCCCCTTTGTTCATAAAATGGATAAGAGTTTTGTATAAATCTCCAATAGCATGTGTTATTTATAATGGTTCCATGTCCAATTCCTTCACATTACATGCCGGGACTAGACAGGGCTGTCCTTTATCCCCTCTCTTGTTTAATCTTTATTTAGAACCCCTTATTCGGAGGATCATGGAGAACCCAGAGATCAGAGGTATCTACATCCACCACCAAATAGTTAAGATTTCGGCCTATGCGGATGATTTGCTTCTTCAGCTATCTCATCCCAACAAGTCTATACATGCTCTGCTCATCGTCTTGGACAAATTTAGTTCCTTTTCTAATTATAAATTAAATAGAGACAAGACAGTGGTCTTTCCCTTGAATCATAAAGCAATGAAGGTGACTGCCTCAGTGGTGGGTTTCTCTTGGCAGACTAATTCCGTGAGATATTTAGGAATTAACCTGTCTAGGGATCCGAATAAATTTATCAAATTGAATCTGGACCCATTAATCTCGGTTATCAAACAGGACCCAAAAAGATGGACATTATTACCTTTTTCTCTCTGGGGAAAAATTAATATAATTAAAATGAATATCTTCCTACAGTTATTTTATCCAATAAATCTTTCTAATGTTTGGTTACCTTTGGTGTGGTTTAAAAAGACACATCAGATACTCTCAGACTTCATCTGGAATGGTAAGAAACCCCGGATAGCTTATGATAAGCTCTTGACGTCCAAAATGAAAGGAGGATTACGGCTTCCACACCATGATCTCTATTACTGGGCCAGCCATGCAAGTAAGTACTTGAGATGGCTAACCCCAGACCCTCTTTTATCCTCAAGTGCTTTCACTCCCATCTGGCTTAAAATAGAATGCTCCCTTATACGAATGTACAGACTATCTCCTCCTGCTCTCCTATATGTTAATTTAAAATCTTTGCCTCCAGTACTCAAAGGCATTATCTATCAGAATGCATGCTCAGCTTTGTTGTTTTTTGAAATATAAGCATACTATAGATCCATCTCAGCCTTGGTGGGGGAACCTGAATCTCACAATAGATGGTAAACCTCTCCAACTACGTTGGATTCCGCAATTAGGGGATCAACCCCTTAACTTTTTCCTGAAGGCTGACGGCTCATGCTTAACTTCACTGGAACTTTTAAATAAAGCCCATATTCCGAATTCTGCTGTTTTTAAAATATTCCAATTATGACACTTAAAAATAAAAATTTTTGGTACAACCCCACTTATAGACACTAGTTTGTCTCATTTGACAGAGTTGATTCCCCTTGCGGGCCTTTCCCATGCGGTTTCCAAGATGTATGAAATAATCCACAACTGGAAATGACCCGATAGCTTCGGCCCAACTCAGTTTTGGGTTTCTCTTTTCCCCAATCAAGAAATCATCTGGCTCTCTCTGTGGCAAAGTTGTCACAAATACATCATACAAGATAGGCTCTGATTAACACAATTTAAAATCCTGCATAACCTCTATTATACACCCCAGAAAATGGCCAAATTGGGACTCCTTCCTTCATCCACATGTACTCATTGTCTTCAGCATGAAGGCAGTTTACTACATATTTTTTGGGCCTGTCCCAAGATAACTCCCTTTGGGAGACCATCAAACGGAGGGTTGATCCTCTATTGGGTCTATCAGATCTAGTGACCTGTATATTGGGGGACCTTTCCTCTGTTGTTGTTCCTAATAGGAAATATCACATAACTCTTATTGCCATGTCAGTTAAGAAACTGGTTTTGAAACACTGGAAGGATATGGCTGACATCTCTCATAGTGAATGGTTACAAGAATTCTTGATCAATCTTAGAATGGAAAGGACAATTGCTGGTTTACATAATCAATCCTAGAATTTTTTTTAAATCTTGGGCCCTCTTGTTACTCTATATTCTCTTCAGAAGCCCTAAAAGCTTTTTTTCCCTTTCCTGATAAGATAATTTTGCATGATGTATTTGTGCTTTGTGTGAATTGGGGAATAGGTTGGGATTGGGGGGGAAGAGTTGATCTCACTGTTTTAATACGTATCTTTGTATTTCTACCTGTATGTAACAATAGATCTTCTCTCTGAATGGCATAAAACTGAATAAAATTTGAATTGAAAAAAAAAGAAAGGCGCCTATTAGATAGTAAATGGCTCTGTGTAGGAGTCATACCGTAAGTTAGGTGCATCAGTGTCACATCTCAGAACCACAACTGCAATGGTGAACTGAGCCTCCACTCTATAGCAGGCAGTATATCACACAAAAAGTATTAAGAAAGGTACTAACCCCTCACAGCTATAGGATCAGTTAAAAGCAAGGATTACAAAAAAGCCCCTTAATAAACGAATCCGCTACCCAGCTATAGGCATAATGAGAATCCTAAATATTGGGAAGTCCAAATTTGAAGGATACCTAAAAAACATTTTGCCAACAAACTATTCAAATATCTGACTTCACAGATGAGTAAAGGAAATGCTGCTGTATTCATTAATGCTAAAACTGTATTTATATAATTGACCTAAATGCGGTTCCAAAGCATTTCAAAAATGTAAAATCGGCCTTCCAATTTCAAAAACTGCCTTACCTGCTTCCTAATATGGCCACAAAATGTGTTAAGTAATGACATCATTGCAGCCAGAGAACTACATGGCTCTTTATAGTGCTAACTAGTTCTTTTTCCCTTTGTATAGAATTGTTGTACCAAAATGGTCAAAACCATGTGCACTATTTTGATCAGTACGCATGCAAGGCTATGGTTCAGTTCATTGTGTTTAGTTTAACATGCTGAAATTGTGTTTTAATCGAAACAACTTTATCTTTGGCAAACCACAGTGCAGCACAAATCTTAAATAACCTGCTGGTCTAGTGGTCATGGCAGATCCATGATGTTACAATGGGGGTGCAAGGGTGGTATGCATACTTGATATGCATTTTTAACATTTTTATTAAACCTTTATATTGTCTGCTGTTATTCTTTTTTAGCATGTTTTTGACAGAACCTACAAATATAATCAATAGATTTGAATGCAAACATTTGTACAATCCATAAATCAGACTTTAACAAAGTGAAATGCAGCAAGCAAGTAACTTACAATGGGAGTGGAGGGAGCAGCTGCACCCTCCACACACCCCCCTTGATCCACCACTTGCTTGTAGCAAAATGCTTGTTTAGTCCAATGCCAGAGTTAATATGTTCTTGGAAATCAAAAATATGGCTATCTTGACTTCTTTTTCCATGGGAAATAATAATAATAATAAGTATCAACATTTATAAAGCGCTTTTCATACACAGTGTATCCCAAAGTGCTTTACAGGTATGCTAGACTGGTAGTGAAGTGACTGAATGTGTAGTGGCAGCCATTTCACACATTAATATTCACATGCAGCATTGGACAATTGCATGAACTGGTTTTATGGGAAGGGAAATGTTGGCCAGGACACTGGGGTCAGATAGTGATCATGGTGCTGGCAGCTCCACATCTTATATCTCACAGTAATCTGCTTATATTTTTACCCTTCTGTGTTCCCCCTTCCCTGAATATAGCAGTACCTTGCAGAAGTGACCTTCTCAGTCCCCCTCTGGTATTCATTGTTCACTACTTCTTCCCACACCACAAACTGGAGAGCTCATCACCCTTCTGCAGCATGAATACAGGTAGTGCTGTCCCCGGGATAAGCAGATCTTTCCAGTAAGTCAGGCTGATAGCAGCAGGGAACAAGGGGAAAGATGGGCAATCCTATCCTTAAAAGATTTAGGCTGCCTCTGATTAGGCACTATTAAATGACGGGAGTGTGCATCATTATGCACATCATTTAATTGTGCTTAATCATAGGTGGCTTATATCTTATATGGGAAGAAACATCTATTTTCACCTTGTGCTCTGCTGCTATCAGCCTGGCTTACCAGAAGAGCATGTTTACTATTAATATGTAAAAAATAGCACAGGAGACTGTACTAACTACATTCATGATGCAGAATGGTAGAGAGCTCACCAGTTTATGGTGTGGGGAGCAGGAGAGAAGAATGAATGCCAGAGAGGGACAGGAATAGGCCATTACAGCACAGTACAGCTATATTCAGGTTAGGGGAAAGACAGGAAGGGGGACACTGAGCAGATCATTGTGCGATCTGAGATGTGGATGAGAGCAGCCAGCAGCAACAAATACTCAGAGTGGCAAGGCTGCACCTAAACTGTTGCTTGAATTCAGTATAGGAGATTATCCTTGGGTGAGGGGGGAATGTTAACTTACGTTAGGACATTATTGAGGGAGCTGTGTATAGCTCATTCAAGATTCAGAAGGGTGGTAGAAACATAGAAACATAGAATTTGATGGCAGATAAGGAGCGCTTGGCCCACCTAGTCTGCCCATTTTCCTACCTAACAGATAAGCTGCAGATCCTAGTTAACGAACAGCTTACTTCCTCTTACCCGCCCCTAGGACTGCCTTATGCCTATTCCATGCATTCTTGAAGTCCCCCACTGTTCTTGACTCCACGACCTCCTCAGGGAGGCTGTTCCATGCATCCACAACCCTCTCTGTGAAAAATATTTCCTCACATTACCCCAGAGCTGTCCCCTCTATCTTCAAATTGTGCCCCTTGTTCTTGCACATCTCTTTTCTGGAAGATGCTACCCTCTTGGACTTTGTTAATTCCTTGAGGTACTTGAAAGTTTCTATCATGTCCCCTCTCTCCCTTCTTTCCTCAAGAGTATACATATTAAGCTCCTTTAGTCTTTCCTCGTATGTCTTCTGGTGCAGACCCTGCACCATTTTGGTTGCCCTCCTCTGGACAGCCTCCACTCTGTCTATGTCTTTGGGTGGTAGCCAGCCAACTCGCATTGTGGAGTAGGGCACAGAAAAGCATTGCAGAAGATATGCTGAGAACTGTCCTGCGGGGTTCTGCAGATCACAGGTAAAGGAGTAGACCGACACTGGAAGTCGGGTCAATTTGCTCAAGGTATTAGAATATCTCTCCTGCCAATAAAATTGTTATCCATAGTAAGTGCAGCTCTTATGAGGCCATGAACAGCAGTTGTTCAGGTGTCCTGATGATTATTGCTTGGCCCACCAGGAAGACCTAGCTGTTGGTTAATGAGGTGGGAAAAAAAACAACAATGGGGGAACTGTACATACTGCCTTCACTGTGTGGAAGGGCGGTGATTCACTCAATGTTTACTGTGGGAGCAGAAGTCAAACATTGAGAAAGTGGATTGGACAGTGAACTGGGAGGCATTTTTTAACAGTGTCAACTAATGAAGCGTATCGGTATAGGTGTACACAACTGTCTGAGGTACAAGATTACAATCTGAGGTGTGATAATTCTCTTCATGAGACTGCAAGCTGATATGCAGCCCCATGCAGTACCAAGGAATATGAAGTGCTTGCTTGAACACATTTATATTTGTGGTGCATCAGCCCATTGCAACATTTTTATTGCTATAGTCCAAATACAGCACAGCACCTTTCATGAGCATGAACAAATTTACATACAATGGTGTCCAGACATAGCTCATCAAGTCTGTTTTGGTGAACATGACATACAGCAACTGTGTTCAGGTGACACTGGGTCATTGTAAACCACAACCATGTTTTTAGGCACCTAAGTGCACTGAAACTGTGCTCTGCTTCACAACTGCTTACTGGTATCACCAACAGTAGGCGCAGAAACTTTTCTAGCTCAGTAAAAAGGCCACAGACATCTGGGGCTAGAGCTTTAGATAGGCCTACAGCCTCATTCAAAGAGGTATATGTGTTACTCTGTGCAAACATCTCAAGCTGAACTTTCAGCATTCTGGGATTAAGCTCTGGATATTTTTAATGCAGTCAATCATTTCCTCCAGCTCATGGTCACTCCCATCACCCATATGTACAGCAGCAAGAAGCAACTGTTCTAAAGTTGGATACTCAGTCAGCCCTTGCTGATGGAACCTCTCTTCTAGCTGGGCAACTGAGATGTCTGCCATCTTAAAGAATTCCATTCTGAAACAGTCCTCCACTGTTGCATGATTGTGCTGCTCCCCCATGCCAGCAAAACAGACTGGGAGCCATCGTTGCCTTGGTGGTGCAGTGGGATCCAACTCCAGCTTCTGGACAAGTTCGTCAGCTTTTTTGATGGCATCCAGGACAGTATTTTCATTCCTTAGTCTTTGTAGCTGATCTTTTATGAGGTTTATTTGGGTAAGCATGCCGCCTACTGTGCAGTTTGGATTTTGTAGGCTCCTATTCAGACAAGTCAGTGGTTCAATAACTACCTTGACCAGCAGCAGGCTTACTAATGTGTTGCCCTTGCTGAGCTTCTCTAAGAGACCACTTGCCCTTGTTGCAGCATCCCCATTTTCCAACTCCACTTGTTGGAGACGCTCCAGGATTTGCTCATATTGCTGTGACACAGCTTCTATTGCTGCTAGTCTTACAGTCCATCTAGTTGGGCATATGGGTCGCAGTTTCTTGAATGCGGTAGATGCATTATCAGATATAGCAATTTGAGAAAAAATTGATCTGTACTTCAGGGATTCACTGAACAGTTTGCCCAGTTCATTTACACTGTGCAAGGAATTTCTTAATACAGGGATTGCTTCACAGCTCTCTTTTGGCACAAGATTTACTCAGCGAACACCTCACTGCACAAATGTGGCAAGTGGCTGATGTTCTTGATGGCAGCCTGTGCACCCCGATAGCATCCTGACATGTTTGCAGCACCATCAAATGCCATACCTTGGAGGAATTCAATTGGCAGAGGAAGTCTTGTGAGGACATTCATCATGACTTTTGCTATTGAGGCTGATAGTATCCTGTGGCTCATAAAACCCAATGAACTCCTCCTGGGGCTGTATGTTTCCATCAACGTATCTAAGGCAACTGCTTTCTTGTTCCTTACCTTGGCAGTCTTGTTTCCATCAACAATAATGGAATAGTATGATGACTTGTTAATATCCTTCACGACAGAACGGATGATCTCATGACTCATGAGACCAATTAGTTAATTTTGAATTGCTGGGCTTGTATAGTCCTGCTTTCATTTCAGCCAAGTTGTTAGGGTCTCATCTTCATTGCTGAGTAGTTTGAGAAGTTCAGCAAAGTTTCCCTCATCAAGCTGATGACCTCGAATTGCCAATCCCTGTGTTCTCAAGTAATGCAAAGTGGCTATTAACTTAAAAAGGCACTTGCAAGAAACATCTTGTGAGATCTTTTTCTGTTCCACTAGAGCAGAATCAATGCTTTGACCACAAGACACATAAGCCATCTTCCAAAGGGCATACTGTCATGTTTCTGAGCTCTGATGAGCAATAAACTTAGTTTGTGTTTTCTTCCAGTTGGTGAAGCCTATTGTGGTGAATACTGTTTCTCGTCTTTTTGACAGCTCAATCATCCCCATTTGTTCACACTTTGTGCAACAAAAGCGGAGCACAGCTTTCAACTCAGAACTTTAGTGCAGCCATAAAAATTCCCTGTACCATGATTCCTGGAATTGGAGTTTTTTGTTTCCACAGTTCTGCTTTGGTATTTCCTCAGATGGTGGTTGGTACGGCCGATCCATATCCAGAGTTGTCATCTCCTTTCTAAACACTTTCTGCGACAGATGGTGATTGTGGTTGGGGTGGCTGATCCAGATGCACTGTTTGGATCTCCAGCACAGGAAATGTGCTCTCAACAATGGGAAGAGCTGAACTTGTACTTGGTTGCTGTTCTCTTATGTTAACATTAGTTCTGAAGTCCTGATCTAGCTCCTCATATACTACATACATATTTCTTCAGTTGGGATCATCTGTGTGGATGAAGGCACAGGATCTATATGAGGTTTCTTCTTGAAGAACATGGCAATTGAAGGTTGGTCTCTCTGATGTTTCATGTTTTAAGATTTGCAGTCAACCTTGATCTGTGAAAAATGAACAACTGTTAGAGATTCATCTTCATTAAAACTCAATGTAAAAAAAAACAGTCATACACACAAAAAAAACACATACTGGACAACTTTCACAAGCCATTAACCTGCTACACAATAACCAAGGCCTGTGAAAACATCAAACACAAAGACAGCTTGACATTTAGACACAGTACTTACAAATGCAGATTAGGAACTTGCAAACAAGAAAAGTTATTGTTATACATTAAAAGCCATTCAAATAACCAATGTCACAACAAAATACAACACAGACAGCACATACTTCTACAGTGAACTCCAGAAACCAGACAATGATTTTATACACACACACACACACACACTCACACACGTTGTTCACTTGTCTCCCTACCCCATCCAATGTGACAGTTACTGATCTGCCCCCACAATACAGCACAGACACAAGATTGCCAAGAGGCAGGCTACACACCACTAGTGAACAGAGAGGACAGCACAAACCAAATCACTGAAACACTTCACTGAATGTCACCTGATTTGCCCAAGTTAAGAGATGTACACTAATTTGTAGAAATTTTCAGAGGACAACATGGTGTTTCGTTTGCATCTGTGATCCCAGATTAGCAACACAGCTGTTCAATTTTCAATACAAGTATTTTTCATACTCGATATCATTCAGGACATTTTAGAAATGTTATATAGGTTGTGGGGCGAGTATCTATGTTTGCCAGAAATGCTGTAAAATGAAAAACTTATTCCAAGTAATTTCCCTGTGGTCTGTGTGGAGACTACAGGCTGCTTTGATCCAGGTTCCATTTATCTGGCATCCAGTGGTAAAGCTGTTACATAAAAGCAGAGCCTTATTAACAAGAATTTGTCAATGCCGAATGTTTGCTTGCTGGCATTGGCAGTGGTAGTGTAGAAGTTACAGAGCTGCGTAATAGGAATGGCAGTGAAGTATTGAACTGAAGCCAACCCCACCACCACCCTGCAGAGAGTGACAGGCATTGGGGTGTGCGTTTGGGTCGTCAGGCATAACGGCCGCCATTTCACCCACTCTGCAGAGACTGACAAGTGTCACGCGTGTTCCTTGGGGTCTTTGGTCCTTATGCGAACCCATTTCATTAGGAAATACGGTGAGATGGGTGCAATATAGGAGAATGGGGTGAAGTTTGGGGCCAAGAGTCCAAGGCATACCTCGATGCCTCTCAGTGACTGCAGGGTGTGGAATGGTATGAGCATCACAGGCAAGAATCCCAAGTCACACCTGATTCCTGTCATTCTCTATAGGGTTAGGCGATTTAGTTGAAAAGCCTAATACCTCAGGCATTCGTTGGTATTTTAACTCCAAATTTTCAACATGTTTGTTTTGTGACACCACCTCATGAACAGGGGAATATCAGTTTGGTAGCGAAAGCTGCTTATGCACAGTGACTACGGCATTTAGTACCACAGGTGCAAAAATATCTCGAACAGGATGTAAAAATGACAGCTGTACTCTTTTCATGGGGAGGTGTAAAATGGCTATGTTGCAAATGTGTAGTAAAATATTTAAAAATGGTGAAGTCACGGTACATAGAAACTGTGCAACGCACACCCGTTATATAATTAGGTTGAGGATTTTTTATAGCAGATTGTCAACTCAGGCATTTTGGTGCCTCCGATCATGAACAGTGTCACTGTGATTTTCTTTATCTGTGCCGAACAATGATTTCCCACAGCGACCACGCATCTCTGCACTGAAAGTGTGAAAACACACTTCAGCCATGTTGTGAAAAATGGCAGCTGTACTGTTCATAAGGAAGTGTTGAAAAATGCCACTAGTGAAAATCTGGACTGAAAATATTACAAAGTCATGAACTAACGAGGATGCTTGAAACTGCACAATGCTCACTGTAACACAGTCATTTTATGGACTTTTGTCACCAAATTTTCAACATAGCCATTTTAAGACCTCTGCTCATGAACAGTGTAACTGTGATTTTCTTAATCTGTCCTAAACATTGCTTTCGACACCAACAGCACCATTATGCGCCATATGTGTGATAACACATTTTGGGTGACATATGAAAATTGCAGCTGTACTGTTCATAAGGAAGTTTAATAAAATGGACATGTTGAAAATCTAGAATGAAAATATTAAATTTGCAAACTTACGAGCATGCATAGGAACTGTGCACATGACGTCAGTAAACAGTCATTTTTAAGAATTTTTTCACCAAATTTTCAACATAGCCATTTCAAGACCTCTGCTCATGAACAGTGTCACTGTGATTTTCTTAATTTGTCCCGTACATTGATTTCGCACACTGACTGCGCCATTCTGCGCTACATGGGCAGAAACACATTTTGGGTGAGATGTGAAAAATGACAGCTGTACTACTCATAAGAAGGTGTGGTGAAATGGCAATATTGAAAATCTGGAGTGAAAATATTGAAATTTCGTGAACTTACCAGCCTGCGTAGGAACTGTGCAACGCACGCTCGTTAAACAGTCATTTTTTGGAATTTTGGCACCAAATTTTCAACATGGGGGTTTTGGACCCCCTTCTCATGAATGATGTCACTGTCATGGTGGTATTCGGGCCCAAAGGGTGATTTCGCAGTCACTGCGCAGTCACTGCGTGAAATCACCCTTCGGGCCTGAACAACGCCAAGACAGTGACATCATTCATGAGAAGGGGTCCCAAAAACCCCATGTTGAAAATTTGGTGCAAAAATTCCCCAAAATGGCTGAGATATGCAATAAAGTTGAAACCCCCCTATCTAGCCCATTATACAGCTTACCTGCATTTCCTCAGTTCGCGGTCGGCTTTGAAGAGTGCAGACGTGTTCCCGGTCCACCGAAGATCATGGCGCCAGAGTCCGGAGGTAAGTATGGGGTGAGGGGAGCTGGAGTGCGCAGTGGGTGGGTGCAGGTTGTGGGAGGGGGGTGGAGGCATACCGCTGGACCGTTTTCTTACAGGTAAAAAAATAAAAAGACATCGTGGGACGTTTGCCACGCTGGGGTGGGCTTCAGCGTGGCACAAGGACTTTGGGGTGTTCAGCCGACGGGGGTTGGGCACCCCTTGAGCAAAAAAATAAAAACACCTCGTGGGACCGTTTGCCATGTGGGGTGGGCTCCCAGCGTGGCACAAGAACTTTGGGGGCCTTCAGCCGACGGGGATTGGGCACCTGTCGGCAAAATGACTGATTGCCATGCTGGGGTGGGCTCCCAGGGTGGCACCAACTACTGGGAGGGAGAGCGATGCAGCTCAACCGGCCCGAAGTTGGGCACCCGTCCAGCTATACACACTACGTCTTGGGGCGTGCATACCTGCGGCTGGGGGGCTGCGTAGCAGCTTCATCACTGCTCACTCATGCCGTAGCTCCCTTTCAACTCAGGCCACTGCATTTTGAGCGTGTCATAGACAGCTCCAAAATGCATTGGCTTACAGGGGCCCCGCCTGCCAGCACACTGCCTGAATTGGAGGAGGAGGTGACACACCTCCGAAATCTCCGATGATGGCACTATGTTTCTTGCACATGCGTGCAAGCAAACATAAAAATGAGATATGGCATACTGGCTGTGCTATCCTGGGTAAATACAGTGTCAGAATAGGGAAAAGCAGGATTCCACTGAAAACAAGATGCCTCTGATTCTGAACTATACTAGCTCGGGTAAATACATTACAAAAATGTGTCAAAGCAGGGCCAGGACCCCATTGAAAATGAGATTATGCATTTCAATTGCGTTATTCTAGGTACTATATATTGCAAAATTGTGTAGAAGCATGGTCCTGCTACAGCAGCCGAACCCAAGTGAAAAGCAGATGTTGAATCTAACATGATCTGTCCAATTCCTGTGTTTAATGTGTGTTTTTAAGACAGAAATACAAGACGGCCAATAAGGACAGCTTGACTCACCCACCAGTCTGCCCATATTTCCCTACTTACATGTAAGGAGAGCCTGGTCCTCTGCTGTTAGTAGAATCCCATCAGTATTAGGCCTAGGGATTACGAAGGTAGTGGGCAGCTGATAGGAAGTTTATTAGGAGCTTTCTACATAATGACATCATTGTTTTCTCAGCTAGCCTGAGTGGGGAATAGATTATGTCATTTAGAAGTTAGATTTAGCACAGCCCTTGCACCTCTCTCACACAACCTGGAGTACAGTAAACACAAATGTTTCATTTGTACCTTAACCACCCTGACCTCTAAGCCATTCGAGACAGGTAATTTCTTCCATGCTAGAGGCAATGCCTTTGCAATGCATAAATTAGTATTGGAGACTTGATTAGTGTCCTTTTGCTTATCAAACTGAAAACTGATTAGCAATCAGGCGATTTTGATTAGCAGTATTCTAAAATGAGTATTTTTACATAAAACCATAGAATTATTACTTATTATTGTTTTTATATTGATAAAATACACCATTGTAGATATAGTTCTGATACTGAATTTGCCATTTTGACCATTCGGGACTGGGCACGGGCTGCTGGGGGTTGGCAGAGGAGGAGAAGGATCTAGCATCTGGAGGACTGCTCTCCTTCTCTGGAAGAGTAGAGGAGATGGGTCCGGTGTTGCTCGCCCACTGGTGGAGGCTGAGAGGCACGACATTGCACCATAATATGGGTGGAGCTGGAACGGATGCTTGCTGTCAGCGTCATTGCATATTCCTAGCTCCAGGTAAATATGGCATCAGAAAATTCACTGGCACCCATGTATGAGCCGGGGATTGGTGGCCTGACCCTCCAGCCACCTTCAGTTCTGCCTCATCAGCCCCACTCGGGGGGGGCATCCCCCAGGTGAGGGTATGGGTCACGGAGCCAAGGTGAACCCCTTCATGGGGCTAGGGGTGCCGGCAGCCAAAAATATGAAAAAAAAAAAAAGAAGAAAAAAGAAAATATGGGTTCAAAATATTTTAAAATTACAAAGTTAGCACTGGATGCCACACCTCACACCATACCGGTGACCTGTGTTCGGGAATGGGCATGGGCTGCTAGGGGTCAGCAGGGGAGAAGACTAACTGAGTATCCAGATGACTGCTCCCTTCTCCAGGGGGAGGGGATTCCCCAGTGCTGGCGTCAGTTGCCCCCGGTGGAGGATGGGGGACAGGGTGCCAGGCTGTAACAGGGTGGAGCTGGGGACAGACGCTTCTCCATTAGCGTAATTGTACGTCTCTCAGCCACAGGGGAAAATAGACAAATATGCCAGTCATGTCCACCTCATGAAGAATATGACTGTCATTATACATATATGTCATTATACAAATCCTGCCCAAAAGGTGAATTCACCTTTCAGGCAGGAGTTGTGAAGTGACAGTAATATTGTTTATGAGGTGGGGTCCCCAAAAGGCTATGTTGACAATCTGGGGTCAGTATCACAAAAAATGATGGAACAGAGTTATGCATTAAAGTTGAAACCCACACTAAAGTACACTGAACCACATATACTTTATTTATCCATATTGCAGTCACTGGTTCCACCAGCAAGACATGTCTTCGATAGGGAGAGTGGATCTGGAACCTGGGTCCAGTTCAGGTGAGCTGGATGGTGTGGTAGGGTACTGAGGGGTGTGTGGAGGTGGATGCACTGTGTGTGGTTGGGTAGGGGTCTAGACGTTATAAGCGATTCATTTTTATTTTTACAGGTTAAAAAAAACAAGGACTACGAGGGCAGGTTTTCTAATTTTTAAGTCAAAACTGAAACGAGACCTGAGACGAGATGATGGCACTGACCACCAACGATGCTGGTAACAATTCCTGGGGTGGTGAGGGATACCACTATACACCTGGGATAAAGAACAAGTGGCTGAAAGACACAATTGTAAAAAAAAAGAAGGACCAGCATGTGTGAAACTGACCAGCATGAGAGAAAGTGAGTGGCAGTCAGGGGACCAGGCTGAGGCAGAGAGAGGCATCGGGAGTGTGTTCCACTTTCCATTCAGTGCTATGTTGACCCAACTTGATCTACAGGTCTTTCTCCATCTCCCCTTCATTTCCATAAAGACTCCCTCCCTTGTACAATGCCACCTACCTGCAGGGTGAGGGTTCTGATTTATTTATTTTATTTTATTTTTTTTATTCCATTTACTCACCTTCACACTCCAGTGCTCCCCTCTCCTTCAGGCTTCACAGTGCTCTCGACTCACCGGCCATCCTCTTCCTGGGCTCACCTCGATCCTCATATGGCAGCCAACTCCCGTGGGGTATCCCAGTGTATCTCTGCACCGGGCAGGTCCCTCTCCTCCAAAGGGGAATGCACCGGGAAGGGGCTTACCCAGCACACTATTTATTAGGTCCCCCAGAAGTGCTGCTGAGATAAAGGAGGTCTGTGGAGGTTCTGGTGCTGTCACAGAGTGGGCGAGCAGTCATCCAGCAAACACATGGAGCCATTTTCTGTTTTTCTGGTGTTCGGCATCTTGCGCTGATCTGAACAGTGCCCCCAGTCTCCACTGGGAGCTGCTGTTGAGTGAGGCTACCCAATCCCCCCGCCCCCAAAGAGGAGAGCAGTCCTCCGGCACTCTGAGGCCGTTCCCAAACCCAGGTCACCAGTGTGGATCAAGGTGTGGCTTCCAGCACCTCAACCCTCTGTGCCACCGGGCCGAAAGATTTATTTTTTCATCAGTTTGACTCTGGCATATACAGGAAAACACTGGAGTTGTATGCTATGAATATGCGAAATTGCCAGCAGATACAGGCCATATGGTCTATCTAGTCTGCTCGAGTGTGCAGCACTTCAGCCCATTAGACTGCAGCTTCCCACCTCCCATTAACTCTTCCCTGCCCCAACTGCCCCTGCTGGTGTGTACTTTCCCCTTGAATTTGTCCCACCCCCTCTTGAAGCACCCCATAGTCTGCACTGATACGGGTTGCTCAGGCAGTGCATTTCACCCTGTTACCACTGTTTCAGTGAAGTGGTGCCTCCTCCTGTCCCTCCTGAATATACTAGGCTAACCATATACCACACCACCACATGCCAGAGCCAGCAGTCCCCCGCCCCTACCAAAGCAGGCAATAGTTATGCTCAGGTGGCACACAGGAGAGATGACAGACAACAAACAGCAAAACTCAGCATTTAAAATTAGCCAGTGACTTTAGACACTAACAGTACAGTAGACAGGACCAACACAGCACAGTCGCCACAGCAGACTGACTACCAAAAATATAAAGACAATGTCCGGCATAAAGCTTAAGCTAATTAGTGCCAAAAGAAAACATTTTTACTCACTCTTGAAGTAAATGAAGGGATCGTAGCTGGCTCCATAGCTGCTGCCAGCCTAATCCCTTTCAGCTGCTTAATATGGCCGCTCCTCCCCTGCACTCCATGTTTTTGTTACGTGTGAGCAGCAGGGAAAGGGCAGGGGCGAGACCTATGCAAGTGTATGAGGTGAAAACAGTTTCATGAAGATTTAAACAGTCTGAGAGGACAATGAAAGCCACTGCTCTACTAATAGGGTCCATATTAGGAGATCAGTGGTTTTCATTGCCCTCTCAGACAGCTTAAATCTTGATAAAACTGTTTTTAAAAGTTGTCCCGCACACTTCTACAGGGCTCTGGAGGAGTGGCCGTACTAGGAAGCTGGAAGGAATCAGCTGGCAGTGACTACAGAGCTAGCTATGATCCCATTGTTTATTTAAAAGAATGAGTAAAAAAATGTTTGTTTGGCACAAACTAGCTCAGCTGGCATAAGGTATTGGGCTATGAATGTATCCATTGATAAAGGAAGCTAGGACTAAATGCGTCTGGGTGTACCTCTCAACCTCTTGCCTCATGAATCAGGGACAAGGCTTAACAAAATCAGGGACAAAGACCCCAAATGAGGGACATATCTTAAAAATTGATACTATTCACTCAGAAAGCCAATAGAATGAAAGAATTTGGGTTAAGATGCATTTTATGAAGAAGAATGCGTCTGTTACTTTAATGTTTGACATTATTTTGTGCTTTTTATCCCCATTGTTCTATCACAAAAACACACATTTTATAAGGGACAGAGGAAAATTTTGAGGTAAAATCAGGGACGTCCCTGAAAATCAGGGACAGTTGAGAGGTATGGACTTGCACATTGCTAATTTTGCGCCTGGCCACTTCATGAAATACAACACTTTTTAAAGAAAAAAACAGGTTCAAGCCTCCTTTACTCCGAGTGGTGAGTGCGAGATTTGGGTGATGGACTGTCTGATTTTTATCCCTGCATCACCAGTCACAGTGTAGCCTTTACTCATCTTTTTGAGAACCTTACATACTCCTTGTCAACCAAATCACTGTCCTCCTGCCTCCCAGTTCACACCCAGTCCCCCCTGACCTCTCGTCATTCATTAAAGGGAAACTCTGGTAAGGCTGCAAAGTGCACCAACCAGTGCAGAAACACCCAATTAGGGCTTTTGGCATAAAAATAAAGTTTTCTTTTACCTGCTGCTTTTCTGTTTTAATCAAAAAGACCCACTCCGTGCTTAACGGTGGCAGAACCACAGACGACCATTTTATGCACCACGGGCTGCTTCTGGAGTGCAGAGTATGCTAATTAGGACTACTAGCTAATGGCAGCTTTAGCAGCCCTTATTAGCATACCCTGAACCTGGAAGCTGCCCACAGTGCGCAAAATGGTCGTCCGTAGTTCTGCCACCATTAAGCACGGAGTGAGTCTTTTTGATTAAAACATGAAAGTAGCAGGTAAAAATAACTTTCTTTTTATGCCAAAAGCCCTAATCGGGTGTTTCTGCATGAGTTGCTGTACTTTGCAGCCTTATTGGAGTTTCCCTTTTATAATAACTCAACCACCCCAATCCACTGCACTGGCGCAGCATCACACCAGTGAGTTATCAGACCTCCTGCCCTCATCCACCTCAACCCTTTGCTCTGCAGCACCATTAGCAGTCACATTACAGACCAGACCAGTCATTCCTTCCCTTATCCCCTGGCTGCCTGAGCTTCCCTCTCAGTCACAGACTCAGTCACCTCCAAGTTTAGCTTGCAGAAGCAGTCTGCACCACAACATTGTGCTTGCACATACTCCTTTTCAGCCAAATTACAGTCCTCCTGCCTCCCAGTTCACACCCAGTCCCCCGACCCCCCATCATTCATAAATAATTCAACCACCCCCACCCACTGCACTGCAGCAGCACCACAGCAGCACTCAGATAAACCACCAGTGATCCTGCCATCAGTCCTCCTGCCTCCCCGTTCATACCTCCCTTTGCCCCATCATTAAAAATAATAATTCAACCTCAACAACCCCAGCCCACTGCACTGGTGCAGCATCACGCCAGTGAGTCATCAGACCTCCTGCCCTCATCTACCTCAACCCTTTGCTCTGCAGCACCATTAACAGTCACAGCACAGACCAGACCAGTCAGTCCTCCCCAGTCCCCTCATCCCCTGGCTGCCTGAGCCTCCTTCTCAGTCACAGACTCATCAGTCCCCTCCAAGTTTAGCTTGCAGCACAATTATAGATTTATTAGGGTATTTCACATTTTCCTGCGATGACCATGCATTTGTGGAGAATGTTGGATGGCTCGTGTGCTTTTCTGAAAACTCCACATACTACGGTGGGGCCGCAATCACGCAGGCATGAAGTCTAACATCCTCCACAGAGTTGCACAGTTGCAGTTTAAAATAAAATAACACATTAGAAGAACTGTCAGCAAGAACATAAATTTATTGGACGTTATTCTTACAAAGATTGGCTTTGATGTGCCCATCCACACCTATCTTTGTGCTGTGTATACTGCTAAATAGTTGTCTTCTGGTATTGGTGGTATTGTATTGTTGCAATTACAATAATTCAGATCCCTTCAATGTTTTGTTATATTTAATATGTTTCTTTATGTGGGCCACCACAGACCTTCCAGAATACTGCCATCTTCCCATGCCTTACTCACACTGCTGCATTCAATGATCTGTCTGGAACTTGTCTGCTCACACACCGGTGGGTTCAGCATCTGTCAGCAGTCAGGTACCAAAGAAACGCAGCCTCCAAAACCAAGAAATGGGCTCCCTGAGGTACATGTGCAACAGCTGCCATGCAGCCTGTCACACACATCTGCATGAATCACCACTCATCTGCTTGGACTGCTCCAACTGACTATAACAAGTTTACCATCTCCATTTGGCTGAGTTTAACACCATAATGCAGCCACGGTGAGCCACCATACCTGTCCCTGCTCCTCAGAGACCACCCTGTTCCATTCCCAGCCTACTGCTGTAACTTGTGGCTTTGGCAGTGTCACTGTTGTTTTTGCAAGAACCCCCACCTCCTTTCTCTGCTGTCACTGCCTGGTTGCCTTG
The DNA here is from genome assembly GCA_016271365.2 of Neoceratodus forsteri. Lineage (NCBI taxonomy): Eukaryota > Metazoa > Chordata > Ceratodontiformes > Ceratodontidae > Neoceratodus > Neoceratodus forsteri. The sequence continues at coordinate 21,407,351 of JADMNL010000035.1, read as the reverse complement.
CATCATCACAGGACGCACATGTGCTCTCCATCCAGTCCCACCAGAAATGGGCTGCCCAACACCTGCACATCCAAACTTTATTGTTGCCCATCTGTCCTGCTCTACAACTTGCTAGCCAGCTTCACAAGACTTGCCTGGTGACCCGTGCTAAGTAACACATTGTCAGCAGCAGACGTATTTATGTAGAGAATCATAGCCCCCAAGTGACCAGCATTTTGCTGGTCAGACCCATAAAGTAACATGTAAACCCTCTAGCCAGCACAGACTTTCCAAAAGCTGCAAAATGCATGAGCCAAGTGACTTGGGCCAGGCTGGGTAAAATCTGAAAAGGACACAGATTGGATCCTCAGGCCCTTAGAATCTGTATCTGTACTCAGATGAGACCTGGTGTGGACTGGGGTTATGCTGGGTGTTTTAAGATGTTCTAAAGAAATATTATAAGCAAGTATTTTTCCTAATTGCATCCAGTCAAAGTGGCCTGCCTAGTCACTGTAGGATCTGACTCAGTGCAAAGGAGATCTGGTGTGGGCTGGGCTGGGTTGAAATCACATCCAATGTCAAATGTGTCCTGCAAATGACACTCTTTAAGGACCTGTGACTATAAAATCATTTTGTTAATTTATTTTCAGATGGGGATACATTCCCCCCCTAAATACCCACGCGTCTGGACCAACATTCACTTGCTGAAACTTTACTTGGGAAGTAGTACAGTTATATAAACACATTAAAAAATTACCTGCTTGTTTTTTCTGACAGAATGGATGCAGCAATGCCAGCAACCAGCAGCACTCCAGCAGGTGGGTTCCAGCCTCAAGCAGTCTGTACAAGACAGTGTTTCCTCAGGCCCGTCATCAACTCCCACACATGCAGACTCACACCGCAAATGCCCCAGACACCCCTGAACTGAACTCTGTCTCCCTCTCCCAGACGACAGTCCCGACTAGTCCCTCCCGACTACTGATCACTGCTGCTACTGCGTACTGCTAGCCTCCTCCAAGTAGCAGAATAGGCCCTGCCCCGAACTGAACTTGACTTCTTTTTCCCTCTTCAGACAGTTTTGGGAGTCCCACTACTAAGGGTGGTCGACCGATCAGATTTGCTGCCATGCTGGCCTGAATGGAATCAGCACATGACACGACGACGCGTTACTCCGTCCTGGCAGTCGCAGCCACAGAATGAGATTTATTTGGGTTGGTTTTTGTTTTACAGCTCGATGGTTATGACGACACTCTTGGTCCACTACTCCTGCCTCACAAATGCATGCACAGCATGCCACAGCAGTCAGTCTCCCACCAGCTCCTCCTCAGACCTCACGATTGGTTACGAGGAAGGTTACTTTATTTTTACTGGCCAGGCAGTCACACACTACTTCTTGGTTGGCGGGCACAAGTCGTCAAGAAGATGCAGTGTCTATTTTGCACCAGCCAGCTCCTCTTGTCCCATTCCTGCCGCAGTGGGCAGCAGCAGTGCCGACAAAAAAAAAAAAAATACACCAGCCTGAGACCAGCAGCAGTCTGCAGATATTTTCATGAAAGACAAGCACGATACTGCATGTGCTGGTGCTAGTAATAAATGACTGATTTAAATTAAATAAAAATGTCGGGGGGAACAAATGGGATAAAAACAGGTGATGGAAAAAGTTGGGGGGACTTGTGCCCCCCATCCTCCCCTATAATTATGCCCCTGAGTGCAGCAATGGACAAGGGAGTCGCAGTGGATGTGGTATTTCTGGATTATGCCAAGGCTTTTGATAAAGTCTCTCGTGCAATTTTACTTGAACACCTCTGTAAATTAAAAATTAACTCAAACATTATTAAATGGATTGAGTCCTGGTTGCAGAATAGGACTCAGAAAGTTTCCATAAAGAGTCATTACTCCAGATATGGACAAGTGACTAGTGGAGTCTCACAGGGTTCAGACTTGGGTCCAATGTTATTTAATATCATGGTCTCAACCTTACAGTCTGCCTTAGACAACTAGTATTGGAGCCCACTCGAGAGGGAGCAATCTTAGACCTGGTTCTCTCAAATGGAGATGGAGAGAGGATCACAGATGTAGAAGTGGGTAGCCATCTGGGAACTAGCTACCATCGAACAGTATGGTTCACAATAAACACAGCAATAGAGTCAAGCCATACAAAGGCAAAAGTACTGGACTTTAGGAGGGCTGACTTTGCCAAAATGGGTGAGTGCCTAAGGAATGCACTAGCAAATGGGCAGGAAGGAGGGTGGAAGAACAATGGGGAATAATAAAACTGCCATCACAGATGTAACGAGCCTTTGTGTGAAGCAAATAAACAAAACAAAATGATGTAAGAAACCACTATGGTTCTCAAAGGAAGTGGCAGTGAAGGTTCAAGAGCAAAACAAAGCATTCAGGAAGTACAAGGAATCGCAGAAGGAGCAGGACAGAGAACTGTATCAGTTAAAGCAAAAGGAGGCTGGGAAGGCAGTCAGAACAGCAAAGGCCCAAACTGAGGAAAAGATAGCCAACTCAGTTAAGAAGGGGGATAAAACTTTTTATAGGTACATCAGGGAGCGAAGGAAGACCAAGGGAGGGATAGTGAGGCTTAATAAAGGGGAGGGAAGTTGGGAAGAGGGAGACTGTGAAAAGGCAGAGATACTAAACAAATATTTTTGCTCAGTATTTACAAATGAAGAGGGGGAGGTACCTAAAACAAACAGTAGAAACACTCTGGATACAGAAGTTGATACCAGCCCATTTACAGAAGAAAGGGTTCTGAAAGAACTCTTAAAACTGAAAGTGGACAAAGCAATGGGGCCTGATGGGATTCATCCCATAATTCTAAAAGAACTGAGGGTAGAACTAGTGACACCACTGACTACCCTTTTTAACAAATCATGGGAGGATGGGGTGGTACCCGAGGACTGGAGGAGGGCAGATGTGATTCCCCTTCACAAAAGTGGGAGCAAGGCAGAAGCAGGAAACTACAGACCTGTTAGTTTAACCTCAGTGATAGGGGAAAATGATGGAATCACTTCTGAAGGAAAGAACTGTCGAGTATCTAGAGGCCAGAGGGGCACAGGACCCTAGGCAGCATGGATTCACAGTGGGAAGGTCATGCCAGATGAATCTGATAGATTTCTTTGACTGGGTGACCAAAGTAGTAGATCAGGGAGGGGCTGTGGACATGGTCTACCTAGACTTTAGCAAGGCATTTGACACAGTCCCACACAAAAGATTAATATACAAGTTAGCCAGCTTGGGAGTGGGTCCCAAGATGACAGCCTGGGTAAAGAATTGGCTGGAGAATAGGACACGAGAGTAATAGTAAATGGAGTCCACTCAGAAGAAAGGAGGGTTACTAGTGGGGTACGCAGAGTTCAGTATAGACCGGTCCTCTTCAATGTCTTTATAAGCTACATTGCAGAGGGACTGGAAGGAAAGTATGTCTCTTTGCAGATGACACAAGATCTGCAACAGAGTTGATGCACAAGTGGGGTGGAAAGGATGAAAAGATTTGCAAGGTTAGAGGAATGGTCAAATGTATGGCAGCTTAGATTCAATGCTAAGAAGTGCAAGGTAATGCACCTGGGAAACAAAAACCAGAGGAAGAGTACACAATGGGGGTGAGATACTAACAACAACAAAAATGGAAAGGGACCTGGGGGTAGTCATATCAGATGACCTAAAGGTGGGCAAGCAATGTGAGAGGGGCAGCAAGGAGGGGCTGAGGGATACTGGGATGCATAGGGAGAGCATCACCAGTAGAAACAGGACATTATTATCCTCTGTACAGACAGCTGGTGAGACCCCATCTGAGTACTGTGTGCAGTTCTGGAGACCCAATCTCCCAAAGACATAGACAGGATGGAAGCTGTCCAGAGGAGGGCAACTAAAATGGTGCAGGGTCTGCACGAAGACATATGAAGAGGGCGAAAGGAGCTTAATATGTATAGCCTCGAGGAAAGGAGGGAGAAGGGGACATGATAGAAACTTTCAAGTACCTCAAGAGAATCAACAAAGTCAAGAGGGTAGCATCTTTCAAAAAGGGTGTGCAAGAACAAAGAGGCACAATTTGAAGATGGGGGTGGCTCAGAGATAATTTAAGGAAGTATTTTTTCACAGAGAGAGGGTTGTGGATGCATGGAGCGGCCTTCCAGAGGAGGTTGTGGAGTCAAAATCAGTGGTGGAATTCAAGCATGCATGGGACAGTCATAAAGGCCATTCTAGGGGTGGGGGAGTGAGGAAGAAGTAGGCTGCTGGTTAACTAGGATCTGCAGCTTATCCAGTAGGTAGGGAAATGGGCAGACTGGGTGGGCCAAGCGGTCCTTATCTGCTGTCAAATTCTATGTTTCTATGTTTCTATGCTGAAAACACCTGGATCTGCAAATATGCAGATGCCTGTAAGGTCGGGGGCTATGTACAATCTGAAACTGATGCTAAAATGTTCCAAAAAAACATTGATAATCTAGCATTATGGGCTGTATCAAATAAAATGCAATTCAATATAGAAAACTGTAAAGTGATGCGCATGGGGAAGAATAATCCCAGGTATACCAGAAAATAATAGGATGTATCCTGGTTAATATCAAAAGTAGAGACTCTGAGGTCATGATACCTCTCTATAAGTCGCTGGTACACCCACATTTGGAATACTGTGCCCAATTTTGTGTACTCCAAGATATCAAAACACAGACATTGGCTGAAAAGGTGCAAAGAAGGTTAACAAAAAATAATTAGAAAAGTAAAACACCTAGGCTCGGATATTCAAAGCGGTTGCGCATGGCACAACTGCGTTGCGCCGGCACAAGTACGGAACTGTGCCATGGAACCATATTCAGCAGGAGCCAATGCACAGTGCAAGTACCAGTGTGCCAGTGTGCAATGACAATGAATGCAGGTGCAACGGCAGGGGGTGCGCCCATGCATATCCAGTGCAGTGCAATATTGAACCATGGAACCATGGCGCATGTGAGTAGCAAAACCAAGATGCGCAGAGCAGACTTCAGCCTATAAAAACCAGGGCCAAGCACACGGACAGCACTTGCACCAGGTGAGAGAGGGAAGAGGAGAGAGAGAGAGAGAGAGAGAGAAGGAGACAGAGAAAGAGAGAGAGAGAGAGAGAGAGATAGAGATTGAGAGAGACAGCCAGACCAAAGAAAGACAGGAATAAGGAAAGAAGGAGAGAAAGGCAGAAGGAGGGAAAGAAGGGCACAGAGAGACAGACAGAGGCTGCCACAGAGGGAGTGTGACACAGGCACCACTGGAATGGGAGAATGGGCACTGGGAGTGAGAGGGAGCGGTAGGCACAGTGCCAGGTGGTGCACAAGGGTACCACACACCCATCTGCAGCCAACTGCCCAGGGGGTGACGACACAATAGGGGCCATGGACAATGCACCATACATGATGGAGGCCATAATGAGGGGTGTGAGGGAGCAGGCGGAACAGTGACATGGCTGAGGAAGGGCCCATCGGTGGTATGTCCAACACAGGTGGTACCGTGCCCACACCACATTTGAGAACTTCACCGACATGGAGATTGTGGGCCAGTACCACCTGAACAGGTTAATCCTGAGGCAGCTCTACAAGCTGTGCAGTGAGGAGATGCAGGTGCCTACTAGACGGAGTCGTGCATTGTCAGTGGAGACGAAAGTCACAGTAGTCATGTGCCTGCTCACCACAGGCACCTTCCAGAGACCAACAAGGGACATCACAGGCATAACCCAGTTGGCCATGTCACGCCTCCTCACACAGTTCCTCAACGCCCTGCTGTCACGTGCTTCGGAATACATCCATTTCCCAAGCACACAGGCGGAGTGTACAGCAGCCATACAGGACTTGCACAGGGCTGCACGTATGCCTGGCATGCTCTGGGCTATCGACTGCACCCATGTGGGCATCCGCATGCCACCTGGCCCAGAGGGCCTTGCATACATCAACCAAAATGGGAGCCTGAGCATCAACTGCCAGGAGGTGTGCGATACCACAGGGCACATCACTAATGTCTGTGCCACACACCCTGGAAGCGCACATTATGCCTTCATCTGGCACAGCTCCACGCTGTACCACAGATTCGAATGTGGGGACATCCCCACAGGCCACCTAATGGGCGAGTGTTGGATGGGCAAGGGGTAACAGGCAGGGCAGGCAATGGAATGGGGCAGGCAGGGTGGGCATGCGGGGGAGGGTGCCTGGGCATGCAAGGGGCACAGCAAGGGCAGGCAGAGAGCTAACCATGTTCCCATCCACACAGGTGACAGCGCTAACCCATTGAGGCCCTGGCTGCTCACCCCCTATCAGCGCCCATCGTCCCCATCCGAGGAAAGCTACAACGAGGCACACGCCAGGCCACGGAACATCATAGAGCGTGTATTTGGAATACTGAAGGCATGCTTCCATTGCCAGAACAGGTCTGGCGGAGCCCTACAGTATAGCCCCTTGAAAGTCTGTGGCCTATTCCTGGCCTGCTGCATACTGCACAACATGGCCATCGACCGTGGGATAGCTGTTGAGGCTGATGAGGGTGACAGTAGTGGGGACGATGGAGGCAATGTGCAGGAGGGTGGTGGACAGCCCCCCTTGGGCGGAGAGATCCAAGGCTGATGAGGCAGGTCCAACAACACCGCAACACCATCGCGCAGGAGCACTATGGTGCACCAAGGTAGGTGGCGCCATACACATGCAAGAGCCACACACACAGGCACAGCACACAGGCAGGGTTGAGCATGGTGATGGGCATGCACACACAGAGGTTTGGAACAGGGACATGGGGGATGGCAGCACCCCACCACACACAACTGCACACAGCAGCACACAGCAATGCATGAGCGCGCACACACATACACACACTACCACATGCCCTGGCATTGGCATGTGGCATGGATCAGAAGCATAGCACCAGTGCACAGGCACAGCTGGTGCAGGACAGCCCTCATCACATCCACACCACATGGGCCAGTGATCCTGCAAGCACACAAACAGCAGCATGTGGCATGACACACAGGCGTCACGCCTGTGGTATGCACATGCACATGCTACCCATGCACGCACAGGGCAGCAGCAGCAGACTGGGGACAGGGTGGGCCACACTTCAGGGCTGCCACATGGATACCTGACCACCACAGCCATGGGAGCGGCTGTGCTGGGGCCGACCAGCAGCCACGGGCTGCTAACTGGTGACAGGAAGTGTTTGCAACACCCCCCAGAGGTCGACCCATGGGACAATGACTGGGTTCATGTGGGGGTGCATAGGTACCCGAACAGGCCCACCCCAGGCATGCCTGGGATACCAACAGCAGAGCCCGGCATCGACAGTGTAGGTGTCACCTGATGCCGGGAATGTGGGGTGGACGATGCATTGCCTGCTGTCCGCGGTGGCAGGCCACGCCAAAGCCATCCAAGACCGCCTGTGCAATGCACTCCATGGATGCCATCAATGCCTCCAGCATGTGCTGCATCCCAGCCAGGAGTTGTGCAATGCCCCTATCAAGCTGCTCGGCCAGCTGGCACACCTCCACGTGCAGTGAACACAGCCCAGTGGCAACCAGCACCTGTTGCTCAATGGAGGCCTGGAGCAAATGGGTGAGCTCAGCCGTTGAGTCGGCATCCTGGGGAATCTGGGTGGGACACCAGCCCTCCTGTGGTGACTGGCAACTCTGCACAGCCCCCTCTCTGGTGGATGCTGCACAGTGGGGCCCTCTTGGGGTGTGTCCCTACCTGGCGCCCCAATGGCAGACCCTGCATCTGCCTGCCCTGTGGCTCCAGCAGCCTGCTGCCACTGCCCCTCCAGCCACTGACCCATGCCTAGCACCCCTGCTGCCACACCACCACCACTGCATGGCACAGCTGTGGCAGTACACATGACGGCACCCACAGTGGTGGCTAGCAGCTGATCCCCTGCCGACAGGTCAATGTGCACACTGCCCGTGCCTGGTATGGGTGTCTCCCCTACTACACCGCCCATGCTGCCCGGAATTATGGTGAGGTTGTCATCGGTGTCGGACCCCACCCTGACCTGTGTCTCCATGCACAGGACGCCATGTCTGGCATCCTGTAGGATTGCATCCAGGGCCTCATCCGACCCCATGCCCAGGACATCCGGCTGGACAGTAGTGGTGAGCTGTGGCCTCCCAGGACCCTGGATGCCCGTGGAGGTGGACAGCTGGTCGTCCAGGGCTGTACCAGCCTCCATGGCTGCTGCTGGCACCCCATCTTCCTCCCGCAGTCATGCCAGTGCTGTAAGACAGAAAGAATGAGTTAGTAAAGCAGTGGCCACATGTTCCCCCCATCATCATGCCACAGCATGCTGTACGATGCCACCATACGTACCATGCAGGGATGGGCTGCCACTGGCCTAGAATCCACTGCCAGGCACACCCTCAGTGGTGCTGTGGTGCATGGTGGCCACCACCAACTCTTCTTGTACCGTGAGCTGTGGCGCAACATCAGGCCCCCCCAAGTTGGCAGTCCGGGCCGCACGGAAGGCAGCCACCTTCTCTTTAAATCACCTCCTGTCAGTGCCCACCTTCTTGTGGCACTCCTGCACTGACCACTGGTGGCTGCCCTGCTGGTTGATGCAGTCGGCCACCTCCACTCAGGCCCCAGCCCTGGCCTGTGGTGTGCAGCTCCCTGTTGAGGTAGGCCTCGAACAGGGAATCTGTCTCTGCCTTTGAGAAGTTGGACCTGTGCTTTCAGGCAGGCCCATGCTCCCCAACCTCCTCAGGTCCTGACATGTAACTTCCTGTGGTAATGGTTCATCAGTGGCTGCAGCTCCCAGTGCCCTCCCCCATGCTGTGCCCTCTGTGCTCAGTGTGCTCCTGCAGCATGTGCAACTTACCTGACAAGGATGCAGTATGGATCCATGGCCTGTGCTGGTCTGTGGCACTTATATGGTACATTGTATGCAAATATGCTTTAGCACAACAGTAATGATATTCTAATTCCCCCATTGCGCCATGCATTGGCTGATGAGCTCAGTAGCATGTGGCAGCTGAATATTGAGTAGTTGCACCATGCGCAGTGACAGTGCTCCAGAGCAAGTCAGTTGGATGCATCGGAGCATGCCGTGGTGCATTATGCATGCATGTGCGGTGCACAGTGGCACTGTGTGCATGCTCCACCACCTATTGCACACAGTGTGGTGACTGCACAATAGCAGCCATGGTGCTGTGTGTGTGCCATGGCTGCTATTGCACAGTCACCACACTGCATGGCATGCCCTGACCCCTGCAGTGACCTCTCCCCTGACAGAGCCGCACACATGCCCCCAAGCCACGCCCATGTCACGCATCAATGCCATTGTGTGATTGGCAGGCTCAGCGCATATCCCCTTGGCCTGCACATCTGGTGCATGCTGCTGACATGTGCAGCTTTGGCCACCATTTTGTACCTCGGCACACAGCAGCATTATGGCACAGTGGAGGGCAACCCATCCTGTAAGTAACTGGACACAGGTGGAGCTGGCCAACCTCGGGGCCTGTGTACAGCCCCACGCACCACAGCTGTTCAGTCAGGCCCCATTGCAGCATCCCTGTGTCACTGTTTGTGATGACATTGCTGCTGCTCTGATGCAGCGTACTAGGGTGGCCAAGACCAGTGACCAGTGCTGGTACTGGTATGGGGACCTCCTGCACAGGGACCCAGGATGCCTTTGACCCCTGGAGGACCGTGTCAGGCATGGCTGAATGCCACAGCCAGGTGAGTAGGCTCAGCATGCATGTGTGCCCTGGTGCTGTACTGTGGTGGTGTATGGGCCACCTGATGTGTCCCACAGGGTGGTGGGCCATCATGGTGTGCATCGTGGGGATGCATCACCCACCACCGCTCTCATTGCCATGTTGCTGTGTGGACCACGCCAGGCAGGGGACACACTGTGCTGGGGGGGCCTGTCCAGTGGCTGTGTACTGATGTGTTCCTGTTCTTTTTCCATTCCCAGACCCTGAGGATTGGAGGAGAGCTGTGACGGCCAACACAGCTGGGCAGTAGGTGGCTGTGGGACCAGGAGATGGTGCCAGAGTGGCCCCAGCACCTGCATGGCTGCAGAGGGCAGGTAGGCACTGGCATGGTCCTCCACACATCTATGGGGGTTGGCGGGGGCATGGGTTCAGACATGGCTGCCTGTGCTGTGTGCCATGGGGGCTGGGTGTGTTGCACTGTGTTTTGTGCCTGCTACTGTGGTGCATCCATTGTACACATGAGCCAGCTGTTGGTGGGGTAGGTGTGCACCCGGCCACAACTGTCGGTGCTGTGGTGCTGCATGGGCACTGTGCCATGTGACTGGTAATGTGCAGTCAGGTGGCTACTGTGCGGTAGGTGCCACCAATGTGCACTGTTGTGGTGTTCCATGTTGCTGGCAGGGGGTGTTGCACTGTATTTGGCACCTGCCACTGTGGTGCATCCATTGTACACATGTGCCAGCTGTTGGTGGGGTGGATGTGCACCCGGCCACAACTGTCGGTGCTGTGGTACTGCATGGGAACTGTGACATGTGACTGGAAATGTGCAGTCAGGTGGCAACTGTGCAGCAGGTGCCACCAATGTGCATTGTTGTGGTATTCTGTGTTCCTGGCAGGCGTAGATCCATCCCCCTGCAGGTGTCCTGTGCAGGTACTCTGGGGGTGTGTGTTATCACTGCCATATGCGCACAGTAGTTGGGCATGGTGTTGAGGGTCACTGCATTGATGACCTGTTCTGTCCCTTCCCCTAGGTGTTTGGAGGTGGGGGAGGTTGCCGCCGTACTGCCAGCTGTTGCAGCAGATCATCTTGATTACATCAACTATGATGGAGGCAGTGATCAAAATATGCTGATGGACACCGTGGATAACACAGGCCAGCACAGTGTGGCCACCACTGATGGACGCCCTACCATCCCTTGTGTCCCCTGCTTTTCCTCCCCACCAGTCCCCCTTCCCAATGTACAGTCCATATTCCCTGTCCCCATCCCTCTCAGTCCTACACCTTCCCTCCCCCATATTATTGTACATAGTTAGCTGTTGTGTTCCTCATTACATTGTTTTGCCCTACCTGCCTGTGTCAGTGTCTTCTTTGCAGGTGACGTGTGGTGCCATGTTGGAGTGGCCCAGTACCTGTCCATGTCATGTGCATGTGTTGGGGTGCCTGTTGTGCTATTCTGGGTCCCTGATGTGTGCCGTGGTGTGTCCCACTGTGGTGGTGTCCCCCACTTGGTCAGTGGGTGTGTCATGGGGGTGCCCATGAGTGGCCTGTCAGGGGTGTGTTGTGGGTGTGTTCATGGCTGCTTAGTCCTGGGTGTGTCCTGTACTGGTCTGGCTGTGGGAGGGCATGGTGTGCAGCCTTCGGGGATCCCCTTGGTGGCCCTCAGTTGCCCATTGGCTTCTCCTGGTGCCTTACTACATTGCCACTGTTGTGCACGGGGCGGGGGGGTGGCTGTTCACACCCTGCTGTGCCCTGCTGGTGGTGGCCTTCTGTCACCTGTAACTGTGCCACCTTTGTTCTGTTCATGGGTCCCTCTCTGTGCCATGCCCCTCCCCGTTGCTCTGCTGCTGTGGTGCAACTGTGTGTGTTTGTGTGCCATGGTGCACCTCCTCTTGCACCATTGGCACACCATTCCTTGTGGCATGGTGTATTGTCAGTTGCATCATGCGCAACAGTGCCATATTCAGCTGGGTTGTGCTGGCACACTTCAGCATGTGCAGCCTCTGAATATCACTCCTGTTGCACCTCTGCACATTGGATTTGCACTGCACTGGACTTGTACTGCGCTCTGGCACAGTTCTGAATAGCCAGCCCCTAGGTTATAACCAAAGACTAAAAAAACTAAATCTGTATTCCACACAATATAGATATATCAGGGGTGAGATGTGCCTAGTCTATAAAGTTATGAAAGATCCCTATGCCTTGCAGACAATTGGACTTACCAAACACATGGGCAGTGAGTTTACTAGATCCCATACACAAAAATTAATAGGTCAACATTAACAAACAGTGAGAAGGAGTACATTCTACACCCAAAGAGTCATCACTAGATGGAACACCCTACCTAAAGATGTAGTGGAAAGTGACACTGTGGACATATTCAAAAAAAGATTGGATAAATAAATGGGGAACAATAAATTTGCATTCCACCCGTGAGTGGGTGGCGAGTTCACTAAAGGGTCATTGCTCACTGAATGTGTATTAAACCTATGAATCTATGAACCCTGCTCCCACTCCCTAAACCCTGCATTGGTCAGACCAGAACATCCCTCATCTCCTCCATGGCCAGCCCGGCCGCCCATTGACTGAGCTTTTAATGAATGAGCACGTTCCTGTACAGGAATGCTCTCATTCATTAAAAGCTCAGTCAGTGGATGGGCCACCCATGGAGGAGAGGAGGGATGTTCTGGTCTGGAGCACCCTGAAGGTTTGCATACAGTTGCATTCACCACTCAGAACTTGAACCCTTCAGAGTGAAGGTATCCTGTCCATAAGTTGGAGTTCATGGCCTTGAAGTGGGCCACAGTCGATCAGTTCCATGACTATTTGTATGGGGCCAAGATTACTGTGAAGACAGATAATAATCCCCTAACTTGCATACAGACCATGGCCAAGTTGTACACAGCTGGGTATAAGTGGCTATTAGCATTGTGAACCCATGATTACTGTGTGGAGTACCGCCCAGGTCTAAATAATATTGATGCAGACGCTTTGTCTCGGCCGCCCCAAACCAATAATGATGACTGCTTAAACTGGGTGCTCATCTCAGAGCAAACTGTCAAAGACCTAAGTAAGAAGCATGATGGTGAGGAGATTTTAACAATGAAAGGCACCCCTTGTCTGGTGGACTGTCTAGGAGCTTAGGGGGATTGTCTTCCAGTTGCCTACTGTTGGCTGGCCACCTTAAATGCAAGATCCCTCCCACAATTGAGTACCCAGGACCTGTAGTGGGATCAGAAGGCCAGTCACTGGGCAGATTGTACAAGTGCTGAAGTGGCAAGGGAGCCAGGAGCACGTGGACACCCTCATTCCTCAGGCTCGGCTGTTGCTATGTGAGTGGCCTAAACAACACTTAAAGAAGGGATTGTTGTACAGAGAGACCCAGGATCAGCAGGGGCCCCCACAAGAGCAGCTGGTACTCCCAGAAAAGCTTGTTGAGACTGTGCTGAAAGCCCTGCATGATGACATGGGGCATTTCTAAGTTGACCACACTCTGGATCTGGTCAAGAGCAGTTTCTATTGGCCAAAGATTGGGGCAGATGTAGAGACATACTGCAAGAGTTGCATGAGGTGTTTAAAGTGGAAAGCACCTCCCCAAGGGGCTGCCCCATTAGTCAACATCAAAACTAATGGCCCTGTGGAGCTGGTATGCATAGACTTCCTTATACTGGAGTCCAACTCATGAAATATCTCCAATGTATTGGTGGTCATGGACCATTTCACCTGCTATGCTCAAGCCTACCCCACCAAGGATTGGTGAGCTTCCACCATGGCTAAGATATTGGTGGAGAAGTTTTTTTTGCACTATGGTGCCACCTAGAGGATCCATTTGGATCAGTGCTGTGATTTTTAGAGCCGGATCATCAAGGAATTATTGTCACTGTGAGGCATCATGAAGTGTCGGACCATGCCTTACCTTTCCCAAGATGACTTCCAGCCCGAAAGATTCAACTAAACTCTGCTAGACATGTTGGACACCTTGGATCCCCAGGACAAGCATACTTGGAGTGAGCGGGTGAGTGCTCTGGTACATGCTTACAACTGCACCCAAAATGATGCTACAGGATTCTCTCCCTACCAGCTTATGTTTGGGAGGGAAGCCCATCTGCTGGTGGACCTGTGTTATGGAGTCTCCTTGGATGGACTGGGAGCAGGAGACTACCTGCAGTATGTGAAAGCTCAGAGACAACAGCTAGATGATACATACCGGCTCACTTCTGAGATGGCCAACAAGAGGAACCAGGCAAATAAAAAGTGCTATGACTAGAGAGTGCCGGCTCAATATCTGGAAGCGGGAGACAGAGTGCTGCTATGCAGGTTGCGCATACAAGGAACACACAAGATAGCTGACAGATGGGGAGACACTCCATATGTTGTAGTGGAGAAGCTTGTAGATCTGCCGGTGTCCAAGATTAGGCTTGAGGGAGAGACTTGTGGGCATAAGGTTATTCATTGTAACCACTTGCTGCCCATCGGTGACAAGCTAGTAAATGCTGAGAATGTTGCAGAAGACCCTTCATCATCCCCCACCACTTGAACTGCTGCATGCTGAAGACAGAGGTGGAGAGACAGTGATGCCATGGGGTTTGGGCCATCCCAGGGTGGGAGGTCTCAGGTGATGGAGACACGGAGAATGAGTCTGAGGAGGAGGATAGCTAGACTCCCCATAGCCATTACCCTACCCGGGAATTGGCCAGGTTAATTCAGGGATCACCTCTGGTCAGAGATATGCCTAGAGGTTAGGGTAGGGTCAGGTAGCCTGTTCTGGCTGAACCCCTTGGGTGGACCACTCTGGACTTGAATACTGGTCCAGATGAGCTGCTTGAGTGGTACTGGAGCAGCTCCCTGGAAGATGCACCCAGGGAATGGATGCAGGGTGTTTCTGGTGATCAGGACAAGGAGGGGGAAGATGCATCTTTTGAAGTGCCCACATCGGAGCTGAACACTGATCCTACTGTGCCCTTTGAAGGATCCACAGTTAGCCCCCTAGAGCTGTGCCTGATGATAGTGCAGTGTTAGAGTCATTCGCCCTTCCAGTTGAGGAGCAAGATGACCAGGGAGAGGGTGAAGATGATGAGGAGAATGCCGATGACCCAGGGGTAGGTAGCGGTGCAGGTATTCAGGAGACCCCTTGTAGGACAGGGATGACAATAAGGCCTGTCCTTAAGCTGATGTATGATGCCCTTGGGATTCCTACAGATTTGCCCTTGTTTGCAGTGCATAAGGGAGTGTACATTACTCTAAGATCCTTACAGTAGGTGGTCATAACTCCTGTGAGTGCTAAGCCCCCCTAGGTCAGAGGAACAGGTGACCTACAGAAAGAGAGGTAGGCGAACAGGATACCTCGCAGGTTGAGGGAAAGAAGTGTCCCTTGTGGTGTTTCAATACCTAACTCTGGATGAGATAATATTAAAGGTGCCACATTTCATGTGGCCCAAGGGTTTCAGAAAAAAGGAGAAGATGGGGCTTTGGTAAAGAGTATATACTGTTATGTGTTTGAATGTTTTATGGTTATTACCTGCTAGATAGTAATCAGGTGTATAGATGGAAAAGTTATTAATGTTTGATGCTTCTTTTGGGCATTTTCTCTTATACTTGCCATGGAAGCCAAGCATTTCAAAGGGGGAGAGTGTAACCCCCCCATGGGGGCTTACTTGATGTACCCCACTTATACCCCATTGTCCACCAGCAGGCTGCCCTTTTTTTGCCCTATTGGGCATAAAGCCTCTGTTGCGAGCAGCTGGCATGCTGTTTGGCAAACACTTGCTTAAGTGCATTGGAGTGCTTTGAAGTGCCTACCACCATTGCAGTCAGGGAAAATGGTGAGCCTGTTCATGGTTCCGGTGCCCCTCCTAATATCCTTGGGTACTGGAAACTCAAGGGGAACCAGGCAGAAGCCCGTGGGTGCCACCGAAAGGGAATTCAAATAACGGGGGCTGCTCTAAGCTCATGAATACTAATGATTGGCTCCATGAATAAAGATGAGATGCTGCCTGCCACCTGAGGGGACAGAGTTACAGTAGCAGTGACAGCAGAATGGTTGGGGTTACAGCCCTGAGAGTGGGCTCCTTTGAAAGGAGACCATTTGGGCTACAATCCAGTGTGATGATAGTCCAGCTGGGGTGAAGGGTTAGGCTGCACCAGATGGTAGAAAGGGAGAGACTGTATAAATGGGAATGGACTCCATTAATCTGAATGGGAGATGACATGTTTGTGACCCCTAACCCCTTGCTTTTTAGCCAATCGGTGATCTAGGTGACCAAAACTGTGACAGAGGGACTCCTGGGAAAAGGAGGCAACTAATTCTGGTGCCTAGATCATGCCCCAATAAACGAGCAGGAAATATTGATCACTATGGATATGAAATATTGAAAGATTTCAACAGCCAATCAGAACTATGGGATTTCATCTGATACAGTTAGGGCTCACTG
This sequence comes from Neoceratodus forsteri, assembly GCA_016271365.2. NCBI lineage: Eukaryota > Metazoa > Chordata > Ceratodontiformes > Ceratodontidae > Neoceratodus > Neoceratodus forsteri. The sequence continues at coordinate 21,391,282 of JADMNL010000035.1, read as the reverse complement.
GGATTTCATCATTCTGTGACTGAGCTCTGTATGAGTCAGGACTGTGGTGCGAGAGCAGACTGAGGACTTCTGGGGCTTATCCAGAACTTAATCCAAAGTGTGGTGTTGTTGAAAGGTTCCCCATGTACTGAAGGGACACAAGGGAGGCCCACAGGAGGGAGGCAAAGGATGCCACAAGGAAAGGAAGCAGCTCCTGGTGGGGGACTCAATCATTAGGGGGATAGAACTGGGGGGAGCAGGGAAAACTGAAGTAAAGTGCCTGCCTGGTGCCATGGCTTGTAGGGACAGGAAGCGCATCCTCAGGATCACGAGAACAGCTGCACGGGAGGCTGAGCTGGATGTCATTGTCCACCTAGGGACAAATGACTTGGCTCAACATGAGATTAGAGCAGTGCAGAAGGACTTTTTAGAACTGGGGAGGGGTCTAAGACAAGTAGCACACACAGTAACCTTCTCAGAGGTGCTGCCTGTAAATGGCATGAGTGAGGCAAGGGTACTTGCATCATGCAGTTTAATGAGTGGTTGAAAAAATGGTGTGGAGCACAGGGGTTTGGCTTCATTGGGGACTGGGGTTCCACCTGGAGGGACACCAGCTATACTGGCAGGATGGTCTGCATCTGTCCAGGAAGGGAACAAGTCTTTTGAGCAATCGTTTTAAATGCTTCATTGGCAAGCTTTTAAACTAGTCAAGGGGGGAGGCACTGATGAGCAGCAGGAAAATCCCAGCCTCTCCCTACAAAACAGGGTACTAAATGAGAAAAAGACCGAGGTAGAAAGGTCAGTGGGGGATGCTGCAACAGAAAGTAAAGCCATCAAAAAATGGAGAGCAATGAGTACCAAACCACGTAGTCTGAGTAACAAGCTTCCTGAATTAGTGGCCTTGATGGAGGAGGAACATCTGGATATCGTGGCAGTCACAGAAACATGGTTCGCACAAAACCATGACTGGGACATAAACATACCAGGATACACTATCTACAGGAGGGACAGGGAGGATAAAAGAGGAGGAGGAGTAGCTCTTACATAAGGGAAGGAATCAAAGTAACAGAACAAAAGAGAAAACAGGAGGAGAAGAAGCACTGTGGGGTAAATTTGGAGACCGCAATGGCACCACAATCCACGACAGTGGTTAGATACAGACCTCTCTCAGGGGAGGAAATGGACAAGGAAATGATAGAAAGTATACTTAGTATGGCAAAAAGGGAGCTATTGCTGATGGGTGATCTGAATATGCCAGATGTTAACTGGAGTGCAGTTGCCACAGCCACTTCAAGAGTGGGTTATTCTAGATGCCCTACAGGGGCATGCCTTAGACAACTAGTATTGGAGCCCACTCGAGAGGGAGCAATCTTAGACCTGGTTCTCTCTAAATGGAGATGAAGAGAGGATCAAGATGTAGAAGTGGGTAGCCATCTGGGAACTAGCGACCACCGAACAGTATGGTTCACAATAAACACAGCAATAGAGTCAAGCCATACAAAGGCAAAGGTACTGGACTTTAGGAGGGCTGACTTTGCCAAAATGGGTAAGTGCCTAAGGAATGCACTAACACATGGGCAGGAAGGAGGGGTGGAAGAACAATGGGGAATAATAAAAACTGCCATCACAGAGGCAACAAGCCTTTGTGTGAAGCAAATAAACAAAACTAAACGATGTAAGAAACCACTATGGTTCTCAAAAGAAGTGGCAGTGAAGGTTCAAGAGAAAAAGAAAGCTTTCAGGAAGTACAAGGAATCACAGAAGGAGCAGGACAGAGAACTGTATCAGTTAAAGCAAAAGGAAGCTGGGAAGGCAGTCAGAACAGCAAAGGCCCAAACCGAGGAAAAGATACCAAACTCAGTTAAGAAGGGGGATAAAACCTTTTATAGGTACATCAGGGAGCGAAGGAAGACCAAGGGAGGGATAGTGAGGCTTAATAAAGGGGGAGGTGGGCAGAGGGTGACTGTGAAAAGGCAGAGATACTAAACAAATATTTTGCTCAGTATTTACAAAGGAAGGGGGCACCTAGAACAAACAGTAGAAACACACTGGATACAGAAGTTGATACCAGCCCATTTACAGAAGAAAGGGTTCTGAAAGAACTCTTAAACTGAAGGTGGACAAAGCAATGGGGCCTGATGGGATTCATCCCAGAATTCTAAAAGAACTAAGGGTAGAATTAGTGACACCACTGACTACCCTGTTTAACAAATCATGGGAGGATGGGGTGGTATCCGAGGACTGGAGGAGGGCAGATGTGATTCCCCTTCACAAAAGTGGGAGCAAGGCAGAAGCAGGAAACAACAGACCTGTTAGTTTAACCTCAGTGGTGGGGAAAGTGATGGAATCACTTCTAAATGAAAGAATTGTCAAGTATCTAGAGGCCAGAGGGGCACAGGACCCAAGGCAGCATGGATTCACAGCAGGAAGGTCATGCAGACAAATCTGATAGATTTCTTTGACTGGGTGACCAAAGTAGTAGATCAGGGAGGGCTGTGGACATGGCCTGCCTAGACTTTAGCAAGCATTTGACACAGTCCCACAAAAGATTAATATAAAGTTAGCTAGCCTGGGAGTGGGTCCCAAGATGACAGCCTGGGTAAAAATTGGCTGGAAAATAGGACACAGAGAGTAATAGTAAATGGAGTCCACTCTGATGAAAGGGGGGTTACTAGTGGGGTACCGCAGGGTTCAGTAATAGGACCAGTCCTCTTCAATGTCTTTATAAGTGACATTGCAGAGGGACTGGAAGGAAAAGTATGTCTCTTTGCAGATGACACAAAGATCTGCAACAGAGTTGATGCACAAGGTGGGGTGGAAAGGATGAAAAGGGACTTGGCAAGGTTAGAAGAATGGTCAAATGTATGGCAGCTTAGATTCAATGCTAAGAAGTGCAAGGTAATGCACCTGGGAAACAAAAACCCAGGGGAAGAGTACACAATGGGGGGTGAGATACTAACAACAACAAAAATGGAAAGGGACCTGGGGTAGTCATATCAGATGACCTAAAGGTGGGCAAGCAATGTGAGAGGGCAGCAAGGAGGGCTGGGGGGATATTGGGATGCATAGGGAGAGGCATCACCAGTAGAAAACAGGAAGTTATTATCCTTCTGTACAGACAGCTGGTCAGACCCTATCTGGAGTACTGCATGCAGTTCTGGAGACCCAGTCTTCGGAAAGACATAGACAGGATGGAAGCTGTCCAGAGGAGGGCAACTAAAATGGTGCAGGGTCTGCACTGGGAGACATATGAAGAGAGACTAAAGAAGCTTAATATGTATAGCCTCGAGGAAAGGAGGGAGAGGGGGGACATGATAGAAACTTTCAAGTACCTCAAGGGAATCAACAAAGTCCAAGAGGGTAGCATCTTTCAAAAAAAGAGGTGTGCAAGAACAAGGGGGCACAATTTGAAGATGGGGGGCGGCTCAGAGGTAATTTAAGGAAGTATTTTTTCACAGAGAGGGTTGTGGATGCATGGAACGGCCTTCCGGAGGAGGTCGTGGAGTCAAAAACAGTGGTGGAATTCAAGCATGCATGGGACAGTCATAAGGCAATTCTAGGGGATGGGGGTAGGAAAAAGTAGGCTGCTGGTTAACTAGGATCTGCAGCTTATCCAGTAGGCAGGGAACTGGGCAGACTGGGTGGGCCAAGCGGTCCTTATCTGCCGTCAAATTCTGTTTCTATGTTTTTATGAAGCAGGGCTGGATTGAGAAGGGGAAAAGAGAGACAGAGAGACTGAACCGAGGGGAACTACAGACCGGTCAGTCTTACCTCAGTAGTGGGCAAGATTATGGAGGCACTCCTTAAGGAAAGGATAGTGCAACACCTGGAATCCATAGGGGCACAGGATCCAAGACAGCATGGGTTTACAAAAGGAAGGTCCTGTCAAACTAATCTCATAGATTTCTTTGACTGGGTAACCAGAGTGGTGGACCAAGGGGAGCAGTTGATGTCTTACCTTGACTTCAGCAAAGCTTTTGACACTGTTCCACATAGACGATTGATAAATAAGCTAGGTAGGCTCGGGGTGGGTCAGAAGTTGGTCAACTGGGTGGCAAACTGGTTGACTGGCAGAAAACAGAGAGTGGTGGTAAATGGTATACAGTCAGAAGAGATGCAAGTCACAAGTGGGGTACCTCAGGGATCAGTCCTGGGGCCAGTCCTATTCAACATCTTCATTAGTGACCTCGCAGATGGACTAGAGGGTAAGGCTTGTCTGTTTGCAGATGACACCAAGATCTGCAACAGAGTAGATGATCCAGATGGGGTGGGCAGAATGAGAAGAGATCTGGATAAACTAGCAGAATGGTCAGAAGAGTGGCAACTGGATTTAATGCAAAGAAGTGCAAAATCATGCACATAGGGAAGAGAAACCTGAAGCCACTTATAGGCTGGGAGGGAGTTTCTAGCAGTCACAAAGGAAGAAAGAGACTTGGGCATCATCATCACTGATGACCTAAAATCATCCAAGCAGACCTCTAAAGCAGTAGGTAAGGCTAGGGGGTGTTAGGGTGTATTAGTAGGGGTATCACAAGTCGTAAGAGGAGGTAATAATCCTCTGTACAAGACATTGGTTAGGCCCCATCTGGAGTACTGCTGCAGTATTGGAGGCCACACCTTCACAAGGACATTAACAAATTGAGGCAGTCCAGAGAAGGGCAACCAAAATGGTGCAGGGACTGCATCAGAAGACATATGAGGACAGATTAACGGAGCTCAATATGTATACCCTTGAGCAAAGGAGGGAGAGAGGTGATATGATCTAGACATTTAAACACCTTAAGGGCATAAACAAGGTGAAAGAGTCTAACATGTTTAAATATAAGAAAATAGCAGGACAAGAGGACACAGCATGAGATTAGAGGGAGGCCGATTAAGGGGAATGAGGAAATTCTTTCTTCACAGAAAGGGTGGTAGATGCATGGAATGGCTTACCACAAGAAGTGGTGGCTATGAATACAGTGCAGGGCTTCAAACAGGCATGGGATAGGCATAAGGGAGCAATAAAAATGACTACGAATAGATAGGTCACTGACAGAGCAAAGGCCGATGGCACATTTATAAGGTAGAAAAAGAAATGGGCAGACTGGATGGGCCTTGCGGTCCTTATCTGCCGTCAACTTTTATGTTTCTATGTTTCTATGTTTCTATGTTCTATGATGTTTCCCCAGGTATTGAGAAATTGCTGAATGAGTGTTGAAAAAACCAAAGGTGGCAGATACCCTGCAATGGGAATTAAGCTAACAGAAAGGACTGAGCAAATTATTTGAGCTTTACAGTTGCTGCTGAGAGGTCACTTGTTTGGGTGGACTGCAACTGTATTTTCTTGAAGGAGGCAAAACATCTCAGGTTATGGGGTGCTAGCCTGAAAGTGTGTGTGTCCTGAGTGAACTGGAGAAAGGGGCTGCGATTGGTGGACTTGTTGAAGCCAAGTAAAAGAGTTGGACACTGTTAAACTGAAAGTGTGGACTGATGTGCAGGGGGGCTGTTGTTGCTGAATCCCCCTCTGTTAAATTGCACTGGCACAGATTGAATCAGAGGCTAGCACCTGCTAAAGTTGGCACTGGACTTCAGTGGAGAAACTGCCTATAACTTTTTCTTTGTAAAAGCACAGTGCATGGACTGCAGGAGGACCCCCCACTGTTTGAGAGTTCTCACCCAGAGCCAAGAGGGGAACTCGCTAACCCCTCCTAAGTGGGACTCATTGTCTCAGGGGGTTATAGGTCTAGCACCTGAGTGCTAGATCACTCTTATCAGTGATCCGAGCTGTGGAGCCACTACCCAGTCGGGGACTTCTGGGGCTGGAGTCGTCCTGCCACAGTGCTCTGCACCAGGCCAGAAGTGGCTGAAGGTGACAAGCGGCCAAAACTGCAATCAAGGTGACCATCTGCAAGATCCCTAAGCAAGTTCCACCTGGGCAGAGGGATCCTGGCTGGCCAGTTTTTGGTGTTGCTTCACTAGGATTTGAGGAGCTCCACTTTCCCTTGGTGCAGAGTTCAAACTAACTGTGAGTACCCAGGACCTGGTTCCTGGGAAGGGTCAAGGGGGAAATTGTTTTGTTCAATTTAAAGGTTCAAGCTTCGCTGTTTCAGAGCCCCAACAGCTGGCCACCCCGCAGCACCGATCAGGCTTGCAACTAGTGGGTACCCCTAGGAACAATTCAGCGGGCACTGGTACCAGTGGGAGAGGGCTTGGCCTGCTAGCCCACATGTTTGAAAATTGCATATCACGCTAACGCTCTTTGCCTTCACAGCAATCCCACATCCAGGTATCCTTTTCCCTATTCCTTACCCCCAAATAAAGCTGTGAATTTGTTTGAATTTGCTGTGTGGGTGCAATTCATTGCGTGCCCTTATTGCTGGGATATATGTTTTATGGTGGGACAAGTTACTGGTGGACACTATGTGCAGAGTGGTTGGTAGTGGAGGTGGGTAGGCACAGCATCCCAGGGTGCTGTGCCAAATGGATATCTGGCCCACTGATACTTTACTCTGGGTAAAGGCGCTGCACTATTTTCACTTTTTCTGGAAACAAACCCCCAGTAGTCACTGTTGCAGGATGCAGGACCCTTGCTGGGTATCAGAGACCATCAACGGGGGGGGGAGGGTAGCCCACTGGCATATGGCACCAGGTTACATATGCATAGTTAAGGAGTTAAGGGAGTGGTGCTGGGCTCTGTCCATTTCAGAGTGTTCACATGTGACATATGAAGAGGCATAGAGAACAAGGTCTGTCTTTTTGCAGATGACACAAAGATCTATGCAAGGGTGATGAAGAGGATGGGATAAGGGAATTTAGGAAGGACTTGGGCAGGCATGAAAACAAGTAAAAGAGGTGGAAGCTATGAGTCTATGCTAAAAATGCAAAGTACTGCACACTGGGAAAAAAATAATCCAAGGGGGCAGTATAAAATGAGAGAGGGGCTGACACTGGAATGCACAGTGGAGAAAAAGGACCCCAGGGGGTCATGATATGAGTAAATCTATAATCTATGACACACTTCAAAAGAGCTGTGTGTAAGGCAAAGAGGATGTTGGGATGCATAGGAAGGGAGATAAGCAGCAGATGCCAGGAGGTAATCTACCCGCTGTACAGTTTTATGGAAAGAAACCATTGAGAATACCACACAAGGTACTGGAGTTCACAAATAAACAAAAACTGCAATAAGGTCGGAGGCATGCAGTAAAGTGCAACCAAGATGGTACCAGGCCTAGGGGGATAACATTTGCCAAGAGGCTGCAGGACATAAACATGTACACCTTGAGAAGAAATGGGGAAGGGGAAACATGTTACAATGTATGTACCTACTAACAATAAACAAGTTTGACTTCAAGGACATCTTTTCTTGAGCTCAAATACAAGGACAAGGGGAAAATAACTCAATAACTCATTCTAGCAAAATGGAGATTCAAGAAAGATGTTCGTAAACACTTTCTTACAGGAAGAGTGGTAGTCAAGTAGAATAATCTATCAGAAGAAATGGTAAGGTCCAAATTGGTGAGCAGTTTCAAGGGAGACAGGTATATGGGATTAGTTATGAAGTAAAAATAGGATTCCTCCCTCCTTATGTTTCCATAATGTTTCCCAGGGCCTTAAATGCTCTCTCTACTAGATCCCAGTATAAATTTACCTTTAAAATACCCTTATTTAAAAAGACCATTGGGCAGAGATCTCTGTTATTTAGAGCGCCATTTTTTTTAACAAGATACCTATTGAAATTGTTGAAAGCAATTCTATACTGTGATTCAAAAAAAGTTTAAAACAGTGGCTTTTCTCTCAAGCATGAATGTATTTGTCTCTTCTGTGTTCTACGTATAGCACTTGCACTTTTTGTAGACAGAGTTGTTTGCTCTGAAATTTTGTGCCAACAATATGTATTGTATTGTTTTTTTATTTAGATATGACTTGTCACCTGTTTGCAGGCCATAGCGCTGGATGGGGTTGCTTGGATATTTTACAATCGAATGTGACTTAGGATAATCAGATATTAGGATGGTCTGTATTTGAATCTGACATCTGATCCTAACTTTGGATACCTTAGGATGTGTGATTCAGATATCTTAACATTTGACTATCCTAAACCCCTAGATAATAATCACCCATCATGCAGCTGTAGTAGTACCCTGCACCCAAACCGCTCCATAAACCCAAACCTCCCTCCTCCTACCCCTAGGCCCATGAGATCACATATTGTAAGGTTATTAAAGAAATAACACAGAATTCCTTATCTTGTTTTATTAGGGTGTCCACTCCATCTGCTGGAAGCTCATTATAATAAAAAACAAGCATTTGTCAATGCCAAATGTTGGCTTGCTGGCATTGGCATTGGTAGTGCAGGAGTTAGACAGATGCATCATAGGAATGGCAGTGAAGTATTGAACTGATGCCAACCCACCCCCACCCTGCAGAGAGTGACAAGTATTAGGGTGTCCCTTTGGGTGTTTGGTAGTGCAGTGCAGGAAAACATGTCGGACAGGATGTGAGAAATGACAGCTGCACAGTTCATAAGGAGGTGTAAAACATGCCAGTGTTGAAAATGTGGCATGTAAATATACAAATTCTTTGGCTACTAAGTGTGTGGAAATATGCAATGCGCTTGCAACACTGCCATTTTAGGTGTTTGGCACCAAATTTTCAACATAGGCATTTAGCACCTCTGCTCATGTACAGTGTCACTGTTATTTCCTCAAAGTGTCCCAAGAAGTGATTTAGCACAGCGACCATGCTATTCTGCCGGAAGCGAAAATACATTTTGGGCATGATATGTCAAATGATCGGCTGTACTGTTCATCAAGAGGTGTGGAAAATGGCAATGGTGAAAATCCAGACTGAAAATATCACAATGAACGACGGTACGAAAGGCAAGCGGCAATCTGCCAACGCATGCTGTGAACAGTTATTTTATGGAGTATATCACCAAATTTTCAACAGAGGCATTTGAGGTCCCTCTGCTCATGAACTGTGTCACCGTCATTTATAATCTGGCCCAAACACTGATTTCCCACAACGACTGGCGCTATTGTACCGGAAGCGGAAACACATTTTGGGCAGGATGTGGAAAATGACAGCTGTACTCATTCACAAGGAAGTGTACAAAATGACAATGCTGAAAATCCAGCAGTAAAATATTGTGAATCTTGTGAGATTACGGTACTGCGTGGCAACTCTTAGCAGCATGCTCGTAAAACAGGCATTGTTGGATTTTTACCAAATTTGGAACTTAGGCTTTTAAGAGGCACCTCATGAACACCACCACTGTCATTTCATTAATGGACCCCGGAAGGTGATTTCGCGCAGTGACTGCGAAATCACCTTTCGAGGCCGATAAACGCCATGACAGTGACAGAATTCATGAGGAGGGTCCCCAAAAACCCCATGTTGAAAATTCAGTGCCCAAATTCCAAAAAATGCCTGAGATATGCAACAAAGTTGAAAAAACCCTATCTAGACCATTATACAGCTTACCGGCATTTCCTCAGTTCGTGGTCGGCTTTGAAGAGTGCAGATGTGTTCCCGGTCCACCGAAGATCATCACGCCAGACTCCGGAGGTAGGTATGGGGTGGAGGGGTGTGGGGAGGCAGGGTGCGCAGTGGGTGGGTGTGGGTTGTGGGGCAGGGAGAAGGCTGGGGACCGCTTTAATTTGCAGGTTTTAAAAAAAAAAAAGACGAAGGGATCGCTTGCCACTCTGGGGTGGGCTCCCAGTGTGGCAGAAGGATGGCTGGGCGGTGGAGCCGACAGGGATTGGGCACCCCTGTCGTGGCATGCGGGTTGCCACGCTGGGGTGGGCTCCCCAGCGTGGCACCCTGTACTGGGAACGGTATAGTAAAGTGATATCTGAAAGTGCCGACACGAGCTTGTCTCTGATTGCAGCGGCACTTTGTTTAGAAGTTTTGTCCACTTTACATAATGTTGGTGTCAGCGCTAGCATGCTGGCTTATTGGGGAATGAGGGACACACCTACTGATGCATGCCCTGCATTCGCCCAACAGCAGCCGCGCCCCCAAAGCTGCACTCTCCCAATATGTTGACTGCCGCGCAAGCGCGGCAAGCCAACATAAAAACAGCAATGCTAAATCAGAAGCCCCTCCCAAACCCTGGTACATGCCACAGTCCCACCCACCACCCCAGTTCAATCAAGCACCCCACCCTCTATCTCCCTTCCTCAAAACTCCCTGAAAAATGAACAGGTGCTGTCTGGTATACTACATAAGTTATTGGAGTCCACACATGAGGAAAGATTGCAATGAAGTGGAAGTTGTACAGCACAGGGCTAATGTTGAGAGCTGAGTCAAATGTTGTCCTGCAATGGAGTAGCTTACACTCATCTTTAGTCCAGGTAGGGGAATGAATGATGACATTCTCCTATGGTAACACCTGATTGGCTGGTAATGGCTAGTCAGGAGTTACGGATGGAGGGCAATATAATTCATTCACCCACCTGGATGGAAGATAAGTGCAAGCTGCTAAACTGCAGGTCTGCATTCCACTATATCTCACCAACCCAACAGTACTTGCTCATTTTTGGGGGTATGCTGGGGAAGGGAAGTGGAGGTGGTGTGTATATGTTGAGTGGGTGATGCTTGATTGAAGTGGTGGATTTTGAGACAGTAGCTTGTACCATGGTGGGAGGAAGACCAAGGGTGGGATTGTATGGTTAAGCAGTGAAGAAAGGGACCGTGCAGAGGGGGAACAAGAAAAGCAGGCACCCTAAACAAATACTTTTTCTGTGTTTATAGAGGAAAGAGACAGGGAAGGGCCACAAAAATGTAACTGGAGCAGTGGAGGAAGGGAAGGGGACACTAGTCCATTTTCTGAGGAGAGTGTCCTGAAGGGACTCGCTAATATGAAAGTGGAGAAAGCAATGGGACGAGATGGGGTGCATCCAGAGTATTGAGGGAAGTCAAGGAGGTACTGGCTACACCTCTGACAGTCCTATTTAAAGCTGTTTTGAATCTGGAGTGGTTACGGAGGACTGAAGGAGGGCAGATGTTGTCCTACTTCACAGAATTGGTAGCAGGGAAGAAGCTGGCAATTATAGGCCAGTCAGCCTGACTTTGGTGGTGTGAAAGTTAAAGGAATTAATGCTGAAAGAAAGGATTGTGGAATAGCTTGAATCAAAAGGGGTACAAGACCTGAGACAGCATAGACTCATGGAGGGAAGTCATGTCAAATGAATTTGATAGAGTTCTTTGACTGGGTGACCAAGGAACTAGATGTGGGCAGAGCAGTGTACGTAGCATACCTAGACTTCAGTAAGGCATTCGACACCATTCCACATAGGAGACTAGTAAACAAGCTGGGTAACTTAGGAGTTGGTAAACGGGGTAAGAAACTGGATAACAGATAGTCACAAGAGGGTGGCGGTAAACAGAGTTCACCCAGAGAAAGAGAAGGTGACCAGCATGGCGACTCAGGGATAAGTGCTGGGACTGGTCCTCATTAATGTCTTTATAAATGATATTGCAGAGGAGCTGGAAGGGAAGATCTGCATCTTAGCAGATAACATCAAACTCAGCAACTGGGTGGACAATGGGGGGGTATAAGGATGAGTGGGAACCTAAGAACATTGAAACATGATCAAGGGTATGGCAGCTGGTTTCATCACGATAAAGTACAAGGTACAGTGTATGCCATTTATAGCAGACTCAGATATTCCAGACATGCTTATAATGGCAGATTCATGCTTGCCAAATGCCATTCTATATATCATCCATAGTACATCTTTAAAATATAGCGTTCTTACACCGCTGTTTACAGTGGCTGTCAGCAGCCAGGTCAGTCATCAGTCTGCAGCTACTAAGGGTGCTAATTAGATGCAAGTATGTGCAATTAGCAAGGCATTTCAACTGTGACAGTACATCCTGATTGCCATTACCATTCTGTGAGCACTAAGAAGCAGTTTGTGAAGCAGCATGTCTGGTGAGAGGAATGGGATTTCTCTTTCCCGTAAAATACAGATCCTAAATGAAACTGAAAAACTTCTCAAGCTCAGCCTTCAGGACTTTTCTATTCACTTTGGCATCCTGAAATGGAGATACCGGAGAGTTAAGGACCCCTCGTGCGCGTAGGGATAAATACGGCAGTCTGGCCTCTCCTCGCGAACATGTTGCACCGCCTACTACTGTGACGTCACCGTTAGAAAAAATGTCCGGTCTGCAATAGAAAAAATAATAGAATTGTCTAAAAATGTCAGGTCTGCAATAATGAAGCCACAACATAAATAAAGGTACAAATACTGAAATGGAATGGGGGGGGGTGTGGGGGCACAACTACAACTAGAAAAAATGCTGGTTCTTATTGGAGTACAAATGCTAAGCCGGCTTTTGTTTTACATCTCTTTGCAGAGTCTGACCCTGGCACCCGCTTAACTCGGAACTTTGAGGCTATTAGGACCATGCAGTGGAATCGCGATGAATATCATGTTATTCGAGGACTGTACAATGAATGCTTTTCGTGTGGGACTTTGTGCAATTCCGTTATGTGAAATACTAGTAATGAATTATGTGTACAGTATACTATATACAGTGCAATAAATACTGTTTTTAAAAAAAAATGTGGCTGGGCTTCTACATGTCTAACAGTGTGCTGCCGGAAAAGTATTTAGTGCGATTAATAATAATTTTTTTTTTCCAATATCGTGGCTGGGCTTGTCCATGGGGCAGGAAAAGGGGAGTAACAAAAACTGCAAGGAGTGTCCGTATTGAAAGGGGGCATGGCCAAAATGATGCTGCAGCTAAGGATTACCGTAGTATACTCGATTTCCGATTTCGCGCAAGAGGGATCCTTAACTCTCCGGTATCGCCCCTGAAATCCACACTGAGCAACCTTCAAACAAACAGGGAAAGGTAGCTGTCAGAGTGTCACTCTAACCAAAACCCTGACTGAAAGAGAAAAAAGAGAGGGTAAGGTGCAAGGTTGAAGATGCATTGTTTAGATCGTTCACAAATGCTCACAGTCGGGAAGCACAGATTAGTAGTCCATTCATGTTGCAAAAAGCTCAGCAGCTTGTAGTGGCATTATGTGGGTGATAAGATGGAAACACAGGCACTACACTGGTTTCAAGAAAACACATGGTGAGAAGTTAAATGCTGACAATCAAGGTTTTGATGCATGTTTTTTAACACTGACAAGGCTGGGTGATTTTACTGGTGTGTTGATTAAGGTACACTCACTTTTAAATCTGAGACCCTTATGGGCCAAAAAAAGGCTACCCCCAACTGAACTAATGGTCGGGGAGGGTATGAGGAGGTAGATTTCACTGCTTGTTTCATTAGCTTTTCAGCAGCAGGATTGCGAATAGGTTCGGGGGACAGGAGCTGACTTTTTTGTTTCATTTACTTTTCATTGGCAGGGTTGATCAGAGGATTGGGGGACAGGAGCCGACATGGGCTCCTAAGATTAATTTGGTTTTTGTCTGCCAGAGTTGTTCAGAGGATCAGGGCACGGGAGCTGACTTGGGCTCCAGAAATATGGGAGTTGGCTACCATGGGCTCAGCACAGGATCACTGGCAGAGCACTTGGCTGCACTCTCAACCCACCCACATGGTTCCTGCACTGTTCTTATAGACACAGCATTTTGGTTGACAGCAAGAAAACCTAGCTCAGCCCTCCCTAATGCCCTCCCTAATGTCAACTCCATTGGGAGCTACTGCTGATAAAGGAGCCTACCATAGCACAGTGAGGCTCTGAAGAATAGTAGGAACTCCCTATCAGAGGCAGGATTGTTAGCTTGAATGTTTATAGATTACATAGATTACATAGACAATACTGAGCATAAAGACATTCGTCCGTGAGCTCGCAAGTAACACCTAGTTATATCCTTTTATATTCTTCCTTTCCAAGAATTTATCTAGCTGTGTTTTAAATTCCTGCATTGTACTGCTTTCCACAACCTCTCCTGGTAGCATATTCCAAATTTCTGTTACCCTATTACTTAACCAGTATTTCCTTCTATTTGTTTTATATCTATCCTTAGCCAGTTGGTAACAATGGCTCTAGTGTCATATATTTGAGCCCTTAACCAAGCCCAGTAAGTCCCATAAGTTAGTATCGGTCCATGCCCTATATATCAAACACATTTCGCCTCTCATTCTACGATATTCCAGGGAATACAACTCCAAATCCTGCAGTCTCTGCTCATAACTCAATCCATCCAATCCCTTGATTCTCTTTGTAAGTCTCCTCTGTACCCCCTCCATCCGTGCAACATCCCTCCTCTTATACGGGGCCCAAAACTGGACACAGTACTCCACATGGGGACATACCAATGCATTATACAGAGGCATCACAACCTGCCTATCTCTACTTTTTATGTGTCTCAATATACAGTGTGTTATACTACCCGCCTTTTTAATAGCTGTATTACAGTGTAAGCTGAAGCCAAGATCTTTATTAACCATAACCCCCAAGTCTTTCTCTTCATCCACTACTTTTAGTACAGATCCTCCTAAATTATACTGGAATTTGTTATTTTTCTTTCCAAAGTGCATAACATTACACTTTCCGATGTTGAAAATAGATTGTTTCTGGGAGGCCCATGTGACTAGCCTATCCAGAGATGTTTGTAGAACTAGATGTTCTTCCCAGTTATTTACTGGACTCCCAACTCTAGTGTCGTCTGTAAATTTAGATAGCCACACATCTGTATGCACCTGCATGGATGAAATATACATATTAAACAAACATGGTCCCAAGACCGAGCCCTGGGGGACACCACTAGTCACTCTGACATAATCAGAGTATTCACCTTTTACGCAGACTTTCTGGACTCTGTCCGTAAGCCAAGGCCTTCACCCATGTTTGTATCCATATTGGTATCTCCAGCTCATAAAGTGCTTTAACAAGCTCCCCATGGGGCACTTTATCAAAGGCTTTTGCAAAGTCCAGAAAGATCACATCCACTGCATTACCCATATCCATAGCCTTGCTAACCTTATCGTAGAATTCTAATAAGTTAGTTTGGCATGATCTTCCCTTGGTGAATCCATGCTGAGTCATGTCTATCCTGCCTGTCCTCTCAATATGTTCCATAATACAATCCTTGATTATACCCTCCAGAATCTTACCAAGAACGGAGGTTAGACTAATAGGTCTATAATTTGAGACGGTCTGCCTCCAACCTTTTTGTATATAGGTACAATCACAGCTTGCCTCCATGCCTCAGGAACCTCACCAATGTTAATACTTTCCTGAAAAAGGTAAGTTACTGGCTCCACTAATAGTGTTGCCATTTCCTTAATCACCACTTGGTGAATCCCATCTAGCCCCTGTGCTTTATTTTGGTTAACCTTCTGCAATCTAATAAGTACTTCAGCTGGGTCTATCTTTGGCTCTGTTCTCTATGTCTAATTTTCTTATTATCCCACGTAAGTTTGAAGACTTTTGCAAAGACCGATGAAAAGTATACATTATATTCCTCTACAAGAGCCTTATTTTCTGTTATAATATTTCCATCATATATTTTTAAGGGTCCTATGACTTTACTTTTCCCTTTTTTATTATTTATATATGAATAAAAGGTTTTGTAATTATCATGGACCTTAGTTGCTATTGTATACTCATATTCCCTTTTAGCCTGGGCTATAGCTCTTTTTGCTATTTTAAGATTAATCCTATAATATTCCCAACCTTCTTCCGTATTATTATGTCTTGCTAGATGCTTTATTTTTGTTTTTAATTAATCCCTTTATAGAATGGGTTATCCAGGGCGCAGTTAGACTTGTAGACCCCTTATATTTGTTCCTGGTTGGTACATATCTAGTAATTAGGCCATCTATTGTTTATATTTTCAGGAAGAGCATAAGGGGAACAGTTTTAACACCAAAGGTGACCTTTGCCACTGAACTGTGAGTCATCATTGTTTGCTATACAAAAAAAAGGGGTGGGGGCTAGGTGAATACTTTCTTACATTGAATGTGGTAAGTTGCCAGGTATGTGGGGCACTTATCTTCTGGAGTCTTCTCTGGAGGGTGGGTCATTGCCCTATGTGTAGGAATCTGAATGATCTCCAGGCTCAGCCAGATACAGCTGGAAAGGAAATAGCCAGGTTGCATCATCAGCTGTACTGGAGCTCACTCCCTCTACCTCCTCTCCCCTAGAGGCCTACTGGCCCGGGGGCTGAAAGGTGGTGGGACGGGTGAGGGAAGTTGCAAGGATGGACCACGGGATACCTGCTTGGCCCAGTATTATCTTGACCACCAACCAATTTCCACCCCTGGAGAAGGTACAGGACCCTGACTCCAAAAGGGGGGATCCAGAGTCAGTCAAGGGGGTAAGGCAAAGCAGTGAAACGGCATATAGGGGTAGAAAAGAAAGTCAGGGTAAAAATAAAGGTATGCAAATTCATGTTTTAGGAGACTCAATGATAATGGGAATCGAGTCCCACTTGAATAAAGTTACATGACCTGTGGTGACAATCAAATGCCTCCCCGGTGCCTCAATTAGGCATGACACTGAAAGCATTGGGAGGAACATGGACAAAGCAGAAGAAGAAATCACGGTACTGATTCATTTCATAACCAAGTACCTGGTGAATAAGACAGTGGAAGAGGCCAAGCACAATTTCATCAAGTTGGGGAGTGAATGGTGGTTTGATTGACCTCCCTGGCATTTTCAGAGGTCTTTCTGTTATGGGGCAAAGGAGATAGCATGAACAGGATAAGGATGAAGGAGAATGAAGAATTTAATGACTGTCTGCATGAATGGTGTCAGGAAAAAGGATACCACGTCACAGGTGCCTGGGGGAACTTCATGGAAAGAAAGCTTTTTCAGTTCAATGGCCTTCACCTAACCAAAGAAGGGATGAGTGCATTGGGACAGAAATTCGACATCCACCTTGAGCATTAAAACTAGGTGGTGGGGAGTCAGATGCTAGGAAAGCTAACAGCTATTGCATTATTGATAGATCTCTAGGAGCAAATGGTTTGATACCTTTTATTGGACCAACATATATATTACAAAAAGGAAACAGTGTCTGAGCTTTCAGACCAACTAAGTCCTTCCTCAAAGACTTATGAGTCTCTTATGACTTTTGAGTTCTTATGAGTAACATGAGGGTGAGAACTTTCCAACTCTGAGACAGTTAGTGATGTTAGGGTTGGTGAGTCACTAGCAGACAGCGACCAAAACACTGTCTGGTTTGAATTATCCCTAAGGTATGTCAAATCTCAATCCAGGGCAGAAGTCCTAAGCTTTAGAGGAACTAGTTTTGATAAAATGAGGGAATTAGCCAGGGTTAAACTAGCAGGGATTCACAAGCAAGTAGAAGTAGAAAACGTATGGGTATTGATTAAGCAAGCCATCTTGGAGGCTAAACAGCTGTGCATAAGGACAATAAACAAAAAAGAACATACATAAACAGACCCATTTGGTTCACTGAACAAGTCAAAGCAGCGAATAGGACCAAAAGAGAGGCTTTCCACAACTTTAAAAGGAAACCAAATGACAATGATTGGGAAAATTACATTCAGAAGGATAAGGATGCCAATAGGACAATGAGGCAAGCAAAGATGATAGCTGAACTTCATATAGCGGAGATGGTCAAAGCGAGGAATAAACAATTATTTTGGTATATACAAGAAAAAAGGAAGAAAGGGGGAGGGGTAGTTAAACTAAAAGATAGCAACAGGATAGTAGAAGATGATAGACTGAAGGCCGGTGTTCTAAACAACTTCTATTCAGTGTTCACCAAAGAACACAACGGCTCAATGCCTGACAGTTGTGTGAAAGCAATTGACAAAGGGGTCCCAACAAATGCAAATTACAACTTTCACCACCGGTAAGGTTAGAAAGGCACTTGAGCAAATAAAGGAGGACAAATCACCAGGATCAAATGGAATACACCTAAGGGTGCTAAATGAGTTGGCAAGGGAATTAGCAGACCCATTGGCACATGTGTTTAAAGGGACACTGTCAAACTCCTTTAGGCCTCAGACTGTCCCTAGTTTAAAAACAAGCATTTGTCAATGCCGAATGTTGTCTTGCTGGCATAGGCACTGGTAGTGCAGGAGTTTGAGAGATGCATAATAGGAATGGCAGTGAAGTATGGAACCTATGTCAACCCCACCCCACCCTGCAGAGACAGATAGGCATTGAGGTGTGCCTTTGAGTCATCGGCCATAATGCTCATGCCATTTCACCTCACTCTACCCTGCAGACTCTGACAAGTGTACCATTGTGCCTTGGGGTCATCAGACCTTACGCTCACCCCATTCCATAAGGAAATACATTAAGATGGGTATAGTATAGGAGAATGGTGTGAACTTTAGGGCTGAAGAGTCCAAGGCACACCTTGATTCCTGTCACTTGCTGCAGGGTGGGGTTGGGGTGGAATGGTGTGAGCATTACAGCCGACAATACAAAGGCACACCCCGATGCCTGTTAGTCTCTACAGGGTGGGACATTATGGTTAGAAACCCTAATGCCCCAGGTGTTTGTTGGTATTTGCACACCAAATTTTCAACATGGCCTTTTTGTGACCCCACCTTATGAAATCATTTGGGACCTCTGCTCATGAACGGTGACACTGTGATTTTTTTAATCTGTCCTGAACGTTGATTTCCCAAAGCGACTGCTCCATTCTGTGCCAGTTGTGTGAAAACACATTTCGGGCAGCATGTGAAAAATTGCAGCTGTACTCTTATAAGGAGGTATGAAGAAATGACAATGTTGAAAATCTGGAGTGAAAATATTAAAAATTCTCAAAGTTACGAGCGTGCATGAAAACTGTGCAACGTACGCTCGTAACATAGTGATTTCATGGAATTCTGTCACCAAATTTTCAATATAGGCATTTTGGGACCTCTACTCATGAACAGTGTCACTGTGATTTTCTTAATCTGTCCCAAACATTGATTTCCCACAGCGACCCCATCATTGTGCGCCAGATGTCCGAAAACACAATTTGGACAGGATGTAAAAAATGACAGTTTTATTGTTCATAAGGAGGTGTGAAAAAATGGGAATGCTGAAAATCTGGAGTGATAATATTGTATTTAAAATTCTCAAAGTTACGAGCATGCATAGAAATTGCACAATGCACATGTGTAACACAGTCATTTTTTGGAATTTTTTCACCAGATTGGCAACAAAGGCTTTTTGGGAGCTCACCTCATGAACAGTGACACTGTTGTTTCATTACTCAGTTGTGAAAGGTGATTCCATGCAGTGACTGCTAAATCATCTTTCAGGACCAAATAACAACATGACAGTGACTGAGTTCATGAGGTGGGGTCCCAAGAACCCCATATTGAAAAATTGGAGACAAAAGTCACAAAAAAGACTAAGATATCCACCTAAGTTCAACCCCCTCCCCCCCATTGATGCCATTATATAGCTTACCAGCATTTCTTCAGTTTGCAGTCGGCTTTGAAGAGTGCAGAAGTGTTCCCGCTCCACTGAAGATCATTGCACTGGGCTCTGGAGGTAAGTATGGGGTGATGGGGGGTGCAAGGGATTTGGGGTGGTCAGAGGATGGGTGCAGGTTGGGAAAGGGGGCACTGGAAACAACGAGGGACTGTTTTCTCTCTTACAGGTTAAAAAAACTAAAAAGACATTGCGGGAAGGTTTTTTTTTTTTTACAGGTTTGTCTTGGCATACTGGGGTGGGCTCCCAGTGTGCCACCTGTGTTTTTTTTGGGAGGGGGACTGAAGCCAATGGGGATTGGGCCCCCCGTCAGCACAGAAAACATGTCTTTGTTTGGGGGGGGTGCATGATGCTGAGGGAGATTGGACACCCCCCCAGCAGACAAATTAAAATAGGGGGACATTATGCCAATGGGGATTGGGCTCCCCCATTGGCAAATGAACTGGGGAAGGGGCATGCCAACAGGAGGATTTGGCACCCCCGACATCAGCTTTCAGGCGGAACTGTGAGGAGAGGATGGTGAGAGCCACCACCATGTTTATTGAAATCTTACACCAGGCAAGACACGCTCTGCAATGAGGGGTCGCTCCCTCATTGCAGCGGCAAAATTATTTCAAGGTGGTGGCATGCTTTTGCAGTGCTGTCATAGACAGTGTGCTAGTTCATTGGTGCCACAGGGCCTAGCCCAAAAAAACAGTGGCGCCACTGGCCACAACACGACCGCACCTCCAAAACCTGCTGCTCCAAGCTACCACAATATGTTGATTGCTCTTGCACACAAGA
This sequence comes from Neoceratodus forsteri, assembly GCA_016271365.2. Lineage (NCBI taxonomy): Eukaryota > Metazoa > Chordata > Ceratodontiformes > Ceratodontidae > Neoceratodus > Neoceratodus forsteri. Next base: position 21,371,157 of record JADMNL010000035.1, on the reverse strand, counting down.
CAACATAACAATAGTTTTTGATTGTTTGCATTCTGTAGAATATGCTGCAGTAGCTGAAAGCTTGATTCTGATTCTTTTTTTCTTTTTAAAAGTGAAAAACAGACTGCGCACCATACTGGTGTTACCACACCAAAACGTGTTTAATTACATTCTTTAATCAGCTCCCACTGTATCTTTCCTTGACTTGGGAGCACCCCCAACAGAGTCCAACCACTTAAGATTCAGTGCAAGCAGAGGAGACTATTGTATCATGAGTGGCTGTACTGCTTGGGGTCTTCCTAATGTTCAGGAAGTGGGCAATAAGGGCAGACCAAGGATTAGAAACCAAACAAGGTTGAGTATAGTTATACAGTTGCCATGCATTTCAGTTGCACTGAGAAAGAAGGCAGATTAAACTGTTTTCACCCTTTGAGAGCAATGGCATTAGTGCACCTGATCATCAGGGTGCCAAGTCAGGATTTTGCCGATCCCTGTTTTTGTAGGGTGCTGTGCCTCCTGCACTCCCCATTTTATTTTTATTCTAACTCCGAGGGGGGAAGACCTTGGGGAGAGGGCACAAATCCCAAAATCGGCACCCTGATATGCCGGCGCACTAATGCAGCACTCTGATGGTTGGAAAGGGCTTAAATCACCAACAACAACAATTCATTTTAGACAAGGTAAGTAATCATAAAATGTGGGTTTTCTTCTTGAAATAGTTTGATGTAAAAAAGGTTGACAGTGCCCCTTCCTTTTACTGTTTGCTTCAAACAGGAGTTGAGCCAAGGGACTGGAGAAGGGCTGAAGTGGTGCCTCTACACAAGGGTGGGAGCAGAGAGGAGGTTGGCAACTACAGACCAGTCAGTCTTACATCAATTGTAGGGAAACTGTTGGAAGCATTGATCAAACAGGACCTGGTAGAGTATCTGGACAAAAATGGCCTTCCATATGCCAGGCAGCACAGGTTCATCACAGGACGATCATGTCAGATGAAACTTATTCTGTTCTTTGACTGGGTGACTAGGCAATTGGACAGGGGCCATCCAGCAGAGCTCCTCTACTTCAATTTCAGCAGGCCTTTTGACTCAGTACTGCATAATTGCCTGATGAAAAAGCTGGAGGACATGGGCACCACAAAGTATATTGTTAGATGGGTAGGAAACTGACTTAAAGACAGAAGGTAGCATGGTTGTCAACGGGGAGAGTTTGGATGAGGAAGAGGTCACTAGTGGTGTACCTCAGGTATCAGTTTTGGGTCCAGTCCTGTTTAATGTATTCATCAGCAACATTGGGGTAGGTATACAGGGCAAGATTGCCCTTTTGCAGATGGTACTAAGCTTGGTAGTAGGGTGAACAGTGAGGAAGCAGTTAAAAACTTTCAAAAAGATCTGTAAAGCTTGGAAACATTGTCTAGTGTCTGGCAATTGAAGTTCAACACCAAGAAGTGCAAAGTGATGCATCTAGACAAAAAGAACATGAATACTGCATATTGGCTTAATGGGATAAGACTCAACACTTCACAGTAAGAAAGGGACCTAAGCGTTGCCATCTGTGGCACCCTTAGCTGACCAGCAAATGCAACACATCTTACAGCAAGGCCAGCAAGATAGTGGGATGTATTGGGAGAGGATTTGACAGCAGAAATAGGGAGGTGATACTGCCACTCTACAGGTCCCTTGTGAGATCCCATGTGGAGCTCTGTGTCCAGTTATGGAATCCACGCCTGAAGAAGGACAGAAACAGACTGCAGACAGTGCAGAGAAGGGCAACGAGAATGCTACATGGCATACAGGGGCTTTCGTATGAGGGGCACTTGAAAGCATTGAATATGTACTCACTGTAAACCAGGAGAAGAGGGGTTACAAGACAGAGATGTTCAAGTTCCTAAAGGGAATAAATAAGGTGCCCTGCTTTGAACTGTTCAACAAGGCTTCCAACTCAAATACTAGAGGATACAAATGGGAGCTGTGGGGAGGGAGCTTCAAAAGGGATCTCAGAAAACACTATTTCTCAGAAAGGGTGGTTGAGCATTGGAACAGGCTGCCCATGGAGTTGGTGGGAGCCAGGATGGTGACAGCATTCAAACTGGGCTGGGGTAAGGAGAAAGCTCGAAAAAAAAATTGGGGGGGTAGCTAGATCCTGGAATCAGAGAAGGTGTCAGAAACACTGTTTAGACTTCCTTCTGCCGTCAACTTTTCTCTCTTTCTATGTTTCTGTGTTTCTTTCATTAAAAGGATTTCAGTGCTGCTTACCTATAATATGACAGGCACTGAAAAACATGATCTTCTGATCATTGGAAACTCAGTGCAGCCACACTGTTTCCATACGAACATACGAAATGCCAGCAGAAACAGGCCTCATGGTCTATCGAGTCTGCTCGATTGTGCAACTAGCCCCTCAACTTGCAGCTATCTCACCCTCACCTCCCCTCCTCATAACCACCCACCCACCCACTCTGTCCCACCCTCTCTTAAGTCATCCGACCTTTCTACACAATACCACCTCCTCAGGCAGAGTGTTCAACTTGTCTGCCACCCTTTCCATGAAGAAGTGTCTCCTGATTTCCCTCTTGAATTGCCCCCCCAATCTCAGTCGATGCCCTCTAGTGTCTCTCCCCCTTCTGATCTGAAGAATACCTTCTGTATTAATCCTGTTAATACCCTTTAGGTACTTAAGGTTTCGATCATATCTCCCCATCCCTCCTCTCTTCCAGGGAATACATTTGCAGATCTTCTAGCCTCTGCAAGCAGGATTTTTCGTTAAGTCCCTGGATCATCTTTGTTGCACTACACTGCACCCCCTCCAGCAATCTGATATCCCTCTTTAGGAATGGACACCAGTACTGCATGTAGTATTCCAGGTGTGGCCTGCCCAGTGACCTGTAAAGGGGTAGGATCACTTCTCTGTGCCTGAAGGAGATTCCCCTCACTACGCACCCCAGCATCTTGTTTGCCTTTGCAGCCACCTTCCTGCACTGAGCTGAGTGGTTCATACTCCCCATTATTAGTACCCCTAGATCCTTTTCCTCCACTATGCTTTCCAACTGTACCCCTCCCAACTGATATTTCCTCCCCTGGTTTCTTGCTCCGAAGTGCAGTACCTTGCCCTTCTTGGCGTTGAACCCCAACTGCCATGTCTCTGACCATTCCTGTAGTTTGGTCAGGTCTTTCTGCAGACCCCCACACCCTCCTATGTCATCTACCACATCACCAATCTTAGTATCATCTGCAAACAGACTGATCCTACTCCAGATCCCATTTGAGGCATTGGATATGAATATCTTGAACAGCACCGGTCCCAGTACTGAACCCTGGGGCACCCCACTCATAATGTCCCTTGGTGATAAGAGTTCCCCCTCCCCACCCTTTGCTGCCTACCCCTCAGCCAGTTGGTGATCTAGTTGACCATTTTTGTCCCCACCCCAATGTATTCCAGTTTTCCCCCCAGCCTCCCATGCGGCACCGAGTCAATGTCCTTGCTGAAGTCCAAATATAGGACATCAACTGCATGGCCCCTTGTCCAGCTCCCTGATAACCCAGTCATAGTACTCAACTAGGTTCATCTGGCATGATCTGCCCAATACAAAACCATGCTGATGGCTATCTTGGAGCTCATTGTCTTCCAAAAAGGTCACCAGCCTCTCTTTTAGGATTGGCTTGGTGGGTTTTCCCACAATTGAAGTAAGACTTACTGGTCTGTAGTTGCCTGGATCATCCTTCAGGCTGCTTTTATGAATGGGCACCACATGGGCCATCCTCCAGTCCTGTGGCATACATCCTGTGTCCAGTGATGTACTGAACAGGTCTGTCAGTGATCCCGGCAGGATCTCTGCTGGCTCCCTAAGTATCCTAGGGTGAATGCCATCTGGCCCTGGTGCCTTGTCCACCCTCAGTGCCCTTAGTCCTTTCAGCATCTAGTCCTCTGTAATTCTGGTATCAGTCACTCCCGCCCCCCCATCTGCCCACTCCACCCCTTCCCATTGGGTATCTGCCCCCTTTCCTTCATGAACACAGAGCAGAAGTACTCATTCAGTGCTTCTGCCTTGTCCTCCCTTTCTCCACCCACCCCCTCCATCTTTCTTACCCTCACAATCTGGTCTTTGTTTCTTCTTCTCTCGCCAATGTATCTGAAGATGTCCTTTTCTCTGTCCTTGATTCCTTGTGCCAGTCTTATCTCTCTGGAAGCCTTGGCCACTCTGACTAGCCTGGTAACCTCCCTGGACTTGTTTGTGTACTCATCTTTGTCCCCTTGCCCTCCCAATTTCCTAAGCCTCTGGAATGCTTTTCTCTTGGCCCTCACCCCTTCCATTACCTCCCAAGTAAGCCATCTCGGCTTCTTTGCTCTCTCTTTCTCACTCCCTGTCCTGTTGCAGGTCTCAGTAGCCTCTGCTAGCCCGTTCTTAATGATATTCCATTTTTGGCTGGCACTCATACATGTCTGAATTCCCACCAGATGCTCAACCAAAATTTCCCCCATCCTTTTAAAAGTTGTGAGGTCTACAATATCCCTGTGCTGTAAAACAACAGCAGAACACCCAAAAAACTGCCCTTCAGAAAAATTGCCCTCATCCTCAATAATTTCAGTTGTTACCCACCAGATTCTGGCCTGATAAATATAACATTAGTGTTACTCCACCCCTAGCCTAACCTGTAATTTGCAGCTACTAGATCAGGGCATTATATATAGCTTTAAACACCCCTATGCAAAACGTATGTGTTGCAGGCTGTTTGAAATCCTGGACTCCACAGAAGAACTGACAGTGGCTAATGCGTCTGTTGCATTAGTCTTTTGGATGCTGCTACACTGATGCAGCAGGCTTGGGAGTGTGTCTCCCAAGCAACCATACAAAACTGCTCTTAAAGGGATGCTTTTGTTCACCAACAGAAAGTGAAGACAGCTTACCAGCAGCTGACGGTGGGGATGAGTCAGACAATAATGATCTCACAGCTAGCCAACGGGATGAGCTCTGCAAACTTGGCAGCAGTGAAGTCCAACTAGCTGCCACAGATGACATCCAGGAAGCGATTACTAATACCAGTACAGTCACAGACATGGATCATAGCAATGGAGAGGAGGGGGGGATAAGGGCAAAGATGCAAATGACAAGAAAGAGGCACATGTAACACCCATTGATGTATAAAATGCCCTGCTAATGCTGTGATGTGCAGTTGAATAGGGGGATGATATTGTACCCAACCAGAACCTCATGAACAAATTGGAAGCAGGCTGGAAAAGATACACTACAGTGCCCAGAAGACAAGTAGACATCACTGCTTTCTGGACAGCAAGTAAACCTGAACTTCAGTAGAGTGCACCAATACCATTTTTAAGTAACAGTTTTAATGAGTTTTTAAAGAGTTTAAAACAGAAACATAGAAACATAGAAGTTGATGGCAGATAAGGACTGCAAGGCCCATAAAGTCTGCCCATTTTTTCTACCTTATGAATTTACCATAGGTCTTTACTCTGTCAATGGCCTATTTATTCATAATCTTCTGTAATGCTCCCTTATGCCTGTCCCATGTCTGTTCGAAGCCCTGTGCTGTATTCATATCCATCACTTCCTGAAGTAGGCTGTTCCATGCATCCACCACCCTTTCTGTGAAAAAGAACTTCCTCACATTACCACTTAATCAGCCTCCCTCTAATCTCATGCTGTGTCCTCTGGTCCTGCTATATTTCTTGTATTGAAACATGTTAGACTCTTTCACCTTGTCAATGCCCTTAAGATGTTTGAATGTTTTGATTATATCCCCTCTCTCCCACCTTTGCTGTAGACTATACATATTGAGCTCCATTTATCTGTCCTCATATGTTTTCTGATGAAGTCCCTGCACCATTTCGGTTGCCCTTCTCTGGACTGCCTCCTGTTTGTTAATGTCCTTGTGCAGGTGCAGCCTCCAGTACTGCACACAGTGCTCCAGATGGGGCCTAATCAGTGTCTTGTAAAGAGGGATTATTACTTCTCTCTTACAACTTGTGATACCCCTACTAATTCACCTCAACATCCCTCTAGCCTTACCTACGGATTTAGTGGTCTGCTTGGATGATTTCAAGTCATCTGTGATGATGATGCCCAAGTCTCTTTTTTCCCTTGTGATTGCCAGAAACTCCCTTCCCAACCTATAGATAGCTTCGGGGTTTCTCTTCCCTATTTGCATGATCTTGCACTTCTTTGCGTTAAACCCTAGTTGCCACTCTTCTGACCATTTTGCCAGTTTTTCCAGATCTCTTCTCATCCTGCCCATCCCATCTGGACCATTTGCTCTGTTGCAGTTCTTGATGTCATCTGCAAACAGGCAAACCTTACCCTCCAGTTCATCTGCAGTGTCACTGATGAAGATATTGAAGAGGATTGGCCCCAGGACTGATCCCTGAGGTACCCCACTTGTGACTTGCATCTCTTCTGACTATATACTTTTTACCACCACTCTCTGTTTTCTGCCTGCCAACCAGTTTGCCACCCAATTGATCAACTTCTGACCCACCCTGAGCCTACCCAGATTATTAATCAATATTCTATGTGGAACAGTATTGAAAGCTTTGCCAAAGTCAAGGTAGGCGACATCAAGTGCTGAGTAGTGAGGACTGCCTGGAGAACTCATAAGAACATAAGACTGTTTCAGCAATCGTATTACAAAACTTAAGGAGCATAAAAAATAATCTACTCCACTAAATGTATTATGGTGAGGGGAGAAAAAAACAGAAGTCATTGCCTTGTGGATGTGCTATTCTCCATACATCTAATAGGCCCAAATATTTTACTGTGTCTTGAAAGTATTTACTAGAGTAAGGGATTTTTCCATCTTTAGAGCTTCAATTCCTATCCAACAAGGGATCCATGACTTCATTAAAGTCCCCCCCACAAGATTATTTCTATAGCTTTGGAAGAAAGATGTTTTCCCAGTATTAGGTGCATGTAAGGTTCCTGTCAGTATTTGAAACCTTCCATCTTTATCAAAATATCTGGTGTTCAGTTTTGACAAATGGTATTCCTGTTTTAATCAGGATAGCCAAACCTTTTCTTAACTTTTTTTTAGGAAAAAAACAGTTATGCTGTACTTGATTGACCCACTGTCTTTGTAACTTTTCAGGTTCTTCAGGTATCAGATATGTTTCCTGAAAAGGGAGGTTTTAAGTAGTGCATGACCTGAAATTGCAGTAGTGTCACATGCTGGAAGTAATTGCAGCTAAAGAACCAGAATTAAAACTCTAAATCTCTGCATTCGACTTGGCATTTAATAAAAGGGCGACTGAGATTGAGTGACTCAGATTTGAGCGACTCAATCTCAGTGCCTGTAAGGTCAGAAACCCTGAAAGGATAGCGACTGGGAAATGAAGGGCGAAGGGAAGAGCAACAGATTACCGGACGGTATTTATTTATTTAAACATTTGGTAACTGGGAAAGATACGCTGGGCCAAGGCTCAATTCCAGGTGCAAGCTGGGGGTAAAGGAGCAGTGGAAATACAAACAATAAATGCAGAGAATTAGTTAACAGAACAGTGGCTGCTAATTATGATTAATATAATACAACAGTGAGAGCAAAAAAAAAGAAAAACATGACATGTGATGACTATCTAGAGATGAACAATACAATAGTAAGTGCTCTACATAATGAATCGTTAATAAGTGTTAGGGAGGGTTGTAGGAAGGTGAAGTCAGTAGAGGTAGTGGGTTTAGTTCAGTTGTGGCAGCAACATAAGGGTGGAGGAAGGAGACATAGCTGTTGCTTGCAGCTGAGATGAGAGGGTGAGTTTCTGATAGTAGGGGTAAGTTTGTTCCACAAGTAGGGAAGCTGATAGGAGAAATCAGCTTTGCCCGCTGCGGAAGAGGGTCAGGGCAGGGTGAAGGAGCTTTCATTTCTGTGCCTGACTTCATAGGGGGATAGGGAGTATGAGGATAGGCAGTCCTCAAGATAGGAGGGGAGCAAGTTAAACCAGTACTTAGATATAAGGTTGAGGGCATGTATATAGTGCCTGTGAGATAAGGGGCTTAGTCTGAGGAGGGAGTAAAGATCGCAGTGGTGGGTCCATAGGGGGGAGTTTGTAGCGAAGTGGATAAAATGAGTTTAGAAGGGTATCCAGCCTGCCAAGGGAGGTTACAGGGGCAGAGCTGTTAACCACGTCTCCATAATCTAGTATGTGGATAATAATTTTATAGACAGTTTCACGTCTGGCAGGTAATGAGAGAGAGTCCCTGTTCTGGTATAGCATGTCGAGTTTGGGGCACAGCTTGGAGGTGACAGATTCAATGAGGGCGGAAAAAGACAGATGAGAGTCCAGCCAAACACCAGGTACCTTGCATCCAGGGACTTGGTCAAGTGGGGAGCCATCGAAAGAGGTGACTGGGGGTGATGTAGTACGGCTAAGTTTCTGGGCAGTGCCGAAAACCAAGGAAACAGTTTTGGCAGTGTTTAGTTTCAGTTGGTTTTGGCTAAACCAGCACTGAATGTTGTCGAAGTCACTTTGTAGGGTAGCTTGGACTTCAAGCAGGTCGGGACCAGAGGTAAAGAGGATGGTGTCATCTGCATACATGTGTATTGCTGAACTGGGGCAGGAAGAGGGAAGGTTGTTAATGAAGAAGGAGCAGAGGATGGGACCAAGAACAGAGCCTTGAGGGTCGCCTGCCAGGCCAGGGAGAGGGAGGGATGTGGCATCAGCAATTCTAACAGATTGAAATCTGGTGGAGAGATATGATTGAAACCACCTTACAGTGATGGAGCGAGTCCAGATGCCTCAAGCTTCTGTAGGAGAAGAGGGTGGGATACTGAGTCAAATGCCTTGGCTAAATCCACAATTGTGTTATGTTGTCTCTATGACACTCCAGACATTACCTCATGGGTTCCCAACCCACCTAATAGGCTAGTGATGCACATGTGACCCAGATCAAATTTCACAGCATTCCTAGGTCCCAGGAGTCCCTGCTCTCCAGTTCAACCTTTGCATCTGAAGAGGATACAAGCACCCCAGGAGTCCCTGTGTTCTCAATTATCTAAAGGTAGGCCAAAAGACTGGTTACATTTATCTGGAATTTCAGTTAGAGCAGGATTGTGTTAATTAAGTGATTGCTTGTCAGCTGAAGAACAGCAAACAATGCCCAGTTGTTTGTTTTTTTCCTCCTGTCTGCAATAATTTATGTTCCTCAGCTGTTGCTGTTGGTTTGGCTGCTTTTGGGCAGGATAGAGAGAGAGAGAAACAGGAATGAGAAAGCACAGGAAAAGTTGCAAAAAGCCCATACTTGTGATTTGTTTCATTTTCTGTCTGCTGTTTAACAACAAATTTTCGAGTTATTCAAACAAATTGCCTGTTTTCTGTATTACAGGATTTATGCCAGCACTACTGATTTCTATGTGGTAGCATGCTGGAAAAAGATTTAAAGCCCAAAACTTGTGGTTTATTTCATTTCACTGTGTAATTTAAAAAAAAAATTTGCAATTGTTTGAACAAATCGACTACTTTCTGTGTCTAGAAAGGCTTATCTGTGGGTCCTATGCTGTAGCGAACTAATTATGTGCCTGGGTTGCTGATTTAAAAGCCGCACTTTAGCGCCTGCCCAGTACCTGGTGGTCCTCCCTCACAAGCAGGGCCCACTCGAAAAACACCATGAACAGTCACACAGCATCTCTGGTCCAGTCGTTCTGTGGTCTCCTGTCCCAAGCGGAGTTCACTCGCTCTTCAACAGCTATTATGCTATCCCCGAGCCTGCAGGTAGCACAGTACCGGAATTCAGCCAGGCTGGCAGTCCCTATATCAGCTACTGCGGCACAGGGGAAAGTCAAGGAAAATACTACAACTGGCCCTACAGGATTCTTGTCCTGTATTTTTTTCATTCTCGAATCGGTCCCTTCATGTGCCTGACACGTGCATGCAGTCCTAAGTACAGCAACTGCTGCGAGTAATGAAAAAAATGGGCTGAGTTCAACATACTAAATAAACACTGGTCACCTCAGCTGGGGTTCTTTCAAAATCAGAAAGACTCACACCGCGTGGCCCAGCTTGCCATTTCTGGAAGTGGGCTCTATAACCAATGCCACCATCTTGGGCTAGGCCTTCACGCTGACTTGGCCACTAGGTCCTTATCAGAATAAGCTACAGGAGTCTTTGGTTGCCATTTTAGGCAAGATCTCATACATGGCTTGGTAGCCATTTTGTTGGGGCAACTCCCAAAGTCCTCGGCCACCATTTTGGGTCAACATTATAAGTCCCCACCATTTTGGAGAAACATCTCTATCGTTGCACTGTGGCTCCCTTCTTTTACTGGCCCACTGCCAATCCATGATGGAATTAGCCATACCCATTGCACAATGTACGTTTGAGGGTCTATAAGTCAATAGGACTAACAGGTTCCACTTTCCTTTTCAGAGAGGGGAGTCATTACATCAGATTTTAAACAAGACCTTGTCATGTCCCCCCCAACCCATTTCTCGCTCTGCCTTCTTCCTGTATGGGGATTCTGCCTTAGGCATCAGGGTGCATGACGTGTGGATACCTATGCAGATATATATTACATAGATTCCCCATTAAAATAAACAAGTGTGTACATATATACATATGTGTGTGTATATATATATATATATATATACACGTGTATATATATATATATATATATATATAGTTTTATATATATATAGGGGATATGACATGGCCTGACTGAAGATATCATATTTATCTTCACGAGGGAATGTGTTATCATGATATCTCACGGTGGCGAAGCCGCGGTGAGATATCTTGATGTTATTGGTCTCGAGTGAAGATAAATATGATATTCAGTTGGGCCATGTCATGTTCTGTTTATATAATATGTGTTTTGGGGTCACATGTGATAGAATCTCTTCAAACACAGTTCTCAATACCCCTCCAAGAGGCTCCAACACAAAAAGATGAGCTACAGTATGTGTTTGGAAAAAGTATTTGGTGGATTTTGTAGTTGTAAATAAATTTATCTGGTTGATCCTGCCATTATTTTTACATAAATAATCATTTAAATAAGGATTGAAAATGTGACTGGTTGATCCTGTCCTTCAGAGTTTTGTTAGCCCACTAGTAGCCATATTGATAATTTCACTGTTTTCCTGAATTATTCCCCATCAAGAGAACTGATGACATGTTTCATTAAAAAATGTTAACTTGATCCTGCCATATTTGTTTAGCTAAATACTGCTTTAAAAACAGTTATCTGGTTCATCCTGCTACATTGACGCTTCACCAAGCATAATAAAGAGTTTCATTTTCCCCAGAAATGTAAGCGTGACGAAGCGCTAATAAGAGACTCAATAACTCGCTCCCAGACTACTTAGAAGCAGTCTCCATGAGTAGGTAAGAAAAATGTGGACTTCTGCTCATTTTACTGAATTTCTCCACAAAAGCTGCCGACTGTACTGAGTAGAAAGACCGACCAGGAGCTTCCACAGCAGTAGAAGGAAGAGGAGCGGTGTTGCTACAGCAACAGACACCACGCTACCTTCCATATCTGCCGCTGACCGGGTCTGTCTTTATTCTCGGTACAGTCGGCAGCTTTTTTTGTGGAGAAATTCAGTTAAAATGAGCAGAAGTCCACATTTTTTTCTTACTTACCTCACGGAGACTGCTTTACTATGAAGGTCTGGGAGCGAGTTATGGGAGTCTCTTACTAGCGCTTGGTCATGCTACATTTCTGGGGGAAAATGAAACTCTGGGGGAAAGTGAAACTCTTGTTATGCTTGCTGAAGCGCAATGTAGCAGGATCAACCAGATAAGTGTTTTTAAAGCAGTATTTAGCGAAACAAATACGGCAGGAAAGTGAAAGTCTTACTACCGAAGAGCAGAGCGGCAGGGTCAACCAGATAAGTGTTGACATACAAATTGTGTTACTATTTAGAGAGATTGGACATTATTTTAAATGTATGGCAGCAGATTAGCAGTACTAATAGCGCTCGGTCACGCCACACTGGAGAACAAAAGTGAAAGTTGTGACTGTGATAATGGCAGTTTCAGTATGACGTATAGGAGTGTGGAGATAACAGCATGACGTATAGGAACATTGAGATAACAATGATATCTTCACAGGGGAGCAGAGATATTACTTTTTATACAGTCATTTATCCCAAAACACGTAGTGTATAAATACAGTATATATAGTGGCCCGGATATTCAAACTGCGCCATTCTGAGGCGCAATCCCTTGAGCTGCGCAAAATAGTTGTGCAGGGGTGTGGCTGGGTGATATTCAAAGGAGTGGCGCTATTGAGCAACTCCTTTGAATATCACCCCCCAGCCACAGCCACTGTGCATGACGCAGTGGAACTTGCGCCACCGCAAGTTGTCAGAGTGGAGCATTCAACTTGCGGTGGCACAAGTACCATTGCGCCATGCGCAAAATCCACGATATTCAAAAGGTGACATGCAAATGGGGCCATAATTCATGCAAGGCGCAAGGGGGCCATTTGCATCTGATTATGGCCCCATTTGCATGCCATTAGCATGTAGGTGCGCCGATCCCCGAGGACTTGCGCCTGGCCGCCCTGCCAGGCAGCAGCCGTCGGGGACCGACATACCCTGCAGCCCGATCGCGGGAAGAACGTGAAAAGAACCCCCCCAAACATCTCCCTAATGCCCGATCACGGGCAGAATGTAAGTGAGAACCCCAGTGCCTGATCGTGGGCAGAATGAAAGAACCCCCAACCGAATATCTCCCTGGTGGTCCAGTGGACCGTAATGCCCGATCGCGGGCAGAATGTATAGTGACAACCCCCCAAACATCTCCCTGGTGTCTAGTGTCCCCCCACCACCCACCCAAAGCCCCACCCTCCTCGCCCGGCAGCGGCGGGCGGCAACCTCCCACCTGCCCGCCCGCCGCCTGACTGTCTGGTAGGGCTGCAGCCCATTGGTGCAGAGCTAGAGCCAATGGGCGTGCAGCCATACTATACATGACAGTCAAGTTTGTGAATGACATCATTCACAAATCTGGACTGTCATGTATAGTATGGGCTGCACACCCATTGGCTCTAGCTCTGCACCAATGGGCATGCAGCCTCACCAGACAGTCAGTCGGCGGCGGCGCGGCGCAGGCGGGTGGATGCTGCCCCGCCGCCGCCGGAGGGAGCGGGTGGTGGGGCTCGTGGTGGGTGGGGTGGGGGGACACTAGACACCAGGAGATGTTTGGGTGGGGTTGTCAATATACATTCTGCCCGCGATCGGCATTACGGTCCACTGGACCACCAGGGAGATATTCGGGTTGGGGGTTCTTATTACATTCTGCCGTGATCGGGCACATGGGATGTGGGGGTCTGTATACTTTCTGTCGCGATCGGGCATTACGGTCCACTGGACCACCAGGGATGTGAATGGGAGGGGGCCACATTGATGCCCTACAATTGGGCTGGTGGGGGGCACAGGGACTGAGTTGGGGCCAGCCACGGGTGGCAGCTGCTGTGTTGCGCCCTGCAATACAGCAGCTCACCTGTGGGTGGCCCTCAACGTAAGCCTTTTTTGGCTCAAAGTTGTGCAGGCGCAGGTTGGGGGTTGCGCCTGCACCACTCTGCACAGCCCGACTGAATATCGGGCTGTGCAGTTTATGCATGGTTCCTCCCCCTCCTGTTGAGCATGCATTCATTTGCATTGCGCTGTTGCTCAGCCTGTTTTCAGTGGCGCAACTGCCTCCTGCTGAATATCGCAGAATGGCGCAATGTAGGACTTGAGCATGCGCAACCCTGTTGAGCATGGAGCAACCCTTTTGAATATCTGGGCCAGTATGTGTAAGATAATCGGGATACTTGAATAATCACTATGCTTAGATTTATTCACCTGGCTTTCAGGTAATTTACCCCACTGGGTAATATCTACCTAACTTTGTCCTTCTTTCATCTTTAGATGGTGAACACCAAGAAATGCATGTCATGCAGTACCACCCTGCTGCCCCATACCCCAGGCCCACAATGTTCAGCATGGCAGCTTGAAGAGAAACTGTCAGCGGGGGGCCAACTACCTAATCTCGGGTTAGACGATCAGGCACCTGGAGTTTTTGGCTGGATGAATCCAGGAGCACTTCTTATTCAAACCCAACAAGCGACGGTGGCTATGATGAAGAGCAAACAAAACTTTGTGCTCAAGGTTATAGAAAAACTTGAGTCGCTGACCAAGACTAGGCCAACCCCAGTTCCTGTGCCACTCCCAACCCCAGGACCAAGCTCCCCTTCCCAGCCAGATATCACTGAGGAGCCTACTCCTCCTCCTCCTCTTTGGGGAGGAGGATATCGGTTATCAGTGGGGCACCAGACGATGGCGAGGATGTCGAGTCAGGTGATGAAGACATGGACATCGTACCCAAGAATTCTTCACTAACTTCAAAACTTTGCTCATTTGATTTAATTCCGGGCCACATGAGGGCAATAAAATCCACAATGGGATTCGACTTGGAAGTCCCAAAACCAGAGTCCAAGCTTGACCCAAAGAGACAGCAGAACCAAAAGTCCAGGGACACCTTCCCTAGCTGTCCCGCTATTGATGACATTATCTCAAGAGAGTGGGAAGTGGCTGAGCTGGGTCGCATGTCCGAGAAAAGGAACTTGGTTAGAATGTATCCAGTGCAGGAAGACAGGGCCAAGCTGTGGTGTACGGCCCCGAGCATAGACCCGCAGATTGCAGCACTGAGTTAAAAGACAGTGCTTCCTTGTGGCACCATTTTCCTGAAGGATTCCACTGAGAAAAGAGTTGAAGAAATGTTAAAGAAACTCTTCAAATTCACAGGCACGACAGCCAGACCACAGTCACAGCAGTGTACACGGCCAGAGCACAAATCCGCTGGCTGGAGTAGCTGTTGGAAAAGGCTGATCCCAAGTCTAGGGAAGAGAACTACTGGAGTGTACCCTTGACACAGTAAAATATCTAGGGGACATGGCAGTAGATACTCTGAAATTGGAAGCAAGATCTGCTGCCCTAACAAACAGAGCCAGAATAGTACTTTGGCTAAAACTTCGGGAAGTGGACAATGAGTCAAACAACCTACTACAGAATTTACCTCTGAAAGGGGACAAACTGTTCGGCAAGGGCTTCAAAGAGTTCTTGAAACAAAAGGAGGAGGGCAAGGATCTCACTAAAGACAAGCAGAGAACAACCTACTTGTCATCTGATTGGCGCAGATTTTGTGGGAATAACAGGTTCCAACAGAATAAAAGACAAAGTTATTCGAACAATTCCTTTCGAGGTAGAAGCCACATCAGTAACAATACTTTCAGAGGTACCTCACAAGGAGACTATTCAGCACCCAGAGGTAGGAACCAGTGATTCAGAGGCAGAGCTGGAAAGACAAGACACTACTGACTATTCCACTCCGACACCTCTGGTACCAAACCATCACTCACATTATCCCTCTGTAGGCCAGTGACTGATGTCATTCCATCAGCAGTGGCAACAGACAACATCTGACAGATGTGTTCTGGAGATTGTCTCACAAGGTTACTCTATCGAGTTTTTAAGCAAACCTTGCAGGGACAGAGTGGTGCTGTCCCCTATTTCAAGAAGGAGAGCCACTGCCCACCAGTTTCAGGAAATCATCCGAGACCTGTTACAAAACAATGCAATTCAACCGGTTCCAGACTCAGAGACAGGCACCAGGATTTATTCCATCTTCTTCTTGGTTCCAAAGAAGAATGGAGATCTCAGACCAATTTTAGATCTAAAATTTCGGGACCAGTTCATATCCATCCCATTGTTCAAGATGGAGACTCAGCACTCCACCCTGTAGAACATACGGGTGGGGGGACTATCTGATGTCAGTGGATCTGAAGGATGCATACACACACATCCCAATCAGACTCAGTCACCAACACTTCCTCCGGTTCCACATACTGGGTCAACACTACCAGTATCAGACCCTGCCCTTCGGACTTATTATTTCAGCACCCAGGGTGTTTACAAAAGTGTCCATCATTCTAGCAGCCCAACTGCGGGAACAGGGGGTGGATATCATTCCCTATCTGGATGACTGGCTGATACGGGCACGCAGCAGCGTCAAAGCACAGAGGGACACAGACACGGTTCTGTCGGCTCTGTCACAACACGGCTGGGTGGTCAACCAGGAGAATAGCTCATTGCGTCCATCTCAAAGCATACACAGCACCTCAGAGCACAAATAAACACAGCTGAAGGGATGGCAAGACCTTCAAGCAAACAGATCAACACAGTGATTTCTATAGTCTGGACACTGCAGTCCTCAACCAAACCAACCATGGGCCAAGCTGCACAGGTACTCGGCTGCATGGCTTCTTGTCTAGACCTGGTCCCTTGGGCAAGGTGGAATATGCGTTCCCTACAGAATTGCATACTGCAACAAGGTTCCCCGTCGGAGGACAATCTCAACAAGGTTGTTTACATACCAAGGGAAGTCAAGAACTCCCTGGGGTGGTGGACACACCACCAGAATCTCGAGAGGGGCTACCATCTGGAACTGGCATACCAAGCCACAGTGGAGACAGATACCAGCCTACTTGGCTGGGGAGCATGCATGGGCAACTCCACAGTGCAGGGAAAATGGACAACTGCAGAGGCACGATTGTCCGTCAATGTTCTAGAGATGAAAGCAGTGTTCCACACTCTGAGAGCATTCAGGGACAACATCACCGGCTGCGCGGCTCTGATAAAATCAGACAACCAGGTCACGGTTGCATACATAGCCAAACAAGGCGGGACATGCAGCAAGGCCATGATCAGAGAGGTGGCCAAAGTATTAAACTGGGCCCAGTCCAACCTCACCCACCTCCATGCTGTACACCTGGCGGGGAAACTGAACATCAGGGCAGACTGGCTGAGCAGACAGCAGGTTCATCTGGGGGGAGTGGCAGCTCCACCCAGACTTGTTCACCATGATACAAAGGAGGTGGTATCGAGTTCCCATGGATCTGATGGCATCCAAAGGGAACATGCAAGTCAAGGCTTATTTCTCTTGGTACAGGGAGAAACAGGCCCTGGGAATAGACACCCTATCCCAGACATGGAGTCAGGAGTGGTCATATATCTTCCCCTCCATTCCACTGATTCCTCAGATACTGGCGCAGGTCAGGGTATCCCAACTACAGATCATCCTTATTGATCCTTACTGGCCTTGAGGGGCATGGTTTGCAGCCACGGTATCCATGACATTGGACAGATGGCCCCTTCCATAACAAAAGGACATGCTGTTCCAGGGACCAATGCTTCGTCCAGCACCTCATACCCTGAAGCTGTCGGCTTGGCTCTTGAAAGGCAGAGACTGTTAATGGCCGGGTACCATGAGTCCATCATTTCAACCATTTTACAATCCAGAAAACCGTCCATCACAGCTACCTATAGCAGACAGTGGAACATCTTCACAAGTTGGTGCAAGTCTGCACACCTAGACCCAATGCAAGTGGACATATTGGTGATCCTACTGTACCTGCAGCAGGGCCTAGAAAAGAGGCTGTCCACCTCCTCCCTATGGGTACAATTGTGAGCCACAGGAGCCTCCATGGGGGGTCGGGCTGTCACAGCCCAGTGCCCACCCAGATGCTGTCACATTCCTCAGGGCAGCACAAAACATTCACCCTCACATTCAAACACCAGTGGCACCATGGGATTGGACCATGGTGCTCGATTACTTAGGAAAGGGCCCATTCGAGCCAGCCCAGCAGGCCCCACTTTACTGGTTGGGTTTAAAGACCTGTTTTCTAGTAGCAATCTGCTCTGCCCACAGAATTAGCGATCTAGGTGCCCTGTCCTGCAAAGAACCCTACACCATTTTCACTACACAAGGGGTCTTTATGAAAACAGTACCAGCATTCTGCCCCAGCGTTACATCCACTTTTCATGTGGAACAAACCCTGGAGTTACCAACATTTCACACACAGCCACAACAGGGCAACACTAAAACCCCCCATCCACTGGACATAGGGAGTACCATTTCACTGTATATATCACGGACACAGACAATCCGAAGGTCCGAAAGACTCTGTCATAGCTCATGGCTGCAAACAAGGAATGGCTGCTTCAAAGGCCACCATTGCTACCTGGTTAAAGAGGACGATACAAGAAGCATACAATGCCAATGTCATTCCACCTCCAGAGGGAATTAAGGCCCATTCAACATGGGCAGTGGCTGCCTCCTGGGCCGAAAGAGCCAATGTGTCCATGGAGGACATATGTAGAGCAGCGACATGGACCTCTGTCCACACATTTGCAAGACATTATAGACTTGAAACTTTATATAGACAGAGGACTAATATTACCAGAAAGATTCTGTCTTCAGCGTGTCACAAAAGCTGTCTGCCAGATCACCCTGTCCCGCCCTGATGAATTTTTTATTGGAACTGCTTATGATAGTAACTCATGAGGTAATGTCTGGAGTGTCATGTAGACAACATAACACAATGGGTGTTTACTCACCTGGTAAAGGTAATTTTTGTTAGTTGTCTCCATGACACTGCATGACCCACCCATCAGGGCGACCATGGCGGACATCTTCACACTGGATATGTCATTAAAAGTTTACTTTAAGTTGTTTTTTGAACACACAGTTGGTTACAGTCGGTATCATTCGGTACCAAGTTAGAATTGAATCTACTGGGAAGAAAAACCAAGTATTGCTGATTCTAAAGGTATTGTTTCATACTTTGTGTGGTTATACTATATATATATATATATATATATATATATCTAACAAAAATATGGAGAAAAGAGGGGAGGTAAAAACAAAAAAGGGTTTTTTTTTTGGCCTAAGAACCTTTGTATTTCAGCTATGGAAGACTCGAATTGGAGAGCAGGGACTCCTGGGACCTAGGAATGCTGGGAAATTTTATCTGGGTCACATGTGCATCACTAGCCTATCAGGTGAGTTGGGGACCCATGAGGTAATGTCTGGAGTGTCATGGAGACAACTAACACAATCACATTTACCAGGTGTGTAAACACCCAATACGGCTGCTATAAGGAAGCCTTAGTCAGAGGCAGTTTGAATATGGTTGGTGACTCGCAGGAGGGAAGAAATTGTGGAATGGTGTTTCTTGAAGCCAGACTGGTGGGGTGAGAGGATCTTGTTTGTTGCAAGGTAGTCAGCTAGTCAGGTGTAGGCCAAGGATTCTTGTAGTTTGGTTAGGGCTGGGAGGAGCAAGATGGGCCTATAATTGCCTGGCAAGGAGGGGTCACCCCCTTTGTGTAGGGGAATAACTCAGGCCATTCTCCAAGTTAGCTGGACTGTTCCTGTGGGAAAAGAGAGGTTATGGATATGTGCAAGGGGCTTGGTGATCGCTAGAGCCGAGATCTGCAGGAGCTTGAGGTGAATCCTATCTGAGCTGGTCTTTGCAGGGTTAGGTGAGTGTAGGGCTTTGCGAACCTCACGTTCAGTAGGGGGGTGAACATGAAGTCCTTGCTAAGGGGAGGTGATGGCGGGACTGGGGAAGGAGGGGGTGAGCCATGTGGCACAGCACAGGAAGTGAAAAACTGGTTGAGGATTTCAGAGGCATGGGTCGGGCCAGGGACTGATTGGCCGTAAAGTCTGAAGACAGGGGTGCAGGGCTTGGTAGGTGGGTCAAAGAGTGTGTGCACAACTTTCCAGAATTGAGGGGGCTTTGCATGCAAGAGTTGTGACCTAAAGTAGTCTGCTTTGCTTTTCTTATGATCTTGGTGCAGGCTTTACGGAGGGTGTTAAAAGCTTCCCTGCTCTGAGGGTTGGGGTTGAATTTAAAGTACAACAAAGCCATGTCTCTTTACTTGCATTTGGCAAGGATGGGTGCTGTGATTCAGGGGTGGTGCCGCTTTTTGACCCTAGACTGTTTCTGAGGGGTGTGGATGTGTAAAGGTGTGTAGGAATCTAGATAGGGCCATGTCAACATCAGGGGATGAGTAGACAGGTTGCCAGATGGCTTGGTATAGACTGGTTAGGAGGGCATCGGTGTCCAACATGTTTAGAGGGCGAGTGTTGATGTACTTGGGGGCAGATTTGGGCAGTTGCATTGTCCTGATACAATAAGTAATACAGTGGTCGCTTAGTGCGATAGAGAGGACACTGGAGGAGGTTATTCTGTGAGGGTGGGAGGTAAGGATCCAGTCTAATAAGGAATGGTTTTGGGAGTGGGGGATGTAGCGGGTGGGTTCATTGATCAATTGGGTGAGATTAAGGAACTCGGTTTTGGCGGTGTGAGCTTTTGAGGAGGAGGCTAGCCCATTCCAGTTGAAATCACTTACAAGGACCAGTTCACCTCTGGATGCTAGGTCAGGCAGGGTGCTAAGGGTGGTGATGAGGGAGTCTTGGGATAGGTGGGGAGAGGCGTAAAGCACATCTAGGAAAAGTGGGAGTGAGGCAGAAAGGGATAGTTCAACCATAAGGATTTTGTGGGAGTTGGGGTGAGCTTCTTTGTGAGTAACTGAGCTCATGAGTGGCTGTTTTATGTAGATAACTGCACCACCAGCTCTTTTACCATGGTTCTGCCTCTGTAGAGTGTAGTGTGAGAGAGAGTGAAGGAGGAGTCGGGGGTTTTAACAGATAGACAGGTTTCTTTTAGGCATAGTATATCCAGATCTTGCTCAGCTATCCAGCAAGTGAGAAGGTCAGTCTTGGGCAGAAGACTTTTGATGTTGATATGGGCAATAGATAGGCCTTTGTGTGAGCCAAGAGGAGTTGGTACGGCTATGGGTCCAGGGTTGCATTTGACATACCTCAAGGAGAGGAGGAGGTGGGTGAGGAGACTGAATGAATAGGTTGCAGGGAGCCCATATCTCCAAGTGCGAAATGCGATATTGGGAGTAGGTTGGGCGGCCCTGATTAGGGAAGCAAAGGTTAACATCTGTGGTAATAAGATGCTGGGAGAGATGTAGGGAGAGGGGAGAGGGGAGAGGGGGACATATGATGGGGAGAGTGGGTGGAGGTAGCAAGTCAAGAGAGGAAGATGCAGGGTATTATGAGGTAGTCAGTTATAGAGGCAGTGGGGCTAGGGTGAGTGCAGGAAGGGAAGGAGAGAGTAGGGAGAAAAGTGAGGAGGAGGAGAAGAGGGGAATGGTTATGGGCTCACATAGTCAGGTCTGGGAAATGAGGTTGTTCACATTTTGAAGAGGGGGTTACTGGGACTTTATCCCAGAGACTTCAAGTGTACTTGCAGAGAATTGGTTAGGAAGATCAAGATCACTTTCGTAACTGCTTTTGCTTTTTTTTTTCATTTATTTAAAAATAAAATAACAGGGGAGCTAGGGAGAGAGCTGTGGACAGATTCTCAAGTTTAGAGGGTGGGATGGTCGGCGTTAACCTCCGCACTTCTGTCCTGCTACAGGGCAGAAGGTACAATAGGTGCAGAAGTATAAGAGACAGTAGAGCTGCAGGAATAGCTCAGAGGTAGAGTAGCTGCCTTTTGTGTAGAAGGCATGCTTTGAGCCAGATATAAAACAAGCAATGAAAAAAGGAAAAAGGAGGATAACACTTGGGGGCCAAGGAACAAACGAGAGTAGTTGGAGAGGTAGAGTGACTAGGGAATTAGGTAGCAATTAGTACTCACTATTGACTCCTTGTGGCCAAAGAGTATAACTTGCTAAAGGGGATATGGGCACTTAGAAAACTCAACAGGTCACATGACAGTGTCACATGACCACAACCCGCAATAAATATAGGGACACCCAGGGTGGGTGGGTGGGGCAATCGATGCGCCAGCATGGACAGGCCAACACAGTACACACTGCAAGCTCCGCCAAGGAAGAGTGTGCTGTTCAGGCAAGGCAAATATTTGCTTTTCAGGGCTTTGCCATGTACTCCACTGTGAAGCCAGGTAGAAGAGAAATTGCTTTCACAGAGTCTGCTTTTCAAGGCTCTGCTGTGTACTCCAGTGTGAAGTCAGGTAGAAGAGGTATATAAGAGGTATGTGAGGGGTGGCGAGGTGGAAAGCCATGGAGCTGGCTGTGTGGTGTGATGGTTAGAGTGGCTGGCTTTGGTGGGGCGGGTGCAGGGTTCAGGGCAGGAGCACAATATTTTGTGCTTTACTGTGCTTTTTTATTTTTCTTCCTGGTTCTCCTTCTCCCCAACATGCACCCCCAGAGTTTATTATTTTCAGTAAGAAGAGTGCGGGTGGTGAAGCCCCCCACATATATAGTAGAGGGGAGATTCCTCGCTGTGAATGTACATCACAGTTTTTATTTTTGGCAGTGTACATTAACCCTGAAGGCAATCGCAAATAGAACCATCAGCCATAAACAATTTTAATATGTTCAACTACTACAACAGACAGTACAAAGAAAGGCTACAAAGATGGTGCATGGACTACATTATGAACCATACGAGACAAGACTCATGGAATTAAATCTGCACACCCTCGAGCAGAGAAGAAACAGGGGGGACATGATTAAAACGTTTAAGTACATTAAGGGAATTAACACAACACAAGCAGGAAACCTCTTCCAGCAAAACAGGGATGCTCATACAAGGGGGCACAACTTGTGTCTGGTGGGAGGCAGGTTCAAAGGCAACCTCAGGAAGTTCTTCTTTACAGAAAGGATCATAGACCCATGGAACAGCATACCTCAAGAGGTGATGGAATCCAAGACAGTATGCAAGTTCAAACTCGCATGGGACAGACATTGTGGACACATCAGGGTGCAGTTTAAATAGAAAGGGGGCAGAAACATGGGCAGACTAGATCGATCTTGCGATCCCCATCTGCTGACACAATTCCTATGTTCCTATAACCTTAAGTAAATAATTTCTTATTGAGACTGTAAAAGATAAAAGTATTACCAATGTACCTATATTATTAACATGAAGATAGTGTAACAACAAAAACTGTATCCAAATGTCAATAAACTAACAGATAAAAATAAAGGGAAAGGGGAAAAAACAAAATTAATAGATATTAGGATAGGCAATTAACTCTAACCTGGATTATGTGTCCCCTTTTTGGGGCACATACTTGAAGCAGGATATTGATTTGGTGGAAAAAGTTCAGAAAAGGGCTACCAGGTTGATACCTAGGCTAAGGCATAAAACACACAGGAAAAGGCTATCAGAAACTGGGTTATTTTCTTAGAGAGAGAAAAATAAGAGGAGACCTAGTAATGCTTTATAACATTCTTCAAACCCCTGATTTAATGTGTCAATATGGTTTATCTTATTGTATTAGGGGTACAAGCCTGAGATCTCATAATGAGAGCTCATGGTCCCCATGGTACATGAAAAAAATATGTAGTTACTTTACATTAAGGACAGCCAGAGCTTGGAATAAATTGCTCCAAGTTTTAGTTACCTTTCTTCTATAAATAGTTTCAAAAATGGGTTAGACTGTTACTTATGGTCAAAAAATATTGGGAAATAATACACCCAGTCAGAGTGGGAGACAGTCATGATGTACATTTAGCCTGCTGTTGTCTTGCACTACCAAGTAATCAAGTAAACCTTGCGGAAGAAGAACCGCAGATATTCACACCAAGCAAATTGCCCAAGGTACTATCTTTGATTCTATAACAGACCAAAGATGAACTGCAGTCTGCAGCTTGAATAAGCTTATGTAAACATACCAGGATATACTATCTACAGGAGGGACAGGGAGGGTAAAAGAGGAGGAGGGGTAGCTCTTTACATAAGGGAAGGAATCAAAGCAACAGAACAAAAGGGTAAACAGGGAGGAGAAGAAGCACTGTGGGTAAATTTGGAGACCGGCAATGGCACCACAATACGCACAGGGGTTGGATACAGACCCCCTTCTCAGGGGGAGGAAATGGACAAGGAAATAGAAAGTATACTTAGAATGGCAGAAAAAGGCAGAAAAAGGGAGATATTGCTGATGGGTGATCTGAATATGCCAGATTAACTGGAGTGCAGTTGCAACAGTCACTTGATGGGGTTATTCTGATGCCTACAGGGGCATGCCTTAGACAACTAGTATTGGAGCCCTCAGAGGGAGCAATCTTAGACCTGGTTCTCTCAAATGGAGATGAAGAGAGGATCACAGATGTAGAAGTGGTAGCCATCTGGGAACTAGCGACCATCGAACAGTATGGTTCACAATAAACACAGCAATAGAGTCAAGCCATACAAAGACAAAGGTACTGGATTTAGGAGGGCTGACTTTGTCAAAATGGGTGAGTGCCTAAGGAATGCACTAGCAAAAGGGCAGGAAGGAGGGTGGAAGAACAATGGGGAATAATAAAACTGCCATCACAGAAGTATCAAGCCTTTGTGTAAAGCAAATAAACAAATGAAACGAGGTAAGAAACCACTATGGTTCTCAAAGGAAGTGGCAGTGAAGGTTCAAGAGAAAAGAAAGTATTCAGGAAGTACAAGGAATCACAGAAGGAACAGGACAGAGAACTATATCAGTTAAAGCAAATGGAAGCTGGGAAGGCAGTCAGAACAGCAAAGGCCCAAACCGAGGAAAAGATAGCCAACTCAGTTAAGAAGGGATAAAACCTTTATAGGTACATCAGGGCAAAGGAATACCAAGGGAGGGATAGTGAGAAGCTTAATAAAGGGAGGAGGTGGGTAGAGGTGACTGTGAAAAGGCAGAGATACTAAACAAATATTTTTGCTCAGTATTTACAAAGGAAGAGGGAGGTGCCTAAACAAACAGTAGAAACACTCTGGATACAGAAGTTGATACCAGCCCATTTACAGAAGAAAGGGTTCTGAATGAACTCTTAAAACTGAAGGTGGACAAAGCAATGGGGCCTGGTGGATTCATCCAGAATTCTAAAGAACTAAGGTAGAACTAGTGACACCACTGACTACCCTCTTTAACAAATCATGGGAGGATGGGGTGGTACCCGAGGACTGGAGGAGGGCAGATGTGATTCCCCTTCACAAAAGTGGCAGCAAGGCAGAAGCAGGAAACTACAGACCTGTTAGTTTAACCTCAGTGGTAGGGAAAATGATGGAATCACTTCTGAAGGAAACAATTGTTAAATATCTAGAGGCCAGAGGGGCACAGGACCCAAGGCAGCATGGATTCACAGCGGGAAGGTCATGCCAGACAAATCTGATAGATTTCTTTGACTGGGTGACCAAAGTAGTTGATCAGGGAGGGGCTGTGGACATGGCCTACCTAGACTTTAGCAAGGCATTTGACACAGTCCCACACAAAAGATTAATATACAAGTTAGCCAGCCTGGGAGTGGGTCCCAAGATGACAGCCTGGGTAAAGAATTGGCTGGAGAATAGGACACAGAGAGTAATAGTAAATGGAGTCCACTCTGAAAAAAGGGGGGTTAGTAGTGGGGTACCGCAGGGTTCAGTATTAGGACCAGTCCTCTTCAATGTCTTTATAAGTGACATTGCAGAGGGACTGGAAGGAAAAGTATGTCTCTTTGCAGATGACACAAAGATCTGCAACAGAGTTGATGCACAAAGTGGAGTGGAAAGGATGAGAAGGGACTTGGCAAGGTTAGAGGAATGGTCAAAAGTATGGCAGCTTAGATTCAATGCTAAGAAGTGCAAGGTAATGCACCTGGGAAACAAAAACCCAGGGGAAGAGTACACAATGGGGGGTGAGATACTAACAACAACAAAAATGGAAAGGGACCTGGGGTAGTCATATCAGATGACCTAAAGGTGGGCAAGCAATGTGAGAGGGCAGCAAGGAGGGCTGGGGGGATACTGGGATGCATAGGGAGAGGCATCACCAGTAGAAAACAGGACATTATTATCCCTCTGTACAGACAGCTAGTGAGACCCCATCTGGAGTACATCGTGCAGTTCTGGACACCCAATCTCCGCAAAGACATAGACAGGATGGAAGCTGTCCAGAGGAGGGCAACTAAAATGGTGCAGGGTCTGCACCGGAAGACATATGAAGAGAGACTTAAGGAGCTTAATATGTATAGCCTCGAGGAAAGGAGGGAGAGGGTGGACATGATAGAAACTTCAAGTACCTCAAGGGAATCAACAAAGTCCAAGAGGGTTGCATCTTTCAAAAAAGGTGTGCAAGAACAAGGGGGCACAATTTAGATAGAAGGGGGGCTCAGAGGTAATTTAAGGAAGTATTTTTTCACAGAGAGGGTGGTGGATGTATGGAACGGCCTTCCGGAGGAGGTTGTGGAGTCACAAACAGTGGTGGAATTCAAGCATGCATGGGACAGTCATAAGGCAATTCTAGGGGGTTGGGGTAGGAAGAAGTAGGCTGCTGGTTAACTAGGATCTGCAGCTTATCCATCAGCTAGGGAAATGGGCAGACTGGGTGGGCCAAGCGGTCCTTATCTGCCATCAAATTCTATGTTTCTATGTTTCTATGTTTCTTATGATTTATCAACTAAAGGAGAAAAAACAGCTGTAAATCCTGTAAAGGTATTTATATATTTCTAGGGAGAGGGTAATCCCAAACTGGATGTTAAAATCATCCTTAAAATCAATGGAAAAAGTTATAAAACAAGTAGACATGTTTAAAAGGGCTGAAGAGGAAATTAAATATAAAAATATCCATTCAAACAAAGGTTATCCTTGACCTTCACAAAAAAAAATTGTAAGGTTCCGATATTCTCAGTCCAGACCGAATTTAGCTGTGTCAAATTCAAAAAGTAAGCAACTTTAAATCCACTTAATACAAGATTAGCTTAATCAATTACCCTGACCATGTCTGCGAGTGATATTTACTTTAGACGTTTTCAAAGATGTCTCAGGTGAACACTTCCAGCTCTTTGGAAACAGCACCCCTGCATCATAATTAGTGCCCACAGGATGTAAATCAGCTAAGAGTCAAGATTTATTTAAATGATTTTTGGCCCTCAGCCAAGGCCTGGAGGGACCCCCCCCCATATCAGCTTGGTCTTGGCCTCACCAGGATCCGACATCACCTTAGGCAACACTATTGCTGCACTGAACCCTGTATTATGCCCACAGTTCTTTTTTTTTTTTGGTCCTTATTTTTTAAATCATTATCACATACATATTCAGAAAACAAATTACAGGGACTAGACGTGGTACAAATAAATCCTGAATACTTGATTGAGGTAAGATGGATAAAGATACAAACAATAGTTAAATCAAAAGTCAAGCAATCCGGGGGCACTGTGGAGCCCGAGCATGGAGGATGCAGAACCTTACAGCTCTACAAAAATAATTTAAAAAGTAATTTTCTAAGGAAGATTTCTCCAACAAACCTAGACAAAAGTTATATTAATAAGTTGCTGAACCTTGAAAAAACAAAAATGGGCAACCCACGGAGGGAAAAGCACTCAGGAAATGCAGCAAAATCAAGGCCCCCTTCGGCTCTGGCATCCTCGTGAGCAGCACCAGGACAGGAACAAGACCAAGAGGTGGAATCAGGTGGTGAGACCCTACAAACCCTCAGCAAAAAATAAATCATTTGATTTCCTCGGTGGCTGGACTTTCCAACAAGTTTGACTCCCTTACCTCGAGAGTCACTGTAGTGCAAGCTACACTCGAAGCAGTCTCCGTGGCATCAACTGCTGCTAATAAAATGGCTGAGGCAGCTATGGGAGCCATAGCCACAGTTCTGAAAGAGAATGGTCATCTTCGCTCTAGATTGGAAATGCTTGAAAACCAGTCAAGGGCTTCTAATGTCAGAGTTTTGGGGCTCACAGAATGTACCAAGGGAGACCACTTGACCCTATTTCTGCAAGACTGGCTGCTACAACAACTGGGAAAAGATGTTGCCCCGATTACACATAAAATCCAAAAAGCATACCAAGTGGCCTTTAGGGGAAGACAGGACAACCCAGAGGCCCCGTGTACTGTGGTAATAGTCCTCGATGGAATTGGATCACGAAATAAAATGCTAGCCCTAGGAAAAAGAAACAAAGCTCTTCTTTTCTATGGCAACCAGATTCGTATGTTTCCTGATTTATCCTATGTGACTAGACAATGAAGGAAATGGTTTGACGGAGTAAGGGCGATGCTGAGAGAAGGAGGAATATCGCATGGCCTGATCTACCCAGCGCGACTGCGAATAGCACACCGGAGTAAAATTTTTCTCTTTTCTGAGCTGTTGGAGGCCTTGAAATGGTGCCAGAGGAATGTTCCCTCCCATAGAAGGGGAGAAGAAGAAGAAGAGGCTTTTTCATCCGCAGAAGAAGATCCCTGAAGATATTGGACACTGGTGGTAACAAATTCTAAAGGGGGAAAAATGTTAATGTTTATTTAAAACATTGTAGTTAAAGTACACCATGTTATTTCATTCTAGACCTACGAGATGGTCTTCAGCTGGTCTGGACTCCAAAGTTAAAATAGTGGTGGCTCACGTTGTTATATTTTATCTCCCATATGTAATTTCTATCCTTATAAACCCAATAACCCTCCGCCAGTAATAGCTAAGGATCACTGTTCATTTATTTTAATAAGCAAAAGCGCCTAAATTGTCTGACAGAAATATGGGGAGATTTTTTGTAAGGGGAATATAGAGCTCTGAGGGGTTCTTTTCTGTTTTAGTATACAAAGTGTATACACAATATGGTATTGCATGTAGGCTAACTCCCTAAATCAGGGAAGGACTTTGATTAATAAGTTTTTGAACTTTTATTTATAAAATTCATGTGGCTCATGGACTTTGTTACAGCAATTGGAATGCTTTGTATTAAGTTTATAACTAAATAGATATCCCCTCGTAGGATGTATCTTATCTCATTTAACTAACCCTTTGTATAGATTTAGAGGAGTGGCACCCTCATTGTACAGTACATCTGCAATGTTGAATGAAGGAATTTACTGTATGTTTATATACATAAAAGAAGAATAAACATAAAGTTTAAATAAAAAAAAAGTCAAACAAGCCATAAATACTAGATAGACTAGACAGACCGAATGGCCTGTATCTGCTGGCAATTTTGTATGTTCGTATGTACTGTGTTTGTATAAAAAGAAACAATGAATTTAGTTACATCATATTCTTAGTATTTTATACTATGAATGGAAGGAAGGCCCTCAGATTTATACTTTATAGAATGCGTTGGATCCCAGATACCTCAAGAATGGAGACCAAACAGCCTTAAATTTGGCTTCCTTATCTTCATAGCAGTAATGGATCCTTTCTAATTTATAAAGATCCATCATACAATTAAGCCAGGTGTTAACTTGAGGGAGGGGTTTTGCCTTTCCACTTAACTAAATACACTTTTTAGCCCTGATGATACTCAATGAGAGTAGCTTACATTGTTCTTCTGTGTAATTACAGTCTCCCAGGTTCCCTCCTAGTAGGACTGGTAAAGGATCTAATAGCAATCTGTTTGATGTAGCCATTTCTGGGATATCCTGAATTTGTCCACATAATATATACAGTAACTTGCAAGTTGAAAACATATGCACTAGGGAACCAAGGTTAGTGAGGCATCTGGGACATCTTTCACTCAGATCTGAATTACATTTATATAATATACAGGGAATTAGATATGTGCAATGAAGTATATTAAACTGTATCTGTTGAAGCTTTGAGGCAAAAAACTCTTGTGAGGGGTAGCTTAAGATGTCCTTCCAATTTTCTTCTGTGAGTCTTAGATTCAGTTGTTGCTCCCAGCGACTTCTGAGTGCATTAAGATTTACAGAGCTATGTTCTAATGGTAAATGATAGATTGCTGATAGAGGTTTAGAATTTTAATCAGGGTTTGTTAAAATTTCTGTAACTGGGATGGTACATGTGTAACCTTGGATCCTGTGATATAATTTCTTATCTGTAAGACTCTAAAAAAATGCTGCTTGGGACTATGGTATTTTGTTGTAATTGCTGAAAGGACATTAGTGTTTCTCCAATGAATAAATCTGCAATATTTTGGATTCCTAGCATTTGTGAAGTCTTAAATCCTTCATCTATAACTGATTACTTGAATCCAAAATTGTTACAGATGGGGATGAATTTCAAATAGGAATCCAGCCAACTAATGATATTACGATTTGTTTTTCAACCTTGACGTGTAGTTACCAGCTTTGATAATTTTACTCCCTTTGATGTATAATATTTAGATTCCAAAATATATTTAGAATCTAAATATGTATGTAGGTTGGTTTCAGTTTTATTACTGTCTGTATGTTCTCCCTGAAACCAATCTTGGATTTGAAATATCTGGGCAGCTAGATAATATAGTTTGAAATTTGGTACAGGAAGTCCACCCTTTTGAGTGGGCAGTCTTAATTGTTCTAAGCGAAGTCTGGCTTTTTTCCCTTTACACAGGAAGTTTGCAATAACACTATCAATGTCTTTAAAAAATGCTGGTGGATTTGATGTTGGAAGGGGCTGAAATAAAGATAAAAGCTGTGGTGGGATATTCATCACCACAATGTTGCATCTACCAATTAATGTAAGAGGGAGGTTTTGCCATTTTCCTAAGTCTTCACAAATGCACTTAAATAAGGTTAGGTAGTTTTGTTTTCATACAGAAGGGTTAGATTGTTGGTTATCTTGACACCTACGTATTTTATCTGTTCCAAGACAGACAACTGTACTTCTGGAGGAAGGATAGAGTTGACTAAGGGATTTAGATCATTTATCTGCTGGCAATTTCATATGTTTGTATTGGACTTTTCAAACTAAAGAGGTAGGAGGACACTCGAGGGCACAATCTGAGATTGGAAGGGAGGAGGTTCAGGAGGGAAATGAAGAGACACTTTTTTTTACAGAGAGGGTGGTGTCTGGGTGGAACGCATTGCCAGAGGAAGTGGTATCCTGTAGAACAGTGGGTTGCTTCCAAAGGGGAAGGGACAGGGTATGGGAGAAGGTCACTGGAGGGCAAGGAGGGAGGGAGGGCAGCTGCAGTATAAGGGCTGCTAGCTGCACAATCAAGCAGACTTGATAGACCACAAGGCCTTTATCTGCTGGCAGTTTTGTATGTTCATATGTTAGAAGTAGGACCTCTGTCTTTGCCAGTTCAATCTTGTAACCCAATGCATCCCCAAATTTTTAATAATTTCATACGTGCTTCCTAAGATACAGATGGATTTGTCAAACAAATTAGAGCATCGTCAGCATAGAGGCTGATCTTATATTCATTAGCCGCTATCTTTATGCCCTTAATGTTCTTAGAGTTCTGAATGGCAACTGCTAAGGGTTCAATTGGAAAAGCAAATAGGAAGGGGTGATAGAGGGCATCCTTGCCGGGTGCCTTGAGTTAAATGGAATTGTGGTGAGATATTTTGATTGGTTTGTATGACAACATTTGGTTTGTTGTAGAAAATCTGAATCCAATTAAGAAAGTTTTGTTCAAAACCAAAGTTTTCAATTACCTGTATGATAAACAGTAGTCCCACTCAACCCAATTAAAGGCATTTTCAGCATCTAGTGTGAGAATTAAAGCCTTTTGATATTTAGAGAAGTCAATAATGTTAACCAGTTGTCTAATATTTGCTCCCAGTTTTCTGCCTTAAACAAAATAATTCTGATCAGATCAAATGAGTCTTAGAGCAACTTTTTCCAGACAGGTTGCAAGAAGTTTAGCTAGAATTTTTATGTCATTATTTAAAAGTGATATTGTGTGATATGAAGAAACTAATTCTGGGTTTTTATCTTTTTTGGCAAAGGCAGCAATTCTTGCATCATAGAATGAAGGTGGTAGAATTCTCTTCTGGAGGGCTTCATTAAGTACTTCCAGGAGGGGTTGT
The DNA here is from genome assembly GCA_016271365.2 of Neoceratodus forsteri. Taxonomy (NCBI): domain Eukaryota; kingdom Metazoa; phylum Chordata; order Ceratodontiformes; family Ceratodontidae; genus Neoceratodus; species Neoceratodus forsteri. The sequence goes on along the minus strand of JADMNL010000035.1, from coordinate 21,339,684 downwards.
GCTATAAGTGTGGCATAATGTTTATAAAAGTCTACTGGAAATCCATCCATACCCAATGCTTTGCCTGATGTCATAGTTTTGATCATCTATAATATTTTTTCTAGTGCAACTGGAGCCTCTTATATAGTATTTTTTTAACTCAAGCAACTTTTATTGATATTAAAAATATCCAATAGATTGGATATATAACAAATGATCAATACACATCTCTCATGTATTATTCATCTCATTACATTACCAACATATACTGAAAAAAAGAACATTTTGTTCAACTAATGTCCATTTAAATTGTTAGAAACATAGAAACATAGAATTTGACAGCAGATAAGGACCGCTTGGCCCACCCAGTCTGCCCATTTCCCTACCTGATGGATAAGCTGCAGATCCTAGTTAACCAGCAGCCTACTTCTTCCTACCCCCACCCCTTAGAATTGCCTTATGACTGTCCCATGCATGCTTGAATTCCACCACTATTTTTGACTCCACAACCTCCTCTGGAAGGCTGTTCCATACATCCACAACCCTCTCTGTGAAAAAATACTTCCTCAAATTACCTCTGAGCCGCCCCCCTTCTGTCTTCAAATTGTGCCCCCTTGTTCTTGCACACCTCTTTTTTTGAAAGATGCTACCCTCTTGGACTTTGTTGATTCCCTTGAGGTACTTGAAAGTAAAGACTTGAGGAGATATCATACTGCACCAAGCCTAAGACTTCATAGGACGGAAACAGTTCTATGCAGTAATGTTCATGTCCTTTTTATCTGATCCATAAATGAACAGAACAGAACAAATAAGGAAGCTGGTTGCAAATCCAAGGTTCCAGCACAACCATACAGGGAAACTGCCAATTAAAAACTTAACTCAATGAAATTCTACAATCATCTATATTGTCCCTGGATCCCAACCCAGAAATAACTCATGTCAATACTTTCTCCTTTTGGATGCTCGCTGGCAATATTTATTTAAAAAGACACACTGATATATTTTTCATTTACAATCCCAAATTCATGTCTAACAATCATAATTTACAGGTTGGACGTAACAGTCCCATATCAGCTCTAGGACATAACAGTCCTGTCTTCTCTCTGGTGGTTCTTCATCATGTGCTCCTCCTCTTCTGTCTTTTCTTCTTGGGGTCCGGACACCAGGATCTGGCCCCCCCTTTATCCTCATCATAAATGGGTACCACCGTACCCGGACCACTCCTCCCCCCACCAGGCGTGGACTCAGTGATCCATCCCCTAGCTCTATATCCCTCCCCCTCCCCATTACTCCCACGCCTGGGTTCCTTTGTCCCCAGCCCATGGTGCCTACCCGCTCCTCCTCTATCTGCCCCCCTTTTTACTCCCTTGCTCCTCAACCCCTTCCACTGACCCATCTCCAGCTTGCGATGGAAGATGGGGTGCCCCCCTTGCAGGTTAACCCTTCAGCCCTCTCCTATTAATGTCCCAGTTCCCCCAAAAGGCCAGAGGAACAGGCCCATCCCAAGCTCCATGAGGTGAACCCCATCTGACCTGTACACCTCCTCATGCTCATATGAGATATCCTTATGCTGGATGTGAACTTCATCATTTCGATCACTTCCCTCGCCACCTTTCTGTTCAGGCAATTACATGCCACCTCTATTGCCTTAGGCCCTTTCAGTCCCCTCCATACCCTCCAGGATGTCATCTTGGACCAGCCAATCACCACCCATGGCCACCAGCTCTTCACTTTTCTTAGATCTGCCAGGCTATCCCTCAACAGGGCCCCCACGGCACTTTCCTCAGGTTGTTACCCCCTAGGTGGACAATGATACAATCCAGTCCAGCCCAGTGCACCCAAAGCTCTTCCAGCAGTGGTAGCAGCTGCAATCACCTCATGCCTCTCAGGCTCCTCCACTGCACCTTGGTGTGCTCCGCTCCTTGGCACAACTGTGTCCCTATCATGGTGATGGCTACAAACTTCTCAGCCCCGTAGATGAAGGAGTGCCCCACGATCCACATCTGTCTCCTGGAGCCTGCTGTGGGAAGAGAAAAAGGGGATACCAATTAACAATAGTCAACACCTCACATTTCTGATGTAACAGTTTGACCTCCATCTCCCCACCCTCTTGACTTCACTGTCCCCCGGTTCTGTAGCGGCTACCTCCAAAGCCACTCCAATTCAGAAAGAGTGTGGGGCAAAGTCATCAGGGTTCTTCCCCATGAAAGCCACCACCTTTTTTAGGACCACCCCCACCTGAAAACCCATCAATGGGAACCCATTCCCATGTATGAACCATGCCCCAGACTGGCGGCCCCTGACCTTGCTGAATTCCTCCATTGCATGTACTACGCAACTCCATGGCAGTGCCCTTACCCTGTTGATCCATCTTGGACCATCAAAGCCAAATGGCCACCTTCCCACTCCCTATCCTCACATTTTCCTCCTGTAAGCCTGTGGCAGCCACCCCCTTCCTGGGAGCCACCATCTCCCCAACCCTGAAAGCCCCCTTTGCCATTACCGCAAATTTAGCCCTGAACAGGCATGCCTCATTTGCAGAACTGCACACATGGCCCAGCATCCTTATCATCTTCTTGAGCAGGGTGCCCATCATGGGTCATCTCCCATACTGCCTCGAACCCTGCCCCCTCATCCAACCAGTGACCATCTGCTTGATGACCCTGTCACCAGTAGCGTTCACTCAGCCCTGATCCTGGCAAGCCCAGCTAATCCCAGCCAGCTGTACCCCCATGGTGGCATGAGCCACCCCCCACTTTTTCACCATAAACTACATAACCTGTTCCTATTGGACTGGTAACTCTGTCTCCCATCCATTCTTGGCCCAAAAAGCCTGGAAACTTCTCCAGACCCTTTCATAAGCCTTCAGGGTGTTGGCCGACCATGACCCCCAATACAAAGCCCTGGCCTTCACCCTCCGATCCCCCACATCCAGTCTTGGACCCTGGTCAGGGTAGGCACAGCCTGTAGTGCCAACTCATGGAACTGGTCCATCTGTAAGCAAGAAAGACAGTCAACCACCTCATTCCATGCCCCTGCAATGTGCTGAGCCCTAAACAACAGGTTCAGTCGCAGCCCTAATAACACCGTGTGCCTTAACACCTGTCTGACTGACTCCATGTAGCCGTTCTGCCTGTTGATTACTTCCACCACACCCTTGTTATTGCACCAAAATAAGATGCATCACCCTCCCATCCATGTGCCCCATAGTTCCATGGCTACCCAAATTGGAAAGATTTCCAGGAACATGATGTCCTTGGTCAATTCACATTCCTGCCAATGGGCAGACCATGCCTCCGAAATCCACTCCGCTTGAACATAAGCACCCATCACTAGACCACCTGCTGCATCCATGTACAGCTCCATGTCCGTCCTGCCGTCCATTTGTCCTGCCAAAATTTCACCCCATTATATGATTCCAGAAAAACCTCCCAAACCTGCAGGTCCTCCTTAACACTTCTATTTATGTCCACCCAGTGATGGGGTTGTTTCACCCTCCCTGTGACCCTCCCCAACCTCCTTGTAAAAGCCCTGCCTGTGCTTATGGCCTTGCAGGCAAAATTAAGGTGCCCCAGCAGCTGCTGAACCTGTACCCATGGCACCCTCTGCCTCCTGGCCACTAGCGCTAGCAGTCCCTGCAGCCACTCCACTTTGTCCCCTGGCAGACAAAAGCACTCCAGCTATCCAGGTATCCACCTCAATCCCCAGGAACTCTATTGTCTGGGCTGGGCCCTCAGTCTTACCTGCCGCCAGTGGGATCCCTATTCTGTCACACATGTCCTGGAAATCCACTAACATCCCCTGGCTCTCCTCCTGGCTGGCCCTGATCAAAAGAAAATCATCCAGGTAATGGACCACCCTCCTGTGCCCATAGCGGGCCCCAAGCACCCATTGCACCCATGTGCTGAATGCCTCGAAAGTGGAGCATGCTATCGAGCAACTCATGGGCATAGCCTTGTTGAAGTACAAGCCACCCTCAAATTAGAATCCAAACAAATCCAGTCCGAGGAGTGGACCGGTAGTAGGTGGACGGTGGACTCAATGTTCGTCTTTGTCAGTCAAGCCCTCTCGACTGCCCTGATCAACTCTACCGCCTGGTCCAGAAAGGCATACAAGACCATGCTCAGTGCCTCTGGGATCCCTTCATTTACCAACCCCCAATCAGGGTAGGACAGGTGATGGATGAGCCAGAACTCCCTCATCTGTTTCTTAGGCACCACCCATAGCAGTGACATGTGAAACTGTTTGCGGAGGGGTTCCTTGCATCGGCCTCTCCATCCTCCTTTCCTTGACCTCCTTCTGAATTTTCCTCTGGACTACATCCTCCTTCCCTTTTAACAAACTCAGATTCTTAGCTTGCAGCCCCACCGGTGTCCCCCTGAACCCCAGCGGAAATCCGCTTTTAAAACCTGACATCAGCAGTTCTACCCCCACCTGTCGGGGTAGTCCGCTGTCCAGGTTTCCACTATCCCTAGCCTAATGGGAGTGTGGGCCAGGGTGTAGCCCAACCTCTCCTCCCTAGGTCCTGACCTCATTCCAACCATAGTTGGACATATAGCCCCATCTCCCAGGGTCCCTCCTCCCCATCCCCTTACCCACTCAGGAGTCCCCCTTTCTCATCCCCTTGTCTACAGCTCATTGCTGGGTGTAACCCCCTGCACCACAAGCAGACATGCCTAAATTTGAAGCTCGGCTATGTGCACGATGACCGGTTAAACTCCCAGCATGCCTTGGTGCCCTGGGCCAGTGCTACCCTCTTCATGTGCTCCATCCCTGGACCTGCCGCTGTACCCAACAGTGTCCTTACCCACAACTCTGCATGGGTGCAGTCCCACCACAGGTCACCCTTCACCGCCCTTCTCCTCCAGAACACCTCATCATACTTAAGTCAACCAAATCCTAGCTTTGCCTTATATGCGTCTCTGAAGATAGCCATATACGTCATACATGGGATTGCCTGTTCCAGTTGCTTCTCCAACACCAAAGCGCTATAGATCAGAAAGTCCGCCTGCCACATATCAATGCTGTTCCCTTGAAACCTGGCTTCCTCTGTTTTGTGCCCCACAACCACCACCAAAGCCACCACCATCTCTTACTTGCCCACTGACTCCCTTTGCTCATACTTTTTGGCCATCTCATCATCCACCAGCCCGAAGATATCCACGTACTCCCCCTTCCAAATTTTCTCTTTTATCGAGGCCAGTACATGGTCACCCAGCATGAAACCAGGCGGTCCCTTGTACAGCTGCTGTGCCCTGCCTGTTTTGCCCTGCCTGCTTTTTCCTTTGATGGTCTGCAGGGCCCTCCCCCATGTCCTCCAACAGAACTTCAATGTACTCTTTTATATCTGCATCATTGTTCATATCAATGTCATCTTTACCCCATCTGACTGTGGCCCTGCCAGGACCTGGGTGGGTCCACCACCTGCCCCTGGCACCGCCGGAGGGCTGGGCATCACCATCCTTGGTCTTTTGTTTCCTTTTCCAGTGCTGCCCCACTCATCTCGGTCCTCCCTCTTCCTTTGGCCCACTTCCTCTGCCTCTCTTTTCTTTACTACCTCCATCAACTGTGTCATTTGTGTCATCAGCTTTGAAGCCTCCACCAACATGGTAGCGCTGCACCTCGGGGCCTTCTTGGGTGCCATCTCTTCTACTGCACCCTGGGCTACATGACATAAATGACATGATCATACCACAAAAGCTCCCTTGCATCCACCAACACCCCCCACCAGCACTGGGCCTGGCTCTGCCACTGGTCACCTTGATCACCCATCCCGCTCTGCTCCTAAACAAACTACCACTCTGGGTATAGCTTCCATGGGGGGGAGGTGCTTCTGCAAACCCAAAGCTTCAAAATTACATCACCCCCCCATATGTTCCAGACAGCAATACATACAATTACCTCGTGCTCCTGTTCCGCATGCTCCCCGCTATTGCTACTCTACCCCACAACTCCACTGCTCTTCTTGTTGACTTGTTTGATTTTGATTGCATTTTATATATATATATATATATATATATATATATATATATATATCCCCCCAACACCTCTTCACACCTCTTGTTACCCTCTGCCCTGTATGGCCCCACACTCTCCCCTCCAGGCCCATCGCAAGGCCAGCAGTTGAGACATTGCGGCTCCTTGTGCTCAGGCCACCCTGGTCCCACTCTGCAGTCGTCGGTCTGCTGATCACCTGCACACAGCCAGCTCCCAAACTCCTATGCTGCATATCTCAGCCCTTTCTTTGCCCCCGGTTCCCTCCTCAAAACACACCAAAAGCCCCTGCCTGCACTCATCGGGCCTGCAGGTGGGTGCCTCCCATTTTCCATAGCCTCCCCTGGACTGGTGTCACTGTTTCCTAAGCCTTCTAGCCCTCACTTTCATACCAGCTAGCACTGACCAGCAAATGCTGGTCCCAATGGCCACACCTTCCTTGTTGGACCCAGGCCAAAGGACAATGTGCCACTCGCTCATCACCCATGCCAACCCCCTTTTTATTTTTGCTGGCCCCACACCGCTCCATTGCTGGGTTCAGCATCAGCAGCTGCTGAAATGCCACCAACCATTCTCACAACCAACCGCGCGGCACCAGGCCTCCCTGCAGCTGGCTACTCCTGTGATGCCTCTGGGTCTATGTCTGTCCCACAAAAATGGTGCCCGGCCATGCGGTTGGGCCTCGCAGGCTTCCCACACCCACCACACCGGCTGCTGGTGTCATTGAATCCCACTTCACCTCACCACCCCAGCAGGCCTATACAGCCCCCCCACCTGTTCGCACCAGTGCGGAAAACTGCACGCTAATCTTTTGTCTCCCATTTCCTGAAAGATGCCGTTGAGATCTCAGTACCACACGCTAGCCTCCCCAGCTGTCCTTCCAAGGCCCCAAACCATTCCTGCTGCTCCTTAGCGGGCCTTAAAGAGGCCCCACCATACTCTTGCTGTGTAAGAAACAGCCCCACATTGGACTCGCCAGTTCTGAATATCCCACTGCTTCTCAAGCAGCCTCCTCACCTCGTCAAAACCGGATCAGCAACCCACACATTAGCGGGCCTTAAAAAGGCCCCAAACATGTTCTTCCTGCTTCCAGAGCATCCCCATGCTGGACTCATTGGTCTCTCAAGCTTCTGCAGGCCCCGCACCTCGCCAAAAACAGATCCACGCCCCAACAAGACCTGTAACGATGGCTCAAAACCCTCTGTGCCTTCCAAAAGCCAGAGGCAGGTAACCAAGCCAGAGACCACACAATTGCTTCACTGGCCCGCCACACTTTCTTCCCTTTTTTTTTTTTTTGCACGTTAGATCACAATTTTTCTTTTTACTACAAAATGCAGCAATCACTTCCCCTCAGACACATTAGCACCAAAACTGTGCTACCTGAAAAATGCATTTCCAGACTTATCCCACTGCACAGTCCAAACTCTTGACCACACAAACACATTTCTTTCTTTCTGTTACTTCAAGCCATGCTAACTTGCTCTCAGACCACAAATACATATAAAATCTGTAGCCTTGAAAGCCACAGGCCACAGTGCCTTACCTCAAAATTTCCAACGATGTGCTGTAATTGGAATTTTACAGCAAGAAAAGAAGGTCTGCTGTGGGCTGTATGCCCTTAAATATCCCCCAGGGCCCTTGGTCAGGACCCCTCCTAGCCCCTCCCCTTGGCCAATAGCCAGCAAGCTCCCCTGCCTGGTCAGATGACTCCCTTGTGATGTCTTAGCCCCCCCTTTCAGTAGCCCCTTCTCCTTTCTGGCTCTACTTCTGACTGTGTCCTAGGACAACCTGGCCTGCCTTTTAGTGGCAAGCCTAATTTTCCAGGCCTATATGACTACTAAGCACACTTTCTTGTCTTCTCTCCCCAACCCACTACTTGGATTAATGTGTAATGGTACAACATATCCAGCTTCAAGAGTCTTCAATTATCAATAGAATGTACCTCCCCACCATTCCCTTTATAAGGGGTCCATTCCCCCCTCTCTTATCCTCTCACTCATGTTATTCCTCTTCTCCCTCGGTCTCTTCCCACACCTGCCATGTGGGCCAAAGGTCTAGAAATTTTTCCTTCTCTAGATGGACCATGTGTGTGATGTTTTCCATCCTTTCTAGGTTATCTACCCTGGAAACCCATTGTGTCATCGAGGGAGGTTCAGGTTTTAGCCACTTGGCTGTAATGCATTTCAGGGTTGCAACTCTCAAGATTTGGACCAACTCTGTCAGTTTTCTCTTTTTGGACGATAAAGTTGGAAGGCCGAATACCATATCTTGAAAGGTAAAGGGGAAGGGAAAACCCAGCAGTTGTTCTATGACCTTATGTGTCTGTTTTCAGAATTGATTCCATTTGGAACTGCTCGAGAATATGTGATATTGTGTTGCTCTGGGTACACCATAGAGGCCTCAACAAGCCTGTGACATCTGTGATCAGAAATATTTTGTAATGGTGGGGGTTCTAAAGAAACAAATTATGATTTTCCAGTTAAATTCCCTCCGCACTGAGGAGGAGGACATAACCTGCCACCCTTGTTTAAACCTATGGGCCCAATCTGCCCGAGGCATTCTCTCTCCACTGTATCGATCCCATCATTTTCTGATTTCTTCCAATATAGGTGGGTCTGAGGGGGGAAGTAATACCTTATATAGCATCACTATGTATCTTAATTTGTCTTTAATCCTAACAGAGTCCCACCAGTATGCGTCTAGGGATGTATTGTCTCTGTAAATCATCTGGAGGATATCATCTGTTGTGATGAAATGCCTAACTTGTAAGTATCTAAAAAACTATTTTCAATGGAGAGAAAACCTCTCCAGAAGATTAGTAAAGGTAAGACAACCCATCCTGTCCAGCAGTTGGGTGAACCTCATGAGGCCTTTACATTCCCAGTACAGATACCCTAGATCTGTCCTTGCAGAGGCAAACTTATCTTCATGTCAGATAAAGAAGAGTGGGACTATAGAGTTTGGAGTGTGTGTTAGTTTATGTAGCCCAAGTAATACTCTTATAGAATGTTTCACCCACGGGTTGGGGGTTAAGGACCAAATGCGGGGACTGATGACACTAGTAGGTAAGGTCCAGAGTTTTTTACTCTTGAAGTTTCTTCCTCTATTGGGTACCAGCCAGATTCTATCAGTTGTTTAGCCCATGCACAGAGTTGAGCACCTTGTGCTGCCAAATAGTAATAATATAAATGAGAGAAGCCAAAGCACCCTTCCTCCCTGGATCTCCTTAGGGTTTGTAATGATATTCTGGGGGCATTTCCCATCCCAGATAAATTTCAGTATTGACTTATTTATTTGGTTCCAGAAATGCAATGGAATATCAATTGGGAGGGTTTGAAACAAAAACCAAAATCTTGGGAGTAAATTAATTTTAATCATATGGATTCTACCATATAATGTGAGAGGTAACAATTTCCAGCGTGCCAGATCTGCTTGTAGGGTGTTATATAGTTAATCATAATTATTATGGAAAAAAATGGAGGTATTGGACGATACTTGAACCGCTAGGTATCTGAAAGGGTACCTTTTGGCCGATGCAAAGGGAAAGTTTTCCCTAACCTTTTTGGGGGTGTACCACTTAACACCATGGCTTCCGATTTAGTAATGTTTATTTTATGTCTGGTCAGAATACTAAACTCTCCCAGTGCCTCAAGAAGATTGGGTAACGAGTGCTGAGGGTCTTTCAGAAAAAACAAAGAGTCATCAGCATAAAGTGCGACCTTTTGTTCCACTCCCCCTGCCTCTACTCCCTTAATGTTTGGATTGTTACGAATCCAGATGGCCAGTGGTTCTAGTGTAAGGGCAAAGATCAAGGGGGGAGAGAGGACAACCTTATCTAGTGCCTCTTTTTAAGGGTATGCAATCCGAAAGGTACCCATTCACTATGACCCTAGCCTCCGGTTTATGGTAGAGGGCAGAGATAGCTGAGGTAAATTTCTCATCTAGTACAAACTTGGACAGGGTGGAGGACATAAAAGCCCAATCCACCCTGTCAAAAGCTTTTTCTGCATCTATACTGATGGTTAATTGAAAGGAGGTGGAATGATGTTGAGCAGAAATGATATTAAGCAACCAGCATATTTTATCTTAGAGGAACCTTCATGAAATAAAGCCTGTTTGGTTGTGCTGTATTAGACTTGATATATATGTTTGGAGCCTGTCTGCCAGTATACCCATGAAGATCTTCATATCTACAGGAAGGAGTGAAATGGGATGACATGAGCTGCAGAGTTCTGCATCCTTAACTGGTTTAAGTATTACTGAAATCACCAGATTCCACAATGGTGGGACCAGTTCATGGTCGATGAGAATTTCATTGTAGGTTGCTAGCAATATGTCCACCAAGTGAGGGTGGAATTCTTTGAAGAATTCAGCCGGGAAGCCATCTAAGCCTGGGGCCTTACCATTTAAAGGTGTTTGATCTTGGCCAGCACTTCCAGTTTGATAACTGGAGAGTTTAGAGCAAGTCTGGTCATGTCATCTAGTGTGGGAATTGTTAGGGTATCTAGAAATTGTTGTATTTTCTGCTGATGATCTCAGGGAACAGTCATGTCATACAAGTCTGAATAAAACTTTGCAAACTGCTTTACAGTCTTGGTCGGAGAAGTGGCTGGGGATATGTTTCTCCCCTCCCTTACACGTAGTACTGCTCTGCTTGCCATTTCTCTGCACAGTTGCCAAGCCAATAGTCTCCCTCTTTTATTCCCATTCTCATAAAATTTTTGCCTTACAAATCTTAGCTGGCCTTCAATTTGTATATCTAACAATTGGTTCAGTTCTTTTCTAGCCCAGTCCAATTCCTCTTTTGTCTGTTCGCCGGGTTTAAATTGATGGAGGGTCTCTAACTCAGCTACTTTTTGTTCTAACTGCAGTCTTTTGTGCACTCATTCTTTTTTAATTCTGGCTGAATATTTTATAATTTCACCCATTAGGCAGCATGTCATGGCATCCCACCTAATGCCTTCTCTCGTGTCCCCTCTAAGATTGTCATGACTGAATTTCTGAATTGTGTTAATTGTCATTTCTTTAAAGTCTTCTCTAGTGAGGTGGCTCGTGTTTAGTCTCCAGCAGGATTCTGGAGGGGTCACTGAGGTGGAAAGGCCAGTTGCTACTGGGACATGATTGGAGAGGGCAATGTAACCTATCTCACAACTACAAACTTTTTGAAGCCAGTTAGTTGAGATACAGAAATAGTCAATTCTAGAGTACCCTTTATGGTGGGGAGAATAATAAGTATAGTGAATTGTCAACTCTCCATCAGGTCCAGCTCCTGGTTTAATCTCAAAATAAGCTTGCCAGTTCTGGTGGTACCTCCCTGATTCTGCCCTGAGCGATCCTCCCCGAATGTATCACCTTGTTGAAAGCTCCTCCTACTATTATCAAGCTCTGTGCGTCTGTTAACACTTTCCTTAATTACCTTCTCAAGGAAGGAAATATGGGGAGTTTCTTCATTTGGGGCATACAGCCTCACTAGGGTAGAATTCTGTCCCTCTATAGGTACCTTGAACGAGGATAAATCTATCCTCCGGATCTGATCTAACCTTTGTGACTACTAGGGGGGCATCTCACTGACCAAGATGGTCGATCCCTTGTGGTGTGGGGCAGCTTCTTGGTGCAATGAGAATATTTGTCCCACCCATCATCTCCTTAGCTTGAGGTGCTCCTGACCTGTTAGGTGGGTCTCTTGTAGGAATGCTATTGTGGCCCTCTGTCTTTGGAGGTCTTGCAGTATTTTGGCTCTCTTAACTGGATTTTTAATCCCTTTCACATTAAATGTCACTATTTTAAGAACAGACATTTTCATATGAGGGAAACCAAGCAGTGACAGTGGCTCAGTAGGTAGCACACTCACCTCTGAGGCCGGGAGATCAGAGGGCTGTGGGTTCAGTTCCCACATCTGGCACTTGGGTTAATATCCCAGTACTGACACTGTAGTGCAGCATGAGAGGGGTGCTGCACTTCTGAGGTGCTGTCTTTCAGATGAGACATTAAACTGAGGTTCCATCTGCCTGGATTGGTGGTAGTTAAGGTGGATGTTAAAGATCCCATGGCACTTATCGAAAAGAGTAGGGGAATTTCTCCAGTGTCCTGCATAAATTTCCCTCATTCACTATAAATACCACTAATAGCTTAATCTGGTTCAAGGTCAGTTGGCATTCATCTGTATCCCCCTCCCCTGGGTCATGCCTGAAAATAGGCAGGATTTGTCTAGTGCACTTACCTGGTCAACAAAAACTAAATAAGTAAATAAAGTCACTACGTTCTGGGAGGAGGAGAGAGAGCACCTGAAATCTATTGTAAACTGTAGATACATGTATAGATCCTCTAACAAGAACATATTTTGAAACTTTAACAGTGAACAAACTAACATTTTAAAACAACTCTATATTTCAAACTCTTCAAGGTGTATTAGCCCTATCTCCACACACTATGATATGATGGCTTTGTGAGGTGTTGTTGAATATCCAGCAAAATCGGGTCTCCAGCTGAGCTTGGGCCACTAATCAGCCCAGGAGCCAGAAGGGCAGTACTCACATAGTACACCAGAGTATAAAAGATTCCTGAATCTGGTGCCAATGTCAACCCTTGTTGGGAGTTTTCCAACTTCACCTCTATATGGTATTGATCCATCTTCTTTATTGGGGAAACCACCCTGACCTGAGTCAGGTGGGAAGAAGGAAAGGAATAGCTCCCTCTCCCCTCAAGTTATATGATATGTGATATGCGGTGGAGGAGGAGCTGGCCCGCCCCAGCCAGGTGTCATCCCGTGTCAGGGTAGGGGCCTCCCCCAGGCCACCCAGAGTGGCTGAATTCCTAGGGTGCATTGTACCACAATTGGCTCCTGATTACAGGTGCTGTGAGTTGTAGGTCACTACTGGGTAGTCTAGGGGCCACTAGAACCAAAAAGGAAGCTAATCCTGGACTCAACTCCAACTATGTTGAGTGATAGGATCTCCAGTTTCACATTGCCTGCAACCACTCATAGGAGGCATTATTTTTGTCAGGCTCTTCATCTGTGGTCACCCTCTGAGGGTGGGCCAAACTGACCTCTAGGGCCTTTGGTTAAAATTCTTCTCAGTTAGAGAACAAAGCTTTTCCATGGGGACCTGTCACCAGTGCTCACCAAGCTGGTCAGCAATCTAGCCACCAGACCCTCTTTCAAACTTGAGATATTACTGTAGTACCTCTGTGGTATTGAGCTGCCCTGGACTTCCCAGATTTCAGCAGCTTCCCTGACCCCTCCCTTGCTTAGCACCATACCTGAAAACGCTGTCCGGCAACTCTGCCAGGGCCCCTCCAGCACCGGGACCATCCAAGCTGCAGGGGTCCCCCAGCACCAGCCCCACCCCACCTCACCTTCCCTTTAATTATGTCTCCCCCTATTGGCTACCTCGTTATTTCCACCTTTGGAAAAGAAAAGAAAGTGAGAAACTATAGTTTTAAGTTTAGCTGTACAGGTTTTAAATTTCTCCAGCATCTCCTAACATTATAGAACTGGGTTGACAACACCCATGGGCCCTCAATAGAATTACACTCATGGCCCAATATAATGAGTCCAGTGTCCATTAAGTGGAGGCAAGTCAGGCTGATGTTTCATTCACAATACTTTCTTCAGTTTGGGAGGACCGGCCATCTCGATCTGGATCATTTGCAGCACTGCTGCATGAGGTTTGGGGTTCTTTATGAAGTCGGACTGTGTCCCACACACCGGAAGAGTTTGACCATTCCTGCTGCCCTTTCCTTTTGGTTCCTACTGTCTGCCAGGATCAAGTTACTACCTGGGTCCTCTGTTGTCTGGCCTGGTCTTATGGCACTGCTACATCCAAGGACAGGAGGAATTTCTCTGTGGCTGCTAAATCAGGGAATCTCCGTTGACCATTTTCAGTAAGTACCCTAAGTTTGGCAAAATAGCATTCGCGTTCATGGGCTTTTCCTGTTTTCTAACTCCTCCAGCCTCCTTTCTAGCTGTTGCTCCCATCTATGCAGGTCTAACAGGGCTGAGTTGTGTACATCTGTAGTAGTTGAATAATCTGTGAGCCCTTTCTCCAGCTGGTCAGTTTTTAGCACCAGGGATTCTAGTTTTTGATGGTCCTCCATAGCTTGAGACTTTAATATCTCCAAGGTAGCATTCATTTTTTGTAATGTGGTACATAGTTGTTTTGAAGACAAAAAAGTGTTAATCACCTCTGGGTATTTAGCTATATCTGATGAATACAGGTTTTGGTAGTAGGTATGGAAAATATTATTAATCTCTTTGGGGTCTGTTGTTATTGTTTGATTCTCAGCCTTAATAGAGAGTATTTCTTTATTTTGTTTTTCGTTTTGTAATTGTAAAGCCATCACTTTATGAGACTTATCTCCAAATGCATAATACTTTGCTCTAGTGAGCAAAATTCTTTTTTCCATTCCCTGTGGAGTAAGTTTATTTGCAGTAATCGATCATTTACTAGTTATAGCTGGTTATAGATATTTGGGTCTTGGTTGGACATATGGAGAGACTGAAGACGATACAGTTCCCTTTCTAAATTTTCTACTCATTGCTTACTTAGCCTTTTCTTAGTTGACATGTATTTTATGACTGAACCACAAATGACAGCTTTAAAGGCTTCCCATCTGGTTGCAGAAGAGGTTTCATCTGCTGGATTAAATTGAAAATATTCTATCAAAGAGTTTTGTATAGTATTTACAAAGCCTTTGTCTTCAAATAATGAGGGATCTATGGCCCAAACTATATCAGCCTTTAACCCTGATGAGTTAATTACTGATGCCATGGGAGCATGGTCAGAAATATCAATATTGTGGTGTTTGATATAATAAATAGAGTTCTGAAACCTATGAGTCATTAGAAAGTAATCTATCCATGAATAGCACTGATGGAGAGCTGAAAAAATGAAAACTTTGCAAATCTAGATTGAATTCCCTCCACATATCCACCAAGACTAGATCTTGAATATATTCTTTGAGAAACCTCCTGGTTGGTGTAATATGGTCCAAAAAGGAAAATGATTTTTCCAAACTGCAATTCATCACAACATTAAAGTCTCCACCTATAATATAAGGATCTTCAAGTGAGTTTAATTCTAAAAAGAAACTGGTGAAAAAATTAGGGTCACTAAGATTTGGTCTGTAGATTTCATTTAATTTATTTTGAAATTGCAGGTAAGTACTCTGGAATTTACATTCTGTTTTCTTGTACGACCTAAAGTCAAGTAAAGGTACAGCATACAAAAATACATATTTTAACAATATAGAAAATGCAGAAATAACAGTAATACTTATAAAATAATTGTGTTAGCCATGACAACAACTTTTGCCCCCCACAATAAAAGTAAATAAGGTTTTTATATGAAACAATACATTCATTTACATAAACATTCATTCAGACTTTTAAAATGATTAAAAGCTGCCATGCTAAATGTATTAACAGATGTAGACTGCTTAACATTGAGAGCTAAAGTGTTCCAGAGAGAAGCAGCACAGTAGGCAAACGTTTTCTTGCCTGTGTTTGATCGTATGAGGGGCAAGACCAATGGACACTTTGTAGATGATCGTGATTCATAAATGGAAGAATATTTGGTAAGTGAATTTCGTAAAGTAACTGGAATTCCACTATTTATTATTTGAAATGTAAAATGAGACATTGTAAACCTGTAATTATTCTGTATAGAAAACCAATTGAGTTGATTTAATATTTAGCAGTGGTGTGTGCGATGCAGAGCCAAGAGTGCAAACTTCCCTATTTTTTGTAGTAATTTTTCTATTCTAGATAAAGTAGAAGCAGGAGTAGGAGCAAAATCAATTAAGCAATAATGCATGACAGGGTGTGGGTTGTGCTGGGAGAACCTCATGCCTGGGGTGGTTGGGCACAAGTCCGAAGGCAGAGTGCACCCAACACCCAGAAGTGAGGTTATCCCTGCACAACACACACTCTGGGGTGCATTGTTGCTATTATACAATGGCTCTTATTTATTAATATTGTGGGGAAACAAATGAGCACATGTAGGTAGCTATTAGGCAGAGAGCAAGTGTTGGAACATCCCTTTTATGTGTAGGGACATCTATTTTATAGTATCAGTTGTACAGTTTTATTTTTTATTTTTTTTTTTTTGAGGAAACACTCCCCATGTGAAATTACTGCATCATGGGTATGCAAATAATCAATTGTCTTTTATCACTGTATAGTGTAATGCAATACCCATGATGCAGTGCAGTCATACTGTGTGTGATGGGTTTCCTCATAAAAAATAAAACTGTTAAACTGATACTATAAAAGAGATGTTTCCACACTATAAGGGAGATGTGCTGACACTTGTTCTCTGCCTAACTATAAAATGTTTTAGCCATGACAAAAATTGTTGCCCCCCCCACAATATAAGTAAAAATAAGTTTTTATAAGAAACTAAGCTTTTGTTTCTGTATTATAATTGTAAGGCTTCAAGCTCTTTTGGTAAGAGAAGCTGTGGCTTGTTATTCAATTTGGCATACAGTCATCATCTGTATGTTTGGACTTGATGTTGTGAGGTTGTGCTAAGATAATATCATTGTAACAAGCACACACTGATGAATCAGAGTCCAGGAAATTTTCTTGCCATTGTAAAATAACCAATGATACATACTGTACTTCAATATTGGGAGAAGATTTTGATGAGCAATAGCAAGATGTGTTTCTTTTGTTAAGAAATATCATACTAGGTATAATGTTTCCATCTTTGCAGGTATCTTGGAAGTCACTTTGTCCATACTGTATGAATACTGAATTTTTGGGATGGTTCCAAAGTAATATCTAGATACTTAAATTAATCTACAGTCTCAATTGGACCCTCCCCCCCATGAATAAATTGTAAAGTCACTTGAGCATTTTCTACATAGATGTTAGGTAAAGTAAGGTTTCCTTTCAGTATTTTAACCTCTGCTATTACAAATCTTCCTTGTTATCAGAGATAAATCTGCCAAATTCTGTTGAGGAATTTTTTTTAAAGAAAATTGCTAACCCCTCTTGCTAAACTAGAATAGTTAGCCACCACTCCTGGACCCCATTTTTCAGAAAAGAATTCCAGGCCTCTATTTGAAAAATGGGTTTCTTGTAGTAGCAAAATAGTTATCTGCTTACAATTAATATATTTGAATTCTCTAGTGACCTTAGCCTTTCTCTAAGGCCCTTCACATCCCATGTAATCATTTTAATAGACATTTCATGAAGAAGAAAATAAGTGTTGGCTTCCCAGACAATGTCACAATATTTTCCTGAGCTGTATCCATACTCATTCATTGTACTCTTGATACCAAAATAATACAGCATATCCCCCTCTGTACCCCTCCACTTTTAATAAGTTCAGTCCCATATTTAAAATGAGATCTCCCATCCCTATGCCCCCAAACCTCTCCCCAAACCTTTTCCTAATCCTGCCTATCTGTCCCCATCCAGCAATTGTCCTCCCCAACCCCTATTACATTAACAAAAGACAGCCTTTAGTTTTCCTTTTTCCTAGTGAGATAGTAGAGTTGTGCTAGGATCTGACTCTAGCCCAAAATAAATATACAAAGAAAACCCAAAACAAATAACCAAAACTAAATACTTGAAGGCATAGAGAGTCCAACCAACTGTTCTTGCATTTTTCCCTCTCTTTTCCCTTTTTCCCCCTTTTTTCCTTTTACTCTACCTTTCTCCCTTTTCCTTCTTTTTCTTCCTCCTTTTCCTTTTCCTCCCCCCCTTTTCCCCTTTCCACTAAATCATTTGTAGCCATTGGGAAAGGAAAAGAAGTCATAGGCCCTTTAAGGAACTATAAGAAAAAGGGGGGTTCTTCTTTTCCCCCTTTTCTCTTCTCCCTTCCCTCGTTCCCTCTTCTTCTTTCTTTCCCTTTATATCCCTTAGAAACATATTTCAAAAACATAAATGAGCAAGCCATTGGGGAATCCAAAACAGTTATCAAGTTCCAGAATCTGTAGGCCTGACAAAATTAGCTAAATAGTTTTCAAGAGGGGCAATTGTTTTTTTAGTTCCAGTTGGGATAAAGATTGAAGGAATCCAGATTGAGGGGACTGCTTTGGGCTGGGTGAGTGGGGGAAATTAGAAGGAGAAGTCTTTGAGAATGCCTTTCTTATTGCCAGCTCAGCATATTTAAGGTCCACAAAGTAGCACATTTGCCTGTTAAGAAAAAAACTCAGTTTAGTTAGAGAGAACAGAGTACATTTTATCCCTTTGTCTCTTAACAGTGTATTAACATGATAAAAGGCTTTGAGATCATTCATTGTTTCTGAGCTGAAGTCTGGGTATGCTGAGAATTTAATACCTTTAGCACTAAGATATTTTTGTGTCCTGGTTTTTCTAAGTAGTAATTCTTTCTCCTGGAAATAGTGGGTCTTAATGTACACAAATCTGGGATAATCTGGTCTTTTTGGGCCCCCTCTCCTGTGTGCACTGTCCAATTCTATTTTTTTGCTCAGGATAGTTCCTGCCCAGTGCCAGCAATTCCAGTTCCTCAAAAAAGGGTATGGGATCTCCTGCCCCTTCTGGAATACGACCTAGTTTCTAGTTTTCTCTGCTGGATCTATCCTCCTGTTCTTGGATTTTCTTGGTTAAAGTTTTAACTGCAGAATGAAGGAAGATAGATTTTTTGACTGCATCCCTGGAATCTTCGTAGGCACTGACTTGAGATTCTACTTTATCAGTTCTAAGAGTCAGATCTTCCAGTTTAGAATTAATTCCAGCAGCAGCCTCTGTAAGTGAACTAAGAGTTTTTTATATAACAGCAATACCATTAAGAACTTCTTTTTGAAATTCTTCTGGATTAGGGACAGAAGTATTATTTTGAGATGACAGAAATCTATCGATCATTACAAATGCCAAATTATTTACAGATGTTTTCAGCTCTGATAGATGCACCCCACTTTTATTACCTGGAATAGTGTTATTATCAGCGGGTAGCACACTCGCCTCTGAGGCCGGGAGATCAGTAGGCTGTGGGTTCTATCCCCACACCAGGCACTTGGGTTAATATCCCAATACTGACACTGTAGTGCAGTATAGGGGGTGCTGCATTCCTGAGGTGCAGTTTTTCAGATGAGACATTAAACCAAGGTCCCATCTGCCTGGTCTGGTGGCAGTTCAGGTGAATGTTAAAGATCCCATGGCACTTCTCGAAAAGCGCAGGGGAATTTCCCCGGTGCAATGGCAAAATCTCTTCCATTCACAAAAATACCACCAATAGCTTCATCTGGTTCAAGGTCAGTTGTCATTCATCTGTATCCCCCTTCCCCAGGTTGTGCCTGAAAATAGGCAGGATTTGTCTAGTGCGCAAACCCGGGCAACAAAAACTAAATAAATAAATAAATTATTAATGTTAGTAAACCATAAACTGTTTGGGCCACTATGAATCTGCCAACACGAGTTAACTGGATTAACAAAGTTGTGGCCTACCTGATGCATTTGTTGCTCTGGAATATATTTAAATGGGGTCCCCAAAATTCCTTAAGTAGCAGTAGCAGTGCGATGACTTCTTATATTAGCATCAGAATTCATCTTATCAGCCTCTGGCTCTGTCACTATGAACACACCACTTGTTATGGGAGAGTGCATCTCCAATACTTCTGAGCAGTCCACCCTGATATAGATTCTTGAAATTGAAGTGATAGATCAGGTAATTTCCAACATGGACTAACTTGTAGGGGCTGTGAAGGTAGAGGGCTCTTGAATCACATCATTCCTGGTTATAGTAGAAGGATTCGCCTCCCATGCTTGTTCAGAAGCCTATGTTATGTGAAGTAAGCCTTCTGTGGCAGATTCTGAGTCTTCCGTTGCTGGGTCCGGAATGTTTTGCTTAGAGACCTATGGCTGGAACGACTTTTTACCTGGGCTTCCTGGGTGGCCTTCATGGCCCTCTCAGGTCTCCAGCTCTCTGGGTGTTGTGCTCCATTCTGTCTGTGAAATAGAAGGGATTGCCAAGTCCTTAATATTCATTGATGTTGCTGTTGTAGCTGGTGAGTCCCCAGTCTGTGAAATCTGTTAGTGGATTTCTGCTTTGGGGCTTCACTGTGCTTTCCACAGTCAAAGCAAACTCCTCTTCCTATGAAGTACAGTGCACTCCATCAGAATCTTCACCCTGTGGATCTTCATCAGACTTTTGTGTGGCCTGAGCCACTTCCTGCTGTCGATCCGTCTGTACCGAGTTTTTTATCTGTGAACATCTCCAAGGATCCATCCTTTTACAACTGTGCTTTAAGTCCATGAAGTTCCAGAAGCATGGCTTGACTTCACACTGTGGGAGTATGAGGGTGTGGTGCAAGTGGCTGAGGGAAACCCTCTAAGTTATTGCTGTACATTAATTGTAGCGGTGGGACAGCCTGTCCCATAAGGTGATGTCCCGGTAAAGGATAGCCCCTCTCTGACTGTTCCAGATGAAGGAGGTCTCCTTGCTCAAGGTTGGTAGAATTATTTTGTGCTGCTTTTCTAGTTTGCCTTTTTTTCAGCACAGAGTCAGTGTCATTTAATAGTTTTCCTCTCCTTGTGCATCTTTGCATAACTCAGCAGAGTCCATGAAGGTGGACAGGGCAACTAGCAATCCAAAATAAACTGCTTTCATGCTGTGCAGTAGTTCCTCTGGGTGTAGCACTTTATATCCACAAAGCCACCATTGTCCAAATAGGCATTATCTGTGTTTTCTGTGGTTATTACCTCCCAGTAATTTGAAAAAGCAAGGTAAAGAACAGTAGTACAGGGCCCGCTCATCTCCATTCTCACTCCCACCTAGGCGGCCATCTTTGAGCCATTTCTCACAGTTCATATTACACTTAAACTAGGGTCTTGAGAGATCTTAAACAACCTAGATCAACATAGCCTTCTTATCACCCCACCTCATGAACAATGGTGGAAATAATTTTTAAAACCTATCAAAGGTGATTTTGTGCAGTGACAATGCCATTTCACACCACGGTTGCAAAAACACATTTTGGCCAGGAGTTGAAAAATGACAGTTGTCACTTTCAGGATGTGATGTGAAGAAATTGCTGTGTCAAAAATCTGGGCCAAAATATTGAAAATTATCAAAGTTATGAGTGTGCCTTGTAACATTTGAATGAATGCTCATAATTTTACCATTTTTAAATATTTTCACCACAAAATGTCAACATAGCCATCTTATGACCACACCTGGTGAACAAGGTCAGTGGAAATGTTCAAATCCCACCTGAAAGGGATTTCATCAAGTAGCACAAAAATGCCTTTTAGGGCTGATTTCCATAATTCCACCACCATTGGTCATGAGGAGGTGTCCCAGAAAGGCCATGTTGAAAATGTGGGGTGAAAATATGCAAAGCTTCCGAAGTTATGCATCAAAGTTCAAAACCCCATTGAAATACATTGAACCACACTTTCCTTAGTTTCTCAGATCACAGTTGCTGGTTTGAGCTGCAAGGCATGTTTTCAATTGCACAGAGGATCTTCATCGTGCAACCTGTTTAGGTGAGTGAGGGTGGGTGGGGGTTGTACTAGGGGTGTGGGCTGGTGACTGCTAAGTTTGAGGTCGGGTTGGGAGAGGCCAGACTGGAAAGGGAATATTTTATTTTTACAGGTTTATGGAAAAAAAAATTGAGGGATGTTTTTCTTTATTGAAGGTCCCATATGGGGATAGTGATTGGAGGGTGGGGGTGTTACTAGACACCAAGGAAACATTATACGGAATGGGGATTAGAGAGTGAGGGGGTGTCACTAGACACCAGGGAAAACATTATAGCAGATGGGGATTGGAGGGTGGAGGGTATCACTAGACATCAGGGAAACATCATAGAGAAATGGGTGTTGGAGGGTAGGGGAGTGCCACTAGACACCAGGGAAAACACTTCAATAATAAGAGGAGGGAGGTGCCACTAAACACCAGGGAAACATCACATATGCAGGGTGACAGCAATTGGACAGTGAAGCAGACATGATTCTCTCTTTTTTTTACATATACTGTATATATTTTCTGCCATAATGGAGAACTAGATGTGGGAAGGTGATCAGAGGGTGGAGGGCCATTAAACACCAGGGAAATATTACATAAGCAGGGGACTGGTGATCAGACAGCAGGGCATGCACAGATCTCTCTCTTGTTTCTGCTGCAACAGGGAACTGGTAGTGACAGGCAGCAACAAGATAGTTTGCCTCTGGAGAGGAGGGGTGGTAGGAAAGAAAGAAACATCGCTGATCAAATGTGCTTCACCTCCACTGTTGGAAGGACACACTCTAGGCATCCAGTCACATGACTCCACAGTCCTACTCTCCTAAGTCATAGCACTTTGTCATACATACTGTAGCTTTTAGCTATGCAGCCATAAAAAATAAAAGAAAAAGGTAAAAATGGGAAAAGACAAATGAAATGAAAAAGGAAAAAAAAAATACTGAATGATACTTTAACTTTAGTGATTGCCAAGCCCAAGAGGAGGAGGAGGAAACTTGCTTGCTAGAGGAGGAAGAAGAAATAGCACACAAGAGGAGATCTGTGCAGTCTACAGTACAATTATTTAGACACAAGTGGCCAATTACCCTTCATCAAATTAAGTGGGTGTGGTATCCAGTGTCTAACCCCTGTTGTTGTACCTGTGAATAAAAAAGGAATAGGAGAAGACCA
The DNA here is from genome assembly GCA_016271365.2 of Neoceratodus forsteri. Taxonomy (NCBI): domain Eukaryota; kingdom Metazoa; phylum Chordata; order Ceratodontiformes; family Ceratodontidae; genus Neoceratodus; species Neoceratodus forsteri. Next base: position 21,317,107 of record JADMNL010000035.1, on the reverse strand, counting down.
GTGAAAAGAAACAGAAACAACATCTTTAAAGAAGAAATAGATTTTAATTTGGAGACTACTTTGAAAAATCATATTATATCAAAATTTACTTATGACTATCTAAAGGTAATTTTTAAAGTAAAGACTATGATGTACTCCCCAAAATCCAGAAAAAAAATGAAATTTCCACAAGGGCACTCCATAGTGGCCAGCACTGGTTCATCACATAAGCCCCTAGCTAAATACTGTATGTGGATACACAATCAAAGATTGTGGGCTGTAGCTGCACACCAGGTACTTGGGGTGAAATCCCAATACTGACACTGTATTTCTGCATGAGAGGGGGTGCTACACTCCTGAAGTTATATCTTTCAGATGAGTCCCACCTGCCTTTTATATTTATTTATTTATTTTGGTTTCAGAATTACAACCTTTGAGCCAAAGGCTCTTTTACAAAGGCTCCAAGTCAAAGAACAAGAAACAATACAATACAAGTTCAAGTTCAAGTTTATTGCAGGAAAGACTCCGTTGAGCAAGCTCATTCACAAGGAGGTCCTGAGGCACATACACATACAGTTTACAGTTACATAGACAGGAGATATAACATGTAGAACAACAAAGAAAAAATATATATATATAATACAAGAGGTATACACAATAGAAGTCCTTATGCTATATATGCAGTACGTTCCAGCTTTAACCTTGCCCTAAATTATGCAACACATTTCAGCTTAATAAGTAGAGGGCCAGTTGGTACCTAGGAAGTTGACTTGGTGTTGGGGGCCTAGTAGCACCTACATATGTCTTTTAATTTAGAGATAGCTAGTGTTTTGTAGGAGTTAATTGATACAATGCTGGTTAGCTTCAGCATGGGTTGTAGTTGGTTCCAAATGTCTGGGAGGGCATATGAGACAGCTCTTTGGCCAGCTGAGGTATGTGTCCTGGGAACATCTAGTAGGATAAGGTCAGATTTCCTTAGGGAGCATGCGCTATGCAAGATGTGTATGAGAGACGTTAAATAGACAGGCAGTTTGTGGAGTAGTAATTTAAGGGTCCAAATGCCAGCATGCAGGAGGCATCTGGTGGCAAGAGAGGCCCACCCAACTGCTGCATAAAGATCACAGTGGTGGGTCCTGTATGCAGAGTTAGTAATGAAGCGAAGAGCATGGTGATAGAGTACGTCCAGTTTAGATAGGCTCAAGGTTGGGGAGAGGATAAAGATAATGTCTCCGTAGTCAAGCAAGGGAAGGAATGTTGCTTGGACAAGTCTTTTGAGGGTCGCAAGAGAAAAGAGGGTCCTATTTCTAAAGAAGAAACTCAAGTGTGCTTTAAGTCTCTTTGATAGATCCTCGATGTGGTCGTTGAAGGAAAGCTTGTTGTCTATCCACATACCTAGATATTTAAATTTAGGTACAACTTCCAAGGGTTCACCTAGGGAGGTAATTATGAAGTTTTTAGGTGGGGTAGGTAGGGCACCAGACAAGGCAAGTCTCAAGAAAATCATTGTCTTGTTTTTTTTGGCATTTAAGAGAAGCTTGGCATTGATAAGGTTGTTTAACTGGATAAAGTCAGCTTGGAGTGCTTCCTGACTTCAATTAAGGATTTGAGCCTGTTGCGATAAAAATGTATTGTCCGCAAAGAAATGTATGCTAGAGTTCTTTATGTGGGAGTCAAGGTTGTTGATGTACAGGGAAAAAAGGCTTGGTCCTAGGATGGAGCCTTGAGGGACTCCTCTGGCAATTGGAAGGGAGACAGATAGTAGGCCATCAGCTTTGACTTTTTGTATCCTTCCTGTGAGATAACTGTTAAACCACTGTAAGATAAATGGAGTGGCACCTATGTAGGCAAGACAGGTGATTAGGAGGTGATGGTCTACAGTGTCGAAGGCCTTACTGAGGTCTAGAAAGACTGCACCAGTAACCTTCTTGGTGTCCATAGCATGGATCCAGTCATTAGAGACTTTAGCCAAGGCTAAGATGGTACTGTGCTTGACCTGAAGCCAGATTGGGCCAGGTTTAGGAGTGAGTGCACTTCGAGGTGATTTTTTAGTTGGTTGTATATAAGTTTTTCCTGCACTTTGGAAAGAACGGGCAAGATAGAGATAGGACGGTAGTTGTTTAAGTCACTAGGATCTCCTGATTTGAAGAGAGGAAGAATATGGGCAGATTTCCAGCAGGATGGAACAGTGGCTGTGTTAATAGAGAGGTTGAAGATGTGAAGGATGGGGGCTGTGAGCTGAGCATAGCCTAACCAGAAGAAAAATGTTTCAAGGCCATCGTCCCCTGCACTTTTCTTGGTGTCAAGGCTAAGGATTATGTCTTCGACTTCTTTGTAGCTAAACAGGCACAACTGGAAGGGATGAGGTGGAGTAGCATGTGTAGTATCTGGGCTACTGTTGCTATTCACTTGGCTAGCGTATGCGGAGGAGTCGAATGCCAACCAGGCAGTGGCAAAGTGAAGGTTAAGTTCTTCGAGGATTTGCGGTTTATTTTCAACCATCCCGTCCTTGGCCAGAATCTTGGTGGGAAGGGAGAAAGCAGCAGGATGGCCTTGAATGGATCTCAGAGTCTTCCAGATTTTTTGGGAGTTCCCTTTAACCTGCTCCAGAGTGGAGATGTAGAGGTTTGCTTTAGTAGCACATACACTTTTAACACAGGCATTTCTAGCAGTTCTAAATGCTTGCCAGTCTGCCGGGTCCTTTGTGTGCCTGGCCCTAGCCCATGGCTTGTCTCTATTGGTAAGTGTAGATTTGAGCTCCTGGATGAACCACGGATGTGAGATTTTCCGCACCCTCATTTTAATAAGAGGAGCATGCTTTTTAATTAGGGTGGTGAGGTTGTCATTTAGGACAGAGACGGTGACATCAGCAGATTTTGCAAGATACAGGTCTTGCCACCTGATCATAGCTAGATAGGTTAGCAAGTTTACTGAGTTGAATTTATGGAATGAGCGTTTGATTATGAATTTAGGGTGCTGCTGGGTTTTAGATTGGAATCTTGTACATATGATACTGTGGTTGCTCATGTCGTTATGGAAAACTGCAGAATGTGAGATTTTATGGGGATGCGAAGTTAAGATGACATCTAAGAGTGAGCTGTTGGCAGAGTTAGAAGCATTGATTCTTGTGGGTTCAGTTACTATCTGTGTAAGACCCAGATCATCACAGTTGGCTTTTAGGGAGTGGGATTTAGCAGTGAGCCAATCCATATTGAAGTCCCCTAAGATTATTGTTTCCGTGTTAGCAGCCAAAGTTATGGATTTCAACACATTAAGAATTTCTGTGCCTCCTGACGGGGGTCTGTAGCCACCAATGATTGTGATGCACTCTGAGGATGGAAGGTGAAGTTTAAGCGAGACAATCTCTTATTCCTTGGGCTTAGTTTTACAGGAAATGCTGCTAACATCAAATTTTGATTTGGCGAATACAACCACTCACCCCCCCTCGAATCCCTATCAGCCCTAAAGAGCTTGAAGCCCGGTATAGTAATTTTCAGATCAGTGTTGGTCTTATTTAGCCATGACTTGGTAATCATAATCAGATCTGGGTCAGTGTGGGCTGCCCAAACTTGAAGATGATCAAGTTTTTTGAGCAGGCTTAGAATATTGACCATCATCAGTTTCATCCCAGGAGCAGCTGCAAACTACGACAGAAAAAGTGATTTGAGTTGGGGGACCTGGATTTAGTTTGACATTGCCTGAACAGAAAAGGAGAATTAGAAACATTTTCTTGAGGGCATTTATCAGGTATAAGTAGGCTTTTTTTGTATGGGTTCTTGTGTGGTGTTCTGTCATTGAGGTACGTCTAGCCAGAGCATAGGAGATGCTGACATGGCCGTGCAAGGCTAGCAGGGGAAGTGTACGGAAAGACATTGGCAAAGGGAGAAGGGCCAGAGGAGAAGGATAAGAATTAAAATGAAAACCCAACAGATTAAGAGTAGGGAAGCAATATGAAGATGCAGCAGGAACTATGATTGTGGGTTCCCAGGCTGGGATGACGTCTGACTTAGCATGGATCAGTGCTTTATGAGTCATAATTTTTGCCAGGATTAGAAGTAGAATGATAATGCAGGCCATATTGCCCACGATTGAGTACAGTGATTTGTGTAGAAAGGCCAACAATCCCTCTAGTGGCAGGTCAGTATAACCTGCTAATGGAAAACTAGCCACTTAAAAAAAAAATACAGATGACATACAGTTAGGAGATTCAACAGGATGGCATTAATGCAACTCTGAATAGAAGAGGTCACTATACATACAGAAACAAATTACACAATGTCATAAAATACACTGTGTTACTAACAGGAAATCTTTTTTTTTTTCAAACTGAATAAGTGTTATTAACACAAAAAAATAACAATCCATACAGGAATTGCCAATTCCTGGAGATACATGTAAAGAAAAAGAAAAGCCATGTTCAGGTCCAGAAACATATCATGAATCAGATGAATACTCCATGCACTCCAACCCCTCCCTCCACCCCACCCCACCCCACCCACAAGACCCACCCATCCACCACTGGAGGTGCAAGGTTAGTGTAGCAAGGGAACACGGTCAGAATCATCCAAACCTATTTAAGCCAGTCCACAGGGAAATACTATTGAACAATATGAAATAGTCCTTATACCATTAACTAAACATAAAGTGGTTCCCAGATGTTCTTGTATTTATGGATCTTACCCATCATACTAGCTACAAGGTGTTCAGCCAGCAAGGTAAACAAAATCTCCCTGTACCGTTCCAGGAACTGGGGTGAACACTGGTCCAGCCAATGCCAAAGAATAACTTTCTTTGTACAGGCCAAGATTAAAGCCATATGAGGCCTCTGGTTATCAATGATGGTATCATTATATTCGCACAGGATTCATATTTCAGGAAAGAATGCATCAGACAGTCTTAACAGGGAATCTAAGCAGGCTTGAATTGAGTACCAAAAGGGGACAACAGTCTCACAAGACCACAAGATATGGAACAAAGTACCCAGGTTCTTTACCACATCTGTAACATGAATCCGTGGGCAGTCTACCCATTTTATGCAGTTTAACTGGGGTTTAATAAAGGTTGTGAATGATCTGAAGCTGCATAAAACAGTATCTGTCCCACCTGATGTATTTATATAAATGCATCCAGATAGTGGCCCAGTTTCTTGTGGGCATGTAGACTGGAAGGTCTTGGTCCCAGTAATAAAATCTAGGACCCTCATTGGCAACCAGGTGCTCCCATAGGGTTTGGTAATAATATGAAATATGGTGGAAAGTAAGAGCAGGAAGAGTAGGAAGAACAAAAATGTTTAGGGTGCTAGACCATGGCTCATTACCAAAATATTCTGAAAGCATGTGGGACAGTAGAAAATATCAAAAACAAGAAGAGGTGTGCCAATGATATAGGGAATGGGCTTCTTGGAAAGAAAAATGTTTCTGGTTGTAAGTAGGGTCATCCATTGTGTCCACTCCCATACCTAACCAAATCCTTTAGAGAGGATGTGCCCAGTAATTTGAAAATTAGGATTCCCAAATAGGGGATGAGATGTATCCTTATATGGGCAAACTTTAATTAAAGAGCAGAATTGTAGGTATACAATGATGGAAGCCTCCAAGGGAGTACCTTTGAATGGGCAAGGGATTTTTGTTCCTGGAGAGGTGAAGGAGTGATCAGATATCCAATCCTTGAGTGGAACACAAGGAATGCTTTATATCCAACCAATGTGGAATACAGGGTTCCAAGGGAGTTCTCAAAAATGACCCAACCCAGCAAAAAAATCTGTAAGATGTACAGCCAAATAGTACAAAAAGAAATTAGGGACCTATAGGCCTTCATCTCGTTTAGTGCACATTCATTTGGACAAAGCCCAGCAGGCTGCCTTACTATGCCATAGGAAGGAGGTAAGAATTCTGTGCACCTGATGAGACCTCTACTTAGGTAAAGTGAAATTAAACATCTACAGGGGGTATAATAAGCATGGCAAAACATTAATTTTTATAATATTCTGGCGACCCCACTGGGATAGAGGTAACAGAGACCAATGATTTAAGTCTGTTTTAATGCGAGTCAATACTGAATCCAGATTATGTTTTTCCATCTGGCGGGGTGAAGTACTAAGGAAAATCCCCAGATATTTTAGTTTTTTTCATTTCCATGCAAGGCCAAGGTGCACAACCTCTGTTTTTAGGGTATTACCATTAAGTGGCATAACCTCAGTTTCTGCAAGGTTCAATTTATAGTTTGAAATGTCACCAAACTGAGAAATAAGTTGCAGGGCAGCAAGCAGAGATGTGGCAGGGGAGGAGACATATAATAGAATGACATCTGCATATACAGATAATTTGTAGTCAGCAGGACCAAGTAAAATACACTGAACTTGTGGGGAGAAATTGATTTTACTGGTCAGGGGTTCCAGAAACAGGTTAAATAAATAGGGAGATAAGGGGCAACCTTGTCTAGTGCCCTGAAGAAGAGAAAACGGAGATGATAAAACACTGTTACAAAGTATCCGAGCAGTTGGGGAGAGGTAGAGCAGCTTGATCCATTGTATGAACTCCTGGAGGATACAGTACAAAGGTAAAATGGCAAATAGGTAATACCAGGAAACCCTATCAAAAGCTATTTCTGCATCCAGGGACACCAAAACTGCAGGTATAGAGGAGTCCCTGGATGCAGAAATAAGATAGGAGAGTTTATTAAGGTGGTTGGCCAAAAATCTACCTCTCACGAAGCCAACTTGCTCCCTGCTTAGAAATGAGTCCCAAACTTGGCCCAATCTACAGACCAATATCTTAACAAGGATTTTTAGATCCACATTAATAAGTGATATAGGCCTATAGTTGGAAACCAACACGGGATCTTGGCCAGGTTTGGGGAGAACCACTATAGTAGCTTCTGTGAGGATGAGATTGGAGATGCCTTCTCCAAAGATATAGGTCAAGGTATCCAGAAGAATGGGAGCCAAGTGGGTTTTAAACATTTTTTTAAAGTTAGTAGAGTACGCATCTGGGCCAGGGGATTTATTCAGAGCTAAGGAATCAATTGCATGAGAGATCTCCTCCAGAGTCAAGGATGCTTGTAACATGGCAACATGTGAATCAGCCAATTGAGGAAGAGTTATATCCTGAAGGAAATTTTTAAAAAGTTCTGGGTTGAAGGGGAGGGAAGGCAGGGCATACAGCCATTGATAAAAGTATTTAAAAGAGTTGACAATAACCCCATGGAGAACTGAGAAATTGGCCAGAATCAGTATGAATGGAAGATACAATCCTGTCTATTGCTTGGGAGCGTAAACAGACAGCCAGCAGTTTCCTAGCCTTTCCCCTTGGTCAAAATATTTCACCTTGGAGCACAAAAATAAATGCTCTGCTTTCTCTCCCAATAAGGAGTTATGTTGAAATCTAAGGTTTTCTAGCTGATCCCACTCTGACAGAGGAGAAACTTGTGAAATGTGCCCCTCCAGGGATCGTATACAGTCTAATAAGAAGAAAAGAGAGCAGCTGAGGTTTGCTTCTTCTGCTTAGTAGCTCAATTAATTAATTCTCCTCGAAAGGCACATTTCAAAGCTCCCCATAAGAGATTGAGCTTGGCCATGGATGGCATGTTAAGCTCCATGAAGATGGTAATAAAGGATTGAAGGAGTTCTATGAGGTCTCCTCGTTTAAGCAGCTCGTTATTAAGTCTCCGCACCTTATCTCTATTTAACGAAGGAATGAAGTTTATTTGGGTATATGCAGGATGGTTATCCAACATAACTTTAGCTGAATAATAACAAGAAAGGACCCTCGGGAGATATTCCACTCCAAGCAGGAAATAATTTAGCCTAGACAAGGAATTGTGTGGGAGAAAATGAAATGAATACTCGGTGCGGTCTGGATTCAATGCTCTCCATGGGTCTCCCAGGCCAAAGGAGTCCATCAAGTCACAGAACATCAACTGCCCAGATGAAAAGAACTGTTGGCCCTACCAGACCTATCTAGAACATTACATAAAACTGTATTCCAGTCCCCTCCAAGGAAAATTGGAAGGAAGCTCCAGACAGCTAACAGGGACATCAGGGAAGTGACAAATTGAGGATCATCAGTATTAGGTCCATATATGGCACCCAGTATCATTTCCAAATGGCCAAGCAGTGCCTGAAGGAAAAATGTAGTGACCATGAGGATCTACAACCTCCTGAAGGAGGCAGAAGGGAACCTTCCAGGCTATAAGAATGGCAACTACCTTCTTGAGGGAATGAGAACCTGCACCAAAGGCTTGCCCCACCCAGGATCACCTAAAGAGGAGAATCTGGGATGGGGTAGATGCATCTCCTGCAAAAAGGCCACATCTGTTTGAAGTTTATGCAAATGGAGAGATTGTAGCCGTTTGGGAAGGAGATTGGGTGTCCTTAACATTCCAAGAACAGAAGTTGTAAGCCACCATGATAATGTAACCAACAAGAACCAGTAAACGGACCAGTAACCAGACTGGTGAAGTTAGAAGCATAAAGCAAAAGATACACCTTAGAAAAACCCTTCCTCTGGTGGCAACTCTCAGCCCAACCCACCCCCCAGACAGAAGAAAAACATTGAACAATAACAATAATCTGAACAAACCCAGAACTAGAACCCCCCCGCCCAAATCCCATTCAAAATTCCACCCAAAATACCCCGAACAACCAAAAACATCCCAACCACCCTTATGAGTGGGACCCCCCTTCCCATAAATTCAGCTTGTGAGGCCCAAAAGAACCAGCACCACCTGCAAAAATACTCCTCCCCTCCTGCCCACCCATGCCATAGACAAAAACTAACAATATCAGAACAACAATATTGGAAGACTAACTAGCAATAAGAGAGGAGACATTAACCATCCTACAGCACATGTAGCTATCTAGAACTAGATCATGACCATCCCTTATATTCCAGGGCAACCAACAACCTTAAATGGAGCAAATATGGCTATATTATGAAATAAAAAATAAAACAAATAGGAAACCTGCCCAGGTGTAGTTAAATGAGGAAAGGGTAAACTGGAATTCATACAGAAACTGAGGAGTCCTGAGCAAACAGCAATAAAATAGCTATCAACCACCCTTCCATGGCCAACCCTAGTCTTATAGGCAGCCTGGGTCACATAGCCTAAGTTCTTAGTTTCCTAGTTACAGGTTATCGTACTGGTCCACTAGAGGCCAGTCCTCACTAATCTCCCAGCTCTTTTCTTCCAGTGCTGCTCCTACCTCTCTCTCTCCCCCTGCTAACCTCCCTCCCACTCCCAGCCTTTTTTATTTTTCCCTGTGTGACCACTAGGAGTCACTACTGAGCACAGCTACTACCTGCCTTACCCTTATATTTCATAGCTCCTCACCTCCTGGTCTACTACACTTTCCACACCTCTTATTCCTCCTGCTTTCCCCATCCTTGCAGTTTTTCTCAACCATAACTGCCCTCCTCCCATGCTAACTCAACATCCACCAGTATGGGTCCACTCAAGTACATAGCACCTATGTATCTAATACCCCTTATTCTTGTGGTGGTTATCCCACAACACCACCCTCACCTCAATGCCACATCACAGTTGCACAATCCCCACCCACCCCCAAGGATCACCCTCCTGGCCTCCTCAACCGCTTATGAGTGTACCCCCCCACACCCACGGCCCCAACCAGTCTGTGTACTCACCCTATTTCACCTCCTACTTCACACAATTCACTCCTCCTTCTCCTACAGCACTAGCCCAGCCTCCCACCTCGCACAGTCCAATTAGATCTGCTAGGGCTAAACTAAACAAACACATATCCCCACTGAAACTGCTCAAGCTCCTACTCTACCATTATGCTCTACTGCTGCTCTTACTCTTGGAAAATGTACACCCTAACCCTGGCAATGAAGCACTTGCTTGCACACCGGGGCCCCTTCAATCTGTCATCCATTAATTTCTGCAGCCTACTCCAGAAAATAGATAGGATCCAGGTTTGGGTAACCCAGTACAAGCCTGATGTGCTAGCGGTGGTTGAGACCTGGCTCTCACCTGAAGTCCCTGACACTGTCGTCTCACTCCATAGATACACTATCTACTAGGATGATAGGCTTGGAAAAAAGGGTGGTGACTGCACAATCTACATAAAAACTGCCCTCCAAAGCCATGCCCTCCTTAAGATCTCCACTGGTACCCGCACCCAAGTTCTTACTATCAAGCTTCTCCTTGATCAACTTTGCAAAGCCCTCACAATTCTTGCCATTTACATACCCTTGCATGACTTCTCACCAGGTTTCAACTTTATCCTCAATTACATCCATAACCTTCCCCACTCCCCGGAGGTGGTGCTGCTGGGTGATTTTAATATTAACTGGCGCGCCCCCAATGTTGCTTGCTTTAAAGATGTCGCAGCCGACTCTGACCTAACCCAAGTTGTCAGCACCCCTACCAGACTTAACCATAAAACTGGCACCGGCACCTTGATCAAGCTCATCTTTACAAACCACCCTAATCGGATCCCTGACACTGTGGTACTCTCTGACTCCATCAATGACCACTCCCCCGTCTCATGCCTCTGGTCGAACAAGTCCCCCAAGCACAAAAGCACAACGTCCTTCCTGCGTGTCTTAAAAAAGGGGCAGCTCAGTCAACTCAAAGCTGACCTCCAAAACACAGACTGGTCACCTTTTGACTCTACCATCAGTGCTGACCAGGCCCTCAATCTTTTTATTGCTTAGTTTAACTCAGCTTGCAACTCCTTTGCCCCCTTCAAAAAGCGAACGGTAAAGAATGTCAATAACCCTTGGATTTCTTCCTCAAATTATTGGCTGACAGAGACCACCTCTGGGCCAAAGCCCAAGCCACAGGCATTATTACTGATTGGCAGCAATACCACCGTGCTAGAAGTTCCTGTACCCATGCTATCCGGAAAGCTAAGGCTGATTAATATAAGGAAGCCCTCACCAACTCCTGGGGAGACAGTAAGAAGTTCTGGGAGAATCTAAAAGAACTCTCTGCTAAAATGGAACCCCCCCAACATGCTCAGTGTGGATTGGGACATGTTTCTGGACCCAAAACTAATCGCAGACACTTTCAATGTGGGATCCACCAACCTCAGTAGAGTGCTCCCCCTGACTTCTTTGAGAACTCCCCATGCCCCCCACTGCTCTGTCCCCCCTCCTAACACCCTGCCCCCTTTTACTTTAAGAAGGTTGCATTGTGTGAAACTAAATGCTACCTCCTAAAGGTACTTAGGAAAACATGTTTCTGTAGCAACTCCGTCGACCTCAAACTTCTCCACCTAACCCTTGATGTTGTACTCCTACCACTTGCAAAAATAATTAACCTATCATTCTGGCTTGGTCAATTTTCCTCCATCTGGAAGTCAGCAGTTGTGACCCTCATTCATAAAAATGGTGATCGGTCCCTGCATACCAATTACTGCCCTATTTCCATTCCTCTCCCCTCTTCAGAGTGTTTGAGTGCATAGTCTCCAACCAACTCACTGAATACCTGTCCAAGTACAACATTCAGTGCCCAGAGTAGGATGGTTTGAGAAAAGGCCACAGTACAACAACTGCCCTCATTCTCTACATGGACTACATCCACAAAGCGCTTGACCATGGCTGCCTGGTGGGATCAGTGTACATTGATCTCACCAAGGCCTTTGATACAGTCAACCACAACCTGCTTCTGGCATCCATCTGTGACATAGGTATCTCACTACAGGAGGCCAACTGTTTCAAGGATTACCGGAGGAACAGATCTCAAAGGATCAAAATTGGGGATGCATTATCCACCTCCCAACTTGTCCACTAGGTGTCTCTCTGGGCTCAGTTCTCTGCCCCCTCTTATTTAGTGTCTTTCTCAACTCCCTTCCACATGTCTGTAACACCAACCTGCTTCTCTATGCGGATGATGCTGTGCTTTTCACTAGTGATGCCGACCACACCATCCTCAGGCACAGGCTTCAGTCCGATTTTGCAGCAGTAGAAAGCTGGTTCTTGCACAAAAAAAACTAATTATGAATTACAAAAAAACCAAGGCCATGATCATTGCCAGTTCCCAAAACAAGCAAAAATCAACTACCCTGTCCATCACAAACACTAACAGTACCCCCATTGACCAGGTCCACACCTTCAAATTCCTGGGCATCACTCTTGAGAGTGCCCTTTCTTACAGGGAAAATGTCAGCATCATATCCAATCTTGTCAACACAATATTTGGTCTGCAATACAGGAATAGGCAATATATGACACAGGATACCCTTGTCACAGCCATCTCCAGCTCTATACTATCTATCATCGATTATGGCTTGATAATTTATGGTTCTGCCACAGACACCACACATTAAGTGAATCCACATTACTCTAAACAAATCCTGCTGGCTGATCACTGGTGCCCCTAAACAGGCACACATCTGTGACCTCTACACCAGTACTAACTGGTTAACCCTCAATGGTAGACTCTCCTACCACACCAGTTTATTTGCTAAAAAAAATCAGTATGGGGCTCATCCCACCATCCTGTCAGCCTCTTCTCTACCCAGCCACTAAAGCCCATGGTACCAGGAGTGGCACCAGAATCTCCTACCTGCCCCCCTTTTTGCTGCACCTCCCAGGCCCAATGGTCTTTCAGGTACAGGCCTCCCAGCCTGCTTAAAACCATCCCCCCAACATCCTTGATACCCCTACCCTGTGCACCTTTAAATGAAAACTCAAAGAACACCTTGTGTCACTCAGTAGATGTGACTGTCCCACCTAGCCCACCCCTCCGCCCTGGATTACTTGGCAGTTTCTAATTCTATAGAAGGCTCTTTGATGGTTTGCCTCATCCAGCACAATTGTACTAATCCTACTGTACCTACCTCTGTATAATGTTTCTGACAAGATCAATATTCAATTGATTGCTCTCAATTGGTTCTGCCTTAGCCAGCACAAATGTAAAAAAATACATATTGAATTTCCCAACTGAAATTGTTTCTGCCATACTGTTTCTGATTCACTACTACTATCTTATGTTTGCTACTGGGTTTTCTTCCTTAACTGTGTACTACTGTGTATTGTCATGTCTCTGTTTCTTGACGTGGAACCTCTGTATGAGTCTCTCAACTAAAAAGGCTGTAATAAAAGACAATAAATAAATAAAATAAATTATAACAATGAGTAGAGTTAAAGAAAAAATAAGAAATAAAAAAGGGAAAGTCTATGTAGCTGTCCCTTCCCATGGGAGCTTGGTGAGCCCCATGGTGGTCCTAGACACACAAGGTGTCATAACAGGAGGCAAGGTAGAATTCTGCACAATGGTCTCATAAAACTCCATGGAAACAGATGCCAGCTAATATGGATATGTACAGGAAAACAATAAAATGATTAGTAAATGTCCACACAGAAAAATCAAACCATTCCTCCATTCAGATCATTTGGTACTCCAACATAACTGTCCCTCAAGAAATCTGTCAGCCAGCTTTAAAAAGATGAGGAAGAAGGGTGGGTAGCTCCTTGAGGGCTCATGCCTCATCATCAAAGGTGCGCCAAGTGTCCTGTAGGTCAACCTGAAGCTGAGCAGGGAACAGCATACAAAATTTTATCCCTGACAAAATAAATGTGGACACAGTCAGATGGAAGGCTGCTCGATTCTGGCTCACAGAAGCCAGGAGATTGTGAGAGATATGCAGCCAATTACTTTCCCAGGTAATGGATTGTAGGCCTTGGAGCTAGGCTAAAATGTGCAGCTTGTTGAGAAAGTTGAGAAGGAACAGAATGAAAGGACGAGGAGGCGAGCCAGGCAGAGGTCCAGGGAGCAGGGCTTGGTGCACCGCTCCACTATGTAGCCTGGCCCATTGGACAAAGGCCTGGCTCATTTTTTGAGCTGCTTTTGAGTGAACAGACTAGGAGTGGAGCCTTCAGCATCTTCAGGGAGTCTGAAAACTACAAGATTATTCCTCCAACTCCTGCCCTCCAGATCCTCCATTTTAAGCTTCAGCTTGTGGAATTTTTGACTCAGGGAGGAAATCTCTAGATCAATATGCTAGCGACAATTCTCCAATGCTGTCGACATGGCTTCTACATCACCCACCTATTGGTTAATCACCCCAATTTCTTTCTGATGGAGGCCAGTTCAGAGGTGAGGGTGAGGAGAGAGTCCTTGCTAGATTGCAGTTCCATTAAGAATGTCTGCTCTGAGAGTGGGGTTTGCTCCAGAGTTGCAGTAGTGGTGTGCCCAGTAGCAGCGTTGTGGCCCTTAGATTTTTTTTGCAATTTTGTCAGGTGTCTAGGGCAGAGTATTGAGCGGTAAACTCTGCCGCATCTCTGCATCCATTGCAAGCAGGAGCGACTGATGGAAAACACACCAGCAGCCACAGGAAGGGTCTCTGAACCAGTGAAAAGTGTAAGTAATGGCAGAATAATTATCAAGATGGTGAAAATATCAGTTAGATATTATGGGTGGATGGGAGCTGAGCAAGGAAGCTGCTAGTCCAATCTCTGCATCATGTGACTCTCCAGTAACAGGAAATCATAATAAACAGATAGCCATATAACAGAAATTTGCAGTAGTCAAATTGTTACATTACTAAGTGCAGTTGGAGAGGAAGTAGCCACCGATAGTGGCATTGTCAGTGGGAGGTGGGTAAGGGTAAGTGGAGATGGTAGGAGGGGGAGTTGGGAGGTAGCAGCCTGAGGTGGCATTGTCATGGAAGAGTGCATAGAGGTAAGAAAGGGTGGTGACAGGAGATAGGGTTGTAGGGATTCAAGTGTGGAGTATCCAGATAGTCATAGCAAGATGGAGGGGTGGAGGGGGGGAAGGATTGGTCCAGGGGCATTTAGGGAAGAAGAGGAATAGGAAGGGGGAAGAGGGGGAAGACAGGGGTAATGAGCCAAGCACATGGAAGGTGTAGTCAATGATTATAGGATGCAGACACAGTGATTGGCTCTGACCAGTATGGCACAAAAGTGTTTTTTAAATGTGCTGATTTATTCATGTTGTAAAAGGGTGGGGGGGCAGGTCGTTCCTCTATTGGGGGCCTCGATAAGAAGTGAACCACTGGGCAAAGGATGCTGTTTTAAATGGGACTTGTAATATGCCCTTAGTCGAGCTTCTGGTAGTTTTGGAGATTAAGTTCCATTGGAATAAGGATGCTGCAGATTCAGGTGTTAGTCCTAGGAGGGCTTTTTTATTAAGTAAGCAGGCTCGATACTTAGTCCTAAGGTGTAGAGGGAGCCACCCAGAGGAGGAGGAGTAGAGGCTACACATGTAAGTAAAGTAGTCAGCACCTAGTACAAGCCGACAGGTCTTATTAAGGAGTAATTTTACATGTTTTAATGTGGTTTTAGTGGCAGCACTATATATGACTAGGCAATAGTCAGTAATTGTAAGAATGGAGCTCCATGTGACGAAGTTGAGAGCCTCCAGGGTCATGTTTTTTCTGTGGTGGTAAAGGATCCCCACTCTAATGTTAGCAGATTTGATCACATGATCAATACGAGATGTGAAAGTGAGGGCATCATCTAGGTGGATGCCTAGATATCTGAAAGTAGAGGCCTGTTTAATGACATCACCTTTGTGGCTATGTAGGATCAAGGGGTCTGCATTTTGTTTAGACAGTTGAAGAGTGAAGTGCATAGATTTTATTTTTTTGCAGTTTAAGAGGAGTCTATTGCTTGAAAACCAAGACTGAAGCTTGGAAAAGCTAGCTCGGAGGGCTGTAATTATTTCAGACAATTGGTATCCAGGAACAGAGATTGCAGCATCATCTGCATAGAGCAGCATCTTTGCAGAGCAGGCACTGGGGAGTGGGTTGATTAATAGGCTGAAGAGTAGAGGACCTAATATTGATCCCTGAGGAACCCCCAGTGTAATATTCCTTGGTTCTGATGATACTCCATTTATCCTGACACATTGATTCCTATGTGAAAGATAGCTTGAGAATCAAGTGACTGTGTCGAAGAACAGGCCTAGAGTTATGAAGTTATCGAGCAAGATCTGGAGAGTGACAGGGTCAAATGCTTTGACTACATCTATAAAGATAGCCCCAGCCATCTTTCTGGAGTCAAGGGCATCACAAAGGTGTGAAGTAAAGTCAGTGAGTGCAGTAGTAGTGCAGTGAGATTTTCTGAACCCATGCTGCTGTGGGCAGAGAAGATTGTGTTTGCTCTGGTACTCAGTGAGTTGGTCCAACACAATTCTCTCAAGGGCTTTTGAGAGGGGTGGTACAATGGAGATCAGACAGTTGTTACCCAAATTGGTTCTATCACCATTTTTGAAAACTGGGGTGACAAGGGCGGCTTTCCATTTATCAGGAAAAATACCAAACCTAAGTGAGTTGTTATATAACTTTGTGATTGGAGAGACTAGTTCATCCAACACGAGAGTGGTTAGCTTCATGTCTAGCATGTCACTACTCATTCTAGTTTTACTTAGGATTCTTTTGATGTATTTGATTGTGTCAAACTGGGTGATCTGCTTGAAGTAGAAGAGGGGTTGATTGGCATTCAGAGTGGATGGGTGGTTGGTACTGAGGGTCTTTCTGCTAGGGTTCGTCTCAAGGTATTCCAAGGTAAAACTGAGCTGAGGTCTGTAAAAGCTTGATTAAAGGCATTTGCTAGGTCTTTAGGATGTTGAAGTGGGCCCGAGGGTGTAATTACTAGATTTGGGGGTGTTCATGATTCCTTCCCGGTCAGGGTTTTAATGTTGTGCCAAAAGTCTATCTCATTCACACAGCTTTGTCCTAATTGCTTTCTGTAAAAGGCAGCCTTTGCTTCCCTAACTAAACAGGTGCATTTGTTCCTGGCAGTCATATTCTATAAAAATAGCCTAAGAACAGTCACTCTAGCTTTATGCCAGAAGTTGTCCCTATGCTTCATAAGCTCTATGAGGGGGCCATTGAGCCAAGGGTTGTTAGCTCCTTTAATTTTGGAAGTTCTAACAGGGCAAATAAGTCACAGGCTTTATTAAAAATTGTGATAAAATGAGCCAAGGTCTTGTCAGCATAGTCACAGTCCTCTGGGGGGACCAGTCTGTGTTCTTCAGGTATATTTTGAAGAGGGACAGTTGCCCTTTCCTCAGGGAGCAGTTTTCAGTGAGCTGAGGGGGGTCTTTTGAGCACTTGTTAGTCCAAGAGCAAACTATTGGAGAGTGGTCACTCAGGGTGTCTGGTAGGAAAGAGACATTTCTGATATATTTAGGGGAGGTGGCAAGGAGCCAGTCTATCAGGGTGCTGGTTCCTGTACAGGAGTTCATGCTAGTGGTCTGGTTGACTATCTGTATGAGGTACAGGCCCTGTATTTTATGTCTTACAACAGTCATGTCCTGAGCCATCCAGTTCATGTTAAATTCCCGTCTTTGTTTCGCCTTACTGCAATGGTCAGAAAATATCTCAAATCACAGTCCCTGCTTTCCTGGGGGTATGTATGATGTAGTCAGTAACATCACTTTATTTTGTTGCCCTATTGAGAGTTTAATGGACATTATTTGAGCTTCATTTGCATTTGTATCATAAGGCATAGGTTGCCTGCAAATGTTACTGCTCAAATATACATGTAGAGCTGGGGTTCTGTGATTTTCTGGGGTTCTAGTTCAGTTCAGGTTCTACAGGGTGGGGTTCAGTTCAGTTCGGTTCACTTCTAGCCTTTTTGTTACTTTTTCAGTTCTGGTTCAGTTCTTAAAAAATGTGGTTCTTAAATATAAATAAAACCTGAATACAGTTAGGCACATGACTGAACACTCTAAGTGGTCATCAGATAAAATATCTAAAGTATAAATATATGCAGTTTATTGAATTAATTTAGTGGCAAAACCTGTTGCAAAGCAAATACAGCATGTTATATGTAATCATGAGGTTACACGAGACTACAATGTTTTAGCTAGTTCCCAAACAGACAAAACAATAGGACACACTGAGTGCTCAATTAACTGAATTCACACATCTTTAAGTTAAGTAATAGCAAGAATTAAATTTCATTTCACCTGCTATTAGCATTCACACATCTCAAGACCATGGGTCAATCTGAACATTGTTTTACTAGCCCAAACACAAGTGCAAATTGACCAGAGCTAGTATAGCTAACTCTCTACTTGCCCATCTTGACTAGTGCAGATTTTCATGGCTGTTAATGAAGTTAAAAAGTCTCTACTATAGCATTCTCTAGTCCTCCTTCTAATCTCTCTCAATGTTCCAGATGGCCAGGTGTGATTAACAGCTCATTAAGAGCTGCAATTATCTGGCAGTTCAAGAGAGGGATCCCACAAAAAACTCAATGTGAGTCATTATCACTCCACTCTTAAGACTTTCAGCTAGTGTCCAGGGTGTGATCAAGGATACAGTGCTGTTAAGTCACTAGGTTCCAGTTTTCTGAATGTGTCTATGTCTAACAATTTGTCCAATATTATCAAGACCAGTGCCCCTTAGTTCTCTACATGAATGTTTGTATCCAACATTTCAGTGACAAAATGCAAAGAGGTATACAGGATCAGCCCTGCAGGAGATGGGTTTTATCCCAGCCTCACCATAACTTCCCTCTCCCCTCCAAATCTCTTAACTCTGTTAACCACTGCAGACCAGACTTTGAAGTGACCATCCATACATCCATAGCTGCCATTACTGGCAAGTGTTGGGTGTCCCCGGTTCTTCTAAATGGACCATGCCAGCCATCACCATCCATACAGTTCCACCCTTATGCCACTCAGCATGTCCTTTCAGCCTAAAAACAAGCTTTGGATCATATATGGCACAAAAATAAACCTCATAAAATACAAAATTTGAAACCTTGAAATAGGCATTCCTGGGTTGCATCGATCATCCTATACAGAATTAAAAATAGTATAGTGTTATGCCTGTGTATTGTTTCCCCTGGGCTGATGAAAGGACAATGTTAAATAAAAATCTGTTATTGTTGGGGCAGAGCATATTAAAATCAATGCTTTTACAAATAAAAATGTAATCGTTTTCTATTTCCCAAGCCCCTTAGGTTTGTCTAGCCTCCACCCCAAAGAAGTCGTAGATGTGCTCCTGGCTCACTTGAGACTGTACAAAAACTTTCAAAAGTGCAGGTCTCCAGATGACTATAGGGTGGGGACTGAGAGTGTCTTTCTTTGCCTGACTCTGTTCATTGCCCTGTGGGTGGTGGTGACAGTGTGATGAGGTGCATGATGATGTCAGCCATTGTGTGCACAGAGCTAAGACTGCTTGATTGAACATTTGCTGTTGTGATAGCCTCTCTCTGTTTGGTGGGGGGAGCAGAAAGAGGAAGGGAGGAGGCTATGGTACAAAACAATGGGGGAGCTCACTGTCTGTGATGGCATTGCAGCTTTTTTCTGCTGGGGAGCTGGAATCAATGTGGGAGCAGAATAAAGGTACAATAATCAGAGTATTTCTTGGCTTTGCTTGCATTGTTTCCTGTATAAGTGATCAAAATGTACTATTATAATTAAGGGCTAGTGCAACCACCTGTGGGCTAGTGCAATTTTGAATCAACTTGCCCTGATGGCTAGTGCAAAAAAAGGTTAAGGTTGACCCCTGCTCAAGACTTCCTCATCATGCAGCTCATTAAATTGGATTAATTCCCCCTCTTGAGTCACATTCCAGGTCTACCTTGCAATCAAAAATATAGTTGCATGTAAAGTTAAAGTGACAGTACGATTTAATTATTAACCACATCATCAAAATCATGACAGACAGCAGCATCCAGCAGAGGGAAAAGAAATACAGGAAATCAAAAGGTATAACATGGTTCTGCATTTTAAAAAGGGTAGGTTTGCTTTCGGTTCTGGTTCACCACCTACTTCAATTAGGAGGTTCTAGTTTGGATCAGTTCTGATTGAAAATGAACAGTTCTGGTTCTGTTCAGGTTTGGTTTGCACAATAACCCAGGCTCTATATACAAGGCATCCACCCCCTCACTTGGTCAGTCTATCCAGATGGAAGGTAGTATAACCCTCTAGAGAGATAGAAGTATCTGGGATATTGGGAGACAGCCATGTTTCTGTTAGTGAGATAATGTCAGGCTTGTGTAATGTGACCCAGGCCTGGAGTCAGGATAACCTGGGCAGGAAGCACCCTATGTTTATAGATGCAATTTTTATTAGCCCTTGATGAGAGGGGTTACATGAGATATCAGGGCCAGAGTTGGGTGGATATTCCCTGTTATTAGCAGGAGGATGAAAATTATTCTAGTGATATAGCACTTCTACCAGGATCTAAGAGTATGGGCATGTATGTGGCTAGTGTGGAAAGGTTATGAAAGTCCTTTGGTGGAAGAGTAGGTGCCCATTAGGTCTATAACTAGGTCAAGTGTGATGGGAGCTGGTGGGAACTGGAAGAGAGGGAGGTGGCTCATGCAAAGGCCATGTGCATAAGCAATCTGGAAGTCCATTGAAGCAGATCTATAAGTATGTTCCTGAAAGGGTACTTGTAGGTCACTGCTGGGGTGTCCCCATGCATTCCCTCATTTATCCCAGCCAATGAGGTCAGGAGGAGAAGAAGGGCCAGAGCATACAGGTGCCATGGTGTGCTCTTCATGTCAATGTCTAAATGTCTGCACACCTAGAAAAGGGATTGTTTCCCTTTAATTGAGAGTTGTTGTCAGCAGCACAGGAAGAGCAGACTTTGGGAGGAGGAGGTGTAGTTAAAGAGTGCTGGGCAGGGATGGGCAGGTGGGACAAAAAATGCAGTTCCAGATATATAGGAATAGACTTAGTGGGCAGCAGAAGGAAGAAAGCCATTCGGAGCTTGAATCGGGCTGCAGTGTCCGAGAGTAGCCAATGAGAAGGAGCAGTTCAAGTGATACAGCCAACCAGAGGAGAGATCAATGATAGCACCAAAATCAAAGAATCAAGTGCTTCAGGGGACCATACCTGAGCTGACTACCGGGAGCGGTGAGCAGGCGGCAGGGATCAGCAGGCGCCGCACTGCTGGAGATGATGGGAAAGCACAGTCAGGGGGCCTGAATCTGAGCTGGCTACCAGGAGTGGCAAGTGGACAATGAGGATCAGCAGGTGCTGCACCACTGGAGATGATGGAGGTGCCCGGTCAGGGGCCCTGAATCTGAGCTGGCTACTGGGAGCGATGAGTGGGCAGTGGTGATCAGCAGGGCCTGCACTGCTGGAAATGTTGAAAGTGCCAGGTCAGGGGCCCTGAATCTAAGCTAGCTACCAGGGGTGGTGAGCGGGTGGCACGGATCAACTGACACTGCATCGCTGGAGATGATGGAAGCACCTGGTTAGGGTCCCTGAATCTGAGCTGGATACTGGGAGTGGCAAGCAGGTGGTGGGGATCAGCAGGCACTGCACTGCTGGAGATGATGGAAGTGCCATGTCAAGGGGCCTGAATCTGAGTTGACTACTAGGAGCAGTGAGCGGGTGGTGCAGATCAGCAGGCACCACACCACTGGAGATGATGGAAGTACCCAGTCAGGGGACTTGAATCTGACCTGGCTACTTGGAGTGGAGAGAGGGTGGTGGGGATCAGCAGGCACCGCACCACTGGGGATGATGGAAGTGCCCGGTCAGGGGGTCTGAATCTTTTTCTGGTGGTTTTTCAGGTAGACATTAAAGATAGGAACAAAACAAAACTGCTCCAACCACCAGCGAGTGTGCCATATAAACTAGGGAGTACAGAAAGGAAAGCAATTACAAGCACTACTCCAGGACTCAGTGCAAGAAGGCTTATTTTATTGTTAAAAAGTGAACAAACGCACAGCAGCAACCTTCCAAACTGACCCTTTACCAGTTTCACACATCACATGTGCATCATCAGTACATTAAAGATACTGTACCATGGCACTTCTCAAAGAAGCATGGGGCAGAACTCCCAGCAAGATCACCTGCTGCACGTAAGCCTTTCCATCGCTATCAGTGCTGTGTAATTGTTTCTGCCTGCTACTGTATTTTACAACATTCTGCAAAAACACTGATTGCTGCATAAACTGCAAGCTGCTTTAGCCTTTCCATCATTACCAGTGTTGTGTAACAGTTTCTGTCTGCTCCTATATTGTACAATGTGCTGCTGAGAACTGCCTGCTGCGTAAACTGTAAGCTATTTTAGTCTTCCTTTGCTTCCAGTGCTGTGCAACTGTTTCTGCCTGCTGCTATATTCCACAACGTGTTGCTAAGAACTGTCGGCTGTGTAAACTGTGGGCTGCTTTAATATTGCAATAATTGAGACATGTTTAAAGTACCTGCAGCTGTAAGGGGGCTCAGTGGCAAGCCAGTCAACAGTGGGAATACCTCAGTGGGAGGGGAGACAGCTCTTCATAACTTTGCACTGTCACACAGCATGAGTGCTGTGTGCAAGCGCCACTTCTAGGAGAAAAATAAAGTTTTATTCCTGGTAGAAAGCTGTGGAACAGTTTAAGTAAGTTAGTACTGTATTTTATATTGGAGTAGTCCTATTTTTATGATATTAAGATTTATTGAATGCTGCTTAATTTAAATTATCTTATAATGAGGGGACAGAAGTTCATTTTGCTATGTGCTTTTTTAGGCCTGGTAATATTTAATTGTGGACTGATGTATGTTTCAAATGTTTTTGAACAACACAAATGGTTTTGGTAAGTTGGAGGAATATTTCCATTACTCCAACTTAACAGCAATTTCAATGATGTCAGACCAATTAAAGAGTTTTGGTAGCTTAAAGAAAAAGGCAGCCTGTGGTGGAGTTTATCGGCACCTTATTATTAAGATGCCACTAAGAATGTGTTTCTACTTTATCTCTCTCAGCCTGGCTGATATTGTTTTTGTCTGGGAATGTGGAAATAAATCCAGGCCCCATGTCTCATACTAGTGCTCCAGAAGAATATATTTGACCAAAGAAGAGTGCTAAGGTTTGCCCACTTAAATAATTGGAGTCTAGTATAAAAAAAAACATGACATAGAGGATTGGGTGGCTCAACATAACCCAGACATATTTAGCCTGACAGACACCTGACATAAACCTCACAATAAAGATAATTTTTATGTTGTTATTGGATATAAGATGTATAGGAAAGACCGCCCTGGAAAGAAAAAAGGTGTGGGGGGGATTCTAGTCTACTATAAAGTAACCCATTTGTAGTTCAAGCTCTGACTGTGAATAGTTGCTATTAGAAGTTATACTGGGAGGCTGCTACAAACTAAAATTTTGCACAGTATACAATCCCCCCAAAACAGCTAGATGTGCGTTAGATGATCATCTTTTCTATCTTGGTTCCTTGAAAAATAAGGGTGATATACTGGTCATGGGGGATTTTAATGTTGATTGGAACCCTGTAGTTGATCCTGAAATAGAGTCTATTATTGTGAATGCTGGATTATCTCAGTTAATAAACTCGCATACAAGATTAAATAATGCTAGTGGTAATCATGTCATTTTGGAATGGCTGCTTACAAATAACCCAACTAAAGCTAGAAGATCTGGTACACTACCGGATGTAGTGAGTGATCATTTGAGTATATTTTGCACATGGAAGTGTAAACAAGTTAAATTATCACCCAGATTTATAACACTAAGAAAATTCACTAACAAAATTGCTGAGGGCTTATTGATAGAATTATTGTCCATAGATTGGTCATTTTTGGATGCAGTTCTGGATGTGGACTCAGCAGCTGACTACTTTTCTGAGTCCCTACAGGGATTGCAAGACAAGTATTTTCCAAAAATTGAATGTAGGGTAAGAGGCATCACTAGTAAATTGATTACCCCTAATTTATTTGATTTAATGAATATGTGCAATAACACCTGGAATTTTTACAAATTATCAAATAGAGAAGTTGATTTAAGCAATTGCAGTAAACTGAGAAATGAGTGTAAGGCTAAACTCTGGAAACAAAAATCAGAAACTTCAACAGAGCAAAAATTTAGGGAACCCACAAACATTTTGACAGTCTTGAAAATCGGTGATCCTGTAGTCAACCAAACTGAAAATACTACATGTCACAAATCAGTGGTGTTACAATAAGTGATCCTTTAATAATAGGAAAGGATTTTTAAACAAGTTTATAGATTTAACAAAATTTACCAGAGAGGTTGATCCTGTGGTTGGTACACATGAATGTCAGGTCAAAAAAAAGATGTTATACAAAATCCACAATTTTATTTCCATATAATAATGTCACCTCAAGTATCAAAACTTTTGAAACAGATTTCCATTAATAAAAGTTCAGGTGGATATAGTTTGGAGCCAATATTTCTTAAAATGATCTCACTGTATATTTATAGACCATTAACAAAAATATTTAATCTTTCATTAATCACAGGTCAGTTTCCTAATGCTTGGAAAGAAACAGTAATTAGACCTATAGATAAAGAGGGTAGTCCCAGTGAGATAGATAATCTTAGGCCAATTTCCTTGTTGCCTTCTTTAGGTAAGCTGCTGGAAAATATTAACCAACAGCTTACAGATCATTTACAGTTGGGTGATCTCCAGTGTCCCAAGCAGCATGGATTTTGTAAACATTATGGCACAGGTACTGCCTTGGCCAGGTTCATGGACCACATCAGTGGGGCAATGGTCAGGGGTGAGCTCACTGGTGCTGTGTTCATGGACCTGTTCAAGGTATTTTACCTGGCAAGCCATTCCCTGCTGCACGGGAGGCTGGAGAACCTGGGGGTAACTAAATATTCTACAGACTGGTTTAGAAATTACTTAACAGATTGATCATTATGTGAAAAACATGGGGGAGTGTTAAACAGTAGTAAAAAATGGAGTTGGGTGTGGCCCAGGAATCTATCCTGGAGCCTCTCTTGTTTTCCCTGTTTGTGGATGAAATACCATCACGTATGCAAAATACAAATGTATTGATGTATGCAGACGATATCATTGTATATAGTAGATCTACTTCTGCTGAGAATCTGAATCAACAGTGGAATAATAATTTCCTTGAATTAGATCATCCACTTACTATCAAACAACAAGAAAACCAAGAGCATGCATTTTGGCTCAAAGCCAAAAATGAGTAAATAATCCATCTTTAATTCTAACTGATTCAAAAGGTGTAGTATTAGAACAAGTGACTCAGTTCAAGTATTTTGGCATAATATTATATTCCATTGTAACTTTCTATGGACATATTAAACAGTCTTGTAAGCAGATTAACCAGAAATTGGGTGTACTTTTTAGATTTTAAAATTGTCTGACTTTGCAGGCTAGGACAGCTATTGCTAGAAGTACCCTACTAGCAATTATGAATTATAATTCCTTTCTCTTTTCAAAGCTGACAAAAGCTGATTTGTCACTATAGACTACCACATTTCATAGTACAGTATATGTACAGTAGGTTTGTACTTAAAGCATCCTATCAAATTCAACACTGCTTATTGTATCAACTAATAAATTGGCTCCCCATAAAATTAAGTACTGTATGTAATTTAAATTGTTTAATGGATAATGTTATGAGACAAAAGACTGACTCCCCTTTATATCCTTACTACCAATTTAGGGAAACTGAAAGGTCTTTAAGATCAACTACAGCTATTAAGTTAGTGGCTCCAAAAATAAAAACTAAAATGGGAGAGAGCTCTTTCTCTGTTATGGCAGCACCAAATTGGAAATGTTTGCCAACAACGTTTCTGAAACCATTAGTTGAGCCATTTTTAAATCAAGACTGAAACAATATTACATGAGTAAAATGCAATATAAGTGTTTCCGATGACTCTGTAGTATGTTGAAGTGATGTATTGTTGTGCATTGTGGTTTGTTTTATATTTTTTGTGTACTGTAACATCTTGACCATCTGGTCCAGGGTCATGCCTGAAAAAGGGCTTTGGCTCTGGGCACTTACCTGGTAAACAAAAGTTAAAATAAAATAAAAAAATAAATGTGTCCCTGGTGCCATGTCCAGATTGCTCCCACTCGGTAAAAAAAAAAAAAATACAAAACACTAACAGCTTGATCTGTTTTAATTTTTAATTTTAGTTGGTTACCATCTATATCCCCCCCCCCAGACAAAGATGAAAAAAGACAGAATTGCCTAGTTTTCCATTCCCAGTGAATAAACACTAAACAAATAATAAAAAGAGTAGTGAGCTCTTTTGACTTGTATGTTCATAATACCACAGATATTTTAGGGGTTCTTTGTGAGAGGTAGTTTCTAGGAGACTGAGAATTGTCTATAAATATGGACCAAACATTAACGGTAGTATAGTTAAATGCTCTCACAGACCAATGCCACAAAGCAGCTTATGCCCTTCTTGGATGCCCTCATGGCTAAGTTGGCATTGTATAGTGTGTAAACATAATTTAAAGAGAAATATATTTACTAATTAAGTGTCAAGGAAGATATTTTATATTAAGGACTTCATTATTGCTAATGCAGAGAGGGTGATCCAAATGGCTGTGTGTTCTTGTCGGTGTTTTTATATTGGTAAGACAAAGAATGCATTTAAAATCTAGATACTGTAGCCATACACATTGGACCTGTTGCTCAGATTTTAGAAAATGAGCATTCTTTTACATTTATGGGTCTGGAAAATGTGAGGTGTGCTCCATTGGGGAGATACTAACAGAAAGAGAATCATTTTTCATATACAAGGTACTAGAGGCAATTGTTTAAATAAGAAATGTATTTTGATGCCTTTTCTGTAATTGAGAGTTGATATGAGACACACATTTTTTCTTCATTCATTTAATCCCTGTATTGGAATTCTGCATTTATGAGACATTATTCTTGATGTATGGCTGCATTTGTGCTTCCTGAAAAAGAAACAGGGCCTGTACTGAATTATGGAGTCTGAAAAGGGATGCCAATAACATTGAGGTGCAAATGAAGATAAATTAAAACAAATGATGGTCTGATTAATTAAATTATTACTAATTATTACTAATTTGATAAAGATAATTGTGAGTGTGTTCTATCTACTTGGCATAACATGCTTTCAAACCTCTATATAATTTAATAGGTGTATAGATTGTTTGTTAGTTTTATCTTTTTCAATGACTGGGATAATTGTTAGAAGAGTTTTTTTTTTTATTTATTTTTTTGTATTTTGAAGCATGTATCCCATGCAGGAATGACATCATTTGTTTCATGGTATTCAAGTAGCACCTGTTTTACAATGCTTCACTAATGAGAAAGAGCTTGTGTGTGAAACCATTGAGTCTCTATGCTTTATGCTGCCATTAACTTTTTAACTTACACTCCATATGGAAGAATAATAAACTTCAGTCATGTTTTTGAACTTTAAACAGATGTCTCTGTGACATTGCTGTGGGTTTTACAGAGTGCCAGTCTTTCACCCTGGACGTTAAGTTGTCCTAATCCGAACACCTGTCAGTGAACTTGCATTGACATGTTTGTGCTTTAGGAAATGAAAGAAGACTTTTCTAGGGGAAAAAGACCCATTCATATATAAGCCAATTATGAACATGTGTTTAGTCTGAATTAATGCACACCCCATCTACACAGCAATTCATGAGGCCAATGGACTTGTGCCTTACAATCCAGGTAAGGTGTGCATTAATTAGACATATACACATGCTGTGGAGTGGCTTATTGCACTTATAAAATGGCATATGTGTTGACAAAACAAAATATAGACAGAAACATTTTGAAATTTCTAACAAAATGAGGCAATTGGTTACTCGTACATCCACTTGTTAAAGTAGTTCCTATTCTGTAGCTGAGACACTGCAGATCCTCCAATTATTACCAGGCTGCCTCATTAAGAAAGCACTTGACTGCTACAATGGTAGCAATTACCACAATGAATTGTGCACTTCCAGAAGCCCTGATATTTTCAAATATTGTAAATGCTGCATTTATCTGAGATTAGATTTTCCAACCAGTACTGGGTATGGTATGGTGCTGCAGGTGACACATTGTAACTACTTCTAGTGGCTACCATTGTACCTGCACAGGCTGTATGCAGCTAAGACTATTAGAATATCTTGTCATGGACAGTCAGCAAGGCTGTGTGCATCTCAGATAATTAATAAATGTTCAGCATAAATCAGTAGCCTTACTTGGTAGAGAAACTGCTGTTAAAAAAAAATCAGACCTGAAGTTAAGTAAAAAAGAATTGTTGTACCCATGGTGTAAAAGAGGAGATAATGCCAAGCTCAGCAATATTACTTTTGAGACAAAGTGTGGCTTATAAGTGACAAAATCCTTTTCTAAATAGACATATGGGCTGAGTATGTGGATTCATTTTTGTGCCATGAAGTGGATTGATCTATTCTGATCTACAAAAGTTGTTGCCAGTTAGATTAGTCTCTTACCTCTCCTCTACCAAATCCCCCCTGATTCCTTTTCCCTCCTTTACAGGGACCATCACACTTTTGCCACTTCTCCTCTGCTACTTTGCTGGGCAATCTGCCTTCTCTCATCATATTGCCTCATGCTAGTACCTGCTCTCCTCCTCCCTCTGCCTCTCCCCACCCTCTTGCTCCTGCAGGCATCAATTGAAACCAACCCCCCCCACTCCCAGGCAGGCCTGGTGGTGCTGAGGGTTGAGGTACTGGACACCACACCTCTTGCCACACCGGCGAACTGGGTTTGGGAATGAGCCCGGGCTGCTGGGGGTCAGCAGGGGAGGGAGAGGATTGAGCATCTGAAGGACAGCTCTCCTATCCCGGGGAGGGACAGGGGTCCCGAGTCAGTGCACGGCTGCCCTCTGGCGGAGGCTGGAGATGCAGCAAGTGCTGATGATGTAGAAAGAAGAGGTGGAGGAGTGGCAGACATCGCTTCCATGCCTTGACGTCAGGGTGCTAGCCACTCCCCAAGAAACAGGGGAAAAACACCCTTCATCTCCGGCGGAGATGGAGCACTGGAGCTTGCCCTCGATCTGTGGCCACCCACCTGGCACCCTCCCTCCCGACGCTACTGACTGCTCGGGGTGTCAGGGGCCCACCTCATCCCCACCCAGGGGGGTAAACCGAGGCTACCTGGGTGACAAAGGACTGTCCAGGTAGGGCGGACCACAGAGGGATGACTCCTTGGTGCTCCCGAGGAGACCAGAGCTGAGGGGAGGAGAGAAGGATAAATACGAAAATAAAAAAAAAGAAACCAAAACCCTTCCCCACCTGTTACTGTTATCCTTCCTCATTATGTCTTCCTGGCCAAGCCTCAAATATCCTGGTAAGTAACTGACTGAGTCATTGCACCTGCCTTGGTTCCACACCACTTAAGTTTCTCTCTCTACTATAAAGTCAGGCAATAAGTTACCCTATAGGTCAATTTCCATTTGTCAATATTGTTCTTGTTCTCTGTGCACTTCTGCCATTCCTGAATATGCACTTGTAAGGTGTTCTTATTGAGCTGGTGGCACTTTATTCTCTGCAAACACAATTTCTGTATTTATTCTAATTCTTTACTGACTTATTATCAAATGTTGTTCGACTGTTCTGCTATTTTGTATTGTGCTGCTGTTCTTCCACTGCTCCCTTCCCCTGGGTCACAGCTGGGAAGGAGTCCTGGTTCAATGTGCCTCTCACAGTTACCAATTTTCAAATAAATAAATAAACTTAGGGTAGGATTCTTACGAACTGGACAATTTTTAGGAAAGCGATCAAAGGCCAACTGACATGTTTCAACCCATAAAGCTTTCTGATTTGATCACATTCTTAAAATTGATTTAAAAAAAGTAAATGAATAACTTTCCTATTTACAGTGGAGCCAGCCAGGTGCAACACAGTATCTTGCAGTGAATAACATATCACAAAAACACTGCATGACAAAAGGGCTTAAATGCCATTGAACTGTGTTTTCTGCAACATACTGCAGCACTCTGCAATAATACTGCAAGCTACTGCATTGCATCCTGGCTGGCACCACTGTATGCTTTTTGAAATCAGACATCTTCAGTAATTTAATTGTATGATGTATAAACTACAGAGTATGATATGAATCTGAGCTTTATTGAACAATTTATTCAAGCTAGCCCTAGCTGCAGTACAACATGTCTTTGACAGGGGTATCTGGCTCCTATCTATTTCCACAGCAACACAGAGCAGAGAACATGGGGTAAACTGACTTGTTGAAATTCTCCCAGTGAGTTCGTTGAATTTTGAACCTGTAATCTACCTGTTCTAAAGCTGATGCTATAACCACTAGAGTACAATGATTCCTTATCAAAAAGAGAATATTCTATATGAAAGTTTGAAAAGATTTTATTCGAATAATACTGGTTCACAGTTGTTTTTAACTGTATGCACTGGTTATGACTGAGACTGTAGATTGCATTTAAAAGCCCACTGTCTTCAGTTCTTCTAAAACCTTCTTGAGAGTTTGATCCTTTCAATTGACTTCCTGAAAGACAAAACAATGGAAACCGTTTTTATAAATTATCAGTTGTGTCTACTTACGGTACCTAGTAGAGCTGTGTGATGTTAACTCTCAAGGTCTGTACCTCTCTGAAAACATTGGTGTGTTAATAAATGTCTGTACCTTGAAGGCTGTGCCAAAGTTAACAGAATTCATTTGCAACATAAGCTTTAACCTATGACAGGGAATGGTTGTGTCAGACATTATGACATGCCCTGGGTGATTATAAGGGCACTCAGCCTTCAGCCTTGGCCTCACAACCACCTGGGGCATGCAACAATACCTGATACACCCATGCCTTGTCATGGATTAATGCACTTATAAAATTGATATATGTTTAAAAAAAATGAACTCATCTGAATCTTTGTATGCTGAAGAAAAGAAAAATATTTATTGTGCCCTTCTACTTTAATAGCTCAGTAAAGTAGTTCGTTATGTTACAGAATGTTAACTACTTTATTTGTTAAAGAATATGTTAAAAATAAAGTAAGTAAAAGTAACTGGAGTGAAAACTAATAATTTCTGCATTAGAAACAGGCAGAAGAGCTCAGGCCACACTCAGAGCAAAAAATACCCCAGACGCTAGGGTGTCTGATTCAAAAGTACAATTTTTTCAAGGTTAAAATAGAGTCTCAACACCAACAACCTCACCAAATGTTTTCAAGCCCATCAGAGCTCTTTCTCAAGGAGTGTAAACCACTGGACAAATCATCTATTAAGTACTGATCTTCTTAAAGTGACGGTGCATATTACTCATCATCTAGAAGCAAAGATTGCAAATGATATAAATCAAATAGTTTATATGGCAATTTGCATTGGTCCAGTGTCAAGACATCATAAGCACACCATATATATATATATATATATATATATATATATATATATATATATATATATGTACCAATACAATACAATGCACCAAAGAAAGAAAGGGGGAAGGGAGAGAAGGCAGGAGGAGGGAAAAGGGTGAGGGGGGAGAAAGGTCTTATCCAGATATAAAACTTCTTAAATAAAATTCCTTAATATATAAGATAGTATGTATTACATATATGTATCAAATTCATGTACAGTATATCAATTATATACATAAAAATAATTTCTGTAATTGTTTCTTTAAATAAGCTGCCGTTTCATTATTAAATGCATACTTTTACTTTGATGTCCTCGTATCAGTTTCAAGATGCTTCAACTATTTCTTCTCAGAATGTCAGTGCTATCAATTCTATTATCAAAATGGTTATCATCCCAATCACTTATTTTATTGTGAGATATCCAAAGACTCTGAAATTGTGTTTTGGTATATCACTTGTGATGGTTTTCAGAAACAATTTCAGCTGTGTTTCTTTAAAGCAGCAGTGAAACAAAGTTGGGCAACCTGACCGTACCTTTTTCACTATAAAATATTCCAGGCATCTTTCAGTTTTATTTGGTGGTACTGCTTTGTAATTCCACCAGAATCTGAGTATTTTATAAATGCTTTAATTGTGTTTTTTTTCTCAAGAAAAAAAGATGGGAGCCACATTTTGCATAGAGATAACATTGTAGACCTTGCAGGGGTTAGGAAAGAAGTTAAAAAAAAAATTCATGGTGCACAGTATAGGAGGTACCTAGACAAGTATTTTAACAGGTATGATAATATTTTTCTTACTAATAGCTGAAACTTGCTGTTTTGGAGGAAAACATATTCCATTGCACTGTTGCTTTAAAGTCATGAATGACTGTCTATTGTTTCAGTTTTGGAGGGTGGGGTGATTGATCTGTTATAAGTGCAGAGACTATGGCTGTATTTTGGCAGGGTGATGTGCATTGATGTTCCATTAAGTAATAGTTTGGTGATGCATTTCTGTCCAAAAGTTTCTATATTTTTGTGGCTTTTACCTACCCATTTTAAGTGCATTGTTCAATTGTTCAAAACCCATGAAACACCACACAGCAGACTCATCAAGGTTCAGGGTACTTTTTTTCCAAACAGATCAATTGTGCTTATGCAACTGGCTGAGATGTATGCTTGTGTGACTTTGATACATGGTGGCTATGTGCCTTTCTATCCATGGGATATACCACTGTGTAGGGGTATGATGCAAGGAACCCTAGAGGAGGGGCCCTCCGTAGGTGCCATGGGAATGATTCCCTTGGCTAAAGGTAGCTTAGAAAGAAGCCCACAGGAAAGAGAGATGAGCCACTGGAGAAGGAGGGGTGGATGGTGGGGCAATGAAGAGATGAATCCTGGAATACTCCAGGAGGAGTGGCCTTTTAAAGTCTGATGGGGGAGTGACGTAGTTGCTCTCCCCATTGAACCTCGGGCTTAAAGCCTTCCCATTCAATTGCGCTTACACAACTGGATGAGATGTATGCTTGTGTGACTTTGATACATTGTTGCTATTTGCCTCTCTATCTGTGAGATATAGCACCCTGTATGGGGTACGACACAAGGAACCCTAGAGGAGGGTTCCCCCATAGGTGCCATGGGAATGATTCCCTTCGCTAAAGGTAGCTTAG
This sequence comes from Neoceratodus forsteri, assembly GCA_016271365.2. Taxonomy (NCBI): domain Eukaryota; kingdom Metazoa; phylum Chordata; order Ceratodontiformes; family Ceratodontidae; genus Neoceratodus; species Neoceratodus forsteri. The sequence continues at coordinate 21,284,458 of JADMNL010000035.1, read as the reverse complement.
GAAAAAGCCTCAAAACAATACCCAAAAGGGAGTCAAGCATTGAAAAGGTGAAAAATCAGAAGATATCTAGACCAGAAATAAATGTGACAGACATAGATAGGAAGGACAGGAGAAGAATGAAAAAAAGGAGAGGACAATGTACAAAAGGAAATCTGATAAGATGAAGAAGGGCGGGCTTCCGAAGGAGAGAAGGAACAGCTGGGGCCACCATCCAACTCCATCCAACAGCGGAACCTAACAAAGAAACCCATGAAAGCACTAACCCTGACTAATATTATGACTGTTGGCATGGAGGAGAGGAAAAACTCTCTTTGAGGAGGAAACCTCTGGGGATCCACAGCCTAGGTCGCCTTCCCCCCAACCTGAAGAACATTTTGATTATGGACAGCACCACTGCAGCAATTGAAAGCAGAGATTGAGGAAGGAGAGAAAAGTCCACATTTTTAGAGGAAGCTCTCGCTCTGGCCTTCTAAATGGACAGCTGTCAAGGGATGCAAGCAATGTCTGCAACTAGACACTCAAAATCAAGAGAGGAAGTATGATGATGGAAAACAGTCCTGAAAGCCTGAATGACTGAAGGTGAGCCATGAAATGAATGATGTTTGATGCTGGATATGAGGCCTACCAGCCGCTAGCAAAGGGGCAACAGACATGAAGACATGTCTCCAAGTGAAGATCAGGTCGAGTCAAGGTAGCATGGACCAGAGATGGTTATGCTTGAGTGTTCAATGTGAAGAATTAGACCCATATAGAGGTCAGAGGAGCAAGGGATACCCGGATGCAGGCATGAGAAAAATGATGGTGATAATAGCTGCAGGAATGATGGTGATAATAGCCACAGGAGTGCAGCAGTTTGATGAGGTAGTATAGGACCTAATGAGAGGTATGTTTGATTAAGCAATGTAAATGAGTAGAATCTGAGGTCAGGCTGAGTGAAGGAGAATGGACTCAGGCACATAGACACTCTACAGATGAAAGTTAGAGGAGGATATGAATAAGGAAGGTGATGGCGGGCTAGGGCCAGATGAACTAGGATAAGAGGAAGATATGAATAGGGAAGATCATAGCATGATAGGGAACCCTCCCAAAAAAAAGCAAGGTCAGAGAAGGAGTGGAATGGAGGGTGACAGCAGAACAAAGGGTGAAGGGAATGAGAGGAGGCGACAAGAAAGCTCTGTGTGGGGCAGATGGGGAGAATAGGAACAGCAGGTCAATTGAGCCATCGAGGACGAATGACGAGGAAAGACTGAGTCAGGCCAACACCCATACATTTACTTCAGCGTAATGCCAAGGTAACAATGGACCAGAGAAGACCAGCCCCAGGACAAACAAAATCAATGTTATAAAAATGAATACAAGACACTTGATCACCATTCACTGCAGTCCCTAGAGATAAGGCCCCAGTGAGGACCACCCACAGACAGCAAAGGGACTCCTCAAAGCTGGAAAATCCAAAGTCTGATGGCCCATCCACAGACAACTGACAAAAGGTAGATAGAAAGAAGAGGACAGGGGGATGTACAAAAGGTGGTAGAGCAGTATAGCTAGGAGGTAGCAAAGGGAGGGGGAGTCAGACTGGAAATGGGAGTTAAAAGTCCACCCAAGGTCTCATACAGGGAGCTTCAGACTCCTGGTTCCTCCAGTCAGCTTGGACTATGATTAATGCAAGATCCCAGACCAGCATCAGAGAGGCATGGTTTGAGGAAGAATAGGAGGCTGCTATAAAATGTGGGCCGATTGCAGTATAACTGCTGCAGAGAGGAGTGAACAAGGAATCCAGATCAGAAGGGAACAAGGAGCAATGAGAAGGAGCCGCATAGTCTTGAGGCAAGCAAGTAAAAGGCAACAGAGAGAGAGAGAGAGAGAAGAGAGAGAGAGGGCCCCATGTAGGAAGCGAGATGGAATGTGTGCACCAATGCAGTAAATGACTTGATCTGTGCGAATGCCCAGAAATAGCAGGAACAGCAGGAAACTGATGTGTAGCATTGGTTATTTTTTTGTTGTTGTTTCATTGTAACATAGGTGTTGTTAGTACAAAACTTGGAATTTGAGGTCTCTCCCCGAGGAAGACTTGTAAAGGAGCACTCAAAAGAGAAAGCCTGCCAGCAGTCAGTGTACCCACATGCCCACGCCAGTTGCAGAACAGAAGGGAGAGATATGGCGGTTCTGCAGTAGTGGAGGGCAACGATCCGAGCAGGACATCAAAGGAAGGGGGGGAGCGGCCAAAGCACCTGCAACAGAAGGAAGGGGCCCAGGACTGAGCAGATGCGGCGGACAGAAACATCGTAATGGAGAACAAGGGGGAAGAGATGGAAGTAACAGAACAAAAGGGGAGAAGTCACAGTGAGGTACAGGATGCAGAATTGTTGGGAGGAGGGGGAAGCACAATGGGCGAAACACCCGAAGGAAAAGTAGGTGCAGTGGGAGTCAGGAAAAGCCACCACCATAAGATAGAGCAGGCTGCAGAGTGCGACGGGGGAGCACACCGAGGCAGGGCTAGCGACAGGGACGAAGGAACCGATGGGAGAGGGGAAATGAAAGGCAGAGAACAGGAGGAACAGGAAGGGTAGATGGGCAACAAGAAAAGGATTGAGTAGAGATGAGAGTGGGAGCAACTGGAGGCAGAACAACAGAACAGAGATGGCAACAAGGAGAGACAAAGCAAGGTACAGGGAGAAGGGGCAGCTGACGGAGCCTCTGGCAGCAATGAAGAGACAAATCCTAGAACAGTCCAGGAGGAGAGGCCTTTTGTTTTTTTTATTTATTACTTTTTGGTGGTACCTGGCCATCGGGATATCTGCCCTGGTCATGGACCCCGGGATCTTCACCCCGATCATAGCCTGTGCTTCTTCCCCAGTCACCCCTGTCTTGCCCCCCAGAAGGGCAAGGTTGCAGCACAGGCCTTTAATGCCACAATTCTGGTATCTGGTCAGGAGAAGCCAGCATCGAAGATGATGAGAGGCCCGAGGGAAGGGCATCATGAAGATGAGCCAGGCCCAGATTTTTCTTTCCCCCTGTAAGGAGGGGTGGGGATATGCAATGACAATCAGCATCCGCCCCGCTCCTGAAACATCCAGGCGTTGGTGTGCTTGTGGCAATCCAGCCTCTGCTGGGTGTCACTAGACAACAATCACACACCTTCACCCTCCCCCCAGAGAAGGAGAGCAGTCTAGGGATGCTCGATCCTTTTCCCCCTTGCCAGCCCTCTGACAAGCCTGAGCCATTCCTGAACCCAGGTCGCCAGCAGTGCAAGCGGAAATGCAACTGCTGTGCCGGCGGGCCGGCTCAACAGTGGCCTTTTAAGGCCTGATGGGAGAGTGACGTAGGTACTCTGCCCATTGGACCTCAGGCTTAAAGCCTTCCCATTGCATTTGTCTACTTTTGAAGCTTTATTGTCACCCCCAATGTCTTGATTATTTGCAATAAATTATGGATCACCATATGATTTGGACCAACATCAAGTTGCGGATCATCAAGTCAGTTAGATTGTAATAGGTTTGGTTAGCAGTACCTGAGAGATGATGGGTGGTGGTTATTTGCTTTTTGGGTGGTCATAAGGTGGGGATCACTGGAAGCAGGGACAAACTCCTGGTGCTAGCCATGTATATTGAAGGAGTCTTGGTGGGTTATCATGTACAATTTTTGGTTTGTGATAGTTTTACTGATTAATTTGATGAGTGCTTGTATACTGGCACTAGTGTTGTACAAAACTAGAAAATGTGCAAATTTCACAAAATATTTTGCCACTAATTAAAACTCCCTGGTGTCTAATGCCCCTCCCCCCCGCAGCTGATCACCGGCTGAATTGAAGATGCAGCTTATCCAATAGGTAGGGAAATGGGCAGACTAGGTGGGATAAGCAGTCCTCATCTGCTGTCAAAGTTTATGTTTCTATGTTTCTATGTATGTAACCCTCCCCCTGAGTCACCCATGACCCCAGCACCCAGTCTTTAAAAAAAAATCCCCTCCCCTGTCCTTGGTGTCTAGTCGTTCCCCACCAGAATGATCACCAGCCAAATTGAAGAACCCACTCCGAGTCATCCATGACCCCGGCCCGTAATCTTTAAAAAAAAACAATCCCTTCCCCTACCATGTCCTTGGTGTCTAGTGGCTCCTCTACCCTCCCACCCTGTCTTCAGTGGGAAACCACTAGACACCAGGGACAGGGGAGCGGATATTTTTTTTTAAATTGGGGGCTGGGGTCATGGGTGACATGGATGGGGTTCTTCAATTCATCCAGTGATTGGCCAGGGGGGACCACTAGACACTAGGGAGGGCAAATAAAAATAAAAATTTATTTCACACGAGGAAATTGCTGATTTTGCAGAAATGTCATCGACAAAATAAAATTTCACAACATCTCTTACTGGCACAAGGGATCAACTCACAATATCAGACTGATCTTGGGGGGGATGTAAGACATGTATTTCAATACTGTTGATGGGTGACAGATTGAAGGTTGTTTACTGGGGGCTGTCACAAATGCACTCTGGTGGTCAGGCCCTCTACTTCCACAGCGCCAAATCCCAAAGTGCAATATGTGAACAGAACACAAACAGAGTAACCCTCCTGTCTGTTTTGGGTCCAAATAACTACTAGTCTCGAGTCCTAAGGTCAAATATGAACCCTTTTTTTCACTAGCATGCCCAGTTAACAGGTTCAAATATCACACCCTCTTCGGGGAAATTCAGTGCAATACTTAATCCAGTGGGCACCCAACCTGGTTCACAATCCCCTTTTGACTGAATTGAGACCGAGGTACTTTTCTTACCTTGGTGCTTATGGTAACACACAGTAAGCACTTAACAGTTCTGTCAGAATTATCAACACTGTCCCAGCATTCGCATTCAAAATGAGGAAAAGACTCAGGCAGAATTTCAAGGAAAACTAAGTTTACTAAAATTAAAAATTGTAAATAAAACACAAAACATAGAACATATAACTTTGAGTGTACAGTCATATAAATTAAATGGGCAGTTTAAACAAAACCACCTTATTATTGCATATTTAATCCTACCCTAGTTTCAAGTAATACATAGTGGTGGTTGCTTACCTACTTCAGTAGAAGTGCCCTTGAGAGTATGTACTCTCAGAAGTCCAGAGATAAAAAGCACAATCTTCCCTGAGCTTTGACAATATCAAGGAGGGGGAAAAAAGGGTCCACCCAGCTGGTGACGTCACAGCTCACAGAGATGCTGCCTGTGAGGTCACTCAAACCTGGATACTAAATTGTAGTCACAGGCATCTGCATGTTGCTAAATATCCCACAAAAAAATATATACTGTATATAAATATATATATAGAGAGAGAGAGAGAGAGAGAGAGAGAGAGAGAGAGATATGTATTTTGTTTTAATTAGTAAGCCTGCATTATGGCAGGTCAGAATTACCCCTTTGATTTTCAGGGACACTTCCTGATAGCTATTTCTCCTAGTGGTGAGAAATGTAACAGGTATCTGTCAGAAGTTGCTTTCTTCCTAATAGTTCCTAAAATGCAATACTTTATACAAGTGACTGGTTTTACAACCTGTTACAACCTGGTGTAAAGGAAGCTCTTAATTAGATTATCCACTGGGTCATGGAGAGTGTAATCTTTCCTTACCACACTTTTAAAATCCCAGCTCCCGTGGTGCTCTTCTGCCTGGCCTGCCATATTTCCCAAGCAGACATTCAAAGAAACATACATTTATATCACAAATATAATGCAAATAATAACAAGCAAATAGGTGAAGTGTCACAGTCCTCCATCCTAGACTGAATTATGGGGAATCTATTCTTAGGCATGGGATGAGTTTCCCAAATTCAGTTCACTGCTCTAACTGACGCGATAGGCCATCTGCATTTGCTGCCCCTACCGCATGAGTAACAATCATGTCATACCCCTGCAAGGGAAGGCTCCATCTTAAAAGTCTACTGTTTGTTTTACCCATTTATGCCAGCCAAACCAGGGGGTTGTGATTTGTTTGTATCTTGAAGTGCCACCCATAGAGGTATGGATCTAACTTCTTTAGTGCCCATACCATTGCAAGGCATTCTTTCTCCACTGCAGAATAAGTCTGCTCCCTGGGAAGTAACTCCTTACTGAGGTACACTATTGGGTGATATTTCCCTTGGTTAGAAGTCTGGCTAAGTACTGCCCCAATACCCACATCTGAGGCATCTGTCTGCAATTCAAAGAGCTTACTATAGTTTTGACTGGCAAATACAGGAGCACTGCACAGTGCCTCCTTTAGCCGTGTAAAAGCTTGTTCACAGGCAGGTTTCCAGTTAACCATTTTTGGCATTCTTCTCTTTAGCAGGCCAGATAGGGGAGCTCCAGGGCACTGTAGTTTGAAACACATTTTCTATAGTACCCTGCGGTCTGTAGAAAACTCTCAACCTGCTTCTGTGTTTCAGGTCTAGGCCATGCCTCGATTGCCTCAATTTTTGCTTGATTAGGATGGAGTTGTCCCCGGCCTACTACATACACGAGGTATGCCTCCTCAGCCATGGCCACCTGGCACTTTTCAGCTTTTACAGTGAGCCTGGCTCTCTGTATCCTACCCAGCACTTCCCTAAGGTGGGACAGGTGTTCCTTCCAGCTGGCACTGAAGATGGCAATATCATCCAGGTACGCTGTGGAGTAATCTTCAGTACAATGCAACACCTGGTTTACCAACCTTTGGAAGGTGACAGGGACGTTCTTCATTCTGAAAGGCATTACTTTAAACTCAAATAACCCTGTTGGAGTGATGAAGGCCAACCTCTCCCTAGCTTTGGCAGTTGACTTCACCTGCCAAAGCCCTTTCATCAGGTCAATAGTGGTAAGCTATGTCGCCCCACCCAACTTGTCCAGCAGTTCATCTGTCCATGGCATTGGGTGGGCATCTAACTTTGTGACTGCATTGCGTCCATGGTAGTTCACATAAAAGAAAGGAGAGTCATCTAGTTTGGGAACAAGGACTATGGGTGAAGCCCAGGTGCTGAGGGATTTCTGGATTTCCCCTAAATCCAGCATTTCCTCCACCTCCCTCCTAATGTCCTTCTGGACGGCCTCTGAAACCTGATATGCTGTCCACCGTATAGGCGACTGCATCCCCATAGTCCAGGCTTGGAACTAAACAATGGGGCAAAGTCTGCTAAAACCTCCATTACTTCCTGGATCTAGTCCGAGGTCAACTGGGGTGACATTTTAATTTCCTCCACAGAGGACTCCCACTTGTTTTCTTCTAGCAAGTCCTGAAGGGGGACTTCCTCGTCTGTCCCCTCCCCAAGACCACACACTGCAAATATCATGTCAGCCCTATTTGCATATGGCTTCATCAGGTTGACATGGTGCATTCTTTGGGTATGTCTCCTGTCAGGTAGTTCTATAATGCAATTTACATCATTCACCTGTCTGACTACTTTGTACGGTCCTGCCCACTTATTCTGCAGTTTATCTTTCTGGACTGGGATTAGGACTATGACTTCCTGACCCACAGTGTATATGTGAGCTCTGGCTCTGCAGTCATACCATACCCTTTGCTTTTTCTGGGCTGCTGCCAGGTCATTCTGGGCTGTTCCCATAAGCTCCTTTAGCTTTTCCCTAAACTCCAGGACATAATCCACTATGGGAGTTCCCTGGGTGGCATACTTGCCTTCCCAGTCCTCCTGGATCAAGTCTAGGGGTCCAAGCACCCTGTGTACATATAAGAGCTCGAAAGGGGAAAACCATGTCGACTCTTGGGGCACCTCCCTGTATGCGAACAACAGGTGGGGAAGGGTTTCTCCCAGTCCTTCCCATGCTGTTCAGCAAATACTTTGAGCATCAATTTAAGGGCACCATTAAATTTTTCCACACGCCCATTGGCTTGCGGGTTATAAGGTGTCATGTGTCTCTGTACCACCCCACACTTCTCCCACAAACATATCATCAGGTCCAACATGAAGGAACCTCCTCAATCAGTGATAACTTCCTGTGGGAACACAGCACAGGAGAAAATCCTTAGCACAGCATCTGCCTCTTTGTCTGTCCTTAGTGAGGATAGGGTGACTGCCTCTGGGTACTGGGTGGCATAATCCCCCACTGTTAGGATAAACCTCTTCCTGGAGGAGCTGGGGGTATTCAAAGTCCCCACAATATCCACTCCTACCCTCTGAAATGGCTCCTCCTCTATGGGCAATGGAATTAGGGTGACTTTGGTTGTGTTACCCACCTTTTCTATTTATTGGTACTGGTAAGAAGACCTGCAATGCTCCTTCACCTGCTTGGTGAAGTTGGGTCAATAAAAATTCTGGGCCAATCACTGCATAGTATGCGCAATTCCCCAGTACATAGAGAGTGGTTGAAAATATTGTTTATGGGGAGGGCTCCCAGAGTTGGCCTGGGGTTGTTCTTTTTTAAATAGTCAATCACCACAGTTGCTGAGAAGTAGTGGTGGGTGAAGTTGCAAAAATTCGCTCTGTGAAGCCATTTGCAAAGTAATGTGGAATCTGTGGAGTAACCTGCAATGCGAAGCAGAGTACTTCGGGTTATGATGAGGAACACAAAGTCCATTGAAACCAATGATTTTGCATTATTCCGTCTTCTCCAAACCACTTCTCCACCAATGTTAAGGTGAAGTACATTGAAATCAATGTACTTTGCATCACTTCGCCTTGTAAATGAGCTCCAAGGCAAATTCTGCAGTGATTCATGGGATTGCAGGTCACATGGGTTCTAGATTGTTATGCACGGCCTCAGTTCTGGCCTGGGTAGTGTGTGTGTGTGTGTGTGTGTGTGTGTGTGTGTGTGTGTGTGTGTGTGTGCAGTGGTAGCTGGAGACAGTTTGCTCTCAGAGCTCTGTGATTCAAAACCTCTAAAAGCTGTTAAAAATGGCTTTTTGAGTTATTTTTGTTTGCTCAAAATTTAGTACATCGATTGTAGGAAACCCTTCTGTGCATCGAGTGTTTATTGTTTGTGTGTGGAATTTTAATGTTAATTTAGAACAGTCAGTCTGTGTACTGTGAAGTGTGCTTTGGGGGAGCGGCGTATCTGTGGTGTACATAGATTAACTGGGAGAAAAATGCAGTCTTTCTGTTTTGATTATATTTTTCTTGTATAACTGTGTTAATGCACATACAGTAATATTTTCAGTAATTCTTGACATTTTTTTGTTGATTGCTGTGGTGCAGTAGTGTATAATTTCAGTTTGTTTAAAACATTTGATTGTATTACTAAAGGTTTTCAATTTGATACGCATTACTTGGTGTGTGTGTGTGTGTGTGTGTGTGTGTGTGTGTGTGTGAGTGTGTGTGATGAGTACCATTAAATCAGACACCTTTAATTGTGCCACAGAGTAATTGCAACAGTGTGAACCTGCTATCCACCGCACCTGCATGATTTTTTTTGTACTGCTTTGTGGTATCTTTACTGATAGTGGACTGTTACTGCCGTGCACTACTCCCTCCCAACGGGCAAAAGGTATTCTTTTCCAGATTTGGATTTCTGTAGGTGAGCACTGGTTAGGTGTTGTGCCTTTGCATCTGTACCTCTTCAGTGCACAGCTCAATCTTAATCTGTCTGTGCATTTGCATCTCTTTAGGGCCTAATCTCCATCTGTAACTTAAGTCACAGCTGTTTCTTTGGCTTCCCTTCAGAGTACTGGTGTGGTGTGGTGCATATCTCTCTTCATGAAAACTGTACTCATTAATATGTGTTGTTAAATCAGGGCCATCATCATGAGTCACTCATGATACCAATCACATTCTTCATCATCATCACGGTCACGAATGCAGTCACAATTCACGATTACGTCATGAATCGCAAAGTACGTTTTTTTTCTAGTTACTTGCATGTAAGCCTGTTTTGTAGTATTTCTCCAGGCTTCACCATGGTACTCATTAATATGAGTTTTCAAATTGGGGAGTTTTGTGATACAGGGCATCAGGGAAGTACAGCTGTAGGCATTCACATTCCCATACAGTTTCATATAACTGGTTATCTCACACCAGACACTCATCAACTCCAACTCCGAGAAAAATAAATTCACGTTTGACAGTCATGAATGCAGTCCTGATTCCCGATCACATCACGAATCACTAAATTATTTTTTTTACTAGTTACTTGCATGTAAGCCTGTTTTGTAGTATCTCTCCAGGTTTCACCACTGTACTCACTGATATGAGTTTTCAGATTGGGGAGTTTTGTGATACAGGTCATCATCATCAGGGAACTACAGCCATAGGCATTTGCGTTTCTGTACAGCATGTGAGTTACAATACTGTAAGCCATGTGATATGTGGGGGCCTGGGGGCTGCCAATATTGTTCTCACTCTGCCTCACTTCATGTTAAGGTGGAATGACAATGAGAAGTCACAATCACAATAACAATGTGAAGTGGGCATTTCATGCTGGCCACTCCATGTAGCGGAGTGACAATGCAAAGTTCCCACTTCACCGGCACTTTGCTGGTGGAATTTAAATTCACTGCATCTCTAATTATGGGCAACTTTGCATTTCTTGTTATGCTCTCATTTCACTTCGTCAGCACTGGGGAATTTTCTGGACACAAGACAGTAGCATTTTGGGAATGGACATTAATTCTGGTGACTGTGTCTGACCACTGCACACATGACTAAGTGTGCCATTAATTCTGGGAGACTTTGCATTTCTTGTTACACTCTCATTTTACTTCATCAGCACTGGTAAATTTTCTGGACACAAGACAACAGTAGCATTTTGGGGATACACATTAATTCTAGTGACTGTGTGTGGGGGGCTGCTAATATTGTTGTCACTCTGCCTTACTTCACATTAAGATGGAATGACAGCATGAAGTAATAATCACAAGGCGAAGTGGGCATTTCATGCTGGCCACTCCGCATAGCGGAGTGACAACGTGAAGTGCCCACTTTGAGGGCACTTCGCCAGCAGAATTTAAATTCACTGCATCTCTAGTGAGAAGTAGCAAAAACAAAATTTGGGAGTGGGAGTGAAGGGATTCCTGGGTTTGTGGGGGAATACAGTGGATTTCTCTGAGTCACCAAAAAAGAAAGTATACAATGGTGAGGAAAATTCTAAGAATCTGATTGGCTGCTGGCCCCTTCAGACAGCGATGTTATTAGACAATAACATCACTGTATCTAGGACAAGCACAAAGATGACCACAGAACTGAACAGGATATCCCTCCCTGCTGGACAATCCCAAAGCCTACACAACTCGCCTGTACTGTGCATCTCCAACCCTCCCCAATTTCTGCCTTATAGCAGGTCACACAGACATCACAACCTCCTCCCCAAATATAGTTTTATTTTTATAATACCAACCTCAGGAGAAATGTAAGTTCTTCCTAAAGCACCACTGCCTGTGACATTCCAGAATTTCAACTTGTACCTGCAACTGCAACTGCCACTCCTGCACTCCATGCAGTTCCACCCTTCACACAGCAAACTTCCTTCCTTCAGAGACACTTGCTCTCAGCTGCCCATTCAGCAAACATAATTTTAAACTTAAAAAATAAATTACATTTAAACTACAAATAAAGCCATCACATTTAGAAAAATGGCTTTTCCTTCTCCCATTCAGTAGTAAGTTCATGTCAGCACATGTGCAATTTAGAGTCACGCTGTAGAGTTGCTGAACATCTTGTCAGTTGCAAAAAGAAACAGACTCAATTGAAAAATTAAAAAATTAAAAAAAATGTCAAACACTTTCCCCTCCAAGCCCCGTTCACTAGTACATGGAACAGCAGAGTGGAGACTAAAGACACAGCACACAAAGGAAAAGAACAAAAAACTTAGAGAATTCAGCAGGTAAGACCACTGTGGCAGCAGCTTCATCTTGAGGTGGAAGAGATATTCTAGACTTTTTTTAAAAACATAAGCCTACACCCACAAAAATGAAAGAAAACATTGACAAAAATGTAATTTTCTCATTCTTTTTTTTTTAATTAACAAATGAGCCATTGTGTAATAGCAATGAGGTACTCCTGGGATATGGGTTATTGTGCAATAACATCACTTCTCAGGCATTGAACACACTCGGCCTGCGGCCACATGCTTCCACCACCCGAGGCATGATGTTATTACACAATAACGCACACTATCATGCCTTATTGCTTAAAAGAAGAGGTTGGCAGTGTTGTGCAGATCACTTATCAGGTTTTCCTCCTTGGTTAGGGTAATCTGTTCATCTTTTTTGCCCTTACTGATTAGGTTTTAAAGGGTTCTTCAGGTAAGGTTTGGGTTACCCAACTCAACCTACTGTTTATTTCGGATAGAGTTTATCTTACCTGCAAGGACTGCTGATTTACATTTATTATGGAGGACTTTATATTGTTGTAGGAGGTTAGGCAGTTAACATTTTCTAAATTTAGCCCTGGCCCTGTCTCTCTTCCTCATTAGATTTAGGAGTTCTGATGTAACCCAATCATTTTTTGGCCATGGATCCTAAGCTTTTTTAAAGGGATAAAGGAGCCACAGATGCTTAGGAAGGTCTTACAGAACGTATCAAGGGCATCATCGATATTCTCGATGCAGTAGGTGAAGGACCCATCAGCAGCACAGATGGCTTTTGAGAAGTCCTTGGTATCTAGCTGTTTCAGCTGTCTGGAAGAGATGAACTTAGACTCTTTAAATGGAGGTAAAGACCTGTGGCTTTGTTACTTGTTCTGCTCCCCCTACATGCACACATACCTAGTGGTTTCATGTGCCTATCCTTTTTAATTGCAGACTGCAAGCCACAGATTCCATTAAGCAGTTCAGTTCCATGCCCAGTCAGCTGCTCAGTGCAGAGACAGTTGAGGCAGTTTGTGCAGTGGTGTTTTTTGTGTCTCCAGTTTTCCCAAAGGTTTGGGTGTGTCTACATTTCTCCCTGTACAGTCAGCATATGCTTTTACTGGGAGAATGGTAAAATGGGAAAACACAATTTGTGTTTATTATGTGGAGCACCCACCATGGTGTGCTTTTCAAAAGCACACAACAACTATGTTCAGGCAGGGAGCAGGGATTGTAGTGATGAAAAGACCATGGCTTTGTATTCAGTTTTGAATCAAGTGATTAAAAAATGTCAGTAAGAGAAGCGTTTTCTGCACTAACGTTAGTTTAGCAATACTTCTTCAGCAGCATAACTAAGTGACCACCACTGATGCACAGCCAAGCAGGGGACAGTGAAGCAGCCGCTGAGCAGGGCACAGTGAAGCCAACGACACTGACAGCTATGATGTTGGAAATTGGATAGAAGTTAATGAATGGCATGAGGAGTTACTATAATTGTTCAGGTGGCAATAATAAAGCAGCTGGTAGCTGTTTGACATTATACAATGGCAAGAAAAATTCTAGCAACCTGATTGGCTGCTGACGCCTAGACACAGTGATTGTTATTACACAATAACAGTACTGTAGGGAAAAAAAGGAAATCCCCCACCACACACACTCTCAAAATAGGGTAGTAAGTGAAGTAGACACAAAGGTAGAGAAGTCAATAGGGAGCAGGACAGTAGTAAATCCAGAAAAAGGCAAAGGCAGTAAGGACAGGGATGGGCCTTAAAGGGGTAAGGCTATCAAGCAATGGAGGGCAAAGAGTACCAATGCCTGTAGTCTTGGTAGCAAGCTCCCTGAACTAGTGGCCTTGATGGAAGAGAGATGCCTGGATATCATGGCAGTCACAGAAACATGGTACACAGAGAACCATGACTGGGATGTTAACATACCAGGGCACACAATCTACGGGAGGGACAGGGAGTGTAAAAGAGGAGCAAGAGTAGCTCTCTACATAAGGGAAGGAATCAAAGCAAGAGAACTAAAGGGTAAACAGGGAGAGAAGGAGGCACTGTGGGTCACCCCGGAGACAGGAAATGGCACCACAATCTGCACGGGGTTGTTTACAGACCCCCATCTAAGGGGGAGGCAATGGACAAGGAAATGACAAAAGGAATCCTTAGAATGGCAGAAAAAGGAGAGATATGGTTGATTGGGGACCTGAATATGCCAGATGTTAACTGGAGCACCTTTACTGCAGCCACATCCAAGAGCAGGGTCATTCTTGATGCCTTACAGAGGGCATGCCTCAGACAGCTAATGTTAGAACCTACTCAGGAGGGAGCAATCTTAGACCTGGTACTCTCAAATGGGGAAGGAGAGAGGGTCTCAGATATAAAAATTGGTAGCCATCTGAGAACAAGTGATCACAAAACAGTGTGGTTCACAATAAACACAGCTGTAGAGTCAAGCAATACAAAAGCAAGAGTGTTGGACGTTAGGAGGGCTGACTTTGGCAAAATGGGAGAGAGCCTCAGAAAAGCACTAGCAAACAGGCAAGAAGGAGGCATGGAGAAACAATGGGAAAAATGAAAAGTGCCATCACAGAGGCAACAAGCCTTTGTGTAAAGCAAATCAACAAAACAAAGGAAAAGCCACTATAGTTCTCAAAAGAGGTGACAGGGAAGGTTAAGGAGAAAAGGACAGCATTCAGGAAATATAAGGAAACACAGAAGGATCAGAACAGAGAAATATATCAGTTAAAGCAGAAGGAGGCAGTGAAGGCAGTCAGAATAGCAAAGGCCCAAACTGAGAAAAAAATATCAAAGTCTGTAAAGAAGGGGGATAAACCCATTTGTAGGTACCTAAGGGAGCAAAGAAAGACCAAGGGAGGGATACTGAGGCTTAATAAAGGGAGGGAATGTGAGTGGAATGTGACAGTGAAAAAACAGTGATACCAAACGAATACTTCTGCTCAGTATTCACAAAAGAAAAGGAGGGGAGGTACCTAAACCAAACAAGAGAAACACTCTGGGGGGGGGGGTGATACCAGTCAATTCACAGAAGAAAGGGTTCTGAAAGAACTCTTAAAACTGAAGGTGGACAAAGCAATGGGGCCTGATGGGATTCACCGAAGCATTCTAAAGGAACTTAGAGTAGAACCAGTGACACCACTGACTACCCTCTGTAACAAATCATGGGAGGATGGGGTGGTACCCGAGTACTGGAGGAGGGCAGATGCGATTCCATTTCATAAAAGTGTGAGCAGAGCAGAGGCTGGAAACTACAGACCAGTTAGTTTGACCTCAGTGGTAGGGAAAATGATGGAATCACTTCTGAAGGAAAGAATTGCTGTGTACCTAGAGGCCAGTGGGGCACAGGACCCAAGGCAACATTGATTCACAGCGGGGAGGTCATGTAGATGAATCTAATAGATTTTCTTTGACTGGGTGACCAAAGTAATAGACCAGGGAGGGGCTGTGGACATGGTCTACCTAAACTTTAGCAAGGCATTTGACACAGTCCCACACAAAAAATTAATATATAAGTTAGCCAACCCTGGAGTGGGTCACAAGGTGGTAGCCAGGGTATAAAATTGGCTAGACAACAGGATGCAGAGGGTAATAGTAAATGGAGTCCACTCTGAAGAAAGGGGGGGTTACTATTGGGGTGCCACAAGGTTCAGTACTGGGACCAGTCCTTTTTAGTGTCTTTTTAAGTGACATTGCAGAGGGACTGAAAAGAAAAGTATGCCACTTTGCAGACGACACAAAGATCTGTAACAGGGTTGATGCACAAGGTGGGGTGGAAAGGATAAGAAGGGATTTGACAAGGTTGGAGGAATGGTCAAATGTATGGCAGCTTAGTTTCAATGCAAAGAAATACAAAGTAATGCACCTGAGGAACAAAAACCCAGGGGAAGAGTATACAATGGGGGGTGACATACAAATAACAACAAACATGGAAAGGGACCTGGGGGTATCATAGAAACATAGAATTTGATGGCAGATAAGGACCACTTGGCCCACCTAGTCTGCCCATTTTCCTACCTAACAGATAAGCTGCAGATCCTAGTTAACCAACAGCTTACTTCCTCCTACCCCCCACTAGGACTGCCTTATGTCTGGGTAGTTATATCCAATGACCTAAAGTGGGCAAGCAATGTGAGGAGGCAGTAAGGAAGGCAGGGGGGATGCTGGGTTGCATAGGGAGAGGAATCAAAAGTAGAAAACAGGAAGCTGTTATTCCTCTGTACAGACAGTTGGTGAGGCCCCATCTAGAGTACTATGTGCTGTTCTGGAGACCCCATCTCTGCAAGGACATAAACAGAATGGAAGCTGTCCAGAGGAGGGCAACTAAAATGGTGCAGGGTCTGCACCAGAAGACAGACAAAGAGAGACCAATGGAGCTTAATATGTATACCCTCAAGGAAAGGAGGGAGAGGGGGGACATGATAGAAACTGTCAAGTACTTCAAGGGAATCAACAAAGTCCAAGAGGGTAGTATTTTTCAGAAAAAGATATGTGCAAGAACAAGGAGGCACAATTTGAAGATGGGGGGGGATAGCTCAGCGGTAATGTGAGAAAGTATTTTTTTCAAGGAGAGGGCAGTGGATGCATGAAACAGCCTTCCTGAGGAGGTCGTGGAGTCAAAAACAGTGGGGAAATTCAAGACTGCATGGGACAGACATAAGGCAATTCTAGTGAGGGATATGAAGAAGTAGACTGTTGGTTAAATAGGATCTTCAGCTTATCCATTAGGTAGGGAAATGGGTAGACTAAGTGGGCCAAGCAGTCCTTATCTGCCATCAAATTCTATGTTTCTATGTTTCTGTATCTAGGAAAAGCACTAAGATGACTGCACTACATGTAAGCAATAATCCACAAGAGGGTATGGGCTACTGGGGATTAATCAACACTCTGGGTGTGTTGTGAGGCATGAGCTCGCAGGCCAAGTGTCTTCACAGCACCCAGAGTGTTAATTAATCCCCAGCAACCCCATGCCCTGGAGTGAGTTACTGCACTTATAACATGGGTTATGTTCAAAACATTGGAAAACCCACATAAAGGGGTTTTCCTCATCGTTAAACACCAAAAAAGGTACTGTATCCTGCCACCTTGTAAAATAGTCCCTAGCAAATAATGTATACTTCATTGATGTTATGCACATAAAAATTTCACACATACTTTACTTACATGATGTGTCAGTGGCTCAGTAGGTAGCACACTCGCCTCTGAGGCCGGGAGATCAGAGGGCTGTGGGTTCACTTCCCATGTCTGGCACTTGGGTTAATATCCCAGTACTGACACTGTAATGCAGCATGAGAGGGATGCTGCATTTCTGAGGTGCCATCTTTCCGATGAGACGTTAAACCAAGGTCCCATCTGCCTGGATTGGTGGTAGTTCAGGTGGATGTTAAAGATCCCATGGCACTTATCGAAAAGAGTAGGGAAATTTTTTATTATCATACCATCGAAACAAAAGTAATGTAAACCATATTACATCACACAAACAAAAATACAAATCAAAATAATAAACAAATCAAATAAGTATTACATTCATACATTCATCACATCAATATAAAAAGAACTATTTATCAACCCCCCCTCCCCCACTAAAAAAGTAGGGGAAGTTTTTATTATAATAACCTCAAATTTTATCAAACCAGTATTAAATTACACTAAAGATAATACAAACAAAATATCAATTAAACACAAAGTATGCTTTAGTAATTGAAACTTAACAAAACTAAGGTTAAAGAAAAAATAATCAGTATTAACTCATACTTCATTCTCATGTACTCCTTCCTCCATACTACATTAACTAATCTTCCCATTCCCCTTCTGCATAATCTCAACCCTGTTGTAACATTAAGTCACATCCCGCATCCTTAATTCATTTATATTTAATAAAATAAGTCAATCCTTTCCACCAATTGTTAACCTGCATGGTGGACACAAATCCAATATACATCAGATATACTCTCTTTAAGGCCCCGCTAACCAGACAACATACTATCTCAACGGGCATTTGTTTCTGATATAATACCCATTGCCATCGAGCCTGCCATAAATAATATATCAATGCACATCAAAAGATATGTAAAGTCCCGATATAATACTTTGTCTTTAAGTGAGCAAATTGACCCAAAACCAAAGTTGCCTCTCACCCCAACCCTCCCGTATACTGACAACCATATAATTTCCCACATATATGTTGGTAACCTAGAATTATTTAACCTCTGGAGCACCAGTTTAATTTCTTGTGATGGACAATTCTTGAAAGCAGGTTCACTTGGGTATAACTGCAACAATACCTTGTTATATAATATTCTCCCTGTACATTCCCTTACTAATTGCACCAATAGCTTCCATTTGAATAATTTTCTGACAATGGGTAAAAAAAGACTAGGAATAAATAAAGTGGGAACAGGTTTAGGGGGATCAATCAACCAAGCCGTAAAGTACCTATACAATATCGTATAAAGTAATTTCCCATCATTCGTAGGAGGCGATTCCCATCCGCCCTTTAAATTTGAATAAATAAATAATGTTGAAAAAAGAATAATCAGATCAACCATACCCAAACCCCCATTCTGTTTTGATAAATATGTGTACTGACGTTTGATGGGATTAAGCCTATTTCCCCACACCATCTGGAAAAACAAACTATATAATCTAGTTTCTAATTTAGTGGGGATCAGAAATATGTGAGCGATGTACAATAACATCGGCAAAATACATTTTTTGAGAACTACAACCCTCTTTAATTTGGGCAGTTTCCAATGTTTCCATATGTTGATTTTACTTTCAACAGAATGCAATCCTTTCTCCCAATTCAAATGAGGTAAATTCTGAGCCCCATAACACAAACCCAAAATCTTAATTGGTTCTGAAGAAATATGTAGACCCTGGAAAATTAAAGGCTCTGGAAGTTCTACACCTATAAATAATCATTTGCTTTTAGAGGGATTGAGCTGTGAATTGGAGATCCCGGAATATATCCCCATAAAGTCTAGAAATATTGTTATTTGATGATAGTGCATAAAAAATAAACACAAATCATCTGCATAAGCCTGAACTCTTACTTCCTGTAACAAAGGGGGGCCGTAATCCCATCCCATAATGAATTTTGTGATAAATACTGAATTAACACATCTATTGTATAGACATATAATAATGGGCTGAGTGGACAGCCCTGACGTGCCCCTGTTGGAATGTGAAACCATTCTCCTATTACAGTTTAAATCATAGGATGAGTGATATTATCTTCATACATCACTTTAATCCAATCTATAAACTGTCGCGGTACCCCATAGTGGTTTAACACCAAAAATAAAAATGGATGGTACACTCTGTCAAATGCTTTTTTTTGGTCAACAGACACAATACAGCCAGACAATTTATATGTATTAATATATTCGATCCAATCTCTAATAATCCTGTGTGCCTGAAATATAGTTTTCCCTTGTAAACCACAGAATTGATTGGGAGATAGAATATCAATTGCCACTTTTTTTAACCCGGTATTAAAAATACTTGTTAACAGCTTGTAATCCGAATTCAATAATGTAATTGGTCTCCAATTATCTAATGAGTATCTATCTCCAGATTTAAATAAAAAAATTAATAGACCCTCAGAAAACCACAGCGGGAATTCTGCCAACTCAAGAAAAAAATTATAAACTAATTCCAAACATGTTGCAAAAGATTCTGGAAAGGCTTTATACAATTCCATTGTCAACCCATCTACCCCAGGTGAGGTTCCAGATTTCAACTGCTTAATTGCTGTAATAATTTCTTTTTTAGAAATAGGTAAAACAATAGACCCCATATTACAAGGTTGCACAGGTCTATCCAATTGTGCCAAGAACTGTTCTATAATCGGAATACTAGGTGGTTTCTCAGGCTCATGGGCCATAAAAAACTGTTTAATCATTTGTTGTAATTTTTTTGGTGCTGTGAAAATACTACCTTCATCATCTTTAAGTGCATCAGTGGTAGTATTCACTTTATGTTTTTTAAAAGCTTCATAAGGGTCTCCAGCCGGACATTTTTTATCACCATATTTGAATAATGCTTGAAGAGTTTCTGCTCTATTATATTGCCACTCCTTGAGTTGTTGCTTAATTTGCATAATATACATAAAATTATCTACTTTTGAAGTATTTGCAAATGAAATTGAATCATACAGGTGTTGTCTTAACTTAAGATAGTGTAGAAACTTCTCATTGCCCCTTGTTTTTCCTATATTTTTTAAAAATTTACCAAAATCTTGTTTCGAATCTAACCACCATTCCCCTAAATTATCGTATAGAAAAGCCACAGACAATCTCGCCTTTAATAATACTTTAAATTTATCTCTGACCTTGGGACAATGTAATAATAATGCATTTAGTTTCCATCTGGCCCTCATCTGCAATGGCAACCTATAAGGCCCAATTTTACAGAGCAAGAGCAGATGACCCGAAAATGAAACTGGAACCGTAAAAAATTCAAATGACAAGGAATCTGATAAAAACATATAGTCTGTAATAGAAGTATATTGTTTTTTTTGATAAGTAAATTTTACCCATCCCTGTTGCCGACTACTAACATTAACAAGACCAGATGTTTTTATCAACTGTTCCAACGCATTGGAATCACAATACACCTTTTTTTCTTTTCTCCCCCAAATGTGTCCTCCCTAATTTTCTTTTTAAGCTCACAATTAAAGTCACCACATAAAAAAATATTATGTGAAGTGAATAAATATGGTTTTATTAAGTGAAAATGTGTTATCCGTTCTGTTTTGATTTGTGAACAATAGACGTTAATGAATCTACATGTCAAGGATTTCCAAACCCCATCTAGAATCATTAATCTACCTGGAACAATGTCCATTAACTTAATTAAAGAAAAATTAAATGAATTAAATAAAAACCCTATGCCATCAGCTGTTTCCTGGCCAAACGACCAGTAGGAAGGCCCCCAGCACCATTGTCTTTGAAAAAGCCTAGTTTGTTCTAGAGAATACATCCAGGTTTCTTGTAATAAACAAATATCCAAAGCTTGAAAGTGAATGTAATCATAAATTACCCTCCTTCTTTTGAAATTCAAAAGGAGGCTATGGACATTCATAGAACCAATGTTAAATGCCATTTAGGTAAAAAGAAAAAAACATTCATCCATCTTTTTTCTGCCTTTTTTTCTTTTTCCCCTTATATCCTTCATGTACCCGTAAGGGAGATGGAGAGCAATCCTGTATGGGTTGTGAATCTAAATCCTGACCATCCATTTCCGACTCACCCCAAGAAGTAGCTAAAACAGAAAAAGGATTATTTGATTCCAACTCAACTGGGCTAGACCCCATAGTAGATTTAGTGTTCCGGGACAACCTTCATACTGGAACCATAACCAAGGGTCTTGGCACTTCACTGCTTCCTATCTCTTCCTGTACAACAACCCCTCCTTGAATCTCCTCAGCATTCGACTGAAGCAGCTCCTCTTCAACCTTATTTTGTCCCATGTCTTTAACTATATGTCTATCCTGAGTTCCGTGGTCCAGTACCACCTCTTTAACTGGTGCAACAGAGGTTGTTACCTTATCTTGTGCTTCCTGTATCAATAATTCAGGACTACCAATGGATGCTTTATTCCTTGCCGCCCATTCACATTCTGCAAAAACGTGCCCGATCCCATCACATAAATCACACTTTGTGAAATTAGCACACTGAAAAACCCCATGTCCTACTTCTCCACAATTGTCACAACGGGGTTTATCACAAGAGCTTGACAAATGTGTTCTAGCCCCGAATCTATAACAAGCTCTAGGCTGGCCTGCGTAGAAGCACACACCTCTGTCTCTTCCCAGAAGAAAGGAATTAGGGATGTGCTCAATCTCTTTGTCTGTTTGCCTGAGTTTTACTTTGAATTTCCAACCCCCGGTCCAAAACTGCTCCGAATCAAGAATAGCCTTCGGGGGACTTAAAACTTCACATTTTTGACCTAGCCAGTATGAAATGTCATCCACATGGACACCTTCATTCCGAAACATCACAGTTACAAACTTAATTAAAGGTTTCGTCAAAGGAATAACAAAAAAAGGTGTCCATATGGGTGAGAACTTCACCTGGCTATATCTTTCCCAAAAAAGATCGAGTGCATATGCTGATTGAAAGCTAACATCGAAATTATCCTCACCTGATATGTTAAACAAAGCAAACACTTCCCTGGGTGAGAAGTGCACGAATCTTTTAATAACCATTTCCCCACATACACCCTATCTGGCCGAACTTCCATTCCTCCTTTATACCTGATGCGCACAGCATTCCTACGAAGAGCTGCCTCTTTTTTAGTTCTAGAAAATAACTCAGACATAAGAGGATTTTCCATATTTGGAGTTTATTCCCTGTTCACCCCTGGCTGTACCTCCTCTACCAAAGGGACAGAACTTGGTTCATCAAGGACAGAGTCCTGCTGTTCTGCCATTATCACATTTCCACCCCCCCTTCGGACCTAAGAACTGGTTAAAGCACATTTGGTTTCCACCCAGGCTCGTTCTGAGAAAAGTTAAGTTTAGGATCCCAGTCTGGTGTTGGGTGCCATGACCCTTTATTTAATGTCCAACCAGCCTCTTGTAATGCTTTCTCCGGTGACCAATTGTCTGCCATTGGGGCCTGCAACACAGAACTTTGCCCCATCATCAGCTTTACATGTTTTTTTACCTGTGCTGGCTCATTTGTTTGATTTTCTACAGGTACCTCTAGATTCCTTTTCACAAACAGCACCGCCACTCGCTTGTCTTTCCCATCGTCTCCGATTTTCTCCAGTACAGGTGCAGAGCATTTAGAAAACAAAAATTCTGAAACTCCTTCTTGCTGGTATGGGTCCGTTTGGTAAATACAGGGCTGTTCAGTAGCTCCAAGTTTATCCATTCCCCAAAAAATGAAACCTGCCGCTTTTGTGAGTGCAACCGGGAGCCCCAAGGACTCAGCATTACCTGATGCTTTCCGGTGCACATCCGGGTTACCTGCAGCTGCCTTGGAAACTGGCTCAATGCTTTCCTTCAGTATAGAACAAATTAAAGGTACAAAACCCTTTTGTTGTAGCTGTCCCTGCTCGTCGTTCGTCTGAATCTCTTCTATATTTGAATTATCCACCTCTCCATGACTTTCACCATTCAGTGTTACACATTCTTCGCTCACCATGATAACAACTACTGAACTGTCCGGTGTCTCTGAAACAAATTCAATGTTCCCATGTAGATCAACCGGTTTCTCCACTTCCAGTGCCGAAATCTCCTGTAAAACTCTATCTTGCTCCATTTGTAGAGCGCTGAGCTTCTCCTGTAGCGTTAGTTGAAGCAGTGTAATACTTTTAACAGTATCTGGATTAGTATGAACTCCTTCACCAGATGACTCCATTGCAGATGACCAAATCCCATTCTTGCTTTGCTCAGGAATTTGTGCAGACTGCACCCATTCTGGCCGTTCCAGCCGTTCTTTCATCTGAACTTCCATCTGCAAAATACTGTCTCCAACCTCCTCTGCTGCTTCCATCCTCTCCCAAGTCTGACTTCGACTGACCAGACTTGCTGTTGTCGCTAGCCCCTACTGCCAGCAATGCAGTAGGGGAATTTTACTGGTGTCCTGGTCAAATTTCCCTCATTCACTAAAAATACCACCAACAGCTTAATCTGGTTCAAGGTCAGTTGGCATTTCATCTGTATCCCCCCTCCCCCGGGTCGTGCCTAAAAATAGGTAGGATTTGTCTAGTGCACTTACCCAGTCAACAAAAGCTAAATAAATAAAAAATAAAATGATTTATGACATTTCATGTACATAATTTGCTGTGCCATCTTGCCCATAATGTTTGTTGTAGCTCCACCCAACAAAGACACATGCACACGACTGAAGAGAACACTACAGGATTTCTATTTCCATGTGATGTCTTGCACCCTCTGTCCAATGAAAAGTCACACATCAAGACAAAGCAAGGTAGAAGGTGGGGGACAGATGTGACAGCCAGCAGCGGGACACATGCAGTGACACATTACCTGCCATCTCTGTGTGTGTCTCTCGCTCTCTTCCTGCCTCAGAGATCCAGTACAGAAGCTGCTTGCTTTCTCTCTCAGCACTCTCTGTCACCACTGGACATGCTGGGGTGGGAGGGGCCTGGGGCATGGAGTGACAAAACAGAAAGGTACACAACAAAGTGCAAGGACTGTGTGTTGCAAGCAGGGGAGAGATGTGAGCCACAGCTGTGGGAAACATACTTTCACACTTGAGATGCGGTGGCTCAATCACAACTCTCTCTCTTTCTCTCTCTCTCTCTGACTGTGCAACAGCTGACACAAACCAAATTCTGTGCCTCTCTGTCTTGCTGTCTCTCTGTTTCACAGTGGCTGTACTGTAGTTAGTCACTTTCTCTCTGAGGTGTGTCTGTCAGTCACGGACTTCCCGGGCTGGAGGCGAGGGGGGTGCTCTGCCTGGGCCATGGATTCACCAATCTTCACAAGCTGCTCTCAATCAGTGAATCAAGATTTCCCATTCTGGCAATATGAGAGACTCACAGAGAGAAAGAGAGAGAGAGAGAGAGAGAGAGAGACACACACACACACAGACAGACAGTGTCGGAAATCTGCACTCCCTTTCCCGGTCTCGCTGTCTATCAGTATCTCTCTTGTTCTCTCAGCACCATGTCGAAAACTGTTTTGCAAGGAAGGGAGAGATGTGAGACTGAGCCATGGGCAACATACTTTCACACACAACATGCTGTGGCTCAATCTCAGCTCACCTTCTCTCCCTCACTGTGCAACAGCTGACAGAAAACAAGTCCTGTGCCTCTCTGTCTTGCTTTCTCTCTCAGGTGTGTCTGTCAGTCACAGACTTCCTGGGGTGGGAGTGGGGGACATTCTGCTACAAGCTGCTCACAATTGGTGAATCAAGATTTCCCATTCTGGCAATGTGAGAGACATTTTATTTATTTTTTATTTATTTAGTTTTTGTTGATCAGGCAAGTGCACTAGACAAATCCTGCCTATTTTCAGGCACAACCCAGGAGGGGGATACAGATGAATGCCAACTGACCTTGAACCAGATTAAGCTGTTGGTGGTATTTTTAGTGAATGAGGGAGAGAGACAGAGAGAGACAGAGCGAAAAGAGAGAGAGAGAGAGAGAGAGAGAGAGAGACACACACACACAGACACTGTTGGAAATCTGCGCTCCGTCTCCTGATCTCACCGTCTGTCAGCGTCTTCCTCATTTTCTGAGCACCCCGTGTCCCTGCCAGTACCTTGTGTAGCTGCCTCTGTTGGGGGGGGGGCACTTCAGTCCAGACAGCAAGCAGGAAGAGAGTTTCAGGGCTGCAGAACTACTATGGTGATATAACTGATCACAGCTCTATCTCTCTCTCACTCTCTCTCTGTCTCTGTCTCACCCCCTGTGGAGCAAACATCACTGTCTGTTGTGCCTGGAAAGGAGAACCAGACCTGGAGCACAACCAACTCACTCAGTCCTGTTTCCCCCTCATCTCAATGGCTGCCTTTCTTTCCTCTAAAGAGAAGGAGACCTGGTGCTGAATCTCCAGAGCTACTCTGTGGAACCATGAATTAATGCTAATTTAATCCTCGGGCACATAGAACCACTTCACAAATGGCATGGTTCCTTTTCCTCAGCCCACGTTATAAGAAACAATATCCCACCCTGCTCCAGTACCATGAAGCTGACACGAATCACCTATATATCCATAAGCCTCCCTCGATTCCTGGCTCCAGTCTTGTCAAAATGAAATCAGCAACCCCTCCTCAAATGTCATTTTATTTGTAGAAGTCCAGCTTCAAGCAAAACAACAACAAGTTCTTCCTGAAAGAGCACTACCTAAGTCTGTAAGTTTCTAAAAGTGGAGCTAAGCTTGTACCTGAACCTGCTTCTTCCTGCAGCGCTATCCTTCTCATAATGGACTTGAGGAATGCTCCTGTTCAGCCACCCATTCACTGGAACACCACATCAAATTAAAAAAAAAAAAAAAAAAATTTCAAGTAAAAATGAAGTGAACACTGGAAAAACAGCGAGCAAGACAGAGAGAAAGAGAGAGACAGAGACGGTTCTTTCCGCTTGGTGCTGAGATCCTGTCATCATGTGCACTCCAGAAAGTCCATCTGTAGAAGTCACGCTGCACAACTGGTGAACGGCTTGAGAGACACGGAAAAAAATGTACAGAATTTAAAATAAAACAAGGAAACTCAACACAGTCCTGTTCAAGCACAGCCGACAGCCGGTAAGGGCAGAGGGAAGGCTGATATGACACGGCAGGAAAAACAAGAGAAGTCTTGGGTGACTCTGCAGGCAAGGTCATTCTGGTATCAGTTCCACCTTGTGGTGGAAGAAATATTCTGGAATTTTTTTTTAAAGATACACCTATGCTTACAAAAATAAAAGAAAATATGGATACAAATTTATTTTTTTTCTTTGTTCTTTTTAAATTAACAAGTAGACCATTGTATAATAGCAAAACGGCACTCCAGGGATGTGTGTTATTGTGTAATATTGTCACTTCATAAGTGTTGAATGCACTCAGCCTGTCACCCCATTCTTCAACCAACCGAGGCATGATGTCATTCACAATAATACACACCCTGTTGTGCCCTGTTCCTTAATTGTTGGAAGTAAGGATTTTTTTTTCAAACCTGTAAGTATTAGCAAACTCCGTGGCAGACATGCCAAGTGTTTGCAATTTGGGAATTGCCTGTGGAGTATTTTTTCAACATTTAAAGTGGCTTTGTGTGTGCTGGGACTAGATCCATGATGTTGTGTTGGGATAACATCATGGGTCTAGTCTCAAACTGACCAATCAGAGCTCAGGGATTTTTATTTCCTTAGTATGATAAACTGTTACACTAATCTTTAAAGTTTACTTATCTACAACTCTCTCTTTTCTGTGGATTGCTCTATTCCAAATAAAATAGCTTTTTTGGTTTTTTATAAAACCTGCTATGCCTGACAATGGACTTTGTATAGCCTGAAAACTTGTGTTCTGAGAAGTTCTTGTTGGTCCACTAAAATGTATCAAATAACCCATTTTGTTCATCTAAATAATGGCAGAATTTTCAAAACATTTTTGTTATTCCTGTTTCATATAAATTGTACCTCACCAGGCCATGTTTGGAATGTGCTGTAATTCACAATATCTGCCACATATTATTGATTTGGGGCATGGTTAATAGTTGGTCCCTGCTAACTCAGCCAGTAAAATGATTCCTTTCTTTTTAAGTTTTTGTTTCTTGAACTATACCATGTATACTACATGGGCAAGCCTTTTTGATAATAAAACACAAATCATGTAACTGACCAACAGAATCCCATGTTTCTTCAACTAATGTTGAGCATTGTTAAATGAATCCTTCAGCTCCTCTGAGCCTGTATTCTTTGCTGTTCCAAATGGTGTGCTGCTAACTCAGCAGCATGTTAGGGAGTAACTTCTGTCCACACTAGCTTTACTTAATAGAAATTATAGTGCATACAGTAGAAAACAGTAAGGGTTCATTGATGAATAACATTACTATATACATGTTTGGTTTGAGATTTTAATATAGTACTTTGTTATTTCTGCATAAAATGTATTATTTACAACTGAAGCTGTATCCCAAAGCAAAAAGATGTAAAAGGATTTAAAATTAAAACAAAATATGTTCTAACCAGCTCCATGACATCACACTGTAAGGATACTGTTTGAGATGTCCCAGGCTGGAGACAAGAAGACCAAAGGTCAGCAGGGAGGGCAACAGAACATTTGCCAAATATCTTTGAACTTTGCTTCAGATATCAGATCAAATTTAATGTAACTGTTTCAGAGCAGATCTGAGATCAGTCAAATTCACAATGGGGCCGATAACATTGCAGCATGAAGGCATAATGGAATTTTACCAACTTATTTCTCACTGTCAATGAGCCTTGTGCATCAGCAGTGGTACATTCCTTACTACCCTAGCAAGGGGAACACACAGATGGCACTTCCTTTTTCCGCCCTTTATTTCTTTTTTTATGTAATTGTTTTTACATGGAAACTTAGAAACATAGAAAAAGACCTGATGATCCCAACCAGTCTGTCTGAAGATTCCCTACTTGGACACATTCTAGTCTTCATTCTTTATGCCAGTCACCCATTCTTCACCCTTTCCTCTCCCTCTACCTCTTGTCTGTAACTCCTTTCTATGTCTCCTACTTTCTATTTAATCTTAGTATTGTTCTTGCTTCTACAGCCTTGTCAGAAGGTTTGCTCCACTGATCCACCACCCTTTCAGTGAAGTAATAATTGATATTCACCTTTTTGATCCTTCCACCTCAAGCTTCAGCTCAAGAACCTGCTGGGTGCACTGTTTTCATAATTTGAAAAGACTTGCTGTGTCCACTCTGTGGAAGCCTTTCATGAACTTGAAAGTCTCTACCATGTTTCCAATGACATGTTTCTATTAATGAATACATGTTGAGAATTTTCATTTTCTCATCATCATCTGACCAGAGATCCCCTTCCAAGCCAACTGTTGCAATCTCTTTAATCTCCCTCTATCCTTTTTTAGGTGTGTGCCCCAGATCTAGACACAGTATTCCAGATATAATCTTACCAGTGATCTGTACAGAGGCAAAATTTTCTCATATCTCTCTGCCTATGCAACCCAGCATTATTGTACCACCCCTTCAAAGTATTCCCACCTGCTTTAGGTTATTGCTGATTACCACTTCCAGGTCATTCTCCTCCTCTGTGCATTCTACTGATATCACAGCACTATAGTACACTATTCTACAATGTCTCTCCCCTGTGTGCATTACCTTCCACTTTTTAGTATTATATTTGAACTACCAAATACTGGATCACTTCTCCAGTCTCTTCATATCTTGTCTCATAATGTTAATCCTTTCATTACTTGTGTCCCTCACCCCATTTTTCCTTACTTGTGTCCCTCCCATCAAGCTTCTTATCATTTGTGAACTGACTCACATTGCCCTGCAAATCCCCATCTGTGTTGTAGAAGTACATATTGAATAGACATGGTCCTGGGACTGACTCCTGCAGTACACTACTAGTCACCATCCTGTACTCAAAGAATTTGCCATTTAGGACTATCCTTTTGGTTTTACTTGGCAGTCACTGTTTGAATTCCATTCCCAGACTACTCACCTCTTAACCAGTCTCTAATGTGGCAAAGAGTTAAATGATAATTAATAAAACCAGGTATTGTACATCCACTGTCCACAGTCATTTAAGTTAGTCAAACCTGACCAGCCCCTAGTAAACCCATGCTGGTTCCCATCCATAAGCCTCTCTCTGCGACTGTCCCCTCTTTATTAATTGTCTCAGATGTCTCCCACTGATTGTGTCAGACAAATCAGTCTGTACGTTCCATGACTTTCTCTATTACATTCTTTGTTTAAGAAACCATAGTTGCCTCTCTCCAGTCTCAAGAAGTGCACTTGTTGCTACTGATACTCCAAAAAGGACTACTAGTGACTCCACCAGCATCTGCCTTCAGTAGTTTCTTTCAGCACTCTGGAGTGAATTACACCTGACCCTGGCAGTTTATTGGGATTTAGTTTTCCCAGTCATATTATTAGTTATTCCCATGTAGTACTACCCATTTCAAAGCAATCCCCTGTATTAGGGTGAGCAAATATAAACACTGGCAATAGTTCAATTTCAGTTCAGACCCTTGCTTTTGGTTCTGGTTCAGAACTTTGTCCAGTTTACTTTGGGTCTTTGGAATGGAGATCTAGCAGGCTAAAAATTTAGATAAGAGGCACCCCTCAACAACCTCCTCAGCCACTCGAGGCAATCCCAACCTCTTCCACTCTTCATCATTCCTAAAGTCGGTTTAAAACAAAACAAGGCATTACAATTTATGTTCCATTAAAGAAATATCTGGGCAGGATGGAAAGTGACTGCGGTGTAGAAGTGGGTGGTCATAGGACTAGCCCATGCCACCTGGGAAGGGCTAGAGTATTATTTTATGACTTATCTCTCCACAGGTTAAAGTGATCCAAAGTGGCCCAAATGTTTGATTGGTTAAATTGAAGATAAGTGTCAACATTTTGCACAGTCACAAAACACAAGTTTGTCATTGACTCATACTCACCTACTTCTACTGTCAGGAAGTGGATCTTCCTCCATGACACTAAATACTGAACAAAACTATTCCTTTAGTATATCTGCCTTCTCCCTGTTGTTCCCTGTACTCACCCCATTTTTTCTTATCTTTGATATGTTATCCCTTTTCTTTTCCTTTTTACTAATGTATCTAAAGAAGGAGTTGTCTTTCTCCATGGCCTATTTTGCTAGCTCAAGTCTGCCTTTGCCTCCCTGAGCTTTGTACTTATACCCAGTTTCTCCTTATTCAGAAACTCTCTCTTACTCGGTTTCTTATTGCAAGTCCTTAATGATCATTTTTCTAACTAATAGCCTGTTTAGCTATCTATCTAACCCTATGGGTTTAATATATTATTTTGACATTTTTTTATGGTCCTGACACAGACTTGAGTGGCCTCTGTAATAACCTTCTTTAAGCTGCCTACTTCCCCTCTACCCCTTTTAATCATAATGACATCCTTGAGTTTTGGCTGCATATTCTCCATCATTTTCCTGAAGTTTTCTTTCCTGATGTCTTTCATTGTTTTCAAAGGTAGTTGTATATTTGTATTGTATATTTGAAGTGTCTCAGAAATGCAGCAATTTGGTTGGTTGTCAGCATTCCGGGACCCTTGCATTAATTTCTGTCACATGTGTACAACCTGAAAATAACCAAAGTACCTGAATTCTTCCTGTCAGCATTCCACATTCAAGCACTGTTGAATGACTGAAATGATGCATTCTGATTCTGAACCAGCATTCTTAAACAGCTGTTAGATTAACTATTTTATTAAAAAATCTCCCTCTCAGTGAGGAAAACATTCAAAAGTAGAGCATTGTTTTTGCATTTTTTTATAATAACATAGATCATGCTGGATGGGCAACTATGCACAAGCACTGTATTCTGCTGCAGATGGGTTTTGAGTCCCTGTGACTTTGAGAGAGAAGTTCGAGAGGTTAATGGGAATCAGAACCCTGAGGTGGCAGAACACATTGCTTGGGCATAGAGTTGCCTATCCAGTATTTTGTATAGTGTATGCTGTCCTCAAAATCATTTAAATACAGTTTGAAGCACTTTTTTATTTTTTAAATACTCAAAGAAATTGTTCCCTGGTGGGTCTTATTCCCGGAGCTAGGGATGGTTGCTAGGATGAGCTGTGTGATTGCTAGCGATCAGACATCCCTGCATTAGTAGCGCAAACTTCTATTGGTTGTCGATCGTATGTGAGAGAGATTTTCAAGAAAAAAAATGGCAGCTATATTTCTCTCTAAGCGAGACAATGTTGACTGTGAGAAACCAACCTATTTCATAACTAATTTTAAATATCTTGTTGATCTGGCATTTTATTTTTAACATAAGAGAAGAGATCCAGTTGATCCTGCATTTCTTCCCATATCTGGTTGATCCTGCATCTGCGAGTGTCTGATCCTACAGTTGCCACATCCTTTTATCTGGTTCATCCTGCGGTTTCTGTTGCCACAGTAGTTTTTAAATGTGTGTGGCTCATGCAGTTTTCAAATCTACTGGAATGCTGTTCTAACACAGAAGGGCAGAACTGCATTCCATGACCTTTCACCTGTGGTACAACAGCATAACAGTAGAGATGGAAATTGCATTAGAACAGTGTTCCACCAGACACTATAATAAGGCACTCCCAAAAGTTAAACTAACAATCAGTCACCACCTACAAGTAATTTAATACTTGGCTATTCCTCATGGCACATTACATCCTTGGGGGATTGACAGACTGTTAATCTGACCTCACGTCTTGCCATACTGCTTAACTATTAGGTGTCTGTAAATCTGTATAATATTTGTAAAATAACTGCATTCCAAAGCACTGTTGTAAAAGACATTCATGTCTAGAGATGGGCACATTTTTTCTTCCACCAGCAGAATTCTGGCACATGCTGATTTTGCTTCCATGAAATTATGCAGAATTTATGTGAAAAGTTTGCACAATTTTGCCAAAATTGTGATTTTGGTTATTTTCATCTAATTTTAAAAGTATTTGTCCAGCTTGCACCATTTGGCACATTGTCTGCCCAGTGTTCATACTGAAGTGTACTAAGTTTCAGATTTATATCTTTAAAAATAACTGAGTTATAAGCCTCCAGACCTTTAGAAATTTTAAAATTACAGCTAACAACTACATGAACTAAAAGCGTTTGTGCAAATTGCACCACATTTGGTAGGCAACATTACCCTTGCCCATACATATATGTGCCAATTTTCAGATACTGTATCTAGATTTAAAGGAGACTGTGGTATAATGGTCTGAACTTACAGAAATTTTAAAATTACATTTTGCAATTACATAAACTGCTAAATTTTAAGCCCCTATAAGTTTAAAGCTAGAGAACAGAATATCCCCTATGTTGTTAGGCTTGTTGACCCTAAATATTGGGCTTCTAGGCAACCACCATGGTCCAGCATCGGAACGTTATGCTGCCATGCTGATGACCTGGGTTTGGAAGTGAGCCCCTGGAAGTCATGTCGGGAGGCGGGTCATTGCTAAACCTTACAATCTCTATTTTGCAGTTTCTATAAATCTTCCAAGAAAGTATGCATCTAAGGTTTCAATTATCTAGCTCCAAAGATGGCTAAGTTCTAAGCATTGAAATATTTTCAGAAATGTTCACATGAATATTAAATTGCCAGAATTTGAGCCTCTGTTACTTCCACACCCTTCATTCAAATGTCATAAAACTCTGAAAGCGTTTAGTGCCTTTCCAAGACAATACACAAGCCAACGTTCAGATGCCTAGATTTAACACAGACTGAGTTATGACCAATTAAAGAATTTTAGAAAATTAAAACAAAATTGCAAATTTGGAACTTGCAAATTTCACCCACTTCTATCCATGTCCATGGTACATCCAAATAAAATATAACTGCTGTGAAATAATAATGCATCTTAGCCAAGCTGGCAATCCAACCACATGTGATTTCAATTTTGTATAAAACACCCAGAGATTTGTTGGGGATAGAAGCTCATGTGAAATGTGTTTATTGGCAAAAAGAATTTCCTGAATTCTCACTTTTGCTTTAGACTATGGCCCTTTGGGAGTTCATTCATAGATATATGAGCATTCATAGATTATTCATAGATTGTTAATAGATATATTAACCTAGATAAGACAAGACTGATGCAATGCAAAATATTACACAATGCATATTAAACACCCTCACATCTATTGGCCCTTGGGTAACTAGATGCCCCAATGTGTGGGAAATATACTAATCAGCAGGAAACACTAAGACACTTTTTATGGAGTTTCCCTCATATACAGGGTTTATAGAATCAAATCAGGGCTCATTTAGACTCCCTTTTAGGACTTCAAGAGTGCTTCACCCCAGAATTTTGTCTCTTGGAGATAGGCAATAGGCAATTGTTGGGGCCCGAGAGATATCGCATGCCCCTAATTTCAGCAGCAGCAAAGCTGATTATCTTGAGACACTGGGCAGACATCCAGGCCCCCAGCTATAGGGAATGACATTTTGAAATGTTGATCATTTTAAGGATGGACAAATCAGTAGCCAGGGTATGACACAACTTCTCTGCATATAAGAAAAGGTAGGTGAAGCTGGAAATTCTTCTTCATATGACCTAGGAATGGAACAACTATGTATCTCATTTTTTCTTGTTGTCTCCTGAGGCTTAGATTGCTTTACTATTATAATTATTATTTGGTCAGTACTCTTGGTTTTTATTCTTTGAGTGTGTTATACACGGTTTAATTTTTGATGCTGTAACAGTCCACCGTCCTTGTTATGGGAGTAATGAATCTTCTCTTTGTTATGCCCTAGATATGATTTTAATACATTTTTATCAGTTATTTTGATGTCATCATTACATCCCCCTGTATTTTTCCATTGTAAATGGTGTAATTTTTCTTTTGCTTGTATTTCTTTGTACCTTGTGCTCTTTAACTCTTAATAAAAAAAGATATAATACAAGCACCAAATAGACAATGTGGAGTGACTGAATGTGGTATGTGTACTACTACATAATGGCTTGTCATTAAGGGACTAGATCTGCTGTGTAATATATAAGAACTGGGTGGCTTGATAAGAGACAAAGAGCCTTCAACTCATGGAGATCTGCTGGTGTCTCTGAAAAAAGGCACATGCAGATTAATGTTATTGCAATGCTAAAACATTGTCCATCAAAAATCTGACTTCTTGGTTTTAGTGGAGTTCTGTTTTCATTCATTTTTATAGCTGGGTGGAGTGAAGAATGAAGAGGTTCACTGACTTGCCCATACTCATACAGTGCAGCTATGGTGACATTTATGCTTTTGTCTCCTGGTTTCTGATCCTGTGCTCTAGCCACTAGAGAACATTGCCATTATGCATGATTAGTGGACCCTATGACCTAAAGGTATCCCAACCCTATGTGTCCCAATATACAGCAAGTAAGTTCTATATATGCACATCCTTGTGTGCAATGCACAAACAGCATACACCTGATCTACCCCATGCCCAAGGCCATGTGCAGTGGATTCCATGCAGCTATTTTTCCTGCTCAGACAGGAGATACGGAGTGGGCACACTTGTGCTATGGCCAGCAGAGCAAGGAATGCACAATGCCCTTGGTGCTCCACTAGGCCAGCGACATGTGGGTTTTCCATTATGCCAGTCAGAGTACTGCCATGATGGCTCTGCATCCCTCACAACTGGAGCTCAAACTCCCAGACAGTGCACTGCATTAGCCATGGCCCCAAACCCCCCATGCCACAGAAGGCCAGGGGTGACTGTTGGCAGCCGGGAACTGATCACTGAACAGCAACAATTATTTATTCATTTTATTTATCTAGTTAGTTTTTGTTGACTGGGTAAGTGCATTAGACAAATTCTGCCTATTTTCAGGCACAACCCAGGGGAGAGGGATAGAGATGTGTGCCAACTGACCTTGAAGCAGATTAAGCTGTTGGTGGTATTTTTAGTATATGGAGAAAAATTTGACCAGGGCACTGGGGAAATTCCTCTACTTGGTCAGCAAGGGGAACTCTTGGCTAATTCTCCAGGCTGGCCAATGTGGGGGACCTAGGAGGAAGAACAACTGCTGTTGAGGCAGAGGAGATAGCCTCCTCTTCTGCCCCCAAGTTGCTAGAGGCCAACCCTGCAAATGAAGTAAATGACTCTAATGTGGACCTGCCAGAAGAATATTTTGAAACTGACCTGGAGCTTACTGAGCATGAAGGAGAAGCTACAAAACACATACAGGTACAAGTCACTGGGAAAAATGTGACCGCTACAATTTCTGATGAAGTGCTTGATACGAAAACTGTCTCCGACTGAGGAAGAATGCAAAAAACAGAGAGAAGCATTCCAGCCTGAATTTTTGGCACTGCATACTGCTCCCCTGACAGCCCAGAACAATGACTCATGCTCAC
The DNA here is from genome assembly GCA_016271365.2 of Neoceratodus forsteri. Lineage (NCBI taxonomy): Eukaryota > Metazoa > Chordata > Ceratodontiformes > Ceratodontidae > Neoceratodus > Neoceratodus forsteri. The sequence continues at coordinate 21,249,259 of JADMNL010000035.1, read as the reverse complement.
CAGATATAGCTTAGCTATGATACAACTGCATCAAAAGTATCCCAACCCTATGTGTCCCAATACGCAGCACATAAGTTCTATATATGCACATCCTTGTGTGCAATGCACAAACGTTATACACCTGCTCCACCCCATGCCCAAGGCCATGTGCAGAGGTTCCCATGCAGCTATTTTGCCTGCTCAGACAGAGAGTCCAAACCCTGAACTCCCACCAGCTGGCAGCTTGTTGTGCCAAAAGCTGGAGGGAGAGACAAAGCAAAATAAAAATGCTGAGGGGAACAGTAAATGCTTGGGAGCTTCACACCAACCATGACCAAAACAAAATGCTCTCTTGTCAGCAAAATGCCCAATGGAAAAAGGAAATCTATCACAGGCACAGAGAGATGCTAATGCTGAAACTAACCTGGACATAACTACAGGTACAAATGAAATAGACACTGATGCAGCAAATGACACAGACACCTGGTCCCCGGCGTGAGCACTGGTAGGGACAGGCTGGAACCAATTGAGTAGCTGCCAGTGGATCCCTGTCCTGGAGGACTGTGAGGTTCAAAGATATCAGGAGGATATTAATAAAAGGCAAGTAGCTACCAATGAAATCTCTCACCAAATTGACATTATAGTTGAACAGCAACCAGAAGCTATTCCTTCTACATCTAAGGGCCCCAATGTAAGTGCATTAACTAAATCTGTACAGCAACATGTCTCAAACACAGAGACAGATGCAAAGGATCCTGTTTTGAGGGAACAGAGAATGGGCACCTCAGACAATGCACTTTCTGACTCTTATAGGTATGCCTTGCTAAACCCAATGTTCCATTTAGCAGATTTATTTCAAAACAAGGGTGAGCCAGCCCCGTGCAAAAATGCTGCTCGTTTAGTGTACAAGGGGGGCCTAGAAAACCCCCTTGACAGATTATATGTGACTAAGAATTTGTTGAAAAGTTCTATGAGATTTTTCTCCTCAGAGATATTTGCCTTAATTCACTTGGGGAATGGGAATTTTGATGTAAGTTTTAAAACAGTGTCTAGTCTAGATAGGTTTTGGATGTAGTATCAAAACTTGAAAAACACCCCCAGTTGGATCCCATGTATGCATTCCACTCACTAAGCCAGCTGCTACAATAATCACAGTGATGTTCTGCAATAAGGGAGTGAATGTGGAAGATATTTTGTTTTAGCTGAGGCAGAGGTGTGAGGTAGTGAACAGGCCATCCCCCATTCTAGATAGTGAACAAATCTGGAATGGGGGATGGAAAATTAAGATAAAGTTATACTCCATCATTAATTGCCCTGTTCACTTGCCGAGCACATTCTACCTAGGGAAGGACAGAGGTGTAATTTTCTATAACGGTCAGTCCAAATTGTGTTTTAAATGCAGGTCATGTATGCATCTAAGCTCAGCTTGTGACACCCCACAATGTAGCCATTGCCTTGATTATGGTCATACATCACCCAATTGTGTAAACCTATTCAAGTGCAATCTTTGCAAAAAAACTGGCCATGGTTACCATAAATGTCCCTGGGCCTCACATAATCGAGAGGACTGTCCTTCCCATGAAGGGTTAATAAACATAGCACAACAGATCCGAGCACAAAAAGCAGCCCACTCAGATGTTGCAGCAGCAATAGCACCTATTCTTTACTCTCCACAAGAAGAAATACCAGCCCCTAGTATACCAAACTCAGACCATATCCTCCAAGAACAGCCAGAAGAACCTTTGTGTACTGATTTTGAGGAAAATAATGGCAGTCAGGAGAAATGGTAATAGATATACCAATTGAGGGAGAAATGCCCCCTCCCAACTCCCTCCACCAAGCAAAGAACAGCCTTATAAGAAAGTTACAGCAAAAAAAAAGAAACAGGTTAGGGAACTCTCTAACAGAGAAAGGCAAAAGCAGCCTCAGGGATACAACAAAATCAAAGGGAGCCTGGAAGACAGGAAACAAAGTTGCCACTCTAGCCTCAGAGGATCAAGAAGATGACTCCGAGGGTAAGGACTCTGATTCATCTTCCCTTACCTCCAACACCACTGAGGTCACTTCAGACCTCGAGGGAGGAAGGGGAGAAAATTCTCTCTCTCAGCACACTAGATGTAGACGGGCTCTCAAACCCCCTTAGCATTCAGGTTAGGGTCAGACAGATTTTCCTTGCCTTCTACTAATATTTTGGTCTATGGACTCTCTTTCAATCACCACCCTAAATGTTAACAGTATAAAAAGCCACAAGAAAATATTAACATTTTTAAGTGTATTATGGGGGTTGAAATCAGATATAATATGTGTACAAGTTACAAGAATTAAAACACAAGCAGAAATTCAATCAGCTACCAAACTTTGGAACAGAGGGCCTTCTTTCTGGTCAATGGGGGAAGAAGCATATGATGGGGTAGGGATTTTATTTAGCAGTACAAATCTTAAAGTTTCCAGATTATTGGAAATTTCTTCAGGGAAAGCTCTATTGTTGGACATTACTCTGTTTACAGAAAGATTTAGAAAAATTAATACCTATGCTCCAAAAACCAAGGAACTTAAGAGTTTACTTATTCAAGCTTATCCAACCTTTTTTTATACACTTCCAGACTGTTGACTTGGGTAGGTGATTTTAAGTGTGGACTTGACAGAGCAGATGGGTTTAAAAACTGAAAAAATATTTTGTGATTCTAATGCACTGAAAGACATGATTTATGTGGCAGATTTAAGAGATTCTTATAGAGAATTCTATCCTATAGGGAGCAACACCTTTTTTAAAGGACTCCCGTCAACAAGAATTGATGTAAGTTTTTCTTCTAAAGTATTAAAACTCTCTGGTGTGATGTTGAAAGATGGGAATTCACAGACCACAGATCACTCACAATAGGCATACACTGGACACAATCTCCAAGATGCAAAAATAATTTGTGGAGGTTAACTAGAGCTTAATTGCTAGATGAAAACATTTAATCTGAATGGAAAAGGGAATGGCAGGCAAGACTATCTGTAGTAGAAATGTATGATAACATCAGTAGTTGATGGGAAGATACAAAATTGGCATGGAAGAATTTCTTCCAAACCAAAACAAGCATATCAGCAAATAGAGAATATTTGATTTATCTGCACCTTAGAGGGCAACTGCAAAAACTAATCTCTTTATCAGAGACTGAGAGACTGGATTATGGCACTCAGATTGGTATAATAAAAAAACAGATATTTTCTATAAAATATGACAGGGCCAGGTCACTAGAACAGGAAATGAGGTTTGGAACCAGTATAAAACAAGTATTTGTCAATGTCGAATGCTGTCTCGCTGGCATTGGCATTGATAGTGCAGAAGTTAAGGACGCATAATAAGAATGGCAGTGAAGTACTGAACTAAAGCCAACTACACTGTCAACCTGCAGAGACTGACAGGTGTTGGGGTGTGCCTTTGGGTCATCAGCTATAATGCTAATGTAATTCTACCTCACCCTATCCTGCAGACACTGACAAGTGTCGTGATGTGATTTGGGGTCATTGGGACTTATGCTTTCACTATTCCATAAGGAAATACACTGAGGTGGGCACAGTATAGGAGAATGGGATGAACTTCAGGGCCGAACACTCCAAGGCAGACCTCAATGCCTGTCACTGGCTGCAGGGTGGGGGGGGGTGGAATAGTGTGCTCATTACAGCCAATGATCCCAAGTCACACCTCTGATGCCTGTCAGTCTCTACAGGGTGGGGAGTTACAGTTGGAAACCCTAATGCCGTAGGTGTTTGTTGGTATTTTTCACTCCAAATTTTCAACATAGGCTTTATGTGACACCACCTCATGAAGAGCGGCACTATCAGTTTGTTATCTGAAAGGTAGTTTTGCACAGCAGCTATGCCATTTGGAGACATAGGGATGAAAACACATTTTGGGCAGGATGTGAAAAATGACAACTGTATTGTTCACCACAAGGAGGTGTAAAAAAATTGCAATGTTAAAAATCTGGAGTGAAAATATGAAAAATTGGTGAAGTCATGAGCATGCATACAGTAGAAACAGTGCCACACACGTCCATAATCCAGTTATTTTTGGATGATTTTTAACCACATTTTCAAAATAGGCATTTTGGGACCTCCCCTCATGAACAGTGAACTGTGATTTTGTTAAATTGTCCCAAAAGTTGATTTCCCACAGCAACCACACCACTGTGTGCCATAGGTGTGAAAACACATTTTGGGCAGGATGTGAAAAATGTTAGCTGTACTGTTCATAAGGAGGTGTGAAAAAATGCCAGTGCAGAAAATCTGGCATGAAAATATTGCACATTTTCGAAGTTACAAGGGTGTGTGGAAACTGCACAATGCACACTTGTAACACAGTTATTTTATGGACGTTCGTCACCAAATTTTCAACATAGGCATTTTAGGACCTCTGCTTATGAACAGTGCCACTGTCATTTCCTCCAACTATCCTGAAAACTGATTTTGCACACCGACTGTGCTATTGTGTGCTGGACATGCGAAAACACAGTTTGGCCAGGATATGTAAAATGACAGCTGTACTGTTCATAAGGAGGTGTGGTAAAATGGTAATTTTGAAAATCTGGAGTGAAAATATTACAGATTCACAAAGTTACGAGTGTGCATGGAAACTGCGCAATGCACACTCGTAAAACAGCCATTTTTTGGATCTTCTCCACCAAATTTGCAACATAGGCTTTTTGAGATCCCCCCTCATGAACAGTGGCACTGTCATTTCATTAATTGGTTCCAAAAGGTGATTCCATGCAGTGACCATGAAATCACCTTTCAGGACCTAATAATGCCATGACAGTGACTTGAATTCAAGAGGGGGGTCCCAATAACCCCATGTTGAAAATTTGGTGCCAAAATTTCCAAAACTGGCCGAGATATGCACCACAGATGAAAAAATCCTATTTATGCAATTATACAGCTTACCAGAATTTCTTCAGTTCATGGTCAGCTTTGAAGACTGCAGACGTGTTCCCGGTCTACTGAAGATCATCGCACCGAGCTCTGGAAGTAAGTATGGGATGAGGGTGGTGTAGGGAGGCAGGGAACGCAGAGGGTGGGAGCGAGGTGGGGGCTGGGAGACTGTGAGGGACCATTTTCTTCTTTCACGGGTTTAAAAAAGAAAAAAAAAGACATTGCGGGATGGTTTTTCTTTTTCAGGGGATTTGGCACTCTGGGGTGGGCTCCCAACATGCCACCAAAGTGTTTTTTTTGGGGGGGATGTTGTAGCCAACAGGGGATTGGGCACCCCTGTCAGCACATACTGAAGGGGGGAGCAAGAGCTGAGGGGGAATGGGCACTCCCCTCAGCACACAACAAAAGCAGAGGGGGACATTATGCCGACAGGGAGTGGGCTCCCCCATTGGCAAAATAAATGGGGTAGGGGCACCGAGGCCGATGGGTATTGGGCCCCCTGTTGGCAAAGAAAGACTGTTGAGAGGGTGCATGATGCCGAGGGGGATTGGGTACCCCCTTGGCATACATTGTAAATGGGAGGGGGGTCATTATATCAATGGGGAATGGGCTCCCCATTGGCAAAATGAAGTGCATCAGGGCACTCTGCAGGTGCTGTCACCAGGCACGTCAGAAGGGCATGTTATTGTGCTGCTACATGATTACAGAGGACATTTTCTTAGATCTGGTGGCCACCTGACATATGCCTGGTGTCAGCACCTGCAGCTGCCTTATTGGGGAATGAGGGATGCACCTTCTAATGCATGACCTGCATTATCCCACAGTGACCGCACCTCCAAATCTGCTACTAGTGCAATATGTTGGCTGGTGCTCATGCGCAAGCCAACATAACAGATTCTGGTCAGATCCACCATGGCTGCATAATGAAGTTAGTGAAATCATGTGGAATTGTTAAGGAGGTATGGAGAAACAACACAATGATTTGTAAGTAGTAAGATTTGTTTTAGTTTCTGTTCTAAGGAAGGCATACACGTTATTAGGAAAATACATGGAGGTGTACATTTTAATGGAAGGAATAGGAAGCACTGTAGGTTTACAAAAGAACCCCAGAGCAAATGCCACTGATGTATGTGTTATCCCAGATGATATTGGCTGGACAGCTAAATGTTAAAGAAAACACAATTGCACATACCCCAATAATGCAAAGCATTATGAGAAACCTATGCAAATCCCCATAATGGTACAGAAGATGGCAGTACATGAAAAAGTAATTGCTGGCATATGTTCAGCCTTGGGATTATTTACAAAGGTTTTTATTTTTTAAGAGAAACAGGGTTTTTGTCCATTAGGTGATGTAAGTTATATTTAAGCAATGTGTCGATGTCAGGAAGTCAGGTGTAATGATGATGGACTGTTACAGAAAATGTGATATTAACTTTCAGAGGGGGTCGCTTTTGATAAGGGTAAGGTAGTTATGCTTGTGATAATGGGAATATTAAGAAGGTCTGAGGTCTATGCAGAGGTGGAGTACAAATATGCACAGTTTCATGAGTATGTGCTCAGAGTGCAAGCAAATGTTATATGCAAGTTTGTTTCAGAAACAGGTAAAAATAGTGATACATGCAATTGATAGAAAGATAGATAATTACATAGATATGCAGGCCCTGTCCCCATGACACTTGAAAAAGCTGTAATGGATTAAAGCCGTTACAGTTTGTAAACGTTACAGTGTGTCCACATTGCCAGTGAACAGTGTGGATAATGGTTTGAAAACATTACAGCCTGTCCACGCTTGAGTGTGATAGTGTGTGTGGTCTCAACCCTGTAGTAGCAGTGCACATCCCATGATGCACTCGGTGATGATAACTGCATTTTGAGATGCCCTCCTACATGTCCTATGGAGTACTGTGTATATGGCACAGTCATATTATATAAATAACCATATTTCACTGTTATGAGACACACTTATGTTGTGGAGGTGACAGAGAGAGGTTTGGGGGAGGGGGAGATCTGTATGTTGGAATCGGGGGCTACATCAGTGAGAGGGAGGGAGGGAAAGGGAGAGGGGGGGAGACATGGCATCCATTCTGACAGTATTAGGGCACCTGGGCACAACAGATGTTCCTGTACTGCTGCTGTATGGCTGAAGACAGACCAACTACTACTGCCTTCAGTGTTCCCCCCTGCTCCACTGTACATAGTACCACACATCTATTGTCCACCACAGCAGTGCTCCACGATGCACTCAGGAGCTACTCTAATGTATGTGTTCACTACCGGCACTGCTCTGCAGGTAGTATTGCTGCCACATCACACATGGGCAGGCAGGGTACTCCCAACACTCAGCACAGTGAGAAGAGTAATTAAGGACAGTACACAGATACCATCAGGAGGTGGCCAATAGGGAGGCAAGTGTAGATAGAGAGGTAGGTTAGGTGGGAACATGAGGGTACACCCGGGGGCATTGCGCATACAGCTGTCAGGTTACTGTGGTATGGAGGCATTCCAGTATTGCAGCCTACACCCATGCTCCATACTGCTGTCTGCATATGTCCTGGTAGCCTCCGATCTCCCTGCATGCAGTGAAACAATGCTGTAATGCATGCAGGTATAGTGGGAGACTGGAGGCTACATGGTGGAGCATTTAGACACAGTTACAATTAAAAACTGATAAAGGTGTAAAGCTTTAAATAAGAGTGAAATAACCACGCTGGTATGCACACCACAAAGTGGTTCTCGGAAGGATACAGATTGGGGATGGCTCAATTAAAGGAGTAGTCCACTCAGAATTTGCAAAAACATGTTATGCAGATTGTTTTGATTTGTATGTAAAGTCCTAGTGTGTCCTTCCCTCTGTCTGCTATCAGGAGTTTTTCCCAAATCAGGCAGCTAGCTTTAGGGTAGTTTTATGACCCCTGGAGATCTCCATCAGAAGTAGGTTTATTGCCTTCTACCTCCTACAATGCACCCTGTCTCATGTGACAGTGACGTAGCCAGGCCCATAGATTTAGCATATGCAGTGCTTTTTAAAATCAGTTCACAACAGCAGAGCTTTGTAACTGTTCTTATCCAGTGAGCACAAATGGCAACAGTTAAAATTTAGCAGATGCCTGAGAGCTACCTAACTGGGGTTTCTGTAAGAAAACAGCTACTAAATAGCTCTAATTCACTATTTGCGTTTTTTGGGTGTGTCACGTCTAGCTTGCAGTAATATGTGTTTTCATTTTAAAATTTAATTTCATCAAACTACGCACAACAACAAAACGGACAGAAATTGCCCCAGATCTTCTCTGCTATAATCAGTAAAGACTATAGCAGTTTTCTTACAGAAAACTCACTCAGTTAGCTCTAAAGTATTTGCTAAACTGTAAATGTAGGTACCAGCATTCTTTTTTTTCTTCTTTTTTTTAAGCAGGAGAGACACACTAAAGCTTGTTTACAGGTGTGACCTGGGAGCACAGGGAAGTTAGGTGATTTGCTCAGGGACACACAGTACGCATGTGAAGGCTGTGGGATACAAACCCAGAACACCAGGTTTGTAGCTCTGAGCCTTAGACCACCGCTCTATACTGCCTCCTCTATTCTAATAGGTAGGACTGTCAGTTAGTGCTGACTTTGCTCTGTGACATGACTTTCAATTTTTGTTTTGGTTACAAATGTGAAGTATCTTTTTAATGAAATATAAAAAATATGTATGTGTGAGTTATTTAGGTTGGCAAATATTTGTTTTATGATTTGAAAAAGTGGGATACACTAAATGTGTAGTGCAATGAACCATTATAAAATGTGATCAGATGTGTAGCTGAAATAGTCACTGTCATCCATCCTGTTGTTTTCATGCTATACAACACACAGGAGAAAAAGTGACTTTGAAGTATTTTGCAGTTTCTAGGCTGCAGCTTCATACCATACACTTCATTTGTAAAAAAAAAAACATGTAAATCATGTCACAGAGCAATATCAGCATTAAATGTTAGTTCTGCCTAATAGAATGCTGGTACCTACATTTATAGTTTAGCAAATACTTGACATCTAACTGAGTGGGTTTGCTGTAAGAATACAGCCAGAGTCTTTAATTATAGCACTAATAATCTGGCCAATTTCTGTTTTTTTATGGTTGTGTATAGTTTGATGAAATTAAAAGTTTTGAAATTAAAACATTCCTGCAAGCTAGACCTGACACACATAGAAAACAACAATAGTGAATTAAAACTTAATTCAGTAGCAGTTTTCATACAGAAACCCCAGTTAGCTAGCTCTTAGGTATCTGCTAATAGGCTAATTTAGGAAAAACTCCTAATAGCAGACAGAGGGAAGGACACACTAGGACTTAACATACAAATCAAACCACTCTGCATAACATGTGTTTTTGCAAATTCTGAGTGGTCTACTCCTTTAAAACTGCAAGCTCAGTAAAAAATATACACTGTAGCCTCTTGCTGTACTGACATGCTTCAGCTAATGAAAAATACAGAGTATGGTGGTGGGGGCAGGGTTGTAGGACAGGTCTGAATAATGCCATATACCCACCAGGAGGGACTTTCCATCTCTTGGAATGTATTTGTGAAAATGTGTGACCAGGAGAGGAATGTAAACTACTAAATGTGTAGTGCAATGAACCTTTGTAAAATGGAATCAAACATGTAGCTGAAATAGTCACTGTCATCCTATTGTGTTCATGCTATACCACACATAGAAGAAAAGGTGACTAAAATATTTTGCAGTTTCTAGGCTGCAGATTCACACCATACATTTCATTTGTAAAAAAAAAAAAAGTGAAAACCATATCACAGAGCAAAATCAGCACTAAATGTTAGTTCTACCTAATAGAAAGCTGGTACCTACATTTATGGTTTAACAAATACCTGAAATCTAACAGAGTGGGTTTTCTGTAAGAAAACAGCTAGAGTCTTAACTAATTATAACACTAATGATCTGGCCAATTTCTGTGCTTTTGCAGTTATATTTAGTTTGATGAAATTAAAAGTTTTAAAAATTAAAACTTTCTTGCAAGCTAGACCTGACACACATAGAAAACAACAATAGTGAATCAGAGCTTAATTTAGTAGCAGTTTTCTTTCAGAAACCCCAGTTAGCTAGCTCTCAGGTATCTGCTAATAGGCTAATTTAGGAAAAACTCCTAATAGCAGACAGAGGGAAGGACACACTAGGACTTAAAATACAAATCAAAACACTCTACATAACATATGTTTTTGCAAATTCTGAGTAGACTAGTCTTTTAAAACTGCAAGCTCAATAAAAAATATACACTGCAACCTCTTGCTGTACTGACATACATCAGCTGATGCAAAATACAGAGTAAGGTGGTGGGGGCAGGGTTGGAGGACAGGTCTGAATAACACCATATACCCACCAGGAGGGATTTTCATCTCTTGGAATGTATTTGTGAAAATGTGTGACCAGGAGAGGAATGTAAGCTACTAAATGTGTAGTGCAATGAACCATTGTAAAATGGAATCAAATGTGCAGCTGAAATAGTCACTGTCATCCTTTTGTGTTCATGCCATACAACACGCAGGAGAAAAAGTGACTTTAAAGTATTTTGCAGTTTCTAGGCTGCAGCTTCATACCGTACACTTCATTTGCCAAAAAAAAAATGAAAATCATGTCACAGACCAAAATCCATACTAATTGCTAGTTCTACCTAATAGAAAGCTGGTAGCTACATTTATAGTTTAGCAAATGCTTGAAATCTAACTAAGTGGGTTTTCTGTAAGAAAACAGAGTCTTAACTAATTATAACGCTAATGATCTGGGCAATTTCTGTGCTTTTATGGTTGTGCATAGTTTGATGAAATAAAAAGTGTTAAAATTAAAACACTCCTGCAAGCTAGACCTGGCACACATAGAAAACAACAATAGTGGATTAGAACTTAATTGCATTGGAGTTTCTTACAGAAACCCCAGTTAGCTAACTCTCAGGTATCTGCTAATAGGCTAATTTAGGAAAAACTCCTAATAGCAGACAGAGGGAGAGACACACCAGGACTTAACATACAAATCAAAACATTCTGCATAGCATATGTTTTTGCAAATTCTGAGTGGACTGTGGACTACTCTTTTAAAACTACAAGCTCAGTAAAATAATATGCACTGCAGCTTCTTGCTATACTGACATGCTTCAGTTGATGCAAAATACAGAGTAAGGTGGTGGAGGCAGGGTTGGAGGACAGATCTGAATAACACTATATAACCACCAGGAGGGACTTTCCATCTCTTGGAATGTATTTGTGAAAATATGTGACCAGGAGGGGAATGTAAGCTGAGACAATGCTGTTAAAACAAGTGCTGTATAGGGATGCAGATTCAGGCTTTTCCTTCTGAACCTTAAGCTCTGATACCCCAGGCAGCTCTGATAGTCAATTATTCCAGCATGATAGATCCACCTCATGTCCCTCCCACATGAACCAAAAAAAGGTGGGGTGGATCTTTAGGAACTTCTTAGGAGGAGGTGGGGGTGGATGTTACTCTCCCCAAAAAACTAATGCTACCTCCCACTACTCAGGTTCCAGTTCTTGTACCTCCCACTTAAGAAAGAAAGAAAATAGTGCATTGCAACCATTGACTAACATGAAAGTGTATTTATTTGAGGGCGGAAAAAATTTCTTGGAGGAGGGTTAGGCGGAAGAGATTATATACACCTTCAGTCTGTTCCATGGACAGAAAACATGACATCACTCCTTTTGTACATGCAAAACGTCTGCAGGATCCGCCTACTGCAGCCATAAAAAGGATCAATGGATCCATTTAAAGAATATAAATATAGAGTGGAACATAGAGTTTTTACTAGCTTACTCTCAGAATCAGGGGAGATGATGACCACCCAGGAAGGAATTTTAGATGTAGTAGAGAAACACCTGAAACTGGCCTTTGGCATCCCTTCATTAACAAATCCTGAGAATTTTTCAAAACTAAATTTACCTCAACTATAGAGAGAGAGTATAAAGAAATTCTGATTGCACCTATTTCTTTAGAGGAAAAAAACAGCCATTATGTCACTAAAAAGTGATTCAGTGCCAGGCACAGATGGTATTAACACAGATCTATACAAGACATTTGAGGATGATATTGCACCAGCCCTTGAAATAATGTTTAATGCAATGCTGAATGAACATGGCTTGTCTAAATCTATGAATCAAGCCACCTTGATTTTACTTTACAAAAAAGGGGCTCGGGAGGATATAAGAAATTGGAAGCCATTCAGCCTTTTATCCAAAGATCCTAAGTAAAGTTTTCCTAAGGAGGCTTCTTCTGGTGAGCAACAAATTAATTAGCACATATCAAACCTATGCTATCCCAGGTAGATGCCAGCACGATTATCTGATTATGCTCAGAGAGATTTTTTATAAGGCATCTAGGAATGAAGTTCAGGGATACATAATAGGTATAGATCAGGAGAAGGCTGGTGGTGGGTGGAGTGGCCGAAATTCACTTTGTGAAGTGATTCACAGAGTAACGCAGAATCTGTGAAGTACCTGCAACGTGAAGCCGAGTACTTCTCATTATAATGGGGACCGTGATGTCCATTGAAAACAGTGACTTTGTATTATTCCACCTTCCCCAAACCACTTCACCAATTTTAAGGTGCAGTACATTGAAATCAATGTACTTCGCCTCACTTCACCTTGTTTTTGAGCTCCAAAGGTGAATTTTGCAGTGCTTCATGGGATTGCAGGTCACATGGGCTCTACATTGTTCTGCACAGCTTAAGCTCTGTGTAGTGGAAGATGGAGACAGTTTCTTCTCAGAGCTCTGTGATTTAAATCCTCTAAAAGCTGTCAAGAAAGCCTTTTTGAGCTTTTTTTTTTGCTCAAAATTTAGCACATTGATTGTAGGAAACCCTCCTGTGCTCATATCATTGAGTGTTTACTGTTTGTGTGTGGATTTTGAATGTTAATTTAGGACAGTCAATCTGTTTTCTGTGAAGTGTGCTTTGGGGGAAGGGCGTATCTGTGGTGTAGTAGATTAACTGGGAGAAAAAGGCAGTCTCTGTTTTGGTTATGTTTTTCTTGTATAACTGTGTTAATGTACACACAGTAATATTTTTAGTAATTCTTGACATGTTTTTGCTGATTGTTGTGGTGCAGTAGTGTATAATTTCAGTTTGTTTAAAACATTTGGTTATATTACTAAAGGTTTTCAGTTTGCTATGCATTACTTGTAGTGTGTGTGTGAGTGTGTGTGCAATGTGTACCATTAAATCAGACACCTTTTATTGTACCATGGAGAAATTGCAGCAGTGTGAACTTGCTGTCCACCTCACCTGCATGAGTTTTTTATACTGTTTTGTGGTATCTTTACTGGTAGTGGACTATTACTGTCATGTACTACACCCCCAACCCCAACTGGCAAAAGGTATTCTTTTCCAGATTTGGATTTGTGACTTGTAAGCACTGGTTAGGTGGTACTGTGCCTTTGCGTCTGCATCTCTTGAGTGCACAGCACAATCTTAATCTGTCTGTGCTTTTGCAGTACACCATTAACTCTGGGAGACTTTGCATTTCTTTTTACACTCTCACTTTATTTCATCAGCACTGAGAAATTTTCTGAACACAAGACAGTAGCATTTTGGGGATGCACATTAAGTCTGGTGACTGTGTGTGACCACTGTGCACATGACAGAGTGCACCATTAATTCTGGGAGACTTTTCATTTTTTGTTACCCTATCATTTCACTTCATCAGCACTGGGGAATTTTCGGGACACAAGACAGTAGCATTTTGGGGATGGATGCAAATTAATTCTGGTGACTGTGTGTGACCACTACACGCATGACTGAGTGTGTCATTAATTCTGGGGGACTTTGCATGTCTTGTTACACTCTCATTTCACTTTGTCAGCACAGGAGAATTTTCTGGACACAAGACAGTAGCATTTTGGGGATGCACATTAATTTGGGTGACTGTGTAAGTGAAGGGTAGCCAATATTGTTGCCACTTCACCTTAAAATGACAATGCAAAGTAATACTTTCAAGGCAAAGTGAGCCTTTTGCATTGGCCCCTCTACGTATTGGAGTGACAGTGCAAAGTGCTCACTTTGTGGACACTTTGTCGGTGAAATTTAAATTCACTGCATCTCTAGAGAAGGCTTTTGATTGGATATCTTATGCTTACTTATTCCAGGTTCACCAATCTTTTGGGATTCCAGAGGTCTTGGTTAAATAGGTTAAAATAATGTATGACAAAGCAGTTTTCTCACCATATATCAATGGGTGGATAGGGAAGGAAATGGAAATTAAAAGAGGAGTCAGGCAAGGGTCTCCTCTTAGTCCACTGTCAAATGTTTTTTGTATAGATATTCTAATAAGGAAAAATAGGCATAATTCCATACATGGATTTAAATTTAGTATAAACGACACTCCAATAATAACATTGGCTTACACAGATGATTTAATGCTGTGCACTGCCCCCTCCACTGATGCAGGGGCTAAACAGGAAGTATGTCACAACTTTGCTGAGTGTTCAGGGTCAAAAATCAATTACACTTAAAGTAAGTGTGCAGCTTTAGGAGACACTCGTATTCCAGCAGGAGGAACCTTTGCAGAGATATCAGTTTCAAAAGATACAATAACTATACTAGGGGTTAGATTTGGGGGACAGGATTGGGTAAAACAAAACTGGGATCTAGGACTTCAAAAAGCAAATAGGTTGGTCTCCACATAGAGAGGTCAACAAATTTCCAAAAAGAAAAGGGTAGTTGTGATTAAAACATTATTACTACAAGTATTTTTATATTTGAGTTATGTCTTACCACCCCCCCAAGCATTATTCGTATCCTTATATAGTGTGTTTTTTCAGGCCCTGTGGGGTAATAGACTAAACTCCATGTAAAGGGAAATTATATATAGATCAATACAAGAGAGGGGTAGGAATGGTGAATCCCATTGCTTTTTTGTTGGCGCTCTTGCGCAACCAACATCTTGTGAGTGGTGCAGCTTTGGAGGTGCGGTTGCTGTTGGACGAATGCAGGGCATGCACCAGTAGGTGAGTCCCTCATTCCCCAATCAGCCTGCATGCCAGCGCCACACCATGCATACATAATGTGATGAGCACATCTAAGAAAAGGTCTGCTGCAATCCAAGCAAAGCTCGTCAGATGCAGCTGACCTTCCCTGGACGTGCTTGCCGACATTGTGCATGTGGCGGCCGCCCAACTGCCGACTTTGGGGGTGCCCAATCCCCCTGCCGGCTTCCCTGTGTCCCATTGTATGTTTTTTTCTTATCTTAGTGAGCAGAATTTAGTTATCTCTCCACACTATACTCAAAGTAATGAAGCAGATATTTGTATCGGTGATTTACAATCACTGTGTGAGTTCTCTAGCTGAAAACAGAACCAGTGTTTAAAACGAAAAAAAAGCAATTTTTGCCAATGTGTTCCTGTCATTTATCAGAGATCCAAGTGATTTCCACGATGCATATTTACACTCCGCAGGAGCCAGCCACAGATATGTAGTGCTCTGCAAACATGCTAGGAAATGTTAAAAATCCCAGTAAGAAGTAGAGCAAAAGGATAGTAGCTCACGGTAGTATAGATCGTGGCGAGCAGCCACAGTGGGATTGCCGCTATTGAGTGTTGCCTCTGAACTGCAATTTTTTTTCTGTGAGTAATGGGGTGGGCAATAGTAGTTGATGTTAGGTATTGTAAATGGAGCTGAGATCTACAACTTGGACCAGGAAAGCATTGACTCTGCATCGTCGTGTGGTATGCCTGCTGTATAGATGAGGGAGTGACAGTAGGAGCACTGCATTTGGCAAGCAATGCTGGCATGATTGCAGGACATTGCAGCCACTGGAAGATTTGCAGATCTCCAGCTGTGTTTGGCTTTCCCCTCAGTCCCCCTCAATCGCTGCTCTAACAGTGTTAGCGGTACAGAAAGAGCCCATGGGTAGCATCAGCGACAATAGAGCACAGCGAAATGTAACAGCTGACACCTGGAGGAGCGTTGGAATGCAGAGAGTGATGCTGAGCCACATGTCTCATCACCCTCAGTGCTGGTTTTCCACCAGGGTGGTTGCTATACTAAGACGCATCACTGAAAAGGGCTTTTCTCCCTACTGTTGTGTCCCCCCAACCCCAATGTTTGGTGACTGTAACCTTGTAGCAAGTATGCCGAGTTAGACAATGCACCATAAGTATAATAATCACTGTCTCTGTCTGTGTATATCGCTTGTTGTATGGAACCCGCCATAGCAACACCAGGAGAAACAGAGACGGCCAAGTGTGAGACAGTGGCAGTTGCATATATAAAGGTGGGAAGGGGGTTATTCAGTTGGAGCCTGCAAACACAGTGCTACAGCATCATGTAGTATAGCACAGCACTTTGTGGACAGGAAGTAGGCTGTTACCCACAGTCAGTGAAAAACTTCCAAGTATTGCGATCACTTTGTGTCTCTGTTTACTGTCAGCAGCACTTCAGACAGGAGCAACACAATTAGTGCTGCATATTTACATAGATACATAGACAGTATCAGCAGATAAGGGCCTATGGCCCACCCATTCTGCCCATTTGAGCTTGTAAGTTCAGTTTGTTTTCTTAGAAGTCTGTTGCCCCTTTCCCCTGACCTCCAGAATTCCTTTATGTCTATCCCATGCATTCTTAAATCCCGTGATTGTTTCAGCCCCCACCACTTCCTCTGGCAGGGTGTTCCACTTGTCCACCACCCGTTCTGTGAAGAAATTCTTCTCATGTTTCCTCTGAATCATCCTCCGTCCAACTTCATCCCATGCCCTCTAGTCCTGGAACATCTTTTTCGCTTAAAAATAGTGTTTTCTGCACCTGTTCCTCCTGTAAGATACTTATATCTCTATCATATCCCTCTCTCCTCCTCTCCTCCAGGGAGTACATGTTCAGTTCCTTTAACCTGTCTTCATAGGACTTGTGATGCAATCCATGCACCATCTTTGTTGCCCTCCTCTGAACCTTCTCTACCCTGTCTATGTCCTTATGCAAGTATGGTCTCCAGAACTGTACACTGTACTCCAGGTGGGGCCTCACTAGTGTCTTGTATAGCGGAATTATGACCTCCCTTTTCCTGCTGATGATGCCCTGCTCATACATCCCAGCGTCCTATTTGCTTTACCTGCTGCCTTGTCACACTGTTTCTACCTTGAGGTCATCAGAGATGACAACCCCAAGATCCCTTTCCTGCTTGGTGCATGCTATATCCTCACCCCCAACTGATATATTGTGCCAGGGTTTTTGTGCCCCATATGCATTATCTTGCACTTCTTTGCATTGAATTTCAACTGCCAAACCCTGACCATTCTTCAAGTTTCTGTAGGTCGCTTCTCATTCTGTCTACACCATCTGGTGTGTCTACTCTGTTACAGAGCTTTGTATCATCAGCAAACAGTGAAATTCTGCCTTCTAGGTCCTGCGCAATGTCACTGATGAAGATGTTGAATAGGACCGGTCCCAGCACTGATCCTGTGGTACCCCACTGGTCACTCTTCCCTCTGTGGAGTGACAGCCATTTACCACCACCCTCTGTGTCCTGCCACCCAGCCAGTTACCTACCCACCACACTACTGTCCTGCCACACCCATACCCCAGTTTGTGTAATAGTCTTCTATGTGGCACAGTGTCAAAGGCCTTGTTGAAGTCCAGATAGGCCATGTCCACTGCCCTCCCCTGATCCACCTCCCTAGTCACCCAGTCAAAAAAATTAAATGAGGTTGGTCTGACATGACCTCCCCCTGGTGAAACCGTGCTGCCTTGGGTCCTGTAGTCCATTGACAACCAGATGTTCCACCAACTCTCCTTCAGTAGTGCTTCCATGATCTTCCCACTACCGAGGTGAGGCTGACTGGTCTGTAGTTCCCTGCTTCCTCTTTGTTCCCACTTTTGTATAAGGGGACTACATCTGCTGTCCTCCAGTCTTTGGGTACCTCCCCTGTTTCCAGTGATCGGCTAAACAGGATAGCCAGAGGTTCAGCCACCACCTCTCTTAGTTCTTTAAGGACCCTGGGTGCACCCCATCTGGCCCCACTGCTTTATCAACTCTTATTACTTCCAGTTCCTTCAGGACCCTTTCTCGTGTAAAGGGACTTGTGTCCATTTCTGCACCATTCTCACCCCTTGTACTCCCTTCAGACCCATTACCCTCCTCTTCCTCAGTAAAGACTGAGCAGAAATACCTGTTCAATATGTCAGCTTTACTGTTGTCATCCTCCACGCGGCCTCCATCCTCCCCCTTCAGTCTCACTATCCCTCCCTTTGTCTTTCTTTTTTCACTTATGTACCTGTAAAAGGTTTTGTCCCCTCTACCCACTGATTTTGCAATGTGTTCTTCTGTCTGAGCTTTGGCTTCCCTTACTGACCTCCCTGCCTCCCTTTGCTTCTCCTGGTACTTCTCCCTATCCCCTTCTGCCTGTGTCTTTTTGTATTGCCTGAATGCAATCTTTTTGGCTTTCGCTTTCTTTGCTACCTCTTTGGAAAACCATAATGGTCTCCTCTTCCTTTTCCTCTTGCTAACCTGCTTAATGCATAATTCTGTTGTTCTTGTAATCCCCATTTTAAATACTGCCCACTGTTCCTCAACCCCTGATTCCTGTCCCATTCCCCTTAATGCCTCTTTCAAGTATCTCCCCATTTTCCCAAAGTCTGCCCCCAAAATCCAGGGTACGTGTTTTGTGTGGTTTGGTTCTGCTCTTTCTGTGATTTCAAACCACAATGACTGGTGGTCACTGTTTCCCAGGTGCTCCCCCACTGTTACCCCCATCACACTGTCCCTGTTTGTGAGCACAAGGTCCAGTATTGCCTTCTGCCGAGTTGGTTCCATGACCAGTTGCTTGAGGAAGGCACCCTGAAGGGAGTCCAGGATAAATCTGCTCCTAGTTGATGCTGTTGCTGGGATGCTCCAGTCCACGTCTGGAATATTGAAGTCTCCAACCAGTACTACCTACCTCCTTGTCTGCCATCCTTTGGATGGCTAGCATCAGCTCCTATCTGTTTCTTCCTCCTGGGCTGGTGGTCTATAGACCACACCTGTGCAGATGGCTGTCCCCATTTTCCTTTCCAGCTTAACCCACAGTATCTCTCCCCATTTTGTTCCTCCTGGATCTCTGTGGCCCTTATGTCATTTTTCACATACAGTGCCACCTCCTCCTTCCTGCCTGCTCTGTCTCTTCTGAATATGTTGTAGCCAGGTATGGCCATCTCCCAGTCGTGGTTATCATTACACCAGGTTTCAGTGATGGCCACAATGTCCAGGTCTGACTGCACCATGACAGCCTCCAGATCTTCCATCTTATTGCTAAGGCTCCTGGCATTTGCACACATGGCTTTCCATGATTTGACCTCCCTAGACTGTTTCACTGTTCTACTCCAGCCGCTTCCTTGGTTGTCATTTATCCCTGGTTCTCCTTGCTGTCTGCCCCAGTTCCTGCCCTCACCGTGTAAAGGAGAGTCAAAGCCAGACAGACAGACAGATCAATTTAACACACGTTGAAGACCTGTTGCACAGTGGTACAGTTATGTGTGCAAGTTCTTCATAACGTGCTGCTAGAGCAAATCTCCCACGTTAGCAGTTTCTGGCGATGTACATTTTTTTTCTGCACCAGCATGGCATGACATGTTGCCAATTGACATACCTTTCTCTCGTTAACAGATTCAGTCATAGCTGCCAATGATATAACCTGTGCAAAGTTCAAAATGCTGTCAGCAACCTTATCTGTAAATATTTGTAAATATTTTGTGGTGTGTACTATTTTCACTGTGCAGCAGTAGTTGAGTACAGTAAGTACCACTCTCCAACAAACTCAGCATACTGCTTCACCATATGATTAAACTCACTGTGTAAGCAACTGTCAGCAGGTTCCCACACACACTTTTTGTGAATTCTACATATTGCCACATCTGTTGATTAAACTCACAGTTTAATCTGTGGTCAGCAGACTCACACACACAGTTTCTGTGAACTCGACATAGTGCTACACCCGTTGATTAAACTGACAGTTTAATTCACGGTCAACAGCTTCCCACACATAGACCACTATACACATTCATATAATTGGGGTTTACACCCTGTAACAATCACAGTGAAGGTAATACATTTTAATGCAGCAGAAGTACACACAGGACAGCGCAAGCTGAATTTCAGAGTGTTGTAGATGCATTGTAGTGAGGGACTACTTTCCAAGGTGGAAGGATAAGAATCCTTTTTATGTCTGCAGTGGGCGGATCCTGCAGACATTTTGCATCAGAAAAGGATCTATGTCATGTTTTCCGTCCGCACATTATTTCTTCCGCAGAGGGTCCAAGTACTACGCTGACTGTATAAGGCATAGTAGTTAAAGAGCCCTACTTTTTTTGCCACTTCATGTCTCCAGAGGTGCCCTCCCCCACAGAGTATGTTTAACCCACCCCAACTCCGCCCTACATGGAGTTTACTTCGGTTGTAAAGGATTTCAACAACAGCACTGGAGAACTCCACAAAAAGTTTATTCAGGACCAACTGCACTCCGAGTTTAGAGAACTTAAGGCACTGCTACATAAATGAAAAAAATCAGGTTTGAAAAACTCAGTAAGTATAAGGGGGATACAAATTAGTTCCATTCTGCAGTTTGATTGAAACTCCCAAGTCCCAAGTTAAAGCCCGTTTTTGGTGCAGCCAGGCGCAGGAGCGAATTCTGCAGGATTCCCTGCCAGTACCCAAAGAAGACACTGTCACTCTGTCCATCTGCAGCAGAATCCTTCTGCATAGCATGTCAGTCCCCCGTAAAGAATCATGTGCCCTTCACCCTTCCCTGTTTTTTTTCGAGTCCCATTCTGCAGTTTGATTGGAAACTCCTGAGTCCCAGGTTAAAGCCCGTTTTCAGTGCAGCCAGGTGCAGGAGCGAATTCTGCAGGATTCCCTGCCAGTACCCAAAGAAGACACTGTCACTCTGTCCATCTGCAGCAGAATCCCTCTGCATAGCATGTCAGCCCCCCCCGTAAAGAATCATGTGCCCTTCACCCTTCCAGATTTTTTTCCCCTCACCTTTTCCCGCATCACTTTCTGGCAGTTGGTGCAGATCACATACTGGTAGTTTGAGTCGGAGAGCTGCTCATCGCTCATATTGTTCCTGTGGACGCAGCAGGACTATGCTGGCTGGCTGTTGCTCCGTGACCCAGCTGACAGATACATGTCCCGGCCAAGCAAGATTCCCCTCTTCCAGTTTTCCATGCCAGCTGTTGTGGCAGTGGGGATCTCACCACTTAGCAGTTTGCATGGCTTCAGCAGCTTGCAACACCTGTCTCTGTCATGGACGGGCATGATAGATGGTGAGCTCACACACTGTACTCACTCTTTCTACACAGTCGCTACCTCTCCATCCAACCCAGTGGCTTAGATTACGGGGGGTAGGCTGCCCCCCCGGGCAAAGAGACCAGGACTTTTTCAATTTGCTAGCTTTTGTTTTTTTGGTTTTTTTCTTTATTGGCTCTTGCGTTGGACCTTGCTGGGAGACTGACTGAGCCGGGGGGGGGGGATCAAAGGACTGTATATTTTTTTTCAATTACCTTCCATCCAACTCTTGTTGCCCTGACTTCCAAATATCCCCATTTTGGATTGGCTGTAAGCATGCTGTAACCACAGCAACTTGCATTTTGTGGCCAATCAGAGAGCACAGAAGCCACAGTCTTGCACGTGCCGCCTGCATGGACGGGAAAACATTATGGTGCCATTTTTTGCCCAGTTGCCAGCCATTAAGAAGCCAGCACACTGCCACCACGTTTGTTGTCTGGTTGTGGGTTGGAGACAGTGGTTTGTCCACCGTGGGTTACTCGCTGTCTGCCCATCAGTTGGAGGATTTCTCCTATGTTGCCATCTCTCCAGTTCAATAAATCATTCCTCTCTCCCAGGTCACCGTTGAAAGGCCCATGGCCAACCCCAAACACATGCCGCTGTGGTGCTGCCAAGCCTGGAAAGGAACAATGAGAGCTGAGGAGGAGAGTCGTGTTGAGCAGCTGACTACTTGGGAGGGGAAGGTAGGACCAGAGCAAAAGGGGCTAACTGGCCAAGACAAGAGGTGAGCTGCAAGATTCGAGAGAACATCACACCATGACCTGCAATGAGCCTGCAGGGGTTCTGCCTAGAGTGCCTGACTGACTGAGTGAACTGAAGTTGAGGTGAGATCCTGAAGTTCTTAATTTTGTTTTTTCAAGTTAGCCCTGAGTTCGACTCCCAAGGCTGAAGAACTGAGAAAAACAAAATCTAAAGTCAATCAGTTTTGGCATTCAGGAGGAGTTGGGCAGAGCTGCTGCAGTAAAACCCAAGGGGGGGGTGCTCTCACTTGGCCTGGGTCACTGCATTCATTTTTGCATCTTTACAGCCAGTTGAATGACTGGGTCAGTCAAAGCCAGACTCAAAGCCATCATTACATTAGTCTTAACACAGAAACATAGATTTTGATGGCATATAAGGACCACTTGGTCCATCTAGTCTGCCCATTTCCCTACAAAATGGGTAAGCTGCAGCTGCAGATCCTAGTTAACCAATAGCCTACTTCCTCTGACCCCCCCACAACAATTGCCTTATGTCTGTGCCATGCATTCTTGAATTCCCCCACTGTTTTTTTGACTCCACAGCCTCCTCAGGAAGACTGTTCCTTGCATTCACAGCCCTCTCCATGAAAAATACTTCCTCACATTACCTCTGACTCTGAGCCATCCTCCCTCTATCTTCATATTATGCCCCCTTGTGCTTGCACATATCTTTCTGAAAAATGCTACCCTCTTGGATTTTGTTGATTCCCTTGAGGTACTTGAAAGTTTCTATCATGTCCACCCTGTCCCTCTTTTCCTTGAGGGTATACATATTAAGCTCCTTTAGTCTCTCTTCATATGTCTTCTGGTGTGGACCCTGCACCATTTTGTTTGTCCTCCTCTGGACAGCCTCCACCCTGTCTGTCTTTGCGGATATGGGGTCTCCAGAACTGCATGCAGTATTCCAGATGGTGTCTCACCAACTGTCTGTGCAGAGGGATAACAACTTCCAGTTTTCTGCTGGTGATGCCTCTCCCTATGCATCTCAGTACCCCCCCAGCCCTCCTTACTGCCTTCTCACATTGCTTGCCCACCTTAAGGTCATCTGATATAACTACCCCCAGGTCCCTTTCCATTTTTGTTGTCAGTATCTCCCCCCATTGTGTACTCTTTCCCTGGGTTTTTGTTTCCCCGGTGCATTATTTTGCACTTCTTTGCACTGAATCTAAGCCACCATACATTTGACCATTCCTCCAACCTTGTCAAGTCCCTTCTCATTCTTTCCACCCCACCTTGTGTATCAACCCTGTTGCAGATCTTTGTGTCATCTGCAAAGAGACATACTTTTCCTTCCAGTTCCTCTGCAATGTCAGTTATAAAGACATTAAAAAGGACCAGACCCAGTATTGAACTCTGTGGTACCCCACTAGTAACCCCCCTTTCTTCACTGTAGACTCCATTTACTATTACCTTCTGTGTCCTGTTGTCCAGACAATGTTTTATCCAGGCTACCACCCTGGGACCACTCTCAGGCTGGTTAATTTGTTTGTTAACTTTTTGTGTGGGACTGTGTCAGCAACACAGCTGCAGCCCAGAGGGTTTCGCAGCCAGCAGCAGGTCTGAACACATCTAGTAGCATTGGTCATGCACACTAAATGTATTCCTTATCAGGTCAAATCCTGCAGACGTTTTGGCTCTGACCAGAACTTGTTTATTATGTTAGCGTGCTAGCGCAGCCAACATATTGCGAGTAGTGCAGCTTTGGAGGCGCGGTCACTGTTGGGCAAATGCAAGGCACACACCAGTAGGTGTGTCCCTCATTCCCCAATAAGCCTGCATGCCGGCACCACACCATGCATACATAATGTGGCAAGCACATCTAAGAAAAAGTCTGCTGCAATCCGAGCAAAGCTCGTCACATACAGCAGACCTTCCCAGGACATGCTCGCTGACATTGTGTATGTGGCAGCCACCCAAATGCCAACTTCAGGGGTACCCAATCCCACTGCTGGCTTCCCATGCCCCAATGTATGTGCCGACAGGGGAGCCCACTCCCTGTCAGCATAAAGCACTCTCCCCCCCATTTGTTATATGCCGAGGTGGGTGCCCAATCCCCCTCGGCTCTCCCCCCTGCTTTCCTTATGTGCCAATGGGGGTGCCCAATCCAGGTCGGCATAAATTACCCCCTGTTGTGTTGTGTACCAAAGAGGGTGCCCAATCCCCCGTCGGCTGAGCAACCCCCCCAAACAGATAGGTGGCACACCTGGGAGCCCACCCCTGTGTGCCAAATACCCTGTTAAAAAAAAACTGTCCTGCAATGTTTTTTTTCTTTCACCCTGTAACACAAAAGCAGTCCCTCGTAGTCTCTCTACCCACTACCCGCACCCACCCACTGCACACCCTGCCTCCCCACACCCCCCACCCCATACTTACCTCTGGAGTCTGGCGTGATGATCTTCGGTGGACCAGGAACACGTCTGCACTCTTCAAATCTGACCACGAACTGAGGAAATGCTGGTAAGCTGTATAATGTAATAAATTTGTTTTTTTAAACTTTGATGCATATCTCAGGCATTTTTGGAATTTTTGCACCACATTTTCAACATGGGGTTTTTGGGACCCCCCTTATTAATTCTGTCACTGTTATGAAATTAATCAGTCCTGAAAGTTGATTTCGCAGTCACTATATGGAATCACCTTTCGCGGCCGATTAACGCAAGAACAGTGGCAGTGTTCATGAGATGGGCTCTCAAAAAGCCTATGTTGAAATCTGATGGAAGAAATCCAAACAATGGCTGTTTTACGAGCATGCATTGTGCAGTTGCTGCGCACACTCATAACTTCGCGAATTCACAATATTTTCATGCCAGATTTTCAACATTGTCATTTTTCTACACCTCCTTGTGAACAGTACAGCTGTCATTTTTCACATCCTGGCTGAAATGTGTTTCCGCACTTCTGGAGTACAATAGCGCGGTCGCTGTGGGAAATCGGTGTTCAGGGCAGATTATGAAAATGACAGTGACACTGTTCATGAGCAGAGGTAATAAAATGCCTATGTTGAAGATTTGGTGACGATACTCCATAACATGACTGTGTTACAAGCATGCATTGTGCAGTTTGCACGCACGCTCATAACATGCATTTGTAATATTTTCACTGTGAATTTTCACCATTGGCATTTTTCCACACTTCTTGATGAACAGTACAGCTGTCAGTTTACATATCCTGCCCGAAATGTGTTTTCGCACGTCTGGCGCAGAATAGCGTGGTAGCTGTGCGCAATCACTTTTTGGGACAGTTTGAGGAAATGACAGTCACACTGTACATGACCAGAGGTGCTAAAATGCCTATGCTGAAAATTTGGTCCCAAAAGTCCATAAAATGACTGTGTTACAAGCGTGCATTGCGCATTTCCCACGCACCCTTGTAAATTCGCAAATTTGCAATACTTACATGCCACATTTTCAACACTGCCCTTGTTTTACACCTCCTTATGAACAGTACAGCTGTCATTTTTCACATCCTGCCCAAAATGTCTTTCCACACTGCACTTCCAACGCCAAAGCCAGCGCAACAACATTCGGCATTGACAAATGCTTGTTTAATAGTATTTACCTTGTGTATTATTTAGGAGGAGCCTTAAAACCAGGGTACAAAATGTGGAAGCTGCATGTTTTAAGCTGGGTAGCCCCTAGTTTAGCAGCATGGTCCCAGGGGAGAACAAATGCACTTGGTAAAATCCCTGGCATACCTAGTTATGGCCTAGAGCAAATAAAAAATGCCATCAAATGGAGAATTACTTGTCCGCAGTTACAAACACAAGATAGGAAAAATATAGATTCTCATATTATTTTAACAGACAGGAAAGAAGACATTTTTTCTTCTGGATATCCACCAAATGTGGTAAATATGAACATTAACATGTTGTCATCTAGAAGGTTGCCAGAGTTAGTTTGGGACACCGTATGGCTAGGTCTATATGGGAAACTAAATGTGAGGAACAGCAATAAACATGAACAGCTTCAAGACAGATATTGTTTCAGAAACAAATGTATACAAGTATTGGAGACCCAAGAACACATGTTTGCTGAGTGCCCCTATGTGCACCCTTTTTGGCTATTTATAGCAAAGAAATGGGAAGAACCAATGTTTAGCTCGATAACTTATCATATGATGATGTAGTATGGGGCTACTAATGGAGGCTGGGGAAAATATCATTCAGAAACATTATATATAATATTAGCAGTAATTAGATATTATATATGGCAATCCAGATGTGTATGGGTGCCACAACAAGGCTAATTAATTACAGAAAAATGCTTAAGAACATTCAGATATATCCAGAAAGTATGGAGTTTTGATTGAAAAAAGTATATTCAGGAAAAGATCAAATTGTTATTGATTAATTGTGATCAGTGGACTAGTGGTGGGTGAAGTGGGTCCAATCCATTCCGCGAAGCATTTCGCAGAGCAAAGGTAGATTCGCAGAGTGCTCCGCAATGCGAAGCAGCGAAGCAGAGTACTTCGCGTTATAATGGGGAACGCGAAGTCCATTGGGGATGCTGGCTTCACATTACTCCACCTTCCCTGGCCACTAATCTTCCAATTTTAAGGTGAAGTGCATTGGTGGCAACTCACTTTGCCTCATTTCGCCTTGTTTTTGAGCTCCAAAGGGAATTTTGCAATGATTCATGGAATTTCAGGTCACATGGGCTCTATATTGATCTGCACATCCTCAGTTTGGGATAGTATGAATAGAAAGGAGTAGGAGACAGTGTGCTCTGATAGCTGTCTGTAATAGGAATCTTATAAAAGCTGTTCAAAAAGCATTTTTGCTTTTTTTTGGGGATCCAACTTTAGTTCATCGATTGTAGGAAACCCTCCTGTGCTCATATCATCGAGCATTTTTGTTTTGTGTGTGGATTTTGAATGTTAATTTACAACACTGAGTGTGTGTAGTGAAAGACAGTGAACATGTGCTGTGGGGGAGGGGCGTATCTGTGGTGTAGGTATGTTTAAATTGGAGAGTAGCAGTTTTTGTGGTGGTGGTAGTGAATGCAGTATGTCTAGTGCTACTGGTACATTGACTCTGGTTGGCAAATCTGGCAAAATAACATAATTTCTGGGTTTGTCATCATCACCTGTGCAACCGTCTTCATCAAATGTCCACACTCCACCTCCTGCCAAAGCTATTCATCACAGAGCACAACCATTTGTGACCAACACAACAACACACCACTTTTAATACGTTTAAGTCAGCCCACGTTACAGAGTGTTTTTTGCTCATAAGCTGAAGTACCCCCCCAATCATATAGTGTCACGTGAACTTAATACTGCTGTAGCGGAAATGCTGACAACTGGTTTTTTGCCCTTCTTCTTTGTAGAGAATTCTGGATTCCGGCTGTTTGCTGCACGTGCCTGTCCAAAATGGAAAGTCCCATCCAGGACATACTTTTCTACCTGTGCTGTCCCAGAGTTGTTCCGCACTGTGTCCGACTCAGTAAGACATGTCCTTCAACATTCCTCCCTTCCATTCATCCATTTAAGTATGGATATGTGGACAAGTGGCAAAACAGTGGGGAGTTCATATCTGTATATAACTGCACACTGGGTGCAGGTGCCGGGGCTTGTTTGTGATTTTGATAGTGTGAATAATCAGTGCAGTAAGGTGTATTGTCATGATAGCAATCTTCTTGGAATTCGCCAGCATGCAACAATTGCTATGCGCAATGTGACCTGTTCACACACTGGTGAGAACATGTTGGACATGGTACTGACTGAAATTGACAGAAGGCTAAACCCTCTGTCCCTGAGAGCTGGGTTCATAGCAAGTGACAATGGGTCAAATGTGGTAAAATTCATCACGAATGGTGTTTTTTTTTATATTCCATGCATGTCCCACTGTTTAAATCTTGTGGTTCAGGAGTTTCTGCAGCACTCTGATATAAAGGAAATGCTGACCATTGCACGACGTATCTGCTCTCACTTTTCAAGATCTGGAAAGGCCCCTGACCAACTGCGACAGTTGCAGATACAAAACAGACTGCCTCAGCACAGTTTGAAGCTGGAAGTTGTCACCCGATGAAACTCCATGTTATACATGGCAGAGAGGTTTTATGAACAATACATAGCCATCTCAGAATATCTTGTTATACACTGTAGCCGTGACAGTTCCGGGGCCTCCATGTCTATGACGACTGATCAGTGGCACCTCATGGACTCAGTAATAACAATTTTGCGGCTTTTTGAACATGCCACACAGGCAGTGAGTGGCGAGTCTGCCTCCATTAGCCAATCAATTCCACTGCTGCATGTGCTGAGGCAGACATTGGTGAATGTACAGCATAGCCTTGATGTTGCCGGAGACAGTGGTAGCAGTATGTTGCTGCAACACATGCTGACAGTATTCGACCATAATCATCACGTTGTGAGCATTCAGCATAGTAACAACTTTGCCATAGCAACAATGCTGGACCCACGATACAAACGTAGAATTGCATCAGTACTGGAGGGAGGGCCTGAACAGGTAAAAAATATCAGTGGTCAACTGGTGCGCTTGGTTCATGGGGCACAGAAGTCACGTGCCAAGGTCAGAAAACATCAGCAGCTTAATCCGGCTGAAGGTGTACCTAGAGGACCATCAAGCATATCCTGCAAGGGGATGGGGACTGTAGTTCCAGGTGGTCTGACATCCAAAGTGGGTGGCATCAACCCGCTTTGGGGGGCTTTGTCCCAAGTGGGTATTTGTGAAATTAATGAATCGGGAGAACAGGATGATGCATCAACAATTGGACTTAGTGCGGCACAGACAATGGTTGAGTCATATTTGTCTGAAAACAGGCATATGACAATAAGTGAAGATCTTCTTTTGTACTGGAGTGGAAAGGTCAGTGAATGGCCAGAGCTGACTGCAGGGGCACTGAAGTACCTCACACACCCACCATCCAGTGTAAGTGTTGAGAGAGTATTCAGCTCATCAGGTGCAATAGTCAGTGATCATCAGAAAATCCTATCTCCTGCAAATGTTAGTTTGCTAACATTCATTAAAATGAATGAGAGGCACATACCAGCACAGACTGCAACCTCGATATTCGTACCCCAGCCTAGTCATGGTGGTCTTGCTGATGTGGAAATGGAGCATCCTGGTTGCCTGAAATGGCCCACCACTGACGTAGATGGAGACACAATGGAGAAAGAATTTCCCATTGGTCAGACTTCAGACATCGATGACTGTGAGGGCAGTTTTCTGTATGAGGAGGATGATGATGTGGTTAATGTTGGCAGGTTTTAACTGCAGTATTTAAAAGGCGGTGTGCCCCCCGAACCACCACCACCGGGACTGATGTTATCCAAGTCTGCCACCATGAGTCTGTATGCCCCCCAGACCACCACCACCACCGGGACTGATGTTATCCAAGTCTGCCACCATGAGTCTGTCTCCCCCCTCATTGACCACCACCACCACTGGGATAGATGTTATACAAGTTTTCCACCATGAGTCTGTCTGCCCCCCATGGACCATCACCACCACCACCACCACCAGGACTGATGTTATCCAAGTCTGTCACCATGAGTCTGTATGTCCCCCATACCACCACCACCACTGGGACTGATGTTATCCAAGTCTGCCACCGTGCGTCTGTCTGCCCTCCATGGACCACCACCACCGGGACTGATGTTATCCTAGTCTGCCACCATGAGTCTGTTGCCCCCCATGGACCACCAACACCACCACCACTGGAACTGATGTTATCCAAGTCTGTCACCATGATTCTGTATGCCCCCTTGACCACCACCACCACCACCGAGACTGATGTTATCTAAGTCTCTCACCGTGAGTCTGTCTGCCCCCCATGGACCACCACCACTGGGACAGATTTAATCCAAGTCTGCCACCATGAGTCTGTCTCCCCCCTCAGAGTCTGTCTCCCCCCTCATTGACCACCATCACCACCAGGATTGATGTTATACAAGTCTTCCACCATGAGTCTGTATGCCCCCAGGACCACCACCACCACCGGGACTGATGTTATCCAAGTCTGCCACCATTAGTCTGTATGCCCCTGGACCACCACCACCGGGACTGATGTTATCCAAGTCTGGCACTATGACTCTGTATGCCCCCATGACCACCACCACCGTGACTGATGTTATCCAAGTGTACCACCATGAGTCTGTCTACCCCCCACGGACCACCACTACCGGGACTGATGTTATCCAAGTCTGCCACCATGAGTCTGTATGCCCCCTGGACCACCACCACCACTGGGACTGATGTTATCCAAGTCTGCCACCATGAGTCTGTATGCCCCCCAGACCACCACCACCACCGGGACTGATGTTATCCAAGTCTGCCACCATGAGTCTGTCTCCCCCCTCATTGACCACCACCACCACTGGGATAGATGTTATACAAGTCTTCCACCATGAGTCTGTCTGCCCCCCATGGACCACCACCACTGGGACAGATTTAATCCAAGTCTGCCACCATGAGTCTGTCTCCCTCCTCAGAGTCTGTCTCCCCCCTCATTGACCACCATCACCACCAGGATTGATGTTATACAAGTCTTCCACCATGAGTCTGTATGCCCCCAGGACCACTACCACCGGGACTGATGTTATCCAAGTCTGCCACCATTAGTCTGTATGCCCCCTGGACCACCACCACCGGGACTGATGTTATCCAAGTCTGGCACCATGACTCTGTATGCCCCCATGACCACCACCACCGTGACTGATGTTATCCAAGTGTACCACCATGAGTCTGTCTACCCCCCACGGACCACCACTACCGGGACTGATGTTATCCAAGTCTGCCACCATGAGTCTGTCTGCCCCCCATGGACCACCACCACCACCACTGGGACCGATGTTATCCAAGTCTGCCACCATGAGTCTGTATGCCCCCGGACCACCACCACCACTGGGACCGATGTTATCCAAGTCTGCCACCATGAGTCTGTATGCCCTCGGACCACCACCACCACTGGGACTGATGTTATTCAAGTCTGCCACCACGAGTCTGTCTGCCGCCCACGGACCACCACTACCAGCTTCTTAATATTTAAGCCATAAAGTGAGTATGTGCACTCATGTTTGTTATGCTGCCTCACTTCCTTTATTTGTTTGTTTTGTTTTGTGTAGCTTTTCAGAGCCGCAATGGCAAAACACATGCAGTACACTTCTTTTGTTTCTTTTACAGGGTAACAAAAAAAGGCTTCATTGCTAAAACTCATTGGGAATGATGCTGTAGCTGTACCGTACAGAGAGGAACCGACGTAATATCCATGTGAAATCCATTCTGGTAAGTATGAAGATTTTATTTCATCCGTTTCATTGTTTTGTAAAGACTGCAGCAAATATTGCACACAACTGGTTGTGTTAGTTGACAAGATATGTCTTTAAAATGTAACTTGACTTTAGGGATTGAGATTTGAGAACCAGGGAGGGACACATAGCAATGAAGTTGTAACTTGTAAGAAGTCATTCATTTCTTTTTTTAGGAAACTTCAAGAGGCTTTGTTATTCTGTCAAGGTGGCCTTATCCCAAAAAGTTCTTCAACATCAGGCATCCCCCTTCCCCAAGCTTGGGCGCACATGCAACACTCAGAAGTCATTTCATTCGATGACCATGACCATCATTAACAACCGGACTCCAGAAGGATGCTGATGAAATCTGTGAAGAAGTAACAAAATAAGAAACCATTACAGACAAACCTGCAAATATGATTTCCCCCACCCCCCAAAAAAAATTCTTACCTTTATTCACTTGAGAGTTATCCGTTTCCAATTTCAGCACAAAAAATTCTCATTGAGCACTAGAATGTGCACACCAACAGTTTCTGTGTGACCTGTGATGTGATGCAGAACAATACCATGAGTACATGTCCATGTGAACCCCCCTCCTCACCTACAAAATATACAACCATATATATATATATATATATATATATACAGTATCTACTCACCAAGGCTACTATTAGTGTACAGCCAAAGAACACCCTTCAATCCAGCTGAGATGATCACATTGCATTTGCTGGAATCATCTTGCAGAACACATTAGACCAGCAACACAATGCTCAGAGTCATCATTTTATACTGGGGTATGCACTGAAACATTCTCATTTCACTTCATTACCACTTGTCAATTTTCTGCACACAAGGAGGATGCATTTTGGGCCTGCAGAAAAAATCTGGGGACTTTGTGCCGCTTTTAGGTGCATTTCTGAGTGCGCAATTAATTCTGGGGAACTTTGTATGTGCTGAAACAGTCTCATTTAACTTTGTTACCACTTGTCAAATTTCTGCACACAAAGAGGATGCATTCCGGGCCTGCTGAAAAAATCTGGGGACTCTGTGCCACTTTTATGCACATGACTAAGTGAGCCATTGATTCTGGGGGGCTTTGTATGTACTGAAACAGTCTCATTTCACTTCGTTACCACTTGTTAATTGGGCCTACAGAAAAAATCTGGGGACTCTGTGCCACTTTTGTGTGTTCTGTGATTGTTGCTGTGAGCTCATGATGTCATACTGACATTTTGACAATTAAAGCAGCATTGCAAGAATGTCCTCACAGTTCTGAACTGTACTTTTTTATGCTACTTTACATTGCCCCAACCACCTCTACTAACCTCCGAGTCATGAGTGACCTGAATGATACGATTCTTCTCACAATTTATGTCTGCTTCACTTACTTCTACTTTTTTCAAGTTAGAAAAAAAAAATGAGCACATCTTCCAATATTGTTCGGACCAGCTTTGTATTTATTTGCAGCTGCTTTTCAATAACGATTGTTCCGTGGTGTCATAATACACTGACTGATGCATAACTGTTAATTAACAACAGAACTGATATATGACAACTACTTGATGTGATGAAGAAAAGCAGAGGAAAACAATGACAGAGACCTGGTCAGCACCAATTTAAAAGCAATGCTCCTTTCATTATTTCACACATGAAAAAAGGTAGTACAGCAGACTTAACTATTGCAAATTATCGTAATATTCCAGTCAGTCAGGGTGTAAGTAAAGGAAGTTGTAACATAGCATTAAAAAATAAAGGTCAGAGTTATCAACAAATTGTTGCACTGCTGCTTTACAGACATTCACCATATTACATAGTTATGGTGATTCACATAAACTAATATGTGGGGTCATTACTATCACTGGAATATTTCTTGCTCCACAGAGTGCAATATATTTCTGTGAAAACCACCCATAATTTCATTACAGTGAGTCACGTGACGGAGGAATTACCAATCAGAAAAGCCACCCACATTCTGCCACCCTTTCTCAGCAATGTTAGGACATGATGCCAGGGGGAGCGCAGGTGCATGCTCCACTATAGTGAATGTCCGGCAGCTATCCCAACCAATGTTTCCTTATGTTATAAGGTTCACTTTGTGATGAAATGTGGGATCTTTCCACTAACAAGGCTCTTCTTACTGGAAACATGGCCACATATTTCACCACAAACTGGCCATTATAACATAAAGAAACATTCGGAAACCTGCCGGACAATTGGATATTCACTGTAAGGAGCACGCACACTCGCTCTCCCTGCCATCATGTCCTAACGTTGCTGGGAAGAGAGGCAGAATGTGGGCAGATTTTCAGAACGAGAATTCCTCCGTCACGTGACTCACTGTAATAAATTTACGCCTGGTTTTCACAAAAATGTATTGCACTCTGTGGTGCAAGAAAGATTCCCTGAAGGGAAAATGTGTATGATTAAACAATAACAAAAACACAAAAAAACCCCACACAGTAGTGGGGTGGGGTCAGGGGTTGGGGTGGGCTGAAAACAATCCCCTGACTTACTATGGCTGTGGGATGCCATGGTGGTCCAGCAGCAGGTGCAGCATTGAAAGTACTTGCTGCTGCTGTGCTTCCACTCTGTTAACCTGCTGCTCCAAAGCACTGAAATGTGCATTGTTTTCCTCGAGCATTGCCCACAACAGGCTGAGGCCAGACTGCCAACAGGGACTATGGCGGGGTCCACTGCAGTGAGTAATCCAGGAAGTGGGGCTGGTGGTGGACAGGGTGGTGCTGGTGGCTGTGGTGGTGGTGGTGGAGCAGCTGATGTAGTAGCCCTCCTCCTCCTCCTGCTGTGGTGGTGACTGCTGAGAGGTACATCTCTCACCTCAGCAGCACCCTTGGCCACTGCCATGGAAGGGCCAGTAGGTGGACACCTGACCCCTTTCATGGCAGCCTGTCACTCTGCCCTGTGGTGATTCAGCATGTGGGTGCACTGGCCACCAGTCCCCAAATGTGTCCCAGGGGGCCCACGGCACACCAGCACACCACACACATGGCACTCCACCACTGTGATGTCTCCCCCCACACAATTAAAAAAATCCCACACTTGGGAGCTGCAGGGGGGACCAGACACAGTCTGCACATTAATGAGATGCATTGACTCTGTTGGCCCGGTGTTTTCCGTGATTGTATGGTGTTTCTTACTTGAGGGAGTCTTCCCGGATGCCTTGAAGGAGGCTCTGGTGAGACCCCTTTTAAAGAAACCTTCTATGGACCCAGAGATCATGGCAAATTTCCATCCTATCTCCAACCTCCCATTTTTGGGGAAAGTAGTGGAGAAGGTGGTAGCGCTTCAATTGGAAGAGCACCTCGTGACTCACGAGTTGTACGATCCCTTCCAGTCAGCTTTTCGGGTCAGACATAGCACAAAGACTGCACTTGTTCGGGTGCAGAATGATCTCCTCAGGGCTAGGGATCAGGGGGACAGGACAATTCTTGTTCTTCTCAATCTCTCTTCAGCATTTGACACTGTGGACCATTGTGTGTTGCTTGTCCACCTCAGGGAGCTGTGCAGACTCACCGGAACTGTCATCAACTGGTTTGAGTCCTTTCTTACTAACAGGAGGTAATGGGTTATGATGGGTAATTTCTCATCTACACCCAGTCTCCTTCCCTGTGGAGTCCCTCAGGGCTCGGTACTGGCCTCAATGTTGTTTGCAGTGTATATGCTGCCCCTGGTGGGGATCATTAGGAAGTATGGCTTGAGTTTTCATTGCTATACCGATGATACTCAGCTATACTTGTCCTTTGCCCTGGGAACACCCAATGCAGTGGATGTGCTAAATATCTGTCTGTCCGAGATAAATGACTGGATGGGCTCCAGCTGGCTGCGACTGAACCCTAATAAGATGGAGGTATTGGTAGTGGAGTCGAACAGAGTTCGTGATAGGATGGCCTCTGACTCAGCAACTGGACTTGTTCTTGGGGCTGTGTCATTGAAAGCCTCCTCCTGGGTGCTTAACCTTGGAGTGATTCTGGACAGGAATCTGACCATGGAGGCTTATGTATCTTCCGTGGTTCGTACCTGTTTTTTCCATCTCAGAAACATTGCCAGGATTAAGCCCCTTGTTCCGCCTCTGGACCTCCCTACCTTGATACATGCCTTAGTCACATCTAGGCTGGATTACTGTAATGTGCTCTATCTCTGGGTCACAGGGGGACTTCTCCATAGACTGTAGCTGGTGCAAAACGCAGCTGCCTGGTTATTGACCGGGCAGAAAAAATTCTGTCATATTACACCAGTATTGCGCGAATTGCACTGGCTGCCAGTCAGGTGGAGAGTCCTCTTTAAGGTGGGTCTTCTCACCTTTAAGGCCCTACATGGCCAGGGCCCTGGTTACCTGTCAGTTCTCCTGATACCTACTCCCTCTGTCTGCCCTCTTCGATCCTCCAGTAGTGGCCTCCTGACTGTTCCTAGAGCAAGACTGAAATCAGCCGGCGACAGAGCTTTTAGCGTCGCGGCTCCTGCTCTTTGGAACTCACTACCAGCTGTGGTCAGAGAGGCCCCCACTATAGATGTTTTTAAGGCCCATTTAAAGACACTACTATTTTCACAAGCATTTAATGTTTAGAATATGATTTTATAGCTTTGTGATTGTTTTATCTAATCTAATCTTATTTGAATGTTTTATATAATGTTTTAATGATTGTACAGCGCCCAGAGCCTCTGGGATTGGGCGTCTTTTAAATAAACTTGACTTGACTTGACTTGACATGTCGGGCACAAGTCCCACCACCACCTACAATTGCCGGGGCCACCTCATGTGGCTGTGGAGGTGGTGCTGCTGGAGCCCCAACAGTGCAGCAAGTGGTGGTGGTGGTAGTGGTGGAGAAGGTGGATGTGCAACAGCCACCGGTGGCACTGGTGCTGCTGCTGCTGCTGCTCCTGTTGCTTCCGCGTGGGAAGCAACACCTGCTAGGAGTCTGGAGTGGTCCAACATCACACAACCACCCCGCCCCCTACAGGTCTGCACTCCTCCCCTCCTAACGCGCCCATGGTCCAGCGACTCACCTTCTCCTACTCCAACTTGACCCTCCATCCTCCTGAGTCCACGGGATGGGATGACACACACACAGACAGTGGACACACACAATAAAACAAAAACAAAACTTATACAAAAAAATTCACTAACCAAAAAAACACTAAGACAATACAAACACTAAATAAAATAGCTTTTAAAAAAGCTGTTTGTTTGTTGGTTCTGGCAGTAAAAAGAAATGAAAGCCAAGCAAACTCCTCTTCTCTCCTCTCACAATTTTGCTTTCTCCCTCTACAAATGCAAAGGAGAAATTGAAACTGCTTCTCTGACTCACTTCCTTCCTGCCTGGCTAAAGCCTGTGACTTAGTACTGCAAGCCATGTGACATGCCTATTTTCTTCTCACTTCGCCTTACTTCACATTAAGGCATAATGAGAATACGAAGTGATAACAATAATGTGAAGTGAGCACTTTACAGGGTCCACTTCGCATTGTGCTCTGCGAACACGAAGTGCCCACTTCCCGTTCACTTCTTGGGCAGATTAATAATTCACTGCATCTCTACAGTGGACTAAACCACCATGAAGCAAGTGTCGTAAACATAAACTTATGTTGTGTCTGATGTAAATTTCGTTTTGTAATAATGTTATGATTTGATTGTTAATGTTTTGTCTGTAGTCCTTCTTCA
The DNA here is from genome assembly GCA_016271365.2 of Neoceratodus forsteri. Lineage (NCBI taxonomy): Eukaryota > Metazoa > Chordata > Ceratodontiformes > Ceratodontidae > Neoceratodus > Neoceratodus forsteri. The sequence continues at coordinate 21,212,387 of JADMNL010000035.1, read as the reverse complement.
ATAAAAATTCCCCTACTCTTTTTGAGAAGTGCCATGGGATCTATAACATCCACCTGAACTACCACCAGAAGAGGCAGCTGGGACCTCGGTTTAACATCTCATCCAAAAGACAGCATCTCAGGAATGCAGCATCCCCGGCATGCTGCACTATAGTGTCAGTATTGGGATTTAACCCAAGTGCCTGATCTGAGGATAGAACCTACAGCCTTTTAATCTTTCAGCCTCAGAGGTGAGTGTGTTACCTGCTGAGCCACTAACACTGATAATGTGGAGGATCATAGGGGACATTGCAGTCCGTACATGGGCTGCCATATACTATGATCCCCTGGTCTCACAGAACAGGGGATACACCTGCTGTCAGTCAAGGCTCCCAACTGAAAGCCCACTTGTGTTCCCTCTGGCAGATTCCACCCCTTGCACAGATCTACATGGCTATGCATTGTGCCAGCTGGGGCTCATACAGAGCTGGCTATGTGGTGCACAACAGCGCTCCCAAGTACAGGCCCCTACTTGCATGTGCCAGGCTTTTTAGGACAGTGGGTCCATTATGTTTACATTTTATAATAACTAAGAGGCTATGCCTGCAGTTCAAAGGGAGGGAATAACCAGCCACACACCATTTCCTGAGCTATTTAAGTCAAGTGCCTACAACCTCATTTAGAAACACTGTTTCTGTGCTGCAGCAAAAGACTCTGCTGGGGCTTTGCCCTCCCCCAAGTGTTTGTCTGCTGCCTTCCCTTTGTGGCCTTTGGCTTTCTGTTCAGTTTGTGCCTTTAGAGGCTTTCTAGGTCAGTATTTTGTTTGTGCTTTCTTCTTTCTCTCACTCAGCTAGTCCTGCTACTTTCCTGTCATTATGTACCTCCTGTGTTTCCTTCAGTTTTGCGCTTGGACACTTATTAATTTCTTCCATATCTCCTGCCTATCATTATGCTGTTTGGCTTTAGCCATTTCAGATTTTTCCATTCTGCTGTTCATAGCAGGCATCTTCCAAACCTATCAGTTCCACTGCATTATTCCTCAATTACTTTCTCCTGGCTTCCTAGCAAGGCAGCCACTCCCATTTCTGCTCTGTCATTTAGTTACTTTACACAGTCAGTCTGCTTCATGTGTTTACAACTTCCAGCCTTTTTACTGAGACTGAGTTTTACTTCTCATTTTGATCTTTGATGTACATTCAAATTTCATTACCTTTTCATTCATTGTATTTTCCATCGGTATCAGTCACTCCGTTTGACAGTCATTATTCAGTAAGAATCTTACCATCAGGGTTCACCCTGTGGGTAGAAAGCTCTTGCACCCCTTGAAATCTGCATTTTGAGGGTGAGTACCTTATCATGGGTGGGGATTCTTCACTGTAGGCCACTTGTCTCTAATGGTACGTCCCAGCAGTCTCACCACCAATGCTGTGGGGAAAGCTTTAGCCATGCAGACATTCAGTTGGTGGCACCTTATGGTACAGCATTTAAGACTCTGGCTGGCAGAGGGTGGTGCTCTAAGCCTGCAGTGGTTCTTTTAGTTGTGCTAACTCACAAAGAATACCAGCACACCAGAACTCATATGGTGCAGATGAAAAGTAAATATATTGCTAAAAATACATACCCCAGCAGTAGCACTGCCTACCCAACAACTTATAATGCTAAACTTGCTCATTATAAAGGCATGATAAAGTGCAAGTTTGGCATGAATCAGTGGTGGGTAGGAGGTGCTACAACTGCTGGGGTATGTGTTTTTAGCAATAAATGTATTTTTATCTTCACCATATGAGTTCTGGTGTGCTGGTATTCTTTGTGAGTTACCACAAGTAAAAGAACCACTGCAGGCTTACAGCACCACCCTCTGGCAGCCAGAGTGGTGTGCTGGAATTCTTGGTTAGTTAGCCCACTTTTTCATTTGTTTATGAGCATTTTTTCACTGTGGCTCCTGATGGTGTATCCATTGCTACCATTCTGAGTTTTTTTGTTTCTTTTAGTTGTGCATCTCATGTCAGCAGCACCTCTAAAAGCTTTTCTGCTTGTGTCTGCCTAAGGTCCACCTGGTCTCATTCTGTACCCCCTTCCTTTAGTTTCCATTCAAGGTTAGGGCTCCTCACAGTCTTGAGGCTGGGTGATAGCTTTTTAGAAGTCATTACTCCTCTCATTCCATGCTTTAGGGTTGAGCCACCTTCATTTTGAACTGTTTTTAGTTGCAGAGGTGAACTTGTGTCATACCACAGCGTTATATCGCTGCAAGGATAGTGAGAGAGTTATCCCTTCAAAAACCTCCCCTGCATTTTGAATTCCAAATTAGCATGCTAAGCTGTTACAATAATAACTTCACATGCCAGGAGAAATGGCAGCCAAGGCCATGGATCACCAGAGATTTCCTCAACAGGGCTTTTTTCTTCCGAGTGCTGAAGGCCATAATGTAATATATGAAGTTAAGTATAGAGTTTATCATAGTAGGCTTTCTGGTGTGTGTGGGGTTGGATGGTGGCTCTCTTATCTTTCAATCCTGCCATTCCTGTCTGCTGTCAGTCACTGGTGGTTGTCAGTCATTACTCCAAGCAGTCCCTGTCTGCTATCAGTCATCACCAGCTGCTGTCAGTCAGTACTTCCTCTGTACTTTTCAGCTCTTTTCTAAGATACCTTTAGCCTTAATTAATTATGTTCCCATTGCACCTACAGCAGTGTAACCCTCCTCAATAGAGTTCCTTTGCCTTCATGGTACTGACAGGGTGGTAGTTCCTCACAGGGCAGAGAGTGTGAATGGCCAGTGTGGCCACGTGTAACAATCTATGATCACATTCATTCAACTACCTTCAGACGATCAACAATGTTGCACAAGCAAAACACCTTACTTAAGTTCTATACACCTACTGAAATAAGAGGCTATGCCTACAGTTCAATGAGTGAGAGCTGCCAGCAACACCCCTTTCCAGAGCTATTTAATCTAGATGCCTCCAGCCTCATTTCAAAAGCACTGTTTCTTTGCCCTGCCATCCTCCCTTCCTTCTCCAGTGGTGCACCTCTCTCCTTTGGGCTCCTTCCTAAGGTAACTTTAGCCTAAAGGAATTATGTTCCCACAGCACCTTTATGGGTGGAGCCATCCCAAAATGGTGGTAGTTCCTCATGAGACAGAGTGTGTATGGTCAAAGTATCCAAATGTAACGGTCATACAACACATTCATTCAACTATCTTCAGACTATCAACAATGTTGCACAAGCATACAGTAACTCCTCACTTAAGTTGTGTACGCCCTCTGAACCATGATATAATTGCTGGCAACACAATTTATCAGTCAGATTACAAGTACTCTAAAATGCTCTAATAACCCGAAATCCAGTTATTACAGCATTTTCAAAACATTTTGCTTTCAGTAGTGTGTCATCTGCTGTTGCTCACTATGAGCGCGCCACCTCACTGGCTCTTCAGCTGTGTGGGGGTGGGCCGAACACTTAAAAAACATGGTGGCTTTTTCTCTCTCCCAAGGACTCGCACTGAAGACATTCCGTCTTCTTTGAGGCAACTCATATTTTTGCTGTTTGTCTGCTTGATCCTGCATTTACAACTGAAAAAAAAAGGAAAAAGGTATCTGGTTGATCCTGCTCTTTCAACATTTTGGCTGGTGGTGCTTTGGTAGACAGTGAGTCAGCTCAGGAATGGACTTCATTAACTGCTGTCTACCAGTTGCACTTCTGTGCTGGCTCTGCAGAACTTCTTTAAAAAAAAATATAAAAGAACACAAAAAAAAAGTCTCTACAAAGAGACAGACAGAGAGAGCAAGAGTGTGTGTGTGTGTGTGTGTGTGTGTGTGTGTGTGTGTTGTGTGTGTTTCCCTCTCTTCACAGAAATACTTTTAAAAGTGTTCACAGAAAAAAAACTCCCTGCACTAGTAATTATAAAAAATAAAGAATAGGGAAGTCCGTGTTTATGGATATTTTTACACCAACCCTTTGTGTGATGCCTTCATAAACCTCTCAAGCTTTGTTCTCAAGGTTTATGGGTCATCACACACCTCGGGGGTGTAAAAAAAATCCATAACACACACTCACTTATCCGTTATTCTCTATGCCATTATTTTTATTTTGCTATATAACTAAAAAACATCAAACAATTAATAATTAGAAAGCACAGCAGTGGCAACAGGTGTTCTGTTGGTGTGGTTCTTGCTTGCCAGTTAGTTAAGCAGGGCTGAGAATAGACAAGTGCCATTTCAAAATATTGCGGTTAATGTACATCATCTATCTAATTCTAATAAAGCTATAGCAGAGGGCATAATGAACTAAACCTACAGATTGTGCAATGTATATTTTGTTTATGTAGTTTCTTCTGATCTGTGTATGTAAGAATAATAAAGTAAAGGACATACTTTAAAGCCATCCCATGTTCTTATGAGTTGGTAGAGTTTTTCTCCTGGGCAAGAAGTGTTCACTAGCTGGCGATGACCATGGATTGTGAAGTTGCTGACAATTTTGGACCCCCTCACAGCACACTTCAGGAAGTTGTCTTTCACCAGTTCCAGAGCAAATGATTCTGGAAGCTCTGAGGTGTAGTCACCAATGAAGCTGACTCCATATCCTTTTGAGTTGTAGCCCCCAGTGTGTGCTCCCTGAAGAAACCACCCACGTCCTTCATAAAGGTACCCATCCGATCCAACAACAAAGCTGTGAAAAGAAGAACAGTAAATTAAATATGAGAAGAAACTACACAAGCAGATCATGGCTAGTGTAATAGCGTGGATCTGGTTCTGTGAGAAAACCAATACCCAAGTTTAAATTTATTACCAAGGCTTATACAGACAAACCCTGTAGGCAACCAGAGAACATGTTGTTGTTATGACTTTGAGAAAATATTTTAGATGAATTGTCAGAGCTATTTAAAGGGATTTTCCGATATCAAAGCAAACATTTCAAAATTGCAGAAAAAGACCATTGGTCCATCTAGTCTACCCATAATGCCCTATCCTACCCGTGAGATCTAGTTTCTATCCAAGATTTATGTCCACACTGCCTGCCCCCATGTTCCCTGTATTGCTGCTACATCTACAGATTATTATTAAGCTCTTAACTCTGTCCCAACTGTGTTTGAAGCTATTAAGTATCTTGGTTCCTACCACTTCAGCTGACAGACCATTCCAACGCTCAACCACTCTTTCTGTATTAAAGAACTTCCTCATGTCCAGTCTGAATTTTCATTCCATCAACTTTTACACATGTCTCTGTGCTCTAGACTCACTAATCCTGCTGAATACTTCCTCACAGTTTACCTTGTTCACTCCTTTGAGAAACTTGAGGGTCTCTATTATATTGCCCCACTCACTTCTGGCATCCACTGAGTACATGTTCAGTACCCAAAGCTGATCCCCATAGGATCTGTCCTACAGACCATGAATCCTTTTTGTTACATTATGCTACAGCATCTCCTATCTGTCCCTACCTTGCCTGTGAGAAGACAGTAAGGAGGGCTGGGGGATAGTGGGATGCACATGGAGAGGCATCACCATAGAAAACAGGAAGTGGTTATCCCTCTATACAGACAGTTGGTGAGACCCCATCTGGAGCACTGCATGCAGTTCTGGAGACCCCATCTCCACAAGGACAGAGGATGGAGGAAATCCAGGGGAGGGCAACTAAAATGTGCAGGGTCAGTACAAAAAGCCAAATGAAGAGAGACTAAAGGAGCTTAATATGTATACCATCAAGGAAAGGAGGGAGAGGGGGGACATGATAGAAACTCTCACGTACCTCAAGGGAATCAACAAAGTTCAAGAGGGTAGCATATTTCAGAGAAAGAGATGTGCAAGAACAAGGGGGCACAATTTGAAGACAGAGTGGTACGGCTCCGGGGCAACATGAGAAAATATTTTTTCATGGAGATGGGAGGTGGATGCATGGAATTGCCTTCCTGAGGAGGTTGTGATGTCAAAAACAGTGGGGTAATTCAAGAATGAATGAGACAGACATAAGGCAATTCTGGTGGGGGGTAGGAGGAAGTAGACTGTTGGTTAACTAGGATCTGCAGTTTATCCTATGGGTAGGGAAATGGGCAGGCTAGGTGGGCCAATCGGTCCTTATCTGCCATCAAAGTCTATGTTTCTGTTTCTTTTCTCAAGTGTGGGCTCCATAACTAGGTCACACTTTATTTTAAGTATCAGTTTCAATGTAACTACAGGGTCAGTAACCATTAATTGCAAGCCACTGGAGTAATTACACTGTAGTTACATGTTTGTTGCATGTACTACATTCCAGCTGTAATGCAATTAGAGTGTAGTTACACTGTAACTACAGTGTGCTTAAGGAAACTTGAAGTGCTACCCAAAACTGTGCATAGTATTTCAAGCATGGCTTTTCCAGTGATCTACAGAGAGATAGTAATATCTCCTGTCTTCTGCTATCAGATCTCCTCCCAGTACACCCCAACATCCTGGCTACCTTGCTATAGGCATTGTTACATTGGCTACATTGTTTAGGGGAGTCGTTTATGATGCGTCCTAAGTCACTTTCCTTAGTAGTATTGTCTATCTTAATCCCTCCTATTCAGTACTCTGTTCTACAGTTCCTGTTCCCAGTGTGCATCACCTTGCACTTTTTGGCATTGAACTTCAACTGCCAAACCTCAGATCACCTACCCAACCTTTGCAGGTCCCTGTGCAACTCGCTTACCCTCACTTCACTGTCTACCCTACCACAGAGCTCAGTGTCATCTTTAAAGAGACCCATCTTACCCAGAATTCTTTCTCCTATGTTGCTGATGAAAATATTGAAAAAGGACTGGACCCAGGATTGAGCCCTGTGGCGCCCCATATGTGACCTCTTTGACCCTGGATTTGACTTCATTTACCACTACCCTTTTCTCTGTCTCTCCTAAACAACTACCTGTCCATGTAACTATCTCCTTCACTGCACCTTGATCCTTTAGCTTCTTGGCAACCCTCTGTGTGGCACTGAGTTGAACATGTTGCAAAATGCTCAGAGCACTGTACTGGTCAAAATATAACATATAACTGTTTATCCTTTATCTGCTGTCCTACTTACCCAATCAAAGACTACTGCCAAGGAGACCTCCCTGGCAAGAACCCCTGCTGTTTATTATCCTGGAGCCCATTACTCTCCAGGAAATCCATTAGGTCATAGTTGACTAGTTTTCTCATCAGGTTACTCACAACATAGGTAAGGCTGACATGCTTGCAGTTACTGGTTCTTGTCCCCACCCTCAAATCTTTCAGAACCACCCCTCAATGGATTTAGTGAATAGCCCAGCAAGGTGTTCAGCCAATTCCAGTGTCAGCTCCCTGAGCACACTCAGATGTTTCATATCCGGCACAGGGGCCAAATCTACCTTCAGGACCACCTGCCTTTTTCTGAGTCTTACACTTGTAATTGTATCTCCTCCATGCTTTATTACTAAGGACATTTTAATGAAAATGGGATCATCATCCCCCTGAGTTAATCTCATCCTTCTGCTTTTCCCTCATAATGTTGCATGGTGACATCACAATGCAGTGGTGTCTGCCAGGATGAAACACCAGTAGCACAGTATTCTGCAGCAACCAAAATAATTGCAATGGCAGTTAATCCCTTATGCCATGCAGTAACCTGAGACATTTCTTTGCATCTTGGCAGGCTCCATTGTACACTGCTGTGAAAATGATTATGATATCACAAATACTGTAGAAGCATTATGATGGAAAAATTGGATAATGCGATAAATAAGATACAGGTCACTGCGTGCCCTCGATGTCTGACTGCACAGACTGTTCTGCATTGTGCTGGGTCAGGGGTGGGCAAGAGATGGGATGTGACATCTGTGCCATCTACAGTGCTGCTGGAGAAGCAAATGTGGCCAGCAGAGAGGGCAGACATTATGCAACCCTAGGGGCTGCCACAGCTGCTATGTGCCCCTCTCCACCTGGCCATTCCTACCAATCCCAGGCCAAAACAGCCCTCACTTCACCAGTCCACAAACCCAGGAGTATTGTTATGGGATCAGGGAGTCACTGGCACTGGCTGTTCCTGAATGAAAAATATCAACATTTGTCAGTATGAGATATGGTAGTCCATTGAGGACTGACCCACCTCCCCACTGAGGACTGAAGTTCCTCTCTAAATAGATGCAGGCCATCATCTTTGTACAGGTCCACATCCTCCAGATTAGTACCCAGTTACCAATGTAGCTAAACCCCTCCTCTCTGCATCATTACTTCAATCACACATTCTATGTGTGGTACAGCTCAGTGCTTGTGATACATAGAACTAAATGATATGGTTGGTGCTTAGATACATTTGAACTAGAACAGTATGTAGGACAGTGATTGCAGATGTAGGAGCTGGATGAGCTGGTTAGGGCTTAGATACGTTAGCATTGGATATGAACATAAGTCAGTGGTTGTAGTACATAGGAGCTGGATTGGATGTGATAGGTGCTTAGATGCTTTGAACTGAATGAGCTAGTAGCTGTTAGAACTTGATGTTTTGGCCTTTTTCTGCATCCTTTGGCTGGATACTTAGTTGAGGGTGGAATGGAAGGCCCAAAAAGAAAAGTAATCGCTAGATGATTACCTCCTCCAACTCCAGAGAATGTGGCCAGTAAAGCACAGGAAAGGAAAAACACCCTTAGGGGGAAACCTCCGAGGATCCATGGCTACTGACCTGCCATTGCTCTGGACATTCTTAAGGATGGTAACCCTAATAAACTTAAGAGAAATAAATCATTGAATAATCCAAATCTTGAGTCTTGCTTGAAGAGTAGATCTTGAGGTGATAGCTAGTAGAACCTTGTAGCTGAAGTACTGATGATAAGTGTCCCTGAAGAAAGCCAGTAGCACGTCTGGTTAGTGAATCCTAGTCCAATGTCCACAGGTGTATAGGCTGAGTATGTTTCATAAAGCAAGTTTGGTCAATTGTTGGGAGCGGAATCACATTTTTGGAGCGGCTGGAGTAAACCAAAGTGGACAATCCTGGAGTTTAAAGGAGAAAGGTGTTTCAGTGGACTGATATGATAAGCAAATAGCTAAGACACTTTTGCAAGGTAAAAGATGATTAATGTCTTTTTAATGAAAAAATAGGAAGCAGAAACAGGATCCTCAGCTGGGAGGATCTGAGGCAGTCAGCAGTTAACGATGATTGCATGCTCGGTTGGCAAGTAAACAATGAGTCTGTTAGGGATGACAGCAAGAGATGATGCTAGCCCCCACATGGGCTTGAAGGAGTGGCTGGACCTCCATGTTGGTCAGCCAGATATATGAGTGGTGAATGAGAATCGAGCTAGGCCTCCATGTAGGTTAGCTAGACTGGCTGGACCTCCACTTAGGTCAGCCTAAGGAATGGTAGACAATAATGAGTGTCAAACTAGGCCTCCACATAGACTAGCAAGACAGGCTGGACCTCCATGTAGGTCAGCCTGAGGAGGCTAAGATGGGCAGAACCTCCACGTAGGTCCATCTGGGGAATGAAGGGAGCTGGTCAGCTGTCACATTGGCTGGTAGACTGTTGAACAAGGATGGCTGGAGTAAGGAAAATCTGCAAGATGGATCCAAGGAAGCAATCATCCTTATCACATATGGAGGATGTCCACTCCTAGAGGTGCAGGGAAAATGTCTGAAACATGAATAGATATCCTGGCTGTTGAAAGGGGAGGCTGTAAGTAACAGGAGTATAATGGAGTGTCCCTGGAAATGAGCTGACAAGAATATTGCAGAGCAGGAGACTGGTGTCTCTATGGAATTGTTAGCCCAAGGCAGTGGCTGTGGAATACAGTACTAATGGTTGGTACAGGGATAAAGCCACGGAATATGACAGATGGAAATACTGCAGGTCAGGTAGGACTGAGGGCCCACGGATAGGTGGGCTGCACAGATGAGGAGGAACTGGGGTTTGGTAAACTGTGGTATCCTTGAGATGATAAGGTGAGAGTAATGGTCTGATGCAAAGACAAAAAGCAAAAACCGAGGCAGGGGTAGAAGTCTTGCTGTCTTGCTATTCTCCGGGGGAATTAACAGGTGCAAAAGCATGGGGAAATGAGGCAGTACTGCATTGCTGGAAGGTCAGACAGGCAGAAACATTCCCAGTATAGACAACAGGCTGATGGGTTAATTACATGAAGCAAATCCAGGGGGCTATTGGCTGAAGAACGAAGGCCTGGGGTATTGCAGGTCCAAGGAGAACCGAGGAGAGCAGGCAGGTACACTGGGTAAATGGACAGGCAGCAGTATTCTGAAGGACTAAATAAATCCCATGGGATGGTGGAAGGCAAGCTGAAGGAGGAGGGAAGCAGGGGTTGAAAGTAGACCTGTATGGACCATGTCAAATGCATGTAGTCATAGGGCTCCAGCTGCATACCTCACAATCGTTAGTCACCGAGATGAGTATGCAGACACTTAAAATGTGGGACAATGTGGACTCTGGCCCTTATAATGGGGACACATATCAAAATGGATACACCAACCAGGTCAGAACACTAACAAAATCACTGCATCTATATGTGCAAAGTTAATTCTTGATTTAGGATCCTACAACTGTATGAATATGTTCATTAATGACTAAGGTTAGAATACCTTACATGAAGGCAACACTTTCCATGTGGGATGAATGTAGGACAAAGGAATTCTTGAGGGTTAAAATAATGAATGTCCTGGAAATGAGGGACAGTTGAGAGGTGTGTATGGTAGCCGTCATTTGTGGTGCAAATTCAGGATGCAAAGGGCACCCCAGAGTGTCATAGCTGAAAACCGGCATTGACAAGCACGACCTGATGCATTGGAGAGGATTTACATGGTGACTGCTATAAGGCATTCGGTGTTACAGGAAGGCACAGATGGATGCTCAGTAGTAGAACGGAGTGTCGCACACTTCTAACTTGTACTTTATCACATCAGGCCCCAAAAATAATTAAGAAGAAAAGGTCAGAAGTCAATTATTATTCAGGTCTCCCAATATCAGTAATTACTTCCATTGCTGTTCTCTAGAAAAGTCGACAGAAATGTCAGAAATACATGGCATTTTTTTAATACTAACTGGGTGGCCAGGTTGTATTTTGCTCAACAGTGCTATCACCAACAATTAGAACTGCCGCTTCTTATCAGGAGTGAGCAATGTACAGGCCCTCTTTATGTACACAAAAGCAATGCTAGTTCTTTTGGTAGAAATTCCATTTCCTTACTGAATGTCCTCCAGTCTGCCAGCTGAGGGCCCAGTGGTAACGCAGAAGTAAAATGCAAATGGGGAGTTGACAGGATGCCGACTGCAGGTCATTGCCTGCAGAGATCTGGAGTGAATGCAATGTACAAGGCACAGGACATGAAAAAAAAAGATCTCAGGCTGTCGACTAGGTGAAGGAATGAATGAGGGAACCAGGAGCAAGAGTGTAGCAAGGCAGGTCAAGGAAGAACAATGGCAGTGCAGGCTGAAGGCGCTGAGCTAGGAATACAGTAGACTGCAGGGTTGAGTGCCTTAGAAACCATGAAGTATACTACTGCATGGAGCAGTGGCTGCTTGAGAAGACAGGTAAGGCAGGGGAGCAAAGGGCTATCAGGCTATCAGCGTGTAGCTGAGCGATAAGGCAGAGGCAGAAAGAAAAGGGGAAGAGCAGCAGGCAGCATGAACTACTACATTAAAGAGGGCAGGGAGGCATGGATGAGCAGCTGTAGGAAGCCACAAAAACAAAAAGAGGACAAATGACAGAGACACAAAAGGGGCAGCGAAACAGCAAAGGGGTGGGAATAAAAAAGAAAATGATGAAACGAGCAGGAGATGGACAAATGAGCCGGGGGGGGGGCAAGCACATGACAGGACAGAAAGGAGAGCAGCCAACCAGCAACAGCACGCCAACAAGTGAGGCTTACTCTCTGCAGAGCAAGCATTGCCTGGAAGCTTAAGAAGGGGATGGGGAGGAGCTACCCCCCCCATAGAACCACAGACTTCAGCCTTTCAATTGAAGCTCCTGATGCAGTTCCTGTCTTCCCTTGGCCCTATAATGATTTGCCCACTTCACCCTGGATTCTTCCCAGGATCCATGTCACTGTCTGTTGGAGAAAGATTTTGGTTGGTTAAGCCTAGAGGATCCAAGACATCTACATTTGATATGTCTTGTACATGACTGTTTTCTACAAAAGGTAGCAAACCACAGTATGAGCTTTTAAAAATTAGATTTCCAAGGGAGGGACTAAGATTTTCAACCTGTGTTGATTTCTGGCACCTGTGTGTAGAAATTATAATGACAACTTGGCCTTTTCTTCTACAGGTCCTAGAGTTCGGAACATTTTTCCTCAAAATTTAAGAACTGTTTGATCACTGATATGGGACCAATAAAACATATTTTTTATCCCATGCTACCAAACCAAAATCATGTAGTGGCCTTGAAAACAGAGAGTTTGTAAAAAATTATCAGTTGTTCTTGATTAGTTTCAGAAAAACAATAATCAGTCAGTGGGAATGCTTTGAGACCCCTTTGAAAATGAACTTTGACTCAATTAGGAAAGTTCCCTTTTTGTATTTTTATGAATGTTTATTTACTACTACTGCAACTACTATGACTCAAACTTTATTTTTATTTCAAATGCAGTCAAATGTGCACTCTCATCAGACACACAACAGCCCCTACCACGCCCCATTTGGTTTCAATGAAAATCAATTTTTTTTCTGGAGACAATACACTTACTACTTCTTAAGTTTCTCTTTCAATTTTCAAATCCAGAGATGTGCTAATATGGTCCCTTCTTTGAAATATGTCAGTCTGTGATTGATTCTAAGCTATCATAACAAAAGTCACACTGACGCAACTTCAAACAAAAGTGTGTAGACTTGGTGACTGGGGACAGCTAGAGATGGCTTGGCCACTGGCAATCATATGAACTCCCAGTATTTCCAATATCATATTGCCCCATTATGATTATGGTGATTTTATTTTATTATATGTACCTACATCTTGTCTATAAAAAGGGAAATGATTGTATTGCAAGTCTGCTAAGAATTGTATTTTGAAGAAAAAATGACATCAGAACCCTGTGGCTTATTAAGTCCCCACCTGCTGAGAATGAATCTTACACTAGTATGTAGGAATCCAGGTGTCCTGGACTTCTTCATTTACTGCTAGGGTTTGCACACATGCTCCCACACATCATTGTCTTTAACACATTAGATGAACTTGGACTCCTTCACAAATATGATGTGATTTCCATGAATTGTGAATTATGAAAATCATCCTCAAATTATTTTAATAAAATTACCCCATCTCCTTCTGCTACTCTCTGGTTAGTGCTGACCATGGTCTTGTAGAGGTCCCCCCGATGAAAACTTTACTATTGTAACTGAGGATAACTAACCTATTGCCTGTCTCCTAAACTCAAAGTACTTTTGTGGACTGTTTAGGCTTTTTTTTTTTACTTGTCCCCGATCATTGGCCCTGGGGGATACCCACTTCCTTGCCCCGGTATTCATCTGGGTCCCAGTGCACCAGGATCCAGGCCTCAGGTTGCTGGACATAAGGAATTTTTTCCCCTATTTTTTTCTTGGTCCCAACCCTTAGAGAGTGCCTGCATGAAGGATATATGTCCAGACTAGCAGCATGTATATGCATGCCGCAGCCAAGCACCTAACAGCAACCTCCCCTTCCCGACTCCAACAGCCTAAGCCCACCCATCTGTGCTTCCACCGGTGGCAGGACTTGGTAGGGCATGAGAGCAGCACTGAGAGTCCCTCCCTCCCTGGAGGAGGAGAGCATTTTCTTGGATGCTGTATCCTCCTCCTCTCACTCAGCCAGCCCCAACAACTCAGGATCATTCCTGAACTTGGCTCATCAGTTTCCGGAATGGTAGCATTATGGCTGCACCATCCAGCCGGCCCTTCAAGGACTATTTAGACATTTCTTGCTTGACTTTTTGTGTCTGTTACAGGTCTTGTGTGAATTTATTGTTGCTAGTGGGATTTATGAATACTGGAAGTATGGGAAGAAGGAGAGAAGCAAGGTAACTGAGGGGTGGGTAAGACAGTTGCAAGGAGCACCATAGTGAGGGGCAGGACACATGACTAGCTAGTGTGAATAGAGCACTAGTAGTCTCCCCTGATTTCAATACACATAGCAGCTGTTTATGCTCACTAGAGACAAGGGGAACCAATTGATTGCAGAGTCTTAAGACCAAGGTACTTTTAGGGGCTGTTTGGGCATTTGTCCTTGATTTTGGTGTTTGTCTTACAAGTTGTGTGAATTTACTGAAGCTAGGGGGAATATTGGTCTGGGAGGATGAGAAGAGAGAGATCTGATAGGTGGCAGTGGTGAGGGTAAGATGGCCACAAATAGTGCCATTGCTAGGGACAGGACACATGATTAACTAGAACCAATACTACACAAGCAGGCTGGTGCATATTTCTTACAGGGCCAGGTGACCCCTCATGTGAGAGACGTCAAAGAATGAGGGCCATGAAGAAGGAGGAGGGCAGCATCTGCAGGGGCATCCACAGGGACCTTGCAGCTCCGCAGGGGACTCGGCTAGCCTGCTGACCCAGAACAAATGCAATATTTACCTGCCCCCCCCAAGGTAACCAAGGTGCATTTATTAGAAACCCAATTTAACTGGCTATATCCTACAAGGAAGATGGGATTGCAAAGTGGAGGTGGGTACAAAACTGTTCTGGTACAGAGTGAATTTTCAAGTTTTACCGAACCTGCACTAAACCCAAAACTGGGGCAAAGTAACTTTCACGTCTTAACTATATGTATACAATTGCAGGGGATAAGTGATTAGACATGGGCTTGGTGGGATAAAAAAGTCAGGCATGGGTTGAAGGAATGGGCACAGGCTGTATGGTATGCAGGCCAGGGTAGCTGGGGGAGGCTTAGCTGCAGAGATTGTTGGGTAACTGTCTTTTCGAAGGTGCTTTGGATGTATGGTGGCTGCCCACCATGTAAAAGAGTTACAATGCTCACTTTAGAGGTACTATACCTGCAGCAGTGGATGAAATTTTCCTGATGTTCAGCAGACTGGAGTGGGGGCTGTGGTCACCGACTACCACCCCTCTCTTGCAGCAGTCCACAGAAGCCCATCCTGGGAGACAGAGGGTAGTGGGAAAGAAGACAGTCTCAGACTGGGATGGAATGACAGAAGGAGCCCTGGAAATATGGCTGGAAACTACTTCTTTCCTCTCCCCAGGAGGTGGTTCTGCCAGAAACCCTCCAAAGGGAGATGGCAACAGTTATAGTAATTCAACTCCAATAACTGCCACCAGGGAAACACCTAGGAAGGGAAGGGTCATAAAACAGGTGATTAGCATGAAACTTCATGGTTGTCAGAGACTTGATTGCAAGGTAGGTGGAAAAAGGTTTCTATGTCATAACGGTGATCGCGGAATAGCAATCACCATTACAGCAAGTTTACATCACCAAAAAAAAAAAGCAACGTACACTCGCGTGATTAAAACAGGTGATAACCAAAAAGGTTGTTCTGCGGGAACTGCACCCCCTCACATCCCCTAAATGAGGATTACTAAATCCAAAGGGGGTGCATGTTGGGGAGGAGGTGAAAATCTGGGATCAGCAAAAACTAAGTGCCAAAAAAAAATAGGGCAAAAATTTGTAGCCCTCCCCACTATAGCCAGCCACTCTCAAGCAGGCAGCTCAGCAAACTACTGCTGCATTGCCCCTTAGATACCCTCCCTTCTCTTCCTGTCCCCCTCCCATCCTTCCTGTCTCCCTGTTGTAACCATTGCTACCCTTACAGGGTAGCCCACCTAATCATTGCTACCTTTGCAGGATAGCCCACATGACAAGCGTTGAAAGTGAGTAGCTCATATTCGAATCACTCACTTTCAGTCATTCTTATGATGAGATACCTGGAAAAAGTGGTCTGCAGGCATTCAAAAGAATAGTGTAGTGAGGTGTCATCTGAGGTTACAGAAAGAAAGAATACCAATAGGATGGAGATGATACTTGTGTGCATGTTGGAAGAGAAATGTGATTCTCCACTTGGGGATCAATGACCCAATCAGCTATAAGCTGGAGGAGGTGAAGACTAGTTCCTGGGGTTGGGACACAAGCAGAAGACTGTAGTAGTATCAAAGCAGTCTGGAATGCAAAGGTACAAACAGAGGACTAAAGAGTACAGGAGGTAAAAAAAGGGGACAAGACTTTTTATAGGTACATTAGTAAAAGAAAAAAAAAAACAGGGGTGGGATTGTATGGCTTAAAGGTGAAGAAGGGAAGTGTGTGGAAGGGGACCAGGAAAAAGTATCATTACTGAACAAATATTTTTGTTTTGCATTCACAGAAGAGAGGGAAGGTGAGGGACCATATTTAGGCAGCATGAGCAAATACGGGAGGGAGGTGGACCGCAATCAATTTATGGAAGACAGAGTCCTAAAAGAACTCACAAAACTGAAAGTGAACAAGGCAATGGGACCGGATGGGGTATATCCTAGAATATTAAGGGAACTACCGGAGGTGCTGGCAGCATTACTGGCAGCCCTGTTTAATGAATCACTGGATACAGGAGTGGTTATAGAGAATGGGAGGAGGGCAAACATAGTCCCTCTTCACAAAAGTAGAAGTAAGGAAGAGCCTGAAAACTGTAGATCAGTCAGCCTCACCTTAATAGTGGGGAAAATTATGGAATCACTACTTAAAGAAAGGACTGTGAAACACCTTGAATCCAGGAGAGCACAGGATATGAGACAGCATGAATTCACAGTGGGATGGTCCTGTCAAACAAATCTAATTGATTTCTTTGACTGGGTGACTAGGCAACTGGATCGGGGGGGGGGCAGAGGATGTTGCCTACCTGGATTTCAGTAAAGCCTTCGATATCGGTCCACATAGAAGACTTGTGAACAAGCTGGGCAGACTGGGAGAGGGTGACAAGGTGGTAAACTGGGTTAGGAACTGACTCAGTGATAGAAGACAGTGTGGTGGTAAATGGTCCTCAATCTGAGGAAAGGTGACCAGTGGAGTGCTACAGGGATCAGATCTGAGGCCAATCCTGTTTGATGTCTTCATAAGAGACATTGTGGTGGGGCTGGAAGGGGAAAGTGTGCCTCTTTGCAGATAACACTAAGATCTGCAACAGGGTGGACACTACTTGGGGGGTGGAAAAAATGAGGAAGGATCTAGGTAAACTGGAGAAATGATCTAGAGCGTGGCAACTGAGATTCAATGCAAAAAAGTTCAACATCATACATTTTGGGGAGCAAGAACCCAGTGGAGGATTACATGATGGGGGGGGTGGCATAATGATGGTCACCAAACAGTAAAGGGATGTGGGGGTAATCACCTGCATTTTTGTGCTCTACATGGTTACAACCGGGGGGTGGGGGATCATATCTGATGACTAGAAGGCAGACAAACAATGTGCCAAGGCTGTGGGGAGAGCCAGTGGGATGCTGGGGTGCATAGGGAGAGGTAATGTATTACCAGCAGAAGAAAAGTGGTGATGCCACTGTGACTGTACAGATCATTAGTGAGACCTCATTTGGAGTACTGTGTCTAGTTCTGGAGGCTGCATCTCCACAAGGACATAGACAGGGTGAAGTCAGTTCAAAGAAGTGGAACAAAGATGGTGCAGGGCCTGCACCAAAAGTCATATGAGGAGAGGCTGGGAGACCTCAATATGTATACTCTGGAGGAGAGGAAAGACAGGGGGGAGATATGCTAGAAACCAAGAAATTTCTAAAGGACATAAATAGGGTACCGGATGGTGACATCTTTCAGAAAGGATGTTCCGGAACAAGGGGGCATGACATAAGGTTGGAAGAGAGTAGACTAAGGGGTAACATGAAGAAGTACTTCTTCACAGAAAGGGTGGTGGATGCATGGAATAAACTCCCAGCAGAGGTGGGGGGCAAACATAGTGGGGGAGTTCAAAAATGCATGGGACAATCATAGTGGAAACCTAGCAATAGGAATGAGAAGCTAAATCCAGAGATCAAGTAGAGTCTGCAGCTTTGCAGTAGGCAGGGGAACTAGGCACACTGGATGGGCCCAGCAATCTTTATCTGCCTTAAGTTTCTATGTTTCTACATAATGGTCGTGTCAATGTTCCTGTCAGTGTGACAAAAGAGGAACAAGGGATTACTAAAAATAGACCAGTTCAACTTATGACTGAGGGAATGTTGCAGATGAGGGGTTCAGATATGTAGGGGTCTGGGGATACTTATTGGATAGAAGGCCCTTTAAAAGAGATAGTCTTCATCCCACTGAAGAGGGGGAAGGTCCTCTGAGGCAGATATCTGATGCCTGAATAATCAAATTAAATCTCTACAGAAATAAAATTGTTCATCATCGCTTACCTTGAAGTTTTATTAGAGCTTGTTTATAAAAAGCTGCTATTACAGCTATAAACTAGGGATGATTACTTAAAAAATTTTAGAACTTTTGGTGCTGATGTGGTTCTTATGAAAATGAGGCTTTTGCTGACAATAGGAACAGTATGAAAAAGAATTCTGGGAGCTCTCTCAGTGGCAGAGCTAGAGGGGGGACTAGGGGGGCAGTCGCCTCTGCAGGCTGCCCCAGTGTGAGTAGTGGTGCCCCGCCACCATCTTTATTCACTGTTTAGTGCCCACTGTGGAGCCCGTGATTGACTGAATGCCCCCACCGTGGCTCCCAAAAGCTCCTAAACCTGGCTCCGCCACTGAGCTCTCTGCTATCTTTTGAGAGGGCTAAAGCCCAAGGTTCAATGTGGGTGAATAGCTCTTCCCACATCCCAAAGAAAAGCCAGTCTCCCTCAGCAGTTCCCCACTTAGCACATTGCAGACCTCTCCCCCTTTGCAAGCATTAGGCTTTTGCATGGCTTGTGGGCTATGCCTCCTCTCCTTTTTTCCTGTGCTTTCCCTCTGCCCCTCCTCTCTGTTTGTTAGTTTATGTTCCCTCCCTCTCCTTGTTTCATCATCCCCTGCACCTCACTGCTGTTTTGTTCCTCTGCCCTCCCCCCCAGATCCCTGTCATTTGCAAGGTAATGCATTTCCTTTTCTCTCCAACTCCTGTTCCCCCAGTTGTGCTATTCTTAGTGTCCTACCTTGTTGCTATGCGTCTTCCATTCTCCCATCATTTGTCATTTTCTTTTGGCCTTTTCCTGGTACTTGATGCTGCCTCTACGCTTCTGAGGTCTGCATCCTCCCAGCAACTCCCTCAGCTTAATCTGTGTGTACCTCACCTCACATATTAAATGCTCAGCTAAAAGGGGTGGAGCAATTAGGTACCACCTATAGGTGGTCCTTGTAAATAAAAAAAAAGTATTTAAAGCTGTAAGGGACTGTTTTTTAGGGATCTAAATTATATTCTGTAAATACTACATTGCAAAACTGTTTTTGGCTGGACATACATTTTTGTGAGAAAAAGAAAAGGACAGAGGGATAAGAAAAGTGCATGATAATCTTGGATTTAAGAAAATATTAGTAACTTTTTAATTACAGTATAGCTTAAACAGATAGATAGGATAGACATAATTTTAGCTACAATAATCATTGTGCTGGTGGAACATGAATAAAACTAGAAATGGACATGAGGGATGCATGGGGGTGTGATGGGCTTCCTTCAGAGAGTGTGGGGAGACACTGGTGGAAGAATAGAGAGAGGGTAGGGTGGTAGGCTGTAACAACTGCGGAGCACCAGTCTTTCTTAGAATTTCATGGAGAGTGGGGGGTTGTTTGGTGTGCAGCTTAAAAATGTGATCAGAGGTCTACAGGAGGCGCTAAGGAGGGAACGGTGGGCTGCAGTGGATAACAACCCAAAAGGTGGAGTAAGTAGATGGGGAACTGAAGAGGAAGGACAAATAGAACCAAGAGGGAGAAGGAGCAGGAAAAGGGTGGAGGATACAGAATTGAGACAGGGGACACAGGTCAAGGGTCAAAAGAGAGCAGAAAAGGGGAAGAATGGAGTAATGGAGTGAAGGGGAGATAACGGACATAGAAGCAGTAGCAAGGGGGCTGGTAGTAGGAAGGAGGAAGTATGTGGTAGTGAGGGGGCATCAAAAATTTGATTTGCAGTATTGGCAAGACTGGGTGATGTGATAGAGGGTGTGATCAGAGAAGGAACTAAAACTAGACTGGAGGAACATGGAACGGGCAGGAGAACATCTGGGGATGATTCAACAGGCTTGGAAGGGGGAACAACTGTGCTGGAGGATAAGGAGGAGTCTGGAGGAAGTGGTTGGGATGAAGGGAGACCAGGGAAAGTGGCTCAGGGAAAAGAGGGTGGAATTCTAGTGCTGGGACATGCAATACTAAGAGGAGGCAGATGGGAAAGCAAGGGAGAGAGACATAATCACATATGGGTAGAGGACATGCCAGGAGTGACAGCGGAAAGGGTGGGTCAGTCTGTTGTAAAGTTTGCTAGGAGTAGTAGAGTGAAACCACATATAGTTCTGCAAGTGAGGACAAATGACCCAGTGAGAGAGATGATAGAGGTAGTTCAGGGGAGGTTTGAGGAGCTAGGACCAATATGTGAGAGGGGAGGTTTGAGGAGCTAGGACCAGTATGTGAGTAGGCAGGAAGATCAGTAGCTTGCTCGGAAGTACTTCCAGTGCCCAGGGTGGGTACTGCAAGGAAACTGAGGATAGAGAAATTTAACAAATGGCTAACAACCTGGTGCCAATCCAAAGGTTATGGGCTGGTGGGTGAGTGAGGCGGAACTTGGGAGGACAGTGATCTCTACGGTAAGGATATACTTCACCTAAGTGTGGAGGGCAAGAAGGTATTGAAGCAGAGGATGGCTGATTACATAACAAAAGAAGGGCATTTAAACTAAGAGCGGGGGTGGCAAGTGGGCAGGAGGCATGCAGAATCCAGAGGAAGGGAAGTCTAATGAGCTTACCACCTGTGCTAGAAACAATTTAAAAAAAGGGAGTACTAGAGGGGATACTAGGAAGGGAAAGCAGGAGGGGGAAGGAAAAAGGGTGGAGGGTGGTCACCTTGAATGTTAGGCACCTAGGGAATAAAATAGCAGACCTACAGGTTCTCATGGCAGAAGGGGAGGTGGACATGGTAGCCATCACTGAAACATGGGCTACCTATTACCAGGACTGGGACCTAGCGGTACCAGGGTATAAGATATTCCGCAGAGATAGTGCAAATGGGGAGGGTGGGGGCAGCACTGTATGTTAGAGAAGAACTGAAGTGTGTTCATGAGGAGGGGACGAGGGTAGTACAGTCTTTATGGATGCAGATCCAGGATTTCAAGAATAAGACTCTCAGGATGAGAGTAGTGTACAGGCCACCATCTCAGACAGAGGAATTAGATAGGGAACTAGCTGGACAGATCAGAAGGGCCTGCAAAAAGCATAGCAAAGTGATTGCAAGGGACTTCAACCTACCGGAAGTGGATTGGAGTACCCCAACCACCACGAATAGAAGGGAGCAAATGCTTCTGGATGCATTCCAGGATAGTTTCCTAATGCAAATAATCAGCTAACCAACCAGGTTAGGGAATCCCCTAGACCTCGTGCTTGCAAATGGAGAGTTTGTGAGGGAACTGGGGGTGGAAGAACTGCTGGCAGGGAGCAACCACCACTCAGTGTAATTCACATTGAAAATGAGTAAAGTGGGAGTAGAAACAGGTACAAGAGTGTTGGATTTCAGGAAGGCCAACTTCAAGAGGATGGCAGAGGTAGTTAAAGGGTATCTAGCCAGAATCCAAACTAATATAAACACTAACCAGAGATGGGAGGTCATAAATCTGGGGATTGAGGAGGCAACCAAAACTTGTATCAAGGTCCAAAGTCAGAGAGCTAGGGCAAAGAAACCCAGCTGGTTGAGCAAGGGGATCATGGAGAAAGTAAGAAATAGAGGAGTCACCTTTAGGAGATTCAGAAAAACAGAGAGAGGGAAGGACAGAGAGGATTACCTGAAGGAATCAAAGGAGATGATGAAGGCAGTAAGGGCAGCCAAGGCATCTAAGGAGCTCAGGCTGGCACAAGGCATCAAGAAGGAGGAGAAGGAATTATCCAGGTACATCAGGGAGAAAAGGAGTTATAGGGACAAAATAGTAAGGATTAAGAGGGATTGGGGTGGGTGGAAACAATGGCAGAGCAGGCAGAAGCACTTAATGAATACTTCTGCTTGATGTTTACTATGGAGAAAGGAGGGGTGCTACCATGGGGTGGTAGGAGGACTGGCTCTGGGGGGAGGAGGTCACAGATGAGGGAATCACAGAGGACAGGGTACTGGAGGGCCTGAGAACACTGAGGGTGGACAAGGCACCAGGGCCGGATGGCATTCACCCCAGGGTACTGAGAGAGATGTCAGAAATTGTGGTGGGGCCCTTGGCAGATCTGTTCAATGCCTCCTGGTCTCTGGAAGTATACCTCAGGGCTGGAGGATGGCTCATGTGGCACCCCTCCATAAGAGCAGTACCAAAGATGACCCGGAAAACTACAGGCCTGTAAGCCTCATATCCATCGTGGGAAAACTGATGGAGACAATCCTGAAAGAGAGGCTGGTGTCCCCTCTGTAGACAAATGGGCTGCAGGACGTTAGGCAGCATGGGTTTGTCACAGGCAGATCCTGTCAGACCAACCTGGTGGATTACTATGACTGGGTAACTAGACAGTTGTACCATGGGACATGCAGTGGATTTCCTGTTTCTGGACTTCAGTAAGGCATTCGACTCAGTGCTGCATGGAAGGCTGAGTAGTAAGCTGGCAGGTACAGGTGCAGGAGTGAAAATGGTGGGATGGGTAGTAAACTGGTTACAGGGAAGGCAGCAGAGGGTGGTGGTGGGAAGGGGGCTCTCATCTCCGAGGGTAGTGGCAAGCAGAGTACCGCAGGGCTCAGTGCTGGGACTGGTGTTGTTTGGGTTGTTCATATCAGACATCTCAATGGGCATCAAGAGCAAGATCAGTTTGTTTGCAGATGACACCAAGATGGGTGCAGTAGTAGAAGACCTAGGAGGTTGGCATCAGTTGCAGGGTGATCTGTCAAAATTGGAGACCTGGTCAGACACCTGGCAGTTGGTGTTCAATGCCAAAAAGTGCAAGGTTCTACATTTTAGGGCAAAAAACTCAAGAAGGAGCTACCAGCTAGGGGAGAGGGTTCAGCTAGCCATGACAGAGGAGAAGAAGGATCTGGGGGTGATTATAACAGGCTCAATGAACAACTTGGCACAATTTATTTATTTTTATTTTATTTATTGAGATTTTGGAGTACAGTTTGAGCCAAGGCTCTTTTACAAAGGTTCCACATCGAAAAACAGAACACAATGAGGTACAATCAGAGACAAAAAAAATCAAAACAGTAACAAGGACTAGGTAACAATGTACATTGCTGAGCTGCCAGTGGCTTTGTCAAGATAAACGTATCTTAGCAGTTTTCCTGTGGGATATGCTACACTATGAAGCCGGTAGTCAGGCTAGGGTGGAAAGGAGGAGAGGTGGGACAGTAGGATGGTGGAAGGAGAGAGTGTTGGTAGGGAAAGAGGAGGTTGAAGAGGTTCAGAGAGCACTGTCAGAGAGGTGGAGATATAGGAGGGAAAGGAGTTGCAAAAGGGATGTGTGCAAGTAATTAAGAAAGTATGGAGGCTCAGAGAGCAAATGTGGGCAGAGGGGGAGAAATGGGAGAGGAAGGGGTCCAAAAGAGATGAGAGCAAAATGTTCAAGAGAAACGTGAGGGGGGTGGGTTGGAAAGAAGGAGAGGAAGGTCTAGGAGCGAGAGAGAGGGTAAAGAGTGGGGGTGGTAAGTAAGGGGAAAAAGGGAGGGGGAGAAAGATGTAAGCACAGCAGTGAAATGGGGGGAAGGGTGGAAGAGAGGGAGTGGAAGAGGCGATAACAAATGGTGGGAGTGGGGTGGAAAGTACTGTATGAAATTAAGAGGTGCAATCACAGGAAGTCATGGGAACAAGGTGATGATGAAGTTTGAGTTTAAAGGTGCCTTAGCAGGCAAGCCAATGCAAGGAAGGCAGCTGCAAAGGTCAACAAAATGTTGGGTTGCATTGCCACAGATATATCTTTAAGGAGAGGTGAGGTGATTCTGCCATTGTATAGGTCACTGATTAGGCCACACCTGGAGCACTGCATGCAGTACTGGTGCCCATACCTAAAGAGGGACATTAAGTTACTGGAGGGGATGCAGTGCAGCGCAACAAAGATGATCCAGGGACTAGAGGACATACCCTATGTGAACAGGCTGAGGGAGCTAAACATGTGCTCATTGAAGGAGAGAAGAGACAGGGGTATATGATTGAAACCATCAAGTTCATGAAGGAAATAAACAAGACAAGCACAGACAGACTATTCAAGTTAAGGGGGTAGGGACACTTGAGGTCACAATCTCAGATTGGAGGGGGGACAGTTCAGGAGGGAAATAGGAAGACACATTTTTACAGAGAGAGTGGTGTCTGGGTGCAACGTGTTTCCTGCAGAAGTGGTATCCTGGAGAACAGTGGACTGCTTCAAAAGGGGACGGGATTGGATAAGAGGGAGGGTCAGGGGAAGGTGGAGGAAGGGGCAGTAGCTATATAAGGGTTGCTAGCTGCACACTCAAGCAGACTAGATAGACCATAAGGCCTTTATCTGCTGGCAAATTCATATGTTCGTACAGAAATCCTGTACTGGATCTCTACATGGACAATCAAAACCACAGAAGAAACTCTATTCCCCAACACCTTGAACCAATTTCCCAGCCTGGTAAGCAACGAAATAAGCAGCAGTTGTTGGATTTCAGCACATCTCCACATATCGCAGGTACCATACCACTGTCTCGCCTTATGACTCCTCTCCCTCGCAGTTGCACTGCTCCTACTGTCTGGCTCCTGTCTCCCTCCTCACTTCAACTCCCAGCCATCTGATTTCTTTGAGCTGCTTTTGGAACGCCATTTTCAATGGCTCAAGAATGCTGCTATTTGAGGGCACAGTGCCAGTAGGCACTTGTTTGCTTTTGTATAGAAACGTAAGACTTTGATGGTAGTCTGCCCATTTCCCTACCTACAGGATGAGCTGCAGATCCTAGTTAACCAACAACCTATTTCTTCCTACCCCACACAAGAATTGCCTTATGTCTATCCCATGTATTCTTGAATTCTCCCACAGTTTTAGACTCCACAACCTCCTCAGGAAGGCTGTTCCATGCATCCACCACCCTCTCTGTGAAAAAAAAATACTTCCTCACATTGCCCCTGAGCCATCCCCCCATTATCTCCAAATTGTGACCCCTTGTTCTTGCACATTTAGTCTCTCCTCATATAGCTTCTCTTGCAGACCCTGCACCATTTTAGTTGCCCTCCTCTGGACTGCCTCCATCCTGTCTATGTCCTTGCGGAGATGGGGACCCCAGAACTGGACGCAGTACTCCAAATGGGGTCTCACCAACTGTCTGCACAGAGGGATAACAACTTCCTGTTTTCTGCTGATGATGCTTGTCCACATACATCCCAGTATCCCCCCAGCCATGAGCAACTTTCATAGACCTATACAATAAGGTAGTTATGCAATAGTGTGACCTGAGAATGGTTAACTGGAGTGATGTGGAAATTAGCAGTCCTGGGGACATTGTCAAGAAGGTTATAAACTAGCAGTTGTGTCCAACTATGACATGTGAAAGGTTAGCTGGAGTGATGTGGAAATTAGCAGTCCTGGGGACATTGTCGAGAAGGTTGTAGGCTAGCAGTTGAGACCTCCCATTATGGGGGGGATGATATGGAACGGTAAACAGGCCTGAATATTCACACCTCTAGCACCGCAAGGCAAATAGGTGGTTTCTGAAAGCAATTTTGAAGGAACCAATTTTCGGGGATGTTGATGATGGTGGCTGGAAGGGAGCTGAACCAGGATGGTGCCCTGTAGTAAAAAGACCTCTGTGCAAGTGATCTCCTGGCTCTAGGCACCAGAAGGGTGGCCTTCCAGGCCCTGCATGTGGGGATGGTAGTGGTAGCATGGTGGAGGGAGGAGGTCACCCCGGGGGAAGGGGAGTCCAAGGAGTATTTTTTTTGGTTAACAGACATGCCTGGTAGCAATGCCTCTCCTCAAAGTTAAGCACGTTGGCGGTGGAGTAGAGTGTGCAGGTGTGTGTGAGCCTGCCCGCCCCAGTTAAGAGCCTGCACGTCTTGTTGATGGACAGTTGAATTTTATTAAGTGCAGTCTTGTCTGCTGCTGCATATATATGGAGGACATAGTCCACAAGGGACAGAACTGAGGAGGTGATAGCCAGCCGAAGTGTCTCAGAGGGAAGCCAGTCCCTGTGGCGGTAAAGTAGGCCAATACTTGAGTTCATGGTGGAGGAGAGGGTGCTGATATGGGAGTGGAAGGTAAGGGCTGTGTTGAAGGTGATGCCCATGTATTTATAAGAGGACACTTGTTCAAGGAGGTGCTGCATGCTGGGAAGTATCTGAAGGGGGGGGGGGAGTTTCTGGGCTTGCTCTGGTGACTAGTGAAAAGCATATAGTTTTTTTCAGATTTATGACCAACCTGTGGTCTGTGAACCATTGTTCAATCTGGGTGAAGGATAACTGGAGAGAGACCTGAAGGGAGGCAGGGTTTTGGTGTGAGGCAAATAGGACTGCTTCACCTGCATATAGCAGTATGGACTGGCAGTATAGCCTAGAGGTTAGAGGAATGCGGTGTGGACGAGCTTGGTACATCCAGCAGACCAGACCTGAGTCTGGCTCTCACGACCTCCACTTGCATACTGTGTGACTCAGAACAAGTCACTTAACCACCCAGTGCTCCCAGGTCGCCCCTGAAAACAGGCATTTGTGCCTAGTGGGCATCATCCGGTTACCAAGACTGAAAAAGAAAAAAACCTCTTCCAGCACAGGAGCAGGGTAGTGCTTTAAGGTAGAGACTAAAGATGAGGGCCCAGTATGGAGCCCTGGGGCACCTCAGAGTGGACAGGGTGAGTGTTGGACAGGGTGCTGTGGATTTGTATGCACTGGGACCTGGAGGACATGTAGCTATTAAACCAGGAGAAGGTCCCAGGGGAGAGACCAAATTGGAGGAGGGAGTCAAACAAGAGGAGATGGCAAACCGTGTCAATGGCCTTGGAGAGGTTGATGAACATGGCTCCAGCAAGGTTGCCGGAGTCTAAGGCAGAGTGTAGGAAATTGGAGAACTCCAGGAGGGCAGTGGTGGTGGTGCTGTGTCCTGATCAGAAACCATGCTGCTCATTGCACATAATTTCATGTCTGACCAGGTATTCTGTGAGCTGATCAGCCACTGTTTTTTCCAATGCTTTTGACAGTAGGGGAAGGATGGAGATCTGCCTGTAGTTACTAGGAAGGAGCAGTCTCCACTTTTGAGTATGGGTGTGATGACTGTTGTTTTCTAGGCAAGGGGGAACTTGCCCAGACACAGAGAGCAATTGAGCAAGACCGTGAGTGTGGGAAGTACTGCATCCAGTACCTGGTGAAGAAGCCTAGTATATAATTGGCTGTTGCAGGGGCTGGTGCCATTGAGGGCTTTAATTAGATATGTCTTGGCTTCTTGTGGTGATGTTGTGCAGAGGTGGAATGGTGGACAGTGTAGGATAGGAGGTTAGCCAGGAGGGAACTGGGTCAAAGAAGCTGCTGGGTAGGACTGAGCTGAGGTTGGAGAAAGCAGTGTTCAGGCAGTCAGTAATGCTATGGGGGTCAGAAGTGATGGTGCCATTAATTGTGAGTTAGGATGGGAAGGGGGCAGTGAGACTTGCCATTCAGTTCCTTAATGTTATCCCAGAATTTCTGCACAGTCCCCCAGGAGGAGGCAAGGGAGGTTCAGTAAAATTCAGCCTTGGCCTTGTGAATGGCCCAGGTACATTTATTGCGCTCGGTGTTATACGCTTGTCTATCTGTTGGCTTACCAGATTCAACAGCTCTGTGCCATAGGTTGTCCCTCTGTCTTAATTGCTGAATAAGAGATGGGGTGACCCAAGGTGCATTCTGTTTCCTGGTATGGGTTTTGGAGAAAGGTGCATAAAAGGTCAAAGGTTTTATTAAAGGAGCTGGTGAAGAAGTCAAGCGCAAGGTCGATGTTTGGTGTGAGGTTGATAGGAGACCAGTTCATTTGGGTGAGGTACAGCTTGAGCTTATTAAGGCTACCTGGGCAAAGGAGATGGGTGAGGATTGTCCTGGGCACTGATTTGCGAGTGAGGACAGACCATGTGAAAATGACCGGAGAGTGGTCACTAAAAGAGTTTGGGAGGACATTGATGTCCAGAACTCTATGGGGTCGATTGGTTGGAATTATGTCCAAGAAGTTGCTGGTTCCATTAGCAGGTTTGCACCTGGTAGGCTGGGTGACAAATGGGGACATACTGAGGGCAGTGAAGGTGTCTCTGATTTGGCATGCTGAGCTGGCAAGCCAGTTTATGTTTATGTCCACAATAAGAATCTGCTCAGTCTTCTGTGGTAGATTGACGAGGTAGCCAGTGAGCGAGAGAATGGCTGGCGATTGGTTCTGAGGGGGCACATAGGCAACAGTGAGGATAAGCAGTGCCCTAGAGGGGTCTGGGATGATTTTGAAAGAAATGGCTTGTGCCCCATGTTCC
Source organism: Neoceratodus forsteri (assembly GCA_016271365.2). NCBI lineage: Eukaryota > Metazoa > Chordata > Ceratodontiformes > Ceratodontidae > Neoceratodus > Neoceratodus forsteri. The sequence continues at coordinate 21,183,981 of JADMNL010000035.1, read as the reverse complement.
AGATTGGGCACTGGGAGGGCATATCCTAACAGGGTGTCATGCATATAGAAAGCACATCCACCCCTGTACTTGCCCACTCTATCCTCCCTGAAAAGAGTGTACCCGGAGATGGTGATGAATGAGTTTGGGTTAACTTTGAGAGCCAGATTTTAACTAGGGCTAGTATATTAGGTTAGTGCTGCACGTTCTAGCACTGGAGGGCTGCTGATTTTTTCAGGAGGCTGCAGATATTCATTGACCCAATGCATAAGCCAGCTGCCGGTGGTGACCGAGCTTGACTTGGGGACATGGGGCCAGGGTTTGGGTGAATGTTCCCAGATAGTAATAGGAGCAAGCAAAATTACCCTTATTGACACCAGGTGGTGTCTAGAACCTTTTGCAGTGTGAGATGTCGTAGGACTAGTAGAAATGGCGCAAGGGAATGATATGGTTCGAAGCGTGGGGATGGCAAGGAAGAGAGGTGGGCAGTGGGGGTTTGGGAGGGAAGAGGGTGGGGGAGTGGCTGTTGGTGGAGGGTGTAGGGAGGCAGTGGGTCCGTCCAGGGTGGTGGGTGGGCACGAGTGTGGGAGGGTGATGCAGAGCATAGGGGTATCCCAGGGGGGAGAGTGGGTGACCGATGTGAGGGAGGGTAAGCACCAGTAGGATCAGTGTGGTCAAGCTATTAGAGCGAGCAAGGATCTCCATGGTGTTTGGTGTGGGGTAGCTTAGTATAAGATTGACAGACAGCCTTCCAGAAATATGTCAGCCATGGTGGTGCAGTGATATGGCTGTGGACTTTTGTGCAGAGGGTACACGGTTCGAAACCCAGACGGGGTGGATGCCCCAGCTCCTAGTCTATGCACGTGGGTGGCTGCTGGAGAAACTGCCGGGGGTGGTCTAAAGGCTAAAAGAGAGGGTGCAATAATGACTCCTAATGGCCTGTCCAAGGAAGGGTTTATGGGGGTTTGGGTGTGGAGAGGAGGGTTAAGAGGACACGTGGCTTGAGAGATGGCTAGGTTGTGGCAGGAGATGAGATGAGTAAGAGGAGCGTAGTGGTAGGGCAGGTAGAGTGTCAGATAGAGGAGTGGAGTACAAAGGAGGATTAGAGAGGCTAGTTTGTAAGTAGAAAATAGGGTGAACTCCCTCAAGTGGGCAGTTAGTATAAGCTACAAATGGGAAAGTGGGGACTTGGATATTAGCACTACAGGGAAGTCAGGTGACCAGGTGGTCCTTAAATAAAGGAGGCAGTATAGCGCAGTGGTCTAAGGCGCTGAGCTGCAAATCTGGGGACATCCAGCAGACCAGACCTGGGTTTGAATCCAACAGCTTCCACTTGCATACTGTGTGACCTTGAGCAAGTCACTTAACCTCCTTGTGCTCCCAGGTCGCTCCTGTAAAAAAGCTTTCAGCTTAGTGTGCTATACCTGGTTAAAAACAACTAAATAAAAATTGAGGGCTGGCCTTGGGTGGGAGGGTGACTGAGATGGGCTAACACCCCACAGAAATAAGAAGGAGAGGAGGCTCTTTACCTCTTGAGCCTCTCAACAATTCTGGGCCCCGAGTGATGATTGCTATCTAGAGCTGTGCTGGCTAGTGTGGCTGGGGGATCCCGTGAGGCCTATAAGGATGGGATTGAACAAAGGGAACAAAGACAATTTAGCATGCAGCAGGATGGCCAGCTCATCAGTTTCTACTGCGCATGCGTGGGTATTAGAGTCAACTGTCAAGATATTGTCAGGATACATTTGTGGAGTAGCCAAGCCTTCCTTTGTTTGCTCACTGACGCTCTACCCTTATATACAAAAATGAAAAAATTGACCCAAAGCTACACCATCAAACATCATTTTATTCCACTTGAGCACTCCTTCTGGATTCTGACCACCCGCCCCTGCTTTGCTGCTGCTTCCCTCCTTCTGCCCAGTTTCCAGCCTTCCCACCTCCTGGTGTTTCTTGCTCCTGGGTTTTCTTGTCTGCTCCATTTGTTTTTTCTCCTGTGCAGCATTCTGGGATCCGTGCCCATTCCTCTCCCATCCCTCCCTGAGGTATGGCCATTGTGACTGTAGAGTCATTGTTTCCTGTGATCTGGCCTGGCCTGCCCATGTGGCACTGTCATATTTATTTACTATCTGCCCTCCCCTCCTGCTCCCCATCTCTCATTTTGCCACTTGTTCCTTGCTCCCCCATACCTTTTTTTGGGTACTTCTCGCTCTTCACACCAGCACTCCGTCTCTATTGCTGTTCCTTCCTATTCCAACAGCCCTGCACCTTATTTCACCTTGTATGGTGCTTGACATTCCATAGTAATTACGGCACTCAGTCATCTGTCTCATACACGACCTTTCCCTGCAGTTTTTTCTGCCACCAATGCAACTTATCCCTTACCCCATTTGTACCATTTCCTGGTCTCAGCATCCAAATGCCCTGCTCAGGCTATAGTTTCTAACCTTACCCCATTGTACCACTGTCATAATCACCTGCCACCTCAGCCTTTGCTGATTGGAATCCTGCATGCTCCTACCTCCCCTCCAGATCCCATGTAGTGTTTCCTCTGTCCTTCTCTAATGTTGTATCCCTTCCTGTGTCTTTCCTGTGTTATTTGGCAATGACTGTTATTTATCAGTCATTTTTTTCATCAGTTTCATGTTCTCTTTATGCTCATCCTCCTCCTCCTCCTCCTACTCCCTACTTTCATTTCCTTCATCCCACACCCCTTTTGTTTACTGATCATTTGCCTCACAGCAGTTGGCTGCTTTTTCCTTGCTTAGCACATACCAGGAGTTTTCCGGTCTCTGTCCCTAACTCTGCCTTTTGAGGCATCGAGCGTACAGAGGCTTGTCCTGTCTGCCAGGGATGGGAGTCTGTTTCAATCCATCTACCAACTTACCCCAATGGATTCTCTTCAACAACTACCAGTCATCCCAACACCCCAAAATCCTCTTCTGTCTGGTAGCACCCATGTTGAGTGTGTATTATTGAGAGCTACACTTTTGAGTGACTCAATAATACCGTTGTCAATCAGAGCGAGTGATGAAGTAGGAAACTAAATCCTCTATAGCGAGTATAGCTAGGAGCTATACTCGCTAGTACAGGATATAGAATCCTTTGTGGCAGATTCCAGCTGAGCTGCTCGCATAGTGTAGTAGTGTATACCACCACTTGCAATGCCAGCAGACCTGGGTTTGGGTCTCATTTCAGGCAGAATGTTTTGTTTTGTTTTAACTTAATAACTTGCCCCTTGGTCTGCAACCACCTTGGATTTGATTATTTTAGTTTGGGGGTGTGGAGGGCATAGCCCCCCCCCCCCGGATAAATAAAGATTTTGTGACTGTGGAATGAAAGTATTGTAACAACCGTCGCTATTTGTAATGGTCACTACAATATTGGGCGCTCTTTTGACCACGGGCTCATTTGTGGTAGCTTTATGTCATGGGAGGTCTTTCAGACTCTCCTTTATCACATAAATCCCTCTGTCCACAGCCTCAGTTTCAACAGATTCAATACCATACCAACTACCTACAGTCTCCATCCCTAACTCTGCCCACTGTGGCATCGAGTGAAAGTTAGCTCACTCTGACTGCCGGGGATGGGAGCCTGTGTCATCCTTCTACTGTCTCATATTACTGCATCCTCTACCTGCTGTTTGGTTGCTGCTTCCCTTTGGGAATGGGACCACTGTACACCATCAGCCTCTAATCTCCTGACTCATTCAAATACATTCTTTATCAGCACTCTGAGTTCGCCACATCCCTTCGGGAATGGGACCTCTGTACTCCATCTTATCAATGACCTGCAACCTTAACCCAGCAATCTAGGTTCACCACTTCCCTTCAGGAATGGGACTACTGTACCTCTTCAGTCTCTGATCTCCTGCCTCATCTATATGAATTATCTGCCAGCGATATGAGATCACCAACTTCCTTTGGAAATGGAACTCTGTACCCATCAGCCTTCAAATACATGTACCTGAGCCTTGTCTCCAGCCTCTGCTGCATGTACTTCCCTGTCTCTCAAGCCTTCTTATTTTGCTCCTCCAGCCTGTCCCTGGGCTTCTTCCTCCAGTTACCCTGTGAAAATATGGATTGCTTTGGCCATGTGGTGGTCCTTCCCCTCCTGCCTCCTTTGCTTGGTTCTCTTCATGCCTTGGATTTCTGTGCTTATCCTTGCCTCTGGCCTCCTCACATTCTAGATTTGGACCTTGCCAGCTTATTCATTCTCTAATTCCACACTGACTCCAGACTTCATTGCTGCTTGCCTTCCAATGGTCATCTGGTGCTCTTATGCATTGTCGCCTGGGGCTTACTTTCCGGCTTGGCCTCTTCCAGTCTCCAGGCTCTTTGGCTCCATCCTGCTGACTCAGCCTTCATTGCACCTTTGGACCTTCCTGTTCCGCTGCAGCCTTTTATCCTGGACTTGTTTCTGCCCACATTCCCTCTTGCTTGCTGCTGGACATATGATGATTTGTACATCTTCGGAGATGGGAGCCCAAGCCTTTCTTCAGCTTTTCTCCTACTGCTACCCTTATCTTGACCCCATTACAACCAGCACTTCCAGTTCACCATCTCCTTTGGAGGTAGAAACCTCATGTCCCAGTTCTGCGGCTCCTTTGTACCTGGATCATCCTCTTTGTTTCTCCTGGCTTTAATGCCAAGGACCCATTCCAGTTTACAGGTTCCCTACCTTCTCTTTCAACATTATATGGCATTGCTTTCTGTTCAATGCCTTACCTGCTCCTTCTGAAGACACTGCTGCTCAACCTCAATGGAATTCCAATTGAGCTCCATCTTCCAGTAAGAGGACTTCCACATCGACCTTTTACATTGAAGATTGGACTATTCCTTACTAGGAGGCCAATATGGACTCCTGAGGCTTATACTGCTTGGTTGCAGCTCACCTGCCAGAGTTCTATGGGCTGGTCCTTGCCTCTCACTCTCAACCAGCCTGGATTCTCACTTCCCATCAGCCTATTCCTCCCTCAGATCCTTCCCCATGTCAGTACTCCAGGACTTTCTGACCATGCTGTTCTCCTAAGTTTCAAGCTTCCATTTTGAATGTCTGCAGTCACTATCTGCATCCTCTTTGCTGCTGCTCTTGCTTCTCTCCAATCTTCTTCAGCCACCATCTTCTCCACCAGTTATGCTCCCAGCATTCTGGCTCTGATTCTTCTCGACATCCTTCATCATCATCCTATGAACCCTCACCTCTCCAGCCTTCAAGGTCCTCTTTGCTGGGCAGGCCATACCCTGGTTTCCCTCCTTATCGCCTCTCTGGAGGTAGTTGATGTTTGCTGGCCTGTTGTCATGTTGGGCACTTCCCTTCTCACTGCCCTTGTGGCTCGGGGCTACTCCAAGTTTGCTGCTCTGTCTTTTTTGGGGTGTTTCTCATGACTGCCAACGTCCAGCATCCACTCAGCCATTCAGTTGCTTCTATCAGTTCATTTGCCTCATACTCCTTCCAGCTGCAGGATTATTCTTTATATATTCCATTTAATTTGAACAGTATGGATGTCTCTACCTCCTGATGTCTTCCACAGAACCTAAACTCTAGTGGCGTCTTCTTAGTGCCTGTCCTCTCTCACTGGACTTGTGAACTTTTTTCCCTCCTGGGATATACCAAGTCACTGCTCCATGGCCTCTGGATACCACCATACTTCAAGAAGTCATCTACATCTCTCCATTAGGATACTCTTTGCCAGCCACCTATTTAATGGTCTTCCTAAATCTCCTGTCAGGATATATCCCCTTCATACTCCTTTCAACGAATACCATTACCAAGTGCAAGTGTTCATTCAAGTCATCATCCTGCACGTGCGCAACTGACATTGCTATCTCCCTATCACAACAGTCTCCATTGGACTAAGCAGGCAATGCACTCATTATTTTCTATTTTTGACATCAACTCCTGTTGTCTAATCAGTCAGCAGACTCAGTCGAAGACCCCTCTTTTCAGGCACTCCTTCAGCATACTTGTACTGGATCTACCAGCAAGCCATTGCCAACAGGGCCACTCAAGCTGTTGCCATTGGGCTACAATGCTACTGCAACAACTGTATCCACCATCCTGCACTAGCAGTCCTTTCTAAATGTCTGTCCATCCAAAGCTTCATCACTGACACTCTGACTTGCTTTCAAACCTTGAAACCATTGTACTGGACATTTCATTTATACCTATTGATACCCAATTACTGTCTTTGCAGCATACTTCATCCTTGCCTTCATTGGTCTGAAATATTTAAGTTACCCTCTCCTACCAGATACCCAAAGCCTCACTCTCTTTGAATTCTTGATTGTCTCCCTATAGACACCTATATAGTGAAACATTGTGGATTACTGAACTCAGAGTTGTTAGACTCGACTTGAACATCGGAGCTCCAACTATTATTCTCATTGTCCAGCTTTTGTTCAGTTCCTTCATTTCTTCCCAAATCAGTGCTGAGGACAAGCACTTCTGATAGCATTGCAATCATCCAAAGCATTTGCCAATCTACAAACGGTTCTAAACATTGTATCCTGCTCTCACCTTCTTCAAAGTCTGACAGATTCCCTTAAGGATTTAATAACCAATTGTACATCCAATAATTTGGAGTCTGGCAGCCTATCTAAACAAACCCATTCTCTTCATGCTCCTGAGTCAATACCTTCCTCAAATATCAACTGATATCACAAATAAATCCTGGATCTTGTTCAACCCCTTTTAACAGCTGGACATAATCTATATTTGGGATCTGGACATTCCTTCAGACTAGATCCGTCTCTTCAACCTCAAGAATCAACCCTCCTGGACTCACCACTCAAAAAACTCAGAAGATGGAACCACATCACTATGAACATTACACACTACACTAAAATTAAAAAAATAATTTTAAACATCTAGGATCATCTACTCTTAGTTTGCCCTGAGGATGGACATGTCAGTGGCCATGGGTCTCCTCAGAGGTTTCCTTCACCGTAGGTTTTTCCTCTCCTGCATGCTGCTGGTCATGCTGTCCATGAGTTGGAGGAAGTAATCTTTTTGGGCCTAATATTTGCTCCAGCTACCCGGCTTACTTACCAAGAGTGGGAATAGAGAAAGGCCAAAGTTCAAACCTATATACAGTATATACACAAGAACTCATCTATTCACCAAAACATTGAGGAAATAATAAACAATGTGCTGTACAGTAGTTTATATCTGCACCCTCTTTATTTAGCGCTGCAGGCTGTACCGCATATTAAGCCTTGCCTAATGAATCCATACGGCATGTACATGATTTTACAGCAGAACAAGATTCAAGAATTACCCACGAATTGCAGGTACTTAAGGGCACTTAATGGTGATCACGATCATTAGCACTCTACCCTGTGATTACTGAAGTACAGAATGATGTCTATCCTTAGGTGGATTTCACAGTCACAGGCTGGCAAAAGAAAGTATCCCTTCAAGAGCGAAGGAATGGATCCAGAGGATCTTGCTGAACAAGCTGGTGTTGAGCCAGGTGTTGCTAAGGTAATGCTCAGTGAACTTTTAGGACCCACTTCACCTTCTCCCAAAAAAGTACATCTAACTGCATACGCCAACTATTGCCCTGAGACACGCTTTGAGATAGGCAAGCATGCTGTGGAGAACGGTGTAATGGTAGCTGTGCGTTTTTACACTGTAAAGTACACCGAGCACATAAATGAGAGCACAGTAAGAGGGTTTAAAGCGGACTACATGAAGCAGCTGCGGGAAACACCTGACCCCACCTATCTCACCCCTTCATTGCCCAGAAAACAGCGTGGGTGTCCTGCCCTTCTAATGTACGAGCTGGAGGAGCAACTTCGGAAAGTCATTTGCTGCTTGCGAGAACAAGGGGCTGTAGTAAATGCCCGAGTTGTTCACCTTAGGCAGCCTTGGCTACTAAAAGCCAAATCACCACAAATACTGGTTGAAAATGGTGGCTATGTGAATCTCAGCACTAAGTGAGCCTGGTCATTCCTCCATCTTATAAGGGTACAGTGCGTAAGGGCACCAAAGCAGCCATGAAAAGTTCCTAGTGATTTTCCTACATTAAAAGCTGCTTTTTTAAAAAGAATCAGCACTGCAACATCACAGGAGCTAATACCGCCTGAGTTAGTACTGAACCTAGATGAAACTGGCATTAATATGGTGCCGGTTTCACAGTGGACAATGGCAGCTTGTGGTTCCAAACAAGTAGCTGTTCTGGGACTGGGTGACAAGCGTCAGATCTCGCTGGTGCTTACATGCGCCTTATCCGGTGATTTCCTACCCTGCCAGGCTATCTACAAAGGTCTAACTGCTGCTAGCCACCCACAGTACACCTTCCCTGCCGATTGGGATATCACACACAGCGACAACCATTGGGCTACTGAAACCACTATGCTGCACTACATAGACAATGTCATTGCCCCCTATTGTGCCCGCACAGGTGAATCGCTGGGTCTTCCGCAAGAACAAAAATCCCTCCTCATTATGGATCTTTTCCGTGGCCACACTACACCAGCTGTTCTTCAAAAACTGGAATATTTCGGTATTATACTGATATTTGTGCCTGCCTCATGCACAGACGCTTTGCAGCCATTAGATATTTCTGTGAATAAAATCCTAAAAGATCTAATGAAGCAGAAATTCACAGCTTGGTACGCTGACCTTGTATCTCAGCAGCTGGAGACAGGCAAGGAATTAAAACCTGACTTGGGCATGCTAACACTGAAAGAACGACACGCACAGTTGCTTCACACCAGTTTCCAGGAACTCTGTGACAGAAAAGATGATGTATTACGTGGTTTTTCTGAAGCAGGAATTCTTGATGCCCATACCGAGAGCCTGAACATAACATAACATCGGTAAGTCAGTTTTGCATTAATCTACTCTGGTAATGCTGGTTTAGTTCCTTGTCCCGGTCCTGAGCAATGTTTTATTTTTTGCAGGTGTAGCCCTGAAGGAGATTTGTGTGGAGATGACCAAACAACGAATGAATAGCACTGCATGAAAACTACTGAGTCTTTTCATTTTTTTTCTTCAACAGAACAAACGTTTTTTTTTTATTTACAATGAAATAGTCTCTTTTATTTACAATGGACAGTGACTACTGTATTTTTGGAACCGGCAGTCTTTTCTTTATTTTATTTAAGCTGATGTGTACTCAGAAATAAAATACTGGTAATTAAATCGCGCTCCATCAGTTTTCTAATTTCGCTCCGAAAATTATTAGCATTCAGTTTATTTTAGCGCTTTTTTCATTTCAGCTAAAATAGCGAAAATAAACGGAACGCAAATATTTACTACTGTACAGTATATTCAACCAAGCTATATGGTACTTGATGCAATATAGTGAAACAATCTTGGTAAACCTTTTGTTTGGGACATCATGATATACAGCATACATTATTTTTTGAAATAGCAGCAGCAAGTATGTACACCTGCCAAAAAGATTTTTATAATGCCTGAGGATGACCAGATTTTGTAGAGTTTTGTAATAAACTTGGAATATGTTTCAGCTTAAGTATTGCCTCTTTCATAACTTCTGGTGCTAGTCCCTCTAAATCAGGAGTAGGAGGTTTGTGAAGTTTTGCACTCTTGCTTATTAACTCAGTCCTAGCAAACTTTACTTGCACCATTGTACCGATGGAATTCAAAATAAATGCACAAGTTAAGGCTGCAGCACAAAGTGTAAAAAGTTGTGAAATGCAGCATTATGGTAAAATGTCCACTGATCCTTGTTGAAGCTGTGACATAACATTCCTTGCTGATTTGAAGATTTTATGATTACATCTTCATTGGATAGTTTGTAGGGTGAGATGAGGTCCAGAGTAAACTGCAGCCTCCTCCTAGCCAGGAGGGGAGAATAATGAGAGATTTGTTCCCAGTCATGGGAATGCGGTGCAGCTTCTTAGGTTATGTTTAAGATTGCTCATTCATCTGCCATTGCTGGAGTGCAGGAACTTGTTTCCTAATGTCAAGTAGGAGGAGACCTGTGTCAGGACTCCGGAAGACTGCACACTATGAGGGCTCAGCTGGCGGTGAAAAAAGCCTCCTGGGTCAAAAACTTCACTTTTTATCTTTAATCACAAACTGCATATAATGTAGACAGCAGTGAGAGTCCTGCCTATTTACTATATCTCTGCTGCATTTGGCACCATCGATCATGAGGTGTTACTGGAATGCCTTTGGGAACAATGAGGACTGGCTGGTACAGTCATCAGCTGATTCAAGTCCAATCTCACAGGGCAGAGTCAGAGAGTGGTGATGGGAATTTTCTTCCTCCTGCCTGATGCCCCTGTCCTGTGGAGTCCCACAGGGCTCGATCCTGTTGTCTATTCTTTTCATAGTGTATATGCTGCACCAGGAGGCACTGTTACATGATACAAGTGTTTTCAGTGCTACACAGTTGACACCCAGCTGTACATGTCTTTTGTGCCCGGACAACAGAATGGGGTCTCTGTATGTAATTCTTGCCTGGCTGAGGTCCAGGGCAGGATGTCCTCCAACTGGCCAAAGCTCAACCCAGATCAGATAGAGGTGCTGGTGATTGAGCCTGGTCATTGGTGGGATGCTGGGTGGGTCAGGGAGAATTCTGGCTTAACACTCAGTGACTCCCAGTTGACGATCTAAGTGCCAGTGAAAAATCTGTGCGTTATCCTCAACAGCAATCTGACACTTGAGACTCAGGTGTCAGCTGTTGTCCAAAATGATTTTTACCACTTAAGGATGATCACCCAGATTAAACCTTTTATCCCTCCCAATGATCTGCCCTTACTAATACATAACTTTGTGACATACAAACTAGATTACTGTAATACCTTGTACGTGTGGCTAATAGGAGGTGCCCTGCATCATCTGCAGCTAGTGTGGAACACAACGGCCAGGCTGTTGGTGAGCCTTCCAAGGTTCTGCCATATAACTCCGGTCTTATGTGGTCCTTGCTGGCTGCTGGTGAGGTGGCTGATTGTCTGCAAGGTCAGCTTGCTGACCTTTAAAGCCCTACATGGCCAGGGACCTTGCTACTTGCAGGACCTACTGTCTCCCTACCAACCCGCCATCCTCTCCATTCCACTGAAGAGGGCCTCTTGGCAGTTCCCAGGGTCAGACTGAAATCATCTGCTGAGCGCACATTTTTTGTCACTGATCCAACCCCGTGGAACTCATTTTCAATGTCCTTGAGAGAACCCCTCATTGGAAGCCTTTAAAAGGGGTCTAAAGTCCTACCTATTTAGGGAAGCATGTTCCTTAGATTAAAGAATTGCTGAATATTCCTCAATAATATTCTGTTTTAATTAGTTCATTGTGAAAATGTTTTGTCTGTTACAGTTTATATTTCACTTTTGTCTTATTTTGGATTGTTTTATTTTATTATTGTATATTTTTATTTCTATACAACACACAGAGCCTCCAGAGATGGGTGCTTTATAAATAAAGTTATACTTTAAACAAGTTAGCCAACCTGGGAGTGGGTCCCAGGGTGGTAAAAAATTGTCTGGACAACAGGACGCAGAGGGTAATAGTAAACAGAGTCCACTCTGAAGAAAGGGGTACAGCAGAGTTCAGTATTGGGGCTAGTCCACTTTAATGTCTTTATACATGACTTTGCAGAGGGACTGGAAGGAAAAGTATGCCTCTTTGCAAATGACACAAAGATCGGCAACAGGGTTGATACACAAGGAGGGGTGGAAAGGATGAGAAGGGACTTAGCAAGGTTGGAGGAATGGTCAAGAGTATGGTAGCTTAGATTCAATTGGGGGTTACTAACAACAACAAAAATATTGGTTAAATAGGATCTGCAACTTATCGTGTAAGTAGGGAAATGGGCAGACTAGGTGGGCCCAGCGGTCCTTATCTGCTGTCAAAGTATATGTTTCAATGTTAAAAAGGGAAAGGTAACTGGGGGTAGTCATATCAGATGACCTAAGGGTAGGCAGGCAATGTGAGAAGGCAGTAGGGAGGGATGGGGGATACTGAGATGCATAGGGAGAGGCACCACTAGTAGAAAACAGGAAGTTGTCATCCCTCTGTACTGACAGTTGGTGAGACCCCATCTGGAGTACTGCATGCAGTTCTGGAGACCCCATCTCCGCAAGGACATAGACAGGATAGAGGCAGTCCAGAGGACATACATACAAACATACGAAGAAGCCAGCAGAAGAAGGCCATCTGGTCTATCAAGTCTGCTTATATTGCAGGGTCCACAGTATGAGCTGATGTCCTGGCCTCCCTCCCCACTCCTCCTATCCCATTATCCTTACTTTCCCTCTATGCCTATCCCAGCCTCTCTTAAAGCTACCCACTGTCTTTAATGGGATTACCTCTTCCGGCAATGCATTCCAAATGTCCACCACAAATGTCTATTTGAAGAAGTGCTTCCTGACCTCCCTCCTAAACCTCCCACCCTCCAGCTTAAGACTGTGCCCCCTAGTGTTACGTTTGCCACTCAGCTTAAAGAGACTCCTTATCAACCTTATTTATCCTTTTTAAATACTTGAAGGTCCCAATCATGTCCCCTCTCTCTCTCTTCTGTCTTCCAGGGAGTACATGTTCAGTGCCCTCAACCTCTCCTCTTATGCCTCACCCTGCTGACCAACTATCATCTTTGTATCCATCCTCTGGATCTTCTCCAGCAGGTTCTCCAGCAGGTTAATGCCCTTTTTGAGGTGTGGGCACCAGTACTGAACTCCATACTCTAGATGCGGCCTTACCAGTGACCTGTACAAGAGTAGTATAACCACCTTTCTCCTACTACTGATCCCCCTAGATTTGCAACCCAGCATCTTGTTTGTCTTTGCTGCTGCTTTCTTGCAGCTAAAACAGCAACTAAAATGGTGCAGGATCTGCACCAGAAACCATATGAAGATAGACTAAAGGAGCTTAATATGTATACCCTTGAGGAAAGGACAGAGAGCAGGGACATGATAAAAACTTTTAAGTACCTCAAGGGAATCAACAAGGTCCAAGAGGGTAGCATCTTTCAGAAAAAGAGATGTGCATGAACAAGGGGGAATAGTTTGAAAGAGCAAGTGCTTAGTAAGTACATACATCTTAAAGAATGAATGTTTGGGCTCTTTAGATGCCTCTAATTATTTTGTTTGGCTTTATTTGTTTCTTTAATTGCTTTTTCACACTTTCATTTGTATTTTGCTAACTACTAGCAATAAAGGAATCCAATGTAATTCTTGTATTATGTCAGAAAAGTTTTACTGGCAAAGCTGACAGCATATTTAAATGGGAAACTGCAAACCTGTTTTCAAATTATTATAGAGAAATAACACTTTCCACCAACAAAATATTATATATCTAATATAAATATGTGATTTTTGATCACCTGTGATTTTTTTGTTATAGCTTAGTAGGTGCCATTTTCTTCATAACCAGATTTTACTTGGGAGAAGAAAAGAGAAGCCAATTACTGTTTTAAAAATTGTAAAATCATACAGATGGACCACAATGGTGCAAACTTATAAAAGTCAAAGTTTGTTGCTGAAAGAAGTACCTATTTCTTTTGAAAAAGATAAAAAATATGTTTTGTTTCTCATTGAAATACATTGGGCTCCTAAGTAACTGGCAGTTTCTGACATCACAATACCAGAATGCCACTGAATTATTTTTTTGTTGGCGCACTTGCGCAGCCAACATTGTGGGACAGTGCAGCTTTAGAGGCACGATCGCTGTTGAGCAAATGCAGGGCATACACCAGTAGGTGTGTCCCACATTCCCCAATCAGCCTTCATGCTGGCGCCACACCATGCATACATAATGGGGTGAGCACATCGAAGAAAAGGTCCGCTGCAATCCGAGCAAAGCTCGTCAGGCGCAGAGGTCCTTTTCTTGCCATGCTTGCTGCCATTATGTACATGGCAGGACACTGGCCATAGAACTGCCGACTTTGGGGGTGCCCAATCCCCCTGTTGGCTGCCCCTGCCCCCTGTGAATGTGCCGACAGGGGAGCCCACTCCCCATCAGCATAAAACATCCCCTCAATTGTTTAATGTCAAGGGGGTGCCCAATCCTCCTCGGCTCTTACCCCACCCCCTCTTTCCTTGTGTGCCAATGGGGGAGCCCACTCCCCATTGGCAGAAATAACCCCCAAATTGTTTAATGCTGAGGGGGGTGCCCAATCCCCCCTCAGCTCCGTGCCCCTTTGTGTGCCGATGGGTGTCCAATCCCCATCGGCATAAATTCTGCAACCCCCATGTTGTTTGCCTATGAGGGTGCCCAAACCCCCGTTGGCTACAGACACCCTCCCAAACAGTTAGGTGGCACGCTGGGAGCCCACCCCAGTGTGCCAAATCCCCTGGAAAAAAAAAAACTGTCTCACGATGTTTTGTTTTTTTGTCCTTTTTGAACCTGTAAAAGGAAAATGGTCCCTCGTAGTCTCCGTGCCCTCCTCCCGAACCCGCACCCACCCACTGCACACCCTGCCTCCCCACACCCCCCCATACTTACCTCCCAAACTCGGAGAGACGATCATCGGTGGACCGGAACATGTCTGCACTCTTCAAAGCCGACCGCGGACTGAGGAAATGCCGGTAAGCTGTATAATGGGATAGATAGGGTTTTTGAAACTTTAGTACATATCTCAGGCATTTTTGCAAATTTTGAGCCCAAATTTTCAACACGGGGTTTTTGGGACCCCTTCTCATGAATTCTTGCCATGTCATGGCATTATTCGGTCCTGAAGGGTGATTTCACAGTCACTGGGTGGAATCACCTTTTAGGACCGTGTAAGAAAATGACAGTGCCACTGTTCATGGTGGGGGGGCTCAAAAACCCTATGTTGCAAATTTGGTGGGAAAAATCCAAAACATGACTGTTTTATGAGTGTGCATAGCAACTGCGCAATGCATGCTCGTAAGTTAGTGAATTCACAATATTTTCACACACCAGATTCTCAACATTGGCATTTTACCACACCTTCTTGTGAACCATACAGCTGTCATTCTTCACAACCTGGCCGAAATGTGTTTTCGCACTTCCGGCGTAGAATAGCACAGTAGTGGTGCAAAATCAGTGTTCAGGACACATTATGAAAATGACAGTGACACCGTTCATGAGCAGAGATCCTAAAATGCCTGTGTTGAAAATTTGGTGACAGTACTCCATAAAGTGACTGTTTTACAAGCGTACTTAGCAACTGCGCAATGCACGCTTGTACGTTAGCGCATTTGCACTATTTTCATTCCAGATTCTCAATATTGGCATTTTACTGCACCTTCTTGTTAACCATATAGCTGTCATTTTTCACATCCTGGCCAAAATGTGTTTTCGCACTTCCATCGCAGAATAGCATGGATGCTGTGCGAAATCAGTGTTCAGGACACATTACAAAAATGACAGTGATACTGTTCATGAACAGAGGTCCTAAAATGCCTGTGTTGAAAATTTGGTGACAATACTCTATAAAATGACTGTTTTACGAGGTGCATAGCAACTGCGCAACGCACGCTCGTAACTTAGTGCATTCACAATAGTTTCATGCCAGATTCTCCAATTTGGCATTTTACTACACCTTCTTGTGAACTGTACAGCTGTCATTTTTCTCACCCTTGTTGAAATTTTTTTTGCACTTTCGGCGCAGAATAGCACATTCGCTGTGCAAAATCAGTGTTCGGGACCCATTACGAAAATGACAGTGACACTGTTCATGAGCAGAGGTCCTAAAATGCCTGTGTTGAAAATTTGGTGACAATACTCCATAAAATGACTGTGTTACGAGTGTGCGTTACGCCGTTTGCATGCACGCTCATACGTTCACAAACTTCTAATAGTCTCACTCCAGATTTTCTACAGTGCCATTGTTCTGCACCTCCTAATAAACAGTACAGCTGTCATTTTTCACATGCTAACCAAAATCTGTTTTCGCAGTTCCGGAGCAGAATAGCGAGGTCGCTGTGGAAAGCCCGTGTTCGAGACACATGATGAAAATGACAGTGACACTGTTCATTAGCAGATGCCCTAAAATGCCTATGTTGAAAATTTGGGAACAAAAGTCAGTAAAGTGAGTATTTTATCAGCGTGCATTGCACAGTTTGCACACAGGTTCATGACTTTGTGAATTTGTAATACTTTCACTTCAGCTGTTCATCACTGGCATTTTTCCATACCTCCTTATGAACACTGCAGCTGCCTGAAATGTGTTTTCGCATGTCCGGCACAGAATTGCACGGCCGCTGTGCAAAATCAGTTTTTGGGACAGTTTGAGGAAATGACGGTGACACTATTCATGAGCAGGGGTCCTAAAATGCCTATTTTGAAAATCTGGTGCGAAACTCCATACAATGACTGTGTTGCAAGCGTGCATTGCTCAGTTTCCACTCACCCTTGTAACTTCGTCAATCTGCAATATTTTCATGCCACATTTTCACCACTGGCATTTGTGCACATCTCATTATCAACAGTCCAGCTGCCATTTTTCACAGCCTGCCCAAAACGTGTTCCCGCAGCTGTGGCGCACAATGGTGTGCTCTCTGTGCAAAATTCCCTTATGAGACACATTCACAAAATCACAGCACTATGCATCTCTAGCTACGCCACTCCCACTGCCAATGCCAGCGCAACAACATTCAGCATTGACAAATGCTTGTTTTACTAGCAGTGTGAAAAGCAAAGGTAAAAACACAGCTATTTCACAACCCTAACAAATCTTTAATTATAAAAGTATAAACTAATTACTAACACATCACAATACAATAAATAAAATGGTCAGTTGTCAATTTATTAGACGTAAACACCTGCTCTTGAAGATAGAGGGGGGGGACGGCTCAGGGGCAATGTGAGGAAGTATTTTTTCACAGAGAGGGTGGTGGGTGCATGGAACGGCCTTCCTGAGGAGGTTGTGGGGTCAAAAACAGTGGGATAATTCAAGAATGCATGGGACAGACATAAGGCAATTATACTGGGGTGTAGGAGGAAGCAGGCTGTTGGTTAACTAGGATCTGCAGCTTATCCATTAGGTAGGGAAATGGGCAGACTGGGTGGGCCAAGTGGTCCTTATATGCTGCCGAAGTCTATGTTTCTATGTTACTTACTTAGTATCATATATAAACATTAGTTGAGTTCTGGTGAGAGCAGGACACCATTCTGTCAGGGTGTTCTCCCCTTTTCTATTTGCAGTGTAAACTTTTATACCGAAAGAACTTGTAAATTGTTTCTTTGCATTTGCTTGCTTGGACATTGTAGCCCTGTCACACATCATCACTTTGACCTAAATTTCTTTTTGTGGTGGTATGTGTGGTTTTGTTTAGGTTCAGTTGAGTGGTATGAGTGTTGTCATAGGAATATAGTGTATTAGGACTATATGTGG
The DNA here is from genome assembly GCA_016271365.2 of Neoceratodus forsteri. Classification (NCBI taxonomy): domain Eukaryota; kingdom Metazoa; phylum Chordata; order Ceratodontiformes; family Ceratodontidae; genus Neoceratodus; species Neoceratodus forsteri. Next base: position 21,166,733 of record JADMNL010000035.1, on the reverse strand, counting down.
AGTGGTATGATTGGATAGGGTTAGAGGTGTGGTGGTATTTTGTAAAACATTTGGGGTTTGGGGGTTGCTGTCAGATGCTGATTTTATTAAAGGGGGTGTGAGGGGTTATGTGATATATTGGGGGGATTTTTTGATTTGTCAGTAGTTGTAGAAATGTGTTAGGCCTGGTTGTGATACCACTATGTTTGGTTGCCCCGCAGCCCGGCTGCATGATCTATGTCCCTATCATGACTCGTCCCTGCATAATTTTGCCTATCATTGGTGCAGGGAGGAAGAGATTAAGAGGCGATGAGGTGGTCAGCAGTGTGGTATTGGGGGAACTAATGGGGGCATTAAAAGGACACTTAGGCCCAAGAGACAACATGGGGCTAAATGGGCCTAGAAAGAGATGAAAAGTGCTTGCTTCCCATACACAAAGATCCCACTGTATCGAGTGGACAGGTGACCAGAGGGCCAGCTGCCTCATTTCTTCGGGTGGTGTTATACAATGCAACATCGAGGAGAAACAAGACTGCCATTATGGTAGCTTTAATTTGAGGTTCCTAAGTCAATCTGGCTTGCATCATCGAGACCTGGCTGAGTGACAAGGCTGGTCAAGTTTTTGAAGCAGCGTTCCCAGCTAGATTCTCTGTGTTGCAATGCTCGCAGAGAGATCACAGGGTGTAACCATCTGTTTTAGGTTTGGGTTGAATTTAACTGAGAACCCAGTGGGAGAAGCCTCGTCATTTAATTGCATGTCTGTTTGTGGGGGCCTGTTGCAGGCTGTAGGGTCCTCCTGGTGTACTGTTCCCCAGGGCACGAGGGAGATTTCCTACAGGAAACTATGGACTTCATCATATAAAAGGTATTGGAGTCATCCAGTTGTCTTACTCTTGGTGACTTTAATGTCTGGGTCAATGATGAATTCTCGCATTTTGGAAGGGATTTCTTCCAGTCGATGGAATCTTGGGCCTGGCACAAATTGTTACCTTTGTGAGACACCAACATGGACATGGATTGGACCTGGTATTCTCCCTGAAGTTTGAGGGGAGTAACCTTGAGACTGATCCAGTCAGTTAGTTAGTTAGACAGTTAGATAGTTGGATCATCTCACAGTGAAATTCTCCTTCAGGCTCCCCCCCCTCGTGGTCCTACTCCAATGGAGATGGTTCAGTGCCATACTATAAAGGGACTTGGCCTGTAAGGGCTATCAGTGATGTTGAACATCTCAAAGATGGTATAGGTTTATGATATGGGATCAGAGAATGTGGTATTAATCTATAATAGGGTTGTTGCTGAGGCCTTCAATTCAGTTAGACCAATCCATGTATGACCCAGGTCTCACATCAAGGTCCCCATGACTTGATAGGGAACATAGGAAGCTGAAGATTAGGGTCCAGAGCCTAGGGTGCTGTTGAAAAAATCCATGACTGAGGAGAACAAACTGGCTTTGAAGATTCATTATAATGAATATTAAAGGGTAATCATGTGTAAGAAGGTGGCATTTTTGTCCAGGGAGGTTGCATCTGGGAGGAATCATCCAGCTCAGCTCTTCTGAACTGTGGGCAGTTTATTTAATCCAGTCTATCTCCTGGTGTTGAGAGCAGTGTCAGCAGCTAAGTGCAAACAGTTTACTTGTTTTCAGACAGCGTATCCTCTTTTGGGCTGGGATCTCTCCAAACGGGCTGTTATGGCCCGGCAGAGTGGGGCATGGATCTCACAGATGTACAGTACTCAGCTATCCTGGGTGGAGTTTTGGCCAGTCTTGATGGATGAGGTCTGTTAGGTGATTTTGCAGCTGTGATTCATTTATTATGAACTAGACCCAGGCCCCACCTGTCTACTAGTGAGCCGCGTGGGGTCTTTGGAGTTAGTGTTCGCTGGAATCATTTGATGGTGCTCCTTGTCAGTGAGACTGTTTCACATGTCACTGAAGAATATGCTGGTATTGGCCCCTTCTGAAGAAGCCAACTTCAAACCTGAATGTTCTAGCAAATTGCCATCCTGCCTCTAACATACCTTTTTTAGGTAAGGTTATTTTGAAAGATGTGGTGCTGCAGCTTGAGGTGCACCTTTAAGCTCATGACATCTGAGAGCCCCTCCAATCTGCTTTTAGATCTGTGCATAGCACTGAGATGGCCTTGATCAGGGTGCACAATGACCTTCTCAGGGTGAGAGATAGGAGCGAATGGTCAGTTCTCGTTTGCCTTGATCTAGCCTCATTGTCTGACACTGTGACTCATGGGTTGTTGTTAGATCATCTGTAGGAGTACATTGGACTCACTGACACTGTCATTCACTGGTCTGAGTCCTATCTCAGGGACAGGATGCAGACAGTGATGATGAATACTTTTTCACTGTCCCTAATGCCTCTGCTCTGTGGCATGCCCCAAGGTTTGGTCCTCTCATGTATGTTGTTTGCAGTGTAGGTGCTGTCCCTGGGAGGGATAATTCAACAATACAGTCTGGCTTTCCACTGCTATGCAGACAGTACCCAGTTGTATTTGTCCTTTGCACCCAGGATGCCTGACACTGTTGAGGTGCTTAATTTGTTTCTATCTGAAATTCAGAGCTGGATGGAATCTACTTGACTGAGGTAAACTAGGATAAGACTTCGGTTCTGGTGATTAAGCTGGTGAGAAGAGGGGGAGCAGAAGTAGTAATGGGAGACATGGGGGGTTTGGCCCGGGCCATATAGGTTGTTGGCCTCTGCAAAGGTGAAAAATCTGGGAGTCATTCTTGATTAATGGCTAACATTGGAGGCTCAGGCATCAGCTGTACTCAGGAGTAGCTTTCACTGTCTTAGCAACATCAGCCAGATTAAGTCCTTTATCTCTTCTGAAGACCTGTTGACATTGGTGCAAGTGTTCATGATGTCTAGGCTTGATTACTGTAATGTGTACTATTTTGGGGTGAGTATGGGTACCCTGCAACACTTGTAGCTGGTGCAGAACACAGTGGGCAGGTTGCTGACTGGCCTTTCGAGGTCTAGTCATGTGACTCCACTACTGCGGGATCTGTACTGGCTACCTGTAAAGTGGCGAGTAACCTTCATGATTGGACTTCTAACCTATAAAGCGCTAGACAGAAGGGCCTTGACTACCTAGCACAGCTCCTGCACCCTGTCCAGTCTTTGTGTCCTCTCCACTCCTCCGAGGAATGCCTCCTGTCTGTCTTGAGAGCCCAGTTAAAGTCACCTGAAGATTGGATGTCTGAAGTAGCCAGCCATCTTCTTTGGAAGGACATTTGAAGTAGCCAGCCCTCTTCTGTGGAATGCCTTGCCCAGTGGACTGAGGGAGGCCCCCTCAGCTGAGGCCTATAAAATGGGATTACAAACCTACTTGTTTAGCCACGCATTTGGGGATTAACAAAATGTTGTTTTCATTCTTCTGTTTCAATTACTGCACATAGTTTTTTGGACTATTATTATTTTTTTTTTTTTTACTTATATAATTGCCTGTCTTTTCTTTACGGCACCTTGAGCTTTCGGGGAAGGGTGCATTACAAAAAAAGCTACTACTACTGCTACTACTGTTATACACCAGTGGTTGGAGACATGGTGCCAAAGTTAAGGCAACTGCAAATGCAACACCATGATGCCACCAATGTAATAAGTTGGCAGTATAGCGCAGTGGTGTAAGGCTCTGAGCTGCAAACCTGGAGACATGGGTTTGAATCCCACAGCCCCACTTGCATACAGTGTGACCCAGAGCAAGTCATTTAACTTCTTTGTGCTCTCAGGTCTCGCCTGTAAACACATTTTCAGCTTTAGTGTGTCTTTCCTGGTAATAAAAACAAAAAAAAAACAAGGCTACATGGTCTTTTTACACTAATGTGCACAATCACATCTCGAAATATGCTGATGGTACAAAATTAGGTGATCCCTTTAAGAAGCTCAAAGAAATCAAAAAGCTTCAGGCAGATCTTGATCTGATAACGGAGTGGGCATATAGATGGGCAATGATACTGAATATGAACAAATGCTCTGTACTACACTTAGGAAAAACTATCATCCCGCATAAACGTATACTAAGCAACTCTATATTGAAGTCATTGAACTCTGAAAGAGACCTAGGAGTTCTTATAGATAAAGATTTAAATTTCAAAGAGCAGTGTGTTACTGTAGTGTCAAAAGCTAACAGAACTTAGCAGGAATAAAAAGGAACAGTAAAAGCTGAAGAGCTGATGTTCTGCTGCCATTATATAGATCTTACGTAAGGTCCCACCTAGATTATTGTAGTCAGTTTTGGAAACCATACAGAAAATCTGATATCGCTAGGATCGAGAAAGTTCAACATAGATTAACAAAAAGCATTTGAAGACTTAATAATGAATCATATGACAACAGAATTAAAACGCTGAAACTATACATTAGAAGATCAAAGAAAAAGAGGGGATGTTGCAATTTTATGAAATAATGAACAATCACAGTCTCAGAAATTATGTGAATATTCATCTTAAAGACACGGGGCCGGATTTTCAGACAGTGGCGCAGGGCTTGCATATCCCACCCTGCGCCACAGGACTTTAACTTTTGTGGTGTGCCAACCCTCTTTGCCACAACTGCACGCAATTTTCAAAGCTCAGGTGCAGCTGCGATGTTTTACATGGTTTACGGCAGCTTGTGCCAATGCTCTGGCACAAGCACCATGTAATAGCCTCCCGGGGTGGTGCACTCTAAACCACAAAACTGTGGTAGAAGAAAGGGCATTCAGCGCAAGGGATTGAAAATCCCAATCATCGACAGGGGACTGCTGTAAGCTCCATGCATCATTTGTTTGGTGCACCAGGGGCTTGTGGCATCCCTGGAGCTCTGAAAATCCAGCCCACTACCTCTAAGACACATGAACATGCTTTCCAGGTGATAGGTGAAAGATCTAGATTGGACAGGATACAGTATTTTTTTACCCAGAGAGTGGTCAAGTTGTGGAACACTCTCCCAGAAGAAATAGTGACTATCAAGAATAAAGACACTTTTAACAGGAGATTGCATAAATATATCATGGAGGGAGGGAGTCTGAGATATTATCGAGTCATAGGAGTTACATATGGGCTTCGGTCTTTTTGGCTCCTTATCCCAACAGTGACAGTAGTGACAAAGTTGCATTTCCATACTTCTTACACTTTGTGCTTCAACCCTGACGTGCATTCAAATTGTTTTTTGAAGTCATTTTCCTGTCTTTTTTAGACATATAGTATCCCATGCCTGTCGCTACCTTTAAAAAGGGTAACCTGTTGAGCCATGTAACTGATACGCAGCTTGCTTTGTGCATGACCTTCAACACCATATGCAAAGTAGTTGTCCTGTCTGGCATGGCCCTAGACTTGCAGCTTGCTTCACATGAGGTAGAAAAATAGGTAATCCATGCACATGTGCCATTTGCTTTATTTCAGATTTAGTTTCTCTTGCATCATTTTATTTTTTGGAAAAGACACAGGAAAAAACTAAAGTCCAAAAAAAAGCACATGCATAGAGACTCAGGTGCTTTTCCCACTTCAATTATCTTTTACTCTTAACTGTAACATTTGTAATGGTTTTCCCCACATTTTACTAATTGAGAATAAGACCTTTCCTTGTGATCAGAAAGGAGGTCATTTTTAAATCCCATCCAATATATGTTTTCTGCATGCAACCTTTGTTTTTTTAAGGATTATTTGGGGTATAGGAGGGTTGTGGGTACCAGATGCTGGTTGAGCAAGGTTCTTTTTACTGGTGGGGAGAAAAAGATAGAGGCTTAGTGACAACGGTACCTGAAGAGAAGATGAGCTCTTGACTGCTAGTAGTTTTAAATAAGATAGGTGGAAGGCACCTTTTGCGGTGATGTGGGTGAAAGAGACATACACAGTTGACTGCACTGGTGGCAGTGGTGGGCTCCAAACCACCAATCATTCAAGCTGAGAAATAACTGCTTCATTGTAAGGTCCACTGTCGCAATATGGGCAATTCACATGCCTTTGACTGTTCTGTGCCAGTCAGAGGCTGTGGCATGTGAAATGCCCTTCGTTTTGAAAAAGTTGATAATTTTCATTACTTTTTGCCCATCTTCAGTTAAAAAAGAAAAAAAAAACAAAACACAATTTTACCAAAACTGGCAGATCAAAAGATTAGGTGCCAGAACAGGTGCTTTTGAACATCTTGTGACAATCCACGAAGACATGTCTGAGAAACACATGGCTGAATGTTACTATTTAACATTGAGCTGCCTACCCAACTCTAACTACAGTGACATTACCATGATACTGTTATTGCAGATTATAGTACTCTCACTGTTGCACTACTGCCATTTGCTCCATGCCCTCCCTGGAAATTAGAATAAGTCTGAGTAAAAATTATTCATGGATACATTTGAGTAAGTAAAATGAATATATGTAATTGAGAACAATTTAGATAAACTGGAAAGTAACTTCTTGCAAAACGATCAAAGTCTCAGGTAGAAACAGAAACATACAATTTGTGGCAGATAAAGACTGCTAGGCCCACCCAGTCTATTCATTTTTCTCTACCTACAGTGTCATAGCAGTCCCTACATTATCTCAGGCTCATTCTCTCTCCCTTACTTTTCACTAAGCTATCCTGATGCCTATCCCATGCATTCTTGAACCGAACCACTGTTTTTGCCCCACCACCTCCACTGGTAGGCTGTTGCTGGGTATACCCCTCCAATGACAACATTTCGACAGTGACCGACACTACAGCGATTATAAAGCCAGGTCGCTGTAGTGTCAGCGCTGGACTCTGGCACTTTATTCTGGGGGTCCTGCACCCCCTCCCCTAATCAACCCTGACTCAGAGTTGATTATATTTAGTGAGCGGGTGAGGGGGTCGCAGCCCCCCATGTGGGGGGATCGGGGTAAAGTCCCCCAAAGAAAACATGGTAGGCAATGGGAAACCTTATGCTGACCACAAATGCGGTTTATATAATGGTTTGCTGTTCGGTCGTTCAGCAAGATTTTTGTCAGCAACTGATTGTAGATCCATTCCGGGAATCTACTAATCTTTCTGTGAAGAAGTACTTCCTCATATCTCACCTGAATCTATCTCACTTCATCCTTCTAGCATGCCTCCTTGTTGTTGAACATCTTTTTATCTGAAAAATACCTTCCGCCTGTTCCTTGTTTACCCCTATGAGGTATTTAAAGGTCTCTATCAGTCCCCTCACTCCCTCCTTTGTTTAAGAGTGTACATATCGAGTTCCTTTAGTCTCCTCATAGGTCATATGATGCAGATCCTGCACCATTTTAGTTGCCACACTCTGGATCACCTCCACTCTGTCTATGTCCATCTGGAGATGTGATCTCCAGAACTGGACACAATATTCTAGGTGGGGTCTTACCAGCCTTACATGATCTGGCAGGTGTGCTTACTAGTTAAACAAGTGGCCAGTGGGGGGTTATACAGTGTTTATCTCCCTTTGAGAAAAGAAGTTCCTCCTAATGTTACCCCTGGATTTATCATTTCTGAAATCAGGGTGTGTCCCAGCATCCTGCTGTACCACGCTAGATCAAACATCCCCATCTGCTTAATGTTGTCTGTACACTTAAGTATGTATAAAATGGAGAATATTTATTTATTTAAAAGTTTCACCTGGAGAATGTATTGAGGACTACCACTTGATTCCAGACGTGACCTGGGGGAAGGGGAGTTGGGTAGACAACAAACAGAAATCTAAATACAACAATGATACAAAATACAGGTGAAAACTTTGAATGCATAAGTTCAGTATTTACAGGTGAGTTGTTATAGACATTATGCCATCCTTCATCTCCTTTTCACCAAGATAAATATGCTAAGGGCCTCCAAACTCTTCCAGAAGCATCTGCCCCCACCTTATGTAGAAGGATAAACCATGGATATACCATGGTTAGATTAATTTTACATTCAAGTTGATCATGGTCATCTGTGGTTATCCATGACTGTTAATTTCAAAAGTTCCTTTCCTTATAAAACACATTTCTACACAATTGAGGAAATTTCAGTTTTCCAACAAGTTTAACATTCTATACTGTATATGTTTCCTTGAATACTTTTCAAGTACAGTAGCACTTATTTATTCATTACTGATGCCACTGTTCCTTCTTTCAAACGGAATCATTCTCAAGGGAAATATAGAACGTGATGGCAGAAAAAGACCGGGGTCCATCAAATCTGTCCAATGTTTCCAGGGACCTAGCATCCACCCGGGAACCTACCTCCTCTCCTTCAGCTCTTTCTTCCCTACCCATGTACTTGGAGCAGAGCTCATTTTTTTTGTATCCTTACTTTATCCCACCCATGTTTGAAACCTCCTACCATCTTTGATCCTACCACCTGAGTAGGCAGGCTGTTCCATGGATCCACCACCCTTTCAGTAAAGTAATACTTTCTCACATCCCTCCTGAAGCTCCCTCCCTGAAGTTTCCATTCATGCCCACGTGTCACTGAGCTGGTGCTCCTATACTATAGCTCTGTGTGGTGCACTTCATTTTTGCCTTTCAGGAACTTGAAAATTTCAGTAATAGTCCCTTTCTCTTCTGGACTCCAGTGAGTACATGTTTAACACTCTCAGTTGCTTCTCAAAGGGGGCCACCTGGAGGCCCTGTATCATCTTCATCACCCTTCTTTGTATGGCCTCTAGCCTCTTAATTGTGTGAGGGTTCCAGAACTGAACAGAGTTTTCCAGGTGTGGCCTAGGGATCAATAAAGGAGGAGACTCATTTTCCTCCTACGTACTACTGTCCATAACCCTTCCTATGCACCCAAGCATCTTGCTTGCTTTTCTGTAGACTTTATTGCACTGGCGTCACTGTTTTAGAGTGTTACAGATAATGACCCCCAGGTCCCGCTCTTCTTTAGTGGTATTAAGTTTAACCCCATTTAGCCAGTACTCTGTCCAGGTGTTTCCTTTCCCCAGGTGAATTACCTTAAATTTTTTTGCATTAAACTTAACCTGCCACACATCTGACCATCTCTCTGGCCTTTGGAGGTCGTGTTGCAGTTCCCTAACTCCCTGGATGCTATTCACCATTTTGCCAAGCTTAGTATCATCAGCAAAGAGGGCAGACTTACCCTGGATTCCTTTGCCAATGTCACTGATGAACATGTTGAAATGGACTGGGTACAGGACTGATCCATGCGGAGGCCCAGGTCAATACAGCGTGACCAAAAATGCACTGTCATTTTCACACAGACAAAATGCTGACAGCAAAATCTGTGCATTAGAAATACAGTGAGCACAGATAACCACACGTTTAAGGGGGACAGAACTCAGGCGGGGAGTAGTTTGGGGATTTACTATTATAAACTCTGGGGACACAGCTTGGGGGATAGAAGGTTGGGGGATTTACTATTGCTAACCCTTTGAGGGTGACAGTTGGGGGGTTGCAATAACATCTCAACGGTCTTTTGTTCTGTTTCCTGTTTCTCCCAATGCTATTTTAATGGTGTGGTTACTTTGGTGTAATTATTCCCACACTAATCTGACTGGATACCTCCCTGTGGTTTCCGACGTGTGACTTCCCCTTCTGTGGACCTTAACCCATTGAAAACAACCCTCTGTTCACCTATCTAGGTGGTCCACTGCATACAACAATGTCTGCCGCTTTGCTCTGGCTGCCCTCCCCATCTCACCCACCACTGTGACCTTTATAGCAAGCTAAACTGGCTCTCCCCCTCAAATCACATAGAGTTTGTCCTAGGGTGCTTCATGGGAAAGGTCCTTGGCACTGGTACCCCCCCCCCGGGGCTAGCGAAATTCCTTGTCCCGGCTGCCTCCTCAACCTATTCCCTCAGGTCTCAGGGGCCCACTATCCTTAAGATACCTGCAACCCAGACTCTAATGGGAGGTAGGGATTTTGCTACGTGAGATCCCAGACTGTGGAACGCTTTCTCTGCCCCGGTCCGCTCCTCCCACTCACAGGCATGCCTTCGTTCCACCCTATGGAACCACCTCAAACTCGCTTTGGCCTGTGGTTGCCCCAAACCACCATGATCTATCACAGCACTCCTTTCTCTTGGATGTATTCCTGGACAAAAGACTCTGCTTCCGAGGCTGTATATTATAGTGTTGTATTTGCTGCATCTCAACTGTACCTATTGTACTGCACTTTGTTGCTACATATGTTACTCTGCTGTGTACATACTGAACAAAACTATGCCTGACTAGACTTGTAAGCTGTATTAATTTGTATTTATGTTGTCCTCACATGACTTGTAAGTTATCTGTAATCTGTACCATGTCGTCTTATGTACCTAAATCCGTAATTCCTGTACTCTCCTGTGTTGTACCTGAAAATAGGCAATTGTCTTGTCTAGTGTACTTACCTGGTCAACAAAAGCTAAATAAATAATACTGTTAAGCCATTTTCCTACCCATCTGACTATATCCTTTGCAGTTCCAAGGTCCTCCAACTTCTTGAGCAGGTGCCTATGTGGCACTGAGTCAAATGCCTTACTGAATTCAAAGTAAAGGGGGATCCACCCCATGGCCACTATCCAGCTCCCTTGTTACCCAGTCAAAGAAGACAATAAGGCTGGTCTGGCATAGCCTTCCTGCCACAAAGCTGTTTTCCATATTGTCCTGAAGATGATTTTTTTCCAAGAGTCCGCAACGTTTTTCTTGATTAGGATCTCCATCAGTTTCTCCACAACAGATGTCAAACTAACCAGCCTGTCGATTCCTGTCTCCATCCTATCCACCCACTTATAGAGTGGTACCACATCAGCCACTCTCCAGTCTCTGGGTACTATCCCTGACTGCAATGAGCTGTTGAACAGATATGCTAGGGGATCAGCCAGTTCATCTGCCAACTCCATTAGCACTCTAAGATTCATCTTGTCTTGGGCTTGGGGCTTTATCTATCTCAGGGGCTGCCAGCCCTTTCCAAGCTATGTCTTTGGTGAATACTGGAGTGTCCATCCCTGGGATTCCCTTAGCAGCTGCATTGATGCTGTCTTCACATAGGGGACCTGCATTCTCCCTAGTGAAAACAGAATGGAAGTAGTTGTTAAGGATGGTAGCCTTCTGTCCACCATCTTCCATTATCTTACTGTAGTCTACTGATCCCCTACCCTTTTTTCTTTTCCACCTGATGTAATGGAAGAAATGTTTTTCCCTGGATTTAATCCCTTCAGCATTTCACAGCTCCATGGCTGCCTTTGCCTCCCTTACTGCCCTCTTTGCTTCTCTTTTTTTTGAATGTATACCTCTCAGTCCCCCACTCTCTGGCTCCTTTAAACCTATAGGATGTGTCCCTTCTGGCACTGACCACGTCCTTAACCTTCGCTGAGAATCATATGAATCTCTTGTGCTTATTTATTATTACAGTTGATTTCACACACAGTTTTGTGGCCTCGAGGATGGCCTCTTTTATAAACCCCAATATGTCTTCCACACTGGCTACATCCCTCACTTTGGCTAATTTGTTACTTATACTAACAATCTCATTTTGTCAAAGTCTGCTCCTTTAAAGTTCAAGGCCTCCATCACTGAGTGTGTTCTTTCATCCCCTAGAGACAACTCAATCCAGATGGAAGTATAGTCACTGTTAGCTAAAGGTTCCCCATCTCTTACTGCCATAATTGCTTCTGAATTTGTGAGAACCAAATCCAGAATGGATCCCTGCCTGGTAGGATCCTTTACTAGCTGGGCCAGCACGCATTCCTTGAGGTTTTCAAACATAGCTTGACTTTGAAATTTGGTACTTGAACACCCCAGCCCACATCTGATAGGTTTGAATCTCTGAGTTCCACTACTTCCCCCTTCCTTGCCACTCTTTTTATTTTCTCTTCGAGGTCCTTGTCCCTCCCATCACCTTATCCTGGAGGTAGATACAGCACCCTCATGCCAGTTTGTTCCCTGATGCCACTGTGAACTGCACCCACAGCAGTTTGATTTCCTCTGTTTTACTCTTCATATGAACATATGAATTGGCAGCAGAAACAGGCCACATGGTCTATCAAGTCTGCTCGATTGTGCAGCTAGCCTCTCAGCATGTAGCTGCCCCACCCTTCCCTCTCCTCATCTCTGACCCTCCCCCTCACCCTGTCCCATCCCCTCTTGAAGCTGCCTACCATTGTACAGGAAACCACCTCCTCGGTTAGTGTATTCCATTTGTCTACAACCTTCTCCATGAAATAATGTGTCCTGATTACCCTTTTGAATTCCTCCCTCAAATTCATTTGATGCGCTCTAGTTTTCCTCCCTCTTCTGATCCAGAACATCTCTCCTGCATTTGCCTTGTTTATCCTCTTCAGGTATTTAAAGGTCTCAATCATATCTCCCCTGTCCCTCCTCTCCTCCAGGGAGTGCATATTAAGCATACTCAGCCTTCCTTCATATGTATTCCCTTCCATACCCTAGATCTTCTTCGTCACTCTGCACTGCACTCCCTCCAACAGCCTGACGTCCCTCTTCAGAAATGGGCACCAGTACTGCATGCAGTACTCCAGGTGTGGCCTGACCAGAGACCTGTATAAGGGAAAGATCACCTTACTACATCTAGTGGTGATACTTCTTGCAATAATAATAATAATAAGGGCCCCTACTTTTCTGTGGCACAGAGCGACCAAGTTCTGCGGCAAGACTACCATTTGCCGCAGAACTTCTGCGGCGGTGGTTTGTAATTTCTGCCGAAGTTCTGTGGCACTAATAAACTACCACATCACAGTGACCGCTTGTCATCCTGACTTCACTTTCATGGCAGTTTTTATAGCAATCAGGATGGTGGAAAGCACAGCAATACTAGTTCAAAAAATAACAGACTTATAAAAATAATTTTATGCCTAAAAAGCAAAACAAATGTCTCTCCCTTAAGGTCCTAGCCTGTTGCATAAATGACATATGCAGAGGGGATCTTGTGTGATAAATAAGGTATTTCTATACGCATGCTATCTATTCCACTAATGAGGTTTTCACTGTCTATCACTTACATATTTGTATGTGCTTTCTACACCACTCATGAGGTTCCCACTGTGTATCACTTATATATTTATATGCAATCTGTAACATACATACACATGTGTGTGTGTGTTTGTAGTGAGAGAGACAGAGATACTGTGTATGTGTGTGTGTGTGTGTGTATATGTGTATATATATATATATATATATATATATATTTATTTAATTTCCATGAACTTGCATCCTCATTCATACAGGTTCCATTAGAAATGGAATAGAGGAGTTATTGCAAAACTCATTTTTGATGTCAACCTGCGTTCCCTGACACACTGCATAACACCCTCAGGCCATGACATGCATGTGAACCGATTGTAAGATAGAGCTCTCCAGACCAGCACAATGTGTCCACCATGTGACAGAACACTGCACCATACCTTCCCAGGCTCTGAGCAATGATGTGTTCTACCAATCCGTGTGCTGCCCAGCCAACTCCCAGAGCTAATCTCTGAACCTGAGTTGCCAGCACGGAAACACAGCATGCTACCCTCTGGCCCAACAGCTGTCCCTGCACACAACATTTCTCCATAACTTTTAGGTGATTCTATCAACCAATGACAATATGTAATCAATAACCCTGGGGAAAATGTGTATAGTGCAATTATTTATTTCACGGGTCTATTCTTTCAACAGGTCTCATACATTATTATATTCCACTTTTTCAGCATAATTACTTTATTTTTCTTAAAAATGACAGTTAAATTCATTTTACCGATATTCATTTCAGATGGCATCTCTACACCTTAAAGGCACAAAAAGGTTTGTACAAAGTGAGGTATGGACTTAACAGGTCTGTGCTATTGACAAGGTTTTGTTCAAGTTGGCCCTAGTGCAATAATGTAAGACTGAAAACTATATTAGGCTGTAGTGCAGATTGAACAAATATCACCATGCCTGATGTGCAGTGCCACCGTCTCTGGCAGTGGGAGCTGTGGTAGATAAGTGACTGTTCATTTCTGTTGCAGATTGCAGCCGTATAGCAATGATAACATCACATTCTGAGCATATAGGGGGTTTAGGATATAAAAAGAGGGGAAGGGAACTAGATTCTATGGAAAAACAGAAATATTAATAAAAAATCAACAAGAACAGTGAATTCTGAGGCACCGCAGAAGTTCTGCAGTAGACTGCAGGTTCTGCGCAAAATTCTGCGACCGCAGAATTCTAGGGGCCTTGATAATAATATTTATTTATTATAGCGCCTTTCACGTATCAAAGCTCTGTACATTCAAAATAAAAACAGAATACAATAAATACAATAAAATCAAGAAAATATAGAGTAGGCTTTTCCCCACAAAAAAGTCTTGAGAGCCTGCTTGAAGCACCCCACCGTCCTGTACTCCCGAAGCTGACATGGCAGAGAATTCCAGAGGGTAGGTGCCACAAACCCGAATGCACATGCACCAGATGACTTTAAACTTACCCTCGGAAACTCCAGCAACCCCTCATCAGCTGAATGGAGCTGTCACAGAGGGGTGTAGGTAACCAGGAGCTCTTTCAAGTAATCAGGACCCTGTCAGTGTAGGGCTTTGTAAGTCAGTAGACCTACCTTAAAGGTGATCCCCGTGCAGCACAGAGGTAACATGAGTTCTTCTGGATGCCCTAGTCAGCAAACGTGCTGCCGCGTTCTGCACTAGCTGCAAGCAGCGGATATCAACCCCAGGAAGCCCTAAGTAAAGGGAGTTGCAGTAATCAAGTAATCAAAGCATCTTGTTGGCTTTCACTGCTGCCTTTCTGCACTGAGCCAAGTTGTTCATGTTCCCCGTTATCGTCACCCCCACGTTTTTCTCCTCTTCTGTGCTCTCCAACTGTACCCTGCCCAGGTGATAGCTCCTCCTCTGGTTCTTAGCCCCGAAGTGCATTACCTTGCACTTCTTGGCATTGAACCCCAACTGCCATGTTTCTGACCACTCCTGTAGTTTGGTCAGGACCCCCTGCAGTCCCCTCCACCCCTCAATGTCATCTACCACAGCTCCCATTTTGGTATTGTCTGCGAACAGACTGATCTTACTCTGGGTCCTGTGTGAGATATCTGGCCTCAGTAGCGATCCCTGTGGCACCCGGCTTGTTACCGCCCTTGGTGATAAAAGTTTCCCTTCCACCACCACCCTTTGCTGCCTGCCGTTTAGCCAGTTTGTGATCCACCTGACCATCCTTGTACCCGCCCTTACATCTTCCAGCTTCCCCCCCAAGCCTCCTATATGACACAGAGTCGAAGGCCTTGCTAAAGTGCAAGTACAAGACATCTACTGCATTGCCCTTGTCCAGCTCCTTGGTCACCCAATCATAGTATTCAATCAGATTTGTCTGGAGGGACCTGCCTAAGATAAATCCATGTTGCTGCCTGTCCTGGAGATCATTGTCCTCCAAAAAAGTCACCAGTCTCTCTTTAAGGATTTTCTCCACGTCCTTACCCACAACTGATGTAAGGCTCACTGGTTTTTAGTTATCTAGATCATCCTTTGGTCCACCTTTGTGAATGGGCACCACATGTGCCAATCTCCAGTCTTGTGGTACACATCCTGTGTGCAGAGCAGTACTGAATCAGTCAGCCAGTGGTCCTGCCAGGCTTCCTGCCAGCTCCTAGAGTACCCTAGGGTGAATGTCATTGGGTCCCAGTGCCTTGTCCACCCGCAGTGTCATCAGCCCCTCCAGAACTCTTCCCTCTGTAATTACTCCATCTGTCACCTGCTCACCTCCCTTGCCCTTTCCTCCACTTCTTTGAGGTATCTGTCCCCCCCTCCACTGTGAATACTGAGCAGAAGTACTCATTCAATGCCTCTGCCTGCTCCTCCCCCTTCTCTACCCACCCCCATCCTTCTTAATTCTCACTATCTGGTCTCTGTTCTTCCTTCTTTCTTCAATGTATCTGAAGAAGTCCTTCTCTCCCTCTTTAATTCCCTGTGCCATCCTCACCTCTCTGGATGCTGTGGCAACCCTGACTAGTTTTGTAACCTAACTGGACTTCTTTGTATACTCCTCCCCATCTTTCTCCCTCCCCAATCTCCTGAATCTTTGGAAAGCTCTCCTCTTGGCTCTCACCCCCCGATACCTCTTGGTCAGCCAACTGGGATTCTTTGCCCTTTCCTTCTTGCTCTGCACCCTAGTGCATGTCCCAGTAGACCCTGTCAGCCCTGCCTTAATAATACTCCATTTTTGATTGGCATCCATGTTGGGTCAGATTCCTTCCAGATGCCTTATCAGGATTTCCCCATCTTGTTGAATTCTGCCCCCCTGAAGCTAATCACCCTAGCACCTGAATGACCAGTTTGCTTCCCCATTCCGAGTGTGAACCACACTGAGTGGTGATCACTTCCAGCCAGAAGGTTCTCCACCTCCAGGTCCCTTATGGCCTCCCCGTTCAATAGCACAAGGTCCAGGGTTCTTCCTAGTCTAGTTGGCTTGTGCACTAACTGTACCAGGAAGCTATCTTGGACTGCTGCCAGTATTAACGGGTCCCTAGCACATGTGGTTGGCATGCTGCAGTCCTCCCCAGGTAGGTTGAAGTCCCCCCCACCACTGTGTTTAGCTTCCTGCAAACCCTCCTAATTTGATCTGCCAACTCTCTGTGCAGCTTCTCCCCCTGAGTTGGTACCCTATACACCTCCTCCATCCTCAGTATGCACAGGGCCTCTGTCCTGCCTTCTTCCCCCTCCTCCCTTATGCATCTTATTCCCTCCCTTACATAGATTGCCACCCCCACCCCACCTTTCCTGTTTGCCCTGCCCTTCGTACATAGCCTGTATCCAGGGATCATCATATCCCAGCCCTGGTATTGGGTGGCCCAAGTTTCTGTTATGGCTGCAATGTCCCCCTGCCTCACTGTCAAGACAGCCTGCAATTCGGCTCATTTGTTTCCCAGGCTCCTCACGTTTAGTGACACTATCCTCCATCCTGCTCCTATCCCCTCACCCCCCCCAGTTATTCCCCCTGTTGCTCCCACCCTGATGCCCTCCCCTACAGCTTGAGGTAGACTCATCTGGCTCCCCTCTTTGGGACCCCTGCATACTGGCTTTCCACTTGCCACACCCCTTCCCTAGTTTAAAGTTACCCTTTTTGCTATGTATCCCTCCATCTCCTGCTTCAATTCCTCCTTCCCTTCCCCACTCAATTGCAGGCTGTCTGCCACATACAGGTCACTATTGTCCCAGGTTGTGCTCCAGCCCCCTATCAGCCCATACCCCTTAATCTGACACCATTCCCGAAACTAGGTGTTGAACTCCTCTATCCTTCCCTTCCTAGCAGTACTTGCTCAGGGTATTGGAATCACCTCCAAGAAGGCCACCATTCCCCACCCCAGAACAGCTTCCCCAGTTCCTCGAATCTCCCCTTTACTACCTTCACTGTCTCTCCACCAGGTGGTTCGTGCCTACATGCACCGCCACATGCAGTTTCTTCTGCCCCCTCCATGTGCTCTTCAGAATGGCCTGCCCTACCTGGCCTGCCATCAGCCGGGGAATAGCCTCGCACCATATTAGACTATGTCTTTCCCCCTTACTGCCCCATCTGATCCCTTTCAGTATGGAGCCCCCTAACACTAGCACTCCCTCTCCCTCTGTCCAGTTCCACCCCTCCCCCTTTTACCTCCTCGTCCATTAATAATGTTTGTCCTTCCTTGCCCTTATGTCACCCTGCTTTTCCCCTTTGTCCCACCCCACCTCCCTACCTGTTTTCCCCATTACCCTGGGTCCTGTGCTATCATCAACTTTCTCCCTCCCTTGACCCCGTCCCTCTTAGCTATGTGGCCTTTGTCCATCCTAACAGTACTGCTTCACTCCCCCAAACCCTTGCTTCCCCCTCTTTCCCTTTCAGCTGTGCCCCTCCCTGCCTGTCCCATGCTCACCTCCTCCAATTGCCTGCTCCCCATGCCCTCTATTCCCCTTTCCCTAGTCATGTGTTGGCTTCACCCCCCCGTCCCTTGCCCTACTTTCATCACTTGACAACCTACCAGATGTGAGCCTGCAATCCCCCCGTACCCCCAACATAGCATCCTTCTCCTGATGTGCCCTCCTGTTACCCCCTGGGAGAGGCCCTTTTTTGCCCATTTCCTTATCCCCTCTGCCTCCACCCTCTCCAGCTCTCTACTAAGCCACTGCACTCTTTCCTCCAGCCACTTTAGCCTTTGGCAGATTGGACACCATCCTAGTTTCCATAGTATGTTCATCCCTATAGCTGCCCCACACCTATTTCAGCCCACTATCCTACCAATGGCGCCCCCTCTCAATCCATGCTGCCCCCTGTTCCACTTTCCACCCCCCATTATATCTGCTCCCTCCCCTAGTGCATCCCTCCCTGTACTGCTGCATTCCCCTCTCCTATGTTACTCTATCCCTTGTATACCAGCAAGGATTAATGATCCCCTCAGCACCTCCTACCAGCACCTGGTTGTGCTTACCACCAATGGTACTCCAATATTAAATTGGCAGCCTCCACTGGCCAAGGCCTTACATACCTATATATAAGGTGTATCTGGGGGAGGGAGGGGGTGAGAATATGGTCACTCCAACTCTCACAGGAGTCTATCAGCCCCCCACCCTAGTGTCCCTCAGTCCGTCTCACGTGGCCACCTCCCATGTTGCAGCGCGATACAGTGGTGAAGCTGTATTCTCCCCTTATTCACTCACTACACCCTCCCTTCCAGCAGCCCTCATGTTCGCAATGCCTCCCGCTGCTCTCCCCGCTCAAGCCCCCTTGTACCCCTCTCACCCTGCTGGCTAAAATAGCTCATTGT
Organism: Neoceratodus forsteri; assembly: GCA_016271365.2. Lineage (NCBI taxonomy): Eukaryota > Metazoa > Chordata > Ceratodontiformes > Ceratodontidae > Neoceratodus > Neoceratodus forsteri. Next base: position 21,148,091 of record JADMNL010000035.1, on the reverse strand, counting down.
CCCCCTTACAATATGCAAACAAGGACTATTTTGCAGTCATCCACCCCCGTACTCAAAACCCACCCTGCCAGATGGAAACAAGCACCCTCTACCAGACCCTGCACACACTATTACCTTGCACTATGTTTCATACTTCCATTTTTCACTGCATCAATACCCTCGCAGGCATAAAGATCTAACCCCCCACCTCCCCTTCTGAAAAGTGAGTATCCCAGTACTGTGAGACCCCATTCACTGCTGTCTGTGGCCCAGATTTCTGTGATGGTAACAAAGTCCACCTTAGTACCTGCCACTGGTTCCTGTAACTCACTAATTTTGCAGCCCAGGTTCCTGGTGTTGAGGCAGACCTCCTCCCAGGTACCGCCTAAACATTTCTTGTTGTGAGTTCTGAGGTTTCCCTTACTCCCCCTTTCTGCCCGGCACTATCTACAACACCCTCTTTGTACCCGCAGCCTGCCTTCACCTGCCTAACTTCAGTACTGGTCTTGACAGTACATTCCCATCCAATTTCTTTGTTTTCAGCCCATATTTGTGGAGGAGTGTCAGCTAGGTTGCCTGTCACCCGCTAGTCACGATAGTCATCCTAGCCTCAGACTCCCCTTCAGTGAGGTGTAAACATCCAATATAGATGCCAAACTTCTGCCCTAGTGCTCTTACCCACTTTCTTTTTAGGTGGAGTCCATTGTCTTGGAATAGCCTCCGCTCCCAGAAGTCTCCTCAGTCTCCCACAAAGTGGAACCTTTTTCTTCACACCATTCTTTTGGCCACCTGTTACACTCATCTATCTATTTCTGTCAAAGCTATATTTTGCTGCTTCCACAGACTGGTTTGCTAGGTCATTGGTTCCTATGTGAACCAGCACTCCCAACCCTCTGCTCACCAGTCCACCATCCTCCCTATGCACTCCTTGTCCCATCGGGCTGAGGAACTGGGACGGTAACAGAGAAACATAGAAAGTGATGGCAGATGGGGACCAAAGGTCCATCTAGTCTGCCCAGATCCTAGCCCCCTACTCCAATACTTTTTGTAACTATCCCCTTGTGCCTATCCCAAACTGATTTAAATCCCCATACTGTTTTGGATTCAGTGACTTCAGCAGGTAGGCCATTCCAAGGATCAACTACCCTTTCTGTGAAGAAAAACTTGTGTATGTTGCCTCTGAATCTACACCCCTCAGTTTCAAGTCGTGGCCTATAGTTCTTGTGGATTTATTAATGAGAAAGAGCTCCTGGGTGGAAACTCTGATTACACCCTTTAGGTACTTGAATGTCTCAATCATTTCCCCCTATCTCTTCGCTGGTCCAGAAAGTACATGTTGAGCTCCCTTAATCTGTGTTCATAAGATAACTCATGGAGACTGTGAATCCTTTTCACTGCCCTCCTCTTCACTGTCTCCAGTCTGAATATGTCCTTCTGGAGGTAAGGCCTCCAGAACTGGATACAGTACTCAAGGTGGGGTTTCACCAGGGACCTGTACAGTGGCAGGCTCATCTCCTATCTTCTACTTGAGATGCCCCTACCTATGCATCCTAGCATTTTGCTGGACCTTATTGCTGCTTTTCACATTGGTTGTCCACTTTTAAATCATTTGAAATGATATTTCCCAGATCACGCTCCTGTTAGGCTATTGTTAGTCTTTATTCTGCCAGGTGGTAGTCAGTACCCGGGGTTGTTCTTACCCAGATGCATGACCTTGCATTTTTCTGCATTGAATTTAGCTGCCACATACTTGACCATTTTTCAAGCTTGAGAAGGTCACTTCTCATTTGTTCCACCCCCTGTGCCATATGCACGCTGTTGCAGAGCTTTGTGACTTCTGCAAACAGACATGCCTTCCTGCCCAACTCATCTGTGATGTCACTGATGAACACATTGAAGAGCAAAGGGCCTAGGATGGACCCTTGTGGCACACCACTGGTCACTTCCCCTGGTTTCTGATGCAGCCCCATTTAGCATCACTGTTTGGGTTCACCATTGAAACCAGCTTCATATCCGGATACCACTTCCTTCTCTACTCCTGTATTCTTGAGTTTATTTAGCAGCTTTCTGTGTGGGACAGAATCGAAGGCTTTACTAAAGTCTAGGTAGATGACATCCACAAGCCCTCCTCCCCCCAATCCACCACACTAGTAACCAAGTCGATGAACTTGATCAGGTTTGTCTGGCAAGACCTTCCTGCTGTGAATCCATGCTTATTGGTGTCCAGCTGTTCAGTTTCCTCCAGAAATGCTATTATTCTTTCCTTGAGCAGCAATTCCATCAACTTTCCCACCACTGAGGTGAGACTAACTGGGCGATAGTTCCCTGCTTCCTCTTTGCTACCACTCTTGTAGATGGGGATCACTATTGCCTTTTTCCTATCTGTGGAACCATCCCTTCCCTCAGGAATCTACTAAATAGGTCTGCTAGGGATGCAGCCAGTTCATCACTCAGTTCCCACAGTATGCGTCAGTGGATTCCGTCTGGACCCATGGCTTTATCCACGTTGTTTTTTTAATTCTGCTTTTACCCTTTCTGCCATGAATGGGCTTGTGTCCACCCCCCTTTCTGTTATTTTGCCCTCCTTCAGGGTGGGTCCATTGCCGGGATCTTCCTTTGTAAAGAAAAAGCAGAAGTATTCATTCAAGACCTCTGCCTTTTCTATGTTTTCTTCCACCTTTTTCTCATCCCTGTTTAAGAGCCTGAAAATCCCCCCTTTGTTTTTCTTTTTATCACTTATGTACCTAAAGAAGGTATTTTTGCCTTCTTTCACCCCATGCCAAGTCTTCCTCCATTTGTGCCTTTGCTGCTCTGATCATCCTATTTGCCTCCCTCAAGCTACTCCTGTATGCCTCCCTTTACCTGTCACTGTTAGAGCTCTTGTACTTCTTGAATGCTTGTCTCATTTCTCTTACTGTAGTTGCTACCTCTTTTGTGAGCCATAGCAGATTCCTTATTTTTCTTGTCTTACTGGCCAGCCTGGAGCATTTCTCAGTTACTTCTTCCAATGCCTTTCTTATGCTCACCCAACATTCTCCCATCCCTCCTTTTGCATTTTTCTTGAAGTTAGATCTGAAACAAAGTCTGTTTTTTTTTAAATCAAGGACTCTTGTCTTAGAGTGGCTTGATTCCTCTATCTTGCTGACCTTAAGCCAGACAGATCTGTGGTTGCTCAATTCCAACCGACACCCCATTTCCACCTCCTTTATCTTGCTACCGTTAGTGAGCATCAGGTCCAGGATTGTATTCTCTCTAGTAGGGCCATTACGAGTTGGTTTTGACCAGCCCCTCTCAGTGCGTCTAGGACTCTTCTGCTTCTAGCTGTGGATGCTATGCAAGAAATTCAGTCTATGTCTGGGAGATTGAAATCATCCATTAACACAATCTCTCCCTTATCAGTCATATTCAGTATGCTTTACAGTAGTTCTTTGTCTGCTTCTGCCCCCTGCGAGGGAAGCCTATATATCACCTCTAGTCTGAAGACTGTTTTATTTTCTGGTTCGAGTGTGACCCAGAGAACCTCTGATTTGTCTTGGGTTCTTTGGACTTCCATGGCTTTTATGTCCTCTCTTATATACAAAGCTACCTTCCCTCCTCTCCATCCCTTCCTGTCCTTCCTGAACAGGTTGTAGTTTGGGATAGCAATATCCCATGTATGGTTGTTATTAAACCATGTTTCAGTTACTGCCACTCAGTCCAGTCCAGCATTTGCCATTGTAGCCATGAGTTTTGGTATTGTGTTAGCCAGACTGTGGGCATTAGTCATCATTGCTTTCCAGTAACTGGCATAGTTTTTACTTTTTGTTTTAGTGTACCGTGTTTCCCATTCTACTCTACTGTGCTCTTTCTGTTGTTTGCTTATGCACTTGACTGGAGGAGTTCTTGCCAGGATCTGGGGGGGGTGATGACTGGGGTTCCATTTCCATGGATTTATTTGGTCACCACCTCCCCTCCTTCTAGTTTAAATGACTGGCAAATACATCGAGTTTTTGCTGTAGTGCCTTCACCCCCTCCTTTTTGAGATGAAGGCCATCGAATTTAAAGTGAGATCTTTTCTAAAAATAATTCCATTCACCGATGAAGGTGTGGCCCTTGTCTGAACACCAATTGTGGAGCCCTGAGATTAGTTCCTTGATTTCGGTTTCCCTAATTTTCCCTTGGCCTTTTCCCTTTTCCCATACTGGGAGTGCCTCGGAGAAGGCTAGGGTGGATGAAAGAGAGATCAGTGTAGCAACTAGATTAGAGATGTGCTTTTATTTGTTCAACAGAATAGTCAGAGATATCATTTGTTCCTAGCTGAACAATGATGCCTTTGATGATTCCTACCCTACATACAAGGTTCTCAATGTGGCCTGTATCCCTTTTTACTGGGGCCCCAGGGATACATATGACATTTATTCCCACTTGGTCATTATCCTGCCTGTGGGATTCAACTCATTGAATCATGGAGTCTCCCACAATGATCAGATTCTTTTTTCCATTGGTAGGAGCATTTGTTCTGGCCTGTTCATCCTGTTGATGTGAGTGGTGCTGAGGCACCCTATCCCTTTGATCCACATTGGTGTTTGCTTCCTTTCCTGATTTAGGCACTCATGGGAACCTGAAGTTTTGTTTTGTAGTGCCTTTTAGGTTGGTGCCAGGCTGGTGCTGCTGCTGCTGCTGCATACTATTTTGCTGGTTTGAGCAGCTGCCTTATTTCCCTGCATGTCCTTGCTAGCAGGGCAAACCTGTTTTGCTGCAGCTGCGCTTCCTTTCCATGACTGCTGCCTATTTGGTGAGCCCTGCTGCGGTTGGCTCTGCCCCTGTGAACAACCTACCAGGCCCCTGGATGGACTGTCCTTTGTACTGGGGGACAGTATCAGGGTGTTGGTGGTGCTGAGGAGAATTCCAAGCCCTTGTAACCTGCTGTAATATCTGATTTAGCTGGAAAGTTGCTGTCCATGATTCCTGGAGGTGGGATCGAAGGTCTTTTATGGTCCAGCACATTGGGCAGTGGTGTGTTTTGTTGATCCAGGCCCTGTAAAAAGTGAACTGCATTGATTACAATGCACAATGTCCATGTCTGGTTGTTTTATGTAGCTTAGAGGTGAAACCACAGTTGTGGTAGGTCTGTGCTGGAATCAAGCACAGGATGATTTTTGTGGAAATAACAAAGGTGTAGGATCTGTTTTTAGGGGTGTGTTAGTGGGTGAAATGCAAGAAAGCTGTTGAGGGGAAGAAAAATATTTTTTTCCCTAGGTGTGTTTGGAAGAAAGTTGCAGGATATACCTGGCTAGGATAAGTTAGTGGATGAAAAGCAAGCGATCTACAGGAGAGAAAAAGTGACTAAAGGTGTGTGTTATTATCACTTTAGTGTATACTGGAGAGAGAGAGAGAGAGAGAGAGAGAGAGTCTGAGTAGCTGAAAGTTCCAGGTATCTCCTGTTAGTAATGGTTAGGAGGTACACCTCTTTCCTGGAATTCAAAGGTGCCCCTGCCTCTGAAAAACAATCAACAACAATTGTGAAGATCAGTGATGCTCAGCAGGCAATAAGGCTAGGGGCTGGACCTCACTTAGTATACTGTATGCCTCCTATAGTTGCCTTTTGTGTCTGAACTGTTGCTTCTGGTTGTTTCTGGCTGAGAGCTTTCTATTAGCCGATCACTATTTCAGTGGTGGGTACAGCAGTCGGTGAAGATCAGTGAAGCTCAGCAGACAGTAAGGCTAGAGGCTGGACCACTCTTGGTGTATCCCTCCTAGGGGTGCCTTTTGTGTCTGAGCTTTAGCTTCAGGCCAAGGGCTTTCTATTAGCTGACCAGCATTGCAAAGGCTGATTTATATACAGCAGCCAGGAATTCTGGGTAAGTGTTCCAACTACTCCTTATACTGAGAAAGCAGACACTAGCTGGGTCAGAGAACAATGAGTGGGGAGAGAAGCTGCCTCAGCAGACAGCAAAACCCAGACTGTGCATTCCAAGGGGGATTCACCTAGGTGGAACAGCTGTTAAGGAATCCCTGCCTCTGCACCTGTCAGAGTCTGCCTTCCCTCTGTGATTGGTTTCTCTCCCAGTAAGTGAAAATCAGTGAAGCTCAGCAGACAGTATGACTAGGGGCTGGACCACACTTGGTGTATGCCTCTTTGGGGTGCCCTTTGTGTCTGAGCTGTTGCCTCTGGTTGTTTCTGGCTGACAGCTTTCTATTAGCCAACTACTATTTCAGTAGTGGGTACAGCAGTTGGTGAAGATCAGGGAAGCTTAGCAGACAGTAAGGCTAGAAGCAGGATTACACTTGGCATATGCCTTCTAGGGGTGCTCTTTGTGTCTTAGCTGTTGTTTCTGGCTGAGAGCTTTCTGTTAGCTGATCAGCAGTACAAATGCTGATTTACATACAGCAGAAGGCATTCTGGGTAAGTTTTACAACTATTCCTTATGCTTAGAAATCAGCCACTGGCTGGGTCTGAGCAGAGAGAGTAAGGAGAGAGAGACAGAGACAGAGAGAGAGTGAGAGAGAGAGAGAGAGAGAGAAAGAGGAGCCTGGACTGTGTACTCCAAGGGGGATTCACCCAGGTAGAACCATTGTCAAGGAATCCCTCCTTCTGCACCTGTTGGAGTCTGCCTTCCCTCTGTGATTGGTCTGTCTCTCTCCCAGTCAGTGAAGATCATTGAAAATCAGTAGACAGTAAGGCTAGAGGCTAGAGGCTAGAGACTAGAGGCTAGAGGCTGGAGGCTGGGCTGGTGCCTCCTATGGTTGTCCTTTGTGTCTGAGCTATTGCTTCTGGTTGTTTCTGGCCAAGAGCTTTGTATTAGCCTACCACTATTTTGGTAGTGGATACAGCAGTTGATGAAAATCAGTGAAGCTCAGCAGAGAGTAAGGTTAGGAGCTGGACCACTCTTGGAGTATGCCTCCTGGGGTTGCCCTTTGTGTCTGAGCTGTTGCTTCTGGCTGAGAGCTTTCTATTAGCCAACCAACAGTACAAATGCTGATTTACAGACAACAGCTAGGAATTCTGGGTAAGTGTTCCAACTACTCCTTATAGGTTCATAGGTTCATAGGCAGGGTTTCAAGTCAAGCTGCCTCGAAGCCATGTGAGACTTGTCATATTTCAGTGGAGATACTCAATTGTTTGTTCTCCCATATATTTATTTAAGTGATTTTTCAAGAGTCTTAAGGTGGGTGCTTCCACAATCGTAGAGGGAAGTGAGTTCCAGATACTGACTACCCGCTGATTAAACCATTATCCTCGTTTATTAGTTTTGTACAATTCTCCCTTTAGTTGGTAATTATGTAATCTAGTTCCTCTTTCATTACCAGGTCTTGTTTGTAAGCCAGCAGATACCCACAACACCTTATTCTTGTGTGCCCTGTAAACAAAACATAAATCTCCCCTAATCTTCCTATATGACCTTGAGAACAGTCCCAGATCACGTAGTCTATTACTATATTTTGCATTTTTCATACCTTTAATTCTTTTTGTAAACCTTCTCTGCACTCTTTCCCTAAGTTTTGTTATACCTGCTCCTTGTAGGGTAGTTAAAGTTGACCCATATTCTAAGACTGGTCTCACCAGCGCTCTGTATAAAGGCAACAAGACATCCGTATTCCTACTGTTTGTATTTCTAAATATATTCTCCATTGATTTATTTGCCTTTTTATGGCCTCCTTGTTATGTGCATCAAACTGTAAGTCACTTGTTATTGTCACTCCCAAATCCTCTTCATTTTCTATGTAAATTATCACCTTATTATTTGCTGTGTATTCAGCTCGCTGATTGCTTGTATCAAAATGCATCACTTTGCATTTGTTCTCACTGAATCTAAAATTATGTCTCTGTGCCCATACCTCCAGCTCTTTCAATTGATTTTGCAAATGCTGTGTAGTGGGTTTATTATTAACAATTGCTCCCACCTTTGTATCGTTGGTGTACTTTTTCAGCCATATCCCACCTGACACCTGCATACTTGTTACAAAGGTGGAAAGCAACGTCAGTCCCAAGACCGACCCCTGTGGAACTTGATTCATCATTCTGCCCCTATTAGAAGTATGATCTCTAATCTGTACCCTTTGTCAATGCCCTGTAAACCAAGACTATATCCATCTAATTAGGAATGGATCCACCCCATCTCATAAAGTGTTTCTATTAGTTTACAATGTGACACAGAGTTAAAGGCCTTTGCATAGTCCAGGTAAACTACATCCACAGGTAAGCCACGGTCGACAGCCTGACTCACTGTTTCAAAGAAATCTAAGTGATTGCTGGTACAAGACTTACCCCTCTCAAACCCATGTTGGGATATGTCCACTATACCCAATCCACATAGGTTAGCTTCAGGGAAACTTTCAACAAAGCTTTCCATTACTTTACCCACAATCAAAGTTATATTTATTGGTCATTCGTTTTCTGCCAAGGATTTATCCCCTGCCTTATAAATTGGGGTGAAGTCAGCTAGTCTCCATTGCTACAGTGTTTTCCCTGTTTATATAGACTTATTGAATAACAATGTTAATGCCCTGAGATTTCTTTAGCCATTGCATTTAGAAAAAGGGGATATATTCCATCTGGACCACTTGATTTGTTCTTATTAAGTTATTTTTATTTCTCATATACTGTACTTGAGTTTCTGAAATTGTATATTCTGTAGTTCTGGCCTTCTGGTTTACTACTTTTTGTATAACTTGAATTATCTTGTTTCTGAAATAGTCCTAGAAAATAATCATTAATTTTTTTGGCAATTTCAGTTTCATTATCCGATAGTTCAACACCATCTTTTAGATTTGTTATCTGACCATTTCCTTTTTTGAGGCTATCTATATAGTCATAGAACTTCTTATAATTATTCCTTGTATCTTTCAGTAAGTTCAATTCTGCTCTGGTCTTTGCTTTTTGTATTGCCCTTTACACTTCTTACACAGCAATCTATACTTTATCTCCTTCTCCTCTGTGGGTTTGTCCTCAAATTTTTTATACGCTTTATTCCTTAACTTTAATAAATATTGTATTTTTTTTTGTGAACCATAGTGGGATTCTTCCCCTACCATTACATTTTTCTTTTGTGGGGACATATTTATCCATACAAAATTGTATTTTGGATTTTATTTTATCCCACATTTTGTCTGATTCATTTTCCAAGTCTTTCCTCTAGTCCCATTTAGTAAGGGTTGCACTGACTACATTATAATTCTCCCTTTCAAAGTTCCATATCGTAGTCTTTCCTTTTATTTTTTATGTGTCTTCAAAAAATGAGCAGATGACCATATGGTCACTGTCCCCCAATGAATGTAAAATGATAACGTTTTGTAAACCTCCTTCCAAGTTACTAAATAATAAATTTAGAATGTTGTTATACCTTGTTCCCTTGGTAACACACTGGTTCAACTCCTTTTCTAAACATATTTCAATAAGTCTTTTTTCATGCTTACTAGAGCCTTGTACTTGGTTGCAACTGATTTTTGGGAAATTAAAATCCCCCATAACTATGCAATTGTCATACACAGTCATAGATTCCAGATCATTCATAAACTTGTCAACTTCTTCAGCCATCATACTTGGAGCTCTGTAATATACTCTGAGGGTAATATTTTTTATGTTGATTGAGCGCATGCACAAGAAACATATTGAGGCAGCTTTCTCCATATGCAGGTTGTGGGGGTGCAGCACTGTTGTGGCTAATGTCCCCACAGCCTTTAAAGGCTTGTCCAGTATCCCCCAATGCCACGGCCTTGCTGCTAACACTAGTTCAGCCAGCGTGCCAAATTAATTTGTAAAATTTAGCCACTGCAATCAGGGGCTGCCTGTCATTGCAGTGTGGCCATTTGCTGCAATGAGGGAGTGACCCATCATTGCAGGGTGGGATCTTGGCACACTGATATTGTTTGTGAACATGGCAGTGGTTTGTCACCGTGTTCACAAACAATATTACCCCCCCACCGTGTTTATTTGCCGACGGGGACCACAATCCCTGTTGGCTTCAGTGCCCCAATGTTTATGTTGCCGATGGGGGATCCCACTCCCCATCAGCATTATGTAAACCCACCCGCTTATATTGTCTGCTGACGGGGTGCCCAATCCCCCTTCAGCTACAGCTTGCCCCCTCAAAAAGAAAGACTCTGGTGGCATGCTGGGAGCCCACCCCAGCATGCCACATGCCCCTGTAAAATAAAAACAGACCTGCAATGTCTTTTTTTTAACCTGTAAAAAAGGAAACTGTCCCTCGGCGGTCTCCCTTCCCCCCCTCCCGCAACTCACACCCACCCACTGCACACCCTGCCTCCCCACACCCCCTTCACCCAATACTTATCTCCGGAGCTTGGCACGATGATCTTCATTGGACCGGGAACATGTCTGCACTCTTCAAAGCTGACCATGAACTGAGGAAATACCGGTAAGCACTATAATAGAATAAATGTTTTTTTCCAACTTTAATACATATATCAGTAATTTTTTGGAATTTTGGCCCCAAATTTTCAACATTGGGTTTTTGGGACTCCTCCTCATGAATTCTGGAACTGTCATGGTGTTAATCACCCCAAAAGGTGATTTTGCGGTCACTGCGTGGAATTACCTTTCAGGGCCGATTAATGAAATAGAAGTGCCAGTGTTCATGAGTGGTATAAAAGCCTATGTTGAAAATTTAGTCTGGCACATCCAAAATGACTGTTTTACTAGCGTGTGTTGCGCAGTTGCTTCGCATGCTTGTAACTTTGTGAATTTGCAATATTTCCACGCCAGATTTTCAACATTGGCATTTTTTCACACCTCCTTGTGAACAGTACAGCTGTCATTATTTGCAACCTGGCTGAAATGTGTTTTAGCAGTTCCGGCACAGAATAGCATGGTCACTGTGAGAAATTAGTGTTCGGGACAGATTAAAAAAATAACAGTGACAATGTTCATGAGTAGAGGTTCTAAAATGCCTATATTGAAAATTTGGTGATGATACTCCATAAAATGACTGTGTTACAAGCGTGTGTTGCACAGTTTGCACGCATGCTCGTAACTTTGTAGATTTGTAATATTTTCACTCCAGATTTTCAACATTGCCATTTTCCCACACCTACTTAAGAACAGTACAGCTGTCATTTTTCCCATCCAAGCCAAAATGTGTTTTTACACTTTCGGCACAAAAAAGAGTGGTCATTGTGGGAAATCGCTGTTCAAGACAGATTAAGAAAATGACAGTGATACTGTTCATGAGCAGAGGTCCTAAATGCCTATGTTGAAAATTTGGTGATGATAGCCCATCAAATAACTGTGTTGCAAGTGTGCATTGCGTACTTTCCACGCACCCTTGTAACTTCACAAACTTGTAATATTTTCATGCCACATTTTCAACAGTGGCATTTTTTCACACCTCCTTGTGAACAGTACAGCTGTCATTGTTCGCACCCTGGACGAAATGTGTTTTCGCACTTCCGGCACAGAATAGCGTGGTTGCTGTGGGAAATTAGTGTTTGGGACAGATTAAGAAGATGACAGTGACGCTGTTCATGAGTATTGGTCTTAAAATGCCTATATTGAAAATTTGGTGATGATACTCCATAAAATGACTGTGTTACGAGCGGGCATGGTGCAATTTGCACACATGCTCATAACTTCGCGTATTTGTAATATTTTCTCACCAGATTTTCAACATTGCCATTTTCCCACACCTACTTATGAACAGTACAGCTATCATTTTTCCCATCCTGGCCAAAATGTGATTATGTACTTCCGGTGCAGAATAGAGTAGTCACTGTGGGAAATCACTGTTCGGGACAGATTAAGAAAATGACAGTGATACTGTTCATGAGCAGAGGTCCTAAGTGCCTACGTTGAAAATTTGGTGATGATAGCCCATCAAATGACTGTGTCACAAGTTGCATTGCGTACTTTCCATGCACCCTTGTAACTTCACAGATTTGTAATATTGTCACACCAGATTTTCAGCACTGGCATTTGGTCACACCTTCTTATGAGCAGTACAGCTTTCATTTTTCACATCCTGACCAAAATGTGTTTTCACAGTTCTGGCGCAGAATAATGCGGTCGCTGTGGGAAATCAGTGTTTGGGACAGATTAAGAAAATGACAGTGGCACTGTTCATGAGCAGAGGTCCTTAAATCCCTATGTTGAAAATTTGGTGATGAAACTCCATAACATGACTGTGTTACAAGCATGCGTTGAACTGTTTCCATGCACCCTTGTAACTTCGCAAATTTGTAATATTTTCACGCCACATTTTCAACAGTGGCATTTTTTCACACCTCCTTATGAACAGTATAGCTGTCATTTTTCATATCCTGACTAAAATATGTTTTTGCACTCCTGCCGGAGAATAGCATGGTCGCTGTGGGAAATCAGTGTTTGGGACAGATTAAGATTGATTGAGTAAGACAGGGGAGTGATCAAGTGCAACTGAGCTGTGTTGGGACTGCTGCAGATTTGTTTGTGGGCAGAAAAAGGCCCCAGTGCAAGAGCCCAGTACAAAAGGGCAGCCTGCAGCACTGGGAGAAACAGAACGAGAGAGTGAGTGAGTGAGGGGGAGTGAACGAACTCACAGGAGCGCTGCCAGGACTACTGCGGATTTCTTTATGGGCAGAAAAAGGTGTCAATGCAGGCAGGGGCCCAGTACAAAAGGCCAGCTTGCAGTGGTGGGAGAAACAGTACAAGCGAGTGAGACAGGGGGTCTGAGTGAGCTCAACGGAGCTCTATCAGGACTACTTTGGATTTCTTTGTGGGCAAAAAAAGGCACCAATGCAGGCAGGAGCTCTGTAGAAAAGGGCTGCTTGCAGTGCCAGGACAAATAGAATGAGCGCATGAGAGATGGAGGCTGGTGACCTCAACGGAGCTCTGTCAGAACAGTTGCAGATTTCTTTGTGGACAGACAAAAGTGCCATCACAGCCAGGAGCCCTATACAAAAGCACAGCCTGCAGCACCAAGAGAAACAAAATGAGTGACTGACAGAGCGGTAGTGAGCGAGCTCAACTGAGCTCTATTGTGAATGCTGCAGATTTCTTTGTGGGCAGAAAAAGGCAGCAACGCAGGCAAGAGCCCAGTACAAAAGGCCAGCTTGCAGCACCAGCAGAAACAGAATGAGTGAGTGAGAGACGAGGAGTGAGCAAGCTCAATGGAGCTGTGTCAGGACTGCTTCAGATTTCTTTGTAGCCAGAAAAAGCTGCCAACGCAGGCAGGAGCCCAGTACAAAAGGGCAGCCTGCAGCGGCTGGAGACACAGAATGAGAGAGTGAGGGAAGGGAAGTGAGTGAGCTTAACGGAGCTCTGTTGGGACTGCTGCAGATTTGTTTGTGGGTAGAAAAGGGCAGCAATGCATGCAGGGGCCCAGTACAAAAGGGCAACCTGCAGTGGTGAGAAAACCAGAATGAGTAAGTGAGTGGGGGAGTGAGAGAGCTCAACGGACCTCTATTGTAACTGCTGCAAGTTTCTTTGTGGGCAGAAGAAGGTGGCAATGCAGGCAAGAGTCCAGTAGAAAAGGGCAGCCTGCAGCAGTGAACAGAAACGGAATGAGCGAGTGAGAGAAGGGGCATGAGCGAGCTCAATGGAACTTTGTCAGGACTGCTGCAGATTTCTTTGTGGGCAGAAAAAGGTGCCAACAGAGACAGGAGCCCAGTACAAAAAGGGCAGCCTGTAGCACCAGGACAAACAGAATGAGTGAGTGAGACAGGGGGAGTGAGTGACCTCAACGGAGCTCTGTCGGGACAGCTGCAGATATCTTTGTGGGCAGAAAAAGGTGCCAATGCAAGCAGCAGCCCAGTACAAAAGGTCAGCCTGCAGCGCCAGCAGGAACAGAATGAGTGAGTGAGAGAGGGGGAGTAAGCAGGCTCAACAGACCTGTGTCGGGACTGCTGCATATTTCTTTGTGAGCAGAAAAAGCCATCAACAGAGGCAGGATCCCAGTACAAAAGGGCAGCCTACAGCACCAGGAGAAACAAAACGAGTGAGTGAGAGAGGGGGAATGAGTCACCTCAATGGAGCTCTGTCAGGATAGCTGCAGATTTCTTAGCGAGCAGAAAAAGCTGCCAACACAGGCAGGAGCCCAGTACAAAAGAGCAGCCTGCAGCACCGGGAGAAACAGACTGAGCGAGTGAGTGACAGAGCGGCAGTGAGTGAGCTCAACAGACCAACGCAATCAACATTTGGCATTGACAAATGCTTGTTTTCTTTGTTTTAAATCTGACCCAAATTTACTCAGTCTTATGGTTGCTAGATTCAGAGAAAGCTATTTCCTGTGCTTTAAGGTGAGAGGCAATTTATACACTCCCCTCCCATTTTACCGTCTCTGTCTTTGTGGAAAAAATTATAGCCATTTATATTTTCTACCCAGTTTCCAGGTTTAATCCATGTTTCAGTATTTCTACAGATATCTATGCCATATGTCAATATTGTATGTTCAAACTAGTCCATTTTATTTGTTATACTCCTGGAATTAAACATTAGGATTCTTATTTCTTGTTTTGAATGTATTTTTCCTTGTGTTTCTGAATGCACAATTTTACCAAGGGATAAGACATTCTCGGGTCTATGTTCCTTATTATTAATGCTGTTTAATCCACTAGGTACCATTGTAAATGAAATGACCCCTCTTCCATTAGTTTAAACACTTGTCAATTTTTCTTTTGAAGGTGTTTCTTAGTTCCTTACTACCTTTTTAGCTTAAGGATAACCCATCTTTGCTTATGTTCAGAAAGCAGCCACTGGCTGGGTCTGAGCAGAGCGAGTGGGGAGAGAAGCCACCTTAGCAGAGAGAGGAGCCTGGACTGTGCACTCCAAGGGGGATCCACCCAAGTAGAACCACTGTCGAGGAATTCCTGCTTCTGCACCTGTTGGAGTCTGCCTTCCCCCTCATGACTGGTCTCTCTCCCAGTTGGTGAAGATTAGTGAAGCTCAGCAGACAGTAAGGTTAGGGGCTAGACCACACTTGGTGTATGCCTCCTAGGGTTGCCCTTTGTGTGTACCTAATGAGCCTCTCTTTTTGCATTTCCCATCTCAGTTCTGATTCTGTTTCTCTAATCATGGAGTCCCATACTTCCAGGACTTATTTGAATTTATTACTTTTGTTCCCATTCCCAACATTGGATACCAATACGGCACAAGGTCAAAACAACATCTGAAAAATACCACGATCAAAAACTGCACAGGGAAAACAGCAACTGTCAGGGTAGTGCTCAGGGGAAAACAGTGCACAGGTGGGTGGTCAGATCAAATAAACAAACTCCATGGGACATGCAACTCAAATGGGGGAGGGGTAAATTTAGGCAGATGGGCAGATCAAATAACTCCCAATTGTATTTGTACAACATGTTTTTTTCTTTTCTTTTGTACTGAACTGGGCATGAAAGCTTTGTAAGTGAGCTTTCAGCTCAAAAGATAATTGCAAATTCCAAGATTGCATAAAGAAATAAAATTAAATAAACTCCACAGGACGTGCAACTCAGGGGGACAAAGTTGGGTGGGGTACGGGATAAAGCCCACACTATAATTCCCCAGTAGCTCTTTTTAGTCACTCCATGTTCTCTGCATGGTTTTCACCATGCAGTAATTCCCACACACTTTTGACTGGATATTGGCCAATACAATGTTCTGCCTAGGCCCACTGACTGACTTGAAGCCCTCCCCACACTGAGTTAGGCTCCTGCACCTCTGCAATGGGTGCAAAACAATTTGCAGTCAGAGTGGCACTGGTCTGAACTGTGTCCTTGTGGCCAATTCTTAAACTTCCTCCTTCCCTCTTCACCACTATGCATCCCCCAGGGCCAGTGGGCTCCTGTGGGAGCCGCAATGGGGGGGAGAACTCCAGTTAAGCTGGCAAAGCAGCCCGAATATTTCCACCCATATTGGCTCAAGCTGAATCCTGAGCTCAGAAAGAGTTTTGCAGATGTGGCCATGTCCCACATTCCAGAGCAGCCCCTTGAAGATGAAATCACCACACCCATCATAGTTTACAATTCCCATATTAATCTCATGCAATAGCTTAGTGCAGCAGAGACAACAAAGGAAATAAAACAATGTCTACAAGCCACACTTCAGGTGACATGATGTCCTAAGCCAGTCTATCTGTACAATGACTCATCTGGTTTGACTGTTCCATTCTCCTTGGTACTGCAGGTGAGCAGAGTGGCTGCAGGATGCCTCACTGGGCTGACTTCACCGTCCTTTTTGCAAAGGTCTCTTGCAAAGATTGCCACAGTGTGGGGGTGCTGCTTAATGGTCTAGGCCTTAAGTAGGCCTCTGCCTGCTTCCCAGTATACCAGACAGTGACTAGGATTGGCTAGAATTTGGGAAGGGAGGTATGGCTTACCTCTGATTGGCTCCTAACAGGGAGCCTTCTTGGAGCTTCCAAGCTGTACTCCTTCTGCTGCTGCTTGTGTCTTAAGGTCATCAATCACTTTGTTGGGCTGGTGGAGGGCATGTGAGCCCTTTCTCCACTGTGATCTGGTTCTTCTTGTGTGCTGTTCTGATGGTGGCGCTGGCTGAAGCCCTGTTGGCTATCTGGTATCCCAAGCAGTGCCCAGGATTGGCTGGAGCTTGGGAAGGGAGATGTGGCTTGCCTCTGATTGACTCCATACAGGAAGCCTTTGCTGAGCTGCCAAGCTCTGCTCCATCTGCTGCCCTTGGTGTCCTGAGGTCAGCGATCCCTTTGTTGGCTAGTGGATGGCATATGAGCCCCTTTTCTGCTGCGATCTGGCATTTCTCTTCATTTGTAATGAATGACTCAATTTCTATCTGCACCAACATAAAATGACAGAGTAGAGATGCAGCGAATTTAAATTCCGCCAGTGAAGTGTCCGTGAAGTGGGCACTTCATGTTGCCACTCCGATACGTGGAGTGGACAATGAAAGTGCTCACTCCACCTTGTCATTACCACTTCATGTTAAGGTGGAATGACAATGCAAAGTAAGGCAAAGTTGTTGTTTTCAATGGACTTCATCATGCTCTTTAGCCATAGCCAGGCAGGAAAAGGAAGGAAGAGAGTCATACAAGCAGACACTTTCACATTCTCCCATGCAGACAGAGACAGAGAGAGAGGAGTGTGTTGTTTTGTCACTGCTGAGGCTTGGCAATCAGAGTGAGGAGGAGATTTAAACTTTGATTTAGACCCAACAGCTTTTTTAATAGCTACATTTTTTTTGTCTTTTCTGTACTCTTTTTTACTTGATTTGTTCTTTCTGTAAATTTATTTTTCTTACCTTTATAAATAGTTGTTTTTCTGTGTTGTGTGACAGTGTGAGTAGTGATTGCTCAGACTGAGGGAGCGCAGTGGGAGAGAGGGACCAGAGAGGGAGAATGCTTGGGGCGGGGGCAGCTCTGGGAAAAGCGTGGTACTGGTAGGCATTATACCATGCTCATGCATGGTGAGCATGGCTGCCTGTTCCTGTTGGACCGATTGAAAATTCTGGGTGTCCACCCCACAGGAAGCAGGACCAGACCAGAACCACTTCCTGACTCTGAGACAGTTGAACCACCACCACCACCACCATGTCTGGCATCAGCTCCAGCACCAGGACCTCTGGAGCAGGATGTGCCTGTGTCTCTGGGCTCAGTTGTGGATCCCAACCCTGCTGAGCACCATGACTGGCCAGCTGCCAGTTCACCTGGTCCTCCCCTGCCTGTGTCTGGCCCTCCCCGCACCTCCATTGTTTCACCATTTTTTGACCATGTCAGGGGGGACAGCAGCATGGTTAGGTGCCACCTATGAGAGATTTAGGTGCTCTGTGGCCCCCGGGGGACTCACCTGGGTACTGGGGTCCAGTCCACCCATATGCTCAATTGCCACCAGTTGGAGTGGCAGGCTGCCACAGAACGGGTCAAGCCTGCACCTGCTGGCCCTTCTGTGGCAGAGGGTACAGCTGTGCATGGCAGCAACCCTAAGAAGAGGAGGGCCAGAGCAGCACCTACTGCTCCACCAGCAACCAAACCACCACCACCACCACCAGCAGGTCAGCCTGTAGAATGTCTGGAATCCAGAGAACTTGGTGTAATGCAGGCTGATTTGTCAGTTCTCAGGAGTGCTGTCGAGGAGAACAATGAGAGGGTGAGTGCTGTCGAGCAGTGACTGGATCACATAGAGGGACATCAGTTGCAAATTATGTTCATGCTGGAACTGCTGCTGGATCACCATGGGATCCCACATTAGTTTTTTTCTCACACCATGTGCCCCCCCCACATCTTCCTTGCTGTGTTATAAAATGTATTCCTCCACCATCCCCGACCCTTGTATGTAATTATGACCTTTTTTGTTGTCTTCCATATGCATGACACTTTGTATTCTGGCCCCCTTTCCTTCTGTTAAGTGTGTGTGTGTCTGTGTGTGTGTGTGTGCTGTTTTGGTGCCTCATTAACGTTTATTTTATGTCTCAGATTGTTTGTGAAAAAGCAGACTGAGCAGTGCAAGTATACTGTGCTAAACTGCATGTGTGCAGTCAGTCTTCTTTCCTGTCTGTGTATGTACTGCAGACAGTGTCCAACTCCCTGACTTAAACATTTATTAATGAGTACAGTGGTGGGTTGGTGAAGCCTGGAGAGATACTACAAAACAGGCTTACAATACATCCAAGTAACTAGTAAAAAAATTAATGTTGTGCTTCATGATGTGATCATGAATCATGTTTGTGACTGCATTTGTGACAGTGATGATGAAGAACATGATTCAGTGTCAACGCCGACAGTGTGAGATAAATATAGAACTGTATTTGAAATGCGAATGCCTATGGCTGTACTTCCCTGATGAGCTGAAGCACAAAACTCCCCGACTTAAAAACACATATTAATGAGTACAATTGTGGGGTGGTGAAGCATGGAGAGATACTACAAATCAGGCTTACAATACATCCAAGTAACCAGTAAAAAAATTAATGTTGTGATTTGTGACATGATCATGAATCGTGATTTTTGATTGCATTTGTGACCATGATGATGAAGAAAGTGATTCAGTGTCGATGGTGTGAGATAAATATGGAACTGTATTGGAAACGCAAATGCCTACGGTTGTACTTCCCGATGAGCTGTAGCACAAAACTCCCCGACTTAAAAACACTCATTCATGAGTACAATGGTGGTTTGGTGAAGCATGGAGAGATACTACAAAACAGGCTTACAATACATCCAAGTAACTAGTAAAAAAATGTATTTTGTGATTCGTGAGTGACATGATCGTGAATCATGATTTGTGACTGCATTTGTGATCGTGATGATGAAGAATGTGATTTGTAACACGAGTGACTCGTGAACGTGATGATGGTCCCGACTTCAAAATGCATATTAATGAGTGCAGTGTTTACACAGAATTATGCACCACACCAGTCCAGTGCTCTGAAGGGAAGTCAAAGAAACAACTGTGACTTAAATTACAGATGGAGATTGGGCCCTAAAGAGATGCAAATACACAGACAGATTAAGATTGTGCTGCACACTGAAGAGATGCAGACACAAAGGCACACCACCTAAACAGTGCTCACCATCAGAAATTTAAATCTGGAAAAGAATACCTTTGGTGGTTGGGGCCGGCTGCGGGGGGGGCAGTGTACTGCACTGCTACAGTAACAGTCACTAGTACTAGTACCAGTACTACCAGTAAAGATACCACAAAGAAGTATAAAATCACACAGCTGCAGTGGATAGCAGGTTCACAATGCTGAAATTATTAAGTGGCACAATAAAAGGTGTCTGATTTGATGACACGGGTCACACACATACACACACACAAAGTAATGTGTATCAAATAGAAAACTTCAGTAATATAACCATGTATTTTAAACAAACTAAAATTATGTACTGCTGTACCACAACAATCAGCAAAAAAATGGCAAGAATTATCAAAAATATTGCTGTGCATATAATAACAGTTGTACAAGAGAAATATCACCAAAACAGAAAGAACTATCTTTTCCTCCAAGTTAATCTACCTACACCACAGATACACCCCTCCCCCAAAGCTCACTTTCACTGTCTTTTACTACACAGACTCAGTGTTGTACATTATCATTCAAAATCCACACACAAACAATAAATGCCCGATGATATGAGCACAGGATGGTTTCCTACAATCGATGAACTAAAGTTTGAGCAAAATAAATTACTAAAAGAGACTTTCTGAGCAGCTTTTAGAAGGGTTGAATCACAGAGAGCTGTCCGAGCAGACTGTCTCCTGTCCTACAGCTTCCTACACACACTACCCTGAACTGAGGTACTGCAGAACAATCTAGAGACCATGTGACCTGAAATCCCACGAATCACTGCAAAATTCATCTTCGGAGCTTAAAAACTAGGCGAAGTGCATTGTTTTCAATGTACTTCACCTTAATAGTTGGTGGAGTAGTGGTTTGGAAAGGCAGAGTAATGCGAAGTCATTGTTTTCAATGGACTTCACATTACCCATCATAACGTGAAGTACTTCACTTCGCGTTGCTGGGCACTCTGCGAATCCGTGTTCGCTTCGCGATTCACTTCGCGGAGCGAATTGGGGCCACTTTGTCATCTCTAGTAGAGAGGTAGCATGTTCAATATTTTTGTATGCTAAAAACATGAAACCAATGATCATTTGCACTTTAATATGATACCGTATATGAAAGCACTAGTAATATGCCTAGTAGAAATGAGAAAGCAATACAATTTCCTAAATGTAATGACATTTTAAAGCTCTGTACTTTAGTTAATAAAGTTTTACTATGAAATGAAACTAAACTTCTGTATGAAAAATTGTACATTATAGTGTTTTTATTGCAGAGAAAATGTGTATTTATATTAAAACGGGTTTGTAATGACTAGAAAAATAGTTGAATAAATGAAGTATCTGAATCTGATTTATTAAATGCTGGAATGACACTAAGGATGTGTTGTTAAGAAGGTGAGACTCTATTGCATCATTTAAGTCTCAGGTGCTGGCCATGCTTTACTAACTAAATCCAAAACACATAAATGAGACTATGAACCATTTCTGTAACTTTAACAGTGTATTTCCTATGTATACTTGCACCAGTATGCCAATAATTTGGATCTTAGTTTCAGTAGCTGTACTGTGTTCATGTATAATCAGTGCATATATGTATTTTTAATGTCTGTATACTTGAGAAATCCTCTGAAAACTGGCTTTGCCTAAAGGAGTTTATGTGAAATAAAAACAATACTAAACTAAACTGTATGGCAGACATGAACTTTTGTGAACTACTGACAACTTGTAGCAGGCTCACTTGGGGACCAGAGTTCTGTCCTCAGACACCCAGAGGCTTTCACTAGTCTCAGCAGCAAGATAAAATCTGCTGGGGACTGAGCTTTTTCTGTAGCTGCACATAGTCTGGAATATTAGGCCTTAAGAACAAATGGGGCATAGGGCATGTGTGAAAGACATGTACCCCGCCCGAGCAGCTCTGCACCCATGGACAGGTGCGCATCAGCTGGTATTCACTAACACCAGCCACCTGTTTCCGGCATTGCCCCGGTGCACAGCCATGCATTGCTGGCTTGGAAATGTGCAGGAGCAGAGTTTGGTATGCAGGTGGGCATCCAATCGAATGCCTACCTTGGGTCCCTGAGTGGATCCCTTATGCACCCATGCAGGGAAGCATGGGAAGGCATGGATTCCACAGAAGGAACAGGGCAACAGCAGTGCCCAACAGTTACACTGGCACACACATGGCTGTGTTGTCCTGTAGTACAGACTGCAGTAATGCACCCCCATAGGGGTGTACAGTGCCACTCCCAGTAATGTTCCACTGTCTGTGGGAAACAACACATGCCATGCCAAACTGGAGGTACCACAGTGGCATCAGGCAGCATACCTCACATCTTTCCCTGCATGACAGGTGCACGCCTGATGGTGCGATTGCCTGCCCAAGTGGAATGGATGTTCCCACTGCATGCTGCTCTATGTCTATGTCATCTACCCTCATAACATTTTTGTTTTACCAGGAGAGACACACTAAGCTGAAAACTTGTTTACAGGTGGGATCTGGGAGCACAAGGAAGTTAAGTGACTTGCTCAGGGTCACACAGTATGCAAGTGGGATTCAAACTCAGGTCTCCAGGTTTGCAGCTCAGAGCCTTAAACCACTGCACCTTATTGCTTCCTAAAGGAAACTGGCAGTCACCTGACTGAATACTGCCCCATGCCTCTTGCAGAGGGCCCAATCTGTGCATCACCCTGCCCCTGCATTTGAGAGTTGTCCAGAGTATGGTACAGTGCATGACTGCTGTTATACATTTCTTTTGTACAATGCATATCAATCAATCAGAGGACATGGTCACTCGTAGCTGGTTCATGCCTGGATGTTGCCATCGCAATGTAGGAATATATTGCTGTGCCCCAAACAGTCATAGACAGTATTCAGTGGGGGCACATTTTTGAATGATAGGCCATGAGTTCCAGGGTATGAAAAGGAAGATTTCCAGATCACTTGCATGCGTGCAATTGCATGATACAGTAGCAGTCTCTTTACTTGTCATACAGAAGGTGTGACAGTTCCTGACAGGCAGGGTGTCACAGCAGCACATCACAATTCTGACTAGCCAGCAATGAGGCATGTAACATTGGGTGGGTATCGGGCATAGTCTACAGAGGGCAACAGGCTTTTGGTATTGGTTGTGCAGGGTGCTCTGCTAGCATGCAGATCAATAACAAGGGCATAGTTCCTACATTCACATTATTGATTAGGAGGCAATACACACTTCTAGTACAACTCCTCTGCTCTTACTGTTGTGTACTGATTACCAGAACAAACTTTGTGTCAGCTAGTGCTTTTGTACATGTGGGTTAGCCGTGTATCATAGTTACAGCAGGATCCCCCTGTGGTAACACACACCCCCCAGTGCATGGCATGCCTTTATGAATTGCTCAGAGTGTCGACATGAATCTGACACCCCCCAGCCCTTGCATGATGCATAGCTGCCCATGTGGCTGGGGGATCTGATGCACATCCAGCAGGTGCATGGACTGTGAATGTGGGACCCCGGGCTGCATGGAACTCATGTATAGGGTTGCCTACACGCCTTTGATATGTGGCACATGGGCATAGTCCAGAAGGCCCATTGTTCCAAAACCCATCTGTTTTGCCTCTTTGGATGAAAGTTTTACATCCCAGCAGAAGACTTGGCTATTTAGATTGGCTTTGTCAGGAGACTGATTGCTCTGATCATTTTAAGGTTACGTTATGAACTAGATTGCTATTCCTGTATTTGTTCCTGCTACTTGATGATGTGTTTATTTGAACTGTACAATGCTGTAAGTTCTTGAGAGGCACGATATAAATAGAAATTCTATCCTACCCCATCATGCTTTCACTATCATGTTGAATGGTCCGGTGTGAGTAGGTATGCAATGCTCTCTGCAACTGGTTCTGAAGTAGGACTTGGTAATCATATAAGGTGAAACCTGAACCTATAACAGACAAGATAAGGTACCCGAGAGGAAAAAATGTAATGAGGTGGAATAGAGAAATAAAGTGGGATGAGAGAAAAAAAAGGAAAAAATATATTTTAAAAGGTGTGAACATTTTCATTTCATGGAGGAAATCAACTGAATATTACTCCAGACTACAGGTTTTATTGTGTGCAGCTATGAATGACAGGGGAACGGTGAAAGAGTATCTTTAATTTATCCCTGGCAGTGAACTGCAAATCCAGCACCTCCTCAGTAAATCAAATTTGTAAGCAATAGACAGACATGAATTGAGTTTTAGCTATTTGGGATTCTGAAATATGAGACACTGAGATGTTCCCTTACTTATATCCAATATCTTGCCAACCATTATCCTCCTGGTGGAACCGCTGCATGCTCCTCATGTCTGCTGCACAGTCAGGGAATGTTCTGCAGGGTTGGCTTGGCTCATAAGTGTGATGTATGTACACAAACTCCAAGGGCAGTTTCAGATATGTTGGTGTTCCTATCAATGGCTTGGCCTCCCACATGCAGCGTGGAATTATTGCTGGGCACTCTGTAGAACACATAAAAATACAGCATTGGAAACCATAAGAATTCAAAATGAGAAAATAAACCCATTTCAACATAGAATGACTGTTTCAAGGACTATGTTTGTTTTTCCCATATAACTATTTAATCCTTCAGCAAAGCCCTGCATCTGTCCCATTCTCCTTCCTGGCTGACACCTACATGCCCCAGACCTACCTGGAACAAGTGTCCCACAGGTTGCTCTCTGTGGCAGTGTCGGAGGGGAATGGCTGTCCTCCCCCCACAGTCCAAATTCAGAGTTGATCTAGGCAATCAGGTGGTGGCATGGGTCTATGAAGGTGTGTAGAGCAGTGGTTCACTGTAGGATCCCTTCTTCTGTTTTCTCACTTGAGCCCGTGCTCAGAACGTGCGTGTGGTGGTGCACACATCCTAAGGAACTGTGGTCCCCCTTTGAGCTACTAGTCTGCCTGCACTGCCATCAGGCCTCCACCAGTGGTAGTCAATGGCCAAGTTGACTGGCCTCCCCTCAAGGAGAGGGAAGCAGTCCCTGAGACACTCAATCCTCTCCCACCCCGTCGACCCTAGCAACCCTTACTCAGTCCCGAACATGAGTCGCCAGCATGGCCGGAGATAAGGTGGGTCGCCAGCATGGCCGAAGATAAGGTGCACAACACCTCAGCCCTCCTCACCACCAGGCTGATCCGCAAGGGCTTGTTTTGAGAAGTTTTGTTAGTAACTATCTCTCTTGCTTTAGTATTGTACATTGTATTATTATTATTATGATTATTATTATTGCATGGACAATTTTATACTGTGGGTTTGATAGGGTCCTATTTATAATGCAGATGAAGCACCCTAACATCCTTTTCAACTGCAGAAGCCTTTGTTTGATAAACATCCCGCATAGTCATACATAGTTTCAAAGGACATATTTAAGATACAGGATACAATTTTTGTCAAGAAATGTTGTTCAAGACACCGGTGATTTGCTCTTGTGTTCTAAAATACGCAATACAGTAAAACCTTTAACTACTTGAGCAACTTCTGGAAACAGGCAGATTTTACTTTAATGTTTCATCTAAAGAACATACATTTCTGATTGTGATCCTGTGATTAGAATGTAGATCTCTGAATCACAGCATTCAAGGTTTATATCCTATACCTTAGCCAAAAGTTCACTTAGTGTGATCTAATCCAAGTCTTTTGACCTCCATGTACTGTATCACTTCCCATCTGTAAACGGGGTAAAAGCAGAATCTCACTGCGGACTAGATGATGTACTTTATTTTGGTTAAGCCACGTTTAAATAAATTAGAATATAATATTTTATATATCTTTCTGTGGCTATGAACATAAAAAAATATTGAAAGCCGTTCTAAACGACATACTGTATCAGGGTAATTCATGGAAAGCGTTATTGCAAACTATTGGTCAGTCATAAAATGACACTTAAAGTATGTACTGTAATATTGCATTAGTAAAATCCTTCTCCTGTCCCCGGTTAGATTTAATCCCTAACTAAATCACTGGTGAACCGAAAAGACCCATGGCCTAGCCTTGGTTGCTCTCAGTGGAGCTAAGTGGCTGGCGTGACCATTCAACACTATCTGTGCCTTTGTGACCCCTTTCAAGCTATGTACAATGAGGGTCATAGTCCCATAAATAGACATTGCAAAAGTCTGAGGATGGCTGGGAAATGGGTGGGGGCATAAAATAATCCCCAAAACCTTTATAAAATAAATGGTATCTCTTACATAACCAGTGCCAGACTCCTGTATCTGCCAGGTTACCACTATGGAGAAAACCATTAACCATATCACTGGCACTGGCTGGCATATGCAGTATACACAGTTGCATATAGTTTTAAAGTTAGGGCATAAGTAATCTTTAAAGTGCCCGGGTGCACTGAAAGCCCACACACAGAAAGAAAACAACTGTTTTGATTTATGCCTGCAATCACCCAGAGAAAACAAGAGACAAACCAAGGTGGCAATGGATATATCTTGTTTGCGGCTAATCTCAGATTCCAAACCCAAAGCAGTTTCCTAAAACCCTTACTCATTCATTAACCCTTTCAGGCAAAGAAAAGTAAAGTAACATTTTATTTATATAAGGTGCACTTCCATAGCTCAATGCACCTTTACAATACCTCTACAATGACATTCACAGAATTATAATTAAAAGCACGAAAACAGCAACAATCAATCAGTAAGTTCCTGAGAATGCCTGGCTAAACAGGTATGTTTTTAAGGATTTTTTAAATCCTTCCATGGTCAGACTATCTGGTATCTAGTGCGACAGAGATTTCCACAGGGTAGGTGCCATAAAGACAGAAGATCTTCCTTGAAATGTTTTCAGGGATGCACTGGGAAGCTCCAGCAATCCCTCACCAGAGGATCAGAGTGGGTGGAAGAGGCAGTAAGAAAACAAAAGTTCCTTCGGGTAGTGGGGTCCCAGCTTGTGTAGGGCCTTGTAGGCCAGCAATGCAACCTTGAAGGTGATCTGCCATTGTATTGGCAGCCAATGCAGTTCACGCAGCACAGGTGTTATATGACTGGATCTAGGGGTTCCAGTCAACAACCTGGCAGTCACATTCTGCACTAACTGCAAGCAGCAGATCTGCAACTCCGGTAGCCCCAGGTAGAGAGCGTTGCAGTAATGAAAACGATTGGTGACAAAGGCGGGGACCAAGGTAGGAAGATCTTCAGGCAGGATCAGGTGCTTCACCTGGGCTATGATCCTTAGATGGAAGAAGGAAGATTTGACAACAGCCAGAACCTGCACCCTCAGGGTTAGGCCTTCATCAACTAACAAGCTCAGGTTACGCACCTGACCCGAGGCCTTAAGCAGGGTCTCCCCAGGTATAAACCTGACAGTTTCCACACCCATGCCTCTGTCATCCTAAAACCAGGGTCTGCCACCAATACCTCAGTTTTACTCGAGTTTAACCAAAACCAGCTAGTACTCATCCAGTTCTGTATCTCCATCAGGCAGTTATTAAACACTGTGATAGAATCAGACTCCTGTTCAGGCACAAAAGGCATGTAGAGCTGAGAGTCATCAGCATAGCAATGAAAACTCAGCCCATACTGTCTTATAATGTCCCCAAATGGGAGCATGTACACTGCAAATAACATGGGGGACAGCACCGATCCTTGTGGAAGCCCACAGAGCAGCCAGTGAAGGGCCGAGGAGTAAATCCCTGACACCACTCTCTGGGATCTACCCTCGAGGAAAGATTGAAACCAACTAAGGACTGCCCCCCTCAGTCCACAGAAGAACCACTGGCATTCGAGCATCACCTCATGATCCACGGTGTCAAATGCTTCTGAGAGATCAAGGAGAACCAAGATGGAACGGGTTCTCTGATCTCCTGCCATCAGGGGACCATTTAGTACCCGCACCATGGCTGTCTTGGTGCTTTGCCGTTTCCTGAAACCAGACTGGAGAGGGTCATAGATACTGTGGTTGATCAAATGTTCTTCCAGCTGCAAAGTGACCACCTTCTCAATAACTTTCCCTATAAAGGGCAAGTTTGAGACTGGTCTATAGTTTGCTGGGCAGTTGAGATCAAGGGAGGTTTTTTTCAAAAGGGGGCATACTACTGCCTCCTTTAAGGGATCTGGAAAAATTCCTCTCTCCAATGAAGCTGCCACTATTCCAGCACGGACCAGACTGATACCTGCTAAACACCCTACTAATAGGTGTGTGGGGCCCGGATCCAAACAACAGTATGTAGGCCGCAAAGTTTGGACGATCCTCACTATATCTGTGACTGCCGGTTGGCTAAAGGTGAACCAAGTCAACTGGAGATCAGTACCAACCGATTGACTAGTGCAAGGTCCAATGGGAAGGCACTGGCTGATCTCATCCCTGATGGTGGACACCTTATCAGTGAAGAACTGTGCAAACTCCTCACACTGTACCTGTGACAACGCTCGACCGGCCTGGAGACAGGCTGAATTGCACAGTCTGTCCACAGTCAAGAAGAGCTGGGCTGGCCTATTCTTCACAGTAGTAATTTCCCTGGACAGGAACTCTGCCTTCTTATGGGAAATTGCTGATTGGCAGATCTTATAATGATCTAGCAATCTAAGCTTATCCATCTACAGGTGGGTTTTCCACCAATGTCTTTCCAACCTTCACCCCTGTCTCTTCAATTCACGGATCTCCCCATTAAACCAGAGGGCCCCTGGGCGAAGGATAAGCGGGAAAACATGAGTTGGAGCAATGACATCCAAGGCCCCCATGACAGCCCTATTATAGGCCAATACCAGGGGCCCTTGGGTCCTTGCTCTCCATTGGAAAACCCAAGATGTCTATCTCTGTCATTAGGCAAGTTGGTAGTATTAATACACTGCTGCATCCATACCCTCAAGAAAGTTCCAGAGTTCCAAGAGGGTTAAGGCTAAAAAAAAGGCACTCCATTGATTGATTGTCTGTTACTTTGGATTCAGAGGGGGAGCAGAGAAGATGCCCAGCCACGGGAAATGCATTTTAGAATTATTGCTACGTATGTAAAAAAACATTTATATTAATTTTGAAATATACTGTAAACTATTTTAAATCATTGTGAGACAGAGCTGTTTAAAATAACTTGAAGGGTAAGAGAAATCACTGTTTGGACATGGAAAATTTTTGACTCACAACCTTTGCTTAGGACTAGGATGTGTTCTAAGGTAGATATGAAAAACTTTATTGTCGACTTCCAAAGTTTCTGTACTGTGATACATTGAAAGAATTGAAATTGATTTGCAAGATGATCTTATGGTGGACTGTGACTATTACTAATCTGATAAAGGGCACAGACCATTTTCTTTCTCCTTTTCAGTACTTTATTTATTTTTTAAAAACAGCAGTGTTTCCATCCTGGCCACTTCACTGTCTGCTGATGGCAACCACCCAGTCCCATCTGCAGCTCCTAGATACTGGTGGTTGGAAGTGCCGGTCAATCACACAGTTAGTTGCCCGTTTGAATCACCCTCCAAATGTGGTAGGCAGGGGGTCTGGGCCAGCACAGTACACAACTTTCCAAGCCCTGTAAAGAGTGGACCCAACAAGAACAGTTCCTTTAGGTTGTGTAACTCAGGCCAGTGGACAACAAAACACATTTTCAATAGGGACAGATTAGGACTCAGTTTTTGGAGTTGCCTTAACAGGGCATTGAGCTTAACCATGGATTCACTTAAATCTGGAACAGAAGACTCCAAACCTTTTTGTTTATATATTAAGGTATAGAGTCAGTGTGTACAAGTTTGAGATTCACGGCTACTCCAATAAAATAATTTTGAAATGTAACACTATATTGCAGGTTTGTCATTCATGTTTCTGCCCTGGGAGCTCAGAGCAGAAACATTCTTTAGGAAACTGCATGATGTTACTGTATATTAGTCTTTCACAGTTTGTCTCCTACTAACGACAGGAATATTGTATTCCTTGGTATTCAAAAAAAAAAAGTTATCGCTATAAGTGTGTCACAAGCCTATTGTGAAATAGCTTTTAAAGCATTAAGTAATGTACTTTATTCTCTAAAACCATTTTCACAATAGGCTTGTGTAGAAATAACTAGTCTAAGGACTACTATAATATCATTAGAATGCTGTGGCCAGGAAAGGGGCAGCAACAAAAAGGTATATTTGCACATTGCCATGGTAATGCTGAACAACATTTTTGTTTATTATTAAATTCACATTTTACTGATAGTTCTTGATGTCAGTGAAAATTAAGCAGCATACTGTAGTGATTCTTAACATGAGTTATTCAAACATAAACCACTCGATCAACTGATTTAGAGGACAGTAAAGAGTTTTGTTCCAAATAAACAGAATATTGCTTACCAAGATAAACCCCTTGAAACTCCTTCACCCCTTTCTCAGTAATCAAAGCTATAAGACCATTTTCAACTGCCTGCAGTATGGGCTCCTGGGTGAGATACTTGTACAGATAAAGTGCATTTTTGACCTGCTCACTCAAGTCATAAATGTTGATAGAGCTTGCAAAGTTCTGCCTTCGGAAGTTGCTTCGCAGCTGTGACTTTCCATCAAGTCCTTTTCCGCTGTAGTAGTCTCTCAATACAGAGCTTAGTTTGGGCAGGCGATCCCCATTTTCTGTGTAATAATTTCCCAGTATGACTCCATCAAAGCCTCCATTGATAAATGCATTGGTGACAGCAGATGGAGTGTCCAATAATGTAAATGTCTTAGGAAATGAGATGCTGTCCCAGCAGCCATCTGGCCCCATAGCTGCTTGGCTCTGATTGATGTGGGACAAAATAAGTGCCAAACCTAAATCCTTTGTCAGTGTTGCAGCAAGTAAGTTGTCAACAGTGCCTGTAAGCTCTTGGGTGACATCACTCAGGGGCATATTTTTTTGCCTTTTCAGCCCAGCTTCCAACCCATATATGAGAGGACTTACAGCAACACTGGTCCCATCTTGAGCCAGAACAACACCATACTCATTCCTGGACTTGACATCGTGACTCATGACGGATTTAAGAAACACAATTTGCTCTTCAGTTAGAAAAGGGAGGTCAGGATTTGAAACTATGACATCACCCAGAAGGTGCTGGTAATACTTATTGTCTTGGCCTCCAATTTTCCTCAGAAGTTCTGCAACGCTGGCAGCACTGGACCCCAACAAATGTGTTTCTATTTCTTCAATGACTTGAATGACTTCATTGATGTGGAATGCAAGGGAAGCTGAAAAGAAAAGAAGCAAACAGTTAACAGTTAACTGCAGACATCATGTGGTAGCAATACAAACTTGAAAAATAACCACATTATTCAGTCTGAAATATTCTCAGATATTTCAAAAGAAAGCTGTTACATTAAATTTTAAAATATTATCATTTTGTATGAGCTTAAAAACATGGTGAAACTGCACTAACTCCATATTTCAGTCAATTGGGTAAATACTGTAAATACATTTGACATGTGGACCACTGTAAATGTGCACTGAAGTCTAGAGGTAACAAACACCTCACTGATACCTTTTAATTATCCTTTATATTGGGGGAATTTAATAATTACTATTTTTCTTACAGTGTACATTAATTTGCACATATGTTGCCATAACAGAGCCAGGTAGTTTAATGTTCTTTGCTACTGGAGTGTTTGTGAAGTGCTTAGAGCTGTTGTTTTACATCCAGAATTCCAGTCCAGTGTGTTTAGGATGCATGTTAGAAACCAACGTAGCTCTCTGAACTAGACCACCTCTCCTCTCTCTCTCCTGCTTCCCCCACCGCCCTCTTCTACCTCTCCGTCTAGCTGACCCGTTTTTCCCACCTTGACCCCTGCCTTTGTTCTTGGAGCCTGACCATTTAATCCTTTTTTGCAATTCAAATTTTATTAAAATTTCCATTACAGAGAATGAATCATGGTGGAGTACATCTTAAACCCCAAAGTGCAGACACAAAATACAAAATGATTCACTCTCCCCACCCCTGCCCGCCCAACCCACTACCAACCCCGAACAATCCAGCGATCGGGTACTCTTTGGCACAACACCAGAGAATATAACCTAGTAGTAGTTAGGCCTGTAGTGCATAAAGAGTCTGCAATGGGCCCCAGATCATGTCAAACTTTTCCAGTTTGTTGTATAGACTGGCAATTGTCCTCTCTGTTCTGAGGTTCGCCAGCAATTCCTGAAGCCAGTCAACATAAGATGGTACCTCTGTGTCCTTCCAGTGCCTCAACACCACCTTTTTAACAGACATCGACATCAGTGCTATGTGATACCTCCTGTTCAACACCGAAATAGAGGAGAAATCCCTGAGGAAACATATTTCGGGGTGGACAATTCTGAGAGCCCTAAAAGAGGATCAGCACGCTGATTAATCATGGTCCAAAGTGGGGCAATTTTAGGACAACTCCAGAAAATATGAAGGAGGTCACCTTCTTGAGACTGGCATCTTGTGCAAAGGGTGGAAGACGACAGACCCAGTCTAGCAAGCCTCTGTGGAGAATAATAAATGTTATGCAAAATTTTGAATTGAGTTAATCTAAGTCTGTCCTGCTTAAGGAACTTATGACAACTTAGCCACAAGAGAAACCAATCCAAATCTCTACCCTGAAAGAGAGAGGCCCAAAAGGAGACGGGAGCATAATTATCAGGGTAAGCCCAGTTAAACAGAGCAGTATATATTGTAGATGCAGCATGAGGCAAACCCGCCAACTCCATAAGGGTAGCCTGAAAACTGATATTGGGAGCAGGAGGGGGGACCGGACCCATTACTTTAACCAGTAAGTGGCAAAATTGAAAAATCTTAAAAATTGCTGTGTGAGGTAACATAAACTTATGCATAATGCCAGCAGAAGAGCACCATTGACTATCGGATAACATGAAGATGACAGTTACTTATCTGAGGGATCCAACTAGGTGAGAGAAGCTTACCGTCCAGCAAAAAATTAAGATTGCCTATAACAGGTTGAGATAAATCCTTAAGATTTTTATACTTCAGAAAAGTGCACAATTGAGTATGAACCCTGATTGAGATGGCAATGAGAGAGCTACGTAAAGATTCGGGTAAAGAACTAACCTTGGTGTATAGCAACGCAGCTGGAGAAAGGCCATGTTTTCTAATGGCAGCAGACTCTACGGCTAACCAAGTCGGGATATAAGTGGCGGCCATGGATTGTTGATTCACGGTCAGCCATCTGACTGACCCCTTAATCCTCTCTCTTTATCTCCAGCAGTCAGCTCTGGTTCACCCACAGACTTAGAGGACCAAGTGTACAGCACTCTCCCCTCTTCGCAACAGCCATCGGGAACTTTCCAGCAATTACCAAAGCAGCACACAGGGATTATGGGCTCCTACTCACTGTTCAGCCCTACTCGTCAGTGGTGCTCAGGGATATTTGCTCCTACATGTTGCAGCACCGTGCTTCACATGGCACTGCATTGACCCTGCCAACCCAACCCGCCCCAGCCACCCTCCCATCCAGGGATGGTGCTGCCTTTAAAGGTACGTCCAGAAATAATCAGACCACTATTGCACCCCCCAATGTTAGAATGATCCCTTCTTTGGTCCCCTCCCTCTTTACCACTTGAATTATTTCCTCTGCCTAATTGATTCACATATTTCCTACCCTCGTAGATCCCTCTCACCAGAGCCAGGCTCATGGTTACACCTGGAGGCTGTGGGGATTCATACCCAAGTCTGCTGCTCCCTATCACTCCCATATCCTGGTGCCCTATCCACTAGGTCATCCAACAAACAAGTATTCAAGCAGATATTTCTTTTGTATCCCCTATTGCTCTTGCTATACTGCCACCTAGAGTGGAGCATGCTGATTTGGGGAAGGAGTGGCACCACTTACAGCACGCTCCCTTCCATCACCTGTAAATGTTCCTCGGTGGAAGTACCTTATTTTAGGAGTCACTTAGGCAGGCCAATCTAGGCAGCACTCTATATTTGTGAGTAGCCACTGTAGGTATTTCAGAGATAAGAAGCTAGTGTAGGGACTATTCCAACAGGGTCCCACCATGGAGTGGTGGTATAGCTTGTTCACTTTGGAATTTCAATCTTAAAACTAAGAGGACCCCTTTCTTTACATGAAGTTTAAAGTAAGTAGAGCCAGTGGCCATAAAATTGTTTAAATATTAATATGTACCATGTTTGGGGGGGGGATGTTTGTGCTCTGGTATTTTGTTTTTAACCTAGTGCAATTACACTGCTCAGACATATCCTCCCCTGCTTAACATACTTCTTCCTGCCACTAGTGGTCAGATAGAGACATTCCTCCTCCACCCTGTCCCCCAATCGGTCTGGGTCTGTTGGGAGGGATCTCCTCAGCACCCTCTCCTGCAATCAGGCTAGTCTTGGACTCCACCTTTAGGTCCCCATCCCACATCTTAACCACAACCCTACACCATGCATGCAGCTACAGTACTCTTATTCCTCTCATTCCTCTCCTACCAGCTCCCCCCACTCCTCCACCCTAGATGCATAAACCTTGCCACTCTCTCAGCCACTATTCCACCCCAAAAAAGCGCCATCTAACACCCGACCTACCATCACCTCTCCCCTTGCCCATCCCTCCTTTCATGTGATCGCTCCCTGTGTCCTGACACAGCAGATGACTTCCAGCATCATACTCGTACACTGTCCCCTTACTGAGCTTAATTCCCCCATTACTACTAAGGGCAGAAGCTCCAGGCCACATTCTCTATGACCCTACTCAATCTGCTCCTTGCCGGTGATGTTGAGCTTAACCCAGACCCTCCCCCCTCCATAGTTCTGCAGGATTCAACCTCCCACAAAGGCCTAAGAATCATGCACTCAAACAACAGGAGTCTACAGTGTAAACTTGACCTTTTAAGCTGTTGGCTCATTCAACATTCCCTTGATATCCTCTACCTTACTGAAACATGGTTGTCTGCTAAGACCCCAGACTCTTCCCTGGTGTTCCCCAACAATTCAATCGTTAGGCAAGACCACAGGAAAAGGGGGAAGGAATCCCGATTCTTATAAGGCAACCCCTCTCATGCTCAGTTATCAAAAAAGAATCAAGCCACAGCTCACACAAACTAATTCTCACACAACCAACCCTACCAGCTACTCTCCTTATCTTCATAGGCGTAATCTATGCCTTCCCTCGGCTTGCTCAGAATGCACTCATCACATGCGTCTCTGCCCTACTGCCCCTTACAGTATTAGGCAAACTACTACTTCTTCTGGGTGACTACAACCTTGACTGGCTCTACCCCTCCTTCAAGCCCCCCACCTCCAAAATTGAATCCTACTACCTCACCCAATTAATTACTGAACCCACCCACTAAAATACATGCTCAAACAACCACTCTTATTGACTGGATTCTCTTTTCATATCCTCATAGAATTTCCACAGCTGGGATCCTGGATGCAGCCTTAAGTGACTAATGTATCGCTTTCTGTACCAGATAAACCCAGCTACCCAAATCAGCCCCTAAATATGTTAAAATCTATCTTCTCAAATTGTTCAATCTCAGTTCACTCCTCAGTGATCTGTACCACATAGACTGAGACCCAGCCTACTCTGCTCCAGACCTTGACGCAGCCCTGGCCCAGTTCCTGCAAATCTTCACACATGTTTGGGATTCCCACACCCCTTTGGTAAAAGACAGAGTCAAAGAAATGACACCACCCCTGGATCTCTGCCTTGATAATTGCCCTCTGCAAATCATGCAACAAGGCTTGGACCCTCTTTAAATCCTCACAATCCCCTCAATCGAGACAGACCTACAACACTGTCAGGAATGCTTTCACAAAGGCTACAAAGTGTGCTAAAGCTGATTACTTCATGTCTTATCTTTGCACCGCACTCCACTCCTCTTCCTTCTGGAAGTTGATCAACTCCCTCACCAACCTGCCCCCTTAAACCAATATCCCCACTTTAAAGCAAAGTAACCATATTATCTCTTATCCAAGCTTTATAGCAGATACCCTAAATAAATTCTTCACCACTTGCACTCTCACTGCCCAGTCCTGCACCCCCCATGGCACTAAAGTGGTCCCCCAAAGCCCCCTTTAAATACTTTCCTGCTCACTCCCACTACTATTGAAGAAGTGCTGAAAGCCCTCCAATCCCTAAACCCCTTGAAATTAAGTCCAGATGGCATTCACCCAAGTCTCCTGCACTTATTTGCCCCTGCCATTGCTATGCCACTCACTTTAATTTTGAACCTGTCCTTCTCCGGCACAGTCCCATAAACCTGGAAATTGGCCTGCATCATCCCTCTCTACAAGGTGACAATTCCTTAGTGTCTGGCAACTATTGGCCAGTTACCATCCTCCCAGCCCTTGCTAAACTACAAGAAGCATTGGTAAAATCCAGGCTGACTGATTTCCTCACAGCCTCCAATTTCCTCTCCCCATTCCAAGCTGGTTTTAAAAAGCTCCATTCCACTATACCCTCCCTTCTCCGCATTGCAGAACATATCCACTCAGCAACTGACCAAGGCCATCTCACTGCTGCAGTATTTGCAAACTTAGCTGAGGCTTTCAATCCAGTCTCCCACTTCCTGCTTCTTAATAAACCTAAGGTAGCTGGGCTTGCCCCCCACTGTTCAATAGTTTAAATCATACCTCAACAACAGGCTTCAGTCTGTCAGAATTGCAAATGTCACATCTCCCCCTCCCCATATTCGCTAACGTGTCCCAAGGCTCGATCCTCTGTACCATTCTGTTTTCCTTATTTATCAATGACCTCCCATCTGTATGTTCTAGATTCCTCATTCACATGTTCTCAGATGATACCATCCTTTTCGTGTCCAGCCCAGTACTAAGTGAGGTTCAGTCCGTTCTACAATAGGACTTCCTCGCCATGCATGCCTAGTTCCAGGCTAACCTTCTCAAAATCAACACCTCTAAGACAGCTTGAATGACCTTCAGGTCTGCTCAAAAGCTTGCCAGAGCACCCCCTTCCCTGGCTGTCACCTCCATGGATGGATCCCTTCTAAGTGCTGTCACATCCTATAAATACTTGGGAGTATGGCTGGACCCCCACCCCAGTTAAATTTCTCAATTCACATTGATGCCACCACCTCAAAACTTTGCCCAAAGCTAGGTATATTATACTGTAACAGAGAATCACTTCCACTACCTGTGAGGTGTGAACTACTTTTTAAATTAATTACCCCCATTTTTGATTATGCAGACCTAATATTCTGCACTGCTCCCTCCTCTTCATTAGCCAGGCTAGACTCCCTCTTCTATGTTTTCTGCTGCTTTGCCACAAACACTCCCCTCAGAACCCACCACTGCTCTCTCCTGTCCTCCCTTGATTTATCACCTCTATCACATCATCATCTCATCCATTCCATCTCCCTAATTTCCAAATATTGATTTAACTTTCTCCCCTTGTACCTATCCAAGAAGCTAGCACCCACATGTATGTCTCCTTACACCCTACACTTGAGGGATTACTGCTCATTCTCATTCCCTACACCCTCTCTACTGCTGGTAAATCTGCCTTCACCTATAGGCTCCCTTCACTATGGAACAAACAACGACCTAGCCAAAGAAACTCGCTCTCTCACAACTCTATCAAAAACCAACTACATTTCCTGCCACTGCCCTTCCACTCCTGCCCCTTAACCATTGAATTGCATTATGCTCAGCTCTCCCCACTTTTTCTACATAACTCATGCTGTTTGTCTACTTAGTACCAATATGTTTTTATCCTGTAAATACCTTCCAAATACGATATATTCCTGTATATAGTTCTATTTATTTGTTCCTGATTTATGTATTATAACTGTATTGTGTACTATACTCCCTTTACCCCTGCCCACGGGTCACATCTGGAAATGAGCCTCACCTCGGTGTGACTTTTCAGGTCATCAAATGTTTGAGTAAATATAAAAAAACAGACCCTTCTGTGACACCGCCCTAACCAATACATGGCTCTACTACATGTCTATAATAGACTTCTTTAATTATATGTATTTGTCACTTACAAGACATTACTGGTAACTTTAGACACTTCTGACCCCTCACACCATTGTCAGGGACACTAGTTTACCTTGATTGATAAAGGGCAAATTTCATTTTGCAGATGGTAAAAATCAGTATTGTCATCAGTGTTTGCACTGCCAACATCAGTTTTTACCAGTGTTATATCACTGTACTCTTTTGGTATTTGTATAAATATTTAGAATAAAAGAAGGTTAAGTGTACATCAAATTAAATAAAGCAAAATAAAAATAGTACAGGCTAGAATTTATAGAAAAATTACATTTTTGAAGATTTACTGATCTGGTAAAAAAATGACAAATTCTGTGAAATGCTTTGTTTTTACCAGTGTTTAGAAAGAACAAATTCAGGAATTTTACCCAATTATCTTGTAAAAACCAAAAATCAGTGTCCTTGACCATTGTTTATTGTAATTCTACCCCAGTTTTGCTCTGTTCATCACCATTTACTCAGATACCACACATGACTGGGTTAAGGTTGTCTTCCAGTAGTGGCAGCAGTGTGTAAACTCCAAAACTCCACTGGCAGTGTCCACACAAAGGTCACTACCGTGTCAGATCAGTACTTGATTACACAGACTTGTCCCGAGTTTGTCTGTGCACTCTTGAAGAACAGAACAGATTGAGTCTGTCAAGGCTGTCCTCGTATTTCTTAACTGTTATAGTCAGTTCTCTATAACAAGGACCCATTTTTGGTGTTCACTTATGTCTTCTGCACTCAAATTAATCTCGACCAAGAGTGCCAGACACTTGGGACCCACAAGTCTGTGGTGTTGTAATTTTAAGTTCAGATCTAGCCTCAACCCGTTACAGACTAAAGACCTAGAATATCATATCAGAACCTTTTACAGGAGCA
Source organism: Neoceratodus forsteri (assembly GCA_016271365.2). Classification (NCBI taxonomy): domain Eukaryota; kingdom Metazoa; phylum Chordata; order Ceratodontiformes; family Ceratodontidae; genus Neoceratodus; species Neoceratodus forsteri. The sequence continues at coordinate 21,109,930 of JADMNL010000035.1, read as the reverse complement.
TAGAAATGAGATTTGCTGCCGATTGTGATCTTAGATTGGCAACACAACTGACCAAAGTACCTGTGTGTCCCTATAAACTTTGTAAGCAAAAATACTGGATGAGGTGGGTGGAATTGGGCAACACCAGACTGCCCAGGGGTGTAATGAGGCCCGACACTGTAGGCAGAGGGCCTCATAGCCCCTGAAAGTCTAATATTGCCCAATACCTTCTACCCTGGAAGGCATTATTGCACTTAGAAAATTGTGCACTGTATTTTATGTGTGTGAAAAAAATATTGTTATGTTTAATTGTAAAAGTATTACTCTTTTTAAATAAAAAGTTCCAACACCTGCATTTGAATTATGTGCTTTTCTAAACCAAGGACTTTTGTGCTAATGGAGCATTGGTAGGTTTCTGTTTTTTTTTACTTGGTTGTCATGGTTTCCTCCCCCCCACCCCCGGACACTTACTGCTTAATTTGAAAGTGTTTTCTTTTTTCAGTTTTCTTTTTCTTTTTTTTACATTCATTGAATCATGCACTGTATTTTATTCCTTCAGTGAACAATTCCCTTTCAGAAATATAGGTGTGCTGTGTACATGCAGAACGCATGCCACATACTTAATTATGCAATGCTTGCATGTACAAAGTGATCCTAAGCAAACCAGGTCTAAAACACAAATCATGTTTGCATGCTGCAAGCTTGGCATGTGCGTAGCAGTTAAGCTGGTGTGAACATCTTCTAAGAATTACATCAGGTTTGTGTGTTGCACGCTTGACATGAGTGCAGCAGTTAAACTGATGTGAACATCATTTAAATATCACTTCAGGTTCACATGCTGCACGCTTGCCATGTGTGCAGCAGCTAAGCTGGTACAAATCTCATCTAAAAAACATATCAGTTTCTATTTCTTATACTACTACTAGCAATTAGAGTCATTAAAATACATTTTTATTTGAATTCCCATAAACATTAGGTGAACTCATTAATTCTGATCCTTGTGCAAGTTGTTTAATGGCTTTTGATTTTTATCATTAAATCACCATTAATCTGCAAAGTATTGTTTGCTTATTGCATTAAATGCCTAGGATATAGCCAGTCAACCCCCCCCCCCCATTTCAAATGTACGAAGAGGGGCCTCTGTGTTGGGAAGCCTATCCTATTTGTTTGAGACCATGCAAATCCCTTATGTATATTTAGTGCTACAAATGTGTTTCTCCTGGACTGTTTCATCTCACTTACTTTCCCTTGTCATTCTGTATTGAGCATATACACTACGGCCATGCTCAGCGCTCTTTGTACTAAGTAGGATCTTGGAAGTATGCACCTTATCTCACATTTGGTCACTGAAATGAGGGACATGGACACTCAGAATGAGGGACACTAACCCACATGATGATCAGGACACATTCTGAAACATGGAGATACAGTACCTCAAAACACAATGGAAACCATTGCATTAGCACCTGAGAATGAATTTCTACCATTATGCAGGGGTGCCTTTTAGGTAGAGCAGATGGAGGAAGTTGCCCCCTCCATGCATTTGTACCTAGGTTGTTCCTATAGTGTGTTAATAATGACATTCAATTTGGATTTAATCTTTTGCACAATAAGTGCCCACCTGGCCTGTGTGTGCTCAGTGCAGGTACTCTCCAGACTTGAGTGTGTCTGTATTGTGTTGTCCACTCTCTCCACCTATTAGCAGTGGCACAATCACATGATGTGGATCAGCTCCAGCCAAGAAAGAGTGCATGAGCAGAGATGTGCGAAACTGGAAAATTTCGCCCAGATAAATATTTTGTGTAATTAGTGCATTTTGAGAAATATTTCGCTGGGTGAAAAGCAACATTTTGCCCATGGTTGCGAGTGAAATCTCACCCCCAAGCTGGTGAAATTTCTCTTGTGGGTGAAATTTCATAACCGCAGGTGAAATTTCTCCAACTGCAGCAAAATTTCGCCACTTGCATGAGTAATTTCGCCTCCCGTGGTGAAATGTTGTGGCCACTGGCCAACGTTCTCCCTCATGTCCGGTGGTCTCCCCTGCCCCCCTGGCCACACAATGGCTGAAATGATTTTTATGGCATCCAGTGCCCCCCCGGGCTGATCACCGGATGAAATTGCATTAAATAAGCACCCTACCAAAGTTACCCTGGCCCCTCCATTTGTTTTATTTAAAAAAAAAAATCACCCTCCACTCCTTGGTGTCTAGTGGTCCCCCCTGGCTGATCACCAGATGTAATTGCATTAAATAAGCACCCCCCCAAAGTTACCCTGCCCCCTCCATTTTTTTTTCTTATGTATGTTTCTCCTCTGCTGCAGCACACTCTGGCTTGAGGCATCCAGCTGCTGGCTCTGCCCGCCTGGAGAGCTGGGTAGCTGGAATTGCACCCAGGAGGATCCATGACGGCCATCATGCCATCCTGTTGGAGGGCTCCCCCACTGCCTCTGCCAGCCAGGACAGCTCCGGAACCTCCCCAACAGGATTCTGCCAAAGTCCTTCGGGTGGCTCGGAGCATGGCCATCAATCTGCACGGTCACACCCAGCCATTTTCCTCTGATTGGCCCATGTAGCACGGATGTACAATGATACCTGGGCACAACGTGCTGACATCCACCACGCTCCCCCCCAGTATCACTGATGCTAGCAGTGCCTTTGGGTGTCCCCAAGGGCTGCTACAGTGTGGTGAGATTCCCCAGCCCACCCCAGGACTAGGATAGCAGTCTATGGATGCTCAATCCCAGTCCTCCCCTGCTGACCCCCGATGGCCCAGGCTTGTTCCCAAACCCAGGTTGCCAGCACGGCGCGAGGTGTGGCATCCAGTGCCTCAACCCTCAGTGCCATTGGACTGGCTCTACCCCCTCTATTTGTTTTATTTAAAAAAATAAAATAATTCACCCTCCACTCCCTGGTGTTTAGTGGACCCCCTCCTCATCATTAGGTAGCAGCACCCACCCAGCTCCCCCCCGTACCCTGATCAGGCTACTGGCAGAGCCCCCACTCACCTCCATGGCTGGCAGCCTGACTGAGCACTACTGAGTGCTTGAATGAAGGAACACGTATGCGCGCATTCATTCAAGTGCTCAGTAGCACTCAGTAGGGTTGCTGGCCATGGAGGTGAGTGGATGGCTGTGCCAGTGGCCCAATCAGGATACTGGGGGGAACTGAGTGGGTGCTACTACCTAATGATGAGGTGGGGGTTTCACTAGACACCAGGGAGTGGAGGGTGAACATTTTTTAAATAAAACAAATGGGGGCAGAGTAACTTTGGCGGGAGGAGTGCTTATTTAATGCAATTATGGCTGTTGATCAGCCGGGGGGGCCACTAGACAACAGGGAGTGGAGGGTGAATTTAGTTATTCTTTTAATAAAACAAATGGGGGGGCCAGGGTAACTTGGGGTGGAGTGCTTATTTAATGCAATATCAGCCAGTAATTGGCTGGAGGGGGGACCACTAGACACCAGGGAGTGTTTTTTTTTTTTTATGGACTTGTGGTGGCTGGCAGAGGTGGACAAAATTGTGAAATTTTCCTGCAATTTCGGGAAACATTTCAGCAAGCAAAATTGCCAATTTCACCACAATTTTGCTGCTGAAATTTTATTTTGCTGCACCTCTATGCATGAGTCTTGCAATAGTGACACTGTCTTTCCTGCCACAGAGTATACAGACTGCACATTGCAGCTTGGAGGAGTCGGTGAGCACTGAACTCTCAATAGCAGTGTTGTGGCAGCATGTTTTTGTTGGTCTACTCTTAGTGAGTCTCTGTCTCCCATGGTGGCTGAAGGGGCAGAGGGTGAGCTAGAACCTAACTCAAGACTAGGCTACCTACTTACTCTACTAGGCTCGCCTTGCAAAACAATTAGCACAGACCCCCATGGCAACAAGCTAGGCTTAGCAGCAGTGGTGACAGCGGTGTGGGTGGTCTTCATAGTCCTTAATCACAGCAGCAACCAAGGAAGAAGCCAGCAACTCAGGTTGCTTGGGTTCGGTTGGTGAGGTGACTTGGTCACGGACCACGTTGGGGACCTGTGATGGTCAGTTCTAGCATCCAGCTTCTGGCAAAAGGAGAGAGGGGGAGCAAACTGAAAACTGGGCTTGTGGTACACTGTGCCAGGCTGCAGGTTCTGGCCACATGACCAGGTAAGTAAAAGTATTTTGTTTTTTACAGAGGGATAGGGGAAGGCGGAACAATTGAAATATTGATGTGTTTTTCATGTTTCTTTACCATTGGGCAGCTTCATGACCTATAGTGGATGAGTATTTAATGGAATGGAGTCGGGGAGAAAACTCAGGACAAAGTTCTTTTTTTGGGATGGGGGAAGAACTCCAGCCAGGAAAAATACTGGTTAGTAACTGGGTGGATTTAAGCCCAAATCTGATGCACTGCTCTGGGGTACATACACATGAATCTTATTCATTTGAATTTTTCCTGATTTGCATATCGCTTTTCAGTCAAAACTAGTAAGTTGTACCTTTTAGAGATGTTACAGACATTCTAGAGTTGGTTGTCCCTTGCATTTACAGACAGTTGAGCGGTATGATATGCACAGACTATTGGAGCCCCACTATAGTCAGGTTTATGCCCCCCCCCGTGAAGCTGACCTCCACATCCCCATGTTTAAGCACATTATGACAAAGGGCAAAGGAGACTGCAGGGGTGTACATCATTGAAAGGAATGGGGGTACATGTTTTATTACTATTTTATACGTTATTGATGCAGAGTTGGAGATTAATAAAGGCCACCGCTCGACTAACAAGGGCCTTGTTAGTACAGCAGTGGCCTTCATTTTTCTCCAACTCACCATCATAATATATAAAATGGTAATAAAAAAATAACTTGATTCATTTCAAAGGGGTACGCCCCAGCACTCTGACCCATGGACATCAACTCCTACAGACTCCTGCATCTGGCTCTCTAATACTCAAGTAAGAGATGTTTTACTTATATCTATACTTGGTGGGTTGTCTGTAGCAACATGGCTGTATGAGCTACAGTGTCTGTGCATGAGGAGGGGGGAGCCTGTCATGTGGGTGTGTGTCCAGTTACTGCTACTTTTGTGTTCACATCTTAAAGTCTGTTTGAGTGGAAACATTCCAAACTATGGAGAGAAAATAGTAGGAGTACAGGACTGACAGACTGAATTAAGTGGTTTTGTGGGTACGTTTGTGTATTGGGGTGGGAAAAACCACATGTTTTTCCATTGGTATGTGTGCTACAGTTCAACTGTGAAACTGAGATGAGTAAGAGAACAAAACTGAAGAGCATACCAGTGGCTACAAGCATGCCATATGTGTGCAGATGTAGTCAGATCAATCAATCAATCAAGTCATTATTTATCCAGGCAAACACCATTGAGCAGGCTCATTTACAAGGTGGACCTACGTTACACAAGGTCAAGAATAACACTTTAATGCACAGATAATAAAAAGACATACTTATACAGAAATAGGAAAAAAAAAATGAGCAATAACAAGTATTTCAGGTATAGGGTTAACGAGGTTAGGGAGAATGGTGTGAGAAGGGGAATTAAAACATTCTGAAACAGCCAGCATATTAAAACATTTTCAAACAGCATGGCATATCATTGGTCAGGACATATACAAACTTAAGGGGAAGATATGGGTGGAGGGGTACAGGACTGCAGCTGTTCTAGGAGGGGTGCTACGGTTGATGGGTTGGGGACATATATGTTAGGAGTCTGAGGGTAAGAAAGGTAGTGGATTAGCAGAAAAAAGGGGGGTATAGGTGGAGACAATCAAGGGGCTGGATTAAGTGAAGATGTACAGATACAGTATGTATTGAAGTACAAGTGAGCCATTTGAATGCAGACAGTATGGCTTAGTGGTTAAAGGCACTGAACTGCAAGCCAAGAGACATAGAGGCATAAAGATCTGGGTTTGGATCTCATCAACCCCACTTGTGTATGGTGTGATCCTGAGCAAGTCACTTAACATTTTCGTGTGCAGTTATCAGTAACCACTTGCTTTTTGCATGCATGCCACATGCATGCAGTCTTTCCCAATTTAACATAAAGTCATGGTTTCCACACTTGCTTGCTGCACACATGCCATATGTATGCAATCAGTGCCAATTTAACATCTAAATCATACTTGCAGCACACATATCACTTAGGTAGTTTTATGTGTGAGCATGAAAACATTTTATGTAATTATTTTTGTAAGGTTATTTTAGTAATTGTTTGCTCGGGAAGTCTGGCCAAGGAATAGTGGTGGCAGTCGGGTGAGCTGGGATGTAACGAACAGGTACATTTCTGTTCTTTATGCTCTTTTGCACTGTGGTAGTGAGAGGGGCTATAATTCTAAAACTATTAAATGTGTGGAGAAACAGCAGCAGTACGGTGCTAGCAGGCAGTCGCACTGTTGAGCAGCCTATTCGGGACAGATGGTCGCTACAGTTTTGTAGGACAGAGCTCTAGCGAGAAAGTAGATAGACAGAAAGTAAGCCTACAAAAAGCAGGTACATTTCAGTAACATTTAAAAAAATTAGTGTTTTTTGTTTTGTATTTATAGAAACTGGCAGTTCAGTGGTGTGCAGGGTTGTGTTGTCTTTGTGTGTTGGGGCTGACACACAGTTTCATGGTTGGAGCATCTGAGTCAGGTGCTGCTTTCTAAAATAAAGAAAACAAAGAATGATTGTTTGCAATGATTTATGTTTTTAATGCTTTAGGTGTATGAATTACTTCATGTACAGACAGCTTCAAGGACAGAAGGGGGCTTCTCATGCGGTCTCTCGATTAGCGAGCTGAAAAAATTGGCTGCAAATTAATTTTTCAATTGGAACTGGCACTAGGATACCAGTTTCCTATGCTGGGCACATCTGGCACCTTTTTTCAGAGGACTCTATCGAAAAATAGATGCACACTTCTGGAATGTTACCAGCCAATCAGCATGCAAGGATTTTCTTTGCCATTTTCTAATGTACTGTAACATCTTAATTCTTTGTATAATTCTTTGTTGGTCCAATAATACTGTAGGTTATCACAATCTGCAGTGAATACAGTGTTGCAAGGACTAACATGGCTGTAAACATTCACACAATCATTTCAACAAACAGAATTCACTCATTTCCCTGCCATCATAGCAAATGTAGGCAGTAGCTGTAAATTCAAGGCTAATGTTAGTAGGGACTTCTCCCAGAGGGGGGGTGCACAAATGGAATAGCCTACTGGCTGAGACATGTGGACATGAAGACAGTGGAGGTCATCAGGGTAATCCTATACACATTTCTGTTTACCAGGGAATCAAAGAATACCCTAGATAGAAGAGTGGATAGAGAAATTCATATTAATTTGTACGTGTTCACAGCATATTTTCCTCATCCTTGCTTATGGAGAAGGGGTTGGACATGATGGCTCTATCATCACTACTGACCTTAAATTACTACATCACCACATTCACATAATGTTATTTGTTATACCTGTTATGTGATTATGTTTTATTTTTGTTGCAAACCAGGCTCTCAAGAGAATAAAGCTGTCAGTTGAAATCCAAAGCTCAGTTGGCCCAGTGGCATGGAGGGCTATGCCATCCATGCTTTACCTCTTACCATGCCGGTGACACGTGTTCATGGTGTGAGCAGGCCACCAGGGGTGAGCTGGAGAGGGAGAGGACTGTGTTCGAAACACTGCTCTCCTCTCCCTGGGAAGGAGGACTAGCACTCCTGCTGAATGACTGCCCCTAGGTAGAGGCCTGAGAGTAGTGCGGGACTGTGGGCACCATGGAAGGGAGGGTGCTGCAGGACTTCCATGAACATTCATGTGCCTCCAGGTATGCACATCCTGCGTATACAGCCCAGCAATGGGAAGGGAGAAAACAGTGGAATAACACCTCCAGCTATGGATGATGACTGACCCACCACAGGATCTGCATCCATTGACCAGGCAGGCTCTGGGTAAGTCCCGGTGATACTGGGGTTACGGGGCTTGGGGGGTCAGTTAGAAAACAGCAGCTGGGGGCAGTACAAGTAGATGAAGTGCACACAAAAAAAAAAGGAATCCAAAGCTCAGTGGGTTTCCCAGTGCCGTTCAACATATTTATATCTGCTGAAAAAGAAGTAATCGGTGCAATTGTTCTTGAGTCGAAAGCAGGAAAAGACTAAATATATTAATTATAACGACTGAGTACTGAGTCTACGGTCACTGGAAGCAAATGTAATGACTAACAGCATGCATAATAATGTAGTAATTTATGGTCAGAAGGGACTCTAGGCTCATCAAGTCTGACCCCCCCCCATTTGCTTCAAAAGCAGAGACCAACAAGCAATTTGTTCAGATATGTACTATTAATAGACTTCCCACACCCACACTACTATCCATGGTACCCTGTGATTTTGTGGGTAAGCACACATTTGTTCAGTCTTACCTTAAAAGGTTGAACTGTCTTCACAACTACTGTCTTCTCTGGTAGACTGTTCCATAGGTACACCACCTTTTGATACAAGTGTCTCCTAATGTTACCTCTAAATTGGCAGCCTTTGAATTTCAGGGAATGTCCCTTTGTCCTTGTGGAACACACCCCGACCAGACATCTCCATATTTGTGACCTTATTGATACCCTTCAGTATGTAGTAGACTACGATCATGCCTCCCCACCATGATCCTTTTATCAAGGTTGAACATACAATGGCAGCCATAGATATGGTCAGACATTTTCAGATATTTCACAATTTGTTTAAAGAGATTCTTTCTGGTGGCTCATCATGATAATGCAAGCAGGCAAGGGATTTCTTTAGAGATATCACAGAAATTTCAGAAACTATCTGGTCATGTATTTGGCTGCAGCTGTATAAAGGTCCTCAAATCTCTCCTCATAACTCTGTCTTCCATAGTACTGATCATTTTGTTAGCCCTGTGCTATGCCCTCTCTACTGCCTCTATATATTTTTTGTTTTAGATGCCCAGAACTGAACATAGTTCTTCAGGTGGGGCCTGACTAGAATCTTGTAAAGTAGTAGGAATACTTCTCTATCTCTGCTGGTCACTGCTTTTTGATGCACTCAACATTTGTGTCCCCTTCTTAACATCAGCCTTGTACTGCACGTCAGGCTGCAGCATCCTGTTTGTTATGATCCAAGGTCCGTTTCCTGCCTCATTGTTGCAAAAGGAGCACCATATAGTGTACAGGCCCTATCTCTGTTTCATCTCCCCAAGAGTAGGACCTTGCTTTGGCTACACTGACTCTAAGACTCTGGTAGTCTGACCAATCACCCAGCTTGTTTTGGTTCTTCTGAAGTTTTGTCCCCGCCGCCAAGGGATACCACCACCTTTGCAAGCTCAGTGTCAGCAATCATAAGCAAATCAGTGGCCCCAGCACTGGTTACTGAGGGGTGCTGTTGAGTAACTCGTTACACTATAATTCATCCCCATCAACAACAACCCTCTCCTTCCTATCCCAAGCCAGTAAGCAATTTACTTTAGGTATGCCTCATGCATACCACACTGGTGTACTTGACTAAAAGTCTATCAAACCCCACAGTGTTAAATGTCTCACTGTAGTCCAAACAGACCATGTCTACAGCTCTTCTTCTTTCATTTTCTCTGGTAACCCCACTGAGGAATGTTAGTAGGTTGGTTTGGTACAGTATGCCATTCTATAAGCCATGCTGAGAGAGGTAAATACCTTGACCTCAGTCAAATGATTCATTGTGTTTTCCTTGATTGTGGATCACAGGATCTAGAACATCACTGATGTCAAACAGACTGGCCTGTAGCTGTGTGGGTGAAATGTTGCCCACTTCTTGAAGGTGGTGAAAACACTGGCCATTTTACAGTCAGCCCTCTGGTACTACACCTGTATAGACAGCCACATGATAAATTATTGCAAGAGGCCCGACGATTGTTCCTTTACCTCAGCTAGTATACTGGATTATAAAATGGCAAGAAAATTCCATGGCCTATAATTGTTCGGGCTGGAGCTAGACCCATAATGTTATCCAGTACAACATCAAGGACCTAGTCCCAGCACACATATGACCGCATTAAATGTAAGAAAAAAAAATCACTCCACTGGCCATGCGGGCTGCTTTAGTGAACCAGGCATGGCACCCCCAACCCCACAACACATACACAATGCATCCATCACTCCTCCAGGTGACTCAATACCTTGAAACTCAGTGTGAAATAAAAAAAAATATTATGAGAAACAGCCACTGAGTATCATAGGCTTCACTGGTGCTGGGTCCCTGCCAATATGCAGCACATACTTGCTCATTGTTGCTCGGCCATTTCCCAAAACCACAAATAACTGACTCATGGCCCTACACAATTCTAACAAACAAAAAAATGTTTCAGGAAAAAACATTCTTTGAAACAGCATTTCAGTAGCTCACCCTCAGCTGTAGAGCACTCACTTCACACACCACTCAGCTCCTGAAAAAAAGGGCTGAGATGCTTACAGACAGAAACACAGAGTGTGGACTGTGACCTGAAATTGAAGCAGAGGGGCATTACCACATTTACATAAGAACTGCCAAAAGACAGAGCTCCACCTACTGAAGAAACAGAAAAAAAGGACTCTTCTTTTGTTAAATATTCATCCACATGGAAAATGTACATAAACGTTTTTAAAAATGAATTAATTTTTTTATATAAATGAGCCATTGTATAAGAGCAATAATGCACTTTAGGGTGTGAGTTGGGCTTGGATAATGTCACTCCAGGGAAATTTGATGCACTCAGCCAGTGGCCTCGTGCCCAACCACCTCAAGCGTGACATTATCCCAGTATAACAAACACTCTGTTTTGCATTATTGCTTTATTTTTTATATGCACTCTGTCTCCTTGTACTGCCCCCAGCTGTCCCCTTCTAACCAATCCCCTCCTCCCCGTCACCCCAGTATCACCAGGACTTACACAGAGCCAGGCCATTCGCCAGGTGCAGAGCTTGCAGATGGTTAGTCGTCATCTGCAGCTGGGGGTGTTTTCCACCATTGTCTCCCTTCCCGTTGCTGGGGCACAGATGCAGGACATGCATACGTGGAGGCGCATGCACGTCCACGGATGTCGCAGAGCACACTTCCTTTCATGGTGCCCACAGCCCTGCACTACCATTGGGCCTTCAACCAGGGGCAGTCATTCAGTGGGAGCATCAGTCCTCCCTCCCTGGGAGAGGAGAGCAATCCTTCGGATGCTTGATCCCTTCCCTCCCCAGCAGCCCCCCGGCGGCTCACTCTCACGATAAACATATATCACTGGCGTGGCAGGAAGTAAGGCACGGATGCCTCAGCCCTTCACACCACTGGGCCTGCTCAAGGTTGTGCATTATTGCTTAAGTGTATACCATGAGATTTATTTAACATGATCATTGCCAATTATTGTGCTACCAGGATGGCATAATGTCTACATGATGGTAACCCTTAATGCCATGGGCACTCCCAATAAGGATACTCCCACTAAGGGCCCAGTGGTGAACACTAAAGCACAGTACTATATCCATTCAGCATATCAGCCTTGCTCCATGCTAATGCACAGTTTTCTCCACCTCACTTTTCTCTTCAGAAGCCCAATTGCCACCCTCACTTTTAATTTCTATTTATGTACTGGAAGCAGGTATTGGAGTCATCTGCAGATCCTACTGCTATCCTGGTTTTCAAACCCTTTTTTTGCATTCTTAAGGAAGGCCAAGATAGAGTTGTGCCATTTAGCCCACACAAAGCCTGGGGGGAAACAAAATGATAACCTTTTGCAAGGTAAATATAGTACCTTTATTATTCTAATGAAAAGTTAAAGATACAGACTCGTGGGACCTGTAGTACTGCCTCTTTTTCAAGAATGTTACACAGTGTAGCTACTATAGTGTAGTACTAAAGGCTTCAAAAGCATGTATCTTTAACTTTTCATTAGCCTGATATATAGTAGGTATTATCTTTATCTACAGTAGCAAATAGATTCTCCGGCTTTTTTAGGGACGTGTAAAGGAAAAATGGGATTCGGTAACTCTTTATGTTGATTGCGTGCATGCGCAAGAAGCATATTACGGTAGCTTGCTGCAGAAACAGGTTGTGGAGGCACAGCACTATTGTGGCCAATGCCCCCACAGCCTTTGGAGGTTTGCCCTGCTTTTCCCAATGGGATGGCACGCTGCCGCTGACACTAGTTCAGCCAACGTGCAACAACCTTGAAAGGTTTCAGCCACTGCAATCAGGGGCCGCCTCGTCATTGCAGCATAAGCCATTCCACTGCAATGAGGGAGTGACCTGTCATTGCTGGGCGGAACCTTGCTACTATGATATTGTTTGTGAACGTGGAGGCGGCTTACCGCCATGTTCACAAACAATATTAAGCATCCCCCACTGCCGAGGGGGTGCCCAATTCCCCTCGGCATCATGTGCCCCCATCACTGTGTTTGTTTGGTTGGATGGGGCTCCAATCCCATCGGCTTCCAGTGCCCATGACGCTCATGTTGTTGATGGTGGAGCCCACTCCCCATCTGCATTATGTCCCTCCCAGTTTCATTTGTTGACAGGGGAGCTCCCTTCCCGTCAGCATAATCCCCCCTTCGAAATACACAGTACAGTTGTGCCGAGGGGGTGAGCAACTTTTTTGCATATCTCAGGCATTTTGGGGAATTTTGGCACCAAATTTTCAACGTGGGGTTATTGGGCCCCCTCCTCATGAATTCAGCCACTGTCATGGCATTAATAGGTCCTGAAAGGTGATTCCACGGTCACTGCCCGGAATCACCTTTCGGTACCGATTAACGAAACGACAGTGCCAGTGTTCATGAGGTGGGCTCTCAAAAAGTCTATGTTGCAAATTTGATGGGAAAATCAAAAAAATTACTGTTTTACGATCGTGAGTTGCGCAGTTGCTATGCATGTTCGTAACTTTGCCAATTTGCAATATTTTCACTCCAGATTTTCAACACTGCTATTTTTATGCACCTCCTTATGAATAATACAGCTGTCATTTTTCACATAATGGCCAAAATGTGTTTTTGCAGTTCCAGTGCAGAAAAGCGCAGTCGTTGTAGGAAATCAGTATTCAGGACCCATTATGAAAATGACAGTGACACTGTTCATGAGCAGAGGTCCTAAAATGCCTATGTTGAAGATTTTGTGATGAAAGTCTGTAAAATGAGTGTGTTACGAGTGTGCATTGTGCAGGTTCCATGCACACTCATAGTTTCGCAACTTTGCAATATTTTCACTCCAAGTATTCAGCATTGCCATTTTTCTGCACCACCTTATGAACAGTGCAGCTGCCATTTTTCACATCCTGGCCAAAATGTGTTTTCACACTTCTGGCGTAGAATAGCACTAGTGCTGTGGGAAATCAGTGTTCGGGATGCATTACAAAAATCATAGTGACACTGTTCAGGAGCAGAGGTCCTAAAATGCCTGTTAAAAATTTTATGAAACTCCATAAAATGACTGTGTTTTTGTAACTTTGCAAATTAGTAATGTTTTCACGTCAGATTTTCAACACTGCCATTTTTTCACACCTCCTTATGAACAGTACAGCTGTCATTTTTCACATCCTGGCCGAAATGTGTTTTCGGGTTTCTGGCGCAGAATACTGCAGTCGCTTTCGGAAATCACTCTTTGGGAAAGATTAGGATCGAGCGAGTGAGAAAGGGGGAGTGACAGAGCTCAACTGAGCTCTGGTGGGACTGCTGTAGATTTCTTTGTGGGCAGAAAAAGGTTACAATGCAGGCAGGAGCCTAGTACAAAAGGGCAGCCTGCAGCACCAGGAGAAACAGAACATGAGAGTGAGTGAGGGAGGGGGGAGTGAGCAAACTCAGCGGAGCTCTGTCAGGACTGCTGCGGATTTATTTGTGGGCAGAAAAAGGCGCCAACGCAGGCAGGAGCCCAGTACAAAAGAGCAGCCTACAGCACTGGGAGACACAGAACGAGTGAGTGAGGGAAGGGGAGTGAGTGAGCTCAATGGAGCTCTGCTGGGACTGCTGCAGATTTCTTTGTGGGCAGAAAAAGGCAGCAATGCAGGCAGGGGCCCAGTACAAAGGGGCAGCCTGCAGCACCAGGAGAAACAGAATGAGCGAGTGAGAGAGGGGGAGTGAGCAAGTTCAACAGAGCAAAGCAATCAACATTCGGCATTAACAAATGCTTGTTTATATATGCTAGTTTTTAGTTGGAGCTGGTTTATGAAATTACATTATCATTTCAATTTGTGATGTACCCAAAATAAAAATATCAATTTACTCTTCAGCTGCAGCAGTTGGTGATTATATAATCCATTAAGTCATACTGCCATTCTTTGGCAGAATGGAAGTGCAGCTTGTCTCAGACTGATGATGTTTCAGTATGTGGGCCCCACCATTGACTGAGAGTGTAAATGCGAAGGTATTGAAACTTTTACCTCTAGACCTGTAGGTATAGAACTACTGCCATTGGTATAGATGGGTAGTAGTATTCAAGTAAGATTCCAGGGAAGACGGGATGGACTTTGTGTCTTTATCCAGTCTTACATTTCTGTGTTTTTGTGTGTCTATGTTTCTTTCTCCTGGTAGTTGAATTCTTTGATAGTATTCAGTGAAGAACGATGACAGAAGTTCAGGAACTCTCATGCAATTATATAAGAGGGGGGAAACTGAGTTCCTGCCCAACTGAAATGCTGCAAGCATAAGCAGAAATGCTATGGTGGTGACACATACCAGCTGACTACAAGCTGCCATATACTGCAACATCAGGGGGAAACTGAGTTCCTGCCCAACTGAAATGCTGCAAGCATAAGCAGAAATGCTATGGTGGTGACACATACCAGCTGACTACAAGCTGCCATACACTGCAACATCAGTGAACCCCTTTTCTGCCATTCTTATCTGTTTTAATTGATTTTTTCAGTCCCTCAATGCTACTCCATAATGTTGTCTTGTTTAGATGCAGCTTGTCTTTTTTCCAGCAATTAGAGACCCGTTATATACAGTGGATCAATTACATTATGTCTCTGTTCAGTCAGGGGCCTACTTTGTGACCATTTTCCCCTGATTTTTTTACAAATATGTAGAACTCTGAAGCTGCTTCAAATGTTTTCTTCAACAACCTCCACATGTGTTCTGCATTGCCAACCTCAGGCAGTGTCTCCAAGCCCTTGCTCACCACATCCATTATGTAAAAATCTGCTTCTCTATAGTCTGGGCCCTTGTGGTTGAGTACTGACTTTTCTTCCCTGTTACAAGTAGAAAATTGTCCTGTTGTGGTCATTGTCTCCCACTGTTTCCTTGATGTTAACTCTGGAGATGATCCCATCCCCATTGTTGAGAATCATGTGAGTGATGTCATAAAACCTACTCCATTGTTGGACATGTTATTCTAGAAAGCAATGTTTGAAACTGGACAGGAACTCAGTTTCAGCCCTACCATTCAAATCACCTGTTCAGTATGCCAGTCTATGCCCGGCAGAGTAATGTTCCCAAGGTTCACCATCTGATTTGGCTGCTTTCTTAATTTCCCAAACCAGCTGGGTTTCATGCTCCACTGAGCTGCTTGGGTACATATGCCACACATCCAAGTTTCCATTTTTCCCATGTTTCCTTGATTCAAGTCAGATGGCCTCTGTGGCACTGTTTCACCCTGATGTCCTCTTTGTCCTCCCAGTGACTCTCTCCCACGTGAAGGAAGCCACACCACCTTACTTCATAATTGAGAGCAATAGCAAAATGTGCAATGGATTATGGGACTATAACATCTGTGCTCAATAAGCCACACTTACAATATGCCCTATTATTAAATACCAGTTTAGGAGAGCAAATCTTCTCCTACACACATGTTAAAATGCTTATTTCAGAGTAAATGCTCAGTTTCTCATTTCAATTTAACCTAACACTTGAGTTCTGATGCAAATTAGGAAAAACCCACTTTAAACATTCAAATGGTAGCACATCAAATCAGCCTGGTAAATTGAGCGATGTAATTTGGGTAATTCCAAAAGAGCACAACACATACGGGCAACTGTACAAATATGGCGATTACTACAATTGAGTGAATAATCATTTGGGTGAACAATTATATAGCTCACCCCCTGTGTCCATGTGCACTGTAGTGTTGTAGTCCTAGAGATGAGGAGGTTAGGGGGGTGCAGGGGGGCATTGCCCCCCTGCTTGACAAGGGTGCATCTGTGGCTGACAGGGGATAAAGTTGGGTTGGGTGTGCTGGGGAAAGCAATGGCTGATAATGGAGGCGGAGTTAACTGGGAGCCAGAGGGGGATGCCGCTACTCATCTATGGCTGCTTTTTCCATTGACGGGATAATGAGGTCTGTGAAAAGGTCGACTGGAGGTGCCTGGAGTACCATCGGTACTGCTGTCCCACATGAGTGCACACATGTTGTAGTGTAAAATAATCACTAAAATTGCATTCGCAGCACTAAATTTTGGCCATAATTATGTTCGCTTTCTAAAAGTCACTCAAATTGCAGTCACCCATTAGTCCTCATTCCAATGACATGGAACTCATTCAAACCAGTTAAGTCTGGCATGCATTGTAAAAGATATAAGTCACTATGTGCCTCTCCAATAAATCTAATTTGCCATTGTCCTTAAGTACTCTCTGAATGCTTGTGCAGCATTAGATTTTGGCTGTTCACACTCAGCATCTCTGGACCCTCATGAATGTGCGATGGAGTTCAGTTATATGACTGAAAGACCTTTCCTCCTAATGAGGATTCCTCTGCCATGATTTCAGCCAGGGTACCATGACTTTGTTAAAACATGTTGACCACTGGGCAGATAAGATCTGGACTTTGGAGGGATCAGTCCTTTGACACCCAATTAGATGGGGGAAGGGCAGTGGGTGTGGTGTTTGTGGATCTGTCCAAAGCCCTCATCACCATGGAATATAAAATATTAATCCAGAGAATGGGAAAAATGGGGATAGCCAAAGAAACATCAAACTAGTTCCAATCTTATTTAACAAACTGGATTCAGCAAGTTCATGTAGAAAAAACCCTGTCGAGGAAAGCAAAGGTATTGAGAGGAATTCCTCAGGGCCCCATCTTGGAGACCACTTTATTTTTTATATATATATCAACAATATGGTTAACATTACAACCCAAACAACTGTAAGACTGTAATGCTCATGATACAGTACTGTTGGCTAGTGGAGATTCTATTGAAGAGTTGGAACAGAGATTACAATCTGATTTCACAAAGCTAGAAAAATGGCTAGCAGAGTCACAATTAGTTTTAAATAGTTAAAAAAACTTATGGTCTTCAAATCAATAATGAAGAAAAACAAAAACAAAAAACAAGATATTAGCATAACAACTATTAAAAATGAAATATTGGACCAAGAACATCAGCATAAATAGCTAGGGTATGGGTAGATGGAGGGTTGAAATTTGATTTTCACATCACAGATATCAAATAAAATCAAGTTTATTTTAAAGAGCTGTTCCAAAGATCACAGCCCTGTACACTAAAAGCAATAAAAAGACAAGGCAAAATTTATTTAAAAGATGCCCAATCCCGGAGGCTCTGGGCACTGTACAAAATAGATAAAACAGCATTAAGATAAAATAAAACATCACAAATTGTAAACAAAATAAAAAAAATAAAATAGTTAACTCAGCAAATAATATCATGTTCTTACTATAATTCATGGTTTTATCCCATAAAAGCTTGGGAAAATAGGAGGGCCTTCAGGCGAGCCTTAAATATATCTACAGTAGGTGCTCCCCTGACCTCAACCGACAAAGAATTCCAAAGAACGGGAGCTGCGACACTAAAAGCTTTGTTGCTGGCAGATTTTAGCTTCATTCTAGGAATGGCCAGGAGGCCCCCACTAGAGGAACGGAGAGGGCAGGTAGAGACAGCAGGTACCAGAAGGTCCAACAGATAACCAGGGCCCTGCCCATGTAGGACCTTATAGGTGAGAAGACCCAACTTAAAGAGGATTCTCCACCTGACTGGCAGCCAGTGCAATTCATGCAGTACTGGTGTAATGTGGCAAACTTTATGTTGCCCAGTAAGTAACCAGGCAGCTGCATTTTGCACCAGCTGCAGCCTGCGGAAAGATCCCCCCATGACCCCGAGGTAGAGCGCATTGCAGTAGTGAAGCCTAGAAGTGACTAAGGCATGTATCAAGGTAGGGAGGTCAAGAGTTGGAACAAGGGGCTTAATTCTGGTAATATTTCTGAAATGGAAAAAACAGGAATGAACCGTGGAGGATATTTGTGCCTCCATAGTTAAATTCCTGTCCAGAATTACTCCAAGATTTCGCACCCAAGAGGAAGCCTTCAATGACACAGCTCCTACAGCAAGTCCAGTTGCTGTGTCAGAGGCCATCCTATCACGCACTCTGTTCAACTCCACTACCATTACCTCTGTCTTATCAGGGTTCAGTCACAACCAGCTGGAGGCCATCCAGTCATTGATCTCAGCCAGGCAGCTGTTTAGTACATCCACTGCGTAAAAACAGATGTACAACATAACAGAAATATCATAATAAATAAAATAAAATCAGGCAATAAAATGTTCATAATAACAAACTATCATACTATTTAAATACTCAGATTCAGATAAAAAAATAGTTATCACTTGGATCTGGGAAGGCTAGCTAAAACAGGTAAGTCTTCAGAGCAGTTTTAAAGCTCTTGATGGTCAGGCACTCTCTAATCTGATGAGGTACAGAATTCCACATGGTAGGGGCCACAAAAGCAAAAGAGCAGTCCCCAGAAGTCTTTAAATGGACCCTGGGAACCTCTAGCAATCCCTCATCAGAAGAGCAGAGAGATCAGATGGGGTGGTAAGGACAGAGGAGATCTTGCAAGTAGCGTGGACCATGTCAGTGTAGGGCTTTGTAAGTCAGTAACCTGACATTGAAGCTGGTCCACCAATGCACAGGCAGTGAGTGCAGGCCATGGAGCATGGGAGTGACATGGCAAGATCTCAGTAAAGCAAGTTCTCTCACAGAAAAGATGGGGGGGGCGCAAAAAATGTTGCACATGCAGACAGGTCCTTTTTGTTTTCAAAAAGTTGTTTCTTTATTAATTTTTTTGTAGTTTTGTATTCTCATTTCTCAGAGACAGAGCGTGGTCAGGATACAACTTGGAAAGAAGGGCAACCACAACGTAGAGCCCATTACAAAAAAAACACAAAGTCAAGTGTTAGAAACACAAATGCAGCTGAAACAAAAATGAGAAGGAATACAATTTGGAATTGAAAGAGCATATTTTGGAGATTTCTATCTGGATTGCTGTATATCACGTTTATGAAGGCACCTCCTGTGGAATCCAATACTGTTGGTGAAACGTTGAGGGTATGGGTCAAAGAACAATTAATAAAGAAACAACTTTTTGTGAACAAAAAGGACCTGTCTGCATGTGCAACATTTTTTTCGCCCTCCCCATCTTTTATGAGAGAGAACTTGCTTGATTGAACACTTCGGGAGAGGCAGCATTTTGAATCATCCATTTAAATTGAACATTTCCTGTTGATAATCTGGATTTTTCCAGAAGTCTGTGTTTCTAGGATCTCAGTAAACCAGTCAGCAAGCTGGCTGCTGCATTCTACACTAGCTGCAATTGATGGCTATCAACCCCTGTAGCCCTAGGTACAGGGCATTGCAGTAATCAAGGCGCAAGGTTGCAAAGGCATGGATCAGTGATGGAAGATCAATAGGTGGGACCAGGTGCTCGATCCTGGCAATGTTCCTCAGATGGAAAAAAATGGTCTTAATGACAGCATACACCTGAGACTTTAATGTCAGGCTGCTATCGAACACAACACCCAGACTTTTCACCCAATCCAAGGTAAGCAGCTGGTCACCCTCGAGCCAAAGCCTGGATGTTTGACCTGCTGAAAACCCCAAACTGTGGTGACCTGGATCCACAAATAACACCTCAGTCTTATCCGAGTTCAACCTCAGCCAATTGGCACTCATCCAGTCCTGGACCTTGGAGAGGCAGCTGTTGAATACTGAGACCATCCCACTCTGCGAGGGTGCAAAGAACATGTAGAGAGTGTCATCTTAGTAGCAGTGAAAACTCAGCCCACACTGTCTTATAATGTCTCCTAATGGCAGCATGTACACTGCAAACAACACGGGGGATGCCCATATGACAGGGGTAGTAGGGCAGAGGAATAAACCCCTGACACCACCCTCTGAGTTCTGCCAATGAGGAAAGATTGAAACTATCAGAACTGTACCAGACAGTCCACAGAAAATTTGCAGGCACTCCAGCAGCACCCCATGGTCTACAGTGTCAAATGCTGCAGAGAGATAAGGAAGAACTAAGATGGTATGGCTCCTCTGATCTCTCTCTATCAGGAGATCATTAAGCACCGAACCACAGCAGACTTGGTATTATGCCTCTTCCTAAATCCGGACTGGAGAGGATCATAGACATTATGAGATGTTAAATTGTCATCTAGCTGCACTGCAACCACCTTCACAATAACCTTACCTACAAAGGGCAGGTTGGAGACTGATCTGTAGTTCGCTAAGTAGTCAGGGTTGAGGGAAGATTTCTTCAGGAGGGGTACTACTAACGCCTTCTTCAGGGCGTACAGAAACACCACTGTTTCCAATGAGTGCCAGACTATCTCAGTGAGGATTGGGCCAATAACGTCAATGCACACCACTAGGAGTCACATTGGTCCTGGATCCAAACTACAGTAGATTGGGCACATATACTGGACAACCTGCACAATGTCCTCAATCATCAACTGGTCGAAGTAGGATCAGATAGACCAGGAGCTTGCCACCTCGAGCCAGTCACCACAATGCCCATTTGAGGGTGTTGAGTGGATCTCTGACCCAGTGGGGGCAACCTTAAATATGATAGGGAGAATAAATAAAAGACTAGGAGCCTTTCATAGCTGTGGATTTTGTATAGATAAGAACAAGAAAATTGTCATCTTAAATCAGTTGTTAATATCTAGTATTGATTATGGTAGTCATATCTATGGGTTAGCAAGTAAAACCTTATTAGTAGTAGTAGTAGGAAAAGTAGTAAAGATTTTATTCTGAGATTTTCAGAAAATATCAGAAAAGGATATCCTAATTGAGCCAAGGCTCATTTTCAATGAGGTCCCAATGCATTAAATGGACAAATGGTTACACAAATTATATACACTAGTAATATAAACAATATATACAGTATTAAACAGATATCAAGTATAACAAATAGCACACAAGCATAACATATTTTCAAATAGTTGCAACATACTTTAGGTATAGATAAAAGAAAGGTAGATGTGACTTACAATAATTTGGCAAGGTTCTTACTGAGATGCGATGGTTGTAAACATCACTGTGATATGTAAACTGAATTAGGGTGGTTGACACTTGAGAATAAGAGGAAAATGATATGGGCAAACCAATATTATAGGGTTCTATATCTAGGAAAACCGAAGTATGTGGAGGACAAATTGGAAAAAAATGAATACAAACATAATTACAATCTTAGAGATTCCCAAAACAGACTACTGTATTTAAAAAAAAATGTTAAAAACGATTTGGGAATATTACATTTTTAGCAAATTTTATTTCTATATGGAATCCAATTGACAATACTTTGAAGAGTCTAAATAAAAATCCAAAACTCTTTATAAATTTACTTAAACATGAGCTAAAAACAAGTTGCACGTGTGACAGTTACAGAGCAGAACATCTCTCAAATGAATCTGAACTGGCAGAATGAGATTCGGTGGATGAGTATGAATAGAATGTAGAACCCTGAATTTGTAAAATGAATGTTAATTAATGGTTTGTATATAAATTGTTTGGATTTATTTAATATGATGTATTTCTATGTGGAACTTTTAAAGAAGTTGACATTTTAAAAAATCAGGACTATCTTGAAAATATGTTTTCAGGTTTCTTGACTTAATAATGTGTAAATGAGATCGTATCCTGTATAAAAATAAAGAATTTTACTGCTACTACACAAGAGTGAAAATTGACTGGTTATGCATTCAAAAGTAAGGTGTAATCAGTACCTGGGCAGTCTAGGAAAGACTGACCAGTGCAGGTGCTAACCAAGGCCGGGATTTTTGGGATCAGATTCAATACAAGCAGCTGGAGGGGTGAGTGGTTTACATTGTGTATGGTCTGTGAAGGTGCAGGAGCAGGTTCTTGCACCAAGAACTGAACTCGTCCCTAGGTGTTTACTGGCTGAGTTGCAGTCGACAACCCAAATTTCACTAGTAATGGATGGGGTAAAGGGGGTGTTTTGTGTCTTTCTTGCAGTGCTGTGGGGGAGGAGGGTGGTTAAGTGTTGAGTGGCTGGGCTACAGAGGAGGCATTGCTATATTTTCCTTTCACTGGGCAGGGGGAAAGAGGGTGGATAGTGTGTGGCTGAGTGGTTAAAACAGAAAACAGAAATTTTGCATTGAGAAGAAGACTTAGAGTACGTTTATTCTGCACTGTTCTGTGAGGAAAGGGGTAGACTTATGATGACGGCTACAACTGGGATAAGTAGGGTAGGTTTTGGGTGCTACTAGAGGGTGGGTTCAGGGAGCAATTTTTTGTTGCATGAGAGAGGTCTGGATTCTTCAAACTGACACTTCTTGTACAGAGCAATCTTGGTATTGTTTAAACAAAAGAAGGCCAAAGGCCCATCGCGATTGTCTCCCACTGGCAAGTGGGTAAATGTCATACCCTAGAATCAATGATCTATTTATCCAGCTCCTGCTTAAAGCCTTCTATTGTACTTGGATTCACAATATCGCTAGTTAAACTGTTCCAGCTGAGTGCAGCACGGACTGTAAAAAAGTGCATGTTTGTTTTTTTCAGCAAAGTGGCAGTTCTTGTGACTTCTCAATTGAAGTATCATTTCATTAACTCTTTACTAGGTGAAGTGCTACGAGAAGTGGCACATTGCAGCTGAAGTGTCACCTTGCATAGACTTTGTCTTGTGTAGTAGACACTTTGCTTCTTTAAAAGCAACACGGTGGGCTGTATAATGTGGTGGAACTTCATGTAGTAATCTGCATAGAGAATTTGTTTAACTACACACAGAGCTACTATGGGTACCCACCAGCATTTTGTCATGGTCTGACAGGTGCTGTTGTGAACCCATAAAATTGATGGGAACAGCTCTTTTTCTAAACAGTGTGATTATGGAACAACTGGTTCCTTCAGACAAGCGATCAATAAAGTAACACAGCAAAATAACTTTTGAATACAATATATTTTTTATTCTAATTTTTGTGAGCTCCAAACTGGATGATTGATTCCCTGTGGAGACCAGGAAACAGAAAGTAAGTTAGAATGTTTTTAGCCAGACCTGCCACAGGATCAAATAATCAAAGAACCTGTTAAAAGAAATACAAGGGGTGGGGGAAGGGACACGATGGCTGATGACAGGCAGCAGCATGTTTGAGCTGCTCTCCTATTTGCCAAACAAAAAGACTGAATTTATGAGTAAACAATTCAGCAAGCTCTTTTTTTTGTGTGTGTAATCTTTTTTTCCCCTCTGTCGTGCACTGGGACCTGCTCCTCCTTCAAGCCACCTAGTACCACCAGTGACCCCTTCCTGCAATTCCCCCAGAGCTGCCTACCTCATATTTGCAGCCTTCCTTCAGGTTAGCCTGGTATATCCCTTTGCCTGGAGGGTCCCCCTCCTTTGAGAGGGAAGGCACCGGCCGGGTGACTCCAGCACATTATTTTTCTTTCTTGCCTGGGTACTGCTGAGGTGGACGTTACTCTGTTGGGATTGCTCAATGGCATCGTTGGGGATGGCCGCTGTCATCCTGCCGACCCCAGTACAGTTTCTGCTTTTCTGTGGTGTTCCGCTTAGTGTGATCCCTCTGCTGTGCTCCTGGTCTCCACCGGGGGCCACTTCAGAGCGACCATGCATCCCCAACCCACCCCAGGGGAGGAGAGCAGTCCCACGGATGCTCAATCCTACCCTTCCCTTGCTGACCCCAGGTGCCCGAGTCCGTTCCCGAACCCAGGTCGCTGGTGTGGTTCGAGGTGTGGCATCCAGCACCTCAGCCCTCTGTGCCACCAGGTCAGCAGCAAACTCTTTTTGAATCCCTTTCACTGGCTCTCACAATCACCACTGAATTTGGTTCCCAGCTCAAACAAGTACTACTATAACTTTCAAATCCCTAGGAGTAATACTTGACAGCACTATGACCTGCAGTACACATGTTGACTTATTCACACAAAAGGCTAACTGTAGGCTAGGTATGTTATACAGGCACAGACAAAATTTCATCCCAGAATCAGGAAGCCACTTGTGCAGAGTCTCATAATGATTCTCATTGATTATGGTATTGAAGTCTATGGCTCTGTCTGCAACACTGCACTATACAGAGTTAAGGGTCTTTTTAATAGGGCTTGCTGGTTTGCCCCTGGTTATAAACTCAACACTCGTAGCTGTGTGCTATATAATTCCCTTAACTGGGTTGACCCGGACACTCAGTTGGACTACTACACACTCCTTTTTGACTACAAAGCAATTCATGGCCTACTGTCCCCTGGTCTTATGACTATGTTCACCATAGTAGACAATAAATTATCTACAAGAGATATGGAACAACCCTCATTGTTGATCCTGCAGGGAAAAAATCACCGTAGGACAGTAGTGTTTCTCCTATATGTTTGCAAGATGTTGGAATGGCCTTCCCATCTACCTAAAGACTGGTTGCTCTGCTGGTCTTTTCAAGACTAAACTTCTCTCCACACTCTCCCTTACTGGGGCCTGTAACTGCTTTAACTTGACAGGGCACTACCATCGCTGAGCTAAATATATAACAGCACTTTCCTACTACTGAATCTTCTCCAACTGAATGAATATTCATGAAACATAATTTGTAATTGTATGACACTGCACCTTATCTAAAGAGGCAATAATGTAAAGTATTAAGATTGCTCTGTATTAGTTTATCCCTTCCATAACTGTTATTTTGTTTTTTTTTCTGACTTCTCTATTGATACTGCCTGCATTCAATCTATGTAACATGTATTATTGTTGCTTTCCTGGTGCTAAACACTTTGAAAATAGGCACTGCCTAAAGGTTTTATGAGTAATCAAAACTAAACTAAAACTAAACCTAAACTTTAACACTTCAAATGGAGCCCTTGGAATCTGAGAACAGCAACTTGACCAAAAAAGAATGGAAAAAGCTTCAAGAAAGGAATAGGAAAGAAAAAAGTACTTCTTCTGATTTCAATACTTCCACTAAAAGGGAGTGTGTTGGCCCTATGGACCACTTCCTATCTCCTGAAGTCTCAGGCAGCAGTGGGAAAACTACCCCATCAGTTGCAACTGAGGCAATGAGCCCTGTACTCTAAAATCTGTTCACTTCCTTGGTTCCACCTACCATAAAACCCAAATAAATCCTACTGCAGGAACTTAACCCATATTCAAATGTGAACTAATCTTACCTGGCACTTCTCCAAGTTATCAAATAGTTTGATGAAAAACTTGATTCTTTGATGGTACGCTGTGATAGGATGGAGTACTATTTGGCAACTAATGAAAGTAATTTAGTTACCGTACAAAGATTTAACTTCAACAGCAAATAAAATTGAATCCTCCTCCTCCTCTCTTGTTATCATAATGCTTAGGGATAATATAACCCAAGCAAGGAAGATTAAAGACCTGGAAAATGTGGTGATAGATTTTCAAAGCCCCCCCCCCCCAATCCTGCAGCTGTGTGAAACAACAAGCGCAAATGGGTCTCCACTTGTGGACTCACAATTTTTGTCCACAGCTGCAGTATTCTGAAAACTAGAGAGGGGTTACTACTGATTCCACAGCTTAAGGCAACTTGCACCCCTTTTTTCAGCATAGCTGTGGGAAAAATTTACGCCATCTGGGACCATGCGTAACATTTCCAGCAGCTGTACTGGCTGAAAATATGAAACTTTGCAGGTGTGAAAGTTTTGTCTTGTGGCTCGGGCTGCAGGTTAGAACTTATTCCCTGACATGTTTGAAAATCCAGCCCATAGTCTTGAAAAATAATGTCTGCCTTGTGAGTTTACTTGCTTTGGAGGATACAGAGAACTTAACCTGGGACATTGTAAAACCATTTTGTTTTTTTTTGCAGAAACTCTTGGTTACACACCTGAAAACCTTCCACCCCGGCCAAAGCTTCCAGACACCCAGTACAGAAAATGGCATCCTCCACTTCAAATGTATCTGCAACCAGCACTTCTTTGTCAAAGCCACTGACTGTACTAGTGCAATCTGCACAAGAAAATGACTGGTAGGTCATTATAAAACAAGCTAGGACTAAGGATGCAATGTTCTTTAGAAATGAGAAAGTCTACCTTTATCATCATATCAGTCTCCAAACACAAGCCCACAGGTACAGGCTCAGCCAATGTAGGTAAGATGTTCTGCAGATAGGAGATACATTTTTGTTGCTGTATCCCAGCAAAGCTCGGATTATTTTTGTTTCAGTATGTTATATCTACTTTGATGCAGACTAACTTTGGCAGTTTCTGATCAGTTGCAGGGACTGAAATTTACAACGTTGTCTGAAGACAGTAAGCCAGCTACTGTGTGAACAACTGACAATGGTGAGACAATCTCTGTTCAAGTCCGGGCCTTGTATGGCTCACTGAACTCATGCTAAAAGGCAATATAAAGGATACAGAACTCTGAATAAATAGTACATGTGCAAATGTGCTACCAAGTTAGTTTATATATATCAAAATGGACTATCGTCTTTTATATGAAGAGAGCATATATACAGTTATGCATAAGTAAAGAAAAACAATTTACTGTAGTTTCAATGAAAGTGGTCTTTGGGCACTAATCAGTTATTGTTTTCTTCAGTTCTCGATTTGTTAATCATTTATTTTGTACATTTTAAGATTCTTCTATTTACATTGGTATGATTGTGTTATTTTATAAACCATAATATAAGATGATATCAAGGCTCTTCTAGTTTTCCTTTCAGTAGTGTTTGGTTATAACTAGTAGTAAAGTTAATTACATTTATACGTACAAAATACCTGATTTGTATATAGTACTGCAGAGAATGTTATTAATTAATTTAATGTTTCATATTATGTGAGCTTTGGCTTTCAATGTTTTTAATATTTTACACTAAGATGTGTAAATGCTGAGTCAATCATACCATAATTTACTGAAGTGGGGGAGTTTGTCAGGCTGAAGGGGTTAATAATGACTATAACGTTTTTTTATCCGATATATGTTATGTAAACATGGAAGAATGGCACTACTGAAATATAATTTCTGCACAGAGAATGGAATCTACTTTTGCTCTGCCTGCTGTTTAAAACTTCAAGGCCTTGATATTGAAACCAGAGTGTAAGCATGGCGCAAATAATAATGGGCCAGATTTTCAAATGGTGATGCAGGGCTTGAGTCTAGCCCTACACCAAGGGACTTAGGAAGTGGCAGTACACCAACCCCCTTTGCCACAACTGCACCTGATTTTCCCTGCATTGCAGCAGCTTGAGCCACATGTCCATCGCAAGCCCCGTAACTTAGCCTCCCGGGCATGGAGCAGGCTGGACCATGCTACTGTGGTCTACGAGCCTGCATCTAGTGCAGACAATCCAAATTCAGGTGCAGCGGACGGAAACCGATGCACACCCTGTGTGCCATATGTTTGGCGCACTGGGAGCTTGTGTCAGTCTTAGGGGACTGAAAATATAGCACAGTGTCTGGCACTTGCACTTGCACTTGACCCAGCAGCTGCAATATTCAGTCAGACAGTGGTTCAGAGCTATTTGATTGAGCATTGGACTGTGTCAGAGCTGCACTCAATGAAACTGCACTGTCCTTACATAGACCTGGGCTGTATATAGCCCACAAGGAACAGCGCTAAGACCCCTGTGGGCTATATTCGGCCCAAACATGGAGCTAAACTCACTGGGCATGCAAGGTGCTAAGGGTCCATTTGCATGCCCATTATAGGCTCATTTGCACAGTGTGCAGCAGCCCATTAGCACCCATCATAAGGGCGTTTGATACATTCCCTGGTGACCACTGGCAACCCATTCCCAATTGCCCATCAAACAGTCTAAAATACTGTCCCTCATGTCTAGTTACACCCCCACCCTGCGGTCATCCTTGCATTATTATGTGGCATTATTCCTAATGTCCAGTTGTTCTCCAACCGCCTGATCACCAATCACACAGTCTAAAATGCAGTCTCTTGTGTCTAGTGGTAACCCCCCCCCAACCTCGATCACTTGGTCCTTATTATGTAACATCATCCCTGTTATCCAGTGATTTCCCCCAGAACCCAAACACCTGTTGACATAAGAAAATATAATCATTGGTGGCCCAGTGTTCCCACACCTCCCATGCCCAATCACAAACCACCACCCATCACATACACCCCTAGCAGTGTCACTGGCAATGTCCAGTGGCTCCTGATAGGGGAGCTGGCTTAGCCATCCTCTCACCTCCTCAGCCAGCCACTGTATGAGCTGTCAGTAAGCACACAGATAGAATTTATACTGTATGTGCACCACTGATGGCTCATATGGTGGCTGGCTGACTGAGGAGGTGTGAGGTGAGCTATGCTGGTCACTGTATTGGGACCCACTGGATGTTGCTGGTCACATATGTAAGGGGGAGGTGTGATGGGTGATGGCTTGTGAGTGAGCAGGTTGGGTGGAGTGACACTGAACCACCAATGATTACATTTATTTATGTCAATGGGTGATCAGGGGTGGGGGGACTACGGGACACCAGGGATAATGCTACACAATAAGTATTGGATGATTGGTGGTGTAAGAGATTTCCACTAGACACCAGGGACTGTATATTACACTGAATGATAAGTGATTGGGGGTGGGGGTGCCATTATACACCAGGGACTGCATTTTAGACTGTATAATGGTGATCGGGGGGGGAGTGCCACTAGATACCAGGGACTGAACTTTGAACTGTATGATGGGCGATCAGGGACAGGCGGCAGCATTATGTGGTACAGGGGACAGGCATAGCACCCAGTTAAGACGTGGTTTTCAGTGGTGGTAAATAGTGCAACTTTAGGGCTGTTTACCACCACTGCAAATCTTAGAAACTGCCACTGTGCCTGTATGCATGAGGGGACCCTCTTATTTGCATGGGCACAGTGGTGTTTTAGCACCTGGGTGCTGCCAGGACTGGGGGATGCTAACTGGGCCAATGAATATGGTCCCACCCCAAACACAAACCTGGGTAGTGCTGGCACAAACTACATTAGTGCCAGCACTAACATTTGAATACCAGGCTCCAAATATTATACTTTTATGAATGTAATTAGCTTGCCCTCCTGAAAACTTACTTTAATGACCTAGTCAGTACTGGTTTAGTACAATCTTCATCTTTCAGTTGAGGTTACAACTTTGCTATAATATAACAATATACAAATATATACAATGTGCAAGTTCTTTAAATATTAAATGTACTATAAAATTTCAAAAATAAAAAGTAGAATAAAAAATAGAAAAACAAAAAATGTATTAATCAACTGCTTCAATTGACAGTGCTGAAGTCTTCAGTAAGCCAGCTGGAATTCGTAGACATTGTGAGGATTTTTCAGACTTTAATAATAATAATAATAATAAAAATAATCTTTATTTTTATGGCGCCTTTGAAAACCAAGGTGCCTAACAAAGTTAAAACCACATAATCCCAACATTTCACCACAACATAATCAATAAAACATCATAAAAACAAATAATATAATCATAAAATCTTAAAAACTTTCCATCAGTTAAATACCATAAGCTTGACTCCATAGCCAGGTTTTCAGTGCTTGTTTGAAGCCCTCCACAGTCATGTGCTCACGTAACCGACGGGTCAGAGAATTCCAGAGGGTAGGGGCAGCATACATAAATGTTCTAACCCCAGAAGATTTCAAACATACCCTTGGAATCTCTAGCAACCCCTTGTTGGCTGAGCAGAGAGATCGCCCGGGGCAGTGAGGAACCAGGAGCTCTTTCAGGTAGTCCGGGCCATGTCCATGTAGGGATTTAAAAGTCAGAAGACCGACCTTAAAGGTGATCCGCCACTGAACTGGCAGCCAGTGCAGTCCGCGCAGCACCGGCAAAATATGACAGGACCATGAGGATCCTGTCAACAGTCGTGCCACAGCGTTCTGCACTAGCTGCAGGCAGCAGGTTTCTATACCAAGTAGCACTAGGTACAGGGAGTTACAATAGTCCAAACACGAGGTCACAAAGGCGTGGATCAAAGTAGAAAGGTCGCCGGATGGAACAAGGTGCCCTATCCTGATGATATTCCTCAGATGGTAGAATGAGGATTTGATGACAGCTGACACCTGAGAATGCAGGGTCAGCCCATCATCAAAAATTACCCCAGGTTCTGCACCTGTTCAGAGGTTGGGAGTGGCTCACCCCCAAGGTATAAGCCAGAGGTTGAACCCCCACCCAAACTCTCTATCCAGTGACCCGGATCCACAACCAATACTTCAGTCTTATCAGAGTTCAACTTTAGCAAACTGGTATTCATCCACTCCTAGATTTCAGCAAGACAGTTATTAAAGACCGAGACAGCTCCATCCTGGTCAGGGGCCAAAGAAATGTAGAGCTGGGTATCATCTGCATAGCAGTGAAACCTCAGCCCATACCTTCTTATAACATCTCTGAGGGGCAGCATATACACTGTGAACAACATGGGGGACAACACTGAGCCCTGAGGAACTCCACACGATAAAGAGACTGGGTCCGAGGAAAAAACCCTGGACACCACCCTCTGAGATCTTCCCATGAGAAACGATGTAAACCACTTGAGGACCGTACCCGACAGTCCACAAATGAACCTCAGGCGATCAAGCAGTACCCCATGGTCCACAGTGTTGAACGCTGACAAGAGATCTAGGAGAACCGAGATGGAGCGGTTCCTCCCATCTCTAGCCATGAGGAGATCATTGAGTACCCGAACCATCGCTGTCTCGGTACTATGCTTCTTTCGAAATCTGGATTGGAGGGGTTCATAGATGGCATAGATGGTCAAATGGTCCTCCAGCTGTGTGGCCACTACTTTCTCAATCACCTTTCCCACAAAAGAAAGGTTAGAGTTTGGTTTGTAGTTAGCAAAACAGTCTGGGTCCAAAGAAGCTTTCTTCAAAAGTGGTGTTACCACCGCCTCTTTCAAGGAACTTGGAAATCTATCTGTCCCCAAGGAGCACCAGACTATTTGAACTAGGACTAGGCAAATGACATCATTACAACCCAAAATTAGGGAAGCAGGTCCCAGATCCAAACTGCAGCAGGTAGAGTGCACACTCTGGACAATCCGCATGACATCCTTGAAAGCCGTCCGGCCAAAGCTACTCCAAGAAGAACCAAGATATGTAGACCTGCACTGGTCTACCACAGCACCCATAGAGTGTGCTGGTCAGAAAGCCGATCTGATGTCGGCCACCTTATTTTCAAAAAAAATGAGCAAGTTCATTGCACTCTTCTTGCAAAAAGGCTCTCCGGACTTGTAGACAGAGTGGATTGCACAGTCTGTCCACAGTTCAGAACAGCTGAGCTGGTTGATTTTGAGCAGCCACAATCTCCCCAGACAGGAACTCTGCTTTCTTATGGGAGATTTCAGATTGATAGACTTGATAATGGTGCATCAATCTAAGGCGGTCGGCATCAAGAGCAGGCTTCCGCCAGCAATGCTCCAACCTTCGTCCAAGTTGCCGCATCTCCCTCAGAGTCCCATCAAACCATGGGGATCGAGGGCGAAGGGAGAGTGGAAGAACATGCACAGGAGCAATGACATCCACAGCCATCATAATGGCCAAATTATAAGCCAGCACGAGGGTTTCTGGGTCACTATTTGTATCTGAGAAGGACGAGAGATCCAGGACCACCATTAGGCCTTGAGAATTTATATCTCGCATAGGGCGGTACTGAATCATCTCTATAGGGGTTGACCTACAAAGGGGGGCACTAAAACTAAACCCCACAGTGTAGTGATCAGACCATCCAACTTGTTCCACCCCCAAGTTGGAGGCCTCAATCCCCTGGAGGAAGACTAAGTCAAGAGAGTGACCCTGATGAGTAGCAGTGGAAACAACCTGTGTAAGGCCCAGGGATATCATCAACTGGAGGAAGTACTGACCAAAATGCCAGAGTTCATCATCGACCCAGGCGTTAAAGTCACCTAGGACCATCAGCCTAGGCGACTCAAACACCATGTCGACGACGAAGTCTGCAACTTCCTGGAGGAATCGTTTCTCATCACCTGGTGGACAGTAAATGAGAACAATCCTACAGCATACACCTGCCACCACAGTACACTCAAATGAGTTACTCTACCCCACTGGTACATTTGTCAGGCTAAGTTCGGACTTAAAGCAGACTGCTACCCCCTTCCCTCCAACCCAATCTTGGGCGGTATATCACCAAGTACCCAGCAGGAACTACGGCCTCCAAAACGAGGCCAGAATTCTCATTCAGCCAGGTCTCGGTGATGCAAGCCAGGTCCACCAATTTAACAAGATCTGCAATAATTGCAGTCTTGTTTTTAATGGACCTAGCATTGCATAACACTGCCTGAGTTGGGTGAAGTTCCTGGGCAGACCGAACCACCTGCCTACCATTATTAATAGTGCCCTTGAGTATGGAAACCAGACATGGCAAACCACGCTCCTGGTTCCATTTCATCCCAGGGCATCTCCTGGATATCATTACCCTGATGTGATGGCCCTCCTTATTTGTCCCCTGCTGTTCATGCCCCCACGCCCCTCCTTGATTCCTCCGTGCAATACCCAGCACCCTACTGCACAGGTAAGTTGTAAACTGCGGTGGGGCAGGGGAAAGGGGTCGAGGGCATGAAGGGCGGAGGACGAATAGCACACAGCCATGGAGGCAGAGCCACAACACATTTTAAAACAATGAACCCTCCTCAAGCTATCCAACTATTCAAAACAAAAACAAAACCCAAAAGAAAATAATAAATCAGTACACAATCCTACCAAATCCTACAACGTAATAACACATTTTGTAACACTCCCTTCAATTAAAGGAAAACTAAAAAAGTAAAATAATAAGGAAAAAATAAATATATCAATAAACACAATTAATATAAACAAGCATAAAAACTAATAAAACATAAAACCATTTAGGAAAAAATTTCACATGTCTGGGTCCAGAGGTCCTCTCACCACCAATAAGGAAAATACAGTCATCTTGGGAGCTCTCACCTCCCAAGATAAGTAGATGTAAACAAATTAGAATTTTTCCAAAATAAGTAACACAAAATAACCCCCCCCACCTCCCCCAGTTCTAGCCCTCAGGTACTCTCACTACTAGAGTCTGGAAAAAATTATAATTTGACACTCTCACTGTCAGTAACTGAATAAAATGAAAACACTCTGACCATAGATCCAAACATAAAGCAGGAGAACAGGAGTCCAGGTTCCAACAATAAAAGTTCCTCCGAAAAGCCTCTTCCGGTTCAGACACTTATTATTTGACACTCTCACTGTCAAAAATAAATGAAGTTGAAACACTCTGACCACAAATCAGAACAAAAGGCAGGGAACAGAAATCCAAAGTTCCAAAGATAAAAATTCCTCTGAAAATTCTCTTCAGGGTCAGACACCACTCTGGGGCCAGAACAGCCTGAACAAACTGACCTGGCGGATGGCCGATGGCAGCAGCAGCTACCACAGGGATCCCTGATAGCGCCCACCAAATGATAGGCCCTTCAGAGAACCCTAGGCCTCAGCCCTTAACACCGACTCCCCGGTGAGCAAGAACAAAATCCCCGTGCCACTACAACCACTGCACAGACCGCCAGACAGATCAGGCAACTCCACTTAGTCCCAAATCAAGTTTCTGCCACCCCTAAATCCACTGAATAGTCTGGCGACAATAATCCATGCAGCCAAAACCTGTTATGCTTCACTTTCCAGCCAATATGACAACCCAGAGGGAAGTGGAGTGCACACTTCCATCTTGAGTCTCTTTTCAGTGTTATTTCAGTCCAGACTGACAAAGCACTGCTTTTCATCAGTGCACTGTTAATACACTGCATTGACTTTCTGCTACACTGTTGTACCACTGCTCAATCTTTCTTATTTTTTGATGCAGACTGTAAGAGCACTGCAAATAATTATTAGATTTTCATGCACACTTCTTTAGCACTGTATTTCCTTCACTAATGTTTGCTGCACACTGCAGTAGTACTGCTCAATCTTTCTTATTTTTTGATGCAGACTGTAAGAGCACTGCAAATAATTATTAGATTGTCATGCACACTTCTTTAGCACTGTATTTCCTTCACTAATTTTTGCAGCACACTGTAGTAGTACTGGCAACACTTTATAATTGTTATCACACTTGTTTAGCACTGCATTGTCTCAGTAATCTGGTTACCCTTACTGAATTTGTCACAATGGCATTACAGTGGTATAGCAATCGCAATACTGTGGTCAGCTGAAAAATCCACAATGGTACTACCCAGTGGTACTCTGGTATCACAGTGGTAGGTGATATATAGATTTTCCTCTGTGCATTGATAGTGCACTGG
Source organism: Neoceratodus forsteri (assembly GCA_016271365.2). Classification (NCBI taxonomy): domain Eukaryota; kingdom Metazoa; phylum Chordata; order Ceratodontiformes; family Ceratodontidae; genus Neoceratodus; species Neoceratodus forsteri. The sequence continues at coordinate 21,075,552 of JADMNL010000035.1, read as the reverse complement.
CAGAATGGTATCCCTATGGCATTTTTTACCATTTTCTCTGTCTCTCACACATACACTGGTAATACAATGGTATCACGAAATTTTGAGATCTTTGTCGGCTCCCACAAATACTGGTACACTGGTAGCACAATGGTACTGCGTTATTTTGACATTTCGGTATTTGGTACCTCTCACAGCAACCCTAGACTCATGTGGTAGCACAGTGGTACAGTATTACTCTCATTATACTCTGTACTCTAATGCATTATTAAGATAAATTACATTATCAACCTCATGGAGAACAGCTCTCCATTCCATATTTTTATTTGTTCACTTGTCTTTATCTTACTGGTAATGGACTGTTACTGTTCAAATAGACCAGAACACTCAAAGAGCATTTGCAATCACTAAATGGGTAAGTGACTCTCAAACAATACTTTGCACTCCAAAAACAGGGTAGGATCACAAAATGATATCTTGAATAGCATAATTAGTGAGTCTCTGACCAGTTGGTGAATGGCTCTAAAAGATGTTGCCTCCCTAAACCAGGTATTATCACCTCTTCCTCCTACCCCTGCCCCTTTGAGCTCCCACCATCAGTAATATCACACTTCGCCTGGTATTCAGTGGTGCTGCTGTCCATTCCGTACATTGGAAACTGCCAATACCCTACCTGCCCACCCAGTCCCATCGCTTCCACCATTCTTGGCCCCCACCCTATGTTTACACACTCTCCCCACAGTGGCAATTGGCAGAGACACTCTGCTAACCTCTGTGACCAACTGAGAACAGAATGCCAGTTTTGAACTCATGCGCCTACTGTATAAACAGCTGTGTACAGTTAGCACATGATTGTGAACTATCATTCATTTTGCGCCCAATCAAGGAACTGAGAGGATGGTCTGTGCCAAATGTGGAAGGGTGTCAACTATATAGTAAGCCTGGGGACCGGGGGTAGTATTTGCTGTAAGAACTAATTGGGTCATGGTGGGGACTTTGGATATACAGGGGGTTAGGGCTTTCACTCAACACACCACTGCTCACTCTATCAGGCCCTGGACTGGCTTCTCCCACCAGCCCAACAGACCTATCTCCTGGCCAGCACAGTCAATAAGGCCATCCAAAACTGAGCTACCTCTCCGCAATCCCACCTCCTTTGGCCAAAAGTGTTTGTTTGAGAGCTCTGCCTCACTGTTGGCCCCATGCTTGAGTGCCCCCTAGTCTCCACCTGTATGGGTAAATGTGCATTCTCATCTGCAGCCCCTTTCCTTTGGAACAACCTGCCCACTCTACTTAGCACCACTGAATATCCAGGAATCTTCCACTCTCTCCTTGGATCTCACCTTTTGTCTTCCACTCCTTGCTCCTGCCCTTCCAACCTATTATCATGCCTCTATTTCCCTTCCCTCCTTTTCCTTCTTGGTCCATACCTACACTGCCATGATGCACTTTTTCCTTTACTCATCTCAGATCATGCCTAATTTGTATTACAACTTGGCTAGTACTGTACCTGCTATTGTCATAAATGTTATTTATTCATTGTGCTGCAAGTTTATATATATCTTCATATAAATATCCTGTATATTTTTATTACAGTCTATTGTATGCCTTGTCCCAGCCTCCTTTGTACTTGCTTGTATTCCTGTGCCATCCACAATGGCCCAGATCATGTCTGAAAATAGTTCTCAGACCAGTGCACCTACTCAGTAAACAAATGAATGAATAAATAAATAAATGGGAACCATTGGACATCAGGGATAGTAACAATCTACTGTATACCTGCGGGGTGATTATAGGATGGGGTAGGACTGGAGAACAGGTAAATTAAGAACCTGGACCTGTGGGATAATTAGGGGAGGGGGCCCGACGGAGACTGTTTCCCCGGCGGGTGCTTTGGTGGTGTAACTCCTGGGATATGTTATGCCTGGTGCAGTATTGTGGCCTGTGCTGTAATCGGCATCAGCAACATGACTGTCACACCAGCATGGGTGAACACTTTCTCCACACCCTCCTGATTGTCCACCCTATAACAGGTTTTGGTGGCATCTGCAAAAAGACATACCTTCCCATTCTGTTCTTCTGCAATTTCACTTATGAAGACATTGAAGTGGCCCACTCCTAGTACTTAGACCCACCCCGCACCATGCCTTTAACCCACTGCTGAAAGCCGGGGTGGGGAGTACTATCTTCTCCCCAGATGTATATAGGCAACCTTTTGGCAAAAGCCACCATGCATGCTTGAGGACCTCCCCTATCCCTGAAATTTCCCTGCACTACCCCTACCCCTGTCCCTTAGGTCATTTGTCCCAGGTGGACAATGACATCTAGCTCCTCTCATCTCCTGCTGCCTAATGATCCACTGTTTCTGCTCTATCCTCAAGCCAAAGTACCTTCCCAGGTATTTCACATCTCTCCTTTGCCCCACCCTGCTCACAAGTCTATCCCCCTAATTAAGTCCCCCACCAGTAGTTGCTTCCTACTCAGCTGGGAGCCTCTTCCTCCCTCCTTGTAACTGTGGAATGGTCCATGGACATTGCTTTCCTTGGGGAAGGTTTCTCCAGGGGCCGAAAGGGTGGTTCAGCTGCAGGGAGAGTGGTTGGCTTGGCAGGACCCAATTCAGATGTAGGGAGAGTGGTTAGTAAATAAAGCAGGTGAACTGGAACTCTGACAGACAAACCGGCACAGGGGCAGAAAATGCAAGCCCCATGGGAAAGAGCACAGTGAGGGCTACAATAGGTAATTTGCCAGAGAAGTCACAGGTCAGGGAACTACAGCTGAAGAGAACGTGGAGAACAAGCAGGCATCAGAAAATGATGCATGGGGGCAGCGGACGGACCTGCACTCATGACGGCATGCATGGGAACTATAGATGCCGGGATGCCAATGCTGGAGGGTGCAAAGGCCAGCTTAGGTAGGTGGACACTGATCTGTTTGTTGAGTGAACAACACACAGGGACCCCTGCATGCTGGACAGCAGGGAAGTGTACCATGGAGCATAGCCCCACTGCAGCACAGTAGCTGATGGGGGCCCAGGACACTGTGGACACAGAACTTGAATGTGACCATGGTGCACAGCACAGCCATGAAGCACTGGGACTGTGGGCAGTGACACTACAGTACTGGTACAAACCACCCACAGACAAGTAACAGCTGCCACAGGTGTGGCCCATGGAGTGTGATGTGCAAACTAAATGCAATCACACCTGCATGCCTGAGATGGAACCAAAGCTGGACAGTGTAGCACAGTCCTCTGGCACAATGGAGGACAGCGTGGAAGCTATGGAAGGGCCAGGGTGCTCAACTGCAACCCCAACAACAGGGACAATCTGTAAGGTGGTACCATCCAGGAAGGGAAAGTCCAAGCTGAATGTGAATGGCTACCTCCTGGTCCATGAATGGACATGCAATGAGACAGTGTACTGTTTTTTTATCATATCATATTTTTCACCTGCTGCGGCACACACTCTGGCTTGGGGCATCCAGCCACCAGCTCCACCCACCTGAAGAGCTGGGTAGCTCAAACTGCACCCAGAAGAATCAGGAACGGCCATCATGCCATCCTGCTGGAGGGCTCCCCCTCTGCCTCTACCAGCCAGGACAGCCCCGGACCCTCCTCAACAGAATTCCACCAAAGTCCCCCGGGTGGCTCAGAGAACAGCCATCAAGCTGCAAGGTCATGTCCAGCCATTTTCCTTCGATTGACCACAGTAGCACAGATGTGCAATGACATCCAGGCAGAACGTACCAACATCTGCTGTGCTCCCCATCTAGTGTCACCGACACTAGTAGTGCCCCTGAGCATCCTTAGGGGGCCACTACAGCATGTTGAAATTCCCCAGCCCACCCCAGGACTGGGAGAGCAGTCTATGGATGTTCGATCCCAGTCCTCCCCTGCTGAGTCTGACGGCCCGGGCTCAATCCTGAACCCTGGTCACTGGCGTGGCACAAGGTGTGGCATCCAGCGCCTCAACCCTCAGCACCACTGGGCTGGCCTGAGACAGTGTAATGGTGCTGCCAGCACCATAAGTCCAAGTCCTGCCTTGGCCAGGCCATCACACTTCTCCAGGATGGCCAGCACCACCTAAAGAAAAAGAATGAGCACAGTCATGCTCTGGAGGTGACAGATGCTCTACCAGCACAGGTGCTGGCTGGCATCAAGTAGAAGGCACACAGCACCATGGTTAGCCCTGCATAGTTACTGCAGAGTGAGGCAACTGCGATGACCACTGAGCTGTGGCAACAGTTGCCAAGCAAGAGGGCCCTGCTGCAGATTGTGAACAGGACCCGCCACAAGGACCTCTCACCAGAACCAGTGACACTGGCTGACCTCACTATCCCCAAGCAGCTACAGACAGTGACTGAATGGCCATGGTACAGCAGGATCACTGGCAGCACCACCCACCAGGTCCTTCTACTCACCACAGAGGACAACATCAGGGACCTGGCTCAGGCACCCTTCTGGGTGATGGATGGTATGTTCAAGTCTGTGCCACACCTGTTCATTCATTGTACACCATCCATGCACCCATGGGGATGGGCCCTAACAACCTCATCATGTCATTGGTGTATACACTGATGACAAAAAAGAGCTTGCAGTGTTACTGCACCTTGTTCCAGGAGCTGAATAAATATGCCAGGATACAGTCCTGCACCCTCAAACCACCTACGATCATCACTGACTTTGAGCAGGCTGCGACCAATGCCTGTAAGATGGAATTTCCGCAAGCCATAAACAAGGGTTGCCTGTTCCACTTTGGGTAGATTGTGTGGTGGAAGGTCCAGAGCTTTGGCCTTGCACCACAATATGGAAGTGACCCAGACTTCAGCCTGAAGATCCATGAACTCGTGGTCCTCGCCCTTCTCCTGGCACAGGACATTCCAGCAGCATTCAGCCTCCTGAAGCCAACCATTCCACCCAATGCCACCACACTCCTCTATTGTTTTGAGCAGACACATGTGCTGGGCAGGATATAGCTGTACAGTAGGGTGGCCAAGGTGCCCATGAGATACTACCCCATGTTCCCACCTCAGCTGTGGTTGGTTGCGGATCTCAATGAGAGAGGTATACTGTGGACCCAAAGCAATGTTGAGACCTGGCACTGCCATCTCCATGCCTTGCTTGGGAAGGTGCATGTAGGGGTCATGACAATGCTAGCAGAGCTCCACAGGGAACAGCAATGGACCTATGTCACCAGGGAAGGCATTTGTTGTGGACTGCCATGGACACCACCCAAGAAGAGCTATGAGGAGTGGATAAGGATGGTACTGGCATCCAAGGACAAGAGCAAGCTGCTGAAGTTCCTCTGTGGCATGACACACAACACCACCCTGTAGGGTTTCCATGGTGACATGGCACCTGACAGTTGTACACTCACAGTACACATCATGCACAACCACCAGGTTGCCACTGTGGCCCCCTACTGAACAAAGTTTCACCCCCACATTTCACATGCACTCTAACCTGGTGGTGATGTCTCATCACAACACTGTTGGCACGCCAGCAACCCACTGCACACTGCCATGTCTGCACTGTGTGTCATGTTGCACAGGCCTGAATCTGTGTGAGTCCCCCAAAATCCTTTCAGTTGTTCATGTGCAACACGCTGCACAGGCCTGGAAGCTTATGTGAGGCCCCCCAATCCTTCCAGCTGTGCAACTGCTGTGGCAACAGCATTCCTGCAATTGCCTTGTGAACCCCCCACAACACATCTGGCAGCCTTCTATGCCACAATGGGCTCCTGTGGCACAGGCCCCCACATCTCCAGACTTTTTCTGTGTGTTTACTGCAAGCCCATAGGGTTAGCATGACACGCCACATGCACATTTCACGGTTGGTGTGATGGCATGCTGTTCTGTGTCCTGGCATCCCATGTGGTGTTGTTGTGACCATTTTCTGGTGCAGCTATCCATGCTGTCACTGTGCTGCTCTGCTGTGTGCCTGCGGTGTCATGCATACACCCCCAACAGGCATGGTACTCATCCTTCATGCATGCCCAGCTGGCTGGCTGTCAGCTGACATCATCATGCATGCAGGGATGCATGGACAGTCCACCATGCTGCCTGGGATACTGGTCAACACACTGGGGCATGCACAGCTATTTGTTCATCCCTGTCCTCGGATGGTGAGAAGTCATCCTTATCGGGGTCTGTGATCAGGTCAGTGTGTCCTCAGAGGGTGCACCACATAGGGGTGGGTGTTTTCACATCGCCTGTGCTGTTCAGTAGTGGCTTAGGTCCTGGATGGTGGCGAGGGTCGGGATCTGGTGCTTCAGTGTTTGTGAAATCCACTCAACAGCCGCATAGCATTCCACCTCCTCTGGCCTGACAGTGTGTCAGGCATTGTCCTGGGTCAGGCCACTGTGTGTTGGGCTACTGGGGCTGTTGGGTTGTTGTGTGTGGGATGCAGCGATGTCAGACTAGATGGCGTTAGGATTATAAAGGTTACCTAGCAGGGCAGGGCTTTCTATGTACGGAGAGTGGGTCAGTGGTGGGATGGGGCAATTGGTATCTGGGCAAGATGGTAGTCTGGGTGGGTCCAGCTGCAGAAAGAGTTGTTATCTAGGGGTGCTGGTCCAGCTCTAAGGAGGGTGCTTTGTTTGGTGAGGCTGGGAGGTTGGTCCAGCTGCAGGAAGGTGGTCTACTGAGGTGGGGAGGCAGGTCTGGGGAGGTCCATCTGCAGGGGGATCTTGTCTGAGGGTAGGAAGAATGGCCTGGAGCAGCCAGCTCAGGAGAGGTGATAGTTGATGGGGAGAGGCTGGTTTGGGGCTTATAGGGTAGACTAGCTGCGGGCAAGGTACACAGCTTAGGGAGAGGTCTATTGGGATGTTGATATGGTTGTCCAGCTGGGTGGTCAACTGGGCAGGGGTGTTCAAGATATGAGTGGCCATGGGGGGTGCAGACCCAAAGGGCTGTACTTGGGAACCCTCACTGAAGTCTAATACTAAATTTAGTATTAAAGCATTCATTAATTTGCCTTCAAAAACCAATTTTAGTCATTTTTAATAATCTTTAATCATCATTCAAAAATACAACCGCTAAGAATACTAAATTCTATGAAGTATTTCAGCAGACTAGTTGTTCAAGAGTAAGTTATTGCTAAATGAAGATTAGAAATAGATCTGCAATGCTCTTAAAAGTGCAATCTTTTTTTAATACAACTGAATCATATATGAAAATTGCAGTCAGCGGAGTAGTTTTAGGATTTAAATTATCCAATCAAGGCTGGGTACATTACCGTGCAGTTCAGTTCTACTAAGCAAGGAGACAGATAAAACAACCAGCAATGCTAATGACTTTTAGAGAAGGTAAGCAATCATAAAATGTGGGTTTTTACCTTGAAATAATATGGTGCAAAAAAGGTTGGCAGTGTCCTTTTAAAAGTCTATTCTAAACTACATTTCCCATGAATCTACTTAGTCAGAGGCCTACATTTTCCAGCTCACTTCCTGTCTGTGTCCAGCCTGATGAAACTGCATGAGCACTCTGTGGTCTCCATTTTTGAACAAATGGGGTTTCCTACAGCTAAGATTTACATGTTAAGGTAAGAGCTTATATTTAAAAAGTACATATTTTTAACTCTCTGAAATGTTAAATACAGTAAGGGAATTATCACTCAGGTGTTTTTTTTTCTTAATGAAATGCAGTGCAAGTTTCATTATCAGTGTTTTGTCTTGAAAACATTTTCTCTTCTCTGAACTCGTGGCTAAACTTTGAAATACACATTTTATTTTCAGTCAACCCCCCAAAGTGTTTAGGATGCATTGTGCCTCTAGATTACTTGTTATTTGTGGAATTTTTCCTGATTTAGTTACTTTAAAGTAGTGGGGGTGGGGGCAGGAGAATGAACAGCAGGAAGATTGTATAATTGAGCAAATTCAGAATGCATTTTCTGTGTATCCATTTAGTAACCTATTTAACTATATTTACAGAGAAAAGATTCCAACTTTTTAATTTGAGAAAATCTGAGTTACCTGCAGATAAAGGAATAATTATTTACTGCAGATATTTAGTGTTTGGGGAGCTGTTTTTGCATTTAATAGTTGTATTTAACAGTTGCATGTGTTAATCCATTTTGTAATCTGGGGATCAGTGCATTTTTTTTTCCTTTGCTGAAGACTGCATTAATATATATTTTATGTTTATTTTGTTTTTGTTGACTGGCTAAGTGCACTAGACAGATTCTTGCCTATTTTCAGGCATGACCTGGAGGGAAGGGGATACAGATGAAAGCCAACTGACCTTGAACCAGATTAAGATGTTGGTGGTATTTTTAGTGATTTGGGGGTAAATTTGGCCAGGGCACTGGAGAAAATTCCTCTGTTTTTTTTGAAAAGTGCCATGGAATCTTTAACATCCACCTGAACTACCACCAGAACAGGCAGATGGGACCTCGGTTTAACGTCTCATCTGAAAGACAGTGCCTCAGGAATGCATCCATCCCCCTCATGCTGCACTACAGCATCAGTATTGGGCTATTAACCCAAGTGCCTGGTATGGGAAAAGAACCCACTGTCTTGTGATCTCCCAGCCTTGGAGGTGAGTGTGCTACCTGCTGAGCCACTGACACTGCAAATGCAATATGTTAGTGTCACATTTTTTTTTTAATACTACGTTGAGAAGTATGGGGTCCATGGTTGAGTAAGGGTGATCGGCGGGGTCTAGATGTAGGGAGGTTCTGCTCTGGACAGAAGGGTGTGTCCAGCTTTTGGAAAGGGTGTTGAGCTCTGAGGGGGTTACTCAACCTGCAGAGGGGAGGGCGGCTGGTCTGTGAGTGGGAATAAACACAGGGGTCCAGCTACAGGGAGGATTGTCTGCTGGGGGAGCCTAGTCCAGGGCATGAAAGAATGAGCCAGCAGAAGGGAGGGTGGTTGGTGGTGCTGGGGCTAGTTCAAGGTTGGAAGTGAGGTCCAGCTGCAGGGTGGGTGGTTGGATGGTGAGGCTGGTATAGGACTTCTGGTGGATCTAGCTGTAGGTTGAGTGGTTTGGTGGGGGACTGCTGGTCCAGGGGCCTGGAGGGACAGCTTTAGATATGTGGTCTGTTACAGTGGAGGTTTGGGTAGTGTCCAGCCCATGGAGGTTGTATAGAATGTAGTTGGAGGCTGGTCCAGATGTGGGAGGGTGGCTGGTTGGTGTGGCGGCTGGGCAGACCTGTGTGGTGCTCTAGCTCAGTGCTCATTATGTGAAAGGCTGGGGCTAGAAGGGTTGTCAACTGCATGGAGGGTAGTCTGGTGCCTGGAAGGGTGATCTAGCAGAGAGGAGGGTGGTTGACTATTTTGGGGGGTGGGTGAGGCTAAAGAGATTGATCAGCCTAGAAGGGATCCAAAGTGGTGAAATTAATTAGAAACTGGTTAACGTGTGCCTTTCAGCTTAACAGTGGCACTATGACCTGCAGCAGAGGTGACCTTAGTTCAGGAATGAGCTCGTGTCAGGGAATCTCTGAGGAGAGGAGGAGGAGGACCAACTGTTAAACAAGAGGCTCTCTTCTGGGAAGGAGGACAGCCAGCTCAGCTGTAGTACTGCCAACTGACCACAAGTGGCAGTGCAGGTGGGAGCAGCCCATGGGTGGGAAGACATTGACTGGTGCTGTGCCTCATATGTCTGTGCATGTGTTTGTGCACCCTTGCTTCTGTTCTAGGGATGGAAGAACATGTAAATGTATCCCGACTCTAGGCAGCTGCTCCACATATTGGATTCATTCTACTGTGGAGTAAGTCCTGGCAGATGGAGTGATGGTGTTGTGGTAGCTGAACAGGAAGGGGACCAGAGATGCAGGTTGGAAAACAGAGTAGTAGCTGGGGGTGGGGGTTAAGGTGTCAGAAGGTGATGGTTAATGGCACTCATTACAGTGATGGGACAGTGAGCAGCTCAGGTCAGTACTGGCACAGATCTTCTTCAGTGTCTTCATTAGTGACATTGCAGAAAAACTGGCAAAGAAGGGAATGCCATTTTGCAGACAATACCAAAATTTGTTGGGTGGGCACTAAGAAGGGAGCAGAGATTATGCACATACCTCTTGGAGAAACTTGAAAAGTGGTCAAGATTGGGGCAGTTGGGGTTCAATGACAAAGTGCAGAATCGTGCACCTAGGGCATAGGAAACCAGGAGCTGCTTTTATAGGGTTGGGGGTGGTACTGATGATCACTAAGTGGGGGGGACATTAGAGTTATTATGATCTTAAAGAAACTCACCAAGATACTGCCCTTCACCATACCCATCGGTGCCGTGCTGCCAGAAGACCCCAAGGAAGTTAATATGTCCCTAAATTTATAAGCCATTAAAAAGTTCTGCCCCTCATTTTTTTTTAAACCATCTTTATTCATTTTCCAAAGAAAAGATAAACAAACAGACAGACATACACATACCTGGCAGAAGCAGGGTACACAGCCTCAAACTTGACCGTGCGAACTATGTACAGCCCACCTATATACATCCACAGCAGGTAGCCCCCCTTTAAAACAACCCTGTCCTCTCACGCCTACCCTACTCTATCACAATGGGCCTGCGTATAAACTTACTCTACCTATCATGCCCTAAATCCCCATACAGCAGTACCCTTATCAACATCAAAACACCCTTTGCTTTCCAAAATCTTCCCCTCAAGGGTAGCACCCGTCTGCATCCACTGGAAAGAGAAAGAGTCCCCCATCCCCCCTCTGAAGTCAACAGACCCTCACCAACCTAAAGTTACCCACAGGTATATATCACAGTCATCTCCACAAAACCTGAATTGAAACCAGGAATAACAATTTCACAACCCAAGATAGTTACCATCTGCTATTCCCCATCTGACAGACAGCCTGTGCTTACCCATTTGTGATCTGGAGAATATAGACTGCATCTAGCGCCGCCCATTTTTTAACATATAATCCCCCTCTCTCCCCCATATAAAGATATCTCTTTATTCTGACCAACATCCCCATTAAGTCTTTTACCCACTGATCGTAAGCATATACATGATCATCCTTCCAATGTTTTAATAGAAAAGCTTTAACTACCACCGTCATCAAGGAGAGGTGGTATCTAGGTATAACACCCGGAATTTGGGAAAGGTCACCCAAAACACATATCTCTGGTGTTATAAATTCTGAATAATCCAACATTGGGTCCATACGCCTTTTGATTTCCCCCCAAAGGGGCAATATTTTGCTATATCCCCAGATCACATGCAATAAATCACCTACTCCCCCCTCACATCTAAAACACAGGTCCGTCTGTCTCAGGTTTCTGTCACATAGTTTCACGGGGTAAAATACAAATTAGAAACAATAAAAAATTGCATACTTTTATATTTTGGTATAATATTGTACTTGCTGCTTTCCCAAATGTTGTCCCAATCTAAATTTCGAGGAACCAACACTTTATCCCAATATGTAACTCTTCTAATAGAGCTTGGGCTAAGAAAATCCAGCATTACTTTATATATTTGTGATAGAGGGTGAACTCTTGGGTCAACCTCCTTAAGCATCCCCCAGGAGAAAAACCTGTCCGTGATACCCCTCAACTTCCTCAACGCCCCCTCTATCATATGCTTAATTTGTAGCTTTTGAAAGAAAGGCATTCCATCACATCTTTCTGGTAGGACCACTCTACTACCCTGAATGATTTCCCTTAGTTTCAAACCCAGCATCTGGTTAGCCCACCACAAGTTAACTACCAGGTTCCCAATTACAAAATTAGGGTTACCCAACACTGGCTGGTCTCCAGCCTTCATTTGGCCCTTTCTCTGACCAGGGGTAAGGAAAGACCACCACGCATCTGCCATTTTCACAATTGGGTTCCCAGACCCTTTCTTGAAACTTTTCACAATATTAGCGTACAGCATTGCTTCCGAGGCAAGGCCTGAATCTCTTAATATTTGTTTCTCCATTTGGATCCAGGTTGGGCTATAACTCTCCCCTTCAGGCTCTTTAACCCATCGGCTCATCAAACCCAGCTGGCCCGCCACATTATTTATATGGAGGTCAGGTAGTAGGATCCCTCCCCTTTTGTGAGATAAGCGCAGAATGTTGTGCTTTAATCTAGGAGGCCTATCCTTCCATAGAAATCCCAAAATTAGTTTCCTAATTATATTGAACCATTTTTGGGGAATACTGTATGGGGCTAAATATACCGGGTATAATAAACGGGGTAATATTTTCATCTTGATAAGACCCAATCGAGCCATAAAGTTTAAAGGCAATTTACTCCACCTTATTATATCCGCTATAAGTACAGATATAATTCCCCCCATGTTAGTTTCCGCTCCACCTTCAGATCCGCCGTAATCCAAATACCTAGATATTTAATTTTATCTGTCCTCCACTGTATTTGCTGTGGCATAAAATCAGTCCTAGTAATGTGCGTCGTCAGGGGGAGGATTTGAGTCTTATTCAAATTTAATTTATAGTTAGAGACCCTAGAAAAGCGCTCTATTGCTTCTGTTGCTCTCTTAAAGCTAGATGCTGGATCCTCCAGATGCAGCAATATATTGTCTGCGAAAACTGAGAGTTTCATCTCCCTTCCCTCTATCTTAATTCCCTTAATATGCACATCCCTATTGATAGCTCTCAAAAGGGGCTCCAGGTAAATATTAAAAAGTATCGGTGAGAGAGGACATCCTTGACGGGTCCCATTCTCCAGCTGTATTTCACATGAAAAATAACCATTGCATAATACCCTGGCCGTTGGCGCAGCATATAAATTCCTAATACCCCTAAGAAGACCCTCCAGGAATCCCATCCTCTCCATTGTGGCAAAAGGAAAGGGTGGGAGACCCTGTCGAAAGCCTTCTCCGATCCAATGATATCAACGCTAAAGGTAACTGGGAGTCAGGCGCGTAGCTTAGTATGTGATGTAACTTCCTAAGAGCATCATGTGCCCCCTTCCCGGCATAAATCCCACCTGTTCCTGACTGATTAGACTAGGGGCAATATGCAGAATTCTGTTTGCTATAATTCTTGTAAGGATCTTAATGTCTTGATTCATTAGGTCTATAGGTCTATAATTTACGGGGACATCCCTAGGCTTATCTGGTTTAGGGATCAATGTGATGCACGCCTGATACAACGGAGGGTGAGGTACTCCTTCCTGCATTATAGCACTGAATAATTCTTGAAGCAAAGGTAGTATAGTTTGTATATGTACCTGATAGAATTTGACAGAGACACCATCCAGTCCTAGGGTTTACCAGCAGGTAGCGATTGCACCACCCCAAGAATCTCCAATGCCCTTATTGGAGCCGCTAACTCCTTGGCCTGTCTTGGGTCCAGGACTGGTGAGGGGATCCCCTCTTAAAAACTCTCAGTTTCTTTCTCCCCAGCCAGATCTTCAGCCTGGTATATTCCTTTAAAATATGACTCAAAGGCCTCCGCCATCTCTTGTGAATCAGTTAGAAGTTTCCCCCCATATTGAATGGAAGTAATCGTTCTACTTGCTTCCCATTCCCTAACTCTAGCCGCCAACAGCCGCCCTGGAACATCTCCCTGCATCAGGTATCTGGCATTAATCTTCTCTAATTGATATTCTATTTTACTATTGACAATATCCCCCAGTTCCTCCCGCAAATTTATAAGTTCAGCATCAATCTCCCCAGAGGAGCCTTCCAGAGGTGTCAATGAAGCAATTGCCCCCAGAATAAACTCCTCTTTCGCTCTTCTCTCCCTGCTTCTTTGTACTGCAATACTCTGGGCCACCCCCGCATATAAAACCTTACAGGTGGGCCAAGCCAACTTTTTATTTTGCAGTGTAGGTATTTGGTGTTGTATGATTTCCAACAATGCCTCCTCCAACCTGTCTCGCACCAGGGGCTCAGCCAACAAGAAATCATTCAGCCTCCACCTATGTGGCCTGGGAGGAGTGGGTCTGGGTTCCCACGACATTTGGATGGGAGAGTGATCTGAGTAAATTCTACCCCCCGTTGTCATTTCTTTAATCTCCCCAATCACCTCCCTATTTACCAAAAAAAAATCGATTCGGGATTGACTCTTGTGGGCTGCCGAGTAAAAAGTCATAGTCATACCCCCTTTCGAGTATATCCTAATTGGATCTACCAATGCCATTGCCTCGAGTAATCTGTTCAAGGCAATCTGAGCCTTAGACAAGGGTCCTTTAGACAGTGGAATTCTATCTTCATGATTATTGAGGCAAGTGTTCCAGTCCCCCACCAGTATTAGTAAAGGCGATGGAAGATCCACTATATCCCTCTCAATAGAGGCAAAGAACCCAGGTTCCGGGGGCGTTGGGCCATAAATAGAGGCCACCGAGATTGTCTTACCCAGCAGTGTGCCCGAGACATATATCCCTCTACTGTCCTCCCTTGCATTGACTTGGACCACCTCATATGGGCATGATTTCCTTATTAATATCACCACCCCTCCTGAAGCTTTTTCCCTACCTGTCCCATATACCTGCCCCACCCATCGTCTCTTAAGCCCATTCAGTTCCTCCGTAAGCAAGTGTGTCTCCTGCAAAGCAACGATATGAGCCCCCATTAGCTCAATATGCCTTAAGATCAGCATTCTTTTACATCTACCCCAGAGTCCTTTAACATACCAAGAAATTATTTTAATACTTGACATTAAAATAACCTCAAAATACTTTAATTAAACCCGCTGTCTTCGTCTGTTCCAGGTCTGCATTCACCCTACTCCTTATGTTGGACTCTCTCTCTTCCCACCCTCCCTGCCCCTCCCCACCCCACCAATCCCGATCCATAGATCATCCACCTACCAAGTATCGAGTCATGGATGAACCCATTCCCGTGCTACCCCCCGAGCCATTCTCATCCAGGTAACTTCAAGACCTTTCCCAAAACCCCTGAAACTGTTAATACATGGGGGCATTCCTTTTCCAAAATCTTTATTTCCTCTTGTCCTATGCAGCCCCTCCCATACAGTGCGCCCTGCTCCCAACTGCTAAAAACTGCCTCTCATCCCTACCTATTGAAGTAGATCAGGATCCTTCTGCACATTAGGGGGGGCACTAGAAGGTTCCCAAACCCAGACTTCCCCCTCTATATTTCCCCCGTAGATCTGCCCCAATGACTGTACCACAAAGTACCATTTACTTTGCTTTACATGAAGATGCAATATTACATCACACCATTTAGAACTGTTTTCCTCTAAAGGCCCTAAGATTGCTACTTACCCCATTTATAATGGAAAAGTTTTTGCCCACACCCATTACTAATCCCATGGGGCACCCCATCTCCAAAGGCTGCATTCATTTAATAAACGGCACTGGCCTAGTAGCTCCTGATCTCACTTCTGCCAATTCCCTAGCTGCAAAGGTGCAACCACCCTTGTCCCTCTCGCCTTCTGAGCTCACCACCCCCCCACCCGCCATCGGAACCTTCCCTTCACCTTACTACTCCCCCCACAACATTCACTCCTCTGTCTTTGTAAGTATTACTTTCTAGCCCCCCCCAATATCTGTATTAGTGTTTCCCGTCTTAACCTCCTTGAGGTAGTTCCCTTTCATGTACCCACCCCGGTTACCCCCATCCGTCCACCTCCACAACCTCCACACCCCACTGCAGTTCTCTGAGCAGCCAGCGAACCTCCGCTCCAGCAACGCGAACTCAGAACATCTGCTTCCCCCATCCCAAAGAGGACTCCACCTCCCCACAAACCTCCATAGACCTTTTAAATCCGAGATATATAACAGTGATCTGATGACCCGAAAGAACATGCAAACTTCATAAACATTAAACTTGTTTCCGCTTCCCCAGTCCCAGTCCTTTAGATTAACACAGTCCCCTGTTCTTCAGGACACATTCAAGTTGTTGACTTGAATAGTTCGGGGAGCTCCAATCGTAATCCCTCGAGAGCTTCTTTTGCAGTTAGGAACCTCTTCTCCCCTGATTGCAGCCGCACAACCAGAGTCGCTGGATATTGCAGGCGAAATTTTATTCCAGCCAGATAGAGCTTTTTCTGGATTTCTGCATACTCTTTCTGTTTCTCTCTAACTGCAGGCATTTGATCCTGGAATAGCCAGAGCGCAGCACCATTCCACTGCAGTGACTTCTTTTGCCTAGCAGTAAATAACACATGAGATTTCTCCTTGTAGTTGAGGAAACGCATGATTATCACTCGGGGTCGGGCTCCAGGAGGTGGCATCTCCCTTAATGCCCGATGAGCTCTCTCTAAGTTGTATGCCTCACCATATGGAGTAGGACTCAGCGGCTTAAGCAGGAGATCCTGCATTATTGTAACACAGTCTTGCCCTTCAGCCCTCTCCGGTAATCCTGCGATGATCAAATTATTTTGCCTGCTTCTTGACTCTTGATCGTCTATTCTTTCTTCCAGCTTCTTAACCTGCCTTTTGACCACCACCAATTCCTGTTCCATCACAGATGCTTTCCTTTCTTGCGAGGAGATCCGGGCCTCTGCATCACCCAGTCTTTGCCCAAGTGAATGCAGCACTGGTTTCATTGCTGCAAAATCTGTCACCAGCCCCTGCAGCATTGCTTTAATATCTTGAATGTCCATATTAGTTGAGCATGAACCCCCCTCCTTCCCTGGTTCATCCTCCTGATCATTCTGAGTAGGGGACTGGGGCTTTGGCCGTTTAGTAGCGGGGGTTCTCACCGCCAGAGGCTCACCGGCTTCAACATCCATCCCGATGCTTACAATCGGCCTGCTGCTACAGCCAAACACTCACTGTCTGCGGGGTTGCCTCGCTTCCTTTTCACATAAACTTTCCACAGGATCCTCCTATAACAAGCCCGCAGGACTTCTCAGATCAGCTTCAGCTATTTCAGTTTAAAATAAGCCGATCTTGAAGTTTTAAATGCCTATTATTTAAAACAGGGCCTCGGAGCAGCACAGGAGACGTCTGAATGGATTCAGCTCATCACGTGATCCCCAAAAGTTCTGCCCCTCATAAAAATATACAAACCGGGTCCCAAGGACTTCCTGTTTTTTTTTTTTTTCTTCTGCTGCACCAGCTCCGCCCCCATGCTCACTAGCAGGATGACGAGATACCAGTAAGTGGGGGCACACTCCATTATATGTAATGGGTGGTAGTTTCTATTGATTTTAAATGATATAGTGGCCAGCGTATAAAAATGTGTGCACTGTTCAACTAACAAGGGCCTTGCTACTTGACCAATGCCCGTTTCATTGCCAGGTGGCCTGGAATAAATCAATAAACTACCATAACTTCAATCAGCGCCCTCGCGCTCTCACTGGCATCTCATCATCCTGCTAGTGAACATGGGAGCGGAGCTGGGGCGGCAGCAAGCAATTGGTAAGTCCTTGGGACCTGGTTTGTATATTTTTACAAGGGACAGAACTTTTTAACGGCTTAAAAATTTGGAGACATATTAACTTCCTTGGGGTCCTCTGGCAGCAAGGCACCGATGGGTATGGTGCAGGGGCTGACTCAGTTACCTTGGTGAGTCTCCTTAAAGTTGCTGGGCTGTGTGACAAAGCAGTGGGTAGGGCTAGGAGGATGCTGAGGCTGAATAGGGAGGGGTATCTTCAGCAGGAGGAGGAGGAGGTGATGGTGTTGCAAGTAATCCCTTATTAGTGAGATCTGACTTAGAGTACTGTGTCCAGGTTTGGAGGCTGCACCTTAGAAAGGCCATAGGGTGGAGGCAGTATAAAGGGCAACTAAAACTGTACATGGGCTGTGGCAAAAGCCCTGTGAGGAGACTGGGATCTCAACATATAAACCCTGAAAGAGAGGGGACATGATGGAGACCCACAAGTACCTTACAAGGATAAACAGGGTGCGGGGGGGCTCCTTCAAATAGGAAAAAGGACCATGGGGCATGTGATGAAGCTTATGGTGGGGGTAAGATGGATGTGAGGAATTACTACTTCACTGAAAGGGTAGTAGACACCTGGAACAGACTGAAAGCATTATAGTGTTGGAGGTCAGGAGTGAAATGTGGTAGGGGGGGCTTCAAACATGTGTGGTATATAGACACAGGGAAATCTCAGTAAATAAGCAGGGAAGAGGGAGGGCCATAAGGGCCACAGGAGACCATTTAGAGTTTACAGAGAAGGACTTCACAGGAGCCTCTGGTTGCAGTTGTAGCGAGGTCTGGAAACCACAGCAGAAGTGTGACCTAGAGTGTGGGCTCATCAGCAGTGGGGTTTGCGAGCAAGCAGTTAAAAAAATATCTGACAGTTTCTATGTGCTGGGGGATCTCTGGTGGCAGTTGTAGCGAGTTTGGGAAACCAGAGTGGAAGAGTAAGAGTGAGGGCTTATCAGTTTTTGAGGAAGCAGTAAAAAAAAAAAGTATTTTTTGTATATAGAGAGGAGTGGCGAGGACACGGCAGCAGCATGCAGAGGAGTGTGACAGCTGGAGCGCAGCTTGGAGCAGCCAGTTGAAAAAGGTTTGGTAAAAAAACAAAAAACTAAAACTGTTAAACAGAAACAAATGATCATTGTATGATAGTGGGAAGAAAGGGGAGAAGTGTGACTAAATGGCAGGTGGCGTGGCTGAGGGACGGTCAACCTGGAAGAAACAAAACTAAAAGCAAGATACTAGTAAGCAGTGCCAAACAACGGGGGTGAGGGATGGAGATGTGACTAGTCCACTATGCATGTTAATCGAGATGACGAATAACTATATGTATAAATGTAAGATTCTGCGTATACACGACATGCTCAGATAAAATGGATTTATCACACTCCATTTATGTCCACCCCATTGTATAAATTTACTTAATATTTATAATCCATCAGGGCTCTTTCTCTTTACTGCTCTGTGTTTTTAATTGTGAGCTGTCCTGGACATTATGCTGTTCTTTTCCTCCCCCAAATCCTTTTGTTATGCCCTGGTACTTTGACATTAGCTGCTGTGCAACTCTATTGTATGCAGTGCTTGCTGCTTTCATGGTCCCCTCAGGGAGCCCACTGATTTCCCCTTTGCCTCCCACCCACAGCTACTTTTAAGTCAATTTCAGGCATTGCCCTTCAGCTGCACTGTGGATTTTCCTTTGTGGCCCCCTATCTTGTGCATTTGCTCTCCCAGTCCCTTTCTACCAGGCCCCCTCTGGGCATCTACAGTCTGCCACCATGTGGCTTAGCTAAAGGTTCCTGCCACCTACTGCTGGCTGCCCACCCTCCAGACCCTCTTAACCTGCCCCATGGTGGTTCTTCACATGTCACTTTGTGGCTGATGGGTAGAGGGAGGCATATTTGCTCTAGCCTCCTCCCCCTCCCAAAAATATCCCATCTTCATTCCCACACACAGAGCAGGCTACAGTCTGAGCTCTGTGGGCTGAATCATAGATGCATAGACCTTGATGGCAGTTAAGGACTGCTTGGCCCACTCAGTCAGCCCATTTCTCTACCTAGTGGATAAGCTGCAGATCCTAGTTATCCAACAGCTGACTTCCTCCTACCCACCAACAGAATTGGTTCATGTCTGTCCCATGTATTCTTGAAGTCCCCCACTATTTTTGACCCCACAAGCTCCTCAGGAAGGCCATTCCATGCATTCACCACCCTCTCTGTGAAAAAATACTTCCTCATGTTGCCCCTGAGCCGTCCCCTCTATCTTCAAATTTTGCCCCTTGTTCTTACGCATCTCTTTTTATAAAAGATGCTACTCTCTTACACTTTGTTGATTCTCTTGAGTTGCTTGAAATGTTCTATCCTGTCCCCCCCTTTCCTCAAGGGCACACATATTCAGCTTGTCTCTCTTTGTATGGCTTCTGGTGCAGACCCTTCGCTATTTTAGTTGCCCTCCTCTGGGCTGACAGTTGAAAGTGCCTGCCATTACTGTCACTGTAGTTCAGTAGCACTGAACTGGCTGCCTAGCAACAGCTGCAGCACTTCTGGTCAGCAGTTTTCTGAACAGCCTCCTGCCTGCTACATACAGTCTGGACCCAAGGACATCCCCCCCCACTAGGTTCCAGGGAAAGATAATATAAAAAGAAAAAAAAATTGCCACTGTCCATGAGGGAGTGACCCATTATATCACCAGAGCTATATCTTTCAAACCACTGGCCTCCTGGGACAACTCAAGACTCATGAACCACCAGTGTGCCCTTTTTTAAATAATATAGAGGCCATTAGCCCAAATTCATTCCCACCTGCCCATCTGGACTACTTAAATTTATTGGCTATCGAAAGGTCACCTAGCGCTGTATAGGTTAGTCCCAAATACCGCTTTTATTCTCTCTGTTCTTAGCTATCTGCATTTTTAATCCATCTATAGTTTCCTTTACTTTGACCTAGTTTGTCTTTTTCCTCCAAAACTCCTCTTCCTTTACTCCTGTGCTATATATCCTTTTTGTATCTCTCTACTCTTGCTACTATAACTTCCCCTTACTGATCTATTTTTACCTTTATTTCTACAGGTCTGGCCAAACATACCAATCAGATAAGTATCTTTGTTTAATTCTAACACTCTAATCTCTCCTCTAGAACCTCCGACCCTTTGTGTCCCTTCAACCTTCTCTGTTCTTCCCTTTCAGGTCCTACCAGAATACCCCGAACCAAGGACACCCCAACTCTGGACTCCCCTACACTGATGAAGCAGGTAAGTCCTAATTACTTAACTGCCTTAGAATTGTAGAAATCTAGTGACAGAAAAGGACCATTTTGGCCAACTGAGTCTGCCCTCACCCCCCCCCACCCATCATCATTTTTGTCAAGAGACACCCCACTCTGCCCACTGGTCAGCTCCTGGTGTCTGTCCCATGCCCCCTTGAATCCTTTCACCATTTTTGCGCACACCACCTCTTCCAGTAGTCTGTTCCAGGACTCCACCACCTTCTCAGTGATGTAATGCCCTCACATTGTCCCTAAACCTTCCTTCTTCTAATCTTGGTTTATGATCCCTAATTCTAGCACTCATTTTCCTTGCAAATAAGCTTCCCACTCTCACCTTACTAGTCTCCAGCGGGTACAGATCCGATTCCCTCCACCTCTCCTCATAGGGCTTCCTATGCATAGCTTGCACCATCTTGGTTGCCCTTGTTTGAACCCTTTCAATCCTGTCTTATGTCCTTGTGTAGGTGAGGCCTCCAGAACTAAACCCCATACACCAGGTGAGGCCTCACAATGGATTTATAAAAGCACATCAGCACCTCCCTCTTTCTGTTTTATAACCCTCCCTTTGCCCACCACTATGCTGCACTGGTTCTCCGCCTTAAAGATATCTGAAATTATAATCCCCAGATCTCTCACCTGTTGAGTTTCCTTACCTCCCCCTCGTGTGTATATGGTTTGTGGGTTATTACACCCATGTGCATTACTGTACACTTTTTGGCATTAAATGTCAGCTGCCAAGTTTCTGACCACCTCTCCAGAATCTTTAGGCCCTCCTTCACTGCCTCCACCTCACCTACCAGGGTGTCTACCCTATTGCAGATCTTTGTATCCTCTACAAATAGGCATACCTTCCCCTGCTGTCCCTCTGCTATATCTAACATACTAAAAGCCAGCAGAACAGGCCTGATGGTCTGTTGTGTCTGCTCGGTAGCCAGCCTTCTAATGGGTGCTTTCTTTCCTACCCAGCCCCAGAGAGGGTCATCCTCTGCTTCAGTTTACCCTTGTACCTGCCCCACTCCCTCTTGAAGGCCTCCACTGTGTACTCCTCCACCAGAATCCTGGACAGTGCATTCCAGGGCTCCACCACCCTCTTAATGAAGTAATGTCTCCTGCATTTCACCCTGTAATTTCCCCCCTCTAGCTTCCACTCATGTCACCTGGTTGTTCCCCACCTTCTTTAGTCTGAACATCTCTTTTTACATATTTGAAGACCCCTATCATGTCCCTCCTGTCTCGCCTCCTCCAGTGAGTACAGCCCAAGCTCTTCCAGCCTTTCCTCATAGGGCCTTCCTCCCATGCTCAGCATCTCTGGTTCCTCCTGACACTCTCCAGCAGTGTTACGTCCTTCTGAGGGAGGTCTCCAGAACTGCATGCAGTACTTGAGATGTGGTCTGGACCAGGTATTATACAGAGGAGGATGACCTCCCTCCTCCTGGACATAATCCCCCTGTCTATGCAGTGTCCAGTTTGCTTTGGCCACAGTTCTTCTGCAATTTTCAGTGTTATTCATTTTGACGTCTACCACCACCCCTAGATCCCTTTCACTTGTTATGGCTTGCAGTATGACCCCCCCCAGGTGTATACATGGCCCGGGTTTCTGACCCTCTGGTGCAGCACCATACATTTCCCTGCATTAAACCTCAGTCCCCACCTCCTTGACCACCCCTCCATGGTATCCAGGTCCTCTGGACTGTCTCTTCGCCTCGCTCCTGTCCGTCAATGCTCCCAGTTTTAAGCCATCCACAAAGAGACTCATCCTACTCTTAACCACCCTCCCCATATCCAAGACATAGGCATTGAACAGGAGTGGCCCCAGTACCGAACCTTGGGGGGCCCCACTGGTGACCTTTTTGGGGGAGGAGACTACCCACCACTACCCTCTGCATTCGCCCTGTTAGCCAATTTTCTAACCATCTGAGCAGCTGTCCTCTCACCTCCATCCCCCCCAATCTGAGCAGCTGTCCTCTCACCCCACCCCCCAGCTTTATTAGCAGCCCATTTTGGGGTACCGAATCAAACGCCTTACTGAAATCCAGGTATAGGATGTCCTCCAGTCTATGCTGGTCCAGGGTCCCAGTCATAAAAATCTATGGGGTTGGTCTAACATGATCTCCCCAGGATGGAACCATACTGTTTGTCATCCAGTTACCCCAACCTTTCCAGCTGTCTCCTGAGCCTATCCTTGATAATGACCTCCATTACATTGCCCACTACAGACAGGCTAACAGGCCTATAATTCCCCATCTCCTCTCTGGACCCCCCATTTGTGGATAGGCACCACATGAGCCACCCTCCAGTTTTGAAGCACCCATCCTGTTAGCAGAGAGGTGTTAAAGAGTGCTGCTAGCTCATTCGCCAGTTCCTTCATAACACTCAGATGCAGCCTATCCGGCCCCGGTGCCTTATCAGTTTTTAGTGTCTGAAGGGCCTCCATCACCTTTCCACTGTAACTTCTCCCTCCCAGCCCACCCCTCTCTTAACCACCCTCCCTTCTAGACTTGGCACAGCCTGAACCCCAACTCTTTCAGTCCTCTAGACTCCATCTGACCTCTCGACTCTGCTGGCTCCCCTTCCTCCCATTGGGCTGGAGGGATCCTCTGCCTCCCATAAATATCATGGCAGTACTCATTTAGCACCTCTGCCTGATTCCCCACTTCCTGAGTCCATCCCTCCTCAGTCCTAATCATGCTGATCTGTGCCTCCTTTCTCTTCCCTTGTGTATCTATAGAACTTTTCCCTTTTGATATCCCTAGCCAGGTTTTGCTCCTCCTCACCTTGGCTCCCCCCACCACTGTGGTGGCCCTTCTGGCCATCAACTCATGCCCCTCCTATCCCCCAGGAGCGCTTTAAACATTGCATTGGCAGCCTTTTTATCCCCACCGCCTCCTGCACCTCCCTGGCCTCCACCACCATGGCTTGTTGGCTCTACCATGCTTACACTCCACCTTTGTACAGGAGCAGCCTCCTGCACCCCCTCTTAATGGTCTCCGCACAAGCTGCCAGTGATCCATGTCTGGCCTAATCTTGTCCGGGGCCCTGTAGAATCCTGCCCATGCCCATGAAGTCCGCCCCGCTGAAGTCCACTACTACTGTATTAGAATGGTTATCCTCCCCCCCGATACAGCAGAAACCAGACTGTAGTGTGGTCACCACCTGCCAGTGGGCTGCACACCTCCAGGCCCTTTATCTGGTCACTGTCTGCTAGGACAACATCCAGTATCCACTTCTCCCTAGTAGGTTCCCCCACCTGCTGGACCAGGAAGGCATCCTGGAACACATCCATCAGTCTCTGTTCCCTGACCACAGAGGATGCCATAGTAGTCCCAGTCT
This sequence comes from Neoceratodus forsteri, assembly GCA_016271365.2. Classification (NCBI taxonomy): domain Eukaryota; kingdom Metazoa; phylum Chordata; order Ceratodontiformes; family Ceratodontidae; genus Neoceratodus; species Neoceratodus forsteri. The sequence goes on along the minus strand of JADMNL010000035.1, from coordinate 21,051,750 downwards.
GTCCCTGCGTATATGTACACCCATGATCACCACCATACCCATTCCATGATCACAGTGCCCCTTGATATTCTCAACTAGTTTGTCCTCCAGGGCTCTTCCATCGTTTGGGGGGTCTGTACACCACCCCTATTTTCAATCTTTTACCTCCCCTCATTTGTAGGGTTACCCAGATCTCCTTCACCCCCTTACAGCCTCCTCCACTCCACTAACCACTATGTCATTTTTGACTATCAGTGCCACACCCCCTCCTCTTCCCTCTCCTCTATCCTTCCTCAATATTTTGTAGCCCACCAAATTTAGGTCCCAATCATTTTTCTGAGTGGCCCATGTCTCAATAATTGCTGCCACATCCGCTGATCCCTCAACCAGCATCACCTGGAGCTTGCACATTTTGTTGCCCATGCTTCTAGCTTTGATCAGGGCCATCCTCCACCCCGACCCTTCTCCAGTCATCTCGGCCTTGAGCAGTCCCTAGATGCCCTTTCTTGCACAGTTCTGGATGGATTTACATCGCAGTCACCTGCCTTCTTTTCATGCCCTAGACCTGGACCCTCGAGCAGCTTTCCTGGAGCCACCTTTACTTAACCCCCTTTACAAGTTTAAACTCCACTTCGACTATGAATCCAGCAAGTTTTAGTTTCAAGATCTCCTCCCTCCAAGTTGAGGTGTAGCCTATCCCTGGCATATAACCCTTGTCCTCCCATGTGTCCCCAGTCCCCACCAGCCTATACCCTTCTGCCCCTGCGCCAGTCCCTGAGTCACTGGTTCACACTTCTAAGTTTATGTTTGGTCTCCTGCACCCTAGGTACTGCAGAATCTCAATGAAGGAGATTGCGCTTCCTATAGAGTGGTAAACCTTGGCCAGTTCCCGGAATCTTGCCTGGATTTCTAGTTCACTGTTCTCCTCTAAGTCATTTGTTCCCAGATGTTTTAGGAAGTCTGGGGATTCCCCGCATTCCAATGCTATCGAGTATAACTGGAATTTGGCCTTGTATATGGATAGGCCTGGAATACATTTAGCCTTGACTGGGCTGCTTTTTCCCTCCCCTGCCTCCCCCCACTGGATGCCCCAGGTCATGGAGTCACCCAGCAGGATCACCTTCACCCCCCCCATTTTACTGGCCCTTTTGATTCCGTCCAGGCTCTTCCTTCTGTCATCAACCCCCAGCTTACTTCTCTGCCTCTTCAGCCTGGGGATCACAAGCCTGTGCTTGCCCTACCATGCTCATTCTTCTACCCTAGCTCCCAGCTTGCTCCTCCTCACCCTAACCTCCTGGGTGGCACAGATTGCCCCCAGATCTCCCTGGACTCTCTTCTGGGCTGGTATCCTCAGATCCCCCACCCAGGCTCCCTTCTACTGCTTCCTCCCTTGCCCCCAAGTTCTGCATCCTTCACCCCATCTGCTGTATTTTTCCCTACCCCCATCTTTCCCCTCCTTTCCACCTCATTTAATTCTCCCACCCCTGAAGCTGGCTCATCTAGAGTACTCCTATCCTTGGTTGACTTCCCTAACCTGGATGCTTCGTCTGACCCTAGTCCTCCCTCCTCCCACCCCTGGCTTCACTCTGCACTCCCCCATCTTTCCCACCTCCCTCCCACCTAGGCTAATGTCTCCCCCCTCTTCTGTGGATCTGGTGCTCTCTCCTGCCCCATCCCACCCAGCTTACTGAGCAAACCCTCTCTGTCTGCCTGCTCCCCTCCTCCCAGCAGCCTCTCTACCTCATCTCCTGGATATAGCAGGGCTAATCAATTAGTAAGTGTGATGCTTTCCACCCTCACTCTGCTCTCCGTCCCCTCCTTCTGGTCAGCCACCTCCTGGATGAAGTGATTTCATGTACATTGCTTATTTTGTGCCCCACCCTCCTGAGTAACTCATATGATCCTTGTCCACCTGTTCCTCAGGTTATGCCATATTGGCCTCTGCCTTCTACTCTCATGAGGTCCTTTCCACACCTTCCTCCCACCCTCCCACCTTCCAGCTGCCTTTCGATCCCCCTACTCCTCCCTAAGACCTGCCAACTGAAAACACACTGGGCACCTCTGAACCCATGCCCAATTTAATATTATTGCTTCCCACCCTGTACACCCAATCACTTCTAATGAAGGTGCCCACTTTGGCCACCCCCAAGTTCACCTCATTTTTAGGTGAGCAATGCACGCCTCTAACAGAAATAATTTAGTCAGTGCTTACACTAAACCCAAGCAGTTTGCCTCTTTCTTGACAGTAGCCAGTTTTCAACCCTAGCAGTAGACAGTTCACAAGCAAAATTAGCCCACCACAACACTAGCCAGCTCCAGAGGCCCTAGCAGTAATCAAGTCACACAGTTTGCTCTACTCCACAGATGTAGTTGGTATACAGTCATTTATACAGTCTGTTTCATTATGCTCCTTCCTGGTAGTAGTCAAATGTTGCCTGCTAGCACAGTGTACAGGACCCTTTTCCCCAATCAACTAACAGTCCAGCTCCTAGTGTTCCAGTTCACCCAATCTCAACTTGCCTCTTCTTCAAGGCTCCACCCTCACCTACCATTTAATAGAGGTCAGGGCCAGGGTGGGTGGTGTGGAACAAAGAACAGCTATCCTCCTCTGATTGCAACTGGACTATTTGCCTTTTATGGCCCAGTCACACAGTCAAAGGTTCGCGCCCTATTCACTGATTGGCTGCTGTTTCCTGAGTTGCCAGCTTGCAAAGTTGTGGCCGATGTGGCCCCGGTATGCATGGCCTGCCTTCCACCAACAAGAGCTTCCTTGTTGATCACCGATGTGATCCCATCCTCCCCACCGCCGATGCAGCCCCCAGAATGCCTGCCCCGACTTTCTTCCAGCGACAAGTCCCAGTCCGAAAGAACAGCCTCCTCCTGATTGCAACTGGCTAATCACAGCTATAGATATTAAAAAGGATGGGTCCCGCACGCACCCCTGGGCACACCACTCCCACCCCTGAATGCACCCCATTTACTATACCACCACCCTCTGGTTTCAGTCTTTCAACCAGTTCTCCACCAACCTTGTTATTTTCTGTCCCACCCCTAAGCTTCCAGCTCATTTACCAGCCTCTATGTGGCAAAGTATCAAAGGTCTTGTTGAAATCTGGTAGGCCACATCCTCCCCATCCACCTTCCTTGTTACCCAGTCAAAAACTCAGTTAAGTTTGTGGGGCACAACCTCTCTCCCATAAAACCAAACTGCCTTTGGGTCCTGGAGGCAGTAGTAGTACATTTGGGTAAAAGGGCTCTTGAGCTGCTAGAGATCTGGAGACCTGGGTTTGAATCCAGCTGTCTAGTGTATACTGTGTGATCCTGAGTGTTACTTCACTTCCTTGTGTTCCAGGTTGCATCTGGAACAAGCTTCAGCTTAGTGTGCTACTCCTGGTTAAACAATGTTCTTCCTCACTTCCCTCAAGATCATTGACAACCAGGTGTTCCACTATTCTTTCCTTCAGCAGTATTTCCATTACTTTTCTCACTGTTGTGGTCAGGCTGACCAGTATGTAGTTCCTGCATCCTCCCTGTTCCCACTTTTGTATAGTGGGACCACATCAGCCCTCCTCCAACCCCTGGGCATGTCACCAGTTTACAAAGACAGGGTGAACACGGAAGTCAGAGGCCCTACTAACACCTCCCTTAGCTCCCTCAGTGTCCAGGGGTGCATCTATCTGGCCCGTAGCTTTATTGCTGCCAGTTCCATGAGGATCCTTTCTTTTGCAAAGGGACCTGTGTCCTTTTCTCAGGATCTCTCCATCCTTATTACATAATGCTGGCCCATTTCCTGCCCCTCCTTTGTAAAACCGAAGCAGTATTTGTTCAGTATTTCTGCTTTTTGGCAGTCATCTTTTCCCTCCATCCACCCTTTCAGACACTCAATATCTCCCTGCCTTCCTTTTCTCCCTGATGTACCTGCATGAAAAGGTTTTGTTCCTTCTACCACAGTACCCACTGGCTGGCTTTTTGTCAAGGGTCCCACACAAGTGTGGGTCTGGTGCCATGTGCACTTTGCATGTGAGCCATTTTGGTTTGCCTGCTAGGTGTGCTGTAGTGTAGTGGATTATGATGAACTGGTTTTACTTGATTCTGCACTGACAGCTTTATTTGCAGCAACCCTGGAGTCCTTGTCGCAGTGGGAGATTGTCCTACAGTGCATGTTAAGAGTTTATATAGGCTCTCATCTTTTGTTTACTAGCCCCACTGTACTCCCTTGGCTAAGTTCTGTCACGGACTGACTTAACCCCTGGAGAAGTGCAGAATTGGAAAACATCTGATCAGAGATTATGGAAGGTCAAATGTGCACTGCAGGCTATTGAAACTTCTATTGCCTGTTGCTCTGGTGCCAGCTGCAGGGAGTTCTGAGACTGGTTGTGGCTGTGGATATCTGCCTAGAGACAGTCACAGTTGGCCTCCTGCAATGTGCTATACTGCAATGAAGTGGTAGGTGGAAATTCCAAATAGGTGGGGGGGGGGATTTAGAGGAAGGATTAGGAAGTACTTCTTCACTGAGAGGGTGGTGGACAACTGGAATGGGCTGCTGAGGGAAAAGGTGGTAGGGTTCATGAGGGCATGGGATAAGCACAGAGGACAACTGGCACGTGGGAGGACTAAAGAAAAGGCCTAGTGGATATTTAGGCAAACTGGGCAGACTAGGTGGGCTTGCGGTCCCTTTCTGCCATCGCATACCTATGTTCCTATGTATTCTACAGGCAGATTGGGAAAAGAGAGGGGGGATCCACTACACCACCAGGGAAGCATTCATTGTGCCTTGAATATCTGTCCCTTGGTGTCTTTATCCTGCCCTGTGTTGGTTGATGTGTGGAGCAACATGACCTCCTATCCCCAAAGGAGATCAGTTCTAGGGGCACAGGGGCAAGGAGTCTTCCTTCCTTCCTCCCCCAACCATGACATCTAGTGAGTGACCAAGTCCATTCTAAAAGCCAGGTTGATGGTGTGGTACAGGTCTGGTATCCCTTCCCCCAACCCACTTTTTTTATTTTAACCTCTACAGATCCTTCCCAACTGACCCAGCTGATCAGTATATTTATTTTTCATACTGACCCATTTTCTCTTTTATATCTACAGGTCTGACAGGACATTGACCAGGAGGAGGAGGACACTGACCATATGTATCAGATAAGTATTGTTTTTTGTTTACCCTACATTGTTTGTCATATAGTAGTTCATAACAAGCTGCAGATCCTTTGTGAGCCCATTGCTGTTCTTGTTTTACAGGTACAAATGGCTGCTGTGGGAGACACTGGGTTGGAGCTGTACCTTGTGCTTTAGAAAGGAGGCCATGGGAACGTGATGGGCTGAGTCTAACTAGACGTCTTCTGTGCTGCTCCAAGGCCTGATCTAAGAATTTAGCTATAAAAAGCTCAGGGGTCTGCTAGATTTAAGTGATAATATATTGATAAAGCGAGAAAGACTCTGCGGTTTTGTTTTTGGGCTGTAAGTTCACAAAAAAGAGAGCCGGGAGTGGAAAAAGCACTAAGCCTGAGGTGCTGCAGTCAGAAGGAGCAGGCCGTTTCCAAAAAGTAAGATAGAGGTTGAAGCCGCCGAGCCCCTTGCAGTGAGATCCCCTGCGACTAAAAGGCCGAAGCCCCAATCCCTCTCCTCACGGAACCGGAGAAGGACCTGGGAAAAGAAAGGGGATAGGGTCAATCTAACGAGGATATCCAGGAAATTAAAAAATTGTTGCAAGGGTTGGTTGTGGACTTTGCAACCTTGAGACCGGCACTACACTCTCTCGCACAGTGAATGGGAGATGCAGAAGCTAGGATAGCCTCGCAGGAAAGAAAATCAACCAAGCTGGAACAAGAGTTAGTAACTGCCAGAAAGCATATCAGGAAACTCGAGGAGAGAATGGACGATCAGGAGCTCATAGCCAGAGGAATAACCTGATACTGGCAGGGCTTCCAGAAAGGGCTGAAGGATCAGATTGTGTCACCTTTATACAGGACATGCTTTTCAAATTGCTGGGCCCAATGCCATTCGGGGAAGCCTACAACCTTGAGAGGGCCCATAGAGCACTAAGGGAAACACCCCCGCCTGGAGCAAGACCCAGGGTGATCATTATAAGATTTCTTAACTATAAAGAAAAAACACATGTGCTGTTTAAGACTAGACAAAATAAAACACTACAGTGGAATGGCGTGACACTCTGGATGTTTCAGGATCAAATGCCAACGGTCAGGGAGAAACAGAGGGAATACTTGGAGATCAAGAAAAAGCTGTGTTTAGCAGGTATCAAATTTCGTTTGCAATATTCGGCAACTCTGATGGTGAGATTACAATCGGGGGAGAAGAGATACCTATCTGGGAGGGATGCCCTAGAAGGCTTGTGGGTTGAACTTCCTGAACTGTTTAAATCGCCGACCTGAATTAGACTAGCGCTGGAAAGGGATGCAGCGAATTGACTTAAGTAATCATGGACAAGGGGAAAATAGGGAGTTCTATAGGTGGCTAAGTTATGACAAAATAATCTTAGTTATGGTTGTATGTTAATTTTTATATCGGTAGAATCTTTGGGGGTCATATTAAGTTTGTTTGGTTAGGGTGGGTCAAGCCTGTGGCCCCGAATTAGGATTTAGGGCCCCTGAACCTAGTGGAAAGAACTCGGGCCATTAAAGATTTGGTTTTATCAGGGAGGGTGATACTTTGGGGATCTATATATGGCATTACTGCAAGCTCTTCAAACTTGGAGGAACAGTTTAAACAAAAGCATGACAAGTTGCTATTGGGCTTGACCCACCCTCTGATCTGCAGTATGCTGGAGAATACCTGACCATGTCTACCAAGATGGTAGGGGTACTTTTTGGAGTTCGGGGGGGATTGAGGGGAGTAGGGTAAATCGGAGTAAGAGGCAGAAAGACAGAGAGAGATTAGATGAAGGGCAGGCTCTTGGAGTGATAGGGTTACTGAATGAGGGCAGGAGGAGCACAGAGGGGGTTCATCCATGATTCGATATATGCTAGGAGGACGATCGAAGGATCGGGGCCAGGGGGGGAGAGAGGGTAGGGGGGAACTGGAAGGGGAGAGAGAGTCCAAGAAAGGGAAGCAAGGGAAGGCAGACCGTGAAAGAGCATGGAGAAATGGATCACTCGTTATAATTTTTGATGATGGATAATGACCTGTTTTAGAATAATTTCATGGAATGTCAAAGGTCTTAGAGGTAGACGTAAAAGAATGGTTATTTTGAGACACATTAATCACTTGGGAGCTCACATAGCTGCTTTACAGGAGACCCACTTACTAACAGAGAAACAAAGCTGCCTTAAGAGGCTATGGCTGGGCCAGGTTTATGGGAAGGGTAAGGAAAAGGTGTCGGGGCGTGGGTGGATCTTAATAAGAAGCAACTGTGCATTTAAGGTGGAGCAGGTGTTGGTAAGGGAAGATGGAGGGATATACCTCTCGGGGATTCTGTCTGGTAAGGCACTTTCAGTTGCTTCTGTTTATGGTCCCACTCCCTCTAATGTGGAATTTTTTGCTTCTATTGAAAGGGACACAGCAGCTATCCCTACAGATTCTCTCATTTTGGCTGGGGACTGGAACGTTTGTGCTAATAATTTGGAGGATAGGATGTCTCCATCTAGATGTCCCCTGAGCAGGGCACAGATTGCCTTGAATAGGATGCTGGAAGTGACAGCGTTGGTGGATCTGAGTAGGACCCACTCTAAGGGGGGCAATACTATGACTTTTTATTCCATGGCCCACAAGACCCAATCGTATATCGATTTTTTTTGGTTAATAGGGAGGTACTCAGGGAAGTGAAGGATATGACGACAGGGGCTAGAGTACTCTCATATCACTCCCCTATTTTCTTGATGTGGGAATCAAGTCCTGCCCCCAGACCGAAGCTAGGTGGAGACTGAATGATTTGTTGCCATCGAGACTGCAGATGCGGAGAAACTAGAGGAAGCCTTGCAAGGGATCTTACAGCATCAGTACCCTCTTTACAAAAACCAAAAATTAAGTGGCCGACCTGTAAGAAGTTGTATGTGGGGTGGTGGGGTCTGGCAGCACAACGAAATAGTCTGAGGAAGGCAAGGAGGAATTTATCTTGGGGCAATTGACTCATATCTCCTCTGGAGGGGTCCTCCGGGAAATTGACTCGGAACCTAAAACCTTGAGAGGGGAATGGGCGGATATTATGTATGGTAAGGTGGAATATTGGTTGGAAAGGATTCAGGCTAAATACTTAATGCAGGGGATGTCCCAGGCGCTTACTTGCAGCTAGGGTCAGGGAATGGGAAGCAAGCAAAAAGAATACCACCTCATATTTGGCACTGGGGAAGAAGTTATGGATTCTCAGCAAATGGCAGATGCATTTGCGCTTTACTTTAACGATCTATACCGGTGGGAAATCCAGCTGGAGAGGAGAAATTAATGCCTTTCTTGAGGAATACCTCTTCCAGAGTTGGACAAGCAGTTTAGGAGTTAGCGGTCCGGCATGGGAATCAGAGATACTGGGGTGGCAGTACTCCTACCGCTAGAACTCCGGGACCAGATGGCCTTACAGCTAAGTTCTATCAGGCACACATACAGACTATACTTCCAATTTTGCTAGATTTCTATAATACTATCATGCAAGAGGGGATGTCCCACCCGCCACTGTACCAGGCATATATATAATTGATCCCTAAACCAGACAAACCTAAGGATCGGGTGGATAGTTGCAGGCCTATAGCTTTAATGAACTAGAATATTAAGATTTTAACAAGAATATTAGCTAACAGAATTTTGAGCATTGCTCCAAGCTTAATTAGTCAGGAACAGGTGGGATTTATGCCAGGGAAGGGGGCACATGACGCCCATAGGAAGTTACATCATATTCTTAGCTATGCACCGGATTCCCAATTACCTTTAGCTTTGATATCATTAGACGCTGAAAAGGTGTTTGATAGGGTCTCCCATCTTTTTTTGTTCGCCACAATGAGGAAGATGGCTTCTGGAGGGCCTGCTTAGAGGTATTAAAACCCATATGCGGCCCTCAATGGCTAGGTATTGTGCAATGGCTATATTTCACAGGAAATACAGTTGAAAATGGAACTAGACAGGGATGCTCCTCATCACCGATATTATTTAACATCTATTTGGAGCCCTTGTTGAGGGCCATAAAGGAGGATAAACACATAAAGGGGTAAGGCTGGGGAGAGCTCAAATTCTCAGTTTTGCTGATGACATTCTTTGCACTTAGAAGACCTGGCTTTTAGTTTTGAGGGAGTAAGAGTTTAATTGGCTTATATTCAGCAGTTTCAAATTATAAGCTGAATGGACTAAGACTCAGATTCTCCCCTGACCTCGTATGTATATAGGGCAGATTTACTCCCATTACGATTGCAGTGAAGGTGATAGGATTAAATATTTGGGCATATGGATTACAGCAAACAGAGAAAAGGGGCTGAAGTGAATATGGAGGGGTTTTATCTGTAATAAGAGGGGACATACTAAGATGGAATAATCTTCCTTTGAATTTTATGGCCAGGCTGGGCCTTATTAAGATGAATTTACTGCCTAGGTTAATATACCCAGTGTATATGGCCCCTTATGATATTCATATAACATGGTTTAGAACAATTAGGAAGCTTCTCTCAGATTTTTTATGGAATGTTAAATCGCCCAGGAGAAAGCATGAAGTACTACGTTTACCATAGGCAAAGGGTGGGATTAAAATGCCTGACCTCCACGTATATTACGTGGCAGGACAAATGGGTCCTATGCTTCGCTGGGCTAAGAATATGGAAGGGGAAATGTATACACCAATATGGTTACAAATGGAGAGGCAAATTTTGAAAGAGCATGGTCTCTCGGCGGAAACAATGTTGTATGCTAATTTTGAAAAGAGTTTATTAAAGGGGTGGGAATCTGATTGCTAAATCAGTAAGAGCTATGGTCCTTCCTTACCTCTGCACAAAGAAAGGTACAGCTGAAAGCCTGGGACCAACCGATACTGGGTAATCCCACCTTTGAATTTGGGGGGCAGGTACTAATCGCATGGTGGGCTAATCAGGTGCGGGGTCTAAAGGTAAGGGATCTTATCCAGGGTGAAAGGGTCAGTCTACCGGCTTCATTGGAAGGACGGCCTTTCTTTCGAAGACTGCAGTTGACACGACTGTTGGAGGGGGTGATGAAAAGGAATGGAGAGTTTTTAGATACCTCTTTTACTTGGGACCATCTAGAGGGAGTGGACCCAAAGTCAAGTGCTCTCTCGCAGGTGTATAAAGTGTTGGTGGAGTTTTTAGTCCGACCTCACCCATACAAGTTTCATATTGGGATAAAGCAATGGCTCCTAAGAATCTCGCTTGGGACTCTATTTGGAAAAATTACAGGTATATAACTATACCCAAGTTCAGGAGTTTACAGTTTTTTATTGTCTCTAACATATATTTTACCCCTGTAAAACTATATGACAGAAAGCTTAGACAGACGGACCTGTGTTTCAGATGTGAGACGGGAATAGGAGACCTCCTACATGTGCTATGGGAATGTTGTAAAATTTCGCCTCTGTGGGGTGAAATTAGACAGCGTATGGACCCATTGTTGAACTACACAGAATATATAACCCGGAGGTTTGTGTGCTGGGGGAATTTTTGACAATATCTGGAGTCTTACCTAAATTCCACCTGTCTTTGATGACTGCATTAGTTAAATCCCTTCTGGTTCAACATTGGAAGGATGATCAAGTTTACACGTATGAGCAGTGGGTGCAGGATTTGGTGGGGGCTCTGGGTAAAATAAGGAGACAACTCTGTGTGGAGGGGAAAAAAGGGTTATATGCTAAGAGATGGTCAACTTTAGAAGCGATTTATGCGTGGTGGAGACAAGGTACCCAAATACAGGTCCGTCTGTTAGGTTGTGAATAGTGGGAGATTGGTATGTGGGAGTGAGAATGGGTTAAAATTGTACTATGTTGATTCTATTGACTATTTATGTAAGGGTATGGACAAAATGTGATCCAAGCAAGAGCCAAAGGAGTTTAGAATTCCGGTCTACCAGGCGTCGGGGGATGGATGGGGACTCTCTCTCTCTTTCCAGGGGGCGCGGCAGGATTCCACCTCTGAGTGGGACTATCAGAGTGAATGAGGCTCATGGCAGGGTAACAATTGTAAGACAGCAAGCATGCAGGCATTGTGGATTTTGTTTTTGTTCTTGTTCTTTTCTCAGACAGCTGCATAGCTCTATCTTTTATTTTGTGGGGTTGTACTTATATGTAGCAGTTGATTAAGTTGGGCTATGGACTGTATTATTACATATTAGGAATGCTAATTGAACTTTAGTATTGTCTGGAGATGGACCCCTGCTGTGCATGTAAATATTTAGTTGTATATAGTTCACTCAGTCAGTTTTGGACTGGGTACCCTGGCTTGTCCAGGTTTATTTTTGTTGATCTGGCAGTTTGTTAACTAAAAAAGTCAATAAAGATATGCTAAGAAAAAAAAAGAAAGGAGGCCATAGGCTGGGGGGGGAAGGTATGGGATGGGCATTAAGGTTGGGAACTCCAGGGAACACCACACAACCAATTTGCCAAGACTCGTGAGGCTCAAACCCTGTTTTTCGTTTTTTTGCTTTGTGCACTTTGCATTCTAATGCCTGCATTAATGTAGTGTTTTTGTTTTGCAACAAGTACTGTCTCATATATGTGTGTGTGTGTGTGTGCATGTGTAATAGATAACCCACTGTAGGGTGTGCGGTCATGCTCTGATATACGCACGCCTTGGTGTACGTTGTTACATGAGGCCACAGGCCGAGTGCATCAACCACCAAGCTGTAGCTATATCATTGTGCGTACTGCACACCCACAGTGGTTTATCTATCTTATAAAATGGCAAAATTGTTTTGGAGGGGAGTAAAAGTGCAGGTGTGTGGTCACACTCTGATATACGTATGGTCACCTAATGGTGTCTGTCCAATGTGATAGATAATCCCATTATAGATATAATAGACACACACACACACACACACACACACACATTTCACTCGAACAGCCCCTTGATACCAAAAATCATTTTCCTCACCATGCATGTGCTCCCAATCCAAAGAGGCTTTCTTCTCCTTTTGAAGATACACCTGAAAATACTGGTGTGGCCCTGCATATCAGGGAGGCTCCCATACCATTTTCTGTAGACCAGAACCATCCATTTTTCACAAATCCATTTTCTGCAAACCAGAACCATTGGTGGTCATTCCTTTAACTAAATGTCCACCCCCTTCCTTGTGACTTTGAGTCAAACATGGGATAACACACTTTAGTACCTCCTACAGACATAGCCCCTAAGATCTCCATCTTCTTTGGAATTCACAGACGACTTTCTCACTCAGGAACCCTTAAGCAAAGCTTCCTCTGCTGAGGTTGCAGATACTTGCAGATGAATACTTGTGTTTTTGTTGAATTTTATGTGACGCCATCTTTAATGCAGCCTAATACACTGAAACAGAACTGCAACACTGCTGACAGGAGTGCTACCAAAATCACACTGCACACTGAAGTGCACTACAGATGTTGATGCAGTGCTAATTAACATAATTCGCACACACTGAAAAAGCAATGCAACACTGCTTCAGGCAGTGTTGCTGACACAGCACTGCTTCAGCCAGTATTGCTACACCAACACTGCTCCAGGCAGTGTTGATGACAAAACACTTCTACTTGCAGTACTTTTACAATGAGATTGCAGTGCTAATTAACATAATTCACTCACACTGAAAAAGTAGTGCAAAACTGCTTAAGGCAGTGTAGCTGACATAACACTTCTTCAGGCAGTGTTAATGACAAAACACTGCAAATTGTGGTACTTTTGCAGTGTGATTGCAGTGCTAATTAACATAATTCGCACACACTGTGTCAGCACTGCATGTACACCAACAGAGACCTGAAGATGCACTAATTAAACACTGATGGACTGCATTATGAAATGAAGTGTGCAGGAAGTGTACACTGCTACTGTAACACTGAAATAACACCATATAGTGACTATTTGAACACTTCACTTCCCTTCCCTCTGGGAAGAAAGCCACCAGTTGAAAGAACCAGGATGTAGGTTAAAATTATTTCCTAAGGGCGTTCTCCAATTCAGCCCTGCTGTTCACTTACAGAATCCTTAGTCCCTGTGCACACAATACCTTCCAACAGGTAAAAGTCAAACAAACACAGCAGGTGAAATCCATCTCCATGCAACAGCGTCCTGGTGCACAATAGAGTAGACTGAATTCCGTTATACAGCAAAAAATGGACGGAATCCTCCAACAGTTCCAATACACTCTCAATTCTCCAATTCAGTGTACTTACAGTGCACTTACGACATGCTCAAGCCGCATAGAGAGATACATCCAAGAAACAAAAGGATGGTCAGATTTGACAAAAAGTATGGTCAAATTCAATAAAGTTTACTAGATGTCAGTCAGAACTTTCAGCATCTAAACCTTTACTGCTTAAAATCATTAAAAAACGAATCCAAAATACACAAAAACCATGGAGCAGCTCACAGAGCGATTCACAGCATGCCCAGCCTGGTGACCTGTAGTTTGGATCCGGGCCCTACATCCCTTTTGACAGGTTGCGTAGATGTCATCTGCCTGATCATTGCTGAAATTGTTTGGAGTTCCTTGGAGAAGGGGGTCTTTCCTGATCCCCTCAAGGAGATGGTTGTACGACCATTCCTAAAAAAAATCCTCCTTGGATCCAGACTGTCTAGCTAACTACTGGCCTGTCTCTAATCTACCCTTTGTGGGTAAGGTTATTGAGAAGGTGGTTGTGTTACATCTGGATGACCATTTTATAACTCACAGTGTCTATGATGCTCTCCAGTCTGGGCTTAGGAAGAAACATAGCACTGAGACTGCCCTTGTCCAGGTTTTAAATGACCTCCGAATTGCGAGAGATCAAAAGGCTCGTACTATCTTAATCCTTCTTGATCTTTCAGTGGCATTTGACAGTGTGGACCATGGTGTGCTTTTGGAGTACCTGCAGCTTCTCTGTGGACTGTCTGGGACAGTCTTAAGATGGTTTTGATCATTCCTTGTGGACAGGTCTCAGAGGGTTGTCACTGGAATTTATTCCTCTGATGCCCTCCCCATGTCCTGTGGGGTGCCACAGGGCTCCATACTGGCACCCATGTTGTTCGCTATGTAATTGCTGCCATTAGGAGACATCATTAGGTGATACAGTTTGGGTTTTCACTGCTTTACAGATTATACTCAACTGTATTTGTCTTTTATGCCCGGATAGGATGATGCAGTCTCCATACCTGACAACTGTCTGGCTGAGATCAAGAATGGATGAGCACCAGCTGGCTGAGGTTGAATCTGGATAGGACCGAGGTGTTGGTCGTGGACCTGGGTTGTGTGGTGGTGGGACTGGGAGCTGGGCAGGCTTTAGGCTTATGGCTCAATGGTGTCTAGCTCACAACCTCAGACTGGGTGAGTAACCTGGGCGTTATTTTTGACAATGGTTTTACCCTGAAATCTCAGGTGTCTGCCGTTGTCAAATCCTCATTCTATCATCTGAAGAATATCACCCAGGTGAAACACCTGCTTCCTCCTGTTCACCTTCCTACATTGGTCCACGCCTTCATGACCACCCACCTTGATTACTGCAATGCTCTCTACCTAGGGCTTCCAGGGTTTTATATATATGTCACTTGCAGCTAGTGCAGAATGCTGCAGCCAGGTTTTTGACTGGTACATCTAGGACTAGTCATATTATGCCTGAGTGCTGTGTGAACTGCACTGGCTGCCTGTACAATGGCAGATCACCTCTAAGGTCAGTCTAAAGACCTACAAAGCCCTACATGAACAGGGAACCCAGTATCTGCAAGATCTTCTGATTCCCTACTGCCCCTCCTGCCCACTCCAATCCACCAGTGAGGGATTGCAGGAGATTCCCAGGGTTCAGTTAAAAACATCGGGCAAACATGCTTTTTCTTTTGCTGCCCCAACCCTGTTGAATGCTCTACCTCATCGGTTAAGGAAATGCCTGACCGTCTCAAGTTTTAAGTCTGAGTTTAAAACCTAGCTGTTTCATTTGGCTTTTTTTGTCGATTTTTAAAAT
Source organism: Neoceratodus forsteri (assembly GCA_016271365.2). Taxonomy (NCBI): domain Eukaryota; kingdom Metazoa; phylum Chordata; order Ceratodontiformes; family Ceratodontidae; genus Neoceratodus; species Neoceratodus forsteri. The sequence continues at coordinate 21,036,713 of JADMNL010000035.1, read as the reverse complement.
CTGCAGCCGCCTATGGATGTTACTATTTGTTTTAAATAGTTTTAAGGTTATGATTTTATGATTGTACAGCACCTTGGTTTTTGGAAAGGCGCTCTATAAATAAAGTTGTATTTACTTACTAAGAACAGCCAGGCTGAGATTGTTTCCCTTTTCACAATTACATGGTAGTTGGCTAATTTAGGCTGCTGGCCATCATATTGCTGCTGTAGACTGGGTCCTTCTGCATTTAAAGAAAGCTCTGAGATGAGCTAACTAGAGAAAAAGACACCACCAGATATATATAAAAGAATCAAGCTGATAATATACTATAGCCGAATTGGAGAAGTTAAATGGAGCTGCACTACAAATTTAATTTTATAAGTTTCAATTTATAAAAAAAATTAAATTCAGACTTTATTGATTGACTATGGATAGTCATTACAACATTAAAAATAGAAAAAAGTAAAAATAAAAATACTTCATTCAGTGCATAATAATTTCAATATTCAAATTTCAATTACATCACCCTAGTAAAGAGTGAAGAAGTTAAAAAGGTACACAGACTTTGAGCATCAGGCTACTGAAATCACCAACACAGGGTACATATCTTATTTTCCAGGTCTGAAGTCCAGTTACTTGTCAGGCTGCATTTTCTTCTCTTTTTCTCACTTTTTTTTTTATTTAATGTTTTATTGAAGTTTTCCATACAACAAGGAAAAAACACAGCAACAACAAACGTCAGCAAAATCAAAACACAGAACCAAACAACACTGAACAACTAATTTAAACAAACAGTACCAAACCCCCTCCCTCCCCTCAAACCTCTCAACTTTCCCCAGAGCACAAGCATAATATATACAAACAAGCATTTGTCAATGCCGAAAGTTCGCTTGCAGGTATTTGCAGTGGTATTTGGCACGTATGGTGCTTTACCCTAATGCCCTGTGCGATTGCTGGTATTTGCACAATAAATTTTCAGCATGGCCTTTTTGTTACCCCCATTGTGCGCTACATAGGTGGAAACCATTTTGGGCAGGATGTGAAAAATGACAGCTGTACTGCTCATAAGGAAGTGTGGTAAAATGGCAATGTTGAAAATCTGGAGTGGAAATATTGAAAATTCGCAAACCTACGAGCGTGCGTGGGAACTGTGCAATGCACGCTCATAAAACAGTCATTGTTAGGAATTTTTTCACCAAATTTTCAACATTGGCATTTTAAAACCTCTGCTAATGAACAGTGTCAGTGTGATTTTCTTACTGTGTCCCATACATTGATTTGCAAACACTGACTACGCCATTTGTGCACTACATTGGCGGAAACACATTTTGGGCAGGATGTGAAAAATGACAGCTGCACTGTTCATAAGGAGGTGTGGTAAAATGGCAATGTTGAAAATCTGGAGTGAAAATATTGAAAATTCGCAAACTGCGGTAATGCGTGAGAACTACACACACACTAAGTAAAACAGCTAGTAATTTTAGAATTTGTTCATCAAATTTTCAACATAGCCATTTTAAGATATCTGCTCATGAACAGTGACACTGTGATTTTCTTAATATGTCCCCATACACTGAGTTAAGCACATGACTATGCCATTAATAAGCTACATGGTAGGCTTACATTTGGGCAAGATGTGAAAATGACAGCTGTACTGCTCATAAGGAGGTGTGGTAAAATGGCAATGTTGACAATCTGGAGTGAAAATATTGAAAATTTGCATAACTTACGAATAACAGATAGAACTTCGGCAGAACACCTCAGAAACAGTCATTTTAGGAATTTTGTCACCAGATTTTCAACACAGCCATTTTAAGACCTTTGCTCGTGAACAGTGTCACTGTGATTTTCTTAATGTGTCCCAAACATTGAGTTCGTACACTGACTGCGCCATTGTGTGCTACATGGGTGGAAACATGTTTTGGACAGGATGTGAAAAATGACAGCTGTACTGCTCATGAGGAGGTGTGATAAAATGGCAATGTTGAAAATCTGGAGTGAAAATATTGAAAATTCGCAAACTTACGAGCGTGCATAGGAACTGCGCAATGCACACTCATAAAACAGTCATTTTTAGGAATTTTTTCACCAAATTTTCAACACAGCCATTTTAAGACCTCTGCTCATGATCAGTGTCACTGTGATTTTCTTAATGTGTCCCACACATTGATTTCGCATACCGACTGCGCCATTGAGCGCTACATGGGCAGAAACACGTTTTGGGCAGGATGTAAAAAATGACAGCTGTACTGCTCATGAGGAGGTGTGGTAAAATGCTAATATTGAAAATCTGGAGTCAAAATACTGAAACTTCACAAACTTACGAGCGTGCGTAGGAACTGCGCAGTGCAGGCTCGTAAAACAGTCAATCTTAGGAATTTTTTCACCAAATTTTCAACACAGCCATTTGAAGACCTCTGCTCATGATCAGTGTCACTGTGATTTTCTTAATGTGTCCCATACATTGATTTTGCACACCGACTGTGCCATTGTGTGCTACATGGGCGGAAACACGTTTTGGGCAGGATGTGAAAAATGACAGCTGTACTGCTCATAAGGAGGTGTGGTAAAATGGCAATGTTGAAAATCTGGAGTGAAAATATTGAAAATTACGGTGAACTACGAGCCTGCGTGAGGAACCGCAATGCTGCGCTACATAAAACAGTCATCTTGGATTTTTGCACTACCTCAATGTTTACCAGACGATGTCACTACCGGCGCATTATTTGGGCCCAAAGGGTGATTTCGGGCAGTGACTCGCGAAATCACCTTCGGGCCTGAATAACGCCATGACAGTGACATCATTCATGAGAAGGGTTCCCAAAAACCCATGTTGAAAATTTGGCGCAAATTCCCAAAAATGCTTGAGATATGCAACAGTTGAAAACCCCCTATCTGCCCATTAAACAGCTTACCGGCATTTCCTCAGTTCGTGGTCGGCTTTGAAGAGCGCAGACATGTTCCTGGTCCACCGAAGATCGTCGCGCCGAGCTCCGGAGGTAAGTATGGGGTGAGGGGGTGTGGGGAGGCTGGGTGCGCAGTGGGTTGGTGTGGGTTGTTGGAGGGGGACTGGGAGAAGCGCCATGGGACCATTTTTGCTTTACAGGTGAAAAAAAAAACAAGACTACGTGGGACGTTTGCCACGCTGGAGTGGGCTCCCAGCATGGCAGAAAGATGACTGGGGGGGCAGAGGAGCCAACGGGGGATTGGGCACCCCCATTGGCAGACAACCCAGGACATTTGCCACACTGGGGGTGGGCTCCCAGCGTGGCAGAAGGATGGCTTGGGGGGGACCGTGGAGCCGACAGGGGATTGGGCACCCCCGGCGGCAGACGATGCAGGACATTTGCCATGCTGGGGTGGGCTCCCAGTGTGGCAGCAAAGATTTTGGGGGAGGGCCATGATGCAGGGGGGCAGCGTGACACGGTGCTCTGTATGACAGCGGTGGTTTTCTTTGAAGCAAAGACCACCGTTGTCATACACAGCTCCTGCACCCATTGGTGCAGGATCGCCACACCTGCTCAACTGAGCAGTGGATTGAAGAGAGAGCACACCTCCAAAGTGTGCTACTCTCCTAAAACTCTTCATTGCGCATAAAGTCTTAACGAAAGAAACAAAAAGAACAAAAAGAAGCAATGTCTCTGATCCTAGAAAAAAAGAATAAAATAGTAATGGGGAACAGAATTTACACCAAAGTAAGGGGGCAGAACAGGCAGATCTAGTCACTTACCAATCTGGTCCCCGACCATGAAGAATACCCTGAGATTGGGAGCAGGGCCTGGAGCGGTGCCCACCGCGACTTAAATTTATCGAGCCTATCTTGGTGACAAGCAATATGCTTTTCAACTTCAAGGACCTGTGGAATCTCAGCATGCCATTCCCTGAGGGAGTAGAGTCATCCAGCCAGTGCTGACTATGACCATTTTAGCTGTGATTGATATCAGAGCCATATAGGCTCTGTGAGGGCTGAACATTACCACTGGGTAAAAGCCTACTAAACAAATCTGTGGTGTAAAAAGGAGTCAAGGCCCAAGAAGAGGTCCAGAGAACTATGAATAGAATTTCAGAAAGGCACTATCTTGGGATAGTCCCACAGACTATGCCTCAAACTTCCCTCCATCGGCCCGCAGTGGGAACAGGATGGAAAGCCAGATCTTCACATTCTGTACAAGCACAGGGGGTGAATGATAAGTTGTGCAATACAAAGAATTGTAAAAGACTGTATTGGTCTTGTTTAATAAACTTATAATGGCTATGCCAGATCAACTGCCATGCCTTAACATCCAAACCCAGTCCCAGCTCTTGCTGCCAGTAAAAACAAATTCCTCTCAGGGTCTTCTTGTCTAACTTCTGGAGTAGCGCATAAAACCTGGAAATGGGGTAGGACTGCTCCATTAGAACCAAGAAGTCCTGCCAGGCCAATACTGGATGACTTGAGCCATAGGGGAGAACCAAGAAAAGAGGTCAATACCTTAGTAAGTTGCAAGTGCTTAAATGGATAGTAAAGAGGGACGCCCAACCGGTCTTGAAGGGAGCTGGCTGAAAGAATTTTGCCATCTACAATCAAATCATCTAGAGAGAAGTCATGGGGGGGGGAAGCAAAGGAAATGGGGTAATTAGCAATTAATAAATGGGGATTGCCAATAACCGGCTGTGACAGGTCCCTAGACCATCCAAGGTCTAGAGAAAAGCACATTTGTCAGAGGGATCTGAGGGACCATTCTAGAGGAGTCAAATAGAGGGGCTTAGGCAGGTCACCTGACCTGAGATACAAAAGACTCCTGATAGCCAGCCCTTGTGGCCTACAGATCTACTTCTCAAGGGGCAACCATAAAGGGCAGTAGGCCTGGGTGACCAGGTTAGCCATTAGGTGACCCCATTGAAACAACTTACTGCAATGAATCTTGCAGTACTACAAAAAGAAGTTGGGCATCCAAAGGCCGCTGAACTCCTTGAGTGTGGCCAACTTGGAATAAGACAAGCGAGAGGCTCCACCCTTCCACAAGAAATGCGAAAGCAGGCTCTGAAGTTGGTTGAACCAGGTTTTAGGGAGAAAGGGCCCTATCATACTTAACGGATACATTAGACAGGGAAGGATATTCATTTTAATGTAACTCACTCTCCCCCAAAGGGAGAGAGGGAGTGCCATCCAATGTTGGAGGTCCAGCTTAATCTTCTGGAGTAAAAGGGTCAAATTAGCATTAACCATCTAGGGCAGTGAAGAGGTTGCCCTTATCCCCAGATATGAAAGCTCTTTAGGCTCCCACAAATAGCCTTAAATCATTAATCCATTGTTTATGAACTATGAGGTTCAGGGGTAAAACCTTGGACTTTTCCATGTTCAGTTTGTAACGGATAACTGGGAAAACCTCCAGATCACTCCCAGAGCAGCTGCAATAGAAGACTATGGGTTTTTAGCATGTAATAATAGATCGTCCACATAATCAGAGATCTTATAGCTACAGCCACCCACCAGAATTACCTGAATACTGGGGTTAGACTAAATATTACTGAGAGGTGCTCCAAATAGAGATTAAATAAAAAGGGGGAGGGGGACACTCCTGCCTTGTACCTCTTAAAAGGGACAGGGGAGGAGATAGGCATCCATTACACTTGACTTGAGCAGTGGGATGACTGTACAAAAGCTTCAACCAACTACAAAAGTTGAAGGGAAAGTGAACCGTTGCAGCATAGCAAACAAGCATTTGTCAATGCTGAATGTTTGCTTGTTGGTATTAGCATTTGAAATGCAGGAGTTAGACCGATGCAGAATAGGAATGGCAGTGAAGTATGGAAGTTCACACCAACCCCACCTCCATCTTGTAGAGGTGGAGAGGCATTGGGGTAAGTGTGTGGGTTGTCACCCATGACAGTCATACCATGTCACCTCACCTTATTCTGCAGACAGTGACACATGTTGAGGTGTGCCTTAGGGTGTTTGGCTGTACAGTGACCCCATTCCACACGGACATATGCTGAAATGGGCGCAGCATAGGAGAATGGGGTGAAGTGTGGGGTCAAAGAGTCCAAGGTACACCTTGATGGCTGTCAGTGGCTGGGGGGTTGGGGTGGGATGGCCTGTGTAGTAGAGTCGGCAATCCAAAGGCACAGCCTGATGCCTGTCCATCTATACAAGGTAGGACATGATGGTTAGAAACCCTAACACCTCGGGCATTTGTTGTTATTTACAGAACAAATGTTCAATATGGCCTTTGTGTGAACCCACCTCATGAAAACATTTGGGACCTCTTCTCATGAAGAGTGGCAGTGTGATTTTGTCAGTGTGTCCCAAACATTGACTTCCAACAGCGACAGTGGCATTCTGTGCCACATGTATGAAAACACAGATTGGGCAGAATATGAAGAATGGCAGCTGTGCCATCCATAGGGAGGTGTGAAGAGATGGCAATGTTGAAAATCTGCAGTGGGAATATTAAAAATGCGCGCACTTCCGAGCATACGTGGAAAGTGCGCAACGCATGCACATAACACAGTAATTTTATGGACTGTCATCACCAGAATTTCAACATAGGCATTTCACAACTGCAGTCATTAAATAGTGGAGTTGAAACCACTACAGTTGATGATTCCATGATCCATCCAGGTTTGTTTTTGTGGTGCACTACAGTGTGTTTTCTCTTTTTTTCTTTCCTGGAGGGAAGGAAAGGGGCCCAGGGGACAGTGAATATCTAATGGTCCTCAACCGCCAGCACCAAGCCTTACAGCCAATAAAATGCACCCCTGACTCCTGGACATGAAGCATCCACCAGTCAGGAGAGACAGAAGGAGGAGCCAGGAGCTTGAGAGTGTCTGTGACTGGCTGCACAAGGTGCTGGGGAGAGCGTGCCTAGGTAGGAGAGGAGACTGTCAGGAGAGGAGGCATCTGTGTTGGTGCATGGGCAATGGAGTGAGCAGCATTTTTCTGCAGGGATGAAGTTTGGTGGTTCGGCCTTTAATTTAAAAATAAGTTAACTGTGTCCACTGTCCTGATGTGTCCGGTGCCCAGAGAGATACTAGTGTGTGGCTGTGCAGGTCCCAGTCAGTCCTCCAGCAAAGCCAGGCAGCAGTCTTGTGAAGGCAACAAGTCAGTGGTCTGGCCGTGGTCGGGATCAGCCCATGACCCCATTGGCCGGGCCCATTGGGCAACTCTCACTTGGTCTCTGTCAGGTCTTCTGAGTCAGTGAGGAGGAGGAGTGGTAGGTGCACTAGTTCCACTGTGCGGAGTACCGGAGTGAGGACGTGGGTCTGAGTTGGGACCGACTGTGTGAGTTGAGAGGAGGGAGCACACAGCTCCAAAAAAACACTGGCACCATCACTGAGTATAGCAGCAGTGGAAATCTGAGTCACGGAGCCACCCGCTGATGCTGACCGAATCATCACCCGACACCTGACCGAACTGGCAACAGGCTACTACAGTGAGCAAGGTACTGTATGGGATGTGTATGTAAGGCCTGCCAGGGCTGGGCAGTGGGCAGTAGGAAGGAGGAGGATGGTCTCTCACAGATTACTCAGTCTGTCTGTGTATCTGCTGCATGCTGGGCTGGCTTGTCTGGCTGGTTGAGGGATTGGGGGCTGTGGGGTCCGTGGGCCAAACTTGAAAAACCAAGGCAATCAATCATCATTGATCTACTGCTGGCAGCCCAGCTAGGCTCTCTCTGGCTGTGGTGGCATTGTGAGTAAGTCAGACTCCCCACGAGGTCGTGGAGCAGGCCAGGTGCAGGTGGTTGGTTGGTGAGCTCCCGGACCCATAGGAGGCCGGAGCGTGGAGAATGGTCGATCGGGTCCAAGTGACAAAATGTTTTTTGTTTGCCACTGTAGGAATCAGAAAGCCTAAATATTAAAATCCTCACAGCAAGATGAATACAATTTTAAAAAACACATTAGTGTACATGCTGAAAGCCAAAACAAGTTGAGAAACTGTCAGAAAAAGTGTTTTTTAATATGCATGAGTTTTTTTTTTGGTTTAAATTTAAACTATGGGTACATCTCAGTTCTGGTATACCATACAAGAGGTATTTCTAGGGGTCCTCCCTTAAACTATTTTTAGTCTCACAGATTCTATGACTACTAGTAAACTAACATATATTGATGGTTACCGCTGTTTGCAAAAGGATACCTTCTAGCGTCTGTGGAGTGTTTAAGAGGCCCTACCTACACTGTATTTTAGACTCACAGTTCTTTTTCTAAGTAACTAGTATTTTTATTTATTTATTTATTCAATTTTCATAACCGGGTAGGCCCACTGAGCCCCGGAAGTCCCTTTTTCAGGGGTGACCCGGAATTAATTACAAAAAAAAAAAGGAGACAAGTACAGCAATGTACAAGGAACATAGAATTTAAATACAGCAGAGTACTCAACACATATTACATTAGGGTGACATGAGACCAAAAGGGGCTAAGCCATTCGGGTTACAATCTGGCCAGGCCACCAGAGGAATTTGTTACAATACACTGGGTGGGCGGTAACAATCAGGAAGGAGGCTGGAGGGCACCAGGTGTGCAGAACAGTCATGAGTAGGGGATAGAAATAGGATTGGTTCTGGCTAGCATAGGGAAAGGAGGAGGCAATTCGCAGATTTAGGAGGGCAGCAGGATGGGACAGTTGACTAAGTACTGAAAAGATAATTGCTAGGGCACATGAGTAGAGTGGTATTGCACTCACTGGCAGGAGCAGATTCTGGCATCTAGTAAGTGAGTGCGGAGCCTTTCCTGAATATTCCAAGGGAGGGAGCTTTCTGTAGTTGGGGAGGGAGCTTGTTCCAGAGGACTGGGGCAGCAGTGGCAAAGGATTTGCCACCAGCCATGGTCCGCACCCCAGGTTCATCCAGGAGATTTGGCCCAGAGGTATGGAAAAACCTCGCTGAGCACTTGAGAACCAGGAGACTGGCCAGGCAGTCAGGGGGATGGCTGCATATGAGCTTGTATGCATTACACAGCAAGGGGTACTGAAGGCAATCATCCAGGGAAGGTCAGTGTAGGGAAGTAAGAGCTTCACAGTGGTGTTGCTGTTTATGAGACCAAAAGACAAATCAGGCTACCTTGTTGTATAGAACTTGAAGCCTGGAGAGCTCTTGTTTTGCCATTCCCTGCAAAACAGGGGCAGCAAAGGTCAGAGTTGAGAGGAGAGTGCTATTGGCGATGGTTATCCTGGCCTCGGGGATGAGCTGGTCATTCAGATGGTACAGCAAGTCAAGTTGCGATGCACTGTTTTAGTTATCTGATCTATGTGAGCTTTCAGAGTAGAGCCCTGGTCCAGACTTAATCCAAGGTATGTGAGGGAGCTCACCAACTCTATGTGGCCCCCAGATGTGGTGGTCAGTGGGAGTAGGGAACTTTTGTTGAGGCCTAGGGTTCTTTGTCCGAAAATCATGGCCTTGGTCTTGTTAATGTTTAGGACCAGCCTGTTCTCAGTGAGCCAGGCTTCCATCCCAGCACAGTCAGCCAGGAGCTGGGGCCTCAGCTCTGTGGGGCTGTGCAGAGATCTGTAAATTACAGCATCGTCTGCATATTGGATGATCGCACTGTTCCCACAGTGGTTACTCCAGGTCGTTGACAAATAGGGAGAAGAGGAAGGGTCCAGTATGGATCCTTGGGATACCCCCCCCCCGCATAGGGGGAGCAGATCAGATAACACATTTTTCCACCTGACACTCTGAGAGCAGCCAAGGAGGTAGCTGTCTATTCAGGTAAAAGAGTGCTGGTCAAGGCCAATTGAGGCCAGCTTGGATAGTTGGAGCTTGTGGTCCACTAAATTGAAGGCCTTGGACAGATCAATAAACATGGCCCCTGTGGGGAAACCTTTGTTCACTGCACCTAATACATCAACAGAGAATTTGATGAGGGCAGTATCGGTTCCATGATTCCACCTAAACCAGTGTTGAGTAGGGACCAGCAACTGACTGGTCTCAAGGTAGTCACAGAGTTGGTTGTAGACTAACCTTTCCTGTATCTTGGTCAAGGCACAGAGAAGTGAGATTGGTCTGTAGTTACCAATGGGTTCCCTGGGACCTTCCTTGTGGATAGAGACCACGTAGGTCTGCTTCCAGGTATGGGGCATGGATCCAATGAGTAGAGATCTGTTGATTAGCCAAGTAACAGGTAATGCGATGGCAGGTGCTGCTACCTTTAGCAGACTTGGGTTTAGGCCATCCAGCCCACCAGGGACTTTGGCTTTGATGGTTTTGAGGAGGGAGAGCACCTCCTTGACCTTGACTAACCCCAGGTGAAAGAACGGTCGAGAGGGGAAAGACACCTCCTGGCCATGCTGCTTATTTTTCTATATCGTATACTGTTTTACTGCCCTGCTTCAACTTGTTACTTTCAGGGACTTAGTATATTTTGTTCTTGTTTTGACTGGTTATTGTGCTTTAGTGGGTCCCTACTGTGTGTAGATTTGTTTCACTACACTTTGTATTTGCATTTTAAAAAGCAGCCAGCTTCTTAACTGCTGCTGACTAGTTGCTGCTCCCTCCAACATATGCAATACCTCACCTGCCCCAGAGTTGAGGGGCATAAATAATTTCTTTTGTTTCTGCACATTTATGAAGTTATAATGCTGCTAAATCCCAAATGCTAAAAATGGAGCTACTTCCTGACCTTAACTCACCAACATGCCCCCATGTAGGCACATGCAGCCCCATTTTGTGATGTTGGAAGGCGAATGCTGTGTGTGTGCGTGCCCCATTGATTTTGGGGAGGGGGGGGCTTTTCCATACATTTTACTAACTTTTATTGTTGAAATTGTAATAGAAAAAAGATACAACGTTAAAAAAAGTATGACAAACTGCTACATAACCAAATTTAACAATGGTGAAAGTTGAAAAAATTGGTTGGATTTTCTTCAGTTAGTTGAAGTCAGAAATTTCAAACTAGTTGGAAAAATTAGTCATAATGTATGGTAAGTCAGTCATAATCGTTTTTTCAACTGACTCCGGGGTCTAACCTGTGCTGTTGAAGAGTGTCACTGTGATTGTGTTAATGTGTCCTGAACACTGATTTCCCACAGCAACCACTGTATTCTGTGCCAGAAGTGCAAAAACACATTTCGGCCAGGATGTAATAAATGACAGCTGTGCTGTTCATAAGGAGGTGTGGAAAAATGGCAATGCTGAAAATCTGGAGTGAAAATATTACAAATGTGTGTGAAGTTATGAGCGTGCGTGCAAACTGTGCAATGCACGCTCGTAACACAGTCATTTTATGGAGTTCCATCACCAAATTTTCAACATAGGCATTTTAGAACCTCTGCTAATAAACAGTAACACTATAATTTTGGTAATGTGTCCCAAACAGTGATTTCCCACAGCGACGGTGCCATTGTGCAGTGGAAGTGCAAAAACACATTGCGGCCAGGATGTGAAACATGACAGCTGTAATGTTCATAAGGAGGTGCAGAAAAATGGCAACATTGACAATGTGAATGAAAATATTGCAAATGTGCAAAGTTACGAGCATGCGTGGAAACTGTGCAATGCATGCTCGTAACACAGTCATGTCATGGACCTTTCTCACCAAATTTTCAACATTGGCATTTTAGGACCTCTGCTAATGAACAGTATCACTGCGATTGTTGTAATGTGTCCCGAACATGGATTTCCCACAACGACCACGCTATTCTGCGCCGGAACTACGAAAACACATTTCAGCCAGGATGTGAAAAATGACAGCAATTCTGTTCATAAGGAGGTGTGAAAAAATGGCAATGTTGAAAATGTGGAGTGAAAATATTGCAAATGTGCGAAGTTACAAGTGTGCATGGAAACTACTTAACACCACGCTTTACACAGTCATTTTATGGATTTTTGTGACCAAATTTTCAAGATAGGCATTTTAGCACATCTGCTAATGAATAGTGTCACTGTCATTTTCGTAATGCGTCCCGAACATGGATTTCTGCCACAACTGCGCTAATCTGCAGCGGACGTGGAAAAACACATTTCATCCAGGATGTGAGAAATGACAGCTGTACTGTTCATAAGGAGGTTCATAAAAATGACAATGTTGAAAATCTGGAGTGAGCATATTGCAAATGTGTGAAGTTACAAGTGTGCGTGGAAATTGCACAATGTACACTCGTGACACAGTCATTTTATGGACTTTACTCACCAAATTGTCAACATAGGCATTTTAGCACCTCTGCTAATGAACAGTGTCACTCTCATTTTCACAATGTGAACCGAACACGGATTTCCCACAGTGACCACGCTATTCTGTGCCAGACGTATGAAAACACATTTTGCCCAGGATGTGAAAAATGGCAGCTATACTTTTCATAAGGAGGTGCATAAAACTGGCAATGTTGACAGTCAGGAGTGAAAATATTGCAAATGTGCGAAGGTACGAGCGTGCATGGAAACTGCGCAATGCATGCTCATAACACAGTCATTTTATGGGCTTTTCTCACCAAATTTGCAACATAGGCATTTTAAGACCTCTGATAATGAACAATGTCATTTTCATAATGTGTTCTGAACATGGATTTCCCATAGCGACTGCGCTATTCTGCGCCGGAAGTGTGAAAACACATTTCAGCCATAGTGTGAAAAATGACAGCTGTACTGTTCACAAACAGGTGTGAAAAAATGCCAGTGATGGAAATATTGTATATTCATGAAGTTACAAGCATGCATAGCAACTGCACAACACACGCTCGTAAAACACTCATTTTTTGGATTTTTTCCACCAAATTTGCAACATAGGCTTTTTGAGAGCCCACCTCATGAATACTCGCACTGTCATTTCGTTACTCAGTCCCGAAAGGTGATTCTATGGAGTGACTGTGAAATCAACTTTCAAGGCTGATTAACACCCTGACAGTGCTAGAATTCATGAGGAGGGGTCCCAAAAGACCCACGTTGAAAATTTAGTGCCAAAATTCCAAAAAATGCCCGAGATATGCATGAAATTTGAAAAATACCTATTTATTCCATTAAACAGCTTACTTGCATTTCCTCAGTTTGCAATCGGCTTTAAAGAGTGCACACATGTTCCCAGTCCACCGAAGATCGTTGCGCCGAACTCCAGAGGTAAGTGTGTGGGGAGGCAGGGTGCACAGTGGGTGGGTGTGTGTTGTGAGGGGTGGGCATGGAGACCACGAGGGACTGTTTCCTTTGTTTACAGGTGAAAAAAAAACCAAAGACATCGCTGGACTTTTTTTTTTTAACAGGGGAATTTGTCACGCTGGGGTGGGCTCCCAGCATGCCAACTGACTGTTGGGGGCAGTTGTAGCCTATGGGGGATTGAGCACCCTTGTCGACACAAAAGCATGGGGGGGGCGCAACAGCCGAGAGGGATTGGGCACCCCCTCGGCAGTACTGCCGTTACTCTTTGGGGGGGACTTATGCTGATGGGGAGTGGGCTCCTCCGTTGGCCCATCTACCTGGGATGGGGGACATAATGCTGACGGGGAGTGGGCTTCCCCGTCAGCAACTCAAATTGCACCAGATGGATGCAAGTCAATAGGGATTGGGGCCCTCCGTTGGCAAAAACATGCTGTGTGGGGAGAGGCACATGCTGCCAAGGGGGATTGGGTACCCCCTTGGCACTGGGGCCACATTAATATTGTTTTTGAACAGGGTGGCAACGCGCTTCCATGTTCACAAACAATGTTACAGTAGCAAAGTTCCGTCCAGCAATGATGGGTCGCGCCTTCATTGCAACAAATCGCTGATGCTGCAATGACGAAGCGGTCCGTCATTGCTGCGGCGAAAATGTTACAACTTGGTGCAACTTCTGGAAGCCAGTGTCATCAGCACACTGTGCCTCCATTGGTGCACCATAGCCAAGCCCCAAAATGCTGTGCCTCCATTGGCTGCTACAGTGCCGCGCCTCCCTAACCCGCTTCTCTCCTAAGTTGTCACATAATGTTTCTTGTGCACTCGCACAAGCAAACATAATAAAAAGGGCCCAGAAACCCTATCAAAGGCCTTTTCTGTGTCGAGGGAGAAGAGAGCCGCAGGAGTTCTGCCCTTCCCCGACACAGAAATCAAATACAGCACCTTGTGAATGTGATCACTAGACAGGCAGCCCGCAACAAAGCCAACCTGTGTAGGGCTGATAAGATCATGCCACAGAAGAAGGAGGTGGCTCGCTAACATCTTGGTCAAGATCTTCAAATCCAAGTTCAATAAAGAAATTGGGAAATAGCTGCTAGGTAAGAACTCAGATTTGCCCAGTTTATGTATTAGAGTGATCCAGGCCTGAGTAAGAGAGTGGTCTGAAAGCCCAGCTGAAAGTAAGTAATTAAACAGATGGGCCAGAAAGCGGGCTAAAATGTTTATAAAGACACAATAAAAATTATTATTAAATCCATACAGGCCTGGGGCTTTGGCCTTCAGCAGCTGCTCAATAACCTTATGGACCTCTGCAGTGGAAATTGGTTCCTTCAAAAGGTCCTGCTGCTAAGAGGTCAGCTGAGGAAGAGAGATCTGGTCTAAGTATCCCTCAGTCTCAGCCACTGAGGCCTGCTCATCAGCATCCAGGCTATAAAGAGATTGACAGAAAGTGTGAAAGGCCTAAGCTATATCTCAGGGGAGGCAAGGACCTCCCCCCCCGGGTATAGGCTGAATGCTAGAAATTGCACATACCGAGTCCATCTGTCTCAATCTCAAAGACAGGAGCCTACCCGCTCTCTCTCTCCCGACTCCAAGTAGCGCTGTTTGGTATATTGTAAGGGCCTTGTCAGCCAGCAAACCATAATATTATGCTCAGAGAGAGTTCAAGGCCTCCCAGGTACCTTCATCAGTCTTGGAAGACACTTGATGCTCTAGGGATCTAATCTGGATCAACAACTCATTAACACTGGCTGTATAGATTTTTTGGCCCTGGAGGCTAAACAAATGCACTCACCTCTTACGGCACATTTTGCCACACCCCACAATGAGTCCAAGGCAAGGACAGACCCCTCATTGTCCTGAAAAAAACTTTGGAGGTATGTTTGGATGGGCCTTGTGGTCCTTATCTGCCATCAACTTCTATGTTTCTATGTTTCTATGTTCTATGTTTGTATTGCCTTCTGAATGTTGGGATCCTTCAGGAGGGAAGAATTCAAATGGCAGGTCCTATCTTTGTCCTCCTGCTCCTTCAGTGAATGCTTCATAAAAAATTGGGGCATGATCTGAAAGGACCATATTTCAAATTTTGCAGGAGGCAAGGCCCTGCAAACAATCTTTACTAAATAAGAAAAAGTCAATGTGAGAGTATGAAGCATGTGGAGCTGAAAAAACATGTATAGCCTCCCCTTGGGGTATAAAATACACCAAGATTCCACTAGTCCAAGGTGATTCATGAAGTCCCTCAATCCACGTTGGCCCAGGGATAAATCTTTCCAGGGTGCCCTGCATCTGTCCAGGTCAGGATGGGTGACCAGATTCCAGTCACCCCCCAGAAAGGTAGGCAAGTGGCCAAACGGTTCTAAGCGAGAGCTAAGATTAGAGAAAAAAATGAATGGAGTCTGAATTGGGACCATATATCGAGCCCAAAAGGACCTCTGTAAGACCTAGCTGACCATGTAGGAATAGAAAGCGTCCTTCTGGATCTCAGCATTCCTGCAACAACTGAAAGTTATCCCTCAATTAATTAGGATAGCCACGACCCCCCTTTGTACTGCATCCAGCTCCAAAGACATGTCCACCCCATTCCCTGTGGAAATAGGTAACATCCTCCCGCTGCAAATGGGTTTCCTTCAAGAAAACCACACCTGGTTGGGACTTCTTTAAGTGGTGCAAAATTATGTACTGTTTCCTCTTATCATTAGCCCCCTTAATATTCCTGGAAATTAATTTTAATGCAATTCCCATAGTGAGAAGAAATAAACCACATTCCAAAGATGAAATACCTAACTATTAAAGGACCAGAGAACTTCAAAATGGTTTGTGCTCTGGACCAACACCCAACAAACAAAGAATCCCTCCCACCCTCTCCTACCACCGTCTTCAATCCCTCGAAACCCCTCAGTAACTGTAGATCATCCCCGGTTCTATGACCACACTCCGAAACTACTCCGGCCTGTGATGTGATCCAGATATCCCTTCCAGATCCTCCCCAACCCCCAAACCCTAACAATAACATGTGAGAAGAAAGTTATAAAACCAGCCTAAACAACTAAAAGTTGGCAAACACGCCCCCATAGCCCCTCCCACTCTCCAAGGAATTACATAACAATGAATGCAGAGACACCACTGAATCAAACAGAAAAGTCAGGAGAAGGGGGCTGGGGATCATGACTTGATGGACCCTTCTCTTATTAAAACTCCTCTAAAACATACATGCCTAGTGGTCTAAGGCAGCGTAACAGAACAGAGACAATACAGAATTCAGTATAATTACTAAACAAAGCTAAACTCATGAGTGGGCGACCCTAAACATCCAGGTCAATAAGGAAAAAAGCTACACTGTTAACAGTCATAATACCAAGAAAAATAGGAAGCTTAACATATACAATTTCTAAACCATAATCAAGACTATATACAGAGCCCCCTGTAGAAGTTGTCAGAAATAGACAAATCTTTGGCTGCTAAAAATGATAATCGAGATCCAAAACGGTACCATGAAATGAAGATCTGACCTTGGTGGCAGTCCAACCCCCACCCCAAAAAAACTAGAAGACGTGATAAATCCATTTGAATCCTGATGTAGGTCCACCAAGGTAACAAAAAGGGTCCACAACACATCCGTAAATGGTGTTAAATCCTTCCAGGCTAAATCAAGCAAGACATACAGTACCTAAACCCTTGATCCACTGGGCATATAACCTCAAATTGTAGACTTTAAATAATAATATGTGGAAAATGCCTGGTGACCCATCACTCTACTTGGACAGTGATACTGAGTGAGTTAAAAAGGAAAAAAAAACAGGGGGCTTCATGCTAGACACCCAGCTAGAACAGGATGCAATAGCCAAAGCAGTAACAGAATCAAAGAAGCAGCCTATAAACTCTGAGGTGGCAAATAACACAAGCCGTAGGTGTGCATAATTAACTAGAGTCTTCCACATGAATACTAGAGTGCAGTGCTATCTTAGGCCAGTGTCAATCAGTCCAAAATAGAACTCTAGCTCCAAAAACATAAGATTTATAAACAGAGGCAGTCATACATCATAAAACCAGTAAGGAGTAAGAATAGCAAAGGTCAGCCGAAGCACAATGTTGGTCCAGAAGCTGGCAGCAGCTGCCCATCCATCTGAAAACTCCAAAGACCATGAATGATTAAACAGGTCGGGCAACAGATTCTTCTGGTCATGGCTGGCTTGTTCTGTGGACTCTAAACTCTTCTGACATCCATCAATAGTCACCTGGAGTTGAGTGGGGCACAGGACCCGAAACGTAAAGCCTGCTGCAATTAATTTAGAAACAATGAGATGGTAAACCACTCATTTTTTCCTCACTTTCACAGGCAGGTCTTGAACAATTCTTAGTTTGGAGCCCTCCCATGATACCGACTACAACTCTGATTTTATTCAATAAATGCTACCGGTCAAAATAGTTCAGGAATTTAAAAATAAAAGGGCGCAGTGGTTCCAAGGCTGATGACATGGCCCAGAGTGCATGGTGAGCATGATCAATGGTATAGGTTGGACCATTGGGGAAGGGTCCCACCGATTTTTCACAAAGTTTCTGAGCAAACAACACAGAGTTGGGACCCTCTGCCCTCTCTGGGAGGCTCACAATCACAACATTGTTACAGTGGCTGTGCCCTTCAAGGTCCTACAGCTTTAAATCCATCTTGGCTAACATCTGCTTAAGAGCCCAAACCTCAGGATCCACCTTGGAGCTCTAAGAATCAAAAGAGTGCACTTTGGCTTTGGTGTCCACGATGCACCATGTAAGAATCTCTGTGGCAGTCCTTAGGGCTTTTAACTCCACCATCAGCACCAGCAAGTACTCCTTTAAGGAAGAAAATTCTTTGAGGAACCGCTCCTCTTCTGATGCCATGGAAGAAGAAGCAGACTTGACACTGGCCGCCAGTTGGGCCTTTACTGTCTTTGGGCCCTTGTCCTTTTTTGGGGTGATCGGTGGCTAATGATGCGGTGACACTGAATGCATTTCACTGTCTATATTACCGCGGATCGCCGACTCAACTAGACACCTCAAACTCTTATACAGCCGCCCGAACTAAACCAGCACAAAATACCAATCAGAAAGCAATTCTAACATTAAAAAGTGGAGTGAGAGGCCGGAGAGGATTGGAAGAGCTGCTAGTCCCCTTCTGTACATCATGTGACTCCTTCTTTTTTCACATTTTATAAAATTCACAAATATGTTAGCTGTCTGCAGGTCCATTGGGTTAAGTAGTATATATATATATATATATATATATATATATATTAGAGGCAAAAACTCTGTTTAATGCATCAGTTAGGGTTGTTCCACAGTGACAAAAGCTAGGAAATTCGATATTAGGGTTGAAACCCCCTTTGAACCCCTCCAGCCCACCCCCAACTGGAATCGGGGTGCGCATTGGGGTCATCGGCCCTAAGTGTCACCCCATCACATGTGGAAAGAAGCTGAGGAATAGGAGAATGGGGTGACAGTTAGGACCGATGATCCCAATGCACACCCCGATTCCAGTTGAGGGGGTGGGCTGGAGGGGTGCAAAGGGGGTTTCAACCCTAACATCGAAT
The DNA here is from genome assembly GCA_016271365.2 of Neoceratodus forsteri. Lineage (NCBI taxonomy): Eukaryota > Metazoa > Chordata > Ceratodontiformes > Ceratodontidae > Neoceratodus > Neoceratodus forsteri. The sequence goes on along the minus strand of JADMNL010000035.1, from coordinate 21,018,115 downwards.
TTCCTCGCTTTTATTGCTGTGGAACAACCCTAACTGATGCATTAAATGGAGTTTTTTGCCTCTAATTTCCCTTCTTTTTGAGAATGATAATGAGAAATAGTGAATGTAATGCAGCTGCGGGAGCGTGGGGGTGATGTCTTGTCGCATTGTAACATTGTGCCTGCAAACTCAAATCATAATCGCATGGTGACGCAAAGCGAAACAGAAAGAGGAACAGCACTGTAGACAGAAATGTTAAAACAATGGAAGCATGCACAGATAAGCAGCAAAAGGTATAGCACATGTGTGGCGAAATGTGAACGGTAAGTGAACGGGTAAGGAACTGCAAGCAGAAACGTAATGGTAAGAGTAATGTACAGGGCTGGTTTTCCCCAAAAGCTGTATAGAGAAAGACAGTGAGTAGAAAGAATGTATGCAAAATAATGACTCTCGGAACACAAAAATCAGTAGTTGTAATAGTAAATTGTTTATATCTCAGTAACAGTACGACATAAAAAAAAATTTAAAAGTCATATGTATTATCACTTTCCTGGCTAGTCTTATACATAGCCCCTTACAAAAACTCCGTATCTCGCACCGTTTTCGAGATACGGGCCCTCAAAAGTAGCGAATGCCGTAATGTTATCTATGGGGAAAAACCAAGTCCGGACTGCCATAACTTTTGAACAGTTTAATATTTTTCATGAAATCTTTGAAAGGAACACTGGGGACCCTGGCCCTGCACGTTTCTGGAAGATTGGGCCGGTTCATCAACTGCAGCGGACTGTAGGCGCGACTGTAGAATTCTCCAGAAAAGCATAAACGCACCCGCAGATCACGCTTAATAACCCACAGCGGTATATCCGACTGGTATGAAACTTGGCAGATCCTAAGGCGTATGGGTTGTGATCCTGTATTCTGAATTTCAGGCAACCACAAACAGTTGCAGTTATTAAGGTGCACAATTTTGGGTTTAACATGTAAATGGCCTTTCACTTAATCTTATGGTAGCACTACCGTTACATAATATATATATATATATATATATATATATATATATATATATATATATACACACACACACAGGTCATAAGACTACCTTCATACACTTTTCGCACTATTTGAAGAAAACTTGTCTCTCTTTGGCATATTTGTGACAATGTAAATCATGAGTAATGTCTTCTATGTGACCCTTACTGAGAGATAGAAGACACACGCAAGAGAATTAAAGGGACACCGTCAACTCATTTTGCAACATACTACTTCTAGCTGAAAACCCATATTTTATGATTGCTTACCTTCTCCAAAAAGTACTGATGTTGATGATTGTTTAATGTCTCTTTTCATAGTAGAACTGAAATGCATGCTAATGCTGTAATTATAATCAACCTTGTTTTGCTTTGAATTCTTGACCTGCTTTTATTGCATACTTCATAAACATTAGGAACACCCCCAAACAAAGCAGCCACTCATGATGCAATAGTCTCATCTCCTTCCACTACATTGTGACTGGCAAGACTGTGTTGGGGGTGTTTTCAAGTCCAGGAAAGATGCAGTGGATGTTGATTAAGGATTGCAAACAAACACATTTTTGTTGGGTAACACCAGTATTGTAGGCAGTCTGTTTTTCACTTTTAGAAAGAAAAAAAGAATTAGAATCAGACTACTAGCTACTGTACATCAGCACAATCTACAGAATGTGAGCAGTCATAAAATATGAGTTTTAAACTAGGGCCAGTTTGAGGCCTAAAGGTGGTTGACAGTGTCCCTTTACTTCAAGGTAAAGTAAGACCAAGAAGTAGTAAAAAAGGAATTTGAGTATACCTCCCAACCCCAATAGCATGAAGGGCATGAAGTAGAACATGAACAACAGCAAGAAATGAAAGGACACAGGAATGTAACCAGAAATGGAAGGAAAAGATGTCTGAGGCAGAGGAAACAGCAGGAACACACATCATTTCTCCAAAGTAAGGGTGAGCCATAACCAAAGTTGAGTTTGTTGGACTGGCTGAAAACTGACCCTTGATTAAAATTAAGGGATTAAAAATATGCTGGATTCCCTTCAGCTCTTCAACAGCATGCTGTAGCAGTATTTTACTATGATCATGCACTGAGCTTATAGAAGCCACATGACCCAAAGCAGCCAATCAGCCATGCTGAATATCATTATGTTTTCATATTGTACATGTCTCAGTGCCATTTGTAGTCCTCAGCTGGTGGAAATGGATGTGTGAACACTGAAAGGCACTTTACTTCTTCCATTCCTTTTGAAAGTTGCTGCTTTTGATTTAAACCCTTAGAAATTATTATGGAATCAGTTAGCATTTTTTTATCTTCAGATGCTTCTGCAGGCTTAGCATGTTTTAGTGTAACCCCCATCTACTAATTTGGGGCTTACCTTAATGTCTTCCTGTGCTCCTTCTATGCTCACTGCCAGGCTGACATCCTCTAGAGGTAACAGGTCCAATGTTATCTGTTTGCTTCTGTTGATTTACGTGAGAGTGCCATACTGTCCCTCCATGCCTGTCCCTTTAAGACTTTAGCCAGTATGTGTATAGTAAATGGTCTGGGCTGGATCTGAGTGCTTTAAGGCTTGCAACTGGCCAGACACTGCTTTAAGTTGCTCCACTCTGCAGCCCATAATAGACCAGAGGGAGTTTGAACTAGTACTATAATTATTTACTTCTAACTGGCTGTTATATAAAAATTAGAGAGTTTGTTTAGCCTGCTTTACTTGAGATTTGCCTTTATGGCAGGGGTCATGTTAGGTCTGGGTCTTTCAGTAAGTGGACCAATGGGACTCAGGGGACCTCAAAATATCCTTGGCCCAAGTGCCTCGTGGGAAGGAAAACTGTAGTTTTTGTAGTTTTTAGGTTGGTGCCTAAACTGAACTGAAGGAGGCATCCAAACTGTGACTAATAGCTCCCCCAGCCAACCAGCACTCTGAAAACCAAAAGAAAAGTGCTGAACTGTTAGATACAGTGGTACAGTTGGGGTTAGAGATTGAAGAGTGAGCAGCTCAAGCTCTCGAGAAGCTGCTCCCATTAGGAGCTTAGGGGAACCGGCGAGAAGAGGCTTGACTTCCCTCTCTACCACTGTTCTGCTGCATTGGCCTGCCTGATTGTAGTGATCAGACTAATCCGAACTGTAACTGAAACTTCAGCAGAAGTCCCAGAGATGTTTAAAAGCATTGCTTGAGATTTGGACCAAAGTTAGGCTCCTGTGAAGCGATCGGCCCAGATGTGGGGAAGAGACTAATACTGGATAGAGAGGTTTGCTCAATAAATTGATTGCAATAGCAACTGGACTGTATCTGATTTATTTGAAGAAGTTAATGCTGTTCTTGCTAAGCATGCTAAATGTCCTTCATGGGTCGATGCCTGCCTGCCTGCCCATGACCAGACAGTTATGCCAGCTGGATGCTTCACCAGCAAAACAAACTGAACTTTGCCAAAGTGCTTATCATGCCTGGGCCATTGCCAACCCAGCCCAGACTGACTGTATTGCACCAGAGACTGTCCTTGGTGAGAGATTGGTTTTGGGGATCCAGCCTCTGTGCAGAGACAATTTGCAGGTTGCAGACAGCTGGAGGCAAAGGCCATGAAGAAAAGGTGTGTTGTATCAGCCATGTTTCCCCATGTTTATTGGTGATCAACACAAGGTCTCCATATCACCAGCGACATCACAGCTAACTGGTAGCATGAGTAAATCCAGGGTAGCTCTCTGCAACAAGCCACTTAATTATCTGTGGTAGCACCTGATTGCTTTAGTACTTATCTGGGTCACAAAAGACTGGGACAACCAGCTAGGATTACAAATAATCAGATCTTTGTTGTGCATGTTAACTGACCTTTCTTTCCATCAAGGGCCCCAACAGCAGCTGCAATGCCTACTACCCCTTGGAAATGCCTCTGGCTAGTCTGTATTCCATCCTGGATACCCAGTGTTGTAGAACTAATTATTTGGGACTAAAAGTGCATGCCAAGAACCTGAATTGAATCAGTATAGTAATCATTTAACTTAATTCACACCCCTATCTTGTTCACGGCCCCTGAATAAATCTGATTGTTATTTCACATTTAACCTGGCTTCTGTGCATATTATTAGTTGGGTTACAATACTGAAAGTGTGTATTTGCTTTGCTAACCTTGATTTTACAGGGGGTTCCAGGGACATTGCTGAAGGCCAGACCCTGAGAGTAAGTGTGAAGGGTGTGTGCATATTATTTTTTTTTGTAATATCTATTTACTCCACCACTGCGTCTCAAGTTGCCTCTCCTTCTGGCCAAGTGCTGAGCTCATCTCCCAGGGAACCCCCATCACCAATCCCCATCTCATATCGCAGCTGGTCCCAGGGTAACCAGACATATCCTTTTGTTGGAAGGTTCTCTCCTTCCAGAGAGAAAGTGCCTTATAGCTTACCTTCTTGGCCCTGGGTAGGCTGAGGTCAGTCCCGGCTGTCCTGGGGCTCCGTGGCAGTGAGGGTCTGGGCAGCCATCATCCGGTCATCTGAGATGCCATTTTCTTCTCTTTTTCCTGGCCCCGATTGTAGCTCCTCTCTGTAGTACTCCCAGTCTCCACCAGAGGCCGCTACAGAGCAAGGCAAACTCCCCAATCCACCCCAGAAAAGGAGAGAAGTCCTCTGGATACTCAATCATCTCCTTCCCCTGTCGACCCCGGGTGCCCCAAGTCCGTTCTCGTACCCAGGTCACCAGCGTGGTGTGAGGTGTGGCATCCAGCGCCTCAACCCTCAGCGTCACTGGGCCGGCTGTGTGTGTATATTATTAATGCCACTGACTGACTGTGTGTTAACTGCTGTTAAAGGTACAAAGCCACTAGGAGGGTTGGTGGGTGGTTATAGGTTCCCAGAGGGATATAACAGGTTAGACAGATATCCCCACCATTGTTACTCTGGGTGGAGGCACCTTAATACCGAATACAGGCCCCATCAACCTGTGGTCAGAAGTACAGACAAGGGTAATAACCTAAGGGATAGTGCCTCCTAGGGTTGCTTCTTGGAGGCATTGCTGGGATTAGCACCTCCTAGTTGTCAAAATACAACATTTCAGTCAGTTGTAAATTTAGTTCCAAAATTGAAATTGAGAGTCTTGTTACAGCTAAGTTGAATATTTCCCCCAACAAACTGGTCATGCGCTGCATGATGGGGTGGAGCAAGGCAGAGGGGATTGATACTAACCATGCTTTACTGTTGCTGGATATTCCCATGGGACCACTAATGCTATTATAGAGGAAAATGTTGGGAAGATTAAGTGTTTGAGGAAAGTTTTAGTGTAAGGGCAGGACGCTGACCTGTTTGAACAGATCATAATGGCCTTCATTTCATGTAGTGTTCCTATAGACCCAGAAAACGTACCCCCTGTCATTATACCTGAGGGATCCCAAATGGGGTGAAGGGTTATGCATGTGCATAGTGGGCCATCTTGTCCTGGGGGGCTTCCCAAAGTGAAAAGATTTGGGGAAAAATTGCTAAAGCTATTAGATGCTGAGGACAGACTGTTTAGAAGTTGCAAAGGGGCCCTGAAGGATTCTGGGGGATTATTCCCATACACTCTCCTCCAGCCCCTCCACCCATTGCAGTGACCCCTATAGGGGTACCCTCTGTACACCAGGATTCTTATCGCAGGTTCAGACTGTTTTCAGGTGCCATCCCTGTCCCCATGGGGATCACGATTTGGAAACCTGGATGGACTATGCCACCCCACTAATCCAAGAGGGGCAATGCTCTGAGGGGGAAAAATGTGAGAGACTTATGGAAAGTTTAAGGGGCCATGCACTTGAAGCCATCCATTTTCTCTGGTCCACCAACCCAGAGGCCTTTGGTAGTATTGAATCAGTAGAGGATTTGATGTGGAAGTCTAAGTCCACCAAGCAGTGGAAGAATGAGTAATAGTCTGCTTTTGTGACTTGTAGAGCAGGCATTGCAGAGGGTGCACCGAAAGGGGGGCATCCCAGTTAGTAAGCTAAATCGAATGAGGTTAGAACACATCATTAAGTCTGCTTGCTATTCAAGTGTGCTTATGTTGAAGATAAAACTTCAGGACCGAAGAAATAACCCCATGAATACTGTTGGCTAATGAAGGAAAATACGGAAGCTGAGAAAGAAGATTATAATTGAGACCCATATGCTGGTGTTGCACAATCTGTGTCTACCTCGGACAGACTCAGTGAGAAAAGGCCACCTTAGAATCACAGCAAATCAGTGAACTGGTAAAGGAACTCAAAGAACTGAAGGCCAGCAGCCAAGCTGCAGCAGACCTTGTTAAAACTAATGATCTCCTGCCTCTCCAATACTGAGACCACTTGCGAGACTCAACCTCCTAGTAAGTGCCCTTGCTGTTGAATCCTGATCTGACAGTAGCACAGCAGAAGAGATGGGGAAGTTGCCAGCTATGGTGCAAGACCTTATTTATGCCACATGACCATCTTCCCCCTGGAGGTGCTATGGGGGAGTGGAGCCTGAATCTAAACCAAAGGAAGAGTATCGACCCTCACCTCCTGACCACTATATGACCCATGAGATCTTGATCCATCCTGCTGAACACAGAACTAAAGTGTTTTGTTATTGGTGTGGAGATGATGGGTACAGTTAACGATCTTGCAATGCTCCTGAAGACCTATGGCAAGTCATTGCCAAATTGCTCAACCAGGTCTGGCAAAGTGACATAAAGCTGTAGCATGGGTCATCACACAAATTCTTTTCATCTAAGACTGCAGTAAAAAAAACCTGCTAAACATGTTGCTCCAAACTGGTCAGAGATAATGTGTCCTTCTGTGGAGACTACGGTATACATTAATGGCATTCCGATCCGAGCCATATTAGACAGTGCATCTCAGGTTACTATCGTGTTTAAAGACTGGTACGACCAGCACCTGTCTGATCTCCCACTTCAACCCCTCAAAGGACTTCATGTTTGGGGTTTAATCGACAAAGCTTACCCGTACCTTAGTTATGTACAACTGTGGCTATCTTTCCCTACTACTGTTGTTGGCATGGATGGTTCAGTAGAGACATTGGCTTTAGTATGCCCACTGACCAGAATGTATGATGGCATTCCTTTGCTAATCTGTACTGATGCCCACATGTTCAGTAGATTAGCCCAGCTGTGCCAGAAGAAGCAAACAAGGAGGACTTGAATGAGCCTTACACATCCCTGCCATGGTGCAGAGTGTATGATCTACAGATTCAGGCTAAGGAGGTTGACAAGGATGAGCCAGTGGTATGTGTTTGGAAAAAAGACCCAGCACCTCTTATATTGCCACCCAGTGCTCAGTGTACCATTAGTGATGAAGTGCAAATAAAAAAAAATGGCACTAACCAGATCCTCATGTTGGACACCCTGGAGGAAGGAAAACTACCAGATGGGTTCCTAGTTAAATCTAGCATCCTGCCTGCACTTGCTTATGCTTATGCCTATGCCCAGTGAGTGGTGGTATAAATTCAAAATGTGTCTGACCAGGATATTAGAGTAAATCGAGGTTGCACTCTGTATATTTTACAGATACTGCTGTGCCACCTAGCAAGTGCTGTACTGAAGAGGATGATAAAGTAACTCCTGACTTGTTCAATTTTGGAGAGTCCGCCATTCCTGAAGAGTGGAAGGATAAAGTTAGTAAAAAGCTGGCTCAGTGAAGCAGAGTGTTTTCATTGAAAGAGTGGGATGTCGGATGCATCACTGGTGCAGAACACCATATGAGGCTCCATGATGAGAGGCCATTTCACAAAAGGTCACACCGGTGGCACAAGCGGACATTGATGATATTCAACGCCACCTCCAAGAGATATTAGCAGCTGGAATTATGCAGGAATCATGTAGCCCTTATGCATCCCCCATTGTGGTAGTCCAAAAGAAGAATGGCTCAGTGAGGATGTATGTGGACTACCAGACCATTAACCGAAGAACCATACCAGACCAATATACAGTGTCTTGCATCCAGGATGTCCTCAATTGCCTTATTGGGAGCCAGTGGTTTTCTGTCCTAGACCTCAGGAGTGAGTATTACCAAATTCTGATGGCACCGGAAGATAAAGAGAAAACTGCATTCATCTGTCCTTTGTTTTTTTCACTAATTCTTACGCATGCCCTAGGGCATCTCTGGAGCACCAGCCTCCTTCCAAAGGGTAATGGAGTGAGCTGTAGGAGACATGAACTTACTTGAATGCTTAGTTTATCTGAATGGTGTCATTGTGTTTGGCAAGACACTTGCAGAGCATGAGACTCACTTGTTTAAGGTCCTGGACTGGTTAGAAGAATTAAAATTAAAATTGTTTATCAACAAACGCCAGTTTTTCCAACAATCTGTAAACTATGTGGGCCACATCGTATCAGCTGAAGGCATTCAAATTGACCCGAGCAAAGTGAAAGCACTAACTAGTTGGCCACAGCCTAGCAATCTTAAAGAACTGCAAAGATTCCTGGGTTTCTGTGGCTATTATCACCATTTTGTAAAAGATTACACCAAAGTCATTCGCCCTCTACTTAATCTGACTCAAGGGTACCACCTACATATCAGAAATATAAAAAGAGTGCTGTAAAGGAAGGCGGCAAGTCCTATTTTAAGACTAATGAATCATTTGGGGCCTGGTGGACCAGTGAAATGTGATGCAGCTTTTTATGACATTATTCATCAGCTTACACATGCCCCAGTACTTGCTTATGCAGATCCAGCTAAGCTGTTTCTGCTTAAAGTTGGACCAGCATAACATTCTGTGGTGATTTGCATATGCAGCCCATGATGCTTTGCATTGTGGGGGCATGTGTGATTTTGTATAAGCTGTATGTGTTGCATACAGATGCCAGTATAAATGAACTTGGAGTCATGCCTTACCATGAGTATGAGGAGGGATTATGCCCAGCGGTGCTTGCCAGCAGAAGTCTGACGCCCTCTGAGAAAAATTACCCGGTACACAAACTTGAATTTCTCACATTGAAGTGGGCAATAGTAGATCAATTTCACAAATACCTTTACGGTACAAAAATTCTGGTAAAAACTGACAATAATCCCCCTCACACATGTCCAAACCTCAGACAAGTTAGATGCCACTGGGCATCATTGGTTATTGGCACTTTCAATGTATGGTTATTCAGTGGAGTACCGTCTAGGTCTAAATCACATCGACGCTGATGCCTTATCCAGGAGGCCTGTATCAGACTCTCAGTGGGGGAGGATGTCTGAACAATCTGTTAAGGCCCTATGCCACAAGTTTGACAAAGATGAACACCCGTCCTTTGAAACCTTAGATTGCCTGGTTGATTGCCTGTGTCCACCTGATACCAGTGTTCCTGTAGCCTATTGCAATTTTGCAACATTAGATCTAAATACTCTGCCTCAGCTTACTCCAGCTGATATCCAGAGGGAACAGTACAATGACCCAATGATTAAGCTTGTGTTGGATGCCATAAATACCAGAAAAAGTGTTTCCAAACTTCACTCACTCACTAAAGAACTGCTTTGCTATTCTGAGAGGGGCCTAACTTCAAGCTGCACAACAAGCTATTTTACCAAGAGACCATGCATGGACAAAGCCAAGTTATCAAACACCAGCTAGTGCTGCCTTCTGTGTTTAAAAGTGTGGTTTTACATGCTCTCCATGATCAAATGGGACATTTTGGGTTACAACAGAACTTCAGATTCAGTCCATGCCCATTTCTATTGGCCCAAGATGGTTGCTGACATTGATGCCCATATCAAAGCATGTAGCTGTTGCCTTCAAAGGAAATCTCAGCCCCAGAGAACAGCGCCTTTAGTTAATCTCTCCACCAGTGCACCCTTGGAGCTTGTATGTATTGACTTCTTGTGCATGGAGCCTGATGATAAAAACATTGGCAATGTGCTGGTTGTGACTGACCCTTTTACTTATTATGCGCAGACCTACCCAACAAAGGATGAGAAAGCAGCCACTGTAACCAAAGTGCTTGTGGAGAAATTCTTCATTCACTACAGTGCCCTACAGCAAATCCATTCTGACCAGGGGAGAGACTTTGAAATCCGTCTAATTAAGGGAATGCTCTCACTTGGGGGAGGGGGGGTAAGAAAATCAAGAACCACCCACTGTCACCCTCAAGGAGATCCACAGCCTGAAAGATTTATTGGAACATTATTGGGCATGCTGGGCACCCTTCATCCCACAGATAAGCCAAGGTGGAGTCAGCAAATAAGTACTTTGGTTCATGCATATAACTGTACTCAAACTGATGCAACTGTTTTTCCCCCATACCAGCTGATGTTTAGTCGAGAAGCAAGGTTACCTGTTGACATTTGTTTTGGCATATCAGCCAATGTAGTCCAGTCAGAAAACTATCTCCAGTATGTACAAAAACTCAAAGCTCAGCTTAATCACGCCTGTCAGCTGGCCCACATGATGGCTGCCAAGAGAAACTTAGCCAATAAAGAAAGACATGAGAAATGTTTTACAGCTCAAGAGTTACAACCTGGAGATCTTGTGTTATTAAGAAACATGAGGGTACATTTGTATAGTCATTTACAGTATATTGATCTACTGAAAGTTAAAATCATTGTATTCACACAATATGATCCAAGTTTTTATGTTTAAAAATGTTACTAGCCCTAACAGTTCAAAAGTTAGATCATGTAACTCTACTATAGCTTTTTTTTTTTCTTTTTTGCCTGGCCCCCCAGAAACTCAGCCAAACTCTGTCCCCTGTACCCACCATGCCCAGGCTTACCCCCATGCAGGGCCGTTGGGTAAGCACCCCTACAATGGACACTGGTTAGGCAAAACCAAGCTTACCCCCTGGGTCACGGCCATAGGAGCGGGGCCCCCCGGTGGACATGGGTAGGCAGTGGTGGTGGCGGTGAAGCCAGTGTCATGTGCGGGGGCCAGTGATTTTCTTGTTGCAAGGATTCTCTGGGGCAGCAATGTGCAATGATGACCAGCGTCTGCCCTGCCACCCTGACACGAGTCCCCAGCTGCAACGGTACCCCCAGCCTTCACCAGAGGTCCGCAATGCACCTTAGACTCAACCCACCGAGAGAAGGAGAGCAGTCCCTGGGATGTTCAGTCCTCCCCCCCATCCGGTCCTCTGACTCCCAAGTCTGTCCTCTAACCTGGGATGTCAGTGCTGAAAGCGGACGACTTGCCGCTGCACCGGTGGGCTGGCTTCTTCAACAGCTTTTAAAAGGGCTAACATGTTTAACTGTAAGAACTGAAAATGTGACATGTTTTAAATGAAAGCTTAATGACAAGTCCATGTAGTTACATTGTACCACACTGACAGACCTTCACTGTATTGGTAAACCAAAAATACATTTTTACCCTATCAAACTGTTAAAAAAATAATGTTACTATTTTGATATGTATTTCTTTCTATTATGCACTAAAAATGTATTGACATTGTGTAACTACAGTATATAGAACTGATGTAAAGATTTAAATTCTTGCCCTAACATTTCAAAGGTTAAGCCATGTTAAAGGTAACTTCTTTATAAGGGGCTAACATTTTAACTGTAAGGGCCAGAACCATAACTTTTTAATGCAAGTTTGGAGTCGGATTAATATGGTTATGCTATCTTGACAAACCTTCACTGATGGTGACTGCTGACAGTACAACCACATTCTTACTGAAAAATGGTTGCGTAATCGTAGGGCATTAAGAGATGTCTGTGTGTGGCACAGCAAATGTGCTGTATGTAACCACATGGCGTGCAGATGCTTTTAACTTCTGTAGATGGGGTTAGACAACACTTACATAATACTAACTACTGCATTAAAAGATTCTCGTGGTTTCCATCAAGAAGACTCTCATTCATTCTCTATTTAAAATTAACAAATTAAGAGCAGTTAACTGCAGCTTCTGTGCACAGCAAACCATCAATTTGTGTGCTGCTGCAGAAAGAAGTCAATGCAGTGTGTATTTACTGCAGCTGTATCCTGCAGCAGAGCAGGTACTTAGGGTCAGCCCAGCAGGGAACAGGGCACTGGGGGGTATTTCATGTTTTTTATTGTACATTTAATTTTTATTTTTCTGACTGTTGGTGATGTAAGCTGTAGATAACCATCTTCTTAATTTTATGCGTGTGAGTGCCAATCTGTCGCTAGACAGTCATTAAACAGTTGGAGAAAGTAAAGTGGGCAAATGCTGTAGTTCTTTGAGACATTACTCAAATTGTGTTTGGTCAGGCTCTCCAATGTCTTTCACTGGGTCTGAGTCACCGGGGTCACTTGGGGACACAGAGTGTGGTCTTGATCTCACTCATTTCCTTCTGATTGCTTACTTCACTTCACTTCACTTCACACCACACACAGCTGACTGTGTTGTTACACTGCGTCTTGCCAGTGCATCATGGTTTTAGTGGCATCTACCCTGTAGTATAGAAACATAAAGAGAAGATTAGGATGAGGTAGGGCCGGCCCGTCGGTGCTGCTGCAAGGTGTCTGCTTGCAGCACTGACATTCTGGGTTTGGAAACAGACTCGGGGGTCAGAAGACCATCTATAATTGAAAAATGAAGCACTTCCTCTGCCTATTCCTTATGAGTAACATAACAACTGCTGACACTGTTACCTGTGCTCTTATGGTGGCAATTGTTTGTCCACCAAACACCACTGTATGACACCATGTCATGCAGCAGCACCATATTACGGGGCCTAGTATTGCTCAGCCATCTTCTATGCATAAAAAAGATGAAACCTTGGTTTGTGACAAGTGACAACACTTTACTACACAGAGCTGTACATCGAGTGCAGATACCTTTTGTGGCCCTTCATGCAGCACCATACATACAAAGTGGTTACTTTGCCATGGGAAGACCACTTGAAGTAACAATTCACCCACAATTCATATTCAAATGGTGTCTAGCTGAGGTAGTGAGAGCAGGGTCTGCGACAGTCGTTACACTTCCTTGAGGTAGAATCCTCTTGGTGTGTGGAATGGAGGGAGGATTACACTTGTGCTGAGGAGGTAGAAAGGAGGTGATATTGACATTTTTGGCAGAACTTGGGGAGTACAGTGGGACTGGGTGCAGCTGAGTGGGTTTGGGAAAAGCTGGATTTTTAATTACCTATGCTTGGCCTGGGTGGAAGAGGGTGGGATTAGGTGTGGCTCAGTGGGTGGGGGAAGTAAGCATTACTAATGATACTGGTCAGAGCTGAGGAGAAGAAGGTGGATAGGGTTCTATCAGATCTGTTCAGTGTATATAAACTTTGAGTTAGTAGAATAGTCTAAAAATATAAGTTGATTTCAAATATTAAAACATATTATGAGAACATACATTATTCCTGAAACAAAATATCTCTCTTCCATTCTAATGTCTTAAAAGCATAAGGACCTTTGGTTAAGTCATTATTTTCAAAAAAAGTTTTCAAAATATAAAGCATCCAAACATAATTTTCTCCATTCTTTCAATGGAAAGATGTTGCCACATTTGTTTCTTTCCAGTATTTTAGAATGATATGCTTTGTAGCCATCACCACAGTGGCTATCGATGCTTGTTCTTTTTTAGGGAAAATTCTACCTTCTAATTCAAATATTAAAAATAACACAGTGTTATAAAAGAGAGATATTTCCTTTCCCACTATCTTCATTAATAATTCAAAAGTTTGTTTCCATTTGTACCTTTTACAGTACTACAACAAAAACTTCTTTTCTCCTCATGTTTGCCAGGAGCTTTTTACCAAATTAGTGCCCTCAGCCTTCGACTGTGCTGAGGTGGTCTATGGCACAACCTCCTCTTCTCTTGCCATATTGGACAGCCTCTGTAATGCCTTGTGTCACTTTGCCACAAACTACCTCCTCAACTCACTACTGCTCCCTCTTCTCCTCCTTGTCCATCCTCCTAAACGTTCACATCATCACTCCCACCTTGTCTCCTTTATCTCCAGATAGTGGTTTGGGTTCCTGCCCTCATATATCTTCACTCCTGTCTCTCATTCCCTCTGCCTTATACACCCTCCACTCCAGGGATCCTTGCTGCTTCTCCCTTCCCCACCCCCACCCTCACTTTTCTGCTGGTCAGTCAGCCTTCTCCTATCATCTTCCATCTCTCCCTCCTTAACTTACTCTGGAACCCGCTCTCCTCCTCCTCTTTTCTGTCTCTCCCCCATCCCTTGGCTCCCACAGGCACCAGCTAAAACTCTTCTCTGCCCCATCTGTTCCTGTCAGCCCTCTGTGCACTGCCATCGTTCATTCTGCTCCACTCATACTCTTTGCACATCACTGTACCTTTCTTGCTACTGTATGTTTACTTTTTATTTGCACTTGTACCATATTAAATTGTACTCTGAGTACACTTTACTGTGTACCAAACATTGATACTGTGTGGGTTTTTTTGTATTTTCCCATTCCTTTCCACTAGGTCGCACATGGAAACAAGCTTTGGCTCAGTTTGCCTTTCCCGGTTACCAATTTTCAAATAAATAAACATATCAGTCACTCAGTCAATCAAGCAGTCAGTAATTCAATTAATGTATAGTGGCAGAAGGTATGTAAGAAATCTGCATCCATATAATCACAATGCCAATATTTTGTTGAATCTAATATTTACATTTTAATTAACCTAAAAGGAGTATGATAAAATTTGTTTAGTAGTTTATATTGTATTGATTTATTTCTACAACTTTTACACATGCTTATCGATGTTATACTTTTTTACCCATTGTACGTTATTCATATTTTCTTCAAACCCACATTCCCATTTGGAGTTCAGTTTTATTGCAGCTGCTCTTATTGGCTGACGTCATGTTCTTTACTATCCAATGGAATAGACCTTTTTAATTTTGTTCAAATATTTTATTAAGTTCTTTTTCAAATATGCCTAAATTTACAGGTAGTGCTCTTTTCAACCAGTCATATTTTTGGGGAGAATAAGTGTAGTCTGTGAAATGCTTCCATTTTAACATGCCTTAATTGTACCATTATTTGAATTAGAAAGGCTTATTATTACAAAAAGTGAATTATTCAATATATTGTTATAAAATGTTATTTACTAAGTATATTTCTACTTTTTCTATTACTCAATTGCTACTGTGACTATATTCTGAATTATGTCATTATTTATTTATTTTTTGGGGAGGGGCAAAATCGTATTGAATGAATGGAATTATTGTCCCAGTTAGATGATCTGCTATAGCATTTTCATGTTTAGTATTTATATCCTTATTTTTCCATAGGCTCATTTAACTATCTTATTAATAATGTAGGCCATGTGATTTTATATATATATATATATATATATTCATTCATGGCAAAAAAACTCAGTTTAATGCATCAGTTAGAGTTGTTCCACAGTGACAAAAGTGAAGAAATGATGTTAGGTTTGAAAAAACCTTGCACCCCCACCCCCCCCAACCAGCATCAGGGTGTACATTGGGGTCATCTGTGCTAACTCTCACCCCATCCCATGTGTAAACAAGCTGAGGTGGTGAAGTATAGGAGAATGGGGTGAGAGTTAGGACCAATGACCCCAATGCACACCCCGATGCTGATGGGGGGCGGGAGGATGGTGCAAGGGGGGGGTTCAACCCTAACACCGAATTTCCTTGCTTTTGTCACTGTGGAACAACCCTAACTGATGCATTAAACTGAGTTTTTTGCCTCTAACATATATATATAGGATATGCAATGGGGCTATTGGAAATATCACTGATATTTTCCCCCCCGAGTGTAGTTTGAACTTATGACCTCATAAGTAACGGAGCCACAAATGAGGTTACAAGGTCAAACTGCACGAGGGGAAATATCAGGAATATTTTTTGCACCCTATTGCTTATTCGATTTATGCAATGGTGTTTTTTTTTTGTTTGTTGGTTTGTTTTCTTTTTAAATATGTGTTTAAATATTTTTATCTCCAGTGTTTCGTTTTCATGAGAGGGGGTAGTGGTAGTATATAGGGATGCTAGTGTGGCTGCTATGGTCCCTATGTGGTTGTGTTGGTGAACGCGGCATTTTATTGGCCATGTTTTCTTGTGGGCAGGATGAATCTTTTTTTAAACATGGTGGTGGTTGTGCTCGGTTAGTGAGGGAGCCGTTCAGTATTTTTGTTTTACTTATGTTAGCTCCTTGCTTAGCATTGTTTAATTTGCAAAAACATTCTGTATCTGATTGATCCTGCTTTTCGTATAATGGAAGCATGTTTATGCACAGAAGGAAGTTGCTGCCGGCTATCAGAGTAAGTGCGAGGTCCTTGCTTAGTGTTGTTTAATTTGAAAAACATTCTGAATCTGGTTGATCCTGCTTTTTGTACAATGGAAGCATGTTTATGCAGAGAAGGAAGTTGCTGTCGGCTATGATAGTAAGTGCGAGCAGTTTGGAGGTAGCCAGTCCAAGTCAGGGTACTGCAAGACGGGGCTGGGAAAGGAAAGAGATATTCAGTGAATTGTTTAGGAAGGGAAGGGTTTTACACTGTGTAATGTGGTGTTTTTTACAAGTTAAACTGTGAAAAAAAAAAGAAATATATATATATATATATACCTCCCAGTGTGAATGCCGGTTTCACACTGAGGAGGTTCTGAGTCAGAGCAGTGTGTCGTGAGTGAGTGAGTGAGTGAGTGAATTTTGGGTCTGTACGGAGGGTGACTTCTGTAAGAGCTGTATTTGGTGGTGAAAAAGATTTGGGGAGAAATTGAAAGTGTTCTGTGTGCTGCTGGACAGAAGTGAAACTGTTAGTGGGAGCTGGAATGCAAGTGAGCAGGCGAATTCTGATTCTACTGCTCGTGCTGCCAGCTCCCACCAATCAAAACGTTTGTGAGCAGTTGTGGTGAAGTGCAGATAGTGCCTTTTTATTACCTACAGTGAGGATAAATGACCAACAGTGAGGATAAATGTGATAGTCTCACTGTAGTTCTGACCCCGCCAAAATACTGTTGTTATTTGCCACTTTTTACCTTTACCCCATTGCATAAATATACATATATACATAAATATGGGATATATGATGGGCAGGAGTGTGATATGGGAAATATTCTCATTCCTGCAGAGTGAACTCTGTATTCTCACAAGTGAGAATGCACAGCTCACTCTGCAGGAAGGAGAATATTTCCCATAACACACAATCTATCCCCTATTTATACAATGGGTAGGAGCTTAAACAGTGTTGTTATGCTGTGTCTTGTTTCTTTGGTAACCAAGTGAGTTTTTAGGAGTGACCTGGGAACATGAGGCAGTTAAGTGATTTGTTCAGAGTCACACAGTATGCAAGTGGAGGTTGTGAAAAATCAAACCCAGGTCTGGCTTGCTGAATGTGGCAAGCTTTTTCTGAACTCATTATTCTAACCTCTAGTCTATACTGATAACATTGTTTGTGTGTGATCTGAGGGTGTGGGAGAGTTTCCCGAAAGGGCTGAGATTGTTAGAAACACAATGGGAAACAGGTGATTGTGTTTTGCAATGTTAATTGAGTTAGTTGCAGTGTGCACTGAGAAAGAGACGTTGCTTTGTAAAGGAGTTTCCTTTAGAATTCAGGTTGTTTTGAAGCTGAGATTAACACAGTAATGGACTAGGAGTGTTAGAAACTATGGAACACAGGTAAGTGTGTTTGGCAATGCTAACTGAGTATATTGCAGGCTTCAGTGAGAAACAGAAACTGATTCCTGAAGCACTTTCATTTAGAATGCTAGGTTTAGTGAGTGAGTGAGTGAATGAGTGAGTGGTGACATCAGCAGAGTATGGATAAATGGAATATAACTCACTCCACTAATGTCATCAGCATTTATTTCACTGCCGTGAGAATATCTCCATTTATTCCACTGGAATAGCTCTCACCCCCATTGTATAAATATACATTGCAAAAAATTCATTAATGCATCAATTAGGGTTGTCATTACAGTGACAAAAGTTTGGAAATTCGAAGTTAGGGTAGGCAATCCTACCCCTCCCACCTCCAAACCCACTCTCTACACACCAACAAGCATCGGGGTGTGGCTTGGGGTTGTTGGCCCCAACTCTGTACCCCATTCCAGTTGTAAGGAAGCTGAGTTGTACAGTAGAGGACAATGGAGTGAGAGTTAGGCCCGATGACCCCAAGGCAGTAAAAAATTTATATTTTTTCATCAAACCTTCCAATGGCTCTTCCCTGACCTAATTTCCATATACCCTGAAAATTCCGGACCATATAGGCAAACCATTCAGGCTGTAGAGATGAGCAAAGAATTCCCAAAAGTTGAGGATTTTTCACACATTTGATGCTCAGCAGCTCCACAACCGCAAATCTAACCAAAATGAAAATTTCCAGATCTAGAAACCTATCATACGACAACATGCATTTTTAATTTTAGGTGAATTAGAGGAACGGTTTCAAAGTTATTAAAGTGCAAAATTTGGGGTTTGGCATTGAAGTGGCCATGCAACCCTAACGATACCTGCCTTACTAGACAGGTATAATCGGGTGGTAGTGCCCCTATTATACCTGTCCAGTACAGCCTGAGCCCTCTGCCTGGGTCTGCTACCCCTGTGGTGTGGCTTCCCTGCAAGCTGCCTGCCTGCCTCCACACCTCAAGCCAACCCTCAGCCTGAGCCTCCTGCCCAGGCGCACTGCCCCTGTGGTGCAGCTTCCCTGCAAGTTACCATCAGCCTTGCCTCCATGCTGCCATCCATCCCTCAGTCTGAACCCCCTGCATGGGTGCACTGACCCTGTGGTGCAGCTTCCCTGTAAGTTGCCGCCTGTCTGGCCTTCACACCGCAAGCCATACCTCAACCTAAGCTGCTTGCCCAGGTGCACTGCCCCTGTGGTGCAGCTTCTCTGCAAGCCACCACTCACTTTGCCTATACACCGCAAGCCAACCCTCAGCCTGAGACCCTTGCTCGGGTGCACTGCCTCTGCAGTGTGTCTTCCCTGCAAGCTGCCACCCACCTCATCTCCACGGCACAAGCCAACTTTCAGGTACAACCCAAGCCCAGGGACACATTTTCAAACTTTGGCACTCTCCAGCTACAGCTTCTTGATTGGCCTCTGATTTTGAATGCTCTTCCTGGCTCCTGATGGTGAATGGTTCTTCAACTAACCCTGTTTTGCACCTGTTTCTCCTACTAGCTTCTAGGCTCAAATTTTCTGACCTGGATGAAACTGTTGAATTTATAAATGTTAAACAACAGCGTATATAAACGGCTGTTTTAACTGACTACTGCAGATAGAATTTATTAGTTGCAGCTCAGACCATTTTTTATTTAATTAATTCTGCTGAGCAAGCCTTGTGTAGTTAACTTTCTTTTGTGTTTTAATATTTTTTGCAGCATTTTAAAATATCTGTTAGTCTTGTTAGTGCTACCTAAAATCATGCATTTTTAATTGCTGTTCAAACTGCCTGCTTGTGCTACTTATTTCTGTTCATTGCCCCCTTCACTGCTGCTAGTAACCTCTCTCTCTTCAACTCCATCCTCCAGCACCCCCACCCCTGAGCTTGGCATCGAACTGCCCTGCCCCCCCAGCTCTTCTGAATCTCCTGTTCTAGCCTTGCTTCCTGCCCCTCGATTAAGCTAATCCTCTCAATGGAAGGTTTCGCACATCACTGTGCTCTCACTCTATACCTCCACCCCCTAAACTTTCTCTATCTACCTAGCACTTTTGTCTCTCCTCTTTTAGAGCCTGAGCCTGCTCGAGTACGCTGCCTCTGCGGTGTGGCTTCCCTGCATGCCACCGCCCACCTCACCTCCATGCTGCAAGCCAACCCTCAGGTATGACCCAAGCCCAGGGACCCATTTCAAACTTTGGCACTGTCTAGCTACAGCTTCCTAATTGGCCTCTGACCGTGAATGCGCCTCCTGGTTCCTGATCAAGCCGAAATGCAATTTTTCTTGGCCAAAAGGTTCTTCAACTAATCCTGTTTTCCAACTGTTTCTCCAACTAGCTTCTAGACTCAAATCTCTCTCTCCCCCCCCCGCACTGTTTAAATCCACTCTGACTCATCCCTGCAAGTGCAGCCTGTCCACTTGTTATGCCGCTGTTCCTCTCCCCTGGCTCCACTCTTTATCTCTTGCCCTGCAACTCCTCACACTGAGACTGTCCACATACATTTTCCAGGAGCATAATCTCCTCTTTACTGTTTATTCACTGTAGTGCCACCGTGCAGTACCCTTTCTCCCATTCACCTAATCTTGTGGTGCTCCTCTTCTCCTGACCATGTCGGCCCCCCTCTCCACACTTACCACCCTCCTATTTCTCCTATTTACGCACCTCCCCACACACCCCACAACCCCATCTCTTGCCCCCTTCCTATGCAGCTGCCCCTGCCAATTCTCATCTCTCCTGCTCATGTTCCTCATGCCACACAATCAGCCCCCACGCTCCCGTCTCCCCATGATCTGACCCCTCCCTCCCACCCCACACCATTCCCTAGTCCCAGAGTCCTACCCATCCCTTCCATTCCCTTCTTTCCCATCATTCACCCCTCCCACCTCCTAAACCTTGAGGCTCTCTACCACTGCCTAAACCTCTCTGCCCCACCCTCCACACGCAGTCCAAACAGATTGAAAAACCACCCACTCCTCCCCCTCTCCTTCCACCTCCTCCTCCTCCTCCTCCTTCTCACAGGTGACATTGAACCCAACCCCAGCCCCTCATGCTCCAACCCCTGCCAACTCGACCACTACTTTTCTGGCATAGCTCCTGCCTCATGCCACCTTCTGCCTATCCAAAGGTCTCAGCATTTTTCATCTAAATGCCAGGAGCCTCCTCCCCAAAATTGATACCATCAGTGTATGGTTTACCCAATATCACCTTGATATACCCTGTATCTTCGAAACCTGGCTATCTGCCAAAATTCCTTTGACTTTAACCTCTTAGAAACATAGAAGCATAGAAGTTGATGACAGAAGCAGACTGCTTGGTCCATCCAGTCTGCCCATTTATTTTAGACCTATTTTGACAATCTAGTTGCCCTTTGTAGTCAGAGGTCCCTTGTATCTCTCCCATTCATTCTTGAATCCCCCAACAGTGTTGACCCCCACAATCTCTTGGGGCAGGCTGTTCCAAATATCCACCGCTCTTTCTGTGATGAAAAACTTCCTGGTGTTGGCATAGAACCTCTCTCCTTGCAATCTGAGGTCATGTCCATTGGTCCTGGAGCTCTTCTTGAAGTGAAAAAGTTCCTTTGCCTGTACCTTGTTAATGCCTTTTATGTACTTGAATGTTTCAATCATGTCCCCTCTCTCTTTCTCTCTCACTCTCTTCTCTGCTCCAGGAAGTACATATTCAGTTCCCTAAGTCTTTCCTCATAGGACATGTACTGCAGACCCTGAATCATTTTTGTCACCTTTATCTGTACTATTTTCACCTGGTCAATGTCCTTCCTGAGGTGAGGCCTCCAGAACTGGACTCCATATACCAGGTGAGGCCTGACCAGCAATCTATACAGTGGTAGTACCACCTCTCCTTCTGCTCGTGATTCCCCTTCAATGCAGCCCAGCATTTTGTTGGCCTTCAATGTTGCCTTCTCACACTGCTTACTAACCTTCAAATCATCTGAGATTATGATTCCCAGATCTCGTACCTGGTTTGAGGGTGCCAGTCT
The DNA here is from genome assembly GCA_016271365.2 of Neoceratodus forsteri. Classification (NCBI taxonomy): domain Eukaryota; kingdom Metazoa; phylum Chordata; order Ceratodontiformes; family Ceratodontidae; genus Neoceratodus; species Neoceratodus forsteri. The sequence goes on along the minus strand of JADMNL010000035.1, from coordinate 20,996,657 downwards.
TTTGCCTCCTAGGCAATACTCCTTTCTTGGATTTTTCTTCCCTATATGAACATACGGACATACAAAAGTTGCCAGCAGCAAAAGGCCATCCTGGTCTGTCTAGGCTGCTTATATTGCAGCTAGCTCCCTATTCAGTAGCTGCACCACCCCCTCCCTTCCCTCCCTTTACCCTCCCCTTTGCCCTGCCCCACCCATTTTTGAAGCAATCCACTGTGTTGCATGCCACCACCTCAGCCGGTAGTGCATTCCACTTTGCCACCCCCCTATGTGCATGACCTTGCACTTGTTAGTTTTAAATCTCAGCTGCCACACTCCAGACCATTCTTCTAGTTTCTTGAGATCAGCTTCCATCTTTCTCACTCCTTCAGGGGTGTCCACCCTGTTACATATCTTGGTGTCATCTGTGAACAGACACACCTTCCCTTCCAGTCCATCAGTGATGCTTTCAGCGATGTCTGCAATAAAAACATAGAAGAGCAGAGGCCCCAGCACTGAGCTGTGGGGCTCCCCGCTGATCACACTGCCTTCCATCAATTGTGTTCCATTAACCTGTACACTCTGGGTTCTGCCTTGTAACCATTTTTGTACCCATCTGACTACTTCTGGACCAATCCCTATGTGGTCAAGCTTCTATAACAGCCTTCTGTGTGGAATCGAGTCAAAGGCCTCATTAAAGTCTAGGTAGACCACATCTACTGCCCCACCATCATCAACTATTTTTGTAGCGTAGTCAAAAAACTTGAGCAGATTTGTCTGGCATGACCTACCTGCTATGAAACCATGCTGTTTAGGGTCCTGTTGGCCCCTAGTTTTGAGGAATGCTATGATCCTCTGTTTTAATAGTGTCTCCATTAGTTTCCCTACTATAGACGTGAGGCTCACTGGTCTGTAATTACTAGCCTCTTCGCAACTGCCTGATTTGTGAAGTGGAACCACTATTGCCTTTTTCCAGTCTTCGGGTACCACACTGCTCTTCAAGGCTTTCATGAATAGAAGTGCCAGAGGGACTGCTAATTCTGCCCCCAGTTCCTTAAGGATTATGGCGTGCATCTCGTCTGGTCCCATGGCTTTGCCTGCTTTTAGTTTATTTAGCACCTCCCGTTCGGCTTCTATAAAGGGACTCATGTCTACCCCTGGTCCTGGGGTGTTGTGTTTTTTTTAGATCTGTGTCATCCCCTGGGTTCTCTTTGGTAAAAACTGAGCAGAAGCGTATTTTGAGGATTTCAGCTTTCTCTTGATCATGTTTGGTGCATTTCCCTTCTTCAGTAGCAATCTTTACTATCCCCCCTTTCGCCTTTCTACATTCCTTAATGTATCTAAAAATGATTTGTCTTCTCTCTTTGCCCCTTCTGCTATCTTTTCATCTGTTTGGGTGTTTGCCTTTCTAATTCGTTTGTTTGACTCTTTCATTTTTTCCTTGTATGACTCCCAGTCTTTCTCAGTTTTGGTTTCCAGGTGTATGCTGTACACCTTCTTTTTTTCTTTGACTGTGGTAGCCACTTCCTTGGAAAATCATTGAGGATTTCTTTTCCTTTTTGCTTTGCTAACCAATCTGGCACATTGATCTGTGGCAGTCTTTATTGGTCTCTAGAGTCTCCCCCACATAACCTCCACCTCCTCAACCTCTATTGCCATTAACTGGCTACTTATGTTGTTCCTCATTTTTTGAAAGTTAGCCTTTCTGAAATCTAGCACCTTTATCTTTGAGTGGCTGGTGTCCTGTGTTATGTTTACCTTAAAGCTTGCCATGCAATGGTCACTGTTGCCCATATCACATCTCAATTTGATGTCCTTGATCTTTCTAAGTTTGTGAGGACAGGATCGAGAATGGCATCTCCCCTTGTTGGGGTTTTAACAAGTTGGCACAGTCCTGTGCTTTGTAGTGACAATAAAAGAAGTCCCTACTTCTTCTTGTTACTGCCATTAGTGTGCTCCAGTTAATATCTGGTAGGTTAAAGTCCCCCACCAGTATTACTTCACCTTTATCAGACATTTTGTGGAGTTCCTATTTTAGGTCTTTGTCTCTTTTATCTCCTTAATTTGGGGGCCTGTATACAACGCCGATTCTGAAAGGTTTTCCCTTGCCCATGTCTGCTGTTAGCTACGGTCACTCAAAGTCCTAACATTGCCCTTTTACTTCTGTGGCTTTTATTTCTTCCCAAATGTAAATGGCTATGCCCCCTCACCCTCTTTTTTTGCCCTGCCTATCTTTCCTGAACAGATTGTAACTGGGAATGGCTGTATCCCATTTGTGGTTTTCCATTAACCACATTTCTGTTACAGCCACCCAGTCCAACCTTTCTGTTTCCAAGATGGCTGTGAGTTTGGGAAGTTTGTTCATTAGGCTCCTTGTATTTGCCACCATTGCCTTCCAGGAATGTACATCCTCTTTAGTGCAAGGTTGTACCCTCTTCCTGGACTGCTCCAGTTTGCTCTTTCTGGCCAAGTGGTTATGGAGGTTGCTGGTTTGAGCGAATGTTGGCTTTGATTTTTTTTCTGAGGATGTATGCACACATTTGGCATTTTGGGGAGTAATGACCAGTGCACCAATCACAGGGGTGTGAGCTTCATCATACTCCCTTTTATTTAATTTAAACTACCTGTATAGACATTGAATTTTTGTGCAAGTGCTTGCACACCTCCTTTGTTTAGGTGCAATCCGTCATATTAAAAAAAAGCTATTTCCCAAAAGTTGTGCCAGTTCCCTATGTAGAGGTATCCCATATCTTGGCACCAGTCATGCAGCCATGAGTTGAATTCACCTACTTCAATCTGACTTGCTTGGTGCTTTTTCCTTTTTTCCACACTAGAAGCACTTCTGAGAAATCTAATTTGGATGGAAGGGAAGAAAGATTGTTGGCCAGGTCCTCAAAGTGTTTCTTGGCCTCCTGAACTGTGTGGTTTGCCAAGTCATTGGTACCAAGGTGTATTTTTATATGTGTAACATCCCCTGATTCCTACACAATTGTCTTTATGTGGTTAGTGTCCCTATTTGCAGAGGCTTCTGGTAAACACTTTGCCACAATGTCGCTTTTAACATTTTGTGTAAGGTGGTGTTCCACTCCTCGGATCATGGAATCCCCAATTATGAGAATTTTGCTTTTGTTTATATTTGTGTTGTTTTTATTTTGAATTTTAATATTTTCATTGTTATTGCATTTGGTTTTGGTATTGTTGTTGGTTATATTTTGAGTATTAATGTTTTTGTTTTTATCGTAGTTTGTATTGGTTTTAATTGACGTGTTAGCCTTTTTTTGGTGGTTTGATTTCTTTACCTTGTATTTCTTTGTCTGTGGTTGGTAGCAGTGGCAGGAACCTGTTTTTTTTTTTTTTTTTGATGGGCAGGAAATGCTCCTGGTTTTGGCTTCCTTCCTTCCTGGGCCTTCTATGATGCCTCTTTTTCCTTACCACCTGCCAGTCTCTGGGCCCTGCCTCGAGTCCTTTCCCCTGCCTGACATGCTAGTACTGGTGGTGGTGGTGGTGGGGGTTGAGGAGGTGTCCTATGGAGTTCCCTGTTTTGGAGGACGCATATTGTAGTCCAAGCATCCTGTAGTTGGGCTGCAAGATCTGCTATGGTGCAACATGCACGGTATGGTCCTGGTTGTCGTTTGTAGATCCTGTTGTACAGTGCACCCCAGTTTTCGCAACTAACAAGCTACATTTTTTTTTAGTTTTGTTTTAGTTGAGAGATAGTGCTGATTCCAGTTTCTTGGCAGCAAATGTGGGTGAAAAATAAAGCAGAACAGTGAGTTTTTTTTTGGTTTTGTTTCTTGTACCTTATTATCTCCTATCAGATGTTGTGAGAGGTGCTACACCTATAAAACAAGAGCACTCTGTAGACAGTGGGTGGGCATATCTGACTATTCTCTGTATGCTGTAGAAAACAATCAGGTAGCTGAAGAATGGACACGGTCTAGCTTGTACTCCTGTAAGGTAAGAAGGAATCTGGTTACTAGCTCAGCATATACTAAATCTCTCTCTCTCTCTCTCACCTCTGCTACCATTCCCAAAACCTGGAAATCAGCCAAATTCCTACCACTTCATAAGGGTGGTGGTCGCTCATCCCCTGTAAATTGCAGGCCCATCTCTCTTTTCTCCCCTCCCTTGCTTAAGTCCTGGAATCCCTCATTCTTGCAAAGCTCTCTGACTTCCTCTCCTCTAACAACTCTCTATCACCCATGCAATCAGGTTTTTGCAAACAATACTCCACTATCACCTCCCTGTTGTAGGTCACCGACTCCATTCTTACTGGTATGGACCAACGCCAAATCAAGACCGCTGTGTTTATTGATTTGGCTAAAGCTTTTGACTCTGTTTCCCACTCACTCCTTCTACATAAACTTCCTTCTTTCAGCCTTGCAATACCCACAGTTGACTAATTTCACTCTTACCTCCATAATAGACAACAGTCAGTTCAAATAGGTGACGATCTCTCTAGACCTCTCCCTATCCTGTCCAGGGTTCCTCAAAACTTCATCCTTGGCCCCATCCTTTTCTCTTTTTTCACAAATGATCTTCTCTCAGTCTGTCTTTCCTTTAACATTCATATGTACGCAGATGACAGTGTCATTTTTTCCTCTGGTCCATCCCATAACAGTGTCCTCCCAAGCCTCCAATATTACTTTGACAGAGTACAATCTTGGTTCCAATCAAATTAGCTAAAACTCAACACCAAGAACACTGTCATCATGTTTTTTGGCTCCAGACAAAAGCTGGCCTCCCTCCCCACCAGTCTTGTGATCACCACCCTGGATGGCTCACTCCTCGAGAGGGTCTCTGCCTTCAAATATCTGGGTGTCTGGCTGGACAGCCACCTCAATTTCTCCACACACATCGAAGCTATCAGCACTAAACTCCTACCCAAACTTGCAGTCCTCTACCACCACAAAGCCAGCCTTTGTTTCCCCACTAGATGAGAAGTAGTACAAAAGACAATCTTGCCTGTACTAGATTACGCTGATGTTATCCATGGTACTGCCCCTACATCTTCCCTCTCCAAATTAGACACTCATATCATCTCCTTCTGCCACTTTGCCACCGCCTCCCCTCACCCACCACTGTCTCCTTTATTCTCCCCTCTTCCTTACCCCCTGTCTCACAGGAGAATCCACTGCACCTCCCTCAACACAAAGTACTGGCTCGGCTCCCTTCCTCCCTATCTCTTGTCTCACCTAAATCCTGCAGAATCCACATCCTACTCACTTCACCATAGAGACTCATGCACCTACTCCATCCCTTGTCCTCACTCAAATGCAGGTCAGTCTGCCTTTTCATACCACCTCCCTCTCCTCTGCAATAATCTTCCTTCAGACCTTCATCTTGCCTCCTGTCTCTCGTCCCTCTAAAGACTTCACTGACTCCTCCTCCCTCCCCAGTGCCTCCACTGCTCCTAACCCTTGCATCCCCCTTCTGACTGTGGGTCTTTGTCCACCCCATACCCATCATGCCCTCTCATACCCTTCCCACTGTGACTTCAAGTTTCTGTTGGCCTGTGCTGGCTACCCCATGTTTTCCATACTCTGCCCCGGATTCCCCTGGATCCCTCAAAAATGTGACCTCAGTTTGTTTCTGTGTATCCCAGGTATACCTATTAGTTATGTTATGTTATGCATTCCTCTAATGATTGTGCCTTAATGATTGTGCTGCTCCTATGTAATTAATGTGCACAAACCTTATTTAAATTTTGTAGATTCAGTACCTGTAAGTTTCGATAATGTAACTTGTACTGTTACTTCACGTTACACCTGTCTTTCTCTGTATAGAGGGTCGGATTCACAAACGTTTGCCACAAGCTGCCAGGCCCCTACATCTTGGACCCTGTGCCTGATGCAGAAAGGAGCAGGGTCCAGGAGCCTGCATCCTGTGACTTGCTGCATCCATGCATGATAGGGCACAGACCCTATGAATGCTGCAAGCTGCAGGATGGGGTAGGCAGCAGATGCACCAGCAGAACAGAGCTGTGGTGCCCCCCATGCCTGCCCCAATCCCTGTCAGGCATGGACTCCAGCCCTAATCTCCCTTAATTTGAATAGCCCCCTCATCCACTCCAGGAACCCCTGGTAGTCTATTGGCTCCCCTTCCCCACCCAACTGTGCGCTGCACATTAATATCTTTGCAACCATTCAATGGATTTCCATGAAATTTGGAATAGATGAAGAAGAAGAAGAAGAATCAGCATTTATATAGTGCTTTTCATACACAGTGTATCCCAAAGCACTTTACAAGCAATGCTGGACCGGCAGTGAAGTCACTGGTAGATGGTGTCATGTGGTAAGTCTCTCTATTTGCCAAGTTTTGTGGAGATCGAATTTGCATATATTGTGCAGTTAATCATCAAGCATTTCACTAATGTTTGCCAGTTTTCCCCTGTTTCTTCCCTATCATGCTGCGACCACACCATGTGGTATTTTGACCTGACATTTTCGGGGTAGACAGAGGTTATCCCAAGGTGCAATTCACAGTTGGTTTGGTGAAACATTATTAATCTGTTTTAAAATTCAGGTTCTGAGCATGCGCAGTTCACTCTTTGGGATAGATGCAAGTTTCGAGCAAGAATTCATGGTCGCAAGTGGCTGGTGAACAGGGATTGCAAAAAGGGATTCAGAAATTGAAAGGTAAATCCCTGTCTGCCAGCCACCATTTTGTTTTCTCGCTTGGTGAGGGGAGAAAACAAAATGTTGTAACTTGCCCCAGGGATGTCTTTTGTAAAAACAAAGGCATCCGTTTTGGTTAGGGGGACATCCTCTACCCACCCATGCCTTTGTTTTTTTTTTCCTTTTTGGTCAAAAATGGCATTTTTAAATATTAAAATCCCTTTTCACAATCTCTTTTTGCCAGCTGATCCCTTTTCGCCAGATCAACTGGTGAAGAGGGATTGCGAAAAGGGATTTTTAAAGTAAATGCACCATTTTCCTTCGGGTCTAGTTGACCCCATGAGCCGTGAGTCCCTTGTAAAATGAATTCCCTGGTGTCTAGTGGCCCCCTACCCTCTAATTGTCTTCCCATGTTTTTCGTGTATTTTCCGACACCGGGACACCCACCCCCGGTGCTGGATGACCCCCACCTGAAGCTCATTATTTTTAATATGAGCTTACATCAGAGTGGCCTAATCCCCTTGTTGGCTTTTGCCTCCTCAACCCCCCAGTAGTACTGGACACTGATGAGCCCAACCCCAGAGTTCTATGTGATAATGGTGACTGTGGAATAGCGAATGCATTATGGTAAGTGTACATCACCGAAAATGAATTTTGGTGATGCACACTCATGGCAACTGGAAAGAAGATGCATGAGACCCATTTGTGTATTTTTAATGAGGGGGCCATGCCCCCTGCATCCCCCTATTAAAGGATTCTCAACTCCTTGGGGGTGCATGTCAAAGGGGGGGGTGAAATCCTCTAAAAAAGAAAAAGCCATCTGCCTGCAAAAAAAAAAAAAATGCCAAGCTGTTCCCCAAACCCTGCACCCTGCACCTCCTAACTGAAGATCCTACCCACCAGGCTAGCAGACCAGCTCCCTTCCCTTCCTCTCCCCATGCATATGTGTGCACATAGCTTCATCTCTACCTCGCCCACCTAGGTATCCGGGCACTACCCTGCCAGGTAGCCCTGAACATAGGTGCCATAATCACCGTTTCTGTATGGTGCTGAATTGCAGAAGCCATGTTCACTGAATACCCACCTCCAGTGTCCAAAAATATTTTTTCTGGTGTAAATTTTCCTGAAAAAAAAGAAAGCAGTCCCCAGGCATCTTTTTTTATTGTTCAATGCAGAATCTTGCATCCAACTGCCATTTTTGATGTAGGATTCTGCATCAAACTGCCATTTCGAATGCTGAATCCTGCATCAAACTGCCCCCCAATCCCACTTTTTCACTGACATCAGGGTGCCTGATGTCCATGTTGGCATTTATCACCCCTCCACTACTGAAAAAAAGAAAACAGTCCCAGACATCTTTTTATATTGTTCAGTGCAGAATATTGCATCTAACTGCCATTTTTGATGCAGCATTCTGCATCAAATGGCCATTTTGAATGCTGAATCCTGCATCAAAATGCCCCCCAATCCCAATTTTTCTCTGACATCAGGGTGCCCGATCTACATGTTGGCATTGATCACCGCTCCACTACTGTGGTACAATGGGGAGCCCACCCCCAGTGTGCATAAATAATTAAATTAATAAAAGTTTATTTCTGACACTGGGATGCCCACCTCCGGTGCCCCCCAAAACCCATTGATACTATATTTAAATTGTTGCTTCTTAATCAGCTTTCTGTGTGTTACAGTGGCAAAGGTCTTACTGAAGTCCAGATAGGCCATATACACTACTCTTTCCTGATCCACATCCTTCATAATCTACTCAAAGAAATCTATAAGATTTGTTTGACAAGACCTCCCCATGATGCTATGCTGTTGGTGACCCTCCAGCCCGTTTTCTCCAGGCACTCCATCAGTCTCTCCTTCAGCATATTTCCCATTAATTTCTCCACCAGTGATGTGAGACTGACTGGTCTATAGCTGCTAGCCTCTTCCCTGATGTCACTGTTATGTGGACGGACCACAATGGCCCTCCTCCAGTCTTCTGGAACTATCCCCCATCTCTAAGTAATGTCACTCTGAATAGTGTTGCCTGGGGGCAGACAGCATTGTGATCAGTTTGTTTAGTACTTTTGGGTAGATCTCATCTGGCTACATTGCCTTGTTTCCAATAAGGGCTTCCAATCACCTGCAAATTCTTTCTTCTAAAAATGGACTTGTGTCCACTCCCCCCATGCCTGTAGATGCAGCTTGGCCAATCCCCTCCCCCCTTCTCTGTGAACACCTCTCAGAAGTGCTTGTTTAAAATGTTTGCTTTTTTATGATCTTCTGCACAGTCCCCCCACCCTCTTGAACTTCACTCTCTCTCCCCCCTTGTGTTCCTCTTTTTGCTGACGTACTTTACCTCTTCGGTGATCTACTGTTCTGTTTGAGCCACTGCTGCCCTCTCCCTCCTTCCTGCCTCCATTTGTTTATCCAACAATATCTCCCATGCCTCCTCTGTTTGGATCTCATTGTATTTCCTTAAAGTTGTTTTCTTCTCTCTTACCACCTTAGCCACCTTTCTAGAGAACCACAGTGGTCACTTCCTCCTTTCACTCTTGCCTGTTTCTTTCAAGCAGCTTATCGTTGCTTTAGCTATTCACTCTTCTACCCTTCTCCATTTTGTCTCCACTCCCCCCAGCCATCCCACCATCAAGTTATTTACCGAAACAGTTTCCAATTTCTTTAAAATCTGCTCTCCTGAAGTCTAGGAGCCTCATCAGTGTACTTTTTCTCCTGCTCAATCTGTATGCCAAACCACACTGTACAATGATTGTTTGTATCTTGGGAGCTTCCCACTGTTTCATCTGCAATGCTATCCTTTTTAGAAGCACCAGGTCCAACACAATCCCATCTCTAGTGGGTTCTGTAACCAGCTGCCTAGGAAATGTCCCTTGTAGGGAGTCTGGGATGGCCTTGCTTCTAGTTGTAGCTGCTTCCAGAATGCTCTACTAGTCTACTAGGCAGATTAATGTGTTTGTTAATCAACACCTTCCCTTTGCTTGCCATTCTGCCAATGGCCTCCCTCAAACCCTGTTTACCTCCTCCCCACTGTGTTGGCAGTCTGTACACCACCATCATTTGAATAAAGACCCCAAATCCAGTATGTAATCCAACCCAGAGTACCTCCAGTCCTTCCTTATCCCCTTTGTGTCCATGTTACGCCGTGGCCTTTAAACCTTCTCTCACATATAAAACAACCCCCCCCTTCTCCCAGTCTTATCTTTTTGAAACATAGTTGAACCCAGAATGGTCACATCTCAGCTGTGGTTATTGGTGCACAATGATTCTGTTAAGGTGACCAGATCCAGGTCCACCTATGCATAGGTTGCCTGAGAATCAGGAATCTTATTTCCTATTATCCTTGTTTTGGCACATAAGGCTCTCCTCTCCTTTTATCCCTCCCTGCCACTGATTTGCCCCTTTTGTTAGTCTCCATCTGTTCCTCTGTCCTCCCTTCTTAGTTCCTTTCTCTGCCTTAGAAGCACCTCCTGACCCTTCACCAGATCCTAGGCCCCAGTACACCAGGTTAATTTATTACCCTTGGGCATCCCCTTTCTGATGCTCCATTTTATGGTGGAAGCATTCACTGCCTCCTTTTTTATTTCTGCCTCCCCTTGACTAGTTTAAATGCCCATTGAAGTAGCATTTAAAACTTTCACTCTGAACTGCTATTTTCCTCCTAGATGGATGAAGGCCATCTCTCTTGTACAAGCCTCTATCCCTCTAGCTAGGACTCCAGTCCCTGATGTAGCTAAACAACTTCTCCCTGCACCATGCCTTCAACCAGTTGCTGAAAACCCTGGTGCAATGTTCCCTATCCACCCCATGGCCATGCACAAGTAGCACCATAGTGAAGGTCACCATGTGAAGCATCTGCTTCAGTCCCCTCCCCAGCTCCCTAAACATATCATGCTTCACCCCTGCTGAATCCTTTGCCAGGTCAAGAGTCCCTAGATGAACAATGGCATCAAGCTCCCCCTCCTGCCCCTCCACTCTAGTGATCCTAGTGATCTCTGGATCTGCTCTCCATTCCTCTGTGTTGAGCCACCCAGTAGGCACTTTACCTCCCTCTTTCCCTCTCATCCTGATCCTAAAACTAATCCCCAACAATTGAGTCCCCCACCAAAAGTTGCTTCCTCATCTGCTGGGGTCCTCTGCCTTCCACCATTGGGAATCCCCTCTGTAGGACCCCCACATCCTCCCTTGCCACTAATATGGGTGCCTCTTCTTGGCAGTCTCATCTGGCCAGTGTGACAAAAGAGTTGTGCAGTGGTAGCAGCACTGGCATAGGAATGTGTTTTGAACCCCCTATACCCACCATTCCAGAGCCTACAACTGTCCAGCTGGCCCTCCTTCCTGACACCCTATGAGGCAATGGTGGTGTACTTGGTGGCCTCTGGATGGGGGAAGAGGTCCCACAAATCCTAGCCCACTCAGCTCTGAGTCTTGCAACTTCCTCCCCCAGCCCAGAGAGGTACATGCAGTTGAGGCAGTACATCAATATCCAAATGGTCTCCCCTAAGACTGCCACTCCACAGTCAATACACTACACCACTCCCATCATTCCCAGTACTACTGTCTCTATGACTTATTAACTTGTGCCTTACCCCCAGATGGGGTGTTTATAGATTCTCTTTATTTATTCTGATTTACTCCTAGTCACTATAAGCAAGATAATGTTCCAATTTGCATTCTGATTTTCATGTTTTCTCCTTTGGTTTAGTCTGTCATTTGTTGACTGATATTGGATTGGGTTTTATTAAGTTTCCAATTTGTCCCATCCTTCTTCTCTTGCCTTAGACACAGGTTTTTAAGTCTGCCTTTTTTTCAAGTTAATTTAATCTTTTAGAATCATCCTCTAAATCTTTATAGTATATGGTTACTCTTTATTATGTATAAAAATCAGCCTGCTCAAAATCCTTGTTAAGCACATTCTGAACCGTTATGCACATTCTAAAGTGTTGTTATGCACATTCTGAACAGTTGTTATGCACAGTTCAAAGGTCACACAATTTTAAATTTCTCATTTATTCTACACCTAGCTATTTACTAACCACCCAGTGCCCAAAGTCATACCTTTTACCTTTCAAAAGTCTGGAAATTTGATTTTGATATGCGAGTAGAACAAAGAAATTGCAAGATTTTTTGTTTTCACTTCAGTGGGAGTCTGTCACTCTAGTGTAAAAAAAAATACACTATAAAAAATAAAATATGGTCAACCACACATAACTTGGCATGTGTTTCCATCTCACAGTTGAGATGACGGCATGTACCTCTCAAGCTTCACTTTTAAGTTCATATGCTGTCATCTCAACCCCTTGATGGAAACATATCCTTGTTGTGTATGGTTGCCCATACATTATTCTCTGTGTTGATGCTGTTTGCTGCTTCTTGTAAATCTATTTTTTTCTGGGAGCTATGTTCTTTGTTTTATGTTGTCCTAAATTTTATTTATGTTCCATATTAATGTATGTGCATATGGTGGTGGCAGAATAGATGCCTCATTAAAATTCTGTTTAAGGTCTTCCTTTTGTTATAAGTTACCAACTACTGCATCTTGTGCTGCTTTTGAGTTAATATTGCTCCATTTAATTTTTCTTCCTGGTCGTTAGGGCCCTGATCAGTTGTGTCCACTGGTATGGTTGAAGTAATACTGAGGTTAACACTAAGGGGCAAAGTAGCTGAGAGGGCAGTTTGTTGGTAAATAGCTCCATTTTACTGTTGTAGTATCTGCACAATTTGACAGCTAAGATGTATCTGTCCAGTTTCAGTTTTGAACTTAGCTTTATCTTTGTAAATAATTGTTTCTATAGGTAATGCGTTCTATGGGTTCACTATACTTTTTTGTGAATAGTATTGACTTTTTAGGAGTCTAAAGCTATGTGCTATAATCTGCTATGCGTGACTTCTAATATTAGATTGGCTGGTTTTATATTCAAGCTTTAGTTCACACATTAAGAAAATGGCCATGCACTATATCATACATGAGACGAAGGTCTCCTCTTAAATGTTTTACTGTTAGAGGAATGAGATTTACTGATTTCATCCTGTTAAAGTTGTTTACATTCTTAATGGAAGAAATACATTTCATAGCCCTTCTTTGAATCTTATCTATTTGGTTATTATGATTTTTCATTTTTGAAAGGTCACCGAAACTGACTGGCAAAGTCAATGCATAGTCTAACATGGGACATGTAGAGAGGAAAAATGACCTTGCTGTCAGGGGACGTAATATTATGCTCGACTGGCCATAGGACTCGATTAGTTCTGTTGAAGATTTCCTCAATCTGTTTAACTTGATCAATGAAATTAGTGATCCAAACGCCTAAGTCCTTTTCTTAAGAGGCTGTTTGAAGTGTAGTGCTACATAAACAGTAGTTGGCACAGGAGTTATTAACACCAAGGTACATAACGTTGCACTTGTCCAGGTTAAATGTCATCTCCCTCTCCATAGCCATTGTGTAATTTTCCCTTAGTGTGATTTTTATCTAAGTCTGATGGATGATTTCAACTTGCCAGGCACTGACACAAGGACATCCAGGTTTAATCATCCACATATTTGGCTGTCCAACTAAGGAGATTTTTTGGTAAATCTGAACAAAATATATAAAAATTTATTGGTCCCAAAACTGAGCTCTGAAGGACTCCACTTATAAAATCACCAATGGATGATACATAGTTGGTAATATCAATTTCTTGACTTCTTTCCTATAATCAGTTTGGTGCCCAGTGAACAATGGAAGGGTTGATGCCAATGTTAATCATTTTTTTTAATAATGACCCAATGGAGCACAAGATCAAAGCTCTGTTAAAGTCAAGGTAACTGATGTCACATGGAGTTTTCAAATCCAGAATGCTGCTTATATTTTCATAAAAGCACAAAAGGTTAGTGTTACAGGAACCCCCTTGGTGAACCCATGTTAGCTGAGGTCAGTGTTAGTTTTAGTCTCCAGGAATTTGTCACTAATTATGCTTTCATGCATCTTACCTGTGATAGAGGTAAGGCTAATTGGTCTGCAATTTCTCATTAATCTTTTGTCTTCTTCTTAAGGCTGTATAATGAAAGCTATGCTGACATAGTGCTTTTACATAGAGGAGGGCATTATGTAAATGAAGAATATTATTGTAGTAATGCTTGCTCTGAACAATGGAGTTGAAACACAATCACTCCACTCTTTCTGTCTATGTATTCCTCCCCCTGCTTCTTTTCTCTGTCACTCTGTCTTTCATGTCCTCCAACCCCTCCTCACAACAATTGAGCTGTGCTCATTGCCAGCCCCTCTTCAGAGCAAGGGATCCAGGCACATTACTGGCACTTCTTTCACTTCCCCTTATTTCTTTGCTCAAGTGTGCAGTGTCTCTTTGCCTCACCTGAGTTTCATTACTAACACTTGCGACAATGTTCGATGGGCCATAAGCATAAAAGAGTTTCTCCTATTTCGTGCTTATGGCAGAAATTTTTTGGGAATATAGCTCTATAAGCAAGATCTGTTCTAGAAAACAGCTGTTGGGGGCCACATGATGCTATCAGTGTAGGCAGACACTTCTGAAACCCACTCCCACCTCAAAGGCTTCAAATCTAAAGAAATAATCAATTTCAGTGCAAATATTTCATTAAATCTAGATTGTCTCATCAGCAGGAAAACTCAGAAGCTCATAGGAGATTTTACAGACTAAAGAGATGGGAGATTTTTCGAAGAATGGAGGCCGAAATGAAACAGGCCCTCTCGGCCCGTACATTACCCACAACTCCGGATAAGCTAGCTAAGCATCCAAAAACCCAAAACACAGCTTCGGGCAAATCTTTGCAAGCTTCAACTTCTACTACACCACTCTCAGAGGAAAAGTTCTTAACTGAATTTGCTCAGCTGAAGAAAGCTTTTTTAGACTTCTCATCAGATCTTAAAAGTTATTGAAGAAGAATTAAAGGATACAAATCGGGCAGTGACTGATGTTGCAGCACGCACATCCTCACTTGAGAAATGGCAGTCCAGAGTTAATTCGGACATGTCTTCTATGCGGCAGAGAATGAGTAAATTAGAGCTCAAACTCGAAGATCTGGAAGGCTGTAACAGGCATAACAACTTGGTTATCTTCAGCCTTCCAGAGGAGGCAGAAGGCCACTCTCCCATTTTATTTGCTCAGAAAATGTTATTGAAAATTGCTGGGCCCCCGCCTCACGCTAATGATTACATTGTCAAAAGAGCTCACAGGTCCTTGAGACCAAGGCCACCTGTGGGAGCCAAACCTAGGCCATTTATTTTGTGACTGCTTAGCTATGTGGACCATCAGCATATCCTTGGGAAAACCAAAGAATTACAAGAAATCAAGTGGGACCAAGCCGATTTACGTATATGTCAAGATTTGCCCGTTGACGCATGCCAGAAGTGAGCAGAATATCACCCCAGCATCGTGAAGTTGTTGGCGGCAAGTATTAAATTCAGGTTGTTATACCCGGCTAAACTCTCTGTTCTGCGCCATGGTACATGAAGATCATTCAATAATGCCAAACATGCTGCCTGGGAATTAGTAATCTTGTTTCCTGATCTATTCCTGCAGTGCTGATCCCCGACAGTTAATCAAGTGGAGGTGTCAATTCTACCTGGTTCCTGATATGATCCCTAAACGAAGGTGTTTTCTTCAAGAATGGAACTAATCAGAGTATAAAAAAGAACTTTATGCTATTTTGTTACTATGGTTTTCTTCCTGACAATCTTAGGAGGTATTTGTAACTCTCTTTTGTCCTCAGACACTGTCTGACAATGTGGTGCATGCGACCAAAGAACTAGCTATAATGCTGCTTTTGTTCTTCTTTTTTTAGTAGCGCTGATTCTGGACAATCATTTAAGTGGAAGTGCCCATAATAACTGGTTCCCGAAAGGGATCCTAAATAAATATGTTTTGTTCAAGATTGGGGCTATTCAAAGCTTAAAAATGAGCTTTCACTCAGCTTGTTTCCATGGCTTTTTTCCTGGTGTTATTTCCTAGTCACAGGGACAGCTCACCGAGCATTTGCAGCTCCTTATCCTCAGAAAAGATTTGCCCAATTTTGTTTTTGTCTTCATTTTTTATTACAGGGAGTCTGTGTTGTTGCTGGTAAACTCATTTTTCAGGAAATGTCTTTTCTGTTTTTATATTTCTAACTCAGATACATTTCAATCACCATCTTTAAGTAGACTGTACGAGCGAAGTGCTGCTCGATTTTGCGCACAATTGAGATTTATGTTTAATATGAGTGAACTTGTGCTGTAGTCATTAAAGAAAGGCTGGAACTGAATAACCAATTTGCACATCATGTTTATTTTACTTAAATCTAACAAGTTCAGTTCACTTTTCCCTTCATTTATGACTATGGCATTACACTTCTGAGTTGCGTAAATTGGTCAAGCACTGGCTTGACTCATTTCCAATGTACAATGTTGGATTATTTTGTTGTTTGGGCAGAATTGCATACTACTGTGCAAATGAAGGTGACTACATTCTGTAAACAGTTTAATTTAATGGAGAAATACTGACTTCAGTTTTAACGAAATAATACTGTTTTAATATTATGTTTTTATGGTGATCTAAAATTATTGGTGAATGACACATGGCACCATATTGATTTTTTTTTCTTCTTCCTTTTTCTGGTGAATGAGGTGGGAGCGGGGAGTTGAGTGGGATTGCCTAGGCTGGTCACAGTCATGAATCTGAATATGGGGGTTGATCTTCCTACTTCAGTATCTATTTATTTATTTGTACATCAGTTTACAACCTTTGAGCCAGAGGCTCATTTCCAAAGGTATCTCATCACGTTGAGGACACACAGAACAGACTTTTTGGTTACAGCATATGAGTCACATAACTTAGCAAGCACAAGTAGTTACATACAATTATACAGTTAAAACAGTTTTGTTACAATGATACAGTCGCTCAAAAAAAACAGCTGGATAATAACAGTGGCAATAGGCAATGGGGTGAGATTGTATGCGGTGAGGAGTAATGCCGCCCAGTGAGCGTTGTCAGGTACGAAGTGAGCTATGCCTCATTCAGAGACAGGAGCAGCTGTGGGTATCAAATAGTTGACTCTGAAGTGCGGTTTTGAAGTTGGAGATTGTGGGGGCATCAGAGATGGGGGCAGGAAACGAGTTATACCAAGATGGAGCTCTGTAGCAGAAGGTCCTCTGTCCATGGGTGGTCCTGGATCTTGGGACCATTAGATTGGTCTTGCAGGAGGTTCATGTAGTGACAGAGGGTTGGGTTTGGCGGATGGAGGCTGTGATCCCAGGAGGGGATAGCCCGAGAAGAGTTTTTTTCATGAGAAGGCAGGTTTGGTAGCGTAGCCATTTGTCAAGATTAAGCAGTTTTCCTTGTCATAGAGCTGACACATATGAGTGAGCCTGGGGGCACCAGTAATAAGCCTGCAGGCCTTATTTAAGGTGAGGCGAATTTTATTGAGGGTGGTAGTGTCAGCCGCACCGTAGACTGGCAGGCCATAGTCAACAAGGGACAGTATTGAGGAAGTAACCGCTAGTCGGAGGGCATCTGGGGGGAGACAGTTTTTATAACAGTAGAGGATGCCAAGCCGTACATTAGTGGTGGATGCAAGCACATCAATGTGGGTGTGGTAGGTGAGGGCTGAGTTGAAAGATACCCCAAGGTACTTGTATGAGCAGACTTGTTCAAGTGGTTGTTTGGTGCTAGGGAGGATATGGAGTGGGAAATTGCTGGCTTTGTTTTGGGGGTGGGCAAAAAGCATTGTTTTGTTTTTTTTGAGATTAATGACGAGTCTGTATTCTTTAAACCAGTTTTCGGCATCATTATAGGATTGTTGTAGGGTGTCCTGGAGGGAGATGGGATTGCGTTGGGTGGCAAAAATGAGAGCGTCATCTGCATACAGAATAATTTTTCCAGTGCATGCACTGGGCAGGGTGTTTAGGTAGAGTGAGAAGAGTAGGGGTCCCAGGATGGAGCCCTGAGGAACCCCTGAGTGGATGGGATGAGTTTTGGATAGTGTCCCATTGATTTTGACACATTGGGAGTGAGCAGATTGGTAGCTAGCGCACCAGGCAAGAGGCCCAGCAGAGAAGCCAGTGTGGCTGAGGGCATCCAGCAGAAGAGGGTGGGAGACAGTGTTGAAAGCCTTTGAGAGGTCGACGAACACTGCACTAGCTAGGGAGCTAGAGTCCAGGGAGGAGTGTAGGAAATTTGAGAACTCAACAAGTGCAGTGCCAGTACTGTGACCAGCATGGAAACCGTCCTGTTCTGGGCATGGGATGTTGTATTTGGTCAGATATTCGGTGATTTGAATGGCCACTAGTTTTTCAAAGGCTTTGGAGAGGGGAAGGAGGATAGAGATAGGTCGGTAGTTCCCAGTGCAGGACCTGTCGCCTCCTTTGTGTATGGGTGTGACTATGGCTGTTTTCCATGCAGAGGGGAATTGACCCAGGCAGAGGGATCAGTTTAGAAGGCTGGTGAGTGGGGCAAGGACTTCGTCCAGCACTAGCTGGAGAATGCTGGGGTCCAGAAAGTTGCTGTCAGGATTATTGCTCTTTAAAGCTTTGATCAGGTGAGGTCTGGCTTCCTGGGCAGATACCCTACGTAGGTAGAAACTGGGGTGTTGGAGGACTGGGGCAGGTAGGGAGGGGGAGGGTCAAATAAATTACTGGGGAGGACAGAGCTAAGGTCAGTAAAAGATGTGTTAAGGTAATTAGCTATGCAGGCAGAGTCGGTGGAGGTAGAGCCATCAGTGGCGATCTGGGATGGGGGAGGGGAGCGTTCCTCTTTTTTCAATTGTAAAAGGTAAAGTTGGAAGATCAAGGGAGTACTTTCACAGAGTTGGAAGTCTGGGGTTAAGTAGTTGGGATGGGGGGGTAGGTTTATTATAATACTTAGGATGTCTGCCACTGGTTGGTATGTAATAATCATTAGAGTAGATGTTATGAATTGGCTGTTGCTTGAAGAAGTGCACGTCCTTTTTTTTTAGGATGTTATAGGTTGTTTATCAGATATGGCTAGGATTAAGTTTTGTTCCTGGAACATAAAAGGTGCACAGACCCCAGCTAAAAGAACTAAAATTTTGCTTCACCTTAAAAGTCTGCCAATAGATGTACCCTTTCTGCAAGATACACATTTGTTGTCTAATCAAATAAATTGCTTAAGGAGATACTGGGTGGGTCAGGTATTTGGTTCCGGTATTGATTCCCACAAAAAAGGGACAGCTATTCTTATATCCCGGAGAATCCCATTCTGACTCATTCATTCAATTGCTGACCCAGGAGGCCAATATGTGATTCTTAGGGCCCTATTGGGCCACTCAGAAGTAATACTAGGCTCCATTTATGGACCGAACAACGAAGACCCTGAATTTTTTACGAACCTTATGTCTACCCTGGCCATATAGTCTACATTTCCAATAATTTTGGGGGGTGATTGGAACCTGGTCATTTCTAATCAGCTAGATAGATCCGGCCACATAAAACAAAGATTAACATCCTCTCAAAAAGCAATACATGAGTTAATGCACTCTATTGGTGTTTCTGACCCCTGGAGGCTTATGTATCCAGATAGCAAAGAATTTTCATTCACTCCCTTCCTCACCACTCTTCTTCCTGACTGGATTATTTTCTTATTTTCACTAGATTTATTACCTGGTGTCTCTATGGCTTACTATTCTTCGAAAGCAATTTCTGATCATCGCATTGCCCATCTCCTTCTTGATATCTCACCAAACATGCATAGAGATAAATTCTGGAAGTTAAATAATCAGCTTTTGAAATCCGAAGATCTAATAACACTTATTCAAACTTTCTTATCTAATTTCATGGTTTTCAATGCCTCAACAATGCCTAAAAAATATTTTTTATGGGAAGCTCTGAAATGTGCTCTAAGGCAGGAATTTATTTGATTAGCGATAAAACATAAAAAACAGAGAGAAGCAACACTTTCCTCAATACAGGCCCAATTAGAAGATTTAGAATTAGAAGATTTTCCTTTCCTCAGCTCCAGTTGCAGATTGGACAAAAGTAGAATATCTTCGTGCACAATATAACCGAATTTTAGCTGATAGGCCGAATTTCTCATGCTCCGATCCAAAATCTCATACTTTGATCAGGGGGAAAGGGCGGGGAAGCTCATGGCTTTCCGTTTGCACACTCAAATGGCCGATTAAAATATTCACTTCCATTTACTCCACCTCAGGAGTCTTGCTTACCTCCCCTCCAGAAATTGAAAATGCATTTCAAGAATATTATCAACAGTTATAGTCAGCCCCTAACCATCCCTCCCTGCTTCAAAAAATGGATAATTTTCTACAATATATCAATCTCCCAGTTTTATCTGAGGCTCAGTTTATGTTCCTGAAAACTCCCATTTCTTTAACAGAAGTCCTGGCTGCTATAAACTTCCTATCAAGAGATAAATCTCCGGGCCCAGACAGATTCACTACAAATTTTACCAGACCTTTAAAGATAAGATTGCTCTCATTCTTTTAGATACTTTCCAGTACATTTTCAATAAAGGCATCTCTAACACTACCCTGACTCAGGCCTTTATAATTGTCATCCCAAAACCAGATAAAGACCCCCTTCTTATTCCCAATTATAGACCAATTTCTTTCATTAATGTGGATATTAAGATCTTGGCCAAAATACTCTCGTCTAGATTTGGTCAGGTCTGGGAATCCCTGGTCAGTCATATATATAAATATATCAAATGGGATAGGTACCAAATAATGCAATACTATATCAACCATAATTTATATTACACACCAGTTCAACTTCGCCGAATGGGGGCTTCATCCTTCAGCCGATGTCCAAAATGTCAACATGAACCAGCCAATTTATTTCATGTGCTTTGGGACTGTGATACTATTAATTCCTTTTGGAAGGAGATCCAAAGTCATCTTAACCCAATGCTTATGGTTACTGACAAATTTACTCCAGAAATTTGTATTCTAGGGGATTATACACAGATTCAAGGGTTACAGCAGAAAGCCCATATGGCCTTGATTACTGCTTGTACCAAGAAAATAATACTAAGACATTGGCTTGACTCATCTACTCCCCTTTATTTAGAGTGGTTCAAAGAAATTATGTTCACTTTACAGGCAGAACGTATACTGGCTGGAATCAAGAATAGATTAGTGACATACAAGCAAAGGTGGGAAACACTCCAAACTCTTATTTTGGTACAATAGATCTAATCTGAAGTTGCTTTTACAGTGGTTCTAAAAGATGACTATATCTATTAGGTATATCCCAATAGCCAGCACTTCTGACTCATATTCTCAATTTTACTTTCTCTTTTTGTTTTTATTGTAATACCAGGTGGCAGACAGGGGATGGGAGGGATGAGGGTTATAGGGGGGAAGGGGGTTACAGACAACTTAAATGCATCATAATAGGAATTTGCTACGCAATCATTTTCCTTTACTGAATGCAATCATAATGTAATTGTTTTTATTCTGGATGTTTCCTTTCATAGCATCGTCATGTTGTCTGTATTTGTTTGTTGTTAACCCTTTGAGAACTGAATATGTGTGAATGTATCTAGATTCTGGGCGTATATATACGCCCACAGTCTTCTAAGGGTTAAACATTTAAAATGAATACAGCTTATTAAATTAAAAAAAGAAAACAGCTGTTCATTGGCATAGAATGCTGTCTGCAGCATGAAGCAGGTTGAATTCATGGGAGCACGTCTTTTCCTGGTGTGTTTCTCATTGGCAGTGATTAATGTTTTGTGTGCTTTTCCATTAAGAAAATAAATGAACTCCTCCCTTACAAACCTGAACTTTTAATAGTCCTAGTTCTTGGCATTGACACTAGCCTGCTATATATGAATAAGAATTAATCAGCTGTAAGATTATAAAACAAGCATTTGTCAATGCCGAACATTCGCTTGCAGGTATTTGCAGTGGTGTTTGGCATGTATGGTGCTTTACCCTAATGTCCTGTGCGATTGCTGGTATTTGAACAATAAATTTTCAGCATGACCTTTTTGTTACCCCCATTGTGCGCTACATAGGCGGAAACACGTTTTGGGCAAGATGTGAAAAATGACAGCTGTACTGCTCATAAGGAAGTGTGGTAAAATGGCAATGTTGAAAATGTGGAGTGAAAATATTGAAAATTCGCAAACTTATGAGCATGCATAGGAGCTGCGCAATGAACACTCATAAAACAGTCATTTTAGAATTTTTCACCAAATTTTCAACATAGCCATTTAAGACCTCTGCTCATGAACAGTGTCACTGTGATTTTCTTAATGTGTCCCATACATTGAGTTCTTCACGACTAACGCCATTGTGTGCTACATGGGTGGAAACACATTTTGGGTGAGATGTGAAAATGACAGCTGTACTACTCATAAGAAGGTGTGGTAAAATGGCAATGTTGAAAATCTGGAGTAGAAATATTGAAAATTCGCAAACCTATGGCGTGTGTAGGAACTGAACAACGCCGCTCTTAAAAAGTCATTTTTGGAATTTTTGCACCAAGTTTTCAACATGGGGTTTTGGGACCCTTCTCATGAATGATGTCACTGTCATGGTGTTATTCAGGCCTGAAGGATGATTTCTGCAGTCACTGCACAGTCACCGCGCCAAATCACCCTTCAGGCCCAAATAATGCCATGACAGTGAATCATTCATGAGAAGGGTCCCAAAACCCCATGTTGAAAATTTGGTGCAAAAATTCCAAAAATGACTGAGATATGCAATAAAGTTGAAACCCCTATCTAGCCCATTATACAGCTTACCGGCATTTCCTCAGTTGCGATCGGCTTTAAAGAGTGCAGACGTGTTCCCGGTCCACAAAGATCGTTGCACCAAGCTCCGGAGTAAGTATGGGTGAGGGAGGCTAGGTGCGCAGTGGGTGGGTGCGGGTTGTGGGAGAAGTAGGAGACTACATGGGACCGTTTTCTTTACAGGATTTAAAAAAAACAGACTACGTGGGATGCTTACCACGCTGGGGTGAGCTCCCAGCGTGGCAGAAGATGGCTGGGGGTTGAGGGCCGGCGGGGATTGGGCACCCCATCCGGAAAACAAGCGGGAGGTTTGCCACGCTGGGGTGGGCTCCCAGCGTGGCAGTGAACTAGGGGAGCCATGGAGCCGACGAGGATGGAAGCACCCCATCAGCAAACAACGTATGCCACACTGGGGTAGGTTCCCAGCATGGCACCAAAGCATTTGGGGGCGGTGTGGCCCGTGCGGAAGGGAGCGCGTGACGCGAGGGGGGGCGGCGTGACGCGGTGCTCGGTATCACAGCGGTGGTTTTCTTTGAAGCAGAAGACCACTGCTGTCATACAGAGCTCCCGCACCCATTGGTGCAGGACCGCCACGCCTGCTCAACAGAGCACTGGATTGAATGGGAGAGGCACACCTCCAAAGTGTGCTACTCTCCAAAAACGTTCCTTGCGCATGCGCCGAAGCGAACATAAAAATGGAGCTCAGAGAAGAAGAAATGCTTCATAGACTGAGGGTATTAATTACAGGTGCTTATAGTAATAGCAAATGTTTAAAATCCAATCTACAATCAAGGTAGTAAGTGGCCGTGGCAGGTCATGAATCAGTGATACAAAAGGTAGCCTGGAATTTGGCATTGTAAAATATGAAGTTTGTGGAATGAATAAGCAGAGCTTTACTCTGTATTTCTATCTGAAAGTAAACTTCAATCTAAATATTGGCAAGACAGTTTTCTTAGACATCCATTCACCCAGCTTAAATTATAGAGCCCATGAATAAAATAAAAATAGTCCCATTTTTTTTTTTTTTCAGCACTGGGCATATGCTCCAACCTAACAACTTGACTACCCTGACAACAGATTTTGGCATGAATCTAGTAGTCCTAATAGAATTATTGTGGCATTTAAGTCAGCCACCCAATTGTGCTAATCAGCAGCACTCCATACTGCAAAGGTTGGGATTTAGAAATGGTTGGGTTGGCCTGCAGGCTTCCTTCCTTCACAAAAAAATGAAAGTATTATTTAAGAATTGAAGTCTGTGTTGACTCATTGAAGGATGCCTGTACGGCAACCCACTCATTTGTAAATCTCAGCTACAGTGACCTTTGTACTTGCAAAAATATTCATATATAACTAGCAGGCAGTTCTATGTTATAACGGTGACCACTGAAAGGTGATCGTCATTAAGGTGAATGTATATCGCTGAAAATAAAAATGGTGATGTACACCCACAGTGAAAACAATGGCACCGACATGGATCTCTCTATATGTAGGGAGCTGTGCACCCCCGCACCCCCTGCAGGGGGCTTCACCCCCCACCCCACCCCACCCCAACTAAACATTCTCAGCTCCAGAAGGGTACATGTCAGTGGAGGGGGGCAACTTTTTAAAAAATAAAATACAATCCACTGTGACTGCAAAAATGCTCATGCCTCCCCAGACCCTAACCCTGTACCCTCCCTACTGTAGGCAGCCACCCCCACCACCACGTGACATGGCCTACTTGGTAGCCTTCTGCTGCACTGCCTCCCACATATCTTCCCTCCTCTTCCATCCCCTGTGGTGTGGTTTCAGTCATCCTGGTCAGCTTCCTTTTTACCCATTGCTACTCTTTCAGGGTAGCCCACAACACAGGCACTGAGACAGAGTCACTCATATTTGAGTCGCTCAGTCTCAGTCAGGATACCCTAGCAGGCAGATCAGTTAGTAAGATACAGTGATAAAGTTTATGTTTGCTTTTCCAATAACAAAATTGAAATTCCCACTTAGAAGCCTGAACATGCAAAGGGACACTAGCAATCCCCTCAGGCCTCGAAGTGTCCCTAGTGTAAAAAACATGCTATGATTGTTCACATTCTGTGGAGACTGCTGAGGTACTGTGTAGCTGGTTGTTTGATGCTGATTCTTTTTTTTTTTCTTTTAAAAAGCGAAAAACACACTGTGCAACATACTGGCACCACACTAAACATACATGGATACATAAACCATGATAGCAGAAAAAGACCAGCTGTCCATCTAATCTGTCCATACTTCCTATAATCCCTGGAACCTACTGTTCCTCCAGGGTACTAACCCTCCCCATTCTGTCTTCATTCTCCTCCCTGGTCTTGTTACTCCAGGAGACCACTATTCCCTTCATTCTACCCCATGCTTGCTTGAATTCCCTAAATGAGTTTGCACCCACCACCTCAGCTGACAAACTCTTCCAAGGTGCCGCCACCGTTTCCATAAAGAAGTACTTCCACACATCCCTCCTGAACATCCCTCCTGTTAATTTCCACTCATGGCCAACTGACCTTGAGTTGGTATTCAGGGTAAATAATTCCCCACAGTTTACCTTGTTAAAACCTTTAAAGAGCATATTCGTTAACACTTCTCGATCAGCTCCCACTGCATCTTACCTGGACACAGAAGCATCCCAAACCAGACTGAAATGGTTCATGCAGTCACAGATAGGATGTGGTTAGATATATCCAGATATTTTGCGATATATCTAAAGAGATTCTCTCTGGTGGCCCATAGTAGTACTGCAGTCAGGCAGGACATTTCTCCAGAGATATCACACAAATTTCTGGAAATATCTGACCATGTCTATGGCTGTGGCTGTATATGTTATGTATCATTAGGTGTACCTTGAGCTGCACCAATACTACCTTCTCAACTATTTTCCTTAGAAACAGGAGGTTTAAGATAGGCTTATAAAGTAGCCATGTGTCATGGAACTGAACAATAATGACAAAATTGTACCCCAGCCCTCCTGATAGTCAACGGACAAGTGTAAAGGACCAGGATCTAAAGTACAGTAAGTTGGGTGCAACCTGGAAATCACCCTGAGCACATCCTCATTTGGCACTGGAAGGAACTCATTTTAAGCCAATGGAGGGCCCTCAGATATCACCAGCTTCACCTTGCTTGTCCATGATAGGCCACTTAAAGAAACTCCAGCCCAAAAGAATGACACTCTCTCTAATAAGAAATGACCAATCTACTTGCATTTATAGACAGAAATTACATAGCTGGACAGCTAACAGAGTGGATACAGCAATCTGTCTACAGTGCAGGAGAGCTGGACCAAAAAGTTATTACTTGTAATCATCTGTGACAGGAACCCACACTTTTACAGGTAATTTCCCTCTAATATTTGTGATAATGGGTCCCAGAGCCAGCCTGTTATCCATTGAGTGGAATGTCACCCAAGAACACTCTAACCTCTACCCTTTCCCGTTTCCCTGTTGCAACTCATTATTATACCAAACACAGGCTGCATCAAGATATCAGCCAAGGAAACAAACTAGTGTAAGGGTGTTTAGAGCCTCCAGAATGACCACATTATAACCACTCACGGCCAGCTCGTCATGCTCTTTGTTCACTGTTACCATGCTGGACATGTCTAGACACTGTTAGGAGTTTCTCTGCCTCCAACCTTGGTCTATGGTTGTATCAGATAACCTCCACTGTCGGGGATGAATGGTCTTAACCCTGAATGACAGCATGATGCTCTAGCCATCTGACTTGGTCAACCCTAATATTCAAAATATCAAGCTCAAATGAGAGAATGATGTCCAAGGTGTGAGCTTATTCATGCATGGTACTAAAAACCACCTGAGTGAAGCTCTATTATGGCACTAGTTGTAGGAACTGCTGAGAAAATTGCAAGGTCTTAGCATCTTCCCATGCACTGAAACCCTTTAACCATGAAAAGCTTGTGGAGACCAACACCAGTGGGATCACATAATCTACAAATCACCACTTGAACTCCTGTTCCTGATCCAGAGAATGGTATACCAGGAGGATCCTGCATCTCACTACTGAACCATCTATTATGCCCATACATGCAAACTACCCTGCTTCTCTCAAATGGTGTGTCATGAGTCCAAGATTGGATCTAAAACAGATGACCACCACCCCACCTCACAATTCCACCTCATGCAGTGCACCTCTAACAAACATATTGGAGTGTTGCCGACAGGAAAAACTGGGAGTCATCACCTAACCAAGTCTCAGTGATATACAACAGATCAACTCAGTCCTGCATCACTGCAGTCTTATTCCTGAGGGATTTGGTGTTATACAACATTGCCCAAATGAAGACTACCTGTCCTTGGTTCACAAAGGACTTTGTCAGGGTAGGGAAAAGCAGGAAAGAGTCCAATCCTTGACCATTGCAAACCCAGTGTGCCTACTTGGCCTAATGCTCCCTATTCAACAGCCCCTAATGTCCCCCAGATCATACTCCAACTGATGCCATGTCTTCTCTGAATTCTCAGCCTCCTGTACCAATCAAAGAATGCCTCATGGATCAGAGGGGTCACACAGGGTTGCAGCTGTCATGCCAGACCACGGAGTGAGCATGCACAGTAGTAAATATCCCAAGACTCATTAAAGCAAGTTACTCAAAATATCAAAATTAAACACCCAACTAAACATTTCAGCCCATAAATCCACCAAAGAAAAAAAATCCACCCTACTAATTACACCACCCTTAACCACCTCACACTGCAAATTCCACCTTTAATAAACCTTATATTGAAAAGCCAACCCACCCCCTTCAATCTTCAAACATAAGTAACATTATCTATTACAATAAACTATACAATCACACACCCATAAACATAGAATGAATATCTGTTCAGGCCTACAAATAATGGTGTGGTAAGAGATTGTGTTGAGCCGAACAAATTGGTGTCAACCTATAATAAGGTCGACACCTATGCCCTTGATTCTATTGCACCAGTCTGTATTCTACCTCTCACCTCATTTCGGAGAGCCCCTTGGTTTGACAGGACTCTCAGGAAGCTGAAGGAGAGAGGCCGAAGGTTGGAGTGGCACTGGCAAGGGTCCTGGTCTCGTGAGGATAAGTTAATTTTGATGTGCCATTATAGGGAACATTAAACAGCAATCTCCTATAAGAAGGCAGAGTTTCTGTCTAGAAAGATTGCTGCAGCAACTAACAGACCAGCTCAGCTATTCTAGACTGTCAACAGACTATGCAATCTGGCTCGTCTTCAGTCTGTTCGAGCTTTTTCACAATAAAATTGAGATGAATTTGCTCTGTTTTTTATTGATAAGATCTCCTATATCAGAGCCAGGATCTTGTTGGCATCCTCTTCAGGGAATTGCAGTGACATGCCATTGCTTGTTGCAGGCACTCCATTTGTCTGGTCTGACTTTGACCAGTTAGGGTAGTCCAGCAGTTGAGGCCCACCTACTGTGGTTTGGATCTGGGTATGATGCGCCTTCACGAAAGGATGCGTTGAATCCACTGGAATGTTTATTGCTAAAATAGTCAAATGTTCTTTAGCAAGGGGGGGGGGCTTTCCTGAGCCCCTTAAGGAGGCGGTGGTGAGAACCCTCTTGAAAAAAAAAATCTTTAGATCTGGATTGTCTAGCAAATTACAGACCGATCTGTAACCTACCCTTTTTAGGGAAAGTGATTGAGAAACTGGTGGCCATACAACTGGAGACCTGTTTGTTAACTTACAACATCTATGATTCTCTCCAGTTGGGCTTAGGAAAGGGCACAGTACTGAGATTGCCCTGATCTGGGTACTAAATGATCTCCTGTTGGTGAGGGATTGAGGAGTGCATTCTGTCCTTGTCATCCACAATCTCTCAGCTGCATTTGGCATCATGGACCATGGGGTGCTTTTGGATCATCTGTGGGTTCGTTGCAGACTCACTGGCATGGTCCTCAACTGCTTTCACTCTTTCATCACTGGCAAGATGCAGAGGGTGATTTGGGGGGCTCTTTCCCTCCCCACCACAACCCCTGCAATGTGGTGTCTTGCAGGGTTCCATTTTGTCCCCCATGTTGTTCACAGTGTATATGCTACCATTAGGGAACATTATAAGATGGTAAGGGGCTGAGTTTTCATTGCTATGCTGATGATACTCAGTTGTACTTATCTTTTACACCTGGACTACAGGATGCTGTCTCAGTTTTCAATCAGTGCCTTACTGAGATCTAAGACTGGATGACTGCCAACTGGCTGAGATTAAATCAAGTCAAGACAGAAGTACTGGTGGTGGAACCTGGTCACCCAAGGGTGAGTGTAGAGGCTGGTCGAGTCACTGGGCTTAGACTTCAAGAATCCCAGCTTCTTACCTCTTCCAAGGTGAAAAATCTTAGCATTGTACTAGACAGCGGCCTGATCCTTGAATCTCAGGTATGGACTGTGGTCCAAACTGGCTTTTACCTTCTAAGACACATTGCCAGGATTAAACACCTGATTTCCTTGTGTGATCTGCCATTGCTGGTTCATGCCTTTGTAACATCACAGCTCAATTACTGCAACTCCCTTTACTAGGGCTATGGGGGGGCTGATCTTCACTGCCTACAGCTAGTGCAGAATCTAGCAGCCAGGTTGTTGACTGGTCTTCTGAGGTCATGTCATATTAAACCTATGCTGCACTCTCTGCACTGGCTGCCTATTAGGTGAAAGATCCCCCTCAAGGTTGGTTTACTGACCTATAAAACCCTACATGGTCTGGGGCCTGGGTAACTGCAAGACCTCTTACAGCCCTACCACCAATCATGCCCCCTCCTGTCAACTGAGTAGGGCCTCCTAGTGAGGTGCAAGGGTGTTTTCATAAATGGTGCCTACCCTGTGTAATTCACTGCCTCATTTGCTGAGAGAGGCCTCCTCGTTGAGCCTTCAAGAAGGTTCTCAAGACCTTTTTATTAAATGAAGCTTTTTTCTCCTCATAATCTATTGATAGATTTATATATTTATACATTTGTTTTATCTGTTTTATTTTGTATTTTATTCTGTTTTGTTTATTATTTAAGTATGTGTTAAGTGCTTAGAGTTGCAATGCATTATAGCACTCTAACAAATCAATAAACTTGAACTTAATGTTTAGGTGCATGAAGAAACCAGAGTCCCACTATTAAAATGATAGTCATTGATGACTCCTTTATAAAAGTAACTATCTTGCAGCTAATCAAAATAGGCAGCCATTCTCCTAGAAATAAGTACAGCAACAAATGAGACAGGACAGAGCCTGCAGTAAGGAGAAGTTCATCTATTCACTATGATGGAAAGAGAGCCAATTAAAGCAAAAAATAAAACTTTAAAATGCAGTGCAGGGCATATACAACAGCTAGCAAGGACACATGAAAATAGAGGATTAATAGGGCATTGGGTATACTTGGAGGCAACAAGAATGCAGAGAGTACACCAGTTAAGCAAACAAAACAGATAAAAAGTGCAGCAGCCATTTGAACACTGACCTTGAAAAAACATTTTTTGCCACAAAACATCAACAATCTAACCTTACCAATGACCAGGGAAAAAAATTACTGTTGAAAATAGCTTTAAGTGGTTGATGAGGTTCTTTGCAAGTGACTTCAGCTCTGCAGGATTAGCACCTGTTTAATGATCAACTCATACCATTAAGGATACCATTTAGGATATTCTGGGCCTGATTCTCAATGGCCTTAGAGGGACGCAAGGTGCCTGTGTCAAAGTTTTCTGATGCAAGTGGCACCTTGCGTCAAAAGATACACTAGGAGCTATTCTGGAGGCAAAACAAACAGGTACAGCCACGTCCTAAAATACAGAGTGGGTGCTTGCCAAAATCACGAACAGAGGAAAATCAGAACTGGCAGCACTCAGCAGGCAAAGAAACTTAGATGTTTACAACTTCCCAACTTAAATACAGAAATAAAGTCACAAACTAAACATAGCCAGTGTGTAAAGTCCCAAATCCATGGCACTAACCCCAGCACTTTGGGTCTAATTGTGACCCTTCATAAGGGGGTGTGGCCAAGTTTTTTTGCCTGTTGAGTGCTGCCAGTTTTACCCCCAACCTCAGTTGGCAGTGCCCTACCACCCCACTTTCCCGCCATCCCTGAGCTGGCAACCAGCACAGCCCTCCGCACACCTGCACGGCTGGCCACCGACTGAGCTATCAATTATTGCATACTGTATACAGTATGTACTCATTGATCGTTCAGTTGGTGACCAGCTGTGGAATTGTGTGGAGTGCTGTGCTGGTCACTGACTCAGTGATAGGAGGAAGCAGGGTGATCAGGAACTGCCAACTGGGGTGAAGGGACCACTAGACTACCAGGTAAAGTTTTGTCATATTTTTCATGGAGATCAGGGATTGGGGCTGGGGAAGTGCCCTAGACTACCAGGAAAGATTTTCATGTAGCATTGTGGCTCAGAGCTGGGGGGTGCCCTAGACTACCAGGGAAAATTGTTATGCACGATCGGGTATCGGGTATGGAGGGTGCCTAGAATACCAAGGAAGACTGTTATGTACAATCAGGGATCAGGGCTGGGAGATGCTAGTTACTAGGCACCAGCCCATGGTGCTATTTCTGTACAGCTGACCCATGGCTTGCAGAAAACCTTCCTGATGCACCCTCTGTTTGGCGCAGGGCCAAGTTTGCCTCAAGCCGTGGGATTTTGATTGCCAGACTCTACCTGATAGAGAATCAGGCACAGGGTTCTTGGCACACCAGCAATTGGTGCAAGCTGCCTTTGGTGCGGCTTGCGATGACTTTTTGAGAATAAGGCCTCTGTGTCCATTACTCATTCATTACTGTCTCTACACATACAGTATGTGTACAATACTTTGGTTTATAATTTTTTATAAACACATACACATAAATTATGCAGAACTGTGATGAAGTTAGGCTACACCCTCAGCTGTGACTGATAGACCACTTTTCTATCTCCTTATTTCCTAGCTATCAAAACTTCTGTTGCACAACAGTTAACATTTTTCTCTTTGCTTTTCTTCTTTTTCCCCCACTCAAGGTTGGCCACCTTTACTCTAGCTGTAGCTACTGTAGCTCTTTACTATCCATACTAAACTTCCTAGTAGTTCTCTCTTTTCATTCTTTTTCCACTTCAATCCCTTCAGTCCCTGGAATGATGTCAAACATCTGGAGAGGTGTTGTGTAAAATGCATAAGTGCATTGTGTGTACAAAAAGCATGAAGGTTATTTTAAATTGGAATACATATAGTTAATAACACCTTTTTTTAATAAAAAGGATTCAGAAGCCGTATAAAACAATAATGTCATAGTTAGTACAGTTATTTTCCTTAAGGTATTTTCATAAATTCACACTATAAACCTGTTACTGTATAAGGTGATATGCTTTATAAAAGTGTTTAGTCACTGTGGATCAGAGATATAGAGGGTCAGTATCTGTGGAGATATACACTGCACCTTTAACTAAACCAGGAAGTCCCCTGAAACAAACCCCCCATGATTTTGAAACAACATGTTCAGAAATGTGAATAGAAAGGGCTCAGTTAGGTGACCCCACCAAAAGATATAACACCTCTTCACAGCCCTGAGAGAGAGAGAAGGAGAGAGGTTCTACTGCTACTGTGGACAAGCTGTTGAATGCATATTAAAAGGGTCTTAGGAGCTCTAGAGTCCAGGATTGTAATATGTGAGAAACTACTGATGTTAAGTAGGGATTTTCTTTACAATTTTTTTGTTTTCATTTATTATTTTTTGAACTTTTGAAAAATAAATATCACACCACGGTGTGTTTAAAACCTGTAAATTTGCCTCGTCTGAAGTTTATTCCCTCACACTGTGAAAAGAACACATGAACACACACACACACACACACACACACACACACACACACACACACACACACCACATCCATTCATACATTATAGAGATGCAGTAGTACTTGTACATTAGGGTTGAATAAGCACTTTAATGTTATCTCCCAGCTGTTGCACTTTAACAACTCTGTTCCCTTTCAATGGATGTACTTGATGTTTGGATGGCACATGGTTGGTGCCAGGATCCTTGGATCCTGAAATGTTTGTGCAATCGGTTCACCATGAGCAAAGATGTAAATGTGCAAAAAATGTTAACAAAAAAGACTATAAGATTTATTTTTGCTCACTTATAACTGAAGAACTGGGAGGATTTCAAACATGAAACCAGCAGGTTTGATGGAGTTTGATCCAAGGTGTGTGCTTTTTTGGTTTTAACACCTAAATAAGCTCCATTTTTGAGAAAAGTGGGTAAAAACCTCCTGTTTATGTGCATGCTCAGTTTAAAAACTGAACATTTGTTAAGACCAGAAAGTGTGTGTGTGTGTGTGTGCACGCAAGAGGCAGCAGGGCTATCCTGCTGCTGCAGACAGCGCTTGTATCTGTTTCAGATGTGTTCATTTGATGGAAACAGGGCTACATGTCTGTGTGTAGCCCCACCCCGCTGAACAGAGCAGTGAGTGGTTTGTGATTTTCCAGGCCCTTTGGCCACCATTAGCCGGATCTGCAGCCTTTTCATAAAACCAGACACCAGGGTGCATAATCCCCAGTACCTGGAGAATAATTAATGATTCAGATACTGGGGTAGCCACCCCCAGTGCTGGTTAGTTGCCCCCTCTTAGTTTTTTCAATACCGCCACTGAGGTACCAAATCCCCAGTTTCAAGTTAAGTCCTTCCACATGCCAGATTTAGATTCTGACACCGGAGTGCCCCATCTCTGGTACTGCTATTGTGAAGCACACATTAAGCATGGGGCTTAATATTAAGCTGACGCCCCTTTAAGATCAATTAGAACTTGCATGTAACAAATTTTTGCACTGCCTGGCAGTGCCATGTATGCCTGTCAGACAGAGATTGGTCAGTCTGGGGCTTGCTCTCATGAAGAGAACATCTGCAGTACAGCAAATAAACCTGCCTTATTCTTTATTTTATGCGTCCAACTAGTTACTCGCACAGTCCAGATGGGGTCATCACCAACAGCAACCAAAGGGTCTGGCAGACCACAGAGAATGTAAGGGGTCTTTTAGTGGTGGACCAAATAACCAAAACGCCACACATGGTGGAGAATGAGGCCCTTCTTCTGTCCAGAACCCTATCTCACTTGCCTGCGTCGCTGGTTACCCCAAGTCATCACCTCAGTATGTCTGAACTGCTTGAATATTTTACAAACTGCCCTGGCTGCATAGAAGAAAAACAAAATGAACTGTCTCCTGTTGTTCAACAGCCTGCAGCCCTCCTCTAATCTTATAGACTATGAAGAAAAATGTGCTGCATAGTATAATCCAGTTAACTCAATGAAATGTCAGCAAATTAAATTATCTACCCTTAACCACCATGGAACTGAACTTTTATCCAGGCTCAATGCACCAACAGAGCTCCAAACTGCTAGCCTCCATCCGCAGCTTCCATGTTGCTATCCAGTCTCCCTCTGCTTCCCAGCTGCAGCCACAATGCCTCTCACTGCGGATCACTAAAGAAAAATAATCTTGCAAATTAAACTCTTGCAACTGCCACTCGCCTGCAGCCCAGCAACTATCCACTACTGTGCTCCCTACCTCGACTTTAGAGCTAAAGCCCTCCCATTCAAAAACATGGCACACAGTCCATTCTAGCAGGGACTGCTTCAGTTCAATCAATAAATACAGAACACGGCTCAGCCTGCCTTCTGCTCTTTCTTTTGTCGCACCATTCCTGCTTTGCTTGCTCCCTAAGCACTCTGCTCCCACCGTACCACAAGCCTCCTACTTCATAACGGCGGCTTCTCTGCCGTGGCCTTTTTTCAGGACTGCACCTCGCACTGACTCAGCTTCTCGCCCTCCACTGCCATAGGGCAGGCTCCTCTACCCCACTCAACTCTGCTCCTCCTGAACTCCTTCAACAAAGCAACTCACTCCATGGCACAGCAATGCTCAAAAGGGACTCACAGAAAACATACTAATAAATAGGGAGCCTTACAAACAGACCACGGCTCTCTTTCACTCCTGAAGCCACTCAAAGCTCAATAGCAGCCACAACTGACTGCTTCCTGCTTCTCCAGCTCTGCTCCTCCAGCACAACCACAGCTCTCCTCTAGCTCTTGCAGCCACTTGGAGCATCTCATAGCCAGTCCTGCAAACTGGAGACTCTGCCCAGTGATCCCCAACTCCGCTCTTACAAAATCAGCTGCAGCTCGCTCCTGAAGCTAAAATGGAGCACTTCTTTTGTCAAGTTGCTCAGCTGTTCCCTCCCCACCTCAGAATCTTCTTGCTTTTGCTCGAAACCTCTACTTGCCACTCGACCACATACACAAATGGGCAAGAAAAGGAAGAAAAAATAAATAAATAAATAAATCAGGGCTGCACCGAAGCCTCCGCTTCCTACTCACTGCCAGCCATGCTCCAACAAAAGGGCCACACAGAAAGAAATACAGTAAAAGGAGGAGCAACAAAAAAAAAACTTCAGCTAGGAACAGAACTAAATAAAATTATAAACCTGGGGGCAAAACATAAACTGCACGGAGGATAGCATGGGAGCCAAACAAAAGAAATAAAACAAAGCATCACAATACAGCAAAGGAGCAGCAAAATTAAAATTCCCCCAACAGTGTCACTCACCACAAAACTCCCACCATTTTCTGCTGGGAAGGGGATCAGGGCGGCAATCACCATTTTGAACTTTGCATTGCAACCAGGCAGACTCGTGGAAAAAATTCTCCATCTTGAGCAGAGCAAAACAACAAGAAAGGAAGTAAGGATGGACCACGTGATGCAAGGTACCGGGTAGAAGCTCCTCTGCACAGCTCCAGCCCCCCCGACTCTTTAAAAGCATTTTTTGGAGTGTTTAACCTGCCTAAAACCCTACAATTTTAAGGTATACTGCCTTCCTATCATCGGGTGCTCTTGCTGGGTGAACTAGAGAAATAATGGAGGTGTACATGAAAAAGGCACTGCAAAAACACACCCCGCCAGTTACCCCTGAGAAGGCCCTGAAGAAATCATGGGCCTCGAGTGGAGTTGTGAAGCCAGAGGTTGTGAATCGGGGCACGGATCAGGAACCACTTACGTGAAGCAGATTCCTAGAGGAATTTAAGCCCTTTCGGGAAGAAATTAAAGAAATGGCATCGGAGATTAAATCCTTAACCAGGAAGCTTGAGGAGGTTTCGGTCTCAACTACGGACAACACAGCCAGAATTTCCTCTTTGGAGAAACGAGTAGAAAGGTTCGATCTCAGGCAGGTGGCTATGTGGCAGAAGCTTGCACGTTTCTAATCAAAACTTGAGGACCTTGAAGGTTGTAGTCGTAGAAATAATATTGTGATCCTTGGGCTGCTGGAGGAAGAAGAGGGACAGAATGCCATAGCATTCATCCAGAAGTTGGTGGAGAAGATTGCTAGCCCCTCTCCCTTTGGGGCTAAATACATAATCAAGACAGCCCACAGATCCTTAAGGCTGAAGCCCCCACCAGGAGCAACACCTTGCCCTATAATATGCCGTTTTTTACATTTTCTGGAGTGGCAGCACTTCTTGTATAAAGTAAGAGAAATCCAGGAAGTCAGATGGGAGCAAGTCAAACTCAGGATAGTGCAAGATTTACCAGGCTCTGTCCGTTTGAAACGTACAGCATTTCATCTAGTGGTTTCCAAGATAATTGCTGCTGGACTTAAGTTTCGTATGGGGTACCCTGCTGGTTACAGGTGCAAGTGGCTGGTACCTGGGTTTCTTATGAGGATCCTGATGCTGTGCTTGCTGGCTTAAAGCTGTCCCTGCCTGATCTCTTCAGGGATACATGAGAGGCCCTTTGTTATTTAAATGGAAGAGCTCTGGTTTGAAGTGAGGTGGCTGTTACTTGAAGGATTCTTCAGGGATGAGCATAAATAATCATTGGATTCCTGTTTATGCCTGATTAGAGGGCTGAAGGGACGCAATTCTTTAAAACTAACCAGACTCTGTATGGTTTCCTATGCCCTGATTTTGTCTGGGACTGTTGCTTCTTCTAAACAGACTATTTAATTTTATCATTTACCAGCTTTGGGGAGAGCAATTATTGTAAGGGTTTTGTCTAGTACCCCCCCAGCAGGTATGCGAAGGGGAATGGCTTTGTTAAGGCCTAAGGTTTACACCCTGCAGAGTCTCAATACCTACCATATGGTAGGTTGTTTAGGGGGTGTGCTGAAGTTTTTTCATTATAGCGCACTGTCACACGCTTTCGCTCTTGCATCACCAGAGGGAGCTCGAGACTCAAGAAATATGGGCCAGCAGTCTTAACGACCCGGGATGGGGGGGTTTCTTAGCACAATTGCTTTACAGCTGGATGGGGAGTGGCATGATCCGCATCCTAGGGGTAAGTGAGTCCTGTCGTGGGCGTGGCCCTTATGGTGGACTGGATACATCGCTCTTGGCTTGGCTCTAACAGCATCCATGTAGTTGTGTTCCCCTCAGTAGGCAAGGCGTGAGGGTTTGGCAATTTTTGATACTCCCAGTACCTATGCCATACTAACTTAGTGTTACTCCCACTGGTTATCAGGAGTCGATCAACTGGCGACTTCCCATTGAAGTTAATGTATTTCAGGTCATTTATCACCTTCTTGTTTCCATTTAGGGGGCTTATAGATTTTCTTCAGGTTTAGAGGCGCAATGTTGGGGAGCTGGGGGGGAGAAGGAAATGGTATGTTGTTGAACGTCATTGGTGACAGTTGGGGGGATAGGGAGGGTGGGCTTAAAGGTAAATTCTTTGGTTTGTTAATATTATGTCATGTTTGGGTGTTATTCAGGGGGGAGGCATGGGATAGTTCGGGTAGGGTTAGGAGGGTTTGGGGCGGGAGAATGGCACAGCAGTTTTAGTAGTACAGGGGTATCTGAATCACAGTTGTAGTAATTGCCAAGGTTAACTCTGGGCTTACTTTTGTCAATATAGATGGCTAGCAATATTAACCTAGCTACGTGGAATGTGAAGGGGGTTAGGAAAAAATTTAAGCAATATCAGGTGCTTAAACACCTGAGTTTGCTGCGTGCTCAGATAACATTCTTGCAAGAATCTCATCTGCTAGATACTGAGGCATTGCAACTCAGGAGACAACAGGTGGGACAGGTCTTTAGTGCCTCAGGATCTACCAACAGCTGTGGGGTCATGTTGCTGGTTTATAGAGACATCCCATTTATCCCTACTCAGGTCTTCAAGGATTCAGAGGGTAGGTACGTCCTAGTCCAGGGTACTCTTTGGGCCATGCCGCTATTGCTTGGCAGCATCTATGGGCCAAACATGGATGATCCCACCTTTTTTATGCAGCTGATTACCACAATTCTTCCTATACTCCCTATTCCCATTATTATGGGGGGAGACTTCAGTTTGGTCTCGGACCCTAATATAGACAGGTCCAGCAATTGGCTGAGAAGATTGTCTCCTGGGAAAAGGACCTTTAGGGATTTGCTGGATCAATGCGGACTGTGTGATGTATGGCGAGTCTTGCATCCCAACTCCAGGGAATATACTTTCAGTTCGCCAATACACATCTCGCAGTCTCGCATTGACTATCTATTAATCTCTCAGGAGCTCTTGCCGGGTGTGCTATCCACCTCGATTCAGCCGGGTCCTGTATCCGATCACTCTCTGGTGTTATGCAACCTGGCTTTCCTTAATATTCCCAAGAAAGAGACCAGATGGAAATTAAATGAACAGTTATTAAAAGATGAGAAGTACTGTGGACTGGTGAAGGACCAGATTGATTTCTTTTTTTCTACCAACCCAATAGAAAGCACAACCCCAGATATTTTATGGGGAGCCTTTAAGGCCTACATAAGGGGTATTCTCATTAGTTTAGCTACAAAGAGGAAGAGGGCTCAGGAGGCAGAACTATTATCGTTACTGTCTCAAATGCGGGTATTAGAATCTAATCAATCAAATGACACTTCTAAGGAGGAGAGGCAGAAACTATTAATAGTTAAGGACAGATATTTAGAACTGTTACGGTAGAAGGCAGAGTTGGCCATTATCCGTACCAAAGCAAGTTTCACGGATCAAGGAAAAAAGCAGGACGCATGCTTGCTTTACGTTTAAAGCAGCAAGAGTCTGCAAGATTTATACCTCCAAACAGGGCACAGGTAGATGGGTCCCTGAAGGTATCCCCCTCAGAGATAGTGCAGGAATTTGCTACATATTACGAGTAGCTATATAGGGACATGGATAGCCCTCCTTCCTTGGAGGAGTTGGAGGTATACCTCAGGGACTCTTGCCTTCCTCCCTTGTCAAATCCCCCCCAAAATTTCTTATCCTCTTCTTTATCGCAGGAGGAAATTTTGGCAGTTATAAAGGCCTTGCCCTTGGATAAAGTTCCGGGGCAGGATGGGTTTTCTGCCTTATTTTATAAGGTTTTCAGAGAACAGCTATTGCCTGTGCTTCACCGGCTCTACCTCCATATTCTCTCTGGGGTTGTAGTACACTCATTTTTTAGAAGCCCTGATAGTCCTATTACCTAAACTGGACAAGGATCCTGAATTGGTTCAGAGCTACAGGCCAATATCCCTGTTGAATCAGGACATCAAAATTCTTTCGAAGATATTGGAGGATAGGCTAACCCTGGTCCTCCCGGATCTGATCGGTGTGTCTCAAGTCGGGTTTATGAGGGGACGATCATCCTCCGACCATTTACGTACCCTCTTGCACGTCTTCTAGGAGTCCAGGGATGCCACATTCCTCGTGGGGCTGGTATCTCTGGATGCTGAGAAGGCATTTTGACCGGGTGAACTGGAATTTTTTATTCCAAGTCCTCAAAGCATTTGAGTTTCCCTCCATGTTCATAGAATGGATCAGGGTGCTATATCGGTCTCCCTCTGTGAGGATCTCAGGCAATGGGGCTTTTTCCAAATCTTTCCTTTTGCATTTAGGTATGAGACAGGGCTGTCCCCTTCCCCCTTATTATTTAATCTTTATTTGGAGCCCCTTATTCAAAATATTCTTAACAACACGGGAATACAAGGTATCCCGATCGGGAACAATGTGGTGAAGATAACAGCATACACTGACGATCTCCTCCTCCATCTGGCCCACCCGGTAACATCCATTCCGATTATGTTAAGAGAGATTGCCAAATTTAGTCTTTTTTCGAATTATAAACTGAATGCAAACAAGACATCCTTTTTTCCCCTTAATCACAAGGTTTTCAAGACGGACATTGTCCCTTTGGGATTGTGTTGGTCACCCCGTGTTATTAAATACCTAGGTATTAGGTTAACACGAAATATTTCCCTATGGTTTAAAGAAAATTTAGAGCCTCTTTCTCAGATGATTGTGCAGGACCTAGAGAGATGGGATAAACTTCCTATTTCACTATGGGGCCGTATTAACATAATTAAGATGAACGTATTTCCCTGCCTTTTTTACCCCGTCACATCTCAACTCATTTGTCCCCTTATCCTGGTTTCAGAAAATGCATAAACTCTTCACTAATTTTATCTGGTCTAATAAACACTCCAGGTTGGCGTACCACAAGTTAGCCGCCCCTAAAAATGAGGGGGGGGGGGCTGCGGATTCCTCATTTGGCAATTTATTACTGGGCTAGCCATCTTGCTAAGTACCTGAAATGGGTAAGGCCGGGTCCGGAAAATTTGAGACCGGTCTGGCTCAACATTGAACTAGACTTTATCTAGGCTAGGAACATGAACCCCTCGACCATGTTCTTTGTTAAAGTGTCCCTCTTACAGAATGCTAGTAATTGCCCCATTCTCATGACTTCATTAAAAGTGCACTCGCAGTTGTGTTCTTTCCTGAGATATAACCCGAGTACAGACCTGTCTCAGTCTATCTGGAATTCTCTGGTCTTTACCATAAATAAGCAGAAGGTTTATCATACATGGTTGCCTCAGTTAGGAGACGGAATAGCTTCCTCGTTTCTGGATGATTCAGGGGTTTGGCTCCCAGTTACCGAAATTACCCGAAAGTTCAACATTCCGGATTCCCAGTTATTTAGGGTTTTTCTATTAAAGCACTTGTTAACTACGGTTTTTGGTAACGTCCCTCCCCGCCCAACGGCTTTTGCATTGGTACCTGAACTTTCCTCTCTTCTCAAATCCTCAGGTGTTATCTCTAAGACATATCAAGTATTGTACCACTGGCGGTTTGGGTGTGGTAACGGCCCCACTAGCTTTTGGAACTCATTTTTTCCTCAATCTACCTTCAACTGGCCGGCTCTCTGGATGTTTTGTCATAAATATGTCTCCCAAGATAGATTACGCCTTATGCAATTTCACATTTTGCACAATATGTACTATACTCCAGTCAAATTGGTGAAATGGGGCCTTCTCAAAACAGATAGGTGCACTAGGTGTTCCAGGAAGCTGGGACACTTTTTCCCATATTCTGGTCATGCCCCAGGATAGCTCAGTTATGGGATTTAATTAAAACCAATCTGAATCCCTTATTAGGATTACAGGACTGCTTCACACTGGATATTTGCCTCCTGGGAGATTTGTCTTCCATTAAGGTCAAAACTCAGAGATTTCATATATCTATGTTCGGACTCTTGGTTAAAAAAATTATTCTCAGGCATTGGAAAGATGGGATTTGCCCAACATACCAGGAACAGATACATGAAATCCTTGCAAATCTTCACACAGCGAAGGCCATAGCAAGCCTCCATAACAGGTTACAAACGTATAAGTATATATGGGATCCTCTTCACACTTAATCATTACTGCTAGGGTTTAAAGTGCAACTGATTACCTGTTATCTTAACATGTATTCAGTTATTACGTATAGCTTTTACTACAACATAGGAAGGAACTGCTGTGCAGGGGGTGGGGGCTGGGGGCAGTGTTGATTGTACTACAAACTGGCTGTTCATGTTTGCATTACTGCTTCCTGTATTGTGAAAATATTTTGTGAATAAAGTTTGAATTGGAAAAAAAAAGAAAGGAAGTGAACCTTGATCCCCTTGATGGCGGCCATCTTGCTACAGTCAGGCAGTCAAATGCAACATGTCACAGTTTGGTGGCCATCTTGTGAAGGGCACAAATTGACCTCACTCCATTAAAATCAAACGGAGTCCTATTGAAATGAATGGACACTGCTTCAAAAAGCTGATTTTTGCAATGAAACCTTTATTTAAACAACAAACAACACAGAATTGAGGGGGAAGATCTTTAGTAAGATGTCAATTGATGAACTTTGCTATAAAAATTTGTACTTTTGTCTACAAAATAATTTTTGCTCGGCACATCATCTACGACACGACGTCCTGTCTCCTGCATGACGGCAACTCCTTCTCACCCGTATGACCTTCGCTCAGCGAAACAAAGCTCATCTCCAACCACAATGTCTGACAATGACACAGATATGGGTGCCAGAGCGTCCGGAGTCCTACCTTCACCCACCTCAAGGGCGTGGGTCTACAAAATCGAAACACTCCTCCATGACATCCAGTCTTCTATTTCTGCTCAAGGAGCACCAGCTCTGCTAGCTATTCAAGATGACCTGGCCTACATTAAAGTCATTGCACCACAGTCCATGGTCCATACCAGCCTACAACCAGTACCCTTCTCAGCCTTGCCTCACGAAGATGCTGTTGACTGGCTGGAGCAATTCCAAGC
This sequence comes from Neoceratodus forsteri, assembly GCA_016271365.2. Lineage (NCBI taxonomy): Eukaryota > Metazoa > Chordata > Ceratodontiformes > Ceratodontidae > Neoceratodus > Neoceratodus forsteri. The sequence continues at coordinate 20,954,818 of JADMNL010000035.1, read as the reverse complement.
CTGGATTTCCTTACATGGTTGGACTTATCCTGTGCATATTTCCAATGGCTTGCACTTGCTTCTGAGAGGGACTGCCATTTCCTGGTTCAACGTACTTCCAGACCAAGTCAAAGGAGAGACTGCCACACTGTACATGACCTTCAAAGCCCATTTTCGCCAAGCACATATACCCTGGTTATTGGAGCAACAGCTGTGGGAACGTACAATGCAACCCACTGAATCTCTTGAAGCCTTCATAGTGGACATTGAGGCTCACTGCAAACATCTTCAGAAACCAAGAGAAAGAACAAATCACAATATTTGTTCAGGGACTGCTTCCTCAACTCTGTTTTTATGTAATCCAGCAGAAACCAACCACCTGGATGGAGACAATCCAAGCGGCACGACTTGCACAACAATCCATAGCAATGTCTCAGGCTACCAGTGTACAAGCACCTCAGTCGTCGCAGATAGCCACACTCACAATATGTGTCCAGCAGCAGCAATCAGTTATACAGATGCTCACTACAAGTATCAACACTCTGCACTGCCGCTTAACTGCTTCTTCTACTACCTCTGTCAATGTCCTTCGCCCATTTCGACAGCAACCTCATCCACATCCTCCTTCATGAGAAACCAGTGACCTGCCAGTGGTGTGGATTCAGGGGACATACTGCTGCTGTTTGATGAAAGCTAAAGTACTACAGAAATCAAGAGAACCACAGGCGCCCACCGCTGCACAGTCAGCAAGATAACCGCAACTACTCCCAGGACCAGAGGAACACAGCAACTGACCACCCCTCTGACTCTCGCAGTTCAAACAAAACACTTCCTCCAACTGCGAACTCAAGAACAATCTCACTTCCAGGAGCAAAGGTACCTGTCATTCGATCACCTCTCCTAGCAAACTATGTACCTGTAACCATCGGAGATGGCCTTGGTCAACACTGGAGCAGAAATATCAGTTATCAACAGCAGTATTCTAAACAACCAAGCTATTCATCACATACCTAATGTCTCTCCAGCTGACATAAAGTACATTATCACAGCAAGTACAGCTACAGTATCTATCACAGGCATGGTCCATCTCAAGCTGCACTTTGGCTCACAGCAAGCTACTGTCAAGTTTTACATAGTGCCTGATCTTCAACCTGCAATAATTCTAGGCCTGGACTTTCTCAAAGCTTACAAAGCCATCCTAGACTTTGCCTCAAACAAACTGTCGCTAGATCCTCGGAGGCAACTCGCAGCTATAGACTCAGTCACTGTGCCTCCTCAGTCGGAAATTATTTTGATTGCCAAGATTCAAGGTGAACCACTTCCACAAGGTGTTGGCATCGTCACAGCATCCCCCATGCTGCATTCGTCAGGTCTCCTTCCGGGAAATACCTTATCAGTGGTGCATGATGGTGCAGTCTTCCAAAAATGCTGCTACTTCACAGATGAGCCAGTGGTCATTTCAAAGGGTGACAACATTGGAAAGTTTGTCTGCTTGTCTTCAGGGGACCAGCTCCATCTCATGCAAGAACCTCTGCCTGGTTCCACCAACTCTACCCCTGTCAATACTATCATGACCACTCCAACTTCAACAGAGTTACCCCTCAGTCAGCGAGTATCCTCTTCCAAACTTCCAACATCTCCAACGGAAAAGCAACAACTTTTGAAATTCTTGGAAAATTACGTGTATGTCTTTGTTGGTTCAGATAACAAGCTCAGATGCTGTGATATCCTGCAACACACCATCGAAGTACAGCCCAACCAGAAACCAATCCGTCAGTGAGCCTACAAAGTGGGACATAACCAGAAACAAGTCCTCGAGGATATAATCAAAGACATGCTTGACCAAGACATAGTCAAAGAATCTACAAGCCCCTGGGGTGCACCTTGCTTGCTGGTGGTAAAAAAGGACAAAGGGTATTATTTTGTGGTAGACTACAGAAAACTCAATGCCTACACAGTGCAGGATGCTTACCCCTTGCCTACAACTGAAGATGCTTTAGACAGTCTTTGTCCGGCCAGTCCTGCTTACTTCACCACTCTAGACCTTCAGAGTGGGTTCTATCAAGTTTCCATTGATCCAGCTTCTCATCCATACATAGCATGGTGCTGCCACTTGGGACTTTTCCAGTTCAAACGTCTGCCTATGGGTCTTTGGAACAGTCAAGCCACATTTCAACGTGTTATGGAAGCCGTATTACATGGGTTGTCTTGGAAATCTTGCCTAGTCTACCTGGATGATGTGATTGTCTTCAGCTTGCCAGAGCACCTCCAACATCTCCAAGAAGTGTTCGAACGTCTCAGACAAGCCAATCTCAAGCTTCGCCCAGAAAAGTGTTGTTCTGCGCAGCATCAAATTCATTACCTGGGACATGTGGTTAGTTCTCAATGCATCTCTCCAGATCCAGACAATCTCTCGGCAGTGAAAGACTATCCAGAGCCTAACAATCTCAAAGACCTTCGTGCTTTCCTGGGCTTGTCTGGCTACTACCGAAAGTTCATTTGTAACTACGCCAAGATTGCGGCTCCACTGTACGCCCTTACCAAAAAGTGATGTGACAATATTTGGACTTCTGAATGTAAGGAGGCCTTTGACACCTTAAAACAAAACCTAATCTCTTCTCCAGTATTGGCCTACATGTTTCTTTGCGGGCATTTTGGGGAATCAACAACAATATTATAAACAAATTTAGATTTTGGTACGTTCATTCTCTGATTGGTCGGACGCTGGATGTGAAGCCAAAAAAACAACTGTGGCTTCAGCAACAGATAGAGATGGTCACGCAATGAAAATGCCTTCAGTAACCAGTGGTGCTGAGGTCACAAACAATCCAATCTGGTAAAAAATTCCTTTTGCCAGTGTGGGTGGGGTGGAGCACTGACTGCAGATTTTTAAGGCAGTACAAGCAGCAAAACAAAGAACTGATACCACAATAACAGTACAAAATCAGGCAGCTGCAGTGGATAGCAGGTTCATACTGCTGCACCTGCAATTACACTGTGGCACGATAAAAGCTGTATTATTTTATGTCACGCAACACTGCACACACACTCACACACAGTTTCTCTTCAATGGTGAACGAGTAATGAGTAGCAAATGGAAAAGTTCAGTAATATGCCACGTATTGTAATGTAAACAACCTGATATTATGAACTGCTGCACCAGATCCACACAACACACAATCAGCAAGAAAACATCAACAATTACTAACAATATTACTGTGTGTACATTAATACAGTCAGTTATATAACAAAAATTTAACCAAAAAACAAAGAAATCCCTATTTCTCCAACTTATATCTACCTACACCACAGATACGCCCCTTCCCCAAAGCACACTTTCACTGTCTTTTACTACGCACACTCAATGTTGTACATTAACATTCAAAATCCACACACAAACAAAAACACGTGATGATATGAGCACAGGAGGGTTTCCTACAATCGATGAACTAAAGTTTGAGCCCCCCAAAAAAATGCAAAGACGCTTTTTTAACAGTTTTTGAAAGGTTTCAGTCACAGACTGATCTCAGAGCACACTGTCTCCTGCAGCTTCCTACACAAACTACCCCAAACTGAGGCTGTGCAGATCAATATAGAGCCCATGTGACCTGAAATCCCATGAATCACTGCAAAATTCACCTTCGGAGCTTAAAAACAAGGTGAAGTGAGGCGAAGTGCATTGCTTTCAATGCACTTTGCTTTAAGATTTTGTGAAGTAGTGGTCTAGGAAGGTGGCGTAACATGAAGTCAATGTCCTCAATGGACTTTGCGTTACTCATTATAACATGAAGTACTCTGCTTCACATTGCGGAGCACTCCGCAAACCCAACTTTGATCCATGAATCACTTCGTGGAGTGGATTGAGCCCACTTTGCCCACCACTACTTCCAGTGCACCTTCTCTGCGTTTGCCAACCTACACGGCCCGATAAGGAAAAGACAAGCTAAAGGCCAATGCCACAGATGGATCTCACGTGAGCTGAAAACACTAATAAAAGGCAGAGACAAGGCCTGGAAAAAGGCCAGGTGCTCTGCTAGCCCAGCAGACATAGCCAACTATAGATTTCTGAGGAACCAGTGCAAGAAAGCCTCAAAATCAGCCAAACAGGACTACATTAAATCCCTTCAGCAGCAAACACTGTCTGACCCCAAATCCTTCTGGTCTAGCATCAGTTCCCTTCTAAAAGGCACTAGCAAACCCCAGCAGGGTAACATAAATTGCAACAGGCAAACCCTAGTGGATGGAGGGGATGCCGCTCTAGCCTTTAACCACTTCTTCACTGACCTGGGTGCATACAGAACCAGCCCCCTACATGGTACACAGGGCCCCCCAGCCACAGAATTCTGGGACCCACCAAACCCCCACTTCCATCTAAGGCTCATGAGTGCCAAAGAAGAGCTACCCCTCCTACAATCCTTAAAACCCACTGGTTCTCCAGGGCCGGATGGACTGGACCCTAGGCTACTCAAGGCCTCTGCCCCAGCCATATCCCTGCCTATTGCTCTGCTCATAAACAGATCCCTGCGGGATGGAATTATCCCCAAAATATGGAAACTGGCCAATGTAGTCCCAATCCACAAGGGTGGAGCTAGGGATACAATAGACCACTACAGACCCATCTCTATCTTATGCCACCTGGCAAAGATCCAGAAGCGGCTAGTGTTTTATCAACTAAGGGACTACCTGGAGGCTAACAGGCTCCTGGCCCCCTCGCAACATGGCTTTCAGCAAAAGCATGGGACTGACACTGCTCTCATTTGATTCACCCCTGATGTCCTAGCTGTCCTGGACAAGGGTGCCCCTACTGGGGCAGTCTTCATCAACCTTACCAAGCTGTTTACCTGGTAGACCACCCACTCCTACTAACTAAGCTAAGCCAATTTGGGCTTGACCATCTCTCTCTGAACTGGTTCTGCAATTACCTGACTGGCTGCTCTCAGCAGGTCAAGTGGAGAGAGGGCACCTCCAAACCCCTACCCTTAACTAAAGGGGTCCCACAGGGCTCTATCTTGGGCTCACTCTTGTTCTCCCTATTTATCAACGACCTCCATTGCCAGTGTGGGAGCAGCTCCACAGTACAGTACACTGATGATACAGTACTATATAGAACAGCACTGCATCTGGACAATCTAGGGCCCCTGCACCAGGCAGACTTCACTAAGTCAGAAACATGGCTAGTCGAGAACTGCCTGGTTCTCAACCCCAATAAGACAAAGGCACTACTGTTCGGGCCAAATTCCCTGGGTCCCTCCTGGGCTCATCTTCTCCTCCCTCTTGCTACTGTATCTGGCTCTACAATTGAGGTGGTACAATCCTTCAAATACCTAGGCCACACACTAGATCAAGGGCTTACACTGAAGCCACATGTGGACATAGTAATAAAAAACCTACACCAAAAACTGGACCTACTCTATCATCTAAGCAATAACATGACACTGGAGACAAGGCTGGCAATTGCACAGAGCATCCTCCTCCCCACCCTAACCTGTGCTGCCCCAACCCTACTCGGTATAGCAAAACTTAACCACAGCAGACTGCAAACACTGTACCACAAAATCACATGCTTTGCCACAAAAACCCACCCGAGGACCCACCACTGTGAAGCTCTCGCCTCTCTCACCTGACCTACCCTGAACAGGCTCCAGTACCCCCTACTATGCTGGACCTACAAGCAGGTCGCACCTGTAAAAAAGCTTTCAGCTTAGTGTGCTACTCCTGGTTAAACAACTAAAATAAAAAAAAGCTCCTAGATGCCCAACCTCCGGATGGGTTAATCGGGCTACTTGCCCCAAAGCTGACTAGCAGGCCACTCTGCACCTCAGGCAAAAAACTCCTGGAAATCCCCAGGGCATGCTCAGGAGCTGGCAGTAAATCCTTTGCCCACACAGCCCCCACACTGTGGAATAATCTCCCTAGCCACCTTCTGCCTGCACCCTTCCTAGCCACATTCTGGAAGGGACTACGCACTCGCCTCCTTAACCCTAGTCACTGCTCCTGTACCGATGGATAAAAACCATCACTGATTAACTGTGTCAATGTGTTGTGCAAAGGGAGACTGTAACCCTGTACCCTATCCTACACTGTATCACTTGTATGCACCCAATACGGCTCCTGTCCTAAATCTAACACTGTTGTACTCTGTAAATGTGATGTGCTTAATTGCCCTCCTCCATGAAAACTGTATGCTGTTATTGTAATTCCTGTATGATATCTCCTACTTTGTATCACCGGCCTGTATGTGAAAACTGTATGTAATGAACTCCGGGTCGCCCCTGAAACAGGGACCTTCAGAACCCAGTGAACTTACCCGTTAATAAAATTTTAAATAATTATATATACAGTATATATATATATATATATATATATATATATATATATATATATATATATATATATATATATATATATATATATATATATATATATTAGCACAGTAGCACCAGTATAGTTAGGGTTCAGTAAGCACTTTAATGTTAAACCTCAAATTTTGCACCTTAATAACTTTGACACCGTCTGACAGATTTGCCTGAAATTTGGTATGCATGGTCTGGTACTATAGGTCTCTGTATCTGGTAAGTTGCATTTCAGTTGGATGCACATTTTTTCTACTTGTTACAGTTACAGAGATATTGGCAAGTCAGTGTCACAAGGGTTCCAAGGGTGCCTTTTCAGCATATTTTGGTGCCCATATCTCATAAAATATGTGAGATATGGATTAGGTTGACTTATCTTGCATGGAGGTTATGCTGTCATGATTACAACAACACTTACATTTTTGTCATAGCTGCTATGGTTGCTGAGATATTGGCAAATTGCTGTTACAAGTGTTCCTTGCACTATAGGACTGCTGTATGGCTCTGTTGTTATGTGTAAGTGGGAGTGCAGGGCCCAGATGGGCAGCGCTCCCACATGCACATACCATTATGCAAAGAATGAGCAATGTGAAGGAAGTGCAGGGCCCGTAGGGCCTGCGCTCCCACTAACACATACCAGTTACTAGTTACATTACACTTTCTCAAAAAGAAGGGAAATTCATTGCATAAATCTCTGTTAATGCATCAGTTAGGGTTCATAGCACAGAAACAAAAGTATGGAAATGTGATTTTTGGATTACACCCCTACCACTCCAATCCCACCCCCCACACACCAGCAGGCATTGGGGTGTGCGTTGGGGTTGTCTGGCCTTTCGCCTCATTCTCTTATACTGCACCACCTCAGCTTTTTTACACATGGAATGGGCTGAGAGTTAGGCCGATGATCCCAACGCACACCCGATGCCTGTTACTATTTGGATGGTGGGGGTGGGTGGGGGGTCGAGGGGTGTAACACTAGCATCACATTTCCATACTTTTGTCGCTGAGCTATGAACCCTAACTGATGCATTAACAGAGTTTTTTATAATGAATATATATATATATATATATATATATATATATATACATATATATATATATATATATATATATATATATATATATATTATATCATATCAGCATGGTAGTGCCAGGATAGTTAGGGCTGCACAGACACTTCTATATTAAACCACAAATTTTTCAATTTAATAACTTTGCCACCGTATGATGGATTTGCCTGAAATTTTGCATGCGCAGTCTGGTGCCCTAGATCTCTGGATCTGGTAAGTTACATTATGGCCAGATAAGCAATTGTGGAAGTGTGACTACAGCTCACACAATTTGTCTGTTTGGGCTGAAATCTTCATGGAAGAAGCAGTATGGGTCACTGATGTGCCTTTCAAAGATTTGATGAAAAATATTAAACCATTCAAAAGTTATTTAAAAAACAAATTTTCCATTATAGTCAAAGGAAAAAAAATATATATGTCTCTCGAAATCTACCCCCACTACAGTTTACTGTCACAAATGACCCTTTTACTGTTGTGAGTAGCCATCTTGTTTTCAGTTAGCAACAGAGAAAAATGCCTGGCATTTAAATTTGGGACCCCCTAGGTAAACACTGAATGTTGTGCTTACCTAATCGGGTCCTGAGGATGATAACTCTATCTTTTGAGGGAGGGACCCCCCCCCCACAAATGCTGTTCTAAAAATCGGAGACCCAGTACTAACGTGAATTGTGACAGAAATAGCTGTGACACTTTCGCAAATCCTTTTAAAGCCTCTAAGGGGCCAGAGGCAGGATTTATTAAATAAAGTAATTCCTGCAGACATTGGGGTGCCCAATCCCCTTGTCTGTGGCAGGAATGCCCCCACTAGCCACTGTGGGACTCTGGGTAGCCCACTCCCCATGTCCAGAAATTATTTTTTATTATGCCAACATCGGAGTGCCCAGTCCCCCAGCTGGCAGCTGGCATCTGCCCCAATATGATCCCTACCACAGTGGTACACTGGGGATCCCACTCCCAGTATACCAAGTTATGTTTATTTCCCTTTTGCCAACATCAGAGTGCTCAATCCCCATGTTGGCACTACCCCCCGACTGTATGGGATACAGGGTAGACCACTCCCAGTGTCCCCAGTTACTAGTCTAGACCCTGTTGTTCTGGAACAATGAGAAACCTACCACCATTGTCCCGATGCATGTATTTATATACCTGTTCAAAAAGAAAACTGTCTCCCAACATCTTTTTTTCCCTAGAAAAAGAAATCGGTCCCTCATCATCTCCCCATCCCCCTCCCCATCCCACCCCTCCCTCTGTGCACCCACCTCCCCGCACCCTTACCCCATACTTACCTCTGGAGGGCAGCAGCTGTGATCTTCTCTGGACTGGGACACATCTGCACTCTTCAAAGCTGAACCACATACTGAAAGAATCAAGGTAAGTGACGTATAATGGCTGTCTATGGTGTTTTGAACTTATATTGCTATCTCAAGCATTTTTCAACATTTTGGCACAAAATTTTCAATATGGGCTTTTTGGGACCCCACTTCATAAACACTGTCACTGTCATCTCATTGATCAGACCCAAAAGCTGATTTTGCAGTTGCTGCGTGGAATCACCTTTCAGGACAGATTAATGAAATGGCAGCGCCAGTGTTCATGAGGTGGGGTCCCAAAAACCCATGTTGAAAATTTGCTGCAAAAATTCCAAAAGATGACAGCATTACGAGCATATATTGCGTAGTTTCTACATATACTCGTAACTTCACCAGTTGTTTATATTTTCACTCCAGATTTTCAACATTGCCATTTTTTCACAACTTCTCATGAACAGTACAGCTGTCATTTTTCACATCCTGCCTGAAATCTGTTTTTGTGCCTGTTGTACAGAATGGCATGGTTGCTGTGTAAAATCAACTTTCAGATCAGATTAATGAAATCACAGTGCCAGGATTTATGAGGGGAGGTCACAAAAATCTCACGTTGAAACTTTGGTGAAAAAATTCCAAAAAATTACCGCATTATGAGTGTGCATTGCACACTTTACATGCACTCTCATAAGTTCGCAAATTTTTTATATTTTAATCCAGATTTTAAAAATTCCCATTTTTCACACCTTCTGATGAACAATATACTGCTGTAATGTTTCACATCCTTCCCAAAACATGTTTTCACACCTGTAGTGCAGAATAGCACAGTCACTGTATGAAATCAACTTTTGGGACAGATTAAAAACATAACAGTGCCAGTGTTCATGAGGTGGGGTACTTAAAAGGCCGTGTTAAAAATTTGGTGAAAAAAGTCCTGAAAATGCCATAGTTATGTGCATCTATTGAATTTATTCTATACACACGCATAACATTATGGGCTATTATTATACTCTCTCAGAAAAAAGGAACATTTATTGCAAAAAAACTCCATTAATGCATCAGTTACAGTTCATAGTACAGTGACAAAAGTCTGGAAATTCAGTGTTAGGGTTACCAAACCCACCCCAATTCCCACCCTCCACAAGCCAGCAGGTGTTGGGGTGTGGCTTGGGGTTGTCTGATCGACCTCTCACCCCATTCCATGTGTAAACAAGCTGAGATGGTATAGTATAGGAGAATGGGATGAGAGTTAAGCCCAACAACCCCAAAACACTCCCCAATGCCTATTGGTGAGTGGAGGGTTGGGTGGCAGGGTTGGTAACCCTAACACCAAATTTCCAGACTTTTGTCACTGTACTATGAACCCTAACTGATGCATTAACAGAGTATTTTTGCAATGAATATGTATATCTAGCTATCTAGTAAAAATAACTATATGACCTATTTACATTTAAGAAGTCATATCAAGAAAAATTGGATTCTGAACTGGAAATTCCAAAAGAATTTTTTTCAGAAAATTCACATAAAAAAATAGGTAAAACTTATCTGTTGTTGAAAGAAACATTAAATTAGACATGCTAAAATTAAAAACAGCTTGGGAAAAAGAATAAAGTTCTGAAATAATACTGGAAGAATGGCTAGAAGTACTGAATAATCCCACCGGTGTCTCTAGAGCAATAAGATTTCAGTAACTACAGTTCAGCATCTTGCATAGATTATATTACACACCTGCCAAACTCAACAATTTTAGTCTCTCATGCACAGATCTCTGTCCCAGATGTTGAAGGGACAAAGGCATGTATATGCATATGTAATGGTATGTCCAATATTAAAATCATTCTGGACTAAAATTATGAATCCTGTGGAACTCGCACTGGGAATTAAATTTCTGTTTGATCCAGGTGGGTTTCTCTTGGGGTATATTAAAACCAGTAATCATGAACTGGACATCAGTCAACTTACTTTTATGCAAGTTGCCATTATGGTAGCAAAGAAACTAATCCTACAAAAATGGGATGATGAAAACTCTCCTTTATTCAAAGAATGGAAAGCAGTAATGACTTGACACTGCAAAACTTAAGTGGATATACTATAAAATAGAATACACGGATGACAAATTTGAGCAAATATAACTCCCCTTCTAGGGATGCAGGTAGGTGGAGCCTGCAGCCCTATTGCATCACCTCTAACAAGCATTTGTCAATGCCGAATGTTGTCACGCTGGCATTGGTAGTGTAGTGTGGAAACACATTTTGCGTAGGATGTGAAAAATGACAGCTGTACGGTTCATAAGAAGGTGTAAAAAAATGGCAGTGTTGAAAATGTGGCATGTAAATATTGCAAAGTTGCGAAGTTAGAAGGGTGCATGGGAAATGCACAATGCACACTTGTAACACGCTTGTAACACAGTCATTTTAGGGACTTTTGGCACCAAATTTTCAATATAGGCATTTTAGCACCTCTGCTTATGTACAGTGTCACTGTCATTTCCTCAAACTGTCCCAAAATGTGATTTTGCACAGTGATCACGCAATTCTGCGCCGGACGTGCGAAAACACATTTTGGGCAGGATATGTAAAATGACAGCTGTACTGTTCATCAAGAGGTGTGGAAAAATGCCAATGGTGTTCTTCTTTTTAGTAAGAGTTCTGTTTTAGTCACACTTTGCATATAGCACTTTGAAATGTATTTGGTTGCCCTACTGCGTTAAGAGACTACTATAAGACAATGGATGCCAGAAGTAATGTTCTATCCCTCTGATGACGCACTAGGTGCGAAACCAGTCGGGGTACTGTTTGTTTCTTGTCTTCTTTTGGCTGTGGAGTCCACCCATTCAGGTTTTCCTGTTTTATTATTTCAATAAAGCCGAATGGTGTAGCATTATTGTGGTGCTGGCTTGTTGTTTTTAACGGTACTTTGCTATGCGCCTTGCACACACCATTTGGCAGCTTGAGCTGTTTTTGCCATCTTATACAATGGTGAAAATCCAGAGTGAAAATATTACAAATGCAGAATGTTATGAGCGTGCGTGCAAACTGTGCAACACATGCTCGTAACACAGTCATTTTATGGAGTATCATCACCAAATTTTCAACATAGGAATTTTAGGACCTCAGGTCATGAACAGTGTCAATGTCATTTTCGTAATCTGCCCCGAGCACTGATTTCCCACAGTGACTGTTCTATTGTGTGCCGGAGTGCGGAAACACATTTCGGTCAGGATGTGAAAAAAGACAACTGTACTGTTCACAAGGAGGTGTAGAAAAATGACAATGTTGAAAATCTGGCATGAAAGTATTGCAAATTCACAACGTCACAAACGTGCTTAGCAGTTGCACAATGCACACTCGTAAAACAGCCATTTTTTGTTTTTTTTCCACCAAATTTTCAACATAGGCTTTTTGAGAGCCCACCTCATGAACAGTGCCACTGTCCTTGCATTAATCTGTCCCAAAAAGTGATTCTGCGCAGTGACTGCAAAATCACCTTTTAGGACCGATTAACATCATAACAGTGACAGAATTCATGAGGAGGGGTTCCAAGAAACCCATGTTGAAAATTTGGTGCATAAATTCCAAAAATTCCTGAGATATGCACCAAAGTTGAAAAAACTCTATTTATTCCATTATACAGCTTACTGGCATTTCCTCAGTTCACGGTCAGCTTTGAAGAGTGCAGAAATGTTCCCGGTTCAAAGATCATCGCGCCAGACTTCGGAGGTAAGTATGGGGTGAGGGGGTTATGGGGAGGCATGCTGCACAGTGGGTGGGTGCAGGTGGGAGGCAGGGAACATCACGGATGGTTTTCTTTTTTTACAGGTTTTTTTTTGGGGGGTACAGTAGCCGATGGGGGATTGGGAACCCCTGTCAGCACATGGGGAGTGGGAAACACTAGCTGAGGGGATTGGGCACCCCAGCACAGAAGAAGGGGGACATCATGCTAATGGGAGTGGGCTCCCCATTGGCACCTTAAAGTGGGAGGGATGGATGCTGATGGGAATTGGGCACCTGTCAGCAAACAATGAAAGCGGGGGAGAGCATGAGCCGAGGGGGATTGGGCACCCCCTTGGCAAGCAAAAAAGGAGAGGAATGGGACAGATTATGCCGATGGGGAGTGTGCTCCCTGTCGGCACATTCATGAGGGTCAGGGTAAGCCAACCGGGGGATTTAGCACCCCCGAAGTCGGCAGTTTAGTGGCTACTGTGCCACCATGTTTGTAGCTGGTGAAGCACATAGGAAGGTTCGCTGTGTGAGATAAGCTTTGCTTGCATTGCAGTGGACCATTCCTTTGATGTGAACACCGCATTAGTATGCATGGTGTGGCACCAGCATGCAGGCTGATTGGGGAATGAGGGACGCACCTACTTGTGCATGCCCTGCATTCGCCCAACAGCGACCACGTCTCCAAATCTCCACTACCGCAAGATGTTGGATGCGCAAGCGCACCAACATAAAAATGAGCTACAGGATTCAGACCGAAGAACACTTCCTTTGGAGTTTTCAAATGATCCTTCCACTACTTTGCAACCCTTCAATTTAACCCTTGCGGTGCTGCAGACTAAACATCGGTGCAGAGCTCATTCAAATAGATTAATTCTAGTTCTTTCAGCAGCCTAGGAATTAAGAAACAAATGCTCTGGAGAATCACCTCTCCTCCCCAGCCTTGTTTTCTTTTGAATCCAACTTGGTAAACAGCATGTTTAGAGTTAATGCAAGAGGGCTGCATAAAGCCATCATGCTGTCTGTAGCTGGAGAAATGGAGTACCATGGCACACATTTTGGGAGTTTTCAGTGTATCCTTCTACCCTGCCTGCAGTATATATAGCACTGTTTCTAGAACCCCTTAAATAATTGTGCCTCTAAAAAGAGATTAAGGCAGTAATGGCTGTAATTTCTATTGAAACACATTCATCATATCAAGAGCATGTAAGATAAATAGCTATGGATCAGCTAACTTCCATAAACAATGAAAAGATTATTTTCAGTGGCACTTTGTTTCCTGCACTCTAGCGTATGTACCTGGTTTTGTACTATATGTACTGATTTCCTGCAAAATGTTTCTTTAAAACTAAGATATTTATAATAATTAGATAGTTAATGTAGTTGTGAGCCTTTTCTTGTATTTTAATGACTTCAACTCCCCCTGTTCTCAGATTACCTTGCAGTACATTTGAGTCTTAACCTTTGATTATGCTGGTCATTAATCTTCAACCTTCTTGTAAGCTTCACTGTTGAGGTCAGAGGGAATCAGAACCCTTCTGGGACAGAACACACTGGTTGTGCATAAAGTTACCATCCTGTACCTTTTATAGTGTATAGTAGTATGATGTGAAATGTGGGCATTGTGTATTTTTTTCTTTTTTCCATAATGAAACTGACTTGTGAAGTCTCTAGAGGTTTTAGAATACTGTCTTACCACAGAATTAGAGGAAAGCAACAATGTGCTAAAATCCCAAGTGGTTCTGCTGCAGTAGTGATATCACTACTATAGCAGAACAACACAATGATGTCACTAGTGCAGCGGAACAAGCATATTCCAGGCATGGAATTCCATGCATAACAGCATTCTACTATACACTATATATAGAATAGTGTATGGGTGACCATACACAACAAGGCTATGTTTCCATCGAGGGGATGTGATGATGTCATACAGACCTCGAGAGCGAAGCTCGAGAGGTCCATTTGACATCATCGTATCCCCGAGATGTAAACAAAGCCTTGTTGTGTCTAATCTCCATATATCTTTATATAGTATATAGTTCCCAGAAATGTCTATGGTTTCATTTAAGTACAAGGTTTCATACCTTGTGTTCACACACCCGCTTGCTCCCTGTCATCGCTGCAGTCCCGCTCTGCCTCTGGTCCTCGCAATGGTTCCGCTCACCACCTGATATTTCAAAGCACTGGTTATTTAAAAAAAAAAGAAGAAAAATGCCAAACTGATGGTTTGGACACACGGAGCCGACAATGGCAGTTTGTGTCCAAACTATCTTAGCGAAATGCTTGCTCCTCCGCTCGCTAAGCAGTGCCGCCATTTTACCCCGTGTTTTTGAACACTGAGCTGTTTCAGCCAATCAGGTAACAGCTCAGGGGGGAGAAGTTGTTGTAGTATCGTTGTGACATCAGAACGATACTGCAACAACTTTTCTTGACCTTTGAACTGTCCTACAACAGCGTTTGGAAAGCCATCGCTTTTTATCCACAATAAGCCCTAACCATGTACCATAAAGGCATTTTGTTTTTGCAGTTTTTTGCAAATTTTTTTCCTCTTTCATTTAATTTTTCTGTCCAATGTCCACCTCCTCATTTACATTTTTTTATTTCTATTTGATCATGTTTCACAGCATGTAAAGCTAGCAACATTGGCAGCTCCAGCTTCCATTGGTTACCAGGGCACTGGCTAGGCACTACAGTTGGAAGCCAGGGCACCTAGTGTAACTCGAATGGAAAAGCATATGTGCATATTCATGCTTGCTTCTTGAAGTATTTGAACTAATGACGAATGTTATGTTCCTACAAATAAAAATGCAAATTCCAATTTATTCTTTTTACAGGAGATGGCCCTGTTTCTCCTGTCTTGGGGGTGGGGTTATGGATGGCCCAGCTCCTCTTGGCTTGGGATGGATGGCTCTGCTTCTCCTCACTTGGGGAGGGGGGAATGGTCCTGCCCCCCTGCTTTCTCTAGCAAGAGAAGCTGGGCCACATGACCCAGAAGATAGGGTCACCCCCAAGCCAGGAAAAGCAGGGTCACCTCCAAGCCAGAAAAAAGAAGGAGAAACCCTTCCTCCAAGCCAAAAGAAGCAGGGCCATCCTCACCCCCCCAAGCTGGGAAAATCAGGGCCACCCCTCCCACCAGTAAAAGCAAAACTATTCCCCCCAGGGTGGGACAAGTAAAGCCTTCCCCATCACCTGAACAAGAAGAAATTGCCATCCCAAGCCTTTACAGCAGGTATCCACTTACCAAAATGGTCCTCAGTGGATTGGCCACCCGCAGTGGCAGGCCAGGAGATCGAGGGCCATGCATTCTCTTGTTTGAGTCTCTCCCCTCCTCTCCTCACAGTACTAAGACATATTAAAATAAACCCATCCACTTGCCTTAACAAATAGGCACAAGTAGTCAGAACCATGTCACTCTGGTTCTGCATGTAGTTTCTTTCTTGGCTGTTTTTGCTGCTGGCAGGACTTTTACTTCAGGGTCTGACTCTGTGCTGCAGCTACTGGCTGGGCAGGGTGGCTAGCTGGGGCTGCACTCTCTCATTACCGACCAGACCGTGCTCTAGTATTTTATGAAAAAAGCACAGCATAGTACAGCTTTTTTAAGGTTAACTATACTACTGGGTTGGAGGGGGGAGATTCTGTGCTGTAGCTTGCAAGCAATAACAATGCAGTTCTGGTTTGGTGGGCATGGTTGGCTGAGTGATTCCTGATTCAGGCAGCTAAGCAGTCACCAGGAGTCAAACCTCAGTGCCACTCCCTGCCCCAACACTGGATGCACAATTATGGGGCAGGGTGGTAAAATAAAATGAAAGCAAGTAGCCACTTGCTGCTCAACCCTGTGCCACCAGACTTCCCCAATTCTGACACCAAGTGCCTAAAACTAGAGTCAGACATAAATGAAAAAAGTAAGCAAACAGTGACAGCCAAACTCCAGTGCTGCCAATCCTCCATTCTAACACTAGGTGTCCAGCCCCCGGTCAAACAGTAAATGAAAAAAGTAAGCAGACAATGGGAGCTGATCTATAGTGATGTTTTAGAAAGAAACATTAGTTGTTTTCTGCATTAATCTATTGCAGCATTGCTCCTTGTTATTCATTGTACTATTGCACATTTGTGTACTTGCCACTTGTACATCAAATAAAAAGCAGTGTTATTCCAAAGTCAGCAATAAAACTTTAACCTGCTTAATAGAAAAGCATATGGAAATTCATAGGATGAATACTAAAAACAACATAAGTGCAGCAGTGTGATTAATATCAGGGAGCAATGCTATGCTATATTAGGGCAAAAACAACTAACGTTTCACTCCGGAAGCAGAGTGTTATCAGAATTAGTAACATAATGCAGAAATGTCCTTATATTATCTGTCACTAGGTCTGAATAGCACATGTATGAACAGTGCTGTCAATAACAGCACGTTCCATATAGCACTATGCAGAACAGTGGCAGGAACAAATGCGGCAAGTAAAGGCAATGCCACTGGTATTGGTCACAAAGCACACTGATAACTGCTACCAGTCCAAACACTTATTTTTAGTGGGGGCTCTGCCCCCCACACCCCCCTTAACTAAAATGATCAACTCTGAGTTGGAGTTGGATTATGGGAGAAAAACAAAATTTTGAATGGCAGGATTAGAACCCTGATCTCCACCACCATTATGGCCAAGCAGCTCCATGTCTCAGTCTTCTCTGCCACAGGAGCAGCACATCCACCATTTTTGATTTCCCAACCTTTGTCTTCTTCCTAGTACTACAGATTGTGACCTGGGTAACGCTTACTGCACAGCACTGTTTAGTCCCTGTCTCTGTCTGTGGTATGCCATTTGGACATCACTGTTTTTTCCTTCTGCTATATTAGTAGCACTATTGTAAACAATTATTATATTATCCACCACCAGTGATGTATACAAATAAAAAATTTAAAACAATGAATATGATGCATCCTAAGGATAGGAGGAAGCACTTAACAAATTACAACGGGCAATTAAGGTAATGAAAAGTATGTCAAGCCTGGTCTAAACTATCCAAAAGGCATATTTCACAGTTGGTTAGTGCATGTAATTATAAAAAAAAGCTTTACATATAAATTACAATATCAGGAACTATAAACCACATAGAAATCCATTTTGTGGATGTTGGAGTGAAGCAATGAGGATAT
Source organism: Neoceratodus forsteri (assembly GCA_016271365.2). Classification (NCBI taxonomy): domain Eukaryota; kingdom Metazoa; phylum Chordata; order Ceratodontiformes; family Ceratodontidae; genus Neoceratodus; species Neoceratodus forsteri. The sequence goes on along the minus strand of JADMNL010000035.1, from coordinate 20,937,235 downwards.
AAAATTGACAGGTATTCATTTATATATCACTTCTCTTGAGAGACATTTTCTTTAGGATTGTGGAACCAATGAATTCAGTAGTACAATGATTCCAAATATCAGGAATCTATTCAAAAACATTAGATAAAAAGTAGGGCATTATTATATCAGATTTTCAGGCATAATGGATTTATCCCTTGGGACTCACTATAGCCCAGGTGTGAATGGTTTCTATAGACAAGCTTTATTTCCTGTATATAAAGATGACATGCACACCTTGCAACAGAAGTTTTTTTTTTTGTTATTGTTCTACAGTATGATTATGACAAAGTGACCATCTGATACAATAATGTCCTGCTTTTTATTGTTTTTTAGAATACATGCCTGACATTTGTATTTTATATCACAGAGTTCATTGGATCCACAGTGCAAGAGAAAATGTCTCTCAAGAGAAGAAATATAGATGGATGAACAGCTAAACAGTTTATATCCTCAGTGCTTCACCCCAACATGTGCAAAATGGACTTTGATATAAATTTATATTTACTGTTATTGTGGTTTATATATAAAGTATTTTTTAATATTTTCATCTTCTACTAAACTGTTGAAAATATGCCTTCTGGGTAGTTAATACCAGGCTTGATGTTATACTTTTCATTACCTTTATTGTTAACTGTAACTTTATGAGCCTCCTCGTACCCTAAGGATGACCCACATTCCTCTCCTGAGCCCTATTGACTCTGGCCAGAGTTTGTTTAAATGAACTAACAGCACTGTAATCAAAAATAGCAAGGAGCACATCTGTAGCTGTAACATTTTTTTGAACTCAATATAAAATTAAATTAGTACAGTTTTCAAATGATGAAGGGCATTATACACCTGACAGTAAATCAAATGGAAAAGTAAATTTCTGTTTGGAGTGGATGATGGTATACCCTTGCTGATCCAAAAAAAATCTGATTTTCAAATGGTATTAGTGTCAAAAACAGGTCTGTATGCACCAGACTGGCTTGCTCCATGCTTGCACAAAAATAATGCATTCCCCATGTTGGAAGGGAAGCCTGCATTCACTAAAATGATGCACCATCTCATTTGGGATTTTCAAAGAATGTGAGTCCTGTCCTTGTGCCTAAGATGCTTGTCATTGTTAGACAAGCCAAAGCTGGTCTAACATACACTACAGTATATAAAGAGTCCCATAACGGGGAGCTGACTGTGGTACTATTAAGGGACAATATTCCCCTGCAGGACTAGTTTAGCATGTCTTGGGGCTTAGTTTTGGCCATTTCATCTGCTGTATTTTTTGACTCAGTTTGCGTCATTCTCATACTTTACATAATTTCTTGACTTAACTTGCACCATTTTATTGATTCAACTTGTGTTTTTCTCATTCCTTGAGTCAACTCTTTTACTCACCATGCACCATTTTTTCAACTCAGCCTGTCTCATTCTCATTCTTTGAGTAATTTTTGTTTTACACAGTTTGCATCATTCTCATCCCCTGCATCATTTTGATGCAGTGGACCTTTTGCATCAGTTTGGGGGACTTTGCCACAGAAAGCACTTTTGTTGCAAAATATGGTGCACAGTATTTGGCACACCTTTGTCAATCTAAGGACCCTTTGAAAATCCAGCCCAATGTTTCTTAATAATTTATTTATTTATATTTTACCCTAAATTTTCCAGTTAGTTGTTTTATAATTCTTGCTTATAAACATGACATCTGGCATTTATAGAGTAGTGGTAGAAACATAATTTCACATTACAAGTACAAGAAGACTTCTTGTCCAGGATTTGAAAAATGACACCTATCACATTTACGGATCTGGCCAGGAACATCGTGGGGCAAAATATCACCGACAATTACAAAGCATCAATAACATCGCCACCTGCAATGTCGGTGGTAGAACACATCGTGGGATAGAATGTTGCATGAGCGGCACCATGCAAGCAGCAAACATCACCCACTGTGGAATACACCCCGAATGGCACAGCACAGAGGAAGGAGCTATTGCCCAATAATGCCACAGGTGGTGTGGGAATGGAACAGTGCAGGGGGCTTCACTGCTAGGGTGAGTAAGGGACACAGTACAACCACCAGGAGAACCAACAGAAATGCCCGCCCACTCAGGGAGCACCTCCCAGAGGGAAGGCCATGCGGTACAGACAGTGCACTACTGACAGGGTGGTGGGACAGGCAGACCAGGGTTTGGTAATGGGACTGCAAACAAACCCGGCCATGGCCAGGGGGTTGGCAACTATACCACAGTGTGCACCCAGCCTCCCACAGGATGGGGGAACTGTGTCAAGATGATGGTTTGCCGGGCATGGGTAACAGCCTAGAATGGTGGGACACAGAAGAATGGTGCAGAAGGACAGGACGACAGGCCATGAAGCCCTGGCTTCAATCCCCATTACTTGGAATGCTGTCCAACCTCCCCCATGTACCCAAGTGTGGGGGCCAACACACATGGTGCAGGAGTGGCCCTATGACAATAGAGTACCCATCAGGGGTGGTATACCACAATACCATGGGCCCCAGGCAGCAGCCAGAATGACTCTGTGGGTCATCAGTCCTGCATGGACCCCCTCCAAACCATCAGTGACCTCCCTCAATGCCTCCCTGCAACAGGCACACATCCTGTGTGTTCCCTGAGCAGCAACAACCCCACCTCCATCTTTGCTGCCAGCCATCTGTCTCCTCCACCCGCCCATATTGCTCTTCCATGTCTTTCTGGTTCCCACTGCAGCCATTGTCCTTTGCCCCTGTCCCTGCTTATTGCACCATGTCTCTCCAGCGGCCTCTGCTTGACAGTGTTCCGCCACTGTAGTAACATCCCTATCAGTGTGTGGGCTCCATTATGGTCCCAAAACTGTATGTCTCTGTGAGCTTTGCGTGGCGGTTGGGCCAGCTTAGGGGGGCCTTGGCTATCACGTCATGTTGCTGGCACTGCTGGTGGTCTCCCAGTTGCCCACCCTGGCAGCTCCTACTAGAACCTCAGTCCTGCATCTGTACATTCCTCAGCTGCTGCACTGTTGCAGTGCACGGCATTCCCTTTTGAGGCATTCTGTTCTGGCTTTCTTATGGACACCGCGATGTTATGTCCCACGATGTTCATTCTGCGTTGATTTTCCTGCAGTGTTTCATCTGCGATGTTCCCAGCCCAATCCCACATTTACAGTATAAGGTGGTGGGAAAAAATGGCTATGTTGAAAGTTTGGAGTGAAAATATTTATAATTACCAAAGTTGTGAGCGAGCATGGCAAAATGTCAACCTACATTCATAACTTTGTTGTTTTATAATATTTTGACCACAAATTTTGAACATAGTCTTCTGTGACACCATGTCATGAAGCCAGTAGCTGACAATTTTCAAATATCACCCAAAATGTGATTCAGCTGAGCAACTGCGAAAACACCTTTCATGGCAGATTTGAAAATTTCAGCTGTGTTGTTCATGAGGTGGGGTCCCAAAAAAAGCCATGTCGAATATTTGGTAGAATAATATAGAAAAGTAGCGAACGTATGAGTGAATGTTGAAATATTTCAGTGTTCACTCATAACTTGACAATTTTACCATAATTTCCACCAAAATGTCAAAACTGTGTTCTTATGACCCTGCCTCATGAACCTGGTAGGTGAACATTTTTAAATCCTGCCAGAAAGGTGATTTCACAGAGTGACTGAAAAATCACCTTTCAGGACAGATTTGAAAAAATTCTCCCACCTTTTTCATGAGATGGTGTCCAAAAATGGCATGTTGAAAATTTGGTGTATATAAATGATCTTAGAAAATGTAAACATTATGAGAAAAAATTCAAAATTCATTGAAATACATTAACCGGGATTAGGTTCTCATATTGTAGCTGCAGTTCCAGCAGGAGGACATCTTTCTAACCGGAGATTGGATCTATACTGTGGGACAATGTTTAGGTGAGTGAAGGTGTGTGAGGTGTGTGGTATGTTGGTTGCTAAGTTTGGGGTCAGATTGGGGTGGGTGGGTGGGGTGTGGGGTTTCAAGATTGAAGAGGGATAATTTTCTTCTTTTCAGGTTAAAATAATAATAAAAAAAAAATCAACCAGGGATAGTTTTTCTTTTTTACAGAGGATCATAGCTGACACTGGGGATTGGACACCCCAGTGTCAGAATAGTCTTCAGCAGCACAGACGATGGATATCCAAATGCTGCCACCTATGCGGGGGGAGGGTGATGTGCATGGTCAATAACAGACTACTTTCTTTTTTTCAGGTAAATGAAACAAAAACCAAAAGATCGATGAGAGACACTTTTCTTTCTTACCATGGGGACAATAGCTGACACCGGGGACTGAGCACCCCAGGACTCTAATGAAGCATGTACTGATGTGCAAAACATAAGGCAGGTGCTCTGTGGAACACTACAATTCTGCAATTGTCACTGGAATATGGTTGAATAAAAGCACCAAAAAGTAGTGTCAGTGTCTGAGGAGTTTTTCCGGAGAAGGAGGGGTAAGTGCGGCTACCTAAAATTCAAAAGTACTCACCATTCTGTTTCTCAGAAACGGCACAAGCTGCCATCACAAAACTTCTCAGGTCTTGAGAACCTGCTTCTGAGATAATGGATGCAAGATTTGGGGTAACTTTGTCAAATGCTGCCAAAGTTAGTAAGATTGGGTGTAAAATTTGGGATTTAACATTAAACACTCTATACATTCCTTACTATACTGGTGCTACTGATATATATATATATGGAACACAAAATGGATTGCAGTGCAATAACACATTTGTCTTCACTAGTGAGCAGTAAGACCTATAACTCATAAGTATCAAAGCAATGAGTTAGTTATAAAAGTCTTGCCACTCGTGCGGAGAGGCATGCATTATTCTTCTCCAATCATTACGTATTTGATATATATACTCCACAAGCTGTTATGCTTTTATTAGGGTTTGACCCTTGCTTTCTTTTCATTGTAAACTATCTAACCCATAGTTCTCTGTGTTATATTTCCAGATTCTAAGTGTAAATAACATGCTGTAGGTGAAGTAAAGCATACTCTAAGTTTACTAAATGGTGTTTTAAGTGAAATAATTAGTGTTCCAAGTGAAAACAAATATTTATCCAAAAATAACATGATTTATTTACCCTATTCACCAGTGATGTGCCATTTTTGCGCCACTAACTGCACTCCGGTCCAAAGTACGGCATGCCCCCGGGTTACACCCCCCCTGCGCCAAATTCTTAAGAATAGTGATAACCTACGGCACATTGCCACTGAAACTGGCTGCTCTGCTGACAGGCAAGCCTATGCTGCTGCCCGGAACAAATGTACCTGGGCCATCCACAAGGCAAAGGCTGAACACTATCAAGCCTCACTCACCTCATCCTGAGGGAAAGCAAGGACCTTCTGGGACAACATCAAACAACTGAATGGGGCACACATCCCCCACCTCCCAAATCAACATTGATGGCTCTATCCCCACAGACCCAGCCCACATTGCCAACCACCTCAAAAATCCTTCACTGACCTTAGCCCTGTGCTCCCGAACAACTTCTTTGACCCCCCCTTCCTACCTGACCCTATTCTCACACACCCTTGGTTCCACCTACATCGTGTTACTGCCCGTGAAGTCAGACCTTACCTACTCAAGGCCTTAAAGAGCAATACTATTGGCAGTGACTCCCTCGATGCCAGTCTCCTCCATCAAGTTCTGGACCTGGTTATCTCACCGATCACCAGCATCTTCAACAAATCTCTCTGCCTAGGGCAATTTCCCTCTGCCTGGAAAATCGCCACAGTCACCCCCATGCACAAGGGTGGCGATAGGACTCTTTCTGGTAATTATCGGCCAATCTCTATCCTCTCTCCTCTTTCAAAGGCCTTAGAAAAAGTTGTGTCCTCCCAAATCTCAGAGTATCTTGACAAATACAGCATCCTCTGCCCTGAACAGCATGGTTTCCGAGCTGGCCATAGCACCAACACTGCCCTCCTTGAGTTCTCTAATTTTCTTCACTCCTCTCTGGACTCTGGCTCTCTAGTGGGCACAGTGTTCGTTGATTTATCAAAAGCCTTTGACACTGTCTCCTACCCCCTCCTGCTGGATGCCCTTAGCCACACAGGCTTTGCCACTGGGCCTGTATCCTGGTGCTCCAGCTACTTGTCTGCCCACTTACAATGTGTTAAAATTAATGGGACACTCTCCAGCGCCTGTCCTATCTGCTCTGGAGTCCTGCAGGGCTCCATTCTTGGGCCCCTGCTCTTTTCTCTTTTTCTCAACTCCCTGCCAGGTGAATGTACTGGTAAACTCTTACTTTATGCAGATGATGCCATTATCTTTGCCTCAGACCGTAACCCTATCTCCCTTCAGAATTCCCTGCAATTATCTTATAATGACGCCGAAGCCTGATTCAAAGAGCATAGACTTGTAATTAATGTTAAAAAAACTAAAACCATGCTCTTTGCCCACCCCCAAAATAAAGCTAGTAATTATCCACTTCAGGTCCTTGCCAGTTCCAAGCTCCCAATCGAACAAGTCTACTTGTACAAGTACCTAGGGATATACTTCAACCCTGCTCTCTCATTTCATGTCCTCATCTCTGCCCTTGCCTCAGCCTCCAACATTCGGCAGGGTATCCTTTACCACCATAAAAACTGTCCCCCCCCAACACCCTCCAACTCGCAGTCACATCCTCTGTACTATCCCTAGTAGATTATGGCTTACCAGTTTATGGGGCTGACCTCCCTAAACAAGATCCACCTCACCTTAAATAAGGCTTGTAGGCTAATTACTGGGGTGCCTAGACTAACCCATACCTGCCATCTATACACCCTGGCTAATCTGCTCAACCTAGATGAACGTCTCAGATACCAAACCTACCTCCTAACTAAAAAGACTCTCCTTGGACTATCCCCACCAGATTTGACTGCCTCAATCCACCGATCAAACTCTCTAGTGCATACCTGAACCTCCTGCAAAACTGCACTGTTAGTACCGAGGGCAAGAACCTCTCAAGGACAAAGGGCATACTCCTACAGAGCCCCTTCTTGGTATAACACCCTCCCTACCAGTATCACTGATGCCTCCACAATCTCTCGTTTCAAAACCACCCTTCGAAAACACCTGCTTACTACGTGCAGCTGTGGCTGCCTCTAAGTCTATTTCCAGCTCAATTGACCTGACAAAGCTCCCTGAGTGGCTTCACAAACCCATTGCTTATCTCTATCTATGATGCTACTCTCTTCTCCGCATGCCTCTACAGTGATTTCTTCTGCTTAGTTCTGCGACTGTTAGCTTACTGTACAAATCTTCCTGTACCTACTTGTACACTGTCAATCCTGTAATGCTAAATCTGTAACTGTTCAGACTACTCTGAACCGACTTGTGCTTTGACAATTCCTGTAATATCAAAATTGTATCTGTCCTAAGTCTTCATGTTTCTACAATTCTTTTGTACACTGTTTTATTGTAAAAATGTTGTTTGCACTGTTTTGTCCTCTCTGTGACGAGGTACCTTTGTAAAAGAGCCTCTGGCTCAAAGGTTGTAAACTGATGTTCCAATAAATAAATAAATAAATCTATAGATACACAGTGTGTGTAAACAGTATCTGGCTTCTATAGATACTGTATATTCTATATCACTATAACACAAAAATGAAATATTTATATTCAAACTGCAAAGATTTCAATTTCCATATAAAATGTCAACATTCAAAGTCATTGAATATTGGATAAAGGTGACACAGTATTTATCTTCATTTAAAAATAATGAAGTTGCCATATGTAGAGCTCATACCTTCTGTTGATTGAGTCCAGAAGCAAAAGCAGCTCAGCAAAAAGAGTGTGTGCTTCATCTTCGGAAACATTCTGCCTGATTGAGAATCAAGTAATCCAGCTGGGACTCTGGGGTTTTCAGATATTGTTCAAACAGATGACGTAAGCCACAGTAAAGGGAAAAGTACATCAGAAGCTAAGTCAACATGAGAAATTAACATGATGTGAAAGCCTTAACCTCTTGTGATGCAAGACTGTAATAGGAAAGGAGATAAGGTGCTTGTAACAAGGACATTAGCAGGGGCATTTAAGATACAAAAACATTGAAAAATGTTGCCTTGCAATGATACAGACTATAATTAAATTAATGAGAGGTTGATATTATGTGTTCTGTAAGATCATACATTACACAAATACAACAAATACAGTTGATGATAGGAGAGCTTCTCTAATTTTTAATGTACATTTAGAAACTGACTATACCTTTTCATTAATTTAACATTTGTGGTAAAAAATACACATTGAGCTGAGGATCATTTCAAGGTGCAGCTAGGGGATGGGGAGTAAGAGATAGAACACAATTACAATAGATTAATTTCAATTAGCAGTATTATTATAACAATAGTAGAAACTCTGCATTCCATTAGGTAAACACTCTGAAAGGTGGGAATAAGGGCATAGTGAAGGTCACGTACAGAAAGAAAAGAGGCTTAGGCAATAACATACTATACTGTAGATGAACTGCAAGCTGCAATGCCTGCAGAAGATCTGAATGTTACAGTAATAGTGCAAATATAAGTAAATCAAAACAAACAGTTGGTATCTAACTATTTCTGTTTATACCCATTATAGGCAGGACAGGGAGGCTATAGATAGGAGATTGGCAGTGTATTTAAAAGAAGGCCTAAGGAGCTCAGAGAACAAATCAGTCTCAAGGGGAGGATGCTGAGTCACTATGGCTTCAGCTATCAGACTACAGGGCATCAGAGAACAAACAGGAAATAGAAAACAAGCATTTGTCAATGCCATTAGCATTGGAAGTGCAGGAGTTAAACAGATGAAGAATAGGAATGGCAGTGAAGTATCAAACTTCACACCAACCCCACCTCCACCTTACAGAGATGGACAGGCATTGGGGTATGCCTTTGGGTCATCGTACATAACACTCGCGTCATTTTGCCTCACCCTATCCTGCAGACACTGACAAGTGTTGAGGTGTGCCTTGGGATGTTTGGCTTTACAGTCACCCCATTCCATAAGGACATACGCTGAAATGGGTGCAGTAAAGGAGAATGGCATGAACTCTAAGGCCAAAGAGTCCAAAGCATGCCTCAATGTCTGTCATTGACTGCAGGGTGGGGGTGAAATGGCATGAGCATTACAGCCAGCAATCCAAAGGCACACCCCTGTGACGCCTGTCACTCTGTACAGGGTAGGATGTTATAGTTAGAAACTCTAATGCTCCAGGCATTTGCTTGTATTTGCACTCCAAATTTTCAACATGGCCTTTTAGTGACCTCCACCTCAAGAAAACATTTGGGACCTCTACTCATGAACAGTGGCACTGTGATTTTGTTAATCTGTCTTGAATGTTGATTTCCTACAGCGATCACGCCATTCTGTGCCAGATTTGGGAAAAATGCAGTTCAGGTAGGATGGGAAAAATGACAGCTGTAGCATTCATAGGGAGGTGTGAAGACATAGCAAGGTTGAAAATCTGGAGTGAAAATATAAAAAATTCTCGCACTTATGAGCATACGTGGAAACTCCACAACGCACACTCATAACAGTCATTTCATGGAATTATTTCACCAAATTTTCAACATAGGCATTTTGTGACCTCTGCTCATGAACAGTGTAAGGAGGTATGCAAAAATGTCAATGTTGCAGATCTGAAGTGAAAATATTACAAATTCTCGAAGTTACGCATGTGCGTGAAAACTGCGCAATGCACACTCATAACATAGTCATTTTGTGGACTTTTGTCACCAAATTTTCAATGCAGGCATTTTGGGGCTTGCATTCATGAACAGCGTCACTGTCATTTTTTTTTTTTTAATTTGTCCTGAACATTGATTTCCCACAGTAATTGCACCATTGTGTACTGGTTGTGTGAAAACACATTTCAGTCAGGATGTGAAAAATGACAGCTGCACTTTTCATAAGGAGGTGTGAAAAAATGCCAATGTTGAAAATCTGGAGTGAAAATATTAAAACCTCTTGAAGTTATGAGCGTGCATGGAACAGCACAACACACATTCATAACACAGTCATTTTGTGAAATGTTCTCACCAAATTTTCAACATAGGCATTTTGGGACCTCCGCTCATGAACAGTGTCACTGTGATTTTCTTAATCTGTCCCAAAATGCTGATTTCCCACAGTGACCACACCATTGTGCGCCACATGTGCGAAAAACACAGATTGGGCAGGATGTGAAAAATGACAGCTGCACTGTTCATATGGAGGTGTGAAAAATAGCAATGCTGAAAATCTGGAGTGAAAATATTAAAAATTCTTGAAGTTACGAACGTGCGTAGAAACTGCTTAATGCACGCTCGTAACACGGTCCTTTTTTGCAATTTTTTCACCAAATTTGCAAAATTGGATTTTTGGGAGCCCATCTAATGAACAGTAACACTGTTGTTTCATTACTCGGTCCCAAAAGGTGACTCCGCACAGTGACCATGAAGTCACCTTTCAGGACTGAATAATGACATGACAGTGACTGAATTCATGAGGAGGAGAACTAAGATCCACATGTTAAAAATGTGGTGCCAAAATTCACTAAAATGGCTGAGATATCCATCTAAGCTGAAAAAAAAAACAATTATGCCATTATACAGCTTACCAGCATTTCTTTAGTTTGTGGTTGGCTTTTGAGTGCAGATGTGTTCCCGGTCCACCGAAGATCATTGCGCCAGCTCTGGAGGTAAGCATGGGGTGAGAGGGGGAGCAGGGAGGTGGGATGTGTAGAAGGAGGGTGTGGGTTTGGAGAGGAGGCTGTCGACAGTGAGGGACCATTTTCTACTTTTCAGGTAAAAAAATAAATAAATTAAAACATTGTGGGAAGATTTTCTTCTTTTTACAGGTAGATTTGGAATGCTGGGGTGGGTCCCAGCATGCCACCTGCTTGTTTTTTTTTTGGGGGGACTGGAGCCGATGGGGATTGGGCAACCTGTCAGCAAATACAAAATGGTCTGTGTTTGGGGGGAGACATGATGCCGAGGGGGATTGGGCACCCCCCTCGGCAAACAAAATGTGCTGTAGACATTATGCCAATGGGGAGTGGGCTCCCCATTCACAAATGAACTGGAGAGGGAGCATGCTGACAGGGGGATTGGACACCCCCATTGGCTTTCATGGGGACTATGATTAGGATGGTGACAGCCGGCGCCATGTGTATTGAAATGTTACAGCAGGCAAGGCACCGCCTGCAATGAAGGGTCGCTCCCTCATTGCAGTGGCTAATTCATTTCAAGTTGGTGGCATGCTTGCTCAATTATGTCAGCAGCAGAGTGCCACTGCATTGAGGAAAGAGGTCCAAGCCCAAAAATGCAGTGGGGGTACTGGCCTCCACAGTGCCACACCTCCAAAAACCTGCTTCTCTCCTAGGCTGCCACATAATGTTTCTTGTGCATACGCGCAAGCAAACATAAAAATAAGACAACAGTTGAGTAACCAGGTAATAACAATACTCATAGGGGAGTTCAACCTCCCAGACATACACTGGGACACTCTGTTGGCAGTAAGCCACAAATGTTGGGAGGTATGTAGGAATAACTTGGGACAACTTCCTCACACAGTGGTTGTGACAATCATCTAGAGGGGAGGTAGTTTTAGAGGTGCTTATGTCTAACAACTAAATTATCAGAAGTGTCATGATAGAGGATCAAGTTGCACAGAGTAATCAAAGCATTAGCTTTGCCATTTTGCTGGGAACATCTGGTTAAAGAACCAACTAGACAGGCAGGCATTTTGGTTTTGGTGCTCACCAACACAGTAGGGGAGCCACCGGGGTCCACCAATTATAACTCCATTTGGTTCAAGCTGGCCCTCAGGACAAAAATGCCATATCAAAAATGGAAGTTCCAGAGTTTGGAAAAGCAGACTTCAACTGGATGGGGGAACTGGTCCAAGACAAACTGATCAGGGTGGACAACAGTGGAGGTAGTGAGGAAAGATAGGGTGCAATCAAGGTGAATATTCTTGAAGCAACAAAGTCATGCACGAAAATTGTTACAAAATGAAACAGGTGAAAAAAACAGACCAAAACTGTTCTTGGAAAGTGTCAGAGTAGAAGTAAGAACCAAGAAGAAGGCTTTCTTCAGTTAGTAGGATAAAGTGTGTGTGTGTGTGGGGGGGTGGGAGTACAAAATAAAAACTAGGGAAGCAAAGAGGATGGTGAGGGAGACAAAGACAGACATCAAGTTGCATGTTGTGGAGGGTGTCAAGGGTGGGGAAAAACAATTCTTCAGATATAGTAAGTAAAGGAAAGCAGGGAGGCCATGTTGCTAGGCTACCAGAGGGGGGAATGTACTAGAGGAAGATAAACAAAAGGCAGCTGTCCTCAACAATTATATCTGCTCTGTCTTCAAAAGGGAAGACAGTGGTCCCCTGACTGAAAGGGGCATCAAGGTGGCTGTCAGGAGCATTCTTGAAATGAGGCAGCCAGTATTTGCTAGAGAGAGAGAGAGAGTCTAGAATGGGCTTGAAGCCCTTAAGGTACATAAATCCACAGGGCTGGATGGGAGGTACCCAAGCATGCTTAAGGAACTGGCTGCAAAACTTGCTGAACCAGTAGGGCTATTCAATAACTCTTTTCAGACAGGATTCATTCTGAAACACTGGAGGGAGGGTAGTGGACGTAGTTCCGCTACACAAGGGGGAGGGACAAGGAGCATCCAAGGAATAACAGACCTGTCAGCCTTACCTCTGTAGTGGGTAAACTGATGGAGTTACTGATCAAAGAGGACCTTGTGGACTACCTAGAGAGCAACAAACTACAGGAGAGTAACAGCGTGAGTGTGTGGCAGGAAGGGCCTGTCAGACCACCCTAATAGTTTTCTTTGACTGTGTAACAAAAGTAGCAGATGAGGACCATGCTGTGGATTTATTTTGTTTCAATTTCTGTAAGGCTTTTGACTTGGTGCAACACAGAATCTATATGCTCTTATATGCCCTCTTGCACTCTCTGTTCCACTGAAGAGAGTCTCCTGGTAGTACTGAGGTCAATGTTGAAGATGTCAGTGGACACCCTGGCCCATACTTTCAGGGGGCCTTCTCAGTGGAGCCTATAATAGGGGCCTCAAAGCTTTATTTCAACAGGCATTCGGTTGGTCTCTTAATGCCTGAAACCCCTTTTAGCTATTTATTCATTGTTTAACTATTTTTATATTATGTATTTAAATATATCATAGTTTTATTTTTGCTTAGAATTAGGTCCTACTGTATGTAATGATGCCCAGATCCCCTGGGGAAGGGTGCCACAAATAAATGCTGCTACTACTACTACTACTACTTCTACTACTACTACTACTACTACTACTACTACTTCTACTAGGTGTCAGCGTGGCTCAGTTGGTAGCACATCCGCCTCTGGATCAGAAGGTCATGGGTTCTCATCCCACACCGGGATTGGACTTGTACCTAAAAATCGCTGGCATCCGAGTGCAGTATTGGGGGATGCTGTACTGCTGGGGTGTGCCGTCCTTCAGATGAGATGTTAAACCAAGGTCCCTTCTGCCCATCCTGGTGTTATCCTGGTGGGTGTCCAGGTGGAAGTAAAAGAACCCAGAGCACTCTTCACAAAAGAGTAGGGAATATTCCCGGTGTCCTGGCCAACATTCCCCTTCCCATAAACTGGTTCATGCAATTATCCAGGCTGTGTGTGGGTGATGATGTGCGATATGGCCGCCACCACACATTCAGTCACTTCACTACCAGTCTAGCATTGCTTGTAAAGCGCTTTGGATGTATGAAAAGCACTATATAAATGCTGATTCTTCTTCTTCTTCTACTACTTCTATTACTTCTACTTCCACTACTACTACTACAACTACAGAAGATTTCTGAAGAAGCTGGAGGACCAGCATGCTGCTAGGGACATAGTTTTGTTTATTTATTTAGTTTTTGTTAACCAGGTAGGTGCACTAGTCATAAAATGACTATTTTCAGGCACGACCTGGGAGAGTACAACAAAGAGAGAACAGTGTAACAACAACAACATGGGTACAGTAATATAAATAGAGGAACAGTACAGCAGTGCTACAAAAATAAAATGAGTAGAGACAACCAATAATAATGGCAAACATTATACAAATAATGGCAGTAAGATATATAATAAATGCAGAACCTTGAACATGACCTAGTGTATAGAAAGGATTAATGAGAGAGTAAGGTTATAGAGAGAGTTAAGTGAGGAATGTTCACACACAACAAAAAAGATTGACAGAAGGAAGGCCAGTAGTGGTATTTCGCAAAACAACAGTAGATGGCCAGCAACAAGGTTTGAGAAGGAAAAGAGATGGTAGTCAAGAAGTCATTTACAAAGAGAAGGAACAATTTGGGGAGGAGACTAGAGGGGCAAGTATTGGAGCTAGATTAGAGCAGGGGTGACATTACTGATAAGTTTCAGGAGCTTCAGGTTGGGTCAAACCATGTACAAGTATCAGCTAAGGATAGATAATGACAATATTCACTTTTAAATCCAAAGTCAGACTGAGACAGCTGGTGGTTGAGTGGAAAAGCATTCCATAGCCTGTGAGCAGAGTATTGTAAGGCCCCTGTGCCTTTAGTCATCCATCATCTCAGAACATAGAGCAGGGATTTGTCAGTTGATCTCAGTCCATGGGAGGTTGGTTGAGGGACTAGCAATGCTGCCAGCTGGGATGGGTTTTTTTCCCGGATGATCAAGTCTATTAGTGATCCAAGGTAGTATTGTCTACTGGCAGAGGGTGAGAGCCAATTCAGATCCTTGTAAAGAAGGCAGTGATGTTTGAGTTGAGGCGACAAAGAGGCAAATCGGCATATATAGTTATAAGTTACGTCCCATTTTAGTAGGGAGGTTTTATGGGCAGAGGTAAGAATAGAGGCACCATAAGTAAGGGTTGGGAGCAGAATACCTTGGGCAATTGCTAATTTCACCGAGGGTGTAAGCATGTAGCTCGTTGAGTACACTACTCCCAGTTTCGAGTTTACAGCTTTGCACAAAGACTGAATGTGAAGATTAAAATCCAGGGATTGGTCCAGCAGAATCCCAATGTACTTGAAGGAATTAACATATTCAAGTGGAATTCCTCCTGGGTGAAGAACCTCCATCAGACTAGAACAGGCCTTTATCTTTGGTGCAGAACCTAGGAGCATGGCTGGGAGGAAACTGGTTGAAGTTGAGACTGCAGAAGGTGGTGATTAACAGGGTCAAATTGGGAGAGAGGGACATCACAGATATGGTGCCATATGGAACTGACCTTTGTCCTGTCCTCTTCAATAGGTTCATCAGTGTCATTGGAGAGGGATCTGGTGCAAGTTGTGTCCCTGACACAATGCTCTATGGTAGGATAAATAGTAATGAAGGGATTAGGGTGATGCAGAGGGATCTACAAAGGCTAGAGATATGATCTAAGGTTTGGTAGTTGAAATTCAAACCCAAAGAATGCAAGGTTATTCACCTATGGAAAAAAGGCAGGACAGGGATCTGGATGGTATGGGTTACACTGAGCACTACAGCAAAGGAAAGGGACCTAGGAGTCGTCATTATTGGCTCCCATAAACAATCAAGCCAGTGTAACAAGTAAGCAATAAGATACAACAGGGTGTGCGTTAGACACTTTAACACACGGCTAGGAGGTGTAGTGAGGCACGAGGCCACCGGCCGAGTGTGTTCAGCCTCCTAGCTGTGTTTTAAAGTGTCTAACGCACAGACCCTGGAGTGGCTTATTGCACTTATGAAATGGATATCAAAAATACAGATGTATGTGATAGCTAAAATTATAGCATTTAAAATGGAAAAAATGTAATGTTTGTCTTGGTTTTAAATAAAATAGTTCCTCCGCCTACTGTTTTTTTTTTGACTTAAGAAATGTTGTCCTACAAAGGCTTCTGTAGTTACATATAGCACCGTTTTCACCCTCACGCCAAATTAGCCTCCCATACCTCGACTCGTAATTCTCCTTCATTTTGGAAGTCATATACAGTACTTCCAAAACAGAAGTAACTGAAGAGCTAGCTGTTAGTGTGGCATTTAATTATTGTTTCGAATCCCTACTGCACTGTGATAATCACGATCATTTTAGGAATGGTATCTGGCATGTCTGAGACACAATAGGGGATACTAGAAAGGTAGGGTTATATGAAGGACGGGGCTACTAAAGAGAGTGCCTCCTACGAATACAGTCTGTTTGAAAGTTAGAGAGCCTAAATTGTACTTTACAGGAGGCGGCGAGGAAGTAGAGGAAATATGGCAAGGTGGGCAGCCTGCTGCAAAGCAGGAGGCAGCTAGCGGTTGAGGAAAGGGTCGGGCGGGAGCGTGACAGCTAGCGGCTGTTGCTGAGATGAGGTCCAGATTTGTAAACAGTGGCTCATCACGAGATGGGAATTATCATCGGATTTCACAGACTGAGGCAATGTGAACAGAAAGTTAGATGTATGTATTGCATTTTTTTGTTGGCATACTGAAAATACAGCCTGGCATGTCACTCGCAGTTGGTGAAAAGAAGATGGCTGATTTTCAGTTTGCCAACATTCTAACTGGCATCTTTACTAGAATTAGTGCCCACAGGGCACTGCTGGTCCTTCTTCCTGTGCGTAAGACACATTATCACACAGGTATTGCCCAATCAGATTGCCTCAATTTTGACACCCATTTCATGAGGCCTATTGTAAGGCTAATGGGATACTGGGGTTTATCAGAAATATTGACAGCAGGAATAAAGAGATACTACTACCTCTATATAGATCACTGGTGAGGCCACACCTAGATTATTGTGCTCAGTTCTGGAGTCCTCACCTAAAAAAGGACAGAGAGAGGCTGGAGATGGTGCAATGCAGGGTGACCAAGATGATTAAGGGCTAATGAGGCAGATCTTTTGAAGATCGTCTCAAGACACTGAACCTGTATTCACTGTAGACCAGTCGGGGGGGGGGTTATGATAGAAGCCTTCATGTTCCTGAAGGAAATAAACAAGGCGAAGTGTGGGGAACTATTTAGCAGGAGAACAGAGTCAATAACCCAAGGTCATGAATGGAAAATGGATGGGAGAAGGTTTAAAAGGTATGGGAGGAAGTTCTATTTTATGTAAAGGGTGGTGGAGCTGTGAAACTGTCTCACAGTGGAGGTGGTGGGTGCCAAGACTGGAAATGGTTTCAGGCATGACTGGGACAGTGTGGTGGATCTGATGGTTGCTCAGGACAGTTGCAGTAGGGAGCAGGGAGCAGGGAGCAGGAAGGTGGACCAGGAGGGATAAACCTCCATGTGGACAGTGCCAGAACAGATAGGCAACTTTGTCAGACTACAGTGCATGGACCTTCATCTGCCATCATTGCCTTTGTTTCTATGTTTCTGTCTGAGCAGCTGGATTCCAGCTCTGTGGCCCGTGACTTTAGGAAAGATGTATTTGGTAAAATAAAGTCAATAACAGACCAACTGGTGGGACAAAACAAAATACAGGGATAGAGAAACCGGGGTGAGCAATAAAAGGGGTAGAACAGAGAAATTGTGGTCAGCAATGAAAGGGGTACTATAATAACAGGGACTATCCAGTCTTGCATATGATTTGTTAGCAAGCTCAACAACCAAAGGAAGTCATTTAGTTTAACAAGCAAGTGAGGGAGGAAGTACTGGAAAAAAAGTATGTTGGTTACACTAGGGGACAAGGTTGAGACAAATATGGCTATTTATAAAGATAAATTAGTAAAAAGCAAGTCAATCATAAGGAGCATGAAAGCAAACACAGACAAATGATAGTGGCGGGACTCAAAATAATGACACAACTTTCAGTAGGTACAGTACCTAAGGGAAGAATGACACAGATAATATCATAGTGACAATAAGTAGGATATCATAAATGTCAACAATGATAAAAGTAAGGCAAACATTTTAATTGAGTATGGCAGTTCAGTGTTCACCCAGGGCTACAGATCCAATTCCTTACAGAAAGAATCCATTCGATCGCACTGTTGGCAACACTTTGGAGATAGGTTATATAACTAGCATAAAGAACTGAAGGTTACGAACATATGAGAATACATAAAATGCCAGAAGATACAGGCCCTAAGGTCTATCGAGTATGCTCAAGTGTGCAGCTAGTAGTGTATTACTCGGCAGCTGTCCCCCTGTATGGCAGTGACCTTTCCCCGACCTTGTCTCACTCCTCTTGAAACTGCCCACCGACTTCAATGCCATTAGCTCCTCTGGCAGTACATTCTACCCATCCACCACCCTTTCTGTGAAGTAGTGTCTTCTCATTTCCCTCTTGAACCTTCCCCCCTCCAATCTCAGACTGTGCCCCTTAGTGTTTCTCTCTACCTTTAATTTAAAAATCCCCTCCGTACTAACCCTGTTTATGCCCCCTCATATATCTGACGGTTTCCATCATATCCCCTTTATTACCTTCTATTCTCCAGGGAGTACATGTTGAGCTCCCTCAATCTGTCCTTGTAGGGTTTGCCCTCCATTCTCGTTGTCATCCTAGTGGCTTTGCACTGGACCCCCTCCAGCAACATGACATCTTTATTTAAGTAGGGCTGCCAGAACTGCAGACAGTAGTCTAGGTTCAGTCTGACTAGCGACATGTACAGTGGTAGGATAACCTCCCTTTTCTGTAAGATGATGCCCCTGACAATACACCCCAACATCTTATTAGCCTTAGCTGCTGCCTTCCTGAACTGCACTGAATGGTTCATCTGCCCTGTAATTATCCCCCCAATGTACGTGGACTTGTCCAAAGCATTTGATACAGTAGACTACCTAAGGTTATTGGCTGGCCTAAAACATATAGGCTTATCAGAGGAAGCATGCACCAGGTTTCATTAATTTCTCACAGGATGGAAGCAGCAGACTGTACTGGATGATAACTATTCAGCTACCTTAGAAGTCCAGTGCGGAGTCCCACAGGGATCTATATTGGGGCCCCTACTATTCCTAATATATACAAATCAAGTGACCGATACTGTAAAAAAGTCACAAATTAGACCTTATGCTGACAACACTGTTATACTGACTGTGGGGTCTGATCGAGACCAGGTGCAGGCAAACCTACAACAGGACTTTCTTCAGATCCAAAATTGGTTTGAAAATTCAGACCTGAGCCTAAATAGTAAAAAATCAAAGGTGATGTTGTTCTCAGGTGGTGCTAAGTCAGTTCGGGATCCATGGAAGTTGGAACTAAAAACCACAATAGGAGAGTATTTAGAACAGGTAGTGGAATACAAGTATCTGGGACTGTGGGTAGATAGTAAGTTAAGGTTCCAATATCATATAAATGATCTGGTTAACAGGGTCAGCTGCAGATTAGGTGCACTGAGATGGGCAAGACATAGTTTAGATATTAAAATGAAAAGGTCAATAGTAAACCAAATGATAGTTCCTGTGTTAGATTATGGATTACACATTTACGGATTTGCAAATGGTAAAAGTTTAAAAAAGGTGGAGGTGCTATATAACTGACTGGCAAAGTTTGTGCTAAAAGCAGACACTCTAACTCACCATTGTCACCTATATGAGGGGATGAAATGGCACTCACTTAAAGATAAAACATTATCTGGATAAATCAAGTTAGAAATGTAATAAAAACAAAACATATTTATATGACAAATTGATAAAGACAAATCATACACATAATTTGTGAAATTATAAACTTCTTAGAGTTTATCAAATAAAAACTCCAAAATCCAAATATGGTGAGATGACCTTCTTATTTTATGCAGTGAAAGTTTGGAATGAATACAATATGCAAGGGAAAAATACAAATGATAGTAAAAAAATCATTTAATACAGCTTTTAAACAGGAACTAACAGAGATGTACATGTTTTGATTAGAACTAACAAATGAAGGAAATAAGTGATTTTTTTTTAGAAATGTCCAGGAAATATCCATGATAGAATATAGTTACGCTTTTCTTTGTTGTAATATTATACCACTGGGTATATGTTTTTAGTATTTGTATTATTTTTTTTTGTAGGAGAATTATGTACTGTATGCTTTAAGTAACTTATGCTCTTAAGAAATTTCAGGAGGACCTTGAAAATGGGACCCTAATGGTGTATTTATGTCATCAAATCCTGTTGAAAAATAAAGGTTTTTTTACTACTACTATTACTAATATTTTTCTCCTGATCTGTATTGGATAACTGTACCACCCCCCCCCCCAGCCTGCAGCAGAACATTTGGTTTCTGAGTCCCATGTGCATAACCTTGCACATCTTTTCATTGAATCCCAGCTGCCATGTGTCCAACCAGCATTCAAGTTTATCTAGGTCCTCTTGCAGTCTTCGCCACCCATTTGTGTTGTCCACCACTGCACCAATCTTAGTGTTATCTGCAAATAGGCTTATCTTATTACTAATCTCATCTGCTATGTTGGCAATGAAGATGCCAAACAACACTGGACCCAGCATAGAGTCCTGTGGGACCCTGCTTGTTATAACCTTTGGAGATGAGAGCTCCCGGCTTATAACAACCCTTTGCTGCCTATTCCAGTGACAGTTTTGACCCACTCTATCATCCTCCCTACCCACAGATGCCCCAGTTTGCTAACAAGCCTCCCATGTGGCATCAAATCAAAGGCCTTTCTGTAGTCCAAGTAAAGGACATCCACTGCCTGGCCACTGTTCATTGCCCTTGTTACCCACTCACAGAAGTCAACCATGCTTGTCTGGCAGGATCTACCAGAGACAAACCCATGCTGCCTGCTATCCTGGAGACCATTGTCCTCTAGAAAGTTTAACAGCTTTTCCTTAAGTATAGTCTCCATGAGCTTCCTCATGATGGAGGTGAGGCTGATTGGCCTACAGTTCCCTGGCTCATCCTTGGGTCGACTTTTATGGGTGGGCACCACATGTGTTATCCTCCAGTCTTGGAGCATGCAACCAGTCCTTAGGGATGTGCTGAACAAGTCTGCCAGCAGTCCCACCAGACTTCTTGCCAGCTCCCTCAGCACCCTGGGGTGGATGCCATTTGGAACTGGTGCCTTATCCACCCTCAGTGCTCTAAGACCTTCTAGCACTCTGCTCTCTGGGATTTCCCTGTCTGTAAGATCTGCCACACCTGTACCCACTGCTGCCTTCTCCTGGGGCATTGACCCCTGCTTTCCCCTGGTAAATAAAGAACAGAAGTAGTCATTGAGCACTTCTGCCTGCTCCACCCCTTTTTCCACCAATCTCTCAGCCACCTTGATCCTAAGAATTTGATCTTTACAGCTTCTCTTCTCTCTTATGTATCTGAAGAAATTCTTCTCCTCTTCTCCTATCCCCTGTGCCAGCCTAAGCTCTCTTGCTGCCTTGGCTGCCCTGCCCAATCTGCTCACCTCTCACAATTTATTCATGTACTCCTCCCTGTCCTCCGCCCTTTTGGAGCTCATGTATTTCCTGAAGGTTGCTCTCTTTTCCTTAACCCAGCCTAAGACCTCTCTGCTTAACCATCTTGGCCACCTTGACCTGGCCTTCTTGCTTTGTAGCTTTGAGCATGGGTTTGTGGCCTACACTACCCCAGTTTTGATAATTCCCATTTCTGATTGACATCCAAGTGTGGATGGATTTTGTTGATGTGCCCCTGTCCCTCATCCTTCCATAGTCTGTCCACCTGAAGTCTATCACCATAGTCATGGTACTGGCTATCACCTTACTCATACCCAGTAAAAACTACACCATGTGGTGGCAGCTCACTGTTAGGGGATCCCTCATCTCCAATCCTTGCAAGTTCTCACCATTTGTCAGCACAAGGTCCAGTATATTTCTGCAAGATCCAAACATAAATAAGTCACCAGGCCAGTTGGGCTGCACCCAAGAGTACTAAAGGAGATGAGTCAGGTTTGGGCAGCTCACTTAACAAACCTACATATACATATACATAGTACTGGGACTGGTCCTGTTTAATGTCTTTTTTAACAACATTATAGAGGGGTTAGAAGGGAAGGTATGCCTATTTTCAGATGACACTAAAATGTGCAATACAGCTAACACTCTGGGGTTGGTGTGTAGAAAAAATGAATAAGGATCTAAGAAAACTTAAGGAGTAGAGAAGTGGTGAAGTAACACTTTGCCGGCCAAGTTCATGTGATGTGCCAAAAATACTGACTTCACAGGGCTTTGCAAAGCTTCCCCTGACCTGAAAAACTTTGACTTCACCCAAAACATGGATTTTGTGTTGCAAGGTGCGGAATTTCACCACAAAGTGCAAATTTTGCAGGCGAAATTCTGCTCTTCAAGGCAAATTTCCACACTTTGTGAATTTTGAATGGGCGCTCATAAGTTGAGTGAAATTCAAGAGTTACATCATGAAGTGAATCTTGCTGACTTTGCTCATCTCTATTAAGGAGTAGTCAAGAGCATGGCAACTGGGTTTCAGTGCGAAGAAGTGCAAAATCATGCACTCAGGACACAGACACCCAGTGGTGAAGTACAAGATGGAGCAGTGGTACTGATGACCACCAAACAGGAAAGAGACATGGGAGTAATCATATCTGATGACCTAAAGGTGGCCAAACAGTGTGACAAACCTGTGGAAAGAGCCAGTGGGATGCCAGAGTGCATAGGGTGGGTTATCACCAGCAGAAAGAGGGAAATGGTGATACTACTGTATAAATCATTGGTGAGACCTCACCTGGAATACTCTTTCCAGTTCTAGAGACCTGATTCTCAAAACAGTTAGAATGATGCAAGGTGCCTGCATGAAAATTGCTGATGATTTTTTATGTGAACAATCAGTCCTTTGCTAATCTTGAGGAGATAACTGAAGCCCCACCCCATGCAGTTGAGGAACATGTGGTCAACTTCACTCAGTCCCTGAGCTCCACCGCTATGAAACCCAGAGAATTTTAATTTTCCAAAAAAAGTCCAGCACTCACCACCACAATAACAAGCATTTGTCAATGTCGAATATTGTCGCGCTGGCATTGGCAGTGGCAGTGGCAGTGGCGGAGCTAGAAATGCATAACGCTGTGATTTTGTTAATGTGTCCCAAAAGGTGATTTTGCACAGCGAGCATGCCATTGTGCACCACAGCTGCAGAAACGTGTTTTGGGCAGGCTGTGAAAAATGGCAGCTGGACTGTTGATAAAGAGGTGTGCACAAATGCCAGTGGTGAAAATGTGGCATGAAAATATTGCAGATTGACAAAGTTACAAGGGTGCATGGAAACTGCGCAATGCATGCTTGCAACACAGTCATTGTATGGACTTTCGGCACCAAATTTTCAACATAGGCATTTTAGGACCTCTGTTCATGAATAGTGTCACTGTCATTTCCTCAAACTGTTCCGAAAACTGATTTCGCACGGTGACCATGCAATTCTGCACTGGACGTGCAAAAACACATTTCAGCCAGCTGTACTATTCATAAGGAGGTATGGAAAAATGCCAGTGATGAACAGCTGGAGTGAAACTATTACAAATTCACAAAAGTCACAAGCGTGCATGCAAACTGCACAACGCACGCTCATAAAACACTCATTTTATTGACTTTCAGCCCCAGATTTTCAACATAGGCATTTTAGGACATCTGCTAATGAGCAGTGTCACTGTCATTTTCGTAATGTGTCTCAAACATGGACTTTCCACAGCAACCATGCTATTCTGCGCCGGAACTACAAAACAGATTTTGGTCAGGATGTAAAAAATGACAACTGCACTGTTCATTAGGAGGTGCAGAACAATGGCACTGTTGAAAATCTGGAGTGAAAATATTATAAGTTTGCAAACTTTCAAGCATGCGTGCAAACTACACAATGCACGCTCATAACACAGCCATTTTATGGAATATTGTCACCAAATTTTTGACACAGGCATTTTAGGACCTCTGCTCATGAACAGTGTCACTGTCATTTTTGTAATGTGTCCCAAACACTGATTTCGTACAGCGACCGAGCTATTTTGCGCCAGAAGTGCGAAAACACATTTTGGCCAGGATGTGAAAAATGACAGCTACATGGTTCACAAGAAGGTGTTGTAAAATGCCAATGTTGAGAATCTGGCATGAATATATTGCAAATTCACTAACTTATGAGCGTGTGTAGCAACTACGCAATGCACGCTCGTAAAAGTCATTTTTTTGATTTTTCCCACCAAATTTGCAACATAGACTTTTTGAGAGCCCCACTCATGAACAGTGGCACTGTCATTTCATTACTCAGTCCTGAAAGGTGATTCTGCACAGTGACTGTGAAATCACCTTTCGGGACCAAATAACGCCATGACAGTGCAAGAATTCATGAGAAGGGGCCCCAAAACCCCCATGTTGAAAATTTAGTGCCAAAATTCCCAAAAAATCTTTTGAGTGCACAGTTGTAGCAGGTGTAGGCGTTCGAATCGTTCTCATCTACCATCCACCCGGAGATGGGAAACGTTTCTTACAGGACGTAGCAGACTTCCTCGTCGATATGTCGTTTGAGTCTCCTAGATTGATGGTTCTGGGTGACTTTAATGCCTGGATCGATGATAAACTCTCACTATTTGGTAATTACCTCCTCCAACTTATGTCTTCATTGGGTCTCACACAGGTAGTTTCCACTGCTACACATAGATCTGGGCACTCTCTGGATTTAGTCTTCCTCTTAGGGATTGATTCATCCGATGTGGGGGTGGAACCAGTCGCTTGGTCTGACCACCACACCGTGAGGTTCAATTTTTGCACCCCCCCGAGAAGGCCTTCCCCTGTGGAGATGGTCAGGTACCGCCCATTATGAAATATCACTTCTCAGGGCCTTGCTGTGGTCCTTGATCTCTCATCCCCCGTGTTGGCTAGCAGTAATCCAGGTGAATTGGTGTCGGCTTATAATACGGCCGTTACGGTGGCCCTGGATTTTATTGCTCCTGTTTGTGAGCGCCGCTTATCCCTTCACCCCAGGTCCCCTTGGTTTGATGGGACACTGAGGGAGTTGCAGAGACAGGGGTGAAGGTTAGAGTGGTGCTGCGCAAGTCTGCCCTTGATGCCGACCACCTTAGATTGATGGAACACTATTCTATCTATCAATTTGCAATCACCCATAAGAAGGCAGAATTCCTGTCCAGAGAGATTGCAGTTGCACAGAATCGACCAGCCCAGCTGTTTCGGACTGTGGACAGACTGTGCAACCCACCCTGTCTACAAGTCCGAAAAGCTTTTTTGCAATTGGAGTGTGAGGAGCTCGCTCAGTTCTTTGCAAATAAGGTGGCCGACATCGGGGCGGGCTTCCATCCAGCAATCTCTAAGGGTGATGTTGTGGAACAGTGCGAGTTCACAATGCCTAGTTTCTCTTGGGTTCCTTTTGCCAACCGGAGGTCGTGGATATTATGAGGATCATCCATAGTGTGTGGCCTACGAGCTTAGTAGTTTAGACCATGCAACTCCCTAATTTTGGTTGTCTTGAGATCATTGGTCCAGTTATGGTGCAAATAGTCTGGTGTTCCTTAGAGTCAGGTGAGTTTCCTAACTCCCTGAAAGAAGCAGTGGTTACACCTCTACTGAAGAAAGCTACTTTGGACCCAGACTGTTTCTCAAACTACAGACCTATCTCTAACCTTCGCTTTTGGGGAAGGTTATTGAGAAGGTAGTGGCAGCCCAATTGGAAGACCATTTAACCATCCATAATGTCTACGAATCCTTCCAGTCTGGTTTTCGTAAAAGACACAGCACCGAGACTGTGCTGGTTCAGGTGCTTAATGATCTTCTGAGGGCGAGGGATCAGAAGTGACATTCTATTCTAGTTCTTCTTGATCTCTCATCAGCCTTTGACACTGTGGATCACCTGGTGTTGTTAGCACACCTAAGGCAAATATGTGGAATGTCGGGAACTGTTTTAAAATGGTTCACTTCATTCCTTACTGGGAGATCACAAAGAGTTGTGTCGGGGGTCCATTCCTCTGGCCCAACTTCTTTGTTGTGTGGGGTGCCTCAGGGTTCAGTGCTGTCACCCACGTTATTCACAGTGTATGTGCTGCCCCTCGGAGACATTATAAGATGGTATGGGCTGAGGTTTCACTGCTATGCAGATGATACCCAGCTATACCTGTCTTTCACGCCTGAACAGGATGGAGCTCTCTCAGTGTTTAATAAAGGTCTGGAAGAAATCCGAGGGTGGATGGATTCTAGTTGGTTGAAGTTGAACTCAGAGAAGACAGAGGTATTGGTGGTGAACCCGGGTGGTCAGATAGTGAGGTCGAATGATGGCTCGCCCTCTGGAATTTTTCTTGATGGCGTGTCACTTCTGACCTCTGAATGGGTGCGTAACCTGGGGATTGTCCTAGGCAACAGGCTGACCCTTCAGTTTCAAGTGTCAGCCATTGTCAGGACTTCCTTTTACCATCTCAGGAATATTGCCAGAGTGCGTCACCTTGTTCCGTCTGACTCTTTGCCAACGTTGGTCCACGCCTTTGTGTCCTTGCGGCTGGACTACTGCAACGCCCTTTACTTTGGGCTTTCTGGGGTTGAAATCCATCACCTTCAGCTGGTGCAGAACACTGCAGCCAGGGTGCTGACTGGGACAAGGAGATCCCCGGTATTGCGCGAACTGCACTGGCTTCCCATACGGTGGCGGATTACCTTTAGAGTCATTTTATTGACTTTTAAAGCACTTCACAATCAGGGTCCAACCTAGCTGAAAGAACTTCTGGCGCCTTACTGCCCCAGCTGATCGCTACGCTCGGCTGACAAGGGGTTGTTAGAGATTCCAAGAGTGAGTTTAAAATCTTCTGGTAGCAGAGTTTTCTCCTATGCTGTTCTCACTCTTTGGAATTCTCTACCTCGCCAGTTAAGGGAGTGCACTTCCGTGGAGGTATTTAAGAAAAATTTGAAAACCTACCTGTGGCATATGGCCTTCTTGGATGATTAACTGATATTTGAGTATCAATATTATTTGACTGTATGGATGATTTTATTGTTGGTTTTTAATATATGATGTTGCTATGTATTTATTGTATTTATATGTTTTTATGTGATATTTTATATTGTGGATTCTGATATGTAAAGCGCCTTCATACTTTGAAAGGCGCTTTAAAAATAAAGTTATTATTATTATTATTATTATTAAATGCCTGAGATATGCATCAACGTTGAAAAAACCCTATTTATTCCATTATACAGCTTACCGGCATTTCCTGAGTTCGCGGTTGACTTTGAAGAGTGCAGACGTGTTCCCGGTCCACCAAAGATCATCACACCAGACTCCACAGGTAAGTATGGGGTGAGGGGGGTGTGGGGAGGCAGGGTGTGCAGAGGGTGGGTGCAGGTGGGGCAGAGAGACTACGAGGGACCATTTTCGTTTTACAGGTGACAAAAAAAAACACATCGCAGGACAGTTTTTTTGTTTTAGGGGATTTGACATGCTGGGGTGGGCTCCCCTCATGCCACCTAACTGTTTGGGGGGGTCTGTAGCTGACAGAGGATTGGGCACCCGTGGCCACACAAAGAAATCGGGGACCTGCCGAGGGACTGGGTACCCCCTTTGGCATTTAACAATGGGGACTCCCTGTCAGCACACAAAGAAAGCAGGGAGGCCGAGCCAAGGGGGATTGGGATTCTCCTCAGCATTTAACAATGGGGGATGATTTATGCTGACGGGGAGTGGGCTCCCCCGTTGGCACATACAGAGGGACAGGGTTAACTGATAGGGGGATTGGGCACCCCCAAAGTCAGCAGTTTGGCGTCCATGCTCATAATGTCAGCGAGCACATCCAGGGAAGGTCTGCTGTGTCTGATGAGCTTTGCAGACCTTTTCTTAGATGTGCTCACCACATTATGTATGCATGGTGTGGCGCCGGCATGCGGGCTGATTGGGGAATGAGGGACGCACCTACTGGTGCGTGCCCTGAATTCGCCCAACAGTGAACACGCCTCCAAAGCCACACTACCTCAAGATGTTGGCTGCACAAATGCGGCAACATAAAAATGCTTCTCGCTGATTCCAGGTGCAATATTTTATTTAAAGTGCCAAAAAGGAAGACAGCATGTCCTGACTTGTTTCGGAACAACCGTCCTTTATCAAAAGACATGCTCCATCAGTTCAAAACCTGCCTTAAATAGGCACAACCAGATGACATCTTCATCAGTGTCCACAATTACCCTAGGAGTAAAGGGAAACAAACGCCATATAAAATAGCTCATATAAAAAACAAACTACACTAATGTAGAACATATAAAAACACATATACCAACTTTAAAAGAAAAGATGTATTTGTATATCATATTCACAATATTATAAACAGCAGCACTCAATATGAACTCAAATAAGATAATATTTTTAAAGAGATCACATATCTTTCTTTTATCCAAAATAAAGTGCTGAAATTATAAAACAAAATATTCATGCTATTTAAAAATATATATACTGTTGATGAATTATATATATATATATATATATTTATATATATATATACACAAACATTTCCAAAAACCTTGTATGCCTCTCAAAATGAATATTATCATTAGTTATCCAAATATCTATCATTCGTTCAAAGGATGCACCACAGGGCTAAGAACAACCTAACACCAAATTAATTCTACATGCACTGTTCATATGAATAAAAACAGTCTCCTGCAAAAAATAAATTTGAATGCATCTAGATGTAAATCCATAAATAATATTAACAGATTTAAGATTACATCTCCATTTCTACCTATATTTAATAATAGGTGCTAGACTAATCTTATCATTTAACCTCGGAGGCTTGCATGCCCCCAGTGTGTACATCCAGAAGCCTTCCTGTCACAAAATAAGATTTTTATAATCCCCTTCCCTCTTTTCAGGTGAAGCTTTCTTGATTGCTTAAAAAGTAAACTGATGTTCACCACCAGTCTGATTTATGACATGTGCTGCTGTAGCATATGTAAGGTCTCCATTTTTAATTGCCCTGCAGTGCTCTCCTACGCGGCTTTTGAAATTCCTTTCTGTCTTGCCAACATAGAAAGCACCACAGGTACAGGTGGCCAAATAAACTACCCCTGCTGTATCACAGGTTATAAGTTGATGAATAGAATAAACTTTGGTATTTTTGAGACTGCAAAATTCCTTCCCAGACACAATGACTGTACAATACATGCATCTTTTGCAAGGGAAGCAGCCTACAGACTTATTGGTAAGCCATGTGTGCATCTTTGGTTTCTCCAACTTGCTATGAACCAATTGGTCCCTGAGAACATTCACCCATCTATATGATAGATGTGGAGGGCATTTAGAAATTTCCCTCAAATGTTTGTCTCTTCCTAATACATACCAATTACTTTGCACAATCTCCTCTACTAAATGTGCATGCACTGAATAGTCCAAAACAAAATTAAGGACATTAGCATTGTATTTCCTCTCTGGTCCCTTCCTGAGCACCTCATACCTAGGTACCTCACTAACTGACCTATTTGTTTCATGTGCTTTCTTCCTATTATACCCCCTATCAATAAATCTGTCATCCAAATCTCTTGCCGCTGTCTTATATTTACTAGCTGTACTGCAATTACGTTTTAACCTTAGAAACTGTCCCTTAGGAATATTTTCTATAACATGTCTTGGATGACAACTAGAGGACTGCAACAGTGTATTTCGATCACAGTCTTTCCTGTAAATATTTGTTTCAACTGTACCTCCTGAATCTTTAGTAATTAACAAATCCGAAAAACAAATTTCAATATCACTGACAGTTCAGCTAAAATGTAAATGTGGGTTAGATGCATGCAAATATTCAACAAATAGTTTCAAATCAGCTTGAGAACCTTTCTAGAGGGCTGACTTTGCCAAAATGGGTGAGTACCTAAGGAATGCACTAGCAAATGGGCAGGAAGGAGGGGTGGAAGAGCAATCGGGAATAATAAAAACTGCCATCAAAGAGGTAACAAGCCTTTGTGTGAAGCAAATAAACAAAACAAAACAATGTAAGAAACCACTATGGTTCTCAAAGGAAGTGGCAGTGAAGGTTCAAGAGAAAAAGA
The DNA here is from genome assembly GCA_016271365.2 of Neoceratodus forsteri. NCBI lineage: Eukaryota > Metazoa > Chordata > Ceratodontiformes > Ceratodontidae > Neoceratodus > Neoceratodus forsteri. The sequence goes on along the minus strand of JADMNL010000035.1, from coordinate 20,907,398 downwards.
AAGCATTCACTAAGTACAAGGAATCACAGAAGGAGCAGGACAGAGAATTGTATCAGTTAAAGCAAAAGGAAGCTGGGAAGGCAGTCAGAACAGCAAAGGCCCAATCGATGAAAAGATAGCCAACTCAGTTAAGAAGGGGGATAAAACCTTTTTTAGGTACATCAGGGAGTGAAGGAAGACCAAGAGAGGGACAGTGAGGCTTAATAAAGGGGAGGGGGGTGGGCAGAGGGCGACAGTGAAAAGGCAGAGATACTAAACAGATATTTTTGCTCAGTATTTACAAATGAAGAGGGGGGGTACCTAAAACAAACAATAGAAACACTTTGGATACAGAAGTTGATACCAGCCCATTTACAGAAGAAAGGGTTCTGAAAGAACTCTTAAAACTGAAGGTGGACAAAGCAATGGGGCCTGATGGGATTCATCCCAGAATTCTAAAGAACTAAGGTAGAACTAGTGACACCACTGACTACCCTTTTAACAAATCATGGGAGGATGGGGTGGTACCGAGGACTGGAGGAGGGCAGATGTGATTCCCTTCACAAAAGTGGGAGCAGGGCAGAAGCAGGAAACTACAGACCTGTTAGTTTAACCTCAGTGATAGGGAAAATGATGGAATCACTTCTGAAGGAAAGAATTGTCAAGTACCTAGAGGCCAGAGGGCATAGGATCCAAGGCAGCATGGATTCACAGGGGAAGGTCATGCCAGATGAATCTAATAGATTTCTTTGACTGGGTGACCAAAGTAGTAGATCAGGAGGGGCTGTGGACATGGCCTACCTAGACTTTAGCAAGGCATTTGACACAGTCCCACACAAAAGATTAATATATAAGTTAGCCAGCCTGGGAGTGGGTCCCAAGATGATAGCCTGGGTAAAGAATTGGCTGGAGAATAGGACACAGAGGGTAATAGTAAATGGAGTCCACTCTGAAGAAAGGGGGGTTACTAGTGGGGTACCACATGGTTCAGTATTAGGACCAGTCCTCTTCAATGTCTTTATAGGCGACATTGCAGAGGGACTGGAAGGAAAAGTATGTCTCTTTGCAGATGACACAAAGATCTGCAACAGAGTTGATGCACAAGGTGGGGTGGAAAGGATGGGAAGGGACTTGGCAAGGTTAGAGGCATGGTGAAATGTATGGCAGCTTAGATTCAATGCTAAGAAGTGCAAGGTAATGCACCTAGGAAACAAAAACCCAGGGGAAGAGTACACAGTGGGGGGTGACATACTAACAACAACAAAAATGGAAAGGGACCTGGGGGTAGTCATATCAGATGACTTAAAGGTGGGCAAGCAATGTGACAGGGCAGTAAGGAGAGCTGGGGGGATACTGGGATGCATAGGGAGAGGCATCACCAGTACAAAACAGGAAGTTGTTATCCCTCTGTACAGACAGCTGGTAAGACCCCATCTGGTGTACTGTGTGGAGTTCTGGAGATCCAATCTCCACAAGAACATAGACAGGATGGAAACTGTCCAGAGGAGGGCAACTAAAATGGTGCAGGGTCTGCACTGGAAGACATATGAAGAGAGACTAAAGGAGCTTAATATGTATAGCCTCGAGGAAAGGAGGGAGAGGGGGGACTTGATAGAAACTTTCAAGTACCTCAAGGGAATCAGCAACGTCCAAGAGGGTAGCATCTTTCAAAAAAAGAGGTATGCAAGAACAAGGGGGCACAATTTGAAGATGGGGGGGCGACTCAGAGGTAATGTAAGGAAGTATTTTTTCACAGAGAGGGTTGTGGATGCATTGAATGGCCTTCCAAAGGAAGTTGTGGAGTCAAAAACAGTGGTTGAATTCAAGCATGCATGGAACAGTCATAAGGCAATTCTAGGGAGTGGGGATAGAAGAAGTAGGCTGCTGGTTAACTAGGATCTGCAGCTTATCCATTAGGTAGGGAAATGGGCAGACTGGGTGGGCCAAGCGGTCCTTATCTGCCATCAAATTCTATGTTTCTATGTTTCTATATAAGAATTACATCGTCGATAAAACAATGATACAATTCAATCTTGTGAAAAAACGGATTATGATCAGAATCTCTTACATACTTATTCTTTCACCTACCCATGTACAAATTACCTATACTTGGAGCAAATGTAGCCCCCATTGCCGTTCCTTACCTCTGTAAATAAAAACAATCAAGGAAGGTAAAGGTATTACAAGTCATAACAAATTCTGAAAGATGCACCAAGAATTCTGTAGGGGGCTCCAAATTCCCAGTTCTTTTATACAGAAAATGTTCGATACTCTCCAGAGCCCCTTAAATAGGTATATTCGTATACAGAGACTCTGTGTCTAACATTACCAACAAAGATCCCTCTCCCATCTCAATATCTTCCAGAACATTAAGTATATCCCCTGTTTCCCTAATATACAACCTCAAAGTCTGAACAAAGGGTCATATATAGAAATCGATGTACTGTGACAGGGGTTCTGTGAGGGATCCTATTCTGCTAACTATGGGTCTACCTGGGGGGTTCAGAAAAAGGCTTATGCATTTTTGGTAAGGTATAGAACTTGGCTTTCTTGGGATAAATCATTGTCAAAAAATTCTTAACATTGTCATCAATCCATTGATTATAATAAGCCCTTTCAATATATGTATCTATTGTATGTTTACATTTTACGGTGGGCTCTGTGGTCAATAGGCAATACAATTCTGCATTATTCAATTGTCTTTCCATCTCTGCAACATAATCCACAGTATTCTGAAAGACCACAACTCCCGCCTTATCTTCTGGCTTGATAACAATGTCAATGACATTTTTAAAGTATTCAGGGCCACTTTTTCATCTGTAGAGAGATTGTTGTAAGAGATATCTGGTAACTTGTTAAACATCATTTCAATCTGTGTTTCATGTAACTCCTGGAAAGTGTTAATGGCTGCTGAGGGGGCTGGATAGAATGTCTATTTGCCCCTAAATCTATGAGAAGATGGTACAGAATTAGTGCAGTTCCTATTGTCAGTCAGTGTAGACTCAGGATCTACATCCACATTCTTACTGGAAAGATGTTTTTGTTGTTTGGCAAAGTAAGATTTTAAACTCAAATTATGACAAAGTTTGTTAAAGTCAATAAATGTATCAAATTTATTAGTTCCACATGTCGGAGCAAAGGATAAACCCTTGTTCAATAATTTCAGTTCACTGAAAGTCAAGATTCTACTGGACAAGTTAATTACTTTCTGATTCCTCTCCACTGATGTCATTGTGGGGGTGGGGGTCGGGTCAGAGGATAGACAGTCTGTATTGGTTCCTGATATTGTTGCTGCTGAAACTGTTGTTCCTGATAATGGGACTGAGGGTGAGGGTGGGTGTAGGATTTCTGATATGGTGTTGCTTGCCAATTTCTTTTTTCTTCACCACCTCTGCCCCTCCCCCATTCTCCTCTGTCCCTTCCTCTTCTGGAAAACCTTCAAACCCTCCCTCTCTGAGGAAATGTGTGAAAACTCTGAAATCGACTTTGCCTGTTTCTCCTTCTCGGGATATTATTATTCTCAGATATATGGGTAGATGGTTCAGTATCCTCACTAGATATCACTGTTTCAGAATCACTAGTACTGAGATTAAATGACACTCTTCATTCCTGTCTCAAAATGCCTTGTGTTCTATCAGATTTTTCCAGCTGTATATGCAACCCAGCTGGTAATCATCTAAGTCTCTCTTTAATTTAATACATTTTTTATTTTTCAATTCCAAATCTAGCTTGGCCACAGAGTCTTTTAAGCGTTTGTTATAAGCTTCAAAGTCTGTGACATTTTTAAAAGCAAGGACAACTTTCTCCTGTTCCTTAATATCATGTAAAAAGGTTTCACTCACCTCTTGTCCATATTTAATAATCAGTCTCATCAATTTATTTGAAGCCTCCTCAAGAATAGCTCTCCATTTATTGATAAAAGTCTCTGCATCAAGTCCAAATGAATTATTCTTCACCAGTCTTAAACCACGGGTGACACCCAGAGACTTTAATTTTCAAGGAGCTGAAATTTTGCTTCATCCTTCTAGACTAGTTCTTTTCAGCCCTATGAACTTAACTAAATATATGAACTCTACAATTCCCAATTAGAGGATTCTGACATACTAGCTGGGTCTCCAAATGAGATCTTTTGTAAGCTCAATAAGGAAGTGGATAAAATTAATCTCAATTCTCAGTTCTTAGCCCAATGACTAGATAACATTTCTAAGTATACCATCAAGGCCCTAGCTCACCCCATTATATCAAATATAGTGTTGCTAGAGGCCTATCATTAAACACCATATAGAGGATTTCACACCTCTAGTTTTAGAGAAGTTTACCGAGCTAGAACAGAGAATGGAACAACTGGCTGAAGAGATAGCCAAGAAAAAAAAAACAGAATCTCTCTTTCTCTGCTGTACTTTTTGCTGATGTTGATTCTCCCCCACCCAAAGGGAGGAAGATGCAGACCCCTCAGCAGATAATTAAGACTAAATCTAAGAGGAAAAGAACTAGAAAAAGCAAAGCCAGCAATAAAAGCCCTGTTTTGCCTATATCTGAGGTTACTAAGAAGGAATCTTCCAATCCCCCCCAAACCCTTGAACCTGGCCTCCTCAAATCTTGGGAATGGGCAAGGAAAAGTAGAATTTGTTGCTACCACTGATAGTACTGAAGTACAGGATGCTAATGCCCTGATTAAGGCTCAGCAAAAGATTAATAACAATCTGGAAATCGCTAACAATCCTACTCCCTCAGATTTATCTGTCCCAGTTCTTTCTGAACCTTCAAAAGTGCTAGTAGTCTCACAGCTGCAGATACATTCCTCTGATGCACACCCTTACAAGCTAGTTACTACAGGTAAGGAAGTGTTTTTCAAAATAGAGGATATGTTTACTAAACCTTATGAGACCACAGAGACTCTCACCGAATTAATTGCCCACCTTTTTAGAGCTGAGGTGGAGCTCCTCCAGGTGGCTAGCTCCATTATTTTTGTTTATAGACATATGTCAAATCCCCACCATGCTGTATATGTTCTAATATCTAACATGGACATAGCCAAACATATATGGGATAAACAACAACTTATAAACTCTTTCTGGCTTACTATTTCTTCTCTGGTTACATGGTCTACAATATGGAAACACACTTTTAGAGGGGTTAAATTCTGTAAATTACTCTCTTTTGATACTTTTTCCTCTACTTTGACACTACTCAGTTGGAACTTTGAAACCCAGCGGCAGTTTAATATTTTATCTCTCTTTAGGACTGACCATTTTGAGGTTAAAAATTACACTTCTTTAGCATCATATGTAAGGGCAATTTTGGCTTTCATTACCAATTTAGATATTTCTTCCTCTGATCCGGGAACTTTGCAGAGGGCCCACACAGTGTCTCATGAATCGCTCATAGACTGCTCTATTCAATCATTCAAATTATTTTATTCTCTTTTTAACAACAGCCACAAACTTGATGCTGTAAACATATATTTGGTTTCATTTTCAGAGCAGGAGCAGCTGAATAAGTGCAATTTGGAGCCTGAAAAACCCTTGTGTCTAATGTATACATCAAATGTATCCAATAGCATGGTTTCCATCTCCACCCTCCTCCCCACCCAGATAGATGATGCCAACATACTCATTTGGAATATTGCAGGGTTGGGGAATAATTTAGTGGACTTACAATGGACTGAATTTATGCAGAGTTTTTAAATCCTCATCTTTCAAGAGATCTGGGCCCTCCAGCAGCCTTTTTTAAATGGCGATGAATCCTATCACATACCAGCCATTAAGGCTAACTATTATGGTAGACCTTAGAGGGGTCTTTCCACTTTGGTTAAAATCAGGAAACAACTAAGGGTCCTAGATAACCTGGCGCCATCCCAGGAATTTCTTCTTACTGTCTTAAGATGGTATTCTTCAACATTTTTTATTGTAAATATTTATATTCCCCCAACCTTCCATACAAATCCACAATATGATATATGAGCTACAATTTCAGTGGAAAGAGATACTATCTCAGCAAAGTTTCATGTTGATACTGTTATACAAGGGCGGGGGGATTTTAACTTCAGAACTGCACAGTTCGAAACCTTGCCCATCTTAGAGGATCAATTTTACATGGGAAACCTTGGTATCAGGAAATCCTCAGATAAAATACTGAACAATGCCGGAAAAAGCTTTCAGAAGTTTATCATGAGTAACAATTTACTGATTTCAAATGGTAGGGGGATCGGCAACCAAGAGGGAGCATGTACTTTTTTTCTGTCCTTAAGGTCAAAGTGTTATTGATTACATTTTGAGTTCGCCTCACGCTTACAATCATTTCAAAACATTAACAGTATCCATGAGACTGGGAAATGATCATACTGCAGTTTTACTCTCAGTGGATGCAAATGATAAATCTTTGACTCAGGCCAAGCAAATTACAAACCTGGTCTCGTTGGTTTTGTTTGGTGAATCTAAACTGATTTACATCACCAAAACAAAGAGGGTTATGAAACTGATGTTTTCTCCCTCTTTCTTGGCTCTTTTTTGTCTAGTACATGATAACTTGAATGCTCAGTAAATTAGTAACTAACTAGAGGCGTGTCACCAACAAATTAGTCAAAATATATATATTTCTAATAGATTCAAATCACTTACCAATACTTTGTTTGATGCACAGTGTACCATAGAGAAGCATAAGTTAGGGAGACAAATCAGGTTCAGAAGAAAGAATCCTTCTAAAGACAATTTTGCCTAACTTAATAGAGCTCATAAGAATTCTAAAACATTTCTTGGTTAAAAAAAAGTTGAATTTACTTTAAAACAGTGGGATTTTATGTGTCAAGCCATAAACTCTAATGATACCTACTCCTTCTGGATGTTGGTTGCTAAAGGCATAAAGTAATATTCTCCATCTTTGCCCACTTATATTCCCAAGGAAGTATGGGTTTTACATTACAAAACTTTATTTAATAAAGAATCCCCGACTACTGTAAATAACATATCCTTTTTTCTGACATCAGCTTCAAGTTCTCATCCTCTTGTCATTACACGGTGTAACCTCCTTGTTCTCAGGGGTTACAAGAATCATGTTTAGAATCAGTGGTAGGCAGGGAAGGCAGCTAGTGATTTGTCAGTAACTTGATTTCACACTGTCTCTCTCTCTCTCTCTCTCTCTCTCTCTGTTTCTTGTCTCAGCTGGGAACTGGAGAGGTGGTGTCACTTTAGAACTCTCACAGCAGCATAAGTCATGGCCAGTTGTGAGTGAGGACTTTAGAATTCTGTAGTCAATTGGTGGCTGGAGTCTGCAGAGTGCAGTTGCAGTTCCAGCAGCAGCTCTGATAGAGAACTGCAGTGTTTCAGTTTTCTCACTCTAGTGGAGTACAGCAATTTTCCAGCTTTGTCTAAGTGGTGGAAACCATCTCCAGGGATTTCCTGTTCTTCATCCCAGGTGGGATGGAGCAGGCTGCCAGGATGTTAGGGGCAATCTCCTGATCCTACCAGGACATTGTGATGCTGTCTTGTGTGACAGCTTATTTGAGTAATTTTGTTTTTGTCCAAGATTGCCCCGGAATACCTGCCTTTTGAGATTAATTTCTCTGTTAAAGGGACCCTGTCACCTAAGACATTAAAAAGTTGGCAGTCCATAGTAGAGTCCTGTCTGTGACTGCCATGTGAGGGGGACTTTTGTTCTTGACACCCCTGTGGTGTACTTTGAGGATGTTAAATGTGAAATACATTTCTAGAAAGCATCATCAGTACATTTTGGATAAATTTGAGGTGTATTTTATAGAGGGATGGCCGAGTATGAACTTGGAAACAAAAGGTGGGAGACCCCCCCATCTGGAGTGACAGTTTAGCATTCCGGGTCTGAAGGGCACCTGAGTTTTCTGTGAGTTCATCAAGCCAATGCCTGAAGAAACTTTTACCCCAGTGAATGGGTTTTCTCTATTTTGAGCCTGTAGTGCTCCTATGTGTTCTGTGTGCCACAAGTTACTCCTATGCTATATGGGAAGAGTGTTTGAGTACTGGCCGTGTGTGTCAGTTCCAGAGTATGAGTGTTCACCTGTGGCTAGTTCCACATTTTCTTCATTAATCCTATGTCATATGGGACTTCCAAGTACTGGCCATGTGCGCCTAGTCAAGGAAATTTGTTTGGTGTGTGTTACCGGTTGCTAGTCCACAATTTCTACAGACATCCTCTGCTAAATGGGAATTCTTAGAGTTCTGTACATCAAATATCTGCATTTACCATATGTGTAATCTTTGGGGTTCCATCTTCACTTTGTGTTGTTCCTACTTTGTTACAGAATAAAGCCACACTCTAGAATCCCAGCCTGGTATGGACATTTATGTTATCGCTTCCATGTGGAGTTACTTGGGTACCCCTGTCCAGAAGTGTACACCTAGCATAGCCCTGAGCAAACATTTTCTCCCCAGGACCTGGGTTGTGGCCTTGATATTGGTCACATCAGGTGTGTGCCTAGTAACTGCACTTAGTTTATGTTTTTATGATGTCTACTCCATCTGCATATCCCACCTTGTCTATGGTGGTAATCAGTGTAACACCCACCCCTCTCTATTCCCCTAGACTGTGAGAGGTGTGCCTGCTGGTTAAATAAGGGACTGGTGGGGGGTTACAACTGAATAAGGTAGAGCAAGCTATAACACTACTAATCAATAATAAGGCACCAGTCCTGATATCATACCATGAGACATTTATAAGGCTTATATAAACTGCTGGGTTCCATTTTTCACTCACCTTTTTTAATATATGCCTTAAAGAAAGATTTGTCCCCTCTTCTTGGACCAAAAATGTAATGCTGCCAATTCATAAAAAAGGTTCCTATCAGCTACCTCCTATTTTCTCACTACCCACCCTGTCCTGTTATTTGACAAAGACATGTTTGGGAAACCTTTTCTCCTGCTATTGTCTGCTCCCCACACCTTTCACTTACCCTCTCTGTTCTGGACTTCTTCCCTATTTGTTTCTCCTAATCTGGCATGACCTCTTTCTTCTAATAATAATGTGATTATTGATATCTCATGTCCTTTTGCACAAATGATTTGATATGTATTTGTATATGTTTTCTTGCTCTTGACACAACACAAATTGTTGTGTTATCTATGTAACCTTTTGTACTGTACCTAATTGACATGGAACCTTTGTAAAAGAGCCTCTGGCTCAAAGGTAGTAATTCCTAGAACAATAAACTAAACTAAACTACCCTCTAATTATAAACCAATCAGCTTGCTAGACATTAGTGGTAAAATAAATTCATGGCTACTACTTGGTAAATTGCAAAACTGAATTTGAAAATGCTTCTTCACTCTCAATATTCCAAGCTGGCTTCCACCATGGTTTCTTGATCACTGATAACATCTTTATCCTGGTTCACTTACTAGAAAAATACAGTTTATATAGGAAAATGAAGCTATATACTCTCTTTATAGATTATTCCATGTCATTCAGCTGTGTGATTAGAGAAAAACTTTGGGACATATTACATGAAAAAGGAGTTCCTCACAACTAATTAATTCCAATATATCTTGTAAATAGAAACATAGAATTTGACAGCAGATAAGGACCGCTAGGCCCACCCAGTCTGCCCATTTCCCTACCTACTGGATAAGCTGCAGATCCTAGTTAACCAGAAGCCTACTTCTTCCTACCCCCATCCCCTAGAATGGCCTTATGACTGTCCCATGCATGCTTGAATTCCACCACTGTTTTTGACTCCACAACCTCCTCCAGAAGGCCGTTCCATGCATCCGCAACCCTCTCTGTGAAAAAATGCTTCCTTAAATTACCTCTGAGCTGCCCCTCTATCTTCAAATTGTGCCCCCTTATTCTTGCACACCTCTTTTTTTGAAAGATGCTACCATCTTGGATTTTGTTGATTCCCTTGAGGTACTTGAAAGTTTCTATCATGTCCCCTCCCTCCTTTCTCTCTCGAGGCTATACATATAAGCTCCTTTAGTCTCTTCATATGTCTTCCGGTGCAGACCCTGCACCATTTTAGTTGCCCTCCTCTGGACAGCTTCCATCCTGTCTATGTTCTTTATGGAGATTGGGTCTCCAGAACTGCACGAGTACTCCAGATGGAGTCTGACCAGCTGTCTGTACAGAGGATAATAACTTCCTGTTTTATACTGGTGATGCCTCTCCTATGCATCCCAATATCCCCCAGCCCTCCTTGCTGCCCTCTCACATTGCTTGCCCACCTTTAGGTCATCTGATATGACTACCCCCAGGTCCCTTTCCATTTTTGTTGTTGTTAGTATCTCACCCCCCACTGTGTACTCTTCCCCTTGGTTTTTGTTTCCTAGGTGCATTACCTTGCACTTCTTAGCATTGAATCTAAGCTGCCATACATTTGACCATTCCTCTAACCTTGCCAAGTCCTTTCTCATCCTTTCCACCCCACCTTGTGCATCAACTCTGTTGCAGATCTTTGTGTCATCTGCAAAGCGACATACTTTTCCTTCCAGTCCCTCTGCAATGTTGCTTATAAAGACATTGAAGAAGACTGTCCTAATACTGAACCCTGCGGTACCCCACTAGTAACCCCCCTTTCTTCAGAGTGGACTCCATTTACTATTACTGTCTGTGTCCTATTCTCCAGCCAGTTCTTTACCCAGGTTGTCATCTTGGGACCCACTCCCAGGCTGGCTAACTTGTATATTAATCTTTTGTGTGGGACTGTGTCAAATGCCTTGCTAAAGTCTAGGTAGGCCATGTCCACAGCCCCTCCCTGATCTACTACTTTGGTCACCCAGTCAAAGAAATCTATCAGATTCATCTGGCATGACCTTCCCGCTGTGAATCCATGCTGCCTTGGGTCCTTAGCCCTCTGGCCTCTAGATACTTGACAATTCTTTCCTTCAGAAGTGATTCCATCATTTTCCTATCACTGAGGTTAAACTAACAGGTCTATAGTTTCCTGCTTCTGCCTTGCTCCCACTTTTGTGAAGGGGAATCACATCTGCCTCCTCCAGTCCTCGGGTACCACCCCATCCTCCCATGATTTGTTAAAGAGGGTAGTCAGTGGTGTCACTAGTTCTACCCTTAGTTCTTTTAGAATTCTGGGATGAATCCCATCAGGCCCCATTGCTTTGTCATCCTTCAGTTTTAAGAGTTCTTTCAGAACCCTTTCTTCTGTAAATGGGCTGGTATCAACTTCTGTATCCAGAGTGTTTCTACTGTTTGTTTTAGGTACCTCCCCCTCTTCATTTGTAAATACTGAGCAAAAATATTTGTTTAGTATCTCTGCTCTTTCACAGTCTCCCTCTGCCCACCCTTTATTAAGCCTCACTATCCCTCCCTTGGTCTTCCTTCACTCCCTGATGTACCTATAAAAGGTTTTATCCCCCTTCTTAACTGAGTTGGCTATCTTTTCCTCAGTTTCGGCTTTTGCTGTTCTGACTGCCTTCCCAGCTTCCTTTTGCTTTAACTGATAGAGTTCTCTGTCCTGCTCCTTCTATGATTCCTTGTACTTAGTGAATGCTTTCTTTTTCTCTTGAACCTTTACTGCCACTTCCTTTGAGAACCATAGTGGTTTCTTACATCGTTTTGTTTTGTTTATTTGCTTCACACAAAGGCTTGTTACCTCTGTGATGGCAGTTTTTATTATTCCCCATTGTTCTTCCACCCCTCCTTCCTGCCCATTTGCTAGTGCATTCCTTAGGCACTCACCCATTTTGGCAAGGTCAGCCCTCCTAAAGTCCAGTACTTTTGCCTTTGTATGGCTTGACTCTATTTCTGTGTTTATTGTGAACCATATTGTTTGATGGTCGCTAGTTCCCTGATGGCTACCCACTTCTACATCTGTGATCCTCTCTCCATCTCCATTTGAGAGAACCAGGTCTAAGATTGCCTCTCGAGTGGGCCCAATACTAGTTGTCTAAGGTATTCCCCTGTAGGGCATCTAGAATAACCCCACTCTTCAAGTGGCTGCTGCAACTGCACTCCAGTTAACATCTGGCATATTCAGATCACCCATCAGCAATATCTCCCTTTTTCTGCCATTCTAAGTATACTTTCTATCATTTCCTTGTCCATTTCCTCCCTGAGAAGGGGTCTGTATACAACCCCTGTGCGGGATTGTGGTGCCATTGCCTGTCTCCAAATTTACCCACAGTGCTTCTTCTCCTCCCTGTTTACCCTTTGTTCTGTAGCTTTGATTCCTTCCCTATGTAAAGAGCTACTCCTCCTCTCTTTACCCTCCCTGTCCCTCCTGTAGATAGTGTATCCTGGTATGTTTACACATCCCAGTCATGGTTTTGTGTGTACCATGTTTCTGTGACTGCCACGACATCCAGATATTCCTCCTCCATCAAGGCCACTAATTCAGGAAGCTTGTTACCCAGACTACGGGCACTAGTACTCATTGCTCTTCATTTTTTGATGACTTTACCTTTTGTTGCAGCATCCCCCACTGACCTTTCTACCTTGGTCTTTTTCTCATTTAGTACCCTGTTTTGTAGGGAGAGGCTGGGATTTTCCTGCTGCTTATCAGTGCCTCCCCCTTTGACTAGTTTAAAAGCTTGCCAATGAAGCATTTAAACTGATTGCTCAAAAGACTTTTCCCTTCCTGGACAAATGCAGACCATCCTGCCAGTATAGGCTGGTGTCCCTCCAGGTGGAACCCCAGTCCCCAATGAAGCCGAACCCCTGTGCTCCAAACCATTTTTTCAACCATTCATTAAACTGCATGGTGCAAAGTACCCTCACCTCCCCCATGCCATTGACAGCCAGCACCTCTGAGAAGGATACTATATGTGCTACTTGTCTTAGGCCTCTCCCCAACTCTACAATGTCCTCCTGCACTGCTCTAATCTCATGATGAGCCAATTCATTTGTCCCTAGGTGGACAATGACGTCCAGCTCAGACTCCCATGCAGCTACTCTCGTGATCCTGAGGATGCGCTTCCTGTCCCTCCAAGCCATGGCACCAGGCAGGCACCTTACTTCAGTTTTCCCTGCTCCCCCCAGTTCTATCCCCCTAATAATTGAGTCCCCTACCAGGAGTTGCTTCCTTTCCCTGTAGTGTCCTCTGCCTCCTTCCTGTGAGCCTCCCTTGAGACAGTTGTCCTCAGCCTCCTTAATCTCCTCTGCTGGTACATCCATAGGGGAGCTATGCTCCCCCAGAATGGTGTATGGATTGTGGAGTGGAACAACTAACTGGGTGTGCCTCTGTTCCACCATCCTCACCCTCTCTGAGCCCACTGTGGTCCAAATGATGTGCTTTCTTCACAACCTCTGAGGTAGTGGTGGTGGCTCTGGTGCTCCCTGGATGGGGGAGGTTCCCTTCCTACTGTCCAGTGTGGCCTGGGGGAAGGTTCCCTTACTACTGTTCAGTGTGGCCTGAAGATGGGCAACTTCCTCCCTCATGGCACCACTGCTGTCAGATATGTTAACAACGGTAATTTATCGGAGTATTTTAAAACTTGACTGGGAATAAAACAGGGATGCCTTTTGGCCCCACTTCTCTTTAGCATCTACATTGATTCATTGCTTTGCTTTGATACTCCCTTAATTTTGGACTCCCCTAAAATTAATAAACATATTTTTCACATACTCGCTCATGCTGATGATTTGATTCTTCTTTCACTTTCCGTAGTTGGTCTTCAAAATAAATTAAATCAGCTGAAAACCATGTGCGACCAGTTACATCTAAAAATGAATCTTACAAAGACCAAGTTTATGGTCTTTGGATCAGAAAACCTATGAACATCATTACCTCAGCTCTGCTTAAATCGAGACCTTATTGAAGTTGTATCCTCATACACATATTTAGGAGTTAAATTTACCACAGATGGGTTATGGACTCTTCACTGGAATGAGCTGACATCTAAGGTCAGACTTGTTGCATAATATAAGCTATACTCCACTTTAACATTAATAATGGGGGGCATACAGTAGTGTCTGCACTTAAAGCTGGCGAAGCCAAGATTAATCCAATCCTACTTTATAGAGCTGAAGTTTGGGCAACAAAACCAGCCCCCATTCTTGAGCTACCTTTATCTTTTTTTAAAAGTCTTGTTTATAGGTCCCCTTTCCATGGCTAATCCTGCAGTTAGGTCCGAGCTTGGTAGACTCCCCTTAGCCACCCAAGCAGACTTCCAGTTGGCAACTTACTGGCATAAAACCATTAACAATGCATATAACCCTATTACTAAATCTTGTCTTATGAAGAAAATAAATTGGCTCAAATAGGGTTTCTCCTCACCACAGTTTAAAGCCCTTAGGTCAATTCTATCAAGGGCCTCCTTGTCCCACCTTTGGGCTGATTTTCAGAAGGGGATTATGATCTCCTCCCTTTATGAAAGTTTACTCAAACAAAAATTGTTCTCAGATGCTCAGGTCAAACTAACTGAGCAGATAAGAGCCCCAAAACAGGATCTCCAGTTTAGTAAAAATAAAATTGATTCTACTGTGGAAAATTACCTAAAACTACCTCTCACTACTAGTTCTAGGAAAGCTATCACATGGGCAAGATTATACATAATATGTTCCAAATATGCCTACTTTAACAAAGTTCACTACAAAAGGCCACTTCAGGATCATTGCATGTGTAACAGAGGTTTTCAGGAAACCCTATCATGTTATAGTATAGTATCCTTTTTATAACCACTTAGATAATCAAACCATAAACAATTTTCTTATAAAATATGCTAATATGAATTATGACCCCTTATTCATCCTTATGCACCCTGTGACTAAGAATGAAGCTGACTTAATATCCAGATTTTTTGTTTCTGTGATAAACTATAAAAGAAAACACTGTCCTGCATCTTAAACTAATGCACTTTATTTTCATTACATCTCTGTTTTTAATTATTGACAATATTGTCTATCTGTGGCTGTCATTTTGTACTAATTAGGATATTGTATGTAATGTTATTAGGATAGCCTTAGATTTGTATCTATTTATTCATATCTTTGTAAGGTCCAACACTTTAATGTTTTGGAAGAACAATAAACCATTACTTGACTTGACTTGACATTGGTGAGACCTCACCTGGAGTACTGTGTCCTGTTCTGGAGACCTAATTCTGAAAGCACTTAGAATGACACAAGGTGTCTGCATCAAAGACAAAAGATGTAACTGGCACCTTGCATCAAAAAATGCACCTGGAGCTATTCTCAAAAGCCCAAAGGGGGCATGCATCAGCCTTGCACCACAAAATGGGCTATGGAGTGGTGCTAGAGGGCTTGCCACAGATGAAGACTGCCACATCCCCAACCTTGCTATTTTCAGAACCCTCCCAGAGTGCAATGGTCTAAGTAGCATTAGATCAACCAAGGGTTGGTCTAGCGGTACTAAGAAATCCAGTGGAGGGTGTGCCAATGTGCCCCTCCAAGCCCTGATTGCCCATTATAGCAATAGGGAACATATGTATTTATATATTCCCTGATAGTCTAGTGGTTCTAAGCCCTGATTGCCTGTCACAGTTGTATAAATTAACCTGGTAGCCTACTGGCATCCCCCGAGCCCTGATCATCCGTCAGAGTTGTTGAAATAGCCCTGCTAGTCTAGTGACATCCCTCCAAGCCCCAGTCACCCATTATGAATATTGAAATATACCTGGTGGTCTAGTTGAGTGCTCCAGCCTCAATCTTCTGGTAACAGACATTACCAAATACCTGGAGGTCTAGTGTATCCCCACCCCCAACCCACCCCACAGTATCCCACCACCCCACCCCCTAAACCTATAAAGGAGTTGGTGACTGGCACATGCCCACCACTCACCACCATGGCCAGCTTCCGACTGAGTTCTGAATGAGCACATACTGTATATAGTACAGGCGCAGTGAATGACAGCTGCCGTCAATCACTGAGTGCATACTATATACAGTATGTGCTCATTCAAAGCTCAGTTGGCAGCTGGCCATGGTGGTGAGTGGTGGGCTGTGTCAGTTGCTGGCTCCCTTATGGGTTGGGGAGCAGACTGGTGGGGCACTGTGGAGTGGGGGGGTCCACTAGACCACCAAGTATTAGGTAATGTCTGTTACTGGGGGATTGGGGCTAGAGCACTTCACTAGACCACCAGGGATATTTCAATATTCATAACAGATGATCAGGGCATAGGAGGGATGCAGCTTGACTACAAGGGATATTTATACAACTGTGATGGGTGATCGGGGCTTGAGGGGGCTGCTAGATTACCACAGAACATTTCATATATTTATGTAAATATGGATCGGGGTTGATCAGGGGTCCACTAGACTACCAGATGGTTTCTTTTTATTATGGTACAGGGCTTGGGGCTGAGGAGGGTGTTACACTACCAGGGATTTTTCATTTATTGTAACAGCTGAGTGGGGCTGGGGGGGGCAATAGCCACCGTGGAGCTGCTGTCCGTGGTGCTATTGCTGCATGACTGTCCCATGGCTTGCGGCACACCTTCCCTATGCACCATTTTTTTGGCGCATGACTGAGGTTGCTGCAAGCCTCAGGACTTAGCCACTGGGACCCTACCCAACAGAGAATCAGGCACATGATGAAGCTCTTTTGAGAGAAGTGCACAGACTGCTAGGTGGGTCATACCTGGTTGTAATCTTGTCTTACTGTGTAGACCGTGTGGAACTGGCAATTTTGTTATAAATAAATAGCCACATACTTCAACCACTCTTTGGATTATTATTTACAATTGGTTTTGGGGGTCTTCCTACCTTTGGAGGGCATTCCTTTCTGTCTGTACTCTTTGAGACCCTGCCGAGCTCTGGATGTTCACCGCTCCCCAATCCCCAGTCAGCGCAGTATAAACTGTTACTTTTTAATCAGGCACAGTGTCCCTGGCACATCAGCAATTGACACAAGCCACCTTTGGCATGGCTTGCACCACCCTTTTGAGAATCGACCCCCCCCCAGATCCACGCAAGCTGTGTCAAACAACCAGTTTGCATCAGATCTAGGTGCGCCAAATACTGTGCAACATATTTTACAAGAAAAGCATTCTCTATGGCAGTCTTCCAAACTGATGCAAGAAGTCCACTGTGTCAGCAAAATGATGCAAGTAACGAGAATGACACAAGCTGCTCTAAAAAAATAGTGTGAGCTGAATCGAAAAAATGGTGCAAGTTGAGTCAAAAGTGACTCAAAGGATGAGAAGGATGCAAGCTAAATAAAAAATACAGCAGATGAAATGACCAAGAATAAACCCCCAAAATGTGCTAATCTAGTCCTGTAGGGGAATATTGGCCCTTAAAAGTAGTACAGTCAGGTCTGACTGCCTGCTGTGGGCCTCTTTGTATGCTCTAGCATCTCATAGACCAATTCTGTCTGGTCTAATAATGATATGCATCTTAGGTACAAGGACAGGACTTGCATTCCTTGAAAATCCCAAATAAGGGGGTGGTGCATCATTTTGCTGATGCAGGCATCCCTTCAGATATGGTACAGGCATTTTTTTGGTGCAAGCATGGTGCAAGCCTGTCTGGCATGTGCAGACCAGTTTTTGATGCAAGCACCATTTGACAGTCCGAATTGGCACACAATTTGATGCATCATGCTCCTTGCATCAGTTGTTTTTGATGCAAGCACCCTGCGTCATTCTCTGGCCTTTGAAAATCCGGACCCATATCTCCTGAAGGACATAGACAGAGTAGAGGTAGTCCAGAAGGGCAACTAAAATGGACCCTATGAGAAGAGATTAAAGGATCTCAATGTGTACACTCTGGGGGTATGGAGGGAAAGGGGAATATAATAGAAACTTTCAAATACCTCACAGGTATAAATAAAATACAAGACGGAAGCATTTTTCAGAAAAAAAAGTGCTCAAGAACAAGTACACATGCTATGAAGCTGGGGGGAGGGGTAGACTCAGGGGAAACATCAGGAAGTACTTCACAGAAAAAGTGCTGGATACCTGAAACAGCATTCCAGCAGAGGAGGTGTGGCCAAAAACTGTAATGTGATTCAAGAATGCATGGTATAGGCATAAGGGAACTTGTGTAGTTAGGGAAGGAAGGGCTAAGCTGGAGATTAAGTAAATTCTGCGGTATTACAGTAGGTAGGGAAAAGGGGCAGACTAGGTGGGCCAAGCGGTCCTTATCTGCTGTCAAATTCTATTTTTCTATATCAGTGGCCATGGGAAAGGTGCTGTAAGGCTGGAAAGTAGCTATTGGGGTTCCATTGCACACTGACAGTGATTTGAAAAACCTGGGAATTACAGTCAGCAAGCCTTATGTCAATAGTGGATAAGCATCTGGATCAATTTATAATGGAACAAATAGCTGATGTCCTAGAGGATAACAGCCTAAGAGATAAGAATCAGCAGGGGTTCATGAGGAGCAAGCTATGTCAAATGAACTTGATTTACTTTTTTATTTTAGAGTCACAGAAGATGGACAAGAATCAGTCAGTCAAAATTCTGTACCTGGACTTCAGTAATTCTTTTGACATTTTTGCACATATGGAACTTATTAGGAAGTTGAGGGAAACTGGAGACAGGACTAAGAAGGACTAACTAGATGTATTCATAACTGGTTGTCAGACTGGATGCAGAGATAGATCCTTAGTAATTAATTCTCTGGTATCAGGAAAGTCACACGTGGAACACCACAATGACCTGTACTGGGCTCCTACTGACCCCTGGTGACCCAAGTTCATTCCTGCATTTGGGTCGCTGGTATGCTGAGAGGTAAGATGCTTGATACCTTCACCCTTTGTATCACTGGGATGGGCTTCTCCTAAGAGTTATTTAAGCTAAGGAACAACATAAACAACTGTATTTTCACAGATGTGGTGCAAAATCATCTTTTGAGAAGGATTTGAAAATGTTCTCCACTCTTGTTCATGATGTGGGCTCATAAGAAGGCTATGTGGGGTCATAAGAAGGCTATGTTGAAAATCTGGGGTAAAAATATGAGAAAACAACAAAGTTATGAGTCTGTTGCAGTTTTTCAATGCATGTTCATAACTGGTAAATTTCAGTATTTTGACCCTAACTTTTACACATAGCCATTTTTGACACCACCTCATGAATGACCAGCTGTCATTTCTCAAACCCTCTTGTGGTGAAAATGACATTTCAGACATTGTTTTATAAATAACACCTGTCATGCTCAGAAGGAGTGGTCATAAAACGATGATGTTGAAAATTTGGGGTACATATCTGAGAAACCAAGTTATGAGGAAAGGAATTGTTCCCACATTAATTCATACAGTAATTTTATTTTTTGCAGATTTTGGCCCCTAAGGTTTAACATATCCCTTGTGTTACCCCACCTTCTAAACATGGCAGATGTCATTTTTCCAAATTACCTCCAAAGCCTGTTGCCCCAGTTGCACAGTGAAATCACCTTTAGGATGGCATTTTATCAATTCCACGAGTCTTGAGCATAATATCAGGTCATAAAAAGATTGTTGGATATTTGCATTCAAAATGTGGGTGTCCATGTAAAAGGAGATATTGCCTCTCAGTCGCCCTAGCCTGGATAATTACACTCTAACAATGTGTCAAAGCAGTACACCACTGAAAATGAGATATTGCAACTCACCTGTTGTATCCTGGGTAAATATATAGTAAAAATGTGCACAAGCAAGACCCAGTAATATTTGCTTGTCGAAGGTTCAGCATGTATGTATAGATGCAAGTACTGAGGGCACAGGGTCATAACCGTGCACGATACTATGCCACATGGCAAAATTGCACTGCCAATACAGCCATGGATTGCAGACATTATGACCCGGTAGGAGCACTGAGACAGGGTTGCAGTTGCAGCATTCATTATATGCATCTTTTATAACAATATTTTTAGACTTGGTGGGTCATTATTTGTAAACCTTTGTTAAAGATTAATACTTTGGGAATGAGTGAGAACTGGAACACAGGCATCTCCTCTACCAGGACTTCCCAGAGCTGTTATTTTGCTTCAAAATAAGCCACAAAGTGCACCACAAAGCATCTAATACTCCACTGCAGCTATACCAGCGGTGAACATCTGGTATTGACAAATGCTTTTTTTTTTTATTAGTGACTAGTGCATTGGGTATAATGATGCTATACTGCTGGTAGTGCTGATAACTTAACAGTTGAGTGATTCATGAGGACTTAAAAAATATTTCATGCATGGACACTGGTTAATAAACTGTTTAGTTTCCTTCATTTTAAATGACTAGAGTTTCTTCAGAGACTTATGCATTGCTTAAGCTTGTTTCCTTTTTTTATAGTACTTTCTTACAAAAATGCCATAGTGATATATTCAGAACATGTCCCGTTTTAACGTATGAATGGCAAATGTTTTAATTAGAGTATAGGCATTTGAGAGACTGCTTACTGGATCAAGATCGTGCAAGCTTTAGAGTGCAACTAGAATGACAGCACTGAGTGGCTTGAAACTCTGCCTCTTGTACCCATGAACCAAGGGGAGACATTACCACTGGCAATCGCAAGAACCGTTGCCTGGTAACAACCTATACTGAAAACACTGTTTACTTGGCTGCAGGTATATAGCAGTGGTTGTTGGTGTCTCTCGAATATGAGCACCTCAGTGATGCAGACTTAATATTTCTAGATCTGTTCCATTTCTATTGATAGTATATTTTTTATTGGAGGCAGTATAGTGCAGTTGTTTAAGGCTCTGAACTGCAAATCTGGAAACCTGGGTTTGAATCCCACAGCCCCCACTTGCATACTGTGTGACCCTGGACAAGTCACTTAACTTCTTTGTGCTCCCAGGTAGCATCTGGAAACAAGCCTCAGCTTAGTGTGCCTCTCCTGGTTAAACAACTTCCCCATCCCCCTCATTGTTTATGAGGAATGCATTGCTGGGAATGGTTGCCATCTTTAAATTACTAAATACTAGAAATTTGTATTCATAAGTAGTACAGGTACAGGTGCAGATGTTGTTGAAATCATAATAAATGAAATGTTTGAGGCTCATCTTTATTTATATGTTAACAAAAGCAGATTTAAATCACTGAACCAGCTTTTTATGTTGTCTTGCATGTGCTGCACAAGTAACATTTTGTGGCAGTTTGCTGGAGTAGCAGATTGTGGAGTTGTGGCAGTGTTGTGGCCAGTGCCACCACTGCTTTTTTGGGCTTGTCTCTGTGGCACTAATTAATGAACATGCTGTCTATGACAGCAGTTGAGAAGCGTGCCACCAACTTGAAAGAAATTTACAGCCGCAGTGAGGGAGTGTCCCATCATTGCAGGGCGTGCCTTGCCTGCTGAAACATTTCAATAAACATGGCAGTGGCTGTCACCATCAGCCTCTCACAATCCTTTGAAAGCAGACTATGGGGATGCTCAATCCCCCAGTCGGCATGTTTATGACCGCCCCTCAAGATTGTGTGACACACTGGAAGCCCACCTCATTGTGCCCAGCAGTTGTTTTATTTCACCAGTAAATAGAGAAAACCTTCCCGTGATGTCCATTCCTGAAAAAAAGAAAACTGTCTGTCATTGAGTCCGGAGCGCCCCATCCGGCACCCACCTTCTGCACACCCCATATCCCCAGCCCCCCACCCCTTACTTACCTGCGGAGGTCCAGCGCTATGATCTCCCCTGGAGCAGGAACGTGTCTGCAGTCTTCAAAGCCAACCGCGAACTGAAGAAATGCCAGAAGGCCATATAATGGCATCAGTGGGGGGGGGGGGGTTCAACTTAGGTGGATATCTTGGCCATTTATTTGACTTTTGGCTCCAAATTTTTAACATGGGGTTCTTGGGACGCCACCTCATGAAATAAGTCACTGTCATTTCATTATTCCATCCCGAAAGGTGATTTTGCGGTAACTGCACAGAATCACCTTTTAGGACCAGTTAAAGAAACGACAGTACCACCTGTTCATGAGGTGGGCTCCCAAAAAGCTTATGTTGCAAATCTGGTGAAAAAATGCCAAAAAATGACTGTTATGAGTGTGTGTTGTGCAGTTTCCACACATGCTCGTAACTTTGAGAATTTTTAATATTTTCATTCCAAATTTTCAACATTGTCATTTTTTCACACCTCCTTATGAACAGTACAGCTGCCATTTTTTACATTCTGCCAAAATGTGTTTTTGCACATCTGGCACACAATGGTGTGGTCGCTGTGGGAAATCAACTTTCGGGACAGAGTAAGAAAATCAATGACACTGTTCATTAGCAGAGGTCCCAAAATGTCTATGTTTAAAATCTGGTGAAAAAATTCCCCAAAAAATGACTGTGTTATGAGCGTGCATTGCGCAGTTTCCACGTATGGTCATAACTTCGAGAATTTTTAATATTTTCACTCCAGATTTTCAACATTGCCATTTCTTCTCACCTTCTTATGAGCAGAGTTCCCAAATGATTTCATGAGGTGGGGTCACAAAAAGCCCATGTTGAAAATTTGGAGTGCAAATACCAACAAACGCCTGGGGAGTTAGGGTTTTTAACTTTAACATCCCACCCTGTAGAAACTGACAGGCATCTGGGGCGTGACTTTGGATTGTCTGCCATAATGCTCACATCATTTCACCCCCAACCCCACCCTGCAGCCAGTGACAAGCATCAAGGTGTGCCTTGGACTTTTCGGCCCCAAAGTTCACCCCGTTCTCCTATACTGCACCCATCTCAATGTGTTTCCCTATGGAATGGGGTGAGTGTAAGGTCTGACAACACCAAGGCACAATGCAACACTTGTCAGAGTCTGCAGGGTAGGGTGAGGTGAAATGGCATGAGCGTTATGGCCGATGACCCAAAGGCACACCTCAATGCCTGTCAGTCTCTGCAGGGTGGGGTTGGGTTGGCATCAGTTCCATACTTCACTGCCATATCTATTATGCATCTCTCTAACTCCTGCACTACCAATGCCAATGCCAGCAAGACAACATTTGGCATTGACAAATGCTTGTTTTCTTCTGGACTATAAGCTCCTGGTGGTGGGGACATATCTTACTACTATGATATATTGTATTCTCTTTCATAAAATATTATTTGCACCCTCAGTTCATATTTAATAATGCGTAGTGTAGCATATTACAAAAGAAAATAATGACATCCAATGAAATATGTATGCTTGCTGAAAATGGTGGTGCTAGAAACAGAAAAGGGAGGAAGACACACAGATGGAGTTGAGGTTTAAACGGCTATTCAAACGACAGTCCAAAAGACAATGGGTATTAGGCAGTGACACTACAAGGTGAAAAGCATTCCCATTCAGCCCCACCTCTTATATAGGGTAACTAATTTGTGGATCCACCTCATTCCTGCTTTTGCAGCTTTTGCACTGTAACCCCCTTCCCTTGGGAATGGTAAAATATCCTAGAGACCCCCAAATCTTTGCGATATACCACTGTGACTGCATTCTGTAAAATATGTGGCCATGCTTGATGTCTTGTCTCCTCTCTGGATAGTGCTTATTTTCTCCCCTATCATTTTCTTGACCTCCTTAGTGGTTTTGCCTTCATAAAGCCAGTTGCAGGGGCATTGGAGAACATATATCACACTTGAAGTGTTGCAGTTGCTGTGCTCTAATTGGGTATTACTTTACTGTATGTGAGCATTCGAAGACTTGATGTACTGAGGTGTGGCCACAAGCCGAGCAATGGTCACATGAGTGCATGCTTAGTTCAAGGGAGTCCAGGAGTAACTGTCCTGTAGTTAGTGTTTTTTTTTTTTTTTTGCTATCTCCCTGGTGATCCATGTGCACCATCTTTGATTTAATGTTTGGTGCACTTTTAATGTCATTAGTGTTTTTTGTGAGATGGGTGCCAGGGGAGGGATTGTAAGGCTCAGAGGGGAGGAATGTGTGTGTATGTGGAGGTTGACCTAGAAAAAGCATCACTACTGAATAGAAACATAGACATTGATGGCAGATAAGGACCGCTGGGCCCACCCTGTCTGCACATTTCCCTACCTATTAGATAAGCTGCAGATCCTAGTTAACCAACAGCTTACTTCCTCCTACCCCCACTAGAATTGTTTTATGTCTGTCCCATGCATTCTTGAATTCCCCCACCCTTTTTGACCCTATGACCTCCTCAGGAAGGCTGTTCCATGCATCCATGACCCTCTCTGTGAAAAGATACTTCCTCACATTGCCCCTGAGCTGTCCCCCCCACCTCTATCTTCAAATTGTGCCCCCTTGTTCTTGCACATCTCTTTTTCTGAAAGATGTTACCCCCTTGGACTTTGTTGATTCCTATGAGGTACTTAAATGTTTCTATCATTCCCTTCTCTTCCTCCTTTCCTTGAGGGTATACATATTATGCTGCTTTAGTCTCTCTTCGAATGACTTCTAGTGCAGACCCTGCACTATTTTAGTTGCCCTCCTCTGGACTGCCTCCATCCTGTCTATATCCTTACAAAGATGGGGTCTCCAGAACTGCATGCAGTATTCTAGATGGGGTCTCACCAACTGTCTGCACAGAGGGATAACAACTTCCTGTTTTCTACTGGTAATGCCTCTCCCTGTGCATCCCAGTATCCCTCCAGCCATCCTTACTGCCTTCCACATTGCTTATCTAGCTTTAAGTCATCTGATATGACTACTCCCAGGACCCTTTCCATTTTTGTTGTTGTTAGTACCCCCTCCACACTGTACTCTCCCGCTGTTTTTTTGTTTCCCAGGTGCATTACTATGCATGTCTTTGAATTGAATCTAAACTGCCATACTTTTAACCATTCCTCCAACCTTGCCAAGTCCCTTCTCATCCTTTCCACCCCCCTTGTATATTAACCCTGTTACAGATATTTGTGTCATCTGCAAAGAGGTATACTTTCCCTTCCAGTCCCTCTGCAATGTCACCTATAAAGACATTAAAGAGGACCGGTCCCAGTACTGAACCTTGCAGTACTCCACTAGTAACCCCCCTTTCTTCAGAGTGGACTCCATTTACTGTTACCCTCAGTGTCCTGTTGTCCAGCCAATGCTTTACTAAGGCTACAACCCTGGGACCCACTCTCAGGCTGGCTAACTTGTTTATTAATCCTTTGTGTGGGACTGTGTCAAATGCCTTGCTAAAGTCAAGGTAGGCCATGTCCACAGTCCCTCCCTGGTCTACTATTTTGGTCACCCAGTCAAAGAAATCTATTAGATTTGTCTGACATGAACTTCCCGCTGTGAATACATGCTGCCTTGGGTCCTGTACCCCACTGGCCTCTAGGTACTCAACAATTCTTTCCTTCAGAAGTGTTTCCATCATTTTCCCTTCCACTGAGGTCAAACTGATAGGTCTGTAGTTTCCTGCCTCTGTCTTGCTCCCACATTTGTGAAGGGGAATCACATCTGCCCTCCTCTAGTCCTCAGGTACCACACCATCTTCCCATGATTTGTTAAAAAGGGTAGTTAGTGGTGTCACTAGTTCTCCCCTTAGTTCTTTTAGAATTCTGGGATGAATCCCATCAGGCCCCATTGCTTTGTCAACCTTCAGTTTTAGGAGTTCTTTCAGGGACCCTTTCTTCTGTGAATGGACTAGTATTGACCCCCTATCCAGATTACTTCTATTATTTGGTTTAGGTCCCCCCTTCTTTTGTGAATACTGAGCAAAAGTAGTACGTACATACATTTATTTATTTTAATTTTGGTAACCGGGTAAGCCCACTAGGACCATAACAGTTCCTTTTTCAGTGGCAACTCAGGGATTAGTTGCATGTACCTAGAGGGAAAAATACGGGCTCAACACATACAACTGAGAATAATACAAAGTTGACAAATACAAGGCAAAGGTTAAACACATATAATATATAAAGGGAGGCAGGGAGGTCAGTAAGGGAAGACAAAGCTCAGACAGAAGAACACATTGCAAAATCAGTGGGTAGAGGGGACAAAACCTTTTACAGGTACATAAGTGAAAAAAGAAAGGCAAAGGGAGGGATAGTGAGACTGAAGGGGGAGGATGGGGTCTGTGTGGAGGATGACAACAGTAAAGCTGACATATTGAACAGGTATTTCTGCTCAGTCTTTACTGAGGAAGAGGAGGGTAATGGGTCTGAATGGAGTACAAGGGGTGAGAATGGTGCAGAAATGGACACAAGACCCTTTACACGAGAAAGGGTCCTGAAGGAACTGGAAGTAATAAGAGTTGATAAAGCAATGGGGCCAGATGGGGTACACCCCAGGGTCCTTAAAGAACTAAGAGAGGTGGTGGCTGAACCTCTTGCTATCCTGTTTAGCCGATCACTAGAAACAGGGGAGGTACCCAAAGACTGGAGGATAGCAGATGTAGTCCCCTTATACAAAAGTGGGAACAAAGAGGAAGCGGGGAACTACATACCAGTCAGCCTCACCTCAGTAGTGGGGAAGATCATGGATGCACTACTGAAGGAGAGATTGGTGGAACATCTGGTTGTCAATGGACTACAGGACCCAAGGCAGCATGGTTTCACCAGGAGAAGGTCATGTCAGACCAACCTCATTGAATTTTTTGACTGGGTGACTAGGGAGGTGGATCAGGGGAGGGCAGTGGACATGGCCTATCTGGAGTTCAGCAAGGCCTTTGACACTGTGCCACACAGAAGACTATTGCACAAACTGGGGAATATGGGTGTGGGCAGGATAGTAGTGCGGTGGGTAGGTAACTGGCTGGACAGCAGGACACAGAGGGTGGTGGTAAATGGCTGTCATCCACAGAGGAAGAGTGACCAGTGG
Organism: Neoceratodus forsteri; assembly: GCA_016271365.2. Lineage (NCBI taxonomy): Eukaryota > Metazoa > Chordata > Ceratodontiformes > Ceratodontidae > Neoceratodus > Neoceratodus forsteri. Next base: position 20,880,888 of record JADMNL010000035.1, on the reverse strand, counting down.
GGTACCACAGGGATCAGTGCTGGGACCGTACTATTCAATATCTTCATCAGTGACATTGCACAGGACCTAGAAGGCAGAATTTCACTGTTTGCTGATGACACAAAGCTCTGTAACAGAGTAGACACACCAGAAGGTGTAGACAGAATGAGAAGGGACCTGCAGAAACTTGAAGAATGGTCAGGGTTTGGCAGTTGAAATTCAATGCAAGGAAGTGCAAGATAATGCATATGGCACAAAAACCCTGGCACAATATATCAGTTGGGGGTGAGGATATAGCATGCACCAAGCAGGAAGGGATCTTGAGTTATCATCTCTGATGACCTCAAGGCAGGAAACAGTGTGACAAGGCAGCAGGTAAAGCAAATAGGATGCTGGGATGCATAGGTAGGGCATCACCAGCAGGAAAAGGAGGTCATAATTCCACTATACAAGACACTAGTGAGGCCCCACCTGGAGTACAGTGTACAGTTCTGGAGACCATACCTACGTAAGGACATAGACAGGGTAGAGAAGGTTCAGAGGAGGGAAACAAAGATGGTGCATGGATTGCATCACAAGTCCTATGGAGGACAGGTTGAAGGAACTGAACATGTACTCCTGGAGGAGAGGAGAGAGAGGATATGATAGAGACATACAAGTATCTTACAGGGAGGAACAGGGTGCAGGAAAACACTATTTTTAAGCGAAAAGATGTTCCAGGACTAGAGGGCATGGGATGAAGTTGGAGGGAGGACGATTCAGAGGAAACGTGAGGAAGAATTTCTTCACAGAACGGGTGGTGGACAAGTGGAACACCCTGCCAGAGGAAGTGGTGGGGCTGAAACAATCACGGGATTTAAGAATGCATGGGATAGACATAAAGGAATTCTGGAGGTCAGGGGTAAGGGTCAACAGACTTCCTGGAAAACATAAACTGAACTTACAAACTTAAATGGGCAGACTGGGTGGGCCATAGGCCCTTATCTGCCGACACTGTCTATGTATCTATGTAATTGAAAATCAGAGTTGACAAGTACATGACAAAGTGTGTAAGCAGATACTAAATATAGCCACTGGTGCAATGTTAGAATTCATGTATCAGTATTATTAATGATTCATTATCCCTGCTTTTTCAGTATCACCCTCTGCCCAACCCTTATTAAGCCTCACAATCCCTCCTTTGGTCTTTCTTCACTCCTTAATGAACCTATAAAAGGTTTTTATCCCCGTCTTAATTGAGTTGGCTATCTTTTCCTGAGTTTGGGCTTTTTTTATTATTCTGACTGCCTTCCCCACTTCCTTCTGCTTCAACTGGTACAGTTCTCTGTCTTGCTCTTCTGTGATTCCTTATGCTTTCTGAATGCTACCTTTTTCTCTCTAACCTTCCCAGCCACCTCTTTTGAGAACCGTGGTGGGTTTCGTCCCTTTGTTTTGTTGATTTGCTTCACACAAAGGCTTGTTGCCTCTGTGATGGCTGTTTTGATTTTTCCCCATTGTTCCTCCTTCTTGCCCATTTGCAAGTGCTTTTCTGAGGCACTCTACCACTTTTCCAAAGTCATCCATCCTAAAGTCCAATTCTCTTGCTTTTGTATGGCTTGACTCTATTGCTGTGTTTACTGTGAGTCACACTGTTTGGTGGTATCTTGTTCCCAGATGGTTACCCACTTCTAAATCCAAGATCCTCTCTCCATCCCTATTTGAGAATACCAGATCTAGGATAGCTCCCTCCCAAGTTGGTTCCTACACTAGCTGTCTGAGGCATGCCTAGGGCAGGATTCAGGGATCCTAGATGGTGAGTTTGTGACTGTGTGTTCGTAATTGAATTTGAGGTATTTTCTTAACTGCAATTTCTGTGTGCTTCTCCATTTAGTTTGGGCAGGATTGAAGGATGCTGGCTGATAAGTTTGTGACTGTGTGTTTGTAATTGACTGTGTCTGGACCACAGTGAGTGGAGTGATGAGCCACTGCCAGAGGACTCACTGGCTGATTGTTTTTAGACACAGCCTGTGGTGTTGTCCCACCCTCCTACTCTGTAACCCACCCACCCACTCCAGGGCTCACCCTACATTTATAGGATGGGTTCCATAGGGCCTTGCAGCATCCTGCATCCATACAGGAAGTAGCAAAGAGAGAAAGCATAACAATAAGCAAAAGAATCAAACAAATATTTGAGAGATAACAAATAGCCGTCTTAAGCAGGCAGTTGATTGAGGAGAGAAACAGACATGATGGAAGTGGTGCAGTGCAGTGGTTGTGGAGCAGCTATCTTCAGGAAGACATTCAGGAGGCTGTGATGCTGCCCTGTCTGCAGGCACCTCTCTGGGCTGAGGGAGGAGGTTGCCTGTCTCCGAGCAGAGTTGGCCAAGCTAAAGGTGGCATCTACTCCTACCCAGAGACCACCGGGTCCACAATCTGTACCTCAAAGGATGCCAGAGAAGAGGAGTGATTGGACTACGGTGGACTCAGGGAAGGTGAGGGAGGGGGATCAAAAGCACATCCTCAATCAGTCCCGCTTAGTGACTCCTACTCTGTTTTAGAGGAATAAGAAAGCCCCACTAAGCAACCCAAGGCTGAGACCAGTGAGGTGGGAGTGTCCTCTGGGATGAAGCCCCAGGGAAGGAAGGCATGGGACCCAGGAGGAGGGGAAAGCTTCTCCTAGTGGGGGACTCTATTGTCCGGGGAGTGGAGTTAGGGACACCTAGCAGGAAAGAGAGGGAGGTCAAGTGCCTACCCAATAGCACTGCCTGGAGGAATGGGAAGTGGATCCATAGGATCACAATGGCAATAGCTAGGAGGGAGCAGCTGGATGTCATTGTCCACCTGTGGACCAATGACCTGCCAGGAGAAGGGTGGAGTTAGCTAGAGTCCAAGAGGATTTCAGGAAGCTGGGGGGAAACCTGAAATGGATAGCATGCTCTGTCTCATTCTCGGAGGTGCTACCTGTCCAGGGCACAGGGGAGGCTAGTGCACTCCACATCTATACCTTCAACTCCGGGTTGAAGGATTGGTGTGGAAGAAAGGGTTTTGGCTTCATAGGGGACTGGGGCCAGAGCTGTGCAGATGCGAGCTTATATAAGGAGGATGGCCTGCATCTGTCCGAGAATGAGACCTTGGTCCTTGGTGAGAAGCTTAAATGCTTCAGCTGTGAGCATTTATACTGGCCAAGGGGGGAGAACCTGGAGGGTTAGGAGGCTTAGAAACTCCCCCCAATGGGAACATGCAGGAACATAAGTTGAATGCAGGAACAGCTAAAGCAGGCAGGGAGGGGCAGACAGGTGAAGAATGTATAACAAGTGTTACAGTTGGGACAAGAGCACATAGAAAAGGAAACCGGGAAGGAGGGAAGACGCTGGAGAGGAAGAATAAGAGCAGAGGGAGGGCAGACTGTAAAACATGGAAGGTCATGCAAATGAATGCCCGTAGCCTAGGAAATAAGGTTCCAGACCTGAAAGCCTTGTTGGCAGATGCAGACCTTAACTTAGCATCAATAAAAGAGACATGGTACTCTGCTAATCATGGCTGGGAAGTCAATGTACCAAGCTATACACTGTTCAGGAGGGCCAGGAAGGGGAAACATGGTGGAGGAGTGATCCTGTACATCAGAGATGGTATAAAGGCTACAGACATTAAGGGAAGACAGGGGGAGGATGAGGTAATGTGGGTCATGCTGGAGCCCAGAGAATGGAGCAGCAATATGCACAGGGGTGATCTACAGACCTCTGGCACAGAGGGAGGAAGTAGACATGGAACTAGTGGAAAACATACACGAAATGGCAGCTAAAGGTGAAATCCTGCTACTGGGGGATTTCAATATGCCTGATGTGGATTGGGCCACCCAGGTGCCTCCCTCAGCCAGAAGCACAGCCATCCTGGAATCCCTGCAGGGGGTTGGACTCTGGCAGCTGGTGCATGAACCAACCAGGGCAAGTCAATTCTGAACCTGGTATGGACCAATGTGAACAGAGTCAAAGAAATACAGGTGGAAGAGCAGCTGGGGTCCAGTGACCACCACATGGTGTGGTTCAACATGGAGACATGGACTCAATTAAGCCATACAAAGGCAAGAGTATTAGATTTTAGGAGGGTGGATTTTAGTGAAATTGGTAGATGTATACAAGCAGTCCTGGGAAAAGGAGAGGTAATAGAGGGGAGGTGGACGAACAATGGGAGAAATTTAAAGGAACCATAGTTGATATAACAAACCAATGCATTAGGATAGTGGCCAAAGGGAAAAGAAGGAAACCACTATGGTTCTCCAAATAGGTGGGAACAAAGTCAGGGCTAAAAGATAGAGTTTCAGAAAATATAAGGGGAGCCAAAGGGAGGAGGACAGGGAGGTGTACCTTGAATGTCTAAGGGAAACAGGGAAGGCTGTTAGGAGGGCAAAGGCACAGACAGAAGAGGGCTTAGCACGGTCTGTAAACAAAGGGAATAAGACATTTTATAGGTACATCATTGAAACAAGAAAAAACGTGGGGTGAGGCTCAATGGGGAGAAGGGTGAGTGTAAGGAGGGGGACAAGGCAGAAATACTGAACAAATACTTCTGCTCAGTATTCACTAAGGAAGGGGAGGGTCAAGAACCACAGTTGGGTTGTAGAGGCAATGGGGGGGGAGAAGTGGACACCAGTCCATTTACAGTGGAGAGAGTTCTGGAAGAACTCAGAAAGCTGAAGGTGGATAAGGCCATGGGGCCAGACGGCATCCACCCAAGGATATTAAAGGAGCTGCAAAGGGAACTAGCAGAGCCTCTGGAGGCCCTGTTCACAAAGTCACTCAATACGGGTGTCATTACAGAGCACTGGAGGATGGCACATGTAGTCCCACTGCATAAAAGCGGCAGTAGGGAGGAGGTGGGGGACTACAGACCAGTGAGCCTCACCTCAGTGGTGGGAAAGACCATGGAGACACTGCTGAAAAAAGGATAGTGGCACATACAGAATCCAGCGGTGCTCAGGATCTGAGGCAACATAGATTCACAGCATGAAGATCATGTCAAACAAATCTAATAGATTTTTTTGATTGGGTGACTAGGGGAATAAATCAGGGAGGGGCGGTAGATGTCGACTATTTAGATTTCAGCAAAGCCTTTGACACCATCCCACATAGAAGGCTGATTAACAAAATGGTTAGTCTGGGCATGGGACACAAAGTGGAAAACTGGGTTAGGAACTGGTTAACAGACAGGAAACAGAGGGTGGTGGTAAATGGGGTACAATCTGGGGAGAGGGGGTGACCAGTGGGGTACCACAGGCATCGATACTAGGACCATTCCTATTCAATGTCTTCATTAATAACATTGCAGAGGGTCTGGAAGGAAAGGTCTGCCTGTCTGCAGATGACACCAAGATCTGCACCAGGGTGGACACTCGAGAAGGGGTGCAGAAAATAAAGAGGGACCTGGAGAGCTTGAAAGATAGTTGGAGATGTGACAACTGAGGTTCAATGCAAAGAAGTGCAAACTAATGCACCTGGGTAGAGGGAACCCTGGGGAGAGCTGCAGGTTCTGAGGGGAGGAGCTGACTGTCACCAAAGATGAAAGGGACCTAGGAGTTATCATCTCTGATGAGTTTAAGGTATCAAAGCAGTGCGCAAAGGTGGCAGGAAGGGCCAGTGCCATGCTGGGGTGCATAGGCAGGGATATCACTAGCAGGAGGCTGGAGGTGGTGATGCTGTTGTGTAAAACATCGGTAAGGTCTCACCTGGAGTACTGCATGCAGTTCTGGAGGCAACATCTGTGCAAGGACATAGATAAGGTGGAGACTATCTAGAGAAGCCAACAAAGATGGTGCAAGGTTTGCACCACAAACCATATGAGGAAAGACTAAGGGACCTCAATATGTAGTCACTGAAGGAGAGGAGACAGTGGGGGGACATGATTGAAACTTTCAAGTACCTCATGGGCATAAACAAGGTTCAGGTGGGAGACCTTATCCAATATAGAAAAAGTACTAGAACAAGGGAGCACAATATGAAATTGGAAGGAGGTAGATTAAGAGGTAATGTGAGGAATTTTTTCCACACAGAAAGCGTAGTCAACGCTTGGAATAGTCTGCCACAGGAGGTATTGAGGGTAAGCACAGTGGAGGGGTTTAAGCATGCATGGGACAGGCATGGGGAAGCTTGAGAGAGGAGGGAGGGAAGGAGTGATGAAAAGCTATTGATCACATAGGGTCAGTGGCCACATACAATTTATAGGGCCTACGGGCAAACTGGATGGGCCTAGCGATCCTTATCTGCTGACAATTTCTATGTTCTATGTTCTATGTGCAGACTGTGTGGCCTAGTGGTTAAAGCACTGCACTATGATGTAAATTACCTTTTCAATGGGCAGGCTGGGTGGGCCATAGGCCCTTATCTGCCGACACTGTCTATGTATCTATTTATCTATGTATGTTTCCATGCCCCCGGTAGGGCATTGAAAATTAATCTGCTCTTGGATGTAGCTGCAGCAAAGGTGCTCCAGTTAACATCTGGCATATTCAGGTCCCCCATCAACAATATCTCCCCTTTTTCTGCTGTTCTAATGATGCCTTCTGTCATTTCTTTATCCATTACCTTCCCCTGAAATGGGAATCTGTATACAACCCCCATGCAGATTGTGGTGCCATTTCCTGTCTCCAGGGTGACCCACAGTGCATCCCCTCCTCCCTGTTTACCCTTTAGTTCCATTGCTTCAATCCCTTCCCTTACATAGAGAGCTACTCCTCCTCCTCCCCCTCCTCCATTACCCTCCCTGTCTCTCCTGTAGACTGTATACCCTGATAAGTTAACATTCCAGTCCTGGTTCTCTGTGTACCATGTTTCTGTGACTGCCATGATATCCAGGCATCCCTCTTCCATCAAGGCGACTAGTTCAGGGACCTCGTTACTCAGACTATGGGCATTGGTACTCATCATCCTCCTTTTTTTGATGGCCTTACCCCTTTTAGCCCCACCTCTGTCCTTACTTCCTTTGGCTTTTTCTCCATTTACCCCTGTCCTGCTCCCTATTGCCTTCTCTTCCTTGGTGTTTACCTCGTTAACTACCATGTTGTGGGGGGAGGCTGGAATTTCCCTCTCCTTTTTAGTGCCTCCCCCCCTTGGTTAGTTTAAATGCTTGCCAATGAAGCATTTAAACCTATCACCTAGGATTCTGGGGCCCGATTCCAAAATGGTCTATCCTGGCGTAAGGCGGGATACTCCAATCCGCATAGCATGTCCCATGACTTGCGCCATGCGATACGCCCATTGCTATTCCAGGAGGGCACCTATGCCATTGCATCTGCTGGCTGCGACAATCGCAAGATACGACCACACATACGCCGCAGCCCACAACGCCTGGTACAACTGCGGGTTGCAACAGCAACTTAGTCCAATTCCAGAAGGCCTGCTGTCACAATCCGCAATTGCGATTCCAGGACATGCAGTGGCATAGCTGACTTCTGATAGCTTGGAGCTGTCATAACTGACATCCAACGGCTGGCACCATCGGATGCAGCCTTGCAGCACTGTGGCAATGGCACCATGCTGTCCCTCTGGTCCCCACTACCACCCCCCCACCCCAAACCCCTGACCATGAGGGACCCCGGGTTCCATGTCAGTAGTGCCCCCGGATGCCTGTTCCATCTGTCCTTGGCCCCCCATGCCCCCTGATGTGTTCTGCGGTGGTCCAGGGTGGGGGGCTCCGGGGGGGCTGCCTGTCGCTCACTGCAAGATGTGACCTGTGGCATTGATACACCATGCATGGGCTACCACCACACACATGGCGTATCTTGCAAGTTGCAATTGCTGGGACCCTGCTACTTTTGGAATGCAGTGTAGGGTACCTGGCATAAAGGCAACTTGAGTAACTCGCAATTGCATGTCAGTTACGCCACCCATCTTGGAATCGTGTCCCTGGTTCCCCTCCCATACAGATGCAGATGCAGACCATCGCACCAGTATAGGCCTGTATCCCTCCAGGTGGACCCCTAGTCCCCAATGAAGCCAAAGTGCTGAGCTCCGCACCAGTTTTTCAAACATTCATTGAATCGCACGGTGCGGAGTACCCTAGCCCTACTCTTGCCATCGAAGGGCAGCACCTCCAAGAAGGTTACCGAATGTGCTACTTGTCTAAGGCCCTTCCCTAATGCCATAAACTCCTCTTGCACTGCTTTGATCCCATTTCCAGCCAGGTCATTTGCCCCTAAGTGGATAATGACATCCATCTCCCTCCTCGTGCAGCTGCTCCCACAATCCTGAGGATTCACTCCCTGTACCTCCAAGTCATGGCATCAGGGATGCACCTTACCTCCCTCTCCCCTCCCTCCCCCAGTTCAACCCCCTAATGATTGAGTCCCCCACAAGGAGTTGTTTCCTTCCCCTGTGGAGTCCCATGCCACCCTCCTGTGGGTCTTCTTTGTGGAGGTTCCCAGGGAACACTATCAAAATAGTGTATGCAATATCATGCGTGCTATTACAGCACATACTTATTAGCGCTCCTTCATATTAGCGCGATGACAAAACAGCTTGTATTTTATAGTGCAACAATGAAACAACTAGTATGGCATAGCACTCTGCCAGCTTACCAATCTACGTTGCTGCACGTTCACTTTGTTCCTGTTAGTTGTTCCTGTTAGCTTCTGTAATGTTTACTGGGACCCTGATTAGCATTGTACTATAGTCTGTCACTCCCTTTCCCCTCCTGAAATTCTTGTTCCTATTCCGATCTCGAGCAGCCCCAATTGTGGTAATATTGCAAGTCTGAAAGCATCACATTTTGAAATGGATTTCAAGGTATAGTCATAGCATTAATCTTTATTTACACTCAAAAAACAAAAGTAAAGGAACAATGATTTAAAACTAGACAGCTGTCACATTTTGTACTTTGATTGCTAATTGCTTTACAAAGTTTACTTAGTTGCAAGCCAAGCTTGAATGCATATGCACATGGTAGTCCATTTACACCTGTAGCTGAAGGTTATAAGCTATACCTCGGAGGTATTGGTTTCAGGCGCATTGTGCATAATGTGACACAATGCTTGCTATGCGTTTTGCAGTGTCTTTGTATTTTTTTTAGCAAACTGGCACTGAACTTTCTGCAACCAGCTGTTCTATGACAATTTAGTTGTAATGTTGCTCTGTTTTCAAACAATCAATGAAACGCCAGATGGATGGGTGGTGAGCACCAATAAAATGATTAAATTTACGATGCCAGACTTCCACTGAGTTAATGGTGTGAGGCAGGTCATACTGCACTGCATCGTAGCAGTTCCACAATGATATTTCAAACATTGGGTGTCTTCTGCCTCCTCTGGCAAGAGGCCTGCCCAACCACGTATCCTCAAAATAATCAATCAGACAGGTTAAGGACTCTACATTGCTTTGATAAAACTCTGTCTGCATTAAATGAGTGCAGCAGTGACCTTTATCATGTTGCAAGCATTTGTAGTAACCTTTATCAGCAGTAATATGCTCTCTGCAAAATATGAATCCGTGTAGTACTGCAAGCTCACTACCCTTTTGGCTGCAGATAAATCGCACTTGCTGAGACATGATGCTACTCAAGATAGACAGATCTGAGTATGGCATCACTTGTCACTCTTTATATGGCATCCGTGATTAATTTAGAATTTTTTTTAGAGGATAATCATTTGCTCACTAATTTGTTTATCATGACTGTGCACTATTACATGCATGAGCGTGCGCTGTAATGTTATAGCACTATTATGCATTCACGTTATTTCTTGTGCTATTTCATCCATGCTATTATGACTGGATACTGGTTCCCAGAATCCTCCTTGGTCTCCACTGCAGGTGCATCCATAGAGGAACCACTCTTCATCAGAATGGTGTATGAACTGGGGATAGCTACAGCTGGAAAGATATGCCTCTGTTCCACCACCCTCACCCTCCCTGAGCCCACCTTGGTCCAACCACTCATCTTTCTTGGCAACCTCTGAGGCAGTGGTGGTGGCTCTGGTGGCCCTGGGCTGGAGCAGAGGTTGCACGAATCCTAGTCAAGTCAGCCTGGAGATGTGCAACCTCCTCCCTCAGACCAGAGACATTCCTGCAAATCAGTCAGCATTGCAGCCTCCAGAATTTCTCCCAGAAGACTGCCACCTCGAAGCCATTGCACTGCACTATACCACTCCCATTATGTCTTATTTTGTGGCCTCTCGCCTGTTGCTTTGTATGATTGCTCTCTCCGACCTCTGTTTATTTTTCCACCTACTTTCCTACTGCTTATATGCCCTTACAGCTCTTGCCCTTCATGTTCTGGGGCAGGAACTTCCTCTATTATTCAGTAGTCTCCTTCTTCCTTGCTCAGAGTCAGACCTCCAGCAGCTAGTGTGGGAGGGAGAGCTACTCTTCCTTCAAGGATGACAAAACTTATGTGTCTCGGTGATTCTTCCCTTCCTACTGCCAAACAGGAAGTTTCTGTTGCCAGTCAAATCCAGTGCCTATAAAAATGGAACCGGCTAAGGGTGGGAGGGTGGATGGGAAGGAAGGAGGGCAATTAGTAAGAAAAGTTCTAGCTCTTTAGTCAGCTGCTACTTTCTCTGAAAGCAAAACTGCTGTCTGCCAAATGCTAACAACAGGAAACTGTAATTGGAGGCACTTGGTTTTCTGCTGCCTAAGACACAACCCAAATTAACTGCTCTCCTCCTGACTTAGCAAACTGAGAAGCTGATGCAGTCCACTTCTCCCAACACAGAAACACACAATGACTTTTGTTTACCCTAAATGAGACCCCACACTTCTAAAAAAGTATCTAATTGCTTAATCCCAACAGGCTCTGTCTGACTCCTCCTGAGTTAGAAGTGTTCTACTAGTAAGAAAAGTTCTAGCTCTTTAGTTCACTGTTTCTTGCTCTGAAAGCAAGATTGCTGTCTGCCAAAAGCTAGCTGCAGGGAACTGTAATTGGAGACAGCAGGTGTTCTGCTGCCTAAGCCAGATCCCAAAAAAATTGCTCTCCTCCTGACTTAGCAAACTGAGAAGCTGATACAATCCCCTTCCCCTAACACAGAAAAATGTGCTGTTTCTTTTTTAACCTGAGACCACACACTACTAAAAACATATTTGGTTGCTTAAACCCAACAGGATCTGACTCCTGCTAAGTTAGAAGTGTTCTATTAGTATGAAATATTCTAGCTCTTTAGTCAGCTGCTCCTTGCTCTGAAAGCAAGATAGCTGTTTGCCAAAAGCTAGCAGTATGGAACTGTCATTGGAGACACCTGGTTTTCTGCTGCCTAAGCCACACCCCCAATTAACTGCTCTCCTCCTTACCTAGCAAACTGAGAAACTGATACAGTCTCCTTCACCAACACAGAAAAACACACTGACTCTCTCTTTTTATCCTAACGGAGACCCCACACTTCTAAAAAAGTATCTGGTTGCTTAATCCCAACACACTATGACTCCTGCTGAGTTAGAAGTGTTCTATTAGTAAGAAAGGTGCTAGCTCTTTAGTCAGCTGCTCTTTGCTCTGAAAGCAAGATTGCTGTCTGCCAAAAGCTAGCTGAATGAATATTTCTGTTCAGTATTGACTGCAGAGGGGGAGGGACTAGGACCACAACTAGGCACCAGAAACAATGGGGGGTGGTAATCACCAGTCCATTTACAGAACAGGGAATCCTGGAGGAACACACAAAACTAAGGGTGGACAAAGCCATAGGACCAGATGGCAGACACACCAGAATATCAAAGGAATTATGGACAGTACTAGCAGCATTGCTGGCAGCCCTGTTTAGTGAGTCACTCAGTACAGGGGTGGTTCCAGAGGACTGGAAGGGGGGAAATGTTGTTTCTCTTCAGAAGAGTAGAAGCAGGGAGGATGCAGGAAACAATAGGCTGGTCAGACTTACCTCAGCAGTGGGCAAGATAATGGAAGGGAACAGGGAAAGGATTGTGGAACACATGGAAACCATGAGAGCACAAGATCCAAGGCAGCATCAATTCACAGTAGGAATATCATGTCAAAAAAAATCTGATAGACTTTTTTGACTGAGTGATGAAGGAGGTGGATCATAGAAGAATGGTGGATATCACCTACCTTGATTTCAGAAAGGCCTTCAACACCGTTTCACACATAGAAGATTGGTTAACAAGTTAGGTAGCCTGGGGATGGGCCACAAAGTGGAAAACTGGGTTAGAAACTGGTTGAGGGACAGATAGCAAAGGGTGGTAATAAATGGGATAAAATCTGAGGAAAGGAGGGTGACCAGTGGGGTGCCTCAAGGACCAGTCCAGGGGCCAGTCCTTTTTAATTTCTTTATTAGTGACATTGCTGAAGGGCTGGAGGGGAACGTTTGCCTATTTGCAGGTGACACAAAGATCTGCAACATAGAAAACATTCCAGAATGGGTGGAAGAAATGAGGAGGGATCTGGGAAAGCTAGAAAGATATTCTAAGATGTGGCAATTGAAATCTAATGCAAAGAAGTGTAAAATAATGTAACTGGGGCAAAGAAAGCCTGTGGAGAGTAACAGGATGGAGGGCATTGCTGAGAGTTTCCAGGGAAGAAAATGATTTAGGGATAATTATTTCAGATTACCTAAAGGTGGTAAAACAATGTAACAAAACTGCAGGGAGTGCCAGTGGGATGTTGGGATACATAGGAAGGGGTATCACTAGTAGAAGAAGGAAGATGGTGATGCCACTGTATAAAATGTTGCTGAGGCCTCATCTGGTGTGCTGTGTACAGTTCTGGAGACCACATGTTCGCTAGGACATAGACTGAGTGTATGCAGTCCAGAGAAGGGCGACTAAGATAACACAGGGCTTGAATCAGAAAACATATGAGGAGAGATTAAAAGACCTCAATATGTACACACTGAAAGAGAGGAGGGAATGGAGAGATATGATTGAAACCTTCAAGTATCTTAAGGGCTTGAACAAAGTGCAAGTGGGTGACATCTTTCAGTACAGGAGTTGTACAAGGATGAGGGGGCATAATATGAGATTGGAGAGGGGCATAATAAAGGGGAATGTGAGGAACATTTTCTTCATGGAAAGGGTGGCGGGTGCTTGGAACAGCCTACCTCAGGTAGTAGTGGGAGCCAGTATAGTGGGGATATGCATGAGGGAACCATAAAGGTGGGAAAGAGGTGAAAGCCAATGACCAAGTAGAGCCAGCAGTCGCTGATGCAGGCACAGAATACGGGCAGACTGGATGGGTCTAGTGGTCCTTATCTGCCAATTTCTATGTTTCTGTGTTGGAAAGTTTGTTTTCTTATGGCCTAAGAGCAAATGCTTTGGTTCTCCATATATTATTAGCTCTCTTGGCAGTATATCCTTGACTGTCTGGTACCTGTACCACCTTGTCATGAACCTTTTCCCATTTCTCTTTCTGCCACATGCCTTTCTTGGTCACTGCAATTTCTTTTTGCTCATCGGGTCTGTGAAATGGGTACGGAGTCCCTGAGTTTCTCTAGCAGGAAACTCTGTGTATGTAATACTGTGCTGAGGTCTGTAAGCTTTCTATATAGTGAGGTGGATAGTCAGACAGCATGAGCATTATCTGGATGTCAAGGAATGACACATTTGTCTGGCGGTGAGTTGTTGTATATTGCAAGGCTAGGTTGCAGTTGTTTAAGTATACTGAAAATTCAAGTAGGTCTATCTCCACCACTGCCCAGATGAACCAGATATCATCAATATTTTTTCCAAACTCATACATATGATAGATGTCTATTTGCATTTTGTGAAAAGACCAACTGCTGCTTGTCATTGAGGCACAGGTCAGGAAATATAGGAAGACCAGGACCAGGTATAAAATTCGCAAGTATCATTTTATTTTTTCCAATAACAGTAAAATAACAAAATTGTTCAGCATAACTATTTACAAAGGCATTACAAACACAGAAAACAAAGTCCTTCTTCTCAATTTCAAATCTCAGCATCTCCAGCAGAAATATTGCTGCTCTATTTATAACACGCCTTTGCCAGTAAACTCATTAAGGAGAACATCCTGTTTTTCAGAAAATGTCCTTGTCTGTTTCCTTCCTTGCAGGTGCAACAAAACAGTACAAGGTGTCCCAGAACTGACCTCCTGTTTGCAACTCATCAAAGAGTTTGCAAACCAGCATCTCAGGTTAACCCCTTGAGCTCCAAATAGCTTTATGCAATCATTTCAACAATATAACCATATACATTTTCAAACCAAGGGATCCCACTTTCACATAAAGATTCACTCGCATTTTATAACTTCAGATACACAAGGTGGAAGAAAAGATAGAAACTGCAAGTGAAGGCAGAGAGATAGTGTGTGTGGGGGTAGCAAGACTGTCTGAGTGGCCAGTTCCTAGGTCTCACAAGAAAATTTGACTGTGCAATCAGACAGACAAGAGACAGAACAGAAGAAGATAAAACATATTTGTGCATTTAACTCTTTCTACATAACAAATGGGACAGGGTCTTATTCAACCCTGTCACACTGCTTAAAAGCATGCATGTAGGCACTGGCATATCCTGGGGCTATTGTGTTCCTCAATTTCTGAGACCTTTACTTGGCTGAAGAATTGGTCTTCAAACCTGAAGTAATTCTTATGCAAAATTATACTCATCATATCCTGTAGTAGGCATGTTCGTGGAAGTGTGTCTTCTGTCCTACTATCTAGTAACTGTCCCATGGTCACTAGGCCTTCTTTGTGTGATATAGATCTTTGACTTCTTGCTAACCATGCTTGTATCCTAGTATTTTGAACTCTGTGATCTACCAACTTTCCCCTATGTATTTGTACTTTCTTCCAATTCGCTTTCTCCTAGGTCATACCCGGAAACAAGCCTAGGCTCAGTGTGCCTCTCACAGTCAACAACTTTATAACAAACAAATAAAAAAATAAAACTAATATAGAATTGTCCAGCATTCTTTGTTTGTTTGCATCTTCAACAATTGAGTACATGTATAGTGTCCATGAGCAATGAAGAAAAGTCTCCACCATGGGATGCATTTATAGGTGTACAGAAGATGAATTTTTAATGTGTCCTCCTGTGCCTTTGTTAAATTATGTACTGCTTTTGTTTTTGTGTGTCTAGAATTTTGTATGTCTTGTACTTGGCCCAGATAGGTTTTGACTGCTGCCTTTCTTCCACTTGGTGACAGTACACAAATGCCAGCCATCTGAGAAACAAGATCCAAGACCTGCAGGCAACAATGACAGGCTAAACTGAACATAGTAGCCATTAGCGAGAAATGGTTCACCAGTAACCATGTATTGGGAGACTTCAGTACCCGGCTATGTACTGTTCAGAAGAGACAGAAGTGCAAAAAGGGGGGGGGGACTGGCACTTTATGTTAAAGAAAATATCAAAGCTTCAGAAATTCAGAATACACAGGAGCCATAAGAACTGTAGGTCATCCTGGAAACAGGAAATGGGACAGCCATATGAATTGGGTTGTCTATTAGCCTCCAGACCAGGGGAGGACATAGACACATTACTGTTAGCAGATATACAAAGCATGCCAGCTAAAAGGGAGGTTCTGATAATGAGAGACTTCAACATGCCAGGTACAGATTAGCCAATACCAGCAGGAATATCCCTCAGAACTAGACACATAGTGGATTCCCTGCAGGGAGAGGGTCTCAAACAACTGGTACAACAACCCACAAGAGACAGGGCTATACTAGATCTAGTACTGACTGACAAGTAAAGGTTCACAGATCTCCAGGTAGAAGGTCACCTGGGGTCAGTGACCATCACATGTTATGGTTCAATTTGACCAATAGAACTAAATCATCCCATTCCAAGGCAAAAATATGGGACTTCAGAGGAGATGACTTTGATAAGATGGTGAACAGAGTTTAGTTAGCCCTGGCAAGAAGAAATACAGGTGAGGAGGTACAGGCAAAGTGGACAAGCATTAAGGATGCAATACTTGAAGCAACATCCCATTGTGTTAGGGAGAAAAAGAAGAGCAAAAGAAGGAGGAAACCACTTTGGTTCTCAAAAACAGTAGCAGAAACGATCAGAGCCAAAAGGCTGGCCCTCAGGAAATATAAGGGGATGCAGTGGGACAAAGATAGGAAGGCATACCAAACTTCCCTAAAGGAAGCAGGGAAGGCAATAAGGCAGGCAAAGGCCCAGCCCGAAGAGATACTAGTGCGAACAGTAAAAGAAGAGGACAAGACTTTCTATAGATACATTAGTGAAAGGAGACTGTCCAGAGGCGGTATTGCTAAGATCAAAGGGGATAAGGGGGAGTGTGAGTAGGAGGAGGACCAAGGAAAAGCATATATCCTAAATAGATACTTCTGCTCAGTATTTACTGAAGAGAAGGTAGGGCAGGGCCAATAGCATCAGTACCATGGACACAGGGGTGAGGGAGGTGTCCACAAGTCCCTTCACAAAAGAAAGGGTCCTACAAGAGCTCACTAAGTTCAGGGTGGACAAGGCAATAGGAGCTGATGGCAATCATCCCTGGGTACTAAAGAAGCAAAGGGTGGAACTAACAGAGCCATTATCAGAATTGTTTAGTGAGTCTCTGAGCACAGGAGAATCCCAGAAGATTGGGGAAGGGCTCATGTGATCCCACTCCACAAGAGTGGTAGCAGGGAGAAGGCAGGGAACTACAGACTAGTCAGTCTTACCTCAGTAGTGAGCAAGATTATGGAGGCACTACTTAAGGAAAGAATAGTGCAACATCTGGAATCCATAGGAGCACAGGATCCAAGACAGCATATGTTTACAACAGGAAGGACCTGTCAAACTAATCTCATAGATTTCTTTGACTGGGTAATCAGAGTGGTGGACCAAAGGGGTGCAGTTGATGCCACTACCTTGACTTCAGCAAAGCTTTTGATACTGTTCCACATGGAAGATTGATTAATAAGCTGGGTTGGCTCGGGGTGGGTCAGAAGTTGGTCAACTGGGTGGCAAACTGGTTGGTGGGCAGAAAACAGAGAGTGTGGTAAATGGTATGCAGTCAGAAGAGATGCAAGTCACAAGTGGGGCACTTCAGGGATCAGTCCTGGGGCCAGTATTCTTCAACATCCTCATCAGTGACATTGCAGATGGACTGGAGGGTAAGGTTTGTCTATTTGCAGATGACACCAAGATCTGCAACAGAGTAAATGATCCAGATGGGTTGGGCAGAATGAGAAGAGATCTGGAATAACTGGCAAAATGGTTGGAAGAGTGGCAACTGGGATTTAATGCAAAGAAGTGTAAGATCATGCATACAGGGATGAGAAACCCTGAAGTCACCTATAGATTGGGAGGGGAGTTGCTGGCAATCACAAGGGAAGAAAGAGATGTGGGCATCATCATCACAGATGACCTGAAATCTGCCAAGCAGACCAGTAAAACAGTAGAGAAGGCTAGGGGGATGTTGGGGTGTATTAATAAGGGTATCACAAGTGGTAAGAGGGAGGTAATAATCCCTCTTTACAAGATACTGGTAAGGCCCCATCTGGAGTACTGCATGCAATACTGGAGGCCACACTGCACAAGGACATTAATAAAATGGAGGCAGTCCAGAGAAGGGCAACCAAAATGGTGCAGGGACTGCATCAGAAAACATATGAGGATAGATTAACAGAGCTCAATATGTATACCCTACATAAAAGGAGGGAGAGTGGTGATATGATTGAAACATTCAAACATCTTAAAGGCATTAACAAGGTGAAAGAGTCTAACATGTTTCAATATAAGAAAAATAGCAGTACAAGAGGACAGAGCATGAGATTAGAGGGAGGTCGATTAAGGGGTAATGTGAGGAAGTTCTTTTACACTGATAGGGTGGTGGATGCATGGAATGGCCTACATCAGGAAGTGGTGGATATGAATACAGTGCAGAGCTTCAAACAGGCATGGGATAAGCATAAGGGAGCAATACAGATGAGTATGAATATGTAGGCCATTGACAGAGTAATTGCCTATGGCACATTCATAAGGTAGAAAAAATGGTCAGACTGGATGGGCCTTGCGGTCCTTACCTGCCATCAACTTCTATGTTTCTATGTTTCTGTGTTAGGTTGATTTAACCTGTTATGCCTGTCTGATCTGCATCTGATAATGTCAGTTTCCTTATCTGTCACAAAAGTTACAGTTAATCTTGTGATAAAAATGCTGTAAGTTAGATTTCGAGAGCAAAATCTTGTATTTGCATGTGTGGTGAGAAAGAGAGCCCCAGTGCCAAAACCTATGCTTCTAATCCCAGGAATCCCTCACTTAATGTTTATACTTTATATGCATCTATCGCCATAGCGACAGATACACTGGGAGATTAAATCTATTCTGATTCTGGAATTTTAAATACTGATTTCAAACTCTGGAGCTCCACTCTGGCAGTTAACCAGGAGAGCACTGGCCCCTGGATCTAGCTTCAGTATCGCTGGGTCTACAACCACTTTTATTTTTTTATAAGCTACTAAAAGTGGCTAAATGTGCTTATTTAGGTAATCAATTACTCTGCATTAGTTAGGAAGTTATTTTGTTAACTATTTTGGTCTCTCTGGTTTCCATTTAGAGACCACCCTCCTTGCTAACACTTCAATTTTTGGCTTCTTTTAGATAAATTCAGACCCGTAACCTATTTTCTATTGGTATCATTTCTCTTTAATTTACAGAACAAGAAACAGAGTGCTTTCAAGTTCCATTTCAGACTGTGCTCTTTTGCGTTAATTAAATGGTTCCTGTTACAGGAAACCACAGTTTGACCTTTTGCACAGTTTTTGAGGATACAAGATTTTTTTTAGTAATGGACTCTTACAATATGGTGTTTTTCAGGAAATATTTTAACTTTTTTCTAGGAGCTCACTATTTTGGCATACCAGAGATATGTGGAAGACCCAAAGATTAAAAAAATGTTTAAATTGTTTTGCAGCTCCAGGCAAAGAAAGAATGCCACAAGCTTTGCTTAAAGTATCTGGGTCCATACCTCAACTTTACAAATTGAGAGATCTCTCTTTCCTTTTTGCCCTAAAACCTTAAAGAAAAGTGTAAACAAAAGATTTTGAAATGATAGCTTCTCAGTCAGCCTCCTTATTACCAAAGAAATAATAAAAAAGGCTCTGAGGGAAGGCTCAATGATGCTGGAAAGCATGCATCACAAGAGTCCATCTCTTCATGGACAGCAGCAGCAACTTCAGTAAAAGGTGACAAGGAAAAAAATAAAGCTGCTCAGCCATCTGAAAGGCATGGAAAACAAGATTAGATATGGCGGTGTTCAAAAGGAGGAATCCTGACTCCACTAGCAGAAATAAAAATAAAAGAGCCTCAGAGCAGACACTCGAAATTGTGCCTGCTAAAAAGAAACTTAAAGAAAAAGATATGACTGCTACTACACCTGAATGGAGAAAGGATCAGTCAAATGACACAGAAAAAATGCCCTCATCTGAGGACATATCAAAAGATGTGGTAATTTGTCCAGCCTATCAAGGCCATGTAAATTTTAATTACATGTCTGCCATCCTCCCCCCCCCCAAGGCTCCAACCTACAGTATCTGCCTGTGGAGGAAGAGGAGGAAGAAGAACAGTACGCATCACAGGAGGAAGGTGACGCTAAGGAATCAGAGGGTGCGCCTAAGCAAGACGTTGGCTCTCCTTCAAGGCATTATGATGACTATCCTTCCTTTTCCACATTTGCCAGAGCAATGCTTGATACCCACAATATTCTCACTCAAGAAACTGAGGAGGATGAGGAGGATACTAAATGTATGGGTATGATTGTTATGGCAATTTCAAGGAGGTTGCTAGTCTCTAGACATAAATCACTTCAGAAGGCCAAATCCAAAATCATGTCTGCACGTACTTCGACTGCAGCCACTGACAGAAAAATTGAAAGAAAATATCAAGTGGAATGACAGGGGCTGAAATACCTGTATGTTCACCCTGATCATAAAAGTGTAGTCCGGGCTGCTGCTTTTGAGACAGAAAAGTCTCCCTGTCCACAAAGCCCCTTTTAAAGGAATAAAAAAAAATTGAGTGCTCTGTCCAGAAAAGTTTATACCTCAACTACACGGCTCACCCAGCAGGAAATGTGTTCAGCACATATAGTATAGTACCCAAAAACACTATGGAACACAATTCTAGCAGTTGCTGATAAAGCAGATGGTGAGGTAACATAGGACTTTATTGCCCCAGCAAGATCAAACCTAGATGCCACTAAATATCATTGTCACACTGCCATTGACACTAATGACACTGTTGGTAGAGTTTTAGCCCATGTAGTATCCTTAGGAAGATTTTCATAATTAAGGATGGCCATCCTTTCCTATGACACTCAGACCAAAGCCATGAATTTGCCATTTGAGGGAAACTCACTTTCTTGGTGACAAAACAGAGGCATCCATGAAATAATTGGATGAATACAAAGCCATTTACAAGAGTAATAATGAAAAGGAAAAGACTTCTACCTCCTACAGGTCTTACTGAAGGTGGTGCAGAGGCAGGTGATACTTCCCAAGAGCTTATACCCCACATGCCCCTTATCAACACCAATCACAGAGAGGCTACTATAAGGGCGGGGGCATAAAAGGGACAAACTGTACTGCTGTGGCAGCACTAGCACCCAAGCCACAGCCAAAACAAAACCTCTGACAATTTTGCCCAAGTTGTCCAACCATTGCCAGTGAGGGAAAGACTGGCTTACTGTTTCCAGGAATGAGTAAACATCACCATAGACAAGTGAGTTCTGCAAGTAGTGGGTCAGGATTTGTCTCTGCAGTTCAACACATTCCTAAAATTGCAGAAACACAAATGGTTTGCAGCTCACTCTAGCACACAAAGCTTCTGTTGGAACTGGAAGGAAGTTGCTGCTAGCAAAAGTAGTGGAAAATGTCCTTGCCTCATAGTGGGCAAGGATCTATTCTCAAGGTACTTTATCACCCACAAGAAAATGGAAAGTGGTTTTCCATTTAATGTTACAGATGTCTGAAGAAGCATATAAAAAGAAATTCAAGATGGTCACACTGGAACAGTGATACAATCGTTGTAGTCAAGCCACAGACATGGATTTGTGGATCTTACAGATGCTTATTTTCATATCCTAGTTAGACCACCACACAGAAAATATCTCAGGTTCAAGCTAGGGAACTGCTAATATTCATTCACAGCTCTTCCCTTCAGTCTCACCTTAGCACCAAGGGTATTCACAAAGTACTTGGCTGTGGTGGCAGCACACATGAGAAGTCAGAGTGGTGTTTTTCCCTTACCTGAATGACTGGCTAGCCTAAGGCAAGAAACAGAAGAAAATCCAAGGTGCTCACTTCATACTGTAAAAAGCACCTTGGAGAATCTGGGATTCTTAATAAATCTTCAGAAGTCCCAAATAGAACTTGTTCATGTGCTGGACTTCATAGGAGTAGAGATAAATGCCCTGCAGTGGAAAGCAATCCCCCCACAGGCCAAAGTTGCAGTTTTCACAACAACAGTACAGTCTTTTACAGCTGCTGACCCAGGTCCTGCAAGGGACTTCTTTCAGTTACTGGGACACATGGCCAGATCAACACTTGTAGTTCCATGGGCCATGTTTCAAATGAGAGACATCCAGTATCACTTAAGTGAAACTGGTCTCAGTGATGGGACCCACTTTCAAAACTAGTGCTAGGGACAAAAGTGCTGGTAAAGTTATTAGAATAGTGGTAGGAGAAAAGCAACCTCAGAGAGTGCATTCCCTTCTTTCATCAGTTGTCAACAAGTATCCCTACTACTAGATGTTTTACTCCTGGGATGGGGCACCCACCCACAGGACATTACAGTAAATAGTACATGCAACACACTGGATTTCTTGGGGAACATCAACCTCCTGGAGTTTAGTGCAGTGCTGCAATCAATGCACTCATTCTCCTCCCAGCTACAAGGTCATTCTGTCCAAATCAAAACAAACAACAGCATAACAATGTATCGCATAAATGTATCACATCAGAACAGTGAAATTCTGACAGCAAAAGCCAATACAGTGACAATTTCGACAAAATTATAAATTGTCGCTGTAATGGTCCTGATGGTGAAATTTCACTGTTTTGCCATGGGTCGCCCCCACTCAGAGCCAGCTCCAACTTGGAGTTTGATATTTAGAAATTGTTGGTGCGGGTGGTGAAGCCCCCTGCATGGGCATGGTGGGGGGCAAAGGCCCCCAAAAACAAAATAGCCAATGTCTGACAGGCGAAATTTCACCTGTTAACATTGGGGATTTTGGTGAGCTGCACTTCAATAGCAAAGTTGTTGATATGGCTTGGTGAAACCCTACATAAACACACAGGAATGGTCATGATCCTCAAAACTGTGTACAGCAGCAATGAATCTGGGACCTACCTAGCATACTCCTTAAAAGCAGACATTTCTGCAGTGCACCTGCCTGACAGACTCCTTAAGCAGACTCAGCCAGGAAAATCATGAATGGGCCTTAAACCAACAGGTTCTGGCCACAGGTTTCAGAAGGTGGTCTACTCCCAATATAGAACTGTTCACCTCTTTGGAGAGCAATCAGTTTTGACAGTTTTGTTGCTTACAGACCACGAGCCAGAAGGACAGTCCTAGATGGTGTGCTGGTCTTGGATTGGACAGGGAGGTTCCTGCATGCATTTCCACTCATACAGGAAGTTCTCCTGAGTCTCAGAATGGAACCAGCAACAGTGATCCTATTATCTTCACACTGGGCCAGACTAACCTGGTACTCAATACCCCTGGACCTGTTCAGCAAGAGTCTAATCAGCCTGCCATTAAGTTTCAATCTGTTGACTTTATCCAGGACAGGATAACATTCCTACACACCAGGAAATTATGCCTGATGGCATGGTCTAGAAGAATTAGAATACTCTAGACTGGACTTCTTAGAGGAAGTCCTGATGATGCTTAGGGGTTCAAGTAATTCAGAAACCAGGAAAGCATATTCTTCTAAATGGAAAAGATTTTCTTATTGGTGTACCTCTGGAAGAATAATCTCAATGGACACAGGGTTGTCTATTCAGGGACACTGATTTACCGGGATTGAGAAAGGGCATATTTCGCTTTGCACATTGTAAAAAATGGTATTGTCACTGGTGCTTGCTAAGCCAAAATCCGGTTTTACCGTTGTTTGGTTTTGTGTACTTTATTTAACAATTTTTAACTCTGCTAACATGCATTTTAGCAATTTTGACCTCCACTATTACACATCCTACCATCCTTGTACCAATTTAAAATTATTTTAGGTTCAAGATGTGATGGCAGCAGCAGTACTACAGCCCCCATCCCTAAGGTGTGATGGAAGCAGTACTACAGCCCTCATCCCTCTGGTGTGATGGCAGCAGCAACAGCACTACAACCTCCCTCCCTCAGGTGTGACAGAAGAGGCAGCACTGTGGTCCCCATCCCTTAGGTATGATGGCAGCAGTACTACATTCACCATTCCTCATGTGTGATGGCAGTATCAGCACTATGACCCCCATCCCTCAGGTGGGATGGCAGTAGTACTACATTCCCCATCCACCAGTGGTGATGGCAGAAGCACTACAGCCCCCACCCCTTCAGTGTGATGGTAGTAGCAACAATGCAGATCACATCGCTCAAGGTTATGGGAGTAGTGACAACACTATGATTCCCCTTCTTCAACACCCACACCCCACATGCACAAGTTACAATGACTTGGTCTCTTTGCTTGTTAGAACTCAGATGTGAATTCATCTGAACCATCACAGCTAAGGTGGACTACCTTTGTTTTTTCCTATCTATCATTTAACTGCTTGAATTGGATTTCTGCCTGTGACACCGCTGACCAGGGTTAGGGAACAGACTTGGGTGTTGGAGGGCCAGCTGGTGGGTGAAGGCTTGAGTGTCCAATGACCACCCACCTTCTCTGGGGAGGGAGGGTAGATTCATGGCTCAGCATTTGCTGGCACCAGGTGGAGGCCAGAGGCATGACAACATTTCAGCCCTCACTGCATGAGGGAGCATGACGGACGTCGGCTTGTGCCTTGACATCATGTGACCGAAGGATGGCTGTTGGTCCCTCCATGAAGCCCCAGACATGTGTCCATTCTGACCTCTGCCATGCCTAGGATACACAGGAAACTCTTTGGGGCAATTCTCCTCCCCTGGTAACCTCCCACGGGGTAGGGGCCCACTCAATGAAGGGTTACTTTGGGTTACCTGGTAGCACAGCAGTAAGGGGAAGTGGATGGTGGTCGGACTCAGCAGCAGTGGTAGGGAGCCTTGGCAGGCCTGAAGGAGTGAATGGCCAGGGGGTAGGAGGAGCCAAAAAAAAAACTGCTTGAATTTGCTTCTTTGAAATAGTGTCTTCATCTAAAAAATCCACAAGTGATTAGTGGAGGACCTTCAAATGGATTCATGCATCTCCCAGACATGTGGATGCTTTTTTTTTCACTTGGTGTCCATGAAAAGGGTGTCTCCCAGTTTTCATGTCTTTGTTCAGATGTGAATTGAGCACTACTCTGACCACCAGCATCATACATCAACTGGGGTCTTACCTTCTATATATCATTGACTGTGCTTTCAAAATCCACTGGCCAAACATAAGTATTCTTAAATATTTTACATCTGCTTTTTGTTGAAGCAGTCTATCAGAAAATCTTTTTGTTGTCACAGACACTGAAACAGCAGGTGGGGGAAAAGGTGCAAATGATCCAGTTCACCTAAATGGGGTGCTAACTGTGAAGTCTTTTCATAAGTAGTAAGGCAGTTTCTTCTTTGTTAACATACTTTCATTCAGACTAGTTTTCATTCAAACAACTGAGGATTTTGGATGGCCCTACTGATTATAAACTTGAATAGGTTAATTGGTAACAGTAATCCTGAGTTTAGCAATCTACAACCTAGATGCTTATATGCAAAGAATACAATAAAAACCTGACTAAAATCTAAAAACAAGCTTATAAAACAGATAAAATGTATCTGAACATTTATCTTTACCTAAATAAAATCATTGCAGCCCAAATGAAACGCAGGTAAATTACATTTCACCCTGACTACTATTCTATGATGTAGTAAACATTTATTAATATTTTTTATATTCTCTGTAAAGCAGGTAAGGCCCACTAGGCAGAACTGTCTGTTTTAAGGAGTGACCTAGAAGCACTGGGGAGGTTAAGTGACTTGCTTGGAGTCACACAGTATGCAAGAGGAGGTTGTGGGACTCAAACTGAAGTCTGCTGGATTTACCCAGTTCAATCACTGTTTGTTACTCTAACCACTAGGCATGGGTGCTTAAACTGAATGGCTGATCACAACAAAGCAGTGTGTGTGATTTCCTTACTGACTCTATATGCAGCAAAGCAGAAAGAACGCAAAGCACAGCAGCTTTCATTTTAAGATGCTGAAATATAGGTCGGCACGCTGGGGCTGCAGTAGCACTATTGCTTCAGTGCCAGTGACCCCGGGTCAGAAGCAAACTCAGGTTGCTGGAGGTCTGGCCAGGGAAGTGGGATCGAGCACCTGGGGGACTGCTCTCCTCCTCGGGAAGGGTGGGCTGCAGGTACTGCATTTTTACCACCACCTGTGTAACCATGGGTGGTGGTGTAATGGTGCTGCACAGTGATTAGGAGGGGAGGGCGCTAGCCAAGATCTGGAGCAGTGGCATGTCTCTATGTGACCTACCTCCTTGGATCTCTACATAGATACATAGACAGTGTCGGCAGATAAGGGCCTATGGCCCACCTAGTCTGCCCTCTAGAGCCGGTGCCCTCAGGGACAGAGACTAGAAAACCAGGAACAATCACCTCACATCGGCCACTGGCAGAAGGGACCCAGGTGCCCCAGACTTCATAACCAGGCTCCATGAGGGACCCACTGAGCTGCCCGACACACACACTAAGGGAGTGTGGAGTGGTGACCTGGGGTACCGTCCCTTCCTTCCCACCTGGGGGGGGTACAATCCAGGCAGTATAGGGGCAGGCCCACAGGAGCTCCTGAGCATTACCTGGGGGTGAACCTAGGGGATACGCAGCTTAGGGATCTCTGAAAAGTGGAGACTGATGCTGTGAGAAGGGGACATAGAAAGAGAAAATAAAAAAATGAAAAAAGATACTGAAATCTTAGCGATTCTGTGCAGTGACAAGCAATTTCCGTAAGGCACTGGTACAAGAATTCAAAATCCGCAAACCAAGCAGGATTCCGTGATTGTTACCAGTGTTACTGGTAAAAATGGAAAACCAGGGTCCCTGCCTATGGTCCTAGGATATCTGGAACACCTACAGTCTCTAGGACTAAGACATTCAAACCAAGGGTGCACTTAGCAGCAGTATCAGCCTACACATCAGCATACACATCAGAAGGCAAGAGAAAGTCCATAGCTTCACAAACCATTTTCAAAAGGTTTTACAAAGCCTCTAAATAACAAGAACATACTGTAAAGGATGAGGAACAACTTTAGATTAATCTAACATCAAAAAAACAAGTGAAAAAATAAAATTAGGAGTTTGTTACTGACCACTTTCCCAAACACTAGAAAAATGCTAGTTTCTACATTTAATTAAAAACCAGGACTCTAGTAATAAAATGATAGTATTAGGAGATTATAATTTCCCTTATATAAAGTGGCAGAGTAAAATGATCATATCTACAATAGAAACCGAGTTTCTAAATATTCTATATGCCCAATGCTTGGAGAATTACATTACTAATATAACTAGGGAGGAACATGTACTTGATCTGCAAAAGAAGAAGGAAACCACTTTGGTTCTCAAATACAGTAGCAGAAAAGGTCAGAGCCAAAAGGCTGGCCTTCAGGAAATATAAGGGAACACAGCGGGATGAAGATAGGGAGGCATACCAAACTGCCCTAAGGGAAGCAGGTAAGGCAGTAAGGCAGACAAAGTCCCAAACTGAGGAAACACTAGCACGAACAGTAAAAGAAGGTGACAAGACTTTCTATAGATACATTAGTGAAAGGAGAAAGTCCAGAGGGGGTATTGCTAAGCTTAATGGAGAAAAGGGAGCATGTGAGGAGGAGGACCCTGTAAAGGCATCTATCCTAAATAGATACTTTTGCTCAGTATTTACTGTAGGGCAGGGCCCACAGCTCAGCATCATGGACACAGGGGGGAGGGAGGTGAGCACTACTCCCTTCACAAAAGAAAGGGTCCTACAAGAGCTTGCTAAGCTCAGGGTGGATAAGGCAATGGGACCTGATGGCATACATCCCAGGGTACTTAAGGAGCTAAAGGAGGAACTAGCAGAGCCATTAGCAGAATTGTTTAGTGAGTCTCTGAGCACAGGAGAGGTCCCAGAAGACTGGAGAAGGGTTTATGTGATCCCGCCTCCACAAGAGTGGTAGCAGGGAGGAGGCGGGAACTACAGACCGTCAGTCTTACCTCAGTAGTGGGCAAGATTATGGAGGCACCCTCGAGGAAAGGATAGTGCAACACCTGGAATCCATTGGGGCACAGGATTCAAGACAGCATGGGTTTACAAAGGGAAGGTCCTGTCAAACTAATCTCATAGATTTCTTGACTGGGTAACCAGAGTGGTGGACCAAGGGGAGCAGTTGATGTCGCCTACCTTGACTTCAGCAAAGCTTTTGACACTGTTCCACATAGAAGATTGATAAATAAGCTGGTAGGCTCGGTGGGTCAGACGCTGGTCAACTGGGTGGCAAACTGGTTGACAGGCAGAAAACAGAGAGTGGTGGTAAATGGTATACAGTCAGAAGAGATGCAAGTCACAAGTGGGGTACCTCAGGGATCAGTCCTGGGGCCAGTCCTCTTCAACATCTTCATTAGTGACCTTGCAGATGGACTAGAGGGTAAGGCTTGTCTGTTTGCAGATGACACCAAGATCTGCAACAGAGTAGATGATCCAGATGGGGTGGGCAGAATGAGAAGAGATCTGGATAAACTAGCAGAATGGTCAGAAGAGTGGATTTAATGCAAAGAAGTGCAAAATCATGCACATAGGGAAGAGAAACCCTGAAGCCACCTATAGGCTGGGAGGGGAGTTGCTAGCAGTCACAAAGGAAGAAAGAGACTTGGGCATCATCATCACTGATGACCTAAAATCATCCAAGCAGACCCTAAAGCAGTAGGTAAGGCTAAGGGGTGTTAGGGTGTATTAGTAGGGTATCACAAGTCGAAGAGGGAGGTAATAACCTCTGTACAAGACACTGGTTAGGCCTCATCTGAGTACTGCGGCAGTATTGGAGGCCACACCTTCACAAGGACATTAACCAAATTGAGGCAGTCCAGAGAAGGGCAACCAAAATGGTGCAGGGACTGCATCAGAAGACATATAAGGACAGATTAATGGAGCTCAATATGTATACCCTTGAGCAAAGGAGGAGAGAGGTGATATGATCGAGGCATTCAAACACCTTAAGGGCATAAACAAGGTGAAAGAGTCTAACATGTTTAAATATAAGAAAAATAGCAGGACAAGAGGACACAGCATGAGATTAGAGGAAGGCCAATTATGGGAATGTGAGGAAATTTTTTTCACAGAAAGGGTGGTGGATGCATGGAATGGCTTACCACAAGAAGTGGTGGCTATGAATACAGTGCAGGGCTTCAAACAGGCATGGGATAGGCATAAGGGAGCAATACAAATGACTATGAATAGATAGGCCACTGACAGAGCAAAGGCCGATGGCACATTTATAAGGTAGAAAAAGAAATGGGCAGACTGGATGGGCCTTGCGGTCCTTATCTGCCGTCAACTTCTATGTTTCTATGTTTCTTCTATGTATCTGGTTTTAAGTAACATGTAGGATGATGCATTTGATTGTAGGGTAAGTGAACTACTACTGTAGCTGGGAGTGATCATAGCATGGTTCAATTCTGAATAAGGGCAAAAAGACATAAACAAGGGAGTATCATGTTAGTTAGAAATCACAACAGTGTTAATTATAAAGACATTATTCAGTACTTACAGAATTGGGGCAATCATTGGACAACAAGTGGGGTCTACTAAAAAAGGAGACTGAATGCTTGTGTGGATCATTTCATCCCACTAAAGAAGAAATATAGCAAGAGTGGTGGGATCCCTGTATGGTTCACAAAAGGAATAGAAAAGGCCACAAAAAAGGGGCATAATATCTGGCTAAAACTAAAGTCTCCTAGCAGGGGTGGAGTATATATAATGCTAAGTTAAGGCAATGTAAAAGCAAATAAAAAAAGCTAAGAGAGATTACGAGAGAAGACTAGCTATAAAAATCAAGGATAAAAAGAAATCTGTTTACACCTACATAGACAGCTTTAGAAACAAACTCTGACCAGAACCAATACAGCTGCTCAGAGCTTTTACAAGGACTCATGGTGCTGGAGTCTGGTGTGCTCCTGCACCAGATTTCAAAAGAGATGCTCCAAAATCACTGGAAATAAAACTCTGAGGACACACTGGCAAAATCTGAAAAAGACAAGGAAAACTTACTGTTAAAGTGATACAAAACCTCAGGGAAAAGGAGCCGGGCATGTCGATGACCAGAGAAGCATAGCCACACAGTTGGGAACAGCACCAGAAGTTGAGCATGAGAAGCAAAGACCTCATGGAATGGAATCGGGCATGTAGACAGCCAGAGATGCATAGCTACATGCTTGGGAGCAGCACCAGAAGTCGAGCATAAGGAGCCATTAGAAATTAAGCAGCAGACCGCACTGAAAATGAACTTTCATGACGCTGGAATCTGCCCTACTAAAAATGCTGGCGGTGACAGAACTTTGCATGCATTGAGCAATGCTGTATGGTGGTGGCAACTTTTTTCCTTGTAGCTTTAGATAGCATTGCAACTGTGTAGAAATGAGGATGTGGCCACCATGCAAATGCCATTCTCAAATGTTTGACAGCTTTTGCAAGTCAGGTTTCAGCATCCCGTGACTTTCCTCAGCTTGTAGAATTTGTTAAAAGTAGATGGTAAGGGGGTCATATAGCTGTAGTCAGGTACACAGAGCCACTGTGAGAAGGACTGTCAGTCCAGAACATCACAAACCCATGGGGAATGAGGACTAGGGATTGGGTAAGCCAGAACTCAGTGCTGGCTCTACAGTATGTGCTAGCCAACGAGCTATTTGTTTTTTGTTTTAGTCGTTTTGCTAACAAAACACACACACATGCACACACACACACACACACACACACATATATATATATATATAATAAATAAAAATATATATATATATATATATATATATATATATATATATATATATATATATATATATATATATATATATATGTGTGTATATATATATATATATATATATATATATATATATATATATTAGCTACTGTTATCTCTTGCTCTTGATGTCATGTTAGCAGGTGACCAGTTGAATAAAATGACTAAAGTGACTAAATGGCTCACATGAAGGAGGTGGCACTGATGCCTAAAAACAACCAAAATGGCTTTCCTAGTGTTGCACTTATGTTACACCACATACTTTATATCACATATTGTAATATAGTGCAGGTTTTGTGGAGCTCCTTTATCAGTGACTCCCCCTCCCCCCACCCCCACCCAGGTTGGGGGAAGACAGACAAAAAATAAGTTACAGAGGTACATTGCTGTTATTTATTTTTTTGTTAGATTAAAATAAATAACAGCAATGTATCTCTGTAAGTTTGTTGTTGCTGTGGATGTTGTTGTCTTTCTTTCCCCCATTTGAGTGGGGAAGGGGGCACTGATAAAGAAGCTCCAAAATAACTGCACTGTTGCATAGTATGTGATAGGAAGTATGTGGTGTAATATGAGTGCAGCACTAGGGAAGTCATTGGTATGGCTCTGGGGTTCACATTGAGCTGACTCATCTGTGGCATTGGCACCACTGCAAGAGAAACAGATCTGTTGCAAACCAAGGAGATTCTAGTTCTAGTTGGACTTTTTGTTTTGCCTGCTCTGTTTGCAACCACAGACACACTGCTTCATTTGAAGAGATTAAGACTTTTATAGTGTAACAGTCCTGTTGGAAATCTGTCACTCTGTCTGTCTCTTGGGGTGCCCTGGCTTTCTGTCTCTCTCTTTCTATCTCCCTGTAAAATTAATGGAGTTTTCCCTCATGTTATTAGAAAGTCTTTAAACACATATAAAAGGCAAAACATGACAACTGGAGTAAGTCAAAATGACAGCAGTGAAGTTATACAAGATTTCCTTATCTTGATCTGTGTAATTGTGGAAGTCCATCCATATTTCCTAAACTGTTTAGTCTTTACTAGGTAGTAAACTATTTATGGGTTTAAGGGAGTTAGTCACTGCAAAGAACAAAGAGGATAGCAGTGGGATCAGTAATTCTACTGAGTCAATCTGGATATAACAAAAAAAGGGGGGTAGTCACTCAGAGGAATAGCAAGACTGCAAAAAGCTCAGCCAAGCTTATCAAATGA
Source organism: Neoceratodus forsteri (assembly GCA_016271365.2). NCBI lineage: Eukaryota > Metazoa > Chordata > Ceratodontiformes > Ceratodontidae > Neoceratodus > Neoceratodus forsteri. Next base: position 20,849,698 of record JADMNL010000035.1, on the reverse strand, counting down.
AGTAGTGATACGTGCATTGTTAATTTTAAATTCCACCAAAAGAATTCTGGATGCTTCATCAATATGCTACCATAAATATGTGAGCAAATTTTACCAATATTTTTTTGTCTACTGCAAATTTAAAACTGTTAAACCAATTTATCCAGTTGTGTTAGATACCAGGACGCACTGACTATGGATGTGCATGTCAAATGTTAAGTCTATGCCTGCAAGAGCAGAGAAGTTACAAATATCCACATTTTTGAGAGTTTTCACAAACCTTTGCAAATATTTACATAGTAATGTTTTGAACCGCTGTAACTTAAAAATCTGTAATCCAATTCTCTCAATATTTAGATCATTCAATAAGCATTACAAAAAAGGTTATTCATGCTAATTTATACATGTCTCACTCCAAAGGTGCCTGAGTTATATGCAGATGAATTTGTTTCACATTTCCTGCAAAAAATAAAATGACAGATGTTGAGCACATATAATTTTGAGACGATGCATCATATTGTCATGACATCTGGCACATTGTTAGAACACCTAGCATCAAGTAATCATGTCAAATTTAAGATCTCCCCTCAATAGAAACATAGAAACATAGACTTTGATGGCAGATAAGGACCGCTTGGCCTATCTAGTCTGCCCATTCCTTACCTACAGGATAGGCCACAGATCCTAGTTAACCAACAGCCTATTTCTTCCTACCCCACACAAGAATTGCCTTATGTCTGTCCCATGCATTCTTGAATTCCACCACAGTTTTAGACCCCACAACCTCCTCAGGAAGGCTGTTCCATGCATCCATTACCCTCTCTGTGAAATAATACTTCCTCACATTGCCCCTGAACCGCCCCCCTTCTATCTTTAAATTGTGTCCCCTTGTTCTTGCGACTCCTTTTCTGAAAGGTGCTACCCTCTTGGACTTTGTTGATTCCACTGAGGTACTTAAAAGTTTCTATCATGTCCTCCTCTCCTTCTTTTCTCAAGGGTATACATATTAAGCTCCTTTAGTCTCTCCTCATATGGCTTCTCTTGCAGACCCTGCACCATTTTAGTTGCCCTCCTCTAGACTGCCTCTATCCTGTCTATGTCCTTATGGAGATGGGGTCTCCAGAACTGGACACAGTACTCCAGATGGGGTCTCACCAACTGTCTGTACAGAGGAATAACAACTTCCTGTTTTCTGCTGCTGATGCCTCTCCCTATACATCCCAGTATACCCCAGCCCTCCCTACTGCCTTCACATTGCTTACTAACCTTAAGGTCATCTGATATGATTACCCCCAGGTCCCTTTCCTTTTTTGCTGTTGTTACTACCTCCCCACCCATTGTGTATTCTTCCCCTGGGTTCTTGTTTCCCAGGTGCATTATTTTGCACTTCTTTGCATTGAATCATAGCTGCCATACTTCTGACTATTCCTCCAACCTTGCCAAGTCCCTTTTCATCCTTTTCACACCTCCTTGTGTATCAACCCTGTTGCAGATCTTTGTGTCATCTGCAAAAAGGCATACTTTTCCTTCCAGTCCCTCTGCAATGTCACTGATGAAGACATTAAAAAGAACTGGACCCAATACTGAACCCTGCAGTACCCCACTAGTAACCCCTCTTTCTTCAGAGTGGACTCCATTTACAATTACCTTCTGTGTCCTATTGTGCAGCCAATGTTTTACACAGGCTACCACCCTGGGACCCACTCCCAGGCTGGTTAATTTGACTATTAATCTTTTGTGTGGGACTGTGTCAAATGCCTTGCTAAAGTCTAGGTAGGCCATGTCCGCAGCCCCTCCCTGCTCTACTACTTTGGTCACCTAGTCAAAGAAATCTATTAGATTCGTCTGACATGACCTTCCTGCTGTGAACCCATGCTGCCTTGGGTCCTGTGCCCCACTGGCCTCTAGGAACTCAACTATTCTTTCCTTCAGAAGTAACTCCATCACTTTCCCTACCACAGAGGTCAGACTGACAGGTCTGTAGTTTCCTGCCTCTGTCTTGGTCCCACTTTTGTGAAAGGGAATCACATCCACCTTCCTCCAGTCCTCGGGTACCACACCATCCTCCCATGATTTATTAAAAAGATTAGCCAGTGGTTTCACTAGTTCATCCCTTAATTCTTCTAGAATTCTGTGGTGAATTCCATCAGGACCCATTGCTTTGTCCACCTTCAGTTTTAGGAGTTCTTGCAGAACCCTTTCTTCTGTGAAAGGACTGGGATCGACCCCCCTATCAAGAGTGCTTCTGTTAATTGGATTAGGCACTTCCCTCTCCTCTTTTGTGAATACTGAGCAGAAATATTCGTTCAGTATCCCTGCTTTTTCACTGTCCCCCTCTGCCCACCCACCGTTCATTCTATTCAGCCTCACTATCCCTCCCTTTGTCTTCCTACGCTCGCTGATGTACCTATAAAAGGTTTTATCCCCCTTCTTAACCGAGTTGGCTATCTTTTCCTGAGTTTGGGCCTTTGCTATTCTAACTTCCCTCCCTGCTTCCTTCTGCCTTAACTGGTACAGCTCTCTGTCCTGCTCCTTCTGTGTTTCCTTATACTTCCAGAATGCTATCTTTTTCTTCCTGACTTTCACAGCCACCTCTTTTGAGAACCATAGTGGCTTTTTCTTTCATTTTGATTGGTTTATTTGCTTCATACAAAGGCTTGTTGCCTCTGTGATGGCAGTTTTGATGATTCCTCATTGTTGCTCCACACCTCCTTCTAGCCTGTTTGCTGGTGCTTTTCTGAGGCACTCTCCCATCTTGCCAAAGTCAGCCCTCCTAAAGTCCAGTACCCTCACTTTTGTATGGCTTGACTCTGTAGCTGAGGTTTAATGTGAACCACACTGTTTGATGGTCACTTGTCCCCAGATGGCTACCCACTTCTAGATCTGAGATCCTCTCACTGCCCCGTTTGAGAGTACGAGGTCTAAGATTGCTCCCTCACAGTGGGTTCTGAAACTAGCTGTCTGAGGCCTGCCACCTGTAGGGCATCAAGAATGGCCCTGCTCTTGGATGTGACTGCAGCAATGTGCTCCAGTTAACATCTGGCATATTCAGGTCTCCCATCAACAGTATCTCCCTTTCTCTGCCATTCTAAGAATGCCTTCTATCATATCCTTGTCCATTCCCTCCCCTGACATGGGGTCTGTACACAACCCCTGTGTGGATTGTGGTGCCCTTTCCAGTCTCAAGGTGACCCACAGTGCCTCCTCTCCTCCCTGTTTACTCTTTTATTCAGTTGCTTTTATCTCTTCCTTTATATGAGAGCTACTCCTCCCCTCTTCTCCCCTGCCTGTCTCTCCTGTAGGTTATGTACCCTGGTATGTTAACATCCCAGTCATGGTTCTCTGTGTACCATTTTTCTGTGACTGCTATGATATCCAGGCATCCCTCTTCCTTCAAGGCCATCAGCTCAGGGAGCTTGTTGCCCAGACTACGGGCATTGGTGCTCATTACCCTCCATTTCCTGATGCCTTACTCCCTTTTGCCCCATCCCTGTCCTTCTTGCCTTTGTCACTTTCTCCATTTACCCCTGCCCTTCTCCCTATCAACACCTCTGTGTCGGTGTTTGCCTCACTTACTACCATGATTTTTGGGGGGGCTAGGATTTCCCTGCTCCTTTCCAGTGCCTCCCCCCTTGGCTAGTTTAAATGCTTGCCAATGAAGCATTTAAACCTATCACCTAGGATCCTGGTTCCCCTCCCAGACAGATGCAGCCCATCATGCCAGTATAGGCTTGCATCACTCCAGGTGGACCCCCAGTCCCCAATGAAGCCAAATCTCTGAGATCCACACCAGTTTTTCAACCACTGATTGAATCCCATGGTGTGGAACACCCTAGCCTCTCCTATGCCATAGATGGGCAGCACCTCCGAGGAGGCTACCGTGCATGCTACTTGACTAAGGCCCCTCCCCAATTCCACAAACTCTTCCTGCACTTCTTTAATCCCTTTCTTAGCCAGGTCATTTGTCCCTAGGTGGACAATGAAATCCAGCTCCCTTCCCTGTGCAGCTGCTCTTGCAATTCTGAGGATTCGCTCCCTGTCCCTCCAAGCCATGGTGCCAGGCAGGCACCTTACCTCCCTCTCCCCTTCCTCCCCCAGTTCTACCTTCCTAACAATGGAGTCCCCCACCAGGAGTTGTTTCCTTCCCCTGCAGGGTCCCCTGCCACCCTCCTGTGGGTCTCCTTTGTGGAGGTTCCCAGCATCCTCCTTGGTCTCCACTGCGGGTGCCTCCATAGAGGAACCACACTTTGCCACAATGGCATAGGAATTGTGGAGAGGTACAACTGGAGGGATGCACCTCTGTTCCACCACCCTCACCCTCCCTGAGCCCACTGTGGTCCAACCACTCCTCTTTCTTGGCAACCTCTGAGGCAACAGCAGTGGCACTGGTGGTCCCTGGATGGAAGAGGAGGTTCCACAAATCCTGGCCAACTCAGCCTGGAGATGAGCAACCTCCTCCCTCAGCCCAGAGAGGTGCCTGCAGATGGGACAACACTGCATCCTCCAGAATGTCTCCTGGAAGACTGCTGCTCCACAGCCACTGCACTGCACCACTTCAATCATGTCTTATTTCTGGCCCCTTAACTGTTTGCAATCCTTACTTTTTCCTCTGTTTTTTTTCTCTCTCTCCTTACTTTCTGCCTGTGTGCCCTTTAAGCTCCTGATTGTCCTGTTCTGAGACAAGAATATCCTATATTTCTCAGTAGACCCCTTACTTGCTCAAAGGCAGACCTCCAGCAGCTAGAGGGGGCAGGAGAGCTACTCTTGCCCATCTAGGATGGTGAGTCTTTGGTGGCTCTGTGATCACTCACTTCCTGCTCCCAAACAGGAAGTTCCTGTTGTCAGTCAAATCCTGTGCCTATAAAAATAGAACTAGCTTTGGGTGGGAGGGTGGAGGGAGGGAAGGAGGGAGGAAGGAGGGCAATATAATTCCAGTAGAGAAGTCCAGTCACACAGCAGTCCTTTCTCCTGGTGTCTTCTGCCAAGCTATTAGCAGAATCTTTCTAAGGCAGACTTTAAATGTAGCTTCCTTCTAGCTAAGCCACTCCCCCTACTTACTAGATCTTTCTACAAGTAATTTAAACCTAACAGCTATTAAGTCCCTTCAATCACCTGAGATTTACACCTAGATAACTGTTCAGATAACCATTCAGTTCAGTTAACTCAGACAAACACACACTTTTTTTTTGTTTTGTTTGTTAGTTTTTTTTACCCTAAATTAAAGGTCCAAGTACAAAAGTTCTTCTTCTTTAGTCCCAGCAGAGAAGTCCAGTCACACAGCAGTCCTTTCTCCTGGTGTCTTCTGGCTGAGTTATATACAGATACAAATTTTAATAAATAATTGTACAAAAATAAAATGACAGATTTTGAACACCTATAATTTTAAAACTTTACATCTGACTTTCATGATGCTTGACACGTTGTTTGCCCTTTACCCAGGAAGGACATCTGCCAAACATCAGAGCTGTAGCTTAAATGATGGCTGAGTTACGACCAGATTGCTAAATTTTAAAAATTCCACAAAACTCTGATGAAATTCTGTGAAATTTCATCGAAATTCCTCAAGTTCAGAATCTTCCCATTCTGCAAAGCTCTATTAGAGAGCATGCAGAGAAGAGCAACCAAATCTGTATATGATGTTAGGAACTTGACCTATGATGAGAGACCGTGGGAACTGAAAATATATTCATTGCAATATAGGAGGCTGAGGGGAGATCTCAGCTTAATTTATAGGGCTATGAATAACTTGTATATGAGAGAGTGTATTGGACTGATGGTGAAGGATAAGGGTAAGGACATGGGAGGGCATGACTTGAAATGAAAAGGGGGACACTGTTAGAATAATGCAATGGGTCAGTGGTTCAATTAGAGAGTGGTAGCTGAATTTAACAAATTGCAGAGTAAAGTAGTCCATAGTGCAAGCATGAACCAATTCAAAAGGGAACTGGATGACATTATGGAAAATCGGTGGAGAATGAGGCAAATATAATGGTATACAAGTCATCATGGCTCACACTATTGGACTTGAATCCTCCTATGAATCAAAGGCCTCAGTCATTTGTACCCACCGATAAGGAACCCAGTCCCACCATGGGATCTCAATGTCTGTCTTGCTCAGCTTATGGAGGCTCCCTTTGAGCCTATGGCTACTGCTGACATGAGGTATGTCACATGGATAACAATATTCCCGATTACTAGGACCTCTGCTAGGAGGGTAAGTGAACTGCAAGCCCCCTGCACAGAATATATAATCTTCTACAGGAATAAGGTAGTTCTTAGAACCAACAAGAAATGCTTGTCTAAGGTGATGTCTGAATTCCATCTGAACCAGTCTGTAACACTTCCTATGAACTATCAAGAACATTCCTGTCCAGGTGAGCTACATGTGCACAGCTTTGACTGAAACAAGTTCTGGGTAGCTACATGGGCTGGACAAAAAAAGTCAGGTCCCCAAATACTCTGCTTTTTGTTCCCTATGTTGAGGTTGACAAAGGTAAACCAACAACTATGAGGTCTGCCTCTCGATTGATAATCTTTTTAATCAATTTCTGCTATGAAAAAGCTGGGACATGTCTCCTAGAAGCTTACAGGCATGCTTCATATGGGGTACCTCTGCCTCTGTGACATCCACAAGGGGCATCCCCTTATTTGACATTTGCAAAGCAGATACCTAGAAAACAGTGTGCAACTTCAAAAAGCACTACTGCCTTGACATACAGTCCTGGAGGGGTGCTAGCTTTGGAACTGTTGCCTTGCAGAATCTTTTGTCCTAAGTAGGTTCTGGACCCAACCTCTCAAAGTATTGTTGTTAAGGCTGCATAGAGTGTAAACATTAAGTTAGGAATTCCTGGTGTTGGAAGAAAACAATACTCACCATAGTAAGGGTGTTTCTTCTCTGGAAGCCTAACTATGTTTGCACTCCCCACCTTGCCTCTGCTTCCAGAACCTGAAAATAAGTTCTCACAAAAATCAATTCTTTTCATTAAGGTTGCTTGAGCATTAGCATTGCAGTTACTCTACAGTTGTAAAGCTTGGTGTTTTTCAAGCATTTCTATTTTTTTTAATTTAAATGTCTGCTTCAATTTGATTTTTTTTTCAAACATTTTGATAAAATGTATTTTGTTTGGTGGCCTCTTAACTATTTTAACTAGCCACTGCTCAACTAGGACAAAGGAAACAAATCTGATTAACTGGCGGAGTGGAGCTACAGAATTTGAAACCAGTATTATAAATTACAGAATTAGAATAGATTCCATCTCCGGGGGCATCTGTCCCTGTGGAGATAGATGCATAGAGTGTAAAAATATGAGAGATCCCTGAGAAGAAACAAAAACAACATTAGTATCGTAATTGTTTTTGATCTTTTTTCATTAGTTTCCTACTGCTTAAATTAAATATTGCTATTTTTTTCCCTATTTTCACTCCCTTCTGTGGTGGTTTGACATATCTACCTCCTCCTCTGTTGTTCATCCTGTTGCTTCTCCCTCACTGGCCCTGTTCTTCAGGTTATATCTTCTTCCACCGTCGTTCCTCTTCTGTTGGTCTTGCAACTTCACTCTGTGTTGACCCCTGTGGCTTGCCTGGCTCTAAAAAAGGCCTACAAGTGTCTTCTGTTACATTACTGCATGAATATTGAATAACTACCTGAGCTGTCAGACCTGAGCCATCATACTGTAATTGTATTTTCTATTAAATGTTCTGTATGTGTACACATTATGGACCCTGTAATCTATTATATCTCTGGAACTGGTAAAGTTACTGTTGTCTTATGTTTCATTTTAATTCCACTAAATTCTTTTTGCTGTCTTCAAGCCATACATTAAAGTTTTCCATTTATGTTTTAGTCTTAATGAGCTACTCATCCTTTTGATGTCAATAGCTAGCATGCTGCATTTTTCAAGCATTGCCTCAGTTAATGCTAACATGAAATCCAAACTGTACCATGTTCTAAATTAATTCCAGTTTTACTTCAGTTCATCAGAGTTGATACCTATATTCAGCTCGGTAGCCTGTGACATGGGCATCAGTGATTGAGCACTTGCATTAATGGCGACTCAATCCCAGCACATGTCATGGTCACTACCAACGAGGTAGGGTGACCGAATGGGGGCATACACACACGCGAGGTGGGTGGGAGCGAGCACACTCTGCAAGGAGTGGGAGGGGTTTTGAGGGGTGGTGCAGAAGTGGGCTCCTGAGCCGGCCCCTTGGTGTGGTGGGTGGGTTCGTGGCCTGGGTGTGCAGGGTGCTGGATTCAGGTCCGGGCGCAGGTGCATTTTTGTTGTGCCTAGCCTGTATTTTTTTTTTTTACATTTTGCACCGCCCCCCGACATACACCCCTGGAGTTGAAAATCCTTAAGTAGGGGTGCAGAAATTTGCCCTATATAAAATGTTTTTATTTTTATTTATTTTATTTATTTATTTATTTAAACAGCAGTTTGGAAAACCTTTGAGCCATAGGCTCATTTACAAAGGTACCTTGTCACAGTAAGACAAACGAAAATATACAGTATAACAGTACAACACAGTATAACAGTAACTTAAGACATAGATACAAACAGGCTGGTACAGGTAGGACTGATGCAAACAATACCAGAGTTATGTTGTCCTTAGCAGCTTAGTAGTAAGCTTTGTCATAAGTATTGAGTATGGCTTTGACTAGTGGCAATTACAGCTTCGGGTGTTAATAAGGTGGTTACGTAAGGAAGTTTTGAAGCACGATATAGTTGGAGCTTCGGAGATGGAGGGGGGCAGTGTGTTGAACCAGGAGGGGGCCCTAAAGCTGAAGGCTCTTTGGCCATGAGAGGTCCTAGCTCTAGGGATAACAAGAAAGGTTTTCCCAGAGGTCTGCGTATGAACTAGTGGGACAGAGCGGCGTATGGTGGTGGTCAATCCTGGTGGGGATAGCCCAAGGAGGGTCTTTTTTGTAAGTGTACAGGTCAGATATTTGAGCGCTCGTCAAGATCAAGTACCAGTGCTTTAGCATACAGTAGACAGGTGTGTGTTAGCCTAGGTGCCCCAGTAATTAACCTGCAGGCCTTATTCAGAGTAGTGCAAATTTTATGGAGTGCGGTCTGATCAGCAGCACCATACACTGACAGTCCATAGTCCACTAGGGACAGGATAGGGGAGGTGACTGCGAGTCGTAGAGCCTCCGGGGGGAGGCAGTGCTTATACCAATGTAAGATGCCCAATCGGATATTAGTGGCAGTGGCTAGGGCAGCGATGTGTCCATGGAAGGAGAGGGAGGGGTCAAAATGGATCCCTAGGTATTTATAGGAGCAAACTTGTTCGAGTGGGAAAAAGGACCCAGAGTGAATGAGGAGTTTGAAGTTGCAGGACTTGTTTTGAGGATGAGTGAAGAACATGGTTTTTGTTTTTTTAAGATTTATCACCAATCTATGTTCCTTGAACCAGCCCTCGGCTTCAGCGAAGGACTTCTGCGGCGAGTCCTGGAGGGCAATAGGGTTACGACTTGAGGCAAAGATGACTGTATCATCAGCATACAATAGAAGGTTCCCCGAGCAAGAGCATGGAAGGGTGTTAAGGTAAAGGGAGAATAGTAAGGGGCCCAGAATGGAGCCCTGGGAAACCCCAGAAAAGATGGGACAGATGTCTGAGTAGGTCCCATTAATTTTTACATGCTGGTCAGACAGATTACTGGTGCACCAGGAGATAGGCCCAGCAGCAAAACCAGAGAGACTAAGGGCATCAAGAAGGAGGGGTGGGAGACAGTGTCAAGCTTTGAGAGGTCAATGAAGGCCGCACCAGCCAGAGAACCAGTGTCTAGGAGGGTGGAGAAAGTTGGAGAACTCTAGGAGGGCTGTGTTGGTACCGTGGCCCGCTCGGAAGCCATGCTGCTCAGGACATAGGACATTGTAGGTGGAAAGGTAGTCAGAGATTTGAGAGGCCACCACTTTTTCCAAGGCCTTGGAGAGAGGAGAGAGAATGGAGATTGGCCGATAGTTTCCAGCCACAGTCCTATCACCACCTTTAAAGATAGGGGTGACAGTGGCGACTTTCCAAGCAGTTGGGACCTTCCCCAGGCAAAGAGAGTGGTTGATGAGGCACGTGATCAGGGTAAGGACAGTGTCTAAGACCAGCCGTAGGATACACAGATCCAGGGTGTCACTGGATCTACTATTACTCTTGAGGGCAGTGACAAGGTGCGGCCTAAGTTCTTGGGCAGAAACACGGCGGAGGAGAAAATAAGGGCAAGAAAGATTTACGGCAGGTGCTGGAGGAGGAGGGTCAAAAAATTTGTAGGGAGGATAGGGCTAAGGTCAGTGAATGAGGTGTTGAGGTGGTTGGCTATGAGGCTGGGTCTGAGGAGATCACGCCATTAATGTTGATCTGGGTGGGTGGGGGAGTGTGCACTCCCATTTAACTGTTTAATGTTATCCCAGAAGGTTCTGAGGTTCCCCATGAGGCAGTGAGTGAGGACCGATAGTGCTCAGACTTGGCCTTTCTGATGGCCCGAGTGCACTTGTTTCGGGCGGCAGCATATAACTGCCTGTCACTGGGCCGGCCAGTCTCAATGGCATGGTGCCATATGTTGTCCCTATGTTTGAATTGGTGGATCAAAGCTGGGGTTACCCAAGGGGCATTCTGCCTTTTAGAATGACAGGTCAACATTGGGGCAAAGATATCACAGGCATTATTAAAAGTTCAGGTAAAGAAGGAGAGAGCTGTGTCGATGTCAGGAGTTGCCTGTATAGGAGACCAGTCAATTTGGGACAGAAGTTCCTTAAGTTTTATCAGTCCACCAGGTATTAGACGCCGCCGGCATGTGGACTGTGCAATGGGTTTGGGGACTGAGGATGACCAGTGGAATAGAATGGGGAGTGATCACTGAGAGAGTCTGGGAGGACTTGTACATTGGGGATCCGATAGGGCGGTTGGTGAGTACCGCATCAAGCAGGTACTGGAGCCTCTCTTGGGGTTAGTCCTGGTAGGGTGGGTAACTAGTTGCATTAGGTCTATTGCAGAAAAGGAGTCTCGGGTAGAGGAGGAGGAGGAGGGTCTGAGCCAGTTGACATTTAAGTCACCCACTAGAATTTGATCAGTGGAAGGAGGTAGTGAGGAAAGGTATTCTGTAAGAGAGGCAATGGCCTGCGTTTGGTCCCTGGGGGGCACGTATGCAGTAGTCAGATAAAGGGTCCCTTTAAAGGGTCAGGGGTTGGTTTCCAGCGTGGCACCTGGGCCCTGGAGTCAAGGAAGGAGCAGGCAGGCTAGTACGGGAGAGATTCTCGACATAACAGCAAGAGCCGCCGCCTGCCTCCCAACATGGCCGGGCCGCAACCAGAAAAGGTGAACCAGGAAGGGAGACTAGGAGTCAGGGAGGATTTCAACAGCCAAGTCTCAACCAGAGCGATGACATCAGGGTTAATTAATGTGATCAGGCATTGTAGTGAGTCAAACTTTTTTAGGAAGCTACAGATATTGATGGAAACCATGCATACGCCTGTGGTGCTAGTCGGGGAGCTCCTGGGAACCGGGCCAGGGTTAAAACCCAAGTCTCCAGCGCCGTTTTGCTGTGCGCTGTGGAGTCAGAGAGCTGAAATTGATTTTCACGCTCTGACTTTGCCATAATGGCAATCACCTTTCAGCAGTCGCCATTATGACATGGAACCTTTGGTTCTGTTAGAACCATTAGATATTGTGGCATACTATTGTATTCAAAATATTAAGTGAGTGTTAAGCCATGCCCCTTCAGCATTGTGTCTCTATTTTTTAGGACTTTATTTCTAGCATGCTGGTCTTATTGGACACCTCTGCAGTACTGACTGTTGTTCTTACTGTCTTTCATTTATGTTATGAGGCAATCCCTATCAATCTGTGAAGAGCTAGAAAAGAACTAGCTTTCTACAATATTTCCTTCTCTTAGGGAGCACAGAGACAATGCCTGGAGCTGCTAGCATTCATATCATCATATTTATCATCTCAAAAGGTGGGCTCAACAGATCAGATCAAAAATATCCAAACTTTGAGTAAAGTTAAAACATTATTTATGTAAAATCACAGTGAGCAACATCCTGCCAGCCATCACCAATGTTTCACCCTTATACGTGCTTTGTCAAGACATTAATACATCAGTTGCTACTCTTTATTTAAATAGCATTTTCAAATTGGAACATTGGAATTTCATTGGTTCTCCTAAATATTGACATGCTGCATATAGTACTCATTCATAAAATTGACTAATTCAACACTACAATGAATAGGAACAAATTAAAAGGAAAGGGGAGGGGGGAGGAAACACATAAGGGAAAATCACCTCTAAATACATTGTTATTAAAAAGAGCTACAATTGGCATCCAATGGCAAAAAATAAATTGTTGCTTATACATATTAAAATTCAAATGATGTAATTCATATCTAGGTATTACTCCCGATGTCAGTAAATATGCAGCATATTATAAACGTGTATCTATACTAACAGCTGCTATCAAATAACCTTAATATAACACCAAAGATTCCATAGAACTATTTTTTCACAAAAGGTTTCAGACAGAAGCATTTATCTATACCTGCCCCTTCTAGGGTCTGAGGTTAAAATGTCAAAAAGCTTCCCTTTCAAGTAAAAGAGTTTCAAGGTCTTTACCTCCACATCCCACAGTCACCTTTTCAATCCCTTTAAAATTAACTTTATGTGTTTGTCTGCATTTCTGGACATGCCTTGACAATGCAGTATCATGGTCCAAATTGGTAATACCACGCAAATGCTCACCGATTCTTTGATTACATTTTCAGCTTGTTTTTCCTATATAGAACTTATTGCACACACATGTAGCTAGATAAATTAATGTCACCATATTGCAGTCAATAAAATCTCTGATTTTAAACATGTTATTCAAATTCAAAGGGTACGGGGAGACATATATACAGAGGCTTTGGGCCATGAACATCGTGGGACATAACATCGTAGATGGAAATAAAGTGGACAAAACAGCACTGCCTGCAACACTGCTGGCACAACAAAATGCAGGCAGCAACAGTGCTGGGCCGCAGACCACAGGGGGAAACACCGACCGCAGCACCAAAGGCAGAAAACGCACTGCCGCCAGAACAGCTGCTGGCATGACACAATGCAGGTAGAAACAGCACTGGGAGGGAGACCACAAGGGGAAATATTGACTGCAGAAACAAAGGCGGAAAACACACCGCCACCCGAACTGTTGCTGGCACACCACGAGGCAGGAAACAACAGTGCTGCGCAGAACATTGGAGTGGGATACAACTTCCACTGCATACATGAAGAAACTGGCACTGCAGTAGGCACCAGTGCCCTTGCACAGCACAGGGGGGGAAAGATGAGGGAGGACAACAGGGGCCATGCACCTCTTGCATGTGGACAGCACCACCCCACCACCTTGTGTGCCACCGGGTAAGGATGCCATAGGGTGATGATTCACAGACAGTGAAGGACATGGTGGCCACCCTGCAATGAGGCAGTGGGTGTGGAATGGTGGACACCTGCTGGCCATGGGGCCACCATGCCACAAGGGAGTAGCTGTATGGTGTGGTGACCAGACAGTGGAGCACACCCAGCACTACACATGGCAGTGTGCGATGAGGGGGACACGGCCAAGACCAAGGGAAGGGCACTGTGTGACAGAATAACAATGCACAGACATAATGCACAAGGGTGCCCCCAATGGGGGCATGCCATGGTGCCACCATTGCCATGGATGACAAAAGGCACTGTGCCATGTGGGCAGACACTGCCTCCCACACATGGCTGCACAGCCAGTGACCAACATGGCCTCAGGACAGGCAAGGGCCATGCACAGTGTGGTCACACCTGCATGGATATGGGCTGCAAGACAACCACATGGATGCAGCATTGGCCAGGATGGTCAGCAGCATGCCAGGGCACAGGGGCACAAGGAGACCAGCATATACCACTATGGTCAATGTCAATATGTAATGACCAACAGACATGGACACATAATGCAGATAGTGTTTAGTGAGAAATTCACATGTGCACACCAACAGTAGTCACACAATGCCCCCCCAGCAGACCACAAGCACAACCACCACACAACAGCACAGTACACATCACACACCCACCGCCAATGGTGGACCATGTGGTGCATAGGACAGGTGACCACTGTAGTATGCCACCACAGCGTGGCACGGGCAGAGCTGTACAGCCCACATGGCGCATACCCCTGGAATGGTGCACCGTCCCAGGCAAGGCATGCTCACAGCACCACCACAGCCAACACATGTACCAGCAGTGGTGGTGACCCCCACCAGGGGGGGCACTCCAACCAACCCACTGCGGCTGGTGTGAGGACACCCCACTGACGCCCCCATCAGAGTCAGCACAATAACTCCAATACAGGTATAGTACCCCCATCAGATGCAGCAAAAACCCCAACACAGGCAGAGTAACCCCCCCCATCAGAGGCAGCACAAACCCCAGCACAGGCAGAGTACTCCCCACCTATCAGAGACAGCACAAGAACCCCAACACAGGCAGCGGCAACACCCCCCCATCAGGGGCATGCCACCTTCCCCCATGGTAGGTGTGCAGCCCCCCCCCATTGTATGGTACCCTACCACCCCACACCAGTTGCACACATGCTTCCCACACTGGTGTGGGCCAGTGGCACACAATGCAGTGGCCGGTAGTCACAGGTGCACACAGCAGACTGTTGCCAAGGGTGCAGTCATGGGTCCTCCGCAGCTGGCATGGTGTAGGGAGTGTCGTGGCTGTTGACCACACATGCAGGCATGTGCAAGGTCACCCCTGCAACTGGAAGTTATGTGTGATGCCACAGAGATAGTCATAGGTATGAAGGATGCCTTACTCCCCAACGATCTGCTGTATGCGGTTCATCGCATCCTTGTACTGCTTCTTCAGTGGTGGTGCATAGCACCCAATGATACACTGTTCTATCTTCATCTCATTGAGCCTTTGCTCTGCCTTCAGGGCATCAATGAATTTCCACAAGCTAGGGTGGCATGCACCTATGAGGGTGCTGAAGGCATGGTGCCAACCCTCCACAGAGTTATTAGTGTGGGCATTGCCAGTCCTGCCTGCATCATAGCAGCTCCCCAGGTCAACAGGGAACAAATGACACCTTTGGACACCACCGCAGATTGACCGACCCACCCACATGTCCTCAAAGTAGTCAACAATAGGTGGCAGTAGCTCATCATGTGTGACAAAGAACTCATATGACCACAGCACCTCAAAGACAGTGGACATCTCTCCTGGAGGGATGAAGGCAAGGGTGGGCAGCAGGTGCACATGGAGTGCAAAGTCCTCATCTTCAGTGTACCATCGCACAGCCTCTTGGACCTTCCTCCACAGGGTTTGGCACAGAAGAAAGAAGCAGCCATGCTGGCTGGCATCCAGGAAGACAATGTCAAAGAGCTTGATTGCAGCCTGCTCAAAATCCATGACTATCATGGATGGCTTGAGGCTGGTGCTCAGCTCCTTTAGTGCAGTGAATGCCCTCGTATATATCACTCCAGTCTTGTTTGGCAATAGAATGAACACGGCAGGTACTACAGTGCAGTATTGGTCCTCATGGATGGTGTACAGCTGTGCACATTGTGGTGGTGCAGTTTTGAAGGTGCCATCTGCTTACCATGTTGTGCACTGTGACAGGAGCTGCTAGTTCTTGTCAGTGGTGTAGATCAGTATCCTAGAGGCACTGCCACTGTCATGGAACAGGAAATGTGCACTATTATATGTCATGGTGAACACCTCCAGGATTGTGAGGTCCTCCAGTGATGCTGGCTGGGGTGGTGGCCGGCATGTGGCCATCCACACATGGCACTCCTTTTCAGGAGGTGTATGCTGGGCATCCTGCTGCACACGGCAATGTGGATAGTGCTGCTGCATGCTGCCACCACCTGGTGTGGTGTCTCCATCATCTGTGCCACCCTTTGCTTGATGTCCATGACAGCTTCACAGACGCCTATGGCCTGACAGTCCAGGACATGGTTGTGGCTGTTCACTACCCTGACAGCCATCTCCCCTGTGGTGTGGACACGGTCAGGACATTTCCCCCGTAGTAGTCTGTGCACTTCCAATATGTCTTCTTGCAGAGGTTATGCTCCTTATAATAGAGGAAGCCCTCATGCTGTTGTAGGGTCTTCCTTTTTTGGCTGGTCACAAACTTTAACGGCATGGTTCAGTGTTCTGTCCTAGCATCTCACACACACTGGCGCACCTGTGCATGGCTGTCCCATGAAACTCAGGTCCCTCTGTGTCTGTGCTGCTTTATGGGCCCACTGTGTGTGTGTGGGATGCAATGCACCTGGCATGGTCTGCCTCCACCCTGCTCACAGGTGTGCCCTATTAGTACTATATCCCTGCAGTGTGGCTGCACCCCAGCCCTATATGTGTCACAATGTCTTTGTGTTTCTATGAGGCACATGCAGTGTGTAACCTCTGCTCGTGCTGCTCCGGGCACATTCTTTTTGGTGCATGCAGTGGTGCCATCCCTGTATGGCCGTCCACCCTTGCAGCTGTGTGTGGTGCATTGGTGGGTGTCGGTGTCCTGTCCTGGTCCACACTCCTCCTGCCCTCGTCCTGTTACACCACTCCCCACATCCTGCACTCCCCTTCCATGGCAGAGTCACCCGTGTGGCCCTGCAGCACTGTGGTGACCATCGCACCCCCGTGTCTGTTGTGTGTCCCTGCCAGTGGACTCTGTGCTGTGCTCACCTGCAGTTGTGGCCCCCCATCTCAGGGGCCATCAATTGCCCTGTGTTCCTTGTGCTCCTCTGTGTCCCTCTGGGCAGTGCATGCCTCTCCCACCTTCGGTCCAATGCTGTCCATTGTGTAGAAACATAGAAGTTGTCGGCAGATAAGGACTGCAAGGTCAATCCAACCTGCTCATTTTTTCTACCTTACGAATGTGCCATAGGCCTTTACTCTGTCAATGGACTATCTATTCATACTCATCTGTATTGCTCCCTTATGCCTATCCCATACCTGTTTGAAGCCCTGCACTGTATTCATATCCACCACATCCTGAGGTAGGCCTTTCCATGCATCCACCAACCTTTCTGTGAAAAAGAACTTCCTCACATTACCTCATAATCAACCTCCCTCTAATCTCATGCTGTGTCCTCTTGTCCAGCTATTTTTCTTATATTGAAACATGTTAGACTCTTTCACCTTGTTAATTCCCTTAAGATGTTTGAATGTTTCGATCATGTCACCTCTCTCCCTCCTTTGCTCTAGGGTATACATACTGAGCTCCGTTAATCTGTCCTCATATGTTTTCTGATGCAGTCCCTGCTCCATTTTGGTTGCCCTTCTCTGGACTGCATCCATTTTGTTAATGTTCTTTTGAAGGTGTGGCCTCCAGTACTGCATGCAGTACTCAAGATGGGGCCTAACCAGTGTCTTGTAAAGAGGGACTATTACTTCCCTCTTACAACTTGTGATACCCCTACTATTACACCCCAACATCCCCCTAGCCTTACCTACTGCTTTAGTGGTCTGCTTGGATGATTTCAGGTCATCTGTGATGATGATGCCCAAGTCTCTTTCTTCCCTTGTGATTGCCAGCAACTCCTCTCCCAGCCTATCGATGGCTTCAGGGTTTCTCTTCTCTTCCCTATGTGCATGATCTTGCACTTCTTTACGTTAAACCCCAGTTGCCACTCTTCCGACCATTTTGCCAGTTTATCCAGATCTCTTCTCATTCTGCCCACCCCATCTGGATCATCTACTCTGTTGCAGATCTTGGTGTCATCTGCAAACAGACAAACCTTACCCTCCAGTCCATCTGCAATGTCACTGATGAAGATATTGAAGAAGACTGACCCCAGGACTGATTACTGAGGTACCCCACTTTTGACCTGCATCTCTTCTGACCATATACCATTTACCACCACCCCAAGCCAACCCAGCTTATTAATCAATCTTCTATGTGCAACAGTATTAAAATCTTTGCTGAAGTCAAGGCAGGCAACATCAACTGCACTACCTTGGTCCGCAACTCTGGTTACCCAGTCAAAGAAATCTATGAGATTAGTTTGACAGGACCTTCCTGTTGTAAACCCATGCTGTCTTGGATCTTATGCTCCTGTGGATTCCAGGTGTTGCACTATCCTTTCCTTAAGGAGTGCCTCCGTAATCTTGCACACTACTGAGGTAAGACTGACTGGTCTGTAGTTCCCTGCCTTCTCCCTGCTACCACTCTTGTGGAGTGGGATCACATAAACCCATCTCCAGTCTTCTGGGACCTCTCCTGTGCTCAGATACTCACTAAACAGTTCTGATAGTGGTTGTACTAGTT
This sequence comes from Neoceratodus forsteri, assembly GCA_016271365.2. NCBI lineage: Eukaryota > Metazoa > Chordata > Ceratodontiformes > Ceratodontidae > Neoceratodus > Neoceratodus forsteri. The sequence continues at coordinate 20,831,444 of JADMNL010000035.1, read as the reverse complement.
CTACCCATAACTCCTTTAATACTCTGAGATGTATGCCATAAGGTCCCATTGCCTTGTCCACCCTAAGCTTAGCAAGCTCTTGTAGGACCCTTTCTTTTTTGAAAGGACATGTGCACACCTCCCTTCCTCCCCTCTGTGTCCATGGTGCTGAGCTGTGGGCCCTGCCCTACCTTCTCCTCAGTAAATACTGAGCAGAAGTATCTATTTAGGATAGATGCTTTTCCTTGGTCCTCCTCCAGACACTCCCTGTTATCCCCTTTGATCTTAGCAATACTCCATCTAGACTTTCTCCTTTCACTAATGTATCTATATAAAGTCTTGTCCCCTTCCTTTACTGTTCATGCTAGTGTTTCCTCACTTTGGGCCTTTATCTGCCTTACTACCTTCCTTGCTTCCCCTAGGGAAGATTGGTATGCCTCCCTATCTTTGTCCCACTGCAGTCCCTTATATTTCCTGGAGTCCAGCCTTTTGACTCTGACTTTTTCTGCTAGTGTTTTGAGAACCAAAGTTGTTTCCTTCTTCTTTTGCTCTTGCTTTCTCCCTAGCACGATGGGATGTTGCTTCAAGTATTGCATCCTTAATGCTTGCCTTCTTTGGCTGTACACCCTCACCTGTATTTCTTCTTGCCAGAGCTAGCTTAACTCTGTTGGCCATCTTATCAAAGTCAGCTCCTCTGAAGTCCCATATTTTTGCATTGGAATTGGATGATTTAGTTCTAGTGGCCACATTGAGCTATACCATGTGATGGTCACTGGCCCCCAGGTGACCTTCTACACAGAGTTCTGTGATCCTTTCCCCGTTAGTCATTATTAGGTCTAGGATAGCCCTGTCTCTTGTGGGTTGTTGTACCAGTTGTTTGAGGCCCTCTCCTTGCAGGGAATCCATTGTGTGTGTAGTTCTGGCGGATGTGCCTGCTGGTATTGACCAATCTGTTTCTGGCATGTTGAAGTCTCTCACTATCAGAACCTCCCCTTTAGCTGTCATGTTTTGTATATCTTCTAACAGTAATGTGTCTATGTCCTCCCCCTGGTCTGGAGGCCTGTAGACAACCCCAGTTTGTGTGACTGTCCCATTTCCTGTTTCCAGGGTGACCCACAGTTCCTCTGGCTCCTTATACATATTCTGAATTTCTGTAGCTTTGATATTTTCATTGACAAAAAGGCCTACTCCCCCCCTTTTTACACCTTGGTCTCCTTTTAACAGTACATAGCCTTGTACTGAAGTCTTCCAAGTGCGGTTACTGGTGAACCATGTCTCGCTAATGGTTATTATGTCCAGTTTAGCCTCTGTCATTGTTACCTGCAGGTCTGGGATCTTGTGTCCCAGACTGTGGGTATTTGTGTAGGTGATTTTCCAGTGGCCAGATTTCGGTGCGTTAGTTGTTGGGCGAGGGCCGGCCTTTCTCGTGCACATTGGATGGGGAGTTGGATCTTTTGCCTTACTGGTGATGCAAATGACCTACAAACATGCTGTACTCCTGTTTGATCACTAGCTGTGGGGAAGGGGTGTTCTTCCCATTCCATATGTCAGATACTGCACCCTGGCTGCACTGGCTAGTTCAAATATTCTGCAAAGACATCAAACTTCTGTCCCAATGCACTGATTCCCTCCTTAGTCAGATACAGTCCATCATGTGTAAAGAACTTTTGCTCCCAAAACTGTTGCCAGTTACCTAAAAATGTGTATCCTTTTTCCTGGCACCAGCCCTTGAGCCACATATTTAGCTCCCCTGTCTCCCCTTCTCTGACCTTCCGTCTGTCTGCCCCCCTCTCCCATACTGGCAGGATGTCAGAGAAGGAGATGCCAGACAAAATGGATGAAAGTTTGTCTCCCAGCCTGGTCAGGTGTTCCTTGAACTCCACAACTGACCATCTGGAGAGGTCATTAGTCCCTATGTGTACCATGACATCGATGTTTTCTCCTGCTCCCTGCATCATTTTAGCAATGTGGTCAGTGACTTTCCATGTTGATGTACCTGGGAGACATCTGACCATTACCTCTGGCTGGAGGTAGGGATCAGCTTCCTGAATCATGGAGTCTCCTATGATCAGAAGTGTTTTGGATTTCCTTTTTGCTTTTGTTTTTTGTTTTGGTCCCTGTTTTGGGCGAGTTTTGTTGTGCTAGCTTCTGTGCTGCAGTGCTCTGCTCTGCAGTGTCCTCTGCCCCTTTGTTTGATTTTGGAGATAGAGGTAGATACCCGTTTGTGGTTTTTATATGGTTTATGGCAGTGATACATTGGAGAGCATTGAGTGATGGGCACCCGACTTACCCCTCCTAACCACCTGCCAACCTCCAAGACCAACTACCCTCTGCTGTCAAGGTGCTTCAGTTGTATGTTGGGGAAATTGCAGGCAGTTCTTATAATATATTTTCTCCTGAATATGTGATTTGAGGTGTGCAATCTCTGCCCATGCTGCCTGGAACTGAACCCTTAGATCTCCAGTGATCCAACATGTAGGACAGTGTCCTAAATCCTGCGTAACTGCCCTTTTAAAATGTGTCCCATAACGCCTGCAGTTAATAATATCCATTCCACTTGAGTTGCTGAGTTTATAACCTGGTCTGAATAATTAGAAAAAGGAAAATGAAAGCAAAAGGTTTTTTTTTTTTTTTTGCTTTTGTATAACTTGTTATAACAAGTTAAATTACTTGTGCCCCTGTAAATGAGGTCAATGTGTGGGTACCCCTCTGATCCTCCCCTTCCTGCTTTGCTACAGGAAATGTCACAACTGAGCTACTCTATAAAAGGAATGTAGCATGGGGTGGTTAGGGTTGGGGGGTGGGCCCTTCCCCTGCCGAAAAAGAACCATGAACAAAAAAACAAGAAGGTAAGAGCAGAAACAATCAATCAATAACAAATGTAGTAGCCCTGAAAGCTTAGCCTAATGATAGATAAAACTATAAACCCTTTAAGCACCACCTGTAACAATTTCACAGAAGATATACCTTGCAGAAAATACTTTGCTGCAGAGAAAAATAAAGCAGTAACAGAATATGTACCTTGCAAAAAACAATTTGAATCAGAGAAGATTACAGCAGTAAACTGTAAGCACAAAACAGTAACAAACATGTAGGCACATCCTGTAATAGTACAACATAAGATATACCCTGCAACAGCAATTTGTATCAGAGAAGATTACAGCAGTAAAATGTAAGCAAAAAACAGTATCAAATTTTGTGAGCACAAAAGAAAATAACAACACACAGTAAACCTGCCTAGCAAAAAGAAGCATTAATCTTTTTCCTTGCTCTGATAATGTTGTTCCTTGCTCTGTCCTTACAAGCAAACCTAGAAGAAAAGAACTCAGGTAAAGCTAGGTGCTTTTGCCAGAAAAACCTAGTCTTCCAGTGTGCCCATCTGTCGCTGATCCATTCAGTGTGTCTGGTTCTGTGGCCTTCTTTGTGGTTCCGCACTGCTGGAGGTTTCCTAGTTTAGGCGGTGCTGGCACCTCCTCGCCATATGGTGCCTTGGGCGTGCCTACAGTGTTGCTGCTGTGTTGCTCTGCTTTGTTTGGGGCTCAGAGGGGTTTATGCTTTGCTTTTTTGTGTCTGCCGCAATGTTTTTGTTTGTGGTGTTACTTCCATGTTGTTCTTCCCACGATGTTTCCTCCGTGATGTTCCTGGCCTGAAACATAGAGAGTATGAAAACACATATGGATAAAATACAATTCATATACATGATCAATTTACAATTACATAAAGGGACTACACGAACTGGTGTAACACAGAGTGATTTGCATACACATTAAGATAACAAATACACAAGATCCAGACAAAATTTGGCAATAACTGAAGCAAAGCCATCAAGCAGAACAGTAGTTAAGCACCAATTTAGGTTCACGTGCTAGAAGCTACAACAATATAAGACACTGTTGCAGTCATAGTCAGATGGTAGAGGGATTGGATAGCACACATCAGGTGCATGAGCAATTTGAAGAGTAGAAGTTTGAGAGGGCAATTAAGGTAGAGAAGGGAGGTGATGAGTGTCTGATTTGTGGTGGTAGCAAGTTCCAGAGTTTGGGGGAGTAGTGGGAGAAAGTGACTGGCTAGTAGAGGTGAGTCTGTGGGGTATTGCCAGGGTCCTGGTGTCAGTAGATCCAAGAGGGTGTTTAGGAGTTGAAGAGATGGACAGAATAGAAGAGAGGTAAGAGGGGAGAGAGTTGAATCAAAATTCAGAGGTGAACTTTTGCAATGTGGGAGAGGTGACGGTCACCTAGTGAAGGGAACATGAGGGAGTGGTATAGCTTGCAGTGGTGAGTGCAAGGTGAAGTGTCAAATGCAAAGCAACGAAGGAGTTGAAGAGATAGTCCAATCTGGTTAAGGTAGGGTTTGGTGTGACACTATAAAGTACATCACAGTAGTCTAAGATCAGGAGAATCATTTCCTGGAAAAGTTCACGCCTAGCCGGTAGAGATAGACAGTTCTGGTTCCTGAAAAGTGCGCCAAACTTGGGGTACAGTTTTTTCAGAATAGCATCCACATGTCCAGAAAAGTTGAGGTGTTGGTCTAGCCAGACTCCCTGGTATCTGAATGAGGAGGTGTTATCCAGGGAAGTTCTGTCAAGGGTGTGGAAGGAAGGAAGGTAGGGCGGTGAGCCTAGAGAGTCTCTACCTTGTGCTAAAGGTCATGGAGACTGTCTTTTTGTCATTTAGGGAAAGCTGACGTGTGGTAAGTCACTGTTGGAGCTTGTCAAAGTCCATTTGGAGTCTTGTTTCAACAATAGTTGCAGTAGTCTTGGACCCTGAAAACCTCTTTCATTAAAAGATTTCTTCTGCTTTGGTAAAATGATGTCTGGGTTATGCACTGAAATCATGAGTTGAAACAAGTTGGGTTTTTCTGAGGTTTCTATCTTTTGTCATATATTTCTCATGCACAGTTTTATATTGTATAGATTATTTTGCACAGTTTAGATATTAAGCATTTTCTTTAATTGCATTGTACCAGATCTGAGTGTTGCTTTATCTGTTTCTTTTGTGTTGAGATTTTCTTTTAGCTATAAATGTCCTATCTCTTACAGCACATACTATGGGATGTTTACTGTAACTTTCAAGAGGACAGACAACAGAGAGGGGCAGAAGGGACTTACAGTTTAACATCTTAACCAAGGATAGTACCTCAACTGTGCTGCACTATGGTGCCAGAACTGGCTATTAACCCAAATTACTGTTGTGGGACTAGAACTCATGACATTCTGATCATCAACCACCAGAGGAAGGCAAGCGCATTAATGTAGCATTTGAAAATTCCTAGAAACTTACATTTTTAATCAGGAATTTTAGCAACTGTTTAACCTGTTGTCTTCATAATTATTTTCAATCTTCCAATATTATCTGGTTTTCTGTTTTTCTTTTGTTTGATTGCTTTTAATTTTAATTTAAAGTGATTTTTTTTACTTTGGCAAACATTTGAAAACAAATAATTAGATAGAATTTAGCATATATGAAATACATTTTCTGCATTATTTTCCTTTAAGTCTTCATTGCTAGGCTCATTTACCTGGAACTGGATTATGTTCCTCTATATGTTATCTACTTCTGCTGTTAATCCTTTGCTGAAGTCACAGTCCTCTGTTGTCACATCATAATCAATTCTACCACCACATGTAGTAATATCACAGACAGGATTGTAACTTCAGCAAAGGATTAGGCAGATGAAGAAGCCCAGCTTCAGTAGAGTAAGGACCCTGTTTCCACACAAATTAACCTGACAGTGAAAAAGAAGAGAAAAAGAAATGTAGACAATATCTACAACATGTTCTAAATGTGCATACATATCACTTGACTCAGAATATACAGACTCACTTTAATGTTTCACTGAGATGTATTTTATCTGGCATATTTGTTTTGTTAATATGTGGAACTGTACTGTAAAAATGCTATATATACAATTAATCTCTTATAAAGGGCAATCAGCCTTGATATCCTGGGAAAATATATAAATGAGTTCAGGTGGTAGAAAGGAGTGCTGATAGACCCTTGTGAAACAGAAATGTATTTTCAGCTGCTGCATAAAATTAGCACACAGAACCAAGCAATGTGTGCATTTCAGTGAAAGGAGCATATTAGTACCTGTCATCTGCTTTTGTTATTGTATTTTGAAACTCAGATACAGTAAAACGCTATTAGGGCTTAACAACATGCTGTATAATACCATTCTAGCGTTGGTGGACAAGCACTAGCTTAATAACTCAGGCCCTTAACAGTTCAGCACACTGTAGCTGATTATTAAAGCTAGCCATCACAGCTGAGCTGTCTCTATTGCAAGCACAACTAAGAGTTGGCAGCAACCTGACATATAGAAACAAGCATTTGTCAATGCTGAATGTTGTTTGCTTATATGTGCTGTTTGGGTATTTGGAAGTGAAAGTACCATGCCTAAGAACTGTCATGTGCTCCCCCCCCCAAGACATCCACTGTGTCTTTCTGTTCAGTATTCACAGAAGAGGGGGAGGGTCCAGGGCCACTGCAGTACAGCAGTTGCAAAGGCGTGAAGAGGTGGACAATAGTCCATTCACAGGCAGACGAATCCTGCAGAAGGTGAGTAAATTGAAGGTGGACAAAGTGATGGGACCAGATGGCATACACCCAAGGATATTAAAAGAACTGTGAAGGGAAATAGGAGTACCTCTGGCAGCCATGTTGACTGAGTCATTCAACATAGGGGTGGTACCAGAGAAATGGAGGAAGGCACATGTGGTCCCACTATACACATCTAGCAGTAGGGAGAAGGCAGGGAACTATAGGCCGGTCAGTCTCACTTCAATAGTGGGGAAGATCATGGAGACATTGGTTAAAGAAAGGATAGTGGGGCATCTAGAAGCCATCGCAGGCCAGGGCCATAGGCAACATGGATTCACAGTGGGGAGGTCATGTCAGACAGATCTGGTTGATCTGTTTGACTGGGTGACAAAGGAAGTAAATCAGAGTGGGGCAGTGGACAATGCCTACCTTGATGTAAGCAAAGCCTTTGACACTGTCCCACATAGGAGGCTGATAAACTAGCTGAGTAGGCTGGGCATGGAGGAAAGGGTGGTAAACTGGGTTAGAAACTGGGTAACAGACAGGATGCAGAGAGTGGTGGTAAATGGGGCATAGTCTGGGGAGAGGGGGTGACCAGTGGGGTGCTGTAGGGAGTGGTCCTGGGGCCAGTCCTGTTCAATGTCTTCATTAGTGACATTGCAGAGGGGCTAAAGGGAAAGGTCTGCCTGTTTGCAGATGACACCAAGATGTGTAACACAGTGGATACCCCAGAGGGGGTGAACAAATTGAGGAGGGATCTGGGGAAGCTTGAGAAATGGTCTAAGACTGGCAACTGAGGTTTAATTCAAAAAAGTGCAAAATTATGCACCTGGAACACAGAAACACTGGGGAAGGGTACAGGATGTTGGGGGGGGGGGGGAGTTGCTGACAGTCACAAAGAAGGAAAGGGACCTGGGGAGTTCTTATTTCAGATGACCTGAAAATGTCAAAGTGGTAAGGCAGCTGGGAGGGCCAGTGACATGCTGGGGTGCATAGGCAGGGGTATCACCAGCATAAGGAGGGAGGCAGTGATGCCATTATATAAAACCATGGTCAGGCTTCACATGGAGTACTGTGTGCAGTTCTGGAGGTCACACCTTCGTAAGGATATTAACAGGCTGGAGATGGTCCCGAGAAGGGTGAATGTGATGTTACAGAGCTTGCAACACAAGACTTATGAGGAGAAATTAAGGGACCTCAATATGTACTCAATGGAAGAGAGGAGGGAAAGAGGGGATATGATAGAAACATTCAAGTATATCAAGGGTATAAATATAACTACAGAGAAGCAGTAGACAGCTGCTATAGGCATATGTGCCAGCTTCTGTGTGATATTCTTTTGTTCTTATAAATCTGTAATCTCCACTATTTAAGTAACCACATGACCACACTGCCTTCTTTAGGCAATTTTATGCTGGTTGATGCCTGGTGTAAGATGGCAGACAGAGGGCTCACCAGACTGTGTTGCCATTTGAAAAACTTCATAGAGTGTTCTTTTACTGGAAAGCATTTTGGAAAGCTGGTGAAGGTCTCACAACTTTTATTATGATTTTATTTCCTTATGTCTGTCTTCTTTGGTCCACCCATCCCCACACCCTAACAGTCATCAGTGGCCGCAGCTGCAGCCTTCCTCTTGGCAAGATGGTAGGTGAGAAACATAAAAACATAGAATTTGATGGCAGATAAGGACTGCTTTGCCCACCTAGTCTGCCCATTTCCCTACCTGCTGGATAAGCTGCAGATTCTAGTTAATCAACAGCTTACATCCTCCTACCCCCCCAGTAGAATTGCCTTATGTCTGTCCATAAGCAGATGCCTTCACAGTCTCTGAAGTCTGATGTCTTTCAGTGCCGCTTATTGGTCATCTTCCAACATAGGCGAGGCCTTGCCAGCCCAAAACTAACTGAGGACAAGCAGGTTTCAAAGTGGGGAAGAAATGGAGTGAGCAAGAATCAAGTACTCATTCAGATGCGGCATCAATTTTATGATCAGCATACTGGTGTGGACACTACAAATAGAACCCCAGCTCTTTAAGCAGCCTTATGAAGAGTAAAGGCTTCTTGAAGCACTGGGGTTCTGTTTATTGTACTGTAAGTGGGCTGTATCTAATTCGGTGATTTACTGTAACTTACATCTGGAGGTATGGTAGGCCCAACTTTAAATAAACACTGCACCTGAATTAACACATGGTGCCATAGAAACATAGAATTTGTCAGCAGAAAAGGACCGCTCAGCCCACCCAGTCTGCCCAAGTGTTCTCTACCTACTTGTAACTCCTGCCTGTATATGTTACTGCATGTCTTACTCTGCTTGCGTCCATCAGGACCTCCTTGTGAATGAGCTTGCTTAATGGATTTTTCCTGCAATGAACTTGAACCTACTCCACTTCCATAGCTCTATTGATCTCCGTTGACCCCCTCCTTCCCCTTTTTCTAATATACCCCTATATTTATCCCATGCATGCTTCATGCCCCCTACCATTTTAGCTTCCACCACTTCTCCTGGCAGTCTGTTCAAGGTGTCTAACACCCTTTCAGTAAACAAATATTTCTTCATATCTATCCCGAATGCCCCTCCCCAGCTTCATTGTATTTCCCTTGGTTTGGGTGCTCATCCTCATTTGAAGGAAACTCCCCAATTGTGCCCTCTTTACCCCGTGAGGTACTTTGTAGGTCTTGATCATGTATCTCTCACCCTCCTCTCTTCCAGAGTGTACATATTAAGATTCTTCAGCCTTTCCTTGTAGGGATTCCTGTGAAAATTCTGAACCATTTTAGTTGCCCTCCTCTGGAAAACCTCCACCTTATGTCCTTTCTGAAATGTGAACTCTAAAACTGGACACAGTACTCCAGCTGGGGGTATAGCAGGGAGTGATACAATGGCAGCACAACATCCCTCTTCCTCCTGCTGGAGATGCCACTCCTTATGCACCCCAGCATCCAATTTACCCTTCCCATAGCCTTGTCACACTGTACTGCCATCTTGAGGTCCTCTGATATAATAATCTCAAGGACCCTTTCATGTCTAGTGAGTATCCGTACCTCTGCCCATCCTATACCCAGCATCAGGGTTCCTATGTCCTAGGTACATGATTTTACACTTGTTGGCATTGAATTCCAAGTAAGTAAGAAAATGGAATTGATTTGAATGAATTGTAGGCTTTTAAGCAGCTTTTCGGGGAGTGTGTGTGTGTGTGTGTGTGGGGGGGGGGGCTAAGCTACTATAACTATTTGCTTTTGATTTGGTATAATGTGCGAACAGAATAACCCTGCTCATCACTCCGTGTGCTGTATTGGAGATAAAGAGCCCAAATAGCATTGAGCCAAGCACTGAGCCCTGCGGCATCCCGCTTGTCACTGCTCTGGGTGCCAAGAGCTACCCCACCACCACCACCACCCTCTGCATCCTCCCCTATAACCAGTTCTCTATCCATTTAGTCAGACCACCTTCCACCTGTACCCCTCCTTCTCCTCACTCTTCCCCTCCTTAGCTTGTGTCCCTCCTCCCGGTAGTCCGCGCCCTTTCTCCTCCTTATTCTTACTGGGTGGTGGTGCCTTCTGTATTACACTCAGACCACTCTGCCTGTCCCCTTCCAGGGTTACTACACCTCCACCTTTACCTGTATCTATGGCAGTGACCTCATCAGGCTCCCCTGTCCGGACCTTTCTACCAACCTGTCTTTTGGTCACCCCCCCCATTTGTTTAAATCCACCTTAGTAGAGATATACTCATCTAATCCTGCCTTTTTTTTTTTTAAATATTTTCTCACTGGGCTATGGTCGGCTTGGTCATCCTAACAGACCCTTGTAGCCCTGTCCCTGACATCAGGCCAAACTGCTTACCTCCATGGATTACCCCCATGGTGGGGTGGTGAGGAGCTTCCCAGGTCAACCCACTGGAGCAGGATCCGGTTGAGAAGGCACAATTCAGAGCAGGCAGGGGGGGTTGGAAGCTCATGCTGCCTGACCATAGCCCATTTTCCACTTTTCTCCCTTTTGCAGAGTGCGGGCGTGCAATGATGCTTAGGCACAGCATCCCAACGTCCACCACACTCCGCCACCCTTTACTACACCGCTGCAGTAGTGCTCACGGTCATCACCAAGGGCCGCTACAGAGCAGTGGGTCCCTGGATCCTGCCCCAGGATAGGAGAGCAGTCCTCAGGGTGCTCAATCCTATCCCTCCCTTGCCAACCCCTGGTGGCCCAGGCTTGCGTCCGAATCCGGTCTCCAGCGTGGGGCAAGGTGTGGCATCCAGGGCCTCAACCCTCAGCTCCAGTGGCCTGGCAGCAATGCTGCCTTTAATACTCCCCTCCACTTCCTGCTCCAGTGTCCCCTGTCCCCCACATACAAGTCACTATTCCCCCAGACCCTACCCCAGTTAGTCACTAACCCATAATGTTTTGTGTGACACCAATCCCTGAGCCACTTGAACTCTTCATGCCTACCCTTCCTTGCAATGCTTGCACATGGTAACAGCAATACCTCCAAGAATGCCACTGACTTACCCAGCCCCTTCCACTGCCTGCCCAAGTACTCAAACCTCGCCCTCACTACTTCTACAGTGTCCTCCACCAAGTCGCTTGTACCCACATGCAACAGTAAATGAGGTTTCTTCCTGCCCCTCGCTGCATGCTTGAGCAGTGCCTACCCTGCCCCTCTTGCAGTCAACCTTGGGACAACTTCAACCCAAATATGGCTGTACCTTTCCCCCTTTCTGCCCCATCTGACCCTTTTCAACATAGAATCCCCCAGGACGTGTACCCCCAACCCCTTACCCCCTATCCCTTCTAATGCCCTTCCACCACCCCAGTATCTCGCTCTTCCCTGTCCCTTACCCCCGCCAACTGCACCTCTCTGTGACTCCTGTATCTGTATCCCCTACTTCTGCCTCACCCCTTTTCTCTGCCTTATTCTTCCCATCCCCTTTGAACCCCTTCCCAGCCTGACAACTTCCTACTGGGCTTCCCATGTCGACCTCCCCATCCCTCCTCTCCTGCTGATTTCCACCCCCCCTCTCCTATCCCCACTGTTGTCAATTTAGAGCCCCCATTCCCTTCTACCCTGATAGTGATGCCCCTCCCATCCTTCCACCTTCCTGTTGCCTTCTCTTCTTCAGTCACCACCCCCTCCTTCCATACTAGCCCCTTCTACCCTTTTGTCCTCGCTATCTTCCCCTACCTGTTGCCATCCCTCTCATACACCGCTTGTCCTCCCCCTTCAGTATGTTCCTGCTCCCCCTCTCTGTCCCATAGCAGAGGTTCAAATCTATTCACAGTCGATACCTGTCCTACATCTCTTCCTCCTATCGGTTCCCCCTCCTACTTGTTCCCCTCCGTGGCACCCCGGTCCTTCCCTACCCGCAGCCATCTGCTCTCTCCCCTGGTACTCTTCGTGGTCTCTTACTCCCTGATCAGGAGACCCACACCCTCACCTCAGGCACCCCTCCTCTTCTTCTCTCTTTTCTGCTACTGCCTCTGATATTGGGGTCACTTTCAGTCCCTAGTTATTCTTCCTACATCCCCCTTTGCCAACCCTAATCCCCCCCAAGGATGCATACTATACTGATCTGTCCTGCCACTTGCACTCCTCCCTAACCTCCACAGTTCCTCCCTCAAACTAGCCAGTCATCTACAGACCATACACCCCCCCAATCCTCCAAGCCGCAGATCAGGATCATGGCAGACCCACACCCTGTACACCCCTCCACCCTTCCAAAGTTGCCTGCCCTATTGACATATGGCACCTGCCCCATTTTGGCCCCCATCTTATGTTACGGGCTCTTACTCCCAGGTTCTGTACCCTACTACAACTGTTAGGTCCCTATTTACTCAAATTCCTCCCCTGCACACTAGTCCCCCTAGTGACCCCTTGCTGACTGGGGAAATTCAGTCTCAAATCTCATCCGTTTGATACTGTATTACTGTAGCAATCCTAAAGCCTCCTTGTCTGTTTTCAATCCCTCAGCTACCATACTTTTTGTTCTCGGCTCTCATAAAGTTTCACTTAGCCCAGTTAGAAATCCTATTACACTCCAAGTATTACTCAGCTCAGTTAGAGAAATAAACAGAACAAATAAATATGTGTTATTACAGCAATCATAACAGTATAACTCAGTACATAGCTCAGTTAGAGAGAGAAACAGAACAACTGAATCTGCAATCCTAAAGTATCCAATCATTGCTTTGTCTCCACTCCAGAGACCCTGCTGCAATATAGGACCACAGAGGACCCTGGGTGTGAGGGTGGCAACAGTAAAGTCCCAGCAAAGCTCCATAGAGCTCGCTCACTTCCCTTCTCTCGCTCATTCTATTTCTCCCGATGCTGCAGGCTGCCCTTTTGTACTGGGCTCCTGCTTGCTTAGGTGCCTTTTTCTGCCCCCAAAGCAATCCGCAGCAGTTCTGACACAGCTCTATTGAGCTCACTCACTTCCCCTCTCCCACTCACTCATTCTGTTTCTCCCGATGCTGCAGGCTGCCCTTTTGTACTGGGTCCTGCCTGCATTGGTGCCTTTTTCTGCCCACAAAGAAATCTGCAGCAGTCCCAACAGAGCTCCATTGAGCTCACTCACTCCCTCCCCCTCTCTCACTCACTCATTCTGTTTCTCCCGATGCTGCAGGCTGCCCTTTTTTACTGGGCTTCTGCCTGCATTAGTACCTTTTTCTGCCCACAAAGAAATCTGCAGCAGTCCCGACACAGCTCCGTTGAGCTCGCTCATTCCCCCTCTCTCACTCACTCATTCTGTTTTTCCCACCGCTGCAGGCTGCCCTTTTGTACTGGGCCCCTGCCTGCATTGACGTCTTTTTCTGCCCACAAAGAAATCCACAGCAGTCCCGACAGAGCTCTGTTGAGCTCACTCACCCTCCCTCACTCGCTCATTCTGTTTCTCCTGGCACTGCAGGCTGCCCTTTGTACTGGGCTCCTACCTGCATTGGCACCTTTTTCTGCCCACAAAGAAACCGGAGCAGTCCCAACAGAGCTCAGTTGAGCTCAGTCACCCCTCTCACTCGCCGATCTTAATCTGTCCCAAACACTGATTTCCAACCGACTGTCTATTCTGTGCCAGAAGTGAAAAAACATATTTTGGCCAGGATGTGAAAAATGGCAGCTGTACTGTTCATAAGGAGGTGTGAAAAAATGCCAGTGTTGAAAATCTGACGTGACAATATTACAAATCTGCAAAGTCACAAGGGTGTATGGAAACTGCACAATGCACACTTATAACACAGTCATTTTATGGAGTATCACCACCAAATTTTCAACACAGGCATTTTAGGACCTCTACTCATGAACAGTGTCACTGTAATTTTCTTAATGTGTCCCGAACACTGATTTCCCACAGTGACCGCGTTATTCTGTGCCGTAAGTGCGAAAACACATTTTGGCCAGGATGTGAAAAATGACAGCTGTACTGTTAATAAGGAGGTGCAGAAAAATGCCAATGTTGAAAATCTGGAGTGAAAATATTGCAAATTCGTGAAGTACGTGCGTAGTAGCTGCTCAACGCACGCTTTTAAAACAGCCATTTTTGGGATTTTTTCCACCAAATTTGCAACATAGGCTTCTTGAGAGCCAACCTCATGAACACTGGCACTATAGTTTCATTAATCAGTCCTGAAAGGTGATTCCGCACAGTGACTGAGAAATCACTTTTCCGGACTGAATAATGCAATGACAGTGGCTGAATTCATGAGGAGGTGTCCCAATAACCCCATCTTAAAAGTTTGGTGCCAAAATTCCCTAAAATGCCTGAGATATGCACCAAAGTTGAAAAAAACCCTATTTATACCATTATACATCTTACCGGCATTTCCTCAGTTCGTGGTCGACTTTGAAAAGTACAGATGTGTTCCCAGTCCACCGAAGATCGCCGTGCCAGGCTCCAGAGGTAAGTATGGGGTGAGGGGGTGTGGGGAGCAGGGCAAGCAGAGGGTGGGCGTAGGTTGGGAAGAGGGCAGGGAGACCGTGAGGGACCATTTTCTTTTTTCACAGGTTTAAAAACAAAACACTGCGCAGGACAGTTTTTCTTTTTCAGAGGCATTTGGCACACTGGGGTAGGCTCCCAGCATGCCACCTGAGTGTTTGGGGGGAATCTGTAGCCAATGGGGGATTGGGCACCCCCGTCAGCACAGAACTAAAGGGTGGAACTTATGCCGAAAGGGAGTGGGCTCCCCCATTGGCAAGGGGAAAGGGGACTGAAGCCAACGTGGATTGGGTGCCCCATCGGCAAGCCCTGCAATGAGGGGTCACTCCCTCATTGCAGCGGATGCCGCTGCAATGAGGAGGCAGCCCCTGATTGCAGTGGCTAAAACTTCTCTAGGTTGTGGCACACTGGCTGAACTAGTGTCAGCCACAGTGTGCCACCCATTGGGGAACGTGAGCAAGCCTCCAAAGGCATTGGGGCATTGGCACAACAGTGTCAGCACTTCCATACTGCTTCTTGCAGTGTTGTCAGTAACATGTTTCTTGTGCATGCGCGCAAATCAACATAATAAATGGGAGTGTTTCAGGTTTAATATCTCAATTCCGATTGGTTGTTGGTTAAAAAAAATATTGGGTGTCAGAATAACTGCACAAGGCTTGCATGAATGAACAGCAAAACTTTCAAGAACATGTTAATCATCTGTAAATCTGTGCTTCTTATTTTTTTAAGATTGTAGTATCAGGAAGTCTGCATGGCCTTCTGTGAGGAGCTTTATGGGTAGTCACCAGAGAGGCCTGTTAAGGGAAATCAATATAGGGCTAGCATTGCAACCTGGAGGGAACTCAATACAAGCAGTCAGCCCTTGACTGGATAATTTAGAGCAGCTACAAGTTGAGGCAGCTGACTGAAAAGTACAAGGGAAAGACCTACAAACTGCTGTGGAGCAGAATCCAGAACTAATGTGAGTTCTAAAACAAGAAGGGGTCAGGGGAGAGAGAGAGGGGTAAAGGGGGGGGAAGGTGAGGAAGAGGAGGGAGATAGATGTGAAGAGAGGTAGAGAGGTGGCAAACAAAAGGGGAAGAGAGGAGAAGAAAGAGGAAATAGAGGGAGTGAGAGAGAGAGAGATGGAGAAAAGAGATATATATGGATTTCCTTCTTACTTCTGAGTGTGACTATATAGAGAATAACTGACTTATGGGGACTTCTGTTTGGGCCTTTTGAAACAGCTACCAAAAATGAGTACACTGAGAGAAAAACAAGGTTGATAGGACTTCTGTTTGGGGTTTGATGAGAACCCCCCCAAGAAGAATGAGTGAAAATGCTGCCTAATTTGTTCTCTTTTTATGTAAATAAAAGCCACTTTGAAGCTGTTGCCTGGTCCATCACTGACGGTTTCCTGAAAAATCTGCCTAGTTGTACTACCCAGCCACACTTGGCTGATCTATGCAGTGGGATAGAACTACCCCTAGCAAATAGGGGTAAGATGAAGGCAATCAACTTGGCTAGATAAACAAGCAGAACTACAGAGCTTCAAATACCGTATGTTATTCATTATAATTTTATCACAGTCAATAACATGTAGGATAATTAAGCTTGCAAATTAAAGGGCAAGCCAGGTTGTCACAGGCCTCTCCCAGAAATCAAGGTAGGAAGCCAAGGGTTGTGGGTGGGGAGGGGGAGAAGCCAGTGACATCACAAGGCAAGGTCAGGAATAGGGGCGAGCATCATATGACAAGGAGCCCAAGGGCCTGGGGATTGACCGCGGAAGGGGCTATCGGGGTCCTGATGGGCTATTTAAGGGCAGCTCACAGGCAGCTAGCCCTCTTTTGCTGGGATTTTTTACAGTTTCAGCACATTCATTGGGGAACAAGGTAAGGCACAATCTGTTTAGATAGGCCACTACAGGCCATGTGGTGGTAGCATGGCTAGACCCAGTGGGAACTGTGTGGTTTTCAAAAGAGCCAGCCATGCAGATACAAAATTGTTTTTAAGAAGTATGTTAGCAACTGCTGTGGTTTTGTTGCTTTAAGGAATTGTTTTTCAGTATTTGTTTGAGAAAGAATGTAGCAACTGCTATGGTTTTGTTGCTTAAGCCAGTCAGAGGCTAGAGCATGGCCTGGCTACAGGCTGTACAGGCCAGTTTTAATATAGAATGGAATTTTTGTGGTTTAAGGTATTTATTTCTAAGATTTGTTTTAAAAAAAAAGATACACTGGAAGATTAGCCGCTGCTTGCTAGCTGTTGTAAAAAAAAAAAAAAAAAGGCGATTTAAGAATGTATTTATTTATTTTTTCTTTGTTTTACCAGGAGTAACACACTCAGATAAAAGCTTGTTTGCAGGTGTGACCTGAGAGCGCAGGAAAGGTAAGTGACTTGCTCAGGGTTACACAGTATGCAAGTGGGGGCTGTGGGATTCAAACCCAGGTCTCCAGATTTGCAGCTCAGATCCTTAACCCACTGTGCTATACTGCCTCCCAATAACCCTTATGGTTTTCTGATTAAAATGTTAAAGCAGGCATTGCAGATAGACAAATTACAGGATGGTTGGGAGAGAGGTTTTTGCCTTGGCCTGCTGGCCGCATAGCCAACCGCATGGAATTTAGGGCCTAGTACTCTGGTTCAGGCAGCCAGCAGAGTCCATTTGTAAGGGAGTTTTTGCTAGAGCAAGGGAGAGCCAGTTTTTAATACAGAATGAACTTTTCATGGTTTAAGGTATTTATTTCAAAGATTTGTAAAAAAGAAAAGATATGCTGGAAGATTGGCCACTGCTTGCTAGCTGTGGTCATAAAAAAAAAAAAGTGATCTAAGAATTTATGTTTTGCTGATTAATAGGTTAAAGCAGGCATTGGAGACAGACAAATTACAAGCAGGTTTGCTGAGAGGTTTTGTCTTGCTTGGTGGAGACGAGAAAGTAAATTATTTAAAGGATTAATAAAGATAAATAAGAGAATAAAGGCTTTGGGGCCTGCTGACCACATGGCACGCCAGGCCCAGTAAAGTATTTATGGCATTTGACTGGTTTTAAGAATTGGGTTTAACAAGAATAATGTTTATTTTCAGCATTTTAAAAGATTCACAGTAACAGGCATTTAAAAATAAAAGATAACATTTGCGGGTACTTAGGATGAGCTGCTAGGAGCTGGGGAAGCAAATCCAAGCTTGTAGTGACTTATTAGTTGGTTATTGCTGGTTGAAAAATGGAGCGTTCCTTTTTCCCAGAGTTTGGGAAGGGGTTCTTGGTATGCTGGATGCTAGTGTTTTAAATGGAATGACATTTTAGTAGCATTTACACTTTAGAAAGGAGCTCATGCTAGGCATTTGCTTGGTGTTTTGCATGGAAGCTGAGCAGTGGGATTGTTTGTAGAGGTTGATACTGTTTTAGGATGGGACTTTAGTGTGGTGATGCTAGTGTGGGGACAGTCAGTGAAGCATGTCTCACCCGGTTTATGTTTTGAATGCAGCTTCAGGATTTAGTTTGGAATTTGTAGCGGCTCCCTCTTATTATTTCTCTACCTGCCTGTGGTTCCACCGGAAGATAGACAGGTGGGGTGATGGGGCCATGGGCCTCTCTCATGCCTGTCAGGAGCTTTAGTACCAGTTTTAATCGGACCAGTGCAAGGGTAGATGTCCTGATGCCTAGGGGGGATTTCAGGTCAAATCTGTGTCACATGCAGGTAGTTTGTGAGCTCTGGTCCCCCTGGGCTGTGGGTTTTAGGCACCAGTCACATGGAAAGGCCCTGGGCTGGTGGCCTAAGCTCTGTGAGTCATGGGGTAAGCTTTGGTGGGGCTGATCATCGGTTGCAGACAACCCCCAGCATGGGGCAAACCCAGCTACAGCTGGAGGCATAGCACCGGGGTGAGTAGTGGACTACCCCCAGCGTGAGGTAAGCCTCTCTGTGGCCAGAGGCATAATGATGCGGTGAGCCAGCAGAGAGAGGACTGATAGGACTGTGGTATGACATGTTCTCTTATTTCCGCTCATAGTAATTTTACAGAGATGGCACCCAAGAAAAAACAGATGACCAGCAAGAGGATGATGGAGGAGGCCACTAAACTGATGGGACAGATGTCAGAGCTCATTGTGGTGGCAAAAAAGGAGGAGGAGGAGAAGGCACAGCAGAAATGGAAGGAGCAGGATGAATGGGTGGTGAAAGGGCAAGCAGTCAAGAAGCCCCGAGGAGTGAGGGCCAACCCTGAGTCAGCAGCGGTTCCACGGCCAGAGCTGGAGCCAGATAACAGAAGCCTGGATGGGGGTATGGACATGGTGGATATCACCAAAGATGGTAACCTCAAGGAGTACTTGGAGGAGCTGCTTGGGGACATGGGGGAGACAGGGATAGACAAAATGGAAAAAACGCTCCAGGACATACAAGGAAAGAAGGGGGGTTGGGGGACGGGGGCACAAGCCAGGAACCAGAAATTCGACGGACCCCAGGACTCACGTTGGGTGACCACATGTCAGCCTCACTGAAGGAGCGAATATGGAAAGGGGAGTTCGTGGACATATTTTGATTAGTAGATGAGGATACCACCAAGAAATATAAGCAGAAGGAGTCAGTGGGAAAGTCTGAGATGGCCGTGGCACTCGCAGTGGTGGGCCACAAGGCAGAGGAGGCAAAATGGAAAGGGAAAACCTTTGATAATTGGCAAGCGTGGTTCACAGTATATAGCGCCATAGTCCTGAAAAGGGGTTGGAACTGGCCATCCCACTACTGACCTACACAGCAACCATCAGGGATGCATACAAAGCCAAGTTGGGTTTTGAATGGCTCAAATACAATGAGGCCTTCCGGAGGCACATGGCAGCAAGGGGAGACTTGAGATGGGACAGTACTCATTCTGAGTTGTGGGTAAAGACCATGTCCATGTCAGGTCAGGGGACTCCAACCGGGGGGGGGCAACGGGAGGTGGACCACGCCGGCCACAGGTGATAAAACCTGTTGGGGATTCAACAAGGCATCCTGCAACTGGGCACACTGTAAATTCATGCATGTTTGCTCCAGATGTGGGGGAGAGTGCACCCATTGACAACCTGCAGGCAAAGGGGGGAGAGGGAAAGAGAGGGGAGTGGCCATCAACAGGACCTCCCCTTTCAAAGGAGCGGGGAAGATGCTCCAACAGAGGTAGGGGCATAACAGGGAGGCCTGCGACCTCATGGTTATTAGATAGGAGCAGAACGGGAGGTGGGGTTTCTGCTGGCCCACACCCCCCATAGAGGAGGTGGTGGAGGTGTGGACCCGGGAGTACCCGGACAGGGAGGCAGGTGAGAGCCTCCAAGTGGGTTTTAGTGAAGGTTTTCTGCTGGGTTTCCATGGGCTGTGAAGAGGGATGAGGGCCAAGAACCTAGAGTTGGTGAGAGGAAAGGAAGGGGTGGTCAGAGAAAAGATAAGGAAATAGATAAGAGCGGGGGGTTGCGGGGCTGTTGGCGGTGCCATCATGCCCCGAATTCCAGATATCCCCCTTGGGGGTGGTCCCCAAGAAGCAGGCAGGTGAATACAGGCTGATTCGCCATTTGTCATACTCAGAAGGGCAATTGGTGAATGACAGCATTCCACACCGCCTGTGAACTGTATCCTACGCCTCATTAGATCAAGAGGTAGAGCTTGTCAGGGCAATAAAGGGGGCCTGGTTGGCAAAAACGGACACAGAGTCTGCTTTTCAGCTGCTGCCAGTCAGCCCAGCTGACTGGGACCTGCTGGGGTTCCAGTTTGAAGGGGACATATATGTTTACAAGGCCATGCCCATGGGCTGCTCAGTGGCCTGTTCAACGTTGGGTCCAGTGGGTGTTCTGGGAGAAATATGGCCATAAGAGGGTAGTGCACTACCTGGATGATTTTCTGATCATTGGGAGAAGCCACGCAGAGATGCAGGACAAGTTGGGGGACTTCACAGCGATGCACGAGTGGATTGGTATCCTGCTGGCACAAGGGAAGACTGAGGGCCAGGCATGTAAGCTGGAGTTGCTGGGGATCAAGGTGGACATGGAGCAAGGTTGTTTCTGGCTAACGGGGGACAAAGTGGCCAGGCTATGGGTGCTACTGGCACAAGTAATAGGGAGGCGGAGTGTGCGGGTGGTACAAGTGCAGCAGCTGCAGGAGCACCTTAATTTTACATGCAAGGCGATCAGCCCGGGGAAGACATTTATGAGAAAGCTAGGGAGGGTGACTGTGAAGGCAAAGAAACCACACCACTAGGTGGACATCTCAAAGGTATTATGAGAGGACCTCAAGGTTTGGGAGGAATTCCTTAACCAGTGTAACGGGGTAACACTCTGGCAGACAGAATGGGAGCACAACACGGACCTAGGCCTATACACCGATGCCTCAGGGGTGCTTGGGATGGGAGCATATTTAAAAAATTTTTTTTTTTTTTAATTTAGTTGTTTAACCAGGTATAGCACATTAAGCTGAAAGCTTTTTTACAGGAGTGACCTATTTTAAGGGAGAATGGATGGCAGAGGCCTGGCCAAGCCAATGGGGGGCAGAAGACCTGTTGCGAGACATCATGCTTTTGGAAATATTCCCGATTTGGGCGGCCATGGAGATGTGGGGAGAGCAGATGAGGGTAAAACACATCACGTTGTAGAGCGACAATAAAGGGGTGGTGGAGGTCATCAACTGGCAGGGCAGAAACATGGAGACAGTGGGCCGAGCAATGATGAGGTTGGTACTGTTGTGGCTGAAGCTGAATTTTTCGTTCAAAGCACAGCATATTCCAGGGATGAAAAACGAATTGGCTGACAATCTTTCCTGCTTACGGCTCAACAGGTTCCAGAGTCTGGTGCCACAGGCAGCAATACACAGAACCAGAGTCCCAGACCAGATGTGGGGGATTGGAGGTCCACTGCAAGAGTGCTGTACTGGGGCTCCTAGGCAACCAGGACTCTGAGGCCATACGAAGGGGGTTGGACCAGTTTCCAGGAGTTTAGAGCTAGACAGGTGTGGGACAGGACAAAATCTGTCCAGGACAAGCAGGTAGAGAGGTTTGTGGTAGAAAAATGGGAGTTAGATATAGCGCACACCTCGACAGTGGTTCAGTTAGCAGGAGTGAGCTAGGCATGCCTGAACAGCGGGTGGCCAGATGGCATGGTGGGCAGGATGGTCAAGAGGATGCTCGACGGATGGTGGAGGGGAGAGGGGAGCAGGAAGGACGAATCCAAAAATAGCATGTTCAAATCTTTTATGTTACTTCACACACTGGAATTCACATTTCTTCTAAGGGGTGCTGCTAGGTTGTGGCAAACAACATACAATCCAAAGATACTAGCCCCCCCCCACAGCATAGCATATTTAAACTTTCCTCTGCCAAAATTGGCTATATTTACTTCAAGCTCCATGTGAGGAGAGGATCCTCTTAGTTTCAGACTGGAATCCCAATTTGAGTACGCTAAATCACCAACGTCAAGGTGAGACCCTTCAATTTAGTCCCTAACTTTCCAGTGCCTCAGTGGCTACTAATTGACTCCTTTTATACTGTTCTCCGATCAAGGATTTTACACAGGTGTTTCAAAGGGAGCATGCTAAAAAGGAGTACCACAGATTCTAAACTTAAACAAATCCAAAAACAGCATGCTCAAATCTTTATGTTACTTCATCACTGGAATTCACATTTCTTCTATGGGTGTTGTTGTTGTGCAAACAACATACAAATCCAAAGATACTAGTGCACACCCCCCCCCACAAAGCATAGCATGATATTTAAGTTTTTCTTCTGTCAATTGGTTATATTTACTTGGCTCCATGGTGAGCCTTGTTTCAGATGGAATTCCACTTGAGCATGCTTAAATCATTATCACATCGTTGGTACCTTCATTTAGTCCCTAACTTTCCAGTGCCTCAGTGGCATTAGGACTAAATCAGGGGTCCCACCTTGAAGTTGGTGATTTAGCTTACTCAAATTGAAATTCCAGTCTGAAACTAAGAGGACCCACTCCTCACATGGAGCTTGAAGTAAATATAGCCAATTTTGGCAGAGGAAAGTTTAAATATGCTATGCTGTGTGTGTGTGTGTGTGTGTGTGTGTGTGTGTGTGTGTGTGTGTACGCGCGCTAGCATCTTTGGATTGTATGTTGTTTGCCACAGCCTAGCAGCACCCCTTAGAAGAAATGTGAATTTCAGTGTGTAAAGTAACATAAAAGGTTTGAGCATGCTATTTTTGGATTTGTTTGAGTTTAGGGAGTCCGTGGTGCTCCTTCTTAGCATGCTCCCTTTGAAACACCTGCGTAAAATCCTTGATATGAGCACAATACAAAAGGAGTTAATTATTAGCCACTGAGGAACTGGAATGTTAGGGATGACATCAAAGGGTCCCACCTTGACGTTGGTGATTTAGCTTGCTCAAACTGGAATTCCAGTCTGAAAATAAGAGGACCCACTCCTCACATGGAGCTTGAAGTAAATATAGCCAGTTTTGGCAGAGGAAAGTTTAAATACGCTATGCTGTGGGTGTGTGTGTGTGTATGTGTGCTAGTATCTTTGGATTGTGAGCAGGAAGGATGGCAGGTGCCTGATTGAGGGTCAACTGCTGGACAAGGTGTTGGAGGCCACATGGAGCATGTGCAGCTCAGCCTTGGAGGCCCACCTCTTCAGGGCAGTCTTCACAGTAATGGCAGCTGGGGCATTCAGGGTGGAGGAGGTGGTGGCCCCCCTTAAAAGGGGTGCTCAAACTCTCATTACAACATGAAACATAGAAACATAGAACTTGACAGCAGATAAGGACCGCAAGGCCCATCTAGTCTGTCCATTTCTTTTTCTACCTTCTGAATGTGCCATAGGCCTGTACTCTGTAAATGACCTATCTAATCATACTCATCTGTATTGCTCCCTTATGCCTATCCCATGCCTGTTGGAAGCCTTGCACTGTATTCATATCCACCACTTCCTGAGGCAGGTTGTTCCATTCATTCACCACCCTCTCTGTGAAAAAGAACTTCCTTACATTACCCCTTAATTGGCCTCCCTCTAATCTCATGGTGTGTCCTCTTGTCCTGCTATTTTTCTTATATTGAAACATGTTAGACTCTTTCACCTTGTTAATGCCCTTAAAGTGTTTGAATGTTTTGATCATATCACTTCTCTCCCTCCTTTGCTCTAGGGTATACATATTGAGCTCCGTTAATCTGTCCTCATATGTTTTCTGATGCAGCCCTGCACCATTTTGGTTGCCCTTCTCTGGACTGCCTCAATTTGGTTAATATTCTTGTGAAGGTGAGGCCTCCAGTACTGCATGCAGTACTCCAGATGGGGCCTAACCAGTGTCTTGTAAAGAGGGATTATTACCTCCCTCTTACGACTTGTGATACCCCTACTAATACACCTCAACATCCCCTTAGCCTTACCTACTACTTTAGAGGTCTGCTTGGATGATTTCAAGTCATCATGATGATAATGCCCAAGTCTCTTTCTTCCCTTGTGACTGCCAGCAACTCCTCTCCCAGCCCATAGGTGGTTTCAGGGTTTCTCTTCCCTATATGCATGATCTTGCACTTTTTTGCATTAAACTCATGTTGTCACTCTTTCGACCATTTTGCTAGTTTATCCAGATCTCTTCTCATTCTGTCCACCCCATCTGGATCATTTACTCTGCTGCAGATCTTGGTGTCATCTGCAAACAGACAAACCTTACCCTCCAGTCCATCTGCAATGTCACTGATGAAGATATTGAAGAGGACTGGCCCCAGGACTGAACCCTGATGTACCCCACTTGTGACTTGTGACTTGCATCTCTTCTGACTGTATACCATTTGCCACCACTCTCTGTTTTCTGCCCATCAACCAGTTTTCCACCCAGTTGACCAACTTCTGACCCACCCTGAGCCTACCCAGCTTATTAATCAATCTTCTATGAGGAACAGTATCGAAAGCTTTGCTGAAGTCAAGGTAGGCGACATCAACTGCTTCCCCTTGGTCCACCACTTTGGTTACCCAGTCAAAGAAATCTATGAGATTAGTTTGACAGGACCTTTCTTTTGTAAACCCATGCTGTCTTGGATCCTGTGTTTCTATGGATTCCAAGTGTTGCACTATCCTTTCCTTAAGGAGTGCCTCCATAATCTTGCCCACTACTGAGGTAAGACTGACTGGTCTGTAGTTCCCTGCCTCCTCCCTCCTACCACTCTTGTGGAGTGGGATCACATGAGCCCTTCTCGAGTCTTCTGGGACCTCTCCTGTGCTCAGAGACTCACTAAGCAGTTCTGATAATGGCCCTGCTAGTTCCACCCTTAGCTCCTTAAGTACCCTGGGATGTATGCCATCAGGTCCCATTGCTTTATCCACCCTGAGCTTATCGAGCTCTTCTAGGACCCTTTCTTTTGTGAAGGGACTAATGCACACCTCGCTCCCCCATGTTTCCATGTTGCTGAGCTGTGGGCCCTGCCCTACCTTCTCTTCAGTAAATACTGAGGAGAAGTATCTATTTTGGATAGATGCTTTTACATGGTACTCCTCCTCACAAGCCCCTTTATCCCCTTTGACCTTAGCAATACCCCCTCTGAACTTTCTCCTTTCACTAATGTATCTATAGAAAGTCTTGTCACCTTCTTTTACTGTTTGTGCTAGTGTTTCCTCGGTTTGGGCCTTTGCCTGCCTTACTGCCTTCCCTACTTCCCTTAGGGAAGTTTGGTATGCCTCCCTGTCTTCATCTCACTGCGTTCCCTTATATTTCCTGAAGGCCAGCCTTTTGCCTCCGACATTTTCTGCTACTGTTTTTGAGAACCAAAGTGGTTTTCTTCTTCTTTTGCACTTCCTTTTCTTTCTAACACAATGGGACGTTGCTTCAAGTATTGAATCCTTAATACTTGCCCACTTTGCCTCTACCCCCTCACCTGTATTTCTTTTTGCCAGGGCTAGCTTAACTCTGTTGGCCATCTTATCAAAGTCAGCTCCTCTGAAGTCCCATATTTTTGCCTTGGAAAGGGATGATTTAGTTCTAGTGGCCAAATTGAACCATACATAGACTTTGACAGCAGATAAGGACTGCTTGGCCAACCTAGTCTTCCCATTTTCCTACCTACAGGATAAGCTGCAGATCCTAGTTAACCAACACCCTATTTCTTCCTACCCCCACAAAAATTGCCTTATGTCTGTCTCATGCATTCTTGAATTCTCTCACAGTTTTAGAACCCACAACCTCCTCAGGAAGGCTGTTCCATGTGTCCACCACCCTCTCTGTGAAAAACTACTTCCTCACATTGCCCCTGAACTGCCCCCCATCTTCAAATGGTGTCCTCTTGTTCATACACATCTCTTTTTCTGAAAGATACTACCCTCTTGAACTTTGTTGATTCCACTGAGGTACTTATAAGTTTCTATCATGTCTTCCCTCTCCCTACTTTCCTCAAGGGTATACATATTAAGCTCCTTTAGTATCTCCTCATTTGGCTTCTCTTGCAGACCCTGCACCATTTTAGTTGCCCTCCTCTGGACTGCCTTCATTCTGTCTATGTCCTTGCGGAGATGGGGTCTCCAGAACTTGATGCAGTACTCCAGATGGAGTCTCACCAACTGTCTGTACAGAGGGGTAACAACTTCCTGTTTTCTGCTGTTAATGCCTCTCCCTATACATCCCAGTATCACCCCAGCCCTCCCTACTGCCTTCTCACATTGCTTGCTAACCTTAAGTTCATCTGATATGATTACACCCAGGTCCCTTTTCATTTTTGTTGTTGTTACTACCTCCCCCCCATTGTGTAATCTTCCCCAGGGTTTTTGTTTCCCAGGTGCATTATTTTGCACTTCTTTGCACTGAATCCAAGCTGCCATACTTTTGACCATTCCTCCAACCTTGCCAAGTCCCTTCTCATCCTTTCCATGCCTTGTTGTATATCAACCCTGTCGCAGATCTTTGTGTCATCTGCAAAGAGGCATACTTTTCCTTCCAGACCCTCTGCAATGTCATGTATAAAGACATTAAAAAGGACTCGACCCAGTACTGAACTCTGTGGTTCCCCACTAGTAACCCCTCTTTCTTCAGAGTGGACTCCATTTACAATTACCTTCTGTGTCCTGTTGTCCAGCCAATGTTTTACACAGGCTACCACCCTGGGACCCACTCCCAGGCTGGTTAATTTGACTATTAATCTTTTGTGTGGGACTGTGTCAAATGCCTTGTTAAAGTCTAGGTAGGCTATGTCCACAGCCCCTCCCTGGTCTACTACTTTAGTCACCCAGTCAAAGAAATCAATTAGATTCATCTGACATGACCTTCTCGCTGTGAACCCATGCTGCCTTGGGTCCTGTACTCCTCTGGCCTCTAGGTACTTAACAATTCTTTTCTTCAGAAGTGATTCCATCCCTTTCCCTACCACTGAGGTAAAACTGAGAGGTCTGTAGTTTTCTGCCTCTGTCTTGGTCCTACTTTTGTGAAGGGGGATCCAATCCATCTTCCTCCAATACTCAGGTACCACACCATCGTCCCATGATTTGTTAAAAAGGGTAGCCAGTGGTTACACTAATTCTCCCCTTAATTCTTTTAGAATTCTGCGGACTGTGGTGAATTCCATCAGCCCCATTGCTTTGTCCACCTTCAGTTTTAGGAGTTCTTTCAGAACCCGTTTTTCTGTGAAAGGACTGGGATCGACCACCCCTGTCCAGAGTGCTTCTGTTAATTGGATTAGGCACCTCCCCCTCCTCCTCTTTTGTGAATACTGAGCAGAAATATTCGTTCAGTATCCCTGTGATGGTCACTGGCCCCCAGGTGACCTTCTACCTGGAGATCTGTGATCCTTTCCCTGTTTGTCAGTACTAGCTCTAGGGTAGCCCTGTCTCTTGTGGGTTGTTGTATCAGTTGTTTGAGGCCCTCCCTCTGCAGGCAATCCACCATGTGTCTAGTTCTGGCAGATGTTCCTGCTGGTATTGACCAATCTGTATCTGGCATGTTGAAGTCTCCCATTACCAGAACCTCCCCTTTAACTGTCATTTTTTGTATATCTTCTAATAGTAATGTGTCTATGTCCTCCTCCTGGTCTGGAGGCCTGTAAACAACCTCAGTTCAAATGGCTGTCCCAGTTCCTGTTTCCAGGGTGACCCACAGTTCTTCTGGCTCCTTATGTGTATTCTGAATTTCTATAGCTTTGATATTTTCATTGACATACAGGGCTACTCACCCCCTGCTTTTCACCTCGTCTCTTCTGAACAGTTCATAGACAAGCACTGAAGTCTCCCAAGTGTGGTTTCTGGTAAACCATGTCTCGCTTATGGCTACTATGTGCAGTTTAGCCTCTGTCATTATTGCCTGCAGGTCTGGGATCTTGTTTCCCAGACTGTGAGCATTTGTGTATATGATTTTCCATTGGCCAGATTTCGGTGTGTTATTTGTTTGGTGAGGTCTAGCATTTCCCCTGTGCATTTTATTGGGAGCCAGACCTTTTTGTGAGTACAGATTAAGGGAGACACCATCTGCATCAGTTTGGCCAGGTCAAAAATGGACCAGAAGGGGCAGGGGCCACAGTGTCCCTGCAAAGGAAGCCCAGGGCACTGAGTTGCATGGTGGCTGCATGGGAGGAGTATGAGAACCACAAGGGCAGTGCTGGAGGTGCAATGTTCTGGCATGGGGACAGAACACCAGTCATGCCTTCCAGGAGGGAGCAGTAATGAGGAAGGCACTGACCTTTATAGGGGAAGAGCTGGGTGAATTTGTCCCACTTTCCTTTAGAATTGGTGCAGCCTCAGAGGTGGCAAAAAGGTTGGACACAGTGGAGGAAGTGAAAGGAATTGGCCGTTGGAGGTAAGAAGATTACAAACGGTATGTCAGGTGCTAACAAATGATGACTCATGCTATTTTCTTTTGTTCCCATGGCAGGTACCAGATGGAAGGTGTGGACTGTGGGGCATTTATTTTTGTGTACTGAGCAGAACGGTTTGCAGCCACCATAGACAGGGTGACCCAACTGCACCCAGAGTCAAATTGCACCAGAGTACAATGGAAAGGCATCGGGGTATGAAATAGGCCCAACTGTTTCCTCTCCTGCAGGAATTGAAGGGGCAATGGGGCAGGCCAGAGTGCATAGTGTTACATCTTGGTGGCAATGATCTGAGAGGGATACCCTGAGGGGAGTTAGGGCAACAAATGTTGGGGGATTTTGAAACCACTCAAGGGTGGTGGCTGGGCGTGACCATTGGCTGGTCCTAGATCATGGCCTGGAGGGTATGGAGGGGAGTCAAGGATGTCAAACTTATAGAAAAGGTCAGGAAGCATCTCAACAGAAGGGTGGTGAGAGCAGTCATAGAGATGGGGGGTAAACATCCAGCACAGGGACATAAGGTATGAGCAGGCAGTGATCTACAGATCTGATGTGGTGCATCTGACTGAGTTCGGGATGTGTCTATTCCTAAGGCTGATTAGTAAGCTTGTGGGGAGGATAGCCCAAAAAGGCTTGAGGTTTTAACCTGCATGGGGGGAGCCCTGCCATTCAAGTGCAAGCAGGAGGTGGGGCAGTAGAAGAAGTAAAAGGGGGCAGGGGGATAGAGGTGGTGGAGGGGGATAGGACCATGGGCTGGGGCAAGGAGCCCAGGCGTGGATTAAAAGGGGAAGGGGAATAGGTCTGGGTGCCAGATACAGAGTGTCCAGACCTGGAAGGGGAGGTCCGGGTTCAGCAGGAAACCAGCCTGGTTCTGGTAACGGAGGAGGGGGCCTGATTCAGTGTCCAGACCTGGAAGAATGGAAGGAAGAGAACAACCAGGAGGAAAATGAGGTCAGAAGGAGAAGAATGATGAAGAATAAATAATGTTATAATAAATGTATCTGATCGGACATGACAATTGAACTGTAGATGGATGGATTGTGCCAATAGAATTAATAAATATGTTTGCCAACGAGCAGCCAAAGATTTCAAAAAGGTGTGGTTGAGGATCATCACTAGGGGGGTCAAGGGACAATATATCCATTCTTCCATTTTGCAGTGTACACTCAAAAAGAAAAATCCAATATGCAATAAGGGAAACATGTAATTAAAGACAATATTTATGTATTTTGTTTGGAAACTGGTGACCGGGAAAGGTGTGCTGAGTTGCAGTGGAGCATGCAGAAGAGAAATTGGGTCCCATCAGGGTCTTAAGGGCAAGGTAAGAGAAAGCCAACATAAGGGAGGAGGAAAATGTGTTCCAGAGAGAAGGCAACCATAATTAGAAGGCTGTCTGGCCAGCTGAAGAAGAGCCATGAAAAATATTAAAAGGAAGACATGGAGGAAGTAAGAAGAGGGTGCAGAGGGAAATGCAGGTCTGACAGATAGGAGGGAAGAGATGCAAACCAGTACTTACAGAGAAGAAAAAAGAAGTGGGTAAACATTGGGATGATAGGGAGAGAAGTGTGAGGAGCTGGTACAGGGTACAGACTAACCTGGAATATGCCTTAAGGAAATGTTTTTTGGTAAGGAAAGGACTCTCCCTTAGGAGGCTCCTAGTTAGTAGGAGGACCCAGAATAAATACTACCCCTGTAAATAGAGAAATGAATATAGGTGTTGTAAATTGATTATTTCATTGCTATTGGTACTTAGTGGAGATGTCCAATTAAACCCAGGCCATAATACTAGGAATCTACATCAAAAAGGAGATGAGACAATTGCCCTCTTATGAACTCAAGGTCTGAAAATAGTTCATATTAATATATGTAGCTTGTTATCAAAATTAGATTTATTAAAAGATTGGATTCAGGAGTATAAACCAATTATTGTGGTAATTACAGAATCCTGGCTGAATATCAGGGTATTGGATGAACAAACTGGCATACAGGGTTTCCATTTATGGCGACATGACAGGACAAAAGGGGGGAGTTCTTATTTACTCAAATAACACTCTAGATGTTAAAAGAAAAGCTGTGGAAGTAATTTGGAAGGGAGCAGAATGAGTATTGGTAGAAATTAAATTAGATTTTAGTAAGCCACTCATTTTATTAGGAATGTATCAACCACCAAAATCAAACTATCAGGTTTTTGAACAAATAGAGGAACAATTCAGAATTTTTTCTTTCACTCATGAACTTATATTAATTGGTGACCTTAATATAAATTGGAGAAAAGTGGATAAATGACAGAGCTGACTGACTTGATGGTTACCCTTGGCTTAATGCAGTTAATTCAGGACATAACACGAATAAATAATAAATCACCAGAGACTTCAACTATTTTGGACCTGATATTTGTTACTAATCCTGAACATTATTTGAATTCTGGTATTTTACCAGATGCATTGTCTGATCACCAATTGATTTACTGTATTAGGAAAATGGAAAAACAGCTAACATGAGGGAAGACAACGATCTCTAGGGATTATAAATTATTTGATTACATAGAATTTATGATGGACCTGGAGAATGTAAATTTGGAAAGAGTGAAATTAGTTCCTGAAGTGAATGAAGTATGGGATTTTATATTTACTGAATTTAAAACAATTTGTGATAGACATGCTCCCCAAAAAGTCAGAAAAATCAAAAAGAATAATGCTCCATGGTTTAATCATAAATTAAATAAAACAAAAAGGCAGAGGGATAAATTATGGAAAACTGCCAAACAGACTGCTGATCCTGAAACCTGGATAAAATATAAACAACTCAGAAAATTGTATACGAAAGAATTGAGACAGGCAAAAAAATACTTATTATAGAATTCAGCTTTCCCACACTAGGGTGAAAAATCCTCATAAAATTTGGAAAACAAGAAAGTTCAGGGCTTAACACATTCCGAATTTCCAAAACATTTTGAGATTAATGGGACTAGTGTACCAATGGGAATAAAGGTGGTTGACAGATTTAATGAGTTCTTTGTATCAGCAGGTTTAGGAACACGGGATATATTGAATAATAATGGAACATTAGGTGATATACAATTGGGAAGATTTATAGGAAACCTGACATGGCATTAAATACACCTGAATGCATAAAAACTATAGGAGAATCTGATGTAGCACCAAATACATTTGAATTCACAAGTATTGAAGTATATGAGGTTGTATGAGCCCTGGAGAAGATTGATTTGTGTAAAGCAAGAGGAGTTGATGATTTACCAAACTTGTTGTTAAAATATGCCGGACCTGTAATTGCTTACCCATTAACTGAATTATATAATATGTCATTAATGCTGTCTCAATTCCCAAGTATGTGGAAAATTGCTAAGGTAGCTCTAATTTTCAAGGCTGGGAAAAGGGAAATATTGAGTAACTATAGACCTATTTCCCTTTTGCCAGTTATTGCAAAGATTTTTGAAGGGATGGTTGCAAAGCAGGTTCAGGGTTTTCTCGAAAAGAATAACATTTTGAACAAATACCAATCAGGCTTTACAGCCATGCAAGGCACTACCTCTGCCCTTCTGCAGGTAACTAGAACTTTCTCTGATAGCCTAGACAGGGGTTTATCTGTGGGTGCCATTTATGTGGATCTCTCAAAAACATTTGATTCCATACATCACAATATCCTCCTGTCCAGGCTTTGGTATACTGGGTTATCAGATCAGGTCATAGATTGGTTCCAATCATATTTATATAATAGAGGACAGTTTGTGGTTATTGATCAATGGAAATCCCAAATTTGTTCAATAAAAATGGGTGTCCCACAGGGTTACCTTTTGGGTCCGTTGTTGTACAACATTTATGTTAACACTATGAAGTTCTCCTGTCCTGAAATAAAATTCCATTAGTATGCTGATGATACAATAATTTATTTGTCAGGGGACAAACAGGATCAGATAGAGAATAAATTACAAACAGCATTTGATCAACTGCAGAACTTCCTAGTCTTATCTAAACAATCTTAATGCAAAATAATCACAATCTATGTTTTTCATAAAAAAAAAAATGGTCGAGATAGATCTGAGTGGTCCTGGCAGATAAAAACTGTGGAGGGACACATTTTGGAACAAGTGGACAACTATAAATATTTTGGGGTCTATTTTGATTCTTTTTTAAAATGGAACAAACATATAGAATATGTAATAAAACAATTAACAGACGATTGGGGGCCCTGTATAGGATTAAACATTATACAACTTATGAAATTGGAAGCCACTTGATAAATACTACAGTGATACCTTTATTGGATTATGGCAATTTAATTTATTTGGGTGCAAATTTAACATTATTGGGGAAACTGGATATCATATACAACAAAATGGCACAGTATATTATGATGGCGCCAAAAAGGACACATAGGGAGGATTTATATGAGGCATTATGTTGGTATAATTTGGGGGACAGGAGATCCCTGCATTTATTGTCATATATGGAAAATTGTTTTTCAATGAAAGTAGCAGGATATATAACAGATTGCCTGCAGGAAAGAAGAATTAAACAAAGTCTTAAAGCAGCAAGAAGAATAGAATATTTGCTAACAAAATGTAATACAAATTTGGAGAAAGGTAATTTTTTTACCAAGGTCCATTTCTTTGGAATATACTGCCAGTAGAACTTAGAATGTATGATGGTAAAAGGAAATCAGGTCAGATCAAGAACTGGTTTGGGTTAAGTAGGATAAAAACCTGATTTGGGATATACAAAGGATAAGTAAAAATGAGATAGTGCAATAGTGTAAAATGTGTTTGTCTTGTTGAGGTATTGTTTGTCTACTATGGATTGTTGACTAGTGTTTCTGCAGCTATCTTATACGGTTTAGGAATTGTCTGTATTGGATATGTACTTATTTAATAATATGTGTGTGGTACTGTACTATGTAAATGTTTGAATTTTAATGGGTCTCACTGGAAATAAGTTTCAACTCAGTTGAGTAACCATTTCATTATTTATAATGAATAACATTTTTACTTGCTTAAATACTTACTTACAGTGGTGAGTAAGAGGGAGAGAGCCAGAAGCTAACCAGCAGAAGACATGAAAGGCAGGATCTAGCCTAAGGTAGATTCAGAGGCATCTCCATAGGCCACAGTCACCTAATCTAATGGCAAGAGAATAATTTCAAGAACATTTTAAGAATATTCTCACATCAAACTAACAGTGGAAGGTAGAATTTGTTCCTGGAAAGAGCATCTAATCTGGGTATAATTTCCTGAGTATAGCATTAATGTGGACTGAAAAGTATCAAAATAATTATCAACCCACATCCCAAGGTACTTGAAATAGGGGACTGACTAGAGGAGATTGCCTTCGAGAGATAGGGAAGAAAGGGGTCTGGCCAAGTCTACTAAGATGATAGTGTGAACCAAACAATATAAAGACAGTTTCTCTGGCATTCTAGAAGAGCTGGTTTGTTATAAATAAGATAAATTTAACCCTTGGGCTGTCAACAGAATTAGAAAGTTTTGAGATTCTGGACTGATACAGAAATAGAATTTGATGGCAGAAGAAGACCAATGATCAAGCCTGCCTATACTATATTACCTCACCCCACTGACCTGCTGTACTGGTGAGCTGTTACACACTTCCTCCCTCACTCCCCACCCCTCAAACCATGTTGCCCCCATAGGATTATGAGTATTCTTACCAGTTTCAACCATGTTTAAACCAATAAGGTTAGCTTCCCTTATCTCTTTTGACAGCAGTCAGATCCATAGTTCTACCATCCTCTCAGTAAAGTAGAACCTCCTCACATTTCTCTCAAACTTGTCTCCTACCAACATCCAGTCATGCTTCCTAGTGACTGCATCCTTATTTCTTACTTATATATGCTCTCAATTCAGTTTGTTTATACCCCTGAGAAATGTTGTATGTTTCAGTCAAGCCCCCTCCATATCACCTGGCCTCCACTGAGTATATATCAAGGGCCTCCAGTCCATCCTCGTAGGATCTGCCCTGCTGAACATTGATCATCTCGGTGACCTTTTGCTGTACCAGCTGTTGTTTGTCAATGTTTTTCTTCAGGTGAGGACTCCAGAACTGGGTGCAGTTCTCCAGGTGAGAACTCAATATGGATCAGTAAACTGGCAGAATCACCTTGCTTCACCTAATGTTAAAACTCTACCTTTACACCCACATATCCTCCATTCCTTACTGTATGCTTGTTGGCATTTACCTATTTTGCCGAGGGAGTCACTGATTATGACACTCAGCTCCCTCTCCTTTATTGAAGTGACCAGACAAACACCATCCTTCTGATATTCTATGAATGATTTCCATTTACCTAAGTGCATTACCTTGTACTTCTTAGCACTGAATATAAACTGCTGGACTTTGGACCATCTCTCTAGTTTATCTATGTCCTTCTGGACCTCCCACATTCTCCTGTTCTCACCCTACCTGACAGCCCCTAACAACAGTATTGAATTCCCCTTTCAAAACATTTTTGTCACTTCTTCTGGAAAATAATGATTCTAAACTAATACTTGTATAGAGTTGTGTGATAAAAAACTTCTGTAGGTGGAATTTCCATGAAAGGCAGAGTTTCACTTCTGCTAAAGTGCGGAAATCAAATTAGCAACTTTCGTAGAAATTCCAACTTAGAACAGCAGAAAAATGTTATAAATTGTGGATTATTGCATTAAACTGTGGAGAAAAAAATCTGCAGAACTGATCACTGAACTGCAAAATAATTGCATGTACTGTAGAATAATTTATTAAACTGTGGAAAAAAAATTCCTCAGAACTGTTTTTCTGCAGTTCATGTGTATTATTCTGCAATTCAGCCAAAAAGTCTGTGGAACAGGGCAAAAATCCACCAAACACATTCAGAAGATTCCAATCTCACAATGGTGAAATTTGGAAAATTCCACAAAATTTCTGAATTTCTGAAAAACTTCCATGAAAGTGGAATCTGCAACTTTAACAAACCTCTACTTGTGAATACTTACTAACAAACTAAAATGCCAGCAGAATAGGCCTAACAGTCTTTCGCATCTGCTCGGTTTGTCAGCCCCCACCCTGGGAGCTGACCTTGCTGCCCCCCCTTGCCTTCTCTGGCTTCTCCCTTCCCACTTCTGGATATTCTCGCTGCATTGGATTTTGCTTCCAGAACCCTTCCCCTGTACCTGTCCCACCCCCTCTTGAACCCCTCCACAGTCTCTGCCTCCACCAGCCCTCTAGGCAGCACATTTCATGGCTCCACCACCCTCTCAGTGAAGTAGCACCTCCTCCTTTCTCCCCTGAATCTTCCCCCCTCCAGCTGCCCTCTAGTGGCCCCCTCCTCCTTCCTTTGAAGCACCCAGACTGCTCCTCCCCTATTTACCCCCTTCATGTACCTGAAGACCTCTATCATGTCCCCCAATCCTTCTCTCTTCCAATGTGTACATATTTAGCTCTTCGAGCCTCTCCTCATAGGTCCTGTCCCTCAAGCCCCAAATCATTTTGGTTGCCCTCCTCTGGACCCTCTCCAGGAGTTTAATGTCCCTCTTTAAGTGTGGCCTCCAAAACTGCATGCAGTACTCAAGTGCGGCCTCACCAAGCAGTTATACAGAGGAGTATCACTCTCCTTCTGAGGTGATCCTAGCGATGCATCCCGGCAACCTGTTGGCCTTGGCTGCTGCCCTCCTACAAGTCTCCGAGTTGTTCATCTTGACATCTACCACCACCCCAGGTCCCTCTCAGCCATCAAGACTTGTAGCATTCCCCCCCCAGGGTGTACACTTGGCCTGGGTTTCTGGCCCCCAGGTGCAGTACCTTGCATTTCCCTGCATTGAACCTCAGCTTCCATCTTTAATAAAAAGGACCTTACTTGCACACGATTGGTCAGAATTCACTAAATTCATAGAATCCATTTTAGATACTTATAGATTATGTCCAGTGCTGATAATAGGTGATTTTAACATCCAGAGTCCCGCAAGAAGATCTTCAAGAAAACACGCAACGTGAATTGATTTGTTGGCCCTCTCAAATTAATCCCAACATGAGATTGACAAGAAGGATAAAGCATCAAAAAAGCAACAAACAAGATAAACATCTTTTGCAAACAATGGCAAATGTCAATTGCTATTTAATGAACGGCAAACTGAATGGTGATTATGAGGGAGCACACACATTTAATGGGACAATGGGCTCCTCATTAATAGATCAGGTACGGGCCAACATCAAAGCAATTACAATATTATTCTTCTTGAAAATAAAGAATAGTTCAGAATCAGCACACCACCCACTAGAAATCAATATAAGTACCACTATCAGTGACACTACAATACATGAGAATCATGGCGAAAACAGAGTAAAATTATTAAATCTTTGTAGAGTCAGATGGTAGAATGATGTAAGTGAAAATATATGAAATCTACTTCATTTCTGTGCTGATACCAACCTCTGAGATGACATAATGAACAAACCAAAAAACATGGAGGCTGTCAAATGGCAACAGATTAATAGTTTCCTCAGACCACTTTTATATAAAAACAAATCCATTAGAACTAACAAACATACTTGGTTTAACAAAACCTGTAAACAGACAAAAAAACAATTAGACTGGCATGACAGCTTAAGTATTATCCCTCTACAGAAAACCATAGAACCTTGAATAATGCTAGGAAAACATACAAATCTTTATAAATAAAAGAAAAAAGCAAGTTTGAGATAGAGCAATGGGATAAACTAAGACAAGCAATACAAAACAAGGATAATAAAAAATTCTGGACACTAGTGAGTCAAGGATATTCACAATATTCAA
Organism: Neoceratodus forsteri; assembly: GCA_016271365.2. NCBI lineage: Eukaryota > Metazoa > Chordata > Ceratodontiformes > Ceratodontidae > Neoceratodus > Neoceratodus forsteri. Next base: position 20,794,486 of record JADMNL010000035.1, on the reverse strand, counting down.
ACTCTATAGATGCCTCGATTATGCCTTTGTCATGGGAACAACATTTTATCTTCTATATTTCTCACAACTGGAAGAAACTAGTGTCCAACTATTGATAGATAAACCCTATTTTCCAAAACCCTTTTTATATTTCAATCAAGGAAATTATTGTTGCCCTTACAGAAATAATTATATGAAATGTTTTCATGCTGCACACATAAAACTAGCCATGTGACATGCATGCTGCAAGTATGATTTAAATGTTAAACTGGAACTGATTGCATGCATGTGGCATGCATGCAGCAAGCAAGTGTAGAAAGCATACTTTATAAGTTAAATTGAATCAGACTGCATGCATGTGGCATGCATGCAAAAAGCAAGTCATCACTGATAACTGCACACATAAAGGTTAAGTGACTTGCTCAGGATCACACCATATACAAGTGGGAGCTGATGAGATTCAAACCCAGATCTTCAGGTCATCTCCAAGTCTTGCAGTTTGCAGTTCAATGTCTTTAGCCACTAAGCTATACTGCCATCATGCATATGACTTGCTTGTACTTCAATACAAATCTGCATACATCTGCACTCATGTGGCATGCTTATAGCCACTGTTATGTTTTAGTTTTCTTGTCCCCCCTCATCTCAGCGGCACAGCTGAACTGTAGCACACATACCAATGGAAAGACATGTGGTTCTTCCACCCCCAATATACACACTTACCCCAAAAAATACATAATTACTTCCAACTTGGCTGTACTCCTACTATTTTCTCACCATAGTTTTGAATGCTTCCACACAAACAAACTTTAAGGGGCAAACACAAATGTAGCAATAACTTGACACCCACCCACATGGTGGTGGGGACACACACACACACACACACACACACACACACACACACACACACACACACACACTGTAGCAGGTGTAGCCATGCTGCTACAGACAACCCACAAAGTATAGATATAAGTTGACATTCTCTTACCTGAGTACTATGGTGCAAGAGGCAGGAGTCTTTAAGAAATTATGTCCATGGGTCAGAGTGCTGAGGCATTATTTTTTATTAATATTTTATACATTATGATGGTGAGTTGGAGAATAAGGCCCTTGTTAGTCACCTTCATTAATCTACAACTCTCCACCAATAATGTATAAAATAGTAATAAGAAATGCCCCCAGTTATTTCAATGATGCACACCCCTGCAGTCTCCCTTGCCCTGTCATAATGTGCATGAGTATGATGATGTGGAGGCCAGCTTCACTTGGGGGGGGGGATAAGCCTGACTATAGTGGAGCTTCAATAGTTTGTGCATGCTATACAACTCAAATGTCCCTGAATGCAAGGGACAGTCCTCATTTTACCCTGAAAACTGCTCTGCTCCTCATCCATCCCCCATGGAAAACATGCTGCTCACAAAGAGGAGGTCCTGTAAATTTAGACTTTATGGCAGGGGCACCATTTCAGATTTCAGCAGGGGAAGCAAACAACCAGTGGAGACCATGTACTAGTTAGCTCCTAGGTGGCAAGCTCTAGAATGTCTGGAACATCTCTAAAAGGTAAAACCTTTTTGTTGTGACTGAAAAGTGATATGCAAATCAGGAAAAACTCAAATGTATAAGATTCATCTGTCTATACCCTAGAGCAGTGCATCAGATTTGGGCTTAAATCGACCTAGTTACTAAGCATTTTTTTCTTGGCTAAAGTTATAACCCCCCCGAAACAAAAACTTTTTCCCAATTTCTCTCCCTGGCTCCATTCCTTTCAATACCCATCCCATATGTGCCATGAAGCCACCCAAAAGCACAGAAGCATGAAAAACACATCACTGTTTCAGTCCATCCTCCTCCTCCAATCCCACTGTAAAAAATAAATATTTACTTTTACTTACCTAGCCATCTGGCCAGAACCTGCGGCCTGTCCCAGTGTGCAACCAGCCCAGTTTTCAGTCCCCTTCTTCTCTGTTTGGATGGATGCTAGAACCAACCATCCCAGGTCCCCAACATGGTCTGTGATGAAGTCACCTCACCAACCTCACCAACCCAACCTGTGTTGTTTGCTTCTTTCTTGGCTGCTGCTGTGGCTGCTGCCATACTGCACTGACCAAGGCCTATGAGGGCCACCTACACTGCTGTTACTGCTGCTGCTAGGCCTAGCTTGCTGCCATGGGGGGCCTGTGCTGTTTTGTTTTTTTTGTGAAGCAAGCCTAGTAGAGTAACTAGTTGGTCTACTCTCCAGTTAGCGTCTAGCTCACCCTCTACTCCTTCAGCCACCAGGGGAGCTGGAGACTCACTAAGAGTAGACCAACCAAAATGTGCCACCACAACATTGCTGTTGAGAGTTCAGTGCTCATTGACTCCTCCAAGCTATAGTGTGCAGCCTGTCTACTCTGTGGTGGGAAAGAGAGTGTCACAATCGCATGACTCATGTACTCTTGCTTGGCTGGAGCTCCCCATGTCACATGTGATCGCGCTGCCACTAATAAGTAGAGACAGTGGACAATGCAATACAGACACAGTCAAGTCAGGAGTGTACGTGCAGCATGAGTGCACACAGGACAGGGAGCACTTATTGTGAAAAAGATTAAATCCAGATTTAATGCCATTGTTGACACACCATAAGAACAGCCTAGGCACCGATGTGGGGAAGGGAGCAACTGCTTCTCTCTACTCTACTTAAATGGCACCCCTGATTTATGGTAGAAATTCATTCTCATGTGCTAATATCGGTACAAGTAAATACAATGGTTTCTACTGTGTTCTGAGATACTGAAGCTCCATGTTTCAGGATGTGTCCTGATCATCATGAGGGTTAGTGTCCCTCATTGTCCCTCAGTTTGAGTGTTCATGTCCCTCATTTCATTGACAAAATGTAAGGTATGGTGCATGCTTCTTAAAGCCTACTCAGCACAATAAGTGCTGAACTTGGCCATAGTGTATATGCACCATACAGAATGACAAAGGGAAAGTAAGTGTGCTGAAACAGTCATGCAGAAACACATTTGTAACACTAAATATGCAAAAGGGGATTTGCATGGCACAAAACAAAAAGGTCAGGCTTCACAACCCAGAGGCCTCTCTTCGCACATCTGGAATGGGGGATGTTGGCTGACTATATCCTATGCATTTAATGCAGTACGCAAACAATATTTTACAAATTAAATGGCAATTTAATGATAAAATCAAAAGTCATTAAACAACTTTCAAAAGGATCAGAATTATTTCAGTTTACCTAATTTTAATGGGAAATTGATGAAAAGGATATTTTAATGACTCTAACTGCTAGCAGTGATATGAGAAATAGAAACTGATGTGTTTTTTTAGATGAGTTTCACACCAGCTTAGTTGCTGCACATGTGGCAAGTGTGCAGCTTGTGAACCTGATGCAATTTTTAAATAATGTTCCCACCAGCTTAACTGCTGCACTCATGTCAAGTGTGCAACATGCAAACCAGATGTGATTTTTAGATGATGTTTGCACCAACTTACCTGCTGCACACATGTGAAGCTTGCAGCATACAAACCTGATTTGCTTTTTTAGACCTGGTTCGCTTATGTTCACTTTGTGTATGTAAACAGCATGCAAACATTGCATAATTGAACAAGTGACATGCATTCTGCATGTGCACAGCACACTTATATTTCTGTAAGGGTGCTTTGAGTTGGTTGAAAAATAAAGCTCCAGGCCCGGACCTTATTTTTGCTGACATTTATAAATATTTCCCTGAATGGTGGGCCCCATTATTTCATATCATATTCAATGGAATTATACAAGGCTTAGAAATACCCCATAGATGGAAGGGCAGTATTGTATGTCCGATATATAAGAAGAAGGGAAACCCAATGGATCCCTTCATGTATAGGCCAATTAGTTTGCTAGACAATTTACAAAAAAAAATCTGTAAAATCATATTAAATAGATTACAAACATGGGTAGAGAATAATCATATACTTAGTGAATTTCAACCAACTGATCAACAATACTGCACTGCTATACACTGTCTTACATAATCTGGAAATATGTCAAATTAAAGAAAGCAAAACTCTATTGCTGTTTTGTCGAAATGAAATCCATTTTTGACACAATTAGCTGATCACATTTATGTAATAAATTATACTGTTGCAATATTGATCACATATTATTAAACTTAATCATTAAACTGCATGAAAACACATGGATGAAAGTGAAATTCATCCAACAAGGTGATCTTTCTTCCAAGGTAAACACTAACCTTGGTGTATGCCAGGGCTGTCTCCTTGCTCTTATATTGTTTAACTTATACATAAAGTCAGTTATAGAAGAAATGGATGCAGATGATTTTCATTCACCAAAGATACTAAATAAAAGAGTACCAACCCTGGTGTACGCTGATGAGCTTGTCTTAATATTGACCTCCATGCTGGGATTGCGAAGATAGGTCAATCATTTCTTTAAACTAAGTAATACAGGATGTTTAGTCATCAACCTGTCTAAAACAAATATGATAATATTTGGAAATAAAAGTAAAAACCGTCCTTCTTTATACATGGGAACACAATGATTTGAACATACATGACCTATGATTATCTAAGAGTGTGATTTTCTCAGAATTTTAAATGGTAAAGCCATATGGACTTAATGAAGCATAGATTTACTACTGCCTCTAATGCATTTAAATGATTTAATGCTCGCTTAGGTGATGGCTCAATATAAGCCATCCTTAAAGTAGTCAGTGCTAAAATATGAGCCGGCATCATGTACAGAGCTGAGCTATGGGCCTCAAAGATTTCTAAAGCTCTGAAGGTACAACAGAAGAAACTATTTTGATGCATCTTATGAGTTCCCCAGTCAGTCCCTTCAGATATCTGAAGGACAAAACTGGGTCAATTGCCTCTATCAGCATTAATTATCGAAGAAAATTAATATTTCTTCTGAAACTATTTCTCCTTCCGGAGTACAGAATCCCTAGACTCTGTCTCAAGGAATAAATAGAATATAATACTCAGGGGCTTATTTCTCCAATGATGGAAAATATAACCACTTTTTTGTATCCTATGAGACTGGGCCACCTCGTCAATCAGATCTATTATAGTCCATTTTACAATGTTGTTTTTCAAATAAAAGAAAAAATTAGGGATACTTTTTGCTCCAAGGATATAGAAATATAACGAACAAGAAAATTGTACAAATGGTAACAAATATTGAAATCGGATCATAGAGCAGAATTCCATCTCAAAGTAATTAATGATCGGAAAAAGCATAGAATCCTTACAAGGTTTAGATTAGAACAATATGCTTCAAATTATAACCATTTTATTCAGGACCACTCTGTAACCGAATATTGTAAATGTGACATGAAGGTCAAGGGTGATTTGAAGCACGTGGTTCTGTTCTGTTCACTATATTAAAAAAAAATAAAATAAACATTGGCTGGGACCAATACTTTCTAATCTAGTACTCCCCTCAGAACAATTATTAAGTCTGCTATTTAACTTTAATAACCACCAAATTCTGAATGCTTTATCACAATTTTTGATCTCACTAAGACTGTAATAAGAGATATTAAGATATAATTTCTGGTGATCCCCTTTAATATATAGCTTTACTATGATCTTAAAATGCTGTAATAACCAGTAAATGCCATAATAACCAGTTATTACAGCATTTTTGAAATTCAGCACCAGTCTCCTTGCACACAATTTGTGTTCTGTCTCTTCATTGGCTCTTTCTCTTCATGTGGGCAGGCTGAGCAGTCTGTAAAAAATGGCAGCTCGGCTTCCTGCTTGTCGATGAGCCATTCCCTCAAAATTTTTAAATTATTTATCTGGTTGATCCTGCCTCCCAAAATACACAGTACATATCTGGTTGATTCCACTGTGTCTCATAAATGGGCCAGCTGATGCCGACTCCCCTCCTGAACAGACTACAGCATGACTTGGAGCTCACAGAAACAGGTCGGTCACAGAGTGAGCGAGAACAGAAGAAAAGTGTGTGTGTGTGTGTGTGTGTGTGACTATCAGCACCAGCAATTATAAAAAATAATGATTATGCAACAGTTGTGTTATTTTAATTTTTTTACACACCCTCGGAGTGTGATGACCTTATAAAACTCTCAAGCTTCGCTCTCGAGGTTTATGGGTCATTCACACCCCTCAGGATTGTAAAAAAATTCCGTAACACACATTTGCATAACCATTATTCTATATATAATTCATCTAGTTTACTTCTGATCCTCCTGACAACCACTATGAGAACGAATTGGTCAGGATCAAATTGTCCTTTTCAAAACTGCTAGCATGTATGATATCATCGAAAACTACACATATTCATTTTGCATATTTCTTTTATTCTGTGTTAAGGTCATTTTTACTGTAGTACACTGCACGAATGAAAACACATGTTAAGAATGTTTTATTGTATTCCATTTATTCAGTTTTGTAATGGCTCTGTGCTGAACAAATAACATTTACATTCATTCTTCTGACAGCCCCCTTACATTTGCCTCCTACCGAGGTGTACATGTGGATGAATTGCCTGATGTTTGGTTTTTGCTCTTACTGTACTTACTCCTGTTTTAATCATGCACTTTAGTCTACTTTACTGTAACCATGAAATGTGTCAATGCTATGAAATTGCATTTAACTGTGTACTGTGTCTATGCTATGCATTTGCTCCCCTTTTCCTACCTCATGTTGCACCTGGAAATAGGACTTGGCTCTATGGACCTTTCCTGGTTACCAGCTTTCAAATCAATAAATTAACAAACCTTGATGCAAACAGTCTGGGCAGTACTATTTCAAATGTATCTGCTTCAGATTCAAAGTCAACAATCAAAGTTCAGTTCAGCATTCAGTATACTGTACCATGTACACAGCAACCTGATACCACTGTTTCACATTTATGAGCTACAGCTTCCAAAACTGCACACAGGTCAATACTGTTCAGCCTGTTAAAGCTGAAGACCTCAATACAACAAAACATTATTCAGTTAGTCAGTTCACCTAGTGAACTTGAGTGCCTCAGTGGTACCGTGAGGTATACCTCAGCACTTCTAAACTTTTTTACGATCACCACTGTTTTACTCATGTCCCTTAAAACAGGTCTTGCCAAAGGGATTTTCATGACAGTAACTTTACTGTTGCCCAAAGTCATTTTTCATTAGGAGTAAGAGTATCTCTTTAAAACATCACAAACAGGAGGTCATCCTTATACAACTCACTTATACAGTAGTTTAATTCAATTTAGTGCACTTCATTTCAGTTTACATTGTGTAATAGAGCCATGTTGAGACCCTTTCCAGCCCTATTAGTGGAAACTGAACTGCACTGTGAGCACCAACCAATGCAGCTTTTCAAGCCTCTCCTAACTCAGTTACTTTCTCCTGCAGTAGCATAATGCCATCCAGTAAAAATAGTAATAATGGCAGCAGCAGCTCGTGCAATCAGACAACACAAAATTGTTTTCTTTTTGGCATCATCTCAATGACAGCTCGTGCAAGCAAGTGGCTTAGGGAAATTTCCTCTCCATGGTAACCATCACAACAGCTAAGAGTACCTAGGAGTCAGGTGATGGTACAAAAGCTATATAAGTTTATAGATTTTACATGAGACGGGAATGAATTTAACAAAAACAGAGACAGGAGACACTGTCTCAGTGGACATTGGTGGCTGATGGCAGATCTCTCCAAAACACTTTTATACATTAATCATTTACATGGGCAGCTGAGATGCAATGGCTAAAACCAAAACCTAACAAAAGTTTTCCTCCACCAGGACATCTACTGCAACCGAAAAACCTCACATCTCCCGAATGGATGTCATCAGTGCCCCCCAGCCACACACCAAAGTGTTTTATGGCAATAGCCACTACAGCGGTGTTATAAAGGTGGAAAAGAAAGGGTAGAGGGGATCTAACTAGCTTCTATGTGGTGCTAAAGAACTTTGACACAGTTGTTTGACATTAAGCAGAATTCAGTTGGCGATGAATCAACACTGAACATTATCAAAGTCCTGGTAAAGCAATTATTCATGTTCTGAGGCTTAGGGACCATTGGAATAGATAAAAATGTCATCCGTATTCCCTATTGCTGTGGCAGAGAGCTACTGTAGGAATCTCACTCTACAACTGTTTGTGCCTCTATGCAAATTTGAGATTTATTGTATTACTTTTTTATGAGATTTTGCACTTCTGCTTTTAAAAAATATTGTTTAACTCTGAAAAGCTATGGCTTGCACCAGTCGGTTGACTTTTACTGGCTAGATCCCTGTTATTTACCTTAGCACCTTTTGAAATACTAAGCTGTTGGGAAGCACAAAGACTGGTGTTTCACACCGAGACTTGGAACTGAACAGAATACTCTATCATCTTTTGAAACAATGCAAGGACCAAATGAGTTAGACAATCAAATTAAGTGGAGGACTGGAAATGCACAAAAAGATTTACCATTTGTAAAGTATACCTGTAATTAATTCCCTGTGAGAACAGCAGTTACTTTTTTTTCAACACAAAGTAGACTATTTCAAATCTGTTTGATAATTAATTAATTCTATTAATAACAAATGTTTGTTTTTGCCAGGTTTTCACTACTGCTATACATCTTACAATGTGTACAGTTAATAAGGATTATAAAATGCTTTCTAGACCCAAAGCAGGCAAAGTGTTGAACAATATTTTAAAAATTAGAAGATTATCAAGTAAGAATATTTGAAGCCTATCTCAAAATATTTAAATTCTAGAAGTGTCTTCTTCCCTGTCTTTGGTCTTGTGTGTACCAAAATCCCCTTCAAATTTTTGAAGCAACTTGCCTTCTTCTTGGGGTCCCTGGAGATGTACTGTTCGCCAGAAAAAAAATCAGTTTGAGTCATTCTGGATATTGCAGTGAGTGGGTGACCCCCAGAGAGTGCTACATGGAGCAAATAGCATTAAAGAGTCTCTGACAACCCTGGCTGGCATAACTGAGGTCAGGGTAAGTGGAAAGCTTGCCCTTTTGTCCATATCCAAAGGCCCAGCTGCTTGGGCTTCTTCATGATCCAACATGCACTGACAAACTACCAGGTCAAAGAGATCCAACAGGAGATGCTGGGACAAGCTGGCATCAGTACCATAAAAGTCCTGCAATAGTCTAGAAGCCAGGGACCACAGCAAGGACTCTTGATACTCCATCTCCAGCTCAGACTAAGCAGGTGAATAAGCCCCTAAAGGACTGTAACAAGAAAAAAAGGCCCTGCTGAAGCAGCCAGTCCCTACTGTCCCAACAATGGCAACTACCACAAGCATATCCCAACTCCCAACTCCTAATCAGAAGCAGCAGCCATGACAGAGAACAAGCCCTACAGCCTTGCTACTGGAGATCATGATTTCCTGTCTGAATGGGCATGGTTGCCACTGGTGGAAACCAGATAGGCTACAAAGACTAGATTCCTCTATAATTAATAGTCATGATATGCTGCCAGTCGCAGGTACAGGGCAGACCTCAAACTAAATGTCTGGTTTAAATGTTTGACATTTTTGTTAGCTGTCCCACTAGCTAGTCTGCTGTCTCTTCCAGCCTGCACAGGACCTTATTGCCCCATTGCCCCACCTACATATGCTGGCTGGTGAGCACAGATAGGATCCCTCTCTCTGGCATCCAAGAATCAACCCGCTGTCCCCCCTTCTAAATTGGTGTGTCCATAGATATCGACAGACTCTGAGCACCCCTCCCTTTAGGTAAGATAACATGGTTTCCTCCCCCAAACTGGACATAGACTGGGCAATTGGCCAGAAGCATCCCTGGTCTGACTAAATTCTGAGCACTCACTAGACCACTGCCTGGGCAAGCATGGGTCACTACATAGTAATCTAAATTCCCCAGCTCTTTCACCCACAGCCATATCAAATGGCTGTCTCCTTCAGTAGCACCTCCAACATAAGGGGTTGGGGAGTGCAAAAGCCAGACAAACTGTTTATCCATTCATTGGTCAGGCTACAGTGGCTTGCCCCCCACAAACACATACCATATCTTCTTCTCCTCTGGGTCTGGGTGTGCGTACAGAGGGCTAGACTAAGTCTCTGGTATCTCAGAACAGTGCAATTGTGGCAGTCTAGAGCACAGAAGTTCATGCAAACAAGGCTATTTGTTTTGATGTCTTTTGCCACTCAGCCAGTCGATCCATACACTACAGAGCCTGTATTGTTACCTTGTTGAAATCGCTGTTTCCAACCTTAACTGGACACCCCTCCCATCCTTCTTCCCATTCAACTCAGGAAGACACTTCCCCCTCCGTCTCCCGAGACAGCACCTGGTAGACATATTGTGGAGCAAGCCAATTCATACAGTGGTGTTAGACTTGGGTGACGAGATCAAGCCGAAAAGAGCTGACAGCCAGAACTGACAGCCAGACTCAGACAGGCTAAAATACACAAAGCTGTGTAACTATCCCCCCCCCCCTTCGGTGACTCAGCATCTCACATACCTGACAGTTATGGTTTGAGTATGTGCATGTTCGAGAGGGAGGGAGGGTGTCTGCTCATTTGTGCAAGCAGACCCTCCCATCTTGGCAGTTTATGCTGGGGATGTTTCCACAACAAGGCATCTACTCGTAGACTGAAGCCCCATTAAGTTTAAGCCACTCCCCCCCCCAGTCCCTAAACCGCACTGCTCGGCAATCTTCTTTTTTCTGGCAAGACTCCACCACACCCTGGCTCACATTTTCTGCCCATTCTGCTCCCGTTTATTTTCTGGGCTGCCCCCCAACACCGATGCAATATCTGGCAGGTGGCAGGCATAGGAATCATGATTTTCAAGAAGGGTCTGGCAAAAGTTGTCACTGACACTAGTTCTAAAGGGGGTATCATTCTTGCAAATTCAAATCCTGCCATGGCCACTTCCATGTGTAGGAGATAAGTGGTCAGCCAGAGAAAAGATCAGAGGACACTCGTTTACCCTCTTACATATTCCCTTCTCAGAGCAGGCATACTGCTGCTGCTTCCCTCTCCTAGATCTGGCAATAGGTTCTAATGATGGGCTCTTGTGGAGTGCCCATTCTACCTGCAACAGAATGCTCTCTCACATATTCACGGATCTGGGGATGGCAGCATCAATGTGCAGCTCACCTCACACAGGTCACATCCTTAGTTCTTAAAAGTTTAGTTTTAATATATTTAGCATGTTTTTTTAGACACAGGTTTTAATGTTGTACTTTCTAATTGTTTGCCTAACCAGAATTTCAATAGCTTGTAATGACAACATAAGTGTTGATGATGCTTCATGCCCTGGGATTCTGCAGAAACCCCACTGCCCATGCACAGCTACTCATAGGATATCTTTGCTACAAACTGGACCTCCACTAAGGGACTGGCTATCCAGACTGCGTTGGTGGACTGGGAACTGGCCCACCCCCCCATAACAGACACACAAGCTCCAAACTTCAGGCACATGAAAAGAAAATTACCAGCAATATAATGACACAGGCACTACAACAAAGGACCAGAATTTGTAACCCTAGACATGTGGGGGCTGATTCCAAGATGCATGACACAACTCACGGGTGTATGAGAGTTGCACCATGTGGCACTACACCAGGGACCCTGTGCCTTATTCCAAGACAGCCAGTGTCCCCAGCACCTATATCCTGTGACTTGCAGCAGGTGTAGGCTAGTACCATGAGCATGGTGCAGTGACCCCACATGCCGCAAGTCACAGCTGGCTGTGAACTGCCCCCCCTTAGCCTCCCCCATCCTGGAACACTGCTGTATGCACCAGGGGGCATAGGGGGACTGGCCAGGTGGCACAGGTGTACAGGGGGCACATTGCCCAATGGACTCTGGGGGTCCCTGATATTTGGGGGAGTGGGGGGCATGACTGTATTCCGGGGACATGGGAAACACAACAGTACCTTTGCCGCAGTGCTGCAGAGTGAGCATCCATCAATTGGCACAGACAGATACCCCTTAGACCATCTCCACAATGGTCTAACTCCACTGCACCAATGCAGTTCCTGGAATGGCGTAAGTGGGTTATGGCAGCTGGCCTATTGGAATAGGGCACAGTTGCTGCCATAACCCACCCTTGTGCCATGTCGTTGTGGATTGTGGGTGTAGTGGGTGGCATAACCCACATTTGGTGCAACCCACATATGGCATGGTGCAAGGCACCTTTTGAAATAGCAAATGGCGTAACAGATGCTGTAAATCACAATTTACGCCATGAGGTTAGGCGTAACTCAGCTTGCACCATGCGTAAGCCATCTTGGAATTGGGCCCCTGGTGTTCCCCACATTTAGGTTAGTACATGGCTAATGTACCAATTAAATGGGTCTCATGGAATTTCTCTAAAGCTTCTATTAGTGCCAGCTGGCGGAGGTTGAACCTGGCTAAAACTGGAGGTGTTAGTAGTGGACCCAGAGAATTGGGAGGTGGGTTTCTTAACCGGACTACCTTCTGGGCTTTGGCTTGGGGGTGACCAGTTGGCTACCTCAGACCAGGTACGTAACCTGGGTGCTATTTTTGATGACAGTCTGACCCTGAACTCACAGGTGTCAGCCATGATCAGGACCTCATTTTACCAGCTGAGGAATATCACCCGGGTGAAACACCTGTTTCGTCCCGATGATCTTCCAACATTGGTCCATGTCTTCATGTCCTCCAGTCTTGACTACTGCAATTCCCTGTACCTAGGGCTACTGGGGGTTGATATCTGCTGCATGCGGCTAGTGCAGAATGTGGTGGCTAGGCTTGTGACTGGTACTTTTAGGACCAGCCACGTTATGCCTGTGCTGCACAGACTGCCAGTACAGTGACAAATTCCCTTCAAGGTCAGCTTTCTGAACTATAAAGCCCTACATGAACAGGGACCTCACTACCTGCAAGATCTCCTCTGTCCCTACTGCCCCTCCTGCCCACTTCGCTCCACCGATGGGGGATTGCTAGAGATTCCCAGGGTATGTTTGAAGACTTCTGGGGCCTGTTCCTTTGCATATGCGGACCCTATCCTGTGGAATTCTCTACCTTGTCAGGTAAGAGAGTGCCTGACCATCACAAGCTTTAAATCAGCTCTTAAGACCTGTCTTTTTGGCCTAGCTTTCCAGATGAGTCTAGATGATGGGACTGTTTGTTATACAGTGCTGTTGTAAATTATTAACAAAGGATTCTATGAATTTTGATTTTACTGTTTGTTATGTTTTATGTATCGGTACAGTGCCTTGATCTTTTGGAAAGGCACTATTATAAATACATTTTGATCTGATTTGAAGATTTTTATGCTACTAAAAAATGTATCTACAATATTTGAAATCCAGGAGTTCAGCAGACTGGTCTAATTACAAGGAAGTTTTAAAAAAATGCAAAAATAAAATCAAGTGTGCAAAACAATGAACAAAAATTCAGTTGATAAGGAATTCCACAAAAAATAATATAAATTATTTTTACTACTACGTGAATTCCCTAAAACATCCAGAACAAACTTAACCTCAATAACCCTAGATGGTAAACAGGTAACAAACTCAGAGAAAATGGCAGGTATCTTTAATAAATATTTTAGTTCAGTTTAGTATATGTTATTTACCCAAGGCTGAATTCCCATCAGTAACTGAAGAACAAATTATAAATAAGGGACCCGATTCTAGAAGCTTGGCGCAAGTTGCCACCAAATGTGACTTGGCCAAATGCAGCTGCAACATTGACCCTGGACCCTATTCTAGAAGGGGCAGGGTCCCCGAATCTAAGTCCTGTGACTTGCGACATACAGTCAAGTACGCAGAACAGAGGGCATACCTGGCGAGGATGTCACAAGCCACAACCACAAGTTGCAAGTACCTCCTCCCCATTGCCCATGCACTGCCAGAGCCTCACAGGCCTAGAGGCCCCCTTCCCACTATCATGCCACCATGGGTGTGGATCAGGAGCAAGCCAGTGTAATGTACAGTGAGTACAGGACACGCAGGAGTCCAACGTCTCATACGGATATACCTGGCAGTCTAGTGGCCCCCCGTCCCCCCACCCAGCTGTGTCAATACACCCCGCATCCCCCCAACCCATCCCCAGCCAGTGACTGGCACAGCCCACCTCACACCTCCATGGACAGCTGCCCACTGAGCTCCTCATGAGCGCTTAATGTATAGACGTGCTCAGAAATGAATAAATATTCATTCATTTCTGGAGTGCCTATACAGTAAGTACCAGCGGAGCTCAGTTCTGCGGCTGGCCGTGGAGGTGTGAGGCATGCTGTGCCACCATCTTGGGACTAGGTGGGGGGTGACTGGCACCGCTGGATGGGGCGGTTAGGGGGCCACTGGACTACCAGGGATCTCGAGGTCCTAACATTTCCACAGTTGCAGTACCAAATCAGGTAAGGGCAAGGGGGGAGCACACAACTGCCCTGTGGGGTGCTAGTGTTGTGGGGTCAGGGGCATGATGTGTGTGGGCTGCCCTGCAGGGCATTGAGGGTTTGGTGGTTCTGGGGGCTGGGTGTGTGAGATGCCCAGCTGGGCATATCTGTTGTGGGAGATCAGGGGCTTGGTGGGGTTTTGGGCTTCCCAGTGGGGCACCGGTGGGGTGTTCTGGGCATGAGGGGGATATCCTGGAGTGGGTGCAGCGGGTCACCAGAACCCCTGGAGGACACTTACATTGCCAGTTTTCTTCCGGGGGTTCTTGTAGAATCCTGACATTGGAGATTTTGTTGCTGCCCTACTGGAACAGGGCAAACTGCTGCCATTAACCCCCTAGCACCATGTTGCAGGGGGTTTATGGTGCAACTGCTGGCATAACAGCTCTTTGGGGCAAGTGGCCTGTGACATGTCGCAGGCCACATTGTAGAATCATGCATGTTGCAACTGCTGGCGTAAGTTGCTACTTGGGCCATTCTACTTGGCGCAAGTGAGATTACGCCAAGAGTAACTCTTCTAGAATTGGGCCCATGATCTCTAATTTAAAAAAAGCAGAGCTCTATTGTTCCTGATGGCATCTCGACACATATTCTTAAATCAATACAATATAAACTAGCATATCCACATAAAATTCTGTTCCAAGCATCACTAGAACGGGGGATTCTGTCTGATTATTGGACGACTGCTACTGCTGTACCTATCCATAAGAAGGACAATAAAAATGACTACTGTAATTACAGACCAATAAGCTTAACCTCAATTCCATGAAAGATCCGCGAATCTATTTTGAAAGAAAAGATTCAGGAATATCTCAGTAATACAGACAAGATTGATATGGCCCAACATGGTGTCACTGTGGGGAGATCCTGTATTATGAACCCATTGAGTTTTTACGAAAAGTATCAGGTAACCTAGATAGGCACATACCTGTAGACTGTGTATTCCTGGACTTCACAAACACTTTTGATGCTGTCCTGCTTTAGGCTATAATTGCGAAAAATAGCAAACATTGGTCTGAACAAACATATCATTAACTGGATAAGGTCATGGATATTGGGTAGAACCCAAAGAGTGTGTATTTAGGGATATTTCTCCGAGACTGGGCATGTGACGAGCAGTGTTCTGCAGAAGTCCGTGTTGCGATATATACTTTTTTTATCTTTATCTTGAATATGTTTAATAACATTATAGATTGGGCCATTAAATATGTGGAAGATGTTAAGTTAGGTGGGAATGTAGGCAGCATGACGAAGATAAAATCAATACAATCGAACTTAGAATATATTACCAGGTGGGCCTTAAGGTGGGGGATGCATTTTAACATGGGCAAGTGTTGTGTGATTAAGCAATAATGCATGACAGGGTGTGTGTTGTGCTGGGATAACCTCACGCCTTGGGTGGTTGTGCATGAGGCTGCAGGCCGAGTGTGTCCAACACCCAAGAAGTGACAGTATCCAAGCACAACATACACATTGTCGTGCATTACTGCAATTATACAATGGCTGTGTTGTAAAAGAAATAAAGAAAGAATAAAAAGTGCAATTTAAAAGATTCTGTGATATTTTTTGTATGGGCAGGTATGCATAAAAAAATTGTATGCGTTTAATGTATGGGCCAGTTGGTGGAGTTGCTGTGTGATTAATGTGGGACTATGACCCCTTGAAACTCTATGTCTCCTTCCCTAAATATGTAATTGTACTTTTTTGGGGGGTGGGGCATTTATTGCTGTTGTCTGATCCACTGTGTTTCCTGTCTTTCCAGCCCCCACCCTGCTGACATGTGGTTACTGTGGTTCACTCTCTGGCTCTTTTTGTTCTGATGATGAACACTTTTTGCATTTCCTAATGTGATGGTTTGAAATTTTGCTTGGTTCTCCTGGTACAGTTGGTGTTTGTACCAGGAGAAAATAGAAGGGATCGGACTTGTGTAACTGAAGCCGTGTGGTATCTCTCTCTTAACTGAATTGAATGTGCTCTCCCCAACACACACACACACACACACACACACACACACACATACACACACACACAGCAGACTGAGGAGTGGAGATTTGTCCCACTCACTGTCATTTGTTAATTTGTGGTTTCATTGCCCCCACCACACACACACACACACGCAGCACACACATGCACACACACACACACACACACACACACACACATATACACACACACACGCACGCACACACACACACTCTCTTGGGCTCTCTTCTTCACCCAGTACAGTTTGTACATTTACAGTTTGTACCAGGAGAAAATGCTGCCACTTTGTACTGTACACTGTGCTGTTTAAAAGTGTGCATCTATAGCTAAACACAGTCAGAGCAGGAATACTCTCCTCACTGCTGATCTCACGGTGATGTCATGTGTGCTGTTGACTGGTGTCAGGACTGGTATGTACTGGTATTGCAGTATTTGTTTTCTTTATGCTTTGTCTGGCACTCCCGGTACATCAGTTGTGCTTGTACCAGGAGAAAAATTAATTAACTTAAAAGAAAGGATTTTACTATGGTTGAAAAGGCATACATTTAAAAAGTACACTAGGCATAACACTAGTGGGGGCTGAAGCTGATCGTGCTAATGTTGCCACATTTTCTTTATTTTTTGGAGATAAATGAGAAATGTATGCAGTGACAGTTTGTTTTTCTGTCATGGCGGATGCAGTAATATTAATTTACAATGGTTTGGATACCTTTTGTGGCAGTGGGAGTGAGAGACTGAGGTTAAAAAATGGAGCAAGTACTGACAAAAGCCAGAACAACCATGCCAAGTTTGGGCAACTTGGGCATGGTTTGCTGACTCATTCTTTTTACATTTAATGTGGTCATGTATATGCTAGGACTAAATACATGATGCTGTACTAAAATAAAATCATGGGTCTAGCCCCAGATTGACCAATCAGAGCACAGGATTATTTCTTGTCATTGTATAATACTTGTTGGTCATCAATCCATCTCTCACTCCTACACATTGTGTAACACAATACTGAAAAACGCTGTCAAATGAAAATGATCTAGGTGTCCTAATCAATAGTAATCTAGACTTTATCAACCAGCGTACATTAGTCATTGTGACAGATAATAGGGTTCTCTGGGGTATAAAGATAAACTTAAATAGTAGAAATAAAGAGGTGGTGATGCATCTTTATAGGACTTATGTATGACCTGTTTTTCATTATGGAAGTCACCTATGGTGTCCCATTACAGCTGGAGTTTAAAAACATCAGATGAGGTACTAGAGGCCATCCCCTGAAAGTACAAAAAAGGAGGTTAATACAAACAGTAGGACATTTTATTATATGAACATATGAACATACGAATGTGCCAGCAGAAACAAAACATCCTGTCTATCTACGTCTGCTTGAGTGTACAGCTAACACCCCTAGTTTGCAGCTGCCCCACCCCATTCCCCTTTGTCATCCCACTGCAGCCCCGACCTCCCCCACCCTCACTCTCCCCTGCTTCCTATCCCACGCCCTTTTAAAGCTGTTCACAGATTAACATGATACCACCCATTCTGATGGTGCATTCCATTTTGCTACCACCCTCTCTAGGAAATGGTGTCTCATTTCCCTCCTAAATTTACCCCCTCTATTCTTAGCCCATGACCCCTGGTGTCCCTCCCCATCCTTAGCATAAAGACCCTGTCTGACCAATTCTTATTGTTTCTCCTCAGATACTTGAATGTCTCTATCATGTTCCCCCTGTCTCTTTTATCCTTCAGGGTGTACATATTCTGGTATTCCAACCTGCTGTCATAGTCTCTCCCCTCCATTCCACATATCATCTTTGTTGCCCTCCTCTGCACCCCCTCCAGTAGCCTGATATCACGCTTTAGATATGGTCTCCAAAATTGCACATGGTACTCGAAGTGCGGCCTTAACAGCGACCTGTAGAAGAGCAAGATCACCTCTCTCCACCTGGATGAAAAAACCCTCGCTATACACCCAAGCATTTTGTTCACTTTTGCAGCCACTCTCCTGCACTGGGCAATATTATACACAATGGGTTATAAAACCATGGAATAAATTACCTCTAGACATTACTCTGAGCAATAATATGACTGAATTCAAAAATGCATTAGACAAACATATTATTAATGGGGACCAGTTACTGTATTAAGTGTGATGCACAGGAGTGGGATATGGGATAACACCTTATTTGCTCACTACTCCTTAATAGTTAGTATGAAGGCTAAATGATCCACTCCCCTATTATGAGGTGTAAGTCACTTGTCTTCCTTAAGAGAGAAGAGGCTGACATTGCTTTCCTACAGGAGAACCACCTGCCTAAATCAGATGTCAACAAGCTAAAAACCTGCTGGGTCTCCTAAGTTTTCAGCAGCATATATAACACCAAGAGCAGAGGGGTAGTAAATTCGTGCACAAGCACTTGACCTTCACTCTGTCATAGATCACCTCTGACCTAGCAGGAAGATTTGTGATAGTCCAGGGAAACCTGTTGGGGCAGGACATCACATTCTGTAATATCTATGGCCCAAACGTCACTGATGCACAGTTTTACATTTCATTCTTACAGACCCTACAGGAACTCTGACACAATCAGATAATTTTATGAAGTGACATGAATACTATCATGGTCACATTTTTGGCCAGAAGCAAAGCCCCCAAGGATCACAATTCCCAGACCACCATGACACTGAATTACCTCTCCCAAGAGCTCAGCCTGGCTGATATTTGATGAGTTGTCCATCTCAGAGGCAGAGACTTTACATTCTACTCCAACCCAAACTGAATGTTCTCTAGAACTGACCTCTGATTGACCCCTTTCCAATGGACACCAGATGTGGTAGAAACATGCATTCGGGCAATGATGATTTCAGACCAAGCACCAGTCTGCTTCACCAGGGAACATTTTCATGCCACAGACCAAGCTTGTGGGAAGGAGATTCTCAATACATGTGTACTCAAAAATAAGAACTTTTGTGTCAACTTAAGGGAGGACATTAATACCTTCCTTCAAGCACAAAAATCTGAAGACACCTTGGCAGCAGCTCTCTGGGATGCCCTTAAGGCCTATATAAGAGGGAGGTGCATCAGCTACTCTTCACACTTAAAGAAGGCTAGACTGAAAGATCTGAAAACCCAGCAAAAAAGGCTCAAAGACCTGGAAAAGTTCAAGGAGCAGACTGGGTATAACAGCACCCTTCTGGCAGAAAAACAATGACAAGATACATTTACATGCATCTGCATCAGAAGGCAGAGTATGACCTGTTTCAGCTATGGCAAACTTTATGGAAATCTTGGGAAAAGCCAGGCAGGCTACTGGCATACCAACTGAAAAGAGGTAAGGACGATCCACTTTGACTCATGAGCCTCATATGGGCAGCACAAGACCCACATCCCCTAACTATCCTCCTCTCCTTGGATGCTGAGAAGGCATATGACATGGTAGAATGGGGGGTCTCTCTTCCATTTTCTTGGTACATTTTGCATTGGGCAAAAGTTCACTGTGTGGATAAAAACACTATATCGGTGGCTTCTGCAGAGGTCATTACTAATTGGAAAGGTTCTCCCTCTTTCCCTTTGAGGAGAAACACCAGACTAGGACATCCCTTCTTCCCCTTTCTATTTGTACTGGCACTGGAACCCCTCCTGCAAGCAATCAGACAAACCTTGGACATCTACTGGATGAGCTTGGGTAGGGAGTACAAGGTCCTACTGTATGCCAGTGTGATATTATATGCACCCTTACTAGGCCCCACAAATCCATATCTAACTTGCTGGACTTAATTAGCCTTCATGGTAACCTTTCAGGCTACACACTAAAAGTAGCCAAGTCCCAATTTCTTTCATCCACCCCTGCAAGGAAGGGCCTATCTCAATATCTTTGGGGCCTACAGTCCACTAACCAGCATCTAAACCATGTGGGGATATGTTTCCATTGGAAACTTAATCAGATCAGCAAGTACAATTATGGCATGCTACTGTGGGTGCTAGAGAAGGAACAAAGTAGATGAAACTGCTTGCACATCTCCCATTGAGGAAAAGCTCAAGTGTTCAAAATTAAGGCCACACCCAAAACACAGTACATAATGGACAACCTCTCTGTCAAAATAGACCCTAAGAAATGTTGGTCCGGTGGTACTGAGGTTGAGGTGCTGGACGCCACACCTCACACTACGCAGGTGACCCGATTTCGGGAACAGACTCGGGCCGCCGGGGGCTGGCAGGGAGAGGGAGGATTGAGCGTCCGACGACTGCTCTCCTCTCTCTGGGGTGGGTATTGGGGCTTGCATCACCCTGTAGCGGCACCTGAAGGAGGACAGCCGCACTACAAGTGGCATGCAATAGTAATGGGGGAGAGCGCGGCGGACGTCAGCACTACGAACACAGATGCCATTGCATGTCCGGCTCTCCACTGGGGAGAAAATGTGGAAAAATGCAGATGGCAATCTTCGCGGCTGATGGCCACGCCTTGCGCTCCCAGAGAGACCCAAGAGAGGCGCATGCGCGGTGGGTGAGAGAGCGATAATGGCCGTCCCAGTGGGAGAGTGGGTGTGTGTGTGGACCACATGCACGACCAGGTACGGGGATGCAGGGCTGGCGGCCAGAGATCGTGGAGGGCTGCTCTGCTGAGGAGAATAAACAATAGTATGATAAAAAAAAAAAAAAGACCCTAAGACTGTTAAAGCAACTTACTCCAAAAATGCTAATCTTTAGTGTCAGCTGGCACAAGCTCACCCTAGACTCAAGCTCCCTGAATACTCTGTGAATATTATGGTAAGGCCTAGCTCCAGCTTGGTCAAATGACCCCACACTGACTGCAGGCAGACAGACTGAAATGGGAGAACTGCAAAGCCTCAGAAGGTGATGGGCAAGTTCTGGAAACAGTACTTGGAAGTTTCCTGCTTAGGCTAAAATCACATCCAGCTCTGAGACAAACCACAGATGTGTGGAAAAAATACCTGAGATTCAGTGACTGGGGAACAGAATTGACCCCACACTTTCCTCTATAGGGCCTCACTCATCTTCAAACTGGAGGCAAGCCAGCCCAAGGTAAACAATGGGAAGATGGGGATCAAGATGCTTTGGGACTTGATTGATCCCCACCAACAAGACATTAACATCCTTTATGCAGCTGCAACAATACATACTTCCCAAACAGCTGCACTTGAAATACTACCAGTTGATACATGATCTGTGAAGCACCCTAAGGCATACTCTGAGAATTTCTGATCCAAATTCCCGAGATATTACTCTGTGGCCCAAAGAAGGATGCATCCTTCACAGCAGTGCAATATACAAGCACTTGGAAGACAGCACGAAGGACCCCATAATGGGAGTCCGGCAGAGGTGGACAGAGGAACTGGGACAAGAGATCACACCCCAGATATGACAGCATTGCTGGAGTGCAACTCTAAATGCCATTAAAGACACTAGGGTAAGGTTCACCTAATAAAATATTGTGCATAGGTGGCATAGAACCCCCTCAAGCTAATAATGCTGGAGACATGGAAAAGAGGAGGGCACTATCACCCACATCCTGTGGTCATGCACTAAGCACAGAGGGCACTGGGAGGAGGTTCAAAAAATATCTAGAAGTATCCTCAAAACCCCATCCCCCCTCAATCCACACCTGGAAATTTTGGGGTTAGATCTCTATCACACCTTGCCCCAGACACTTGCATCATTAGTTAAGAAACGGCTGATGGGGGGCACTCATCTCTGCCAAGAAAGTGATAGTGCGACACTGGAAAGTCCAGGCCCATGGAACATAACTGACTGACTGAGTGAACTGGGGAAAAAAGCCAGTTATGAATGAGTGCAATATGCCACACAGAAGAAGACAGAATTCTATTTAAGCATATGGAGAGCTTTCCTACATTTGAAGCATTGCTGCCTCCGAAAAAGATAGTTTTACCCAGTCACCCCCCCCTCCACACACACTCCCATACACCAGGTCTCATGACACTCTTGCCACTCCACAATACTGCCATAGCTCACACCTTACTATTCCCCAGTCCCATGACACCCCATTATCTGTGCCAAATGAATTTCATAGCACATCCCTGCAATACCTGTCACCTGCCCATTTGTTTTCTTCATGCAGTAACATCAGTAACACTAATAAGTGTCTGTCGCTTATTTCACCAACTGAATTACATGAGTAGCAAAGAAACTAGTGAATCTTTTTTGTAAGTTATAATATTATAAATGGTTCTTACCTCTTCTTACTGTTTCGTATCATCTATTTATTAATTAACCACTTTGATTTGTAAATCCAATGGGCCACTGCCCTGGCCAGGTGTATTTCTGTAATGTGTATTTTCTAATGTAAATAAATAAATGAACGTTTAATATTAAAAACAATAGTGCATGTCTGGCTTAAAGCTATATCCAGCCATTTAGTTTACACTAATGGAGCACACTACCTAACTGAATATTTGGCGATGTTAGGACAGTGCTACGTGGATATGGTCTGCGCCAACATGGCCTAAGGCTGCAAATAGTACACAGAAGATGTGGGTGACGTACATGCGGGTACAAGCAAAATGTCACCCATCACAATCACAGGTTGACATTGGGCTACCCTCAATGTAAAGGCATGCAAGGACTGGTGTGTAGTGGCACCCGCCACCCTCCAATCATCAGAAGTCACATTTTGCAGGGGCTTCACCCCAGCACCCCAGAATCTAACTACTGTATAACCTACCCCAGGGTGGGCATGCAGTGAAGGGCAGGAGCATAGTGTGAACACTGAAAACAGTCTGAGTGTGTGATGCTGTGAAATCCACAATGCCCCTGTCACTCACAGCCTTGTTTTGGCACCCTAATCAAGGCAACCTAACAACCGCACACCCGCAGGAGATAACTTTACACAAAAAAGGATAGCACCAGTGGTCCTGTGTGCCATATTCAGCCTGAACATTCAAATGAACTCATTGGGTATGCAAAGCAAAAAGGGTCCCTCTGCATGCTCATTATGGGCTCATTTGTATGGGTGCAGCATACCCCTAGTGCTGATGAGGGATGGCAGAAGCACAACATCCCTGGTAGTCTAGTGGACTCTTTTCCCCAATCTTCCCTGTTATAACTGTAAATACATATTATTGGTAGTCTATTGGATCCTCTCCCCTTCTTAACCTGTGTCTCATGTATATTTATGTCCCTGGTGGGAAAGAGACCCCCCCCCCCGAGTGAGATCAACCCCTCCAGTGTGACTGACATCATCCACTGACCCTCAGCTGAGGACCCCCTCATACAACCTCACCCCAGTTAACAATCACCACACATGTTGTGGTCAGATAAGTGTCTAGCATGGGCCTCCGCTTACCTCAGCTGGCTGTCACCTGACAGTCACAGGATGCGATCATGCATGTACTGGCAATAATGCTCTGTGACTGTCAAACAGTGGACGGGCAGGTTGGGTTGCCAGTCACACTGGGGGAATCTCTTGTACTTGGTAAGGAGGTGCTAGCCACCTGCAATGTATATATACATGGGACCCAGAGTGATTGGGGGAGAGGATACCCAAGACTATCAAGGATATGGATTTACAGCTATGAAAAAGGTGATCAGGGGAGGGGGGGCACTAGACTACCAGGGGTATGGATTTGCAGCTATGATAGGGCAATCAAGAAGAGGCAGTTCCACTAGACACAAGGGAAGCTAGCTACAGTACAGCCACCTCCCATTTGGAGAGTGAGAGTATTGTCTTACCGCTGTATAAGACCATTTTTTCAGTGGCTATAAGCAGCATGAATCTGTGGGCTGTTTTGTGTTGCTGAAACCATTTGAATATGTTGCTACACTGTTATGCAAGAGGACTCCCTCATTGACAGCAGCACCATACCTCTCAACTGTCCTTGATTTTCAGGGATGTCCCTGATTTTGCCTCAGAATTTTATTCTGTCCCTCGTAAAATTTGTATTTTTGTGACGAAACAGTGAGGAGTAAAATCACAAAATAATGTCAAACATTAAAGTTATAGACTTGTTCTTCTTCAGAAAATGCATCTTAACACAAATTTCTTCATTCTATCAGCCTTCTGAGAGGATAGTACCAATTTTTGAGATGTGTCCCTGATTTTGGGTCTTTGTCCCTGATTTTTTTTAAGCCTTGTCCCTGATTCATGAGGCAAGAAGTTGAGAGGTATGAGCAGCACAGCAGAATGGTTAGCAGAACTGCACAGCCAGATATGAGCAGCATCTTGGGGGCCTCTGAATATGGCCCAGCCCGGAGCGCTGAAACTAATCCAAGTTAACATGGGCACTGACTTGGGTAGTGCCGTGCTTACCACCAGCTGTAGCAGCAGAATTTAACTCCTACTATACCTCCTGCCCGACTTAGCTACTGAAATCCCTTCCCTCCTATCCATCACCCTTCCCAGCCTCTACTAGTATGTCCCATCCACCACCCTCCCACTTCCCCTTCTCATTCACTACTGTAACCCAAATGATGCCCTAAGTGCCCTCCTCGCCATCAACCTCTCTGAAAGTGCCTCCCCTGATGGCCTCGACCCAAAACTCCTCTCCCTCTCTGCTCCGGCCATTGCCTACACCGCCTAATACTAAATCTTTTGTTCTCTACTGCCTTGGTCCCCTCTTCATGGAAACATGCAGTCTTCCTCTACCCAAAGGCTGTGACCCCCATCCCCTGGCAACTATTGCCCCATTTCTCTCTTCCCTCCCTGTGCCAAGACTCAAGAACACATTGTCCTCTCCCAACTCACCATTTTTCTATCTGACGCCTCCTTTTACACCCCTTTCCAATCTGGTTTCAGGAAAAAACACTCAACCACCACCTCTCTCCTACAGCTCACAGACTCCATCCTAACTGGGATGGACAATGGCCTAATTATCTCAGCCATTTTTGTAGACCTGGCCAAGGCCTTCAACACCGTTTCTCACTCCCTTCTCCTTGACTCACCTCCAGTAGCTGGTCTATCTCCCTCCACCACAAACTGGTTTAAAGCCTACCTTATTGGCAGAACCCAATCGGTT
The DNA here is from genome assembly GCA_016271365.2 of Neoceratodus forsteri. NCBI lineage: Eukaryota > Metazoa > Chordata > Ceratodontiformes > Ceratodontidae > Neoceratodus > Neoceratodus forsteri. The sequence goes on along the minus strand of JADMNL010000035.1, from coordinate 20,769,200 downwards.
AAGATCTTGGATGCCACTTCACCTCCCCTCCCCTCCTAAGTAGCACTGACATCCCCCAGGGATCTGTTTTAGGTCCCCTCCTATTCTCCATCTTCTTAAACAACCTTCCCTCTGTTTGATCCCCCTCTATCATTATGCTTATGTATGCTGATGATACAGTCCTGTATGCATCTGGCTCTGGTCCTGCTGAGGTTACAACCAGCTTACAGCAAAACTTCAGCAAGGTTCAACTCTGGTTTGCTAATCATCCACTTTTCCTCAACACCAAGAGGACTGTCTCCATGACCTTTGGCACAAGGTAGAGACTCTCTAGGCTTTCCTCCCTATCCACTTTCCACACCCTTGATGGGACTTTACTTGAGGACACATCCTCCTTCAGGTACTTAGGTGTCTGGTTGGACCAACACCGAAACTTCTCTGGATATATTGATGCCATTCAGAAAAAAACTGCTCCCCAAACTCAGTGCCCTGTTCAGGAACCATAATTGTAACCCTCCTACGGCTAGGTGTGAAATGGTTCAGAAGATGATAATGCCCATTTTTGACTACTGTGATGTAGTCTATGGTGCTGTCCCTAAGTCCTCCCTGGCCAGACTGAACACCCTCTTCAATTCCTTCTGCCGCTTTGCCCTGGATCCCCCCCCTTACTCCACCACTACAATCTTTATTGTGCCCTATCTTCCCCCTCTCTAAGAAATAGGCAATTTTCCCACTGTGCTAAATTCACCTCCAAGCACTGGCTGGGTGAGCTCCCTTCCTACCTAACCTCCTCCTACTTCATAACAACCCCACATCCTCCCATTCCCTTAAATCAACTGACTCCTGCACCCTGGTAGTCCTCAGCAGATCCACCCTAACTGGCCAATCTGCTTACTCTCACAGCCTCCCAAAAATGTGGAATTCACTCCCCCCCTCAAATCCAACACTCATACTCTGCTTACTCCATCAGCTCTGCCCTCAAAAATTACCTTGCAGCTAGCTTCTCCTGCCATGTCCCTCCCTTATTCCCTTCTCTAAGCCCTGGATAAACCCTGCCCTTCTACTGTCACCTTTATTTTACCCTAAGCACCCCCAGCCCCCACATTTCCAGCTCTCCTCCTCTCCCCCCAAATTGCTTCCCCTTACTGGCCTCCCTTGATCTCTCACAGAATGTAAAGGATGTCAAATGCTCTCAATGGGTACCTCTCCTACCTCCCCAGGGGCTTGTATCCCTCATCTACTCCCTTCTCCCTACATCCCTCCTCCTCACCTTTCCCTCTGCTTTCCCACTTTTTTTCACGTAAGCACTTGTTTACTTACTAACCCAGCACTTATTATTGTTCACTTTTCTACGTATTCCACTAGCTGCATCCTTCTTTGCCCACCTCATCCCACTCTTTACCTCCACTCCCCCTCCCCCACACTCTTGATCTCCACTCCCCCTTCCCTGAACTTTTTTTACTTTTGCATTACTCTCCCTCCCAATTTCTTTACTCCTTCCTCCTGATACCTTTCCTCTCCTGCTCCTGCTGTTTGTCCTCAGCACCTCCGTCCCCCTATTTTTTCCTTCCCCCTCTTGTTTTTCTCTTCCTACCACCAACACCCCCTACATCTTTCCTATCCACTCCTCCCACATGTTCCTTCCTGTCATGCCTCTTAAACTCCACACCCACCATTTTCTTCACATAGCCCCACTCTCCCCCTTCCCCTGTTCATCACAACTACCTCCTTTTCTCCTCCACCCTAGACTGTCTCTCCCTGAGCTGTTCCCCCCTCTCCACCTTCTCCACTCCTATTCCCCTGGAAGGCTATAGTCTGATATTCAATGGGGGGATAGCTCCTCCCCCATTCCCTATGTAACCATTAGGCAGCCTCTCGCTCTGCTTTGTGCATTTCAGCGGTGCGGCTGCATTGCTGGCTGGCTGGGCTTCCTCCCCTGCTTCTGGTCCTGCTGTCTTTGTCCCTCGTTGTTTGTTCCTCCCTTTGCTCCTCCTCCTCCTCTTTCTGTTGATTTTTCTCCTGCTCTCATTTTGCCCCGTGTTCCCCCACCCCTGTGTGCCTCCTCTCGTTGTCCTTCCTTGTTCCTCTTCCTTGCTTGGTGCCCCGTACCTTTATTTTTTTTTTCCTCTCTGTTTTCTTTTTGGGCTTTTTTCTTCCCCTGTTGGTCTCCATGCTTCCTCACTTCAGTACTCCTGCTGCTTCCGTGCTTGGACTTCCATCTCCTCACTCCAGGTCTGCTCCCCTAGTCCTCTCATTTGCTCATCCAGCCATTCTTCACCTTTCCAGTCTGCTGTGCCTGACTGGAGATGGTGGATTTTGGGGCCTCAGGTTCACAGAGATTTTGTTGCTAGTGAGTCGACTCTCCACTGTGCTAATTTCATGAACTTACTGGCACAGCATTCTGTTAACCAATGGCTCCAATCATTATTCATACTGAACATGTCAGCTGCATTAATGGCAGAAGGTGAATATGATGGAGCCTCAGTCCTTTTACTAGCATTTCCTGTGTTCCTATTTTATTTTTATTAAAGCTACATAAAGCAAGAGAGGGATAACAAACAATTCTGTATATAAGAGCAGCCTGGGAGAGGAGCTGGAGAGGAAAAGTAATAATATGGCAAACAATTACTCAAGATATCAACATACAAGCAAACAAAATAACAAAAACATAAAACAGCTGGTAGCAACACAGTCCTGGCTTGCAATCAAAGTTGTTTTGCTGAATAATTTACTTTGGCTATTGCAGATTCTCCTTCAGGCTACTCACTTAAAAATGCACAGCTGTTGTTTACTTCTAGCTCGCTACCCTATGCTGTGGGCCCACCTGCATATTGCTTCGAAGTAGACTCCCGCATATCTTCCAGAAGCTTGGGTTCAATGCCTTATTCTGCCCAAGTGCTTCTTCCTCTGTATCACTGTTCCAGCTTAGTCATTCTGTTCATTAAGAGGACATTAAGATACACAGTGCTTCTGTCAGGGATACCTTGGTCATGCCTCTCATTTCATGCCCCTGCAATGCATTTGGTCCATAAAATTATGACTCATTTCATACCCTTCTCCATTTCTTCCAGTCATCAATGTCCCCCTCCCTAGTATGTTTTGGCCATGTCTTCCCTTCATCGTTTATGTTTATTGCCCCACTACTAAACCACAAGGGCCATTGTTCTCAGTATTCTTTTGCTGCCTCATAGTACTGTTAGACTTTGTGGGGTCGTTCACACCAACCATTCTTCATGCTATATAGACCACTACTGAGTTTGCGTTATTGTTCAGGACTATGCTTAACCTGTTATCGGCTTTAGCATTTACTATTTTTCCAGAATCATATGACCAGACTTTTACTATGTATTCCATTCCTCACTTCTGCAGTTCTAAGTGTATGGATAACTTCAGCCATGCCTGACCTAGCGAGTCCCCATCCCATACCACCATGCCCCACTGGGGGAACCCTTTCATAGCACAATTGCTTCTACTCTCTGACCACCCATCATCTGCAATGAAAAATGCATTTACTTAAGGTGTGATCACTATTTACTTTCAGGTGGTCTCTTTGAATCTTGCACCCCTTCCATGGTGAAGGTGAACCACATGGGGTCTCACCTTCCCAATCTTGTACTGTTCAGTGATATGGTGATGGCAGACCACGTGGGGTCCCGCCTTCTCTATCATGCACTATTTGATGGAAGGAATCACATTACTCCGATATGACGATGGTGGACCACATGGGGTCACGCCATCCCTATCATGAACTTTGCTTACTATGGTGAAGGTGAACCACATGGAGTCTCACCTTCACAATTTTGCACTACTCAGTGGTACAGTGATGGCGGACCATGTGGGGTCCCGCCATCCTTATCGTGCACTATCACTTACCATGGCGAAGGCCCTATACCATGATGGACACCGGGAGTCCCGCCGTCTATTCAACGTCTAGTTGACAGATTCAACTCATTGGTCCATCCAATTCCCTTTACTGCAGAATGGCTTTCTTTGGGTTTCATCCTCCTATCTTGGAACTATAGTATTACTATGACAGCAGACTGCAGGAGTCCTACTGTACATCTATATCTTAATCAGCCTATTCTATGGCGATGGTGGACCACGTGTGATCCCACCATCCCATCCATACTCTACTCCCTTACATGGTGATGGCGAACCATGTGGGGTCTTGCCATCTCAACCATCCCTTCTCAGTCATACAGCGATGGTCCCGCCATCCCAAACTATATGCCCTTACCATAACTCAAGTATAAGTCAACCATAACGGCCTTACCATAACTCAAGTAGTCCTATTCAGTTCAAGAGTACATATGAGGGGGTATCACCTTCCTTATCTTTGACTGCTACAGACTTGGCTCATGAGGGTACCCCCTTACCACCTGGATCGTTCTATCCTATGGTGATGGCAGACCACGTGGGGTCCTGCCATCCCTCTTCTACTTGCCCTTTGACAGCCTTCCTCTTATTCCTCATCTTCCAATCCAACTATCGTGACCCTTGCTTTACCCTCAACTAAACATTAGGACAATGATGATGGACCTATCTCGGACCATGTTTTACTCAGCGATTCAAGTCATGCAGCTATCTTCTGCTATATACTTCTCAATGCACCCTCGTTGTACTCTCCTTCTTTGATCTGCATCTATCATATTGTCAGTGTTGGTGATTCTTTGCCCCCTCACCTCAAAAGCATCGTTCTATGGCGGGCATGAAAACCATGGTGTCTAGCCATCTCACCAGTTCATATTCACCCTCTAACAGGAGGTTATCCTCTACTACAACAGACTTTGTCTTGCACTATGGCAGACCTTCAAGGTCCGCTTTCCCAGTATTGATCACCTAAGACTTTCAGCTGCTCAAAAACGACTTCTTCATTCATCAGGACTCCATGGGAATATCATTCCCCAGCTACCCGACCTCTGAGCCCACTATCATCATCACAGTTCAACGCCTAACATTTCTGTGGCGATGGCGGACCACGTGGGGTCCTACCATTCCATTTGCACATGCCCCATGACAGGCCTTATCTGATCCTTTCATCTCATGTCAATCAGCCTCATCGACTCTCATCCTTCATATCCTGCATTATTCCGTACTGCTCAGTGGTGGACCACGTGGTGTTCCACCATTCCTTCAAGGCTATCACCCTTTCCATCTCAGATAATCGTAATACAATGGGGCAAACCTGCTTCAGGTTCCAGCCATCTCAACAAACAGTCCCACAATGGAGCTCTATCTAGTATTCAAAGGCCGTACTATGGATATACAGCAGTCATCTATCTCAAATTCAGATTAACCATTGTAACAGCATCCAGATATCATTCTCAGTTGGATATTCCATCTGCTCAAACCTTCATCTGCAACATCGACTGCCTGCTAATCTTGACCATGAACTGGACTCTTCCACCAGCCATGGCAGACTGTCTACCTGGACATAACCATACCTAAATCTAAGAGCATTTAGGATAATTCTTCTCTTAGTATGCCCAGAGGACGGGCAGGTCAGTAGCCATGGGTCCTTGGAGGTTCCCCCTAAGGGTTTTTTTCCTCTCCTGCATGCTACTAATCGCACTCTCCAGAGCTGGAGGAGGTAGTCACTTCATTATTTCTTTTTGGGCCTTAAGTCTTACACCTACTCAGTATCCTACAGAGGGTGGGATGCGAAGAAGCACCAAAGCTCATGTCATAAACACCAAGCATATACCAGTCAGCTCCTAAGTATACACAAGCACCAAGCTACGTACCCCACATTGAACTCATATCTTTACACCTTCCTCCACTGCTCTTCTTCTCAAGGCATATATTGTAAACTGCACTTTTGCTAATTTTCAGGATGATGATTTTTGTACATTCATTCTTACGATAATGTCTTTTGACTGCTTTTTTTTTTTTTAGTTGTTTAACCAGGAGTAGCACACTAAACTGAAAGCTTTTTTACAGGAGTGACCTGGGAGCACAGGGAGTTAAGTGACTTGCTCAGGGTCACACAGTATGCAAGCGCAAGCTATGGGATTCAAACCCAGTCTTGTCTGCTGGATGTCACCAGATTTGCAGCTCAGAGCATTAAACCACTGCTCTATACTGTCTCCCCTTTTGATTGTATTACTACTTATGTTCTGCAACTGTTGCGAAATGTATATCTCTTTTGTACTTTCTGGCTATAACTCCCAACGTGGAAGCTTTGTAAATGAGCCCTGGCTCAAAGAAGTTATTCAATATTCCTACTAAATAAATAAATAAAATAAATAAACAACTCTGTTTTAACACTCTTTGTAGCACCTGCCTTACAACTGTGTGTTTTTTTTGTTTGTTTTTTATTTTTATTTTTGACTTTCTCGGCTCGGGGGATGTGCTTTTGGTTCCCCCATCCAACTAACCTTCATGGCTGCTGCCCAGGTCATGGACAGAGCTCAAATCTCCCCATCACAACCCCTCTGGATGAATCACAGCCAGTAATTACCCCACCACCGCAGAGACCTGGAAGGTGGACCCAGGAGGGAGTTAGGTTGCACACGACCATGGTGGTGCCATTGGACAGCCTTCATGCTGCCGAGAGAGATTTTCTTCTTCTCCCCTCCGGGGATGGGTGTGCAGTGATGCCAGTGGAAGGAGTGCACATGTGTCCGCGTGCACTCTTCCCAGCGTCTGCCCCCTCCCACCCCTCTCTTAGCAGCATCAGCACACTGACCCCGAGTATCCATTAGGGGCCAGCCAAACACTGACCACTGGTGTCGCTCCTCCCCAGAGAAGGAGAGCAGTCTTCCGGACATGCAATCCTGGCAACCCCTAGTGGTCCATGTGCATTCCCAAACACGGGTCACCTGTGTGGTGCAAGGTAAGTCATCCAGAGCCTCAGCCCTCAGTGCCACCAGGCCAACCCACAACTGTATGTTAACGCTGACATTTTAATTTGAATGTAACTTGAACTTGACTCTTCCCCCTTCCCCCACCTCACCCCTCCCTCTCCTTCCCCCCCTTACCACCCCCTTTTTCTTTCATGTAAGCACTTGTTTACTTATTAAATCAGCACTTATTATTGTCCACTGTTTCTACCTATTATGTGCAACACTGTTGTACCACTGCTTGTAACACCTGCCTTAGAACTGTATGTTAATGCTGATCTTGTAACTTGAAGCAAATTTTTACACACTACAGAAGAAAGGCAATAGCTATAGATAATTATAAAGTGACTTTGAGATCTTATTCAACCACAATATTTTGGGAAGGTGTTACAATCAAAAAGATAGTCACAGTGATTTTAAAGCAAATGAGTAGAGCTTTGTGAAAAAAATCTTCAACTGGTGGAATTTGCACAAATGTTCGGATATCATTTTGTCATCTTTCACAGAAATTCCAGCATAGAACGGTGGAATAAATGTATGAACTGTGAATTAATGTAGTATTCTGCAGAACAAATTTCCACAGAACTGATCACTGTCAAAGGTCAGTTGTGCAGAATTCCTTTCAGCAGTTTAATACATTGAACTGCAATTCACACATTCATTCCGCAGTTCAGTGAGTCACTGAACTGCAGAATGAATGTATAAAATGTCAATGTGTATTACGGGCCCCTTATAATGTTTTATTTCCAATCCCTGGTGTCTACTGGTACCCCCCCTACCCTCTGATCATTGACCCCATAACAATTTAATGTTTCCCTTGCATCTAGTGTCACCCCCCACCCTCTGATTGCTGGCCTCATGACAAATTAATGTTTTCCTGGTGTCTAGTGGCACCCTCCCCACCCTCCAATCACCAGCCCCATAAAATGTAATGTTGCCACTATTCACCAGGGAAGCAATAGATTGCTATAGGGCTGGTGACTGGAGGGTAGGGGATGCTATGGGTTGACAGCCTAGTACTTGTTAGTGAATAATCAGACAGGACATAAAGGCCTCCCTTCTAAGTGTCTGAACTGTACCACTCTCCCCCTGCTGAGGGGACATTGATCTAGCATCTTTAAATAATTGAACCCCTCCCCTTCAATTTGGGAGGGCATACCCTAAGTGTCTCCTTGGGCTCCTCTGATGCACACTGCCAGACAGATGTCCAGAAAGAGAAGTTAAATCCATGTTCCAAATTGTGCTGCTGTTGTTCTGCATGTGTGCGCACATCCATGCCACTGCACTATCTCTTTAAGACTTCTAGCCTTGTATATATTGTAAATAGCCAGGGCTGGATCTGAGTACAACGGAGCTCGTGACAAGCCAGACCTTACCCTGATAAGCTCCATTCTGCCATTGATCATAGAGCAAAGGAAGCCCTTCAGTAATCTGTAAACCTTTATTTCTAAATCCTCACTGTTCTTCAAATAAAAGAAAATGTTTGAACTGCCAGTAATGCCAGTATCCTATTCTCCAATGGGAGCCACCATCTTTGGTCCTTGACTCCAGTTTTTGGACAAATCAGAACCAAGGAGTCTTCAAAGGGTCAAAATTGTAGAGGAGTCACGTGATGCAGAGCACGGTGTAGCTGAGTTCCCTGGTAGCTCCGATCGCCTTCCCTCTAAACTAAGCCATCGTTTCGGTTTTAATTTGTCCCGGAGGTTTTTTTTTTTATTATAACAGCAGTGGAGACTGCAATGAATTGCTTGAGGGCTAGATGGAAGCTGAGATGCACAAAGTCCCTCCAAAGCACACTCCTCCGGTATCCCCGGAGAAGGCCCCAAAGAAGGCAAGGGCCTTGAGTGGGCAGCAGTCTCAGGGAGCTGCGATGGGGGAAACGGAAAGTGAGATCCTGACACTAGCAAGATTTTTGGAGGAATTTCGACCTTTCAAGCAGGAAATGAAAGAAATGGCCAGTGAAATTAAGTGTATTTCTGGAGCATTGGAGGACCTGACCCGGAGGACAACGGACAGCGAAGCTAGAATTCGCTCTTTAGAAGGGAACGCTGAGAAGATGGATGTGGGGGCAACCTTGTTGAAGCAACGGGTAGCCAAGTTGGAAGCAAAGGTTGAGGACTTAGAAGGGAGATGCCGCTGCAATAATGCAGTGATTGTGGGATTACCGGAGAAAGAGGAAGGGCCAGACCCGATTAAATTTGTGCAGAAGCTCTTGGAGAGAATAGCAGGCCCCTCTTCATATGGCCGCAGTTATACAATTGAGAGAGCTCACCGAGCCTTGCGGCCAATGCACCCACCTAATGCTCCACCACGTACCTTGATTTTCCGATTTCTGAACTATTTAGAACGGCAACTTTTTCTAACAAAGGCAAGAGAGAACAAGGATCTGTATTGGGAAGGAGTTAAGATTAGAGTGGTGCAGGACATCCCTGTTACTGTGCGGCAGAGGAGGTCGGCCTTCAACCCCCTGATTAATAAATTGATCGTAGCGGGTGTGCGATTTAAAATGGGCTACCTGGCCAAATTTCAAGTTCTGATAGAGGGGGAGTGGAGGCATTATGAATCGGTGGAGATTGCCCGGTCAGCATTACAAGCAGCTTTCCCTAATTTATTCAAGGACCCTTGAAGTTTGCAGTGGGAGCTATGTGGCACCCTGGGATGCAGGTTTATGGCCTATGGAGGAGATTAAGACATCATACAGCAAGATTTTTTTTTCTTTCGTTGGGGTTTGGAGCCCGACTGGTGCATCACTTGGGCCTGCAATGCATGAAGATGGAAGCATATGAAGCGCCAGTTTTCATGGACTGGGACTTTAATTCAGAGCTTATTCAGCCCTGATCACGTTTTGTATGGGGCTTGAGAGTTGGACAATGGACAGAACTGTTTAACCTTGGCTGAACAGGGGAGACAGTAGTTCCCCAATTTCCACCCCTCTTTTTTTTTCTCTTTCCAGAACACGCTGAAGTGAGCGAGAGCCTCCTTGTGGGGGACTGGGACATAATCTCATGTGATGGTGTAGTACATCTACGGGTGGGGTTGGTGGTTAATGATAGTGTGAAACGAAAGAATAGTTTGCTTTTAGTAGTTGAATTTAAATGTCAGTAGCCTTAGTAGCAATGAGTATCGACATATGTAGATTACAGAACATAGGGGGATCTGGATGGGCGGGTATAATGAGGAACCTGTTAATAGTTGTGGGAGGGTTTAGTCGACCCAAGAAATTGGATTGGATTATTGTAAATGGTGGTGAAAAATGGGAAGTGCGGCAGCAATTGCTGGGAGGGGATGTGCGGGGCGAGGGTGAGCGAAGCTGTGTGGGCTGATGTCATGGACCAATAGAGTGTGGATGGGGGGGTTGTTTGGGTTCATGGGGTGTTTATGGATGAGGGGGTTAATGTTCAAGATTGGAGATGGCTAGGTATGGGATGGGGATACAGGGATGGGGGTGGGATGGCACAGGAGAAGGTAGAGTGACGCAAACTTTTGCTAAGGGATGGGAAGGAGGGGTGGATGGTCGAGGGGCTAGGCCAAATAGGCATCATTGTGATTATAAGGTTTGCTTGGGGGGGTAGGGGGTGCACAAGTTCTCAATTTTAGCGATAGGATAAGTGATTTTAGGGGGTGCATACCAGGGCTCGAGTTAGAAATTTCAAAGGATGGCGTTGCCTGGGGCTCTTAATGTGATATCTTGGAATATAAAGGGTGCACGCCAGAGGGTCAAGCAGTACAGTATTTTAAAGCACCTGGAGGTACTAAAGGCGGACATTGTGTTTTTACAAGAGACACATTTACTTCAGTCGATGTAATTTTATGAGGCGCTGGCAGATGGGGTCAGTTTTGCTTCATGAGTGTCACATGAGCAGAGGCGTGATGATTCTTTTGTAGATCCGTATCTTTTGTGCCGCTTCAGGTTATTCAGGATGATGAGGGTAGAATCGTGCTGGTCAGGGGTAAACTTCAGAACGTGGAGGTACTTCTTGGGCGATTTATGGCTCAACACAGAACTCCCAGGAGTTTTTAAGTCAAGCTTCTAGAGATGTTAGCCCCTTTTGTGCAAATTCCTATGATCTTGGGGGGGGATTTGAATCTTGTCCTGGACCCACAGATGGACAGGTCTAGGGGTAAAGCCTCGAGTTTTTCGCCTGCTCAGCGTGCCCTTTGTGAGGTGTTGGATCAGTATGGTCTAGTGGATGTATGGAGAGTGATCCACCCTAAAGATAGGCAGTACACGTTTACTTCAGCAGCACATGGATCGGAGTCCCATATAGATTACATACTGCTATCCGGTACCCTCCTTTCTGGGGTACTAGAGGTGGAAATTATGCCGGGACCGCTTTCCGATCACGCTGTAGTAGTTGCATCTATTTCCCTTTCTACTCTCCCCAAGAGAGGAAATAGATGGAGGATTAATAACCAGATGCTGCGCAGCCCCCATGTCATAAAGTTTGTAACTAGGCAAATAGAGGAATTCATAGCTAATAATGTTAAGGACAACACTAGCCTGGATATGGTTTGGGGAGCATTTAAGGCATTTATAAGGGGGATTCTGATTAGACAGGCGTCCAAAAGGAAGAAGGAACGAGTTCGGGTATTAGCTGAATTATTGGGTCGAATAAGAAATAAAGAGACCGCTGTGGGTCTGCAGTCGACTGATGATGAAAAGCTGGAGCTGGTGAAACTGAGGGATCTATATTTAAAGTTGTTGGGGGAGCAAGCAGAATTGGCTTTAATTAAGACTAAGGTGAGTTATCAGGATCAGGGGGAGAAGGCGGGGTCACTCTTAGCTAGGAGGGTTAAACAATTGGAATCATCTCGTATAATCCCAGGGATCTTATCGGAGGTGGATGGCTTGGTTAAGACTACCCCCGGGGAGATAGTGCAAGAGTTTAGATATTATTTTAAATCCCTTTATGGCAAAATGAAGAATGCCCCCACCAGGCAGGAGATGCTTGCCTTTTTTGAAGGGTTGGACCTCCCCTTGCTGTCCGAACCTCAACAGGCGCAACTAATGGCTGACATCACTCAGAGTGAAATTGAAGCGGCCATAGAGAGTCTCCCTCTAGATAGAACGCCGGGTCCGGATGGATTCTCGGCTAACTTTTATAAAAAGTTTGCTAAGCTCTTATCCCCTTTGCTCCTCAGATTATTTAGACATATCTTATCTCATCAGGTACAGGACCATTTCTTATTTGAAGCATTGATTGTATTAATTCCTAAGCAAGATAAGCCGCCGGAACAACCCTCAAGCTATAGACCTATATCATTGCTTAATTATGATGTTAAGATTTTGGCCAAATTGTTGGCTGAGCGGGTTAGCCGGATCCTTCCTGGACTCATCGGCCCAGAGCAGGTGGGTTTTATGAAGGGGCAGTCGTCTGCGGACCATATGCGGACCTTGGCTCATGCTTTCTTGGTGTCCGAGGACAGTGGCACTCTATGGCTCTGCTGTCCTTGGGCAGAAGAGAACCGATAGGGTTCACTGGGGTTCTTGTTGACTGCTATGGAGAGATTCGGGTTCCCGGATCCCTTTCTGGGGTGGATTAGCTCCCTTTACTCCAATCCTACTGCAAGGGTTGGCTGTAACGGTGCTATTTCGGATCCTTTTTGTCTATATGTGGGTACTAGGCAGGGATGTCCTCTATCCCCCCTCCTTTTTAATTTGTACTTAGAACCTCTTATTAGGGCAATTGTAGGTAAGCAAGTCATCGAGGGTATTAGAATTAAGGATTACACTGTTAAAATTACAGCATACGCGGACGACTTGCTGGTTTATGTTACCAACCCGGGGGTTTCCATTCCTGCTCTCTTAGAGATTATTAGGGAGTTTGGGAAGCTGGCCAATTATAGATTAAATTTAGACAAATCGGTGGTATTTCCCCTTAACAACTATGTTTTTAAGCATGAAGTGGTGGAATTGGGCTTATCTTGGAAGTCGGATTTTATAAGATATTTGGGGCTTAACCTGGCTAGGGGTAGCGCTAAGATATTTCAACTGAATTTAGACCCTCTGCTGCGGGCTATAGAATTAGACCTGAAGAGATGGGTGAAATTGCCAATCTCCTTATGGGGGAGGATTAACCTCGTTAAAATGAACGTATTTCCCAGATTGTTTTATCCCTTGAGCATGTTGAATACTTGGATACCGTTTGCCTGGTTCAGGAAGGTGCACAATATGATAGCCAACTTTGTGTGGGGCCATAAGAAATCACGTGATGGCCTACTCGGTTAGCGGCAGTCAAGTGGATGGGGGACTTAAGCTTCCACATTTTGCACTATATTTCTGGGCAGCTCACACTAGCAAGTACCTAAGGTGGGTGAAGGGCAGAGATGTTTTAGAGCGGTACTCTTATACACCTTTGGTTGCAAGTGGAGCTTGCTCTGATTAGGGAATCTGGTCTGAGGCCTGAGGCCTTGCTCTACCTTACCAGAATTGTTGCCTCTCCAGTTGCGAAACTCTCCAATTGGGATCTCGGTGAGAGCCCATGCTCAACTCTCGAGTTTTCTGCAATATGATCATCTTAAGGATTGGGCGCAGCCAATTTGGGGAAACCCATGCTTTGTGCTAGATGGTAGAATGTTGGGCCATTCCTGGCTGCCCTTACCTGAGGAGTGCCGGGTGAGGGACCTTCTTTCGACTGAGGGGGAGGTTCTCCCCTCTGTTGAGATTTTGAGCAAGTTTGGGTTGCCTACCATGACAATCTTTAAAATATATCAGATTAGACACCTCATGATTGCCCAGTTGGGTAATGGGGCAGTCCAGAGTCCGAGATTGGAGTTTTATGATGGGTTAGTACCGCTGGTGGGGCTACGGCATGCAATTTCTAAAATATATTCGGTATTATTTGAATGGGCATACTCTTCCAGTCCTATTCAGGGTTCGTATTGGGCCTCCGTTTTTCCTGACTCTGTGCTTAATTGGAGGGCATTGTGGGTGAACTGTCATAAATTCTTGTTGCAGGACAGGTTAAGGCTGATGCAGTTCAGGGTTCTTCATAACATTTATTATTCCCCACAGAAATTAGGCAGGCTGAAGTTGGCGAAGGACTCGAAGTGTTTTAGGTGCCAAGGAGGGGACGGGGATCTGATGCATATTTTTTGGCAGTATCCTAAAATAACCCCGCTGTGGGCGGATATTAAAGGGAGGGTGAATCCATTACTGGGACTGGGTGATCTCTTTACCCCTGAGATATGCTTGTTGGGAGATGTCTCTGGCATCCCTGTTAAGAACAGGAGGTTTCACATAGTTTTGATAGCGGCTGCGCTTAAGAAAGTTGTGCTCCAGGCACTGGAAGGATTCTGTCATGCTAAGCTATGCTGGTGGCTGGAGGAACTGTTAGCCTGTTTGAGGATCGAGGGGATGACGGCTATCCTCCAGAATAAGCTTTCCAGGTTTGACAAGATTTGAGGTTCCTTTACGCCCTTATTCCCTTTAGGGAGTATGGATTTGCTAGGGATGGATGGTATGCTATCTCTTTGGACTTGTGCTGGGAGGGATGGGGAGAGGGTTGGGGGATTGGGGGGCATGTTACAGGGTTACCTTCATTGGAACATCTATGTATACATGTATGTGCTACTGTCTGTTTGTATTCGGTACTAGCGGATCATATCCCTGTAACTAAAACCAAATAAAGAGTTAATGGAAAAAAAAAAGGGTCAAAATTGTAGTGCCTTATGGGAGAAACTGTGAACTTTCTTGTTGGCACCTAAATAAATCAAAGGAAGCACTGGAACTGTGATTGATGGATCCCGCTGCCAACTGGAATACAGAGATCCCGGTCTTCAAGCTGAAACTGTTTAAATAGGAGTTCAGGTCAGCCAGGGCTCTCTCTCTCTCTCTCTCTCTCTCTCTCTCTCTCTCTCACTCCCTCTCTCTCTCTCTCTCTCTCTCTCTCTCTCTCTCGGGAGCCTGTGTAGTTCTGCATTGCAGCTCGAGCCTCTGAACTGAGAGGAGCCTGTGTGGCTCTGTGTGGCTTTACATAGGAGAGGCCTGTATTGCCTCTTGTGAGTATCTATTTGGTCCTAGTAGAGATCGAGTGTCTGGGACTTCCAAACTGCAGACCGAGAGGTTTTCTCAGCAAGCTGCTGAGGAGAAACCAACAGAAACTGAGATGGAGAAGTTTAATGTTTCTTTTACCCATTCCAAGTGTGGCCTACCTCGTGTGTAGAGAAATTGAACCAGGGACTCCTGTACTGTTTCAGGAGCCACTTGCAGAACTAAAGAACTTTGTCAAACACCAGCTGGAAGGTTCACCAGCATTTCCAACAAACTTTTTGCCAGAAGAACATTTTCCAGGTGGGCCTATGCCATCTTCGTCCCACACAGACTGTTCCTGCACCACCACCAGCATTCAGGTAAGAGACCAGCCTCAGGGATTCAGCACTTGTGCAGCAATCACATGCAGGTTGTGGCCACCAACAAGAAAAAGGCCATGAAGCAGAGATAAGTCGTGTCAGCCCAGGTCCCCACCAGCATTCTGAAGGGTCTTCTATTTCACCAGCTGTGGCATCATCCTATCTGGGTACAGTGAGTAGAACCAGGGTAGCTCCCTGCAACAAACATCAATTGTGTAATGGTATGATCTGATTTGTTTTGCCAGCTTAAAGTGTTTGACTTGTGACTGAGCCATCCAGCCATGGATATATATGGTTTTTGGTTTACAAATGTATTGCTCATATTTAATCACCCTTCTTTCCATCAAGGGCCCCAACATCAGCTGCAATACTGGCCAAACTGCGGCGCTGCCTCAGCCATGCATGATTTCCACTCTGGGTACCCAGTAGTTGCAAAGACTGATAAGTGAAGGACTAAAGTAATTAACAAGCAACTAAGCCTGTCTCAGTACAGTAACATAATCATACGTCTAGATTCTTACCCTTTTCTTTGTTCACGACCCCTAAATAAACCTCATTTATTTTTAATGTTAACCTGGCTTGTGAGCATATCATTACCTGGTTTAAAGTTACTGAAATACTTGCGAAGCATACAAGAGTGCATGTTTGTATTATTGAAATGGTCTTTTGCAGGGGGTTTCAGGGTGAACACCAGGAGATCGAACTCTGCTGGTAAGTGGATGTTGCATAAGTATATCATTAATACTGGTATTAACCTGTATCTCAAGTGTGAAGAGTTACAATTGTGAAACTAAGCATATAATGTCACTAAGTGGGATTGTGGGTGGTTATATCTTCCCAGAGGACTGTACCAATTCTGTAGGAACCTACTTAACAGTACCCTGGGTGGAGGCACCATAATTGTAGTTTTTCTGTTTGGTAGGCAGACTACAGTACCCTGATTTCCAAACCCAGGCCCCTCAACCTGCTTGTTGGGGAAGCAGGCAGGGGTAGTAGCCCTTGGTAAAATGGAGCCAGGGTAACAGCTTGAAGGTACCACTGGGATTAGCACCCCCTAGTGGCCAAAATGCAAAATTGAAATTTCTCTTTCTATGAGTGTTGGTATGAAAATGGAGGACAGGGCTGGACTTAGACTTGGGATCCCTGCTCATAAAATGTCTGTGCTTTGACTGATGGGGTGGTGTGAAGCTGAGGAGGTTGATCCTCACAATGATAATGCTATTAGATATCCCCTTGGGTACCAATAAAACTGCTACAGAGGATGTGGTAAATAAAGTCAAATGTTTAGGTAAAGCCAGATTACAAGGATAAAATTCTGATCTGTTTAATCAAAGTCTAGTAGCCTTGATCTCTTGGAGTGTTGTGGTGGACCCCAAGCAGGCAGCCCCTGTTATTATCCCTGATGAGGCCCAGGTGGTTTGGAGGGTGATCACTATGCATAGTGGGGAAACCACACCAAGGTGGGGGTCTCCCAAGCTATAGGAGTTTAAAGACAAATTGGGGAAACTGTTAACAGCTGAGGGACAGAAGTGGGAAGACCAAAAAAAGGCCTTAGATAACATGTGGGGGTGGTACTCCTACAAACCCCTCTTCTGCTCCTTCATCAACTCCCTCACTGGCACCTTCACCTTGCTCTCACCAGTGCTTATACCCTCAGTGAACCTGGACTCATATCGGAGGCTGAGAGTGTTTTCTGGCATTATTCCTACACCAAGAGGGAAGATGTTCTAGAGACTTGGATGTACTATGCACCCCCCTTAGTTCAAGAGTGGCAATGTGCAGAACCAGAGAAGAGGAAAATACTTCTGGAAAGTTTGAGAGGTTCTGCCCTTGAAGCAACAAGAATTTTAAGGTCCACAAACCCTGATGCTTCAGCTAATGAGTATTTATCCACATTAGAAGGTGTTTTCAGCAGTACTGAATCAGAAGAAGATTTATTGTGGAAATTAAAGTCTACCAAACAGTGAAAAAATGAACATTTGTCTGCATATGTGACCTGACTATAAAGGGCCCATTAGAGAGAACACCACAAAGGTAGAGTACTAGCTAGTGACTTAGATAGAGTGAGGTTAGAACATATCTTCAAGTCTGCCAGGTTCTCCAGTGCCTTGATGCTTAAACTAAAGTTTCAGGACTGATCCTCCTGCATATTGCTGACTAATGAAAGAAATAAGAGAAGGAGAGAATAAAGAAGAGTTTTGGAACCCTTATGCAGGTGCTGCCTGAGTGGCCCCAGCTCCTGAAAAGCCTGCTGATAAAGAACCTGATCTTGATGCTCAGCAGATTAAGGACCTATTTAAAGAGTTATGAGAAGTTAAGGCCAGTGCTCTGAGTGTTGTGGAATTGGTTAAGGGTAAGACTGCTCGTTTTTCTGCTACTAAGGTCACCACTGAGACACTGCCTTCCACCTCCAGTGTGAGTGTTCAAGTCCCTGGTGGGGAACCAAATGGTGATAAGCTGAAAGAAATGAGGGAGCTGAGAGCCTTGGTGCATGATCTTACTCGAAAGACTCACCAGCATTCGTCCTGGAGAAGACTCAGTGAAGCTGAATCTGGGCCCAGGCCTAAAGAGGATTACAAACCTATTCCTCACACTAGCTGCAATCAGACTGAAGAACCCTGAGCACCTAACCCCAGACCAATGTCTTCTTCTACCATTGTGGAGAAGATGGGCACACTAAAAGACTATGTAATTCCCTTGTAGATTTACAAAAAGTAACCGCCATGCTACTTAATCAAGTAAGGCAAAGTGGTCTAAAGCCTCTGTCCAAGCCTCTTTACAAGCCATATGTCAGATGGTCTGCTGTCATGCATCCTAAAAACAATGCTCCTCCTGACTGGTCAGAGATGGTGGGTCCTTCCATGGAGACTACTGTACATATCAATGGCATCCCGGCCTGAGCCGTATTAGACAGTGGAACTCAAGTGACGATAATATTCAAAGATTGGTGTAATCAGCATCTATCTGACCATCCTCTACAACCCCTTGATAGACTGCACGTGTGGGGGTTAAGCGACAAGTCACATCCTTCATGGGTTTCTTCGAGTGTGACTTTCTTTCCCCTCATCAGTGGTAGGCATTGGAGATCCAGTGGAGACTTTAGCTCTCATGTGTCCCCCTTCTAGCCTGTATGATGGAATTCCAGTACTGATTGGCACTAATGCACATATGTTTAGCCAGCTGGCACAAATGTGTCAGGAAAGACAAGCACAAAAAATAGGGAGGGCGCTACACATTCATGCCATGGTACAGAAAGTGTACAAGATGCAGGTGACCTGGATGATGCCTATGGGATTTGTATGGAAGAAGGATTCTTCATCACTTGTTTCTTCCTCCTAATGCTCAGTGTAGTGTCAGTGGAGATGTCAGACTGCGCAAAGAATTGACTAATAAGATACCAATGTTGAACAACCCAGGAGAAGGACTACTTCCTGAAGGACTTCTGATAAAACCCAGCATACTGCATATTCACGATCACACATATGTTCGGAGAGTGGTAGTCCAAATTCAGAATGTTATTGACCGGAACATCAAAGTTAACCAAGGTTGCACCCTGGCCAAGGTCTACTGCACTGATACTGCTGTGCTGCTGTCCAAATGACATAATGGAGCAGAGTGTGAAGTGTCACCGCACATGTTTGATTTTGGAGAGTCTCCCATACCTGATAGCTGGAGGGATAGAATCAGCCAAAAGCTGGCTCGGCGAACCAAAGTGTTTTCTCTGAAGGAATGGGAAATTGGTTGTGTTACTGGTGCTGAACATCATATTCGCCTGCATGATGAAAGACCTTTTAGGGAGAGATCTTGATGGCTAGCTCCTGCAGACACTGACAATGTCAGGTGCCATTTACAGGAAATGTTTGATGCTCGTATCAGACAGGAATCATGTAGTCCCTATGCTTTTCCAGTTGTTGTGGTATGGAAAAAAGTGGATCCATCAATATGTGTGTAAACTACTGAACCTTAAATAAAAGAACTGTGCCAGACCAATATATATTATGCAACACATACAAGACACATTGGAGTGCCTCAATGGGAGTAAGTGGTTTTCAGTCCTTGATCTCTGCAGTGGGTACTATCAAATCCAGATGGCACCAGAGGACAGGGAAAAGACTGCATTGCATTAATTTGTCCCTTTGCCTTCTGCTACTTCCTTTGCATGCCCCCAAGACATATCGGGTGCCCCAGGGATTTTTTTAAAGGCTTATGGAACATGCTGTGGGAGATATGAACCTTCTCAAGTGGTTAGTCTACCTTGACGACATCATTGTTTTTGGCAAAACCCTTGAAGAACGTGAGGCTCGCCTATTCAAGGTGTTGGACATGCTTGAAGAGTTTGGGTTAAAGTTACCATTTTACAAAAGACAGTTTTTCCAGAGCTTCATAAAATATGTAGGCCACATTGTGTCACCAGAAGGCATCCATACTGGTCCTAGCAAGTTCAAAACACTGACCAACTGGCCAAAGCCAAACAACTTAAATTAACTACAATGATTTCTGGGTTTTTACAGATACTATCACTGTTTTGTTACAGAATACACCAAAGTAGTGCATCCATTGTTAAATTTAATGCAAGGGTACCCTCCTCCACTCAGAAAAAGTACAAAAAAGGCACTGAGAAAGAAAGTAAAAAATCCTACTTCAGACCTAATGAACCCTTTGGCTCCAAATGGACTCTTGACTGTGATACAGCTTTTCATGAGATCCTCTATCAGCTAACTCACACACCTGTTTTTGCATATGCAGACTCATCCAAACTCTATGTGCTGCATACTGATGCTAGCTTAAGTGGTCCCAGGGCTGTGCTCTTCCAAGAGTATGCAGAAGGATTGTGCCCAGTGGTGTATGCCAGCAGAAGTCTGACTCCTTCAGAAAATAACTCTCCCATGCATAAATTGGAATTTCTCACCCCTTAAGTGGGCAATTGAGGAACAATTCCACAAATACTTGTATGATGCCAAGATATTAGTTAAAACTGACAATAATCCTTTAACCTACATCCAAACGCCTGTAAAACTTGATGCTACTGGACACCGATGGCTCTCAGTGTTATCCACATATGATTATGCAGTGGAGTACTGACCTGGCCTTAACCACATTGATGCCGATGCCTTATCTTGAAATCCTGCCTCCAACCCAGAGTGGGCATGAATGTCAGAGCATTCCATAAATGCATTGTGCCATAAGTGTGATAAAGATGAAACTCCATCATCTAAAACAGTGAATTGCCTAGCTGATTGCCTGGGGCCATCTGATACTTGTTTGTCAATGGCCTATTGTAATTTTGTAGCTTTAGACCTAAGTGCCCTGCCACAGCTAAAACCAGCTGATCTGCAAAGAGAACAGTATTATGACTCAATGATCAGACCGGTCCCAAATGCCCTCACAAAGGGAGCAGATGTCTCCAAATTGTGGTCCAGTGATCCCAAAACAGCTCTGTTGTTCTGAGAAGGGTCTAAACTTAAGACAGAAATTGCTGTACAGAGAGTTGACTGATAATCAAGGAGATGTTGTAAAAAGACAACTAGTATTGTCTACAAAGTTCAAGACTAAAAGATTTACATGATCAAATTGGACATTTTAGTAGTGAAAGAACTCTGAATCTGGCCTTGGCCTGTGCATGTTTTTAATGGCCCAAAATGGGCATAGATGTTGATCAGTATATAAAGACTTGTAGTTGATGTCTTCAGTGAAATGCGAAACTGCAGTGAGCAGCCCTCTTGGTCAACACAACTACCAGTGTGCCAATGGAGCTAATATGAATAGATTTCCTGAGCACAGAGCTGGATTCAAAGAACGCTGGTAATGTGCGTGTAGTGACAGATCATTTTACCGGTATGCACAAGCATATGCAACCAAAGATCAGAAGGTGGCCACAGTAGCAAAAGTCCCTGTGGAAAAGTTCTTTGTTCACTACCGTGCTCCACAAAGGATACATGAGAATCAAGGCTGGGATTTTGAGTGCACATTTATTAAAGAACCCTTGTCTATCTGGGGTGTGAAGAAATCAAGAACCACTCACTACCATCCGCAAGGAGATCCGCAGTCAGAGAGGTTAAATAAAACTTTACTCGATATGCTTGGCACTCTTCATCCCAAAAATAAACCAAGGTGGAATCAGCAGATAAGCTCCTTAGTGCACACTTATAATTGCACCAAGAATGATGCAACAGGATTCTTCCCATACCATCTCATGTTTGGCCATGAGGCATACCTTCCTGTAGATGTCTGCTTTGGAGTTTCACCAGATGGAGTCCAGTCAGATAATTACCTACAATATGTTAAGATACTAAAAGAGCAATTAAACCATGCTTACCAATTAGCCCACACCATGGCTGTAAAGAACAAGCATTTGTCAATGCCGAATGTTTGCTTGCTGGCATTGGCAGTGGTAGTGTACAAGTTACAGAGCTGCGTAATAGGAATGGCAGTGAAGTATTGAACTGAAGCCAACCCCACCACCACCCTGCAGAGAGTGACAGGCATTGGGGTGTGCCTTTGGGTCGTCAGGCATAACAGCCACGCCATTTCAGCACCCCCTGCAGACACTGACAAGTGTCACGGTGTTCCATAGGGTCTTTGGCCTTATCGCACCCATTCCATTAGGAAATACGGTGAGATGGGTGCGATATAGGAGAATGGGGTGAACTTTGGGGCCGAAGAGTCCAAGGCATACCTCGATGCCTCTCACTGGCTGCAGGGTGTGGAATGGTATGAGCATTACAGGCAAGAATCCCAAGTCACACCGCTGATGCCTATCATTCTCTACAGGGTTGGGCGTTATGGTTGGAAACCCTCATGCATTCGTTGGTATTTTCACTCCAAATGTTCAACATGGTTTATTTGTGACCCCACCTCATGAACAGGGGGAATATCAGTTTGTTAGCGGCTGCTTATGCTGGCGACGCTACGGCATTTACAACGCCACAGGTGCAAAACATTCTGAACAGGATGTAAACTGACAGCTGTACTGTTCATGGAGAGGTGTAAAAATGGCAATGTTGCAAATCTGCAGTAAAATATTTTAAAATGGTGAAGTCACGAGCCGATATAGAAACTGCCAGCAACGACATTCGTAATATAATTAGGTTGGGGATTTTTTTACAGCAGATTGTCAACTCAGGCATTTTGGTGCCTCCGATCATGAACAGTGTCACTGTGTTTTTCTTTATCTGTGCCGAACAATGATTTCCCACAGCGACCACGCATCTCTGTGATGAAAGTGTGAAAACACAATTCAGCCATGTTATGAAAAATGACAGCTGTACTGTAAATAAGGAAGTGTGGAAAAATGCCACTGGTGAAAATCTGGACTTAAAATATTACAAAGTCATGAACTTACGAAGGTGCGTGGAAACTGCGCAATGCTCACTCATAACACAGTCATTTTATGGACTTTTGTCACCAAATTTTCAACATAGCCGTTTTAAGACCTCTGCTCATGAACAGTGTAACTGTGATTTTCTTAATCTGTCCCAAACATTGCTTTTGCACACCAACAGCACCATTGTGCGCTACATGTGCGAAAACACATTTTGGGTGGCATATGAAAAATGGCAGCTGTACTGTTCATAAGGAAGTGTAATAAAATGGCAATGTTGAAAATCTGGAGTGAAAATATTAAATTCGCAAACTAATGAGCATGCATAGGAACTGCGCAACGCACGCTCGTAAAACAGTCATTTTTAGGAGTTTTTTCACCAAATTTTCAACATAGCCATTCTAAGACCTCTGCTCATGAACAGTGTCACTGTGATTTTCTTAATTTGTCTCGTACATTGATTTCGCACACCGACTGCGCCATTGTGCGCTACATGAGTGGAAACACGTTTTGGGTGAGATGTGAAAAATGACAGCTATACTACTCATAAGAAGGTGTGGTAAAATGGCAATGTTGAAAATCTGGAGTGAAAATATTGAAAATTCACGAACTTACGAGCGTGTGTAGGAACTGTGCAATGCACGCTCGTAAAACAGTCGTTTTTTCGAATTTTCCCACCAAATTTTCAAAATAGGCTTCTCGAGAGCCTACCTTATGAACACTGGCAGTGTCGCTTCGATAATCAGTCCTGAAAGGTGATTTCGCACAGTGACTGCAAAATCACTCTTCGGGCCCGAATAACGCCATGACAGTGATAGCATTCATGAGAAGGGGTCCCAAAAACCCCATGTTGAAAATTTGGTGCAAAAATTTCAAAAAATGCCTGAGATATGCAACAAAGTTGAAAAACCCCTATCTATCCCATTATACAGCTTACTGGCATTTCCTCAGTTCGCGGTCAGCTTTGAAGAGTGCAGATGTTTTCTCGGTCCACCGAAGATCATCACGCCGAGTTCCGGAGGTAAGTATGGGGTGAGGGTGTGGGGAAGCAGGGTGCGCAGTGGGTGGTGCGGGTTGTGGGTAGGGGGGCAGGAAGACTGAGTGGGACCGTTTTTTCTTTACAGGTATTTAAAAAAACGACTGGGGACGTTTGCCACACTGGGGTGGGCTCCCAGCATGGCAGAAGTACAGCTGGGAGGGATCATGGAGCCGACGGAGGATTGGGCACCCCCGTCGGCCATGGCATTTGTTGCCACGCTGGGGTGGACTCCCAGCGTGGCACCCTGTACTCGGGGGTTGGGAGACAGTGAAGCCGATGGGGGATTGGGCACCCCCATCGGCTATACCATTGAGTTGCCACGCTGGGGTGGGCACCCAGTGTGGCATTTGGAAGGCTTTGGGGAGTGCAGCACAGCCGGCGGGGGATTGGGCACCCGTCGGCTATAGAGTGTGTGTTAGGGGGAGCACGGTATGCGTGCATGTGTGTTTGCTGTGTGTGTGTGTGTGTGTGTGTGTGTGTATAGGAGGAGCTGCGCGCATGAGCAGGCGATATCTTATCGCTGCTCACTCAAGTGTAGCTCCCCCTTTCAACTGTATGCTACTGCATTTTGGAGCTTGTCATAGACAGCTCCAGCATGCATTGGCGGACAGGGGCCGCGCCTGCCAACACACTGACTGAATTGGAAGAGGGGGTGACACACCTCCGAAAACTCGGATGATGGCACTATGTTTCTTGCACATGCGTGCAAGCAAACATAAAAATCTAGCTAACAAGGCAAGTCGTGACAAGCAAGTAAAAGCTCATGAATTAAAGGCTGGAGATTGTGTGTTAATGAGAAATCTTGCTTTTTCAGGGAAAACATGAAATAGACAACCACTGGAGTCATACACCATACACTGTAATCAGCAAGCTGGATGACCTACCAGTATATAGAGTGCGACAGAAGAAGATCCTCGAGCTGTAAAAACATAATACAGGAATCACCTTCTGCCAATTGGTCAAATTGTTAAAGATGCTGCGCCTCAAGATACTGCTCCAACAGGGCCAGATCTGCTGCTCATAAGAAACAGTTAATTCAGCCTCCTGTTGCTCAACAGCCATCGCCTTCAACCAGTAATGCCATGCACAATAATGATACTGATTCTTAAGATGACAGTGAATGTGATGTTGCTTACTAAACTCATCTCAAACTAAACCAGTTGTTACAAGGAGCCTATCGGCCTACTTTTGTAGGTTACTTTTAACAGCCCAGTGATTTCAAACCAACCTACTCTCTCAGTTGTATCTGAACTGCCTGAGAATTATGTGACTTCTGATATAGCTTTGCTTAGTAGAGCTGTCTGATATTAAAATGCTTGATTCTGACAGAGAAAAATGGTGAACCAGCAAATGCATTGCATGGTGATAGTGCAACAGATGGTGAACTAGTAAATAAACAAAAAAGTGATGCTGGATTAAGTGTGTTAAGTGAACTATTTCATGACCAAGAAATTATGGCTCTTCCTGGAACCAACAGAAGTGTGTTGGATGACTCGAATTTTGTTGAAATACCACATTCAGATGAGAATAAGCCTCGAGAAACAGAGAACAAAGGTAGTGTGCAAAGTGAAGAACTTATTACCATTTCTGAACCTGAAGAGAGTGCAGAGGTGCCCCCTTCTTCAGAAACTGCTTTTATTGGTGGACAATGAGCTGAGAGTCACAAACTTGAATGCTAATGTTGAAGTGTCAGTGCCAATGCCTTCTATACCTAAAAGATCTGGAAGAGTTGCAAAACCAGTGGTCTGGCTGACATATGACATATCAGCAAAGCCAGAGGACTTTCCCATAAATGTAGTTCATTAAGGGTTATACAGTATGTTACAGACGATTCCCTGCCTCAGATAGTGTTTACAGCATCCTCCAAAATATTAATCAGGTCATCTACTCAGTATCCTTGGTGTCCCCCTTATAGAGTTGCAAGGGTTAGCTGAAAAAATATTGGTTTATTGTTCACCAGGGGTCACTATTCAAAGGTTTCTAGGGTAGAATGTAACACATTATAAGCATAGGTTTGGAAGACCAAGGTAAACTGTTGTGACAGAAAGTATGCCATCTGTGAGTTGTATAATTGCTAAAGGAAATGTTCTTTTAGTTAAAACCATGCTATAATGTATATAATCAATTTATATCTGTGCAGACACTGTATATAATGATTATTTGTTTTATTTAATAACATTTTGGAAGACACCTTTGAGCCAGGGCTGATTTACAAAGGTTCCTCATCAGAAAGATACACGTAGGATTGAACAAGAATGAAAACAATTGTAAGACACATTACAAGATAAATAATTCATAGTAGCCAGAGGCTTTGTCAGGTACATTAGTTTGCATATTCATTTCAGGTCATAAATACATTAATTGCAAAGGAGTTAAAGGCTTGAATAGTAAGTGCAGGTACTAGTGAATAGTCTGTGGGTCAGGAGCAAAGGTTAATGTGGTAAAGAAGAGGGCTGGAGAGTAGCACAGAGAGCATTGTCAGAGAGGGAAGAGGGTAGGGACAGAGGGAAGAAGTGATGAAAATACGGTTGGATGGAATGGAGGGATGGGGCAAATTAAAGTTAAAAGTGAAAGGGGGGAAGGAGGCTTCAATGGGGAAAGCAAGAGTGGAAGAAGATTTGGCTTGGTTCTGAGAAGCAGTTACAGGAGGGCCTGGCAACAAGTTGCTGCAAAGACTGTACTTAAAAGTGCCCAGTATAGCACTGTTGGCAATTTCTGGTGGAAGCGAGTTGTACCAAATTGAGGATCTCAATATGAAGGAGCATTGTCCTTGAGTAGTGCGGCTGCGGGGAACAGAAAATATTAAACTTTCTGAACTTCTGGTTAGGCAGGAGTCATCGTGAGGAAGCAGTAAAGTCTGGTCCCCTGGAGGTAGGAGATCCAGTGTGATCTTTTTAGTTAGGTTGCAGGTCTGGTACCTGAGTCTGCCAGATAGTTGGAGCCAGTTTGCTTGTTATTAACTATCACAAGTGTGGGAAAGGCAGGGGGCTGAGGTTATGAGATGACAGGCCTTGATTAGGGCTATGGCTATGCGTTGAAGTGCAGTGTCAGTGGCTAATCCATATATTATGAGCCCACAGTCAATAACTGAGATGACAGAGTTCTGAATAGCAATGTTTAGGACTTCAGCCGTGAGGCAGTTCCTATGCCTATATAACAGTCCTATGCGGGTATTCACAGTTTTAGCAATGTTATCGATGTGTTCAGAGTATGCTAGAGGGCAGTGAAGGGTCACCTCCAGATATTTAAACAGATAAACCTGTTCCAGTCACTGTTTTTAATAGTAAGTGCTCTGTCTTTATGTTTGTTGTGGGTACCATGGAACAGCATCGTTTTTGTATTTTTGTAGTTAAGGATGAGTTTATACAAATTAAGTCAGGTCTCAACTTCTGCTGCAGCTGTGACTGTAGAAAGGATGGATCTGGGTGAGACATAAAGATAATTGCATCGTCTGCATACAGAAGGATTCTATCACAGTAGGATGAAGGGAGATGGTTTAGAAAAATACTGAAAAGCATGGGACCCAAGATGGATACTTCAGGGACTCCAGAACGGTCAGGAAGGGAGGTCGAGAGGAATTCACCAATTCTAACCTGTTGGGTTCAGTCACTAAGGTAGCTTTGGAACCACCATGTGGTATCAACTGAGAGTTCTAGGTGAGATAATTGTTCAGTCAGCAAGGAGTTGTTAACAGTGTTGAACGCTTTTGTTAAATTGATGAAGGTGGTGCCAAGAAGATGTCCCAGGTCAAGGGAATTATGGATATAGGAGATGACTTCAAGGAAAGCTGTGGTGGTGCTGTGCCCCTTATGAAATCCATGCTGCTCTGGACATTGCAGGTTGTATTTTTCAAGGTAGTCAGCAAGCTGATTGGCAACAATCCACTCCAGGGCTTTGGGGGGGGCGGTGGAGATTAGTCTGTAGTTGCTAATAAAGGTATTGTTACCACTTTTGTGAATTGGTGTCACCACTGCAGATTTCCATTTTTGGGGGAACTGTGAGAACATGAAGGACCAGCTCAGGATTTTGATGAGCGGGATCATGACCTTGTCTATAGTGCGGGCAAGAAACTACAGATCAAGGGAATCACCACTGGATCTGGCCCTCCCAAGCACTTTGAGTAGGTGCTTTTTAGTTAGACCCTCAGAAATGGCTTTAAAGTAGAATGGAAGGATGCCCTGCATTGTTCTTGCTTTGTCAGAGAGTAGTGTGTCTGGAGAGGGGTCAAAGAAGGTTGGAGGTAGCACATGACTAAGATCAGTGAAGGCGGCATTAAATGTGTTAGCCATGGTGACTTTGACCGAGGTCATGTTGCCATTTAAGTTGAACTTTGAGGGTGGTACTTTGGGCTCTTTCCCTGTGACTTTAGTAAAGTTGGTCGAGAACTTCTTCCCACCTTTCCATGTGTAACCCCCAGGCCACTTTTTAACTAGAGTGTACACCTCCCATTAAAATCTGGAAACACTGGTGCCCATATACTGGCATACCAATTTACTTTACAAAAAGGTAGGTACCACCCTTGGTGTTAGGATGTATACCTATATTTTCAAGATGAAGAGAAGGGCAGGCGTACAGAAACGAACAACACAAACCTTGTGTAAATTACACAATCCAGGTCCTGGGTGGAGGCTGTTAGGCATATGCCAGATTGAATCTGCTGAGGGAGCCCCAGTAAATCCACACAAACAGAAGTAATTATCAGAATTTTCATAACAGTGACTGGGATTGCTCAGTATGGCTTTATTAAACAGATGGAAAGTAAAAGCAGAAGTGGACCCCCAAGGGTCAGTCCAGGCTGGGTGGGTACAGTTCACAAGCTCTCCTTGCATGCAGTGCAGTTCATGAACAACAACAGAACATATTCTTCCCAAATTCCCAAAAGGTGCATAAGTAGACATATGGCCATGCACATGAACATTTTCCTTCCAATTTCCCAAAAAGTGCATTAGTGGACACCTGGCTGTGAGCGTGTGTGGGAAGCGATAAGTCAGACACACTGTTTCTTTAAGGAACACACAGAACTTGTGTGAAATTTAATTATAAATTTCAAAATAAATCACTTCAAAAAAAAAAAAATAAAATAAAGCACCATCTGGCTTTTTCTCAACCTGAGAAACTTCAGTCCTTCTTAACAGTGAAGCACTGCTACAGAGTAGATGTACTTTCCTCCAGCACCTCTACTATCCTCTGTGCTCAAAGACTATCTGATTCCTTCAACTAAGCAGCCACCTTATAAAGGTGTATGCTCTGACATCATAGGTCAGCTGATCCACCCTCTATTCTAATACATCGAATTTCTATGCTAGTACATCATGTAGGGGGATCTGCATGACCACAAATTATTTTATTCAGTAATAACATTTATCTACTGTTATGTCCATCTCCTAAACATATTCTGAAAGCAAGGAAGGCTTAATTGACAATTAGTGATCTTAGTCCCCTCCCACAAGGTGTTGTCCTCATTCCTCTGCTCATTATAAATAAGCTTCAGATGTGGGCTACTGGCTCTTAGAGATGCAGTGCTGTCCATGACATTACCAACCTGGGAGAGGTAAGAATACAACTATAATATACACAAACAATATGGCAAAGGAATGTGTTATTACCAAAGAAAAAGGAAGTTTTTAATCCAAAAAGAACCTGTTTCCCTTGCACACATTCTATTTGTTAAATAATGCTTATGTTTTACAGGTAATTATTCTCATTTGGAGCTTTGCTAGCTGGTTCTTAGAACTACTTCTTATTGTGAGCTGCAGACTGAGTAGTTCATCTGGGTGTTCTAGATAGTATGGGCTGCTTTAAAACTATTATGGTCTAGCACAACTAAAACCTAATGGAGCCCCTTTTTCTGTCACTCACTTGAAAGCCTAGTGATTTCTTTTTATTTCTGTCTGTGCAGGCATCCCTGTACTTATTACTTCAATGCCTGTTTCAGATGTGCAGATAGGACTTTCTAGCTGCCTTTCAGGCATTACACAACTTGTGCACTTTATTGTTGAATGCAGTGTGGCTCGCATGCTTCTGAGCCTTCTTACAGCTGCATTACCCAAACTAAAATAAAAACAAAAAAATCACGTCACTGAGACAGGGAAAGGAATATAAAGCGGGGCAGTTAGATTAAGATATAATGGGAGGCCACCCCATTATGATGAAAAAGGTGAAAGTAAGAAAAAAGACAAGAAATAAGCACTACTGCAGGTAGGGTTGCCACCTGTCAGGATTTTTACCTGGTGATCAGGTTTTCAGGGTCCCTATCAGGTAATCCGGTTTTGCTCTGTGCTGGTCAGGTTTTTGAGCCATTTTGAGTGTTTATGTACTTTTGAAACAAATTCATTCATTGTTTCAGCTACATGCCAGGTTACAAACAAGTTCTGTTGTCAATGTAGCCTTTTGTTTGTGAATGCAGTCACCCTGGGAGGTGTAAAGTATGGCCATTAACACCATTAGCACCTACTTAGCCTAATCTTTCCACTGCATCTTAAAGTGGCATAGCAGCACAGCTGCCCCCACCTTTTGTAACAGTGAAAGAGCCAGTTGTCCTCGACACAACAAATGGACTTCTAGGAGGAACGATGCATGATGAGTC
The DNA here is from genome assembly GCA_016271365.2 of Neoceratodus forsteri. Classification (NCBI taxonomy): domain Eukaryota; kingdom Metazoa; phylum Chordata; order Ceratodontiformes; family Ceratodontidae; genus Neoceratodus; species Neoceratodus forsteri. The sequence goes on along the minus strand of JADMNL010000035.1, from coordinate 20,739,081 downwards.
ATGAAAAGGGGTGGGGCTAGGGGGTGGAGCTTAGGATCCGGTTTTTGTCTCATCCAAAGGTGGCAACCCTAACTGCAGGAGGTTTTTCAGAATAAAGGAGCAGAGAAAGAAATGTCTCGCAATGTCACTAAATATAATAAACAAAAAAAGGGGGTCCCAACTCTGACACTGGCTACACACATGAACATCTCTTTCCATGATTGTTAATTCAGTGAGCAAAAATCACACACTCAGAAATTCTCTTCACACATCAGGTGCATTTTAGTGAAACTCAGTCATATAGCCTGCCCACTGGCAGAGCTGTTAGATTTCTGTCTGTGATGCCGGTGACCTGAGTTTGGAAATGGACAAGGGGAACTGGAGGCCGATTGGGAGGAAAGGATTGAGCATCCTACGGACAGTTCTTCTTCTCCAGGGGGGAGGTGGGGCTGTGTGTTGGTAGACTAAGGACTCTTGGAGGAGGCTGGGAAATCCCACATGCCCAGCGCCATCATGTGTGAGGAGTGGGATGGATGCTGGCATCATTGCATGTCTCTGCACCTGCTAATGGGGGAGTAAAATGCCGAGCTGGACATCTCTATGATGCCCTCCCCCCAAAGACCTCAATCAGCCTCTGAAGACAGGTCCCCAACCAGACACAGTAGTGCGGCCCCGGTACCAGGAATGGGTCCACAACTCCACCCTTTTGGGGGGGGTAAGCCAGGGGTGACTGACGAGTGCTGGCACCTTCAGAGGTGGAGGCTTGGGGGGCCCATGATCAGGGACTGATCCTGATGGTCCAGCTCGGATGAAGAAGCATACTAAATAGAAGAAAAAAACTCAGTCGCACATCTCAACTTACAGTTTTGCTAGTTGCTCAAGTGAACTTGCTGGTGCCCTTTATGAACCAGGAAACCCTGCCCTGTGAGCACTTAGATGGTGTTCCTCCCACCCTTGGCCCAACCAACAGTCTCTGCCATTCTTCAGGGTTACATCATTGAAACCCCCATTCCCTACTGAAATGCTAGAGGTCCCATTCTTTAACATCATCACTCTCTGGGGTGACCAGAAAATAAACTGCATTCACTTAGGTACACAGTTTAATGGTACTTCACTCCCTTGGGTGATACTAGGGGTAGTGACAGGTGCAAGCCAACCTTATCTATGGGCACACACACCCCAGACTATTGAATCCCCTAAGAAAATGTGGAGATTATGGTATCCTAGAACAGCACTCACAGAAGTTGTTCCATCCACAGGGCATGGAACAATGGAAAGAACACAGAAAGGCACTCTCCTGGGTAGCTGACCCAAACAATCTCTTTCAGATCCTATTCAAGGCAGCTGAAAACATCACAGAACATTCAGGGGATTGCCTCTTGAGTACACTGAGAACAAGCAGTTCCTTTCACTTCACAGTGAGTAGAAATCAGGAAATCCTGCTGTAACCCTTGTCCATGCCACTTCAGTGGAAGCTGGAAATGATACTCCACTAGGGTGAGAAATCCTGGGCCCTCTCCTCAGAGCCCACTGGTAGTCCTTCTGCCACTTTCACCTCCTCACTCCACAGCTACCACTACTGACTTGAACTGAGCATTTTAAGCTCCCCAGAGCAGCTATCCACACAGTGTGGCTTATGCTGCTGCGAGAGTTCTAAATGACCTAATCATTCTTCCCTCAGGCTAGCTGAGTAAACAATGTTGTCATTATGTAAGGAGCCCCTAATGAATCCTCTACCAGCTGTCTGCTACTTTCCTAACAATAATACTAATAGGATTCTAGTAACCTCAGGGGACTAAGTGATTACACTCACCCATTACCAGGTAAATGACTGTCTGCAATCATTTCCTCACCTGACACCAGTCCATGCTACCTCTGATGCTCCCTATGGGGAGGATTGATCAAGTCCTCCCCTACCATGTGCTAGGCACAGATAGGTAGCACATAAGGATAGAGGCAAACTGAAGAAACTTCAGCTCCTATCCTACTACTGTACTATCTATGGATCCTCAGTGGCTCCAAGAAACTGCCTGAAGCATGTCCTATCAGACAGCATTGGTGACCCCTATCTAGAATCAGGACCACCAACCTGCCTTGCCCCCTAACCCTCAAGGGAAAACTGTATGACTTATGCCATCTACCATGTGCCCAAACCCAAAAAAACATTTTTCACCACACACATGTAAAATGAAAAAATGTTAGACATTGTACTACAGTTACAGAAGCCTAACAACTCTACACAAAGGAGGACTCTGATAAGTCCCACCAATCCTCTTCAGGTCTTCCTCCAGAAATGCCTGCAAAAGAAAACACTACAAAAACACATTTCTGCAGACAACTACAAGCTGTAAAGCCAAAACAGTGACCAAAACCCTCCAACTGGATACTGCACAAGCCCAAAACTTATTTTTTTAAAAGGGCTTTCTACAAAACTACAAAAATAGAAAACAAACAAAAAAAAATTTGTAAAACATTTGGGAAGGTATCCCTGCAAAGTCCAAAACTAAGGAGGAGTAAAGTGCTGAAACACTACAACAAGAGTTTCTCCTAGGCTGGAGCCTGCTGAAGCACAGTTCTGGAACAGGCACAAGGCCTTCAAGCTCTGCAGTCTAGATGGATGGTCATTTGGGGACCATAATTCCAAAGAGTCTTCAAACTTTCAGGAAACAGTTAAATTAAAAATGAAAAGGTCTCTTACCAGTTCTCGGTGACAAAAGGATGTCATCATCACCTCTCTGGACATGCAGCCTGATGATCTTTGGCTGTTGGGCAGACAAAATCTTCAGATCAGATGCTTCCACAACCTCCTACTGGACCCAGACTGGAAATCCAAACCTGCTGGACTGATGAACCTGGATGTTACCACAGACAAACCTAGATGCTGCTGCAGCTGAACCTGGATGCTGCTGCTGAAGAACCTGTATCACCAGAAGAAAGACATTGCCATCCTGGGCTGCTGTCTCTTCAGTGGCAGATGGCTGAGCTGGCAATGGCTGCATTCACTTTTGGCAGGCTAGCACATTTTTCAAGAATAGCACAATGTTCTGGAGCAGTACCATTCTGGATCTGGGGCATAGGCTGTCACCCAATCTGGACGAACCATGGGAACATTATAGAATGTTTCTTGGCCAGCTTTGTCGACTATTCTTACAGAGTTGATCAACAAGGTCCTGCCACTCCTCCAGATTTTCTGTCTCTCATTACACACCTTAATTCGGACCCACTTGTTTACTCTAGGGTGCAGGTTAGCTCAAGCTTCCTCCCACAACCAGGCATGCCTGTCTTTCTCTATGTCCTCCCATATCTTTCTAGGATAGAATGGGTACGACTGTCCATATTTGGCCTCAACTCATCTACATACAATTCTCTTTTCTTTGTTGCTTTTAACTAACTCATGACCAGAAGCACAGCTTGGGGGTGGCCAGTCCTGGTTGAGCCAGTCATGAACTCTTAGTGCAGAGTAAGAGCAGTCCACTTCTGCACTCAAGGGCACACTTCTTGAGCCCTCCTCCACATGGACATCGGGGGGGCTCCATGGAAGTCCAGGCCAATAGCAACTCATGCGGTCCCATTGGAGCCATTGCTGCTTCCTCCTCTTCCACACATTCTGCCAGGAGCTGGCAATTGTGCCAACCCCCACAACTGTCCATTCCCCACTGTCATTTGAGGCACTTTCCTCCCATTGACATACTCCCTCCACCTCAGACTATCCCATGAGGCTTGGACTTGGGCCTTCCACCCACAAATCTACTGAACCTGAACTGGCAGCATCCAGTTTCACTCTGTGCAGTGTGGAACACTTCACTTCTTCTGGGCTTTGCAAAATATCAGTGCAGACCATGTCCAAAAACTCCTTTATGAACTCTGTGGGGTCACTTTTACTGCAATAAGCCTGTTTCTGTTGTTCCGGTTCTACAGAGTTACCTGTATGTGTCCAAGTTGGAGCTAAATGGATGTATTTTGCTTTGGCTACCCTTGTGCCACCTACCATGCTCATCCCAAATCATGTTCTACAGTCTGTGCAATGGGGAATGGGCAGAACAACTCTTCCTGGTTTTAGGCATACCATGCACACATTAGCCGGATAGTTCGGCAAAGCCACCTCATCGGGAGCTGTGGAACAGTCTTACAATTGCTCACACTGGGCTAGTTCTTGTTCTTGTTGGGCTACCCACACCCTGGCATGGAGTGGGTAGTGAGAAGTTTGCTGTGCCATGTTCTGAAAGTCAAACACACAAGTCCCAAATAACTATTGTTTGCAAGCACTCTGAGATTTTATTAATTTTTTTAACATATAAGTTTATTGATTTTCCAACATATCAAGACAGGTAGTTTACATATGTCAAACAGGTATAAGGTAACGTTGCCTCCACAACTGTTAGAAGCACTAAAGCAGTGAAAAGTCAAAAATTTCAACTAACATGCTGGATAGACAATTATATTAACTCAAAGTAGCAAACTGGTTCATAATGGACAAGCTATACTGTACAAATGCACTTCTCAGCTGACAGTAAGAAGAGCAGGATGTATTTAAGGGGAGCAAAAGATTAAGCTCCAGGATAGGGACCAGAGAGTGTCTTGGGCAATGATTGTCAATGTCCATGGTATTAGGCAGAGTTATATAAGGAGAGTGTGATTGGGGTTTCAGAGCAAGAATTCTAAATTGGGGGTTGTATGGAGGGGGCAGAGGAACCCCGTGAAGAGACGAGTTAAAATATGGCTCCCACTTACGGTAGTAATTGGTAAGCTGTCCACGCTTAGCATATGTGAGTCTTTCTATGACTGTCAACATAACCTAGGCTGCATGCCAAGCAGACACTATGGGGTGAGGGCTGTCTCCATTTCAGTAACAGGAACCATTTGGCCTCCAAAAGGTTGACCAAGATCCACTCCCTGTGAACGGGAGGCACCCGATGTAGGGAAACTGGGTCACTAAGGAGAAGCATGGGATTTGATAAGTCAATTTGCTGACCCAATACAAGATTTCTTTTGTAGTTAATCTTTTTATTATTATTATTATTAATGTATAATAAAACAGCTATTTCCACATATGCAAGACAATGTGAAAGGACAAATTGACAGGATATGACAATATATTTACAATTAAACAACAACATTAAAAGGATTGACAGCTATATAATCTATAGTCATTCAAACATTACAGCATTGTGAATAAATATATCTAGGCTAGATTGTCTAAGATTAGCAAAGAAAGTAAGGTCAAAGAAACAGGAAAGGATTAATGTTGAAAGTTAGTAAAACACTGTTGTTGTTAAATCTTATCTTACATAATTATATATCATAGAATTGTGGAAGAGCTGTGAGAGAAGCAAGACTTATACATAATGCCTATGGAAAAAGAACACACACACAAAAAAACGTACGATAAAGAGAAAACGGGAAAGCAACTGATACGGGAGACACTAGCAATAAAAGTTATCAGATGGTGTTAAATAGGGGTAACCTTTATAACTGTCCATACATTAAGTATTAAAAGTATGTGATGATCTTAAATAATTAAAATAGTCCTGCCAACATCTTTTATATGCCTTAAGTCAGCCAGAAGAAATATGAGACATACGGTCCAGCAAGGAGTACTGGGATAAATTCTTAAAAATATTAGAGAAATTGAGGATTACAACAGACTTCCAATGTATAAGTAAGATGCACTTAACTTGGAGGAATAGTATGGTCAGCCATCTATTTTGAGCGTGGGAGATTGTATTATTATAAGAGCTGAAAGTGCCCAGTATAATATGCTTGGGATCTAATGAAAATGACTGTCCGATTACTTTGACTGCAAAGTTGTGAGTTGTGCACCATAGATTCTTTATAAGAGGACACAGCCATAGAATGTGAAATAAGTCCCCATTAGGAGAGTTACAGCACCAGCAGTTATTTTTACTCATTAGGCCCATATGCTGTAATACCACAGGGGTCCTATACCATAAATGTAGGATTTTTGTTTGTATAAGCGAACTGCACGCACCTTTAAAGGTCTTGTGACATGAGAGCCAACATCTATGCCATTGTGAGTCAGTTATATTGTAATTTAATAGTTAACTCCATTTGTTTTTAGCAGTGAGGGATTGGTCTGCAAGTGTATCTCTGGTGTTTTTGTAAATTGTACTGTTCAAGTTAGATGAGGTGTTAAGCAACTGTGAGATATCGTGGTCATGTAAAACTTGTTTGGGTAAATATTGGAAATAGAAGTTGCAGGCAGTACAGAGCTGTAAATATTTCCAAAAATCATGCTTTGGAAGATTCCAGATGGTATGAAGGTCAGTAAAGGATTTGAGTTTAAGGTTATTCGGTTTGAGTATATCTTTTAAGAAGAAAATGCCCCTATTTTTCCAATTCCGGCAGAAGATTGGGTGATTATCCAGAGAAATGTTTGGGTTACCCCAAACTGGGGCATAGGCCAGAGGTGTAGGGTTAGATTTAAGGTGTTTATGTATTAATTTCAAGTAGAATACTGATGAGGAGATTACGGGGTGGAATTTTAGTTTCAGAAGGAGTGAGTTATAAATGTAAGATGTTAGGATGTTCCCAGGACATAGGGAGGATTCCATTGAAACCCATAAAGGTGATTTTGCCATTGGTTTAAGAAACCATTTAACGATTTGAGCTGCTTGGAAGGCCCACAAGTATGCTTGGAACCAGGGAAGCCCAAAGCCTCCTCTTGACCAATGTGAGCGGAGTTTTATATGACTGAATCTGGGAGGTTTCCCTTCCCAAAGGAAGCTGCCTATTAGTTTGTCGAGTTTGACTAAAAAACAGATGGTAAAATTAAAGGAATATAAGCAAAAAGATATAAGATTTTGGGAGAAATGGTCATTTTAGTACCATAAATGTTCCCTTTAAATGAAAGGTTAAGCAGTTTCCATCTATCGTACGTAGATTTAATATTAGATAGCGAGGTGGTAAAGTTTATATCCCAAGAGATTTGGTTTTAACAGACTGGAAAAAGTTCACAAACAGGCTGTGTGGCTACTGCAAATGTATTCCACTACTTAGCAAGAAACCTTCTGAAATGTTGTTTTGGTTTTGGAAAACTCTGTTCTAAAATAACAATGCTTTGTTTACATTCCTGGCTACACCTCAACATGGCAACTGTAACTTTGCATCACACTCAGTTAAAAATTGCTAGGATTCTGTCTTGTTCTTTGCATTTCCACTGATATTCTCAAGCGCAAGTTTATTTTTACTATTTCTCAATCCATTACTTTACAAACATTTGGACCAGAGGGATCGTTTGTTTTGAAGTTCACTTTCTTTGAAAACAGCACTTTCACACACAAAGTCCAAGATTTAGCAGTTCACAAAACTCTGTCTCTCTCTCTCTCTCTCTCTCTCTCAGTACTTTTGCTGCATTTGCTCAAGTTCTTACACAGTTTTCTGACCTTAGCACCATAGTCAATTTCTTTTGCAAAGTGTACTTACAGGCAGTAGATGGTTTTCACCGTCAATGGAATACGGCCTGCTGCTGACTTAAAAAAGTCCTTTGGGGTGAAATGGGCCGGTGGTCCCACCGATCGTCATTATGATCACCAGGATCACTCTCCAGTTAGTCGGAATACAGGTTGAGCCTGGGTTACTTGTGAAATAAAATCAGAAAAACTGCTGCTGCAGAAGCGCTTTTGCTGCAAGCGATTCCTTCTTCCTGCCGCACGAACTACAGTACTGCTTACACACTGCACACTGCTCCTCCATGAATGTTCCAGTTGCTTAGTTGCACTGGGACCAATCACAAGATGCCATATTAATGAGCTCTCTTTCTCTCGCGCTCTCTCTTTTTGCTGCACTCCTCCACGGCGACTATAGAGAAGGCAAAATTTAAACTGCAAACTGCTACTTTTTTTCTCAGCTTGAATTTCCAGTGAAGCGAAGCATTTTAAGGCAGTTTCAATCAGTAATTGGTGCATTTTCCTTAGTGACTCTCCCAGATTTCACTGTACACACTTTAAACTTTCTCAGCACTTAGAAAACACTGTCTTTTAATTCCACAAATACTTTTCTCTGGAAATTTACAACTTTTAAACAGTTTTTCAAGCATTTGTACCACAAGGCAAGGGCAATTATTTCTCAGTACAGTTTCAAAGTAAACACACAAGCAGCAAATTCTTCCTCTTTCTTTTCCACAGAAACCTGGGCAGCAAAAGACTTTCAGGTGGCATTTTACTTCGCACAACTTTGCTTTCTGGTAAAACAATCTTCTGTTTGGGGCACTACCACCACCATACAGAAAGATCCTAGACATACCTTCAGCATGCCTCTCACACAAATTAAATATCTCAATATGAGACCCCAATTTTTGTAACCCCCAGACCACTTTTTAACTAGTGTGCACCCCCCATTAAAATCTGGAAACACTGGTTCCCTTATACTGGCATAGCAATTTACTTTACAAAAAGGTAGGTACCACCATTGGAGTTAAAATGTATACCCAGCTCATTTTCTGGAGGAAGAGAGAGGTGGGGGTAGAGAAACAAACAACATGAACCTTGTATAAATGGCACAACCCAGGACCTGGATGGAGTCTGCTAGGCATATGCCAGATCGAATCTGCTGAGGGGGCGCTAGTAAATGCTCACAACTAGAAGCAATAATCAGAAAATCCAGAACAGCGATTAGGATTGTGCAGTATGGCTTTATTAAACAGATGGAAAGTAATAGTAGAAGTGAACCCCCAAGGGTCAGTCCAGGCTGGACAGGTACAATTCACAAGCTGTCCTTGCATACAGTACAGTTCACGAACAACAAAAGAACATCATCTTCCCAGATTCCCAAAAGGTGAATTAGTGGACACCTGGCCACATACATTAACATTTTCCTTCCAGTTTCCCAAAAAGTGCATTAAACGACACCTGGTCACACACATGAACATCTCCTCCCACGAGTGTTAATTCAGTTGGTGAATGCAACACATTCAGAACTCCTCTTCACACATCAGGTGCATTTAATGAAACTCAGTCACACACTTCAACCTGCAGTTTTGCCACTTGCTCAGGCAAACACACTGTTGTCCTATATGAACCAGAAAGCCCTGTCTGGTAAGCGCTAACATGACATTCCTCCCACCTTTGGCCCCAACCAGCAGTGTCTGCCATCCTTCAGGGTTACACCATTGAAACTCCCATTCTCCACTGAAATGCTAGAGGGCCCATTCTTTAAAATCATCACTCACTGGGGTGAACAGAAAATAAACTGCACTCACTTGGGTACACAGTTTAATGGTACTTCACTCACTTGGGTGAAATTAGGGGCACTGACAGGTGCAAGCCAGCCTTATCTATGGGCACATGCACCACAGATTAGCAAATCCCCTAAGAAAATGTGGAGATTATGATCTCCTAGAACAGTACTTACAGACGTTGTCCCATCCACAGGACATGGAACAACAAAAAGAACACAGAAAGGCACTCTCCTAGGTAGCCAATCAAAGCAGTCAATTTCAGGTCCTATCCAAGGTAGCTGAAAACACCACAGAACATTCAGGGGATTGCCCTTTGAGTCCACTGAGAACAAACAGTTCCTTCCTCTTCGCAGGGAGTAGAAATCGGGAAATCCTGCTGTAACCCTTGTATCCACTACTTCACTGGACACTGGAAATGACACTCCACTAGGGTGAGAAATCCTGTGCCCTCTCCTCAGAGCCCATTGGCAGTCCTTCTACCCTCTGACCTCCTCACTCCACAACTACTACTACAGACTCTACTTAAACTGAGCATTCTAAACTCCCCAGAATAGCTATCCATACAATGTGGCTTATGCTGATGTGAGAGTTCTAAGTTACCTAATCATTCTTCCCTCAGGTTAGCTGAGTAAACAATGATGTCTTAATGTAATGAGCCTCTAATGAACTCCCTGCCAGCTGCCTGCTACCTTCCTAACAATAATACTGATAGGATTCTAGTAACCCCAGGGGACTGGGTGGTTACACATGTATTGGCTAGAGCACTCATTTAGTAGTTGGCCTTCTTTAAGTGAATCACTCTTGTACAGGCTTTTCTTGCTGTTTTGTAGGTATTGATGTCAGCCTGGGTACCAGTTGTCTTAGCACGTTGCCAGAGATGGTCCTGGGACCTCATTTGCTCTAGAAGATCTATGTTTATTGATGGGTTATTGACACTTTTAATCTTATGTTTCTTGTAAGGGGCATGGACATCATAGGCAGTGTTAAAGCTGTGGATAAAGTACTCAAGTGCGGTGTCCACATTGGGGGCTGAGTCTGTTGGTGCCCTGTTGTGTTTTTGTAGGAGAGTTTTAAGGGACCCAAGGTGACCAGGAATCAGTTTTCTGCTGTTAATAGTTTTTGGAGGAAGTTTGGTGAATTTGTTAGTCCAGGAGCACAGGACTGGGGAGTGGTCACTTATACAGTCTAGGAGAACTTCAGTTTTTGTGATGTGATCAGGGCAGTTAGTAAGTACCCAATCCAGGAGAATACTGTTCCCTGTTCTGTAGTTCACCCAGGTGGGTGATTGGACCATTTGTGAGAAATTTGCCGCTGTCAGGGTGTCCTTATACTTGTTTGCACTAGAGGAGGACCAGTGGATCTTAAAGTCCCCAAGCAGGATTGTTTCTGAGCTCTGGTCAAGGGAATGGATAAGGTCCAGGATGGAGTGTAGGCCTTGGTTGGTCAGCTTGGGGGGTATTTAGACTGATGCCATTGTCAGGACTTTATTATGTGCCTCAAGCAGTACCTTAGTGGCAAGGACCTGGATGTCATTCTCATAGTGAGGCATACCAATGACATGTCCCTCAAGAGACTCTTTTAGGTAGAGAGCACAGCCTCCGCCTTTCTTGGAAAGCCTGTCTTGCCTGAAAACAACAGATCCTGGAACTGAAATTGCAGAATTTTTTTAACCAGGAGAGACACAGACTAAGCTGAACCTTGTTTACAGATGTGACCTGTGAGCGCAAGGAAGTTAAGTGACTTGCTCAGGCTCACACAGTATGCAAGTGGGGGCTGTGGGATTCAAACCCAGGTCTCCAGGTTTGCATCTCAGAGCCTTAAAACACTGCACTATACTGCCTCCTAATTGGGGATCTTAAGGGATGGCCATGTCTCAAATACCGAGAGGAAATCTGGGTTGTGATGTGTTACCCAGGAAGTGAGGGAATCAAGTTTTCTGAGATGGCTGCAGATGTTTTCCAGGAAGGGTGTCCCAGCCCTGACGGTACCACTAGGACCATGCTGAGGGGGGTCAGGGTTGAGTAGCCTGAAATAAGTAGCAACAACAGTATCTGGCATTTTAAAAGAGCATTGTGGTGGTTCTTATGAGGCACTCAGATCCTGTTTTTAGAGGGTTTTCTCACAAGAGCTTTTTGTATGGAGCAAAACCTTATTAATAGGAAAGACGGCTGAGGATCATTGGAACGTGCATACTTTGCAAGGAATACCATCCACGAGTGTAGAGGTCTGGGATTGAACTGCCAGGTATGAAGCAGGAGGTAGTTGCATGTAATGGTCCAATGGGTAGAAAGTCAATATTCAATATCATAATCTGATGACAGGTGGTGTGACGTTTCACCTACTAAGCCTAAGTAGGTGATTAGTACAATGAGGGTTAGCAGGCTCAGTAGGGGATAAACAGTTCTCATTTTAGAACTAAGGGAGAACCAGGTTAGAAGGGCACAGGAATGCTGATGTGGTCCTTTAAGATGAGGGAAGAGGCAAAAATGAAAAAGTCAATGGAAGCGAGTGAGGGGAAAATAGTGAGGTGCTATGGTGGATTTAATAGAGGTCGTGGCCAGGGTGGGCGGTGGGTAGGCCAAAATATATCCCCTTTAAGTGCTAGGAAAGAGTTTAGGCAAAAGAGTGAGTAATAAAAATCAGAAAAACAATTAGGGTCCAAGGCTAGCAATGGAGAACCAAATCGGGTAGCGCCAGTTCTACAGGCAGCCAATCAGAGGAGTTCCTGCAGCAGTGTGCCTGAATTTGAAAGACTCTGGCACAGTCTGTGAGTTCCATACCATAGCGGATTCCCAGTGAAGTAGCTGATGGGAGCGGGCAGTGGCAGGAGAAGTGGCCTCACTGCAGGGGTGAATAAGCCCTGTCAAGAATGTGGCAGCTGTGATAAGAGAATGGGAGAGGAGAGAATTAATTTAGGAAGGAAAGCAGTGGCAGGGTGAGCCAAAAAACTTCAGACAGAAGATGCAGCAGGGGGTTCAGTGGCAGCAGAAGGAACAAAAGTAAGATAAATGGGGGCAGGTCAAGATGAGGCACCAACAGGAGAATGCAGGGGCAAGGTGGGTCAATGCTGAGCTACCTTTCAGCATGGGGGAGACAGCTCAAAAAGACAGAGGCAAGAGGATTAAGTGGTAGATGGGGGGGAGGAAAAGAAGAAATTGGGGGGCAGCGAGTAAAGTGCAGCGCTAATACTGGATCAGGGTGGAAAGACTGGGGGTTGGTAGTTTAGCAGGAGAAATATGAGCAGCAGTTACATTTTCTAAATGAAATCCAAATTACTCTATGGAGTAAATTACAAAAAAAATCCACCACATCAAATTCTAAACATTTCTATACTCTAAATCAGTTGTGGTCCAAAATAAATGCCCTGTAAGAGCTAGGAGGGAGCTTGGGCAAGAGAGCGAGTAATAACAATTAGAGAAACAAGCAGGATCCAAGGCTAGCAATGGAGAACCATTCAGGTAGCTCCAGTTGTACAGGCGGTCAATCAGAGGAGTTCCTGTAGCTGTGCACCAGACTTTGAAAGACTCTGGCAGAGTCTGTGAGTTCCATATCTTAGTGGCTTCCCAGTGAAGTAGCTGATGAGAGAAGACGGCTGCAGGAGAAGTGGCCGCACCACTGGGGTGAACAAGCCCTGTCAAGGGTGTGGCAGCTGTGTGAAGAAAATGGGAGAGGAAAAAATTAATTTAGGAAGGAAAGCTGTGGCAGGGTGAGCCAAAAAAATGCAGACAGAAGATGCAGTGGGGGGTTCAGTGGTGGCAGAGGGAACAAAAGAAAGATAGACAGGGCAGGTCAAAGAGAGGCACCAACAGGAGAATGCAGGGGCAAGGCAAGGCAAGTTAATGCTGATCTACCTTTCAGTGTGGGGGTGATAGCTGGAGAAGACAGAGGCAAGAGGATCAAGTAGTAGGCAGGGGGAAAAATGGAAAGAAGAAATTGAAAGTCAGCGAGTAAAGAGCAGAGATAATCCTGCATAAGGAAGGAAAGACTGGTGGTTGGTTAGTTTAACAGAAGAAACAGGAGCAGCAGTTGCACTTTCTAAATGAAATCCAAATTACCCTATGGAGTAAATTACAAAAAACTTTATAGCGCATCAAATTCTAAACATTTCTAAACTTTTCTATACTCTAAATCAGACATGGTCCAAAATATATCCCCTGTAAGAGCTAGGAGGGAGCTTGGGCAAGAGAGCGAGTAATTAAAATCAGAGAAACAAGCAGGGTGCAAGGCTAGCATTGGAGTACCAATTGGGTAGCTCCAGTTTTACAGGCAGCCAATCAGAGGAGTTCCTGCAGCAGTGCACCTTAATTAGAAAGACTCCGGCAGAGTCTGTGAGTTCCGTACCTTAGCAGCTTCCCAGTGAAGTAGCTGATGGGAGTAGGCAGCGGCAGGAGAGGTGCTGCTCTGCTGGGGTGATCAAGCCCTGTCAAAGACACGGCAGCTGTGGGGTGCTGATGTGAGGGTTAACCCTGTATAGAGTAACTAGTTCATAGAGCAAATCAGAAATCTTACTTGTATTATAGACTTGACGTGAATGGCAAGTTATCTGGTCAGGGAAGAGTGTAACCCCACCCAGTTTCAGGGGGCTTACCTTAAGTGTCTCCCTGTGCTCCTCAGATGTCCGCTGCCAGGCAGACATCCAGAAGGAGATGTTAAGTCCATGTTCCATGCTGTGCTGCTGTTGCTCTGCGTGTGTGTGCACATCCATACCACTGCACTATCTCTTTAAGAGCTCCAGTTTTCTGTATATTTTAAATAGCCTAGGCTGGGTCAGAGTACAATGGAGCTCATGACCAGCCAGGCCTTACCTTGATTAGCTCCATTCTGCCGTCAATCATAGAGCAGAGGGAGCCCTTCAATAATCTGCAAACCTTTACTTCTAAAGCCTCACTGTTTTTTAAATATCTGTACAGACAGTTGGTAAGACCACATCTGGAGTACTGTGTACTTTTCTGGAGACCCCATCTCTGCAAAGACATAGACAGGGTGGAGGCTGTCCAGAGGAGGGCAATCAAAATGGTGCAGGGTCTTCACCAGAAGACGTATGAAGAAAGACTTGAGGAGCTTAAGATACATAGCCTTGAGGAAAGGAGGTGGGGGGGGACATGACAGAAACTTTCAAATACCTCAAGGGAATCAACAAAGTCCAAGAGGTTAGCATCTTTCAGAAAATGAGATGTGCAAGAACAAGGGGCACAATTTGAAGATAGAGGAGGGAAGGGCTCAGGGGTAATGTAAGGAAGTATTTCTTTACAGAGAGGGTTGTAGATGCATGGAACAGTCTTCTTGAGGAGGTCGTAGAGTCAAAAACTGTGGGGGAATTCAAGAATGCATGGGACAAACATAAGGCAATACTAGCGAGGGGTAGGAGGAAGTAGGCTGTTGGTTAGCTAGGATCTGCAGCTTATCCATTAAGTAGGAAAATGGGCAGACTAGGTGGGCCAAGCAGTCCTTTTCTGCCATCAAATGCTATGTTTTTATATAAATAAACTGTTTGAACTGCCAGTAATACCTGTATCCTGTTCTCTGATGGGAGCTGTCAACTTTGTCACTGGGCTCTCACTTTGGACCAGCCATAACCAAGGGGTCCTCAAGGGTTCCTAATTGTAAAGCCTTATGGTTGAAACTGTGAACTTTCTTGTTGGCGCCTAAATAAATCAATCAATGGGAGCACCAGAACTGAGATTGGCAGCTCCCACTGCCAACCAGAATAGAGAGATCTCGGTCTTCAAGCTGGAACACGAATTCAGTACAGCTGGGTCTCTCTCTCTCTCTCTCTCTCTCTCTCTCTCTCTCTGTCTGTCTGTCTCTCTCTCTCAAGAGAGGGAGCCTGTGTAGTTCTGCATTGCAGCTCAAGCCTCTGAACTGAGAGGAACCTCTGTGGCTCAGTGTGTATCTTCATAGGAGAGGTCTGCATTGCCTCCTGTGAGTATCTACTTGGTCCTAGTAGGGATCAAGTGCCTGGGACTGCCAAACTGCAAACTGAGAGGTTTTCTCAGCAAGCTGCTAAGGAGAAACCAGCCTGAAACTGAGACAGAGCAGTCTGATGTTTCTTTCAGCCACTCCAAGCGTGGCCTACCTTGTGTGTGGAGAAACTGAACCAGGCACTCCTGTACTGTATCAGGAGCTGCTTGCAGAATTAAAGAACTTTGTCAAACACCAGCTGGAGGGTTCACCAGCATTTCCAACAAACTCTTTGCCAGAAGATCATTTTCCAGGTGGGCCTATGCTATCTTCGGGCCACAGAGACTGTTCCTGTACCACCAGCAGCATTCAGGTGAAAGATCAGCCTCGGGGATTCAGCCCCTGCACAGCAATCAAACACAGGCTGCAGCCAACTACAGGGAAAGGCAATTAAACAGAGGTGAGTCATGTCAGCCCAGTTCCCCACCAACATCCTGAAGGATCTTCTATTTTGCCAGCTGCTGTATGATCATGTCTTGGTACAGATAGTGTTAGCTACACTGAACTCTAGCTTTGTGATTACTTGTGCACTTTGAAGATTCAGTAAAATCATTTTGTACTAGCAAGCAACAGTGCACTGTGGTTCCTTGAGCTATACTATCTGTTGGATCTTACAGTGAATACAACCAGGGTAGCTCCCTGCAACAAACATCAGTTGTGTAATGGTACCATCTGATTTGTTTTGCCAGCTTAAAGTGTTTAACTGCGACTGAGCCTTCCGGCCATGGATATAAATGGTTTATGGTTTACAAATGTGTTGCTCATATTTTATCACCTTTCTTTCTATCCAGGGCCCCAACATCAGCTGCAATGCTGGCCAAATCGTGGCTCTGCTTCAGGCATGCCTGATTTCCACTCTGGATACCCAGAAGTTGCAAAGACTGATAAGTCAGGGACTAAAGTAATTAACAAGCAACTAAGCCTCTCTCAGTACAGTCACATAATCATTTGCCTAGATTCTCGCCCTCTTTCTTGGTCTCGTCCCCTCAATAAACCTGATTTATTGTTGCTGTTAACCTGACTTGTGAGCATTAAAGTTACTAAAATACTGGCAAAGCATACTGAAAGTGCAGGTTTATATTATTGAAACAGTCTTTTTCAGGGGGTTTTAGGGTGAATGTCAAGATATCAAACCCTGCTGGTAAGTGGATGCTGCATGAGCATATCATTAATGCTGGTATTAACCTGTACCTCAAGTGTTAAGAGTTGCAATTGTGAAACTAAGCATATAAGGTCACTAGGTGGGATTGTGGGTGGTTATAGCTTCCCAGAGGACTGTATCATTTCTGTAGGAATCCACTTAAGCATTACTTTTGGGGGAGGCATCATAATTGTAGTTCTACTGCTGGTAGGCAGACCACTGTGTCCTGATTTCTGAACCCATGCCTCTCAACCTGTTGTTAGGGAAAAAGGCAGGGGTAGTAGCCCTTGGTATAATGGTACCAGGGTTACATGCTCTACTCTAACAATTTGGTCTAGTACTGATGTTCTTTCGTCCCATTCCAAGAAATTCATAAATGGCAACCAGATAGTTTTATATTTTTCAGTATGTATGTGAAACTATGCTGTGATAACTTCCATATTGTACACCTCTTTACATTTCTTTAGAAAATCCTCCCCATACCAGGCACTTGGGTTAATATCCCAATACTGACACTGTAATGCAGCATGAAGGGGCTGCTGCACTCATGAGGTGCTGTCTTTGGGATGAGACGTTAAACTGAGGTCCCATTTGCCTGTTCTGGTAGTAGTTCAGGTGGATGTTTAAGATCCCACAGCACTTCTCGAAAAGAGTAGGGAAGTTTTATTGCAAAAAAGAGATTTACAAAAACTGGTAGAAAAATCATACAGGCACCAGATACATGGGAAGAAACAAAAAAAACAATAAAGGTAGCATCAAAATAACACAGAGTAACATAAAGGATCATCAGAGAACTAGGGAGCGAGAAAAAAAAATAAGCATAACATTATACAGAGAATTTTATACTCAAGGCAAGAGACTCTTAACAAACTGTGGAATTTACACAAGCAAACACTCAAAAAACACTCTGCAAACCTGTCACCAGTGACTCTCACATCGTAACCCTTATACCATACTAAATAAGGGAACTCCCTTCCAACGCTTTTTCCACTGTTCCCACATCAAGGTCTTCTTATCATAATGGGCCTGAGAAACAATTCGTTTTTCAATTATGCAGACCAGGATCCTGGGCAGTATCAATTTTTGCTGCAAAACAAATTTGCAACGAACCTGCCACATCAGGAATTTAATACAGGTAAGAAGTAAACAAACAGTGCCTGCTTCTATATTGTCAGATAGTGTGATGGTACCTTTGATCACATTCTCATAAGTGACTGTCACCCAAACCATATCACCCCAATGCTGGCCAGTGATTGCCCTCATAGCCTCTACATATCTGCAGTGTATAAAAAAAATGCTCCAGTGTCTCAATCTGCTGTTGACACTGTTCTCTGGGGCAAAACCTTTCCTCAACACATTTACGTTTTTTGTTGCCTTTTACTCCCAAGCTGCCAAGTGGGCAAAACCAAACCACATCCCACATGAGTGGGACCCCCCCCCCACTTATCGACAAGGTATCATTCCAATAAATGATACCTATCAGGATGAATGTTGGCATACTCTACCGGGATCCATAAGACCCCATCTATATACCCATACAACACCTTCCTGTGTACCACTGTGACCTGTTCTTTAGTGAGTTTCCACCTACGCAATTTTTCCAAAGAATAGACCATGAACAGTGGCCATCTCTCCTGTTTACGTACTACAAGGGGGCCTTGTGTCCACTGCTGCAACTAAGGAATCAACACAGTACCAGGCAACAAATATGCAGAAATGGTGGTAAAGAGGAAAATACTATGTAAGTAACTGATAGAATTCAATAATTGGAATCCACCCTCTTTATAGTCGCGATAAAGAACCTCTCTTTTTATAGGTTCAGTCTACTGCCCCACAGTAGTTAAAAATTCTGACTCAAAATGGTGACATCCAGAAAGCCCAGGGGTGGAAATATCAAACCCACATATGTCAACAGAGGTAAAAAGAAAGTCTTAATAATAGGCACTTTTTTCTTTTTAGTGTGCTACCGTCATTCACAAATTTGTACCTTGTCATCGCTGTGCGCCAAAGAAGCTAACCAATTCTCTTTTGCCATGTCAATGTTACCATATGTGATCCCCAGGATTTTAATGGATGTGTCCATCACATAGATATTCTGGATTTCAGTTAAGGATTCCATACTTTTACTTAAAATATACCCACCACATTTTTGAATATTTAATGCCAAACCCATAAGTCTGGAAAAGTGACGCACCTTATCTAAGGCACAGTTAGCTGACCTTTTATCCGCTACCATGAGACAGACATCATGCGCGTATGCCAATATTTTCATAAGGCCCATGACCCCCGTGATCTGAACACAGTCAATCCTCCTATCCTGTTGCACCAGTTTCAATGAAGGATCCAAACAAAATATATACTAAATGGGACTCATTGGGCACCCATGACGAATCCCTTCTATCAATATGGACCACCTGTCCCAGATGACCATTGATCAATGGACTCAAGGAGGTAATTGAATACAGCTTCATGAGCCAGGCAATACATGGACTAGAGACACAATATTTTTCCAGGACCATTTTCAAATATAGATGTGACATTTTATCATAAGCCTGTTTCTGATCCAGGCTCAATAAATATCCACTCAAATTATCCCGTTGTCCTTATGAGGTGACCGCCCTCAATAACAGCAGATTGTCCATAATTTTCCTTCCTTTTACAGTACAGACTTGACTGGGGATAAATGACATAGGGAGCCACGTTTCCCAACCAATGGGCTAAAATTTTCATCAGAATCTTAAGATCAGTGTCCATAAGGCTCAATGGATACCAATTCTTTAAAAGTTGTCTGTCCCCTTTTTTGTAGATAAAAAGTTGCACAGAGTGACCAAATTGTGAGGCAATGTCAGGACTGCCCAGAATCATGTTATAAACAACCCGAAAAATGTCCACCAATTCTGATACATAGGTTTTATAAAATTCTGAAGTAAGGCCATCAGGACCAGGGATAGTATTGTTATTTAAGGTGCATATCGCATCATGAATCTCCAAATCAGTAATAGGTTTAACCAACTCAGTCAACAATTCCAGAGGAAGTGTCGGTACATGACAAGACCTCAGTCAGGCAGTAACCATCCCTGCCATCACATCCGATGCAGAATACAAATGCTCCATATGACTAATCACTTCTCTCATAATGTCACCGTTAGTCTGTACAATGTTCTCCCCTTGGGTACAAAGAAATTCCATGGAGCCCTGCCAAACTCTTGTTTTACATCTCTCATAAATATCCCTCGTAGTCACCTTCCCAGGCATACCTATCCAGTTCTCTTACAATAGAGATGACGCTCTCTCATATTGCAATGCCTCCATCTGCGTTTTGAGGTATTGCATCTGATCAGTACCTTCACCATATCCTTCATTAATTAAAGAGACTACCCTCATATACTGCCCTCTCAAAGTCAAATATTGGAGATATTTCTCTGAAATGGGTTTTGTATGCACATGTTTGCATAGTTTGTTAGATATCTAATTTCGTCTGTATCCACCAATTGCTCACATTGTCATCTAAGTACACAACAGACTTACTTGCTCTCAGACATTCATGAATCCCATCAGAGCATATCATGTCTGTGAGCACTGCATTATTAAGTTTCCACAAACCCCTTCCTTGACTAATACCCTCCTCCAGGGTAAATCGAACCTTTACCAGAAGACTGTCCGAGGTTTCCAAAGGGACTGTTACAGCTTGGACACACTGCAAGGTGGGAGAAGAAAAAATGTGGTCAATTCTAGTGACCATAACCCCCAGTGGCATGAATATGTCGATATGCATCAATCGTACCTGTTAGCTGTAATATACTCCGCAGGGCACTAGTGTCAAAAAAGTTTATTTTGCATTGTTGCCCCTCTATCCTATCCAGACAGGCCACAATTAAAATTTCCTACCCAAATCAAAAGGCAGGATATGAACAGGAAAGATTTTATGACAGTGAACAGATCAACTCTCTCTTTTTTTGTCTGTGGAGCATAAGCAGAAATCACCCTCCACTGCCTGTAGTGATGTGTGACCAGTGGCGTAGGTTATGGGGGGGTGGGGGGTGCAAGCTGCCCCCCCGAGCAAAGACAGCAAAGAGATCGGGGCTTTTTGACTTTGCTTGTTTGCGTTTTTTTTTTGTTTTTTTTGCACTTGGACTGGTCCTGGACTTGGCTGTGACAAAGGAGAAGCAAGGTGGGGCTCCAAGGACTACTGTGCAGTGCAGACATTTGTCCCAAATGTCCCAGTTTCTCTGCAGCCACAGTTGCACATGTGCCAGCACAAGCCGAAACTTGCTACGGCGCCATTTCTTCCCTGCCATTGGGAAGAGAGCACAATAGTGCACATTCATTGATGGTGTGGTGTCCCATCTGGTTAGGCGTCAGTCCGTGAGTGACCCATCATTGCTGTCAATTTAAGGATTTCTTCTCGATCGCTGGTCTGCTAATCATTTTCCTCCTTCCGAGTTGTCCATCCAGAACACCAGCCACCAGGCCCACCAGGGAGGAATAAAAGAGCCGACCAGCCAAGAAGAGGAGTGGGAGAATCATGTTGGGGCTGGCTCCAGTACTGGGCCACAGCAACAGGCTGCAAGACCAGCTGCATCATGGGAGAAGACAAAAGTGGTTGTGGTTAGAGAAGACTGCCACCTGGACTCAGCGTTGGAATGGAGAAGAGCCAGAGCAGAGAAGGGCTGGGGAGGGGAGAGCCTAGCCACGATGAAAGCCGCCAACGCAGGCAGGAGCCCTGTACCAAAGGGCAGCCTGCAGCAGCAGGAGACAGAGAACGAGTGAGTGAGGGAGGAGGAGTGAGCAAGCTCAACAGATCTCTTTTGGGACTGCTGCAGATTTCTTTGTGGCAGAAAAAGGCAGCAATGCATACTGGGGCCCAGTACAAAAGACCAGCCTGCAGCTGTGGGAGAAACAGAATGAGCGAGTGAGAAAGGTGGAGTGTGCAAGCTCAACGGAGCTCTATCATGACTGCTGCAAATTTCTTTGTGGGCAGAAGAAGGTGGCAATGCAGTCAGGAGCCCAGTACAAAAGAGCAGCCTGCAGCGCCAGCAGAAATGGAATGAGCGAGTGACAGAGGGAGAGTGAGCGAGCTCAACGGAGCTCTGTCGACACTGCTGTAGATTTCTTGGTGGGCAGAAAAAGGTGCCAACAGAGGCAGGAGCCCAGTACAAAAGTGCAGCCTACAACACAAGGAGAAACAGAATGAGCGAGTGAGACAGAGGGAGTGAGCAACCTCAACGGAGCTCTGTATGGACAGCTGCAGATTTCTTTTTGAGCAGAAAAAAGTGCCAATGCAGGCAGGAGCACAGTACAAAATGGCAGCCTGCAGTACCAGGAGAAACACAATTAGTGAGTGAGAGGGGGGGGTGAGTGAGCTCAGTGGAGCTCTATCATGACTGCTGCAGATTTCTTTGTGGACAGAAAAAGGCAGCAATGCATGCAGGGGCCCAGTACAAAAGGGCTGCCTGCAGCACTTGGAGAAACAGAACAAGAGAGTGACAGAGGGGCAGTGAGCAAGCTCAACGGACCAACGCAATCAACATTCGGCATTGACAAATGCTTATTTCCATTTTGTGTCTACTGAAACAAACGGAGGCTGTTTTTCTGGGGGCATTGTGCACCTATTGTCCTTAGGAATTTGAATATTACTAACTGTGGCCATATCATGTGATTGTAAAATTATCAAGGTAGCAGCATCCTGTGTTTGGTATAGAATCATTTGTGACCTGCAATATAGAAGTCTCTAATGGGTCTGCCTGCTTGGTGGGGTTTTCTCCCTCCTTTCTTCTGGATGCATGCACTTGGCATTTTTCTAGCATCTGCAAGGGATCGTGCTGTGCTCTATCCAGTCTGTTTTTTCAGCCCATGGGCAACTTTGGTAGGAATGTCCTTCCACATTGCAAATATTGCATTTTAAGGGGTTTGGACACCCTAAGCTCACATGTCCAAATTCTAAACAGAGATTGCAGCATGGTTTGTCGCATATGGAACTGAGGTGCGTGCGAGACCTGCATTTTTGACAGGTTCTTGATTGGCCTTGGTAAAAACACAGACCCCTGTCCCTTTCAATATAAAAACTCCCTGAAGGATGGATAATACCTTGCTGTGTTTGCTGTAGCAGGACCTTCATCTTCCAATTTCCTGTCCATACCAAATCCTCGTCTAGTGTTGGAGAAGGAGCCTCCCGAAGTGTGCAACACTGCCTTAACCAATACTGAACGTCTGCAATGTTTACACTTTCACTTCTGAGCAGTAAAGAAATTGTTTTCACAGTAGGTTTCGTTAGAGGCGTTGGGAAGAAAGCCTGCCATGACACAGAATTAGAAACCTGAGGATATTTTTCCCAAAAACTCTCCGACAATAGGCGAGTTTTAAAGCTTATCTCATAGGTTGGTTCCCCTCTCACATGTATTACTGCAAATAACTCGCTGGGTTGTATTCCCATACCCTCTTTAAACATTTGGTGTAATAACATTTTTCTGTCTGGTGCTAGTTCCATATTTCCTGTATACTTGAGTCTTACAGCATTTTTCCACTGTGCAGGCTCTCCCATGTTTTTGAATAACTCTGCCATGTAGATTTTTTGGTGCTACAGCTGATTCAGGCTGTGGTTGTTCCGTTTCATGTGCTGGGACAAAATAATACTGCACAGAGTTACTATTCTTTGCATGCTGTGGTGGTTCCCTTGGTAACTCTTGTTCGATTGTGTTCCTATTTGCTTGTTTCCATTTTTACTTTTGTGAAGTGATATTTATTTCGGGTACCTGATTTGATTCTGAGTCCAAGGCTTGTATTTATGTAACCGGCATATGCCCATTTTTGTAACATGGATATACATATGCCTCTACGGGTTCGGGGAAGGATGAGGCTACTTGGCACAAGATGCCTAGGTTTGACTACTCTGCACAGGGGCACCCAAGTAAATCCAACTACAGGAAGCAATAACTGTAATGTCCAGAACCAGAATTGGGATTTTTCAGTGTGGCTTTATTTATTAACTACTGAACACAAACAAAGCTCTGTAGGTTCCCCCCAAAGGGCTACATAGCTGTAATGCAGATAAGAGGTTAAACACAGCGGTCCATTGGGGAATGAACACTTTACAATTGTCTGGCTTTGGACCCACCAGGCACTCAGCCCGGACTTCGCATGCGCATTGGATACACAGCCCGACTGGCCCGGCTCCCCTGCCAGCCACTCTACTGATGGTCCACTTGGTGAATGAACCCAAACTCTACTTGGAAAGACATCCCATCAAACAAGGAAGCTCCCAAAACTGTGGCTCCCCACACCACTTGAAGTCTGCGACTCCTAGAGAGATTTTGTTTTCGTACTTCCAATTTGAAACTCCCATCGAACAAGAAGTAATGTTCCCATCCTGTGGCTCCCCACACCACTTGAAGTCTGCGACTCCTAGAGAGATTTTCAAGTTGCGACCCACATCTGGGTACCCACCCCATCACTGGCCAAGCGTATGAGGCGAGTAGCAAAAACAGAAGAAATCCGTAGAGGTGGATCTGGTTACTAAAGATGGGGATCTATCCACCTCTAGCTCCCACAGCCCATACCCAGCCATTTCTCTGAACACACAGAAACTTCAGAACTGTAAAACTGTAGATTGCATGGTGGATGATCTGATGCACCCCCTCTACTGTGAACTCTAAATCCATTTAAACTTTAGACTGACTGCTCCATTTGTTCATCCTAGTGTATATAGTGCTCCCAAACAGCAGTCCCCAATAACATTTCCTGACTGAAAACAGTTGTTTGCCCCTTAAACTGGAGCCAAACACTCACCCAATCGTTGCAGGGCCCCACAGGCGAAGTCCTTTAACATTTTCTGTCATACCCAAACAGACAAAGTAATTTCAGGCAGCTTCTTTCCTTGGTGGGTGAAGGGGATTGCCCCTGGAACCCACAGAGACCTTTTCCTACCCCCCTGGAGGGAGGGGGCACTGAGACCGAGGGGATGGTCTCCACCACTTGAAGAATGGTGAAACACAGAAAAACTTCCTTCTGTGTGGAGGCAAAACTCAAACTACAGTCTGATGCTTCCTTCTTGCTCAAGGACAAACGGAAGACTGCCCTTTGAATCCCAAAGTTTTAGAACTACTCTGAGCTGAAGATTCCAACTGTGGCTCATGCAACTGTAACAATTCTACTATGATGTCATCCCTCTAGTCTCAGCTGTGACTGAGGACAGAGTGAGACAGTGTGAAAGCCATTTAACTGGAGTTTCACAAGCTGCCTTCCCTGCCTACCACTAGGTCTTACTGGGATTCTAGTAACCCCGGGTAACAAAGGGGTTAGACTCGCCCTTGACCAGGAAAATGACTGTTCCCAGTCATTATGCACCAGGCCTTAGGCCATCCCACCCTATGTGCTACCTGCGGAGGGGGGTGATCAGGCCCCCTCCTACCATGTGCGAAGCACAGGTAGGCAACACTAAGGGCCTAGAGGCCTATAGCTGACATTTCAGCCTCTACTCTATCCACTTACTATGGACACCTAGTGGCTCTGGTAGAACCGTCCAGAGCATAGCCCTGATAGATCAGCACTGCAATCCCTACGGCCGTTCAGGACCACAGCCTGTCTATCCCCCTAACCCTCTAGGGAAAACCTATCAGCCTCTACATAACATCCCAAATAAAAACAAAACCCGGGGACCTCCCGACCTTTGGCAGCCTGCAACTACAACATTAGAAACACAACAGTACTTTAATTTCTAAACATAAGCACTGAAATGAGGAACTCAATGACCCCTCTTCCTCTTTTGTCTTCTATTCTTTCTTCCAGGAACACCTTTAGAAAAGACAAAACAACAAAAACAAAACACCTAATCTGCATTTACGATCTACCTAAACAAGAGACTACAACAACAACCACAACCCTTACCATACAGGATAAACAAAACACTAAACAATCCCAAAAAGAAAAATATTTTTTTTTTTTAGAAAAGTAGAAAAGACAGTATATACATTATAGTACAGAAATGACATTGATAACAATATACTTTTTTTGGGGGGGGTGGAATGCCCTAAATGTCCCACTAGTGACTACAAGGCCCGAAGGCCAGTCCATTAAAGAGTCTCTCCTGGGCCAGAGCCCCGTGAACATAGTCTTTTAAGGCCATAATCCTGAAGGGGAGAGTCTTTGCAGACAGTTCACACACTGTTTGAAGTCTGTAGTGTAAGGTGTGTATTGCAATGTCATAAAGATAGAATAAAAAGAGATTTTGACTCACCAGCCTCTTGAAGTATTCGGAATTCACAAACCTGGTCCCTTCTGAAGACTCTGCCTGGCGGAATTTCTTCTGATACAGCTGGGCGGACATCTTCCGGGAACTCACAGGAGTGCACATCTGGAAACAGCTGGGCTGATGTCATAACTGGAGAAGGAACCTTAGAACAGGAACAAAAAGAGAAACAGCTGGTCCGGCGTCATCCGATTACCAGGCGATGAACAGGAAAACAGCTGGGCTGGTGTCCTCTCTGGATCTGAAGTCATCTGGTGGAACCAGTAGGCGGTTGGTAATTACAGACAGTTTACTGTAGACTGAAGAATGTGGGGCCCCGAATTTTTGTTTATTTATTTTGGCAGTTCAATAAAGGTACTTCACAGTTCAGATGTGGCAGTATTGACTACCACTGTTCAGCTCTCCATTCTGTATGGCAGGCTTAATACTGGGAGGTCCTTGCACTGAGGCCAATAGTAGAGGGGGTCAGGGGCTTGAATTATTACTCCATCTGGATGCACATAATTCACACAGTGGGAGACTTCGCGTCCCTCTCCGACCACAATTCTCACTCTGTCCATAAACAGTGTCCTGCCTCTCTTCCACTGTGTATACTTTTCGTGGAACAGTCTATTCTTTACATGCTGGTTAGCCCCAGGATGCACATGTTTCATTGCTTCATCCCAGATCCAGGATTTTCTGCAGTTCTCAATCTCCTCCCAGACTCTCCGAGGAAAGGTAGGAAAGGTCATACCAAAGATTTCATTGGCCTTTCTACGAACCAGTCTCTCCTCTTTACTTGCTTTGGTCAATTTGAGACCCGCTGGCCTGGCTTGGGGGTGGTCAGTCCTGGTTCTGCCAGCTTCGCATCCTCAATGAAATTAAAAACGGATCCCTGACTTCTTTTTCTTCTGGTGAAGCCAGGGCAGTGGCATCACCACCTTCTTGAACAAATTCCTCTGAGGCAAGATCTTGAGGCTGTGTACCTGTTCCTATCTCACAAGGCCACTTAGGTTCCTCCTCATCTTCCTCTTCACTGAGGATCTGAGCCCAGGAGTGAGCAGTAGTTCTCACCCCCCCGAGACTATCCATTCATCACTAGGAGCAGAGGTCGACACCTCCCATTCAACGGCCTCCCGCATCTCATCTTCACCTTCAAGACTTGGGCTAGGCCCCCCCACCCAGGGGTCTATTGATGCTTTATCTGAACTTGCTTTCTTAGATCCAGCATCCAAAACTTCAACTTCAGATTCAGTCTCTAATTCTGCACTCTCTAACTTTGTGCCACACTCCCCCGGGGGACCTTCCTCCACAGGCTCCGCCTGATACTGTGTGCTGCCAACTGCAGCTTCTTGAAGTTGTGTCCATGTGGGAGCCAAACGATTTTGAGGCACTTTAAAAAAGCCATATTTTTGTAGACAACCAGCACAGTGAGGAATCATGAAGACATCCCTTCCAGCACTAAAGCACATCTGGCATACACGCACTGGATAATTAGGAATTGCCACATCAGGAGGGAGTTGCCCTCTATAGCACCAGTTTTCAATGTCTCTCAATCTATTTACTGCTGCTGTTACTGCAACCCGGGCATGATCCGGGTAACGAGCTGGTCCTGAGGCCATAACTGCAGAAAACAAACAAAAGTTCACTGTAACTGAAAGTCCCACTTTAATGAACACACTCTGTAGCTTTAAAATGGCTCCTCTGCTGCTGTGTTTACTTTACTACCCCACCCTGTAATGACGGCAGCAGCACTCCTGTGCATCAACATTCAGACTCTGGGTTAAGCCACAGCGCACCCGATTTACATCAGCTACTATTAACTTTTACTTAAACTGCACAACTTGCTCTTTTCTGGCTGTTCTCACATTTACAGGATTTTCCTTGGACTTTTTCACATGCTGGCAACATTTATTTAATTACAGTCCCTTTAACTTCAAGTTTCAGCACAGGATTGCCTACTTCTACTAGCGTTGCATTTATTTTACAACCCACAGTCTCTCTCTGGCTGCAAACTTTAAACTGAGGCTACTTTCATTTCTATGCACACATTTAATGGCTTTACAGACTTGCACTTGCCAGCAGGATATCACACAATCGCTACTTGCAAAGCGACTATACAGCTGCACTCATATTTTATATGGCATTACTGAAAATCACTGATTTGAGCAGTTTTAAATCGTTTACTCACTGTTATTGTAGCAGATTGCTGCGATGGAGGAAAACGGCCTGCAGCCAGGTTTTGAAGGCCTCAGATTGCAAACGGGCGGGCAGTCTCCGCGATTGTAGTATTAATCACACAATTCACTGATCCCATGACCGATAAGTGGGTTGAGCCCGATTTTGAACTGGAAAAGTCACTTTTCACTGTTTACAGCGCTTTGAACACTTCGCGAACACTCCTCCACTGCCAGTACACGCATTACTCTCTGTCTCCCTCTCGAATGCTGAAGCAGACACATAAGAGCTGGCTGAGGGGCGGGACTAATGGCAAACTGACCAACCACACGACGCCATGCAAATGAGCCTCTTCTTCCTCACGAGGGCTCCTCTCCTCACGGCGATCGTCGAGCAGGCAAATTCAAACTGAAAAGATACACTTTTTTTTTTTTCAACTGACTTCACGGCGGGAGCCCATTTCAACCATGTAACATTGCCATTAACTCTGCAGTCTCTAGTATTGCACAGAAAGCATTTCCAACATCCAGGGCATAATTTCTCTGTTGCTACCCCTAGTTTTCCACACTTTCCTTCACAGAACTTTATTTTAAAACTGACAAATGCTGTAAACTATGTTGATGCAGGACAAGGACACACACTTTGGCTTTACAGCTCCTTGGTAAACAGTTGGCATTTTTTAAACAGCAGCACAAGATTCACAGCACACAGCACACACTAGGGAAATTGCTTCAACTTTTTTGGGCTACCGACTGCCAGATAGCCAAAACGCTAGCCTACTTGCCCAAGCACCTTCCTTCCCAAACAAATCCAAAGCAGTGTCTCCATTTTTATAACCAGCATACGCCCAGTTTTGTAACATGGATATACATATGCCTCTATGGGTTTGGGGAAGGATGAGGCTACTTGCCACAAGAGGCCTAGGTTTGACTACTCTGCACAGGGGCACCCAAGTAAATCCAACTACAGGAAGCAATAACTGTAATGTCCAGAACCAGAACTGGGATTTTTCAGTGTGGCTTTATCTATTAACTACTGAACACAAACAAAGCTCTGTATGGTCCCCCCAAAGGGCTACGTAGCTGTAATGCAGATTAGAGGTTAAACACAGCAGTCCATTGGAGAATGAACACTTTACAATTGTCTGGCTTTGGACCCACCAGGCACTCAGCCCGGACTTCGCATGCACATTGGATACACAGCCCGACTGGCCTGGCTCCCCTGACGGCCACTCTACTGACGGTCCACTTGGCGAATGAACCCAAACTCTACTTGGAAAGACATCCCATCAAACAAGGAAGCTCCCAAAACTGTGGCTCCCTACACCACTTGAAGTCTGCGACTCCTAGAGAGATTTTGTTTTCGTACTTCCAATTCAAAACTCCCATCGAACAAGGAGTAATGTTCCCATCCTGTGGCTCCCCACACCACTTGAAGTCTGTGACTCCTAGAGAGATTTTCAAGTTGCGACCCACGTCTGGATACCCACCCCATCACTGGCCAAGCGCATGAGGCGAGTAGCAAAAACAGAAGAAATCCGTAGAGGTGGACCTGGTTACTAAAGATGGGGATCTATCCACCTCTAGCTCCCACAGCCCATACCCGGCCATTTCTCTGAACACACAGAAACTTCAGAACTTGTAAAACTGTAGATTGCATGGTGGATGATCTGATGCACCCCCTCTACTGTGAACTCTAAATCCATTTAAACTTTAAACTGACTGCTCCATTTGTTCCGTCCTAGTGTATATAGTGCTCCCAAACAGCAGTCCCCAATAACATTTCCTGACTGAAAACAGTTGTTTGCCCCTTAAACTGGAGCCAAACACTCACCCAATCATTGCAGGGCCCCACAGTGAAGTCCTTTAACATTTTCTGTCATACCCAAACAGACAAAGTAATTTCAGGCAGCTTCTTTCCTTGGTGGGTGAAGGGGATTGCCCCTGGAACCCACAGAGACCTTTTCCTACCCCCCTGGAGGGAAGGGGCACTGAGACCGAGGGGATGGTCTCCACCACTTGAAGAATGGTGAAACACAGAAAAACTTCCTTCTGTGTGGAGGCAAAACTCAAACTACAGTCTGATGCTTCCTTCTTGCTCAAGGACAAACGGAAGACTGCCCTTTGAATCCCAAAGTTCTAGAACTACTCTGAGCTGAAGATTCCAACTGTGGCTCATGCAGCTGTAACAATTCTACTATGATGACATCCCTCTAGTCTCAGCTGTGACTGAGGACAGAGTGAGACAGTGTGAAAGCCATTTAACTGGAGTTTCACAAGCTGCCTTCCCTGCCTACCACTAGGTCTTACTGGGATTCTAGTAACCCCGGGTAACAAAGGGGTTACATTTATTTTGTCTAAATGGGTCTTGGAGATGTCCACAAATCACGGTCTGAATTCTGTTTCCATCCTGCAGCTTTCAGCACTGCTTCAGGTTACCATTGTGCAGCCACTGCTTGAGTATCCTAGGAGCAACCTTTTTGTAAATGAAGCTGCAATTCTGAGTTAAAGGTATTGGGCTGCATAATATCTGGCTCCTGGTAGCTCTTTACTTGCTGTGGAGAAGAAAATTGTGAAGGTATTGTGAATTCCATATTGCTAGTGTGGCTTTTGGAGGAAACATTGACTGGATCCTTTTCTGTTTGTTCACTCTCTTTCATTAATTTTAACAAAAAAAGTTTTAGTTGCCTGCAAAGCATTCCTAAGCAAGATCTCAAGTTCCATAGTCAGTCGATCTAAGTCCTTGTAGTCATCTTCCGAGACATTGTGTTGTAAATCAGAATTTTCTTCCATATCCAAATTTTTTAAAGGTTGCGCTACCTAGGCTCTTCTTTGTAGTTTTCCATCTTCATTTGCACTTATCTCCTGAATGCTGTCTTCAATCACTATTTCAGCCAGACTTTCCTCCATTTCTAGCTGAAATTCTGTCCTGCTACCTGCTTCTCCTCCCCTTTCAGTCCAACCATTCGCCATCTTGGAATGCCAGACAAGGGTACCCCCTACCGTCCAGTAGGGGAGTTTATTGAGAAAAAAGAAATCATACAGGAATACAAAACATGTACCAGAAAAAAACCAAAAGACAGCATTACATCATAAATTAGTCAATTGTAAACAGAAAGGAATAAATGTATTACAATCTTTAAATAGTATGATTGTATATAGTACAACTTAAACAGAAACCTGTCCATCTTTTTTTTTATAAATATTAACCATCAAAGAAACTAGGAAGAAAAAAGAATGAGAAAAACAAAAGTAAAAACTGCTATGGAAAATATAACATATAATACATTCTCTTAAGAAAGCCCTTACTCAAATCATACTTTAATATACAGTGTATCATGTCACCTAACCCCCATCATTTTAAGTCACAGGCACATCAGAGTCTGTTACCCAAGGCTTGTTTTTCCAGATTGTACGCAAAGTTTTGGAATGCAAGAACCGAATATCCTCATTATATTGAATTTTTAGTTCCCCCATAATTTTACCTATTAGTTCTTCATGAGATAAAAGTTGTTGTTGTAATGAGAACAAACATCTACTATTCCAAATATACCACTTAACTACTAATAATATATTGTGTAAAGTTTCAGCATGCCAGTAATACTCCACCCCTTGGAAAATACCCCACATTAAAGCTTCCATGTTAATGGACTGAAACCACAGAGCATTCCAGACAGTTGCCAATAAAGACCAAAACGGTTTAATATATATGCAGGTTAAAAAGAGGTGTTCAGTTGTTTCCAGTTGTTGGATGCATCCTGGTCTAACACATAATCACTCAATCATTTGTTTGGTTTTTGGTTAGCCGTTACATTAATCCTGTCATGACAGCTCAACCAATGAAAGTATTTTAATTTATCCAGAATCCTGGGAGTATTTAACAAAATTAATAATGCCTCTCTGTGTTGAAGTGGACATCTTGAAAAAGTTTCGGGTTCTGTAAATTGAGTCAGCATCACACAGTTATATAAATCCTTCCTATGTTTAGACATTAGAAAGTGGCTAGTTATTTTCCAACATTTGAAATAAGCAAACTTTTCCCTTATGTAAGGTGGCACATTTAAAGATCTATACAATATGGCTAATTCCTCCCTATCCCATTGTCTAAACCACGCTCCACAATTCTGTTCAAACATGGACACCCAGCTTTTATCAAAAAAAATTAACAAAGGTCTAAAATTTGCATACATGAAAATGTTATAAAAAATAAAATGGGGTTTACCATCCCCAACCCCCCCTGTTTTGTTGTGAGATACACAATATTCCTTTAAAGTGGGTTTACTCTACTACCCCATACAGTTTGGAAAACGAGACTATACATTGCAGTTACCATTTGACAAGGAAGAGGAAAGACATAGCTAATATAAAGAAATACTGGAATAAGGAATGTTTTAATCAAATGTACCCTTTTTCACTTGTTTAATTACCATTTGTTTCACTGAGTGACTAAAGCTCTACCACAAAGTAGGCAGGGTTCCCAATTTAAGAAGCACATATCATATCCCCTGACCATAGACAACCCCCAAATTTTTCAATTGTGTAGCCATTAGATTAATGCCAGCCACTTCCAGAACAGGGCGAACAGCTGAGCCAAGCTGTGTGAGCCTAGACATTTATCCAAATTCAGGCTTGTACCAGAATTTAAATTATATGTTGTACATATACCTAGTGCCTCACTAATAGAGGCCTCATCCGCTACTAAAATACAAAGATCATCAGCATAGGCCAGTGCTTTGTAATGTAATGGAACTGAAGCAACCACAATAGGCCTCAAAATTACAGAACTGTTAAGGATCCATAGCAATGGATCTATACAGAAAGCATATAACAGCGGGCTTAGTGGGCACCCCTGACGCACCCCTCTCCGCACTGTCAACATAGGCCCTTTCCAACCTCTAACTAAAGAAGTGACTGTAGCTGTTTTATATAAACATTGAATCAAGCTGATAAATTGTAATGGTATACCATATTTTCAGGGACACTGGTTTACCGGGATTGAGAAAGAGCATATTATTTTTTGCACATTCTAAAAAATGGTATTGTCACCAATGTCTGTTAAGCCAAAATCCGGTTTTACTGGTGTTTGGTTTTGTGTACTTTACTTAACAATTTTTAACTCTGCTAACATGCATTTTAGCAATTTTGACCTCCACTATTGCACATCCTTCCATCCTTGTACCAATTTAAGAAGTTAGTTTAGGTACAAAATGTGATGGCAGCAGCAACACTACAGCCCCATCCCTAAGGTGTGATAGAAGCAGCATTACGACCTCATCCCTCAGGCGCGATGGCAGCACCAACAGCACTATGGCCCCCATCCCTCTGGTCTGATGGCAGCAGCAACAGCACTATGACCTCCCTCCCTCAGGTGTGACAGAAACAGCAGTACTGTTGCCCCCATCCATTAGGTGTGATGGCAGCAGTACTACATTCCCCATCCATCAGTGGTGATGGCAGAAGCACTACAGCCCCCACCCCTTTGGTGTAATGGAAGTATCAATAATGCAGTCCACATCCCTCTGGGGTGATGGCAGTAGTGACAGCACTATGATTCCCTTTCTTCAACATCCACACCCGACATGCACAAGTTACAAATGACTTGGTCTCTTAACTTGTAGAACTCTGATGTGAATTAATCGGAACCATCACTGCTAAGGTGGGCTACCTTTGTTTTTTCCTATCTATAATTTAACTGCCTGAATTGGATTTCTGCCTGTGACACCGCTGACCAGGTTTAGGGAACAGACTTGGGTGTTGGAGGACCAGCTGGTGGGTGAAGGCTTGCATGTCCAGTGACCACTCACCTTCTCCTGGGAGGGAGGTGGGTTCACAGCTCAGCATTTGCTGGCCCCTGATGGAGGCCAGCGGCATGACAACATGTCAGCCCTCACTGCAGGAGGAAGCATGATGGATGTCAGCTTGTGCCTTGACATCATGTGGCCTGTCGCACTCTTGAGAAAATGGGAAAACACCTGCTAACCAACCAAAGGACAGCTGTTGGTCCCTCCATAAGCTGGAAGCCCCAGACATGAGTCTGTTCTGACCCCTACCATGCCAAGGATACACAGGAAGCTCTTTAGGGCAATTCTCTTCCCCTGGTAGCCTCCCACAGGGGTAGGGGCCCATTCAATGAAGGGTTACTTTGGGTTACCTGGTAGCACAGCAGTAAGGCGAAGTGGATGGTGGTTGGGACTCAGCAGTGGTGCTAGGGGGCCTTGGCAGGCCTGAAGGAGTGAATGGCTAGGGGGTAGGAGAAGCAAAAAAAAAACTGCTTGAAGTTGCTTCTTTGAAATACACTGTCTTCACCTAAAAAATCCATAAGTGATTAGTGGAAGACGGTCAAATGGATTTATGCATCTCCCAGACGTGTGAATGTTTTTTTTTTACTTGGCATCCATGAAAAGGGTGTCTCCCAGTTTTCATGTCTTTGTTCAGATGTGAATTGAGCACTACTCTGCCCACCAGCATCATACAACCCCTGGGGTCTTACCTTCTGTATGTCATTGACTGTGCTTTCAAAATCCACTGGCCAAACATAAGTACACTTAAATACTTAACATTTGCTTTTTGTTGAAGCAGTCTATCAGAAAACTTTTTGTTGTCACAGAGACTGAAACAGAAGGTGGGAGAAAAGGTGCAAATTATCCAATTCGTCCAAATGGGGTGCTAACTGTGAAGTCTTTTCATAAGTAGTAAGGCAGTTTCTTCTTTGTGAACATACTTTCATTCAGACTAGTTTTCATTCAAATAACTGAGGATTTTGGATGGCCCTACTGGTTATAAACTTGAATAAGCTAGTTGGTAACAGTGATCCTGCGTTTAGCAATCTACAACCTAAATGCTCATATGCAATGAATACAATAAAAACCTGACTAAAATCTAAGAACAAGCTTATAAAACACATAAAATGTATCTGAACATTTATCTTTACCTATACAAGTCATTGCAGCCCAAGTAAAACTCAAGTAAATTACATGGTACCCTGACTACAATTCTATGATGTAGTAAACATATATTGTTATTTTTTATATTCTTTGTAAAGCAGGTAAGGCCCACTAGGCAGAACTGTCTAACATAGAAACATAGAATTTAACAGCAGATAAGGACCACTTGGTCCACCCAGTCTGCCCATTTCCCTATCTAATGGATAAGCTGCAGATCCTAGTTAACCAGCAGCCTACTTCTTTCTACCCCCAACCCCTAGAATTGCCTTATGACTGTCCCATGCATGCTTGAATTCCACCACTGTTTTTGACTCCACAAACTCCTCCGGAAGGCCGTTCCATGCATCCACAACCCTCTCTGTGAAAAAATACTTCCTTACATTACCTCTGAGATGACCCCCCACATCTTCAAATTGTGCCCCCTAGTTCTTGCACACCTCTTTTTTTCAAAGATGCTATCCTCTTGGACTTTGTTGATTCCCTTGAGGTACTTGAAAGTTTCTATCATGTCGCCCCTCTCCCTCCTTTCCTCGAGGCTATAAATATTAAGCTCCTTTAGTCTCTCTTCGTATGTCTTCCAATGCAGACCCTGCACCATTTTTAGTTGCCCTCCTCAGGAGTGGCCTAGAAGCACTGGGGAGGTTAAATGACTTGCTTGGAGTCACACAGTATGCAAGTGGAGGTTGTGGGAATCAAACCCAGGTCTGCTGGATATACCCAGTTCATTCACTGTCTGTTACTCTAACCACTAGGCTTGGGTGGTTAAACTCAATGGCTGATTACAACAAAGCAGTGCAGGTGATTTCCTTGCTGACTCTATATGCAGCAAAGCAGAAAGAATGCAAAGCACAGTAGCATTCATTTTAAGATGCTGAAATCTGGGCTGTCCCACTGGCACTGTGGTAGCACTATTGCTTGCAATGCCAGTGACCCAGGGTCAGAAGGAAACTCGAGGTGGTGGAGGTCTGGCCAGGGGAGTAGGATCAAGCACCTGGGGACTGCTCTCCTCCTCCAGGGAGAGTGGCTGCAGGTCTTGCTGCTTTACCACCACCTGTGTGACCACAGATGGTGATTCAATGGTGCTGCATAGTGATCAGGAGAGGACGATG
The DNA here is from genome assembly GCA_016271365.2 of Neoceratodus forsteri. Classification (NCBI taxonomy): domain Eukaryota; kingdom Metazoa; phylum Chordata; order Ceratodontiformes; family Ceratodontidae; genus Neoceratodus; species Neoceratodus forsteri. The sequence goes on along the minus strand of JADMNL010000035.1, from coordinate 20,703,351 downwards.
CTAGCCAGGATCTGGAGCAGTGGCATGTTTCTATGTGACCTACCTCCTTGGATCTCCTGTAGTGCTGGTGCCTTCAGGGACAAACACCAGAAAACCAGGAACCATCACCCCACATTGGCCACTGGCAGAAGGGACCCAGGTGCCCCAGACTTCATAACCAGGCTCCATGAGGGACCCACTGAGCTGCCCAACACACACTAAGGGAGTGTGGAGGGGTGACCTGGGGTCCCCTTCCTTCCCACCTGGGGTGGTACGATCCAGGCAGGACCACAGGAGCTCCTGAGCATTAGCTGGAGGTAAAGCTAAGAGATAGCCAGCCTAGGGATCTCTGAAAAGTAGAGACTGATGCTGTAAGAAGGGGACATAGAAAGAGAAAATACATTTTTTTTAAAAAAGATGCTGAAATCTTAGAGATTCTGTGCAGTGACATGCAATTTCCGTGAGGCACCGGTAAAAGAATTCAAAATCTGCAAACCAAGCAGGATTCCATGATTGTTACTGGTGTTACCGGTAAAAATGGAAAACCAGGGTCCCTGCATATTTCTTTAAAACTTCCCATAGAAAGGTGTGACTGAGTCAAAGGCTTGTTTTTGATCAATGAAAGCCTTCAGCTCCATGCCTAGTACCATGCTCAAAAATTTCTCTTAACAAAATTAAGTGGTCTGTGATGTTTCTACCCGGGATAGCACATGCCTGTGCTGGGGATATAATATGTGCTGCAACCAGTAAAAGGCGACTATTCAGAATTTTGGCTAAAATTTTAAAGTCCGTATTTAACAATGAGATGGCTCCCCACTGATTCATACATTGTTTATCCCCTTTTTGATTAATAATATGAATCAGTATACTATACCCCCTGTCATGCATAGAGAAGGAGACGCTGATGAGAGAATTGCTGTAAAGGCCACAGCTAATTCTGACAGAAAATATGGTCCTATAATTTTATGTAACTCTCCAGTTAGCCCATTCCCACCCAGTGCTTTATTATTCCACAACGCCTCGACTGCTCTCTCTACCTCTTCAGGTGAAATGGCAGCTATTAAAGGTGCCACCAAATTTTCAGTTAGATTAACTGTAGAAAATGAGTCAAGATACTTCTCCAGCACCTCAGTGTATATGGGGGGGAAGGGTAAAGGATTGATTTGTGTATTGTGTCACAATATTAAGCACTTGTCCAGTATCAGTACATAACTTACCATCCTTGTCAAACAAACTATCCATTGTTTTATTTGAATTTCTAGCAGTGTGTCCTTCATATGGGCAAATGTAGCCCTTCCTACCCTGAGTGCAATAAGACTGTTAGTATTGCAAATGCTGCTCTTGTAGTAAGTGGTATTCCACCATTTGTTGTTTGATATTTTGAATTTGTACTGTGAAATCATGTTTCATCACAGCTGCTAATGATAAAAATTTTTGAAGTTGTAATCTATGGTTAAGATAAGCATCATATTCCCTATCCCGAACCATCTTACCATATGACTTCAGAAGAACCGACAAATCCTGGATGGTATCCTCCCACGAACTATTATGAGCCAAGTACATATCAAAAACTGACTTTCTAGCTTGAATAAAATATATCAAATTTTGATGGATATCCTCCTTATCCAAGAGTAAGACATTTAATTTTCATTAACCCGGGCCATTAAGGGGTGCATTTGTACCATCCAACAACAAATACAGCATTTTATGATCTGAAAATTCCACAACTAAAGTTTTTGCTCTAGAAATCTGTAAAAGTGGAGAAATAAAAAATAACCAATTCTTGAGGCAGAGGTGCTTCTATAAAAAGTGGGGTCAACTTTCACAACAGCATCAAAGTAAGCATCCCTTAAATTAGCATTATGTATCATAGTGGAAAGAAAGGTCATGTCATAAAACACTTTGGCCCAGATATTCAAACTGCGCCATTCTGAGGCGCAAGCCCCTGCGCTGCTCAAAATAGTTGCGCAGGGGTGTGGCCAGTGATATTCAAAGGAGTTGTGTATTGAGCAACTCACTGATATCTACAGCACACTTCGCGTATGCGCCGCAGTGGAACTTGCGCCACCGCAGTTGCCAGAGTTGAGCATTAAACCTGCGGTGGCGCAAGTACCATTGCGCCATGCTCAAATTTCCGATATTCAAAGGTGACATGCAAATGGGGCCATAATTTATGCAAGGCACAGGGGCCATTTGCATCTATTTATAGCCCATTTGCATGCCATTAGCATGTAGTGCGCGATCCCGAGGACTTGCGCCTGGCGCCCTGCCAGGCAGCAGCCGTCAGGACCGGCGCACCCTGCAACTTCGATCGCCGGGCATTACAGTTACATGAACCCCCACATCTCGAAGCCCGATCGCGGGCATTACAGTTACATGAACCCCCCACCCACATCTCCCACAGCCGATCGTGGGCAGAACATGTATGAACCCCAGTACCCGATCGTGGGCAGAATGCCTCCCCAACCTGAATATCTCCCTGGTGGTCCAGTGGACGTAAAGCCCGATCGTGGGCAGAATGTCATCGTTACAACCCCCAAACATCTCCCTGGTGTCTAGTGTCCCCCACCCACCCACAAGCCCCTCCACCCGCTCCCCGCGGCGGAGCGGCAGCATCCCACCAGCCTGCCGCCCGCCGCACTGACGTCCAGTAAGGGCTGCCGCCCATTGGTGCAAAGCTACAGCCAATGGGCGTGCAGCCTATCCATGACAGTCAGATTTGTGAATGATGTTCATTCACAAATCTGAACTGTCAGTACGGTATGCACTGCACCCTACTGCTGTAGCTCTGCACCAATGGCGTGCAGACTACCGATCAGTCAGTCCACGGGCGGCAGGCGCAGGCGGGGGATGCTGCCGCCCGCCGGCCGCGGGGAGCGGGGTGGAGGGCTCGTGGGTGGGTGGGGGTGACACTAGACACCAGGGAGATGTTTGGGGGTTGTAACGTGACATTCTGCCCACGATCGGGCTTCACGTCCACTGGACCACCAGGAGATATTCGGGTTGGGGGTTTACATTCTGCCCGTGATCGGGCACTGGGGGTTCATATAACGCTCTTCCCACGACCGGGCTGTGGGAGATGTGTGGGCCGGGGGTTCATGTAACTGTAATGCCCGCGATCGGGCTTGGAGATGTGTGGGCGGGGGTTCATGTAACTGTAATGCCCGCGATCGGGCTGTGGGAGATGTGTGGGGGGGGGTTCATGTTACTTTATGCCCGCGATCGGGCTGGTGGGGGGGCACAGGGACCGAGTTGGGGGCCAGCCAGGGGTGGCACAGCTGTGTTGCACCCTGCAATACAGCAGCTCACCTGTGGGTGGCCCTCAACTAGATCCTTTTTTGGCTCAAGGTTGTGCAGGCGCAGGTTGGGGGTTGCACATGCACAACTCTGCACAACCCGACTGAATATCAGGTTGCGCAGGTTATGCATGGTTCCTCCCCCTCCTGTTGAGCATGCATTCATTTGCATTGCTCTTTTAGCAACCTGTTGTCAGTGGAGACAACTGCCTCCTGCTGAATATCGCAGAATGGGCAATGTGGGACTTCAGCATGCGCAACCTGTTGCATGGGCCAACAACCCTGAATATCTGGGCCTTTATAAGTAACCGTATGTCTACCCCTTCCCACAGTTTCAACCCACAATTGAAGTCACCCCCCAAAACAATATGATGTGCAGAATATAAATAAGGTTGAATAGTCTGAAACAGCTCAATCCTTGTCACCTTTGTTTGACTGGCATAAATATTAATAAAACAAAATAATACGTTATGTAGTTTTACATCTACAACCAAAGCTTGACCAGGAACCACATCTATCAGTTTAATAACATGAACTTCAACCTCTTTGAATATAATGGCTACCTCTGAACAAGTATCATCTCCTAATGACCAGAACGAAGGACCTGAATACCAAAATGTAATAGCTTGTTTTAATTCAGGTATAGAGTGTAACCTGGTATCTTGTAAGAAAACAATACCTGATGTGAAAGATCTTAAACGAGAGTATACTGCTTGCCTCTTCTGTAAACATTTAATGCTGTCAACATTAATAGAAAACACAGATAAAAAAGGCATTGGTTTTATAAAAGGGTGAGTAATTGAACCCTAAACACATGGTCTAATTCATGGGGGTTTCTTGGAGGAGGCTCTTGTGGTCCTAATATGCTTAAGTTTTCCTGGTTTTTTTCCTGAGAGAGGGCACACTTTATCAGAAAAAGGTTCTTCTATTTCTGAACCCTGATCCAGTACAGAAGAAACAACAGAAGAACCTTCTAACTCATTCCCAGAAATCTCCCCTTCTGTAGGTAAAGAAATAAACCTATTTTTAGTGGGGATTTCAGACATTTTGGGCATTTTTGCAGTTGGTTGCACCCAGTTTTGCCGACATCTGGAGGTCTTAACCTGAAAAAGTGGGGCTTGCTGAGATTTATCTATATTGTGTTCCAGCTGAGATGCCTCTATCTCAGCAACAGGAGTTTCTACTGTTACAAGTGTACCAGCCTCCTGCTGAGGGGCTACAGAGACAGCATTTATAACCAGTGATTCTGGTGGAGGCATAACTACTAACTGTGCATTTTCAAGACATTCTAGAGTAGAAATAACAGCTTCTGATCTATCAGGAGGTATATCCTGAGGCCTAGAGGCTGAACACTGAGCCTGAGTATGTTGTGCTAAAGCTATTTGCTCATCCCAATCAGCTTGCTCTCCCTGAGTATGTGCAGCTGAGGGACAAGAATGATAAGTGTGACCCTTTTCTTCACATGGGTTACAAACGTGGTCATGTCTATATATTCCTGCACTATGACCTAGCTCATTACAATTAGTGCACTTCAGTCTATCACATATACTACTTAAGTGGCCTGTGGCCCCACACTGATAGCATGCTTTTGGCTGACCCGCATAAAACAAGACCCCTCTATCTTTACCTAAAACGAAACTATTTAGTAAATGAATTAACCCAGTATCAGATGTGTTCAAAACTACTTGAATTTTCCACGCTCCATTCCAGATATGATCATTATCAAAAATAGGTTCTGGGTTTCCCTGAATCATGCACCTTTGTTTAAGCCAGTATACTAGGTCTGTAACACTCACTCCCTCGTTTCTATATAACACAGTAATCAAACGATGCGCTGGTTTAGTTAAGTTCATACTAAAGTTCATACTAAGGTTTGTAAGAGCTAGGGGACTTTTGTGCCCATAATGCTCTTTAAAGACACTAATAATAACCAAATTTACCGGATAGTATGTACTTATCAATGTGATGTTTAAACATATGTTTGGAACTGCTAATAACAACATCCTCAGGCAAGGAGCTCCAAGGTTTTATTACACGTAGGGAGAAGAAAAAGTTCCTTGCCATCAGATTAAATGTTTTGCCATATAATTGAAGTGGATGGCCTCTTGTATTAAATGGGTTATGTTTGAACTCAAATCCCAGCTAGGTAATTAAGAAAGGGTCTTGCATTACATCATACATAAACAGGAGATCACCCCACGCACGACGAACCGCTAGTGACATCAGATGCAGAGATACAAGCCTGGATTCATAAGGGTCATCATATAATCCTTTAATATGTTTAGTACATTTACGCTGGACCTTTTCAAGTAAATTAATCTCTGATTTTTTAAAGGGGGTCCATAGTTGGGAGGTGTATTCCAAGTGGGGCCTAACGTAGGCTCGAAACAGAGGCATTAAGACTCTCCTGTCCTTAGACTTAATATTATGCCTAATGGACCAGATTACTTTATTAGATTTTGCGATAATCTCATTGATCTGTATTGAGGGGTAAAAGTCATAAGATAAATTTACTCCCAAATCCCTTACATTTGCTGAAATATTATGTTTTAGCCAGCCAGGTGATAAGTCGCTTGCTGGTTTAATGCACCCAAATGCATAACCTTGCATTTTTCACGATTTAATTGCATCTGCCATTTAGTAACCCAATTGGATATTTTATTCAAGTCTGACTGGATGATGTCTATTTGATCCATAGTTAGACATGGTCCTCCTATTTTTACATCGTCTGCATATTTTATTGCAGAGGAATCTTTAGTTAAGTCACTTCTAAAAATTTGAAATAGGCAAGGTCCCAACACAGATCCCTGTGGAACGTCACTGTTAATAGGACTACCTCAAAGGGGACCCATAAAGCAGAATATTTTAACAGTTGGTATTGAGACCAGAATTTCTACAAACCACTTCCTTGTTTAAAACTAACATCAATAACTGGTTCTCCTGAAGCATGAATCAAAGCGTAAATTTCAACAGGGGTAAAATGCATGGAACCCTTAAGTAAGCTCCTAGCCATGTGTTTGCAATCAGGAACAATATCTAAACCCCCCTTATAAATCAATCTAATTGCATTGTGACATTTAGCAGGAAAAAACGGAGCTCTAAACAAAGAAGCAAAAGATTTAGTAGGTTCAGTATTTCCTTGTGAATTGTTCTCCGGTTGACACTCAGGAGGAAAGATACCTGGGACAACAGAACAGTCAGACCCACTAGGTCAAGTTTCTACAGCCTGTAGTACAGGTAGAACTGGGTTCTGTGTGAGTTCCAAACCCTCTGGTACATGCAGAAGAGAAGTAATGTCCATTTCTGAACCCCACTCTTTAGGTCTAATAGCCGCTGAGGGCAGACAGTCTTGTATGTCAGAGATAGGTTTCTTACTTGGTGAAATAACTATTTTAGAAGGTCCCAAAACCCAAGCGCCTGTTTCAGACCATTCCCAACCAGTCGCCAATAAGGCATGATCTACAGACCAATGTTTTGCAGCCAGTGACGTTTCTTGCGCTATCTTTGATGTGTCTCTTTCGGAGCTTCATCCTAGGCCAGGTAACACCATACCTGAAATTGCCATTCCCGATGAGGTTCCTGCGGATTCATTAAACAGATTCCCCGCAAAAACAAACAAGGGCACTTGCCCTGTACCTGATGAGAAGAAGAAGGAACCTGTAGGAGTGTCCTGTTCAGTAGTTTGCACATTCTCCATTGCAGTTGCAATCTTCTGAAAAGGAGCTGTCTGAGGAGCTGCCACTTCAGTGTTTGAGCTTGTAAATTTTACAGCTTCCTGTTCCTTCTGATCAGGAGAGGAGCACTGATCCGCTGCCACAATTGCAGCCTTCAATTCACACTGCCTATTTGAAAATGAACTTCTTCCTCCAAGAGTTGTTTCTGTCATTCAGCCATATGTGCAGAATTATCCTTTTGAGTTTGACATACCATGCTTTCATTTGCAGTAGAAATAATAACCTCCTGGTTTTGAAGTGAACCACAGGTCTCAGGCAAATTGTCAGCGACAAAGGTAGTCTTTACAGACTCAACTTCCATACTTGGAGCATCAAAAAAAAATTCAGAATCCATAGCTTCTGACCTCATAATAGCAGCCTGCTCTGCTGCATCAGGCACGTCCATCCCCTCCGCTGGCATAGCACAAGTGGCCAACACACTAGCCAGCAGTTCCCCTACAGTCCAGTAGGGGAATTTCCCTGGTGCCCTGGCCAAATTTCCCACCATCCACTAAAAATACCTCCAACAGCTTAATCTGGTTCAGGGTCAGTTGGCATTCATCTCTATCCCCCTCCACCGGGTCATGCCTGAATAAAGGCAGAATTTGTCTAGTGTACTTACCTGTTTAACAAAAACTAACTAAATAAATAAATAGTTGGAGGTTGGGAGTAAGCCATTTGAGAGTGATGCATTTACATAGTGTTACAGTACAGATATTATTAACTATTTTAGTTGATCTGCCGCTTATCTCCATAGGTGGTAACCCCAAAATAACATTGTTGTAATTCAAGGTCCCTGTCAATGAAGAATATGTTGTTCAGAATATCTGTTCAGTATCCTATCAACTTGGGACATCACCAGAAAATATGAGTGTGATTTACAATTTGTTTACACTTTCTGCAGCATAAATTTGTATACAGTAAATAGGATGAAAAAGACAGCTAATATATGAGGTACGAAAACAACAAGAGATTATTCTCCAATGAAATTCTTTCCATATGGCTGCTGCTGTGGTGTTATATGTCTTTCTGTGCGAGTCCAGTCCTACTTTTTGAGATTTAGTTTGGCTTATTCCAATGCAGCGAGAATATCCAGAACTGGGAAGGGAGAAGCCAGAGAAGGTGAGGGGGGCAGCAAGGTCAGCTCCCAGGGTGGGGGTTGACCAAACGAGCAGACGTGAAAGACCATTAGGCCTATTCTGCTGCCATTTTAGTATGTAGTATGTTAGTATTCTACCAATTTTTGTTGTATCTCCATAACCTGGTGATCTGTGGAATTCTGCAAGAAATTATATGTACAGTATGTGACACAAGTCCTTTGCAGGATAGGGAGTGTGAGCCTGATGTAATACATTTCAGGAAGTCTGAATGCGGTTCTAACATCTGAAATGTTGTTGTTGGGGCAGTGAGACATTGTCTTGTTTGGAGGCACTGATAGAAAAGGGACATTGGGAGGGTAGAATTCAACACAAAGATCTGTAAATGTGAGACTCTTTTCCTACAGTTAGAGCTGGCCCAGTCTGATAAGGCCTATCCTTCCATTGTTTGAATGCAAGATCTACTTAGCCAGTATGAATGGGGGGCAGTTTACTATTACTGTGAGGAGGGAGAGGTAATTAAGGAGATATTTATTTTTATATATTTGACACCAGGATGAGATAGTGGCCTTTACCCAATGGTTAGTAATTTCTCTAAGAACACCAGGATTCAAAGAATTAAGTGGGTGAGAAAAAAGTAACTAGAAGAGGATGTGTTTACCTCTAGATCATACCAACCATTGTCTACTTTTTTGGTGAGTATATCCAATATCTCTGCCAGCCATGTTACATAGTAATAACTTTAAAAGTTTGGGAGGCACATACCTCCATCTTGCCTAGGCATGCATAGAACTGACCATTTGAGTCATGGTTTGATATTATTCCAGATAAAAAAATCAATGTGAATTTGTGAATTGTTCATATTCTGAAGGCAGTATAGAAACATAGACAATGATGGCAGAAAGAGACTAATGGTCCATCCAGCTTGCCTATGGTTCCCTATCTAACCTGGGACCTGTTGTCCATATAAGGTTCTAGCCCTCTCTATCCACCCCTAGATTCTCCACCCAGTTACTGTCACTGTAACAGGGTCCCTGTTTCCTATAAGGTTTACTCCCCTACTAATATAAAAAGGTGATCCCCCCCTTTTCTCTCACACTGTCCTATCCTCTTCAACTTTTCTTCTGTCCTTTTCTTTTTTTTTCATGTCAGGGTGGCCAACCTGACATATTTCATTGCTTACTTTACTATCCCTTTTCTCAAATCCCCCTTACGGTGCACCAGATAGGGCTGAGTGCAGTGTAAAGCAATCTCCCTAGTGGAAGATATGTCCAAACATGAGTAGTGCTTTACTTTTAAATAGTGAAAACACTCCTGAGTTTCCTGGAGTGTTTCCAGTTTAGCAGTAGTGCCCAGAGCAAAACAGAAGTGCCTAGATAAAGAATAAAACATTCAGGTACAAAGAAAACAGCCCAGAGATGTTGTAACTGGGCTGATAAATAAAAGAAATAGCCAAAGCTTGGAAATGGGTTTAGGAAAGGCCCAAATTAAATGTTTTGTTGATGGCTTCACAGTTCAGCCATTAGAGCAGTAAAGGAAAGTGCTGCATAGTGGCAGGGCCTGCTAAAGGAGCATAGTAAGAGCCCTTGCAAGGGTTAAGTAAAATGGCAGCATTTCTAAACAAAACAAGCATTTGTCAATGCCGAATGTCTGCTTGCTGGCATTGGCATTGGTAGTGCAGAAGTTACAGAGCTGCGTAATAGGAATGGCAGTGAAGTATTGAACTGAAACCAACCCCACCACCAACCTGCAGAGAGTGACAGGCATTGGGGTGTGCTTTTGGGTCATCCGGCATAACGGCCACACCATTTCACCACACCCCACCCTGCAGACACTGACAAGTGTCACGGTGTGCCTTGGGGTCTTTGGCCCTTATGCGCACCCCATTCCATCAGGAAATACAGTGAGATGGGTGCGGTATAGGAGAATGGGGTGAACTTTGGGGCCAAAGAGTCCAAGGCATACCTCGATGCCTCTCACTGGCTGCAGGGTGTGGAATGGTATGAGCATTGCAGGCAAGAGTCCCAAGTCACATCCCTGATGCCTGCCATTCTCAACGGGGTTGGGTATTATGGTTGGAAACCATAATACCGCAGGCATTCGTTGGTATTTTCACTCCAAATTTTCAACATGTTTTTTTTGTGACCCCACCTCATGAACAGTGGCAATATCGGTTTGTTAGCCAAAAGTTGCTTATGCACAGCGACTATGGCATTTAGCACCACAGGTGCAAAACCATTCTGAACAGGATGTAAAAAATGACAGCTGTACTGTTCATGGGGAGGTGTAAAAAATGGCAATGTTGCAAATCTGTAGTAAAAATATTAAAAAAACTGGTGAAGTCACGAGCATGCATAGAAACTGTGCAATGCACACCCGTAATGTAATTAGTTTGGGGATTTTTTACAGCAGATTGTCAACAGAGGCATTTTGGGACCTCCGATCATGAACAGTGTCACTGTGATTTACTTTATCTGTCCCAAACAATGATTTCCCACAGTGACCACGCATCTCTGCGCTGAAAGTGTGAAAACACATTTTGGCCATGTTGTGAAAATATTACAAAGTCATGAACTTACGAGGGTGAGTGGAAACTGCGCAATGCTCACTCATAACACAGTCATTTTATGTACTTTTGCTAACAAATTTTCAACACAGCCATGTTAAGACCTCTGCTCATGAAAAGTATAACTGTGATTTTCTTAATCTGTCCCAAACATTGCTTTCACACACCGACTGCACCATTGTGCGGTACATGTGCGGAAACACATTTTGGGTGACATGTGAAAAATGGCAGCTGTACTGTTCATAAGGAAGTGTTATAAAATGGCAATGTTGAAAATCTGGAGTGAAAATATTGAAAATTCGCAAACTTACGAGCATGCGTAGGAACCGCGTAACACACGCTCGTAAAACAGTCATTTTTAGGAATCTTTTCACCAAATTCTCAACATAGCCATTTTAAGACCTCTGCTCATGAACAGTGTCACTGTGATTTTCTTAATGTGTCCCATACATTGATTTCGCACACCGACTGCGCCATTGTGCGCTACATGGGCAGAAACACATTTTGGGCAAGATGTGAAAAATGACAGCTCTACTGCTCATAAGGAGGTATGATAAAATGGCAATGTTGAAAATATGGAGTGAAAATATTGAAAATTCGTGAACTTACGAGCGTGCGTAGGAACTGCGCAATGCACGCTCGTAAAACAGTCATTTTTAGGAATTTTTTCACCAAATTTTCAACATAGCCATTTCAAGACCTCTGCTCATGAACAGTGTCACTGTGATTTTCTTAAGTTGTTCTGTATATTGATTTTGCACACCAACTGCGCCATTGTGTGCTACATGGGCGGAAACACGTTTTGAGTGAGATATGAAAAATGACAGCTGTACTACTCATAAGAAGGTGTGGTAAAATGGCAATGTTGAAAATCTGGAGTGAAAATATTGAAAATTCGCGAACTTACGAGCCTGCGTAGGAACTGTGCAACTCACGCTTGTAAAACAGTAATTTTTTGGAATTTTTCCACCAAATTTTCAAAATAGGCTTCTTGAGAGCCCACCTTATGAACGCTGGCACTGTCATTTCATTAATTGGGCCTGAAAGGTGATTTCATGCAGTGACTGCGATGTCACCCTTCGGGCCCAAATAACGCCATGACAGTGACATCATTCATGACAAGGGGTCCCAAAAACCCCATGTTGAAAATTTGGTGCAAAAATTCCAAAAAATGCCTGAGATATGCAACAAAGTTGAAAAAATCTTATCTATCCTATTATACAGCTTACCAGCATTTCCTCAGTTAGCGGTCGGCTTTGAAGAGTGCAGACATGTTCCCAGTCCACGAAGATCGTCGCTCCAGAGTCCGGAGGTAAGTATGGGGTGGGGGTGTGGGAGGCGGGTGCATAGTGGGTGGGTGCGGGTTGTGGGAGGGGCAGGGATAAGTGCCGAGGGACAGTTTTTTATTTACAGTTTTTTTTTTAAACTGACAACGTAGGGCGTTTGTCACGCTGGGGTGGGCTCCCAGCGTGGCACAAGGATGACTGGTTGGGGGCATGGAGCCGACGAGGGATTGGGCACCCCTGTCGGCTATACAATAACTTGCCACGCTGGGGTGGGCACCCAGCGTGGCATGTGAAAACTTTGGGGAGCGCAGCACAGCCCGACGGGGATAGGGCACCCCATCAGCTTATACAGTGTGGCGCGGGGCAGCATGCAGTATGTGTGCGTGTGTGTGTGTGGGGATGTACATGAGCAGGCGACATCTGATCACTGCTCACTGAAGCGTAGCTCCCCCTTTCAACTGTATGCCACTGCATTTTGGAGCTGTCATAGACTGCTCCAGCATGCATTGGTGGACTGGGGCTGAGCCTGCCAACACACTGACTGAATTGGAAGAGGGGGTGACACACCTCCAAAAACTCAGATGATGGCACTATGTTTCTTGCACATGCGTGCAAGCAAACATAATGAGGGCTAAAATGGTTCTAAGGTTACTACAAGAAAAGGAAAATAAAAAGAGTGGTAATTGCCTGTGAGTTTCCCTGCAGTTCTTGCTATAGGGTTGGCTGCCCACAAAATGGCTGGTTTTAAAGATGCAGGCTTCAGTGACATCAGAATGAGGGAAGGGCTTGCTTCCAAATGAGTCCCAATTAAGCCTAAAGAGCTATTATTGATCCCTACCTGTAGGTATTTTTAAACTAAAGCCTATTATCAGGTAAAGGAGTATAGGAACTTGGAAAAGCCAGAAATAAAATGCATTTATTCTGTAAAAGAAAAGAATAAAAGTGTAATTGTTTCCTTGATGTTGGTCACCTGGCCATGATGTCATCAGCAATAAGACTGTAAAAACTCACCACTAGAGGGATGTTTAGAGAGAGGTAGGCCAGTGAGCTGCTGGTCTTGCAGGAGGAAGGTGTGTTTGTTTTCACACAGTGAATTGGTTTAAAAAAGTGATAAAATTAAGAGAAGTGACTAGGGAAGAGTCATCTTCAGAGTTTTGCTTATTTTGGTGTGTTGACTAACACCTTGGTTTTTTTTTTCATTTCTGTAAATATTAATTTTATTTGATTCTGAATAAAAAATCATAAATGCATTTGTGCATTTATTTTATGCATCATACCTCCTGCCTAAGTGTCTGTTATTCCCAAGCCGTAATAGTCACTCCGAGTAACCACTATACCCGTCAGTCTGTCCCAACCATACCTGAAACTATTAATGTTTTTTGTGCCCACCACCTCAAATGGTAGACTGTTCCATGGTGCCACCACCCTTTCTGTTAAATACTACTTTCTCATATTCCTCTTGAACCTCCCTCCTGTCATTTTCTACTCATGCCCTCATGACCTTGAACTGGTAATCATGCCAAATAATTAACCAGAATTCACTTTGTTTATTCTTTTCAGGAATTTGAAGGTCTCTATCATATCTTGCCTTTCCCGTCTGGTCTCTAGAGCATACATGCTCAATGCCTTGAGGTGATCCTCATAAGACCTGCTCTATGGGCATTGCATCATCCTTGTCACCATTCGCTGCACCATCTCAAGCCTGTCCTGACTATTCATGAGGTGAAGATTCCAGAAAATGACACAGTACACAAGGTGTGGCCTCACCAAAGATCAATATACAGAGGTAGTATTGTTCATTTCTTCTGTTGTCAGTACCCCTCATGATACACTCCAGCATCCTTGTTTCCTTACTATAGGACTTGCTACACTGGTTTGACTGTTGGAGGGAGTCACTAATGATAACTCCTAAATCCCAGCTATGCAGTTACTCTGTTTTCAAATGCAAAACACATTTTATGTGACTCTCACACTATTATCCTCATCACCATTTGTCTCAAATATCCTGCCCAAAAAGTTTACCATTGGCTACAAATGTTCCTGTAAACAAAGTAAGAGGGCACTGAACTTCTAACTTACCTGGATTATTTACAGGACCTACATGTTTTCCTTATTTGTTGTTAGGTCATAGCTTCTAAGCCACCTACATGGGCCTGGTGAGATATGACCCTGAGACATGCTAGTTTCCCAAGCCTGTGACTGAACTAACACATGACACTGTTTCCCTAAAATATATATTCCATATACATTCCTATGATATGTGTTTGTAGTGTTGTATACTACCCATATTGAAATTTGCTTTTGTCTTCTATGTTGTTGTATTGTCAGTTTGTCATTATGTAATTTTTGTATTTTGTACATTCTTTAATGCAACAAACTTTTACTTGAAAATAGAGCTTTGCTTTAAATGTAAATTGTCCTGCACAAAAATAAACTTTTATCATCATCTACACTTAATGCGCACCATTTCAAAAAACACATTGATCAATTATCACAAAAAATAAGTACTAACAATATTGTTCCCAGTTCTCAGTTGCCTACAGACCTCCTCCACTTCTATAGTCTGGGGCATCCATTCCTTTTACACTCTTTTGGAACAAGCAGTCAAAGTTTAGGTTAAGCTGGAAATCTGAAATGCCACAGCAGTTTGGCTAACCAACACCTGAACTTTTTAGCCAAATGATAAAACTCTTAGCCAAACATTACATTTGGATCTGCAGTGTGTGGCTTCCTAGAAATAGTTTGTGTATTTGGGCAACACTATTTGTAACCAAATACAGACATGATTAGCAAACCACTATTTGGTTAGTAGCTGCTTGGACACTGAACAGTTTGAGTAGATCTCCACATGACTTTCTGTCAAACTCTAAACTGCAAGTCTATATCTTTCAGCAGAATTTAAACTGGAGCAGCATTTCCCTCCCTCCTACACCAGTGCAACTGGCCCCACCTACACATTTGCACATCAAGAACAATTATCATATTTACATCAACTAATGTAATTTTATTTATTTACACTACAGGGGGCATTAGGTATGGAAGCTGACCTATGGAGTCTGGAAGAATGGTCCAGGAATTGGCAGTGAACATTTAACGACAAGAAATGTAAGGTTAGGTAATGCACCTGGGGAAGTGGAACCCAGAAAAAAAGTGCGTACTAGAAGGGCATTAATCAGAGGAGACAAAGAAGAAACAAGATCTGGAAGTGATCATTACCATCAACTTAAAGGGAGGGAAACAATGCAAAAAAGCAGCACAGAAGGCAAGTGGTAACCTTGGATGCATAGGAAGGGGAATTACGAGCAGAAAGCAGGAAGTTAGCATGCCCCTCTACAGAGCCTTGGTAAGGCCACACCTCAGGTACTGTGCCCAGTTCTGGAGGCCTCACCTAAAAAAGGACATCAGCCATCTGGAGATGTTGCAGAGAAGGGCCACAAACATGGTGCAGGTGCTGCATCATGAGCCATACGAGACAAGACTCAAAGAGTTGGATTTATTCTCTCTGGAACAGAGAAGAAATGGGGGGACATAATAGAAACATTTAAGTACATCAAGAGAATTAATACAACTCAGAAGGAAAACCTCTTCCAGGAAAACAGGGCAACATATTCAAGACGGCATAACTTGCATCTGGTGGGAGACAAGTTTAAATGTAACTCTAGAAAGTACTTTTTCATCAAGAGAGTGATACACCCATGGTATAGCCTGATACCAGAAGTGGTGGCATCAAAGACAATAAGGGAATTCAAACTCGCTTGGGAAAGGCAATGTGGGCAACTTAGGGAAAAAATATAATTCAGGGGTACCACCTTGGGAAGACTAGATGGACTACATGGTCCCAATCTGCCGACATATTTCTAATGTTCTTATGTTCTTATTTATTTACACTTTTAGTAACCAGGAAATACACACTGAGCCAGGACTCATTTACAGGTGTGACCTTGGGGAAGGGAAAACAGTAGGAAACAGTATACAAAATGAATTTTTCATAATAAACAAACACAAAAATGCAGTTAGAGTACAAAATGTAGAGTGCAGTTCATAATTACAAAAGTTCAAAAAAGTGCAAAAAAAACTATTACATAATAGCAAAAAGCTAAAATACAACCATAGTACAAACTTCAAGAGTGCAGTTCATAGATAAAACAGAGCAAAATAACAATTGATATAAGGCAAGGGCATAAAAGAAGGACAGATTGCCTAATTAACTGGAGCTAAAGCGATGAGGGGCTATAGGCAGTGGCAGGAGGCTGTTGGTTTACTTTGGAGCAGGTGCTTGAATGTTGGGAGTGACGAGGCTAGCTGAAGAATAGGAGTGAGTTGATTCCAAAGAGAGGACAGTCGGTAGAAGAAGGCAGATTGACCAGCCGAGGAGTGGGGGTGAGAAAGAGAAAACGAATGGTGCACCCTGGAAAGGAGTGGGTAAGGGGAGTAGCTGGCTAGGGATAGAAGTGAGGAGACATAGGAAGTTAGTAAGCCAAACCAGTATTTGGCAATGAAAGCTAAGGAGTGCATCTGATGGAGGGGGAGGGGGTATAGAAAGTGAGGAGTAGAGGGAGCAGTGGTAAGTCCAGAATAGGGAATTAGTGGCAAAATGGCAAAAGAGTTTAGGAGGGTGTCAGTCTGGCAAGGAAAGAGGCTGAGGTGGAGCTGTAGACAATATCTGCATAATCTAGCTCAGTAAGGATAGTTTTAGTGACCAATTCACAAAGCACAGGAAGGGTAAGGCAGTCCTTATTGTGATACATAACACCTAGTCAAGGGGCAAAACTTGGCATGCATTCCATCAATATAGGCTGAGTAGTTGAGTTTGCTGTTTGGCGTACACCTATATATTTGTATGCTGATACATTTACAAGGGGGAACCATCAAGGGTGAAGAAGACGGGGGGAATGGGTAGTGTATACTGGACAAGGAATCATAAAGGAGAAGAAGGTGGGGGTAAAACATTCATCTGTATGCTTTATATACAGTCTACAAGTGATAGGGTAATTGGAGCCAGTGAACAATGTTTGTCTGTAGGCTATTCAGCAAGGAAAGATAATTAATGTTGTTCAGAATTGATACTTGCTTATTGATTTTTATTTCTAGATATCCCATTGTTCCTGTTGCCCCATGATATGGTATGAGTGTTCTTTCTACAGGGTAATCCAGGTCACTGAGATGCAGAACCATCATCCTACTCTTATTGGTCTTTAAAGTGAAGCAATGGCTATAGATAGCAAGAAGATTCTGGAGTGCTGGAAATGACTTTCTTGTGTTACAAATGAAGTTAAGGGCATCTGCACAAAGAACAACTCATGACTCAATTCCATTAGTTATGATATTTTCAGCATTAGGGAAGTTATGAATCAGCGAGGCCAAAGGCTGAAAAAAAAGTGCAAATAAGAGTGGGGATAAAGGACACCCCTGTCGGGTATCCCGCTATATAGGGAAACAAGAAGATACTTACCCATTTGTGCAAACTTGAGCTTTTGCATTATAGCAATACAAGCAAAGAGCAGTGCAAAAATCAGGGCTGAAGTTGAAGGTCTTTAATATTGTAAAGAAGGATACCCAGCACAAGCAGTCAACTGTTTTCTCTGCATCAACCAAGACAGATAAGCTAGAATGCTGAGAAGACTGAGATGCTCAGATAATCTTAAGGAAGCAGTGAACCAGGTTTTCAAGTTGTCTATTCAGGATAAAGCTGGCTTGATCTGTATATACCATACCACTTTTCTCACAGCTCCGTTTAGTCTATTGTCTAAAATGTTTGTGAATATTTTAAAGTCTACATTTAACAGTGAAATCAGCCTATATGCTTCACATAAGGTGATATCCTTGTCTGGTTTGGGGATAACTACAACAGTGTCTTCAACCCAGGAGTCTGGAAGAGCTCCCTCAGAGAGACAGGGTGAGAATGGAGCAGTAGTGAGGTTGAATTTCAGCTAGAAACATAAAATTACCACAAAAACCATCTGGACCTGGAGATTTTCCATTCATAAGTTTTGTGATTATAACCCCCGTCACCCGGGGTTACAAGAATCCCACTTAGATCTAGTGGCAGGCAGGGAAAAGCAGCTTGTGAAACACCAGTTAAGTGGATTTCACACTGTCTCACTCTGTCCTCAGTCTCTGCTGAGCTGGAGGGATGACATCATATAGAATTTTCGCAGCAGCATAAGCCACATTGGAATGTTGCAGCAGGGAGTTAGAACGTTGGGAGGTTTTGAATTCAGTCTTCAGGAGAGTCTGTAGGGAGACTCAGTGGAAGCAGGAGGTGTGCTGTAGTTGGCAGCTCCTCAGGGCTAAGCTCTGCTACAGAGCTACCCAGAAATAGAGGGTGTGTATTCTCACCCTAGACAGAGACACAGAAGAAATTGGTCTAGTGGTAGAGACCATTCCTCAGTTTGTTCCAGTGCCCCATCGCAGGAGGGATGGGAGGAAGAGAAGCCAGAAACTTCAGGGGCAATCACCTTGCCCTGCTGAAGAGGAAAAGCTGCCTGTTGTGAGTTGTTTCAAGTGCTGAGGCACAAAAAGTAGTTTGTTTTGCCAGAAGCCTGTGGGCACCTGCAAACCAGGGTGAGTCCGCTCTGAAAGAGAGCCCATGTTTTCACCAAACAGTGTGTAGAGTATCTGTTACTGTGGGGTCAAAGAAGAACAGCCAATTACAGTACTACAGTTGTGTGTGACTTAAAATGTATCTAAACAGTGGGGGTCTACAGGGATGGACATAGCCACTCAGAGATCATTATAAGCCAGGATATCAGATTTTGAAGAGTAGAGTGTTAAATGTGACATACATTTTGAGACAGTATTCTACAACAGTGTATTTCAAGAAAGGTGTTGATTCCAAATGGATGGCCGGGCATTGATTTGGGAGCAAGAGGTGGGAGACCCCCCCATTTGGAGTAACCAGATTTACCTCTACGAGTTCAGTTTGGGCACCTTTAGCTTTCTCTCAGGCATTTGGCCAGTGTTCACAGAAAGTACCAAGATGTGGGATTAAATGGAAGATTTTCCCATTATGGAGCCAGTATGTGCTCACAGGTGGTGAAGAGAGCCACCAATAAATGTTCATGCCATATGGAAAGTAGTCCATGTGCTGGCTGGATATGCCATGCCAGGGAAATCCAGAGAAGAATACAAGTTTGAACTGAGAGCCCAGTGTGTTTCAGAATCTGAGGGTTATAGTGTATAAGAAGATGTGTTCTGGTCTCCGTTTGTCTGCATTACCAGAAGTGTAACCCCGTGGAGGTCCATCTATGCTTTATTATTCTGCTGTTGTTGTGAATAAAGGCCAGACTCTAGAATCCCATTCCTGGTTTGGACATTTCAGTTATTGCTTCCTGTGTCCCGAGTTACTTGGGTGCCCCCAACCAGAAGTCAAACCTAGCCAAAACGATGAGCAACAGTTTTCTCCCCAAACCCAGGCAGCCAGGAAGTGGGTTACATAATGGAGGCACCGCACAGCACTAATAAAACAAAAAATAACATCAACCCTATGCCAGGCTGGTTACATAATAATTTCTTCAACATCTATTAAGGAAACTTCTGCTTCCAAGATTTGTTGATCTTCTTCAGACAGGGTGGGGAAATTTATCAAGCAATCAATCAAAATCTTTATTTAACCAGACGAACCTCATTGAGCAGGGCTCATTTGCAAGATGGACCTGGGCAGGATACAAGAAAAATACACAGCATATTGAACACAATAAAATCACACAATATTTAAGTAACTAACTAACATAGTCAGGTCTAAATATAATACACAGGGTAATGACAGTGGTAGTGCATGAGTACTATATATACACATGAGCAGCTAAATACAGGTTATAGTCAAGATTGGACACTATGGTGTGGTGAATGCAGAAGAACAAATATGAGTGAGGGGGCAACAGGGGAAGTTAGGAAGATGAAAAACAAAGGAAGGGAGTTGTGAAGGTTAAAGAGGGAGGGGAAGGTAGACAGGGGCATCCGTAAGTGTCATAGCAGCAAATAGTGATACCGGGGTCATGGGTAAGGACAGACTCCAGGTAAGGGGAGAGAAGAGAGGCAGAAGGTAAGGTGAGTGCCCCAGGGTCAGAGAGGTAGGGGGCATATGAATAAGAGGTATGCTAATTTAAGACAACTGAAACCTATGCAAGGGAGGTGGTTACACAAGGAAAAGCAGCAAAGAATGCTATGAAAAGGTTAAAGAGGAAGGGGAAGGGGTCAATGAGACAGGGTAGTAAATGTACAGTAATATTTCATCAGACAGGTGACCAGCAAGTCACTGAGGCAGGGAGAGGAAGGTTTCTTTGAACGAATGAGCATAGAGAGTTTTAAATGCTGATATGCCGATGATGATTTATGCCAGACAAGATCTGTTAAATCTGTGTAGAAGCAAGAAGACTGGGATCCAAGTTGTTCAATTCAGTCTGGTACTGCTTGCTTCGAATAGTTTTATGGGGTGGGGCTGGCATGGAAATCTGAAGAATTCACAGATCGTATTTTAGTAATCCATCTTTTAGTTGCTTATTTACAAAGGAAGATTGCTCTACTAGCTCTGTTGCCTTCCTTATAATACAGTGGCGTGAAAAAGTATTTGCCCCTTCCTGATTTTCTCTATTATTGCATATTTGTCACACTGGATGTTTTCAGGTGTTTAGAGAAAATGTAATATTAGATAAAGGGAACCTGAGTGAACAAATAACACTTGTTTTTTTTTTTAATTTCACTTATTTAATGAAAAAAGTTAACCAACACCAACTGGCACTGTGTGAAAAGTAATTGCCCCTTACACTAATAACTGGTTACACCACATTTAGCTGCAATGACTGCAACCAAACACTTCCTATAATTCAATATCAGTCTTTCACATCGCTGTGGAGGAATTTTAACCCACTCTTCCTCGCAGAACTGCTTTAATTCAGTAACATTTGGTAGGTTTTCGAGCATGAACTGCTCGTTTCAGGTCCTGCCACAGCATCTCTATTGGGTTTAAGTCTGGACTTTGACTAGGCCACTCCAAAACTTTAATTTACTTCTTTTTAGCCATTCTGATGTGGACTTGCTTTTGTGTTTTGGATCATTGTCTTGCTGCATGACCTAACCACGCTTCAGCTTCAGCTGACGGAAGGATGACTGGACATTCTCCTTAAGAATTTTCTGGTACAGAGCAGAATTCATGGTTCCTTTAATTATGGCAAGTCATCCAGGTCCTTAGGCAAAAGCATCCCCACACCATCACACTACCACCACCATGTTTGACTGTTGGTATGGTGTTCTTACTGTGGAATGCTGTGTTTGCTTCTGTGAGACATTATGGGATCCATGTTGTCCAAAAAGTTCCACTTTGGACTCATCTGTCCATAGAACATTTTCCCAAAAGCTTGTGGATCATCCAGGTGCTTCTTGGCAAATGAGAGATGAGCATTTATATTCTTCTTGGTTAGCAGTGGTTTCCGCCTTGCTCACATAGAAGCCCATTTGTGCCCAGTCTCTTTCTGATTGTGGAGTCATGAACACTGACCTTAGCTGAGGCAAGAGAAGCCTGCAGTTCTTTGGATGTTGTTTTATGATCCTTTGAGACTTCTTGGATGATTTTACACTCGCCCTTGGAGTAATTTTGGCAGGCCCCCACTCCTGGGAAGATTCTACTGTTCCAAGTGTTCTCCATTTGGAGATAATGGCTCTCACTGTGGTTTGATGGAGTCCCAGAGACTTAGAAATAGCTTTGTAACCCTTTCCAGACTGATAGAGGGCAACAAATTTTTTCTGATCTTTTCAGGAACTTCCTTTGATCATGGCACAATGTGCTTGTTGAATCTTTGTGCTGGCAACGTGACTCTGATGGTAAGGGCCAAAATAAGTGAGGTTTATATTGAGCAGGGCTGGCTGTAATCAAGCATGGCTGTGTTCAATCAGCTGACTCTAATTATCCCTTTAATTGGGTTGATTTCACAAGGGGGCAATTACTTTTTCACACAGTGCCAGTTGGTGTTGGTTAACTTTTTTCATTAAATAAATGAAATAAGTAAAAAAAAAAAGTGTTATTTGTTCACTCAGGTTCCCTTTATCTAATATTATATTTTGTCTAAAGACCTGAAAACATCCAGTGTGACAAATATGCAATAATAGAGAAAATCAGGAAGGGGGCAAATACTTTTTCACGCCACTGTATCTTTGGTTACAGAATTGTACCTTTGTCTCCACCTGTCTTTGATTAAGAACTAGAAGTTCCTGTTGAACTGCCTGTAATTCCTCCAGGAGGATGTTATCATCTGGGAGATTTTGTGTCCTGCTTCCAAATGGGTTACTTGTTCTAATAGATAGTTCCCATGCCTTCCCCTTTGTTTCTTTTATTTTGTGAAGCATATGAGATAGTATTACCATGAATAACCCCCTCAAATCCATTCCAGATGTATTTTGATGGACTGTTGGTGTTCACATAGATATTAAAATATTGTTCCACCTCATCTTGCATTCATTCCTTAAAAAATGTTCCTGTGATTAGAGAAATGTTGAATCTCCAGGAGAATATATCTGGGGACGTTAGTGTGCAGTTGAACTGAGACTGGAGCATAAACTGAATGAAGAATGGAATGAATTTCAAGGGACAAGAAAAGATGCAGATGTTGTGTTTTTGAAAAGAGCATTACAATATGAGAGTATAATTTCTTAGGCTATGAATCAAGGTCAAAATCTCTTTCTTTACCTTGATAAAATCTTCAGATGTGTGAAAAGTGATGAACAGGGAATGGAGACTGAGGGTACAAGACATGCAAGCATCCCTTTGAGGATGTGATGACGAGTTGTCATGAAAATAGCTTGAAGGATGCAATTTAGGTCTCCTCCCAATGTAGTAGTTAAGGATGTGTGAAAAAAAAAATCCACCAGCAGAATTTCTGCAGAAGTTGGAATTTCACCTTCGTGAAAATTTGGAACACATTTTTTCAAATTCTGTGGCATTTCCAACTAACAACTGCAGTTTTTTAGCCAGGTATTGAGGTTTATTAATAGTAAACTGCTTACAAAAATGTACACAATTCCACTTCAAAATAATTCAGCCATTTCTGCTTTACGCGACTGACGCAGAACTTTATGTTAATTAACCACAGAACAAATATGCCGCTGTTAGTATATTTTTGTCAGAAAACCACCACGGTAAATGCGGAAAAGGCACAGTGAGGGAGAAAGATGGAGAGCAAATAGAGAAAGGAGGCGGAGCATATTGAGGACACAGTAGAAAGTCGAAAGAGATTCTCAAGTTAGAGAGAGGGAGAACAGGGTTCAATTGGACTATGGCTGCACCCTCAGGATACAGTACCTGGTGTTTCAGTGGGGGGGGCATTCCCTGGATGAGACCATGCAAGTTACCAGTGTTCTAACATGTGTGGTTGGTATCAGGGAGGTGTAACATTAATGTTTAGTGTTTCAATTGAGCTGTGACCTCAAGATCCAGTACCTGGTGTTTGGGGGCATTCCCTGGCTGAGACTGTGCAACTTACCAGTGTTTTAACATTTCTGTGGTTGGTATCAGAGAGGTCTAGCAGTAATGTTTAAGGCTTCAATTGGGATGTGGCTGTGACCTCAGGATACAGTACCTGGTGTTTTGGGGGAGGGGGGCATTCCCTGGCTGAGACTGTGCAAGTTACCAGTGTTGTAATATATGTGTGGTTAGTATCAAGAAACTGTAGCAGTCATGTTTAAGGGGTCAGTTGGGCTATGGCTGTGACCTCAGGATCCAGTATCTAGTGTTTGGGGGGGTGCTTTCCCTGGCTGAGACCATGTAAGTTCCTGTGTTTTTTTTAATGTACTAAACTTTATTGAGTTTTAAGCAGCACACAGTACAAGGAACAACAGGAGAATGACATGAGGCTGCATATACATAAAAAAATACAAAAAAACTCCCCCACCACCACCCCATGTCTGCACCTCAAACAGAGAGAGGAAGGATGATAACAGACCTGCTGGGGAAGGTAACTGGCTTATGGCTTCCAGACAGACAGCAGGGTCAGAAGGGGCTCCCAAATGGCCTGGAAAGCATGAAGTCTGTGTTGCATACTTGCTATATGCTTCTCCAGCTGGATTGCAAGCAGTGTTTCATGGTACCACTCTAGCACTGAGTGGAGGGAGTCCTCCTTCCAGTACCTTAATATTACTATCTTTGCTATGGAAGCCATGAGAGCAAGGTGAACTTTCCTTGTTCTGGGCGTTCCAGGAGGGTACAAGGATAAAAGGCAAGATTCTGGAGTGAATAGAGGTTCCTGACCCAGAAGAGGATCTAACACCCATTTTTGGAGTTCCAGAAAGATTGGGACTTAGGGCAACTCCATGCCAGGTGGTATAAGGACCCAGGGGTGTCCCTACAGTGGGAGCATAAGGTGGATGTGAGCTTACTTGTCTTGCGTAGCTTTATCAGGGTATAGTATAGATTGTGCATGACATTGAACTGGATCAAACGTAGTCTATTCTGTTTGATAAATTTGTAGGCAGAACTCCAGGCTTTCTTCCAGAAAGCAACCTCTGCTGGGAGAGACAATTCTTGAACCCAATAGTAGCAGACTTCAGAGGGGAGGTGTGGATCCAGGGTTTGTAAGTGTTTATAGACTCTGGAAACTACAAGTGGCTGATCAGCAACTTTAAGGACAGAGGATAAGTCCTCCATGGGAGGAGAGGACCAAGACTTGGACCCCAGGTAAGACAGTATTGCATTTTTTCACTTCCAGGAATTGAAATAAGTCTTTGTTGTGAAGCTGAAGCTGGAGTTGGAGAGTTGGAAATAGAACCAGTTCCGCTTCTTGGAGGAAATTGGCGAGAGTACAGTTTCTTAAGTAGGGGCAAAAGGAGAGCAGGATAGGGCGATTACCGATCTGAAAATAAGGGTTGTTTATTATGGGCTGAGCAGGTGACCTGTGCTAACTCAGTGATAGATGGGTCTGTATTTGATGCAGGGCCCTGAGTGACCAGCCTATTGGATAATTCCCCAAAAGCCAGGGAAGTTGACAGGGAAGCAGGTACACCAGGGCAGGTAGGGAGCAGTGTGATTTATTCGCAAGAGCCCCTCTCAGTTTCTAACCAGATGGGAATATAAGCGGGAACCCCTTGAAGCTGCATTGTTCATTCAAAGGACTAGCTTGCTAATGTGTTGGGTCCCACGATAAGTGAAGAAAGAAGGAAGAGCTTGGTCACCTTGTAGCTTGGAGGCAGAAAGTTTGCCATAAGCCCTTTGTAGCACCTTGTTCCTCCATAGGAATGCACTGAGTAGTTTCTGAAGTCGAGTGAACCATAGCTTGGGGAAGAAAAAAACCAACATGCCCAAAACGTTGAGTAGGTGAGGTAAAACATTCATTTTGAGAATACTGATCCATCCCCAAAGGGAGAGAAGAATCATCCCCCCATCTAATCAAGTCAGATTTCAAAGTTTGTGACAATTTGTTGAAGTTTTCTTTAATTATAGTTGGGATGGTTCCCAGTGTTTTAACATATGTGTGGTTGGTATCAGGGAGGTGTAATGGTAATGTTTAGGGCTTCAGTTGGGCTATGGCTGTAACCTTAGGATACCATACCTGGTGTTTCGGGGGGGCATTCCATGGCTGTGACCCTGCAAGGTCCCAGTGTTCTAACATATGTGTGGTTGGTATCTGGGAGGTGTAATGGTAATGTTTAGGGCTTCAGTTGGCTGTGGCTGTCACCTCAGAGTACAGTACCTGGTGTTGGAGAGGGACATTTCCTGGCTGAGACCATGCAAGTTACCAGTGTTCTAACATATGTGTGTTTGGTATCAGGGAGGTGTAACTGTCATGTTTAGGGGTTCAATGGGGATGTGGCTATGTCTTCAGGAACTGGTACCCGGTGATTGTGTGTGGGGGGGTATTCCTGGCTGAGACTGTGCAAGTTACCAGTGTTCTAACACGTGTGGTTGGTATCAGGAAGATGTAACAGTCATGTCTAGGAGTTCAGTTGGGCTGTGGCTATGACCTCAGGATCCACTACCTGGTGTTCAGGGGGCATTTTCTGGCTAAGCCTGAGGCCATGCAAGGGCCCATGGTAGATATATGACTGTAGCATCATTGGTGTATAACAGTCATTCACTGTGATACTACATATTCATAAGTGTAGGGAGGAGGTTGTAATGACTCCTCATCTCCCTCGCCATCCTTTCATTCTGTACTGCAGCACTGGAGATCACCTACAACTCACAGTCACAACCCAAAGCTGAGGAGGAGCTGCCAAAGGAGAGATGCACACAGTGCAAACACCATGTACTGAAAATTAGGAAGGAGCTAGAAAGGCTGTCGGTGAGGGAGTAACAGTCACGGCATGCCCAGACAGGGCAAAGAGCCGATGTGACAGGGCCAGGTACAGAACCTGAAGATGGTGCCAGTCAACAAATGCCTCCCCAAGCACCAACACAGCAGGAGCAAAAGAGGAGGAGAAACAGGGACATTCAAACTGTTAAAAAATGGGTCAAGGTACTGGAGGCACACATGTTGAAAATGGAAGGAGATCTTAAAAAAAATAGTCAACATGCTTCAGAGCCTGGTTGGAGCTCGTAGGTGAATTCCAACCACCGCAATCTGCTGACGCAATTAAATGTTTGTCAGTACTCATCTAAAATTGTCTATAAATAGGTTTAAATTTGTGGTGTTATTACATTGGTGTTGTTTGTTGTTACTGTTTGTATCATTACTCCTGTAAATAGTTAATGTGTTCTCCTAGTGTTATTGCTTAGTTAAGTTAATGAGTGTTCTGTGTTTTTTGAAACTTTTAACTTGTTGTGCTTTTGTTTTAAAATATAGAACTCTATCTTTTCAAACCAATGTAGTCATCTTTGTCTTGGGCTGGGGTTATTGACCTACTTTATAGCAAAGTTCAGAGAAGCTTACGTCAGTTGGTTGCCATATTTGCTGAGGTGCCCCCACAGGCACTTTCCTGGCACAATGAATTGTTGAACATCACAACAAATGGTATGCCATATTTATTTACTTACCTATTTATTTATTAATTTATTTATTTATGTCTTTGATAACTGGGTAGGTGCATTGATCCAGAGGACCATTTTCAGGCATGACCTGAGACACAAGGTGGCAGTAACAGGAGAATAGCAAGCAGTGGCAGACATTGTCAAAGATACACCCCAAGCATTGTTTGGTGAGGAAATTAAAAAAATAATACAAGTGAGAAAAAAAAACATTGACACTCTTACATAGTCACATTGGAGTTAGGCTAGCTATGCTAATAGATGAGACAAAAACAATGGGGTGCTGAAACTGTACAGTGCAGAGCAGATGTGCCAATAAAATACATGATATAACACAAATCTATACATTAAACCATTGTCCACGTGCAGTAGTACTTGGTTCTGTGCATGAAAAGGGGTTACCAATGGATCCTAAAGTTTGTAATGCAGTACATATGCAGGATTTTGAGTATAATACAGTCATTGATATGGGCTTTTTAAGTAGCCTGTGAGGGGAGAGACATAAGATAACATTAATGGAATCAGATGATTCCATATTTAAAAAATGCACTTTCATTAGTCAAAATGCATGCAAATTTGTGTACTAATTTGTGACATGGCTACCCATGTGTGTGAAATAGTCTCTCAGTGTCATTTAACTAGACTTTTCTGGCAATAAAAATATTTTTGTAACTAATTATGTGTCCTGCTCTCTTTTATCACACTTCCTTATTGTGCTACCTTGATTCCCACCCACCTCCAGGGGCCCTAAAAATGTGGTCTTGCGTGTAACCATTAATGTCCCCTTGTGTTACTTCTGAACTTTTGTAATTATCTGCACTTTGATGCTATTTGTGTTGTAATTTTGTCCCTGGGTTACTTGCTGTATGTGTTTAGGATACTACAGTGCATTGCCCTGTTTCTTTAAGTACACAGCATGATCACAAGCTGCCCACTTTGCTCACCTGATCCTTTCCTGTCCCCCACCACTGGATGTTCATGTGTGACAGCAGGGGTCCAGGGGAGCCATTTGTGAAAACATTTGGGCACTTATATCAGTGTGAGATTGGGACAGGCCATGGGGGGATTTAAAAGACAATTCCTTGCAATTTCTAGCCCTTTCCTGTGATTGACTGTCTTGTCCTGAAGAGCTCTTGTCCTCCTGTGTGACCCTCATTACATCACTATACTCACTGCAGCAGGTAAATACCGGTCATGCCTGCTGCCAAAAATACTGTCATTTTTTTTTACTAGTTTTGATAATGTAAACGAGCCATTGGGGGTGGGGTTCATTAATAGTGCAGATGGACCCACACCCTGGATCTCCCTTTTTGCCTTCATGATTTGGTGTAAGGGGTGCCATTTGAATTAAAATGTGAATCTGGGACCTTAAACTTCGTTGTGTCTCTGTTCACCATGAGGTCTTCACAAAGGAGTTGATAAGGAGGTTGCATAGATCAACATTCTGATTTACTATGCTTTATTGTAAATGCTCTTTTTGTGTTGGGACTGTATTTTACATGCTGCTGTTACGGTCAGTTTTGGGGAGGGCTGGGATTGGGACTGGGGAGGGTCTGGGATTAGCACACTGCATTATTTGGTTACTGGGGAGGGTTTGGTACCTGTATCTAATCCTTGGCTCTTTATTTTTGGGATACTGATATTTATTTTGGTTTTTGGTTTCAATGCTCTATTTTAAATGCGCTTGTCATACGTTGGGATGGTATTTTACATACTGCTGTTACAATGATTGTCTTTCTTGAGGGTTGTTAAAAAGATTGAGTGCAATGTCTGCTATTTATTGTGGTTTTTGGTATTTAAAAAAATACATATTTTCTGTATTTACCTAGGCACTGCAGTACAACCCACCAACACTCCTGAATGTGCACCTCTTCCTACCAAAGAGTTGTATGAGCACTGTACCTCGGTACATCCCCAAATGTGAAATACTGCTCCTTAGAATGTGGAACACTTCATCAAATCTATACTCAGAAGCTCAGATCACTGTTGAAATGTGTGCCTGTGTGTTCACAAAGTTTGCAGTTAAATAAATAATACAGTTTTCATATAAACTGCTATGCATTTTTGCTTTATAATGTTGTTGTTGAACATTGGACAAACCCTCTCAATGTGTAACAAGGGGCTTTTGTGAATAAAATGATGTGGTACAGCTGAGAGGTGTGGCTTGATCAGATATGCATGTTAGTTTGGTGTGGCCAAATTAGGCAACCACAAATGTTATTCTTTTTACCTTATTTGTTTCTACTTCGGGTCCCCACCTGTTGCTGTCTATCTTTTAGCCTCCCGCCCAGTCTCACACCCTGGCATCAGGCATCTAACCTCTTCTTCCCCCACAATTTACCCCATGTGGCAGGGTGGTAAGGAGCCCTCCCCCTTGCTTAAACTCACCTTGATTAGGATTCAGATTCTGTGGGGTGCCATTCAGAGTTGGGCCTGCGGTGGGTGGCTGTCATCATTCTGCTTGATCTGGGACCTCATTTTTCCTTGTCCTGTGTTTCCCCCTGGGTAGATCGTGCAATGTTGGCAATGGCCGTTCAGTGCATGCTTCCACCTATGGCACGCTGATTGGTTTGCTGGCGTGATAGTAGGTGAAGCACAGATGCCTCAGCCCCCCATGCCACTGGGCTGGTGGCAACCACAAATTTAGGTGAAGTGGTAGGTTTGCCTGGCACAATCTTGACATTGGTTGTGATGGGCTATTGCATTGCATAATGTGTTTGTTACTGGCTTCTTTATTAGTGGGGTGCACCACTTCTGTTTTGTCATTGTGCATCAGGGCACCTACAGCATTTTTGTCACTCTGGTTACCAAACCATGTGGTCACCAATTATTTATTTATTTATTTTGCCCGGGGGGGGGGGGGATTGGTGCACTATTTGGTCTGTGTGTATATCAGGTCTGACGACCATTTTTGACTGGGTCCCTGTGGTATGTTTTGCGGTGTGTCTCTGTTTTTTGTCGGCAGACATCACAAAGTATGCTTCCATTTTGTTTGCAGATGGCTAGATGCATGCCTCCATTTTGCTTGCAGGTGGGTTTATGCTTCCTTTCATTTTGTTTTTGGAGGGGTGGATGTGTGCCTTCATTTTGTTTTCAGATTTGTGTATGATTGCCTCCATTTTGATTTGCAGATGGGTGGATACATGCCCTGATTTTGTTTGCTTATTTGTGTATAATTGCCTCCATTTTGCTTTTCAGAGAGGTGGATGCATGCCTCCATTTTGTTTATAGACAGATGGCTGCATACCTTCATTTTGTCTGCAGCTGTGTGCGTGCATGGCTTCCTTTTGTTACCAGATGGGTGTATGCTTGCTGCCATTTTGTTGGCAGACCTGTGGATGCCTGGGTTCAGTATTTTACTTTTTTTTTCCTTTTTGGCAGATGGGATGATGCATGTCTCGTATTACATTTATTGTTTTTCTCCTTTTTTTGTCTTCACTTAAAAAGTAATTTAGTAATTTGAACAGCTGTGTTAGTAAATTTGTAATTGTTTGAACACTGGATTAGGATTTTGGTATTTGAAAACAAAAACATGAACAAAATTAATTTGCTTATTTTGTGTTTTTTTTTTAGCTTGGACACCACCCTACCTGCCATTTTGGTTTAAATTCAAAATCACCAAACAACCCCAGATATGCACTTTTGTATTCAAATAGGTAGCTTGTACTGGGCTGGCGATCTTGGCAAAACCCATTTTGTGTGTGACTATGTCCACAACCCCACCCAAAAACCAAACAGTTATGCATATTACACATGTATTTGCTAACGTTCCACAATTACCTGTTTATGCACAATTGAGTTCTGCGCCTAATGAGGCAACAACTAATGTTGTTGGGGTGGCTGAATTGTGTGCTGTGATTCAGATGGCATTTGGGTGATACTGCAGCATTAGCTAACTTGTCTGGCGCTGCCTGCAGTATTCTATTCTTTGCACATTTAAAGTGTTTGTTATTGTGCCTTTGTGGATTTTCTGGTTGCATCACAGGGCAATCACAGCCTATTGTTAATCATAGCACAAAACCATATGGTCACTGTTTTTGGAGGGGTGGAGCTTAATGTTAAAAAACACTGTCCCCGTACTGCTTGTTGTGGTGCCCTAATTAGGATACATTATTCTCTGAGCCATATTGGTCAACCATATCATATGCTTGTGGTGGGTTTACACAACTTGGCCTAGCAAAAAAAAAAAAAACTTACTGTGAAAACCAACTATGCTGTTTTCTGCGAGTGTTGTCTGTGTTCAGTTTACATGAACAGTCCATTACTCAGATGATATGGACTGATAATGCCCTGATTAGAATGCATACTTTAATGATGAACTTCATTAAAAGATTCCATCAGGTATTTAACTGCATGCCTCTGTACTGTCTGCAGATGGGTGGTGACACGCCTTCATGTTGTCTACAGATGGGTGGTGGCGTGCCTCCATGTTGTGTGCAGACAGGTAGTGGTGTGCCTGTGGTACTTTAATGTCCCCTGTTACACGTGCAGCCCTGCTTTTATGTCCCCTGTTACACGTGCAACTTTGTGGAGGCTTCTTTTCAGACCCCAAAATTGGAGTTATCCCACACCACACTACATTTTTATAAGGTAAGTCAAAGCATTAAGAAATGCTTATAATAATCATTAAATTATAGAGTTTAAAAAAATGACACTAATGTCACACTTTGGTAGCCCTTTTTCATGCATAGACCCACATATACTAGTCCAAAGGTCAGAGAAACAGTTCCTGGGTCAGGGCAGTAACAAAGCCACATAGGTTCGGGACAAAACACATTTCTATCATCCTTGAGAAAAGATGTTCAAGAGATTGGGAGGGTGTGAAGGGCGTGAGGTGGTAGGGGAGAGGCTGGAAAAGCAAAGGAGGTAGAGGAGAGACTGGGGAGGGGGTCAAGAGTCCTAAGGAGAAAGGAGATGATAAGAAACAGAGGCTCTGATGTCAATATTATTTTGTGGCACAGTTACAGTGGACATTATTCAAGAGCCAATCTTTCAGATTATGCTTGAAAGCTAGGTGAGTGGGTGATGACTGGACTGACAGAGAAAGTTTGTTCTACATTGTGGGGACCGAGACTGAGAAAGCGCTACCCCCCCATAGCAGTGGAGACACGGGGGACTGCCAGAGGTGGGACAGAGGATGTTCTGAGTGGCCTCAAAATCACTCTGTCCATCAGAAGGTTTGAGTATGGGGACAGCTCCTAGTTCCTGAGTGAGTTATCCACTAGGCATCCCACAACATAGTCAAAGCATCCTTGGAGAGGGAGCCACCCCAGTGTCTGGTAGAGTGAGTAGTGGTGGGTGCACGGAGGGGCATGGAAAGTGAAAGAACAAATTGAGTTGTATGTAGTGGTTAGTCACAAGAGTAGGGAGGAAGATATGCGGGAGTAGACTAGAGAGCAATAGTTGAGAAGTGGAAGCAGGTCACCAAGTGCAATGGCAAGGCATGCCTCAAAGGATAGCAGATTCTTTAGTCAGAAGGAGGCACCAAACTTTTGGTGGATACTCTGCACAGTGTTATTTATATGTTCAGTGAAGGATAATTAGGGGTCAAGAGTGACCCCTAAACATTTAAAGGAGAGAAAATTTTTTTTGGGGGGCCTGCTTGGGTAAAAACTAGAAGGGTGGAGTTAGATTTGGCAGCTTAACAAGGAAAGGTATAGAACCAAAGAGCATGGATTTAGTCTTTTTTTCATTGATAAGGAGTTTGTCAGAGAGGAACCACTGGTGGACCGAATTGTAGTTTTGTATGAGGGAGGAGAAGATGGACACTATTGATTTTTCACTATGATAGAGGACCAGGTCATCTGTATAGAGAAGTGCTTTGCAATCTAGACCCTCTCTGGGGAGAGTATTAACGAACATGGAGAAAAGCAGGGGTTCAAGTATGGAGCCCTGGAGTACACCAGTGCATACTGGTAGGGCAGCAAAGGATGATTTACCTATGATGGCAGACTGAGACCAGTTGGTGAGGAAGCTGTGGAACCAGTTGGCTGTTTCTGTGGAGCAGCCAAAGATCAACAGGGTTGAGCAGAGGAGGTTGTGATTAATGAGGTCAAAGGCCTTTGATATATCCACAAAGACTGCGCCTGTGGCTTTGCCATGGTTCATGTTCCTTAGAACATGGTCAGAAAAAAGTGCCAATGTAAAGGACATACTGTGGCACTTGCAGAAGCCATGCTGGAGAGGACATAGGAGATTGTATTGTTTCTAGGTGCTTGGACAACTGGAGATGGACAATTCTCTCAAGCAATTTACTCAGATGAGGGAGCAGGGAGATAAGCCTATAATTATCGGAGGAGCGTGGATCGCCAGATTTAAAGATTGACACAACATTTGCATGCTTCCATGAGTCGGGCACAGTAGAAGTGGTAAGGGCAAGGTTAAAAATGAAGGTTAGAGGTTGAAAATAGCAGGGGAGATAAATTTTAGGAACTCGGGTATAAGTCATCACTGCCAGGACTTCCAGTGGTTGGGAGAGAGTTCAGGAGTTTGATTGTGTCAGAGTACCTGACAGCTGTGAAATACTGTAGAAGGTGGGAGGGACAGTGTTTATTACATCGAAGGGGGTGGTGTCTGACTGTGAGTTGGGACAGGGGAAGGCTGGTCTGGGAGTTTATTTAGATAGGAGGATAGGTCAGTGAATTTAGTATTGAAGGCATTGGCAATCTCTGCAGGGTCAGAGATTGGGCCAGCAGGGGATGAGAGCTGGCTGATTTGCCTGTTGGTTCTGGGGTTGAGGAGAGATCCAATGGAGTTGCAGAACTTACGTGGGTTGCCAAGGCTGTTACTCTGCCAAGTAAGGTAGAACTTGCATTTTAGTGATTTCACTGCCTGTTTACAGGTATTATGTAGTTGTCAGTAGGCATTCCAGAGTTGAGGTGAGGATGAAGACTTGTAAGCCTTCCACTTACTGTCCCTGTCCTTCATTTGCACCAGTAGATCCCTGGACAGCCAGTAGGTACATCCCTCTCTTACTCTTCTGGTAGTCATGGGCAAATAGGTGTCCTGCAGGTGTGCAAGTGTGGAGGTGAAGAGGGAGACTGCATCGGAGATGTTATTTAGTTTGTAGAGTTAGGTCCAGTTTAATGCCCGAGTAGCACAGAATATGGGCTCTGGATCCAGGCAGTTACACTTTCTAAGAGACAGGAGTTTGGGAGCAGGGGCAGCTTGATTTATAGGATAGTATAGCATAGGTTGGTGTGTGATCACTGATTGAGTCGGACATGGTGCGTGTCTGCAGGATCTTGTATGCCTGGTTTGCGATGACCCAGTCAATAAAGGAGTGATTATGTGAGCTGGAGTTATGTCTAGTGGGAGTTGAGATGACTTGTTCCAGGTTTTGCTCTTTTAGCATACCCACATAGTCTGAGGCATAGGTGACAAGCCAGTTTAGATTGAGATCACCAAGCAGCTCTGTGTCCCTTCTGGGTGTTGTGCTTCCAAGGCCCTCTAAGAAATTCAGCAGACCCTGAACACCACCAGTTGGAGGGTTGTAACAGCAGCCTATGTATAGCTTTTTGCTCACACTTAGGGTAATCTCCACAAGGAGCCACTTGTTTGGGGATATGGGCTCTGAGCAACAGATGGTATAGGAGGTGTTTGCTCTTGCACATTCAGTGCCATCCCTCCACCCCTCTTTCAGCCTTGCCTGTCCTGGCATAGGAGGGAGTAGCTTGGTAGGGTATAAGATGAGTCTGGGTGGTATGATTTTAACCAAGTCTCTGAGAGGCCCAATATCAGCAGCTTATAAAAGAACACCCATGCCTTAAGTTCAGTGAACTTTGAGGGGAGATTGCAGATGTTCACAATTACAACACTTAGGGCCAGATATTCAAAACTTTGCACCGGGCAAAAACCATTTACGCAGGTTTAGAGCGGGATTAGCGTGGGTCTGCTATATTCAAAAGGCCAAATAACGTGTGCAAACTGCATTAGCGCCTGGCAAAATTATAATGTATGCAAGGGGCAAACTGACATGAATACAGGAGCAATGCTATATTCAGCGACTAGCACCGCCTAAGTGGTTTTCGTGACTTAAGCTGACACTCCATATGCCGTGCACATTACCGCCCAGGAAAGCTTGTCTTAACCCTGGGCAATCAGCTGTGTGTGACACTATGGCTTTTGCGTGGTGTTTGCACGGGTTTAGTACGGGTTTTGTGCAACCCAAACAAATAAATATGACACATAGATAAAGCCAAACACAGAGGAAGCATGCTGCTTACTGATGGCATCACAATGATGCCATCATCTGCCACCAGTCCCAGCCATGCCAGGCAGTAAGTGGTGACCCTGCCACCAGTGGACAGCATGGCAGTGTGGTCATACAGCACACACCTGCGGACCACACTTCTGTGGACACCAACAGATGCCAGCACACACATGCAGCACTGTGAGCATGGAGGATGTTGAGTGGAGCATGTATGGGTGGCGAGACTGTGCTACAGACCAGGTGTGGCCACAAGGCTGGGACACATCATGCAGTGCACATGGGCCAGTATTGGGGATACCCCAACACCAGTGTGCCTTTCGGATAATATATGCCCCCCAGCCACATACCGCATAGCTGTACAACTGCCATAGCACACAAAGCCAGAAATGTACATGTCACTGTGAGCATCCCATGCCACAGGTGCAGCATCTGTGGGTCACACAACAGTGTAACACTAATGTCCACTGTCAGTAAACACCTGCAGGTTGGGCCTCTCACTGTGTATAGTGCAGTCATCATCACTGCCCTACACACCATAGGCATTGCTGTCTCCACACACTACTGGCCCCCTTGCTACTGTAGTTTCTGCTGTGCACTGTAGCGTGACCTACAATGTGACAGTTGCATGCAGCACCACCACTATCTGTGCCTATGCTGTGTTGTCCCAGTACAGCTGCAGGCAGCAGCGCATGTGGAAGTAGTGTTCAGAACTGTATAATATTACCCAAGCTGTTTGCGCAGGGCTAACACGTTTGCGCGGGTTTAGCGCAGGGCTAAACAGTTAGTCCGGTGCAAACTGCATGCAAATCAGGGCATAATGAGATGCTAATCTGGATGTTTGACCACAGACTACCTAAGTAGGCTCATTTGCATGTCACTTTTGAATATGGCAAAGTTTAGCGTCGGGCAAACGTGTTTGCACTGGAGTAGCAGTTTAGCCTCACGCTAAACCAGCGCAAATGTGTTAGCTCTGTGCTAACAGTTCGGGGAATATTTTACAGTTTTGCACACTGTACTTTTACATATGCTGCTGCCAGCAGCTGTACTGGGTCCACGCATTTGCTGGCACACACATTGGCCACATAGTTCATCTGTACCTACCTTCACATCACTGTGCACTGTGTTGCTGTTGTGGTTTGGACTTCCTGGTTGCCATATTCAGAGCAGTCTTATTCCAGGGCTAAGTTTGCCCTGCACTCCCAGCCCAGTTTGCCCGGCCTCATTCCCATGCTATATTCAGAAGCTGTTTGCCCCGGGCTATTCCTTTTGAATATGGCTTGTTTTGTGCTCCGGGCTGAGTTTGCCTGCTGGGCAGTGCTAATTTAGCCCCGGGGCAAAGTTTTGAATATCTGACCCTTAGTCTTAAATATAATTTACTAAAGTAAGTACAGTACATGCACAGAACATGACAAAACATTAGGGTTACCCCCTTTTAAGAAGCCCAAGTGGGACATTTCATACTGAAACATGATTTTTCACAGGACAGTATGTAACCTTGACCAATGCAACAGACTTATTTTCTCTAAATTATCATATTTAAGACTAAGTGTTCTAGTTGTGCAGTTGTTTCTAGTGTTTTGTATCATTTTAAGGTATTTTAGTTAAGGTATTATAGCTTTTTGCAACATTTAGGGGAAAGTCAGAAAAAACATTTTCTACTATAGTGTCCAGACATGTAGTATTTCTTCACGTTTTTCCGCAGGACACAACTGCCCCAATCGGGACTGTCCTGCACAAATTGGGACAGGTGGTAACCCTACAAACCACGGAAGTGATGATGCTTTTTTTCATCAGTGGTTATGTGCTGTTGACCACAGTGACACTGTCCTGAGTCTTACATACTCACAAGCATCCCCATGGGGATCAGCAGGGAAACTGACGGTTCACCCTGGTGGCACACAACAGGAAAAAACACAACAATAATGGCATGTGCACTGAGCATGCAAAGGGCGTGTCATGAGCACAGCACACTGACACAGTCATTTGATGAACATGGGTTGTACGCTTAAGCAATAAGGCATGACGGGGGTGTTATGGAGAGATAACATGCTTCAAGTGGGTTGAAGGATGAGTCAAAGCCGAGTGCTTCCACCACCTAAGAAGGACCGTTATCCCACCATAGCGTCCCCCCCGGAGTGCCTTATTGCAATTATGAATTGGGTCCCTATTAAAAAATAAAGGAGACAACTGTTTCTAATAAATAATTAGCTTTTATTTAAAAAAAATCTATGGATATAGCCTTTTTTAAAACATTTTTATGAAAACACAAAAAATATTTCCTCTAAAAACTGTTAAAATATACCTTGTTTCTGTGATCATACACAACATACATTAATTTTACAGCATGAAGAGTAACTAGAAGAGGAAATACACATTTTAAAACAAGTTTGCCAATACAGGTTCAATTTTTTTTCCTTAGGGTGAGAAGGGAATGTTAGTTTTGGAGTCTGCTAAAAAAGAAATCACTTTACACTCCGAGCTGTTATATGGTGCAGTTCTCTGAATTAAAATGCTTAGCTGCAATGGTGAGATATCTGTAGTGTTATGAATGAACATCCTCTCTAAATGCTGCCCCCTCCCCCCCCAAAAAAACAGAGTTTTAAACAGAGAGTAAGTGGCCTCAAAAGTCAGTGGCCAACACAAACTTAAATTGTACAGATTAAAATGATAATGTTAACAAAAAAGTTATATGATTTGACAAAGCAAAACTGTACACAAATGTGTACAGTGAGTATGCCTGACTACACCCTTGACTGACAGTATTCATCAACATAAACAGAATAAATGAATTTA
The DNA here is from genome assembly GCA_016271365.2 of Neoceratodus forsteri. Lineage (NCBI taxonomy): Eukaryota > Metazoa > Chordata > Ceratodontiformes > Ceratodontidae > Neoceratodus > Neoceratodus forsteri. The sequence continues at coordinate 20,665,459 of JADMNL010000035.1, read as the reverse complement.
GTTAACATTTTAAACAATAAAATTAAAACTCGAGCAGTTAGCTTTTTTCTTTGGCCGGGAGGATGATTTTTATGTTTGCCTGCACGCATGTGTAAGAAACATAGTGCCATCATCCGAGTTTTTGGAGGTGTGGCAGCCATCTTCCAATTCAGGCAGTGTGTTTGCAGGCACGGCCGCAGTTCTCCAATGCCTGCTGAGCTGTCTGTGACCAGTCCAAAATGCAGTGGCATACAGTTGAAAGGGTAGCTACGCTTCAGTGAGCAGCGATAAGATATCGTCTGCTGATGCGCTCCCCCTATACACACACACACACACACAAGCATAATGTGTGCTTCCCCACACACACTGTGTAGCTGATGGGGGTGCCCATTCCCCGTTGGCTGTGCTGCCCCCAAAAAACAGAGTTCTATATGCACGCTGGGTGCCTTCCCACCCCAGTGCATCTCACAATGCTATAAGCGTGAGGGTGCCAATCCCTGTTGGCTCCGCCCCCCACCAGCCATCCTTGTGCCATGCTGGGGAGCCAACCCCAGCATGGCAAGCGTCCGATGTCATCATTTTAAAAAAAACACCTGAAACTCAAAATGGTCCTCGGTGTCTCTGTCCCACCGCCCCTACTGCGCCTCTGCCTCCCCACCCCTCACCCCATACTTACCTCCGGACTTGACACGATGATCTTCGGTGGACCGGGAACACTTCTGCACTCTTCAAAGCCGACCGTGAACTGAGGAAATGCCGGTAAGCTGTATAATGGGATAGATAGGGTTTTTCAACTTTGCTGCATATCTCAGCCATTTTTTTGAATTTTTGCACCAAATTTTCAACATGGGGTTTTTGGAAACCCTTCTTATGAATGATTTCACTGTCATGGCGTTAATCGGCCCCAAAGGGTGATTTCGCAGTCACTGCATGAAATCACCTTTTGAGACCAAGTAATGAAACGACGCTGCCACTGTTCATAAGGTGGGCTCTCAAAAAGCCTACGATGAAAATTTGGTGGAAAAATTCCTAAAAATGACTGTTTTACGAGCGTGCGTTACGCAGTTCCTATACAAGCTCATAAGTTCATGAACTTTCAATATTTTCACTATAGATTTTCAACATTGCCATTTTACTACACCTCCTTATGAGCAGTATAGCTGTCATTTTTCACATCTTGCCCAAAACATGTTTTCACCCATGTAGCGCTCAATGGCGCAGTCGGTGTGCAAAATCAATGTATGGGACACATTAAGAAAATCACAGTGACACTGTTAATGAGCAGAGGTCTTAAAATGGCTGTGTTGAAAATTTGATGAAAAAATTCCTAAAATGACTGTTTCTGTTGCGCGTTGCGCAGTTCCACATGCGCTCAAAAGTTTGCAATTTTCTATATTTTCACTCCAGATTTTCCACATTGCCATTTTATTACACTTCCTTATGAACAGTACAGCTGCCATTTTTCACATGTCACCCAAAATGTGTTTCCACATATGTAGCGCACAATGGTGCAGTCGGTGTGTGAAAGCAATGTTTGGGACAGATTAAGAAAATCACAATTACACTGTTCATGAGCAGAGGTCTTAAAATGGCTATGTTGAAAATTTGGTGACAAAAGTCCATAAAATGACTGTGTTTGAGTGAGCATTGCGCAGTTTCCACGCACCATCGTAAGTTCATGACTTTGTAAAATTTTCAGTCCAGATTTTCACCAGTGGCATTTTTTCCACACTTCCTTATGAACAGTACAGCTGTCATTTTTCACAACATGGCAGAAATGTGTTTTCACACTTTTAGCACAGAGATGTATGGTCGCTGTGGGAAATCATTGCTCGGGACAGATAAAGAAAATCACAGTGACACTGTTCATGATCGGAGGTCCCAAAATGCCTGTGTTGACAATCTGCTGTAAAAAATCCCCAAACTAATTACATTATGGGTGTGCATTGCACAGTTTCTATGCACGCTCCTGACTTCACTAGTTTTTTTTTTATATTTTTACTGCAGATTTGCAACATTGCCATTTTTTACACCTCCCCATGAACAGTACAGCTGTCATTTTTCACATCCTGTTCGGAATGTGTTTTTGCACCTGTGGTGCTAAATGCCGTAGTCACTGTGCATAAGCAGCTTTCGGCTAACAAACTGATATTGCCACTGTTCATGAGGTGGGGGTCACAAAAAAAACATGTTCAAAATTTGGAGTGAAAATACCAACGAATGCCTGAGGTGTTAGGGTTTACAACCTTAACACCCCACCCTGTAGAGAATGACAGGCATCAGGGGTGTGACTTGGGATTCTTGCCTGTAATACTCATACCATTCCACACCTTGCAGCCAGTGAGAGGCATCGTGGTATGCCTTGGACTCTTCGGCGACAAAGTTCACCCCATTCTCTATACCGCCCCCATCTCACTGTATTTCCTGATGGAATGGGGTGCGCATAAGGGCCAAAGACCCCAAGGCACATCATGACACTTGTCAGTGTCTGCAGGGTAGAGTGTGGTGAAATGGCGTGGCCATTATGCCTGACGACCCAAAGGCACACCCCAATGCCTGTCACTCTCTTCAGGGTGGTGGTGGGGTTGGCTTCAGTTCAATACTTCACTGCCATTTCTGTTGTGCAGCTCTGTAACTTCTACACTACCAATGCCAATGCCAGCAAGCAAACATTCGACATTGACAAATGCTTGTTAGTTAGAGATTGGGGTAAACTTACTGTGAGTGAGTGCAGTAGGATAACACAAACTGCATGTTCATTCTACAACATAAATAGGTTTTCAATTAGCTGGACTGTCTTTGGAACCCTATTGATAAACATTTAGCTGTATGTTGCCATGGAGGGTTCTGATGGAAACGTATTTCATGTGGTTAGGAATTTCTATTGTGTTTCTGTCTTCATTTTATACTTTTGTTGGCACTTGCATGTGTTCCCTGGTTTGACCACACAGAGGATTTCCTGGCTCAGTTGCATCAGTGTCAGACCCGGTTTGCAGACTGCAGTGTGCTCCTACCGAGGTGGATGGTTGTGTCAACTGGCACTGATTTTTGGAAGCAAGAGGAGAATACTGGATGCCAGCTTGTGAGTGCAGGAAAACATTGTGGGTACTGGATGATGATTGTTCCTCAGGGTACCTCAGTGTGCATGTGGGGGTGTCCAGTAAAGTCCAGAAAGCAGTCAGGATCCAATACTTCGAAATTTATTAGAAGCAGAAAAAAATAAAATGAACTTAAAGCAGAACTTGAACATAACTTTCAAAGAATAAGGCACAGGAAATCATGTCTTTAACAAAACAAGCATTTGTCAAAGCTGAACGTTCACTTGCAGGTATTTGCAGTGGTGTTTGGCATGTATGATGCTTTACCCTAATGTCCTGTGCGATTGCTGGTATTTGCACAATAAATTTTCAGCATGACCTTTTTGTTAACCCCATTGTGTGCTACATAGGCGGAAACACGTTTTGGGCAGGATGTGAAAAATGACAGCTGTACTGCTCATAAGGAAGTGTGGTAAAATGGCATTGGTGAAAATCTAGAGTGGAAATATTGAAAATTCGCAAACCTACGAGCGTGCGTGGGAACTGTGCAGTGTACGCTCGTAAAACAGTCATTGTTAGGAATTTTTCCACCAAATTGTCAACATTGGCATTTTAAAACCTCTGCTAATGAACAGTGTCACTGTGATTGTCTTACTGTGTGCCATACATTGATTTTGCAAACCGACTGCGCCATTGTGCACTACATGGGCGGAAACACGTTTTGGGCAGGATGTGAAAAATGACAGCTGTACTGCTCATAAGGAGGTGTGGTAAAATGGCAATGTTGAAAGTCTGGAGTGAAAATATTGAAAATTACGAAACTTACGAGCATGCGTGAACTGCACAACACTGCAGCTTCATAAAACAGTTATTTTAGGAATTTGTTCACCAAATTTTCAACATAGCCATTTTAAGATCTCTGCTCATGAACAGTGACACTGTGATTTTCTTAATGTGTCCCATACACTGAGTTCACACAGCAACTGTGCCATTGTGCGCTACATGGGCGGAAACACGTTTTGGGCAAGATGTGAAAAATGACAGCTGCACTGCTCATAAGGAAGTGTAATAAAATGGCAATGTTGAAAATCTGGAGTGAAAATATTGAAAATTTGCAAACTTACGAGCGTGCGTAGGAACTGTGCAATGAACACTCATAAAACAGTCATTTTTAGGAATTTTGGCACCAAATTTTCAACACAGCCATCTTAAGACCTGTGCTCATGAACAGTGTCACTGTGATTTTCTTAATGTGTCCCATACATTGAGTTTGCACACGGACTGTGCCATTGTGCGCTACATGGGCAGAAACACGTTTTGGGCAGGATGCGAAAAATGACGGCTATACTGCTCATGAGGAGGTGTGGTAAAATGGCAATGTTGAAAATCTGGTGTGAAAATATTGAAAATTCGAAAACTTACGAGCGTGCGTAGGAACTGCAGCAGCACACTCATAAAACAGTCATTTTAGAATTTTTCACCAAATTTCAACATAGCCATTTTAAAACCTCTGCTAATGAACAGTGTCACTGTGATTTTCTTACTGTGTCCCATACATTGATTTTGCAACGACTGCGCCATTGTACTTTCACATGGCGGAAACATGTTTTGGGCAGGATGTGAAAAATGACAGCTGTACTGCTCTTAAGGAGGTGTGGTAAAATGGCAATGTTGAAAATCTGGAGTGAAAATATTGGAAGTTATAAACTCTGACGTGCGTGGAGGAACTGCAGCAACGCACGGCCGGAAAACAGTTATTTGTAGGAATTTTTTCAACAAATTTTCAACATAGCCATTCTAAGATCTCTGCTCATGAACAGTGACACTGTGATTTTCTTAATGTGTCCCATACACTGAGTTCACAAACCGACTGTGCCATTGTGCGCTACATGGGCTGAAACACGTTTTGTTCAAGATGTGAAAAGTGACAGCTGCACTGCTCATAAGGAGGTGTGGTAAAATGGCAATGTTGAAAATGTGGAGTGAAAATATTGAAAATTCGCAAACTTAAGAGCATGCGTAGGAGCTGCGCAATGAACACTCGTAAAACAGTCATTTTTAGGAATTTGTTCACCAAATTTTCAACATAGCCATTTTAAGATCTCTGCTCATGAACAGTGTCACTGTGATTTTCTTAATGTGTCCCATACATTGAGTTCGCACACCGACTGTGCCATTGTGCTTTACATGGGCGGAAACACGTTTTGGGTGAGAGGTGAAAAATGACAGCTGTACTACTCATAAGAAGGTGTGGTAAAATGTCAGTGTTGAAAATCTGGAGTAGAAATATTGAAAATTCACAAACCTACGAGCATGCGTAGGAACTGCACAACACACACTCGTGAAACAGTCATTTCTAGGAATTTTTTCACCAAATTTTCAACATAGCCATTTTAAGACCTCTGCTAATGAACAGTGTCACTTTGATTTTCTTAATGCGTCCTATACATTGATTTCGCACACCGACTGCGCCATTGTGCGCTACATGGGCGGAAACACGTTTTGGGCAGGATGTGAAAAATGACAGCTGTACTGCTCATAAGAAGGTGTGGTAAAATGGCAATGTTGAAAATCTGGAGTGAAAATATTGAAAATTCGCAAACTTATGAGCCTGCGTAGGAACTGCGCAACGCACGCTCGTAAAACAGTCATTTTTTGGAATTTTTGCACCAAATTTTCAACATGGGGTTTTTGGGACCCCTTCTCATGAATGATGTCACTGTCATGGCGTTATTCAGGCCAAGGTGATTTCACACAGTGACTGCGAAATCACCCTTCGGGCCCGAATAATGCCATGACAGTGACATCATTCATGAGAAGGGGTCCCAAAAACCCCATGTTGAAAATTTGGTGCCAAAATTCCAAAAAATGACTGAGATATGCAATGAAGTTGAAACCCCCCTATCTAGCCCATTATACAGCATATCGGCATTTCCTCAGTTCGCGGTTGGCCTTGAAGAGTGCAGACGTGTTCCTGGTACACCAAAGAGTGTCGTGCCGAGCTCCGGAGGTAAGTATGGGGTGGGGGGTGGGGAGGCTCGGTGCGCAGTGGGTGGATGAGGGCTGTGTGAGGGGGGACTGGGAGACTACGTGGGACCGTTTTTTCTTTACAGGTTTTTTAAAAAAAAGGACTACGTGGGACACTTGCCACACTGGGGTGGGCTCCCAGCATGGCAGAAGATGGCTGGGGGGGCCGAGGAGCCGACGGGGGATTGAGCACCCCGTCGGCAAAACAAATGGGAGGTTTGCCATGCTGGGGTGGGCTCCCAGCGTGGCAGAAGGATGGCTTGGGAGGGGCCGTGGAGCCGGCCGGGATTGGGCACCCTGTCAGCAAACAACATTTGCCACACTGGGTGGGCTCCCAGCATGGCACCAAAGCTTTAGGGGAGGAGTTTGTGGCACGGGGGGAGCCGGCAGACGGAGGGGTGGCGTGATGCTGGTAGCCAGCGACAGCGGTGTGGTTTTCTTGAAGCGAAGACCACCACTGGAAGTCATACAGAGCTCCACACCCATTGGTGCAGGACCACCACACCTGCTCAACAGAGCACTGGATTGAATGGGAGAGGCACACCTCCAAAGTGTGCTTCTCTCCCAAAACGTTCCTTGAGCATGCGCGCAAGCGAATGTAAAAATATTCCTGCCATGAAGGCACCTAGAACCTGGCTAGGCATCTGGTAGGATTGCCTTCCTACCACACACTGACTAAACACTTCACATTCATTCTCTTTTATACAAGTGGAGGAGCACGTGACCTAGTTAACTCCTCCCAGACTGTTTCAGGTCTTAAAATAAACAAAGATTCCCTTTAAAACTTAATTTGAAACATAACATAGCTATGCACACTTTATTTTACTTGTTTCCAATGTTTCAAAAGCAATAATATCATGCTTTAAAAAGTTTTCCCTTTTCTCAATCCACTTCTAAACTCCTCCCTCAAACTTGCATTATAAAAGGGAGTAAACAAGGGCTGCCCAGCCCTATAAGGAGATAGACTGAGGGAAGACTGGAAGCACTTTACAAGTAAGTTTTATTTCCATGCCTTCCTTGTACCATATTAAGAGTCTTTGTTTCAGTCCTTTTGAGTTATATATTCACCTATCTCCTTTAAAAGCGGCATTTATTTATCTATCCCCTTTAAAGTACTTATTTAGCATTTTGACTTAAGGAACAAACAATAACTACTTTAAAATGATTCTCAGTTAGCATTTTAGGCATAACTTAACTCTGAGCTTCTTTTACTAGAAAACTAAGCAAAGCACATGTAAAGGAAAGTAAAGGCTGTTAATCTGCTCATAGATTCATAAAACAATGAAAACGCTATAACGAACTCTTTTTGGCATCTTGCACATTCACACATCGCGACGATTGCACATTCAAGATTGCCGCACTACGCCGAATCGCGGCGACATTCTCAGAGGTAATTTAAGGAAGTATTTTTCACAGATAGGATTGTGGATGCATGAACGGACTTCGGAGGAGGTTGTGGAGTCAAAAACAGTGGTGGAATTCAAGCATGCATGGGACAGTCATAAAGGCAATTCTAGGGGGTTGGGGTAGGAAGAAGTAGGCTGCTGGTTAACTAGGATCTGCAGCTTATCCAATAGGTAGGGAAATGGGCAGACTGGGTGGGCCAAGCGGTCCTTATCTGCCGTCAAAATCTATGTTTCTATGTTTCTCTATGGCTTGTACTGCAAGCCCAGAACGTCCTTGAACACTGGGGCTTAAATATTAAAGAAAACGAGTTGAGGCCGATGGCTCATTTATAAGGTAGAAAAAGAAATGGGCAGACTGAATGGGCCTTGCGGTCCTTATCTGCCATCAACCTCTATGTTTCTATGTTCTGCCGCTCCATGTTGCTGCTGCCAATTGCTTTCTGCATTGGAGGATACAGGATTTTGAATGTCTCTGCACTGGACAGGTACTAGCTGGTTTTGTTTGCTGGTAAGTATTTCTGACCAAAGTCAGCAATTTTCTAATGTGAGGATCCAGTAACTTCGGAGGGATGACCCAACTGGTGCCCTGTAACTGCTATGATCTCACGGGATTCTAAGCCTGCCACAGACAGAAGGGTCATGTTGATGCTTCACAGGGAGTGATTTGTATATTGTTTTCCAAGTCCTGCTACTGTACAAATCTGGGGAAGCATTAAAGCCAAATAATTGTTGCCCATTGGTGATTTAGTGTACCAAATGCTTTCAATAGGTAGGTCAGACTTGGCAAAACATCAGGGGTGGAAATGGAAGGCTGGAGGATTGGGGGATATTAGACAAATACAGTTCTAGTGAGACGATCGGGCAGAGTGGATCACCAGGTATTTTGCCCATGTAGCCACGGTGATGAGTACGGTGTGTGTTGTGAGGGTCTCCATGATTTTTTGTGGCTTCATTAAATGATATGGTGGCATATTTTAAGTTATTTTAATTTCTGTGCACTGTGAAAGAGGAAGTAGTAAGAGAATGGAGCCCCTCATGGCCATGTCAAGTGAAAAAAAGTTGTATATCAAACCACAGCTTTCTTATCAAACCGGCTAGGGTTAAAGGGCTGAGTGCTGCACTGTTACAGAGCTTCTCTAATTCATTTGGTGGTATGCAGGGATGATGGCTGGCTTTATCTTTACCTTGCTTTCTTAGACTTTTGAATATCCCCATAAACATATTGTTAGAGTTTGTAAAATCTGTAACTTTCATTATGTTGAAACTTCTGCTGAGGGGAGGGTTATTCAAGTGACGGTTTATTCCAGCATGTAATGATACATAACTGGAGATACTGTATGTTTCTCCGTAGCTGTTTTTTACTGTCCTATATAGCTCTCTAAGGATGACATATAGCTCAGATTTTGTTATGGTTTGATTGTCGATGGCTTTGTTTTTCTCCCTCAGCCAATCATTCAGTTGGTTCTGTGCCCAGTTCGTCTGTATCATGGTGTTGAGTTAATTTCTGTTCATTTCCTGTTCATTCAGAGCACTTTCTGAAGTACTGCTATAACCCCCCCCCCCACTGGCCCCTCTTCTTTAAGTAGCAGGGCTCCTCCTCTCACCACAGACATCTAGGGGCAAACGAGAGGGGTGGGGGTTCACATAAGTGAATACAGATTTGGAAAACAGAGAAATTGGCACCATTAGGCTAGGTGACCTGACTGTTACAGTAGAACTGTCAAACCCAAGTGTGGCTACATGGCACACACTTGGGGGGACCAATAACCATGACCAGCAACCCAGGTCCCTGAGAGAAAATGTTTGCTCACAATTATGCTAGAGTTGCAATTCTGGACAGGGGCATCTAAGTAAATCCAGACACAAGGAACTAAATCAAATCCAAGTTCATCCGTGAGAGATAAATACAAAATTGCTTTGACTACAATAAAAAAATAAATTAAATCTGCTAAATTAAAATTAGAGCTTAATTTGGCACATTCAAAGACTAACCAGAAACCCTTATTCTCCTATATTAATGGAAATAGATTTAATAACAGAAATATAGGACCTCTCTGTAACAACGGGATTACTATAACCTCAAATAAAGATATGGCAGATTATTTCAATGGGTATTTCTGTTCAGTTTTTGATCAGTCAAGAAATCTTATAATTAACACTAACAGTAATGATTCTTGTATTCCGTTATTTCAGTTAATGGAAATAAAAAAACTCATTATCTAAGATTAAAAGATCTACTAGTTCAGGACCTGACAATATTAACGACATATTTCTTCTTGAAACATTAGATTCAATTATTATCCCTCTTCAAATACTATTCAATAAATCATTTTACCAACATATTACTAAGCTATTGGATAGTAATGTATCTACTGATGTATTACTGTTAGATTTTAGTAAGGCTTTTGACTGTATATCACATTCCTTACTAATAAACAAACTACATAATTTCAAAATTCCATTTCAACTAGTAAATAGGATATCACAATGGTTGTTCAATTGCACTCAATTGGTTAGAATAAATGGAGTTCAATCTGCTCCTGGAGTTGTCACGAGTGGGGTCCCACAAGGATCCTTATTGGGGCTGGCTCTGTTTAACTTTTTTATTCATGATATGGTTATAAACTCTAACAACTATTTATCAAAATTTGCTGGTGATACAAAACTTGGCGGAAAAGTTGACACCCCAGAAAAATTTAAATTGCTCGAACAGGATTTGTATACCATAGAACAATGGGCTAATAAAAACTTAATGTTATTTAACATCAACAAATGTAAGATTTTACATTTTAGTAGGAATAATTCATTTTATAATTACTATCTAAATAGGCAGCAATTGGAATCATCAAGCTGTGAAAGAGATCTTGGCGTCCTAGGTAACAACAAACTGTCATCAGGTGTTCATTGCAGTAAAGTGGTTAGATCAGCCAATATTGTAATGAGACAAATCAAAAAAACATTTATTAGTAAATCAGAATACAATTTAATACCATTGTATAGAGCTTACGTTAGACCCCACTTGGACTATGGTTCTCCCTTTTGGAGTCCTTATCTGAAAAATGACATAAATTGTCTTGAACAAGTACAAAGAAGATTAACTAAATCCATTCCTAGACTGAAAAATAAATGTTATGAGACTAGGCTACGACAGACAAGTCTTTATCCACTAATGCAGAGAAGACAAAGGGGAGATTTACTTCTAATGTATAGGTTAGTTCATAATTCCAAGTTGTTTAACATATGTGGACTAGCATATGCTGATAAAAGAATTGTGGGAAGATTACATACTAAGCAATTAAAAGTGGAGTGGGCCAACAATAAAAATATGATAATTTTTTTCAATATAATGGCAGCAAAATCTTGGAATTCTTTACCATCAACTATTGTAGAGGCAGTAAATTTTGATTCCTTCAGAACTAGGCTTGATCTCTGGTTGCTAGCCCAGAAATCTGTTTAATATTCCACTGTTGTGGGAGAACAATCTAGATGGGCCCTGTGCTTTCTTTTGTCCTAATTTTATCCAGTAAATCCAGTAAAGGAAGCAATAACAATACTGTCCAAACCAGGTTGGGATTCTACAGTGTGGCTTTTATTCATGTAACAAAGTAGGAATAATCACAAAGTGAAGATGGACCCCCACAGGGCTACACATACTGGTATTACATACTAACATACTAAAATGCCAGCAGAATAGGCCTAATGGTCTTTCGTGTCTGCTCGTTTGGTCAGCCCCCACCCTGGGTGCTGACCTTGCTGTCCCCCTCGCCTTCTCTGGCTTCTCCCTTCCCAGTTCCGGATATTCTTGCTGCATTGGATTTTGCTTCCTGAACCCTTCCCTTGCACTATTCCACCCCTCTTGAAACCCTCCACTGTCTCTGCCTCCACCAGCCCCTAGGTGGTACATTCCATGGCTCACCACCCTCTCAGTGAGTAGCACCTCCTCCTTTCTCCCCTGAATCTTCCCCTCCAGCTTCCACCCATGCCTCTAGTTGCCCTCTCCTCCTTCCTTTTGAAGCACCCTGACTGCTCCTCCCTATTTACCCTCTTCATGTACCTGAAGACTCTATCATGTCCCCGTCCCTTCTCTCTTCAATGTGTACATATTTAGCTCTTCGAGCCTCTCCTGATAGGTCCTGTCCCCCAGCCCCAAATCATTTGGTTGCGATCCTCTGGACCCTCTCCAGGAGGTTAATGTCCCTCTTTAAGTGTGGCCTCCAAAACTGCATGCAGTACTCCAGGTGCGGCCTCACCAAACAGTTATACAGAGGGAGTATCACTTCCCTCCTTCTGGAGGTGATCCCCCTAGTGATGCATCCCAGCATCCTGTTGGCCTTGGCTGCTGCCCTCCTACAAGTCTCAGAGTTGTTCATCTTGACATCCACCACCACCCCCAGGTCCCTCTCAGCCATTGAGACTTGTAGTATTCCCCCCCCCAGGGTGTACACTTGGTCTGGATTTCTGGCCCCCAGGTGGAGTACCTTGCATTTCCCTGCATTGAACCTCAGCTTCCACTTTCTAGACCATCTTTCCAGAGCCTCCAGGTCCCCCTGCAGGGCCACCCTCCCCTCCTCCCCATCCACCACCACCCCCAGTTTCGAGTCATCTGCAAAGAGACTCATCTCACTCCTGATTCCTGTCCTTATGTCAGATCGTAGGCATTGAACAGAAGGGGCCCAGGACTGATCCTGTGGGACCCCACTAATGACTCTCCTTGGGATGAGACTATCCCACCAACTCGACCCTCTGGGTCCGGTCCTGGAGCCAATTGCTATCCATCTGATCATCTGGTTTCCCACCCCATTTCTCCTAGCTTATCCAACAGGCCCACGTGAGGAACAGAGTCAAATGCCTTGCTGAAGTCTAGAAAGAGGACATCCACTGGTCTACCCAGGTCCAAGGCACTTGTCACCCAGTCATAGAACTCCACCAGGTTTGTCTGACACGATTTTCCTGGGATGAATCCATGCTGTCTATCGTCCAGGCACCCTGACTTATCCAGGTCCTCCCCTAGCCTCTCCTTGACAATGCCCTCCATCACCTTTCCCACCACCGATGTCAGGCTGACAGGCCTGTAGTTCCCTGCCAGTCCTTTGATCCCCTTGTGGATAGGCACTACATGCGCCACCTTCCAGTCTTGGGGCACCCACCCTGTCCTCAGAGATGGTGAAAAGCTCTGCCAGGGGTTTCGCCAGGACATCCTGCAAGTTCCTTCAGCACTCTAGGATGTAATTTATCTGGCCCAGTGCTTTCTCCATCTTAAGGGAGCTGAGGGCTTCCCTCCTCTCTCTGCTGTGATTTCCACTTCTGGTACCTCTTCTCCCTGCTTAGCCCTCCCCCAACTGCCAGTGATGCCCCACTCTCCCAGACCTGCCGATCGGTAAGGGTCCCCCTCTCATTATCTCTGTCTCCTCCCATGATGATGCAGCATCCCATTTTCCCTGGGAAAACTGAGCTGAAGTACTCATTTAGTACCTCAGCCTGCTCCCCTGGGTCTTGTGCCCATCTCTTCCCTGATTTAATCCTGCTAATCTGCCCCTTCACCCTTCGTCTTTCCCCAATGTATCTAAAGAACCCCTTTTCCCTCTCCTAATTTCCCTGGCCAGGTTCTGCTCCTTCCTTGTCTTAGCCGCCCTCACCACTCTAGTGGCCCTTCTAGCCATCAGCTCGTACTCCCCTCAATCCCTTTCACTCCTTGAGCACTTGAATTTCTTATAGGCTGCTTTCTTTCCCCGCACCACCTCCTGGACCTCCCTGGTCCACCAACAGAGTTTTGGAGCCCTCGCATTTCGTCTTACTCTTGCACAGGTGCTGGTAGCATTCTGCACCCTCTCCTGATGATTTCCACCTACTATCTAGCGTCCATGTCTGACCCAATCCCATCCAAATGCTCTTAAGGGTCCTTCCCATTTCCTTAAAATCCGCCCCGGTTGGTTACTTCCATCTTTGTGCAGCCTTCTACCCTCCTAGTTCAGGCAGAACCAGACCGTGGCATGGTCACTCCCCGCCAATGGGTCCCTTACCTCCAGGCCCTCAATCTGGTCACTGTCTGCAGGACCACATCCAGTACCCGTGCCTCCTGGTCGGTTCCTCACCCGCTGAGTTAGGAGCGCGTCTTGAAAGACATCCAACAGCCTCTGTTCCCTGGTCACAGAGGATGTCAGTCTCCCAGTCTGTTCCTGGCATGTTTAAGTCCCCTAACACCACCACCTTTCCTCTGCCCAGTCTGCAGTGTCTCTAACATCTGCCACCAGACTGTCCTCCAGCTCCTCCGCCCAGAGCAGGGGTCTATACACCTCCTATTTTTACTCTCTTGCCCCCCTTGTTATCAAGGTGACCCAAATTGCCTCCACGGTTCCCTCCCCACCTCCTCTACTCCCCTATGCCAATGCAGTTTTGACTATCATAGCTACCCCTCCTCCTTCCCTCCCCTGTCCTTCCTGAACATAGTGTAACCCTCCAGGTTCAGGTCCCAGTCATGTCTTGCAGTGGCCCCAAGTCTCAGTGACCGCTGCCACATCCACTGCTCCCTCAGTTAACATCGCCTGGAGCTCAGGCATTTTATTGCCAAGCTCCTGGCATTTAGAGACTACCTTCCACCCTTTCCTATAGTTCCATTTCCCTGCTCGTGTTCCCATGGGATTCTGTTTCTCCTGGTCTGCACTTTGCCAGTTGGCCTTTTCCTGCAATCCTCCTGGTCCCCAGGGTGGAGACAAGTCCCTCTCTTTATCGGCACCCCTTGACAGCCTTTTCTCCCATCCCACCCCCCTTCAAGTTTAAACCCCACTTTTCACCAATGAACTCTCTATTTTCAACTTAAGGATTCCCTCCTCCAAATTGAGATGTAGTCTATCTCTAGCATACAGCTCCTTATCCTCCAGGTCTCCCCAATCCCCATCACCCATACCCTCTGGCCTCACACCACTCCTGAGCCACTGGTTTATCTCCCTAATTTTCCTTTTGTGTTCCCCACTAGCCCTTGGCACTGGCAGGATTTCTGAGAAGAAACTGTGCATCCTATGTCATGACAGACCCTGGCGAGCTCCCTGAATCTTGCCTGTATCTCTAGCTCTTTTCCCTCAATGTCATTTGTACCCAGGTGGACCAGTGTGCCAGGGAACCCCACAGTCCTTGCCAGCTGATATGCCTCGTTGGCAGCCCTGTGCACCATTGGTCAGGGAAGCATCTTGTTCTAACTGGCCAGGCTTCTCCTCCCTATCCCATTTGATACCCCTCATCATAGAATCCCCAGCAGGAGTACTCTGACCCTCCTTTTCCTCCATTCCCCCTTCCATGTCCTCATCCTTTCTGCCGCCCTCCACCCAGCTGGCTCCTTGTTACTCCCCTATCTGGGTGCCACATGCCACCCTCCTACTTACCATGGCCACTCCCTCCCCTCCAACTTATGCCTCTCCTCCTCCTCCTGAGTATCCTTCTGTACCTTGCTAATTCCCCCCTCACTGCTCTCAACTGGTCCTTCTCCCCATCTGCTAAACTAGCCTGACTCATCCTCCTTCCTTCCTGTCTCCATTTAGTTCCTCCTTGCTCGTCGTGCTCCCGTGGCCTAAACCCTCAGCTCCCTTTACTGAATCCTCCTTGTACTTCTGGTCCTTCTCCTTTACCTTTCCTCCCAACTGGTCCTTCTCCTTGCGCTTTCCTCCCTCTTCCCCCTGCTCCTCCTGCTCTGATTCACTGCTCCCCCCATTCTCCTGCATTCCAGGTCCCCCCCTGTTCTTCCTGCTATCTGGCCCCTGCCTCCTGCCTCCCACTCCCACACCCTTTCCGTCTTTAACCACCTCTGTCATGGCTACATCACCCCCTCATCCTTGAGCAGAAGAAGAATTAGGCGGTTACTGAGTATAGGTCTGATCCACCTCCCGCCTTGCTTCCTTCTGTCCAGCCTGGCCATCTGCCTACTTCCCTGAGAATGTTGTCCCTCCGTCCCCCTTTGTGAGGGTCCCCAGTTACCTGCCTGCTTCCTTGGTAGTGTCCTTTTGGACCCCCTCTGCCAGGGTCCCTATGTGACCCCTGAGTATTCTCCTGCACTCCTTTCTCTATACCCCCACCCCCAGTGCTTGGTGCAACCCTGTGGGAGATTTCAAGCCCCCTTCCCCAACCATACCACCCCCCTTCCCCCAGCTTTCTCCTCATCCCCGCAACCTCCTCCCTAAGCTGTGCTAGCTGGTAGCATACTGGGCAACCACCAAACTTCCAAGCCCAGTCCAGTATCATGGCTGCTCCACACCCTGTGCACCCACCACCCTCCCAAAGATGCGGCCCTAATGATGTGTGGTTCCATCCCCTTCCAAATAGGTTTCCTTGGGTGAGCCACCAGGTTCCCCCTAGTCCAAGATACCCCTACTCGCTAATCAGGTCACCCACTAATCTTACAGACAGTCCCACTGTACACCAGTAACTCTGTTACTAGGTGCAGTACAACACATTAAACTTATAAGGAAAATGAACAACTCCTAAGCTCCTCTCTCCCAGCCTTTAAATCCAACCCCAGTGGCTAGAACTACATGAGCTGCACCAGCAGCCTTTTCTCCAATTGCAGGGCAGGTGTTCCCTATAAATTTGCAGACTTCTGGGGAGGGAGGGGTGGGGGAGGGCAGGTCTTGGGCAGACATCTGACTTGAGAGAGAGTGTATCAGCCCTGTGTCTCCCCTCCAAGCCCTGCAGCTAAAGAACCAGGCCCAAGCAAATCCCACCAAATAGGTTTGAAATCAGAAGAAATAGGCCTCTACCAGCGCAGCCTGTTACACAGTGAAACATCCACATAAAGAGCCCCACTTACAGCCACCAAATCAGTTTACAAACATCCAGCATCCCCAAAAAACAATACCCTGCTAGCCCCTTAGAAGTAAGAAAGAAAAGAACTAACCTACCAAGTAAAATCCACAAGAACCCTGTGAAAACAACAGCAGCAGCTCCTGTCCTGGAACACAACTGATCCTGTCCCCCTTCCAGTTCTTTCTGTATTGCAGATTCTCTGGGGTAAAGAAATTCCTGACATTCCCATTTAGCTGAAGAAACACAAAACAGTAAACACCCTGGTTCTGAAATGGAGATTGGCATACATGGCCAGAACTGGTACATTTCCCATTAACTAGGCACACACAGCCAGTACTAGGACACTTTCCCATATTTCATGAGGAATGAATGTGGTACACAGGACCACAAAGGAGCACATCCAGGCTCAGGAACTTTCAGAACCCACCATACTGGGGTAAACTGAGAGAAAACAACCGACATCCAGGCATAATTACTTCCATTAGGCATTGGCCAGATGCACTAAATGAAAAAGTACTGGTGCCCAAACTGAACCTGGAGAGATAAACAGGTTTACTCCAGATGAGGGGTTCCCCACCTTTCGCTTCCAAGTTTATACTCAACCATTCATCTGGTTAAAAACACCACACAACTGTTGCAAACTGTAGATGCTGTCTTGAAATGTATTTCACACTTAAGATACTACACACACACACACACACACACACACACACACACACACACACACCTCTGAGGTGTCAGAAGTTAAAAGTTCTGTACTTGGATGGTCACTGGACTCCAATGTAGGCAGGCACTTTTAAAACACAGAAAGTCTAGGTGACTGAGTCTCTTTGTCAGATAAATTCACCCCTAGGTATTGCAGGTGCCCCTTTTGGGTTCACTCGGAAGAAAAGTACTCACAACAAATGAAGATGTCCAAGGCAGCTTCACCAGACAGAATGGACTGAGGCAATTGCCCCTGAACCCTGAAGATCACCCCCATTCCTCTGGGGATGCAGCAAAGGAAACCCACTAAGTAAGGTCTCCACCATATCAGACACTTCTATGTTCTTCTTCTAGGGTGAGAACAAACTGCCTAAAACTAAAGAGGTAGCTTTCTGCCAGTGCTAAATGAGGAGCTGCACAGCAAGTTGCAGCCTCCTCCAGGAAGACTCACTCTACAGACTACTGAATATTCTACTCTAGCTGACAACTGCTTGCCAGAGTGTGGCTTATGCCGCTGTGAGGGTTCTAAGATTACATTATCACTCCTGCTCAGCTGAAGGTGAAACGGAGTGTGACAATGTGAAACCCATTTACCTGGCATTTCACAAGCTGCCTTCCCTACCTACCACTGATTCTAACTGGGATTCTAGTAACCCCTGGGAACAAGGGGGTTACACCCACCCTTAGCCAGGAAAATGACTATCCCCAGTCATTACCCACCAGGCCATCCTGCCCTATGTGCTACCTATAGAGAGGGGTGATCAGGCCCTCTCCTACCACATGCCAGGCACAGGCAGGCAACACTAACAGCCCAGAGGCCATTGGCTAATGCATCAACCCCTACACTATGATCTTACTATGGAAAACCAGTGGCTCTGGAATAACTGTCCAGAGCATAGCCTGATAGACCAGAGCTGTGAGCCCTACTGCAGAACAGGACCACAACCTGTCAATCCCTAGCCCTCTAGGGAAAACCTATCTAACCAAAACCTTACCCAAAGGGAGGACCTTCTCCCAGCCCAGGACATCAGCAAACCAAAAACACAGTGCTAACACTATACCTAAGCATTACACTCCTACTATCCCCCACACACTAACACCTGTGGAAGGAAAACTGTTGATACTTGTTAACCATACAATTCTACAAAA
Organism: Neoceratodus forsteri; assembly: GCA_016271365.2. Lineage (NCBI taxonomy): Eukaryota > Metazoa > Chordata > Ceratodontiformes > Ceratodontidae > Neoceratodus > Neoceratodus forsteri. Next base: position 20,647,365 of record JADMNL010000035.1, on the reverse strand, counting down.
CAGTCTACAAAAGCAGTGGAACTCAGATGAGTTCCCACATCCTCTTCTGGTCTTTTCTTCTTTCTTCTTTAACAGGAACCACTTGAAAGAGAAAAAGAGACAAAACACACCCAGATCTGCAAAACACACAGTATAACAACAATAGCCCCCTCCATCAAATGCTGGAGAATCCCAAAAAATATTTTTTAGAGAAGTAGAAAACAGTAGAAAATGTCTAACTTTATGTACAATACACCTTTTGGTGGGATGTAATGCTCTAAATGTCCAAACTAGTGATAAACAGTTATGCCTGAAGTCAAAGTCCATTAAAGAGCCTCTCCTGGGCCTGAGCCCACTGAAGCACAGTTCTTGAAGTACTGTAATCCCAAAGGGAAGAGTCTTTGTGGACAGTTCAACAGTCTATAGTCTGCCAGGTGTAGGATGTGTATTGCAATGTCAATAAAGTAAGAAAAGTCTGGACTTACCAGTCCCTTGAAGAATGAAAAAATTGACCTCACCTACTTCTCCAGTCGAGGACTCTCCCTGGCAGCATTTTTCAGATACAGCTGGGTGGAAATTTTTCATAAAACAGAATGGTGAACTGGAAACTGCTGGGCTGATGTCATCTAGGAGATGGAACCTTGGAACAGGAAAGGAATGGCTGCGATGACGTCATCCAAAATCCCAGGCGGTGAATCAGGAAAACAGCTGGGCTGATGTCATGCTGGCATCTGGAAGGCCAGGCGATGAAAATGGAAAGGCACACTTTAGAGACTGATGAATCTGGATGCACCTTGGATCCTGGAACACCAGACTGGCGGAACAACATGGGTACGGCAATGGCTGGATGGCAGACACTTGCTACCACTTCTCTGCTTCCCTCTGGGTAGGCACGGGCATATTCTCAGGACAATGGTACACTTGAGGGTAGTACCAATTTGGATCTGATGGAAGAATTGTGACCCCATCTGGGCGTACATAATTCACATAATGGAAAGTCTCTTTTCCTTTAGGATCCACATATCATACAGTGTCTATGAACAATGTCCTGCCCCACTTCCAAAACTGCAGTTTGTCTCTTATCACTTTATTTCTGATGTGGGAAATTGTACTTGGATCAATATCTTGACTGGCTTCTTCCTCTAGCCAGGCTCTCCTGTTTTTCTTAATCTCCTCCCAGACTCTCCAAGGAAAGGTAGGAAAGGTCCACCCATAGACGTCATTGGCCTTCCTATGAACCACTCTTTCCTCCTTACTGCTCTTCATCAGTTTGCAACCCTCAGCCTGGCTTGGGGGTGGCCAGTCCTGGTTCTACCAGTGTCACATACTCAAAGAAATGTAGAATTTGTCCCTGACCCCTTCTGAGGGCAGGGCTGTGGAGTCACCAACTTCTTCTGGTTCCTCTGAGGCAAGAGCTTGAAGTCGCTGACTGGGACCCTCAACAGGAAGATACATTTCTTCCCCTTCCTCTTCCTCACTCAGAATTTTGGCCCAGGAGTGAGCAGTCATCCTCACTCCCAAGACAGTCCACTCTTCACTGGGCATGGAGGTAGACACCTCCCATTCTAGAGTCTCTCAAACCTCATCCTCTCCAATGAGGCTAGGGCTAGGACCCTCTCTCCATGGATCCACAGATCCTTCCTCCGCATTGTCCATCTGTGACACAGGCATGGAGACATCATGAGGAATCTGCTCTGACAATACATCTACACCCTCTTCCTTTGTGCCACACTCTGCTGGGCTTCCCCCAGCAGGTTCAACCTGGTTCTGTGTGCTGCTGCATGCAGGGTCTTCTACTTTCATCCAAGTGGGAGCCAAATTAATTTGGGATGTTCCAGTCAGACCTTGCATCTCTAAACACCCCGAACAGTGAGGAATCAAGAATATATCCCTCCCAGCCTTGAGGCACATTGTGCATATTCTCACAGGGTAGTTGGGTATCGCAACATGAAAAGGCAAATTTCCACCATAGAAACATTGCTCAATTTCTTTAAGTTTGCCAGCTCCTCCACTATCATAGCTCGGGCATGATCCAGGTAGCGGGATGATTCCAAAGCCATGACTGTAAATAACACACAAAAGTTCACTGTCACTACTGAATCCACTGTACTTGGAACAGTCTCTCAAAATGGTTCCCTGCTGCTGTGTTTACATTACTACCCCACCCTGTAATGGCAGCGGCAGCACTCCTGATGCATCACAAATCTGTATCTGACTCAAGCCACTGTACATCCGACTTACTGCTACTAATAAATGTTTTCAAAGTGTCACATTTGCACTGCTTTTACCTTCCTCAGCACATCTATATGATTTTTTTGGACTTTACAATTAGCTTTCAAACAGTTTTACTTGCTTAAATTCGCTAAAGCCACAGTATTTCTAGGAGTAGGATTGCCTGCTTGTTGCAGCTTCTCATACAACTCACAGTCTCTCTTTTGCTCAGAAAATTATACTCTTGCTGAATACATAATACATGTTCACAGTCTGTTGCTCAGAATCAGGGGCATCAACAGAGGTATAAAGTTGGGGGGGGCTAATGCCCCACTGTTAAAATCCCAACCATGCTAGTGGGTCTGGGGGCATGCTCCCCAGAACATTTTGAAAGTTTTACCTTCAAATGGTGACTTTTCCTGCATTTTAATGGTGAAAAATGTGTTTGAAGAGCTTGTTTAACATCACCTGTATTTCTTACACTTGGAAAGATTTTGTTACTACTGGACCACCAAGGACAATGGACAGAGATACATCATTTCCCTGCAGATCTGCTGGAAAAGTCAGTCACTATTATCCCAGAAGATGTGCTGGGAAGATTACAGGACCTTAGAGTAAAACAGACAGCAAGGCTGTAAACTATGCCAAGTACTGAGTGTGGTATAAGAAAAACACTTTTTTGCCAAACAGTAAATGAGACTGATTAGCTTAGCTGAAAGCCAGCTTGCCTGCCCTAGTTCACCCTGGCACAGATATTCAGACTGTGCCTGGCACTGATGCAAGCATGGGAACAGTGCATCTGGAATGCCCCAGGGCTAGGACCGGGTGATATTCAACAGTGTTGCACCATGGCACAGCACCGTTGAATATGGCACAGAATGCACATGGCGCAGTGACAATGCACTGGTGCAAGCCACTGATAGGGAGCACCAGGGATGCGCCAGGGCAAATGCAGTTGAGCTGGGTGCAGCACCCGCGATATTCAAAAGATGGCATGCAAATGGGCCATAATATATGCATGGTGCAAATGGGACCATTTACATGTCATTATGGCCCCATTTGCATGTGTTGCACAGGGCAGCCCAGTGAAATGTGCTTGGTGCCCTGCAGAGCTGCCTGCAGCAGGTGCTGGGTCCCAGGTGAGCTAGTGCCCCCCCACCTGTATGCCCGAACATGGGCTCCCATAGAAGAAAAGGCTACCTGGTGGTTCAGTGCTATCCCCCCTCCCTTCAACATGCCTGATCGCGGGCATCTGTATGCTATCAAAGCACCTGGTGTGCTAGTGGTCCCCCCCCCGTGTGGCCCCATCACAGGCAGTAGTATCCTGAAGCCTTAAACCTGTTGGTATAGTGTCCTCCCCATTCCATCTGATCATGGGCATGTGATATATATAGCAAGCCTGGTGGCCCAGTGGACCCCCTCCCATCCCACCCACTGAGGATCCAGCCACTCAGTTTCCCTGCTGTCATTGGCGGGTGGCAGCACCCACCACACTGTGGACCAACAGGCATACAGACCATACCGTACTACACGGGCAGGGTTATGTGAATGACTGCTCATTCACATAACTGTGTGCTCAGGTAATAATAGCATGGTCTGTATGCCCATTGGGCCACAGTGACCAATAGGCACACAGCACATACTGTATGCTGTCACTCGGCAGATTGCCAGGTGGTATGCGGGAGAGGTGCTGCCTCCCGCCAATAATGGGGGGGAGCTGGGTTACTTGGTTACTCAGTGGGTTGGATGGGAGGGGGGTCCACAGGGCCACCAGGTTTACTATATATATATATATATATATATATATATATATATATATATCTCACATGCCCATGATTAGGCGGAATGAGGGGAACACTACACCAACAGGTTTAGGGCTTTGGGATGCTATTGCCCACGACTGGGCCACACAGGAGGGAGCAGGAGGACCGCTTGCACACCGGGTGCTTTGATAGCATACAGATGCCTGTAATCAAGCATGATGGGGTGATCCACTGGACCACTGGGGAGGGAGTGGGTGCTTGAAGACGATATCCCTGCTGTGCGGGTGGCCACCCATGGCTGGCAGGTGCTGTGTGTGCACCCTGCAATGCAGCAGACCTCCTGTGGGTGGCCATGGGCTGTTACTCCTTTTTACCAGCTCAACACTGCATCCCCATATGCAGCACATGTCAGGGTTGTGCTAGCACATGAGCCGCATATCTTGGGCTGAATATCGGGATGTGCCACTTATGCATGGGTACGCCCCCGCACCTGCGCTGCATACATTACCAATGCACCCCAGTACATTGGGATTTGTGCAGCGCAACTTGCCCCTTTGAGTATCATGCTGGGGCGAATTGGGGAGTTGCACAAGGTGCAACCCTGTTGCGCCAGGCACAACCTCTTTGAATATCTGGGCCCCTGTATCAAAAGCAAAACAAGGGTTAGAGTTTAGGCAGTAGTATCACACACATTGTCTGACTTGCTTGCCACAGACTCACAAACCCCTGTCTCAGAGGGTAATGCACTTAGAAAATGCTAGTATTTATTCATTTTTGAGCAATCAGCTCTAGCTGTTTCTCCTGAGATCCTTGAGATTTATCAGTGAAGTCAAGTTGAAACACACAGTAGGGCTGAAAACGATGACAACCACCAAGGCAGTTACAGGTTGTGGTATAAGAAAACTCTTTTATAAAAAATTATACAAAATTAAGTCACCCTGTATCATAAAAAAACTATAGCTTAGGCAGTTGTCCCTCTGTATCACTCATAGTGGGCTGTCTGATTTTGGTAGGCAGGGCTGAAAAATATACCAACTACTGTAGCACCCACTAATATGAATTCACAGTTCACACTGTATCACAACAACAATAACAACATGGTTATAGCTTAGGCAGAAGTCTGTATCACAGGCTGAGGCTGTGTGAGCTTGCTTGCCAGTTGCTACAAATATAAATATAAACCCAGTAACCCACAACACAAAACCCTCTCTGAGAGAGTTAAGGCACCTTCCAAAACCAATACGTTTACCTTTAATTTTTTTCTGAGCCTTTGATTTTATTTGTCAGTGAACTGACTGAAGTTCAAAGAACCTCTGTGCACAAACACTGAGGCAAGGGTTACCCCAAAGGGCATTTGGCTGGGAAGCCAAGTTTCAAGAAAATACAAAATCACATCCCACACTGCAAGCAATCATGAAGTTGTATGCAAACACACAGACAGTTATGCTGGTTCAACTTAAGAGAATTGCATGTTGAAGTGCCTCTCACACAGTTTGCAAAGGCACACTTTGCAAACTGTGTGAGAGGCCTTTCGGCACCATGTAATTCTGCTTAAAGTTGAACCAGTATAACATTCTGTGGTGATTTGCATATGCAGCCCATGATGCTTTGCATTGTGGGGGCATGTGTGATTTTGACTGAAGTTCAGTCACTTACTGAAGTCACTCAAACTTAAGAAGCACAAAAGCCAACTGTAGCAATTCTACAGTAAGAGAGGGCCTTTGCACTTTACTGCAGTGTTGTGTCTTGCTTTGTCTATCGGCACCTTGTCTCTTTGCACCAGTTACATTGCCACTGTTGTGTCTTACCGTAGATGTGCAATACTGAGCACACCTAGAACTTGTGCCACAGTGACTACCCTTATTTAGCATCATAATATCACTGCATCATATGCTGTGACTGAATAATTTCTATCTGCATAGCAGTTAGAAAAGGCAACTACTGGATAGCACTTTTTGCACCAAAATAAATTTATTTTCTGATGGATAGTTTGAGTTCTAGGAATATTTATTATGGTGCTGTGGAATGGGGGGCAGCATTTAAACAGCAGGACCTGTTGCCCCAATGCAAGCATGCATTAAACATTTTTCTTTGGATGTAGCTGTCAGAGAAAGCCAACATCCCCCAGGGAAGCTGATGCATCAATTACAACTGCTAGCAATCTCCAACTGTGTAAAAAAACTAGGGAGAAGCAGAATTCTATAGGTAGAAAAAGACCCTCAATCCATCAAGACATCAGCTGCCACTCTGTCAATCAAGCTCAACCAGAAACCAATGGCATGGAATCCAAGAAAGATCCTGACAGACATGAAATGTCCAGACTTACTAGTTAGCCCAATAGCAGCTGCATGCCAAATTGGTAATATAATCCAGGTTTGGTGAATCCTCTGTTTAACAGCAGCAACCACAAACTGCATCAGACCACTCTTGCTGCATGCACAGCATAAGAACTGTGCACCACTTGTATCTGGAAAAAAAAACAAACACCACATTTCTGTACTTTACACTGACGGGCTAGTGTGAAAGTAAAAGCAATGTTTTTTTGGCAGGGAAGGCCAGGCAGAAACAAAGGCAGAGGCATTGCTATAACTTCCTCCTGTCATTCATTCCCGGGTGCTTGGTGCATGGCCTGGCCTGTGTGTTCTGTTTTCCCCAGAGCCGCCCACAAGGAATGAACGCCCACTTCTGGTGCACTGCTGGCTAAACTGACTGGAGCCACCCCACCCTGTCCCCCCTCTGTGGTTGGACACAGGGTATAGGGCCAGGAGTAGGGTGTATGCAAGATTCAGAAATAGCCTGCACTCTATGAAATGCACACAAATAATCTGCATTAAAGCATTGATATAATCTTTAAATTCATTAAAGTCCCAGAGGTAACAGAGAACTACTGAGAGTGCTAGCAAATAAAACTCCCTGGTGCTTCAAACCGTAACGGTTCTTCATCATGGGTGGGTTACAACTTTTCAAACCTTCAATAAATAGTGTCTATGACCCCTCCCGTCACTGATGCTGTTAAATTACATAAATTAACCTCCTGCCACATTTCTTCTCCACCCAACAAGTTCTGAGCTCTCCTGGTCCCCTCCTATGGTGTTGTGTGGCATTGTACGTCCCCCAACTCCTGATCTCAGTTTCCTCTAGCTAAAAACTTCATCAGCATCACAGCAGCCACCTATACATTCACAAGACACAGAGCACACCAACAGAGAAAACAAAAGTGCTCTCCATGCAGTGGTGCTATGAAATGCTGCGCCAGTGCATCTTAAAGAAAAATCACAGCTTCTTTTATTTTTTTCAGCAGTGAAATCATGATTACATTTCTTTGATGAGGGAAATGATTGGGGGCTTTAGATTACATTGGTGGGGCTATAGCCTCCCCCAAAACAGCCTGTTGATGCCACTGCTCAGAATTCTTGCTTGTTTTGATTCAACTTCTACAGTCCTTCTTTGTAAAAACAATCACACTGTTTATACTCGGATCCAGCTGGGAAAATCAGAACACAGTTTGAGCTCAGTTTTGCTGAATGGTACTCACTGAATCAGTAGCTGGCTTGCTCTGATGAAAAATCTTGGCCTACAGCTAATCCTGGAAGGCCTCTGTGTCAAAATGGGCTGTCGATCTCGCCAATTGTCACTACAGACACCACACTTGCTTCCCAGTCAGTCGGATTATGGGTTGAGCCCAAACTTGCACAGAGAGAGTCTATATTTACAGATTTTAGAATGTTTACAGTCACTGTGACAATTTTCCTGCTACCAACTCGCACACCACTCACTCTTTCCCACTCAAACACTAGGCAGTGGTCTGAAGCTGGCTAGGGGGCAGGACTGATTGCAGTCTCACCAATCACTCGATGCAATGCAAATGAGCTCCTCTCTCTTCTCATGCTCTTCCTTCACGGTGATCGTCGAGCAGGCAAAATTTAAACTGAAAAACCACTTTTTTTTTGGCTGAATTTTTTCACAGCGGGAGACCCATTTTCAACCATTTCTTTACTCAGAACTTGGCAATTTTTGTAGTGACTTCCCCATTTCACACAGCAAGTATTTAAAACTTTCAAGGCAGAACTGTCTCTTTGTTTCTGAAAGTCCACAATAATTTTCTGTCACAGAAAATGTGGAAATTAAAGTTGGTAAATGTTTTACTTGATGCAGGGCAAGGGGCACACACAGATTGGCTTTACAGCTCCTTGGTAAACGTTGTCACAATCACAGCAGCACATGAACAGCAGGCACACAACGGCACATAGGATGGCACTGCTGTGGGCAAACTCCTTATGTGCAAAGCTTCCAATTTTGGGCTACCAACTGCCAGATAAGCAAAACACTAGCCACAACCTAAGCAAACATCTCTTGTTTTCTCCCAAAATTCAAAACACATTATCGGATGAGCCCCCAATTTTGTACCCGCCCCACCGTCCCCCCCTTCTTTAACTAGCAGGGCTACTACACTCACCACAGGCATCTAGGGACAAATCAGAGGGATGGGAGTTTACATAAGTGAATATAGATTTGGAAAACAGAGAAATGGCCACAATTATTCTAGGTGACCTGACTGTTACACTAGAACAGTCAATCCCAAGTGTGGCTACATGGCACACACCTGGGGGGACCAGTTACCATGGCCAGCAACCCAAGTCCCTGAGAGAAAACATTTGCTCACAATTATGCTAGGTTTGCACTTCTGGACAGGGGCACTCAAGTAAATCCAGACACAAGGAAGCAATAACGATACTGTCCAAACCAGGCCGGGATTCTAGAGTGTGGCTTTTATTCACGTAACAAAGTAGGAATAATCACAAAGCGAAGATGGACCCCCACAGGGCTATACATACTGGTGCTGCAGATTCTCCAGGGTAAAGAAATTCCTGACATTCCTGTTTAGCATAGACTGAAGTAACACAAAACAGCGATCACCCTGGTTCTGAAATAGAGATTGGCACACATGGTCAGAATTGGTACATTTTCCATTGACTAGGCACACACAGCCAGTACTAGGACACTTTCCCATATTTCATGAGGAATGAAGGTGGTACACAGGACCACAAAGGAGCACATACAGGCTCAGGAACTTTCAGAACCCACTATACTGGGGTAAACTGACAGAAAACAACCCACATCCAGGGGTAACTACTTCCAATAGGCATTGGCCAGATGCACTAAATGAAAAAGTACTGGTGCCTAAACTGAACCCGGAGAGATGAACAGGGTCACTCCAGATGGGGGGTCTCTCACCTTTAGCTTCCAAGTTTATACTCGGCCATTCATCTGGTTAAAAACACCACAACTGTAGAAAACTTTAGATGCTGTCTTGAAATGTATTTCACACTTACCATACTACACACACACACCTCTGAGGTGTCAGAAGTTAAAAGTTCTGTACTTGGACAGTCGCATACTGGACTCCATAGTAGGCAGACACTTTTGAAACACAGAACGTCTAGGTGACTTAGTCCCTTTGTCAGAGATATTTACCCCTAGGTATTGCAGGTGCCTCTCCTGGGCTTACTCAGAAAAAAAGTTGTGCTCACAACAAATGAAGATGTCAAAAGCAGCTTCACTAGATAGAATGGATTGAGGGGATTGCCCCTGAAACCTGAAGATTGCCCCCATCTCTCCTGGGATGGGGCAAAGGAAAACCCACTAAGCAAATCTCCACCACTTCAGACACTGTCTTCTATGTTCTTCTTCTAGGGTGAGAACAAACTACCTAACACTAAAGAGGTAGCGCACTGTCAGAGCTAAATGAGGAGCTGCGCAGCAAGCTGCAGCCTCCTCCAGGAAGACTCACTCTACAGACTACTGAACATTCTACTCTAGCTGACAACTGCTAGCCAGAGTGTGGCTTATGCCGCTGCCAGAGTTCTAAGATTACATCATCACTCCAACTCAGCTGTAGCTGAAAACAGAGTGTGACAGTGTGAAACCCATTTACCTGGCATTTCACAAGCTGCCTTCCCTGCTTGCCACTAATTCTAACTGGGATTCTTGCAACCCCTGGAACAAGGGGGTTACACTGCCATGACGATTTACAATACTTTCTGTATTTTCTTGCTCTGAACATATAGCATCTTGTGAGGAAAGTTGTGTGGTGCTGTTTTCTTCTGCTGTCTCATTTAGTAAATCAGCAAATAGGCTAAACTTTACTTCCATTTTTCCTGTCAGACCTTTGCGAGCTAGTGGAGAAAACAATGGCTGTCAATTGGAATGTTCAGTATGCTGAAGGGCAGTAATCTGTGATTCGTCCACTGAGTGCCAGCATGACTTTGTGCTAGGATAACAGCCCTGTTGCCAGGAGGGCTTGGACAATCAGGAGACATTATTTTTACTGCCCATTTCATAATACACGGCCACCACACCTCCAAGTCTGTACCTATGTACAGTACAATTTTACACATACTCCATGACCTTAGAACAACCTTAACAGACAGAAATACAAAAAAACAACATCCTTTAATGTATGAAACACTTACAGGTACTTAGGAGGAGCATGTTATAGGCAGACCTGAAAAATAAAATATGATGATACTTAAAAATGGAAAGGAATCCAAAATTGTTATTATATTACAAGCTGATGATCACCTGATCAGCCAATTCAAAAATTATTTGCATTATGTAACCTTACAAAACATCTTAAGGATAGCAGTACTGTGCAGCTACCTCAGCAATTCCATCCCATTCTTCTACTTTCCACAGACATCCTCACCCTAGATGAAGGTCTGGCGTACAATGTACGCCCATCTGACTTGATTATGATGCTGTACATCTCTGGAACAAATAATGACAAAACATAGCTAACAGTAATACTTACCTTGTACCTAAAAACACCCGAGTAAGCTAGAGGCCATTAATGAGCCATCATATGAAATTGACATAGACTCTCTTTTCTGAAAATGAAAACAAGGTATACAATTGAAAGCTTGCACTTAAAATAAAATTACTTACCTGGGAAATTGGGATGGACACAACATCAAGCAACAGGGATGGTGGCGTGTGGTATGAACCTTGCAGCAGCAGCACATGACAGCCTTGCAAAGGAAATAAGTCAGTGAGATAGTTACAGAAAGAAAAGCAATTTTGCTTGCCAAGAGTGTGCCCTCTTATTAGGCTTTTTGTACATGTTCATAGATACGGTACTATCAATGTAAACTGTGTCTACCTACCCCACCGACTATTCTACAACTTCAACCTTCCTCCCCACTCACTATCCATAGCACATTCCTGAGGAATAACAGTATGAATACCACTACAATACTTTCCTGATTACCTAGTTGTCATTGAGGAAAAAAAACAAACAAGGGTTTAAAATAGAAAGCTTTCACTAAAAAAACAATTACTTATCTTGGCAGTTGGTATGGACACAAGCAACAGGGATGGTGGCATCAGGTATGAACCTGGCAGCAGCAGCAGCATTCCATGACAGACCTGGAAAAGAAATAAGTCACAGTGAGATAGTTACTGACACAAAAGCAATTTTGCTTGCCAAGGCCGTCCCGGCGGTGCTGAGGGCTGAGGTACTGGACACCTTACCTCATGCTACTCTGGCAACCTGTGTTCAGGTATTAGCATGTGCTGCCAGGAGTTGGCAGGGGAGGAGAGGGATTGAGCATCTGAGGGACTGCTCTCCCTCTCCAGGGAGGGGGAGCTCCAGTGGATGGCACATTTCTGGCCCCTAGTGGATGTTGGGGGGGCAGTGCACTGATGCTGCAGAAGAACGGTTGAGATGGAGCAGATGCCTGGAGGAGTGCATGAGGACATGTACACGCTCCCTTCACTGACGTCATTGCATGCCCCACTGATGCGAGGGAAGAAAATGTGAAAATGGTCCCTGGTCATGCAGGATGAAGCAGTCACCCACCGCAGGTCCTGACTCCGAATGGCGCTCCTCGAACTGGATCCTAGTCAAGGTGAGTTGAGCTAGGGGGCTCCTCACTGCCCTGCCACTAAGAGTAAACCATGGAGGAAGCGAGGATGCTGCCTGATGTTGGGGAGTGGGGCTGGATGGGTTGCTGAGGATGGTTGCCAACCAGGACCTGAGAAAGAAACAGATGAAAAAAAAAATTTTGTTTGCCAAAAGTGTGCCCTCTTATCAGGCTTTATGCACATGTTTCATGGTACTGTCAGTCCCAACTGTGCCTGCCTACCCCACTGGGGTGACTACCCAACAACATAAACCATCTGTGTGCTGCCCCTCACTATCCATAGCAAACTTGTGTAGTACGACAGTAAGAATACTACTTCAATACTTACCTGATCACCTGTTTTTCATTTGGAAAAAAGACATTATTGCAAAATCACAGTGAGACTTACATGGCCAGATTGACAGAAGACATTCAATGTGCAACACTTCTTTTGAAACAGAGTGGTAGTCTAATCAGATGAAATGGGTGCAGTGTGGCAGAAGCAGCATCATATCATGACCTATGATATAAGTAAGGCAAAGTCCATTTATAGAAGCAGGAATATTGTACTATAGAACTGATTAACAGCAGTTAAAACAGTATGTAAGCATTACTCACATCTCTCTACAAACAGACTTTTATGCTCTACTATGCATACACAATCTACTTTAGTACCGCAACCCTGTCTGTGTGCAGACACACACACACACACAAACACACACCCCGCAGTTCACAAACAATGCTGTTTTCTTTAGGATAACCTCTTAGATGAGTATCATTAAGAAAATAGTCTTTACCCTTCGACATACTGTAGTCATTAACACAATTACATAAGTACTACCTAACATGATGTGACAAGAATGAACTGTCAAATCTATACCAACCTGTGGTATGGCTGTGGATTCAGAAGCAGCATTATTATCAGGATTCATCAGCTTTACTGGGGCATGGTAGCACCTCTTACTGTTTTTATATGTTATAGAGTTGGTAAATGTGTCAGTAGAAGCAGATTCATTTGTCAGGGCTACTGTTTCCTCTTTCTGCTGTTCTGTGCTGCATCTCATAATACACAGTGTGGTTGTGGTGATGGATTCTGGAAATGGGTCATGGTCAGCAGGATTACTGTGGCATAATAGTTCCTTTGGCTGTTGTTATTTGGTGCAGTGTGATCAACAGGGGTGCAGTTGTCAGGAAATGCGTCATCATCAGCAGGATTACTGTGGCATAATTGTTCCTCTGGATATTGTTATTTGGTGTGGCAGGATCCACAGGGATGGTGTACTCAGGAAATGGGTTGCCTCAGCAGAATTAGGGGTGCATAGTAGTTTCTCTGGCTGTTGTTATTTTGTGCAATAGGATCCACAGGGATATGGGTGGAGGGGAATGACCATGCACATCAAACAACTTGGAAAGTAACTAATAGCTAAGCTGAGTGACGTATTTGCACCAGCAATTCTTGAACCACACAACACAGGAATCATCATTAACAGTAAGGGACATTCAAGCATGTGTGAGTTCAATTTTTGGGATATTTCTGGCTTCTTCATGGGCTGGGTAAGGGCCATGACCATGAACATTGGCCAACTTGGGAAGTAACTGGTAGCTGAGTGTTTTGCACAACAAGTGCTGCAGCACACATTACAGGAATCATCATTAACAGTTAGGGACAAGCAAACATATATCCAGTCCATTTTTTTGGTATTTATGTTTTTTTTATGGGGGGAAGGGCCATGAACATAGGCAAACTTGGGAAGTGACTTGTAGCTGAGTGTTTCCGCTAGCAAGTGGCGCACCACACAACACAGGAATTCTCATTGACAGTAACTCAGTAATGGACAAGCTAATGTGTTTACCCCAGAAAAAGGGACTGTAATTGTCTCAGTGGACTTACCCAGTTAGCAAAATTCAATAAATAAAAAATAAATGTGTCGGGTCAATTTTTTAAGTATTGATGTTTTTTTTTTTTGTTTGTTTGTCTGTCTGTTTTTATGGGGTAGAGGAAGGGCCATGAACATAGACAAACTTGGAAAGTAACTTGTAACTGAGTGTTTCCCCCAGCAAGTGGTGCACTATATAACACCGGAATCCTCATTAACAGTAACTCAGTAACGGGCAAGCAACCATGTGTCTGGTCAATTTATTTGTTATATATGTTTTCTTTAAGGGTAGAGAGGAAGGGCCATGAATATCAGCCAACTTGGACAGCAACTAGTCAGTGGTCACAAAAGGATGAAATAAGACTGCACGTCCTTCAGTAACATCAGCATCCACTTACAGCTGCATAAAACACATCACTTTAGATGGTGAACACATGATCTGTGTGTGTGTGTCTCTCTCTCCTACTCAGGAGAACTCAAACCCCTCAGCTGTGTCTTCAATGGAGAGCACTGTAACACTATGTGCATCCTCTGATGAGTCCTGATGCTCACTGCCTTCTTGGGCAGGATCATGGAATCTTGCTGTCATTGACACCGTGTACTGCTTCGGGAAGAAATGGGAATCCATTTTGACATATGTTAGGTACTCCACATTATGCTCTGATAGAGGCTTCGTCAGTCAGTCACAATTGAACCAAAAGAACTAAAAACTGTTTCAGAGCTTACGTTGGCACTGGGGCAGCTGAGGTACTCAATGGCGATAGCAGCAAAAGCAGGCCATATTTCTAGCTTGCTTCACCAATACTCAGGGAGTTCTTCTTCAATACTTAGCAGCTGCAGGTCATCAAGATATGACTATACCATACAGTGTGCAGACAGCTGAAGTTCTGTGTCTCCCTGAGGTGGCTGCCTTGTGAAAACACCAATGTCCTTTAGCATGGACCACAGAGGGTTTGTGGCAAGGCAAGATTTATTTTTCAAGAAGCCCAATCCAGGAGGCTCTGGGCACCGTACAAATAAATACACACTATCAATAATATACAATACATACAAACAACACACAGATAAATAATTCAAATAATAAAAACTGTTAAAAATAATAATAGTCCTAAATGAGGCTATCCCAGAAAAAAAAAATACTAAAAGACAGTGTCTGGGAAAGCTTGACTACACAGGAGGGTCTTGAGGCAGGCCTTAAATACTTCAACTGAAGGAGTCTTCCTTACAGGTGGAGGCAGTGAGTTCCACAGGATGGGGCTAGCGACACTAAATGCTCTGTCACTGGTAGTCTTTAGCTTCGGCCAGGGAACTGCAAGGTGGCCCCTAGAGGAAGAACAAAGGTAGTGGACAGATGTAGCGGGAATTAAAAGGTCAGACAAGTATCCAGGACCCAGCCCACGTAGGTCCTTAAAAGTGAGCAAACCCACCTTAAAGAGGATCCTCCATCTGACTGGCAGCCAGTGCAGTTCATGCAGCACTGGGGTTATATGGCAGTATTTAGACTGTCCCATCAACAACCTGGCAGCTGCATTCTGCACTAGCTGCAGCCTGTGGGGAATACCTCCTGTGACCCTGAGGTAGAGTGAATTACAGTAATCAAGCCTAGATATTACAAAGGCATGTACCAAGGTGGGCAGGTCCATAGGCAGAACTAGGAGCTTGATTCTGGTGATATTCCTAAGGTGGTAAAACCTGGTCCGGACAATGGATGACACCTGTGCTTCAAATGTCAGTGTACTGTCACAGGTCATGACCAGATAATGCACCCTAGAGGAGGTCTTCAGTGGCACAGAACCAAGGAATAACCTGGTAGCTGCGCTAGAGGCCATCCTATCATGCCTTCTATTTGACTCCACCACCAGTACCTCCATCTTATCAGGGTTCAGTTGCAACCAGCTGGAGGCTATCCAATCATTGATCTCGGCAAGGCATCCATGCAGCACTTCCACTGCATTGGTTGTCCCAGAGGTAAAGGAAAGATACAGTTGGGTATCATTGGCATAGCAATGAAAACCCAAACTGTACTTCCGAATGAACACTCCCAGGGGCAGCATGTACATGACAAACAACACTGGTGACAGGACCGAACCCTGAGGTACTCCACACGACAGGAGGCTAGGGTAGGAGGAGAAATTCCCCATCAATACCCGTTGCATCCTGTTCATGAGATAGGACTCAAACCAGAAGATGACAGTGTCAACGAGCCCACAAAATTCCCTTAGATGGTCAAGTAACACACAATGGTCTACCATGTAAAATGCTGAGGAGAGATCAAGGAGAACGAGAATTGTGCCCTCTCCTCAATCTTGAGCCCTGAGGAGGTCATTGTGTCCCTGAACTAATGCAGTTTCTGTGCTATGCCTCACCCAAAACCCTGACTGGAGGTGATCATAAAGGTCTAAGTTCATGAGGTGCTTCTCTAGCTGCTGCGCCAGAACTTTCTCAACAACCTTCCCTAAACATGGGAGGTGGGAGATTTGATGGTAATTCACCTTGGTGTCAGGGTCTAAAGATGGTTTCTTTAGAAGTGACCTAACCAGTGCCTCCTTCAAGGCATCTGGAAAGACCCATCTGAGACAGAGCACCGGACAATGAAGGTGAACACCAGGCCAACAGAGTTGACACATCTCATAAGGAAATGAGTCGGCACTGGGTCCAGTTGACAATACGTGTGCTTTAGCTTGAGGGCAACTTCAATGACCACATTCTGTGGTGATTTGCATATGTAGCCCATGATGCTTTGCATTGTGGGGGCATATGTGATTTTGTATTTTCTTGAAACTTGGCTTCCCAGCCAAATGCCCTTTGGGGTAACCCTTGACTCAGTGTTTACGCACAGAGGTTCTTCAATGACCTCAGCCACTTTCACTGGTTTAAACTCTCCCCAACTAGGTAGAGCTCTCTCTAAATGCCGAAAGCTATCACTGTTGGCCATAGTGTTGCACACTGGTGGAACACCTTGCTGGATAGTGGACACCCTGTCCAAGAAGAACCGAGCAAACTCTTCCCAAAAAGCAGTGGAAAAGGCTCTTCTCGGCTGCAGACAGGCTGGATTTAACATGGAAGAACCGGGATTTACATTTCCTTCTATAAAACTAATTAAGAGAATTATGTTTCCACTGGGTCTGGGACATACTCTTTATGATACACATATAAAACCTTGGGACGAGATTGTTTCAATAATTAAATATGGAATACGAGATTTAGATTCTAATTTAACATTCTCTAAATTGGTTCAGACTAAATTATACAATGATTATAAACGATTTAAAAGTCTTTGGGGTTTTGAGCAATATTTAACAAGCCCTAAAATCAGGAGAGTTTTCTCAAGATTTAGAACAGAAAGTTATAATGCACAGTTTATATTATACAGACAGAAGAGAAACAATGTTACGTCTCCCTTCTGTAAATGTGGTAAACTGTGCAAAGATGACCTGAAGCATGTTGTCTTATTATGCCCACTCTTTGAACAAAATAGAAGAAAATGGTTGGGCTCTATACTTAGTGGACTCAATCTTTCCTCAGATGAGATTATTGGAGAATATCTTTTTACTTGCACTGATAAAATTATCTTACAGAATGTAGCGAAGTTCTTAATAACAACATTCCTTTAACTTGAAATAAATAAGTTATTTAAAGAAAGCTTATTTTTAAGCTTTTTAATGTTTATAACTAGCCAATTATGGGTCTTTGTAATAATTGTATACTTGTGTCTATGATTGTAATTCATAAATTGTATTAGCATTGCTGAACAATAAAATTGACTGACTGACTGACTGGATTTAACAACCTGTCCACAGTCTGAAAGAGCATAGTTGGTTGATTCTTCTAGGCAGCAGTCTCCCTGGACCGAAACTGTGCCTTCTTATGGATGATTGCTCCCTGATACTCAACATAATGGGAGTGCAGGGCACTCTGCCCACATCGAGCCTGGACGTCCGCCAGCAGTGCTCTAACCTCCGACCCACAATCTTCATCACCTTGAGCTCCCCATCAAACCACAGGGACCACAAGTGAGAGAATTTGGGTCTTACAGGGACCAGTGTGAGAGAGTCAAGAGCAGCCAACATCACCCAATTATAGATGGCAACAGCCTTGCCCGCACCCCCTAATACATGCACGACCTACACTGGATAGATCTGTTGCTGCCAGAAATCCCTCTGGGGTCAAACCTCTCAAAGGATGATAGCTTACCATTTCGATAAGAGGTGGGGCCTCAGCAGCGCCCTGAACGAGAACTCCACTGTGTAATGATTGGACCAAATCACTAAATCAGTTTTGAGGTTACTAATCTCAAGCCCAAGAGAGAGAAGATTAGGTCCAATATGTGGCCAACCTGGTGAGTCATGGAAGAAACTCCTTGTGACAGGCCCAGAGATGACATTAACTGGAGGAGGTTGTAACCTAGCCTTAAAGATTTGTTGTTGGCCCAGACATTGAAGTCCACCAGAACTAGACATCTGTGGTCTCCAACGTCTCACTGATGACAAAGTTGGCTACCTCCTGCAGGAATTCTCCCGCCGTCCCAAGGGGGCTGTAAATCAGAACAATTTTGCAACCTGCACCTGGAACCCTCAAGTATGGCCACACATTCAAAGGAACCCAGCCTTCTCACTTTGTGCACAGTGAAGCCAAGTTCAGATCTAAAACAGATGGCCACTCCCCCACCCCTACATTTCACTCTGGTGCAATGCACCACCGAGTATCCGGGGGGGGCTTGGCATCCTCTAATAACAGGCCAGCACCATCACCCACCTGGCCTTAGTAGTGCATACCAGATCGACCAAGGAAACTGAGTCTGCTATAATTGCGTTCTAGTTCCTGATCAATCTGGCATTGCAGAGCACTGCCATCAGGGGAATGGTGGGCAGTGTAGTCCTTCTGTGGGTGCTATTCTACTCTGTCTGATGGAAACACTGTGGATGGGAACCAAACACATCTGGCCTCTCTCTCTAGGACCTATAGTCTTCCAGGGCACCTTCTGCACCTGATAGCCTCAATCCTACTCCCACCCTAAATGTCCGAGGTGCCCCACCAAATTTGATCAGTGAAAGCGCTCTTAATTCTGACCTCCCTACAGCAATGAGCTGTGGTGATGGATACTGAGAGGTCAGTAATGGGCCACAGATTGAAGAGCTGGGATGCCTCATTCGCAATCCCAGCCACCACAGACCCTCAGACATCCCCAGACACATCCTGTCCCAACCAGAAAGCCTCAATAAATAAATAACTGCTATCAGTCATATAAACATCCACACAACTAGTGTACACAAGCCTAGTCAATCATACAACACACCTACTCATTAAACTAAAACCCCAAACAATAATAACCCCCTCACTCACCTCCCCAGAGCACCCCCCAAAAAGGAACTGAAATAACCAAGGAGCCAAGCTTCCCAACTTTCCAGGAGAGCAGCATGCAAGGTAAAGCAGTGCCATACAAGACAGGGCAATATGTCACAAAAAAAACTACCTTGAGTAATTAGTCAAAATGCAGAAGATCAGTTCCAGTCCTGAATAGTTACAAGACCACACCCTCTCACTGCCCTTAGTTTCTGCTGGACAAGATGTTTAGGGAACCGAGCAATGAAAAAGTATACCTGTGCAGGCCACCTGAGAAAGACACCTTACACAACAGCCTTGAGCATCTCTCACCAGCTCCAGGCAAGATCAAAAATGATTTGCATGGTGTAATGTCGGCAGATAATCCTCAAACCATTAGTTGTGTCATCATTACTATCTCGTGATACTAAGGGTGATGGTACAGACACTGTACTTGTGGAGGAGAAGGATACTGGGTGAGAGAAGGTTGATGCTTGATGTTTGTTGACTGCTACTGTTTTTTCCATCCTTACCTCAGACTTACTCATCCAGTTTTTGACCTTGCCAAACAGCATGACTACATAATGATCAAGATAATTCTTCTCATGGGGAAGAAGTGAAGTCATGCCATGCTTGTACCTGGGATCCAGCAGGGTTGATAGTGTGTATGCCTTTGACTGGTTAATGTGAATGACCCCGGGATCATCATCACAAAGATGCATGATGAGGTCAGAAAGCTCAACTCTGAGAGAGTCAGCAGCCACTTCAAATTGCCCCCTTACATTGCACAGTGCATGACGTACATCCCACAGCAGCAGTATCACTTGCCTCAAATGTGCTATGTCTGAACTCACAACCTGTGTCACTTGTTCCAGTGGTCATAGTACCTGGAAAACACTGTCCATCAAAACCCACTAGGATGGACTCAGGGACATGGCTAATTGTGCTTCTCGATCCTGCATGTGCATAATGTTCATGTGGCGTGGCTTTTACTGTTCATACAGCCTCTCAAGCATAAAAAGAGTGGAATTCCATTGGGTTGGCATATCAACCTTCAGGCGGTGTTGTGGTACACTATTGACCTTCTGTAGAACACGGAGCTCTGCTCTAGCCAGTGCTGAAAGACTGAAATTGCTGATGATCTGATGGCCAATATGGCACTCACTGCTTCATCCTCCAGAAATGACCTCACAATGAGACTGAGCACATGAGCAAAACAGGGACCACGGTAAAAGCAGCCATCAGTGATGGCTTTGATGGCGTTATGAGCATTATCACTGGCAATCTACACTGCATTGAATCTATGGGGCTTTAGCCACTGTGTAATGGCCTCATTGATGCGGGTCAGAATTCTCTCTGATATATGGGTCCCATGCATGCTTCGCATGCTTAATGTGGCATGCTGTCAACAACCACTAGTACTGCTGCCAGTATTCAGGGGACAACTAGATGAGGAACAGGGGAGCAGAGCATTTACCCGAGGGAAACAGGCCCAGTGTGCAGTAATGCACATATACCTAATGCCCGATGATGGGCAACTGGTCCATATGTCCCTGGTCAGGTGGATGCTGGCTACTGCTGAGAGTGACAGAGCATGAGACATCTTGCATGCAAGGTCATTATACATAGCTGGAATAGTGTTAGTGCTGAAATACATTTGACTTGGAACATTATATTTAAGCACAGCCTTCTCCATCAGTTCTCTAAAACCCTCATTCTTGACAAATGAAAATGGTAACAGGTTTTTGCCAACATCTTGGCAACAGCCTTGTTAAGTTATTTTTCCACCTAGTGTTTACAGTGATATTTTGTATTCTTGCTTAATGCTGATTTTATATCTGGTTGTTTAAGCCTCTAAGAATGCAGCACTGTGGGGTGTGTTTTGGCTTTGCTAGGTATGGTCTGACTCTTGCTACTTCGGCTGCCTTCTGTGGTAGCAGGCACATGCTGCAAAAACCTTTCCATGAGTATGGTGGACAGGTCACCCTGACTACTATCTCCACTTCTGTCCGCACATGTAGGGGTGGAACACAATGAGGGGTCAAACGTTACATCAGCAACTGACTGGGAACCCTTGCTTTCATAGTGGGCTGAAGCAGTCAAAGTGGGCATGGATGACAACCGCTTATGCTGGTTCCACTTAATGGGGAGCTTACTTAGCATATGACTATACTAAGAACCATACTAAGAACAGAGAGAAGCAGAAGGCTGTGAGGCCCATGGTGCTTCATAACTTACATATAATAATTTAAGATCTTTCTTGATCTCATATAACTGTCCAGTCTATTTTTAAACGTGTTCTTATTATTACTAACAATAATTTTTAAGGACAGCATATTCCAAGGTCTAGCAACTCTCTAAGAGAAACAGCATACCTTTTTCTTTGGATTACATCTATTTCTTGCACGCTGCAATGGATGACCTCTAGTATTAACATGAACTTGCTTAAGATCTAGGCCACATTCTGCTGATAGGTATAGATCATGAATGATGTCCAATGTGAGTAAGAGATCACCTCTGATTCTCCGGTCCTCCAGTGACATCAGATTAAATTTAGATTGTCTATCCTCATACGAAAGGGCTTTATTGGAAACTACAGATTTGGTAACTCTTCTCTGTACTTTCTCAATTCTTACTATGTCCTTCCTTTTGAATGGGCTCCATAGTTGTGAAACAAAGTCAAAGTGAGTTCTTACATATGTTCTACAGAGGGGCATAAAAATGTCAGTTTTTTTTTATCTTATATTATGGCTAATGGCCCACCATACCGTGTTTGCTTTACTGATAGTATTTGTAATATGAATATCAAAATTTAGGCATAGAGCAACAGTAATCCTCAGATCTCTTTCACTAACTTTGCTAGTTAGTATATTGTCATAGAGATGGTATTGTTTTTTTGCATTATTTTTCCAAAATGCAGAACACTGCATTTGAATGAGTTAAAACATAGGTTCCATTTTATGGACCAGGTTTCTAGCTTGCTCAGATCCTCCCGGATACTCTTATGATCTTCTGACCTCATACAAATATTGTCAATTTTACAATCATTTGCATATTTTATAATGTTACTTTGAATATTATTGGACAAATCAGATATAAAATCTGGAAAATTAATGGAGCCAAACAGATCCTTGGAGAACACCACTTCCTACATTTTTCCAGATAGATGTATGACCATCAATTATCACTCTCTGCTTCCTATCAGATAACCAATTTGAAATCCACTGGGTGTATACATATTTAATGTTACAAAGCTGTAGCTTCTGGATTAAAGCCCAGTGAGGTGCAGAATCAAAGGCTTTTTTTTTTTTAAATCTAGAAGAATAACATCACAAGATTTGCCTTATCAACCTTTAATAAACCCTTTTCTGGGACTGATTTAAGCCTGACACAACTGGGGACAGTTCATCTTTACTAATACACTCCAACATTTTACAGAAGATAGGGATTAAACTAATAGGATGATAATTATCTGGTGAGCTCTTGGCTCCCTTTTTAAATAGGGGAATTACATTCTCTCATTTTCGCCCCGTAGGCATGGTACCTGTATTTAGATTTTTATCACATAGGATTTCAAGAGGTACACAAAGATGGTCCTTCATTAAATAGATCAGGTCTCCAGAAATGCCATCAAGGCCTGTGGAAGAACCTTTTTTTATTTCTTTTAATATGGTTTTAATAATGTCCAGGGAAATTTCTACATTGTAAGTACTGTCTGGAGCTATAAGGTTAACCCCATTATTATCCATACTAAAGGCTTTGCAAAAATGGGCATTAAAAAATTCAGCCATTTCCTTTAGGTGCTGAAGAACAGAATCATCAGTAGTAATGGAAACTACCCTGCATTCCTGTTTTTTCATAGAGTTGACATAGCTAAACAGCATTTTACAGTTGCTTTTCTGTGCTTGTAAAGCAAGTGATCTTTCCATGTTTGCTTTTTTAATCTCCTTTTTACAGATTTTTTGGATTCTTTTAAATGCCATTAGTGTTCTATCGCATTTATTTGCATAGTATTTCTTACAATATTTGTTTTTCTTTTTAATCAGTTTCTGTAATCTAATATTAAATAATTCTGGATGAGAATGTGTTTTACTTTAATATGTTCTGGGTATAAACTTATTTGCAGCATCCATAATAATAGAAGTAAAAGACTTCCATAGAGCATCAATATTACCCTGGTTCAAGCGAATGGGCCAGTCAATATCAGCCAGATAGTCATTAAGCACTAAAACGTCTGTTTTGTGAAAGGCAAATAATTCTGCAACATTTTCCTACCGTAAATATGTATTATAAAGTTTGAAGCTGACAATACAGTGGTCACTGTTTCCCAGTGGAGCCAAAGCAGTGCACTCTTTGATGTTAACTGGTTTACTACACAATACAATGTCCAGAATGTTAGAACCTCGGGTTGGAGACATTACATGTTGAACTAAGTTCAGCTCTTCACATGTATTTAGGAAATCTTTTGACATTCTGGACCTGACAGAATTATTTATCCAGTCTATGTCTCCCAGGTTTAGATCACCCATAAATAGGATGTTCCCTAAATCAGCTGTTGATACCATTTCTGAATTAATTTCATTTAATAATGCAGGTTTAGAATTGGGAGGTCTATAGCAAAGGTCCAGAACAAGATTTTTCTTATTTTGGTGTTTAATATTCAACCATACAGTCTCTGTTTAAGTAAAATCATTTTTAATTTTATTAGATACATCATGTACTAACAGAGATGAGGTTGTAAGGACAGAAACACTGCCCTCTTTGCAATCTGATCTACTTAAATGGAAAAGTGCATAACCTGGAATGCACACCTCCCAAATCTGCTCAGTGGACCACCAGGTTTCTGAGATACCTATGATATCCATTTTTTCACTGCCCATTCTCAATACTAGTTCATTCATTTTATTGCCCAGACTACGTACATTCAGCAGCAAAAGCTTTAACTTTTGGTTCTTTACTTGTTTGGTATTAACATGAGATGTCAGTGAAGAGCCAGTTATTTGTGTTTTCCTCATTGCTGCTAGTTTAAAATAACTGTAGGTACCATCGTTTGGAATATCTGACAGAGACTAATTCTACCCTGTTTGTTCAAGTGCAAACCATCTCTAGCAAACTTCACAAGACTTGTTGAAATGTGTCCAGTGGTCAATAAAAACTAGATCACTGGAAGAGCATCAGTTTGACAATCTGGCATTAATTCTTTCAACTGTGTTATTCTTTTCTAAGTTTTCCTCAAGGAATGGGAAGAATGCCAGAAATAAAGACATTGCAGTTCTTAGACTTAATCCTTTTACCTAACTCAATAAGTTCAAAACAGATATCTCTTATGTGTATAACCCACATTGTTAGTGCTGACATGAATAATTACATTGGATGGACTAGTAATGAGTGAATCCACTCTAAGTGCAATGTCCTCTAGTTTGGCACCAGGAAAACAAAACACTGAAACCTGGTTGTTCTCAGAATTGGTGACATAAGAGTTAATGTATTTAACTATTGAGTCATGTATCGTGGTAATAGGGCTCAAAGGCCAGTCCTGGCTTCCCATGGCTAATTTTGGAATGACAGATGTTGCACACCACAACACTGTCATCAGATTCAATTACAAATAATTTACACACCAATGAATGTCCACCCACATGCTGGATTGTTGTAAGTGGTGGGGCAGATGGGGACAGAGATATAAGAGTGGGCAAAACAGTTTTCTTTGCATGCTGTTGCTGCTTTTCCCCAGACCCCATTTTTGTCAATTGCTGTCCCTTGACCATGACAGGTTGCTGCTTCAGAACTGATGAAAAAGGTATTGCTTGCCCTTAGCCATTAATAGTTTTAGTTGCTGCTTGAGGGTGGGGTGGCTGCCAGTTAAAGTCTACTACTGGGTCATCATCACCCTCACAACTGACATCACTACTACCCTCCATGCTTTCTGGCATTTCTGTCTGAGAAAGTAAGGGCTGACTATACCCCAGGTCTGCTTCATCAGTTACATTCTCTGGCACATTAATACTGCCAATAACTGTGTTCACTGAAAGAATGTTCTTGCTCCTCAGACACATTTGGAGGCTCTGTACATTGCTTCTCCTTATCTACTCCCCCCACAGTAACCACTTCTGCACCACCCTTACTGTCATCATTGTGCTACTGCATGCCACTGTACCAAAACCCTTCTTGCTCTTAGACACTACCTCCTCCTCACTTAAATCCTGAGTCTCCTGGGACTGAGACTGTTCACTATTTTCTGGCTAATCCTGAGACACTAGGAACTCACATAGTAGTGTGGCAACATCCAATGCAGTCTTTTTAGACTGATTTTTAGACTGATGAACTACAGCTGCACTGGGAGTAGCAATACTTTGCTGAGTGCCAAAGAAGCTGGAGGCTTTCATTCCCAGTGAAGCTGAAACTGGCACAGCATGTGGTATGGATGGCGTTGCACTGCCACTAGAATTTGCAGTGCCAGAAACAGTGTGACCCCCCTACTAGCACCTTCCACAACACCCTCTCCTCATCCTTGTGACACCCTGGTGACTGATCCAGTACCAGTGGCACTTTTTGCACATCCTACATGCTTCCCACTGTTTTTGCCTGACATGTTCTACTGCCAGTGCTTTGCTATACCCTAAAATGCCAGAAGGTACTGAAGAAAAATGTGCAGCACTGATACAGACTGCAGAACACAGATAAACACAAAGTATTATATTATCAAAAAGATCAACAAAACTGTTGACATTTCTGTGACACAGCACTCAGACTGTTCAGATAACCGCACTTTATTTCTTCTCCAGAAGAAAATATGTGGCTTTCAGCATCCTAAAGGCCTCTTCTCTGGTGCAGAACAAACACAGCTCTTCTCTCTTCGGAAAACAACTGCAGCGTGACTAGCCAGGCAGAAAGAAATGTGTGTTACCTCCTAATCCCTCCCTCTGCATCCCATGTGACTGTAGAGTTGAAAAACATATGAGCAGAGCTACTTGCAGTGAAATTTGACATTACTGTGGGATTTCAGTGCGGAACCATGGAATTGTCTGTGTATCACAGAATTCTAACAAACACAATTGATACATTTAGCAGAGGAAAAAAAAAATTTAAAACCACACAAAGGATTACTTGCAGAAAACACAGTTAAGGTGCTCGAGAGGCAAGGTGATTGCATTCAGTATGTGTCCATTAAAATAGCACTTGTAGAAACTGAAATATGGATACACATTGAAGGCGGAGCCCCCTTCCCATCCCCACATAATCACATTGAAAACCATGGATATTTAAATGGTACAGTGGAATATTTATTTATTTTATTTATTTATTAGATCATCGGTTTACAGACCTTTGAGTCATAGACTCATTAACAAGGGCACCTCATCAAGAAATAATTGGCAAGATACTTTTTTCCCACATTTTTGAACTAAACATCTGCGATTCATAAACTTTTTTCTGCAATACTAGGTGGAAATCTATAGTAAATAGGTGAAAGTTCAGAATTTCACTGAAGGCGGAAAAGCAGAAGATTCTGCAAGAATTTCAACATTTCGCTGAACTTTTGTGAATGTGGAAATCCACACTTTTGCCCACCCCTAATAGTAATGACGTGGGGTCATGTGGGACTTCATTAAAAATCTTATGTATAAAACAATGGTCATCACACTTAGGGCCATAAATATTTTGCAAACATAATTGCATCCCATATAGGGAGAGCACAACTTTAACAACTCAAACTTCCAGAACTTCTATGTGTGCTACATCCTTAAACAGTAGGTTTCTGAGAATGAGGGTGTCCATGCCTGTTTTTCTTTTGGTTCTTGGGTGCTGCAGAGAATACCTGACCCCAACATCCTTTGGGCAGGTTTTGGTGCCCTGATTGAGATAAGTGCAATTCCTATATAAGACAGATCTCTCCCAACAGGTGAGTCAGTTATTTGAAGATTTTAACCCTTTTTATCATGGATTTGAGATATTTAATGTTAAAAGAGACAAGTATAAACCACAGAAATTCAAGGGGAGCTGTGAGGAGGGGGAAATTGTGTGAGTTACACTAGAAAGGAGTAAGGGGACAACCATCTGCACAGAGGTAATATACAGACCACTAGCTCAGGGGGAAGAGGTACAGTAGATAAGGAGATAATGTTAGCAATCCAAAGGATGGCCCATAAGGGACTAAATGTTGCTGGTCAGTGATTTCAATCTACTGATCATGAAGCGGAGCCTCTCTGTGGCAGCAATAACTAGGAACAGGAACATCTTGGACTCCCTGTAGGGGGCATTTCTTAAACAGCTGGTCATAGAACCCACACAGGAGTTGGCACTACTGAACCTGGTGCTCACACGTGGGGACAGTGTGACAGAGGTTACAATAGGGGAACACCTGGGGAGCAGTGATCATCAAACAGTGTGGTTAGAAAAAACAGAGGGATAGGAACCAAGGCATACAAAGACAAGATTCCTAGACTTTAGGAGGGTGAATTTCAGAAAGATGGGAAAATGCCTAGAAGAAGAACTGGTTGGAGTAGGGGAATAGAAGGGTTAGAGAAACAATGGGAGATGATCAAAACAGGGATTGCACTGGCAACACAACTCTGTGTCAAACAGGTCGGCAAGGGGAAGAGGAAGAAGAGGCCACTATGGTTTTGTAATGAGGTAGCAGAAAAGGTTAAAAGCACAAAGCAAATAGCAATTAAGAAATAAAAAAAACACAGGAGGTCAGGGATAGGGAGAGTTACTAGGAAAACAAAAGGGAGTTGGAGAAGGCAGCTAGGGAATCCAAGGCATAAACAGAAGAACATATAGCAAAGAGGGGACAAAACCTTTAACAGGTATACTAGTAAAAAAAGGAAGGCAAGGGGAAGGATTGTGAGACTAAAAGGGGAGGATGGGGAGGTGCAGAGGATGTTCACCAGAAATCAGATATACTGAACAAATACTTCTGTTCAGTTTTTACAAAGGAGGGGGCAGGAATGGGCCAGCAATAAGTGAAAAGGGCAGGAAGGGCATGGAAATGAACACAGGTCCCTTTCCAAAGAAAAGGGTCCTCAGGGAACTGGAGGCAATAAGAGTTGATAAGACTATGGGACCAGATGGGGTGCACCCTAGGATAATGAAAGAGCTGAAAGAAGAGTTAGCAGAACCTCTGACTATCCTGTTTAACCTGTCATTGGAAACAGGGGTGGTACCCAAGGACTGAAGGAGAGCTGATGTGGTCCCTCTATACAAAAGCTGAAATAGGGAGGAGGCGGGGAACTACAGATCAGTCATCCTGACCTCAGTAGTGGGAAAGATCATGGAAACACTACTCAAAGAAAGAATAGTGGAACACCAGGTTGTCAACGGTCTACAGGACCCAAGGCAGCATGGCTTTATTGGAGGGAGGTTGTGCCAGATGAACCTTATTGAGATTTATGACTGGGTAACCAGGGAGGTGGATCAGGGAAGGGCAATAGATGTGAGATCTGGGAGGGGCAGTGGATGTGGACTAGCTGAACTACAGCAAGGTCTTTGACACCGTGCTGCATAGAAGGCTGTTAAACAAGCTGGAAAGTTGGAGGGGGAGAAAGCAGTGAAGAGGGTGGAGAATTGACTGGATAATAGGACCCAGAGGGTGGTGGTAAATGGCATTCACTCTGCAGAGGGTAAAGTGACCAGTGGAGTACCACAGGGATTGGTGCTGGGTCCAGTCCTCTTCAATGTCTTTATCAGTAATATTGCAATGGGTCTGGAAGGAAACAATTGACTGTTCACTGATGACAATAAGCTTTGCAACAGGGTGAACACACCAGGAGGAGTGGATACAATGAGTGGAGCTCTAAGAAAGCTGGAGGATTGGTCAAGGGATTGGCAGCTAGGTTTCAATACAAACCCCCCAGGAACTACATAACAACTGGGGGTAGAAATAGCATGCTTCAAGCAAGAAAGAGACCTGGGAGTGATTATTTATTCATTTATTTATTTATTTAATTTTGTTGACCTGGTAAGCCCACTGGGCCTAGAAGTCCCTTTTCAGGGGTGACTGGGGAGAGGGGGGATACAGATGGTAAGCAACTGAAATTGAACCTGATTAAGCTGTTGGTGGTATTTTTAGTATTTTTATCTCGGATTACCTCAATGTAGGTAGGCAGTGTGACAAGGCAGCAAGAAAGGCAAACAGGATGCTGGGGTACATAGTCAGGAGAATTACCAGTAGAAAAAGGGAGGTAATAATACCACTATACAGGGCATTAGTGAGGATGCACCTTTAATACTGTGCTCAGTTCTGGAGGCCTCATCTATGTAAGGACATAGGGTGGAGGTGGTTCAAAGGAGGGCAACCAAAATGGTGAAGGGACTACATCGCAAACCCTATGAGGAAAGGCTGATGGAATTAAATATGTACTCCCTGGAGGAGAGGAGGGAGAGGGGGATATGATTGAGACATTAAGTACCTCACAGGGAAGAATAAAGTGCAGGAGAATACTATATTCCAAAATAAAAGACGGTCAAGGATGAGGGGGCAAAAGATAAAACTTGAGGAAGGGAGGTTCAGAGGGAATGTGAGAAAGTACTTTTTCACAGAATGGGTGGGTGGGTGGTGGACAAGTGAAACAGCCTGCCAGCGAAGGCGGTGGTGGCAGAAAGGATTACAGGTTTTAAACATTCTTGAGATAGTCATAGAGAATTGCTGGTAGTCGGGGGAGGGTACAACCTAATGTCAGCAATGCATGATAGAGCACAATTGTTATTGATAATAGGGCAGACTAGGTGGGCTGAAGGCCCTTATCTGCCGACAGTTCCTATGTTACTAAAGGGACTCTGATGCCACAATATTTTGTGTGTGTCCTGTGTGGGGAATGCCACGCCATTCAAGTGAATCCAGCCTATGGAGACAACGTACAGACAGCGATCTGATATCATCCTAATATTCCACTGTGAAGAAAGTTGTGCATTTTTTTATATCTGCAGTATAACAACAATACCCAACAGCAGGGTAACAGCTGAACATTCTAAACCTATTACGCAATTACAGTACTTTCAACAAGAAAAACACTGTAAAAAAGCAAACTGTTGTTTTTACCATTGCGAACGTATGTGGTTCAATATCTGGAACAATGTCTAACTTACTTGTGTAATACCCAAACTTAGCTTACTTGTGTAATACCCAATCTTAGGCTAAGTGAATCAGATGCTTACTATGCACCTACTAAAAAGAGAAAAAAAAACAAAACACTGAGAGTAGGTAACTTTTCCCCCTTTGTTCTCCCCAGACCACAACAATATACAAAAGCAAGACAACAATTACTTCATGGCAGAAACCAATAATTATGTTATCCCATAGACCAGTGAAACAAGCATATAGAGGGCAGTGAAGGCCATGACCATAAAAGTGTTACCGGAACTGCCAGTGTAAGTACTGCCTAAATGGATTCACAACATTATGTGTACCATTGATGCCCTCTAGTGGTTGAAAGCTAGAACAAAGAGAAACAAGCATTTGTCAATGCAGAATGTTGATTGTGTTGGTCCGTTGAGCTCACTCACTGCCCCTGTGTCACTCGCGCATTCTGTTTCTCCCGGTGCTGCAGGCTGCTCTTTTGTACTGGGCTCCTGCCTGTGTTATCATGTTTTTCTGCCCACAAAGAAATCCGCAGCTGTCCCGACAGAGCTCCATTGAAGTGGGTCACTCCCTCTCTCTCACTCGCTGGCGCTGCAGGCTGCCCTTTTGTACTGGGCTCCTGCCTCTTTTGTAGGCTTTTTCTGCCCACAAAGAAATCTGCAGCAGTCCTGAGATAGGTCCATTCAGCTAGCTCACTCCTCCTCTCTCACTTGGTCATTCCGTTTCTGCCGGCGCTGCAGGCTGGCCTTTTGTACTGGGCTCCTGCCTGCATTGCCACCGATTTTTGCCCACAAAGAAATCTGAAGCAGTCACGATAGAGCTCTATTGAGCTCGCTCACTCACCCTCTCTCACTTGCTCATTGTGTTTCTCCCGGTACTGCAGGCTGCCCCTTTGTACTGGACTTCTGCCTGCATTGGCACCTTTTTCTGCCCCCAAAGAAATCCGCAGCTATCCCAACAGAGGTCTGTTGAGGTCACTCATTCCCCCTGTCTCACGCGCTCATTCTGTTTCTCCTGGTGCTGCAGGCTGCTGTTTTGTAGTGGTCTACAGCCTCCGTTGATGCGTTTTTCTACCCAAAAAGAAATCTGCAGCAGTCCTGGCAGAGCTCCATTGAGCTCGCTCACTCCCCCCCTCTCACTCTCATTCCGTTTCTGTCAGTACTGCAGGATGCCCTTTTGTACTGGGCTCCTGCCTGCATTATCACCTTATTCTAGTCACAAAGAAATCTACAGCAGTCACAATAGATCTCCGTTGAGCTCGCTCACTCACTCTCCCCCCTTCTCTCATTTGTTCGTTCTATTTCTCCCGCCGCTGCAGGCTGCCCTTTTGTACGGGGCCCCTGCTTGCATTGATGCCTTTTTCTGCCCACAAAGAAATCTGCAGCAGTCCCAACAGAGCTCTGTTGTGCTCACTCACTCCTCCTCCCTCACTCGCTCATTCTGTGTCTCTTGCTGCTGCAGGCTGCCATTTTGTACTGGGTTCCTGCCTGCATTGGCAGCTTTTTCTGCCCACAAAGACATCTGCAGCAGTTGTGACAGAGCTCTATCGAGGTTGCTCATTCCCCCCCTCTCTCACTTGCTTGTTCTGTTTCTGCCGGCGCCGCAGGCTTACATTATGCCGATGGGGATTGGGCATCCTGTCAGCACACAACAAAAGTGGGAGATTACATAATGCAGACAGGGAGTGGGCTCCCTCATCTGTAACATCAAGCTTGGGGTACTGAAGCCGATTGGGATTGGGGCCCCGGTTTGCAAAACAAACATGGTAGGGGAGGGCACATGCTGCCGAGGGGACTTAATATTGTTTGTGAACACGGTGGCAAGCTGTCACCGTGTTCACAAACAGTATCACTGTTACAAGGTTCATCCCAGCAATGACGGGTCGCTGCCTCATTGCAGCGGATGGCTGACACTGCAATGATGAGGCGGCCCCTGATTGCAGCGGCTGAAACCTTACAAGGTTGTGGCACGCTGGTTGAACTAGTGTGAGCAGCAGCATGCCACAGCATTGGGGAAAGCGGGCCAAGCCTTTAAAGGCTGTGGGGACATTGGCCACAACAGTGCCACGCCTCCACAACCTGCTTCTGGAAACCTGCCGCAATATATTTCTTGCGCATGTATGCACTCCACATAAAAAGAATACTGTGTCCACTATAACTTGCAAACATCAGGTATTGATTTTGTTCCTATAACAATGCCTCATACCCAAGCAGAAAAAAACATATAAAAGACAGCAATGCCCTTGGTTATCTGGTAACGTCCACGACCCATGAAATGTCTGAGTTGGAGTTGCAATAGAGAAAAGTTAATCCACTTAAGCTCCCCACTGGAAGAAAAGGTGAGTATTATAGGATTAAAGAAAACTAGTTCTGTCAGAAAATGTTTTTCCAAACTCAAGGGATTTTTATTGTGGGCAGTTTAACAGAAGACCTCAAAGGGGCAAAGTATAGATAGAAGAGGCCCATTCGAGTGCATAGTACACATGGATTTTACTCTTACCAACCTATGTGCCTTTATCTCAACATTGGGAGGCCATGGTGGATAACTGGTTTGTCCAGACATACAGTAAGTGGTTCAATTTAATGTTGGAGCTTAACACGCAGTGCAGGAACTGATTTTTAGATTCTTATCTTTATCCAAAATCAAGGCACTCGTACTACCACTGGGTAACCATTATGTATCTGCTTGACTCAACCTACATTATTTTCATATAGTCAAGCACTTACCCCCATGGGAATAGTTTAGGCAAGGAAAAAAACAGGGCAATGTCCTTAAAGTGCATGCAGTCACCATAATGAGAACTTTATTTTTTTTTTCCCTCCTGTCCTCTTCCTTTACCTTGTGCAACCAGTTTGTAAGATATACAGACAACCATCACTGCCAGCAGGTCAAACCAGTGTAGAGATGTTGAAACAGTGTGTTAGAACTTGCAGGGATTTGCATCTGCCACAAATCAAGACCAAGGACTAACACACACAGGGAGAATGTTTGCAGAATTACTGATCTATGTACTCAGGGGGAACATTTTAGATTACAGAGTGTCTTACCTT
Source organism: Neoceratodus forsteri (assembly GCA_016271365.2). Taxonomy (NCBI): domain Eukaryota; kingdom Metazoa; phylum Chordata; order Ceratodontiformes; family Ceratodontidae; genus Neoceratodus; species Neoceratodus forsteri. The sequence continues at coordinate 20,614,185 of JADMNL010000035.1, read as the reverse complement.
AGCATGGAGTTGAACTCCTTACTCTAAAAGTACAAGTTATCAAGTAGTCACAGTGAGGAAATCTGCAGGACAACCCATTCTGCAAGGTTATAGGTTATAGGTTATAGGTTATAGGTTATAGGTTATATGTTGGTGTTATAATTCCTTACCATATCCTTAGCATCACCATGTTGTTGACTGTTTAACGTGTATTCCCTGCTAATATTGGACCCTATGCACGATGCCAACATGCTGTGGAAAACAGGTGCATTGGCATCAATACGCGTGAATGCTGCTGAGCGGGGTATCATGGACCCTCTGTGGCAATCATGAACCAGGCATAACACAGATACGTACCCAATCCCCTTGCAGTGCAGACAGCAATATGCTAGGGGAAGGCAGAGGCATAGTGTGGAGCAGGTTATGGCAGCCAACACTCTGCTGTAACCCCCTGCCCACCCCCTCGGACATGGCCAACCAATTACAGCTGAATACGGACTCCAATCCCCGTGATGCCCCAGACCACTAGGCTGCTGGTGGGGGCCGGGGCAGCTGACAGGGAAACCGCCCTGTCAAGGAAGGCTGTGTCCATAACAGCAGTGTCACTCCACACACCCCAATTACAGGCCAGCCTGACCCTGTAATGTTTGAGCCCAACCTCCCCACACATGCCCACCCCATCACCATGCTGTACATGCAGACCTCCCCCCGTATGCCCGGTCCCCGATGTGGTAGACAGGTCAACACCCCTGAACACCCTTTGGCACCCAGACCAGCCACACATGGCAGACCCTCAAACCTGGTACCCCAACCCACCATTGGGGTCCAGTTTTGCCCCCAGTGGCACTAATCCCCCCACCATACATGCAGTGTCAGTGCCATGGTCAGAGTTGGCCATCAGCACAGCCCTTCACTCACCTTTATGGCTGCTGTCCATCTGACATAGGTAGGGGCGCACTGTCAATGCACACCCATGTGCATCAGACAGCCGGCGACCATGGAGGTGTGCTGGTGGCTATGCCACTGGCCATCTCCGACCGCAGTAATGACACTGCAAGTTTTGTGGGGGGGGGATCAGTGCCATGGGGGGGTCCACTGGACTCCAATGGTGGGTTGGAGGTAATGGATTCAGGGGTCTGCCATGTGTGGCCAGTCCTGGCACCAGCAGGTGTTGAGGCACCTTGTTACACGGGTGCTTGTGGGTGCTGTGTGATGGGGAAGGGGCAGTGGGTGGCTCCCATGCTCCAAGGTCTCAGCCAGGGGTCCAGTGCCCAAAGGGGCATTGCTGTGCAGGTCTGGGTGTCCGCAGGTGCAATTCATGTACCCGGACCTGCGCCTAGCTGTGCGAGTGCTCCACAAGAGATCCACTTGGGACCCAGGGCGGGCATCCAATTGGATGCCCTACTGGGTCTGCTACACCACCCCACCAGTTGCCCAGTGTGGACTTGTATGCTGGGGTGGCTGGGCTGTGGACAGGTGGTGGCCAGTAGTTAAAACCAGATGGTGTGCACCTGTCCGCAGGTTCAGAACTACGAGGGCAGAATACACACCTCCGGTGTTAATATCCCACCCATTAGTGCAACGGGCCCAATAATATTAGTATCTTCCTTGTTTGATTGAATATTTATTAAAAAACGTTGAGCAAATGGGTAAATGGGATTATTTAAAAACTATGCAAATGTGAAAAGGGGATCACTGTTATGTTCATAGTAAAATAAGTTAAAGGTAAAATTGTAGATAAAGAGTGGCTCCAAATTATGCATAAGGTGATTGAGGCTAGTGTTACATGACTTGGCTGCATGCCATAAAAGTTAATGCAAAATTGTTAGATAAAAGTGGGGTGTTGGAAAATCCACACAACTGCCTTTAATAGTGTGGGATTTTACAGCTGAGGTTTTAAGTTGGGTGCAGATTTTTGGGGTTTTAGGTAATTTGATTCTGATAAATTGTTTGAAATCCCATACAGCAGCCTTAATAAGTGCATGAATGCTTGTGAAGCTAAGATTCTCATCTGGGAGCAAAACTGTTAAATTATAGCTAAAGTGAGTAACACTGTGGAAATGTGTAAGGGCGGCCATTGTTTAACCCTGGTTTGAATTAGGTAAAAGTGAAATAGGGAGCTATAAGAGGGCTTCAAGTAACACATAGGGTGCTTTAACATTGCTAGTACTAGTACATTTATTTATTTAAGAGATTTACCAGGAAGGCATACTGAGCGGAGTACCACTCGATTCCAGATGCGCCCTGGGGGTAGGGGGTTACATGGGTGAAGTAATGAGATGAGAACAGTTCAATACATATGTGACAAGGTTATGACAGACAGTGGTACAGTAGTACATAGAAATACAACAATACAGTGAGAAAGATTTTATATACAAAGTGGGTGGCGTATCTATTGTGCCACAGCAGTAAATAGGTTCAGCAATATGCAATTAAATAGCACTATGTGACAACATCGAAGAAAAACGGGGCCCAGACTGGAGCATAAATAGGTGAATGGGTAAGAGTTGTGCAGGTACCTGAGCAGGTTGGGTGGGCATTGTCCAAGGAGATTCAGAGAAGGGGAAAGCAAGAGCATTTGGTCGCGAAATGTGATTTGAGAAGGGCATTTCATTGGGGAATACTGGTAGTATGTCTAATGTCAGCTGCCAGTGCGTTCCATAACTTGGGCAATCTGAAACTGAAAGCTCCCTGACCTGATCGGGTGGATCTATGTGGAATGTGCAGGAGCCTGGAGTCGATCTTCCTGAGATCATAAGTAGGTGGTGAGAAGGCGGTTAGGGATGGAGATAGGTAGGAAGGGAGCATGTGCGACCAGAATTTGGCAGTGATTCTAGCCCCATGCAGCAAGCGCCAGTTTTGGAGTGATGGGAGGTCGAGGGACTGGTATAGGACACAGTGGTGGGTATTGGGAGAACGGTCCAAGGCGAACCGGCAGAAGGAGTTGTATAGGGGGTCAAGCCTGACTAAGGACGTGAGGGGGGAGGTGCCATAGACGATATCTCCGTAGTCAATAATTGGAAGGATCATTTTTTGGACAATAGCTAGTCTGGTTGGTAGCGGGATGCAGTACTTGTTACGATAGAGAGCACCAAGCCTGGGATGCAGTTTTTTATGCAGAGCGTCTATGTGCACTGAAAAGTCAAGGTGCTGATCTAGCCAGATGCCAATATAACGACAAGAGGTGCAGGTCGCAAGAGGTGTTCTGTCCAAGGTATAGAATGTGGGTGGTACAGTAAGCCGGGTTAGTTTGGCCCGGGAGCTGAAGGTGGGGGAGACCGCTTTTTTTGAGTTTAAGAATAGTTGGTTCCCGAGGAACCGGCATTGGATGGAGTCGAAATCCTTTTGTAGACAGGCTGTCACGGCAGTCGCAGTTGAGCCAGAGGCTAATAGTACCATATCGTCCGCATGCATATGAATGGCAGTTTGTGTACAGACAGAAGGCAGATCGTTGAGGAATATTGAGAATAGCAGCGGGCCGAGTACAGACCCTTGGGGTACACCACTGGTGACAGGGAGAGAGGAGGATTGTGCCATTCCAATGTGGACTGCTTGTGTCCCTCCTGAGAGGTACGAGTGGAACCAGTTTTTTGCTACATTAGACAGTCCGGTTTGGGCACGTTTAGACAGCAAGAGAGGATGCGAGACCGTGTCGAACGCTTTTGCCAGGTCTATAAATATGGCTGCTGTTATTTCCCCTTTGTCCATGCCTGTAAGGATGGAGTTTGTGAGGCAAAGGAGGGAGGTGGTGGTGGAGTGATTTTTTCTGAACCCAGCCTGGTAGGGGGTGAAAAAGGAGATAGTATCCAGATAGTGGTGTAGTTGGGATAGAACAAGGCGCTCTTGAATTTTGGCTAGGATGGGGAACAGAGATATCGGCCGGTAGTTTGAGGGAGAAGAGAGGTCCTCTTCCTTGGGCAGCGGGATGACTGTGGCTTGTTTCCATACTGTGGGGACTGTCCCTAATTTAAAGGACAGATTATAGAGCATGGTTAGAGGGTGGGCTATGGCCAGTGCAGAGAGTAGGAGCATTTTGGAATCCAGGCCTGATGGACATTTACCTTTGGAAGGGTTTAGTGAGAGAAGGATTTTTAGCACCTGGCCAGGAGTGACTGGGCGGAGCGATAAGGAGGCCGGGGGCATTTGGGGACATGGGGGTACAATGGGGCACGCGAAGGGTAGGGGGTGGGGTAGGGAGGAGAGGAGGGAGGAAGTAGTGGAGAGAAGTAGGTATTAAACTCGGTGGCAACCAGACTAGGAGTTGAGATGATTTTACCTTGAGGTTTAGGAGCGGGGTGGGAGGTTGGGACGCGGGGTGAGAAGGATTTTATGGACTTCAAAATTGAGAAGGGTGGGTGTTGTTATTGTTGAGAGCCGTTTGAAGTAATTTGATTTGGCCTACCTTATGAGTCTTGTACAGGCATTACGTAGAGACCGGTAATATTGCTGGGCCACATGAGCACTTGTGGCCTTGAAGGATTTCCAGGCACGGTCTCTGGCTCGGAGTTTTTCCATAAGGTTTGCAGTTTCCCAGGGTAAGTGGAAACCTCTGACTCTGGATCTCCTTAGTGGGGCATGTATGTCCCAGATGGCGAGGAAATTTGTAGAAAAATAGTCCAGGGCTTCATTCATGGAGGTGGCTCTAGGGATGAAGGACCAGTCTATGGAGGTAAGGTTGTTTAGTAGAGCAGTCTGATCCAGTGTTTTATAAACTCTGCTGTACATCATGTGGGGTGGGGGGCCGGAGGACGGAAGATTTTGCGCACTAAGAAAATCATATGGTGGTCACTGAGGGAGTCCAGTAGAATGCCAGCTTTAATTATCCTATGAGGGCGAGTAGTGAGTGCCCAGTCCAGTAGTGTGTGTTTATTTGATATGTGATTTAGTCGGGTGGGTTCTCCTATTTGCTGGTGCAAGTTTAGTGCACTTATTTGACAACGCGTTTTATAGGCAGCACAGCCTAGCCAGTTCTGGTTGAAACCCCAAGGATGTGGAGTTCGACGCCTTCTGTAAGGGCCCTCAGGTTGCCCAAATGTTCAAGGATGCTAGTTGGTGGTGTGTTAGGTGGACAGTAGGACCCAGCTATGTATACTGGGATGGAGTGGGGCAGGGGGAATTTGATCAGGAGGGAGTCTATAGATTGTATGGGCGATGATGGATTGATTACTGAGAACTGGACATTTGTGGAGACATACATGGCAGTGCCACCACCCTTCTTACTCCCCTGTCTGTCTTGGAGGATTAGAAAGAACCCAGGTATTGAGAATTCTTCGTCCCGGTGGTGAGCCTTCAGCCATGATTCTGTGATGATTATAATATCTGGGCATAGGGCCAGGACAGTTGTTTGAAGGGCAGCCATTTTATTTAGGATGCTGCATATATTGAGGTGGATGATTTTGAAACCTTTGGGGAGGAGTGTAGGTGGTGCGAGTGGTTGGGCAGCAGTGGGAGCCTGGGGGCCCGGGTTTCATTCAGTGTCCCCAGCTAAGAGGAGAAGAAAAACAAGGGTGTGCCTTAGGAGGCACATGAGCTTTACTGGTGTACCCCTGCGGGTGGGAAGATTAGAGGTTGCTAAGCTTACCTTTCAGACTGAAAAGAGTGGGAGATACAGGGTGGGTATTGCAGCATGGAAAGAGGTGGAGAGGATAGAGGCCCCCAGGATCCATTTATGCCCATGATGCCAGTTGTGATTCACTGGTGCCGAGGAGGAGTGTGGGATAAGCTTGGTAGTTAAGGAGTGGAGTGGTAAAGGGTCTGGTAGGCTAGGTTTGGATAAGGGTGGGAGGGAAGCTGTAGCTATGCAGAGCAAGGTGATGATTGCAGTGAGGAACTGCATTTTGTTTTTGTTTTTTTCTTTTACACTCAGTCGGGGAATTTTGACAGAATTACTCTGCGGTGGCCACTAGTGGTGAGAAAGTATAAGGGACTAATGGGAAAGTGGGCTGATTGGTTTAGGAGCTCACGAGGTACTATATAAGGAGGAGCCGACCAAGGGTGGTGGTAGGGGTGGTGGGGAGCCTGCGCGAAGCACAGGCAGGGCTAGAGCTCCTGGTAGATAGCTGCTGCTACACTCCGGTGGCTACCTGGCTCCGAGTCTGTTCAGCGTGGTCCACGGGGGGGAAGGCTCTCCTGAAGTGGGGAGGGCTGGGGACTCCTGCCCTCGCGACCCTCAGTTCTGTGGAGGTAAGAAAAAAAGGCTATTTAAGTAGGGGCTGTGATATTGAAGGAGGAGTTTCACCAAAGCAGACAAACAAATAAAAACCCAAAGCTTTTTCTTTTTTTTTTCTTTTCCCTGCGACTAGGCTACACAGTCAGGGGCTCGCTTTTTACAACTTGAAATAGGTTACTGCACTTTATATCCAACCATGAGAAATTCTAGACAACACCCCAGAACATGCACTACTTTGCAGAGGTAGCAAGAAACTCCCATTTTTAAACCAAAATTAGCCAAGGTGAAAGTTCTGTCTAAAGCCTCTATGCCCCTCCGGTTACATTTAAACTAGCTGAGCACAAAAAGGCGCCAATTTTAACATTTTGTAGCGTAGTTGAGCTCCTGGTAGACAGCTGCTTCTACACTCCGGTGGCTACCTGGCTCCGAGTCCGTTCAGCGTGGTCCGCGGGGGGGGGCTCTCGTGAAGTGGGGAGGGCCGGGGACTCCTGCCCTCGCGATCCTCAGTTCTGGCTCCGAGTCCGTTCAGCGTGGTCTGCCGGGGGGCTCTCCTGAAGTGGGGAGGGCTGGGGACTCCTGCCCTCGTGACCCTCAGTTCTGGCTCCCAGTCCATTCAGCGTGGTCCGTGGGGGGGGGCTCTCCTGAAGTGAGGAGGGCTGGGAACTCCTGCCCTCGCGACCCTCAGTTCTGGCTCTGAGTCTGTTCAGCGTGGTCTGCAGGGGGGCCTCTCCTGAAGTGGGGAGGTCTGGGGACTCCTGCCCTCGCGACCCTGCCCTCGCGACCCTGCCCTCGCAATCCATAATATGGCGGAACATCAAATATGGTTAAGGGTATAATTGTAGACAAAAGTGGGATTGTTTGTAACTCTCACTCTGCAGCCTGTGTGTGTCTGTGGGCTCATGGCTCACCAAAGGGGGAAATGTAAAAGCAAGCTAGCACTGAGATGGAATATCAGGACAGAAGGAGAGGATGGTGTGCAGGGAGGAGACATGGTATTTGTAGGGGGAGCATAAGACAAAGGAGAATAGTGGGGTGTAATGGTTGTGGGGTAGCGGTTTACATGAACACATTGTGGAAAATGCAGAGTTGTCCAATATGTATGAAACTGTGACACCTGGAAATGGACATTTTTAGCCTAAGGTGGGGAGGCTGAGAGGCAGGGCTTGAGTAGAAGCCATGGAGGGGGAAACTACACCAGAGTTACCAATGGATGGAGCAGGATGGCTTGGACTAATGAGATATATTCAGGGGTAACTACAAAGGGTGGAACAAAGCAGGCTGCTGGATGAACGACGGATAGCAGGTGGTGAGTAGGTCAAGGGGGAAGGGGCATGCTGTACAGAGTGATATAGGTAAAGGATATTGTAAGGCTATTGCGGGAAACAAGTTTGCTAATGAAGTTTGTAGTTCAAGTGGGGAGGTGTAGGGACATGCTGCAGAGGGAGAAAAAGGTAAGTAAGTAAGTAATTTATTATTTGTTAGGTGCCCAATCCTGGATGCTCTGAGTGCTGTACATTAAAAGGTTTGACATAGCATTGAAAACATAGAAAATACATACATCAACAGTGTTCAGAATTTAAAATAATTAATGCTAAGTTAAAAAGGTTAGTCTTTAGGCCCCTCCTGAATGCCTCCACCATGGGGGCCTCCCTAAGAGATCTTGAAAGCGAGTTCCAGAGGACCAGGCCGGCCACCCTGAATGAACAGTCTCCCGAGGTTTTCAGCCTGGTCCTAGGAACTGCCAGGAGGCCCTTGGTGAAGGAATGAAGGGAATGGGCCAGGATAGCAGAAGTAAGGAGGTCTGACAGGTTTTCAGGGCCCGAGCCATATGGGGCCTTATAGGTGTGCAAGCCTACCTTGAAGAGAATCCTCCATCAGACTGGCAGCCTGTGCAGACCTGAGGTCACATGACAGGACCTTGACAGTCCTGTCAGCAGCCTGGCCACTGCATTCTGCACTAGTTGCAGCTGGCAGAGGTTCCCTCCGCTTACCCTGAGATAAAGAGCAGTATAGTCTAATAGTCTAGCCTGGATGTTACAAAGCATGCACTAGTTACGACAGGTCCTCAGGTGGAAGTAGGGGTTTAATCTCGATGATGTTCCTCAAGTGATAGAAACCACTTTTGACAACAGCCAACACCTGAGCTTCAAATGTCAGCCTGTCATCAAGAACAATGCCCAGATTTCTCACCCTAGAGGGTGCCATCAATGGAGTTGACCCCAGGACCAAACCTGTTGCTGTCCCAGAGGAATCCCCATCATGCCCGCAATCCAGCTCTATTACCAGTACCTCTCTTATCTGGGTTAAGTCTGAACCAGTTGGAGTTCATCCAGTCCTGGATCTCAGCAAGGCATTTAATCAGCACATCGACAGTACAATTTGTCCCTGGTGCAAAGGACATATACTGCTGGGTATCATCTGCATAACAGTAAAAATCCAATCTGTACTGTCTTATGAACCTCCTCAGAGTCAGCATGTATACCGCAAACAACATCGGTGACAAGATCAAGCCCTGAGGAACTCCACAGATCAAGGGCATCATTGAGGAGGAGAAATTCCCCATCACTACCCTCTGCCTCCAGCCCAAGAGAAGGGACTCAAACCAGTTGATGACAGTACTGGTGATTCTACAATACTCTCTAAGGTGATCCAATAACACCATGTGGTCCAAGGTATCAAATGTTGATGAAAAATCAAGAAGAATGAGAACTGGCCATTCCCTTTGATCTCTTGCCCCGAGGAGCCATTATGCATGTGGACTAGTGCCATCTCTGTGCTGTTCATCACCATAAACCCTAACTGGAATGGCTCATAGATGTCAAAGGTCTCCAGGTGTTCCTTGAGCTGCAGAGCCACTGTCTTCTCAACAACCTGACTTAAAAATTGGAGGTTGGAGACAGGTCTATAATTCGCCAGTACGTTGAGGGCAAGATATATTTTTTTCAGAATGGGCTTCACCAACACCCATTTCAAGGCATCAAGGAATACCCTCTCTGAAAGTGAACACTTGGCTATCCTGTTGAACACTGGATCAGTAGCCTTGACACAGCCCACCAGGAGACATGTCAGGCCAGGGTTCAGTTCACAAATGGGCCACAGCTTTAAAATCATGTTGAAGATCTCGGCTACCTCCACCAGCCGAAACTCCACCCAGATACCACCCTATGGGACTGATCTCGACCCACTGGTGAGATCCTAGCTCAAATAGAGGATACTCTGTCAGAGAAGCTCTTTTTGGTTGTAGACAGACTGGATAAAGCAATCTGTCCACAGTCCAAATGAGCTGAACTGGTCTGTGCTTCCCTGCTGCAATCTCTGTAGACAGGAACTCTGCCTTCTTACGGTTGATTGCCCTTTGATAATCAATATAATGATTTCTCAGCATCAGTCTATCCTCCATTGTCCTCCACCAGCAATGTTCTAATCTCTGACCCATGGTCTTCATCACCTTGAGAGTTCCATCATACTATGGGGGCCTCAGGCAAGAGGACTTAGGTCATATATGAACCAGTGTGATGGCATCTAGTGCCCCAGAAACAGCCCTGTTGTAGGCTGTCACTGCTTCAGCCAAACCAGCTGCACAAACAGCTCTGACACCAATTATCCAGGTGATGGATATGGCAGGGCTAATGTGGGAAACACATTTGTAACTGAAGGAGGGGTCAACTTGGCAAACCGCTGAGTAACTGGAACGACATGGGTAAGAAGGAGGGGACAGGGTGCAATGAGGATGGCAATAGTGAGGAAAGGGAGAGAGAGGAACTTGGAGAACAAGAAAAAGAAAGAACTGGGGGAATAGGTCAAGGTGAATGGGGATATTGGGGATGCTAGGAAAGTTAAATTGGGGGTCACAAGAGAGGAAAATGGTGAGGGAAGTTAGGGTGAGGAGATTAATAAGAGAAGGGGGAGGGATAGGGTGAATTTAAAGGGGAATGTCAGGGGAATGGGGATTGACATGAAGAATGGGGGTGGGGAGACCGGGAGGTCATACAAGTTCAATTAAGGGAAGTAGTAAAATTAGTGGGAAGATGGAGTTACAATTCATCTCTTCAATAAGGACGTAGAATGTCCCGGGGGAAGAGCAAGGCAGGTGGAACTTGAAAAGGGGGCCTAGGGAGAGGTTGAATGTTGAGCAGGATAAGAAGTGGAGAGGGGGGAATTCATTAAGAGCAGGTAGAAAGAAGGTAGAATGGTCATCATACTGGAGATTCTATAATTAAGGGTATCCAATGGAGGGGGAATGTGGAAGGGGGGAGGATCTCTATCTTGGTGGAGTACATGCCAGGCATGACAGTGCACAGGGCTAGGCACATAGTACACACTACAGTGAGGAAGGGAGGGGGAATCCCAACATAGAGGTGCATCTCAGAACAAATGATTTGAAAGGTAAGTGTGCAGGAGATGCAATCAAGATTCAGAGAATTTGTCAGAATATGTCAAACTGAGGCACACACTCTTGCATTCTCAGAAGTTTTGCCAGTACCGAAGGCAAGCACAGACAGAAAGATAAGGATTAGGGATTTCAACAATTGGTTGGTAAAATGATGTCTGGATATGGAGTTTGGGCTGGTGGGAGGCTAGGGAGCTACATGGGACAACAAGGAGCTGTTCGCCAAGGACAGACTGCATCTGAGTATGAAGGGAAAAATAGTTTTAAAAAATAAGCTGGGGGAGTTTATTGACAGAAATTATGATTTAAACTAGGTGGGGGGGGGCTTGATCTTACTGGGCAGACAGGAATACAAGGATTGGGAGGGTCTGCACCTCTCCCCCCAACTGGAAATTCAATGGATGGGAAGTACTCACAGAGAATCAAAAACATGGGAGAAGGGGAGGCTGGGAAGGGAAGGGTAGGGAAGAGGGTTGGAAGGTGGTCTCAACCAATGAAAGGAGCCTGGGAAACAAGTTATACATGTTACAGGCAGTGATGGTGGGGGTGGGGTGATGTGGCTGTGTTCACAGAAACTTGGCCACCCAGTACCATGACTAGGACTCGGTACTTCCAGGATACAAAATTTTTAGGAGGGACAGGATAACTGGCGGAGGAGCAGTAGCACTGTTTATTAGGGAAGGGATAGAGTGTAGCTCAGAGTAACAACATAGTCTCCCCAGATGGTCAGGTTCTCAGAAATGTGAAGTCCTTCAAGTATCTAGGTGTCTTGCTTGACCCCTCCCTCTCCCTCTCCTTCTCTGAGCACATTAACTCAGTAGTTCGCAGGATTCACCAAAAGCTGGGTACAGCCTACAAATTTAGGCACTACCTTACTCCTGAGGTGCGCCTAGCCATAGTACAGGGTAACCTACTCCCCATACTTGATTACTGTTACACCATCTATGCCAGGTCATCCTCAACCCTCACAGCCAAACTCTCCACTGCTTACAATAGTGCCTGTCGCTTTGCCTTACTGGATCCTTTTTCTACCCATCATTGTGTCCTCTATCAGTCACTGGGGTGGCTCCTACTACAAGGCCACTTTGACCTCACCCTTTGTTGTTTGGTTGATAATACCATCCGCACTGGCTAAGAGTCCCTGCTCGCAGCCCCATTCGAAGTCAGAACCTTGCACTGTTGCCTCTGCTCAAATACTGTCCTCCTCTTCAATGTCCTTAGAGTATCTACCAATATGCTTGGGAGAGCCCTATTGCCTGCAGCCCCCTCAGTATGAAATAGGTTGCCCACTGAGCTTCGCTCCTGGGATACCCACTGCCTGTTCAAATCCTGCCTCAAAGACTGGCTCCTAGTTGGGTCTTGCTGACAATGTTTTTCTGGGTAGTGTTTTTCCTCCCTCCTATCTACACCTATTAATTCCTAGAGTCCATTTCTAGTTACCCTTCCCTTGTTTTCATTGCCAACTCTCCCACTCTTCGCACATATCCCCTCCATTCCCCAGTTTTTGTCTGCCATGGTTATTGATACCTTGTTTTTTTACTGTTTACTGTAATTGGAGTTTATTACCTTGTATTTATGTCTCGGTATCTAATATTGTTACTGTCTATTGTTGTATTTTCTTTTATCACTTTTGAATTCACTGTGTAAACTGGTTTTCCATGTTCTATGTATTTTTGCTTTTGTTGCTCCTGTGCCATTGTTTTGACTGGGGTCATGCCTGAAAACGGTCCCTGGGGTTAGTGTACTTACCCAGTTATCAAAGTCATAAATAAATAAAAGGAGGGTGAGGATGGGAATGTGGGAATGTTGTGGGTCATCTTGCAGGATGCTAAGGTCAGGAGGGTCAGTATGGGGATAGTACTCAGACCACCAACACAAACTGATGAACATGGAAATTGTGGGAAACCTAATAAATCACTATGTGGTAGAGGTAGGGGTAGGAAGGTGGTGGTGGGAGATTTTATTCTGCCAGGGGTGGACTGGTGCACTATGACATTAACAAATGATAAGGAACAATGGATTCTGGGTGCAGTTCAAGATGTATTCCTGCCAAAATTGGTAGTTGAGCCAACCAGAGAAGGAAGCATCTTGGACTTAGTTCTGACAGACAGTGGCTAGGCAAAGAATGTTGTAGTAGAGGACCTGCTTGCAAGAAGTGACCACTCGACAGATTGGTTTTCCCTGGATCTGGGGAGGGAGGGGAATTACACTAATATGATAGTAGTGAACTTCAGGGGGGTGAATTTTGAGAGGATGGCTACCATTCTGGAAGGACACTTAAAGAAAGTAGGTGTGGACATGCACATGGATTGAAGTTGGGAAATTTTGAAAGAGGGTCTGTTGGAGGCAACTAAAGTCTGCACAAACTCCAAATGCAAGAAAGCGAGGTCAAGGAAACCCAGCTGCTGGATCATGGTTATGCAGTAGAAGGTAAGAGAGAAAAGGCTAGCTTAACGAAAGTACAAAAAATCCTGTAAGGAGAAGGACAGGGAATAGTACCATATAAAACTGAAGGAGGTGAGCAGGAAAGAAAGGGCAGCAAAAAGTAAACAAAGAGCTAAGGTTGGCACAGAGGATCACTGAGGGAAAGAAGGAATTTTTTTAGATACATCAGGGAGAAGAGGAAGTGTAGGGGTCAGATTACCAGGTTAAAAACAGAGGGTGGGTGGGCAGAGGAGGGAGTGGAGCAGGTTGAGGTTCTAAACGAGTACTTCTGCTCTGTCTTTACAAGGGAAAGCATTTGCAAGGGGGATATGGCAGGGGTTGGGGAGGGGGTGACACTAATATATGAAGAGATATTGGTGGAGAGAGTGTGGGAGGGTCTTAAGTCATTAAGGGAAGACAAGGCTCCAGGTCCGGATGGGATCCATCCCAGAGTCCTAAGGGAATGTGCAGATTTCCTGGCAGCACCTCTAACAGAGTTATTCAACTCTTTCCTCCAAATGGGAAGTGTACCAATGGACTGGAGAATGGGACATGTAGCGCCCCTTCATAAGAGCGGACCTAGGGATGAGCAGAGAAACTATAGACTGGTCAACCAGATGTCCATAGTGGTGAAACTATTAGAAAGCATATTGAAGAAAAAGGCTGGTCGAGTTCCTGGAGGTGAATAACTTTCAGGATGTCAGGCAACACAGATTTTCCCTGTGGAAATCTTGTCAAACTAACTTAACTGAATTTTTTGACTGGTTGACAAGATCTCTGGATGGCGATTGGTTGGTTGATGTTCTGTACCTGGACTTCAGCAAGGCATTTGACTCAGTACCACATGGGAGACTGCTGGGCAAGCTAAGAGACTTGGGAGTGGGAGAGAGGTTTGTGAAGTGGATTGGGAACTGGCTGAGCAACAGACAAGAGCAACTGGTGGTATGGGGGAAGCTATCGACACCCAGGATGGTCATTAGTGGGGACCCACAAGGATCGGTTCTAGGTCTACTGTTATTTAACATTTTCATTCCAGATATTGCGGTGGGAATTAGGAGCAAAATGAGCCTGTTCGCTGGCAACTCTAAGCTAAGACTGGTTGTGGACAGTGAGGAGGGAGAAGGACTCTCCAGGAAGACCAAGAAAGACTAGAACATTTGTTGGTCACATGGCAGGTGGGTTCAGCGCTCTGAATTGCAGTGTTTTTCATTTGGGAGCTAGGAATCCAGGGCACAGCTACCAATTGTTGGGGAGGGGTATGGTTAGCAGTCTCAGAGGAAGAAAAAGATCTGAGAGTAGTGATCACTGGTAAAATTAATCAATCAGGACAATGCAGGAAAGTAGCAGCTAAGGCAAACAGAATGCTGGCATGCATTGCTATGTGGATCACTTCAAAAAGTGAAGAGATAATTCTGCCACTCTTCTAATCCTTGGTGAGGCAGCACTTGGAGTACTGTGTGCAGTTTTGGTGCCCTTACTTAAAGAAGGACATTATGCTCCTGGAGAGGGTCCAGAGGAGTGCATCAAAGATGATCATTGGAAAGGGGGATGAGCCCAATGAGGAGAGACTTAGAGAGCTAAACATGTACTCCCTGGAAGACAGAAGGGACATGATTGAGACCTTTAAATACTTGAAGAGAATTTACAGAGTAAACACTGAGGGTTTGTTCATACTGATGGGATTTGGGACCATGAGGAGTCATAGCATAAAACTAGTTGGGGGTGGTATAGAAGGGACCTGAGAAAACATTACTTCACGGAGATGGTGGTGGTGTCTTGGAAAATGCTACCTGAGGAGCCGATATCAAGGGAATCAGTGGGAGGTTTTAAGAAGAGATGGGTTAGATACATGAGTAGGGTACAGGTAGGGATTTTAGAGACCAGGGGAACTCTAGGTCTGAATCAGGGCAGGGATGGATGGTTGGGGGGGAGGGGGCAGCAGCAGTTATCAAACCATAAGCTGCATCTCAAGCAGATGTGATAGAACTCAAGGCTTAATCTGCTGGCTTTTTCATATGTTCGTAAGGTGACCTGTAGTGATCAGTTCCGGCTGACCAAAAATTAGGTCTTAAGGCATAAGATATTACCCCATCTAGAAAAATTCAAATGTTCATGTACAGACAATTGGTGAGACCCCATCTGGAGTACTGTGTGCAGTTTTGGAGACCTCATCTACACAAGGACATAGACAGGATGGAAGCAGTCCAGAGGAGGGCAACTAAAATGGTGCAGGGTCTGCATCAGAAATCATATGAAGAGAGACTGAGAGAGCTTAGTATATATACCCTTGATGAAAGGAGGGACGGGGGGGGATATGATAGAAATGTTCAAGTGCCTCAAGGGAATCAACAAAGTCCAGGAGGGTAGCATCTTTGAGAAAAAGAAATGTGTAAGAACAAGGGGACACAATTTAAAGATAGATGGGGGATGGCTCAGGGGTAATGTGAGGAAATCTTTTTTCATGGAGAGAGTGGTGGATGCGTGGAACTGCCTTCCTGGGGAGGTTATTGGGGCTAAAACAGTGGGGGAATTCAAACATGCATGGGACAGACACAATGCAATTGTAGTGGGGGGGTGGCAGGAAGTAGGCTGTTGGTTAACTTGAATCTGCAGCTTAACCAGTAGGTAGGGAAATGGGCAGACTGGGTGGGCCAAGTGGTCCTTATCTGCCGTCAAAGTCTATGTTTCTATGTCCATTTTCCATTTTGTATAATGGGAGTATTAATATTATTTAGGTTTGTCACCCCTAAATAAGAGTCATTAGGGAAGACTGAATGGACATAAGTCTGACAAGGGGCATCCTATCAGCAATGTAGAGAAATAACCAAACAAGCACCACAACATTTTCACTTTGTTGTTTTCTTTATGGTGGTGTGCAGTTCCATATAGAGGGTATCTGGCATCATGAAATCCATAGGTTCAGGGACATGGCATGTTTTATTTTCCACTGCTTGATGCTAGGTTGCTGTTTAGAGGTCTTGTACAATGTCTTCCACATCCAAAGGAGGCGAGTCCACCCCTAGTTGCTGCAGGAGTTTTGGAGTAACATGTAGTGCCTCAAAAGGGTTTGTCCTAACTCAAAGAAAATGTTTATGTTGGCTAAAGATTGGAGCTTGCCCTTGACATTACATTCCTTGACATATTTGACATCATATAGGATTTGACATCTCTAGAATTGTGTAGCTGGAGAAAAATTATTTTCCAAGAAAATTGTAATGCCCATCATACCTTAATTAATTCTGTTGCTAGGCCATTTGTAATATTTTCTGCTGTGTTTGGTACTGTGTAAAGTGAGCTATAATTGGACAAGGGGGCTGAGTCACTATCTCTGTGTGAAAATCCAATCTGGTGTACCCTCTCGATGTCTAGGTTCTGGTCTTCTGGGAGGGGGAGTATCAGTAGGAAAGGCCTTAATATATGTTATGATGTCTGCTGGTGTGACTCCCTCTGGAATCTCAAAAATTCTTAAGTTTGAGACCTGAGATATATCTTCCGTGTCTTGGATTTTTCCAGCAGCTTTCTGTTCACTTTGGAGCAAATATAGAAGGGCCCTGTCGTGTTGGCCCACACTCTTTGTGATTCCAGTAAGGGAAGTTTCCATTTGTGCAATTTTCCTTTCCCAAGACTGCAAGTCCCGTCTAATATCCGATCCAGTGTACGGGTCAGATCATGGAGTTCCTGCAAAATTTGGGTGCCTGTAGTGCCATGAGAGTCTGCATCATCATCTACAATGGAGATTGCTTGAGAGTCTGAATGTGGCTAAGAAGAATGGCTGGGACTGCAGATGGCACACTGTGAATGGAGTCTCATTGGAAGGGTAGTTAAGTTGGTGTTTCTCAATCCAATCACCATGCTGAAGCTGTTGTGACCCTAAGACATCCAGTTTATAGGTTGGGCTGTGGAGAAGTTAGATATTACATCTTAGAAGGGAAAGAGCTCTATGTCTGAGGTGCCATTCCAAACAGTGACAACAGCGTTAGTCAGGTTTTCTCATTCTGTAGTTTGAAAGGGCAGTTTTAAACTGAAGTAAGACCACTCTCAGACAGCTTCTATACACAACTCCATCTCCAGTGCCATCTTGCTCCCCAGATATGCTCCTATGGAGCTTTCCAGCACAGCAACGGACATGGCAACAGAGACAGGTTATGTGCCAGCTGCAGTCCCCTGATGACCAACATTAGATGGCCTAGCATTTGACACCAGCAGAGAGGGCTGCCATGATGCCACCAGGGCAGTGACCCTCAAGTTAGTCAGCACCAGCAGAGGTGACTATCATGATGTCAGAAGGCTAGAGACCTTCAAGCAAGACAGCAGCAGCAGAGATGCCTGCTGCATCATAAAAGAGCTGGAGACTAGAGATGTGACGTTATACTTTGCCAGAGATGTTGGTGAGAAGTGAGAAGGGAGGCAGTATAGCACAGTGGCTTAAGGCTCTGAGCTGCAAATCTTGAGACCTGAGTTTGAATCCCACAGCCCCCACTTGCATACTGTGTGACCCTGAGCAGGTCACTTAACTTCCCTGTGCTCCTGAGTCATACCCGTAAACAAACTTTCAGCTTAGTGTGTCTCTCTTGGTTAAACAATAGGAAAAAAATGTCAGGTAACTTCACACTTCACAAGTGTTTGCAAAGTTTCTTGCCTTCACACCAAGTTTGCCAGCAATTTTTGAATTAAAAAAAAGCTTGATAAAAAATATTGTAAAAAGAATAAATTTCACCCCAGCTCTCTCTGTCATATACACCAATCCCCTCCATGCAAGCCAGTTTAAAAATATATTACACCACCCTCCTCTCTTGTGCCTTTATTTTCTTCCTCTCCTAGTTCACATAGTGAAATTCAAATAATGATAAATTTCACTTTCTACTACTTTCTGCCTGTGCTCAAATGATATTTCCTTCACCTCCCCCCAGCCCATTCCACAAATAGATGAATTAAACCCCAACCCTTCACCCTCTCTTGTAAATGAACCTTACACTTCTGTCCAATACCCCAAACCACAATCGAAGCAGAAACATTCAGCAAGTGCTTGTAAAAAAGAAAACCACCCTGTAATAGAGCAAGTGTTGTCCTCAATCTTTAACAAAGGCCGTGTTTGGGCGAAACGTGCGTGAGGAGTTTTTCTGTGTCTTTTTGTACTCTGTACTTGTATGTACTCATATGTATCCACTGCTATTTAATAAGTAAAACAAGCCAGTCCACCATTTTTATGTGATTGCACACAAGTGCAAGAAACATATTGAGGCAGCTTTTGCAAGAAACAGGTTGTGGAGGCACGGCACTGTTGTGGCCAATGCCCCCCACAGCCTTTAAAGGCTTGGCCTACTGTCCCCAATGGTGTGGCTTGGTGACACTAGTTCAGCCAGCATGCCACAACCTTCTAAAGTTTTAGGCCACTGCAATCAGGTGCCACCACGTCATTGCAGTGTCATCCGCTGCAATGAGGAAGTGACCCCTCATTGCAGGGCTGTTGCTTAAGGGGAACCCAGTCCCCGTCAGCGTGTCCCCACCGCCATTTCTTGTGTACTGAGGGGGGGTGCCCAGTCCCCCTTGGCTTATGTCCCCCCTCCTCCTCTGTTTGCAGACGGGGTGCCCAATTCCCATTGGCATATCCCACCCCCCAATTCTTGTGTGCTGAGGGGGATGCCCAATCCCCCTCAGCTCACGAGCCTCTCCCAAGTATGTGCCAACGGGAGTGCCCAATCCCCGTTGGCTCCAGTGGACCCCTACCCCAAAACATGCAGGTCCCTTGCCATCTGAGCCCATGTCCTTCAACCCGCATCCTCTCACTGTATACCCCATTTCTCCACATACCCTCTCACCCCATTCTTACCTCCGGAGTCCTACGCAACGATCATTGGTGGACCGGGAACATGCCTGCACTCTGCAAAGCCAACCGCGAACTGAGGAAATGCCGGTAAGCTGTATAATGGAATAAATAGTTTTTTTTTTTAACTTTGATGCATATCTCAGTCATCTTTTGGAATTTTGTTACCAAATTTTCAACATTGGGTTTTTGGGACCCCTCCTCATGAATTCTGCCATTGTCATGGCATTAATCGGTCCCAAAAGGTGATTTCACGGTCACTGCACAGAATCACCTTTCAGGACCAATTAACAAAACGTCAGTGCTAGTGTTCATGAGGTGGGCTCTCAAAAAGCCTATGTTGCAAATTTGGTGGGAAAAAATCCAAAAAATTACTATTTTATGAACGTGCATTGCGCAGTTGCTACACACGCTAGTAACTTTGCGAATCTGCAATATTTTCATGCCAGATTTTCAACATTGGCATTTTTCCATACCTCCTTGTGAACAGTAGAACTGTCATTTTTCACATCCCGGCCAAAATGTGTTTTCGCACTTCTGGTGCAGAATAGCGTGGTCACTGTAAGAAATCAGTGTTTGGGACATCTTACAAAAATGACAGTGACACTGTTCATGAGCAGAGGTCCTAAAAGGCCTATGTTGAAAATTTGCTGCTGATGCTCCGTAAAATGACTAAGTTATGAGTGTGCATTACGCAGTTTGCATGCATGCTTGTAAGTTCGTGAATTTATAATATTTTCACTCCAGATCTGCAACATTGCCATTGTTCTGCACCTCCTTATGAATAGTACAGCTGTAATTTTTCACATCCTGGCCGAAATGTGCTTTCACACTTCCAGTGCAGAATAGCATGGTTGCTGTGGGAAATCTATGTTCAGGACACATTATGAAAATGACAGTGACACTGTTCATTAGCAGAGGTCCTAAAATGCCTATGTTTAAAATTTGGTGATGAAAGTCCATAAAATGAGTGTGCTACAAGCGTGTGTTGTGCAGTTTCCATGCACTCTTGTACCTTCGCAACTTTGCAATATTTTCACTCTAGATTTTCAACATCCACACCTCCTTATGAACAGTGCAGCTGTCATTTTTCACATCCTGACAGAAATGTGCTTTTGCTCTTCTGACGCACAATAGCGTGATTGCTGTAGGAAATCAGTGTTCGGGACACATTAAGACAATCACAGTGACTCTGCTCATGAGCAGAGGTCCTAAAATGCCTATGTTGAAAATTATGTGATGAAACTCCATAAAATGACTGTGTTATGAGTGTGCTTTGTGCAGTTTCCACACACCCTTGTAACTTTGCAAATTAGTAATGTTTTCTCGCCACACTTTCAGCACTGGCATTTTTCCACACCTCCCTATGAACAGTACAGCAGTCATTTTTCACATCCTGGCTGAAATGTGTTTTAGTGCTTCCGGCATAGAATACCGCAGTCACTGTCAGAAATCAGTGTTTGGGACAGATTAGGATTGAGTGAGTGAGAGAGGGGCGGAGTAACTGAGCTCAACTGAGCTCTGTCAGAACTGCTGCAGATTTATTTGTGGGTAGGAAAAGGTGCCAACACAGGCAGGAGCACAGTACAAAAGGGCAGCCTGCAGCGCCGGGAGACAAAGAACGAGCGAGTGAGGGAGAGGGAGTGAGTGAATTTAACTGAGCTCTGTTGGGACTGCAGTGGATTTCTTAGTGGGCAGAAAAAGGCAGCAATGCATGCAGGGGCCCAGTACAAATGGCAGCCTGCAACAGTGGAAGAAACAGAACGAGCAAGTGAGAGATGGGGGAGTGAGCAAGATCAGTGGAGCTCTATCATGACTGCTGCGTATTCCTTTGTGGGCAGAAAAGGGTGGCAATGCAGGCAGGAGCCCAGTGCAAAAGGCCAGCCAGCAGCACAAGCAGAAATGGATTGAGCAAGTGAGAGAGGGTGAGTGAGTGAGCTTAACAGAGCTGAGTTGGGATTGCTGCAGATTTCTTTGTGGGCAGAAAAAGGCAGCAATGCATGCAGGGACCCAGTATAAAAGGGCAGCCTGCAGCAGTGGGAGAAACAGAACAAACGAGTGAGAGAGGGGAGTGAGCGAGCTCAACAGAGCTCTATCATAACTGCTGCAGATTTCTTTGTGGGCAGAAGAAGGAGCAATGCAGACAGGAGCCCAGTACAAAAGAGTAGCCTGGAGCGACGGCAGAAACGGGATGTGCGAGTGAGAGCATGGAATGAGTGAGTACAATGGAGCTCTGTCAGGATTGCTGCAGATTTGTTTGTGGGCAGAAAAAGGTGCCAACAGAAGCAGGAGCCCAGTGCAAAAGGGCAGCCTGCAGTACCAGGAGAAACAGAATGAGCGAGTGAGAGAGGGGGAGTGAGCGAACTAACGGAGGTCTATCGTGACTGCTGCGGATTTCTTTGTGGGCAGGAAAGGCAGTATCCCAGGCAGGAGCCCAGTACAAAAGGCTAGCCTGTAGCACCGGCAGAAATGGAATGAGTGAGTGACAGAGGGGGAGTGAGCGACCTCAATGGAGCTTTGTCAGAACTACTGCAGATCTCTTTGTGGGCAGAAAAAGCCACCAATGCAGGCAGGAACCCAGTACAAAAGGGCAGCCTGCAGCAGCGGGAGATACAGAACAAGTGAGTGAGGGAGGGGGAGTGAGTTACCTCACCGGAGCACTGTTGGGACTGCTGTGGATTTCTTTGTGGCAGAAAACGGCAGCAATGCATGCAGGGGCCCAGTACAAAAGGGCAGTCTGAAGTGGTGAGAGAAGAAGAATGAACGAGTGAAAGAGGGGGAGTGAGTGAGCGAGCTCAACGAAGATCTATCATGATTGCTGCAGATTTCTTTGTGGGCAGAAAAAGACAGCAACAGAGGCAGGAGCCCAGTACAAATAGGCAGCCTGCAGCGCCAGGTAAAACAGAATGAGAAAGTGAGACAGGCGGAGTGAACGACCTCAACGGAGCTCTGTCAGGACAGCTGCGGATTTCTTTGTGGCCAAAAAAAGGTGCCAATGCATGCAGGGGCCCAGTACAAAATGGCAGCCTGCAGCAGCGGGAGAAACAGAATGAATGAGTGAGAGAGGGGAAGTGAGTGAACGAGCTCAATGGAGCTCTATCATGACTGCTGCAGATTTCTTTGTGGGCAGAAGAAGGTGGCAACACAGGCAGGAGCCCAGTACAAAAGACCAACCAGCAGCTCCAGCAGAAATGGAATGAGCAAGTGAGAGAGCGGGGAGTGAGCAAGCTCAACAGAGATCTGTTGGGACAGCTGCAGATTTCTTTGTGAGCAGAAAAAGCCACCAACACAGGAAGGAGCCCAGTATAAAAGGGCAGCCTGCAGCAGCAGCGGGAGACACAGAACGAGTGAGTGATGGAGGGGGAGTGAGTGAGCTCAACGGAGCTATGTTGGGACTGCTGCAGATTTCTTTTTGGGCAGAAAAAGGCAGCAATGCACCCAGGAGCTCAGTACAAAGGGCATCCTGCAGCAGCGGAAGAAACAGAATGAGCGGGTGAGAGAGGGGGGGAGTGAGCTCAACGGAGCTCTATCGTGACTGCTGCAGATTCCTTTGTGGGCAGAAAAAGAAGGCTATGCAGGCAGGAGCCCAGTACAAAAAGCCAGCCTGCAGTGCTGGCAGAAATGAAATGAGCAAGTGACAGAGCGGGAGTAAGCAAGCTCAACGGACCTGTGTCAGGACTACTGCAGATTTCTTTCTAGGCAGAAAAAGCCACCAACAGAGGCAGGAGCCCAGTACAAAAGGCCATCCTGCAGTGCCAGGAGAAACAGAATGAGCGAGTCAGAGAGGGGCAGTGACCCACCTCAATGGAGCTCTGTTGGGAAAGCGGCGGATTTCTTTGTGGAAAGAAAAGGGTGCCAATGCAGGCAGAAGCCCAGTACTAAACAGCAGTCTGCAGCACTGGGAGAAACACAATGAGCAGCTGACAGAAGGCCACTGAGTGAGCTCAATGGACCAACGCAATCAACATTTGGCTTTGACAAATGCTTGATTTGTGTGGAGCATTTATTTCTGTGTCCCTGTGGTGTGCCGAGACTGTTTCTCTGCACACGCTGATTTTATCTCAGAGCACCTAGCCCTCTGTGTGGCTCTACTCAGCGGATTTATGTTGTCCTCACTCTTTAGAGTTGTGTGCTAAATGATTGGCGAGTGATGTATAGCCTAGTAATAATAATACCTGACTGGTTGACAACCATCATGATTGCAGCTGGCATCTGACTGATTCTTGGATGTACAGTCCTATAGAATGCATTGTATAAAAACTATACTTGAGTGAGTACAATATTGACAGAGTGACTCTATGGCATTGTGCATGGGGGAGTCAATAGGAGGACAGCCACTGAGGTGTGAAGCAGGATTTTGTTGATTACCAGGGGGCAACTACTGGAAGACCAGGTACAGTACACTTCATACAGATGGGCACAGGGACTGGATTAGGAAGAGGGACCCCAAAGGCAACTAGAATGTTTATGTTTCTCATAGGCATGGGGATTAGGCATGGGGATTAGGTGGACATAGGGGGTACATGGCACAGGGGTTGTAAATTATGAAAGCAATGCTACTGACAGGGGGCAGTACACAACTGTGGGCATGTTTAATACTAGCATTGTGGAGCCATTAACTAGTGTGGCTAGTTAGTGCCTCTACACCCCTTTAAATATGCCAGCCTGCCTGTATGCAAGGCACAAATGCATGATTTGTCTAGGTATCCAGTATGTTTTAATGCTCAAACAAAAACAAATTAGAGATTCGTAAACTGTGTTTTCCAATTTGGCCCCTTTTTTGCATTTATATGGTTTTCTAAGAGCAAAACATGATTAGTGCAGCTCTTGCCCTGTCAGCATGGCTCTAATCAAGTGAATATGCTGCTCTTTGGATTTAAATTCAAGATCTTACTTCGAGAGGTTTCCTTCAGTAGGTCATTACATAGAGAACTGGGGCCACCTAAAAAAAATATTCTAATGCACTAGTTAGAGTTGCAACACAAAATCAAGACAAGAATGGAAATGCAATGTTAGGGGAAAACATCCAATGAGCTTTGTTGAATCTGTGACATCTTATTCATCTTGGTTTGAATGATAACGCGATGCAGCACTGATGTTGCCCTACCCTTGGCACCATGTCTCAATGCATTCTTGTGAGAATGTTATTTTTCCATCCAGCCAGACAGTGTTGAAGTTAGGGCAGCACCAATGCTGGATAGCATGATCATCCAAACTTTTAATGTTTTGTGCTGCAGTCCTACTGTAAGTTGTGCCATAATGAAGTTTTATGCAGTGAATTCTCTGTCTCTTTGAGACAAATAGGGTTCCATGTCAACTGAGCTAAACAGAACACAGCGTGATTAAAAACAAAGTTGGCACAATGCATCAAGACAAAACAGCACCTCTCAAAACCAGCTAAAGCAAAAACAGTGTAAACGAACTCTCTTCTCGCACAGATTTACTATTCCAAAACCGTGCTACCATGGACCGCCACTCATATGAAGTTTGAGGTAAGAGGCATATATCAGTGGACTCAGGATTGACGGTGCTTGGTTAAGGCACCTCCTCACTACGTTGTGTCACACAAGCATTATTTTGTATACCGAGGTCTTCTGTATTTTTACATTTTGACCATGCGCTATTGACCATGCTTCATTAGTCCACGTGAACTTGATGTGATGCTGACAAATAGAAACCCTTGCCTATAGCTACCTTCAGATATGTGACTTGTACTTGGAGTTTGCTTCATGCATGGCAAAGTGGGCCATCACATGAAGTAGCTGTTACACCCAGCACTCACTTGAACACATTTCTTGCTTTTCACTGAGGTGGGGAAAAACTAAGTCAATGCATATGTGCAGTTTGCCTTTTTTGGACATAGTTTTTCCACATTTATTTCTGTTCCTTAAAAAGATACAGAATAAAACTGTTCACACCCACTGCACGTGTACTTGTATTTTTTTTTACCTCATTATTTTTTTAGTCTTAACACTGATAGTTGTACTATTTATTTACTAAATGTAATAATTCAGAATGTTTCCACAATACCTCATAACCACAGAAGTGGTAACTTAAATCTCACCCAAAACGGACTGGCAGGCACAACCTACAAAACACATTTTGGGTGGGATTTAAATGATGCTACCTATGTAGTCATGAAGTACCTTGCAGATAAGTGAAAATCTGATGAAAAGAAATATGAAGACATTAATGTTATGGGTAAAAGAAAATCAAAGTGTGAAAACACACCTCACTCGGTGTGTATGTTCACCTCACAGTTTTTTGGGACTTCATTTTCCCCTCCTCATTTACTGTTTCTTCCAATAGATAGTGACCATTTGAGGTTAAGGGTGGGCTATTAAGTTAACCCCAATAGTTCAATGTTCATTTTATTTAATAGTATGTAGAAAACAATATTACATACAAACCATTTTTAAAAACATCCAATAAAAACTGTTCATAATCAACACTGAAAATGTAACATATATCAATATATCATATGCAACAAAATTTCTACACACACATATGGGAAAATCATTACCTTAGCAGAACATTATGTCCTATGCAGCCCTATGTTTCCCAGATCAAACATTTCATTATATGACCTTTTCACTTATTTTTCTTGCCGCTATTTGGGCAAAACTACCCCAACCAAATAATACTGCATTTTCCTCTGTACTGAGTAGCCTATTGGCTTTATCATTGATATCCTTATCATGCAGGAAAAGCTGAAGCCATCTGTCCCTTTCCTTTTCAAGAAGCTTTACAGTTGACTCTTATATGAGCTATTGAGCATTTGACATTTTGATAACAGCATGGATTCACGATGGGAAGGTCGTGTCAGATGAATCTAATAGATTTCTTTGACTGGGTGACCAAAGTAGTAGACCAGGGAGGGGCTGTGGACATGGCCTACCTAGATTTTAGCAAGGCATTTGATACAGTCCCACACAAAAGGTTAATTCACAAGATAGCCATCCTTGGAGTTGGTCCCAAGGTGGTAGCCTGGATAAAAAATTGGCTAGACAACAGGACACAAAGGGTAGTAGTAAATGGAATATACAGTCAAGAACGGAGGGTTACTAGTGGGGTACCGTAGGGTTCAATACTGGGACCGGTCCTTTTTAACATCTTTATAAGTGACATTGCCGAGGAACTGGAAGGAAAACTATGTCTCTTTGCAGATGACACAAAGATCTGCAACAGGGTTGATACACAAGATGGAGTGGAAAGGATGAGAAGGGACTTGGCAAGGTTGGAGGAATGGTCAAATGCATGGCAGCTCAGATTCAATGCAAAGAAGTGCAAGGTAATGCACATGGGAAACAAAAACCCAGGGGAAGTGTATACAATGGGGGGTAAGATATTGACAACAGTAAAAATAGAAAGGGACCTGGGTGTAATTATATCAGATGACCTAAAGGTGGGCAAGCAATGTGAGAAGGCAGTAAGGAAGGCTGGGGGGATACTGGGATGCATAGGAAGAGGCATCAATAGTAGAAAACAGGAAGTTGTTATCCCTCTGTACAAACAGTTAGTGAGACCCCATCTGGAGTACTGTGTGCAGTTCTGGAGACCCCATCTCCACAAAGACATAGACAGAGTGGAGGCTGTCCAGAGGAGGGCAACCAAAATGGTGCAGGGTCTGCACCAGAAGACATACGAAGAAAGACTAAAGGAGCTTAATATGTACACCCTAGAGGAAAGGAGGGAGAGAGGGGACATGATAGACACTTTCAAGTACCTCAAGGGAATTAACAATGTCCAAGAGGGTAGCATCTTCCAGAAAAAGAGATGTGCAAG
This sequence comes from Neoceratodus forsteri, assembly GCA_016271365.2. Taxonomy (NCBI): domain Eukaryota; kingdom Metazoa; phylum Chordata; order Ceratodontiformes; family Ceratodontidae; genus Neoceratodus; species Neoceratodus forsteri. The sequence continues at coordinate 20,587,614 of JADMNL010000035.1, read as the reverse complement.
AACAAGGGGGCACAATTTGAAGATAGAGGGGGGACAGCTCAGAGGTAATGTGAGGAAGTATTTTTTCACTGAGAGGGTTGTGGATGCATGGAACAGCCTCCCTGAGGAGGTCGTGGAGTCAAGAACAGTGGTGGACTTCAAGAATGCATGGGACAGGCATAAGACAGTCCTAGTGGGGGTAGGAGGAAGTAAGCTGTTGGTTAACTAGGATTTGCATCTTATCTGTTAGGTAGGAAAATGGGCAGACTAGGTCGGCTAAGCGGTCCTTATCTGCCGTCAAATTCTATGTTTCTATGTTTCTAGATGCAAGGTAAATCTGGACAAATCTTGATAGATTTCCAGTCATGGCCAGCAAGTTCTAGGTGCAGTCTGCATATAGCTTTCTGAAGCTCACATTTTTCACAAAATGTTTTGGGCAAGATATTCAGAGGAGCTGCACAATGCTCAACTGACTTACGCAAGTGCAACCACAGAAATGTGCCCTGGAGACATATTCAACCAGTGTTAATTTGCAGTGCAATATCCATTGTGCTGATGTGCAACAGTAATGTATGTGGCACAAAAACATGGGGGCATGCCCATGAATATGTTGCACAATGGCATATTCAGCCAAATAACATGGCACAACTGACGAGCAAGTCAGAGAATGTGCCATACAGACTTCAGCATATAAAAAGAGGCTCAAACACACACACAGCAGATACGCAAGCCAATGGAGAAGAAGTCATGGACTCAGGACAATTTATCATGGTAGAGGTGAGAAGGGGTGTGAGGAGGAGGGAGGAACAGCAACGTGGCCGAGGAAGGACCTGTCAGCGGTATGCCCAACATAGACAGTACCATGCCCACCTCACGTTTGAGGACTATGGGGAGACGGAGCTAGTGAGCCGGTACCATCTGAACAGGGTAATTCTGAGGCATATATATGAGCTGTGCCATGATGAGCTGCAGGCACCTACCAGAAGGAGTCATACCATGACAGTGGAGATAAAGGTGACAGCAGTAATGTGCCTGCTGGTCACAGGCACCTTCCAGACACCAGTGGGGGCAACCACTGGCATAACCCAGTTGGCCACATCCCACTTCCTCACACAGGTGCTCAACGCTCTGCTGCCACATGCTTCAGAGTACATAAGATTCCCAAGCACACAGGCAGAGCATACAGCAAACATGCAGGAATTCCACAGGTATCACGCATGCCCGGCATGATTGGGGCCATTGACTGCACCATGTAGCCATACATACACCACCTGGCCCAGAAGGGGTGATCAACATCAACAGAAAGGGCTACCCTCCATCAACTGTCAGGTGGTGTGCAATGCCATTGGGCCTATCACCAATGTGTGCTCCAGACACCCTGTGAGTACACATGATGCATTCATATGGCACCATTCTATTCTGTACCAGCGATTTAAGAGTGGGGTGATCCCCATGGGGCACCTGCTAGGTGAGCATGACATGTGATGGGGTGACAGAGTGGCCTTGCAAGGGTGGACAACCCAAAGGCACACATGGATGGGGTTGGGGGGGTGGCCATGGGAACAAGCAATGCCATGCAGTAATCAGCATATGTGTTACCCCAACAGGTGACAGTGCATTCCCTCTCCGGCCCTGTCTGCTCACCCCATCTGGTGACTATTCAATGCTGCAGAGGAGTGGTACAATGAAGCACACATCACAACATGCAACATCATCGAGTGAGTCTTTGGCATGCTCAAGCTGTGATTCCATTGACTAGATAGGTCCAGTGGTGTCCTACTGTACAGCCCTGCAAAAGGCTGTGGCATATTCCTGGCCTGCTGCATGCTGTGCAACATGATCATTGACCATGGGATAGCCATCCAGGTGAATGAGGGAAACAGCAGTGATGAAGATAGGGAGGCCAAGCCAAATGGGTGTGCACAGCCACCCATGGAGGGGAGGGACCCCAGGCTTATGGCCCATGCAAGAAGGCACCAAGACACCATCATAGAAGAGCACTATGGGAACCTCAGGTGAGTACCATACATGGCAGCCATGCTTGCAAGGGACATGACACACACAGATAGACACCCATGGCCACACAGAGATGCAAGCAGGGACACTGGCACCCACACAGCATGTACAGGTAACACATAGACATATGTCCACATCATAGTGAAGAAGCACAGGTGGGTACATCCACACATGGGCCCTGCGCTGGACACTCAGGTTAAATATGTAAACAGTTCTGCACATTCACCACCACCATCACCATGTGTTGAACAGCAGGGCACAGTGGGGCATGTGGGAGTCACAGTCAGGAGCAGTGGGCAATGTGGCAACACACACAGCAGTACAACAGGCCATGGCATGGATCAGAGTGTACGTGTCGGCTCACTGGCAAGGCCAGCATAGATCTGCTTTCATCATGCCCATGCCACAAGGTCCAGCAGCACTACCTGCACATATGGTAGATGTGCCACATGCCATAAGTATGCAATGGCAAATGCACAGGGGTGCACCAACCAAGTGTGAAGCAGCCCACAGCAGCGGGTAGCAGGATGGGGTAGTACACCCAGCAGGTCTACCATGCAGTGCCACAGCCTCCATGGCCACATGGGTGGCCATGTTTGGGCTGCGTGGCAGGAACTGGCTGCTCAACAGCCACAGGAGGTGTCACCAACACACTCGAGGGTGTAGAAGCCTGAGAACGCAACCGGGTCCTCACAAGTCCGCAGAGACCGGCATAGAGACTACCTCTGGGTGTGTCAGGAATGGGCATGTCAGAGCACAGGGTCAGCCGTGCTGGGGTCGCCTGTCACCTTGACCATGGTGCTGGCATTGCACTATGGGGAGTCCTTCATGCCCTGTCATGCCCAATGGATGCCAGTGATTCAAATCCGACAGCAATGGTCCCGGCAATGCAGTCCAGCAATGCAGTCATGGCCTCCTGCAGCTGCTGGAGATCACCGAGCAACTGAGCATGTCCTATATCCCCTCGCTCGGCCAGGTGATGCACTTCCATGGTAGCCTGTGACATGGGCACCTGAATCAAGGCACTGTCTGAAATGGCAATACAATTTGTGGGTGAAAGCCTGAAAGGCGGGGGCAGGAGGGTGAGCGGATGTGGAGGGTGGGCAACCTAGCGACGGATGTCACTATATGTTCACGCATGCGGGGGGGGGGAGCGAGCATGGTGAGTGTGGCCTGGGGGGACAGAGGGAATATAGGGGGTGGCACTGTGATTGGCTACCGAGCTGCACCATGGCATCGGGGGTTGGCTTTCGCTTGCAGTGCATGAGGTTCCGGGTTCAGGTCTGGGTCTGGGCACTACTGTGTTTTTGTTGCGCCCATTCCAAAACTTGTGGGTTTTTTTTGCCTTCGCCCCTCCCGACGTGCACCCCCTAGAGTTGAGAATCCTTAAGTAGGAGGGTGCAGGGGACGAAGCCCCCACATAGAAAGCACATTTATTGAGTCTTCGGCACCATTCCTCCTTGAGCCGAGGTTGTCAGGGTGGTGAAATTGTTTTCGCCGCCCTGACTTCGCGATAATGCAGGTCACCATTTGGCGCACCATTATCACATAGAACCACTTCCACTCGCAGTGCATGTATCTCTGCCCGAGCATAGCCTGGTTGTCCACGGATACCCACAGCAGCCTATTGTGCTCATCCAGCCTCTTAGTCCCTGTTGCATCATGGACTGCTGCTGACCTGTTAGGGGTGTGGCTGCATGCTGTGCAACATCCCTCACCTGGGAACACTGCACAGGCAACTGCACAGGTAGTAGGGATTATGCAGGTGCCCAGACAACAGCCCCCATGGTGTGCTGCATGGTGGTCCCCGCAGCCCACTGCTGTTTGCCATCTGCCTGCTGGACTCACCCCACAGCACCAGCGACCATGTCAGTGCCCTGTCCACAGCCGGCACCAGCAGTGGCACCACATGTTACTGTGCAGCTATGGGCAGGTGGTGACTGCGCAGATGCCATACTGCCTGTGCTGGCTTCTGCTGCCTGTGTAGACCTCTGTCCCCTGTGGGCATGTCCAGGCCTGTGCCACCCAGGAACAGGGTACTGTCATCATCACTGTCTGAGTTTGGCCCCTCCTGTGTTGGAGGCGTAAGCACTGGTAGGGCATCCGTGAGCAGGAGGTCTGCCAGTGGGTCATCATCACCCAGTCCCAGGAACTCCAGCAGTCCCACACTGCTACATCAATGATGGTCAGTGTCCCGTATGCCAGAAGAGGTAGATGGCACAGCCTCCTTGGGTTCCATGCCATCAGTCACATCCTGCACCGCACCACTGAGGTGTGATGAAGCTGGGAGACATAAAGAGTGGTATCAGTGTAGAAGGTGGCGTGGTGCATGCTGTGCTGTGTCCAGTGCAATCAAGGCATGCGCATCACCAACATGTCGGCCCACACTAGGGGACGGTTGTGAAGCACCACACATCTGGGAAGTCAAGCCACAGGCAATTCACAAGGCTGGCTAATCATGGTGCATAGCTGCAGCACACAGGGTTGCACCAGCACATGACTGGCATGCATGTATCCACCCTCTAGCCCCACCCCTGGCCCATGACACATGCGGTGTGTTGCACAGATGCCTGTGATTGCAGTGGCCCTGCCTGTGCCACTAGAATGTGCTGCACAGGCAATTCTGATGGGCATCTATGCAACACTGCACACCCTGGATCCCGACCCACGGTCTCAGCACAGTGATCAAGCAGTGGTTCCACTGCACATGGATGGCCATAGCCATGCATGGTGTGCCCATGTGCGGCATGCCACACTAATCACAGGTATGCATCACTGTTGCAGCCATGCTGGCATGCTGGTGGCATGCACATGCACCCACCCCACAGTTAATGTGTACAGACTCACAGTGCTGTGATGGGCTGCCACCTGTCTGGAATCCACCACATGGGACACCCTCAATTGCTGCATAGCTGATGGTCTCCGCAACAAGCTCCTCACCCAATGACAGGATGGGTGCTGTGTCCAGTCCTCTGCCCGTCCTACTGTGTGCCACCCTGATGACAGCCACCTTCTCCATAATGCACCTCGGATCAGTGCCCATATTATTTTTGCACTCCTGTGCACTGCGGTTGTGTCAACTGTGGGCATTCACATATGTGGCCACCGCCTTCCACCCGGTGGCACGGTCCTGTGGGGTCCCAGTGGCCCCACTCAGCAATCCCTCCCTCCCTCTCAAGGTTGGTCTCAAAGAGGACCTACTGCTCATCTTTGGTAAAGTTAGGCCTGCGCTTCCATGCAGGCCTCTGCTCTTCAGCTTCCTCCATCTCCAACATGTTGCTATCTGTGGAAAGTCAGACATAGCACCAATAAGCAGCATAGTAGCACACCATGGAACAGTGCAGCACTAACAACATACACAGCAGTAACACTGCAAAACAGTGTGGTGGGTCATATCTCTATGGTTGCAATACCTGTCAGTGACCTGTGCTGTGTTATGGTGCTTTTATGGCTCAACCCATGCAAATGAGCCCCTGCACAATCAGTAATTATATGGTAATGTGTGTGACTGCACCTGGCATTGGCTCATGAGGCTATTTGCACATGCTTGTTGAATATTGCGGAATTGCACCTTGCGTAACATTACTGTGCTAGAGCAGTTCACCGGCGCACTTCTGGCACATGTGCGAAGTGCATATGCACACCTGCCATGTGCTTCAGTGGCAGACCACCATCTTGTGTGGTGTATCATGCAGCTGCTTGCACTGGGCATGAGTGTCCTTTGGCACATGTGTCCATGGGAGCATGCCGCACATGCAGCACTGATGCGCTGTTGTGCCAGATCGTGCAACTGTGTCTGCTGCACCATGCCAGTGACCGCTCATGGTCTGCCGAGGCACAACTGATGCATGCCCTGTGTGGCGCTGCATGACGCTAAGCAAGTAAGTGGATCATGACCATGACCCCATACTCCCATGTGCACTTCTAGAGTTGCACATGTGCGGTACTGCATGATAGACCACTGTTGTGCATGTTTATCGCACATTTCTGTGCTGCATCATCCCAGTCGCGCATGTAGTACAGTGCAGCTCCTCATGCTTTCAGTGCATGCCACATTGCTCTGCAGTTATGGAGAGGTGTGCAGATATCATGGCCCAGTCTGCAAGTCACCAGCGATGGGTCAGAAACTGGTCTGAGATTAAAATGGCCAACTTGGTGGCCTTAGTGGAGCCCCAAGTAGACCAGCTCTTTGGGGTAAGTAGTCTTAATGTTCCATGGTCTCAGGTGTAGGACCATGTGGTGGAGGGCCTGGAGAGATGGACATGCATTGCATAGACCGGGGAGCAGTGTCACCATCATTATGGTGACCTGCAGAAGCATGACCCCCAGCCGCTATGGAGGCTGCAGGACCATGCCTGGCGAGGATCCGTACCACAGCCAGATAGGAGTCCCCATGTGCTGTGCATGCAGCCATTGTCTAGTTTGTGAGCTATTGGGTGTGCTGCCTGTGTGGCTGCACTTGCAGGGGGGAACAGCACTGGTGGCTGTTATGTGTCCAGTGGTGCAGCACTGCGTGCCTGTGCGGTGCGCGGCACCATAGGCCCAGACACCATACCCCACATGCAGGACATTGTCCCTGCCCATGCTCTGGCTCTGCTGTGCACTGTGTCTGGGCTGGGGGATCTGTTCATGTCATGCCACTCATATCCCTTTCTGTCTCTGTGTCATCCACAGGGCCAGCAGAGTGCAGGGGGGTCATGGAAGATGCCTTTCAGGAGGGTCTGTGCCGAGATGGAGGTGCAGCTGCAGGACAATGCAAGGACAGGCAGGTGAGTGTGTGCAGCATGGTTCACACAGCATTGCAGGATCTGGGATGGGTGGTGCCAGTTCAGCTTCAGGGCACTGCCACCATGCAGGGCTTCAACATGTGGTGGTGTACTGACTCCACTGCCTGTGTTGTGTTGCGGTATGTGTGGCAGAGCCATGCACATGGCCTCTGTTTAGTGGCTTCCAGCCATTGTCACCGATGGTGTGTGTGTGTGTGTGTGTGTGTGTGTGTGTGTGTCCCACAGTGCATGATTGCTTCTGGGTGGCTTCTGTCCTGCCTGTGGGGGCATTGCTCCTGCACTGTGGGGCACACTGCACAGGGGTGGGTACATGTCATTCACCGGCATGCCACCCGATATGTTTGTGGGACATAGCTAGGTGTGCTGTGGCTGTCAGCTGTGTGTGTAGTATTGGCAGATCCATCCACTGGTGGGCACCACAACCAATCTGTACACACACACCGGGTGGGACTGCTACTATTTGGGGCCTGATGCTTAGAGGCTGTTCTGTGTTCCCCTTCCATAGGTCATCCTGGGTCTTATTTTGGACAGTGGTGGGTTGGTGTCCTTGGTGATGATGTGATCCAGCTCCAGCACCTGATCCTGAGGCTTATCGACAGGACAGCTGTGCACATCCACCTCAGAAGTCAACATCTGGAGGCAACGCAAGAGCTTGTTTTGGAGGTGCACAGGATGCGCCTTGCACTAAAGCGGCCACGGCGTTAGCCGATGGACTGTCAATTCCTGCTCATTCCTCCATCCCCTGGCCTCCACCCATCAGGACTGTTGATCATTTACCCTTGTTCACCCTGCATTTTTCCCTGCCCATTCACTTTGTTGACCCTCATTCAGCTCCTTCCTATGCTATCCCCTTCTCTGTTGCTGTTTTTGCCCTGCTGGCACCACTGCTTGTTTGTTTGTTTGTTTCAATGTTGTGTTTGTTATTTAAGAGTTCTGCCTTTTGCACATCTGTGTCTATGTCTCCTTCACATGCATGCTGCTGCACTGTGCAGCTGTTGCTATGCGCTGTTGTTGGACGTGTGCCTGTCAGTCTCCATGCTGTCCCCTCTTGTGTGGTTCTGTTGTGTGCACAGTTGCCTGTGTGCCATATCCCTCTGGGTCACAGGCCCTTGGGTGTTGGTTGTGCGCCTACCCTGTGCATGGTAAAGTGCCATGTGTCCCTGTTTGCCTATGCTGGCCTGTTCACCTCCAGCTACAGCACCCTTCCCAGTGCTGGTGTGCTGTGCAGTGCTGTGTCCTTTTTCCCTGTGTGTCTGCATGGCATGTGCATCATGCAGCCTGGTGCCTGTGTGGCATTGCTGCTATGGCACACTGTACATGACTGGTGCCCTCACACTATGGCTGCAGCATCATCCCATACAGTGTTGGCTGTTTGGATGGTGGTTGTGCGGTGGCTTGGACCTGCAGCCATCCATTCCATGTGCATGGGTAGTTTTTTCACATTGGTCACTGGGGTCTGTGTAGGGTGCTGGGTGTTGTCTATGGCCCTCTGGCCATGTGCCTGTCCTGTGTCTCCTACCCACTGTCCCCTTGTGGTTTGTAACTGCCACCCCTGCCTTAGTCCTATGCACACGTGCAGCCATACCTGTGTCCAGTTTTGCATGTTGGCTTTGCTCAGCCTGCTAGTTTCAGCATGTTGTCTTGCTCCTGCACAGTCCAGGTTGGTCTGGCACATATCTGGTTGTGCAATGATGCATTTATGCCATATTTAGTGTATTATGCACCTGCGTGTGTCTGTGGCGCATCTGCTGAATATGGCCTTGTTTTCCTGTGGTGCACTTGGATTGCACTGCATATCCCATTGTGCACATTAAGGGTGTACCTTCAAATATCTTGGCCCAAGTATTCTTCTGTGTTATGATTACATTTAATTGTTTTCAAGAGGCAAAATTCATTTGATTCATGTATTACAACTAGATTTTTCTGTTTTGCAACATCTATTACTCTTTGGATAGCAAAATTTACAAAGGTAGCCATATCCCATGATGTATTAAATATTTAATCATTTTTTACTCCATGTTTATTTAAAATGTGGTTCAATACACCAAACCACGTATCTTGTTTCCCGCTACTCTTGGCATCAATCTAGCAATTATACAGAAATGTTTCCTGTAAGAAGAAATTGTCTTCTGCCAAAACTCTATACAGCTTTTCAATGCTCTTGTTTCTAGAGTCAAGGTTCCTGCTTCTGCCCTAACAACCACACTGGAAATATATATGGGAAATCCCTAAGCACGTTTTAAAAAGAAGTTCTGTATAGTTTCTAAATCTCTCAAATTTGTACCCATGCTCCAAATTTCAGTTCCATACAATATTTATAAAGTTACCTTAGCCTCAAAGCACCTTTTTTGTGATATTTGAATTAGTGTAAATCTGTTTACCACCAATATTGTTCTGGAGGCTGTTTCTTTAATGTTTGTAGTATGTTTTATTTATTGATTAGCTTTTGTTTACTGGGTGAGGTACACTAAGCACACATGTGCCTATTTTCAGGTATGATCCATTCCAGATTTTTTTAAAACATAATTCCCAGATAACAGTAATCTTTGACTCTCAAATTTTGGCCCTCCAATATCCCACTCAGTGCAGTCACTTTTTGATTGCCATTTCCAAATATCAATCTCTTACTTTCTTTGTTGGTTAAGTCCCAAGTCTAGTTTCTTCAAAGAATTGTTAATCATGGTTAAACCTCTTTTTAAACCAAGTGGTGTTTAGGATGAACTACATTTGTCAACTGCATATAAAAGTACAGTATTTGAAATGGTTGATTATTCACTTTGTGGGGGGGGGTGTCCACCATTTTTACATCTTTATTGCTTCTCTATATAAATTAAAACATGCCGGCACTAATAGGCAATCTTGCTTCATTCCTGTATTTATATACATGGGCTTAGTTAAAGCACCATCTTCCCATATCTAATTATGTAAGTTGTGTCTGTATACAATAATTTAATAAGCATTAAAAAATGTTTTTATTTATGCCTTTTCTTTCCAGGGTGATCCCGAGTATGGTCCTATTTATATTATCAAACGCCAATTTTATGTCTATAAAAGCTATGTAAATCCTCCTTTTTCTACTGACAATGAAACTATCAAAAATATATTTTTAATTGAAAATGTACTTTAAAGTAGATTGCCCCTTCAAAAACCTGCTTCAGCAGCAGCGATCATGCTATTTTCATCAGACAAATGTGGTTGCCTAGCTAACAATTGTCTGGAGAATATTGTCAGGAATATACATAATACTATTTTAAGTCTACAGTTTACTGGTTCTGATTTTTAACCCGTTTTAGGTATCGGTAAAATGATCCCTATACACCAATGCTCAGGTATAATTTCCATAGTTACTGCTAAATTGAACCCTGGTATCAATAGGTCGACCCACCATTGGACATCTGACCAATACAGTTATGCAGGGTAGAGCTGTGCAGAATGGAAACATTCTGAATCCATGGAATTTTTATGACATTTTTCAAAATTCTTTGACATTTTGTGGAATTTTGTCAGAATTTCATGGAATTTTTAAAATCTTGTAATGTGGTGATACCTCAGCTGCCTTTCAAGCAAGAACTCTGAAATTTGGTATATGTACTCTTTCTGTCATTGACCACAAATGCACCAAATATCATGGAATTCAGATAGAAAGTTTCAGAATTATAAGTGCTCAAATGCCATCATTTTATTGTTTGTGTGAAATTTCATGAACAATTTTATCTGCATATACCTTAACTGTCTATTGGGTCAGGGATTTTAAATTTGGCATGATTTCTTGATGATAGGTATTCTAACAATGTGTCAGATTTAATGTCAGTATGATATATCATTTCAAAATTATATGTGCTCAAAATCTATCATTTTATTTTTTTTCAGGAAATTTCATGAACCAATTTCATCTGCATATAACTCCGGCACATGTGGACCTAGACATGTATAAATTAGTAAGGATAACCTTTTTGTAATGCTTATAGAATGATTTAAATATGGAAAGAATTAGATAAGATATTTTTAAGTTACAGGGGTTAAAAACTTTACTATGTAAATATTTGCAAACCTTTGTGAAAACTATCAAACATGTGGATGTTTGTAACTTCTCTGCTCTTGCATGCATAGAGTAAACATTTGACATGCATATCCATTGGTTAAGTAGTTTAAATTTTGCAGAAGAAAATAATGATTAGTAACATTGTCTCACATATGTTATGATAGCATATACTGTAGATGAAGCATCCAGAATTTTTTTGTGGAATTTAACATTAATTATGGACATATCATGACTTCATTTGTTAAGCTGGGCTGAGCTTTTTGCAGTCCTGCTGTTCCTCTCTTGGTGACTATCCCCTCCTTCTCTTTTAGCATAGCCAGATTGACTTGGTAGAACTACTGATCCCACTGATATCCTCTTTGTTCTTTACAGTGACAAACTCCCTTAAAATGTGAGTCACCTACTACCTTTTCTATTCACCCACCCTGTTGGACTAGCCATAATTCTTTCTTCCAGCTGCCCAAGACATTGTCTTCCCCCACTTCACCTTTTTGACTACCTCTAAGTCCAGACTTGTATGTACACCAGGCTCCCTGGATCATCAATTTACTGGATGCGACACTTAAATATCCTGCATTCAGGTTGGAATTGTTGACACTCTGTGCTTTCTTGCTCCAACTTGTGGGTCCACCACTGTTGTGCTACCCAGCTCAGCTGTCCATTTCTTAGTGAAACTGTACATTTAATGCCAGAACCTGGTGCCCCCCTGTGCTATCTGCCTCTTATACTCCTATCCTTTAATTAGAATCCCACGGATAAGATTGAGTGAAATTAAAAAATTCTAGGTTTTATGTAAGTTTTCATGAAATTCTACAATTTTTACAAAGACTCATGGGATTTGACTTTAAGTACAGATGGTATTCTACAATTTCTTGCAGCAAGCAATTAATAAAATTGGCAAACACAGTCTCGTCGTAAGGTCTAAGAAGAAACTGCAGCTTCCAGTTAAATTGGCTGCAGAGACCGCTCTCTGTGCCACAGTCAGCCACTATCTCCCTGACCAAAACTGAAGCTTTAAGCCAAATTGGTTGCAAAGACCACTCACTGTGGAACAGATGGTCACTCTCCCCCTCTGACCAAAACTGCAGCTTCAAGTTAAATTGGCTGCAGAGACCACTCGCAGCGGCAGAGTTGGCCACTACCCCCTCCGACCAAAATTGCAGCTTCAAGTTAAATTGGCTGTAGAGACCACTCACTGTGCCAGAGTCGACCACTACCCCCTGTCCAAAACTGCAGGTTCAACTTAAATTGGCTGCAGAGACCACTCGCTATGCCAGAGTTGGCCACTCTCCTCATTTGACCAAAACTGCAGGTACTGCTGAGACACAGAGCAGAGATCCCTCCTAGGTCTTCCAGCCAGCAAAGCTCTGTCTGCCTGTTAATCTTTGTGCCTTTTCTGCCCAAGGACAATAATTTTTTAATTTGGATACAGTGTCTGTTCTACTCAGTTAGTTATATACTGCATAACTGTTTAATTAATGTTACTACTTAGAATTTCTTAACTGAATATGTTTAAAAACTTTTATGCCTTTTTTTTTAAGAGTTTTTTTTTTTCTAAGATTTCTTTGGAGACGATTCCCTTCCAATTATTACAATCTAAGGTGGATCCCAAGGGCAGATATGTATTTTTAAGGGGTCTGTTGGTTCATACGGAAGTGATACTGGGCTCGATTTATGGTCCAAATTCGGATGACCCACAATTTTTCACTTCTATAACTACCATACTGGCGTCTTGGACCAATCTACCAATTCTACTGGGGGGTGATTGGAGCACTGTGTTCTCAAATGTACTAGACAGATCAGGGACTCCTAGGCCACACTTATCTCCTGGTCAGAGAGCACTACACGAATTAAGTTCTACCCTGGGATTAGTAGACCCCTGGAGGATCGCGAACCCAGAGGCAAGGGAATATTCATTCCACTCAACTCCTCACAATACTTACTCCCGTATAGACTACTTTCTTCTATCAATAGATTGTAACCCGGGGGTTATCGAAGCCCAATATTTATCTCAGGCCTTATCGGATCATCGTTTAGTCTATCTTCAAGTTGATCTATTTCAAAATAATCGTGGAAATCAGATTTGGAGATTCAATAACCAGATTTTAAATTCGGTTAAGCTTGTAGAAGCATTGCAATCTTTTATTGAAATGTATATGAAGGAAAATGCCCTATCTGTGTCTAAAAAAGACATTCTATGGGGTTCTCTAAAATGTGCCTTAAGAGGCAAAATAATTAGTTTATCAACTCTGCATAATAAACAACGAAGAGCGGAGGTAGCCCTCAAAATACATCAGATTACCGAATTAGAAAGGTCACTCTCTCCAACCTGCCCAGATGAGGATTGGATTAAATTGGAATCTCTTCGAACCCAATATAATAACTTACTTGCTGAGAAAGCAGAATTTATGATCACACATTCGAAGATTAGATATTTCGATCAAGGGGAAAAGGCGGGGAAGTTATTAGCCCTACGCTTACGTACCCAATTGGCGGAGAGAATAATCTCATCTGTTTATTCCCTCTCGGGCACTCTCCTCAACTCACCGTCAAGTATTGCAGACGCCTTTCAAGAATATTACCAGGAGCTTTATACAGCTCCTTCTAACCAATTTCCGTTAGGCCAGATGGACTCCTTTTTTCAGGATATTACACTCCCTGTCTTAACTGATTCACAGATACATCTATTGAAAACTCCCATTGCGATATCTGAAGTCTGTCAGGCTATAGATGATCTAACAAGTGACAAATCTCCTGGGCCAGATGGCTTCACTACTAATTTTTATAAGGCCTTAAAGGACACCATAGCGCCCATATTACTTGGTACATTTAATTATATATTTCAGAATGGTTTATCGGATTCCTCATTAGCATTGGCCACTATAATTCTCATCCCAAAACCTAATAGAGACCCCCTTAGAATGTCTAGTTACAGACCAATTTCCCTTACCAACGTAGATTTCAAAATTTTAGGTAAAATCCTATCGACAAGACTTGCCCAGGTGTGGGAACACCTTATTAGCCCTGAGCAAGTGGGTTTTGTTAAAAACAGACACTCTTCAGACCATCTTAGGAAACTGGCTTATCTCCTTTCCACATCCAGGGATATGGACACCTCTGCAGTTTTGGCATCCCTGGATGCGGAAAAGGCCTTTGATAGGGTGTCATGGGAATACCTTTTTTCTTTTACTTCCTAAGTACCGTATACCAGAGGAATTTATAAATTGGATTAAAATATTATATACTATTCCATCGGCCAGAATACAATGCAGTGGTGTTATGTCTCACCCGTTTACCTTGACACAGGGCACGCGGCAAGGTTGCCCCCTATCACCTTATCTATTTAATTTATACTTAGAGCCACTCATTAGGAAAATCAACTCTTCTGCAACGGTCAGGGGTATACGATTAGGTCAAGAAGAATACAAGGTCTCAGCGTATGCTGATGACTTGCTATTACATGTTATTGATCCTGGACATTCTTTGTCCAAGACATTTCAAATAATAGCGCAATTTGAAGCTTTTTCAAATTATAAGTTAAACCAGGAAAAAACTGAGATTTTACCTTTAAATAAATACACTATGAAAGCTGAGGTGACGCACCTGGGTGTGCAATGGAATCAGAGTAAACTGAAGTATCTCGGTATTTATATCCACCCTTCTCCTAAGATTATGAAGCAGCTCAATTTAGACAATCTGGTCCAGACCCTGATAGAGGACTTTAAACGGTGGTCTAAGTTACCGCTGACTCCTTGGGGTAGAGCGAATGTTATTAAAATGAATGTATTGCCAATGGCTGTTATATCCACTTCAAATGTTGAATTTTACACTATCACATTCCTGGTTTAAATGGTTGCATGGCATTCTAAATAAATTTATGTGGCAAAAAAGAAAGCTAGGAAGAGTTACTTGAAACTCACAATGAGGAAAACAGAGGGTGGCTTACAGGTACCTAATTTTAATATCTATTACTTAGCTATACACTTGGCTCGAATCGACATTGGCTTGCGCCTAGGCAAATAATACTCAACCTCCCTCTTGGCTTAAGATAGAGCGAGATCTTTTGTCAGAATATGGGATGGGAGCCAGAGGCCTTACCATTTCTCTCACAAAGAAAATTCTAAGAATCTACATGATACCCCTATTCTCCTTGGTTCAGACTCAGCAGCAACTTAGTGTTTTCTCAAAGTGGATAGAGTGAAAGATATAGCACAACCCATATTTGGCAATCCTAATTTCCAAATTGCTGGCAAACCAATAAAAGCTCGGACATTCTGGCCTCAGATATGTTTGGAGAGGGTGGACCAGCTGTTGTCTGATTACAAAATTATTTCCTTCCAGGAAGGCTGTACATGATTCCGCTGGCATAAAACCGCCATTTTTAAATACTTGCAATTAGTGCATTTGTTGCGGCAACATTTTGGTGCAATGGGATGGCAGGACTCTTTATCTAAGATGCTAACTCCATTTCTAGACACTACACCCTCCTCCCATGTAATATCTTTTTCATACAATTTTCTTAGATCATCTATGGAGTCTATGGACAATAGCTGCTCTGCCCATTGGGATAAGATTCTTCGGGTTAATATTAACCCTATTGATTGGTCTCATGTTTGGATACATTTATATAAATATCTCAAATGGGCTAAATATAGATATATGCAATTTTGTATAATCCATAATTTGTATTATTCCCCACTTAAACTACACCGATTTGGCCTTCAAGGTAACAGCTGTTGTCCTAGATGCCATCAGGAACGTGCAGACATGATTCATATGTTATGGTCATGTGAGAAAATAATTGTTTTTTGGCGAAGTATAGCGAGCAGGCTAAACCCTTTTGGCCTTGTCAGGGCTTTTCAAGTTAAACGTGTATAATTGGGGATTATCGTTGGTACCCGGAGGTAATCAGAGAAGCGCATGGCCCTGATATTTGACTTCTTGTTGAAAAAATGTGATATTGGAAATGGAAGACCCGTTGTTCCTACTTATCTAGAATGGTTTCATGATATAATGTTTGCCCTGCAGGCAGAGTACACTATTGCCAGTCTGGCTAAAAATGTCAAAAAATATGCAAAGAGATGGGAGCCTCTCTATACTTTGCTAACAAGTAACTAACGATTGGGGGAGTTTGAGCTCTCAATTTAGTAATGTCTTAATGTTTTAGTAACATAGATAATCTAGCTTAAATATGGCTTTTATTGCTGGTGGCAGACAGGGAATGGGGGGTATGGAGTGGGGGAACAGTAAGTTGTAAACTCTATATTGGGAAATTGACCTATTAATGGTTTGTACCTTTTTTTTTTTGTCTCGGATGATGGATAGTACATATGTTATCTGTTACCAGATTACACTTACTGGAAATTGTAATAAAAACATTTTAAACAAAAAAAAAGATTTCTTTGGAGACACTGTTTGGGCATGGGAAGCCCCTCTCTCCAGTAAATCTCCTATTGTGCTAGCTCTCTGTTCGCACCTCCTCCCACAGAATATCTATCTTACATGCCTTACCTTTGTATTTCCCTTACATTTTAAAGTTGAATTGGCTGCAGAGACCACTCGCTGTGCTAGTCAGCCACTCCTCCCCTCTGACTGAAACTGCATGTACTGCTGAGACACAGAGCAGAGACTCCTTTGAGGTCTTCCAGCCAGCAAAGCTCTGTCTGCCTGTTATATTTTTTCTCCTCACATTCCCATTTGCACGTTAGACAACTCTACCACTTATGGGCACTTTTCTGAAGCCAGCACTACTCAAAGGGCAGGAATCTTTCTATCTTTCTGATACATCACCTGACTTTAAATCTTACAGGCTGTAAATAAGAAACTGTCCTACCCTTCCCTACTTCAATTTTGCTGCCTCAACTACACCCTAACTTGATTCTACTTATGGCTTCTACTCTCCCTTATCTAGACATGTCCCTTAACTAGGCATTACCGAATACTTCCTTCCTGAGGTGTCTGCTATTAAAAAAGCTGGAATGTTCTTCCTTTTATTTTTTTTGCAATTGTTTAATCAGGAGTGGCACACTAAACTGAAAGCTTGTTTACAGGTGCGACCTGGGAGCACAAGGAAGTTAAGTGACTTGCTCAGGGTCACACAATATACAAGTGGGGGATGTGGGATTCAAACCCAAGTCTCCAGATTTCTAGCTCATAGCCTTAAACCACTGGGCTTCCTAGCCTGTCTATTCTGTTCCCTATGGTGTCTGTACTTCTCTACTATCTCCCACCATATGTAGACCCTCTGTAGATGCACCATACTGATGACTATTCTTATTCCAATCTTATAGCCTCCTGGCAAGCAAACATGCATCCTCTCTGGTGCTTCCAACCAAATTCTATGAAAATTGTGTTTAGACTGCTCAAATGCTTGCGATACCATTCTCATAAAATACCTTACAGGAGGACCTGGCTGTTTCACCTCATCTGGTTCTCTGCTGTCCTTATCCTCCTTGCTGGAGATGTTGAACTGAACCCCAGACCTACCTCACAACAGACCTTTAACACCCCCTCCTGGTCCTCTCTTAAGGGTCTTAAAATTGCACATCTCAGTGTTCACAGTCTCACCCACAATCATGCTGAACTGACTGCCTGGGTTGACCACTATAACCCTGATATTCAGTGTCTCACAGAAATGTGGTTGAAACCTACCACCCCTGACTCAGCCCTCATGCTCCCCAATTTTAGCCTTCTGCGTAGCGATTGCTTGGCTAAAAAGTGTGGGGGAGGTCTTTTGATACACTACAAAAGTCACCTTAACATATCCCTTTTCCAGTATGACTTGGCTCCTCCCCCCGCCACCTGTGAATTCCTTCATGGAAGTGCCAAAAAATTCAAATCATCTGCACATACAACCCTCCAAAGCAGGGTATCAATAGGCTCTCCTATCTGCTTGATAGCATTAGCCCTAAAATCACTCCAAATTATGCACTTATATGTGGTGACTTCAATCTAAACTGGTCTGGTGACAATGTCGATCAGTATGAACTATTGCTGGCTGTCCTCTGCCTTACTCAGCTCATCAGTGAGCCCACACGAAACCACTCAAATGGGAGTCAAGGAACACTCCTTGACTGGTTTCTGACAAACAGGCCTGATAGGATCTCAGCATCTAGAGTCCTTACTGACTCCATATCTGACCATTCCCCCATCTACTGCGTTTGGAGAGTCTCCTCTTCCAAAGTGTCCTATAACATCATACAAGTGAGAGACTTCTCCCTCTTTAACTCTGCTCTCTTTCTTAAAGATCTTGCAACTCCAGATTGGGCTACAGAGCACTGGATCATAATGTTACAAGACATTATGCCACAGCAAAATACCACGCTACCAGCATAGTGTGATATATTGCAAATGGCATAACGGAGCCTCCCACACGCCCCATTATGGGGGGCTGCACCTCTGAACCCTCCCAACTAAATTATCTAACTCTGGGGAGGGGGGTTATGAGTAAATATCACACAAAGTGCGAGAAAAGTAAAGTTCCATGTGTCTGTGACCGGGAATCAAAACCCTGTCCCAAACACATTGCCTGCCTCCCTTGCTACCAGTGGCTCATCCTGTCAAGCCACGGCAGTTGCTTGGCAGATCCCTGTCCCAGCATGATTCTTATCCTGACTGGGAAGATTGAGAAGGTGCACTACTGCATATATTTCTTTTGTGGTTTTGTACCCTCTTACTCTTCCCTACCTTGCGGTTATGACGTGTGTTGTAGAGTGTACAACATATTGACCTGGTAGGGGACCACAGTACTCTCTGCCACAGATGTCACAGGTGGTCTTGACAAGTTTTTAAATATCCTCCCCTCTCTGCAGAATAAGCATGCACCTCATGTCAGAAAGACAGTTAGAGGTGCTATTACCAAATGGTTGCATGGGGACCTACTCTTCCTCATGAAAGCCTGTGATAAGCACTGGGGTAAATTTAAAGCTTCTAATGGATTGTCTGACTACCATGAATACCGGTGGCTCCACAACATCTGCAGAAAAGCCACATGTAATACCAAAAGTGAATACTGCAAGACCGCCCTCTTATCAACTTCCAGGGGCCCACAATACTTCTGGTGCACTATTAAAACTGTAGTCAGGGTTATAGCCAGTGTGATACTATGGATATGATTGTCAATGATAGAAATTGGTAGATGGTAGAAATTTCAATAATGCTATTACCATTGTCAGTCCCTTTAACAAGCAATTCTCCTATCTCTTGGCATACAGCCCCCTGTTTACTACTGAAAATGACGAGTCATCTACCTCTAACCATTCCTCCCCTCCAGAACCTGTGTCTCACCCACCTTTCTATCTTAAAACAATCTCAGTGAGGGAATCCTACAAGCTTCTCACTGGCCTTTCTCCTTATGGAGGTGGAAGACTAGGTTTGCTGGCAAAGGTACCTAGCTTCACCTGAGCTCTTTTCTTCTAGGTTGCTTGAAAGGACAGAGCAACAAACCTTACCAGAGCAAGGAAAAGGATTAAGGCTTCTTTCTGCAAGGCAGATTTACTGTGTGTTGTTATTTTTATTTTGTACTCACAGAGATTGTTACTGTTTGTTGCTAACATTTTATTGCTTTATTTTTCTCTGATTCAAATTGTTGTTGCTGGGTATACCTTCTGCTGCATTATTACAGGGTGTGCCTGCACATGGGTGCTTACAGATTACTGCTGTAATCTTCTGATTGAAATTGTCTTTTGCAAGGTATATCTTCTGTTACTGCTTTATTTTTCTCTGCAGCAAAGTGTTTCTTACAGGGTATATCTTCTGTGAAAGTATTACAGGTGGTTCTTTACAGGCTTTACAGTTTTATCTATCATTAGGATAAGCTTTCAGGGCTACTGAATTTGTTGCTGGCTGATGGTTTCTGCTCTTACCTCCTTGTTTCTTTTGTCTGTGGTTTTTCCTTTTCATCAGAGGAAGGGCACAGCCACCCACCCCATCCCCAACCACCCCACACTACACTCCTTTTGTAGGGAAGCACAGTCATGACATTTCCTGTAGCAAAGCAGAAAGGTGCAGATCAGAGGGGCATCCACACAGTGATCTCATTTACAGGGGAACAAGTAATTTAATTTGTTATAACAAGTTATACAAAAACAAACCAAACACAAAATCAAACTTTTGCTTTCATTTTCCTCCTTCTGATTACTCTGACCAGGTTATAAACCCAGCAACTTATCTGGAATGGATATTATTAACTGCAGGTACTGTGAGACACTTTTCAGAAGGGCAGTTTTACAGGATTTAGGACACTGTCCTACATGCTGGGCCATTGAAGATCTAAGGGCTCAGCTCCAGGCAGCATGGGCAGAGATTGTGCACCTCAAATTGCATATTCAGGAGCAATTATATTATAAGAACTGCACGCCATTTCCCCTACATCCAACAGAAGCACCTCGACCGCAGAGGGTAGTTGGTCTGGAAAGTTGACAGGTGGTTAGGAGGGGCAAATCGGGTGCCCCATCACTTGGTTCTCTCCAACATATCACCTCCACAAACCATATAAAAACTACAAACAGGTATCTGCCTCTATCTCCAAAATCAAACAAAGTTGCAGACGACACTGCAGAGCAGAACACTGCAGCATAGGAGCTAGCACAAAAAAACTCACCCAAAACAGGAACCAAAACAAGAAAAGCAAAAAGGAATTCCAAAAAGCTTCTAATCATTGGAAGCTCCATGATTCGGGGAGTTGATACCTATCTCCAGCCAGTGGTAATGGTCAGATGTCTCCCAGGTACATCAGTGTGGAGAGACACTGACTGCATTGCTAAGATTGTACAGGAAGCAGGAGAAAACATTGATGTCCTGGTACACATAAGGACTAATGATCTCACCAGCCGGTCAGTTGTGGAGACCAAGGAACACCTGACCAGGCTGGGTGACAAACTATCATCCATTTCATCTGGCATCTCCTTCTTTGAGATTCTGCCAGTCTGGGAGAGGAGGTAGATGGACAGAAGGTCAGAGAAATGGAGATAGGGGAGCTAAATATGTGACTCAAGGGCTGGTGCCAGGAAAAAGGACACACACATTTGTAGGGAACTGGCAACAGTTTTGGGAGTGAAAGTTCTTTAAAAATGTGATGGACTGCATCTGACTAAGGAGGGAGTGAGTGCATTGGGGCAGAAGTTTGACATCTTTGCAGAATATTTAATCTAGCAAATGGGGAGAGGGGTGCAGTACCAGATATCTTGAATAGGAAGAACACCCCTCCCCCTCAGCTAGTGGTCAAACAGGAGTTCAGCATGTTTGTAGTTCATTTGCATCACCAGGTAAGGAAAAAGGTCCGGCTCCCCATACAATGCACTGGGGAAATGCCAGACATTGCCCAACAATTAATACACTGAAATCTGGCCAATGGAAAATCATGTACACAAATGTTTGAAGTCTGGGAAACAAGATCTCAAAATCTGCAGGCAATAATGACAGAGGCTAAAACTGGACATAGTAGCACTTAGCGAGACATGGTTTACCAGTAACCACACTTGGGAGACTTCAGTACCTGGCTATGTACTGTTCAGAAGAGATCGAGGTGCAAAAGGTGGAGTGGCCTCTTATATCAATGAAAAAATCAAAGCTACAGAAATTCAGAATACACATAAGGAGCCAGAAGAACTATGGGTCACCCTGGAAACAGGAAATGGAACTGCCATATGAACTGGAGTTGTGTACAGGCCTCCAGACCAGGGACAGGACGTAGACACATTACTGTTAGAAGATATACAAAACATGACAGCTAAAGAGGAGGTTCTGAAAATGGAAGACTTCAACATGCCAGATACAGATTGGTCAATACCAGCAGAAACATCGGTCAGAACTAGACACGTAGTGGATTCCCTGCAGAAGAAGGGCCTCAAACAACTGGTACAACAACCCAAGAGAGACAGGGCTATCCTAGATCTAGTACTAACAGGGAAAGGATCACAGATCTCCAGGTAGAGGGTCACCTGGGAGCCAGTGACCAACACATGGTGTTGTTCAATTTGGCCATTAGAACTAAATCATCCCATTCCAAGGCAAATATATGGGACTTCAGAGGAGCTGACTTTGATAAGATGGCCAACAGAGTTAAGCTAGCCCTGGCAAAAAGAAATACAGGTGAGGGGGTACAGGCAAAGTGGGCAAGCATTAAGGATGCAATCCTTGAAGCAACATCCAATTGTGTTAGAGAAAAAAGGAAGTGCAAACGAAGAAGGGAACCACTTTGGTTCTCAAAAACAGTAGCTGAAAAGGTCAGAGCCAAAAGGCTGGCCTTCATGAAATATAAGGGAATGCAGTGGTATGAAAGCAGGGAGGCATACCAAACTTCCTTAAGGGAAGCAGGGAAGACAGTAAGGCAGGCAAATGTCTAAACCAAGGAAACACTAGCACAAACAGTAAAATAAAGTGACAAGACTTTCTATAGATACATTAGTGAAAGGAGAAAGTCCAGAAGGGGTATTGCTAAGATCAAAGGGGATAAGGGGGCATGTGAAAAGAAGGACCATGTAAAAGCATCTATCCTAAATAGATACTTCTGCTCAGTATTTACCGAACAGAATGTAGGGCAGGGCCCACAGCTCAGCACCATGTACACAATGGGAAAGGAGGTGTGCACTAGTCCCTTCACAAAAGAAAGGGTCTGACAAGAGCTCAATAAGCTCAGGGTAGACAAGGCAATGGGACCTGATCGCATACATCCCAGGGTACTAAAGGAGCTAAGGGTGGAACTAGCAGAGCCATTATCAGAACTGTTTAGTGAGTATCTGAGCACAGGAGAGGTCCCAGAAGACTGGAAAAGGGCTCAGTCTTACCTCAGTAGTGGACAAGATTATGGAGGCACTCCTTAAGGAAAGGATAGTACAACACCTGGAATCCATTGGAGCACAGGGTCCAAGACAGCATGGGTTTACAACAGAAAGGTCCTGTCATACTAATCTCATATATTTCTTTGACTGGGTAACCAGAATGGTAGACCAAGGGGGAGCAGTTGATGTTGCCTACCTTGACTTCAGCAAAGCTTTTGATAGTGTTTCACATAGGTTTTGTTTTATTTATTTTAATTTATTTGAGTTCAGGATTACAATTACCTTTGAGCCAAAACTCTTTTACAAAGGTTCCACGTCACTTGTTACAGAAGACTATAAAAGCTGCAAAAGAACACATTGGGGTTGAATTAGAGACACAACACAATCAATGCTGAAAACTGGGAAGAGGAGTAAAAAAATTATAGGAAGGGAGGTTGGAGGAAAGACGAGAAGGGGTGGTAGCAGGAGGTAAGAGAAAAAGCAAGGAGGAGATAGAGGTGGGGGAGGAGGGGGATAGAGAGGTGGGGATGGGGGGCAGCCAAAGCATTGTTGTCCCTGGGCATAAGTGCAGGAGAGAATGGGGCCCTGGGAGGGCAAGTGTGGTAGGCCAAGGGCCCTGCAACGGCAAGCACAGGAGGAGGGGTGCTGAAATTGTTAGCCAAGGCAATCGCAGGTACTGGAGGCAATGAGGGTATTTTGGAGCCTGGATTTGAAAGCACCAAGCAAGGTGGCAGTGGTAGTGTCATTAGCAAGACCATTAAACCAGATGGGAGCCCTGTAGGTGAAAGATCTTTGGCCTTGGGTTGTGTGGTAGCGGGGAAATTGAAACAGCTGCGGCATTGATCCCCTGGTGAGTTGACTGTTGGTTTTTGGTTGAAGGAAGGTACAGACTCCTGGTGGGGCATGTCGCATCTGGATTTTCTTTGCAACTGCACAGGTTTGGTACTTAATTCTACTTTCAAGTTGCAGCCAATTTGTTTGAGTGTAGAAGTCACAAGTGTGAGTGAAACATTTTGCACCAGTGATGAGTCGACAGGCCTTGTTTAGGGTGGTGGTTACACTTCTGAGCACTGTGGCAGTGGCGGAGCCATAGATGACAAGGTCATAGTCAATCTGGGAGATGATGGAGCTTTTTACAGCAGCTGCTAGGGCCTCTTTGGTTAGGAGTCACTGGAGGTGACAGAGCAGGCCCAGTCTGGAGTTCGCAGATTTGTCAACATTATTTATGTGGGCAGCGTAGGAGAGGTGGGTGTCTAAGGTGATTCCAAAATATCTGAAGGATTGGACCTGATCCAGTGGGCCACCTTGGCTGGTTTTAATGTGGAGATGGAGATGCCTCTGCTTGTTATGGCAGCTGGTGAATATCATGGTCTTAGTTTTTTTCTGGTTAAGGATCAACTTATGTTTTTTGAACCAGTTCTCGACCGAGGTGAATCCATGCTGAAGGGTCAGTTGTAGGTGGCTTGGGTCCTGATGGGAGGCAAGGATAACAGAGTCATCTGCATACAGTATAATTTGTTGAGGACAGGAGTTGGGGAGTGAGTTGAGGAACAGGCTGAAAAGTAGTGGGCCCAGGACGGAGCCCCGGGGAACACCAGAGTGGACCTCTTTAGTGTCGGAGAGCACATCCACAATTTTCACACATTGAGTCCAGTTTCCAAGATAGCTTTTGAACCATGCCACAGATTCAGTGGAGAGATCAGCATTCTGTAGTTGACCAAGCAGGAGGCGATGGTGGATGGTACCAAAAGCCTTAGTCAGGTCTATAAATATTGCTCCGGTTAGGAGACCATTGTCCAGAGAGTTATGAATGGCACCAGTGAACTCAGTAGCAGTGCTGTGTCCTTTTCTAAAACCATGTTGCTGCTGGCAGAGGATGTTATATTTGCCCAGATAGTCAGTGTGCTGGTCAGTTACTATCCATTCCAGGGCCTTAGAAAAAGGTGGAAGGATAGAGATAGGGCGGTAATTCCCATGTATCACTGCTTTTATGGGTTGGAGTGACTTGTGGCTGACTTCCATTTATCCAGGAACTGGCTGAGAGAGAGAGGGAGAGATTAAAAATTCTGGTGAGAGCCCTCAGGACTTCCTCCAGTGTGAGAGACAGAAGCTTGAGGTCCAGTGTATCAGCGCTTGCTCTGGTGTTGCAGATGGCTTTGGAGATGTATTTCCTGACTTCATTCCTATTTACTGCTTCGAAGTAGAAGGGGTGATATTGAATGGAGTCTGATAGGTGGGTAGAGGAGTGTCACTAACATTGAAAAAGTCAGTGGGGAGAATGCTGCTAAGGTCTGTGAAAGCATCGCTGAAGGTGTCAACAATAACTTTAAGGTCCAGTGTAGTACTCCCGTTTATCTGGAGCATGATCGGGGGTGACTAGGACTGCTTCCCAGTGACATCTTTTATGTTATTCCAGAAAGCGCTCCCATTCCCCCATGAGTCAGTGAGTGCTTTCTTGAAATAGTTCAATTTCTGTTGGCGTATGGATTTGGTGCAATCATTCCAAGCGCTTTTATATTTTTGGATGTCTACTTGCTTCCCAGTGGATCTGGCCATTTCACAGAGATGGTCCCTGTGTTTTAACTTCTTTATGAGGGAGCCTGATAGCCATGGGTTGCAGAGAGATTTAACTTTGTGCTTTTTAGTGGGGTGAAGGTGGCACAGGTTTCATTAAAGATGAGGATGAATTGGTCCAGGGTGGTATTTGTGTTTGAGGCCCAGTAGATGGGGGACCAGTCCTGATTGAGTAGGAGTGTTTTTAGGTGGGTTAGCTGACCATGAGGTAGGACTCTGCTGAGAATGATTTTTGGCTGGGGTTTACAAAATTTATTTGACCAAGTACAGCTGATGGGGGACTGATTGCTAAGTGAGTCAGGCAGGATGGCAGAGCTTGTGATCCGAGTGGGGTGGCTAGTCAGGATCCAATCCAGTAGGGTGCTGGTTCCAGTTTTATAGTTCTTTCTGGTTGGGGAATCCAGCATCTGAGTAAGGTTTGCTGATGCAGATAATTGATTAATAAGCTGGGTAGGCTCAGGGTGGGTCAGAAGTTGGTCAACTGGGTGGCAAACTGGTTGACAGATAGAAAACAGAGAGTGGTGGTAAATGATATACAGTCAGAAGAGATGCAAGTCACAAGTGGGGTACCTCAGGGATCAGTCCTGGGGCCAGTCCTCTTCAAAATCTTCATCAGTGACTTTGCAGGTGGCCTGGAGGGTAAGGTTTGTCTGTTTGCAGATGACACCAAGATCTGCAACAGAGTAGATGATGCAGATGGGGTGGACAGAATGAGAAGAGATTTGATTAAACTGGCAAAATGGTCAGAAGATTGGCAACTGGGCTTTAACGCAAAGAAGTGCAAGATCATGCACATAGGGAAGAGAAACCCTGAAGCCACCTATAGGCTGGGAGGGGAGTTGCTGGCAGTCACAAGGGAAGAAAGAGACTTGGGCATCATCATCACAGATGACTTGCAATCATGCAAGCAGATCACTAAAGCAGTAGGTAAGGCTAGGGGGATGTTGGGGTGTATTAGTAGGAGTATCACAAGTCATAAGAGGGAAGTAATAATCCCTCTTTACATGATGTTGGTTAGGCACCATCTGGAGTACTGTGTGCAGTACTGGGGGCCACACCTTCACAAGGACATTAACCAAACTGAGGCAGGGACTGCATCAGAAAACATATGAAGACGGAATAACGGAGTTCAATATGTATATCCTAAAGCAAAGGAGGGAGAGCGATGATATGATCAAAACATTCAAAACCTTAAGGACATTAACAAGGTGAAAGAGTCTAACATGTTTCAATATAAGAAAAATAGCAGGACAAGAGGACAGAGCATTAGATCAGAGGGAGGCCAATTAAGGGGTAATGTGAGGAAGTTCTTTATCACAGAAAGGGTGATGGATGCATGGAATGGCCTACCTAAGGAAGTAGTGGATATGATATACTGTAGCCATATAAGTGTACCTATGTCGTCATCCACTGGCTCCAAACTGTCTAACTGTGCACAGTGGGTCAACTTGAGCTAGGGGAAACAATGAGTTTCACTCACACCATAGCAACATAACACAGCATAAACCTGCATGTTCTTACATGGATCTAGCAGAAACCAATGTGTAGAATGCAATACCCAAGCATGCCCATGCTTGTCCAGATAAGTTCTGCCTAGGTGCTAATAACAAAATAATTTTATTGGTGCATTGGTGATTTTATGCTGGGGGGAGATGATGTGTGTGTGTGTGTGTGTGTGTGTGTGTGTATATATATATATATATATTTGCTTGCTTGCTTTTCCTAGGAGAAGAGAAAATGTAACAACAACAGCTGTATAGCACCACGCTGAAGTAAACGTATCTTTTACTCTTCCGACTGCATCTGTGTCATCTGTATCATAATGTACAACTAGGTCCTGAGGTAATTCGTAGCCTAGAGGACCCCCAGCTATAATTCCTCTGCTACAATTGGTGCTGTGACTCAGATCGCTTTTAAATGGAGGAACACCGACCCAGGACCTCGACATAGTCTGTCCACGCCATAAGAAATTGCCCTGAGCACATTTAATCCATGGAAAGTTCAGTGCCATGGGAGAGACTGATCACCTCAACCAACCACGGGTCTCCACAAGGTAACGTATGCTCAGAGATTAAATAAGTAGACAAATGTTAACTAGAGATTACTGTTTGAACTCATGACGCAGAACTCTAGGGAACAAGATATGGGCTAGAGACCACTGTTACTTGCAAGACAGGGCTCTAGGGGGTCATAAGACTAGCCCATACAGGGTCACCACTGGTGCACAAGGGGGTGATACGTTGTCAGAGTTAGCAGATGGATAAGTATCAAACTGTGGGGATAGTATCTCACAGAATTAATCTGTAAACAAAACACAATATAGTTAGCAATGGAGGTAGAGATACACAAGTATCTGGGAAAAAGATGCAAGATAGGGGCATACTATGCCCCTTCAGAGGACAAGTCAGTCCAAGAGTATTTTAACAGGCTAGTGCTTGATTGTAATTCAGCAACCAAAAATGAAAGAGAAGCTAGCAAATGCTGTACAAGGTCTGTGGCAATACAGCCAGGAGGTAACTCATCAATACATGAGACTTTTAAGGAAGCTGCATGAGCAGCAAGATATAGTAACCCAAGTACAGTTGGTAATAGATGGTTTAAAAACACAGATAAATCAAGAGGCAGAGCAGCAAGATGTAGTAACCCAGCTACAGTCAGAAATAGATAATCTAAAGATGCAAATAAATCAAGAGTCAGAATCACTGCAAGAGGAAAACCAGCAACTAAAGTCACAGTTAGTAAAGGTACAGGGAGATCTTTGTCTTTTAGATAGGGATAATTCTCTTCTAAAAATAAAGGTAGACCAGCAGGCACAGGCACACGCTGCTGAAGAGCGTAGATTAAGTTGTGATAATAATGAGTTACAAGAGGAAGTAGAAGAGTTATCTGGATTGTTAGTAGAGTGTCAGAGTAAGTTAAAAGTGCAAGAGATGGAGGAGCAACAGAACAAAGCAGGGGCCATTGTAAAGATGGCGCTGGTCTCCACGAAGGGCATGGCCACCACAGGTGGTATGATGTCTCAAGCAACTAGACAAAAAGAGGAAGAGTTTTTTCTTTCATTAGAAGGAAATAGGGACAGATATAAATTAAACTGTAAACATGCTGAAGAAAGGGGCAATGTAAGCAAGGTAGCCAGGTTCATACAGGTAGCAGAGAACCTAAAAAAGAAAATAAGATGGATACAGGAACAACTTGACATGGATGATCAGGCGAGAACCAGCCTGACAGGTGAAGGTGCGCTGGGAGGAGATGATAAGAAGGTAATAAATGGTAGATGGGCTACCCTGGAGGGACAAGACGAAATGACAGAAGAGGCAGTGGAGTTAGAGGAAGATCAGGAGAGACACCTAAAACCCTCAGGAAAGAGTGTCTGAACAAAAAGAATAGTAAATAGGCATATCATAGATAAACCAGACCCGAAATCAGAGATCTAACTATTAAGGAGTTAACACAATTGAGTCAGGAAATAGAGCCCATTGATTATAAGACAAATTTGGTAGAGTTAGGAAGAAAGTTAAAAAACATCTAAACTACTATGGGGCTGACTAGCAAAGAGGTCTGCCGCATCGTAATGTTTAAACTTAGTCTGCAGTTGGCGGAGGTAACGCCAGATGAGGTGCAAGGCACGCACAAGGATGTGTCCAAAAACCCCAACTCGTGGGGAGATTACAATGAAATAGTAGATGCCATAAAATGGGCAAGGGGTGAATCGGCACAACAGGAAGTCGACTGGGACAAAATATTACAGACCAAGCTGACAACAGGGGAGGGGCCACGGGCGTTTATCCCAAGACTCTTCAAAGTTTACCAGCGACACAGAGGGCAGGAGTGCTCCACCGAGGAGGATCCAACCTTTAGGGACCTGTGGATATGGGCATACGACCTGGATCCCACCCTTGATCTGTGTTAAAGTTATCAAAATCACATGATGAGAGGTTAGAATTACTAGAGACATATCTCAGTGAAAAGCAAAAATGCAGTAAAGTTGCTGCAGCCACTTGGGCAAATGAGGGTCCCAGCAAATACCCACCTGCTGGCAAATCAAATAATGTGTTTTAACTGCAAGTGAACAGGGCATATCAAAAGTGAGTGTTGGGCCCGAGGTGGAGGACAGGAAGGAAAGGGTCTAAGGCAGATGCAAGCTAGGGGGAGGGGTCGAATGAGAGGTCTGCCAACGGGCAGACAGAATAATAAGGGAGACACTGTAGTGGATCTGATTGATCACCTACAAGTGGTTTTAAAGGTGTCCCAGAGAAAGGGGCAGGAGTCATCCTTGGATGATGATGACTTCCTAAGGAGGCTTAGTGCCATATGTGAAATAGATGAGCAATAGTGAGGCGGAGAGTCCAGTAACCCTGAAGCTAAATGAGTATGCTCTTTACATGCCGATAGTCAGGGGAGGCCTACAGCTAAGGTTACCATCAATGGTCATACCGTAGAAGCACTCATAGACACCGGAGCAGCTGTATCAATTACAAATATTAGCATACCCTTAGACTCTGAAAGACCACCGATGTATATAGAGGGATGTACAGAACATTCCTCAGAAGGGTATTGGTCCCAACCACAACACATATGGCTAGGAGTTACACCCATGGGCTGCCAAGCCTTCGCATGGGTGGAGGGGGGCTCACGAAAGACAACATCATTGGTAGTGATTGTTTAACTAAGCATCAGCTTGTTGTAGCTCTTAGTAATCAATGTCTATGGAAAGTCAATGTTAAAGTGTTTATACCAGTTACTGTTGTGGAAAGTTATGCTTTAGCCTCTGTAAAATCAAATGCTGCAAAAAGTGTTAAAAGTTTAGAGACATGATTAAAGCACCCTGAATTTAAGCAAGTTATACAAAATCATGAGATGGTATGGGAACAAACTGGCACGGATTGTGGACAGGTAAGTGACATAAAAATAGCTGTAGAAGGTTCATGTCCAGTGCACACTAAACAGTACCCAATACCAAAAGAGGCGGTAGAGGGAATCAAACCAGTCATCCAACAGCTGTTGCAACAAGGAGTCATTAGGCCCATGTGCTCAACAGCTACTAGTACCATCTGGCCAGTGTTAAAGCCAAATGGAAAGTACCGCCTGACCATTGATTACTGTAATTTAAATAAAGTAACCCCTCAGGTTAGCCCTGTTACTAGTTCCAATACTGAGATTTTTAACAAATTATGGCCAGAGAGCAAATTCTTCTCTGTCCTAGATTTGGCTAATGGGTTCTGGTCCCTGCCCCTCAAGGCAGAGGACCAGTATAAATTTGCATTTACTTTTGAGGGTAAACAGTACACATTTACTCGATTGCCACAGGGCTTCCACTCAGCACCAACCTTGTTCCACAGGTACATAAAACAAATTCTGGAGGAAGAAGGGTTGGGAGACTCAGTATTTCAATATGTAGATGACTTCCTGCTGCAAAGTTAAACAAAGGAGGACCACCTAGTGCTGCTGGACTAGGTACTAGGCTTATTGGAAAGAAAAGGATTAAAGGTAAATCCAGACAAATCACAAATTGGTGACCAAAGGGTCACCTTTTTAGGAACCATTATTTCTCCCCAGGGGAGGTGAATAGACCCTGCCAGAACAGCACTAATCCAAACCCTACCATTACCAACTACCATTACTGTCTTAAGGAAATTATTGGGTATAACAAATTTCTGAAGGGATTATATCAAAGGGTACTCAGAGATTACAAAACCATTATATAACATGTTAAAAGATGACCCAAAGGGCCAGTACAAGCTCATATGGGAGGGAGAAGAGTTATACTGTTTTAATAAGTTAAAAAAGGCATTGCAGACAGCGCCAGCCTTAATGCAAGCTGACTATTCAAAACCTTTTATCTTACAAGCCATTACAACTGATGACACCATCATTTCGGTACTGATACAGAAATGAAATGGAAAACCAGTACCAGTCACCTACCTAAACAGACAACTATCAGAGGTAGAGAGAGGGTTTAACATGTGCGAGAGAGCAGTCCTGGCCATTGCTTGGGCTGTACAAGCAAGTGAGGCAACCACTAAGTTTAACCCCATCATAATACAAACTACACATACCCCTTTAAAATTATTGTTAGAAACCAAAGTCAAGGGAGTTAGCCTAACCCGACAATCAAGGTGGCTGTTAGCCCTGCAAGATAAAAATATTACTGTTGAGAAATTGACAGCGCCACACGTTACAGTACCTGGATAACCAGCGAAAGCAACATGATTGTGGGGAGGTCCAGCAAATAGCAGCCAGAGAGCCACCTTTTGTGGATGGACATGGTACAAATGGCTATAACATGGCTTACGTGGATGGGTCAAGGTATTGGGAACAAGGAGTCCCATACATAGGTGCAGCAGTGTAACATGACACCGGATGTTACCACCTAGAGGATAGAAGGCCCATACACAAACAGGGAATACTCATAAAGCTGTCACCAGGGGACTCTTCCCAGTTTGCAGAATTAGTAGCAATTTACGAGGCTATCCTGGCAAACCCCAAAGGTTGGTTAGGCATACATACAGACTCACAGTTTGCAGTAGGATCACTTACTACCTGCTTATTCATATGGGCTAACAGAGGTATGAAAAAAGCAACTGGGGAGCATGTCAAACAGAGAGAACTTTTACAGGCCATATTAAGGGAGGGGGATGCCACGACAGGAAGAATAGCCATCATAAAGGTTAAGGCCCATGTTGACTCTACACCACTCCAGCAGAATTAGGAAATGATAGGGCAGATAAGCTTGCCAAAATGGCAGCAAAAGTGGGGGACCCCTTGAAAGAGATTCAACCAAAGATCCCCATTCATGCTGTACAAATTAAACCAGCCATCAAAGTGCTACTGCCAAGCCGTAAACTGTTACCCAAAGCAAATTTGGAAGATTTACAAAGCCAGGATGCCTGGATTGTAAATAAATGTACACAAACAAAAGAGGATCCCCAAACTAACTACAAGTTTAAAATCAGAGACAACATCCTGTTTAGACAGGAGGATGATAAAATACTAAAATGGATACCCCCAAGTCAATTATATCATGATATTGTCAAGGAAAACCACCGCTGGTGTGGCCGGGGGGGGATCCAACAAAACAACGCAAATTGTCAAATCTAAATACTGGTGGCCTAACATGGACAATACCATTGCAGACAACCTATGTCACTGTCTTATATGTTTGCAACAAGACCCCAAGAGGGGCAAACCAAAATTACAGCCATTGCTGCTGGCAGATGGCTCCTGGGATGCATTACAAATTGACTATATGGGGCCACTCCCCATGGCAAAGGGGGGATATAAGTACATGCTGGTTATTATAGACATGTTTTCCAAATGGGTGGAGACATTTCCCAACAAAAACAACACCGCAATAACAACGGCAAAAATCCTATATAACCAGGTGTGCACTAGGTGGGGCTTCCCCAATATCATTGAATCAGATAGAGGCACACAGTTTGTAAATCAAATAATGGCCATGATGTGCCAAATAATTGGGGTTCAACAAAGATACCACCTACCATATTATCCTCAGTCATCGGGAACGGTGGAAAGAATGAACAGAACCCTCATAAATGCCTTAAAAAAGTGTGTTTTAGATGCAGGAAAAGATTTGGGTAGATCACTTGCCCGGTATTCTAATGGCAGTCAGAGGAACTGTCCAGGCAAGCACTTGATTATCATCCTACACATTAATGACAGGGTGAAAGATGAGGTTAACACACCCTGCAGATGTGCCTTCTCCAAGTGGCCCTATTAGTGATAAGATAAAACATGAAAAGTTCCTGTCCGGAGTACAATTACAGTTAGAACAGTACCTAGGATTTGCCACTCAAAATATGGCCAAGGCACATGAAAAGAATGTTAACAATAGGCAACCCTCTATGGTATGGGCCACCCCAATAAAAGAGGGGGACACGGTCATGGTCCGAGATTGGGAACACAAATCACCTTGGAAAGATGCAGATTGGCTAGGACCCTATACCATGCTAAAGAAGTTGGGAGACACTGCAGTATATGTAAAGAGAATTACTAAAGAATCAAACCAGTGCCCCAAGTTGTGCAACAACAATATGGGGGACAATTAGCTTTTGTAAACAAAAAGAAAATACAAAAGACCTGGCCAGAATTATGGGTCCATGTTGACCAGTTTAAAAAGGTATCAGATAAAGCTGACTAAACAATGATACTGCATTTGATTTGTCTTTCTAGGTTGACACCATGCTTACATTACTACTATTGATGGTGGCGACCTACTATAAAGTGTCTTCTGACATGCAAGTATACGTCGAGACCAATCATGTAGCCATAGATTATGAGGGCACTGCCCACTTGAGAATAAACTATACCAGAGACCACAATGATGCTACAACCTATGTCCGAGATATAACCTGGACTCTAAACAATACGCAGATCAACATCTTGAGGTTTTGCCCTGAGAGAGTAAGTGGGCCGGTCAATGAACTGTTAAAATGGAAAACACCCTATTATGACCTGCCTTGGTCACCCCACCGAGGATGGATTGAACCAGATACCGGAACCCTGGTGTTGGAAAAGGTAGCCCCCAAAGATTCAGGCACCTACACAGTGACTATTTCAACCTATACTTTAGTTACCCTAGTAAATGTTACCGGTATCCTGGGGGGAGTTATCTCCCATAAAACTAACCCTCGAGAGACTATTGCACAAGTGACACTAACTGTTAACCCTGCCACATGTCCTAACCTCACTGGAGGGCCAAACAGTGGGCTGACATCAACAACCACTGATCAAACTCTTGTAAATAATGTATAATACATTAGATTACCTGTTAGGTTTGATTTTTCTAGTTGGGACATAGATAGTACAAGTGATTGTGCCAATACAAACTTATCAAAATTTTATGCCACCATGCTATTAGATAAGGTCAGTGCTTTCCATGCTCGAGGGGGGGTATGACTATTAATCAGACCCATAAATCGCTTAAAAGGAAAAAGAGAGGCCTATCGGGTGACATAACAGGACTCTTTGGTTTTGGAATGAGTTTCTGGAATCGAGCTGATCTGGCAGCCATTAGAGAACACCAAAATACTGTAAACCGACAGGAGGAGAGAGAGGTTCTACTACCATTAGCAATCAACCAGGCTGGACTAGCAGCCGAGGAATGACTGACCGTATCTAATATGCATGAAATAGCTAAGCTTTTTAAACAAGTTGAGAATAAAATAAATGACATTATAGATGAGCATAATGAGGAAGCAGGGCACCGTACTATAGGGAAAGCTATAACCTGTTCTGCTTATGGATCTTATGTACTAACCACTGTAAATAAACTGTTACAGCAACTAAGCAACAGTAAGTTGCCTGATCAAATGTCAGATGCCCAAATCAAATTATGGTATTGCCCCATGTGTCGAGATGTCAATGACTCCCACTGTTTAAACCCTTGTGCTTACAATAGAGCCCCACCCATTTGGTGCATAAGAAAACTGGCCAAAGTGTATATAAGATCCCAAGGGTTCAGGCCAAATAGCATGCTAGTAGACACAATGAAGGTACTCCTCACTGGAAAATTACCCCAAGTACAGTATGCCGAGCAAAGGTATACTAGTGTTGTCAAGGTCCATTCTCTAGGTCAACTCCAGGGGGATTACTACGCATACCATGTGAACCCACCTAATATACTAGTGCAGAATAAGAATGGGTCCTGGGTAGCACCAAATTTACATTGTTATGAGGAGATAAACAGCCAGTGGATCTGCCAGTGCAATGTTAAGTCACAAATTCAGCCAGTTTGTGGAGAACTTTCAATGAGAAAAATGAACAATAATACTGTCTGGTGTCCAGTTCAAATACAAAAATGGACCACCCAGCGTGTAATCTCCACTTACAACTATACTAACCAATATTGTATTGTAACAAATGTTAAAACATTAACACATCAAGGCAAAACCTGTCCTATTACCCAACCTAACTTCTGCTTTGTACCTAATGGTGATGTACAAATTGGAGACTATACCTTCTATCCTATATCACATCATAAGTCATCTCAAATTAACATTCAAACTCAAACTCCCCATCAGGCATATCAAATTAATAACTATGCACCTGCATTTAAAGCACCAATACCGCCACTTACTCTAAATTTACATAACCTGCTAGACCGTAAGGACACACATCTGATTATGTTGCTCAGGATCACACAGTATGCACCTAGGGGGCTGTGGGATTCAAACCCAGGTCTCCAGATTTGCAGCTCAGAGCCTTAACCCACTGCATCATACTGCCTATGAGTTTAACCAGGAAGACATACTGAGTAGTGATTGCTCAATTCCAGATGCAACCTGGGGGACAAGTCCCAATACAATAGTTCAAATACAGGTACATGTAGATTAAGAGCACAGTGAGGGGTCTGCCTGCCATACAGACAATCGGCAGATAGATACAGGAACATAGGAGGGGGGAAGAATACAATGGGATAGTGTTACAGAGAATCACAACAACAATAATCTAGTAGATAGTGTACACTAGCTAAAGCATGAGCAGCTTGAGGTGAAGTGTTACAGCGAATCACAACAATAGTCTAGTACATTGTGTACTCTAGCTAAAGCATGAGCAGCTAGAAGTGAAATGTTACAGCAAATCACAACAACAAATAGTCTAACACATAGTGGACTCTAGCTAAAGCATGAGCAGCTTGGGGTGAAGTGGGTGCCGAGTAGGCAGTTGAGGAGGTGGGGGTTGGGTGAGTGTCTTATATTGACTGGCAAGGCATTCCATAGCTGTGGGATATGAAATCTAGGCTGCCTGACCTTTGGATGTATGCATGAATGGGACGTGGAGGAGCCTGGGGTCCGTGCTTCTGAGGGAGTAGGCAGGGGGAGTTTGTGGGGCGAGGACAGAAACCAGGTAGGGGGGAAGGGTCTGGTACCAGAATTTGGCTGTGGACCTAGCACAATGGGTTTGTCTGCGGTCTTGGAGGGGACGGCAGGGCTAAGGAGTTGTATAAGGTGCAGTGGTGGGTTGTTTGTGGGCAGTCCAGGATAAAGCGACAGAAGGAGTGATAAAGGGAGTCAAGGCTGGCCAAGGTAGAGGAGGGAGCAGTACTATGGAGTATGTCGCCATAGTTGAGTATAGGGAGAATCATCCTTTGAACAATTGCTTTTCTGGCAGGAGGGGGAGACAGCTTTTGTTCCTATATAGGGCGCCGAGTTTAGGGAGTAGTTTCTTGTGTAAGGAATTAATATGGGTGGTGAAATCAAGTTGTTGATCAAGCCAGACACCTAGGTATCTGAAAGTGGTGCAAACTTCCAGGGGGTACTGTCTAGGGTTTGGAAAGGCGGGGGCACGGAGCTTGACCGGAGAGTCTTTGCTGTGAGCCAAAAGTTAGTGACATGGTTTTCTTTGGGTTTAGGAATACTTGGTTTGACCAGAACCAGTCCTGGATGGCATTGAAATCCTCCTGTAGCAGGTTTGCCACCTCGCTTCTGGAGAGGCCTGTGGCATACAGCACTGTATCATCTGCATACATTTGGATGAATGAGTAGCAGCAGCAAAATATGGAGAAGAGCAGTGTGCCCAAGACTGAACCTTGGGGACACCGGTGGTAACTGGTAGGTGGTTGGAGATGTGTGATCCGACTTTTACAGCCTGGTGCCTACCCACCAGGTAGTCATGGAACCAGGTGGAGGCTGGACTAGTGAGACCGGCTACTTTTAGTTTAGACAGGAGCAGTGTATGGGAGTTGGTGTCAAATGCCTTGGCTAAGTCTATGAAGATGGCAGAGGTGATGTATCCTTTCAAATCAAATCAAATCAAATCAAATCACTCTTTATTTATATAAGGCACCATTCTTAAACCAAGGTGCCTGTACAATATTACAAACAACAATAAATAATTAAAACAGCATTAAAATAATCAAAAATCATTATAGGCTTTACTAAAAAGGTAGGTTTTCAAAGTTCCTTTAAAACTTTGGACAGTCGGGCAGTCTCGCACCTGACGAGGTAGAGAATTCCACAGTGTTGGGGCCATAAAACTAAAAGATCTGGCCCCTGAAGTTTTTAAATAAACCCTGGGAATCTCTAGAAATCCCTCATTAGTGGATCAGAGAGAGTGGGGGGGCAGTAAGGGCAAAGGAGATATTTCAGGTAAGCAGGTCCCTGATTGTGTAGGGCCTTATAGGTCAGCGAACCGACCTTGAAGGTGATTTGCCAGCAAACTGGCAGCCAGTCCAGTCCGAGGAGCACAGGCGTTATATGACTGGACCTAGAAGAACCAGTCAACAGCCTGGCTGCCACATTCTGCACTAGCTGCAGGTGGCAAATCTCAATCCCCAGTAGCCCAAGGTAAAGAGCATTACAGTAGTCAAGGCGGGAGGTAACGAAAGGGTGGACCAAAGTAGGAAGATCGCCTGTAGAAACCAGGTGCTTCACATGGGTGATGTTCCTCAGATAGTAAAAAGTGGTTTTGATAACCGCTGATACCTGAGACTTTAATGTCAGACAGTCATCAAACACAACGCCTAGGTTCTGCACCCGGTTTGAGGTAGTCAGCTGGACACCCCCAAGCCATAAACCAGAGTGCAATCCAGCTAACAAACCCGCCTCCCAGGGACCCTGGTCCACAACCAACACCTCATTTTTTTCCGGGTTCAACCGCAGCCAACTCACATTCATCCAGTCTTGGATTTCGGCAAGACAGTTGTTAAAGACCGAAATGTCAGCATCCTGACTGGGCACAAGGACAGCTGGGTATCATCTGCAGAGCAGAGAAAACCCAAGCCATGCCACCTAATAATCACTCCTAATGACAGCGTATACACTGCAAACAACATGGGTGCCAAAATGGAACCCTGTGGTACCCCACAGGATAGGGAGACTGATGCCGAGGAAAAAATCCCAGACACCACCCTCTGAGTCCTACCCTCAAGGTAAGATCGAAAACCAGCTGAGGACTGTATCAGACAGTCACAGGTAGATTGCAAATGTTCCAATAGCACACCATGGTCCACAGTGTCAAATGCTGCAGAGAGATCAAGAAGGACTAAGATGGAACAGGTCCTTCGATCTCTTGCTATTAGGAGGTCATTTAGTACCCGAACAAGTGCTTTCTCGGTACTATGCCTTTCCCTAAATCCAGACTAGAGAGAATCATAGACACTGTGGCTGGTCAAATGTTCATCCAACTGCAATGCAACTACCTTCTCAATAACTTTACCCACAAAGGGTAAGTTAGAGACAGGCCTGTAGTTTGCCAGACAGTCCAGCCTTTGTCCATGCCGGTGAGTATGTCATTAGTGAGTCTTAGCAGACAGGTGATAGTTGAGTGAGACTTGCAAAAACTGGATTGGTATGAGGTGAAGAAGGAGGAGGAGGTGTCCAGATAGGGAGAGAGTTGGGCGAGAAAAAGACGTTCCTGTATTTTTGTCAAGATCGGGAGTAAGGAGATGAGGTGATAGTTACCTGGGATGGAGGGGTCACCCCCTTTAGGGAGGGGTATGACGGTAGCTAGTTTCCATGTAGATGGTAATTTGCCTAGTGAGAAGGAGAGGTTGAATAGTGCAGCTTACTAGCTATGGCTGGGGCTGACAGAAATAGCATCTTGGCATCTAGGACCGTGGGGCATTTTCCTTTGTTAGGGTTCGGGGAATGGAGGGAGTTGAGTACTTTGTCCGGGGATACAGGGCAAAAAGAGAAACTATATGGGTGGTGGAAGTGCCCTTGTTGGGGGGCACGGGATGGGTGGATGCTGGAGGGAGGATAGGAGCGAGTCAGTGCAGCTGGAGAAGTAGGTATTGAAAGCAGTGGCTACCTCGCACAGGTTGGTGGTGGTAGTGCCCTGTTGTGACAGTGTCAGTGGAGGTGGCTGGGTAGGGAGAAAGAAGAGGGATTTGAATGATTTCCAAAAGTTTGTCCGGTGGTTTAGGTTTGCATTGAAAGCCGATAGGAAATAGTTCTTTTTTGAGTTGTGAATGAGTTTGGTACAGGAGTTGCGGAGGATTCTGTAGTTTTGGAAAGTTGCCTGGGTGCCCAATTTCTTGTGTAAATTCCATGTGTGGTCTCTGGAGTGGCATTGGCTGATGATATCAGCAGTGATCCATGGAAGGTGGGCACCTCTGACCCTTTTTGTGCACAGGGGGGCGTGGTAGTCCCAGGCATTTAGGAATTTGGCCTTGAAAGTTTCGAAGGCGGCATCAATAGATGTGGCCGCTGGGATGAAAGACCAGTCTACTTAGCGTATGTCATGAAAGAGTGATGCTAGGTCTAGGGAATTGTATGTCCTTGTCTGGATTGTCTTTGGGGGGGAAGCGGAGGGACTGAACACCTTTCTGACCATGAAGATCATGTGGTGGTCACTTAGGGAGTCTGGGAGCAGGCCTGCTCATGGGATCCTGTGGGGGTGGGAGAAGAGGATCCAATCCTGGAGAGAGCAGTTTTGCATCTTGTGGTTTAGACAGGTGGGGTGTTTGATTAGTTGAGTGAGATTTAGAGCCTTGATCTTTGTCTTAAGGTGGGCCTTATCTGTGGTTAGCCAATTGTGGTTAAAATCGCCGATGGCGTGAAGCTTGCCTCTCATGGTTAATGACTTTAACGTGTCCAGGTGTGATAGAATGTCAAGTAGGGGTGTGCCGGTGGGGGCAGTAGGTTCCTGCAACATACACAGGGGTGGAGCACAGGAGCGAGACTTTGATTAGGAGAGAGTCGATGTGGGCTGGAAGTGAGGGAATTTGAATTAAAGTGAACTGCAGCTTAGAGGAGATGTACATGGCTGTCCCTCCACCTCTCTTTTTCCCTGGATGATCATGCTTGATAATTGAGTAGCCAGGGATGGATACTTCAGCATCTGCGTGATGCGGTTTTAACCAGGTTTCAGATGTGATCAGGATGTCAGGGCGATGGGATAGGGCGATTGGCTGCAGCATAGTTATTTTGTTTAGTAAGCTGCAGATGTTGAGGTGCAGGAGCCTGAGACCCATTGGGAATGTAAACAGGGAGTGAGAGCTTGGAGTGGTGGGTCAAGGGTTGGACTCAATATCCCTGGCCAGGAGGAGAAGCAGTGTGAGAAACTGTTTGCATCTGTGCCAGATGTATTTGTGCCTAAGGGTAGGGGTGGGAGCTGAGGCTGCTAGTGGTGGGCAGCTGAAAACTTGGGTGTGGAGAATGCCATGATCCAGATTAAAAGAGGGGGGCAGGATGGTGGCGCTAATGTGTCAATTGTGTGCTTTAGGGCAGTCTTGTAGCTGGAGAGGGTATGTATAGATGGGCTGGGGGATGAAGCAGGGGGTCATAGGCAGGGGCGGTTCCCTGTTTGGGAGGATCACTGGGGGAAGGGATGTCAGAGGGGCAAGAGAGAGAAGTAGCAGTGGCAGGAAAGGTAGCATAATTGGTAGAGATTGACAAAGGTTTTAGTAGAGGTAAAGTGGCCACTAGTGGTAGCAGCTCATAAGCTGCAAATGGGAAAGTGTGCTGATAGGTTCTGGAACTCACGTGACACAGTGTATAAAACAAGGAGCTCCCCAAGGGCAGTGGTGGGGGTGGTGGGGAGACAGCATGCAGCACCGGTGGGGCCAAAACACAGGCTCCAAATGCAGCGGAGCATTCTACCTTATGGGTCTGCTGTGATGGCGATGGGGGGGGACATCCTGAGGCTTGCTGCTGGCTGGGGAGGGCTTCTGATTCAATGCCCTCATGACCCCGACTGTGGAAGGAAAGAAAGAGAGGGGGTTTAAGTAGCCGTGGAGAGAGAGGGAGGAGGAGGAGCTGGAATAACAGGTAGCCCACATTTACACGCAGTGCTTTTAAAATAACTCTACAGTCGGTACTTTAAAATAACTCTACTCTCTATACTGAGCAGTGCTTAAAATGAGCTGTTTGACTGGGTAAATGCAGTAAAATGCTTGTAATTAGAGCCTTGCAAGAGTACTGTAAGATCAGTGAAATGACTTTAAAGCCTTGTAATAATTCTATCAGTAGGCCTGTGCCCAGAGAAATTATAGTCCTTAAAGCTACAGCTTTCTCATTCCTTTTCCTTTGTCCTGGCTTTTTTGATCCCGACTTATGGGTCTGCTGCGATGGCGATGGTGGGGGGGCATGTCCTGAGGATTGCTGCTGGCTGGGGAGGACTTCTGATTCAATGACCTCACGACCCCGACTTCTGGGTCTCCTGTGATGGCGATGGGGGGGTGCATCCTGAGGCTTGCTGCTGGCTGGAGAGGGCTTCTGATTCAATGCCTTCATGACCCCCCCTTTATGCTGGTGACCTGGTCCTCCTAAGTAGCTCAGGTGATGTCCCAGTGTGACCTGGGGAGGAAGGGGTACAATAAGAGTGAGACATTAAACATTCAAGTTACATGATCAACATTAACATGCAGTTTTAAGGCAGGTGTTACAAGCAGTGTTACAACAGTATTGTGCATAATAAGTAGAAAGAAAGAATAATAAGCGCTAGGTTAATAAGTAAACAAGTGCTTATGTGAAAGAAAAAGGGGGAAGGAGAGGGAGGGGTGAGGTG
The DNA here is from genome assembly GCA_016271365.2 of Neoceratodus forsteri. Lineage (NCBI taxonomy): Eukaryota > Metazoa > Chordata > Ceratodontiformes > Ceratodontidae > Neoceratodus > Neoceratodus forsteri. The sequence continues at coordinate 20,545,966 of JADMNL010000035.1, read as the reverse complement.
GGGAAGGGGAAGAGTTGAGTTCAAGTTACAAGATCAACTTTAACATACAGTTGTAAAGCTGGTGTTACAAACAGTGTTAACTCAGTGTTGTACATAATATGTAGAAGAGTGGACAATAATAAGAGACAGGTTAAGAAGTAAACAAGTGCTTATGTGAAAGAGAAGGGGGAAAAGAAGAGGAAAGGGTGAGGTGGGAGAGGGTAGGGGGAAGAGTCATGGAGACCCCATCAGAATGCAAGGAACCCTGCAAGGGGACTGAGGGGACCAGACAGAAGGGAATAGGCATTGTCCCAACAGAGAGAGAGAGACCCCTTCAGGATGTGAAAAACCATACAAGGGGGTTATGGGGCTAGACAGAAAGGGGATAAGGCTGTAAGGATTAATAAAGGGAGGAGAAGGAGAAGAAGGAGGTGTGACTTAAATGTTAGGAGGGGGAATAGGACCTAACCCAAGAGAGGACCCTTCAGGATGCAGGATACCTTGTCGGGGAGTTGGGGAAGGTCAGTAGATAGGGATAAAGGGAGTGATAGGAGAGGGAGAGTGAGACTTGAACCCTTGATGGGGAAAGAATTTGTACCTTTGGCGGGGATGGGGCCTAACCAATACTCCATCAGGATGCATGGACTAATGGGGAGCATTCTGGGTCCCCTTACATTCTGTGAGAGATCAAGGGAGGCCAGTAAGGGGGAGCAATTTGTTAGAAGAGGAGGAGAGCTAGAAATTTGGGGAGTCTGGATGCACAAGGTAAAATGAAGGTGAAGGTGAAGGTAGAGGGTTAGGGTTTATCCAGGGCTCAGAGGAGGGAATTAGGGAGGGATATGGCAGAAGCAGCTAGGTGCAAGGTAATTTTTGAGGGCAGAGCTGATGGCTTAGGTAGAGGATGAGTGCCAGATTTGAAGGGGAAGGGACTTCTCAATTTTTGGGAGGCAGTGAGAGTAACCCGATTGGCCTATTAGAGTGGATCTGTGGGGGACTACCAGGGTACAGGAGTCAGTTGATCTAAGGGAATGGGAGGATGGGGGGCTGTTATAAAGGAGAAGGTCAGGTAGGAAGGGAGCTGACCAACAAGTGCTTGGAGGTGAATTTAGCACAGTGGGAGAGTCACCTGTTTGAAAGATAGGGGAAGGATAGGGCACAATAAAGATTGCAATGGTGGGTGTGAGCAGGGCATCCAAGGAAAAGCAGCAAAAGGAATTGAAGAGGGTGTCCAGTCTGGCCAGGGAGGACTTAGGGGCAGCACCATAGACTACATCACAGTAGTTGAAAATGGGCAGTATCATCTTCTGAACAAGTTCATGCCTAGCCATAGGAAGGATGCAACTACAGTTCCTGAACAGGCACCAGTCTTGGGGTGCAGTTTTTTCTGGATGGCGTCAATATGTCCAGAGAAGTTTAGGTGTTGGTCCAACCAAACACCTAAGTGCCTAAAGGAGAATGTGTCCTCAAGTAAAGTCCCATCAAGGACGTGGTGCCTAGTGCCAAAGATCAATGAGATGGTCTTTTTGGCATTGATGAAAAGTTGATGGTTAGCAAACCAGAGCTGAACCTTGTCAAAGTCTTGCTGTAAGCTGGTTGTAACCTCAGCAGGACAGGAGCCATATGCATACAGGACTGTATCATCAGCATACATATGTATAGTGGAGGATGGGGAGCAAACAGAGGGAAGGTCATTTAAGAAGATGGAGAATAGGAAGAGGCCTAATAGTGAGCCTTGGGGGATGCCAGTGCTAATCGGGAGGGGAGGGGAAGTGGCATCCAAGATCCTAACTGATTGGGTGCTGCCAATAAGGTAGGCCTTGATCCAGTTTGTGGTGGAGAGAAATAGGCGGCTACTGGGAGTGAGTTAAGAAGAGAGTGAGAGATGGTGTCAAAGGCCTTGGCCAGGTCGACAAAAGTGGGAGAGGTAATTTAGCCATTGTCCATCCAAGTTAGGATGGAGTCTATGAGCAGTAGGAGAGAGGTGGTGGTTGAGTGGTTTTTCCTGAAACAGACTGGAAAGGGGTGAGAAAGGAGGTGTCAGATACAAAAGAGGTGAGCTTGGAGAGGACGATATTCTTGAAACTTGGGAATGGTAAGGAGGAGAGAAATGGGGCAATAGTTGCCAGGGGATGAGTGGTCACACCTTTGGGTAAAGGGAGGACCACTGCATGTTTCCATGAAAAGGAGACTGAGGCCATAGAGAATGAGAATTTTAGGATTACTGAGAGGGGGTAGGCAATGGCCAAAGTGGAGAGGGAGAGGAGTTTTGGGTCAAGGCCATCAGGGGAGGCACCTGTAGAGGGGTTGATGGTGAGGAGGGCACTTAGAGCATGATTTGGGGTTACAGTAGCAAAAGAAAAGGGGAGGTGGAATGGTGGTAGAGGGGGCACACCGGTAGAGGGTGGGGAGGGTAATGGGTAGGAGGGGAGGGATTTCAGTGGTGTAGGAGATATAATAGGAGTTAAATTCTGCAGCTACGGCTGGTGGATTGGACCCTAGTGAGCTATTTACTTTAAGTACCGGGGGGTGGATGAGATGATGGGAAAATACGGAGTGGACCACCTTCCAGAACTTTGAAGGGGAATTTATGTTGGTGACGAAGGCAGATTTGAAATATTTGGACTTGGCTAACCTCGTAGCCCTGGTGCAAGCATTTTGGAGCCAGCGATAGTTCATGAGGTCACTAGGATGCTGGGTAGATATATGATGCTTCCAGGCTCGACCTCTAGCCATGAGGCAGGCCAGAATTTCAGGGGGTTATCCAAGGTAAGTGGTTGCCTCCGACTCTAATTTGTTTGAGTGGGGCAAAGGCATTCCAGTTTATAAAAAAGATTTCTTTGACGTAGGCAAGAGCCTTATCAACGGAAGGGAAGGAGATTAGCATTGCCCAGTCAGAAGTGGCAAGGTTACTCAGGAGAGGTTCAAGGTCAAGAGACTTGAAAGAGCATAGTTATATGGTTTTGTGTGGTGATTTAGTTCTGTAGACTTTCCTAACTATGAACATTGGGTTATGGGCACTGAGAACATTGTGGAGGATGCCACAGCTGATGATGCGGTGGGGCTGGGAGGAAAGGGCACAGCTGAGTAGGGAGTGTTGTTGTGTCTTGTGGTTTGGGTAGGTGTTTTTTTTTTTTTCAATAAACTGCAACATTGGCTCCTGATAAGCTTATGCTGAACTTAAAGAAATCTCAAATCATGCTCTTCAGCTCCTCTGCCATACTAAAACAGTGTCCTATCCCACTCAATGTCTTAGATCTTGATGGTGTCCCAGTTAGCACTACATGCTCCTTTAGATACCTGGGAGTTACTCTTGACTCCCAGTTAGACCTGTCTCTACACATTCAAAATGTCTGCAGGGCAACAAATATCAACCTTGGACTTGCATGCTGGGCTTGTGAGTCCCTTACTGCTGCTGCATGGCTTGCCCTTGCTAAAGGTTTATTCCTTCCTCCTGTCAACTATGGGCTGACAATCTTTGCCCTCGCTGCAAAAAACCTCACCTTGCTAAATGGGATATGGCCTATAATACTATTTGCCACTTTGCTGTTGCCATCCCTCAACTTACCCATCACTGTGATTTATACAATCAACTACACTGGTTGTCCCCAGCAAATTACTGCTCATTTGTCTTGGGCTGCTTCACAGACAAAATGTCTGCAATGCCACCCCACCTGCCCTGCCTAAACTCCTTTAGCTGGCTCTACCATCATACTTGCTAAGGTCAGCTGACTTGCAACCCCTCCTTGTCTCAAAAACTTGTACACTGTCAGGTGATTGTGTCTTTGCTGTTTGTGCCCCTAGTTTCTGGAATACCCTACCTGCAACCATCAGATGTACCCCACCCATTTCATCTTTAAGAGCTCCGTCTGGTTGCACCTGAAGTCTGCCTCAGCCTGTAATTGTTACAAGGCTGCTTGATATCCCGTACTCCTGCTTGGACCCTATTGCACACCCTCCACTTCCCTGGTTCCCCTACACCCTCTGAGCTCTAGTATGCCCTTCACCTCAGCACTTACCATCCTCAAAATGGGACACATTACACTTGTATTATTTCCATGAAACGTAACTATTGTTTGTTCTTACTCTTGATGTATATCTGTTATATCTGTTCATCCTGTACTTGTTTATTTGTATCACCCTGCTCTTTGCTTGTATTTCACATTGTTGTAATTCCCTCACATTGTCTGTAAAACATGCTCTTGTAATCTCCCAGGTCATATCTGAAAATAGGCATTCCTTGTCTAGTATGCTTACCCAGTAAACAAAAGCTAATAAATAAATAAATAAACCTGCCAAATTTAATGGCATTGCATTCTCTAGTTTAAAGGTTTCAGGGGTTTATAAATTTGTAGTTTACATTCTTGCAAAATTAAATTGTTAAATGTTGTGAAAGTGTGACTACTTTTAATTCAATCCCATTTAAAGCTGCAAATATGAACTTTCTCAGAAATGACAATGTGGTATAGTAGTTTAAACATTTTAAGTCTGGTTAAGTTTGGATATTTTGTTTTAAAATTAGAGGGAATTAACTGATATTAAAATTTTGGCAACATGTTTGGCAAGTTAAAACTCAGTCTCATTTAAATCTAGAAATCAGAAACTATGTGCATATACACATGTAATAATAACCTGTATACCTGTCAATTATTGTAACATTTCAATGATTACTATCAAAATTATATTAAAATTACAGAAATCCAAATTTTGGCAAAATATTAGGCTACCTATAACTCTGCTCCCACTGAAGCTTGAGAATTAAAACATGGTGCATATATGCATTCTATGTGCTTCTCTAACTCCTGATATTGTGGAGAAATTTGGATAAGAATTTTTTTTTTGCATAATTTGTTTATTGAATTTTCCAATGTAGTTGACAGACATGACATACAAAACATACATAAACAGAGATCCATAACTTATATACATCAATATCCATTTCCATCATTTGATTACAAGCTAAAAAGAGAAAAAAAAACAATCATAAAAGAAAAATATATATATATATTCACATTATAGTCCAGGTAATCAGAGAAATGGGGTCACATTCATTCTTATTTAAAGGTCAGGCAACAGGCAGAGGAAGACTGATATAGTCTCAGAGCCAACCTTCACTCATCATTATATTTTCCGCCACTGACAAGGACGCCAGGTAGGACTTACATGTCTTTTGAAGGAGTTCCTCCTTATCTTTTATGACATAGGTCAAGCGTTCCAGAGTAAGTGCCTGCAATATTAGGACTTTCCACTGGGATATAGTAGGTTGTATAACAGACACCCACATATTGAGAATACAATGTCTAGCCATAAACAATACCACCCGAAGCCACTTCTGAACAGGGGTCCACTCCCCCCCAGTATCTTCAACTCTAAATAGAAGCAACAAGGGGAACATTGGAAATTGTCATCCCACAATACCCTGCAGCTCCTTTACTACGTCCTGCCAGAAATTTTGTAGAACAGGGCAAGCCCAAAAATACTGATAATATGTTGTGGGGTTATTATTGCACCTGGGGCAGAAAGGGGACACTGCTGGGTTATATTTATGAACAACAATTGGTAGACAATACAATCAATGGCAACATTTATAATATTATTCCTTATACTTATTACACAGCACTATGCCCTGATGCAGTTGGAGTATCAGTCTCCAATTCTCCTCTGATATAGAAAGTCCAAGATCTCTCTCCCATAACTGTCTGTTTTTTTCTGTTTTATCTGGGAGCAAGGCCTTCCCCTTCCTGGCCACTCTGTGAATAGTACCTTTTGGATTTTTCTGCCCCACCAAAATGAAATGTTCTAATTGGTCCCATGTAGAATCCACCACCCCCCCATGGAGTCTACCAAGAGATTTAGAATATGCCCTGACTTGGAGGTACCGAGAAAAATGCTGGCGCCCCAAGCCTGTCCTAGCCTGCAGATTCTCAAAAGAGTCAATCCCTGCCTGGGTAAAGAGGTGTTTTAAACAAAGGATACCTCTCTCCCCCCACTGTCGATATCTCATGTCTTCCAAACCTGGCAAGAAAAAAGGGTTTCCCTCAGGGGCAGGAGCAGTGTGTCATCCTGTCCCATCCCTTTTTGATTACTCAATCCTCTCCAACTCTCTAATACAGCCCTAATCAAGGGGTTTGAGTCTGGTAAATTAAGATATGCTGGCCAGCCTCTGATAGATAGATATGCCAATATCCTAGCCGGGAATCCCCTCTCTTCTAAATCGAGTCACCTAGCTTGTCTGGGTCTACCAATCCAATCTTGTGTGTAGCGACACTGTATAGCCATGTGATAAACCCCCAAGTCTGGAAATTGGAGCCCTCCCCTTTCAGTGGAGGCTTTTAACCTAGCTAAACCCACCCTCGGGTGTCTACCCTGCCAGATGAAACCAGAAAAGGCTTTCTCTAATCTCTTAATGTTAGCCTTCCACAGCCCTACGGGCAACATCTGAAGGGTATAGAGTACTCTGGGAAGGACATTCATTTTAATTAAATTTATTCTTCCCAATCATGTGATGGGAAGTGTGTGCCATCTGGTCACATCTGCTGTTATAGTTTGGAGGAGTGGAGTGTAATTAAGACCATATAGGCTTCCAATGTTATTTCCCACTTTGATACCCAGATAAGTAAATGCTCCCTGGACTGTTATAAAACCCCATTCTGACCTCTGTCTTGTCTCTAGATCTGTGGACTCACCAATTCTCATCTATTCTGATTTCTCTAAATTTAATTTATTGCCAGAAAATTTGGAAAAGGTATCAATCAGTGTTAATAGTTGGGACATGGATTGAGATGGCGTAGTTACATATAGTAACATATCATTCACATATAACAATAGTTTGCACTTCCCCCCATCCTACCTATAACACCCGAGATATCTGGGTTTGCTTGAATGGCTATAGCCAAGGTTTCAAGCACCAGAGCAAATAGGAAGGGTGACAGTGGGCAGCCCTTTCAAGTACCCCTACCTAGTGCAAAGCTATCTGAGAGAGTGCTATTGATTAAAACCCTAGCCCTAGGACTCCTATACATCTGTCGGACCAGTCCAATAAATTCTACACCCAGACCAAACTGGGCCAAGCCTTCCATCAAATATATCCATTCCACTCTATCAGGTGCTTTTTCTACATCCATTTATAGAATATGCACCAGGTCCTGCCTATTTACAGCCCCCCATATCACATTTAGAAGGGTTCTCATTTTATTATAGGAATATCTGACTCAGATGGACCCGGTATGGTTTGTGTGGATTATCCCCAGCTATAATTTTTCCAACCTAGTAGCCATACTCTTGACCATGATTTTAGAATCAGAGTTTAAGAGGGATATTGGTCTAAAGGAAGCACACTCATATAAAATTTTTACCCACCTTCAGAATCAGGCAAGCAGTTGCCTCCCCCAAGAGCGTGGCAACTTTCTTAACTCCTCTCTGGCCTCCCTAAATACTTCCTCCGAGTGCTGTATCAGGTGGGCTTGCATAACTTTATAATATTCAGCCAGAAAGCCATCTGGCCCACTAGTCTTCCATCTCTTATGGCTATAATGGCTTCAACTATTTCTTCTCTTGTTATTATGGAGCCTAGCCATGTTCTCTGGGTCTCTGTAATCTTAGGCAATTTGAGTTTATTCAAAAACTCAAACATTCCGTATTCCCCTGTCCCAACTTGAGAGCAGTATAGCTCTTGATAAAATCTCATAAATCTTTCTTCAATAGATTTTTTTACCTTTCTGGGGTGTGCCATTTTCTCCCTTAATGGCATGTATTAAATCTGCTCCACATTTTCCCCTTATTAAATTAGACAACATAGTGCCAGGCCTATTCCCCCACTCATAAAAGTGTTTCCGCATGAAAAGGCAAGTTTTCTTCGCCTCTCCCATCAATAGATTATTTAATTGCTTCCCATGTTCCTATCAGTAAATAATGCGCATTGCCCCCCCGAGCTACCTTTCTTTCTAAAACTCTAAGCCTCTGTGCCAGATTCATCCTATGTTCCTTAACTTTCTTTTTATGATGTGTTACATAACTGATTATGGCTCCCCTCATAAATGCTTTCCCAGAGTCCCATAAGGTAGCCTTAGAGGGGGCCATCTCTAAGTTAGCCTGCACATATTGCTTCCATTGTTCCTGCAGATACTCTTTAAATTCTTTATTTGCTAACAAATAATTAGGAAATCTCCATTCTATATGTGGTCATTCTTCCCTCCCCCAACGCAGAGTCATTATCACCATAGCATGGTCAGAAATGTGAATTGGACTATATTTGATGCAAGTAAGATGAAAATACCAGCCCCTAGACTGGAATAGATAATCCAATCTAGAGCAGGTGCAGTGAGGATGCAAGAAAAAAGGTATATTCCCTAGCAGTGGGATTGGCTGCTCGCCACCCATCAATAATATCTAAATCAGTCATTCCTGCTAACCAGTCTCGAACAACCCCTTTAGGAGTTCCTTTACCCACTGAATGATCTAATATTGGATTGAGCAAGCAGTTCATATTTCCTCCCATTATCAAATTCAGAAATTGTTCTTCAATTAATAAAGCCAAGAGAGCTCTGTAATATAGTGGGTCATGGACAGCCAGTGCATATATGCTCCCAAATGTGACCTGCTCCCCTTGTATATTCCCTACAACAAATACACAGCACCCCTCATCTGGGTCCTTCACCATCCACTCCATTTGAAATGGTAATTTCTTGTGCAGGAGAATAGCCACCCCTCACTTATGAGAATTAAAGGAAGCTGCATAGCACTCCCCAACCCAACTCCTCTTCAATTTAACATGTTCTCTCTGTGTAAGGTGGGTCTCCTGAAGGAGGGCCACCTGAGTCTTTTGTAGCTTCAGAGCAGTCTGTAGCATTGTGCATTTAATTGGGGTGACTATTCCCCTAACATTCCATGAAACTATTGTAACATCCTTCTAACTAACCATGGTTAAGGCATCGCGAGTTCCCCAACCAGTATCCACCACGAATGTCCCCAGGCCTCCCACCACCTTGCCCCATAAATGCTTTCAGATTGGTTATACATTTGGATCTTAAGACTAATATCAAATTACAGAATAACAAACAAACAACAACTATGTACAAGTCTTCCCCCATCCCCCCATTGCCCCCACCCAATTGTAACAGTAGCTGCAAAAAGCACAGATTTTACACCCCTTCCCCATTGTAGGATTGAGGGGGACTCCCTCACCCCCCTCCCGCCGCAAGTTACTTGTAAAACATAATTTATAACTGCATAAAAGTTCCTTTTCTTCTGAAACCAACTACGCTATAGATAAAAAAAAAAAAGAAGCAAGCCAGGACACAGAAGAAAGAAGAGAATAATAAGAATAATTTAGCTGTGCAGCCTGTTTCAGCACATGTTAATTAGCCAGGCTTATTCAACAGGGCAAATAGATTAAGGGCAAGATGTGTCAAGGATATTCAGCATGGCTCATGGATCAGGGCAGGGCATGCCCGAGCAGAGGGCACACAGTGCAGATCATTATAAGGCACTGCATCCCCCTTCCCCCAACAGCCAACCCCCTCCTCAACCATTCATCATATACCAGTTATCCCTCCCCCTCAGTTTCCTTAACTTATATGTAGCGGGATATTCTAAAATAATACTGCATATCTCCCTATATTGGCAAGATGTTCCCATCAATAAAGGAGAGTGAAAAGAAAACTGTCAGTCCCATGACAGGAGCTGGATACTCCAAGAGTCTCTCTCCTCATATCTACAGTTTTAGCTTTTCAAGAAGAAAAAAACAATGAGCAAACTAAAACTAACAAGCATTTGTCAATGCCGAACGTTCGCTTGCAGGTATTTGCAGTGGTGTTTGGCATGTATGGTGCTTTATCCTAATGCCCTGTGCGATTGCTGGTATTTGAACAATAAATTTTCAGCATGACCTTTTTGTTACCCCCACTGTGCGCTACATAGGCGGAAACACGTTTTGGGCAGGATGTGAAAAATGACAGCTGTACTGCTCATAAGGAAGTGTGGTAAAATGGCAATGTTGAAAATCTGGAGTGGAAATATTGAAAATTCGCAAACCTACGAGCGTGCGTGGGAAGTGTGCAATACACGCTCGTAAAACAGTCATTGTTAGGAATTTTTTCACCAAATTGTCAACATTGGCATTTTAAAACCTCTGCTAATGAACAGTGTCACTGTGATTGTCTTCCTGTGCCATACATTGATTTTGCACACCGACTGCGCCATTGTGCACTACATGGGCGGAAACACATTTTGGGCAGGATGTGAAAAATGACAGCTGTACTGCTCATAAGGAGGTGTGGTAAAATGGCAATGTTGAAAATCTGGAGTGAAAATATTGAAAATTCGCAAACTTACGAGCGTGCGTAGGAAGTGCACAATGCACACTTGTAAAACAGTTATTTGTAGGAATTTTTTCACCAAATTTTCAACATAGCCATTTTAAGATCTCTGCTCATGAACAGTGACACTGTGATTTTCTTAATGTGTCCCATACACTGAGTTCACACAGCGACTGTGCCGTTGTGTGCTACATGGGTGGAAACATGTTTTGGGCAGGATGTGAAAAATGACAGCTGTACTGCTCATGAGGAGGTGTGGTAAAATGCCAATGTTGAAAATCTGGAATGGAAATATTGAAAATTCGCAAACCTACGAGCGTGCGTGGGAACCGTGCAACGCATGCTTGTAAAACAGTCATTTCTAGGAATTTTTTCACCAAATTTTCAACATAGCCATTTTAAAACCTCTGCTAATGAACAGTGTCACCATGATATTCTTAATGTGTCCCATACATTGATTTCACACACCAACTGCGCCATTGCGCGCTACATGGGCAGAAACACATTTTGGGCAGGATGTGAAAAATGACAGCTGTACTGCTCATAAGGAGGTGTGGCAGAATGGCAATGTTGAAAATCTGGAGTGAAAATATTGAAAATTCACGAACTTACGAGGCCTGCGTAGGAACTGCGCAACACACGCTCATAAAACAGTCATTTTTTGGAATTTTTGCACCAAATTTTCAACATGGGGTTTTTGGGACCCCTTCTCATGAATGATGTCACTGTCATGGCGTTATTCAGGCCTGAAGGTGATTTCGTGCAGTGACTGTGAAATCACTCTTGGGCCAACAGCCATGACAGTGAACATTCATAGAAGGGTCCAAAACCCCATGTTGAAAATTTGATGCAAAAATTCCAAACAATGCCTGAGATATGCAATAAAGTTGAAACCCTCCTATCTAGCCCAGTATACAGCTTACCGGCATTTCCTCAGTCCGCAGTCGTCTTTGAAGAGTGCAGACATGTTCCTGGTCCACCAAAGATTATCGCGACGAGCTCCGGAGGTAAGTATGGGGTGGGGGGTGCGAGGAGGCTGGATGGGCAGTGGGTGGGTGCGGTTGTGGGAGATCGTGGGACCATTTTTTATTTACAGGTGTAAAAAAAAAATGACTACGTGGGATGCTTGCCACACTGCGGTGGGCTACCAGCATGGCAGAAAATGGCTGGGGGGGTCGAGGAGCCGATGGGGGATTGGGCACCCCCGTCAGCAAAAATGGGACATTTGCCATGCTGGGGTGGGCTCCCAGCGTGGCAGCAGGATGGCTTTGGGAGGGGCCGTGGAGCCGATGGGGGATTGGGCACCCCCGTCGGCAAACTATGTGGGGGGGCCGAGGAGCTGACGGGGTATTGGGCACACCCATCGGCAAAAACAGGACATTTGCCATGCTGGGGTGGGCTCCCAGCATAGCAGCAGGATGGCTTTGGGGGGGCCGTGGAGCTGATGGGGGATTGGGCACCCCTGTTGGCAAACAACGTTTATGGCACCAAAGCTTTGGGCAGGGGGGCAGCGTGACGCGCGGGGAGTGCGTGATGTGAGGGGGCAGCGTGATGCGGTGCTGGGTATGGCAGTGGTGGTTTTCTTTGAAGTAAAGACCACTGCTGTCATACTCAGCTCCCCGCACTCATTGGTGCAGGACCGCCACGCCTGCTCAACGGAGCACTGGATTGAATGGGAGAGGCACACCTCCAAAGTGTGCTACTCTCCCAAAACGTTCCTTGCGCATGCGAGCAAGCGAACGTAAAAATGAAGGGGAGAAGGAAACAAAAAATGAGATCTCTCAGACTGAGTATAACAAACAATAACTTTCTGGCCTACTCAGGAGGCTACGGTCTCCCCCATCCATCCAAATGCCTCGGATCAGTCCAGCCCTATCAAGCGCCATCCATCCATGGGAAAAAAAAAATTAATAAAAAAATTACGGCCTGCACAGTTAGTAATCTCGCTGTTTCAGGCAGATCCACCACCTCTTATTAGTTATTTGTTCCCATCCATGTTGATAGTAGACTTCCCTCTATTGAACAGTCCATCTTTTCCCAAACAATCCAAAGTAATCATTTACAGTACCTTGATCAGATGTGATGCCCCAGATTCTAGTGTGGCTCAAATGATTAGGACAAGCCTACAGAAAAGAGAATTCCAAACAGGACCGAATTAAGCAGTATCACACCTTTTTCTTTTTGAGGTCTTGGACAAATACCTCCACCTTCAGAACCTCCCAGAATGAGTAGACAGCCCCTTCATGTTTAATTTTAAGGGTTGCTGGATACAACATGTAACACTCCACCTTAGCCTTTCGTAACTGCGCCATCACAAGGTTGAAGGCCCAGCGGAATTTCAGCAGCCAAGCAGAGCAATCTTGGAAGAGGAACAACTTATGACCTTCATATTGCAGCCTGGGGTTCTCTCTGTAAGCCTTCAGAACAATCTCCCTATTGGGGTAATTGTGGAACCTCATAATTATTTGTCATGGAGGTTGATTAGGTTCAGGCTTGGGCATAACTGTCCTATGAGCCCTCTTGATTTTAAAATGTCCATTTTTTGCGGAGAGTCTGAGGAGCTCAGGCAGAGTTTTGGTGCAAAAGTCAAGCACATTCAGTCCTTCCATTCCCTCTGGAAGCCCACGAAGCCACAAATTCAAATGGCGGTGATAGTTCTCTTGGTAATCAAAACGTTCTTTAAATTCCTCCAGTTCTCATTGTAGGGCTATAATTTGCTCTGGCAGAGGAGATATGGCATCTTCTATATCTGAGATACGCTGCTCAGCCTCATTCAGCCTGGTAGCATGGGTAACATGCAAGTCCTCAAGTTCCTGCAATTTCCGATCAAAATTAGTAGCCAGACTAGTGAGCTTGGGTTCCAGTGCAGCCAGAACTTGCTGAGTTACCTCATGGCCTAAGGCACTGACTTCCATGGCAGAGAGGGAAATATGGCCTGCATTTTACATCTGCGAGGTCAGCAGTTGCTTTTTCTGATTTTTCCTGGTGATTCGCGCATTTTCACTGCAGTAGACACCACATATTCGTCCATCCTTGGTTCCTCCACAGTTTCCTTATCCCTTGGTGAAATTTATTTTCTGTGAAAAAGCAGATTTAACCTTTTATTTTGCAGTGGTACTAGGAGCGAGGAAAAAGTGCGTCTTTAGTCTAGTCGGCTCATTAGCAGCCCAGATAAGAAATTTTAAAATCATTTCAAAATAACTGAAAATTAAATTTTGATTAAATGTTATGCCACCCAAAACTCTGCCCCTTTCAATCTACAACTCTGTAATTTGGTACAGTCTTGTAAGCTGCTGTAGGGTACTGTATATTTACCAAATTAGGTGTTATTTGGATGCGTACATTTAAAATGATAGTGAAATAACTGAAATTTAAAATTTTGTGAAATTCTGCAGACTGTTCATGAAAATTCTGTGGATCTTCATGAAATCAGAATGGGTATTCTGCTGGCAGAATTTTATATTCTGCTCAGCTCTACTGCAAGGGTATTATCATATTTGGGTGTTTTATTCTTTTTTTTTTGCTGCAATGCATACCCCACTTCTTGGACCTAAAATTGCAGCCATGCGTCACTTTCCTCTGTTATTTCCATTAATCATGAGCTAGAACTCTTCTCCTGTTTTCCTGGTTCATTTAATATTGGTTTACATATTTTTCCTAAAGCGATTTAACCAATCCTCAGGGGTATCATTCCATCTATGTTATTCCTTATATTATCCAATCCACGTGCTATTAAGGTCCAAAATGATTCATTATCCTTGCCCTGTATTTCCTCTTGTAGGGAAGACCATAACCAATTGTTATAGTTGCCATTTTTAAAGTAATTTAAATTCCTATATTTAGTTCTGAGGTGAATGAATGCTACTCTATCTTCATATCTTTGGTGTTTCCACATATTCCTGGCTTGTTTATTTACATTTTTTTATGCAACAACACTGTTTGTAAAACCATTTATATTTCACAGCATTAGTTTGTCTAACACACCAGCAATGTAACAGCTTAATATTTTGATACTCTTTTCATTATTGCTTATTCCATATTCTTTTTGTCAGTCTAGTTCAATCACTAATCTGGAGGTAGTGGCTGAGTTAATATTTTCTTCTTGTGTGTTTGCATACTCCTCCATATCATATTTACTTCTATCTTCTGGCATATCTGTAGGCAAATCTTGTAAGATGTGACTATTATTTATTCTGGGTCCCCTTTGCCTTCACCCTCTTATGTATTTGTTCTTTCCAGTTTCATTACTGGGTGCTGGTGCATGTACAGTCTCCAGTAGCACCAAGTATTTAGTGATTCTTAGCTGTTTTTTTTTTTATTTGACCAGTTTGTTTCATATTTGTATTTTCTTGGCTCCATTCAGTCTGCTCTTGTTTTTGGTTTTGTTTTTGGTTTTTTAATCTTTGTTCCAGTACTGTGTTTTCAGCATGTACCCAATCATCTGGAATTGTTTTTTTTTTTGTTTTAATATTAAATGTCTAGTCGCTTTTGATTTAGTGACCAGGCAAACCCAGCCTTCCTCTTTATTTACTTTGTACCTGCATACTGATAAAATGTCCAACCAAGTAAATTCAGTCCCCAGAACTCCCTTACAGATGTTATAAGCAGCCATTTTCAATGAGGAGTCATTTTCATTTTGAGTTTTTGTTATTCCTTTAAAGTACAATATTTGGCTGGAGCACATTGACCCTTCTCTATTGGTTCTTCTTTATTCCTATTTCTTGCTTCAGTGCCCCCCTCCTTATCTCTTCTAGCCTGCTCCCCCTGTTATCTGGTGTATAAAGATGCTCCTTTAATTCAATGTGTCTTTTATTAGTTGGTCTTTTATCAGTTTCTGGGCCCACTCCTATACTTTAATATTGTGTTTTGACTTTTGACCTCTCTTGTCCTTGCATTTGGTCTCATGAGTGGTCTTTAATTCATTTACTAACTTGGTCACCTCTCTCTTCTCTTTTAACCCTTTTTTTTTAAGTTTGACTGGTCAACCTCCTGATTTTCATCTTGCAGTTTTGTCTTCCTGTCCTTTTTCTTTCAGATGTCTCTTCTTTCTTTCAGTTGATTTTACTCCAGTCCTGATTAATGTTTTTTTGTAGTAACCCCATCATTTTTTTTAACTAGCAAGTTGTTCTTGTTTATTTAAGCAATAAGGCAAAACAGGGTGTGAGTTATTGGGGGAATTACCCACATCTTGTGTGGTGTCACGGTGCGGCAGGTGACTTAGCCACACAAAATCAATTACTCCACAAGCACCCTGGAGTGCCTTATTATAATATATAATGGACCCTTTGTGTAAAATAAATTTTAAAATGTGTTTAAGTATGTTTTTTATAAATGCCATTTCTTAGTCGTGGGTTATTACAGGATATACCAGTCATGTGATGTGTTTTGACCAATGAGGTTACAGGCTTTTCATACCCTATTGTATAATCCCTTTTTTTATTTGAATTAGTTCTATGATACTTCTTTTGTCTCCAGTACCTAGTGTTTTGATTTTTCTTTTTTTTTTTTGTCTCAGTTAACCTTAGTTTACCAGCTGAGCTCCATTAATGCAAGATATCTAGAGGCCATTGAGAAGGAGGATCTAGATTTTTTCTGTTTGCATATGAAGTTAGAAAATCTTGAAACTCTTGAAAAAATGACTTATTTTGTTCCATTAAAATTCTTTAATTTGCGTCCTTGTTACTACTGGGATAATTATTGTCCTGTGCTTGAAATTGTACTCCTGTATCTTTAAGACTTACTGGTTCATTGTTTTCTGTGTTCTCTTCATTTTGATTTTATGGAATTAGCTCCTGGGGGGGGATTATTTCCCTCATTTTCCTTAATTGAGATGTTTCTGGGACCTGAGTGAATGCTCCTTCTAGGACTTTAATTTCAGTCATCAGCGGATGTCAGTTGTGCCTGTTTTTACAATTGCCTCCAGTGGCGAGGAGGCAATTGTTGGAGGCGAACTGGAACCCTGGATAGATACAATTTCTCTTTTACCTAATAATTAATGTTTATGTTGGCTCATGCATGCGCAACCAACATATTGCGGTAGTAGCAGATTTTGAGGCGCGGTCACTGTTGGACGAATGCAGGGCAAGCATCAGTAGGTGCATCCCTCATTCCCCAATCAGCTAGCAGCAGGAGCTGACATCACGCATTCCTAATGTGGCCACCAGATCTAAGAAAAGGTCCGCTGCAATGAGAGCAAGGCTGTCATGCAGAGGACCACAACACGCCTCCCGACGTGCACGCAACATGGTGTAAGTGACTGCCGCCACCTCCTGTCACAATGCCGACAGAAGTCCACTCCCCATTGGCATAATGACACCCTCCCATTTAAAATGTATGTAGAGGTGTCCAACCCCTCGGCATCATGTGCTCCCTCAACATTTTTTCTTTGCTGACAGGGGACCCAATCCCCATTGGCGTTTATCCCCATCCCAATTTATTTTGCTGACAGGGGAGCCCACTCCCCATCAGTATAATGTCTCTCTCCGCCACCACTTTTGTGTGCTGAGGGGGGTGTCCAATCTCCCTCAGCTGGTGTCTCCCCCCCCCAGTATGTGCCGACGAGGGTGCACAATTCCCCATCAGCTACAGCATCTCCTCCCCCCAAAAAACACTTAAGTGGCACACTGGGAGCCCACCCCAGCATGCCAAATCCCCTGCAAAAAAAAAAAAAAAGTCCTGTCATTTTTTTTAAACCTGCAAAAAAGAAAACGGACCCTCACAGTCTCCCTGCCCCCTCCTACAACCCATGCCCACCCTCTGCGCACTCTGCCTCCCCACATACCCTCACGCAGTACTCACCTCTGGAGTCTGGTGTGACAATCTTTGGTGGATCAGGAACATGTCTGCACTCTTCAAAGTTGACCATGAACTGAAGAAATGCTGGTAAGCTGTATAATGGTATAAATAGGGTTTTTTCAACTTTGGTGCATATCTCAGCAATTTGGGGGAATTTTGGCACCAAATTTTCAACCTGGGGTTATTGGGGCCCTCTCCTCATGAATTCACGCACTGTCATGACATTATTCGGTCCTGCAAGGTGATTTCGCAGTCATTGTGCGGAATCACCTTTCAGAACTGATTAATGAAATTACAGTGCCACTGTTCATGAGGGGTGCTTTCAAAAAGCCTATGTTGCAAATTTTGTGGGAAAAATAAAACAAATGGCATTTTTACGAGATAGCATTGGTCAGTTTCCATGCACGCTCGTAGCTTCATGAATTTGTAATATTTTCACCCTAGATTTTCAAAATTGGCATTTTCCATACCTCCTTATGAACAGTACAGCTGTAATTTTACATATCCTGGCCGAAATGTGTTTTCACATGTCTGGCTCAGAATAGCGTGGTCACTGAGCGAAATCAGTTTTTGGGACAGTTTGAGGAAATGACAGTGACACTGTTCATGAGCAGAAGTCCTAAACTGCCTGTGTTGAAAATTTGGTGATGAAATTCCATAAAATGATTGTGTTACAATTGTGCATTGAGCAGTTTGCACGCACCCTTGTAACTTTATTTTCATGCCAGATTTTCAACACTGTCATTTTTTCACACCACTTTATGGACAGTACAGCTATCATTTTTCATATCCTGCCCTACATGTGTTTTCGCACCTGTGGTGCAGAATGGCATGGTCCCTGTGCGAAATCAATGTTTCGGACAAATTAACAAAATCACAGTTCCACTGTTAATGAGAGGAAGTCCCAAAATGCCAAGGAAAACATGTGGTTAAAAAAATTCCCCAAATAATTGGGTTACGGACATGTGTTGCACAGTTTCTATACATGCTCATAACTTCACCAATTTTTCATGTTTTCACTCCAGATTTTCAAAGTTGCTATTTTTTACATCTCCTCATGAACAATACAGTTGTCATTTTCCACATACTGCCCAAAATGTGTTTTAATCCCTGTGCCACCAAATGGCATAGCCTCTGTGCAAAACCACCTTTCAGGTAACAAACTGATAGTGCCGTGTTTCATGAGGTGGGCTCACAAACAGCCCATGTTGAAAATTTGGAGTGAAAATACCAACACACTCCTACAGTGTTAGGGTTTCCGACTGTAGCACCCCACCCTGTGGAGACTGACAGGTGTCAGAGATGGTAATTGTGATCACTGGCTGTAATGCTCACGCCATCCCACCACCACTCCCATCCTGCAGCCAGTGACAGGCATCATGGTGTGCCCTGCACTGTTCAGCCACAAAGTTCACACCTTCTCCTATATTGCATCCACCTCAGCGTATTTCCTTATGGAATGAGGTTAGTATGAACATACGTACATACGAACATACGAAATTTGCCAGCAGATAAAGGCCGAGAGGTCTATCAAGTCTGCTCGAATGTGCAGCTAGCACCCCTTATTCTGCAGCTGCCCCTCCCTTCCACCCTTCACCTCCATTGACCCTCCCCCTTGTCCTGTCCCATCCCCTTTTGAAGCAGTCCACTGTTCTACTGCATACCACTTCTGCAGGTACCACATTCCACCCAGCCACCACCCTCTCTGTAAAAAAGTGTCTCCTCATCTCCCTCCTGAACCTTCCTCGCTCCAGTCTCATATCATGGCCCCTGGTGGCCCTTCCCTCCCTTACTTTGAACAGCCCCTCTGTACCCATCTTGTTTGTTCCTTTCATGTATTTAAAGGTTTCAATCATGTCAACCCTGTCTCTCCTCTCCTCCAGTGAGTACATGTTCACCTCCTTTAACCTCCTCTCGTGTGATAGTCCCCCAGCCCCTTGATCATCTTTGTCGTTCTGTGCCGCACCCCCTCCAGTAACTTAATATCCCTCTTCAGATATGGACGCCAGTACTGCATGCAGTACTCCAGGTGTGGTCTAACTAATGACCTATACAGTGGCAGAATCACCTCTTCCCTCCTCGAGGATATACCCCTTGCAATACAACCCAGCATTTTGTTGGCCTTTGCAGCTGCCTTCCTACACTGTGCCGAGTTGTTCATTGACCCTGTAATGAGCACACCCAGATCCTTCTCCTCCTCTATCTGAGCTAGCTGCACTCCCCCGAGCTGGTAACTCCTCCTTGGGTTCTTCATCCCAAAATGCAGTACCTTGCACTTTTTGGCATTAAAGCCCAGTTGCCAGGTGTCTGACCAGGTTTCAAGCTTTGCCAGATCATCCTGCAACCCCTGCCATCCCCCTAGGTCATCCACCACCGTGCCTACCTTGGTATCATCAGCAAGCAGACTGATCTTGCTCTTGATGTCCCATGATATGTCTGCAATGAATATCCCAAACAACACTGGTTCCATCACTGAGCCCTGTGGAACACCGCTCATCACTGCCCTTGGGTGTGAGAGCTCCCCACCCACCACTACCCTCTGTTGCCTTCCCTGCAGCCAGTTTCCTACCCATCTCACCAGCTTTGTACCCACCCCTGTGCCTACTAACTTCCTTCCCAGCCTTCCATGTGGCACTGAGTCGAATTCCTTACTGAAGTACAGATATAGGACATCCACTACATGGCCTCTGTCCAGTTGCCTAGTTACCCAGTAATAGAACTCGACCAGGTTGGTTTGGCAGGATCTGCCACGTATGAAGCCATGCTGTCTGCTGTCCTGTAGTCCTTTGGCCTCTAGGAGGGCCACCAGTCTCTCCTTCAGGATAGCCTCCATTAGCTTACCCATGATGGATGTGAGGCTCACTGGTCTGTAGTTTCCCATTTCATCCTTGGGGTCACTCTTGTGGAGGGGCACCACATGAGCCATGCTCCAGTCCTGAGGTACACACCCCGAATGTAGTGAGGCATTAAATAGGTCTGCCAAGGGTCCTGCAAGGACCTCTGCCAGTTCCTTCAGTACCCAGGGGTGGATGCCATCTGGGCCTGGCACCTTGTCCACCCTCAGTGCCTTCAAACCTCTCGAACTCTGCTCTCCATGATTTCCCATCTGTCACCACTTCCCCCTGCTTCTGCCATTTCTCCACCTTGGATGTCACCCCCTCTTCTCTTAGTAAATACTGAGCAGAAGTACTCATTTAGTGCTCTCCGCCTTATCGCACCCTGCTTCCACCCAACCCCCCTCCTTCCTAATCCTTACTAAGTGGTCCTTACAGCTCCTTTTCTCCCTGATGTAATTAAAGAAGTCCTTCTCCCCCTTCTTATTGCCTTGTGCCAGCCTGAGTTCCATAGATGCTTTGGCTCCCCTTACTGCCCTTGTCACCTCCTTCGATTCTGTCAAGTACTCCTCCCTGTCCTCCCCCTCCCTGTTTTCCTGTACTTCCTAAAGGCAGCTCTTTTTCTTCTTACCTTTTCCATGACCTCCTTGCTCAACCAGATCATTTTCTTAGCCCTAGCCTTCTTGCTCTGGGCTTTGCAGCAGGTTTTGGTTACCTCCACTATCCCCAGCTTTATGAGCTCCCACCTCTGGTTAGTGTCCATTCTAGATTGAATTCTGGCCAGGTACCCTTTTACCACTCCCCCCATCCTCCCAAAGTTGGCTCTCCTGAAGTCCAGCACTATAGTGCCAGATTCCACTCCTTCCTTGCCCATATCCAATGTGAGCCATACTGAGCGGTGGTCACTCCCTGACAGTGGTTCCTCGATTGTAAGTTCTCTCACAAAGTCCCCATTTGCCAGCACAAGGTCAAGGGTATTTCCTAACCTGGTTGGTTCACTAACCATTTGCAGCAGGAAGCTGTCCTGGAAGACATCCAGCAGTACCTGCTCCCTTCTGTTCCTGGTTGTTGGAGTGCTCCAGTCCACTCCTGGCATGTTGAAGTCCCCCACAATCACCACACTACCTTTCCCGCAGGTCCTCCTGATCTGTCCCGCTAGTTCCCTCCATCTGAGATGGTGGCCTGTACACCACTCCCATTCTAAGAATCCTATTCTTGGAATCCTGGATTTGCATCCAAAGTGACTCCGTACTACCCTCCTCCCCTTCCTCCCTTACACACTTCAGTCCTTCCTTCACATATAGTGCCATCCCCCCTCCTTTCCCAATCGCTCTGTCCCTATGAAATAATATGTACCCTGGTACAGACAGGTCCCAGTCATTGTACTGGGTGGCCCATGTTTCCGTGATGACTGAAATGTCCACCTCTCCCTCTGCCATGAGAACCTGTAACTCTGCAGTTTTCCTCCCAAAGCTCCTAGCATTAAGGGTAACCACCTTCCACCCTCCCCCTCCCTCCTGCCCTCCTTTCCTAGCATCACCAACAGTACTTGCCATTTGTCCTTTGTCACTGTTTTGGGGGTAGCTCATATGGTTTCCCAACCTGTGGTCTCTGCATATCTCTTCCCAACTGCCACCTCCTACTCCTAGTTTAAATTCCCAACTTCCTCTATGTACTCCCTCCATCCTCTGTTTCAACACTTTCTTTCCTCCTCACTCAAGTGTAGTCTGTCCTTGGCATAGAGACTACTGTCCTCCCAAGTCCCTCCCACCCCCAACAGCCCTTACCCTTTAGCACAACACCAGGTTCTTAGCCATCCGTTAAATTCCTGTATTCTCAGCTTTCTTGTTGTGCTTGCCTTTGGCACAGGAAGTATCTCTGAAAAAGTTACCGATCTTTCTGCCCTCTCACATAATTGTGCTAGTTCCTCAAACCTCCTCTGGACTGTATCTACTGTCTTGTCAGCCAGGTTGTTTGTTCCAAGATGTATAATTAAATGAGGCTTGTCCCTACCCCTTCTAGCATATTTCAGAACAGACTGTCCCACCCTTTCCGCTGTCATTCCTGGCATGGCCTCCACCCAAATGCGACTATCCTCTCCCCTTGCTACCCACCTAACTCCTCTTAGTATTGAGTCCCCAGCACTAAGATTCCACCCTCTTACTCTCTGCTTGCTTCCATTCATCTCCTCTCATTTCCAGCTCCTCTTCTTCCTCCTGCACATTATTTCCCTTTCACCCTGTTGCAATTCTCCCAGCAGAACTTCCCCTGCTCCAGTTTGGTCAGGCATTTATCAATTACTCCTCTAATTTCATCATTTCCTTCTCCACCTTCTTCCTCTCTAGCAGTGCACAACTATTTTCTGAAGACCCTTCACAAATGCCCGCTCCCTCTCTCTTCATAGTAACCTGTTTTCTCCTTTCCACTCCATGACTTTTGCACTTCTTCGCCTCCCCTCACAAGTCCCTATCTCCTCCTTCCATTTGTCTTTTGTCTCCTAACCTGGTTTCCCCGGCAATTGTTCTTCCTGGCCTGGGCCCCTTTGTCTCTGCTTCCCTTCTTCTCACCCTCTCCTCACCACTGTTGGCTTAAATCTCCCTTCCTCATCTCCCCTTCTTCCTCCCTCCAGTATTGGGCTAAACCCACCCCAATCTGCCTTGCCTGTCTTAGTTCCTCCTGCAGACCCTCAATCTCCTTTCTAAGTTTTCTATGTGGTTGCACACTAAACATCCCCCACACTCCAGGCAATTTTGAAAGATTGGTGCACCACAGTTGTTGTAGCCTACCACCCTACCCATTGCTGTCGTTGCCCACCAGCGACCCCTAACCTTCAGATGCAGGATACCAAACACTCCCCAAGTCCCCTCTCCCTCCTCTATCAGTGCAAATGTTTTCTTTCCTTACCTCCTTTGTTGCACACGTTTAGATATATTGAGCAACTGCTTTTATATTCCTATCCTTCCTATCCACATTCAAAACAGACTTTAAGTAGCCATTGCATAACCTTCTTCAAACTCCTCTCCTCCTATCCCCAATGCAATATCAATGTGAAGAAGTAATAATAAGCTCCTGAATTTGCATTTACTTCCCTTCCCTGAGAGAGCAGTCACCTCTTCACTTGCTGCTGTTCCTTTCCTGGATGCATCTGCTTTTGCTATGACAGGTGCATATCCTTTGCCTGTTTGAGGAAGTGATGTCAGAACCCCTGGTATAAAGGAAATAATAGACCAAGGGTGGGACCAGCCCAAGTCTTCCAGAAACAATCAGGTAGCTGAGGCCTCTGGTCAGACCATTAGCACCCTTCCCCCACTCTGCACTCGAACTTTGCAGCTGGTGATGCCAGTAACAATGAATCACAATTCTACTCAAAGCCCCCAAAATAAGTTTGCTACCCAAAGAAACAGGACTCCAATTCAAACAGCTTCACCA
Source organism: Neoceratodus forsteri (assembly GCA_016271365.2). NCBI lineage: Eukaryota > Metazoa > Chordata > Ceratodontiformes > Ceratodontidae > Neoceratodus > Neoceratodus forsteri. Next base: position 20,522,616 of record JADMNL010000035.1, on the reverse strand, counting down.
ACAACACATCACAATAGGCTTGGAATTAGAAGATATATGTCTCCAATTCAAAGAAACAGACCCAGTTAAATCACACCAATTATGTTTTAAAACAGAAGAAATAGGTCTCTACAAATGCAGCCTGCCACACAGTGAATCAAACAAATGAGCCCCTTATAGCTACAAAACAGGTTTCAAAATTCCAACAGCTCCAAACAATACCCTGCTAGTCCCTTAGTAGTAAGAAAGAAAAGAAATAATCGTCTACCAAGTAGAATCCACAAGAAACAATGTAAAACAACAAGAAGCTACTGTACTGTAGATCTGATCTTGTCCCCATTCTAGTTCCTTCTGAGAAGCCAAAGCACTGAGTTCCAAACTCTGTGATTTCCCTTGTGCTGCTTTCAAAATCAGACAGACCTGTTGTTAGCATTCTAAAATCATTCCAAAAGCCCTGCTGAAACAGCTTCTCCTCAGTTGTGTCAGAGTGCAACCACTTATCTCTCAAACACACACCACAAAGGGATGAGTAAATATTCTTTTTAGTTGGGTGGGTGAGTGAGGGAATGATGGTGGGTGCCAGAAAGCAATTGTGTGCATATTTACAAGTACTCAGGGAGATGATGAGATTGAGATGCACCAGCAGTAAGGATCATACTAGCAAGAGGCATGGGCTCCCAACAGTTATTAAAATGACAGGCAAGCACTTTTGGGGAAAGGTACTGTAGGAAAGCAAGAGACATACACATATGACAGTAATGGCAGCAGGGATGGGTTCTTGACCACTGGTGATTTGATGGAGGCAATAGGGGCTTCACAATGAAATCATGAGTGATGATAAGGGCAATTCATGCACCCCTGGTAGCTCTGCACATATCTGAGCCCATTATACATGAATCGTCCTTATTTAAAGAAAGTGTAATTTTCACATTCTTGCCTGTCTGTGACAACAACAACAAAAGAATCATAGTTCACCAAACCTGTATGCCACAATCCATGCTTTTCCTCCAGAAACAGAATGGTAGATGTTATTGTCTCCTGTCTTACAGAAAGAGACAATTTTCAATGCTCGCCATCATTTTTGCTTCATTATGTGAGCAAAGACCACACTCTGCAATCAACTGCAGCATTAAATATCTTTTCAGATATTTATACTTTTTGCAGTATAGTGCTGAGTTTGCAAGGTGCATTAAATAATTGATTAGTTAACAGATTAAAAAAATACTTACATAGAAACATAGAATTTGATGGCAGATAAGGACTGCTTGGCCCACCTAGTCTGCCCATTTCCCTACCTGATGGATAAGCTGCAGATTCTAGTTAATCAACAGCTTACTTACTTCTACCCCCCCCCACTAGAATTGCCTTATGTCTGTCCCATGACTTCTTGAATTCTTCGACTGTTCCTGACTCCACAACTTCCTCAGGAAGGCTGTTCCATGCATCTACAACCCTCTCTGTTAAAAAATCCTTTCTAACATTACTTCTGAGCCCTCTCTGTGAACAAAATACTTTCTAACATTACTTCTGAGCCGTCCCCCATCTATCTTCAAATTGTGTCCCCTTGTACTTGCAAATCTCTTCTTCTGAAAGATGCTACCCTCTTGTATTTTGTTAAATCCCTTGAGATACTTGAAAGTTTCTATCATGTCCCCCCTCTCCCTTCTTTCCTCAAGGATAAACATATTAAGCTGCTTTAGTCTCTCTTTGTATGTCTTCTGGTGCAGACCCTGCACATTTTGGTTGCCCTCCTCTGAACAGCCCCCACTCTGTCTATGTCTTTGCAGAGATGGGGTCTCCAGAATTGCACGCAGTACTCCAGAAGGGGTCTCACCAACTGTCTGTACAGGAGGATAACAACTTCCTATTTTCTACTGTTGATGCCTCTCCCTATGCATCCCAGTATCCCCCCAGCCCTCCGTACTGCCTTCTCACATTGCTTGCCCACCTTTAGGCCATATGACATAATTAATCTTAGCTCTCTTTCTATTTTTGTTGTTGTTATTAACTTACCCCACTCCCACTGTGTACTCTTTCCCTGGGTTTTTGGTTCCCAGATGCATTACCTTGCATTTCTTTGCATTGAATCAGAGCTGCCACATATCTGACCTTTCCTCCAACCTTGCCAAGACCCTTTTCACTCTTTCCATCCCACCTTGTGTATCAACCCTGTTGCAGATCTTTGTGTCATCTGCAAAGAGACATATATTCCTTCCAGGTGCTCTCCAATGTCACTTATAAAGACATTAAAGAGGACCGATCCCAGTACTGAACCCTGTGGACCCCACTAGTTGCCCTCCTTTCTTCACTGTGGACTCCATTTACTATTAACCTTTGCATCCTGTTGTCCAGCCAGTTTTTTATCCAGGTTACCACCTTGGGACCTACTCCAAGACTGGCTAACTTGTATATTACTCCTTTGTGTGAGGCTGTGTCAAATGCCTTGCTAAAATCTAGGTAGGCCATATCCACAGCCCCTCCCTGGTCTACTGATTTGGTCACCCAGTCAAAGAAATCTATTAGGTTCATCTGATATGACCTTTCTGCTGTGAAACCATGCTGCCTTGGGTCCTGTGCCCCACTGGCCTCTAGGTACTTAACAATTATTTCCTTCAGAAGTGATTCCATCATTTTCCCTACAACTGAGGTGAACTAACTGGTCTGTAGTTTCCTGCCTCTGCCCTGCTCCCACTTTTGTGAAGGGGACTCACACTTGCCCTCCTCCAGTCCTCAGGTACCACCCCATCCTCCCATGATTTGTTAAAGAGAGTAGTCTGTGGTGTTACTAGTTCTACCCTTGGTTCTTCTAGAATTCTGAGGTGAATCCCATCAGGCCACATTGCTTTGTCCACCCTCAGTTTCAAGAGTTTTTTCAAAGCCCTTTCTTCTGTGAATGGACTGGTATCGATCCCATCCCCCCCCCCATTCAGAGTTTCTCTCTTGTTTGGTTTAGGTACCTTCCCCTCCTCTTCCATTGTGAATACTGAGCAGAAATATTCATTCAGTATCCCTGCTTTTTCACTGTCACCCTCTGCCAACATGCCCTCCCCTTTATTAAGTCTCTATATCCATTCCTTGGTCTTTCTTCACTCCCTAATGTACCAATAAAAGGTTTTATTCCCCTTCTTAACAGAGTTGGCTATCTTTTCCTCAGTTTGTGCCTTTGCTATTCTGACTGCCTTCCCTGTCTCATTCTGCTTTAACTGATAAAGTTCTCTGTCCTGTTCCTTCTGTGTTTCCTTATATGTCCTGAATGCTATGCTTTTCTCCTTAACCTTCCCTTCCACCTTTTTTGAAAACCATAGTAGTTTTTTCCTTCATTTTGTTTTGTTGATTTGCTTCACACAAAGGCTTGTTGCCTCTGCGATGGCTATTTTGATTATTCCCCATTGTTCCTCCACCCCTCCTTCTTGCCCGTTTGCTAGTGCTTTTCTGTGGCATTCTTTCATTTTCCCAAAGTCAGCCTTCCTAAAGTCCAATACTCTTGTTTTTATATAGCTTGCTCGATGGCTGTGTTTATTGTGAACCACACTCTTTGGTGCTCACTTGTTCCCAGATGGCTACCCACTTCTAAATCTGAGATCCTTTATCCTTCCTCATTTGAGAGTACCAGGTCTAAGATTGCTCCATCTCGAGTGGGTTCCAACACTAACTGTCTGAGGCATGCCCCTGTAGTGCATCAAGAATGACCCTGCTCTTGGATGTGCCTGCAACAAAGGTACTCCAGTTAGAAACTGGCATATTCAGGTCCCCCATCAACAATATTTCCCCTTTTTCTGCCATTTTAAGGATGCCTTCTATCATTTCCTCATCCATTTCCTCCCTCTGAGATGGTGGTCTGTACACAAACCCCATGCAAATTGTGGTGCCATTTTCTGTCCCCTGGATGACCCATAGTGACTCATCAACTTCCTGTTTACTCTTAAGTTCTGTTGCTTTAATCCCTTCCCTTATATAGAGAGCTACTCCTCCTCCTCCTCTTTTACCCACCCTATCCCTCCTGTGGGTTGCATATCCTGGTATGTTGACATCCCAGTCATGGTTCTCTGTGTACCATGTTTCAGTGACTGCCACAATATCCACTCATCCCTCTTCCATCAAGGCTACTTGTTCAGGGAGCTTGTTACACAGACTGCGAGTACTGGTACTCTTCACCTTCCATTGGCTTTTATGGCTTTACCCCTTTTAGCCCCATCCCTGTCCTTACTGCCTTTTTCTGCATTTGCCCCTGTCTTGCTCCCTACTGAGTTCTCTACCTTGGTGTTTACCTCTCTTACTACTGTTTTTTGTGTGGGGAGGTTGGGATTTCCCTGCTTCTTTTCAGTGCCTCCCCCCTTGGCTAGTTTAAATGCTTGCCAATGAAGCATTTAAACCTATCACCTAGGATCCTGGTTCCCCCCCTGGACAGATGCAGACCGTCACACCAGTATAGGCCTGCATCCCTCCAGGTGGCTCCCAGTCCCCAATGAAGCCAAAACCCTGAACTCCACACTACTTTTTCAACCATTCATCGAATTCTATGGTGCAGAATACCCTAGCATCATCCTTGTCATAGACAGGTAGCACCTCCAAGAAGGTTATGGTACATGCTACTTGTCTAAAGCCCCTCCACAACTCTACAAACTCCTCTTGCACCACTGTGATCCCATTCCTAGCCAGGTCATTTGTCCCAGGGTGGACAATGACAACCAGCTCCCTTCCTCATGCAGCTGCTCCCGTGATCCTGAGCTTTGCTTCCTGTCCCTCTGAGCCATGGCACCAGACAGGCACCTTACCTCCCTATCCCCTTCCTCCCCCACTTCTACAACTCAATTATAGAGTCCCCCACCAGTAGTTGTTTTCATCCCCTGTGGGGTATCATGCCACCCTCCTGTGGTTCTCCTTTGTGGAGGTTCTCAGCATCTTCCTTGGTCTCCACTGCAGGTGCCTCCATAGAGGAATCACTCTTTGCCAGAACTGCATATGAATTGTGGAGAAATACAATTGGAGGGATGCACCTCTGTTCCACCACCACCTCCCTCCCTGTGCCCACCTTGATCCAACTGCTCCTCTATCTTGGCAACCTCTGAGATAGCGGTGGTGGCCCTGGTGGTCCTTGGGTGGGGGAAGAGGTTTCATGAATCCTAGCCAGGTCAGCCTGGAGACAGACAGCCTCCTCCCTCGGACCAGAGAGGTGCCTGCAAACAGGGCAGCATTGCAGCCTCCAGAATGTATCCCAGAACACTGCTGCCCCACAGCCATTGCACTGCACCACTCCCATCTTACTTATTTTGTGTCCCCATTCCTGTTGCTTTGTATGCTTACTGTCTCCTCCCTCTATGTATTTTTACACATAGTTTCCTACTGCCTATGTGCCCTTACAACTCTCGCCCTTCTTGTTCTGGGACAGGAACTTCCTGTAGTCTTCAGTAGTCTACTTCTTCTGTGCTTGGATTCAGACCTCCAGCAGCCAGGGGAGGAGAAATAGTTATTTTTTTAGGTTCTAGACTGCTGTTTCTTATCTGTTTGCTTCATCTAAACAGGCACTGACTCCTGCTGAGATAGAAGTGCTTTATCAGTTAAAAAGCTATAGTTCTAGACTGCTGTTTCTTGCTCTGAAAACAAAGTTTTCCTCTGTCAAAAACAGCAGGAAGCTGTAACTGGAGACACTTGCTTTTGTACTCCTAAGGTCCAAAGCCACACCTCCAATTAGATTCACCCTCTGCTTCTGACTCAGTAAATTAAGCTGATATAGCCCCCTTCCCCAGAGAAACACACAGTGACTGTCTTCTTTTTTTCCTTAAATGAGACCCCTTCTTCTAATAAAGTATATGTTTGCTTAATCCAAACAAGCACTGACTCCTGCTGAGATAGAAGTGATTTATCAGTAAAAAAGCTGTAGTTCTAGACTGCTGTTTCTTGCTCTGAAAGCAAAGTTATCCTCTGTCAAAAAAAAAAGAAGGAAGCTGTAACTGGAGATCCCTGCTTTTGTGTTTACTTTTTTTATTTTAATTGTAATTTTCTTTTGCTTTCTAGTAGGTCTTTGCAGCTATCATCAATATAAGTATACAGAATGATGTCTAATTTTTCAAGGTTTCAATAATTTAAATTGATTTATTTTATAAGAAAAACATTTCTGTGCTGGCTTAGTGGTGCTCAGGGATGAGGCGCTGGATGCCACATATCACACAACTCTGGTGACCTGGGTTCATAGGCAGACTCGATTCAGTAAGGGTCAGCTGTGGAGGGTGAGGATTGAGCATCTGGAGGACATCTCTTCCCTCCTGGGGAGGAAGGGTTTCAGTATCCAGCACTTGACTGCCCCTAGTGTTGGCTGGGGGTGAAGTAGGCTGGGACTGCATACCTTGGGGAGGTATTCATGACTACAGACACTCCACTCATGAAAGCATGCATGGAGGCATACAGGTGGCATTGCATACTGCACCTTGGGGGAGAACACAAGAAAAAATCCATGGTCCACTGAGCTGCTGCTGACCCCAACTGCCCAGACCCCTACCCCCATCAAGAACCTAGGTCATGCTGCCTCATGTGCAAAGGTAAGCCCAGTAAGAAAGCAGGGAAGTGGGGATGGGGCAGTCAACATCTGGATGTGGCTTGGACTCCATGAGAGAAACATGACAAACTGCAAAACCTGAAACAGTTCTGAAAGTACAGTCTGTTCCACTTGTATGCCTTTCAGATATACTGTATGCACATTCCATTTGCATGCGCACAAGTGTCAGTTCCGTACTTTTTTCCTATGTCTTCCTTCATATTTAATTGGGTTGTATGCACAAGTATTTCTGCTTGTATGCCTTCTTTTCCTTTCCCCATACTGATCCTAGGCATTAACCTGATTTATTCATTGAGTCTCTGTACCTCCTGAATGATCATTAATGATTGTTAATGCCCATTTAGTGCTGCTGAAGTGCAAATTGCTTTTCACTGTACTACTTAAGTAGATGATCATATGTGTTACATTTTACCCATTAGACATGGAGAAGTTAAAGTGTACCATTTTGTCTCTTGAACAGAAGGTTCAATTGATTGAGAAGTCTACCTTTTTATCAAGAAAGAACTTGCAGCTCGCTATGGTGTAGATGTCTCGTGTGTTGGCTGAATTGTAAGGCAAAAAGAAACTATTCTTAATGACTGGGGAGCTGGAAACCCAAAAGACCACAAATGAAAGCACAATGGTAAAGATTCTTGAGTGGAAGAAGCATTGCTCAAATGGTTCCTGGCGGTCAGGGACTATGGCGTCCCATTGTCAGGTAGCCTGCTGCGTGAGAAAGCAAAACATCTGGCAGTGACATTGGGAGTTGAAGACTTTGACCCTGCCCCTGGTTGGCGGTCTAGCTGAAAAGAAAGACACAGCATATCATACAGGAGAGTGCACAGGGAGAAGGGGGAGTCAGACCAGGAAGCAGCAGAGCAGATGATTAGAAATGTCTTGCCAAATTTGCTCTCACAGTGCGACCCTAGAAACATTTTCAACAGTGACGAGACTGCCCTTTTCTTTAAAGCAACCCCTGAAAGCACCCTGTATTTCTGTTCGGAATCACTATCAGGACACAAGAAGGCTAAAGAGCATGTTTCAGTCCTTGTGTGCTCCAATTGTGATGGAACTGAGAAAATGAAAACTTCTTGTTGTGGGCAAATCAAAACAGCCCTGTTGCTTTAAAGGCATAAATGTTGACACACTCCCTGTGCAATATGCTGCCAACATGAATGCATGGAGGACAGCAGATCTTTTCCATGATTCATTGGTTCATAGGTGCATACGAATTCGAGGGCAAGCCCGATATGAACTCGCTGCCAAATTCTAATGGCGGAAAATAAATTTCCTATCACACATATGCTGGTCAAGTCTAGTTTTAAACTGTTCGAGACTATCAATGATTACAACAGGTAAAGGGAGGGATTTCCAAATCAGAGGTAATCTTTGAGTAATAAATTTCCCCCTTTTTACTGTTTTATTTATGTTCAGCATAGAGTTATAATGAGTGTGACCATGTGTTATGTTTTGATATGTGTCTTTCAAGACAGACTGTTTCAAACAATACAGAATCCTGAAGGGCCTTGTATGCCAGACGAAGTTCACCCTGTATTGCTCTGTATTCAAGTGTATATAACCCCAAAGATTTAAACCTAGACTCATAGTCAGAATTTTCCAAATTCTTTATTTTCCTTGTTATTTTCCTCTGAACTTTTTCTACTGTGATTTTTTTCCCCTATTGAAGTAGGTGCACAGAAAGGAAAACAGTATTCAATATGTGACCTTAACAGGCTGGTATATAGTGGAATAATGACCTTGGATTTGACACTTTTTACTTGTTTAAAAATATACCCTATTATGCCATGACATTTTTTGACAGTTTTATTAATATGGGTGTCAAATTTGGGGTTATCAGTGATTGTAAGTCCCAGGTCTTTTTCTGATGTTATGATCTCTAAGTGGGTGCCATTAAGTGTATAATTAGCCATGATGTTATTTTTCCTTACATTTAGTGACATTAAAAGTCATTTTATTTTCTAGTGCCCATCTAGCCAAATTGTCTGGGTTATTTTGTAATAATTTGATGGATTGTTTATCATTTACAATGCAGCCAAGTTTGCTGTCATCTGCATATTTATTAATCCACACCCTGTTTGAAGTCAGCATGGTAGGGACTAAGATATTGAATAATATGGGTTCCAATATGGAACCCTGTGGGATCCCTCTAGTAGCTATTCCCCAAGCTGATTTTTGACCTCTAATAATGATCCTTTACTGCCTGTCCCTAAGCCATGACTCTATCCATTCAATGATGTTATGATGAAGTTTAATTTTAACTAACTGTTCAGTTTGGATTTTGTGGGAAACTGAGTCAAACATTTTTCATAATCAAGAATAATCATGTCTACTGGGAGTCCACTATCTAAAGCCCTACTAACAGGTTCAAAGAAGTTAAGTTATCCTGACATGATCTTCCTTGGGTGAACCCATATTGGGATATATCCAGGAGACAGTTTTCCTGTAAATGTGCAATAGTTTTATGTGATATAAGTCTCTCCATTAGTTTATCAATGGAGGAGGTAAGACTAATAGGCCTATAGTTTCCAGCAGACTGTTTAGTTCCACCTTTATGTATTGGTGTGACTGTGGCTAGCTTCCAGTCAGATATAGCAATACTCTCCATGATGGATTTATTGAATAATATAGTATCCCTGAAAATTCTTTAGAGAGATCCTTGATAAAGTTAATTGGAATTCCATTTGGTCCAGCTGATGAATTGGGTTTGGTAGTTTGATAGCTGCCATAATATTCTGCTTAGAAAATATGATTTGTTCATCTAGATGTATGCTTTTATATAAGGTTATATTATCCTTGGGTTTAAAGACACTTAGCAAGTAGGTGTTCAATTCTTCTGCCATTTGGACATCATATGTTAAAAGTTGCTGTTCCTTTAATATGGGCCCTACACCAACAGGGTTGCCCTTTAGAGATCCTATATAATTAAAAAAAAAGTTTCTTATTGTGTTTTGTTCATGTAGCTAGGTTATATTCAAGCTTCTGTTTTGCTAGTCTTATCAGTTTTTTTGTTTTATTGACTTTGATCCTAAATTTATGCCTATTCACTACAGATGGTGTTTTCTTATATTTGTTGTATGCTCTCTCTTTACTTTTAATAGTTCTCTTTATATTTATATTCCACCATATAGGAACCCTTTGTTTACTATTATTATATTTGACTCATACTGGAACCCAGTTCTTTATACAGAAATTTATTTTATTAAGTATAACCTGCCACATACTATTTGTGTCCAAATATTTAAATTCCATTTCCCAGTTCCAGGAATTCAGGAATTTCCATCTTTTAGCATAATCTGCTTTGAATTCTTTTTTTTATTCTAGTAGTACCATTAACTGAAGGCTTAAAGCACTTGAGAGTCCAAAGAACTATGTTGTGGTCACTGTCACCAAGTGGTTCCATAATTATTGGGGCCAGTCCTGTGTCTTTAATATTGGACAAAATCAAGTCCAATATATTGTTATTTCTGGTTGGCTTGGTTACAAGTTGCTCTAGATCGTGCAGCAATGTAATATCAATAAATTTAGTATCAAAGTTACCTTTACCTTGGCGAGACAACCAACATATAGTGGGGAGGTTGAAATCTCCCATTAGTATATAGTCATCATACTCTTCCATGTCCTCAATTGACTCCATGAATGCTTCATTATTAGCAGTGTCAAGGCTGGGTGACAGATAACATAATCCTATTGTTATACATTTGTCAAGACAATTTATTTTTGCCCAAAGTACCTCGCTATTTGCCCTATGATCATAGTTATTTTTTTAGCTTGTAAGAGCTTAATTTTTCAGTAATATATAGGGCAATACCCCCTCCAGTTTTATTTGTATGATTTTTAATAATCTTGCAATATGCAGGTATATTGGTATCCCAGTCTGGGTCAGAGAACCAAGTCTCAGTGACCCCACATATGTCTATACGTTCTTGGTTTAATATATAACCTAGTTCAGCCATTTTGGTTTTCAATCTTTGAGCATTAATTAATAAGATTTTTAACTCTGTGGTAGGGCTCTTAGATGTTACAAAATTAGTTGTAGTAGTTGGGTTATTACCATTCTTATTACTCAGTATGGTTGGTACAGTATAATCAAAGGAACTGGTGAGTATTGTGGGATGATGCAGTTATTTTCATTCATTTCTGAGCACGTCTATACAGTAAGCGCTCTTGTGGAGCTCAGTTGGTGGCTGGCCATGGAGGTGAGAGATGGACTGTGCCAGTCACTGGCTGGGGATGGGTGGGGGGAGACTGGCACTGCTGGGTGGGGCAGGTGGGGTGCCACTGGACTACCAGGGATCTCAGGGGTTTTACTGTTTCAACATTTGCAGCTACATATTTGGTCGGGACAATGATGGGGGGACACAGCTGCCCTGAGGGGCACTAGCAGTGTGGGGTTGAGGGGCATGATGTGTGTGGGCTACCCTGCAGGGCATTGAGGGTTTGGTGGTTCTGGGGGCTGGGGGTGTGAGATGCCCAACTGGGCACATCTGCTGTGGGGGGATTGGGGTCTGGGGGGTTGTGGGCTGCACTGTGGGGTGCCGATGTGGGTGTTCTGGGCATGGGGGGAAATCCTGGAGTGGGTGCAGTGGGTCTCTAGAACCTCCAGAGGATGTATGTTAGTTACGCCAGCTAAAGCTAACGCTAAAGCATGGAACACCCTACAAAAAATTCCTAAAACTTCTAATATTATTCCATTTGCATCCTTTAAACAGCATTGTACAGTCTTCTTCACAGAGAAATGCAGTTGCTACCGCTAGAGCTAGCTTTGTCATCTCACAATCTCCCTCCCAAAAATTAACCATATATGGCATAAATCCTTCCAGGCAGACACCCCTTCTTATGTCACCCAGTAATACCTTCACCATCCTAGTATTATATTATGCTGTGTGTTTGCCATGGCCCCTCCACTGGGATATGTATATACTGTAAATATTAGCTTAACTTTCCTGTAACTGATTTTTATTATGTGAATGTTATTGTACATCACTGTGTTTATAAACGTTTTTCCCCCTATATGTATAACTGTTTTATATAAGTGTATGATGTATCTGTTGTGTATCAACTGTTGAACCTTGATCTTATCAGGTCCATCTTGTAAATGAGCCTTGCTCAATGATGTTCCCCTGAATAAATAAAGATTTGATGATGATGATGATGATGAAATGCTGGTGTAACTTACATTGGCAGTTCTCCTCCAGGGGTTCTTGTAGAATTCTGACATTGGGGACATTGTTGTTGCCCTACTAAAATAGGGTGCAACTGCTTCCGTATGTTGCAGGGGGTTTATGGTGTAACTGCTCTTTGGTGCAATTGGCCTACAACATGTTGCAGGCCACATTGTAGAATCCCGCATATTGCCACTGCTGGTGTAACTTGCTATTAGTGCACTTCTTTTTGGTGCAAGTGCTCTTATGCCAGGTGAAACTCTTTTAGAATTGGGCCCTTACACTATTGGATGCTATACACCTGGTAGCACAATCGTGGCATGATGTAAAACAAGAAACAATACTGAACTGTTACAAAAAAGCCAGCATCATTGAGGTTTTGGAGTGGGAGCGGGTAACAGATGACACTGACGTAATGGTCCCACCTCCTGGAATGCCTGCTGTCAACTTCTGGAGGCAGTATAACGCAGTTGTCTAAGGCTCTGAGCTGCAAATTTGGTGACATCCAGCAGACCTGACCTGGGTTTGAATCCCACAGCTTCCACTTGCATACTGTGTGACCCTGAGCAGGTCACTTAACCTCCTTGTGCTCCCAGGTTGCTCCTGTAAAAAAGTTTTCAGCTTAGTGTGCTATACCTGGTTAAACAACTAAATAAAATAAAAAAAATAAATAAAAAACTTCATGGCATATCTTGCCATAGATACAGAGGAACCCACTTTGGGGGAGATAACAGATGCCAAAATTTGCAGCAGCATTGTGGGAGTTACAGAGAACAATGAAGAAGATGATAATGAGGAGGGAGAGGATCCACCACCATCATCCAGAGAGATGTGGGCACTTTTAAGAAAAATAAGACAGTATGTGGAAACTAAAGAGACCAGTGACCATCCTTGGTTCTATGCATTTGAACACCACTTAGAGGCACTAGCAGCCATGCATACAAGACAGACTCTGATCACATCTCTCGTAAATAAGGAATAAACAATAATGCTGATGCTGCTAAAGTACTGTAAATAAGAGTACTGTTTTACAATTTTTTACATTTTATGACTTTTTAATGTTTTTACTGTTTTTAAAAACTTTTTTAACATGAAAGTTGGAATTGATGTTTAAATTACGTACAACATTAAATTAAAACATTTGATTACATCATACTACTGGTTTGTAGAATGGATTAGAGAATGCACAGGATGCAGTTATACAACAAGTGCTCCTAGTTAAGTGAGCTGACGTATTTTAATGGTCATTTTCTGTATATGCATTTTTGAATGAATGCACATGAATTCTGTTCCCCGACCATGTACATACATCCGTAATTGAATGTACTTTGCATTTTTCTTTCCTTTCTTTGTTTTTGGTACATCATTACTCTACTTCAGAAAAATATATAAGGTTTTTCTTACTGTACAGTCATCTGAAGAATGATAGTTTATAGTCATTTTCATCGTTTTTTGTTAAAATAAAACATATATTTTATCACTTCTTGGTGCTACATGCAATAATTATTTATAAATTGATTTTGACCTTTCTAAGCAATTGACTGTGGAGGAAGAAGATGGAGCCTTTTTCATTTTTTGTAAAAAAATTAAAAGTGGCAACTTTAGTTTTACATCCTAATCAGAACAGTAACAAGGTTGACATTTCAGTGTTTTGCTCTGACATTTTGTGGACTCATCTTGGATAATTCTGAATAAAATGTTTTAATTTTTATTACTATATATCTTGAATATTTTTGTAATTTGTAAAAAAAAATAGAAAATGTGTTGTGGCTGGAAAGTAATTTTTTCTGCTTCTCTTTTTACAGACAAAAATTTAAAATGGACATTGATATTCAAAGATAAACAAAAAGTCAGGAACCTGGAAGACACCAAGAGGAGAACATGTTTGTAGAATGTGCCGTCAATGACTCATCAAGGCACTCAATATACCAACCTATGAGATCAGCAAGACTCCTGCTGCAGTTACAACTTTGAGGGTGTGAAATAGACACATGGGGCTGGATATTCAAAAGGGTTGCGCCATGCACAATAGGGTTGTGCCTGCGCAAGTCCGAAATTGCATCATTCTGCCATATTCAGCAGGAGGCAGTTGCGTCCCCCAAGTCAAGCTGAGCAACAGTGCAATGCTAATGAAGGCATGCTGAACCGGAGGGGGAGGAACCATGCATAAACTGCACAGCCCGATATTCAGCGGGCTGTGCAGAGTTGTGCAGGTGCAACCCCCAACCTGCGCCTGCAACTTTGAGCCAAAAAAAGAGTAAGTCGAGGCCACCCACAGGTGAGCTGCCGCATTGCAGGGGCAACACAGCAGCTGCCACCTGTGGGTGGCCCTCAACCTACTCTCTGTCCCCTGCAGCCCAATCATGGGCATATAGTAACCCCACCCCCCAACTGGCCCGATCACGGGTGAAGTAAAACATCCCCCACCCCCGACTGGCCTGATCGCGGGCAGAAGTTCAAACATCCCCCACCCCCGACTGGCCCGATTGGCAAATGTTTAAACATCCCTCCACCACCTGATTGGCCCAATCACGGCAAATGTTCAAACATCCCCACCTCTGACTGGCCGATGGCGGCAAATGTTTAAACATCCCCCCACACCCCGACTGACCCGATCGCAGGCATAAGTGAAATAAAATCTCACCCCTACCAGCCCAATCGCGGGCAGAAAACAGTTCAACCCCCAAGAACATATCCTGGTGGTCCAGTGGACCTCAAGCCCGATGCGGGCAGAAATGCCTTCAACCCCCAAGTACATATGCCTGGTGGTCCAGTGGACCTCAAGCCCGATTGTGGGCAGAAATGCATTCAAACCCCCAAGGACCACCTACTCTGGTGATCTAGTGGCCCCCCACCCTGCTCCCCCCATCAGCCGGTGGGCAGCAGCATCCCACCCGCCTGCCGCCCCACCGCCTGCTGACTGGCTGCCCATGAGGGCTGCATGCCCATTGGTTCAGAGCAAGAGCCAATGGGCGTGCAGCCCATACCGTATAAGGTAGTCCAGATATGTGAATGAGTTCTTGTGTGCTTGCTATAGTAAAACCAGCTGATTACAGCTGGTTTCAATATGTAGCAAGTGCACAAGCACTTTCATTCACGAGAAGGCAGATGGCCATGGAGAAGAGAGGGTGGTGCCAGTTGCCATCTCACTTTGAATCCGGATTTTTAACTGGTGTTGGACTGGATGGGTGCCAAGATCAAGTGCTGGGGGGAAGGTCATAATGTATTCTCTTTGGTTTAAGCATAGCACTGCGTACAAAGTTTACTGACCAGCCATGGAGGCAGGCAGGTTGCACCAGTCAGCCAACATGGCGGCAAGCATTAATATTTTTACAGGGGCTCACCTATAAAATAAAAAATAAAAAAAACAGCAACTTGTGGGTGCTGGAGGAGGGGGTACTATGCTTATTTAACATTGGGTGGTGGGATGGAGGTTTTCTGCCTCTTGCTTGGGGTGGGAGAGAAGGGAGGCATCAGTTCCTAGTCTTTTTTTTTGCACAGTGTTTCCTAAACACCAGATAAATAGTGCACTATTCATCATTCAGGATCTAAATAATGAATAGAGTATTATTTGTGGTATTTGGGAAATTATATTTGGACCATGTACATCCCTACTAAACAGGCCAAAAAGGAGTTCTGCCCCCCACCCTTCCCCCAGATATGGAACATCTCTTTAACATAATTTTGCACAATGTGCTACAGTGAAGTTATATCTGTGACCAGATCCCCATGAACATCCTTCAACGAGGTCATGACCTCTGTTTTACCCTGTCTGCCACACTTTCATAGAGATTTACCAGTGTTCTTGTTCCCTGTATGCCACATTTTTGTTCCATAGCCATGGAGTGTCCTTTATTATACTGATTCGAAAACATTGTCTTTTATTACAGCTATTAGTTCAGACAGATCAATTCTAGTCTCATGCATTTATGTCAATAATTCCAAATATTGGGCCCTATAACACAAATATGCCACGTATTGTTGTCTTACTGTAGTCCCTGAAGTTTTCACCATCAGCATTTTGACATCTCTTTTTGTGCCCTCCCCCCATTCTACCAGATTGTCATATTAGAAACCCAATATCCTACCTCACCTCTTACAAGGCAAATACCTGCTGGTGGATATCTGCCTCATGTAGCAAGGAGGAATTCATCCTCCAGAAGCTCCTTCCCATACTTAAATGCTGCCCTATCCTTAGTCCAACCTTGACAGTGAAATGATCTGAGGTCTCCATAGGGACCACCTGTATGCTCTGCATGGTATTTCGTTCTGCCAGGAACCAAAAATCTGATCTTGATTATAAGACACCCTTATAAAAAGTCTGCAAAGGCGTGGATCCCTGGATGTCATAAGCATCTCTAAGGCCTGTCCTATGTAAAGTACTAAGGAACTGGTTTGTATCACAATATACCTAGCCAGTTTTTCTACCCCAATCCCATTTGGCTAGACCATAATTTGAATCCCCGACCCATAACACCAATTTAGCCATATGTAAATATGTTTCAGTGTTATGCAGCAACTGTGTTCTGTCTGCCTTTGACTGCAGTGCATCAATGTTAGCTAATCTAAAAGTGACTCCTGGTATAACCACATCCACAATTAATGCCCCCCCAGGCATACATACACCACTTTCAACAGTTGCACTTCATCTTCAGAAAACAATATACTCTAACCTGTGCAGGCCTCCTCTCCTATGTTCAAAGAAGATCCCCATCTCCAGCCTTTCTGTGCCTGTGCTACCTCAGAAATTGTGTGCAAGCGAACGTCTTGTATGGAAAATACATGCCCCACGGCCTCATGCAAACTAGCAAATGTTACAGTTCTTTTCGCTGAAGATTTTATACTGTTCACATTTAAAATAATGATAGAGTGCAGACATAATGATGTGAAAAAGGGGATTGTAGAACATCAGAAAGAACCACATTTCAAAATCAGGAGTGTCACTGTTTTTTCTTTCTGTTCCTCGGTTTTGTCTTTCCTGGTATCTGTAAATCTCCTGCCACCTCAGTACAGTATGTGAGGAGTCAACTGAGGAGACATCCGAATTCCCCTCAGATTCAACTTCCTCTGTGTCCAATAAGAATGGAGTATTGATTTTGGACTGATAAGGAGACTTTGTCCTTTACACATGGGAGGAGAATCAAAGGTTTCAATAATACTTTAGATTTTGTTATCCTTTGAAAGGGGGGCCCCAAGGAATCTCCAAGGGGAGGTATCATAACCTCAGGCAGGGAAACAGAGGAGTTCTGGTGAGCTGTACCTATCAGTTCTGATTAGGTATCTGGGTAGGGCAAAGGCTCCTGACTACTGGGAGTCACCATTTGCATTGGTTCAGTTTCAGTCTACTGAACCATGGAGGTAGTACTATGGGAGGGGGTGGTAAAGCTACTGAGGGCAGGATTGCAGCTGATGAAGGCCTCTCAGGCTGTACTTTATGAACCCTGGTCGGAGTCGAGACAAGTGGGTCCATAGGCACAACTTCTGTTTCCAGACGTAAATGCTCTTTCTGGACTACAGCAAGGTACACACCTTGTTCTGCCCTTACCACCTGATCTTGGGTGTTTTGAGATGCCCATGAGCAAGTCCAAAATGTATGTCCTTGCTCTTCACACAAATTGCAGTGCATTGGGTATTTGCATTGAGCACTGTTATACCCCAGAACCCCACATAGGCCACACTTAAGTTTTTCACACACATTGCTGAGATGTCCTGTGTCTCCACATCAATATCAAGCATGGGGTTGTCCTGCACAGAAGATTACTCCTCAGTCTCTACTTAAAAAAAAAAATGGGGAGATTCTGCACCACCCCATTGTTTTGTTTGATAGTTACTTTGTAGAACCATCCCCCATCCATAGGTGCTCATCATCAAGGATGAGCTCAGGGAAACCATTAACATTACACCATTGTTTGAGTCAATGGGAGATATCTGCCACATTCACCCCCTCATTAAGGAAAAGAACAGTAATGTGCTTAAAGAAGGTCTAGTCAGGGGTATAGCCACAAAAGACCACCACAAAGAAGTATTTTTTAAAAGATGATATTGCTTCCAAAATAAAGCATTTCCAGGAATGTGTATTAAAGCATAGGTCTCGTAGGTAGGCATAATACTTCATGCTGTCTTTCAACAGAATTCTGTCTACAAAAAGCCTGTTAGGAATGTCAGATGTCCCCCCTCTATAATTAAAGTGCACAGCGTTCTGCCATGTAGCAGGTTCAGATGCCAGTCTGTTTCATGGAACAGCCTTTCTCTTACATTAGTACTCCAGACATTATCAGCTGGTGGTGCAACAGGAGCAGTAGTTTGTTTATGCTGTCTGCTGTTTGGGGAAACAACAGCTGGTGCCACAACCACATCATCTACAACAGTTATCTGGCCATCATTATTACACATCGGGAGATCAATGCTTTGGTCAGCACCTCCTTCCCCTTCCCGTTGTCTGCTATCTGTCAGCACGTCTTGATGAGCAGCAGCAGGACCATGCTGCACATCTGAATTACCTGGTAGCATGCGTTGACTAGGAGGAATCTGAGAGGCAGATTTGTTACTGAAAGTAAAGGCTTTCTCAGTGTTTACCAATTCAGCCAAGGGTCTGCCAGATCCCAAACCTGAGGTACCTGGAAGATTTGCATCCAAGCCAGTACCATCTAATGTTGTTTTCCATCCTGCTTTCTCTAAAGCAGTTTTCACCCATACAGACATTTCTGTTCTGAGTCCTGTAGTCTGACCATTTTTTGGAGATGTGTCACCAAATTTAACTGCTCTCTTTTTGTGAACTTTTCCCATTTATACTATTTTTATCCATAGTATTCTTTACAGGTGTTACTTTCCCTGGACTCCCATTGGAGACTCTGATTGTAAATGTAATTTGAGGTAAATTAAGCCCCAGGGTACTGACCTGTGCAACTGCTGCAGAAATCTGTGCTTCATTTTCAGACACCCTCTCTCTGTCTTTGCACAACAGTTTCCTCTTTACTTCCATTCTTATTCCCCTCCCACAGTGAGACAACAGTGTCGCTAGACATTTCACGCACACCAGTACCTTATGTAGTTGCGCTCTCCTTTTCATGTGCTGCAGCCGCAGCTACCACCATGTTCCCTGTTGCATTCTCCTCTGTCTCCATACCATGCAATCCAATTCCGTCAGACTTTGATTCAGGATGGACACTGTCCACCCAATTTTCCTTTCCCCTCTGAAACAGCTCCTGGTGCAACTCATTCTTCCTGAAAGTGAAGCGATGCTTCTCTTCTCTGACAGCGTCCTGTAGCTCCTGCATCATGAGGGCCCTAGCTGCCCCTCTGTTCTCCATAATGGTTTCCATCAATGCCCTCTCTTTTGGCAGTAAGTACCCATTCAGGTCTGCAAAATCTTCCTGGGCTAACACAAAGACCTCCTCATTTCCAAACTCCATTTGGGTCTCTAGAAGTGTCAAGACCGGGGAGGAGACCTGCTCCCCAGCCTTCCCCATATCCATGCGGGTTGGAAAACTCTCTGGACTTGCCATGCAACACCAGTCACAATGCCCCCAACCAGCAAGTAGGGGAATTTTTTATTTGGAATATATCAACAACAAAATACAGATACCAAAGAAGTACATAACTGTGCTTTACAACAACAAATTCTGTGAAGTTCAAAATGTAAAATACATTGATTCACAACAATAACCCAGAATAAACCCCTCTCCATTTATACGGCAATTGATTAAGAGGCAGGTTAAGTTTGTCACTATTATACTGAGCCACAATTTCTTTCTCTATTGAAAGAAGAGCCGTTAGAGGATCAGAGTCTTTCTGCTGTAGGGTGACAGCAAAAACTGCCACTGACAAGGCTTTTAGTGTCGCCAGCCCCGATCTATGGAATTCACTTTCCTTCTGGTTTAGGGAAGCCCTGTCTTTAGAGGTATTCAAGGCCCATCTTAGGGCCCTTCTGTTCACCCAGGCTTTCCCTGACTTAGCTAAGTGAAATAAGTATGCAATGGTCTCTGAATTTTTTTATCTCAGTTCCCAACCACCTGTGTTTTTAAATTTCTTAGGAATTCTTAGTTTTGTTGCATAATATATTGCCTGATGTTTATTGTTATTTATCCTGATTTTGTGTGTTTCCTATTTGTTTATTTACCTTGTACAGTGCCCAGAGCCTCTGGGATTGGGTGTCCTATTAAATAAACATTGCCTTACCTAGTACATATTTACATCTGACTTGCCACAATGTAAATTAAGCAACAGCTTAATCTGGTTCAAGGTCAGTTGGCATTCATCTGTATCCCCCTCCCCCGGGTCGTGCTTGAAAATAGGCAGGATTTGTCTAGTGCACTTACCCGGTCAACAAAAGCTAAAATAAAAAAATAAATAAATAAATAATTGAAAAAAAATAATTATAATTGTAAGGAAAAGATGAAATATACTACTATCCCACTGCATAAAGGTAGCTGCATGACAGATAATAATAATAATATTCTCATATGTCAAATGTTTCCAGTGTCTACAGTGCCATCTAGTGGCCATAAGAGACCAGATCGCTTGAGTGTATGGGCTTTTCACAGTTCTATAAAATTTAAAAAGAAAGAAGACAATAATATAGGGCTGCTTAAAACTCAGGATAAACAACCAATGAATGTGGAAATGGCTGCTCAATTAAATTATTTTTGTTAAATTGTTAGGGAAAGGATAAAAGAAAGAAAAACATATAGACATCAGATACATTTAGTATAATAAATCATAATGAAATGTTAAAACATCTAGGGCCTGACATTCAGAAACGGGCAACATGGAGAGCAACAATTTGCACTGTGTGTTGCCCATGCCCAGAAGTCAGAGGTTGCTATATTCAGTTGGATAATGTACTGGCCCTATCCGACTGAATATAGGGTCATGTAGGTACAGAGCTAAGTCAAGTAGCAATGCCCCAACGTGGATTCCTGCTGTGCAGTGAATAGCACTACCAGAGTGGATAGTGCCAGAGCACTAGCAGTGATTTTCAGAGGAACCCATGCAAATGATACCATTAGCTATGCAAGGCACTAAGGGGCCATTTGCATGTCCATTATGAGCTCATTTACATGGGTAGTAGCAGCAGATTCGTGCAGCACTGACCCCACCCTGATTGCCCAGTCCCATCGGTATAAGCAAGTCCCTGATGCTCAGAGGTCCCCCTCACCCACTGATTGCCATTCCATCCAGTGCAAATAGTATCCTTGGTGTCCAGTAGTCCCCTCCCTTCAGTCATCATTCTGCCTATAAAAAATAGTATCCTTGGCGACCAGTGGTCCCTCCTCCCTGTGTTCATCAGTCCGACAGGTGTTACAAGTTTCCCTGGTGTATATAGAAACATAGAATTTGATGGTAGATAAGGACTGCTTGGCTCACCTAGTCTGCCCATTTTCCTACCTAACAGATAAGCTGCAGGTCCTGGTTAATCAACAGCTTACTTCCTCCTACCCTCCACTAGGACTGCCTTATGTCTGTCCCATGCATTCTTGAATCCCCCCACTGTTCTTGACTCCACAACCTCCTCAGGGAGGCTGTTCCATTCATCCACAACCCTCTCTGTGAAAAAATACTTCCTCACATTACCTCTGAGCCACCCCCCCATCTTCAAATTGTGCCCACTTGTTCTTGCACATCTCTTTTTCTGAAAGATGCCAACCTCTTGGATTTTGTTGATTCCCTTGAGGTGCTTAAAAGTTTCTATCATGTCCCCTCTCTCCCTCCTTTCCTCAAGGGTATACATATTAAGGTCCTTTAGTCTTTCTTCATATGTCTTCTTGTGCAGACCCTGCACCATTTTGGTTGTCCTCCTCTGGACAGCCTCCACTCTGTCTATGTCTTTGCGGAGATGGGGTCTCCAGAACTGCACACAGTACTCCAGATGGGGTCTCACCCACTGTTTGTACAGAGGGATAACAACTTCCTGTTTTCTATTATTGATGCCTCTCCCTATGCATCCCAATATCCCACAGCCTTCCTTATTGCCTTCTTGCATTGCTTGCCCACCTTAAGGTCATCTAATATAATTACCCCCAGGTGCCCTTCCATTTTTACTGTTGTCAGTCTCTCACCCCCCATTGTGTACTCTTCCCCTGGGTTTTTGTTTCCTAGGTGCATTACCTTGCACTTCTTTGCATTTAATCTGAGCTGCCATACATTTGACCATTCCTCCAACCTTGCCAAGACCCATCTCATCCTTTCCACTCCATCTTGTGTATCAACCCTGTTGGAGATCTTTGTGTCGTCTGCGAAGAGACATACTTTTCCTTCCAGTTCCTCTGCAATGTCACTTATAAAGACATTAAAAAGGACTGGGTCCAGTACTGAACCCTGCGGTACCCCGCCAGTAACCCTCCTTTCTTCACTGTGGACTCCATTTACTACTACCCTTTGCGTCCTGTTGTCTAGCCAATTTTTTATCCAGACTACCACCTTGGGACCCACTCCAAAGCTGGCTAACTTGTGTATTAATCTTTTGTGTGGGACTGTATCAAATGCCTTGCTAAAATCTAGGTAGGCCATGTCCACAGCCCCTCCCTGGTCTACTACTTTGGTCACCCAGTCAAAGAAATCTATTAGATTCATCTGACACGACCTTCCCATCGTAAGTCCATGCTGCCTTGGGTTCTGTGCCCCACTGGCCTCTAGGTACTCAACAATTCTTTCCTTCAGAAGTGATTCCATCATTTTCCCTACCACTGAGGTCAAACTAACTGGTCTGTAGTTTCCTGCCTCTGTCCTGCTCCCACTTTTGTGAAGAGGAATCACATCTGCCCTCCTCCAGTACTCTGGTACCACCCCATCCTCCCATGATTTGTTAAAGAGAGTAGTCAGCTGTGTCACTAGTTCTACCCTTAGTTCTTTTAGAATTCTTGGGTGAATCCCATCAGGCCCCATTGCTTTGTCCACCTTCAATTTTATTAGTTCTTTCAGAACCCTTTCTTCTGTAAATGGACTGATACTGACCCCTGTCTTCAGAGTGTTTCTCTTGTTTGGTTTAGGTACCTCCCCACCTCTTCCTTTGTGAATACTGAGCAGAAATATTCATTCAGTATCCCTGCTTTTTCACTGTCGCACTCTACCCACATCATTCCCTCCCCTTTATTAAGCCTCAGTATCCCCCCTTTGGTATTTCTTCGTTCCCTAATGTACCTATAAAAGGTCTTATCCCCCTTCTTAACAGAGTTGGCTATCCTTTCCTCGGTTTGGGCCTTTGCTGTTCTGACTGCCTTCCCAGCCTTTTTCTGCTTTAACTGTTAAAGTTCTCTGTCCTGCTCCTTCTGTGTTTCCTTATATTTCCTGAATGCTGTCCTTTTCTCTTAACTTTTCCTGCCACCTCTTTTGAGAACCATAGTGGTTTTTTTCTTTGTTGTGTTTTGTTGATTTGCTTTACACAGAGGCTTGTTGCCTCTGTGATGGCTGTTTTGATTACTACCCATTTTTCCTTCACCCCTCCTTCTTGCCTTTTTGCTAGTGCTTTTCTGAGGCACTCTCTCATTTTCCCAAAGTCAGCCCTCTTAAAGTCCAATACTCCTGTTTTTGTATGGCTTGATTGTATGGCTGTATTTATTGTTAACCACACTGTTTGGTGGTCGCTTGTTCCCAGATGGCTACCCACTTCTAAATCTGAGATTCTTTCTCCATCCCCATTTGAGAGTACCAGGTCTAAGATTGCTTCCTCCCAAGTGGGTTCCAATACTAGCTGTCTGAGGCATGCCCCCTGTAGGGCATCAAGAATGACCCTGCTCTAGGATGTGCCTGCAGCAAAGGAGCTCCAGTTAACATCTGGCATATTCAGGTCCCCCATCAACAATATCTCTCTTTTTTCAGCCATTCTAAGGAAGCCTTCTATCATTTCCTTGTCCAGTCCCTCCCACTGAGATGGGGGTCTGTATACAACCCCCATGCGGATTGTGGTGCCATTTCCTGTCTCCAGGGTGACCCAGAGTGACTCTTTAGTTCTGTTGCTTTGATCCCTTCTTTTACATAGAGAGCTACTCCTCCTCCTCTTTTACCCTCCCTGTCCCTCCTGTAGATTGTGTATCCTAGTATGTTGACATCCCAGTCATCATGATTCTCTGTGTACCATGTTTCTGTGACTGCCACAATATCCAGGCAACCCTCTTCCATCAAGGCCACTAGTTCAGGGAGCTTGTTACACAGACTATGGGCATCGGTACTCATCACCCTCCACTTTTTGATGGCCTTACCCCTTTGAGCCCCACTCCTGTCCTTACTGCCTTTGCCTTTTTTACATTTACCTCTGTCCTGCTCCCCAATGACTTATCTACCTTGGTGTTTACCTCACTAATTACCGTGTTTTGTTGGGGGAGGCTGGGATTTCACTGCTCCTTTTCAATGCCTCCCCCCTTGGCTAGTTTAAACGCTTGCCAATGAAGCATTTAAACCTCTCATCTAGGATCCTGGCTCTCCCCCGACAGATGCAGACTATCACATCAGCATAGGTCTGCATCCCTCCAGGTGGCTCCCCAGTCCCCAATGAAGCCATAACCCTGGGCTCCACACCAGTTTTTCAACCATTCATTGAATTCCCTGGTGAGGAGTACCCTAGCATCACACTTACCATAGATAGGCAGCACCTCCGAGAAGGTTACCATATGAGCTACTGGTCTAAGGCCCCTCCCCAACTCTACAAACTCCTCTTGCACTGCTCTGATCCCATTCCTAGCCAGGTCATTTGTCCCTAGGTGGACAATGACATCCAGCTTTCTCCCTCATGCAGCTGCTCCCACGATCCTGAGGATTCACTTCCTGTCCCTCCAAGCCATGGTGCCAGGCAGGCACCTTACGTCCCTCTCCCCTTCCTCCCCCCCTAATGATTGAGTCCCACACCAAGAGTTGTTTCCTTCCCCTGTGGGGTCCCATGTGACCCTCCTGTGGGTCTTCTTTGTGAAGGTTCCCAGCATCCTCCTTGGTCTCCACTGCAGGTGCCTCAGTAGAGGAACCACTATCCACCAGAAGAGTGAATGAATTGTGGAGATGTACAGCTGGAGGGATGCAACTCTGTTCCACCACCCTCTCCCTTCCTGAGTCCACCCTGGTCCAGTCTCTCCTCTTTCTTGGCAACCTCTGAGGTAGTGGCATTGGCCCTGGTGGTCCCTGGGTGGGGTAGGAGGTTTCACAAATCCTAGCCAAGTCAGCCTGGAGATGGGCAACCTCCTCCCTAAGACCAGAGAGGTGCCTGCAAATATGCACCATGGTCCTTCCACCCTCCAATCACCATCCTGTTAAGGGAAGAGATGTCCCTGTTGTCCTGCAGACCCTCTGATCTCCTAACTCCTACCACAGAATGCAAAACAAGCTCCCTGGCATCCATTACAAGCCCCCAGTCCCAATCACCGTCCCCAGTATGGAACTCAGATAACCTGGTGGTTAGAGGTACCCTTGGCCCCTTTCCCCACTGATTCCCAAACACCATCCTCATAGCAAATATAATAGTCTGTCTTGTGCCGAAAATCTGTTGTGCATGAATCGAACCTGCATTGTAAAACATTACTCCACAGTATTCTTAGTATTATAGGGGCCAGATAGCAGGAAGAACAGGGGGAACTTGGAGCGTGGGAAAATGGGGGCAGCAGGGGATCAGAGCAGCAGGAGGAGGAGGTGGTAGAGGGAGGAAAGTGCAAGGGGAAGTGCCAGTTGGGAGGAAGAAGCAAGGAGAGGGACCAGAAGTACATGGAGGATACAGTAAAGGGAGCTGAGGGTTTAGGCCAGGGGAGCACGGCAGGCAAGAAGGGGCTGAACAGAGACGGGAAGGAAGGGAGGACGAGCCAGGCAAGTTTAGCAGATGGGGGAGGACCAGTCGCAAGCAGTGATGAGGGGGTAGCAGGGTACAGAAGGAAACTCAGGAGGAGGATAGGCATAGGATCGGAGAGGAGGGGGTGGCCAGGGTATATAAGTTGGGGGCGGCAGGTGGCACCCAGATAGGGGGAGGAGCAAGGAGCCGGCTGAGGGGAAGGGCCGGTTGAAAGGATGAGGGACATTGAAGGGGTGGAAATGGAGAAAAAATGGTGGTCAGAGTGCTCCTGTTGGGTGATTCCATGATCAGGGGTATCAAATGGGAAAGGGAGGGGGAAGCCTGCCTGGTTAGAACAAAATGCTTCCCTGGACTAATGGTGCACAAGCCAAGCATGAGGTATATCAGCTGGTAAAGGATTGTGGAAGTTCTCTGGACATACTGGTCCACCTGGGTACCAATGACATTGAGGGAAATAGTGAGCTAGAGATACAGACAAGGTTCAGGGAGCTTGCCAGGGTCTGCCATGACATATGATGCAGGATTTCCTTCTCAGAAATCCTGCCGGTGACAAGGGCTAGTGAGGAACACAAGAGGAAGATTTATTTATTTATTTATTAAATTTTGGTGACTGGGTAGACCCACTGAGCCCTGAAGGTCCCTTTTTCAGGGGTGACCCGGGATAACAATACAAGTTATAAGAATGAACAAGAACATAAGGAACATTTGAGGCATTGTGAGTTACATCATGAGGTGGTTACAGTAAAGAAAAATAGTGGATACTGGCATGGTAAAAGAAAAGCAGTGGAAACAGGCATGGCTTACAGGCACGGTAAAAGAAAAGCAGTGGATGCAGGCATGGGTACAGGCATGGTTATCATCATGACATGTAAGCAACTGGTAGTACTTTGCATATAGTTTATTCAGGGGTTACACGTGGCCTCTGGAGAGCAGTCTGTATAAGGCAGGTAGCAGGAAGGTTAAGCTAGGAGACGGGAGTTGGAGAGGAGGGGAGGGGAATACCTTAGGAGCTTTAAGTGCCATGAGGTGGCATGCGCGAGGTCAGCAGATGGGACTTAAGCCTGGTGTGGAAGTTCATGAGTGAGGAGGAGGCCTGGACCAGGGAGGAGCTTGTTCCATTGGCAGGCTGCTTGGGAGGAAAAGGATCTTCTGCCAGCATTTGTCCTTACCCTAGGGACTTCTAATAGTGTTCTATCTGAGATCCTTAGGTTCCTTGGGTTGTGTTTGAGGGTTATGGTCCCGGCAATGCTTGGCAGAACATGAGGTTTGAGAAGCTTGTAGGCCTGGACAAGCAAGGGGTGGTGGAGGCAGGCGACCAATGTGGGCAGACGAAGATTGGCCAAAGTGTCACAGTGGTGATATCTCAGGTGGTCTAAGGTTGCGAAATGAGCTATTTTATAATATAGGGTTTGCATCATGGTAATCTCTTGTTTAGCCATGCCCTGTACAATAGGGGCCGCAAAGGTCAGGTTGGGTAGATGGACGCTGGTAACTATCGAGAGCCTGGCTTCAGGGTGAGTAGGTCCTGAGTCGGTACAGGGTGCCAAGTTTCTGATGTAGGGTCCTGGTGACCTGGTCCACGTGTTCCTTGTATGTGGTATTCTGATCCAATGTGAGTCCTAAGTATTTAAGGGAGGGGACTACGTTAATGGTTTTACCAGAGAGTGAGGTTAAGGAGAGGGATGAGGACCTGTCAAATCCCAGGGATCTTGGCCCGAATAGCATTGCCTTGGTCTTGTTGGCATTTAGTACCATTCTGTTCTTACACAGCCAAGTCTGTAGTGAAGTGAGATCCTTTTGGAGTAGAGATCCTAGGGCAACCATGTCACATAGGGGTCGGAAGATGACAGTATCCTCAGAGTACAGCTCAACCGAGCTCTCCCCGCAGTGGGTACGCAGGTCGTTGGTAAACAAGGAAAACAGGAGGGGCCTAGAATTGAGCACTGAGGTACACCCTGGTTTAGGGGTAGTGGGTAAGACATGGTCCCTTTCCATGAGACCCTCTATGCCCTGCCTGATAAGTAGCTCCCAAACCACTTCAGGGATTAGGGAGAGAAATCACTGGCTGAGGGAGTGGTGTGGGGCCAGAGGGTATGGGTTGATGGGGTATTGCGGGGAGGCCTGGGAGGATAAGGGGCTATATGCTAGAGATAGGCTCCATCTCAATTTGGAAGGGAAGGAAATCCTTAAGTTGAAAATAGAGGGGTTCGTTGGTGAAAGGTGGGGTTTAAACTTGTGAAGGGGGAGGGAGGGATGGAAGAAAAGGTTGTTGAGGGGGTCCGATAAAGGAGGGAATCTGTCTCCACCACCCTGGGGAGCTGGAGGAATGCGGGAAAAGGTCAATTGGTAAGGTGCTGACTCAGGGAAGAAGGAATCCCCATGGGAACATGAGTAGGGGAAATGGAAGTATATGGAAAGTGTTGAAGGTAGTCCTGCTAATTGCCAGGAGCTTGGGCAATAAAATGCCTGAGCTCCAGGTGATGCTAACCGAGAGAGAGGTGGTTATGGTAGCAGTCACTGAGACTTGGGACACTGCAAGGCATGACTGGGACTTGAACCTGGAGGGTAACACCATGTTCAGAAAGGACGGGGGGAGGGAAGAGGAGGAGCAGCAGCAATAAAAGTCAAAAACTGCATTGGCATAGGAGGAGTGGAGGAGGCGGAGAGAACTGTGGAGGCAATTTGGGTCACCTTGATAACATGGTGGAACAAGAGATTAAAAATAGGAGTGGTGTATAGACCGCCCACACTGGTGGAGGGGCTGGAGAAGAGTCTGGTGGCAGATGTTCGGAGACACTGCAGTTTGGGCAGGGGAAGGGTGGTGATGTTGGGAGACTTAAACATGCCAGGAATGGACTGGGAGACTATTACATCCTTAGTAGCCAGGGAACAGAGGTTGTTGGATGTCTTTCAGGACACGTTCCTAACTCAGCAGGTGGGGGAACCTACTAGGGAGGCACAGAAACTAGATGTGGTCTTGGCAGACAGAGACCAGATTGGGGGCCTGGAGGTAGGGGACCCGTTGGTGGAGAGTGACCATGCCACGGTCTGGTTCTGCCCAGACCTAGGAGGTGTAGAAGGCTGCATAAAGACAGAGGCAACTGACTTCAGGGGGCAGATTTCAAAGAAATTGGAAGGATCCTTAAGAAACATTTTGATGTGATTGGGTTAGACATGGATGCTGACAGTAGTTAGGAAATCATCAGGAGAGAGTGCAGGATGCTACCAGCACCTGTACAAGAGTAAGATGAAAATGCGGTAGGGCCCATAAACCCTGCTGGTGGACCAGAGAGGTTCAGGAGGTGGTGAGGGGAAAGAAGGTGGCTTATAGGCATTTCAAGTGCTCAAGGAATGAAAGGGATCGAGGGGAGTACTAGCTGATGGCCAGAAGAGCCACTAGGGTGGTGAAGGCAGCTAAGGCAAGGAAGGAGCAGAACCTGGCCAGGGAAATTAGGAGAGGGAACAAGGGGTTCTTTAGATACATTGAGGAAAAACAAAGGGTGAAGGGGCAGATTAGCAGGATTAAAATGAGAGGGATGGGCACAAGATCCAGGGAAGCAGGCTGAGGTACTAAATCAGTACTTCACCTCAGTTTTCACCAAGGAATATGGGGGGGCTGCCTCATACATGGGAGAAGACGGTGAAACAGAGGAGGGAAGGGACCCTTACCAGTTGGCAGATCTGGGGAGAGGGGGGCCATCACTGGCAGGAAAAGGGAAGGCAAAACAGGGGGATGAGGTAGCAGAGGTGGAAATCATGGCAGAGAGAGTGAGGGAAGCCCTCAGGTCCCTTAAGACAGAGAAAGCACTGGGGCTGGATAAATTACATCCCAGAGTGCTGAAGGAACTGGCGGATGTCCTGGCAAACTCCCGGCAGAGCTTTTCAGCATCTCTCTGAGGACAGGGTGGGTGCCCCAGGACTGGAAGGTGGCTCATATAATGCCTATTCACGAGAGGGGATCAAGGGAGGTGGCAGAGAACTACAGGCCCATCAGCCTGACATCAGTGGTAGGCAAGGTGATGGAGGGCATTGTCAAGGAGAGGCTAGGGGTGACCTGGAAAAGTCGGGGTGCCTGGATGATAGACAGCATGGATTCGTCATGGGGAAATTGTGTCAGACAAACCTTGTGGAGTTCTATGACTGGGTGACAAGTGCCTTGGACCTGAGTAGACCAGTGGACATCCTTTTTCTTGACTTCAGCAAGGCTTTTGACTCTGTTCCTCGTGGAGGCCTGCTGGATAAGCTGGGAGAAATGGGGGTGGGGAACCAGATGATCAGATGGATAGAAAATTGGCTCCAGGACTGGACACAGAGGGTCATGGTTGGCAGGATAGTCTCATCCCCAAGGAGGGTCATTAGTGAGATCCCTCAGGGATCGGTCCTTGGGCCCCTCCTGTTCAATGCCTATGTCTCTGACATAAGGAAGGGTATCAGGAGTGCGATGAGTCTCTTTGCGGATGACTCAAAACTTGGGGTGGTGGTGGATGGGGAGGAGGGGGGTGGCCCTACAGGGGGACCTGGAGGCTCTGGAAAGGTGGTCTAGAAAGTGGAAGCTGTTTTTCAATGCAGGGAAATGCAAGGTACTGCATCTGGAGCCTGAAACCAGGGCCAAGTGTACACCCTCGTGGGGTGGGGGGGGGGATGCTACAAGTCTCAATGGGTGAGAGGGAGCTGGGGGTGGTGGTGGTGGTGGATGTCAAGTTGAACAGCTCTGAGGCTTGTAGAAGGGCAGCGGCCAAAGCCAACAGGATGCTGGGATGCATCACTAGGGGGCTCACCTCTAGAAGGAGGGAAGTGATACTCCCTCTGCATAACTGCTCGGTGAGGCTTCACCTCGAGTACTGCATGCAGTTTTGGTGGCCACACTTAAAGAGGGACATTGAGCTCCTGGAGAGGGTCCAGAGGAAGACAACCAAAATGATCTGGGGCTTGGGGGACAGGACATGTGGGAAGAGGCTCGAAGATCTAAATATGTACATATTGGAAGAGAGACATGATAGAGGTCTTCATACAAACATAGAAACATAGAATTTGAAGGCAGATAAGGACTGCTTGGCCCACCCAGTCTGCCTATTTCCCTACCTAATGGATAAGCTGCAGATCCTAGTTAACCAGCAGCCTACTTCTTCCTACCCTCACCCCCTAGAATTGCCCTATGACTGTCCCATGCATGCTTGAATTCCACCACTGTTTTTGACTCCACAACCTCCTCCGGAAGGCCGTTCCATGCATCCACAACCCTATCTGTGAAAAAATACTTCTTTAAATTACCTCTGAGCCACCCCCCCATCTTCAAATTATGCCCCTTGTTCTTGCACACCTCTTTTTTTGAAAGATGCTACCCTCTTGGACTTTGTTAATTCCCTTGAGGTACTTGAAAGTTTCTATCATGTCCCCCCTCTCCCTCCTTTCCTCAAGGCTATACATATTAAGCTCCTTAAGTCTCTTTTCATATATTTTCCGGTGCAGACCCTGCACCATTTTAGTTGCCCTCCTCTGGACAGCTTCCATCCGGTCTATGTTTTTGCGGAGATTGGGTCTCCAGAACTGCATGCAGTACTCCAGATGGGGTCTCACCAGCTGTCTGTAAAGGGGGATAATAACTTCCTGTTTTCTACTGGTGATGCCTCTCCCTATTCATCCCAGCATCCTCCCAGCCCTCCTTGCTGCCCTCTCACATTGCTTTCCCACCTTTAGGTCATCTGATATGACTACCCCCAGGTCTCTTTCCATTTTTGTTGTTGTTAGTATCTCACCCCTCATTGTGTACTCTTCCCCTGGGTTTTTGTTTCCCAGGTGCATTACCTTGCACTTAGCATTGAATCTAAGCTGCCATACATTTGATCATTCCTCTAACCTTGCCAAGTCCTTCTCATCCTTTCCACCCCACCTTGTGTATCAACTCTGTTGCAGATCTTTGTGTCATCTGCAAGAGACATACTTTCCTTCAGTCCCTCTGCAATGTCGCTTAAAAAGATATTGAAGAGGACCGGTCCTAATACTGAACCCTGCGGTACCCCACTAGTAACCCCTCTTTCTTCAGCGTGGACTCTATTTACTATTACTTTCTGTGTCCTATTCTCCAGCCAATTCTTTACCCAGGCTGTCATCTTGGGACCCACTCCCAGGCTGGCTAACTTGTATATTAATCTTTTGTGTGGGACTGTGTCAAATGCCTTGCTAAAGTCTAGGTAGGCCATGTCCACAGCCCTCTGATCTACTACTTTAGTCACCCAGTCAAAGAAATCTATCAGATTTGTCTGGCATGACCTTCCACTGTGAATCCATGCTGCCTTGGGTCCTGTCCCTCTGGCCTCTAGATACTCGACAATTCTTTCCTTCGAAGTGATTCCATCATTTTCCCTATCACTGAGGTTAAACTAAAGGTCTGTAGTTTCCTGCTTCTGCCTTGCTCCCACTTTTGTGAAGGGAATCACATCTACCTTCCTCCAGTCCTCGGGTACCACCCATCCTCCCATGATTTGTTAAAGAGGGTAGTCAGTGGTGTCACTAGTTCTACCCTTGGTTCTTTTAGAATTCATGATGTATCCCATCAGGCCCCATTGCTTTGTCCACCTTCAGTTTTAAGAGTTCTTTCAGAACCCTTTCTTCTGTAAATAGGCTGGTATCAACTTCTGTATCCAGAGTGTTTCTATTGTTTGTTTTAGGTACCTCCCCTCTTCCTTTGTAAATACTGAACAAAAATATTTGTTTAGTTTCTCTGCCTTTTCACAGTCACCCTCTGCCCACCCTCCCTCCTCCCTTTATTAAGCCTCACTATCCCTCCCTTGGTCTTCCTTCGGCTCCTGATGTACCTATAAAGGTTTTATCCTCTTCTTAACTGAGTTGGCTATCTTTTCCTCGGTTTGGGCCTTTGCTGTTCTGACTGCCTTCCCAGCTTCCTTTTGCTTTAACTGATACAGTTCTCTGTCCTGCTCCTTCTGTGATTCCTTGTACTTCCTGAATGCTTTTTTTTTTCTCTTGAACCTTCACTGCCACTTCCTTTGAGAACCATAGTAGTTTCTTACATCGTTTTGTTTTGTTTATTTGCTTCAAGGCTTGTTACCTCTGTGATGGCAGTTTTTATTATTCCCCATTGTTCTTCCACCCCTCCTTCCTGCCCATTTTCTAGTGCATTCCTTAGGCACTCACCCATTTTGGCAAAGTCAGCCCTCCTAAAGTCCAGTACTTTTGCCTTTGTATGGCTTGACTCTATTGCTGTGTTTATTGTGAACCATACTGTTCAATGGTCACTAGTTCTCAGATGGCTACCCACTTCTACATCTGTGATCCTTTCTTCATCTCCATTTGAGACAACCAGGTCTAAGATTGCTCCCTCTTGAGTGGGCTCCAATACTAGTTGTCTAAGGCATGCCCCCTGTAGGGCATCTAGAATAACCCCACTCTTCGAAGTGGCTGCTGCAACTGCACTCCAGTTAAAATCTGGCATATTCAGATCACCCATCAGCAATATTGCCCCTTTTTCTGCCATTCTAAGTACACTTTCTACCATTTCCTTGTCCATTTCCTCCCCCTGAGAAGGGGGTCTATATACAACCCCTGTGCAGATTGTGGTGCCATTTCCGGTCTCCAAATTTACCCACAGTGCTTCTTCTCCTCCATGTTTACCCTTTTGTTCTGTTGCTTTGATTCCTTCCCTTATGTAAAAAGCTACTCCTCCTCCTCCACCTCTTTTACCCTCCCTGTCCCTCCTGTAGAAACTGTATCCTGGTATGTTTACATCCCAGTCATGGTTTTGAGTGTACCATGTTTCTATGACTGCCACAATATCCAGATGTTCCTCCTCCATCAAGGCCACTAATTCAGGAAGCTTGTTACCCAGACTACGGGCTTTGGTACTCATTGCTCACCATTTTTGATGGCTTTACCTTCTTTTGCACCATCCCCCACTGACCTTTCTACCTTGGTCTTTTTCTCATTTAGTACCCTGTTTTGTTGGGAGAGGCTGGGATTTTCCTGCTGCTTATTAGTGCCTCCCCCCTTGACTAGTTTAAAAGCTTGCCAAAGAATCATTTAAACCGATTGCTCAAAAGACTTGTTCCCTTCCAGGACAGATGCAGACCATCCTGCCAGTATAGGCTGGTGTCCCTCAGGTGGAACCCCAGTCCCCAGTGAAGCCAAACCCCTGTGCTCCACACCATTTTTTCAACCATTCATTAAACTGCATGGTGCAAAGTACCCTTGCCTCACTCATGCCATTGACAGGCAGCACCTCAGAGAAGGATACTGTGTGTGCTACTTGTCTTAGGCCCCTCCCCATTTCTAAAAAGTCCTTCTGCACTGCTCTAATCTCATGATGAGCCAAGTCATTTGTTCCTTGGTAGACAATGATGTCCAGCTCATACTTCTGTGCAGCTGTTCTTGTGATCCTGAGGATGTGCTTCCTGTCCCTCCAAGCCATGGCACCAGGTAGGCACCTTACTTCAGTTTTCCCTGCTCTCCCCAGTTCTATCCCCCTAATAATTGAGTCAGCCACCAGGAGCTGCTTCCTTTCCTTGTGGTGTCCTCTGCCTCCTTCCTGTGGACCTCCCTTGTGACAGTTGTCCTCAGCCTCCTTAGTCTCCTCCGTGGGTGCATCTATAGGGGAGCTATGCTCCCACAGAATGGTGTATGGAGCATGAAGCAGGTGAATGAAGGGGGTAAATAGGGGAGGAGCAGTCAGGGTGCTCTGAAGGAAGGGAGGGGAAACTAGAGGGCATGGGTGGAAGCTGGAGGGGGGAGACTCAGGGGAGAAAGGAGGAGGTGCTACTTCACTGAGAGGGTGGTAAAGCCGTGGAATGTGCTGTCCAGAGGGCTGGGAATGCAGAAATAGTGGATGGGGTTCTAGAGGGGGTGGGACAGATACAGGGGAAGGGTTCTGGAAACAAAGTCTTGTGCAGCGAGAATATCCAGGACTGAGAAGAGAGAAGCCAGAGAGGGCGAGGGGGGATGCAAGGTCAGCTCCCAGGGTGGGGTCTGATCAAATGGGTGACATGAAAGACCATTAGGCCTATTCTGCTGGCATTTTAGTATGCTAGTATTTCCTGGTGTCCAGTGGCAGCCCACCACCCTCCAAATGCCGCTCTGCATTGCACATCCTTAATCCCTTGTGTCTAGCAGCTCACTGTAGCACCCTCCACCTACCCTGAACCCCCCCACCTGCATCATCAGTGCTGTTGGACTCCATACAGGGATGGCACAGCACTCTGCACATGTCCTCAGACAGTCACCATAGGCACATCCAGAGAGCATGCGTCCCAAGTAATGTACAGGATGTACATCCTCTGTACAGTAATGTATAGTATGATTCATGCATCACAAATTTTCTGCACAAGACAGAGATGAGGTTTGGGATGGGGGAAGAGGTGGAAGGGGTACCACCAATCACCAGAGCATCTGAGTTCCATACCACAGATGGGGGACTGGGACTGGGGAATTCCACTTGATGGCAAGGAGTTTGTTTTACATTCTGTGATAGGGGCTCAGTGACCAGGAGGGCACACTGGACACCAGGCATGTCTTTTACTTTAATGGCAGTAATCAGAAGGAGGGGGACCACGGGGCACCAAGGAAGTTTGTGACACCTGTAGAGCCAGCAGTCACAGGGAGGGGGAGCACTGGGTACCAGGCATGCTATTTTCAGTGGATATAACAGCAATCAGAAGGGGTGACACTGGGCATCAATGACACTGTTTTCTATGGGCAGAATAGCAATCAGAGGGGAGGACCACTGGGCACCATGGATGCTATTTTCTATGGGTGGAACAGCAATTAGGGGAGGACCACTGGGCATGAGGGTCATCATTGGATGGCTGGGTCAGAGCGGGCAGCTGCAGTACCTTTGGCTGCCATCAAAGCTTTGTACTCCATTAAGAGGGGGTTTGCAACAGTGGTAATTTGCACCTGTTAAGGTGGGAATAACTGCTGGTGCAAGTCTCTGAATATACCGCTCTGCTTGTATGCCGGGAGAGCTGCTCCTCCTTTGCATAGGTGCAGTGTTTCCTTGCTTCCTTAGCACTTGAGCACTAATGGGGTTTTGCCAGTGCAATGGAGGTGTCCTAAAACAGACCATACCCACACACTGAGCGCAAACCCGGTTTGTGCAAGCGAACACCTATTTGTGCCCATGCAAATGAGTGAATATTGGGCCTCTGCAGATGTTACAGAAAAATAAGGCAGTTTGACCAGATGAAATGGTCCCCAAAATACTAAGAGACCTGTCAAATTAAATAGCATTAGTACTAAGACATATTCAATGTGTCAGTACATGAAGAAGAAACTCCAAGGGACTGTAGGAAGACTGAGATTACTCCACTTTTTAACAAGCATTTGTCAATGCCTATGTTTGCTTGCTGGTATTAGCATTGGAAATGCAGGAGTTAGACAGATGCACAGTAGGAACGGAACTGAAGTATTCAACTCCATGCCAACCCCACATCCACCCTGCAGAGACAGACAGGCATTGGGGTATGCGTTTGTGTTGTTGCCCATAACATTCAAGCCATTTCACCTCACCCTATCCTGCAGACACTGACAGGTTTTGAGATGTGCCTTGGTGTGTTTGACTTTACAGTCACCCCACTCCATTAGGACATATGCTGAAATGGGTGCAATATAGAATGGGGTGAACTGTGGGGCCGAAGATTCAAAGGCACATCTCAATGACTGCCAGTTGCTGGGGGTGGTGTTGGAATGGCATGAGCATTACAGTCAGCAATCCAAAGGCACATCCCTGATGTCTGTCAGTCTGTAAAGGGTGGGATGTTTGGTTAGAAATTAAAATGCCCCCAGCATTTGTTAGTATTTCCAGTACAAATGTTCAGCATGGCCATTTTGTGGCCCCCACCTCATGAAGGCATTTGGGACCTCTTCTCATGAACAGTGATACTGTGATTTTGTCAATGTGTCCCAAAATTTGAGTTTCCACAGTGACCGTGCCATTGTGTGCCAGATGCACAGAAATACAGATCGGGAAGGATGTGAAGAATGACAGCTGTACCATTCAAAGGGAGGTGTGAAGAGATGGCAATGTTGAAAATCTGTAGTGAAAATATTAAAAATGCTCAAACTTCCGAGTGTACATGGAAACTGCGCAATGCATGTGCGTAACACAGTAATTTATTGGAATTATTTCACCAAATTTTCAACAGAGGCATTTTGTGACCTCTGCTCAGGAACACTGTCACTATGATGTTCATAATCAGTCCCGAATATTGATTTTCCACAGCAATCGCGGTATTCTGCACCCGATGTGTAAATGCATATTTCAGGCAGGATGTGAAAAATGACAGCAGTACTGTTCATAAGGAGGTGTGGAAAAATGGCAATGTTGAAAATCTGGAGTGAAAATACTACAAATTTGCGAAACTATGAGGGTGCATGGAAACTGCACAACGCATGCTTGTAACAGTCATTTTATGGACATTTGTCACCAAATTTTCAACATAGGCATTTTAGGACCTCTGCTCATGAACAGCATCACTGTGATCTTACATACAAACATACATAAGAACATACGAATCTGCCAGCAGAACACACCAATCGGTCTATGTAAGTCTGCCTGAGTGTGCAGCTAGCAGGATCCACGACAGGAGTCCAACAAGAATCTTGTTGAACGCCCCGTAAGTGACACCGGCAGGATGACTGCATTCTGCAGTCAGCTGCTGCCAGTTCACTTCTTTTGCCTTTGTTTTCTTTGGGGGCTTCACCCCCAAAAACCCCCAGCATGGGGCTGCCTGCACCCCTACTAAGGTTCTCAACTCCAGTTGAAGCTGATTGGGGTTATGGGGTACAGGACCCCGACAGACAGCGCCGGGTTCCAGTGGATCTCAAACTGCGGCTAGGCACTGTAGATGCTGTGGGGAACCTTGCTGGAGAAATGTCGCTGCGAGGGGGGTAAACGTAGCTAGCACCCTAGATTGCAGCTGTCCCAGCCACCTCACCCCTTCAGTTCCTCCCCATCTTTTCCCAGCCCTTGCCCCCTGACTCTTTCTCTTGCTTCATCCCACTCCTCCTTAAATCTATTGACTGTCCTGCATGTTACCACCTCCTCTGGCAACACATTCCAACTAGACACCACCCTCTCTGAGAAGTAGTTCCTCCTCATTTCCCTCTTGAATCGTCCCCCTTCCAACCTTAGTCCATGTCTCCTCATCACTCTTCCACTCCTCAGTTTAAACCCCTCCTCAGTGCTAGGTTTATTTACCCCCTCAGGTAGTTAAACACTTCAATCATATCCCCCATCCCCGCTCTCCTCCAGTGTGTACATGTTCAACTCCTTCAGCCTAACTTCATATTCCTTTCCTTCCATCCCCATTGACATTTTTGTTGCTCTCATTTGCACCCCCTCCAGTAACTTTATATCTCTTCCCAGGTATAGCCTCCAGTATTGCACACGACACTCGAGGTGTGGTGTGACCAATGATCTGTAGAGAGGTAGGATCACATCACTGTGACTAGATGAGAACCCCCCCCCCCCCGTGATGCATGCCGGCATCCTGTTTGCCTTTGCTGCTGCTTTTCTGCACTGTGCCAAGTTGTTCATGCTCCCAGTTACCGACACCCCTAGGTCCTTCTCCTCCTCTGTGATCCCCAAACAATAGTCCCTTTTCTGGTTCTTACCCCTGAAGTGCATCACCTTACACTTCTTTGCACTGAATCCTAGCTGCCACTCCACCGACCATGTCTTTAGTTTGATTAGGTCCCCCTGCAGTTTTTCCCATCCATCCTCTTCTTTTACCACCACCTCCAATTTGGTATAATGTGTGAACAGACTAAGCCTGCTCCCCAGTCTGTGTGCTATATCAGTGATAAACAGCCCAAATAGCACTGGGCCCAGCACTGATCCCTGTGGCACCACGCTTGACACTTTTCTTGGTACCAAGAGCTACCCCACCACCACCACCCTCTGCACTCTACCCTGTAACCAGTTCTCTATCCATTTAATCAGACCACCTTCCACCCATACCCCTCCTTCTCCTCACTCTTCTCCTCCTTGGCTTGTGTCCCTCCTCCCGGTAATCCACACCCTTTCTCCTCCTTATTCTTATTGGGTGGTGATGCCTTCTGTATTACACTCAGACCATGCTGCCCGCACCCTCCTAGGGTTACTATGCCTCCGCCTTTACCTATATCTGGGGGGGATATACCCCTCTAATCCTGCCTTTAATACTCCCCTTCCCTTCTTGCTCAAGTGTATCTTGTTCCTCATGTACAAGTCACTATTCCCCCAGACCCTACCATGGTTAGTCACTAATCCATAATTTTTGGTGTTGCACCAATCCCTCAGCCACTCGTTGAACTCCTCAAGCCTACCTTTCCTCCCCAAGCTTGCACATGGTACCGGCAGTACCTCCGAGAATTCCACCGACTCCCCCAACCCCTCACACTGCCTGCCCAGC
Source organism: Neoceratodus forsteri (assembly GCA_016271365.2). Lineage (NCBI taxonomy): Eukaryota > Metazoa > Chordata > Ceratodontiformes > Ceratodontidae > Neoceratodus > Neoceratodus forsteri. The sequence goes on along the minus strand of JADMNL010000035.1, from coordinate 20,483,757 downwards.
TACTTGAATCTACCCTTCACTACTTCCACAGTCCCCTCGCCAAGTTGAGTGTACCCACATGCAACACTAAATGAGGTTTCTTCCTCCACCTTACTGCATATTTGAGCAGTGCCTGCCCTTTCCCTCCTGCAGTCAACCTTGGGATAGCTTCAACCCAAATGCGCCTATGCCTTCCCCGCTGCCGCCTCATCTCACCCCTTTCAGTATAGAATCCCCCAGGATGAGTATCCCCCATCCCTTACCCCCTTTCCCTTCTAATGCCCCTTCCACCACCCCAGTATTCATTTTTCCCTGCCCCTTCCCCCCGCCAGCTGCTTCCTCTGTGACTTCTGTATCTGTACACCCTACTTCCACCTCACCCCTTTTCTCTATCTAATTTCTCCAATCCCCCTTGAACCCCTTCCCAGCCTGACTACTTCCTACTGGGCTTCCCATGTTGACTTCCTTTGCTTCCCTGCTGATTTCCAACCCATCTCCTAACCCTGCTGTTGTCAATTTAGAGTCGCCACTCCCTTCTACTCTGATAGTGATGTCTCTCCCATCCTTCCCTCCCCCTTCCTGTAGCCTTCTCACCTCCAGTCACCACTCCTCCTTCCTTACTAGCTCTCATTCTACCCTTTTGTCCTCGCTATTTCTTCCCCTACCTGTTGCCATCCCTCTCATGCCCTGCTTGTCCTCCCCCCTTCAGTGTGTTCCTGCTCCCCCCTCTCCCATAGCAGAGGTTTGAATCTATTCCCTAGTTGATACCCCTCCTGCATCTCTTCCCCTATCAGTTCTCCCTCCTATTTGTCCCCCTCAATGCCACCCTGGTCCCACCTGGCCCTCAAACCCACAGCCATCTGCTCTCTCCCCTGGTACTCCTCGTGGTCTTTTCCTCCCCATCAGGAGGCCCCATCATTGCCTCGGGTATCCCCTCCCTTTTCCTCTCTTTTCTGTTAGTGCCACTGATGCTGGGGTCAGGTTCACTCCCTAGTTGTTCTTCCTCCATCCCCCTTTGCCATCCTCTATTCCTCCCCCCAGCCAGGATGCCTACCATACTCACCTGCCCTGCCACTTAGACTCCACCCTAACCTCCATAGTTCCTCCCTCAAACTAGCCAGTCATCTACAGACCATACACCCCCTTCCTCCAAGTCCAGGCCAGGATCATGGCAGACCCACATGGCTGTACACCCCACTAACCTTCCAAAGATGCCCACCCTATTGACATGTGGCACATGCCCCATTTTGGCCCCCATCTTATGCTACAGGCTCCTACTCTCAGGTTCTGTACCCACCTATAACTGTTAGGCCCCTATTTTCTCAAATCCCTGTCCCTCCACACACTATTCCCCCTACTGCTCCCTTGCCGACTGAGTTAATTCAGTCTCAAATCTCATCCTTTAGATACTGCATTGCTGTAGAAGTCCTAAAGACTCCTTGTCCGTTTTCCACCCCTCAGCTACCACACTTTTCTCCTCAGCTATCATATAGTTTCACTCAGCCCAGTTAGAAATCCTATTGCACTCCAAGTATTACTCAGCTCAGTAAGAGAAATAAACAGAACAAATAAATATGTATTATTACAGCAATCATTACAAGATAGCTCGGTATTTAGCTCAGTTAGAGAAATAAACAGAACTACTAAATCTGTATTATTACAACAATCCTAAAAGTATCCAGTTATTGCTTTGCCTCCACTCCAGAGACCCTGCTGTAAAATAGGACCACAGAGAACACTGGGCGGAAGGGGGGGCAACTCTAAAGTCCCGGCAGAGCTCCATTGAGCTCACTCACTCCCCCTCTCTCACTCGCTCATTCTATTTCTCCCAGCACTGCAGGCTGCCCTTTTGTATTGGGCTTATGTCTGCATTGGCACCTTTTTCTGCCCACAAAGAAATTTGCAGCTGTCCCAACAGAGCTCCATTGAGTTCACTCACTCCCACCCTCACTAGCTCATTCTGTTTCTCCTGGTGCTGCAGGCTGTCCTTTTGTACTAGGCTCCTGCCTCTGTTGGTGTCTTTTTCTGCCCACAAAGAAATCTGCAGCAGTCCTGACAGAGCTCTGTTGAGCTCGCTCACTCCCCTTCTCTCATTCGCTCATTCCATTTCTCCTGGTGCTGCAGGCTGCCCTTTTCTACTGGGCTCCAGCCTGCATTGGCACCTTTTTCTGCCCACAGTGAAATTCGCGGCAGTCCTGATAGAGCTCTGTTGAGCTTGCTCACTCACCCCTCTCTCACTTCCGGTGCTGCAGGTTGCCCTTTTGTATTGGGCTTCTGTCTGCATTGGCACCTTTTTCTGCCCACAAAGAAATTTGCAGCTGTCTTGACAGAGCTGCGTTGAGTTCGCTCACTCCCACCCTCACTAGCTCATTCTGTTTCTCCTGGTGCTGCAGGCTGTCCTTTTGTACTAGGCTCCTGCCTCTGTTGGTGTCTTTTTCTGCCCACAAAGAAATCTGCAGCATTCCCAACAGAGTTCCACTGAGCTCGCTCACTCCCCCTCTCTCACTCACTCATTCTGTTTCTTCTGGCACTGCAGGCTGCCCTTTTGTACTGGGCTCCAGCTTGCATTGGCACTTTTTTCTCCCTACAAAAAAATCCACAGCAGTCCTGATACAGCTCTGTTGAGCTCGCTCACTCCCCCCTCTCTCACTCGCTCATTCTGTTTCTCCCAGCTCTGCAGGCTGCCTTTTTGTACTGGGCCCCTGCCTGGGCTGACACCTTTTTCTGCCCACAAAAAAATCTGCAGCAGTCCTGATAGAGCTCCGTTGAGGTCGTTCACTCCCCCCTCTCACTCACTTATTCTGTTTCTCCTGCCACTGAAGGCTGGCCTTTTGTACTTTGCCCTGCCTACATTGATGCCCTTTTCTGTCCTCAAAGAAATCTGCAACAGTCCTGACAGAACTCCGTTGAGCTCGCTCATTCCCCCCCTCCCTCACTCACTCATTCTGTTTCTCCCACCGCTGTAGGCTGCCCTTTTGTACTGGGCTCCTGCCTGCATTGGCACCTTTTTCTGCCCACAAAGAAATCTACAGCAGTCCCAACAGAGCTCAGTTGAACTCGGTCACTCCCCCTCTCTCACTCACTCGATCCTAATCTGTCCCAAACACTGATTTCCCAAAGCGACTGCGCTATTCTGTGCCGGAAATGCAAAAACACATTTTGGCCAGGATGTGAAAAATGACAGCTGTACTTTTCATAAGGAGGTGTGAAACAATGCCAGTGTTGAAAATCCGGTGTTAAAATATTACTAATTTGCAAAATTACAAGGGTGCATTGAAACTGTGCAATGCACACTTGTAACAAAGTCATTTTATGAACTTTCATCACAAAATTTTCAACATAGGCATTTTAGGACATCTGCTCATGTACAGTGTCACTGTGATTTTCATAATGTGTCCCGAGCACTGATTTTCCACAGTGACAGCACTATTCTGCACCAGAAGTGCGAAAACACATTTTGGCCAGGATGTGAAAAATGACAGCTGTACTGTTCATAAGGAGGAGTGGAAAAATGCCCATGTTGAAAATCTAGAGTAAAAACATTGCAAATTCACGAAGTTACAAACGTGCATAGCAACTGCACAATGCAAACTTGTAAAACAGTCATTTTTTGGATTTTTTCCACCAAATTTGCAACATAGGCTTTTTGAGAGCCCACCTCATGAGCACTGGCACTGTCATTTTGTTAATTGGTCTTGAAAGGTGATTTCGTGCAGTGAACGTGAAATCACCTTTCGGGACCGAATAATACTGTGACAGTGGCTGAGTTCATCAGGAGGGGTCCCAATAACCCCATGTTGAAACTTTTGTGCCAAAATTCCCCCAAATGCCAGAGATATGCACCAAAGTTGAAAAAACCCTGTTTATGCCATTATACAGCTTACCGGCATTTTTTAAGTTCGTGGTTGGCTTTGAAGAGTGCAGATGTGTTCCCGATCCATCGAAGATCATTGCACCGGACTCCGGAGGTAAGTATGTGGAGGGGGGGCATGGAGAGGTGGGGTATACAGTGCATGGGCACGGGTTGGGGAGGGGGTGCAGACAGTGAGGGACCATTTTCTTCTTTACAGGATTTTTTAAAACACAAGGGACATCACAGGAAGTTTTTTCCTTTTACCAGGTACATTTGGCATGCTGGGGTGGGCTCCCAGCATGCCACCTGAGTGATTTAGGGGGTCTGTAGCCCGTGAGGTGGGCACCCATTGTTGGCCCATACATGGGGGAAGAGCTAAAGGGATTGGGCACCTCACTTGGCACACAACAAATCAGGATGGGGGCATTATGCTGATGGGGAGTGGGCTCCCCCGTCTGCAAATTTAATGGGGGGGGATATTGAAGGTGATGTGGACTGGGCCCCCTGTCAGAATAGAAAGACTGCTGGTGGGCGCATGAAGCTGAGGGGGATTGGGCACCCCCTCGGCAAGCAACAAATGGGGCCGGGGGTTACAGTGTGCTGACAGGGAATGAGTTCCCCTTTCAGCAAATTACTGGGTTGGGAGGGCAAGGGACGCCCTGCAATGACGGGTCGCTCCCTCATTGCAGCAGAATGGCTGACACTGCAATGATGAGGCAGCCCCTGATTGCTGCAGTGTAAACCTTTCAAGGTGGTGGCATGCTGGCTGAACTAGTGTCAGCAGCAGCATGCCACTGCATTGGGGAAAGTGGGCCAAGCCTCAAAAGGCAGTGGGGGCATTGACCACAGCAGTGCCATGCCTCCACAACCTGCTTCTGCAGCAAACTGCCACAAATATGTTTCTTACGGATGCGCGTAAGCAAACATAAAAAGGTGACGAGCAACTACCATACAACTGGAATCCAATTAGTATTACAGTACATCCATTCTGGGGAAGTAAATGGAAAGATGTATCAAAACAAGGCTGGTCGAGGATTGTAAAAACAAAAATATAGAGGATGAATAACAACATGGGCTTAAAGCTGGAAGACTGTGTGCTACAAACCTTCTAACATTTTATGAGTTTATATGTAAAGAACTACAGTACATGAAGGAAATGCAGATGAAATCATCTTTTTAGCCTTCAGCATGGTCTTTGATGTTGACTCCCACACTAAAATAACTGAAAAACAAGCATTTGTCAATGCCGAATGTTGCTTGCTTGTATGTACTGTTTTGATTCAATAGGATACATACATAAATGTACATATTGAACTCTATCAGCAAATGACAGAGTTGTTTAGGTGTATAGCATATTGAAATAGCTACCAGGTGCAGGTCTTTCAAGTTATTTTCATATGACATGGGACAACTTTGTAAACAAGGCTTCTAGCCCTAGCAGTTATATGCTGTATAAAAAGTAAACGTTTTTACTGCTACTGCTACATATTAGCAGTAAAAAAATCCTATAAATCACAGAAAAGTAAGTGAAATAAATGATGTATAGTTTGTTTTTTATTGGGTACCTAAATAATCTTGATAACAACTGGCCTTGAAAAACTAAAGTTCACCTATATAAATTTTTCTGTGACTAAAAAAGGAACAGGAGATCATCTGGCCCTGCAGACTAACAAACAAGCAATGTTGGAAACAATACCTGTGCAGAGGACTGTTCTTTCTCAGACAGGGCATGACCAAGGGGCAGGATGATTTCAAAGTGTTAAAATATATGTGGTAATTTAAAATAATACTTTGTTCAGTAGCATTCAGCATGCTAATATACATCGTGTACTTTGACATTTTAAACTACAGTGTAACCCTTTATCCAAACATGCAGATGGACATAAACGGGGTTTCAGATAACCGAAAATATAGTGCTGCTCACCTTTAAGCTAATGTAACTGAACAAAAGTAAAGTACTGTATTGCATCTACAGTATACAGGTACTTTATTGAAGACAACACATAAGGCATAACAAAACATTCTATTTTCTATGCCAGTTGAAAGAATCACTTTTTTAGAATTGCAGCGAGGGAGAGAAAGAGAGACGGAGTGCTTGCTGCAACATGGAAGAGAGAATGACAGTGCTTATCTGAAGCTCGAGTTCTTCCCCCGCTATTTTCCTTGGTCTCCTTGAGCGTGACAAACTGCTATGGTAGTAAAAAATTATTGTAAATGTACTAAAGCGGTCCTGGGATAAGTAGGGAGGCTATTTTTAAGTAAAATCAAACACTTTTGTTTATGGAGTTTCAGAAGCAGCAGCTTCTATTTCACCGAAAGCGCCAAGAATAAACCAGTTTGAAACCTGCAGTATACACAACGCGTTTTAACAGTGCTTTGGATAAATAAATATGTTTTACTCTGTTCTTCTGTTTAATAGTACTTTCATTCATGACATGATAAAAATGAGGTTTTTTTGTTTAACAAAAAAATGGGAACAAAACGAGGAGGCATTTATCAAAAAGAATAACTGCAGTTACAGAGCAAGTCTGCTAAATGGAGTTACAGGATCTAAAGGCTATTGTCACAAAAATATGTGATAAGCAAGACAAGATTTCACATCTTTATCAACAAACAACAACGTTTCTGTAGCAGACTTGCCAACATGGTTGATTTATGCAATTAATGTTTGTGGTGAATTTCAAAGTGACAGCATAAGTGATGGGAACAGTGGGAGACAGCAGGCAGTTTCGGATAACACGGAGATTCCGATAACATGGAGATTCGGATAAACCGGGTTACATTGTATTCGTTGTTGTATTTACTAGAATATTATGTATTTTTTGTTTGTCGATATCAGTCCTAGCTGGAAAAAGACATTGTCCCAGTCCACCTACTGGCTAAAAATAAATGAAATGAAATACAGTGTGTGAAGAAATCAGCGATGTTACGCAGTATTACCACATATTGATGCAGCTGAAAAAGGCATAAATGCAAGTGTGCTTGAAAGTGAAACATTTGTAAGGTGATTCATAATTCCCCCAAGTCACTGGGAATGGTTTAGGTATACTACTGCAATATACCAAAAAAAGAAAGGCCATATTCAGTACAGGCCATCTGGCTGTCACTGAATCAGCTAGAATGACAACTCCGCAGTCCCTTAGCTGCCTGATGGCCTTCTCCTGTGCAAAGCCTCATATTGTCAACCCCAGGTTCATAGATATGTTAGTATGTGCTTTTGTAACAGGCAAAAAAAAAAACAACACAAACCTGGATGAATGAGCACTAGAAACTCTTCTGGCTGCGGGCTGCACCCATAGTTGAAATCACTGTTTTCCACAAACCTTGCCCACATCTTCCACATTTATAAATTACCTAAATGCTGAGGAAAATGAGCGAATCCTAACTGATTTAGTTCCAAGGTATTTTCAGTATCGCTGGGCGTACTGAACGGCCTGAAGCTGCATTTGGAACTAAAGTGAAGCTGCATTTGGAACTATAGTTCCCGTTAACCTTCGAATGCCTCTGTATCTCCTTGCGATTAAACTAGTGTTGTGTGTGTGTGTGTGTGTGTGTGTGTGTGTGGTGGTGGTGGTGGGGGGGGGTCCTAAAATCAATACTTCTCATTACTTCACTTATTACATGCCCAGTCCAATGCTAACCCAAAATATCTGTTTTTGGGCGTCCACCAGGCTGTGTACATCTGAGGTGCACTTGTGACTTGTTGCAAGCAGTATTTCTTTTAACAGCTTCAGTGAAAATCTGTGTTTTGAATCTTTGATTTGTTCTACTTGCGGAACTTCAGGATTACTCCTGTGTACATCACAGCTCTCGTTCATTTCTTCAAAGCAGCCCTGCAAAAACAGATACCGAGCTGCAGGGTATTTCTAATCTCACCTCACAGAGCGCCTTTCCTCGCACGTCTCAGACAGTTTGCTAAAACCAAAGCATTCTATTTTCTATGCCAGTTGAAAGAATCACTTTGTTAGAATTGCAGCGAGGGAGAGAAAGAGAGACAGAGTGCTTGCTGCAACATGGAAGAGAGAGCGACAGTGCTTATCTGAAGCTCGAGTTCTCCCCCCGCTATTTTCCTCGGTCTCCTTGAGCGTGACAAACTGCTATGGTAGTAAAAAATTATTGTAAATGTACTAAAGCAGTCCTGGGATGAGTAGGGAGGCTATTTTTAAGTAAAATCAAACACTTTTGTTTATGGAGTTTCAGAAGCAGCAGCTTCTATTTCACCGAAAGCGCCAAGAATAAGCCAGTTTGAAACCTGCAGCATACACAACACGTTTTAACAGCGCTTTGGATAAATAAATATGTTTTACTCTGTTCTCCTGTTTAATAGTACTTTCATTCATGACATGATAAAAATGAGGTTTTTTTGTTTAACAAAAAAATGGGAACAAAACGGGGAGGCATTTATCAGAAAGAATAACTGCAGTTACAGAGCAAGTCTGCTAAATGGAGCTACAGGATCTAAAGGCTATTGTCACAAAAAGATGTGATAAGCAAGACAAGATTTCACATCTTTATCAACAAACAACAACGTTTCTGTAGCAGACTTGCCAACATGGTTGATTCATGCAATTAATGTTTGTGGTGAATTTCAAAGTGACAGCATAAGTGATGGGAACAGTGGGAGACAGCAGGCAGGTTTGGATAACATGGAGATTCCGATAACACGGAGATTCGGATAAACCGGGTTACATTGTATTCGTTGTTGTATTTACTGGAATATTATGTATTTTATGTTTATCGATATCAGTCCTAGCTGGAAAAAGACATTGTCCCAGTCCACCTACTGGCTAAAAATAAATGAAATGAAATACAGTGTGTGAAGAAATCAGCGATGTTACGCAGTATTACCACATATTGATGCAGCTGAAAAAGGCATAAATGCAAGTGTGCTTGAAAGTGAAACATTTGTAAGGTGATTCATAATTCCCCCAAGTCACTGGGAATGGTTTAGGTATACTACTGCAATATACCAAAAAAGAAAGGCCATATTCAGTACAGGCCATCTGGCTGTCACTGAATCAGCTAGAATGACAACTCCGCAGTCCCTTAGCTGCCTGATGGCCTTCTCCTGTGCAAAGCCTCATACTGTCAACCCCGGGTTCATAGATATGTTAGTATGTGCTTTTGTAACAGGCAAAAAACAACAAACAACACAAACCTGGATGAATGAGCACTAGAAACTCTTCTGGCTGCGGGCTGCGCCCATAGTTGAAATCATTGTTTTTCACAAACCTTGCCCACATCTTCCACATTTATAAATTACCCAAATGCTGAGGGAAATGAGTGAATCCTAACTGATTTAGTTCCAAGGTATTTTCAGTATCGCTGGGCGTACTGAACGGCCTGAAGCTGCATTTGGAACTAAAGTTCCCGTCAACCTTCGAATGCCTCTGTATCATCTTGCGATTAAACTGGTGTGTGTGTGTGTGTGTGTGTGTGTGTGTGTGTGTGTGTGTGTGTGTGGTGGGGGGGTCCTAAAATCAACACTTCTCATTACTTCACTTATTACATGCCCAGTCCAATGCTAACCCATAATCTCTGTTTTTGGGAGTCCACCAGGCTGTGTACATCTGAGGTGCACTTGTGACTTGTTGCAAGCAGTATTTCTTTTAACAGCTTCAGTGAAAATCTGCGTTTTGAATCTCTGATTTGTTCTACTTGCGGAACTTCAGGATTACTCCTGTGTACATCACAGCTCTTGGTCATTTCTTCACAGCAGCCCTGCAAAAACAGATACCGAGCTGCAGGGTATGTCTTATCTCACCTTGCTGAGCGCCTTTCCTCGCACGTCTCAGACAGTTTGCTGAAACCTCCCAGTTAGGGATTTCGTTTGAGCTGGCCCCCTGACTAAGGTGCTGCTGTGCATTGCAGAACCTCCTGTTAATGCTTAGGAAGTGGATCTTGTGGTTTGGGGCTGAACTCTTGGGAGTTACAGACACTGAAGTGTTTTCGAAGTCTGTACTCGAGGCAACCTCTTAACTTTACCGTTTGCCTCTGCTAGACACTTATCACCACTAATCTGCCTTGACACTAGCATCTGTATCTGCGAACTGTCCTGTGCACCTCATGCACTCACCGGGTAAGCAAATAACTTTTGACACTGCAATGGGTGTACCATGTATTAAACTGTAACTGTGTGGGTCACTTTGGGGGTGTAGTTGCACTCAGATTGCGGTAAATAATTGCCAGACTTTTACGTCAATGCATTGTATCACTGTTTAATGTGTTTTGCAAAACGTAGAACAGTGTTTTCTATTAAAAATGAAGTGCATGAAACACAAGGAAACAGACAAATTGCCACAGAGCAGAGCAATAGTCATGCAATTGGGTATAATATAAAGGTCTAACAATTTAGATTACAACTGAAGTGCCTGACATCAGTTGTCTGTCTGAGGCAGTATGTATGTGTGTGTGTGTGTGGGGGGGGAGAGCGCGCATGACCACGCGATCTTATCACTGCTCACTGAAGCGTAGCTCTCCCTTTCAAATGTATGCCACTGTATTTTCAACTGCTGTCACAGACAGCTCCAGCAGTGATTGGAGAACTGGGGCCCTGCCTGCAAACACACTGACTGAATTGGAAGAGGGCTGACACACCTCCGAAAACTCCAATGATGGCACTATGTTTCTTGCACATGTGTGCAAGCAACATAATTAATAAATATTGGCAATAATAAGACTGATACAGTGGATATCACATTGGTTAAAAAAATCTCACTCAAAGAATGAAAGTTAAAGTGCACCTTTCAAAAGATGGGAAGATTACTAGTGAGGGTCCAAGGGCTCAGTTTTGAGTCCTGTTCTTTTTGGTCAGTTTATTAGTGATTTAGGTAGTGATGTAATACATGTGTGGATGACACTTACATGGGAGGCAGAGTTACAGTAATACTGCACAGGGAGTGAGAAATTTACAAAAGGATCTTACTAAATTAGGGAACTGGACAGAAGTTTTTTTCAGTCTTTGGTAACTGGGTAAGGCCCACTAGGCACAAGTGCCTGTTTTCAGGGGTGACCTGGGAGCACTGGGGAGGTTTAGTGACTTGCTTTGTGTCACACAGTATGCAAGTGTAGGTTAAAGGAATCAGACCCCAGTCTGCTGAATGTACCAAACCCTTTCATAGCTCATTACGCTAACCTCTAGGCTATATTGTCAGCCCCATGAATAAGGTTGGAATATGTTATTTAATATAAACAAATGCACATTGATGCATTTAGGGAAACGTAATTTGCAGTGTGTGCGGCATTATCAGTGCTAAATAAAAAAAAAATAGCATGTGAGAAAGACTTGGGGTTACACATAACAAATGATCTGCATAGCAAGAAATATGTAAACAGCATTTATCAAAAAACAATTTAATAAATACAGTTAAAGGGCATTTTACTCATAGGTCAGAATACATAATTCTTCCACTATACTGCATACATGTTAGACCCATCATAGACTATAAGTTTGGGGTGGATTGTCATTAGAAAACATTAAACATGAAAAAACACAACATAAAGAAACAAAATGATAAAGGAAATTAAAAATTTGTCACACAAAAACAGTCTTAAACACTTGGGATTACACAATTTATAACAGGTGATTCAGAGGGGACTCACTATTATTTGCCATTGAATTTGCCATTTGAATTTAATATTCACAATTATAAATAATTATTTTAATGTCTTAACTGCAGGTGATGGCACAGTCTACACACATTAATTATGCACTATAAACAAACTGAACCATTAAACTTCAAAGCTAATGCTAGGAAACTATTGGATTCACAAACGGTGGTCAATATTGGGAACCCATTACCATCTGAGATAGTAAACAGTAATACAACTGAAGCATTCAACAGTAAATTAAATGTGTGGCTAATGAAAGAACGCAGTAAAGTTTATTTGCACTAACTGTGAGACAGGGTTTTAGTGGACACATTTCTTTTATCCTGCCTCTGATTGCTGAGTGTTATTATGAGTATTAAAGGAGAGTGAGTGGAGCAAAAGAAATGAACAAAGACATGCAGCTAAGCATGGATTGTGATTGTGGTTTCTGTCCCTTTAGTAACAGGTTTGTAACGAGTGCATGATGACACGCAAACTACAATTAGTGCTTGTTATCTGCCAATATTCATAAGTTTACAACACTCACAAACATATTTGTGAATGCTATCACCATTGCTGACTTGTCATCTGCCATCACATGACAGTTGCAGTCACACAACGACAACATGGTTCACAGTGAATACTTTCAACAATGGGATCCTTTGCATGTTATGATGTAATAGCGGATGCAAGGATAATGGCCATGCTATAACAGCATACCCATGTGTACTGTGATGCAGTGAAGAGTTTGACTTGGTAATAAGGGGGCACTCGACCTCCCTCAAGGTGCCAGTATGCATTGATATTTGAAGATGGTGGGATGGATGGCACAGAGGTGTGGCAGGATGTCTGATGAAGTGCAGATAAGGGATAAGTAGTTCACTTCTGATGAGATGAGGTCCTTGTCAGAGAGGTCTTAAAAAAAGAGGGACCCCTGTTGGAGACACAGTCAAGGAGGCTTTCAGCACTGAGAGGGGCTGAATATGGGAGACAGTAGCCCAGAGAGTCTCCCAGGTCAAGGAGATATGCTAGGCTCTAGCCCCATGCCATCACTGAAGTTTTGAAAATATCAATTAAGCCTTAACTCGCCATCTGTCAATGTAGAGACCTGAGATGTACTTATTGATATGGGCCTTAAAGACTTGCAAAATATTATGACATTTGTGTGAATCATTTCAAAATAATAGTGACTCACAATCAGGCATTTTAGTTCTGGGGGAAAATTTCATAGAAATGTTTATATTTCTAAAAACTCAGCCATTTTGAAACTAGAAATGTAAAAATGATCAGACATAATTTGGTAAGGGTTATAGTGCTGACTAAATATGAAGAGGTTTGGTTTAGAAATGTTTATGTTATGGAGGTTCAAAAAACATTTCGCTATGCAAGTATTTGTGAAATATTGTGAAAACTTCCTAAAAAGGTTGATGTTCCTAACTTCTCTGCTTTTGGAGAGTTTATCGAAGATGGCCAGCATGATATACTGTAGGTGAAGCTGGTGTTGTGTGAGTGGTCTGGTTTTGAAAGGACAAAAAAAAGTACTATGTTGAATCTGAGTACAGCTTGTTATTTATTAAGCAATATTGCTATTGAGATAACATAATGTATAACTTACACAAGCTTGAAAATGTTGCAATCTGGGGCCCGATATTCAAAGGTTTGCAGGGGAGCTAATGGGCCTCTGCCCACACAAACCTGGGGGTTGCAGCAGATCCCCATATTTAAAAGTGGCTGTTGTGGGAGCAAAGAGAGTTAGCGCCCATGCAAAACATAATGTATGCAGGCGGGCAAGGGGAGGGCGTGGCCATGAATATTGCCGCTATCCCGTATTAAGCAGCTTTGCACTGCACAAAAAGTTTTAGCATGGCCCTTTCATGTAGTGCAAATACCACTTAACAAAACCACAACTTAATCTGAGCAACCCTATAGGCTGCCAGAGGTATTGGAGCCACCTAGCCAGTTGACTGCTGGAGGAGCACACCTGCCCTCTGTGGTCCCTGGCACTGCATCTCTGATCAGCATCCCTTACTGTGCAAATACACTCCCTGGTGGCATTGGGTCCCTCCAATCACCAGCCAGTATCATATTGCAATAACCCCCCTGGTGCTAGTGGTCTCCCCTCCTTCCAATTGCAAGCCAATACCATATTATAATTACTCTCTGCTGTTAGTGAGAACCCCCCCGATTGTCAGCCCATACTGTACTGTAATAACTCCCTAGAGCTAGTGGTCAAGGACAACACAGAGCCGCACAGGGTGGAATAGGGGTCCTTAGTGACACATGTGTGACACTCAGAAAGACCAGTCATGGCACTCTTCTCAGCACAGAAACCAAACAGAACAGCCAAAATGCATTTTCATCTCCTGACCTGGTGGGGTCTTATGTTTGAGTGCTGGTGGATTACAAATAAACAGGAACTGTTATTGCACCAAGTTTTTGGCTGTTCATTTGATTTCTGTACTAAGGTTCATACTACTACTAAAGTTAGGTCAAGAGCGAGAAGGCATGAGCCCATATTGCTCTTATTCTAAGCCAATGAATAGTAGCAAAGGTCATATCCCATATCTAGCAATCTATCCAATCGAGACTTAAAGATGCTTTCGGTTTCACTTATAATGACATGGAGTGGTAATCTGTTCCATGGGCCAACAACTCTGAGAGTAAAAAAGTATTTCCAGCTAATGTGAATAAAACATTTCCTTGCTAACTGTAAGGGATGTCCCCCTAATGTCGTATGAGTAGTTTTTGAAGTCTAGATCCAACTCACACATGAGGTAGGGATCCTGAAAAATGTCATACAAACACATTAGGTTGCCTCTGAGATGACAGGTGGAAAGAGGCATAAGTTTAAAGGAATCTAGTCTGCTTTCATATGGCTGTTATGCCATGCACATGTTTTTTTATGTGTGAAGTTGGCTGAAATTATAATACCTAGATCTCTTTCGTCAAATGTTTTGAGAAGCATGGTGTCAGCTAAGGAATATGGATAATATATGTTTCTTGCACCTAGATGCATTACTTTGCATTTGGAGATATTCAGTATCATACCTCATTTATTTACCCATGTGGAAATGTGGTCTAAATCATTCTGGATTGTGATTGCTTGTGAAAAACAGTAGCACATGGACCCCCGATTTTAATGTCATCAGTGTATTTGGTTGTAATAGATGAGCAATTTTTTGTTAAATCTGCTATGAACACCTGAAAAAGGCAGGGTCACAAAACAGATCCCTGGGGTACACCACTAGACATGTGACCTTTTACTGATTTAGACCCAAAAATAGTGACATGTTGGGTCCAATATTGTAACCAGTTGTTTATCCAATTAACAAGAAAGCTATTAATATTCATTTTGCAAAGTTTACTAGTCAAGGCCCAGTGTGGCATGATGTTGAATACCTTGCTGAAATCAATAAATATGACATCACATGGTAAACTCTTATCAAGAAGTAAACTAATTCATTGTGTTCATAAAAAACACATTAGGTTAGTGATACAACTTCTGTCACTTTTGAAACTGAGTTGCTCAAGATCATTAAGATTGACAGTGGGTGAGATCATGTCTTTAATAAGACTCTCTAAGAGTTTGCATACTGAAGATGTCAGGCTTATGAGCCAGGAATTTTCTCAAATATTTTTTGGACCTTTTTTGTGAATGGGACTGATGTGAGTGCCATGACTGGTCTTTCTGAGCTAGTGGTCCTCCCTCCATCAAATCACCAGCCTGTACCATATTTAAATAAATCCCTGGTGGTAGTGGCCCCCCCAATTGCCAGCCCAAACCATATTTGCATAACTTTGTGATGCTAGTGGCCCCCCCAATAGCCAACCCATACTGTATTTGAAGAACTCCCTGGTGGTAGTGGTCCCCACCTCCGATTGCTAGCCCATGTTAGCTGTCCTCCACCTCCCTCCAATCTCCACCCTTTAATATGACAGAACACCCTCCCTTGTGTCCAGTGGTCCTACCCCCCTACCATTGCACTGAAAAGCCCCCATCACCTTACCATTTCCCTCTGTGCCACAGGTGCATACGGTGTCTTGTGCAATTCTCTTCGCATGTTCTTGTCCAGCCACCATATGTTCAGGCAGGAAGTGCACCTCTTCTTTACAGAACAGGGTGACATCACCGTATCCTATAACTAAGCTGAGCAATCCCTGCCTGGACATATGGTGGCTGGCCAAGGAGGTGTAAGGAGGGCTGTGCCAGTTGCCGTATGCATGCACAGCACTGGAAGGAATGGTGAGGTGACTAGAGGTTGTTCTGTGCTGTGGTGGGGCTGGGGCCACTGGACACCAGGGAAGATGTTCCATCTACTACAGGCTGCCAATCAGAGGGAGGGAAGGATAAAAAGCATGGGCTGGCAATTGGAGGCAGGGACCACTACCACCAAGGAGTTCTTCAAATATGAAATTGGCTGGCGATCAGAGGTGGTGAGCACTAGCTTCAGGGAGTTATGCAAATACAGTACAGGCTGGCAATGGGGGGGCCACTACCACCAGTAAGCTATGCAAAGATGGTACAGGCTGATGATCAGCGGGAGGGGGAACCTCTAGCACCAGGGAGTTATTAAAATATGGTATGGGCTGGCAATTAGAGGGAGGGTGGACCACTATCACCAGGGAGTTATCACAATACAGAATGACTGGCAATAGGGAGGGAGCCACTAGCACCAGTGAGTTATTATAATACAGCATGGACTGGTGATCAGAGGGGGGCACTACCACCAGGGAGTTCTTCAAATACAGTGCAGGCTAGTGATTGCAGGGGAGGACCACTATCACCAGTGAGTTTTGCAAATACAGTATGGACTGGTAATCAGAGGAGGAAGACCACTAACACTAGGTAGTTATTAAAATATGATATGGGCTGGCAATTGGAGGGGAGGACCAGTAGAAGCAGACAATTATTACAGTATAGTATGGGCTGGTGATCGGAGGGAGGGAGACCACTAGCATAAGGGAGTTATTGGAATATGGTATGGGCTGGTGATTGGGGGGGACAACTAGCAATAGGGATTTCTTACAATACAGCATGGACTGGTGATTGGGGGTGGATCACTAGCACCAGGGATATCTACATTACTGTGGGATCAGGTAATGGGGTGAGGGTGTTGTGATAATCTGTCTCACTACCCATGCAAATTAGCCCATTATGGGCATGCAAAAGGCCCTTTAATGCCTTGCATGCCCAGTGGACTCATTTGTATTGGTCTCTTCGAATACTGCAAAGAGCGCACCTGCGCTATCCATTCTGGTTGTGTACTGTGGGAGCTCTTTCACCTGTCAGGGCAACACTAATTGGCTTAGCACTGCACTGACATGGTTCTATGTTCAATTGAATACTGCCAGTGCATTATTCAACTGAATACAGCATCTTGGGGCACCCGGACAATCACAAAGCACAGTACAAATTTTTGTGTTCCACTTTGTGAAAATTTGAGTAATGGGCCCTTGGTGTCAGAAGAGCAAAATTTATGACTGATCTGCTTCTGCCTGAATACCAACTGAAGACAAAGATCAGAGTTTGCTGCTCTGCAGCAGATCCAAACATTGCTAAAAATATCAATGTGTCCACTGATTCTGCTGTTGCAGTCACCAGCCTAGCAGCTGCATCAGTTCTCTAATCATCCTGTTGGTGCTTCTGGAAGAGCTTTGATTGCCTCTGGGACTAAAACTTTAACTGCTGCTCCTGATACTGTTACCTCCATGTAAGATCTGGTCTGACTCCTACTAGCACTACTAGCACCACTTGAATGTAACCCATGGTAGCAACAGTTGATAGTAGTGCGTCAGGCACTCCAGCGAACTAAACATTCCTAACCAAAATAAAGAATCAGCTGATTCTGCAACCAGCACCACAGTGTTAACACAATCCATATTGAGCAGTTCAGGGACCCAATGAAATTAATAGGAGTTCTAAATAAAGAGTCTAAAGCAACAGGGGGCAAGGTGAAAGGCGATGTTACAGAGCTGCAGAAAAAATCCACAGAAGTTCTGCACCTCCAGCACACAGGCATGGTTTCAGTTGAGATATCGATCTTTATTGCTGCTTCATGTGCCAGTCCTGCAAGTGCTTCAGCAGTCTTTGAAGCAATGGGGGTGAGTGGCACAGGAAATAATGTTAGTGCCTGTAATACTGCTAGTGGCTGCCTTTACTGTCCCTGCTGCGCTTTCTGTCCATGTCAAGCATACATCGGGTTACAATCTGAAGAGCACTCAAGCTAGTGATTGTAACAACACTGCAATATTAAGGCTGTTGGGGCAGGTGTGGATGAAATACAGAGACAAAACAGTCTGCTCGGAGTTAACTATTAACCTTACTGCCTTGTTGATGTGTTTTGATAAAGGGACTGGCTCAGATATGACTATTAACAATGTCTCAGATACTGCTGATATGGTCCTCAGTATCCCTGTAGACTGAGACTTGATGAGCAGTGAAAGCAGCTCCTCTGTTGGCTCCCCCAGATCTTCCGAGTTTAAGTCATGCGTCAAGTGGTATATATTTAGAAAGCTAGAAATAACTACTGCTGTTTTTCCCCTCCCTACAACACCTGTCCTGGATATTCAGAACTATGGTCTCAATGCTAAACAAGCAAGCTCTATCGCTTTGCCATCACAATTGCAACCATAATCACAACCAGACTTAATAGAGAATAAATGTATTGTCTCAACCCACTTCAAGTATCAGACCCTCCCAATAAAATTCCAACCAGCAAGCTGAATACAGCAGATGGGAGGGCAAGGTGCAGTATATCACTTGTCTCAGAAAATCCTTTGGGAGGAAGTATGGGGATAATTAACTCATTACAGACAATGGAAAGTAGGGAAATTCTGGGAGGGAGCAGCTTTGTGATGAACAATAAGCACAGTCTTATTACTCCCCCAAATACAACAAGCATTTGTCAATGCTGAATGCTGTCTTGCTGGCATTGGTATTGGTAGTGCAGGAGTTAGAGAGATGCATAATAGGAATGACATTGAAGTATGGAACTTACGCCAACATCACTCCCACCCAGCATGACCTGCCATTTTACCTCACCCTACCCTGCAGACACTGACAAGTGTTGTGGTGTGCCTTGGGGTCTTTGGGCCCTATGCTCACCCCATTTCATAAGGAAATACACTGAAATGGATGCTGCATAGGAGAATAGGGTGAAATTTGGAGCCGAAGTGCCCAAGGCACACCTTGATGCCTGTCACTGACTGCAAGGTGGGAGTGGGGGTGGAATGGCATAAGCATTACGGTTGACAGTCCCAAGTCACAGCCCTGACACCTGTCAGTCTCTATAGGGTGGGGCATTATGGTTGGATACCCTAATGCCCCGGGCATTTTTTGGTATTTGCACTCCAAAGTTTTAACTTGGGCTTTTCGTGACTTTCCCCCATGAACAATGGCACTATCAGTTCATTAACCTCAATCACGAGCATGCATACAAACAGCATAATGCATGCCCATAACACAATTATTTTGGATGTTTTTTTAACCAGATTTTCAACATAGGCATTTTGGGACCACTGCTCATGAACAATGTCACTGTGATTTTGTTCTTGTGTCCCGAACATTGATTTCCCACAGTGATCATGCCATTGTGGGCCACATGTGCAAAAATACATTTCAAGCAGTATGTGAAAAATGAAAGCTGTACTCTTCATACGGAGGTGTAAAAAATGGCAATGTTGGAAATCTGGTATGAAAATATGAAGAATTGTTGAAGTCATGAGCATTCGTAGAAGCTGCACAGCATACGCCCGTAACATAATTATTTTGGGGATATTTTTAATCAGATTTTCAACATAGGCATTTTTGGGCCTCCACTAATGAACAGTGTCACTGTGATTTTGTTACTCTGTCCCAAACATTGATTTCCCACAGTGACCGCACCATTTTGCGCCACGTGTGTGAAAACACATTTTGGGTAGGATGTGAAAAATGACAGCTGTACTGTTCATAAGAAGATGTGAAAAAATGGCAATGTTGAAAATCTGGAGTGAAAATATAAAAAATTGCCAAAGTTCCTAGCGTGCATGGAAACTGCACAATGCATGCTTGTAACACTGTCGTTTTCTGGAATTGTTTCACCAGATTTGCAACATAGGCTTTTTGGGATCCCACCTCATGAACAGTGGCACTGTCATTTTGTTAATTGGTCCTGAAAGGCGATTTCGCGTACTGACTATGAAATGACTTTTCGGGTCTGAATAACAAAATTACATCGACTGTGTTCATGAGAAGGGGTCCCAAGAATCCCATGTTGAAAATCTGGGACAAAAGCTCCAAACAAATGGCTGAAATATCCACCTAAATTAACCCCCCCCATTGATTGTCATTAAAGGACTTACCATCATTTCTTCAGTTTGCGGTTGGCGTTTGTAGAGTGTAGATGTGTTCCTGGTCCACTGAAGATCACTGCTCCTGACTTCCGCAGGTAAGTATGGGTGAGGGGGGGTGCAGGGAGGTGGGGTGTGCAGAGGGAGGGTGCGGGTTGGGGGAGGGAGTCGACGGCAACAACAAGAGACCGTTTTCTTGTTTTTCAGGTTCAATTTAAAAAAAAAGACGTTGAGGGTCCATTTTTTTTCCACAGGGAAACCTGGATGTTGGCACACTAGGGTGGGCTCCCAGTGTGCCACACTGCTGGGGGGATCAATGCCAACCCAAGGATTGGGCACCCCGAGGTCAGAAGATATGTGTGGGGGGGCTCATCCGACACCGGGAGTGAGCATCCCGGTCTCAGAAATACAACAGCAGGTTTTGACACATTGTAGGCTCCCAGTGTGACACATAGAAGGATGTTTGGGGGGGGTCATTAAGCACCCTGATGTTGCTAGGTGGGGGGGGTCCACCAGTGGGATCAGGATCGCGCTTACAGTACAAGTGTCTTCGGGCACTTGATACTACCAGCCTGTACAGAGCTTAGGCTGTGGCCTGCTCTACATGACTGGGAGAACCTTTACAGCCCAGACATAGCCAGATATGGAGGAGGCAGGCAAGGAAAGTGCCTCCTCCCACAGTTCGGGCAGGGACTAGTGGGGTGCCAAGGCAGAGAGGTTACAAAGTTTGTTCTCCTGCCACCACCACCATGGTGATTCAAATGTTTCACCAAGAAAGGCACATGGGGAGGCATGTAATCAGTGCCACTGCATGAAGAGCTTGTCTCTGATTGCAGCGGCAAGTTTGTTTCAAGTTGGTGGCACTGTATAAAACTTGTGTCATGGCTAGCATGCTCACTACAGTAATTGGGGAATGAGGGACACACCTTCTAAATGGTTCCCTGCATTCACCTAAAAATTAAGCACCTCTTCATTTCTCCTACCACCATCTCCTACTGCCACAAAATGTTGCTTTCACACGTGCAAGCCAACATAAAAACAGTGTATCCTGGTATCTAACAAAGCCATAAAACAAGTGGTTTAGCAGTACAGTGTTAAATATACAGTGGCAATACCAAAAACATTTTCTCAAATATTTAAGGTAGCATAAAAAGCTATGCCTTCAGAATTCCTCTTGTGGAATTTAACATTCAGAAAGCACGTATCATTGCTTCTGCAGTTACGCTGACCTGAGTTGTTTCCAGTCCTGTCGTTCCTCCCTTGGTGAATATTTTGTTCCCCTTGTTTTCATAGTTTAGCCAGATAGAATCAGTTGAACAGCTGGTCCCCCTGATATCCTCCTTGTACTTTACAGTTACACACTCACTTAAAAAGAATTACCTATTAATTTTCCTATCAGACCTTTCCTGTTGGGATAACCAGAGTGCCTCCTTCTTGGTGTTACAGATATCTTCTTCATCACAGCTTTTGGAATACCTTTATGCCCTAGACTTGCAAGTACTGTACACCAGACTGTTTGGATAATACATTTATTGGAAATGATTTTTATATAACCTGCACTGAAGTTGGAATTGATGCCTAGTACTTCATTGCTCCTGGTGGGGTCTACTATTCTTGTGCTACCCAGCTCAGCTGTTTGTTTCTTTTTGAAACCATACATCTAACTCCTGAAACTGCTGACCCCTTCTACAAGCTGTCTCCCTAACTCATATCCCTTAATTTGTCCTCCTACCTCCAGACTTTATGTCCTTTGACAAGACCAGTACAATCTCACATTTTGCACAAGGGCAACATATGCTGACAATGCAGGCATTCCTTGTCCCAGAATGTCCTCTAGCTTGCCAGAAAAGAAGACCCTTTCTCGTTCAACAGGATCTTAGAAAATGTTAGCTTATCAAATTGATGCGTCTGTCACTCTTCAAAGGCTCCCAAACCATGAGGGATTTGATGAAGATCTCTGTGAACATCATTTATCTTAGTAACATTTCTCATTTAATAAGTGACATCCTCATGTTCTCAGGACTTGTACTCCCTATCATATTGTGTACAACAGTCAGCTATTCCCTCTACATGCAGTGTTAAGTTCCAACTCATACTCAATTGACCTGCACTTTAGGCAGGCAAAACCTTACCTGCATTAGTATAAAGCACCTACAATGACCCTTCAACTGTCCTGCTACTTTTACAGTGGAGTCACCTATGAATCCAACATTATTACTACTCACAGTAGGCTTTTCCTTTTTCCTGCATGGCAGTCAGATGTACAGTAGGGCTGTGTGAGTCAGCAAATTTGGCCTGACAGACCAGTTTCAAGCTGAACCGGGCAAAACTTCAATTGGCCTGATCTGGACCAAAATTAAATGAAGGGTTTGAGGGTCAAAATACATTTTATTTTAAATGGCTTATCATGTACTGATAAAATGCATGAAAAGCTATGAACAATAACTTTAAGCAGAACCTACATAATGAGCATGGCAGGGTACCTTACCAAGCAGCTCAGAGTCAAACAAACACCTTCCTTGTTTACTGTTCTAATCCCAACCCACCTAATCCTGCTCCACTAAGCAGTACTGTCATGGTGGCACTGATGGTGAGGTCAGCATTCAGAAAAATGAGAGAGCTATGCTACTGCTTCATTGGTGAGCTTGAGAAAACCAGAGGAAAATACATATCATAGCAGGCTTGGCAACAGTGTACACTGGAGCAGAGAAGCATACCCAGGAGCACCATACACCTTCCTCCTCCACTGGTCCAGCCCACCCATCCATGCTCCCCTATGTAGTACTGCCCATGGTGGCACTGATGTTGAGGGAATGATGATGATGATGATGATGATGATGATGGCAAGAGAGCTTGGGAAAAGGAAAATAAATGGCAGTCAGAAAAATGAGAGAACAAAAAGCAACCCCACTGGCCAGGTGTGCACAGGAGAATAATCGGAACAAAAAAGCCAAAAGTCCAGCACCACCCACTGAAACAGATTACGAGCAAACACCAAAGAGACGATTTCAGTGCTCTTTACTTTTTGCATGCATTTTGAATCCCTGTCCTGGGGGTGCCTATACATCATTCTCTATCTATTCACCTTTTTGTTTCCTTTGATATATGTTGTTTCTAACATCCGGTTGATGTTTTCTTTGTCTTTATAGAGTTACATGGGTTGAGTGGAGTGGTGGGGCGGTAATAGAGGGTTGAGAGAGAAGAGGTAGAGAGACCAGTAAAGGGAGAAGAGTGAGACCAAGACAATGGGAGATAGTATTAAGCATTGTAATGTAACTGGAAAGATTGATAAAGTACAGTGGCAAGAAACAAACTAGGTAAAAATAGTGTGTGACCTAGTGGTTAGAGCGGTAGATTTTGGCAGAACTCTAACTCGAGAGACATAGGTTCAAGGCCACTGCCGGGAGTGAGGAGAGGGAGGAAGGAGAGTAATAGGGTGAATGGGGACTAAGGCAAAAGGGGGGAATTTGACACTGTTTAGATTGTGTATAATTGGAGTAGGCAGAGTATAATGTTACATCCCATAGAGGTGGCAAATAGTGACCTCTAGTGGCCAAGGCATATAACTAGCTAATGGAAACTTAGCAAGATAAGGTGGTATCACGTGATGGGGGCCGGCAATAAAAGGCAATATCATGTGATGGAGGTCAGCAATAAAACAAGAGACCACCCCGGATGGGTGGATGGGTAGGGAATCTGCTGCTATCACGGCGGTGGGCCAGAACAACTACATCGACATAAAATAAATCTTAAACCAAATATTGATGTTCTAATGCTGGCTGTACCTGCACACTCTAGCAGGCTTTGCAGAAGCGATTCCATCTGGTAGATGGGGGGGTGAGAGCCTCCGATTCGACCATCTCAAGAAGTGGATTTCCTAAGGAGAAGAAAGTGTTGGAGAAGTAAGCCACAAACTGGATTTTGGGTCAAGTGCAAGCAAGGGCTCAGGGGTCAAGGTGGGAAAATGGTTAAAGGAGAAGAGGAGGGGAGAATGGCAGCTGTGAGGCAGGATAACTGAAAATGGCAAAGAAAGCATTCCGGAGAACAGACATTAACTAAACTCAATGCAACAGGACAGACTAATCTAGCTTATAAGCATTTTATAAATCCCCTGAAAGTCCTCAAATGCATCTTAAAGTAACCAGAGCAACCCAGTAAACTGCAAGCAACACAGATTCAATTGTAAGTGCAAAACCAAAATAAATCTTAAACCAAATCTTGATGTTCTGCTGCTGGCCATACCCACACTCACTAGCAGGCTTTGGGAGAGCATTTCCATCCAGTAGGTGGGGGGGTGGAGAGAACCTCCAATGTGGCCCTCTCAAGGAGCATACTGCCTGCACTCTCTAGCAGGCTTTCAGGGAGCAATTCCATCTGGTAGGTGAGAGAGGATGAGAGCTTCCAATTCAGCCTCCTCATGGTCTGGTTGTGTGGTTTCCCTAGAAACATTCACGAGGCTGTTGAAAAACGTCAGACTCTGCAAGTGTGCTGGTTTGACATTGCCAAAACTGGCTCGTGATTTCACTTTCAGTTAGTGGAGAGTGAATGCATCTACAGAAATGCAGTAGTAACTGGGTGGGATGTCACAATTAGTTATTACAGCATTTCACATCAACTGAAAAGTGGTTGATACAATGGATCACTAGTTATTGTATGTAGTTCCATGTTAGTGAAATCTCTTTTACTTAGATTAAGAACAACTACTTCCTATTTGGATACTGGAAATGTTCCTATTCATATCCCTTCTCCACCCCTGCACTAGGGACATTTCCTGTTCCTCTTTTCCACATTTGATCCTTTGGGGCCATTTGATGTATAGCATGCTCTTACATTATATTTTCTCGCAGTACCCTGTCTGTGTCCTCAGTACTAGTTCCTTCCTGAGGATCTACTTCTTTATTGTTCATAGTTTATTCTAAAAAATGTTCCTTGTTCACTTTTCTGGAGTCATATGAACCTAACTGATAAACTCTACCTCCTTTCCCTGTACTGTTGATTTCATTAGTAACCCCTATTTTTCCTATAACCACCAATGCCATGTTGGTATTTATGAATCTTGTATTATTTTATCACATAAATAGAGAATAGTTTGTGAAATTCCACACTTTATGAGACTGTCGTTTGATGAAGTTCTTTGCTCCATGATTTGAGTGCACTTTCTGGTTCCAGTAATTGCTTTTTTTTTTTTCCAGTGAGAAAGGAAACATTTCCACAGTTGTTCTTTTTTCAACATGGGCAACACAATACCATGACTGGGATAGAACTATGTCAGGGTGTTTTCATTTGAAGAAAGAAAGGATGCTGGCAGATGAAGGCGGCTTTGAGAACAAAAGACAGCATAGAAGCCACATAGGATAGTTCCCTAAAGGGGGAGAGTGGTGTAGGATCAACATGTGTACAGTTAGCAATGGTAGGGCCAATAGGGTGGTGTGGTGTACAAGCCACCAAATTAGACAGATAATACAGATAGAGTGCTCTGAGATGAAATGGGAGCAGTCACAATTGAGATGTTTGTATTAATGGAAAACTTCAACTTACTATATACAGACTGGGAAATCCTATCAACAAAAGGTTTGTGGAGCCAGGAGCTGGCAGAGGTAAGGCAAGAGTGGCTACTAACCCAGTGAGTTAGGGTGCCTACCAGGAAAGGGGCTATACTGGCTTTAGTGCTCTGCAGTGGGGACAACATAGGAGAGGTCAAGGTGGAGGAGCCCCTCAGGACCAACAACCACAGCTCAGGGTGGTTTAGCATCATGCTGGAAACCCAACACTCAAACTGAAGAACAGTTGTCCTGGATCTTAGGCAGGCAGGCTTCAGAAAAGATAGAGCACTTCATTTAGAAACAACATGTCGGGGTAAAGGATGTAGAGGTGGAAGTGGGAGAGTCCTAAGAAGGAAAGTGCAGAAGCAATTAGCTCCTGTTTGAGGCAGATAAGAATGAAAACAAAAACCACTTTAGTTCTCAACAGAAGTGGCAGTAGCAATTAAAATAAAGAGGGCAGCTTATACAAAGCACAAGGGGAACAACGAATTGGAAATAGAGAACCATATGTGAAGAAATGAATATGGGGCTAACACAGTTGTAAGGAAAGTTAAAGTAGAGGTACAGCTGAAAATAGCAGAGATTATTAAGAAAGGGGACAAAACATTTTTCTGTATGCCAAGGAACATCAGAGGACAAGGGAGGGAATCATCAGACTGAACAAAGGAGTGGAATTGAGGAAGATGTTAAGACGAAAGCAAATATTCTAAGTGAACACTTTTGCTCAGTCTTCAAAAAGAAGGGGGGGGGGGAGAGACTGCCCTGAGAGTGTGGATTCTAGCCACAGATGGAAGGTACATGGCTCAGAGATGGGAGGAATAGTAGTTGAGAGAGTACTTACGGTATTAATCTTTACTAACATTCACTAACGTAGTAAGGAGCTGGAAAGACACATGCCCATAGATAGCTCAACTACTAATAATTCATATTTGCACCAGACATAATGTATACAGTAGAGCAAGTTTGCTTTTAAAACTACTTTTGGTGTCACTTATAATAATACCTTCAGCCAAGTTTTCCATAGACTTATAGCTCGTGTGTAGATGTATTTTCTCTTTTTTGCTTGAAATCTAGTAGGTTTCAACTATAATGGATGCCCACACATGAGTGTTTTTATATCTTTAAATCACAAATTAATTTCTGTAAGGATATATGAATATTGTATTAGGTCATGCATTAATTGCAAATTGCCTCTTTTTCTACATAGTTCCAAATTCATAAGGTTTAATTCAAATAATCTATCCTCATAGTTTTGATTCTTTAGGACAGTTATCATCTTGATAACTCAGCGCTACACCCTCTCCACTCTATTTATGTCTGATCATTTAAAAAGGGAACCAAAATCGGCTTCTGTAATCCAAATGGCTTCTGACACAGTATTTGAACAAGGGCATTAACACCTCATTTTTATGGCTGCTTGTATTGTTTCATACTGCACCTAGGCACCCTGTTTTCTTTTGATATTTCTGTACTGCATTGGATGTTTTGTTCAAATTTATTTGTTACAATAATTCCTAAGTCTCTCTCATTTGTAGTTGCCTGCAATATATTGTTACTCAATGAGTATCTGTGCATAATTTGCATCTTTCTTAGGTGCAGCACTCTACATTTGATGAAATTAAACTTCATACCTTGCCTGTATGCCCATCTTGTAATTGAGTCTAGATCTAATGAAGTCATTCAATGTCTTCCAAGGTATTACATGGACCTCCAAGTTTAGAGTCATCTGCATATTTTATACACTAGCTGACAACTTCATTATTCATATCTGTGGTAAAGATTTAGAAAAATAACAACCCAAGGATGGACCCCTGAGGGATCCAGCTAGTTACCTCCTCCACATCTGATAGATAACCATTCACAGATACCTTCTGGGTACATCCTGTTTGCCTGTATGTAATTCACTGCTAGGTATTGTTTGGTATATTTAGGCTGGACATTTTTTTCAAAAATTGCCAATGTGGGACTGTAACAAATGCTTTACAGAAATCTATACATACTACATATACTGATGATCCCTTATCAAGTGCCCTGCTTACCTGTTCATAGAACCAGTTCATAGAAACTTAATAAATTGATCCTTGGGTGCGAGGCCCTTAGCTTGGTTCATTGATGAAAGGCCCTTTGGCACCATGCATTCCTGCTCAAAACTGAACCAGCCTAAAAGTTCATGTTGATTTGCATGTACAGCCCATGATGCTTTGCATTATGGGGGTATGTGGGATTTTGTATTTCTTATGATAAATTGGTTACACAAGAGCTACTAGATGCAAAACCATATTGTTCTGTGTCAATTTGGTCATAGATGGTAATATGAGTTAGCATTGTATCTTCTAGTACAGACTCCAGAAATGTCCCCAAAACTGAAGTGGGGCTAATGGGTCTATAATTCTGTGCCTCTTGTCTATTGCCCTTTATAATGAATGGAGATCATGTGTGCTGTCTTCCAGTCCAGTGGCACCACACCTTCCATAACAGATTAGTCCCATTAAAGTCCCAATACTCTGAACCATGAAGGTGGACAAGTCACCAGGCCCAGATGGTCTGCATTCTAGGGTGCTAAGGGCAGTTACCTGACTCCTGGCAGAATAACTAACTGATCTCTTTAACTGTTCCATAGAAACAGGAGGGGTTCCAGCAGATTGGAGGGAGGCCAATGTGATCCTACTCCACAATAGTGGGAATAGAGATGACCCAGGGAATGACAAAATGCTCAGCCTGACCTTGATTATGGTCTTGATTATGTATTCATCTGTGAAATTGGAGAGGACATCCAGGGTAATGTTGGTTTCTTTGAAGATGATACCAACATTGGTGGTTGTGTTGATACAATAGAGGGAATGCAGGGAATGGATAGCAACCTTATCAGACTGGTAAAGTGGTCCAAAATATGACAACTCAAATTTAATACCAAAAAATGTCATGCACATTGGCAAAAGAAATTCAACAACCGAGTATTATTTCGGGGGGGAGTTCGGTTGGAGCAGATGTCAGAGGAAGGGGACCTTGGTATCATTATTAGTGTGTGTGTTTTTTTTTTATAAATGTTATTAAGAGAGTGATACAGAACAAGCCATGCATTAGTTTCCACGGTATTGCCAATGGAAAAACACATCAATAAGAGCATCAGCATACAGAGTGTCTGGCCTTCTTTAAATGTTGCTTGTTGTGCAGTTGTGTATACAATGTTTTTGTATTTGTTACTTACTAAAAGTTGGTTCAAACAAAATGTTATTATAAAAAAAAATACAGCGTGTCTGGCATTATAGGCCTAATGCTGGCAGTATAGCCTGGAGTTTATAGTAATGAGTTGTAAATGAGCTTGATACATGCAGCAGATCTGGGTTTATCTCCCACAGCCTCCACTTGCATACTGTATGACTCTGAACAAATCACTTAACGACCCACTGCTCCCGGGTCACACCGGAAAACAGGCACTTGTGCCTAGTGGGCCTTACCTAGTTACCAAAGAATAAAAGCAACAATGAAAACAAATAATACTGAGTACTATTCTACAAATGAATATGCAGAATAAATAAATTTAAGCATCACAGATACAACGATGTATACAGATTTAACCAGGTTCCTGTTTTATATAATAGCCAAGAAAGATTCCCACATATCCTCTCAAATATTGATGTTTATTTTATAACTATAATGAATCTTTTCAGTTTTTAAGTCAATAATGAAGTTAATCCTAGTCTGGGAAGTTGTGAGGGCTAGAGTCTTTCCAATTTAATAATATACATTTGTTCCCAGTTATTGTAGCTAAAAAGAGCACTTTTTTTCTGAGACAGCACTAGTAACACATAATTATTCATTCCAAATAGAATAGTTTCATTGTGCATCTCATAATCAGTCACAAAAGCCTTTGATAAAGTAACAGATATTTGTGGCCAGAAAACTTTCAAAAGAGGAACAGTCTGACCGTGTATTGACTCTATCTTGGCATCATGGGCATTTGTCTGATATAGTCAGATTTTCCTTATTAACAACAGTGCAGTGCATGCGGTGCAGTACATTGAACCGTATTTGTTAAAGTTTTGAAGATATTATCCCATCATGAGGGGAATTAGTTATCATTTCCACTGCTGGTCTAAAATAACAAAGCCTAAATCCTGTTCCCATTTCCCATGGAATGGGGTTAGATACCGCCATACTATAGGGAGAATTGTAAAATACGATGTAGAGATTAATTTATAATCTGGAGAACCCGGTTAAAAAAGTACCTTTATAAGTGAAACTGATAGTGAATATAATGACCCAAAGGCTTTACAAATGCTGTTCATTGGTTGAAGATAACAAAATAAGTGGCTTTGAGATGAACTGAAGTAATTTTGAAGCTGTAAGAAAGACTTTAACCATCCATTCACATAATATTGAGCTACTGTAAATATGATAGACCCAGTTTATCCCAAGTTTTATAATAATGGCAGCCCAAAGAGGAAAGAAACCTGTTTTTCATGTACAGTGGTAGTCATACAAAAGTATACTGGTACCACACACAGCGCATTATTGTGAGGTAATGGTATACATGTAATCCAATGGGTACCACGTTTGAACAACACTTGGTATACCATGCTACCGGTAAACTTTTGAGCGATTACCACTATATATAGGAGACCACATGCATATAACACTTATCATTTAATTATATTGTTAACATCAGCCCACATCTGGCAGGAAGACACCTTAACATGTAACAATCCTGAGTATTTGTTAACTGGGAATTTAGAAAATAGAATGAAGTTTAGTGAAGAATATTGGGTTCTACTCCTTTCCAAACAATAACTACCTAATCCTGTTTTTTAAGAACATAAGAAAAGTGTTGGCAGATGGGGACCGTGTGGTCCATCTAGTCTGCCCAAGGTGTCTACCCCCATTATATATTTTTTTCTAAGTTGCCCACATTGCCTGTCCCAAGCAAGATTGAATTCTCTTATCGTCTTTGATGCCACCACTTCTGGTAGCAGGCTGTTTGATGGGACTATCACTTTATTGGTACAAAAGTACTTTCCAGATGCAAGTTGTGCCCTCTTGCATGTGCCATCCTGTTTTCCTGGAAGAGATTTTCCTTCTGAGTTATGTTAATTCCCTTGATGGACTTAAATGTTTCTATCATGCCCCCCCCCCATTTCTTCTCTGCTCCAGAGAGAATACATCCAACACCTTGAGTCTTGTCTCACATGGCTCAGGCTGCAGCACCTGTGCCACCCTTGTGGCCCTTCTCTACACTGTCTCCAGTCATTCAATGTCCTTTTTTAGGTGAGGCCTTCAGAACTGGACACAGTACTCGAGGTGTGACCTCACCAAGGATCTGTAGAGGGGCATGATAACTTCCTGATTTCTGCTCATAATACCCATTCCTATGCATGCAAGGATACCACTTGCCTTCTGCACTGCTTTTTAGCATTGTTTTCCTACCTTTAAGTTGTTGGTAGTGATCATGCCCAGATCCTGCTCCATCTTTGTCTCCTCTAATTGATGCGATTGTAGTCTGTACTTTTTTCCTGGGTTTCACTTCCCCAGGTGCATTATCTTACACTTCTAGGTGTTACATTTTAACTGCTGGTTTCTCCACCATTATTTTAGTCTTCTTAGGTCAGCTTCCATATCTAATGCCCCCTCTAGTGTATCCACCCTGTTGCAGAGCTTTGTATTGTCTGTGAACAGGCAGCCCTTCCCCTTCAGTTCATCAATGATGTCACTGATGAATATGTTGAAGAGGCATGAACCCTGCACCGATCCCTGTGGAACGCCACTGATCACACTTCCCTCCCTTGATAATTCCCCATTGACCAAAACTCTCTGGGTCCTATTCTGCAGCCGGTTTCTAATCCAGTTTATTATTTTCTGTCTGACTCCTGTGTGTTCTCTCAACCATTATTGAAGTTGACTGAGTTGCCCAGTATAGTAGTATATTTAGTCAGGCACAGTTTGTCCCCCTCTGCTTTAGGTAGTACAGTACTGATTTTGAAAGGGCTGTTCTGGGGATTTTGTCTTTCCAAAGACATGTTATTTTATTTTTTCTCTATTTATGCACCCCAACCAGAAGGCCCACATTCAGAAGAGCTCGCCAGACCAGTTTGTAAAGCCCCCCCAATTCACCACATAGTGTGGCACTAGAGCAAGGCACTTAGACCGCATCATGACTGGTCCAATTTGAGCCCCTTGCTGCACAAACAGCGGAGTTTACAGAATCCCAAATAAAGGAATGGTGCATCTCTGCCATGATGCAAGCCCCCTCGCAACTTGGCACACGGCCACATTTGCCATAAGGGTAGTTCTGAGGGTTTTTCCACATGGCACCTCACTTTCACCATAGCCAGCATTTGAAAATTGGTATTGCCGCAAACTATGATGCAAGGTGCTACTTGCGTCATCCCCGTTTGGCACAAGCAGCTTCCATCATAGTTTTCCCTTTGAAAATCAAGTCCTGGAAATATTTTTTCCAACCTTATAGCAAGGATTTTAGATAGAATTTTAAGTTCAGCTGCGTTAGGCAGTGACATTTGCAGCATGGTCAGTCTCTTGTAATAAAAGTACAGTGTACCTTCTATTTTCAGACTTTGTTAGCCACCTCCCTATTATCCACAGGTTTGACCTCCTGTACCACACTCTCTGTATGGAAATTCCCCTTTAATATCCACCACCCTGTCTATCCACCACATACCAACACTTTCTGATGTACAGGCCAACGCTTTACATCACTGGCACTGATGCAATGCATTATGGTCTCAATTTTTGGGTTGTTGTAAATGTCTTAATAAGAAATATTTTACAGTGCCCTGGTGATGGCTATGTTACATTTTAGACTAGCTTTGAGGTTTTAAACAACATAATTAATGAAGATAGTATTGAAGCAAACTGTTGGGATGAAGAAAAGGAAGATGTCATATTGGAATCCATAGATTGTTGTGAATGCCTTGATAAAAAAATATTTTACAGTGCCCTTCGGATGACTATGTTACATTTTAGAATGGCTGTGAGGTATTTAACATAATTAACCAAGATAGTATTGAAACAAACTGTCAGGGGTGAAGAAAAGGAAGATTTCATATTGAAAGTCATGGTTCTTGATTTTAAAATTGTTTTTCTTGTCCAAGGAATAGTGCAGATTGACCTGGACTAATGCAGCTAACCCTCTACCAGTCCATATTGACTAGTGTGGATCTTGCATGACTGTCACAAAAGACTCAGTGTGAGTCATTGTCACCACACTGTAAAGTTTTCCAACTAGTGTCCAAGCTGCGATCAGGGATGGAATACTGTTGAGTCACTAGCTCCCAGTATTCTGAGTTTGTGTCTCCATGTTTGTGTTGATGTGCCCCACACTATTAAGGCCAGTGTCCCTCATTTTCCATCATTTTGGGTATCAATTCCCCAATATTTAGTGACAAAATGTTAAGACATACACTATATAGTGTCTGCCATACAGTTGGCATGTTTTATCCAAGTCTCACGATAGTCACTCCCTCTCCTTTCCCAATCTCCCAGGTCTGCACTTTCCCTGGACACCACTGCAGGCCAATGAGAGAGGAGGACTTGGATGGTAAAATGAAATTAATCATGACAAATAAAACAAAACATATGTCCATCACTGATTACTTTAAAGTTGATGGATGATAAATGAGAAATGAACTAAATTATATTTTAATAGTCATGCTGTGTTTTTAATTGTGTTGTTAAAAGAAACTGTACATAAATAAATAAATTGAATAGATAATACACGCAGTAAATGCAGTCCTGTGCTAATGTTCCAGAATTTTACCAATGTAACGTAACACACCCCTATTATCTGCCAAAAAGTTGATGCTCCAAAGTTGGTTGATAATAGAGGGTGCACTGTACATCAACTTGTTTATATCTGTGCAATTAAGAATGTTTTTAATTGCTTTGGGAGTCCCTTCAAATGTTAACATTCCAAATACGAATTTTATCAGTGCCCACCACATACAATGCCATAGTCCTATGAAATATATGCTTATTACCTGACACGCTTTGGCAAATAAACCCTGAACCGATAGGCTAAGTTTCTCATTTTTATTAAATAAACCACACTTTTGTTCCTCCAACCAAAAAGCACCTCTCCCATATTGTAAAATCCTCCCCTCTTTTAAGATATATGGATAAAAATGAACATAACAGTTTATCTCACCCCATCACTTTAAGATCTACCCCAAACTCCTCTCCCCACATACAGTATTACCAAAAGTGGCCATAGAAGTGAAAGACCACTTACCTATCCAGTGAGGATCAGAGCAGAAACTGCGGTGAGTATCTATACAAAAAAAGTCATGTGGTTCAATGGACAGACAAAATGATGGGAGAAGTTGTCCTTGTGCAACTTTGTTGATAGTCTGAAGGTATTTGATTGAATTTGTTGTTGACTGTCATATGTGAACACTTTGGTCATTCGCACTCTCCATCCAGTGGGGGAACTACCACCCTGTTGAAGAACCATGAAGGCAAAGAAAGGAATCCTCTTCAAGAGGATTCCACCCCTAGAGGTGCCACAGGAACATACAGTAATTCATTTAGGCTAAAGGTATCTTAAGAAGAAGCCCCAAGGAGAAAGGCATGACACTTGAGGAGGAGGAGGAGGAGGGGAAGGGAGGATGGTTGGGCAAAGAAACAGTGTTTCTGAGTGAGACTGGAGGAATCTGGCTTAAATAGCTCAGGCAAGGGGCATGGCTGGTTGCTCCCACCCACTGAACTGTAGGCATAGCATTTGAATTCAATGGAGAAACACTATGTAGTGAGGAGTTATACTTGTGCAACTTTGTTGATAGTCTGAATGTATTTGAATGAATTTGTTGTTGCCTGTTATACATTAATACTTAGGCCGGTCACACTCTCTGTCTCATGGGGCACTACCACCCTGTTTGGGT
Source organism: Neoceratodus forsteri (assembly GCA_016271365.2). Lineage (NCBI taxonomy): Eukaryota > Metazoa > Chordata > Ceratodontiformes > Ceratodontidae > Neoceratodus > Neoceratodus forsteri. The sequence continues at coordinate 20,449,570 of JADMNL010000035.1, read as the reverse complement.
ACCATGAAGGCAAAGGAATCCAATTGAGGAAAGCTCCACCCCAGAGGTGCCATGGGAACATAATTTCTTTAGGTTAAATGTACCTTAGGAAGTAGCACAAACACTGTGCAGCAGGTGGCGAACACAGAGCATCAGTGAAGACAGACTGACAGTAAGTAGTGACGATTGATAACAGAGACTGAATTGAGCAATGACTGACAGTAACTGGTAACTGACAGCGGACAGAGGCATTACTTCAGTAAGGAGAGAGGGAATGGCAGGCTGGAAAGAGGGCTGCCATCCAACCGCAGCTCACAGTGAAAACCTACTATGGTAAACACTATACTAATATAAATGTACTACATTATGGACCATCTCCTGTGGAAACTACCTAATTTTTATGACCTTCGACATGGAAGAAAGGAGAGGAGAAGAGAGGAGAGGAGAGGAGAGGAGAGGAAAAACTCACAATGAGGAGGGAACCTCTGGGGATCCAAGGCCTTTTCCTTCCTTCCTAGCTTGGGATAAAATTAGTGACAGCTCAGTTACCACAATTTAGAGACCTAGTTCAAGGCAAAAATTTTAGAGGGTGGGTTCTCACTCTAGCCCTCTAACAGGAATGCCATGGGGGTGCTGCAAGTTATTCTCTACAGCTATAGGAGGTATCCCGTGAAGGGAGCCCAACCCTCAAGGCAAAGGAAAGAAAGAAACAACCACTGAAAGGCACTCACCTGGCTTTCACTGGGGGGGGGCTAGGGAGGAAGCTGAACTCTTGAGAGATAAGGCATAGGAGTTGGACACTTGAAAAGTTGGGACTTGCATAATTGTATGACCTTCACCACTGAGGGCAGAGGAAGGGAAGTAGGTGGAGACAAGGTAAAACTTAGCAGCCATAGGGGAGAATAGCTTTTGAAGGTGCTGATGATGTGATCTGCACAACAAAAGGAGCCCCCGTGGACTTAGAGACCCTTCCTCCAGCATATGAAGTCTTAAATGCTATATCAAAAGGTGCAACTGAGTTGATCTGCATGGCCAAAGCTTCCCTCAAGTGTGGGACATTTTCACCCAAAAGGAAGAAAGAGAAGGACCTTTCCCAAGTCGATGGACTCACCTTCAAGATGTGGACTTAAAGGCAGCAGAGCGAGACCATCAGCATAAAAGGCAGGGAGCCCTGGAATCCCTGCTATAGCTGTTACTGGCATGCATCCAGTGCAGCAGTACTGGGAGGCCGATAGTGAAGCTTGATGGCTGAGACCACAAGGTAGAAAAAAGTGTAGACAAGGCTGAATGAGTCATTGAGACATCAAATGACAACTAGGACACTGTACGATATTGAATGATATATGCTTGGATCGAATGGTGATCGTGTGTCAACCGGTTCCATAAGCAAGGTCAGTGTTAGTTGCTGATGCACTGCAGAACAGGTAGGCCAAGGCAGTAAAGAACAACAAATGAAACTGCTAGGAAAATACAGTAACATATAAGAACTGAAAACTAGGAAGCAGCATGCTGCTGAAATAAGCAACTAATTAAACCACCAGAAAACAAAAGGGAGTGGCTAGGAGCCAGTTGCAAACATTTAAGGATTGTAGTTGAACTGGGAGAATGCAAATGGCCTGTAACAAACAGCAACATGTAAAGCATGAAATAGAACAGGAAAAGCAATGGACGACAAAGAAGGGCACTTTGAAAACTAATAAACACACAAGAGCCAAAACAGAAAGAAACAAGCATTTGTCAATGCTGAATGTTGACTGCGCTGGTCTGCTGAGCTCGCTCACTGGCCCTGTGTCACACATTCAGTCTGTTTCTCCTGGTGCTGCAGGCTGCTGTTTTGTACTGGGCTCTTGCCTGCATTGGCACCTTGTTCTGGTCACTAAGAAATCTGCAGCTGTCCCTACAGAGCTCCATTGAGGTGGCTCACCCCCCCCCACTCGCTCATTCTGTTTCTCCTGGAGCTGCAGGCTGCCCTCTTGTACTGGGCTTCTGCCTGTGTTTGCACCTTTTTCTACCCACAAAGAAATCCATAGCTGTCCCGACAGAGCTTCACTGAGGTCGCTCACTCCCCACTGTGTCACTCACTCATTCTGTTTCTCATGGCGCTGCAAGCTGCCCTTTTGTACTGGGCTCCTGCCTTTGCTGGTGCCTTTTTCTGCCCACAAACAAATCTGCAGCAGTCCTGACAAAGCTCTGCTGAGCTAGCTTACTCCCCTTCTGTTACTCACTCAGTCTGTTTCTGCCGGTGCCACAGGCTGCCCTTTTCTACTGGGCTCCTGCCTGCATTGCCGCCTTCTTCTGCCCACAAAGAAATTTGCCACAGTTACAATAGAGCTCCATTGAGCTCGCTCAGTCCCCCCCTCTCACTCACTCATTCTGGATTCTCCACCACTGCAGGCTGCCCTTTTGTACTGGGCCCCTGCTGCATTGCTGCCTTTCTTTGTCCACAAACAAATCTGCATCAGTTCCAACAGAGCTCCATTGAGCTGACTCACTCCCCCTCCCTCACTAGCTCACTCTGTGTCTCCTGCCGCTGCCCTTTTATACTGGGCTTCTGCCTACATTGGTGGCTTATTCTGGCCAGAAAGAAATCTGAAGCAGTCCTGACACAGCTCCATTGAGCTCTCTCACTCACTCATTCCATTTCGGCCTGCGCTGTAATCTGGCCTGGGCTCCTGCCTGCATTGCCACATTTTCTGTCCACAAAGAAATCTGCAGCAGTCACAACTCACTACTGCTCTGTCACTCACATGGTCTGTTTCTCTTGGTGCTACAGGCTGCGCTTGTGTACAGGGCTCCTTGCTGCATTAGCACCTTTGTCTGTCCACAAACAAATCTGTAGCTGTCCTGACAGAGCTCCATTGAGGTTGCTCAGTCTCCCTCTCTCTCACACTTATTCTGTTTGTCCTGGCACTGCAAGCGGCCCTTTTGTACAGGACTCCTGCCTGCATTGGCACCTTTTTCTGCCCACAAAGAAATCCACAGCAGTCCTGATAGAGCTCTATTGAGCTCACTCAGTCCCCCTGTCTCACTCGCTCATACTGTTTCTCCCACCGCTGCAGGCTGGCCTTTTGCACTGGGCCCCTCCCTGCATTGATGCCTTTTTCTGCCCACAAAGAAATCCGCTGCAGTCCTGACAGCGCTCCTGTGAGTTCGTGCACTCTCCTTCCATCACTCACTCTCTTGTTCTGTTTCTCCCAGTGCTGCAGGCTGCCCTTTTGTACTGGGTTCTTGCATTGGGCCCTTTCTCTGCCACACAAACAAATCCGCAGCAGTCCCGACAGAGCTCAACTGAGTTCACACTCCCCCCTCTCACTCATTCGATCTTAATGTGTCCCAAACAGTGATTTCCCACAGCAACCATGCTATTCTGCGTCAGGAGTGCAAAAACATATTTTAGCCAGGTTGTGAAAAATGGCAGCTGTACTGTTCATAAGGAGGTGTGGAAAAATGCCACTGTTGAAAATGTGATTTGAAAATATTACAAAATTGCAAAGTTACAAGGGTGCGTGGAAACAGTTCAATGCACGCTTGTAACAGAGTCATGTTATGGAGTTTCATCACCAGATTTTCAACATAGGCATTTTAGGACCTCTGCCCATAAACAGTGCCACTGTCATTTTCTTACTCTGTCCTGGACAGTGATTTCCCACAGCAACTGTGCTATTCTGTGCCAGAAGTGTGAAAAAACATTTTCACCAGGATGTGAACAATGACAGCTGTACTGTTCACAAGGAGGTGCGACAAAATGCCAGTGTTGAAAATCTGGCATGAAAATATTGCAAATTCACGAAGTTACGAGTGTGCGTAGCAACTGCACAGCCCACGCTCGTAAAACAGTCATTGTTTGGAATTTTCCACCAAATTTGTAACATAAGCTTTTGGAGAGCCCACCTCATGAACACTGGCACTGTCATTTAATTTATCTTATCCAAAAGGTAATTCCACGCAGTGACCGCAAAACCACTTTTTGGGGCCAATTAACGCCATGACAGTTCAAGAATTCATGAGGAGGGGTCCCAAAAACCCCATGTTGAAAATTTGGTGAAACAATTCCCAAAAATGCTCAAGATATGCACTAAAGTTGAAAAAACCCTATTTATTACATTATACAGCTTACTGGCATTTCATCAGTTCGCGGTCAGCTTTGAAGAGTGCAGACATGTTCCTGGTCCAGCAAAGATCATCGCGCCGAGATCTAGATGTAAGTATGGGGTGATCGGGGGTGTGGGAAGGCAGGGTGCGCAGTGGGTGGGTGTGAGTTGCGGGTGGGGGGCTCGGAGACTACGAGGGACCATCTCCTTTTTTGCAGGAGAAAAAAAAATTAAAAAGACGTTGCGGGACCATTTTTACATTCACAGGGGCATGTGGCACACTGGGGTGGGCTCCCAGCATGCCACCAAAGGCTTTTTTTGGGGGGGCAGCAATAGCCGACTGGGGATTGGGCACCCCCATGGGCACACAAAGAGGGGGTATTATTATCCTGTTGGCAGGAATAAAAGTGGGGGTTGTGGTTGGTTACAGAATGCCAACGGGGAGTGGGTTCCCCCATCAGTAACAGAACCACAGGGCTCCAAAGCCGATGGGGATGGGGGCCCCCATCGGCAAATAACCAAGGTGGGTGGGCGTTATTGTTTGTGAACACAGCGGCAAGCTGCCGCCGTGTTCACAAACAATATCAAGGCTTTTATATCCGGCCCTGCAATGACAGGTCGCTCCCTCATTGCAGTGGATGGCTGACACTGCAGTGATGAGGCGGCCCCTGATTGCAGTGGTGCAATTCTCTCAACTTGGTGGCAACATTCCAAACTGCTGTCACCAGCAGCTTGCAATGGCATTGAGGGAAGTGGGGCAAGCTTTTTCAGGCTCTGGGGGAAGTGGCCACAACAGTGCCGTGCCTCCACAGCCTGCTTCTCAGCAAGCTGTCCCAATATGTTTCTTGCGCTGCACACAATCAACATAAAAATGAGTTACAAGAGAATAGGAATGCAACAGAAGTAGTTGACTGAGAGAAGAAGGAAGCACAAACTGCAGCCAGGAAGGTAGAACAAAAATGAAATACTGACCTAGAAAGCCACTAGAGGCACAAACCCAATAGAAAGCCAAAAGCACAAAGAGAAAGTGGGAGAAACACAGAGTAGTGGACGGGAGGGGATGGGACAGCTCTGGTAGATCATCCATCTTCAACAAAAAAAAAACAGTGCTTTCTGAGTAAGGTTGGAGGAAGCTGGCTTAAATGGCTTGGGAGAGGGTCACTGCTCCCACCCACTGAACTGCATGCATAGTCTTTGAAATCTAAAGTGTATCAAGTCAGAGTTTATCCCTTAAAGTTCAGATAGCAGGTTCAAGAAGACAATAGAGAGCACTCACAGAAAAGCAGGGTAACAAAGTAATTTAAGGTGCCAAGAAAAAATGAAGAGTGAACACATTTAAAAAAATCTTAAAACAATAACAGGTATCCTTGACCAGTTCTTCTCAATCTAATTTCAAGCAGGCCTGGAGTATTCCTCACAGGCAGTCTCAGAAAATCTGAAATGTCTGGTGGGTGTGACCATGCCAGAAGGCTAAATCTCACATAGTCAAATCGAGCAGTCTATACCCACTGAAAATCCAGACTGCATCTTGACACTTGCCAAAGAAAGACAAACCTTCATGGAATTCTGCTAGGCATCCTACCAGTCACCTTAGGAGTGGAGATGATACAGAGTATGTACCACTGAGCCAGTAGCATCTGATTGTCCATGTTTAAGGCTAACAATATAGCTTCAACTTTCTTGTCTAATTGAATAGGTTCAGATACAGGATCAGGAGCTGGGGCAGTGATCAGAATTGTCCAAGTCTGGACTAACTGGGCCTGTTTGCTACCTGGATCTGGGTGGCGAGTTGCATCAAGGCCCATAGATACAGTACTACAGTAGCTATACTGTGTGCCAATTGTGTCAGGTTCTTTGAACTTGCTTCAGCTACCTGCAGATGAGTAGTTTCTTTGGAAAAAGTTGGTTGAGTTCATTCCAGTCATTGCAAAATGCAGCTATTGTTTCTCACAAGGTGATAGTTGCAACTTGACTATGCTCTGGTGGCTTCAGCTAGAGATGTGAAATACAGCAGGCTCCCATTAAGGTAGAATCTGAGTTGTGCTGGTGGAGGAAGAGCATGTTTTTTACCTTTTTTGACTTAATATAGTTATATAATATAGAATAGCTTCTTTATCCTGAAACGTACGAAGATGCATAAATGAAGTCTATGGATTTGCTGATTTTGCAAATTATGCAGGTAGCCATTTGTCAGGGGCTCTTTCCTGAGTTCTATTCAAAAATATGTTTCTTTCTGGATACTTGCGTCACAATTAAACTGTAATGATTTTTTTTCCCAAAAAGTCAGCTGGGTCCTCTGAACCCTTCACTTCCTCCAGTACTTTGAGAAACTTTAAATGTTCACTTCTGGATTAATCCTGTTGGTCTCCTGTTCTGTCCACTAAATATTTCAGTTGCACTATGTGAGTGGTACAGAATTAATGAGGGGTGGGTACACATGTCTTTCACAGAGCCCATCCCATCCAGCTGCCCTGTAGTATGGAAAGTGAGGGATTCCATGTTAGTACTCATTCAGCTGACTTCTAGGTCCAGGACATTGTGAGAAAGCTGCAGTTTTTCAAAGGCCAAATGCATATCCTGATGGATTTGATTCAGGTCATGTCTCATTTCACTGATCCAGCAGTGAGAGAGATTAGGTACAGGTGCAGCAAAAGACAAGGTCAGATATTTTTTTTATTTCACATGAATCCAGGCACTATATTTAGTGATATTTCTAAAGAGATTCCCTCTGGCTGCCCTACTGTGGTACTACAGGCAGACATGGAATTTCTGTAGAGATAGCAAAGAAACGTCAGGAAATATCAGACCATGTCTTTTGCTGCATCTGTGCAGAGGACATTTTATCCAAATTCCCATTATGCCCATTATGTGCTAGCCCCCCCCCACACACACCGGATCCTGCCCCTTGGCACCCTTCCACTCTGTTATTGGGTCTCCTCCTGAATCAGTCATTGTTCCAGCTACCACTGCACCGTCATGTGATATCCTGTCCTTTTGTCACTCTAATTTGGGTTTTCGGAGTTGCTCATTTCACCAAATTCTGGCTCCTTGCTTTGTTACTCGCATTTGTACCATGATGAATTGCACACTGCACTTTACGTTGCGCTGTTTCACACCTGTTATGTATGCCCTTTGATTGTATCCTCTTTTTCTTCTCCCGGGTCACCTGAGAAAGAGTCTTGGCTCAATGTGCCTTTCCAAATTACCAGTTTGAAAATAAATAAATAAAAGCACATTCAGAGTCACTGTCTGTTTCTCTAATAGTCATTTGCTGGCCATGATGGTTTTAGGATTTAAAGTCAGTGCTGCATCCTGAGACACGAGGTCAATGATTGGAGCTATGGTATTTATTTGCTTTTGTTGACCGAGTAAGTCACACTAGACAGCCAAGTTCCTATTTTCAGGTGCGACCCGGGAAAGTTACAAACTTAAGTAGATAGGTACAGTGACAGATCAGTCTTACATACAGTGGGATAACAGGTGATGGAATAGAATGACAACCAGTAACAAGTCACGAACCCGGGGGGTGTTACAGGTGACCCGGGAGAGTTATAAGCTAGAGCATACACAAAACAATGAGTGAGTCAAGATTTACGTATGACAGGAGAGCAGGCTAAACCAATATGGCACTCAAGGAGGAGATGGTATGCTTTAGAAAGATTTGGGTAGGTGGTTGACAGTCCTCAAAAGGGGTTGGGACAAGTGCATACAGGTTCAGTCATATGTTAAGCCGAATAAGTGCCTGCATGTGGGGGGGACCTAGGGAAGAGCTGATGGGGGGGCCTGGTGACCTTGTTTGGGAGTTAGGACATGGGGGCAGCTGTTACTTGATCAGTGGACGAGAGAATAAGTGCGGTAGACCCCAGGGGGTGCAGAGACCCCCCATGCCTTCATAGTGCAGGGGGGTACGAGGTGCATAGACAGGTGGAGGAGCCCTTCAGGAAGTTCCAAAGGGAAGTTTTAAAGCTTGGAGGGGGTGGACCAAGTAAGGGCTGGGAATGAATTCCATAGTTTAGGGGCATAGTTGGCAAAGGCCGATCCTTACTTAGTGTCTAGGAACCCGGACAGTTGAGTGGTCGCAGCTTGACCTAAGGTAGTAGGAAGAGGTGTCAGGGTTGAGGGGAAGGGCGAGGGCAGCAGGGGTGGCTGTTCTTAAAATGCTGTCAATGAAGTTCCATACTACAAAGGTGCGGTGTTTCCTGGGAGGGAGCAACTCGAGGCGTGTGTAGAGGGTGCAGCGGTGAGTCAGGGGTGGGGCAGATTGAGCAAAGCGGCAGATGCTGTTGTAGGCCATGTCCCATTTTGAGAGGCTAGATTTTGGCAGGGGGGGAAGGTCACTAGCCCATAGCAGAGAGAGGGGAGGAGAACACACCTAGCTAGGGCCACCCGAGCAGCCGGGGTCAGGCAGTTTTTGGCTCTGTAGGCGAGACCAAGTTTGATGCTTGTAGACTTGCAGACGTTACGAATGTGCAAGAAGAGATCCGGCTGAGGGTCCAGAGTGACACCCAGGTATTTGACAGCGGGCACCATCTGCAGGGGCGCGCCATCAGCCCCGTAGATTAGTAGGTAGTTAAGTCAACAGCGCAGACACTTTATTTGGTGTGTTGGGTATCAGTGATGGAACATCAGGAAAGGCCATAATGGCAGATAAGGTCTATGGCCTAAGAAAAAGAAAGTGTTGCAGTAACTGTTGCTCTAAACTGCTGGTATACCAGGAGAAGCCTAATATGCTCTGATCTCCCATTTATGCCATTTGTTGGCTTATACGAGGTATCTTATGTTCTTAACCTTTCTAAATGATTTAGACATGGAAAAGTGAATCCCAGTAATCAAGGAGAATTGGCAGCAGCACTCCACAAAATGAGACTCAGTTTTTACACTCTCTAGAGCTCTGGCCCCCCTCACTCCTGCCACATGAGCATCCTGGTTCCGGGGTCATTATCAGTGACTGTCTAACATCCCATACCAAATGCCAGAAGGGTGAAGGTAAAGCAAATAAGATTTTTGTTTTGGGTGCACAGCAAGGCAGTTTGCTAGCAGAAGGAAAGAAGCAATTCTGGTCTTGTAGAGATCTTTGATTAGACCTCATCTGGGGCCCGATTCACAGAACATCACAAAGTGCAGTGCAAAAGGTTTCACTGCACCTTGCGATTGCCCAGGTTCCGAAAGTTGCTATTCACAGTTGGATAGTGCACCACATTACCCAACTGTGAATAGGGCTAGGATGGGGCAGCGCACACCCAGGAAAGCCACTGCTAACCCCACTATTGCTGCCCAACATCCAGCCAGGTGAATGGCCCCACAGTGAATGGCGTAGGTGCACTATTTCCTATTCACAAAAGCTACAATGTAGATGAGCCCATTGGGCATGCAAGGCACTTGGTGGCCATTTGCAAGCCCGTTATGGTCCCATTTACATAGACTGAGGTGGCATAGTGCACTGCCCCCCCCAGCCCCTGCACCTGGTGGTATAGTGCCTCTACGCTCATTCACCAATTGCTGTCCTGCGTATGTAAAATAGTTTCCCTGATAGTCTACTGGTCTCTCCCCTCTCCTGATCACCAGTTGCCATCACCAGATTAAATAAAATAAATACCTTGGTAGTCTAGTGGTCCATCACCCCTTCCCTGATGTCCAAATGATGTCCCTACAGTAAAACATAATGCACCTTGTAGTCCAGTGGTTCCCACCCCTCAATGTCCGATCACCATCTCGTTATATAAAAATAATTTCCCTGGTAGTGTAGTGGTCCCTCCACCCTACTCCAATGTCTGATCACCATCCCCATAGTAAATCATAATGTTCTTGGTAGTCCAGTAGTCCCTCCCCACCTCCCCTGATATCTGATCAAAGTAATGCACCTGGGAAACAAAAACCCAGGGGAAGAGTACACAATGGAGGGGGGGAACTAACGACAAAAAAAATGGAAAGGAACCTGGGGGTAGTCATAGCAGATGACCTAAAGGTAGGCAAGCAATGTGAGAAGGCAGTAAGGAGGGCTAGAGGAATACTGGGATGCATCACCAGTAGAAAACAGGAAGTTGTTATCCCTCTGTACAGACAGATGGTGAGATCCCATCTGAAGTACTGCGTGCAGTTCTGGAGACCCCATCTCCACAAGGAAATATACAAGATGAAGACAGTCCAGAGGAGGGCAACTAAAATGGTGCAGGGTGTGCACCAGAAGCCATACAAAGAGAGACTAAAGGAGCATAATATGTATACCCTCGAGGAAAGAAGGGGACATGATAGAAACGTTTAAGTACCTCAAGGGAATCAACAAAGTCCAAGAGGGAAGCATCTTTCAGAAAAAGAAATGTGCCAAAACAGGTGAGCACAATTTGAAGATAGAGGGAAACAGCTCAGGGGCAATGTGAGGAAGTATGTCTTCATAGAGAGGGTGGTGGATGCATGGAACGTCCTTCCTGGGAAGGTCGTGGGGTCAGAAGCAGTGGGTGAATTCAAGAATGCATGGGACACACATAAGACAATTCTGTTGGGGGGTAGGAGAAAATAGGCTGTTGGTTAACAAGGGTCTGCAGTTTATTCAATAGGTAGGGAAATTAGTAGACTGCATGGGCCAAGCGGTCTTATTTGCAGTCAAAGGCTATTTCTATGATCACTGTCCCATTATATCAAAAATGATAACTCTATCTTAAGGACACCAAAAGCCATGGTCCAGACAGCTATCCTGGCAAGTTTTATAATGCTTTTATGAGTCTAGTTATGCTACACTTGCTGGGGGTTTGTAATGGTACTCTGAGAGGGGAACTGCTCCTTTTCCACCTGGTGGTTCGCCACTATTTCTAGCATCTGTAAACTTGGAAAGGATCCCTCCTTTTGGGCCTCATATAGATCTATCTCAGTTTTCAATATAGATTACAAGAGTTTTACGAGTAACATGGCACACTGACTGGAGGAGATTTTAACCCATTTGATTAACCTTGACCAATGCTGATTTATTCCCAAGAGGCAGATGCAGGATAAGGTTAAGCAGACCCTCCATCCTCTTTGGCATGCTACCCAATCAAAGACCCCTTTTATACTTTTAAGTTTGGATGCTGAAAAGGCCTTTGATCAGGTAACCTGGCCTTTTTTGGAAGCTACATTGGGGAAGATAGGATTCTCAGATAGTTTCCCTCATATAATAATGCGTCTTTATTATAATACATTAGCTTGTATTAAGATCAATGGCTTCATAATGGCTCCAATATCATTAAAGGGACACTGTGAACCTTTTTTGCATCATATTATTTCTAGGTAAAACCCCACATTTTATGATTGCTTAACTTCTCTAAAATTCATTGATGTTGCTGGTTGTTTAATCTGCATCCTTGCTTATTTGAAGTGAAATGCATGGGAATGTATAGGTATACACAGCCTTGTTTTGCTCCAAATTGTTTACCCAAGCTTACTGCATACTTCCTGAACATTAGAAACACCTGTAAACAGTGCAGTCACTCTTGATACAATAGTCTCCTCTATTAACAGTGCATAATGTGGGCTGTGTGACTGAACTTCTCTGCTGGGACTAAAGTAGAAGAACTTTTGTATTTAGACCTTTAATTTAGGGTAAAAAAACTAACATACAAAACAAAACAAAAAAAAAGTGTGTGTTTGGGTTAACTGAATTGAATGGGTAACTGAAAAGTCATCTAGGTGTAAATCTCAGGTGACTGAAAGGACTTAACTGTTGTGAGGTTTAAATTACTTATAGAAAGATCTGGTAAGTAGGGGGAGTGGCTTAGCTAGAAGGAAGCTACATTTACAGACTGCCTTAGAAAGATTCTGCTAATAGCTTGGCAGAAGACTCCAGGAGAAAGGACTGCTGTGTGACTGAACTTCTCTGCTGGGACTAAAATAGAAGAACTTTTGTATTTAGACCTTTAATTTAGGGTAAAAAAACTAACATACAAAACAAAACAAAAAAGTGTGTGTTTGGGTTAACTGAACTGAATGGGTAACTGAAAAGTCATCTAGGTGTAAATCTCAGGTGACTGAAAGGACTTAACTGTTGTGAGGTTTAAATTACTTTTAGAAAGATCTGGTAAGTAGGGGGAGTGGCTTAGCTAGAAGGAAGCTACATTTAAAGACTGCCTTAGAAAGATTCTGCTAATAGCTTGGCAGAAGACTCCAGGAGAAAGGACTGCTGTGTGACTGAACTTCTCTACTGGGACTATATTGCCCTCCTTCCTCCCCTCCACCCAAAGCTAGTTCTATTTTTATAGGCACAGGATTTGACTGACAACAGGAACTTCCTGTTTAGGGCAGGAAGTGAGTGATCACAGAACCACCAAGGACCCACCATCCTAGAAGGGCAAGAGTAGCTCTCCGCCCCTAGTTGCTGGAGGTCTGCCTCTGAACAAGTAAGCGGTCTACTGAGAAATATAGGATATTCTTGTCTCAGAACAGGACAATCAGGAGCTTAAAGGGCACACAGGCAGAAAGTAAGAGAGAGAGAGAAAAACAGAGGAAAGAGTAAGGATTGCAAACAGTTAAGGGCCAGAAATAGACATGATTGGAGTGGTGCAGTGCAGTGGCTGTGGAGCAGCAGTCTTCCAGGAGATGTTTGAGGATGCGGTGTTGTCCCATCTGCAGGCACCTCTCTTGGCTGAGGGAGGAGGTTGCTCATCTCCAGGCTGAGTTGGCCAGGATTTGTGGGACCTCTCCTTCCATCCAGGGACCACCAGTGCCACTGCCGCTGCCTCAGAGGTTGCCAAGAAAGAGGAGCGTTGGACCACAGTGGGCTCAGGGAGGGTGAGGGTGGTGGAACAGAGGCGCATCCCTCCAGTTGTACCTCTCCACAATTCCTATGCCATTCTGGCAAAGTGTGGTTCCTCTATGGAGGCACCTACAGTGGAGACCAAGGAGGATGCTGGGAACCTCCACAAAGGAGACCCACAGGAGGGTGGCAGGGGACTCTGCAGGGGAAGGAAACAACTCCTGGTGGGGGACTCCATTGTTAGGAAGGTAGAACTGGGCAAGGAAGGGGAGAGGGAGGTAAGGTGCCTGCCTGGCGCCATGGCTTGGAGGGACAGGGAGCTAATCCTCAGGATTGCTGGAGCAGCTGCACAGGGGAGGGAGCTGGATTTCATTGTCCACTTAGGGACAAATGACCTGGCTAAGAAAGGGATTAGAGAAGTTCAGGAAGAGTTTGTGGAATTGGGGAGGGGCCTTAGTCAAGTAGCATGCACGGTAACCTTCTCGGAGGTGCTACCCATCTATGGCATAGGAGAGGCTAGGGTGTTCCGCACTATGGGATTCAATCAGTGGTTGAAAACTGGTGTGAGCTCAGGGATTGGCTCATTGGGGACGGGGGTCCACCTGGAGTGATGCAAGCCTATACTGGCATGATGCGCTGCATCTGTCCGGGAGGGGAACCAGGATCCTAGGTGATAGGTTTAAATGCTTCATTGGCAAGCTTTTAACCAGCTAAGGGGAGTGGCACTGGAAAGGAGCAGGAAAATCCCAGCTCCCCCAAACAATCACGTAGTAAGTGTGGCAAACACCAACATGGAGGTGTCAATAGGGAGAAGGGCAGGGGTAAATGGAGAAAGTGACAAAGGCAAGAAGGACAGGGATGGGGCAAAAGGGGGTAAGGCCATCAGGAAATGGAGGGTAATGAGTACCAATGCTCGTAGTCTGGGCAACAAGCTCCCTGAGCTGGTGGCCTTAATGGAAGAGGGATGCCTGGTTATCGTAGCAGTCACAGAAACATGGTACACAGAGAACCATGACTGGAATGTTAACATACCAGGGTACATAACCTACAGGAGAGACAGGCAGGGGAGAAGGGGGAGAGGTAGCTCTCATGTAAAGGAAGGGATAAAAGCAACTGAACAAAAGAGTAAACAGGAGGAGGAGAGGAGGCACTGTGGGTCACCTTGGAGACTGGAAAGGGCACCACAATCCGCACAGTGGTTGGTACAGACCCCCATGTCAGGGGAAGGAATGGACAAGGATATGATGGAAGGCATTCTTAGAATGGCAGAGAAAGGGAGATACTGTTGATGGGAGACCTGAATATGCCAGATGTTAACTGAGCACATTTGCTGCAGCGACATCCAAGAGCAGGGCCATTCTTGATGCCCTACAGGGGCAGGCATTAGACAGCTAGTTTTGGAACCCACTCGTGAGGGAGCAATCTTAGACCCTCAGATCAAACAGGGGCAGTGAGAGGATCTCAGATCTAGAAGTGGGTTGCCATCTGGGGACAAGTGACCATCAAACACTGTGGTTCACGTTAAACTCAGCTACAGAGTCAAGCCATACAAAAGTGAGGGTACTGGACTTTAGGAGGGCTGACTTTGGCAAGATGGGAGAGTGCCTCAGAAAAGCACTACAAACAGGCTAGAAGGAGGTGTGGAGCAACAATGGGGAATTATCAAAACTGCCATCACAGAGGCAACAAGCCTTTGTGTGAAGCAAATAAACAAATCAAATGAAAGAAAAGCCACTATGGTTCTCAAGAGAGGTGGCTGTGAAAGTCAGGAAGAAAAGATAGCATTCCAGAAGTATAAGGAAACAGAAAGAGCAGGACAGAGAGCTATACCAGTTAAGGCAGAAAGAAGCAGGAGGAAGTCAGAATAGCAAAGGCCCAAACTGAGGAAAAGATAGCCAACTCAGTTAAGAAGGGGATAAAACCTTTATAGGTACATCAGCGGCGTAGAAAGACAAAGGAGGGATAGTGAGGCTGAATAGAATAAACGTGGTGGGCAGAGGGGACAGTGAGAAAAGCAGGAATACTGAACGAATATTTCTGCTCAGTATTCACAAAAGAGGAGGGAAGTGCCTAATCCAATAACAGAAGCACTCTTGATAGGGGGTCGATCCCAGTCCTTTCACAGAAGAAAAGGTTCTGCAAGAACTCCTAAAACTGAAGGTGGACAAAGCAATGGGTCCTGATGGAATTCACCCCAGAATTCTAAAAGAATTAAGGAAGGAACTAGTGAAACCACTGCTACTCTTTTAATAAATCATGGGAGGATGGTGGTACCCGAGGACTGGAGGAAGGCGGATGTGATTCCCCTTCACAAAAGTGGGACCAAGACAGAGGCAGGAAACTACAGACCTGTCAGTCTGACCTATGTGGTATGGAAAGTGATGGAGTCACTGAAGGAAAGAATAGTTGAGTACCTAGAGGTCAGTGGAGCACAGGATCCAAGGCAGCATGGGTTCACAGCGGGAAGGTCATGTCAGATGAATCTAATAGATTTCTTTGACTGGGTGACCAAAGTAGTAGACCAGGGAGGGGCTGTGGACATGGCCTACCTAGACTTTAGCAAGGCATTTGACACAGTCCCACACAAAAGATTATTAGTCAAATTAACCAGCCTGGGAGTGGGTCCCAGGGTGGTAGCCTGGGTAAAACATTGGCTGGACAACAGGACACAGAAGGTAATTGTAAATGGAGTCCACTCTGAAGAATGGGCGGTTACTAGTGGGGTACCTCAGGGTTCAGTATTGGGTCCAGTCCTTTTTAATGTCTTCATCAGTGGCATTGCAGAGGGACTGGAAGGAAAAGTATGCCTTTTTGCAGATGACACAAAGATCTGCAACAGGGTTGATACACAAGGAGGTGTGGAAAGGATGAAAAGGGACTTGGCAAGGTTGGAGGAATGGTCTGACGTATGGCAGCTAGGATTCAATGCAAAAAAGTGCAAAATAATGCACCTGGGAAACAAGAACCCAGGGGAAGAATACACAATGGGTGGGGAGGTAGTAACAACAACAAAAAAAGGAAAGGGACCTGGGGGTAATCATATCAGATGACCTTAAGGTTAGCAAGCAATGTGAGAAGGCAGTAGGGAGGGCCGGGCGTATACTGGGATGTATAGGGAGAGGCATCAGCAGCAGAAAACAGGAAGTTGTTATCCTTCTGTACAGACAGTTGGTGAGACCCCATCTGAATACTGTGTCCAGTTCTGAGACCCCATCTCCGCAAGGACATAGACAGGATAGAGGCAGTCCCGAGGAGGGCAACTAAAATGGTGCAGGGTCTGCAAGAGAAGCCGATGAGGAGAGACTAAAGGAGCTTAATATATATACCCTTGAGGAAAGAAGGGAGAGGGGGGACATGATTGAAACTTTCAAGTACCTCAAGGGAATCAACAAAGTCCAAGAGGGTAGCATCTTTCAGAAAAAGACTTGCAAGAACAAGGGGACACAATTTAAAGATAGAAGGAGGGCGGTTCAGGGGCAATGTGAGGAAGTATTATTTCACAGAGAGGGTAGTGGATGCATGGAACAGCCTTCCTGAGGAAGTTGTGGAGTCTAAAACTGTGGGAGAATTCAAGAATGCATGGGACAGACATAAGGCAATTCTTGTGGGGGGCAGGAAGATATAGGCTGTTGGTTAAATAGGATCTGCGGCCTATCCTGTAGGTAGGGAAATGGGCAGACTAGATGGGCCTAGCGGTCCTTATCTGCCGACAAAGTCTATAATGAGTAGCTAGATAATGTTGGGGGTGTTCCTGAGTCCAGGAAAGATGCAGTTGTAGTTGGTTAAGAAATGTAAACAAACATGTTTTGGTGTGGTAACACCAGTATGGCTGACATTCAGTTCTTTTTTTACTTTTTGAAAGGAAAAAGGAGTCTAAATCAAACAACCAGCTACATCAGCAGTCTCTGTAGAATGGGAATAATCATAAAATGTGTTTTTTTAAAATAAGGACACTTTGAGGCCAAATGGAGTTGACAGTATCCCTTTAATGAGTGGTACTAGGCAGGAATGCTCCCGTCCCCATTATTATTTGCCCTTAATTTTGAGCGCTTAGCCCAAGTTATGTGACAGGACAGAAATGTCCATGGATTACAAATTGGTGATGAGTAGCATAAGCTGGCGTTATATGCAAACGATTTATTGGGATACTTATCGTCTCCTGAGAGCTCTTTCCCTCCACTATGGAGTTTACTTGAGCAGTATGGTCATTTGGCAGGCTACAAGGTTAATGTAACACAAACTAAAGTACTTGGGGTAAATTATGATGACCTCTATGATTTTATTAAATGACAATATCCGTTTAAGTGGTCTTTGCCATGTCTGCAATATCTAGGGCATAATCTATCCTTAGATACAGTTAAATTGTACGATTATAATTACCTGCTCCTCTTACAACAACTTTTCATAGACCTTGAACTATGGAAATTATTACCACTTTCTCTAGTACAATATACAGATGCCGTCTGCATGGATCTACTGCCTAGGTTTTTATACCTGGCTCAAACTATACGTATTTCTCCTCCAGATCAATTTCTTACTGACCTAAATAAGTGGTTTTCTAGGTTCCTTTGGGATTCTAAACTGCCAAAGGTATGCTCTTCAGTTCTGCAAGTGCTGAAAAGATATCTTTTTTCTGGGTGTCTCAATTATGAATAGTGTTTCTTTGGCTTCATAAGCATTATGTAGCTAGGTGGAAGGAGCTGGAGATGCAGGAGGAGGATTTGCTAAATATCGATTGCATACAGCTCTCTTACCCTGCTCCTCCAATAGCAGATATTACCAGTAAATCTTTTAGTAGAAATACTTTGAAACATTGGTGGCAACTTGTGGACTGTAAACAATTCCAAAGAATTAGACATTTGTTTTTTTTCCCTTCCGCATCACCAGGCTTTTTCTCCAGCTAAATTAGACCATGTTTTTTTGAGATTGGAGCACCTGGGGATTTTAACTTTGTTGCATCTATTAAAAGATGGTCTACGAAGGCCGTTTGAGGATTTAAAACATACTTTGCTGCAAATCCATGGCTATTTTCGGTATTTGCAAGCCACCATGTTTATTAAATCTTTTCCTCCAAACATCCTGTCGGAAGGGCAACAATCTCTCATTTCAGGTTTTTTACAAAGTATCCTTGACGGTAATGCTCCTCTGTGGCATACTATCCTTCAAACGTTCTGCCTGAAGGGCAACTATCTCCTATTTCGGGTTTCTTACAAAGTACTCTTGAAGGTAATGCCACTCTGAAGCATGCTATCTCCCTTACTTTTAGGTTATTAATGGATTTAAAGGGGGACTCGTTACAAAAGACAAAGCTTAGATGGGAAGATAGTTTAAGTATTGTTCTCCCTGACTCCGTTTTGGACCATTATTTGGGGTTATTACACCTCTCTACATGCTCACATTCCTGGAAGGAGTTATCTTGGAAGATAGCCATCCGTTTTTTCACAACTCCAGCAGCATAGGGAAAGTTCCTTCCAGGAAGAGGAGCAAAGTGTTGAAGGGGTTGTGGCTTCTTCCCAGCCACACGTGGTCATGTTTTTTGGGATTGCACTGTACTCTGCTCCTTTTTTGATTCTTTACAGACTATACTAATGGAGATCTTTGCCACTCTGATGTAGCTTAGAGTGGAGCTCTTTCTTTTTTCAATTTATCCTAAAGACCTATGATACTGGGCATCCCATAAGCTTCTTAAGATTTGCTCCCTGGCTGCAGTGAAAGCGATTACCAGGAGATAGCTGGGCCCTGTGTCTCCTACTATCAAGGAATGGCATAATATAATGATACTACTGAATAACATGGATTGCCTCATGGCTCTCTTTAGGCATCGGTTAGAATGTTTCAACTTGTTTTGGAGGAGATTGGTTCTTTATATGGCATGTTTGAGAACAGATTTTCTTCCTTAAGGTAGCAGATATAACACCTGGGGTGTAATAGAGGATGGCAAACTATTCTTCTTATTGCTACATAGACATTCCCTAATTCAAAGGTTGTTTTATTTTCCTTTGTGTCTGCCTAATTAATTCTGACTACAATGAGAGATAATTTGCGTATGGATTTGTTATATATCTTTTTACTTATGTTCCAGTATTTTATAGCATTCAATCTTTGGAATGTCTGTTACCATCTTTTTGAATTTTAGAAATAAAAAGTAAAAAAAAAATGATAGCCCTGGTAGTCCAGTTGTCCCTTCCTCCTCCCTCAATGTCCGATAGCCATCCCCGTACTATAAAATAATTTCCCTGGCAGTGTAGTGCTCCATCCTTCCTCCCCCACTCACTGATTGTCAGCCCATTATGAGAAGAATTACCTGGTGGACTAGTAGTCCCCCCACCCTATCCCCATTAACTCCCTACCATACTTTAAAAACTGACCCTGGTGGTCTAGCAGGCCCCCCAACCCATCCCTAATCTTCCCTATATGAACAGTATAGATTTTCCCTGTGAAATGGACACCCTGCCCCCCACACCAGCATGCAGTGTCCCACCACCATGCTCCCCCATCCCAAAACCGAGCCAGCGACCAGCACAGTCCTCCTCTCACCACCATGGCTGGCCACTGACTGAACTCTGTATGGGCATGTACTCACTCATTGAGAGGTCAATTGGCAGATCAGGGATGGGTTGGGGGTGCTACACCACCAGGGTAAATTTTTAAATTATCACAGGGAGGGATTGGGGAAATAGGGTGGGGGGACCAGGAGGCCTCTGGGGTCTTTCTTCTCATAACAGGATGATGATCAGTGAACAGGGAAAGGGGAGAGACAACTACACTGCCAGGGAAATTGTTTTATAATACGGGAACGGTAATCAGACATTGGAGGAGGGAGAGGGAGAGGGGGAGGGACCAGTGGACTACCAAGGAAATATTTTTTTGCAATGGGATGTTGATTGGACATCAGGGGGGAGCAGAAGGGATCACTAGAATACCAGAGCATATCTTTCATATACAGAGACAGTGACTGGAGCACTGGGGGGAGGGACCACTAGACCACCAGGGACATGGTGGTGTGGGTCGGAGGAGCTGCCTTGCACTACCTCTGACTGCCACTAGGGTTGTGCAGAGTTAAGAAGAGGTATTCTTTGGTGGTATTTTCTCCCTGCAAAAGGCCCCCTGGATGGAGAAAATACTTAGTCATTGGGACTGCGCCGATATGCAGGTACCCTCCAACTCATTTGCATTGTGGCCCCTTTACAACTTTGCCCAGGCGTAAACCCAGGTTGTGGGTGCAAACTGGGTGTTTGTGAATAACACTTTGAGGCAAATTCCAGGCTGCATGGTGCAAACTGAGTTTGCGCCGAACAAAGGTTTATGAATTGGGCCCAAGGCATACTGTTCTCAGTTCTGGAGCCATATTGAAGCAAAAAAGCAATCTCTTGGGAGCTATTCAGAGCAGTGTTACAAAGATAATTCAGAGACAATAGGGGAAGACATACTGTATGAAGAGATTTTGGTGAGTGTCAGTATTCTTAAGATCCATATTCGTAGGTGGTGTCCAAACCAGTGAAGCAATTTGTCCATAATGGTTTGCGATTTCTCAGTGGCTATAACCCTTTTAGTGCCTACTTTTACAATATGCATCTAGATTATTTTTAAACCTTTCCCATGGCCTCACTCTGAACTACCTCGTTTGGTAGCTCATGCCAAATAGTCACTACCCTTCGTGTTATCCATTGCTCTCATTTTGCAGTTCTAAAGTTTTCTTCATTTAGCTGGTAAGTATGGATTCTTATATTGTGTTTTTTTTGTTTTTATTCTGCAGACCCATACAATTGGCTAAATCTGCATCATATAAAGCTCTCTCAGTATTAGGGAAAGAGCTCCTCTAATCCTACTGTACTCCAGATTAAAAATATCCAGTCTCTCAAATCTATCCTCATAGGTTAGGTTATCGTTACTAAATATAATTTTTGTTGCTCTTATCTAGACATGCTCTAACTGATTTATCCTCCCCCTTGTCTGTAGAGTCCAAAACTAACTATTGTAGTCCAGGTGGGACTTTTCCTGGCACACTATAGGCCAGGAGGATAGAGGGAAAGAGGATAGATAACTTTACGTACCTAAAGGGTTTTAAAGATAAGCTGTTGAAATTATGATTTTTAAATATGGTGTTTCTAAGCTCTGGCTTCTTAGTGTAGTCATTTGTTCTTGTAGTTTTGTGAAGCTTGTTGCCCGAAATCTGCCTCTGCTCTGTCCCATTGTGGTTGTTGCCATTTCAAAGGAAGTAGCGGTATAGTATTCAAAAGAGCATACTGTGCTCATTCACACCACAAGCTCCTCCATCAGAACAAGCACCTTAAGTGCTTTTGCATGCCAGTGTATACGGAAGTGCCAAGCTGACCCCGGTTGTAGATGAGTACCTCTTATTGCCATCTGGATCAAAACAGTGCACAGCATGCAGTGCAGTTAAAATGCATTGAGGCCAGTAGCTACTTGCTCCTCTGCCCAAGCCATGGTCATGAGCAACAGTGTGCATTCCGCATCATTACTTGTGGTCCTGTGTAAGCCATACAGTATTTCTGTTGCAAGAGTGAAAGGCATGTGGAAATGGCAGTAGTCATTGTGCACGTGCATTCTGTTTCCATAGTGCCGTATTTACTTCACTCTGTACAGGAATATGTGTTTACTGGAAGAAAGTGAAGTACAGTGCTGTTTTGGGCAGTAGGAATTTTAAACTGTGATATGACATGATACTGTACGTGCTTGTTGGTCCAAACCCTGATGTCATACCTCTGCTTTTCTAGTGGTGTGCCATATCGATAAAACATAAAAGATGCTGCTGCTGCTGCTGATGCCATTGTCTACTATTCAGACGTCGAGCAATGTCTCTACAAAACAAAGCAGTTCAGTGATATATCACCCAGTACCAGCACTATTCTGTTAGTTATCACTTAATGTCTCATAATCATCTCATTACCCTACTAGTCTTAGGCTCTGTAGGTAATGTTATGGATGTTTTGGTTTCACTCAAACTTAAGTAGGACTACATCCCCAAAAGTAGGCAGTGATAACCCACTTAAATTATTGTATGGATATGTCACAGTGCAGGTGATGTCATCTTAATGTGCAGCTAATGATAGCGTGGTCTCCATGTATGGACTGTCTGTAGGCTGCAGCTAAGTAACAAGTTGTGGGTGTTCTGCACGTCTTGTGTTTATAATCAGTGTGCTTGCTAGTATTGCAATGGAGGTGTAGCTGTGTTTCATTTTATTTTATTTATTTTATTTAGTTTTTGTTGACCGGGTAAGTGCACTAGACAAATCCTGCCTATTTTCAGGCACGACCCGGGGGAGGGGGATACAGATGAATATCAACTGGCTTTGAACCAGATTAAGCTGTTGTGGTATTTTTAGTGAATGAGGGAAATTTGGCCAGGACACCGAGGAAATTCCCCTACTCGGTTGCTGTCTCTCTGTGACCTGTAGGGGGCCTGGCCGTCGGGATGGCCACTTGGAGCTCAGACGCAGAACAGGAGGACGCTCCAGGGATAGGGGAGTTGGTCTCCCTTCCTATCTCTGTTTTCCAGGAGACCGAAGAGTCAGTTAAGAAGTGTGAAAGTGTTGCTGAATTTGGAGGCATACCGGAGGGTTCTGGATGTCAGAAGGCTGCTGGAACTGTGCTTTCATTTACACCTACCATTTTTCCTGCCGTTACCTCGGCTTTCTCAGGCTCGCAGCATGCTGGCATACTGGAGGTTGGTGATTTTGTATTACATTCCACACCGGAGGGTGACGAGGAGTCCAGTGTAAATGGAGTGTCTAGAGGCTTAGGCACCTAAGACTGCCTGTTTCTGGTGATGCTGCTTCCGCCTAGTCCCGGAAGGAAGAGGTGCAGCAGTGTATTCTGGGACAGATCCCTGCTACGGAAGCTGATGGGGGTCAGTGCAGGGAGGTTCTGAGCGTTAGGAGCGGGGGAGACTGGCAGTGTTTCGTTCTATCAGAAGTGCCTAGAGTCTCCCCTTGGCCCCTCCACGTCAGGTACCTTGGAGAATGGTGCAAGGTCTATGAGGTCTACCGTTGGAGAAACGATTCAACGCCCGTTGGTTTCATCATCTTTGGCAAGTTTGGTTAATTTACCGACAGGTACTGTAACATTGCATGGGGTGGAGTCTGGTTTACTGGAACCTGGAGAGCGGAGTGTGGGGAATTTTGCAGTTTATGGTTCCCCTGGGCAGGGGTTCGACTCTCATGTTTCTGCCTCTGGTCTTACTATTGCTGAAGCTCTGAGGGATGCTGGGTGGGAGAAGTCCCCCTTAGATGATTCCTGGACCTCTTCTGCATGACCTGGTCCAACCATTCAGGGTGACTTATTGGACATTTCTGACTCTGTGGAAGTACCTTCAGGTTTCAGTATGTCTCAACCCCCAACCTGGTGGGCAGGAGGGGAGATGTGTAATGTTCCAGTCAGTGTTACCCCGTTCCCACTTTTTCTTCAGGACCTGGTGCTGGGGAAGGGTCTGTGCTTCCACCTTTAGCTCGGTCAAATTCTGTTTTCCCTATTGCTTCTGTCTCTCAAGGGGATAAGGTGGGGTCAGGTACTGGCTCGCTACAGTCGGCTACACCTGGTGAGCTTACTAGGCCTCCCCCTGTCAGTACCTTGGGCCAGGGTTTGATGGTGGACTCTGCTATTGATTCGTCGGAGTCTTCTGCCAGGCCTACTTGGCCTAAGACTTTGCAGGTTTGTTTCATCAACCCTCGAAATACGCTGTAATGATGTTCGGCCTTAGATATCGAGGAGGATTGGACACTTTTCCGGATCGATTTTATGTGGGAAGACATTAATTAAAACCAGTTTGAAATTTTCTCCTCAAAATATATGCTTTGATTCATACGTCTGGGGATAATTATTTTGACATTAGTTTCAAGACTGCCACAAGTTTAGATACCTTTTGGCACGTTATTTAGAGTTCGCATACTCCCTTATGGTCTCCTTTTGTTGCCATTCCTCTTACCAAGCCTGCTATTAAGAATATCACTGTTTTATTTAAGAATGAGGGTTGGATTAATGATATTCTAAGATGGTTAGCTACTAAGATGCACTGTACTGGGTCCGCCTGACCCCATTATAGAGTCTGAGTTTTTTTGGACTGGAGGGTGGAAAATTCAAGTTAAATTGTCAATTGTAAATGGGAATCTACAGCATTTGCCAAGTTGTTTTTATTTAGGTAGGGATAGGGGTTTTGTATTTTACCCTGGACAGCCTAAATCTTGTTTTAGATGTGGTGCTCATACTCATCTGAGCAGTGCTTGTGATCAACTCAAATGTTCTACATGTCTGGGTTCTGGACATGTGAGTATTGATTGTCCTCACCCGAACCTTTGCAACTTGTGTGATGCAACGTCCCATTCTTTTAAAGATTGTCCATGGGCATCACATAATTGACCGACAATGCCTGCTGACTCTCAAAATGAGACTGTTTCTCAGGCTCAAATATTTGCTCAGGCTAGGCCACATTTTTGGCCATTTGATCCTATGTCAGTCCCTCCTCCCTCTGGGCCCCCTCCTGTTCAGGTTGACCAGGGTTTGAGTACGTTACCATAATCTGGGCCCCTGTCTGACACAACTTTAGGTTCTCAGGATATAGCTAGGTTACCTCCTAAAATGGCTTCTGACCCTATATTAGTTAAAGAAAAAAACCCAGTCCCTAGCACGTTGGGTGTTTCCCGCGTCACAAAGAATATGCCACCACCCGAGGATACGGATTGGGTCTCTGTTGGGAACAAGAGGCAAACAAGAAGCTCTTTGTTAAAGGGGATTCCTCTGTCTCTCCCTTCCCCATCCTCTGAAGTGGTAGTAAAAAATCAGTTTTCTGTTTTACATAAATGGAAACAGACGGGTGAGAATGAAGAGGATTCTGATGCCTCTTCTATTGCATCCTCACAGGTTGAGATGTTGTCTGACTCTGAACAGGTGTCTGGTGACATACAGCTTAGTAAGAAAAAGTGGTGTAAATTGAAATCTCCTGGTAAAGGCAGGGGGAAAAATAAATCTTGAATGTGTGAATGGCTGATACGGGGGATGTTTTGTCATTTGTTAGCTTAAATGCTAATAGTCTAAAAAATGTTAAAAGGAGACGAGCTATTTTTGGCTTTCTTTTTTCCTTACCACTGCACATTATATTCTTACAAGACACTAGGCTCCATTCATTATGGGAGATTGGTCAAGCTTCCAGGGATTGGAGGGATGGTTTGTCTTTCTGGTCACTTGCTGAGGAAGTGTGTTCTGGAGTAGGGATTCTGGTTAGGGGGGTAGACGTTCAGGTTACTAGACTAATTGAGCTGATACAGGGCCGTGTTCTTATTCTGGATGTTGTACTTGGCTGTCAAGAATGGAGGTTGATTAATATTTATAACCCCCAGCTTAAGACTCAGCATATTCAGACATTGAAAACTGTTCAGCCCTTTTTGCATACGTCCAAATCTGTTATTCTCGGTGGGGATTTCAATTGTATATTGGCCTTAATAGACAAAACTGGTCTTACCCCAAAATTGTATTCAGATTCTAATTTTCTTAATACATTATATAAAACAGCTAATCTACAGGACGGGGCTCTTTTTGGTGTACACCCTCCAGAACACACTTTTCACAGAGGTAGACTTACTACAAGAATTGATTATTTTTTCTTATCTCCCTGGCTGTCGAGGGTTCAGTATTCAGTTCTGCCACGCGAGTTCTCTGATCACTGTGTGTTGTTGCTAAATATCGGTTGTCCCAGGAACAAACCTGTGTCGCATACATTTTGGAAAATGAATATTTCTATTCTGGGAGATGAAGGCGGGTGGAAGGACTTATTTGGCTGTCTTCAAGACAAAGTTTCTGTATTTGATCTTTATGATAACTCTACCTTTTGGTGGCAAGATACTAAGGTTGCGGTAAAACAATTTTGTAAGATCTTTGCCAGACGAAGATCCTCAAAGCGTTACTTCCGATATCTTAAGTGTCGGCAACAATTACAGAAAGTTTTATCATGGCAAACAGAATGGGGTCTGGATTATTCTGCTCAGATTAGACAGTTTAAGCTTGAGATGCGTGCCTCTCAGTATGAGAGACTGACATCACTGTTCTTGGAGCAGAAATATGGGCGGAAAGGCTCGGCTAAAATAGTGAACCCATATGATAGCAGCCACCAACAGGTAGAATCTAAATATATGCCCTCTTTGATTTCTCATTCTGGCACTCGGCTTAGTGATAATAATGATATTTTGGAGGAAGTGTCGTTTCAGACCGAATCTTTCTATGGGGTACCTTATGAGACTGAGGCTTGGGAAGGTTTTTTGGATTCTTTTACTGTTCCTTCTTTGTCCCCTGATGTAGTTGATGCTTCCCGCCATCCCATCACTAATGAGGAAGTTGAAGCTGTGATTACACAGTTAAAGACTACGGTTACCCCGGGTCCTGATGGTATCCCTAACGAGTTTTATAAAAAAGCTAAGTCTTTATTGGTACCGTATTTGACAAAGGTTTATAATGTTATCCTACAAGGTTTCCTACCCATTCCCCTTGGATTGACTGACAGTTATTAGATTTTTTTATATAAGCAGAAACATGATAAAGAATGTTTAGACAATTGGCATCCCATAAGTTTGTTAAACTCTGATTGGAAGATTTTGTGTAAGATTGTGACCAATAGACTATCCACGATTGCTACTCAAGTAATTTTTTCCACACAAACTTGTGCAGTCCCAAATCGTTCCATGCTCTCCAATTTGAAACTTCTTTGAGAAGTTTTTGATGGGAGTGAGACACAAGGTTATGTCCTTAGCTTGGATCAAACTAAAGCTTTCGATTTAGTTCCCCATGGTTATTTATTTGTGGTTTTAAAAAAGTATGGAGTACCGGCAGGGTTAATGGGCTGGATTCAGTGCCTGTACAGGTTTGATTGTACCACACCTTTGGTAAATGGCTTACATGGCCCCCGTATCCCTATTAAGAGAGGGGTATGCCAGGGATGTCCCCTGAGCCCACTACTTTATGTATTTTCTATTGATCCTCTGCTTAGGAAATTGAATGAGGAGAGGACCATCCGACATATTTCTGTGACACCGGAGCTGGTTTTTCCCAGTGCTATTGCATATGTTGATGACCTGTGCATATTGGTTAAGGACCATGCATCTGGTGAGACAGCAATTCAGCTTGTCCATTCTTTTGCTGTTATTTCTGGATCCCGGTTGAATGCTCAGAAGAGTAAGGGGATTGCAGTCCATATTTCTCCTCATGAGATGACTCAGGACATTGGGGGTATTTGTATTCAATCTCAGAATATTAGTATTTTAGGTATTTCTTTTGGCGCATCGGATGCAGTGGAGCAAAATTGGATTTCGACTATGGCAGTAGCCGAGGTCAAGATTGTACACTGGAAAAAGTTTCCTATGTCCCACAAGAAATGGATTTTCTTGATCAAAACTTGCATCCTACCTATTTTTTTATTACTTAGTTATGTTTTTCCCCTTCTTTTGCATCTTGAAGCCAGAATTTATAATTTATTTTTTCAGTTGCTATGGGGTAGTAGACTGAACCCAGTTAAAAGATCTGTTACATACTGGCCTATTAAGCAGGGAGGTCTCCAGATGATAAATCCTGTGTTGTTTTACTTCTCTATTTTTGTTCATGCTAATATTTTTCCTTGTTTAACCAACACTACAGTTAGTTGGGCCCTTAGTTTTCATTCTAGGTCTTTGTATTTTTTGGACAAATGGAGAGCCCCTGTGTGGAAACCATTCACTAAAATTCCTTCTGGGACATCTGGATATCTCATTGAAGTATTCAGAAAGATTAAGCAATGGAGAATACCTTGTGATTTGAACTTATTATGGAATAGGAAATTGTTATATTCCTCAGTTTTGAAATCTATGTTTTTGGTGTCTCCCTGCTTAGCTGTGCCAGTTGACGCTCAATATTTGATAAAACAATTGCTGGAAAATAGAATACCTGAAAAAATGTGGGATACCCTATGGCTGTGTTGTCATGACAGGCTAAATGTTAAGGGTAATCAAGCCCATAAGCAGGTTTCTGAAAGGTACTGTGTTAGAGACACGTGTACAGGAATGATAGAATCCATGTCACACCTGTTTTTTGACTGTTCCTATATAGCACCATTATGGTCTCAGTTGGGTCAGTCATGGAATTTGCCCATGTTCTCTGTTTTAACTTATTTAGAATTGGTATATGGGAATTTTGGACCAAGTTGGAAAATTTTTTTTCCAGGTACTGTGCGGGTTTTGTTTGCAGATTGTAAATGGTGTATCTGGCACAATCGATGTCTGTTTGTTCTGCAACACAAGAGAGTTTCTTTGGCTGAACTGCAGGAACATATCAGGAAGGAAATTTATAGTATTTATTGTTCAGAGAAAAAATCTTTGCCTGCCCCTTTAGTGGCATTCTGGTGGAGGGCGTTGCCTTTGATTTTGTTTGAAGGGGTCACTAGAAGTCTGATCTCTGTGGGAAGCATGGGATTTTCTTTTCTTTATGTTATATTTGCTTGTGTTATTATTTTAGGCTGTGAATTCTCTGCATTGTTTTTTTTAGTGTATTTTCTGATGCTTTGTAATTTTTGTCTGGTATCCTGATTATTGTGTGATCTGTCTACAGTTATGTATTGTCATGTAGTTTTCTAATAAAAAAATTCCCCTACTCTTTTCGATAAGTGCCATGGGATCTTTAACATACACCTGAACTACCACCAAACCAGGCAGATGGGACCTCGGTTTAACGTCTCATCTGAAAGATGGCATCTCAGAAGTGCAGCACCCCTCTCATGCTACACTACAGTGTCAGTATTGGGATATTAACCCAAGTGCCAGATGTGGGAACTGAACCCACAGCCCTCTGATCTCCTGGCCTCAGAGGTGACTGTGCTACCTACTGAGCCACTGACACTGCACACAGTATGCAACTGACATTGTACACAGTATGTGTGCTGCTTATTACTCTGTTGTTGTGTCATAATGGTAAATTGTTCTGTAGAAAAGTATGACAGCATGTTATTCAATGCACCATTACATAATCTTTATTGTCATCTTACAGCTTACAGACAAACTTCCTTCAGTCACACTGTGCTCTCTACCATGCATACATTGTAACCTTCTGTGTCATAGTTGTAAGCACGTCTCCATATGGGTAATACAAACCCCCAAAGTTGTCCTTCCTTCCTGCAAGTTTTGTCTTCCTCACACTGCATCTAAACCTAAAGCTCCATTGTGCCTATGCATGAATGTGACGAGTGGCTAGTGTAGCCATCCCACACCCATTGTGCCCCCCATGCAGGATGCACAAAATGTGGTGTGCAGCCCCTATGTGCCAGATCCCCAGCCATGAAGACAGCAACGCAGCGGTGGTGGGCAGGTGATGTGCCAGCGCTATGCACCATGTACTAAGGTGCGTAGCAGTGTATGCAGGGTGCGAAGGAGGGTGCCTGGTATGCCAGGGAGAACCCTGCCATAAGTGCCCTGTGCACCCCACACACACAGGCTGCTGCCCAGACATGGCAGAAGCCCACCTTCACCCACCATCAGGACCCCAACTCATGTCCCCACAGACCACCCAGTGTCATCCACCCCATTGCTCCTGTGTGCCCAAGCACCATGATGGATGAATCCCTCCCCACACACACATATGGGGGCACCAGCCTGGGAATGCAGCCCCCTGATAAAGTCAACCCACCCCATCCCCAGTACCTAAGCATAGTGGCCGTAGCATGGGACAGCCAGTGGCACAGCCCTCCTCTCACCTCCTTGGCTGCCAGCTGTCCAAGTGATGCTAGGAGTGCACTGTCTATATATGGGCAGTGAGCTCCTAGCATCACTTGGATGGCTGGTGGCTGAGGAGGTGAGAGGAGGGCTGTACAGCTGGCTGACCTGTGCTGCTGCCACTATGGTCAGGTATGGGGGTGGGTTGGCAGTGCTGTGGGGGCAGCATGCCATATGATGATGATGGGGCTGCCATATGCCAGTTGTTGAGGGGTTAGGGCACTGGGCATGGATAGAATGGGGAGTGCTGGCATGTGGGGGGAGTGCTAGCATGTGGGGGGGTGGCCATATTGGCTGGGGGGTGGTGGCCTGCTGAGGACTGCAAAGGTCTGTGGCAGTACTGGATCATGGGCTGGGGGTCCCACAGCCAATGGGGCTGGGCCGCATGGGTCCAGATGCCTGCATTGGGCATTCCCATACCAGAACCCACACCTTCATGCAAATGAGATCCACTGTAGGACCCATGCCAGGCATCCGACTGGATGCCCAACTGGGTCAGCGACTCCTCCCCCAGGTGCCCTGCAGAGACCTGCATGCCATGGGGTCAGGCCCATGGACAGGTTGTGGCCACTAATGAATATGGCCGGTGTGCAGATGCCCACAGGTGTAGAGTTATGTGGGAGGGATATACACCTCAGGTGCGTATATCCCATCCATTCATGCATAGGTCTCAATGTACCTAAACAACATGCTGGTGCAAAATCACCCATGTCAATATACAATGCAGGTGATTGCAACACTCTGTGCTGCAGGAGCACCCGGTGTTGTTGTTTTGTTACCATGTACGATTCTGTTGTATGCTCACCCACTTTACCACCAGTAACATATCTTGCTTATGACCCAAAGGTGAGGTTGGTGGCAATCACAACAGCATCAAGGAGTTACTGACAAGGCACCACAACCTCAACATCTTGCTGTGTGGATGACGAGTTGTTTGTGGCTTGAATGCTGCCCTGAATCATTCAGTTATGGCAGCAGAATGTGAGCAATGTTGTTTTTCAACTTCCAGTTAGTACTGTAATCGCAAAAACCAAAATGTTACAGCAATCAGAGTTGTTGATAACACATAACTGTCATGTTTGTAGGTTATGTCTCCCTCACTGTAACTTAATTGATCTGCAGCTGCTCCAACATTACTGTTTAACTGTGTTCTCATGAAGTGATACAAAGTTTCCTGGTGTTTGAGTTTCCATGGTGGAAAACACCCCACATCTGTCAGACAGCAGTCCCCACTTCACATCACAGGAGCAGGCATACCCTTCCTCCCTCCACATCCTGACAGGAATGGGACACAGGCTACCCTCCACCTCTTTGCAATTTTTCTGCCGCTAGTGCGGCAAATCTATTTTTTTGTTTTAGGCCCACTGCCTGTATTCCACTAGCTGATGGTCCTCCCCTTCCTCTTTCCTCCCTTGTCCTCTATGCAGGCTTTGGACCTTTATACTTTATCACCTGCCATTCCCCCCCGTTCTCTTGTGCCCCTTCCTGCCACTATCTGGGATTACTGTATCCCCGCTGGAGCCTTCCCCTATACCTCCCTCCTTGCTTTTGTGTTCCTTGATTTTCCTCCAGTCCCCATCCCATCTTTCCCATCCTGTGGCTGTGTTTGCTCCTTGTCCCCCTCCAGCTCCCATTTTAACCACTTCTAGCCCACCCACCATCCCCCCCCAGCTGCTATAGCTCCCTCGGTTGGACCCCTCCTGTCCTCCCTTTTACTCCTCTAGCTTTCCCAGCTTAGTGCCCATCTCAGCCATCCCTCCTCCTCCCTGTCACAGCATGTGGGAATAAACTTCAGACAAGGCAAATTTACAGCTTTAAAACACACCATGGTGTGATATTTATTTTTCAAAAGTTTGAAAAATAATAAATGAAAAAACAATTGCAAAGAAAATCGCTACTTAACATGAATAGTTTCTCACATAATACAGTACTGTGTCTTAGAGCTCCTAAGACCCTGTTAATGTGTATTCAACAGCTTGTCTACAGTAGCAGTCAAACCTCTCTCTCTCTCTCTCTCTCTCAGGGCTGAGCCTCACTGGACTGAACTGAAGTGAATTCAGGAAGAGGTTTTTATATCTTTTGGTGGGGTCACCTGACTGAGCCCTTTTCTATTTACATGTCTGGACATGCTGTTTCATGTCTGAAATTGTTGTTTCAAAACCAAAGGGAGGGAGTTGTTCCAGGGGATTTCCTGGTTCTGTTAAAGTTACAGTGTATATCTCTACAGATATTGACTCTCTATATCTCTGATCCACAGTGACTAAGCACTTTTATAAAGTGTATCACATTCTCATACATAGAACCTCATACGGTAACAAGTCTCTAGTGTGAATTTATGAAAATACTTTAAGGATTTCTTATAACTGTACTAAACATGACATTATTATTGTTTTATATGATTCCTGAATCATTTTTCTTTAAAAAGACTTTATTAACTGTAAGTATTCCTATTTAAAATTGCCTTCATGTTTTTTGTACTCAAAATGCACTTATGCAATTTATACAACACCTCTCCGGGTGTTTGGCATAATTCCAGGGACTGGATGGATAGAAATGGAAAAAGAAGAAAAGAGAGAACTAGTAGGAAGTTTAGCAGAGATAGTAAAGAGCTACACTAGATGGCCAACCTAGGGTGGGAGGGGGGAAGAAGAAAAGCAAAGAGAAAAGCATCAACTGATGGTAGGAAATAAGGAGATATAAAAGTGGTCCATCAGTCACAGCCAGGGGTGTAACCTAACTCCACCACACACCTCCCTTCTTAAGAAAAAAACAGTTCTCAAAACTATACTGTTTTTTTTCAAGAACCCCCTCTCAGTCATAAATGTTCTACCAAAACAGTAGACTGGGGGTTGGTTGAAACTTTCTCTTACCCATTATGTAAGCTTCACACCAAAGTCCTTTAATTTAGCTATTTTCATTATTGTCCACCATACCAAGTTACTGCAGTTCGTCAATACCTTCACAACATTACCCTGGGGCTGTCATACAGTTCAGCACAGTATTCTTGTATGCATTCAGTAAACAGTTTCAGTCCGTAATAACTGTCTACCCACAAACTATGTCACTTTGGTTATTACAACTCAGCTGTTTCATATGTAATATCATGCACCCATCAATAGGCATTGTTTCAGCACCCATCACTTGGCATCATTTCAGAACCCATCATTTGCCATTGTTTCAGCCCTGTGCACCCACTATCATACTTTCATCAGTATGTTAAAAAGAGAAAGTAATAAACAGCAGTTTTATGCTGACTTTGAGCTTCCTCCATACCCATCACTTGACATTGTTTCCACTCAGGGGTGCAATCATAGGTTCTACCCCATACCTAGATCCTCCATGACCCTAGGTTCCTCATTTTATATAACACAGAAGAGCCATTTATTTTATGTTATACATTTCTTTTAATCATTTCATACATTTCATTTATCCATTTCCCTTTCATATATTTTCTGTCAGACAAGTAAACTTCTTATGCTGAAAATCAAAGAGCCAGTTCCTAAATCCAAAATCTTTGGGGTTTCCTTTCAACCCTTATTATTAACATACCAGGGATTCCTTTCAACCCTTACACCATTCTGGTACCATTGACTGACTGTACTCAGCACCAACCTTCTGCTATATTTATTTTAAATATTACATGTTTCATACATTTCATACCATATCACAGGGGGTTCAAAACATGGGAAAGTCCATTCAACCACCATGGTGTCTTCCTTGTTGCTTGTAGTCTTCACCCCAGTATGCAAATGTCCTGAAACAGTCTTTCCTGGGGCGTTCATCTCATTGTCCTCCATGTAGCAGCAGCCCAGAAAAATGGACAACAATGGGATTTCAAAGTGACTGACAACAAAGCTCCCATCAGGTGGTCCTCCTCCTCTAGAACCCATGGATCCTAGTCCTCTGCATCCACCATGAAATTCTCTGGTTGGGTACCCTTCATCAGCACCTGGCAGCAGTGCTTCACCTCTCTCTGGTGCTGGTCCACCTCCATGTTCTATCAAACTCCAATCCAGGCAATAGTTTCTCTCCAGTTCTCCTCACCTGGGCTGTGGTATGCACAGTGGTAAGCCCCTCTTCCTTCAACAGATTTTTGGCATCCATGAGATCCTGGAGGTATGCCATCCTGCTCTTTGCCCCCATGTCTGGATTCCAGGACTGATATCTGGTTACTGATCTCCCCCTTGTTTCTCCAGACAAGTACTATCCCACCTCTGACACCAAGTTTGTCACAACATGTTGGAATAAACTTCAGATGAGGCAAATTTACAGGTTTAAAACACACCGTGGTGTGATATTTATTTTTCAAAAGTTCAAAAAATAATAAATGAAAAAAAACTGCAAAGAAAATCACTACTTAACATCAGTAGTTTCTCACATAATACAGTCCTGGATCTTAGAGCTCCTAATACCTTTTTATTTTGCATTCAACAGCTTATCTACAGTAGCAGTAGAACCTCTCTCCTCTCTCTCAGGGCTGAGCCCCACTTGACTGAACTGAAGTGAAGTGAACTCAGTAAAGAGGTTTTAATATCATTTGGATGGGGTCTCCTGACTGAGCCGGTTTCCATTTACATGTCTGGACATGCAATTTCATGGCTGAACATGTTGTTTCAAACCCAAGGGGGGTTGTCTCAGGGGATTTCCTGGTTCAGTTAAAGGTACAGTGTATATCTCCACAGATTTTGACTCTCTATATCTCTGATCCACCGTGATTAAGCACTTTTATAAAGTACATCACATTCTCATAAATAGAACCTTATACAGTAACAGGTCTACAGTGTGAATTTATGAAAATACTTTAAGGATTTCTTATAACTGTACTAATCTTGACATTATTATTGTTTTATATGATTTCTGAATCCTTTTTCTTTAAAAAGGCTTTATTAACTGTAAGTATTCCTATTTAAAATAGCCTTCATGTTTTTTTGTACACAAAATGCACTTATGCACTTTACACAACACCTCTCTGGGTGTTTGGCATAATTCCAGGGACTGGATGGATGGAAATGGAAAAGAATGAAAAGAGAGAACTAGTAGGAAGTTCAGAAGACATAGTAAAGTGCTACACTACATGGCCAAACTAGGATGGGGGGGGGAGAAGAAAAGCAAAGAGAAAAGCATTAACTGATGCTAGGAAATAAGGAGATATAAAAGTGGTCCATCAGTCACAGCCAAGGGTGTAGCATAACTCCGCCACACA
The DNA here is from genome assembly GCA_016271365.2 of Neoceratodus forsteri. Taxonomy (NCBI): domain Eukaryota; kingdom Metazoa; phylum Chordata; order Ceratodontiformes; family Ceratodontidae; genus Neoceratodus; species Neoceratodus forsteri. The sequence goes on along the minus strand of JADMNL010000035.1, from coordinate 20,414,836 downwards.
CCTTCCTCCTTAAGAAAAAAAACAGTTCTCAAAACTATACTGTTTTTTCACAAAAACCCTCTCAGTCATAAATATTCTACCAAAACAGTAGACTGGGGTTGGTTGAAACTTTCTCTTACCCATTATGATACCTTAACCTCAGGGTCCCTTAATTCAGCTATTTTCATTATTGTCCACCATACCAAGTTACTGCACTACTTCAATACCTTCACAACATCACCCTGGGGCTATCATATAGTTCAGCACAGTATTCTTGTATGCATTCAGTAAACAGTTTCAGTCCATAATGACTGTCTACCCACAAACTATGTCACTTTGGTTATTACATCTCAGCTATTTCATATGTAATATCATGCACCCATCAATAGGCATTGTTTCAGCACCCATCACTTGGCATCATTTCAGTACCTATCATTTGGCATTGTTTCAGCCCTGTGCACCCACTATCATACCTTCATCAGTATGTTAAAAAAGAGAAAGTAATACACAGCAGTTTTATGCTGACTTTGAACTTCCTCCATACCCATCACTTGGCATTGTTTCCACTCAGGGGTGCAATCATAGGTTCCACCCCATACCTAGATCCTCCATGACCCTAGGTTCCTCATTTTTTATGACACAGAATAGACAATTCTTTTATGTTATACATTTATTTTAATCATTTCATACATTTCATTTATCCATTTCTCTTTCATATATTTTCTGGCAGACAAGGAATCTTCTCATGCTGAACATCAACCAGCCAGTTCCTAAATCCAAAATCTTTGGAGGTTCCTTTCAACCCTTATTTTAACATACCAGGGTTTCCTTTCAACCCTTACACTATTCTGGTACCCTCGACTGACTGTACTCAGCACCAACCTTCTGCTATATTGATTTTAAATATTACATGTTTCATACATTTCATACCATTCCACAGGGGGTTCAAAACATGGGAAAGTCCATTCAGCCACCGTGGTGTCTTCCTTGTTGCTTGTAGTCTTCACTCCAGTATGCAAATGTCCTGAAACAGTCTTTCCTGGGGCATTCATCTCATTGTCCTCCATGTAGCAGCAGCCCAGAAAAATGGACAACAATGGGATTTCAAAAGTGACTGACAACAAAGCTCCCATCAGGTGGTCCTCCTCCTCTAGAACCCATGGATCCTAGTCCTCTGCATCCACCATGAAATCCTCTGGTTAGGAACCCTTCATCAGCACCTGGCAGCAGTGCTTCACCTCCCTCTGGTGCTGGTCCACCTCCATGTTCTATCAAACTCCAATCCAGGCAATAGCTTCTCTCCAGTTCTCCTCACCTGGGCTGTGGTATGCACAATGGTAAGCCCCTCTTCCTTCAACAGATTCTTGGCATCCATGAGATCCTAGAGGTATGCCATCCTGCTCTTTGCCCCCGTGTCTGGATTCCAGGGCTGATATCTGGGTACTGGTATCCCCCTTGTTTCTCAAGACAATAAGTACTATCCCACCTCTGACACCAAGTTTGTCACAATGTGTTGGAATAAACTTCAGATGAGGCAAATTTACAGGTTTAAAACACACCATGGTGTGATATTCATTTTTCAAAAGTTCAAAAAATAATAAATGAAAAAAAATTGCAAAGAAAATCACTACTTAACATCAGTAGTTTCTCACATAATACAGTCCTGGATCTTAGAGCTCCTAATACCTTTTTATTTTGCATTCAACAGCTTGTCTACAGTAGCAGTAGAACCTCTCTCCTCTCTCTCAGGGCTGAGCCCCACTTGACTGAACTGAAGTGAAGTGAACTCAGTAAAGAGGTTTTAATATCTTTTGGGTGGGGTCTCCTGACTGAGCCATTTTCCATTTACATGTCTGGACATGCTATTTCATGGCTGAACATGTTGTTTCAAACCCAAGGAGGGGTTGTTTCAGGGGATTTCCAGGTTCCGTTAAAGGTACTGTATATATCTCCACAGATATTGACTCTCTATATCTCTAATCCACAGTGATTAAGCACTTTTATAAAGTATATCACATTCTCAAAAACAGAACCATATACAGTAAAAGGTCTATAGTGTGAATTTATGAAAATACTGTAAGAATTTCTTATAACTGTACTAATCATGACATTATTAGTGTTTTATATGATTTCAGAATCCTTCTTCTTTAAAAAAGGCTTTATTAACTGTAAGTATTCCTATCTTAAATAGCCTTCATTTTTTTTGGACACAAAATGCACTTATGCACTTTACATAACACCTCTCCAGGTGTATGGTATAATTCCAGGGACGGGATGGATGGAAATGGAAAAAGAATGAAAAGAGAGAACTAGTAGAAAGTTTAGCAGATGTAGTAAAGTGCTACAATAGATGGCCAACCTAGGATGGGGGGGGGAGAAAAGCAAAGAGAAAAGCATTAACTGATGCTAGAAAATAAGGAGATATAAAAGTGGTCCATCAGTCACAGCCAAGGGTGTAGCCTAACTCCGCCACACACCTTCCTCCTTAAGAAAAAAAAAAAACAGTTCTCAAAACTATATTGTTTTTTCAAAAAAACCCTCTAAGTCATAAATATTATACCAAAACAGTAGACTGGGGGTTGGTTGAAACTTTCTCTCACCCATTATTACACCTTAACCTCAGAGTCCCTTAATTCAGCTATTTTCATTATTGTCCACCATACCAAGTTACTGCAATACATCAGTACCTTCACAACATTACCCTGGGGCTGTCATACAGTTCAGCACAGTATTCATGTAAGCATTCAGTAACAGTTTCAGTCCATATTGACTGTCTACCCCAAAACTATGTCACTCTGGTTATTACAACTCAGCCATTTCATATGTAATATCAGGCACCCATCAATAGGCATTGTTTCAGCACCCATCACTTGGCATTGTTTCAGAACCCATCACTTGGCATCATTTCAGAAGCCTTCACTTGGCATCATTTCAGAACCCTGTGCACCCACTATTGTACCTTCATCAGTACATTCAAAAAGAGGAAGCAATACACAGCAGTTTTATGCTGACTTCGAGCTTCCTCCATACCCATCACTTGGCATTGTTTCCACTCAGGGGTGTAATCATAGATTCCACCCTATACCTAGACCCTCCATGACCCCAGATTTCTCATTTTATATGACACAGAATAGACATTTCTTTTATGTTATACATTTCTTGTAATCATTTCATACATTTCATTTGTCCATTTCCCTTTCATATATTTTCTGGTAGACAAGGAGCCTTCTCATGCTTAACATCAACCAGCCAGTTCCTAAATTCAAAACCTTTGAGGTTTCTTTTCAACCCTTATTTTTTACATACCAGAGTTTCCTTTCAATCCTTTCACCATTCTGGTACCCTCAACTGAAGGTACTCAGCACCAACCTTCTGCTATATTCATTTTAAACATTACATGTCTTGTACATTTCAAACCATATCATAGGGGGGTCAAAACATGGAAAAGTCCATTCAACCACCATGGTGTCTTCCCTGTTGCTTGTAGTCTTCACGCCAGTATGCAAATGTCCTGAAACAGTCTTACCTGGGGCCTTCATCTAGTCATCCTCCAAGTAGCAGCAGCCCAGAAAAATGGGCAACAATGGGATTTCAAAAGTGACAGGCAACAAAGCTTCCATCAGGGGGTCCTCCTCTTCTAAAACCTATGAATCCTGGTCCTCTACCTCCATCATGAAATCCTCCAGTTGGGACCCCTCCATCAGCACCTGGCAGTGGTGCTTCACCTCTCTCTGGTGCTGGCCCACTTCCGCATTCCATGAAACTCCAATCCAGGCAATAGCTCCTCTCCAGTTCTCCTCACCTGGGCTGTGGTATGCACAATGGTAAGCCCCTCTTCCTTCAACAGATTCTTGGCATCCATGAGATCCTGGAGGTATGCCATCCTGCTCTCTGCCCCCATGTCTGGATACCATGGCTGGTATTTGGGTACTGGTCTCCCACTTGTCTCCCTAGACAATCAGTACTGTCTCACCTCTGACACCAAGTTTGTCACAGTGAGTCGGAATAAACTTCAGATGAGGCAAATTTACAGGTTTAAAACACACTGTGGTGTATTTTTTTTTAAAAGTTTGAAAAATAATAAATGAAAAAAGTGGCAAAGAAAATCACTACTTAACATCAGCAGTTTCTCACATAATACAGTCCTGTATCTTAGAGCTCCTATGACCCTTTTAATTTGTATTCAACAGCTTGTCTACAGTAGCAGTAGAACCTCCCTCCTCTCTCTCAGGGCTGAGCCCTACTGTACTGAACTGAAGTGAACTCAGTGAAGAGGCTTTCACATCTTTTGGGTGGGGTCACCTGACTGAGTCTTTTTCTATTTACACGTCTGGACATTCTGTTTCATGTCTGAACACGTTGTTTCAAAACTAAGGGGGGTGTCTCAGGGGATTTCCTGGTTCAGTTAAAGGTACAGTGTATATCTCCACAGATATTGACTCTCTATATCTCTGATCCACAGTGACTAAGCACTTTTATAAAGTATATCATATTCTCATACATAGAACCTTTTATAGTATCAGGTCAATAGTGTGAATTTATGAAAATGAGTTAAGGATTTCTGATAACTGTACTAATCCTGACATCATTATTGCTTTATATGATTTCTGAATCCGTTTTCTTTAAAAAGACTTTATTAACTTAAAGTATTCCTATTTGAAATAGCCGTCATGTATTTTTGTACTCAAAATGCACTTATGCATTTTACACAACACCTCTCTGGGTGTTTGGAATCATTCCAGGGATTGAATGGATGGAAATGGAAAAAAGAATGAAAAGAGATTACTAGTAGAAATTTTAGCAGGGACAGTAAACAGCTATGCTAGATGGCCAACCTACGGTAGGAGGGAGAAAGAAGAAAAGCAAAGAGAAAAGCATTAACTGATGCTAGGAAATAAGGAGATAGAAAAGTGGTCCATCAGTCACAGCCGAGGGTGTAGCCTAACTCTTCCACACTCCCTTAGCTATGAAATTTGCCTACGTATTGTGCATCCACCCATTTTTCAGACTATACCCAGTACCATGGCTAATCCATAACCAGTACACCCTTCCACCCTCCTAAAGATGCTTCCAGTCCATGTAGCCCGGGGAACCTTCCATGGATCTGCCCTCACCGTGCTCCATTGGCTCCTCCAATGTAGTTTCACACTTATTTTCCCCTATTGCCTATGTTGAGCTTTTATTTTTAGGCCCAGAAGTGAGACTTTTCCTGTTCAAAAACTAACTGTATCCATGTTCAGTGTACCTGATCTTCGGAGGGGGATGGGAATGACAAGTGTACATGGCATGAGGAGGGGGACAGAGGACACTACAATGGGAGGACACCTGTGATGGTGAGGGGTGGCAGATGACCAGTGTAAATGGCCTGTGAGGGGGAAGGCAGAGGAAACCTGTACTGGAAGACAGCATGGATGGGGAGAGGGAGCACGTGAACAGTGTGCCCAGTATGAGGAAGGGGGTCTGATGAACAGTGTACCTGGCCTTGGGATGATGGGAAGATGACCAGTGTACATGCTATAAGGAGGGGGGCAGAAGACACCACCACCAGAGAACACGTATGATTGGGGGAGGCAGATGACCAGTGTAAAAGGCCTGGTGGGGGGGCAGAGGAAACCTTTACTGTAGGACAACAGGGATGGAGTGGGGGAGCACATGACCAGTGTACCCGGTATGAGGAGGGGGGGCCTGATGATCAGTGTAACTGGCCTTGACGGGGGAAATGACCAGTGTACATGGCATGGGGGGCAGAGGACACTAGCACCTGTGATGGGGAGGGGGATATGACCAGTTTAAATGGTCTGGTGAGGGAGAAGCAGAGGAAACCTGTACTGGATGACAACAGGGATGGGGAGATAAAGCACATGACCACTGTACCTGGGATGGGGAGGGGGGAGGACTCCTCTAACAGAGAACAATAGGAATGGGGAGAGGGTATGATGACCACTGCACCTAGCCTGGGGAGGGGGCAGAGGACACCTCCACTGGAGGACACATGTGATGGGCAGTGGGCACTAATGACCAGTGTACCTGGGATGGGAGCAGATGATGAGTGTACCTTGCCTGGGGCTGGTGGCCAGAGGACTACACCTACAGGAGGACAGCTGGGATGGGGAGAGGAGGCAGATGACCTGTGTACCTGGCATGAGTGGGGAGCAGATGGGGAGGGGTAAGATGACAACTGCACTGGGTCCAACCACAGATGAGGGTGGGGCCATGGAGAGGTGGAACTGGTGACTTTTGTGTTCCTGTGATGGGGGGTAGGAGATTACTTGTTTGCCCCAGATGTGCAAGGCAGGGTACATTTCTGGTCAATGATGATTCTGAGGGTACACAATCCATGTAATACCACTTGGGAGGGACACAGCACCATATCTCTGTGATCAGTGATGATAAAGTCAAGAACAAACAGCAGAGAGACGTTGTTTTAGCACTATGACGCTGATGATGGAATTCCTGAAGGAAGCCTGTTGCCAGAAAGTACAGTGTACATGGCATCACTCTATGAATGGCATCAACTTAGTGAGTGGCATGGCAGTGCCATCACTGTGGTGGTAGGCATGACTGTTATCACACTTGGGAGGCTAGTGAGTGCACCACAAGACAGTGCAATCACTGTGAATTGCTGTCAGTGAGGACATCGATAAGCCAGCAATGCAGTGTCATGAAAAGACCGGCACAGTGCCATGACAGTGTGGTGATCAGGCAGTACAACTTTCAGTGGTGCTAGATACTGCTTTCCAGGACAGCAACACCCTTTTTAGTAGGTGAAAACAATATTCACAACTGTGAATAAGTAGCAGAGTGCAACACTGACAGGTACCTTTCATGAAGAAATCATCCTCTCTGAAATGCTCTGAGCAAATAACATGTTTTTGTGGGACAACTTTCTCAGCATCAGTATCTTTCTGCTGCAATGCCAATAGCCATTTTCTTTTAATTTCCCACTCTGTTGGAACATGATGGAAGCTAACTGGGTGGCCTCACTTGGTCTTGCCATATGTGTTGGCACACCACTTAGCCATACAAGTTGGCATTTCCAGAACGTTTTCTTTGTAAACCTCTTATAAAATGAAGAAATCAAACTGATTTTCCAAAGACAGTAAATAAAGTTAAAATACAAGATATTAAAAAAAAACACCTGTTGCTGTACTCAAAACTGTACTCCTACACACATTATTGGAACTGCAGCGCTGCAGTAATTATGATGAGACAAGGGGAGTATTAGCTGTTCGGTGATGCAGTTGCTTAGTCCCAATCTATGGCGGGAACAGAAGCGCTGCACAAACCACACCTCAGCACTAACCATTTTCAGACAAGAATTAAACAGTGAATATTGCAATGCATATGAAAAAAATATATTTTACAATAATGAATGGAATGAAATGAAACTGCTGTGTCAGACACGTTCACATGCCATCAGTTGTCCGATGACATTTGTCTCAAATGATCCCATGACCTTGCAATCACTGCTACTGCAGCACTGTCCGTGGCCACAGACGTGAATTGGAAATCCAGTCATCAGCTCTGAATCCACAGTCCATGTTATGTAATAACACATGCCTAACACCACTGCCACCAGTATCTTTTGCTTTCAAGGGATTCCCAGTGATGACCGGTGGGTAGACAGACAATATAGCAGGGTCCTGTATGCGACATACCCATAGCCAAAAGCATCATAACAAAGTGACAGCATATGTTGACAGGTGATGTTTTCAGGGGCTGCTCAGAATAAATGAGCACCTCGAATGACTTGTCAGGAAGGGAGTGCCTCCGTGCATGACAACGGTGACCAAGCACTGACACGATCACCAGAGGACAAGGGGCACAAAGTAGAGCACTTGCTGTCAAAAGTTAAATAACTTCAGTGCTCTTTCAAATGGCAGTAACAGGATGACTCTGGAGGTCTGTCTCCTGAAACAGCATCACAATGCTACTGGCATTTAACATACCATGAAAGGGTAAATGCCAGTAGCAGGTCATGTTGAACAATGTCAGGACAGCCCATTCCAAGCTCAGTGAAGCTGAATCCAATTTGGGTGGTGGGGGGGGGTTGCACTGATGACAACTAGCTGATTTTAAATTATTTAGTTTGCATCTCGATAAATAGTACACAAGGTTTGATTGATCCACTAAAGTTAGATCTACCAAGCCAGTGCAGCAGCCTACATTGAACAGACTTGCAAGTCATCATTGAACATGCTGTGACAAATGTCACTTGTTGCTCAGAGAGACAACAGTAAACAAAAGCCTTCCTTGTAATCCTAGGCACAGAACATGAGTAAACACATTCTGTGATACTGTAACACAGATGTACTATATCAGTGCAGGCAGGGTGAAAGCAGTACTGAAAGACGTACGGGAACACTAACATAAGGACCGGGAGTGCACATGGTGAACTACTACACTCGGGCACAAACGATGCAAAGTGCATGGCAACACATTCAGAATATGTCAGGAAGAAAGTGCATGAATGCACTCACCACTGTCTTCCAGAGCAGCCTTGGATGTGAGATGGCATATCCCTGGACTGAATGTAAGGTAACGGACACTGTTAGAACCACCAAAAAAGAACATTGAAAGGTTAGTTTTAAAACATTTGCAGCAAGTAAACTGTCATACCTGGCACCTAGTGAGCATACTGTGTTTGTCTCCAGTGATTTCAACAAGTTTTCCTTTAATAAAGTGGCAGCAGTAACTGGTCACAAGAACCAATAATATGGTAACAAATGGCCAAGGATGAAAACTGGTGAGGAGAGGCTTCACCAGGCATGTAAGGAAGTGCTTCTTTTGAGATGGGGAGAAGTAGAATGCATTGTCAGAAGAAGTGGTCAGCATGGAGTCCACCACTAACTTCAAATACAGATGAGTTAGGGGGCATGTGGATTGCCCAAGCCAGAGGAGGAAGGGACTATGAGCAGGCAAGGGAAGGGGATGAGTGGAATAATGAGGGGTGTGCTAAAAACAGGACAATGGGATTACTAGCTCTGATCCAGCAATAGGCAGGATGATGATGCAGGAAGGTATTTGGTAGACTTGATGGGCCAGTGAGCCATTTTCTGCCATCAGCATCTGTTCCTATGTTTAGTTTTTTCCCTTGACATGAGGATTTTGTGCATGATAGAATTCCATGAAATGTTTAAAATAATCAGTAAAATTCCATAAATGTAAAGTATGCACATTTTATATGCATTTGCACATACAAAACATTAGGCATTTGAACACAGAAAGAAAGAAATTAAGCACCTTCAGATTTGGTTTATGTGAGCCCGGGAAATGGCTTCTGACTGACCATGAGGCTCTGAAAGTTTTGAAATCTTGCTGAATACCATTGAAAAGTGGGATAGTGGAGACACAATATTAGCCTAGAATTTAATGTCAGTGCACCCAATATATTATGGAGTGGCAGTCCACATGAGGTCAGCTGTTAAATAACAGTATTTTGGCGAGTGGGGGATGGGTTAAGGTTGCTAAGGTTGAGGGGATACTGGGATGTATAGGGAGAAGCATCACCAGCTGAAAACAGGAAGTTGTTTTCCCTCTGTACAGACAGTTGGTGGGACCCCATCTGGAGTACTGCATCCAGTTCTGGAGACCCCATTTTCACAAGGACACAGACAGGATGGAGGCAGTCTAGAGGAGGGCAACTAAAATGGTGCAGGATCTGCAAGAGAAGCCATATGAGGAGAGACTAAAGGAGCTTAATATGTCTACCCTTGAGGAGAGGAGGGAGAGGGGGAACATGATAGCAACTTTTAAGTACCTCAGTGTAATCAACAAAGTCCAAGAGGGTAGCATCTTTCAGAAAAAGAGATGTGCAAGAACAAGAGGACACAATTTGAAGATAGGAGATGGCTCAGGGGCAATGTGAGGAAGTATTTTTTCACAGAGATGGTGGCGGATGCATGGAATCACCTTCCTGAGAAGGTTTTGGGGTCTAAAACTGTGGGAGAATTCAAGAATGCATGGGACAGACATAAAACAATTCTTGTTGGAAGTAGGAATAAATAGGCTATTGGTTAACTAGGATCTGCAGCTTATCCAGTAGGTAGGGAAATGGGCAGACTAGGTGGGGCAAGTGGTTCTTATCTGCCGTCAAAGCCTATGTTTCTATTTTACGTCATCATCTAGAAAACATTGTTCGCTATAGTCACAGTGTCAGGAGCTGGCATTTCTGTTAACTCATTTAGGCATAGATATGCCTGTAGTTGGCATCTGAAAGCATAGCCACTCAGGACAATAACACCTGTAGACGTACTCTGCTGACTTTCATTCAGGCCTAGAAACGTCTGAGGAAGTCAGCAGTTTTTACCTAAATATTAACCAAACTGAATTACTTAGAATAGATTGCATAGCACCGTTAGAAAGGTAATTTTGTGCTGAACAATTCTGTTGCTGATACTTTGTGTCTATCATGTATACTTTAGGAGTTATTCACATTTGTTTAAGATATGGTGTGCTTGGTTGGCATTTGTCTCTCAAGCCTCACCTAAGCACTTTGAATAAATCTGAAAAAAAAACATAGTTGTTTGGTATTTCAACTACTATAAAATAAAAATGAAATGGATTACAATTGATTGCATAGCACCATTAGAAATATAATTTTGTGCCGAACAATTTTGCTGTTGATACTTTATGTCTAGCACGTATACTTTAAGAGTTATTTGTATTTGTTTAAGGTATGGTGTGCATGGCTGATATTTGTCTCACGCCTCACCTAAGCACCTTGAAAAAATCAGTTGTTTGGTATTTCAGCTAGTATAAAACAAAAACTAAATTGATTACAATTGATTGCATAGCACTATTGGAAAGGTAATGTTGTGCTGAACAACTTTGCTACTCGTACTTTGTGTGTAGCACTTACAGTTCAAGAGGTATTCACATTTGTTAGTGGCATGCTGATTATGGCTTGATTTTGCTTAAAAAGGCCTGGGATGCAGTGCTAAGAGTATACAGGGCACAAGTGGTGGAAGTCTCAAAGAGCTCTTGTGGCATGGATGAGTTAATACAACTCTGTGAAGAAAAATAGGGAAGGCGGCAATGATGGGCGGGGAGGGCGTGACCCAGGGACTAGTCTTGACCACCTTGTCAACCTTTGAGTTTTAAACTTTGTTTTACTTTAACTGAGCAGAATTCCAAGGATAATAAAATGTACTTTGTATTCTATCCTGAGTCCCTGCTTTCATACCTTACAGATAAAGAGTTTAATTTCAAAGGGTAACACGGGCCTTGTAGCAAGCCCTGTATCACACCTGTTTTTTTGCGCTGGTCTACCAAACTCCTTTGATGCAACTTCATCTGATTTGAGTACATTGTGTGCATTGTGACAGTTTTATCATTTTATGGTAGCTTGTGCCAAAGATTGTGCCAAAGATTTGGCAAAAGCCTCATAAAAAGGGGCCCAAATGGCGCAAGGGATTGAAAATCACAATTGTGGGCCGTGAGAATGCTGCAAGCCCCGTGTGCCAAACAATTGGCACACCGGGGGCTTGTGGCAATATCAGGGCTTTGAAAATCAATCCCAAAAGATTTAGTTCCTTCATGGACAAATTCTAAATGAAGTTGCTGTAAATGATCGATGCACAATGACTTGCCTCAGAATACGGCATGTATCTCCACGAGTGAGGGGGTAGGACAATAACTCATGAGTGGTAAACAGCAACAAGTGAATTATTTTAATCATGCCCCCTCACAACTAATGATACAGTAAGTGGCCTTTCCAAAGTTAGACTATTACAGTACCAGTTTTGACAAACAATGAATTTTAAACTGTGAAGCATTTAAGTTTTTTCTTTTTTTAAACGTTTAACTGCTCTGTTTAATTTCACTGCTGCTTTGAGGGCAGCAGAGATAATTCTGATGACATTGAACATAGGTCAGCTACCCTAAACAAACATAAACATGGTTTGGACAAGGCAATGGGACTCAGTTCCCTGGGGGGGGGAAGGGAAGGTTCGAGGGGTGGGGTGGAGGGATAGAATCCACAAGGACAGTAGGTCAGTAGTGTTCAGTGCTGTAGTAAATGCAGATTCAATGGACCCGCAGCCTCTTTTGCCACGTTTAGGGCCTCCATCAGTTCCTCATAGGATTGTCCTCATAGGCCTGTATCATCTTGGTGACCCTTTGGTGCAACAACTCTGGTTTGTTGATATTTTTTCCCTAGGTAAAGGCTCCAGAACTAGGTACAGTATTAACACAGAAACATAGAAGCTGTTGGAGGAAAAGGACCTCCTGGACCACCCTGTCTGCCCTAATGTCCCTATCTATTCTTCTACCAGAGACCCTAATTGATCTATGGCTTAACCCCCCCCGCCCTATTACCAAGGTCCCTCTGTGTCTATCCCATGCATGTTTGAAACCTGTTACCATTTCAGTAATCACCACCTCTGCTGGGAGGTTGTTCCAGGCATCCACCACCCTTTCTGTAAAGAGGCATTTCCTCACATCCCTTCTAAGTCTCCCCCTTCCAGTTTCATATCATTCCCCCTTGTCCTTGAGCATCTCTTTCTGTGCAATATGCCTCCCTCTTGTACCTTATCAATATCTTTGAGGTATTTGAATGTCTCCATCATGTCACCCCTTTCTATCTTGTCCTCCAATGAGTACATATTTAACTCTATTCTAGAGGATGCCTCACTGGGGATCTGTACAGCAGCAGAATCACCTCACTTCTCCTACTTTCAAAACCCTTCCATTTACAAACCAGCATCCTTGATGCCTTGCTGTATGCTTTGTTGCATTGACTTGTTTGTTTGAGGGAGTCATTAAGACCCCCAAATCACTCCCCCCTGTTGATGCGGCCACTCAAACTCCTCCCATCCAGTATTCTCTGTACTAATTCCATCTACCTAAGAGCACTACATTGCACTTCTTGGCATTGAACTTTAGCTGCCAGACCTTAGACTGTTTCTCTAGTTTCTCCATGTCCATCTGGGTTTCCTTCACCCCTTCCTTATGATCCACCCTGATGCTTATCTTAGTGTCATTAGCAAAGAGACATACCTTTCCCTTGAAACCTGACCAAATGTCACTTATTAACATATTAAAGAGAAGAGGTCCCAGGACCTATTCCTGCAGCACTCCACTCTTGAGCTCCCTGTCCCCTGATTTAGGGACATTTGGGGGTGGTGGCCAACTGGTCTCTAAGATGGCTGCTTAATTGAAAGGCTCTACACCACTAAGGGAGAAACCCCCTACAGCCATCATAAATCTCTACTGTAACTGCAAAAAAGTAAACACCATTTATAGAGTGGAACCAGAGCTACTGTGGGATACCTTTCTTAGTTTCCTTGGCAAACAAACACCGGAGATCGAGCCAACAGAATGTCTCTACAGGGGAAGGAAACAACTCCTGGTGGGGGGCTTAATCATTAGGGGTAGAAGTGGGGGCGAGGAGGGGGATAGGGAGGTAAGATGCATGCCAGGTGCCACGGCATGGAGGGACAGGAAGCGAATCCTCAGGATCACGGAAGCAGCTGCACGAGGGAGGGAGCTGGATGTCATTGTCCACCTAGGGACAAATGACCTGGCTGTGACTTGGATCAGAGCAGTGCAAGAGGAGTTTGTAGAGTTGGGGAAGGGCCTTAGACAAGTAGCATGTACGGTAACCTTCTCGGAGGTGCTGCCTGTCTATGGCAAGGATGATGCTAGGGTATTCCACACCATGGGATTCAATGAATGGTTGAAAAATGGGTGTGGCGCTCAGGATTTTGGCTTAATTGGGGACTAGGGAGTCACCTGGAGGGATGCAGGCCTATACTGGTGCTATGGTCGGCATCAGTCCAGGGGAGAACCAGGATCCTAGGTGATAGGTTTAAATGCTTCATTGGCAAGCATTTAAACTAGTCAAGGGGGAGGCACTGAAAAGGAGCAGGGAAATTCCAGCCTCCCCCCACAAAACACAGTAGTTAGAGAGGTAAACACTAAGGAAGAGAAGTCAGTAGGGAGCAGAACAGGGGTAAATGCAGAAAAAGGTAGTAAGGACAGAGATGGGGCTAAAAGGGGTAAGGCTATCAAAAAAATGGTAGGCGATGAGTACCAATGCCCACAGTCTGTGTAACAAGCTCCCTGAACTAGTGGCCTTGATGGAAGAGGGATGCCTGGATATTGTGGCAGTCACTGAAACATGGTACACAGAGAACCATGACTGGGATGTCAACATACCAGGTTACACAATCTACAGGAGGGACAGGGTGGGTAAAAGAGGAGGATGATTAGCTCTCTATATAAGGGAAGGGATTAAAGCAACAGAACTAAAGAGTAAACAGGAAGTTGATGAGTCACTATGGGTCATCCTGGAGACAGGAAATGGCACCACAATCTGCATGGGGGTTGTGTACAGGCCCCCAACTCAGGGGGAGGAAATGGACAAAGAAATGATAGAAGGCATCCTTAAAATGGCAGAAAAAGGAGAAATATTGTTGTACCTTTGCTGCAGCCACATCCAAGAGCAGGGTCATTCTTGATGCCCTACAAGGGGCATGCCTCAGATGGCTAGTATTGGAACCCACTCAAGAGGGAGAAATCTTAAACCTGGTACTCTCAAATGGGGAAGGAGAAAGGATCTCAGATTTAGATGTGGGTAGCCATCTGGGAACAAGTGACCACCAAACAGTGTGGTTCGTAATAAACATAGAGTCAAGCCATAAAAAAACAAGAGTATTGGACTTTCGGAGGGCTGACTTTGGTAAAATGAGAGAGTGCCTCAGAAAAGCACTAGCAAGCAGGCAAGAAGGAGGGGTGGAGGAACAAAGGGGAATAATCAAACAGCCATTACAGAGGCAACAAGCCTTTGTGCAAAGCAAATCAACAAATCAACAAAACAAAACAAAGGAAAAACCCACTATGGTTCTCAAAAGAGGTGGAAGGGAAGGTTAAGGAGAAAAGGATAACATTCAGGAAATATTAGGAAACACAGAAGGGGCAAGACAGAGAACTTTGTCAGTTAAAGCAGAAGGAGGCAGGAAAGGCAGTCAGAATAGCAAAGGCACAAACTGAGGAAAAGATATCCAACTCTGTTAAGAAGGGGGATAAAGCCTTTTACAGGTACATTAGGGAGTGAAGAAAGACCAAGGGAGGGATACAGAGACTTAATAAAGGGGAGAGCATGTGGGTAGAGGGTGACAGCGAAAAAGCAGGGATACTGAACGAATATTTCTGCTCAGTATTCACAACAGAAGAGGAAGGGGCAGAACCTAAACCAAACAAGAAAAACACTCTGAATGGGGTGTCGATACCAGTCCATTCACAGAAGAAAGGGTTTTGAAAGAACTCTTGAAATTGAGGGTGGACAAAGCAATGGGGCCTGATGGGATTCACCACAGAATTCTAAAAGAACTAAGGGTAGAACTAGTAACGCCACTGACTACTCTCTTTAACAAATCATGGGAGGATGGGGTGGTACCTGAGGACTGGAGGAGGGCAGATGTGATTCCTCTTCACAAAAGTGGGAGCAGGCCCAGGCAGAAAACTACAGACCAGTTAGTTTGACCTCAGTTGTAGGGAAAATGATGGAATTACTTCTGAAGGAAAGAATTGTTGAGTACCTAGAGGCCGGTGGGGCACAGGACCGAAGGCAGCATGGTTTCACCACAGGAAGGTCATGTCAGATGAACCTAATAGATTTCTTTGACTGGGTGACCAAAGTAGTAGACCAAGGAGGGGCTGTGGATATGGCCTACCTAGATTTTAGCAAGGCATTTGACACAGTCTCACACAAAAGATTAATATACAAGTTAGCCAGCCTTGGAGTGGGTCCCAAGATGGTAGCCTGGATAAAACCTGGCTGGACAACAGTACACAAAGGGTAATAGTAAACAGAGTCCACAGTGAAGAAAGGAGGGAAACTAGCAGGGTACTGCAGGGTTCAGTACTGGGACCGGTCCTCTTTAATGTCTTTATAGGTGTAACCAGGGTTACAGTTGGGTGGTTGTTGCTATTTAGCACCCGGTGCCTCCATTTTGTAACTCACTACCTGGCTAGCCTGGGTTTGGGGAGAAAACATTTTCTTGACATCAGGGCTAGGTTTGCACTTCTGGACAGGGGCTCCCAAGTAATTCTAGACACATGAAGCACAAACTGAGAATGTCCAAACCAGGTGTGGGATTCTAAAGTGGGACTTTTATTCACTTCAACACAAGAACACAAAGCAAGATGAACCCCCATGGGGCTACACTCACTGGTTATGCAGATCTATAGAAGTCAGAACACATCTTCTTGATCATTGTACAACCCTCAGGTTCTGAACACACTGGGCCCTCAGCCCAAACTGGTACTCTCTCTCTCTCTCTCTCTCTCTCTCTCTTGATTCCCTGGCATGGCCCTTGGCCAGCACTGGTATGCATTTCCATATGGCATGGATTTTCTGTTGGTGGCTCCCTCAACTACCTATGAGCACTTTCTAGCTTTAAAGGGAAAAAAACACACATCCTTAATCCCACGTCTGGGTACTTTCTGCAGACACTGGCCAAGTGCCTCGGAGAAAGCTATAGATGCCCAAAGTGAATCTGTAGAGGTAAATCTGGTTACTCCAGATTGGGGGGGGGGTTCCCACCTCTTGTTCCCAAATCCATACCTGGCCATTCATTTGGAGTCAACACCTTTCCTTTGAACTCTCTGTTTGTAGAATGCTATCTCAAAATGTATATCACATTTAACAATCTACTGTCCTTATAACTGGTGTCCTGACTTGCAGTGTTCTCTAAGTGGCTATGTCTATCCCTGTAGACCCCCACTGATTAGATGCATTTCAAGCCATACACATAACTTAAAGTATTGTACTTGGCTGTCTTTTCCTGACCCTACAGTAGCAGATACTTTACACAACTGTCTCGGTGAAAACATAGTCTCTCCGGCAGAGCAGACTCACCATGGTTCGCAGGTGACCCAGGGCTTCTCTCACAGGAAAAACACACTTTTGGTACCTCAACAAAAATCTTCTCTTCAAGCAGCTTTCCTTCTTCTAGCAGGGCCAGGGGTTGCCCCTGGAAAGCTGGTCTTGTTCCCCCATCCCTCTCAGGGATGGAGCACTGGAACAAACTGGGGAATGGTCTCAACCACTTCTATTGGTGTTCTTCTGTGTCCTTCTTTAGGGTGAGAACACACACCCTCTTCCTTTTGTAGCTCTATTACAGAACTGGGCTCTGAGGGGCTGCAAACTCCTCCTTCCACTGAGTCTCCCACTAAACTACTACTGACTGTCTTTGAAAAAACCCAACATTCTAACCTACCTCCCAGCTGCAACATTCCACTGTGGCTTATGCTGCTGCAAGAATTCTATATGATGTCATCCCTACAGCTCAGCTGAGACTGAGGACAGTGAGACAGTGTGAAACCCATTTAACTGGTGTTTCACAAGCTGCCTTTCCCTGCCTGCCACTAGATCTAAGTGGGATTCTAGTAACCCCGGGTGACAGGGGGGTTACATAGGTGATATTAGAGAGCACCTGGAAGGAAAAGTATGTCTCTTTGCAGATGACACAAAGATCTGCAACAGGGTTGATACACAAGGTGGGGTGAAAAGGATGAAAAGGGACTTGACAAAGTTGGAGGAATGGTCAAATATATGGCAGCTCAGATTCAATGCAAAGAAATGCAAGGTAATGCATCTGGGAAACAAAAACCCAGGAGAAGAGTACACAATGGGAGTGAGATAATAACAACAATAAAAGTTGAAAAAGACATAGGAGTGGAGTCACGTGATGCGCTTGATGGAGTAAGCAGCTTGTTGCAGCAGCTCCGCGGTTTCATGCTGAAATCATTTAATCTTCTATCCAAATAACGACTTGGCTAACTAAAAGCAAGTAATTATAACAGGGTGTATCTAAAAATTAAAATGGAACTACAGAAAGAGGAAACTTGGAGCAACTCCAAAGACGAAACTGAATTAATAGCCTAGAACCAAAAAGGCCCCGTAGAAGCAATTCCCCAGAAGCAAGCCTAGAATCTTCTATATAGGGTCAACTACAGGAGGACGTCTCTGTGATTAAAGCAGCATTATTCTCCCTTATCGCTGACTTTAGGGAATGGAAATCGTCCATCAACGGTTTAACAACCAGAGTTAATGATGCAGAAGTTCGCATCTCCTCCATAGAAGACAGGATGGAAATGATCCAGACCGAAAACACTGCTCTAAAAAAAACTATTAAGAAGATGGAAGATAAATTGGATGACCTAGAGGGAAGGTCTAGGCGCAACAACATAGTGCTTTTGGGCCTCCCCGAGGGGAAGGAAGGCACAAATGCTGTGAGTTTCTTTCAGAATTTGTGCATTCGAGTGGTGGGTACATCACCTAACGGTCCAACGTATGTAATACAACGGGCCCACAGAGCAGTCAAGCCAAAACCTGCGGCGGATCAGCTGCCTCGTCCTATTATATTTAAAGTTTTGAATTATCTAGATAGAGATCATATACCGAAAGCAGCGAGAAGTGCAGAAAAAATAATTTGGGAGGGTAAACAGCTGCGTCTGGTCCCAGATCTCACCTACAGAGTGCGCCAAGATAGAGCAGCCTGTTGGCCAATTCAAACCAAATTATGGGCTGCAAAGATGAAACATAGAATGCTGTTTCCAGCACATCTAGAAGTTACCTTTCATAATGGAAATCAGAGGTATGAATCGGCGGTCCAAGCGCTGGAAGATTTAAAGAGGAGATTACCCGATCTATTTAATAAGGAGGGGTGAATGTCCACTGAATCTCCAAGAAGTTACAGGAATTTGGAGGATGCAGTGGAATATGAAGAAACTCTCTCAGGGATTGATATTTACTTTGTATGCAACTTAGACATTTAAGAATGGACTCTCATGTCATTTTGGATGCATTTGAGACTGTTGAGACATTCTTTTGATTTTTACAGAAAGAGGCCATGGTTTTTATTACTTCTTATTTTTAGAAGCAGCTGGGTTTAAACACTAAGTTAACGGTTATCAGCTTACAGCGATCTTCAGCGTGTAATTTAAATGTGGGCGCTATAGTACGCTCTTAGAAGATATCATTTTAGTTTTCATTATAGTTAATTCATGACAGGTGTTAGCATGGCTCAGTTGGTAGCACATCCGCCTCTGGACCAAAAGGTCATGGGTTCTCGTCCCACACTGGGATTGGACTTGCACCTAAAATCGCTGGCATCCGAGTGCAGTATTTGGGGGTGCTGTACTGCTGGAGTGTGCCATCCTTCAGATGAGACGTTAAACCGAGATCCCTTCTGCCCATCCTGTTGTTGTCCTGGTGGGTGTCCAGGTAGAAGTAAAAGAACCCAGGGCACTCTTCCTAAAGAGTAGGGAACATTCCCGGTGTCCTGACCAACATTCCCCTTCCCATAAAACCGGTTCATGCAATTATCCAGGCTGCAGCTGGGTGATGAAGTGCGATATGGCCGCCACCACACATTCAGTCACTTCACTACCAGTCTAGCATTGCTTGTAAAGCGCTTTGGATGTATGAAAAGCACTATATAAATGCTGATTCTTCTTCTTCTTCTTCTTCTTCATGAGACTCTCGGTGGGAGTCACGCCTTGGTCTGTACAGATATAAGCCTCATAATAGGGGTATTCTTGTTGTGTTCTTATGGGGTTGGTGTAGAAATCTCTGGAAATGACCCTTATACATTATTATTTTCACAGGCACACTCTAGAGCTTGCATACTGGGTTAGATATTTAATTGATTTATAATGGTTTTGGGGAGCAAGGGAGTCCCCCGAGGGGACAAGAAGTTATATTGGGACTGAGACTCTGTCCCAGAGGGAAAGATTAAGGTACTCTGATTAAGGAGACAACGTAAAAGTCCTAGGGGTCAGTTTCTTTTTGGTCTCGTTTCTGTTTGAGGCAGTTTGTGCTAGATCTGGTTCTTTTTTCTTGTTCTTTTCATCGTCCTTCCTGTTTTCTTTTTGCTAAAAAAGGGAGGAGGGGGAAAGAGAGAGGAAAGGGAAACAAAAAGTAATAAGAAAGGGAAGGAGTATTTGGAAGTGGCTGGGATTCAACGTTAAGTATTTGATACGGTTGCTTAGCACCCTCTAGTGGTGTATACATTACTTCAGTTAGGGAATCATCATGATAGCCATATTTTGGATTTGGTTCGCAGCAAGCTTTAGTGTTGGGTAAAGGTGCTGTATATTTAAAGGATCAGATTTGTATGTTGGGCTGCGGCTTAGATAGTATATGATTTAACATGGGTCATGTACAGTTAATTTGGATAGATAAAGGAGGGAATTCACTCGGAGTCAGACAGGGGGATATGGGAACGGAGTAATAATTAGTTAGCGATAACATATATAATAGTAAAGTGACTAACCTCAGGCTTATATAGAGGATCGCATTTATTTGCTATGGTCTATAGGAATAATGGGGAAGGTTATAACCTGAGGAAAGTATGATCTCATGGAGCTGCCTGCTATGCAGGCCGACCATAAAGTTTAGGAGTAGGCATTTGGCCTGGGAAGAAGGGGGGAGGAGGGGGAGGGGGGTGGCTGAGAGAGGAGATGGTAGTAGAGTGGGAGAGGAACTGCATACACAAGGCTACAAGGGATATAGAGGACGAATGGTGTTAGGCTGGACACAAAATAAGAAGACAATTATTATAGTAGAGTTATGGGAAATTGGAATATAATGTCGTGGAATATCAAAGGTGGGAAGGACAATACAAAAAAATATAATGTATTAAGGCATCTTAGTAGATATAAGCCACATATAGACCTGCTGCACGAAGCACACATTTTGACAGACTGTGTTTCAACCTTGCAGAAAATGTAGGTGGGTCAGGTTTTTGGTGTGGGTAATAGTTTCAGATGGGGAGGGGTTGCAATATTGATCAATAAGAACGTTCCCTTTCAGGAAAAGGTAGTACGGAAGGACCCGGATGGGAGATTTATCATAATTCTAGGGATCTTGGCAGGGGTAGACACCTTGCTGGGATCAATATATGGGTGTAACGCTCGGGGGTCCCCACCCCTGCCTTTTTACTAAAATGACAGGTGGCATGCTGTTGGCATTTGGCAGCAATACCTGGTGGGGGACCTGGATTCGGGGAAGGATGAGGTTACCTGGCACAAAGGACCTAGGTTTGGCTACTCTGCACAGGGGCACCCAAGTAAATCCAACTACAGGAAGCAATAACTGTAATGTCCAGAACCAGAATTGGGATTTTTCAGTGTGGCTTTATTTATTAACTAACTGAACATAAACAAAGCATTGCATGGTCCCCCAAAGGGCTACATTACTGTATGTGCAGATTAGAGGTTAACACAGTGGTCCATTTGAGGAATGAACACATTACTACAGTTGTCTGGCTTTGGACGCACCAGGCACTCAGCCCGGACTTTGCATGTGCATTGCATACATAGCCCGACTGGCCTGGCTCCCCTGCCGGCCACTCGACTGACGGTCCACTTGAACAATGAACCCAAACTTTACTTGGAAAGACATCCCATCAAACAAGGAGACTCCCAAACTGTGGCTCCCCACACCACTTAGAGTCTGCGACTCCTAGAGAGATTTGTTTTCGTACTTCCAATCGAACCCCCATCAAAGAAGGAGTAATTTTCCCATCCTGTGGCTCCCCACACCACTTAGAGTCTGTGACTCCTAAAGAGATTTTCAAGTTGCGACCCACGTCTGGGTACCCACCCCATCACTGGCCAAGTGCATGAGGCAAGTAGCAAAAACACAGAAGAAATCCATAGAGGTGGACCTGGTTACTAAAGATGAGGTTTTTTCCCACCTCCAGCTCCCACAGCCCATACCCGGCCATTTCTCTGGATACACACAGAAAACTTTAGGACTTTAAAATGTAGATTGAATGGTGGATGACCTGAAGCACCCCCTCTACAGCAAACTTTAAATCCATTTAAAACTTTAAACTGTTTGACTGCTCTATTTGTTTGTCCTAGTTGACATAGTCCTCCCAAATAGCAGTCCACATTTATATCCCAACTGAAGAAAAGAAGTTGTTTGCCCCTTCAAATGGAGCCAAACACTCACCCATTCATTGCAGGTGCCCCACAGGCAAAGCACTGTAACCTTTGCTGTTATACAAGAACAGACAAAACAAAATCAGGCAGCTTCCTTCCATGGTGGGAGATGGAGATTGCTCCTGGAACCCACAGAGAACTTTTCCTCCCCCCCTCCAGAGGGAGGGGGGCACTGAAACTGCGGGAGCGGTCTCCACCACTTAAAAAAAAGGTAAAACACAGGAACACTTCCTTTTTCTTAGTGAGAGATCAAACAGCAAACTGATGCTTCCTTCTTGCTTAAGGACAAACGGAAGACTGACTTTGAATTTCCCAGAGTTCTAAACTCACTCCCTGAGCTGTAGATTCCAAAGTGGCTCATGCAGCTGCGACAGTTCTATAGTGATGTCATCTCTCAAGTATCAGCTGTGACTGAGGACAGAGTGAGACAGTGTGAAACCCATTTAACTGGAGTTTCACAAGCTGCCTTCCCTGCCTACCACTAGGTCTTACTGGGATTCTAGTAACCCCGGGTAACAAAGGGGTTACATGGGTCAAATGTGGAGTCCCCTACATTCTTCCTTCCCTTAGTGGATATTATAGCGACTGCCCCAAATGTGCCATGTTTGTTGGGAGGGGACCGGAATTTGGTCTCTTCCAATGATTTGGACAGGTCCTTTTGTAAAAGAGTAGCTATATCACCAGCTCAAAGGGCCCTGAGGGAATTTATGGAAGACTCTGGCTTAATTGACCCATGTAGAACTATCCATCCACAGGAGATAGAGTTTACATACTATTCTCCACCGCACAAAACATACTCCCGAATAGATTATTTCCTTATAAGCAAAGTGACTTTGCAGGGGATTGAAGAAGCAGGCATATATCCCAGAGTCTTGTCAGACCATTCTCTAATTTGGATAAAATTGAAAGTCCAAAATTATTCTGGGGTTTCCAAATCATGGTTTCTTAATAACCAGCTTTTAGGGGAGGCGGAAATTGTAAACCATATGAGGACCTTTATTAGAAATTCCTGGCATAACAACTGTGAGTCGGTGGAGGGCAAAGATATGCTTTGGGGGGCAATGAAAGCGATATGGAGAGGAGAGTTTATTTGGTTGGCTTCCATGAGAAAACGTAAGACTTTGGTGCAGGTAGAAAAATGAATGCCAGAATAAAATTTATAGAATCCCATTTGCATCAGGCAATGGACGAGTCTATTTGGGAGGAATTGCATGCCTTGATGGCGAAATATGCAGCTTATTTGCTTAATCATACGCTGAAGGTGGCTACAAAATGGAAAGCTACATATATAGGACAAGGGGAGAAGTCAGGGAAATTGTTGGCTCTAAGAATAAAGAAACAGAAGGAAACCAACTGGGTAGTTAACTTAATGGATGGGGTCACAGGGAAATTAAATACTAATCCAGTAGATATAGCAAATAACTTTAGGATGTATTATTTAAATTTATACACAGCCCCCTCCCACAAACAAACTATCCCCAACATTTAGAGGAGTTTTTGTGTGACATTAATCTCCCGTAAATCACGGCAACTCAGCAAAAGGAACTGAAAGGAGGAATATCTATACAAGAGACAGAGGAGGCTATAGATAGACTACCCTTGGACAAGGCTCCAGGACCTGATGGCTATTCAGCCTTATTTTATAAGATCTTTAAAGAAGAACTTAGCCCTTGTTTGAGGATGTTGTATACGTATTTATTTTCTTCCCCTATTGGAGAGCTAGCATTGTTGGAGGCGAGAATCATGGTATTGCCAAAGGCAGGGAAGGATTTAACCAGACCAGAAAACTACAGACCAGTTTCTTTATTAAATATCGATATAAAGATATTGGTGAGTATATTAGCATTCCGGCTTAAAAAAGTATGGGTAGATCTTATTGGACCCGAACAAGTGGGCTTCGTCTCCAGCAGACACTTGAGTGATCACTTTAGGAAATTATGGCAGTTGCTTTCTGCGTCGGGGGACACCAACACAGATAAGGTCTTGGTGTCCCTTGCCGCAGAAAAAGCTTTTGATAGAGTGAGTTGGAAATTTCTATTTGACTTGTTGCCTAGATATGGAATACCCTCAGAGTACACCACTTGGGTTAAGGTTTTGTACACAATTCCCTTAGCAAGAGTTTGTTGTAACAGGGTTATTTCAGACAGCTTTAGACTCACAAGGGGGACTAGACAAGGTTGTCCCTTATCCCCTATGTTATTTAATTTATATATTGAGCCCTTGGTTAGGAAAATTAATAAGGTAAAGGAAATAAGGGGTATAGTTATAGGAGAGGAAGAATATAAAATGTCAATGTTTGTGGCCGACATCCTCTTACATCTCTCGTGTTGGCAAGTGTCTTTGATGGAAGTGTTGAAGATAATAGAGCAGTTTTGTTTCTTATCTGGATACAAATTAAACCATAATAAGACATTGGTTCTCTCACTGAGTTCTACTTGCACTAGGGGGGATGTAGAGGAGTTGAGATTGGGATGGGCATCCAAATCAATCACCTTTTTAGGAATAGAGATCGCCCCAGAGGTTAATTCCCTGAAATCACTAAACATTGACCCTGTAATTAAGCACATGCAACAAGACCTAGTAAGATGGCAAGCATTGCCACTCTCTCTTTGGGGCAGAGCCAATTTGCTTAAAATGGCGATATTTCCTAAGATTATGTACCTGCTTACTATGTTGAATATATTCCTCCCCAAAGCATGGTTTAAAATGGTAGACTCTATGCGGTCATCGTTTCTGTGGAAGGGTAAAAGACCTAGAAGAGCAATAGGGAAGTTAACTATGGAACAGAAAAAGGGAGGGTTAGGTATACCTCACTTGTTTCTTTATTATCTAGCTTTTCAGAGTAGTAAGTATCTCAAGTGGCTAACACTGCTATACAATAAGGAAACACAATGGGCGTGGCTTAAGGTAGAAAGAGTTAGAGCACGGGAACATTATCTATCAACCAAGGCCCTATTATATCTCCCACAGAAAAAACTTCCTAAGTCTTGACAAGACACTCCTATAATAAGGTCAGTGAGAACACATGCCCAGTGGTGTGCATTATATAGTTTTGATAGGAGATGGGATTTGGGGCAGCCAGTATGTTATAATGGTAATTTGAAAATAGGGATTAAACCCATTTCTCCAAGGTTTTGGTATGAACTTAAAGATGTGTCGGTGTCAGATATCATATCAGAAAACAAATTTGATTCTCCAGGACAGATCCAACAAAAATTGGGTATGAGATCCTTACCTGTTTTCAAGTATTTACAACTCAAAAAGTGTATATTGGCAAATGTAGGAACTCCACCCTGGTCTTCTAAAATGATGGAAATATTAGGGCAAATATTTCATTTAGCAAGTCAACCTAAAGCTATTTCTAATATTTACAAATTTTTATTGGTAAGATTCTGGCAGAATTACCCCTCGACCGCATTCTATTGGAAGCATTCTGTAGGTATTTTGTATGACTAGGAAACATGGGAACAAATCTGGAAGTCTCATTATAGATGGTTAAAACAGAACAGATTAAGGTTACTTTGTTTTAATATTCTACATAACTTAATTTATACTCCCACAAAACTTAAATTAATGGGTAAGAGTCAAGAGGGCATATGTCATAGGTGTTCGCAAGATCAGGGAACTTTAATTCATATGCTGTGGTCTTGCCCGGTAATTCAGGTCTTTTGGCAGCAGGTAATTAAATTTGTAGAGCCACTATTTAGAAGGAGTGTCATTTTGACATAGAAACTTGCATTTTGCGCAACCTCTCAGCCTTGCCATCCCAAACGTACAAATACTACTTTGCCCTTATCTCGGCAGTAGCATTGCTTCTTATTCTTAGGTACTGGATTAAGAATACTGCGCCACCTCTTAGGGAATGGATTCAAGAAATCTACACAGTGTTTTATGCAGAAAAATTGATTGCAATGCAATTCTGCAATATGGGCAAGTTTAAGGAGAGATGGAAACAATTTTCAGAATTTATGGCTGGGAGATTCAAACCATTAGACAGAGAGTAACATCCCAGTTTTGGAGTAAGCAGGACGTCAACAAAGAGAAAGCATGTATCTTCATAAGATGAGGTGTCCAAGACATTATTTTGGAGTGTAAGGGAGATGCAGTCCTTTTTAGGGGTGGGAGGTACGAGGGAGGTAGATTAAATAGTGGCGAATTATGGGGATGTGTTAAAGGGGTGGATGGGGGGTGTATAGGGAAGGTGGGAGGGGAGGGAGGGTGAAGGTAAATGCTTATTGTAATGAGTTAAATGCCAAGGGAAGATTTGTATTGTATGGATTGTATGGTCCTTTTTTCTGAGCTCTTCTCATGTATGTATATTGTAGAAAATTTTAATAAAGCATATTATAAGAAAAAAAAAAAGAAAAAGACATTGGAGTAATTATATCAGATGACCTAAAGGTAGGCAAGCAATGTGAGAAGGCAATAAGGAGGGCTGGGGGGATACTGGGATGCACTGGGAGAGGCATCAACAGTAGAAAGCAGGAAGTTATTATCCTTCTGTACAGACAGTTGGTGAGACCACATCTAGAATACTGCGTGCAATTCTGGAGACTCCATCTCCACAAAGACATAGACAGAGTGGAGGCTGTTCAGAGGAGGGCAATCAATATAGTGCAGGGTTTGCACCAGAAGACATACGAGGAGAGACTAAAGCAGCTTACTATGTATACCCTTAAGGAAAGGAGGGAGAGGGGGACATGATAGAAACTTTTAAGTATCTCAAGGGAATTAACAAAGTATAAGAGGGTAGTATCTTTCAGAAAAAGAGATGTGCAAGAACAATGGGGCACAATTTGAAGATAGAGAGGGGATGGCTCAGAGGTAATGTTAGAAAATATTTTTTCACAGAGAGGGTTCTGGATGCATGGAACTGCCTTCCTGAGGAGGTCGTGGAGTTAGGAAGAGTGGGAGAATCCAAGAATGCATGGGACAGACATAAGGCAATTCTAGTGGGGGGTAGGAGGAAGTAAGCTGTTGATTAACTAGAATCTGCAGCTTATCCAGTAGGTAGGGAAATGGGCAGACTGGGTCGGCCAAGCGGTCCTTATCTGCCATCAAATTCTATGTTTCTATGTACACTCGTGGTGAACTACAAGGCGGCAATGGAATTTATATGTATGTGGGATGCTGCACCCCACACCCCCTACTTAAGGATTCTCAACTCCAGAAGGGTGCATGTCGGGCGGTGAAATTCTTAAAAAAAAAAAACAAGCCTCCTGCCACCACAAAAAAACCTGGGATGCTCCTGACCCAAACCCTGCACCTGCACAATCCAAACGACCACCGTCCCCACCACGCTAGATGACCAGCTCTGCACCTGTCCACCACTTTCCCTCCCACATACCTCCCCTCCCCTCCACTCCCCCATGCGTGTGCATGCACTTTCACTTCCCATCACCCTATCTTGCCCACCCAGGTGTCTGGTCACTACCATGCCAGGTAGCCCTGAATGCAGGCACTGTGCTTGAGTCGCCCTTTTTGAAAGCGCTCAATCGCAGTTACTGTGTTCACTGGATACCTGGCTTACATATTAATGATGAGAAGTTCAAGTGCTAATAGTTTAAGGTTCCTGAATGGTTTAGATTTTTGTTACAATTCAGTTATTAGATTTCTAACACGAGAACCTCAAAATGTTCTGGTTTTAAAAAAACTGGTGGTTCACAATGATGTAAAGTAACAGAGACTCCCCCCCCCACTGCTGTAGCCATCCTAATAAGCTCTATGAAAATCAAACCAGCAGCTAACATATACAAAAAAACACCAGTAATAATAATCCACAGTGCTTAAGGAAGCAAGCCTAGCCATACTGTATCTGTATTTTCTTTTTTTTTTTCAAACTCTGTTTATGTCACCTGCCCCTGAACTCTCTCAGGTTGCCTCAATTCGCTGGTCCGCTCTACCACCCATCTTGGTCCTCTCCTCCTCATACATGTTACTGCCCCTTGAAAGACCTACACCAGGCAAGCCCCCCCAACTCTGAGCCCCTCAGGGCAGGGCTGCCAACCACTCTGGCACTCTATCTATAATCCAGATTGCCTGGCTTGAGCCACCAAGAGACTGAAGGGGTGGAGAGAGGACCCGGTCTTGGGCGTGTGGCAGGTATCCCTGTGAGGAGCCGTCACCTATCAGGAGAAGGTTTTTTTTCCTTTAGTTATGCTCTTTTCCATTCCCTCCCTGCAGAGCCTGAACATGCAATGACACCAGGGATGTCCGTCATGACTCTGCGTCCCCACTACTTTTGGCCCTGAGCATTGCAGTGCCTCCGGTCTCCACTTTGGAATGCTGTGGTGCCGGGCTGTCCCTGGATCCCTCCCCGAGAGAGGAGATCAGTCCTCTGGACACTCGATCCTCCCTCTCCCTCTGCTGACCCCCGGTGGCCTGGGCTCATTCCAAAAACCCGAGTCACGGGTGTGGTGCAAGATGCAACGTACAGCACCTCAACTCTCAGTGCCTCCAGGCTGACTATGGTTACATGGTATTAATTGTTAGATTAGGCAAGTTATGGCATTCAGACAGGCCCTCAGTACAAAGTGGTACTTTGTTAACAAAGGCACAAATAACTGGAACTGCACAATACCTCTCTCCAGGCTAATTCCAATTCAGACCCTCATACAATTGCAGATAAGCCACCCTGACAACTAACATGGCTATGGTAACACCACTTAAATGCTGTACTTGGAATATGAGAGGAAATAAATTCTGTCCCACCTGAAGAATTAAACACGCATATCACGTTCTTCCAAGAGACAATAAACTAACCCACGTAGAAGCCCAGAAACTAAAGCAAGAATGGGTGGGGTTGGAATTTCACAGTCAGAAACATAGAAAGTGATGGCAGATGGGGACCAAACATCCATCTAGTCTTCCATGAGTGCTAATCCCCCCTTTAGAATTTCTTAGACACAATCCCCTTATACCTATCCCAATCAGATTTGAATTGCCCTACTGTTTTGGAGTCAATAACTTCTGCAGGTAGCCTATTCCATGGAGCCACCACCCTGTCCGTAAAGAAAAAGTTACACGTTACCCCAGAACCTTCCTCCCCTTAATTTCATTTCATGACCCCTTGTCCTTGTGGAGCTATTGATCAGAAAGAGTTCTTGGGTAGGGACTCTGTTTATGATCTTCAGGAACTTGAATGTCATTATCATGTCACCCCTATTTCTGTGCTGCTCTAGTGAGTACATGTTGAGTTGCCGTAATCTGCCTTCATATGGCAATTCATGGAGCCCTTGTACCATTTTTGTTGCCCATCTCTGTACAATCTCTAGTCTATTCACAGCCTTCCTGAGATAAGGACTCCAGAAATGTACACAGTACTCAAGGTGAGGCCTTACCAGGGACTTGTATAGAGGCATGATCACTTCCCTCTTTACTTAGTTTACTTGGTATTTAAGGGACAAAAGAAGGCCAAGGCCCATCGGGATTGTCCCCCACAATTAGTGTGGCACATTAGTTTAATTCCAGATTCACTTCCTACCATTTATCAAGCCTTTGTTTAAAAATAGGAAAAGAAGATGAATCCACAAGTTCTTGTGTCAGGGGCTCTCACTGTAAATAAGTTTAATCTTCTATTTGTATTGGCTTTGGATACGTTGGTTTGCTTATCGTGCAATCTGGGGACAAGCCGTCTATTACTAAAGTTTAATCTAAATTGCTGCATTAACTCTGATATTGCTGGACTTTGTAAAGAAGAAGGAGATCCCTCTGATTATTTTTCTGTAATGAGTGTAATCCTGTAGCATGTAATCTTTCAGCATAGTTTTTAGATGCCAAGTGAGGAACTAGTCTGGTTGCTCTCCTTTGGATCTGTTCCAACCTCTGTATATCCTGCACCAAATATGGACTCCAAAGCAGGGTGCCATAATCCAAATAAGGCCTGATGTATGTTCTGTATAAGGGGATAATGCATTCCTCAGTTTTAGTGACTAAAGTACACTTCATGTGCATAAGTAGCGTGTTGGAAGTTTTAGGCGCCTTTAGTACACTGGTCTATTTGGGAGAGTTTATTATTAATCAGTATTCCCAGATCTCTTTCACATACTGAAACTTTCAGAGGGATATTATTAAGGGTGTATATCTGTAGGTGATTAGCTTTACCAAGGTGTAACACAGTGCGCTTGTCTATGCTGAAGTGCATTTCATTTACTTGGGCCCATGTTTCAATTTGTTTCAGGTCATTGATTACTGAGGATCTGTTTATTGGTGAATCAGCCCTCCCCCCAACTTTGTGTCATTGATGAATTTGGAAAGATGGTTTGCTGAGCTGATCTGCATGTCCCCAATAAAAACATTAAACAGTAGGAGTCCAAGCACGGACCTACTTGTGGTGCCCCTTCCTATGAATCCCAGCATTTTGCTGGCTTTTTGCACCACTGTTTCACATTGTCTGCCCACTTTTAAGTCATCAGAGATGATGACCCCAAGATCCTGCTCTTGTTTGGTGGCTGTTAGCTGCTCCCCTCCCAGATAGTAGACTGTCCCTGGGTTGCTCTTGCCCAGATGCATCATTTTGCATTTTTTTGTATTAAATTTTAACTGCCACATGTTGGACCATTTTTCTAGCTTGAGTAGGTCACTTTTCATTCATTCCACTCCCTGAGCAGTGTCCACTCTGTTGCAGATCTTTGTGTCATCTGCAGACAGACTCACCTTCTTGCTCAGCCACTCAGAGATGTCACATGAAAATATTGAAGAGGAAAGGACCCAGGATGGACCCCTGTAGCACTCCCTCCCCCCCATCCGGGAAGCTGCGCCATTGACCATCACTGACTGGTTCCTCTGACTAAGTCAGCTCCTAACCCATGATACCACTTCCTGTCCCACTCTTGGATGCTGTAGCTTATTTAGTTGCCTTCTGTGTGGGACTGAGTCGAAAGCTTTGCTAAAGTCGAGGTAGATAACACGGCTCCCCCTGGCCCACTATCTTAGTAACCGAGTCGAAAAACTCAATCAGATTAGTCTGGCAGGACCTTCCCATCATGAAGTCATGTTGCGTGCTGTCCAGCTGTCCAGTCTTTTCCAGGAAAGTTAAAATTCTTTCCATAGCAGTTTTTCCATCATCTTGTCTACCACTGAGGTGAGGCTGACAGGGTGGTAGTTACCTGCCACCTCCCTGCTCCCTCCTTTATGTATGGGAATCACTATTGCCCATTTTCAGTCTTGTGGAACAATTACCTCTCTTAGGGATCTGCTAGAGATGCTACAGATTCATCCCTATGTTCTCTCAGTATGCGTGGTTGATGCCATCCATCCCCATGGCTGTATCCATCTTTAGTTTAATGAGTTAAGTCCTTACTCTATCTACAGTGAAATGGCTTGGGTCTATCCCCCTTGTGCAATTATTAAGTTCTTTAGTGGTGTGTCCTTTTCCAGGCTTTCCTTTGTAAAGACAGAGCAAAAGTACTCATTTAAGACCTCTGCCTTCTCTCTTGTCTTCTTCTATCTTCTTCCCATCACTGCTTAATAGTCTAACAATAACTCCCCCCCTCCATTTTTCCTTTTGTCACTTACAAACATACGAAATTGCCAGCAGATACAAGCCATTCAGTCTATCTAGCCTGCTCAAGTGTGCCATACTTCAATCCATTAGACTGCAGCTGCCCCCTCATATGCCCTTCCCCTATCTCCCCCCTCACAGTTTGCACCCTTTCCTTGAGTCTGTCCCACCCCCTCTTGAAGCCTCCAACACTTTGCAGTGATACGACTTCCTCTGGCAGAGCGTTCCATCCTACCACCACTCTTTCTGTGAAATAGTATGTCATCAGTTCCCTCTTGAACCTGCCCCATTCCAACTTCATAGAGTGTCTCCTGGTTTCCCTTTTGCCCTTCAGA
The DNA here is from genome assembly GCA_016271365.2 of Neoceratodus forsteri. Taxonomy (NCBI): domain Eukaryota; kingdom Metazoa; phylum Chordata; order Ceratodontiformes; family Ceratodontidae; genus Neoceratodus; species Neoceratodus forsteri. The sequence continues at coordinate 20,383,060 of JADMNL010000035.1, read as the reverse complement.
TTGAACATACACCTGGTATCTACTCTGTTCAGACCCTTCAGGTACTTGAAGCTCTCAATCATATTCCCTCTCTCTCTCTCTTCTTTCCTCCAGGGTATACATATTGAGCTCTTTCAGTCTCTTCTCATATGATCTGTCCCCCAACCCCAGGATCATTTTTGTTGGCCTGTGCTGTACCCCCTCCAGTAGTTTGATGTCCCTTTTCAAGCAGGGCCCCCAGAATTGCACACAGTACTCTAGGTGCAGTGTCACCAGGGACCTGTTCAGGGTCAAGATCTCCTCCCCACTCCTAGAAGTAATCCTCCTTGCTATGCACCCTAGCATCCTGTTTCCCTTTGCTGCTGCCTTCCTGTACTGAGCAGAGTGGTTCATCTTCCCGGTTACCAGCACTCCCAGATCCTTCTCTTCCTTGGATTTTGTTAATGAGACACCCTCCAACCAGTAATTGTGTCCTGGGTTCTTGCCTCCTAAATACATCACTTTGCACTTCTTAGCATTAAAACCAAGTTGTCAAGTGTGAGACCATACCTCCAGTTTTGCCAAATCCTCCTGAAATACTTTTGCTCCCTCCCCCCATTTTCCTTGGCACAAATCTTTGTGTCATCTGTGAAGAGACTGATCTTGCTCCTAATCCCTACTGCAATGTCTGCTGTGAAAATATTAAACAGAACTGGTCCCAGCACTGAGCCCTGTGGTACACCACTTGTTACTGCCCTGGGTTCAGATATCCCCCCCCCCCAGTACTACCTTCTGCTGTCTACTCTGCAGCTAGGTCTCAACTCATCTGATCAGTTTTCTTCCTGCTCCCAGACTCTTTGACTTGCAGGTCAGCCAACCAAGTTGTACCGAGTCAAAGGCCTTGCTGAAATCCAGGTAGAGGACATCCGCCGCATGTCCCCTGTCCAGTGGCCTGGTAACCCAGTCATAAAACTCAACAAAGTTTGTCTGGCAGGATCTTCCCTAGACAAACCTCTGCTGCCTGCTGTCCTGGAGATTGTTATCATCAAGAAATTGCACCAGTCTTTCCTTGAGGATTGTCTCCATCAGTTTCCTACAATTGCAGTAAGGCTCACCAGTTTGTAGTTCCCCGGTTCATCTTTAGGCCCACTCTTGTGGAGAGGTACCACATGTACTTCCCTCCAACCCTTGGGCATGCACCCTGAGTTCAGAGAGGTATTGAACAGGTCCACCAATGGCCCTGACAGGACCTCTGCCAACTGTCTCAGTACCCTGGGGTGGACTTGTCTGAGCCAGATGCCTTTTCCACCTTCAGGGACTTAAGGCCCTCCCTCACCCTTTCCACTGTTATTTTCTCATCCATGGTTGCTTCTCCTCCACCCTCTCCCACCTCTCCCTTCCTCTCAGGTACAGGCCCATCCCTCTCTCCGATGAAGACTGAACAGAAGTATTCATTAAGTACTTCTGCCTGCTCAGCTGCCTTTTCTACCCACCCACTTCCCCTCCTGATCTAACAATTTGATCCTTGCTCTTCCTCTTCTCTCTGAGATATCTGAAGAAACCCTTTTCTGCTTCTTTGATCCCTGCACTAACCTCTGTTCCCTAGCCGCCTTTGCTGCCCTTACCACTCTGCTCACTTCTCTGGATTTCTTCACATATTCTTCTCTGTCTTCTGCTCTGTTGTATCTCTTGTAGATCCAAAATGCATTTCTCTTTTCCCTCACCTTCTCCACAACCTCCCTACTCATCCAACTCGGCTTCTTGGTCCTGACTTTTCTTTGTCTGGCTCTTGACACAAGTTTTAGTGGCTTCAGCCAGTCCTGTCTTGATGACTGCCCATTTTTGTTACAAGTCCATTTCTGGGCGGATGCTTGCCATATGACTTTCCAGTATGTGTCCCATCCTGCCAAAGTCTGCCCTTTTGAAGTCCAGGCCACTAGTTTTTGTAGTGGCTACTTCCCTACTCAAACTGATTGAGAACCATACTGTGCTGTGGTCACTGCTTGCCAGGGGTTCCTCCACCCTTACATTCCTGACCTGTTCCCCATCTTCCAGTACCAGTTCTGGTATATTCCCTTCCCTTGTTGGCTCCATTATCCTCTGGGTAAGGAAGCAATCCTGGAATGCTTCTAGGAGGATCTGCTCCCTGGCACAAGTGGTTGCTGGGATGATCTAATCCACCCCTAGTAGATTAAAGTCCCCCACCACCACTGTGCTCTTTTTCCACTATACCTCCTTATCTGCTCCCCCAGTTCCCTGTCAATGTCCTCCATCTGGGTGGAGGTCTATAAACAACCCTTAGACAGATCTTAGTCCCTTTCTGGCTGTGTAGTTGCAACCAGATTACTTCCGACCTGCCCTCCTCTCCATCCTCCCTATTACATTTCATCCCTTCCCTTACATAAAAGGCAACCCCCCGAGTCTTCCCTGTATCTCTATCTCTCTGGAATAGTTTGTACCCTGGGATGGTTAGGTCCAAGTCAAGGTGCTTGGTTGCCCACGTCTCAGTAATGACAACTATGTCCACCTCCCCCCTGCCATCAATGCCTGCAACTCTGCCAACTTGTTCCCCCGGCTCCTAGCATTTAGTGAAACCATTATCCACGCTGCTTGTATCCTTCCTTACCCTTCACTCCAACCTCTATTTTGCCTAAGGTCGCATCTATCCCAGTGGTGGGGGAGGTCCATGGGACCCCCTCTTCTGGTGATTCCCAGCTTTAGTACCTCCCCACCTACCTAGTTTAAATGACACCTCTCATTGATGAAATCCCCCAACTTCTACTTTAACACTTGTGCCCCTGCCCTGCTGAGGTGTAACCTATCCCCTGCATAAAGATCTGCGTTATCCCATGTGCTGCCCCAGTCCCCCACCTATCCATATCTCTTGGTCCCACACCATTCCGTTAGTCACTTGTTGAAATCACTGATTCTTCTTTTACATAGATACATAGACAGTGTCAGCAGAAAAGGGCCTATGGCCCACCCAGTCTGCCCATTTGAGCTTGTAAGTTCAGTTTGTTTTCCTAGAAGTCTGTTGCCCCTTATCCCTGACCTCCAGAATTCCTTTATGTCTACCCCATGCATTCTTAAATCCCGTGATTGTTTCAGCCCTCACCACTTCCTCTGGCAGGGTGTTCCACTTGTCCACCACCCGTTCTGTGAAGAAATTCTTTCTCATGTTTCCTCTGAATCGTCCTCCCTCCAACTTCATCCCATGCCCTCTAGTCCTGGAACATCTTTTTCGCTTAAAAATACTGTTTTCCTGCACCCTGTTCCTCCCTGTAAGATACTTGTATGTCTCTATCATATCCCCTCTCTCCCTCCTCTCCTCCAGGGAGTACATGTTCAGTTCCTTCAACATTCCTTTTCCTGTCTGTACTAGCCCTTGGCACTAGCAGAACTGCTGTAAAGGCTACCATTGTTCCCTCTTTGCTGCATAGTTTTAACACTTCCCTGAAGCTGTCTTGTACTTCATCTATCCTTTCCCTTCCAGATCATTCGTTCCTAGGTGCACCACAATGTGTGGCTTCCTCCCTACCTTCCACACATATCTGCCCATATGCTGCCCCACGCTACTTACTGTCATGCTTGGCATGCATTCTACCCTGATGTTACTTTTTCCTGGCACCCCAACCCCCCATCTTATACCCTTAAGTATAGAATCTTCTAGAATTATGCCTCTCTGATGCTTATCCTGCTTACCCTCTTGTTGCTTCCACTTCCCTGCTCCTCAACTTGTGAGGCCCTCTCATCCCTCCTGTCTCACCTCCCTTTTGCCTCCCCTAACCTTTGCCCTGCCCTCTCCCCCCTCGCAAATATGACCGGGCTACTGACCGCCGCCTTGCAAATATGCCTTCTGTACCCAAAGGTTTTTTTTACCTCCTTTTAACCCCTGTGCAATTTCCACCTCAGTTTGTGCTTTTGTTGCTCTAATCACCCTCTAAGCCTCCCTCAAAGTTGCTTTTGTAAGGGTCCCTATCCTTGTTGCTATTTGAGCTCTTGCATTTTTTGAATGCTAGTCTCTTTGCTTTTACCGCAGCTTCCACCTCTCTTGTGAACCAGAAAGGATTTTTCACTTTCCTTGTCTTACTGACCAGTCTGGAAAATTTGTCAGTGACCTCTGCTATTGCCTCTCTTATGTTAGTCCAGCATACTTCCCCCTCTTTTGATTTATTCTTGAGGAATTCGCTAAAGCATATTCTCATCTGATCAAAAGCCATCCTTCTGCAGTCCAGGGCCCGTGTCTTAGAGTGATTTGTTTTCTCCTTAATATTGACCTTGAACCAGACCAATTTGTGGTCACTTGTCCCCAGGTGGCGCCCCACCTCCACCTTCTTGACTTTGCTACTGTTTGTGAGCACCAAGTCTTGGACTGCGTTTTCCCTAGTGGGGGCTATGATGAGTTGATTAAGTCCAGCACCTTGCAGGGTGTCCAGGAAATCTTTGCTTTTGGCTGTGGATGCTGTGCAGGAGGACCAGTCTACATCTGGGAGGTTGAAATCACCCATCAGTATGATTTCTCCTTTTTCTGCCATTTTTACTATGCTTTCCAGCAAAGCTTTTTCTGCCTCTGCCTCTTGTTGGGGGGCATATAAATCACTCCCAGTCTGAGGATAGAGTTTGTGCCAGGTTTGAGAGTGACCTACAGAGCCTCAGGATCTCCCTAAGTTCTTTGGACTTCCATGGCCTTTATGTCTTCCTTTACATACAATGCAGCCCTCCCCCCATCATCCATCTCTGTCTTTTCTGAGTAACCTGTAACCAAGGATAGTAACATCCCACTCATGGATCTCATTTAGCCATGTCTCAGTTACTGTGACCTAGTCCAGACCTGCTTCCACCATTGTGGCTGAGAGTTCTGGTACTTTTTTTTATTTATTTAACCAGGTATAGCACACTAAGCTGAAAGCTTTTTTACAGGAGCGACCTGGGAGCACAAGGAGGTTAAGTGACTTGCTCAGGGTCACACAGTATGCAAGTGGAAGATGTGGGATTCAAACCCAGTTCTGGTCTGCTGGATGTCACCAGATTTGCAGCTCAGAGCCTTAGACCACTGCGCTATACTGCCTCCTAGTGACTTTGTTAGCTAGACTCCTAGCATTTGTTGCCATTGCCTTCCAGATACTGGCATCCTTCTTCATGTGCTCCCATGAGTTTCATTTCCCATGAGTGACGTTACTGTGTTCTTTTTGATTTCACCTTTGTGGCTGAAAGGGGCTGTTCTTGCCTGTCTCTGGAGGGTGTAAGGGGTTCTGCTTTCTTGCTCCCATCTGACCACCACCTCCCCACTTTCTAATTTAAACTACTGGTGAATACGTCAAATTTTTGTCGAAGTGCCCTTACACCCTCCTTGGTAAGGTGAAGGCCTTTGAATTTAAAGTATGCCCTTTCCCAGAATTCCTTCCAGTTGCCGATGAAGAAGTGTCCTTTTTCTGAGCACCACCTGTGGAGCCATGCATTTAGTTCTTTGATTTCAGTGACTCTAACTTGTCTCTGCCCTCCTCCTTTCTACCATACTGGGAGTACCTCGGAGAAGGCCAGAGTCAACAGAAAAAGAGGACAGTCTATTACTCAGTTGTGAAATGAGCTCCTTGACCTGTTCGATGGACCGGCTGGCAACATTGTTCATGCCTAGGTGAATGATGATGGCCCTGATATCTTCCTCCTTATGGATGTATTTCTCAAGTTGGCCTGCAATCCTTTTTGCCGTGGTCCCAGGGAGACATCTGACAGTGATCTCCAATTGGTTGGTCCCATTTAGGTGTGATTCAGCCCCTCAAATCATGGAGTCCCCCAGAATAAGCAGTTTCTTTTTTTTCCCTCTTCTGGGAGTGTTTGCCCTTGCAGGTTTGTCCCGCCGATGTGGGTGGTACAACAACTCCTCCTTCCTTAGACCCTAGTCAATGTCCTTACATAAGTGTGACTCAGACCCTTGTGTGTTCCTACTACTCACATTCCACTCAGGTTTTGGGTCGATGCCTGGTTTGTGTTGTTGCATATGTGCTTGACAGCGGGGCAAACCTATTTTGTAGCTGAATCTCTGTTTTATGACTATTGTCCATCTGTTGAGCCCCTTTGTGGTGGGCTTTGCCCCTTTGCACTACCTGCCACCCCCCAGATGAGCTGTCCTCCACAGTAGAGGGATATCATCCAGGCGATGGAGGTGCTGGGGTGGTGACCAAGCTTCTGTGGTCTGTAGCAAAAACTGCAATTGCTGATAGCAGTTCTAATACTAAATCCAAATATGGAGTCTCCATACTAATCCATAAGAACACAAAATGGACCCCAGTACTGCAAAGAAGTAACACAAATAGTAGATGGGTTTTAACCAAATTCTCTAACCCCAAAGGCCCTCTAATTTTAGGAAATCTGTATGCCTCTAATGAAGATGACCCACATCTTTTGGACACCCTTTCCCAGGAACTTACGGACACTGTATTTGACAACACTGACATTCTGCTGGGTGGCAACTTTAATGTAGTGCTGGGAGGTTGTTTAAATAGATCCAGTGCCTGACCCAAACCACATGTCACAGCCCTGTGACCTCTAAAATATATCGTGTCCCTACACCAGCTATCAGATATGTGGTGACTTTTACATCCCACTGATAAAGACTACACATACTTCTCAGCTCCCTGAAAAATGGCTAGCAGGCTAGATATGTGGATGACTTCAGTCTCCCTTATCCAGTCCACTCTTAACACCACAATTGCACCACTATACCTTCCCAACAACATCCCAAAAATATACTAACAGAGAGATCCTCATAAATGTAAATCTCCTACATTGAGACCAGACCATCATTTGCTAAGGAATACGGAGTTTCAAGACTGGATAAAACAGGAGGATTGAGCTTATTTCCAATAAAATACCCCTAGGCACCACATCTTCAGCTATAATATGGGAAGCCTTTAGAGCTACCTTGTGGGGAAAATTATAGGTACGCTGCTCACAGATGCCGCCAAAGGGAAAAAGAGCTTAACCGACTGGAGACACAATTTAAACAGAAAGAGGACCTCTACAAACAGGACCCCTCCAAGCTTCAAACACCTCTTTACTAGCAGATACCACAGCCCTCTGATTACAACTTTACTTTTTACTTTTCAGAAAGGCTGAGCTCCACTTACATAGAAGTAAGTACAGATAGTGGGTCACAAGGGGAAAGCAAGCAAAATCCTCTTGTATCGGCTATGAAAACAACAAGCAGAACACCATATAGCTAAATTAATAGGTACTGTAATTCACAAACTCTCCAATGGGCTCTGACATAGATCAACTGCATCACAGGTGATTTCTGCTAGAAATGATTGCCATCTCAAAATACTCTTGACACCCAGAAATTTGAATCCTTCATATACACACTTAATATGCCCAAATTAGATGAGCACCAGAAAGCCCAACTTGAGGCCCTGTTCACAATACAGGAAGTTGCAAGGGTCATAAAATCACTAGTCCTGTATGACAGCTTTCCAGCCTATTTTTACCAACTCACCTTAGAGATTGTCCACCCCCCCCACTCCAGATGATAACAGAAGAACATACAGAAACAACTTGTACATTGGAGGGATGCAAGCTTGCTTGGGATAGACATAAAGGAACCCTAGAAGAGGGAAGGAAAGGCTAAGCCAGAGACCAAATAGGGTCACTGACCACTATTACAGGTAGGTAAAAAAGGGCAGCCTGGATGGGCCTAGCAGTCCTTATCTGCAGTCAGTTTTCTATGTTTCTTACTTTACCTCCAATGCTTTCAGAAGCAGTCATTACAGTCCTACCCAAAGAGGGCAGAAATAAGTCCCTTCTGGCCAGTTATTGACCCATCTCACTCATTAATGTGGATGCCAAATCTTAGCTAAACTCTTGGTCTCTCACCTGGAGGGTATCCTCCCTACCATTATTCAGCTCTCAAAGGTAGGTTTCATAAAGGGGAGGAACAGCTCAGATCATTTGTGGGCACTCACTTCAAACATGCAGGTGGTGAGCTCTATTCCCACCCCAGCCTCTGCAATTGCCATATACTTTGAATAAGTCTCTGATTTGGTAGAGTGAGGATATCTATATGCCATAGGGGAGCATCTAAATTTTGGACTGAACTTCAGAACTTGGATTAAGACACTATATACACACCCAATGGCCCAGATCCTTAATAATGATACTTTGCCTATTCTGTTCCAGCTGCACAAGGGACTTGACAAGTATGCACCTTATCCCCGCCATTATTTATGATAGAGATAGCACCTATGGCAGCAACAATTTGCACTTACCCACATCTGACAAGTATTCAAATAGGGTCCATAGACTACCACATTAAACTGTATGTGGGTGATTATCGGACTTTAAATCGTGATGCCCTACACAGTGTACCAGACCTACTTGGTCTCCTGAACACATATGAAACCCTATCCAGCCTGCGCATTAACAAATCTAAATCTGAAATACTACCACTGCACATACCAAGGAAGAACAACTAAGAACTTTTGGGTTAGCATGGGCCCCACATGCAATCAAATACTTAGGGATAACAATTACCTCAGAGCTGGTTTTCTTATGCACGAATAACCTTCAACCTCTAATAAAGAGACTTCAAGAAGAAATGAACATGCCAACATCTGAACCTCTCTATAGTTGGGAAGATCTCAACCATTGAAATGATCTCTACTCCAAAGATGCTTCACATATTAGCCCACCTGTCCATCCCCCCAAAGTGGTTTCAAAAATTAGATACAATTCTGGGAAACTTCTAGTGGGAGGGTTCACAACTGAGATTTAGCAAAGCTAAACTAAAAGCCCACTGGAACAAAGGAGGCTGGGATCTTCTGCACTTCCTGACCTATTCCTATGCATTTCGAACAGCCCAGACTTGCCAGCTGTTCCAGCCCCTCAACAGATATTCACCTGCATGGACACTCATGGAGACAGACTAACTGGGGAATAAATCTCCCATTGTACAGTATATTTGGGGCACTCACTCCCAAAGATATGTCAACAGTGAGAGATTCACACATAGCATGGGGCATAGTGGGGAAACTCACTAGACACTGCTGTGGGCTCAGAAGGTGGACACAACTGTGGAACAATCCTTTCCTGTGTATCAGTAACCAGCCATTGTATTGATTGGCTTGGAAAGACAAACACATCAACACAATAAAAGATATGTTATCTCCAGACCTGACATAAGTGGTTTCTTTTATAAATCTACAACTTCATTATAGTCTTCCAAGGTCTGATTTTTGGGAATACCTTCAGCTTAGAAGAGTGATTTCCCAGGAACTGAACAGGAAAGGTACATATACATACATAGGAAATTTGCCAGCAGATAAAGGCCTAGAGGTCTATCAAGTCTGCTCAAATGTGCAGCTAGCACCCCTTATTCTACAGCTGCCCCTCCCTGCCACCCTTCCCCTCCATTGACCCTCCCCCTTGCCCTGTCTCAGCCCCTTTTGAAACAGTCCACTGTTCTACTGGATACCACTTCTGCCGGTAACGCATTCCACCCAGCTACCACCCTCTCTGTAAAAAAGTGTCTCCTCATCTCCTTCCTGAACCTTCCTCCCTCCCTCCAGTCTCATATCATGGCCCCATGGTGTCCCTCCCCTCCCTTACATTGAACAGACCCTCTGTACCTGTCTTGTTTATTCCTTTCATGTACTTAAAGGTTTCAGTCATGCCCCCCATCCCTCCTTTCCTCCAGCAGAACATGTTCAGCTCCCTCAGCCTCTTCTCGTATGGTAAGTCCCCCAGTCCCTTGATCATCTTTGTCACCCTGCGCTACACCCCCTCCAGTAACTTAATGTCCTACTTCAGCTACGGGCACCAGTACTGCATGCAGTACTCCAGGTGCGGTCTACCTAATGACCTATACAACAGCAGAATCACCTCCCTCCTCCTTGAGGAGATACTCCTTGGAATGCAACCCAGCATTTTGTTGACCTTTGCAGCTGCCTTCCTACATTGTGCCAAGTTGTTCATTGATCCTGTAATGAGCACCCTCAGATCCATCTCCTCCTCTGTCTTGGCTAGCTGCACTCCCCCAGCTGGTAACTCCTCTTTGGGTTCTTCACCACAAAATGCAGCACCTTGCACTTTTTTGCAGATCTCTGCCCTCCATGATTTCTCTGTCTGTCACCCCTTCCCCCCTGTTTCTGCCTGCCCTCCCTCCTTGGGGTATCACCCCCCTCTTCTCCTTAGTAAATACAGAGCAGAAATAATCATTCAGTGCTTTTGCATTATGGCCCCCTGCTTCAACCCAAACCCCTTCCTTCCTAATCCTTGCTATGTGATCCTTACAGTTCCTTTTCTCCCTGATGTACCTAAAGAAGTCCTTCTCACCCTTCTTAATGCCTTGTGCCAGCCTGAGCTCCATAGACTCCTTTGCTCCCCTTACTGCCCGTGTCACCTCCTTAGATTCCTTAAGGTACTCCTTCCTGTCCTCCCCCTCCCTGTTTTCTTGTACCTCCTAAAGGCAGCTCTTTTTCTCATTACCTTTCCATGACCTTCTTGCTCACCCAGCTCAGTTTCTTAGCCCTAGCCTTCTTGCTCTGTGCCTTGCTGTAGGTTCTGGTTGCCTCCACTATCCCCAGATTTATGAGCTCCCACCTCTGGTTAGTGCCCATGCTAGGCTGAATTCTGGCCTGGTACCCTTGTACAATTTCCCTGATCCTCCCAAAGTTGGCCCTCCTAAAGTCCAACACCCTTGTGTCAAATTCCCCTCCTTCCTTGCCCATATCCAAGGAGAGCCATACTGAGTAGTGGTCACTCCCTGACAGTGGTACTTCCAGACTAAGTTCCCTCACAAACTCCCCATTTGCCAGCACAAGGTCAAGGGTATTCCCTAACTTGGTCAGTTCACTGACCATTTGCATCAGGAAGCTGTTCTGGAAGGCATTCAGCAGTACCTGTTCCCTTCTATTCCTGGTTGTTGGGGTACTCCAGTCCACTTCTGGCATGTTGAAGTCCCCCACAATCACCATATTACCCCTCTCGCAGGTCCTTCTGATCTGTCTCGCTATTTCCCTGTCTAACTCCATCTGAGAGATGGCCTGTACAACACTCCCATTCTGAGAGTCCTATTCTTGGAATCCTGGATTTGCATCCAAAGTGACTCTGTGCTACCCTCCTCCCCTTCCTCTCTTACACACTTCAGTCCTTCCCTCACATATAGTGCCACCCCTCTCCTTTCCCAATCCCCCTATCCCTATGAAATAACCTGTACCCTAGTATTCCACAAGATGTAAGAAATCTTCAATACAGTTAGACAAGTCGCTGATCATGACCTGGTGTAAGCTCAAAAGTGGGCTAGCAGGTGCCATATACCAAACTACAGTCCAACCCCATTTATCCAGCACCCCCCCATTAACCGAACATCCTTATCTAACAAACTGTCTGCTTGTCCACCAGTGTCCCCATTGAAATTGATGGATACTGTTCTCACCTACTTAACATGCAATTATGGCTCCTTGCAGTCACAATGGGAATCACAATGGGAACGATCAACAGCTGAACTGAGAGTGAACACTGGGAACAGTTTTGTTTCACAGGATTTTTGTAAGATCATTCTTTTAATTAAGCAAGGTACTGTATGTAGCTGTGGAATTGGGGAGTGGTGCTGCTGAGAAGTGGAAGAGACAAGCGGAATGGGAGAATGGAGTTTTAATGTACAGCAGAAATTCCAAATTATTTTATACTTTGTCAGTGATTCTATGCCATTTCCAAGTCAAACAAGCTGTTTCAGCTTCTTTCTCTCTGCTTTTCAAAAACTCCATTCTCAAATTCTCCTCACTGTCCATATCTCTCTGTGTCTGTCGGCATCTTTCTTTCTGCTTCTCAGCAGCACCAATCCCCGATTCCACAGATACACTGCTCCAAGTTTCCACAGTCCATCTTCTCCTTCACTCCTGAGGCAAAAGCACTCCATAGACACTCTTTCCATACAGGCAGTCACAATCTGCCAGTTTCTCCAGCATCTCAGCAGTCCGACTGTGCAGGTTCATTATCAGCTTATACCTTTAATTTTCTGTATATGTTTGGTGCCACCTACTGCTTTAAAATTTATACTACAGTACTACTGTACCATTTAAAAATACTGCAGAGGAACATCGCATAGGCACCAGTGTGGTTTGGCAGACAGCGAGTCCCTCATAGGCACTCTCGATTATCTGACCTCCTGTTAATCTGAACCGATTGACTGTCCCAAGGCAGTTTGGATAAATGGGGTTGGACTGTATTCTGGATGCATCCACAAATCCATCATTTTAAGCTAGGCAGAAATGGGATTCTATTCTTCAGATTGCAATCATGGACATGTCAGTGTCCCATTGCTGGAAGCTCATCCATAAAGCCTACCTAAATCCTAGTAGCCTATTGCTTCAGAACAAGATAATCTACTGTATCAATGTTCTCACACCTCTGTACAATTTTTTTTTTTAATTATTATTTATTTATTTATTTATTTATTTTTTTTTAGCTTTTGTTGACCGGGTAAGTGCACTAGACAAATCCTGCCTATTTTCAGGCACGACCCGGGGGAAGGGGAATACAGATGAATGCCAACTGACCTTGAACCAGATTAAGCTGTTGGTGGTATTTTTACTGAATGAGAGAAATTTAGCCAGGACACAGGGAAATTCCCCTACTCTTTTCGATAAGTGCCATGGGATCTTTAACATCCACCTGAACTACCACCAATCCAGGCAGATGGGACCTCGGTTTAACGTCTCATCGGAAAGATGGCACCTCAGAAGTGCAGCACCCCTCTCATGCTGCACTACAGTGTCAGTACTGGGATATTAACCCAAGTGCCAGGTGTGGGAACTGAACCCACAGCGCTCTGATCTCCCGGCCTCAGAGGCGAGTGTGCTACCTACTGAGCCACTGACACTGCTAAATTGAAAAACTTGGGTCTTCTACCTCATGATAACTGTTGGTTGTGTGACTCTCCAGGGGCAGATCTACTACACATTTTATGGAGCTGTGCTCTGTTCTAAGGCTTCTGGCCCAAGTGCTGCAGAAATGCTCTTAGATCCTGAGCACCCACATCCCACAATGACTGTCACTGATGATCCTGGGACTCTCTGGCAGTGGACCCCACCTCACTTGCTTACAAAGATGATGGCTCCTTGTGCCCAGCATTAAGGCAAAATGATTGATACTTCACTACTGGTGAACTATGAATATACCTATGGTAATAGAGTGGCTAACTTATCTAGAATCCCTCGCGATCTTCTCAAGGCTGTACCTCTACCCCAGAACACCTTCTGGTGATATGATTTGGTCTGGGGCCCTTACATACAATAAATTTGCTCTCTAGCCCCTGTGAGGCAAACAGGCCCACTCAAGGACTTACTGTGTCTATCATGATGATGCTGACAAGAAAACAAGCACTTTCTTGGTACTACTCTGTACTTGCAAGTAGCACCCCCTAATTCAGTATACCTTCTCTGTATGGCATACTGTACATGCCAACAAGGACTGTGCTTAAAGCAACCACACCAAGGGTGGTCACCGGATGGTCAGCTCAAAGAGAATATCCTGCCTTATCCCCAGCTCTGAATTAGACTGTTAACCTGACATGCATTATCTTCCCATACCAAAGGTACCACAACTCATCTTTGGCAATACAGCATTATGTAAGAAATCATTCCACATATGATGGCATGCTGCTGAGATTTAACTAGTGAAATGTACAACTGCACTGTCAACCTATTGGATCTATGTATTGTCTGATCTCACCCATAAACCACCTCATTGTATCTGTATCACACATACCTTGTCTGTACTGTTAAAGTTTGGAAAAATCAATAAGGAATTAACCATGTTAACCATTACTCTGTGTTGCATTCCTCCTAGATAATTACCTTCCCACCTATCTACTCCCTCCTTCACTCCCAAGTCCTTCAATCTCTCCAGCTGCCTCTTATAGGGTACTGAATTGAGGTTCCACCATGCCACAGCAACAGAAATTCTGTCAACAGCCATTACAGTGATGGTACAATGCTGACAGCTGGCATTGTGCCGTCTGGGACACAAGTGTTCTTTTGCAGTGAACTTTGCCCTACACCTCCCCCATGTGGGGGACTCTGCCCCCACACCTCCCACACTATAGATTTCCAATTCCGAGTTGGAGTTGTTTCAAGGAGGGGCGAACAACCCAGAGCAACGGCATCAGTAACACAGTGGACCAGTACAGTGAACAGCTGATTCTGTTGCTGCACTGGTCTTCACTGTGTTACCATAGCTGTAGCAACAACATACATCGGACTAAAGGCTTTGCAGAAGTCAAAATAGAGCAGATCTACTGTCTTTCCCCTGTACACTGTCATGGTGACCCAAATGAAAAACAGTATTACATTGCTCAGACAAGACCTCCCTATAACAAACCCATGCTGCTTTTAATCCTGTAATTCATTTGGTCTATAGGTGGATAACTGCACTCACCTTCACCATAGGCTCTTTCAGTTCACCTATGATGCAGGTAAGGCCAACAAGCCTATAGTTTCCTGGATCCACTCTGTCAGCCCCACTTGTAGAGGGGTAATACCCCAGCATGTCTCCAATCTGCCTGCACCAATCTGGTTTGCAAAGAATCATTGAATAGATAGGTTAAGGAAACTGCAAACACTGTAGCCAGTTTCCTTAACACTCAAGGGTGCATGCCATCTGGGCAAGTTACTTAACTTCCTTGTGGTCCCAAGTTGCACCTAGTTGAACAATTTTCCCTTCCCCACTTCAATTTTTCATTCCCTTTGCAATCCACAGCTCTGTGTCTGCTTTTGTTCTCCTGACCTCCATCCTTGCCTCTGAGTTTAGTCTAAGGCTGCACTTCTTTCAAGTTTCCTCCCCTTATTCCCCTTGTAGTCAATGAAGGCCCTTCTTTCCCCTTTCACTGCCTTCCACATTCCCTTTGAGAACCAAATTGACCTTTTGTGCTTTTTCAATTTTGGCAACATCCTGAGGTGCCCCCTTGATCCTGCTTAATTGTTCTTCTACCCCCCTTTATCAGGACTACACCTACCAATCTTCTTCTAACTGGTTTCTGCATCTTGCTAAAATCCACATGCTTGAAATCAATCTGGGATCACAGTCTTTGAGTGAGATCTATTGTTCTTTGCCTCAGTTCGATCCACAGAGTGTTGCAGTCACTGGACACTAGCAGTTCCCTGACTGTCACCCATCACCACCACCATCTCCAGATCGGTAAGTACATTGTGCGTCTGCTCATCCATTGTTTAAAGTTCTTTTGTGCACTACCCAGTGACCAGGGAAGTGCTTACTAAAAGTGCTGTAAGTCCCCTCTTGCTGTCTGTGCTAGCACTATGTGAACTAGCGCTCTGTAGACTGGCGCTATTCGTGTAGCACTATTCTAACTGGTTACTGAGATAAATGCTGGTCATGCATCCAACACTGAGATACATTAATTTATCTATAAGGTTTGACTCTCACATTGTATAAATCATTTACCTCACTGTTAGAGAAGGACCTTTTTGTTCTTTTTGCAACCTACATTTGGAAAGAAACTCCCTTTGCTGATATCTGTCTACATCAATTTCTTTCTTTCTTTCTTTCTTTCTTTCTTTCTTTCTTTCTTTCTTTCTTTCTTTCTTTCTTTCTTTCTTTCTCTCTCTCTCTCTCTCTCTCTCTTCTCTCTCTCTCTCTCTCTCTCTCTCTCTCTCTCTCTCTCTTCCTTCCTTCCTTCCATCAATCTTTGGTTGAATATTATTCCACTTTAATTGTTTGGTTCTTTGTAAATTATGTTATGTATCCTTTCTATATAGTATATTTACTGTAGGTTTGTGTGTATAATGCTCGATTAGTCACAGTATAAATTATTTGCTGAGTGTTGCAGTCCCCTATGTACCCTCACCACTCCTTGTTTTCAGATGAAACTAAGATGAATTGTAGTATCTTTGACAGCTTACCTGTACTAAATACATGTTCACTACAAATACTATTGTCCTGTACACTGTATATACAGTAAATCAAACACATCTACTTCAGTATTATATACTGTAAAGCATGACATTCACTGAGTTTTTCAAAAGACAAAACATGGACATTTGAAGAAATATTTTATTTGGGTGATAATGATTCACGCTAAAAGTGTTTTCAGTTGCATAATTTTTTATGATTGACATTGCAGATTCCATTCATAGGCACAATGTCTCCAGGTGTTTCTGTACTTAGGTAAGAGCTTGATCCATTTTCTGGACTTCCTGAAAGACACAAAATGAAATGGTTTTATAAAGTAACTGTCTCCTCATTTCACCTAGTAAAGCAACTTGTTGCTAGTGCTGATGGCCATGACCCTGAGATAACTTTACAAGTTAACATGAGGTAGGGGAATGGTGTTTACTTATTTCTGGATAACAAACAGCAGTTTAGATATCAAAGGTGAATTATGACAAATTTAAAGGAAAGCTTTGAAATAAACTTCTCAATCAATCAATCAAAATCTTTATTTATCCAGGCGAACATCATTGAGCAGAGCTCTTTTACAAGATGGACCTTCTATATCTTGAAGTTGAAAATCGATGTAGTGAACATGTAATTCTAAATCTGGAGCATAGAATTTTTAAAAATACTGTCAAATCAATCTCCTGACCCTGAAATCAAAAATATGTTATTCCATATTTGGACTGTAAAAATCTGACTATATAATATCTTATCATGAATTTAGATTCCAGAATATTCTATTTTGTTCTGAACATAAAATCCAGAACTTGCTTAGGAAACCTACAGTATATGCAAGGTCAAGGTTCCAGTGTGAGGATACTAAACTGTAGGCTCAGAATCTCAGGTTCAGGAACAGAATTTAATTTTCACGATTTCAGTGTCAGGATAGAGAATTTCACATACAGGATTTTGGAGTCAGGATAGTAAATTGTATGTTCAGGGTTCATGTTTATGATATATTATTGCAGACTCCCGATTACTCTTAAAGATATTCCTCCACCTGTTCTTTGTACCTTGATTTGTAGCTGGCACCTACTGCTGTCCTGGCTTGCCCCCACCATTAGCCATGAGCTCCACACCACTATCTCCTACCATGCCTCCTTTGAGGAGTTTCTCATCCTTAGTGTTTTAAACTTAGCTGGCTCTCTCCCTCTCAAAATAAACTGTGCCAAAACATTAAGTCCCTTCAACTTACCCAGCTGATCACTGACCCAACCTGACACAACAAAGATCCCTTAAACATTCCCTTCTGTACTGGGTTCTCAACTCCTACCCCCATTATACTGGGGATGCTAGAACCCTCCCTGAAACTCTCAGTGACCCCCAAATGGTCTACTGCATATGCAAGATTCACTGTCTCAGGGCCCCCCTAAATTAATTTAGACCTTGTCTTTCAGGTCACTGGACTTGTTCACCCTCCATGCTAATCTAATGACCACCCACCTTCAAAGTCAATAACATAAATACTGCCCTGCACTGAAATTATTCTCTGCCTGGGATCTCCATGCTCCCCTTAGAATTACCGGGGTCACAGATTCCTATCACTCATGGATCTCAGCAGAGCTACTGGCCTGCCACCATGCATGTGACCTTGGCTGGTGGCCCCACAGGTCTCCCAGCTCCCCTGCCAACCTAATCAAGTACGGAATGCTTAATATTTCCTGTAGCAGAGCTACCAGGCTTTCCAAGTCTAAATACTTCACATCCATGATCCTTAATCCCTCTAAGTTCTGGAAGGCTATTTACACCCTCTTCTTCCCCATCACAGTTCCTCCCTTTGTCTTCAATGTGGGTGACGCTCCTATTTCTAACCATTTTTCTGTTGCCCCAGATTTTAGCTCTTTCTTCACCTCCTCTACTTGCCTCCTCCTCTCTTTCTCCTTTTTCCCCTCCCTACCACTACCCCATGCCACTCCTTCTTCTCTTGTAGCACTCCCATGGCTTCCCTAAATACCCTCTTGGCTCCAAACCCCCACAAGGGTGTGATCCCTGACAATTTTGGCCCCAAAATTTTGCATCTCTCCTCCCATCGCTCTACCTATTACCTCCCTTCAGAATCTTTCCATCTCTTTAGCCTCCATCTCTGATAACTGAATATGTTACAGTCATCCCCCTTCCAACAATGGGGCTGATGTCTCATCTCCTGGCAACTACCACCATATCTCTGTACTTCTCACTCCAGCTAAGATCCAAGAGCATCTTGTGGTATCTCAGCTTTCCTCCTTATTTCATCATCCTTTTTCTCTCCTTTCCCATCTGGCATTAGAAAGTCCCAGTTCATTTCCAGCTCCCTCCTCCAGCTTATGAACTCTCTTCAATCCATTATGGATCAGGGCCTGGTCATCTCCACCATGTTTGTTTACTTGGCCAAACAAAGCCTTTGACACTGTTGCCCCCTTCCCTTCCTGGGAAAGCTAAAGGCAGCATGGCTCCCTGACTGCTCAGTTGGTTGGTTCTGCTCCTACCTTGAGGACAGTGCTTAAGTGGTCCAAATTGGAGAATCGATATCCCCACTCCCTATCAGCACAGGAATACCCCAGATGTCTGTCCTTGGCACAGTACTCATCTTCATCTTCCTGAATGACCTCCCCACTGCTTATTCCTCTGTGTCCATCCATATGGACTCAGATGAGATTATACTCTTTACCTATAGATCCTCTGTCACCCACCTGTCTGCCAGGCTCCAACTGGACTTTATGAACATCCAGCACTGGCTTCTGGCAAATCAACTCTTTCTCTCTCTCTCTCAATACCAATAACTTTTGGCACTAGTCAGAGGCTTGCCAGGTTCACCCCCCCTCCGTCCATACCATTGATGGTGCAGCAGTTTAGATGTCTTTCAAGAGAAGATAGGCTCTCTGACAAAAAAAACTCTCCTTGGCAGTCATCACAAAAACCACCCACTGAAAACCAATTTTCCTTTTTTGTAGGAACATGTGCTTCTTGGGTTATTTAGGGGACACCTGGGTGGGGGCATGTATCTGAAAGTTCGACTTAATATAAGCAGAAATGCCAAAGTTATCAGTCATGTTTTATGATGTTTGCCAAGTAAGGACAGAGTCTCTGAGCAGAAAACTACCTGGATATTGGCACTTTGAATAATGTTAAGCATAGAACAATTTGACTCATATTTATGTTGTGAGCTGTGATGCCCCAAAAAAACACATTCCTTTGTAGCAGCAAAATGTGTAATCAGTTAAAGCCAACCCCTGAAAATAGTTTATATTTTTAGTAGCAGCATACACTTATTGGGGTACTTTGGGGACACCCTGGGGAAGATGTATGTGACATTTCAGCTTAATATAAGCAGAGATTCCAAAGTTATCAGATATTGTGTGTGATATCTGCCAAGCAAAGACAGGCTCTCTGAGCAGAAAACTCTCCCTGGATCTTGACAGTCATCATTTAACCCCCCAACCCAAAAAATCACTTTCCCCTTTTTGTAGCTAATGTGCTTCTTGTGGTTAGAAAATACTTTGTACTTTGGGGAAGATGTACTGCATCTGGAATTTCAGGTTACTATAACCAGGGGATGCAGTTGTGAATGAGGTAGAGGGACCATTTGAAAGACTCTATGCTATCCCAAATAAATAAGGTTCCTTTCTCAGACATACTTTACTTGATAAAATACCAGGCATGGGGATGTAGCTCCGACTGAAGAGGAGAGGTCCCATTTGAAACACTTTACACCATTCACAAATGTATCACGTTCCTTTTCCAGACATGCTTTAAAGTAGTTTATGAAACACCAGGCCAAGGGATGCTGTTGTGATAGAAGGGGGGAGGGGCATGCGCCCTGTGAAACACTCTGTGCTATTCCCACATCATGAATAAGGGACCTTTCCCAGTGACATTTTTCAGTACTTAATGAAACACCAGGCCAGGGAACAGAGCTCTAACAATGGGGATATGGCCCTTTGAAACACTCTGTACCATTCCCAAATGTGTAAGGTTCCTTTCCCAGACACTTTACTTGATGAAACACCAGGCCAGGAAATGCAGATGTGACCAAGGGAAAGGGCACCCTTTGAAGTACTCAGTGCTTTTCCCAAATGTAAAAGGTTCATTTTCCAGGCATGCTTTACTTCTCTAAATGAAACACCAGACCAGTGGATGAAGCTGTGACTGAAGGTGTGGGATGCCTTGGAAACACTCTATGCCATCCCCAAATGAATAAGGTTCCTTTCCCAGATAAACTTTATTTGATGAAATACCAGACCAGGAAATGCAGCTGTGACTGAGGGGGAGGGGGCCATTTGACATACTCTGTGCCATTCCCAAACAAATAAGGGTCCTTCTCCAGACAAGTTTTGTAGTACTTGAAACACTAGGCCAGGAGATGCAGCCGTGATGGGGGGGGCCTTGAAACACTCTGTGTCATTCCCAAATGAACAAGCACATCTAAAACATAATTGTTTATTTGGTAGAGAGCAGTAGCATTCCAAGTATGTGTATCACTGGAAAATATAAATAAGCAGTTGTCAATGCTAAATGTTTGCTTGCATGTTGTGTCAGGTAGGGTTTGGTTGTGTGTTCTTTTTATGTTTGCTTGCGTGCATGCACAAGAAACATTATGTGGCAGCTTAGGAGAGAAGCAGGTTGTGGAGGTTTGGCACTGTGGCAGCCACAGCCAGCACTGCATTTGTGGGCTTGGCCCTGATCACCCAGTGCAGGCCCAGTGTCCTGATGACACTGGTTCTGCAGAAGTGCCACCAATTTGAAATGATTTGGCCGCTGCAATGAGGGACTGCCTCATCATTGCAGCGTCAGCCATTCTGCTGCAATGAGAGAGTGACCTGTTATTGCAGGGTGGTACCTTGCCTGGTGTAACATTTCCCTAAACATGGCAGCAGCTTATGCCACTGCCTCAGAGCCCCATGAAAGCTGACTGACCCAATCCCCCTGTTGGCATGTCCACGACCTGGTTCATTTGCAGACGGGGGAGCCCACTCCCCGTTAGCATAATGTTCCCCCCCATTTGTTGTGTGCCGGGCGGGGTGCCCAATCCCCCTCAGCTCTTACACCCCCAAACACTCAGTATGTGCTGACAGGGGTTCCCAATCCCTGTCAACTACAGCCCCTCCAAAAAAAGCACTCAGGTGGCATGCTGGGAGCCTACCCCAGCATGGCAAAAGTCCTTGTAAATAAGAAAACTGTCCCGCAACGTTATAAACATTTTTTAAACCTGTAAAGTAGAAAACGGTCCCTCATTAAGTCTCTTCCAACCCATGCCCACCCACTGCACACCCCACCTTCCCACACAACCCCTTCACCCCATACTTACCTTCAGGGTCCAGTGAGATGATCTTCGGTGAACCAGGAACACATCTGCACTCTTCAAAGCCGACTACGAACTGAAGAAATACTGGTAAGCTGTATAATGGCATAAATGTTTTTTTTTCAGCTTATGTGGATATCTCGATCATTTTTAGGACTTTTTGCACCAAATTTTCAATATGGGGTTATTGTGACCCCTCCGCATGAATTCAGTCACTGGCATGGTGTTATTCAGTCCCGAAAGGTGATTTCGTGGTCACTGTGTGGAATCACCTTTCAGGACCAATTAATGAAAAGACAGTGTCACTGTTCATGAGGTGGACTCTCAAAAAGCCCATGTTTCAAATTTGGTAAAAAAAATTCCTAAAAATGACTGTTTTATGAGCGTGCGTTGCGCAGTTTCCACGCACACTTGTAACTTTGTGAATTTGTAATATTTTCACTCCAGATGTTGAACATTGGCATTTTCCCACACCTACTTATGAACAGTGCAGCTGTCATTTTACACACCCTGGCCAAAATGTGTTTTTGCACCTCCGGTGCAGAATAGCGCGGTCGCTATGGGAAATCAGTGTTCAGAACAGCTTAAGAAAATTACAGTGACACTGTTCATGAGCAGAGGTCCTAAAATGCCTATGTTGAAATTTAGTGAAAAAAGTCCATAAAATGACTGTGTTATGAGCTTATGTTGTACAGTTTCCATGCACCCTCATAATTTCACACATTAGTAATATTTTAACTCCAGATTTTCAATATTGGCATTTTTTTCACACCTTCTTATGAACAGTACAGCTGTCATGTTACATATCCTGCCCAAAATATGTATTTACACATCTGGTGCAGAACAGCACGGTTGCTGTGGGAAATCAATGTTCAGAACAGATTAAGAAAATCATAATGACAGTGTTCATGAGCAGAGGTCACAAAATGCCTATGTTGAAAATTTGGTGAAATAATTCCACTAAATGACTGTGTTACACGCATGTGTTGCGCAGTTTCCATGTACACTTGGAAGTTCAAGCATTTTTAATATTTTCACTACAGATTTTCAACAGTGCCATATCTTCACGCCTCCCTATGAATGGTACAGCTGTCATTCTGCACATCCTGCCCGATCTGTGTTCTCATACATCTGGCACAGAATGGCACGGTCGCTGTGGGAACTCAAGGTTCAGGACACATTAACAAAATCACAGTGCCACTGTTCATGAGAAGAGGTCCCAAATGCTTTCATGAGGTGGGGCTCACAAAAAGGCCATGTTAAAAATTTGTAGTGTAAATAGCAACAAACGCCCCGGGTGTTAAGGTTTGTAATCATAACGTTCCACCCTGTACAGACTGACAGGCATCGGGGGTGCCTTTGGATTGCTGACTGTAATGCTCATGCCATTCCACCCCCACCCTCACCCGCAGCCAGTGACAGGCATAGAGGTGTGCCTTGGACTCTTCAGCTCCAGAGTTCACCTCATTCTCCTATACTGCACCCATTTCAGTGTATGTTCTAATGGAATGGGGTGACTGTAAAGCCAAACACCCCAAGGCACACCTCAACGCTTGTCAGTGTCTGCAGGATAGGGTGAGGTGAAATGGCATGAATGTTATGGGTGACAACCCAAACACATACACCAATGCCTGTCAGTCTCTGTCGGGTGGAGGTGGGGTTGGTGTGAAGTTCAATACTTCACTGCCATTCCTACTCTTCATCTGTCTAACTCCTGCATTTCCAATGCTAATACCAGCAAGCAGACATTCAGCATTGACAAATGCTTGTTATGATCTGGCTGAGCTAATTTAAAAAGATATTTTTTTCTAAAACATAAATAATAAAACAATTTCACTGTGAGTTTAACTGACACTGTCAGATAAACATTTTCACATGTTTAGCTTGTCTCTGTATTACTGTATTACTTAAATGCAGAACAGTGGTCTTAAAATGATCTTCAATAAGGAACCAACTGAGCACTGATTAAAATAAAAAAAGGGAGTTTCGACACTAGATCTAGTCAGTCAATTAGAAAGCAGTATTAGCAAATTCCTTTCCATACAAAGCCTAATACTTCATTTAGAATGTCAGGCAAGTATTAGATAGCACTTCAAATTACTCATGTAATTTAGGTGACATGTGATTTATTAGTATGGTAGGCCTTGTGTGTCTCTACAGTATAAAACTGACAACCTTCCGAGACCCCACCCCTCCTTTCTAATGAGATACTACAGCCCAAGGAAAGTCAGCCACTGAAGCAAAACTTCAGTAAGTAAGAGTATGAGCAGTTTTATAGTTTTGATGCTAGTGGAGATGGTTAAAATCTGAAAGAAAAACAGAACCGGAATGCCCTTTAATCCTCTGCTGGAATTCATCTGTGGCAGTCCGGGGGGCGATTCAGGCAGGGGAAGTACAGTAATTACAGACGGCATTCCAGCAGTGGCATTAGATGGAGTATTCAGTTTTGGGGATACCATTATGGATTCGGGATGCATTCCAGTTCTGGGTACATTCTGATTTTAAACCAGAATGCACCTGCACCAAATCCAGAATGTTGCCCCGTACTGAATCCTTCTGCACTTAATACAGGAATGCAACCCATTAAATACTGACCTTTCAGAAAGCCCCTTGTAGTGATTGTCCCGAGTACATTCCATACAGGAATTTGCAGACATTTAGGTCCCAACTGTTCTTCTTTTCACCCTTGTCCTAGGAACCAGAACTGCTGTGACTTCTTTCTGCTGTTCCCCAAGTAGTGCACAAACTGGAAATGTGGTGTAGTGGTTTGAGCACCTGTGATATTGGGGATCAAAGCCACTGACTTACTGTGGGACCTTGAACAAACCACTTGACCTCCCTGTGCTTGGTATATCAATTGTGTCTGCTCATAGTTTATTATGGTTAGATAATAGCAATTCAAAGCAGACAAGTCATATGGCATAGGAAAGTCATATTCACCTTTTATCAATTTTTAAACACAGTATATTGGTAGGTTTTCACTGCAATTTTAATTCTACTCCAAAACAAAATCAGTACACATACAAGAAAATTAGATAATTAGTGTCATTTGTGTTTGGATCCAACCATGTGGCAAATTAGACTGCACCATCCCCTACTGCCCCATTTATCCCATATTAAACACAAATAATCACTATTTACCCTTGGGAACAGCCATATGTCAATGGCAGTGTCAGTGGCTCAGTAGGTAGCACACTCATCTCTGAAGCAGGGAGATCAGAGGACTGTGAGTTCAGTTCCCACATCTGGCACTTGGGTTAGTATCCCAGTACTGACATTGTAGTGCAGCATGAGAGGGGTACTGCACTTCTGAGGTGCTGTCTTTTGGATGAGACATTAAACTGAGGTCCCAGCTGCCTGGATTGGTGGTAGTAGTACAGGTGGATGTTAAAGATCCCGTGGCACTTATCTAAAAGAGAAGGGGAGTTTACTGAGGAAAAAAATCATACAAGAATGCATAACATGTACCAAAAAAAAATAAATTACATCACAAGTTAGTCAATTTTAAACAAAAAAGAATAAACATATAACAATCCTTAAACAGTTTGATTGTATGTAGTATAACTTAAACCGGAACCTGTCCATCTTTTTTTTTTAATAATAACCATCAAAGAAAGAAAATGTAGTGAGGAAAAACAAAAATAAGAACTTCTGTGTAAAACATGACATATAATACATTCTCTTGAGAAAGCCCTTTCCCAGATCATACTTTAATATACAATGTACCATGTCACCTATAACCCCCATCATTTTAAGTCACAGGCACATCAGAGTCCATTACCCAGGGCATGTGTTTTGAGATTGTACCCAAAGTTTTGGAATGTAAGAACCAAATATCCTCATTATATTGAATTTTTAGTTTCCTCATAATTTTGCCTATAAGTTCTTCATGAGATAAATTTTTTTGTTGTAATGAGAACAAACATCTACTATTCCAAATATACCACTTGACTACTAATAATATCTTATGTAAAGTTTCAGCATGCCAGTAATACTCCACCCCTGGGTATATACCCCACATTAAAGCTTCCATGTTAATGGACTGAAACCATGGAGCATTCCAGACTGTTGCCAATAAGGACCAAAAAGGTTTAATATATATGCAGGTCAAAAAGAGGTATTCAGTTGTTTCCAGCTGTTGGATGCGTCCTGGTCTAACACATAATCACTCGATCATTTGTTTGTGTTTTTGGTTAGCCTTTACATTAATCCTGTCATGGCAGCTCAGCCAGTGGAAGTCTTTTAATTTATCCGGAATCCTGGGAATATTTAACCAAACTAATAATGCCTCTCTGTGTTGAAGTGGACATCTTGGAAAAGTTACAGGTTCCATAAATTGAGTTAGCATCACCCAATTATATAAATCCTTCCTTTGTTTGGATATTAAGATGACGTTAGTTATTTTCCAACGTTTGAAATAAGCAAACGTTTCCCTTATGTAAGGTGGCACATTTAAAGATCTATGTAATATGGTTAATTCCCCCATCCCATTGTCTAAACCATGTTCCACAATTCTGTTTAAACACGGTCACCCAGCTTTTATCAAAAAGAATTACCAAAGGTCTAAAGTTTGCGTACATAAAAATGCCGTAAAAAAATAAAATGGGGTTCACCATCCTCAACCCCTTGTTCTGTTGTGAGATACACAGCATTCCTTTTAAGCAGGTTTAGTCTACTACCCCATACAACTTGGAAAAAGAGACTATAAATTGCAGTTACCATTTTACAAGGTGGAGGAAAAAAGTAGCTATTATAAAGAAATAGTGGAATAAGGAATGTTTCAATCAAATGTACCCTTTTCCATTTGCTTAACTTCCATTTGTTCCACTGGGTAACTAAAGCTCTACCACGAAGTAGGCAGGGTTCCCAGTTTAAGAAGCACATGTCCCCCTGACCATAGACAACCCCCAAAATTTTCAATTGAGTAGCCATTAGATTAATGCCGGCCACTTCCAGACTAGGACGAACAGCTGAGCCAAGCTGTGTGCCTATACATTTATCCAAATTCAGACTTGTACCTGAATTTAAAATATATGTTGTACATATACCTAGTGCCTCACTAATAGAGGCCTCATCTGCTACTAAAATACAAAGATCGTCCACATAGGCTAGTGCTTTATAATGTAGAGGAACTGAAGCAACCACAATAAGCCTCACATTTATTGAACTGTTGAGGAGCTGTAACAAAGGATCTATACAAAAAGCATATAACAACGGCTTACGGGGCACCCCTGACACACACCCCTCCACAGTGTCAACATAGGCCCTTTCCAACCTCTAACTAAAGGTATGACTGTAGCTGTTTTATATAAACATTGAATCCAGCTAATGAATTGTAGTGGTATACCATATTTCTTTAAGACTTTCCATAGAAAGATGTGACTAACTGAGTCAAAGGCTTGTCTTTGATCTTTTGAAAGCACAAAACCTTCAGCTCTATGCCTAATGCCATGCTCAACAATTTCTCTCAACAAAATTAAGTGTTCTGTAATGTTTCTACCTGGGATAGCACATGCCTGTGCTTGGGATATAATATGTGCTGCTACCAGTAACAAGTGACTATTCAGAATTTTAGCTAAGATTTTAGAGTCCATATTTAACAGTGAGATAGGCCTCCACTGATCCATACATCATTTATCCCCTTTTTGTTTAAAAATACGAATCAGTATACCCCCATCAGGTGTAGAGAAGGAGACACTGATGAGAGAATTGCTGTAAAGGCCACAGAAAATTCTGACAGAATATATCGTCCTATAATTTAAAATAACTCTCCAGTTAACCCACCCCTACCCGGTGCTTTATTATTCCCCAAAGCCCTGATTGCTCTCTCTACCTCTTGAAGTGAAATGTCAAGTATTAAAGGTGCCACGAAATTATTAGTGAGATTAAGCATAGAAACTGAGTCAAGATACGGCTCCAGAACATCAGTGTGTATGGGAGGGGAGTAAAGGATTGATTTGTGTATTGTGTCACAATATCAAGCACTAGTCCAGGGTCAGTACATAACTTACCATCCTTATCAAACAAACTATCCATTGTTTTATTTGAATTCCTAGCAGTATGTCCTTCATATGGACAAATGAAGCCCTTCCTAACGTGAATGCAAGAGACTGTTGGCATTGCAAATGCCACTCTTGAAGTAAATGGTATTCCACCATTTGTTGTTTGATATTTTGAATTTGTACAGTAAAATAGTGTTTTACCACAGCTGCTAATGCAAAAAATATTTGAAGTTGTAACCTCTGTTTAAGATATGTCCCATACTCCCTATCCCGGACCATCTTTCCATATGAGTAGTATAAGTTCATATATCTCATCAAATGTTAAATTTCAGCCAATCAGCACATGCCACGTCATTTGACAGGTGAGCGTGGCCTAAAATGGACCAATAAGAATCACCCCTTGTTAAACCGGAAGTCCTTCCCTAAAATGCGCTAGCCCCGGCCCCTTCTGGAGGAAATGACACGCTTTCGAACCCATGTCCTGCCCCTTGCGCAGGAAATGACATGCGTTCAAACCCATGTCCCGCCCCTTGTGCAGGAAATGACCCCCACTGAAACCCTGGAAGTGACCTAACACCACCATTTTGTAAGTGTCTTATGCCCCTCATTCTCGTACACTCCTCGAACCCTGCCACCCACCATTTTGTAAGCGTCCTGCGCCCCTCCTTCTCGTACACTACTCGATCCCCTGCCAGACCATCCTGGCTGGAACCCGAGTCCCACCATGCTAGCTTGAACTCCTGCGTCCCTCCTTTCTCCTGCACCCCCACCAGCCTGGCTCAAACCCCTGTCCCCCCCCTCCTTCTCGTACACTCCTCGATCCCCTGCCAGACCATCCTGGCTGGAACCCCAGTCTCACCATGCTAGCTTGAACTCCTGTGTCCCTCCTTTCTCTTGCACCCCCACCAGCCTGGCTTGAACCCCTGTCCCCTTCTCCTGCACCCCCACATCCTGGCTCAAACTCCTGTCCCCCTTTCTCCTGAACCCCACCATCCTGGCTTGAACCCTGTCCCTCTTCACCACCGTGCTCCTCCCACCCCAAAAATCAGTTAGTGTTTATGTAGTGGTATGTGCCCCCTGTAGGCCTGGTGTATAACTGCAGGGACATGTGTGTGTTTTTGATTAGGATATTTTCAGAAAGAAGTATCTAGGAGGGAACCTGATTGTGCAGAGGTTTCACAGATCTGTGTGGAGACCCCCACCCCCAAGGAAATTCATCTGCCTGTATGAGTACCCCTTTTTCTGTTTTTGTAACAATATACAAAATTATTTAACATGCATCTGTAGGACTGTGTCAAACTTGCATCAAAAGGATAGCTTTATGTATACGCATGTAACATTTATAAGCTAAAACGCGGGGACCTCTGTGTAAATAAGATGGTTCAGCAGTTTTCTCTGGATAGCATTGCAACAATCGCTAAAAACTAATTATTTAAACTTTTGTCATGAATTAGAAAGAATAAAAATATATCAGAAAAAAGGAATACACATACCTATAGTTCACCCCCCCTCAGCTTTGTGTAGTATCAAGGAGAAGGCTGAAATGAAATGTGTGTGTGATATTTATAATGTTTTGAAAAAGGGGGGGTGGGGGCTACAACAGATGTGCCTCTGACACGTTACCATGTATAGTATGATGGGGTGTGGTGATGGTTTTACCAAGGGGCAGTCCATCTTGCTAAGCATTATATAAACCCTGCATTTGAAGCCAGAAGGCACAGCTTTTGAGAGATTACTCAGATTCTGTTTTATAGACTTGGAGCAGATTATCAAAACATCAAGCAAGAAGATGGCAAGCGCTTCTCATTTCAACATCCCTGTAACAGGTCAGATTGTCATACCACCTAATGAAAATTCAACCTCCTGTAACAGGCCAGATTGTCACACCACCTAATGAAAAGTCTGGAGATGAAAAGCCAAGCAAGAAGATAGCTGTTGGGGCCCACAACCAAGCCAACGTATGTATGCTATGAGTGTGAAAGCGAATGCCCCACACTAGTCTTGTTGAGTGGAAGAGTGTCTGACATAAAAAGAAACTCGCTGAACAGTTTGGTGAATCAGAAAATCCTAAATCTGACTGTCCTTCTGAAGAGACACCACTGCAAGACCTTGAAGAGTTGCTGGGGTGTGAATCTGATGCAGAAAAAGAAGTTACTATGAAACCAAAAACAGAGAGTGACAAGAAGGGGGCGCCAGAGAAGATGGTCAGTGAGACACTGCCAAAAAAAGCATCGGAGAAAGTTGTGAAAAAGAAATGCAAGACACAACCAAGAGGGGCCTCTGACCAAGAGGGTGATGATGATAATGCAGCCACAAGCAGTCAAGCCCAGGCTAAGAAAGTGAAAGATGAGAAAAATGAAGAAGAAGAAGGAAAGAGTTGCCTTGATGAGGTAAATGCATTTTAACATTTAAAAATGTAACATTTAAAAAAAATGTGAGTGGTGACATAGTGTAACTGAGGGAGATGAGTTAGCAGTAGAACTAAATCTTACCTATAATGAGTCAGAGGACCAATGCTGTTTTCTGTTTTACTTTAATAGACTGAAGGATTTGCGATGGAGCAACAGTCATATTCGGACAGCATGGATTCTCGACTTTCCACAAATCTACTGCTCGACTGTCTTTGCTGTGTGAAAGATACAAATGTGGTTGTTAATGAGATGTGTGAGAACCAGTATGTTAGAAATACAGAGAGTGATAGAATGTTTCAAAATATCATAGAACAGCCTGTGATCACTACACAACCCTCTTCTTCTACTGAGATTAGACAGGGGACCTCACGTGAAAAACCAGGCCTCAGTAGTAAACCCCCCAAAACTGACAATGATATGTATTGTAAGTACGTTATGTATCATACCATCCATGGATCAATTGCTTCAGTGATACAGAGGGTGATACATTGTGAATTGGTTGATTCCTGTCCTGGGTGTGACATAGATGATCCGAGTCAGAAAAACCATTCATGTGTCCTTGATGACTTAAGGTCTAAAGAAGCATGCAGAAATGTTTCTGAAGCCATACATATAGGGCAGCTCATGCCCGTGATCTTGGCAATCGCTATGAAGCATCAGGAGTTAAATATGACCAATTATACCCTGGAAACTATAAGTCATGTTTTAAATGATGTGAGAAAATCCGATGACCCCATGTGGTTAGTTATGCAAATGTTACAGCAGACAGAGCGGTGAAATTAAAAAGATGCCTGCCCTCTGGTCAGCAAAGGTTCCTTTAAAAAATTTCTAAAAAGAAATTCAGGAACCCTGTTTATATTGTAAAAAATACCCCACCCCTGCCCTCCCTCCCCCAATTACTACATGGAAACATTTCAGTACCAAATGTGTCATATTTTATTTTTACAGATAATCATGCGGATGCAAGTACAGAGAGAATCAAAGGCTTATGTATCTGATCCTAAGCCATTACTGTCATCCATCACTGTTTGGTTCACCTCAATATGACATTTGCCTTTGTGAGATACATGCAGCCTATGAACTGATGATGTTTGCCCTTCCAGAAGTGTGGGAGGATACAGATAAATATATAAATGAATCTGTGTTACCACTTGTAGAAAATGTTAAAGTGATTGCCGATATATTCGTGGAAGACGATGAATGTCTTTGTGGACTTTATATCATGGTCGCCATAGCCATGTGTGTGTACTACAAAGCAGAAAAAACCTTGTGATATTGTGCGTGTTGTTAACCTGGCTTCTCTGCTTGCTGAAATGATCCACTGGTCAAAAAAAGGACCCTTTAAAAAATTAAATAAGGAAATTCAGGAACACTGTTTACATTGTTAAAAACATTTACCCCCCCCAAAAAAACTGTTACTTGTTACCATTTTAATATTATTCATATTGTTACCCTGGCTTTTACCACTTGCTAAATGTATGTTTTTTTCCAGAGTATACAACGATGGGAAATACCCTGTCAGTGCATCCAGAGGCTTATTTACCAACTAGTCAGACACAAAGCTAAACAACCTGGTTTAAATCTACCTACAGGACAAGCACCGTCTGTACTTTTAGAGACAGCCATGTGTCTTTTGATGGTCTCCAGAGGGACCCCAAAAGGAAACTGTGGATTATTTTAAGGATGAGGGGCTACTCTTGAGGAAGCAATGTTTAAAATTGCTATAGAGTTTATGCATAACCCTTATGATGTAATACACTTTTGTGGTTTTATCTGTACTGCTGTTGACTTTTAGTGTTTAGTTTGCAGAACGGGGTCTGAGTCTGACATCATAAATTTTGCTTTTTATCGCTTTTGTTGTGTTTCATAAACCAGATTTAGCATAT
This sequence comes from Neoceratodus forsteri, assembly GCA_016271365.2. Taxonomy (NCBI): domain Eukaryota; kingdom Metazoa; phylum Chordata; order Ceratodontiformes; family Ceratodontidae; genus Neoceratodus; species Neoceratodus forsteri. The sequence continues at coordinate 20,351,580 of JADMNL010000035.1, read as the reverse complement.
GCTTTTCCTAAATAGTGTATTATAATGTACTTTCAGATGGAACGTACTGGCATGCTCCCAATATTCCAGACAGTCTTGATGTCTACAATGTACCGTGTGATAAAGGACATTTTAAAGGAACCTATATACTTTGGAAAGCAGCCTGCATTAAATGTCTGCTCTGAAGATGCTGCTGCTTCACTGGCAGAAAACACACTGACTCTGATTAAAGAGTTGCCACCACTTGTATGGAGACTCTATGTTGACGTAATGGAAAACAGTAACCGTAGAGCAGTATGCAAGGTGAACGTCATTTTAGATGTAACAGAATGTCTTCAAAATCAGCCTTGTTATTTTGAGTGGTGTATGGCATATGTGTGTATTGTGCATACCTCATCACTAAGGGGAAGTGGACGATGCCACTGCTTGTGTAAAACATGCAGCTCAAAAGTTGCTGTTTCTGGGTATTGTGAAGTGTGTAAAAATTGAAGAGTAGAAAAACAAGATATTATATAATCCGTTGCATGCTTGCCATGTGTTATGCCTTTTGTATGTAGAACCTATATGCATTAGTTTATGTATTATAAAGAAATATTCAAATACTGTTATGACGGTGTATTTATAAATAAAATATAATCATGCATTGCACTTTGTGGTTGTCATAGTGTTTTTAAAAGAACAAAAGAGCACATACTTTATTTTACTGGTGACAAGAGTTTTGCTAGCTAGCAGATGTGTCGGGGGGTTGACGAAAGGAGATGAATGATCACCTGTTCCAGAATATATATTTTAATGCACAAAAGTGGGTAGTTTCACAGGGGTGACTCAGCTGTATAAGGCTGCAAAAAAACTTTATAAAGATGTCACCAGGAAAGGTGTTGCAGAATGGCTTGCGAAGCAGGAGCCCTATTCATTACACAAAGCAGCCAGAGTCCGATTTAAGAGAAATCCTGTCATTGTTTCTGACATAGACAGACAATGGCAAGCTGATTTAGTGGATATGAGTCAATATGCAAAGTACAATAATGGGTTTAAGTACATACTGACGTGCATCGATGTGCTGTCCAAGTATGCCTGGGTAGTGACTTTAAGAGACAAATCAGGCAAGGCAGTGACGCAAGCCTTTAAAACTATTTTTAAAAGTGGACGCACACCTCAGAAGTTGCAGACTGATCAGGGTAAAGAGTTTCTAAATGCTTCCTTAAAGAATCTATTAAAACAAAATAAAATACACCATTTTGTGACGAATAATGAAGTTAAGGCCAGCATTGTAGAAAGATTTAATAGGACACTGAAGTCACGCATGTGGAGTTACTTTACAGCCCAGAATACTTAGAAATATACAGATGTGTTGTCAGACCTGGTGCACAGCTATAACCATACTTATCACAGAAGCATTAAACACAGACCTGTGGATGTTAATCCTTCCAATGCCCTGGGTGTATGGAAGATCCTCTACGGTAATTCTGTTCTTGGCAAAAAACCAAAGGGTACCCTTCAGAAAGATGATCACGTGAGACTATCTAAGCTAAAAGGGGTGTTTGAAAAGGGATATGAACAGACGTACACAGATGAGATATTTATTGTGATGGGACACAGAGGACCACCTATAAGCTAAAAGACTATCAAGGGGAAGACATTAAAGGTACTTTTTATGCTGAGGAGCTGCAAAAAATTGAACCTGATGAGGACCGTGTGTACAGGGTGCAGAAAATCCTAGAGGAGAAAAAGCGTGGCAGAAAAACATGGTATCTGGTAAAGTGGAGAGGGTGGCCCGATAAATTTAATAGCTGGGTTGAGGCAACACAGGTTGGGGACATTAGAAGCAGATAAGGCTTAAAATGCTCAAAAATGGATTTTATATCACATTGCCCAGCAATGCATCGCACAACATTTTCCCCAACAATACTATATCTACTTTTACTGTAAAGTTACCACAAATGCTTGAACTACCTGGTGAATGGGAAGTGGGGTTAGCAGAAATTCAGTACCCTCATACCTGGGACAATGTGCCTGCACAGAAAAACAAGTTCAGTATGCTCTATCAGCCTCTAAACATAGCCCACTGTAAAACACCACCAACAGGACCCTTTACAGAGTCAGCAGCACTTACAATTCCATTGGGCTATTATCCTAACATGGCTGGTTTTATTTTTCAAATTAATAAAAGCATATTTGAAGTAAATGAACTGCCAGTGGTTTTGGAACAACAAACCATAGGAGAGAAATAAGCATTGACAGTGACATCAAATGCATTTTGTTTATGCACGGACAGTTACAGTACCTTTTGGTTTTAGCAGACTCGAGGTAGGTGTAGGAAGAATCTAACAATGAACCCTCCAGATATCAATGGGGTTTTACACATCATATATCTACACTGACATTGTCACACATGAAATAGTGGGTGACAGTCTAGTGCCTTGCTGAGATGTGTACCCGCCAAGGGCCAAGACAATGAGATAGTGACCGTGACCTACGATAAACCCCATTATCAAACAGTCAGTAAACATCAGATCAATACAGTCACTATTGAAATAAAGAATGATCAAAATGAACCTGTACCATTTCGATTTGGAAAGGTGATCGTGAGGTTGCATTTTCGCCCCCAGAGAGTGCTCTAAAATTTAAACAAGGATGGTGATTGTTCGACATTATGGGGACCCTGCCTTGTACAGAAGCTATTACAAGGCACAGGCAGGATACGGTCTACCAGGCTTTCATGGACTTCCTACTATGTATGGTTCTGGTATAGGAGGGATATTTCGTAGTCTACTGACTAACAAAGAAGGGATCACAGATCTCCAGGTAGAAGGTCACCTGGGGGCCAGTGACCATCACATGGTATGGTTCAATTTGGCTACTACATCTAAATCATCCCATTCCAAAGCAAAAATATGGGACTTCAGAGGAGCTGACTTTGATAAGATGGCCAACAGAGTTAAGCTAGCCCTGGCAAAAAGAAACACAGGTGAGGAGGTACAGGCAAAGTGGGCAAGCATTAAGGATACAATACTTGAAGCAACATCCCATTGTGTTAGACAGAAAAGGAAGTGCAAAAGAAGAAGGAAACCACTTGGTTCTCAAATACAGTAGCAGAAAAGGTCAGAGCCAAAAGGCTGGCCTTCAGAAAATATAAGGGAACACAGCGGGATGAAGATAGGAGGCATACCAAACTGCCCTAAGGAAGCAGGTAAGGCAGTAAGGCAGGCAAAGTCCCAAACTGAGGAAACACTAGCACTAACAGTAAAAGAAGGTGACAAGACTTTCTATAGATACATTAGTGAAAGGAGAAAGTCCAGAGGGGGTATTGCTGTTTAATGGAGAAAAGGAGCATGTGAGGAGGAGGACCCTGTAAAGGCATCTATCCTAAATAGATACTTTGCTCAGTATTTACTGAAGAGAAGGTAGGGCAGGGCCCACAGCTCAGCATCATGGACACAGGGGGAGGGAGGTGAGCACTACTCCTTCACAAAAGAAAGGGTCCTACAAGAGCTTGCTAAGCTCAGGGTGGATAAGGCAATGGGACCTGATGGCATACATCCCAGGGTACTTAAGGAGCTAAAGGAGGAACTAGCAGAGCCATTAGCAGAATTGTTTAGTGAGTCTCTGAGCACAGGAGAGGTCCCAGAAGACTGGAGAAGGGTTATGTGATCCCACCCACAAGAGTGGTAGCAGGAGGAGGCGGGAACTACAGACCGTCAGTCTTACCTCAGTAGTGGGCAAGATTATGGAGGCACTTTTAAGGAAAGGATAGTGCAACACCTGAACCATAGGGGCACAGGATCCAAGACAGCATGGGTTTACAAAGGAAGGTCCTGTCAAACTAATCTCATAGATTTCTTTGACTGGGTAACCAGAGTGGTGGACCAAGGGGAGCAGTTGATGTCGCCTACCTTGACTTCAGCAAAGCTTTGACACTGTTCCACATAGAAGATTGATAAATAAGCTAGGTAGGCTCGGGTGGGTGAAGTTGGTCAACTGGGTGGCAAACTGGTTGACTGGCAGAAAACAGAGAGTGGTGGTAAATGGTATACAGTCAGAAGAGATGCAAGTCACAAGTGGGTACCTCAGGGATCAGTCCTGGGGCCAGTCCTATTCAACATCTTCATTAGTGACCTCGCAGATGGACTAGAGGGTAAGGCTTGTCTGTTTGCAGATGACACCAAGATCTGCAACAGAGTAGATGATCCAGATGGGTGGGCAGAATGAGAAGAGATCTGGATAAACTAGCAGAATGGTCAGAAGAGTGGCAACTGGGATTTAATGCAAAGAAGTGCAAAATCATGCACATAGGGAAGAGAAACCCTGAAGCCATATAGGCTGGGAGGAGTTGCTAGCAGTCACAAAGGAAGAAAGAGACTTGGGCATCATCATCACTGATGACCTAAAATCATCCAAGCAGACCCCTAAAGCAGTAGGTAAGGCTAGGGGGTGTTAGGTGTATTAGTAGGGTATCACAAGTCGTAAGAGGGAGGTAATAATCCTCTGTACAAGACATTGGTTAGGCCCCATCTGGAGTACTGCGCAGTATTGGAGGCCACACCTTCACAAGGACATTAACCAAATTGAGGCAGTCCAGAGAAGGGCAACCAAAATGGTGCAGGGACTGCATCAGAAGACATATGAGGACAGATTAATGGAGCTCAATATGTATACCCTTGAGCAAAGGAGGGAGAGAGGTGATATGATCGAGACATTTAAACACCTTAAGGGCATAAACAAGGTGAAAGAGTCTAATATGTTTAAATATAAGAAAAATAGCAGGACAAGAGGACACAGCATGAGATTAGAGGGAGGCCGATTAAGGGGGAATGTGAGGAAATTCTTTTTCACAGAAAGGGTGGTAGATGCATGGAATGGCTTACCACAAGAAGTGGTGGCTATGAATACAGTGCAGGGCTTCAAACAGGCATGGGATAGGCATAAGGGAGCAATACAAATGACTATGAATAGATAGGTCACTGACAGAGCAAAGGCCGATGGCACATTTATAAGGTAGAAAAAGAAATGGGCAGACTGGATGGGCCTTGCGGTCCTTATCTGCCGTCAACTTCTATGTTTCTATGTTTCTATGTAGTCTGTTCAGAAAAGCAGTTCCATTTTTAAGAAGGGGGTTTGAAATTGCAAAACCACATCTACAGACAGCTGCTAAAAATGTTGCAAAGGATGTTGTGGGGCATGTGACTAGTGCAGTCGCTCAAAAGATGTCAGGGGGTGATAAGCCTACTCAGGGTGGCTCAGGGCTGATTGCATTCAAGAGAGGTAAAAAGAGAAGGCACAGAGTACACCCTTCGCTTCTCATCGGCCCCCCCCGGCTACTTTAAAAGAGGTGTTTCAAAACGCAAAACTTCACATAAAAGAAAACGCTCAAAGGCAAAAGGATCTTCGAAGGGTCGTAAAAAAAGCAGAGACCTGTTCTGAAAAACATGGCTTTCGTGCACTGTGGTTCTGAAGAATGCACAAAATCAGAACTTGACTTGTTTGCCATTTCTCCCACACAGACAAGCATTGAAAAAAGCATTTATGTAAAGATACCCCCTCTGGCTGCCCTTTCAGAAAACTCACCGATTGAATTTTATATAGCAGGGACTGGTGAAGACTATTTGGATCTAAACAACATGCTTCTTTACCTGGTTTGCAAAATAAGACCTCTTTATCAAGTTTTTTTGCAGCCTTATACAGCTGAGTCACCCCTGTGAAACTACCCACTTTTTTTTGCATTAAAATATATATTCTGGAACAGGTGATCATTCATCTCCTTTCGTCAACCCCCCGACACATCTGCTAGCTAGCAAAACTCTTGTCACCAGTAAAATAAAGTATGTGCTCTTTTTGTTCTTTTAAAACACTATGACAACCACAAAGTGCAATGCATGATTATATTTTATTTATAAATACACACGTCATAACAGTATTTGAATATTTCCTTTATAATACATAAACTAATGCATATAGGTTCTACATACAAAAGGCATAACACATGGCAAGCATGCAATGATTATATAATATCTTGTTTTTCTACTCTTCAATTTTTACACGCTTCACAATACCCAGAAACAGCAACTTTTGAGCTGCATGTTTTACACAAGCATTGGCATCGTCCACTTCCCCCTTAGTGATGAGGTATGCACAATACATACACACATATGCCATACACCACTCAAAATAACAAGGCTGATTTTGAAGACATTCTGTTACATCTAAAATGATGTTCACCTTGCATACTGCTCTACGGTTACTGTTTTCCATTACGTCAACATAGAGTCTCAATACAAGTGGTGGCACCTCTTTAATCAGAGTCAGTGTGTTTTCTGCCAGTGAAGCAGCAGCATCTTCAGAGCAGACATTTAATGCAGGCTGCTTTCCAAAGTATATAGGTTCCTTTAAAATGTCCTTTATCACACGGTACATTGTAGACATCAAGACTGTCTGGAATATTGGGAGCATGCCAGTAATGCTCCATCTGAAAGTACATTATAATACACTATTTAGGAAAGCATATGCTAAATCTGGTTTATGAAACACAACAAAAGCGTATAAAGAAGCAAAATTTATGATGTCAGACTCAGACCCCGCTCTGCAAACTAAACACTAAAAGTCAACAGCAGTACAAATAAAACCACAAAAGTGTATTACATCATAAGGGTTATGTATAAACTCTATAGCAATTTTAAACATTGCTTCCTCAAGAGTAGCCCTCATCCTTAAAATAATCCACAGTTTCCTTTGGGGTCCCTCTGGGAGACCATCAAAAGACCTTGGCATGTCTCTAAAAGTACAGACGGTGCTTGTCCTGTAGGTAGATTTAAACCAGGTTGTTTAGCTTTGTGTCTGACTAGTTGGTAAATAAGCCTCTGGATGCACTGACAGGGTATTTCCCATCGTTGTATACTCTGGAACAAAACATACATTTAGCAAGTGGTAAAAGCCAGGGTAACAATATGAACAATATTAAAATGGTAACAAGTAACAGTTTTTTTTTTGGGGGGGGGTAAATGTTTTTAACAATGTAAACAGTGTTCCAGAATTTCCTTACATAATTTTTTAAAGGGTCCTTTTTTTGACCAGTGGATCATTTCAGCAAGCAGAGAAGCCAGGTTAACAACACGCACAATATCACAAGGTTTTTTCTGCTTTGTAGTACACACACACATGGCTATGATGACCATGATATAAAGTCCACAAAGACATTCATCGTCTTCCACGAATATATCGGCAATCACTTTAACATTTTCTACAAGTAGTAACACAGATTCATTTATATATTTATCTGTATCCTCCCACACTTCTGGAAGGGCAAACATCATCAGTTCATAGGCTGCATGTATCTCACAAAGGCAAATGTCATATTGAGGTGAACCAAACAGTGATGGATGACAATAATGGCTTAGGATCAGATACATAAGCTTTTGATTCTCTCTGTACTTGCATCCCCATGATTATCTGTAAAATAAATATGACACATTTTGGTACTGAAATGTTTCCATGTAGTAATTTGGGGGGAGAAGGGGGTAATTTTTTATTAATATAAACAGGGTTCCTGAATTTCTTTTAGAAATTTTTAAAGGAACCTTTGCTGACCAGAGGGCAGACATCTTTTAATTTCACCGTCTGTCTGCTGTAATATTTGCATAACTAACCACATGGGGTCATCGGATTTTCTCACATCATTTAAAACATGACTTATAGTTTCCAGGGTACAATTGGTCATATTTAACCCTGATGCTTCATAGCGATTGCCAAGATCACGGCATGAGCTGCCCTATATGTATGGCTTCAGAAACATTTCTGTATGCTTCTTTAGACCTTGTCATCAAGGACACATGAATGGTTTTTCTGACTCGGATCATCTATGTCACACCCAGGACAGGAATCGACCAATTCACAATGTAGCACCCTCTGTATCACTGAAACAATTGCACCATGGATGGTATGATACATAACGTACTTACAATACATATCGTTGTCAGTTTTGGGGGGTTTACTACTGAGGCCTGGTTTTTCACGTGAGGTCCCCTGTCTAATCTCAGTAGAAGAAGAGGGTTGTGTAGTGATCACAGCCTGTTCTGTGACATTTTGAAACATTCTATCGCCTCTGTATTTCTAACATACTGGTTCTCACACATCTCATTAACAACCACATTTGTATCTTTCACAGCAAAGACAGTCGAGCAGTAGATTTGTGGAAAGTCGAGAATCCATGCTGTCCGAATATGACTGCTGCTCCATTGCAAATCCTTCAGTCTATTAAAGTAAAACAGAAAACAGCATTGGTCCTCTGACTCATTATAGGTAAGATTTAGTTCTACTGCTAACTCATCTCCCTCAGTTACACCATGTCACCACTCACATTTTTTTTAAATGTTACATTTTTAAATGTTAAAATGCATTTACCTCATCAAGGCAACTCTTTCCTTCTTCTTCTTCATTTTTCTCATCTTTCACTTTCTTAGCCTGGGCTTGACTGCTTGTGGCTGCATTATCATCATCACCTCTTGGTCAGAGGCCCCTCTGGTTGTGTCTTGCATTTTTTTCACAACTTTCTCCGATGCTTTTTTTGGCAGTGTCTCACTGACCATCTTCTCTGGTGCCCCCTTCCTGTCACTCTCTGTTTTTGGTTTCATAGTAACTTCTTTTTCTGCATCAGATTCACACCCCAGCAACTCTTCAAGGTCTTGCAGTGGTGTCTCTTCAGAAGGACAGTCAGATTTAGGATTTTCTGATTCACCAAACTGTTCAGCGAGTTTCTTTTTTATGTCAGACACTCTTCCACTCAACAAGACTAGTGTGGGGCATTCTTCACACCTCACGTAGTACACACGTTGGCTTGGGTTGTGGGGCCCCAGCTATCTTCTTGCTTGGCTTTTCATCTCCAGACTTTTCATTAGGTGGTGTGACAATCTGGCCTGTTACAGGAGGTTGAATTTTTCATTAGGTGGTATGACAATCTGACCTGTTACAGGGATGTTGAAATGAGAGCTTGCCATCTTCTTGCTTGATGTTTTGATAATCTGCTCCAAGTCTATAAAACAGAATCTGAGAAATCTCTCAAAGCTGTGCCTTCTGGCTTCAAATGCAGGGTTTATATAGCAGCTTAGCAAGATGGACTGCCCTGTAAAACCATCACCACACCCCATCATACTATACATGGTAACGTGTCAGAGGCACATCTGTTGTAGCCCCCCCCCCTTTTTCAAAACATTATAAATATCACACACACATTTCATTTCAGCCTTCTCCTTGATACTACACAGAGCTGAGGGGGGGGTGAACTATAGGTATGTGTATTCCTTTTTTCTGATATATGTTTATTCTTTCTAATTCATGATAAAAGTATAAATAATTAGTTTTTTGCGATTGCTGCAATGCTATCCAGAGAAAACTGCTGAACCATCTTATTTACACAGAGGTCCAGTTTGGCTTATAAATGTTACATCGTATACATAAAGCTATCCTTTTGATGCAAGTTTGACACAGTCCTACAGATGCATGTTAAATAATTTTGTATATTGTTACAAAAACAGAAAAAGGGTACTCACACAGGCAGATGAATTTCCTTGGGGTGGGGGTCTCACACAGATCTGTGAAACCTCTGCACGATCAGGTTCCTCCTAGATACTTCTTTCTGAAAATATCCTAATCAAAACACACACATGTCCCTGCAGTTATACACCAGGCCTACAGGGGCACATACCACTACATAAACACTAACTGATTTTTGGGGTGGGAGGAGCACGGTGGTGAAGAGGGACAGGGGTTCGAGCCAGGATGGTGGGGGTTCAGGAGAAAGGGGGGACAGGGGTTCGAGCCAGGATGGTGGGGGTGCAGGAGAAGGGGGACAGGGGTTCGAGCCAGGTTGGTGGGGGTGCAGGAGAAAGGAGGGATGCAGGAGTTCAAGATAGCATGGTGGGACTGGGGTTCCAGCCAGGATGGTCTGGCAGGGGATCGAGGAGTGTACGAGAAGGAGGGGCGGGGGACAGGGGTTCGAGCCAGGCTGGTGGGGGTGCAGGAGAAAGGAGGGACGCAGGAGTTCAAGCTAGCATGGTGGGACTCGGGTTCCAGCCAGAATGGTCTGGCAGGGGATCGAGGAGTGTACGAGAAGGAGGGGTGGAGGACACTTACAAAATGGTGGGTGGCAGGGTTCGAGGAGTGTACGAGAATGAGGGGCGTAAGACGCTTACAAAATGGTGGTGTTAGGTCACTTCCAGGGTTTCAGTGGGGATCATTTCCTGCGCAAGGGGTAGGACACGGGTTCGAACGCTTGTCATTTCCGCCAGAAGGGGGTGGGGCTAGCGCATTTTAGTGAGGGACTTCCGCTTCAACAAGGGGCGATTCTGATTGGTCCGTTTTAGGCCGCGCCCACCTGTCAAATGACGTGACACGCGCTGATTGGCTGAAATTTAACCTTTGACAAGATATATGAACTTATACTACTCATATGATTTCAAAAGGACCGACAAATCCCGATCAGTGTCCTCCCATCAACTATTAGGATCTATGTACCTATCAAAAACCGACTTTCTGGCTTGAATAAAATATACCAAATTTTGATGGATATCCTCCTTATCCAAGAGTAAGGCATTTAATTTCCAATAACCCGGGCCATTAGGGGGTGCATTTGTTCTATCCAGTAGTAAATATAACATTTTGTGATCTGAAAATTCCGTCACTAAAGTTTTTGCTCTAGAAATCCGTAAAAGTGGAGAAATAAAAAAAAATAATCAATTCTTGTAGCAGAGGTACTTCTATAAAAAGTGGGGTCAGCTTTGCCAACAGTGTCAAAGTAAACATCCCTTAAATTAGCATTGTGGATCATAGTGGAAAGAAAGGTCATGTCACAAAGTACTTTATTGGTAACTGTATTTCTGCCCCTATCCCTCAGTTTCAACCCACAATTGAAGTCATCCCCCAAAACAATATGGTGTGCAGAATATAAAAAATGTTGAATAGCCTGAAATAGTTCAATCCTTGCCACCTTCGTTTGACCTGCATAAATATTAATGAAATGAAATAATACATTATGTAGTTTTACATCTAGAATCAAAGCCTGACTAGGAACTAAATCTATTAGTTAATAAGATGAAATTCAACCTCTTTAAATAAAATAGCTACCCCTGAACAAGTATCATCTCCTAGTGACCAGAACGAAGGACCTGAATACCAAAATGTAATATCCTGTTTCAATTCAGGTATAGTGAGTAACCTGGAATCCTGTAAGAAAAATATACCTGATGTGAAAGTTTGTAAATGAGATTATACTGCTCACCTCTTCCATAAACTCTTGATGTTATTAACATTAATAGAAAACACAGGTAAAGAATACATTGGTATTATAAAATGGTGAGCAATTTTACCTTAAACACATAGTCTCATTTATGGAGGTTTCTTGGAAGAGGCTCTTATGGTCCTAACATGTTTAAGTTTCCCATATTTTTCCCTGAAACTGAAGGAGGATGTGCTTTATTATGAAAAGGTTCTTCTAATTCTGAACCCAGGTCCAGTACTGAAGAAATAACAGAATAACCTTCTGACTCATTCCTAGAAATCTCCCCTTCTATAGGTAAAGAAGTAAACCTATTTTTGGTAGGGGTTTCAGACATTTTAGGCATTTTTGTAGCCGGTTGAACCCAGTTTTGTTGACGTCTGGAGGACTTAACCTGAAAATTTGGGGCTTGCTGAGATATTTCTATATTGTGCTCCAGCTGAGATGCCTCCATCTCAGCAATAGGAGTTTCTGCTGTTACAAGTGTACCTGCCTCCTGTTGAGGGGCTACAAAAACAGGGTTTGTAACTGGTGGTTCTGGTGGGGGCATAGCTACTAACTGTGCATTTTCAAGACATTCTGGAGCAGAAATAACAACCTCTGGTCTATCAGGAGGTATATTCTGAGGCCTAGAGGCCGTACGCTGAGTGTTAGTACATTGTGCTAAAGCTATTGTCACTCTTTGCTCATCCCAATCAGCTTGCTCTCCCTGATTATGTGCAGCTGAGGGACAAGAATGATAAATGTGACCCTTTTCCTCACATGGGTTACAAACCTGACCATTTCTACATATTCCTGCACTATGGCCTAGCTCATCACAAGTAGTGCACTTCAGTCTATTACACATACTGCTTAGGTGGCCAGTGGCTAGTGATGGGTGAAGTGGCCCCAGTTAAACTCCGGCGGAGTGATTCAGTAGTGAAGGCAGGTCGGAGTGCTCCATAACATGAGTGAGTACCGGCGTTATTAATGAGTAATGTGAAGTCCATTGAAAACAATGACTTTGTGTTACTCTGCCTTCCAAGCCACTACTCTACTAATTCTTAAGGCAAAGTACATTGAAAACAATGTACTTCGCCTTGTTTTTAAGCTCCAAAGGTGAATTTTGCAGTGTTTCATGGGATTTCAGGTCACATGGGCTCTAGATTGTTCTGCACAGCCTCAATTTGTGGTAATGTGTGTAGAAAGCTGTCGGAGACAGTCTGCTCTGAGAGCTCTCTGCAATTCAGACCTTCAAAAAGCTGTTAAAAAAGCCTTTGGAATCATTTTTTTTGCTGAAACTTTAGTTCATCGATTATAGGAAGCCCTCCTGTACTCATATCATTGAGCGTTTATTGTTTGTGTATGGATTTTGAATGTTAATGTACAACATTCTGTCTATGTACTGAGAGACAGTGGAAGTGTGCTTTGGGGGAGGGTCTATCTATGGTTGGAGAAAAAGAAAGTGCTTTCTGTTTTGGTGATATTTTTCTTGTGTAACTGTGTTAATGTACACACAGTAATATTTACAATATTTCTTGCCATTTTTTTTGCTGATTGTTGTGGTGCAGCAGTGCATAATTTTATTTTGTTTAAAATATGTGGTTATATTACTGAAGTTTTCAATTTGCATGCATTACTTAGTGTGTGTGTGCATATGTGTGTGACGCATGTTATCAAATCAGACGCCTTTTATTGTGCCACATAATAATTTCAGCTGGAAAGAATACTGAATGCACACATGCAGTTTAGTACAGTATACTTGCACCGCTCAGAATACAAAGTGTCATGCATATGGAAGAAAACAAAAAAAGGGCCTAATTACATACCAGGGTCGGGGATGGTGGAGGAATACATTTTATAACACAGCAAGGAAGGTGTGGGGGGCACATGGTGTGAGGGAAAAAAGAATAATGTGGGATCCCATGGTGATCCATCAGCAGTTCCAGCATGGACATAATTTGCAATTGATGTTTCTCTATGTGATCCAGCCACTGCTCCACAGCACTCACCCTCTCATTGTTATCCTCAAGAGCACTCCAGAGAACTGCCAAGTCAGCCTGTGTTACACGCAGTTCTTTGGGGTCCACACATTCTACAGGCTGACCTGCTGGTGGTGATGGTGAGGGGGTAGGGGTGCTGGTGGAGCAGCAGGTGCTGCTGTGGCCCTCCTCTTCTTAGAGATGCCGCAATGCACAGCTGCACCCTCTGCCACAGAATGACCAGCAGGTGCAGGCATGGTCCATTCTGTGGCAGCCTGCCACTCCAGCTGCTGGTGATTGAGTATATAGATGCACTGGCCCTCAGTCCCCAGGTGAGCCCCCCAAGGGCCATGGCACACCTTCACCTCACATAGGCGGTACTTGACCACACTGCTGTCCCCCCACACAGTAAAAAAACTGCCAAACAATGGAGGTGCTGGGAGAACCAGGCACAGGCAGGGGATGGCCAGATGAACTGGCAGCTGGCTGGTCACAGTGCTGAACAGGGATGGGATCCACACCTGTGCCTGGGGGAATAGGCACATCCTGCTCCAGAGAACCTGGACTTGGTGGTGGTGGTGGTTCAACTGCCTCAGAGTCAGGACAGGAGGCGGTGCTAGTTCTGCTTCCGGGGGGGGACACTCACAAGTATCTAGCGGTCCAACAGGAATGGGTGCCCATGCCCTCCACACATGCACACAGAACAATGCTTACCACTACCATTCTCTCCCAGAGCTGCCCCCGCCACAGACATTCCCTCACCCTGGCCCATCTCTCCTACTGAGCTCCCTCAGTCTGAGAAATTACTACACACATTGTTACACAACACACACAGTCACGCAGACAAACAACTAACTACTTATAAAGGTAAGAAAAATAAAATTTACAGAAAGAACAAATTAAGTAAAAAAGAGTACGGAAAAGACAAACAAATGTAGCTTTTAAAAAAGCTGTTGGGTCTAAACCAAAGTTTAAATCTCCTCCTCGCTCTGATCTCAAAGTATCAGCAGTCACAAAACACACTACTCTCTCTCTGTCTGCACAGGAGAAAGATGTGTTGGGGGGCTGCCAAATCTGAAACACCAAGTGGATCACTTAGAATCATAACGAGGAACGCAAAGTCCATTAAAAACAATGACTTCACCTTGCTTCCCATTGCCATTCTGCCTTAACGCAAGTGGTAATGACAAGGTGGAGGAGCACTTTGCGTTGCCCACTCCGCGTAGTGGATTGGCAATGTGAAGTGCCCAGTTCGCGTTCACTTTGCCAGTGGAATTTAAATTTGCTGCATCTCTACCAGTGGCCCCACATCGATAGCATGCCTTTGGCTAACCAGCATAAAACAAGACTCCTCTATCTTTACCCAGAAAGAAACTGGTAAATTAATTAACCCAGTATCAGATTTGTTCAAAATTACTTGAATTTTCCACCCTCCATTCCAGATATGGTCATCATCAAAGATAGGTTCTGGGTTTCCCTGAACCATGCACCTTTGTTTAAGCCAGTATACTAAGTATGTAATGCTCACCCCCTCATTTCTAAATAACACGGTAATCATACGATGTGCTGGATTGGTCAAGGGGACTACCTCAAAGGGGACCTATAATGCAGAAGATTTTAACTGTTGGTATTGAGACCAGAATTTCTGAAAACCACTTCCCTGTTTAAAACTAACATCAAAAACTGGTTCTCCTGAAACATGGATCAGAATGTAAATTTCAACAGGGGTAAAATGCATGGAACTCTTAAGTAAGGTCCTAGCCACATATTTGCGATCAGGAAAAACATCTAAACCCTCCTTATAAATCAATCTAATTGCGCTGTGATGCATAGCAGGAAAAACTGGGACTCTAAATAAAGAAGCAAAAGACTTTGTAGGTTCAGTATGTCCTTTTGAATTGTTCTCTGGTTGACCTTTGGGAGGTAGGATACATGGGACGACAGAACAGTCAGATCCACTAGGTCGAGTTTCTACATCATGTAGTATGGGTAGAACTGGGTTCTGTGTGAGTTCCAAGCCCTCTGGTACATGCAGAGAAGTAATGTCCATTTCTGAACTCCAGTCTTTTGGTCTAATGGCATCTGAGGGCAGACAGTCTTGTATGTCAGGGATAGATTTCTTACTTGGAGCAATGACAATTTTAGAGGGTCCCAAAACCCAAGAGCCTGTTCCAGACCATTCCTAACCAGTCACCATCAAGGCACGATCTACAGACCACTGTTTTGCAGCTAGTGATGGTTCTTGAGCTATTATTGATGTGTCTGTTTCGGAGCATCGTCTTAGGCCAGGTAACGCTGTACCTGAAATTGCCATTCCCAACCAGGTTCCCACAGATTCTTTAAACAGATTCCCTGCAAAGACAAACAAGGGTGCTTGCTCTGTACCTGATGAAAAAGAGAATGAACCTGTAGGAGCGTCCTGTTCTGTTGTTTGCACATTCTCTGTTGCAGATGCGATCCTCCACAAAGGTGCTGTCTGAGGAGCTGCCACATCAGGGTCTGGACTTGCAACTTTCACAGCTTATGGTTCCTTCTGATCAGGAGAGGAGCACTGACCTGCCACCACGATTGCAGCCTTCAATTTGCACTGCCTCTTTTTAAAATGAGCTTCTTCCTCCAAGAGTTGTTTCTGTAAGTTAACCAAATCTGCAGAATTATCCGTTTGAGTTTGACATACCACGCTTTCATTTGCAGTAGAAATAATAGCCTCCTGGTTTTGAGGTGAACCACAGGTCTCAGGCAAACTTTCAGTGGCATAATTAGTCCTTACAGGCTCAACTTCCACACTTGGAGCATTAAAAAAAACTTTGGAATCCATAACTTCTGATCTCACAGGAGAAGTCTGCTCTGCTGCTTCAGGCACCTCCATCCTCTCCACTTGCACAGCACAAGTGACCAACACGCTGGCCAGCAGTTCCCCTACAGGAGATTAGGTGAATTTCCCTGGTGTCCTGGCCAAATTTCCCTCATTCACTAAAAATACCACCAACAGCTTAATCTGGTTCAAGGTCAGTTGGCATTCATCTGTATCTCCCTCCCCCATGTCGTGCCTAAAAATAAGCAGGATTTGTCTAATTCACTTACTCAGTCAACAAAAACTAAATAAATAAATAAATAAATATAGGTGGCAGCACTCTACATAAAAAAAGTGCTAGAGAAGACCAGAATGGGTAGCGATGGAGTAGACATGAAGCTGGGGTGTCAAACTCTTGAAGTGCTCATCAAGCCTATTACAAAACTATTCAACAAATCCCTGACCCTGGCACAATTCCCAGTCACCTGGAAGCAAGCGCTGGTCACTCCTATCCAGAAAAGTGAGGACAGGACCAATGTGTCCAATTACAGGTTGATCTCAATCCTCTCCCCCCTTATCCAAAGCCCTTGAGAAGATTGTGGCAGACCAATTAACAGACTGCATCAGCAAATACCAAATGCAATGCCCCAACCAGCATGGGTGAAGGCAGGGGCATAGTACCGCAACAGCCCTTGTAGAGATCGCCAACTATGCTCACAAAGCTATGGATGAAGACAAACTAGTAGGGCTGGCATTCGTAGACTTAACATAAGCCTTCAACACCGTCAACCACACCCTCTTACTGGCCCAGCTTCAAAGCCTGGGGGTGGCTGCCAAAGCAGCACTCTGGTTCAGAGACTACCATCCCTCAGGCCACAATGGGTAAAAATAGGACAAAAAGTGTCTGACCCCAGGGAAGTTACACTGGAGTCTCCCAGGGATCCATCTTGGGACCACTGCTCTTTAGCCTGTTCCTAAATAATCTCCCTCAAGCCTGTGATGCCAAGATAATCCTATATGCAGTTGACGCTGTCATCCTGAACAGCAACTCTTGAACTGAGCCTCTCCAAGCAGCACTTCAGCACTCTTTCAGTAAAATATAAGAATGGTTCTGTGAGCACAAACTTCTTCTCAATTACAAAAAAAACAAGACCGTGCTTCTATCCAGCCCCCAGCTCAAGAAAAGGTCCCCCACTGTAAACATTCACCAACAATGTACTCGCCCCCTTGGAACAGGTACACTCCTTCAAATACCTTGGAGTCACTCTGGACAACACCTTATCTTATGCTCAACATATCGACCAGGTGGTCAAGACAGTCAAAACCAAGCTTGTTGTGCTTTACAGGCACAGAAAACACCTTACCATGGCAGCCATCCACCTATCAGTCACGAGCTCCATCCTCTCCACCATTGACTATGGCCTGGTTGTCTACAGTGCAGCATCAGACTCTGTGCTCAAGAGGGTGCATGTAGCTCTCAACAAGGCCTGCAAGCTCATCCTGAATGATGATCAAATGACCCACACCTGTTTCTTCTATGAACAGACACACCTGCAGTCTCCTGTGTGCAGGACTAAATTCCTCACATGCCTCCTAGGAAAAAAAGCATTACTGATGAATGCCCCCCCATGACTAGCAGGCATCTTCTCCCTCCCAGGCTCAGGATATATAACCAGAAACAGAACGCAGAGGGCCCGCACGGTGCCATTCCAATACATAGCTCTCGAACAGCATGCCTTCTCCTACAGAGCCCCTCTCTGCCTTAATGAGATGCCCAAGTCCATTCAGAACTCCACTAGCCTGTCTGGCTTCACATCAGACCTTCAGCTATTTCTGACCTTCAGCCCTGTATCCACCTGCTTCTCCAAAAGCTGATAGACTCTGGATGACAAGGCCTGGCTCTGCTAACAGCAACTATTCTCAGCACAAGACAGAAGCCACCCTCCCACATGCTCCTTGACAATGCTTCTGAATCACTCTAAGGGTCTGCTCCTGTACACCCATCACCCCCCTCTCCACCTCCCCCCGTCTCCATGCTAGGATGGGTCTCTGCCTCCCCGGCCTCAGCCCTGCCTCCTTGACCACTTTTACCAGAAGCCCCCCTTCTCACCTACCAAAATCCTTTCATTACTGACCCTCTGTCCAACCTAACCTAACCTCTAGTGCCTCTGCACCTTACCTGTACTTGTAATCAACTAAAGTTGATGTCCATATGCTGTGTAGTTTTTTAAATGTCTAAGAAACTCTGTAACCTTTTCCTGATTGTTGTGCTGTTCAGTGTTTCAAATGTCCTAAAACTCTGTAACCTTCTTGATTGAATGTCTGTACTCTGTTCACATGACATAGAACCTTTGTAAAAGATCCTTGGCTCGAAGGTTATTTTCCGAATACCAAATAAATAAAATATACTCACAATGATGGTAGACAGAAAGAGCAGAGAAACTGATGTCATTTCTTACTCTCATTTTTTACATTTATTTATTATGCATTATGGAAATACAGAGAATGATAAGATGGCTGCTTAATGGCATGGTATAGATGTGAGTGAAAAAAAAAGGATTACAAGAGTCAGGATATTAGTTGATAACAGCAGTGGAGATGTATGTTATAGGGGAGGGCAGTATCCAGGGGCAGCTGAGGACTTTGGCTGAAAAGGAAAGGAAAGTACTGTACCTTGTTTCTGCTGTTCTTTTGTATACAGTATATACTGTATATATGGTGTGTGTGTGTATATATATATATATATATAGGGGATACATGATGGGCATGAGTGTGATATGGCAAATATTGTCACTCCTGCAGAGTGAGCTCTGGATATCTCACGAGTGACATATCCAGAGGTCACGATGCAGGAGTGACAAATATTGCCATAGCACATGATCTGCTATGGAAAATATTCGATCTATACAACAGGACCAAAAGTTTTAGAAGTTTTGTTATGCTGTCTTGTGTTCTGTTCCTGTTTATGTGTTTGCTCATTCTGTGTGTGAGCTTTTCTGAATGGGCTGGCAGTGTTATAAACTCTGGGAGACACATGAGTGTGTTTTGCAATGCTAAATGAGTTAATTTTAGGTAGGAGTGAGAACCATAATTTTGTGAGGCTATATTGTTTAGAAGTGTGGCTGCAGTGAAGCTGAGAGCATCACAGTAATTGTAAAGAGCTGAGAGGCAGAGTATCAGCACAGCTAATACTGTGTTCAGTGGTAATTAAGTTAGCTGCAGGCAGAGTGCAGAGTGTTCTGTGACATTGTGCTCTTTAGGATTCTGGCTGCAGTCAAGCTGAAAGCATCACAGTAATTGTAATGGGTGAGAATCAGAGTTTGAGGAACAAGTGAGAGTGTGTTTTAGTGGTAGTTGAGTTAGCTGCAGGCAGTAGTTTAGACTGTTCTGTGAAGCTGTGTTGTTTAGAATTCTGGCTACAGTCAGGCTGACAGTATCACAGTAATGAGCTGGAGGTTGGTGGGGGATAGATGTATTTTGTAATGCTCACTGAGTTAGCTGTAGGCAGCAGTGAGACCTCTGAAGTAGTTCTGCATTTGTGTCTATGGTAACAGCACAGGTGTTTCTTGCATTCTGAGGGGAAGCTGCCTAGACCTTTTGTGACCTGTGTGTGTAAATGGTTGACATCATCATAGTAGAGCAGAGGGTAAAAATATCACACTGCAGTGGATGATACCCTGTTTTATCCCACTCATTTACCACTCAGCCCTATTGTGTGCGTGTGTCTCTATGTGTGTGTGTGTATATATATATATATATGTATATATATATCTGTCTATCTATATATATATATTTATAGTGTTGGGATTATTACCTTTTTTTCTAGGTATTCTGTTATAGTATTACAAGGTGTATTGGGACACTTTTTGGATGCACAGAGGAACAGAATGTGCTACTCTAAGTTAACAGCATTTAGGATTTCTTGCTAGACTTGCCTTGCTTTCTTTTATTGCAGGTACATGGTGTAGTTGTAGAGTCAGATATTAGTTAAAAACAGCAGCATTTGTGTCTTACTTCAGGGCAGCTCAGGGGATTTTTTTGTAGGTTGTTGAGCAAACTTGCTCCCTCCCCCCAGAAGCAGTTAGCAACTTAGGCACAACTGCGGTACATATAACTAGATACCGCTGTTTTCTCAAGGAACCAAATGGAGCTCCAGTGCTCTAAGCACCGTTAGCCTGATTGTTTCTTGACAAGGCTGGTGTTTAATTTCATCCATCAACCCCTTATCTTCCCCCAAGGCCCGGGTCCAAGGCTCACTTCTCCTTTATTCCCGTTTACCCCCACATAATATCCTGTTACATCCAGAATATGAGTCATGCACACCTGGTTACTAAGAAGAATTTAAAGGGGTCAGGGGACTAGTGAGAATAAGCAGGGGCTCCCCAAAATTAAGCAGGATCCATGGACATGACTGATACACCAGGTAGAAGATAATGTTATAGAACAGCAATAGAATACCTGTAGCAGAAGTCTCAGTTTAAAGGGCACTACACATAAAATAAAGCAGAAAGTGGCTGGGAGAGATCTGGAAATCTACTTTCATATTGGAAGCAGGGCATTGAGGAAGAAGAGGTGGTGGTCTGGCAGCTTAGGGGGAAGTTTTGTAAATGCCAATGTGAGGAGGGATAGTGTGGAAACTGGGGAAGGTAGCAAACCAGTCAATGTATAACACAGGAATGAACTAGAAGAGGGGAGTAAATGGAGGGGGGAGGGTATGACTACTGCTGTGGCCAAAACATGCACACAGCCAAACAAATTACAAGGGCAACTGCACTGCCCTTTGTACTTGTAATTTGTTTGGCCAAACTTGTCAAACATAGATTTTGCCGGTCCAGATAATACTAACTCTGGACCCAGCTATTTTTTTTCCCTTGTTTCCCATATTATCTAGGCCTGTCCTTTATAGTGCACACTCGCTCCAAGGTATTCTTGTACTTACAGTGATGATGAGTGTCGCCGGCCCCTAGGCGTCACGTCCTGATGGGGTTCCACAAAAATGTCCTTCTTTTTGTCCAAGGGAATCAACCCATCATGAGGTGACACGGACCAAGAACTCATCCTGCCGACCACGCCAAACTGTGGATCGCAAATTCCCTCTCACCGTAAGTATTACCTGAGCAACCAATCCCGTCGGCCACGGGCAAAACCACACCACTGGGTTTGTCTTAACGCCGCTTTATTTGATCAAATCTTACACATGCATGTGGGACTTCTACAAAGAGAAGGTCTCCGATTACAATTTACAGCAGCTTTTATAAGCTAGATTCTGCACTTCTTATCTTGAAAATACCAACATTTCAGTATAAGCCAATCACAAAACAGAATAACAAGTTTTCAGCAATGTAAAAGAAAAACACTTTGATATGTATGAGGTACTTTTCCACTGCTTATTTCATTTTTTTCTGATACTGCTTGATACATATGCCTGGGTCAAGCTGACCTGAGAGAGACAATGAGTTTCACTCACACCATAGCAACGCATAGCTTGCCTTCAATGCCTACACGGCTGTTATCTTTATATTTTGTCCAAGCCTGTTATTCAGGCTGGTACAACCAGTTCTGCTCAGTTTTATCTAGCTTTTGTTTTACAAATGTACCTCAAGTAACCTCAGTACAAATTCTATACCCCTTTTAAAAAGAAAACATGAACTCAGAAATTTCTACTGCATTCATTATGACTTCATTACAGCATGGCTTTCAAAGCAAGCATAACTTCAAGGCATATAATAGCATATAATAGCAAATATAGCTTTAGGATATATAAAAAAGGCATACATAAAAATTCCCTCACACTACTCAAGGGGTTCTTGAGGGGGTGGATCAAACAAGGATTGACAGGAAGTGGTCAGGAAGAGAATGTTGGGAGGGAGAGATAGAGCCAAGAGGGCTGGTAATGTTAGCCTACATAGGACAAGGGGGGGGAGACAGCGGCACTGCTTGGGGTACTGTAGTGAGAAGCAGGTATTCACCTCTACAAAATGAAAGGACACAGGGGAGCCCGTGGAGTTTGGGAAGACTGATGGTGCAAGGGGGGCAGGAAAGAGATGAGAATTAGGTCAGAGGGTAAGTAGAGCCCCTGAAAAACCAACTGAAGTTGGAAGAGCTAGGATCGGAGTAATGAGGAGACAGAGAAGGCTGGTGTTGCAAATAGGGGTGGGGAGGGGAGAGATGGAGAGGTAGGTCAGAGGGTAAGCAGGGCCCTTGAAAAAATGGTTGAGAATGGAAGGGCTAGGATTAGGAGAAATGAAGAGCTAGGAGCAGAGTTGAGCACAGAACCAGGGGAAAGTAGATGGTGGGAAGGAATTTGTAAGGCCTGGAGTTGCACAGCATACTCTGGGATGAGGAGTGGTGCAGGTAGCGGGGTAGTAAACAGGGAAAGGGTACTTGGAGGGGGAAAGGTGAAGTGGACATGCAGAGAATAGGCAGGGGGTAAAAGTAGGCAAGGCATGGAGGAAGGGGAAAAGAGGATCCTGGTTTTGGGGGACACCATCAATAGAGGAATCAGATGGGGGAAACAAAGGGAGTCAAAGTGAGCTCTTTATGGGTGGACTATATGCCAGAGATGATAGTGTTAAGGGTGGGGTACCTTGTGCACTCCTTAGAAAGAAAGCACGAGGGGTGCCCCACATTGTGATACACATTGGCACTAATGATGTGGAGGAGAATATTGCAAAAGAAGTTCAGGCAAGATATAGGGAACTGGCAAGGTTATGCCTATCTGAGAACTGCTCTGTCACATTTTTCAGAAATCTTGACAGTACTAAAGGGTATTCTGGAAAGAAGGCAAAAGATGAGGGAAATCAACAACTGGCCAAGGAAGTGGTGTCCAACTATGGGGTATGGGTTGGTGGGTGAATGGGAGACTACATGGGAGAACAATGAACTATTTGCTAGGGACAGACTACACTTAAGTAAGGAGGGAGGATCTTAAAAACAAGCTAGAGCATTGGTTCTCAAACTTTGAGATACTGAGCCTCCCCCAAACCATGGAAAAGAGCTCAAGCCTCCTCCCAAACACTGAAATCATCTTGGGCCTCCCCATATTAAAATAGCATATACTTTGCACAGTACATCAGGAGTAAAATGAAACTCCTTTATGTAGTCGGCTCTCATTTTATTCAGCCAATTGTAACCCCACCACCTTGTAATCCCCACCACCAGGCCAGCCTACTTGCTATTTTTGACTCTCAGACTATTGTTACCCATTGCTGCAATATCTTCATGGGTCAGACTGCTTTCTCTGTTTCCCCTCTATCTGGAATAACCTTAATACCCACCACCTCTGCCTCTCTCCCTGCTCTGAAGCAACTCTTCAGGGATCCTTTTCTCCCCTCGCTCTTGCTCCTAGTACCTCTCTGTTTAAGTCCTGTATTTGGGCTGCTCTACCATGACTAGTCAAATCGGTCAATTGTTACCTCTTATTATTTGTTCATGTTCCTATTTGTTTGCACTGTTGTTCATTTGAATTGCTTGACTGTTTTTCAGTTACTGTTTGAACTGTATTCACTCCTTGTCTTTTCCTGGACACACCAGACATGAACCTTGGCTAAGTGTATCTTTCCTGGTCACCTGTATGTAAATAAGTACATAAACTCACCTACTATTATTGTCTTTCAGTTTGCCTCATCACTTCACACAAAATATTTAAAACTCAAAGTTTAAATACAGTACTTTTTCAGACTTGCTTGAGCCTCCCTTGTAACTGGTTGGGGCCTCCCCAAGGAGGCTGGCCTCACCATTTGAGAAACCTTGAGCTAGAGGATTTTATTTATTTATTTACTTATTGAATTCTCAGATTAAAGACTTTTGAGCTAGACAGCTTGTTTACAAAAATTCCATGTTATAAGGGTACAAACAGTTTACAGTAAAAGCCATTAATTCAGTGGTATAATCAGTTTGAAATAGCAATTTAACAGTTTTTGAATAAACATGTTACATTGATTACATAGGTTACATAGGTTTATACAAGCTTTACTAGACTTACATCCTTATTGCTTGCTACTTAATCTAAAAGTGTGTAGTACGCTCACTTCAGTATGCATCTAAACTTGTTTTAAATGCGTCCATAGTTGGACTATGAACCACTTCAGCTAGGAGGGTGTTCCAAAATGGGACAACCCTTTGACTAAACCAGTTCCTTATTTGGAGCAAGTTCCATCTCCCCATAAAGAGCTGCAAGGTGTGTCTTCTGCCTCCGTACAAACATTTTTTTAACACCAAATCAAACTCGCCCCTTAGCCTAGTATCTACAATGGCTTTATACAGCATGCACAGATCTTCTCTAAGTCTCCTATACTGTAGGGAATAAAGGTTTAATGTTCTCAATCTCTCCTCATAAGGAATGTTTTGTACCCCAATGATTGATCCAGTCATTCTCTTCTGTACTCACTCATTCCTACATATATATTCTTTTTCTTACAGGCAGACCAAACCTGAGTGCAATATTCTAAATGAGGCCTAACCAAGGCACCATACAGTGGAATCAGCACTTTCTTATCTCGATTTGTTATATGCCTAAGGATGCAATTCAAGTTTTGGTTAGCTTTTTTAACTATGTCAGTACACTGAGGGCTAAATTTTAAATCATTACTGATCTTAATCCCCAAATCCCTTTCCTCTGATGTCACCAATAAATTTTCACTTCCCAACTTGTACATGTGTTTCTCATTCCACCTACCCATGTGCATAACTTTGCACTTTTTCAGATTCAGTTCAAGTTTGTTTACGTTGGTCCATGTAACATACAAGAAGAACATAGTGATTTACAATTGCATATGATCCCTTTGTTTCAACTTACTATCATACAAAAATGGTTGCAACTTTACAGCAAGAAAGAAAAACTGCCTTGGGGGGGCAAATATTCCATCCCCAGAGGAAAATTGTAAAGCATGGAGTGAGCTGTGTATCAGGGGGTTAAGAAAAGACTGGAAGATAATCAGCCCCAAGATATGGGATTTCATCAGTGAGGAGGTAGAGAGGTCAGGAGGAGAAACACCCAGAGGGATTATGAAGGTGTGTTATGGGGAGAAAATCATCCTGAGGTGGACGGGTGAGAGGAGTAGGGGTAGGAGATTTTGTGCAGAAGCCACCCAGAGGGTTCTGTTGAAATAGACAGGGGGTAAGGAATTGATTGGCAGGGTGGTGATTTGGAATAAAGAGAAGTGCTAGGTTGAAGATTGAGTCAGAGGGTGTTAGGATATAGGGTGGAATAAGTGCTGTAATAGTGGAGCAGGGGGGTGTTAGCTTGGGAGCATTAGGATTGTTTGTCACAGTTACACTTGCTGTGTGCAACAAGGTATGCTAACAGTTTGGATTTAAAGGGGCCAATTTCTAGTTTCATGACTATTTCCGTCATGAGAGAATTTAGCCACAAGGGAGCTCTAAACTCGAAAGACCTTTGCCCTTGTGCTGTGTGATGAAATGGGATCCAAAAGACAGTATTGCAGGTACCCCTAGTTTGTCTGGGGCTGGTGTTGTAGCTGAGATGCATCAGTATTCCAATGGGTGCCAGGCTGAGAGTGGATTTCTTAGCTAGCAGACAGACCTTGTATTTGATCCTATTGTCCAGATTTAGCCATCCTGTGCTCGAGTAAAGTTCACAAGAGTGAGTTAAGCAGTGTGCCCACAAAACAAGCCTGCAGGCTTTGTTAAGGGCAACTTTGACCTTCTTGAGGGCAGTGTCAGTGCCGACCCCACAGACTACAAGACCATAGTCTATGACTGACATGATTGAACTATTTACTACAAGTTTTATAGCGTTATTAGTGAGGCAGAATCTGTGTTAAAAAAGTTGGCCTATTCTGCCGCTAACTTGCTTGGCAACATGGTCTATGTGTAGACTATAAGAAAGAGCGAGCAGTCCAATTAGACCCCAAGGTATTTAAAGTTGCTGACCATGTCAAGCAATTCTTTTTTGTTAATGTGTATTTTGAGAGGGTATGATTTATGGTGGCTTTGATTTGTTGCAAACGGTGTTGTCTTTGTTTTTTGTAATTTGGTAGGAGCTTTGAGTTGAGAAACCAATCTTCTTCTGCACAAAAACCTGCTTGCATCTGCTCTCCTAGGGTATCTGATGCTGAGTGACGTGTGTAGAGTACAGCATCAACTGCATATAGCAGGATATTTTGCTGGCATACATTTGGAAGATCATTTTGAAACAGGCTGAATAGCAGGGGGCCCAGTATTGAGCCTTTGGGGTACTCCTGTGATGACATTTTGATGGTCAAATAGAACATAATTTATCTTGACCTGCTGTGTTCTGTCGGAGAGGTAACTCCGGAACCAAAGCACTGAGTTGGTCGATAGCCCAATACTGTTCAACTGACTGAGAAGTAATTCATGATTAACTGTATCCAAGGCTTTGGTGAGGTCTAAAAAGGTAGCCCCCACCAAGATCCTCTGATCAAGAGCTTTGTGAATATAGACAGCAAACTCAGCCAAGGCTGTGATTGTGCTATGCGCCTTCCTGAAGCCGTGTTGCTGTGGACATTGGAGGTTGTACTTTTTTAGATAGTCCATTATCTGATCATCTACTATTCTCTCTAGGACTTTCGAAAGGGGGGGATAGAAATTGGTCAGTAATTTGCAAGACTCTTTCTATTGCCATTATTAAATACTGAAGTGACTACTGCTGCTTTCCAGATTTGGGGGAAATTTCCAGTAATGAGCGTGGGATTTAGGATATTAGTTGAAGGTGGAAGGAGAACATCCAGGGTGAGTTCAAGGAGTCTGAGGTCCAGTGAGTCCCCTACTGGATCTGGTCTTCCAAGTACTTGAGATAGGTATTTTTTGGCCTCAGCTAAAGAAATCATTTTGATGTAGAAGAATGGTGTTGGACTGGCTGATGGGTTGAGATTTATTCTAGGGTTAGTGCCTTATGGGGTTGTGGGAATTCTGGGGAAGCACGCCACTAAGGTCAGTAAAGGCCTTGTTGAAGGCATCGGCAATGTTCTTGGGGTCTTGGGTAAGATCTACATTTGTGTTGCTCAATTGTGGAGGTTTTTTTTTTTTAGATTTACCTGTTAGGGATTTGATTTTCTCCCACAGTTTATGGCTATCTCCCTGGGAGTTGTTTAGTTCACTTTTAAAATAAGATCTCTTAGCCTGTCGGATGGCACTGGAGCATTTATTCTGTGCTGTTTTGTAATTCTGGAGGTCAGTGAGGGACCCTGTGATCTTTGTTATGTGCCATAGATTGTCCCTTTCCCTCATGAGATCAAGGAACTGTGTCGTAATCCATGACTTGCTGGTCCCTTTTATTTTCCTCATTTTATAGGGGGCATAAATGTTGTAGGACTTATTAAAATGTGAATAAAGCACTCTAGAGCAGCATCAATGTCTTCAGTATTATAAACCGCTGACCACTCTTGTAAACTAAGGTGTGTGGTAAGGTAAGCAAACTGACCTTTTCTTAACACTCTTATTGATTTAGTTTTTGGGGGTGTTTTGAGTGCCTTGTTGGACCAGGTGCAGAGGATTGTTGAATGGTTGCTGACTGAGTTAGGCAGCATGGTAGTACTGGTTATACTTTTCTGCCAGTTAGTTAGGATCCAGTCAACAAGAGTCCTTGCCCTGGTCCAACAGTTAACCCGTGTGGGGGACTGCACAACCTGGAACATGTTTATGGCCAAGACATCCCTATATGGTGCCGCTTTGAGGATAACCAATTTATATTAAAGTCCCCTACCATTGAAACCTTAGAGTTTGTATGGAGCTCAGTTAGGTATTCAAGGGCAGATTTTAATTCATTTGCCTGACTTTTTTGGTGAATGTATATGGATACTATCGTGAGACATTTTCCCTGGGCACGAAGTTGCAGCTGAACTGCAAGCATTTGGGAGTTCATTCTGTTAGGTGGAGTGGGGAGTATTCTCCCTTGGAGGGTGTCCCTAACATATACAATACATCCACTGCCACGTTTACCTAGTCTAGCCATCCTGAAAGATGTTAAGCCATCCAGTTGGATTGCCAGGTCAGATTTTCTCTGTGTCAGCCAGGTTTCAACTACTAAGAGGACATCAGGCTTGCGCTGCATAACCCAGACCTGAAGTACATCATATTTTCCCAAAAGGCTGCAGATATTGATAGATGTAATAGTTAATTCCCCTGATTTCTTTACCGAGATAAGTTTTCTAGGACCATTGCCTGGGCTGGGGTTGGAGTGAGCATTCCCTGAGAGCAGCAGCAGCAGCCAGGCAAGCCGAATGGCTTTTATCTTTAGATATTTCACTGTCTGGCACTTATTTTGGGTGTTAATTTTATTACTGCTAGCTTTGACTGAGACTATGTGCATGTTCAGCTGTAACAGGGGGATTGGGTATTTGCAAATTCCTAGAAGAACTGTCCTCATAAGTACACTGTTAGTAACCTCAGAGCTCCTGGTCCAAGTGATAGGGAGATGGAAGGGATTACATCCTGGTATTGTGAGAGATTTAACTATTCTCAGTCCTTGTGCATAATCCTGATATGGAGATGGAAGGGGGGTGTTAGTTTAACGGATAGTATCAGTAGGCACCGAAGTATTAAAGATATCATTTTTGGATTGAAAAGCTATCCAATAGGCAGGGGTGAATTTAGCCTAGTTTGGGGCCAGAAGATTATTACAGTCACTTATGAAGGTTGTAGAGACTTGTAAAATAAGAGGTTGCCCCCTCAGTAGTGTAGCTGGGTGCTTGCCGCTTTTAGAGTAGAAGTGTGCCTTGAGGGAGAGGGATTTTGGGGTGGTGCTCCAGTTGGGAGAAAAGGATTTAAAGAGTGCCGGAGGTGGGGGTGGGCAGAAGGGGAAAAAAAATCAAGCTGGAAGAGTAAAGAATCAAGCTGCAAACACCTGCAGCAGCTGAGTTTCAGTCTGTTTGAAGCCAAAAGCCACAGAGCTGCTGGCAATAGAAAAACAGTAGAGCAGAAAGTGGCCAACGGCGTGGTGTTGAGAAACACCTGCACCAATGGCAGCCTTCCACGATTTGGCGCTGTCCACTCAGGATCAAGCAAAAATTTGCAGGAGAGAAGAGCAGCAGTTGGCACACCTTGCAATGTGAAGACAGGCAGGCAGAGTAGCAGGTGGCTTCAGGAGGTGAGCTGGGGCTGCAGGCTGTAGGTGTGCACTTGGTCAGGGGCCAGAGACTGTAATGGAACGGGAGAGACAATTAGGATATTTTTATGGCTGCAGGACTGGCCGTGAAATAAATCGGTGGGTGGGATAGATTAGTACAAAGTGGGGAGGGAGCTAATTATACAAGGGGAGCTTGAAGCAGGGGTGTCTGCATCTCAGAGCCAGACCAAAGAAAAGGAAAACAGGTTCAAGGTGTGATAGTGGGGAGGAGGGGTTTAGACCAAAGGTGAGCTGGAAACTGTAGATTAACCTGTGGCAGGGACAATAAGCAGGCTTAAAACTTCAGAAATTAAATGAGGTGGGGAGGAGGGGGGAGAAAACAAGGTTGGGGTGGAATTAGATGAAAAAAAGCACAGGATTTAGAACAAATCACTAATGCTTTGACATATTTTAGCATGCCCCATCTAGGCAGTGGGGTTTAAACAAGACGACGGGGGAGGACTGGAGAGTACAGGGCTCTTTGAGAGAAATGTGAGGGCATAGGCTCTTATCCCAATCTGGAGGAGTACAGGAAGTGAAGGCCAAACCTAGAGGATTGGAGACTGGAAGAAAGGGGGTTGGTAAGATAAAGGAAAATTCTGGGAGGGGCTGGAAAGTTGTTTTGATAAATGCATGGAGTCTTGGAAACAAGATGCCAGAGTTGCATGCATTGTTGGTTGGGGGAAGGTGGATGTGGCTGCTGTCACTAAGACTTGGACCAATCAGTACCATGACTGGGACATGAAAATACCTGGGCACCCATATTTAGAAAAGACAGAACAGTGGGTGGGTGGTGGGGTTGTACTATTTGTTAGGGAAGTGATAGTGTGCAGCAGAGAGGAGGTGGGGGAGGATAATGTGGATTTGGTATGGGCCAGGATAGTAAAGGGAGCAGGGTTAATTTGGGGTGGTCTACAGGCCACCCATGCAATTGGAGTGCATGGAGAGGGACTTATTGACAATTTGAGAAAAAACTGCAGGAGGGGAAGGGGTGGGAATGTGATACTAGGGGCCTTTAAAATGTTTGGGAAAGACTGGAGCTCCATGGCCTCCTCATCAACAAAGGAGTAAAGAGTGCTCGACACACTCCAGGACAATTATCTGACTCAGCTTGTTGAAGAGCTGACTAGGGAGGGAAGCATCCTGGACCTGGTGCTAGCCAATGGGGAGCAGGTCAGGGATCTGGCAGTGCAAGCCCCTTTGGCTGGTAGTGACCACTCCACGGTGTGTTTTACCTTGGACATAGGGAGGGTGAAGAACCAAATTGAGATCACAGTTGTGGACTTCAGGAGGGCAAACTCCGGGGAGATGGCAAACATCCTCATGGATCATTTAAGTAAAATCAGAACCGCAATGGACATGGCGAGGCAATGAGAAATCCTGAAGATGGACATACTGGAGGCCATAAAAACCTGCGCCAGGGCACAAAACAAGATGGCCAGATCTAGAAATCCTTGCTGGTGGACAAGTGAGGTGCAGGAGGAAGTGAGGAATAAGGAATTGGCCTTTAGAAGATACAAATGCTCCTGCAGTGAGGCAGACTGTGAGGAGTATCATAGGATGTGTGTGGAGGTTAGCAGAAGGGT
The DNA here is from genome assembly GCA_016271365.2 of Neoceratodus forsteri. NCBI lineage: Eukaryota > Metazoa > Chordata > Ceratodontiformes > Ceratodontidae > Neoceratodus > Neoceratodus forsteri. The sequence goes on along the minus strand of JADMNL010000035.1, from coordinate 20,320,910 downwards.
AGGAAAAGCAAAGGCTGATAAGGAGCTTAGATTAGCAAGAGGGATCAGGGAAGGGGAGAAGCAATTTTTTGGATATGTTAGGAAATGTAGGAAGGGTGGGGGACAGATAAGCAAGCTGAGAAAGGAGGGGGATGGGTAGAGGGGGTAGAACAGGCTGAAGTGTTAAATGATTATTTCAGCTCAGTCTTAACTAGGGAAGGGGATGGGCCATTGCCTCAGGGAGGGGGCAGGAAAGGGACATGGGGGGCTATCACAGATGGGGAGAGCCAGGTAGAGAGAGTGAGGGATGGTCTCAAGTCTTTGAGGATGGATAAAGCTCCAGGGCCAGTCAGCATCTACTCCAGGGTTCTGAAGGAACTGGCAGGTATCCTGGCAGCTCCAATAATGGAACTATTCAATTCCTCCCTCCAATCAGGATGTGTTCCTCTAGATTAGAGGTTGGCCCATGTCATGCCCCTTCACAAGTGTGGACCTCAAGATGAACCTGGGAACTACAGACTGGTCAGCCTGACTTCCATAGTGGTGAAAATGTTGAAGGCCATCTTAAGGGAGCATTTGGTAGAGTTTATGGAGCTAAATGGTTTTCAGGATGATAACCAACATGAGTTTGTTAGGGGGAAATCATGCCAAACTAACTTGGAAGAATTTTTCAATTGGGTGACGAGATCTCTGGATGGAGGAAAGCCAGTTGATGTCCTATACCTGGACTTCAGCAAGGCTTTCAATTCTGTCCTGCACAGAAGGTTAATTTGGAAATTGAGGGAACTGGGGGTGGGAGATAAATTGGTGGGGTGGGTAGCTAATTGGCAAAGGAATAGACAGCAGAGGGTGGTGGTAGGAGGTGAAGTCTCAATACTCAGAGAGGTCATCAGCAGGGTTCCACAAGGTTCAGTTTTGGGCCATATCTTGTTTAATGTATTCATTGTGGACATTGAGGAAGGTGTTGGTAGTAAAATGAGTTTCTTCGCAGATGATTCTAAATTTGGAGCAGTGGTAGACAGTGAGGAGGGCAGGAGGGCATTACAGGATTACCTGGGGAGGCTTGAAAACTGGGCCCATGAATGGAAGTTAGGGTTCAACACACATAAATGTAGCATTCTGCACCTGGGTGTTAGGAACCCTGGGTATAACTGCCACTTGGTGGGGAGGTTCAGCTGATTGTCATGACAATGGAGATGGATCTGGGAGTGATGACTGTTACTAAAGGGAAAGATTTGTAGCAGTGCAGAAGAGCAGTGGCTAAGGCAAACAAAATGCTTGGGTGTATAGCCATAGGAATACTGTCCAGGAGAATAGAGGTTATACTTCCCCTGTACACTTCACTGGTGAGGCCGCATCTGTGTGTAGTTTTGGCACCCCTGCCTATGAAAGGACATCACACTGCTGGAGAAAGTCCAGAGAAGGGCGACGAGGATGATTAGTGGTCTGGGGGGGTTTGTCATATGAGGACAGACTTAGGGAGCTGAACATGTACTCTCTGGAGGACAGATGCGATAGGGGGGAGATATGATAGAGACCTTCAGATACCTGAAGTGGTTCAACAGAGGGAACAAAGAGGATCTGTTCAAGTTAAGGGAGGAGGGGACTATGAAAGGCCATAGTGTAAAGCTGGCTGGGGGGGGCAATACAGAGGACAGGAGAGGGGGCATTATTTCACAGAGAGTTTGGTGGCACCATGGAATGCACTGCTGGATAACCTGGTAAAAATGGTAACTGTGGGAGGTTTCAAGAAGGGTCAGAACAGGCACAGGAGCAAGGTACAGGGTGGGGGTTTGGTGAATAACAGAGGTATACAGGAGGGGAAGGGGGAAGGTGGGGGAAATGAGGGGGAGGTAGAGCAGCTACTACACACTACCAGTGAGATGAGTTGGGCAGACAAGATAGACCATTAGGCCTACTCTGCTGGCAACTATGTATGTATGTATTCATAAATATGCAACTAATTCATTAAGTTTGATGACAGCTCACCTCACCAACAAGGTATATTTTAAACACTGCCTCAAACAGAGTGGGCTGATAACAGCCTCCATAACCAGAGAGTGACTTCAGTATGCAGTCCGGATTCAGAGCTAAACATAGCACTATCTCAGCCCTCGCCAAAGTTACTAACGACTGGCAGCGTAATCTTGAGAGCAAAAACTTTATTTGTGCTGTTTTCCTTGATCTAAGCAAGGCTTTCGACACCGTCGACCATAGTCTGCTCCTCTCCGCCCTTCAAACCATAGGTGTGGACCCCTCCTCTCTGCATTGGTTCACTGACTATCTTATAGGGCGCCTTCAACAAGTTAAAGTCAAGGAGGCCTTTCCCCTTAAAACTCTGCAAGAGGGGTACCTCAAGGTTCTATATTAGAGCCCTTACTTTTGCAATCTACATTAATAACATCGACTACTGTATAAAGAAGCCAACATCCATCTGTTTGCAGATGATACAGTTCTCTACGTGAGTCGCCCAACACCTGAAGCTGCCTGCAATGACCTACAGTCAGAATTCAACCTTTTGCAAAGCCAACTCCTCCAAAAAGCTACTCCTTAATGCCAAAAACTAAAGCTATGGTCCTCTCCTTTATCCGTTCAGCTAACCCTGTGTCCAGTGGGACAGTTCCCCAAATTACCACAGTTCTAGGTGAAAACTAAAATTTGTTACAAAATTCAAGTATCTGGGAGTTTGATAGACCAAAGACTCTCCTTCATTGAACATATCGAGGACTTGCTAAAACGACTTTGGCAAAGGCTTGGACTGTTTTTAGAATCAGCCAATTTCTCACCAGAGATGCCAAGAAACAACTGGTCCAATCCATTTTCCTATCATTGGTTGATTACGCTGACTTCTCTACAGCCAATGCCCCAACTCTTACATGGCTAAACTGAGACACTCTACCATCGAGCACTGAGGTTTATAATGGGACTCCCTTCGACACACATCACTGCACCCTATTTGCGCAGTGGGATGGACATCACTAAAGTTCAGGCGCCCAGAAACGCCCGCCTCTGGACCTATAGAGCCATCTCTAATAAGCTGCCTTACTATATCTCCTGCTGTCTTCCCTGAGTATAATTGGGAAATACGCATAAAGTTACTCAGCTATTACACTTAAAGTACCCAAAGCAAAATCCCGCTTCGGCAGGGCAGCCATAAGCTTCGTGATACCTACCTTATGGAACGATCTACAAAAAACCCTCAAATTAAGCACTCTAGTCGGTATAAATGCTTTCAAGATGCTTTATTTCCATACAATCAGAGAAGTATGTAACTGCTTCACCCACTCAGACCCAGTACTGGTATATAGCCACGCCTAGACCCAATTTTAAGTACTGACCCCCCCAGCTTGCTCCTCACCAGCCTAATTGTTCTCTCTTTTATCCCCCTGTCTTATCAACACTAGGCCCATCCATCCCCTTATTCTTCCTTTCCCAACCTCAGATAGGAGCTCACTACCCTGGGTTGTGACATCCAACCATGCCCCGTACTTTATAGCATTCAATCCCGGGGCTCACACATACTCCTTTTCTCCATCTACCTTCTCTACATCCAGCTTTACCAACTCCTTTCTGTGCACCGTGCCCTCCTAGCCTTTCTCCCCCTACTTCCTCCCTCTCTTCCCCCCTACCTTCACCTCTACCTGGTGTATAGTTTTATTTTTATTTTTTTCTTCCGTTATTTCCTCCTGCAACCTTAGATAACCTGCTTTATCTTCCTATAGACACTTCTATGTATGTAAATACCGTGTAATCTGTACAATATCTGTATAATTCTATGTACATATGAACTTCTTTTTCTTCCTCTCTGTAAAGAGTATTATCTGTATTGCCTTGTAAATACCTGTGTTGACTTGTATATACAATTGTTCATGCTCCACCCAGGTCCATCTTGCAAATGAGCTTCTGCTCAACGATGAACGCCTGGTTAAATAAAGACTTGATTGATTGATTGCTTGATTGATTGATTGAATATCTTAGCAATGTATGTCACATTTCCTCTCATTACAGCATCTGACAATTCGTTTTTATTATATTTTTTGCATGCATAATGACCCAGTTTTGCCTTTTTTATAAGTATTATTATCATACAGAATCTGCAAGCCATCTATGCCTATCTGCTAGTTTGATTTTCAATATTTGCTTTATTCTGGTTAAGTTGAGGCGCTGCCTTGAGTCTTTTTTGTTTCCCTATTTAGAGCCAGTAGTGCCACAGGGCTGGTAGAGCCTGTAGGTGTAAAGTTGTAGTTGGCATGACCTGATGTATCTACCAAACAATGGTCTGGATGTTTGGTTTGGACTCGGGGCCACAGAGGCACCACAGAGGAGAGGCACTTAACAAGTGGAGAAGACGGAGGACAGTCCACATACCTCGCATCACACACCAACTTGGATTTTAGCACAAACTCTATAGGGAAAGTGAGAAAGAGGTCTGGAGTGACAGGAAAGATGGAGTTCAGGTGCAAGCTAAACCTTTAGCTTAACAGTATCTATGGAACATACACAGAGGAAGAAAAGTTCAACATTTTAAAGTGGAAAGGAGTAGCACTTTCTGTTAATTTGCTTGGATCATGCACTAACTTCCAGACTCTGGTCACATTAACTGTTTAACAGTACAGCCAGACTGATTTATATTCATGTCCATGGTCCCTACAACTGGTTACCTTTCTCCGAGTCAATTTTATAAATTTAGGGTTACTTTTTTATTACATGTATTTTATTTATCGTCTTATTTATCACTAAATCTAACTTGCCATAAACATTTTTTAAGTAGTTTATCAGCTGTAATACACCTTTTGCTCTAAAAGCAGTTACTCAGTATTCATTATTTCTATGCCATTAAGTGTGTGTTCAGGAGCTTAACACCGAGTGGAGCTTTCTGAAACCTGTGTAGTTTTATTATGAGTGATGTCAAAGGTCAAATCACATGAGGGAGGAATGTCATAGATATCTCTGTCTCAGTGGCGCAGCTGGTTAGTGCAATTGGAACAGTATTTTGGGCAGCCTGGGTTCAAATCCCAGCTGAGGCACTTATTTCTTTCTCATCACTGTCTGTATGTGTTCCATAAATATGCACACCACACTCCTGTGTGACTGTTACAAATAAATATTTGAGTTGCTTCATTGGGTTGTGCATTTGAGAAAGAGTAATGTGCTCTGGGACAGCCCAGGTTCCAGTTGTGTCAGTGGCGCAGCTGGTTATTGCAATCAGTACAGTATTCTGGGTGGCCTGGGTTCAAGTCCCAGCTGAGGTACTCACTTCTTTCTCACCACTGTTTATATGTGTTCCATAAATATGCACACTGCACTGCTGTGTGAATGCTTATAGGGACTGCCATATTTTTTAGTTTTTGTGTCCCCAGCTGCACAGCTGAACCATAGCACCCATACCTTCGGAAACACATGTGGTTCTTCCCACCCCCCCCATAGACACACTGACCCACAGAACTACTTAATCACTTCAGGCTGGTCTGTACTCTTATTATTTTCTCTCCATAGTTTCAATTGTTTTCATGCAAACGGACTTTAAGGGGCAAACACAAACGTAGCACTAACTTGGCACCCACACACTCACAAGGCCAGCTCCCCCCACCACATACACACACACACACACACACACACACTGTAGTGGAGCATGGCCACACTGTTACAGGCAACCCACTAAATATAGGTATAAGTCAAGAGTCTCATACCTGAGTACTAAGAAGCCAAAGGCAGTAGTCTTTAAAAGATGATTTCCATGGGACAGAATGTGGGAGTGCACCACTTTGAAATGAATGGAGTTATTTTTTATTATATTTTATGCTATTTTATGATGGTTAATTGGAGATTAATGAAGGACACTGTTTGACTAACAAGTCAAGTCAATCTTTATTTCTTAAGCGCTCAGTCACTGGGGTTCTGGGTGTTTTGCAATAGTACATGGCAATAAATAACACAGTTACAATTAGAGTCAACAAGGCCATTGTTAGTCAAGCAGAGGCCTCCATTAATCTCCAACTTGCCATCATAATGAATAAAATAATCATAAAAAAAATCCCCATTAATTTAATGAGACATGTCCCCGCACTCTCCATTGCCCTATGTCACAACATGTCTGAGTGTAGTGGTGTGGTGATCAATTCCACAGGAGTGAGAGGGGAGCATATGCCTCACTGTAGTGGGGCTCCAATAGTCTATGCATACCATACCTCTCAGCTGTCCCTGATTGTGAGGGACATCCCTCATTTTAACCCTGAAAACAGCTCTATCCCTCATCCATCTCTCATGGAAAACATGTTGCTCACACAGAGAATGTCCTGTAAATTTAGACTTTATGGCAGGGGTGCCATTTCATATTTCAGTTGTGGGGGCAACAACCAGTGAAGTCCAGGTGCCAGTTAGCCCCTACAAGGCAAGCTCTGGAACATCTGGAATGTCTCTAAAAGGGAAAAAGTATTTGTTGTGATTCAAAAGTGATATGCAAAACAGGAAAAATTCAAATGTATGAGATTCATCTGTCTACCAAGGGACAAAATCTGAGACTCTAACTGTGACTGCCCATCAAGAACCTCTGCGCATTTGCATAGGCACTGTATCTGCACACTTTCGAGCAAGCAGCAGCTGCCTGCCTGCTTTCAATGTTTATTTATTTATTTAGTTTTTGTTTACCGGGTAGGTGCGCTAGCCAGCAGGTGACTATTTTCAGGCACAAGCTGATTTCAGCCCAAAAGTTCAGCTCTGCAGACTGGGAGAGCCAGCCTGGCCCATTCCATTACAAACAACAACAATAACCTTATATTGGGTCAAGGCACACCACATATGCTTGTAGCCTTCATTTCAGCTATAAATATCACAAAACATTAACACATTTTAATTAGTTGACCTTTAGGCTTCAACCACCACACCAACTCTTGAGTGTCTCTTGCTGCTCGCTCAGCTATCTCTTTTTATTTCACTCAGTTAGTCAGTCTTCCTCATCACTCAGGATGTTTTGACTTAGGCATTTAGCACATTTTATTATTCTGTCACACAGACTTCAAGCCCATGCCCCAGAGCAGTGCATCAGATTTGGGCTTAAACATACCCAGTTATTAATTCTTTTTGTTCCTGGCTGAAGTTCTGAATGCCTCCATCCCCCCAAAATAAAGTCCAATCTCTGTTTAACTCAATTCCATTCAATACCCATCCTATATGGGTTGTGAAGCTGCTCAAAGGTGCAGAAACATGAAAAGCACATTAATATGTCAGTCCTTCCTTCTTCCCCAATCCTCCTATCAAAAAATTATTTACTTTTACTTACCTGGCTGTCCGGATGGAACCTGTGGCCTGGCCCAGTGTGCAAACAGACCCATTTTCAGTCACCTCCTCCTCCTCCATCTTTTTTCCAGAAGTTGAATGCTGTAACTGACCATTCTGGGTCACGACCACAGTCTGTGACCAAGTTACCTCACCAGCTGAACCCACCAAACTTGTGTTGCTTGCTTCTTGCTTGACTGCAGCCATAGCACCTGCCACACCATGCTTATTAAGGCCTGTGAAGACCGCCCATGCTACCATTGCCATTGCTACTATGCCTAGCTTGCTGCCATGGGGGGGTCCATGCTGTTTTTATTATGATGCTAGCCTAGTACTGCAGGTACAGTAGATAGCCTAGTCATCGAGCTAGCTTGTAGCTCACCCCCTGCTCTTTCAACCACTGAAGGAGATGGAGACTTGCTAAGAGTAGGCCAAAAAATATGCTACTGTGACACTGCTATAGACAGTTCAGTGCTCACGGATTCGTCCTATCTGTAGTGTACAACCTGTCTACTCTGTTGTGGGAAAGACAGTGGCGCGCACATGCAACTCGCATTTTTGCTTACTCAGATCTTCTCCACATCACATGGGACAATGTTGCCGCTAATAGGCGGAGAGAGAGTGGACAACACAAGATGGACACAGTCAAGTCAGGAGCACAGCTGTAACGTGAGTGAACATAGGTAGGGGGGCGCTTATTGTACAAAATGTTTGAATCCAAATTTAATGTCATTATTGCCACACCATAAGAGCAACCTAGGCACAAATGCAGGGGGCGGGGGACTGTTTCTGTCTGCCCTACCTAAATGGCACCCCTGCTTTATTGTAGAAAATATTTCTCAGGAGCTTATATTTATACAAGTAAATACAATGGTTTCCACTGTGTTCTGAGATATCTCCATGTTTCATGATGTGTCCTTCAGTATGAGGTTTAGTATCCCTCATTGCCCCTCATTTTCAGTGTCCATCTCCCTCATTTCAGTGACAGAAAGTGAGGTATGGTGCATGCTTCCAGGCTCCTACTCAGCACAAAGAGTGCTGAGCATGGCCATAGTGTATATGCTCCATATAGAATGACAAAGGGAAAGTAAGTGAGCTGAAACAGTCATGGAGAAATACATACGGAGCACTAAATACTGTATACATGAGGGGAAAACAAAAAGGTCAAGCTTCACACCACAGAGGCCCCTCTTTGCACATCTGGAATGGGGGGGTGTTAGCTGACTACTGAGAGCAAAGAATAATGGGGTCATCATACCTTAGGCATGTGAAAGTGTGCTGTTAAATCTCCAAATACCTGTCTAATTCTGTTTCACAAGTCTACTGCAGTAGCACTCTCTGAATATCTTTACTGTCCTTTCCTTTACTTTCCCCCTTTTTAATTCCCTTTTTCCAGGCAGGCCACCTGGATAAGAGGCCCTTTCTATCACTTTCATTTCATTAAAAAGACAGGTATGGAGCTTCAGTACCACCCCCCCCAATGATAGGCTACAGTGTATAGACCTGGGGTTTAGTATATTTGGGCTAGTAGTTCCTCTTCATGTTTAAGCAATGCCCAGGAAACAAATGTGAATGCCAAATATAGGGAATTTCCTCACAGTACAAACACTTAGTTTATTTAGGCAGAGAAAAATAAAGATAGTAAAAGGATTCAGAGTCTGCCTGCTGGTCACCCAATCCCTTAGTGTGTTGTTGTAAGGTTCTAGCTATGCCTTAGCAACACTATTTGACCTCAAAACAGTTTACTTTTCCTTACTGTTTAACTTTATTATTTTTGGTAAGGTAACATGGAAAGGCAAAATGCCAGCAGCACAAATGGTTTTAAACATAAGCAGATTTGAAATTAAAGGGACTGCTTTTGTTTGCTTGTGCTGCAATGTGTTTAGCACTCCCAAAAGAAACTCCTAAACAAAAATATGCAGTATTTCAGATATTGTAAAATAAATGAATGTTTCCACAGGCAATATCAGCAAACGAAAAGGCCGCCTGGGATTTCAGTTATCTTAGTCTGTAAGTGCAGACTCCCAAATGGATCAGTACTGGCTGATCCCAAAACGAATCTGAAGGTATCACAAGAATGAGTCTCCTTTTATCCTAGGGAATCATCAGGTGATCACTCCAGACTCACTCCTATACTCTTTAATACAAATTTTCATTTATAAAACATTTTATTTCATTCTAAGCCAAGGGACATTCAATATATCTTTATTACAAAACATTGACATCCCTGAAATGAAATATAATACAGGTTTAACTAAAACAGTACTCTTACCAAGTTTAGCCCCTCCCTCAACCTATCCACAGTATAACCATAGTGAGAAATGGGCCGGCTGCCTCCTAGGAAAACAACAAGAGCAACAGGTGCAAATGGCTGCAAGGACTACCTCTGGCTAAAGGCCTGAATATCCATTATGTGGTAAGCTTTACTCTCTAATATTAACAGGAGCCAGACTGCTATGAAAAGGAGTAAAACTGAAGGCACTGGATTTAGGCTCCAGTCTCTTTGGGGGCGTGGGTTCGAATCCCACCGCTGCCACCAGTGTCATAGGGTGTGGGTGTAATGATGGACACTGACACAAAAAGGTAATGTGGCAAGGCTTAAAAAAAAAGTGCCAAGCCTAAAGCTTTATTAAAGTAACAGCAAAAAAAAAAGAAAATATATAACTATTAACTTTGCAGGAATACAGAAAGAAACATAAAAGGTACAAAAATAAATGAATGTTTCCACAGGCAATATCAGCAAACGAAAAGGCCGCCTGGGATTTCAGTTATCTTAGTCTGTAAGTGCAGACTCCCAAATGGATCAGTACTGGCTCCTGTTAATATTAGAGAGTAAAGCTTACCACATAATGGATATTCAGGCCTTTAGCCAGAGGTAGTCCTTGCAGCCATTTGCACCTGTTGCTCTTGTTGTTTTCCTAGGAGGCAGCCGGCCCATTTCTCACTATGGTTATACTGTGGATAGGTTGAGGGAGGGGCTAAACTTGTAAGAGTACTGTTTTTAGTTAAACCTGTATTATATTTCATTTCAGGGATGTCAATGTTTTGTAATAAAGATATATTGAATGTCCCTTGGCTTAGAATGAAATAAAAATGTTTTATAAATGAAAATTTGTATTAAAGAGTATAGGGGGGAGTCTGGAGTGATCACCTGATGATTCCCTAGGATAAAAGGAGACTCATTCTTGTGATACCTTCAGATTTGTTTTGGGATCAGCCAGTACTGATCCATTTGGGAGTCTGCACTTACAGACTAAGATAACTGAAATCCCAGGCGGCCTTTTCGTTTGCTGATATTGCCTGTGGAAACATTCATTTATTTTTGTACCTTTTATGTTTCTTTCTGTATTCCTGCAAAGTTAATAGTTATATATTTTCTTTTTTTTGCTGTTACTTTAATAAAGCTTTAGGCTTGGCACTTTTTTTAAGCCTTGCCACATTACCTTTTTGTGTCAGTGTCCATCATTACACCCACACCCTATGACACTGGTGGCAGTGGTGGGATGTTTTGATGATACTGGTGCTTCCCAGTAACTGGACATTGAATGCAGGAGAAGAAAGAAGAGCAGATCCTTGACAAGCCCAGCGGTGTCCTCACACGAACCATGGCTGCCAAGTATGGAGAGACCCCTTTGCCAGGGTTGGGGCCAGATGTCCGGCGAAAAGCAGCCAAAGAGGAGAAAGAGGAGGTGCTGAGAGAGGAAGGTGAGGATGGGACCACTACAGAACAAATTGCTGATGAACCTCCAGAGGACATACATAGCCTGTTGCGCTGGTTGTGTGTTAAGCAACTTGCCATGGATAAACAAAGGGAAATGGATCTTCAGAGAGCTGAGTCAGTGGAATGATACATTAAGGGCCATCAGAGACCTTGGGACACGTAATCCTCCCCTGTAGATGGACCTAGGACATAAAACTGACCAAATTGGGTGCCACTGATGACATTGAAGCATACATGACTACATTTGAGCGAATAGCTCAGGCATGTGGGTGGCCTAGGACCCAATGGGTTATACGCTTAGTACCATACCTATCCGGAAAGGCACAGCGCCTACAGCCACATGGACAACACCCAGGCTGAGAACTATGATGCTGTTACAGGCAATCCTGCAAAGGTATGATATCAGCCCTGAAACATACCGGCAACGTTTTCGGACATGCAGATTTCATAACACAGACACTCCCAGAGAAACATATACCAAATTGAAGGACTTATGCCAGAAGTGGTTGCAACCAGGGGTAAAAACGATAGAACAAATTTTGGAGATGGTAATAATGGAACAGTTCATTCTTATACTACCCTCAGATGTACAGGTGTGGGTGAGGGAACACCGGCCAGACACCTCGGAAAAGCCATCACACTGGCCGAGGACTATCTAATGGCCCATCCCAACCGACAACGAGGACAACCTGGTGCTGGTCTGACTCTGCCCACGGTAAGACTACTACTTCTTCTTCTTCTTCCCATCTGGTACTGGTAGTGGGGACTCCAAGACTGTTCCATTTAATAGACCATTTAACCCCAACATCATATGTAGGAGTGCCAGGAAAGGGCATATAGCCCGATATTGCCCCCAGAGGAAATCCACAGTTGCCTAGTTGGCCCTAGCAAATTGGGGACAGTATGTCACACCAGTGAAAATTGGCAACAGGGAGGTTACTGGGTTGCTAGATTCTGGCAGCAAACAAACGTTAGTGAGAACTGATTTGGTTCAGCCACAGAACACAAAAAGGGGACAAAAAGCAACAGTGATCTGCATTCATGGGGACATCCATCAGTATCCTATGACTGATTTAACTTTACAGGTACAAGGAAAGTGCATGATATGACTGTTGGTTTGGTTCCCCATCTGCCTGTTCCCATTATACTTGGACATGATTTTCCTGACTTTTCCAGCCTGATACAGGTGAATGAGAGTGTTTGTGCCTTGACAACCGGCCCAGACCAGACAAGAACACAGCAGGGCTCCAGTTGTTCCCATTTGATGATGAGATCTATGGGGAGCCGGAAAATCCCTAAATCTCGACAAGAAAGAAAAAGGGACAAACATCAATGGACACAAAACATATGTTGAAAAAGGGTGATATTAAAATGTAGATGTTATAACTGTTGATGTTGCTTCTGCTGGCAACAAGGGTATATATATCTAAGGAAGAAAGGTTTGAAATAGAACAACAAAAGGATGAAACCTTACAGCCATTTTTTCAGATGGTAGGTGTTATAGGAAAAGACCATGAGCCCTCATGTATTTTAACAGATGGTTTACTGTATAGGAGATGCATACACCCCGTTACGGGTGAACAAATTGACCAGCTGTTAGTGCCCACTAGATACAGACAACAATTACTATCACTGGCTCATGAACTTCCCCTAGCAGGACACTTGGGTAGGGACCGTACTTTACAAAGGCTGTTATTAAGGTTCTACTGGGCAGGTATTCATGCTCAAGTAGCAGAATACTGCCGCAGTTGCCCGGAGTGTCAGAAAGTGGCCGATGTTACAAAGATAAGGTCCTCTCAACCACTGCCTTTAATTACTGTTCCATTCAGCCGTATAGCAATGGATGTGGTGGGACCTTTACCTAAGAGCTCAAAGGGAAACCGATTTATATTGGTAATCTGTGACTACTGCACCAAGTATCCTGAGGCTATCCCACTCCGCACTGTAACTGCAGAAAAAGTAGCAGATGAATTACTTAAAGTCTTCAGTCGGGTGGGGATACCAAGGGAAATCCTAACAGATAGGGGAGCAATTTTTGTTCACAGATGCTAGCACGACTGTACACAACTTTAGGAGTGGAGGCTATCCACACCACCCCAAACAGACGGTCTGGTTGAGCGATTCAACCAGACCTTGAAAAAAATGTTGAAGAAATATGTGGAAGATGAGGGAAAAACATGGGATATTTACCTTCCACTCCTATTGTTTGCATATAGGGAGGTCCCACAGGCTTCTACAGGGTTTGCCACCTTTGAGTTACTTTATGGGAGGAACCCCAGGGGACCCTAGATGTTGTCAAGGAGGAATGGGAAGACAAAAGGAACACACCAGTACCACCTCGAATATTTAACGAACTTATGCTCAAACTGGTCAGATACACACAGATTGCTCATCAGCACAATCTCTGCAAACAGGCAGTGCAGAAGGAGTATTATGACCAGGGTGTGGGAACTAAGTCATTCCAAGAAGGGGATAAGGTACTGTTGTTGTTGCCCTCCTCCTCTGACAAGTTACTGATGAAATGGCAGGGCCCCTATACTATCTTAAGACAAACAGGCCCTGTTACATATGAACTTGAACTACCAGACAGGCGTCAGAAAAAGGGGATTTACCATGTAAACTTGTTAAAAGAATGGGTTGAAAGACCAACCCCAGGTGTGTTTTATTTGCCCAGAGAGTGATACCAACGAAATGGAAGTAGCCTATAGGCGGCTAGAGAATGATGGAGAAATGAGTGATCTTACAATTAATCCCATGCTGATGACAGAGCAGAGGAGAGAGTTAGATCACCTTCTTAGAAAGTATTCCCATTCATTCACCTCTAAACCTGGGTTGGTACATGGTTTTGAACACCAAATTGAAGTTAATTCCCCTAGCCCTATCCGACAAAAGCCATACCGGTTACCTGAGAGGACCAGGGATGAAGTAATAAAAGAAGGAAGGAAGATGCATGAGTTGGGGTATTGAACCATCAAATAGTGATTGGGCATTTCCCATAGTTTTGGTAAGTAAAAAGAAGGTGGTATACGCCTCTGTCTGGATTTCAGACGCCTAAATGCTGTTTCAAATTTGATGCATACCCTATGCCAAGGATTGATGACATCATGGATAGACTTGGCAATGCAAAATACATTACCACCTTTGACCTGACAAAGGGTTACTGGCAGATCCCTTTGGATCAGACTTCAAAAGAAAAAACAGCATTTACCACGCCTATTGGGTTGTACCATTTTGTCACTATGCCTTCGCCTACATGGTGCACCAGCCACTGCCCAGCGCCTAATGGACCGAACTTTACAGCCATGAGTCCTATTGCGCTGCATATTTGGATGATGTGATAGTGTACAGCCCCACTTGGGCAGCCCATTTACAACATCTAGATGCTGTCCTCCGTTCTCTTACAACAGCAGGGTTAACTATAAATCCCACAAAATGTAGTATAGCTATGCAAGAGACTAGATATCTGGGGTTCCTAATAGGTAATGGGAAAGTTAAACCTGAAATAAGTAAAATTGATGCTGTGGCCCAATGTCCCAGACCATTAAATAAAAAACAAGTTCGATCTTTCTTGGGACTGGCAGGTTATTACAGGAGGTTTGTGCTAATTTTGCCACCTTAGCTACACCCCTTACTAACCTGACAAAGAAACGACACCCAATGCTGTTAAATGGACACCAGAGTGCGAAAAAGCCTTTGCAGCATTAGGCACATCTTTGTGCAGCACCAGTACTCAGAAGCCCTGACTTCACCCTTCCTTTTTTGCTGCAAACGGATGCTTCGGACTCCGGCATAGGGGCTGTTCTGTCTCAAATGGTAAATGGAGAAGAACATCCAGTGATATACCTGAGCCGTAAGCTGCATGAGAGAGACAAGATATTCAGCCATAGAAAAGGAATGTCTGGCTATCAAGTGGGCCATTGAAGCCCTCAAGTTTTACCTGTGGGGCTCAGAATTTGAGGTTTTAACTGACCACAACCCCCTTTGTTGGCTTCATAATATGAAGGATAAAAACCCAAGAATAATGCGGTGGTACTTGGCCTTACAGCCTTATAGGTTCACAGTACACCACCGACCTGGGGCAGCAAATAAGAATGCTGATTTTATGTCCCGATATGGGGCAGAACAAAATACACATGCAGACCTCGGGGAATTTGAAAGCAGTAAGAAGGATTAGGAATAACCTTTCATCTATGTATTATTTAATAAGGGTCCCCGAGGTGGAGCTTTGGGAGTGGGTGGGCTAAAGCTCCATCTCTCCCTTTCTAAGAGCGAGAGATCTGTTAATTTTGCATAAGACTTAGTAGTTAGGAAACTATGGGATAGAAGTAGGATAATGTACCCCCTATAGTTTCTCTTAAGTGGGGAGGAAATGTGAAAGTGTGCTGTTAAACCTCCAAATACCTGTCTAATTCTGTTTCCCAAGTCTACTGCAGTAGCACTCTCTGAATATCTTTACTGTCCTTTCCTTTACTTTCCCCCTTTTAATTCCCTTTTTCCAGGCAGGCCACCTGGATAAGAGACCCTTTCTATCACTTTCATTTCATTAAAAAGACAGGTATGGAGCTTCAGTACCCCCCCATGATAGGCTACAGTGTATAGACCTGGGGTTTAGCATATTTGGGCTAGTAGTTCCTCTTTTCATGTTTAAGCAATGCCCAGGAGACAAATGTGTATGCCAAATATAGGGGAATTCTCCTCACAGTACAAGCACTTAGTTTATTTAGGCAGAGAAAAATAAAGATAGTAAAAGGATTCAGAGTCTGCCTGCTGGTCACCCAATCCCTTAGTGTGTTGTTGTAAGGTTCCTAGCTATGCCTTAGCAACACTATTTTGACCTCAAAACAGTTTACTTTTCCTTACTGTTTAACTTTATTATTTTTGGTAAGGTAACATGGAAAGGCAAAATGCCAGCAGCACAAATGGTTTTAAACATAAGCAGATTTGAAATTAAAGGGACTGCTTTTGTTTGCTTGTGCTGCAATGTGTTTAGCACTCCCAAAAGAAACTCCTAAACAAAAATATGCAGTATTTCAGATATTGTAAAATAAATAATGGTCCCTTTTCAGTTTTACTCCTTTTCATAGCAGTCTGGCTCCTGTTAATATTAGAGAGTAAAGCTTACCACATAATGGATATTCAGGCCTTTAGCCAGAGGTAGTCCTTGCAGCCATTTGCACTTGTTGCTCTTGTTGTTTTCCTAGGAGGCAGCCGGCCCATTTCTCACTATGGTTATACTGTGGATAGGTTGAGGGAGGGGCTAAACTTGGTAAGAGTACTGTTTTAGTTAAACCTGTATTATATTTCATTTCAGGGATGTCAATGTTTTGTAATAAAGATATATTGAATGTCCTTGGCTTAGAATGAAATAAAATGTTTTATAAATGAAAATTTGTATTAAAGAGTATAGGGGGTGGAGTCTGGAGTGATCACCTGATGATTCCCTAGGATAAAGGAGACTCATTCTTGTGATACCTTCAGATTCATTTTGGGATCAGCCAGTACTGATCCATTTGGGAGTCTGCACTTACAGACTAAGATAACTGAAATCCCAGGCGGCCTTTTCGTTTGCTGATATTGCCTGTGGAAACATTCATTTATTTTTGTACCTTTTATGTTTCTTTCTGTATTCCTGCAAAGTTAATAGTTATATATTTTCTTTTTTTTTTTGCTGTTACTTTAATAAAGCTTTAGGCTTGGCACTTTTTTTTTAAGCCTTGCCACATTACCTTTTTGTGTCAGTGTCCATCATTACACCCACACCCTATGACAAGGCATCTAATGCTGTAGGCAAACAATACTTTATACATTAATGGCAATTTAATGACAAAAATCGAAAGGCATTAAGCAATTTGCAAAATAAATGATTTAATAGTGAAAATTAATGAATTTGCCTAATTTTAATAGGAAATCAATGGAAATTATATTTTAGTGGTGGTGATTGCTAGCAGTAGTATGAGAAATAGAAACGGATGTGAACTTTAAATTATATTTGCACCAGCTTAGCAGCAGCATACATGTCAAGCATGCAACATGTAAACCCGATGTGCTTTTTAGATCTTGTTTGCTTAGGTTCACTTTGTGTATGCTAACCACATGCAAACATTACACAATTAAGCATGTGGCATGCACTGTGCATGTAGCCAGCACACTTGTATTTCTGTAAGGGTGCCCCTTCCACATCCCTCTTCAGACTTGACTCCCTCTGGAACACCTTTTGCCACTTCGCCTCCAACTCTTCACCTCCGCATATACTGCTGCTCCCTCTACTCCTCCCTCTCTCCCCTCTCTTCACTTGTGCACACAGCATCACTGTACAACCCTTATCTCTAAGTTCTGGTTTGGCTCCCTTCCCTCCTACCTCTCCTCTCTCCTCTCCCCCTCATCCCAATCTTCCTAAATGTTACTATCCAAAGACTCCCACACCTTCTCTCTTCCCTGCCCTCTATCCAGTTCTGGGCAGGCTACTTTCTTCTTCTGCCTCCCCTCCCTCGTGAACTCTCTACCAACCTCCATTCATCAAGCTCCCTTCCCTTCACAAACTAAAATGTATGCTGTCACTAATCCCACCTTCCCCTTACACCTCCCATTCCTCCTTTCGACACCCTGGGTTAAGTTACTCATGATCCACATCAATGTTTTTTCTTATGCACTGTACCCCAACTGCTCACCATCCTGTTCTGGAATTTATCGACTAACAGGTGGAAGCTGAGGCCAAGGATGGCCACCTCTGGGGCTGGGAGGGGTGGAGGAGTGAGCTCCCAATAAGAGGCTAGCTTCTGAGCAGACACAATAGACCATGGGGCCTATTCTGATGGCTTTTACTATGATACTTCTATGAATATTCCTGTATCCTTTTCCTGAGCTATCCCATTCCTGTGTTATTCCAACCCAATTGCCTACATTAATGCATTTACATGAACCTTATGTAGTTACTTAATTGTAACAATTATTTACATGTGTACTACCTCTTTCCCCCATCCCCAGGTCACACTGGAAATGAGCCTCAGCTCAGTGTGCCTCTCCTGGTTATTAGCAACTTTTAAATACATGTATGAATGAATGAATCAAACAATCAGTCAATAAACTGTGCTTATATCTGGATATTTGTACTATGTGTAGTCTGTTTTCAAATTTCCCTAATGGTATGCATTTTTGCTGAAATATAACTGAACAAAAGGGTCTCATTCACTGAGTGGTAGTGAAAGAGCTTGTGCTTCATTCTTCTGGCATCAGGAACTATCACAGACCCAGCTATCATCCTGTCATTCAATGGTCCGCAAAGGCTGCAACATTTCTGAGAGGGGGGCAGGAAAACAGATTGCTGAATCTTTTTACGCTCAGTTTGTGCAATGACAAGAGTTAAAGCCCATAGCTCTGTTAGCAAGTTAGTCCCTTCTGGCACTGGCATGTCAGCAACAGCAAAAGGGGATTTAACTTCTGGAGACTGCTAGGACTACAGGGCTGAGGCAAACAAAGCAACTACAGACAGTGCTCAGCTGGCTTCTGGGCAGTGTCTTGTAGACTGAAAGCAGATTGCAGATGTGAAAGAAAGGGTCCAGAGCAGCTTCCAGGGCTCCCCAGAACAGCTTCTACAGATTTTAATAATCGAGCACCACTTCTGTGACTAGGAGTGGAGCTTGAGGGTTCCGAAAAAGGATTGCTCCACCACCAGTCGGGAGTGAGGCTGCACCCCCTGCACTTCCAAAAGGGCCAGCCAGGTGCTGAGCTGACCAGCCCTTTTTTCTGAGGTCTTAAAATACTCAGCGCAGGATAGCAGGTGCCAGATTGCAGACGGGGAAGAGAGGGTCTAGAGCAACTTCCAGTGGCCCCTCCCCTCAGAGCAACTTCTACAAATTTTGAAAATAAAACACCACTCCTGAGGCTAGGAGAGGAGCTTGAGGGCTCTGAAAAAGGATTATTCCACCACTAATCAGGAGCGATGTTGCGCCCCAGCCCTTTCAAAAGGGCCAATTGGGTGCTGAGCTAACAAGCCCTTTTTCCTGCTGTTCCCCTATTTAAAATACTCATCCACAA
The DNA here is from genome assembly GCA_016271365.2 of Neoceratodus forsteri. Taxonomy (NCBI): domain Eukaryota; kingdom Metazoa; phylum Chordata; order Ceratodontiformes; family Ceratodontidae; genus Neoceratodus; species Neoceratodus forsteri. The sequence continues at coordinate 20,301,901 of JADMNL010000035.1, read as the reverse complement.
GTGGCCTCCTGTGCAGTGCACTCCCACATAAAGGACCCATGTGACAAGGACAGTGATGAGTGGAATCTGCCCGTAGTCATACCAGGAGACAGTCAACAGCCAGGGACCCTGTCTGTCAGATCTCAGGTAGGCACCATATTGTTGCAGGAAGTTAAAGAGGTAGGAGGAAGGAAAAGAACTTGCAAGATACCAGAGTCTGGGTAATGCTATGTTTGTAGGACTAGGAGCCTGCTGGATAGTGCTGTGTAACTGAGAGTACAAAGGCTTGCTGGTAAATAACCCTAGATGGTGGTGAGTTAGAAGAGGGACTTGCTGGAATTTCCATTGTGAAACTGTAAGTGTGGGGATGGGATAATAACAGTGTGTTGTGGGGGTAAAAGGGCTTGCTGGAAAATGTTGTATAAGTGTGAGAGTGCAAACTGGCAGGTAAGTAATTCTGGCAAACAGTGGAAGTGGGTACATACTGGAAATTCGTAGTTGAGTAACTAGGTGAGGTGACGAACTAGAACTTTTCTTTGGATACCAGTGAGTAGGGTGAAGGGGCTTGCTTGAAGAGAGTTTTTGAGAAAGGGAGAGTGTGGGTATTTGTAAGGTATCCTTTTTAGGTAACAGGTGGACGGCTTGCTGGAAGCTGGTGTGGGTTGGAGTGAGGGGACACAGGAATGTAGAGATAGGTGAAACTCCCTGTATAGGGTAAGGGAATAAAGGAATTCAAAGGGCTAAAATTACAGAGACAGCAGAAAGCATAGGATGATGGGAGTGGTGAAGTGCAGTGGCTATGGGGTGGTAATCTTCAGGGAGGCCTTCTGGAGGCTACATTGCTACCCCATCTGTGTGCATCTCACTGGGCTGAGGGAGGAGGTTGCCAGACTCAAGACCCAGCTGGCTTGGGTCCAGCAGATGAACTCTTCCACCCAGAGCCCACCTAATCTACCACTGCAACCTCAAAGGTTGCCAAGTAACAGGAGCAGCTAGACAACGTTGGTCATTGGGGGAAGGGTAAGGATGGTGGAGCCCAGGCACATCCCCCATCAGGTACCAGTATGAAACTTCTATGCAGCACTGGCTGGGCGGGAATGTTCCACAGAGGTACCCAAAGTAGTGACTAGGGTGGATGTGAGGGTCCTTCATAATGGAGACCCCAAGGAGGGTGACAGAAGATCCCAGAGGAGGAAGAAATTAATTCTGTTGGGGGACTCCACAGTGAGGGGGATACAGTTGAAAGCAGAAAACGATGCGAAGAGGGAGGTTAGGTGCCTTCCCAGTGCCAGGCTTGAAAGGATGGAAAGAGGATCCAAGGGATCCCTGGGGCAGCAGGAAGGGAGAGAGAGAGCTGGATGCCATTGTCCATCTGGGGACAAATGACCTGGTTAGGGATGAATCAGCAATAGTTCATGAGGAGTTCATTGAATTGAGGAGTGGTCTTGGGCAAGTAGCACAATCTCTGACCTTCTCTGAGGTGCTGCCTGTCAGTGACGGGGGGGGGGGGACAGAATTCTCTGCACCCAGAACTTCAACGCATGATTGAAGAAATGGTGCAAAGAGGAGAAATTAGGATTCACTGTGGACTGGGGCCCCACCTGAAGGGATAAAGGCCTGTATGGGGGAAATGGCCTGCATCCATCCAGGAGGGAACTATGATCCTCAGTGAATGGTTTAAAGGCTACATTGGCAAGCATTTAAACTAGCTAAGGAGGGAGGTGTCATAAACTGCCCCCCCCCGAACAGCCTTACAAGATCAGTAGTGGGAGTCTGGAGGCAGTGAAAGCTCAGCTGGAACCAATTAACATAAGAATCCAGGGGTAGAAGGAAAAGGAGATAGTAAGAAGAATAGTGAAGAAAATGAGAGAGAACAAATAGGTAAAATGAGAGGGGGGGTGGCAGTACAATCTGGTGAGCCATGTATGTAAATGCTCAAAGTCTGGCCAATGAGATTACAGATCTAGAGGCCACCATGGCAAAAGCAGACCTGTACATAGTTGCAATTACTGAGTCCTGGTGCAATAAAAAAACAGGACTGGGAGATAGCTGTAATGGGTGAGGGTTTGCTACTGACCACTCTCAAAATGGCCTGGTTGGGTCAGGGCACAGGTCCACCCCAGCTATAACTTGGAAGGGAAAACACAAGGTAATCCGATTACACCAACCACCCGGAGGTGAATTTTCATGTGACACCTGGCCAGCAGGTGTCAGGGGAAATTTTGCGGAAGGGGGCCCAAGTTCAATTGCTACCAACTGGGACACAAGGAGAGGCGTGAAGCTGACTTGAATACAAAGAACAATGTAAAAGTTTATTAAACATAACTACACAATAACAGTACATTACATATTACACTCTAAAACTATAAAGGACTAGAACATTACAAAACTATTGCACAGAATTTTTAGATTTAAAACTCTGAAAGATAAAGATACCTACCATTATGCTGAACCATACTCAAAAATCAGCTGTAAACATTCTAGGCCAGCCACCCTTGCATGTCCAACCGGGGAAGGGGAAAAAGCAAGACAGGGAACCAGCTGTCCGGGGCAGGGGAAAACACAGAACAGGACACATGCCAGGACTATTCCGAGGTGGTGTGGGTCATCAGCACAAAAGTCTCCATAGACCACTGGAAATGACACCCCTCCAGGAAAAAGTCTACCAAATCCATCCAGCCACAGCCCCTACATGGATTGCTGGGACACAAGGACAAACAAGGACATGACACCTGGTCAGGGAAATCAGGGTTGGGGCACCTGGGATCACACGCAGGCTGAAGGGTGGCAGCACAATAAACATTTCTATTAAAATCCTGTGTCTGTGTCTTTATTTCTAGCAAACATTACTACTTAGGGCACTTTATAGACAGATAAAACAATTCCGGTTATCAGATTGCATAAAATCGCTGGGGCACTGTCACTTCGCGACCCTCTTCAGCTGGCACACCGATACTGGCAAAGGGACAATGTCATGAAAGGGCCCCAAAAACGTCACAATGAAACTATTATGTACATTTATTTACAAGCAGTTTACTTTCAAGAGTGCATTGCTCTTTGAAACCTGGCCTCTGGTGGACACTTGAATTCAGATGTCAGGCATTAATCCACACTAAGGTGTATGGTTCCTCACTTACAGTTCCTTGCTCTGTGGAGCCTTGCATTTATTCTGCCCCCTTTAAGCCATGTAGCTTGGAGCTGGGCCTTGGCTAGGCTGAGCCAGCTATCAGGAGCTTTTTGTTTGTAAGCTGTCTGCCTATGTAGTATTTTCTTTTTATGCCCCGTTTAACCCCTGTTTTTTGTGTTTTATTTTGCTCTACATTTGGTTTAAGTTTGCTAGTCCATATCCTGCAATCTGCGTGATTGTCCACTTTTTTTACTGAATATTAGGTGTTCGGTCCGTGCTTCTGTGGACCTGTGATGATCCCGAGGGATGGCTCGTTTGGGAGCCTATGGTCAGACTTCAGCTTGCTGGACGCTCAGGATTGCTGCTATTCAGGGGTGTAGTGGATTGTTATAGACACCTCGCAGGGCCTGGTGGCTGGAGCATTATCATACTGATTGGATTGTGTCTGGCCATAGCCGCAGCATTATCAGACTGACTGGATTGTCTCTGGCCATAGCCGCAGTTCACTCTGGTCCTGGGTTTGTTGAAGGAACTGTGGAGCCTTGAGTGGTACTGTGAGTAGTATTAACATTTTGTCTGAGAACTGGATGTCAGCTGGATTGGATTTGGAGAAGCAGCGTGTTTGGATGCTGTGCTGGGGGAGGAGTCTCCTTCATGTGCTTTAGGCTGGTGGCTGGCAGTGCTTCCCGCAACCGAACGGGAGGTGCCCTTTGTGCCTCCCATGAGCCGGAGCACTGGTTGGGCTCTCCTAAATCCCTTGTGGGTCATTCCTTGTGGCCTGTCCCTTGGGGGTTATAGCTGTGGGTCACAGATGACAGGGTAGCGGAGCCCGCATGCTTGGTGTATTTGGAGTAGGAGGGGGCTCCTCTCTTAGGAGCTAGCTTTCATGCCTCGGTCCGCTGCTATATCATTGATGCTTTGGATTGCACCTGAAGGCTTCTGGAACTGCTGTTTGCCTGAGGTCTGGTTTTCCTTGGCCACTGAGGCTTGTTTTGTGGCAACTGACTTAATCAATCTGGATTTTTTTCCTGATATTGAACTCGGTTTGATTTTATATTTTCAACTTGCACTCTTCTGGTGGAGGGATTATGTCTAAAGGCCATGGACTGTCTAGCAGTGGTCTCCTTCCCCTACAAACTGGACTGCATGTGACTGAAAGTTTCTATGATTTAGTTGTTATTTATTAAATTTTATTTTTCTTTTGGCAATAGATTTCCCCCACTGTGTGAGAGTTAGTGGGGGTGATCCAGAGTTTGACCTTAACATTGTTTTACTAGCCCTGAACCTAGTGCAAATTGGCCAGGGCTAGTGCAACTAACCCTCTACTTGTCCGTCTTGACTAGTGCAGATTTTTCATGGCTGTTAATGAAGTTGAAAAAGTCCCTACTTTAGTAGGCAGTAATCCCTTTGCTAATCTCCCTCAGTGTTCCAGGTGGCCTGGTGTGATTAGCAGCTCATTAAGAGCTGCAATTATCTGGCAGTTCAAGAGGGAGATCCAACAAAAGACTCAGTGTGAGTCGTTATCACTCAATTATTAGGACAGTCAACTAGTGTGAATGCTGTGATCAAGGGTAGAGTGGTTAAGTCACTAGCTTCCAGTCTGCTGAACTTGTCTTTGATTTGTCCCACAATATTAAGACCAATGTGCCTCATTTTCCAACCTTTTGAGTGCCTGTGTCCAACACTGCAGTGACAGAATGCTATCATGTATACACTGTCTGCACAGCCAGGCGATCTGTCCACTCTATACCTTCTCTGGACACCACTGCAAACTAGGCTCTGAAGTAGCCATCCATAGACCCATAGCTGCCATTACTGACTGGTATACGGGTTCACAGCTCCTCTTAATGGATCATGCCAGTCAATGCCATCCATGCAGTACCACCTTTATACCACCCATCATGTCATTTCATCCTAAAAACAATGCTTTGGAGCATGTATGATGCAAAGCAAAACCTTAGTAAAATAAATAATTTGAAAGGTTAAAAAAAGGTATTCCTGGTGTGCATATATCATCCTATATAGAAAGAGAGGTAGTACAGCACCATGTCTGTATACTGCTCCCCTTTGACCGATGAAAGGACACTGTTATGAAAAATATGTTTTTGTTAGGGCAGAGCATGTTAAATCAATATTGTTGTGCCTGGTATATATAAACAGATATGTCAAAGTTTCATACTTCCCAAGGCCCCTGTGTTTGTTTAACTCTCTCCAAAGAAATCCTAGAACTTTCCCTGGCTCACTTCACAGTGTAAGAAAACTTCCAGAAGTTCAGTTCTGGTTAATCACAGGGTGGGGGATGAGAATGTCTTTCTTTGCCTGATTCTGTACATTACCCTGCAAGTCAGGGTGGGACTGTGGTGACATGCGTGATGATGTTGGCTATTGTGTGTGCAGAGCTAGAACTGCCTGATTGAACATTTGCTATTATGGTATTCTCTGGTTTGGGGGGCAGGGAGTGAAGAAAGAGGAAGCAAGGGGCATATGGTAAAAAAAACAATGGAGGTACACACTGCATGTGATTGGACTGCAGTCTTTTTTTTTTTTCTGGGGCAGGAAGCAATGTGGGAGCAGGATAAATATGCAAAAATCAGAGTATTTCTTGGCTTGCGTTTTTCTTGCATCACTGATCAAAATTGACCATTATTATTGTTGGCTAGTGCAACCATCTGCGGGCTAGTGCAATTTTTAATCAACTTGTCCGTCTGGCTAGTGCAAAAAAAAGTTGAGGATGACCCCTGGGGTGATCCATTCTGGACATTTAAAACTGGAGTGGTGAGAGGACTCCGGTCTTCTAGACTCTGTATTTTTTCTTATTATATTCTTTGTCTTGGCTTGGTGTCTAGTTGATATTAAATATTGCTATTGTATTGGAATTTTGGGGAAGGTGGGTATGCTATAGGAGGATTTTTGTGAGGTCGGTATTATAGTTTTGATTTTATTTTTAGTATTTTTTAGGGGGCGGGAGAAGTACAGATGTACTGTTATTGAAGATGTGTTGGTTTATTGCTCTCCCGGTCAGGCACTACTCCTCTGAATTCTGGGACCTCAGGCCCTTTTATTCTCCTCCCCTACCCACAGCAGCCTATAACCACTGCAGGGCATTAGGTATTGCCAGCAGGAAACAGAGGTGGGTTGGGGGCCCTGGACTTTGGGGGGGGAGCGGGGTGGCTGTATCAGGGTTGTACGATTCAGGAGATGACCTAGATCGAAATGGTCTCTAGAATGTGGTTCCCCATATCTAGTTACCATACTCAAGGGATCCAGTATTTCTGGGCAGATAGCTCAGTCAGCCTCGGAACCATGTCCAACTCAAGTGGTGTTATGCAATGTCAGGTCTATTAGGAACAAGACAGCAATTATTGCTGATCTTTTTGGGACAGCAGACCTGGCATGCATTACCGAGACCTGGCTTGATGATAACGTGGACCCCATCTTTGAGGCGGTGGTCCCGGTTGGGTTCGCAGTGATTCACTACTCCAGATCGGACCGCAGGGGCATGGGGTGTCTATCTGTTTTAGATTGGAATTGGGCCTTGCTGGTGTGTTAGTTGAGGAAGCCAGATCATTTGAGTTTACCGTAGTAGCAAGTGTGGGTTGCAGGATCATTCTCATCTATCATCCACCCGAAGGTGAGAAATTGTTCCTGCAAGAAGTAGCAGACTTCATTGTCGATATGGCATTTGAGTCAGCCAGACTGATGGTCCTGGGCGACTTCAATGCCTGGGCTGATCATGAACTTTTGCAGTATGGTCAAGACTACCTCCAACTTATGAATTCTTTGGGGTTCACACAGGTAGTTACCTCTGCTACTCATAATCAAGGTCACTCACTTGATCTGGTCTTCCTCCTGGGGATTGAGTCCTCTGACTTGGTGGCAGAACCAGTCATAAGGTCCGATCATCACACAGTAAGATTCAATCTCTAGCCCCCCCCCTTATAAGCCTGCCCCTGTGGAGATGATCAGTTATCGCACATTGAGAGGTGTAACCTCAGAAGGTCTTTTGGCGGTATTAGACCTATCAGGAGCTTCGAGGGTAGGTGAGAATCCAGAGAGTCTTGTTCAGGCCTATAATAAGGATATTACTGAGGATCTGGACTCTATCGCCCCAGTCCATGTTTGCCCTTTCTCTCTCTCTCTCTCTCTCTGTCTCTGCCCTCAGTCCCCCTGGTTTGATGGAAACTTGAGGAAGTTGAGATGAGTAGGACGAAAGCTAGAGTGTCGCTGGTGGAAATCGACCCTTGAAGTCGACAACCTTACATTGATAGATTATTATCAAAGCTATCAATCAGAAATACCATGTAAGAAGGTAGAGTTCCTGTCCAGTGAGATTGCTGCTGCTCAGAATCAACTGGTCCAGCTCATTCGAACCATGGACAGGTTATGCAACCCAACCTGTCTACAGGTTCGAGAAGCATTTTCTCAAGTTAAGTGTGATGAGTTTGCTCTATTCTTTGCAGATAAGGTGGCTGACATCAGGGCCAAAATCCATCCAGTGCCATCTATGGGGGTTGGCAGTGGTCAGTGTATGGTCACCTCCTCCCAGTCTTCTTGGATATCTTTTGACTGGCTGGAGATAGTGGACATCATGAGGATTGTCCAGAATTTGAGGCCAACTTGCTATAGTTCAGATCTGGGCCCTACACGCCTATTATTTGGGTGTATGGAGTCCATCAGCCTGGTCCTTGCAAAGACTGTCTGGTGCTTTATAGATTCATGTGAGTTCTACAGCTCCGTGAAGGGGGCAGTGATGATACTACTTCTTAAGAAAGCTGCTTTGGAGCCAAACAGCTGTGCAAACTACAGATCCATCTCTAACCCGCCCTTTGTTGGGAAGGTGATTGAAAAAGTGGTTGTGCTGCAACTGGAGAACCATCTTGCTATCCACAATGTCTATGATCCTTTCCAGTCTGGTTTCCAGAAGAGACATAGTACCAATACCACTCTGGTTCGGGTGCTCAATGGTCTCCAGATGGTGAGGGATCAGAAGCGCCGTTCCACCTTGGTGAAACATAGAAACATAGACTTTGACGGCAGATAAGGACCGCTAGGCCCATCTAGTCTGCCCATTTCCCTAACTACAGGCTAGGCCGCAGATCCTAGTTAACCAACAGCCTATATCTTCCTGCCCCCCACAAGAATTGCCTTATGTCTGTCCCATGCATTCTTGAATTCTACCACAGTTTTAGACCCCACAACTTCCTCAGGAAGGCTGTTCCATGCATCACTACCCTCTCTGTGAAATAATACTTCCTCACATTGCCCCTGAACCGCCCTCCTTCTATCTTTAAATTGTGTCCCCTTGCTCTTGCAAGTCTCTTTTTCTGAAAGATGCTACCTCTTGGACTTTGTTGATTCCTTGAGGTACTTGAAAGTTTCTATCATGTCCCCTCTCCTTCTGTCCTCAAGCTTTATACATATTAAGCTCCTTAGTCTCTCCTCATACGGCTTCTCTTGCAGACCCTGCACCATTTTAGTTGCCTCCTCCTCTGACTGCCTCTGTCCTGTCTATGTCCTTGAGGAGATGGGGTCTCCAGAACTGAACACAGTATTCCAGATGGGGTCTCACCAACCGCCTGTACAGAGGGATAACAACTTCCTGTTTTCTGCTGCTGATGCCTCCCTATACATCCCAGTATACCCCGGCCCTCCCTACTGCCTTCTCACATTGCTTGCTAACCTTAAGGTCATCTGATATGATTACCCCAGGTCCCTTTCCTGTTTTGTTGTTGTTACTACCTCCCCACAAATTGTGTATTCTTCCCCTGGGCTCTTGTTTCCCAGGTGCATTATTTTGCACTTTTGCATTGAATCCTAGCTGCCATACGCCTGACCATTCCTCCAACTCTTGCCAAGTCCCTTTTCATCCTTTCCACACCTCCTGTGTATCAACCCTGTTGCAGATCTTTGTGTCAATTGCAAAAGGCATACTTTTCCTTCCAGTCCCTCTGCAATGTCACTGATGAAGACATTAAAAGGACTGGACCTATACTGAACTCCTGGTACCCCACTAGTAACCGCCTTTCTTCAGAGTGGACTCCATTTACAATTACCTTCTGTGTCCTGTTGTCCAGCCAATGTTTTACCCAGGCTACCACCTTGGGACCCACTCCCAGGCTGGTTAATTTGACTAATAATCTTTGTGTGGGACTGTGTCAAATGCCTGCTAAAGTCTAGGTAGGCCATGTCCACAGCCCTCCCTGGTCTACTACTTTGGTCACCCAGTCAGAGAAATCTATTAGATTCGTCTGACATGACCTTCCCACTGTGAACCCATGCTGCCTTGGATCCTGTGCTCCACTGACCTCTAGGTACTCAACTATTCTTTCCTTCAGAAGTGACTCCATCATTTTCCCTACCACAGAGGTCAGACTGACAGGTCTGTAGTTTCCTGCCTCTGTCTTGGTCCCACTTTTATGAAGGGGAATCACATCCACCTTCCTCCAGTCCTCTGGTACCACACCATCCTCCCATGATTTATTAAAAAGAGTAGCCAGTGGTTTCACTAGTTCCTTCCCTAATTCTTTTAGAATTCTGGGGTGAATTCCATCAGGACCCATTGCTTTGTCCACCTTCAGTTTTAGTGGTGCTTCTTGATCTCTCCTCAGCATTTGACACTGTGGACCATGGGGTCCTGCTTGAGCACCTGAGGGTTATCTGTGGCCTGGCTGGTCCAGTTCTCAGATGATTTCAATCCTTCCTAGCTGGCAGATCCCAGTGCGTGGTATCCAGGGCTTTTTCCTCTGATCCAGTCTTTCTGCCATGCGGGGTCCCTCAGGGCTCAGTGCTGCCTCCTATGCTGTTTGCAGTGTATATGCTGCCCCTTGGAGACATTGTAAGATGATAAGGGCTGAGGTTTCACTGCTATGCTGATGATACACAGCTCTATCTGTCTTTTGCACCCGACCAGAATAGTGCTGTCTTAATGTTTAACAGCTGTCTGGAGGAGATCCATGACAGGATGAAGTCCAGCTGGTTTAAATTGAATTCTGGGAAGACTGAGGTGTAAGGGGTGGATCCGGGTTGCCAGATAGAGAGGCCAGTGGTGGGTTTACCCTCTGGGCTTTGGCATGAGGGTGTACAACTGCCTACCTCTGAATGGGTGCGCAATCTGGGGGTGGTTCTTTATGATGGGCTCACGCTGCCTGCACAGGTGTCGGCAATCATCAAGTCTTCTTTTTACCATTTTAGGAACACTGCCAGGATTAAGCACCTTGTTCCATCTGTTGATTTGCCTACATTGATCCATGCCTTTGTGACCTCTCGCCTTGACTACTGCAACTCCCGCTGCTTGCAGCTGGTGCAGAATGCTGTGGCATGACTGTTGACTGGGACCTTAAGTTCCAGTCATATTACTCCCGTGCTGCATGAGCTGCACTAACTGCCTTTACAGTGGTGGATCACCTTCAAGGTCAGTCTTCTGACCTATAAAGCTCTGCACGGTCTGGGACCAAGCTACCTGCAAGAGCTCCTGACTCCCTACAGCCCTGGCCATCCCCTCTGCTCAACTGAGGAGGGGTTGTTAGAGGTTCCCAGGGTGTGGTTGAAAACACCTGGGACCTGGGCTTTATGTACATGGCCCCATCCCTGTGAAACTATCTACCTCATCAGATTACAGAGTGTAGGACAGTGGAGAGCTGTAAAATCAGCCTAAACAAACATCTGTTTAAGCAGGCATTTAGCATGTGATACTTTATCTACTCTGGGATATTTTAAGTGAAGTTTTTAATTATTCATAAAGTTTTATTGATTTGTTTGTTTTATGATGTTCATGTACGTACAGCGCTTTGATTTTTAGAATTGCGCTATATAAATAAAAGTATTATTCTTAAGCCACTTTTGTAAGTAGTAAGAAATATTCATTTAGTCATTATACAGTTCCTGCCCCTTTAGATTAGAGGGGCCTGCCATTGCCCCTCTAAGACCACTGTACAGGCAGTCAATCACATTCATATAATCCCAGCCACTTCTCTACTGTCTATGGGTCTCTCATTCTTGTAGCTCTGCCCCGTGGGCAGTCTTTCTTTAGGGCACTGTACACCCCACAGTCATTTAGCTCAAGGGAGCCTTCTTTTACTCCACCCCACGAGCAGTCCTTTGCTTGGGGCCTAGCCCGGCCCCACATTTCCCTGGCTCTTCGGAGCCTTTTCTGACCTGCCCCATGGGCAGTCCTATAGTTAGGGCCTTGCCCTTGCCCCACAGTCACTTCTGGTGCATGGAGCGCCGAAGATGTTAGTAAAAAAAAACAGTTCCTTCTCCCTTACAGCAGCCAGCACCCGAACTTGGTGCTGCTGCCACTCACCCTGCTGCCCTCCATCTGCTCCTGGGCCAGGACATCTGCTGCTGTTGCTGGGGAGGCCTGGACCTGCCTCCTCCATGGACCCTTAGCTGCTGGAGAGAGGGACGGCCTTCTGCTGCTGCCGCTGCCCCTCCTGGAACACTTCCCACTTTTGAGCTAATGGAGGGGACAGCCTGGACCTGCTGCTCCTCCTGACAAACTGCTGCTGGGTGCTAGATGATGGAGGGGATGGCCTGGACTACTTCCCCTCCCAACTGGACTGCTGGGCCATGCTGGAGCTGGAGGGGTCGGCCTCCTGCTGTTGCTGCCACCCCTCCTGAAACACCTGCCACCGAACTGCTGCTGGAGGGGATGGCCTGGACCTGCCACCCCCTCCGACAAATGCCTGCACCCGGGCTTGCTGCTGGAGGGGTAGGCTTTTTGCTGTTGCTCCCATTCTTCCCAACGGGACCACTCTGTGGCAGGAAAGGAGTGGAAGGGACAGACTGGACCTGCTGCCCCTCCCGATGAAGCTTTACCACTGCTACACACCAGGGACCTGATGGACTACAGCCACCACTGGAGAAGAGGGAGCAATCACTGACGGACTAGCCAGGACATCAGGAGGGACCCCAGGACATCAGGTGAGTCCCTCCCCTTTTGCCAAGCTCCGACCGGCCTAGCGATCTCTCACACTTGCTGCTGCTTTTTTTCTTGCTCCACCTGGACTGGAATGAATGGTCACTGCCATTCAAATGGGCTGAGATTTCTGTTTCGGAATCCTTTCAAGCCCATCCCTGCCTCGTGCCTCTGGTGGGGGTCCAAGAGCTGCAGGCAGGAAAAATTAGCAGAAATCTTTTTTTAAAGGATACCAGCTTGGGGCTCTCCACATTGGGGGTACATACCTAACCTAGGGTTACCTAGCCAGGGGCACAAAATGGGGCACCTCCCTGCCTACCCAGCCCCAAAGCACCTGGATTTCCATTTTTGGAGGGCACCAGGACTTTAGGGCACTACATAGTCATACCAGGTTATGCTCTTTTCAGAAAGGACAAGGTAGGTAAAAAGGGGGAGGAGTGACTCTTTGTACGAGGGAAAACATAAAAGCTACAAAAATACAAGGGGAGAAGGGAGAAGCAGAGGTACTGTACTGTGGGTCAAAGTCAGTAAAACCAGCACTCAAAGCCTATTGCAAAGATGAAATCCAGGCCCAGTGCAAAGATATTAAATAATATAGTATTTTATTAGGTGCCAATGCACAAAAGAACCATCAGGCACACAGAAAAACAAAAGCTTTAATAGCCCCTTGATGAAGACACAGTATTGAGTCAAAGCACTGGGGCTAGTAAGCTTTTGTTTTACTGACTTTGTCTATCTGTGGGCTGGCTGCCCTAACTTTACAGCACCACCCAGTTTTCTTCACCAATTGCAACACGTCCCTGCTGTTGTTTCTGTACTGTGGGTCACCCTGGAGACATGGAAGAGGTAGCTGTTTACACAGGAGTGCTCTATAGACCTCCAGCACATGTGGAGAGGTGGATAAGGATATGTTTTAAACAATTCAAAGGATGAAAATCAAGGGGGAGGTATTGCTGGTGGGGGACTTCAATCTATGAGACATGGACTGGAGCCTACCAGCTGTAGCAACAGTTAGAAGTGGGGACATTCTGGATGCCCTGCGGGGGCGTTCTTCAGACAACTAGTTAAGGAACCAACTGGTGAAGGGACAGTACTGGACCTGATACTGAGAAATGGGGAAAGTGTTGCTGATGTCATGGTGGGTAGTCACCTGGGGTCCAGTGGTCATCATACTGAATGGCTCAGTATAAGAACTGGGCCAGAATCAAACCACACTAAAATGAGGGTCCTGGACTTTAGGAGGGCTGATTTTAAGGAAATGGGAGAATGACTCAGGGACACCCTAGCAGGGATAGGCAAACTGGGTGGAGTCGAGGAACAGTGGGAAAAAATAAAGGAGAGGATTGAAAAGGCAATAAACCTGTCTGTCAGGTGGTTACCAAAGGGCAAGAGAAAAAAAGAGACTGTTATGTATGGTTGTCTAATGAAGTAGTGGAGAAAGTAATGGCAAAGAAGCTAGCATTTAAAAGGTACAAGATGGCACAGAAGGAGGAGGATATGGAGAGATATCAGAAGAAACAAAGGGAGGAAGGAAAAGCAGATAGGAGTGCAAAGGAGCAAACAGAGGTCAACAAAAAACAGGGAAAAAAACATTATTTAGGTATAGAAGTGAAAAGAGGAAGACCAATGGAGGGATAGTAAGGCTAAAAGGGGAAGGAGGGGTTTGTGTGGAAGAGGACCAAAACCAAGCAGACATATTGAACAAATACTTTTGTTCTGCATTTACAGTACAGAGGAAGGGGTAGGTGATGGGCACAGATAAGGGACAAGGGCATTAAAGGAAGGGAGGTGGACATTAAATCTTTTACAGAGGAAAGAGTCTTCAAGGAAGTAGCACAACTAAAAGTGGACAAGACAATGAGCTTGACGAGGTATACTGTAGAATATTGAGGGAGCTCAAGGAGATGCTGGCTGCACCTCTGACAGCCCTGTTCAGCCTATCACTAGATACGTGGGATGTTCTGGAGGATTGGAGGAGGGCAGATGTGATACCACTTTACAAAAGTGATAACAGGGAGGAGGCAGATAATTACAGACCTGTCAGGCTGACCTGCCTGAGTTCTGTGGTGGGTAAAGTAACGGAATCACTATAGAAGGATAGGATTGGGTGACCTGTGTGTTACAGGATCCAAGGCAGCATGGTTTCACAATGGGGAGATCTTGCCAGACAAACCTGATTGAGTTCTTTGACTGGGTAACCAGGGAACTGGATCAGTGTGGATCAGTGGATGTGGCCTACCTGGATTTCAGTAAGGCCTTCAACACCATTCCACATAGAAGAATGGTGAGGAAGCTGGGTAGCCTAGGGGTGGGTCCAAAAGTAGTAAAATGGGTAAGAAGTTGACTAAGCACAGGACTCAGAGTGTGGTGGTAAATGTTGTTCATTCTGAAGAAGGCATGGTGACCAGCGGGGTGCCACACGGGTTAGTATTAGGCCCGGTTTTCTTCACTGTCTTTATTAGCAACATTGCAGGAGGGCTGGAATGAAAAATATGCCTTTTTGCAGATGACGCAAAAATCTGCAATAGAGTGGAAACACCAGAGGAGTGGAAAAAATGAGGGACGATCTGAAAAAGCTGGAAGACTGGTCAAGGGTTTGGCAACTGGGTTTCAATGCAAAAAAGTGTGAAATCATGCACTTGGGGCACAGAAACCCAGGGGTAACTTATTAATTGGGTGGGGATGTATTGGCAACCACAAAACAGGAAGGGTCCTGGGGGTAATCATTTCTGATAACCCAAAGGTAGCGAAGCAGTCTGATAAAGGTAGTGCAGAAAGCTAGCAGGATGCTTTAGTGCATAGGGAGCAGTATCACCAGCAGAAAGAGGCAGGTGGTGTTACCCCTGTATAGATCGATGGTGAAGCCTAACCTCAAGTACTGTGTCCAGTTCTTGGAGACCCCACCTCTGGAAGGATATAGATAGGGTGGAGGTGGTACAGAAGAGGGCAACCAGAATGGTGCTGGGCCTGCATCAAAAGCCCTACGAGGAAAGAGTCAAGAAATTAAATATGTACTTTCTAGAGGAAAGAAGGGGAAACGGGGTACATGATTGAAACATTCGGATGCCTCACATGTATTAATAAGGTACATGAGGGTAGCAGTTTACATAGAAAATGATGCTCAAGGACAAGAGGTCATGCTATGAAGCTGGGGGGCAGGAACTCAGAGGAGATATGAGGAAATACTTCTTCACGGAGATGATTTTGGACATCTGGTACAGTCTACCAGAAGAGGTGGTGGATGCTAAAATGGTAACAGGATTAAAACATGCACAGGATAGACATAAGAGGACCTTAGAAATAAAGCAAGGGGGGGTCCAGAGATTGAGTAGGATTTGCGGTGACACTGTAGGTAAGGGAAAATAGAGCAGACTAGATGGGCCAAGAGGTCCTTATCTGCTGACATCTTCTATGTTTCTATGAGGCAGCTGTAGTTTGATTTCGGCAACTGCATCCTTTAATTAGACAACGTTTCCACCCATCACTAGTAGAGCAGCATCATAATCAGCCTTGCTGACCATAGTCTTGTCACTGTTGAGTCTCTTGCAGCCTGAGCTGAATTAACTTCTGAAAGCCGTTATTGTAAGAAGATGTTTGCTTCATGCTATGTGCACAAGCAAACATAAAAAGTGGTACAGCAAACACAACAAAAAATAAAAACGTTTATTAAAAATTAATAGGAAGAGAAGGTGTTTGAAATACAGGCACTGTGACTGTTAAGTTCTGTGCTTCACTGCTGCTGCCACCCCTCTAAGTGCAGGCTCCAAACATGATGTCTATTGTTGCTCATCTGCTGAAAAATAGTAGCAGTACTTTAAGTGTTTAGACTTAACTGCAGTACTACGTGGCATGCTAACAATACACTGCATCACTATGAGGCAACAGTTACAAAACTACCATCAATTGGCCAGGTCCTGCCAATGTTGTCCTGATAGGATTCCCCATCTGGGCTGCTCTCCAGCACCGCTGGCAGTGGCGTCACATCCAAAAAGATTTGGTGGTGATTGAGGATACAGGTTATATAAAAATACCCACACTCAATGGCCTGTCTCATCATCATTTTCAAACTATGCTTTTCACTCTGTAATGACACAAAAATTGAGGGAACATTAAAACTTACACGGGTTGTGCCCACAGAAATGGCTAGAAATTATTAAAGCATGCACTGTAGTGAAAATGTTTTACTCACAGTGTAGGGAACTGCCACCCATCGTGTGATACGTGAAAGCTTCTACATCATGGATGTAGTTTTGTGTGACAAAACTATTGGGATGTACTGGTCATCTGGCTGATTGTCCAGCTGCTACCATCTTTTGAAACTTCTAACTTTCCCAGTTCTACAGTAGCCAAGAACTGAAAAGTTATGAACACAGCAGAGGAACGCTGAATGTCAAATGTCATGCAGGTTCAACATTTATTGAGATTCTCCTTTCAGGGGTGTCATCTCTGGAAAAAATGGGGTGAAGTGAACCACAGGCACAGAACTGTAAGTTTTCATGTTTCCTCAATTTTTGCTGCAAACAGACAGTACCATCCAGAAATCCCTTTGAAGTCCTCAATACCAAACAAATCATGGATCAGTACGGGCTCAACAGGCCATGCTCATGCAGCTGTGTGGGCTGCTCCATGAGCAGCTCCAGGCAGACACTCACCGGAGCCACGTAGTGTCCCTAGATCTGAAGGTAACAGCAGCACTGTGCTTCCAGACCATCAGAGACTTTCACATACCAGTGGATGACACCGCTGGTATTACACAGTCTGTCAATATGAACCTGTTGAGCTGCTTCCTAGATGCCCTGCTGGCACATTCTGGGGAGCTCATTGTATGCTGCACCACACCAGAAGAGCAAGCAACATCCATGCAGCAATTCTATAGGGTTGTGCACCTACAGACTGTATTGGTTACCACTGATTGCATCCATGTTGCCATCTATGTATTCTGAAGGGAATGGGTGGATGCCCATGTGAAGAGAAAGGGCTTCAGCTCCATCAACTGTCAGGTGGTGTGTGATGCAACAGGGTAGGCCACTGATGTCCTGGCATGTACTCTGGCAGTACCCACAACACCTTCATCTGGCACAATTCCATTCTGTGCCAGAAGTTCAAAGGAAGGGATATACTTAGCGGGCACCTAGCTCATTAGCATAGGCCCAAGGCCCCCCCCCGACCATAGATGCCATTTACGTCACTAACCAATGCCCTTTTCATACAAAGTGTACAGTGCACACCCCTTCATTCCTGGCTTCTAACACCTGTTCTACAACCTGTAACCACTACAGAGGACAGGTGCAACATGGCACTCATCACTACATGCAGTGTTGATGAGTGGGTCTTTGGCATATTCAAGATATGGTCCAGATGCATTGACCATTCTGGTGGTGCCTACAATACAGTTCTCAGAAGGTCTGTGCCATATTCCATGCCTGCTGCATACTACACATGGTGTCAAACCATGGAATATGCCTTCTGATTCCAGAGGGAAACACTGCAGCAGATTTGGAACCAGAAGACCAGGGGATGCAGGAGGACGTTGATAGGTGTGACCCCAGGATGACCAAGAGGTCCAGGAAATACAGGGACTGCCTCATTCTAGATATCTGTAAGGCTCAGATGGTGCACACAGATCACCCAGGAAACATTAATGGTATAACAGAATGTATTAGAAATGTAACAGACAGATCCTGTCAAAACAATACATATGTAAAAACAAAATAGTCATCCAAGCAGGGGGAAGGGGGGGTTGAAACAAAAGCCCTGGAAATAGTTCCTTTATACCTGAGGTTCTGACATCATTTCCTCGAGTGCAAGGTGCATTTCACTGTCATATCCTCTCTAGCACACTGCACTGATAATATAAGCATACACGTTGTATAATATATATATATTTCTATATAATCAAATCACACGCGCGCACGCACACACACAAATACAATAAAAATAAAAAGACTAGATAAACATGTGGGGAGTAGTGCAATGTAATGGCTGTGGGGCAGCAGTCTTCCGGGAGTCTTTCTCGAGGCTGAGATGCTGCCCTATTTGCAGACAACTATCTGCCCTGAGGGAGGAAGTTGCCCGTCTTCAGGCCGCACTGGACAGTAGTAAGGAAACCTTCACCCAGGCCACACTGGACAGTAGAAAGGAAACTTCCCCCATCCAGGGAGCACTAGTGCCACCACCACTACCTCAGAGGTTGCGAAGAAAGCACAGCAGTTGGACCACAGTGGGCTCAGGGAGGGTGAGGAGGGTGGAACAGAGGCACACCCAGTCAATTGTTCCACTCCACAATCCATACCCATTCTGGGGAGCATAGCTCCCTAGGGTGTACCCCAGAGAAGACTGATGATAACTGTCACAAGGGAGGCCCACAGAAAGGAGGCAGAGGACACCAAAGGGAAAGGAAGCAGCTCCTGGTGGGGACTCCAATTATTAGGGGTATAGAACTGGGGAGATGAGAAAATGAAGTAAGGTGCCTGCCTGGTGCCATGGCTTGAGGGACAGGAAGCATCCTCAGGATCACGAGAACAGCTGCAAGGATTCGAGCTGGACGAATTGTCCACCTAGGGACAAATGACTTGGCTCATCATGAGATTAGAGCAGTGCAGGAGGACATTGCAGAGTTGGAGAGGGACTCTAAGACGAGTAGCACACAGTATCCTTCTCAGAGGTGCTACCTGTCAAAAGCATGGGGAGGCAAGGGTAATTGGCACCATGCAGTTTAATGAATGGTTGAAAATAGTGCTGGAGCACAGGATTTGGCTTCATTGGGGACTGGGGTTCCACCTGAGGGACACTAGCCTATACTGGCAGGATGGTCTGCATCTGTCCAGGAAGGAACAAGTCTTTTGAGCAATCAGTTTAAATGCTTCATTGGCAAGCTTTTAAACTAGTCAAAGGGGAGGCACTGACAAGCAGCAGAAAATCCCAGCCCTCCCTACAAAACAGGGTACTAAATGAGAAAAGACAGAGGTAGAACGGTCAGTGGGGATGCTGCACTGGAAGGTAAAGCCATCAAAAATGGAGAGCAATGAGTACTAATGCCGTAGTCTGGGTAACAAGCTTCCTGAATTAGTGGTCTTGATGGAGGAAGAACATCTGATATTGTGGCAGTCACAGAAACATTGTACACAAAACCATGACTGGGACATAAACATACCAGGATACATTGTCTACGGGAGGGACAGGGAGGGTAAAAGAGGAGGAGGAGTAGTTCTTTACATAAGGGAAGGAATAAAAGCAACAGAACAAAAGGTACACAGGAGGAGAAGAAGCACTGTGGGTAAATTTGGAGACAGGCAATGGCACCAAAATACGCTAGGGTTAGATACAGACCTTCTCAGGGGAGGAAATGGACAGGGAAATGATAGAAAGTATACTTAGAATGGCAGAAAAGGGGAGATATTGCTGATGGGTGATCTGAATATGCCAGATGTTAACTGGAGTGCAGTTGCAGCTGCCATCAAGAGTGCAGTTATTCTAGATGTCCTACAGGGGGCATGCCTTAGACAACTAGTACTGGAGCCCACTCGAGAGGGAGCAATATTAGACTTGATTCTCTCAAATGGAGATGGTGAGAGGATTACAGATGTAGAAGTGTGTAGCCATCTGGGAACTAGCGACCATCGAACAGTATGGTTCACAATAAACACAGCAATAGAGTCTGCTTATACAAAGACAAAAGTACTGGACTTTAGGAGGGCTGACTTTGCTAAAATGGGTGAGTGCCTAAGGAACGCACTCAGCAAATGGGCAGGAAGGAGGGGTGGAAGAACAATGGGGAATAATAAAACTGCCATCACAGAGGTAACGAGCCTTTGTGTGAAGCAAATAAACAAAAACAAGACATGTAAGAAACCACTCACGGTTCTCAAAGGAAGGGCAGTGAAGGTTCAAGAGAAAAAGAAAGCATTCAGGGAAGTACAAGGAATCACAGAAGGAGCAGGACAGAGAACTGTATCAGTTAAAGCAAAGGAGGCTGGGAAGGCAGTCAGAACAGCAAAGGCCCAAACCGAGGAAAAGATAGCCAACTCAGTTAAGAAGGGGATAAAACCTTTATAGGGTACATCAGGGAGCGAAGGAAGACCAAGGAGGGATAGTGAGGCTTAATAAAGGGGAGGGAGGGTGGGCAGAGGGAGATCTGAAAAGGCAGAGATACTAAACAAATATTTTGCTCAGTATTTACAAAGGAAGAGGGTGAGGTACATAAAACAAACAGTAGTAACACTCTGGATACAGAAGTTGATACCGCCCATTTACAGAAGAAAGGGTTCTGAAAGAACTCTTAAAACTGAAGGTGGACAAAGCAATGGGGCCTGATGGGATCATCCCAGAATTTAAAAGAACTAAGGGTAGAACTAGTGACACCACTGACTACCCTTTTTAACAAATCATGGGAGGATGGGGTGGTACCCGAGGACTAGAGGAGGGCAGATGTGATTCCCCTTCACAAAAGTGGCAGCAAGGCAGAAGCAGGAAACTATAGACCTGTTAGTTTAACCTCAGTGATAGGGAAAATGATGGAATCACTTCTAAAGGAAAGAAATGTCACGTATCTAGAGGCCAGAGGGGCACAGGACCCTAGGCAGCATGGATTCACAGCGGGAAGGTCATGCCAGACAAATCTGATAGATTTTTTTGACTGGGTGACCAAAGTAGTAGATCAGGGAGGGGCTGTGGACATGGCCTACCTAGACTTTAGCAAGGCATTTGACACAGTCCCACACAAAAGATTAATATACAAGTTAGCCAGCCTGGGAGTGGGTCCCAAGATGACAGCCTGGGTAAAGAATTGGCTGGAGAATAGGACACAGAGAGTAATAGTAAATGGAGTCCACTCAGAAGAAAGGAGGATTACTAGTGGGGTACCGCAGGGTTCAGTATTAGGACCGGTCCTCTTCAATGTCTTTATAAGTGACATTGCAGAAGGACTGGAAGGAAAAGTATGTCTCTTTGCAGATGACACAAAGATCTGCAACAGAGTTGATGCACAGGGTGGGGTGGAAAGGATGAGAAGGACTTGGCAAGTTAGAGGAATGGTCAAATGTATGGCAGCTTAGATTCAATGCTAAGAAGTGCAAGGTAATGCTCCTGGGAAACAAAACCCAGGGAAGAGTACACAATGGGGGTGAGATACTAACAACAACAAAAATGGAAAGGACCTGGGGTAGTCATATCAGATGACCTAAAGACGGGCAAGCAATGTGAGAGGGCAGCAAGGAGGGTTGGGGGATACTGGGATGCATAGGGAGAGGCATCACCAGTAGAAAACAGGAAGTTATTATCCTCTGTACAGACAGCTGGTGAGACCCCACCTGGAGTACTGTGTGCAGTTCTGGAGACACAGTCTCCGAAAGACATAGACAAGATGGAAGCTGTCCAGAGGAGGGCACTAAAATGGTGCAGGGTCTGCACCAGAAGACATATGAAGAGAGACTTAAGGAGCTTAATATGTATAGCCTCGAGGAAAGAAGGGAGAGGGGGGACATGATAGAAACTCTCAAGTACCTCAAGGGAATCAACAAAGTCCAAGAGGGTAGCATCTTTCAAAAAATAGGTGTGCAAGAACAAGAGGGCACAATTTGAAGATGGGGGGCTCAGAGGTAATTTAAGGAAGTATTTTTTCACAGAGAGGGTTATGGATGCATGGAACGGCCTTCCGGAGGAGGTTGTGGAGTCAAAATCAGTGGTGGAATTCAAGCAGGCATGGGATAGTCATAAGGCAGTTCTGGGGGGTGGGGGTAGGAAGAAGTAGGCTGCTGGTTAACTAGGATCTGCAGCTTATCCAGTAGGTAGGGAAATGGGCAGACTGGGTGGGCCAAGCGGTCCTTATCTGCCGTCAAATTCTGTGTTTCTATGTTTAATAGCAATCCAGACAGGGAGAGGGGGATTCAAATAAAATACTAACCATAAAGTGGGGGGAAGGGGGGTCCAAACTAAATTCTATCCATCCAGGTGGGGGTTGGAGAGGGATACAAACAAAATAAAAGCCATCCAGGTGAACAGAAGGGGGATTCATACTAAAGACAGGGAAGAGAGGGATGCAAACTAAATGAAAGCCATCCAGGTGGGATTGAAGGGGGGGAATACACAAAATACTAGCCATCCATGTGCGGGGATTCAAACTAAATACTAGCTATTCAGGCAGAGGGAGGGGAATCAAAATAAATAATAGTTATTCAGGTTGGGGCAGCAATGCAGTAGGAAACCCAGTTTGTGACAAAGGGAGGCATGAAGTAGCAAACCTAGAGTATTGCACAGGAGTGACAAGTACCTCTGTCTGTGAGACTTGTACTGCCCCACCACTGACACAGGGCTGGTGCATGTGATATGTTCTGGTGGGAAGCAAAGGGAGACATCACCCATGCAATGAAGGACAGGCGTTAGTATGGCATGAGCCACACATGCCACAGTCTCCTGAGTACTGACCCCTCAGAGGAGTAGGCCATGGCCAGGGGTGCACGGCACATGGTCCCCATGGGCCAGCATATGAGATGTGCAGGAGAGTCTTGGCAAGAGAGATGCTGGGGGCTTTGCATGGGGGGATACATTCCCCATTAAATAGCCAGCAATGTGGCCAGCACCTGCATTACTGGAGAAATGATCACAGCTTCCAGCACAGTTCTGGCCACCACACCAGAGCCAGTTACCATAGAATGCTCCATCCATGTGAAGCCAGCTTCCAAAGCTGCCATGTGATCCACATGGTGCACCTCTGCATGCTGCTTATGGTCCTGCAGTACAGCTTTCATGCAGCCCATCTCAGCCTGCAGACTCACCTGAACCCACAGGGCAGCCCGCAGCAGCTGCCTGTAGACTGCCATCTGCTGCTGACGTGGACTGTACCACGGGATAGAGTTAGGCTTCACCATGTCCTGTTATGTGGGCTGGAGTGGTACTGGGCTCAGTGCTGCATCTGTAATATTGGACTGAAGTGGCAAAGCACTGTCTGGGCTGGGGGATTAGAAAGCGGCAGCATAGCAGTGGCTGGACCAGGTACAGCGGTGACGGGTCTGGGGGAATTGGCCTGGGGTGTCACAGAGGTGGCTGTTTTGGGTACATGAGCCTGAGGCAGCAAAACGGTGGCTGATCCAGGGAGGGGTGTGGCTGGGCCCCATTGGCAGGGGTGCCAGCAGGGACAGTGTCCCCAGGGAGATTGGATTTGTACCCAGAATCCACATTCACTCCTTCACATGTCTCCATATTGCTGTCCGATTCCTACTGTGTTCCAGTAGGGTTCAGCCACAGGTGCAGCATCTTCAGCATGGTCCAGGCTGCTTGTCCTCAACAGTGAGAGGAAGTAGATGCTTCAGAGTAAAAGCAGTACCAAGCCACAGCAATATAAGTATACAGTTCAAAGTGCAAGGATAAAAGGATGAAAAATTGCACACCTGCACAAAATGTTGAAGGCCTGGCAGCTCATATTATGGTGTGTCAGTGATTAAACTTTTTGTTTGCTGAGATTATCAAGGTCCAGACTGGTCTTTGCACTTTAACTCATTACTTGAAGAGTGGACAGGCAAGCTTCCACTTTCAATTGTCTTTAACAGTGTCCGCCACCAAGGACTGGGCTGTTGAGAGAAGAGTGGGACATTGCTAAGCAATGCGCATACCTGTGACTGACCATGGCAGCATACAGGCCGAGTGTACTGTTTATAGACACAGAAACATGCCACCCATACAGTGCAGTACCCAAGCAAATCACACACATCTCCCATCACCAGTAATCACACAGTAACTAAGTAAGTAAAAGTGTATTTCTCTAAAGCGCCCTTCCCAAGCTCAGGGCGCCTTTACAATAATTCAAACACTTTAAAAACAAGCCATATAAAAACAGTACATACAACAACCACAGATAACCCCCAATTCTTAAGTCCCAGCAAATGCTTGGTTAAAGAGAAAAGTTTTTAACTATTTTTTAAAAATTTCCACAGTCAGGCAATCTCGTATCTGATCGTATCATATACTACATCCATATTGCAGAGTAGAGGATTTCCCTGATTATGTCCACTCAACCAGTATACCTGAATAACACCATGTGGTCTGCCTCTTTTGTGTAACCCACCCAACAGGTACAACATTACTGACAGTGTACAGCATGCAGAAGTTATGGCCCATGTGCATGGCGTACCTAGGTAAATGCAGGCCAATACAGGATGCATGTTTAGGGCTGCCAAAGGAACTGTCTACAGAATACAGATTTGTACAGTTCATTCTGTGTTTGCCTTTGTGGTTGACCAGATGTGGTCCACTTTACCATGTCATGTGCCCCCCACCAAACAAGCATGCAACCCCAACACCGCTGGTACATGTGCACATCCGACATCAATGTTATGGGTCTACTACAGTCAGTCACATGGCTGGGTTGGTCCTACTTGGCTTTCATAGCCACCACTAGCAACCTCTACTATGGCTACAGGCTAGACTGTGCCACCCATAATCACCTCTGCAGGGGCTAGGAGCTCTGTTGTGTGTGGCCTACCACCTGTGTTGCGAAGGTCAGGTAGGCCCTGGAACCATGATTCTTGATAGTGCAACATAGGACATTTCAGCTGGTGCAAATCTCCAGAGGGAGCTCACTCTCCTAGACAGTGTACAAGTAAAAGTTAGCAGATGGTACTCCAATAATCACAAGTTAGCAACTACAAATTAGACTTTAAATAATGAAAGGTTTATTGAAGCATTCTTTGACTCCTGACCGGACCCTGGCCATGATGTCTCATATCCATCACTTCAGTAGCCACCTCTCTTCCGAACATCCTTCACTGCCCTGCCCGTGGCTCCATTGGCATTCACCAACTTGGTGATCTGCAGTCAGGACTTGGATATTTCATCCCTGATCTCCCTTTTATGGCCCTCCAAGTCCTCCTTGGCACCATAGGCATGGCTAGGGCCATTATCTTCTCTTCCAAAAGTCTCCTCTTCCAGTTGTTTTCTTCCTCCATCATACCTGTTGAAAAGGGGTGGATGAGCATCACAGATCATTGCTTACAGATAGTAGAGTACAGAGCAATGGTATGGTGGCATGCAGGCCCCAGTGCTCCCTGGTTAGGACAAGTGCATGTCCTTACAAGGCAGAATCAAACAGACATCAAGCTAGCTGGAGTGCTGGTGCTGAGCATTGAGGCGCTGGATGCCACACCTCGCACCACACTGGTGACCCAGGTTAAGGAATGGACTCGGGCCACTGGGGGTTGGCAGGGGAGAGGAAGGATTGAGTATCCCATGCCTGCTCTCCTTCCTTGGGGAAGGGTTGGGGCACTGCAGCAACAGCAGAATGGGGAAGAGCGCAGCAGGCGTTGGCACGTCGTGCCTGGACACCATTGCACATCCAGTTCTCAGGGGAGAAAATGGTGAAAAATGGCAGAGTGTGATCTCAGCGGCTGATGGCCTTGCCCGGCGCCCTCCAGTACCCAAGAGGATCCTGCCACAGGGTAACATGAGCGATTAAAGGCCGACCCTGTGGGGTTGCCAGACTGGGCCCTGGGAATGTGGGTGATGGTGGCCGGGGATCATGAGGGATCCTCTCCACAAGAGGAGGACAAGTAAAGATAATATAAAAAACCAAAACAGACACCAAGCTGCTTACCTATTACAGACTCGAGGACATGTGCAGATATAGTTAAAGTCAATTTCCAATACAGCATTAACCCATTGCTATGGCCACCCCATCCCTGTTGTTGGCCATTGCAAACTACACTTACCTCTAGCCACCTGCAGCCACATAATATTCACTTGCACTATGAAGAGAAAATCTGTTAATTTTTTGAACATTTCATTGATGGAAGATATGTCTCTAAAAAAGTTACCACAAACGTTTACTGGAAAAACACCTCTACAAATTTGTTGATGCATTATGAAAGTGCACATCCCAACAGCCTTTTAAATTCTATCCTGTACAGTCAGATGCTAAGAATACAGTACACAGGAACTGTACAGAAGATAGAGAACTGAAAAACAAGCTAAGGAATTAAGGGCTTGTTTCCTACAAAGGGAGTTTTGAGGGTGAAATACTAAACAAAGCATACATGGGAGTAAAAAACATCAACCAAAAGGACCTAATTAAAAAAGAGGACAGTAAGTTAGTCTTACATTGATATGTTGTAAACTACTGGAGAAATTATTGAAGCACACACTGGAATTAGAAATAAAAATCATGGTCTTAGAAGACAGTTCACAGCATGGGTTTAGGAGAGGTCTGTCATGCACAACTAACCTTATCATCTTTTATAATACAGTCAGCACAAGCAACGACAATGGGAAACCATTGATGTGATCTTACTGGACCTTGGCAAAGCATTTGACACAGTGCCCCATGACATATTAATCTCAAAACTAAGAAATATGGGTTTTAACTTAAATATGGTAAGGTGGATAGAAAACTGGCTCACAAATCATGTACAACAGGTCAGAATAAAGGGGCATTTGTCAAACAAGGCACCATTGGTAGTGAGGTTCCCCTGGGGTCAGTGCTGGGACCAGTATGTTTTGGTCTCTACATAGGTGATATGAACCCAAATGTAGAAATTCACTCACCAAGTTTGTGGATGACACCAAGCTTTGAGAGGAGGTAGACACCCCTGACAAATATAAATCTCTGACCCAGGATCTAAAATCAATAGGGGATTGGGCTACACAGTACAAAATGAGATTTAATCCCAAAAAGTGCACATTGTTACACTTTGGAAAAGATAATCCAAAACTCTTGCATTGCTTAGATGGTGTGCAACTAAATTCAGTTGACAAGCAGAGGGACCTAAGAATCATAGTGAATAATGAGCTATCATCTTTTGATCACTGTACCCAAGTATCAAAAAACAACAAATAGGCTAGTAAGTTCTATTAAGCGAACATTTGTCTCTAGGAAAACACAGTGTACATTGCAATTGTTTAAAACCTGTATAATACCACATCTAGATTTTGGATCACCATTCTGGAATCCTTACTTAAAAAGGGATATTGCCTTAGTCGAAAGGACTCAAAGAAGAGCAACCAAATTAATTTGTGAGATGGAGACAGTGAGCTATGGGGGAGAGACTGGCTTCATTGGGCCTATTTAGTTTGCAGGAGAGAAGAAGATGGGGGGACCTTCTATTATTATTCATTATATTGAAAAACCCTGAACTTATGATGCAATGTGGCCTAGAATTTAATAATAGATCTGTTTCCTTAAGGTCCCATAATAGACAATTTTTGATCCCCAGGGCAAACACCAGTAAGACAAACAATTATTTACAATAAGAGCAGTCAGTTTGTGGAACAAACTTCAAATTAATCTAGTATACAGGACAGCATTCAATAGTTTTAAACAGGGGCTTGATGAGTACATTCTGACATCAAGAATTTCACAATACACCCATTAGGAGTGGGAGACAATCTTATTGGCCTTTGGCCTTCTTTATCTAACCAAACGAAGAGGTAGGTAGGGAATTGGGCCCCATAATTTTATTTTAATTTTTTTGGTAACCGGGTAATGCCCACTAGACACAAGTGCTTATTTTCAGGGTGATCTGGGAGCGCTGGGCAATTAAGTGACTTGCTTAGAGTCACACAGTATGTAAGTGGAGGTTGTAAGACTCAGGCCCAGGTCTGGTCTTCTGGATGTACCAAGCTTGTTACTCTAACCTTTAGGCTATACTGCCAGCCCTTCAATGAATTTTCAATGAAATTCAATAATGTAGCTGGCACAATTTGTAGTATTATATGGAAAAACTGTCCAGTACTGATGGGAGATGCAAGTTGCAACACTAGGTGGGCAGTA
Organism: Neoceratodus forsteri; assembly: GCA_016271365.2. Classification (NCBI taxonomy): domain Eukaryota; kingdom Metazoa; phylum Chordata; order Ceratodontiformes; family Ceratodontidae; genus Neoceratodus; species Neoceratodus forsteri. The sequence continues at coordinate 20,274,124 of JADMNL010000035.1, read as the reverse complement.
GGACCCAAACCAAGGGTGACATTTAGATGGATACCGAACATTCGGGATAGAGTAGCACATAGTCACTGGTCCCCTGCCAAACCAAAACAAGGTACTTGGCTGCCAGTTAGGCCAGCTGACAACCACAAATGTATAACATGCAATGTTTACCAGCACACGAACACTGGAAAGGACCTTGGAGCTTTCAAGACTGGCAATCGGATTCTCATTAAAGACTGAATAACTTGTAGCATGACGTTTGTCGTGTATTTAATCTGGTGTACCTGTGGATTGAGGTATGTGGGAAGGACAATCAGATCACTGAAAGAAAGGATCCAGGAACACATATGCTACATTATTAATGTAAGATTAGATAAAGCAGCAGGAAAACATTTCACATAAAAACATAACTTAGATCCTATAGACTTAAAATTTATAAGAATTGAAACATGTAAATGAAGTAAAAGAGGGGATGATCACAACAACTTGCTTTTAAACAAAGAAAGTTATTGGATTTTTTTGATTAATACAGTGAATCCAAAGGGGATGCATGAAATGTGGAATCATAAACCACATCTTTACAGTCCAGAACCAGGCCATACATACCTGTTTTCCCCCTAATGGATAACTTTAAGACATGGAAAGCACTAGTCCCCCACCACACCTACAATTTGCATGTACATTTGTTTTTTTTCTTAAAATGTTCCTTAGTGAGTTTCCTATTTTTAGATCTGAATTTAGGAAATTCCTCAGGAGTCTAACCTACTGTACATATGACCTGCTCCTATAAGATCCTGCTCCCCCCTTGTCTAAGTTTGATAAAGTTTCAATAAACTAAGAAATTCACATGACCCACTTAGAAGGATTTAAAACTAGAGGATATGATCACATCAAAATGATCTATGAGATAAAATGGATATCTTACAAATTGGAAAATTAACTGATTGTTTTATTTTGTATCTTTTGTGAATATTATGAATTTATATAGTTTATTTTTTTTTGTTTTCAAGGCAACTATGCTGACATCCACTCAAACTTCAGGGCATCCAGTTCACTGTGGATTATGTTCACATAGATCCCCAGGAATGCCATAAAAAGTAAAGGATGATCACAGGACAACACTGTCAATGAGATACTCCTGCTATACAAAAATAAAAAAAAATTAAAATGTGAAAAGTTTGAAAGTTATTGATGGATGCTCAATAATATCCAAACATGTAGGATCCCATTGTATGTATTAGTTTCTCTCACTGGGTGCATTTAAATGCAAAAATAGGTATGGAATTTGTTTTTCCACACAAGCATAATTATGTGATATCATCAGTGGGGGACTATACATTTTGAATGTTTGTCACTCATAATCAGCCCCCTGACAAAGCCTAATTGGTAGGTGAAGTGCTGGGATGGAAAGCTGTTTTCACTTGGTAACTGGCTGGGACCACACTGTACTCCGAATTGTAAGATTAAACTACATTGAATATAACTGGCTTGGTTGCGGTTTTGTCCATTTAATTCTGTGCAGTGAAGCAACTTTGGAGCCTGTTTCAATTTCTGGGGTATGCCAGCCCTTATGTGCACCCCCTTGGTTTCATCTGAGTGCATAGACTCTGTTGGAACTTTCTGAAAGTGTGACAAGGCAGTTGAGATGGATAATGCGATGCAGGGGTGCATAGGGAGGGGTATCTCTAGCAGAAAGATGGAGTCAGTGTTGTCTCTGTATAGGTTGCTGGTAAGATCACACCTAGAGTACTGTTTCCAATTCTGGACACCACATCTCTGGAAGGATATAAACAGAGTGGAGGCAGTCCAGAGGACGGCAACTAAAATGGTTCAGGGTCTGCATCAGAAGCCGTATGAGAAGAGTCTTGATGACCTAAATATGTACAGCTTGCAGAAAAGGAGGAAGGGGGATATGATAAATACTTTTAAATGCCTCATGGGGGTAAATAAGATACAAGATGGAAGTATATTTTTTGGAAAAATATAGTGCTCAAGTACAAGGGGGCATGACAAACAGCTCGAGGGGGTAGATCCAAGTGAGATATAAGGTAGTTCTTCTTCACAGAAAGAGTGATGGATTTCTTCACCAGTCTTTCAGCTGAGGTTATGGTTGCAAAACAGTGGTGGGGTTCAAGAATTCATGGAAAGGCAAAGAGAATCTTAGGAAAGGGGAGGGAGGGAGGAGGGTGGGTGAATGGGCAGGGATCAACTAGGATCTGTGGTGATACTGTAAGCAGGGAAAGTTGGGCAGACAAAGTGGGCCAATTGGTCCTTATCTGCTTGCAAATTCTGTTTCTATGTAACCCAACCATTCAATCCCTTTAAAAATTAAATTACCCTGGAAGTCTAGTGGTTCTCATTACACCATGACTTCCAATGTGAAAAGATTCCCCTAGTAATCCAGTGATGACCCTCATCTCACCCAAACCCAGTTGTGAAAAGAAACCACTTTGTTAGTCCATTGGTGTCGTAACTCCAACTAATGTTCTTACAATGGAACCCTGATCCCTTATATAAAATAAATTACATCCCCCAGCCCATTCCACACACTCAGCATGCATCACCTTCCACTGCTTGTCCTGTACCTGACTGGATGAAAACCAGCACAGATCATCCAGCACATGAATGACAGGGACCACGTACACATGTACTCTGTCTCTACTGAAGAATCAGTTTGCATTCAAAGCACTGGGATTGTCTCTGATGTAGTCTTATTTGTTTTACTTGCCATAATAAATGCTTGCTATTGACTCTTCAGCTTGATTTGTATTGTTAAGTGCACCACATGTTTGTCTTTTTGGGGGTGTGCCATACACTGCTGCTGGAAATTCACTTTTGTATATTTTTATATTTGCTAATTTTGAATTTAATGAGGAAAACAGACTTGCTTGCTGATATTGTTTGTGCAATAATTATAACACTTCTATAAATAGAATCTTTTTAAAAACTGTTTTATTCTTGACTAGCATTTTTTTATAAATATTTAGTTTAGTTTAGTTTATTGTTCTAGGAATTACTACCTTTGAGCCAGAGGCTCTTTTACAAAGGTTCCACGTCAATTAGGTACAGTACAAAAAAGGTTACATAGATAACACAACAATTTGTGCTGTGTCAAGCGAGAGAAAACATATACAAATACATATCAAATCATTTGTGCAAAAGGACATGAGATATCAATAATCACATTATTATTACAAGAAAGAGGTCATGCCAGATTAGGAGGAAACAAATAGGGAAAAAGTCCAGAACAGAGAGGGTAAGTGAAAGGTCTGGGGAGCAGATAATAGCAGGAGAAAAGGTTTCCCAAACATGTCTTTGTCAAATAACGGAACAGCGTGGGTAGTGAGAAAATAGGAGGTTTAATCAGGGCAGTCAAAGGAGCTGGAGGTGGCAAGGTGAGAGAACAGCCTTGATTTGAAAATACCTAGAGAGGTGGAGGCAGTAATATGAGTGCTGAGGGCATTTAACCAGCTGGGGGCACGATAGGCAAATGATCTTTGTCCCTGTGAAGTCCGCATCGGGGACTTGGAGAGGCTGGTGTTCTGATCTTTCTGGTAAACGGTGCTAGCGCTGGGGCATAACAGGTCTTGGATACAAGGTGGAGTGAGGCCCAGAGTGGATTTTTTCGCCATCAGGCAGGTAAGGTACTTTATCCGGTTTGAGAGTTGCAACCAACTTGAGTCAGCATAGAGTTCACATGTGGGTACATCGATGTGCACCAGTGAGCAGCCGACAGGCCTTATTTAGGATGTTGTAATGCGCTAAGTGCTGTAGTAGTGGCAGATCCAGATATAACTAAGCCATAGTCAACGACTGAGATGATAGAGGATTGATGGCAATCCTCAGTGCAGAATGGGTAAGGAGCTGTCGGTTCCGATACAGAATCCCAATTCATTGATTAATAGTTTTGCTGTACTATCAATGTGAGTTGCAAAGGTTAGGCCTTGATCAAAGTTGATTCAAGATATTTGAAAATTGGCACTTGTTCAAGGGTATTTCCAGGTATGTATTAATGGTGAGTGGGACTTACCATTTCTTGTTTTACGGGTTAGAGAAGAGCATGGATTTAGTTTTTGTGGTTTAGAACCAGCTTATGTTCAAGGAACCACATCTCAACTTTGGAAAAGCATGCTGAAGGTTGAGGCGTAAGAGGTTCGGATCTTTATGGAGTGGCAAGAATCACGGCATCGCCGGCATAGAGGATTATTTGTTCAGGGCAGGATTTGGGGAGGGAGTTTAGGAAAGGCTGAAAGGAGGGGCCCAGGTTGGATCCTGGGGAACTCCTGAGCGAACTGTTTTGAGTCTGAGAAAACTCCAGCTACTTTTACAGATTGAGAGCACTGAGCAAGGTTTTTTACTCCAGTCACCAGGACCCCAAGTAGAGCCCTAGGGATAGTAGTTGTTCGATAAGTAGACCATGGTGTACTGTATCAAATGCTTTGTTAAGTCAATGTAGACTGCTCCAGTTAGGTTTCCTTTGTCCATGGCATTGTGGATTGCGCCTGAGAATTCAAGTAGGCAGTCGATGTGCTGTGCCCTTTCCTAAATCCATGCTGCTGAGTGCAGAGGATGTTGTGCTTTTCCAGGTAGTGTGAATGTTGGTCCGTCACCAAGCGTTCTAGGGCCTTAGAGAGAGGTGCTAGTATTGACATCGGGAGATAGTTACCAGACAGTGACTTATCACCACTTTTGTGCACCGGAGTGACAACTGCAGCCTTCCATTTCCTAGGGAATTTGCTGTAGCAGAGGGAGAGATTGAAAATTTTTGTGAGGGGGAGCAGTACTTCCTCCAGAGTGAGGGACAGAAGTTTAAGGTCAATAGTGTTGCTGCTTGCTCGGGACTTAGAAATGGCCTTCTTTACATAGAAACATAGAAACATAGAAGTTGACAGCAGATAAGGACCGCAAGGCCCATCCAGTCTGCCCATTTCTTTTTCTACCTTATAAATGTGCCATCAGCCTTTGCTCTGTTAGTGGTCTATCTATTCATACTCATCTGTATTGCTCCCTTATGCCTATCCCATGCCTGTTTGAAGCCCTGCACTGTATTCATAGCTACGACTTCCTGAGGTAGGTCATTCCATGCATCCACCACCCTTTCTGTGAAAAAGTATTTCCTCACATTCCCCCTTAACTGGCCTCCCTCTAATCTCATGCTGTGTCCTCTTGTCCTGCTATTTTTCTTATATTTAAACATGTTAGACTCTTTCACCTTGTTAATGCCCTTAAGGTGTTTGAATGTCTTGATCATATCACCTCTCTCCCTCCTTTGCTCAAGGGTATACATATTGAGCTTGGTTAATCTGTCCTCATATGTCTTCTGATGCAGTCCCTGCACCATTTTGGTTGCCCTTCTCTAGACTGCCTCAATTTGGTTAATGTCCTTGTGAAGGTGTGGCCTTCAGTACTGCACACAGTACTCCAGATGGGGCCTAACCAGTGTCTTGTAAAGAGGGATTATTACTTCTCTCTTACAACTTGTGATACCCCTACATATTTATAGACTTCATGTGCCTTTACTAGTTTGAAATGGAAGGGTGGTTTGGTTGGAGAGGCAGTAGTAGAAGTAGAAATTGGAGATATTGTTTTACTTATTAGTCGTGTAAGTTCACACAGAATATAAATATATAAATAGTATATTAAATGTATGCAAAATATTGTAATACAGTAAATAATATATCAAAATATATGAACACCATATGACTATCCTTCATCTTTTTAAGGTGAGAAAAGTAATATTTTGGGTATACAGCAGTAGGTGGACAGTTACATTTAACAAAAGATAGGGAAAGGGGCAACAGTTTTTTCGAAGTAGTACAGAAAATGTCATCTAGTTCATCTACAGTATATTTTCCCAAACGTTTTCAGAAATGAGTATTTTTTTATAATATACCATCATATACTGTATATTCATCAAATTTAAGAAGCAAATGAGCATTTCATCTATTTAAAATCAGTTTCTTTAAAGGGAAAGGGAAAATTGTTTAACCAGGAATAGCACACTAAGCCAAAACTTTTTTCCAGATGTCACCTGGGAGCACAAGGAAGTTAAGTGACTTGCTTAGGATCATACAGTATGCACCTAGGCGGGACCTGTGGGATTTAAACCCAGGTCTCCAGCTCAGAGCCTTAACCCACTGCGCTATATTGCCTCTTTGTGGCCAACATCCAGAGTGCATGGTCTTTATTTCTATCCAACCTCCAACTTCCCACATTGTTGAATAGGAAGCGTTGTTTTACACAACATTAGGCAATTTCTAATTATTAAGATAATTTTTGTTTTTCTTCCACCATAGTAAGATGTAAGAACAATTGCATAAACAATAAAAGGGATCTGTAACCCATCCACACTGGCACCAACAAGTGAAACACAGACACACAGAAATTGTCAGCAGATAAGGACCGCTAGGCCCATCTAGTCTGCCCGTAGTTCTATACATTGTATGTGGCCACTGACCCTATGTGACCAATGGCTTTTCATCACTCCCTACCCTCTCAGGCTTCCCTTGTGCCAGCCCCAGGCATGCTTAAACCCCTCCACTGTGCTTGCTTCCACTACCTCATGTGGCAGACTATTCCAAGCATCGACTACCCTTTATGTGTAGAAAAACTTCCTCACATTACCTCTTATCACAATTGCCAATACTTTCAATCTGGCATTCACCGACTTAAGCCATGTGCTTCCCTCTAATTTATTTGACACCAACCAAACCATGGCCTCCCAATATCAATGGACTCAGGATACAAATCAACCACATTTCTAGAGTATTTCAAGGTAGTTACTGAAACGGATGCCAAAAAATACTCCTCAAGGTGCTCAGAAAATCCAGATCAAGTGGGGACACACTTGACTTAAAGCTCACTGCCCTCACCCTTGATGATGTCCTGCACCCTCTTACCAAGATCATTGACTGGTCCCTCATGTTCTCCCTATTCCTGCTCAAGTGGAAGTCCTCCCTTGTGACCCCAATACACAAGTCTGGGGATAGGACATTACACTGTAACTACAGGCCCAACTCCATCCTACCACCTTTATCCAAAGCTCTTGAAAAAAATCATCGCAAACCAGTTGGTGGAGTGTTTGGAGAAATACAACTTGCAATGCCCACAGCAACATGGCTTTTACAAAGGACATAGCACTGCCTTTGCCCTCCTTGAATTTACAGGCCACATTCATCTAGCACTTGACCAAGGACAACTTGCAGGTGCCACCTTTACAGATCTCTCGAAGGTCTTTGATACAGTCAACCATCCATTACTACTGGAACAACTTGGCAACTTAGGGCTCTCCCACGATACTCTACAATGGTTCAACAGTTATCTCTCCAACTGGTCACAACATGTTAAGATTGGTGACTCCCTCTCCTCCAAACTACCTGTCTGGGCTGGTATTCCCCTAGGGTCAATACTGGGATCCTATCTTTTCAGCATCTTACTGAAGAATCTCCCTTCTGCCTGTGATGAAAATATTATCCTGTATGCTGACAATGCAGTGATTTTCTCTAAGAATTCTGACGCTTCCCTCTTGGAGAAACAATGGCAGGAAGGTTTCACGCAAGTTGAGGCCTGGTTCGTCTCACAGAAACTAGTGCTAAATTACAAAAAAACAAAGACTATGTTATTCCACAGTACACATAATAAACATAAACACCAACAGTTGGCTATCAAAAACAGCTTGGGTGTGACCCTGGACCAGACACAGACTTTCAAATACAGTGGCATAACCCTGGACCCTACTCTGTCTTCTCCAGCCATATTAATTCAGTTGCGAAATTTGTAAATATCTGTATAGACCTCCTCTATAAACATAGACACTGTATGACACCTGATGCCTTTAAACTAGCAATACAGAGCTCTATTGTCTCCATCGATTATGGTAATTTTATCTATGGAGCAGCCACAGCTACAGCACTAAAGCGAATCATTACAGCACTGAATAGGACCTGCAGACTCCTTATTGGTGCTGCCCACCACATGCATACCTGTGACCTCTATGAACAGTCAAACTGGCTGCAACTTCAGGGAAGCATTGCTTTCCAAACCTGCCTACTAGCAAAAAAGTAATTGATGGGACTCATGCCCCTGGAGTTCAATCTCTCTTAAGCCGAGTCAACCACTCCCATTGCACAAGGAGCTATGACAACTATTCTCTATCTGTTCTCTGCTGTTGCACTGCCGAAGTCCAGCGGTCTTTTGCAAGTAGAGCCCCTAAGATGTTTAGCTATCTGGGCAGCGAACTCACCTACTTAGGCACCCTCAGCTCGTTCAAACACAAGCTATGCCAAATGCTTGTGTCCGGAGCCACCTGTGACTGCTTCTCCTAATCTCCCCAGCAGTCACTCCAGTTCTTCGCACCTCTCTACTATCCCCACCTCTGCCTGCACGACCCTCCCCCCCATACCCCTGCCTTTCTCCCTAGCCCTGGTCCACCACCTTCCTCTATTACCTTCCTTCAACTCTCTTCCCCCTTCCTTTTCTAATTTGCTCACCCCACCCACTGTTGGTCAAGTTTCCCAATCCTTGCCTCCCACCCACATCTCCTTCTGCCTCCCTCCCAGTTACCCTTATATGCCCACTCTGTCTTCCCACTTTCCTGTGCTACCTGGCACAACTGGCAGCAACTCAATTTTTCCACTCCATCTTTCCCTTTGACAATGCCCTTCTGGCAGCTTTAATTCATGTAAATATTGTTTGCTGTGACTCATCATTCTTAAATGTATGCTTGGTTGTGTTGTTCTAACTGTTAATTATATTACCTGTAGCTTTTAAACCATGCATACCCTGTACTAAAATTTGTATTCCAACCGCTTGCCTGCTAATCGCACACAAATTGTACTTCTATTCTTTTGTGTACTGATGTGGAACATTTGTAAAAGAGTCATTGGCTCAAAGGTATTTATCCGAAATTCTAATAAATAAATAAAATAATCTACACCCTTACAGCTACATTTTGTGCCCCCTTGTTGTAGTACTTTTTCTACATTGGAAAAGGTCCCCCATCTGCACCTTGTTTGTGCCTTTGAGGCACTTGAAAGTTACATAGAAACTTAGAAGTTGACGGCAGATAAGGACCACAAGGTCCATCCAGTCTGCCCATTTCTTTTTCTACCTTATAAATGTGCCATTGGCCTTTACTCTGTCAATGGCCTATCTATTCATACTCATCTGTTTTCTCCCTTATGTCTATCCCATGCCTGTTTGAAGCCCTGCACTGTATTCATATCTACCACTTCCTGAGGTATGCCGTTCCATGCATCCACCACCCTTTCTGTGAAAAAGAACTTCCTCACATTACCCCTTAATCGGCCTCCCTCTAATCTCATGCTGTGTCCTCTTGTCCTGCTATTTTTCTTATATTGAAACTTGTTAGACTCTTTCACCTTGTTAATGCCCTTAAGGTGTTTGAATGTTTCAGTCATATTACTTCTCTCCATGCTTTGCTCTAGGGTACACATATTGAGCTCTGTTAATCTGTCCTCATATGTTTTCTGATGCAGTCCCTGCACCATTTTGATTGCCCTTCTCTGGACTGCCTCAATGTGGTTAATGTCTTTGTGAAGGTGTGGCCTCTAGTACTGCATGCAGTACTCCAGATGGGGTCTAACCAGTGTCTTGTAAAGAGGGATTATTACCTCCCTCTTCCGATTTGTGATACCCCTACTAATACACCCCAACATCCCTCTAGCCTTACCTACTGCTTTAGTGGTCTGCTTGGATGATTTCAGGTCACCAGTGATGATGACGCCCTAGTCTCTTTCTTTCCTTGTGACAGCCAGCAACTCCCCTCCCAGCCTATAGGTGGCTTCAGGGTTTCTCTTGCCTATGTGCATGATCTTGCACTTCTTTGCATTAAACCCCAGTTGCCATTCTTCCAACCATTTTGCTAGTTTATCCAGAGCTCTTCTCATTCTGCCCACCCCATCTGGATCATCTACTCTGTTGCAGATCTTGGTGTCATCTGCAAACAGACAAACCTTACCCTCCAGTCCATCTGCAATGTCAATGATGAAGATATTGAAGAGGACTGGCCCCAGGACTGATCCCTGAGGTACCCCACTTGTGACTTGCATCTCTTCTGACTGTATACTGTTTACCACCACTCTCTGTTTTCTGCCCGTCAACCAGTTTGCCATCCAGTTGATCAATGTCTGAACCACCCTGAGCCTATCCAGCTTATTAAATTAATCTTCTCTGTGGAACAGTATCGAAAGATTTGCTGAAGTCAAAGTAGGTAACATCAACTGCTCCCCCTTGGTCCACCACTCTGGTTACTCAGTCAAAGAAATCTATAAAATTAGTTTGACAGGACCTTCCTTTTGTAAACCCATGCTGTCTTGTGCCCCTATGGATTCCAGGTGTTGCACTATCCTTTCCTTAAGGAGTGCCTCCATAATCTTGCCCACTACTGAGGTAAGACTGACTGGTCTGTAGTTCCCTGCCTCCTCCCTGTTACCACTCTTGTGGAGTGGGATCACATGAGCCCTTCTCCAGTCTTCAGGTACCTCTCCTGTGCTCAGAGACTCACCAAACAGTTCTGATAATGACTATGCTAGTTCCACCCTTAGCTCCTTTAGTACCCTGGGATGTATGCCATCAGGTCTTATTGCCTTGTCTACCCTGAGCTTATCGAGCTCTTGTAGGACCCTTTCTTTTGTGAAGGGACTAGTGCACGCCTCCCTCCCCCCTGTGTCCATGATGCTGTGCTGTGGACCCTGTCCTACCTTCTCTTCAGTAAATACTGAGCAGAAGTATCTATTTAGGATAGATGCTTTTACATGGTCCTCCTCCTCACATGCCCCCTTATCCCCATTGATGTTAGCATTACCCCCCTCTGGACTGTCTCCTTTCACTAATGCATCTATAGAAAGTCTTGTCACCTTCTTTGACTGTTCATGCTAGTGTTTCCTAGGTTTGGGCCTTTTCCTGCCTTTCTGCCTTTCCTGCTTCCCTTAGGAAAGCTTGGTATGCCTCCTTATCTTCATCCTGCTGCATTCCCTTATATTTTCTGAAGGTCAGCCTTTTGGCTCTGACCTTTTCTGCTACTGTGTTTGAGAACCAAAGTGGTTTCCTTCTTCTTTTGCACTTCTTTTCTCACTAACACAATGGGATGTTGCTTCAAGTACTGCATCTTTAATGTTTGCCTACTTTGCCTGTACCCCCTCACCTGTATTTCATTTTGCCAGGGCTAGCTTAACTCTGTTGGCCATCTTATCAAAGTCAGCTCTGTTGAAGTCCCAAATTTTTGCCTTGGAATGGGATGATTTTGTTCTTGTGGTCAAATTGAACCATACCATTTGATGGTCACTGGCACCCAGGTGACCTTCTACCTGGAAATCTGTGATCCTTTCTCTGTTAGTCAGTACTAGATCTAGTATACCCTGTCTCTTGTGGGTTGTTGTACCAGTTGTTTGAGGCCCACCCCCTGCAGGGAATCCACCATGTGTCTAGTTCTGGCAGATGTCCCTGCTGGAATTGATCAATCTGTATCTGGCATGTTGAAGTGTCCCATTATCAGAACCTCCCCTTTGGCTGTCATATTTTGTATATCTTCTAACAGTAATGCATTTATGTCCTCCCCCTGGTCTGGAGTCCTGTACACAACCCTAGTTTGTATGGCTGTCCCATTTCCTGTTTCCAAGATGACCCAGAGTTCTTCTGGCTCCTTATTTGTATTCTGGCTTTCTGTAGCTTTGATATTTTCATTGACATAAAGGTCCACTCCACCCCCCTCCCCCACTTTTTGCACCTCGGTCTCTTCTGAACAGTACATAGCCAGGTACTGAAGTCTCCCAAGTGTGGCTACTGGTAAACTATGTCTCACTAATGGCTACTATGTCCAGTTTAGCCTCTATCATTATTGCCTGCAGGTCTGGGATCTTGTTTCCCAGACTGCGAGCATTTGTGTACATGATTTTCCATTGGCCAGATTTCGGTGTGTTAGTTGTTGGGCAAGGTCTGGTGTTTCCCCTGTGCATCAATGGGGCCAGACCTTTTCTTTATCTGGTGATGCAAATGAACTACAAACATGCTGAACTCCTGTTTGACCACTAGCTGAAGGGGGAAGGAGTGTTCTTCTCATTCGACGTATGGGGTGCTGCACCCCTCTCCCCATTTGTTAGTTTAAATATTCTGCAAAAACATCAAACTTCTGTCCCAAAGCACTGACTCCCTCCTTAGTCAGATGCAGTCCATCAAATTTAAAGAACTTTTGCTCCTAAAACTGTTGCCAGTTCCCTACAAATCTGTGTCCTTTTTCCTGGCACCAGCCCTTGAGCCACATGTTTAGCTCCCCTATCTCCCTTTCTCTGACCTTTCATCCATCTGTCTACCTCTCCCAGACTGGCAGGATCTCAGAGAAAGAGATGCCGGATCAAATGGATGATAGTTTGTCATCCAGCCTGGTCAGGTGTTCCTTGGTCTCCACAATTGACCGGCTGGCGAGATTGTTAGTCCCTATGTGTACCAGGATGTCAATGTTCTCTCCTGCTTCCTCAACAATTTTAGCAATGCGGTCAGTGTCTCTCCACACTGATGTACCTTGGAGCTATCTGACCATTACCCTGGGCTGGAGATATGTATCAACTCCCTGAATCATGGAGTCTCCTATGATCAGAAGTTGTTTGGATTTCCTTTTTGCTTTTTTTGTTTCATTCCTATTTTGGGCGAGTTTTGTTGTACCAGCTCCTGTGCTGCAGTGTCCTCTGCCCCTTTGTTTGATTTCAGAGATAAAGGCAGATAACTGTCTGTTCCATTATTATTATTATTTTAGCAAGCATTTTCTGAGTTAAATTGATCTAAAATCTTTTTTTGGATCATTTTGCCGCTATAAAAATCTCACTGGGTGTAAATCAATCCATTGCTAATGTGTTAGTTTAAGATAAGCTTCTTGACATCATTTTGTGTTTATTGCATTTCTAGAATTTTTCTGGTATATTATCAAATAACCATACATCCTGGAGAGCAGCGTCTTGATTCCCATTTTGATTATATCATTTTGTTCTTGGGTATCTTAGATAAATCTTTCTCAGGATCTATACAAAAGTATTTGCATAAGGTCTTGAATTTTGATTTAATACTGTAGTTATATAACAAAAAATATTTTGGCCTTACTAGAGCTTAGTGTTTTCATTTTTTCAAAGGAACAAAATATACCTTGAATTGTATGATCCTTCCATTCATAACCCCCCACTTGTTTTACTGATTTATAAATTCCATTACTGTCAGTGCTGTACACCATAGTTTAGAACTACACAAAATGCTCAAATCCTAACAGAACAAACAACAGGTGCAAAATCAAGACCTGAGCAGCAGGTGAAAATTAAGGCAGTCAGCCAAAAAATCAAGTACACAGAGTTAGAAAATGCATTCAAAAGGAGTAAATACCAAAATGAGAGTGCTGTTTGTAATGATTTATTAGAGAGCCATAAACATAGAAACACCGACTGGCAACTCCAGTACTTCGACCGTTAGGTCTTCGCCCCCTGAGAAAGACCTAACTGTTGAAGTGCAGGGGTTGCCTGTCAACATTTCTATGTTTATTGCTCTCCAATAAATTGTTGCAAGCAGTACTCTTGTTGTGGTATTGATTCCTTTTGACTGCATTTTCTAGCAAAATATTCAAGTGCAGCTAAGGTAAATACTGCTTGGGAAGCATCTTGTAAGCCAATTTAATTGATGGCCAATGACATGCAAAAAAAAGAACTCTGACTGGGGTCAGTTAGTATGCTGTTTAAATGCTTTTGAGTTTGCTTTGGTATTTGTTTTTGAAAGACTGAATGTTCAGTTCTGATAAAAGGTGCCCATTCATTTGCTAAATGCATATGATGGATCATAATGTAAGTATAAGGGTAAAGGCAACCATATCCTTCCAAATTCCTGGGAATTATTAACTACTTTCACACTATTCATGGGCCCCCGCAGGACTTTTGCAAATATCCTCTCCATTTCAGAAGACCAGGAGATTGAAAGAGGTCAGACTATTGATGGAAGAACATAAAATGTGGCATAGCTATCATTTTAATATTTTCTCCATGTCCTCAGAAAGTTTGGGGAGGATTTTGCAAGTTTTCTAATACTTTTTTTCATTTAACTTTGTCATTATTAGTTCATATATTGTCGGCTTGTTTATTCATTAATGTTATTCTCAAACAGCTATTAATTTTATAATTAGATATCCCTTTGCAAACTTCTATATCAATCATTTTACAATATCTCTATGAAGAAGGAGTTCTGTTTACTTAATCTCTAACCCACAAGGGCAGATAATGTATTACGTTCTTTTAAAAAGTCTGGAAGAGAGGTATTGATATTCTGACTAATGAAAAACATATCAGCAACAATTCTCATTTTACTGAAATGTTAGATTTGAGCTTAAACCCTCAAGTTCTTGATTATCTCTTATTGCTAGAAAACAGGGTTCCAGCCAAACAATAACGTTATTGGGGAGAGGAGGCAGCCTTAATGTGCTCCATTCAGCATGGAGTCTATTCACAAATGTGTGGACTGCTTACATATTACATATCTGAGGCACGTAGACAACCATAAGTTGGAATGCTGTGCAGTGGGGATCCAGCGGACCCCCAGTGGCATTCAGTTCCAGGTCAATATAGTGTTACAATAATAATGCTGCAAGAAATGTGCTATGTAAAGTGCGAAAGCATTTAGCGTGACAGGGATATAATAGTGGAAGGAAATTACTGCTACCCCATTACTCCGTGCTTACACTTTGAAGTGATCAAGTAGCCATGTGTGTAGGGTGCCTGGTCAAGCTGCTCACATGGTGGAGTGGCTAAGGCACCACTACACACCCACCTGGGACCATGGTTCAGTTTCTCCCAGATCTCCTGCTCTTACAACTTTTTCCTTTTTATTTTCAAAATAAAAGTTTCACCCCACCCCAGTTTCTCCCCAACCCTGAAGTCCACCACCCTACAGAGTTTGTTATTTAAAGTCCAGGGAGTATTGTGGCATTAGTTAGAGTGGTGTGCACTTTTTGTGTTGTGTTGGTGGTGTAAGCTTTTGTATTGGGTCACTGTTTTTCCCAATGTTATTGTGGCACATGCTGTTTTGCTTGCAAAATTGATTGATGAGCTGTTTTTGCTAGCAACATCTTGACCCCATGCCGTGGCATTCAGAACTAATGCACTAACTCAGTGTAAACTCAATCCCATGGCCACTCACACAGCTATGCACACAGGCAGTCTGGGGGTGTGCCAGGGAGTGTACCCACACTCCACAGCATGCACTAAAGTGCAAAGTTGGCATGGGGTGCTTGGCAAGAGGGACATGAGTTATGCATGGGTGGACCCTGCACTAACTGTTATGCAACCCCATAATGGAAACCCACCAGCAGCAGCAGACCAAGAACCCCTATTCACAGTGCTGCTTCAGCCCAACAAGTTGAGGGGCAGGGCTGGGGCAGCCAATCAGGCACATGCCCATGATGTCAGAAGAGTTGGGTCCCATGTCTTCCCAAGATCCTCTGCACATGTGCAGCAGGGATCCACTGCAGGATGCAGGGTGGGTATTCCATTGGATGCGCACTTGTGCCCCATGATCCACCCTCCCATGCAGCTGCCATCCACCCCTGTGTATGTGTATGTAAATTTGTGTACCTGACTCTGTGTATGTGAATTTGGGTTGGTTGTCTTAGTTTGCACTGATGGCCCAAGTCTTGATTGTACACTTGGTTTTGGTCTGTTTGGACTGTCTGGCCTTGAACATTTTGTGTAGCTATAAATTATGGTGTGCTTGTGGTTGTGAATGCTGCACATCCTGCACCTGTCCTGGGCTGCATAGCTATGCAAGCATTAGGCAGTATGTACATTTAATGTGTATAACCCACACCTTTGTGAACAGCCCACCTTGTGAAATAATTCTGTAAGAAAGTCATTCAGCAGAAAATTCACCTTAGTATAGGAGTATGACATTAAATATATTTAGTTATTTTTTAGGAATACCCCAGTTCTTAAGACAGGCCATCATGCAATCTCTGTAAATAACTTTGAAAGTTTTATCTGCATCTAAAGCAATAGTGTGATAGAGTTTTGACTTTGACATCACATAGTTAAGTATTGCTTGTACTTTTCTAATAGCTTGAGGAATTGGTCCATTCTCTACAGATCTATACTGATTTAAGTGAATGGTGTTGATTATTCCCACCTTCAATCTTTTTACCAGTAATCTGACAATGATCTTATAATAAAAATTTAATAGAGCTATTGGTACATGCAGTAGTTATCTGGGGTGTTTTTGAATTTAATCTCTTTACAGAATAAAGATAGTCTTCAGTTCCTCCATAGAATTTACGGTGGTCATTAAATGCCAATCATAATCATATCCAGCATTAGTTCAGTCCATGAAGATAGTCACAAAAAAGGCAACTGTGACTGTAAAGCCATCTAGGGCTTGTGATTTCCTTTTTGGAAAGGTAAGAATAGTTTCCTTTATCTTTTCTACCATGAAAAAGGAAAAGTATTTCTGTACACTTCAGATTGGGAATGTTAACCCCATTAAGATATTTATCTAACTATACTTGCTAAAAGGACTTTTTATTTTGATAAATAACAACTTAATATTTACAGAAAGCTTCACCTATCTCTTTATATTAATTTAATTTCCCCCTGGTTGTTTTCTATGGCTGACATTATAGTATTCACTTTTTATTTCTTTAGTAAACTAAGATTCTTCATGCTCTGCCCCCGGTAAATATCTAGTATTCCACACTTGTTTCCTGAAGTTTTAAATTATTTGATAATTGATGAACTCCTGTTTTATCTTAAGTTATTCCATTTCAGTTTATTATCCTGAAAAATCAGTGATACTTTGTGTTTTTTAGCCTTTTGTCAATATTGCCTTCTTTTTTTTATTTTAATTCTCCAGCTTGGTTAACAATGATTGCTGCTTTCAATACAGCTTTTAGAGGGTCCCACAATTTTCTTATTAATATCTAGCCTTAATAAATCATAGAATAAAAATTCTCTGATTGCATCTATAATTTTTGTCTGAAGTTCCTCATGTTTAAAATAGAGAATAATGGCTATGTGACTGTGAGTTACTCGTGACGTGGTATTATGACTACTGTGATCTACCTATTACCAGGCTTGTACCACCAGTGAATTCCTGTAACACTGGTTGCTTTTTTAATCTAAGCGTTATTTTCTGTACTGTTTTCTTTGCTGTGTATTGCTCTCTTGACAAGGTGCCTTTGTAAATGAGTCTTTGACTCAAAGGTCTGTAAACTGATGAGCTAGTAAATAAATAAATAAAATAAATGTTTTTTTTTACACACCCGAGTTGCTTGATGATCCTGTAAACCTCGAGAGTGAAGCTCAAGAGGCTTACTTGGTCATCATACAATGAGGGTGTGTAACAAAAATGCACACTCGGCATAGCCAGTATTTTTTATAATATGCTGGTGCAAGGAGTTTAAACAAGAGCAGAAGAGAAAACAAGAGACATACTGGGATGGTATTTCCATTTTCTTCCAAGAGGTTCCTTCTTCTCCAGGTCATGGAGGTGCTGGCTCCGGTACTAATCAGTGAGGAAACAACAACAAAAAAAAAATACAGGGAGAACAAATGGAAGCTGCTATCAAGTCAAAAGATAGTGACACTCGCTGCAATTCTTGAATATTCCATGGCGCTAATGGCGGTTGCACTGCATCTGTGAGCTTGAAACAGCTGAGTGCCGGTAAGAATTCAGAACTAGCACAGAATGTCAACCAAATGACGTAATAACCTGGCTGCCCAATTATTAAGGTGTTTGAAACAGGAACTTGAGACAGTAATTAAAGGGGGTCACCAGTAATTATTAACTCTTTATTAAATACCCACCTCTTAGTTTGGCTCTTAATTTAAAACTATTAGACCTTCCTGGACTGCTGCATGGTCAGATATTAGAATGGAAGTAATTTTAAAGTCTACTATTGTATGGACAACGCTTTTAGATATGAAAATATAATCTATCCTGGAAATCATAGTATTTTTCTTGTCAACGTGTATATGATACCTACCATTGGGAAATTTAAGTCATCAAGCATCTAACAAGTCAATACTGTGCAGGAAATGTACCAGAAAATAAGCACTGGCTATTATAACTTATGTTACTCTAGAAGTGCTATCTAAATTAGGTTGGATTTGCACACTAATGCCCCCTTCCAAGATGATATTTTGAGCATGTAAGTGATTTGGGATCTCTATTATCTTAGCTAAACAAACATTATGCTAGATGAAAGGGGCATATACTGAATCTATAGCAGTTAATAGAGTACTCATTTTAGCTTTTATTAAGAAAATGTATACTATTTACTCCATGAAGTTATTCAGAAAATGGAAGTTAAAGGTCCTTCCCATTATACTAGACATGCCATAACTTCCATACTGTCATCAAAGGCTGTAATTGTTTGATTTTTACAAGCAGAAGTTAATCAGATGGTGGAATTTGTCACGGGTAAATTGATTGTAGTTGACAAAATGAGTGCGTGGATGAGGGGTGCAGAGTAATAAAGGGGCCATTCTGGAAGCATCCAAATAATGCTTGAGTATGGTAACCAGGAGAAATAGGCACACAAGACCAATCTCCTTTTCTAAGTGCAAGGGCATCCCAGAAATGGGGCAGGTGGTAATTACAGGAGAAAATGTTAGAAAAGGACTTTCAGACTTGCAAATACTGTACATCAGGCTCCAGAGCCTGACGAGATGTACCTGAGGGTGTTCAGGGAATTGGCAGGAAACAGGCCGAACCCCTGGCAGGATTATTCAATAGCTCATGGGTTTATGGCACGGAGGTCTTGTCAGACCAACCTGAAAGTATTCTTAGACTTGGTAACAAGGGTGGTGGATAAGGGACAAACAATACATTTACTCTACTTTGTTTTCAGAAAAGCATCTGACTCAGTGCCACACAGAAAGTTGATTAAGAAATTAGAGGATCAGAGAGCAGCAAAGGACCTAGTTAGATGGTTAGGAAGTTGTTTAGTTGGGTGACAGCAAAGAGTGGTTGTCAACAAGACCACATTTGGGGAAAGAGAGGTCGTGAGTGGGGTACATACAGTACATACATGCATACATATGTATATGCCAGCAGATAAAGGCCTTATGGTCTAGAAAGGCTGCTTGAGTGTGCTTTTCCCACTGTGTTTACAGTGGGAACTGCCCCTTCCCATATCACCCTTGACCACTCTCAAATATCCCCTCTGCCCCTCTCTACCCCATCTACCTACTACTTTCCCTCTCATGCTGTACTAACTTCTCTTGAAGCTGTACACTATGTTTAGGGGTACCACCTACTCTGGTAACTCCTTCAACTTAGCTACCACCTTCCTGGTGAAAAATGTACCTCCTTGTCTCCCTCCTGAGCATTTCCCACACCATCTTCAGGCTGTCACCCCTAGTGGTCTTGTTTCCACTAGTGCTGAATAGGCTATCATTGCTCACTTTGTTTATACCTTTATGGTACTTGATGGTCTCAATCATGCCCCTACTTTCCCTTCTCCCCTAAAGATTGTGCATGTTGAGCCCCCTGAGCCTCCCCCATAGGTGTTGCCTTGCTGGCCCTAGGTTGTCTTGTTTGCCCGTCTCTGGACCATTACTATCAAGTTGATATCCTTCTTAAGATATGGGCACCAATACTGCATACTGTACTCTAAGTGTGGTCTCACTAGAAATCTGTAGAGTGTCAGAATGACCTGTGCCTTCCTGTTGGTAATTCCCCTGGCTATATAGCCCAACATCCAGTCCGCTTTGGCCACAGATTTCCTGTTGTATGCCTAGTGTTTCAGATCACTCATTATGATAACATCCATGTCTTATTCTTCTTCTGACCTAGTTACCCGCACACCACCTGACCAGTATTTGGTTCCTGGGTTTTTCACCTGAGTGCATAACTTCACACTTTTTATTGTTCAACCCCAGTTGCCAAATGCCAGACCTCTTCTCTAGCCTAGCCAGGTGTATTCCTTGAGTTCCTGTCTCCCCTCTTCCTCCTCCATGTCCGTCCTCCCACAGAGCTTTGTGTTTGTATCATGATAGGGCTGAGTAGCCTTTTTATTATTAAACCTCAAAGTTTTATCTTTAATAACTTTGCTACCAATCAATGGATTTTAACAAAATTTTGCATGTACTGTCCTGTGGGGTAGATCTCTTGATGGCAAGTTTCATTCTGGTTGGATGTTTGGATTCTGAGATCCAGATAGTGCAAAAACATTAAAATTCACAATTTTTGCAGGTTTTTTCCTCATCACCTTGTGTCCACACAATGTGGAATTTTGGTGTGATTTTTTTATAGTAGAAACAGTTTTGGTAGCAGAACTGCTTTGCTTTTTTTGGTGAAAAAATATTAATCTGTCACAAAATTTTTCGATTTTTTATTTCCCATTATTTTCAGTGGGAAGATCACTCTCCAGGATAGAGGAATGACACAATAAAGAATTTTGGTCTCATGAAAAAGTATCCATTTTCGCAAGGGGCCAATCTTTCTCACAAGAAAACAATCCTTTTTCATGAGCCACCATCTTGTTTTTTTTCCACAAAACAAACTTGCATAACACTGTCCAGGGATGTCTTTTACAGACATCCAAATATGTATATTGCTCATCGGGAGCAGATGAGTTTTTACTTAGCATTTTTTTCTAACTCCCATGGCTTTTAAATATGTTTTTAACCTATTTAAATCCTTTTTCTTCATTAGCTAAGATCCTTTTTCATGAATCCTTTTTTGTTCAAATGAACAAGGATCATGAGGTCCCTCACCCCTCCCCAGACATCAATTCCATATGAAAAGTAACTTTTCTGTAGCGCAGCGGTCCCTCACTGATCACTGACCAAAAAGGAAACATACATTTTCCATAGTGTAGTGGCCCCCCAGTCACTGATCTGAAATGAGATGTAAGTTTTCCATAGTGTAATGGTCCCCCCCCCCCAAGTCACTGATCCCATATGAAATATACATTTTCTATGGTGTAGTGGTCCATTCCCCCTCCCTGGTCACCAATTACAAATGAAATGTACGTTCTCCATAGTGTAGTGGTCCCTCCCTCCTCCCTCCTCCTGGTCATGGATCCCATAAGAAATGTAAGCTTTCCATACTGTAGCAGTTTCTTCCCCTTCCCAATAAGAAATACAAGTTTTCCATAGTGCTATGATTCCCCCTTCCGTCAATTTTTTTTTTTTGCAAAACCAGTAAAAAGAGAAAAGGTCCCTTGCTGATCAGCCCCATCAGCTCCCACTCATCACCCACCACCTCATACTGCCCAGTACACCAACACACACCCTCACCCACCTGAACAGGTCCCAGGTTCTAGATACACCCTCTGATCAAAGACAAGTCTTGCTGTTGGAACCAGAGACTGCAATATGAGAACCTAAGATAAATGTGGTTCAAAGTATTTCAATGGGGGGTTCAACTTTTATGCATAACATTGCCATTTTTCAACATTTTGATCCCAAATTTTCAACATGGCCTTTTGGGGAGATCACCTCATGAACAATAGGATTTCCATTATGCAACTCCGGCCTGAAAGTTGATTTCTTAGTCACTTGCTGAATTCACCTGTTAGGAAGGATTTGGAAATATTTTCAGCCTCTTTTCATGAGGTGGGGTAATAAGATGGCTATGTTGAAAATTTTGGGTCAAACTTTGTAAAAATAGCAATGTTATGACCATTCATTGCAATTTCGCTCTGCACGCTCATAATTTTGGAAATGTTTAATATTTTAACCTTAGATTTTCAACTTAGCCTTCTTATTCCTGACCTCATGAATGTTACAGGTGTCATTTTTCAAATTCTGGACCACATGTGTTTTCACACCTGTGGTGAGGAATGGCAATGCAGTTGTGCAGAATTACGTTATGTATGAGGTGTATGAGTTTGGGGTAATAAGATGGCTATGCTGACAATTTGGTCACTATTGTCCTATAAATGGAAGCACAAGGCCAAGAGGGCTCTGTGCTTCCACAGCTACATATATGCATCCACAGAGGGATGGGATTGCATTGTATGGAGTGCCATGTGTTCCCACAGGCAAAGAAGGATATGATAATACTACTGTATCTCAGAAAGTAAGGACATAAATTGCAAAAAACTTCATTAATGCTCGGGTTAGGGATATATATATATATAGTTATGGAGGCAGTGTAGCGCAGTGGGTTAAGGCTCTGAGCTGCAGATCTGGAGACCTGGGCTTGAATCCCACAGCTGCCTAGGTGCATACTGTGTGATCCTGAGCAAGTCACTTAACTTCCTTGTGCCCTCAGGTCACATCTGGAAACAAGCTTCGGCCTAGTGTGCTATTCCTGGTTAAACAATGTTCCTTTTCCCTTATAGCCACAAAAGTAGAGACATGTGGCATTAGGTTTTCTAACCCTAACACCCAAACCCCACCCTGCACACAACAACAGGCATCGGTGGGTATGACTAGGGGTCATCAGCCCTAACACTCACCCCATTCTCCTGTGCTGTATCCGTCTCAGCTTATTTACTTATGGAATGGAGTGAGTGTTAGGGCTGATGACTCCAAGACACATCTCCGATGTCTGTGGTGTGTGCAAGGTGGGAGTGGGGTGTTAAGGTTGGAAACCCTAATGCTCCATTTCCCTACTTTTGTGGCCTTAACCTTATAGTAAATAGAGCATTAATGAAGTTTCTTGAAATTTGTACTATTATACTTGATAAGAGACAGAAGAAGGTGGTTTGCCCATCGAGTCTGTCTCCCACATCAGTGGGTCAATTGCTCCTAATGCTGCATAATGCATTTATCTAACTTGTTTTTAAAAATTATTAAGTTTTCACTCTGTATTATTGTCTGTAATAGGCAATTCCATAACTAGGGGTGGGCGAAGTGCCAAAAATTCACTGCATAGAGTAATCTGCAAATTTTAACCATTTTGCATAGCAAAATGTAAAATTTTGCCATGAAATTTTGCCTGCAGAATGGCAACATTTCGCTGCAGAATGGCAAAATTTCACTTTGTTAGCCGAAGTTTCACTTTCCAAGTTGAAATTTGGCTTTTAGAGGTGAAATTTTATCTTCCACGGTGAAATTTCACTTTTCCACAGGCAAAATTTCTCCTTGCACCGGTAAAATTTTGCCTTATCAAAATCGGGAGAATTTCACAGATTACTCTGCATGGTGAAATTGGCCACTTTGCTGCAACTTCACCAGTGGATTTTATATTCATTGCATCTCTATCCATAATCTACAAGCCCTTTATATAAATGACTTAATAATTTCATTTTTTGTTGTATTTTCTAATTTAATTTGTTGGTTATGTGATTGTAAGCTGAATATTTTAGTCTGATGTTTAATACCGATCTGTAACCTGAGATCATTGATGTTCATTATTTTACACATCTGCAGTAGGTCCCCTTTTGTGTATCTTTTTTTCCCAAATTATGTAATCCCAAGTAAACTAACCTTTCTTCACATGACTAATGTGACACATTTCATGAAAATTTGCATTTGTTACAAGTCCCTGGTAAGCCAAACAGACAGTGCAGGTGGCTTGCAGTAGACATTTTACGCCAATTGCAAGTCACAATCAGGTGTGCCAGATGCTGCAAGTTAGACCAGCTCCCTCTGGTTTAACTTTGCATCCAAGGGGGATCCAGTTTATGAGGCTTGTGACAATCATTTGTCACTGGCTGATGTAAACTGTGACAGCAGTCACAAATGTGCCAGCCCTTCATAAATCAGGTTGCATTGTGCCAAAGGGCTTTGGCCCAGCTGTGCATAACACTACGGATAACATAGAAACATAGAAACATAGACTTTGACGGCAGATAAGGACCGCTTGGTCAACCTAGTCTGCTCGTTTCCCTACCTAGAGGATAAGCTTCAGATTCTATTTAACCAACAGCCTATTTCTTCCTACACCCCCACAAAAATTGCCTTATGTCTGTCCCATGCATTCTTGAATTGTCCCACAGTTTTAGACCCCACAACCTCCTCAGAAAGGCTGTTCCATGTGTCCACCACCCTCTCTGTGAAAAAATACTTCCTCACATTGCCCCTGAGCCATCCCCCCTCTATCTTCAGATTGTGACCCCTTGTTCTTGCACATCTCTTTTTCTGAAAGATGCTATCCTCTTGGACTTTGTTGATTCCACTGAGGTACTTAAACATTTCTATCATGTCCCCCATCTCCCTCCTTTCCTCAAGGGCATACATATTAAGCTCCTTTAGACTCTTCTCATATGGCTTCTGTTGTAGACCCTGCACCATTTTAGTTGCCCTCCTCTGAACTGCCTCCATCCTGTCTTTGTCCTTGCTGAGATGGGGTCTCCAGAACTGGACGCAGTACTCCAGATGGGGTCTCACCAACTGTCTGTACAGGGGGATAACAACTTCCTTTTTTTTGCTGGTGATACCCCCTTCCTATACATCCCAGTATCCCTTCAGCCCTCCCTACCACCTTCTCACATTGCTTGCCAACCTTAAGGTCATCTGATATGATTACCCCCAGGTCCCTTTCAATTTTTATTGTTGTTACTACCTCCCCCCATTGTGTAATCTTCCCCTGGGTTTTTGTTTCCCAGGTACATTACTTTGCACTTCTTTGCATTGAATCCAAGCTGCCATACTTCTGACCATTCCTCCAACCTTGCCAAGTCCTTCTCACTTTTTCCACGCCTCCTTATGTATCAACCCTGTTGCAGATCTTTGTGTCATCTGCAAAGAGGCATACTTTTCCTTCCAGTCCCTCTGCAGTGTCACTTATAAAGACATTAAAAAGGACTGGACCCAGTACTGAACCCTGCGGTGCCCCACTAGTAACCCCCCTTTCTTCAGAGTGGACTCCATTTACAATTACCTTCTGTGTCCTGTTGTTCAGCGAATGTTTTACCCAGGCTACCACCCTGGGACCCACTCCCAGGCTGGTTAATTTGACTACTAATCTTTTGTGTGGGACTGTATCAAATGCCTTGCTAAAGTCTAGGTAGGCCATGTCCACAGCCCCTCCCTGGTCTACTACTTTGGTCACCCAGTCAAAGAAATCAATTACTGTAGATTTGTCTGACATGACCTTCCCGCTGTGAACCCATGCTGCCTTGGATCCTGTGCCCCACCTGCCTCTAGGTACTCAACAATTCTTTCCTTCAGAAGTGATTCCATCACTTTCCCTACCACAGAGGTCAAACTGACAGGTCTGTAGTTTCCTGCCTCTGTCTTGGTCCCACTTTTGTGAAGGGGAATCACATCCGCTATCTTCCAGTCCTCGGGTACCACACCATCTTCCCACGATTTGTTAAAAAGGGTAGTCAGTGGTGTCACTAATTCTCTGCTTAATTCTTTTAGAATTCTGGGGTGAATTCCATCTGGCCCCATTGCTTTGTCCACCTTCAGTTTTAGGAGTTCTTTCAGAACCCTTTCTTCTGTGAAAGGACTGGGATCGACCCCCCTATCCAGAGCGCTTCTGTTAATTGGATTTGGCACCTCCCCACTTCCTCTTTTGTCAATACTGAACAGAAGTATTCATTCAGTATCCCTGCTTTTTCACTGTCACTCTCTGCCCACCCACCATCCATTCTATTCAGCCTCACTATCCCTCCCTTTGTCTTTCTACACTCCCTGATATACCTATAAAAGGTTTTATCCCCCTTCTTAACTGAGTTACCTATCTTTTCCTCAGTTTGTGCCTTTGCTATTCTGACTACCCTCCCTGCTTCCTTCTGCCTTAATTGGTACAGTTCTCTGTCCTGCTCCTTCTGTGTTTTCTTATACTTCCTAAATGCTATCTTTTTCTCCCTAACCTTCACCGCCACCTCTTTTGAGAACCATAGTGGCTTTTTCTTTCATTTTGATTTCGTTTATTTGCTTCACACAAAGGCTTGTTGCCTCTGTGATGGCAGTTTTGATATTTCCCCATTGTTGCTCCACCCCTCCTTCTAGCCTGTTTGAGAGTGCTTTTCTAAGGCACTCTCCCATCTTGCCAAAGTCAGCTCTCCTGAAGTCCAGAACCCTCACTTTTGTATGGCTTGACTCTGTAGCTGAATTTATTGTGAACCACACTGTTTGGTGGTCACTTGTTCTCAAATGACCACCCACTTCTAGATCTGAGATCCTCTCACTGTCCCTATTTGAGAGCATGAGGTCTAAGATTGCTCCCTCTTGAATAGGTTCCAAAACTATCTGTCTGAGGCATGCCACCTGAAGGGCATCAAGAATGGCCCTGCTTTTGGATGTGGCTGCCTCAAAGGTGCTTCAGTTAATATCTGGCATATTAAGGTCCCCCATCAACAGTATCTCCCCTTTCTCTGCCATCCTAAGTATGCCTTCTATCATATCTTTGTCCATTCCCTCCCCCTGACACCGGGGTCTATATACAACCCCTGTGCGGATCGTGGTGCCATTTCCAGTCTCCAAGGTGACTCACAGTGCCTCCTCTCCTCCCTGTTTACTCTTTTGTTCAGTTGCTTTTATCCCTTCCCTTACATAGAGAGCTACCCCCCCTTCTTCCCTCCCTGTTTCTCCTGTACGTTGTGTACTGTGGTATGTTAACATCACATACATGGTTCTCTGTGTACCATGTTTCTGTAACTGCTACGATATCCAGGCATCCCTCTTCCATCAAGGCCACCAGTTTGGAACTTGGAGCTTGGAACAAGCCCTGCATCATTCTTTATGAATCAGTCTAATGTTGTAACGCTAAGATTATTTTGGTTACCCTATATTGAACCTTCTCGATATTATTGATGTCTCTTATTACATGAGGGCTCCACAGTTGTGAAGAGTAGTTCAGGTGCAGACTGATATATGTTTGTACAGAGGGATAATGCAATATTCATTTCTTCTTACAAAAGCTTTTTTAATACAGTTGAGTATTCTGTTTGATTTGTGGACCGTTTTTTTTTTTTTTTGCAGTGTTCACTGAATTTCACTTCTTCATTCATTAATACTCCAAGCCATTATCTGATTCTACCATCTTTATAATGCTATTATCTATACAGTACTTGCGTTGTTGATTAGAATTTCCTACATGTATCATGACACATTTGTGTACGTTAACTAACATTGTGTTATTTATAGCCCATTGTTCAATATTTTTTCAGGTCATTTACTAGTTTGTTCCTATTTTCTGTGACTAATCAGATCTTACCCTTGATCCCATCTGCAATGTCACTTATGAATGTTAAACAACACTGGACCAAGCACAGAACCCTGTGGAACCTCAATGGTCCCTGGTCTTGCTTCTGAGAATCATCCCCCAACTATCATGTTTTTGGCTTCTTTCCTGCAGCCAATTTCTGATCCACACAGCAAGCCCACACTCCCAAGTACTGCAGGCTCAGTACTTTTCAAAATATACATCAGCAATATAAGAGAACGAATACTGTAAAATATATTTCCCTTTGCAGATATCACTAAGTTCTGTGGCAGAGTAGAAAGTGAGTAGGGGTAAGATACAGTGGTAGCTATCTTAATCTTCCACTGCATCATGTAAAGGTTTACCACATTAAGGTAATACAGTTACAGTACAGCATTTCACACCTATGGCAATATTATTCAAAGTACCACGTTAGCTGAAGTGTTACCAGAGTGTGCTAAGTGCAACGAAGTAACACTTCATCTTATGTGGTACCTAGAATGGCACTGCCATAAGGGGAAAATGTATTGCATTACTTTAATGTGGTAAACGTTTCTGAAGTAAAGTGTAAGTTTAGGATGGTTACCACTGTAGCTGCAGATAGATCTGCACAGATTAAAAGGTGGTTCAAGATCTAGATGTTGAAACTCCATGCCAAAACATGCAATGTGAGGCACACAGGACCCAATTCCAAGAGATCAGCTAGAGCATGATGCAAATTATTCCCTGACAGAAAAATACGTCCAAAACCTTGCAACATGCAACACGCACCCAATTCCAGAACAAAGGCTGATTGCAACAGAAAACACTGGAATTACACATGTCATATGTTTCACCAAAAATATATGCCACAAACCACAAGCCAGATGGGAAAGTTATGCACAATGCAAAACAATATCAATAAAAAGTGTGCAAACTGCAAAACAGACATATACAGAAACGTAGGCAGAGGCAATGTTGCAAGCCACTGCAGTGGCATCACAGGAGGAAAGAACATGAAAATACAAAAGGAACTTCACATCCGAGGAGACAGTTGCCCTCCTAACTGAGGTGGAAGCCCAGGCCAAACCGCTACTGGGATAGGGTGGGGAGAGGAAACCGTGCAAACAGCGCAAGGATGCCTGGGATGCAGTTGTCCATAATGTCAATGTGGTGGCCAATGCCAGGTGCACTGTCAGGGACCTACAGAAACATCTAAATGATTTAAAGTGAAATGCGAAGGACTAGGAGGCACACAATAAGCACTGTGCAATGGCAAAAGGCAGTGGCCCAAGAGATGAAAGACCCCTCAGCACCCATGAAGAACGTGTCCTGACATTCCTCACCAGCACAGTGTGCATGGGGACATAGACTTGGACACAACATGAATGGAGAGTGACACAAGTAGGTGGCAATCAATCATCATTACAGCAATGCTGGTTGTGCCACTGCAGTGTGACTGTATATGGTGGGTTTGTGCCCTAGACAGGTGAAGCTGTGCAGGGGCAAAGAGTGTTGCAGGACAGTGTTGGTGGCATGTCACTGACTTGGCACCTGTGATACATGATGTGATGCAGTGGAAGTGCTCACGTGGTGTAGGAATGTACTGACAAGCAGCATGGGATGCAGCACTGTTGTTGGGGTGGTCTGGAGGTCACCTGCAGCTACATTGTGGGTAGCACTGTATGGTGGTCCAAAGATCCTGTCCAGTATAATGGGCATGTGTCTTGTAGCTGAGTGTTGGCTGGTGTACCCATGCTGTTGCCTGCCATGAGTCAACCATGGGGGGGTGTGGGCCCTGTGGTCTTTACCACTGTCATGTGCATGGGTTCTGCAGGGAGGTGTTGGGTGTCCTGTGTGGTGGCCTGATCATGGCATGCTGGCACTGACACACTGTTGTAACCCCACATGTACGGTGGGTGAAGACATGTGAGAGGGCAACAGCAGTGGCACAGGCAGTGACACAAAGCAGCCCCGCACATATGCAACAGATATGTAAGACACCACAGCAGACTTGCAGAGCAGTGTTGTCAATGTGTTGCAGGACAGTGAGTCCATAGCTCTGGAGGATGTGTGGTCTGCAGCAGCAGGGACACAGCAGGAGGAGGATGGCATGGAGGTCTGTGACCTCTTTAGTGTTGGCAGCATTGCAGCCAATGTAGCCCAGGACCTGAGCCCTGCCACATATGAGGAGTTTGAGGTGCACTTAGATGAGGCAACACCCTCTAACCAGGAACTGTGAAACAGGTCACCCATGGACTATATTGCCTTCTGCCAGTCATTGGTGGGACAGCAGGAGGAGCAGAATGAAATGTTAGGCTGCATATGCCTGTGCCTTGATGCCTACCACAAAAAACCTGGATGAGCAAATGGGCAGCCTCATGACTGCCATTGATACTGGATCAAGCAAAACCCACACAGCCATGGAAAAGGCGGATGCCATGCAAGGAACAGACACAGGCTATCACTCATCTGGCAATGGCCATGGAATAGTCTGTGGCAGAGCAGCGGAGGCAGATAGACATCCAGGCAGTAGCCCTACAGAACATCTTGGCAACACAATCAGTGAGGCAACTACCAATGATGGATGCTGCCACACAGGCACAGGTTAATGTGTAGAGACAGCAATGTGACGCAGTGGCACAAACAACACCGCAGCAGACAGAGCAACCACCAGGACACACAGTGCCAGACGTGGCCACAGCCATCAACATTCAACACAGGTATACAGCCTCCTCCACACACCCACACAACAGTGGAGCAGGAAGCAGAACCATCCATCCATGGAATACCTTGTCAAAAGAATTGGTAGAGGCAACTAGTGCCACTGTCTTTATAAACAAATTAGATGTTTGGTTGAGGGATAATAGATAAATTATGTCCCACATAGTGTGGGGAACAGTCTTGAAGGGCTCTGGCCTTTTCTGTTCTTTCATACTAAGTAAGTAAGTAATCCCCACCACCAGGGGTAGGGCATGTACACAACGTGAACTGGCAGGTGTGTTGGGCAATGGAGGTGCAACCAGCAGCAGTGCTTTAACTCATGCTGTACAACATGGTAAGGATGTGACTAGGGCCAGTACAGTACAGCCCACTGCACAAACCTCTGCACCTGCTGTGGGACAGGATGACTGCGGCAAACATAGAACAGGGCATGGGACTGTGCCAGGAACAGAGTCATCTGTTGTTGTCAAGCATGGCAGAAAGCCAAAGACACCAGCTGTGCAGGACAACAGTATGTCTAGTGGAATAGCAGCTGAGTAACAGGGTGTGGGGTGAGAAGCACAGCTGTGGGGACATGTGCACCTATACCACATGGGGAGACACAGGACTCCCGACCAACCAAATGGAAGAGGACTGTTGAAAAGCCAGCACAGAAGTGACAGTAACTGAGTTGTTGGATATATACATGGGGGGGTGGACATTGTACATATTGATCTTTGTGTGGTGCATAGTGTGCTGACTGTGTGAGCGATGTGTGCATGTGTGGGAACACACCGTGAGTGTGTGTGGGTTGCGTGACAGCACAGTGTGTATGTTTGCTATGTGTACGGCCACTGGGTGTGTGTGTGTGTGTGTGTGTGTAGGTGTAGGGTATGTGCACACAATGTTGTATTGTATCATAGTTCTGCACTGTCTGCACTATATAACAGTAAACAAAAGTCACATTCATTTGTGTGCTGTTCATTATTGCCAAAAAGGTGTAAGGTGTGATGTGTCAGTCTCATGTGTGACTTTCTGTGATGCACTATGACCTGTGGGTGTGTGTGGTGTGTGTGTGTGTGTGTGTGTGTGTGTGTGCACGTCCTACCGACATGCTGCACCTGCTAGCTATATTTGCCTCAATATTGTGATGCATAAGCCACTGTAATGATGTGCATTTGCAACAGAATTTACATGCGTTCATGGCATGTGCTGTGTACTAAGCCACACATGCAATCTGCACGTGTCTCATGCGCCAATGTGCCGCTGAAAACTATCGACACCACACCATAGGCAGAAAGGCAGGCCTCACACAGACCACTGTGCCAGTTTAGTACAGTCTGCTGCCAACATGAAAACGGGTCTGAACCTAAGTGGCAGAGCACCCAATTTCACACTAGTTGTGACTGCTCAGCTGGTGAATCTGGTGCAGCAGTGGCCACCATGCTGCTCCCACCAGGGTGCATGCAAAAAACACCCAGGGAGAGGGACAGGGTGTGGAGGTGAATTGGTGCCAGGCTGGTTGAGATCAGTGGTATGAGGCGGACCACATGGCAGCTGAAACATCATTGGCATGATCTGGCCAGGAGAGACCCATGAATACTTGGGCAATGTTGGCCATAGCAGAGTGCCATGACATAGAGATCAGGACGGAACAGCCAGCTGCTGCAGGTATGTATGGCACAGGTTTTGCACTGGGGAGCAGAGCTGTGTACATACAGCATGTACATGTCTGGGTGACAACTGACTATATGTTACATGTCTACACAGGTGGTAATGCCAGGGACAGGTGAAGGCAGAGACACGGTGCCAGTGGACAACAAGGTGAGGCCCAGGGACCCATGCAGGGGCATCGGAGGCACAGTAGGTGCACATGTGATGATGCATGTCAACATTTCTGTAAGAATCTGAATGCCAGACAGTGCATATGGTGTGCGGGCATCCCTGGCCCGGCCATTGGCAGGCAGTGGCACCTCTGTGACACAAGCTGCTGTTGCTCATGTAGGGCTACCATGCTTCAATATGTGTCTGTGCCAACAGCCATGCCATACTGTGCCATGGCCATGTGGCATGGGTGATGGGGGCCAGACAGGGCGTGTGGCTCCATGATTGCCCAGTCCTGCACGTGTGTTGTTGCATGCCGCATATGGCTACAACACCATTCGAGACATGGCTTGTGGACATGGTGCTGTGGACTGTGTGTGTGTCCTGCACACTGACATGCTGTATTGTGCTGTTGCAGGGCCATGCACACCTATCACACCCTGACACTGGGCACTCCTGAGGGCAATGGAGGAGCACAAGCAACAGGACATCAGGGAGCACCAGCTGCATACATTAAGCAGATGTCGCTGTGCACGGCCACTGCTGCCACACACAGTGAGGAGGAGGAGGAGGAGGGGACAAGGTGCACAGGGGGCTGCAAGTGAGGAAGGAGGTGAAGAACAGCCAGAGGGCAGCATGCAGCAGAACACTACTGAGCAGGACATGGGAGAAGTTGAAGATGTAGTAGTGGAGCCAGAGCCTGTCATGGGGGCAATGGAGGAGGTGGACGATAGCATTGGTGCTACACCACTGGAGGTGCAGAAGGAGGCCATGCAGCAGGAGAATAGTGGCCAGGAGCATGCAGCACAGCATGGGGAGTCTGTTGCAGATGTTGCAGACAACAGCAGTGCTGCAGCAGAGCGGGAGGATCAGGAGGAGGACATGAATCATTTTGACATTGCCCCGGAGCCAGCAGCACAGCGTGGGGAGGCTGGTGGTGCTGTGTTGGAGGAGCTGCAGGTAGCCACCGCTGTGCCTGTTGCCAACACTGCAGGATTCACCTATTGCAGGGCAGGCACAGACAGTTGTTCAGCATGTGGACAGAGACAGACATCTGCAGAACCTTGTGGAGGTCATAATAGGGGACGTTGCATGACTCCACAACTCCCTGCATGCTCTGCTGTCAGCACTGATACAGTGATAGGCCTACAAGCATTAGCAATTGTGTACATAGCTGGACTTGTTTATTACATTTCTTCACCTGCTAGTCCCTGTTTTGCTGTTATTATTATGTCATTCATGTTTACAGTTCCTGTTATGTACATATGTTTGGGGGAGTATGTTTTTAGATGTGTTTTCAACTATTTTGTACCTGTAGTTGGGGGTGGGGGAGGAGTGCTGTGTGGATGGATTTATAGTGCTGTGTACCTGTTGGGGGGGCATTCATGTTGTGTTATCAATAAAAGTGTTACTATTAATTTACATGTCCTGTGACTCATCCTGTTGACTGTATGTTGTCACGTGTGTGTCTAATGTGTGTATGGCTCTCAGTGTGCACATGCTGCCACATACATACAGCACAAAGGTGCTACCATCTGGGTGTCAACACCCATTACAGTGTCCTTCTGTGATGGCTATACAGTGCACAGCTGACAAATACATACACATGGTACTGGACAGCACAGAGCAATTCTCTGGCAGTGGTGGCCTGTGCTGTGCTATGTACATAGTACCCCCCACCCCTGTGGTCATGCCACTGGGGTGTCTGTGGGCCTTTGTGGCACCACTCCACCTGAGGCTGCCATAGCCGTGCAGGTGACACCAGTTGCACATGGACATGGTGCACAAGGCTAATTGCCAACAGCATTGGTGTATTGCCTGGTGCAGCGTAGCTGTCTTGGTGACACTGTTACCTGTCTTCGGTGGCCAGGGTTGGTGCGTTGTGCCTGGTAGCAACTGCTACATGTTGGCAGGCCTGTGTCCATGATGTTGCATGCCTTCTGCACTGTTGGCCACTGTTCTGCACACAGTGCTTGTGTGTTGTGCCCATGTTGCTGGTTGTTGTGTGTTATTCTCCTGTGTACACTTCCCACTCCTCCACGTTTTGTGTTATGTGTCATACCACTATTGGTCCACATTGTGACCTTGACTCCAATTGGGCATGATATCCAGTGGCTGCATGTGGTCATGTGTGCACATGGTTGCTGCAGGCCCCCACATAAGTGTGGCTTGGTTGTGTCCATGATGCGTTGTCCTATGTGTGGCATGACAGCCATGTGACAGTCATGCAACACATTGCTCATATCACATCATTCACAACATAGCATCTATGACACTACCTGTAGGTCTGGCATACTGTTCTAGGGTCCTCCCACCCCCTCAAAGATAGGTATGTCTTTCTCTGTGGGCCTCTTGTGGTCAGCAGTTCCAGTGTATGCATGCCACATCACTACAATGTGGTACTGTGTCAGGATTCATACATTCCCCTTGAAACCTGTGTATTGTGACCTGTGCAAAGGTACACTGCAGTCATTCCCAACAGTACCCTTCCCACACACACACACACACACACACACACACACACACACCATCCCACAGTGCATCCGGCTCACACAACAGCTGCTGTACACATACAAGTCCACATTGTCATGCCATGTTCCTTACCTTGTGCATTGTGTGTTCTGTCCTTCACACATCTGCCAGGGGTACCTGTACATGTTCCTGGTGGTGGCATGGACCTCATACCCTCTGAGTTGTGGACCACCAGATGCAGCATAATGTACATGGGCATAGTTGAAGATGCTGTGCTTCCACATGTGTTGCTCAGCACCTAGCAGTCAGTGTCCAGTTCTCTGTTGTGTCATTAGTGTTTGCTGTTGTGTGCCTGGCTCTTGCCAGGTGCCACATTATGATGTTCCACACTGCTGATGGTGTCACCATGGTAGTGTTGTAGGTGTTATGTTGTAAAATGTTGCTCAATCACCTCATGCCTTGCCCGATATCATGCAGATGCTCCACCAGTTGTCAACTGACTGGGCGTGATATCTGGCTGTATGTCCCCATCCAGTGCAATATCTTCCTCCTGTGTCTGGCAATGGCACACGCCATGACAGATCAATGTTGTGCAGGATACAGCATGTGATCACAATCCTGCATGCCATCTCAGGGCTATATTGCAATGCCCCACCAGAGCAGTTAAGGCATCTGAATCGGGACTTCAGGAGACCAAATGTGCATTCTATGACTGATCTAGTGTTGATTAGGGCCTCATTGTTTTGCTCTTCCACTGCTGTCTATGGATGATGAAAACTTTATTTTTATACAGGAAATTCTAATCATTAGTATTATGCAACCCTGTTCTCAAGATAGTCCTGTTTATGTTTCACTTAGTTACATCTAGACTTATAACATATAACAATACTAAAGTAAATACAAAATATACACAATACACAACATTTCAAATATCCAACAGTACATTAAGACACAAATACAAAAGAAAATACAAAAAATACACAACAAAATATCCCATACATGTTCATGTACAACTACATTCTATTTTATAAAATTTCAAAATTTCATTTTTAAAAGTCGTGTGGTCTTCTAAAGATCTTATTGGGGGGATAGAATATTCCATACTTTAGCTGCCTGACATGAAATGGAACCATTACCATATTTATTATGAATTCTTATGGGACAAACTCTATGTCTATGCACAGATCTTAATAACTCATGCCTACCTTTACTGACTTTAGAAAAAGTATTTGTGTAATATAATGTTCGGGATAAAGTGTTTTATATTTATGTATCAGTATTAACCAGTTTTTTTTTTAAATCATTTCTAAGGACTGCCAATTCAATTTTATAAACATATTACAATGGTGAGTTCTATATGAACACTGTAGAACATATCTAGCTATTCTATGTTGCACCCTATCCAATCTAATCAACTGATGTTTACTCGTTGTTCTACAAATTAAATACCCATACGTCAGGGTTGGCATACTCAGACAGGTGTCATCAGCCACGGCAGCTGTGGGTATCCACTATCATCTGTTGGGGTTTGGATAGAGTACGGGTTAGTATGGCATCCATCTGTTCCACTCAACACATGTCTGTCGACTATTGGGCTATGTTAACACACACAGTGGGTCATGGGTATGCACAGCTGCTGGATGTTTTTTTCCTGTGTCCTGTGTAATTCTCACATGCATGCAGTGTGTGCAATGTGTGCCATCCCTGTCTGCAGTTGTGGGGATAGTTTGAATCTGTACTGTAGTGTTTCTGTCCTATGTTATCTCTTGTGTCACTCAGGTGACTTGCCTGACATTTGCATCCAGTAGCCCTGGTGCACTGCACTGTAGGTTACCACTTGGCCACACTGTGTGTGCTTGTCCTGCACCCTTTGACCCATGTACCGGTGTTGCGCACTACACTGCTTACCAATCAGCCATCCGCCAGTGATCTCCCAGTTCTCAAAGGCCTCACATAGGCCACAGTGGTAGAATATGTGTGAATTGTGTCAGGACCCAGGGTACTTGGCTAGCACATCTAGTACGCGACAATCACTGTCGCATACCACCTGGATGCTCATGGCGTGGTATTCTTTACAGTTTACATATGCATCACCATTGGTGTGTGGTGCCCTGATGGGCACATTTGTACAGTCAATCACCCCCAGTACACATGGGAACTGTGCAACACCACAGAAGGCCTGTTTCTCTTGCAGCTGTTGTTGTGCACCATGTGTAAAGTGTATGCACCTGGTGGTATGCCAAAGCAGCGCGCTGTGAGGAACCTCCTGAGACACTTTGACACAGCAGGCTGTGATATGCCCACTGTGTCATCTGTGGAAGTTTGGAAGGTCCCTGTGGCTAAGAAGCACAGGGCTGCACTGACACGCACCTCCACAGCCAGTGGATGTCCACCTGTTGGTGGCACTATGTAAGTTTTTTCCCAGTTCCTGGCACAGCTCCCTTATGGTGTTCTTGTTGAGCCAGTAGTGTACGATGCACTGATCATCAGTCAGCTCCTAAAAAAGACTTCCTTGTGTATCTCACTCTTAGCACAGGTATCCTTGGCACCATCACTTGCTCCTGTGGTTGCACGATCCCCTGGTTCCTGCCATGATGCCTGGTATGCCTGCGTTCATGTTGCTCGACTATCATGATGCCCAGTAGGGCCACTGCTGCTGACATGGTTCCTGCTGTGCATCAGTATATACTGCCGAGTAAACTCTGGCTGTTTGGGGGGGCTTATATATGCTGTCCTCTACTTAGACCACATCCAGCATGGTCTATGTTGTGCCTGATTATTTTGATGTCGTTACATATGCTGCTTGTTCTGAATAACTTTTCATTATGCATGTTGCAAGTCACATTCTGCATTGGCGCATGCTTTTTATGGTGCTCCTTGGTCATAAGCCATGTTTGGCATAACAGTTTCTGCAAGTGGCGCAAGAGACCTTTTGGAATCACTCATGTTGCAAATCGCAGCCATAACCTGTGATTTACACCATTTAGGGCTGATGTACTGCATTTCCATCGGTCGTTATCTGTTCTGGAATCATGACCACATTGTTTAAGAACACAAGGAAGTACTATTGGAGGGAGGTAAACTGACCACTACCTCAGAGGAAAGTGACCTGAGGGAGGTCTTAAGTGACTCCCTAAAACACTAGCCAATGTAACAAGGCAGCAAGAATGCTGAGGTGTATTGGAAGAGGTATACTACCTCTCTATAGATAACTAGTGCGACCCCATCTGGAACACAGTGGCCATTTCTAGAGGCCTCACCTGAGAAAAGACCGAGACAGGCTACAGATGGTGCAGTGTAGAGTTTCATTCACCAATCTTTTGACAAAGGCAAGCTTGTAGGAGCAGCCTTTATCGACTTAACGATGGCATTTGACACAGTCAACCACCAGCTCCTTCTTGGTCAATTAACTATGATTGGTCTCTCTAGCAAAACACTAAATTGGTTCAGAAGCTATCTGGGTGACAGGACCCAATGAGTGAAAATATCTAGTGTTGCTTCCAATCAACAGGTTATTAGGTCTGGACTACCACAAGGCTCAATACTGGGCCCACTCCTGTTCAGTATATTTCTGAACAACTTGCCATCTGCATGTCACCAGTGATCCCTCCTTTATGCTGACAATGCGGTCATTTTTACAAGCCACACAGACTCTAGTTCACTTGAAAGTATCTACAGCTTGGTTTTAAAGAAATTGAGCAATGGTTCAGTACGCACAAACTAGTACTTAACTATAAGAAAACTAAAGTGCTGCTGTTCTCATCCTCCCACAATAAGAACATGTCTCATCCGCTTATTATCAAAAATAGCCTAGGAGCCCCCCTCGAGCAAATCCAGCACTTCAGGTATCTAGGTGTAACCCATAACTGCCATCTCACCTACCTATCCCACATTGAGAAAGTTGCCAAGAAGGTAAATGTCAGGATAGGGCTCCTTTATAGATGTAGATGGTGTCTGACTCCAGATGCCCTTAAGCTTACTATTCACAGCTCAGTCCTAGCAGTCTTTGATTATGGCTTGGACATATACGGATCTGCCTCTGTCACATCACTCAGAAGGTTAACGGTCACCTTGAACAAGGTTTGCAGACTCTACACAGGTGCCCCTTGTCTTACCCATACATGTGAGCTCTACTCACAATCTGGGTGACTCCAGCTCAGTGGCGGAATTAAATACCAAACAAGCTTTGTTGCAAAAAAAGCACTCCTTGGACTCTTTCCTATGAGGGTCCTTAGTCTTCTGAGAAAACCTCCAAAGACCCAATACACACGCTTGTCCACAGCTGAACACCTCCTAGTTCCCAAGTGTTGGACTACCCAATGTCAATGGACCTTTTTGTACCGGGCTCCACTCTAGTACAATGGACTACACCATGAATTAACTAACCATCTGATACTGGGGCTCTACAAGGAGACACTTCGACAGCAGCTCACAACTGAAGGCCACTGTGATGGTCCCCCCGATTCTGAGGGTACCAGCCTGCACTCCTACCCCCCACCTTTCCTCTCAATCTCCCCCATTCCAAAACTAAAGAACGTGGCCCACACCCTGCACTGACAAAGCCTGGCTGCTACCTTCCTGCCCTGGAGCGTTATACTGCACGGCACTTCCACACTCAATTTCCCTAGGACATTAACATAACACTCTCTCTCTCTTTCTCTCTCTCTCTCTCTCTAACTTTCTCTCTCTCTCCTCCCTCCCTCCCCTCCCTCTCCTCTCCCTCTCCTCTCTCCCTCTCCCCTCCCTCTCTCTCTCTCTCCTCTCTCCTCTCTCTCCTCCTCTCCCTCCCTCTCCTCTCCCTCCTCTCCCTCCTCCTCCCTCTCCCTCTCCTCTCCCTCTCCTCTCCTCTCCCTCTCCCTCTCTCTCCTCTCCTCTCTCCTCTCCTCCCTCCCTCTCTCCTCCTCCTCCCTCCCTCCTCTCCCTCTCCCTCTCTCTCCTCTCTCCCTTTCTCCCTCTCTCTCTCTCTCTCTCTTTTCTGTCCCTTTCTCCTGTAACTACCTTCTTGATCAGGATACTTAAAGCATTCCTGTGTTTGCCTAACTGTCAATTGGTAGCCCCCTCCTACCAAACATCTTTTCCATGATGTATGCTGTATTTCTATGTTTATTTGGATACCATTTAGTTGCTAATCTCTACCTACTGCTGTTTATTATGATTCATGATGTTTTTTGCCAATTGACTGCCTTTTCATTACTTAGTTAGCCCCCTTTGTCTGTTTGTTTCTCATCCCTTTGACATGGGACCTTTGTAAATGAGCTATGTTTTAACTCAAAGGTTCATGTAATCTCAGATGAAATAACCACTCGGTGTGACTGCCTCTCCTAAGTAGCTGCCTCCTCATTTTCACCTAGTTGAAGATGACCTGTAACCTCCCTTAGAGTGCCACATTTTTAGCACCAGTTTCCCCCACTCTCACCCCTTATCCCCCATACCACACTGCCTCACCCACCCTCCCTCCCTCCCTCTCTAATGGCACTTTCAGATATGAGGCCCTCCAGCCCATCCACCTACCTCTACCTGCCAACAACGTCCCTTTAGCCTGCCTACTTTTTCTTGACTCCCTCCTACCCTATACTAACTATATACAGTACTGTTCACACTGAAACTTGTCTGAAGCTGGCTTATGTTGTCTCTCTCCATTTTTGGCTGTATAATAAATGCTTAGACATCTCTCTGTTTTTATAAGACTGTAACCATTGTTGACCTTTGTATGTATGTTACCCTACATCCTTTGATGTGGAACCTTTGTAAATGAACAGTTCCTGCTCAAAGGTATTTGTAATCCAAAGCCTGGATATTCAAAAGGGTTGCACATGGCAAAACAGTGTTGCACCATGTGCAACCACTGATGTGCCCCAGCATGATATTCAAATGAGGATTAATCTCGATGTGCTGGAGCACATCAGTAATGTACGCAGAGCAGATGAGGTGGGTGTGCCCATGCATACTCTGCAAATCCTGATATTTAGCCCCGGATGTGCTGAGTCCATGCATGTGCAACCCCTACTTGTGCTGCACACAGGTGAGCCAAAAAAAGGACCAATGGCTGGACACCCACAAGTGAGCTCCCATATTGCAGGGCACAATATGGCAGCTGCCACCTGTGGGTGGCCACCTAAGCTCTGGTTGCACCTCCGTGGTGGTGCCCCCATGCCCGATCATGGGCATCTGAGTAAATAAAAAAAGTCCAATATCCCTGGTGGTCCAGTGGACCGCTTGCAGCCCGATCACAGCATTAAGTATAATAAAATGTATGTCCTATATCCCTGGTGGTCCAGTGGACCACTGTCAGCCCGATCGCAGGCTGAAGTATAAATAAATTCATATCCTATATCTCTGGTGGACCAGTGGACCACTTACAGCCCAGTCGCAGGCTGAAGTATAAATAAATTCACGTCCTATATCCCTGGTGGACCAGTGGACCGCGTGCAGCCCGATCACAGGCAGAAGTATATATAAAAGCACGTCCTATATCCCTGGTGGTCCGGAGGACCGCTTGCAGCCTGATCGTGCACTTAAGTATAATAAAATGCACATCCTATATCCCTGGTGGTCCAGTGGACGACTGTCAGCCTGATCATGGGCTTAAGTATAAATAAATTAACGTAAAATATGCCAGGTGATCCAGTGGACCGCTGGCAGCCCGATCAGGGTCTGAAGTATAAATAAATTCATGTCTAATATCCCTGGTGATGCAGTGGACTGCTCGCAGCCCAATCATGGGCTGAAGTATATATAAAAGCACGTCCTATATCCCTGGTGGTCCAGTGGACCACTGTCAGCTTGATCATGGGCTTAAGTATAATTAAATTCAAGTCCAATATCCCTGGTGGTCCAGTGGACCACTCACAGCCTGATCAGGGGCTGAAGTATCAATAAATTCATGTCCAATATCCCTGGTGGTCCAGTGGACCACTCGCAGCCCAACCGTGTCCTGAAGTATATATAAAAGCACGTCCTATATCCCTCGTGGTCCAGTGGAATGCTCACAGCCCAATAACGGGCTTAAGTATAATAAAATGCACGTCTTAAATCCCTGGTGGTACAGCGGACCTCTCACAGCCCGATCGCGGGCTGACGTATATATAAAAGCACGTCATACATCCCTGGTGGTCCAGTGCACCACTTGCAGCCCTATCACGGGCTTAAGTATAATAAAATGCATGTCCTATATCCCTGGTGGTCCAGTGGACCACTGTCAGCCCAATCATGGGCTGAAGCATAAATAAATTCATGTCCTATATCCATGGTGGTCCAGTGGACCACTCGCAGCCTGATCACGGACTTAAGTATAACAAAATGCATGTCCTATATCCCTGGTGGTCCACTGGACTGCTCACAGCCTGATTGCAGGCTGAAGTATATATAAAAGCACGTCCAATATCCCTGGTGGTCGAGTGGACCACTCGCAGGCCAATCACAGGCTTAAGTATAATAAAATGCACGTCCTATATCCCTGGTGGTCCAGTGGACCGCTGTCAGCCTGATCATGGGATTAAGTATAAACAAATACATGTCCTATATCCCTGGTGGTCCACTGGACTGCTCACAGCCTGATTGCAGGCTGAAGTATATATAAAAGCACGTCCTATATCCCTGGTGGTCCCGTGGACCACTTGCAGCCCGATCATGAGCTTAAGTATAATACAATGCACGTCCTATATCCCTGGTGGTCCAGTGGACCGCTGTCAGCATGATCGCGGGCTTAAGTATAAATAAATTCATGTCCTATATTCCTGGAGGTCCAGTGGACTGCTCACAGCCCAATCGCGGGCTGAAGTATAAATAATTTCACATCCTATATCCCTGGTGGTCCAGTGTACCACTCGCAGCCCAATCACGGGCTGAAGAATATGTAAAAGCACATCCTATATTGCTGGTGGTCAAGTGGACTGCTGGCAGCCCGATCTCGGGCTTAAGTATAATAAAATGCACTTCCTATATCCCTGGTGGTCCAGTGGACCGCTGTCAGCCCGATCGAGGGCTTAAGTATAAATAAATACATGTCCTATATCCCTGGTGGTCCAGTGGATGCTTGCAGCCCAATCGTGGGCTGAAGTATATATAAAAGCACATCCTATATCCCTGGAGGTCCAGTGGACTGCTCGAAGCCCAATTGGGGGCTTAGGTATAATAAAATGCACCTCCTTTATCCCTGGTGGTCCAGTGGACCACTGTAAGCCTGATTGTGGGCGTAAGTATGAATAAATTCACATCCTATATCCCTGGTGGTCCAGTGGACCGCTCGCAGCCCGATCAGGGGCTGAAGCATCAATAAATTCATGTCCAATATCCCTGGTGGTCCAGTGCATCACTCGCAGGCCAATCGTTGGCTGAAGTATATATAAAAGCGTGTCCTATATCCCTGGTGGTCCAGTGGACCGCTCACAGCCCAATCAAGGGCTGAAGTACAATAAAATGCACGTCGTATATCCCTGGTGGTCCAGTGGAATGCTCGCAGCCTGATCGCGGGCTGAAGTATATATAAAAGCACGTCCTATATCCCTGGTGGTCCAGTGGACCACTGTCAGCCCAGTCGTGGGCTTAAGTATAAACAATTTCACATCCTATATTCCTGGTCATCCAGTGTACCGCTGTCAGCCCGATCAGGGGCTGAAGTATAAATAAATTCATGTCCTAGATCCCTGGTGGTCCAGTGGAATGCGCATAGCCTGATTGCAAGCTGAAGTATATATGTAAAAGCACATCCCATATCCCTGGTGGTCCAGTATACTGCTCACAGCCCGATCACGGAATTAGGTATAATAAAATGCACATCCTATATCTCCGGTGGTCCAGTGGACTACTTTCAGCCTGTTCATGGGATGAAGTATATATAAAAGCATGTCCTATATCCCTGGTGGTCCAGTGGACCGCTCACAGCCCATTCATGGGCTCAAGTATAATAAAATGCACATCCTATATCCCTGGTGATCCAATGGACCACTGTCAGCTCGATCGTGGCCTTAAGTATTAATAAATTCACGCCCTATTTCCCTAGTGGTCCAGTGGACCACTCGAAGCCCGATCAGGGGCTGAAGTATCAATAAATTCATGTCCAATATCCCAGGTGGTCCAGTGGGACCACTCACAGCCCAATTGTGGGCTGAAGTATATATAAAAAGCATGTCCTGTATCCCTGGTGGTCCAGTTGACCACTCACAGCCTGATCGCAGGCTTAAGTATAATAAAATGCACGTCCTACATCCCTGGTGGTCCAGTGGATCGCTTGTAGCATGATCAGGGGCGAAGTATAAATAAATTCATGTCCTATATCCCTCTGGGTCCAGTGAACCTGTCGCAGCCTGATCACAGACTTAAGTATAATAAAATGCACGTCCTATAACCCTGGTGGTCCAGTGGACCGCTGTCAGCTCCATTGTGGGCTTAAGTACAAAAAAATTCATG
This sequence comes from Neoceratodus forsteri, assembly GCA_016271365.2. Lineage (NCBI taxonomy): Eukaryota > Metazoa > Chordata > Ceratodontiformes > Ceratodontidae > Neoceratodus > Neoceratodus forsteri. The sequence continues at coordinate 20,230,675 of JADMNL010000035.1, read as the reverse complement.
TCCTATATCCCTGATGGTCCGGTGGACTGCTCTCAGCCCAATTGCGGGCTGAAGTATATATAAAAGCACATCCTATATCCCTGGTGGTCAAGTGGACCTCCCGCAGCCCAATCTTGGGCTTAAATATAATAAAATGCATGTCCTATATCCCTGATGGTCCAGTGGACCACTGTCAGCCCGATCATGGGAGTAAGCATAAATAAATTCATGTCCTATATCCCTGGTGGTCCAGAGGACCACGCGCAGCCTAATCAGGGGCTGAAGTATCAATAAATTCAGGTCCAATTTTCCTGGTGGTCCAGTGGACTGCTCGCAGCCCAGTCGTGGGCTGATGTATATATAAAAGCACGTCCTATATCCCTGGTGGTCCAGTGAACCGCTCAGAGCCCAATTGCAGGCTAAAGTATAATAAAATGCACGTCCTATATCCCTGGCTGTCCAGTGGAATGCTTGTAGCCTGATCACGGGCTGAAGTATACATAATAGCACATCCTATATCCCTGGTGGTCCAGTGGACCACTGTCAGTCCAATCGTGGGCTTAAGTATAAATAATTTCACATCCTATATCCCTGGTCATCCGGTGGACCGCTCATAGCCCGATCAGGGGCTGAAGTATAAATAAATTCATGTCCAATATCCCTGGTGATCCACTGGACCGCTCACAGCCCAATTGTGGGCTCAAGTATATATAAAAGCACGTCCTGTTTTCCTGGTGGTCCAGTGGACCGCTCACAGCCTGATCGTGGGCTGAAGTATATATAAAAGCACATCTCATATCCCTGGTGGTCCAGTGGACCACTGTCAGCCCAATCATGGGCTTAAGTATAAATAATTTTACATCCTATATCCCTGGTCATCCAGCAGACTGCTTGCAGCCCGATCAGGGGCTGAAGTATAAATAAATTCATGTTCTATATCCCTAGTTGTCCAGTGGACCGCTCGCAGCCCAATCGTGGGCTTAAGTATAAATAAATTCATGTCCTACATCCCTGGTGGTCCAGTGGACCGCTCGCAGCCCATTCGCGAGCTTAAGTACAATAAACTGCACTTCTTATGTCCCTGGTGGTTCAGTGGACCGCTGTCAGCCTGGTAGTGGGCTTAAGTATAAATAAATGCATGTCCTATATCCCTGGTGGTCCAGTGGACTGCTCACAACCCGATCGCAGGCTGAAGTGTATATAAAAGCACGTCCTCGATCCCTGGTTGTCCAGTGGACCTCTTGCAGCCTGATCGTGGGCTTAAGTATAATAAAATGCACGTCCTGTATCCCTGGCAGTCCACTGGACCGCTGTCAGCCCGATCGTGGGCTTAAGTATAAATAAATTCACATCCTATATCCTTGGTGGTCCAGTGGACTGCTCACAGCCCGATCGCGTGCTGAAGTATAAATAAATTCATGTCCTAGATCCCTGGTGGTCCAGTGGACCACTTGCATCCTGATTGCGGCCTTAAGTATAATAAAATGCACGTCCTGTATCCCTGGTAGACCAGTGGACTGCTGTCAGCCCAGTCGTGGGCTTAAGTATAAACAATTTCACATCCTATATTCCTGGTCATCCAGTGTACCGCTGTCAGCCCGATCAGGGGCTGAAGTATAAATAAATTCATGTCCTAGATCCCTGATGGTCCAGTGGAATGCTCATAGCCTGATTGCAGGCTTAAGTATAAATAAATTCTCATCCTATATCCTTGGTGGTCCAGTGGACTGCTCACAGCCTGATTGCAGGCTGAAGAATAAATAAATTCACGTCCTATATCCCTGGTGGTCCAGTGGACCGCTCGCAGCCCGATCACTGGCTGAGGTATCTATAAAAGCACGTCCTATATCCCTGGAGGTCCAGTGAACCACTTGCTGCCCAATCGCGGACTTAAGTATAATAAAATACATGTCCTATATCCCTGGTAATCCAGTGGACCACTGTCAGCCCAATCGTGGGCTTAAGGATAAATAATTTCACATCCTATATCCCTGGTCATCCAGTGGACTGCTCGCAGCCTGATCAGGGGCTGAAGTATAAATAAATTCATGTCCTATATCCCTGGTTGTCCAGTGGACCGCTCACAGCCCGATCGCAGGCTGAAGTATATGTAAAAGCACATCCTATATTCCTGGTGGTCCAGTGAACTGCTTGCAGCCCAATCATGGACTTAAGTATAATAAAATGCATGCCCTATATCCCTGGTGGTCCAGTGGGCTGCTCGCAGCCTGATCACGGGCTGAAGTATATATAAAAGCATGTCCTATATCCCTGGTGGTCCAGTGGACCGCTCACAGCCCATTCGTGGGCTTAAGTATAATAAAATGCATGTCCTATATCCTTAGTGGTTCAGTGGACCGCTGTCAGCCCAATCGTGGGCTTAAGTATAAGTAAACAAATGTCCTATATCCCTGGTGGTCCAGTGGACTGCTCACAGTCCGATCGTAGGCTGAAGTGTATATAAAAGCACGTCCTAGATCCCTGGTGGTCCAGTTGACCACTGTCAGCCCAATCATGGGCTTAAGTATAAATAATTTTACATCCTATATCCCTGGTCATCCAGCAGACTGCTTGCAGCACGATCAGGGGCTGAAGTATAAATAAATTCATGTTCTATATCCCTAGTTGTCCAGTGGACCGCTCACAGCCCGATTAAGTATAATAAAATGCACGTCCTGTGTTCCTGGTGGTCTAGTGGACCGCAGTCAGCCCAATTGCAGGCTTAAGTGCAAATAAATTCACGTCCTATATCCTTGGTGGTCCAGTGGACCGCTCACAGCCCATTCGTGGGCTTAAGTATAATAAAATGCATGTCCTATATCCTTAGTGGTTCAGTGGACCGCTGTCAGCCCAATCGTGGGCTTAAGTATAAGTAAACAAATGTCCTATATCCCTGGTGGTCCAGTGGACTGCTCACAGTCCGATCGTGGACTGAAGTGTATATAAAAGCACGTCCTAGATCCCTGGTGGTCCAGTTGACCACTGTCAGCCCAATCATGGGCTTAAGTATAAATAATTTTACATCCTATATCCCTGGTCATCCAGCAGACTGCTTGCAGCCCGATCAGGGGCTGAAGTATAAATAAATTCATGTTCTATATCCCTAGTTGTCCAGTGGACCGCTCACAGCCCGATTAAGTATAATAAAATGCACGTCCTGTGTTCCTGGTGGTCTAGTGGACCGCAGTCAGCCCAATTGCAGGCTTAAGTGCAAATAAATTCACGTCCTATATCCTTGGTGGTCCAGTGGACCGCTCATAGCCTGATCGCGGGCTGAAGTATAAATAAATTCACGTCCTATATCCCTGGTGGTCCAGTGGACCGCTGTCAGCCAGATCATCGGCTAAAGTATAAATAAATTCATGTCCTAGATCCCTGGTGGTCCAGTGAACCGCTCGCAGCCCGATCACGGGCTGAAGTGTATATAAAAGCACATCCTAGATCCCTGGTGGTCCAGTGGACCACTTGCAGCCCAATCGCGGGCTTAAGTATAATAAAATGCACGTCCAGTATTCCTGGTGTTCCAGTGTACCGCTGTCAGCCTGATCGTTGGCTTAAGTATAAATAAATTCATGTATTACATCCCTGGTGGTCCAGTGGACCGCTCACAGCCCTATCATGGGCTGAAGTATAAATAAATTCATGTCCTATATCCCTGGTGGTCCAGTCTACAACTCACAGCCCGATCGCGGGCTGAAGTATATATAAAAGCACGTCCTATATCCCTGGTGATCCAGTGGCATGCTTGCAGCCCGATCGCGGGCTTAAGTATAAATAAATTCATGTCCTATATCCCTGGTGATCCAGTGGACCACTAGCAGCCCAATCATGGGCAGAAGTATATAAAAGCACTTGCTTTATCCCTGGTGGTCCAGTGGACCACTCGCAGCCCGATCACGGGCTTAAGTATAGTAAAATGCACGTCCTATATCCCTGGTGGTCCAGTGGACCACTCGCAGACCCAATTGCGGGCTGAAGTATATATAAAAGCACGTCGTATATCCCTGGTGGTCCAGTGGACCACTCACAGCCCGATCAGGGGCTGAAGTATAAATAAATTCACATCCTATATCCCTGGTGGTCCAGTAGACCGCTCGCAGCCCAATCACGGGCTTAAGTATAATAAAATGCACGTCCTATATCACTGGTGGTCCAGTGGACTGCTCGTAGCCCGATCACGGGCTGAAGTATATAAAAGCACATCCTATATCCCTGGTTTGGTGATGCAAGCGCTTACCATTGCCTCCTGCTAAAACTAATATGACGTAGGCTGTTATGCTACAGGAATGCACACTCTGTCATGCCTTATTGCTGACATACACAACAGTAAATGATCTATCCAAAATTGACTTTTACAGGTCGGTCCAAATGAAATCATCACTCAGAAGTTCTTGGATGTTGACTGGTTTGCTACACCTGCATATTGTAGGTCTGAGGCCTGGAAACCCACTTAACTATTCTGCATGTGGATCAGATTAACATTTTGAGATGTACTAGGGACAGCAGGAAGCATGGTTGCATGATGTGATTGCGCCATGTGGTTCACCTGTGTGTAACTCATCTGTTGCTGAGGTGCTCACTGATGAGAAGCATATTGACTGGACAGTAACTTCAGCATATTTGGGATGAAAGGAGCACTCTGCTTTGCATCTTCTTTTCTTAAATGTTCCTTTGTCTCTCATTCCTTTCGTACTCATTCCCTCTCCTTCTCCTTGTCCAACTCCATCATTTGCTTGTGCTGGTCTAAAAGCATTCTTTAGGTCTGCTCGAATACTGCCTCCATCAGGTCTTGCATTCTTGTTCTTCTCTTCTTGCAGAGATTGAACTATGGCTGGGCTTATGTATAGCACTTGTTTGATCTCACTGTTGTAGTTGGAGGGGGCTCACTGACAACAGAGGCACTGCTGCCTTCACAAGTCAGTGATATACCTTCATTCAAATCTGACTCAAATGTAGCTAATGCTTCATTGGTGGGTTAACTGTCTGCACAAACAAAAAGAGCTCAGTTCAGTCAAAACTCTTTTGTACTGAATAATCCCCAATAGCACCGAAGACTGTCTCCAGGCTTATATCTCACATATGCAGAGTCCCTCACCCACACCCCTGCAAATGCAGATAAAGCAGGCATGCATACGCTCCACAGACACACTCAGCATTTCAGTTGACCCACTCCATGTCACCCAAAAAACAAACAAAAAACTACATTCTCCCCACTGTCACTACCCATGCAACTGTAGTTGGTAGCATTTGCAGTTAACACCTTGATATACACATCCCCCACCATCCACTGCACTATATATTCATTAGCACAGAACCCCAACAGAAAAGAAAGAAAATATACATAACAGCACATAATGTGAACCAAGTACAAGACTATGGTGACCCTTTTCTGATTCCAATGGATCCGGTTCAAAGATGTCATCTACCTCAGCTTTGGCAATCTCCTCAGGATGTGGCTCAGGATCAGCTGCTCTACATTTTAAGTACAAACTGTGGGCCAATCGTCACCTTGGTGCCCAAGATCTTATCCAGCTCATCAAGGAAAGGACACAAAATTCCTCCCCCCACCAGACCGCTTGCTGTTGTCCTTCATTTTATGAAATGTGAGTTTTAGCAGTTTTATTTTTCTCTAAATTGCTTGGCAGTTCTTTCCATTCCATTTTTCAACAAAAAATCTGACACCTTCTGATAGATCTTTGTGTTTCTCCTACAGTTAGCTAGCTCATCCTGAACACATTCCTGTGACCAGTACTCTGTCAATAGCTTTGTAGCCTCAATAGTCCAGCTAGCACACCTATCACACCTAATGATCAGAAATATTTAATCAGGGGCTTAAGGAATAAATCGATGCTGCAATACACACAGCTAATGTGTATGGTAACCAAGGCAATGTCCTTGTACACTGCCTACAGAGAATGCAGTCACTGCAGTATCACTTGGAAAATTGTGTCTTTCCAGTTTCTTCTTTATTTTTCAAAGTTTCTACAGCTGTATGGCCACAAGGGACTGCAACATTTCTCATTCAAACTTGAAACGCAGTAGAGATACACTTTTAAATAGTGATCCTCCTATACCCTTCAATGCTTCACTTTTAGTGCCTGATCTCATGCAACAAGATCCTCCTGAGTGTGTGTGAGCACAGACACGGCACTATGGGATAATTGTGCAGTGTATTTTGGGCACTAGGAGGATCAACAGCAGGAAACATGGATTGGACGCCTGCACACACAGGTAACTTAAAACGTTTTTCATTAAAAAAATGTTTTCAAAACTGTTCTAAAACCCTGATTGTAACAGGGTTTAAACATGGTTCTATAACATTATCAGTGTGGATGTGAACTGTGTTTCCTGATTTTAAAATGCTGCAGGGCATCACTTACATTTTAAAATTCTGAGTGTGGGCAGGTCTTTAGATGTTTGGTGCAATATGACGTTGTAAAGAATGTTGAAATTCTGGTGGAATAGAATTCCATGGAGTTTCAGTCTAGTAACAGACTATTCAGGATACAGGGGAATTATACATGTACATCAAGTAATGTGGTCTATTTTATCCAATGCAAGAAATGTCCTCGTACAGGTTATGTGGGGGAGACAAGCCAACAACTCCGCACTAGAATGAATTCACACAGACATTCTATTAATCACAAGATGATTTAGAAACCAGTAGCCCGGCACTTCTCCCAGGATGACCACTCAATCTCAGATATGTCTGTGATGGTCTTAAAAGGACATTTCAACAGTACACAACAGAGACGGCTTCGAATTTAGACTTATTTTACTTCAATATGGTGGCGGATGGATTGAATATTGATGTTGGGTACATGACACATTATTCCACTTAAACTTACACAGACCTTTACTTTAAAAGATGGACATAAACAGTTTAGTTCTTCAGCGGGCCTTTGATTTTGTAAGTTTATGGTTATCTACATTGTTGACTTTTCACCTTAACACTGTGGTGAGTGCATTTGAGTGTGTGTGTGTGTGTGTGTATACTGATGTATGTATGTGTGTGTGTGTTTGGTGTGTGTTGTGTTTTTATGTGTTGTGGGTATGGTGTGTATGTGTGTTTTGTTTGTTGTGCGTGGTGTGGTGTGTGTGCAGAATGTGTTTGCTATATTTGTTGTGTGTTGTGGTTGTGTGGGTGCAGGTGTGTGTGTATGGGGGTGTGGTATGGTGTATGTACACACATATGTGGGTGGAGCGTGGCATGGGGCAGTTGTTATGTGGCTAGAACACTTAGTTTTCACATATAGTGCATTTATTTCCTTCTATTAGTTGTCAGTGGGTGGATTTCACACTGTCACATTTTCAACTGCTCATATTAAGATGCATATCTCATTTACTTGAGGGGTCATTAAAGGTGTAATTCCTTTGGGTTTTCATTTAGATTGCTTAGACTGATTCTGTGCATTTTTTTGTTATACAGACTTGTGTTGAAATCTGCATTTATCAGGCTCATGGTCTCGTTTTTTTGGGGGTCCTTGACAAGGATTTTTTTTTTTTTTTGCACTTACACTTACAAGTGATACTTTCATGCATCATGTTTATATGTGTAGGTTAATTTGAGGCTTAATTTCAACTTGCAGTTATACCTAATTTCAGGATTTTGTCTCTCATTATCTGTCCTTTAATATACCAGGACAATTGGAATGTAAGTTGTAAGCTCATCTTACATGTATTAGGGAGAATGCCACTCCAAGGTTTTTTTTATCACTAGAATGCTTTCTTGGCATACTGAGACATTTTAAAATTATGTGACAAGAACTCTCTGGCTGTAGAGAATTCTTGATAACCTTTGCCCTTCTGAGGCTCCTCAGTTTAAGGCATACTGGTGTTAATTAGCTTCTCTGACGTAATCTTCTATTATGTTTTAAATGTATATGTTAAACCAATGAGAATTATTTCTGCTTTTTCTATATAATCTGGTGTTAATAGTATGGGATATTTGAAAAAACTGCCACAAAGCTTCTGAAGAAGGACCTTGTTGGTTCGAAAGCTAAAGCACTTTGTTCTTTTCTGTAACATCCATGTTGGTCCAATAAAAGGTATCAAATCATTTGTTTCTGGATGGAGTTTCAGAAAATTTAGTAGAATTCCATTGGTAGTGGAGTTACAGCATTTTGAATGTGAAACAGTTTGCATGGATTAGTAATCTTCACTTTACATAAATTGTGGATTTTTCCATAATTGACTGAAAAATATTTCATTGTTTACATGATCAATTGAAAATTATTTAGGGATTTACACAGAAAAGTAGACACATTTTTTAAATTCTGCATAATATAAAGTGAAATTCCAAAACAGCATTTTGGAAGTGAAATTGTCATTTCTTACCAGTTCTGATGGTGGAATTCTACATTCTACATAGCGCAAGTGGAATATTAGCCACTGCTTAACAAGTTCAAGTTCAAAGGATTTTTTGTTCGGTATTAGCCTTTACAAAACAATCAAACACAAAAGAATAAACATCAAATTTGTAAAATAAAGAATTAAATATTGGTCGGGTATGTAACGAGATGTTTACACACACCCAAGAGGTTAGATGCTACATAAACCCCGAAAGCGAAGCTTGAGGGGTTTATGACTAGCATCTAATGCTGAGGGTGTGTGTAAACCTCGAGTTTACACATACCGACCAATTTTTTATTTTATATAATTGCTGGGTTTGCCTTTTTCGCCACAGCAATTATATGAAATGAAAAGGTTCTGGAGCACTTGGCAGTCTGACTTGATTTAAATATGCAGTCCGTGGAGCCATTTTCTATTTATTTTAAAACTTTTTATTTCATTCCTTTCTACCATTCTGGTAGATTTTATATTTAAAAATGTGCTTACCACTGAGTCCAAGTAGCAGTTATTTGTCTGGAGAAGAAAAAAGCATGGGGCTAGTGTGTGGAGAAGAGCTGCAGCAGGGCATGCGCTGAGTGAGGGAAAACCATGCGTGTGTTTGCCGTTATAAACGCTCCTTTATATCCTTTATAACAGCAAATTATGCCATGGTTTCCCTATGGGAAAAAGGTTAAGCCAGTTATTATTATTATACAGTTAATCAGGCTCCTTAATAAGAGGAAAACACAAATCCAATTTCCAGTATAGGTTTTGCTATAAATAAGATGACAGCAATACTTTAAAGAGTGCAAATAATCCAGGTGCCACAGAACCCTTTGCTAAAATGTATAACTTATGACATATCAGAATATTTTCTGAAAAATCTTTATAATAAGATAGTAAAAACAGACATCAAATTATGCAATAAATATACATTGGATATGCTGGATAAAGCAGACAATATGCACGATACATTGTGATCTTCAATAAATTCATGGCTCCATAAGTTATACATTACATAAAACTGTAAAACTAAATACTATAGTATGCTAATTAAAAAGACAAGTCCATTGTCCAGGGTAACAATTTAAGTACACATGTCCCTTAATGGGCTGAGATATCTTTTAACTCTTTATTCTCATTACTAGGTGCCACTTCCCACACAGTTGTGCAAATGCAAACCCAGGGAAAGAGCCATCCTTCCAGATAGTGCTCCAGGCAATCATCACTGCCAGGCACTATCAACCTTTGCAATATCCCCTGAAGAAAAATTCAGACTTGACATTTCTCACACTACATAAGAGTTCCACCACTTCGGGCCATCAGCATGTGGGTTTGCCACAACCTCAAAAATATTTCTCAGTAGCCCTTACTTAATGCAATTAAACAAACTCTTGTACTAACTTCCTCTATAGGACGAGTTTTCTTTTTAGTCCAAAATAGGTCAGTTGAGTCCCTTTGCACCTAAAGGATATTTGGAAGACTTATTCAGATGCTCAGTTGCCATCCAGGTGCTGACTATCCCGTGGTCCTGTCCCATTTGTGCTTATATATCAAGAACTGTAGAACTTCTTCAAGATTCTAGCATACTTAGTATTCCATACCTACAGCTGTGGAAAATTAATCCTGTAACCCCTCCAGTACCTGGCGATTAACTTAGAGTTACCACTAAATCAGCGTTATACTTAAGCAACAGAGGTTTTCAGGCTCAGTAGATTAAATAAACCCCTACATGGACATGAAATTCTCAATGTTACCCAATAAACAAATCAAGTTCTAAAAAATATCAGAAACTTACAGTATGTAAGCATTAATCACCAACAGAGGAGGGCTCTACTGGTGGATTAATTCCCGCTGGGGGGGATTGGTGCACAAGGGCGAAGCCCGAGGGTTCCAACCCCCCAGCGGGCATTAATCACTGGTAGAGCCCGACTCTGGAGGTGATTAATGCTTTTGTAACATAGGCTCATTGTGGCAGCAACGAGCCTATGTTAACAGTGTGTGCACCTTGTTGCCAGTGAACCTAGGGGCACAGGGACAGTTTGCTGCCTGACAATGGTTTCTGTCACCCACAGTGACAGCAGTCACCAGAACCGGCCACAGGCCCGGGCTCAGTCCAGCATGCATTGGCGATTCCGGTGCGGGGGGGCCTGGGGAATTGGAGTGGTCACACAGGTGCAGGGCGGTGGATGGCTGTGTAGCACACAGATTCGCCATGCTTCCAGCTGTCGGGTGCCTGCCAGGCAGATTTGTTTGCGGTGGGGGGGTCCGAGGGCGTGTGGCTGTGCATTGCTCTGGTGAGCACGACATAGTCTACCATTCCTCACGGAGGCCAGGTGACCTGCGGCAGGCAGGAGAACGGTACCGGCTTGTATCCTACCAGGCTGTGGCTCGTGAGTGCTGCAGGTGGTGTGAGACGGTGGTGATGGAGTGGTCGGGTACCCTCTGCTGCTATGATGGCCACAGGTGGTACTAACCAAGCAGGCATTACCTGTGGGTTAAAACCCGCTCGGTTTGTGTCACCTGTGCCACTTCAGCCAACGGTCCTGCTCCATTTCACTGCTCTCTGGTGAGCCATGTTACAAATTAATTTAAATTTATAGTTTCCCCCTACAGCATGCTCAAAGACAATTTATATACAGATTTCTTTAAAATGTAAATAATATCAGATGTGGTCTGCCTTATTTTTGGCAACTTTCCAGCTAACAAAAACAAGTCCTTAGACAGCTTTAAAAAGCATTTGTAAAACAACACACACATATCTAGAATTTGGCCATATGTCAGTGGCATCAAATTGATGTCCAGTTCTTCATTATGGGCATATCCCTGGCCGTAGTCTCTAGTGCACTTACATAGTTACAGCAAGATCCAGACAATAAGTCAGGCTCATTAATTGTTCTCCATGTTCCATGAGAACCAGATGCATTCTTCTTCTGTAAGCCCAAAAAGTCCACCATGACCAGATTTAAATAAGGAAAAAATCAGTACCTGTTTTTTAGTTTGTTCATTTAAGCAACTGACCTTTAGTAACATCAAAAACAAATAGAGGAGTTTGAGCAAACTGCTTCCTGACCAACTCCTGGCACAGCTTCTCAGTCTCTCATACCAGTGTCCTGTAACATTGTACCCCTTTCCATCAAATGAGCTTGCAATCCAGGGATTTTTCTCCAGCAGCCATTAACTGGATAATTTTTCCAACCTATGAGAAAAAGATATCACTTTTCTGAGTGCCACATTTAATTTTAAAAAAATTAGCAGAAGTGGAAACCCCTGCCCCCGGCAATGATAACATACCTTTTATAAACAGTTGGAGGTAGCCATCTCCCACGCTGTAGTTTCAGAGCTACTGTGAAGCAGCTCCCAAGGTGGTCATGAGGCAGTTGGAGGTTGCCCTTCCCTGCACTGCAGTTTCGGAGCTACTGTGAAGCAGCTCCTGAGGTAGGTCGTGAGGGCAGTTGGAGGTAGCCCTCCCCCACTCTGCAGTTTCGAAGCTACTGTGAAGCAGGTACAAGCAAAACTCCCTCATTCAAGCTGTGTGGTAAGCCACGGCCACGGCCAAGTACTACGTGTACTGCGAGTTGCATAGGACAGCTCGAGCCTTTGTCCATTTTGCCGCCAAGTTCAAAACTGTGCTTCTGGCCCACAGTGTGTCAGCCAATAAATAGAGATAGTTTTTTTCTGCTAATGCTTTTTTTAAAAGCCTTCTTACTACATTTGTACAGTGTGGTACCTTAATTTGACTTTGTATGATTTCCTAGGATTTGCAACTGCTGCTAGTGTTCATTAAGGAAGCCCTCAAGAAAGCTGTGCCACAGTACAGAGGAACTTACTAAATTCATGTGTTATAGTGCTAGTTTTTATTTCACTTTTAAAACCGCATTTCATGCTGTAGAAACAAGTAATTTCTGCTGATAGAATTAGCTGCACCACAAGGAGCATTTCTAGCCAGGGAGCCATTTCTAAAGTTTAACTTTCCATCCATAAAGCTATACTGTTTAAACATAATAATTTTTGCACCACAAGGAGCGTTTATAGCCAAGGAGCCATTTCTAAAGTGTAACTTGCCATCCATATCAAGGAGCCATTTCTAAAGTTTAACTTTCCATCCATAAAGCTAGAGTGTTTAAACATAGTGCTAACCTCAGGAGCCATTTTAAAACTAAAGCAGCTACAATCATTGTTTTCTCATTGTCCTCCCCCAGAACCCTCCCCCAGACTCCAGCATGGATAAAGTCTGACCTGAATCTCTCTGTTTCCTTCAGCTCCTGAGGTGGTCGCGAGAGCAGTTGGAGGTAGCCCTACCCTGTGCTGCAGTTTTGGAGCTACTTTGAGGCAGGTATTAGCAAAACTCCCTCATTCAAGCTGTGTGGTGAGTCACGGCCATGGCTGAGTATTATGTGCACTGCAAGTCGCAGAGCACAGCTCAAGTCTTTGTTTCACCCTCCGACACTTCACGTTGGCTGCTCCACCATCCCCACCACCACCCTTGCTGAACATTTCCTTATATTAGCACAGTCACGTGATGGTGAAAACCAATCACCCAGCTTTCTCCTTAGCAGCTTATACTCGGTCACCACTAGAGGCTACAAGAAGTGGTTCCTGCTGTGCCTTCCTCTGTGTGCTTCCCCTTTCTGCTGCTGCAGTCTTAACCCATTGTGCAGACTGCTGAAATGGCTGCACCTTTCTACCTCCTTCTTATTAGTCTATTGCCACTGTGTACTCCCCCCTCCTTCACGGTTGCCGCCTCCCCACCCCCTCCCCACTCTTCTCTCACTTTTACACAGTTCTCCTGTACTTGTCCTTCCCAGTACCGACACTACAACAACCTAACCCATAATATGATATACCACCTCTCTCTCTCTGCCCCCCCCATGGCACCAATCATCCTCTCACTTCCTGTACCAGTACGTAGCCCCATTATGAAAGCATCTGCTTTTGCCAGGGAATACAAATGCATTAAGTTTGCCATAACCTGCCACATCCTCCTCCTCCTCCTCCTCCTCCTTCTTTTATCTGGGACTGTTCACCCTAACCCAGGGCCAGTTCCCCAGACCACTACCATTGGTGATAAAAGGAAAGGCTTTATTACTGCTTCCCTAAATATCTGTAGCCTACTGAAAAAAAACTTGACTCTCTTCAAAGATGGATTATTCAGCACAAGCCAGACATCCTGGCTTTAACTGAGACCTGGCTCTCCAAAACCACTATGGACTCACATGTGGCTCATAATGGTTACTCCATCTTTCGATCAGATTGCCAATGCAAATGGGCTGGTGGCTGTGCACTCTATATTTGAAACTCCCTTCAAGCAATGGTTGTCTCTTCCCCCCTTCTCACAGATGGGGCCCAAGTACTCACTGTAAAGCTTACTCTGGGCAACCCAGGTAAAACCCTCTATGTTTTGATGATTTATATTCCACTGCATAACCAGAAGGCAGCTTTCACAGCAGTTGCTAACTGCATCTCATCTCTACCTTATTCCAGTGAGATTATTGTTTTGGGTGACTTCAACACAAACTGGCTAGCACCATCAGCTGCCCACTATAAAGATGCCTCATTGGCCCATGGACCTGACTCAAGTTGTCCAGTCCCCGACAAGACATAACCACAGGACAGGGACCGCTACTTTGATGGACCTAATTTTCACTAACTGCCCAAACAGAATCTCAAAGGTCTTAGTGCTCCCGGGTGCCATCAGTGATCACTCACCTGTACTCTGTTGGTGGTCCTGTAAGGCCCCTAACCTTCCCCCCCAAACTATATACTGTAGGCATTTAAAATTAGGTTCACTAGCCAGGTTAAAAAAACACCTCTCAAACTACGACAGGTCACCCATAGAGACAGCAAGTAGCATAGATGATGCACTTACCTATTTCATAACCTCCTTCAACTCTGCGTGTGACCTTTTTGCCCCAGTTACAAAGCAGGTAGTAAAAAAGGTGATACCCCCGGCTATCTCAAACACTGCTCGACCTCATGCACCATTGGGATAATCTCTGGCATAAAGCCCTCACTTTAAGACTGCCTCAGGACAAACAACGGTACAGGGAAGCTAGTAACAAATGTTCCTGTGCCTTGCATCAAGCCAAAGCCATTTATTATCGGAATGTCCTTACCTCCTTTAGGGGTTCAGGTCATAAATTCTGAGATACTATCAAAGAACTAAATGGTAAAACCCTATCCCCCCACCCTCCTAACTCTCAGTCAATGGGACCATATCTCAGGACCCCATACAAATTGCCAATGCCTTAAACTCTTTCTTCTCTGACCTTAGCAGTGTGCTTCCCCCTAACTTTTTTGGCCTCCAAAACCCTACAGGTTCTTCATCTTCTTATGTTCCCCGCACATCCACCCCACCTTTCAGGTTTTGAGTAATAACACTAAAAGAGGTTAAGTCTTACATCTCTAATGTCCTAGATTTAAAACTCCTCCACCTGTCTCTCGAAGCTGTCCTAGTCCACCTCACTAAAATTCTTAACCGCTCCCTCTATCTGGGGGAGTTCCCCACCCCCTGGAAAAGGGCTGTCATCAACCCACTTCTGAAAAGTGGTGAGCGCACTGCCTCTACCAACTATCAGCCGATTTCTATTCTACCTCCTCTCTCTAAGGCCCTTGAAAAAATAGTAGTCGATCAGATCACTGAACACCTATCAAAATTTAACCTCTTGTGCCCCGAGCAGCATGGGTTCCGAAGGGGCAACAGCACCACCACAGTTCTCCTTGAATATACATCCTACATCCACAAGGACATGGATCTGGGGAACTTAGCTGGGTTGGTTTACAGTGACCTACTTAAGACATTTGATACTGTCCATCATGCCCTTCTCCTTAGATTCCTGACTGACGTGGGACTGACACCTGATACTATGGCCTGGTTTGAAAACTATCTATCCAACAGGTAACAGCAGGTCAAGCTTGGCACTACCCTCTCCTCCCGCCTTCCAGTTCACTCTGGGGTCCCTCAAGGCTCCATTCTAGGGCCCCTTCTATTTAGCCTTTTTCTTAAACTCACTACCCAGAGTTTGTTCCAGTCAATTACTTCTTTATGCTAAAGATGCAGTCATTTTCTGGAGCAACCCTCGCCCTCAACCATTGCAGGATGCCCTACAGAAGTCTTTCACTGAAGCTGAGACCTGGTTCACAGAGCACAGGCTAGTAATAAACTATAAGAAAACTATGACCATGGCCTTCACACACCATCAGAACCCATACCATGACTTCACTCTACTTGTCAACACCTCCCAAGGCTCCTGACCTGAGCAGGTAGACACATCCAAATATGTGGGCATCACCCTTGACTCCTCCCTTACCTATCATGCACATATTACTATCCTCTGTAACACCATCAACTCCAGAAATGTCTTCCTTTATCGGATCAAACACTTTCTGCCTAATGAGGGGCTGTGCCTTGCTGTGTCATCCTCGGTCGTCTTTCTGCTAGACTATGGAATTGTGTTCTATGGCTCAGCCGATAACACTGCTCTCTGTTACATTAAGACAGCGCTAAACAAGGCCTGTTGCCTGTTGATTGGCTGCAATAGAACTACCTATACGTGTGACCTCTACAGTCACTCTAACTGGCTAAACTTCAAATGTCACCTTAAGTACCACACATGCCTCCTGGTGAAGAAAATCCAGTGGAAACTCACCCCACCTAGTATACAGGGCCTCATCCAACCCTCCTTCCCACAAAGATTCATCAGAAGTATCTCAAAGGTCCCCTTCTTGGTCCCCCACTGCAGGACATCCATGGGTCAAAGAGCCTTTTATCACAGGGCTCCAAGCTGGCTAAATGACTAACCTATTGCTCTGACTGCTGGCACAAAAATAGGCCCTTTTAAAACCTCACTCAAGGAATTTCTCACTAGCAACTCTACTTGCGACTACTCCTAGCAGTACTATACTAACTCACCCCCGCCACCTCCTTCACACTGACTAATTTTTTTCTTGGAGTACTTATGTTTTGTTATTTTGCATCATGTGACATTTAGCACACTTCCTCTTTTACCTCTCAACTGTATTATTTCCTTGCATCGTTATTAGTTATTATGATTGAATCCTTGCCTTACAATCTGTATCTTTGTTTTCTGTAATTTTACTGCTGTTTTGCACGACTCTGGGCTGTCACTGCCATCTGCTATGGAATGTTACTCAGTTCTTTTCTTTACCAGCTAATGTAATATATGGACTGATTGATGTCTTTCCTGTACTTGTGATATTTTACGATGTCTACCGATGAGGAGCCTTTGCAAAAGAGTCTGTTGACTCAAAGGGTGTAATTCCAATTTCTCAATAAATAAATAAAAATAAATAAAAGTTGAATCCAGCACATCAGCTACTTCAAATCCTCTGTAAATTACCCTTCAGTAGTTTTCACCATTAACACCATGACTTCCAGTACTCTGCAGCCACTGTTTGATACAGCACCTCTCAATAGTGCCCAAATGTCCATTAAGTCAGACAAGCTGGCAAAGAGATTGAAAAGCAGCAGGCAACAAGCATGCCGTACTTTCACACTGCAATTTTCTCCTTTAATTAATCAAAAAGGTCAGACAGCCAAAACAGCCATGGCTCAGCATATATCATAGCAAGGTAAAAGACAAATAATACTACTGGAATTCAGAAAAATATCTCAGTGTTTTGAGCCCTGGTGTAGAGCAGAGCAGCAGTGTGGACATCTTGCTGCTCTGCCCCCCATTCACAGTGAATTTTCCACTGCTTAGCAAGTGAATCACAAACTGTAGTGAGACTGAACAACAAAATAATATAAAACATGTAAACAAACATTGGGGCATTCATAAATGTCTGTCTTTGTTGTGTATTAGTCTGCATATGAATTCTAACTCAGTGCAGCTCCACCCCCATAGTCGGGATTAATTAAAATGATTATCTGTAAAGTAGAACTAACAGTTCCATGGCCTGCAAGACTACATCAAGCCCATCACTGCTTTCAGATATAACATCAGCAACCAAATCACTAAAATCAGTGTAACTATAATATTCAGTAAATGCAGAGCAGAGTATATACGACTACATCAGGTGTGAGAAGCTATGCGTGTTTGCACTTAAAAAGTGGTTTTAGTCAGCTTTGAGTCCTGGTCTTCTGCTTATAAAGCCCTTGCTGTAGGCACTAGATAACTATGCATCAACAGATAATGTTATACAGTGCTTCTTTTTTATCCGCATAATATGATCATCATTGTTTTTAAAATGGATTAAAATAGCACACAATAAAATTACAAAATCTGGTGACAATATTATGGTTCTGTGCCATCACTGGTTTTCACTTTGTGAAAATCCTACTTGTTTGTTAAGTAGGACTGAGAATGGACCACTACCATTGTAAAATACTACATATGCAATACAGTATTGCACTGTTATTTTGAAACAGTAAAGAAGAAAGACACATTAAATCAACAGCTTATGTTGCATATAATATATTGTATATCCTTTGTACTTATTTTTGGAGACAGGATAATAGAATAAATTACATACTTGAAAGCCATCCCATGTTTTTATAAGCTGGTAGAGCTCTTCTCCTGGGCAAGATGTAGCCCGTAGCTGCCGATGGCCATGAATTGTGAAGTTGCTGACAATTTTGGATCCTCTCACAGCACACTTCAGGAAGTTCTCTTTGACCAGTTCCAGAGCAAATATTTCAGGAAGCTCTGAGGTGTAGTTGCCAATAAAGCTGACCCCATAACCTTTTGAGTTGTGCCACTTAGTGTGAGTTCCTAGCAAAAACCAACCACGTCCTTCATAAAGGTACCCATCAGAGCCAACCACAAAGCTGTAAAAAGAACAGGACCAAATGAATAACTAAAACTATACAAGATAATTATGTGTTATATATAGTATAGCATAGATTTGTCTCTGCATGGAAACCAGTCCTCAAGCTCAAATGTTGCATTACATTGTATACAGGACACAATGACAGCACAGACCATTTTGCTAAAATGACTCTTTGGGAATAGTTTGTTTCATTTTTGTTTAACAGGTAGGTACGCCAGACAGTAAAAAGCCTATTTTCAGTGTGACCCAGGAGAGTACAAAAGAGCAGCCAGACTTGACTAGTAAAACATAAAGCAGGATAGGATGTCAAAAGCAAAAATCATGTACGAATTGAGCACTGTACATATACTGTAATTAGATTCAAATTGATTGAGCACATAATAAATAGGTTAACAAATATGAAACAGTATAAACAGCATAAGTACTTTCAGTATCTAAAAAGTATGTAATCCGGAAAATATACATTTTAATTTACAATTTATTTTACATATTATGACAGTGTTCACTGAAGAATGAAATATCAAACAGGGATAAAGCATGCTGAGCCACCATGGCAGAATATAAAGTCAGTTGTCAATTAAATGATAACTTGTTGGGGACAGAAACAGTAAATGGATTTAAAAATGCTTGGAATAGGCATATAGAGGAATACTGGTAATTGGGGGTGGGGGCAACCTAATACTGGCATAGCATAAAAGAGCACAGTTATTGGAAGTATTGGGGTTAGATATTTGTGAATTTGGTCTTCCACCAGTGGAATTATAGTGAAATTCTGATTTTGCTCCCATAACATTTCACAAAATTTCCATGAACATTTTGTGAAATTTGACCAAAATTCTGAGTTAGGTTATCGCCATCTAATTTAAAAAGTATTAGTCCAACATATACCATATTTGGAACATTGGTTGTCAAACTGCCCATACAGAAGTGTACTGAGGTTCAGATCTTTGTCTTCTACATTGGCTGAGTTACAAGCCTCCAAACTGTCATACATTTTAAAATTAATTGTTACAGCTACGTAAACTAAAAGCATTTGGGCAAATTGCAGTAAATGTGATATGATGACATTAACCATGCCCATACATATGTGTGCCAAGTTTCAGATCTCTAGCTTTAAATGTGACTGAGGTATAAGCCTCTGAACATTCAGAAATGTTAAAATTACATTTCACAATTACATAAACTTCTGAATTTTAAGCCCTTATAAGTTTAAAGCTAGAGAACAGAATATCACCAATATTGTTAAGTTCATAGACCTGAAATATTAGGCATTAAGGTAACCACCATGTTCCAGCATCAGAACGTCATGCTGACCACCTGGGTTCAGAAGCGGGCACCTGGAAGTTGTATTAGGAGGTAGGTAATAGCTAAACCTTACAATCTCTATTTTGCAGTGTCTATGAACCTTCCAAGAAAGTATGCATCTATGCTTTCAATCATACCTCTCAACCTTTTGTCTCCCAAATGTGGAACATTGCCTCTCAACATGTGGAACAAATGAGCATAATGTGGAACACTTAATCAAATCTTTATCTAAGAAGCTCAGAACATGTTAAAATGTTTGCATTTATGTTCAGAAAGTCTGTTATTAATTTAATAATATATTTTTTGCATCATTTACTAAAGATTTTTGCTTTAAAATGTTGACACTGAATGTGGGACAAGTCCTCACAATGTGGAACAGGGAGCTTTTGTGAAGTAAAATGAGGAACGTTCCTCGTAATGTGGTACAGTTGAGAGGTATGCTTTCAATTACCTAGCTCCAAAGGTAGCTAATATCTAAGCATAAAAATATTTTCTGAAATTTTCACATGAAGATTAAATTGCTAGATGTTAAGCCCTATTAACTTCCCCACCCGACATCCAAATGTCATGACACTTGACAAGCTTTTTGGGCCATTCTGCACCAATATGCATGCCAAATGTCAGATGCCTAGATTTAAAATGGACTGAAGTGTGCTCAATTAAAGAATTTCAGAAAATTCCCCCCAAATTCTTGAAATTTCATGAAAATTCCTGGAATGTTCATGGAATTCCACAAATTCAGAATTTGCTAATTTCACCCACCTTTAATTGGGTAGACTAGGTGGGCCAAATGCCCTTATCTGCTGACAAATTTATATGTTTCTATGTCAAGACCAGTAGTTAAAAGAAAAGGTCCCTACTTCCTTTGAAGTTATCATGGCAGTAACCAGTCAAGTTAATCAATAGTGCAGAGTGACAAAAAATATAGCTAAAGCAAATGTAACTATTCTGTCATAAGATTCAGCTGCAGTCACAGAATGAGGATGCCAGCATGTGTTTACTTAAGGGTTTTTATGGCTACATGGGAGGAGTCCTGCAGACATTTAGGGATCATTAATAGAGAGAAAGAGAGGACTGACAGGATACAATGGCTGTGCTCTTCCACTGAATTCTTTGGAGTGGACATACATCAGTGCTTCAGTCCAGGTTATCTTATTTAAAGCTGTGGTCTGTTTGTGTCTGCCTTCTCATTTATTTCCTGTCAGCCTGTCTACACTACATCTGGACTCATTTCATTGCTCTCTCTCTCTCGCTTTCTCTTTGCAGCCTGCCAGGCACATCTAAACTAGTTCATGAACAGGAGTTACTCATTTCTGCATGAATGACAAAATACATTTTCTCAAAGTGTGGAGTTTTCTGTTTGAAAAGTGAAACTGACTATTGACATGCCACCCCCCAAAACACACACTTAGCAACAGAGCCACTGAGAGAATCCTTCTTGTCCTTTCATTTTAATGAAGAATTTGCAACAATGTGTTGTTATAAATAAATGAATAATTTTAAACTGCTTCTTTCCTTTCAAGTCAGCCAGCTATTACTTCCCTGTCTCAAATATCAGTCTCTGGTTTATTTAGTTTAGTGAAACAACATTAAAACAGAGAAATTAGCCACAGCTTGGTGAATGGAGATTCAGACCGGAGGCTGAGGTGCTTTCAATTTCACATGCCTGTCTCTCATAGCATAGCTGTTTAATTATTCACATTTCCATGTCCCTACTGCTCTCAAGTTTATAGACCTGATTCTTAACCCTTGAGTATACTGATAGTTTAGCTTCAGCCTTCAATCTGGTGGCATAGGTCTGTTATTTAGTGTAAACTACCTATAAAAATATAAAAGTTGTTGGCAGATGGGGACTGTATGATCCATCAAGTCTGGCCTTGGTTTCCAATCCCCCCTTACCTAGCTGCCTGCTTGAGTATCCCACATTGTCTGTCCCATGCCCACTTGAATTCCCCCACCATCTTGGCTCCCACCACCCCCTCCAGCAGGCTATTCCATGGTTCCACAATGCACTCTGTGAAGAATAATTTCCTCATATTGCTCCTGAACTTTCCTTCCTTAAGTCTAAGGTCATGTCCTCTAGTCCTGCTGTGGTCTTTTAACTGAAAGAAGTTCTGCATGTGCGCTCTGTTGTTGCCTTTATGGTATTTGAATGTTTTGATCATGTCCCCACAATTCCTGCTTTGCTCTAGGGAGTATAATTTGAGGTCATCTAATCTTGCCTTGTATGGTTTCTGATGCAAACCCTGCACCATCTTTGTTGCTCTTCTCTGTACTGTCTCCAGCCTATCTATGGCCTTCCTGAGGTGTGGCCTCCAGAACTGGACACAGTATTCCAGGTGAGGCCTTACCAGGGACTGATACAGGGGCATGATTACTTCATGTCTTCTGCTTAGGATGTCACTAGCTTTTACTGCTGCCTTTTCACATTGTTTACTGACCTTGAGGTCATCTGATATGATCATCCCCAGGTCTCTCTTCTGCCTAGTTGGTACCTGCTGCTCTCCTCCCTGCTCTTTCCCTGGGTTACGTTTTCCCAGCTGCATGACCTTGCATTTTTTGGCATTGAATTTCAATTGCCAGACCCTGGACCACTCCTCCAGTTTTCAGAGATCAGCTTCCATGCTATGCTGTCCCTCTGGTGTCTCCTCCATGTTGCCGATTTTGGTGTCATCTGTAAACAGGCACACCTTTCCCTTCAGTCCATCTGCAATGTTGCTGATGAATATATTGAAGAGGATCGGCCCCTGAACTGAGCCCTGAGTGACCCCACTAGTCACCCTCCTCTCTTCTGACAGAGTGCCATTCACTAATACTCTCTGAGTTCTCCCACATAACCAGTTTCTGACCCAGCTCATTACCTTGGGCCCGACTCCCATGTTCTCCAGTTTTTTGACTAGTCTCCTGTGTTGAACAGAGTCAAAGGTTTTGCGAAGTCCAGGTAAACCACATCCACTGCCTCATCCTGATCCACTGTTTTGGTGACTCAATTGAAAAAAATCAACCAGGTTTGCCTGGCAGGACCTCCCTGACATTAAACCTTGTTGAAATTATTCGAGCTGACCAGTTTGCTCCAAAAAAGCTACAATTCTTTCCGTCAGCAGGTACTTCATCAATTTTCCCATGACTGATGTTAGAATAACAAGACAGTAGTTTCCTGGGTGTTCCTTGCTTCCACTCCTGTGAAGTAGTACTACTGTTGCTTTCTTCCAATCCTCTGGTGCCTCCCTGCTCCTCAATGACTTGTTGAAGAGCACTGCTAAGGAGGCTGCCATTTCTCTCCCAAGTTCTTTAAATATTCTTGGGTGTATCTCATCTGGCCCCATAGCTTTAGCTATCTCTAACTTGTCTATTTCCTCTAGGACCCTTTCCTCTGTGAAGGGACCCATGTTTCTGAGAGGAATCGGAGCCCATTTTGACTTGAAATGGAAGAAGAAAGAGTCACTAAGTCCCAGGTTCAAATTCTGAGTCCCCAAGTCGGTGCCATGGCCAAGTGCCATTGAATTGTTGGAATTGTGCTAGAAATCAATTGAGGATCCTCAGAAATGTTGTTCTGCTCGAGCATTTCTTGTGAAGAGAAATAAATGCTGATTGTTGCATTTTAAATAGTTTGAAACTGAATTATTTAACAAGCTGTGATGAAAAGTGTGTTGTTTTGCTAGTTGCCTAATGAACTGTGTCACAGCCTGTCAAATGGAGCCTGCTACCACCCGAGGTGCTGGGGAGGAGAAAGCCAACAGTGAGTCAACACTTCAACAGAGCTTGAACTGTCACCAAGAAGGACCCAAATCTACAATTTAAAGGTACTGTGTTTTGTACTCCCTTCCAAAATGTGATAACAGTCAAGATGGCACCCCTCCCCTTTCCCAGAAACAGATTTACCATCCAAAACCCCTAGACAGGGAGGGGAGTGGGTTAGTTTTCTGGAGCCTGCTATCTGTGCCTGGACTGAAGCTGCTGCCTGCTTGAGGGAAGCCCCTTGTACTGTTCAAGCTGGAGTGAGTGAATTTGAAAGTATTTATTCTGCTAAAGTATTTAAAGTTCCACCAGTAAAGTGAAGTGGGAGGGAGGTTACACAAGCAATGAGAATAAATCAGCTGCTGATGAAGGAAGCCATCTCAAAGCAGAGTAGAATTTACAGTGGTGATATGGGGTGAGGACAGAGCAAAATGACATACAGGATAATAGATAAGCAGTCAGAGTTGTTCAACTTTTTACTCCAGGGTAGCCTAATCAAGGTGTGTAATTCTCTTCAGTCAGAGAGAAGTGTGTCATTTTATGTTAAAGTAAAATTACATCTTGGTACAGCAGAAACAAATTGCTACACCTTATTCGAATTCCAGCTCCACTCAGAAAAGCATTGCATCTTGCAGGCAGTGTAGTCAAGCAGTTAGATCATTGAACATAACAGAAAACTACAGATTTCTGTGCAGACACAGCTATTGGCTGACTGTACAAACACCACACGACTGCCACTTACTTCTGTATTTCCTTCTGTAACAACTGGATAGAAGCAAAACTTCTATGAAATGAAATATTGCATCTCCCTAGGGGAATCTAGAGTACGCAAATCATATAATAAAGATACTGTATGCAACACACTGCTAAATGGGCAACAGTAGTTCATACTGTGTATGACTCTTAACACATTACATGTCACCATGCTATACATAACCCAGTTTGCATGGTTGACAGGAGATAGAAAGTTCATCCCTTACACTAGCAAGCAAATGAACTCCATCCAGCTTTGTTCACTGAAACTCTATTTTGGAGATCACCAGTCATATACCTTCTATATGCCTCCTCTCCTCTCCCCTTCCCCCCACCTTACCTACCTGCTTCACCCCCTTCCTTCTCCTTCTCCTTCTCCTTCGCAACTTCCACTCTTGCTACCTCACTCAAGGCCTGGCTAGCTCTAAATCCACTCAAGAGCCAAAGTGCAATGGCATTTGCCTAAAATTACTGCACCTGACTGCTCCTGCCATTGCTGTTCACATCATATCTATTCTTAGCCTCTCTTCTGCCTGGTCTCTGTCCCATACTCTAGGAAGTGGACAACAGTCACCTCCCTTCTTAATGGGGATACTCCATATCTCCTAGGAACTATCACCTGATATCACTTGTTCCCTGTCAAAGTTGCAGGATCACCTAGTCCTATCATAAGTCTCTCCATTCCACTCACAGAAGGTAGTCCTTAACTACACAAAAACAAAAATGACGTTGTTTCACAGTGCACAAAACAGGTTCTGCACCCACCAGCTGGAAATCAGAACTAGCTCATGCATTATCCTAGAACAGACTCAACTTTTTAAGTATTTAGGTGTGACAATTGACAGCACTCTGTCCTTCTCCAGCCATATTGACAATGTTACACGAACAGTGAATACCCGTATTGGGCTGCTATACAAACACAGATACTGCCTTATCCCGGAAGCCCTCAAGCTTGCTATACATAGTTCAATAATCTCAGTTATCTATTATGAGCTTGTGATCTATGGATCCACCTCTGACACCACCCTGCACCGTGTCAACACTACCGTTAACAAGGCGTGCCATTTTCTGACTGAGGCCACCCACCTGATACACACACATGCAATTGATATGAGAAAGCAAACTGGCTTCAGCTCAAAGGCAAACTATCCTATCAATCATACATAATAGTAAAAACAGCCTCCCTCAGTCTCTTGCCTCCTGGTGTACAGTCAATATTTAGGTCACCAAACCACATTTGGCATACGAAACGCACCTTGAACCATGCATTCATAGTGCCTCACTGCCGTACAACCCAAGAGCAATGCTCATTTGAGTACAGAGCACCACTGTGGTATAATTCACTCCACTGTGATGTTACCAAAGACCAAAAACTGGACTCCTTCAAAAAGAAACTGCACCAAGCATTAGTTGTCAAGGCTTCCTGTGATTGCCACGCATAAAACAACTGTTTCCTCTCCTTTGCCCACACCTTATCCCACCCTTCCTCCACCCTACCATCCTACTCTTGCTACTACCCTGTAACTTACCTGCCTTCCTGAGGTCCCCAGTAACCAACCCCAGCATCAAACTATACATGCTGCTCCACTGAGGGCATCATCAGTTCCTGTGCTGATTGCCCCACTGGCATGCACTCTTAAACTGAATGATATAGCCCACATTTGTCTGCTGATATTCCCCTTCTGGAAATGCCTCCCCCCCCCACTCAGACAATACTAAGGTTCATACTAAGGTAATTAGGTGCACAGGGGGCATAGAAGCCCATAACTGCACTGTAATCAATTATAGTACCCAAATTTGGCTTTATTAAGGATAAATTTGTAAAGGTGATTTTTAAAAGTTATTTTGTTGTTACTAGTAACAATTTCAAAAGGTAGGCTAATGCAAGGATTAATAATTCTTTGTGTAAAATAATGTTTCTATGACACATGATAGAATTTAACTCTACTTATCTGTAGTGAATGACCTCTAGTGTTATATATGTTGTTTTTAAACATAAAACCCATTTGAGCAAACAGGTATGGGTCATTTACAATATCAAACATACAAATCAAATCTCCCTGGAGGCATCTAAATGATAATGGCATCAAGTTTAAATTTTCCAAACATTGTTCATATGGAACATTAAAAAGTCCTTTTATATTTTTGGTAAACTTCCTCTGGGTTTTTTCGCGTTCTATTCTCTCTTTTTATATGGATTCCAAAGCTGTGATGAGTATTCTAAATCTGGTCTAGCATAGGCTCTATATAATGGCAACATAATCCTAGGATCTCTTGATTTAATGTTTCTTTTATTAGACCATATCATCCAATTTGTCTTATTTATAGCCTCATTAATCTGTTTGTTATATCCAAGATCGTTTGTTATATAAATACCTAAATATTTTTCATTGGTGGTAGTTTCCGGTGGTATCCCATTTAACATATAAATGGCCAAAGGGTTATTGGGACCAACATGCGTCACCTTATACTTTGATGGATTTAGATACATACCCCAAATGCTAACCTAATCAGATATACTATTGAGGTCCCGTAGAATTATAGAGACCTTTTCTTCACTATCACAAGCCCACCAAGTTTAACATCATCTGCATATTTTATGGAAGTTAACAAAGAGTTTTTAGTTAGGTCTGCTATGAATAATAGAAATAGACAGGGGCCCAAGACAGACCCCTGAGGGGCACCACTGCTAACAGGTCAAGAGTCGGACAAATGACCATTAATTAAAACCTTCTGTGTTCTATGAGCTAACCAATTTTTAATCCATGCAATAATATGTTTATTAATATTGTTATCCAGTAATTTAACAATTAGGGAATGATGAGCCATCACATCAAAAGCCTTATTAAAATCGAGATAAATTGTATCCCAAGGGGTGCCATTATTTATGTTTCTACTAACATTCTCATACAAGCACATCAAATTGCTTAGGCACCCCCTGCCCTTTTTAAACCCATATTGTTCAATATCAAAGGTGTTCAGTGTATCACTAATGAGATCTTTTATTAGACTCTCAAGTACCTTACAAACAGTTGATGTCAAACTAATAGATCAATAATTTTCCCAATTAGAACAAGACCTTTTTTATAAATTGGTATTACATGTGCGGACTTCCATTCTTTTGGCACAAAATGAAGCTGCAAACAATGTTCAAAAAGTAGATGTAAGGGGTGAGAAATATGATCAGCAAGTAAGTATAGCAGATGCCCACTAATACTGTCTGGACCTGGGGAATATGTATTATTTAGTAATTTAAGTTTAGTTTGAACCATACTGTCTGATAGTTTGATAACAGATCCTTTTGTTGCATTTATATTAACAACATTTTGAATGGATGTTTTACTAAATACATTGCAAAATTTTTGATTTAAGATGTTAGCCATATCTAAAGAATTGTAACAAAGATTAGAGTTATCCAGAAGGGGTCCTGACAAGTAAGTATTTTAAGAGAGTTAATATAAGAATAAAACATCTTTCCATTGTCTCACTAGCGTTCTTAGCAAGATTCAATTCCCAACCTTTTTTAGCCTTTCTCATCATATGTTTACATTTCTTTTGAAATTTTTCATAGGCAGACCAATGCTCTTTTGTCTGTGATTTTAAATACATAGAATGTTTTTTTGTCTTAATATTCATTGAATAGTTTTGGACAACTATTTTGGCCTATGCTTCCTTTGCCCATGCTTAACAATATATGGGATATATTTATTTCTTAACTGTAATACCATTTGTTTAAAGAAATCCCAACAACTTTCGGGATCAGATGAGGACATAATATTATACCAGTTGATGCCCCTAAGTGAGGCTATAATACTTGGTAAATCCGCTTTATTAGAAACATAGAATTTGACAGCAGATAAGAACCGCTTGGCCCACCTAGTCTCCCCATTTCCAAATCTAACAGATAAGCTGCAGATCCTAGTTAACCAACAGCCTACTTCCTCCTACCCCCCACTAGAATTGCCTTATGTCTTTCCCATGCATTCTTGAATTCCCCCCTGTTTTTGACTCTACGACCTCCTCAGGATGGCTGCTCCATGCATCTATAACCCTCTCTGTGAAGAAATACTTCCTCACATTACCTCTGAGTTGTCCCCATCTATCTTCAAATTGTGCCCTCTTGTTCTTGCACATCTCTTTTTATGAAAGATGCTACCCTCTTGGACTTGTTGATTCCCTTGAGGTATTTAAAAGTTCCTATCATGTTCCCCCTCTCCCTCCTTTCCTCGAGGCTATACATCTTAAGCTCCTTCAGTCTTTCTTCATATGTCTTCTGGTGCAGACCCTGCACCATTTTGGTTGCCCTCCTCTGGACAGCCTCCACCCTGTCTATGTCCTTGCAGAGATGGGGTCTTCAGAACTGTACTCAGTACTCCAGATGCGATCTCACCAACTGTCTGTACAGAGGGCCAACAACTTCCTGTTTTCTACTGGTGATGCCCCTCCTTATGCATCCCAGTATCCCCACAGCCCTCCTTACTTCTTTCTCACAATGCTGGCCCACCTTTAGATCATCTGATATGACTACCTCCAGTTCCCTTTCCATTTTTGTTGTTGTCAATATCTCACCCCCCCCCACTGTGTACTCTTGCCCTCGGTTTTTGTTTCCCAGGTGCATTACTTTGTACTTCTTTGCATTGAATCTAAGTTGCCATTCATTTGACCATTCCTCCAACCTTGCCAAGTCCCTTTTCATCCTTTCCACCTCACCTTGCTTATGAGCCCTGTTGTAGATCGTTGTGTCATCTGCAAAGAGACATACTTTCCCTTCCCTCTGCAATGGCACTTATAAAGACATTAAAAAGGACCGGCCCCAGTACTGAACCATGCAGTACCCCATTAGTAACCCTCCTTTCTTCACTGTGGACTCTATTTAATACTACCCACTGTGTCCTGTTGTCCAGCCAGTATTTTACCCAGGCTACCACCCTGGGACCCACTCCCATACTGGCTAATTTGTTTATTAATCTTTTCTGCCAGACTGTGTCAAATGCCTTGCTAAAGTCTAGGTAGGCCATGTCCACAGACCCTCCCTGGTCTACTACTTTGGTCACCCAGTCAAAGAAATCAATTAGATTTGTTTGACATGACCTTCCTGCTGTGAATTCATGTTGCATTGGGTCCTGTGCCCCTCTGGCCTCTAGGTACTCAACAGTTCTTTCCTTCAGAAGTAATTCCATCATTTTCCCTACCACTGAGGTCAAACTGACAGGTCTGTAGTTTTCTGCCTCTGTCTTGCTCCCACTTTTGTGAAGAGGAATCACATCTGCCCTTCTCCAGTCCTCAGGTACCACACCATCCTCCCATGAT
Source organism: Neoceratodus forsteri (assembly GCA_016271365.2). NCBI lineage: Eukaryota > Metazoa > Chordata > Ceratodontiformes > Ceratodontidae > Neoceratodus > Neoceratodus forsteri. Next base: position 20,201,467 of record JADMNL010000035.1, on the reverse strand, counting down.
TTATTAAAAAAGGTAGTCAGTGGTGTTACTAGTTCTTCCCTTAGTTCTTTTAGAATTCTGGGGTGAATTCCATCAGGCCCCATTGCTTTATCCAATCAGAACCCTTTCTTCTGTGAAAGGACTAATATCAACCCCCTTATCCAGAGTGCCTCTATTGACTGGATTAGGTATCTCCCCCTGTTATTCCATTGTGAATACTCAGCAGAAATATTCTTTCAGTATCCTTGCTTTTTCACTGTCATTCTCTGCTCAACCACTTTCCTCTTTATTCAGCCTCAGTATCCCTGCCTTCGTCTTTCTTTGCTCCCTAATGTACCTATAAAAGGTTTTATCTCCCTTCTTAACCAAGTTGGCTATTTTTTCCTCAGTTTGGGCCTTTGCTTTTCTGACTGCCTTCCCCATTTCCTTCTTCTTTAACTGGTACAGTTCTCTGTCCTGCTCCTTCTGTGTTTCCTTATACTTCCTGAATACTATCTTTTTCTCCCTTACCTTTCCCACCACTTCTTTTGAGAACCATAGTGATTTTTCTTTCATTTTGATTTGTTTATTTGCTTCACACAAAGGCTTGTTGCCTCTGTGATGGCAGTTTTGATGTTTTCCCATTGTTGCTCCACCCCACCGTCTTGCCTGTTTGCTAGTGCTTTTCTGAGGCACTTTCCGATTTTGACAAAATCAGCCCTCCTGAAGTCCAGTACCTTCACTTTTGTGTGGCTTGACTGTACAGCTAAGTTTATTGTGAACTGCACTGTTTGGTGGTTGCTTGTTGCCAGATGGCTACCCACTTCAAGATCAGAGATCATCTCTCTGTCCCCATTTAAGAGTACCAGGTCTAAGATTGCTCCCTTCTAAGTGGGTTCCAAAACTAGCTGTCTGAGGCATGCCTCCTGTAGGGCATCGAGAATGGCCCTGCTCTTGGATGTGGCTGCAGCAAAGGTGCTTCAGTTAACATCTGGCATATTCAGGTCCCCCATCAGCAATATCTCCCCTTTCTTTGCCATCCCAAGGATGTCATCTATCATTTCCTTGTCCATTTCCTCCCCTTAGATGGGGGTCTGTATACAACCCCTGTGTGAATTGTGGAGTCATTTCCAGTCTCCAGGGTGACCCACAGTGCATCCTATCCTTCCTGTTTACCCTTTAGTTCTATTGCTTTAATCCCTTCCCTTACGTAGAGAGCTACTCCTCCACTTCTTCTTCCCTCCCTGTCCCTCCGGTAGATTGTGTACCCTAGTATGTCGACATCCCAGTCATGGTTCTCTGAGTACCATGTTTCTATGACTGCCACGATATCCAGGCATCCTTCTTCCATCAAGGCCACCATTTTGGGAAGCTTTTTACCTAGATTATGGGCATTGGTACTCATTACCATCCATTTTTTATGGTTTTATTTATTTTTCCCCATCCCTGTCCTTACTGCCTTTGTCTTTTTCTCCATTTATCCCTGTCCTTCTTCCTATCGACTGCTCTACCTTGGTGTTTACCTAACTAACCATCCTGATTTTTTGGGGGGGCTAGGATTTCCCCTCTCCTTTTCAGTGCCTCTCCCCTTGGCTAGCTTAAATGCTTGCCAATGAAGCATTTAAACCTGTCACCTAGGATCCTGGTTCCCCTCCTGGATAGATGCAGATAATCACACCTGTATAGGCCTGCATCCCTCCAGGTGGATCCCCAATCCCCAATGAAGCCAAATCATTGAGCTCTGCACCAGTTTTTCAATCATTTATTGAATCCCATGTTGCGGAGTACCCTAGCCTCATCCATGCCATAGACAGGTAGCACTTCCGAGAAAGTTACCATGTGTGCTACTTGTTTAAAGCCCCTCTCCAACTCCACAAAGTCTTGTTGCACTGCTCTGATCCCATTCTCACCCAGGTCATTCATCCCTAGGTGGATAATAACATCCAGCTCACTACCCCTTGCAGCTGCTCCCACGATCCTGAGGATTTGTTTCCTGTCCTTCCAAGCCATGGCACTGAGCAGTCACCTTGCCTCCCTTTCCCCTCCCTTCCCCACCAGTTCTATTCCTCTTACAATTCGGTCCCCCACCAGGAGTTGTTTCTTTCCTCTGTGGGGTCCTGTGTCACCATTCTGTGGATCTCCATTGTGGATGTTCTCAGCATCCTCCTTGGTCCCCTCTGTGGGTGTCTCCACAGAGGAACCATGCTCCTCCAGACTGGCAAATGAATTCTGGAGAGGCAGAACTGGAGGGATGCACCTCTGTTCCACCACCCTCACCCTTCCTGAGCCCACTGTGGTCTAACCACTCCTCTTTCTTGGCAAACTCTAAGGTAGTGATGGTGGCCTGGGTGGTCCCTGGGTGGGGGAGCAGGTTTCCTGAATCATTGCCTGGTCAGCATGGAGATGAACAACCTCCTCCCTCAGAGCAGAGAGGTGCCTGCAAATAGGGCAGCAATGCAGTTTCCAGAATGTCTTCCAGAAGACTGTTGCTCCACAGCCAGTGCATTGCATCACTCCCTACATGTCTGTGTCCTTCCTGTTACAGATGCTTTTCTTTTGTTGTTTTTTTTTTTGTTCTTGTTTTAGTGTGTGCAAGCTTATGAGTGTCTCTACCTCCTATTCAGTGAGCTGTGACTTTAAGGATATGAACAGGTGCATGTTGTTAGCAGTTCTGGTGAAATGAATTCAGAATCCCTGCTATAAAAGAAGTTATTAACTTGGGATGAGTGGGGTGAGGAGAAGGGTGGGAGGGAGTAAACCTATGCCGTCCAGAAACAATCAACTACAACTCTGACCCTCCACCCCAGGGAGAGCCTTCCTTCCTTTCAGACACCTGTTTCACAGAGGTTAATTAATAGGTTTAGTCACAAATGACTGCAAATATCTCCCAGCTACAGTTCTTCCCTGGCAAATTAAAGTTAGAACTAAGACAAGTCAACCCCAAAAATAGAATCAATACCAGTTACTTACACAGGTCCAAAAAGTGATATATAGATTATATATATATATATATATATATATATATGTATGTATGTATGTATATATACTTATATAGATAAATAATAGTTTTATTACTATTTATGAAGACAGGGAGAACTTAATAGAACTGTGGTCACTATTACAGATGGGGAAGAAATGGTAACCCCTTGTATATTTAGATGACAACTGTAAAACACAAGATCTAAAATGTTGTTCCCCCTAGTCAGTACTGAAATACATTGTTGGAGGTTAAGTTGTTTAGAACAGGCTAGAACTTGTTTGCCTGCATTGGTAAGTCCAACGCCTTTATCCCAAAATATGTCACCTAAATTAAAATCCCCCATACATAACATGGAACCACGTTCACAGGTGTTTTCAAATTCTGTAATGATACCCTCTGTATAAGATATATCTGCACTTGGAGGTCTATAACAAACACCCAATATAATATTTTCAGGACCAGTTAAGATTTTAAGCCATACTGATTCGATATTTACATCAGGGTCTTTAATTTCATCTGAAATTTCAACTGAGTCAAGGTCATCTTTAACTAAGCCTTTGGCTGTATTCCTGCTCTGGAACAATGTTAGGCCCTAGCCCTTAGCTTCTGTCTATCCTGTAAGACCAGTTGTTGTCTTTTCCTCATTTTGTCTCTGACAATGCCACTTGACTGCATATTTTTCCTCCTGTAGCCTGATCCCAGCCCTAATGCCCTTTTTGCTAGCTAAGCTTACTCCTAGCCACTGTATGTCTGCAAAATACCTGTTTTTGTAACTTAAATCCATATGTGCTTATTTTATTGTTACCTTTACTCGTAGGGTCATGATGAGTTTTCTCACTAAACTGTTTGTTCTGTTCTTTAATATGATGTGCAGCCTATGTAAAAGAGCCTTTGTCTCAAAGGTATTCATTCCAAGACTGAAATAAATAAAAAGAAATTTTTTGGAATCCACTTCATTCTTGAACTCTTTGCAGTCAGCCTTTTGAAGTCCTACTCCACCTCTACTTATCCTGTCTTGCTCACTGACTCCATCATTATAGGCAGAGACCAGAGACTGATTTCCTCTGCATATATCATTGTTCTGTCTAAGGCCTTTGATACAGTTGCACAGAACCTTCTCCTGGACAAGCTTAAAAGGTGGAGGTGACTTTCTAACCACTCATATTGCTAGTTCTGCTTATATTTCAAGGGCAGGTTCCAACTTGTTTGCATTGAAGACACCCTCTCCCCCCATATCTCTATCCACTCAGGTGTTCCCCAGTGCTCCACCCTTGGCCTAATTCTTTTCTCCATCATACCAAATAACCTCTCTAATGCTTGTACCCTGGCAGTTATCCACATGTATGGAGATGATACTGTGCTTTTTTTTCCTCTTGCTCCTCCATCACTGATCTGGCTGCTCAGTTCAGTTAGATTTCTCTAACTACAACTTTGGTTTTACGCTAACCTCTTTGTCCCTCAATGCCAAGAAAATGGGCTCTATGACCTTTGTAACAAGGCAGAAGATAGCCAGACTCTGTTCTTTGCCCTCATTACATAGTGTTATTGTTCAGTTGATTGAGGGTGTCTCCTCCTTTTTTAAAAATTTGGGGTTTGGTTAGACTGACACCTCAAATTCCCTCTGCATGCAGATGCCATCCACAAGAAGCTCCACCCTAAACTCAGCGCTCTCTGCAGGAACAAAACTTTTATTCTGTTTCCTGTCTGCAAAGAAATCATCTCAAAGATGATCTTCCCTATTGTCTAGTAAGGATTCAGTGTGTGCAGTACTGCTTACACTGGCCAGACTGGACTACCTTTTTACTTCTTCTACCATTGTGCTTTGCACTGTCATCCTTATTTGCACCACTGACTCCTCTACTCCTCCCTTTCATTCCCTTCTCTCAATGGTGGTAATGTCTCTCTCTGTGCTTCCTTTATCTCCAGATTCTAGTTTGGCATCCTCCTACCTGAACTTATCTATGACCTCTCTTGTCCATCTGCCCAGTATAGTCTCTCTGCAGCTCTGACTCTCATTCTCTCCTTCCCTCCTGTAAAATCATCTGCAGGTCAAGATTTTTTCTTATATGGATTCTGTAAGATTTGTTCTTCCCTGCTGAGTCTCCTCAAATTATTCTATCAGAACACTCCAGTTTTATGTCTCAGTATAGCCCTGCAAATGCTTGTGACCCCAGCCCCTCTTATGCCCTAAATTTAGTTCTATGGAAGAGCCCTCTGATTCCCCTTAGACTGCAACTTAGCTCCTATGAATTACTGTATACTAGTGCTGAGTCTGTGAAACTGTTTCTTCTTCTCATGCTGTAATTCTACTTTTATATTTAGTTACTGTTACATGCTTACTCATTTTAAATGCAACTTACAGTATTTTCTCTTTTAAAATTTAATTCAGTCTCTCTCACCATAACACATCTGGAAACAAGCAGATACGCTTGGTATGTTTTTTCCTGACAATACTCTTGAAAGCAATCAATCAACAAACTATCAAACACATACATTGGCATCCCCTGGGATGATAATCTACATGTAAAGCACTCTGCAGAATGCTGCAGCAGACCTACTCAATAAAGCAATGTAATTTCAATGGCAGTTAGTCCCTTTCGTCATGCAGGAAACTGTGGCATTCACTTCATCCTGACAGTGTCACATTTTCCTGAATGACAAAAGGAACTAATTGCCATTGAAATTGCATTGCTTTATTCAGTAGGTCTGTTGCAGCATTCTATAGAGTGTTGTAAAATGCTGCAGAATTGGGTTCCATCCTAATAACTAAATAAATAAATATCAAACTTCAACCCTCTCTAGAGTGGCCCACTGAAGATACAGGTCACTTCAAAGTTCTTTGTGGGCTTATGTAGTCCTACACAAGGCTAAAACAGGCTCAACAATATGTTGGCCATGGAGTTTGTTTTGTTTACTTATTTAACCAGGAATGTAGACTGCATCGTTTGGAACATTCATCCATCTCTGGGGTTTGAACATAAAATTAAACACATACTACATTTAACAAAATCATGACTGACAAGCAAAGAAAATGCAGGTGCAACTTGAACTATCAAGCAGACAACCATTAAATCTGAATTTTAAGAGATTTAGGACCAGATATTCAAAATTTTGCACTGGGTGCAAACCATTTGTGCAGGGTTAGCACAGGGTTTGCATTGGTCCACTATATTCAAAAGGTCAAATAGCATGGGCAAACTACATTAGGGCCAGGCAAAAGTATAAAGTATGCAAGGGGCAAACAGAGGGTGTGTGTACATGAATACAGGCACAGTGCTATATTCAGTGACTAGTGCCGTGCAAAGTGTTTTTGAGTGACTTAGTGCAACACTTTGTGTGGTGCAAATTACCACCCAGGAAAAGGTAATCTTAACTATGGGAAAACCAGCTTTGTGTGACTTTATGGCTTTGAGCAGCTTTGCAAGACTTTTGTGCAGCTTTGCGTAACCCTAACCAGGAAGTATTAAACATAGAAATAAACCTGATAGAGAAGAAATATGCTGATCATGGATGGCATCCCTATGATACCATCATCTGCCACAGGTCCCAGCCATGTCAGGCAGTAAGTGGTGACCCAGCTCCCAGTAGACACAATGGCAGTGTGGCCATACAGCACACACCTACAGACCACCCTTCAGTGGACACCAACAGAAGCCAGCACACACATGCAGCACTGTGTGCATGGAGGGTGTTGAGGGGAAGGTGTACAGATGGCCAGGCTGCACCACAGACTGGGTGCAGCCACAAGGCTGGAACAAACCATGCAATGCAAATGGTCCAGTGTTGGGTGTGTCCCGACACCAGTGTGTCTGTCTGATGGTACGTGTCCCCCCAGCCACATACTGCATATCAGTACAGACACCACAGCACACACAGCCAGCCATGTATATGTCACTGTGAGTATCCCATGCCAGTAGTGCAGTGACTGGGGGTTGCACAAAAGCATAATACTAATGTCTACTGTCAGTAAACACCTGCAAGTTGGGCATATCACTGTGTACAGTGCAGTGGTAACTGATGCCTTGCACATCGTTGGCATTGCTGTGTCCCTCACACTACTGTCCCATTTGCTACTGTAATGTCTGCTGTGCACTGTGGAAAGAACTACAGTTTGACAATTGCATGCAGCACCATTACCTGTGCCTGTGCTATGTAGTCCTCTGGGGCACATTTTGCTATGTGGTTCTGTTCAAATGTAGCCTGCAGCTACCACCATGAACTGCCAGATTGACCTACAGGTGGAGCTGTGGGACCCTGCAATAGCATTGGGCAAATTGCATGCAAATCAGGACATAATGAGACGCTAATCTGGATCTTTGCCCATGGATTGCCTAAGTAGGCTCATTTGCATGGTAGTTTCCAATATAGCAAAATGTTGCCCTGGGCAAACATGATAGCACCGGGCAAATGGCTTAGCTCCATGCAAGACCTGCGCAAATGTGTTTGCACCACACAAACATTACAGAAACATTGTTAATTTCTGCACAATTTAATTTCACATGTGCTGGTGCTTGCAGCTTTAATTAATCCACTCCTTTGCTACAGGTAGCACACACATTGGCCACATAGTTTACCTCTGCCATCTTCCACGTCGCTGTGAACAGGGATGCTGTTATGGTTTGCACTTCCTGGTTGCTATATTCAGAGCTGTCTTATTTCTCAGGCTATTTTTGGACTGCACTCCCAGCCCAGTTTGCCGGGCTTCCTTAGCATGCTATAATGTGTTAGTGACTTTGTGCTTTATTACATTTGACTGTGTCCACTGTTGTAACCTGAGTTATCTTACTATGTATGTTGTGCTTCTCCTGACTTCAGTGTATCTGCCTTACTTGCTTCAATTTGTACTCTGTATGTTCTTTTAATTTCCTGTACTCTCCCGGGTCATACTTAAAAATAGGCATATGTTTTGTCTCGTGTACTTACCTGGTTAACAACAGATAAATAAATAAATATATTCAGCAGGTTTAACACTGGGGCTATCCATTTTGAATATAGTGGCTATTGGTTCCGGGCTAATTTAGCACACCGGACAGTGCTAATTTAGCTCCAGGGCAAAGTTTTGAATATTTGGCCCTCAGTGTTCTCTTCAAAACTAACATTTATTTATTTATAATCTATGGTGAGCCCTTATTACTGCTAAAAAAGTGGCAACATTATTTCTTGATAATCCCATCGCTATGACGTAAGTAGTTATAAACCTCTCTTGAGTACGTCATAGCAATGGAATTACAAATGGAGCCCATCTGCACATGCATGTACCTTTTATCTCATGCACTGACGGCCTTCTGAAACTAGTGCAGCGGCAAGAAAATGACCCAGAACGTCCGCGGTGGTGCCAAATGTAAGAAAACTTCATTTATTTTGCCAGTTTATGAGGACAATATGCTATAAAATATAATGTATGGTCCTCTATCGTTAACGGGTTTGTGTAATGTCTCGAGGTTGCCATAGTGATGTAAACCTCTCGAGCTTCGCTCTCAGGGTTTACATGGTCACCCGGGGCAACCTCTCGATGGTTAACAAACTGGTTAACGATAGAGGACCATACATTATCCTCTATATAATTATTTATTTTAGATTAAGTATTCCAGAATGTCAGCATTTGGGGTAGTGTCCATTTCAACAGGCTCCTGAAGTGACAGTTAAGCAATAACAGTTGTACTAACTAACAATAATGGACTAAGAAAAGGCAACTCAAGTATAATAATGTTACGAACTAGATGTATATGCTTATATACAATGGCATAAGGTAATTGACAACCTATACCAAACAGATACAGCCAGAACAAAAAAGTTCAGGAAAGGCAGGGTTGTGGATAAGGATACACATATCAAAGACCTTAACAGGATGGTAAAGGAGCTAGCTAAGGAGGATTAAGAGCAAGTGCAAAGATATTGTAAGTGACTAAATTTAGAACATTTCAAGGCTTGAATAGTTGGGGGATCATTGACATATTCAGAAGTGTGTTCCAGGTGGTAGGAGTAGCCACATCAAAAGCTTTTTCCTGTAGGAATTTGCATGCTCTAGGTACGTATAACCAGTTGTGGCATTGCATTCTCAGCAATAGGGTTGGATACATCTGACTAGTAGATCCTTTCCCTTATGTATGTTGGGTAGCGTCCCTACAAGGGCTACTTTTCTACAAGGTAGGCCACACAGGTCACATCTCTTTTTTGTCAGAGGAGGATGAGGCCTCTATACAGCTATTAATTGTTCATGTTTTTGTGGCACCCCAGTACAAACCTGTACAGATGAATGAAAGTCAAAATGATCATCTGAAGTGATGTTGTTGGTGCCTTTATGTAGATATTGGGCTGGATATTCAAAAGGGTCGCGCCATGCGCAATAGGGTTGCACCTGCGCAAGTCCGAAATTGCACCATTCTGCCATATTCAGCAGGAGGCAGTTGCACCCCCCCAAGGCAAGCTGAGCAACAGCGCAATGCAAATGAATGCATGCTGAACTGGAGGGGGAGGAACCATGCATAAACTGCACAGCCCGCTATTCAGCGGGCTGTGTAGAGTTGAGCTGGCGCAACCCCCAACCTGCGCCTGCACAACTTTGAGACAAAAAAAAAGGTGTAAGTCAAGGGCCACCCACAGGTGAGCTGCTGCATTGCAGGGCTCAACACAGCAGCTGCCACCTGTGGCTGGCCCTCAACCTACTCCCTGTGCCCCCCCTGCAGCCCGATTGCGGGCAAAAGCATAGAAATTCACCCTCCCCCCGACTGGCCCGATCGCAGGCAAAAGCTTAAATAACCTCCCCCACCAGCCTGATCACGGGCAGCAAAGTGGCCCCAGAACATATCCCTGGTGGTCCAGTGGACCACTAAGCCCGATCGCGGGCTGCATAAATTTAAACCCCACCCCCAGACCATATCCCTGGTGATCTAGTGTCCCCACCCCACCCACCCACGAGGCCCCACCACCCCGCTCCCCGGCAGCCAGCAGCATTCCACCCACCTGCCCGCCGCCCTGACTGACTGCCCGGTAGGGCCTGCATGCCCATTGGTGCAGAGCAAGAGCCAATGGTGCATGCATACCGTATAAGGCAATCCAGATATGTGAATGAATTGGGGTTTAAACTTATGCGGCCCACGATCGGCTTAGCGTCCACTGGACCACCAGGGATATGTTCTGGGGTGGGGTTTAAACTTATGCAGCCCGCGATCGGGCTTAGCGGTCCACTGGACCACCAGGGATATGTTCTGGGGGGACACTTTGCTGCCGGATCGGGCTGGTGGGGTGGTTATTTAATCTTTGCCCACGATCGGGCCAGTCGGGGGTGGGGGGATTTTTTATACTTTTGCCCGCGATCGGGCTGCAGGGGGCGTCGGTCCCCGACGGCTGCTGCCTGGCAGGGCGCCAGGTGTAAGTCCTCGGGGATCAGCGCACCTGCATGCTAATGGCATGCAAATGGGGCCATAAATAGATGCAAATGGGTCCCCCTGCACCTTGCATGAATTATGGCCCCATTTGCATGTCACCTTTTGAATATCAGAAATTTGTGCATGGCGCAATGGTACTTGCGCCACCACAACTTGAATGCTCCACTCTGACCACTTGCGGTGGTGCAAGTTCCACTGCACCATGCACAGTGGCTGTGGCCGAGGGGTAATGTTCCAAGAAGTTTAACAGCCAGCGCAACTCCTTTGAATATTGCCCGCACACGCTGCGCAACTATTTTGTGCAGCGCAAGGGCTTGCGCCACAAAATTGAGCAGTTTTAATATCCAGCCCATTGTGTATACTGTATATAATTTCCACTGTCTAACACCAGAATCGATTGTCTAATGAAATTTTATTGAAAATTCAGTATGAACATTACAAAGAAATCAGCATACTGACTTACATCTATATAGTAGTGTTTAAAAATCTGCAAACTGGGTAAGGTAAGAATATTTTGCATAATAAGGCAATAACCTAACTGTGATGTATTGACATCTATTACATAAAAATTTATATAATACACTAATAAAGATTCATTTAATATAACACAAGAAGAAACAATATGAAAATATTACATATACAAAATAGAGCTGCTCAAAGGTTTACCTGTACAGTAGTAAATAAATCTTGAATAATGCTTCATCTAGTATATCACTAAAGCTTTAGATGTTATTATTGTTATTTTTGGTCCCATGGTCTATCACATCTGCTCAGTTGTGCAGCTCACAGTTCAGACAACTGCTGCTGCCCTCCCTTGCCTCTCCACTCTCATTGTAACCCCAAACTGAGTTCCCCACTCTGGTCAACTTCTCCCTCTGACTTGTATTTTGCCTTGTACCCTATCCCATCCTCTTTTAAAACTCCCCACTGATTTCAGAGAGATCACCTCCTCCAGCAATGGGTACCATGCTGCCGTCACCCTTTCCGTGAAGTAGTGCCTCCTTATCTCCCTCCTGAACCTATCTCCACTAGTTTTAGACTATGCCTCTCATGATTCTCTCCCTCTTCAACCTAAACATACCCTCAGCATTAACTCTATTTATGCTCTTCAAGTACTTAAAGTCTCAACCATATCACCTCTGTCCTTTCTATCCTCCAGTGAGTACATGTTGAGCTCCCTCAGCCTGTTCTCATAAGGTTTCTATTGCATTCCTATAATCATCTTGCATCATAAACAAATTGCCTACCTCCAGTTTTAAATACTAGCTTCTCCAAAATGGCACATTCTGCCAGCTGTCTGAACCATATCTTGCTGAGTGGAGGGTCTAAATTTTTCCACTTAGTAAAAATTCCCACTTTGGCGCACACTATTCCTATGTAAAGAAATTGTTGGGGTCCTTTCCTCAAGGACAGTGTTTATTTTTTCAATCTCTGAGTAGGACCATTTGTTCTTGTAACTTAATCAGAGTAACTAGTACGTGTGTCAGGATGCTCTCAATTTAACTCCAGTACCTTGCAACTATTGAACATGTAAATATCATATTTGGGAGAGGACCTATCTCACGGTGTTCACCAATTTACTGTAGTCACCACTTCTGTACAATTAATTGTATTCTTGTATTTGTCTAACTATAATTGCACTTTGTATTGTGTGTAATTGCACATCTCCTCTATTGCAGAACGTAATGTATGAACTGAGTTGTATTGTTGAAATGTCTTTGTGGTGCACTTTAATTATATATCCTCACCCCTCTTCCTCCAGGATGCAACTGGAATCGAGCAGTAGTCTGCTCAGTATGCCTTCCTGTAAAACTTTTAAATAAATAAATAAAATAAACATGTACAACATGGGCATCATATATAGGTAAAATGCTTTATAGCCCAGCTGGTGTACATTATGCCTGATACATAGTAAATGATGAAGGATTTTGAATGAGCTCTGCATAGTACGTACTATCCCTATTTCTGAATATATGTCCAGTCTTCATCATTGGTGGCCTCCCCCAGCCATTCTTCCCATTTTTCCTTTGGGTTATTCCTGGTAAATAGGTTCCACAGCAGAATATGTTTATATAGACTGGTCACTAATTTCCTACTTTCTACAGTACCACCAGTATGCTTGCCAATCCAGAAAGTTGTTGCACTTGACATATAGGCCCCATATTGCACAGAAGAAGTGTTTCACTTCAGCATATTTAAAATAATAGGTCTAAGGAATGTTAATCCACTGGCTCAGTTCTATAAATGACAAGCTTTTCATGCTCAAACAAATGCCTAACAAACTGATAGTCTTTATTTTCCAAAACTGAAAGCCCAAAGGTTAGCACTGCCTGTAAAGAGTTAGCGCCTTCGTTAACCTTGGTTTGCCCCAACGTTCTGGGCAGAGTCACACTCAAAGATTTCAGGAGTGCTGTCCAAACCAAGCAGTGCAATTGTGCTCACCATACTACTGTGCCCATGCAAATAAGGGAGATAAGGGAGTCCATCATGCGTAACAGTGCAGAGGTATATTGAGATGTATTTTGTTGCGCTAATCAGCCTCCAGCATATTACTATTTACTGCCACTAATAACGTCATCTTATCACAGAGCTACAGCCAAGTCACCACCCCTGAAGGCAGGGCAGCTGTACTGCAGGTGCCTGCCCATGTGTCTACAGGTGTCCCTCCCCTGAGCACCCCTGAAGTACATATATACAGAGATATCTGGTAGTCTAGTGGTCCTCCTCCTTGTATTCCCCCTAGCAGTCAACCCTCAATAGAATGACCCCGTAGTAGATATGTACAAAGATCACTGGCAGTTTAGTGGTCCTCCCTTCCCCTGTTCATCCCGGTAGTATATATATATAGTCCTGGTAGTCTCATTGTCTCCCTCCCCCAATCTCTCAATGTCCCATGTACAAGGTAAATTCCTAGTGGGCTAATGCACCCCCCACCTAGTGTCAAAGCTACCCATGTGTTTGCCACCTGAATTCCCCCACTAAGGACCCCCGTCTCACCCCCTCACCCTAGTTACCACCCACCATTAAGAACAGTGCAGATCAGTGTCAGGCAAATCCCTCCACTCACCTCCTTGGCCAGCCAATGTCTTATAGTAATGGAGTGTGATCACATATGTAATCATGGTCAGTGACTGCCAGACAATGTCTGACCAAGGAGGTAAGCAAAGGGGTGTGCTGACTGCTGATCTGTACTGTTCTTAATAGTGGGTAGTAACTGGGATGAGATGGAGATACGAGGCAGGAGGTCAAACAGGGATTCACATTATACAGGGAGCAACTGGGGGAAGGATGATAACTGGAGTACCAGGGAGTGCTATATATATATATATGTACTGCTGGGGAGGTTGAGGGAGTGGATAACAGTTGACTACTAGAAATCTTTGAATTTATGCACAATCGAGGTGATCAGGAAGGAGAAGGGAACCACTAACGTGCTGGGGAATCCTGTTTTTACCACCCAGCATGGGCACTAGGAAATGATCTGTATGCATGCACGTGGTCCCTCAGCACCTAGCTTGCCCATGGAGCTCATCTGGCATAATATGACCCACAGGACACCTTGCACTATCCCATTTTGAGCACTGGTGTCTTCTGTGGGTCATTATGCAGCCTTGGTCCATGCCAGCACAGCACATATTCACTTAGCGATGCACCAACATGGCCAATTATTCAGTCAGTTACTGCAGTTTGTCAGCATATGCTAACTCAATGAATTTGGCTTAGAGTCATCTGTGCACTACTGCAGGCTCAGAGTAGCAGGCTGTGCTTGTAGCTGATTCTGAATATGGGGGCCTGAGTTATTAAACGTTTTGGATGCAGAAGGTTTTCCCAGAGTAGGGTCAAATGCATGTGTAAAGGATGGTTTCCCAGCAGTCTCTGCAGCTTATGCCAAAGCTGCTGTAAATGAGACACCACAGGGTTAGATTTTTTGCTACCCCTGGTTGCCACTCAAAGGAACTGTAGATCAGTTCAATAAGATGTTGCCTCCTTGTTATCCATTTTCTAACAAGACACTTTTTATGTCACATGCAGTATCATGCCAATTTTTCAAGCCTTCCGACTGTGCCACAGAATAGTAATTTTCAAAGTTAGTGACTTCTGGGCCACCATCCTAGGTACAGATGTTAGTTGATCAAAATTGATCCTAGGGAGTTCTTGTGTCCAAATTTAATTACTTCAGCATTTTCACAGGTGCTTTGAAGAAAGGGCTCAGCACAGGTGTGGGCAAAACCTGAAATAAATATTGAAAGCGTGGCAGTATTGCCATTTTCAAAAAATCACCATTCCAAGGATTGATAAAGGAAGGGTACTCCATTTGTTTGCACAGTTCTTGTATACTCTGCAGTACAGATGCATAGCTTCCATATGTCTATAGTATATTGCTTGTATGAGGTTTAAGAAAAATTAAGTCTGAGAGCTGCAGGCTGTGGCAAGATTTGGACCCTCCTGTCCCCAGCCCAGAACCCAGTACCTACTGTGCTGGAGCCAGCCTCCCTCACCACCATATCACCTGACTGACTCAGTGGCAGCAGGCACAGTCACTCCCAATAACACTGTTCCCTATTCCTCCCCTTCCCATTGCAAATCCCTTTTTCCAGTAGCCTTCCCCTACCCTCGTGGTAGAAGTAGTTGCTACCCTTGTGGGTCGCCCATCCCAAAAGCAAAGAATATGGAGTCACCATTTTGACGGTTGCCCATATTCAGTTGCTATTATCAATGAATACCTTTTCAGCACTAGGGGGTCAAAAGTTTTGCAGATAGTTTAAAATCTGAATTAAGCAAAGGTATTAGCCTATATGAGGACCCAGATCTTTATGTTTATGAGTTTGGGAAGCAGAACGTCTTCAAAGTTGAGAAGAAGTAATCTTTGGTCCTGAACTTTGCATATATGACTGTGTCAATGGCATGTAGGTAGGTAGTGGTATGCTGAGTTTTTACAAAAAGAAAGATTATTTACAAATAGGCCAATGAGCACTGAACCAAGCATAGACCTTTGAGGTACTCCAAGGTTACATTGTCTAGAAAGGGTAGTCACACCATTGACATTGGCCACCTGCAATCTACTTATTAGGTTTCAAGTTTCAAGTTTATTATTTCAATAAGATGTATAAAATAGCATTTTGTTACATCACCATACCATATTAACAATAAATACAGATATCACATTACACTGAATTTACACTTAAAACGGAGTGTTCTAAGATTAAAAACATGATCCATCCTATCTTTATTCTGTTTATGAACATTGCAAGGTCAAAAATATCTTTAATTTTACCCAATCTTAATAGCTGTTTCATACAACTCTCTTTGCATTTTAAATTACATATATGAATTAGTGGCATTACCCATTTAATTCTCTCATTCAACAATTCATCACATTCTAACAGATTGTGCACTAAGCTAAAGGATTCCACATTTTCCCGTTTATATTTTGGTCTATTCCCAAAATGACTCCACCATTTTTTGTATTGCAGCTACCTTATTCCCAAACTTTTCAATCTTAGGTTGCATAACATATTTCTATGCCATTTATTTTCACAGTGAACTAAATAGTATTCAATTTCGCCAGTAAGTTTTATGCTAGAATATATTCCTTGTATATCTATCTCATGGATCTTTGACAGATCCTTCTGTATTTCAACATCATTAATTCTCTGACTCACCTCCTTTGCATAGCAGTTCACATTAGACAATGCCCTATTTGACCACAGATCTCCCAGGCCCATTCTTTTCACCATCATATTTACCATGGAGAACCATGTTGCTGGGGCATGGCCAGCCACCAGCCGATCCACATTATCTATCCAACATAATTTCGGCAACCTATTGTTGGCCATATTCATTATTTTATTCCAATAGTTAATTGACCTACATTTAATTCTAGTACATTAATGATGTAACCCAGCCTCAAGTCTCATAAATGCAGTTGGACAATCCCTAGGTAGATTAAGTACATTCCTCAAAAAGTTATTTTGAATACTTTCAATTTTGATTTCATTAACAAAAGGACCCCAGACTTCACTCCCATATAATGTCTGGCAAATAGTTTTTGCTTCAAAGGTCCATTTAAGGACTACAAAGGAATTATTTGCATACTTATTTGTGAACATACTAATCACATTCATTGAGAGATATGATTTATTTTTTATCTCTGCTAATTGTGTATTCCACAACAAATTACTTTCGAATATAATACCTAAATATCTATATTCTTTTACTTCCTCTCTCCTTTCTCCCTTAATCTCCCAGACCTTATTTGCTTGCCCTTTATTCCTAAATGATATTATTTTTGTTTTATCAACATTCACTTCCAAATCTAATTTCTCCAATGAATTTAGAAGACTGGTTATACCTCTTCTTAGGCCTAATTGAATAAATTATCTTTCAATGACCATGTCGAAGATGTCTCTAGAAGGTTAAAAGCAAGGTTAGGTTTCTTCTACAGAAATAGGCCCCTTTTCCCCCTTGAAACTCGAAACAAGCTTGTACAGGCCACTTTTCTCCCCCTACTCGACTATGGTGATGTAATCTATTCCTCCACCTCTCTTGCAAATCTAAGTAAACTGGACATCCTTTATCACCGTGCGTTATGGTTAATTACCAACTCCTCTTACCATTCGCATCACTGTGACTTATATGCAGCTGTTGGTTGGACATCCCTTACTAATAGACGCCTGCTCCATGCTGGGCTATGGACTCTTAAACTGCTCCTGCAGAAATTGCCAAGCTATCTCTCTTACCTTATCAGTATCTCACATAGTGCATACTCGTTAAGAAAATCTGACTTTATTATGCTTGACATACCAAGGACACGGACCTCCTTTGGTAAACGTGCTATTGCATATGCCCTTCCCTCCATTTGGAACCAATTACAAACCGTGCATGAAACTAACTAGCACAGTTTCAATAAACTTCTACAAATCGCTAAGTTCAGCCAAAATAAAAGACACCTGTAACTGTCATTAAGTCTGTTCCTTCCCCATGTGTGCCATATTTATCCACTGGTAAGGTATAATTGCTTTGTCATATTAACTGCTTTCGCTTCCCCTTCTACTCCTGGCTTTATCTATGCTAACGCTCCACTGCTACTCTATCAAATCACTCCTCCCCCCCATATCAGTTGTAGACTGTTTGTTCTAACTACCAAAATATATGTATTGCACACACCAGTCATCATGTTTAATTTATCAGTATGCAACCTGTAAGTCGCTTCCCTGTTTCATATCAATGTTTACCACCTGCGGTCACCCTATGTGGTACCCTTGTATGTATATCCAGCCTGTATCATGTAACGTGCATTTCATGTATATACTGTTATTACCTATCTGTGTTTGTACTTTAAGTGTTTATGTCACAGGACCTCCTTATGAATGAGCTTGCTCAATGGAGTTTTCCTGCAATAAACTTGAACTTGAACTTGAACTAATGGGGTCTGTAAGATAATGATAGCATCATCTGCGTAACATACAATTTGGTTCTTTTCATTATTTATTATAGGGGAGAAATATCTATTTTTGCAATTTCTTTTATAATAGTCTCAATATACAAATTAAAAAGTAGAGGGGCAAGTAAACAACCTTGTTTGATCCCATTTCTAATATTTATTTCCTTAGATAATGCACCATCCCTTGAGTATCTAACAATCACCGTTGTATTGGAATGTAGAACCTGCAGCATTCTCAATAACTGTTTATCAGTTTTTAAGGTATCTAATATCTCCTTCAGTTTACACCAATTTACAGAATCAAATGCAGCCCTAATATATATAGTTCTGCCATTAAATGGTTCACCAGCTACCTAACCAATAGGTTACAACAAGTCAAAGCCATGGGAGATCTATCCCCACAAAAATCCTTGCTACGAGGAGTCCCACAAGGGTCCATCCTGGGCCCTATCCTCTTTGCAATATACATCAATAATCTGGGCTCACAGCTGGCCACAGCAAATGTGCACTTATTCGCAGATGATACTGTACTCTATACCACAAATTCATCCTTGGATCTGGCCCATGAGTACTTACAGAAAGACTTCGGCACCCTCCAATACAACCTTCTCACTCATAAGCTCCTCCGCAACACCAAAAAGACTAAAGCAATGATTCTCTCACCAAAGTCTACTTACGGATGTCCACATATCACACAGATCCGAACACTCTTAGATGAACCCCTTGAAGTAGTTGATACCTTTAAATACCTAGGGTTCTGGCTGGATAACAAGCTCAACTTTCTGTGCCACTTAAATGAAACCTCAAAAAAACTAAGACAGTGATTAGGTTTATTCTATCGCATTAAACACCTACTCTCGTTAGAGGCCAGAATGAGACTAGTACAAACTACATTCCTACTACACTGGACTACGCTGACTTCCTTTACAGTCATTGCCCATCAACGATGCTAAACAAACTGGACACCCTTTTTTTTTATTTAGTTGTTTAACCAGGTATAGCACACTAAGCTGAAAGCTTTTTTACAGGAGCGACCTGGGAGCACAAGGAGGTTAAGTGACTTGCTCAGGGTCACACAGTATGCAAGTGGAAGCTGTGGGATTCAAACCCAGGTCTGGTCTGCTGGATGTCACCAGATTTGCAGCTCAGAGCCTTAGACCACTGCACTATACTGCCTCCCCATTACCACCAGGCTTTAAGATTTATCTTAAATCTACCCCGTAGTATACATCACTATCGTCTATACCAGGTTTTGGGATGGACCTCACTCTCAACTAGAAGAAAAAGGAATGCTCTCCTCTGTTTTTTAGAGCATTATCTGATAACCTCCCTGCATACATCTTGAACATCTTCAAATGGGCTAAAGGTTCCTATGGACTGAGACGCTTCTCCTTAATCTGCTTCCAGATTCCTAGAGTGAAAACTACCCTTGGCTCAGCAGCAACCAACTTCTCACTTCCACCACTCTGGAACACTATGCAAGACTCATTAAAATTATACTCACTTCCAAGCATTTTCACATTCAAAGCTCTATTAATGGATTATCTGAAGGAATCATGCAATTGTTTTAGATGCCAATGACCCCTAAGCCCCAGGTGCCACTCTCAAATCCTATGCCTAAATATCTCATCCACCCCACATTCCTAGCAACAGAAACCTAGGACTTACAAGCCTAGTTCCCTTAATCCAAGATAGCCCTGCCTATTCTCTACCTTTTCCTTATTCTGGCCTCCCTTTTGGCTGCCTACTCTTTCACCCCAGTTTCTACCCTATTCCTTAATACCTCCTTATTTATTATCATTTAGGTCTGAGCTCTTACATAGCGGAGACTATATGGGATTGTTGTCTCTTCTCATTTCAGTAAAGCTTATCATTATGTACCTTTGCATGTTAATTATGTTGACCGGTATGTATAGGCCCATATTGACCGGCACCTTCTCAATGTTTTTTCTTTTTTTTAATTTTTGCACCTTTTGTCCACCGTAATTGTAATCTTATGAAGTGTACTGTATTGTATTAATGCCCAGGACCACCTTGAAAATGAGCTTGCTCAATGGTGTTTATGCCTGGTTAAATAAAGTGATTGATTGATTGATTGAATATAGACAAAACAGACATACAAGAAACCTCTCTTAACCTTAACATAGAGATATATTATATATTTTATTGCAAAAATCAGGTCCAAAGTGTTGAAACTTTTTCTGAAGCCACATTATAATTTAGATATCAGGTCATTTCCTTCTACCCGGGCTAACAATCATATTAATAATAATCACGTATAAATTTTCTGAGCCACCGGCAGCAGCGTAATTGGCCTATAACAGGCAGGATCTTGTTTTTGTCCTTTTTAAAAAAGAGATACAATCACCCCTTTATTCCAATTAGAAGGTAGAACACAAAATTGACCTATTATCCTAAACATCAGAGTCAGCACACAAATCCAATAGTCTATACTATGCTGAAAAACTTCTGCAGGAATCCCAACTACTCCGGGGGCCTTATTCCTTTTTTGGGCCATTATTGCCTTTCTGACCTCCAAGGGGGAAAATGACGTACACTTGAGCTTAAATTTTCCTCTTCCAGATATTCCTCAGGCTCACTATCAGGATTCTTATTATAAATTCCAGGTTAGGAATTCATCAGGTAAACCGTGAATCTGTTCAGGGTATACTGGGACAGCCTTGGTTATTGTAGCTTGTGTAGTAGGAATCTATGACAAAATCCCAAAATGCACAATGCCGACATTCAAAATACCGAGACCAACATCCTGACTTGCTGATTGCCTGATCAAGCACCATCCTGACAAACAAAAGCCCGTCACTGCACTTAGGCCTCAAAATAATATAACCAACTCCGAGTCCTGGAAAGTTGTAGTGTCGGGATTTTGTTTGTCAGGATGGCACTCAGTCAGGAAAAAGTACCTCAGATAAAAAATAATTGTTTTTAAAACTAATACTAGTTTTAGACAGTCTTGCCACTTAAGCATCTTATTGAGAGTTGCAAAAACAGAACATGTATGATAGTTGTTTGGGTCTACTAACAAGCCAGATATGAGAATAGAGCTGACTTTCACCATCTTCCAGGCTGCAAGGAGTTACCTTGTATGAAGGGAGAGGTTGAATAGATGATTAATATGTGCTGCAAGACGTACTACTACCAATGTATGGAGGTAGGCTTCCAGGCCATCAAACATACACTTTTGTGGCATCAAATTCCTGAAGGAATTTCAAGATGTTATACTGGCTCATGTCAGTAAAGATCAATGGGGTTGGTGCTGTGCTGGTACACTGTATGGCACAGCATGAATGGGGTTGGTTCTTGAGGTAGGAATGCGTTTCAGTAGATACTGGAATGTTAAGGTTGGTATACTCAGACTATGCCAAAAAGATGTGCAATCGTGGGAGCAGGTGCAAGAGCACAGTGTCATTGCGCAAAGTGTGTGATATTCAAACCAAGCACAGGCCAAGGTGCGTCTGAGGAACACAGCTGAATATTGCACCCAATGCACCATGGCACAACCAGGGATGTGCAGTGGAGCAGGGCTGATGTGCAGTAGCACATCCAGGGATGTGCAGGGACAAGGACAGGAAGCAGGGGTGCACCAGCCATGGATGTGCCATGAGTGGAGGAGCATACAGCAGGCCAGACAGACCAAACTCCCTCCCCAAGGCCCCCCTTGAGCTGCACAACCAGAGGTGAGCTGAATGGACCACCAGCCCATGAACCCCAGCACTGATCCAACAGTAGACATGGGTCAGCTGTCCACACCCACAGGGCAAGGTGCCCCAGCACACTCCCCTGGCAAACAATGACCACAACTCAAGGAGGGCCAGGACCCTCCCGTGCCACAGCACCACACCAATGCTGACCACCCCCTGTACAGTGATCCCAAGACACCCAAGACACCAGAAGCATTACCAAACAGTGCATGGCACTGAAGGTATGCCACCACCACCACCACCACCATGACAATGCAACCCTGTGCCCCATGCTGCCATGCATGACAGCCCCACTGTGATCCCCCCATAGAAGGTGACACCAGCCACTGACACCACCGCAGCATACACAAAGCCCCCCTGCATGGCCCCCACAGTGGCACAGCAAAGAGGTCAACCATGCGTCAGTACCCGAGGGACCCCACATGTGACAAGAACCACCCTGGACACCACCACCAGCAGGATGACACCCCCCACACACCCACCCATGCACACACCCTGTCCCAGCACTGGCCTCACCAGACAGCACAGCAGCCCACTGTGGTGCATGGAGGCATGCGCCACACAGGATGCAACATGGGGCATGAACAAATCCCCCACCTGGTCCCAAGGGTACCCCACCACAGAGCCACACATAGCAGAGCAACAGATGCCACTGTAGCGAGTCCAGTGGTGCCATGTACCCACAGCCTGCACACCACCATGGTGCTGGTGAGCTAGCCATGTGGTGTGTGCACCACAAACCTGTCTGCTACCAGCATGCAGCTGGAGCACATGTGACAGACAGCAGACCACAGGCACTGCCCCAGACACCATGGACAACATGGAGGGGGACAACAACAGCACCACCCACAGTGTCACCAGAGGCAGACATGCAATAGACCTGGAGTCAGGATGTCAGCTGCCAGCTCACTGTGCCCAGAGGGTGGCTGGCATGGACTGCCACCAATGTCATGCCAGCAGACATGCATGCAGTGGAGGGGTTGGCATGACCATGCGTACCACAGACATGCAAGGGGCACAGCTGCACAGGCCAGGCACACACTGCCAGGGGCAACTGGGACACAGCGCATGCACCAGAGACTGCTGCACACAGGCATACAGTGCACAGGGCACAACACACATACCACAGACAGGGACCATGGCTCCTACCCACACCAGTGGAGGGACCCTGGCAGACACATCCACAACCAGGCCAGCACCACCCCCAGATGCTATGCACACCACTGCAGCAAGGCAGAGACAGCCACAATTGTAGTATGAAATGTATCTATATTTCCAAAGGTTACATATTCAACAAGAACTATATGCAGTACTATATACAAATTGGGGGAAGGGAGGTACAAGGCTACAACTTGGGGGGATGGGCACAGGGCAATGGGGAATAGCAAGGAGGGGGACAAAAGGGTGTGAGGGACAGTTCAGAGAGGGGAAGGAACAGCGCAGATGCCACAGGCCCTACTGGCGGCTCCTCATCTCCCTGTGCTCCCTGTGGCACATTGTGTGCCACTGCCGGTCACTCCGCACCATGCCCTGCAGCTGTTCCAGTGTGGCCTGGGTAACCTGCAGTATCTCCTGAATGTGACACTCCAGGGTCATCAAGCGTTGTCCACCTAGGACAAGGGAGCAGAGTCAGTACATGTGACTGGCCAGACCACCGCAGCCCACCCAATGTGCATGGCATACAGCTACGGTCTGTGCCCCTGTGATGGCATGCGACCACCCACAGTGTGTGCGCCCACATGACTCGCCTACCCAGGCACCCATAGCCATGCAAACTGCTGCACATCCCCACTGCCCATGCACTGCACAGCACCAACATGGCCGTACGATGTCATGGCTATGCAGTGTGATGGCAGTGGCACAGCCAGGTGCCCAGTACATGCACAGCCCACCTGTGACACCCATCCACACATGCAGTCCCACAGAATAGTGTGGGGTGCACTGTGGGGCATGCATGGCAGTGGGGCCATGTGCAGGGGGGCCATGCCCAACCACCACCCCTGCAACCCACCATGCACAGATGTAAGGGGAAACACTGCACTCACCTGGCACCACCACTGTGCCCTGGCTGCAAGGCCACTCACCCAGTTCCATCCTGCCATCCTTGCTCACATTCCAACTGTGCAATATGGTGATTCTCTGGGCCTAGAGTGCAAACATGGAGAGGGTAACATCAGTACAGGCCAGTAACATAGCTCCCCCCTTGCTGTGTGTGCACCTGCAGAGCTCAGCCAAGATACGGTAGTGCAGAGTGTACACGAGGCACCCCAACTCTGGCAACACAGGTATGCCTCCCTGCAGCATGGCCTGATGACCACCGTGATACCAGGACAGACAGATACTACTAGTGTTGTGAAAGAGCACCTACCTGGCCATGGCATGATGCCCCACCGGGCTCGTGCCTGTAGTCACCATAGGCAGTCGGGGTCCCACCACTGGAGGTCCCCATAGTGGTGGCAATACTACTCAGTGGTCCTGCTGCACTCCACGGCCTCCTCAAGGCCCTCTGCAACCTCCTGCCACACTGCTGTCTATGGCCTCAGGAGGGGTACCTGGCCAAAGAGGGCACCTGCATGGGGCTCCATTAATGCCACCAGGTTGGCCAGCTCAATTGCCATCCACATGGGTGCTCTGGTGCACGGCATAGTGCTGTAGCTAGGGAACACAAATGGCACCCTGTAGTGCATGTGCCCCTTGTGAGGAAGCAGCGTGGTACTGTGCTGCCTGTCGCTATCGCGCTGGCATCAGACTGTGCAAAAGGGGTGCAGCCATACATACGCATGGTGCCTAGAGGAAAAAGGTCAGCTGCAGGGTCAAGGGTCTGTCCTCGCACGGAGCGCCACAATGCTATTGGGAAGCCCTGCATGTAGCACAGTAGGGTGCATGTGTGTGATGAAATGCAGTGGCCTACTGTGCTGTGGCACCATGACGCCCACGGTGCAGCATGGCATGGGCACGCCTCTGAGCATACAGTGCACTTGCGCCACAGGCACAGTGGTGGCCATGCCCTGTACTGCCTCCTGTGCACGGCACATCAGCAGCACCTCTAGCTTCAGTGTTAGCACCGTGAGCATGCGCGGTGTGGTGCTGATTGCACACATCACAGTGGTGCGCCATAGCCTCAGCACTCTCAACACCATTGCGCAAGGTGCAACAGCATGATATTCAGCCAGGATGTGCACATCAGCTCATGAGCCATTCCATGGTGCATCCACTGCATTAGCATCCCATTACAGTTGCGCCTGCCCTCATTTGCATGCGTTGCACTATAAATATGTGACCTGAGGCTGCATAGGTCATGGATTGGTATTGCAGTCCTTTGTGGTAGGTTGCATGCTGTAGGGACGTGGAGACAGTGGTCAGGGAGGGCTGTATGGGACTGCACAGTCCAAGGTAACACCTGTTCATCCCCCAGGCATGAGCATGACTGAGCGAGAGGATGAAGAGGAGCAGGGAAGGGTGTGAAGGAGGAGGCCCAACTTTACCAGGGCAGAATCTGATGCCCTGTTCATGGCATACCTCGACAGGGAGCCACTGCTTAGCGGACAGTGGGGAACACCACAGATCCATGCTGCGGTGTGGGGTGAGGTGACATGTGCCATCAACCAGCAGGGCAGCCACCAGTGGTCCGTGCAGGAGTGCAAGAAGAAGGTTGGCATGGACAGGAGGCAGATTAAAGATAAGGTGGCCACCATCAGGGCAGCATGTGCTGCCACCGGTGGGGGTCAGCAGGATGTACCTCACCTGACACCATGGGAGGAGCAGGAGGACAGCAGCTTGCAGTGTAGTGCTGTCGAGGGTGTTCCTGGTGGTGTCTTCCAGATGGGTGGCAGCCCATCACTGGCTGGCAGTGTGTGGGTGGTTGGGGGGCAGGCCCCAGGGCCAGGCAGAGCCACTAACGGTACTGTGTTCCTTTACAGCTCCTGTACATCTGTATGGGGCAGCAGTGATGGGTGTGTCCACAGAGGGGGTGGCCCTGGACACGGTGGAACATCCACCCACCTCCACAGGTGTCCAAGGGACCAACCATCTGCAGCCCTACACGTCTGTCTGGACTGATGCCGGTGGTGCAGGTGCGGACATGGCCCTGCCTGTGTCCCAGTGTGACACCACCCTCAGTGTCCAGTGTGCTGGGACACGGATCGGAGCCAGCTCCAGCACTGATGATGATGTGACACAAGTCCCGGACAGTGATGTATGTGGGACACAGGATGGTCCCATGGATGGCATCCACCCAGGTGGTTCCGCGGGTAGTACTGGCATGGCTGCCTGCACAACAGCCCATTCCCAAGCTGTGTCTACATGCTCCAGTGGGGCAGCACTGGCGTGTGGCCAGGGTGGTGGGGCTGTTGCTGCTGCTGCAGCCACGCCAGTGTTGCCTGGTTATTGGCAGCTGGAGGAGCTGTGGCAGCAGATGGCCAATGTCAACATGGGGACAGGGGTGGGGGGCAGTGGCAGAGCACCATGTGTGGACATACCCCAGAATGGCAGCACTGTGCAGCACCCACCATTGAGGGGTTGTGGGCAGCAGGGCCAGGAACACCACGGGGGACAGCATGCTGGACATACAGATGACCCTTTGGATGACCACAGCCACCTTTTCCAGGCCTCAGTAGATCAGCAGATATGGCTCCTGGTGGCGGTGGATGCATTCAGTGTGATTCTGCACCAGGCAGAGGAGCGGTGCAGCAGGGACCATGTCTTGCTTCTGGCAGAGTTGGCCCAGCAGTGGGCAGATGTGACTGCTGCCATTGACAGGCAGACCACTGCAATGGAGACTGTCGTGGCTACACTGGCCAACCAGTTGGGTGCCCAGCCGTGGTACACCACACAGAGTGCTATGTCCACCACCCCCCCATTCCCAGCATTGTGTGACCCCTGCTATGTCGATGTCGGGTTCGGCTGTAGGCATACCTAGCACGCCTGATGCAAACATGTTTGGTTGTCTGCAGACCCCTGAGTGGACATGGTCATGTTCACGCAGCGTCACCCCAGGGGGCCCGTTGGTGCCACTCCATGAGGCCAGTGGTCAGCCTGGCATGGCTGGCAGGTCTTGGCAGGGCCGCCCATGCATCCATGGTGGCTGTGGCACTGTGCCACATGACTGACTCATCCCCCTCCATGGCCACTGTCTGCCATTGCCTGTGTGCACTGCGGCATTCTTTGTGTGATGCATGAGTGAGGTGCCCAGCCCTGCACACACATGGTCCCTGTGCACACCATCCCGGCGGCTGGCCACTGTGGTGTGTGCATGATGATGCCTGCGTAGCGCTGTCCACCACTGTGCAATGGTGCTCAGCATCTGAGGCACGCACAGTGCCAGCCACTGGGCATGGTTGTGTGTGGTCCTGTGTGGGTGTGGAGGTGCCTGTTGCGGTGCCTGTTGCCCTTTGGGCACGTGTTGTGGTGTGTGTGTGTGTGCAGCCCTGCCAGTCCCTGTCTTTGTGTGTGGTTCCCCACCCATTCCCATGCCTCTGACGCCATCTTCCCTGGTGTCCACCCCTGCCTGTCTGTGGGCTGTGTCCTTGCCCTTGGTTGTTGCATGTGGCCCTGTAGACTACCTGTGTTGTCCAAAGTGCTCCTCTGTGATGGTGTCCCAGTGCTTCTGTGCCATCCGGGCCAGCCGGGAGTCACTTTGCCCAGGGTGTGGCTGCTCTACACCAGCTGGATTGGCGTCCTCTTCATCCCCACCGCTGTCCCCCTCCTCAACCTCAATGGCTATCCCACAGTCAGTGGCCATGCTGTGCAGGATACAGCAGGTCAGTAACAGCCTGCAGGTCTTTGAGGGGCTGTACTGTAGGGCACTGCCTGACATGTGCAGGAAATGGAACCATGCCTTCAGCAGCCCGAACACCCGCTTGATGACATTCCATGTTGTTGCGTATGCCTCATTGTACTGTTGCTGCACTGGGATCATGGGGCACCGGTATAGTGTGAGCAGCCAGGGCCATAGCGGGTAACCACTGTCACCTGTGTGTAGAGGGGAGTCATTAGCATGGTGGTCTGCATCACTGTGCCATGGGCCATCATGGCCATTTCCCATGGCACCCCTGCCAATGCCCCACCCCCCCACTTCTGCACCCATCATCCAGCATGCTATGTGTACTCACCTACCAGATGGCCAGTGGGGATGTCCCCAATCTCGAACTTATGGCACAGTGCAGATTGGTGCCAGATGAAGGCATTGTGTGCTTCTCCAGGGTGTGTGGCACAGACATTGATTATGCACTCCCTTGCATCGCACACCACCTGGAAGTTGACACTCGGGTAGCCCTTGGAGTTGATGTACACCCTCTCTTCAGGCCAGGTGGCATGTGGATGACTACATGGGTGCAGTCTATGGCCCTGAGCACACCAGGCAACTGTGCTACCCTGTGGAACTCCTGTATGTGTGCTGTGCGCTCCGCCTGTGTGCTGTGGAAATGGATGTACTCCACAGCATGTGGCAGCAGTGCGCTGAGGAATTGTGTGAGTAGACATGATGTGGTCAATGGGGTTATGCCTGTCATGTCCCCTGTTGGTCTCTGGAAGGTGCCCGTGGTGAGCAGGTGTATGACAGCTGTGACCTTCGTCTCCACAGACAGCGCATGGCTCCATCATGTGGATGCCTGCATCTCATTTTTGCACAGCTCACAGAGTTGCCTCAGAATCGCCCAGTTTAGGTGGTACCAGCCCATGATCTCAGTGTCACTTTACTGTTCAAAGGTGGTGCAGGCTCGGTACAGCCTGTTCTGGGTGTACTGCCGACGGGCCCTTCCACGGCCATGCCTCCCTGCTGCCTACCTTCTCACACCCCTCATTACTGCCTCCATCTGGAATGTGGCACTGGCCATGTCCCTGGCTGGTGTTCCCCTCCCCAGGTGCCTGTCTACCTGTCCCCCCCGCTGTGTGTTGCTGGTCCTGCCCTTGCACCAGGTTCACCTCTGGCTGTTCACCTCTGTGTGCCCAGCCTCTTACCATTGCCCTCCAGCCACTGTGGCACTCTCGGGCCCTCTTGCACACATGCACACACACACACACACACACGCACACCCCTTCTCTCACTGAGGCACACCTCCAGTAGGCCCTGTCCACCTCCTGGCCTTACCTGTCCCCTGCTTCCTGTCTTGCCTCCCTGCCACTCTGTCTCCACTCTCCCACCCATGGCTCTTCTGTGGTGCATTCATCCTCCCCCTCTCTTGCTCCCTTTTATTTTGGCTCATTTCTGCTGTTGCGCAACTTCCACTTGGGCTGCTACTGCGCACGTCACCTACTAATGAATATCACACTGCACACATTAATCCTGGTTCTACCCCCTGCAGTTGCGCATGCATTCATTTCAGTTGCGCTGTGGCGCACTGCATGTTCTGCTGCGCTGCTGCTCCCGCTGAATATCGCACCATGGCACATTTCTGCTCTTGCGCAGGTACATCCCTATTGTGCATGGTGCATCTGCTCTGAATATCCCACCTAATGTGTTCAGCTAGCATCAGGACATGACCTATTTCATTGTATAACTACTCTAGGAAATGATGTTGGAGATGTATCATAATGCATCCACTTGTGTAAGTATTCTTATTTGTTCAGCAGCACAGTTGTCTTGTTCAATGTTTTTTTAACAAAAAACCTTAATAAACATCAATTTCAAAAAAAGCTTTATACTTCCTTATACACAGTAACAGCGGCAAATAGTGATACTTGGTAATGACTGTAGCTCCCTGCACTAGCACCCCCCAAAACAGTTCTATACTAGCAGGTGTCACTGTCTGAAGGGGCCAAAGTGGCTTATGTGACAGTGGTATTGCATAGAACTATACAAATTGAGTTTCCTGATATTAGGGGTTTCACATACTCTAGGTTGTGTGACCAGTAGCAAACTAGAAATGTAGTGGGTACAGCAATCTGCCCACAGCATTGGTTCCATGATACACACTGTGCCCTCAGCACACAACACTACTACTAGATTTACCTAAAAGAAAAGGCAAAAACATTGTAAGTATCTTGACTGGTAGCACTTGCTATGATATATGCTGGGATATGCAAGGCACATGCTAGTTTTTGTGCAAGTATTACGTGCAAGGAATATGTAAGGACTGTGACACTTTCTTTGCATGAATATTTTATGCAAGAAAAATTCCTTGCCAATATCATGCGATGCAAGAAATAGCATATGTGGGGGTTAGAACACTACAGTGTAAGTATTTTGTTATATATGTTCCTGATGTGGGGCTGTAATCTACAATCTTTTAGGCACAGGGCATGTCCTACAACCTACTGATTTACTGGCACTGTGATGCTTAAGTGTCTTGTAGAAAAGTACATAAACAGGCACTAGGGCTGTCTGGAATATTGAACTTCTGACAGAATAGACATCTGCAGTATTTCATTTCATATAATTCTGTTGGTAGGAGGTCACGTGATGCAGTGGTGCTGATTAGCAGCTTGCTGTGGAGCTCCCCGCTCTTCTCCTCCTAAATTAGTTTTCTTTAGTTTTTAAATCCGCGCTACCGACCTTGAGGTGAGCCGAGAAGATTTCCTACCACTGCAGGACCCCTTGAGGATCGCGATCGGCGACCCGACTGCTTTTAATTAATAATCGCGATGGCTGATTCAGAAATGAAGGCCGCGGGAGTCAAACACACTCCCCCAACCTTGCCAGAGAAGGCCTCAAAAAAGGCAAGGAATATAAGTGCTACCTCCAGTTCCACATCCAAACAGCATTCCAGTGGGGCAGCAACCTCTACACAGGGCACTGTACTAACGGAAGAGCGCTTCTTAGAAGAGCTGTCCCCTTTCAAAGAAACCCTCCAGGAAATCTCAAAAAGAGATTAGGTCGCTAAGGATGGACTTCACTGATCTCTCGAGGAGAGTCAGCGACTCAGAGGCCAGGCTCACTTCAATCGAGCAGTGGGAGCACAGAATTGATCCTGAGATTGTCAAATTGAGACAGCAGTTCCAGAAACTCCAGGCAAAAACAGAAGACCTGGAGGGGAGGAGCTGGCGGAACAATGTGCTCATCCTAGGCCTCCCGGAGTCAGAGGAGGGAGGTGACACCTTACACTTTATCCAGCAATTCTTTAACAAAATCGTGGGCCCTTCACCTATCCACAAAAGTATCACATCGAGAGGCCCACAGATCTCTTAAACCAAAGCCACCTCGGGTGCCCTCCCAGGCCATTATTGTGAGACTCTTAAGTTACCTGGGCGCCAACACATCCTCGAGAAGGTTAAACAACTGGACTCTATTCTCTGGGGTAACAGCAAACTCAGAATCACCCAGGATCTTCCCTCTGAGTTCCGACAGAGAAGAGCTGCCTTCCATCAAGTTGTTAAAGCTCATAGCGGCGGGAGAGCCTTCAGGATGACATACCCTGCTAAACTGCTTGTTCAAGTGGAAGACACTGGCGCGCTTATGAGAAGCGGAGGAGGTGCTGACTGACCTTAAGAAACTGTTGCGGACTTATTTAAGTGACTCTCCTTGCACTCGGGGTAGCGGGCCTTTCTCTCAATAGGCCCTATGTCAAGTTCAACTTCTACCTAAATTTAGTTAGCCGTTTAATTTATGTCCCTTAACTGGTCCCGCTAGTGTGCCTGTCTCAGTACATTTTTAGTCAAGTAGGGTACCTGGTTCTTTCCTCCAGAGAGGTCTTCAGTTGCAGGGATCCGTGCTGGAATAGGCCTCGGGGTAGTAGGCCGCTGAGGCCTTTTGTCCTTTCGACCGTCGGCCTTGGTCCTCCTTAGCTGCATATTGGTACTGCTGAGCAGGGTATTGTTTCGGGGCGCCTTTTCACGGTCGGACCGATTGGTCCATCAGCGGAGCTTCCTCTATGTTTCCTTCCTCCTGCATTTCTGGGTGGGCCCTGAGCAGCCTCGGTGATGGGATGTGGATCTTTTCCTTGATGGGATTTCTCCCAGGGACCTTCTTTCTTCCCTTCTATGACCGGGCATGTGGCTTCCAGGTACTGTAATGGCTACTTTTCTTACTCGCCGAAAGGGGGGGGGCAGGGAGCTTGAGCGGATTAGTTGCCTCAGAGCCCTGCCTTGCGATCCGAACGGGATTTGGTGGGTACCTGTAGGGGTTCATTTAATTGGGTTTTTTTCTTGCACCAGAGCACGATTACTTCATGTTTTGGATTGGTGGATGTTATGTATTATGGTCATTTTCGATGCTCGGGGGTCTTTTGCGTGGTACCCATGGGGTGGGGGAGGCGGATCTGTTAATTCCATTTCTTTTGTTTGTCTGGTTCTCTGGAGATGGGTTTGTTAATAAGGGGTCAACTTTAACTGTTGTAGCATCTGTTGTTTATGGGGGTTGTGGAATGGTATTGTTATGGGAGGGATAGCCATGATAGCCGTCTTCCTCTGAAGTTGTGGGTTTTATATCTACTTCAGTTCAGTTTACAATGAAGTGGCATTCTCTGTTTTGCTACGGAAAGCTGTCTTTGTTTTATTACAGTGGCGGCTGGGTTGGGGTGGTGGGGGGGAGTATGAGAGGGTGTCACCACTGATTGGCTCAAGTTGGGGGATTTCTAAGCAGCTCATCTTTACTATATTACTGTCTCTCGAAGATGGCTTCGGATTATGTTAAATTAGCCAGTTGGAATGTAAGGGGCATCAGGGAGACTAAGAAAAGATCCCGTATACTGTTTAACTGTTCCCTGTTGGGGGTCGATATTTTGCTCCTACAGGAGACACATATAACTGTGGCAGATATTAAAATGTTAAAGGTTAAAGGATTCTCTCAAGTTTTTGTTGCTGGTGTGTCCTCCAAAGCTAAGGGTGTGGCAATCATGATTAAGAAAAGCATACCTTTTATTCCGGAGAAAGTTACCCAAGATCCCGAGGGCAGATATATTTTTGTGCAGGGCTCCCTTTTTAACTCCACTATAATTCTTGGTTCAGTCTATGGCCCTGTGGGGGGAGATGCTGGTTTTTTAATGCATTTAATAGATAAATTAGGTAGGTATTTGCCAACACCCTTTATTCTGGGAGGGGATTGGAATATTGCCCCATCACAAAAGCTAGATAAAACCTATAGGCCTTTGAAGCCCCATCCTCAAGCGCAATTAGCGTTCTTGAGACTTAGGTAGAATGCTAGGATTGGTGGATCCTTGGAGGACTCGGCATCCTTTTAATAGGAGTTATACCTTTTTTTCTCCGCTTCATAATTCCTGGTCCAGGTTGGATTATTTTTTAGTAAGCACCTCCCTTATGGCAAATATTACCCTAGTAGACATTGAGCCTATTGTAATTTCTGACCACGCTTTAGTATGGCTTCGACTCAACCCCTCCTCTTTGGTACAGCGGGACACAATATGGAAGCTCAATACTCAGGTTTTGAAGGATGAGCACTGTCACACTCAGATTAAGTCCCTAATCAAAGAATATCTGGACATTAACCAGGGATCAGTGGCCAGGGTTGACATCCTATGGTGCTCTTTAAAATGCTTCTTGAGGGGGGAGCTCATTAAAATCTCTGCTAGGAGGAAGAAACTCAGGACTCAAAGATTTCTTCTCTTAGCTGGTCAGATTAAGGCGGCAGAAGACTCCCTTGCTTCCTCTAAGTCCCTAAAGAATTTGGAACAGCTACATAAGCTTAAAAATGAGTATGAGGGGCTAGTCGGGGAAAAAACTGAATTTGCATTATTGAGATCCAAGCTAAATACTTAGATCAAGGGGAGAAGCCAAGTAGGCTTTTGGCCCTAAAACTCAAGGAAGTAGAAAACTCAAGGCTGGTCCCAGCTTTAGAGGCACAGAGGACGGCTCCATCAGGACAGGGCCCAGAGACATTGTCGAGGTTTTCAGACTATTTTACCAAAATCTTTATGGGGTTATCTCAGTCCCTCCTTCCCTGCCTGCTATTGAGACCCTCTTTAAGCCAATTTCCCCACCCTGCCTCTCCGAGGACCAAGCATCTTTCCTTTCTGCTCCTCTATCCTGAAAGAGATTGAGGATGCCATTCTAATCTCCGTCAGACAAAGCCCCGGCCCAGATAACTTACCCTCCAACTTTACAAGGCCTTTGCAAGGAATTGGCTCCGACACTTCTGATTTTTATAACTACCTTCTCTCCTCGGGCCCAGTGGACCCAACCCTGTTAGAAGCCATCATAATTCTGATTCCTAAAACAGAGAACCCTCTCTGGATCCGACTAACTACAGACCCATCTCACTGCTCAATTGTGACATCAAAATCTTGTCTAAAATTCTGGCCTTGCATTAAGCAGGTTTGGCAATCACTTTTGAGCAGAGAGCAGGTAGGCTTGTGCAGGAGTAAGTCAGCTGCGGACCCCATGAGAGTTCTTTCCTATGTCTTCCAAGCAGCCCAGGCCTCTCAGGTTCCCATGGCAATGGTGGCTTTAGATGCTGAGAAGGCATTTGACTGTGTCAATTGGGATTTCTTATGGAGCGTTTTGGCTAGATTTGGGTTCCCGGAGACATTCATCCAGTGGATAAAGGTTTTATATAAAGATCCCTAGGCTAAAATTTACTGTAATGGAGTTTTCTCATCCCGTATTTGGCTTTTTTCTGGCACCCGTCAGGGTTGCCCTCTCTCACCATACCTTTTCAACCTTTACTTAGAGCTCCTGCTGCTCAATCTTGAGGCTGCTCCCGGGGTCCAAGGCTGTGCAATTTCTCTACAAACTTCCACAATATCCGTCTTTGCAGCGATATTCTAATACAATTGACTTACCGGCAAACTCCCTCGGTAGCCCTAAATATAATAGAGCAATTCAGTGCTGTATCCAACTACAAACTTAATCTGGCCAAGTCAGAAATTTTCCCCCTTAATATGCACACTTCTCAATCTAGTATGTCTCACTTTGGTATGAAGTGGGCATCATCCCATCTCAAATATCTCGGTATTTATTTGGCCCATGATCCAAATCTGATTAGGAAATTAAACCTGGATGATCTAGTGGACAAAATTCATTCCGATTTGCAAAGATGGGACAAGCTCCCACTATCAGTAGGGGCCCGAATCAGTATAATCAAAATGAATATACTGTCTCGATTGTTTTACCCTGAGTCTCTTGGACATTTGGCTACCCAAAACTTTCTTCAAGAGGTCCATTCAATCTGACTTGTTTTATCTGGAGTCACAAATCTCCCAGGCAGCCTTTCATAAACTTTGTCTACCCAAAGATATGGGGGCCTCCGTCTCCTAATTTCGAATATTACTACTGGGCTAGCCACCTAGTTAAAGCTGGTAAGTGGCTGGGGGGTAGGGATGCAACATCCTCACCTTTATGGTTAAGTTTCGATTTAGACCTTATCAAGCAATGCAACATAGATCCCTCTAGCCTGTTTTACTGCCATTTTTCAACTTTGCCACACTGTCTTTATGACTCGGCAGTGGGCATCTCAGTGAGAGTGCTGAACCAACTTTATGCAACCGCCAAAATCCGACACGTAAAGGACCCTGGGCAACCGCTGCTCTCCAATCCTAATATTAAAATGGGGACTAAATTGCTATCTCCGAAGTGGCTGCCCCAAATTCAGGGACTTTCAGTGGAAGATTTATACGTGCAAGGGGGCCCTGGGATAATAGATGACCTCCTACTAGTCTTAAGGATTCCCCCCCGAATGATTTTCAAGGTATACCAATTGAAACACCTTGTCAATAAGGAATTTGGCAATACTGTGTCTGTGGCCGGTTGTCAAGCCCCTTCTCAGGGTGGTTAAAAGATCAGCAGCCAGGCCTTATGGTGTATCTAAATTATATCTCCATCTTATGAAGGTCAATTTCCCGACCCTTAGCTGGTTCCAAATCTTGGACTCCACTCCCCTCAGATCCTTCTTTTACATGGAACCAGGTTTGGAAGGATTTGCACATATAATACTCTGGATAAGAATAAAACATTCAATATTTTATTGTCAATAATATGTATCATACTGTTAAAAATCGAAATTTGATCATTCCAAGCTCCCTAACTGTTTTAGATGCGGTGAGGACCTGGGTAGTACCCCTCGTATTTTCTGGTACTGTTCCAAGGTAGCCCCACTTTGGAGGCTATTGAACAACTAGACCCATTTAGGCCTGCAAGATTTATTTACATTAGAGATCTGTATTCTGGGTATTTATTCTGGCATTTCCGTCAGAGAGGAGATATCATATTGCTCTCATCTCAATGGCGGTTAAGAGATAGTGCTTTGCCACTGGTCAGACAACCTAGAACTCTAGTACATGGACTGGCTTGAAGAAATGTCTTTGTGTTTTAAAGTTGAGAAGTTGATCGCCAGCTCAGACTTTCTCCCTCAGCCTTCCAGAAAAGTGGGGTAAACTTTATGCCCTATACTTACACTGATTGATAGAGTCAGGTTTACTTGTACCTGATGACTCTTCCTCTATGACTCCCCTGATGCACCCTTTACTCATTCATGAATCAATTGTCAATGGTGCTGCTTTTTTTCTCTGGGTTTGAAGGTCAGACTGCTTCCTAATCTTTTTTCTCAGGCTTGAATATCTCCCTTTCCCTCACCTATGCATCTTCTAGGCTTCCCTTGTCCTTCTCAGTGGTGACACCTTCTTGGGGGGGGAGGAGGGGAGATGGGGGGGTTTTGTTTATTCCATATCTATCATGTCATGATCTGTTCTTGGATATTGTTACAGTTTTGTATCATTCCTGTTTCTGATAGTCTGATGCTATTGTTATTGTTTTTTGAAATTAAATAAAAATGAGAATTTAAAAAAAAAAATAATTCTGTTGGTAGCAGAATTCTGACATTTTGCATATGAAATATTTTTTTTTCAAATGAATATCTGAAGTTTCCATAAACTGCTGATTCTTTTTCCATAATCTGCAAAATAATATTCTGCAGTTTAAATGATGCATGGAACATTATTCTGTGCTTTTCACAAAAGACAATTCAGAATTCTGTGGAATTTAAAACAGAAGTCCTGGAAACCATTTGATAAGCAAGAATCACAAATCTGCACCAGTTCCTATGACAAAATTCCATATTCTGCACATCGCTAATAGATACAAAAACAATAATCACGATTATTTATTACTTATAAAATAGCTGAATAAAGTCCACTACTCTGATTGGTTATTTATAGTGCAATACGAGAAAGTGTAGCACTATAAATAACTAGAACCGGTTAAAGAAAGCCTCACAGCTGAACAGACTGGCTCATTGATTGACAACTGTAGCATTATTTTTGGAATTTAAAAAAAGTTGCATGCCTCCATTTTTTTGTTTCCGTGTTTTGTGGGCCACCAAGATTTTGTTCCCTAGCTTCTTACATTCAGTGTTGTTCACTGTAACCCACAATCAAGCCAGAGTAAATAAAGTCATTTTATTTGCAAAATAGGAATGAGCACATAATCCTAAAACAAACAGACCATTTATCTATTCCATTCCATCCAAGCCCGAACGCTACTCAAGGAATCAAGCCAGCAGCAGGCACATCAGTGGTAGTTGTCTTAATTCTCACATCACAGAAGGAAGCCTGCTGCCAGACATATGTCACTGCTACCTCAGAGATGCAACTCTGGCCTCCGACTCTGTAGCAAACATCATCGTTACAGGCTGCATTTAAAAAAAAAGAAAAGCACACACACAGTCGCTACCTGTATTCTCCAATACCGCAGACTTAGATTCTTGGCTCCATATCCCACACCACAATAGTAATTTACAGCAGGTGAGCAAGGAATAATCATGTCACAGCACACACAGCAGAGTGAGTGTTAATAGTGACAGCACTGAAATGAAAGGTGCTTTACTGGCTGTATACCACTGTACACCTTGTAGTTTTAAAAAGCACCACATTACCTAAAATCCAAACTCACTGTCACCCATACAAATGCAACTACACACAATTTAGTTTCAGTTTGTTTTTTTGCCAACCCAATCCCCAGGCTGAGGGACTATTTTCTTCACTATATAAACTGTTGTCATGTGTAATTTCTTTACTTAGGCTATTTTATAAGTGAAATAAGATTCACCAGGGTGTGCATTATGGTGTGATAACTACACTCCTAGTGGCAACTGGCACTTTACCTTCAGCCTCATGCCTAACTACTCCCCTAGGAGTGTGATTATCACACTGTAATGCACACCCCATCTTGTTTTATTGCTTACATATGTCTAATTGTAAAAGGAAATGTCTTCATTTTACTCCCAATGTTTGTAATTTTAATGCACAAAACCACTCTTAAAACTCGTCTTCACATCAGTATTAACATACACCTGAAGTCATAGTACTGTATTCCGTTTGTGACATCGTAGTTATCGCCATTGCAAATTATGATGCATCTATAGAGTGATATGAATTTAAGGTGGGAAGAAGAAACAAAGTAGTTAAAGTGTGAGGGACTAAGACCTTGGCCTCAATTTTCAAGAGACCTTAATGTGCCACAAATTGTGGCAATCTAGGGCTGTGACTCTCTTAAGGTGCATCAGTGACTCTGTGCCATATTTTTAAAAAATGAGAGTCCCTGTGCCAAGACCCAAGATTTGCAACATTTGCAGGGTTGAACCAAAGTGATGCCTCACCTGCAGGCTTTGATGGAAGGATCCATCAGCCCCCTCCACAACACTCAAGGGGCTGCAGTGTTGAGGGGGTGCCTGTCAGGAAGGGACCTGGGGGCATTAGAAGCATGGGGAGGACCTTGGGGGTGACAGGGGCATAGCAATAATATGTGGGGGATAAAGTGGCACTCTGCTGGTGTTCCCTGTCCTCTATACAGCCATTGGACTGGGAAAGGAGGCTGGTCAAAAGGGAGCAAACTCAACCTCAGGAAGCTATAAACCAGGCACCTGCCCTATATGTGGTACTGACCACAACATCATCAATGGGCAGCTGCCTGCCTACACATGGGGGGCCTGGCACCAGAGGAATGCCATGATGCCCAGGGACCTTTCTCAGCCATCATTTGCACTGAGCAGCCTGCAGCCACTGCTGCTCTCTGATGGTGTTGTAGTCAATGGTACCTACAAAGCAATTGCCATGATTGTGTCCTCCTGAAGCTGGGTCCACTCCCTTTCTACTACCCCCCTGTCTGAGTATTATCAGCTGAATGTAGGAGCACAGAGCACCCCTGAAGGGTGACACTTCATCTACCACACATTAGGGCTGTGTCTCTGTTGCCCCCAAGGTCTACCCCCATGCTGCATCTGCTCCCTGGTCCCCTCCTTGCAACTCCCAAATTGCCACCCTACCAGGCTGTGGTGCATGGCCCTTAGACCACTTTCTGGCTGGTCTATAGGCAGCCCCTTGTTTCAACCACAGCAGGGCTTTTAGAATAGCATATAAGGGATGGTGCAACCACCCTTGCAATGTGGCACACTGGTGCTTTTGCCACAAGGGCGGCTCAGGGTTCTTTGCCACATGGCTTCCCAATTTATTTGCAGCCTGCATTTGAAAATCAGGATTGCTGCAAACTATGATGCAATGTGCGACTTGCGTCATCATCATTTGTTGCAGGCACTTTGCTTCATAGTTTGCCTTCTGAAAATTGAGCCTTTTGTTTCTATTCTAAATTACTCATCCCTGACAGCAAGGAGAAATCCAAAAAAAGTTGCAGGCATTGCTATATAAGCACAATTGTACCTAAATAATGTATTTGTTTAAGTTTTTACATAGGTGCCTGAAACTTTTTACAGCTCATATTGTACCCAAAGGTTTGTTCTAGAACTATGAAAACAATCATTCTTACACGTATGTCTACTGAGATGAGCAATCTTCCTTGCACAGCTCTTACAAGATGTCATTATGTACCTTAAACATTACATTTTATACTTGCACATTTCTTGACTAGTGTGAGGACAGGGTTTTCTTTTTCTTGTACAAGTCTTACAAGTGTTATATAGCAAAACTGTGTACCACACTTCGTTTTAAATGTACAGATTTCTTGACTAGTAGGTTTAGTTTGTACATGCCAGCATCAACTATACAGTCTGGTCTTGGTGCCTTATTCATCTTCATACTCACGACTGTGCTCCATATTTCCTCAAGAGAAAAGCAGAGGGGATGTGGTCCAGGAAAGAACACGCTGGAGTTAAGTCTGGATGCCACTTTCACTCTGGCTCCCTCTTTCTGACTGAAATCCAAGGACTTTTAATATGTCCCCCAATTCTTTGCTTGTATATTGGCATCCACTGAGGTGCTATAGGAATCATAATGAAAATCAGCCAATGTCCAAAATTCTATTTTATTCTTACTTACCACAGATTGTCTGAAGTATTCCAGTAAGCCATTCATTGAGCACTTACTATTTACAGTAGTACACGCTCATACAGAGTAGCTGGCCATGATGGAGAGACAGGTGGACTGTGCCAGTCAATGACTGGGGATGGGTGGGGGCAGGGTGATCTGGCACTGCTGGGTGTAGAGCACTTGACTACCAGGGATTATGGGGTAGTTTTTTTTTAGTCCTATACCTTTGTGCATTATCACCCACACTTGTGGTTTGGAGATTGGGGAGGGGGTCTGCTAGCCCTGCAGGGCATGTTCTGTATATTTACTGGGAATGGAGGGGTCCAGTAGACCTGTGGGGGTCCAATAGCCCTGTGGGACACTTACTGTATATTTACTGTGAGCAGGAGAGGGGTCCAATAGCCCTGTGGGGCAATTTCTGTATATTTCCTGGGATGGGAGTCTAATAGCCCTGTGGGACAGTTAATTACACAGTTTTGGGGGATGAGGGCAAGGCAGTCCCATAGCCCTGCAGGGCTTTTCTGTACTCATGTAGGGATGGAAGGGAGGGGGGGAGCTTGATAGCCCTGCAGGGATTTTTCTACTGATTCAGGACTGGGCCTGGAAGGGGGTGCATATGCTGGGGGATTGGGGCTGGCAACACTTTGGCAAAATCCCTGGAGGACACAAAATACACTTATACTAACTAGCTGGTGTAACTGTACTTTGACGAATGTCCTCTGAGGGTTGTTTTAGAGTAGCAAACTTGGGGACTTGGAGGCAGCCCTTCCAGAATAGGGTGCAACCGCTGCCATAAACCCCCTAGTGCCACGTGGCAGGGGCTTGATGGCATAACTGATGGTGTAAGTCCACTTTGAGGCAAGCAGCCTGCAGCATGTTGCAGGCTGCTTTGCAGAGTGCCAAATGTCGCAACTCCTGGCATAAACTGCTACTTGCACCATGTTTTTTGGTGCAAGTCAGTTTAAGCCAGGTGTATCCCTTTGAGAATTGGGCCCAATGTATGGTCCAATACACACAACAAGCATAAGCAGCCATCTTGAGGTTGCCGTGGAGGTACTTGGTTAGAATAGTGCTACATGAATGGAGCCAGTCTACAGGGTGCTAGTTCGTGTAGTACTAGCATGGACAATGAGAGGGGATATACAGCTCTTTCAGTAAGTGTTTCCCTAATCGCTGTCCCTGATGCTGTACAGTATAAGGGCACCAGAATCCAGGAGGCTGGCTGAGCTGCTCCTGTGGCACAGAGGGCTGGTGCATAGAGCATTGTAGCCAGCAGCAGTGGAGGCCAGGGATCTAATCCTGGTCTTCAAAATGTTTTGTGCACTGGGACTTAGTTTTTTTTACATGAGGCCATAGAAACAGTGTTCCATGGCCCCACAAACTTCAACTTCCCCCATGATCCACTCCCCCCAAATGAGAATTCTTCAGTTCGATGGGTGTGGGGGCAGAGTCCACTGCGTTGGGGGGCTGGAGGGGCACAGCCCCCTGCAAAAAAAAAAAAAAAACGATGCTATTTTTTCCACACAATTCTTGACTGTGCTGTTGCTGTCAGCACTGTTCTGACCCAGTGCCTGCCATGGCAACCAAACCTCATGGGCTTCATTCTGGAGGTTCAAATACTTGCCACGTCAATCTCTTGATGACTACACACACTTTTTGTATATAGTAAACCATACATTATCCTCTATGGTATAAAACACTGTGCCAGTATCTTTCACTCTATCTGAACTCACCTCACCAAGTGTCAAGTAATTCAATCTCCTGCACTCCCTTGACATACAGACCCCAGACAGATTCACTCTTGAACACATCAGTGATTTTAAATATCTGGGGGTAACCCTAGACCCCTCCGTAAGCTTTGCTACCCATGTAGGCCAGGGAGTCAAAAGGATCAACCAACAACTGGGTGTGTACTACTGCCTGAAACACCTATTGACTCTGGAAGCAAGACTGGCAATAGTGCAGGGCATCCTTTTTCCCATCCTAGACTACTGCTGTCCCATTATATCCCATAGCTCGTCACAACACCTTAGTTGGTTGAACACACCATATAACAATATCTGCAGGTTCATTGCTCTAGCCCCTTAGAGCTCTTACCATTGTACCTTATATATCAAACGATAGGGTGTCTCCTCCCCAGCATGTACAGACCTGTTGCTTGGATCACTCATTTTTAATCTCTCCAGAAGGGGGTTAAATCCCCGCTATTGGACCTCAGGGATGGGGCACCGAGACCCAATTCAGCGGCCTCCACCACTTTAAAACTAGCTTATGTGTCTCTGTTTAGGTGGAAACACACATCTTTTTCCTAAATGTAGCCCTATGTCAGGGCTGAGGCTCCAAGAGCCTAACACAGAGCTGCTGTGCTCCTCTCTCAGCAAGCTCCAAACTCCAACTGACCTACAGACTACTATTCAAACCTCCCAACATTCTATTCCAACTCCCTGCTGCAGATTCCATTGTAGCTCATGCAGCTGCAATAGTTCTATGGTGATGTCATCCCTCAGTCTCAGCTGAGATTGAGAACAGATTGAGACAGTGTGAAATCCATTTAACTGGAGTTTCACAAGCTGCCTTCCCTGCCTACCACTAGGTCTTACTGGGATTCTAGGAACCCCGGGTAACAAAGGGGTTACACTCGCCCTTGACCAGGAAAATGACTGTCCGCAGTCATTGTTTACCCGGCTTTAGGCCATCCCACCCTATGTGCTACCTGCAGAGGGGGGTGATCAGGCCGCCTCCTACCATGTGCGAGCACAGGCAGGCAACATTAAGGGCCTAGAGGCCTTTAGCTGACATATCTAGATGGCCCAGATCATACCTGAAAAAAGTCCTTTGAACCAGAGTACTTATCCAGTTGACAAATAAATAAATAAATAAAATTCAGCTACTGTCCCACTAAAAATGAAAACTGGAGAAATAGCAGTAGGTTTTCACTTCAGCTCTCTGTATCCCATAACCATGGTAACCTCTAAACTGTGCTTCTCAGTAGACTATCACCTTGACATCCATATTTCAGAGCAGCACCAGGTTTCTACAAATAACAATAATTTATACTTTCTGGACATTTAAACTGGTAGATAACAGCAGTTTTTTTCTAAATATCCTGCTACTTTTGACTGCTTTCGTCTGTGTTTTACACGCGATTCATGTTCTGACTCTTGCTGGTTTGAGATCGAATACTGACAGGTATCAAGCTCACTCCTGATTGCGCATGAATTTTTTTTTAATTAATGAAAATACAGTTTTCCAATGATTTTCAATTATTTTTGCTACTAATTGTGTTTCTTAGTTTCTGTAAGGTAATGGAAAAAATAAAGCAAGACACACTTTTTATTTTACTTTTTTATTTCTACTACAATAACCAGCAAGAAAACAGTACATAAAAACAACATGTGGAGGAGTGCAAAACTTTTGAATTTTATGCACATCTCAGTGTGAGATGCTTTGATAAAGCCCTTGGTTTCATACTTGAGGTTTATTAAGCATCCCACACCTTTGGTGTGCATAATATTCTCACTATGCACTCCTCCCCATTCATTATTCTGTCTCCTCCCTATGCATTATTCTAATCTCGGTTAAGATGGTTGTGTTATGGCATTGGCTAGATCAGGCTACTATTTCATATAGAGACAGAGAGTGGAATGCATGATCATAAGGCTGCCTCATAAATATGCATTATTTGATAAGTGATGGGGCTAATTATATACCTTGTATACAAGCTAAATTGCCTGTCACACCTTAGTAGCAACATGATCTGGACTGAGAATGGTTTGGTATTGTTCATAGGATAGTTTTCTCTTTCCATTAGTTTTGAGTTGCTCTGCCAGGGTGGTTTAGGATGGGGTGAGGGATGTTTCTTTTATTTTTGTCAGCTTGTTCTACTGTTCTTCTTTGTTGTTATAGAATTTTTTCAATAAAGTTTACTAAATTTAAAAAAAGATATATCTCTTTATAGATTTTCTCTTTTAATTTCATATAAACCTTGTATATTAATAATGCATCCAGGGTGTGTGTCATGCTGGGGCAACATCACTTCTTGGGTGTTGGACACACCTGGCCTATGGCCTCACACCCAACAACTTGAGGTGTGACATTATCCCATCATGACACACAACTTTCCATGTGTTATTGCATTAGGACATGCTGCAATTGAAATATTTTAAAAAAATTGCTGCATTTCCCAGATTAAATTGGACCATTTCATTTCATTTATTTTTTATACTTGTAGGCCTGATGAGCATAACTGCCTATTTTTACAGAAGACAAGTGAATACAATAAATATATATACAATATCGTCTCGGTCATACACTTCAATAACAAAGTAAGAAAGAACACACAAACATACAGTAATACAATAACATTTCAAATACTATTAATAACATATACATTCCCCACCAGAAAATCTTGAGAGGAAATAAAAGCCCCTAGCCAAAGCAAGTCACATACTCTAACAACAGCAAATTGCGGTAACCAATCCTCAGTTATATTTCTGCCCCCCATCTTGAAATTAGCAATGCAGCAAATAGGTTGCTGAACATCTTTAGTAAATGGGTATTTCATGAAAGAACAAAACTGCAAATACACACATAGTGAGGTACCAAAAACAGAGCTTTTCAAACTCTCTGGGATTGTTTTTGGGGGAACAAAAAACAGAGATGAAGCAGCTAGACCAGAGTTACAGATTAATTCCAACTCAGGTTCTAACCAAATAAAAACATAGATATGATCATGGACCAATAGTGGAGGAGAAAACCACCTAAAAAGTTTACTGATATGACTTGCAAATAATAGATCACAAAGTGTGGAAGCTTAAGGCCTCCATTCTGTTTGAGGGCAGCTAATGTTTTATAAGACCTTTGTCGAGTTTTATAAGACCAAATA
This sequence comes from Neoceratodus forsteri, assembly GCA_016271365.2. Lineage (NCBI taxonomy): Eukaryota > Metazoa > Chordata > Ceratodontiformes > Ceratodontidae > Neoceratodus > Neoceratodus forsteri. The sequence goes on along the minus strand of JADMNL010000035.1, from coordinate 20,156,950 downwards.
AAAGTGGAAATTATACGATGAATGTGTCAAAACCACTCAAGAGGGAGCCAAAGATTAAGCACATTAATAGGGTAAAATGACAGAGGGAGGGCATTCATTTTAATAATGCTTCTCCTCCCCATAATGTTAGAGGGAGAGTCAGCCATCTTTTTTGATCCAGATGCATTTTACTAACTAAATCATCGAGGTTGAGTTTCTGCATGGGGGTGGTACTCTTCAAGAGATGTAACCCCAATTATTCAGTGGAGTTCAGGCTCCAATTTATCCCTAGGGATACAGTGTCAGATTTGTTGACAGTAGCAGTTTAGGGCATAACATCTGATGTGTCTAAATGAAGCTTATATTTAGAAAAATGCCAAAAGTTGCAATAACTCTTAAAGCTAGCAGAATGGCTATTTGAGGGTAGATGAAATGCAGCAAGACATCATCTGCATAAATTGATGAAGGAAGATTCTTGGAGAATACCGTAATTCCAGATAATCTAGAGGTGGCCTTAACATTAGCTATCAAAGGTTCCAAATATAAATTAAATAATAAGCAAGAAATGGGGCAACCTTGTTGAGTGCCAGAATAAAAGGAAAAAGTAGAGGAGAAAACCCCATTACAATAAATTCTGGTACACAGACAACAATAGATAACTTTAACCCAGGAAAGAAAAGCTAGAGGGAAACCACATTTTTCTAATGTAAGAAAGATAGCTTTCCAAGTGTCTAAGGCTTTCTCTACATACAGGGAAACCAATGTCATAGGAACAATGGACTCCCTAGATGCGGAGAAAATGCGATCAAGTCTATGTAAATTATCCAGTGGAGAATGGGTAGAGATAAAACTCACTTGTTCTGGGCTAATAAGCCCAGCCCAAACCGTACTGATCCTAGAAGCCAAAATCTTAGTAAGAATCTTAACATTGTAGTTTAATAAAGAAATAGGCTTACAACCATCTGGTGCAGGGAACTTGTCTAGGGGCAAGCTTTCAATAGCTGCTGTGATTTCAGATAAATACAGGGGCCGAACTAAAAATGTTTGCTGGGCCACGGACAATTGTGGTAAGGGAAATGGCAGCCAGATATTCCTCTATCCAGGAGTCCACAGGTGGATTAACCAGTGAACCATAAAGGTCCTTGTAGTAACATTCGATCTCGTTCACAATATCCTGAGGTAGGGTTTTAACTTATCTGTCTGAAGATTTAATGGAGGGAATTAATCAAGATGCCTACTGATTTTGTAGGTATAAAACCAACAGATGGCCAGCATTTTTGCCTTGATCACTACATTTGGACTGTGTTTTGAGGATAGCGTATTCGGCTTTTTCCCTAAGGAGGTCTGTGTATTTATCTCTTAGTATCATCAGCTCTCTATGTGTCTCCTCCGGAGTGTGAGAGGATAATGACTGTTCTAACTTAGCAATATGATGCAATAGGGTTGTTGCCTCTAGCAACTGAACCCACCTCCTTTTAGATGCCAATCTGATGAATTACCCTCTGAGGAAACACTTAAGGGCACACCATTTCAGATCCCCCTTGTCTATGGAACCAGCATTTTGAGAAGTGAAAACTTTTATTTGATCCCTGATCCTATTGATACTATATTGGTCTTTGAAAGTTAATTATTCAGTTTCCAGGTGGTGTCCTTCTGGATGTTGGGAATCAGGGAAAAATCCAACCATACCAGAGTGTGGTCTGATATAACTCTGGGAGCAATACCCCCATCCAGCATGCCATGCATTTCCACTTAACTAAGTAAAATATAATCAATACAGGACCTGGTGCCATGAAAGGTATAATTTCTATCCCGTGAGTGGAGTAACCACCATAGATCACAAAGCCCAAGGGAGGAAATCATGTCCTTAATGGACCGCGGGGCAGAAGACAGACCAACCACCATCCTGCCTGTTCTGTCAAAATCTTGAGTAATAGTTACATTCCAACCCCCTTCCTCCAACACTAGAGGGATCAGAAGAAATGGTGCAAGAAGGCTGGCCAGTTCCATAAAAAAGGAGGGATCCGACGAATTGGGGACATTTACACTACCCGACACTATGTCCACTCAGTTTAGGACTCCTCGGACAAAAATATATCTACCCTGAGGATCCAAGACACATCAACTACATTGGAAATTGACATTTTTACTAAGTAAAATGGCAACACCCCTACTACCTGTCCTGTTGCCAGAGGCTAAAATGTGACCTATTGACTACGTATGGAACAAGTTCCCCATCACATTCAGCAGGTGAGTTTTCTGCAGAAAATCTATATTACAATGCAGTTGAGATAGATGTCTAAGTATTTGGTAATGCTTGACCTGGAATCTGGCTCCTTTAGCATTCCTCATAGCATAAAATACTGAATTAGTCATTTTCATCAAATAAATAGTAATGAATAACTCCAAACATGTAATACAAACCATACCAGGCCCAATGCCCCATGAAGCAGGTCCTCTACCCCCTCCCCAACCCAGAGTAAAAACAAATACCCCATCAAGACCTACATCCCCAGCACCCTGACAAATAACCCATAACCCTCCCATCAAAAACTCCCATAAACAACCCTCAGATATGCATTAGTAAGAAAACATGAAATCCCCTGAAAAATACACACAAACCCCAAATCACACCCAGGTCCAGCCACTAAGAGGCAAGGAGGAACAAATGAGAAAGAGGAGTCATTAAGGTAGGTATTAACAAACCCCCAGATATAACAGACCTGTATCTTCCCCCACCATAACAAGAGAAGAAACTTACAAACATGAAACCAACATCCATAACTCGCCCCCAACTAGCAAACCCACGAGATCCCCCGATCAATCTGTTGCATGAAGAACTTGTCTACAGTAATCTTCCACCCCATAATACCTTGCTTCTGATCCCTGCTAAAACCAGTAACAGTCCCATAATACCAACCAAACCCAAGAAACATGATGCCAGTACATTATGTCCTATAAAATGCTATGTAATTTAGGAACAAACTATTGTAACAGCTAATATTTATCTAATATAAGCCCAATAAACAGTAGGAAAATACATCTCTGAAACTTCCCAACCATCCCATCCCAACCTGGAGCCCAGTATTAACCCAGTAGGAAGAAAGGAGGAACTTAACCATTAACAAAACCCATTACAAATCTGATCCGTCATGATATTAAAAGATAAATAATCAGTGAGCTCTATGAAAGTCCACTTATAGCAAAACCGAGTATAAGATTCAGATCTCATATGAAAATTCCCAAATTAACAAATCTCACAGGTTGAACTGGGAGAGCTAAATATGAAATAGTAAGCCAGCATTGAATAAACAAGTCCTGAGAGGCAGGAAGCCCCCATGCCAATCACTCATGTGGGTCAGTAACCTAAATACAGAAAAAGAGAGATAACACAGTCAGTAATATGAATGGACAAATGACACTAAATGAGTGTCAAAAGTCCTTCTTGTGGTCTGCAGAAAAGTACCTGCACATTTTCCACATCATTGCAGTCTCTAAGTAGAATCTTCAATGAACTGTGTATCAACCCGAATCATATCAAGCAACAGCCATATTGAAGCACAAATCTTGTAAGGACCAGGATCCTCCTTCACTATAGGATCAAGCTCTGAAGCAGAACAGAAGATATTGAAGAAGAAACTGTAGGAAAAACATTCAGACATCGGTTCATCCTGGACAGAGTAATGAAAGGGAAGTCTTGCCAGGACCAAAAGGCATACATATCCAACTCACGCTAACCTCCCACTGCACGGATCAAGCTGCCATCAAATGTAATAGTTTATTGCCTAACTGGCTGAAGAAACCACAGTAAGATCAAACAGATGCAACACAGAAAACTGCATCAAGCCTGGATTCTTCTCTGATACAAAACAAAAAGCCATGGAAATTGTGACCGCATGTCCAAAACTGAAGCAGAAATAAAGTCCACCACTTAGGAGAGCTAGTATAAATGTTGTAATCCAATATTTAAGAGAATAGGTGGAGTGGAAGTGAGGCAATTAAATTGAGACCATCATAAGGGACCACTCTCAATGTTCATACCTGCCATGGTCCTTCCACATATAAACTGATGCAAGAAGGGTCCTCAGGCAGACAAATACAGTGAAAGAGGGGAAAATTAAGCTCGCTCAGCAGAAAATAGCAATCCTCATCTGCTGTCATTCCCAGACTGAACAAAAGACAGGAAGAACCATTTCAACATTCCTTAAACAGGTCATACTAAAGTCTTTTTAAATCTTGAGCAGCCTGGTCAACAGTATCAAAGGAATTCCATGACCCTTGGAGTGAAACTTGCAGTCAAGCAGGGTAAACCATATGGAACCTTATCCCAGTCACAATAATCTTGGTCACCACAGGGTGAAATGCAGCCCTCTTCTGGTGAGTGAGAGCAGGTAGATCCTGCTTTATATGAAGTTTGGAGCCTTCTCATAGAATCTTCTTCAAATCTTTAGTGTTTTGCAGGATGTATTGCTTATTTAAAACATTTAACAATTTTAAGATGAGGGGCCATGGCTGAAAGCCTGATGGAAGTTTGGGAAGAAGAGAGCGAAGTGTCCACTCCACAATGTAGGATGAATTGTTGTGGGAAGGACTGGCTAACTTTTCTAGACATTTCTGGGTGAACAAAATTGCAGTAGCTCCTTCTGCCTCTTTGGGGAGGCTGAAGTTGATGATATCATTTCTTGTGCTTCTCCCCTCAAGGTCTTCAAGTTTATTTTCCATTTTAGCCAGTTTTTGCCACAAAGAAGTGGCCTCCATGTCCGAGCAATCCCACCATCTCTTCAGGGAAGTTGCACGTGCTTCCACATCCCCCACACACCAGCCCAGATCCCCCAGATCTGCACTGAGAAATGTAAGCTCCTCAGTGAGTTCTCAGAGTGAATCTTTAAACAGCTGGAATTCTGAGAAGAAATGCTCTTCTGAGAGTGGCAGCAATGCCGGCGTAGAGGTGGAAGGGTAACCAGCATTCATCCCCTGGGCCTTCAGGTGTTTAGAACTCTTGTCCATTGTCTAAGGAGAAGTATGCCAAGGGGGTGCCTGCCACACCTCAGCTTCTGACATTGCTGCAGAATCCAAACAGAAGTGAATGATTTTGGTATTGGGTACTACTGAAAGCTGTACCCAACCCAAATAAAAGAAGTAGGACTTCTATAAAAGTAAAAATAAATTGTAAATTTGTGGAGTAAGCGGAAGCACAGGTTTGAAGCTGCTACTCCGATAACAGTACCACTTGACTTCTATCAAGACATATGTTTAACAGTATTTTTAATGAATGTATTGCTTTGTAGGTACAGTGGCAGCCATAGACATGATCAGATATTTCCTGAAATGTCTGTGATATATCTGGAAATTTCTTGCCTGCTTACATTACCACTATGGGCCACCAGAGAGAATTTCATTAACTTTCTGGAAATATCAGACCATATCATGGCTACCACTGTATACATATAAAAAATAATGCTACTGTTTTCTTTTGCCCAGTAAATGGTGCTGCTTTTTTGGTACCGTAGGCTTGTTCTCCACTAGCCTAAAACAGTTGTGTTTTTGTCTTTTATCTGGTCCCCCTCCACCTTTCAAATTTAATTGACCCAGTCCTGCTGTCTGCCCCATATCAAAGATTCATCTTGTCTTTTTTCCCCCAAAATCCCAATCTGCTGAAACTGCAATCTGCATGGGAAGATGCCGGGTGGAGAATTCCATTTTTTTGGTGAAATTGGTAAGTCACACAGATTGATTGTTGGGAGGGTAGAGCAAGTGACAGTGTAAAATGACTTTATTTTACACTTAAATTGATTTTAGTGGTTGCTGCTGACTGTGTCTTCTTGAAGAAATGGCTGTGTGCATGCTTCAGTTACAGCAGTGAGACTAAAGCCGGGCTGCATGATCTGGCCATTTCTATCAAGCTAATAGTGAGAGAAAACATAGAATATTAGAAAACATACCAGCGATTTTGTTTGGAGGTTTGGGTGTTCATTTTCAAAGTGCGGGGTGCATGTGCTATTGAGTTCAACAATGACAAGGGGGAAATGGGAGGAAGGGGGCAGAATGATGTTTATGTTTGCTTGCGTGCATGTGCAAGAAACATTATGTGATAGCTTAGGAGAGAAGTAGGGTTTTGGAGGTGTGGCACTGAAGCAGCCAATGCCCCCACTGCATTTAGAGGCTTATCCTGCTTTTCCCAATGCAGTGGCATGCTGCTGCTGACACTAATGTAGTTCGGCAAGCATGCCATCAACTTGAAATGATTTAGCCGCTGCAACGAGGGAGCACCCCCTCATTGCAGTGCGTGCCTAGCCTGGTGTCCCCTTTCAATAAGCATGGAAGCAGCTGTCACCGTCTGCCTTTCACAGTCCCCAGAAAAGCCAACATTAGTAGTGCCCAAACCCCCTGTTGGCATGCCCCCTCCCCAGTTCATTTGCTGATGGGGTAGCCCAATCCCTGTCAGCATGATGTTCCCCTCCTTCAATTTGTTGTGTACCGAGGGTGTGCCCAATCCCCCTCGGCTGATTCATTCTCCCCCCAAGCACACTGTATGGCCATTGGGGTGCCCAATCCCCATCGGCTCCAGACCCACTGCTCAACAAGCACCCAGGTAGCAAGCTGGGAGCCCACCCCAGCATGTTCATGCACTCACTCCCCCACACAATGTATGGTCAATGGGGGTGCTCAATCCATGTCAGCTCCACTCCCCCCCAACAAACATCCAGGTGGCACGCTGGGAGCCCATCCCAGCATGCCAAAAGTCCTATATTGTCTTTTTTTTAAACCTGTAAAAAAAGGAAACTGTCCCTCACTGAGTCTCTTTACCCCTCCTGCAACCCACAACCACCGTCTGCATACCTCACCTCCCCACACCCCCCTCACCCCATACTTACCTCCAGAGCCCAGCGCGACGATCTTCGGTGGACCAGGAACATGTTTGCACTCTTCAAGGCTGAAAACAAACTGAAGAAATGCTGGTAGGCTGTATAATTGTATAAATGTTTTTTTTTTTCAACTTTGGTGCATATTTCAGCCATTTTTGCAAATTGTGGCACCAGATTTTCAACATGGGTTCTTGGGACCCCACCTAATGAATTCAATCACTGTCATCTCATTATTCAGTCCCAAAAGGTGATTTTGCAGTCACTGCATGGAATCACCTTTAAGGACTAATTAATGAAATGACAGTGTCAGTTCATGAGGTGGCCTCCCAAAAGTCCTATGTTACAAATTTGGTGAAAAAATTCCAAAAAATGACTGTATTGCAAGGATATGTTGCACAGCTTCCATGCATGTCCATAACTCTGAGAATTTTTAATATTTTTACTCCAGATTTTTAACACTGCCATTTTTTCAGACCTCCTTATGAACAGTGTAGCAGTCATTTTCCACATCCTGCTCGAAATGTGTTTTTGTACATTTGGCGCACAATGGCGCAGTCGCTGTAGGAAAACAATGTCTGGGACAGAATAAGAAAATCGCAGTAACACTGTTCATGACTAGAGGTCCCAAAATGCCTGTGTTGAAAATTTGATGACAGAATTCCACAGAATGACTATGTTACAAGCGTGCATTGTGCAGTTTCTACGCACAGTCGTAACTTTGAGAATTTTTTATATTTTTGCTCTGGATTTTCAACATTGCCATTTTTGCACACTTTCTTATGAACAGTACAGCAGTCATTTTTCTCATCCTGCCCAAAATGTGGTTTCACACATCTGGCGCACAATGGTGCAGTCGCAGTGGGAAATCAATGTTTGGGACAGATTAAGAAAATAGTAGTGCCACTGTTTATGAGCAGAGGTCTCAAAATGCCTATGTTAAAAATGTGGTGAAGGAATTCCAAAAAAATGACTGCATTATGAGCGTGCGTTGCACAGTTTTCATGCGTGCTTGTAACTTCCAAAATTTTTAACATTTACACTCCAGATTTTCAAAATTGCCATCTCTTCACACCTCCTTATGAATGCTGCAGCTGTCACTTTTCACTTCCTGCCTGAACTGTAGTTTCACATATCTGGAGCAGAATGGCACGGTAGCCATTGGAAATCAACATTTGGGACAGATTAACAAAATCACAGTGCCATTGTTCATGAGTAGAAGTCCCAAATGCTTTAATCAGGTGGGTGTCACAAAAAGGCCATATTGAAAATTTGGATTGCAAATACCAACAAATGCCAGGGGCGTTAGGGTTTTCTAACCATAGCATCCCACCCTGTACAGACTGATAGGCAACAGGGGTGCATCTCTGGATTGTCAGCTGTAATGCTCACACCATTTCACCCCCTCCCTGCAACCAGTAACAGGCATCAAGGTGTGCCTTGGAATCACTGGCCCCAGAGTTCACCCCATTCTCCTATACTGCACCCATATCAGTGTATGTTCTTATGGAATGGGGTGACTGTAAAGCCGAACACCCCAAGGCACTCCTCAACACTTGTCAGTGTCTGCAGGATAGGGTGAGGTGAAATGACATGAACGTTATGGGTGACGACCCAATCACATACCCCAATGTCTGTACATCTCTGCAGGGTGGAGGTGGGGTTGGTGTGAAGTTCAAAACTTCACTGCCATTCCTAGTCTGCATCTGTCTAACTCCTGCATTTCCAATGCTAATACCAGCAAGCAAACATTCGGCATTGACAAATGCTTTTTTGTTGTTGTGTTGGTGTGGTCATGTGTGGCATACCTTCATACAGTAATGCTATGCTCATATAACATCACTTGTGAAGGTGGGCACTGCCAATCAGAGGGCAACACATTGCCTTACTGTAGTATAATAAATTACTGATACATTACATTTACTAACACATTTCTATATTTAGAATACTTTTTTATTGTCATAGTGCACTTGACAGTGGTAAAAGAGCCATACTCCAGTAATTTGCAAATTGTATTTTGAGCTCTCACCTAAGGTTGAGACGACTTTCCTATGAGAAAATATAATACAAAGTTAATACTTTTTGTATTTTTAGTTTCATTTTAGCCTTATATAAGCCTAACTCTGTTGAAGTGACTTTTTGGAGTTACAATAGATTGTATAGGTTTACTTGAAATAATACATTAATTTGGTGAATGAGGCTGTCTGAAGCAGTTGTGTTACGACTTGTGCGTACCAGTATCAGACAGACTCTACACTGGTTATAGTTTCAGAGGCATTTCTTTGAATATCTGATGTACCTTAGCAGTCACATATTTACTCAAAAGGGGCAGTACCTGTGCTGCTGCCTAGGAACCCTTGGTCTCCCAGACACTGGGTTCATGGGAGTGAAAGTATCCCAGCCATGATGCATTCAAAATCATTGACAAGGCCATAATGGGAGTAGGAGTGTATCATCCTCTATAATCAGTTCTAAAGCAGGAATATGTAATCACATCAGAGGAAACCTCTCACCTGTAATCATCACAAAGGAAGGTAACCAAGAGAAAAAATGTTACCAAGATTGCAGAGGAATAAAGGGGGTGGTGAAAAATAAAACAAGATATTTAAAAACTTGAAAATATTTATTGTACTGAGGAAATCTTATTCATGTTTTTGCATCCACACCAATTCATCGGATGTTGTGTTAGCATACAAACCACATTGTGTGAGGCTGCCAAATAAAGAAGACAGTAGTTCTTAAACTCTAGCAGTAAACACACACACACACACACACACACACACACACACACACACACACACACACACACCACCTCCTGAAAGAACCAAATCTACAAGCAATATGCATACTAATTAAATATTCAGGGATTTGGTCTCTGCAGTTTCATGCACTGAAATGTTCTTACTTATATCCAATATCTTGCCAGTCTCGATCCTCCTGGTGGAACTTTTGCATGCTTCTCATGTTTGCTGCACAGTCAGGGAATGTTCTGCATGGTCTGCTTGGCTCATAGGTGTGATGTATGTACACAAACTTCAAGGGCAGATTTAGGTATATTGGAGTTCCCCTCATTGGCTTGGCTTCCCACATGCAGCGTGGAATTATTGCAGGGCACACTGTAGTACACACAAAGTGATATGAAATTGGATTAAATACAGTAAAATGAGACTACAGTGTTTCTCTTTCACACATAAACAAAGAAACATAGAAGCTGTCAGTAGAAAAGGACCACATGATCCACCTAGTCTGCTCAAGGTGTCCCTGCCTATTACACCTTTGCAGATCCTCTCCTGAGACCATTCCTCTTCCCCTCTTTCTGTATTAGTATGCCCATATGTCTACCCTATGCCTTCCACCATTCAGATTTTCACAACTTCATTTGGCAGTCAGTCCCATTTTTTCACCACCCCTTCACTGAAGATGTTTTTCCTCATGTCCTTCCTGAACTTGCTCCCCTCCAACTCCATTGCATGCCTCTTGGTCCTGGAGCTCCTCCTCACATGGAAGAGGCTCCAGCCCTGCACTGTTTAATGTATTCTTTTTGTTAACCAGGTAAGGCCCACTAGGCATGGGTGCCTGTTTTCAGGAGCCACTTGGGAGCACAAATGACTATTTAAGAGTCACACAGTATGCAAGTGGAGGTTGTGGGAATCAAACCCACATTTGTCTGCCTGATGTATCAAGATCATTCACAGCTCATTACTCTAACCTCTAGGCTATACTGCCAGCCAGTTTACCCCTGAGGATCTTAAAGGTCTCAATCCTGATTTAATGATTTTAATTGTCATTGGAACATGCAGGATAAATCTGGGAGAATCTTGAAACTATTTTGTGGCACATATTTTCTTAAATAAATGATTACCACAGCAGGGTTATAGAACGCATATAGAGTCATTCATGCCATAGAGGAGCAGACATATCACAGGGGATCATTCCCTTTTCGCATTAATTTTAAATTTGTATCCAAGTAGTGGGATATGTTTTAGGCAAAGACAGTAGCAAATGCTAACTCTGATCACTACGAGGTGCAGCTGAAGGTTGGGGGGTCTTCAAAAAAAGAATATGGGGAAAGGCTACTGGCACATAAATAATTCCATTTTGAGAGATAAAGACACACAAATATAAGGAGTGGAGTTTTTAAAATCTCAAATCTCAGTAGCAGTTTGTCATGACACTACAATACAATGGTGGGAAGATACAAAATTGGGACTGTCAAAAACTGTTTTGGAAAACAGGGAACTTTAAAGGGTGGGGTGACGATTTTAATTTTCTCCAATTAAGAGCACAGTTATTTCAGCTAATATCTCTCCAACAAACAGAGAAAACATTGTATAATGATCAAATATCCAGATATATTATTTATTGATGGCACCCTTTGTTGTTACTTAAGAGTTACGAACCCCTGGGTGGTGTATACACTGAGGATGTGGAGCACAATTTGTTGTTTTTTAAAGATCCGGGATGGTATTTCTAAAGTCTCCACACTTAGTTCCTGTGTGAGGCCTCTGCCTGGATGTTTAAATAGTGCTTCCAGGGGGAAGGTACTTTTGGGACTTTGATAGGTCGGTCAGCTCTTTGAAGGGTCAGTATTTAAATTTACTGTACAACTTAAAGACAAATTTGGTCTTCAGTCCAGGGACCTCTTTAGATATTTTCAGATTCACCACTTTCTTTTAGACCCTCAGGAAAGAGACCCTTCAGATTGAAGATCACCCTTTGTGCACCCTTGTTGTGTCTTTTGGCAACCCAACCTAAGGGTAAAGGCTTTATTTCCAAAATATATGAGTATTTGGGAATCTGAGGGGGATCCTTTACTCCATGTTAAAGAAAAGTGGGAAACAGAAGTGGGGGTGAAAGTAACAGAAGATGATTGGTCATGAGTGTGTCAAGGAATTCATGTAACCACATCCTCACCCTCACGGAGGGAATTCAGATGGTTGGTGGTGCTACATTATTTTATGACCTGGTGTTGGTCAAACATTTTGGTAGACATAGGTCAGATGACTGTTGGAGAGGCTGTGGGAACCAAGGAACACACTTTCATATATTTTGGTCTTGCCCTTTTCTTCAGAAGTATTGGCATGATACCTCAGATAAAATAGGCAAGGTATTTGGGATATCAATAACCCTTTTGTTTCAAATTTGGATTTTGGTCTGCTCCCTCCACAGGTTTGTGGTAAAGCATCTAAATACCTATTTTATTAATAATTGGTGCTGCTCATAAAGCTGTAATGCAATTGTGGCTGTCCCAAATGGATCCTTGTTTGGACCTGTGGTAGAAAAATTGTAACAAATCTCTGATGATGGAGTAGGTCACAGCATCCCTTCAAATTCAAAAAGATAAGTTTAGGAGATGATGGCTTCCTTTTTTCATATCCTGGCTGAAACAAAAGGGGTGGATACACTAGCGATCCTGGCTCAGTATAGTTAATTCTGACTTTTTAAGACTATGGGTCATACTTTGTTTTTTCTTCTTTTCTCGAAGGGCTCCACAGGTCAATGCTCTCCCTTTCATAGCTGTGGCAGATTTTCTTTCTGTGCTTTTATTGATTCAGTGCACAATGTTAGTTGCATTGTAGTGAGTATGAGTGAAGAGTCTTTTCATATGGAGATTTGGAAAATTAAAAATTAGAATGATAAGAACAAAGTATCATTTAAAAAAAAAGATTAAATAACTTGTATAAGGAATGAAATGAAATCCTTTCTGTACAACTGGGCAATATTCCTTAAGGCTGAAAAAACTCTGGGCATGCAAGTTCCTAAACCATCTGAAGATATGTTTAAGGGATATCAGGAATGGGTGATGCACAACACCTTTTCTGCACTTAAAGACCAAGAGGGAAAAATACAGACAAAATTTCCACACAATTTTGTGATTATACCAAACAAATTCAAGGCCTGGTTCGAGGAGCCAATAGAGGTGAACAACAGCATTGATAATTATATTTCTAGTCATGACAAGACTGTTTGACAGCCACAGATAATGAAAATCTAGTTCAGCCAATCTCTTTAGCAGAAGTAGAGAACACAATCAAACAAGCATTTGTCAATGCCGAATGTTTGCTTACTGGCATTGGCAGTGGTAGTGTAGAAGTTACAGAGCTGCGTAATAGGAATGGCAGTGAAGTATTGAACTGAAGCCAACCCCACCACCACCCTGCAGAGAGTGACAGGCATAGGGGTGTGCATTTGGGTCATCAGGCATAACGGCCCACGCCATTTCACCACACCCCACTCTGCAGAGACTGACAAGTGTCATGTGTTCCTTGGGGGCTTTGGCCCTTATGTGCACCCCATTTCATTAGGAAATATGGTGAGATGGGTGCAATATAGGAGAATGGGGGTGAAGTTTGGAGTCCAAGGCATACCTCGATGCCTCTCAGTGACTGCAGGGTGTGGAATGGTATGAGCATCACAGGCAAGAATCCCAAGTCACACACCTGATTCCTGTCATTCTCTATAGGGTTGGGCGATTTAGTTGAAAAGCCTAATACCTCAGGCATTCGTTGGTATTTTAACTCCAAATTTTCAACATGTTTGTTTTGTGACCCACACATGAACAGGGGAATATCAGCTTGGTAGCAAAGCTGCTTATGCACAGTGACTACGGGATTTAGCACCACAGGTGCAAAAATATTCGAACAGGCTGTAAAAATGACAGCTGTAATCTGTCATGGGAGGTGTAAAATGGCTATGTTGCAAATGTGTAGTAAAAATATTTAAAAAATGGTGAAGTCAACGTCGTGACATAGAAACTGTGCAACGCACACCGTTATATAAGTAGGTTGGGGATATTTTATAGCAGATTGTCAACTCAGGCATTTTGGTGCCTCCGATCATGAACAGTGTCACTGTGATTTTCTTTATCTGTGCCGAACAATGATTTCCAACAGCGACCACGCATCTCTGCACTGAAAGTGTGAAAACACACTTGACCATGTTGTGAAAATGGCAGCTGTACTGTTCATAAGGAAGTGTTGAAAATGCCACTAGTGAAAATCTGGACTGAAAATATTACAAAGTCATGAACTAACGAGGATGCGTGGAAACTGCACAATGCTCACTGTAACACAGTCATTTTATGGACTTTTGTCACCAAATTTTCAACATAGCCATTTAAGACCTCTGCTCATGAACAGTGTAAGTGTGATTTTCTTACTGTGTCCTAAACATTGCTTTTGCACACCAACAGCACCATTGTGCGCTACATGTGCGATAACACATTTTGGGTGACATATGAAAAACTGCAGCTGTACTGTTCATAAGGAAGTTTAATAAAATGGAGATGTTGAAAATCTAGAGTGAAAATATTAAATTTGCAAACTTACGAGCATGCATAGGAACTGTGCAACACACGCTCGTAAAAGTCATTTCTAGGCATTTTTCCACCAATTTTTCAACACAGCCATTTTAAGACCTCTGCTCATGAGCAGTGTCACTGTGGTTTTGTTAATGTGTCCCATACATTGAGCTCGCACACCGACTGCACCATTGTGCGCTACATGGGCGGAAACACGTTTTGGGCAGGATGTGAAAAATGACAGCTGTACTGCTCATAAGGAGGTGTGGAAAAATGGCAATGTTGGAAATCTGGAGTGGACATATTGAAAATTCACAAACCTACGAGCGTGCGTGGGAACTGTGCAACGCATACTCGTAAAACAGTCATTTTTAGGAATTCTGTCACCAAATTTTCAAAATTGCCGTTTTAAGATCTCTGCTCATGAACAGTGACACTGTGATTTCCTTAATGTGTCCCATACACTGAGTTTCGCATACAATCACGCCATTGTGCGCTACATGGCAGAAACACGTTTTGGGTGAGATGTGAAAATGACAGCTGTACTACTCATAAGAAGGTGTGGAAAAATGGCAATGTTGAAAATCTGGGTGGAAATATTGAAATTCGCCAAACCTATGAGTGTGCGTAGGAACTATAGCATGCAGCACTAATAAAACAGTCATTTTGGATTTTTCACAAATTTTCAACATAGCCATTTCAAGACCTCTGCTTATGAACAGTGTCACTGTGATTTTCTTAATTTGTCCCGTACATTGATTTCGCACACCGACTGTGCCATTCTGCGCTACAAAGGCGGAAACACATTTTGGTTGAGATGTGAAAAATGACAGCTGTACTACCTCATAAGGCGATTATCGTGAAATGGCAATGTTGAAATCTGGGTAGAAAATATTGAAATTTCAGTGAACTTACGAGCTTGCGAGGAACCGCGCATACGCACGCTGTCAAACAGTCATTTTTGAATTTTGGCACCAATTTCAACATGGGGTTTTAGCCCTCTCATGAACAATGTCACTGTCATGGTGGTATTCAGTCCGAGGGTGATTTCAGTCACCGCGCAGTCACCGCGTGAAATCACCCTTCGAGCCTGAATAACACCATGACAGTGACATCATTCATGAGAAGGGGTCCCAAAACCCCATGTTGAAAATTTGTGCAAAATTCCCAAAATGCCTGAGATATGCAATAAAGTTGAACCCTCCTATCTAGCCCATTATACAGCTTACTGGCATTTCCTCAGTTCGCAGTCGCCTTTGAAGTGTGCAGAGCGTGTTCCCGGTCCACGAAGATCGTTGCACGGTCAGAGGGAAGTATGGGGTGAGGGTGTGGGGAGGCTGGATGCGCAGTGGGTGGGTGCGGGATGGGAGGGGGCTCGGGAGACACGCCGTGGGACAGTTTTGTTTACGGGAAAAAAAAGACGCGTGGGGACGCTAGCCACGCTGGAGTGGGCTCAGCACAGCACAACGACTTTGGGGCGTTCAGCCGATGGGGATTGGGCACCCGCGGCAAAAAAACTATTACACGCTTGCCATGCTGGTGGGCTCCCAGCGCGCACAAGGACCTGAGGCGTTCAGCCGATGGGGATTGGGCACCCCGTCGGCAAAATCATTCATTGCCACACTGAGGTGGGCTCCCAGCATGGCACCAAATACTGGGAAGGGGAGGCGATGCAGCGCCGGCGAAGTTGGGCACCCGTCGGCTATCTACGCTGCGTCGCAGAAGTGCTGCGTCTGCAGCTGGGGAGCTGCGCGAGCAGCTTCTTATCGCTGCTCACTCAAGCATAGCTCCCCCTTTCAACTTATGCCACTGCATTTGGAGCGTCATACACAGCTCCAAAATGCATTGGCTTACAGGGGCCGCGCCTGCCAGCTCACTGCCTGAATTGGAGGAGGAGGTGACACACCTCCGAAATCTCCGATGATGGCACTATGTTTCTTGCACATGCGTGCAAGCAAACATAAAAAGTACAGTTAAAAGCAGCACCAGGACTGAATGGCATCAGCACCAAATTTTATAAATCATTCACCAGTCTATTAAGTCTCATTTTAAGAGAGGTTTTTAAAGACATATTAGAGCATTGAAGATTCTCAGACAATATGGCAAAAGCATTCTTGACACTGCTGTATAAAAAGGGGGATAGACTGGACTTGGGAACCTGAAGACCAATTTCCCTGCTAAATACAGACGTTAAAGTGATTTTCTGAGATTTCACAGATGCCTTGTTCATTCAGTATGGCATTGCCACCCATGATTCAGATGTTGAAGCTGTAATTTGTTTTGTAAAAAATAATCTGTCATAATCATTTTTTAATGTTTTATCAGCACTGTGTCCTCAGTTTTCTGTGTGTGCCCTCCCCGCTGTGGCTGCCACGACCACCAAAATGATGTCATGCAAGGGAACTGTCAATGTTTTACATACAGCAACAAGGAATTCTTGGTAAATCTCAAAGTTGTTTAAATGTTCATTACTCAGAAATGCAGTCCCTTATTTTGGTAGTGCTGACTGCAGTATAGCACTTACAGTGAAGCCCACTAGGATGAAGTGAAGTGTTACAGTTTCCCTTCATGACAAAGGGATTAACTACCATTCAAATTGCATTGTTTCCTATCGTAACTCTACTGCATATTCTGCAGTGCTGGGCTTCATCCTAGTGAGTTTCACTGTGATATGTACACATATGTAACAAGGCATTGTGGGTACAATAAGTTGTTTTCCAATTTCACTACTGTGAGGTGCAGTCTCATACTTCTGTAGTGGCTTCAAGAATAAAAGCTCTCATATGTTTATTTTCAAAGCAAGGCATTGTGCATATAGGGCCGGATATTCAAAAGGGTTGCGCCATGTGCAGCCAAGGGTTGCGCATGCGCAAGTCCGAAGATGCGCCATTCCGATATACAGGAGGCAGTTGCACCACTGAAAACAGGCTGAGCAACAGTGCAATGCAAATGAAGGCATGTCGCATGAATCAAGGGTGGATCCCTGCATAAAGAAGCGCTCAACGATATTCAAAGGGTTGTGCAATGCGCAATAGCGGAACAGCCAGAAGTTGCGCCACAGCGAAATGAGCCAAAAATAAAAGGCTCAAGGAAGAGGCGCAAGAATGCTACAGGGATGCCAAGCGAGACAGACAGAGAGAGACAGATGCTGACAGTCCAGAACAGGGCAGGCAAGGGAAGTTGTGTGGGCCATAGGCTGCAGAGGCCAGCGGGGTACCGTGCAGTGGAAGTAGCAGTCAGGACAGCGGGGGTAACAGAGCAACATCAGCGGGGGGTCACAAGCCAGGGAGATGGACAGTGCCAGCTTCCACATGGAAGCTGTAATGAGGGGGGTGAGAATGCATGCTGCAGGGGGACGTGGCCATGGAAGGGCCCATCGGCGGTACGCCCCCAACAGGCAGTACTGTGCCCACATCAGCTTTGAGCTGTACACAGATGTAGAGATCGTGGGCTGGTACCGCCTGAACAGGGCAATACTGAGAAGGCTCTGTGAGCTGTGCAGTGATGTGATGCAGGCACCCTCACGATGGAGTCACGCTCTGTCGGTGGAGACCAAGGTGACAGCCTGCATGTGCCTACTCGCCACGGGCACCTTCCAGAGGCCAACAGGGGACACCACAGGCATCACACAGTCAGCCACGTCATGCATCCTCACCCAATTCCTCAGCGCACTGCTGCCACATGCTGCGGAGCACATCCATTTCCCAAGCACCGTGGCAGAGCGTACAGCAAACATGCAGGAGTTCCACAGGGTAGCACGTATGCCTGGCATGCTAGGGGCCATAGACTGCACCCATGTGGCCATTCGCACACCACCTGGCCCCAATGGGGCTGCATATAGGAACAGGAAGGGCTATTCCAGTGTCAACTGCCAGGTGGTGTGTGATGCCACTGGGCGCATAATCAATGTCTGTGCCACACACCCTGGTGGAGCACATGATGCCTTTATATGGTATCAGTCTGCACTGTGCCATCGATTCGAGAGTGGGGACATCCCCACAGGCCATCTAGTGGGTGAGTACGCATGTAGGAATTGCAAACTTGGGGCAAGGGTGGGAATGCCACAGGTGCTATGGTAGTGGCACACAGGGATATTGGCAATATGGACCTGAACATGATACTCATCTGCACCATCTCCACACAGGTGACAGCGGATACCCACTCCATCCCTGGCTGCTCACACCATACCGGCACCCCATGACCCCATCGCAGCAACGCTATAATGAGGCGCATGCCACCACACACAACATCATTGAGCGGGTGTTTGGGATACTCAAGGCACGCTTCTGATGCCTAGACACCTCCGGCGGTGCCCTACAGTACAGCCCCTCAAAGGCCTGTGGGATATTCCTGGCCTGTTGTATCCTGCACAACATGGCCAAAGACTGTGGGATAGCCATTCAGGTCGAGGAGGGGGACAGCGATGGGGAAACCAGTGGTGCTGGTGATGATGGTGATGAGCAGCCCCCCCTTGGACGGCGGGACCCCCGACTGATCCAGCAGGCCCAGCTGCACCAGGACACCATCACGGAGGAGCATTATGCACGACACAGGTAAGTCAAGGGGCCATGTGCAACCAACACTGTCCTGGTGCAACACACAGGCACACAGAGTAACACAGCAGGGATGCATGACGGCAAGGGGAGTGGAAGGGACCAGGCACACAAACACACCATCAGGGAGGGGTGAACAGTCATATGGACACACACACATACACACACACACACACCAGGCACAAAGCGTACATGGGCAGGTGCACAGCAGAGCAGGAACAGACATGGCAAACACACAGATCCACAGACCACACCCACTGCCTGTACTGTCCAAGTACGTGTGTCAAATGCTGGGCACCCTTGCACCTTGGTGTACAGTATAATGCAGGCATCATCATGCACACGCACCTGTGGACAGCAGTCGGGATGGTGTGCAGGTGGTCCGTATGTCAGCGTGATGTGCAGGGCACCCACCAGTGCACTGCCCACCATGACGCACATTGCACACAGGGCAGCACCAGACAGGGCCCGCACTGGGAGACAGGTCAGTCATATTGCACTGTTCCACGGCCACCACAGATGCATGGGCAGCCCCGCCGTGACCCAACAGCGCTGGCAGGCTGAGCAGGGGCCACATGGGGTGGCACCGATGGACCACCAGGGGTCCCACTCTGCGATCGTGACCTTGTCCGCACTGGGGTCTGTAGTATGCCAAACATACCTGCACCAGGGGTGCTCGGGATGCCCACAGCAGAACCCGGCGTTGACAGGCTGGGTGTCACACGATGCCGGGAATGGGGAGTGGAGAGCGTACTGTGTGGGGTGCGTGCTACAGGGGCACCTGCTTGTGTGCCCAATGCAGCCACAACAGTGACCAATGCCTGGGTCTGCCTGTCAATGGCGGCGGTCACATCCATCCGCATATGGACCATGTCTGCAAGGATCAGAGCACAGTCCCTGCTGTGCCGCTCCACAGCCATGCACAGTGCCTCAACGGACGTTGCAACCCGCCTTTGCTGCTGTACTGATTCCCGCAGCAGGTGGGTGTGCTCTTCAAATGGGTACTGTGCCACAACGGCATCCTGTCCCCCAGAGTATGGAAGGTCCTGATGCTCAACACCCCTTGAGGGTGGGCGCTGTTCACCAGGACCAGGAATGGGCATATCAAGGGTGGTGGGCATGTGCCACCACTGGACATTGTACCCCCAGACCTGGTGGGTGACTGCTGCTGCTGCCCCTCTAACCGCTGTGCCCCAGGGACCACTTGTTCCAGTGCTGTGGCTGCAACAGTGCCAGACACCTGCACAGCCACCAGTGCTGCCCCAACGGTGCTGACAGGCACAGCCTGGGACTGTGCCGACATGCTGGCACACATGTTGGAACCAGCTAGGCCCAGGGGCATGTGCTGGCCTGCTGTGTGTCCGTCATGGGACACACACATGTCACTGCCCATTGCAGTCCTTGCATCATCAATGATGCAGGTACGTGCTACAGCCACAGTCACAGCATGCTGGCATGCTTGCATGCCAGACTGCTGAGACACAGGCTGTGCACCCCCCACACCTGACTCACCGACAACAGAGTTGGCAGCCCAGCGTGCATGCTGGTGCAGTGCATGCTGGCTGGTGACAGAGGTGGATGGACCCTCCTCCAACTCCAGCAGGTCTTCCTCACTGCCTGGACCCACCACCACTGTCCCCTGAAGATGAACAGGATCTGTAACAGAAAGTGAGGACATGTGAGTGCATGTGAACAACCTTCCCCCCCAACACCACCACCATGTCATACCATGCAGTGATGGGCTTCCACCTGTCTGGAATCCACCTCCTGGTACGCCCTCAATAGCACTCTGCTGCATTGATGCAGCCAGTTGGTCCTCAGCCGGGGTCAGCTCCACCACCGCTGGCTGGCCCCCACCTGTGCCAGCACGTGCCGCCTTGAGGGCTGCCACCTTCTCCTTCACCCTCCTGCGGTCTGTCCCCATCTTCTTTTTGCATTCCTGCACGGAGTGCTGGTGGCTTCCCGTGCAGGTTCACTGCCCGAGCTACCCCCTCCCATGCAGCCACACGGGCCTGAGGGGTGCCCCGCCGTCCATTCAGTAGTGGTTCCTCCTCCAGGTAGGCCTGGAAGAGGGCCTCTGTCTCCGCCGTAGTGAAGTTGGGCCTCCTCCTCCGCCCACCATCCTCACCCTCACCTTGGCTCTGCTCGGTCATGTCGATCTGTATGGGTGGAAGTGGACACCTGTCACTGTGCAGTCTACAGTGTTATCCCATGACCATTGTCCAGAACATCACACAGCATGCAACCCACCTCTCATCTGCAGTAACCGAATCTGGCCAGTGCAGCCCAATGTCGCACATTTATACTGCAATGCATGCAAATTAGGAGTGGAGCAACTGTAATAAGATGCAAATCATGCCACTGCACCTTTGAATGGCTGATCAGATGATTTCCATGTGTCGGCTGAATATTGCGCCGTTGCGCTTTGCGCAATACGGTTGAGCCCGGCTGAGCCAATGGCGCATATCTGTGACTGTGTGGTACACTGCATTGCGCATGCCCAGGTAGCTTACGCAGGTGTCTGCCATGCTGATGACGTGCTGTGCGCGATCGGCAATTCAGGCCATGGCCACCATTGTGCCAATGGTGCTACAGCACTGATCACCACATGGTGCAGTGGCAGTACTGCGCAATAGTCCACTGTGGCACTGGCACGCAGGTGTATGATCACACAGGACATGTGGACATCTGATGGCACTGTGCGTGGCCTTGCGCCACTGACCCATGACCTTGTGCACGACCTTTGTCCCCTGGCGCTGTATGTCTGGCATGTGTACGGCTCTATCGCGCTGTTCGGTGACAGCACGATGTGGACCGATGGCGCTGTCCGAACAGCGTGATAGGCAGTGATGGAGTTGTATTGTGCAACATTTCCACGTGGGGGTTGCCACGCTGCGGAGCGCCATATTGCCACTGTACATTTTGAAAATGGCACGCAGGAGAGCACCACAATGGGGGGCTTTGGAGTTAGACAACCTGGTGGCTGTGGTGGAGCCTCACTATGGCTCACTGTTTCAGGGTGTGCCCCTGCAGGTGCCACGCACCCATGTGTGTGGCAGCAGGTCACCGCTGCCCTGGAGCAGGCCACTGGGTGGAGGAGGACCCCTGAACAGTGCAGGCACTCTACGGCGACCTGCAGAGGAGGGAGCGTGCTCTGCTTGTGCACCTCAGGTCGCGTGCCAGGAGGGGCATTGTGCCCAGGCCAGGTGGGTGTGCTGTGTATGCACCGGTATTGTCTGCATGGGTGACTGTGTAATGTAATCTGCGCATGGGGGTGGGTTGGGCTGTGGTTTGCTGTCAGGGTGTTTGCAGGTGTGTGCTGTTTGGGTCTGGATGTGTGGGCAGGCACACTAAGTGGAGACAGGGGCTGTCTGCTTTGGGATCTCACTGATGTTTTTCTCTTCTTTGTCTCCCACAGGCGTGGAGGAGCGGAGGTAGGCACGGGCTGAGGCATGGGATGGCAGTGCCAGGGTGGCTGGCGGAGGAGGGGTGCAACAGCCACAGCCACAGCAGCAGCAACAGCAGCAGCCACAGCCGCAGCAGCACCTGATGCAGCGGCTTGATGAGGGTGAATGTCATTACATCATGGATGCTATTGCATGCTGTGGGGGCACGGCCACCATCCATGGACAACACTGCCATGCACGCGACGTGTGACAGTCAGCACTGTCCAGTGGCACTGCATGTCTGTGAGTGCATCACTGGTGGTCCATGCATGCACTGGGCACATGGCTGTGGCACTGAATTCCCACCACGTAGCCAAGTCACTGGACAGCCTTGGTTGTGCTGTGCTGGTCATGGGAGGTGTGTGTGTGTGCAGTGGTACACATGGCTGTTGCTGCCTGGTTGGGCATGTCTTGTGCACGGTCACTGTGGGTGGGTGCAGTCCATCACAGGAGCGGGGCACTTGGCTGTATGCCATGCGTGATGGGTGGGCTTCAGGGATATGGACAGTCACAGCCATTGACTCTGATCCCTTGTCCTAGGTGTCCGGATCCTGCACCGCATTGAGAGGTTGATGCAGCGGCTGATACAGGTGGCGATGGATTTGCACACCATCCTGCTGGACCTACAGCAATATGGTCTGAGGCGCAGGAGGAGGACCCGGGCCCAGCACCAGGCGGCAGGAGAGCAGGCTGGCAGGCAGTAGCTGCCCATCATCTCACCCCACCTTCCCTCTCCCGGTTGTTCACCCCTGCCCCTTACCCACCCTACCTTGTACCCATACCCCACCCCTGTTTTGTGTATTTGTACATAGTTATAGTTGTTGTTCTTCTTATTCTTGTTATATTTGAAATATATATTTTGATATGAATACTGTGGTGATCTCTGATTTGCAGCTGGCTATAGGTGCTCAATTGCAGTGGTGTGCATGGCATCTGGGGTGGTATAGTCATGGGTATGTGTGTGTGTGTGTGTGTGGGGAGGTGTCGCTGGTGTGGGAGTGGCTTTCAGTCAGTATTGCCATGTGCTGCCACCCACTGCTGGGTGCTCATGGTGGCTCTGGCTTGTATGGTTCTGTGCTACAGGAGGTTGCAGTGTGATGGGGGCCTGGGGATTCCTGCAGTGCTGGTCACTGCTCATGGGTGGTGTCTTGGGGTCACAGTGCAGGGTGTGCTGTGCACACAGGGGGGCTGCTGGACACTGGGGTGGTCCGCCCCCTTTGTGTGGCAGTCTCAGTTTGCCATTGGGTATGCTGCAGTAACACGGCCCGGATGTGCTTTCTTTGCTTGTCCCCATGGGCCGGTTGATATTCCATCCCTTCCCCAGTTATGCTGTTCTTGGGGTGTGGGGGTGCATTGTTAGTTCTGCAGTGTGTCCCTGTGCCCATCTGTGGCATGGGTGGTGGGCCTCTGCCTACCTCCCTGGTTGTGCTGTTCCATTGCTATGCTGCTGGGGGTGTCATTGCCTGCCCTATGGGCCTCTGGACTGCTCAGCTGGGCTGGCCTTGTTGCGCTATGGCACATCGTATCTGCTCAGCTTCCCCTTCCTGGTTGCGCTATGGCACATCATATCTGCTCAGCTTCCCCTCCCTAGTTGTGCTATGGCGCAGTTTGTGCGATATTCAGATGTTGGCTGCTTGCGCAATTGGCCTTGCTCCATGTTTGAATATCGCGACGATTGCGCATGTGCACAAGTGATTTGCGTTTGCTCCTGCTGTTGCGCACTTTTAGGGCGCAGTTTGAATATCCGGCCCATAGTATCTAGCTGACAAGATTTGTCTACTGAGAGATGCAGTCTCCTATTTTGGTAGTGTAGATGTCTGCAGCACCAAGACTGACCAACAGGTGACTCTTAGGGTTACCACTTTTTAAGAACCCTAGAGTGGGACATTTCTTACAGAAATATAATTTTTTGCAGGACAATATATAACCTTGACCAATGCAACAGACCTGTTTTCTCAAAATAGTCAGAATTAAGATGAAGTGTTGTAGTTTTTTTGGTTGTTTCTATTGTTTCGTATAATTTTAAAGAGATTCACTAAGTTTACACCTTGCACCACATATACTGGTGCCTTACCCCTGTGATAAGCATTTGGTGCAGATGGAACAAAAAAGAAGACTATATTTTTCTTATAAAATCAATCGTAAAATTGCAGCCACCGAATCCTGTTACTTCCCGGTATGTAGCACTGCCTCCGTGCACAGCCACATTATGATGCAAGGCCAGGGAGAGTGTGGGGACAAGCTCCATTTTAGCCTATGGGGGGCTACTTTCTAATCGATTTTATATATTGTAATGGTCAACTGGTGATCAATGAAGGGCACCAATTAACTAACAAGGCCCTAGGTGATAGGTTTTAAATGCTTCATTGGCAAGAATTTAAACTAGCCAAAGGAGGAGGCACTGAAAAGGAGAAGGGAAATCCTAGCCTCCCCCAAGAAACTCAGGGTTGTTACTGAGGTAAACAACAAGATAGAGAAGTTGGTATAGAGAAGGACAGGGGTAAATGGAGTAAAATACAAAGGCAGTAAGGAGAGGGATGGGGCAAAAAGGGGTAAGGCCATCAAAAAATAGAGGATAATGAGTACTAATGCCCATAGTCTAGGTAACAATCTCCCTGAACTGGTGGCCTTAATGGAAAAGAGATGCCTGGATATTGTGGCAGTCACAGAAACATGGTACACAGAGAACCATGGCTGGGATGTCAACATACCAGGTACACAATCTACAGGGGGGACAGGGAGGGTAGAAGAGGAGGAAGAGTAGCTCTCTATGTAAGGTAAAGGAAGGGAAGAGATCAAAGCAATGGATCTAAAGGGTAAATAGGGAAGAGAGGAGGCACTGTGGGTCATCCTGGAGACTGGAAATGGCACCACAATCTGCACAGAGGTTGTATACAGACCCTCATCTCAGGGGGGCGGAAATGGACAAGGAAATGATAGAAGGCATCCTTAGGATGGCAGAGAAAGGGAAGATATTGCTGATGGGGAACCTGAATATGTCAGATGTTAACTGAATCACCTTTGCTGCAGCGACATCCAAGAGCAGGGCCATTCTCGATGCCCTACAGGTGGCATGTCATAGGCCTGGTACTCTTAAATGGGGATGGAGAGAAGATCTCAGATCTAGAAGTGGATAGCCATCTGGGAACATGTGACCATCAAACAGTGTGGTTCACAATAAACTCAGCTATAGAGTCAAGCCATACAAAAGTGAAGGTACTGGACTTCAGGGGGGCTGATTTTGTCAACATGGGAGAGTGCCTTAGAAAGCACTAGCAAACAGGCAATAAGGAGGGGTGAAGCAACAATGGGAAAACATCAAAACTGCTATCACAGAGCCAACAAGTCTTTGTGTGAAGCAAATAAACAAATCAAAATGAAAGAAAAAAACACTATGGTTCTCAAAAGGGGTGTCGGGAAAGGCTAGGGAGAAAAAGATAGCATTCAGGAAGTTTAGGGAAACACAGAAGGAGCAGAACAGAGAACTGTACCAGATAAAGCAGAAGGAAGCAGGGAAGGCAGTCAGAATAGCAAAGGCTCAAACCAAAGAAAAGATAGCCATCTTGGTTAAGAAGGGGGATAAAACCTTTTATAGGTACATTAGGGAGAGAAGAAAGACAAATGGAGGGATACTGAGGCTGAATAAAGAGTAGAGTGGGTTGGGCAGAAAGGGACAGTGAAAAAGCAGGGACACTGAACAAATACTTCTGTTCAGTATTCACAAAGGAAGAGTAGGGGGTAGTATCTAATCCAGTCAATAGAAGCACTCTGGATGGGGAGGTTGATATCAGTCCTTTTAGCGGCTCCCTGTGACAGGGGTAAGCCCTTGCTACAACCACCAGATTGCTCCCATGGTCAGATGGTGCTCCTGAAGCCGCCAACCGCAGCACCAAACCTGGACTCCCCAGCACAGAAGCGGCTCCCCATGGCAGGGGTAAGCCCTCGCTACAACCACCAGATTGCTCCCACAGTCGGACGGTGCTCCTGAAGCCACCGACCGCAGTGCCAAACCCGGACTCCCCAGTACAGCAGGTATGGATGCCAGCCTTCCAATCAGAACTCAGGCTCTTTCCAGAGACCAGTCCCGATTGGACCAGCAGTTCGGCTTCTGAATTTGGGCTTTTTCCACCTTGAAAGACTCAGCTCAGATTTGTTTTTTTAACTTAGGACTTGCCTTTTTGCTGCTTCTATATGACTGACTGTTATTTAGTTTTTTCTCCAGATGCTTAAATGATTACAGCCCTGTTAACAAAGTTAGAATTGTTAAGTGTCTACTGGCCACTCCTTGGCACTGAAACTAAGCGCCCCTTTTGTGTTGCAAATTCTCTGTCTCCCTGTGCGTAGAAGCCTTTGTCTGACCCTGTCCCTAGCCACCTTTAAAAACTGTCCCTTCCTTTCTTCCTCCAGCAGCTCCCTGTGACAGGGGTAAGCCCTAGCTACAACCACCAGATTGCTCCCATGGTTGGACGGCACTCCTGAAGCTACCGACTGCAGCACCCAACCTGGACTCTGCAGCACAGAAGGTATGGATGCCAGCCATCCAGTCGGAACTCGTGCACTTTCCAGAGACCAGTCCTGACTGGCTCAGCGATTCGGCTTTTGAATTTGGGCTTTTTCTACCCTAAAAGACTCAGCTCAGATCCGGTTTTCTTCCCACCCCCTGCCCCCACCCAGGCCCCCATTAAATACACTTTTGTCCCAGCCCCTGCAGCTTATTCATTGGTCCCCATCTTGGACCAATCATAGTAACCTGTTCCTTCAATAGGATACGGTGCTTATTAGTTTTGCCTTTATACAGCACCCCCTATGTAACTATGGAACACTGCATTTTTAGCATTGCTTTATTCTTCTATTGTGCACCTAGTGTCCTTTGCATCAATGATGCAAATGGTCCCAGCCCACTCCCTGCAACCTCAATATCAGCTAGCCTGACCCCCCATCGGGGCACTATACTTATCTTAGCGAGCCCCCCTATGCTAGTGTACACCCCTCTACTTTCCCCCCGTCACCTCTTGCTCCCCTCTACCTTGTCACTTAAAGCATTCTCACTTCTTCCCTTTAACTTCCACACTGACCGGAATTATAATAGTACATATAGGCTGTCCTTGTCTACCCCCAAAAAGCGGTGCCAAAGGAACAAAGCCTTTAGGCCCCTCTTGAGTGCACTCAAGAAATTGTTACTTCTGCTTTTCTATGTTCGGGAAACGTGGAACTAAATCCAGGCCTGCCCACCTTATTCACCTCTCCTTCTGAATTTGTGACTGCATCAGGTCTTAAACTAATGCTAGTTAATATCCTAAGCCTGCCTAAGAAAATTGATCAATTGCAAGCATGGGCCCTACATACTGAACATAATCTCATTATCATCACAGAATCATGGCTAAAATAATCTAATTTAGACCAACAAGTTACCCTCCTAGGCTATAAGCTGTTTAGGGCAGATAGGGGGGTTAGGGGTTGTGGGAGTAGTTATTTACACTAAATCCAAGTTCACAGTTAGTGACATCCAATGTATCACGAAACACAAGGAATACAAAGTTGTCTCCTTAAAGCTACACCTCCCCACCATGGAATGCATCACTATTATCGGTTGCTATAGGCCCCCTAGTGGTGGAACTGACCTCCTTAATACCCTCAAATCCCTAACTGCAGCCACCAGCTCTGAAGTATTAATCCTTGGGGACTTCAACATGGATTGGCTATCACCCAAATCCCATAGACTTAAGTCTCTCTGTGATGAACTTGGTCTTACCCAATTAGTATCGGAACCTACCAGAGTCAACAAATCTAACCTAGCTAACAGTTCACTCCTTGATATTATATTATCGTCCCACCCCCACAAAATCCAACACTCTGCAGTTTTTCACAACAATTTGAGTGACCATGGTATTGTAGTCTGTACAAGATTACAAACAAAAACTCATCACCAAGCTAAGATCATAATTAAACGTTCATTCCACAAGTTTAATGTGTTCCACTTCCTCAAAGACCTCAGTCAGGTTAGATGGCAAAACCTTTATCTCTCAAAAATGCCTGATGAGGCAGTCGGTCCTAAATGACAATCTCATTTCCCTAACAAACAAGCATGCATCACTCATCAAGGTCAGGACACGTAACACCACTCATCCCTGGTTCTCTGCTGATTTAAAGAACGCACTCTCCAACAGAGACAAATTATGGGCTAAAGCTAGACATTCCAAAAGCCCAGTGGATTGTCAGGCTTTTAGAGCTGCCAGGAATGCCTGCATTAAACAAATCCACTCTGCTAAAGCTAACTTCTATGTTTCCACTCTTGAGCAGGCTAAAATTGACCCTCAAAAAATCTGGAAGACCCTCAAGACCATTGAAGAACGACCGGTGGCCCCCCTCCACCAACCAAGATTATTAAAAATGGCATAGTGCTGGAAAACAGTAATCAGATCTTGGATGAACTCAATTTGCACTTTGTCACCGCTATCCTGGCATTTGATGCATCCTCATATGCCGCACATACAAATAGCCAGGGTAGTCCAATTTCCCCACTCACAGAAATGAGGCACCCCTTTCAGCTGTGCCCCCTAAACTATAAAGAAGTCAAATATTTGCTTAAATTCCTAGACACTAAAAAAAGTGCAGGGGACAATGGAATTGATCCACTTTTCCTAAAACTTGGGTTTGCCTACTTACAGCCCCAGTCTTACATATCTTCAACCTCTCTATCTCCTCCTCTATAGTACCATCATGCTGGAAATTAGCCCATATCCTCCCCTTATTTAAAGCTGGGGACCCATGCAACTTAAATAATTACAGACATATCTATTTTTACCTATCCTCTCCAAAGTATTTGAAAAACTGATCTACTCACAATTAAAGCACCATCTAGATAACTACTCACTCCTGAACCTTGCCCAATCTGGTTTCCGCTCCAACCACAGTACTCTCACTGATTTGGCTAAAGTAACCAATGACTGGTTCTCAGCCATGGATGCGAAGAAGATCACATGAGCTGTCTTTTTAGATCTTAGCAAAGCTTTCGATACCATAGACCATAACCTAGTCGAAATCAGCCTTGCTAAAATAGGTGCCACCCGGCCAACTATTCAATGGTTTAATAGTTACCTTTCAGGAAGGTTGCAAAAAATCAAAGCAGGTAGCCTGTTATTCCCCTCCCCATCGATTACCAGGGGAGTGCCCCAAGGCTCTATCGTAGATCGCATACTATTCTCTCTATACATTAATGACCTTGACCACCTTATTTCCAAATCCAAATTGCATTTCTTCACTGATGACACTGCCCTCTATACTTCCGATGCTTCATTGACTCACGTCAGGGACACCTTTCAAGCTGACTTTGCCCAGCTCGAAACAAACCTCATTAATGCTAAACTCCTCTTAAATGCTAAAAAAACAAAGCAATTATCTTCTCCCCTTATAAATCCTCTTCCTTCCTTACCAATTTGCAAAATAACTTAATAGTAACTTCTCTAGGTGAGCAGTTGGAAGTCACCCCCAAATTCAAATACCTCGGATTTTGGTTAGACAGTAAGCTTGCCTTCATGGACCACCTTGATGACCTTATCAAAAGACTAAAAATAAGGCTAGGCTTCCTCTACCATAACCGGTCTCTCTTCTCAATGAAGATCAGAACTAGGCTTGTACAAGCAACTTTCCTCCCACTACTAGATTATGGGGATATAATTTATAACTCTGCTGTAATCTCAAAACTTAATAAACTTGACATCCTTTATCACCATGCACTGCGCTTCATTACGAACTCCCCATACCGGACACACCATTGTGACCTGTACGCAGCTGTGGGTTGGACATCCCTTACCACTAGATGCATTCTACATACCAGTATATGGGCTTTAAAGCTCCTCCTTAGCAAGCTTCTGAGCTACCTAACTTCCATCATCTGTACCTGCCACAGTACATATGCATTCAGAAAATTGGATTTTATCTTCCTGGATGTCCCAAAGGCCCGCACCTCATTTGGCCAGCGTGCATTCTCCGCTGCCCTCCCAGTTATCTGGAATTGACTCTGAAACTATCTAATCTAGTCTCTGTTAGTTTTTTTCCAAAAGTTTATTTCAGAAAAAATAAAAGATGTCTGTAGCTGTCATTAAAAAAAATGTTCTCCTATGGCAGCACAAGCCTACCGTTAGTCATAAGATTTATGAGAATTGAACCAGCACTTTATGTATGTGTGTGGTGACTTATGTTATTTGTTATCGAGTAATGCCTGTATACCTGTTACATATGTATCCTATCAGCACTTGTATTCTTGTTTTGTGCATTTATTGTATGTCTCTGTTTGTCCCTTAGTATATGTTTTACAGGACATACTTCTAGTGGGGGCAAGGAGGAAGTAGGCTGTTGGTTAACTAGGATCTGCAGCTTATCCATTAGGTAGGGAAGTGGGCAGACTAGGTTGGCCATGCGATCTTTATCTGCCATCAAATTCTATGTTTCTATGTTTGTTAGTTGATAGGTGCCCTTGATTGATAACCAGTTGACCATTACAATATATAAAATTGCTTAGAAAGTAGCCCCCCATAGACTAGAATGGAATACATCTCAACGCTTTCCCTGGCCTTGCATCATAACGTGGCTGTGCGTGGGGGTGGCGCTATGTACGGGAAGTAACAGGACCTGGTGACTGCAATTTTATGAGCAATTTTACGAGAAAAATACAATCTTCTTTTTAGTACCATCTGCACCAAACGCTTATCGCAGGGGTAAGGTGCCACTATATGTGGTGCAAATCTACATTTGCATAACTTCGTAGATCTCTTCAAAGCATTTTAGTTAAGATACTACAATTTTCTGCGACATTTAGAAGAAAGTCAGACAATATTTCTATCTACTATAAGGTCGGGACATGCAGTATCTTTCATGTTTTTTTTGCAGGATACAGCTGCCCAAAGCAGGACTGTCCTGCAAAAATCAGGGCAAGTGGTAACTCTATGCAAGGTCTCTAGAATTCTGTGGCTGCAGAATGTTGTACATAACTTGCAGCCTATTGCAGAATTGCTGCTATGCCACAGAATTCACTGTTCTTGGTGATTCTTTATTAACATTTCCAGTTTAACCATAGCACCTGGTTCTCTTTCCCTCATTTTATATCCCAGACCCCTCTATGCTCACCATATGATGTTTTCAGTGCTATTATGTCATACAGTACATAAGCTAATTACAGAGCTGCATTCTGCCAAATAAATGAATAGTCACTTATCTACCACAGCTCCCACTCACAACGAAAGCAGCATAGCACATCGGATACTGTGATAGTTGCTCAACCTGTAGTGCAGCCTAATAAAATTTTCAGTCTTAAGTTATTACACTAGGGCCAGCTTAAACAAATACTTTAAATTGCATAGAACTGTTAACTCTATACCTTACTTTATACAGATTTATTTGTGTGTAACCCCCTGTAAATGGTGGTTCCTAAAATCTCTTCCTGGGCCTGCCCAATGCCCACTGCCAGGATGGTGTCCTGTGTCTGTAGTAGTTTTGATTGCCTCTATGTGAGTGCCCTGATTGGCCTCCATGCCTGTCTCTTTAAGAGCTGTCTATTTTCATTGGATATAATTAGTCTGGGTTGAGACCAAGTGGTTTAGGGCTCGAGTCCCACCTGGGGTTTGGTACTGCTGCTCCATTCTGCCATTGCTATATGCGCAGAAAGAGCTTTTGTAGGATCTGCAATTGTTTGCTGATTATCTGCTTTAATAATAATAATATAGAAGTTTGTCTAACCTACCTTCCTTTGCAGCATGGACTTTTTGCTTACAGCCAAAATTTTGGTTCTGGACTGCCGGTTTGGACCAATTGTTACCTCGGGGTACCCTAAAATGGAAACTGTCCCAAGAGTTATTGTGGGATTGAATTTCTGTAGGAATTGTAATTTTTAGTGCTTGGTGCCTAAAAGGACCTATAGGGGGAACCCTTTCTCTGACAGATGGAAGGATCAACCAACTCAACCTTTTGGATCACTGGGAAATCCCAGAGCTGCCTGTAGCAGTGTGTAGTCAACAGTTGGAGTCTGGAGAGTGAACAGCTTGAGCCATTCGAGCAGCTGCTCCTGTGTGGTAGTGCAGGGAATTGGTGGGAAGGCTGCATCTAGCCTGCCTGCCACCATCTTCCAGTGTGAAAGAGTTTGCAATAATAAAAGTTGTACTTATTCCGATAGCTTGAATTGTTGAGATGAAGTGGAAAAGGAGGAGAGTGAATTTCACCTGGTGTGGACTGAAGACTTGATCCAGAAGCAATCAGCCTGTCAGGTACTGGAGAAAGCCTCAGAATGAAAGGTGTTTTGCAGAAACCCTGCTTATTTGCAACCGGACTTCATCTGAACTGTGGCGATTTGTTGTATTACTTATAAGTGTGCTGAATGTGTTGTGTGGGTCATGATTTGGTTCCCCACCATCGAATGTGTTATGCTAGCTGGAAGCTGCTCCAGCACTCATACAGACTAAATCTGACATGTCTGCTGTATTCTGGGCATTGCCATCTCATCCTTGACTGCCCCTCCTGCTGCACAGACTTTTCTGATGCTTGACCCACTCGGGGATTCAGCTCCTTGCTCAACACCATCGAACAGGCATCGACCACCACGGTGCATCATGTGGTCCCTGCTTCCCCTGGCAAGCCATAACAACATCCAGATGTCTTCATCTCATCAGTCCTGCCTCCTGGTCTGGGTAGCATGAGTAACCAACAGGGTAGCAGCCTGTAACAAAGCTGCAATCATTGTGTGTCATCTGATTTAATTGTTTGGGTTTGTCATCACAGACTGAGACATCTGGCTTCCTAAGTGCCCCAACAACAGCTGCAAAGCCAGCCTACTCCGGGCAATGCTTCAGGCTAGTCTGAGTAACAACTGGGTACCCAGAGTGTGTGACTGTGACAAAGGGACTCTTAGTGCATGTATGCTTAGCCTGAATAAATTAGATCTAAAATCATTCACTAGATTGCTGCCCCACCCCTGGTTATTCCCCCTGAATAAATCAGAGTCTATTCTTTCTTCATCTAACTTGGCTAGTGTGTACCTTTGTGGAAGGGTTACTGTATTACCATTGAACTGTTATATTGCAGGTCTTGTTTTACAAGGGGTCTCCATGGCCTTTGCAGCTGATCCAGCCCTGGTGGTAAGTGTATTGAGTGTGGGTTCAATACTATATTCATAAGTTATATGTGATTGTTTATCTGCTGACCTGTTTAAGCCACTAGAGGGGTTAAGGGGGGTTATAGTGTCCCGAAGGGCTATACCCACAGCAGTTATGGTACCCCTAAACCAACCCTCCAGGTGGACACACCCGTTCACCAAGCCCAGGTCCCTCAACCTGTGCCTAGTCATGCAGGCAGGTGGAGTAGACCTTGAAACAGCACCACCTAGGGGTTACATGTGCATTTAAGGTATAGGGATGACATCTGAAATGACTAACTAGTAAAATGAATTAACCTGTTTTTTTTTTAAGAAAAATAAAGTAATTATGCCCAGAGAGGTGGACTATAATAGTGTGCAGACCTGTTGAAAGAACAGATCTACTAAATGAATAATTGCACTGTACATATTTTTGTCAGGATTACTGATTACATGTTATTATAGGTTGACAGAATTATCTAAAAGTTATGGTGAAATGTTATGTGCTGGGCCAGCCTTTTGGCCATGGGGTAGCATGTTGAGATCCCATGCCAGCAACTCAGATTCAGGGACAGGCTCTGGGAGCTAGCTGGGTAGCACAAGGATGGGGGGAAAGCCTTGTTGCACACCACCTCTCTCAGCCTGGGACAGTATAGCGCAGTGTTCTGTCACATGGGTGATACCTTATGATGGGTTGGGGAGCCTTAATTGACAGGGGTTCATGTGCATGTCATTGCCTCATGGGGTTATGTGGTGTCTCAGGAGAAGTGGGTTGGCATGAACAGTTAATTTTGCAATATCTCATCAATTCTCTTTATTCTGCTTCCACAGGGACCTGTATGAATAAGGATGCAATTTCACAGTCACAAAAAGGGAAATTTATTAAAAAAACAAAAACAAAAACATTTCTCAGATTGCATACAAATGTGTAAGTGATACGCAGTGGGAACCTCACAACTGGTTTAACCTGCATGAATACAAAAACAACCTATTTATCACGTAAGATCCTCTGTGCCTATTTCATTTATGTAATAGGCTAGGACCATAAGTGATATATTTTATTTTAGCTTTTTTTAAAATAAAATGATTTCTGAAAGTGTGTTTTTTTTTAACTAGTGTTACTGGGCATTCCCCCATCTCATAGATCTCATAGAGATGAACAGGTAAAGAAGGTTATTTATTTATTAGCTTTTGATAAGCAGGTAAGTTTTCGGACATGACCCAGGGCAGTACGAAGTGACAATACAGTAATAGCAAACAGTAAGGTACAGCAATTACAACGAATTAGGCATGTAGGGACATACCTGTCAGGACAACAATATCACAGTAATTAAATATGCTAAAAAAGGAAAAAGTAAGGAATAATCATAAGATTAGGGTAGGATACAATATTGGCAAATGCACTGGAACGGTCAAGATAGTCTAGCTGGAGAGAAAAAAGATAAAGAAAACCCACAAATAGACAAAATACATACTTTAGGACATTATCCAGAAATAGCACAAACACAACTGAGGACTATACATTGAACACAAGCAGTCACAGGTACCAAGAGAATAGAGGTGAGAAAACAGGGATCGCATAAAAGAGAGATGAGATGAGTTATTCTTAATATGATGGGGGAGTGAGTTCCAAAACCTAGGAGCAAAATAGGCAAACGCTAGCTCACCCATTTTAGAAGAGCAGTGCTGAACAGCAAGTATTGGGAAAGTGGAAGATCTAAGGGTTCGGGAGTGAGAGACCGGAGTAAGCATGCCACCCAATGTGGCCAGACGAGGGGTTCTGGTAAGGGAGTCAATAAAACACCCTGGAGCATATGAACGGAGGGCATCAGGAGATAGCCAGTGTAAGGCAGCATAGAGGAGGCAGTGATGTGTTGTGAGAGGAGCCGATAAAGTGAATCTACGGATATTGCTATAGGAGGTGTCCCACTTGTGAAGAGCTCCTGCATTGGCATACGAAAATACAGGGAGGGCACATAGGAGTTGAGGGAGTAATACACCATGAGCTACAGAGATCCTAGCAGTCGGGGCGAGTGAGTGGTGCACTCTGTAGGCCGCACCAATTTTAGCATTAACAGAGTGGCATACTTCATTGATATGTGCATCAAAATCAAGTACCGGGTCAAGCATAACCCCGAGGTATTTGAAGGTTAAGGAGTTAGAAACACCAGAACCAATACAGCAGTAGACCAGAAGCTTAGGGAACTTTTTGGACACTTTTTTAGTGGATCTGAAAAGCAAGGCCTGGGTCTTAGCTATGTTTAGAATTTGGTGGTTAGAAGAAAACCAGGATAGAAGGGCCTGAATCAAATCACATCAAATCATCTTTATTTTTTATAGTGCCTTTCAAAACCAAGGCGCTATACATAAAAACCATATACATAAAGACAATTTTTTTAAAAACAGACATTAAAACAAATCATCCATAGCTAGGAAAAGCTAAACTAAATAAATATGTTTTTAACTCTATTTTAAATCTATCGACAGTCGGGCATTCTCTCAACCAATGAGGTAGAGAATTCCACAGGGTAGGCACTGAAAAAACAAAGGCATGAGACACTGATGTCTTCAATTGTACCCTAGGAATCTCCAGCAATCCCTCGTTGGCAGAACGGAGAGGACAGGGGGGGCAGTAGGATACAAGGAAATCTTTCAGGTAACTGGGTGCCTGATCATTTAAGGCTTTAAAGGTTAGCAAGCCAACCTTAAAGGTGATCCATCACCAAACAGGCAGCCAGTGCAGTTCGCGGAGCACAGGCATAATGTGACTGGTTCTAGAAGTCCCAGTCAAAAGCCTGGCTGCCGCATTCTGCACCAGCTGCAGGAGGTGGATATCAACCCCTGGTAGCCCTAGGTAAAGAGAATTGCAGTAATCAGGATGGGTAGTAACAAAGGCATGGACCAATGTTGGAAGATCACCCGGAGGAACCAGGTGTTTCACCCGGGTGATATTCCTCAGATGGTAGAAAGAGGATTTGATGACAGCTGACACCTGTGATTTTAGGGTCAAACCATCATTAAAAATAACACCCAGGTTGCGCACCTGATCGGAGGTAGGGAGCGACATACCACTAAGTAATATGTCTGATGGCTGTCCAGCCCCCAAACCCACCCCCGGACAACCTGGGTCCACTACCAGCACCTCAGTCTTATCCAGATTCAGTCTCAGCCAGCTAGAACTCATCCGAAGTCTGATCTCAGTGAGTCAGTTATTTAGCATGGAGAGTGCATCATCTTGTCTGGGCAGAAAGGACAAATACAGCTGAGTATCATCTGCATAGCAGTGAAAACCCAGACTGTATCACCTGATGATATCTCCCAATGGCAGCATATACACTGCAAACAACATGGGGGCTAGAATGGAACCCTGCGGTACCCCACAGGGCAGGGAATGAGCACCAGAGGAATAAATTCCAGTGGCAACTCTCTAAGACCTGTCCGTGAGGTAAGAATGGAACCATTTGAGGACTGTACCAGACAGCCCACAAAAGAACCGCAGGTGCTCCAACAGCACACTATGGTCTACTGTGTCAAATGCAGCAGAGAGATTGAGAAGGACCAGAATGGTACATGCCTTTCGATCTTTGGCCATTAGGAGGTCATTCAATACCCAGACAAGAGCAGTCTCCATGTTATGCTTCTTCCTAAAACCAGACTGGAGAGTATCATAGACATTGTGAGCTGTAAGATGATCATCAATTGCAACGCAACCGCCTTTTCAATAACCTTACCAACAAATGGCAGGTTAGAGATAGGCCAGTAGTAAGCTAGACAATCTGGATCCAAAGAGGGTTTTTTTAAGGAGTGGTCGAATGACCGCCTCCTTGAGAGGGTTAGGAAAGACCCCCCCCTCTCCAAAGACTTCCAGACAATGTCAGAAAGGATTAGTCAGGTAACTTATACACATCCACTAGAAGGGGTTTAGGACCCGGATCCAAACTACAACTGGTTGGTTGCAATGTTTGGATGATCTTCATAATGTTAATGAACTCCAGCCGGTGAAAATCTGACCAGACAGGCCAGGTGCATGCCACTTCCTGTTGACCACTGCAATCCCTCATAGGGGAGGTCGGACCGATGCCAGACATAATGCTGGCAACCTTATGTACAAAAAACTGAGTGAACTCCTCGCATCTCAGCTGAGTAAAAGCTTCTCTGGGCTGAAGACAGATTGGATTGCACAATCTGTCAACAGTCCAGAAAAGCTGAGCCCGTCGATTCTGTGCAGCAGAAATCTCCCTGGGCAGGAATTCTGCCTTCTTACGGGTGATTTCTGATTGATAGCCATCATAATGTGCCATCAACCTAAGCCTGTCAGCATCATGGCTGGACTTCCGCCAGGCTCTCTCCAACCTTCATCCAACTTGACTTAACTCCTTCAAGGAGCCATCAAACCAAGGGCTCCTTGAACGAAGGGTGAGAGGCCAAACATGAACAGGAGCAATCTTGTCCAGAGCATCTTCCACAGCCTCATTATAGGCTAGTATGAGATCATCTGGACTCATGCATTCACCCGACAAGCCCGATAGATCCAGTACCACCGTTAGGTCACAGGGGTTAACACCCCTTAAAGGGCGGCATTGAATCATCTCCGTAGGGGCAGCCCTATTAGGGGGAGCCCTGAAAGTGAACCTTATGGTGTGACGGTCAGACCAGCTGACTGGTTCCACCCCCAAATCAGCAATCTCCATACCTAAAAGAAAGATCAGGTCCAATGAATGACCCCCTACATGAGTCGAGGAGGTAACCACCTGTGTTAGGCCCAGCATCATCATATGCTGGAGGAGATTTTGACCAAAATGTGAGAGTTCATCATCGACCCAGGCATTGAAGTCCCCCAGAACTATCAATCTGGTGGACCTCAATACCACGTCGTCGATGAAGGCTGCTATCTCCTGCAGGAATTCTTTACCATCTCCTGGTGGATGGTAGATGAGGAGAATCCCGCAACCTACACCCTCTTCCAGGAAAGTCCATGGAAAAATTATGATTTATATCCACCATAGACTTGGAGGCATAGTAAAGCACAAGGTCATCTGCATACAGGAGTATACTGCTGTGAGGTGAAGAAACAGGGATGACATTAAGGAAAAAAGAAAAGAGTAGGGGACCAAGGATAGATCCCTGTGGGACCCCACAGATGATAGGGGCAGAGGAGGAGACAACCTTATGGAATGAGACAGCCTGGAAGCAATTATCAAGGTAGCTAGCAATCCAGGACAAGGCAGAGTTTGAGGCACCAAGAGCTTGTAGCTTAGCCAGTAATAGTGGGTGATGTACCATATCAAATGCTTTGGAGGAGTCTATAAACACAGATCTAGTGAGTAGGCCATTGTCCATATTACATTTGACATCACTTGTAAACTGGGTCAGGGCAGTCATGCTGTGCTCTGCCCTAAAACCATATTGAACAGGGCATTGAAGATTGAATTTGAGAAAGTAATCAGAGACCTGACGATGGACTAGTTTCTCAAGCAGCTTGCTGAGAGTAGGGAGGAGTGATATGGGGCAATAGTTAGACAGGATCTTGGTATCACTTTTCTTAAACACAGGTATAATTTTGGCTGTTTTCCAGGCCAAGGAGACAGAGGCAGAACAGATAGAGAGGTTAAGGAGCCTAGTTACTGGTGCCGCAAACCAAGCAGCAAACTGTTTAAGAATCCCTGGATGGATGCTGTCTGGTCCAGCAGTACCACAGACAGGGATAGAGCTTAGTAATTTAAGGACATCATGACACGTGAGCAGAGACCACTCCAGGGGAAGGGGAGCAGTGGTCAGCGGGAAAAAGGTAGTCCGATCAGAGTGGAACATGGTAGGTGTGAGGGTGGCAAGAGTGGAAAAGAGGGTGTTGAAGGCATTAGCAATGGTGAGGGGGTGACTGCAATGGGTATTATTGATATACATATCATTAGGGGTCAGGGGCTGATTGTTCCCCAGAATTTCCTTAATTAGAGACCAGTATCGTTTAGGGTTGAAGGAGGAAGAACTGAGGAGGTTCCTGTAGTATGCACTCTTGCTGAGATGAATCTTCTTTTTACAAGTATTCCGTAACGCCCTATAGGCATCAAAGTCACATAACCAAGAGGATGATTTCAACATTGACCAAAGTTTATCCCTTTGCTTCAGGAGCTGGAGCAGGGGACGTTTGAGCCATTTGGTGACTTTCCCCTTTAACCTATGCATGGTGACCGGGATGTGCCCATTCTGTA
This sequence comes from Neoceratodus forsteri, assembly GCA_016271365.2. Lineage (NCBI taxonomy): Eukaryota > Metazoa > Chordata > Ceratodontiformes > Ceratodontidae > Neoceratodus > Neoceratodus forsteri. Next base: position 20,117,478 of record JADMNL010000035.1, on the reverse strand, counting down.
GAGAGAGTAGGGTAGCATTGAAATAGTAGCAACATTAATATCACAGGTATTGTAAATGGGAGACCAGTCAACCAGATTTATATCATGAAGGAATGTACCCACATTTAGATTAGAGAAGTTGGAAAAAGTTAGGACTTTTGAAGGGAAGGGGGAAGGGAGGTGTCCCAAACACAGTAGATTTGACAATGGTCACTTATGGCATCAGGTAGCACATTGGCAGTGGGGAAGAACTTCTTATTTGTAAGGATCCAGTCTAAGAGAGTGTTGCAGGCATCCTAGTCTAGTTACTGGCACTGCAAACCAAGCAGCAAACTGTTTAAGAATCCTCGTGGGGTCCTGAATAAGCTGAGTGAGCTTGGCCTTGCTAGTCAGGGAGGATAGAGGGGAAGAGCTAGGCCCAGCCCAGTCCAGATTAAAATCACCCAGGTAGATTATGTCATTTTTCCCTGGTCGCGGACAGCACATATTCTATAAATTCTTCCAGACCTTGTCTGGAGTTTCTGGGAGGTATATAAATGCAAAAAATAAGATGTTTCTTAATGATCCCCAGCAGCAACAGGGAGTGAAGGACCTCACAGTTAGAAAGATAGGGAACCTGCATAAAAAAAACATTCAGATGAGCCTTGTAGTAAAGAGCCAAGCCCCCGCCTCTTTTGGTATAGGCACAATCCATCCAAAGCAAATTACAGCCCTGTAGTGAACACTGGGAGTCCACAATGGAAGGTTTCAGCCAGGTTTCAGACAAGGCAAGTATATCTGGGTTATGTGCACACACCCATGACACAAGTTCCGGGTGGTTAGCCATCAGGCTCCTAATATTAAGGCGCACAAAGGTGAGCCCCAAAGAATGAGACAAGCAGTTCACAGGGTGAGACTGGGTGGGATTAGAAACAATAGCAGGACTAGGATTTGCCTCTGTATCCTCAGCAAGGGTGAGGGTTAGGGAGATAATCCAAGTAGAGGCAATAGCATAAGCCAAGGAGGCACCCCCTATTAAGACAGAAAACTTTCATAGGATATATCTAGTTAGTAGTACAAGCTGCTTGTTATACAGCCCAGGTAGAGGTAGAGCATTAGGGGAGGAGTCAGACAGTAGGTTCAAGAAGTAGAACTTGTCCAGTGAGTACACTTTCAGGAAGTACAAGGAATCACAGAAGAAGCAGGACAGAGAACTGTATCAGTTAAAGCAAAAGGAAGCTGGGAAGGCAGTCAGAACAGCAAAGGCCCAAACTGAGGAAAAGATAGCCAACTCAGTTAAGAAGGGGGATAAAACCTTTTATAGGTACATCAGGGAGCGAAGGAAGACCAAGGGAGGGATAGTGAGGCTTAATGGGGGTGGGCAGAGGGTGACTGTGAAAAGGCAGAGATACTAAACAAATATTTTGCTCCGTATTTACAAAGGAAGGGGGTGGTACCTAAAACAAACAGTAGAAACACTCTGGATACAGAAGTTGATACCAGCCCATTTACAGAAGAAAGGGTTCTGAAAGAACTCTTAAAACTGAAGGTGGACAAAGCAATGGGGCCTGATGGGATTCATCCCAGAATTTAAAAGAACTAAGGGTGGAATTAGTGACACCACTGACTACCCTGTTTAACAAATCATGGGAGGATGGGTGGTACCGAGGACTGGAGGAGGGCAGATGTGATTCCCTTCACAAAGTGGGAGCAAGGCAGAACAGGAAACTACAGACCTGTTAGTTTAACCTCAGTGGTAGGGAAAATGATGGAATCACTTCTGAAGGAAAGAATTGTCGAGTATCTAGAGGCCAGAGGGGCACAGGACCCAAGGCAGCATGGATTCACAGCAGGAAGGTCGTGCCAGACAAATCTGATAGATTTCTTTGACTGGGTGACCAAAGTAGTAGATCAGGGAGGGGCTGTGGACATGGCCTACCTAGACTTTAGCAAGGCATTTGACACAGTCCCACACAAAAGATTAATATACAAGTTAGCTAGCCTGGGAGTGGGTCCCAAGATGACAGCCTGGGTAAAAAATTGGCTGGAGAATAGGACACAGAGAATAATAGTAAATGGAGTCCACTCTGAAGAAAGGGGGTTACTGGTGCAGGGTACCACAGGGTTCAGTATTAGGACGGGTCCTTCAATGTCTTTATAAGCGACATTGCAGAGGACTGGAAGAAAAGTATGTCTCTTTGCAGGTGACACAAAGATCTGCAACAGAGTTGATGCATAAGGTGGGGTGGAAAGGATAAAAGGGACTTGCAAGGTTAGAGGAATGGTCAAATGTATGGCAGCTTAGATTCAATGCTAAGAAGTGCAAGTAATGTACCTGGGAAACAAAAACCCAGGGAAAGAGTACACAATGGGGTGAGATAACAACAACAAAAATGGAAAGGGACCTGGGGTAGTCATATCAGATGATCTAAAGGTGGGCAAGCAATGTGAGAGGCAGCAAGGAGGGCTGGGGGATACTGGGATGCATAGGAGAGGCATCACCAGTAGAAAACAGGAAGTTTATCCCTCTGTACAGACAGCTAGTCAGACCCCATCTGGAGTACTCTGTGCAGTTCTGGAGACCCAGTCTTCCAAAGACATAGACAGGATGGAAGCTGTCAGAGGAGGCAACTAAAATGGTGCAGGGTCTGCACCGGAAGACATATGAAGAGAGACTTAAGGAGCTTAATATGTATAGCCTCGAGGAAAGGAGGGAGAGAGGGGACATGATAGAAACTTTCAAGTAATTCAAGGGAATCAACAAAGTCCAAGAGGGCAGCATCTTTCAAAAAAAGAGGTGTGCAAGAACAAGGGGGCACAATTTGAAGATAAAGGGGGTAGTTTAAGGAAGTATTTTTTCACAGAGAGGGTTGTGGATGCATGGAACGGCCTTCCGGAGGAGGTCGTGGAGTCAAAAACAGTGGTGGAATTCAAGCATGCATGGGACAGTCATTAGGCAATTCTAGGGGGTTGGGGTAGGAAGAAGTAGGTTGCTGGTTAACTAGGATCTGCAGCTTATCCAGTAGGCAGGGAAATGGGCAGACTGGGTGGGCCAAGCGGTCCTTATCTGCTGTCAAATTCTATGTTTCTATGTTTCTATGTTACACACCCCTGGACTTGGGAGGCACAGCAGGACCGGTAAATACTGATAGAAGAAACAACATGCAAGCTAAAGGCAGAAGGTTGAGAGATGCCCTAATATCCATGATGAGGTAGCAGAGACAGTTGCCTATGTGAGGTGAGGAAGGGACACAAGGAAGAGAGGATTAAGGGGAAAAAGAAGCAAAAGAAAATATCACAGATAAGCCCTATGGGGGGGAGAGAGAGAGAGCGAGAGGAATAAAGGACAACCAAGGAAGGGGCTGGAGTAGAACAGCGAAACAGTCTAGGGAGGTCAAATCATGGAAAGTCATGTGTGCAAATGCCAGGAGCCTTAGCAACAAGATGGAAGATCTGGAGGCTGTCATGGTGCAGTCAGACCTGGACATTGTGGCCATCACTGAAACCTGGTGTAATGATAACACGACTGGGAGTTGGCCATACCTGGCTACAACATATTCAGAAGAGACAGAGCAGGCATGAAGGGAGGAGGGTGGCACTGTATGTGAAAAATGACATAAGGGCCACAGCGATCCAGGAGGAACAAAATGGGGGAGAGATACTGTGGGTTAAGCTGGAAAGGAAAATGGGCCAGCCATCCGCACAGGTGTGGTCTATAGACCACCAGCCCAGGAGGAAGAAATAGATAGGAGCTGATGCTAGCCATCCAGAGGATGGCAGACAAGAAGTGAGGTAGTACTGGTTGGAGACTTCAATATTCCAGACGTGGACTGGAGCATCCCAGCAGCAGCAACAACTAGAGCAGATTTATCCTGGACTCCTTCAGGGTGCCTTCCTCAAGCAACTGGTCATGGAACCAACTCGGCAGAAGGCAATACTGGACCTTGTGCTCACAAACAGGGACAGTGTGATGGGGTAAGAGTGGGGAGCACCAGGGAACAGTGACCACCAGTCACTGTGGTTTGAAATCACAGAAAGAGCAGAACCAAACCACACAAAACACGTATCCTGGATTTTAGGGGGCAAACTTTGGGAAAATGGGAGATACTTGAAAGAGGCATTAAGGGAATGGGGCAGGAATCAGGTTGAGGAACAGTGGGAAGTATTTAAAATGGGGATTACAAGAGCAACAGAATTATGTATTAAGCAGTTAGCAAGAGGAAGAGGAGACCATTATGGTTTTCCAAAGAGGTAGCAAAGAAAGTGAAAGCCAAAAGATTGCATTCAGGCAATACAAAAAGGCACAGGCAGAGGGATAGGGAGAAGTACCAGGAGAAGCAAAGGGAGGCAGGGAGGTCAGTAAGGAAGCCAAAGCTCAGACAGAAGAACACATTGCAAAATCAGTGGGTGGGGGACAAACCTTTACAGGTACATAAGTGAAAAAGAAAGGCAAAGGGAGGGATAGTGAGACTGAAGGGGAGGATGGGGGCTGTGTGGAGGATGACAACAGTAAAGCTGACATGTTGAACAGGTATTTCTGCTCAGTCTTTACTAAGGAAGAGGAGGGTAATGGGTCTGAATGGAGTACAAGGGGTGAGAATGGTGCAGAAATGGACACAAGTCCCTTCACGAGAAGAAGGGTCCTGAAGGAACTGGAAGTAATGAGTTGATAAAGCAATGGGGCCAGATGATTGCACCCAGGGTCCTTAAGAACTAAGAGGTGGTGGCTGAACCTCTTGCTATCCTGTTTAGCCGATCACTAGAAACAGGGAGGTACCCAAAGACTGGAGGATAGCAGATGTAGTCCCTCATACAAAAGTGGGAACAAAGAGGCGGGAACTACAGACCAGTCAGCCTCACCTGAGTGGGGAAGATCATGGAAGCACTACTGAAGGAGAGATTGGTGGAACATCTGGTTGTCAATGGACTACAGGACCCAAGGCAGCAGGTTTCACAGGGAAGGTCATGTCAGACCAACCTCATTGAATTTTTGACTGGGTGACTAGGGAGGTGGATCAGGGGAGGGCAGTGGACATGGCCTATCTGGACTTCAGCAAGGCCTTTGACACTGTGCCACACAGAAGACTATTGCACAAACTGGGGAATATGGGTGTGGGCAAGACAGTAGTGCGGTGGGTAGGTAACTGGCTGGGCAGCAGGACACAGACTGTGGTGGTAAATGGCTGTCACTCCACAGAGGGAAGAGTGACCAGTGGGGTACCACAGGGATCAGTGCTGGGACCGGTACTATTCAATATCTTCATCAGTGACATTGCGCAGGACCTAGAAGGCAGAATTTCACTGCTCGCTGATGACACAAAGCTCTGTAACAGAGTAGACACACCAGAGGGTGTAGACAGAATGAGAAGGGACCTGCAGAAACTTGAAGAATGGTCAGGGGTTTGGCAGTTGAAATTCAATGCAAGGAAGTGCAAGATAATGCATATGGGGCACAAAAACCCTGGCACAATATATCAGTTGGGGATTGAGGATATAGCATGCACCAAGCAGGAAAGGGATCTTGGAGTTATCATCTCTGATGACCTCAAGGCAGGAAACAGTGTGACAAGGCAGCAGGTAAAGCAAATAGGGATGCTGGGATGCATAGGCGGGGCATCACCAGCAGGAAAAGGAGGTCATAATTCCACTATACAAGACACTAGTGAGGCCGCACCTGGAGTACACTGTGCAGTTCTGGAGACCTTACCACGAAGGACATAGACAGGGTAGAGAAGTTTCGAGGAGGGCAACAAGATGGTGCATGGATTGCATCACAAGTCCTATGAAGACAGGTTGAAGGCACTGAACATGTACTCCCTGGAGGAGGAGGAGAGAGGGATATGATAGAGACATACAAGTATCTTACAGGGAGGAACAGGGTGCAGGAATGCACTATTTTAAGCGAAAAGATGTTCCAGGACTAGAGGGCATGGGATGAAGTTGGAGGAGAGGACGATTCAGAGGAAACATGAGGAAGAATTTCTTCACAGAACGGGTGGTGGACAAGTGGAACACCCTGCCAGAGGAAGTGGTGGGGGCTGAAACAATCACGGGTTTTAAGAATGCATGGGATAGACATAAAGGAATTCTGGAGGTCAGGGGTAAGGGGCAACAGACTTCATGGAAAACATAAACTGAACTTACAAACTTAAATGGGCAGACTGGGTGGGCCATAGGCCCTTATCTGCCGACACTGTCTATGTATCTATGTATCTATGTAATAGGAATTGTAGAAGCTAATAAACAACCCCTAGTGGCTGCCTAGTATAACATGCAGATGGCAAACAAGGGAGATAGAAATAAAACCACTGTTCACGCTGTATGCTCACATGAGACCAGAGGCTATAAAACTAAAGCCAGCTAAGGGTGGGATGGTATTGGGGGGGCTGGCGGGGAGCAGTTGCGAAGCGACTGTGGGTTGGCAGCTAGTGCACAGGACAAAGCAATCTTCCCACCTGCTGCGCACAAAGGATTAACTGGAAGCCGGTCTCAAGGTACAAGTTCACTGTACCTGCAGTTGTTTCGGGGAGATGATTCGTGGGGTGGGGGAGGGCAGCACCAACTTGGCCTTCAACACCCTGTGAAGACAAAAAGAGGAGGTATGGAATTTATATGCAAGCCCCTTCAGAATTAACATGCGAGGATTCAGGTAACAGCTAAGCACAGAGTCAGGCTCCACTTAGGAAATGGACAGTAAAGTCATTAGCTAAGCACTTAGTTAATTTGCTGAATTTAGTTCAAACTGCAGGTACTGAGCCAGTAGAGATGGTGATCTAAGTTTAGGCTTAGGGAACAGACTTGCTGAATGTAGTAAACTGCTGATACAGTATAAATACAAGCTTAGGGAGCAGATTTACTGAGCGGCTACTGCAAACTGGAGGTACTGATACCATTTTAAATACAGGCTTAGGGAACAGTCAGCTTAGGCACTGAGTTACAATTACTGCCAGCTGCTAAATCAATGTAACAGCATTTCTGACGCAGTGCAAGAGACTAGTAACAGAAACAATTGCAGTCTTTCTTAAGGCAACAGGAGGAAAGTGCAGGAAACTATATTAAAGTAAAAAAAAATAGACTTGAGTCAGAACCTATCTCCACTGTTGCAGCAGCCTAAAAAGGCCGAGCTCAATTCAGATTTAAATTTAAAAAGGCACCAAATGAACTAGTGCAGAGGACAAAGCAACCGTCCCGGCTGCTGAGCACAAAGGAGTAACTGGAAGCTGCTGTCAAGGTACTAGTTCACCGTACCTGCAGTTGTTTCAGGGAGATGATTTGGAGGGTGGGGGAGGGCAGCACCAACTTGGCCCTCATGACCCTGCAGTTCTTTTGGGGAAATGATTCGGTGGGGTGGGAGATAGAAGCACCAACTCGGCCCTCATGACCCTGCAATTGTTTTGGGGAGATGATTCAGGGAGTGGAGGAGGGCAGCACCAACTCAGCCCTCATGACCCTGCAGATGTTCTGGGAGATGATTCGGGGTGGGGAAGGGCAGCACCAACTCGGCCCTCATGACCCTGCAGTTGTTTCGGGGAGATGATTCGGTGGGGGGGGATGGCAGCACCAACTCGGCCCTCATGACCCTGCAGTTGTTTTGGGGAGATGATTCAGGGAGTGGGGGAGGGCAGCACCAACTCAGCCTTCATGGCTCATACCCTTTGGATTGACACCAGTTTTCTAGCCACGTGTTCAGAAGAACTGCTTTAAGCAGAGGTTATTTGCAATTAATGCTGCCACTGTGGTTGCTAGCATTTTACAAACTTTCTGCTTTTAGGTGTACCACTATTCTGAAAATAATCCTGTTCCAGCTCTATCACAGTTGTCAAAACTTTGGCTCAGTAGTACAGCAGAACTATGAGCTATCCTAATATCAGACTGCCAGATACAGCAAATATCAGATACACTGAACTGGCATTCTAGCATGCTCTTTGCAAGCAACATTAGATAAGCAACATTAGCCCCTTTACACAAGGGAGGCTCTAGTAGAGTCCCTTTCATAAAACATGTCTAGTTTATCCTTAAAGGTCCCCATGTTCTTACTACCTGCCACTTCATGGGGTAAGCTATTGCAGATTGTTACCACCCTCTGGTTACTTTAGCTGTAAACTCTGAGCTCTTGTGTTGTAATTGTGTTCCTTTATTTCCAGGCCCAAGCAATCCTAGAGGTCATTGTCATCCTGACTGCCAAAGCCATTGCCATGGATGTGAAATCAGGATGAAGTCAGGATGACATGCTGATGCTGTGATGTAGCAGTTCATTGGTGCCACAAAACTTCTGCAGAAATTACAAACCACTGCCACAGATTTTCTGGGGAAAATGGTAATCCTACTGTATAATTTGGTCCTTAAGTGCTGCAGAAAAGTAGGGGCCGTGCTGTATGACTCTGTTTCACAACAGTGCTTTAAAACTTTGTTTCCCTTGCATGATGTTACAGTTGGGGGTTGCAGCACTGAGAAAAAAGGGGTGTGTTATGCAAACGAAGCAGAGCAAAGAAATAAAAGCATTTTTGTCATGGAAAACAGCACTTTTTGGCAGTTTCACTCATAGGATATTAAATCACAACTCCTACAGGTTACTAATCCCATTTGCTATGGCAAACCCCAGAAAATCACTAAGATTTTAGCAAATGTTTTGGGCCATAGGTTAAGTAAACTAGCAAGCAAAGTAACAGCTCACAATCAGACATATGCCATAGCATGGAGATCCAGGAAGGAAAGTTTAATGCAAGATAGAGAAGTCTTTTTTTTTACCAGGAAAGACACACTAAGCTGAAAACTTGTTTACGGGTGCGACCTGGGAGCACAAGGAAGTTAATTGACTTGCTCAAAGTCACACAGTATGCAAGTGAGGGCTGTCAGATTCAAACCCAGGTTTCCAGGTTTGCGGACCAGAGCCTTAAACCACTGAACTATACTGCCTCCTTGCTAGTCTTTGCTAGAAGTACTTTACAGAAGTGACATGGGTTTATTGCATCATCAGACAAAGAGAAGGCCTCGACCATGTCTCACATGAGTATTTATTTCGGACATTGGCTGTTCATGGAATATCAGAAACATTCATAAATTGGATAAGATTAATTTATAAGAATTCTCATTTCCACCCCTTGATTAATGGCATAGTAGACACAAAACGTACCATAGCTAGGAGAAACAGACAAGGATGTACACTTAGTCCTGTACTATTTATATTCTGTATCAATATTTTAATAAAAAATAAGCCAGACAACAATGATTTAAGGCATTTGGCTCAGTCCAACTACACAAAAACTTAAAATAACAGCTTATGTGGAAGCTGTTTGTATGTAGACAGTGAAGAATCATGCAAGGCAGTTTTGTTATTGGTGCAGCTATATCCCAAATGATCTGAAGCTAGAATAAACACTGGAAAATGTAAAGCTTTTTGCTTAGGACAATTCAAGGATCTTGGACCCCGATTTTTACATAATATACGGTACCTGTAGAATCAGAGGTGTCAATTGTGGGCATAAGGTTTGGGGACTTTGACATGGATGTAGTAAATTGGGAGGCAAAACTTAGGGAGAGTGAAAGGAAAGTAACATTATGGAACTCTATGCAGATTTCCAAACAAAAGAGAGTATGTTTAATTAAGATCCTGATTTTACCAATTTTAAACCTTTGTTATGCATTCCGCCATTAGAATTAGAAACAAAAATAAATAGTATATTTTTTCAAGATTTATGGGGGAGTAGGCTCACTCTTATTCACAGACAATTTGAATATTTCCCAGTAAATAAAGGCTGCTTAACTATGACAAACCCAGTAGTTTTCTTTTATTCACTATTTTTTGGCTGTCTTTCCATCCTTATTTTCATGTAATGCTGTAAACTGGAAGGATGGGTAAGAGAATGGTTAATCTCAATCCTGCCACTTTGGGAGAGTAACAAATGGGCTTTCTATGCCAGACTAAAAAGAGACCAACTACCTACATATATGAATTTGGCATTACAGAAAGTTAGGTTATGGACATTAATACTAGAACATTTATTTATTGAATTTTGTTGACTGGGTAAGCCCACTGAGCCCCTAAGGTCCCTTTTTCAGGGGCGACCCGGGAATAAACATTAAGAGGACATACATTAGAAAAACATGTGAGAGTACAGAAAACGCAGAATACAGTATTCAGCTGTTTGCGCAATGCAGACATGACATTGGTTAGTTGTTGTACATTACATTATTCATTGGCTAAAACCTTATGAAGACAATCCATTAGTTATCCTTGGTACCCAAGTACAGGATCATTAACAGGGAAGGAGAGCGAAGTGCATATCTTGCTAGGGGCTAACTTATAATTAGATGAAAAGTCTACAGTGTTATCTGCAGTAGTGACCGAAGTGGAGGAAGTACACCCCTTCCTTTAATGGGTGGCTAGGTCCTGTGGCAAACTCAGGTGCTCCTGCCAAGCAGGTGAGCCTTGAGCTTGGTCTGGAAGCAGGTGATGGACTCTGCCTCCCGTACCTCCAGGGGGAGGTTGTTCCAGATGGAAGGAGCAGTGTACGCGAAGGACCTGGAACCTGCTTTAGTCCTGGTTTTGAGAACCACGAGGAGAGTTTGGCCGGAAGTTCTTAGGCTCCGCGGGTTGGTCTTAACCCTAACGAGACCTTGGAGGCTGGGGGGAGGTGTGGGACCCAGTAACTTAAATGTAAGGCAGAGGGTTGGGTAGATGAGCCGAGCTTCCAGAGACGGCCAGCTGAGCCGAGCTTGAGGTACGCAATGGTGAATCCTCGGGTGTGAAAGGGTGGCAAAGTGGACTATCTTGTTGTAAATAGCCTGCAGCCTACCAAGCTCCATCGTGGCCATTCCCTGGAGGACTGGGGCTATGTAGGTAAGCTTAGGGAGAAGTACGCTAGTGGCAATGGCTATCCTAGCTTCAGGGATAATCTGGTCCTTTATTCTATAAAGGATACCAAGTTTCCCATGGATGGCCTTGGTGATTAGGTCAACGTGATTTTTTTAGTGTGAGGCCTTGGTCCAGGGTAAGACCAAGGTATTTCGTGGAGGTGACCACCTCGAGTTTCTCACCCCCCCCGGTTTGAAGCTGGAGGAGTTTTGCCCTCTCGGGTCCCAGTGATCTTGGCTCAAACAGCATCACCTTTGTCTTTTTGGTGTTTAGTACCATACTGTTCAGAGTTAGCCAGTCCTCCATCTGAAGGATGTCCTCTTGGAGGGCTGACTCCAGTTCACTTAGGTTCTGGGAGGCTCTGTAGATGACAGCATCGTCAGCATACTGGATAACGCTGCTGCTCCCACAGTGTAAATGTAGGTAATTTATGAATAAAGTGAAGAGAAGTGGGCCAAGTATTGACCCTTGTGGTACGCCTTCTTTGAGTGTTGATAGGTTGGAGACATTGTCGTTCTACTTGACCCTCTGGGTGCGTCCCGTGAGGTAACTCGAGCCACCCCAGAGCGTGGGTGTCCAGGCCGAGTAGACGCATATTTTGTATAAGGAGGTGGTGGTTAACCAAGTCGAACACTTTTGAGAGGTCAATGAAGACCGCTCCTGTACTGGTCCCCGAGTCATTGCTGCTCAGGACTTCAGTCGAGAACTTGGTTAGCGCAGTGTCTGTCCCGTGCTTGGTTCGGAAGCCATGCTGAGACGGAGAGATTACCTGGTGTATTTCCAGGTATTCTCGGAGTTGTATAAACAAGCTTCTCCTGAACTTTAGCAACAGCACACAGCAGGGAGATAGGCCTGTAGTTCCAATTGGCTCTGTGGACCCCCCTTGTATAGGGATCACTAGGGCCTGCTTCCAAGGCTCAGGTACCGATCCCTCAGTAATGGACCAGTTTATCAGCCAGGTTAAGGGCTTCACTAATGCTGGGGCATCGTCCTTGAGGATTCTAGTCTGGATCCCGTCAGGGCCCCCAGATCCTGTCGAGCGCAGGGATTTAAGGATGCTCAAAATTTCCTTTGTCCTAACCAGCCTCAAGTGGAACAAAGGGCGATCAAGGTCTGGGGACTGATGTGCATTATGCTCGCTCCTGTTGTCAGTGGGTTCCGCCTTGAACACATCAAGGTTTGTGAAGTAACTGTTGAGGTCCTCTGCTATTAGAGGTCCCTCGTCAATTACTTGCCCATTGGCCATGATTGGGCCGGGCGTGGTTTTCTGTTTATTTCCTTTGAGGAGTTCATTAATGTAAGACCAGAAGAACCTCGGGTTCCCAAGATTAGTTTTTTGGAGGTTGGTGATATATTCTTTTTTGGCTTTCCTTATGGCCGTTTTGCATTGATTTCTAAGGGCCCTGTAGCTGGATAAGTCCGCAGGTAGCATTGTGTTCCTGAACTTTTTCCAGGCTTTGTCCCGGGTGGACATCAGGGCTTTTAGTGGGGGCAGGATCCACCTATAGCAGTTTCCCTTTACTCTGTGAGTTTTCATTGGAGCTAAGAGGTCAGTGGTTCTGGTGAGGGTTATATGAAAAAATTCAACGGCCTCCTCCAGGTTAGGTAGGTTTCTTATAGGGCTCCAGTCAATGCCATTTAAGAGCCCAATGAATTGGCCAGGGTGGAATTTGGAGTAGTCCCTGGTTGTGATCATTCTGGGCGGGACTTTTTTCGTGTTATTTTTCCAGATGGCAAAAATCGGCGAGTGGTCGCTCAAGGCATCAGCCAGGGTACCAGCCATTTTTACATTACTAGGGGTTGAAGTCAGGACCCAGTCAATGATGGAGCGCCACCCCGATTTATGGTTCATTCTGGTCGGTAGGTTGATGACTTGAGAAAGGTGGGAGTTCTGTAATAATCCATTGATGGCCGACTTGGCCTCAAGGGCCCAATTTAAGTTGAAATCGCCCAATAAGATAAGCTCGGATGCAGAGTCAACTGCAGGGTTCTTCAGGAGCATGTCCAGAGAGCCGAGAGCATTGGTAGGGGGGCTATATGTGCACCCTATTGTGAGGTGTTTAGTCCCTCCTAGTGTGAGTCGTAGGAAGATTGCTTCTATGTCCTGGGTCATGCCCCCGTGAGGCAGCCTAACAAGGGAGGACGTAATCATGTCCTTTACATATATGAGCACCCCGCCCCCTCATTTCGAGGGTCTGTCCTTTCTGTAGATGGCGTATCCTGAGGCGGCTACTTCGTGATCCTGGATGTGGGGTTTTAACCAGGTCTCTGAGACTGCTAATATGTCAGGCTTGTAGACCAAACAAACAAAGTAGTCCCACAGGTAATGGATGAATGTCCGTATTCAATATTCAATGTTGAATAGCTGCCTCTCCGATGTGTATATACTATTGTTGTTGTCTTCTCCCAAATTCAGGAAGACGAACTTGTGAGGGCGCTTTTATCACACACAAATCCACAGACAATCTTCTCTTTTTATTTCCAAACTTCTGTTTATTATTTTTAAAACGTGGCAATCCTCAACGTTTCACCAAGTATCTTGGCTTTATCAAGAGATGCCCTTATAAAAATACATAAATAAGCAAGTTTTAAAAAAGGACTGTCTGTATTATGACTTGTGTTTCTCAAGAATCTTTTTTGTAAATATATAACAATATATTTAATCATTTCCACTGATTCCACTTACTTCATTAGCTTTGTTAAGCCCTTCAATATTAATTATACCATTTGCATGAATTTCTGATCCTAAACAGAGGAAAGCCCAAATAAATTCTTATATCTTTATAATTCTTAAACTATTCATATAATCAAAACACCATCACCATATTAAATCCCAAATATTAATTCAAAAACACCCTTTATACATATCGTTCCACATAAATTCAGAGTTTGTACCTGTTCAATCTCAATCATTGTTTTAACCATAGGGTAAGTCCTTTTATACAATATCAGATGTTTGTGTCTTCATATTCCTTTTTTAACTACAAAACAAAGAGCAATGACAAACATTTCAGTCCCCTCATCTTTTGGTCTCTAATATACTTTCTCCTAAAACATATGTCTCATAAATGTTATATGTTTTTTATCTATCTTTTATGTTACTTTAATGGTTGTCCCAGCTCATTTATATCCATTTATATTGTAAAATATTATGACCCCCCCTATTTTTTATAACGATGTTCAAATGTAGTCATTCCACACTGCGTGAGTTTACTCTGCTTCTTATCAAAACCGAAGCATAAATTCCATCTATTCATCCTTTTTAATGCTTCACAATTGTATCTAATACTTCCTGTGCTTTCATTTTTTAAGCCCTCTAATCATGTTTCAGATCCTTCAGCCTATGTCATAGCGGCTACTTAAAATCACTCGTTCATTTTTTTCATTTTAAAAATTACACCTACACGAATCTCGTGCTATTATGCTTGTCTTATTGCCAAACCGTATATTTTGTCTTCTCCGTTCTTTATAGTGCCCTCATTCAGCACGCCACGATTCTTTTGAAAATTTTCAACCCCGCGACTTTTCATCATTTATATGCGCCTCTTAAGTGACGTCAGCTGTATCCCCTTTCAAGTGAAACCTCTCATCTCTTGCATTAACTCTTTCCTCCTCACGTCCCTCCGGTTAATTAAGTAAAAAATAAAACAATCAACTAACTGCGTTTCATGTTGCCTCCAGTTTTCATTTCTAAATTGATCCCCATAATATTTCCACTATAGTTTAAAATCTGCTCCTATCATTTTTACCTTTTTTTTTTTTTTTTTTTATGGTCTCATCACCACTGCTTCTAATCCTACCACTGAAAACGGAGGCGCAAAGACATTTGAATCGGAGACCGCCAGCCATGCTTGGACTTCATTGATCTTAGGTCTCAGGCTGCAAATATTCATGTGCACCAACCTCAGATCCTTTACTCCTTCCCATGCTTTATCTAAGGGGGAGGAAATTGATGCATTGGGCATCCCAGGGCCTGGGTTGGGTTGGATGTCCCCCGCCAATAGCAACAGGGCTGCTAGCATGCTCAAGAGAGTGAGGGAGGTAGGAGGTGGAGCCAGTTGGATTGGACAGGGGGTTTGGCTCCAAGTGAGGAGAAGGGATCGGTAGAGGATCCCTTTTCTTGTGAATTCATGCGCCACTAGGAGAAAAAGGTTGCACCTAGGAGATGGGTAGCTAAAGTGTCTGGCTGTGTGTGTTCCCGGCCCCCCATGGGTATGGGGGGGCCGTAGGCACTGCTGGCGAGCCAGTCTATCCCTAGTTGGGCCAGGGCGATGCCTTTGTTCCAGTTAACAGGGTGCATCTTGGAACTGTGATAGGCTCCTTACTTGGAGTTCAAATGCCAGCCAGTAGTCTAGGATCCTGGGACTCACCATGAGCAATTTAGAGCCCAGGGCTAGTTTCCGGTAGGTGATCTCTTCTCACAGCCTTTTAGAGCAAATTTTCCCTGATTGAGCTAGCATTAGGTAGCACCTACGTCTAGAGGGGAGGCTCTGCTCCATACCTGTTAGAGCAAATTTACCCTGATTAAGCTCAGATGGTAGCATCTTAGCCTAGAGTGGAGACAATTCGTACAGTCATCAGTAACAGTTGCACCCCACAGCGGCAAGTTATTATGCAAAGTTCCCAGTCTAACCCTGAACTCAAAATCCCCACAAGGGCAAGTACTACTGCATGATTCACTGACTAACTCTGGCTGAAGGCTAGAAGCACTGTGATTTAAAACTTGCACTTTAGAATTAGCAGGGAAATCCCTTTACCCAGGGATTTAGCTAGCAGCAGGAGTATATAAGTTTAAGGACAAAGCTTGCAGTTCCATCTATATTATGAATCAGCATTACTAGGGTTTTACTGCTCAACTAAGCCATCACAGATACATATTGATTATGCAGAAATTCGTATGGCTATCAGTGATTAGGTCGTAAGGCTATTTAGCCATAGGAGACAGAAATATAATGTGGTTAGCTAGGTAGTTGCAGCAGTTTAGAGTGGCAGTTAGATTAGTGACAGAGTATTACACAGAGTAAGTGAGCAGCTGCGCGGTTAGAGTGTCATCAGGCTTAAATGTTCTGCCCCATGAGAAGAAGGAGCCCATGTGAACTGTCCAGCAGCTGCAGAGAAAGAGAAAGGACATTCAACTCCAGCATTTCAAAACTTTAATTAGGAGACTATTATATAGCCATGTCCTGGAGTCCTATTTTTTAGAACTTTTAATTATATTTTATACCCTTTATAGTACTCCACAGTCAACACCAGTGGGGTATTCCTCATCCATCCTATAGGTTGATGCACGATCCAATCAAATCAAAGGTGGGTGAGGACATCCCTCTACCCTCATCAGTATACCTCCAGTACAATTAGTGCATCAGGATAGGTTGGTCACATCCTCACTGTTCCCAACAACTGTACAGATACTGTAAAAAATTGCTTTCATTTTAATATGCAATAGCTCTAACAAGCAGCCTGGCAGATAGCAAGATCAGCTACTAACTGTACGCAGTCTTTCTCTCAATGTCTATTTCTTTCGTCAGGCATTTCTCTTAAAGCACAGTGAGGCAGAAAACAACTTACTAAAATTCTCAGGAGATCAGGACCCCCTCCTGTAGCAGGTCCAGATCATTCAACGACTCACAGCAATCATGGCTAGGGTCCCTCCTGTAGTGACCCCAGTCTACATCCCATCAGTAGCTAACTCAGTCCTGTGTGACTGCTAACCCCCCCCCACCAGCAACCTCCACTTATCAGCAGCAGTCTCTCTGGACAAGAATCTCGGTGTCCAGACTGCTGCACAATAGCAGTCACTCTGGGCAGGAATCCCCTCCAGTAGCGATTCCTGCCCAGTGTAGTGGAACGCAGCTTCTAGAGGCACCTCCAGGAGCAGCCTCTGAAAGCGCTAGCCCTTTCTCCCAATGTGCTCCACAGAAGGCTTGCATCTCCTGCTCCACCCTCTGTGCAGTGAGATTGCTCAGCTCTGATCAGGCAGTGGCAAGAATTCACTTGCTACAACTCTAGTTCATGTACCTGAGGCGGTGCAGGGCCTTTTCTGTTACTCTCTCTGTCGTGGGACATTTCTCATAGGCCCTCCATTGCCCTAGCAGTCGGCTTCCCCACCTCTTCTTTGGTCATTGTCCACTACCCCACCATCACTCTTCAGCCATGCAAACTCTGTTGTTCTCAGGGGGCCATAAAACAATTACCTCCCCCCAGGACAGCAATCAGTCGTGAGTCCCTCGCTCTGCTACTTGGACAAGACAAGCCCCATGATGCTCTGTGACCCTTCCCAGCCCCATGATCTCGCTGCAAATCTTGTGAGATTACATCGCCCATTTTCTTACATCCAGCTCTCCCAAACTATGGGAGTTATTGCTAGATCTCACAGCCATCATCTTGCCTGGATATTATACCCACTACATGCCTGATAGAACTGTCTTTTTGTCCCCAAACGAAAACAGCAAGCAAAGTCACAGGAAGCTGTAATTTTATTAAGTGGCCTGCTGCATTAGGATGTCCCTTCCTAATGCAATTTTTTCTTGATTCCTCCAGATATCACCACATCATGAGAAAATGCAGGGAGTTCGGAGTGTCATTCACACCCATAGAGGAAGATGACCAAACACGTGCGGTGTGTATCCTTAGTGTGCACAGAGGTGCAGCACAGATGGAAGATTAGGACTCCATCATGGAATCCCACCCCCCACCCACCATTCCTATTGCTTTGGACACCAACCAGGCTCAGTTACTATTCAAGCTGCTGGAATGTCTGAAAGCGGGGGTGACCCCATTACCATAGCACCACAGAAAGCCACCCACAAGGGACCCACAAAAAAACACCCCAGACTGGATATGGACAGCATTACATCTGACAACTTGACTGAGCCCGACGAGGGCACTTCAGACAAGTCAACCCGAATGTGCCATGGGGAGAACCTTGATGAACTAATCACAATGGTAAGGGCATCACTCAAGATATCACAGCAGCCCGCACAACCCTCCATGTCTGAGGACCCCCTACTCTCTATGAGTGAACCAGATGAGAAAATACACTTCCCCCTCCTGTCAGGCTCTCGACACACTTCTTGCAAAGGAATATGAGGCACCTGATCCAACCAGAATGTCCGAAAAGAGCATGATAAACAGGTGGTATCCCATTAGTCGAGAAAAATGCGACCACTGGAGTAAACCTCCTAAGGTGGACCAACCAGTCTCGCAGCTGTCCAAACGCACTACCATCCCAATTGAAAGTACAGCAGCGCTCAAAGACTGGATGTATGAAAAGGTAGAGGAACACCTCCAGAAAAATCAAGAAGCAGCCGGCATGGCACGCTCAGCAGACACCACCATGTGGTTCAGCTGAAGGGCTCTCCATAGATGGCTAGACATTATCACTGAGAATATCCCTGAGGATTTTCCCCAAGCAGATGCAGCAGAGTGTGCCATTCAAGCTGTGAAATACATCATGGATGCATCTTCCTACATCTTCAGGTTTGGTGGTTGTACCACTGTGCTGGCCAAGAGAGCCAGAGGAGCCCTGTGGCTAAAACTATGGCAGGCGGAAAATGAATCCAAAACCACCCTTCTTAAACTACCCTTCAAATAGGGTACCCTTTTCGGAGAAGGCCTAACCCCATACCTCAAACAAAGGGGGACAGACACAGGGAGACAAGGACATCTATCTCCCCACAGACAGAACTTTTCATCCCAAAAGCAAGTTTTTCAAACACAAACCACGGACATACCATTCACAGACCACAAAGCAGTGGCGTCAAAGACCACACTTCCAACACAAGGCATACAACAACAGACCAAGAGGCAATACAGGGGGCCAGTACTCCAATGGAGGGCAAAAACCCAATTTCAAGCCACAGGGTAACAAAAAATGAAGGCGAGCAGGCCCATGCAAAATTACCTCTGGCAGGGAGGCTGAGGTGGTTTGCACAACAATGTGCCCACACAACATCTGACAAATGGGTGCTGGAACTGATTACCAAGGGCTATGCAATCGAGTTCAACAGCAAGCCCATAAGACACAGACTATATCTATCACTGACACCAAGGGACCCGATCAAGGTGCAAGCATTACGCAATGCAATACAGGACTTACTCAGTGATGGGGCTATCGCGCAAGTCCCCACAGAGAAACAGGACACAGGTGTCTATTCCTTGTTCTTTATTGTCCCAAAGAAGATGGGCAGGATACAACCCATACTAGACCTCAAGTATCTCAACCAGAACATCAGTTACAAGAAATTTAAAATGGAGACCCTGCTCTCCACTCTGGCATCCATTCAACTGGGGGATTACCTGACCTCAGTAGATCTCAAGGATGCCTATCTCCACATTCCCATCCAACCCTCACACCACCATTACCTCCGATTCAACTTCCAAGGACTATATTTCCAATACACATGCCTACCTTTTGGCCTGGCATCGGCACCCTGGGTCTTCACTAAGACCCTGGTAGTCCTCGCAGAACATCTCAGAAAACAAGGGGTCCACGTAATACCATACCTGAATGACTGGCTGATAAGGGCAAGAACAGAGGAGCAGGCCCTATGAAACACACATCTAGTGATCAGCTGCCTGCAACAACATGGATGGATAAAAAACAGGACCAAGAGCCAGCTGATTCCTGCCCAGTCCATTACTCATTTGGGTGCAGTAATACATACAAAGAACAACAAGGTCACCTCAACACCCAAGAAAGTTCAGAACATCCAAACTCTGGTGTCAGGCCTAATCAGCAGGCCAAACAGGGCTGTATGGGACTACCTCCGGGTACTGGGAGCCATGGTAGCACTAATTGATATGGTTCCATGGTCAAGGGTACACATGCAAACACTTCAAAGGTTCCTAATAGACTCATGGGACCAGACAACCCAAAACTTCAAATTCAGAGTCACACCCCCTCCTCTACTGTTAGCCAGACTATGCTGGTGGACTCTCAAACCACACTTACTGCGGGGCACAACACTGTCACAAGTAGCACCAGAGGTGATCACCACATATGCCAGTCTGTCGGGTTGGGGGACAACATACAACAATCATGTAACCTAAGGACTGTGGACTCAGCAGGAGTTCTCTCTACCCATCAATATATTAGAAATGAGAGCCATTTACCTGGCTCTACTCTTCTTTGCACCCCTACTCACCAGCAGACTGGTCCTATTCTGGTGCGACAATCAAGTGACAGTAGCATACATAAACAAGCAAGGAGGGACATGGAGCAAAGCGATGATAAAGGAGTCACTGAAGCTATTCCACTGGGCAGAACAGAACTTACTGTCGCTAACCACAATATACCTAGCAGGAAAGGCCAACTCAGAGGTGGACTGGCTAAGCAGGGTCAACGTCAGCCAGTCAGAATGTAGGCTTCACAAGTCCATCTTTCAGAGACTACTGCCCAGATGGGGACCCCTGCAAGTCGACCTAATGGCATCATGGACAAACACTCAACTACCCAACTACCACTCCAGATTCTCAGACCCCCAAGCTCAGGAGATTGATACACTATCAGCCCCTTTGGACTTCTCATGGGCCTACATATTCCCACCACTGCCAATGATACCCAATGTACTCCACAAGATTTGGCACATGAGAACGTCAGTGGTCCTGGTGGCCCCCAATTAGCCGAGATGACCATGGTACTCGCTCATCCAAGACATGTCAGTGAACTCTCCAATGACCCTACCACCTTGGCCCAACTTTCTGTCACAAGGACCAGTTCTCCATCGAAATACATCCAGTCTGAATCTGATGGCTTAGCTATTGAAAGAGAAAGAGTGTTAAACCAAGCCTACCATACCAGGGTCATAAATCATCTGCTACAATCCAGGAGACAATTCACAAGTAAGACTTACCTCAGACAATGGCAAATCTTCCACAAATGGTGCAGGGAAACTGGTACCTCACCTTCAGTGGTTGGGTTACCACAAATTTTAGACTTCATCAATGAAGGGGCGTACATGGGCCTAAGTCCAGCTACACTCAAAGTGCAGGCATCAGCTATTTCCTCCATTAGAGACCCACTACTGGGAATAGGTCACATTGGTTCTCACCCCGACACCATCTGACTACTTAAGGCAGTCACATTAACAGCACCAGAGGTGAGGAAGAGATGCCCACCATGGCAACTTAACACAGTGCTAGATGCGCTACAGTTACCCACCCTCCAGCAAGACTCTCTTTACTGGTGCACTATTAAGACAGCCTTCCTTGTGGCAATTTGTTCTGCCAGGAGAATAGGAGAGCTTCAGGTCCTCTCATGCAGAAAACCTTTTATCACATTTCATAGTGATAGGGTCATACTGAGAACAGTATCATCTTTCCTACCCAAGGTGGCTTCACTGTACCACAAGGACCAGTATGTCCTTTTGCCCTACCTATTTCCAAGTAACCCCCAAGACGTATCGACCCACCACCCCCTAGATGTGGGACACCAGTTGGAAAAGTACCTCACTGTCACTAGGGAAATTCAGAAGTCAGACAACTTTTCATCCTAACCAAAGGGCACAGAGTAGGGCAGGCAACCTCCAAAGACACCATAGCCAGATGAATCAAGCAGACCATTAATGAGGCCTATAAGGCAGTGGGGCAGACACCACCAGAAAGCCTCAAAACACACTCTACCAGGGCAGTAGAAACATCCTGGGCAGAAAGGGGGAACGTGTCTACTCAAGACATTTGTTCAGTGGCTACCTGGTCATCTATACATACCTTCACTAAACAGTACAGGTTAGACATAGCATCTGCAGAAAGGACTACCTTTGCCAAGTCAGCTCTGGAGGCAGGGACCATACATCTAGGGATCATTGCACCAAAATTGCTTTTATGGCTAATGGACATTTAAGGCAAATCAAGCAAGCATTCATAAATCATTCTGAACAATGCCTTATTCCACTCTTCAGGGCCTACATTAGACCATATCTTGACTATGGGTCTCCTTTTTGGAACCCAAGCCTAAAAAGTGATATTGCTATACTGGAACAGGTGCAAAGGACAGCTACAAAAATGGTACCTAGATTGGCGCATCTTGATTAACATTCTAGGCTAAGAAATACTGGTCTCTCTTCCCTTCAAAATAGAAGGCTAAGAGGCGATATGCTCTTAGTCTATAATTTGCTTGAATCACCAGATTTTATGGAGCAATGTGAATTATCATTTTCTAACAGGAGACTAGTACCAAGACTAAACAATAAGCAGAGGTTAAAACTTATAAAACCAGCAAAAGGGGAAACTTTTTTACAATAAGGGCTCCTCATGTATGGAATTCCCTACCTCATGACTTAATTGGAGCTCCAAACATTCTTAGCTTTAAAAACAAACTGGATGTTTGGATTTGGGAAAATTATTAACAATTGTCTTGATGGGCTTTGCCTTCTGTTCAACTGAACCAAGTAATACCAAGTAATACAGGATTAGACCGGAACTAATCTGCCTTCTCCTTACCCACCCGAGAGTACTCACTCCAACAGTACACTGCTACTAAGGTCCCACTGGTGTTGACTGTGGAGTACTATAAAGGGTACGAAATATAATGGGATTTACTCACCTGGTAAAGGTGATTATCTGAGTACCCTTTATAGTACTCCGCAGGCCCACCCGGACAGCAGATTACCCTCAGGCCAGATCAGCAGAAAGAGCTAACCTCTATAAGGGGAAAGGTGAAACTAAGGTCAGAGTCACTAACACCTTTATGCAAGATACGATGACACAGAATGTAACAGTATAAGTCAAACTGTATATATATTTCTGTACATGAGGATTTTACTACAATAAAGGTGATGGGTGAAACACAACTCCTGACTAAGTGTACCATAACTTAATATACTATAAACAATGGCTCCCAGGCAATCATTTCAGGGCCCAGTCCTCTAGCAGGCTCATCTTCCTGTTGGGCCTACCTTGGGCTGGACATATTTCTGGCTTATATTTTTCTTTTTTCTCTCTCACTATATAACTATGGAAGACTCACACTGGAGATAGTCTGATGAAGGTAGAGGGATGTCCTTGCCCACCTTTGATTCGATTGGATCATGCATCAACCTATAGGATGGACGAGGGATACCCCACTGGTGTTGACTGCAGAGTACTATAAAGGGTACTCAAATAATCACCTTTGTCAGGTGAGTAAATCCCATTTTCCTGCAAGGGTCAGCTCAAACTTCCCAGGATACCATAAAACAACTAACAGAATCCAGGCTCCCAAGACAGATGTGGGATAGAGTATGGCTGACATGCCATTGTAGAATAAGTGCTCAAGATAACTGAATGCACAAACAAATAACAGAACGTTATTGTTCTAGGAGCACATGTAATGGAATCTTTGAAATACAAGAACACGTATTTATTACTTGTCCATAGATTTCTATGTTTTGGAATCAAATTGCTGAAGGAGTGAAGTGCTTTCTTCTTCATGCTATGTCTTATGAAGTGTTCATTTTTGGAGTTTATTAAGGACGGTGGAAATGGTTCCACCTGCACACTCTTAGAGTCCTGTGTAGTATAATGACGTAATAAACATGGCAGGCAAGATGTTAGTTGGTATTAAATCAAAACTATTGAGGACAATATGACTTATTTGCTGGTATTCAGAATCACATAAGGAAGATTTACTGTATAGAACAACAGAGATTAAAGGGACACTGTCAACCCCCTTAGGCCTCAAAGTGTCCCTAGTTTAAATAACATGGGTCTGATTCCAGGACGACTTGCACATGGTGCAAGGCAATTTACGCCAAACCCCACTGTGTAAATCACACCTTGCACCATGAGATACACAAGCCATAATTCCAAGTTGTGGCTTGCACCATGCTGCATGCAAGTTGCACCAAAGGTGGGCTATGCCACACACTACATCCACAATCCACTACGGCATGGTGCAAGGATGGATTACGGCAGCAACTGTGCCCTATTCCAAAAGGGAGGCTACTATAACCCACCTACACAATTCTAGGACCCATTATGGCACTGCAGAGTTAGACCAGCATGGAGGTGGTCTAAGGGGCATCCATGCTGGCAAAACGATTGATGCCCCCTTCAGTGCTACAGGAAGCACATGGCCTTGCTCCACGTTCCCCCAGCAAAGTCATACCCCCACCCCAAATTTTGGGGACCCCTCCCAGGGTCTGTTTAATGCACTGCCCCCACACACACACCTGTGCCACCTGGCCAGCCCCCCGATACCTCAGGTGATTGCTGGTGCATTTTAGGCAGGGGGGCTCTGGGGGGTGGTAAATTGTGGGCCATGACTTGTGGTGCCCAGGTCCATTGCACCATTCCTGTGGCGCTAGCCTGCAGCTGCCACAAGTCATGGGACATAGGTGCCGGAGACCCAGCCTGTCTTGGAATATGGTGCAGGGTCTCTGGCATAGCGCCGCATGGTGCAACTCGCGTATGCCCGTGAGTTGCACCATGTGACTTGGAATCTGGCCCCACATTTTATAATTGCCAACATTTTGTAAAGATTGCTCATGTAGCTGGTAGTTTTATTCTAATTATTTTTTTCTTTTAAAAAATGAAAAACAGACTGTACATCATACTGGTGTTACCACACAAGAACATGTTTGTTTACATTCCTTGATCAACTCCAGCTGCATCTTTCCTGGCCTTGGGAATACCCACAACACAGTCTAGCCACTCATGATGCAGTGGGAGTTTAGGAGGATACTGCATCAAGAGTGACTGCACTGTTTTGAGGGTGTTTCTAATGTTCAGGAGGTATGCAGTAAGAACAGATACAGGACTGTAAACAAAACAAAGTTGTTTAGAAATACACTATACCATACATTTTAGTTCCACTAAACAAGGAGGCAGACAAAACAAACAGCAACATCAATGAATTTTAGCGAAGGTAAGCAATCATAAAATGTAGGTTTAACTAAAAATGATTTGATGCAAAACAGGTTTACAGTATCCCTTTAACAAGAAAGCATATGGAGTCTGTAAGGAAACACTGTAATGCATGGGTGAGATGAGAAGAATATACACCTTACTTATACTGTGGAATGGTGAGTTGTGAGGTTTTTCTATCTTTTTTTTGCATGTCATTGTGACACTATTAATTAAGTTTGTTTAGTGCAATTGTATCATATATAAATGTCCCTATGTGATGTATGATTTTCTTTAAATAAAAAATTATCCTACTTCTTGCAACCTCTGGCCATTTTGGCTGCAGTCTAAGATGGCCAATCGTAGAGGACATAGTGGAGTGGTTGGAGAGACAGCAAGGAGACTGACCCAAATCCCTGTTGTTGAAAACAATGTGTTCTCCAATGCAATAATATTGGCATATGCTGGCAAGATGGGAAAAATCCATGGAACAGAATATAAATGGAAAACGTAATGCCGGTACCTGAGTGACAGAGGTGGCTGATATAAAGGATGATGAACTGGAACTGCATCAAGTGACAGAGGAGAGAAACTGGAGAATATAGTCTATGTTGGCAGATGAGGAGGTGAAATATGTGCAAGACCAGGACAGGCTAAGAGCAAAAAAAAAAAAAAAGGAGTAAGAAGTACTGGAGAGCCAGCTGCTGCGATGCCTCACACATGCTTGTCAAACAGCTGTTCAGGCTGAGGTATTATGGTTACCTTGGAGAACCCTAGGAATGCAAAAGTCAGCAGTGTAAAGACTATCAGAGAGTTCTAAGGCTGACTCTGTAGAAAAGGGAGCTAAAGATGAAAATATGCAGCCGGGAGACACTGGAAGTAGTAAACAGAGTTCAGTTTTGCAAATAGAACCACAAGTAGAAGCAGCTCCTTGGTCAGCAGAAAAGGCACAAGAAAATGCAGGATGGGTGAGAACAGAGGACGGCAAATAGATCCCAGAACCAGCAGACTCTGAGGTGGCAGAATATGGTAAAGATATGGAGAGAGAGGGTTGGGAGCAATGAATACAGAAAGAGAGATGCAGGAGACTTCAGTTGGTTACACAACCAGTGAAATGGAAATGGTTGGGTTGTTTTTTTTACACCACTGCTGACTGGCCCCCTTCAGCCCTGCACTACCCCCTAGCCGCATCATCTGCCCCCAGAACAGGGCCACCTGGAAGCCACCACCATTACCTCTGAGCATAATTAGAGTGTCAGTCGAGGAGATGTAGTCCAGGTGGTAGTGCT
Source organism: Neoceratodus forsteri (assembly GCA_016271365.2). Lineage (NCBI taxonomy): Eukaryota > Metazoa > Chordata > Ceratodontiformes > Ceratodontidae > Neoceratodus > Neoceratodus forsteri. Next base: position 20,091,552 of record JADMNL010000035.1, on the reverse strand, counting down.
GGACCTGCAATGGAGTGATGGGTGGCATCCTGTGCGATTGTGGAATATCCAATTTTCTCCCCTGGGAGGCGTAGCATGTAATAATGTTGTGGCATGCCTGCCTACATCTGCCCAACCTCCCAAACTTCAAACTCTTCGATGCCATACCCCTTGCCTCTACAAGGGGCTAGACAAGTGCTGGACACTGTCTCACCCTTCCCCTGGAGGAAGACAGCATGCTCTAGTCTCCTCTCCCTGGCCAGCTCTCTGACAGCCCAGACTTGTGTCCAAACCTGGGTTTCAGCATCGCAAGCAGTAGCTCTATGGGTCAGCAACAATGGGTGAGTTAATTGGAACTCCTGAAAGACTTATTTTGCAAACTATTGCTGAACAGTTAAGAAAGTCAAAGCAGCATCTGGCTAGTAGAGGGAAAACTATATGTAACTTTGCAAGATACTGGCTTACAAAGTGGATATTTAAATATGACTATTGAAAGGTAAACAATGAATTTGACAGAAATGAGGAACAGAACTGGCAACAAAATGGATGAAAAACAGTGGAACCCTACAAGACTGGATCCTAATGAAAAAGATTTGCAAGACCCAGCTAAACATGCCATACTGAACCCTTTTTGTGCTTGCCATGTGTACTTGTGCACAGCATGAAACCATATTGCTATAATGGTCCCTTTGGACGGGCGTGGCAATGTCCCTCCAATGCAAAGCAGTGTTTAAGGGGCAAGTCAATAGCACACCAATTATCAGCCAGCTTAAGTATGACAGTTTTAGCTTGGTGGGTGGAAACTGTTTAGTTCAAATGAAAAAGCAGACCCAATCTTTGCTTTGCTGTTTCCTTTGATGTAGCTGAGCAGCATGCTGACCTCTCCTTATCAGACTGGCTTAGGTATTCCAAGCATCCAGAGCTCTGTACTGTTCTAGACACTAGCTGTTAAAAGTAATGTGTGTGTGTGTGTGTTTGTGTGTGTTTGTGTGTGTTTCTCTTTCTCTCTCACTATTGACACATGGTATTTACTCACCTGGTAAAGGTGATTATCCCTGCAGCCTTTCTGTTTTTAAATGCCACTGTAACATACATGCAATATTTTTATAGCTGTTACAGCATTTATGCGCCACCGCAACAGATATGCAGAAAGTCAGTGTTAAAATATTCATCCATGTACAGCTCTTTCTGTACTACTCAGGCTGTATTTAATAGAATGCTCCCCTGAGTCTTACTATTGGTAGTGCACAGTCCTCTTATAGTGTTTTTTTACAGTGGAGGTTTGAAGTGGACTGTTCATATGCAGTTTTTCATCTTAAAACATGTCATGCTGTTAGATTTTCTTTTGGAGTAGTCAAAAATCTTTTGAAGTAGCCATGAGGGTTTATACTAGAAAGGTAATATTTCAGTAAGTTCATCAGCTGGGCCAGCAGAAATGCCTGGTGGCCTATTGGATTTTCCAAGTCACTAGCCCTGCTGGCTAGTGGCTGCAAACCTTAAAGAGCCAGTGGAGCCAAACAGATAGGAAAATAGTGCAGATTTTAAGAAGTAATCAGTTATAACTTTTCATTTTGGAAGCATTTTTCTTTTGCTCATTAGAAAGTCTTCTATGTGGTAATATTGTGCTGGACGTGATCTGCATTTATCTTTATTCCCCTCCACTACATCATCAGCATGGTGATCTCACTGAAAGTGACATCACCAGTGATTGACCTAGTAGTCACTGACTGGCTGTTCCTAAGCAACAGTGATATCACAGTCAGTGAGGTAGCAATGCTGATGATGTAGTGGGGGGCCGTAGAACTACATATGTCAGCTGCCAGACTAGTAGCTGTTCCACACATCATACCTACTAACATCAGGTAAGCAATCTTTTAATTAAACAAAGGGAAAAGAAAAAGTACCACAAATATAAAAGGTAATGGTTGGTTCCTTTCAAAATCTAATATTAGTTTTAGGCAGTACACTAGCTGTTTAATTTCAACCCCTGCATGGATCAGCCTAAGATGGGATTTCTCTTTTTCTTTTTTTTTATTCTGTTTATTTTCCCCTAGCTGGCAGGTCTCTGCCCCCACACCACTTGATGGGACATGGCTGTAACTTGTACAGTGGTCCCCCTTATGGGATCATGACAGGTAGAAGAGAGAGGTATACATATGTATGCAGAGAACAGTGTACTCCAAATCCCCATCATGTTGGTTGTGCTATCCATTTCTTGTCATCATCCTGATGACCAAATATCGTGATGCAGGGATCAGTATGACAAGCTGACATTTTATTGTTACCTGTCATTGACAGGGTGCATCATGTATGTACAATGATCTTTTGTGTTTGTTGGTTTTTCTTCCTGTTAATTTTCTTAATTCTCACTTACCAGACAGCCCTGACATACAATGGCACCTACCTGCTAACCAGTGTTCACCAAGATTCCCTACTTCCATTAGGGTAGTCATGTGTCCCCAACTCCCATTGGGTATGACGAAACAGAAGTTTGTGGAATTAGGGTGAGACTGTAGTAAAAAAAAAACCTGTAAAAACAGCAATTTCATAGGGACATGACAGATGCACTCCACTTTTGTTGCTTCACATGTTACATGTTCACAGGATGAAACCCACTTTTAAAGCACTCTGTAGTATGCTGCAGCAGACCTACTGAATAAAGCAATGCAATTTCAATAGCAATTAGTCCCTTTTGTCATGAAGGAAACTGTGACATTCACTTCATCCTGGCAGTGTCATATTTTGCTGAATGACAAAAGGGACTATTTGCCATTGAAATTACATTGCTTTATTTAGTAGGTCTGCTGCAGCATTCTGCAGATTGCTGTAAAATACTGCAGAATTGAGTTTCATCCTGGGGGTGCCACTGTATATACTCATTTTTTTTCAGATTGAATAAGCTTTATTAAGAACAAAATATAACAATACACACAGAGATAATCACATTCCAGAAATGTATCTCTCTCTCACTCTCTCTCTCTCCATAGAAACATAGAAATTGATGGCAGATAATGACTGCAAGGCCCATCCAGTCTGCCCATTTCTTTTTCTACCTCATTAATGTGCCATCGGCTTTGCTGTGTCAGTGGCCTATCTATTCATACTCATCTGTAGTGCTCCCTTATGCCTATCCCATGCCTGTTTGAAGCCCTGCACTGTATTCATATCCACCACTTCCTGATGCAGGCCGCTCCATGCATCCACCACCTTTTCTGTGAAAAAGAGCTTCCTCACATTACCCTTTAATCGGCCTCCATCTAATCTCATGCTGTGTCCTCTTGTCCTGCTATTTTTCTTATATTGAAACATGTTAGACTCTTTCACCTTGTTAATGCCCTTAAGGTGTTTGAATGTTTCAATCATATCACCTCTCTCCCTCCTTTGCTCTAGGGTATACATATTGAGCTCTGTTAATCTCTCCTCATATGTTTTCTGATGCAGTCCCTGCACCATTTTGGTTGCCCTTCTCTGGACTGTCTCATTTTGGATAATGTCCTTGTGAAGGTATGGCCTCCAGTACTGCATGCAGTACTCCAGATGGGGCCTAACCAATGTCTTGTAAAGAGGGATTATTACTTCCTTATTCTGACTTGTGATACTCCTACTAATTCACCCCATCATCCCCCTAGCCTTACCTACTGATTTAGTGGTCTGCTTGGATGATTTTAGGTCATCGGTGATGATAATGCCCAAATCTCTTTCTTCCCTTGTGACTGCCAGCAACTCCCCTCCCAGCTTAGGGTGGTTTCAGGGTTTCTCTTCCCCATGTACGTGATCTTGCACTTCTTTGCATTAAACTCCAGTTGCCACTCTTTTGACCATTTTGCTAGTTTATCCAGATCTCTTCTCATTCTGCCCACCCCATCTGGATCATCTACTCTGTTGCAGATCTTGGTGTCATCTGCAAACAGGCAAACTTTACCCTCCAGTCCATCTGCAATGTCACCGATGAAGATATTGAAGAGGACTGACCCAGGACTGAATCCTGAGGTACTCCACTTGTGACTTGCATCTCTTCTGACTGTATACTGTTTACCACCACTCTCTGTTTTCTGCCTGTCAACCAATTTGCCGCCCAGCTGACCAACTTCTGACCCACGTCAAGCCTACCCAGCTTATTAATCAATCTTCCATGTGGAACAGTATCGAAAGCTTTTCTGAAGTCAAAGTAGGCAACATCAACTGCTTCCCCTTGGTCCACCACTCTGGTTACTCACTCAAAGAAATCTATGAGATTAGTTTGACAGGACCTTCCTTTTGTAAACCCATGCTGTCTTGGATCCTGTTATCCAGGTGTTGCACTGTCCTTTCCTTAAGGAGTCCCTCCATAATCTTGCCCATTACTGAAGTAAGTCTGACTGGTCTGTAGTTCCCTGCCACCTCCCTGCTACCACTCTTGTGGATTGGGATCACATGAGTCCTTCTCCAGTCTTCTGGGACTTCTCCTGTGCTCAGAGACTCACCAAACAGTTCTGATAATGGCTCTGCTAGTTCCACCCTTAGCTCCTTTAGTACCCTGGGATGTATGCCATCAGGTCCTATTGCTTTGTCCACCCTGAGCTTATCAAGCTCTTGTAGGACCCTTTCTTTTGTGAAGGGACTAGTGCACACCTCTCTCCCCGCTCGTGTCCATGGTGCTGAGCTGTGGGCCCTGCCCTACCTTCTCGTCAGTAAATACTGAGCAGAAGTGTCTATTTAGGATAGATGCTTTTACATGGTCCTCCTCCTCACATGCCCCCTTTTCCCCTTTGATCTTAGCAACACCCCCTCTGGACTTTCTTCTTTAACTAATATATCTATAGAAAGTCTTGTCACCTTCTTTTACTCTTTGTGCTAGTGTTTCCTCAGTTTGGGCCTTTGCCTGCCTTATGTCTTCCCTGCTTCCCTTAGGGAAGTTTGGTATGCCTCCCTGTATTCATCCCACTGCTTTCCCTCATATTTCCTGAAGGCCAGCCTTTTGGCTCTGACCTTTTCTACTACTGTTTTTGAGAACCAAAGTGGTTTCCTTCTTCTTTTGTACTTTTTTCTCTCTAACACAATGAGATGTTGCTTCAAGTATTGCATCCTTAATGCTTGCCCACTTTACCTGCACCCCTTCACCTGTATTTCTTTTTTCCAGGTCTAGCTTAACTCTGTTGGCCATCTTCTCAAAGCCAGCTCCTCTGAAGTCCCATATTTTTGCCTTGGAATGGGTTGATTTAGTTCTAGTGGCCAAATTAAACCATATCATGTGATGGTCACTGGCTCCCCAGGTGACCTTCTACCTAGAAAGCTGTGATCCTTTCCCTTTTAGTCAGTACTAGATCTAGAATAGCTCTGTCTCTTGTGGATTGTTGTACCAGTTGTTTGAGGCCCGCTCCCTGCAGGGAATCCACCATATGTTTAGTTCTGGTAGATGTTCCTGCTGGTATTGACCAGTCTGTATCTGGCATGTTGAAGTCTCCCATTGTCAGAACCTCCCCTTTAGCTGTCATGTTTTGCATATCTTCCAACAGTAATGTGTCTATGTCCTCCCCCTGGTCTGGAGGCCTGTAAACAGCCCCAGTTCATATGGCTGTCCCATTTCCTGTTTCCAGAGTGACCCACAGCGCTTCTGTCTCCTTATGTATATTCTGAATTTCTGTAGCTTTGATATTTTCATTGACATAAAGGCCACCCCCCCTTTTTTCCTGTCTCTTCTGGAACAGTCATATAGCCAGGTACTGAAGTCTCCCAAGTGTGGTTACTAGCAAACTATGCCTCGCTAATTGTTACTATATCCAGTTGTGGCTCTGTCATTATTGCCTGCAGGTCTGGGATCTTGTTTCCCAGACTGAGAGCATTTGTGTATGATTTTCCATTGGCCAGATTCCGGTGAGTTAGTTGTGTGTCTCTCTCTCTATGTGTGTGCAGCTTATATATATATATATATATATATATATATATATACACACACACACACACACACACACACACACACATATATATATACTTTGTGGTTGTTAGTTTTGCTTCTATGTGTACTTTAACAGCATGTTTATTTCTGTTGCATTACCTCTTTTTTGTTTATATTGTGGATCCTGCAATCATTGTGCTATCATGGACAGAGCACTAGAATGTTTATGCTGTCACTAGGTGAATGCTATGTTGCCCAGATTCACATGTGAATATACAAAACTACCAGCAGAAAAAGGCTATAATGGTCTATCGAGTCTGCTCAAGTGTGCACCTCAGTTACTACCTTGGAGCTGCCACCACTCCACAACACCACCTTGAATCATCTCCCACTTTTCCATTCCCCTCCTCTGACCCCTTGCCAGTAGAGATCCTTTCAGTCCTAATCCTCTTCATTACCCTATCCCATCCCCTCTTGAAAATTGCCACTGTTTTTGCTGCCAACACTTCCTCCCGTGGGTGATTCCACTGCTTCACCACCCTTTCAGTGAAAAAGAGCCTCCTCATTTCCTTCTTGAATCTACCCCCACCTCAGGATGTGTTCCCTTGTTGTACCCTACTTTCTTAAGTTAAAGTTGGCCTCTGTACCATCCCTGTTTATGCCCTTAAGGTACTTGAAGGTTGAATCATATCCCCCTTCCTTCTGTCCTCCAGGGAGTACATGTTCAGTTCCCTCAGCCTCTCCTCATGTGTTCATTTATGAACAAATCACCTTGGGTCAAGTAAAGATTACCATAGTCTGTGTCTACCTCCCCCCCCTTATGCTGCCTTTCTCCCCTTCCTTATTTCCTCTTGGTCTATCCCCCCTTCTGACTTGGTGTTACATGGGGATTTCACAATCAGTTGGTCGGGATCAGGAGCTGGTACCACTCACTCCTCTGTATCTGAAGCCCACCTATCTCAATAAATAACTGACCCCACCAGGCTCAATATTAACTCTGACAATCATTCTCTTTTAGACTGGGTCCTTACCAATAGCCAGCTAAGGAAGAACAAATAAAAAAAAAAGGAAAATCTCATCTCAGGCTGATCCATGCAGGAGTCAAATTATGTTTTGTAGCTACTAGTCAGCAGGATAGTGATTTTCTAAATCCACTAGCCCCACAGACCTTTCTATGGGCCCAGCTGATCTACTTATTGAAATATTACCTTTTCCAGTACAAGCCTTCATGGCTACTTAAAATATTTTTGACTATCCTAAAAGAAAATTTAACAGCATTTGGCTAGTGGACTGCTACCAGTTTTGACCCTGTCCATGAACATCCACATGTGGTCACAAAGTTGACAGTACAGGAGGGGAGTGACTTGCAAAATCCACTAGTCCCACAGGCTTTTCTATTGGCCCAGCTGATCAACTTATTGAAATATTACCTTTTTCAGTACAAGCCGTCATGGCTACTTAAACATTTTTTTGACTATCCCAAAAGAAAACCTAATAGCATTTGCCTGGACTGGTGCTAGTTTTGACCCTGTCCATGAACATCCACATGTGGTCACACAGTTGACAGTACAGGAACAGACAGCCAGGACCACCCTCCCATTACATACACAAACACACAGAGACACACACACACACACACACACACACACACACACACGCACACACACACACACACACACACACACACACACACACACACACCACATGGCAAACATCCAGCATTGACAAATGCTTGTTTAAGCTGTCAGATCTTTTTCAAAACAAGGGCGAACCTGCTCCCAGAAGTAACTCTGTAAGACTGTTGTATAAGATGCATGTGGCAGAAGCACCAGATCGAGCATACATTGCAAGGACTCTGTCAAAATACTCCGAATGTTTTTGCATTTGAAATTTTTACTTGAATTCATACTGGGGACTCTAACTTTGATATAAGCTTTAAAGCTGTCTCTGGTTTAGATTGATTTGGGGCACAATATGACAAGTTAAAGGCTACTCCTTTAGGATACTCTTTCTAGCAATACCTTTTACTAAACCAGCCATTAAAACTATTACTGTAATGTTTAAAAGTGAAGGGGTTAATGTGGAATACATAGTTGTTGGGTTGAAACAACAGTGTAAACTACTTGAGAAACCAATACCCACCATAGACAGCGAACAGCTATCGAATGGAGGTTGGAAAATTAAAGTCAAATAATGGTAGTTTACTTACTTGGTAAAGGTGACTGCATGAGCATCACCTACAGCATCACCCATCCATTACCATCTGGGTTACATCCATCTCATAGGCTACTGATGCACATGTAACCAGATGTTTTGAAATCTAATCTGCCTTGGTCCACCTCCTTCCCACAGGACTCCAGTTTGAATCTTCCCAAGCTGTAATTATCTGTAGAAGTACTATGGTTAGGATATGAATCAATCACATTTAACCTGATAGTCAAGATATAGTGTTAATGAGGAAGTGTAGAATGTAAGAAAAGCATAGGGCTGTGTTTAGTGCCTATTTTATACAGACTAAGCATACCAGCCCACACGGCATGCTGGTAGTAAGAGTAAGGGAGGGTGTTGCTGTCCTTAGCTGGCTCATCATCTGATACAGAAGTAGAGAGGTAACTGGGATGCCGTAAGGTGATGCTCATGCAATCACCTTTGCCAGGTGAGTAAACTGCCACTGTATATTGCATCACCTTACAGCATCCCCCATCCATTACCATCTGGGTTGTAAGAAGCAGTAATAATATAAAAGGGAGGGATCAGATTATGTACCAGTGAAGGCCCATTATGGTTCAGTAGGACGTTCTTAGCGAAGGTCACTTTCTCAGCATTTATTACATCCAGTCTATAATGTCTCATGAATATATGAACTGAGGACCAGGTTGCTGCTGCACAGATGTCCTAGATTGAGGCTCTGTTTATTTCTGCCCAAGAGGTAGAAACTGGCCCTGCAGAGTGTACTGAGAAACTCAGTGGGTTTTGCAGTCCCTTCCATTTATATGCCTTGGATACAGTTTGCTTGACCCAGGTAGATAGTGTGGACTGTGCAGCAGCCTGACCTCTTTGTGGTCCATTGTGCAGGACAAAAAGTCTGTCTGACATGTGAAAATCCTTTGTTATGTCAAGATGAATGGTGATGACCCTTTTCTTGTCCCAATCTTTTGTTGCTCCACACTGTTTATTATTTGTTTTTGTATACCAGGCTTGTAGCTCTATAGTCTGTGACATGTGGAACGGAATGGCAATTTTTCATAAGAAGGCTTCAGATGTCCTCATGGTAACTCCATTGTCGTGAATTACTAGGAATGGCGACTGACAGGATAATTTATTTTATTGTTTATTTTATTTATTTATTTATTTATTGAAGTTTTGGAATGCAGCCTTTCAGTAGACACTCAGTCATGGGTTCCACATCAGTAGAGTTACAGGAGGGAGGAGATTATATAGCCAGCAGTAGGCTAGCAACATTTACAATGAGTGAGGTGGCATAGTCGAGCAATACATTTCAATGACGTATGTGGCAAAACAGCAGAAAATCAGGCAGTTCAAATACATTAAGAAATGGGTGCAAGTAGGAGGCAATTAAGCAGTGCGTGGACAAAGACTACATAAAGAGAGGAGAATCAGCCCAAGGGGCCTTGTCAGAAACAAAGGAGAAAAGGCATTGGCATATAATGGGGGGGAGGGGCATGGAAGAGTAGCTTAATAAAGAGGGGAGGGAATCAACCTAGGTGGCCTTATCAACAAAGTTATAAGGGGGAGGAGACTTAGTGGGAGTAAAGGAGGAGGGAAGAGAGGGAAAACAGAGGATGCTGAGTGAGTGGGGAGCAGTCTTGCTAGGAGTGGAGGGGGTTGACTGGGTGTGAAGAAAATGGGAGGAAGGAGGGGTGAGTGGGGGGGTGGGAGGTAGGCATGTGAGGGTGAGTACAGGCCCAAGAAGTGACAGGTGAAGGTTTGCTGGTGGAGTAGGAAGGGAGGAAGGAGGAGGTGGGTGTAAGAAAGATAAGAGGAATGGAGAAGTGGTCCATATAACAGGGAAGATGAAGGGTGAGGGATGGGTAGGATAAGAAGGAGGGGTGGGGAAGTGGGGAATGTGGGGGGTAAGTGCTACAGGTTATGTAGGTTGCGAGAGGGTGGGCCAGGCAAGTTAAGTTCTGGAGACCGGATGGAGCCAGGCTAGTGGAAGCAGTCACAGCTGGTGTTTGTTACTAGTTGATGTCACAACTTCCTGTTAAATGAGCACAGGGTGGCAGTTGAGGCAGCATCATTACCAAGTGATTTAATCCATAGAGGGGCACGGTATGCAAAAGGCCTTTGGCATAGGGAGATGCAACAGCGAGAAATATTAAAGATCTGAGTATCTGTACTTCTTGTGCGATGCTGACTGTTGGAGAGGGTGAGTAGCTTCACTACCCCTGAAGGCAGGAGTTCTAGACAAACTTTTTTTGCCAGAAGACAAGTATGGTACTTGAGTCTACCCTTGAGCTGGAGCAAGTTAGCATGCAAGTACAGACTGCAGGTGTGGGTCAACCATATAGAACCTGTTAGAGGCAGCAGGCTTTGTTTAGGGCTACTTTAATTCGATGGAGGGCTGTGTCCATAGCTGCCACATAGATGACCAGACCATAGTCAATGAATGAGACAACTGAACTGTGGCTGGCAAGGTTAAGAGCCTCAGGGCATAGACAATGCTTCTGCCTACAAGGCAGCCCAATATGCATGTTGACCACTTTGGCTATGTTGTTGATGTGGAGGACAAACAACAAGGGGCTTCTATAAAATGGAGAGCCTATTGGCTAGGATGAATGATAAAGAACAGCAATTGTGGGTCAAATGGCAAAGATGGATCATTTACCAAATGGAGGTGGACTTGGACTTTAGCCCTTGAGAGTATGAAACACATGGATTGGAGGGAAGTGGGGAAGGTGGACAAGAAATCTGCACTGTATATTTTACACTATTTACAATGGCAATCAATTGTGGACTGTAAACATTTACAATATGCCATGGTGTCTTGTCTTAATTGTGTCTATATATTTCAGAAAATATAATAAAAATAAGTAAAAAAATGACAAGGGGCTGTCGATAGTGATACCCAGGTACTTAAACTGAGGAACTAGCTCCAAATGGGAACCCATAGCATTCTTGATGGTAAGTGGATAGATCCTTCACCTATTTTGGTGGTTGGAGAATAGCATTGTTTTTGTCTTATAGTTAATTATGAGCTTGTGGTTACTGAACCAATTTTCAACTTCAGTAAAGTGTAGTTGAAGTCAGGTCTTGAGGGCCTTAGGGTTAGGATCAGTGGCATAGATGATGGCATTATCAGCATGTAGCAGGGTGTGATCGTGGGAGGAAGAGGGGAGAGAGCTGAGGAAGATACTAAATAATAATGGTCCCAATATGGATCCTTGAGATACTCCTGGTCTGCTATCCAAAAAGACATTACCTATCTTTACTTCTCCATGTGATTGCGAAGATGGCTTCTGAACCAGGCCACAGTTTCATAGGAGAGGCCAGTGGTTGCAAGCTGCTCAGTCAGAAGATCATGGTGCACCATGTCAAAGGCTTTAGTTAAATCAATGAAAGCCGCACCCATGAGGTGGCCTTGTTCAAAGGAGTTATGTAAGAAGCCAGAGAACTCAAGTAAGGCTGTTGTAGTACTATGTTCACATCTAAATCCATGTTGTTGTGGACATTGAAGCTAATATTTATCCAGATATTCAACCAGCTGATCTGCCACTATCCCTTTCAGGGCATTAGACAGTGAATGGACAATGGAAATAGGTCTATAGTTACCATGGGTGGTACGTTCCCCACCCTTATATTCTGGAGTTACTATTGCTGATGTCCATTTTTGTGGAACTTGTGAGTACCTGAGAGATAGGTCAACTATATTGGTAAGTTTGGCCAGGATTGTGTCCAGGCTAAGGATGACAACTCTGAGACAGAGACCATCACCGCTGTGTCTAGCTTTCTCATGGACCTTGAGAAAATATTTTTGGGCTTAAAGTTGCAAGACGACTTTGAAATGGAATGACGAGTGCATGGAACTGATGGCATCAAGGCTCCTGAGGTTGACATTTGCCGTTCTAGGGTTAAAGAAGTCTGGGGGAAGGACACCGCTGAAGTCGGTAAATGCACTGTTGAATGTGTTAGCAGTGATACTTGGGTAAAGGGAAGGGACCCCATCAATACTGATCATTGAGGGAGCTAACTTTAGGTCTTTCCTAGTGATTTCTTTCAAGTTGCTCCAGAGGTTTTTGCCATCATTCCAGGAATGTGAGAGGGCTTCCTTGTAGTGCTGGCTTTTAGCTATATGGATAGCCTTTGTGCAGTAATTTCTTGATTTTTTTTAAGCCTGTGTGTCAGATTGTTTGCCCATAACACAGGCCCTGAGCCAGAGGTGGTCCCTAAGCTGTAGACGCTCAAGTAGATCTGGGGTGAACCATGGGTTACACTGACCTTTAATTTTACATGTTTTCAGTGGGGCATGCTTATTGCACACTGTGTTGAAGTTGGATACGAGCTGCTCCAGAGCAATATCAACATTACAAGTGGCGTAGACTCCAATCCAGTCTAGAAGACTAAGGTCTGATTTCAGAAACTCAAGATGATCTTTAATGAGGACCCTGTTAGTAATAATTCTATTAGGAGGTTTGGTGAATGTATTTGCCCAGCAGAATAGGACGAGAGAGTGGTCAAGGATGGCATCAGGGAGAACTGTGGTATTGGAGAAATGTACTGGCCAATTGGAGAGCACCCAGTCTAATAAGGTACTGGTGTCTGTCCTGTTCTTCACTCTTGTTGAGGTCTGAATCAGCTGAGTGAAGTTAACTGCAGAGAATGCTACCTTGAGGGAGTTAGTATCAGGGGAGAGCCAGCTGACATTGAAGTCTCCAAACATGACTTCCGAGTTTAGTCTCAGATTGTCTAAGCAGTTCATGACAGAATCAAAGTCTGGGGATGTCAGCCTTGAAGGGAAATAAACAGACAGTACAGTCATTGCTCTGTTATGTTCCCAAGGAGCACTTTAATGGCCAGTGTTTGTATGTTATCATCGGTGGTGGGTAGCTGCATGGCTAGGCCCTGCAAGTTGTCCCCGAGGTAGATCGCACAGCCACCACCTCTCTCTTAGTTAGTCTGCCTTGTCTGAAGATTGTGTAGCCTGTAATAGAGATAGCTGAATCTGGTACTTTGGGTGTGAGCCATGTTTTGACGATGGAGAAAACATCTAACTTAGAGAGAAGGCTACGGATATTAAGGGATGAAAAAGTAAATACGTTTAAAGAGCCATGCTTGTGATGAGCATCATTTGGGGACAGTCCAGCAGGACCTGGATTAGGATGGATGTTGCCTGATAGTAGAAGTAATAGGAGGGCAACCCTTAGAAGGTGTTCTTTTAGTAGTTTTTATGAATTTCTTGATAGTCATACTGGTGCAGTGGATCCTTTTTCTGTTCTTGCTCAGAGCTAGAAGGATAATGGGATGGGTGGGAGTAGTGATGCAATTCTGCATGCTGTACAAGGCCCAGTCATTGAAGAGAGGGAGGATACAGAAGGGAGACCAAGGACCATTTGTGATATTGAAGAAATTCTCAGAAATACAGCCCTTGATGAAGTGAAAGTTGTCGTCAAATTCAATTATTGATAGGTTGCTGATCTTTGTAGTAGGATGGTCCTGAAAAATCTATCAGTATTAGGAGGCTGAGAAGGTGGAGTAAGGTTCTCAAACTAGGCTTACCCATAGTTCAGCTGTGGTAAGATTAGTTGGAATGTAAGCAAGTAATGACAGTTCCAGTACTAAAAGTGCAGGCTGATAGGAGACAGTGTTGTGATGCTCCCTTTAGTGGCCATGCACAGTTGGTGTCTGGGTGGGATAGGGTGGGAAATTACATCCAATAAAGGATGGGAGTGGATTACAGGGGCCGTGCAATAGCATATTTAATAGCTGCGGGGATGGGGAGGGTGGGTGGGATGAAAACAGAGCCCAGCTAGCTTCAGTCGAAGAGCCACTTGAGAGAAACCGTGCTCCTCAGGCTGTAGAGAGAAGCAGAGCCAGGGTTTCAAATGCCAGCCAATTGCAGGGCCAATGAAACAGTAGCATCCAATGGGCTTTCAGACTGCAGATGAAGAACCAGTTGGGTGGCTGCTGATGAGTCCCAGGAATGTACCTTGTTTCATCCCTTGTAGACAGTTGCTTCAGGAGGGGATTTAGCTGAGAGCACCTACTGGTGGAGGAGGAGCTGAGCTGCAGCAGTGACTGAAGCCCAAGTCAGGAGCTTTGACCTTGCTTCGTCCCGAGCAAGTGAGTGGCCACTGAGCTCAGAGGGACAGGGTACAGAAACTGGAAGGACAGGTGTGAGGGAGAGCCAGGAGGGGGTTAGAACAAGAGTGTTACAAAAACAAACAGTGCTCTTTACAGACAGGGGAGAAATGAGATGGAAAGCCTCATAGAGGTTGGGAGAGGGACTAGAAATAGAGCAAAGGGACAGGGTTAGTAGTGCAGTGGAAGATAGATGGAAGATACAGAGGGGACCAAGAAGCAGGTTTTAAACACAAACAAATGCTCCAATTAGGCAAAATCACATTCCCTCCCAACTAACAGTTTTAACATTAACACCTCATACACTGGTCGGAATAATTCACAAAAACAGGAAAATAGTCAGAATATTGTAACTATAGCAATAAAATTAAAAAAACAGAGCCCAGCTAGCTTCAGGTGAGGAGTCACTTGAGAGAAACCATGCTCCTCAAGCTGTAGAGAGAAGCAGAGCCAGGGTTTCAAATGCCAGCCAATTGCAGGGTCAATGAAACAGTAGCGTCCAATGGGCTTTCAGACTACGGATGAAGAACCAGTTGGGTGGCTGCTGTTGAGTCCCAGGACTGTACCTTGTTTCATCCCTTGTAGACAGTTGCTTCAGGAGGGGATTTAGCTGAGAGCGCCTGCTGATGGAGGAGGAGCCGAGCTGCAGCAGTGACTGAAGCCCAAGTCAGGAGCTTTGACCTTGCTTCATCCCTTGTAGGCAGCTGCTTCAGGTGGGGATTTAGTGGAGAATGCCTGCTGGCTGGAGGAGCTCTAATCTCACTCAGCCTCCCAGCAGAACATATAACTGCTAGAAATAGAGTCTTGTAGGAAGCCCCTTACAGATCTGTGGTGGCCATGGGTTCGAATGGTGTGGTAGCTAATGCATCCAAAACAATATTAAGGTCCCAGAGCACTACAACCAGTTTCACTTTGGGGCGGATGCTGGACACAGCTTTTAAGAATTGGAGCACATTTGGGTGTGATCCTGGGGAGTGGTTGTCTATAGGACTTCCTTCAACCCCAATTGCTGCCATTTGGACTCTCAAGGATGATATGGATAGGCCTTTGTCTAGCCCTTGTTGCAGAAAGAGTAGTATTTGTGGGATTGTTATGTTATGCACGCAGAGATGATTGCTGGCCCTCCACTTTTGGAAGATGGCCCACTGGCATTTGTAGGTGTTTGTAGTTGATTCTCACCTGGACCACAGCATGTTGTCCACCACTCTGGAGCATTTGCCTTTATTTAGCGGTCTTTGCCTCTCAGAAGCCAGGCTGTGAGGTGTAGTGATCGAAGATTTGGGTGACAAATTGGCCTCTGCCTTAGTAGATCTTGCTGTATTGGAACTGGCCAAGGTGAGTCTATCGCCATGGCGATTATTGTTGCAAACCAGTGTCTTCGGGGCCAGTAGGGTGCGAGCATCACCACTGTTGATTTGGCTTGTCATATTTTGTTCAGTATCTGTGGTATTCAGGAGATTGGTGGAAAGACGTATGCTCATCGGAACTGCCATTTTTGTGACATGCATCCATCCCTAGTGAACCTGGTTTGTTGAATCTGGAGTAAAAAAGCTGCAGTTGTGAGTTTTTGGCTGTTGCCATTAGTTCAATCCCCAGGGGACCCCAGCATTTCTCTAGGTAATGAAAAGCTGTGGGATGTAAGGACCATTCTCCCAGAGTGATTTTCTTGTCTGCTGTGCCAGTCGGATCATATGTTTAATTTTCCTCCTAGATGTACTGCTGTAATTGATTGTAGGTTGGCTTGGGCCCAGTCCAGTACCTTTTGTGCTTCTTGCAGTAACCGGATGCGTCACGTCCTTCCCTGGTTCTTGATGTAGGTCACCATGGCCCTTTTGTCCGATCTGATCAGCACTCTTTTCCACTGTATCCGGTTGTGGAAGTTGTGTAGGGCATATTATACTGCTCTCATCTCCAGAAGGCTGATTGACATTTTTGATTCTGCTTGAGACCATTTTCCTTGAGCTGGTATGTGATCCAATGTGGCTCTCCAGCTGAAAAGGCTGACATCTGTATCTATGATAGCCTCCATTTCTGTTTCCAGCTCAACTCCCTTGCATAAGTTGGTCTTGTTGGTCCACCACAGTATCAACTTCTTGGCTGAGGGGGGGACAGAATGATAGTTCTGGTCAGGTCTTGATTTAGCTTCTAGCTTGTAGTGTCGGGCATTTGGTCTTGACCAGTGCCCAGGCTTGTGCTAGTATCCTGTCCTCTGTCTTTGCGAATGGTGTCACCCAGCCCTTTTTTGTGTTTATGAGTGCACCCAAATGCTCTATAGTCTTGCTGGGAGTGAGGCTGCTCTTCTCCCAATTGAGGACCCATCCATGGGATTGTAGGTTTGCCAGCACTGTCTAGGTGTGAAGATGGGCAAACTGTGGGGACCTGACTCAGACAAGCCAATCATCCAAATAGGGTATTACGTGAATCCCTTCCTGTCTGAGATTAGCTGTGAGGGTAACAGAAACCTTGGTGAATACCCTGGGAGCTGAGGCCAGGCTGAAGGGGAAGCATTTGATATTAGAAGTGATGGCCTAAGATCTTAAATCACAGATATTTGTAGTGAGATGGTCTGATGGGTACATGGAGGTAAGCATCCTTCATGTTGATTGAAGTTAGGAAGTCTTCTGGCCTTAGTGAGCGCAGTGCTGAATTCAGGGTTTCCATCTTAAATTTGTTGTATTGTATGAATTTGTTGATGAATTTGAGGTCGAGTACCAGTCTCATATCCCCGGTCTTCTTTGGAACCAGGAAAAAATGGAGTATATCCCTTGATTGTGTTGATGGAGTGGCACCAATGCGATTACCCTGTTTGCTAGTAGATTGTGCAGGGTAGCTCATACCGCTTGAATCTTCTCTGGTTGGCATGACACATGACACTACCACCTTGTTTGTGAAGGGTTTCTGTTGGAACTCTATGGAGTAGTCCTGAGTTACTAGTTCCAAAACCCATTTGTTTGGAAAGATGGAATTTATTGTGGGTAATGATAAAGGAAGAGGGAGGACCTGTTGTAGACTCTGGGTTACTATTGAACTGGGAAAAAATGAAGAAAAAATAAAGAGTTCTTAGACTTAATTGGAAGATTAAAGAATATTATTAAGGGGAATATGATACGTGCTACCATGAATGTGAATGATATGCACACACCGATAAAAATAACTAGAATAAAATAATATTGGCATATATTAGAAAATCTAAGGTAGTATGTATTGCACTTCAGGAAACCCATTTAGATGGTAAAGAGGTTGGTAAAATAAAAAGAAGATGGATGTCAGAATTCTTTTTCTCCATAGGTACCAGGAAAAAAGCAGGGGTTATTTTGATTTTTAAGAAACTTCCTGGTCTTACCATTTTGGATAAATATTTTGATACACAGGGCCGAATTATAATGGTGAAAATTAAATTGTTGAATCAAGTCTTAACTGTAGCTTCGGTTTATGCTCCTTTTGTTGAATATTAGGATTTCTTAGCAGAACTTACAATGGGTTTGGTCTATTTACAATCGGATTTATTAATATTGATGGGAGATTTTAATGTATTAATGAACCCAGAACTTGATAGACTAACTAACTCTATATACTCAAATAAATTACATACCAAATTACTAAATAATTTTGTGAAGCAACATAATCTTATTGATAGTTGGATGTCATTATTTCCCTCAACAAAAAAAATATTTGCATTATGATCCTAAAAATAAAGGATTTTCAAGGATAGACTATATATTTATTTCCAAATCTTTGATGAAGAATGTGCAGTCAATGGAGCATAAACCAATAATTATTTCAGATCATGCCCTGATAGAGATATATTTATATTTTCAAGATACTAACAGGAAAAGATCCAATTTATGGAGAATTAATAATCATATTTTACTGGATGAAATTTTCCAGGAAAGAATGCTTATTGGAATGGAGGAATTTTGGGAAATGAATAATACAGGTAGACAGCCAATAACTGCCTTATGGGATGCTTTTAAGGTGGTGAGTAGAGGGATAATTATATCTTATCAGGTTTATACAATTAAAAAGATTAGACAAAGGGAACAGGAATTGGAAAAAGAACTTAAAGTATTGGATTATAAAGTGAAGCAAGATTATAACACATATTAAAATAAATGGGCTGAAGTAAGAGTAAAAAAACTGAGATGATAAAAAACAAGTCATTAATAATGTTAAAAAACTTAAACAAACATGGTATATACAGTAGCAGCCACAGACACTGCCAGCTATGTCCCAACATTTATTTGATATTTCCAGAAATATCTCCTGCTTTCTGCATTTCCACAGTAGGGGCAGCAGAGAAAAACTCTTCAGAAATTTCATGAAAAATCTGGAAATAGCTGGCAATGTCTATGGCTACTACTGTACAAGGGGAAAAAACAGGAAGATTGTTAGCCAATCAATTAAAAAACAAAAAGAGGCAATGATAATAACATTTTTGGAAAACGATAAAGGAGAGCAAATAGTTAAAGATGAAGAAATGGGTAATTTAGTGATTGAGGAATATCAGAAAATATATCAGCAAAACTATGATACAAATGAAGAGGAAATAAATAAGTATATAGCAAATAGTTCAATTTCCCAATTAATTTGTGATGAAACAACTTTCACTGAACAGGATATTAATGATGTTATTAAAAGTCTTCCAAAGAACAAGTGCCCTGGTTTAGATGGGCTAATGATAGAATGTTATCAATTGTTTAGTACTCAATTAGCCCCAAGTTGCTGTCCATGATAAATGAATTAATGTCAGGTGACAATGAAGTGCTGACTTCTATGCAAGAGTCTAGAACTGTTCTTTTATTAAAATAAGGTGAAGATCCTAAAAAAGTTAATAGCTATCGACCAATTGCATTGTTAAATACTGATTATAAAATTATTATGAAATTAATAGAAAATAGAATTAAGGCAAATTTACCAAAGGTTATTAATAAGGAACAGTATGGGTTTGTAGAGGGGCATGCACTTTTTCAAGCTACAAGAATGATGCAAAATATAATTCAACTTATACATAAGAAGGGGAACCTTTTCATCTATTAGCAATTGATGCTACCAAAGCTTGTGATGTCTTGAATAGGCATTATATGTTTGAATGTATGGAAGCATGGAAAATTCCAAAAAAAATTATAAATGTGATTCACAAATTGTATAAGAGAACAGTTGTACAATTCTCTATAAATGGCTATTTGTCAGAATTTATGAGTATGAACAATGGAGTTAGGTAAGGCTGCCCTTTGTTCCTGATATTATATATATTAGCCTTGGAACCTTTTTTGAATTATATTAAAGCTAATAGAAATATCGAAGGGCTAAAGGTAAATAATTTACAGAAAAAAATCTATGTCATCGCAGACAATATTATGATAATTATTAAAAATATAAATTTAGTACTACTCAAATTTTGAAAAGAGATATGTACATATTCTAAAGTATCTGGATATAAGTTAAATCAAACAAAATCAGTCATAATGGCTATAAATAAACTGTATTATAGACTTTCAGAGAATACAATTCAAAATTTTCAAATAAGTAATAATATTAAATATTTGGGCATTATTATTTGTAATAAACAAGAAGAGTCAATTAGGGTTAATTACAATAAAGCAAAAGAAAAGATAAAGTTGCTGGATAACTGGGAAAAATTATCATTGTCCTTACATGGATGAACAGAAACAATAAAAATGATGGCAAAGCCACATATATTATATGTCATTTAGGCAGTTGTTGGCTGTCCAAAAAAAAGTTGGTATGATACTGTCAAAAGGATTTTCAAAAAATTTCTAAGGAGAGATGGGAAGCCTCAGATATCATGGAGATTGTTAATACCACATAGGAAGTTGGGGGGTTACAGTTGCCCTGATCCTCTTTTTTATGAAATGTATTTTTAAATAAAACAATGATGGGAAGAGGACTTTGGTCAAGAGCAAGGGCATGATAAAGAATTGCCCGCAAAGTTATTAAAAAATAAAGAAAGAAGTTATACTTTAATATATGGGACTAAAAAGGTTGGGGCAATATCCTACCAGGTGACACTATAAATAATGGTCTAAAATGAGAAATCAAGAGATTAATTCTAAACAAATATAATACCTTGGTTACATTTTAAAATTTCTAGTTCAAGTGATGTATGGACTTTGAGTGATTGAAAATTAATAGAAAGTTTGAGACAAAAAGGTATAGAAAAATGGTATCAGTTACTAACTGATGACAGAACCTTGGTACCGTATGATTTTATAAAACAATTGATGGATTCAAAGTATTCATGGAATTTTTTACAATATTCGAAACTTAGAAATATATTTTCTTTAATAATCAAAGCAATGGGAGTTAAATCAGTTAATAATAATTTATCAAAAACTTTAGATCAACATAATAGAATGAAGTCACTTTGTAAGGAAAAAAAAACCTTCAAAAAATGTACTTTCAATCAGTTAAACCAGACTAAAATATTTGGAATCAAATAAATACTAAATGGAATTTGGAATCAGGGATTATATATTGCAGTCAACAGCGGAAAAATCCTAGAGCTAAGATTTATAAAGATCATGTATATATTAAAATTAGCACAATACAGAAACATTTTTGGATAGGGCTTATTTTACACCTGAGATTCTTGGTCACTTAACAATGGCTCTAAAAAGTGTTGGCATTTATGTAATCAAGAAGCCAATTTGTGTGAGAAATGACTGAGGATGTTGAAGACAGGGGCTACTATGCAACTGCCAAAGGGCTGTGCCTATCAAAATTTATGAAAATTTCACAAAACTTACTTTCACAAATTTATGACGCTTCCAATGGAAAAATTGAAAAAAACATGTTTTTGACCATTACTTTTTAAAAACCTAATGTCAGGATTGCATTCCTCGAATTAGGTAAACACAGCTGTTGGTGTTAAACAAGGGGCAAAATGTTTTGAATTACAGTGCTTTTAGCTATCACTAACTGAAAACAAGATGGTGGCAGCATGAAAGTGCAAAACCCATTTGTGTCAGTCAAAACGGCTTTTGCAAAAGAAAAACATGCTTTGGAGGTGTACATATATTTCTTTTAAATAGGCTATAACTCAACATTTTAACTTTAATAACTTTTCAGTTCAGTCTAAGATTTATATGTATGTTTTGCAAAGGGGGATTGGGCTCACAATCAAGGATTTTTTCACCTCACAAAAGGAGATTCATAAAATCCCAGTTTGTGAGGAAAATTCCTCTTTCACAAGCTGCCTTCTTGTTTTAATTTTTTCCTCCAAACAAAATGTAGCTTGCCCCACAGCTGACATCTTTTGCAAATGAATGGGTTTTGTTCAGGGTGATACTCTCTACAAATCCATGTCTTTGGTTTACTTACTTCTGGCAAAAAACGGCCATTTTAATCTTTGAAATTCTTTGTTCATGACCTGTTTCCGATCCTCTCTCGCGAGTTGACAAAACCCCCTTTCGCGAGCTGATCCCCTTTCGCAAGGTAACAGAATCCTTCATTGCGACTTAGGGACTACATGACCCTATCTCACAAACAAGGATCAGCTCACAAAGGGATTTTTTCAGCTCACAAAAGGGACCGGTCACAAAGAGGATTGGCTCACAGTGATTGGTTTTAGAACTCTTTGTGAGCTTACAAAATCCTGCTTTCAATAAGCCGACAAAATCTTGATTGTCATTTCCTGACCAGATGGCCCATGAAAGGGGATTTTGACACCTCCTGAAAGGGGATAAGCTTGTGAAAGGGAATTGTTTTTTTTAATTCCTCGTTGGTGAGCTGACAGAATCTCCATTGGCAAGCTGTCACAATCCCCCTTTGTGAGCCAATTCCCTTTCGCCACTTCCAGACCAGAAGGCCAAAATTTAACGATTAAGGATTTCTCACACACAGTGATTTTGCCAACTCTTGAACAGGGATTGACCTCGCAAACAGGGATTTTACCACCTCACGAACTAGGAATTTAAACAATTTTCCAGTGCACTGTAAGTAAACGGTTTGGTCTTTCAGCTTGAAATTTTCAGGGTATAAAGGGGATGTCAAAGAGATGTGAATTATGCTGTTATGGTGTAAAAAAGTTAATCAGTTCCATAGATATGCCATCATGAAGTTGAGATTATTCCAGTAGGATAATATTGCTGAGCCTACAGCGACTTTTGGTGCCTGTATCTCAGAAATAATGCAAGAAACAGATTATTCACTACCCACAATAGGTGGACTAAGCAAACATGGAGGTTTTGAAGTCATTATTACAACTGCAGTAGAATTTCTTTTCATAGCTTGTATGGTTACTGAGATATTGGCAAATTAGTGTTACAAGGGTTAGTTTTCAGCACTATAGGACTAATGTATGGATCCATTGTTATGTGTAAGTGGGAGAGTAGGGCCTGGCGGATATGTGCTCCTTCAGATGCATATTGTTATGCACAAATGGGCAGCTTGGTGGGAGCACAGGGCCCAGAGGGCTCATGCTCCCACCAACACGTACCACTTACAAGTTACATTAAACTTTCTCAAAAAGTAAGGAAATTGCAGAAAACTTTGTTAATGCAGCAATTAGGATTGAAGCAACAAAAGTAGGAAAATGAGACATTAGGGTTGAGCCCTATCCCCCACCATACCACCCCACCCCCATTCTTCCCACACAAACAGGCATCAGGGTGTGCCATGAGGTCATTAGGCCTAACTCTCACCCAGTTATCTGTGCTATATCATGTCAGCCTCTTTACACATGGAATGGGGTGAGAGTTGGGCCTAATGACCCGATTGCACACCCCAATGCCTGCTGGTGTGTGGAAGATCTGGGGGTACAATGTGGGGGTTAGGGTCTCAACCCTAATGTCTCATTTCCCTACTTTTGTCATTTCAACCCTAACAGACACATTAACAAAGTTTTATCTATATCTATATCTATATATATATATATGTGTGTATATATATATATATATATATATATATATATATATATATGGGATATGTTAGGGGTTGTGATATATCATTTATCTGTTGTAGTTGCCATTGACCTCAAGTAACCTCACGAGTGGCAGAGCCATGAGTGATGGTTACGAGGTCTGCGGCAACTATAACAGATAAAATGATATATCACACAGCCGGGACCCCAATAGGTTTCATTTATGCAATAGGAATAGAGGATGTGTGGGAATTTATTTTTGTTTTAAAGTGTGGGCTTTTTATGTATTTTGAGGGAGTTTAGGGGTTTATTTATTCTTAAGAAGTTGCTCCGCTTGTAATATGTGCTGTTGTTATGGCCGTTGCTATGCAGGCAGAGAATTGATGTCTAGAATGTAACAGCTGATTGGTTGTTGTATTGGGTGACTGAAAAAAATGAGAGAAAATGGCATCCGAGTTTAGCGAGTGGATGGAGCGGACAACTTGTGTGCGAGCGAGAGAGGAATTGCTTTTGTCGGCCTTGTTTTTTGGTTTCTCGCAAGAATTGAAAAGAGGATCGAAGCATGTTTGTTTTTTTTTTCCTTCAAATAGATGCACTGTAGCACTTCTCTTGTGGCTGACAAGTGGGACTGGGAGAGAGACTGTTAGTGAGCGGCAGTACGAGGAAGTTGAGAGCAGTAAGTTAAGACGTCTACGAAGTGAAAGTGAGAGGGGAGATGGCTGCGGTTATTTTTATTTATTTGTTTTTTCGTGAAAGTCGGGAGAGTTTAGTTGTGTGGTGGGGGAGCGAGCAGGATTTATAGTGCAGGTGACAGGGAAACGTTATTGTGGGAGCGTGTGAGTGGGACCAGCTGCAGTGAAGCTAGGACAGCTGGAAGAGTGCATTTGCTGCTTTGACAATGCGTGAATGGACATAAAGAGTGATGCTGGGGAGAGTAAAAATAAAATTATATATGAAGTGGGTTGCCTACTGTGGAAAGGAGCAACGTTTGTGCAGGAGCTACCATGTCTGAGAGTAAAAGTGAAAGTAGGTGGAAATAGTGGTGGCAGCTGGGGGGGAACGTACAAACTGTGTGGATAAATGAGCTGTTGCGTAGTAGGTTGGGGCTTTAGAAAGTAGTCCGGCACTGTATGTATGAATGGTCACTGTATGTATAAATTTATTTATACATACAGTGACTCAGATAAATGCATTTATACACTGAATATATGTTCACTCCATTGCATAAATATATATATATATATATATATATATATATATATATATCTATATCTATCTATCTATATCTATCTATCTATATATATATATATATATATATATATATATATATATATATATCTAAAATGGCAAGAAAAATCTAGAAATCTCATTGGTGAAGAGACATCAGCTGACTGTTCATTAAAAGTAGTAGACCAGGAAAACTGTGGACTACCTAGACTTTAGCAAGGCATTTGACACAGTCCCACACAAAAGATTAATAAACAAATTAGCCAGCCTGGGAGTAGGTCCCAGGTGGTAACATGGGTAAAACATTGGCTGGACAACTGGACACAGAAGGTAATAGTAAATGGAGTCCACTATGAAGAAAGGGGGTTACTAGTGAGGTACCGCAGGGTTCAGTACTGATTCCAGTCCTTTTTAATGTCTTTATAAGTGACATTGCAGAGGGAGTGGAAGGAAAAGTGTTCCTCTTTGCAAATGACACAAAGATCTGCAACAGGGCTGATACACAAGGAGGTGTGGAAAGGATGAGAAGGGACTTGGCAAGGTTGGAGGAATGGTCAGAAGTATGGCAGCTTGGATTCAGTGCAAAGAAGTGCAAAATAATGCACCTGGGAAACAGAAACCCAGGGGAAGATTACACAATGGGGACAGAAGGTAGTAACAACAACAAAAATAGAAAGGGACCTGGAGGTAATCATATCAGATGACCTAAAGGTTAGCAAGCAATATAAGAAGGCCATAGGGAGGGCTGGGAGATACTGAGATGTATAGGGGAAGGCATCACCAGCAGAAAACAGGAAGTTGTTATTCATTTGTACGGACAGTTGGTGAGACCCCATCTGGAGTACTGCATCCAATTCTGGAGACCCCATCTCCACAAGGGCATAGACAGGATAGAGGCAGTGCAGAAGAGGGCAACTAAAATGGTGCAGGGTGTACAAGAGAAGCCATATGAGGAGAAACTAAAGGAGTTTAATATGTATACCTTTGAGGAAAGGAGGGAGAGGGACCATTTTCACATGCACATGGTGCTTTTCACATATAGATTTAGCTGCAACTAAGAAAATTCAAGTGTCTAACAGAAGGATTTTACCTGTATTAGCTGGATTGTAAATTTCTACCACTGTTTTTAAAGTGCTTACTGCTCTTCTGTTATTTCCTTGCTACTGCACCTCCCTGTCCAAACACTCTGCCTTGTCACCTAAAAGTCTCACTCTCCTTTGTCTTGCTAAATTGCTCAATCTAAACCTGTCCTGCCTTTCGCTATTTAACCCCTGCTATTTTTATTCTCTCCAGCTGCCTGCCCTTGATCAGGGCTGCTTCAGCTCTCCCACGGTCGGTCAGCACCCAGTCAGTCACTGACTGAGACCAGGACACCTGCCTGCAGCACCTTGGAGGGTACGGCAACAGCACAGCCAATCAGAACATGAGTGCTTCCAGCAAACCCGCTCCAATTGGCCAGGACTTTTTTCCCCTGCTTCTACCACCTGGCACTTTTCACATATAGATTTAGCTGCAACTAAGCAAAATTCAAGTGTATAATTGGTTTTCTTTTTTTTTTAGTGTCTACTTTCTGATTTGCAGATTATACTACATAGACACTAGAGGGCTACAACAGCTGTCTTTTCTGTTAAAGAGGAAACACATTATATTTTCTACTTCCTCTTCTGCGTTATTGGTCCTGGGATACCTCTCTTTCTGAGGCCCATCCCCAGGGTTTTTCTGCCTGTTTCTCAGGCTGAACCATGCTCAGCCAATAAGGCTGCAAGACCTGAATGCTTGCCCCCACTCCCATTCTGTACTGGTGGAGCAGGGCCAGAAACAGAAACGAAAGCTACAGACCAATCTTGCCACACCGGATTGCAGACTTGAACCACCTCACTGGCTCAGCTGCAAAGAGTTGCTCCACAGGTATGTTCAGTGCCAAAACCACCTCTCAGCCAACAAAAGGATTTTGAACTTATGACACCTGATTGCTGATTGGACTATGCTTCTATTGACTTTTACTGCCGGCTGTTGTGGCATTTAGATCTACCATGGGAAGTTACAGCTGGTTCCTCGGTGTGTCACTAGCTTTATTAGCACTCAGCTCAATTCTTCAGAACGCTTATCCCTCCCTAAAGTGGAATGACCCTTGTGCTTCTCCCCTGTCCTGCGTCCAACAGCTCCTTTCAGGTAGCCATTCTGGACTATTGGGCTTCTCAGCTGTCTCTGCTGGGGAGTGGGACATCTCCCGAGCTGCCTCTGCAGATTACTCCCCCATCCAGACTCGAGACTTCCTACTCATGGCAAATTCCTGCCAGGACACTAGTGGCAGCAACACTAGGCCAGTATAACACCAGGAGTGGGTACAAGCCTACCCATCAACACCACCTCCCCTATCACCCAAAAAATAGTGTTTACAAATTACAGTTCATTGCCTTAAAAAGAATTCTGCTTCTTTTACTATTGTGCTCAGGCAATGTCGAACTCAACCCAGGACCATTAGACATCCTTGCTTCTCCATCAGACCTGGAAGGTATCAAAGGAATGTCTTTTATACATCTTAGTGCCTGTAGTTTGCTGAAAAAATTCACCCTTATTCAGGCTTGGCTGAGCCAAACCCTACCTGACATCCTAATGATCACTGAGACCTGGCTTAGGCCAGCCACCACAGACAATAAAATCAATAACCCAAATGATTTGCTCTTCCAAGCGGATAGGCAATCGAGAGGAGATGGAGTGGCAATTTATGTAAGGGACAAATACTCAGCCACATGCAGAGATGTGTCATCCTCCCCCAAAGAATTTGAGTGCTTGACCTTAAAGATCGAACTTTCTCCTTCCAGTGCACTCTATGTAATAGGCTGCTACAGGCCCCCTTCTGCCGACCTCATCTCCTGTCTCACCTCAGTTCCGTACTGGGGTTTGGTTCCTTGGAAACCATTATTCTTGGCAAACTGAACTACGATTGGCTATCAAGTGCATCAGCTCCCTTGAAATCCTTTTGTGACACTCTAGGGCTGGTGCAACACATTGGTGAGCTTACACACCCAAATAAAAAGAATCTTAACAATAGCTTCCTCTTAGATGTAATTTTGGCTAGCAAGCCACATCTGTTCTCTCATGTTGGAACATTTTTCTCAGACATTAGCGATCATTGTATAATCAAGACCATTAGATCCATGCACAACCCACAGTTTGTGGCACAGTTCTCTATTAAAAGGTGCAAATGCAACTTCGATTTGTTTGCATACGTCCATGACTTGAAACGTTCACCGCGATGGCAGGAATTCTTCCTAGCCAAAACGGTTAACAGGGCATATACTATTGTTTGCAATATTTTAAGTGAGGCTTTATATAAGCATGCACCTTTGGTTAAGGTGCGGATCAGGAGCAGCACCTGCCATTGGTTCTCACCTGAGCTCAAAGCTTCCCTGTTAGAAAGGGATACTTTATGGAAAAAAGCCAGAAGAAGCAAGAACAACTCGGATTGGTGTCTTTTTAAGAGAATATGTGACAAGTGCATCAAGTTGGTCAGAGCAGCCAAGGCTGCCTACTATCATTCGGAGCTAGCCTCTGCCTCAAGAAATCCTTTAAAGCTCTGGAAAACATTAAAAGACATGCCTGGACATGCACCTGGTAATTCCATTCCAACAAACATTAAGTCTGGTGGCAGCATTATCTCTAACCGATCGGAGATATTGGAAGCTCTCAATAACCATTTTGCAATGGCAGGGCTAGCATTTGATACTTCCCCTGTCAATGACTTCTGCACAGCTCAGGGCCCACCAACTCATGAGTCCCCCTCTACCGAGGAGGTCTTCTCCCTCCTGCCTGTCTCTCTAAAAGAGGTGGAAGACCTACTGCTGCAACTAGACACCAGGAAGGGAGCAGGCTCTGACTTCATAGAGCCATACTATCTGAAATGTGCCTACCATGTGCTTGCGGTGCCAATCACCCACCTATTCAACATGGCACTCTCCCAGAGTAGCCTCCCTCCAATGGAAAATAACCCATGTCATCCCTCTATTAAAAGCAGGTGACCCCTGCGACCTAAATAATTGCAGACCAATCTCCCTCCTCTTCATCCTATCTAAATTATTAGAAAAAATAGTGTGTGGCCAGCTAGGGGTATACTTAGAATCCAGAAGCCTATTAAACCCAGGTCAGTCTGGATTCAGAGCAAAGCACATCACCATAACAGCCCTTGCTAAGGTGACCAATTATTGGCTCATAGACCTTGACAACAAAAAGCATATATGTGCCATTTTCTTGGATCTTAGTAAGGCATTTGACACAGTCAATCACAGCCTGCTCCTTTCCTCCTTAAGCACCTTAGGCCTGGACCATAAATTTATGTTCTGGTTTGCAGACTACCTCAGAGAACGGAAACCACAGGTTAAAGCTGAAGGTGATCGTTCTCCATTAAAACCTATGCTGAGGGGCATGCCCCAGGGCTCTATCCTTGGTCCCCTCCTCTTTGCAGTCTACATTAACAACATCAATGACCCCATCAAAAAAGCCAACATCCACTTATTCGCAGATGACACTGTACTGTACTTGAGTCGTCCCATGCCGGAAGCAGCCTGTGAATACCTCCAAGCTGAATTTAACCTTCTACAATACCAGCTCATAAACAAAAAGCTTTTGCTCAATGCAAAAAAGACAAAAGCCATGCTCTTCTCCTCCTCCTTGCATGCAGCAATTCCTGCTGGGGGGGGCTATCCCACAAATTACCACTGTTCTTGGAGAAACACTAGAGTATGTAGCTAAATTCAAATGTCTAAGAGTTTGGCTCAATCATAAACTTTCCTTCACTGACCATCTCAAAGAACTACAGAAGAAACTAAGGCAAAGATTAGGACTGTTCTACAGAATTAACCACCTGCTCACAAAGGAAGCCAAGATTCAACTGGTTCAAGCTACCTTCCTCTCTTTAATAGATTACATGGACCTGCTCTACAGCCACTACACTGCCTCTGTACTGGCTAAGTGGGACACCCTCTACCACAGAGCTATGAGGTTCATTACTGGCCTTCTACTTTCCACACACCACTGCTCCCTGTACTCATCGTTAGGCTGGTCTTCTCTTCACTACAGAAGGAATAGAAATGCCGTCCTATGGGCCTTCAGAGCGGTGACCAATAAGCTCCCCTCATATGTCTCAGATTGTATTCCCCGGAGTGTGTTAGGCACCTACGCTCTAAGGAGCTATTCCCTAATTGCCCTCCAAGTACCAAGGATCAGAACTCATTTTGGGAAAGCTGCTCTAAGATTCTCTTTACCCACATTGTGGAATGGTTTACAAAGGAACTTGAAGCTGAGCTGCCCTGTTAGCCTGAATATCTTCAAGGCACTCTATGATTGCTACATGAAAGCACCTTGCAAACGTTTTCCTCACCGCTAGCCCACTAATTCTGCTACTCCCCCTTTCCATCCTGCTGCTCGCCATGTTTCTACCCCTGGCTTTCAATCTTTCCCTATTAACTCTTCCTGCTGCACCCACCCTTCCCTGTCCACTCCAGCCTGGCTAAAGTCCTACTCCATCTATAGTAGTGTCCCAATTATCTACCCCTCCTCCGTCATTATCACAGTAAACAAGTACACGACAGCCATTGTCACTTTCTGTGGTTTTAGCCCAATTTTTCCCTCAGTCGTCGATAATATATCCCTACTCTTCTTTACCTCTCTAACCTGCCACCCCATACATGGCCTCTTTTCCCTATATGTGTAGTTGCCGGCTGCCTCACTCAAAAGATCTCTGCTTATAACCCCTGTATGCCTATGGTTGATTGTACATCTGCTGACTTCTTCAATTGTAAAATAATGCTGTTTTTTTATTTCTTTCAACCTTGTACTGTACTGTATATACTGTACATACTTTTTCTTCCTTGTATATAATTGTTTTTTGTATACCTGCTTCTGTACTGTACTTTGATGTATTCATAGCCAGGTCCACTTTGCAAATGAGCCTTGCTCAATGGTGCCCACCTGGATAAATAAAGATTTTGATTGATTGATTGATATAATAATTAGGGGCAACATGATAGAAACTTCATGTACCTCAGTGGAATCAATAAAGTCCAAGAGGATAGCATCTTTCAGAAGAAGAGGTGTGCAAGAACAAGGGAACACAATTGTGAGATAGAGGGGGAATGGCTCAGGGGCAATGTGAGGAAGTATTTTTTCACAGAGAGGGTGGTGGATGCTTGGAACAGCCTTTCTTAGGTGACTGTGTGGTCTAAAACTGTGGGAGAATTCTAGAATGCATGGAACAGACATAAGGCAATTCCTGTGGGGGGGGGTAGGAAGGAATAGGCTGTTGACTAACTAGGATCTGCAGCTTTTCCAGTAGATTGGGAAATGGGCAGAGTAGATGGGTTAAGGGGTCCTTATCTGCTGTCAAAGTCTATGTTTCTATGTTCCTATATAAACACAGTCACCTTGGTCCTAAACCACATCACACAATGAGTAAACCAGTCCTTCTACAACTAGAACTGTCTTCCATCAGTCCCCCTGCAACCAAAACAGATCTTCGATCACAAACATGGCTGCTACCTTTACATTGTAAAAGATTTCAACTGGGCCCAAAAAATGAAACTACCTTAAATAAAAAGGTAAAACAAATGAATTAAATGTTGTTTCCCTGATCATTACATTCTCTTTACACACATAAACAAATTAGAAACATTAAATATTGGTTATAGTTTTCATTACAACTGTTTCTTTATTAACAGTGAAAAATTCCCCTTCTGTCTTTAATTGCTAATCAGGGAACTCTTTTCTTCTTGTCCTGACAGTAAGATAGTTGAGTCTCTGGCTGTAACAAATGCCTTTGTTGCCTGTGTGTACAGTCTGTTGGGAGAGAAACATTCTGCCAGTGGAACCGAGCAGAATTTTGAATCCATGTATTCAGTGGTAAACATGCCATATATTGAATGTCGAGATCAACAGAGAAAAAAAACAGGACGAAGAAAGAAGGCAATAATACAGTGATGACTATTTTATCACAAATGCACACAAGTAAATCTATTTTTTATACATATAATCACACTTTTTCCAATAGTCACAAGTAAAACAAAAAGAAGCCAATTTTATAAGTGCAATAAGGCACTCACGGGTGTGTGTAACCATATTTTACAGCACAGCCATCAGCTGAAGTCACACGGCCTTCGACCTCGTGCCTTACTACACCCCTGCCTGTCTTGTAAAATATGCTTTACACACACCCTTTGATGCATTATTGCTTACATAAAATGGGTCCCCCAAGTAGAAATAATAATAAAACAAAAGTGTCAAAATGGAAATAAAATAAGGAAAAAAGGTTTTTAGATACGGCACTCAAAAATAGTTTCTCTATGGGGTATCCTGTACAGTACAATACAGTGTATTTCTCTTGGTCACCACTAGAAGCCCCCCTCCATGCTGCTCAGGGTGGCTCAGATAACCACAGTCCACACACACACACACACACACACACATACACACATATTGTTTGTGCTTGTGGTCATGTTTGGTCCACTCAGTCTGTCACTGATAGACATAGTGAATTGCTTCAAGTTTGCTCACTTCACTCACCCACTCTCTAACACACACACACAGTGCAGTTACTAAATGTCCCTTTTTATGAATTGAGAAGGATAGTTTATGAGGGAGTGAGCATGTCCCTCTTCAGGTTCCAGAGTGTAGACTGTTTTTAGCATACTTAAGAAGGTTTATTTTATTTATGTTTTCAGTTTAGTCTGCTTTTCTCATTTTTGTGACATTTTCTAGTGGCGAGCATGTCACTTACCAGCCACCATAGTAAGCGCTTAATTTTCTTCAACCATTTTTGTTGCTGAATGTCTGTCTGGTTACAGGATTTTTCCATTTTTATTATACTTCATTTTTGAACACTGTTAAGTGCTTTCTAAAAATTGGTGGAGGCACTGATGTCGACTTTGATTTGAAAGCCATTTTGTAGAGCTGCTGGAGGTGCAGGTGTTGGCTTTGAAAGAAAGCTGTTTTTGCCCAGCACCTGTATCAACCGTTGCTTTTGCTGCATTGCAAGTAAGGGAAATGTGTATTCACCA
Organism: Neoceratodus forsteri; assembly: GCA_016271365.2. Lineage (NCBI taxonomy): Eukaryota > Metazoa > Chordata > Ceratodontiformes > Ceratodontidae > Neoceratodus > Neoceratodus forsteri. The sequence continues at coordinate 20,059,220 of JADMNL010000035.1, read as the reverse complement.
AGCATATTTTGTTGGTGGGTGGCAATGTTGTGTGTGTTTGGGGAATTGGGGGGTGATTCTCATGATGCTTGGTCAGGCAGGTAATCATACTTTTGCAATACTGAGGTTGGCATAGTGAAGCACAGGGAATTTTATTGTAAAGCATCCTGACTGGCTGAAGAGGTGCCGGTTGGCACAATATTCCCTGATAAGGACATGACCACAGGTACCTCACAGCAAATCAGGACACAGGATTTCCCTGGCCCATTTTCTAAGCTATTTTTATGAATTAATAGGGACTACTTTTTTCAGGTTTTAGATGTTTTAGAGATAGTGTATTGTGCACTCTTTTGAAAACAGTAAATAAGTTTTAATCCTTTTCAGAGTAAATCAAATTAACTCTTTTATGATGGTAGCCCATTTTATGTATGATAAACCACTGAATAGTATGCATTAAAGGAATTTAATGCCTTCCCAGGGGTATAAGCACACTCAGCCTTTGGTCTTGCACCTTACCATGCCCCTGGAGTATGTATTAAAATCCTTTAATACACACCCTGTCTTGGCTTACTACTTACATACAGATATAAAGTGAAGCCTGCCAGGATGAAGCACAGTGTCACAGGTTTCCTGCATGCCAAAATGGATGAACTCACATTGAAATGTACTTATTTTGTTTTTGTTGACTGGGAAAGGAGGACTAGAGAATTCTACCTATTTTCAGACTCATCCCAGGGGAGGGGGGATACAGATGGATGCCAACTGACATTGAACCAGAAAAAGCTGTTGGTGGTATTTTAGTGAATGCTGGAAATTTGGCAAGGACACTGAGGAAATTCAGCAATCCAAAAAAAAAAAAAATCCCTCCAGTGATGGTATTATAAATTATACCATGATGTCCAATTTACTAGATGCAAAAAAAAAAAAAAAAAGATTTTATTCCAAGATATTCCAGAAGGATAGACAGTGGCACAACAGTTGTGTGCAAGGTCCCTAGTGGGTCACCAATTAAAGCTTCATCAGGGGGATGGTCTTTGCATCCATTAGTCTCCCTTTATACCAGATTAATTCAAACTCAGTGACATCACATGTATTGACCAATCAGAGATCAGATTTACAAAAAAAGTACAAATTATTGAGACTCAACAGTGATCTATAGAGAGAAAACAGATTTCCATATCTCAAATAGCATAGGCAACCTAGCTGATGGAGAATTGTTCAAAAATTATAAAGTTGAATGCAACAGCCAATTTCTCTACCTTTGTTGCTTCAACCCTAACTGATGCATTAATGAAGTTCCTTTAATATAAATATATATATATATATATATATATATGTATATATATATATATATATATATATATATATATATATATGTGTCTTTGTCTAGTGGGCCATTTCTTATATAAAGAAAATGGTAGCAGCTTTCTAATATCTAGCATGCCTGATTTATACCACTCAGTGAGACAAAAAACTCCATTGGCAAATGGGCTGCTTGTTAATATAAATCAAGAGATAACAAGGGATAGACTGACACTTGTCAAAGTTGTAATTACTCCTACTGACAGAATGCTGTCACTGTGCACATTGCTTAATGTCAGCCTGCATTGACCATGTGTCATTTTCACGGCAGCCTGGTGATGTCATCATGCTGAAATATTGCTGTAAGTAGGGAACTGAGAACTATTTAGCAGGACAGTGAAAGTGTGGTCTTCCATTTAGTAATTTGGATGGCTGCATGACTCATATTACTCTGCTGTTCTCTCCATTTACCACAGTGGTGTGTGTGTGTGTGTGTGTGTGTCTGCAACTCTGCCTGCAGTATATACAGCAGCACTGTTTCTATAGACCCTTAAATAATGATGCCTGTTAAAAGAGCTTAAGGCTGTAATGGCTGTAATTTCTATTGAAACACAGTTATCATTCTAAGGGCATGTAAGATAAATAGCTATGGAACAACTAACTTCCATGAACAATGAAAATATTATTTCTTTTCAATTGCATTTCTTTTCCTGCACTCTGGTATTGCATTCCATTGTAAAATTCCAGTCTGCTTCTGCTTGATTTACCAGTACAAGATTTTGCCTTTAAAGAGTTTGTTCCTATTATGTGCTTATATTTTTTTTATTGCTGCATATGTACCTGATTCTGTGGTATATGTGTTGATTTCCTGCAAAACGTGTCTTTAAAACAAAGATATTTATAATCATTAGCTAGTTAATGATGTTGTGTGCCATTTCTGGTATTTTAAAGGTTTCATCTCCCCCTGTTCTCAGATTACCTTGCAACACATTTGAGTCTTAACCTCTGATTATGCTGGTCATTAATCTTCAGCCTTCTTGAGTGCTTTTAAATACATAAAAGTTGACATTTATTTTCTTGTTTAGTCCTATAAAGGTCTTGTGTTTTTGCAGAGTTTTCTGCAAATTCCTCCCCCTTTCATTTACTTTTTCAGTCCGATGTCCACCTCCACATTTACATTTTCTGTTTCTGTTTGATCAAGTTTCATAGCATGTAAGGTTAGCAACAGTGGTAGCTCCAGATTCTGTTGGTTACCCGAGCACTGGTTAGGCACTACAGTTGGATGCCAGGGTACCTATTGATATTGGAATGGAAAATGTATGTGCATACTCATGCATGCCTACTTTGTGGAGTATTTGAACTAATGATGAATGTTATGTTTCTAAAGAGAAAAATGCAAATTCCATTTTATTTTTTTACAGGGGATGGCCCTGCTTCTCCTGTCTTGGGGTTGGGGATATGGATGGCCTAGCTTATCTTGGCTTGGGATAGATGGCTCTGCTTCTATCTCAGGAGAAGCAGGTTCACATGACCCAGAAGATAGGGCCACTCCCCAAGCCAGGAAAAGCAGGGCCAATCCCTAAGCCAGGAGAAACAGGTGGATACCATTCCCTCAAGCCAAAAGAAGCATGGTCATCCTCACACCCCAAGCCAGGAGAAGCAGGGCCTTCTCCCCCCATCAGGAAAAGCAAAGCTATTCCACCTGGAGGCAAGAGAAGTGAAGTCATCCCCATTACCCAAACAAGAAGAAATGGCCATTTGAACCCTTTACAGAAGGTATCCACCTACCAAAATGTCCCTCAATGGATTGGCCACCCACAGTGGCAGGCCAGGAGATCTAGGGCCATGCATTCTCTCTTTTGAGTCTCTCTTCTTCCCTCCCGACATTAATGAGACATTTTCAAATAAACCCAGCCCCTTACCATAATGAAAAGGCACACACAGTCAGAACCCTGTCTCTCTGTTTCTGCAGGCAGTTTCTTTCTTGGCTATTTTTGCTGCTGGCACGACTTTTATTTGAGGGTCTGCTTCTGTGCTGCAGATACTGACTGGGCAGGGTGGCTAGCTTGTGCTGCACTCTTTCATTAGCTGACCAGACTGTGCTCTAGTATTTTATGAAAAAAGCACACCATAGTACAGCGCTTTTAAGGTTAGTTGTACTCATAGGTTGGGGGGGTTTCTGTGCTGCAGCTTGCAAGCAATGGTAGTTCTAGTTTGATGGGCATGGCTCACTGGATTCCTCCTGATTCAGGCAGCTAGGCAGTCACCAGAAGTCAAACCGCAGTGCTACACCCTACTCCCAACACTGGATGCCCAATTATGGGGTTGGATGGTAAACTAAAATGAAAGCAAGTAGCCACTTGCTGCTCAACCCTGTTGCCACCAACCTTCCCCAATTTTGACACCAAGTGTCTAAATCTAGAGTCAGACAGTAAATGAAAAAATGTAAGCAAACAATGACAGGCAAACTCCAGTGCTACCAATCCTCCATTCTGACATTAGTTGCACAGCTCCCCAGTCCAACAGTCAATGAAAAAAAGTAAGCAGACAATAGGAGCCCATCTCCATTGATGTTTTAGAAAGAAACATTAGTTGTTTTCTGCAAAAATCTATTGTAGCATTGCTCCTTGCTATTAATTGTAGTCTTGCACATTTGTGTAATTGCCACTTGTACATCAGATAAAAAGCAAAGTTATTCTGTAGTCAGCATTAAAACTTTAACCCGCTTAATAGAAAAGCATATGGGAATTCATAGGATAAATACTAAAAACAACAAAAGCGCAGCAGTGCAAAGAATATCAGGGAGCAATGCTATGCCATATTGGGGCAAAAACAATTAACATTTCACTCCACAAGCAGAGTTTTATCAGAGTTAGTAACTTAATGCAGAAATGCCCTTAAATTATCTGTCACTAGGTCTGAATAGCACATGTATGAACGGCGCTGTCAATAACAGCACATTCCATACAGCACTATGCAGAACAGTGGCAGGAACAAATGCCTCAAGTCAAGGCAATGCCACTGGTATTGGTCACAAAGCACACTGACAACTGCTATCAGTCCAAAGACTTATTTTAGTGAGGGCTCTGCCACCAACACCCCCTTAACTAAAATAATCAACTCTGACTTGGAGTTGGATTATGACATAAAAACAAAATTTTGAATGCCGGGATTAGAACTCTGATCTCCACCACCATTGTGGCTAAGCAGCTCCATGTCTTAGTTCTCTCTGTCATGAGGGTAGCTCACCCACCATTTTTGATTTCCCTGTCCTTGTCTTCTTCCTAGTGCCATACTACGTACAGCCACCTGGGTAGCACTTACTGCACATAACTGTTTAATCCCTGTTGCTGTCTGTGGTACGCCAGTGGGACATTGCTGTTTTTTCCTTATGCTATATTTGTAGCACTATTGTAACCAGTTATTATATTATTCACCACCAGTGATGTGTACAAATAAAACATTTAAAAGAACTAATATGATGCATCCTCATGATACAAGGAGGCCCTTATAAAAATTACAACCAGCAATTAAGGTAATGAAAGTATAATATCAGACCTGGTATAAACTACCCAAAAGGCATATGTTTCACAGTTGGTTAGTGCCTGTAATTATAAAAAAGCTTTATATATAAACTACAATCCATTCTATAGACGTTGGAGTGAAGCAATGAGGATATAAGATTGACAGCTATCATTTAAATATCACTTCTCTTGAGAGACATTTTGTTTAGGGTTGTGGAACCCATGAACTCTGTAGTACAATGATTCCAAGTATCAGGAATCTATTCAAAAGCATTAGATAAAAAGTAAGGCATTATATCAGCTGTTCAGTCATAATGGATCTATACCTTGGGGGTTCGCTATAGCTCAGGTGTGAAAGATTGCTTTGAACTTGTGCACTTTACTGTAAGATCTCTATAGACAATCTTTATTTCCAGTATATAAAGATGGTTGGCATACTTAGCAATACTTAGCAATATAAGTGTTTTTCGTTTATTGTATTACTGAATGATTGTGACTAAATGAATATCTGATATAATAATGTCCTGCCTTTGATTGTTTGTTTTTTGAATACATGCATGACATTTGCATTTTGTATTGCAGAGTTCATTGGATCCACAGTGCTAGAGAAAATGTCTCTCAGAGAAGGAATATATATGGATGAACACTTAAACATGTTATATCCTCAGTGCTTCACCCCAACATGTGCAAAATGGACTTCTATATACATTTATATTTGCTGATATTGTAGTTTATATGTAAAGCTTTTTTAATACTTTCTTCTACTTACCAACTGTTGAAAATGTGCCTTGTGGGTAGTTAATACCAGATCTGATGTTATACATTTCATTACCTTCACTGCCAGTTGTAACTTTATGAGCGTCCTCGTATCTTGAGGATGTGTCACATTAGTATCAGACTGCTAATGTCTCTTTTATATAATGATGCTGCATGCCATTTTACATGTACTATGATAAATTTTAAATAGAACCATTAACAACAAAACAATATGCTAATTCTTAATATCATGACCATTTACTCAAATCAATTTGCTGCCATATTGGCTCTGACTAGAGTTTATTTATATGTATCGACACTATGTTAAGGAAAAAAATACATTGCAATACAGCAAGTTCCCAAAATTGATAGGAACAAGCCTAGTATAGTATAAGTGTTCCAGAGCTGACTTCATGGTAAGTGATCAATGGTCCAAAGACAGACATGGACATCATGCAGTGTCGTATAACAGTCAAAAATGTACATGAATGTTTACTAATGGCATGTACTGAAATCCTAACTGATGTGTGAATAGCCTCCCCCAGCTCCCAAATACATGTCTTTCAGTCAGGAAAAAAACACTGTATAAGATAATATTGCAACTGTTGAATCACTTACCAGGAAAAACAGAAACAAACATCACAGTTTTTAAATGTTTTAAAAATAACCAGTAAAGGTTGTAAACATGATCCCACTAGACAATACTTTGGCATGAGCACATTCGTTTCCCTTGACACTTGTGACCTCCCATCTATATGGTTGAGAAATATGTAGCGTGATGTTACAGTAGATACAGAAATTGCTTAAAAATGTAACCAGCCACATGAGGAACTAAGTTCAATTACATAATTGTTCAGAAAGGTATATGAAAAGTACCATTCTCTTATTTCATTATTCGATTTTCATGGAGAAAAACTGGGACACTATTTATAGTATAATGGAAGGAAAGTGCTACAAATGTTCATGATGGCCTAACACTAGCACTTTAGTTCACTGTGACCCTCATGACCTCCCATTAGGAGATGGCTGTTAGGTTGGACATCAAGTACCATTAATAAACCACCTTTAAGTCCGGTAGTGTAATTTCATGTAGGTTGCTGCAAAATGATCATTTATACTACAGTTTATGCACCAATGAGATTCAGTTATATGTTTTGTAACCATGATATGGATCATGCTGTAATGTGATATTAAGTAAGGGGTTTACTATTTGATTGTTATAGATTGCAATTGTCCTTACAGCTGTGCGATTACAGATAGTCCCAGTTTACAACTGTTACAAATATGTAGCAACAATTTGAGTCCTGGTACACTTTCAGGTTTGGAACCTTATAAAATGTCACTTTCTTCAATAGCAAAGCTGTAAGGGCAATTCAAATCCATATAAAACAAATAGTTTATCCATAATGTCCTATTTGTAGCATCATATATATTATCATCAGAATAAATATGATTGGTTTCCATTGGCCATAATATGTAGTATAAGCCATACTTTTGCAGCCACATAAATTCTATGAAACTACGGGGTACTGTTAAGCCATTATCAATGACGGTATCATTTCCCTTCGACTATCCCATCTCAAACTAAAAAAATTGTACTTGGGGATTTCAATATCAATTGGCAAGCTAAGTCCGCCACCCCGTTCATTGACGCTGCCTTGACCCAAGACTTAACTCAAGTAGTTCCCTTCCCCACCCACCAGAAACAGCACATGGGGTCCTCCTCCCTGCTGGACTTGGTCTTCACCAACCACCCTCACAAAATCACAAGCACTACCATGCTCCCAACTGTGCTTAGTGACCACTTACCAATTTTTTCCACCTGGAATTGCAAAGCCCCAAAGTCCCCTCCCAAAATAATACAACAATGCAAGCTTGGCCCTGGTAAACTTGCTTTACTAAAATCTCATCTCAGTGCTATGGACTGGTCCTTCATAATGAATACTCTTGACCCTGACCATGCTCTTGACCGCTTCATTCTCTCCTTTAACTCTATTTACGACAAATATGCCCCACTTTCCAAAAGGATAGTCAAAGGCAAGCTGGCAACTTGGATCTCTGACAACCTTCTGGTGCTGATGTGGACCAGAGATTCTCTATGGCACCTCTCCAATGAAACTGGCCTGCTGGCTGATGGACAAAAGTACAGAGAGACCCAGATCAAATGCACACGGTCACTGTGCAACATCTAAGCTGAATTCTACAAATCATCGCTAACCTCATCCTGGGGCTCAGGGCATATGTTCTGGAATAATATTAAGAATATCTGTGGGAAAGACCCAGACTCTGCCACTAATAAGCTCATGGTCAACAGGGGCCTGATCTCTGAGCCCACCCATATAGCCACAGCCTTCAACGATTCCTTCACCAATCTTAGCCAGGTCCTCCCACCTAATTTCTTTGACCCACCCCTTGCCTACTTCCCCCACTCCCCCCCAGGGCCCCCTTCCTTTCACCTTTGCTGCATCACCCCCAAGTCTGCTGAGTCTTACCTCAAAAAAGCCCTAAGCCACTCCCACTACAGTAGTGCCTCCTTAGACCTGAAATTCCTCCTGCACACTCTACATGAGGTCCTCTACTCCCTCACCCACATTCTCAACCACTCCTTATGCCAAGGGAAATTCCCTTCCCAGTGGAAATCCACCTCCATCACCCTTATATTTAAGAGTGGGGACCATACCAGCACCAACTACTGCCCCATCTCTGTTCCCCATCTAAGGCCCTAGAGTGTATTGTCTCAGACCAGCTCACTGACCACCTAAACAAGCACAACCTACTCTGCAAACAGCAACATGGCTTTCACAAAAGCCACAGTACTACAACAGCCCTCCTGGAGTTCACCACATACATCCACTCTGCCTTAGACAAAGGCCATATCACTGGTGCTGTCTTCATTGATCTCACTAAGGCATTTGACACTGTTAACCATGCCCTCTTACTAACTACTCTCTCCAATATTGGTTTCTCAAAGGATGCCCTCTGCTGGTTTGCTTACTACTTGTTGGACTGTTTCCATCAGGTGAAAATTGGTAACTCCTTATCCAACATACTGCCTGTCTACTCCTGTGTCCCACAAGGGTCCATACTCGGACCACTACTTTTTAGTCTCTTCCTTAACTCCCTCCCCTCATCCTGACCTGGCAACCTACTCCATTATGTAGACAATGCAGTCCTATATTTCTCCAGTTCTGACCCCTCTCATTTACGCCATTCCCTCCAATCCTCCTTTAGTGATGCTGAAAAGTGATTCTCCAAGCAACGCCTTATTCTAATTTATAAGAAGACTAAAGTAATGTTCATTGCACACCCAAAGAACTCCCAGAAGGAGTACTGTCACCAATTTCTAACAGCCAATCTGACCTCACTTGAACAAGTGGACTCCTTTAAATACCTGAACATCACCCTGGACCCGGCCCTTAATTTCCACCAACATATCCATCTTCTGTCCACCATGCTCAGTGTCCAGCTCAGTATACTGTGTTGATTCAAACATTGCCTTACCCCTGATGCCCTTAGGCTTGTTGTCTCCATCTCGGTCCTCTCCCTTCTCTACTATGGTATACTTATCTTTAGCTTGGCAAACACATTGGCTCTACATAGACTTTGACTCTCCTTTAACAAAGCCTGCTGCCTCATCCTGGGCTATGACCATCTCACCCACACATGCTCACTATATAATGCGACTAACTAGCTTAACCTCGATAACAGAATCGGGTTCCACACTTGTTTTATGACCAAAAAGATTACCCTCAGCTTCTCACCCACTGGTCTCACACTGCTAATCTATCAGACCCCAATGCTTAAGCACATCTGAAGCTCAAGCAAACAGCTTTTCATGGTTCCCCACTGCCAAACCTCTCAATTCCAAAGGTCCTTCAGTTACAGAGCCCCTTCCTGCATAAATAGCCTGCCCATCTCACTAGTAAATGAAAGCAGAATTGGCCCCTTCAAAACTAATCTTAGGGACCATCTACAGGCCTCAAACACCTGTGATTGCTACTAGCCCTGCCCTGTCTCCCCCTTCCCCGACTAAGGCCCCTGGCCGGCTTACCCCCCCTTCTATTGTCCACTACCTGAGTCTGACAGATTATTTCTATGCCTGAGTTTATATACATAATGTATAGACCAGTACTAATTAATTTTTTTTGTAACAATCTGGTCTGTGTCCTTTATGTAATATTGTTGTGTCTCTAATTACTGTGATGTGGAACCTTTGTAAAGGAGTCTCTGACTCAAAGGTACTTCCGAGTCCTCTATAAATAAATAAATAAAATCCCAGCTTTTACCCATGTAAATAAAGTAATGAAATAAGATAAGGGTACTTTTTTTCACATACTGTAATGAAAAACTATGTAATCAAACTTACTTTATCATTTTGCTGCTCATATTTTTTCATCTATATCTATGTCTTACATTGAGTTACACATTTCCCAAGCATGCCTCCTATTACAGATGGGAGTTCAGGAAGGTCAAGGGGAGTTAATATTCTTGTATGAAATTATATGATGCAATATCTCGATTTTACTGTGACAACTTACAAACCTGTGCACTCAATCCTAAGGCCTGGCCCTACTAGCATTCATACCTGATGTCTCAGGCACTTTCTGTATTAAACATAATACACTGAAACTTAGACAAAACCTATTTAAGACCTTCTGACCACAAACTTGAAATTCATTACCTAGCAATATAGTAATACAATATAATTAAAAGCAGGCTTATGTAGTGACTCAAACCATCACTGTTTCTATCCAATCTCTACTGTTTTACTATGCTGTCACTGTTTAACTTGCCAGATTGTATTTTGAAGCTTTCAGTTACTTTTCAGCACTGGTTTTGCACTTTATGGGTCATACAAACAGTACCTGAGATTTCAGGTTCAGCTCCTATCAGGGCATACCGTGAGTGTGGTCTTCATATTTCTAGCTGTCAGGGTTCCTTCTTTGCAATACAACCATTTGGTTCTGTCAACATTTCCAGCTTTTTTAACAAAAATGTGGGTGAGATAGTACACCGTTCCAAGCAATAACAGTAGCCATACTTCAACAGGTGCCACATAACTATTGAATTTTTTTTTTTCTTAACATGATCAATATTACAAAAGTAACAGAGGAAATGTGGAATTGTTACCTAAAAGGGAATGTATTAATTGTTTCATAAAGGGTCTATCGTTTCACTCACACATCTACTAAAAGGCTAGAAAAGTAGAAATGATCAAGGGAAGAACTCCCGATACAATCTTGAAATGTATTCACTGGCAATACATTACTTCAACATGATTCAAAGCAGGAATATGTAGTGAAACAAACCATCACTGCTTCTGTCAAATCAGGAAATCTGCAACTGACACAGCTGCACAATTCACAATACATTTACAGACTGTGGCCCAGATATTCAAAAGGGTTGCGCCATTTGCAATAGGGATGCGCCAGTGCAAGTCCGAAAATGTGCCATTCTGCGATATTCAGTGGGAGGCAGATGCGCCCCCCAAATCACACTGTGCAAGAGCGTAATGATAATGAATGCATGTGCAACTGAAGGGGGAGGAACCATGCATAAATGGCGCAGTGCGATATTCAACAACATGCGCCATGCACAATAGGGGAGCAAGCGGAAGTTGCGCAATAGCGGAAATGAGCCAGAATAAAAAGGAACAAGAGAGAGGTGCAAGAACGCTACAGGGAAGACACATGTTGCTGAACCTTAGCCAGCCACACAGGCTACACAAACACACAGGGCAGGACAGAGACAGAGCACCTGGAACCCCCAGGAACAGGGAAGGTGTGGGGAGCCACAGCCACAGTGCAGTTCAGAAGGGGAAAGTGCCACACAGCACTGAGGCCACCACAGAAAGGTGTTCAGTGCAGGGGAAGTAGCAGCCAGGACAGTGGGGGGAACACAGAAACAGTTGCCGGGGGGGAACTCAAGTCAGGGACATGGCCAGTGCCATCATCCAGATGGAGGCAGTTATGAGGAGGGTGAGAAGACAGGCATCAAGGGGGCGCGGCCATGGAAGGGTCCGTCGGTGGTATGCCCCCAATGGGCAGTACCAAGCCCGCACCAGCTTCAAGCTGTACACCGATACCGAGATCATGGGCTGGTACTGCCTGAACCAGGCAATTCTGAGGCAGCTTTGTGAGCTGTGCAGTGATGTGATGCAGGCACCCACACAACGGAGCCATGCTCTGTCAGTGGAGACAAAAGTGACAGCTTGCATGTGCCTGCTCGCCATGGGTACCTTATAGAGACCAACAGGGGACATGACAGGCATAACCCAGTTGGCCGCATCATGCCACCTCACCCAATTCCTCAGCGCACTGCTGCCACATGCTGCGGAGTACATCCATTTCCCCAGCACACTGGTGGAGCACACAGCAAACATACAGGAGTTCCACAGGGTAGCACATATGCCTGGCATGCTAGGGGCAATAGACTGTACCCATGTGGCCATCCTCACACCACCTGGCCCTGAAGGGGCCACATACATGAATCAGAAGGGGTATGCAAGCATCAACTGCCAGGTGTTGTGCGATGCCAGAGGGAGCATAATCAATGTATGTGCCACACACCCTGGGGGAGCACATGATGCCTTCATCTGGCACCAGTCAGCACTGTGCCACAGATTCGAGAGTGGGAACATTCCCACTGGCCACTTAGTGGGTGAGTATGCAAACCATGTGGAAAGACATGGAGCTTGGGGGGGCATAGTCAGAGGTGACATGGGTATTGGCCTAGATGGCCCAAGGCAGGGTGACGCTGATCACCCAACTAACTTCTGCACTCTACACACAGGTGACAGTGGATACCCACTCCATCCCTGGCTGCTCACACCATACCAGTGGCCCATGACCACATCGCAGCAATGCTACAATGAAGCACATGCCATCACACGCAATGTCATCGAGCTGGTGTTCAGGATGCTGAAGGCATATTTCTGTTGCCTGGACATGTCTGGCGGTGCCCTACAGTACAGCCCCTTAAAGACCTGTGGGCTATTCCTGGCCTGTTGCATCCTGCACAACATGGCCAATGACTGAGGAATAGCCAAACAGGTCGAAGAGGGGGACAGCGATAGGGACAATGAGGACGCTGGTGAAGATGGTGATGGGCAGCCCCCTCTTGGGTGAAGGGACCCCCAACTGATCTGGCTAGCACAGCTGCACTGGGACACCATCACAGAGGAGCACTTCAGCCAACCCAGGTAAGTCATGGGGCCATGTGCAACCACCAGTGGCAAAGGCACAACCCATAAACACGCATGGATAAATACCAGGGGTGCATGTCATCAAGGGAAGTGGCTGAGCATGGAACCACGCACACTTTCAGGGACGGGCAAGGTCTAACACGGCACACAGTCACACACACCTCACAAGACATGCATAAAGGGTAGGAGGCACGCCGACCCCGACCGCCACCTCTAGCCACACACACGTCCACAGACCACCACGCCCAGTGCCTATTATTGTGCGTGTGTCAGACGCTGAGCACCATTGCACAGTGGTGGACAGCACAATGCAGGCATCATCATGCACACGCCACAGCGGACAACAGCCGGGAGGGTGTGCAGATGGAACATGTGTGTGCATGCAGGGCCGGGTACCCCACCCGTGCATTGCACACTGAACAACACAATGCACTCAGGGTAACATCAGACAGTAGCCATGCTGGGAGACAGGTCAGTCAAGCGCCACAGTGCCATGGCCACCACGGATGCAGGGCGGCCCCGCCGAGACCCGCCAGCAGTGACAGGCTGACCAATGGACTCATGGGGTGGCACCAACGGTCCCCAGGGGTTCCACTGTGTGAATGCAACCATGCTTACTCAGGGGTCTGCAGCACACCGAACATGCCTGCGCCAGGCGTGCTCGGGATGCCCACAGTTGAACCCGGTGTCAACAAGGAGGGTGTTGCACGATGCCGGGAACGGGGGGGTGAACATTGCACTGAGCAGTGTCTGCGACACATGGGCAAATAACTGTGTGCCCATTGTGGCCATGACAGTTGTGATTGCCTGTATCTGCCTGTCAATGGCAGTGGTCACATCCTCACGCAACCGGTCCATCCCTGCCAGGTGCAGAGTGGTGTCTCTGCTGTGCCTCTCCTCTGCCTGGTGCAGAGCCGCACTGAGTGCATCCACCACTATCACAAGCCGCACCTGCTGATTGACTGATGCTTGGAGTATGCGGGTGTGCTCATCTAAGAGGTCATCTGCCTGATCAGCATGCTGTCCCTCATGGTGTTCATGACCTTGATGGTCAGCACCCCTTGAGGGTGGGTGCTGCACACCTGGGCCAGGCCTGGGCATGTCCACAGGTGATGCACTGATGCCGCCCCCTGACACTGTACCCCCATGGCCATTGGCTGACTGCTGATACTGCCCCTCCAGCTGCTGCTATCCAGGGCTCAACGGTGCCACTGCAGTGGCCACAACAGCCCCACTGTCCTGGACACACACCAGTGCTGCCCCGCTGGTGCAGACAGGCACAGGTTGGGACTGTGATGTCACGCAGGCCTCCAGAGTGGAACCACCCATGGCCATGCCTGTGATGTCATCTGCTGTGTGGCCATCCTGTGGCCCACACGTATCACTGCCCATGACATTAGCTCCATCATCATCACTGAAGGATTTGGCACCAGCCCGAGTCTCAGCATGCTGGCATCCATGGACGCTGGCATGCTGGGACATGGGTGGGGCCTCCTCCGCACCTACTCCACCAACATCAGTCCAGATATCCAGGTGGGCCCACTGTCACCCTGACCCTCATATGCCTGTGGAGGTGGACAGGCCCTCCTTTATCTCCATGCTACCACCCTCAGTGGAGAAGCCCACTACCACTGACCCATGTAGATGCTCAGGAGCTGTAAGGGAAAAACAGTAGCATTAATGTATGTGACCTACCCTGCCCTCCCATTGACAGATGAAGGTCTACCATGCAGTGATCGTCTACCACCCATCTGGAACCCACCACCCGGAACACCCTCGATGGCGCAATGCTGCATACTGCCAGCAACCCGCTCTTCTTGTGGGGTCAGGGGTTGCACCTCCAGCTGTCCCTCACCGGTCGCAGACTGTGCTACCCTGATGGCAGCCACCTTCTCCTTAATCCTCCGCCTGTCCGTGCCCATCTTCATTTTGCACTCCTGCATGGACCGCTGGTGGCTGCCATGCAGGTTGATGGCATGCTCCACCTCTTCCCAGCAGCATGGTCCTGTGGTGTTCCCTGGCGTCCACTGAGCAGCTGCTCCTGGTCGAGGTAGGCCTCAAACAGGACATCTGTTTATACCTTGGTGAAGTTAGGCGTCCTCTTCCTCCCACATCTCTGTTCCTCTTCCTCCACATCATGATCGGTCATTATTTCTCCTGTGAGAATGACAGGTGTTACCTGTGACTGTGCAGTCCCATGCATGTCCCGAACACCACAGTCCACACTCCCAAACAGCATGCAACTCACCACAATAGACTGCAGTAACTGACTATGGCCAGTGCAGCCCAATGTGGCAGTTTTATAGCGCAACGCATGCAAATGAGGCAAGGCACACTTTTAAGTGGATGCAAATGCAGTGTCTGCGCCATTGAATGGCTGATTTGCATATGCCGGCTGAATATCACGCTGTTGCGCTTTGCACAATTGTGTTGAACATGCTCAGCCAAGGGTGCAGTTCTGTGACATGCACAGTACACACCTAACTGCGCATGTCCGGGGTGATGACACGGGTGCCTGCCACGCTGCTGACATGCTGTGTGCAGGAGGCAATGCAGGGCACAGCCACCATTGTGCCAGTGGCGCTACTGCGCTGTTTACATATATGGCACTGTGGCACTGGGACGCCATAGGCGCACTGGGACCACAGCACTGTAGACCACTACAGGAGGTGGCACACAGGCACCTAATTGCACTACATGCATTGGGTTCCATTCGTGCTGTGGCTGTCCGTGTGCCAGAGCCCTTGACCCTGTGCCCGACCTTTGCCCACTAGGTACCATGCGTCAGGCATGGATGCAACACTATAGTGCTGTTCGGTGACAGCACGATAGGGAATGGCAGTGCTGTACTGCACAGTATCTGCACGTGGCAGGACCACGCTGCCGAGCGCCATTTTGAATCCAACTATCTGCTGAGATGGTGCGGAGAAGGGCAGTTATATGGAGCCAGGTGGAGCTAGCAAATCTGGTGACCATTGTAGAGCCCCATGCTGGTGCTCTATATGGTGATGCACCCCTGGAAAGGGCCAGGAGTGCAGTTTGGCAGGAGGTGGCTGATGTGCTGGAGGAGACCACTGGAATCTGGTGCACACCAGAGCAGTATTGCCACAGGTACAGGAACCTCAGGGGCAGGGGCCCGGACCTTCTTGCCCACCTGTGGGCATGTGCCAGGAGGGGCACGGTGCCACGGCCAGGTAGGTGCCCCATCCATACACTGTTATCATCCATACGGGTATCATGGTTGCAGGTGTCCGGTACATGGGGGGCCATCCAGTGTTGGCCATGGTGGTGGTATCGGGGTGGGGGTGGATGGGTATGGCTGTATGGAATTGCACACACATGCAAATGGGGGGACTTTGCTACCAGATTGTACTGATGTTCCTCTCTCCATGTTTGCACCTTAGGCCCAGAAGTGCGCAGGCTGGCGAGGGAGAGGAGGCGCTGCCTGGAGGACCAGCAGGCCGGGAGGGGTGAAGGTCTGCAGAGGCACAGGGACCAGCCTGATGATGGTCAGTGCCTTACATCCATGATTACTATTGCATGTTGAATAACTGGACGGGCAGCAGGGCATGGCCACCATCCATTGACACCACTTGTTACAGTCAGCACTGTCCAGTGGCACTGCATGTCTGGGAGTGTGTCAATGGTGGTACATGCATGCACTGGGCACATGGCTGTGCCACTGCCTTCACCACATAGCCAAGTCACTGTACGGCCACGGTGGTGCTGTGCAGGATGTGGGCAGTGGGTGTGTGCAGTGGCCCACATGGCTGTGGCTGCCTGCGTTGATAGGTCTTGTGGACACAGTCACAGTGGGTGGTCACACACCATCACAGGGGCGTGGCACATGGCTGTATGCCATGCACAATGGGTGGGCTGCAGGGGCTGGACAGTCACACTTATTGACTCTGCTCCCTCATCCTAGATGGACGGCCACTCCAGGCAATGGAACGAGGACTGCAGGAGCTGCTACAGGTGGCAAGGGTGACCCTGGAGCTCCTCCAATGCATGGACCACCATGGGGTGAGGAGGCGGAGGAGACATTGGCGCCACATGGAGGACAACTGGGGCAGATGCTAGCCCATCCATGCCCCTAATTATGCCTTCTCCTCCCAGACCCACCCTCACACCCCTTCTTCCCTCTCCCATATGTTCACCCCTGTCCCTTACCTGCCCCCACCTGGTATGTGGTCCTTCCCCGCATTGTACATACTTGTATATAGTTTTTTTATTATCTGTTTTAAATACATTTGTTTTGTTATGACAACTGTGGTAGTCTCTGATTTGCAGCGGGCTACAGGTGCTCAGCTGCAGTGGTGTACATGGCATCAGGGGTGGTGCACGCATGGGTGTGTGTGTGTCCAGAAGGGAACCACCTATGGTGTGGGCAAGGGGGATCAGTCACTGTCTGTGGTTTGTGTGTTGTTCTCTGTGCACTGGATGCCTGTGTGCAGTGGTCCACGATGCATGCACTGTGTGCATGGCACCCCTGTCAGACCGTCCATGGCCTGTGCAACTGACACCCTTGCATTTCTGTGATATGCACGGTCTGCTGGCGTATCAGTGGTGGCTGTCCATGTTGGATAACAACTGTACCCGGTACAATGCCAGATTGCCTGTCATCACCAGTATGGTGCACATCTGCCTCTGGTGGCACTGTGGCCTCCACTGTTGTTGTCCCCTCTCCATGCTGTAGCTTGTGTCTGTTGCAGGGGATGTACTCCAGTGTCTGTCACTTGTGCTCCGGCAGCATGCTGGTGGCATACAGCTTCATGGTGCCTGTGCATGGTGGCTGGTACACCTGTGCCATGTAGCAGTGCTGGCTGTGTGTACACGGCTGCCGTGGCCACGTGCCTGTGGCTTGGTTGACCCACTACTGTGTCCCTGTGTTGGTGTGCCCTTGGGTATGGGTGGGTGTTTGTCCGTGCACTGTGTGGAATCCTGTGTGGTGCATGCTTCCATGCAACACTGTGTGTGTCTGTGCTGGCTGTTGTGGCCAGTGCTGGGACAGGATGTGTCCTTGGGAGGGTGTGCAGGGTGCTGTACCACTAGTGGTGGGGTCTGGGGCATGCCCTGTAGCAAGTGGGGTACCTCGTGTGGCGACGCATGGTCGGTCTCTCAGCTGTACCTCAGGGGGACATGCAGGGTGGCACTGTGTATGCTGTTGTTGCATTGCTGTCTACTGCCACCTGCAGCAGGGTGCACATGGTGGGGCTGCCTTGCATGGCACCATGGTGCACAGGGTTACATTGTCACAGTGGGGGTGGTGGCACGCTTGGGGTGTCGTGCACTGTTGGGTGCTACTCCTGGGAAGGGTATATGGTGATCGTGGTGCAGGGTGTGCTCTGCATTGGTGGGATGGTGTGGCATGGGGTGGTCGGCCCTCCTTGTGTGCCAGTCACAGCTTGCCAGGGGGTGTGCTGGGGTACCATGGCCTGGCTGTGGGTTGGTTGCTGGTATCCATGGGCCAGTGGTTATTCTAGCTCTCCCCAAGTTGTTCAGTGCATGGGGTGTGGGGGACCATGTCTGTTCTGCTGTGTGCTCCTCTGCCCATCTGTGGCATGGGTGGTGGGCCCCTCCATCCCTGGTTGTGCTGTTGCATTGCTGCCCTGCTCCATGGGGTGTCCCTGGTTGCTCTATGGCGCATCTGGACTGCTCCACTGAACATCCCTTGTTGCGCTATGGTGCATCAGATATGTGCAATTGCACATCCCTGGTTGTGCTATGGCACAGGTGGTGTGATATTCAGTTGAGTGCCGTAGGCGCATCTTGGCCTGTGCAGTTTTTGAGTATTGTGCTTCTTGCACTTGGGCACAGTTGACTTGTGCTTGCTCCTGCTGTTGCGCACTTTTTCAGCGTGGTTTGAATATCTGGGCCTGTATTTTTAACATCTCATTTGAGGGTCTTCTTTAGATTTTTGCACTGTTTTTCAGACTGCACAAGTTTAAACAGTGTGGGTGGGATATTCAAAAGGGTTGTGCCATGCACAATAGGGTTGCGCATGCGCAAGTTCGAATTTGCACCATTCTGCGATATTCAGCAGGAGGCAGTTGCGCCACTGAAAACAGGCTGAGCAACAGCACAATGCAAATGAAGGAATGCGCAACTAAGGGGGTGGACCCATGCATAAACGGCGCAATGCGATATTCAAAGACTTGCGTAATGCGCAACAGTGGATGAGCTGGAAGGTGCGCCACGCCGGAAATGAGCCAAAATAAAAAGGCTCAAGGAAGAGGCGCAAGAACGCTACAGGGAAGCCACATGAGGCAGGGAGAAACCGAGTGCGACAGTGAAAGAGTGCAGGCCAGGGAGTGCACAGGAGAGGAGAAGGACAAGGGAGGGTGTGTCGGGCCACAGACTGCAGGGCCAGTAGGTGTACCCAGTGCAGTGGAGGTAGCAGGCAGGACAGCGGGGGTAGCACAGCAAGAACAGCCAGGGGGGGAACACAAGCCAGGGACATGGACAGTGCCAGCTTCCACATGGAAGCTGTAATGAGGGGGGTGAGAAGGCATGCTGCAGGGGGATGTGGCCATGGAAGGGCCCGTTGGCGGTATGCCCCCAACAGGCAGTACCGTGCCCGCATCAGCTTTGAGTTGTATTCAGACGTAGAGATTGTGGGCCAGTACCTCCTGAACAGGACAATACTGAGGCAGCTCTGTGAGCTGTGCAGTGATGTGATGCAGGCACCCTCACGACGGAGTCACGCTCTGTCAGTGGAGACAAAGGTAACAGCCTGCATGTGCCTGCTCGCCATGGGTACCTTCCAGAGGCTGACAGGGGACACCACAGGCATAACACAGTCGGCCACGTCACGCATTCTCACCCAATTCCTCAGCACACTGCTGCCACATGCTGCGGAGTACATCCATTTCCCCAGCATCGCGGCAGAGCGTACAGCAAACATGCAGGAGTTACACAGGGTAGCACGTATGCCTGGCATGCTAGGGGCCATAGACTGCACCCATGTGGCTATTCGCACACCACCTGACCCCGATGGGGCCGCATACAGGAACAGGAAGGGCTTTTCCAGTGTTAACTGCCAGGTGGTGTGTGATGCCAGTGGGCGCATAATCAATGTCTGTGCCACACACCCTGGCGGAGCACATGATGCCTTCATATGGTATCAGTCCACACTGTGCCATCGATTCAAGAGTGGGGACATCCCCACAGGCCATCTAGTGGGTGAGTATGCATGTAGGAATTGCAAACTTGGGGCAAGGGTGGGAATGCCACAGGTGCCATGGTAGTGGCACACAGGGATATGGGCAATATGGACCTGAACATGATACTTATCTCCACTATCTCCACACAGGTGACAGTGGATACCAACTCCGTCCCTGGCTGCTCACACCGTACCGGCGCCACATGACCCCATCACAGCAACGCTATAATGAGGCACATGCCACCACACACAACATCATCGAGCGGGTGTTTGGGATGCTTAAGGCACGCTTCCAATGCCTAGACACCTCTGGTGGTGCCCTACAGTACAGCCCCTCAAAGGCCTGTGGGATATTCCTGGCCTGTTGTATCCTGCACAACATGGCCAAAGACTGTGGGATAGCAATACAGGTCGAGGAGGGGGACAGCGATGGGGACGCCAGCGACGCTGGTGATGATGGCAATGAGCAGCCCCCCTTGGACGGCGGGACCCCCGACTGATCTGGCAGGCCTAGCTGCACCAGGACACCATCATGGAGGAGCATTATGCACTACACAGGTAAGTCAAGGGGCCATGTGCAGCCAACACCATCCAGGCGCAACCCACAGGCACACAGGATAACACACCAGGGGTGCATGACTGCAAGGGGAGTGTAAGGGTCCAGGCACATGAACACACCATCAGGGAGTGGTGAACAGTCATATGGACACACACACACACCAGGCCCAAAGCGTACATGGGCAGGTGCACAGCAGAGCAGGAACAGACATGTCAAACACACAGATTCACAGACCACCCCCACCACCTGTACTGTCCAAGTACGTCTGTCAGATGCTGGGCACCCTTGCACCTTGGTGTACAGTACAATGCAGGCATCATCATGCACACACACCTGTGGACAGCAGTTGGGTGGGTGTGCAGGTGGTTCGTGTGTCAGCGTGTTGGGCAGGGCACCCACCAGTGCACTGCCCACCATGACACACAGTGCACACAGGACAGCACCAGACAGGGCCCGCACTGGGAGACAGGTCAGTCATGTTGCACTGTGCCATGGCCACCTCGGATGCATGGGCGGCCCCGCCGTGACCCAGCAGCACTGGCAGGCTGAGCATAGGCCATATGGGGTGGCACCGATGGACCACCAGGGGTCCCACTGCGTGATTGTGACCTTGTCCGCACAGGGGTCTGCAGCATGCCAAACATACCTGCACCAGGGGTGCTCGGGATGGCCACATCAGCACCCGCATCGACAGGCTGGGTGTCGCTCGACGCCGGGAATAGGGAGTGGAGAGCATACTGTGTGGGGTGCGCGGTACAGGGGCACCTGACTTGTGCCCAATGCAGCCACGACAGCGACCAATGCCTGGGTCTGCCTGTCAATGGTGGCGGTCACATCCATCCGCATTTGGACCATCTCTGCAAGGATCAAAGCATTGTCCCTGCTGTGCCACTCCACAGCCATGCACAGTGCCTCCACGGATGTTGCAACCTGCATCTGCTGCTCTACTGATGCCCGCAGCAGGGGGGTGTGCTCGTCCAATGAGTCCTGTGCCACATCGGCATTCTGTCCCCCAGGGTATGGAAGGGCCAGATGCTCAACACCCCTTGAGGGTGGGCGCTGTTCACCAGGACCAGGTGTGGGCAAGTCAACAGGCGGTGTGCATGTGCCACTGCTGGACCCTGTACCCCCAGATCTGGTGGGTGACTGCTGCTGCTGTCCCTCCAACTGCTGTGCCCCAGGAACCGCTCGTTCCACTGCTGTGGCCGCAACAGTGCCAGAGACCTGCACAGCCACTGGTGCTGCCCCACCGGTGTGGACAGGCACAACCTGGGACTGTGCTGATGTGCTTGCACACACGTTGGAACCAGCTAGGTCCAGGGGCGCGTGCTGGCCTGCTGTGTGTCCGTCATGGGACACACATGTGTCACTGCCCATTGCAGTCCTTGCATCATCAATGGTGCAGGTACATGCTACAGCCACAGTCACAGTGTGCTGGCATGCTTGCATGCCAGACTGCTGAGACACAGGCTGTGCACCCCCCACACTTGACTCACCGACAACAGAGGTGGCAGCCAGGCGTGCATGCTGGTGCAGTGCATGTCGGCTGGTGACAGAGGTGGATGGACCCTCCTCCACTTCTGGCAGGCCTTCCTCAATCCATGGTCCCACCACCACTGTCCCCTGCAGACGAACGGGATCTGTAACAGAAAGTGAGGACATGTTAGTGCATGTGATCAACCTTCCCCCCCCAACACCACCACCATGTCATACCGTGCAGTGATGGGCTTCCACCTGTCTGGAATCCACCTCCTGGTACACCCTCTGCAGCACTCCACTGCATTGATACAGCCAGTCGGTCCTCAGCCGGGGTCAGCTTTGCCACCGCTGGCTGGCCCCCGCCTGTGCCAGCACGTGCCGCCCTGAGGGCTGCCACCTTCTCCTTCACCCTTCTGAGGTCTGTCCTCATCTTCTTTTTGCATTCCTGCACGAAGCGCTGGTGGCTTCCGTGCAGGTTCACTGCCTGAGCTACCCCCTCCCATGCCACCGCACGGGCCTGAGGGGTGACCCGCTGTCCACTCAGTAGTGGCTCCTCTTCCAGGTAGGCCTGGAAGAGGGCCTCTGTCTCCACCATGGTGAAGTTGGGCCTCCTCCTTCGCCCACCATCCTCACCCTCACCCTCACCCTCACCTTGGCTCTGCTCGGTCATGTCGGTCTGTATGGGTGAAAGTGGACACCTGTCACTGTGCAGTCTACAGCGTTATCCCATGACCATTGGCCAGAACATCACACATCATGCAACTCACTTCTCACCTGCAGTAACCGAATCTGGCCAGCATAGCCCAATGTCGCGTTTTTATAGCGCAATGCATGCAAATTAGGAGTGGCACAACTTTAATGACATGCTAATCGCGCCACTGCACCTTTGAATGGCTGATCAGATGATTTGCATGTGTCGGCTGAATATCGCGCCATAGCGCTTTGCGCAATACGGTTGAGCCGGCAGAGCCAATGGCGCATTTCTGTGACTGTGTGGTATACTGCATAGTGCATGCCCAGGTAGCTTACGCAGGCATCTGCCACGCAGATGATGTGCTGTGCACGATCAGCAATTCAGGACACGGCCACCATTGTGCCAGTGGCGCTACAGCACTGGTCACCATATGGCGCTGTGGCAGTACTGCCCAATAGTCCACTGTGGCACTGGCACGCAGGTGACCGATCGCGCAGGATGTGTGGACGTCCAATGGTGCTGTGCGTGGCCTTGTGCCACTGACCCATGACCTTGTGGCCAACCTTTGGCCCCTGGCACTGTACATCTGGCATGTGTACAGCTGTATCGCGCTGTTCAGTGACAGCGCGATGTGGACCGACGGCACTGTCCAAACAGCGCGATAGGCAGTGATGGAGTTGTATTGCGCAACATTTCCACGTGGGGTTGCCGCGCTGCAGAGTGCCATATTGCCACTGTACATTTTGAAAATGGCACGCAGGAGAGCACCACAATGGGGGGCCCTGGAATTGGCAAACCTGGTGGCTGTGGGGGAGCCTCACCATGGTTCACTGTTTGAGGGTGTGCCCCTGCAGGTGCCACGCACCCATGTGTGGCAGCAGGTCGCCACTGCCCTGGAGCAGGCCACTGGGTGGAGGAGGACCCCTGAGCAGTGCAGGCACCACTACAGTGACCTCCGGAGGAGGGACCGTGTTCTGCTTGAGCACCTCAGGTCGCATGCCAGGAGGGGCATTGTGCCTAGGCCAGGTGGGTGTGCTGTGTATGCACCGGTATTGTCCGCATGGGTGACTGTGTAATGTGATCTGCGCATGGGGGTGGGTTGGGCTATGGTTTGCTTTGTGGGTGTTTGCAGGTGTGTGCTGTTTGGGTCTGGTTGTGTGGGCAGGCACACTCAATGGGGCAAGGGGCTGTCTGCTTTGGGATCTCACTGATGTATTTCTCTTCATTTGTCTCCCACAGGCGTGGAGGAGCAGAGGTGGGCACGGGCTGAGGCCTGGGATGGCAGTGCCAGGGTGGCTGGTGGAGGAGGTGTGCCATAGTCACAGCAGCAGCCACAGCTGCAGCAGCACCTGCTGCAGCAGCTTGATGAGGGTGAGTGTCATTACATCATGGATGCTATTGCATGCTGGGGGGGCACGGACACCTTCCATGGAGGACACTACCATGCACGCAACATGTGACAGTCATCACTGTCCAGTGGCACTGCATGTGTGTGTGTGTGCGTCACTGGTGGTCCATGCATGCACTGGGCACATGGGTGTGGCACTAGCATCCCACCATGTAGCCACGTCACTGGGAAGACTTGGTTGTGCTGTGCTGGACATGGGTGGTGTGTGTGTGCAGTGGTACACATGGCCATTGCTGGCTGGTTGGGCATGTCTTGTGCATGGTCACTGTGGGTGGGTGCAGTCCGTCACAGGAGTGGGGCACTTGGCTGTATGCCATGCATGATGGGTGGCATTCAGGGACGTGGACAGTCACAGCCATTGACTCTGATCCCTTGTCCTAGGTATCCGGATCCTGCGCATGTTGGAGCAGGGCGTGTGGAGGCTGACTCGAGTGGCCATGGACTCGCATACCATCCTCCTCGACCTACAGCAGCATGACATGCGGTGCCGGAGGAGGCCACGGGCACAGCGCCAGGCAGAAGGAGGAGGGCAGGCTGCCAGGTGGTAGCCAGACGTCGGCAATCCCTGCCTTCCCTCTCCCAGTTGTTCACCCCTGCCCCTTACCCACCCCTACCTCATACCCATACCCCCACCCCTGCTTTGTACATATGTTACTGTTTGTTGTTCTTGTTATGCATCTTTATTACATATATATTTTGATATGAATACTGTGGTGGTCTCTGATTTGCAGCTGGCTATAGGTGCTCAGTTGCAGTGGTGTGCATGGCATCAGGTGTGGTATGGTCATGGGTTTGTGTGTGCGTGTGTGTGGGGCGGTGTCTCTGGTGTGGGTGAGGCTTCCAGTCAGTATTGCTGTATGCTGCCACCCACTGCTGGGTGGTCATGGTGGGTTTGGCTTCTGTGGTTCTATGGTTCACAAGGTTGCAGTGTTCCGGGGGGCCTGGGGATTCCTGCAGTGCTGGTCACTGCGCATGGGTGGTGTCTTGGGGTCACAGTGCTGGGAGTGCTGTGCACAGGGAGCACCGCTGGACACTGGGGTGCTCCGCCCCCTTTGTGTGCCAGTCTCAGGTTGACAGTAGGTGTGCTGCAGTAACACTGCCAGGTTGTGCTTTGTTTGCTTGTCC
Source organism: Neoceratodus forsteri (assembly GCA_016271365.2). NCBI lineage: Eukaryota > Metazoa > Chordata > Ceratodontiformes > Ceratodontidae > Neoceratodus > Neoceratodus forsteri. Next base: position 20,034,028 of record JADMNL010000035.1, on the reverse strand, counting down.
CCATGGCCCAGTGGATGCTCCATCCCTTCCCCAGTTATGCTCTGCTTGGGGTGTGGGGATACATTGTTGGTTCAGCAGTGTGTCCCTGTGCCCATCTGTGGCATGGGTGGTGTGCCCCTGCCTACCTCCCTGGTTGTGCACTTCTATTGCTATGCTGCGGGGGTCTCTTTGCTTACGCTATGGCACCTCTGGACTGCTCAGCTGGGCTAGCCTTGTTGCGCTATGGCGCATCATTTCTGCTCAGCTTCCCCTTCCTGGTTGTGCTATTGTGCAGTTTGTGCGATATTCAGATGTTGGCTGCTTGCGCAATTGGCCTTGCTCCATGTTTGAATATCGTGACAATTGCGCATGTGCGCAACTGTCTTGCGCTTGCTCCTGCTGTTGCGCACTTTTTGGGCGCAGTTTGAATATCCCACCCTGTGAGTCTAAATATTCACAAATAATTCTGACAAATGAACACACAGAGTTATGTGTTTTACAGATTTCTAATTAATACGCATGCACACGCACACATTTTCTTTGGCTTCAGTGAGATTTAGAACATCTGAGGAGTCAGTTAATAGCATTACATTCTGTGACCTTTGATTTACAAGTCTCACTGATGTTTGCTAATCTCTGGCTGTATCTCTTGACTAATGGCTAATCAGTCACACTCATGTTTTAAATGTTTTTTCCCCTTGTTTAAAGCAGCTCATTTATTTGGCAACAATTACCATCATATATATTTCTTGCAGCAGAAAATAAAAGGAAAAGGTATTTCTGACATTCAGCCAAAATCTAGGAAGCTGAAATTGCTGAAAAGCACTGTTCATTACAACCTGATGCACTCTGGAAGATCTTACATCCCATTTACTTTAGGCTGTAGGGTTTTTGCTTAGCTGCTGAAAAAAATAGAACAAATCTATTTGATAGAGCTCTGGACAAGTGTTCAGTCTGCAGCCCTGCTAGGGAGTATGTCATTCAATGGGCATAGTGATTTTGGGAAGCACCACAGGAGATCGGCACTACACCACCGACATCCCCCACAGCAACACCTGGGAACCACTGCTAATGACCCCGATGCAGAGGATACTGACAGCCAGCATACCATCACAGCTGCCTTGACAGACACCCCCACTGACAGGATCCCCACAGCAGCACCACCGGCAGACACCACAGAGAAGGACACAATGACAAGCTCCCCCAGCCACGTATATCCCAATGGCCAGCAGCCCAACATGCCTGGAGGTGAGTGGGGGTCACTGGCAGGCACAGCAGAGCTGCACTATGCATGGCAAAAGTGGGCAGTGGCTGCAGGACCACATCGGGTTTACATGGCCTGAATAGAGCACCAGGCCCCCATGAGAGTTTACAGCTTGCAAGGGACCAGTGCACAGAGGACAATGGCCACAGGGGTTGGTACAGGCAGGGTGCCAAATATAGTCCCCCCCGCATGCACCCCAGGACTCACCTGCCAGCTGATGTACAATGCCAGCCCCATTAGGTAGTCCCTGCAGCTACAGGTACTATGTTGCATGACAACTGTGGGACTGTGTCAGTTGCTGTGGTTGTGTACTGTTGTTGCAGTCAAGATTCTGGCCTGTTCTGTACTTGTGTCATGGTGGCGGTGTTGATCTCACACCATTCTTCCTGATTTTGCAGTTGTGGAAGGATACACTGAAAACTCCAAAAATGTGTGCTTCAGTATTCCATTTTTCAAGCTACAGCAAGATGACTACAGGCTCCGCCCACAGCCATAAAAAATTCATACCAAATTTTCATACTGTCTGGGTGTAAGGTGATGAGGAAAAAACTGCAAAAAGTGGTGACTTTTAAAGTTTTTGCCCTATCCAGATCTCAGACTCCACACATCCAACTGGAATGAAACTTGACATTCCAAGAGATCTACCCCATTGGCCAGTGCATGCCACATTTTTTGCACATTCATCAATCAGTTTAAAAGTTATCAGAGCGCAACATTTGAGGTTTAACATTAAACAGGCTACACAGCCCTAACTGTAGGGGTATGACCGTGGACCTATAATAATACAGTGATGGGAAGGTACAAAGCTGTCATCACAGGAACTGTTTCAAGAGTTTTCATGTAAAATGGCTACAGTGGAATATTTCAAATATTTGCAACTTACAGGAAAATTACACAAACTTATATTAAAGGCAGCGACTAAAAAAGGAGACTATAGCTCACAAATAAGGGCTTAAATAAAGAGATGTACATGCATTTCAACATAACAGGGCAAAATCACTGGAGCAAGAGATGAGATTTGGGACCCTAAATAAAACACAAAGATATGATCCTTTCAAGGACTGCAAAAAAAGAGTGGAAACAGGGTGTTTAGAAAGATACGGGAAGAGGAAGGCCGTAGTGAGTCAACACCAGAAGGTATCTTGAAAATAGTGGAGAATTATATACAATCTTTGAACAGATCCAGAAACAAATGATTTGATACATTTTATTGGACCAACATAGATATAACAAAAAGGGCAAAATGCTTTAACTTTCGGACCCACAGGTCCTTCGTCGGAAGTGCAATGTGAGTTATTTAGAAAAGCCAGTACTATTAACACTCAGATCATGCAGAGAAAAAGCAGAAAAAATCTCCATTGGTTCAAAATACTCATTTAAAAAAACAGAAGAAGATGTCTGAGAAGCTCAACAGTACCATTTCACCTTTAGCTGAGAGGGTCTAAAAATCAGAGGTGCTTAGTGCAGGAGACATTCAAAGGATTCCACTGCATATGAATTAAATTGACTTAGAGATACTTTCAGGAAAAAGATAAGTACTTGAGCAGAGGGCTCTTAAATCAAATTATGAGTGTCACAATGTGTATAAGAATGCAGTTACTGAAAAGCAACCCCATCCTGATTTAAGACATACTAAAATTGTAAGTTCAAAACAAGCACCACAAGATAGGACTACAAGAAGCATCTATATATGGCATACACAGAGTAACCAGTAAGGTTTTCCTTAAAAGACCAATAGTTACACACTGTATGGAATGTAAAACTTAGCTGGATCCATCACTCAGCTATACTCTCCAGCTAGATATTATGCCCCATAAACTTCAAAAGCCTATAGTGTAGTAACAGGAATTTATAAATGATAATATACATATAAATATAAATTGGAAGTATAAGTGTCAAATAAAAAACTACTTGACAAGGACCACCGAGAAATTAAGACTTTGCAACCTATGTACAGATTTCAATAAATTTGTAGGGCTGGATATTCAAAAGGGTTGCACAATGTGCAATAGGGTTGTGCCTGCGCAAGTCAGAAAATGCGCCATTCTGCGAAATTCAGCAGGAGGCAGTTGCGCTACTGAAAACATGCTGAGCAACAGCGCAATGCTAATGAAGGCATGCGCAACTGAAGGGGGTGGAACCATGCATAAAGTGCACAGTGCGATGTTCAAAGACTTGCGCAATGTGCAACAGTGGATCAGGCGGAAGTTGCGCCATAGCAGAAATGAGCCAAAATAAAAAGGAGCAAGGAAGAGGTGCAAGAACGCTACAGGGAAGCCACATGAAGCAGGGAGAAAGACAAGGCCAGAAGGACAAAGAGGGCAGGCCAGGGAGATCAGAGGACAAAATAGGGGCATGGGAAGGTGTGTGGGGCCACAGAGTGCAGAGGCCAGTAGGTGTACCCGGTGCAGTGGAGGTAGCAGTCAGGACAGCGGGGGGAACAGAGCAACAACAGCTGGGGGGAACACAAGCCAGGGACATGGACAGTGCCACCTTCCACATGGAAGCCGTAATGAGGGGGGTGATAAGGCATGCTGCAGGGGGACATGGCCGTGGAAGGGCCCGTCAGCGGTATGCCCCCAACAGACAGTACCGAGCCCGCACCAGCTTTGAGCTTTACTCAGATGTTGAGATTGTGGGCCAGTACCACCTGAACAGGGCAATACTGAGGTGGCTCTGTGAGCTGTGCAGTGATGTGATGCAGGCACCCTCCACGGAGTCACGCTCTGTCAGTGGAGACAAAGGTAACAGCCTGCATGTGCTTGCTCACCACGGGTACCTTACAGAGACCAACAGGGGACACCACAGGCATAACACAGTCAGCCACGTCATGCATCCTCACCCAATTCCTCAGTGCACTGCTGCCACATGCTGCAGAGTACATCCATTTCCCCAGCACCGCGGCAGAGCACACAGCAAACATACAGGAGTTCCACAGGGTAGCACATATGCCTGACGTGCTAGGGGTGATAGACTGCACCCATGTGGCCATTCACATGCCACCTGGCCCCAATGGGGCCGCCTATATGAATCGGAAGGGTTATGCCAGTGTCAACTGCCAGGTGGTGTGTGATGCCAGTGGGCACATCATCAATGTCTGTGCCACGCACCCTGGGGGAGCACATGATTCATTCATATGGTACCAGTTGGCACTGTACCATTGATTCGAGAGTGGGGACATCCCCACAGGACATCTAGTTTGTGAGTATGCATGTAGAACTGGCAAATCGGGGGCAAGGGTGGGTAAGCCACAGGTGCCATGGGTGTGGCACACAGGGTTGGGGCAATTTGAGCCTGAACAAGACACTAACCTCCACTATCTCCACACAGGTGACAGTGGATACCCACTCCGTCCCTGGCTGCTCACAGCCTACTGGCGGCCCATGACCCCATTGCAGCAATGCTTCAATGAGGCACATGCCGCCAAACGCAACATCATTGAGTGGGTGTTTGGGATGCTGAAGGTGTGCTTCCATTGCCTAGACACCTCTGGTGGTGCCCTACAGTACAGCCCCTCAAAGGCCTGTGGGATATTCCTGGCCTGTTGTATCCTGCACAACATGGCCAAAGACTGTGGGATAGCCATACAGGTCGAAGAGGGGGACAGCGATGGGGACGATGGTGACGCCAGTGACGATGGGGATGGGCAGCCCCTCCTTGGATGATGGGACCCCCGACTGATCCGGCTGGCCCAGCTGCACCGGGACACCATCACAGAGGAGCACTTCATCCAACACAGGTAAGTCATGGGGCCATGTGCAACCAACAGTGGCTAGGGCACAACCCACATACACACAGGGAAACACACCGGGGTGCATGATGGCAAGGGAAGTAGCAGGGCACAGAAGCACACATATACAACCAGGGAGAGGTGAACAGTAACACGCCACATGGACGGACACACACACACACACAATAGGCACAAAGTGCACAGGGGGTCAGGTGCACAACAGAGCCGTAACACAGACACTAAAAACACACATGTCCACAGGCCACCACATCCACTGACTGTCCATGTGCATGTGTCAGATGCTGGGCACCTTCGCACTTTGGTGTACAGCGTAATGCAGGCATCATCATGCACACGCACCTGTGGACAGTAGTCAGGAGGGTGTGCAGGTGGTCCGTGTGTCTGTGTGTAGGGCTGGGCACCCACCGGTGCACTGCCCACCAAAACACACATTGCACACAGGGCAGCACCAGACAGGGCCCGCACTGGGAGACAGCTCAGTCTTGTGGCACAGTGCCATGGCCACCTCGGATGCATGGGCAGCCATGCCGAGATCCAGCAGCACTGGCAGGCTGAGCACAGGCCTCATGGGGTGGCACCAATGGTCCACCAGGGGTTCCACTGCACGAATGCGACCTTGCCTGCACAGGGGGTCTGCAGCACACCGAACATACCTGTACCAGGAGTGCTCAGGATGCCCACAGCTGAACCCGGCATTGAAAGGGTGGGTGTCGCATGATGCCTGGAATGGGGAGTGGATAGCGTACTGCACGGTGTGAGCGGCACAGGGGCACCTGACTGTGTGCCCAATGTGGCCACGACAGCGACCAATGCCTGTGTCTGCCTGTCAATGGTGGCGGTCACATACATCCACAAATGGTCAATCCATGACAGGATCCTCTCATTGTCCCTGCTGTGTCACTCCTTGACCCACTCCATAGCACACACAGTGCCTCCACGGACGTTGCAACCCACATCTGCTGCTGTACTGATGCCTGCAGCAGGCTGGTGTGCTTGTCAAAGAGGTCGTCTGCCACATCGGCAACCTGTCCCTCAGGGTATGGAAGGGCCTGATGTTCAGCTCCCCTTGATGGTGGGCGCTGCTCACCAGGATCAGGTATGGGCAAGTCCATAGGCAGTGCACATAAGCCACCATTGAACCCTGTACCCCCAGTCCTGGTGAGTGACTGCTGCTGCTGCCCCTCTGCCTGCTGTGCCCAAGGGATCAGTTGTTCAGCTGCTGTGGCTGCAAAAGTGCCAGTGACCTGTACAGCCACCAGTGCTGCCCCACCGGTGCTGACAGGCACAGCCTGGGACTGTGCTGACGTGCTGGCACACACGTCAGAACCAGCTAGGTCCATGGGTTTGAGCTGTCCTGCTGTGTGTCCATTCTGTGACACACACATGTCAATGCCCATAGTGGTCATTGCATCATCAATGGTGCAGGTCTGTGCCACAGCCACAGCATGCTGGCATGCTTGAATGCCAGATCACTGAGACACAGGAAGGGCATCCCCCACACCTGTCTCAACGACATCAGTGATGGCAGCCAGGAGTGTACACTGGTGCAATGCACGCCGGCTACCTGCGGAGGTGGATGGTCCCTCCTCCAACTCCAGATGGCTATCCACAGTGGACAGGCCCTCCACCACTGACCCCTGCAGATGCACAGGATCTGTAACAGAAAGTAAAGACACGTTAGTGCTTGTGATCTACCTCCCCCCCGACCATGACATACCATGCAGTGATGGGCTACCCTCTGTCTGGAAGCCACCTCCAGGAACGCCCTCAATGGCACTGCACTGCATGCTTGCAGTGAGCCTGTCCTCTGCTGGAGTCAGCTGCACCACCTCCAGCTGGCCCCCGCCTATTGCAGCACATGCCGCCCTGATGGCTGCCACCTTCTCCTTCACCCTCCTCCTGTCGGTTCCCATCTTCTTTTTACACTCCTGCACAGAGCGCTGGTGGCTGCCATGCAGGTTGACAGCATGTGCCACCCTCTGCCATGCAGCAGCATGGGCCTGAGGGGTGCCCCACTGTCCACTGAGAAGTGGCTCTTCATCCAGGTAGGCCTCGAAGAGTGCCTCCGTCTCAGCCTTCATAAAATTAGGCCTCCTCTTCTGCCCACCAACATCTTCCTCACCCAGTCCTCGCTCAGTCATTTCACAGCCTGTATGGGTGAGAGTGGTCACCTGTGACTGCAGTACACAGCAATTCCCTGAGACCATAGTCCAGAACATCACACAGCATGCAACTCACCTATCAACTGCAGTAATCGAATATGGCCACTGCAGAACAGTGTCGCATTTTTATAGCGCAATCCATGCAAATTAGGTGTGGAGCAACTTTAATGAGATGCAAATCACGCTGCTGCACCATTGAATGGCTGATCAGATGATTTGCATATGACAGCTGAATATCGCGCTGATGGTTGAACGTGCTGAGCCAATGGTGCAGTTCTGTGACTGCATAGTACACTGCACTGCACATGCCCAGGTAGCTTACACAGGCATCTGCCATGCGGATGACACACACTGTGCGTGGTAGGCAATTCAGGGCATGGCCACCATAGTGCCAGTGGTGCTACGGTGACGGTCACTACATGGCGCTGTGGCACAACTGCGCAATAGTTTGCTGTGGCAATGGCACACAGATGACCAATCGCACTGGACGCATAGACATCCAATGGCGCTGTGTGTGGCCATGTGCCAGAGACCCATGACCCTGTGCCTGACCTTTGCCCCCTTGGCGCTGTATGTATGGCATGTCTGCAGCTCTATCGCGCTGTTCAGTGACAGCATGATAGGGAATGGCGGCGCTGTACCGACAGTGCGATAGGGAATAGCGGTGTTGTATTGCACAGCATTTCCATGTGGGGTTGCCGTGCTGCGGAGCACCATATTGCCTACTATAGATCTGGAGAGGGCATGCAGAAGAGCCCCCAATGGAGTGCCCTCGAGCTGGCCAACCTGGTGGCCATTGTGGAGCCTCAGTATGGCCCACCGTATGGGGAGGTTCCCCTGGACAGGGCCAGGACCCAGGTTTGGCAACAGGTGGCCACTGACCTGGAGGTGGCCACTGGCTGAAGGAGGACCTCAGAACAATGCAAGCACCACTATGGGGACCTGAGGAGGAGGAGGGAGCCGGAGCTACTGGCATGTCTGCGGTCGCGTGCCAGGAGTGGCGTGGTGCCTCATCCAGGTGGGTGATCCGTCTACGCACCTGTATGGTCCATATGGGTAACACTGTCTATTGTGTCCAGCACATGGGGGAGGATTGGTCTAGGGTTGGCTGTGGTGGTGTTTACAGGGCATGTGATGTATGGGTCTGGCTGGGTGGGTGGGCACACTCATTGGGGCAGGGGGAATATGCTTTGGGATTGTACTGATGTGTTTCTCACCTTTTGTTTCCCACAGGCGTGGCAGACTGGAGGAGGCCATGAATGAGCAGAAGAGGGTGGTAGCCGCAGTACCCGAGCATGGCGGTGGAGAAACACAACGCCAGCAACAGCCCAATGAGGGTGAGTGCCATGACAACATGATTGCTATTGCATGCTGTGTGACAGGGTGGGGAGCAGGGCATGGCCACCATCCATGGACACCACTGCCATGCACGCGACATGTGACAGTCAGCACTGTCCAGTGGCACTGCATGTCTGGGAGTGCATCAATGGTGGTCCATGCATGCACTGGGCACATGGCTGTGGCACTGCCTGCTCACCGTAGCCACGTAATCATGGCCTTGGTTGTGCTGTGCTGGACATGGGCGGTGTGTGTGTGCAGTGGTACACATGGCTGTTGCTGCCTGGTTGGGCATGTCTTGTGCACATGGTCACTGTGGGTGGGTGCACTCCATCACAGGAGCGGGGCATGGCTGTATGCCATACATGATGGGTGGGCTTCAGGGAGATGGACAGTCACACCCATTGACTCTGATCCCTTGTCCTAGGTGTCCGGATACTACTACGCATTGAGCGATCCATGCAGCAGCTATTGCGGGTGGCCACAGACTCCCTAGAAATCCTGCAGGACCTCCAGTGGCATGGGGTGCAGAGGAGACGGAGACCCCGGGACCAGCACCAGGCAGCAGGGGAGCAGGCTGGAGACCAGTAGCTGGGCATCACCTCCCCGCTTTGACTAACCCTCACACCCTGCCTTCCCTCTTCCAGTTGTTCACCCCTGCCCCTTACCCACCCCTACCTTGTACCCGTACCTCCACCCCAGTTTTGTATATATGTAAATAGTTGTTGATGTTGTTGTTGTTGTACTTGTTGTTGGTTTTCTAATACAGTCATTTTGATATGAATACTGTGGTGGTCTCTGATTTGCAGCTGGCTATAGGTGCTCAGTTGCAGTGGTGTGCATGGTATCTGGGGAGGTATAGTCATGGGTATGTGTGTGTGTGTGTGTGTGTGCATGGGGAGGTGTCTCTGGTGTGGGAGTGGCTTTCAGTCAGTATCTGTGGTGTGTGTTGTTCTCTGTGCATTTTATTGCTGTGTACAGTGTTCCATGGTGCCTGCTCTGTGTCCATTGTGCCCCTGTCAAGCTGTCCTTGGCCTGTGCAGCTGACACCCTTGCATGTCTGTGGCCTGCCAGGTCTGCTGCCTTGTCAGTGGGTGCTGTCCCTGCAGGTCATCCACTGTGACCGTCACAATGCTGGGTTGCCACCTGTCACCGGTGGGGTGCATGTTTGCCTCGGGTGACACTGTGGCCTCCACAGTTGCTGTCCCACCTCCATGCTGTGTCTTGTGTGTGTTTCAGGGGCTGTGCAGCACTGTCTGTGACTTGTGATCCAGGCGTATGGTGGTGGTGTACAGGGCCACAGTACATGCACAGGGTGGGTGTCACCCCTGTGCCATGGTGGACTGCAGGCTGTGTGTGCACAGTTTACATGTGCCCACACTGGGGGCTTGGTTGCCGCACTACTGTGTCCCTGTGTTGGTGTCCCCGAGGGTATGGGTGTGTGTTTGCCCCTGCACCATGTTGCATCTGGCATGCTGCATGCTTCCATACACCACTGTGGGTGTCTGTGCTGGCTGCTGTGGCTCTTGGTGGGTCGTGCTGTGACACCTGTCTACTGTGCAGGGTGCTGTATCAATGACAGCAGTGTCAGGGGCACACCCTTTCCTGTGTGGGGTACCACTTGTGGCGACACATGTTCGGTCTCTCAGCTGTGCCTCAGGGGGGTTGTGCGTGTTGGCACTGTATCTGCCATTGTTGCATTGCCGTGTGCTACCACCCATTGCTGGGTGCTCATGGTGGCTCTGGCTTGTATGGTTCTGTGGTACACAAGGTTGCAGTGTGATGGGGGGATATGCATGGGGATTCCTGCAGTGATGGTCACTGCTCATGGGGGGTGTCTTGGGGTCACAGTGCAGGGTGTGCTGTGCACAGTGGAGGGCTGCTGTACAATGGGGTGGTCCACCTCCTTTGTGTGGCAGTCTCAGCTTGCCAGTGGGTGTGCTGGGGCAACATGGACCAGCTGTGCTTTGTTTGCTTGTCCCCATGGGCCGGTGAATATTCCGTCCCTCCCCCAGTTGTGCTGTGCTTGGGGTGTGGGGGTGCCTTGTCAGTTCTGCAGTGTGTTCCTGTGCCCATCTCTGGCATGGGTGGTGGGCCCCTGCCTACCTCCCTGATTGTGCAGTTCCATTGCTCTGCTGCTGGGGGGGCTCCCTGCTTGTGCTATGGCACCTCTGAGCTGCTCAGCTGGGCTGCCCTTGTTGCACTATAGCTCATCGTATCTGCTCAGCTTCCCCTTCCTGGTTGAGCTATGGTGCAGGTTGTGCGATATTCAGATGTTGGCTGGTTGCGCAATTTGGCTTGCTCCATTTTTGAATATCGCGTCTAGTGCGCATGTGTGCAATAGACTTGTGCTTGCTCCTGCTATTGCGTACATTTTGGGCGCAGTTTGAATATCCAGCCCATAGTGTATAAAATAATGACTTGATGTACTGAAAATGTCTAAGGAATCTGAATAAGAAATCATAGGAATTAAATTGTCTCACCCCACAACACCCTACCCCACCCTACAACACACCCCAACCCACACACCCATATCCGGGGGAGAAGCTAATTAGTTTTAAGAATCAATCACTGCAGTTGTTACCTGAAGGAATTCAGCTTGTCATGAAATTCCAAGTAAAGGGGATCATGTATCCTATTATGTACATAGTAAAAATGTGACACTATGTAACCATACTACTGTCTGTGCAGTAACAGTCCAAGGATTCTAAATAGAACCACAATGAAATAAAACATCCACCCTCCCAGGGTAAGGTAACTAGAAGTAAATGTACAGTATGTATGTAAGACAATAGTCCTAACATATCTACATTTACACAAATCACTACAATATTAGCCCAATGTAATTAGGTCTGTCATGGACCCCCATGCAAATGAGATCTCACACCCCAATTTTCAGAGCTCAAAAATATGACAGTATATAATGAAACTATTGTATGTACAGTAACAGTCTAGGGAATCTGAATAAGACCTAATGGAATCATCCCATCCCCGGGGAAGGTAAACAGTAAGAAGGAATTAATACTCACTATGTGTGTGAACTAAGAGTAATAACACACTGTAACTCCATGTATCTGAACAGAAGCATACCTCAATGCAACAGCAAACCCCACACCTGCCATATTTACATACCCAAAACACACACACATACACACACACACGCACACACACACACGAGCATGCACACACATGCTGAAGTCCTATAATATGTCTATCCGAAGAAGAAAAGGTCTATGGATGTTAAGTCTGCTACCATATTAAAGATATAAAACAAGTCTGAACTCAAAAGCTCATCTCTGTTGGGTACTTTTGAGATTTCATTTTAAGACCATTACTGACATATCTGAAATGAAGTGATCAGGCCAAGAGAAGTATAGCCTCACTGGTTTTTCAGTCATTATCCATTTAATATTATGACTGTGTGAGTTAAACCTAGTGCAGAGTGGTAAGCTTGTCTCTCCAACATAACCTGTTTGCGGACATGCAACAACTCTGTTGCAGGACCTCTGAGAAACTGAGAAATTACAGGATACACATGTCATATGCCAAGAAAGCATATCTGAACAAACAGTTTGCTGAAATTATTTCCACACTGGAGAGGATGTCTGATGAACCTATTCCAGACATCTTACAAGAAATACACATTAACTACCAAAGGACCTTAAGAAAATCCATGCTTATCGAAAACAGAAAACTGAATGCCCTTCAACATACCATACTTCCTAACAGTCATGAAGAACATAATGGAGTGAGTGAACAACAATACCACACAGATGGGCACCTTTCATTTGTTAATTTGTCCAATTACACACAGACTTCTGGGGAGTTAAATGTACAGGACTTTCAAAGGGCCTCACTTTCTGCCCAACAAAACGACTGGACAAAATACAGTTTTGTGGCGAACTGGAGGAATACTCCCGCAGATTGAGACATAAAGAATTATTTAATCACAAGGAAGAAATCACCTGTAGTGAAGACATCACAATCAGTAATAATTCAATGGATAAGGAAAAGAATTCTGAATTTTTCCCCCAAGTGGGCGTAACAAAAACTAGACACTAACATTGACTGTTTCCGCCAGCAAGTCTGTGGTCAGATCCTTACTAAGCAAAAACAGGCCAGTTATAACCCCTCTCCACTGGAATGGAGGGCTATATGAACACTGAAATCAAACCCCAACATTGTCATAAAAAGTTGATAAAGGCTCTGCAGTGGTGATCTTAAACTGCGAGGATTATATTAATGAAGCTAACAGACAGCTAACTGATCATACCTAAAACAAAATAATTCTGCATTGTAATTAGTATCTTTTTATAACTTGTTTTATCAGTAGTAACACAGTCAAGCAGGGGGCCAGACAAAGTAGTTGAGAGGCCATGAAATATTGTCATTTTAACTGATGTGTTCTGAAACAAAATAAAATGAAAAACATTGACTATTTGAATGATGCTCACCCTATCATTTCCATTACTGTTTCCAGACAGTTAAAGGAATCTCACCTGCTTCACAGGTGACACCATGAGGGCCATCAAATATCTAAAATATGGTTGCAAACCTCCCCTGTGCTCCAGAAACATGCAGTGTATCACTGAGCACCCTGGGGGGATGATCTTGGCAGAAAAAGCCCAGAGCTGTTGTCAAACCAGGTCTTATTAATGCACACCCACTTGGTTGAAGAGTCAGAGGTAGTTTCTCTGATATTGGTGAAATTATTAACAACTGGCATAGTAAATTAGTACCCAAGCTGTAAGGTCCCAGTTGCGTTATCCTGTCACTACTTCTATGTATGAACAGTACTGGTGGATTAGCAATAGGCAGAAAGGATTTCTGCCCCAACCTTGACTATGTCCCAAGGCTTTGTCACGGCCTTCCCAGCATTAAGTCCAAGGGTGCAGATCTATAAATCCTTTCATAGAATGCTGAAGGCCCAGCAGCATTGCTATACTCTATTAAACTCCTGAATGCCTACAGTTTCCAGAAGATGTAACAGATAAGACAACAATCAGGCACATGGCAAAATAATATAAACCAAAAATCCAGTTTGCCCAAGCACACAAACAATCCACCCACAACAGCATAAACGGCCCTCACAAACTGAAACAATTCAAAAAAGGTACTGATGTATCAGATGAAGAAACACGAGTCTGTGCTGGATATCACCACTGGCAAGTAAAAGCTCACAAGCCAATAGGTAATCAGATATGGAAAACAGAGTTCAGAACATACTACGAGAAACTTCAGGAAGAGGAAGCCACAGAAGATCAAGATCCATTTTAGAGGGTCTGGGAAAAAAGATAGATGCATGGGAGAAAATTGTTGAGTTCCTGGAATCCAAACACTATGGCACACAGAGACTTGTCACACCACTGGTCATGTACCCATTTCAATGAGGTCAATAGGTGAGCTTTCACCGCCCCTCAACTATTTTCCCAGACTAAAAAGGTGGAAAAGCCTGCAGTGCTGGTTTGTGATTCAGTGACAGATGAAATCCTGTCTGTTAGTACGTGACAACCATTTTTGTGTGTACCTTCTAACAGCTGGATTACCAGTTTATATTGTATCTGTGTCACAAGGAAGAGTCCTCTAGCAAGGTGGATGCAGTTATATTTTGTGGTGGTGCAATTCTGTGTCCAATGTAGACCTGCTTTGCATCAAAACCTGGAGCTGCTGTAAATGTCACTTCAAGGGCCACAGGTTCTGAAGTCCTTAGACCTCCTGCCAGCTCTGTCTAAAGGGAAGGGTTGTTCCCACATAAAGTAATTTCTGTCTCATCATTTGAATTAGGATGATCTTTAACATAATGCAGACATATGTATTTGAAACATGTCACTGCTTGCAAAGGACCAAAAATGTTTTCTGTTATCAATCTTTTTAAAATCAGAATATATTCATGAGGTGTAACTTGCTGAAAATGCTTGTTGTGCCTAATTTTGAAATGATACATAAAAGGTCAGATCTCATCTTCAACAGTAGGTTAAAGGAACTGTTCATTTGGTAGCTCTGGGAGTCTGTACTATACACAGTTTAGTTAATCACAAATCATGGTAAATATTTCTTTAGAAGGAGGTGAGCCAAATCAAGAAGCATTATTTTCAGGGACCCTGGCTTACTGGAATTAATCATTTTTTATCACAATAAATTGAACAGAGTTACCAAAAATGGTCCAGATCACCAGAATTAAGAAAACCAAACAGGTTCATCATCACTGTGATTGTAGACAACACCAGTACAAAACCCCAGAATCCCACATTAAAAAAGAAAGAGATTTTGAGTTTTACAAACACTATATACCAGTACGATGAATGACATTAACATTTTGCAGTATCATATAAATACTTGATTCAACTGTTGATTTATTGAACAATGCAGTAAATGATGGGTCTGCTAATGCGGAGATGTATACTAAGTTAATAAAGTCTCATTTACCTAGATAAACCCTTTGAAACTCCTCTATCCCTTTCTCACAAATCTCAGATATAAGACGGTTTTCAACAGTTTGTAGAATGGGGTCCCGGCTGAGATACTTGTACAGATTAAGTGAATTTTTCAGCTGATCACTCAAGTCATGCATGGTCACAGAATTTCCAAAGTTCCTTCGACGGAAGTTGCTTCTCATGTGTTCGTTTCCATCTAGTCCTTTTCCACCATAGTAATCTCTCAGTATAGAGCTTATTTTGGGCAGCTGATCTCTGTTTTCTGTGAAATAATTTCCCAGTATGATTCCATCGACTCCTCCATTGATAAATGCATTGGTGATAGCAGATGTGGGGTCCAATAATGTAAATGTCTTTGGAAATGGGATGCTGTCCCAGCAGCCATCTGACGCAATGGCTGCTTGGCTCAAATTCATGTGGAACAACAAAAATGCCAAACCTAAATCCTTTGTCAGTGTTGCAGCAAATAGATTGTCAACAGTGCCAGTCAGAATTTGATGGACATCACTCAAGGACATATTGTTTTGCCTTTTCAGCCCGGCTTCTATCCCACAGATGAGAGGCCCAACAGCAACACTGGTCCCATCATGGGAAAGAACAGTACCATACTCAATCTGGGACTTGACATCATGACTCATGACAGATTTAATAAAAACAAGTTGCTCTTCAGTTAGAAAATGGTGGTCAGGATTTGGAACTGAGATCTCACCCAAAAGATGTTGGTAATACTCATTTTCATAACCTCCTACTTTCCGCAGAAGTTCTGTAGCACTGGTGGCACTGGAACCCAACTTGTGCTTTTCTATCTCTTCAAAAACTTCAATAACCTCACTGATGTGGAAAACAATGGAACCTGAGAAGGAAGGAAACAAATAACAGTTTATTGTAGACTTCATAGGTAGAAACTTTAAATATATATGTTTATATATATAGCTTCCTGAATTAGTGGCCTTGATGGAGGAGGAACATCTGGATATCGTGGCAGTCACAGAAACATGGTACACACAAAACCATGACTGGGACGTAAACATACCAGGATACACTAACTACAGGAGGGACAGGGAGGGTAAAAGAGGAGGAGGAGAAGTTCTTACATAAAGGAAGGAATAAAAGCAACAGAACAAAAGGGTAAACAGGAGGAGAAGAAGCACTGTGGGTAAATTTGAGACAGGCAATGGCACCACAATCCGCAATAGGGTTAGACACAGACCCTTCCTCAGGGGGAGGAAATGGACAAGGAAATGATAGAAAGTATACTTAGAATGGCAGAAAAAGGGGAGATACTGCTGATGGGTGATCTGAATATGACAGATGTTAACTGGAGTGCAGTTGCAGCTGCCACTTCGAAGAGTGCAGTTATTCTAGATGCCCTACAGGGGGCATGCCTTAGACAGCTAGTACTGGAGCCCACTTGAGAGGGAGCAATATTAGACTTGATACTCTCAATGGAGATGGAGAGAGGATCACAGATGTAGAAGTGGGTAGCCATCTGGGAACTAGCGACCATCGAACAGTATGGTTCACAATAAACACAGTAATAGAGTCAAGCCATACAAAGACAAAAGTACTGGACTTTAGGAGGGCTGACTTTGCATAATGGGTGAGTGCCTAAGGAATGCACTAGCAAATGGGCAGGAAGGAGGGTGGAAGAACAATGGGGAATATTAAAACTGCCATCACAGAGGTAACAAGCCTTTGTGTGAAGCAAATAAACAAAACAAAACGATGTAAGAAACCACTATGGTTCTCAAAGGAAGTGGCAGTGAAGGTTCAAGAGAAAAAGAAAGCATTCAGGAAGTACAAGGAATCGCAGAAGGAGCAGGACAGAGAACTGTATCAGTTAAAGCAAAAGGAGGCTGGGAAGGCAGTCAGAACAGCAAAGGCCCAAACCGAGGAAAAGATAGCCAACTCAGTTAAGAAGGGGGATAACACCTTTTATAGGTACATCAGGGAGCGAAGGAAGACCAAGGGAGGGATAGTGAGGCTTAATAAAGGGGAGGGAGGGTGGGCAGAGGGAGACTGTGAAAAGGCAGAGATACTAAACAAATATTTTGCTCAGTATTTACAAAGGAAGAGGGGAGATACAAAACAAACAGTAGTACACTCTGGATACAGAAGTTGATACTGGCCCATTTACAGAAGAAAGGTTCTAAAAGAACTCTTAAAACTGAAGGTGGACAAAGCAAGGGGCCTGATGGGATTCATCCCAGAATTTAAAAGAACTAAGGGTAGAACTAGTGACACCACTGACTACCCTTTAACAAATCATGGGGAGGATGGGTGGTACTCGAGGACTGGAGGAGGGCAGATGTTATTCCTTCACAAAAGTGGGAGCAAGGCAGAAGCAGAAACTATAGACCTGTTAGTTTAACCTCAGTGATAGGAAAATGATGGAATCACTTAAAGGAAATAATTGTCGAGTATCTAGAGGCCAGAGGGCACAGACCCTAGGCAGCATGGATTCACAGCGGAAGGTCATGCCAGACGAATCTGATAGATTTCTTTGACTGGGTGACCAAAGTAGTAGATCAGGGAGGGCTGTGACATGGCTCTACCTAGACTTTAGCAAGGCATTTGACACAGTCCCACACAAAAGATTAATATACAAGTTAGCCAGCCTGGGAGTGGGTCCCAAGATGACAGCCTGGGTAAATAATTGGCTGGAGAATAAGACACAGAGAGTTATAGTAAATGGAGTCCACTCAGAAGAAAGGAGGGTTACTAGTGGGGTACCGCAGGGTTCAGTATTAGGACTGGTCCTCTTCAATGTCTTTATAAGCGACATTGCAGAAGGACTGGAAGGAAAAGTATGTCTCTTTGCAGATGACACTGAGATCTGCAACAGAGCTGATGCACAGGGTGGGTGGAAAGGATGAGAAGGGACTTGGCAAGGTTAGAGGAATGGTCAAATGTATGGCAGCTTAGATTCAATGCTAAGAAGTGCAAGGTAATGCACCTGGGAAACAAAAACCCAGGGGAAGAGTACACAATGGGGGGTGAGATACTAACAACAACAAGAATGGAAAGGGACCTGGGGGTAGTCATATCAGATGACCTAAAGATGGGCAAGCAATGTGAGAGGGCAGCAAGGAGGGCTTGGGGGATACTGGGATGCATAGGGAGAGGCATCACCAGTAGAAAACAGGAAGTTATTATCCCTCTGTACAGACAGCTGGTGAGACCCCATCTGGAGTACTGTGTGCAGTTCTGGAGACCCAATCTCCGCAAAGACATAGACAGGATGGAAGCTGTCCAGAGGAGGGCAACTAAAATGGTGCAGGGTCTGCACCAGAAGTCATATGAAGAGAGACTTAAGGAGCTTAATATGTATAGCCTCGAGGAAAGGAGGGAGAGGGGGCACATAATAGAAACTTTCAAGTACCTCAAGGGAATCAACAAAGTCCAAGAGGGTAGCATCTTTCAAAAAAAGAGGTGTGCAAGAACAAGAGGGTACAATTTGAAGATGGGGGCAGCTCAGAGGTAATTTAAGGAAGTATTTTTTCACAGAGAGGGTTGTGGGATGCATGGGAAACTGCCTCCGGAGGAGGCCAGGAGTCAAAATCAGTGGGGAATTTAAGCATGCATGGATAGTCATAAGGCAATTCTGGGGGGTGGGGGTAGGAAGAAGTAGGCTGCTGGTTAAGTAGGATCTGCAGCTTATCCAGTAGGTAGGGAAATTGGCAGACTGGGTGGGCCAAGCGGTCCTTACCTGCCGTCAAATTCTATGTTTCTATGTTTCTATAATTGTTGTCTTTGAAAGGAACACTGAGCAAATGCTAATTTGCTAATATAATCTTAGGGTCTGTAGACTTATGGAGGCAAACACAAAACTGAGTCTACTAAAAATATATAGAGATTGTGCAATAGTTACAAAAAAAGTGCAAATATTGCATAAAAAGAATAAGGACAGTAGCACAAATCAGGAGCATGAGGCATAAACTTCCTTGGACTGCATATAGAAAAATAGATAACATCATACAACAGAAAAATAATATGCTGGCCTGCCGGGGAAGTGGCAAGGTTACCGCTTGAGATGCTGATGTCCTGGGTTCAGGAACAGACCCAGGAATCGGAGGGCTGGCCTAGAGAAGAAGAATAGAGCTCCTGAGAGGCAGCTCTACTTCTCAGGGTGGGAGGGAGAGAGTATCCGGCTTGGTGGCAACCTCTGGAGGAGGCCAGAGGTACTGCCAGATTAAACCAGCACATGCTTGCATTGGAGGCAGGACAGATGCTGGCATCATTGCATGCCCCACCTCCCAGGGGAACACAATCACAGAAACAACCCCTGGTCCCCCGGCCAAGATGCCCTCGTGGCTGCGGCTCCCACTGCCACTAGTGCCCACTGGGGGGAGCCCACTCCCATGGCCCTGCCTCGGGAGGTAAGACAGGGCTTTCCTACATTGACCATTAGGAGGGGCTGCCCACCCTGGGTTTATGTGATAACAGCAAAAGCCTAAAGGCAATCACCGTTATTGCAAAATCAGAGTGGCGAAATTTATTTCGCACTCTGACTCCTGACACACAGCAAATGGTGCAAGAACTTATTTTTAATGTTTTATGAAGGGGTCTGTGCCCCGCACTCCTCTCCATGGGGTTTTCACCTCTGCACCCCCACGAAGAATTCCAACCTGGGTGCATGTTGGGGGTGAAAAATAAAAATAAAGGTTCAGGCCGGCAACAAAACGCACCAGCACACAGACCCAAACCCAGTACCCTACACACCAATACCATCAACCCACCCACCATGCTATGGGGTCAGCTCAGGAACCCACCATGGCACCCCTCACATTCCCTCCCACCTCACTGTGCGTGCTCGCTCCCTCCCGCGCTGCATTATAGTGACATCCTGATACTGTATTAGCCAACCCCATCTATCCACCTTACCCTACCGCACTATCTGCAGACATGCGCCAGGGATTGGGTCACCATTATTGGTTCACCGCAGACGCCAAATATTATGTGCTACCCCACCCGCACACCTGGGAATGATGGGTCAGCATGTAGGGTGGGGACTGAGCTCCATAAGGAGCATTGGGGTACTGGAGGCATAAAAGAACGACAGAAAAAAAAAAAGAAAAAACAATAACCTGGTTATTGATGGAAATGGCACTACAGGGGACTCTGGATACCTAGCGTGAGGTACAGTTATTAGGGGCAGGGGTACAAAAGCATTAGACTAAAGTAGAATTAAGTGGGGACAGGAAGTGGCACAGTTATCTTTCAATTCAAATGCAAAAGCATGTGGAAGGAGGAAGAAGAGGAGGAGCGGATAAAGGGGATGGCTTCTCTTATATGGCAGTGGAGGTAAGAAGAAAATTCAAATTACCAAGCAAAGGTTTTGCATCAAAGGATGGAGAAAAAGTGGTTATCACATGAGTGGAAGGACCACAAGGAGTGTAGAGAGGTAGAAGGAGAAAGGAGATATTGAAAGGAAGGAAAGCAAACCATTTCACAGCACAGGAAGTGGAGCAGTGAGAGTAGCACTGGTTCTCAAAGAAGGGAAAGATAGCCATTAGTAGAAGGAGCAGTGGTGGCTGTAGGAAAACAGTTGTGCATGAGCAAGCAGAAAGAGTAGAAAAGGGTGTCCAGTTTGGCAATGATATATTTAGGGATAGAACTGTACACCACATAGAAGTAGTAAAATACCATCAGGATTATTTTGAGGCTATCTATACATAGAAACACTTGAGAGTTGCAAGAAGAACTTGTTGTAATGAAGAGCACATGAGTTGGGGCAGAGTTTCTGGTACATGATAAAAATGTGGCAGGAGAAATCAAGATGTTCATCCAACACAGCAAGGTGCCAGAAGTGGTGAATTTATTCAATGGAGCACAGGTCAAGAATGTTGAAGATGGCCAGCCAGTCAGTTCGATGGTAGTGCTACTGCTTGCAATGGTGGTGACCTGAGTTCAGGAGCAAGATCAAGGCATTGTGTGCCCACTGGGGTTGAGAAAGATTGAGCATCCCAGACGACACCTTTCTGCACCGGGGAGGGACGGCTGACACTACTGCTCAAGACTGCCATGGGGGTGACCACATGTGGGAGGGAGGACATCACTTGAGGCCTCCAGATGCATGTACAACATGCACATGTTTGAGCATCCAAGCGTGCTGATGTCCTGAGGGCAGGGCTTAAGTGGGCAATGGCTGGAGCAGGTATAATCCTCTGGTGCATGGCCCCCAACTGCACCCACTGTCTGCCTAGGGGACACCCAGGTAACTTCTATCTCCACGACACTGAGGTAGTGCAGGGTTAGTACCAGCTTGACTGGTCCCTGCCATGAGGGACAAGCTTGTGGGGTTGAAAGTCCCCAACAGTAAGAGGCAGGGATTCGAGGAATGGGTCTTGGTCTGCATGGAAGGGGGAAATCAAAACAAGCCAGTCTGAAACAAAAATACACATTAAAAGAGAAAAAGAATGTTGAAGACCAGGATTACAGAGAATTTAGCAAGCATCTATATTTGAAAAAAATAATCAGAATGCTTCCTTTCTGACCATGCAGTAGTGCCGTGCAGAATGTTAAACTTGCAACAGAATGAAATTCCACAGAATTTTAAAACATTCAGATTCCGTGGAATTCCATTTGGCAGCAGAATTCCAAAATTGTAAATGCAGTACTTTTTTTATAGGTTAGAAATCTGCAGTTTAGTTAAAATGTAGACTCTTTTTTTTTTTTTCATAATTTGTGGAAAAATGATTCCAGGATTTACATTATCCAAAAATGTTGTACTGTGGTTTACATAGAAATGCTTTTAATAATTCCAGAGAATACAAAAAGTAATTCTAAAAAGCATTTCAGAAGCAAAACTGCAATTTGACATGAATTCAAATGGATGAATTTCACATTATGCATACAGTAGCTCTACTGTACAGAGTATCCACTCTCAAACTCTTTGAAAAGAAATCTGGTGCTTAACAGTAACACTCACTATTATAACATGAGTTTCAGAAATATGGTGCAATTTTTCTGACTAAAGAGTTTTGTCAATTAAGTGAGTAAACCATTCGATAAGGGAATTATTGAAACTATGCACTATTGTGCAGAGTCAACAAGCACCATGTTCATACTTTGCAATGTTATAAAATGTTGGGAGACATTAATAATTACTGATGAGAGCACTCACAACATGATCATACCTTTCTATAGCCTCCTTGGTTTTTAATAAGGTACTTTGCTGCATTTATGTAGCAGGCCTCTTTGATATTCAGAAAATGTTTCCTGCTATATTTATATATTTTCAGTATGTAGAGTGAAGCATGCTAGGATAAAGTGCTGTTATGTTTCTAGCAGTGATACCACAACATGATTTATCCTGGTGGGTTGCACTGAGCAGTACTGCCCACTCCCATAGCATTATTCAGTATGAATCCCACAGTTTATATCCTGTTCATCCCCATTCATTAAGGTATCCCATGTGGCTATGTAGAGGTATTCAGGTTGGTTTTACTCATTCAGTCAGGTCAGGTCTGACAAACTGGAACCAGGACTAGAACCAAAATTGTAATGTATGATAAAAATGACTGATACTCGGTGCAGCAGTTGGATTTCTGCTCGCGACACCAGTGACCCAGGTTTGGGAGCGAGCTCGGGTCACCGGAGGGCCGGCTGGGAGGAACAGGCTGCAGCATCCGTCAACAGCTCGCCTGTTCCAGGGGGAGGGTTGGGAAAGCAGCTAGCTGTTTGCTGACCCCTGGCTGAGGCTAGGGGTGCAGCAATACACTGAGTGCCTCAATGGCTGATTGGCCCCCAGACACAGGTCTGGGGCTCAAGCGACTCTTGCAGGCAGCTAGGGGGAGGGCTTTGCAGACATCGGCAGTCATGCCTTGACATCTGGACAAAGTGCAATGCTCACGAGAAAACTGGAAAGAACCTGCCATCTCTGGGGAGATGGAGGGCCAAAGACATGCCCACAATGTGCCTCCACCCACCTGATGGCTCCTGGACCGACAAAATGTAAGTCTCAGGGTGTTCTGGTCCCACCTCGTCCCTGCTCGGTGGGGTTAAGCTGCAGTTCCATGGGGTCTTGGAGACCACACTGGGTAGGGTGTATAGCAGTGGGATGTTTACCTTGGCTCTCCTGATGGGTCAGGAATGGCAGGCTGGGGGGGAGATAAATAGTGATTTCAAAAAAAATAACTGATACAGTCAATTCAAAAACAGAGAAATGCAACACACCAGATTTGGAGCTGCTGCAATTAATGCAATTAAATGTTGACCCTGTGTTATTAAGGTAGATTTGATCTGTTTTTGAAGACAGAAAAGAGAGAGTACAATTGGAAGGATATTGGGGTACCACATAGGAGGAGTCTCTCACAGCATGAAATTGGGGCAGCTAATTTTTCTGAAAATAATCAGTGATATTGAAATGAAGGGTAACTATCTGATATATGTAGATGACATTTTGTAAAATGAGAAGTGAAAATACCACTTTTTGATTGGTCAGCAGCTATTCATAGTAAGACCATTACCCACTACTAAATGAAAAGGTGCTGCCAATCAGGACACAGTACAGGAAAGAAATCAATGTGACAGGATTTCAAATCCTAAAACTGAAACAGATGACATTTTTTCCTGTGTAACCCTCTGTTCCCTTGGGTTACTAGAATTCCATCAGTACCAGTGTTAGGTAGGGAAGGCAGCTGATGATTATCTAGTTAAAGGGATTTTCACCTTGCCCCTCTCTGCTGCTTGGTTTCAGCTGACAGCTGAGAGGTGATGTCATTTAGAACTCTTGTACCAACATAAGCCACACAACTTGTGTGAGAGGGGGAGTAGCTTAGAAGACTGGAGTCAGTTTGAGCTGGTGTGAGTTCCAGCAGCAGCTCAGAGATTGAGCTGCAGTGTGTGAAGCATCTGTTTTTCTTACCCCAGTGGAGGACATCCTTTCCTGACTTTAGAAGTGGTAGAAACTGTCTTCAGGGGTTCCTGTGCCTTTATCCCATGGCGGATGAGGGAGACTGCAGAGGATCTTTGGGGCAATCCCCTGATCCAACCCAAAACTTTTGTGAAGCTACCTGTGTGTACAAACTGTGAGTAGATTTCTGTCTGAGAGTTACCCAGGATATTTAGAGGCAGTATGGCACAGTGGTTTAAGGCTCTGAGCTGCAAATCTGGAGACCTGGGTTTGAATCCCACAGCCCCCACTTGCATACTGTGTGACCCTGAGCAAGTCACTTAACTTCCTTGTGCACACAGGTTGCATGCTTTCAGCTTGGTGTGTCTCACCTGTTTAAATAATGAAAAAAAAAATATGTACCTGTCTTTTTCTGTGGGGTGACTCTCTGATAAAGGGACCCATTCAACCAAGAAGATTCCCTCAAGAAGATTTGTGATTCAAAGATCTCTGACAATAGTGGACATCCCATATGTGGCTTGCCCTTTGTTCAGGACTTTAGCCTCACACCCTAGTGGTGTTCCTGATATTAAATATGCTAAACATTTCAAGGTAGCATCAATTTCTACAGTTTCCGTATTTGTGAGGTGTAACTCTGAAAGGATGGCTGGGTATGGATGTGGAAGCAGAAGGTGGGAGACCCCTGCCATCTAGAGTGACCAGTTCAGCACTTTGGGTTCTGTAGGGGTGCCTGTTTTCTGTCAGTGCATGTGGCCAATGCCTGAAGAAGTTCACCCCTTGTATATGGGTTTTGCAAGTTTTGAGCCTTGAGTGCTCTGTCGAGGCCCATGTGCCACATTCTTATCCTATGCCATATGGGAAATGTGCTAAGTAATGACCTAGTGCTGCTTTCCAGAAGTTTTTGTGTGTTTTCACAGTGGCTAGTTCCACAATCTTCCTAATGTCTAATCCCATGTCATATGGGAACTGTTCTATGTACTGGCCTAGTGCCATGTCAAGGAGAAATGTTCTTTGTGCACTGTGGCTAGTTTCACAGTTCCAGATTTTAATCCTGTGCTATATGGGAGGTTCAGATTCTGTTTCTACATATGCGTTCTGCATTGACTTGTACCATGAAGTGTAAACCCTTGGGGATCCATCTTTGCTTTTGTGTTTCCAACTGTGCTTTGGAATAAAGCCACACTCTAGAATCCCAACCTGGTATGGACCATCTAGTTACTGCTTCCTGTGTGGATTTACTGGGTACCCCTGTCCAGAAGAGCAAACCTAGCATAGTCCTTAGCAAACATTCTCTCTTCAGGACCTGGGATTTGATATAGGTCTGTTTCTGTCCAGTACACACACCTTGCATTTTTTTCTTCTGCATCTGCAAATTTGCTTTGTGCCCCCACCCCTCTCTTTTCCTCTAGAATATGGGAGGTGTGCCTAGTGGTTAAATAAGGGGCAGTGGGGGGTTACATTGGTAAGCATTCAAATTATGAAAAAAAGTAACTCAGATAAGCAGAAAGGAGGGGGATTGTGAGGCTCACAGAGGGGGTTAGTGAGTTTGAGGCAGAAAGGTAAAAGGTTGCCATCCTTGATTACTTTTTCTCAGTTTTTACTAGGAAAAATGGTAAGCCCTTGCTAGAGAGTAGTAGCTATGTGATCAATTATGGGGTCCCAGAGATGACGCAGTCAACATTTCTAGGAAAAGGGTCCTGAAAGGGCTATCAGCCCTTAGCAATCATAATGCCACAGGGCCACATCGGTTGCATCTAAGGATATTCAGAGAATTTGCAGTGGAACTGACTGATTCCCTGGTAGGTCTATTCAACAGCTGTCTAAGGATGGGGCGATTCTGAAGAATTGGAAGGTGGTGGATGTAGTTCTGCTCCATTGTGGGGGGGGGGGACACAAGGAACAAGCATGGAACCACAGACCTGTCATTCTTAAATCTATTGAAGGAAAGCTGATGGAGTCACTGGTCAAAGAGGATCTCGTGGATTACTTGGACAGCAATGGTCTCCAGGATACTAAACAGGATGGATTGAAGGAAGGGAGGTCTTGACAGACTATCCTGATAGTTTTCTTTGACTGGGTAACAAGTGAATTGGATTGAGGCCATGCAGTGGATTTGCTCAAATTCAACTTCAGCAAGGCTTTTGACCCAGTACTCCACAGATGTTTTGGTAAAGAAGATGGAGGATCTGAGTGTGGCTAAGGTCATAGTAAACTGTGTAGGCAACTGGCTAAAGGGGAGGCAGCAGAGGGTGGTGATCAATGGTGTTAAATCAGAAGGCAGGATGGTCGCAAGCGGTGCTTCATAGGGATCTGTCCTAGGTCTGGTCTGCTTGAACATGTTCATCAGTGACTTTTGTGGGGGGATTCAGGTCAGGCTGTATCTCTTCTCAGATGACACAAAGCTATGTGGGAGGGTGTATAGTGATGAGGGAATAACATAAATGCAGAGAGTCTTGCAAAAGCTGGAAGGGTGGACAAGGGTTTGGCAGCTGGAATTCAGTGCTACAATGATGCACCTAGGGAATAAGAACCCCAGGATGGAGAACCGGAGGGGAGGAGTGATAATCAGAATCACTGCTGAGGAATGGGAGCTTGGAGTTATCATCAATAACTCCCTAAAGAGCAAACAAATATTAAGCACCTCAGATAAAGTAGGTCTGAGAAATGAATATCATGTATTAATTAAATTGATTGGACCCCCATATTGGATATAAAGGAGGTAAGCAAGAACTGAAAAAAATTGCTGATGCATTTACTCAAAATAAATATGGGCATCCATGTAAGTGATTCACATATAAAGGATGTGGAACTTGCAGCAGATGCAGTGGGAAATAATATTTTTATCATCTATATTTACTATCCCAAACTAGCTAATGATATCTGGTATAATGAAAATACCTTAAAGGAGTTTGGAATAACAGTATAATTCCCAAGCAGGTATTTGTTCACTTTGCATACTAGTAAGAACAACAAGCGTGAGATGGAAGACAGCAAAAGATATATATATATATATATATTAACCAGTCTGGCTGAGTATTTTTGGAATTCCTGAATTAGAGTATGAGAACAATCAAAAACTAGCTGGGACCCTTGACAATTACTTTAGAAATCTGCTGCAGATTCCATTAGGTAAAGACAGAATCTGGGAAGTTCAAAGGCAAAAGTATGGGAGTCAGATAGATATACTGGTCAGAAACAGGTATCTAGCTGACAGAATCATGGAAAAGCAGACAACCCTGGATACAATGGGATACTTTTTAGCTGATTACAATAAAATGGGGAATATGGAAAGAAATCAAGGAGGGGCGAGTAAGGAAGTTCAACCAAGTCACACCTATTTAAACATGTATATCCCAATAAATATTCACAAAAAGAATGGCACTCTAGTCACCACCGGTAATGAATCCCAGATGCTAGGATGTCAGATACCAAACCGCATTTTATTGTTAAGAATGCCAAACACCTGATGCTGCATCATTTTGTGACTATTTGTGGAACTTTACGCAGTACAGCTCGGTCGGTCGGACCAGTTGCCATCCTTGTTATGGACACATATCCCGATAAAGAATAAATATATACTACTAGTGGGATATGAGGACTGTCATATAACTGCACTGTAGTGCAGCTATAGTTAGGGTTAGTGCAAGTATTTAATGTTAAAGCCATTTTTTGCAGGGTATTAACTTTGGAAAGGTTCAATAGATCTGCTTGAAATTTTGTCTATTGAAATGCCAAGTTTGGTTTGAATCCCTTTTGTGGTTTCTGAAAAAAAGAGAGTTTTATGTGTTTAGCTGTTTTTTTTTTGTCGACCTGTATCTCAGAAACGGCTATAGCAGCAGGGCTGAGAATTTCAGGGTAGAAAACTTTGGTCTCACAGTTGTCCCTTTTGAAGGTTTGGTGAAAAAATATTAATCCATTCCAAAGTTATTAAACTTTGTTTTTCCCATTATTTCCTATGGGCAAAAAAATTGGTATCCCTGGTGACATAGGATTCTATGTCAGAGCAGCACTCCGGCATAGGATTTTATGCTGACATTTAGCAATGGGCATACGATTCTATGTCGGAGTAGCGTCCTGCATAGGATTGTATGCCAAAGCCTCCTGTTGAAGGGTACAGGTTCAGGCTGGCACCCCCATCCCCAAAACAGCTGTGGGATACTGGGGAGCCCACTCCCAGTGTCCCAAAAATCTGTGTTTTCCCCTGAAAAAAGAAACAGTCCCCCAATGTAATTTTTTTAATTCAATGCAGAATCTTGCATCCAGCTATTTTCAATGCAGAATTCTGCATCAAAGTGCTCACTTTCGCCTACATCATGCCCAATCCCAGGGTCAGCATTTATCCTCCCCTCTATTACTGTGGCACACTGGGGAGCCCAACCCCAGCGTGATGAAATAATTAATGTTTTTCTGACACCGGGATGCCAACTCCCAGTGTCGAATGTCTCCCTTTGACTTCCATTGCTGACGGGGTGTCCAATCCCCCTGTCAGCATTATGTATCCCCCCAACTCATCTGGAACACTGGGTGCCCACCCCAATGTGCCCACATTTACTTTTTATTTTCCTGCAAATAAAGAAAACCATCCCAATGTCTTTTTTTAAACCTGTAGTAAAGAAAATGGTCCCTTTTTGTCTCCCCAGTCCCCCCTCCTCCATTCCCACCCTCCCACTGAGTACTGACCTCCCCATACCCCCCTTATCCATACTTACCTCTGGAGGTTGGGAGTAGCGATCTTCTGTGGACTGGGACACGTCTGAAACACTTCAAAGCCCAACTGCAAACTGAGGAATCAAGGTAGGTTCATATTATGGCTGCCAACGGGGTTTTCAACTTAGGTTGATATTGCAGCCATTTTTAGGGATTTGTACCACAAACTTTTCAACGTGAGGCTCTTGGGACCCCACCTCATGAGCACTGTCACTGTTATTTTGTTATTTGGTCCTGAAAGGTGATTTTGAGATCTGTATTGTGACTGCTTCAGATTTCTTAGTGGCCAGAAGAAGGCTGCAATGCAGGCACTATGTGGATTCACTTTTCTGGGCTAACAAAATAACAGTGCCACTATTTATGAGAGGAGGTCCCAAAAAGCTCATGTTGAAAATTTGGTGTAAAAATTCTAAAAAAATGACTGCATTATGAGTGTGCATTGTGCATTTTCTACCCATATTTGTAACTTCACCAGTTTTTAATATTTTCAGTCCAGATATTCAAAATTGGTATTTTTCATACCTCTTTATGAACAGTGTAGCTGTCATTTTTCACATCCTGCCCAAAATGTGTTTTTGCACCTGTGGCACAGAATGGCGCAGTCAATACGTGAGGTCAAGTTTTCAGATGTATTAATGAAATCACAGTGCCACTGTGCATTAGGTGGGGTCCCAAAAAGGCCATGTTGAAAATTTGTTGCAAAAATACACAAAAATGCCCGAGTTACTTGCACTCATTGAAATTTCACGATGCACGTGCATAACTTTTAAACATTTTAATATTTTCTCTCCAAATATTCAACATTGCCATTTTTTCTCACCACCTCATGAACAATACACCTGTCATTTTTCACATCCTGCCCAAAATATGTTTACGCAGCAGTGGCATAAAATGGTGCAGTTGCTGCTTGAAATCACCTTTTGGGACTGAGTAATGAAAAGAAAATGTTAGTGTTCATGAGGTGGGGTACCAAAAAGACCATGCCGAAAATTTGCAGCAAAAAAAAACAAAAAAAAAACTTCCACAAAACTAGGAGACTATTATACTATCTCAAAAAGTAAGGAAATTAATTGACAAAAACTTAATTTAAAACAAAGTTAGGGTTCTAAACAGAGATCTTCAACCAAAGTGATACAAGCCAGGAAACTGGATGTTACAGTTTACAACAGTTATACCCTTCCCCCACCAAACCCTACCATTGGAACTGCCCCCCACCCTCCACACACCAATAAGTGTCAGTGTGTGACTTAGAGTTGTGGGTCCCACCCCACCCCACATCCAACCCTACCATTGCAACACCACCTCCACCCTCCACACACCAACAAGCATCGGGGTGTGCCTTAGGGTTGTGGACCTCACCCCACCCCCACCCAACCCTATGGTCAAAACACCACTCACCCTCCACACACCAACAAGCATTGTTGACCCTAATGCTCATTCCATTCCATCTGTAACAAACCTGACATTGTACAGTATAGGAGAATGGGGTAAGAATGTTGGTCTCCGTGGATGCAGAAAAAGCTTTTGACTGTGTATTTTGGTCCTATCTATTTTCTATTTTACTCTGCTATGGTATTCCTGACAATTATGTTTGGTGGGTTCACATTTTGTATCAGAATCCATCAGCCTGAGTCCTTTGCAGCAATGTTCTATCTGACTCCTTCATTGTGTTCCTGGGTAACCTACAAGAGTGTCCTTTATCACCTTATCTTTTCAATTAAGCCATTGACCCATAAAATAATTTCCTCTTCCTCTGTCAAAGGCTTAGCCTTGGGTTGATAAAAAACTTGAAATATCTACTTTTGTGAATGATGTTTTGTTGCGTCACTCAGACCAAGTGAGCGAGTGAGGGAGGGGGAGTGGGTGAGCTCAATGAAGCTCTGTTGAGACTGCTGCAAATTTCTTTGCGGCCAGAAAAAGGCAGCAATGCAGGCAGGGGCTCAGTACAAAAGAGCAGCCTGCAGCAGTGGGAGAAACAGAACAAATGAGTGAGAGAGGGAAAGTGAGTGAGCGAGCTCAATGGAGCTGTATTGTGACTGCTTCAGATTTCTTAGTGGCCAGAAGAAGGCTGCAATGCAGGCAGGAGCCCAGTACAAAAGGGCAGTCTGCAGCGCTGACAGAAATGGAACAAGCAAGTAAGAGAGGGGGAGTGAGCAAGCTCAATGGAGCTCTGTTGGGACTTCTGCAGATTTCTTTGTGGGCAGAAAAAAGGCACCAACAGAGGCAGGAAACCACTAGAAAATGGCAGCCTGCAGCGCCAGGAGAAACAGAATGAGCAGGTGAGACAGGCGGAGTGAGCGACCTCAACAGAGTTGTCAGGACAGTTGCGGATTTCTTTGTGGACAGAAAAAAGTGCCAACGCAGGCAGAAGCCCAGTACAAAAGGGCAGCCTGCAGTCAGGACTGCTGCAGATTCCTTTGTGGGCAGAAAATGCCACCAACAGAGGTGGCAGCCCAGTACAAAAGGGCAGCCTGCAGCGCCAGCAGAAACAGAATGAGTGAGTGAGGGGGGGAGTGACCCACCTCAACAGAGCTCTGTCGGGACAGCTGCAGATTTCTTTGTGGGCAGAAAAACATGCCAATGCAGGCAGGAGTCCAATACAAAAGAGCAGCCTGCAGCACCGGGAGAAACAGAATGAGCGAGTGACACAGAGGCAGTGAGCGAACTCAATGGACCAATGCAATTAACATTCGGCATTGACAAATGCTTGTTTTTTTTCCTTTAACCCTGAGAAAAAAGAAAACATTCCCTCACCCTCTCCCTGCCTCCCTCCCACAACCCACGCCCACTGTCTGTGCACCCTGCCTCCCCACATCCACCCTCACCCCATATTTACCTCCAGAGTCCAGCGCGATGATCTTCAGTGGACCGGAAACACGTCTACACTCTTCAAAGCAGACCGCAAACTGAAGAAATGCTGGTAAGCTGTATAATGGCATAAATAGGGTTTTTTTCAACTTTGGTGGCTATCTCGGGCAATTTTTTGAATTTTTGCACGAAAGTTTCAACATGGGGTTATTGGGACCCCTTCTCATGAATTCATTCACTGTCATGGTGTTATTCAGTCCTGAAAGGTGATTTCATGGTCACTGCGTGGAATCACCTTTTGGGACAAAGTAACGAAACGATGATGCCACTGTTCATGAGAGGGGCTCTCAAAAAGCCTATGTTGCAAATGTTTCCACGCAGGCTTGTAACTTTGTGAATTTGTAATATTTTCACTCCAGATTTTCAAAACTGGTATTTTCCACACCTCCTGATGAACTGTACAACTGTCATTTTACATATCCTGGCCGAAATGTGTTTTCGCACGTCCAGCGCAGAATAGAGCGGTCGCTGTGCGAAATCAGTTTTTGAGACAGTTTGAGGAAATGACGGTGACACTGTTCATGAGTAGAGGTCCTAAAATGCCTATGTTGAAAATTTGGTGCCAAAAGTCCATAAAATGATTGTGTTACAAGTGTGTGTTGCGCAGTTTCCATGCACCCTTGTAACTTTGCATATTTGCAATATTTCTATGCCAGATTTTCAACACTGGCATTTTTTCACACCTCCTTATGAACAGTACAGCTGTCATTTTTTACATCCTGCCCAAAATGTGTTTCTGCACCTGTGGCGCACAATGGCATGGTCGCTGTAGGAAATCAACTTTTGGGACAGATTAACAAAATCAGCACCAATGTTCATGAGGGGCAGTCCCAAAATGCCTATGTTAAAAATGTGGCTAACAAACTCCCCCAAATAATTGGGTTACAGACGTGTGTTGCGCAGTTTCTATGCATGCTCATGACTTCACCAATTTTTCATATTTTCACTCCAGATTTTTAATGTTTCCATTTCTTTACACCTCCTCATGAACAATACAGTTGTCATTTTCCACATCCTGCCCAAAATGTGCTTTCGTCCCTGTGTCGCCAAATCGTATAGCCACTGTGCAAAACCACCTTTCACCTAACAAACTGATTGTGCCGCTTTTCATGAGGCGGGCTCACAAAAAGCCCATGTTGAAAATTTGGAATGCAAATACCAACACACGCCTATGGTGTTAGGGTTTCCAACTGTAGCACCCCACCCTGTAGAAATTGACAGGTGTCAGGGGTCTGACTTGGGATCATCAGCTGTAATGCTCATGCCATTCCACCCCCACCCCCACCCTGCAGCCAGTGACAGGCATCGTGGTGTGCCTTCCACTGTTAGGCCACAAACTTCACCCCATTCTCCTATACTGCACCCACCTCAACGTATTTCCTTATCGAATGGGGTAAGACCTCAAAGACCCCAAAGCACACCACGGCATGAGCATTATAGCTGATGACCCAAAGGTACACCCCAATGCCTGTTGGTCTCTATAGGGTGGGAGTGGGGTTGGCATCACTTCAATACTTTCACTGCCATTCCTATTATGCATTTCTAACTCTGGCACTACCAATGCCAATGCCAATGCCAGCAAGACAACATTCGGCACTGACAAATGCTTGTTACAGCACAGTATGACTAAACTTCCTTCTTACCTTAGAGATACTGGTGACACTATAAGAAAATTGAAAGATATTAGCTGGGAATCAAATTACAGGTGGATTTGTGTGGATGTTGAGGCATGGTATACCTTGATACAACATAGAGATGGTGTCAGAGCAGCAGAGTTTTATTTACTAAGAGATAAACTTGAAACTCATGCTCCAGTAGAATTTCTCACAAAGGCCTTAGATTTCGTGCAGAATCACAGCTATTTTGAATTTGATAACTTGTTTTATAGTCAGACATGTGGCAATGTGATGGGGGCCTCAATGGCCCCTTCATATGCAAACTTATTTATGGGCCTTTGGGAAAAAAGAAGTCTTGCTGGATCCAGTGAATAACCCATTTTTTAAGAATATCATAACATGGGGTTGCATTCTAGACCACAGTCTGTGTATTTGGGATTGGAATGCTGCCAGTGTGGTTGAGTTTATGCACTGGCTGAATGGTAATGATAGGAATTTAAGATTCACACACTACACTGGCCCAGAACAAATTTAGCTTTTGGATATCACTTTGATTGGAACTAGCACAGCTGGGCTCATTACA
This sequence comes from Neoceratodus forsteri, assembly GCA_016271365.2. Taxonomy (NCBI): domain Eukaryota; kingdom Metazoa; phylum Chordata; order Ceratodontiformes; family Ceratodontidae; genus Neoceratodus; species Neoceratodus forsteri. The sequence goes on along the minus strand of JADMNL010000035.1, from coordinate 20,000,469 downwards.
ACTAAGGGTTACAGGAAAGGAACATTTACAAATTCATTATTAAGAATGGATAGCTCCCATCCAGTGAAATTAAAAGACTCTATTCCATGTACTCAGTTTGTAAGGATAATAATAATGCTCCACAGTTCAGCCTGTTAGCATTTTTTATGGGTTTCTGTGGCTCTACACCCAGAAATCATGTTCCACTGCTTGCCACTCTTTGCTTCGGTCTGCAGTAACCATGGAGCATTATTTGCATTGGTGCTAGAACATCTGAGTGCAATATCACTTTGAAACAAACTACTCTTTCATAGCTTCTGGCACTGGAGTGAAGTAGCATTTTACCATGGAGTGGAAACTAACTTAAAGAAAGGCAAAGACGCTAACTAACCCATGGATTTAGGCAACTGAGACAGGAAAAAAACAAAATGGGGGGTAACAACTGAGCCCAAAGAAAGTTGAATGGACTGGTATAGTAAAAACTCTTTTCTTGGAAAAACTTTTGTTCTTGGGGAATAAGGACACTGCATCTGGTCTGAATAAAATGTATTTAAGAAATAAACACAGAAGAATTTAAGATTTTGGAAAAAAAAAGATAAAAAGTTTTTTTTTCCACTTCTGAAGAGGATTTGTACAGGAACGTTTTTTCCCCTCAGTAGATAGCACAGAGTGCAGCTGCATAGCTGACCTTTGAGGTCAGCAATTCTCTAAGTGACATAAATATTTGTACCTACATTATATCTTAGAAATACTAGGCAAAGAGGACAATGAGAGAGGTGTGCTAAACAGCAGAACTGATGAAATGCCTACTATCCCCATAAGGACAAACATGGGGAGGTGTCCTTTTTTTAGAATCAAGATCACTTTATATGGATCTCTGTCCCTCAAACATTAAGACTTTATACTGACCCGTGGGGTTTGAGTTTTAAAGGGTTATGTTTGACGTAAGATGCCTGAGTCAAAGAGATATGAAACCAGGAGCACACTGTACCACCCCTTCTGTCATTCCGGATTTTGCAGCACCATTGGAATCTCTTGTTGTAAAGAGCTTTGCATCTGGCCTGTGGTATGCAGGCACAGTGAACACAGGCAACAGCTGATCTAGTATACCAGCAGTGGCCAGGCCCAGTTGTGTAGCCAGTTGTACTGTGCACCAGTGCTGTGAGCCAACACAAAACAACATCCTTGCAAAACTGTCTAAATCCAGAGGCTGCTCGATTAAATATTCTAAATGTAGATAGTCATTTATTTGTTCATGCTTGGGATTAGTATGCTGTATCTGAAACTCTTTGCAGAGCAAGAGTTATCCAGATTTGTGTAGACATAATGTCAGTTTATTCACTTTAGTTTTTGTTTTTCTTTGTCCTTCAGATCTGATCACTACCACAGTCTAAGGCTAGTATGGTTAGTGTTCATTGTTTCCAGACAGTTGAATACAATTTGATTTTGTTTTCAGTGTAAATGTTTATTTGGTTAAGGATTCAGAAAGATATATATATATATATATGTTTTACCAGGAGAGATACACTAAGCTGAAAGCTTGTTTACAGGTGTGACCTGGGAGCACAAGGAAGTTAAATGACTTACTCAAAGTCACGCAATATGAAAGTGGGGGCTGTGGGATTCAAACCTAGGTCTCCAGGTTTGCAGCTCAGAGCCATAAACCACTGTGCTATACTGCCTCTATTCAGAAAGTTATAAATGACTGCAGGTATTATTGAGGTCATAGTTTCTTTATTCTCTATTGACAAGTAAAGCCATATTAATAATTCATAATGACATCATTGCTAAACCATCTGCAGCCCGAGACTGTTTGTCTAATTTTCTGGATGTAGATAGTTTGCACATTCCTCTCCTATGTGCCTCCTGTTTGTCACATGTCAGCAGCTGCAGAAAACTGAGGGAGTTTGGTGACAGGACCTCTCCTATATGAGAATTGTGTGCAGGTTCCCCTGGTGCACCTGCATTTGACTCAAGCTGCTGTTTGCCACAGCTTGCGTCAGTGTAAGGGCCCATTTGAAAATCAGCCCGTTGGCTTTAGATACATTTCAAAGCTGGTTTACAGCTTCTGTAACAAGAGTTCATCCTTGTTGTCCAAGTTATGATCTGGGATAACTGTAACATTGAATGGACAGGAGTTCCACAATTTTAATGGCCATATATTATAACAACATTAGTTGGTAGCCTTTCTTGACTGCTACTAATACTATTGCGTGATTTCAGAATAATATACTATTGATCTTACATTAGCTGTGCATAGCTGCAGGTCATCCTGCTATGTTAGGTGGTGTTCACCTTTAAACTGTAGAAATTGTTGGAGTTATCTACCATATAAGGTGGGAGGTGGGTTTGTGTTATATGTATTAACTCTGTAGTCTTGTATTTTATTTGGAGTTCACCATTATTTATTGGTGTGAGGTGGCACTGTTTACTATGAATGTATTGTGTTTGTCTGTATATTATCAGATATTCCTATCATTTCTTACACAGAAGTTGCAATTTACTGTATTTTATTATTTTAAGAGACAAGTAACTTGTTAATGTAATGCACTTGGACACAAGTGCAAATGAGCATCAGTTCAATAGGGTTTTCCTTGTTCATAAGTTTTAAAAATGTAACCTATTGCTGCTTCTTTCTACTTACTACTACTGTTCCTTTCACTAAATGTTTTTTTCCTCTTTGGTTTCCCCAGCTCTGGCCAAACATAGATGTCTCCATGTTAGATAAGGTTTTGTTTTATCTCTCACAATTTCTATGTCTCCCATTCCTTTCCACCTAAAATTAAAGATCCTTTCTGATCTCTAATTATAGTTTTATTTGAAATAGTGAGACTGGACATCATCTTAAGACCCATACCATTGCCTCAAGAAGGACCTCGTTAATGTGATGTTTCACTTTCCATGCTAAATTCAGTGAACTGTAACATAGTGCATGTCCCCATTACAGTCTGCCTCCCTCTATCAGCAAATCCCACCACCTGCATGCCAGCCATTACCACAACCCCCAGTTCCCAGTAATACCGGCCTCAAGAATTCCTGCTCCAACCCTGACCCCACCCCACAGCCATTAACTCCCACTCTCACTAGGCCTGCATCAACCCCGTTCTGCCTGCAACACTCACCACAGTATGTCAACTCCAATATCCTCAGCTGTCACCAACTCCCACACTATCAGTACTAGACCCTACTTCACCTCTCAGCTGCCAGTAGCTCCCCTTCCCATTTTCCAGATCATATCATCAATATCCTTTGATAAATGCAACTTTTATATCAAGTATGCAAGCTCCTATGCTCACCCCCATCAGCTCACAGCAACTGCTACCCAAATCATACCAGCCCCTTTGCCTGACAACTTCCTAAGCCTAAAATATGAACTATAAGTGCACAAAACCAAACCTTATTGGCTTTGGTCAGTGCTTGCTGAGTGTTTGTCACCTTGTGGGAATCAACTCAAGTGCTCCGTAAACAAGATTCAAAAGGTGTGAAGACCCATACTTTCTAAAACAGGATGTGCACACTTAAGAAATTTCACACAATTAGACTTTTACATGTTTAAATACACTTACTAAGGCATGAAAGTTTTTTGAAATAGGGACTAGAGCTACAAAAATCTATATATGAAAGTTTAAATTTAAAATCATGGAAGTCGGACATTGAAAGGTTATGAGACAGCAGACACTATTTTGTCAATACGTTTGATCAACAGTGGAGCTGAAATAAATAGCTCCAAATTAATTCAACACATCAGATTATGGGGTTAAATGATTTTCAAAGGGGAAATTCATTTTGGGAGACAGAACTGCAGCATGTTCACATCTGTTGGATCAGTTTAACTTGAGCAGTAATGGTACAGTATTTACTTAGCATGCTTACACTCATGGGGCTGGATATTCAAAAGGGATGCGCCATGCACAATAGGGTTGCACCTGCGCAAGTCCAAAATTGCGCCATACTGCCATATTCAGCAGGAGGCAGTTGTGCCCCCAAGTCAAGCTGAGCAACAGCACAATGCTAATGAAGGCATGCTGAACCGGAGGGGGAAGAACCATGCATAAACTGCACAGCCTGATATTCAGCGGGCTGTGCAGAGTTGTGCAGGCACAACCCCCAACCTGTGCCTGCACAACTTTGAGCCAATAAAAAAAGGAGTAAGTCGAAGGCCACCCACAGGTGAGCTGCCGCATTGCAGGGCGCAACACAGCAGCTGCCACCTGTGGGTGGCCCTCAACCTACCTCCTGTGCCCCCTGCAGCCCAATCGTGGGCATATAGTAACCCCACCCCCGACTGGCCCGACGCAAGCATTAATTAACCCCCACCCCGACTGGCCCGATCGCGAGCAGCAAAGTTTTCAAACCCCAGGACACATTCCTGGTGGTCCAGTGGACCCACGAAGCCTGATCGCGGGCAGCAACGTATTTCAAACCCCCAAGGACCACCTACCCTGTGGTGATCGTGGCTAACCCACCCACCCACCCGAAGCCCACCACCCCGCTCCCCCGTCCAGCGGCAGGTGGCAGCATCCCACCTGCCTGCCACCCGCCCGCCCGCCAACTGACTGCCCGGTAGGGCGTACGCCCATGGTTCAGAGCAAGAGTCAATGGGCATGCAGCCCATACCATACAAGGCAGTCCAGATATGTGAATGTATTATACTGGGCAGTTAGTTGGCGGGCGCGGGGCGGCAGGCGGGTGGATGCTGCCGCCCGCCAGCTGACGGGAGGGAACGGGGTGGGGCTTCGTGGGTGGGATGGGGGCCACCAGATCACCAGGTAGGTGGTCCTTGGGGATTTGAACATGTTGCCCTCAATCAGGCTTCCTGGTCCACTGGACCACCAGGATGTCCTGGGGTTGACTTTGCGCCCACGATCGGCCAGTCGGGGTGGGGTTAATAATGCCCACGATTGGGCCATTCTGGGGTGGGGTTAACCAATGCCCGCATCGGGCCAGTCGGGGTGGGGGATTTTTAACTTATGCCCATGATCGGGCTGCAGAAGGGGCATCAGTCCCCGATGGCTGCTGCCTGGCAGGGCGCCAGGTGCAAGTCATCAGGGATCTGCGCACCTGCATGCTAATGGTGTGCAAATGGGGCCATAAATAGATGCAAATGGCCCCCCCTGCACCTTGCATGAATTATGGCCCCATTTGCATGTCACCTTTTGAATATCGGAAATTTGCGCATGGCGCAATGGTACTTGCACCACCGCATCTTGAATGCTTCACTCTGACCATTTGCGGTGGCGCAAGTTCCACTGCGCCATGCACAGTGGCTGTGGCTGGGGGGTGATATTCAAAGGAGTTGCTCAATAGCGCAACTCCATTGAATATTGCCCCAGCCACACCCCTGCACAACTATTTTGTGCAGCGCAAGGGCTTGCACCACAAAATAGTGCAGTTTGAATATCCAGCCCATGGCTTATGTATAGAGCCCTGGACATCATGCATTGGGTGGCAAAGGTAATAGTGACTAATGATTTTGAATGCTCTGTACCTGGGTGAGGTAGGTTGTCTCCTTACAGTGCATAACCACTCCATGGTCACTCATAGTGGCTGCTTGCAGTGCATATTTGCTCTATGGTCACTCATAAGGAGGGACTCAGGTAGAAAGGTTCATGTAGCCCACAGTAGGGAATGGGTGCTATTATGGCTTGGTATAATGATTCTGATGTAAAGGCATCAGGACATCCAGCCACACATCTTCCTATGGGCTTGTGTAGTAGGTAGGTTCAGTTCTCTGTTCATTCTGCCTAGCTGTAAACTCTGCTATGGGACTTGCCTTATTGGTGGGATGCACATAGTTTAGGCATATGCTTTTCTGATATTCCCCCATTCCACTATGATGCTCAGATCACCAGGTCTTCAGTCCTTGCCCAACTCTTTCAGGGTTCCAGATGCTGTTAGCTAGCTAGGTAGCTGGCCCACCCAAAGGAAAAATACCAGTGCAGGTGATGAGTTGTGAAGTTTGGGGGCTGATGACAAGTATACCACTGGCACAAAGGTAACCTTGCTGAATAGGCCAAAGGGGTAGCTGTCTCAACTCTAACAGAAATGAAAGCAAAAAATGAAGAACTAGGTTAGCCCACTGGAGATTATAGTTGAAAAGATAGCACACTTAGAAGTGACTAATTTATCTACAAATTAGAGTTCCCTAGGTTAATAGACAATAATTACTATTTTAATGGTTGTTTAATATATGGTTTAAGCTTCTCTCTCTCTCTCTGTCATTACTGAAACTACCAGCCTTGTACAGATGTAGTAGAGGCAGACTATTGATATTAGGCCATATGGCTAAAATGACCCTTAAAGAATTATTTGACTTCCATTCCTTAAGTGAGAGAGATATAATGTTGGCAACAAAACTAAATTCTAAACAAGCAAAATCAATTCAAAATATTAGTCCAAACCTGCAGTGCACTTATGGTCTGTGGCATGGAGAAGAGGAACTAAACACTGTGAAGGAAACCTGTAGGGATCTAATGCACGTGATCACAGTCCCATAGGCTTTATTGTTCATTTCAGGAAATCACAGGAAAATGTAAATGTACACAACAAGAATATAGCATTAAAAGTCAAAGCGGAACCCAAATGAACAGTAACTGGATCAAAGTAATGAAGAAGAAGAAGAAGAATATGAATTAAATTATACTTTTCCATACACACACTGTAGCCCAAAGTGCTTTGCACATATTGGGCTCTATGCACAATACCTATGCACTGCAGTTATGCAATGTATAGGTATCGTTAAGTATCACAGCCATGCAGCGGGTGTCTGACCAGACCATGGTGGTGTGCACAAAAAGGATGTGTAACCTTTAAGTGCAGGATCCACTGTCTGCCATGGTGCAACATGTGTTGATGGACAGGCAGAGTGATGGGGGGCAGTGCAACACTTTAGTCACAAAGATGCTGAATGCCAATGGGGTGGTGCAGGCTACAACAACAGGCACACTGGCATAGCCATTATGTACCTCCACCATCTGGGGAGGGCAAGTGGGGCAAGTGATTGACCCTCTACAGCAACACCCAGCATTCCTGACATGGTGAGAGGTCTGGGGGATCCCAGCTGACACCTACATGTAGTGAATAAGCCCTGGTCAGTACCAAATATATCAGAAACCATTATGCTCTGATCTGTGTGGAGCAGAGAAGCTAGTCTTCTAACAGGAAGGACATTTACCTAGATGCCTGCTGGCACCCTCAGCCTGATCTGCACCGTGCCCTCTTTCCCCACTGTGCACGTATGGGTGGTGGGTCCACAGATGGGGAAATAGGGATAGTGCATTGCAAAGAGTGTATTCCCATGCCAGTGTGTGAAAGGCTGCAGCCAGGGTACATGCCTATAATGTGTAGTGAGACAGCCTGGGTAGTTCGATGAGTGGCAGAAACATGGAGCCCCAGAACCAAAGATGCAGAGCCCCAAAAGAAGCTCAGTTTCTGATGATGAAAAACCAAAAGCTTGAACCCATGACAAACAGCAAACAGGTGCAGTACTGAGACATTTTAAAATTTATGTGACAAGAACTCTCTGGCTGTAGAGAATTCTTGATAACCTTTGCCCTTCTGAGGCTCCTCAGTTAAAGGCATACTGGTGTTAATTAGCTTCTCTGACATAATCTTCTGTTATGTTTTAAATGTATATGTTAAACCAGTGAGAATTATTTCTGTTTTTTCAATATAATCTGGTGTTAATAGTATAGGATATTTGAAATAACTGCCACAAAGCTTCTGAAGAAGGACCTGGTTGGTTCGAAAGCTAGAGCACTTTGTTCTTTTCTGTAACATCTATGTTCGTCCAATAAAAGGTATCAAATCATTTGTTTCTGGATCTGTTCTTAAAAGGACCAATATGGCACCTACAACATTTTCTTCACTATATGGTACTTTAGCCCATATGGGCAACAAAGCACCTTCCCAAGCTAGGGTGGTGGTGCCACATGACAGCACCATCACTCCAGCCTTGGCTCATTCAGCTAATGCAGTTGCGGACAATTAAGAATATGAACTTGGGACAATCAGAGCACTACCAGGAAGCCAGTGTTCCCTTAATGAGAATAAATTACCAAAACACTTCTACTGAGACAAAAAAATAATGTGTACACTCCTTTGTTACCACATATAGAGATTAAAAGTCACTTTAATATTATGTATATATAAAAAACAGGATATGTTCAGCTTTGGCCATACACAGTAAAGCCATGGATTGTAGTCAGAAAAAGGTAGGCATTACAATTGAGTTAATGATGCAAAAAGCATAAGTTTTGCCATTCCAGATGACGGTTGAATCCATGTCAATCTAAATTATTGTTCTATGCAGTAATTTGTGACTTTCAGTCAGCTGGAGTGTTTGCAGTTCTATGATTTCTTTATCACAAGATCAACATTTGGTAAAACAGTTTGAGACCACTTAATAGTAGCCTCAGTGACAACTATTTAAACAAACTCTGGCCAGAGCCGAGAGGGCTGCAGGAGGAGAATCTGGGTTAAAAATATTGGATTTTATTTTTATATCTTTACACCAAAATTTCAACACAGCCTCGTTATGACCCTGCCTCATAAAGAAGGGCAGAGAAAATGTTCAACTCCTGGCCTAATGGTGATGCCATGCAGGGACCGTAAAATCAACTTTTGGGCTGCAAACACACATTTTGGGCAGGAGTTGAAAAATGACAGTTGTCACATTCATGAGTTGCAGTTCCAAAATGGCTATGTTGAAAATGTGTGGCAAACATATTGAATATTACCGAACTTATGAGCCCACATTTGTAAAATTCAACATAGTATCATAACTTGATAGGTGAACATATTAGTATCATAGAACACAAGAATGTGCAAAGTATAATACCACCCCATATCAAATTTATTCAAGGCCAGGGAATGCGTTGCTAATCTTTTTTTTTGGCATTAAAAAGCTTTCACTTGGTCCTCAGGGAGGAAATATGGATACAGCTTTACTTAATCAAACCCTAAATATACAGGGCAGAAAGGGGGTTACAGTGCACTTGGATGGAAGTGAGGATAAAGTCAAGAAAATTTATTGTGGTACTGTACTCTATAAAGACCCTGCTGAAAGAATGCAATGCATATGTCAAGCAAAGAAACACCAGCTTGGCATAGATGCTGAATTCTTTGGTGCGGTCTTATACTGCAGCAAGTTTAATTGTGTTGGTATTCATTTTTGAGTGGGGGATTGTGAGAAATGTCAGATGGCTGTCAAGTCCAACAAACATTTTTTTCTTCCTTGATGACAAAACTGCTGCTTTAAGAAAATGGGCTCTGTAGACCATTATGATCTGTCATATTTTTAATAACCCCAGCATTTTACACCCTGTGGTGTCCCACATAGGAAAACTGACCTCACTCCTCTCTGAGTGCAGACCAAGCCCCCTTTTTGTGCTGACAATTTTTTCCCTATCTGCCACTTGCTTAGTGGCAGTGAATTTATGTAGCATTTTTTTAATTCTGCATATCTATGCAGTCACATAAAATGCCTACTTACATCCTTTGTAATCTTCCCTCTATCAGTTTCTTTATATTTCCTCCAGTATTTACATTACTGCAGCAGTAAACAGCATGTGTTCAGTACTAAAATTAAAAACAAATTTGCTTGTGGGCTTTCTGTTCAGATATCACTGTTAAGAAGAAGCTGCATTTTCAAAACAGGAATACCTGGAGGGATCTAACAGATAATAGCCACATTTATGTTTACCAGTAGTTGTGACCATCTGCTCCCTGTAGAACCACAGGTTGAGATGGGAAATGATCTCAGTCTTCTCATTCGCAGGTGTATTGACAGGACTGAACAAATGTATGTTCTCCACCAAGACACAGGGACATGCTCTGAAAGTCGCAGATGGCAAGTTTAGGGGTAACATTAGGAAGTATATTTTGTCCCAGAAGGTGGTGGCTTTTTAAAATGACCTGCCAATAGAGACTGAGGACATGAAGACAGTAGAGCGGAGGGGGCATGGCTAGCTTCTGAACATGGTGAACGCTTCCTAGCCAGCTCCTTCAGACACTGTTTTTGAAAGTGCATACAAGGTCCCCTAACCGCATTGAAATTAGTAGAAACTTAGATCAGGGGCAACCCTTCTTTCATGGCTTCCAGGAAATCCAAAAACCACCAGGCTAAACTGAAATTTGGACCAGCAGCAATGGATGAAGAACCGCAATGAAATTCTGAGGTCTGCTGCAGTCCTCGGGCCCACCAGTCCACTGAATCTGCCAGTTCACCAACTCCTGCAATGTCGGAACTCGAGCGCTGTCTTGCTGGTGACTCTGAAACCATTGCCGAGATGCAACACAAGATGAAGGCTGGATTCACCAACATTACAGCACAGATTACCCACCTGCTAAGCATGGTTACAGGCTTTTCAGAGACCTCTGCTTTTCACTCGTGGCAAATATATGAGTTAGAAAGACAAGTAAGCAACTTATAAGACACATTACAGGGGGTCTCTAACATACTAAATGACTTAAAGAGAGTGATGGAGGAATTTATGACACATGTAGATGATCAAGAAAATCAGTCTAAGCACTGTAATGTCTGCCTAGTCAGCCTCCCAGAGGGCACAGAGGGGCGCAATCCAGAAATTGAGCTGCACAAATTGCTCGATGAACATCTTAAGCTACCGGACCACGCTGTCAGCTTCAAAATCAAATGTGCTCATGGGGTGGGCCCACCACTAAAACCAGGAGAGAAGCCATGCCATTGCCTGATAAAATACTTGAGGTACGTGGACAAGGAGGTTATCCTCCACAAAGCTAAGACTAAAGGGCCCATCTCATATAAGAATACCAGGGTGTTCATTTTCCAAGACTACAGTCAGGAATTGCAGCAGCAAAGACAGAAATTCAATGTGGTCAAAAATAAACTGTATAAACTTGGTTTGTCTTTTGCTTTTCTATACTGCACTAAGCTGAAAATAGATAAGTCTGGACAACCCCCTATCTTTATACGTGTCATAAAACGGTGGAGAGATGGGTGGAAGATGAAAAAGCCAGAAGGAAGTGTGCCGATGCCTCACCGGCTCAGGAGGCTGTGGACGATAACTAAGTCCCTAAAGAGTTTTTGCACTTGCAGTTTAGTTGTTATCTCTTTGTATCCCCCGAGCTCTGTATATAAATGGCTTTAACTTAAGCCTGATGGTTCAAGAGCAAGTTGCTCACTTACGCCTTTGAGTTGCTGCTTGCACTGGAACAGGAGGCTTAACTCCTATGACTTCTGGAGGCCTAGTGAGCTCATAGTCCCCTCAACCATGTCTGAGGACAAGGGTACCGATGGAGAGATGAAAAGTATGGCTCAAGGACCCAAGGCAAGGGTGTTTGTGTGGAACCTTCCCTAACTCTGTTCTTTTTTGGTGGCTCTGGGACATATTTGGAATTAATCCTAGCCTGCATGGTCCCTCGATTACTGTCCATTGGCTACTTAGTGTTCTCCCCTGACTGCCAACCGGATTACTATTATTGAGACTTTCATAGTGCTGCTTAGGATTGTGTACTTTTTTTTTGCTTGTGTCTCACTATTGTTAGCACTATTTGTGTACCATCATGGACCAACATTTTGTTTTGCTTGGTTCCTGATGCATTGCTACGCATTCAGGTTGCCCTCTGGTCTTTTATTACTAAGGACGGCCTTTTTTATAAGATGTTGAAAATTTAGTTCCTGTACAGAATCACACTTATGTTTATTCACATTATAATACTGTTACTAGTTACCAGTTTTTTGCAAGAGAAATTTGTTCAGACTCCTTTTGGTCTGAATGGGGGATCAAATGGTGTATGGTTTGAATGTGTTTAGGGATTATTGGAGGGATGGGTGCTATATTCAGTGGCTATTGGGTGAGGGGTAATAGAAAGGGATAGGGGGGCCACGAGGGGGAGCTGGGGCACTTTTTGGCCATCTGGAATAAATAATTCTGTGTACTCAGTGTGGCATATGGGCCCTCCCCACTCTCCTGGTCCTCCCAGAGGTGATGAGGGGCTGAGTTTAGTATACTTTATTTTGGGGAAAAAATGGATGTTGATGCATCAGGAGCATGTGAGGTTCCACTGTGGAGGAAGAGGGTGCATGGTGAAAAACAAAGGGCTGGTACAGGAAGTACGACCAGGCCCTTTACCACTCAAGGTGTCTTACATAGGTGGGTATCCCAGGAATATTATGTATAACACATTTCAAATAGTCACCTGGAATGTCAATGGATTAAAATCAATAGTTAAGTGAAAAAGTGTACAGACTGAAATGAAAAGAGCCAAGTGGCGGGTGGTGATGCTCCAGGAGACCCATATGACGCCAGGAGATGCCCTTAAGACCAGTGCTTCCCTGGGGGGCACCTGGGTATCCTCCACTTTCTCCTCCAATGCCAGAGGTACGTCTATTTGGTTTCCTCAGGGCACCCAGGTCCAAGTTTTGGGACAGGTCAATGATCTTGCGGGCAGGTATTCTCTGGTCAGAGCTGAAATTGGTGGGCTGGGCACTTTCTCTTTTGGCTCAATTTATGCTCCAATCATGGAAGATCCTGTTTTTTTCCATAGATTGACACTTGACATGGCTACTTGGGTTGGGCCCTGGATTCTGGAAGGCAATTTTAGTGGTGTTAGAGATACAATATTGGACAGATCCAATACTACTCTTGTCCCCCTATCCAAAAACACCACAGCACTGGGTGAGCTTGAACAGGAATTCAGCTTCATTCAGTTCTTTTCATTTCATTTCATTTCAGTTCATTTCATTTCATTTCAGGGTTTAACTTTGAGAACAGTACTCATTTAAAATTGTGACCCAGGGCAAACTACATACATTACAACAATAACACATACATACCTTTCACAATTCAAGAGTACAAAAAATACAAATATATTAAAAAAACACAATAATTTACATTACAACATACTTACATATAAACATATCCAACCAATTATTGCACAACTCTTTATTTTTTTATTTTTTTTTTAGTGTATCCGTATGTATCCGTAACCCTTTGCTTGAGAGTTCTCATTGATGGAGGTCTTCCATTCACCAAACAAAACCTTATTGGCAAACTATTCTGTAATTGGGGAACCATATAACTGAAAAAATATTTTGATCTCACAGTAGTTGACAATGGTAGTAACAATTCCCTGTATAACACTTTCCCCAAGGTCGGATTTAAGTCCCTAACCATCAACCTTTCATAAAGAAAGTCTGGAACATCCCTCTGTACACTTTTATATGCAAAAATTATCTTATGGTATTTTCTCCTATCTGTTAGGGAGAACCAATCTAATTTCTCATACATCAAACAATGATGTGCATCTCTAGGACACCATAAAATTTATCTTGCTAAACTATTATAGAGAACCTCTAATTTTTGTAACTTAATCTGACTGGCATGTTCATATAATATATCACTACAATCAGATAAAGGAAAAAGGAAAACCTTGAGTTTCTACTATTTTCTTTAACAAAGTACTTACTAAGATGTTTTTATTTCTATATAACACCCCTATTCTCTTACCTAAATCTGCAATAAGTTTATCAACATGGAAGTTACCTGTTACTAAAATATCAATCCAGTACCCTAAATATTAATGCTGGGATATTTGCTTTAATCTAGCACTGCCTTCATCTATTATAACCAAATCAGTATTATTTTTTAATTTTAATGCAGACCCCAAGATCATACACTTTGTTTTAGAGATATTCATTTTTAATTTAGAATGCCCAAGATATTCTTGTATTAAAACTTGATTGCAGTTGTACCTCAATTTCTTGAATGGGGTGTTAGCTGAAGTACATATTATCATATTATCGGCATACAAATGGTATGCTGACCCGTTAACTGCATCCCCAAATTTATTAAAATATATTTAAAACAACAGGGGGTCCATCACTGTACCCTGTGGCACCCCTTGAACAACTGGAAGAGAATCAAAAGTAATGCCATTTACAGTTGTTACCTGAGATCTCCCTCCCTTCCAAATAGGAGGCAAACCATTTCACTGCAGAAATAGATAACCCCATGTCCATTAACCTAGATAACAATATTTGGTGGTCAACCATGTTGAAGGCTTTGGAGAGGTCAACAAAGATGGCACCAGTCAAATGACCTCTTTCCATTGCTTTGTTGACATCATCCAAGACCCTCAACATGGAGACCACCGTTCCATAGGACTTACAAAATCCTGACTGGTATCTGTCATACAAGTTATTCTGTGACAGATAATCTACCAACTGAGCTGCCATCAGTCTCTCAAATAATTTAGAGACCTGAGGCAACAGAGAAATTAGGCGATAATTTTTTAATTGGGCAGGGCTGCCCCCTTTAAATATCGGGACGACCCTGGCCATCTTCCAACCCTTTGGAACCACTCCTTCTCTCACAGACCAATTAAACAAAGAAGTCAGGGGGCAGCTATTTGCAAAGCTGAGATCTTTAAAAGATAGGAAGTTTAGCCATCTAATCCCCCACTCTTATTTGTTTTCAGTCCCAACAATTGTTCCAACACCTCGTATTCCTCTATTTTCCTAAATACAAAGGGAAAACTACCTGTACCATGCTCAACATCTACACCCTCCATATTTTTCACACTAACACCAGTATCCCCAGCTACATTTCTGACCTTGATAAAATAATTGCTGAAAACATCAGCAAGGGAACCAGCCCCCTCATACTCAGGGATCCTAATATTGTGCGACACCCCCTTAGTCTGTTTATTTAAACTATTAACTACTTTCCAAAAGGCCCTAGGGTCTCCTACTGCTGCCTCTAACTTAAGACTATAGAACTTTCTCTTGGTTTCCCTCGCTGCTGCCACATAGGTATTTTTCTGTCTTCTATAACAGTCCCAATCAGCTTTATTATTCATAGCAAGTGCTCTTTCCTATGCCTGCTTCTTCTGTCGTTTGAGTTTTCTCAAGGCAGAGGTAAACCATGGAGCTGATCTCTGCTTGAGCTTTTTTGTCTTTAATGACATGTGATAATCAATTATACTCATTAATTCAGACAAAAAATATTCCCATGCCAGATCAATACCAGGGATAAGAAAAAGTATATCCCAAATAAACCCATCCAAATCTCTGGCAAATAATAATCAACATTCTTTGTCTCCTGAAAAGAAATACATCTAGACTGTACTGACCCCTGACCCTTCCCCCTTACATGGAAAATTGTATTATGATCACTATTTAGATCTTCCATTTGTCCCACAGCATAATTGTGTGAAGCATTTGTTAAAATCAGATCCAACAAAGCTGAATCTGTTGGAGTCTTCACATTTACTGTAGTAGGTGTATTAATCAATTGCTCCAAACCAAGAGAAAGTGCTAGTTCTTTATTACACATGCATCATCACCCTGCAACCAATTCTCATTAAAGTCCCCCATTAGCAGGGCTTCATGTGTATCCAAATAACCATCCAAGACTGTTTCTAGTTGTTTCATCTTTTGCTTTGAGTTTCCTGGTGGGCGATACACCCCCCAAAAAGCTTGGGGTTCCCATCAGTAAAATCAATTTCCAAAGCTATGTACTCACAGGTATCAGGACATATCTCCAAAAATAAACATTTTACAATATATTTATCAGATGCTTAAACTAACACCCTCCTTTTGTTCTTATCTGCCCTAAAAACAGTATATCCATTAATTGCAATACTAGTATCCTCTACTCCCTTGTGTAACCAGGAATCTGTAAATAACATAAAATCAGGGGTGTTCTCATGTGAAAATTCTCTAATTAGATCTAATTTTGGCAACATACTCCTCACATTAGCATGAGTGAACAAAATAACTTTTCTATTTTTTTAATTGTTCAAGTCCAGGGTTAGGATTAATATCACCACATTGTAATAAACAAAACATAAACACTGATTCACCCACTTGCTTCTTAGCCCATGTTTTCCATAATAATACCTTTTTGGTAAAACAACTTCTAACCCAGTATTCATTCTTACAATGCTCTGGATCTGATATTCCAGATATAAAGGCAGCATTAACTGTATAGACTGATGCAGCATTGGTAAGTCCCTGGTTAACAAACTATCTTTGTTTGTATAATCCATAGGATAAGGCCTGGTACTACCCATCAAAGCTGCCTCACACAGCACAGCCAACACACTTTCTTGATCCTCCATTTTACAAGACATTCTACTACAGCCTAGCAAACACATCACAGTAAGATAAAACATACAGGGTGGGATATTCAGACTGCACCAGGCTGTTGCGCAAGCCTGGGCACAGCACAACTGGGATGTGCCAGGGAGCTGGCAGGGTGATATTCAATGGTGCTGCATCATGGCTCAGCACTGTTGAATATCGCTCTGTGGCCACCCACAATGTGCATGGCACAGTGGCACTTCACCAGTACAAGTGGCCAGAGAGGGGCAGGGGGATGCGCTAGCGCAAGTGCCGCTATGCTAGGTGCATCAACCGCGATATTCAAAAGTGCACATGCAAATGGGGCCATAATGCATGCAAGGCACAAATGGGGCCATTTGCATGTCATTATGTCACCATTTGCATGCAGGTGCACCCATGCCAGGCGACTTGCACCTAGCACCCTGCCAGGCTGCAGCCATCAGGGACCGATGCCCCCTGCACAAGTGGCAAAGTGCCCCACAGCCCGATCGCAGGCATAAGTATTTAAATAATGATCTCCTATATCCCTGCTGGTCCAGTGGACCGCTTGCAGCCCGATCATGGGCATAAGTATTTAAATAATGATCTCCTATATCCCTGGTGGTCCAGTGGACTGCTCACAGCCCAATCACGGGCAGAAGTATTTAAATAATGATCTCCTATATCACTGGTTGTCTAGTGGACCGCTTGCAGCCAGATCGCAGACAGAAATCTAAACAATGATTAGATCCCATCCCTGGTGGTCCAGCAGTCTTTCTCACCCTCCCACTGGAGCTCCTGCCACCCTGCCCCCCGAGTCAGCGCGCGGGCAGCAGCCCCCACCCAGCTGCCAGGCCAGACTGTTATACACACAGTCCAGATGTGAATGAACCATTCACATATCTGGACTGTGTAGTACCAATCAGCTCAGATGCCCATTGGCCCACACTGTGGACCAATGGGTGTACAGCTGTCATGTATGCAGTCAGTCAGCGGGCGGTCAGGCGGCTTGCAGGTGGGGAGCTGCCACCCACTGCTGATGGGGGAGCGGGTGGTGGGGTTCAGTGAGGGTGGGGGGTACCACTGGACCACCAGGGATGGTATCTAATCTTTGTTTAGACTTCTGCCCTCGATCGGGCTGCAAGAGGTCCACTGGAACCCCAGGGATATAGGGGATTATTATATTGATACTTCTGCCCGTCATCGGGTTGTGAGTGGTCTACTGGACCACCAGGGATATAGGGGATTATTATATTGATACTTTTGCCCATCATCGGGATGTGAGCAGTCCACTGGACCACCAGGGATATAGAAGATCATTATTAAACACTTATGCCCACGATCGGGCTGCAAGTGGTCCACTGGACCACCAGGGATATAGGAGATCATTATTTAAATACTTATGCCCATGATCGGGCTGTGAGCAGTCCACTGGACCACCAGGGATATGGAGATTACCATATTTATACTTCTGCCCGCGATTGGGCATGGGGGGCACTACACAATGGAGAGTGCCGCCGGTGCTCGGGTGGCCACCCACAGCTGGCAGCTGCCGTGTTGTGCCCTGCAATATGGTAGCTCACTTGTGGGTGGCCAGCTGTTGCCCCTTTATTTTTTGGAACAACTGTATGTGGCGCATGTAGGGGTTGCGTCTGCATGGGCTCCGCACATCCCCGGCTGAATATTGGGATGTGCGGGGGTATGCATGGGCACGCACCCCCCTACTTGCACCGCATATATTACTGATGCACCCCAGTGCATCGGGATTTGTGCCACGCACTTTCTCCATTTGAATACCGCGCCGGGGCACATCACTGGGTTGCCAAGCTCAGCCCTTCTGAATATCTCACCCACATTGTCTTATATATGTATCCCTACACACAACCATTGTTTGTCTCATATTCTAACCCTCCTAAACTGTATATAATAAAATAAAATTTAAACCTGTGTCACCAACAAATTATAATATATAAACCTTCAATACTGATTCAACCCTAAATGCGGCTATTTAAAGACACATTATAGAAATAGCACATTACATTTAAAACTATCGTGTAACTAAACAGTGATTCAAACTGCTTAAAAGATTTTTAAATACTCAATCCCCAGTCCACAGTTAAAATGTCCTATATACAGAATTTTACAGCAGCTTTTAAACAGTCTTCCAAACATTATTACAGTACTCAGAACTTCACTCCCACCTTGAGAACAACACCACTTTCAGCTCTTCCTCCTCAACAACTTTCAAAGTTCTTTTTCTTCTAGGAGTGGTGCTCACTCCACTCACAATGCTGGTGCACAGCACGGAGATTTAAATGGGACAGCCGCCACCTCCTTAATTACCTCACAGTCTGCTTCCCGATCCCCTTCCACACAGGTGTTAAACACTCAAGTCCCATAGCTGTTTGTTTTAATAAGCACTCACAGTCTCTCACTCTGATAGTGCTTCTCAGACTGCACAGGGAATCCTCTCAGGGAATCAAAGCAGCACAGGCTATTCAAGCTTGGAATTGCTCTGTTTCCAGTGGTGTGGAGTTTTAAATGGGACAGCCCCACGTCCTTAATTACCTCACAGCTCGCTTCCTGAGCCCCTTCCACACAGGTGTTAAACACACAAGTCATGTAGCTGTTTGTTTTAATAAGCACTCACACAGTCTGTCACTCTGATGGTGCTTCTTGGACTGCACAGGGAATCCTCTCAGGGAATCAAAGCAGCACACACTACACAAGCTTGGAATCACTCTCGTGCAAGTGGTGTGGAGATTTAAATGGGACAGCTTTGTGTCCTTAATTACCTCACAGCCCGCTTCCTGAGCCCCTTCCACACAGGTGTTGAGCACACAAGTCACGTAGCTGTTTGTTGTAATATGCACTCACAGTCTCTCACTCTGATGGTACTTCTTGGACTGCACAGGGAATCCTCTTATGGAATCAAAGCAGCACAGACTACTCAAGCTTGGAATCTTGGAACTTAATTGATCTTTGGCGGCATAAGCACCCTACAGGCAGAGACTATAGCTTCTAGTCTCATTCACACCACTCATATGCCTGGCAGGACAGACTCTTGGTTAATCCATCCCTCCTGGCCTTGACTGCCAGAGCACACTACTCAGCCATTATATTGTTGGACCATGTTTCCTTGACTATGGATCTGCTCAACTCTGATTCTTACCCAGTGGTACATCGGTGGGGACTAGATTCTCTATTCCTAAAAGATCAGGACTATTTAGATACAATGACCAGGGCCATTCAGGAGTTCCTGCACTTTAATAGAGCTGGGGATACTTCTCACCGTTGCATGTGGGAAGCTTTATAGGTTTATATATGGGACCAGACAATAGCCTTCGTGTCATACTCCAAAAAACTGGAAGAGAGTGACATCTCTCACCTACGGGAGAAAATTGAAGCTTGTGAGGTGGATCATAAGGTAAGACCTACTCCCTCTTTGTACAGGATGATTCAAAAACTAAAGTGGCAGTACAATGCAGATAATAGTGCCAGGGTTGAGCGGGCCATCCTTTTAAATCAAGCTGGAGCATACTTCGATGGGGATTGGGAAGGGAAACAACTCACTTGGCAGCTACACCACCAGAAGGGAGCGAGGTCAGTAGGTCAGATACATGACCACACAGGTGCTCTGGTTCAGGACCAGTCAGCCATATGGGAGGCCTTCTCCACCTTTTTTGAACAGCTATACACTTCTGAGGTTGCCCCATCCCCACAGGAGCTTCAACAATTCTTTGCAAAAGGCCCTCTTTCAGTTATTGGAGAAGATATAGCTGAGAAGTTAGACTTGCCCATCACCAAGGAGGAAGTGCAGGTGGCTGTCAGGGTCCTTAGTGGAGTGGAGGCCCCAGGACTAGATCATCTCTCTATTGACATTTTCAAAATATTTATCTCTTTACTTTTAGATCCCTTATTTGCAGCACTTAAAGAGAGCCTGGCAGAGGATGAGTTGCCCCCACCACATGGTCTGCCAATGTTACTCAAACCGGGTAAAGAACCCTCTTGATGTGCCTCCTACAGGCTGATATCTTTATTGACAACGGACTACAAAATATTGGCAAAAATCTTGGCATCTAGACTAGACCCAGTGCTTCCCTTGCTAATCCACATAAATCAGTCTGCCTTTGTTCTCGGATGACAGGGGAATCACAATATTCACTGCACATTAAATGTGATCCATAGATGGGGCAAAAGTAAACAAGGACATGGGGCAGCAGTTCATGTTATTGATGCAGAAAAGGCTTTTGACCATGTGGAATGGGGCTATCTATTTGAGGTCCTTGGCAGAGTGGGTCCTGGATCAGGTATCTTATCTTGGATATGAATACTCTATGATAAACCGCAGGCCCGGAAAGCTATTAATGGTATGGTGACCCCCTTTTTTCACATTGGGGCATGGCACAAGACAGGAGTGCCCCCTGTCCTCACTGCTTTACGTCGTTTTGCTGGAGCCTCTTGCAGCTGCTCCAAGAGAACATAAGGAGATAAGGGGCCTGATGGGGGAGGGGGGAAGAGCATAAATTACTCTGTATGCAGATAATCTACTCCTTTATATTCAATACCCTGCACAGGACCTGCCCCACATACATCAATTAATGGGTGATTATGGCAGATGATCTGGTCGCAAGGTCAATTGAATCAAAAGTGAATCTCTGTCCTAGGGACAAGGAACAGGGCACTATTAATCTCAAATTTAGGGGGTCTGCAACTGGTAAAGAAAATAAAATATGTAGGCATCTGCATTTCCACCCAGACAGGTTCATTATATGCTTTGAACTATAAACCCCTCATCTCTAAAATTGCAGAGGACTGTGAACGATGGACAGCTCTGCCCTTGTCACTGTTGGGATGGGTGGGAGTAGTGAATATGACCATATTGCCCAAATGCCTATGCTTTCAACAATCACTCCCTAGCCAGTTACCTAAGGCACACTTTAAGTGATAAGGTGCTGTCCTGCACAAATTCCTCTGGAGGGGAAAAAGTGCAAGAATCAAGAGAGCTATTTATTTATTTATTTATTGAAATCTTGGATTACAACCTTTGAGCTGCAAGTTCATTTACAAAGGTTCCACATCAGGCATGAAGGAAATCAAAAAACACGATACAATAACAGATGAGAAACACTGAGTAAGCTGTAGGGAAATAATTACATTGACTAGAACAATTGTTTCAGCTACTGTACTTAAACCAAAAATATACAGATTTTTTTAGTGGAAGAAAAGTTGATTAAGCAGCACAGTAGACCTTGATTAGGGTAGAGGGGGCGTAGGTAGAGGTTGTGGAATGGAATGGTGGTAACCTCAAGCTTGGGGTCACTTTGTCATGGGGGGTTAGTGGAGGATGGGGAGATGAGGCAGAAGGTGAGGAATAGTTAGTGGGGTGGGTTGTAGATACAATAAAATAGAATGAGGGTCTGGAGTCAGATGGGGGAGCTCAGCTACCCATAAATCTGGGGGGTACCAGACTCCCTGACTTTCAGGCCTGTTACCTTGCTGCACAGCTTGCCTTTGTCCCTTTGGGTGTGGGGAAACGGGGGATGGCTTGGACTTGAGGAGGACACTCTGCTGGGCCCACTGAAAGAGGATTACCTAGCTGTAGTTTTGCACTCAGATCCTTCTAATACTGTTTCTAATCCCTTTACAGTTAGCCAATTGAGGGTCTGGCTGGAGGCTCACAAGTGCATTGGCCACCATCTGCAGTTGTCCCATAATGTAAGTATCTTACCCTTTATGAAGTCCAGGGGCCCCTGCATTGCTGCTCTGATACAAAGATTGCTGGAGTGGAGACATAGGGGCTTCATCTCTATGGGACAGCTTAATGTAGGGGACATGATCAGGGAATTTGTCAGTATATGTGCTGAATGGGGTGTTCAGCCAAGTGGCTTTTTTGTATACCTCAAGGTCAGACATGGATGTGGGTCTACTTTATCTGTTGAGCATGGTTGGTACCCCTCCTCCTTCATTGGAAGAAGAATAGTTCCACCCACAGCCAGGTTCTAAACCACTCTCCATCTACTATTGTATTATCTGGGGGAACTCCAGTCAAGCATCTAAGAGGATCAGGGACAAGTGGAATCAGGATCTCCTTGTCCCAATAGAGTCTAAGACCTGGCACTTAGCCTGCCAACACCTTCAGCTATGCTCCCACAGCAATAAACTTAGACAAATCCAGCTGAACTTCATGTATTAGGCATACATCACACCCACAAGGTTACACACTATGGATCCACTCAAAAACCTAGTTCCTGCCCAAGGTGCAGAATCCAGAAGGGTAATTTCCCACACCTGGCTTTAACTTGCTCTGGGGTCTCAGCATTTTGATACAAAATGCACCGTATAATGTGCAGAATCCTGGGCTACCACCCTTCAAGGTCATCTTTTGAACTACTGTTGGGAGCTGACCCACAGCACCAAGATGTGTCCCTGCATAACCCTCTATGGGCACTAGCCCTGATTAATGCCAGGAAAATGGTGGCTCAGGTGTGTACCTCTCCCTTCCCTCCCACTATAGCCCAGTGGATAAATAATCTTAAGATGCATTTGATCCTGGAGAGAACCCAACTCCAAGCAACAGGCAAGCAGATGACCTTTCTGCAAGTCTGGCAGCCCATCATTTCTGCCATAGAATATGGTTGACTACCCCTACAGGCATTGCACTCACTAGCCCTTGTTTTTTTTCTGCCTACAGAATGAAATCCACAAAAATGATTATCACACACACCCTGGGACTTCATTACAGTAAGGATTTGTGCTACAGTATATTTTGTTACAAATATCCATGTAAAATACTGATACCCTGACATTGTGTAGCTTCCTTCAGATTTAAGATAGTGACCTTATACTGGTGGTCTACCCATACCTAATATATGTGTGTGTAAGACTGCTATTGTATGCCATGAGGATACCTTTGTACTGCTCCAAGCTCAACATCCAATTAATAAAACATTTTGAAAAAAAAGACAGTAGAGTGGTTCCCCGTGTTGCCCATCCCTTAGCTTTTACTAGCAATGAAACCATCAGAGTGAGAACCCTGCACTGTCCCTGCCTTATGCTGTACCTACCCATGTGGATAAACAGAGGGCTTCAGTCTCTAGTGGTGTCAGTCTGTCACCTTTCATCAGCACTATATCTATCACAGTGCAGAAACTCTGGACTGTCTGTTCTACACTGCATCTGCCCCTGTGGAATTATAGGGGGCTTCAGTCCCCAGTGGTGCAAGTCCCTTACTGTTCACCAGCACACACTGTACCTGTCATTGTAGGTAAACAAAAGGCTTTGGTCCCCAGTTCTGGCAATCTCTCACCATTCACCAGGAGTTAATGCAAACCGTGTGGAAACCAAACACATTCCCTGCCCCTCACTGTAGCTGTCCCTGTGGACTACCAGAGGGTTTAAAGCTCAAGTGGTGTCAGCCCTTCACCTCCTACCAGCACTAAATCCGTCGCAGGGTGGGTATGTTTGTACTGAACCTGCCCCACATGGTACCTGTGGATAAACTGAGGGCGTCATCCACTTTTTCCAGAACTAAATTCATCACAGTCGATGAGTGGGTGGGGGGAAACCTGTACTGTACCTGTCTCTGTGGATAAACAAAGAGCTTTAGTTTACTGTCCAGTGCTGTCTGAGCTGTACCTTTTATGTTCATTAAATACATCAAAGTGGAAAAGTCAGCAGTGAACCCAATTCTGTGAATAACCAGAAGTGTTGTAAGACCTACCTTTCAGTAGCACTGGATAGCAAATATACAAAGGTTGAATTGAAAAAAAAAGTATAAAAAACAACAGAAGAACATTGTCTCAGATCCCAGTAAATGCCCATAGGAACAAGGGTTAAAACTTAGTTTGTCTGTGGGGGTGGGTGCAGTGGTTTAAACATTTGCAGGAGAAAGTTGTCAGCGACTTCTGACAGAGTTATGCAAAGACACACACACACACACACACACACACACACACACACACATTCACACAAACATATGCACATACACACACACACACAACACACACACATTCTTCAGTGCCAATTTGCACACATTTATTTTATACTGCAATAAGTTTCCAGTTTGCAAATGCATTATTTTTTATTACAATATAACAAGAATTTGTCAATGCCGAACGTTCGCTTGCAGATATTTGCAGTGGTGTTTGGCATGTATGGTGCTTTACCCTAATGCCCTGTGCGATTGCTGGTATTTGCAAAATAAATTGTCAGCATGACCTTTTTGTTACCCCCATTGTGCGCTACATAGGCAGAAACACATTTTGGGCAGGATGTGAAAAATGACAGCTGTACTGCTCATAAGGAAGTGTGGTAAAATGGCAATGTTGAAAATCTGGAGTGGAAATATTGAAAATTCGCAAACCTAGGAGAGTGCGTGGGAACTATGAAATGCACGCTGGTAAAACAGTGATTGTTAGGAATTTTTTCACCAAATTGTCAACATTGGCATTTTAAAACCTCTGCTAATGAACAGTGTCACTGTGATTGTCTTACTGTGTGCCATACATTGATTTTGCACAATCGACTCATGCCTATTGTGCACTACATGTGCGAAACACATTTTGGGTGACATATGAAAAATGGCAGCTGTACTGTTCATAAGGAAGTGTAATAAAATGGAAATGTTGAAAATCTGGAGTGAAAATATTAAATTCGCAAACTTACGAGCATGCATAGGAACTGCACAATGAACACTCGTAAAACAGTCATTTCTAGGAATTTTTTCACCAAATTTTCAACACAGCCATTTTTACACCTTTGCTCATGAACAGTGTCACTGTAATTTTCTTAATGTGTCCCATACATGAAGTTCGCACACGGACTGCACCATTGTGCGCTACATGGGCGGAAACACATTTTGGGCAGGATGTGAAAAATGACAGCTGTACTGCTCATGAGGAGGTGTGGTAAAATGCCAATGTTGAAAATCTGGAGTGGAAATATTGAAAATTCTCAAACCTATGAGCGTGCGTGGGAACTGTGCAACGCAAGCTCGAAAAACAGTCATTTTTAGGAATTTTTTCACCAAATTGTCAACATTGGCATTTTAAAACCTCTGCTAATGAACAGTGCCACTGTGATTTTCTTACTGTGTCCCATACATTGATTTCGCACACCGACTGTGCCATTGTATGCTACATGGGCGGAAACACGTTTCGGGCAAGATGTGAAAAATGACAGCTGCAGTGCTCATAAGGAGGTGTGGTAAAATGGCAATGTTGAAAATCCAGAGTGAAAATATTGGAAATTCGCAAACTTACGAGCATGCGTAGGAACTGCACAACGCATGCTCGTAAAACAGTTATTTGTAGGAATTTTTTCACCAAATTTTCAACATATCCATTTTAAGACCTCAGCTCATGAGCAGTGTCACTGTGATTTTCTTAATGTGTGCCATATAGTGCCACCGACTGTGCCATTGTGCGCTACATGGGCAGAAACACGTTTTGGGTGAGATGTGAAAAATGACAGCTGTACAACTCATAAGAAGGTGTGATAAAATGGCAATGTTGAAAATCTGGATTGAAAATATTGAAAATTCACAAACTTACAAGCCTGCGTAGGAACTGCACAATGCACGCTCATAAAACAGTCATTTTTTGGAATTTTGCAATTTCAACATGGTTTTGGGATCTTTCTCATGATGATGTCACTGTCATGGTGTTATTCTGGCTCCGAAGGGTGATTTCACAGTCACTGCACAGTCACTGTGTGAAATCATCCTTTGGGCCCAAATAACACCATGACAGTGACATCATTCATGAGAAGGGGTCCCAAAAACCCCATGTTGAAAATTTGGTGCCAAAATTAAAAAAATGACTGAGATATGCACAGTTGAACCCCTCTAGCTAGCCCATTATACAGCTTACCAGCATTTCCTCAGTTCGCAGTCACCTTTGAAGAGTGCAGATGTGTTCCCGGTCCACCGAAGATCATCGCGCCGGAGTCTGGAGGTAAGTATGGGGTGGGAGGGGTGTGGGGAGGCTGGGTGCGCAGTGGGTGGGTGTGGGTTGTGGGGGGGCTGGGAGATGCGCCGCTGGACTGTTTTTATTTTACAGGTTTAAAAAAAAAAGACGACGACGTGGGACATTTGCCACGCTGGGGTGGGCTCCCAGCATGGCAGAAGATAGCTGGGGGGGCCGAGGAGCCAACGGGGGATTGGGCAGCCCCATCGGCAAACTACACGGAGGGGGCCGAGGAGCCGACGGGAGATAGGGCACTCCCGTCGGCAAAATAAACCGAATGTTTGCCACGCTGGGGTGGGTTCCCAGCGTGGCAGCAGGATGGTTGGGGGGGCTGTGGAGCCGATGGGGGATTGGGCACCCCCATTGGCAACAAGGTTTGCCACGCTTGAGGTGGGCTCCCAGCTGGCACCAAAGCTTTGGAAGGGGTGGCGTGACGCGGCGGGGCAGGGCAGATCGCTGAGGGGACGGGCGATGGCAGCACTGCATGGCAGCGGTGCTTTCCTTTGAAGCAGAGGAACACTGTTATAGAGAGCTCCTGCACCCATTGGTGCAGGACTACCACGCCTGCTCAAGGGAGCAGTGCATTGATGGGAGAGGCACACCTCCAAGTGTGCTACTCTCCCAAAATGTTCCTTGCACATGCGCGCAAGTGAACGTAAAAACAAACATTTGTCAATGCCGAATGTTTGCTTGCTGGCATTGGCAGTGGTAGTGTAGAAGTTACAGAGCTGCGTAATAGGAATGACAGTGAAGTATTGAACTGAAGCCAACCCCACCACCACCCTGCAGAGAGTGACAGGCATTGGGGTGTGCGTTTGGGTTGTCAGGCATAACGGCCATGCCATTTCACCACACCCCACCCTGTAGACACTGACAAGTGTCATGGTGTTCCTTGGGGTCTTTGGCCCTTATGCGCACCCCATTTCATTAGGAAATATGGTGAGATGGGTGCAATATAGGAGAATGGCATGAACTTTGCGACCGAAGAGTCCAAGGCATACCTCGATGCCTGTCACTGGCTGCAGGGTGTGGAATGGTATGAGCATTACAGGCAAGAATCCCAAGTCACACCCCTGATGCCTGTCATTCTCTACAGGGTTGGGCATTATGGTTGGAAACCCTAATACCTCAGGCATTCGTTGGTATTTTCACTCCAAATTTTCAACATGTATTTTTTGTGACCCCACCTCATGAACAGGGGGAATATCAGTTTGTTAGACGAAAGCTGCTTATGCACAGCGACTACGGCATTTAGCACCACAGGTGTAAAAACATTCCGAACAGGATGTAAAAAATGATAGCTGTACTGTTCATGTAGAGGTGTAAAAAATGGCAATGTTGCAAATCTGCACTAAAAATATAAAAAAAAATGGTGAAGTCACGAGCGTACATAGAAACTGTGCAACGCACACCCGTAATATAATTAGTTTGGGGATTTTTTACAGCAGACTGTCAACTCAGGCATTTTGGTGCCTCCGATCATGAACAGTGTCACTGTGATTTTCTTTATCTGTGCCGAACAATGATTTCCCACAGCGACCATGCATCTCTGCACTGAAAGTGTGAAACACACTTCAGCCATGTTGTGAAAAATGACAGCTGTACTGTTCATAATGAAGTGTGGAAAATGCCACTGGTGAAAATCTGACTGAAAATATAAAATCATGAAGTTACGAGGGTACGGAAAACTGCGCAATGCTCACTGTAACACAGTCATTTCATGGACTTTGTCACCAAATTTTCAACATAGCCATTTTAAGACCCTCTGCTCATGAACAGTGTAAGTGTGATTTTCTTAATCTGTCCTAAACATTGCTTTCAGACACTAACAGCACCATTGTGCGCTACATGTGCGAAAACACACTTTGGGCGACATATGAAAAATGGCAGCTGTACTGTTCATAAGGAAGTGTAATAAAATGGAAATGTTGAAAATCTGGAGTGAAAATATTAAATTCGCAAACTTACGAGCATGCATAGGAACTGCGCAACGCACGCTTGTAAAACAGTCATTTTTAGAAATATTTTCACCAAATTTTCAACATAGCAATTTTAAGACCTCAGCTCATGAACAGTGTCACTGTGATTTTCTTAATTTGTCCCATACATTGATCTCGCACACCGAGTGTGCCATTGTACGCTACATGGGTGGAAACACATTTTGGGTGAGATGTGAAAAATGACAGCTGTACTACTCATAAGAAGGTGTGGTAAAATGGCAATGTTGAAAATCTGGAATGAAAATATTGAAAATTTGTGAACTTACGAGCCTCGTAGGAACTGCGAACGCACGCAGAACAGTCATTTTTGATTTTGCACAAATTTTCAACATGGGCTTCTTGAGAGCCCATCTTATGAACACTGGCAGTGTTATTTCATTAATTGGGCCCAAAGGGTGATTTCATGCAGTGACTGCGCAGTGACTGCGAAATCACCCTTCGGGCCCGAATAACACCATGACAGTGACATCATTCATGAGAAGGGGTCCCTAAAACCCATGTTGAAAATTTGGTGCAAAAATTCCAAAAATGCCTGAGATATGCAACATAGTTGAAAAACCCTATCTAGCCCAGTATACAGCTTACCGCATTTCCTCAGTTTGGCGGTCGGCTTGAAGAGTGCAGACGCTCCCGGTCCACCTAAAGATCGTCACGCCAAGCCCGGAGGTATAGGGGTGAGGGGGGTGGGAGGCGGGTGCGAGTGGGTGGGTGCGGTTGTGGAGGGGGCTGAGACTACGTGGGACCGTTTTTGTTTTCAGGTTGAAAAAAGACAACGTGGGACGCTTGCTACACTGGGGTGGGCTCTCAGCATGGCACAAGGATGTTTGGGAAGCATTCAGCCGACGGGGATTGGGCACCCCTTCGCCATGGCATTTGTCGCCATGCTGGGGTGGGCTCCCAGTGTGGCACCTTGCACTGAGGGGGGAGTGAAGCTGATGGGGGATTGGGCACCCCCTTCGGCAACAGCATGGGGGAGGGAGAGACAGTGAAGCCGATTGGGGATTGGGCACCCCAGTAGACTATTCTATGACTGGCCACGCTGGGGTGGGCATCCAGCGTGGCATTTGGGAGGCTTTGTGGGGAAGCGCAGCACAAGCCGACGGGGGATTGGGTTCCTCCGTCGGCTATACATGTGTGTGGGGGGAGGGAAGCACGCAGTATGCATGCGTGTTTGTGTCTGTCTGTGTGTGTGTGTGTGTGTGTGTGTGTGTAGGGGAGCTGTGCATGAGCAGGTGATATCTTATCGCTGCTCACCGGTAGCTCCCCCTTTCAACTGTATGCCACTGCATTTTGGAGCTTGTCATAGACAGCTCCAGCATGCATTGGCTTACAGGGGCCGCGCCTGCCAACACGCTGACTGAATTGGAAGAGGAGGTGACACACCTCCGAAATCTCAGATGATGGCACTATGTTTCTTGCACATGCATGCAAGCAAACATAAAAATATACAACATTCCTCCACAGTACTGAGAGTCTTGGTTTTGAATTACAGGGGCAAAGCTGGCTCTGTACTATCTGTAATTTGACACTGTATTCTGCTTAATCAGACACTACTTCAGAGCTTCAATGAGGGAAATTCCAATACAGTATACAGTACTTGTATGCTTCTTCTTCACAGCCATTAAAAAGTAATTTTGCAACTCCTCTGGAGTTCCTCTAGAAGCTTGATGTGTTCTATGTTGGAAATTAAGACAAAGATCGACAAACAAGCCTACTCAACAGAGAAAAGGGAGTACTGTATTTCAACTGGCGTAGTGATTTGCAGTTGTTTCAATACACACTGAAAACTCCAATAATTTAGGGAACAAATAGCATTTATAGCAAGCAACTGATAAAATGTTGATTGCTGTCCCTGTGTGTGTGTGGGGGGGGGGCTGGAAAGGACAGCCAGATAATGAGTTAACCCCTAGGCTGCTGAAAGAACTGGAATTAATCTATTTGATTGAGCTGAACAGATACTCAGTCTACAGACCTGCAAGGGTTAAATTGGGGGGGCTAAAAAAAGACAGCAGCTTCAAAAGGTTTTTTTGTTGTTGTTTATAGCCTGAGAAGTTGAGAGGCATAGTAGCATCCCACTCCATTCAGATACCTTTAAGACAGAGCAGGAAATAGCAAAAATCAGAGGGGGAGTGAACTGTTTTACAGTTGTGGATGGATACTTCCAAAAGTCCAAAAAGGAAGTTCCACAGTAAGTTCTTTTTTAGAGCTAATGCAAGAGGGCTGCAGGCTCCACCTACCTGCTGCAATAAAAACTTTTTTTTTCAAAACATCATCCAGACTACTTCAAAACTGCCATTAAAATAATCAACTTTTCGGCCTAACTTATTTAGATTATTAAACCTAAACTTTCAAAAGATAAGTGGTTATCTGTTCATTAGGTCTCAGGGGTCTAAAGAGGGTTATGTGCAGCATGGGACCAAATGCGTACATATAGCACAGTGCATAAACTGCCACAAAGTTGCTTCCATGAGGTGATGACTATCTTCACCACATGCTCCCATTGGGAGAAAATGTCAGAGCCTAGCACTGAATACAAAGGAACAGCAGATTAGCTCAGCACACCTGGTTGATATGCATCCAATTCAACAAGTTTCCACATATTCTGAAATTTTCTCCAGGAGAACCATTACCCTCCCTAAGCTGTAACATTATATTGTATTTCTAAACAGCACCCTGTTTTGAGCTAACCTAAGTTAGCCCAGGAAAAATCATATTCACAGCTTAATATCATACATTTAAACAATACAGTATATTGGTCAGTCATCCCTCTCAGAGTCAACGGGTGGGGGCAGAGTATTAATGTCTTTTTCAGGTTTTCCAGGTTTTTCCTTGTATCTGTTGTATCTGAATACAAAAACATTTTTCCAGCAAAATTTAGTATAAGCTTAGCCAGGAGCTGGAGATGTGTACAATTCCCAGTGCATGCATTCCTGAACAATAAACATCAAATACCTTTCTTCTTTTTCTCATAGCTGAGGTAAGGGAAAGCATACAGTTGTGTCCTGTCTGAGGAATGGAGCTGCCGTTAGAGATTTGCAGCAGACAAATCATGTCTCAGAAATGAGTCCCTGTTGTAACAACTAGGAGAGTCCTTGGTTGTTCAGAATCATTTGGCCAGTGATGAGGTGTTATGCAATAAGTTTTAACTATTTGTCCCTGTGTGTTCAAATGTAAAAGTGAGCTCAAAAGTTCAGCCACAGATTCCTCTGAGCAACCTAGCAACTGCACATAAGCAATAAGGGCACCATTCTTCAAGTGTTTCAGCCACAGTCTTAATTTATTTTTCCCTGATAATCCCAGAGACTGCTGTGGATGTGGTTGCTGCAGTGTTAGTAGCCTGCTTAACTTCTGTGCTAAGATCTGCAATTCTCACTTATAGAGCCGTGAGTTTATATCTAATCATTTCAACTTTTTTACCCTGGTTTTGAATAGCCTGTAGAAGGGCCAAGTTGGAAGGCTGTCCAGCACCACTAGCTGAAATCCTGATTTTTTGAAGAAGTTGGGGTGCTTTCCTTAGCCTTCCCTTCCCACTCTCTGGCACATTTTTGTGAGGGTTCCTCATTTTGGTTGAGTCTCAAACTTGGTGGGTAGATTCTCTATCAGTATTAGAAGCAACTGTGCAAAATTAGTTTTGGAAAACAAGTTTTGCAGAGAATTTTAAAAGTTGATGTAGTTTTCCTTGAGGAGCTCATGCAGATGTGTCATACCCTGCTGGCTGCTAGCCACACCCACCTAGCATCCTAATTGATGCCTATCAAGCCATAACTAATGATAGTACTACTGACCCAGACTTCCCTGTTGCTCATGTGCCCAGAATGTGCACATATTGGTAACATCCTACAATAGTCGCACAATAGAAGAGGTTAGACACAGCATTGTAGCTTAAAACACAACTCCTGACATCATGCTGTTTATCACTTCAGTGTAAATTAACAATGGTAAGATTGTGGGGTTTGGGCACTACATGTAAGGAAAGAATTGACCCAACTGAGGCAAGGTAAGATGACCAAGTTTTCAGTAGAGTATAGCATACAATTTTTTTTAACTGTAGGAGCACCTGCAAGTAAGATGAAGACCAGAATGGTGAGCCATTTCATTAATATCAAGAAAGCTTTCAAGAAACACAAATCATTAAGTAAGACGTGAAACAAATCAGACTGTTGGTATCAGTATTCTATGAACACTCTCTCCCCGGGGTGTGCCCGTGGACAGCAGCACCTCATGGGGTACATCCACAGCTGATCCACAGCCTGCAGGAAATACAGGGGAACTGAAGCTGATGGAGCTTTACCAGCATATCAGGAAAATGAGCGAAACCTGTCTGAGAATCAAAATAAAATCCTCAGTGGGATTGATAGACTTGAAAAAAAGCTTAATGACAGTGTGTGCCTATTGTTTCTAATATTTACTTTGCAGGAGAGGGGAATAGCAGCAGCCTTTAAATTCAAAACGACATCATATACTGTACACACACACACACACATATATATATACATATTTTTTTTTTTTTTATTTAGTTTTTGTTGACTGGGTAAGTGCACTAGACAAATCCTGCCTATTTTCAGGCATGACCCGGGGGGAGTGGGATACAGATGAATGCCAAATGACCTTGAACCAGATTAAGCTGTTGGCGGTATATTTAGTGAATGAGGGAAATTTGGCCAGGACACTGGAGAAATTCCCCTACTCTTTTCGATAAGTGCCATGGGATCTTTAACATCCACCTGAACTAACACCAATCCAGGCAGATGGGACCTCAGTTTAACATCTCATCCGAAAGATGGCACCTCAGAAGTGCGGTACCCCTCTCGTGCTGCACTACAATGTCAGTACTGGGGTATTAACCCAAGTGCCAGATGTGGGAACTGAACCCACAGCCCTCTGATCTCCTTGCCTCAGAGTCGAGTGTGCTACCTACTGAGCCACTTATAGTGTAGTGTAATATATAGTATATGTAAATTTTTATTATTTCTGTCTGCATTTTGTATTGTATACTTATATTTTTGTTTCATTTTTTAGTTGGCCTTTATGGTATTGTTCCCAGATTTGCCAGGTCTGCCTATGGGGGCTTTATTTTATTTGTACCGGATTTGCCAACCTTGATTACAGGTGTTTTTTTCTTTTTTTCTTTTATAAATGTCCCCAGCTTCACTATCCTCAGCTGCAAGTTTTTATTTATTTATTTTTATAAATGTTACTGGATTCAACAACCTTAGTAGCAGTTTCTTTTTTGTTAATAAATGTCCCCCAATCAGCCAACCTTAGCTGCAGTTTTTTTTATTTATTTTTTATAAAATTCCCCATATTCACCAACCTTGGCTGCAGAGTGTTTATTTAATTTGTTTTAAATGTCCCCAGTCACCTGCCTTGCTGCAGGGTTTTATTTATGCAATATGTACTGAAAATGTCCAGCATACAACGTGTCTCCTATAGCCTAATCCTCTGTTATTATGGTCTCGATGTTAGCACTTACAGTGTTTGTGGTTCCACTGCTAGTGCTTGAAATGTTTGCACTTTTTAGGTTTAACATTTCTAGTAATCTAGTAGGGTACAGTATTTGGGTGGTTGTTTTCATTGGATTTGGTGCTTTTGGTGCCTGCAAACAATTTTACATGCTTGTGCTTGTGTCACACAGTAGGTGCAGCGGGTGGTGAGTTTGCAACTAGTGTAAGTACAGCCACTGTACAGCTGCTATTCAGGTGCATGGTGGGTAGTCTTGGAGAAGTAATCCTGTTGTGTTGTCTGTCTGGTTTTCAGTCATGCGACATAAAGTTAATAACAATACAAGATCTCATAACCTCAAATTAAAAGGTGGAATAAATACACATCTGAAAGAAGTCATTGGTATTCACTAAGAATGATCACTACTTGGAATACTTTGTCAAAAAATATAGTCAAGAGTGACAATATGAATATGTTCAAAAAGAGACTAGATGAGTACGTGGGTAGTACAAAATTCTCTTTCTATCATTAGAATCAAAATGGTGGTGAGGGCCTATGGCCTGCTGAACCTGTATTTCCCCTATGAACCCATTTGTATTTCTGCCATGTCCTTTCTACTGCCTCCACTGTGGACCAATTCAGCAATTCCTCACCCCACTCTATCACATGTCAGAGGGTCAGGAGGACTTCCCAGATGTCTCATGGATGCCAAGATTTACATCCCTCTCCTACTCATCATCAGAGTCCAGGCTGGACTGGCTGTCCTGTGTTTTCAAGCATGACACTGCTACTACAGTGTTGTTCTCCTCTTCCACTTCTGTGTTATCTCCTGGATGGCATAGCTCTTCAAACTGATCGTAGGTTAGGCTGGTGGGAGAGAGTTCTTGCTCTGACTCCAGCTCATCACTCACAGCTTCTGATGAATGACTGAATCCCTCTTTTGTTAACTGCTTTTTACACAGTTTACTGTCACTAGACAGTTCTTCTGAACTTGCAATTTAATTAGTTTTTTAATTTGTAACACATAATCTCAGATTCGGGTCACATGACCTCTGAGAGACTTCCAGGTAGACAGAGTACCTAAGCACTCACCCGAGCGAACTGGATTCTTTTAAATATCTGCACTAGTCTGACTGAATTGAATGCCTTTAGCCTGAAATGAAATTTGAGGAACAGTTATTGGACATTTATTGCCAGTTTGTTCTTTCCTGGGCTGTGGACTGCTTTTTACACAGTTTACTGTCACTACATAGTTCTCCTGAACTTGCAGTTTAATTAGTTTTTTAATTTGTAACCTGCAGTCTTGGAGTCAGGTCATGTGACCTCTGAGAGACTTCTGGGTAGATGAGTACTTAAGCACTCTCACCTGAGCGAGCCAGGTGAGTGTGTGCCGGGTGCACGCGTGTAGCTGCATGGAGAGACACGCATGTCATAGTGCATGTCTAGCATGTCCAGCATGGCAAGGGGTGCAAGAGTACTCCAAAAAATTACAACCATAGCTGTGAGTATCCTGTGTGTGGGGAGAGTCAGTTTGTTTGTTTTTGTCACATACTTTTCAAGCCCAAATGCCTTTGGTGCTGTGTAGTCTGTTTATAAAGTACAATGCTAGTTTTTTATAACAAGATGGATGAAAATCATCTCCCAGAACTTATTTAGGGCCCATTGACTAGTGCTCCCCATTCCTAATAAACTATTACCTGATACCTTAATGATGCATGTTGGTGAAATTGGGCTAAAATGCACAAATTGTTTCATGTACTCCCTATTTGATATTCTACCTGTATGCACTATAGATATATATATATATATATATATATATATATATATATATATATACACATATGTAAAACGTGCCTTGATAACAGTGTGTTAAGGGAGGACATTACAGCAGTTTTGCTAAACTTGACCAGATTGAAAATCAGCAGAGCAAAATGGCTCAGAAAATAAAAGCTCAAAATGGTGACCTAAATAGTAACAATTTACATGATGAGGTCACCTACTGAGATTGTTCTGATAATGTAACTAGTGAGGAAAGCTCTGTGACAATTCACAGAAATGTGAAAAGAAAGCACAACTTAGAGGACGAAGGGATAACTGAAGCTAGTCTGGGGAATTGGATGTTGGTGCAGTATGGGTGCAAATCAAAAACAAGGCGTTGAGCATTGGGTAACCTACTTGATGTAGCAAATAGATTTCAGCCCCTTATTCATCTGTCAAACAGTGACATGGAAACTCCATTTGCTAATTGTAGTTCCAGTAGTAACAACTCGGAAGAAATTGTTCCCCTCAGCATAGTAAATGATTGCCCTGATGTAACACCATCAGAGGGAGAATTAAATAATGATTTAATTTTGGATAGTGAAACTTTAATTAGTCTGCCCACTAATAGCACCCCCCCCCCCAATTCAATTCAGAATCCCCCTTACAAACAACAGTTGATGACCAGGGTTTGATTACAAACCCTGGTCCCACTGAAACTTGTCAATGACTTACCAATAAAAAAGAGGAGAAAGGAAATAAAGTCAATAAAGCCAAGTCTAGGTCTCCTATTCCAAATCAAGCCCCTACTGATGAAACTGACATGATGGAAATTGGACCAAACAGACAACCTCATGTAAGTGGCACACAAAATGAGGATATTCCAGCACCAAGTATAACTGGTAGTAATATACCTACTGCTAGGCAATATTATGTGTTGGGGGACTCTATAATCAAGCATATTGATAAGATTGTATGTAGACAGGATAAGTACAACATCACTTGCTTCACTTTTATAGGGGCTGGAATAAGAGATATACATAATTTGGTCAGTAACATCCTTAGTAATTCTGGTCCCAACCCACTTGTGATTAATCATGCAGAAACAAATGATTTGAATAAACTAACCTTTGAGGAAATAAAGCAGAAATATACTGATTTGGCAAAAACGTTACACACTTTGAACTGTTAAATTTATTTCTCAGAAATCTTTCCAGTCCCAAGAGTTGGGTTACAAAAGGAAAAAAAGATGAAACTAATTAATGAATGGCTTAGAAAATGGACCCTGAAAATGGGATATTCATGTGTCACACACTGGGAAACCTTTGTTAGTAATAACACGTTTTTATTGCTGGGATGGTTTACACCTAAGCAAACAGCCAGCTTATAAATTAGGAAGCACCTTTGAGGACATTATTGGTCATTCTTTAAACAAATTAAGAAGAGGGACAAGGGCAGTACCACAATAAACAGCAAAACCAACACCAAATCCAAGCTTGAAGTGTTAAATATTAATGCCTGAAGTTTAAATGCCAGCAAACTAGCAGAATTAAGATTACTGTTAGAGATTAATAATACAGATGTAGTTTGTGTGACAGTGACTTGGTGGGATGACACAAATATATGGTCCAATAACATACTGGGGTACCAACTATTCACAAAAAAAATGGATTGGTAAAAAAAGGTGGAGGTGTTTGTTGTTATATATCAAATCATACTCGCTGTTCTGAATTAAATCTAAATCTGCAACTTGATACTTCTGTAGAAGACTTGTGGCTCAGGCTTGACCTATGCCCCTCCCTCAAATTAATTCTCAGTGTTTGTTATAGACCTCCATCAGCAGAAAGAAGTAGTAATAATTCAGTATTACAAGAAATTGAGGTAGCCTTGGGTTTAACAGATGTCTTAATTGTCAGTGATTTTAATGCTCCAGGTATTAAATGGTAGTTATCTGAGCAAAATGATTTAGAAAAAGATCTATTGAATACCATTGAATCATGTGGTTGTGACCAGTTAGTTTTGGAACCCACCAAAGATGCTAACATTCTAGACCTTATTATCACTAATAATGTA
Organism: Neoceratodus forsteri; assembly: GCA_016271365.2. Classification (NCBI taxonomy): domain Eukaryota; kingdom Metazoa; phylum Chordata; order Ceratodontiformes; family Ceratodontidae; genus Neoceratodus; species Neoceratodus forsteri. The sequence goes on along the minus strand of JADMNL010000035.1, from coordinate 19,963,162 downwards.
GAATGTATCACTAGCCCAAGGGTTATTAGTCACTCGGCAACTAGTGACCATAATATGGTTGAATGTTATGTAAATTGCTTTAGGATGAAAAATAAAGTTTCTACAGAAACTCTGGATTGTAAAAACTCTGAGTATATGAAAATAATAATGGAATTAAATAAATTAAATTAGGATTTTAGTCTCAAAGGGTTCAGCGTTGGAAAAATGTGGGATAAAATCAACAACATCCTCCAGGAGGCGATACATAGACATTTTCCAATAAGAAAAAAATATAACTATGGTTCAATATATCTATTACAAAACAGATACGTAGACAATATAAGTTATTTAAAAGGTATAAAACTAACCCTGGTGGTAAAAATCAGATATTATACAGAGCAGAACTAGCCAAATTACATAAATCGATGAAGGAGAAAAGAAAACTAGAACAAAAACTGGCCCATAAAAAGACTTAAAGAGTTTCTATGCTTATACAAATATGAATAAACAAGCAAAAAATGCTATTACTTCAATTGTTCAAAATGGGGAATTGATTACAGATGCTGAAGAAATAGCTCAAAGTTTTAATCAGTATTTTGCTTCTATATTCAATCCATCTACCAGTCCCAATCCCATTTTTGCCTTGGAAACTTTCCACCTATTAAAATTCTGACAGAAGAAGTATAAGATGAGTTATTGAAAGTTGAAGACTACATCACCAGGCCCTGACAACCTACGTCCTGTAGTTTTAAAGAATTTAGCAATACCGCCATCATATCCTCTCACCAAGTTATTTAATACATCGTTACTATCAGGAAAGGTTCCAGATGAATGGAAAAAGGCTGTAGTAGTGCCCATTCACAAAAAAGGAAATCGATCCAGTGTGTCTAACTGTAGGCCAATTAGCCTAACTTCCATCTGTTCTAAACTGATGGAAAGGATAGTTAAAAACAGGATAGAAAGTGAAATGGATGTACTATACCTTATAGACCAGTCTCAACATGGTTTCTGCAAAGGATTGTCATGTGTTACAAATCTTCTGTCATTGTCCCCAGAACCCAGCCAATAAATAAAGACATGGACTAGTAGTGTGAGGTTGCTCAGTCTTGGCAATAATTTTACTGATTTTAATGTAATTTTGATAAATCACCGCTTGTTCTCTTTGGTACATTTTTCTTCATATTCACCACCATCTGTACATAAACTTACATTTCCATTTGGTGCATACATTATATCATTTTCTTATTGTTCTCTTAATTAAGTAGCCAGCTCTCTCACTCTGCTGCCCCCTGACGTACAACATGGGGGGTATCCTGGCCTCTAATTCTTATGTCCTGCACCGAGGACACAGGCGTACACACCGTGGCCCTTCTTTTATTTCCACTAGTCCACCTCCCGCTTGTGATGGACAGTGGACTCCCCTTTCTTCTTCTCCTCCCCCTTTTTGACCCTTATTGCCGCATTCAGCCATGCTTCTATTGCATTTGACATCTCAGTGTTGAACATGGCCAGGTCGAGACCCGAAAAATGCACTCCATCCCTTCTGTAATACTCGTCTACCTCCTCCATGATCCCATGTTTAATTACCATTCCCCATATACTCTGGAATAATCTCCCTAGTCTCACATTCATGCATTTTCTAGCCCTGTCTATGCTGTTGTGGTTCTCTGCCTGCCTCCATACCCGGTGAGGAGTGATGTCTGACCATGCCAACGTAACCTCTGGCCACCATGTTTTGATTATTTTAACATCATGTTCTATCTGATAAAAAATGTCCAACCAAGACCTTGTTCCCAAGTCGTTGCCCGCAAGATGTACCACAATCAGGTCTGATTGCTTATGGTCCTTCCTGATTTCCATGAGCTCTGGCAACAGTTGCGCCCATTTCATGCCCCGTCAGCCTTTCCACACCAGCCTTATTGTGTCAATATCCAGGTACAGTTGTTTTCCCCCTTGTCTCTGGGCTGCCCATCTTTCCACCCAGTGCACAAAAGAGTGCCCACAAATCCATGCCTCGAGCTTCTTGGTTGCACCTGGTTGATCAAAGCAAAAGAATGAAATATCTGTCCATGTCCTTCCTTCCCTCCCCCCTTCCCTCTTCTTTATGCACCTGCTATGGGAGAAAAAAACAAACATTTTAGTATTGTAATTTTTGTATGTATTTTTTATGACATCCTGATGACCATCTTCCTCTCTCTTTAATCTCCTTGGCTCCCTTGCCCTGCGCAGACATTGTTGACGCTGATCCAATTCTAAATGAATACGAAGAATATCCTTCCATTGACTCCCCGATAAACCTGAGTACCTTGTTCAATACCGCAGTCACCTGGTACCCCGAGACTGGCCTGCCATCTCCGTGTAAAAATACCCTTCCATTACCCTGAACTTTTCGGTCTGCCGTGTACACGTGCAGTGCCATCACTGGGCAAATGGCTTTATTTTGGTGTGCCCACAACCACACCTTCCTACCCTGTTTTTTCTGATCAGTTTTGGACTCCTGCAACTTGACTTTTATGGCATCATTCCACCACTCCATGTCTTCCAAACGTAAACCCCCACCTTCCATCTTCCTGCTGTGGCCCACTATTTCAATCAACCTGAAAGCCCCACTGTACATGAGGGTGTATAACGCCTGAAATAACACCGCCTCCCTCACAGACCTGCAGATATGCTGTAAGGTCCCCATTATCCTTACCATCAGTCCTTCTGATATCGGCTTTCTGTTATCTTGTCTCCTTCCTGTCCCCCTCATCCAGCCCTGCATCATTCTTCTAATAAGGTTAGTTTTTGTGGGGTCCTCCCAGCCCCTTAATGTGTAGATTTGACCTATGGCTGCCAAGTGCACCCCTATGGTTGAGTGCGCTTTGCTCTGGTTCCAACCCTTGACTATAAATTGTGCCACTTGTTCCCCTGTTGCTGGACCGCTTACCTGCCCACAGTACTCATATCTGGCTGCCAAGTGCACCCCTATGGTTGAGTGCACTATGCTCTGGTTCCAACCCTTGACTATAAATTGTGCCACTTGTTCCCCTGTTGCTGGACCGCTTACCTGCCCACAGTACTCATATCGAAACTTTTGAAAGGCCCTCCAGGAAGTTTCATATGCTTTCAGGGTCTGAGGGGCCCTGGAGTTGCAGAACAATGCCTCAGCTCCCCCAATCCAATCACCCATACATGATCTGGAATGGCAGTCTGTTTTGTGTCTGCTCCAGGTGCAAAGGTCCTGAATTTGTTCATCTGCAATCAGGAGAGGCAATCAGCTATCACAAAGTCCACTCCATTGATGTGTTGTGCCCTGAAAGACATATTCAAGGACAAACCCACCACACCATTCTGCTCAATAGCCTCATAACTCTTTCTGACTTTGTCCTTTTTTTGTTCAGCACTTCCACTGCTGCTTTATTATCACTCTAGAATGTGACTTGCCTGTTCCTGAGGTCCTCCCCCCATACTACCATCGCCACCCATATGGGAAATATTTCCAAAAAGGTGATGTCTTTTGTCACCTCCCCCTGTTTCCAAACCAACGGCCATGGTTCTACGAGCCATTTTCCCTGGAGGTACCCTCCCATCCCTATACCCCCTGCCGCATCTGTATATAACTGCAAGTCTGTGTTATAGACCCAATTATTTTGCCAGAATGTGTGCCCATTATATTCTTGTAGAAATTGCTGCCATGCCACCATGTCCTCCCTGGTCATTTTATTAGGTCTACCTAGTGGTGGGGCCTTGTGTCCCCTCTCGTAGCCCAGGGTAAACGCCATGTAAACGTATGTCCTGGTGTGATCACGCTACATGTGAAGTTCAAGTGACCAAGTAACCACTGCGCCTGCTGCAGCCTCACCCTCCTGCATTTTCTTACTGCCTTCAATAGTTCCTTAAACTTCTTTACTTTCTGCTTGGGCAGACGGAACAGTTCCTTTGTTGCGTCCAGTTCTAAACCCAAAAACTCAATTATGCGACTTGGTCCTTCCGTCTTGTCTTCGGCTAGTGGGACCTCCACCTCCTGGCATAATCTCTGGAAATTCCTAAGCATGTCCTGGGTCTCTACCTTTCCTTCCCCAATGAACAGGAAATTATCCAGATAGTGCACCACTGCCCGGTACCCGAACCTGTTCTGAAAAACCCACTGCAGCCAAGTGCTAAACATCTCAAATGTCTCACAAGCTATTGGACAACCCATTGGCATGGCTTTATCGAAATAATACTTTTCTTCCGTCCAGAAACCCAGTATGTCCCAGTCTTCTGGCCTAACCGGTAAGAGGCGAAAAGCTGATTCTGTGTTTGTTTTTGCCACCCATGCTTCCCATTTCATTCTAATCAGTTTTGCTGCATCTTCCACTGTGGCGTAAGTGACTCTGCTGTCCTCCTTCCCCATGGAATCATTGACTGAATCTCCCTCTGGGTAAGACAGGTGGTGTATTACCCTATTCTCACCCTCTTGTTTCTTGGGGACCAGACCCAGAGGTGAAACCCTCAGGCTGGTTAGCGGCGAGTTCGTGAAGGGGCCTTCGACCCTCCCCACCCCTACCTCCTCCTTAATCTTCTGAGTCAACACCCCCTCCTTCCCCCTCTACCAATTTTAAGTTTTTTGCCACCATCAATTTCCTAGACCCTTTGAACTGTTAGCTAAAACCATATTTAAAACCCTCTTTCAATATTTTTGCCGCCACCTTATCCGGATATCCCCCCAACCATTTTTGCATCCTTCCTATGTTTATGGGGGTCTGTGCCAGCTGGAAACCACCCCCTATTGTCCCTCTATGTGTCCTGATGTCGAGGTTGATAACCTTGCCATTTTCACCCTGCTCCCCTACCCCTGTTCCCCGTCCCCCATTGATGCCCCTGAAAAGATGTCTGAGGGGTGTTGTCCTGATTGCTTGTCCCTTTTTCACAACTGTACCTGCATTTTGCCGCTGGGTGATGCCCACCACATTTGGAGTACACATGCCAAAAATGGTAGTTTGGCCAGGAACAGGCTGCCCTAATGTATTCTCAACATGCCTTCGTTGCTGCCAATGCCCTTTTTTCACCTTCTGTTTCTTTATTGGAAGGACCCGTGTCAATCTCCAACCACAAATCTATTTGTCTGGTGTCCCATTGTACATCCTTGAAATTCACCATTCTCTTCCTAAATTTTTCACCATACCGTAACCAACTATGCCCTCCCTTTTTGTATGCATTTTTTATGATGATGGAGTTGGTGAGAAGGGGGATAGCTAATTCCGCCCGCTTCTCTATCACTATGGCAGTGAAATACGTAAAACCCATAGACCAGTTGTCCCACATTTTTCCTTTCCATGTTTTGTCCTCATCTTCCTTTCTGAGCAGCACTACTGCTGCTGCCATGTCTTTTTTTCTCAAAGCTATCTTTCTCCTCATATTTCTCCATGCTATCTACGTTTGCCAATGGAAAGATGTCGACATATTCCCCTTTCCATATCTTCTCTTTCACCGCTGTGGGAACATGGTCTACTAGTCGTGCTCTGGGAGCCCCTACCTCCTTTCGTACCCCCTGATTACCCATCATCACCCCCCCATCGTCCATACCCCCTTTTAACTTGCCCAATGCCTTTTCTAGCTGGCCAATCCCAATCTCCCCCATACTTTTCAACATTTGTGCTATATATTCTTTTGTACAGCTCTCCACTGTCACCCCTCGATTACCTGGTGCGGATGTCTGTGAAGGACTGAGCCCCAGCGTCGGTATTCCCAGTACTTGGGGACAGCTCGATTGCGGCGGTGTTGGCACTAAAACTGGTATTGGTAGGATGGGTTGGCAAATCAGTGCTGGTGGGTCTGCTCTTATCTCTGGCCCCAGGGTGCTGTCTGGGCATGGCTCAGGTACCAGGCTCTCTGGGAAAGGTGCCCGTGGTTCCACCACTGGTATCACTGTACTGGGCTCCTTAGAGGTGACCCGTGGTGGTACCCTTTTGTTAGCCTCCTTACCCTTCCCCATCTTCTCTTTTCTTTTTGTACCCTTCTCCACACCCTCTGGCTCTGCCATCTCCAGCAACCGTTTTTGCTTTCTCCATCAACTCCATCACCACCTTGAAACACTCCTCCTTGTTGGGCTTTGTTTTTCTTGATGCCATCCTCTGTCTGTATCTATAATGACAAACATCTGTTAACCAACAAATCACTGCCTTCCACATATCCTCCTTTTGTATTGTTGCTATATATATATATTTTTTATTATTTTGTGTTTTTTTTTTACATCCACCCGATAAAACTGTAGTTAGGTGGACTTGCCCCACCAATTGTTTGACTAGAACTGCCCTGCACTACCCAATCGCATCACAGGGCCACTTTTTACTAGTTTCTCCCCCCTGCCATCTCTTCTCAGCCTTCTTGTGGGTCTTTTCCTGCTTTTTCAGCTGGCCCCTCTCCCTGACTGCCCCACATTGCCAGCCCCTTCCCCCCTGCCTCCCCTACCACCGCAGAGCTCTGTCCCTTATGTAATCCCCACTCCCTTGTTTTTCTCTTTTTTATATCCCTGTGTTATCCAGGACCCCTCTACCATAGTGCTGACATGGTCCTTGTGACCATGCCCTTGCCCATCCAAATTTGAAAAAATCACCCCCGCTTTCGTAATATGGCCCTGTTTCTTCCTTCTTCTAGCTTGCCACTCTCCCCTTTTGATTTGTTCTTCCCCCCTCATTTTAGGCATCCTCCACCCTCGAGTCCCATTTTCCCACTGACCCCACATAGTGATGATGTCACACGCCATTGCCATGCGGTCAGGCCCCTGCAGCCTCAATCGCCCATTCTTCGCTCCTCTTTTAAAACAAAAAACCTACAAACAAACGTCCTTCTGGTGCTACTGAGTGTTTCAGCCCTTTTCTTTCTTCATTGCACTCTGATCTTCTGACCAACCCTTTTGTTGAAGATCAACGCCACCCTGAACACCCCTGCATAGCCTTCCTGCCACTAAAAACCCTTTTCCTCCCTGATTCCCTACTCCTGGCAAATACTCCACTGCTGAGGCTCCTCTGCCCCTCCTTAGGATCTTCCTTACTTCACTGCAGTAACCGCTCCTGTCAGCACTGCTGTGCCTCTGACCCACATGCTTTTTTTTCCCTGCAGCCACCTCGCTTAGCCCATTCTCTGTCGGCTTGTACCCTGCGCCCTAGCACACTACCTCAGAAAGGCTTTTTGCTACAAATGCCCCTGGGTTTTCTGCTTGGCCTCGGCATAATTCTGCCATGCTGTGCACGCTGTTCTCCCAGCATTACAGCCTCCCACTACTGCGCCTCACATCCCATCCGCTTTACCTCCCTTCTTTCTCCCGACTGCCTCCTTTATTCCCTTAATACTGGTCTGGCGACTGCTACGCTGCCCTGCATCGCTCCTTACCTTTTTTTGCTCACGACTTCCTGGGCTGCCATCACCGCAGCCACACTGCCTCCCTCTCTCTCCGCACAAATGCACCACCTGTCCAACTCAACATAGAACAAAACCTCCCTTCCTATCCAGTCGCCCTTAGTTTCTTCACAAACCACATGTGCCTCCACTCTCCGCAGCCACTAAACAGTGTATCTGGGACCGTAACAATTGAAATGGCCTCCTGGCCCCAAACCAAGTGCTCTCTTTTTTTTTTTGCAAGGGCTCTCAGCCCACCTTGATATCCCTTACCTCCAGTCCTCTTGTTGTCCCTTCGTTGTTTCAGCCCCTTTGTTGTTGCTTACAATACTCCTTCCTCATTCTCTTTCTTCTTTTTTTAATTTATTTTATTTTTTTTATTTCCACAGATATTAACTTCCAAAATCAAAATCAAATGCCCAATGGCTTTTACCATAGACTGATGTGTTTCCACAGGAAAAATTCCTTATGGAGCAAAACTTGTGAGCTCCCCTTGGTGTGCAGCCCCTTTTAGCTGCTCCCTTTCCACACCCCTTTTTTCCCTTGCCCAGTCCTCTGTTGCTGCCTCATTGCCCCTTTGTCCTATTGCCTGCCCCCTTTGTGAGGTCACTGTGCCTCCCTCTTCCTAACCTGACCCCCCCTTTCTCACCCCTCCTCTTCCCTCATTGAGCCTCACATTATTTGCCTGGGCCATGGGACAATGGGTCCTGCCCCTTTTAAATTGGGCAACCCTCTTTTTATGAGTTTGTAAGTGACCGTCTGGATAGGAATATCTCCACTGATGTCATCCTCCTGGATATAAGAAAAGCATTTGATACAGTGCCCCAAGATGTATTAATATCTAAATTAAATGTCATTAGAATCAACAAATATATTGTTAGATGGATCAATAATTGGCTTACAAATCACAAGCAGTCCATTAGGATTAACAGTGTACTGTCCAAGGAGGATGGTGTCACCAATGGAGTGCCCCAGGGATTGGTGCTTGGTCCTGTGCTGTTTTCCTTGTATATTAGTGATATGGGGAGAGGTATAAAAAGTGTCATCTCAAAATTTGCAGATGATACCAAGATAGGAGGTGAAGTGAACTCCTTGCTGAGTTATCTAGATCTTTGTCAGGACTTGGAAAAAAATTGAAAATTGGGGAAAATATAATAAAATGTGATTTAATGAATCTAAGTGCATTGTTATGCACTTTGGTAAGAAAAATCCTGGATATAAGTATACACTTAATGGTAAAACTCTGAAATCTTCCAAGAAGGAACTCAATTTGGGAATCTGGGTGAACACTGACTTAGCTTCTGTTGATCACTGCCGTCATGTGTCACTTACTATGAATAGATTATTAAGAATAATTAATAAAAGTTTTTAACAAGGGATAGAGAGTGCCTAATGAAATTATACAAATCTTATATCATTGCACACCTTGACAATGGCTCTCCTATCTGGAGCCCATATTTAAATAGGGAGATCAAGTTAATAGAAAAAACACAAAGGAAACTAACAAAATTGTTAATAGGTTTCAAAAACAAGGAATATATGTTAAGAATTAATGATTTAAAATTGTTTACCCTGGATACTTGAAGGAAAAGTGGTGATTTACTTCTGACCTATAGGAGAATTTACAGAATCATATTTTGATGGGGTTATGTGGGTTAAAAAGTAAAAATATATCAACAAAGGAACTGAGATCCTATAGAAAGCAATTACACGTTCCTAGGGTCAAAACAGTTAAAAGATCAAACTTTTTTACTATTAGATCTGCAAAATTATGGAATTCCCTTCCAAGTAACATAGTACAGTCACCCTGCTTGAACAATTTAAGCATAGATTAGATGCTTTTCTTATCTATAATCAGTTAGGCCATTAACCTCACTATGAATGGAAGACAATTAAATGGGCTCTTACCCTACTTTGTCTTAACTTACCAAGTATTACCAAGTAAGTATACCAAGTAAACAATGGTCTCCTGGGAGGCACTGTCCAATACTGTCATCAGCCTGACAGCATGGAGCAAGTTGATTTTCTTGGCATATTCAGATGCTGTCAGATCTTTGCTGCCATCAAGAAGGTCCACCATATGCACTGCCATGGCTCTGACATAATGACACTTAAAGGCATACATTCTGCCCTGATCAAGTGATTGGATTAAGTGTGTAGTGTTTGGTGGCAAGAAATCCAACTTAACATTATGCAGGGACAAGTGGGTCCCCAGAAAAGTTATCAAAAATTAGGGCTATCTTTCTTCCTTGTAACTTTCGATCCCAAACCCTGATCCACTCTGTGAAGGTTTCTCCTATCAGCCAGGCAGAGCAATTGGATTTGTAGTTCACTGGTAAAATTCCTCACACCCCTAAATCAATGTGGCTGGGAAGATTTTCCAATCACTAGCAGTTTGGATTTCTCAGACACAGAAATATAGAAGTTAATGGCAGATAAGGACTGCCGGGCATACCTAGTATGCGTCCATTTTCTGTGCCTGCTGTAGAAATAACAAACCCTACTTCATCTCTGGCTTTAATCTCTTACCTATCACTAGGGTTCCACTATGCCTATTTCATGTATTCTTGAATTCCCTACCAAATGTTCCCTCACCTCCTCTGCTAGGAGGCTGTTCCATGCATCTACCAACCTTTCTGTGAAGAAATACTTCCTCACATTTCCCTTTAATCTACCCCTTCCAGCCTCATGTCACTACCTCTTGTACTAGAACAGCTCTTAGTCTGGAAGATGCTACCCTCCTGTATCTTAATAATGCCCTTGAGATATCTGAAGGTCTCTATCATATGCCCCCTCTCCCTCCTCTCCTCCAGGGTGTACATACTGAGGTCCTCCAATCTCTCCTCATATGACTTATGGTGCAGGCCTTGCACCCTTTTGATTACCCTTCTCTGAACTGCCTCTACCCTGTTTATGTCTTCACAGAGATGAGGCCTCCAGAACTGGACACAGTACACCAGATGGGGTCTCACTAATGATTTGTACAGAGGCATTACCACCTCCTTCCTTCTGCTGGTGATACCTCTCCCTATGTCACCCAGTGCCCCACTGGCTCTCCCCACAGCCTTAGAACATTGCTTGAACACCTTTAGGTAATCTGATTTGATAACCCCCAGATCCCGTTCCTGTTAGGTTGCCATCAGTATCTCTCCCCACATCATGTAAGTCTTCCCTGGGCTCCAGTTCCCCAAATGCATTATTTTGCACTTGTTTTGCATTGAATCTTAGTTTTATTGTATTTATTTAGTTTTTGCTGACCGAGTAAGTGCACTAGACAAATCCTGCTTATTTTCCTGCCTATAAATGGACTCCTACCATTTAATTGCAGTTCCTCACCTTCTCCCTATTCTAACCTGATCGAGTGATTGGATTAAGTGCATAGTGTTCGGTGGTCATGTTGTTGCAGCATAGGACACTGAACTTCTCCTTTGATTTTATTTTCCTCATCTGGGTGCCTCAGTCTTGAATGGCAATGTTTCTGAGAAACAAATGGTAGAAAAACCTGGACCCATCACAACTGAATATGTGTTGTGCAACATATCCAGTGAAGAGACCAGGTAAAACATCCTGCAACCACTGCTCAGCACTTTGAGTCAGTGCTCTTCTTCTCCCCATGAGCTTTTCTTAAGCCAGTCTTGTGCCAGACCTTCCACCTATGGAGCCATCCAAATGAGGGACTGAAATCATCCTTCCCCATAGTGTCAGCAAGCTGGCTGGTCTTTTCCATCAGGACTGGCCTGCTGATCATAGCATCCCTAAAGCTATCTGAGCTGGGAGTCTTCAATGACAGAATCCTTCCCATCTTGTTTTCCTTTTCTTTAAGGGCTGTGCTTTGTATGCCAGTTGGGGAACAACTTCTTCTTGTCTCTGTATAAGTCTGACAGAGTCGATGTAGGAATTTTGAAATGGAGAAATTGCACACACAAGCTCAATTTTTGCAAATTCTGCCACTCCGCCGTTATCTAAATTTTTACAAGCAAGGCTCATAGCACTGTTTGGGAGGCATTTTGGCAAAATCTGTCAGTCACATTTAGGACAGCTTCTTTATTTTTTAAGCATCACTCTCAGCTGTTTAAACAGCTGTCTTATATCCTGGATGAATAACACACTCACACAGTGACTGCAGTAAACATTGAGCACAGTAGAAGGTTCTTAACATGGACAACTCTTGTCCGATATAGGGTTATATGTTCATAGTGGAAATACAAATTTGATAGACTGGATTGCCTTTTGTTGAACTCACCAACCATGTATATCATGGGTGGAACTCATAATTTTTATCACCCATATATGCGTCCAATTTATTTTTGAAGATAGTTATGTTCCTATTTTCAACAATATGTCGTGGCAGACTATTTCACATTCTTATAACCCTTTGTGTAAAGAATTTACCTCGTTTTCTGGTCAGATTTATTTCCCCTTTGATTTTTTAACTATTACTTCTTGTGCTTTTAATACCCTCTTGTCTTACTAATCCCTAAGTTTTCCTTATGTAGTCGTTATGAACTGCTTTATATGTAAGGCAAATATCTCCTCTGGTTTGCCTATATTTAGCTGAGAATAAGTTTAATCTTTCCAGTCTGTTGCCATAACTTTTGTTTTTTAAAGGTTTGATTTTTTGGTGACCTTCATTTTTACTCCCTCTATTAATTTTTGGCTTCTTTTGGTATGTGGTATACTAAACTGGGAGCAATATTCCAGGTGTGGGTACACCAAGCTGGTATACAGTGGAATTATCACCTCTGGCTCCCTGCTTTTTATGTTAGCCAAGATGGAACCCACAATTTTATGACACTTTTTAACCTTAACTGTACTGTTTCTGTCAAAGCATAAATTGTCTGTTATTGTACCAAGGTCTTTTTTCCTCAGTTACTGTTTGGAGTGGAGTATTGTTTGATTTATAACCACTAAGTGGATTTTTCTTCCCTAAGTGCATGACCTTGCATTTACCTACATTAAACCTTATTGTGTTAGTCATATCCTGTTCAAAAAGGTTGTCCTGTTGTTTTTGTAGCTGTTTCCCTTCTGCAATTGTAGTTACAAGTCCTCCAACTTTGAGTCATCAGCATACTTGCATATTTAGTATTTCCTCTGTAACTTTTATAGTGATAACAATTATACTAAATAGAGTGGGACCTGAAACTGTCCCCTGTGGTACATCACTTGTGGCTTGTCACCATTTGGACACATGACCCTTGACTGAGACCCTCTGCTCTCTATCCACCAGTCAGGATTGTATCCAGCTGATGATGTTAGGATGTAATTTTAACCTATATAGTTCCTGCAACAATATTTTATGAGACACTTTGACAAAAGATTTGGCAAAGTCAAAGAAGATGACATAGCAGTATACCCCTTTATCAAGTGCTGCACTTATAGGTTCAAAAAAAATTGATCTGGTTAGTAAGGCATGCTTTACCAGTAATAAAACCATTCTGTGTGGTGTCCACTGTTCCAGTTACATTAATATGTTCCACTATATGTACTTGCAGGAGTCTTTCCATTATCTTGCCTATCACCGATGTAAGGCTCATAGGTCAATAGTTTTTGGGATACTACTTTTTTCCTCCATTATAACTCGGAGTTACTAGTGCCACCCTCCATTCTGTTATGGATTTGCCTTCTTCAATGGATTTATTAAACAAAATAGCTAGACCTCTGGCAAGTTCCTTACTTAACTCCTTAAGGAATCTTGGGGGAATATCATCTGGCCCCGCTAAGCCATTCCGCTTTAGGGATTTTATTATTGTTTCTACTTCACTGGTATTAAACTCTAGAGAATTATTTAAAGTTACCTCTAATGGTTCAGTAATATCTTTGTCTGGTTCAAAGACACTTAGGAAATAGTTATTTAACTCCCCTGCTATCTCTTCTTCTTCTGAAATTATTCCATTTTCAGATATTAAGGGTGCAATAACATGTTGTTTCCCTTTTAGTGAGCTGATGTAATTATAAAATTGTTTCTTGTTATCTTTAACCTTGTTTACTAAATTGAGCTGAAGTTTGCATTTGGCCTTTTTAATCATGTTTTTGCTTTTTTATTTCTTTGCTTGTAGGTGTTCCATGCTTGTGTTGATGGTTTTCTTTTGTATTTTTGGTATAGTTTATTTCTTTATTTATTTGCTTCCTCATATTGTTATTCCACCATGGTGGAACACAGCGATCATTACTATATTTGATTTTAATTGGTACATATTTGTCTACACAATATTTAAACTGTTTGTTTATATTTGCACAGGTATCTTCTAGGTTTGAGCTTTTTAGTTCTAGTTGCCAGTTCCATTGTGCCAGATGGTGTTTCATTTTGTCATAATTAGCTTCATTGAAGTCTTTTATGACTGTGTTACCTTTAACATATTTTAAACTATTTTTGTATTCAAAATTTACCATATTATGGTCAGAATCTCCTAATGGGGTAGTATTTTGATATTTTCAGTTTTTCCTTCCCTGTTTGTAAATACTAGGTCTAATATATTTCTTTCCACTAGTAGGGAGATTAATATGCTGTTCTAGATTTTGCTGAACAGTTATGTCGATAAATTGTGTTTTTAGGGATGTAGGGCTATTTAGTGTACTCCAGTTAATATTGGACATCTTGAAGTCCCCCATTAATATATAACTGTCTATTATGTCTTTTCTTTCAGTATCAGAGATTAATTTATAATTTTCTTCAGTGGTCACATTTTGTGAGTGGTAGACTAAGCCTATAGTAAGCAGGTTTGATGGAAGTTCAGTCCTGCTCCAAAATCCTTCTGTATCATTATCATTGAAATCATTTATTTCATATGCCTGTATGGCTTCAGTAATATTCAGTGCTATTCACCCCCCCCCCACACATTCATTCCTGTTTCTGAAAAACCTGTTGATGGTTTTCTTTTGTATTTTTGGTACAGTTTATTTTTTTATTTATTTGCTTCTTGATATTGTTATTCCACCATGGTGGAACACAGCGATTATTACTATATTTGGTTCTAATTGGTACATATTTGTCCATACAATATTGAAGTTGTTTGTTTATATTTGCCCAGGTATCTTCTAGGTTTGAGCTTTTTAATTCTAGTTGCCAGTTCCATTGTGCCAGATGGAATTTCATTTTGTCATAATTAGCTTCTTTGATGTCTTTTATGACTGTGTTACCTTTAGTATATTTTAAACTATTTTTTGTATTCAAAATTTACCATATCATGGTCAGAATCTCCTAATGGGGTAGTATTTTGACATTTTCAATTTTTCCTTCCCTGTTTGTAAATACTAGGTCTAGTATATTTTTTCCACTAGTAGGGAGATTAATCTGCTGTTCTAGGTTTTGCTGAACAGTTATATCGATAAATTTTGTTTCTAGGGATGTAAGACTACTTAGTGTGGTCCAGTTAATATTGGACATGTTGAAGTCCCCCATTAACACAGTATATAATCGTCTGTTATGTCTTTTCTTTCTGTTTCAAAGATTAGTTTATAATTTTCTTCAGTGATCAAATTTTGTGAGTGGTAGACTAAGCCTATAGTAAGCAGGTTTGATGGAAGTTCAATCCTGCCCCCAAATCCCTCCATTTCATTATCATTGAAATCATTTATTTCAAATGCCATTAAAGCTTCAGTAATATTCAGTGCTATCTCCCCCCCATGTTCGTTCCTGTTTCTGAAAAATCTGTTATAGTCTGGAATTTGTGTGTTACATTCATTGTCTATATTTGATATTTCAGTTACTTCACATATTGCAGTGTCCTTTTCCTTTAGTATGTATGCTAGTTCCTCAGTTTTACTAAGCAGGCTCTTAGCATTCAACAGTAGTATCCCAAGTTGTATTTTGCCAACTAAGTAGTTTGTCTTAGGCTCACTGTTATGTTTAGGTTTTAGTGTGGGATTAATTGGGGATATATATTGACCATCCTCTAGAGGGGTATTTAATGGATATCCCTCCCCCTGGGATTCTACTTTAAACATTTATTTATAACAGTTCCAATATGTTCACCTAGTAGTTTACTTTCTCTTCTACTCAGGTGTAGTCCATCCCAACAGAAGAGGTTGGATTTCCCAGAAAAATTCCTCTCAGTGCATAATACATTGAATATTTTGACTCAGACACCACTTCCTTAACCAGTTGTTCATATCTCTTATTTTTATATGTTGGTGTCTAGTTGTTCTGGGTATTGGGAGGATTTCATATATGATTAAGTCATATCCCTTTTCAATTAGTTTATTTGTTAGGGCCACATAATCTTCTTGGGTTGTTTGTGTTGTTTCAGAGAAAGTATTATTTGCCCCAGCATATGTAGGCAGGCAAATAGGTACATTAAAAGTCAAACAATTTATGTTGTGAATTACACAAATGTCTTTTCTCAAAGTGGCTTTGTCTACTAAGTGAACATCTGCTATAAGGCTGTCTGTTATAAATGGGCATGCACTGTATTAATATGATTTTATTTGCCTGTTTTCTCTCACAATAAACATATATATATATCACTCTTTTAACCATATGTGTGGACTTGCATTCTTCTTGAGCTGTGTATTGTGTTGACAGTGACACTGAAAAGGATTTGCTATGTCAAAACTGAAACCACTTTGGTGGCCTATTGGTAGAGCAGCAGGATTATTGATTATAATGTGAGTGGCACTGGTTCAGGAATTAGCCTGGACCATTGGAAATAGCCATTGGGAGGAGAATTGCACATCCTAGATGACACACTCCACCGGGGAGGGAGGGCACCACATCAAGTAGTGCTACTGCTACTTGTAGTTGCACACGTGGTAGTGCCCTTGGGACACAGGGAAGGACATTGCTCTGCATGTTGGTGAGTATGTGCAAGCAGGCTCACATTGTGGGCCTTGATCCCATCATGCTTGTGTCCCCAGGGGGGAGAAGGCACCAGATGAAATGGGCATCCATAACAATGGGTAAATCAATCCCTCCCCAGATGTAGCAACATGATTACCAGTAATCCCAGCTAGACAGCAGTGTATTGACAGGACCAAGGGAGAGGGTGCAGCAAAAAGTGTAATATAAAAACAAAACTAAACAAGCATTTGTCAATGCTGAATGTTTGCTTGCTGGCATTGGCACTGGTAGTGTAGAAGTTACAGAGCTGCATAATAAGAATAGCAGTGAAGTATTAAACTGAAGCCAACCCCACCACCACCCTGCAGAGAGTGACAGGCATTGGGGTGTGCCTTTGGGTTGGCAGGCATAACAGCCATGCCATTTCACCAGATCCTACCCTGCAGACACTGACAAGTGTCACGGTGTGCCTTGGGGTCTTTGGCCCTTATGCACACCCCTTTCCATCAGGAAATATGGTGAGATGGGTGCGGTATAGGAGAATGGGGTGAACTTTGGGACCGAAAAGTCCAAGGCATACCTCAATGCCTCTCACTGGCTGCAGGGTGTGGAATGGTATGAGCATTACAGGCAAGAATTCCAAGTCACACCTCTGATGCCTGTCATTCTCTACAGGGTGGGTCGTTATGGTTGGAAACCCTAACACCTCAGGCATTCATTGGTATTTTCACTCCAAATTTTCAACATGTTTTTTTTTGAGACCCCCCACCTCATGAACAGTGACAATATCAGTTTGTTAGCCGAAAGCTGCTTATGCATAGCGACTATGTCATTTAGCACCACAGGTGCAAAAACACATTCTGAACAGGATGTGAAAAATGAAAGCTGTACTGTTCATGGGGAGGTGGAAAAAATGGCAATGTTGCAAATCTGCATTAAAAATATTAAAAAAACTGGTGAAGTCATGAGAGTGCATAGAAACTGTGCAATGCACACCTGTAATGTAATTAGTGTGGGGAATTTTTACAGCAGATTGTCAACTCAGGCATTTTGGGACCTCCGATCATGAACAGTGTCACTGTGATTTTCTTTATCTGTCCCGAACAATGATTTCCCACAGCGACCACGCATCTCTGCTCTGAAAGTGTGAAAACACATTTTGGCCATGTTGTGAAAAATGACAGCTGTACTGTTCATAAGGAAGTGTGAAAAAATGCAACTGGTGAAAATCTGGACTAAAAATATTACAAAGTCATGAACTTACGAGGGTGCGTGGAAACTGCGCAATGCTGACTCATAACACAGTCATTTTATGGACTTTTGTCACCAAATTTTCAACATAGCCATTTTAAGACCTCTGCTCATGAACAGTGTAACTGTGATTTTCTTAATCTGTTCCAAACATTGCTTTTGCACACCGACTGCACCATTGTACGCTACATGTGCGGAAACACATTTTGGGCGACATGTGAAAAATGGCAGCTGTACTGTTCATAAGGAAGTGTAATAAAATGGCAATGTGGAAAATCTGGGAGTGAAAATATAGAAACTTACGAGCATGTGTAGGAAATGCGCAACGTACGCTCGTAAAACAGTCATTTTTAGGAATTTTTTTTCACCAAATTTTCAGCATAGCCATTTTAAGACCTCTGCTCATGAACAGTGTAACTGTGATTATCTTAATGTGTCCCATACATTGATTTTGGGCACCAACTGTGCCATTGTGTGCTACATGGGCAGAAACACATTTTGGGCAAGATGTGACAAATGACAGCTGTACTGCTCATAAGGAGGTGTGGTAAAATGGCAATGTTGAAAATCTGGAGTGAAAGTATTGAAAATTCATGAACTTATGAGCGTGCATAGGAACTGCGCAATGCACACTCGTAAAACAGTCATTTTTAGGAATTTTTCCACCAAAATTTCAACATAGGCCTTTTGAGAGCCCACCTTATGAACAGTAGCAGTGTCATTTCATTACTCAGTCCTGAAAGGTGATTTCATGCAGTGACTACAAAATCACCCTTCAGGCCCAAATAACACCATGACAGTGCAATAATTCATGAGGAGGGGTCCCAAAAACCCCATGTTGAAAATTTGGGCCCAAAATTCCCCAAAATGCCTGAGATATGCAAAAAAGTTGGAAAAAACCCTCTCTATCCCATTATACAGCTTACTGGCATTTCCTCAGTTCACGGTTGGCTTTGAAGAGTGCAGACGTGTTCCCGGTCCACCGAAGATTGTCGTGCTGGAGTCTGGAGGTAAGTATGGGATGAGGGGGGTGTGGGGAGGCAGGGTGCACAGTGGGTGGGTGCAGGTGGGGGCAGACACAGAGAGGGACCATTTCTGATTTTCATTTTTTTTTTTAATAAGATGACGCGGGACATTTGCCACGCTGGGGTGGGTTCCCAGTGTGGCAGAAGTATGGCTGGTTGGGGGGGTGTGGAGCCGATGGGGGATTGGGCACCCTCGTCAGCCATAGCATCTGTTTCCATGCTGGGGTGGGCTCCCAGTGTGGCACCCTGTACTCAGGGTGGGAGACAGTGGAGCCGACAGGGGATTGGGCACCCCCATCGGCTATATGAGTGTAGCCACACTGGAGTGGGCACCCAGCGTGGCACATGGAACTGTGTTTTGGGGGGGTGCAGCACAGCTGATGGGGGATCGGGCACCCCATGGGCTACACAGTGTGTGCGTGGGGGGGCAGCATGCATCAAATTTGTGTGTGTGTGTGTGTGTAGGGGGAGCGCACATGAGCAGGTGATATCTTATCACTGCTCACTGAAGCGTAGCTCCCCCTTTCAACCATACCCCACTGCATTTTGGAGCTGTCATAGACAGCTCCAGCAGGCATTGGAGAACTGCAGCCGTGCCTGCAAACACACTGACTGAATTGGAAGAGGGCTGACACACCTCTGAAAACTTGAATGATGACACTATGTTTCTTGCACATGCATGCAAGTAAACATAAAAATGAAAACCTTTCATGCATTTTATTACCTTGAGAAAATACACTGTGCCAAAAATGTTGAAAAAAGGCTGGCCCAGTGGCAGTGAGGAGTGATGTGCCAGATGCCACACCTCACACAATGCTGGTGACCCAGGTTTGGGAGTGAGCTCAGGCTGCTGGGTGTCAGCCAGGGAGGAGAGATAGCATCAGGAGGACAGCTCTGCTCTGCTTTGGAGGGTGGGATATGTGTCTTCTGGCATCAGTGACTCCTAGCAGAGGCTGAGGGTGCTACAGCAGGGGACCATTCAAGTTAGGGGTGGGGTGATTTCAAACACACATGGGAAGGGTGTAGGAGTGCACCCCTGCCAGAGCTGAACATCATTGCACATCCATGCCCCCCGGGATCACGATCATGCAGAACAAGAGAAATGCCCCAGCACCTGTGAGGATGACAATGATTCTCGGCAGCCCCATGTCCACTGCTGAATCCCACCAACCAGGTCCCTGATATCATCTGGCCTCACTCAACCTGCAGATTGGATTTCAAGAAGTGCTAAACATTAGGTGATTAGTGGCCCCGCCTTTGGGGTAGAAGCTGGGGAGGTCAAGCATGTTGAGAATGAAGGCTGGAGTTCTGGGGGACCTTGGTCTGGAGGTCTCTGTCAGGTTGGAGAAGCTGCAGGGGGTTTCATTAGAGGGAATTCCCAGGGGCTGGTGACTGAAGGAAAGAGAGTCTAAACAAAAATGTTGAAAAACAGTTGCATGGAAAGTTCTAATTTAATGCAGAAATTACAAATATCTGCCTTGAATGTTTGTTTTTGTAACACACTATAATGGGGAGACAATTCTTTGACTACATAAATTAAATTAAAACACACAACCTTTCCCATGTGAGGCAGGGTTTGTCTGTCTAAAAAAACTCTCAGTCTCTTTGTCACTCTGTCAGTTTCTCTTTCAGCTTCTGTATGTCTCTTCCAGCTAGTGCAAAGCAGCCCCATACCCTAAATACTGGATAAATATAGATGAAACTAAAGTAGTTCAAAAAGATACAGAAAAATAAAACAAAAAAACTACACCACATCATAATGACCACCACAACTTATACTATGAGCCTGTAGTCAGAAGAAGGTTTTTGTAAGTTTCTCTCAGGTTTTCATAGCAAATAAAAGCAGAGCCGATACTTCTGTCTAAGATGCCCATAACAGTCCGCAGTAGCTCAGGAAGTCAAATGAGTAATGTATAGTTGCTGTAGAGTGGAGCAGCAGCACCATGTGATCAATTTATTTACCTGCCTAAATAATCATGTAAATTTAATCTGCATACATGTGTTTCCATGGAATTAGAATTCTTGAAAGACAGATGATGCATTTATGCCAATTTAAGTGACATAGCAGAACATTAAAATAAAACACAGCAGGCACATATAACTATCAAGTTAGTCTTCTACCAGGGGAAAATCAGGCAAATGAGCACATTTTAATGTAAGTATTTGATTTAGATTCCTTGAAACTAATCACAAATTGTCACAAGAAAATGTAGCTGAATATATCAAAATGAGCAGAATTGTATCTCATCATAATTGGCAAAATGACCATTTTCCATGTTTACCAATGCAGGATTCTGCAAAACAACTTTGGATGAAATTCAGTGGATATTTTTGAAATTCCATTGGATTTAATTCTATTGGAATTAAAAAGTTTCACACAGCAACAAAATGCTGTTTGCAAAATAATGCAGTAATGCACAAGTTAGGATTAAACTTAATGCCACTAAAGTATTGAAATGTGGTGTTAGGGTTTTGAACCCTAACTCCTGATCCCCCTAGCAGCAAAAGAAAAAGACCACACAAGCAACCACAGACAGCCAACATCAGATAAGACAAGCAACATACAACTATTTCCGGTACTGGGTCAAAATGCTGAAACTGAAATAGCATGGGTAAAAACTGCATGGTCAGAACTGCTAAAGAAAAAACAACTACAGGTACACTGCGCAGGGGCATAATAGCGAAGGTGAATAATAACTAGCAGTGTCCCTGTAGCTGTTTGGGTGATAGGAAGAAGGGTGCTGTTGTGGGGTGTGGATAGAGCCACAGTGGAAGATGGCCAAGTGTTGGTGGACTGGGGTTTAATTCCCGGTCCTGTAAATTATTATTTTATTTTGGGTGTTAAACAATTCCCCCACCCTTCCAGGTTTCTCCACATCCCTGAATTCCATTCCCCCCTCCCTATAGTTAGTTATTTTAATGTGGGGGGTTCAGGGGGCAGACTCCCATCCCGAAAAGCGTGTTGTGTCAGCTGTGCCAAGTTTGCCAAGGTAGCACTCATTGTTTTTGTTGAGTGCTACCTTTGCTTTTGGCATTTTAACTGCACATATCATCAGTATTGTGCTGCCGTGCTATTTCCAGATATTCCAGATAACACAAATGCAGTAGCACTAAGGTGCTGCCTTTGTTTATTTGAACCTGTGGTATGCACACTGCAATACATATTCAGTAACTTCTGGCTGCAGACAGAAATCAACAATACTCAAATCACTCTACTACTTCTGTGTGCAGATGCATGGGCCCCTGCAGGCATGAATTCAAATCCATGATAGCTAAATTACAAGAATTATTTTGTCTACAGAAATACAGGCCTCTATGGGGTCAATGGTTCAGTAGTCACAGGTACTCACCAACACAGTTCCATGTCAAGTCAGTGAAAAATAAAATCCCAGTCAGGGAAATGACTGCCTACAATACAGTGAGGTATGAATTCAGCCCGGGATAAGCAGAAATTGCTGAAATGGCAATAGTATGTTTCTAAGGGGGGGTTTCAACACCCACACACCCCCTTTCCAGAAGGCTTTACCCCCAACAACTTCCTTACTTTAAATAACCAGCTGCAGAGGGGGCACAACATGGGGAGGGATGAAAGCCCTAGGTCATTGTTTCGGCGATTGGTATTGTTAAGGGTTGGTGTGTGAATGGTGTTCTAGATTTTATCTTACTTTCTGAAAGCCAGCGAAGTCAATGACCAGATAGGGTCACTGACCACTTTGTCAGGTAGCATAAACGGGCAGAATGGATAGGCCTTGTTGCCCTTATCTGCTGACAATATCTATGTATCAATCAGTGATTAGTGGAATGACAAGGAATTTGCTTCACTACAATCACCAGACTACCAACACAAGCATCACCCTGAGCAGGTGTTGTGGTGAGGGGACGCTAAAAGTTCTTTGGATGGGTGGATGGAAACACCCAACAAGGACAGACAGGAGCCATCCTTTGAGTTTTGATGCTGGAAGGCTTTATTCAAGCAACATGGGTAGGATGACACTGTCACAAGGGCAGAGGAGTAGAACAATTTGTAAGGCAAACAGGCAAACACTATTTTCATATGCTGTAATTCATTCTATCTAAACAGTTACTAAATAAGGATCCTATGAAAACTAAGAGGTGTACTTCAGCCAAAGGCCATTGTATTTTGACTCTACCCCTAGCACTTCTATGGTACCACTATTGGACAGTTACCAGCCCTAAAGGGGCTCTTGCAGTATTGTGACACACAGTACAGTTACGACAAATCAGGTCTGTAAAGAACACATCAAAGTCCACTTCCAGGTAGGGTCTTTATGCACACAGGCTGAGGATGAGATGAAGAAGAAGAAGAAGAAGAAGAAGAGGGGAATGAAGATGAGAGATCCTGCAATGCACAAAACTAGCACTTCAGTGCAGGCCTAGGGGAGGCCACTGGGATTATAAGAGATTTGTAAAACAGACCACAGCTTCATAAAACCCACTCGCTCAGGCTGCCCAGAAAGAAGAATGAACTGAGAAAATTCCTGACACAAACCTGCTGCTGGGCTACCAGAAAAACAGAAGAGCAAAACAGAAAAAGATTCTGGCACAAACCCACTGGTGGGCCATCAGAAAGACAGAAGAACTGTAGTAGGTAATTCGGCACAAACTCATTGGAGGGCTGCCAAAGACAAGATTAGCTGCCGTAGAATTTTCAGCACAAACCCGCTAGAGTGCTGCCAAGGACAAGATGAACTGCTGGAGATTCTTTAGCACAAACCCACTAGAGTGCTGCCAAGGACAAGATGAACTGCTGGAGATTCTTCAGCACAAACCCACTAGAGTGCTGCCAAGGACAAGCTGATCTGCTGGAGATTCTTCAGCACAAACCCACTGGAGGGCTGCCGGGACCAGATGAGCAGGGGAGAATGTCTTGTGCAAGCAGGAATGAGAAAGAAACCAGGATGAAGCAGTGACACCTGAAAGAGAAGAAAAATAACAAATGGGATGTAACAAGCTGGAAGAAGACAGATGATCTTGAAGTGTCCAGAACAAGAGCCAAGAAAACAAGCAAACAGTGGCCACAGATCACACTGGGCTTCAACGGACTGCAACTAGCTGAGATCGACAAGGGTATTATGGATGCAGTTCTTCCAGGACAAGCACACTCTGGGTGAAGAACATTTTGGCCAAGACTACAGGCATGGAAACTGGAAGATGGTGGTGAAGTACGAAGTTGTAGGATCTTTTCTGTCATGGATAAAGACTGATTCCAATGAGTTACAATTGCAGACACAGGAGTACAACCTTGGACAGATTATAATCGGCATACAATACTTGCAGTGTGGTATAGTGGCAGAAGATTGAGTCCAGATGCATAAGTCTATAGTGAGCAGAGATGGTTGGTACAATCAGGACCTGCTAAAGGGCAATTGAACAGTTCTCGGGGCAATTGTTCGGTTTCAGGGGTGATTTTCCAGAAGCAGGGGCAAATAACCCAGTTTGGGGCAATTGTCTGGTTCTTAGGGTAACTTGCCAGAAACAGAGGTGAATAATCCAGGTGTGGACAATTGTTCAGTTCTGGGGCAACTCACCAGAAGCAGGGTCAAATAATCCAGTTCAGGGCAATTGTTCAGTTCTGGAGCAACTCGCTAGAAGCAGGGGCAAATAACCCAGTTCAGGGCAATTGTTCAGTTCTGGAAGCAACTCGCCAGAAGAAGGGGCAACAACCGCAGTCCAGGCAGTTTGTGAACAATAAGGCAGTTCTGGCACTTTGCAAACAGTAAACAGTGTCAGTAGTTGCAGGGTCGTTGCCACATTAGTAGTAGTAAAAGTTTATTTTTATACAGGTAGCAGTGGTAAAAACATCATTGGTTCAAGACCCATTTTCAAGATGGACCTGTGGCAAATTTAATTACAAAGTTTACACAATCTTCACATAAATAACGTATTTAAACAAGTGTAGTGACAATAATTTACCGATTTAAGTCAATATTCCCTTTGCTACCTATTATGCAGTCACTCAGGGGTCCATGAACAATCCAATGTGCAAAATACATTATTGTCTACAAACTTATTTAAAAATACAACTATGTCCTAGCTTTACAAAAAACATACTACAATCATTAACACTCTTGTCTATTCATGCGTAAGATAAAACACTTCAATCATTACACATACACTTCATTTTCAAATCATATCCAATGACATTCATAAAATGTTTAATTTGTGGAATTTTTTTCTTTTCATCATCTATAGGAGCCCACAACTTAACTACTTTTGAACCAAAAGTCATTTTTCCAAATCTGTTACTTGGTTTAGGTATGACAAATGTATCCACCCCCCCCCCCCCATTTCCTCTGAGGTTATAATAATGTTTATAGGAAACATGAGACAGTTTATCTTACAGGTATCTGGGGTTTTGACTATGAACACCCCATGGATTAGGTGCCGCAATTGCTTTTTTACTCCAGTGGCACTACTGCCCTCAAATGGACTAGCCTATTTAAGGAGTGGCTAGCCAACTCCTGCCTCGGCTGTTCCAATGGGGCAGTTCAAAGGTGGGAAATATTTAAACCCCATCCCCACCAATGCAACCACAGTCGCTGTCCCAAAGCTTTCAACAAACAGCAGGGGTCTTATAATCAACCTCCCACCTACTGGGACACTAACCCCTCCTTTTCACTCAGGGACTAGGGTGTGTTTTGAAAAGGTGCAGGGCACCTAGGCTTGCTAGCCCTTCCTCAGATTAACTTGGCTGGCCCCTTTGAATATAGGGCTTACTCTACTGGGCCTCTTCCTTACTGGGCCCCTGTTGACTTGTGGGCCATCTCTGCTGGGTCCCTTTTAATGTGCCCCTTTGGACTTGTGGGCCTACTCTGCTGGGTCCCTTTCACTTCTCTGGGGCTTGCCTTTGCCACTTTAAGACTCCTCCTGTGCTTGGCACCTTTAAATATTTCATTAAGCTTTGGCAGGACCTTTCTGTCTGTCACTCCTCCCTAGCCTGGCCTTAGCTCCTCCTCCTATTAAACATTTATTCACTGCACTGTGGGCCTCTATACCCTGGCCCCTCCTATGGGTGACAATGCACCCAATTAATATTTAAATTAGGAGCCCTTCAGCCCACCCCTTACTGGGTCTCAGCAGTCTCCTCCCCGCTCACTACCTGTGTTTTAGACCTTTAATTTTTTTTCTTTAAAATTATCTTCAGGTGGTCAGCACTCTGCTCCTGCTGCTGCTGACTCACCACCCCAGTCCGGGATGAAGATAGTTGCTGAGGGAGGTGGGCAGTTCACTGGCAGTGGGAGGGACTGCAGCAAGGCAGTCGGACAGTGCAGCAGACAACATGGGGCCTCAGGAGGGCTGACTATCTTCTTTCTTTACAACACAACTCTTCGGATGTTGCCAACAAGGAACTGACAATTACTTTTTAAAATGAGACACAAAAGCAAGAAACAGGGCAAAACAGAGCCCACACTGGATGCAGGGACAGGACTGGGCATAGGAACTGCAGGACAGAGGAGTAGAGGCACACACCACAGGCTTTGAGATGGCTTCAACCTCACCAGGTAAGCCAGCCAAGTCCCCATTTGCTGTCTGTGTCCTCTCTCACTTACTCACTGCTGCCAACTGACACACCAGAACACAGAGTTTCAAAAATGGCAGACCTAGGGTTCCACTTCCAGAACCCCAAGTCTGTGCCAAAGCTGCTGGACATTCTTTTTAAAAGTCAATACCACGCCACATGCTGGGCAGGGCCAGCAGTCCCAATGCATGGCTGCCAACTGCTCATGCCACCTGCTTTGGGGGAGGGGGTCATTGAATGGAGCAGGCAGCAGGGAGAAGAAAACTTTTTTCCCCCTTTTTATAAAAAATACTGTCCTGCCTGGAGCTTGAAGGAGGGGGAAACACTGACAGGGGCCCCTGGCATACAACCCCTATTGCTGCCCATGAATGCTGGAGACCTCTTAGGGCACTCCCTATTTATTTATTTAAATTATTTCTGTGGTGCCCCATACTCTGGGGCACAACACTATGTTCCCTGTCACCCATTGTGCCTCTCTGCATTGTCGGCAGCCATTTTCCCTGTTGCGATTTTCTGTTTGCTGACTTGACAGGATACCCATCCACACTGTAAAACATACACACAGTTCTGTCAGCAAATGCACAGGCCCTTAAAGGCCCTGCACTTCTGTAGCTGTATGTCTAAAACATACACATTGACCTCTGGCTACAGAAGTGCTGGCATCATGAAAGCCACGATACCAAAATTACAACATACTGCTGTCTGCAGAAGTGCAGACCCCTCAGAAGCCATCGCCTCTTCAACTTCATATGTAAGACATTCACACTGCTCTGGTGCCTGTACTTCCATAGCTGAATGTAGATAACCATGCAATAGCAGTTCAAGCTTTGTAACAAGGCACTACTTTGTACCCCCTTAGGCCAGCAAAACATAGCTATTTAAACTAGTCTGAGCTTTTAAAGATAATATTCTACTATTTAGGGAAAGCTGCTATCCCCAAGATAAGAGTGTTACACCCCTAGAACATTTATAGATATGCTGCTGAAACCATGATATCTACAGTGCAACAATAATTCTGTCTGAAAAAGCACATGCCTCAATGAGGCCCTGAACATCTGCAGCCAAAGGGATCCATGACGCTGGTTCAACTAATTTGTTGTTGAATTACATTACAGAGATGACTTTATGTAGACCGCAATTGCAGTCAGCATAAAGCCATTCCGAGAAGACTTAAGTTTTCTTTGGGGGCTTTGCCCCCAAAACCCCCATGTGGGGGGCTCTGCCCTCTACACCACCTGTAACTAAAATAATCAACTTCTAGTCAGAGGTTTTTCAGGAAGGGGGTGCAAGACCCCCAAAATGCAGTACCGGGGTCCCATGCCGGCATTACAGTGACCTGTTACTGTTGTCATTGAAATGTCGGTCATGATTAAATTGTCAAATAGGCATTGGCATATGCAGCCAAAAGCAACTCATGGATGCTGTAGGACATACCCACACAACTGTGGTTACAGAAGTACAGGCCCCTGTTGGGTCTGTGCTTCTGCAGCTTCTGAAGTCAGAGAGAAAATTCCAAAAATGTAGCACATCAGTGCTACTGTATTTGTGTCATCTGGAAACAGTTACATGTTGTTTATCTTAAGTGCTGATGGCTGTGTGTGGTTGCTTGTGTGGTCTTGTCCTTTTGTTGCTTGGGTGTGGGGAGTTAGAGTTGGAAACCCTAATGCCATATTTCCCTACTTTTATGGAGTTAATTTGAAAACTATCTTGTGCATTAATACAGTTTTTTTTTTAAATTAAAGAAGTTCCTTTCTTTTTGAGATACTGGAATTGTATCTTCATCCACGCAGGTTTTGAAGGTACAGCTGGACAGAAAAAATGTCTCTGGGCTCTGCACCAAGGGAAGAAATCCATCTGCCTATGGTAGTGCTGGGCCCTGCAGTCACTGCCTTTTCATGTGTCAAAAGGATGCAGAGAATTTGTGAGTCTGTCTGGTGAGCTATGGAATTGCAGGGCTTCTGGGCCTTACATATCCGTGTGGCATCAAATACAGATGCACCGGTCAGAGAGTCTGTCTGTCTGTCTGTCAGCAAAAGGAGAATGTCCTGTAGTACCTTCTGGTACAAATGTGCAGGTTCCTTTTCCAATTGAAGAGTTCTCTTTACTGTATGGTACTTGGGCATATGCAAGCAATGCTGTACCTTCCCTTTCCAGATTAGGAAGGTGCCACATGACAGCACCATTCCTCCAGCCTTGGCCCATCCAGCTGGCTCACTAATCTCATCATCAGCTCACCAGCACAGAATTACAAAGCACTACCCACTGGGGTAAACAGTGGCAGTAGAAATGTTTCTTGATTTTGTTTTTTTTCAATTTTGACCACAGACTTTCAATATAGTCATTTCATGACTCCCTCTTACTAACATGACATGTGGGGCCTGATTCCAAGAGACAGGGCACAACTCGTGAGCGTATGTGAGTTGCACCATGCGGTGCTACACCTGGAATCCTGTGCCATATTCCAGGACAAACTGGGTCCCCAGCACTTATGCCCACAACTTGCTGCAGCTGCAGGCTAGTACAGAACTCATGGCACACCGCGCATAGGTGCCACAAGTTGCGGCATGCATTCTACTGCCCCCCAGAGCCCCCCACCCTGGAATACCATTGCATGCACCAAGGAGCATTGGGGAGGCAGCCAGGTGGTACTGGCATATGAGGGGCACTTGGTGGAATGGTGAAATGGACCCCGGGGGTCCCTGACATTTGAGGGGTGAGGGGCATGTCTGTGATGGGGGATATGGGGAATCGAGCAATGTTTGCACTGTAGCACTGTGGAGTGGGCGTCTGTCTATTGGCATGAACGGATGCCTCTTAGACCATCTCCCTGTTGGTCTAACTCTGCTGTGCCATTGCAGCTTTTGGAATAGCATACATGGGTTATGGCAGCTGCCCTCTTGGAATAGGGCACTGTTGCTGCCATAACCCACCCTTGAGCCATGCTGCTGTGGGTTGTGGGCATAATGGGTGGTGTAGCCCACCTTTGGCGCAACCTGCATATGGAATGGCACAGGTCACCACCTGGAATCATGGCTTGTGTAACATGTGGTGCATGTTGCGATATATGCCATGGGTTTTGGCATAAATTGCTTTGTGCCATGTGCAATGCATCTTGGAATTGAGCCCATGGTACTTATAGAATAGTGGGTGAAATGTCAGTTTGTGTCACATGTGTGAAAACACATTTTCTACAGTGTTTGAGAAATGATGCCAGTTATGTTTACGAAGAAGTGTGAAAAAATACCTATGTTGAAAGTTTGGAGTCAAATTTTGAAAAGTTATGAGTCAACATGTAAACATTTCAGCATACATTCATATCTTCAGGTTTTGTTTTTGGTTTTTAATAGTTTGACCCCATATCATGAACACAATAGGTGAACATTTTCAAATCCTGCCTGAAACATGATCTTGTAGATCAACATCAAAATCACCTCTTGGCCCAGATTTGAAAAATATCTACACCTTATTTAAGACATGGGATTTTAAAATGGCCATATTGAATACTAGGTGAAAACATTTTGAAAATGAGTGATGTTATGAGCGAAAGTTGAAATATTTCAACATTCACTCATAACTTGTCAATTTTGTCATATTTTTCTACCAGATTTTCAACATAGTCTTCTTGTGGTCCACCTCATAAATTCAGTAGGTGAAAATGTTCACATTCCACCCAAAAGGTGGTTTCAGGGAGTGACATTGAAATCATTGTTCTTGGCAGATTTTCTTTTAAAAATATCATGTACCTTGTTCATTAAGTCAGGTCCCAAAAAGGCCATGTTGAAAATTTGGTGCAAAAATATTGAAAGTTACCAAGTTATGTGTAAAAGTTCAAAATGCATTGAAATACATTAACCAGACTTATCTTAATTTCTCATATCATGGTCACAGTAAAAGCAGCCAGATGTCTTTTCAATCAGAAAGTAGCTCCATCATGTGGAACAATTTTATGTGAGTGAGAGTGATGGAGGACTGTAGGGTGGTGGGTGATGAGTTGTTGGTCAGTGGGGGTAGAAGTGGGGAATAGGGGGCTCACATCAATAAGGAATAATTTTCTTCTTTGCAGGTTAAACACTTATAAAAAAGATTTGTAAGGGATGTCTTCCTTTCTCTACAGGGGGACCAGTGCTGACACTGGGGATATGCCACCCCAATGTTGGGATTTTGTGTTCATCAGCACAGCGGTGGACAACTGGTATCACCACATATGTATTGGGGGTTGGTGATAGGGAAAGAGGATGATGAATCAGTACTAGTGGTGGGCATGCTGTTCCACTGCAATACTTTGGGAAAGACAAGGAAGGGCTAGCTGAGCTGGTAGTGGGAGGGTGAGGGATTATAATGCAAATAAATTAAGTGGGAAGAATCTGGAACAATGTAGGAGGGCTGGCTGGCTGACCTGGGCAGAGAGGGAGTATAGTTTGCAAACTGATGAATAGGGAACAATGAGGGATGGCTGACTGAGCAGGAAGAGGGAGGGAACATGTAATTAACTTTGTTTTGGGTGCAAGATGAAAAATTTTCCTGTCGCAACACTTTGTTTGTGAATGGGAAATTCTCAGTTTACAACATGGAAAACAATTCCTCTCACTAAGTTGGGCACCTAGGATTTTTGGTTGCCCAGGACAGGTACTTCTAGCTCTAATTAAAAACAAAACACCAGAATTTGGCTAACTGGGCCCCGTTTAGTTAGGTTCAGGTGTTTGTCTTTTGTTTGCTTGTTTTTTAACAGTACATCATTTTAGCTAGTGTCCTTGTGATTTAGTCAACAATAACACAGGAAGGTGGCCATCATGACCCCAAAACATTATCCTTTGTCTGAAATTTAGAGAGCCTACTGCTGTCCACAAATGTTTAGCATTCTGTTTATTTCTTGTGTTTGTCTTCCTGTGCCATTACTCCTTCCTTCCACTTTGGACCAGCCAGCCTCCTCGGTGCTTCCTCAAACAGGTGATAGCAATCACGTTCTAAAGTGCTGACATTTCGGAGAGTAAATCTCCATCATCAAAGGATGCAAATGAGAGGTGCAATCATGATGAAATAAAAGAAACAATGGAGAGAGTCTGGAATAGGCAATAGAGCCATGAAGAGGAAACAGCTTTCCATAAATGAAGTATGGTAAAGTACATGTGTTAAAAACACTTTGCAATCAAGCACAAATGAAGAGATTTGAAGTGGCATATAAATACAAATTGTTTTCAGTAATGACTGTAATATAATTATCTTTGGACTTTTAATGTTTAAACAAAAGAAAGGTTTTTTAAACACGTTAGTTTTAAGCACATGCTAATGAAAATAAAACTACTAATCAATACCCAATGAGTCATGTTTTGCTATAAAGGGGAAACAATGAAGTAAACTACATTGGAAGGGGAGTGCAAGTGGAAAGTACTAAGAGAAGTAGTGGAGTGCAGTTCTGTAATTAAATTTCTCTATCTGGAAAACCACACAAGTTGCCATCACAAAATGTTTCACACCTTCAGAACATGCATCAAGAGAATGCATGCCAGATTTAATATACTACCACCAAAGTTATTAAGGTGCACATGTTGAGGTTTTACATTAAGCATCTTACTTAACCCTCACTATAATCACACTACCAACATTTATTATTCTTTGCAAAAAACTGCATTAATGCACCAGTTAGGATTAATGTTTGCATGACAAAAATAGGGAAATGTTGTGCTAGGGTTTTCAACCCTAACTCCCCACTCCAACTCCCCACAGCAGGGAAAGGAAAACAAATAAGGGTTTAGGGACCAGAGTCTTGGCAAATCAGTGGTGGGGTCTTCCTTTGGGTTGTCAACCCTAATGATCACCCCCAGCTTGTAACCTCCTTCTAGTGCAAGGAACAGCTCCCAGCCAGTGATTCATAATAATGCACTCTTCAATGGTTGATAAGCATGTCTTGCAATATGTTGCCAATAGAATTTGTTGTATATTTCTTAACATAGAACCCTGTTGGCCCTGTGTAAAGAAAAGAGATTGCATCTGACCTAGTTTACTCAGGGGAAAGGGTGGACATTAGGGTTGACAACCCCAAGGAAGACCCCACCACTGATTTGCCAAGACATCGGAGAACCACAACCTTATTGTTTTTTTCCATTTGTTGTTTGAGGGATGGGGAGGTAGGATTGGAAAACCCAATGCCAGGATTCTTTATTCTTGTGGTGCTATCTTAAACTCTAAATGGTGCAATAATGCATTTTTGTTTTTACAGATAATTTCCCTTCTTTTTGATTTAGTGGAATCATATCCTTATGCATGCAGGTCCTTTAGGGACTTGTAGGAACAGATGCTGACATGCAGAGCCCTAGGCCCTGCAACATGGGAAGAATATGGCTGCCTAAGGAAGTTTAGGGTCCTGTGGGTCCTATAGTTTTGTACAGCAAAACATCTCAAAATGTTATGGGGCTTTCTGATGGACTGAGAAGTATAGACCCTTTGGGTGCTGTACTTCCATGTGGCTGCAGACACAGATGCACATGGCAAAGAATCCATCTCTCCAACAAAACTCTGATTTTGTGAAAAGTAGAGTTCTGTTTATTACATAGTACTCAGGCCCATGGGAGCAACCCTGCACCTACCCTTCCCATGCTGTGGAGGCAGGGTGCTGAATACAACACAGTACCCAGCCTCAGTCCATCCAGATGAATCACTGAGATCACCCCCCCAAACTCAACTCACTAGCACAGCATCACAAAGCACTATCTGCAGGCCTAAAAGTTGACACTACATACATTTCTTTGTAATTATTTTTTTTTGTCAAGTTTGACCCCAAATTTTCATAATGGTCATTTTAAAATTATGCCTTCTAAACACGGCATGTGGCATTTATGGAATACTGACCCAATTGGTACTTTGCAGCACATGTGCAAAAACACATCTCATCCAGGATCTAAATAATAAAGACACCTGTCACATTTATGAAATGGAGTAAAAAAATGGCCATGTTGCAAGTTTGGTGGAAAAATATTTAAAATTAGCCAAGTTATGAGTGAACATTGAAACATTAAAATGTTCACTCATAGCATTGTCATTTTATTTCCTCTTGGAGACAGATTGGGATGTACCCCTTCACTCAGCACCAGGTTCTTCAATCTGGCATCCCCCAGGTCACCCAGACTGGGAGGCCTGCAGCTTGCTTCTTGCAGTGGGGGTCCCCACAGGAAGTGAACAAGATCCAGCTGAAGCACTAGCTGAAGTACATATGGGGGATCATTTCTGTGGAGGTCCAGGAGCTTCTCATTCAGGTGGAGGAACAGGGACATTGTCATGTGACTGACTCGAGGGATTTGCTTCTTGTTTCCCCTGGAGGCATGGACATGTAATTATGTCAGCCCTTAATGTGTGGTCATAGCCAGTGTACATCCAGTCTCCAGTTGGTGTCACTCATGCAGCTGGAATCCACAATCTACCTCTCGTAGGAGAAGAGCTGTCCATAGACACTTATCCTACCTTTCCCCTGCTGACCCTCTGATGCTCCAGCTTCATTCTCCAACCCTGGTCATAAGCATTGCAGGTGGTAACACTACTGCTGCACCAGTGGGCTAGCCTCAATATGGTCATCATGGCCTCAACATAGCCTTTTTATGACCCCACCTCATGAAGCTGGATAGTGAAAATGTTTAAAGCCTACCTAAAAGGTGATTTTGTGGAGTGATTTCAAAATCCCCTTTCATTCAAGATTTGATAAATTCTACCTCCCTTGTCCATGAGGTGGGACTTCAAAAAATTGAAAATTTGCTATAAAGTGTAAAAATCAAAATACAATGTTATGCAAACAATAATACCCAACAGGGTGGGCAGTATTGGACTATACCAGACTGCCTAGGGGCGTAATGAGGCCTGACACAACAGATAGTGGGCCTTATTACAACTTTCTATTGCTAGCCTTACTTGTAGAGCAGAAAGCAGCTAACTAAAATAAGCTACATTTTCCTATTAGTTTAACACATATCTCAGCAGGAGTCAGTGTCTGTTGAGATTAGGCAAGACAGATACTTTATTAAAAGTAGAAGGGGTCTTATTTAGGGTTAAAAAAAGAAAGGAAAGAAAGTCAGTGTGTGTTCTGTGCTGTGACGGGTACTGTATCAACTTACTTTGCTAAACCAGTAGGAGGAGAGAGAGCTTAATTGGGGTGTGGCTTAGACACTATAAAAGCAGGTGACTCAAATTACAACTTCCTGTTGCTAGCCTTTTTTCTTACTAATTGCCCCCCATCCCACTCACCCTAAGCCAGTTCTACTTTTATAGCCAGTGGATTTGACTGTCAACAGGAACTTACTGTATGACAGTAGGAAGGGAAGGATCATACAGAAACATTGGTTTTGTCAACCCTAAAGGAAAAAAGTAGCTCACTCTCCCCCCAGCTGGTGGTGGTCTGACACTGAGCAAAGAAGGAGGCAAATGAAAAATATAGGAAGCTGCTGTCCTCGAACAGGAATGGTGAGAGTTGTAAGGAGAAGAGAGAGTAAGCATACAGAGAAACAGGAGAGACGACACAAAATAAGACATGATGGGAGTGGTGCAGTGCAATGACTGTGGGGCAGCAGTGTTCTTGGAGACATTCTGGTGACTGCGATGCTGCCCTATTTGCAGGCACCTCTTTGATCTGAGGAAGGACACCGCCCATCTCCAGGCTGACCTGGCTAGGATTTGTGTAACCCCCTTCCCCATCCAGGGACCACCAGGGCCAATGCCACTACCTCAGAGGTCACCAAGAAAGAGGAGAGGCTGGACCAGGGTGGGCTCAGGGAGGGAGAGGGTGGTGAAACAGAGTTGCATCCCTCCAGCTGTACCTCTCCACAACTCATTCACTCTTCTGGTGGATAGTGGTTCCTCTATGGAGGCATCTGCAGTGAAGACCAAGGAGGATGCTGGGAACCTTTATAAAGGAGACCCACAGGAGGGTGGCATGGGACCCCACAGGGGAAGGAAACAACTCCTGGTGGAGGACTCAATCATTAGGGGGTTTAAATGGGGGGAGGAAGGGGAGATGGAGGTAAGGTGCCTGCCTGGTGCCACGGCTTGGAGGGACAGGAAGCGAATCCTCATGATCATGGGAGCAGCTGCATGAGGGAGGGAGCTGGATGTCATTGTCCATCTAGGGACAAATGACCTGGCTCAGAATGGGATCAGAGCAGTGCAAGAGGAGTTTGTAGAGTTGGGGAGGGGCCTTAGACAAGTAGCACATACGGTAACCATATGAAGGTACTGCCTGTCTATGGCAAGGGTGATGCTAGGGTACTCCTCACCAGGGAATTCAATAAATGGTCAAAAAACTGGTGTGGAGCTCAGGGTTTTGGCTTCATTGGGGACTGGGGAGCCACCTGGAGGGATGCAGACCTATACTGGTGAAATGGTTGCATCTGTCCAGGGGGGACAAGGATCCTAGGTGAGAGGCTTAAATGCTTCATTGGCAAGCATTTAAACTAGCCAATGGGGGGAGGCACTGAAAAGGAGCAGGGAAATCCCAGCCTCCCCCTACAAAACATGGTAATTAGTGAGGTAAACACCAAGGTAGAGAAGTCATTAGGGAGAAAGACAGAGGTAAATGTATAAAAGGCAAAGGCAGTTAGGACAGGAATGGGGCTAAAAGGGGTAAGGCCATCAAAAAGTGGAGGGTGATGAGTACCAATGCCCGTAGTCGTGTAACAAGCTTCCTGAACTAGTGGTCTTGATGTAAGAGGGTTGCCTGGACATTGTGGCAGTCACAGAAACATGGTACACAGAGAACCATGACTGGGATGTCAACATACCAGGATACACAATCTACAGGACAGACAGGGAGGGTAAAAGAGGATGGGGAGTAGCTCTCTATGTAAAGGAAGGGATCAAAGCAACAGAACTAAAGAGTAAACAGGGAGCAGATGATGCACTCTGGGTCACCCTGGAGACAGGAAATGGCACCACAATCTGCATGGGGGTTGCATACAGATCCCCATCTCAGGGGGAAGGAATGGACAAGGAAATGATAGAAGGTATCCTTAGAATGGCAGCAAAAGGGGAGATATTGTTGATGGGGGACCTGAATATGCCAGATGTTAACTGGAGCACCTTTGCTGCAGGCACATCCAAGAGCATGGTCATTCTTGATGCCCTACAGGGGGCATGCCTCAGACAGCTAGTACTGGAACCCACTCAGGAGGGAGCAATCTTAGACCTGGTACTCTCAAATGGGGATGGAGAAAGAATCTCAGATTTAGAAGTGGGTAGCCATCTGGGAACAAGCGACGACCAAGCAGTGTGGTTCACAATAAACACAGCCATACAAAAGCAAGAGTATTGGACTTTAGGAGGGCTGACTTTGGGAAAATGAGAGAGTGCCTCAGAAAACCACTAGCAAACAGGCAAGAAAAAGGGATGGAGGAACAATGGGGAGTAATCAAAACAGCCATCACAGAGGCAACAAGCCTTTGTGTAAAGCAAATCAACAAAACACAACAAAGGAAAAAACACTATGGATCTCAAAAGAGGTGGCAGGGAAGGTTAAGAAGAAAAGGATAGCATTCAGGAAATATAAGGAAATACAGAAGTAGCAGGACAGAGAACTTTATCGGTTAAAGCAGAAACAGGCTGGGAAGGCAGTCAGAATAGCAAAGGCCCAAACTGAGGAAAGGATAGCCAACTCTGTTAAGAAGGGGAATAAGACCTTTTATAGGTACATTAGGGAGCAAAGAAAGACCAAAGGAGGGATACTGAGGCTTAATAAAGGGGAAGGAATGTGGATAGTGGGTGACAGTGAAAAAGCAGGGATACTGAAAGAATATTTCTGCTCAGTATTCACAAAGGAAGAGGAGGGGGAAGTACCTAAACCAAACAAGAGAAACACTCTGAAGATGGGGGTCTATACCAGTCCATTTACAGAAGAAAGGGTTCTAAAAGAACTAATAAAATTGAAGGTGGACAAAGCAATGGGGCCTGATGGGATTCACCCAAGAATTCTAAAGGAACTAAGGGTAGCAAATAGTTGCATTGAGGTGTTTCCTTAGCAACACCATGCTGCCCTTCCCCTGCTGATCGGTCTTTGACCTCCTTAACATCACTGCCACTGCTTCTCCCCCCCATTCTATGTCTGACCAGTGTAACCCCCCCTCCATCGTCTTGCAGTAGCCCACAGTTTCGCTCAACCTAAAAGCCCCGCTAAACATGGTCGTATACAGGGCTTGGAACGGCACTGCTTCAATCTGTGAGCTGCATATTTTATTCAGTGCTCTCACCAACCTTGCCAGAAAGCCCTCCCCTATGGGGTTCCTGCTGTCTTGCTTCTTATCCATCCCTTGACCCCCAACCCCTACATCATTCGGTGGATCAAGTTGCTGTTCGTGGGATCCTCCCACCCCTTCAGGGTGCATATTTTTCCTATCACCGCCAGGTGAACTCCCCTTGTGGCCTGAGCTATGTTCTGTTGCCACCCTGTCACAATGAATCTAGCCACCTGTTCATGTGTTACTGCCCCACATACCTGTCCACTGCATTGTTCCCCCAACTTTTGAAATGCCCACCAAGAGGTTTCAGAAGCTTTAAGGGTCCTGTGGGCCCAGAAGTTGTGGAACAATAATTCGGCTACTCCAATCCAATTGCCATACGTACGTCGGGATGGTGGTCCACCCCCACTCTGCTCTGGGTGCAACCGTCCGGAATTTGTCCATCTGCATTCGGGAGAGGCAATCAGCTATCACATTGTCTACACCTTCAATGTGCTTGGCCCCGAATGACATATTCAAGGTCAAATCTAAACATACCATCCTCCTCAACACCCTCATTACCCAATCGGACTTCGTCCATTTTCTGTTTAACACTTCGACAACTGCCCGATTATCACTCCAGATTGTAACCTGCCTAATCCTGAACTCCGCCTCCCAAAGTAGCATAACCACCAATATGGGCAATAATTCTAAAAACATGATGTCTCATGTCACCTTTTCCTTAACCCACTCCTCGGGCCATGGTTCTGCAAACCATTTTCCTTGGAAGTAACCCCCCATGCCAATGCCCCCAGCCGCATTCGTATACAGCTGTAGATCAGTATTGTACAGCCACTCTTTTTGCCAAAAGGTCTGCCCACTGTACACCTGGACGAAATGCTCCCAGACCCTCATGTCTTCCCTAGTCCCTTTATTAAGATCTACCCAGTGATGGGGCTGTTTTATCCCTTGGGTCACCTAGGCTAAACGCTGCCCAAATGTACGCCCTGGCGTAATGGATCTATATGCAAAATTCAAGTGCCCCAATATCTGCTGCACCTGCTGGAGCTGCACTGTCCTGCATCCCCCCACCTTAGACAATAACTCCTGTAATTTCTTCACCTTCAGCACTGGTAACCGGTACCACTCCTGTATCATGTCCAATTCTAAACCTAGGAACTCTATCATCCGACTGGTCCCTTCTGTCTTCTCCTCTGCCAGTGGCACCCCTATGTCCTGGCATAATTCCCTAAAAGCCCAAAGTATGACTTCAGCCTCCCTTTCCCCCTTCCCAAATGAACAAAAAATCATTGACGTAGTGAATTACTGCCTGATACCCGTACCATGTCTGAAAAACCCACTGCAGCCAAGTGCTGAACATCTCAAAGATGACACATGCTATTGAGCATGCCATGGGCATAGCCTTGTTGAAATAGTGCAGACCCCCCACCTGGAAACCCAACAGGTCCCAATCCTCTGGCCTGACTGGAAGTAGTCAGAAGGCTGACTCTATGTCTGTCTTGGCCAACCAAGTGCTCTTTTGGACCTAATGAGCCACACCACCTCCTCCAGGGTGGTGTACGTAACTCTACTGTCCTCCTCCATTATGGCATCATTGACTGAATCCTCTTCTGGGTAAGACAGGTGATGTATTCCTCCA
Source organism: Neoceratodus forsteri (assembly GCA_016271365.2). Lineage (NCBI taxonomy): Eukaryota > Metazoa > Chordata > Ceratodontiformes > Ceratodontidae > Neoceratodus > Neoceratodus forsteri. The sequence goes on along the minus strand of JADMNL010000035.1, from coordinate 19,924,383 downwards.
CCTGTTTCTTGGGCACTAGGCCCAATGGGGATATCCACAGGTTTAGCAGTGGGGGTGAGGCAAATGGGACTGCCACCCTCACTGTCATCACCTCTTTTAGAATCTTGAGTGTCAGTATTGTCTCTTCTCCCCATGTGGATGTGAAGTTCTTTGCCCTCATGCATGTTCTCATTCCCTGAAAGTGAAAACTAAAACCACTGCAAAAACCTGTCAGCAATTTCTTGGCTGCAACCTGGTCTAGGTAGCCCCCAAACATTCTGTTAGTGCCTCTGTTTTGATGGGTGTCCATGCCAACCGGAAACCCCCAACTGTTGGGCCCTTAGTTGTCCTGGTGATGGGTTTGGTGGGGATGGCCCCTCCCCCCACCTGCTGCCCCATCCCCATTGTTAGCCTAGTAAAGGACCCTGGTTATTCCGAAAGGGCTGCTGGTATGAGTGGTCCTGTCCACTCGCTCCTTTTTCCTAGCTGTATTTGCATTTGCTTGCTGGGTAATGTTCCCCACATTTAGAATGTATGTGTCTGAAATGGCATTTAGGCCATAAACAGAATGCCCAGTTGTATCCCCAGCAGGCCTTTGCTGCCGCTCCCCCATCCCCTTCAGTCTCTTTGTCAGTGGGTCCAGTATAAATTTCTAACCACATATGTATCTGTTGGGCATCCCATTTTACATCACCAAAATGTGCCATTCTCGTCCTGAATTACTCATCATATTGTAACCAACTATGACCCCCTTTTTTGTATGAATTCTTTATGATAAGGGAATAGGTTAGAAGTGGGGTGGCAAGCTCTGGACACTTTTCAATGGCTATCGCTGTGAAATACGTGAAACCCGTGGACCAGTTGTCCCAGGTCTTCCCTTTCCAGGACTTGTCCTCATCTCCCCTCCCTAATAAAACCACTGCCACTGCCATATCTTTCTTCTCAAAACTGTCCTTTTCCTCATACTTACCCACGTTGCTGACATTCGCTAATGCAAAGATGTCGACATATTCCCCTTTCCATATCTTTTCTTTCATGGCTGTAGGCACGTGGTCTGCTAACCTGACCCCTGTTGCCCCAACCTCCCTTCCTTCCAAAAGTCCCTTCAATGCCCCCCCGCTCCCCCCTTCATTCCTTCCCAGTCATTTTTATTTCTCCTAATGCCTTCTTCAGTTGACCCAAACCGTTCTCGCCCATAGTTTTCAGCATCTGTTCTACATATTCTTTAACACTACTTTTTATTGACACCACCTGGTTACCTGCTGGGGTTGGTTGGTGGGTGCTGGGCCATGTGGGGGCACTCCTGCTGGACCAGGTGGAGGTATAGGGCCCTGAGGAGGCATGACCGGCTCTGGCAGGGGGTGTGAACCAATGGGAGTGGGAGGTTCTGGCACTGGTATGGGTCCAGATTCCAGGATTGGCTCCTGGACTGGGTTCCTGGGAGGTAGAATTCAAGGAGCCACCAGTTTTGGCACCGGGACCACAGGCCTGGTCTCCATCACCCGAGGCCTTTTTGGCACCCTCTTATCCCTCTCCTGACCCTTCCGCTGCTTCCCCTTATGCTTCCTTCCCTGTTCCCCCCATCTGGGACCGCTACCTCCAACAGACGGTTCGCCTTGTCCACCAAATCCATCATGGCCTGGTAGCACTCCTCTTTGCTGGGATTTGACCTCTTTGGTGCCATCCTGATGGATATCTAAGGAAAAGAAACTGTAATAGTGAACATTTTCTCTGCTCTGTCCACCCTGGGTTCCCACCTATGCCTTTTGAACTGCTCTCCCCCACTTCCTGCTCTGAGTTCATAACAACATCCCTAACTTCAGGGGATCATACCCATAAATGGAGACCCAAGGGTGTACCCCCCTACGTGTGGATTTAAAACCCCCTCCAGGGCTACTTGGGCCTCCTGCTGTCTCCCCTTTCATCTCGGCATGCCTCCCTCTGTACAGTGTGCTGTAACACCACGCAGCCCCCTGATGCCATACCATTGATTAACCTGTGCGCACTCCCTGACTGCACCACACTATCTGCCCTTTATTTGTCCTGTGCTACCACTCTGTTTTTTTTGTGTCTTCCCTGCAGTCCTTTCTCTTCCTTACTTGCCACTGACTTTGGAGGCTCTGTTAAATGCTCATATACTAGCCAACCATGTCCTCCCACCATTGCCCATTCTCCCTTATCCATGTACCCCCCTGTTATTGACATGCTGGCCATGGGGCATGCAATCTCTGTGGCCTTTGCTCCTTTTTCCCTAAACCTGGTAAACCAGAGAGGGCGGGGGTTGGGGTGCCCACTGCCCTGTGTCCAGACCCCCCTTTCCCTTCTCTTGCCTTCCTGTTGTTCCTCCTGTTCCAAATCCTCCCACTGGGCCCCCTACCATGTGGTGATGGCTTCAGATGCCATCCCACGTGATGAACCCAGGATTCTGTCCCATCATGGTTCCTCTAGTACTCGCCCCATCCCCCATCCCAGGAGGAATGCCTCCCACTTTCTTTCCACCAAGCCCCATACTCAGCAGCACTGCCCACTGCAGCATGGCCTCACAGGCCATTCCCCAGGTGAGCCTCTTGTCCATCGGCTCCTTTGTTCCTCTCATGGCCCAAAACTTCTATTTTCCATCAGAATTCCCCCAAAAGCCCCCCATTTACCTTCCAGTCTCTCAGACTGGAGACAACTCAGTTTAGGCAGAGCCTAGTGCAGCCCTCAAATGCTTCCAATCTACTCCCCGCTCCCCTCCCCTGGACCTGGGCTGTGTGGTGATGATGTCACATGCCATCCCATGCGGTGGCCCTGGGCCTACTCTCTCGCATCTTCCCTCATCCTTTCCCCAGAAAAGAAAGCAGCCTGTAGTTTGTCTCACTTTACAGCTTCCATGCTTCTGCCTGCTACAGAATATTCCTCGTCAGCTGCCCCATCTCCTGTAACTACTGCTCCAACCGGAGGACAAAGGCTTCATCACCCAATTGCAGTCAGTAACCAGCAGGTGATGGCACCCCAGTTCTCCAAGGTTTCCTGCTGCTTTTACAAGCAAAAACCCTCAAACAACCCCTGACACAGGTTTCCACATTACTGTGGTGCAGCAAGATGCTGCTTCACAAACTTCAAGTGGAATTCCCTCTCCAATGCAGGTGTGCCTCTCATAGAGCTTCCCTCTGCTACCCCTCCTAACGAGCATGCCCCATAACCAGATCTGTGCTTCTCCAGTGCCTGCCCCATGCTTCCCTTCCCAATATTATACCTTGCCTTTGTTTCAGTCCTTCAGATGTTTTACTCACTGCACCAGCCTGTAGCTCCTCAGTTTCCTCGATCCCAGTTTCCTGTAAATACTTTATCTGTACTTGACGACCACTAACTCTGTGTCTGTATCTTGCTGTCCCCTCTTTTTTTTTTTATTTAACTCAGAATACCTTATCTTAAGAAAATTGCACACTGGCTTTACAAATCCTTGTGCAAACTGATGTGCATCCAGATAATAAAACATTGGAGAAAATTTGTGAGCTCCTAACTCTGTATCATTTTCAGATCGTTCTTCCTTGTTTTGCTGGGATGGTTTACATCTCAGTCATAGGGGTAGTACACTTATGGGGAGAAGTATCACTAAAATCATAAATCATTGTTTAAACTAAAAACAATGGGGGAGAATGGGTCTATTCCCAAGTCTCTGAATACTTACCAAAATATTATTACAACTAAATGTAAATTCCTAGCTTTGAATGCAAGATCTTTAAACCAACTCAAATGAGCAAAACTTGAAGCCAAATGTAAAACTTAAATATAGGTGTGGCAGGAGTAACTGAAACTTGTTCGGACGCATCCTCAATTTGGTCCAGAGAAATTCTGGGTTATAAGTTATATCATAAAAACAGATTAGAAAAGCAAGGCGGTGGAGTTTGTATGTACATACAAAATTATATTTCTTCTTTTGAAGTGTGTTCTTCCTTTCCTTTGGAAAGTATATGGGTTAAAATCTTATTGAAGAAGCAGTCCTATATAACTATTGGTAACATCTATCGACCTCCATCTGAAAATTTAGATTATACAACTGATATGTTTAAAGAAATTACACATTTTTCAGAATCTCAAGATACTGTAATATTTGGTGACTTTAACCTCCCTCATATTAACTGGGACTCATTCTCAGTACAGTCCTATGCTGAGAAAGGACTAATAGATGTGGTAGTTAGTACTGGATTACAACAACTTGTTACTGAACCCACTCGAGGTCCTAATATTTTGGATCTATTATTTACTAACATAGAGCAACAATTTAACAATTTACAAATTTGGGATCCATTTGGGGCCAGTGATCATTCATCTATTCTTTTGGAAATTCAACAGTTTAAAACTACACAAAGGAAGTTATACTGTACAGAAAATTATAATAAAGCAAATTTTTCTAAAATCAATGAATACTTACAAAACATAAACTGGGACTCTAATCTTCTTAACTGTACAACACAACAAGCTTGGGACTTTTTTAAAAATATTGTACATTATTTGGAAAATACCTTTATTCCATCTACGAGGAAATTTAATAATAAAGGAAAAATTCCCCCTTGGTTCAACAAGACAATTAAAAATCAGATTAAAAAAATATTAAACTTTTTAGAAAACTTAAGAATAGTTCTGTTCCATTTAAAACTATTGCATAACTACAGACTATCTGTGAAAAACTTAAAAAAATCTATTAAATTGGCAAAAAATAAGCTAGAATTTAAACTAGCTCACACAAAAAACTGTCACAAATCTCTTTTCTCCTATATAAATAATAAAAAGATGCATCAAGGACCATTGGTTCCATTATAACCAGTGGCTCTTCCTTAGCTGATATAGAAACCTCGACTCTCTTTAATAAGTACTTTTGTTCTGTCTTCTCTCAAAAATCACCTATTAGTACATTTAAAGTTCACCAACAGACTTTTGAGGCAAACAAAATGCACTTTTGTTAATCACACTGAACAATGCCTTATTCCATTGTATAGGGAATACATTAGACCGTATCTAGTCTATGGCTCCCCTTTCTGGAATCCAAACCAAAAAAAAGACATAGCAATTCTTGAACAGGTTCAAAGGAGAGTAACTAGAATGATTCCAAGATTAACAAACTTGGATTATCAGAACAGATTAAAAGCTACTGGTCTCTTCTCTCTTCAAACTAGAAGATTAAGAGGTGATATGCTTATGGTTTTTAATTTAATAAATTCACCAGATCTAATGTAAATATGTGGTCTAACTCTCTCCAAAAGGAGACATGTTCTGAGACTGCATAATAAACAGCTTGAAGTAAAAACTTATAAAACCAGCAAGAGGGGACACTTTTTTCCAATAAGAGCATCCATTGTATGGAACACCTTGCCACAAGAATTGGTAGAGGCAACTAGTGCCACTGTCTTTAAAAACAAATTAGAAACATAGAAACATAGAAGTTGATGGCAGATAAGGACCGCATGGTCCATCCAGTCTGCCCATTTCTTTTTCTACCTTATAAATGTGCCATCGTCCTTTGCTCTGTCAGTGGCCTATCTATTCATACTCATTTGTGTTGCTCCCTTATGCCTATCCCATGCCTGTTTGAAGCCCTGCACTGTATTCATAGCCACCACTTCTTGAAGTAGGCCATTCCATGCATCCACCACCCTTTCTGTGAAAAAGAACTTCCTCACATTCCCCCTTAATCGGCCCCCCTCTAATCTCATGCTGTGTCCTCTTGTCCTGCTATTTTTCTTATATTTAAACGTGTTAGACTCTTTCACCTTGTTAATGCCCTTAAGGTGTTTGAATGCCTTGACCATATCACCTCTCTCCCTCCTTTGCTCAATGGTATACATATTGAGCTCTGTTAATCTGTCCTCATATGTCTTCTGATGCAGTTCCTGCACCATTTTGGTTGCCCTTCTCTGGACTGCCTCAATTTGGTTAATGTCCTTGTGAAGGTGTGGCCTCCAATACTGCACGCAGTACTCCAGATGGGGCCAAACCAGTGTCTTGTAAAGAGGGATTATTATCTCCCTCTTACGACTTGTGATACCCCTACTAATACACCTAACACCCCCTAGCCTTACCTACTGCTTAGAGGTCTGCTTGAATGATTTCAGGTCATCAGTGATGATGATGCCCAAGTCTCTTTCTTCCTTTGTGACTGCTAGCAACTCCCCTCCCAGCCTATAGGTGGCTTCAGGGTTTATCTTCCCTATGTGCATGATCTGGCACTTCTTTGCATTAAATCCCAGTTGCCACTCTTCTGACCATTTTGCTAGTTTATCCAGATCTCTTCTCATACTGCCCACCCCATCTGGATCATCTACTCTGTTGCAGATCTTGATGTCATCTGCAAACAGACAAGCCTTACCCTCTAGTCCATCTGCAAGGTCACTAATGAAGATGTTGAAGAGGACTGGCCCCAGGACTGATCCCTGAGGTACCCCACTTGTGACTTGCATCTCTTCTGACTGTATACCATTTACCACCACTCTCTGTTTTCTGCCTGTCAACCAGTTTGCCACCCAGTTGACCAACTTCGGACCCACCGAGCCTACAGCTTATTTATCAATCTTCTATGTGGAACAGTGTCAAAAGCTTTGCTGAAGTCAAGGTAGGTGACATCAACTGCTCCCCCTTGGTCCACCACTCTGGTTACCCAGTCAAAGAAATCTATGAGATTAGTTTGACCGGACCTTCCTTTTGTAAACCCATGCTGTCTTGGATCCTGTGCCCCTATGGATTCCAGGTATTGCACCATCCTTTCCATAAGGAGTGCCTCCATAATCTTGCCCACTACTGAGGTAAGACTGACAGGTCTGTAGTTCCCTGCCTCCTCCCTGCTACTACTCTTGTGGAGCAAGATCACATGAGCCCTTCTCCAGTCTTCTGGGACCTCTCCTGTGCTCAGAGACTCACTAAACAGTTCTGCTAATGGCTCTACTAGTTCCACCGTTAGCTCCTTAAGTACCCTGGGATGTATGCCATCAGGTCCCATTGCCTTATCCACCCTGAGTTTAGCAAGCTCTTGTAGGACCCTTTCTTTAGTGAAGGGAGTAGTGCTCACCTCCCTCCCCCCTGTGTCCATGGTGCTGAGCTGTGGGCCCTGCCCTACCTTGTTTTCAGTAAATACTGAGCAAAAATAGCTATTTAGGATAGATGCTTTTACATGGTCCTTCTCCTCACATGCTCCCTTTTCTCCACTAAGCTTCGCAATACCCCCTCTGGACTTTCTCATTTCACTAATGTATCTATAGAAAGTCTTGTCACCTTCTTTTACTGTTCGTGCTAGTGTTTCCTCAGTTTGGGACTTTGCCTGCCTTACTGCCTTCCCTGCTTCCCTTAGGGCAGGTTGGTATGCCTCCTATCTTCATCCTGCTGTGTTCCCTTATATTTCCTGAAGGCCAGCCTTTGGCTCTGACCTTTTCTGCTACTGTATTTGAGAATCAAAGTGGTTTCCTTCTTCTTTTGCACTTCCTTTTCTGTCTAACACAATGGGATGTTGCTTCAAGTATTGCATCCTTAATGCTTGCCCACTTTGCCTGACCCCTCACTGTGTTTCTTTTTGCCAGTGCTAGCTTAACTCTGTTGGCCATCTTATCAAAGTCAGCTCTTCTGAAGTCCCATATTTTTGCCTTGGAATGGGATGATTTAGATGTAGTAGCCAAACTGAACCATACCATGTGATGGTCACTGGCCCCCAGGTGACCTTCAACCTGGAGATCTGTGATCCCTTCCCTGTTAGTCAGTACTAGATCTAGGATAGCCCTGTCTCTTGCGGGTTGTTGTATCAGTTGTTTGAGGCCCTCCCCCTGCAGGGAATTCACTATGTGTCTAGTTCTGGCAGATGTTCCTGCTGGTATTGACCAATCTGTATCCAGCATGTTGAAGTCTCCCATTATCAGAACCTCCCCTTTAGCTGTCATGTTTTGTATATCCTCTAACAGTAATGTGTCTATGTCCTCACCCTGGTCTGGGGGCCTGTAGACAACCCCAGTTCTTATGGCTGTCCCATTTCCTGTTTCCAGGGTGACCCACAGTTCTTCTGGCTTCTTATGTGTATTCTGAATTTCCTAGCTTTGATATTTCATTGACATACAGGCCCTCTTCCCCCCTTTTTCCACCTCGGTCTCTTCTGAACAATGCATAGCCAGGTACTGAAGTCTCCCAAGTGTGGTTACAGGTAAACCACGTCTCACTAATTGCTACTATGTCCAGTTTAGCCTCTGACATTATTTCCTGCAGGTCTGGGATCTTATTTCCCAGGCTGTGAGCATTTGTATACATGATTTTCCATTGGGCAGATTTCGGTGTGTTAGTTGTTGGGTGAGGTTTGGCATTACCTCTGTGCATCGTATGGAGAGACAAACCTTTTTTCTTACCTGGTGATGCAAATGAACTGCAAACATGCTGAATCCCTGTTTGACCACTAGCTGAGGGGGGAGGGGTGTTCTTCCCAATCAACGGATGGGGTGCTACACCCCTCTCCTCATTTGCCGGTTTAAATATTCTGCAAAGACATCAAACTTTTGCCCCAATGCACTGACTCCCTCCTTAGTCAGATGCAGTCCATCAAATTTAAAGAACTTTCACTCCCAGAACTGTTGCCAGTTCCCTACAAATCTATGTCCTTTTTCCTGGCACCAGCCCTTGAGCCACGTGTTTAGCTCCCCTATCTCCCCTTCTCTGACCTTCTGTCCATCTGCCCTCCTCTCCCAGACTGGCAGGATCTCAGAGAAGGAGATGCCAGACAAAATGGATGATAGCTTGTCACCCAGCCTGGTCAGGTCTTCCTTGGTCTCCACAACTGACCGGCTGGTGAGATCATTAGTCCCTATGTGTACTAGGACATCAATGTTTTCTCCTGCTTTGTGAACAATTTTAGCAATGCGGTCAGTGTCTCTCCATGCTGATGTACCTGGGAGACATCTGACCATTACCTCTGGCTGGAGATGGGTATCAACTCCCTGAATCATGGAGTCTCCTATGATCAGAAGTTTTTTGGATTTCCTTTTTGCTTTTTTTGTTTTGTTTCCTGATTTGGGTGAGTTTTGTTGTGCTAGCTCCTGTGCCACAGTGTCCTGCTCTGCTTAGATGTGTGGTTGAGGGATAATAGATAAATAATGTCCCACATAGTGTGGGGAACAGTCTTGATGGGCTCTGGCCTTCTTCTGTTCTTTCATATGAAGTAATACCAATTAATACCAAGCAGCCCCTTATCAATGGCCCCTTTGGCCCCACCCTTTATTCCTTTTGACCAATTGCTGGCTGCCACCTCTTGCCACCACTCCCCTTGCTCCATCCCCCTTTTGTGACCCAATTTTTCTCCACCCCTTTTGTGACCTCATTCAGACCTCCTCTATTTGTGACCTCACATCTGCCTCCCCTGCCCTTCCTCCCCCTTCCTCTTCTACATTTCCTGAGCTTCCCACTACTCTTGACAGGGCCTTAGGACATTGGAGTCTGCCCTTTTAAGTGACTCTTTGTCACTCTCAATATTTTTTCACCAGATTTCCAATATGACCTTTTCAGGACCCCACCTCATGAACACGGTAGCTGAAAATGTTAAAATCTGCACCAAAAAGTAATTTCTGTGTCACTGCATGACATCATCTTTCAGGCAAGATTTGAAAATATTCACCTTCCAGGTTCATGTGATGGGGTCATAAGAAAGCTGTACTGAAAATGTGATGTAAAAGTGTAGCAGAATTAGCAAGACATGAAAGAGCATTGAAATAATGCAATGTTTACTCATAACTTTGTTGGTTTTCAGTATTTTTTCACCAAAGTTTCAACATGGCCCTTTCAATACCCCATCTCATGAACAAAGCAAGGGAAATGTTTCAAATCTGTGCCAAAAAATCAATTTTACAGTCACTCCAAGAAATTGAGTTTTGGGTGGGATTTGAACATTTTCACCTACCAGGTTCATAAGGTGGGGTCATAAGAAGACTATATTGAACATTTGTTGTACAAATATGGTAAAATGATCAAGTAATGAGTGACATACAGATTTAGTTTAGTTGGCGTATTAGTCCTTGTAAGAACAGATCCAGAAGCAAATGGTCTGATACCTTTTATTGGACCAACATAGATGCTACAAATAGAAAAAAATGCTGAAGCTTTTTGACCAACCAAGTCCATCCTCCAAAGTGTATGACAGTTATTTAGAAAATAACATATTAATGCCCAGATCATATATTTAAAAACAGAAAGAATTCTCATTGGTTTAAAATACTGATCTAAATCATAACTGAAGTTTAAATGAGAGGAACCAGATTTCACTAGTTTGCTTTAAGTGGAGAAGCCTTCCAACGTCAAATGTCACCAGGATAAGATAAGAATACTCCTTCAAGCAGAAAGTTCCACTAACTGAAAACCTGAATGCTGAGTGTGTTATGTGAACAGGTTAGTAATGAAAAGAAAGACATTTGGATTCGACACTCACTTAAGTACATGTTAAAATGTGATAATAGTGTATGTTAAAAAACTATGTAACAGAAATTTTCTGTATATGGCCTTTGGTGGGTTTAAAGTAAAGTTTTCCTAGTGTGAACAACTGTTTCACACATTTATACAGTATAAAACCTATCTGGATACACTTCTTCAACTATAAACTCAACTAGTTACTATATTCCATAAACATTAAGGCATTCAGTACTGTAACAAAATTTAATACAAGATAATATCAATTATCAGTATAAATGCCAAATTAAAAAAAAACTGTCAAGGACCCCCAAGTAAATGAACCCATGCATCCTGATATGTTCAGAGTTCAATAATGTATCAGTACATAAACTACTATATTTATACCATTGTGTCATGCAGCTGAATATAAGCCTTACTCCAATATAACCACAGCCCCCCCACACCCATCACACCCAAATAATTCCCCCCAAAAAACACTGTACCCCTCTCCACACGCACAAACATAGTTTCGGGGAGAGAAACCAACATGTTGATAACCAGTTAAAAGGGACTCTATAAATATTAAAACAAAGACATGCTGAAGTCCTATAATATGTCCATCTTTGAGGTAAAGATCTGTGAAAGTTTAAGCAGGATGATGTAACATAACCCCCAAATTAATGCTTATGTCATCTTCCATGATATTGATAAGTAAAATAAGCCTGATCTCAGAAGCCCATCTCTGTTGAATACTTTTGAAATGTCCTTTTAAGATCATAATTGACATATCTGAGATTGAGTTGTCAGTCTAAGAGAAGTGCTGCCTCACTGGTTTTTCCATCATCTTCATATTAATAGTACTGCATGTCTGTGTGAGTTCATTCTAGTGTGGAGTGGTTGCTTTGTCTCTCCCATATACCCGTTTGAGGACATCTCTTGCATTGAATGAAATAAACAACATTACTTGATGTACATGTATAATTTTGCTGTATCCTGAATTGTTTGTTTTGTGATGTAACCACACAATCTGAAGTGGAAATGAGCTCACAAATCTTACATCTGGGTTGATTACAGGGCTGTGTACCATTTAGTGTTATGGTATTTTGTTCTGGTGCAAGCTTATTCCTAACAATCAGGATGGCTAAATTAGGTAGTTCTTTAAAAAATAGCAGTGGTAGTTCTTGAAAAATACAATTTAGGGTCTCTTCTTCATGAAATATTGGGTGTAGGTCCTTAATAATCTTATACAGAAGTTCAAGGCCAGGATGATACATGACTACTAATGGTACAGTAACAGCCACAGTCACTGCCAGCTATTTCCCAAAATTTCTGTGATATTTCCCGAAATATCTGATGCTTTCTGCATTTAAACAGTAGGGGCAGCAGGGAAAAACTCTTCAGAAATTTCACAAAATATCTGGAAATAGCTGGCAATGTCTGTGGCTACCACTGTATTCTGTTGGCAGTGGTCCTTTCTTTATACTGAAGTAGTTGGTCTCTTGATGCCTGTGTTGTATGTTCAACTGCTCTGTCAATTTCTCTGGAAGAATGTCCCTGCTCAATAAAGTTTTTTCCAACATAGCCAAATGTGTATCTCTGTCTTCCTCATTTGAACAGATATGGTGATAATGAAGAGCTTGCCTCTACATGACAGATTATTTTGTGTGGCTCAGGTGATTACTCTTCCTGTGTAAGTATCTCTGTCTGTCTGTTGGCTTCTTGTAAATACATGTATGTAAGGTTCCATCTCTGATCGTTACTGTGGTGTCCAGAAAATGAACACTGGTAGCAGAATATTCCAGGAAAAGCTTTATGGTTGGGTGAAGATTATTAAGTTCACGATGGAAATCCTTAAGTGTGTCAATGCCCTCAGTCCAAACTATAAACAAATCATCAATGTAATTGAAATAAGCAAGTGGTTTGTGTTTTCAGTGCCTTAAAAAGTCCTCCTCCAAATGTGCCATAAAGAGGTTAGCATACTGTGGAGCCATCCTGGTGTCCATTGCTGTTCCCATAGTTTGAACATAATGGAGTTTGTCCTTTAAGGGGCATACCAAGTTGTCCTGGTGCACTCCTTCCCCTTTCCTGAAGAAAGGAATGGTGTGCATGGTGTGCTCAGAGTGGGGAAGGGGAAGGGAAGGGGAGGGACAGGGAGACTGAACAATAGACAGCAAACAGAAAGGGGAGGGGCTAAAGGGGGTACATAATGGTCAGCACAGGAGTGGCTCAGTCACTTTTGCTGAAGTTTTGATCTAGCTCTGGAAACTACAGCACGTCAGATTGGCAGGATTAGAACAGAGGTTTGTGCACAAGATTACAGCAGGAAAGAAAAAAGGGAAACAGAAGGGTGGCTATGGTTAAAACAAGACTGATGTTTGGAAGAGGTAGAAAAATGATGATAGTAGCACTTTATAAAGAAACCTTTCTGGTACAGCAGAATGTGAATCTTGGTTAAGATGTTGGACTTGAATAATGTAGAATTGGTAAAGAAATAATGAGGAGAACCAGAATAATAAAGCTTGCATGGATGGTATCTTCAGAATTTGGTTTCAGTGTTTCGATGCATGTTTACTGGGTTGGGGGTAGAATGTATAAGAAATGCTGAAGGGAGCTAATTTTAATGAGATATGTAGGTGGAGTTTTCATCGGGCTTTGTTTCAGCTTTTTTGTTGGCTCAAGTGTACCGTTAGATAAGATAGGTGGAGGAGAGCTCACTGAAATGAAACCACAAGGGATTTGTTTGTTCTTGAAGTGTAATAGCGGTGGAATGATACCATGGGGGATTTGTTCATTTTTGAAATGTGATAGCAGTTGTTTTGGTCATGGGGCGGACTGAGCAGAATTTGTGGAGACGAGGCCTGGTGGCACAAAAAATACAAGTGGGAGGCAGAGTTTGTGGAATTGGGGCCTGGTGGCACAAGTAAGGTGAGTGGGAGAGAAGAGAGCAGCAGGGTCTCGGCCTAGTCATTTGCAACTGGTGGGGCTGAACAGCATGCAGTGGGATGATGGGAGGCAGGGGGCCAGTGACCAAAATGACTGAATCCCATGAACAAAAGAGGGCAGTGCCAGTGCATGGATGAGCAGGTGGCTCAGAGAAGAGGAGCAATGAAATTAGGCCAGAGAGAAGGGGCTTTCATGGCAGGGGGGAGCCAGGGCCTATGAGCAGCTGGAGGATTCAGTGAAGGAGAGAATCAAAAATAATAATAATAGTAGAAACAAGGAAAATAGGGGGATGATGGACAGGGAAGGATGCAGGGAGAGGCCTACATGGTAATGCCTGGTTGGGGGATGGCGATCGGTCATGTGGTGTAACATCACACACCAAAAGGGGCAGGCTACAAGAAAGAAAATGAACAATAGGAGGAGCGGTTTGTAGGGCGACATTTGGGTTGCCTGATGGAGGGGCTAATTACAATAGGGGCATCATTGAAAAGGGGTGTTCTGGAATCTTGCCCTGTTTTTTGCACTAAGGAGGGACAGGCACCCAGAGAGAACCACTGAGCAGAGCCTAGCCACATGCGTGTCATCACATGTTAAGGAAAGGGCACAGACAAAGGGATGGAGGGGCAGGCATGATGGATATTTAAAAAAAAAGAGAATGAGAAGGGTTGGAAGAGCCCAGAAGTGAGGGGGCAGCAGCAGATTTGGATCATGACCCGGGGGGGGTCATGGCCATAAGGAGTGAGCCAGGGTGCAAAAAACACTACAGAGCATGGGGGCCATCTAGGCCAAAGAGGCAGTGAGGGAAGGTCAGGGCTGCAAGGATCGCACAGGAGGCCTAGATGGCCACAACGGGGGGCTTTATATATATATATATATATATATATATAAAATGCCAACCAGTTCAAGAAATAAATAAATAAGGGGACAATAGGTAGGGGAGCCTGGAGAGTGCAGTAGGGCCAGTTTCTGACTGGCTGGGACAAGAAAAAATGAAGACAAGTGGACCTAACCATACGGATGGAAGTTTACAACAAAGGTTTTAATAAGAGACCCTTTTTCTGTTGTCTTTACAGATAGTTTGCAAGAAAAAGGATACATGGTGCCAAAGAAGAACAGTCCTTCTAAAGAGGATGCCCTACAGGACTATCATGGAGCTTGCTGATGAAGCCAACAGAATGTGGCAGATGGTGGAAGGGGAGGAACCAGGGTGCTCTGGGGAGAAGTGTAAAGCAGTGAAGGGAAAAGGGTGCAGAGAGAAACTGCTGGCTGGGAGGCCACACAGCCCAACTAGGGTGCAGCCACCAATGGTGGTACCTCCCAGGGTGGCTAGTCCAGTACCTTTGCACCCCGTTAACTCAGTACCATTAGTGCCTCCCCAGGATCAGGTAGTGGTTCCCCCAGTGGAGCCCAGGCTGGAGCCCCTGAGCACAGTGGTTCCTCTGCAGCAGCTAGGTTTATAACCAGTCATCCGGCTACAAGGGAGCATCCCAGGGCATCATGATGACAGCAGCCCACAAGGAATGGACAGGATCACAGGTAGAGTATCTGTGGGAGAAAGTATAAATATATAAGCCAAATTATTTTGGCACTTGGGACAGAGGTCTTGGGGCAGATGGAGGCAGCACTGGTGGAAATTAGGTCAGACAAAGAGTTGCCGAAGGAAGGAGATAAAAGAATGGAGAATGAGGGAAGAGGGACAAGGGAAATAGGAACTCCAAGAATGAGAGTAAAGGAACACGTCCTGCTACCTACAAAGGAGAAAATATGGAAGGGGGAATATGTGGATATTTTTGCCTTAGTGAGCTGAGAAGAGGCAGCAAAAGACAAAGAAATGGAGAACATAGGAAAGAGTGAAATGGCAGCAGCTGTGGTTTTGTTGGGGAAGAAAGAAGAGGATACATTTACAAAAGGGAAGACTTGGGATGGATGGTTTGTAGGTTTTGCCACTTACTCGGTGACAGTGATGGAGAAGAAAAGCACTAGCAAACAGGCTAGAAGGAGGGGTGGAGCAACAAATGGGGAAATATCAAAACTGCCATCACAGAGGCAACAAGCCTTTGTGTGAAGCAAATAAACAAATCAAAATCAAAGAAAAAGCCACTATGGTTCTCAAAGGAAGTGGTGGTGAAGGTTTGGGAGAGAAAAGATAGCATTTAGGAAGTATAAGGAAACACAGAAGGAGCAGGGCAGAGAACTGTACCAGTTAAGGCAGAAGGAAGCAGGGAGGATAGTCAGAATAGCAAAGGCAGAAACTGAGGAAAAGGTAGCCAACTTGGTTATGAAGGGGGATAAAACCTTTTACAGGTATAGCAGGGAGTGTAGAAAGACAAAGGGAGGGATAGTGAGGCTGAATAGAATGGATGGTGGGTGGGTAGAGAGTGACAGTGAAAAAGCAGGGATACTGAATGAATACTTCTGTTCAGTATTCACAAAAGAAGAAGTGGGGGAGGTGTCTAACCTAATTAACAATCCTTTCACAGAATAAAAGGTTCTGAAAGAACTCCTAAAACTGAAGGTGGACAAAGCAATGGGGCCAGATGGAATTCACCACAGAATTCTAAAAGAATTAAGCAGAGAACTAGTGACACCACTGACTACCCTTTTTAACAAATCATGGGAGGATGGTGTGGTACCTGAGGACTAGAAGAAGGCTGATGTGATTCCTCTTCACAAAAGTGGGATCAAGACAGAGGCAGGAAACTACAGACCTGTCAGTTTGGCCTCTGTGGTAGGGAAAGTGATGGAATCACTTCTGAAGGAAAGAATGGTTGAGTACCTAGAGGCCAGTGGGGCACAAGACCCAAGGCAGCATGGGTTCACAGCGGGAAGGTCATGTCAGACAAATCTAATAGATTTGTTTGACTGGGTGACCA
This sequence comes from Neoceratodus forsteri, assembly GCA_016271365.2. Lineage (NCBI taxonomy): Eukaryota > Metazoa > Chordata > Ceratodontiformes > Ceratodontidae > Neoceratodus > Neoceratodus forsteri. Next base: position 19,908,202 of record JADMNL010000035.1, on the reverse strand, counting down.
AAGTAGTAGACCAGGGAGGGGCTGTGGACATGTCTTACCTAGGCTTTAGCAAGGCATTTGACACAGTCCCACACAAAAGATTAGTAGTCAAAATTAACCAGTCTGGGAGTGGATCCCAGGGAGGTAGACTGGGTAAAACATTGGCTGAACAACAGGACACAGAAAGTAATTGTAAATGGAGTCCATTCTGAAGAAAGAGAGGTCACTACTGGGGTACCGCAGGGTTTAGTACTGGGTTCAGTCCTTTTTAATGTCTTTATAAGTGACATTGCAGAGGGACTGGAAGGAAAAGTATGTCTCTTTGCAGATGACACAAAGATCTGCAACAGGGTTGATACACAAGGAGGCATGGAAAGGATGAGAAGGGACTTGGCAAGGGTGGAGGAATGGTCAGAAGTATGGCAGCTTGGATTCAATGCAAAGAAGTGCAAAGTAATGTACCTGGGAAACAAAAACCCAAGGGAAGGTTACACAATGAGGGGAGCGGTAGTAACAACAACAAAAATGGAAAGGGACCTGGGGGGTAATCATATCAGATGACCTTAAGTTTGGTAAGCAATGTGAGAAGGCGGTAGGGAAGGCTTGGGTGATACTGGGATGTATAAGGAGAGGCATCACCAGCAGAAAACATGAAGTTGTTATCCCCCTGTAAAGACAGTTGGTGAGACCCCATCTGGAGTACTGCATCCAGTTCTGGAGACCCCATCTCTGTAAGGACATAGACAGGATGGAGGCAGTTCAGAGGAGGGAAACTAAAATTTATTTATTTGGTTTTTGTTTACTGGGTAAGTACACTAGACAACAATGTTGCCTATATTTAGGCATGACCTGGGAGAGTACAGAAAGGAGAGACCAGAGTCAACATTAAAGAGTATTCATGACGCAGTATGAGGTGAGAACAAACATTTGAGCAGTATACAGCCAGGTACAGTCATTATCAGTGATGACAAAGAGAAACAGATAACATTACATTAATTATTTTTATCTGATAATACATCAATGACTAAATTGAAATGACAAACAGCAAACAAAACTTAAATGAAGTAGCATTATAACAACAGGATTTCTGCTGGATGTGGGAAACTTTCAGATTTTAGAGACCAGCAGGAAATCAGTAAGTGCCATAGGGAGGAGAAAATGCTAGGAGAGAGGCTCAAGTTACAGCACAAGAGCAGCAGTTGGATTCTAATAGGTATGCCCAACGACCCAGTTTAAAGGCCTTGTGTTATTTGGAGAGTTTGATGTGGGAGGAAATGGAGTTCTAGGAGAGGGGGGGCAGATATGGCGAAGGCTTGTTCTCCTTTTTGTGTGAGATATCTGGGAATTTCAAGTTGGGTATGAGCAGATGCCCTGAGGAGGTATGCTTGGGAGGGCTGAGTTAATGGTTAGGCAAGGTATTTAGGGGACCCCGTTCTGATCATATTATCAATTGTACAGCCTGCAGAATAGTGTCTGAGTGAGTCTGGTGAGAGCCAATTTAGTTTCGAGTAGAGCAGACAATGATGGGTAAGTCTGTGATCGGAGAGAGCAAATCTGCATATACTGTTATAGCAGGTGCTCCATTTCTGGAGCGCTCCTTTGCTAGCTTTAAGGTAAACCTGAGAGCAATACGTTAGAGCAGGGAGGAGAAATCCTTGTGCAATAGCAAGTCGGGCAGCATCATTGAGGGAGGACCTAATTTTAAAGGCAAGACCAAGTTTTGAGTAAACTGTCTTACATGTAGCCGCAATGTGGAGGTTAAAGTCAAGAGATGGGTCGAGAGTGATTCCTAGATACCTGAAGGAGGTAACGAATTCAAGAGAGGAGTCATCTAGATAATGTATCAATAAGTCTGGAGTAAGAGATCTGATTCTTGAAGGGGGGCCAAAAAGCATAGTTACAGTTTTCTTAGCATTCATTAGGAGCCTGTTCTGTAGTTACCACTCCTGCAAGCAGTTGAAGTCTGTTTGAACTTTGAAGATGTGCTCTTACTGATAAGGGATTTTAACCACTGGAGAAAAGCACCATGTCATCAGCATAAAGGATTAACGAGGAGGAGCAGTGAAGGGAGGGCAAGTTGTTAATGAAAAGGGAGAAAAGTAGTGGGCCAAGAATAGATCCTTAGGGGACTCCAACAGAGGTAGGGGAAAGATTTGAGACGGCGGATTCAATTTGAACAAATTGCAACCTCCCTGAGAGGTAGCTATCGAATCAGGAGATGGTTGACAGGTCAAAGCCAAGGCAGGACAGTTTGGAAAGTAGCAGAGAGTGATTCACAAGGTCAAATGCCTTTGTGAGATCGATAAATATGGCCCCAGTGAGCAGGCTATTATCCATCGCTGTAAGGATTGCAATTGTCAGCTGAAGAAGAGCAGTTGTGGTGCTGTGTCCTGTTCGGAATCCATGCTGGGTAGGGGATATAAGGTTGTTAAGGTGCAGGTAATTTGTGACCTGAGTAGCGATGGCCTTTTCGAGAAGTTTATTTAGGGTAGAGAGAATGACAATCGGTCTATAGTTTGACATATTTTTGGTATCTCCTTTTTTGTGAACAGGGACAACGCAAGCGGTTTTCCACAATGTTGGTACCATTTGGGTTATTATGGAAAGATTAAAGATTCTTGCAATAGGAACAGCAAGGGCAGGGGCTGCCTGCTTCAAGAAGCTTGGCAGTAGCCCATCCGAGCCAGAAGATCCATAGGTGGATACTGATTTGAGGAGATGCAGCACTTCAGTGGAGGAGACTAATGTGAGACAAAAAGGGTTTTCATGCGAAAGTTGCACCTCAGGAGGAGGTGAAAGAGGTTAGTTGAATTTCTCAGTGTATAGGACAGATCCAAGAATTGTGCATTAAGAGCATTAGCAATAGTAGGTAACTTATTACAGTTTGCGTCATTCAGTGTCATGTCGGTAATGGCCGTCTTGGGCCTTTGCCCAATGAAATTTTTGATGTGGTTCCAAAAACCCCTGGTATCACCCACTGAAGATTGGAGAAGCTTAAGGCAGTAGCTCCTTTTAGCCTTCCGAATATCTTTTTTGCAGGCATTTCTCTGCTCTCTATAGCTAACCCAATCTTCTGATTGTTGGGACTTCATTGCCAAGGTCCAGGCCTTGTCTCTTTTTATCATGGCTCGAAGGAGGCCTTTTTTTAGCCATTTATTAGGGGATCCCCTGAGACGCCTTTTTTTCAGAGGGATGTGCAGATCCTGAAGGACCAGAAGCTGAGACATCAGGTATTCAAGTGCTGTGTTTACATCATCAGTGTGACAGATGGGAGACCAGTCTATATTTAATATCCTCGAGAAGTGCAGTTCGGTTTAGTTTGGCAAAATCCCAAAATTGAATGATTCTTGGGGGGGTTTAAGGCAGTGGCCATTCCAGATACAGAACATAGGTAGGTGATCACTAATAGAATCTGAAAAGGTCCCTGCAGCGTTTATTTTATTTGCTCTATTTGTAGCCATCCAGTCCAGGAGAGTTTGGCGCTTTGAGTTGGAAGAGATGCGTGTAGGCCTAGAGGTAAGTTGAGCGAGGTTAAGTCGGGCGAGAGCTTCAGTATATGTAGCGGCGTGACTCCCTGATAGGTCTAGGTTGAAGTCTTCCATTAGTATGACTTCAGATCTACCCTTTAGAGTGGCCAGATAATCCAAGAGACCATTTAAGCCAGGGAGAGCACCCTTTGGAGGATTGTAGGCACAGATCAGATTTAGCCTTTTATGACCACCTAGTTGTAGAATCGTATGCAGATGGTGCAGGGTCTGCAAGAGAAACCATACGAGGAGAGACTAAAGGAGCTTAATATGTATACCCTTGAGGAAAGGAGGTAGAGGAGGGACATGATAGAAATGTTTAAGTACCTCAGTGGAATCAACAAAGTCCAAGAGGGTAGCATCTTTCAGAAAAAGAGATGTGCAAGAACAAGGTGACACAATTTGAGATAGAGGGTGGACGGCTCAGGGGCAGTGTGAAGAAGTATTTTTTCACAAAGAGGGTGGTGGATGCATGGAACAGCCTTCCTGAGGAGGTTGTGGGGTCTAAAACTGTGGGAGAATTCAAGAATGCATGGGACAGACATAAGGCAATTTTTCTGGGGGGGGGGTAGGAAGAAATAGGCTGCTGGTTAAACAAGATCTGCAGCTTATCCTCTAGGTAGGGAAATGGGCAGACTAGGTGGGCCAAGCGGTCCTTATCTGCCATCAAAGTCTATGTTTCTATGTTTCTATGTAAGAAGCCAGAGCTGGGCATCCCACTCATCAAGTACATCCTGATAATAAGGTGGACGAAAGCTAAGGGAAGGGTGAGATGGATATATTACAACAAATTGTTTCGACAAAGAATGGTGACATATGGGGATATAAGGAGGGACACGAAACAGTTAGACCTATGGATGGATTGTATAACTGATCAGTCCACGCCAGAAGGGGAGATAGGTAAAAAGGGGATGATTCCACAGAGATGTTTTTGGAGTTACAATAGGGCCTTTTGTTCCTGGCCACAATGCTGCTTTCGGCACATGTGCTCGAAATGTGGGGGATCACATCCAGTGAGCAGATGCAGAATGACGTGGGCCCAAGGAGCCCAAGGGGAAGGGGCACAAGGAATGGGCCAGAAGTTTTTGGGAGGGCAAGGGTATAGGAACAGGCATGGAATGGGGAGGCAGAGGGCATGCAGGTGGGGGGTCAGACTTATTGAACAGCAAGGCCAGTGGATGAACAATGTGGGGGTTTTGGGGGGAAAGGAAAGGAAGAGAAGCAGGCAGGGGATCAATCTGAAGAGGGAAGAACTTCCATCAGGATAGATGCATGGGAAGATTGGTTGGGGAGGTACCTGAATAGAAAAGTGGCAGAGACGATCAAAAAAGGCTTTCAAACAGGTTTTTCATTACAGTGTATGGGCCCGAGGCAGGCAAGAGAGACAAGCAATCTGGGTTCAGTAAAAGGGAAAGAAGAAATCTTAAGATGGAAAATAGATAAGAAAAAAGCAGTTGGGAGGGTAGAAGGGCCATTTGACACCACCCCCACTGCAGAATATGAGAATTTCTCCATTGGGTTTGGTCCCCAAAAAGCAACAAGGAGATTACAGGATGATTCACCACCTGTCATTTCCAGAAGATGACTCGGTGAATGATTTTATCAGTGAGGAGCATAGCAAGGTGACATATGACACATTAGAAGAAGGAGTCCCAACCATTAGAGCAACGGCTGATGCATGGATGGCAAAAACAGATATAGAGTCCGCGTTCAGATTGCTTCCAGTTAGGAGAGAGGACTGGGATCTTTTGGGTTTTAAAATAGGGGATAATACTATTTTGACAAGGCAATGCCTATGGGATGTTCCGTAGCATGTGCTACATTTGAAGCATTCAGCACCTGCTTACAGTGGCTATTTCAGGAAAAAAATGGTTACAAGACGGTCATTCATAATTTGGATGATTTCCTTCTAATAGGCAGCGGGAAGGAGGAGATGGAGAAAATGTTGTCCAGTTTCCAGGATCTATGCAGAGAATTAGGGGTTCCTCTGACACCAGAGAAGACAGAAGGTCCCAGTAAGGTTTTAGAATTCTTGGGTATTGAAATAGAAGCCCTGAGGGAGGTTTTTAGGTTGCCAGACAAAAAAGTGTCTACGTTGAGGAGCTGATTCAACTACATACAAGTAGAAGGAGAATACAGCTAAAGCAGGTGCAACAGGTTTTGGGACACCTGAACTTTGCATGCTGGGCAATTGGCCCAGGGAGGGCCTTCACAAAATGACTAACAAGGGCTACAGCGGGTGTAACCAGACCACACCACTGGGTAGACATGTCAAAAGGAGCTAAGAAAGACTTTAAGGTATGGGAGGAGTTTCTCAGGAGCTATAATGGGTGCTCCTTTTGGCAGGAGGACTGGGTGTATAACATGGACCTCAACCTCTACAGTGATGCAGCGGAGGGCCTAGGCATGGGGGGCTGTTTGAGAGTCGAGAGGTAGATGATTTGTAGAACCATGGCCTACAGAATAGGTGAAGGAGGGGAAAGTAAAGGACATAACACTGTTGGAGATCATGCCTATTTGGGCCAGCACCCTGGTGTGGGGGGAAGAGCTGCAGAATCAGAAGGTGACATGCTGGTGTGACAACAAGGCAGTAGTAGATGTTTTAAACAACAGAGGAGCCAAGTCAGAAACCGTCGTGCAGATACTATGACAGTTGGTGCTAAGGGCCTTGAAATTGAATATGTCATTCAGAGCCAAATACATAGAAGGTGCACACAATACCCTGGCTGACAGCCTTTCCTGTCTGCAGCTGGATCATTTCCAGAAGCTGGCACTGACAGCAGAGGAGCAAAAAACACCCATACCAACAAACATCTGGGATGTTGGCAAGAGGGAGCAGAACTGTTGTTTCACAGTTCATGGGCACCAAGGACTCTGAGGGCCTATGAGGGAGCCTGGTGGGTGTTTCAGACATTCAGTGCAACACACCTCATGGAAGTAAGTAGGCCACTTCCAGAGAAACAGTTAGGGGAAATTTACAGTGGAGCAATGGGAGAGGAGAACAGCCTACACAACAATGGGGGTCTATTTAGCAGGGATTAGTTTGGTCTGCAGCTTGAAGGGATGGAAGGACTCGACCAGGTCGATGTTAATTAGAATGTTATTTAGAAGAATGATGCAAGGATGGGGAGGTTAAGACAAAGAGCTACAGATACTAGACGACCAATAGGGGAAGAGTGGCTTACAAGACTACAAGGGGTATTACCGGCAATCTGCAGATCAAAAGATGAGGCCCAGCTATTCCATATGATCTATCTAGTAATGTTCACTGGGGCCATGAAAGTGAGTGAGGCAGTGGGTCACGGCAGAAAAGACAAAGAAGTGGGGTTGGAATGGGAGGACATAGGCTGGGGGATGAATGAGATACAAGTCATGATCAAGAAGTCAAAGATGGATGGTCAAAGATGGATCAAGGTGGGCAGGGTTGTACAGTAACCTTAAAGGCTCAGGTAGATGACACAGTGGGCCTAGTGAATTCTTTGTGGGCTTACACTGCAGATCATAGGGGTAGGACGGGGAGGTTATCTGTGCATGGAGATGGGAAAAAGGTCACAAGTTATCAGGTCACGGCCATGCTCAAGAAGAGCATGCAATTCCTGGGTGAGGACCAATGCAATTACTCATCTCACTCGTTATGAATAGGGGCTGCTTCACAGTGGGCAGCAGCAGGTGAAACAGTGACTAATATGTTGATGAAGGGACGCTGGCGGTCAGCCTGTTACAAGAGATACATTCGAGTACTGCAGTATGGAGACTAACATATCACCTGCGTTTTCTTTTGCAGACACAGAGCCACAAGGGGGAAGGAGGAGCCATAGAGCTGGTGGATATAGAGAGGAGCCAACAAACAGATATAATACATTAATTTTGCCTAAACCCTATAGGAAAAGGGAGGATAATGGAAGTATGGATCTGCAACCACTCTTATATTTATTGGGCAGAAAAGAGAGCTGAGAAAAAGGCTGGGGGGAAGACAGCTTTACCAGGATGTGAGGAAATGTAGGCTGGTGTGGTGTGGCATCAGAAGGATGAGATGGGCACAGCTGCTTCCTACCCTGAAAGTGATGAAGGAGCGGCGACCAGCTCCAGACTTAGTTATTTTACATTTAGGGAGCAATGACATTGGAGGCAAGCCATGGGTGGACACGTGCATGCAGATTAAGAGGGACTTGGAGAAAATACAGCAGTGGTGGCCAGGGGTATGCCTTGCATGGTCAGATATGATCTCAAGAAGGGTAAGGAGGTACAAACACAGTCATAGAGTGGTAGATAGGGCTAGGAGAAAAATGAATAGAAGGGTAGGAATGCTGATAAGGAAAATGGGGGGGGGATGTAATACTGCGAGAGGTAGAGGAGTGGGTAGAGGATTTCTACAGGCCAGATGGAGTGCACCTGTCAAATCTAGCCATAGATATGCTTAATACAGAAATCATGGGTTTTATAGAGGCTTGGAGGTGGCAGGCAGAGAAAAAAAAGGGGGGCAGATGAAAAAACAGTAGAAGTCACCTAAATTGTTGAGGAACAACACTCAAAATTGAGGGGGAAGCCAGCCATCCAATGCAAGCTGGAGACTGGCTAATGGAAAAAGGGGGTACGGATGGGAGGGGGGAATAAAAAGGAATAGGATGAAGAAGCTGAAGAAGGAAAAGTGATCTCGGTTCTTACCATTACCTAGCAGAAAAAGAGAAGAAGGAGGCACCCAGGTTTTCACCTGGGGGAAGGAGAAAAAGAAGAAAGAGGGATGATCAGAGATTGATATATGGATGCAATAAAATAAAATTGTGAAAGAGACAATGAGAAATGATGATGAGATGGAAATTGGAATTGTAATATATAATAAATTAATTGCCAATCTGAGCACAACAATGTAAAATAGTGTCTGTCTTTCATGGGGGAAAAATGGGGAATCTGGGACAATGCCCCTTCCCCTTTCTTGAAGATGGTGTGCTCAGAGTGGGGAGGGGGGAAGGGATAGGGAAAGGAAGGGGAGGGACAAGGGAACTGAACAATAGGCAGGAAACAGGAAGGGGAGGGGCTAAGGGGGGTACATAATGGTCAGCACAGGAGTGGCTCAGCCACTTTTGCTGAAGTTTTGATCCCTCCAATCTGCCCCTGAAAATGATAGAGCTTGAGGGGAAGACAGTCAAAAGGGACTGTATGCTGATCTGTCAAAGGTGGATGACAGAGTAGTCCGGTTGGATGGATAATGTACTGCCAAATGTGGGTTCCAGAGATGAGGAGGGAAGGGGGGAGGAGGGGACAGGGGGAAATAAAAAGAAATAGGATGAAAAGAAGAAGAAGCTGAAGAAGGAAAAGTGGTCTCGGTTCTCACCGTTACCTAGCAGAAAAAAAGAAGAAGGAGGCACCCTGGTTTTCACCTGGGGGAGGGAGAACAGGAAGAAAGAGGGATGATCAGAGATTGATATATGGATGCAATAAAATAAAATTGTGAAAGTGATAATGAGAAATGATGATGCGATGGAAACTGTAATTGTAATATATAATAAAGTAATTGTTAATCTGAGCACAACAGCATACAATGGTGTTTGTCTTTTGTGGGGGGAAAAAGGGGGAATCTGGGACAATGTTTACCATTGAAGCTAAAGTTGTTATGTGTCAGAATGAATTCAGTAAGTTTCCCCACCACTTCAGAGTCAATGTTTTGGTCTAATCCTTTCTCATGTAAGTATTTAAGGCAGGCTGAAATGCCATCCATGTGTGGAATATTAGTATAGAGGTATGTTACATCCATCGTGGATGAAATGGCATTAGGTGATAAGTCCTTATAACTAGAATGTTTACACAGGAAGTGTGTAGTGTTCTGGATGTAACTATCCCTTTGTTTAACCAGCAGCTTTAAAATGGTTTATACACATCCTGAAATCCCCTCAGTCAGGGTACCATTGCCAGAGACAATTGGTCTTCCTGGATTGCCAGGTTTATGTATTTTAGGCAGCATGTAGAATGTCCCTGACTTGGGTTAAACAGGAATGAGGTCAGTTAGCCTGCCTTGGACATGGTTTGGAAATGATCTAGTTAAGTCCTGTCGTTCTCTTGCATAGTTTGTAGTGGGGTCACTTTCCAGTTCTCTGTAGTAGATATGGTCAGTTAGCTGTCTGTTGGCTTCATTAATATAGTCCTCTCAGCTTATGAGCACCACTGCAGAGCCTTTATCAGCTGTTTTTTATGACAATGCTGTGGTTCAATTTCAGTGTTTGAATAGCCCTCCATTCCAGTGGAGAGAGGTTATAACTGGCCTCTTTTTTAACCTATTAAGGATCTGACCAGTAACTCTCTGGTGAAAGCAATGAATTCATTTGTCCAATTTCCTTTTAGGCCCTTGGGGGGGGGGTAAATTCAAATGATCTCTTTTTCTTATTCATTGAATTGTTACTGTTTGTGATTTCTTCTCTGCCATGAAAAGTTCTTTAAGTCTCAATCTACTGAAGTATTCCTCCAGTTCACAACAAAACTGTATTCTGTCCAGTGGTTTTGTTGGGCAGAAAGTTGGGCTCTTAAAAAAGTACACTTAACTCCCCAGTAGTCAGTGTGTGGATGGAAAAATTAACAACTGAAAGGTGCCCATCTGTGTGACTTTGTTGTTCAATCACTGTTCTGTTCTTCATGGTTGTTAGGAAGTATGATACATTTAAGGGTATCTAACGTCCTGTTTTTAATCAGCATGGCTTTTCTTAAGGTCCTTTGGTAGTTCATGTGTATCTCATGCAGGATGTCTGGAACAGGCTCACGAGACATCCTCTCCAGTGTGGCAGCAATTCCATGAAACTGTTTCTTCAAAAATGCTTTTTTGGCATATACTTATGGATCCTATGATTTCTCAATTTCTTAGAGGTCCTATGAGAGAGTTGTTCAGCATATGTAGAATTATCAGTGTTTTTAATGAATTCCAAATAGTTATACCTTTAGTGATAATGCTGTACCTCTTGCACTGGGTTAAAAAATAGATGTCACTGTCTAGATGGGCCAGTTTCTTCTTGATGTTATGCAACTGCCATATTCTACTGCGAATTCTGGAATCTTCCATGATGACATACAGATTTAGTTTAGTTGCTGTATTGGTTCTTTCTAAGAACAGATCTAGAAGCAAATGGTTTGATACCCTTTTATTGGATCAACATAGATGTTGCAAAAAAAAAAAAAAATGCTTAAGCTTTTGGACCAACCAAGTCCTGCATTGGAAGCTAATGGCATTTATTTAGAACATCACATACTATTAACACCCAGGTCATACATAAAAAATCCAGAAAGAATTCTCATTTTCCACTTGCAATCAGGCCCCTAGGGTCTAAAATACCCAAGATATAAGCCTCTGAAAAGCGCCATTTTAAATAAAACCCCAGTGCAATTCAAATATACTGGCACTACTGTGCAAATATTTTATATATACTTATGCAATAGGCATTGACACAAAAACTGTTGTATAAATTTGTTTATCTAGCTACTGTTGTACAAATATAGACAGTTACATAGATTGATCTCTTAATAGACAGAGAGAGAGAGATATTTTTTCTTTCACTGTTAAATTAATTGGATGCTGGTGGGTTAGAATATGTAACCCCCAGATCCACAGTCTGTGTCGTTTCCACTAGACCATCTGCCCACCTTTCTCCCTGTTAACCTTATTTCCTCAACCCCCATATCTCTGTCAAAAACATACTCTTCAGTTTTGTCTATTCCCTCAGCTTAGAACCCTTAACCTCCAGGTCCACAGCCACCAACATTACCATTTCACCATCTACTTATCCTCTGCTCCATCTTTCTCTATGTTAACCTTATTTTCAGCATCCCCTTAATCCTTGCAAAACTACCTACTCTCGTATCTCAAAATGCTCCCTTCAGATTAGAACCCTTAACCTCCAAGTCCACAGTCTGTGACATTGCCACTCACCTACCCCTGCTTCTCCCTTCTCCAAGTCAACCTAATCTTTATCTTCCCTTATATCTTTGCTAAAGACCCAATCTCTTAACTCTGCCTGCTCACCCGGTGGCCTCAGCTCATTGACTTACTCCCTCCCCTCCCATCTCCCTCTCATCACTCTCATCCTTATTTCCTGTTGGCTTTGTCCTGCCACCTGCAAGCTTCAGGACTTGAACCCTGCATAAATGGCACCAAAGGACAGTACCCCTCACCTTGGCCATCTAATCTTGTGGGTACGTACCTATTCCATTTCAGTTTTATCTCCTGGTTCTTGATCTTTACCAGTCATGCTGCTCCAGCTACTACTTGCCATGGCTCTACTTCCATGTTCACTTAGAGATTCTGCTCCTATAGTTTTCCCATGGCAATCACCAACAATGACATAAACCCCCCCACCCGCCAATCACTCTTCTCTTCACAGTGGGCCACAGTCTCCTGCATGCTTTATTACCCCAAGTCACCCAACTCACTTCTCACTGGTCCTTCAGGGCACCCTGCCTGCTCCAATGTCCATTAGAGCACTCCCTCTGATTGCCATGACCTGTCCCCTTTGACTCACTCTCCTTCCCTTAAAGCCACTATCTCCATTAACAAGCCCTGGACAATCCCAAAACAAGAAAGAACTTGCTATAGCAAGCTGTATCTTGAAAAAGTTTATCCTGCTACTTCTAATCTGCCCTGGAAATATTGAGGTTAACCCCTGACCACCTCGCCCCCTCGCCTCCCCCCTTAGACTTTGCCGCCGCATCAGACCTAAAGATGATGCTAATTAACATGTGAAGTTTGCTGAATAAACTAGACCAGCTTCAAATCTGGACTGCCCACACCACGCCAGACCTTACTGTCATCATCACTGAATCCTGGCTTAACAGTACCAATATAGACTTGTAGATTTCTCTCCCTGCCTAAAAGCTGTACAGAGCACACAGACCCACGGGGGGGGGGGTCATTTATTCATAAGACAAATTTAAAATCGTTGATATCTGCACTATGTCCCAACCAAACGAATTAAAATATGTGACCCTAAAATTCCACCTCTCCTCATCAGAAGCCTTCAACATCATCGACTGCTACAGACCTCCTGCTGCAGGCAACAATATAATCACAACCCTTAAATCACTCATAGCTCCCAATAACAATGAAACCATTATTATAGGGGATCAGAACCATGAATGGCTCTCACCCAAAGCAAGTAGGCTTAAAGGACTCTGTGATGGATTTGGCCTTTCCCAACTAGACATGGAGCCAACTAGGTTAAATACCAGAAACTGTGCAAAGAGGTCTATCTTGGATTTCATTATTTCAAACTGTCCTCACAACATCCAGCACGCTGTCATATTCCATAATGACGGGGGTGACCACAGCATAATGATAGTAGTTTGCACCAGATCCCATACAAAAGGTCCCTCCTCATCCAAATTTATTACTAAGCACAGTTTCTGGAAATTCAATGCTGACAACTACTTCTCTGACCTCAGCCATATAGATTGGCAAAGCCTTTATGTTGCTAAAGCAGTGGATGAGGCTGTCACCATCCTCAATGATAACTTATCGCTGTTGTCAAATAAGCACAATCCTCTTATCAAATCCAGAGTCTACAAGTTCTCCCACCTATGGCTCATGCCAGACTTCAAAGCTGCTCTAAACAACTGATACAAACTCTGGGCCCAAGTGAGGCAAACTAAGTTTCAGGCTGACTGGCAGGCTTTTAGAACTGCCAGGAACTCATGTATCAATGTAATATGCTCTGCCAAATCTAACTATTACCCTGAAACTCTCGAACAATTCAATTCAATTCAATTCAACTTTATTTTTAAAAGGCGCTTTTCTTAAAATCAAAGCGCCTGTACAAATACATATAACAATAAATATAATAAATCAAACTAATAAAAATCCTTAAAAGCTATATTAAAAAGGTGGGTTTTCAGCGCTCCCTTAAAACTAAGGATGGTCGGGCAATCTCGCACCTGACGAGGTAGAGAATTCCACAGGGTAGGTGCCATAAAACTAAACGATCTAGCACCAGATGTTTTCAAGCGTACCCTGGGAATCTCTAGCAATCCCTCGTCAGTGGATCGGAGGGGGCGAGAGGGACTATAGGGGCACAGGAGCTCTTTCAGGTAGGTAGGTCCCAGATCATGTAGGGCTTTATAGGTCAGCAAACCGACCTTGAAGGTAATTTACCAAATCACTGGCAGCCAGTGCAGTCCGCGGAGCACAGGCATTATGTGACTGGATCTAGAAACTCCAGTCAACAGCCTGGCTGCCGCATTCTGCACCAGCTGCAGACGGCGAAGTTCAACCCCCGATAGCCCTAGGTATAGGGAGTTACAATAGTCAAGCCGGGAGGTAACAAGCCCAAGGGAACTCAGACAAGATGTGGCAGACTATGAAATCAGTCAAAGGATGCAAAGTTGCCCCTTCTGTCCCTACCAAAATTTGTGCCAATGGAGTCAAAATTTTAGACCATGGCCTCATCTTAGAAAAAACTAAACTTCCGTTTCACCACCACTGGGTTGGTGCTTGACTCCTCTCCCTATACAAGATTACCCTGAAATCCCCCGGACACCAACACACCCTCAATGTCCTTGCCCCATACCCCCTCCAACTTTGCCCTGTGTCTTACAAGAAAGTGGAAGACCATCTTAGAAAAATACGTACCAAGAAGGGAGGTGAAGCCAACAGGATCGAACCTTTCTTCCTCAAGATAGGCCACTAGTATCTTACTGTCCCCATCCTTCATTGTTTTTAACTTATTCTTCTCCACCACCACAGTCCCCTTCTGCTGGAAGTCTGCTCATATCCTGTCCCTCTTCAAATCCAGTGACCCCTGTGATCTGAAAAATTACAGACCCATCTCGATCCTTCCAGTACTATCCAAAATCCTTGAAAAATTAATCTAAAATCAAATAAAAGACCACCTTGAAAAATACTCCCTACTCAACCCAGCCCAGTTTGGGTTTAGACAAAACCATAGCACCATCTCTTCTCTAGCAAAAGTCCCCAATGACTGGTTCACCACTCACACTCATGAATCTAAACAAGTAACAAGCACCATATTCTTAGATCTCATTAAAGCATTTGATACCGTTGATCACAGCCTCATTCTTCATGGCCTTACAAATCTAGGTGCTACTGTCTCTGCATTACAATGGTTCTCTGGCATTTCACAGGTAGACTCCAGAAAATTAAAGGTGATGGCCTTTTTTTTGGATTCACTCCCCATCTCAAGAGGTGTCCTACAAGGGTCCATACTAGGCCCTATATTATTCTCTGTCTACATTAACACCCTGGATTCCAACATTAAGTCTAAACTGCATTTTTTTACCGATGATACTGTACTTTACACAGCCAAACCAACTTTCACCAAGTCTGCGAGGAGCTGCAATCTGATTTCTTGTAGCTTGAGCGTAACCTCATCAACTCCAAACTTTTACTAAATGCAAAAAAAATGAAGGTAATGTTCTTCACTCATAACAACAACCCCCTCTCCATTTGCACAAAGGCTATGAATGCATCTATTGTCACAACCCTGGGTGAAACACTTGAAGTGGTAGATAAATTTAAATACCTATGTCTATGGCTTGATAGTAAGCTGTCCTTCAATGCCCACTTCAATAGCCTCACCAACAAACTGAAAGCCAAGCTAGGATTTTTCTTTAGAAACAGGGCATTCTTTCCAGCCGAGGTCAGACTTAGACTTGTGCAGGCCACGTTCCTCCCTCTTCTTGATTATGATGACATAATATATAATGTCGCCTCGGCAATCAACCTACACAAACTTGACATTTTGTTTCACCATGCTCTGTATTTTATTACTAAGGCATCTTATAGGATGCACCACTGTGACCTGTACACATAAGTGTGCGAGACGTCCCTAGCCAAGAGGCATCTGACTCATCTCGGTACATGGATGCTTAAAATACTATTAAATAAACTTTGGGGATACATCTCTATCATTCACATTTCTCACAATATCTACTCCTTAAGAAAGTCAGCTTTCATACTCCTGGACATACCTAGGACTTGCACTGCCTCAGGCAAGGGTGTTATTTCCTATGCCCTCCCCACTGCATGGAATACCTTACAGGTGGTGTTCAAGCTCACAATCCTTGTCTCGGTTAACTTCTTCAAAACTCTGACCACAAAACATTTTAAAGTAGTTTGTGATTGTCAGAGGGCTTAGCTCCCTCTTTTCATTACTTTCGTCCCCCCACCTCTCACCTGGCACTACCTCATACCCCTGCATGCCCTTTTCTCTTCCTGCTTCTCACCTCCCTATAACCCCCTCCTTCCTTCCCTCTCTCCCACCTAACCACCCTGCCCCTTCCAAATTCTCTTCCCTTTTACTGTTGCCCGCTGCCTTCCCCTTCCCCGTCCTGCCCCTACCCCTCTGAACCTTATCCCATTTTTAGATGTATCTGTGCTCCATTCCCAAGTCACCCACAGACACTCACGCACTTAGCTCTCTTCTCTTTTCTTTTTTTTCCCTCTCTTCTCTTTCTTCCTCTTGTTTATCTGTCCTCCTTTACTCTCATGACTCCACAGTATGCATGTCCCCCTTTTCGTTCTCCCTACCTCTGGCCCGCCCTGATACACACTCTTCCCTTACAACTCTCCTTCCACTCTGAATCAAGCAATCCTCCAATCCTAAGCCTGCATGCTTCTCAAGCAGGTTCTAGTAACCACCCCTCTGGCTGTTGCTTGAGTCTTCATTGCTTGCACTGCATTTTCCCTTTCACTGTGTATTTAGTCAATACATTACCATGCACTTTATTACTGTACTGTATGATTACGGTATGACCTTCCTGTTTCTTCTGTGCATTGTACCTTATTTTTTTATTGTCACCTTGCAATTGTTCCGTATTTGTGTCACCTGTAATTGTCTGTAATTATGCTCTTATGTATCGCACCTACCCTTGTTGTCTGTATGTATATGTTTTTTATTTTATTTATTTATATATTTATTTATTAAATTCTCGGATTACAAATACCTTT
Organism: Neoceratodus forsteri; assembly: GCA_016271365.2. Lineage (NCBI taxonomy): Eukaryota > Metazoa > Chordata > Ceratodontiformes > Ceratodontidae > Neoceratodus > Neoceratodus forsteri. The sequence goes on along the minus strand of JADMNL010000035.1, from coordinate 19,891,759 downwards.
GAGCAGAAACTGCTCATTTACAAAGGTTCCACATCAAAGGATGAGGGTCAACAGACATACAGAGGTAGTAAAAGAAAGCACAATAAACAACCAAAACAACTAAAAGAAAAAATAATGATACTCAGTTATAACATACTTTGAGATAATATTCCTATAACGAGCAGCTTGAGTAGGCAGCTGGCTGCAGTGTCCCCAGTTATATGTAATCAGGACCTTCTTGTGAAAGAGCCTGCTCAATAGAGCTTTTCCTGCAGTAAACTTGAAATTGAATTGAATTGAACATGTCATGGCCGTTAATATATGTAGTAGACACATTATAGGCCCCCCACTTGCCTGCTGGCACTTGTTGTACAAACTTTCCCTTAGATGCTAATGATTTCCAGCTGCTTGCCTGCATGCCCAACTTAGGAGGCACAGCCGCATTACAGTGAACCTGACATATCATGCCAGAAATGAACAACACTCCAAAATTGCAATTTTGTTTTCCTTTTCAAACAACAGAAATTAAAGTCCTGCAGACGTGCCACATGTATCTCTAAATGCTTCATTTTCAGCCTTTCTATAATCCCTCTTTCCTGTTGACCTGATATCAACCTTTCTCCATGGCTCATTGCATGGAAACACACTGGCAGCTTTCCAACACCACCATTTTTAATTTTCTCACTAACAAAATAAGAAACAAAAGCATCCAGTTGTAAAAAAAAAGGCCACCACTGGAGCTGGATGAAATTGGCAAATTAATTGAATTTTTGCACAATTCTGTGAAATGTCATGAAATTGCATGACAATTTGTGGAATTTTCAAAACAAATTAATTGGCTATAACTCAGTCCATGCTACAGATAGAATTCTGAAATTTGGCATTAATTTTGTCTGATATGGCTCATAAGAGAGGGCCAAGCTTTCTAACATTTAGATGAAGGCTGGAGATGTTTTCTATGCTTACAACATTGCCACCTTTGAAGCTAGAAAACTGCCAAATTAAATGCATACTTTCTTAGAAGAGTCATGGGAACTGCCAAATGGAAATGTACTGGCCATGCCAATTGTAAGTTTTAGCCATGACCTGCCTCCCAACAAGACTTTCCAGGCTCAATTTCAACCCAGGTTGCTAGCATGGCAGTATGATACTCTGATGCTGGGCCATGGGGGTTACCTTTAACCCTAATATTTAGGGCCAATGAACCTAATAACTTTAAACTTATAGGAGCTTAAAATTTGGCAGTTTATGTAATTGCAAAATGTAGTTTTACAATCTCCAAATGCTTGCAGGCTGATAACTCAGTCACCTTTAAAGCTAGAGATCTGAAAATTGGCACACATATTTATGGACATTGGTATGTCCACAATACCAAATTATGTGCAATTCAGTTAAAAACATTTAGTTTATGTAGTTCTTAACTATAATTTTGAAATGTGCAAATGTTTGGAGGCTTATAACTCAGTCATCTTTAAAGATGGACATGCAAAACTTGATACACTTCCGTACAGGTGCTGTCAAAATCATTGTGCCAAATGTGGTGTACCGTAGACAAATATTGTTTAACTTAGATGAAAATAACCCAAATCACAGTTCTGGCAAAATGACACAAACTTTTCACTGAAGTTTCACAAAATTTCACAGACGTGAAATCAGTATTTCACCAGAATTATGTCAAGTCATGTGATGCTGTTAGACTAGGTGGACATCTGCTCTTCAGCTCTGTGTCATTAGCAGCATTTGGATTCATATAAATTAATAGTTAGCAGCGTTTGTTTGTTTTTTTCCAGGCAGTTTGGTTTGTTAAAGTTATAGAATCTACTGAAATGGCTACAGATTCAGTGGACATACTGGTTCTCCGGGATCCAGTGGCTGCAGGTGAAATTTCTGCTGTGCGTCCTGCTAGGCCATTACCTCCTTGAAACGCCCCACACCAGAGTCATCTGAAGTTGATAAGTAACTGAATAAGCTGGACATTATAATTGTGGATATGGCAGGTATCAAATTAACTTTAACAAAAGTTATGGAGGATCTGCAGCTGCTTAAACCTATCCTCGAGGCTTTCCAATGTTGGCTGGAGGATGCTGAAATGAGGATCAGCTCCCTTGAAGATTTGCAAGCCTCAGATGTGTGGGAGATGTAATAGCTGAAGAAGCGAGTCATCAAATTAGAGCTGAAGGTCAATGATCTTGAGGGGTGACAAGTCACTGCAACAATTTAGTACTGGTGGATAAACCAGAATTAGTGGAGGGTACAGATATGCTGGCTTTCATACAAAATCTTTTGTTGGATGTGGCTGGTTCTCCTCCTCCCTCATGGGATAAATTTCAGATTGAATGAGCACATAGATCTTTGCACCCCCAGCCCCCACCAGATAGTAAACAGAAAGCCATTATCTTGAGAATGTCTGGATACAACAAAAAGCTTGGGCTAAAGAGCCACTGTTTTGGAAGGGAAAAACCTTTTTATATTCAGCGACACCATCCCACTTGTGAGAGAATGTCAAGTGGCTTATAAGCAAATTAAACCAATACTGGACCGAGTCAGTTTTTAATTTTATATGCAGTACCCAGCCCATTTATGCGTGCACACCACAGCTGGTATTTTTGAGTATTCCTCAGTGGAGCAAGCTAAAATTGACCTTCGGAGGCATTTTCCAGAAAATGTTCCCTCTTCCTACTCACCAAAATATTACTTGGTGGGTGCTGGAAAGGGCGAGGGGTGATGCTGCCTGCAATTTTGGAGTTTCAGTAGTGGCCCTGTTTGGACTTAATTTAACCGATGAAGCCTTTTGGTCCTGGAATTACTTACTTGTGTTGGAGGACTGTTACAGGATATGACAGCCTGATTCGTGTTGCTGTTGTTCCAGGTCAGTCTCCCTGTATCTGCTTGGTGGCTTGCTGGTCCTCTAGTATAAATCTTTGGCAATTGGCTCTTAGCTCTTAGTTTATGTGGTAGGACATTTTAGTATACCGTATCCTGAAAGGCTGCATATTGGTTATGCCTCTGTCTGGACGTTTTGGATCCACATTTCCCTGGATGAGCTACTTTCTTTTTTGTTACATTCTGGGACTGTTTTTTTAATTTACCAGGGATTGCTGACTTTGTTCTTATAATGAGAACCCTCTTTCTCTATGTGGGTTCTCAGAAATGACCAAATTGGGTGCAGGGTGTGGCCTTGAGTGGGTTGTTTGTATACTATAATACGAGCCTGTTTTCTGAGACACTAATCATTTTTTTTTCCAAGAGTAAACTACTGTTTCCCTGAGGGTTATTAAAGACTTTTCAGTGTCTTGGATTGTTGGGCAAAGTGCTGAGTGATGAGGGATCATGGAAGCAACCCTTTCTCAGGTGCTGGGTGAGCACATATCCCTTTTTTGAGGAGGGTTGTTATCTTCCTCCCTCCTTCTCTCCCTCCTCCCTCCCTCCCTCCCTCTGCACTTATTTTGAGTGCTTCAGAAAACTAAAATGGTTAAGGGATGAGCACTTTCCCCCTTTTTTCTTTCTCTGCCACTTCCTACCAAAGTACTGGTATTAAGCCATTGCCAGGACGTGGGTGCAAGGGCATAAGTCACAGTCTTGAATCACCATGTCCATATTGATGTTGAATGACTTTGTGTCATCATATGGGGTGTTTTCCCCACCCCTTCCTTCCACGTTGAAAGGGGAAACTTTAGGATGTTACTCTGTTTGTTTGTTAGAGTTGTACTGTTATATTTCTTGTTGATTTGTTCTCTTTTATACAGTTGGGATTCTCCTTCTGAAATTCAGGATGGTCTTGTTATAGTTGGGGTGGGGAGAAGTACACAGTTGGACCAGTGTTTGTTTCTGAAAGGGTGGGTGACTGTTCTTAGATTTGAGGGTATGCTGCACACACTTGCCTCTTTTTTTTACTAGTGATGTTATGGCAGTTTCACAACTTACTTGTATGTCCTGGAACATAAAAGGGGGCAACTCTTCTTTAAAATGTACACAAATCCTGAAATATCTTTCTATATTTAAACTGGACATAGCAATGTTACAAGAGACCCATATTTTAACTAAGGATGCACATTCTTTCCGCACCTATGGGTGGGACATTCTTTTGGTGCTGGATTGAGCATTCGTAAGGCGGGACTTTTAATTTTAGTTAGGAAACATATGTTGTTTCAAGTTCTTAAGGATCATAGAGATCCAGAAGGGCGTTTTCTATTTTTTGCATGTTAGGGTCTGGACTCATGAACTTGTTTTAGGAAGCGTATAAGGCCCTAATGTTGATTTGACTTCCTTTTTACTCAGTTTGGGAATATTATTGTGGAGTTTAACTTAATTCCACAACTTATTATGGGAGATTTGAACCTGACCATATATGATACTTTAAACAGGTTAGGGGTTAATTTGAGGAGCTTTTCTCCAGCTCAGAGAGCTCTGACAGATATGCTTGATTCCTGTGGCTTAATGGATATTTGGTGGATATTACACCCTGATGAAAGAGAATACACCTTTTACTCCTTGGTCCACAATTCCTACTCTCAGATAGACTATGCATTACTTAATTTGACCTATATTCCAGGTGTGTGATATTGTGAAATTCACAGCAAGGTAATCTCGGACCATGCTTCAGTTTCCATTTATTTTTGTTTATCTCTGATTGCTGAGGAGGACAGATGTTGGAAGTGAAAAAATCACTTGTTAAAAGATAATTGGTGTTTTAATTAACTTAAACAATCTATTTTGGACTATTTCCAAATAAATTGTTCTTCTTCCCAGCCTAGGATATATGTTGGAATGCTTTTAAGTGTACGATCAGGGGGGACCTCTTTCGCCTAGCCACTCTGATGAAAAAACAAAGAGAAGTACAACTGCAGGAGTTGCTTCAGTCTATCCGAAAGTTGAAAAATATGTGACCCAATCCTCTTTAGAACAGGACTGGACTCCACTTAATCAAGAATGAGCAAAATTGCAGAGTTAAACAGAGAGCAAGCTGAGCATGCTCTTTTTTGAGTCAGGGTAAATAATGAGATGTATGTAGAGAAAGCCAGTAAACTCTTGGTGATGCAGCTCAAGCAACAAGAACTGGCCCGCCTGATTACAGGTATCCCGTCCAGTTCAAGGAATATAGTTTTAACCTCGCCTAGAGATATAGCTGAGGAATTTAAATCCTACTATGAACAGTTATATAATGAGGACCCCCTCTAACCTGCATTCAGACCATGTGATTATGGATTTTTTGCAAGGAGTGAATTTGCCCCAAGTAGATTCAGATCTGACTCACTGTCTCACTGCCCCTATTTCTGTCATGGAGGAGGAGTGAGTCATTTCAGCTCTTACCCCTGACAAGTTCCCAGGCCCCAATGGGTTCTCTCCTAACTTATTTAGCTTTCAAGACTGAGTTGGCCCCATACCTGACTACCTTTTTTAATTTTTGTTATCTAGCAAATGCTTTCCCTCCAAATTTTCCAGATGCACATATTACTCTCATCCCTAAACCAGAGAAAGAGCACACTGATGTCAATAATTATCAGCCAATTTCATTTCTGAATGTCGACACTAAAATACACTCTCATATCCTGGCCTCTAGGATTGTGCTGCTTTGGCAACCCTTAATTGGCAGAGAACAAAAGGGCTTTATGCAGGGTGGCTGGATCTCTGATCATATGAGGAAGCTGTTTCATTTGCTCTAGGTGTCCATGGACTCTGATGCCCCATCGGTGATGGTCTCCCTGGATGCTGATAGGGTTTCCTGGCCCTATTTATTCCATATGCTGGCAGCCTTTAATTTCCTCTTAGATTTTGTCATATGGACCAAACCACTTTACTCTTCCTCTATTTGTTGCAACAGGGTTTTGTCAGAACCATTTTTGTCGCATATAGGTTCTCATCAAGGGTGTTCTCTCTCTCCTTATCTGTTTAATTTATATCTTGAGCCACTCACCAGGTATATTGCACACAATCCACAGATTACTGGAATTCATTAATTTCATGGAGGCTCTGGGGGAAAATTGTAATGAGGATGCAATACTCTTATACTTTTATGTCTTGCTATTTTCCCCTGAACTACATTATGCAGTTGCCCTGGTGGATTTATTTTTTCCTACTTATCCACACAGTTGTTGATTATTTTCCCCCATGACTTAATGTTGGGGCCTGGCCTTTTAATAGAGGAGGATTTTATGGCAGACACCTCTCTTTTTTCTATTTTTTTTTTGGTTTTGCAATTGTTTAACCAGGAGTAGCACACTAAGCTGAAAGTTTGTTTACAGGTGTGACCTGGGAGCACAGGGAAGTTAAGTGACTTGCTTAGGGTCACACAGTATGCATGTGGGGACTGTGGGATTCAAATCCAGGTTTCCAGATTTGCAGCTCAGAGCCTTAAACCACTGTGCTATACTGCCTCCCTTCTTCTATATGGCTTTCCCTAGCTTGCAATTCTTCCTATTATTTCTTTTTTGGGCCATTTTTGGTCCAGGAGGTCTCTGGGTTTACCAGACTTCACCCCGAGCAGTGTTCTTTTTTAACTAGGCACTGCTCAGGAGCTTATACTTTGTCCAAGATCCCAACAGTAGAAATCTTTGAAATAAATTGTTTGCCTGAGGCTTTTTGTATATAGGTTGGCTTCATAGAGTCTGCCCAGTTGGAGGAAGTAGTTTAGATATTTCTTTCTTACTTTTCTATTTTATTGTTGGTATATATTTTTCTATTTGCATATCTGCCTTGGGCATTTTACACCACATGAAGAATATATGCTAAGTCTTGTTGTATTGTATAGATCTATTAAATATTTTCGGTTTTTAAATTACTATAGACAGATAAAAGTTTACTATGACTGATATCATAGGATTCTTATGATCCCACTACTCTAAGAGTTGATTTCCATTTGTACTATCAATAAGTGGTCTGTCTACATACAAGGCATGTTCTATTTAAATATCTTGTCCTTAATGATACTGCAGAAGCTGGTTCACAGTCTTATCTCTCAAACTGGGGAAGGCCGTGTTATCCTTTATCTGTGTAAGTGATATAAGTTATCAGGCCATTACACTGAGTTCAGATGATTTTTACCTTCTGCTTTATTATACAGATAAATATATATATATATATATATATATATATATATATATATTTTGACAAATATTATAAGAGATGACACATACAATTAACATAATATCCTACAATGTCAGTGGTATCCATATCCCAATTAAGCACTCTTGATTACTCCAGTTCATTAAACACCACCAGGCAAACTTAATTTTTTGCAGAAAATGCATTTATCAGATCTGGAGCACCAAAGGTTTAGTGGGTTTTGTTATAGTCATCTTTTCTTTTCTTTTCTTTTCTTTTCTTTACTTTTCTTTTCTTTTCTTCCCATAAGTCAGGCTATAGGAGAGGCATACTTACCTTATGCCATAGGGGCCTTGTTTTAACCCCTCAGTTATCCACTGTGGATTCTGAGAGTCGCTACGTTATAATCATGGGGACACTTGAAGACCACCCAGTTACTTTAGTAAATATGTACTTTCCTCTGGGTACCCACCATAATGTTTTTGCTAAATTTTTTGTGGACCTTTTAAATTGCTTGCAAGGTCAGTTAATTTGGGGAGGAGATCCTAATGTTACCCTCTCTCCCAAATGGGACACCTCAAGCTCTAAAGCATTTAGTTTCTCTGCTATCTCCAGATTTCTTGTCCAAACATTACACAATCTAGGCTTGGTACACCTTTGGAGGTTTCGTCATCCAAAAGATTGAGATTTCACTCATCATTCCCCTAGATATGGCTCCTTTGCCAGTTAGATTCTTTTCATGATGAAAGAGCACGTAGATACCTTTACGTTAGTTTGTCATGGTCTAATACATCTCTTAGATCACACTACTTTCTTGGCTACCTATGATTTAGGACCAGCCATGAGGAAATAATTCTGGTGGTTGCATCTAGTACTTTTTCATGACCCAGTCTTGCCTGATAAGCTCAAATTGCAAATTCCCCAATTTCTTGCTGAGAATAACCTAGGTGATATTTTCCCCCAGTATACTGTGGGACACCTTAAAAGCTGTATTACAAGGTACTATCATTGCCTATGTCAGTGAGCAGCAACAGGATAGAGATCAGAAGTTCAAATACCTATACTCCTTATTTCATGATTATCAACAACGCTGGCAAAGAGGGGAGAGAGCAATGACATCTCTTATGTTAGAAACTCAAATTCAGATTCAAAAGCTCTAAGAATTTAAAGTGGACCATGCCTTGTTCTACCTTCAAAAGCAGACTTTTGAGGGAGGGCCTTGGGGAGCTCATGGGCTAGCACGCCAACTTCAAGCCTTTCGAGCTGTGGCAACAGTAGCTCATGTTCGTGACTCAACAATTGGGCCACATTGATACTGTAGCACAGAGATTGTGGACAGTTTTAGGTCTTATTATTTAGGTCTATATAAGGCTGAGCCCACCTCCTTGATGAGTAATAGTATTGAGGCTTTCTTATCACATGCTTCACCCCCAAAGCTCTCTTCATCACAAGTGCAAGACTTGCTTTCTCCTATTTCTTCTACAGAACTTCTACGGGCTATAAAAGATTCCATGTCAGGAAAATCATCAGGGTTAGATGGTTATCCCCTGGAATTTTATCAGCATAAAGATTTAAACATTTTTTTATTCAGTTCTTTATGCTTCCCAAGCCCTGGTCCTGCCGCATCACACTCGCTGACCCCAGAGATTTCCCCACAGCTTGTCCCCCATGGTGGGGCTGGGGAGGTGGCACCCCCTCCCTAGATACACAATCCAGAAGCCAGGGTGGGCTTTCAGCAGACCATCATGGAGCCCTGATAGGGTCCCTTTTTCCTTCCTGTTTCTCCTGCCACTCCACCATCATAACCATGTTGTAGCACACCTCCCAACCTGTATTGCCCTCCAGTCACCATGAGAGAGCAATCATGGAGTGGACAACATAGAACCCTCTGGACACTCGATCGTCTCTCCACCCGCTGACCCCTGGCTGCCCAGGCTGGTTCCCAAACCTGGGTCACTGGCATGGTGTGAGGTGTGGTGTCCAGTGCCTCAACTCTCAGTGCCACCAGGCCAGCATTAAGCATAAAGATTTGCAGCCATTATTGTCACCTTTATTGCTCTGGACATTTCACTATGTGCAAAAAAGATGGGACTCTTAGTCATGGAAATATGAGTCTATCTCAGCAATTCTTAAGCCAAGTAAGGACCATACTTTCCCTTCTTCCTATCATCCTATTTCAATTTTAAATTGTGATTATATGATTTTTATGTCTATATGGGCACGGTGACTTGAGGGCCTTCTCCCATCTTTGCTGAACCAATGATCAATCTGGATTTATATGTTTTAGACAGGTACATGACAAAGTTCAATGGACCTTACTGTTGGCTGATTACACCCTAGAGAGATCAATTTCAATGATCCTGGCCAGCTTAGAAGCAGAGAATACCTTTGATAGAGTTGTTTGGGATCTTCTTTGGGCTACTCTAGGGTTCTTCAGGTTTCCACAGCACTTTAGTACTATGCTACAATGTCTTTACTTTTCTTCCAAGGCTTGGGTAAAAGTTAACAAACTTTATTCTTCTTCATTACCTTAGGAGAGGGGCACTTGACAAGGGTGCTCCTTATCTCCCCTGCTGTTTGCTTTATACATTGAGCTATTGGCTTCACATATACAGATATCCCCTTCTATATCAGGTATTCCTATAGGAGACAGGGACCATTGCATTTCCATTTTTGCCAATGATATTCTTTTGTCTCTGACTGACCCTACAGTTTCATTTAATTCAGTATTTGAGGTCTTAGCATGATCTGAGGCATTATCAGGATTTTGCTTGAATAAGGATAAGACACAGGTATCCACTTTTCATTTTGATCCCCTTCATAGCTGAAGTCTTGACTCTCAATGAGATGGAACAGAAATTGTATTACATATCTAGGGGTGATTATTCTGTGTGACCCTGTTCTTCTGGAGTTATTAAACTATATGCTTCTTACAGAAAGTATTGCACAGAATTTAAAGCGTTCCCTCTTTCAGAGGGTGGAAGTTGTACAGTTTAATGTGCTACCTTGGCTCTTGTTTTTTTTTTCAGACCATACCTATTTATACCTATTAGTTTTTATTTTAGACATTGGCACTGACTAATTGTAGATTTTTTATGGGTAGGGAAAAGGCCTAGGATTTGGCTATTGGTACTCCAATAACGCATAGATAAGGGAGATCTTAAATTACCACATTTAAAATGGTATGCATATGCATGTAAGCTTCAAATCCTATGTCTTTTGCTTTCTAGTTCCTATCATAGTCATTGGAAGGCCATAGAATTTTCGCTTAATGATCTATATGATTTAAATTGTCTCCTTTTCTCTATACCCCCATTATGCTCCTATAACAACATTTTCTAGATACACACAGCCCCAGTTTAAAGTCTGTCATGTAATAAGTAGATTTCTATCCCCTGTGGTGAGAATGTTCTTAGTAGCCTTAGTATGGGACATCTGTAATATGTTAATTAGAATGGATATATTTTTACAGCATTGGGGCCAACAGAGAGTAGTCTATTATCATCAACTATTTGTACCTCAGGGTATCTACTCATTTTCTGATTTGCAGGTTTCTTATTTGCTTCTGAACATAGATCATTACAAATATCTTCAATTTAGGGATTTCCATTTCTCGTAACCATCAGAACATAGACAATTGCCAATCATAAGTTCTTTATTATTTTATTTACTTCAGCGATATCAAAATGCAAACTTATTTCCTTATTTAATTGGGTATATTTACTCTTTGCTTAGATCATTCACTGCTGATTCTTCCTTTTATATTTTCAAAAGTGGGAAGTGAATATGCTGGTGTCCTGTGATTTCTTAACATGGGAAAAATATTGTCTTCCTTCTTTAAAAATTACTTTATTTACCTGTCTTCAAGAATTTTCAAGGAAATGCAGAATTAAATATTTTTGAACACCTGTAACCATAGCCAAATATGATCCTAGTTTATCAATAAGCTGTTGGCAGGGCTGCAGTGCTTTTCAGGCAGACCATGCATACATCTTTCTGACATATCCCGTCCTGTGGCCTTAATGGGATATGATACTAACTCCTCTTTCAAGTATTTTTGATGTTCTGAATACATTACCTCAGACACTCTTATTAATACGTATTCCCCCACCAAAAAATACACTTATTACTAGATCTTGGCTTATCTCTCATATACCGAAACTCCATGTTTGGGTACAGTTAGCAGATTCCATTTACTGTTATGAAAAGTGTTCCTACCACTTCTTGGATTGTACTTCTCGTTTTCGACTTAGTTGGCAAAAATGGGTAGTGTACTGATACGATCTGGATCTGACATTTGTTTCTTAATTCCTCCCGGTGTTGTAACTGTAGTTGTGGCTTGATTTCTTGTATTTGTGTCCCCCCCCCCGTGTTAGTTAAATGTTATTATTTACAATGGCTAACAATTCTGAGAATAGTAAGGGACATGGTCCATGTCACTTTACAGTTGTACATCTTCATAGCTAATAGCCTTGTTTTCTGAGAATTTCTAAGACCTATTTGTCATTTATTTGCTCTTTGACACCAGACAAACAAACAAAAAAACAAAAAGAATAAAGTGAAGTTCTTCTTACTTGATTGTACTTTGTAATTCTGCTGTATTGATGATTCTACTGTTTATATTATTGTACCTGTGGTGTTGCCTATGTTCTTTTAATAAAAATCTTATTATAGAAAGAAAAAGATTACTGGAATTCTTTTAAAATATCCACCTGCGTGGATGATTTTTATTGCAACTAACCCACCCCACTACTTCACCTAAGGTGGTTTTTCAGGCCCTTCAGGATTTCAGGTCCATATTGGGTTATAAATTGAATTTATTGAAAACGATTATTAAGGCCTTGAATTCCAAAACATTTAAACATGATTTGCTCTTGAGTTACAGAACTGCGGGTCCACTTTGGATTTTACATATATAGGTATTAAAATAGCAGTGGGCTCCAATCCTTATTTAATCGGAACTTGTCTCCTCTTTTACGTACTATATCAGTGGATCTTGCACATTGGCAGGCTCTTCCATTATCCATATGGGGCAGAATATTGCTTATTTGGGTGAACATTTTACCATGAATCCTTTACCTTCTTTCTATGATTGGAGTTCCTCTACTTCAATCGTGGTTTACTCAGTTACATTGTTTAATTACAAATTTTCTATGGAAGCCTATAAAACCCTGTATTGCTGTTTGTAAACTAATGTTGGAGGAACATTATAGGGAATTATAGTTACCTAATTTTTACTGCTACTGTATTATCTGATCTCTCAGGCTAGTAAATGTTTGTCCTGGTGTTTACCAGAGATGGTAAAATAAGCTGATATTCCCACCCCTAATTGGAAAAACATTGAGACATACCTATGAAAGATCAATGGTATTGTGCCAAATGCCTTACCACATTTATCTTGGTCCAATTTACCTCTCCCTTTGTGTTCAGGCCCCATAGACTGGTCAGTTCAAATTAACATACAGTTATGTTGAGTCTTGAAATATGTTCCTCAAAAAGACCCTCTTCAGCCTATACACCTCAATCCTAATTTTAAGATTGCTGTTAAATCCATTCCCCTATCTTTTTTTACTGTCAATCAAGTTAGACCATCTGTTCTGTTTATTGCATGGTGACAACATAATACCATTTGAACAGTTTTGCTTAGCAAACTCAATACCTTTTTTGGCAGTGTTTCCTTTCTTTCAGGTAACCCATTCAATTAAGTGTGAGTTAGGCCTCACCCATGGCAGATTTCTGAAGGTGTTTCCTATTGGGAGCTTGCAGTGCTTTATTTTATTTATTCAATCTAGGACTACAAGTACCTTTGAGCACCAAGCAGCTCATTTACAAAGGTTCCACATCAATAGGGAGGGTACAGATCCATAATGGAAAACAGACTGGTTTCACAAACAATTAAGCAATTTGTATTACAAAATACAGAATAAGAGAGCAGCAAATAAATACAAATTAGTTTAGCAGGTGATTCAAGGCAGGGAGTGAGAAGAGGAGGGAATTAGGAGGGGAACCAGATCAAGGAAGGGGAGAGCAACCAGGCGGCATTGTCAAGTAGCAGCTAGGATAGAAAGGGACGAAGAGCAAGGAAGACAGTGGGGGGAGAGGGGGAGATGGGAGGGCAGGAAAGGAGAGGAGAGTGAGAGGGCAAGACAAGTAGAGAGAACAGTGGAGGAATGGTGTGGTGGGTGAGGTCCCAGGAAGAGGGACAAGGATGTTAAGTGGTGCAATCACAGGAATTTTCAGTTAGGATGTACTGACAAAGTTTGAGTTTGAATTCACAGAGACTAGTAAGGTTAGCCAAACCATTGTGCAGGCCATTTAACCAGTATGGTGCTTTGATACAAAAGGAGCGCTGGTATTGGGCAGTCTGGCACATCAGGACTAGTAGGAGTGCAGATGATAAGGTGCGTGTATGTTGGGTCTTGGGGGATTTGTGAAGTAAGCATCCTAATCTGGAAGGCATGAGTCCAAGGAGGATCTTTTTGGCAAGTAAACATAGAAACATAGATTTTGACGGCAGATAAGGACTGCTTGGCCCACCCAGTCTGCCCATTTCCCTACCTACTGGATAAGCTGCAGATCCTAGTTAACCAGCAGCCTACTTCTTCCTACCCCCAACCCCTAGAATTACCTTATGACTGTCCCATGCATGCTTGAATTCCACCACTGTTTTTGACTCCACAACCTCCTCCGGAAGGCCATTCCATGCATCCACTACCCTCTCTGTGAAAAAATACTTCCTTAAATTACCTCTGAGCAGCCCCCCTTCTATCTTCAAATTGTGCCCCCTTGTTCTTGCACACCTCTTTTTTTGAAAGATGCTACCCTCTTGGACTTTGTTGATTCCCTTGAGGTACTTGAAAGCAGGTGTGGTATTTAATTCTCCCATGCAAACTGAGCCACCCAGCCTGCATATAGACATCACAGGTGTGGGTGAGGTGTGGCACACCAATTAGGAGTCTACAGGCCTTGTTTAGTGCCACAGTGAGCCTTTTGAGTGCAGTGGTGGAAGCAGTTCTGTAAATGACAAGGCCATAGTCGATTAAGGAGAGCACCAAGCTGTGGTCAGCAAGATTTTGGGCTTTGGGTGTTAGAGACTTTTTCAGTCGATAGAGGAGCCCAGTTCTGGTATTGACAGCTCTGGTAACATTTTCAATGTGCAGTGAATAGATGAGGTGTCTATCAAGGATAATCCTTAGGTACTTGAAGTGCTGTATTTGTTCAAGGGGGTCACCTTGGGAATTTTGGATGGTAAGAGCATGCTCTTTATGTTGACTGCAGGCTGAGGAGAATAACAGGACTTTTTTCTTCTTGTAGTTTAGTACTAGTTTATGCTTGTGGAACCAGCACTCAACTTCCATGAAACCCTTTTGAAGGTTACTTTCAAGGAGGCAAGGGTCAGGGTGGCTTGCAAAAATGACAGCATCATCTGCGTAGAGCAGTATTCACTGGTGACAGACAGTCAGTAGATTGTAAGGAAGATGCTGAAAAGAAGGGGACCCAGAATTGAGCCCTGGGGTACCCCAGACAGAACAGGCTTTTGGTCAGATATAGCACTGGAAATCTTCACACATTGAGATCTATCCCCAAGATAGCTTCTAAACCAGGGCAGTGTATCAGGGGAGAGATCAGTCTGTGATAGTTGTTTAAGGAGGAGTAGGTGATTAACCATGTTGAAGGCCTTGGTTAAGTCTATAAAGACTGCACCCACAAGACTGCCTTGGTCAATAGATTGCTGGATGTAGCTGGTGAATTCCAAGAAAGCGGTGGTGGTGCTGTACCCTTTCTGAAAGCCATGCTGTTGTTCACAGTGTAGGGAGTATCTATTGAGGTGTATTTTAGAGAGGGGTGGGAGGTTTGATATAGGCCTATAGTTGCTGTGTAGTGCACGGTCTCCAGATTTGTGATCTGGGGTAACAATGACTGTTTTCCATACCTGTGGAAATTGTGAGAGGGTTAGAGAGAGGTTAAGTAATTTAGTAATAGGTAGAAGTACTTCCTCTGTGGTGAGTGCGATTAGCTTGAGGTCTAAAGAGTCACCACTGTGCCTGGACTTGCCCAGCACATTGTTTAGTAGTTTCCTGACCTGGGCCACTGAGACACTTTTAAAGTAGAAGGGGGGTGATGATTTGTCTTGGTCTCAGGATGATGTGTTGGCATTAAGGTGGTATCATCAAAGAAGTCTTGTGGTAGCACACTATTTTGGTCAGTGAAGGCATCATTAAAGGTATTTGCTATTGTGAGTGGGTCAAATATGGGGGTACCACCAAGGTTTAAAATCGAGGGAGCCTTTTTTTGGTCTTTCCCCAGAACATCTTTGTTATTTGCCTAGAATTTCCTGCTGTCACCCCAGGTATTGGTAAGTTGCTCTTTGTGGTGATTGCTTCTTGCTTTATGGATTTCCTGAGAAGCAGGAGTTTCTTGCAGTTTTATAGGCTTGCCAGTCCTGTAGCTTGTCAGAAGATTTAGCATAATACCAGAAGTGGTCCCTCCATTTCATGCTGTCTATCAGTCCAGGAGCAATCCAGGGATGAACAGTACCATGCACCTTGCTAGTACAAGAGACACATTCTATCACACTGCTTTATAAATCTCTTCAAGATATAGTAGGGAAGTAAATGAAACTAAAAAGTGTTTACTGGGAGTCAGATCATTCTCAACTCATTCTGATTTCTTTGACTCATCAGCCCAGTAAGACTTTATCTCCCATTATATTAAGATGGATAAATTACATCTTATAAAATATAAGATCTTGCAAAATATTTATTTTACCCCTCAGAAACTGCATAAGTTTGGACGGCTACCTATCCCTGCTTGTAGGAGATGTAATATTGCTATAGGTACACTA
This sequence comes from Neoceratodus forsteri, assembly GCA_016271365.2. Taxonomy (NCBI): domain Eukaryota; kingdom Metazoa; phylum Chordata; order Ceratodontiformes; family Ceratodontidae; genus Neoceratodus; species Neoceratodus forsteri. The sequence goes on along the minus strand of JADMNL010000035.1, from coordinate 19,875,894 downwards.
AAGCACCTACAGTACTTTGAGATTTCCCACCAATTTATTTTTGAAATTCAACTTCTTTATTGATATTATGCCTTGGCACAGAATATATAACCAGGACAGGTGTATCGCACATTAATAACAACCAAAATGGCTGAAAGATAAGATGAGACCAGAATATCATTGAATCCAGTATAACCCAATAAGATAAATTAAAATTGAAATGTCCTCTCCTCTCCCCTCCCCCCTCCCAATACCATCCCCACCTCCCTCCCCTGGAGTGTGCCTTATTACTAACAACAAAACCAATTGATACAAGTGGACAAACAGCAATCCAGCAAAGCCAACCATCAAAAGGAAGCTGAAACTAATTAAAACAGTCAGAGGCATGTGTTATATAAGTCTACTTCAGATATAAAGCATATAATTTACCCTATTTCTGGTTAAAAGAAGCTATACAATTCCGGGAGCTTGCTATTAACCTTTCGGTGTTAAAACAAAAAGAAATTTCTTTCAGCCATTTAGCATACGATATGGTCAGTTGGTCCATTCAGTGTTTAAGAACCAGTTTTTTGACTGCTATAGAAATTAGAGCCATGTGAAATCTAAGCTCTCGAATTCTAATATTAGAGAACACCCCTAAAATACATATTTCCATGGTAAACAAATCACCTAGTCCCAGAAGGGGATCTCGATTAGTTTGGTTTGTATTCCATAAAGGAGCCACCTTATCACAGTGCCAGAAGATATGTATCAGGTTCCCATCAGCCGCACCACACCTTGTACAGTTAGCCAGAGGTAGTCTACCTAGTTTGGCCAATTTAACCAGGGTATAGTACAGATTGTTTAAAATATGGTACTGTATGAGTCTGTGCCTATCTTGAGTAAGATATCTATGCATGTCCACCCAAATCTGATTCCAGATCAGGGAGGAGTCTGGCAGAAGTGAGGACCAGATTTTAGAACCTGTAAGGACATTAGGGTATTTAATATCCAGTAAGAAGGAGTATATCCTGGAGATTCCATGGGCCTTTTTTGCACATTCCTGAATCTGCTTTAAAAAAGGCCTAACTTGAGACACCATAAATGTGGTCCCAAATAGGGAGACCATAAGATGTCTTAACTGAAAAACCTTAAAAATATGTTTCTGAGGAGTATTCAGTTTAGCGATTATGCCGGTTGAGGAGAGAAGGGAATCCTGTGAAAACAGGTTTTCCACAAGAATATCTTGTAACTGAGGAAGCCAGTCCACTGAAAGCTGAGAACCTCCTATTTTGATGTTAGGGTTTAAAATGAGGGGTTGGGCCGTGTCCTTTTTAGAAGAAATGTTAAAGAAGTTCCAACACTGGGTCAAAACCTTTATAGCAATCCCTACCATTGAATTTTGTATGGAGGGAGGTAAAGCTGAAAAAGCATAATAAAAAACTCTGGGTGAGTTAAGATTATGCATATCCAGAAGCCTCTTCTCCAACTGTAACCAGATGGGAGAATGTTCACCAGATGTGGGCTCAAACCATCTCCCCATTTTAGACAGATGACTCGCTCAATAGTAAAAAATAAAGTTGAGGAGGCGGAGTCCACGTCTCTCCTTTGGTAAATTGAGTTTAAGGAAGGCCCATCTAGGGTGTTTACCCTACCAGACAAATTTAGAAAGAGCACAGTGAAACTGCTGGACATAAGACAAAGGGAGCCAGATATTCAGTAGATTTAAAGGGTAGAAAAGATGGGGTAGAACATTCATATTTATAATACTAATTCAACCCCATAACGACAAAGGGAGTTTGGCCCATCTTTGGAGATCTTGCTGAATATTCAGCACCAAATCATCCAGCTTGAGCTTCCTGAGAACCTCTGGATCTCTAGTGAGATGAATGCCTAGATATTTGATTGAGGAGGAGAACCATTTCATACCAAAATGAGAGAAGTTACCTTGGTGCAAGAGAACATTTAATGGAAATATAACTGATTTGGATAAGTTTAACTTATAGTTAGCCACTTGTCCGAACTGTTCAATAATTTGTAATGCATGTGTTATTGAGGTTTCTGGATTGGCTAAATGTAAAAGAATATCGTCAGCATAGACTGAAAGGGTCAGAGATTGCTGGTATACTAGGCATCCTGTGACCTGAGATGAATTCTTAATACTAATTAGAAGGGGTTCCAGATATAAGTTAAACAAAAAAGGAGACAGGGGACAACCTTGCCTAGTGCCTGTAAACAGGGGTAATCAAGAAGAAAAAAACCCATTGCAATAAATTCTAGCCATAGGCGCCTTATATACCATCCTAATCCATTGAAGGAAGGATTCCGGAAAACACATTTTATTAAGAGTAGCCCAAAGAAAGTCCCAGTTTACCCTGTTAAAAGCTTTTTCTGTGTCTAATGAGACTAAAGCTATGGGGATCTGGGAGTCTTGGGCAATCTGGAAAATATGTGAGAGGGTTCTCAAGCGGTCAGCAGAAGATCTACTTGCACAAACCCCACCTGTTCAGGACTCAACAGATGAGACCAAACCTGTTTAACTCTAAGAGATAGGATTTTAGTTAAGATTTTAATATCATAATTTAATAATGAAATCGGACAGTAACCGGCCAGCTCATTCTGGGGTTTATCTGGTTTCAAGATCAGGACTATCATTGCTTCCAGAAGAGTAGGGTCCAGGGAATCTGAGGCAAACATATAATCAAAGAATTTCAAGAGAAGAGGAGCCACCTCCTTAAAAAGACCTTGTAGAAATTAGAAGGGAAACCATCAGAACCTGGAGATTTGTCAGGAGCTAGCCCCTTGACTGCCTCCATTACTTCATCCAGAGTAATAGGAGAGGTCAAGATCGCGCACTGCTGGGCCTGTAGAGAGGGGAGATTAAGGCCTTCCAGAAAATGTCCAATACAAGAATGGGAAGTTAGAGAAGTACCCTTACTGTATAGGTCCCTATAAAAGGCTTCAAAAACCTGGGAAATATCTTGAGGAGAAGTTTTAATAGAGCCATCTGGAGAATATAGTGCAGGAATCAGTCTTGAACTTTCTACTTCCCTCAATCAAAGAGCTAACATTCTACCTGGCTTCTCCCCTTGGTCTAAGTAACGAGCTTTGGTTTTAAGGATGGCATACTCTGCTTTTTTTCTTAGCAAATTGGCATACTCATTCCTAAGCTTCAAAAGGGATTCCAGATCGGATTGGGAAGATGAAGAGGATAGACTGTTTTCAGCCAATCTTATTTGATTCAACAACTAAATAAATTTGGCCTCTCTCTGTTTTTTCCTTTGGGAAGCCAGCTTGATGAATTCTCCACTAATGTAACATTTAAAGGAGCATCAGATCAGGTCCTCTCTGCATGTGGAACCTGTATTAAACTCCAAAAAGGAAGAGATTTGTGACTTAATGTGGGATATTAATCATTCCTCTTTTAGAAGTTGTGTGTTTAACTTCCATGTGGTGTCCTTTTGAAAGTTTGGGTCTGGAGAAATTAGGATCCATGCCATCGAATGATTAGATATAACAATTGGTTCAATTCCTGTCTGGTGAATACCAGCCAGAAGAGTGGTGCTTATTAAGACGTAGTCAATTCTGGACCATGAATGGTGGACCTGGGAGTAAAAGGAGAAGAGCTGGCTAGAGGGGTTAAACAGACGCCATGGGTCACACAGACCCAATAAGTCCATAAAATCCCTCAGGGCAATTTGTGAAGGGGTAAGGGGTCTTAATGGCCTATGAGTTCTGTCTACATCTTGTGATGGAGCAATATTCCAGTCATCCCCTAGAATAAGCAGGGGGGGCAAGAATGCACTCAGTTTGTCAGCCAGACTCATAAGAAAGTCCGCATCCCCTCCAACTGGACCATATATTGCCCCAATACCACCCTGACATTGTTTAACATGCCCTTAACAATAATAAGTCTGCCCTCTTGATCTGTTAAACTTTCTTCTGCCACAAATGATATGTGTCTTTTAACCAAAATTGCCACTCCTCTACTAGAGGATGACCCACAGGACTTGAAAATTTGAGAAAAACCCAGTCGACACAACCCATTCGTTTCCAAGGTTGTGAGGTGGGTCTCCTGCATCAAAAGGATGTCAATATTTAGGAAGGCACAGTTTTTGAGAAACTGATATCTTTTGGGTAGTTTCCTGATATCTCTGACATTCCACGTTGCGATTTTAATTGGCACCATGGTAATGTAGCATTTTAGAGAAGATAAAAGGAACAAACACCATTAACTGACCCGGCAATCCCATAAGGTACACTCCAGTCCTGGCCCCCATCTGCCACAACCTCAGTAGAAAAGAAAAAATGAAAAAAAGGTTCCCTTCCCAGGGAAATTCGTGAAATGGTCGAGACATTGAGAGAGTAGAACATCTTAACTGGCCAGTGGTAAACACAGACCATGAAATCAATAGGGAAGAGATCGAAAGAGTAACAGACACCTCCACTTCCCTCCCTAAACCCCTCAACCTACATACAAAAGGTCCCCTCCTGTGTGCTAGAAAAGATTCCAGAATCCCTGTTACATGTGACGAGAACCAGACCCAAAAGGTTGCCCTCCTATAAGAAGGTTACGCTACATTCAAGAACCCAACCTGATCTATAGCACCATGGACTGAATCCAGGAAAGAAAACTTACTAAAATGAGGTGCTCTTTGAACCCCACATCTCACAGGAGGTGCACCCTTAGCCCTCTTCCTAGGTGCGTTATGCATTGCTCCCGAGGTTACCTCCATCCCGAAGCCGCCCCCGCCCATCGACCCTTTGGAAAACTGGCCAATGAGAGCCCTAACCAACATTATAATGTTCCAAAGGGTTGCGCTTGGCATGCCAGAAAAATGATGGGAGTCCTGAAAATCGCTTGCAATTTGCTCACTCGCAAACCCTACATGACTGTCCCCCCCCCGAGGAGGCACATAACTCCCGCTAGTGCTTTTTGACCAGACCCAAAAGGCCATCCATCAGGAAATGGAAAACCCTGGGGTTCCGAGTAAGCATTGCTGGACTTATTAACTCACTTAAGAAGAGCCCTGCACTGAACAATGTGAGGATGTAAGGGGAGAAATGAACCAGAGGGACCTACCGGTCCATCAATAATAACATCTTATGGAAAACACCCCCTGAAACAAGGTACCCACCCCACCACACTAGAGTGCACAGACATTCTGCTAAGCCAGATCCAGGCCCACTAGGCCTCACCACAATCCTCTCTGCTTGCCCATCCACTCCCCGAAAGACCAAAAGAAAAGAGACAGGAAAACATCAAAAGGTAAAGAAAATGAAAACACAGTTTCACAGCAAAAAAGAATGATTGTCCTCAGGCAACTACAATGAAAAGCTCATCCTGCTTTAAACAAATTAGGTAGTCTGTTGGGAAGGTCTGTGGCCGCTTGCTCCGGGGAATAATACGCATACCACACTCCATCAACTGCCACTTGCAGCTTAGCAGGATAGAGCATCTTAAATCTTATTCCTGCCATGATTAGTTTGTTGACCGTGGACTGAAAAGCAGATCTTCTTTGTCGGGTTTCATCAGGGAGATCTTGGGTGATCCTCAACTTAGAGCTGCCCCACAATATAACCTGTAGTTCCTTCGCTTTAGAGAGTACATGTTGCTTTTCCAGGAAACTTAGGAATTTCACTATTAAAGGCCTTGGGGATGCGCCAGGTGGAGGTTTTGGCCTCAGAGAGCGGTGAGCTTGCTCAATGTGATACTGTGGGTTGAGGGAAGAAGGACCAGCAACTTTAAGGAGGAATTTCTGTAGGAAGGTTATGGTGTCAGAACCCTCCTCCGATTCAGGCAGACCCAGGATTGGCAGGTTGTTCCTCCTACTTCTCCCCTCTAAATCCTCGAATTTTCAGTTGAAGTTTGCTAATCTGCTGTTTCAGGTGTACAATTTCTGCTTCTGATTTCTCTCTCCATTTCTCCAGTGAAGAGGTTCTCGCTTCTGAATTGCCCATTCTAGTAGATAGGGAACTTAAATCTCCACGAATAGCTTTGAGCTCCGCCGAGATATCCTCTAAAGTTTCTTTAAGCGGGAGCAATTCCTGAAGAAAGCGGTCCTCGGTAAGAGGGATTGCTAACGTGACAGAAGTAACAGACTTGGGAGCATTCCCAGAACTTTGCTGTTTTGATTTCTTAGACAATTTTTCTGGTGTAGGTGGTGGGGTATGTCAGATACCGACCTGCTTCATCTCCACTTCCATTTCAGCTATAAAGCCAATAACATTGTTGCGAATCAGCCAAAACTCTGCCACGGAGTTACCAAACTATAAAAAGGCTTAGAATCAATGTCTAGCTGGTACCCTTTGGCAAATGAAGGGCAAAAGGAAGGTTATAATCGGTCGATAAGTGGGAGCTCCAGAATAGTGCTGCTTTCAGGCACCCAGCATCACGTGACCCCCGCCCACCAATTTATAATTTCTTGATGCAAATCCAATCGCATATAGACCTGCTTTTGGGATTACAGGAAGCCTTCACACTGGAAATGTGTCTTTAAAGTTTTGTATTGATAATCTAGTGTGGCCCCAAAGATACTGTATAACCTTAATAGCAGCAGTGGCGAAGTTGATTATTTTATGCTACTGGGATGATGTTGATTTTCCCACGTGTCAGGAATGGCATAATGAAATATTAGTGAGTCTTTGAATGGAGAAGTTAGTGGCTAGAATGTGGTATGCCATTTCTTTTTTTTCTGTAACAGATGGGAGAAATTATTTATGCTTTATTTGATTGCCTGAGTTGCAGATTTTGTCTTGTATGATCCCTTCTATAATTTTGTTTGGATATCCTTCATTATATATAATTATATAAGTCACCAGTTACCCATATCATTTTATAGTTTTTTTTTTTAATCTTGTCATCTAGAATGTATGAGGTATACTTTTTAGATATGAGGTAATAGATTTTGTTAACTGGTACACTCCATATTTTACTTTTGTGTTACGTGCAACAGATTCCTTTTTCCACCCTGATTGTTTTAGGGATTGTTGTTATTATTTTTATTTTTTATTTTTGTCATTGTTCTTGCTTTGTAAAGTGCTTTTTGTTTAGTTGTTATGTGTAGTCTCCTTTTTTAAAATATTTCAATAAAGTACATTATGTTAAAAAAAAAGAATTCCATCGGCAGAAGATACATTTCACCCATCCCTAACCACCACACTACTGCCATTGTAACATGAACTGCTCCCTTGCTGAACAGTATTGCCATGTTTTTTCTGAATTTTTCTGAACTAGGCTTTCCTCACCCAATCAGTGGCAATGTTTCCGCATCAACACTGTTGTCAAGAGGAGGCCTCCATAACAACAGTTATGGCAACAATGCTCCTCAGAGGTGAAGAAGCATTGTTGCACCAGAAATACACACCAACATTTTAAAATAAAAAAAAAACTAATCAAAAAAACAAACAAACACAAAAACAAGATCTATTATGCCTATTGAATAAATGGAATATGTTGCAGAGACCTTGTTAAAAAAGTGATTTATATTCACTTGAGCTGTTTGACCTTGGGCAGATCACTCATGGCTTGCACCACTTGCAAGGTTATCCAAGGTCAAACAACACTTGTGAAAATGTATAATTTGTTCAGCAGGTGCTTGCTGCATATCAGATAGACATACAGATATTGATAGATATATAGATAGATAGATAGATAGATAGATAGATAGATAGACAGACAGACAGACAGACAGACAGACAGACAGACAGACAGACAGACAGATAGATAGATAGATAGATAGATAGATAGATAGATAGATAGATAGATAGATAGATAGACAAGCAGACAGGCAGGCAGACAGATGGATGGGTAGACAAGAGAGGGAGTAGTAAGGAGGATAGAGGAGAAGCAGCTGGTTATGAGGGACAGTAGGAAGGTGAGGATGTCCAGCATCTAACAGATGATGGGGTAAGGGAAGCAGGAAAGGGAGTTGGAGAATTATAGGGCTCATGGGGAATTCAGAGACCAATAGATTACGGGATCAGATAGGAGTACTAGGGTTTGAGGAAACAGTTGCAAGTTTCTTCCAAAAGATGACAAAGTAATATTTTAAATGTAGCCATATTAACAATTTGAGACAGTTTTAGGGATTTTTGGATACTGTTCCAGATGGAGGGGAGGGAATAGCTTATGGAAGATATACCAAGCCAGGTTCTGACCCTGGGAATATTGAACGTGTTGTAAGAATATCTTCTCAGGGAATAGATTCCCATGGTGCAAATCAGGAGATTGGATATGTACTGGGAGCTTGCCTGTTATGGCTCTGTATACCCAAAATTGCTTCATTTTTCAATCTCCTTGTTTTTAGTGATTGCCAGCCAAGTTGGGCATAGAGCGAGCAGTGGTATGTATTATATGACACATTAGTTATGAATCTAAGGGCTCTGTGATACAAAGTATCCAGTTTGGATAGGGAAGCGGCAGGGCAGTGCCTGTAAAGAAGGTCGACGTAATCCAGGAGTGGAAGAAAAGTTTTTTGCACTAGCCTTGTTTTAACCTTGATGGGGAGGAGATGCTTAATATGAAAGAAAATACCTAGTCATTGTCTAAGCTTTTGGCTAGTTCTTCGAAGTGTGAAGTGAAGGAGAGCCAGCTATCGATCCAGTATTTGAATTTGTCTACTAGCTCTAGAGGTCTCCGAGAAGTGTTGTAATTTGGTGTCTGACTCCATGAGATTAAGCTACTACTGAATTTACCTGAGGTGAAACGAACATAACTTTAGTTTTTTTAGTATTGAATAACAGTTTGAGGCGTAATAAGTTATGTTGTAGTATGTAGAAGTCTTGTTGTAGGTCTATGCAAGCCTGTTCCAGAGAGGGTTTTGAGATATAAAGTACAGTATCATCCTCAAAGAGGTGTAAGCTAGCTGATGAGATATTAAGGTCAATGTTATTGATATAGTTAACAAATAGTAAGGGCCCAAGAATAGACCCCTGGGGAACTCCTCTCATAAGAGTCTTGAGTGGGGAGAGTTTGCATTGGTCTTCAACTTCTTGCTATCTGCCTATAAGGTAAGAGCTAGATACATAGATACATAGACAGTGTCGGCAGATAAGGACCCATGGCCCACCCAGTCTGCCCATTTGAGCTTGTAAGTTCAGTTTATGTTTTCCTAGACGTCTGTTGCCCCTTACCCCTGACATCCAGAATTCCTTTATGTCTATCCCATGCATTCTTAAATCCTGTGATTGTTTCAGCCCCCATCACTTCCTCTGGCAGGGTGTTCCACTTGTCCACCACCCGTTCTGTGAAGAAATTCTTCCTCATGTTTCCTCTGAATTGTCCTCTCTCCAACTTCATCCCATGCCCTCTAGTCCTGGAACATCGTTTTCGCTTAAAAATAGTGTATTCCTGCACCCTTTTCCTCCCTGTAAGATACTTGTATGTTTCTATCATGTCCCCTCTCTTCCTACTCTCCTCCAGGGAGTACATGTTCATTTCCTTCAACCTGTCTTCATAGGACTTGTGATGCAATCCATGCACCATCTTTGTTGCCCTCCTCTGAACTTTCTCTACCCTGTCTATGTCCTTACGTAGGTATGGTCTCCAGAACTGTACACTGTACTCCAGGTGGGGCCTCACTAGTGTCTTGTATAGTGGAATTATGACCTCCCTTTTCCTGCTGGTGATGCCCCTGCCTATACATCCCAGCATCCTATTTGCTTTACCTGCTGCCTTGTCACACTGTTTCCCTACCTTGAGGTCATCAGAGATGATAACCCCAAGATCCTTTCCTGCTTGATAGATAAATAATTGTCTGAAGCACAGTAAACACTGACGTACAATACTTCTGTCTTATTGAGAAAAGCACATGGACAGCAAATTAGCAGAGGATGGTTTCGATCCATCAACCTCTGGGTTATGGGCCCAGCATGCTTCCACTGCACCACTCTGCTTCCTTTGCTGAACCACTTGAGGCAGATGTCATTCAGGCTGATGTTCTGCAGCATGCAAAAGAGGTGTTTATGGCCTACTGTATCGAATGCTTTACTTAAATCCCAAAAAAGGGTACAGATGTAGTTTCTGGCATCGAGTGCTGTTTGCCAAGCGTTGGTTACTTTGGCCAGTGAGGTTATGGTGCTATGTTTGGGTCTGAAATCAGATTGCAGGGGGTTCAGCATGTTCACGTCACTTGGGTCACCTGATTTAAAAAGCGGGATTATGTGTGCTACTTTCCATTCATGGGGGAGGAACCCTTTGGGAAGAGATTTGTTGAAGAGATATGTGATAGCTACAGTCAGCACATGGTGTCCAAGTTTCAGGAAATACGGGTCAATTTGATCTGCCCTTGCACTCTTCATTACATCTAGAGCAAGCATCAGGTCTTCTACCTGTTTAAAGGTGACAGGACTGAAGTTAAATGAATTCACTGGGGAGGGGCCCTTATGGGGGAAGTGAAGTGTCTGAGTTAAGAAGAGAAGAGCATAATGTGCTTGCTGGGGATGAGTCAAAGGCAAGAACCACAATGGTGAAATGATTATTTAGAAGGTTTAGGATGTGCTTTTTGCTGGAGGTAGTAGTATACCCGGTGGAGATCTTCACAGGGAGTGTTGTGGCTTTGAATTTTTCAAAGTGTCTTCCAGAATTTGTTATGATCTTTGTTGGAGGAATCCAGGGCTGATTGGAAATAGTTTGTTTTTTCAGTCCTCATTAATTTTGTGCAAAGATTCCTTGAGGCTCTAATGGCTGCCCTGTCAGTTAGTGATCTAGTTTTACATGTATTTTTCCAGAAAGTGTCTCTATTGTAAAGGGCTGATGCAAGCAAATCGTTAAACCAGGGACAAGATTGTTTCCTGGTTCTGAGTTTGACTAATGGGGCATGTTTATTAATGACCTGAAGTAAAAAGGCTTTTAACAGAGTATGGGTTTGATCCACAGAATGTGCAAGGTAAACATCTTACCACCTGATGTTACTTAGATCTAACAGGAAGTTAGTACAATTAAATTTGTGACAACTTCTTTTGTAGATCTAGGTGGATGAGGAGAAAGGTTTAGGCAGACTTCTCACACAAGCAATAGTCCTATGGTCACCTATGTCATTAAAGAAGACACCTGTAAGGGTGAAATTGTGAGGTCCATTTATGAGGATACGGTCGAGTAATGTGCTGTTTGTGGGATTTTTAGAATTGATAGGTGTGACCTCCATAATTAGCTGGGAAAGGCCAAGGGTGTCACAGAGAGCTTTTAAGGATGATGAACAGGGAGAGATCCAATCCAAGTTGAAGTCACCCATATTGATCAATTCCAAAGTTAGAGCACCGAACAAGGATTGAAGATAATGCATCAATTTCAGCCTCCCTAAGGGTGGCCTGTAGCAACCGGAAATGGTTATCAACTCGGTAGGAGAGATACAGACCTTAATGATGAGGCATTCAAATTCTCTGGGCACAGAAGTGGCATTGATGAGAGAGACCAAGAAGTTATCACGCACGTATATTGTGACCCCCACCCCACCCCTAGTAGGTCTGTTGACCCTGAACACATTATATGAAGGGGTACTTATGGCTTGGTCAGGAGTGTGGGATTTTAGCAAGGTATTATATATAACTAGGATGTCAGGATCAGTAAGACAAACACAAGCCTGGATAAAGTCCAGTTCATTAAGAGGCTGCAAGCATTAAAGTGGTGGAAGCTCAAACCTTTAGCCTGGGCTAGGTTCGGAAGATGCTGAGATGGATGCCTATGGTTCAGGGTTTAGTTCCACATTCCCTGAGCAAATTAGTAATAAGACTAGCAGTTTCTTGAGAGTGCCAAATAGTATTTTAAGGAACAGGACCCATCCCCATTTTGACTGAATAGAGGTAGAGTGTATTGTCTACTGGGTGGCGTAATTGATAAGGGGGAAGGAAACATGAAGGACCGCTGAGCAGAGAGAACATATGAGGCATTGGTATAGTTGGCAGGTTGTTGAATTTTAGGGAAGGCCTTAATAACTAAGGGGTTGGAACCCATAGCGGAGAAGTAGGGTGCAGGGATGCTATGATATGTAACGGGTGTATTTGGTGACGTGTTAGAGAGGGAGTCCAGGGCAGATGGGATAAAAATCAATAAGGTGATAGTGGAGATGAAATAGGGCTTTAGGTTACAAATATTACAACACATTATGCACATGGAGAAATAGAATGGACACTGAACTGTGGAAGGAAATTTAGGGGCCCTAGGGGCAGTAGGGTGAACTTGAAGTAGAATGAGTATCGGCAAACTAATAGGGAGAGTGGACTAAGATGTGCAAGAAACCCTTAAGTAGCCAGAGGGTAAAAATGTCATAGGCAGACTAAGAAAAAGAGTGTCCCTTATGGATTTAGCCCTGACATGGAAAAATAATGTTACTTGCAACGGGGATGCGTGACATATGATTTAATAGGGATAAGAAGGGAAAAAGAGTAGGAATAGTGGCAGTGAGAGCAGCTGTAGTAACAAAAATAACTCGCAACAGGGATGAGAGACACAGGAAGTAGTGGAGGATAAGAAGGGGCAGACAGTAACAGGAACAGTAGTGATGTGAGACTATTTGCATGGGGGCAGTCCTGGAATTAGAGCCAGTGAGAGAGGGGAGGAGAAGTTGGGAGGAGCTTAGATGTATTTTATACAGGTTGGGAGCGGGGTGAGCAGGTGGGAGAAAATTTCAGTTTGAAAAAGCTGAGCAGAGGAAAGACAGTGGAAAGCCAGGCAGAAGAAAGACAGTGAGCCAATAGTGAACACAAAGGGAGGTTAGGCAGCCAATAAAGAGCTGGACAGAAGCTGCAGGAGCCAATAATAATCCCGGTTTTGGATTCCTGGAGTGGCTGTACCTGGTTCACTTATGCTGGTGAGTGGGCTTGCGAAGTAAAGTGGCCAGCTGGAGGAACTCCAAGCTGCAGCCGCTGGTGGCTGGAAGCCCGGTTAGGGCAAGTCCTGAAAAGAGGGAGAGGGTCAGGGGTTAACAATAATTACAGCATGACGTTGCAAGGCCAGCACCTTAGTTTAATGGTGGGAGGGACTGTTAGATGCAAAAACAAAGAGAGTAAGATGTGGGAAGGAGCTGAACAGGGAGGTAAAACAAAAGGGACATAAAGAGAGGGGGCTGATCTATGGTGCTGATGGCGTCTGGGTCAGGCAGCTTGGGGCAATAGAGAATAATAGTAAAGAAGGTGCAGACAATGATTTTACAGTAGGCAGACTGAGGGAGAATTAAATGGAGATGGTAGAATCTGGAGCAGAAGGCTATGAAGTAAGAGAGCAGGCAGCAGTGGTAAAGGAAAGAGGTTGAAAGTGAGGGGCAGTTTAGGCAGGGAGAGAATTGAAAAGGGAGTGAGATACAGCAAATGGAAGGCTAACAAATGCAAAGTTAACTAGCTAGACAAAGGCTGGCTGAAATAACATTATGAGCAGCTAAGAGAATATGTAAAAAATGTTCATTCAATGTGTGATTTACTAATTAGTACAGTTCTAACCAGCGAATCATATAAATGAACTGTACAATATGGCAGTTTGAAAATGCTGCTGTTTTTCTTTGATTTTAACAACTATCTGCCTAAGGGAAAGATTCATCAGGACTGAGAGGCAGTGCTGGAAAGTGCACCAAAATTTGAATTCCAGGGCCAGCTCCTTTGTTTTCACTGTGAGCCATTTTCTGGCTCAGTCGGCCACTGGATTCAGTGCTGAGGGGTCTTGAGGGGGCTCAACTGTTTGAATTACATCCCCCCCATTCCTGATCTGCACCTGAGCTTTTCCTCAATTCAGTCTATTGGAAGTGAGGTCCACCTTCCTTACCTGAACCAGCCCATCGGACAGAGTCATTGAGACTGAGATGCGGTGCTGGAAAGACCCCCAAAATTTGAATTCCTGGGCTATCTCATTTGTTTGCACTGTGAGACATTTCTTGGCTCAGTTCGTTGCCAGACTTGGTGCTGAGGGATTGATCCAGCCAATCAGTCATCCAACTTTCATATATAAATAACCATCCCACTACTGGCCTGTCTGCACATAGGACCATACCCGATAAGGATAGTTGTCTACCTCGAGTCTGCTGGAGTCAGCCTGCTGGCAGCCAGTCCGCTGGCAACTCTGCTCCACTCTACTTCAGCCCCCATCTTATTCAACCTATGTTAAGTTTGACAGGAAATCTGCATTAATTTGTCTCTTTTAGCTTGATTACTGTATGGCACTATTTGTCTTCAGTCTGCAAACCTTAGTTCAGGTCTATAGATTCAACCCTGCCTTGCTGCTGATACATACTACTGCTTAGTCTTCATCTTGTGTTCACTCCTCACATCATGTTTGCCTTGTTTTAATCTGCTTAGCTTTAACTTATATTGTATTGTATTAATTTTAATCTCAGTTGTACCATGTATCACACTGCCTTCTTAATTATCTACAACTGTACATCTTTTGCCTTGTTTAATCTTGCATGCCCACATGTATATCGTTACTTGACTTAGTTTGGTTCAGCCTATTTATCATTACTATCTGCTAAATTACTACAGCCTGTGTTATTCTTGTAATGCTGCCTCATGATTTCTGTCCTTCTATTTCTCTCACCCCAAATTTGTATCTTCCCTCAGCTGCTCAATCTCAGTTCCCTGTCTACTGCCCAAATCCCTAACCCCTTGCCTGCCTCCCCCTCACTTCCCCCTGACTGCCTTAACTCTTCCCTCTCCTTTTCTTGGCAGTTGCATATGTTCTTGTTATTGGGTCTCCCATTCTTTTCCTAACACTGATCCTATCTCCCCTTCCTCTGTGCTACTTCACTGGTACTACTCTCCTTCTTCCTTCCCTTCCCTTTACCTTTTGCTAGTTGCTCAACTCCCATCTTGGTTCCCCCCCATCTTTTGCTAATCGCTTAACTCCCATCTTGGGTCCCCCCTATCTTTCTCTCACTGTGTTGCCTGAACCCCGCTCCTGCCGATCTCTTCTCCACCCTCCACCTGGTGACCACAACTCTTCCTTCCTCCTTGTGGTTGTCAGTCTGCTTATACGCCCTATATATTGTCCCCTTTTCTGCTTATCATTGTACTGCCTTTGTTTATCTGTTCCTACACCTGTCCTTCTTGCCTACTCAATCCCTCCCTCCTCTGCACCCCCCTCCTATTATATATCAAGTTATGTTCCCACAGCTTGGCTGTCTTCAGTCTCCTTCCTTCCACCTTATGTCTGTCAACTGCACCATCTCCCTATATAGGGTCCCCTTGCTATCATCGTGCTGGTCCTGCTGTACGTGTCCCTCCATCTGTAGTACCTGCCTCTCAAATCCCCACTCCTTCTGTCCCCCCCATTCTATATCTAGTTCAGTTCCCTTAGCTTCCTACCATCTAATATGCTGATTATAACCCTTTCCCTACTTCACCTCTTGTTCTCCCTGGCCTCCCTGCCTCCTGACAGCATTCCTTCTCCCCTCTACACCCTACCTTCTCACTCTTCCCTCACTTTCTCTTACCTTCCCCATCTTCTGCCTTCCCCTTCCCTCCCACTTCACCTGGATCTCTGATTACTCCCTCTTCTCCTCCTCCTCCTTCTCCTCCTCTTGGCTCCACCTGGAAACCTTTATATCTGCTCTGTCCCATCCCCTCTGCCCCAGTCACCAATTCTGTCTTTCTCTCCTGCCACACCAATGGATCTCTGATTCAGTCAAGCTCATCATCTCACTGCTGCTCCTCATGGCATGAGATATCGAGCCCAACCCTGGCCCTTTCCACTCTCCCCCACTTGCCTTCCCAAAGGGCTGAGAGTGGTTTACATTAATGTCTGTAGCTTCCTCCCCAAGATAGATCAGCTGCAACCTCTCATGGTAGCTCTACAACAGATGTGTTAATAATCTTGGATTCTTGGCTTTCCACGAAGATCCCTGATTCTGACACTACCATCTCTGACTACACTCTCACTCAGCAAGATCCTGATAAAAGGGGGGTGGTGTTGCTATCTACATCTCTTCTACCATCCAATTCACTCATGTTCTCTCTGTCACGTCCCCCTCTGCTTACAATCCTCTCCTTCTCATGCTCTGTCTCCCATTCTCTGTTTCTATTGTCATGGCTGGCATCTATTGCTGCCTTGACTTGTCCACCTCTGCTGTCACAGAGCTCCTTACCTCTATCTCCTCTCATACCTCTTCTGGTGAACTCCTCATTCTTGGGGACTTTAATATTATTTGGCGTTACCCCTTCGTTCAAAATTCTTCCAAAACATTAAATCTCTTCAGTTTACCCAACTGATCTCAGACCCAGCTAGCCACAGTCATAAATTCTTCAATATTTCCTTATTGGACTAGGTACTTACCACTCACCCTCACTGCATCACAGATGCTGGCACTCTCAAGGACACCCTTACTGACCACCACATGGTCAACTACACTCAGAATTCATCACCCTAATGTCTCCACCCAAGATCCTCCAGATCTGGTCCTTCTGGTCACTGGACTTGTCCTCACTCCGTGCTGACCTGGTAGCTAATGACTGGTCCCCAAATCCCCGCTGCCAATAAAATCAACTCTGGGCTTAATTAGTTTCATTCCAAATTCATGTCAATCTGCATGCTCCCATCCAGAAAACCAGGGTTCGTGGTTCCCTCCTCCCCTAGATCTCAGATAAATTACTGGCCTGCCTACATGCAGGTGATCTTGACTGGAACACTGATAAGTCCTCTGGCTCCCTGGCTGACCTCGTCAGATATAGAGCCCTACAGAATGCCTGTACCAGAGCCACCAGACTAGCCAAGGCTGAACTTTTCCTCCACCTTCCTGAACAATGATAATCACACCTCCAAGTTCTGGAAAGTCATCCATACCATCTCCTCACCACCTACCCAGTCCTCCTCCGCTGTCCTCAAGGTGAGTGACAAACTCATTTCTGACCCCCTTTCTGTTGCCTCAAAATTCAACTCCTTCATCTCCTGCACCTCATCCAGTCTCTCCTTCCTCTCTCTATCCTCCCTCCCCAAGCCCCACTTCTCACCACTTCATCTTCCTTCTTCTCTCTAGTCTCTCCCATTACTTCCCTCAATACTCTCCTGGCACTCAACTCTCTCAAGAGTAGCAGCCCTGACAGGCATGACCCTAAACACTAGCACCTTGCTTTCCCAATCCCTTTCCTTCTTAACCCCTCTTTCTCCCTTACTTCTGTCCTTGACTCCTCGAAACATGCCATTGTCATACCCCTTCTTAAAGGAGGTAACTCCTCCAGCCCCGGCAAATACCACCCTATCTCCCTGCTCCCCACTTTTGCTAAACTTCAAGAATACATTGTGTTGTCTCAAATCTCCCTCTTATTTGATTCTTCCTCTTTCTTCATCCCCTTCCATAAACACCACTCTACTACCTCCACCCTCCACTGGCCTACTGACTCCATTCTCTCAGGTACGGATCAGGTCCTCATCACCTCTGCCATCTTTGTTGACCTGACCAAAGCCTTCATTACTGTTACCCACCCCCTCTTTCATGACAGGATCAGGGCTGCGGAGCTCTCCAACTCCACTGCTAACTGGCATGGTTCATACCTTGAGGGTAGATCTCAATCCATTTGAATTTGTGACTCCTTATCCCTCCATGAGCACTGGTGTCCCCCAAGGCTCTATCCTTGGCCAGTTACTCTTCTCAGTCTTTCTAAACTGCATCCCTTCTATGTACTCATCTGTGACTATCCATTTGTATGCAGATGACACAGTCCTATTAGCCCCTAGTTCCTTCCCCACCAAGCTGATGGCCAGGCTTTGACTGGATTTCAATAACATTCAGAACAGGTTCTGTACTAATCAGCTATCCTTAAATGCCAACAAATTGCTCTTTATGAGCTTTTGCTCTAAGCAGAAAGTATCCAGGCTTCCCCCACCCTCCTTCCACACCTTAGATTGGGCCTCTATTGACAGAAAATGATTCTTCCCATTTATGACAATGATGACAATGTCTACGGTGCTGCGCCAAAGACCACCCTTGCAAGATTGGACCCCTCTTTCACTCCTTCTGCCACTTTGCTTTGGACTGTCTACTCCACTCTCACCAATGCTCCTTATACTCTTGCCTGTCCCTCAACTCCCTTGAAGCTAGAAGCTTCACTCATTGTGCCTCCTTCATCTCAAAATTCTGGCTTGGCTCCCTCCCCTCTTACCTTGCCTCTCTCCTCCCCCCCAATATCTCTAACTCCATTTGTAACTCTAGCTATTATTCCTTTGCTTTCCCTTCCAGGAAATCCCTCCCTGGCCAGGCTGCTCTCTGCTACTGCTTCCCCAAATTTTGGAAATCTCTCCCCCTAACTATTCACTCCTCCTTATCCCAACACTCTCTCTCCTTCCTTCTTCATGACTTCCCCTCTCACTCCTGCAGTTGCACCTGATACATGTCCCCCCTCCTCTTCTCAATTACCTCCCCCCTTTTCTCCTCCCTCTCACATTCTACACCTGTTCCTACCCCTTTCATTTTCATTCTTTCTTCCCCTACAGCAAATAGCTTTGTGTTGCCTCTGCACTTTCAAATGTATCCCCTTTGAACCCATTAGGCAAGCTCACCACTTTTTTCTTTCCATGAATTACTTCTTGTTAATTGCTCATTCATTGCATTATACAATGTATTGTTTTTCTAATTGTTTCTCTTCTCAATGTTAATCTCATATACTGTATAATTTATTGTTTTGATTATTTTATTTTGAACTCCCTTTCTCACCTCCCTCCAGGATGCACCTGTAAACAAGCTTTTATTAGCTCAGTATGTCTTTCCTGGTGACACTTTTGAAATAAACAAAATAAATCCATCTTCAGTGCAGCACTATGTATTGTCATGTCATCAGAATTGTGAAAGCTGTTCTCTGGTTCAGTATTCCTTAACAATTTCCACTGTGAGAACAGTAACAACAACATGTTTTGGTATGTTGCTGTTACTGATGTCACTAGCTAAGAACTTTTTTCATCTTATTGTTTTTACTCCAACTCCTGTTATACCTATCTAGCTGTGTGTCTGTCTGTCTATTTGTCTGTCTATTTACCATATCTATCTATCTATCTATCTATCTATCTATCTATCTATCTATCTATCTATCTATCATGTGCACAAAATGAAGATATGGCTATGGAAATCAATCTCTTTAATTACAGGCTTATTGCACTAGAACAAAGTCAAAAGGAGATGGCAAAGAGAATAAACACAACAGAAAAACAAAGTGAGCAACCTAAGCAGATAGGAACTGAATGTAGATTACAGCTAGAGGCTTCTACCACCAATCCTCTGGCCCCTTGTTCAGGGCAAGTGCCTTCTGACTCATCTGAGTATTTCATTTTTTCCCTCAGTACATCAAACAAAAAAAAAGGGTCAGGGACAGGGACATAGTTTGTTATTTTTACAGGGAGAGGGTAAAGTACTGATTTTCGAGCATCATGACAGTGAAGAAGATGGGTGGCCTGCGTAATGCAAACAAATCAACCAGCAGTAAATAATGCCCAAAAAACATTAAGACTGCAAATGAACAACTCCTGGGAGGGACCAGCCCAGGCCAAGTCAGACCCCCCCCCCAAACCCCCGGCTTTACTGCATCCTGCTTCTGGCCCAACTTCTCCTAAGCCCAGAGTCAAAAAACTGACCAAGATATGACATTTATTTTATTATTCAGTTCTTCACCTCAGGAGTGTAGACTTGCTTGAAAAGTTGAAAATACTTAATGAACTTTCTTAACTTCCTTCTCAGGAGGACAGGGCCTCACCCCAAATCTCCAGGTAGATAGTTCACTGGTCTCTCACCCCCCTTTTGCTGCTTACATAACCCTTCCAAGTCCAGCCCTGATAGTGGATCCTGAACTCCTTGAAATTTGTGCTTGAGTTAGCCCTTGACCTCTCCGAGTCCCACCCTCTGAACCTCTCCTTCAGTGCTTTTCTTCAGGCCTGGTAAAAAGCTAAGGTTCTGCCTCTGTACAGTGGTGCTGGGGTGGAGGTGATCCCTCCTCATAAGGCAACCACAGGCCACTTTCAATCCTCCCACCTACAGTAATGTTAAGCTCCAGGAGTCCATTGTATACTCTAAGAACCCTGACTTTATTGACTCCTTGAGTTTCCTCTTACCTTACCAGTCTGGCTTTAGTAGGAACTGCCACAACCCCACTCAGCAGGTTAGGCCCTCTGCTCCCACAGTGCCAACCTCCAAGCACAGTACTGTGAACAGGGTAACCCTCCTGTCTGTTTTGTGGGTTCAAATCAACCTTTTGTCTCAAGTTCTGGAGGGATTCAAACTGTGAACCTCTTGAGAGCGTACCCAAATGTACAGGCTCAGATAATTCTGCTCTTCAGGGAAATGCCAGATATCTTTTACCTATGGGCACCTAACCAGGTGTACAAAATGAACCCTTAAAAACTCTATTAAAGACCTCAGATAAACTCCTACCTTTTCCCAGTTTGGTATTACCATTAAGCTCATGAACAGTGTCATCAAAATTTTAACCATCCATGCATCATAGACAAAAAAAGAAGCACTTGGAAGACACAAGTAGTCTCTTTAAAAATCAGAGGTTTACTTAGAAAATGGATAACAATAGGTAAAATATAAACATAAAACAATATACAGTCGAAGCCACTTAAAGGGGACGTGCTTAATGGGGACGTTCGCTTAAAGGGGATGATCCCCAGGGCACCGATTAAGTGCCTATGTAATTCAATGGACTCCTCACACCTTTAAAGGGGACATAGAAAGCCTGTTAATGGGGACAATTTGTGCTGTCACTGCCACAAAAATCACCATTGAAATCACCTGTTAATTAACTGCTAAGGATAATTCGGTGCTGCAAGTGCTGCTGAACAATTAAACAATTAACACATACACTGCTGTGTCTTTGTTATAATTAATATTATCTGTTGAATGGGGTTTTGCTTGA
The DNA here is from genome assembly GCA_016271365.2 of Neoceratodus forsteri. NCBI lineage: Eukaryota > Metazoa > Chordata > Ceratodontiformes > Ceratodontidae > Neoceratodus > Neoceratodus forsteri. The sequence continues at coordinate 19,855,116 of JADMNL010000035.1, read as the reverse complement.
GTGTTCAGTACACAGGGGATAGTTTGGACACCTAGGGAGCAAAAGATGGTGCTGCTGTAGAGGTAGAAGACCTGGTTTGCTGGCCAAGGCACCTAGCTTCACCTGAGCTCTTTCCTTCTAAGACTGCTTGAAAGGCAGAGTAGAGAAACTTACCAGAGCAAGGGAGAAGGATTAAGACTTAGTTTGGCTAAGCAGATTTACTGTGTGGTGGTGTTTTTATTTTTTACTCACAGGGATTGCTACTGTTTGTTGCTAACATTTCATTGCTTTATTTTTCTCTGATTCAAATTGTTGTTGCTGGTATACCTTCTTCTGCATTATTACAAGGTGTGCCTACAGGTGTGCTAACAGATTACTGCTGTAATCTTCTGATTCAAATTGTCTTTGCAAGGTATATCTTCTGTTACTGCTTTATTTTTCTCTGGAGCAAAGTGTTTCTTACAGGGTATATCTTCTCTGAAATTACTGTATTACAGGTGGAGCTTACATTTTGTGACTTTTTATCATTGGGCTAAGCAAAATTACTGTTTGACACTGTGTTTTATTTTATTCTTGTTTGTTGAAAAGGTTTGTTGTCTCAGAGGTGTTTCAGTCTCCTTCTCACATTGAAGGAGCTAATTGCTTTTCCTCCCACAGCTCTTCCAAAGGATTAGGTGTGTATGTGGGGGTGGAGCTGGCAAACTGTCAGTAATTTCCAACAGAAAGAAGGGTTAAAAAGTCAGGTTAGTTGATATCTTGGAGGTAGAAGACTTGGTTTGCTGGCCAGGCACCTAGCTTCACCTGAGCTCTTTCCTTCTAAGACTGCTTGAAAGGCAGAGTAGAGAAACTTACCAGAGCAAGGGAGAAGGATTAAGACTTAGTTTGGCTAAGCAGATTTATCTGCGTGGTGTTTTTATTTTTACTCACAGGGATTGCTACTGTTTGTTGCTAACATTTCATTGCTTTATTTTTTCTCTGATTCAAATTGTTGTTGCTGGTATACCTTCTTCTGCATTATTACAAGGTGTGCCTACAGGTGTGTGCTAACAGATTACTGCTGTAATCTTCTGATTCAAATAGTCTTTTGCAAGGTATATCTTCTGTTACTGCTTTATTTTTCTCTGGAGCAAAGTGTTTCTTACAGGGTATATCTTCTCTGAAATTATTACAGGTTTTATAGTTTTATCTAACATTAGGATAAGCTTTCAGGGTTACTGCATTTGTTGTTGACTGATTGTTTCTGCTCTTACCTACTTGTTCTTTCGTCTGTGGTTCTTCTTTTTAGGCAGGGGAAGGGCCCAGCCACCCACCCCCATCCCCAACCACCCCACGCTACACTCCTTTTATAGGGTACCACAGTTGTGACATTTCCTGTGGCAGAGCAGGAAGGGGCGGATCAGTGGGGCCTCCACAAGGTGATCTCATTTACAGGGCACTAGTAATTTAACTTGTTATAACAAGTTAAACAAAGCACAATTAAACCATTACTTGCATTTTTTTTTCCTTTTAATTACTCTGACTAGGTTACAAACCCAGCAACTTATTTGGAATGGATTTCATTAACTGCAGGTACTGTGGAAAAATTTTCAGAAGGACAGTCTTACAGGATTTAGGACACTGTCCTACATGCTGGGCCTTTGGAGATCTTAGGTCTCAGCTCCAGGCAGCATGGGCAGAGATTGCATGCCTCAAATTTCATATTGAAGAGGAAATACATTATAAGAACCACCCGCCATTTCCCCAGCATCCAACAGAAAAACCTTGACCGCAGAGGGTAGTTGGTCCAGGAGATTGGCAGGTGGTTAGGAGGAGCAAATCAGGTGCCCCATCACTCTCTGCTCTCCAACACATTACCTCCAAAAACCATATAAACACTACAAACAGGTATCTGCCTCTATCTCTGAAATCAAATAAAGAGGCAGAAGACACTGCAGAGCAGGACATCAGGCACAGGAGCTAGCACAACAATACCACCCAAATCAGGAACCAAAACTAAACAAGCACAAAGGAAATCCAAAAACTACTGATCATAGGAGACTCCATGATTCGGGAGTTGATACCCATCTCCAGCCAGGGGTGATGGTCAGATGTCTCCCAGGTACATCAGCATGGAGAGACACTGACCGCGCATAAAATTGTTCACAAAGCAGGAGAAAACATTGATGTCCTAGTACACATAGGGACTAATGATCTCACCAGCCGGTCAGTTGTGGAGACCAAGGAACACCTGACTAGGCTGGGTGACAAACTATCATCTATTTCATCCGCATCTCCTTCTCTGAGATCCTGCCAGTCTGGGAGAAGGGAGCAGATGGACAGAAGGTCAGAGAAGGGGAGATAGGGGAGCTAAACATGTGGCTCAAGGACTGGTGCCAGGAAAAAGGACACGGATTTGTAGGGAACTGGCAACAGTTCTGGGAGTGAAAGTTCTTTAAATTTGATGGACTGCATCTGACTAAAGAGGGAGTCAGTGCATTGGGGCAGAAGTTTAACGTCTTTGCAGAATATTTAAACTAGCAAATGGGGAGAGGGGTGCAGCACCCCATACGTCGAATGGGAAGAACACCCCTCCCCCCTCAGCTAGTGGTCAAACAGGAATTCAGCGTGTTTGCCGTTCATTTGCATCACCAGGTAAGAAAAAAGGTTTGTCTCCCCATACGATGCACAGGGGTAATGCCAAACTTCACCCAACAACTAACACACCAAAATCTGACCAATGGAAAATCATGTACACAAATGCTCACAGCCTGGGAAATAAGATCCCAGACCTGCAGGCAATAATGTCAGAGGCTAAACTGGACATAGTAGCAATTAGTGAGACGTGGTTTACCAGTAACCACACTTGGGAGACTTCAGTACCTGGCTATGTATTGTTCAGAAGAGACCGAGGTGCAAAAAGGGGGGGAGGAGTGGCCCTGTATGTTAATGAAAATATCAAAGCTACAGAAATTCAGAATACATAAGGAGCCAGAAGAACTGTGGGTCACCCTGGAAACAGGAAATGGGACAGCCATAAGAACTGGGGTTGTTTACAGGCCCCAGACCAGAGGGAGGACATAGACACATTACTGTTAGAAGATATACAAAACATGACAGCTAAAGGGAGGTTCTGATAATGGGAGACTTCAACATGCCAGATACAGATTGGTCAATACCAGCAGGAACATCTGCCAGAACTAGACTCATAGTGGATTCCCTGCAGGGGGAGGGCCTCAAACAACTGGTACAGCAACCCACAAAAGACAGGGCTATCCTAGATCTAGTACTGACTAACAAAGAAGGGATCACAGATCTCCAGGTAGAAGGTCACCTGGGGGCCAGTGACCATCACATGGTATGGTTCAATTTGGCTACTACATCTAAATCATCCCATTCCAAGGAAAAATATGGGACTTCAGAGGAGCTGACTTTGATAAGATGGCCAACAGAGTTAAGCTAGCCCTGGCAAAACGAAACACAGGTGAGGAGGTACAGGCAAAGTGGGCAAGCATTAAGGATACAATACTTGAAGCAACATCCCATTGTGTTAGACAGAAAAGGAAGTGCAAAAGAAGAAGGAAACCACTTTGGTTCTCAAATACAGTAGCAGAAAAGGTCAGAGCCAAAAGGCTGGCCTTCACAAAATATAAGGGAACACAGCAGGATGAAGATAGGGAGGCATACCAAACTGCCCTAAGGGAAGCAGATAAGGCAGTAAGGCAGACAAAGTCCCAAACTGAGGAAACACTAGCACAAACAGTAAAAGAAGGTGACAAGACTTTCTATAGATACATTAGTGAAAGGAGAAAGTCCAGAGGGGTATTGCTAAGCTTAATGGAGAAAGGGAGCATGTGAGGAGGAGGACCCTGTAAAGGCATCTATCCTAAATAGATACTTTTGCTCAGTATTTACTGAAGAGAAGGTAGGGCAGGGCCCACAGCTCAGCATCATGGACACAGGGGGAGGGAGGTGAGCACTACTCCCTTCACAAAAGAAAGGGTCCTACAAGAGCTTGCTAAGCTCAGGGTGGATAAGGCAATGGGACCTGATGGCATACATCCCAGGGTACTTAAGGAGCTAAAGGAGGAACTAGCAGAGCCATTAGCAGAATTGTTTAGTGAGTCTCTGAGCACAGGAGAGGTCCCAGAAGACTGGAGAAGGGCTCATGTGATCCCACTCCACAAGAGTGGTAGCAGGGAGGAGGCGGGGAACTACAGACCGGTCAGTCTTACCTCAGTAGTGGGCAAGATTATGGAGGCACTCCTTAAGGAAAGGATAGTGCAACACCTGGAATCCATAGGGGCACAGGATCCAAGACAGCATGGGTTTACAAAGGAAGGTCCTGTCAAACTAATCTCATAGATTTCTTTGACTGGGTAACCAGAGTGGTGGACCAAGGGGAGCAGTTGATGTCGCCTACCTTGACTTCAGCAAAGCTTTTGACACTGTTCCACATAGAAGATTGATAAATAAGCTAGGTAGGCTCGGGTGGGTCAGAAGTTGGTCAACTGGGTGGCAAACTGGTTGACTGGCAGAAAACAGAGAGTGGTGGTAAATGGTATACAGTCAGAAGAGATGCAAGTCACAAGTGGGGTACCTCAGGGATCAGTCCTGGGGCCAGTCCTATTCAACATCTTCATTAGTGACCTCGCAGATGGACTAGAGGGTAAGGCTTGTCTGTTTGCAGATGACACCAAGATCTGCAACAGAGTAGATGATCCAGATAGGGTGGGCAGAATGAGAAGAGATCTGGATAAACTAGCAGAATGGTCAGAAGAGTGGCAACTGGGATTTAATGCAAAGAAGTGCAAAATCATGCACATAGGGAAGAGAAACCCCTGAAGCCACTTATAGGCTGGGAGGGGTTGCTAGCAGTCACAAAGGAAGAAAGAGACTTGGGCATCATCATCACTGATGACCTAAAATCATCAAGCAGACCTCTAAAGCAGTAGGTAAGGCTAGGGGGTGTTAGGGTGTATTAGTAGGGGTATCACAAGTCGTAAGAGGGGGTAATAATCCCTCTGTACAAGACATTGGTTAGGCCCCATCTGGAGTACTGCAGCAGTATTGGAGGCCACACCTTCACAAGGACATTAACCAAATTGAGGCAGTCCAGAGAAGGGCAGCAAAATGGTGCAGGGACTGCATCAGAAGACATATGAGGACAGATTAACGGAGCTCAATATGTATACCCTTGAGCAAAGGAGGGAGAGAGGTGATATGATCGAGACATTTAAACACCTTAAGGGCATAAGCAAGGTGAAAGAGTCTAACATGTTTAAATATAAGAAAAATAAGAGGACAAGAGGACACAGCATGAGATTAGAGGAGGCCAATTAAGGGGAATGTGAGGAAATTCTTTTTCACAGAAAGGGTGGTAGATGCATGGAATGGCTTACCATAAGAAGTGGTGGCTATGAATACAGTGCAGGGCTTCAAACAGGCATGGGATAGGCATAAGGGAGCAATACAAATGACTATGAATAGATAGGTCACTGACAGAGCAAAGGCCGATGGCACATTTATAAGGTAGAAAAAGAAATGGGCAGACTGGATGGGCCTTGCGGTCCTTATCTGCCGTCAACTTCTATGTTTCTATGTTATTAATCCACAGCGAAAACCCATTTGCAGATGTTCCCCTGCCTGATATTCTGATGACCGATTACATTCACCAACGAAGAAAAAGCAACCAAAAACTAAGAGAATCCAATCAATGTACAGTAAATAATATCTGCTCCCATAGCAAACAAAGAAGCTATTGCTCACATTCCCCCCTCCATACCTGGTGGCTACAGAATGGAGAAATACGGCAGTGGGAGCATTGGTTCGCACTTGTGGGAAACAAAAGAAGGCATCACCAGATCAGAGAACTACAGCTTTGGGAGCATCGGTTTGCGCTTGTGGCATCACCAGATTGAGGAGTGCTTGACCTTACTAAATCTTTCCTGAGACAAACAGCACTCATTCAAAACAGAGCTGTAATCATATGTATGCTGTATGTCTGCTGTTTGTGTTTTACCATGTGCCCGTAATTTATGTTTCATTTTTTTTTTTAATTCTCTGGTTGCACTTCTGTTAAAAGAGATGCCCGCTTAAAGGGAACAAATACTCCGCCAAGGAGCCGTCCCCTTTAAGCGGCTTCTACTGTATCACAAAACATAGAATCACTTAAAAGAACAAAGTTTAAAGTGCAAACTCCTACCAACCATACACCTAGAGTTGTCTATCTAATGTATTCTTATCTTCTTACAGTGCTGATAGATGTTGTAGCTTCAGAGAATCCCAACAAGAATTGTGTCAGTAAGTGGAAATGCAGAATACTGTTTAAAACCCTGGGTCTCCACCACTTCTATGATGCCACCTAGCTCCTCCTTTTAAAATATTAAAAATTATACAACCAGGATGTCTTATCACTTTGGAGGTAAATTAAATAAGGTGACATCGCAAAAATGTGTTTCCCCATATGACCCTTGGATCTAGTGTGTCTTCCTACCCTTCACAGGCATCAAAGAACCTTTTACAACTCGGCAGTTTTCTCACCTATTTATAACATTTTTTTTTCAGCACCAGATGAAATTAACTACCCTTCCTGAGGACGTCACAAGATGGATATTTTAGTTATTGACTTCAAAAGAGCCCAGCTCAGCAACAAGCCCATACAATGTGACTTTTGGAAGTTAATCACATTACAGAGATCTGCTGTTTAACATATCCTGTCCTTTGAAGTGATACCTGGGGGAGAGGGGTCATCCCAGGAGCATAGAAATTCTCATGACATACAATTACACTACATTTTATATATTACAAAAATCATAGAGCGATCAGAACAAGCTGTCCATGTGTCACAGGAACCTCTTTACTATCTCTTCTCAGCTTTTTGTAACTGATTCTATCCTTTCTGGGATGGATCAGGAACATGTCAACACAGGCATATTCATCAATCTAGCTAAAACTATCAAGTCATTGTCCCATCAGTTGCTCATGAACAAGTTGAATTTGTTCTGGCCTTTGATCTCATGCTGTGGACAGGTTCTGCTCACTGGGCCATAAACAGTCAGTTCAGGTGGATGGTGTCCTTCCCCCCTTCTCCCATTCTAGCAGGGGTCCCACAGGGCTCCATCCTGGACCAGTTACTTATTTCAGTCTGCCCAAATTACCTCCACTCTGCCTGTGTCTGCTTACAGAGAGATTTCCGCTGTTACCTTCTGTTACTGAACTGCAGCTATCACAGACTAAATCCAGAACAGGATCATGGAATCTTGCATCAATAGCAGGTCTAACATTCAGAAAATCTGTTTGGGATTTAACACCTTTAAAACAGAATATATTTTTTTTTATTTTATATTAGAAAGTTGATCCCTGTGCCCTGTCATGTTTCATGTGTGATCTAAGATGTCATGTCAGCCATCATAGTGGACAAGACATACAAATGATGTTGTATCTGGATGAAAACCATGTCACAAGCTGAAGTGAGTGGGGTGGGTGGGAGGGTTATTCATGGAGGGACGTTGGGGATGGGGATCTAGCTGGGTAGCACCTCGGGTTATACTGTAGGTACATAATGTCCAGACAAATATGGCATCTGTTCACAAAAAAGTAAACTAGAATAATATAACCAGAGAAATTGCTGTGCCCCAAAAAAAGTGTGCAGTGCATGAGGTGGATTGGCACAAGGCTGAAACCCAAAGCATGCCCATAAAATTGCTAGCAAAATCCCCCTTGAGGGTATGAAGGAATATTATGTTTACACTATTTCTTGCAAACATGATTTGCAATAATATATGAATATGAGTAAGTAGCCCATCCCCCCATCAATGCTCCACAACTTGCCTAGAACATGCAGTACGCCGTTTATAATCAAAACCCTCTAACTGCAGACAACTACTGTACAACATCCTCTGCAATAATGGTGAAAGAAATGAGACACTAATCTCAGGGGGACTGGCCTATCTCTAAACATAAAGACCACATGAATCTCAAGGTGCAGTTCACAGAAATTGATGAAATTTATCCATCATCTTGTATTCCTGCCAACATATAGGAACATCTGGATAGCAAAGGCATTGTCTGGGGTAATGCAGAGAGCAATGGAGAGAGCTTACAGGCCCAAAGTGCACCCAGAGGCCAGAACATTGCAGCTCACCCAGGGCTACCCGGTCGAGTACTGGCTGCCCAATTAGGAACTGTCAATTAAACAGTTCTCCAATATCTGGGACTGAGTGAGGAAAATATTGGACAGTCTTCTGTACTGTATTGGACTAGATAAGTAGTAGCCAGACCGACTAGCTAGCATGTTTGGTGAAGCTATAACCATGTAAGTTACATGGTCCTGTATGTTGGACCAGTTAGTCCAGATTGCACCAGTCTGATCCAGTGAAATTCCCCAACATTTCCCCACACTTGTAAAGTCTGTATCCAACATTTTAACCAAGGAACAAAAAGCAAGCCAAGTACTCCTCCTTACTTCCAGGCCCGGCTCCTTCCTTCACACACAGGCAGTGGGCACTCTTGGCATAAGCCACACCCCAGCAGAAAAATTTGGTCTCTCTTGCAGCTCATGGTCACCTCTTAGTCATTTGGCCCATCTGCTCTGGCTCTATCACTCCTCCCAAGTTGGGTCCTGGACTTCCGGCAGCGGTGGTCTATAAGCTGTCTCCTCCTACTACTACGCGGTGCCCACAGGTCTTTCTTTCTTTCTTTCTTTCTTTCTTTCTTTCTTTCTTTCTTTCTTTCTTTCTTTCTTTCTTTCTTTCTTTCTTTCTTTCTTTCTTTCTCATCTTCTTGTGGCCTGCTGTTATGGCCCAGAGGAGACAGACAGACAAGCCACAACTCTCTCTGATTCCTTTCTCCTCAGCTTGGCAACAGTTTCTTCCCTAGGGCCTGGCAGTGATGTGTGTTTGGGGCTGCCGACGGGCCTCTCAGTAGGGACCGGGGGAAGACAGAATGTCTTATCCAACCACTGGATAGTCAGTGATGGTGACCAAGGAGAATTTCTCTTTTCTCGGGTGAAAGGCAGCAACAGTCGGTGGCTCCGGAGAGTCAATGGTGGAGTCGAGTGGAGGACTGTCTAACCACTAACCCGAAGTGACAATGACAGGAGACATCAAATGTGTTATGGTTTCTAGTACACTGTGACTTCTCTCACAACTTGCTATGCTAGTGTCACAGTGTCTGTTCTCTTCTCGATTCAGGCATTGTATTCATTCTGGACAATTGGCAAGAAATGGCGCCATATGGTTAGCTTGTGCAGGCATGCATGCGACTATGGCTGCAGTGCTTTCCGATGGCTGAAAAATGCACATTGTAGCCAATCAGAAATGGGGATATTCGGCGCAATCATCAGGACATTTCAAAAGAAATATGTAACCCCCGCCTTTTCTCATCTCCCAGCCAGCTAGGTCCAGAAGGGCAAAGAAAACCCAAACTAAAAAAAAAAAAACGAAAGTGAGCAGAATGAAAAGTCCTGGTTCTTTGCTTGGGTGTGCAGCTTGCCCCCATAATCTATGCCACTGGTCAGAGAAGAGGTAGAGCAAGAGAACTCTGAAGATAAATGGTATCAGATTCAGAACATCAAGGTTACAAAGAGGCAGGTAGGCTGATCATTTCCATATCACTACGCATGATCACTTCGACCCACTTGGATTCGTGGTAGATGATAATGAGCCCACCTCTCTGGTACCACCGCTTTCTTTTAGCACTGATTTATTAACACCAGAAACTAGTGAAAACAGTGCCTCAACACGTTGTCCCCAGGATAACCCAGTGAATCTTATGGACCTGAGTGATACCACTGTTCCTGAGACCAAACAGATATTTGTCCTGTGGGACTCCATACTTAAACATCTTGATCAATCATTCAGTGACCAGGACAAAGCAAATAGAACAATGACTTGTCTCAGTGGAGCAAGAGTTTCGGAGATAACTAGGATGTCCAACAAATATTAAAGAACGGGGGTACTAGTCTCCTTGTGATTATACATGCAGGAATAAATAGCATTATGCATCAACACATACAGAACACCAAACAGGAATTTGTAGGGTTAACTAACACACTGATCGAGCTGGGTTGTGAAATAGCTTTCTCTGAAATACTTCTCATACCTAAAGCAAAAAGGCAGCAAACTGATAAAATAAAAAATATTAACAACTGGTTACGAACATGGTGCCTCAAACAGAACATCAGGTGTATTACGCACTGGGAAGAATTTTATGACAAAAGAGAACTAATCTGCTGGGATGGCATCCATCCAAGAAGGAGAGGCACATCACTACTTGGGCAGCATATAAATGCCTATATTTATAAGAATTAAAACTGAATAATGGGGGGAGTCAGGCTCTATATTTGTCTCCTACTAACAATGGTTTGGATCTAACCACTCATAATAGTACACTAGGTGCAGAAATAATAGAGACTGCATGCACTAGCAGAAAAGACAAGGTGGTAGTAGAGACCAATCCCCCACTCACAGGGAAAACAAAAAAAACACAGTACCAAGCTAAAAATACTTCTAATGAATACCATGAGCTTAAAGAATAAAATTGATGAACTGAGGTATATATTAAATAAGGATAATATTGATATATGTAGTATCCCCAAGACCTGGTTGTCTGATGCAGACTGTGGGACCGATATACCTTGGTACACTAAGTTTTCTAAAAATCGAGGACAAAAGACAGGAAGTTGCATAGCCCTTTATACTGCCAACCAATTAAATAGTTATGAAATAAAAAACATGACTAACTATGGTGGTGAAAGTGAAATTATATGGGCAAAAACTAGTTGCGTTGAAAGATCTCTGACAATAGGGCTTGGCTGTCACTCCCCAAACCTTGACACGACTGATAACAATGCCTTTATGGATAGTATTGAAAATATGGAAGATTATGAAGACTATATTTTAATGGGTGACTTTAGCTTTCCAAACATATGATGGCCAACACTCAAGGGGAATGGCCAACTAGAAAAAAATTCATTGAAATAATCATACAGCATGATTTAGAGCAGCTAGTAACTGAACCCACAAGGAAAAACAATATATTAAACCTAACCTTCACTAATATTGAGGAAACCAGATTAACACCAACAGTTTTAGAGCCACTAGGTGTTAGTGACCACAATAAAGTGCAGTGGACTCTAAACCGATTCAAAATAAAATCTAAAGGTACGACTAAAATCAGAAACGTCCATAATGCTGATTATACAAGAATGAAACAATATCTAACAGCCTGGAACTGGGACGATGAACTTAAACATCTAGATGCTGCAGGAATGTGGCAGACAATTCGACAAAACATAGACTTCTGTATCAAGAACTGAGTTCCAGAACTCACTAAATATAATAAAAATAAACACAGAGTTCCACTGTGGTGGAATGTAAACATTAAGAGAAACATTAATAAACAAGCATTTGTCAATGCTGAATGTTTGTTTGCTGGTATTAGCATTGGAAATGCAGGAGTTAGACAGATGCAGAGTAGGCATGGCAATAAAGTATTGAACTTCACAACAACCCCACCTCCATCCTGCAGAGATGGACAGGCATTGAGGTATGCGTTTGTGTTGTTGCCTATAAAGTTCATGCCATTTCACCTCACCCTATCCTGCAGGCACTGACAAGTGTTGAGGTGTGCCATTGGGTGTTCGGGTTTTACAGTCACCCCACTCCATAAAGACATATGCTGAAATGGGTGCAATATAGAATGGGGTGAACTGTGGAGCCGAAGAGTCGAAGGTACATCTCAATGCCTGTCAGTGGCTGGGGGTAGGGGGTGGGGTTGGAATGGCATGAGCATTACAGTCAGCAATTCAAAGGCACACCCCTGATGTCTGTCAGTCTGTAAAGGCTGAGATGTTATGGTTAGAAACCATAATGCCCCAGGCATCTGTTGGTATTTCCAGTACAAATGTTCAATATGGCCTCCACCTCATGAAGGCATTTGGGACCTCTTCTCATGAACAGTGGCACTGTGATTTTGTCAATGTGTCCTGAAATTTGAGTTTCCACAGTGAACGTGGCATTGTGCGCCAGATGCACGAAAACACAGATCGGGCAGGATGTAAAGAATGACAGCTGTACCATTCATAGGGAGGTGTGAAGAGATGGCAATGTTGAAAATCTGTAGTGAAAATATTAAAAATGCTCAAACTTCTGAGTGTACATGGAAACTGCGCAATGCATGCGCTTAACACAGTCATTTAGTGGAATTATTTCACCAAATTTTCAACATAGGCATTTTGTGACCTCTGCTCAGGAACACTGTCACTACGATGTTCATAATCGGTCCTGAACATTGATTTCCCACAGCAACCGTGGCATTCTGCGCCCGATGTGTAAATGCATATTTCGGGCAGGGTGTGAAAAATGACAGCAGTACTGTTCATAAGGAGGTGTGGGAAAATGTCAATGTTGAAAATCTGCAGTGAAAATACTATAAATTTGCGATGTTACGAGAGTGCATGGAAACTGCACAATGCATGCTTGTAACATTTTATGGACATTTGTCACCAGATTTTCAACATAGGCATTTTAGGACATCTGCTCATGAACAGTGTCACTGTGATTTTACATATGAACATACATACGGATCTTCCAGCAGAATGCACCAATCCGTTTATGTAAGTCTGCCTGAGTGTTCAACTAGCACCCTAGATTGCAGCTATCCAGCCTTCTCCCCGGCTTTTCCCAGCCCCTGCCCCCAACTCTTTCCTTGTTTTATCCCACTCCTCCTTAAAGCTATTGACTGTCCTACATGTTACCACCCCCTCTGGCAGCGCATTCCAACTAGACACCACCTTCTCAAAGAAGTAGTGCCTCCTCATTTCACTCTTAAAATTTCTCCCTTCCAACCATAGTCCATGCCCCCTCGTCTCTCTTCCACTCCTCAGTTTAAACACCCCCTCAGTGCTAGGTTTATTTATCCCCTCAGGTAGTTAAAAACTTTAATCATATCCCCCATCCCTACTTTCCTCCAGTGTGTGCATGTTCAGCTCCATCAGCCTATCTTCATTTTCCTTTCTTCCATCCCTTTTAACATTTTTGTTGCCCTCCCTTGCATCCCCTCCAGTAACTTTATATCTCTCCTCAGGTATGGCCTTCAGCATTGCACACAGTACTCCAAGTGCGGTCTGAGCAATGATCTGTAGAGAGGTAGGATCACATCCCTGTGACTGGATGAGAACCCCATTGAGATGCATCCCAGTATCCTGTTTGCCTTCGCTTCTGCTTTCCTGCACTGGGCCGAGTTGTTCATGCTCCCAGTTACCAACACCCCTGGGTCCTTCTCTTCCTCTGTGATCCCCAACCAATAGTCCCACTTCTGGTTCTTAGCCCTGACGTGCATCACCTTACACTTCTTTGCACTGAATCCTAGCTTCCGCTCCACCGACCATGTCTCTAGTTTGTTTAGGTCCCCCTGCAGTTTTTCCCCATCCGTCCTCTTCGTCCACCACCGCCCCCAATTTGGTATAATGTGTGAACAGACTAACCCCACTTCCCAGTCCATGTGATATATCAGAGATAAAGAGCCCAAATAGCACCGGGCCCAGCTCTGACCCCTGCGGCACTCCACTTGCCACTACTGTGGATGCCAAGGGCTCCCCCCCCCCCACCACCACCCTCTGCACCATCCTCTGTAACCAGTTCTCTATCCATTCAGACAGGCTTTTTCCCACACCCACTGCCGTCAGCTTCCCCCAGTCTCTAATGAGACTCCATATCAAATGCCTTACTGAAGTCCAAGTACAGGACATGTACCACATGGCCCCTGTCCAACTCCCTTGTCACCCAGTCATAATACTCTATTAGGTTGGTTTGACAAGATCTCCCTGAGACAAACCCATCTTGAAGGCCATTACTCTCTAGGAATGCCACCAGCCTCTCTTTCAGTATCGCCTCCCTAAGCATACCCACTATGGACGTGAGAGTTACCGGCCGATAATTTCCTGGCTTCTCCCTAGGCCCACTCTTGAGTATGGGCACCACGTGGGCCACCCTCCAATCCTGGGACACACACCCCATTTCCAGGGAGGTGTTGAACAGATTAGACAGTGACTCAGCCAACAGCTCCATCTCCCTCAGCACCCTGGGATGGATGCCATCAGGACTTGGTGCCCTGTCCACCCTTACTGCCCTCAGCCCCTCTAGCACCCTACTCCCTGTGATCACTTTGTCCGTCACCTCCTGCCCCTTTTCCCACCCCAGCCCATTCTGGTAGTGAACCATCCCTTTCCTTAGTGAAAATGGAGCAGAAGTACTCAATTAGAATTTCCACTTGCTCCTTCCCCTTTTCCACCCAATCCTCTCCCCGCTTTATCCTCACAAGATGTTCCCTGTACTTCCTCTTTTCCCTGACATACCTAAAAAAGTCCTTTTCCCCTCCCTTTATGCCCTGTGCGGACCTTAATTGCCTGGAGGCCTTAGCTTTTTTCACCCTCCTGGCAACCTCCCTTGACCAATTCCTGAAAGCCTCCTTATCCTCTGCCTTCCCTGTTCTCCTGTACTTCCAGTATGCAGCCGTCTTTGCCTTCACCCCTTGCAGCACTTCCTTGTTCAGCCAGCATGGTTTCTTGGCTCTGCTCTTCTTACTCGTGGCCCTGGTGCAGGCTACTGTGGCCTCTGTTAACCCAGTCTTTATGACTCCCCACTTTTGTTCTGCATCCATCCCTGGCCTTGTATCCTGACGTCTTTCTTGCAGTATCGTTCCCATCCTCCCAAAATCCACCCTAATAAAGTCCACCACCGTAGTGCCCGTGCCTCCTGTCTCCCTGCCCAGAGTGACAACGAGACACACTGTTTGGTGGTTGCTACCTGCTAGTGGGTCCTCCAATGTTACCTCCCTCACCACCTTCCCATTTGCCAGTACTAGGTTTAGAGTGCTACATTTGCCAGTACTAGGTTTAGAGTGCTACCAAGCCTTGTAGGCCCACTTACCAATTGCGTCAGAAGGCCATCCTGGGATGCATAAAGGAGCACCTGCTCCCTGGTACTGCTAGTGGCTGGGGAGCTCCAGTCAACCCTTGGTAGGCTAAAATCTCCCACTATCACCACACTCCCCCTTCTACACGTCCTCCTTATCTGCTCTGCCAATGCCCAATCCAGGTCCCCAGATTGGGCTGGTGGTCTGTACACCACTCCCAGACTCAGCTTTCTGCCCTTGGAGTCCAGGAGCTACATCCAAAGTGCCTCTGTCCTCTCCTCTTCTTCCTCATCCCTTATGCATTTAATCCCTTCCCTCACATAGAGTGCAACCCCCCCCTTCCAACAACCTGGTCCCTCTTGTATATCCTGTGTTCCAGAATTGCCAAGTCCCAATCACGGTACTCTGTGGCCCAAGTCTCTGTCACTGCAGCAATGCCCACCTTCCTCTCTGAAAGAAGAACCTAAAATGCTGCAATTTTGTTCCCCAGGCTTCTTCCATTGAGAGAGACCACCTTCCACCCATACCCCTCCTTCTCCTCGTTCTTCTCCTCTTTGGCCTGTGTCCCTTCTCCCCATAGTCCACACCCTTTCTCCTCCTTATTTTTGCCGGGTGGTGGTGCCCTCTGTATTATACTCAGACCACTCTGCAAGCCCCCTCCCAGGGTTATTATGCCTCCGCCTTTACCTATATCTAAGGGTGTGAACTCATTAGGCTCCCCTATCTGGACCTTTCTACCAACCTCAGTCTTTTGGACACCCTTCCACTAGTTTAAATCCACCTTATTAGAGATATACCCCTCTAATCCTTCCCTTAATACTCCCTTCCCTTTCCTGCTCAAGGGTAGCCTGCTCCCCAAGTACAAGTCACTATTCTCCCAGACCCTACCCCAGTTAGTCACTAACCCATAATCTTTGGTGTGGCACCAATCCCTCAGCCACTTGTTGAACTGCTCAATCCTACCTTTCCTCTCCATGCTTGCACATGGTACCAGGAGTACCTCCGAGAATGCCACCGAGCCCCCCAACCCCTCACACTGCCTGCCCAACTACTCGAACCTCCCCGTCACTACTTCCATAGTCTCCCCCGCCAGGTTGTTTTTACCCACATGCAACACCAAATGAGGTTTCTTCCTCCCCTTGCTGCACACTTGAGCAGTGCCTGCCCTGCCCCTCCTGCAGTCAACCTGGGGATAACTTCAACCCCCTTCCACCCTTTCAGTATAGAATCCCCCAAGATGGGTGATTCTCCCCCTTTCCTTCTAATGTCCCTTCCACCACCCAGTATTCATTCTTCCCTGCCCCTTACCCCGCCAGCTGCACCTTCTGTGACTTCTGTATCAGTACCCCTTACTTCTGCCTCAACCTTATTCCTCCCATCCCCCTTGAACCCCTTCCCAGCCTGATTACTTCCTAGTGGGCTTCCCATGTCCACCTCCCCTCCTTCCCTCCCGCTGATTTCCAACCCCTCTCCTATCCCTGCTGTTGTTGATTTAGAGCCCCCATTCCCTTCTACCCCAATAGTGATGCCCTTCCCATCCTTCCCCCTTCCTGTAGCCTTCTCTCCTCCAGTCCACCACCCTCCTTCCTTACTAGCCCCCTTCTACCCTTTCATCCCCGCTATCTCTTCCCCTACCTGTTGCCATCCCTTTTATACCCCACTTGTCCTCCCTCCTTCAGTATGTTCCTGCTCCCCCCTTTCTCTCTCCCACCCATAGCAGAGGCTTGAATCTATTCCTAGTCAATACCATCTCTTCCCCTATTGATTCCCCCTCCTACTTGTTCTCCTCCGTGTCACTCCTGGTTCCACCCATGGTCCCTCCCCACCCGCAGCCATTATTTAAATTTTTTTTTTAAATTTAATTCAATTTAATTTAATTTGTATTTTGGAAAGACCTTTGAGCATGAGCTCTTTTACAAAGGTTCCATGGCAGGGTGGACAATAAGACAAAACACATATTCAGTGGTTACAGAGGCCTGATCATTAGGCATTAAAGAGCGATTACATGAGAATTAGACAAATAGGTGAAAAACAGAGCAGTTGTGATAGAATACTAAGCTAATTTTAATTGATTGCCCTAAGTAGCACACCCCTTGAAACCTCCAAATCCATTGCTAGACTATGGCAGAGTAACTACATAGAGTTTAGCGCTATCCCAGATGGCGAGAGGCTGGATGACAGTGAAACAAGGGGGATTGGGTTTGAACCTACCACAGACAGCGAGAGGTGGGGGGATAATGAAACGGGGGCTGTGATGGGGGGAGCAGCTCCAGAGGGCCTTAGCTCTCTCCCCTGGTACTCCTCATGGTCTCTTCCTCCCCCATCAAGAGGCCCCCCTCGTCTCGGGTAACCCCTCCGTTCTTCTCTCTTTTCTGCTAGTGCCTCTGATACTGGGGTCAGTTGCAGTTCCTAGTTGTTCTTCCTCTGTCCCAGCTTGCCATCACCTATCCCCTCCTCAGCCAGAATTCCTACCATACTCATCTGCCCTGCCATTTAGATTCCTCTCTAGCCTCCACAGTTCCTCCCTCAAACTAGCCAGTTGTCTACAGACCATACACACCCCATCCTCCCAAGCCCAGTCCAGGATCATGGCAGACCCACACCCTGTACACCCCACCACCCTTCCAAAGATGCTTGCCCTATTGAAATGTGGCACCTGCCCCATTTTGGCCCCCATCTTATGTTACTGGCTCTTACTCCCAGTTTCTATACCCTACTTCAACTGTTAGGCCCTTATTTACTCAAATTCCTGCCCCCCCACACTAGTCCTCCTATTGCCCCCTTGCCAACTGGGTAAATTCAGTCTCAAATCTCATCCATTAGATCCTGTATTACTGTAGCAATCCTAAAGTCTCCTTGTCTATTTTTCACCCCTCAGCTACCATACTTTTTGTTCTCAGCTCTCATA
The DNA here is from genome assembly GCA_016271365.2 of Neoceratodus forsteri. Classification (NCBI taxonomy): domain Eukaryota; kingdom Metazoa; phylum Chordata; order Ceratodontiformes; family Ceratodontidae; genus Neoceratodus; species Neoceratodus forsteri. Next base: position 19,837,334 of record JADMNL010000035.1, on the reverse strand, counting down.
CAGTTTCACTTAGCCCAGTTAAAAATCCTATTGCACTCCAAGCATTACTCAGCTCTGTTAGAGAAATAAACAGAACAAAGAAATATGTATTATTACAGCAGTCCTAACAGTATAGCTCAGTACTTAGCTCAGTTAGAGAGAAAGAAACAAAACAACTAAATCTGTAATATTACAGCAATCCTAAAAGTATCCAATCACTGCATTGTCTCCACCCCAGAGACCCTGCTGTAATATAGCACCACAGAGGACCCTGGGTGGGAGAGTGGGCAACTCTAAAGTCCAAACAGAGCTCTGTTGAGCTCGCTCACTTCCCCTCTCTCACTCACTCATTCTGTTTCTCCCAGCGCTGCAGGCTGCCCTTTCGTACTGGGCTTCTGCCTGTGTTGGCACATTTTTCTGCCACAAAGAAATCTGCAGCAGTCCAGACAGAGCTCTGTTGAGCTCACTCACTCCCCCTTTTTCACTCGCTCGTTCTGTTTCTCCCAACGGTGCAGGCTGCCTTTTTGTACTGGGCTCCTGTCTTTCACTGGCACCTTTTTCTGCCCACAAAGAAATTTAGTTGTCCCAACAGAGCTTCGTTGAGCTCGCTCATGCACCCCCCCACTCGCTCATTCTGTTTCTTCCAGTGCTGCTGGCTGATCTTTTGTACTGGACACCAGCCTGTGTTGGCAGCAGTTTCTGCCCACAAACAAATCTGCAGCAGTCTCGACAGAGCTCCGTTGAGCTCGCTCACTCCCCCCTCTCACTCACTCATTCTGTTTCTCCTGGTGCTTCAGACTGCCCTTTTGTACTGGACTCCTGCCAGTGCTGGTGCCTTTTTCTGCCCACAAAGAAATCTGCAGCAGTCTCGACAGAGCTCCGTTGAGCTCGCTCACTCCCCCCTCTCACTCACTCATTCTGTTTCTCCTGGTGCTTCAGACTGCCCTTTTGTACTGGACTCCTGCCAGTGCTGGTGCCTTTTTCTGCCCACAAAGAAATCTGCAGCAGTCCCGACAGAGCTCCGTTGAGCTCTCTCACCCTACCACTCACTCGTTCTGTTTCTCCCGAAGCTTCAGGCTGCCCTTTTGTACTGGGCTCCTGCCTGCGTTGGTGCCCTTTTCTGCCCACAAAGTAATCTGCAGTAGTCCTGACAGAGTTCAGTTAAGCTTGCTTACTCCCCCTCTCTCACTCACTCGATCTTAATCTGTCCCTAATAATGATTTCCCAAAGCAAATGCACTATCCTGCACCGGAAGTGCAAAAAACACATTTCACCCAGGATGTGGAGAATGACAGCTGTACCGTTCATAAGGAGGTGTGAAAAAATGGCAGTGTTGAAAATCTGCCGTGATAATATTACAAATTGACGAAGTTACAAGGGTGTGTGGAAACTGCGCAATACACATATGCAACACAATCATTTTATGGACTTTTGTCACTAAATTTTCAACATAGGCATTTTAGAACCTCTGTTCATGAACAGTGTCACTGTCATTTTCTTAATCTGTCCCAAAATCTGATTTCTCACAGTGACCATGCTATTCTGCACCGGAAGCGCGGAAACACCTTTTGGCCCGGATGTGTAAAATGACAGCTGTACTCTTCATAAGGAGGTGTGGAAAAATGCCAATGTTGAAAATCTGGAGAGAAAATATTACAAATTTGCAAAGTTAAGAGCATGTGTGGAAACTGCACATCGCACACTTGTAAAACAGTCATTGTCTGGATTCTTTTCACCAAATTTGCAACACCGGCTTTTTGGGAGCCCACCTCATGAACAGTGGTAACATCGTTTCATTACTCAGTCCCAAAAGGTGATTCCACGCAGTGACCATGAAATCACCTTTTGGGACCAAACAACGCCATGACCGTGTCTGAATTCAGGAGGAGGGGTCCCAATAACCCCATGTTGAAAATTTGGTGCCAAAATTCCCCAAAATGCTTTAAATATGCACCAAAGTTGAAAAAATTCTATTTATGCTACTATACAGCTTACCAGCATTTCTTCAGTTTGCAGTCGGCTTGGAAGAGTGCAGACGTGTTCCTGGTCTATGGAAGATTGTCGCATTGGGCTCCAGAGGGAAGTATGGGTGCCCTTTTGTACCTGGCTCCTGCTTGGCACCTTTTTCTGCCCACAAAGAAATCCACAGCAGTCCCGACAGCGCTCCATTGAGCTCGCTCACTCCCCCTGTCTCACTCACTCATTCTGTTTCTCCTGGCGCTGCAGGCTGTCCTTTTGTACTAGGCTCCTGCCTGCATTGGCACCTTTTTCTGCCCACAAAGAAATCCATAACAGTCCTGACAGAGCTCCGTTGAGCTCGCTCACTCCCCCCCTCTCACTCGCTCGTTCAGTTTCTCCCAGCGCTGCAGGCTGCCCTCTTGTACTGGGCTCCTGCCTGTGTTGGTGCCTTTTCCTGCCCACAAAGAAATCGGCAGCAGTCCCGACAGAGTTCAGTTGAGTTTGCTCACTCCCCCCTCTCACTCACTCTATCTTAATCTGTCTCAAATACTGATTTCCCACAGCGACTGCACTATTCTGAGCCGGAAGTGCGAAAACACATTTTGGACTGGATGTGAAAAATGACAGCTGTATTGTTCATAAGGAGGTGTGAAAAAATGCCTGTGTTGACAATCTGGCATAAAAATATCACAAATTTGTAAAGCTACAAGGGTGCGTGGAAACTGCACAATGCACACTTGTAACACAGTCATTTTATGGACTTTTGTCACCAAATTTTCAACATAGTCATTTTTGGACCTCTGCTCATGAACAGTGTCACTGTCATTTTCTTATTATGAAACCTGATTTCCCACAGTGACCACTCTATTCTGCGCCGGAAGTATGAAAACACATTTCAGCCAGGACGTGTAAAATGAAAGCTGTACTGTTCATAAGGAGGTGTGGAAAAATGCCAGTGTTGAAAATCTGGAGAGAAAATAATGCAAATTCACGACGCTATGAGCGTGCATGGAAACTGCACAACGCACGATCGTAAAACAGTCATTTTTTGGATTATTCTCACCAAATTTCCAGCATAGGCTTTTTGAGAGCCCACCTTATGAACACTGGCACTGTCATTTCGTTAATCAATCCATAAAGGTGATTCTGCGCAGTGACCGCAAAATCACCTTTTGGGACCGAACAATGCCACGATAGTGGCTGACTTCATGAGGAGGGGTCACAATAACCCCATGTTGAAAATTTGGTGCCAAAATTCCCCAAAATGCCTAAGATATGCACCAAAGTTGAAAAAAACCCTATTTATGCCATTATACAGCTTTCAGGCATTTCGGTCAATACAGAACAACAGACAGGATACACCAGTAGGAATACACTTTAACCAGATGCATAACTCCAAAGTGGACTGTTTGAAATTTATGGGTATTGAGTGGAAACCACCCCTTGAATTTGGGGGAGACAGGGTGAACCTACTCTTGGAGAAAGAAAGTAAATGGATTTTTCATCTTAAAAGTGTGAAACCTGGAGGTTTAAATGAAAGCTGGGATTTAAAACCATTTCTTGCAAAATAAAAATTCAGAGGATATTTTTATAATTCTAACATTCAAATAATTTTGCATTTTTTATAACCCCAGGTTTTCCATAATACCTTGCACCCTGTTGAGGATTGTCTGACCATGTGATGTTATGTGTTTTTTGCACTTTTGTAATATGTATTTCATTCACTAATTTTCTTTTTTCTTCTTTTTTAGATTTCACTTAAAGATATACATGGAACACTCTGTTTTCTGGATCAAGACTTATTAGGCTGGTAATAAAATATGGTTGGATGTCGTGGCTGCCATCATTATTTTGTATAAGGAAAATGCATCCTTCCAGAAACGGAATCCCACTTTAGTGAAGTTTGTATAGTATCTCGCTTAAAGTTATAACATAAATGGAATTTAACAGAGATTGTTTTATTAGTTGAACCTGTTGATATCCAGATAGATTTTTACAGTTCATAATGTAAATGGAATTTAACAGAGAGTGCTTTATTAGCTGAACCTGTTGATATTCAGAGATATTCTTACAGGTGGAATACTTCTACCGTCACTAAATGATGTTAAACCTTTTTCTTTTTCTCTACACAATTTTCATGGGTATAGGGATTGTTCATTATATAAAATATAAGTTTGTTACATTTATAAGAATATTGTCCTTGGTACTGATTTGTTGTTAAATGTATAAATTTGTGAAATGAACTTTAAGTATATGAACTACAGGTAAGTGTATATGTGGCTATGATGTAAGCCATTTGAGTGACGTCACATACTCACTTATATTTAGGTCTGTTTTCCCATCTGCTGGCCACACCCCTGAGGAAGACTCACGAGGAGTCGAAGTGCTGGGTGGTTAGATGGCGTGTTACTTGGATTATTTGTGCCTTTTTGTTATTTGAATGAAATTCTTTTAAAAGGCTCCACTAATGCACCTTAATTTGTGCCATTGTATTTAGTGGGATTTACTGGTCCGAGTGCCACATTTTTTGTCTTTATTATGTTTGAAACTATCTGCCTTGAAAGGCATGCAGCAGCAAATAGTACAAGATCACACAAACTAAAACTTCATGTTACAGCAAATAAGACTGCAAAACAAAGTAATTATATTACTCAGAAAATACCACTGATATGGAATTCCTTACCCTCATCAGTTGTAACTAGTGAGAATATTGAACAATTCAAAATTAGACAGGATCCATTCATGAGTGACAAAAAATTTTCTTTCCACCATTAGAGTACACAACCGTGGAGAGTTCAGAATGGACCTGGCTCTCAAACTTGGCTGTCCAATTCATTGCCCCTTAACTTTGGAACTCCCTTCCCCTAGCCCTTCAACAGTCAAAGTCCCATTATTGTTTTAAACAAGAACTGCGCCAGTACTTATCTCTCACTGATGCATGTACTTGTTTTGACCCCACCTGAAACTTTAGGGTTTTTCCATGCTCCACCAACCCAAATTGCCACTCCTCAATTCCACCTGTGTTCTTCCCCATTTCTTTTCTCTCTCCCCTATCTCCCCATCTCACACCCCCACTCCCTCCACTCCCTTTGCCAGTCCTCCTACTCCCTTCTACTAACCTGCGATTGCTCCTAGCTGTAAAGTTCTTACCATTGCCTGTCCTAGTACTGTATTATAATATGCTACACTCTAGTTGACCTTACTGCACTGTCTTGTCAACTTGCATCCAATATTATTTGTTTACTCATGTTAAGCCATTGTATTTTCTCTGTCTAGCTGTTGTTTACTGTTGATTGATGAAATACGTTCATGTTTTCCTTGTTGTACTTCCCGGGTAGTGCCTGAAAATAGTAATTTTTGGGCTAGTGCACCTACCCAGTAAACAAAAACTAAATAAATAAATATGCCTTTCAACCTATGAACCTATCGATCTATCTGTCTGTCTGTCTATCTATACATCTATCTATCTATCTATTTATCTATCTATCTATCTATCTATCTATCTATCTGTCAATCTAGCTTTCCATCTAGCTTTCTAGTAATTTTCATATTTATTATTTCTTTCTTGTGCCTTGTACATTAACATGTTTTGCATACATTTTATCTATACATGCTGTATTTTTATGTTTATGTGTGTGTTTATGCAGCATGTGAGTATAGCATACATGCATATACAGTATACATACACATATGCTGTACTGATATGTTCTTTTTTTTTTCACTATCTAGCTCTCTTCTCACCCTATCACAGTTTTGACTAACTCCTGTGTACTGGGCTATATTACATGGTAACTGAGGTACAGACAGCAATCCATATGCAGCACAGTAACTTGCAGTAAATTATGTCTCAAAATACTGCATGACAAAAGGGCATAATTGCCACTGAATTACACCCTTGCCTGCACAATACTGCAGCATTTTTTTCCCAAATACTGCAAAGTATTACATTGCATCCTGTCCAGTGCTATTGTAATTGGTATTTTTTACCAATAACCCACAGTACTTTGTTTCTTCTTCCCCCCCCACACACACATATACACATCTCAGCATGAGGATGAAGGCTGGGCTCTTTCACCCCTCTGAAGATCTGTCATCCCAGTGCAACACACCCCCTGGAGTGTCCTAATGCAGTTATTATATATAGAATAAAGTATGGAGTGGTGTGTGTAATGAGAGGTTTACATACACCCGAGGTGTTAGATGCTACATAAACCCCGAAAGTGAAGCTCGAGGGGTTCGTTAAAGCATCTAATGCTGAGGGTGTGTAAAAACTTTGAGTTTAAACACCACTCCATATTTTATTTTATATAATTACTGGGTTTTCCTTTTTCACACCAGCAATTATATAAAATAAAAAAAACATTCCCATGTGGCCACGGTCTGGACAGATTTCAGCGAGCAGTCTGCGGTCACCTTTATCTAGTTATTTAAAAGTTTTTTATTCTTTTCTTACAGTCAGTAGTCAAAATTTAGATTTTTTTTATATTTTGGTAATTGATTTTCTTTTATGCAGTTACTGCCGAGCATAAATGATGGTTCAGTCTTCGGGGTCAGACAGGCAACTAACAGTTGGAAAGAGCTGCGGATGGGGAAATCCATGGAGTGAGGGAAATTGGGAGTGTGTTTGTTGTTACTCTCCTTTATAAAGGCAAATTAGCCCACAGTTTCCCTATGGGGAAAAGAAAGACCCAGTTTTTATATTAATATATTGTAACTGGTAAATAAGATGTTTAAAAATAATATGTAAATTACAAAAAAATTATAAAATAAAAGACACTAAAGTTAAAATTCCCATTCCCACCAAATAGCCCAATTCTTCGAGAGAGTGATGTGCCATTCAATGGCTGTTTTCAGATCTACAGTTAATGCAGCTGCTGTTTTCCATGCTGCAGTTATGAAGTAATGTAAACAAATATTGTTTGCCTGGATGGTGGGGGGGGGGCCAGGACCAGGTATGAAAGTGACATACAGTCAGCAGCCATTATGAGAGCTGCCAGAAAGAGTGGGTCTGTTTGGTTTTCTTGCATGAAGTGATGGGAGTGCATGGGAGCCTGTAAGAGCCAAATGTTTTTAAAATAAAATGCAGGAGATAGTAATGAAGAATTTTTTTTCAGTCAGTACAGTAACTGATATAATGTCAGAGTAGGTATGGACATTGAATTTCCCTGCCACAGTTGCACACCAGAACCTCTAAAAATTCTATTTTTTTAAAAGGGAATGAGTAACACAAACACTTGTTTTCTTGAAATTAGGCATGTTTGAATTTGGCATTTCTAGCCCAGTTGAGAGAGTAGTGATTCTGTGGGTGAATATAGGGTGCAGAGTTCACGTTGCTTCTTCCCGTGCTGTCTTGCTGGGATACTGGCATAGGATTCCATGGTCTCCAGTCTGTCATGTTTCCAGATTTTTTCTATCCATTTCACAACTGACAGTAAAACTACTCACACCTACTACAGGTACTAGCCATCCTGTCATAAACCAAACTTCTGTTCTACTTTGAGAATACATTAATTGCCGCATGAAATACTGTGTCTCTGTCAAGAATATATATGTATGTATGTATATATATATATATATATATATATATGAGAAGTGCCTTTTGTAACAACTGCCATAATCTAAAGAAGGGCACTGTAAGGCCTGAAATAACCTACTTTGTTTATATGTTAATATGGGTGGAGCATGCAGAAACCTGTTGATACAGTAGGTGTAACAAATGGCACATAATGATTCAACAAAAATGAGCATCTGTGCATTTCATATGGCCAATCATAATTTTATGCTACTTAGGGGGAGGTCCAGCCCTTCAGCTTCAGAATTATATCTTATTAGTAACTAACCCATTTAAGTCCAAGTTAAAAAATGCAACTTATTTAGCTAGTACACAAATGATCAAAAATACTATAACCCATTTGGTTAGCTATGGTCTTTACCCATGGATAAATCATGCAATAACCAATGGCTGAAGAACAGCATTTATATATAGCAAAACAAAAAACATTGAACACATTTTTAATTAACTTTTATTCACTTATCGTTTTGCCATTTTTGGCCATGAATGATGCAATAAGCACTGATGGCTTGTTTCCATGTGTGTCCTGGGTCCTGGTGGGTTGCTTGGACCTGTTTTACTGATGGGGGCATGTTGGCCATGAGACATGGGAAACTCTTGTACTACTCCAAATATTTCCATAATTGCAAGGTACTCATACCAGTCTCAAGAAAATATTTTCAATAAATTATTAAGTCACTTGATAGTTTATAATTTTCTTTCTTCATCATCTCATGAAAAGTTTTTCTTTTCTTATTTACAGTTACAGATTTAACAAAAATGTATTGAAAATATTTTCCTGACATTGGACTGAATACATTGCTATTATGGAAACATTTGGAAATAACTAAAGCAAATAAAATGAGGGATTATGTACAGTACCAAAAAGTAAAATATGATGGGGTGGACATGATAAACCCAACAGCTTTTTTATAGTATTTTCTTTTTTACAATTTCCAGAAAGTTTTACAGCAGGATGACATACTGCTGAAGTACTTACAGTAATTATGGAATGGCTGGAACCATTTTTGCCAGGCTGGGAATGAGGCAAAATACATATTTTATTTATTTATGTTTTGAAAATGTCAGAGATTACCTTGGAGCACAAGTGTTCATTTACAAAGGTTCCATGTCAAATACATAGTCACAAAAAACATTATGGGCTGGATATTCAAAAGGGTTGCGCCATGCGCAATAGGGTTGCGCCTGCGCAAGTCCGAAATTGCGCCATTCTGCCATATTCAGCAGGAGGCAGTTGAGCCCCCCAAGTCAAGCTGAGCAACAGTGCAATGCTAATGAATGCATGCTCAACTGGAGGGGGAGGAACCATGCATAAACTGCATAGCTCGATATTCATGCGGGCTGTGCAGAGTTGTGCAAGTGCAATCCCCAACCTGTGCCTGCACAACTTTGAGCCAAAAAAATAAGAAGTAAGTCGAGGGCCACCCACAGGTGAGCTGCACACTGCAGGGTGCAAACAGCAGCTGCCACCTGTGGGTGCCTCGGCTCTCCTGTCCCCGACTGGCCCGATCGGGCATAAGTGAAAAAAAAAACACCCCCACTAGCCCGATTGCGGGCATAAGGTGAAAACATCCTCCACACCCGACTGGCCTGATCCATGGGCATAAGTGAAAAAACCCACCCCACTAGCCGATGAGCGCCAAGTGAATAATCCCCACCCCCACTAGCCTGATCGTGGGCAAAGTGGAAAAAAAAAACACCCCCCTCTAGCCCGATCATGGGCAGAAAAGAGTTCCACCCCAAGAACATATCCTGGTGGTCCAGTGGACTGCGAAGCCCAATTGCGAGCATTAGGAGTCCCCCAGGTCCCACCTACCCTGGTGATTTAGTGGCCCCATCCCAGCCACCCACAGAGCCCCACCGCGATCCCCCCACCATCAGCCAGTGGGTGGCAACACCCCCCGCCTGCCACCCTGCCACCTACCGACCTGACTCCTCAGTAGGGCTGCCGCCCATTGGTTCAGGGCAAGAACCAATGGGCGTGCAGCTCCTACTATAAAGCAGTTCAGATATGTGAATGAATGAAGTCATTCATTCACATATCTGGACTGCTTACTATAGTATGGGCTGCACACCCATTGGCTCTGCTCTGAACCAATGGGCATGCAGCCCTACCGAGCAGTCAGTCGGCGGGGCGGGCGGCAGGTGGGTGGATGCTGCCACCACCGCTGACGGGGAGGGGTGGTGGGGCTCCATGGTGGCTGGGGTGGGGCCACCAGATCACCAGGGTAGGTAGACCTTGGGGGTGGACTCTAATGCCCGCGATCGGGTCCGCGGTCCACTGGACCACCAGGGAATGTAACGGTGGGAACTCTTCTGCCGCAATCGAGGCTAGTGGAGTGTTTTTTTCACTGCCTGTGATCGAGTTAGTGAGGATGAGATTATTCACTTATGCCCGTGATCGAGCTGGTGAGGTGGTTTTTCATTATGCCAGCGATCGGGCTGGTGAGGTGAGAGTATGTTTTCACTTGTCCCTGATCGGCAGTTGAGTGGAGGGGATTTCAACAGTTATGCCTGCGATCGGGCCAGTCGGGTGGGGGATGTTTTCACTTATGCCCGCGATCGGGCCAGTCAGGAGGTGGGGAGGATTTCAACAGTTATGCCCGTGATCGGGCCAGTCGGGGGGTTGGGGATGTTTTCACTTATGCCCGCGATCGGGCCAGTCGGGGGTGGTAGGATTTCAACAGTTATGCTCACGATCGGGCTGAAGGGGGCATCGGTCCCTGATGGCTGCTGCCTTACAGGGCGCCAGGCACAAGTCCACGGGGATCAGCGCATCTGCATGCTAATGGCATGCAAATGGGGCCATAAATAGATGCAAATGGCCCCCCTGCACCTTGCATGAATTATGGCCCCATTTGCATGTCACCTTTTGAATATCGGAAATTTGCGCATGGCGCAATGGGACTTGCGCCACCGCATCTTGAATGCTCCACTCTGACCACTTGCGGTGGTGCAAGTTCCACTGCGCCATGCACAGTGGCTGTGGCCAGGTGGTGATATTCAAAGGAGTTGTTCAATAGCGCAGCTCTGTCGAATATCACCCCAGCCACACCCCTGCGCAACTATTTTGTGCAGTGCAAGGGCTTGCACCACAGAATGGTGCAGTTTGAATATCCAGCCCAATAAGTACAATGAGCAGTTGCATGGGAAATGCAGTTACTTGGTATTACTAGTTTTTTTTAAGGCTGAAGCAGGCACTGGACCCATCGGGACTGCTTTCCCCACATCCTATGGGGGTGATTTTAGCTAACATAACCCATAATATATCTATCTAGTTCATATTCGAACCTTTGGAGGGTGTTAATATCACTTAACTGTTGAGGTTAAGTGTTCCACAATTCACATGTCAAGCTGTAAAATAATGCTTTCTGTTGTTGGTTGTGGTCATTGGGAAGTGCAGCTGTTTATTGTGGCATCTTAAGCCACTTGGCTTAAGGGCTAGAGTTGTGTCAGGCTCAAAGCACTTAAGACAGAACAGTTACATACAGTTTTGAAAAAAATCCATGTAGATTGTTGAATAAAAAGTCACAGGATATGTTCAGAGAGAAACTGAATAAAACAGTTTAAGGATTACATTTGCATTGAACTGTAAGGGAAGACCACAAAGATCTCTTAAACTGATTAATGTTGGGGAAATTCAGCAGAGTACCAGGTAGTTCATTTAACCAGTTTGCCTGATATCCTGAGGGACAGTGCCTAGCCATCCTTTACTGGTCAACAAAAACTAAATAAATAAATAAGTAAGAGCAAAAACGAAATAAATAAGAGACAAGATATCGAGGGTATATTTTAATAGCTCTTGCAAAATTTCAGCAGAGGAAGCTGACCCCCTACACATATTAGGTCATTATCAAGGAGGAAGATTATGACCATATCCAAACAACAGTGTTCTAGTGGCCACAGTCTTTTCAGAATACCTAGCTAATATGGAATGGGCAGTTGTAAAAAATCTTTCTAATGACAGGGTTGCCCACAGATGGGGTATATTATGATTAGGCATGTATGGGAGGCGAGGAGTCAAAAACTCTTTAAAGCAAAATTGTTTGGAAAAAAGACATTTTCCTAGGCCTGATTGTTTTGCAATATTAGAGACCCAGGGCCAGATATTCAAAAGTTTGCCCTGGGGCTGAATTAACACTGCCCAGTGGGCATACTTAGCCTGGAGCACAAAGCAAGCTACACTCAAAAGCAATACCCCAGGGCAAACAGCTTCTGAATATAGCATGGGAATGAGGCCTGGCAAACTGGGATGGGAGTGCAGGGCAAACTTAGCCCTGGAATAAGAAAGCTCTGAATATAGCAACCAGAAAGTGCAAACCACAACAGCAACACAGTGCACAGCGACATGAAGGTAGGTAAAGGTGAACTATGTGGCCAATGTGTGTGCCAGCAAATGTGTGGACCCAGTACAGCTGCACGCAGCAGTGCATGTGAAAGTACAGTGTTGAAAACTGTGTAATAGTCCCAAAACTGTTTGTGCAGTGCTAACATGTTTGTGTGAGTTTAGCGCAGGGCTAAACCATTAGCCCGGTTCAAACACATTTGCCCGGTGCTAAACTTTGCCATATTCAAAAGTGACATGCAAATGAGCCTACTTTGGTAGTCTCTGGGCAAACATCCAGATTAGCATCTCATTATGCCCTGATTTGCATGCAGTTTGCACCGGGCTAACGGTTTAGCTCTGTGCTAAACCCGCACAAACGTGTTAGCGCTGCGCAAACAGCTCAGGGAATATTATACAGTTTTGAACAGTGTACTTTCACATGCACTGCTGCCTGCAGCTGTACTGGGACAACACAGCATAGACACAGATGGTGGTGCTGCATGCAACTGTCACACTGTAGGTCATACTACAGTACACAGAAGACACTACAGTAGCAAGGGGGCCAGTAGTGTGTGGACACAGCACTGCCTATGGTGTGTAGGGCAGTGCTGAAGACTGCACTATACACAGTGACAGGCCCAACGTGCAGGCATTTACTGACAGTGGACATTACTGTTACGCTGTTGTGACCCACAGATGCTGCACTTCTGGTATGGGATGCTCACAATGACATATACATGTCCGGCTTTGTGTGCTGTGGCAGTTGTACAGCTGTGTGGTATGTGGCCATTTGGGCATATATTATCAGAAAGGCACACTGATGTTGGGGTATTCCCAATACTGCCCCATGTGCACTGCATGATGTGTCCCAGTCTTGTGGCCACACCTGGTCTGTGGCACAGCCTGGCTACCCGTACTCTCTCCCCTCAACATCCTCCATGCCCGCAGTGCTGCATGTGTATGCTGGTATCTGTTGGTGTCCACAGAACAGTGGTCCGCAGATGTGTGTTGTATGGCCACACTGCCATGCTGTCCACTGGTGGTAGGGTCACCACTTACTGCCTGGCATGGCTGGGATTGGTGGCAGATGATGGCATCATTGAGATGCCATTAGTAAGCAGCATGTTTCCTCTATGTCTGGCTTTGTCTATGTGTCATATTTATTTGTTAGGGTCACTTAAAGCTGAACAAAAGCCACGCAAACACCGCACAAAGCCATAATATAGCACAAAGCTGATTACCCAGGGTTAAGACTACCTTTTCCTGGGCAGTAATGTGCACCATGCTAAGTGTCGCACCAAGTCGCGCTAAGTCACGCAAAACCACTTTGTGTGGCACTAGTCGCTGAATATAGCATTGCGCCTGTATTCATGTACACACCCACTCAGTTTGCCCCTTGCATACATTATGATTTTGCCCAGCGCTAATGCAGCTTGCACATGCTATTTGGCCTTTTGAATATAGCAAACCCGCGTTAATCCCGCGCTAAACCTGTGCAAACAGTTTTTGCCCAGTGCAAAGTTTTGAATATCTGGCCCCCAGACTCATCTGTTTCTAACCTGTCCATATGTACAGGGTTTTTGGAGGTTCATAGCAGATCAATGCAACATATTCCAGTTTAAAATGTTACCTTTCAGGTTTTGGTTTTAGGTGTTTTGTCCCAGGAATGGTTGAGTTTTGATCATCATTCTTTGATAATGCTATTCTCAGATTTTAAATTATATATTTGGGAAGCCATACATGTTTCTTCTTTACAACAGAAACTAGTACCATACAATGATATTTAGATTTCAATAAAGTCTGCCTTGCAGGGAATTTATATGAAATATGCTGCTTCACCTCCTAGACTGCACATTGTTTCCCTGTAGAAAGGCTTTCTATGAATCTTGTTACCATCATAAACTGAGCAGTTGGTGAGGCCATAGTGCACTGACATAAAAAAATAGCTGGTTGGCAGTCACTGTGTTTGAGGATTGTGCCACAGTCTTTTTTCTCTCTGACTTATTTAAATAGAGGGTTTGACAACACTATGGACAGAAGCCTATTTTTGTTGTTTTACTCCATTTTGTTCCTTTCCTTTTGATAGTCTTTGAAACTTCTGTTTTTTGAGTTTTGATAAAGTGCATTCGTTTTGTTATTTTCTAAATAAAAAATTACCCTACTTTTCATCGATTAGTGTTATGAGATCTTTTATTTCTACTTGGACAGTGACTGGAGATGGGCAGAAGGGACTTCAGTTTAACAGCTTATCAAAACTCTAACAATTGCACTGTCATTATGCAGATCTGTCCAGAAAGGTGACTTTTGTAGTCGCTGTGGAAAATCACCTTTCCAGTAGGATTTGAAAATGTTCTCTGCCCTCGTTCATGAGGTGGGGTCATAAGAATGCTATGTTGAAAAATTGATGTAAAAATATTTAAAAAAACAATAAAGTTATGAGCCTATATTGAAATTTGCAAACAAAGGCTCATGACTTTGTTAATATTCAATATTTCTTACCTCAGATGTTCAACATAGTCATTTCTGTACAGCACCTCATGAATGCGGCAGCTGTCATTTTTCAACTCTGGCCCAAAATGTGTTTTTGCATCCTGAAAGTTGATTTTGTAGTCACTGCATGAAATCATCTTTAGGCCAGGAGTTGAATATTTTCTCTGCCCTTCTTCATGAGGCAGGGCATAACAAGACTATTTTTATGTTGGCTTGCTGCAGGCAAAGCCAACATATAGGGAGAGTGCAGATTTGGGGGCACGGCAGCTGTTGGGCGAATGCAGGGCATGCATCTGTAGGTGCATCCCTCGTTCCCCAATCAGCCTGTATGGCACCGCCACACTATGCATACATAATGGTGTGAGCACATCAAAGCAAAGGACCGCTGCAATCGTCATATGCAGTGGTCCTTTGCTTGACATGCTCGCCGCCATTATGGCCATGGTTGGTGAGCCGGCAACCCCCCCCCTGTGTTTGTGTGCCAACGGGAGCCCACTCCCCATCGGCATCCCCCGCAAATGTGGAATGCCAAGGGTGCCCAATCCCTCGGCTCATGACCCCCTCGTATTGCATGCGATGGGGAGCCCACTCCCGTCGGCATCACTAACTGTTGAATGCAGAGGGGTGCCCAATCTCGGCTCGTGCTCCCGACTTTGTTTGCGGTAAGGTGCCCAATCCCGGCATTACCCCCTGTGTTGTGTGCGATGAAGTGTCCAATCCCCATTGGCTCTGACCCCCAACCCATGGGTGGCACACTGGGAGCCCACCCCAGTGTGCCAAAACTGTCCCTGACGTTTTTTTTTTCCCCAGAATACAAAACCGTCCCTCATAGCCCAGGTCCGCCTCCCCCACCTGCACCCACCCACTGCACTCTGCCTCGCGCTCACCCCACCCATACTTACTTCCTCCAGACCCCAGCCGACGATCTTCAGTGGACTGGGAACACGTCTGCACTCTTCAAAGCCGACCGCAAACTGAGGAAATGCCGGTAAGCTGTATAATAGAGTGAATAGGGTTTTTTCAACTTTGTTGCATATCTCAGGCATTTCTTGGAATTTTTGCACCAAATTTTCAACATGGGGTTTTTGGCGCCCCTCCTCATGAATTCTGTCAGTGTCATGGTGTTAATTGGCCTCGGAAGGTGATTTCACAGTCACTGTGCAAAATCACCTTTCGGGGCCCATTAACAAAATGACAGTGGTGGTGTTCATGAGGTGCCCTCTTAAAAAACCTAAGTTCCAAATTTGGTGGAAAAAATCCAACAAATGCCTGTTTTACAAGCATGCACTGCGCAGTTGCTATGCAGGCTCGTAACTTCACGCATTCACAATATTTTACTGCTGGATTTTCAACACTGTCATTTTTGTACACCTCCTCCTTGTGAACAGTACAGCTTGTCATTTTCCACATCCTGCCTGAAATGTGTTTCCGCACTTCCGGTATACAATAGCGCAGTCGCTGTGGGAAATCAGTGTTTGGGCCAGATTATGAAAATGGCAGTGACACAGTTCATGAGCAGAGGACCTAAAATGCCTATGTTGAAAATTTGGTGATGATACTCCATCAAATAACTGCGTTACGAGCATGCATTGGCAGATTGCACGCATGCTCATACCGTCGTGCATTTGTGATATTTTCAGTCTGGATTTTCACCATTGCCATTTTTCCACACCTCTTGATGGACAGTACAGCCGTCATTTCACATATCCTGCCCAAAATGTGTTTTTGCACTTCTGGCGCAGAATAGAGTGGTCGCTGAGCGAAATCACTTCTTGGGACACTTTGAGGAAATAACAGTGACACTGTACATGAGCAGAGGTGCTAAAACGCCTATGTTGAAAATTTGGTGCTGAACGCCCATAAAATGGCAGTGTTGCAAGCGTGCATTGCATATTTCCCACGCACCCTAGTAGCTTCGCAAATTTGGTATATTTACATGCCACATTTTCAACACTGGCATTTTTTTACACCTCCTTATGAACTGTACAACTGTCATTTCTCACATCCTGCCCAACATGTTTTCCCGCACTGCACTACCAAACACCCAAGGGACACCCTAATGCTTGTCACTCTCTGCAGGGTGGGGGTGGGTTGGCATCAGTTCAATACTTCAATGCCATTCCTATGATGCATCTGTCTAACTCCTGCACTACCAATGCCAATGCCATCAAGCCAACATTCGACATTGACAAATGCTTATTAAACTTTGGTGTGAAAATATTACAAAACAAAAAATTTATGAGCCTACATTACACTTTGTAAATGCAGGCTCTTAACATTGATAAATTTCAATATTTTCACCCCAAATGCTTCACTTGCAGCCCCACCAGCTCTGGACAGAATTTGTTTTAATTGCAACAAGGCATACATGATGTTGATAGTTTGGGGTTTACCCGCTTCTTGTGTAATTAAGTCTTTCAACTGCAACTTGTGATACACCACAACAGACATGGTAAATCCCCCAATAATGCATGCCTTGTCATACCTTGTTGCTTAATTGGCTAACCAGGTAGGTGCACTGATTCAAGAGATATTTTTCTTTCATGACCTAGGTGATTAAAATGGCAGCACACAAATAGAAAAAGGAAAAGGCAGACAGTAAGCTGTACAGTAATAGCAAGCTGTTTTCAATTTTATTTATGCTCATTGGCCCTCTAGTTAGGACCTCCTTCTTTCTACTGCCAGTGCACCCTCAAATCCCTTGAAGATCCTCTTATCTTTATCCACTGGGACTCAACTGTCCACCCAAGACACACCAATATGCTTCCCCTTCAGTTTGCCCTCAAGGTGGGGTCTGCCTTTAACTCCCTGGCAGAATCCTTGCAATCCAGCCACTAACTATGGGGATCAATCCTGAGAGTGCCCCCAGTGGTCAGGAGAGGGAAACAACTAAAAGCAACTGAAAAAAAACAGACATAAGGGTCTGCTTCTGCCTAGCCATGCAATGTTTCCCTTTCTTCACCAACTGGGATGGAGTACTGGATGAAATCCAAAGTATGCATCAGCAGGTTCATGGGTCATACCAGCTTTGGTCATGTTCCCTCTCTTATTTAAGCTGCTCCAGTTCTGCTGCCACCCAGCCTTCACAAGGTGGCTGTCAAGCAACAGAGCCATCATGACTGCCCCCATGAGGAAGAGCAGTACAAAGAATGTGCCAACCACCTTCTCCCCAGCCAGCCCCTGATGGCCCGCTCTCAGTCCTGAACATGGGTCACTAGCACCACAGGTAGTAGCATTGCCACTGTGCTGATAGGCAGGCCCCAATAAGGTCAGATGTAAAACAGTGATTGATATATATATATATATATATATATATCTCATGTAATAAATTACATCAATGATGTACATTAATTGTAATCACCTGATACATTTATGAACAGCTCTGGCAATAAAGGGGTTCTAAACAAAATATTTAAATTGGAAATTAGATGATGCAGAACACAGGACACAAGAACGGCTTGTCCAGAAGCTGGGGCAGTAACTTAAAAAGCCTTCCAACCAATAGAAGTAAAAATGCATGGCTTTGCAATTGCAAGAATCTGTTGGATAGTGTACAACAAATTCCAGAGATAGTATTTTGGCATTAGAAGCTCTAAAAAAGGAGAATGGTCAGATTCCAGCAAGGACTTTTTGATTAGGCAGACAGAAAGAAATTCAGTGTGCTTGGGAGGACCAGCTTGGATTAAGAAGAAGATATAAACTTTGGTGATGTGATCTGAAAGGAGCCAGCAATATGAGAAGACTAATACTGTTATTATCTGTATTCAGCCATGCAATATGTTTAATGTCAGTGTGAGAGTGAACTAAGAAACAATAATCCCACAGTAGTAGTAAAGAATCCTTATTGATGGCCAGGCAACCTTTGTGAGTCATAAATCATTTTTAGTCTGGAGGTTGCACCAAGTGTCTGACATATTTATTTATTTATATATCGGATTTATAGCCTTTGAGCCAAAGGCTCATTTACAAAGGTACCTCGTCACACATATTTATATATAATACATGTACATGTACATGTAATATAGTCAGAAAAGGTCATGCAGAGTGAGGAGGAAAAGTATTGAGAAAATACTTAATGCTAGTAACTTACTCCAGAGAGTTTCCACCAGAGGCAAGTTATTGACAATAGATATTCCTTGTATTTAGTTTGCTAAGTTGAGGCTTGGAGCCAAATAGCAAAGGTTTCATTTTGTCTGAGTTGAACGATAGCTTATTACTTTGAAGCCACTTTTGGACAACACAGTTGCAATACAGAAATTTAGCGGATATTTGAAAATATCTATCTTGGTCTACCTACATACATGTAATTGTACCCATTCACCACTCAGATATGTTATATTTATTTAACTTATACATGCACACATTTTTATTATAGTATGTCTCTTTACAGTATACTTTATATAATATTGATGCAACATGAAGATTAAATACTGCTCTTTTAAATTAGAAAGCTATTAAGTCCACACAAAAACAGAATATTTCAGTCCTGTCTTTTGTGGGTATCAGTGAGAAAGTATTTATTTTGAGTTCTAATAAAAGTATAATGTTTACAGTCAGTATTTCACATACCTTCTGTTGACTGAGTCCAGAATAAAAAGCAGCCCAGTAAAAAGAGTGTGTGTTGAAGGTCTTGAAACATTTTGCCTAAATGAAACTCAAGTCCACCAGACTGGACTCTGGTCAGTGTTATCAGATATTGCGCAACTAGGTGACATATGCCAGAACACAAAGTAAAGCAGATCAAAAATAAAGTCAATAAGAGAGATGTTCATGAAATGGAAACCAGTGGCTTCAGTTCTGAAACAGTTATTCAATAGGAAGGAAAATAAGACTCACAGTAGGAATAGTGACAGTGAATGGGGGTGCTTGATTATAAGATAACACCTGGATTTGGGTAGCAAAAAAAATTAAAATTATTACTTAGCAATGATACAGACAAAAATTAAATAAAG
Source organism: Neoceratodus forsteri (assembly GCA_016271365.2). NCBI lineage: Eukaryota > Metazoa > Chordata > Ceratodontiformes > Ceratodontidae > Neoceratodus > Neoceratodus forsteri. The sequence goes on along the minus strand of JADMNL010000035.1, from coordinate 19,818,055 downwards.
TAGAGATTGATTTTATGTGTGCTGGGAGATTATCAGTTGTAGAAGTACAGGTAATATTAGGTGAACCTGTTTAATTACAGGTGTACATTTAAATTGGTGCTGAGGACTTAAGTCTTTTTTGAGGGGAGTGCTCCAGAACTGGACACAGTACTCCAAGTGAAACCTCAACAGGGGATCTGAAAAGGGAAAGTATTGCTTCTTTCCTTCTGCTATCACTACTCCTCCTGATACATTTCAGCATACTGTTAGCCTTGCTACAGGCCTTGTTACACTGGGTCATTTGTTTGAGGGATTTACTGATGATAACTCCTAGATCCAGTTCCTCCTATGTAGTGCTAAGTCTCACCCCACCTATCCAATGCTCCATTTTGGGGTTCCTTATCCTTAGGTGCATTACCTTCCACTTGTTGTTGTTGAATCTTAACTGCCAGATTTTTGACCACCCTTCTAATTTTTGTAGGTTCCTCTACAAATCCTTTATTCCCTCATCATTATCCACCCTCCCACATCATTTTATGTCATCTGCAAAAAGACTCAGCCTGCCCTGGATTCCCTAACCAAAGTCACTAATGGACATGTTGAAGAAGACTGGATACAGAACAGATCCCTATGGAACCCTGCTCATAATATCCCTTTCCTCTGACTTAACCCTGTTGAAAACTACCCTCTGCTGCCTCCTTTCTAGCCAACAACTCACCCAGTTCACTACTGTTTTAGCTGCACCCAAGCCTTCCATATTTTTCAGTAACCTTTTGCATGATACCGAATCAAAAATCTTGCTGAAGTCAAAGTACAGCAGATCCACAGCATGGCCCTTGTCTAATTCCTTGGTCACCCAGTCCAAAAAAAAAAATCAGGTTAGTCTGACAAGACCTTCCTGCCATGAAAATATGTTGTTTACTATTCCTGGAGCCTGCTGCTTTTTAGGTAGTCAATGTGGTCCTCTTTGATTAGTGATTCCATCAGCTTCCAACAATGCAGGTCAGACAGACAAACCTGTACTTCCCTGGTTTGTCCCTTTCTCCCTCCCCCCCGTGAAGTGATACAACCCTTCTCCAGTTACTTAGAACTTCTCTAAACCTGAGTGAGCTGGTGAACAAACAGCCAATGGTTCTGCCATTTCTGTTGCTAATTCCTTAGGTATCTTTGGATGCAATCCATCTGTTCCTGGGGCCTTATCTATAGAAACATATAAATTGATGGCTGATAAGGACCACTTGTCTGACCTAGTCTGACTATTTTCCCTACTTACTGTAGTACCGCAAACCCTACTTGATCGTTGGCATAGCCTGCCCTTCCCTAACCATTAAGTTTCCCTTGTGCCTACTCCATACATTCTTGAATCCCATTACAAGTTTTTCCCCCACCACATCTGATTGGAGGCTGTTCCAGGCATACACTACTATTTATGTGAAGAAGTACTTTCTCACATTTCCCCTGAGTCTACCCTACTCCAGCTTTATAGTATGACTCCCTGTTCTTGAGCAACTTTTTTCTAAAACAATGCTTCCCTTCTATAACTTATTTATACCCATCAGGTATTTGAAAGTCTTTATCATATCCCGTTTCCCTCTTTTCTTCCAGCGTGTGCATATTGAGCTCCTTTAATATCTCCTCATAGTGTCTCTGGTGCAGACCCTGCATCATTTTAGTTGCCCTACTCTGGGATGCCTTTACCCTGTCTATGTTCTTCCAGAGATGTGGTCTCCATAACTGAACACAGTACTCTAGATGAGGTCTCACCAATGATTTATACAGCTCTATCACCAACTCTGTCTGTCTGCTGGTGATATCCCTCTCTATACATCCTAGCATTCCACTGGCTCTTCCCACTGCCATATCACACTGTCTGGCCACCTTCAGATCATCAGATATGCTTACCACCAGGTCTCTTTCCTGTTTGGTGATCATCAGTGCAACTCCTCCCATCATGTACTCTGCCCCTGGGTTTCTGTGCCCTGAGTGCATGATTTGGCACTTCTTTGCATTGAAACTTAGTTACCACACTCTTGACCATTCTTCAAGCCTTCTTAGATCCCTATTCATTTTTCCCACTCCCTGCAGATTATCTGTCCCTTTGCAGATTTTAGTGTTATCTACAAAAAGGCATACTTTCCCTTCTAGCCCTTCTTCAGTGTCACTTAGAAAGGCATTAAAGAGAACCGGTCCAAGTACTGACTCTTGTGACACCCTGCTGATCACCCTTCCTTCCTCAGAGTGAACTCTGTTTGTCACCACCCTCTGCCACCTGTTCCCCAACCAATTCTTTACTAGTTTAACATTTTTGATGCCACTTCCAGTCTGCCCAGGTTGCTTACGAGTGTCCTATGTAGAACAGTGTAGAACGCTTTATTAAAATCTAGGTAGGCCACATCCACCGCTCCACCCTGATCTACCTCCCTGGTCACCAGATAAAAAAAGTGTCATATTTGTTGGATATTTATTTAAATATTTGATTATTTATTTATTTCCAATGTTTCACCAGAAAAGACATACTGAGTTGAAGTATCTTGTTTCCAGATACATCCTGGAGGAAGGGGAAGAGGAGTGTAAGAAAAAAATAAACAATAACTTATATAATAGATCATCAAACACAGCAGCAAATTTTATAGTAGAAAAATACACAGACAAAATTATACAAGGACAGAGCAGAGGAGTCACCATTTGGGTTCTTGTGAATGCATTTTACGGTGCAGGAAAGCATGAGGAGGATGGCTACTGTTGGCAGGAAAGGGAATAAGGGAGGTGGGGAAATCAGTAACAGAATGGGAAGTGTAGAATAAATGGGAGAAAGAGGAGAAGGGGAGGAAGAGAGTGAGGAGAATAAATTAGGGTAGAAGCAGGAATGGAAAAAAGTGGTGAAGGGGTAAATGAGAGGTGAGTAGTGCTATGTTTCATGCATGCAATGAATCATGGAGAGGAGAGGGAGTGTTAGGAGGAGGAAGAGGAGTGAATGGTTAGGAAAAGAGAGTTTCAACATTTAGGAAAGTGGTAGGAGAAGGTAGCCTGGCCAGTGAGGGATTTCCTAGAGGTGAGTGCAAAGGAATGATAACTGGAGTTTCAAAGGGTGTAAGAGGAAGGTGACTGGGGGAATATGAGAGTTAAGGTAAGAGGAGAGGGAGGCCAGCCAGAATTTCAAAGTAAGGGAGGCACAGTGGGTTAGGTATTGAGCATCCAGGATGGGGATGGAGAGGGAGTAGTATAAGTAACAGTAGTGAGTGGGATGAAGACAGTCCAAGGCAAAGTGGCAGAAGAAGTGAAAGAGCGGGTTCAGTCTGGCAAGGATGTATTTTGGTTCAGCACTGAAGATAATGTCACCATTATTAAAAATTGGGAGAATCATTTTCATGATGATAACTCATCAAGCAGGTAGAGGGATACAACTTTTATTCCTATGTAGTGCACTGCATTTAGCGTTGATTTTTTTTATGGATGGCATCCACGTGCTGCGAAAAGTCAAGGTGCAAGTCTAGCCAGACCCCAAGGTAATTAAATGAGGGCATCTTTTCAATTGTGACTCCATCGAGGGTGTGAAAAGAGGGGAGAGAGAGGAGCCTCAATAGCCACTGTTTAGTGCCAACGGTCATGAAGACCATTTTTGGGGGCATTTAGGGAGAGCTGATTAGCCCAGAACCAGCACTGTACATTTTTAAAATCATGTTGAAGCCTGGCAGCATCTCAGAGAAGAAGGAACTAGAGGCAAATAGGACTGTGTCATCTACATACATATGGATGGATGCAGACAAGCAGGTAGCAGAGAGCTCATTTAAGAATACCAAGAAAGGTAGCTGGCCAAGGACATGACCTCTCCCCAATTAATCCATGCTGCCTCATATCCTGTAAGCTGCTGGTGACAAGATATTCCACAGTCCTTTCCTTTAGCAGTGATTGCATTATTTTCCCCACCACCAAAGTCAAGCTGACTGGCCTGTAATTGCCAGCTTCCTCTCTGCTACCACCTTTGTGAAGTGGGACTACATTTGCTCTCCTCCAGTTCTCTGGGATGACTCCAGTCTCTTTAATGAGTGATTGAACACGTCTGTCAGAGGTGCAGACAGCACCTCTCTGAGCATCTTCAGTATCCTTGGATGTATCCCATCTGGCTCCAATGCTTTGTCCACTTGGATGTATCCCATCTGGCCCCATTGCTTTGTCCACTTTCAGATTTGTGAGTTCTTACATACTAACATACTATTTGCCAGCAGATTAGGCCTTACGGTCTATCGAGTCTGCTCGAACCTAGATCCTTAGTTGGGTACTGAGACCCTCCCATCCCTTGTTCTCTAGAAACCCCTATCATCTATCCCCACCCCCCCGGGACAGGCCATCATCTGATACATCCACTTTCTGTGTCTGTCCCACCCTCTCTTGAAGCCCTCCACTGTGGATCTCTGAACCAGCTCACCAGGCAGTGCATTCCAAGGGTCCACCACCCTCTCGGTGAAAAACCTCCTCCTCTTTTCCCCCCTCACCCTTCCACCTTCCAACTTCAAACCATGCCCTCTGGTGATACCTCCCTGCTTTAGTCTAAAGATCCCCTCCATGTTTACCCTATTTATTTCCTTGAAGTACTTGAAGACCTCAATCATGTCCCCCCTGTCTCTCCTCTCCTCCAATGAAAACAGGCAGAGCTCCTCAAGTCTGTCCTCATAAGTCAAACCCCTAGCCCTCGATCATCTTTGTTGCCCTCCCCTGTACCCTCCAGGAGCTGTCATGTCCCTTCAATGTGGTCTCCAGCACTGCATACAGTACTCAAGGTGTGGTCTAACCAGTCCATTGTACAGCGGCATAATCACTCCCTGCTCCTAGAGGTGATCCCCCTTACGATGCATCCCAACATCCTGTTTGCCTTGCTAGCTGCTCTCCTGCACTGCTCAGAGTTATTCATACATGTATCCACCATGACCCCTAGGTCTTTTTCCCCTATTGAGGCCTCCAGCGCCTCCCCTCCCAGGGTGTACCTGTGTTTAGGGTTTCCCCTACCAAGATGCAACACCTTGCACTTGGTGATATTGAAATTTAATTTCCATGTGTGAGCCCAGCTTTCCAGGGTGTCCAGGTCCTTGAGGGCCCTCCCTCTTCTCCCTCAACTACTGCTCCCATCTTGGGTCATCCGAAGAGACTCATTTCACACCTATACCCTCCTGATGTCCGTATGTATGCATTAAACAGGATCGGACCCAGGACGAGCCCTGTGGTACCCACTACCAACCTCTCTAGGGTTCAGAGCTCCCCACAGACCACTACTCTCTGAGTGTGTCCAGCTAGCCGGGTTTTACCGGAAGAACCCTTCCTCCATGTATCTCCTCTGTGCCAGCCGCTGCCTTTTACTGGACTTTGCTCCCCTCACCATACGGGTGACTTTTCTAGATGCAGCTGGTACATTTCTTATCCTATCCCTCTTGTTGTTTTATATTTTTGTAGGCTGCCTTCTTTCTCTGACTGCTACCTGTACCTCACTGGACCACCAGCATGGTTTGCTGACCTTGCTCCCTGCACGTTTCAACCGCGCAGATCCTGGCTGCCTCATGAAGTCCCAGTTTATGACCTCCCATCTCCTTTCCACACTTGTCATTGAGGTAATTCCTTCAAGTGATCCTTGAGAATATTTCCCATGCCCATAAAGTCTGCCTCCCTGAAGTCCACTGCCAGTGTCCTAGATCTCACCCCACTCCCCCCATGCTTATTTGAAACCAGACAGTATTGTGGTCACTCCCAGTCAGGGGTCCTGTACAGCTATGTCCCTTACCAGATCCCCATCTGCCAGAACCACATCCAGGACATGCCCCTCCCTTGTGGGCTCCATCACATGCTGTGTTAAGAACACATCCTGGAAGCCATCCAGCAGCCTCTGCTCCTTGGCCACCTTAGAGGACATGGTTCCCCAGTTTGTACCTGGCATATTAAGGTCCCCCATCAACACCACTCCTTCCCCTTTTGGACCACACTATTTCCTCTGTAAATGGACCAGTGTCCACCTCCCTTTCTTTGATGCTCCTGTCTCTTATCTGTGGTACTTCACCTTCCCCTTCCTCCATGAACATCGAACAAAAATATTTGTTCAGGATGTCTGCTTTTTCCTAGTCCCCTCCACACATTCCCCTTTCCCTCTTTAGCCTTACAGTCCCTCACTTGGTCTTTCTCCTTTCACTTACCTGTAAAACGTCTTGTCCCCTGTCTGTGCTCTCTGGGCTATTTTCTCCTCCATTTGTGCATTTCTGCTCCTGAGTGTTTTCCCTTCCTCCTTTGCTTCTCATTGTACACTTCCCTATCCTCCTCCCTCTGCATCTCCTTATACCTCCTGAATGCTAACATTGTTGCCCTTACCTTGCCAGACATCTCTTTTGAGAACCACAACAGTCTCTTTTTCTCTTGGTTTTAATTACTTGCCTGGCACAGAGGTTAGTTGCCTTCCCTATGACCCCTTTTAGTTTAGCACATTTTTCCTCCACTCCTCCCGTGCCCCTCTACTAAGCCATCCATGAGGCATTGCCCTCTCCTTGTAAAGCCAGCCCTCCTGATGTCCAGGATCCTCACCTTTCTGTGATTTGATTCTGGCTCTGTACTTATATTGAACCACACCATGTGATCACTGGTCCCTAGGTGGTCACCCACTGTGATGACTGCAATGCTGTCCCCATTGGTGAGTACAAGGTCCAATATTGCTCCTTCATGAGTGGGCTCCCTTACTAACTGTCTGAGGACTTCCCCCTGTAGGGAGTCCAGGATATCCCAGCTCCTAGTTAAAGCTGCAGCTGGGATGTTCCAATTCACATCCAGCAGATTGAAGTTACCCACCAGCAGTATCACCTCCTTAGTTGCCATCTTTTGGATGGCTTCCACCAGTACCTTATCTACCCCACCCCCCAGCTGGATGTCTGTAGCTAACACCACTGTGAATAGCAGTTCCATTCCCTGTCTCTAAGGTGACCCACAGTACCTCTGCCCCTCCCTGTATTCCATGTGCCTTTGTTGCTTTAATGTTATTCATATGTAAAGAGCCACTCCTCCCCCTTTTTTACCCTCCTTGTCCTTTCTGAACTGAGTACAGTCTGGTATGGCTATGTCAGTCATGATGCTTATTGCACCATAACTCTGTAATGGTGACAATGTCCAGGTCAGTCTCTGCCATGATGGACACAAGGTCTGAGATTTTATTTCTCAAACTACAAGCATTTGCACAAATGGCCTTCCAAAATTTTTTACCATGCTTCTTGTCAGACCCCTTTTCTCTTTTGCCTACTCTCCTTATTCCCTCTCCCTTCACTCCCATCCTTCTTCATTTCTTACATTCTACTTTCCCTGCTATTAGACACCCGTTGAGATTTCTCTGTGAAGTGGGCATGGAAGGTCACTGATGCAGACCAAATTCTAACAGGTCAGGTCAGAGTGCAGACCCACCCAACTACATCTTGGACAGAAAATGAAATTTGAGTATGCCAACCACCTGGGGGTGGATTTTCAGGTGATGGCAAGGGGGTGTCTGGGAATTTAATGGGAGGGAACCCAGGCCAATCCCCACCAGCTGGAACCTACAAGAGAGGTGTGAAGCTAACTCAAATGCAACAAAAAGATATTTACTAAGCATTTTTAAACTATTAACAGCATAGAAACATAGAAACATAGACTTTGATGGCAGATAAGGACCACTTGGCCCACCTAGTCTGCCCATTTCCCTACCTAGAGGATAAGCTGCAGATCCTATTTAACCAACAGCCTATTTCTTCCTACCCCCCACAAAAATTGCCTTATATCTGTCCCGTGCATTCTTGAATTCTCCACAGTTTTAGACCCCACAACCTCCTCAGGAAGGCTGTTCATGCATCCACCACCCTCTCTGTGAAAAAATACTTCCTCACAGTGCCCTGAGCCATCCCCCTCTATCTTCAGATTGTGTCCCTTTGTTCTTGCATATCTCTTTTTCTGAAAGATGCTACCCTCTTGGACTTTGTTGATTCCACTGAGGTACTTAAACGTTTCTATCATGTCCCCCCTCTCCCTCCTTTCCTCAAGGGTATGCATATTAAGCTCCTTTAGTCTCTCCTTGTATGGCTTCTCTTGCAGACCCTGCACCATTTTAGTTGCCCTCCTCTGAACTGCCTCCATCCTGTCTATGTCCTTGCGGAGATGGGGTCTCCAGAACTGGACACGGTACTCCAGATGGGGTCTCACCAACTGTCTGTACAGGGGGATAATAACTTCCTGTTTTCTGCTGGTGATACCTCTCCCTATACATCCCAGTATCCTCCCAGCCCTCCCTACCACCTTCTCACATTGCTTGCCAACCTTAAGGTCATCTGTTATGATTACCCCCAGGTCCCTTTCCATTTTTGTCGTTGTTACTACCCCCATTGTGTAATTTTCCCCTGGGTTTTTGTTTCCCAGGTGCATTACTTTGCACTTCTTTGCAGTGAATCCAAGCTGCCATACTTCTGACCATTCCTCCAACCTTGCCAAGTCCCTTCTCATCCTTTCCACGCATCCTTGTGTATTAACCCTGTTGCAGATCTTTGTGTCATCTGCAAAGAGGCATACTTTTCCTTCCAGTCCCTCTGCAATGTCACTTATAAAGACATTAAAAAGGACAGGACCCAGTACTGAACCCTGCGGTACCCCACTAGTAACCCCCTTTCTTCAGAGTGGATTCCATTTACAATTACCTTCTGTGTCCTGTTGTTCAGCCAATGTTTTACCCAGGCTACCACCCTGGGACCCACTCCCAGGCTGGTTAATTTGACTACTAATCTTTTGTGGACTGTGTCAAATGCCTTGCTAAAGTCTAGGTAGGCCATGTCCACAGCCCCTCCCTGGTCTACTACTTTGGTCACTCAGTCAAAGAAATCAATTAGATTTGTCTGACATAACCTTCCCGCTGTGAACCCATGCTGCCTTGGGTCCTGTGCCCCACTGGCGTCTAGGTACTCAACAATTCTTTCCTTCAGAAGTGATTCCATCACTTTCCCTACCACAGAGGTCAAACTGACAGGTCTGTAGTTTCCTGTCTCTGTCTTGGTCCCACTTTTGTGAAGGGGACTCACATCCACCTTCTTCCAGTTCTCGGGTACCACACCATCCTCCCATGATTTGTTAAAAAGGGTAGTCAGTGGTTTCACTAGTTCTCTGCTTAATTCTTTTAGAATTCTGGGGTGAATTCCATCTCGCCCCATTGCTTTGTCCACCTTCAGTTTTAGGAGTTCTTTCAGAACCCTTTCTTCTGTGAAAGGACTGGGATGGACCCCCCTCTCCAGAGTGCTTCTGTTAATTGGATTTGGCACCTCCCCCACTTCCTCTTTTGTGAATACTGAACAGAAGTATTCATTCAGTATCCCTGCTTTTTCAATGTCACTCTCTGCCCACCCACCATCCATTCTATTCAGCCTCACTATCCCTCCCTTTGTCTTTCTACGCTCCCTGATATACCTATAAAAGGTTTTATCCCCCTTCTTAACTGAGTTAGCTATCGTTTCCTCAGTTTGTGCCTTTGCTATTCTGACTACCCTCCCTGCTTCCTTCTGCCTTAATTGGTTCAGTTCTCTGTCCTGCTCCTTCTGTGTTTTCTTATACTTCCTAAATGCTATCTTTTTCTCCCTAACCTTCACCGCCACCTCTTTTGAGAGCCATAGTAGCTTTTTCTTTCATTTTTGATTTGTTTATTTGCTTCACACAAAGGCTTGTTGCCTCTGTGATGGCAGTTTTGATACTTCCCCCATTGTTGCTCCACCCCTCCTTCTAGCCTGCTTGCTAGTGCTTTTCTAAGGCACTCTCCCATTTTGCCAAAGTCAGCCCTCCTGAAGTCCAGAACCCTCACTTTTGTATGGCTTGACTCTGTTGCTGAGTTTATCATGAACCACACTGTTTGGTGGTCACTTGTTCCCAAATGACTACCCACGTCTAGATCTGAGATCCTCTCACTGTCTCCATTTGAGAGTATGAGGTCTAAGATTGCTCCCTCATGAGTAGGTTCCAAAACTAGCTGTCTGAGGCATGTCACCTGAAGGTCATCAAGAATGGTCCTGCTTTTGGATGTGGCTGCCACAAAGGTGCTCCAGTTAACACCTGGCATATTAGGTCCCCCATCAACAGTATCTCCCCTTTCTGTGCCATCCTAAGTATGCCTTCTATCATATCTTTGTCCATTCCCTTCCCCTGACATGGGGGTCTATATACAATCCCTGTGCGGACTGTGGTGCCATTTCCAGTCTCTAAGGTGACCCACAATGCCTCCTCTCCTCCCTGTTTACTCTTTTGTTTGGTTGCTTTTATCCCTTCTCTTACATAGAGAGCTACTCCCCCCCCCTCTTCTGCCCTCCCTGTCTCTCCTGTAGGTTGTGTACCCTGGTATATTAACATCCCAGACATGGTTCTCTGTATACCATGTTTCTGTGACTGCTACAATATCCAGGCATCCCTCTTCCATCAAGGCCACCAGTTCAGGGAGCTTGTTGCCCAGACTACGGACATTGGTACTCATTACTCTCCATTTCTTGATGGCCTTACCTCTTTTTGCCCCATCCCTGTCCTTACTGCATTTGTCACTTTCTCCATTTACCCCTGTGCTTCCCCCTATCGACATCTCTATGTTGGTGTCTACCTCACTTAGTACCCTGATATTTTGGTGGGGGGGCTAGGATTTCAGCATCTATACTCTAAAATATTTGTAACAGCAACCTAAATCATTACTAACACTCTAAACTGTAAACAAGCTCTATGGATTAGCTGAACTTGCGATAGATAACTCAAAGAATTCACTATGCTTGCAATAAATAAGCTCTAAGGATTCACTACACTTTAGAACAGTAAGAACTATTTTTTTTTGTGGAACTCTAAACTTTAAGCATACTCTCCCAGTCTTACACATGCACCTTGTCTCACTTTGCTGCTTACTAGTTATATATTGTCCTAGCACATTGTATAATTAATGTTTTTGCCCATACCTGTGTATTTATTCTTATCTGTGTCTCCCTATTGCTTTTTTTTATTGCCTTATTTCAATTGTATTGTTGATTGTTCTTTTCATTGCCCTACTTCAATTGTATTGTTGTTCTCTCTGTTGTCTCCTATATGCTGTTCTGTATTTCTGCTGGGTCATACCTGAAAATAGGCATATGCGTGCTGGAAGCACCAAGGGAGGTCGACAGTGAAAATGCCGACCTCTCCCACAGCAACGGCACAATACTGACATTGGTATTGTACTGCCCATGCAGCGAGAGTTTTCTGTGGGGGGGATGTGCCCCTCACACCCACCCATGCGGGGGACTCTGCCATCCACACCCCTGGACTTTAGGATTATCAACTCCAGGTCGGAGTTGGTCTGGGGGGGCAGAACACTGGCAGAAAGCGAAGCTCCAAAAAAGTACCATTACAGCGAATGTCGCGGTAATGATCTTTTTTTGTGTTTCGACCTCAGGGTGTTGTCCTGCAGGGGTGCACCAATGCACACCTAGTATACCCCATCTGGTCATCAAAAGCTAAATAAGAAAATAAATACGTTATATTCTGTGGCAATTTCAATCTCTGACTTTGTTGCTCTGGAATGCCAGACAAGTGAACAGTACAGTGAATGGGACATACATACAAAGGGATATTCCAGGGAAAGTATTTGGAGGGACAGGAGGGATCAGAAGAGCTTCATCATTAAAAATGAGGCATATCAGGGCACACCTTTTCCCTGGCTTGAAAGACTTGGCTGCTTGATAGAGATAATGCTGGGATGCTAGGCCAAAGATGCTTCAGGATTCCTGCATCAACTTCTAGGTTATGTCAGGCTACTGATTTTGAAGAGTAACAGTTCCTTTCCCAGATCCTCTGGGCATCAGTGGGAAGGTCATGGCAGACCGCTGACTAGGGTCACCTTGCATAATCAGGAAATTGCACTCCATGGTTCTTGAGCTTCTTCCAGCCTCACTGCTTTTGCTGCTTCCATAGCTCCGGGATTCAATTATCTGATGAATGTCACTTGGGGACCAAAAATGTTTCATACTTCAAGTAGTATCTTGGCAGTTTAGGGCACTCAGCACAGTTTGTTAGCAGTCAGCACAGCTCCTGGGCAATTATTTATTTTATTTAATTTATTTATTTATTGGAGTAATACCTTTGAGCTAGAAGCTTGTTTACAAAGGTTCCACATCAATACAAACACAATTACAAGTAGTATCCAATAATCAGAATACATCCTAATAGTCAAAATATATTAAACATTCAGGTAAGTACATATTCAGCATACACTGAGGAAGCAGACAGAAGTAGACTTTGTCATGCTCTGTGGAAGCAGTCAGAGGTTGAGTTTGTCAGGAGGAAAAGAGAGGTAGGGGAGGTAGAGTTAGGCAGGAATAGGAAGTGGTGGGTGGTATTGCGGACATATGAGGCCGGATGTGCAAAGATAATTAGGGTTTAAAGTCACAATTTATTAGTGAGACAAGATGCTGAGGAGATTTTTTTCTTAAATGGGTCTAGTTTATGCTCATTGGTTATAACGGAGGAGATTATTAAGCCAACAGGGTGCTCTGTAGGCAAAGGATTGTTGACCTTGTGACGTGTGGCAGAAAGGAACTTGCACAGAGTTTCTGGCAATTCCTCTTGTCCTGTGATGGTTGGTTTTTGAGTTAAGGATATTTTGTATGGTTGCAGTGGTTAATCCAAGGTTGGTTATTTTCCCTAGGAGAAAGAACTGGCATTTCACCCTGTCCTGGAGTCTTAGCCACTTGGTCTTGGCATATAGGTTGCATGTGTGGGTTAGTCTGTGCATGCCTGTGACTAGCCTACAAGATTTATTCAATGCTGTACTGACTCTTTTAAAGGTTGTGTCATCAACTGTGCCATACATCACAAGCCCATAATTAATACTAGAAATAATAGAGCTTTTTACAGCTAGCGACAGTGTATCAGAGGTCATATTGTGACAGTGACTATATAAAAGGCCAATTCTAGTGTTGATGGCCCTAACGACATGGTCCATGTGATGGGTGAAGGATAGTGAGCTACTGAAAGTAATGCCTAAGTACTTGAAGGTATTTACCTGCTCTAATGGCTCTTGCTTGTTGCTAAGAATTGTTATTTGATATGCTTTATGTTTATTTTGAGGGTCTGTGAACAACATTACCTTTGTTTTCCTATAATTCATGAGGAGTTTGTTTTCAGAGAACCAAGCCTTGATGGTGGCATCGATTTTTTGGAGATGCATTACCAGCTTGTATGAGGATCAGGATTTGGAAAAAATATCTGCATCAACTGCATAGAGGAGCACTTTTTTCGTGCAAACTAGGGAAAGATGGTTAAGTAACAGACTGAATAAGAGGGGGCCAAGGACTGACACCTGTGGTAAGCTTGTGCTCACCTGCCTACTACTGGACAGGATGCCGTTTATTTATTTATTTTTTTTACACATTATTTCTTCACCCCCTTGCCTGAGGAACTCTCTCCAGCATCTGCCTAACCTACTCTCTACCTCCTGCTGTGGTGACAGCAACTACTCCCTCACTCCGACCAGGCTGCACCCCCGGATCTAAGCCCCCACGGGGAAGGGCTGCCCTATCCTCCCAGGCTACTCTATCTATAGTGTAGTGAGCCTGTCAGAGTGGAGGGCCCTAGAGAGTGAGGAGCCCAAGACTGGGAGTGTGGAGCTGGCAGCAGTGCCTTCATCTATCCTCTGGAAGGGGGTTTCCATTATTTCCTCCATTTTCCCCAATGCTCGGTTGTGCAATGGCGTCAATGGCACTAGTGCTGATGCTTGCCACAGCATCACCCCTTGCAATGCATGGCAATGCAAACTCGGCTTTTCCCGGTCTCCACCAGAGGTCACCCCTGTCCGACGCAACCCCTAGAGCCCTCCCCAGGAAGAGAGAGCAGTCCTCCAGATGCTCAATCTCTTCCCTCCCCTGCTGACCCCCAACAACCTGGCTCTTTCCTGAACCTGGGTCGCTGGCATAGCACAAGGTGTGGTGTCCAGCGCCTCAACCCTCAGCGTCACTGGGCCAGCTGGATGTCATTTAATTTTACCTGTTGCATTGTGTTGTGAGGTAGCTTTTGAACCACCCAGCAGTTTCTGGTGAAGAGTTAAGTGGCGTGTAGTTTGCTGGGCAGTATGCTGTGATTAATGGTATTGAGCACTTTAGTGAGTTCTATGTAGATTGTCCCCACAAGCTGCCTACTGTCTACGGCCTTATGAATAAAACTGGACTATTCAAATAGTGCTGTTGTAGTGCTATGTGCCCTTCAGAATCCATGTTGCTGTGGGCACTGGATATTATACTTATCGAGGTAGTCTATCAGCTAGTCGGAAACTATGCATTCTAGGCCTTGGAGAGGGGGGTAGGATTGAGATGGGTCAATAGTATGGAGGGCACGATCACTGCTTTTGTGAACCAGGGTAATCACTGTGACTTTCCTTCTCTGGGGGAATTGTGCTAGTCTGAGGGATAAAGTAAGTAATTTCGTGAGTGATGATATTACTTTGTCCAGAGTGAGGGCAAACAGCTTTAAGTTGAGGGAGTCATTACTTGCCTGGATTTGCCTAGTGAATATTGAAGGTATTTTTTGGCCTCAACACATGAGATTTCCTTAAAATAGAAAGGGAGGGCAGTGGGGGCACCATTTTCTTGGTATTACTTGGTATGAAAGAACAGAAGAAGGCTAGAGCCCATCGAGACTGTTCTCCACACTATGTGGGACATCATTTATCTATTATCCCTCAACCAAACATCTAATTTGTTTTTAAAGACAGTGGCACTAGTTGCCTCTACCAATTCTTGTGGCAAGGTGTTCCATACAATGGATGCTCTTATTGGAAAAAAGTTTCCCCTTTTGCTGGTTTTATAAGTTTTTACTTCAAGCTGTTTATCGTGCAGTCTCAGAACATGTCTCCCTTTGGAGAGTGTTAGACCACATTTTCCATTAGATCTGGTGAATTTATTAAATTAAAAACCATAAGCATATCACCTCTTAATCTTCTAGTTTGAAGAGAGACGAGACCAGTAGCTTTTAATCTGTTCTGATAATCCAAGTTTGTTAATCTTGGAGTCATTCTAGTTACTCTCCTTTGAACCTGTTCAAGAATTGCTATGTCTTTTTTTTGGTTTGGATTCCAGAAATGGGAGCCATAGTCTAGATACAGTCTAATGCATGTCCTATACAATGGAATAAGGCATTGTTCACTGTGATTAACAAAAGTGCGTTTTATTTGCCTCAAAAGTCTGTTGGTCAGGCAAGCAGCTCTAACACAGTGATCATTTGATATGTTTATTATTAACATATATCCCTAAATCTTTTTCACAATTTGATGAGTGAAGTGGTAGTCCATTTATATGATATATCGTTTTTGGATTATTTACACCGAAATGCACTACTAAACATTTGTCTTGATTAAACTGCATAAGGTTTTCATTTGCCCAAAGTGTTAATTTTTCCAAATCCTTCTTTAATGCAGAAATATTTTCTTGATTATTAACCTTGCCCCCCAATTTAGAATCATCTGCAAATTTAACTATGAAGTTATTTGGCCCTGTTTGTAAATCACTGATAAAGAGGTTAAACAATGTTGGTCCCAAGACCGACTCCTGCGGTACACCACTTGTCACACTACCCAAATCAGACAAGATATAATTAATTCTGACTCTCTGAGAATGATTTGTCAACCAGTTTAAAATCCAGTTGACAATATCAGGTGACAAACCTAGACTGTGCATTTTAGTAATGAGTTTTACATGTGCGACTTTATTGAAAGCTCTACTAAAGTCCAAAAGAATTACATTAGTAGGGATACCCACATCTAGTAGAGTACTTATATTATTGTAAAAAGGATATCAGATTGGTGGTGCAGGAATACTTAGGAGTAAACCCATGCTGATTTGAACCATAAATTCCTAATTTTTTACAGTCTTGATCTATTAGAGACTTCATTATTCGTTCCATTAATTTACCAGCCACTGAGGTCAGGCTAATTGGACAATAATTTTGCACAGAACCTCTATTGCTTTTTTTCAATATGGGAGTAACTATTGCTGAACGCCAATCATTTGGTACAATGCATTCTTGTAAGGATTTATTGAAAATAATTGACAAAGGTATAGAAATATTTATAGAGGTTTCGATCAGAAACCATGGATGAATACCGTCTGGGCCCGGACTAGTATTTTTTTTTAGTTTTTTGATAGCCTGTATAACGTCAGTTGGATAGACCCTATCATAATCTATGTGGTGAACTTTAAATGTACTAATACGTGATTTTTGAGAGAAGACGGAACATAAGTACTTATTAAAGAGAGTCAAGGTTTCTATATCTGATAGAGAAGAGCCATTGGTTATAATGGGACCAGTGGTCCTTGATACACTTTTTTTTACTATTTATATAGAACAAAAGATATTTGTGACAGTCTTTTGTGTGAGCTAGTTTAAATTGTTGGCATGTCTCCCATCTTCTGGGTTGCCATTGGCTGCTTTAAGGAATGTAGGAGAGAATATGCTACTACGGTCAGAGAATGCAACATTGAATGTGTCTGCTGTCATTTTGAGGTCTTGGTGATTTCCCTGTTTACTAGCAGCATGGAGGGAGAGGATTTGTTAGCTCTACCAGTGATGTCTTTTAAGTTGTCCCAGAATGTTTTACCATCCCCCCATGTTTTTGTAAGGCAGTCTTTGAAGTGGCTTATTTTGGGTAGCCTGACTTCCCTGGTAAAGGATTTTCAAGCTGTTTTGTACTGCTGGATGTCAATCTGCTTACCAGTGGCCATGGTTCTTTGTCATTGGTGGTCCCTGGTTCCCATAAGGTTTAGTAGGGCCGGGGTGATCCATGAATTGTTTGTCCCCTTTAACGTATATATTTTTTTTGTATTGGGGCATGAATGTCACATGCTGCATTAAATACAGAGGTAAAGTGATATAATGCATTGTCCACATCTCGTATGGAGTTGAGAGGGGACCAATCAGTTTGTTTGAGGTGGGACTTGAGTGAATTTAGTTACTCCCTCTTTAGGACATGACTTGTGATGTTTATGGGGGGACTTTGCTGATTTATTGGGCCAGTGATATGTAACTGGAGAGTGGTCACTGAGTGAATCAGCTAGGACTGAGGAGTCAGAAATTCTCCCATGGTGGTTAGTGAGGATCCATCTGAGCAGCAGGTTAGACCATGTCCTATAGTTGACGTTGGTGGGTGATTCTACCATTTGAGTGATGTTGATATTGGAGAGAGTGTCCTCGTATGTGATTGCCTCTTGAGCAAGCCAATTGACATTGTCCTGCAGTTCCTGGGCAAATAACACTTTTCAGGGGCATCCAGTAACCATCTGTAGGTGGAAGCAGAAAACATTCCCCTTCACTCTGGTAAACGTCTCTAGTTGATGGCAAACCACTCATAGTCCCTCAGGAAACATCTATGGTCATCTCCAGTTTGGATGTATATATTTAGCCAACTAATCAACTTTGGGCTTATTTAAGTATTTCTTGGGGTACTTCTCTACTGGTATCCAGTGAACATGGTGACTGTAATTGAGCGCTTACAAAAAAGGTGACTCAGTTTTGGCTCCTCTGTTCAGGGCTATCTGGCAGGGTAGCAACTGGATACCTGGGTGGGTGAAGTTGGGTGGCAGGAAGTGTACACATGTATGCATGTGTGCACATGCATGGGGAGGAAGGGGAAGGAAGGTATGCATAAGGGGTGTGGTGGGCAGCTTCTGAGATGATCTACTAGCATGGTGGGGAAGGTGGGTGATTGGGAGGTGCATGGTTTGGGTTTGGCATGGCGTGGTTCTTTTTGTGTCAGCAGGTGGCTTGTTTTTGTTAAGTATTTCACCCTTCTAACTTGTACCCCCCTGGAGTTAAGAATCTTTTAGTGGGGGTGCGGGGGGCAAAGCACCCTGTGGGGGGAGTGCAGGAACACAGCTCCCCCACATTAAAAGGAAACCCATAGATCTCGGGCACAGTCTTGCCATTCACTGAGATCACAGTTCACTATTCCATGATCACAGTTATCACATAGAACCTTCACTATCTGCTTATCATGTATGGATACATAATTTGGTGTTGATATGTTATGTTTTCCACAACAAAAGGGGTTTACATTCCTTGCTTTATTTTAAAAAATCAGTGTTGGGGCATTTCAGCTAATTTAACAAAATCACACCTGAATTGTTTAGAACTGATTGCATACCACCATTAGACAGGTAATTTTGTGCTAAACAAATTATTTTTTTGCACTTTATGTGTAGCAGTTACTGTTCATGAAATATTCCCATTTGTTTATGGTATGGTGTGTATAGTTAGTATTTTAAAAACAAATCAGTTTTCGGGTATTTCATCTTGTATAAAAAAACTAACTTTATTGCTTAGAATTGATTGTATACGATCAATCAATTACAAAGGTAATTTTGTGCTGAACAACTTTGACTGTCGTACTTTGTGTGTTGCACTTGTGGTTCATGAGGTACTATATTTACATTTGTTTACAGTATGGTTGACATTTGTCCTTCAAGCTTCACAAAAGCACCTTGAATAAAAAGGAAACATAAATACATGTTTTGTATTAGAAAGCTTGCTTTTTAGTACAGAATTACTTTACTACCTACTTATCATGTATGGATACATAATTTAGTGTAAATATGTTACTTGTTTTCCCCCTCAAAAATGGTTTCTGTTGCTTTTTTATTTAAAAAAATGAGTTTTGGGGGTATTTCAGCTACCATAAAAAATGAATTGCTTTGAAATGATTGCATACCACTGTTAAAAATGTAATTTTGTGCTGAACAACTAGCCACTTGTACTTTGTGTGTAGCGATTACGGTTCATGAGATATGTGCATTTGTTTATGGTATGGTGCGTATGCCTTCATTTTTGCTTTGAAAATCCCAGGATGCAGTGTTAAGGGTATAGAGGGCAGAAGGTGTGGAACTCTCAGACAGCTGTTGTGGAGTGGGTGAGTAGATTATGTTCCAAAACATTTGATGCAGTTCTGGGGCATTTAACTTAGTTCCAGAGCATTTATTTCAGTTTCAGGGCAATTAGCACAGTTTAGGGTTAACAGCACAGGCTAAATGGTAAGAAACACTGGCACAGTTGAATTATAGGAGTCCTCAAAATACCAAACCATTTTTTAAATGCATTTCCTAGTCAGTCTTTAAGTACTTTGGCTCACTGGAAGCATGCTTCAAACTAAATTAACTGGTCTTGAGCTATAAAAAGACCAAAACCATGCTGTTTGCTAATGAGCATGCTAGGAAAAGGCTCTGTCTCTTCACCATTGTTAATGAAAAGGGATTGTTCTGGAACAGGTTAGCTCTTTTAAATACTCAAGTCACCAGTGACGATACACTCTCCTTCGAGCCACACGTTGTCATCGCTGTCAAGTCCGTTAACAGAAAACCTATTGCATTGTATAGAAACAGGCATAATTTCACTCCCACAATCAAGAGCATTGTCATAACCAGCATTATCCTACCCATAATTGACTAAGGCCTCACATTGTATGGATTAACCACTGACACTATTTTCAAAAGGTTCAACTTGGTCCTCAGTATGGCATGTCGATTCGTAATATGGGCAGATAGGCTCACCCATACTTGGGCTCTTCCTCCAAGACAGGATTAAATATCAAATATGCTTATTGGGGAAAAATCAGTCCTGGGCCTCACTCCCCCCACAATCAGAAACATGTTCAATCGTGTTAACAACCAATATACTACTAAGAGCATGACCAGAAATGCTCTCTCCATCCCTTACCAGAGAACAAGCTTGGTCATGCATTCCTTCACTGTCAGAGCCCCACAATGGCTAAATGAGCTGCCTGACTCCTTGCTGGATATCCCCAAAATATTGCATTTCAATAGAGAGCTAAGAAATGGACCCTTTGGAAATAAACCCAGCCTAAAAGGGTGTGTGTGTGTGTGTGTGTGTGTGTGTGTGTGTGTGTGTGTGTGTGTGATAAATAAATAAATAAAATGCTCTCACACCTAGTCCCCTGCCACAACTGATCTCTACTTACCCCACTTGCTCTACTACTCTTTGCATGACAATGCTCCTCTGAACTACCCTGCCGCTACTTTAGTATTTTGCTACTGCTTTAAAGTATTATTTTGATAATGCTGCTTATGTGTTGCATAAGATTATATCTTGATTATTAACACCTTGCCATGAATACTTTGTGCCGCCTAAGTATATGTCTTGATTGTTGTCTTATCTTGTAAATTTTGTATCCCACCTATGATGTGCTGGCATTCATGTGCTATAAAAAGTCAAGGTGCCAGTCTAGGAGGAGTATCAGGGCACAGATTCATTCTGATTGTATAAATAAATAAAAATAACCCACCAGTAGAAGTAGGCAGCACATATAATAGGTGTATTGTCTCTTTAAATGCTGCAAGAGTGCCTGCATCTATAGTCATAAAATCATTTGCATTGCCCCTGCCCCTTTTATCATTGTCTCTTATGGAGCTCTCTTCTAAATCTTGCCTCATAGGTGGTATTAGTGAAGCAGCTCACCCACCCAGCACAGTCTGTCATGATGGCTTTTATTTTCTTAACTCCACCCCATGAGCAGCTCAAGGAGTAGGGACTTGCTTGCCCAAGAGGTTGCTCCACTTCCATTTGTGCTGTGAGGCACAGAATTCCATTATAATTTTAAAAATAGAATAAAAAAAAAATTCTGGCAGCCAGCACCTGGCTGTGGTTATGTTGTCACTCACCCTGCCACCCATGTTCACTTTTCTGTTGGCTGGATGATGGAGTGCACCTGGACCCACCACTACTGCTGCTCTGGGGATACTGGATGGAGATGACAGCCTTTTTCTGCTGCCGCACCTCCCCAATGGACTGCCATCTGCTGCTGAACCAGGAACTACCGGCCTGCTGCTGACCTGGAGAGGAGGAAGAGTGCTGAGCTGCTGGACTGGCTGGGACATCGGGAGGGATGAAGGAGTTGAAGGTAAGTACCTCCCTTCTTGCTGTGCCCCGGTCAACTAATTGTTCCTCTGGTGCTTGCTACTCTCTTGAGTTTCCCTTACAGAACTGAATAGCTGTTGTTGTTGCTGTTCAAAACAGGCTGAGGATTCTGTTCTGGAATTCTCAAAAAACTGACTATGTTTGCCTGCCCACATGCCAGAGAACCATGAGCATAGGCTCTCAATGCTTGACAATGGGGGGGTTCCTAAGAACTGGCAGGCTGGAGGGAAAGGAAGAGAAAAAGAACATTGTAAATGCAAGCCCAGCTGGGGCTTTGCAAACTCGTGGGACACCTATGCTGGGGCACCAATTTCCTAAAAGAGCCCTGAAGCACCTGGATACCCATTTCTGAAGGGCACCAGGAACTGTGGGGCACTACACCCTTCCTTAGTTTTTTCCCTATTGACTACTTCATCCTCCTTGGCTAGTTTAAATGCTTGCCAATATAGCATGCATTTAAACCATCAATTAGAACTGTAGTTTTCCCTCCTGGATTGATACAGGCCATTTCCCCTTTACAGGCCTTTATTCCTCCAGGTGGGACTCCAGTCCACAATGTAACTAAAACTCTCCTCGCTGCACCACTCCTTCAACCATTGGACGAAGCTGCTGGTATGGAGTACCCTTTCCTTCCCCTGTCGTAGACAGGTAATGTCTCAGAAAAGGCCACTGAGCATGCTACCTACCTAAGACCCCCTCCCAAACTCCCTGAACTCCTTGTGCACTCTCCTAGCCTCTTCTCTGGCCAGGTCATTTGTCCCCAGGTGGACAATGACATTCAGATCTCCCTCCTGACCTGCTGCCCTAGTGACCTCAGTATCTGCTTTTCATCTTTCTCTGAACCATGGATGCAGGTAGGGTTAGATGAAAATTCTGAATTCCGCTTTCACGGAACTTTTGTGAAAATTCAGAAATCTCCTGGACTTTTCCTAACTTTTGCCATTGGCAAGATCAGAATCTTCCAGCTGATTTTCCACATATTTTCACCCTGTTCGGTGGACTTTTTGACTGAACAGCAGAAAAATATATTAAACTGCAGAATTTATTCCATCTGTAGTTTAATGTATTATTTCTCATACAGCCCCTCTGATTGCTGGCCCTTTGTAAATTTTCCGTGGCACCTTGTGTCTACTAGGCCCCCCTCACTGGTTGCTAGCCCCATATAACAAACAAAACAATTCCTAGTGTTTAGTGGTCCCCTATCCAGCGTTCATGGCCACCAAATAAAGAAATCCCCTTCCCAGATGTCTAGTGGTCCCCGCACCCACCGACCGCTGGCACCAAATAAACAGATCTTCCTCCCTGGTATCCAGTGGTTCCCCCACTTGCCGATTGCTGGCACAAAAAAAATTCACTTCCCTGGTGTCTAGTGGTCCCACCATCCACCGATTGCTGGCACCAAATAAACAAATCCCCTTCCCTGGTGTCTAGTGGTCTCCCCACCTGCCAATTGCCAGCACCAAATAATTAACCTCCCCTTCCCTGGTGTCTAGTGGTCCCCCACCTGCTGATTGCTGGCCTGAAATAGCAAAAAATACCTGGGGCCCCACACCCCTATCCTTGCAGGTAGTCCCACACCACCCTGCTCCCCCCCCAAAGCGGGTGAAGAGCACAGCCCTCCACTATCCTTCATGGCTGGCTGCACACTGAGCTTTCAGTGAATGAGTGCATCATGGTGGAGCTGCCAGCAGAGGGATCATTGTATGACTGACCATTGGTCCTTTTTGTTCAGCAGGTCATCAGTGACATGGGTCCTCCTGCAAGTCATCCAGTTCAGGCAAACTATCAGTCCTTAACAAGGCTCTGCATTTGCATGAGACAAAAAAATGAACTCAGCAGTTTTGCATTAAGTTTTACCTGTCAGATATCATGACACAAAATATGAATGGAAGCTTGGATATTTTTGGGACATTAGTGGCACTGATCCTTTAGGTGAATACAGAATTTGGGAAATGTGAAGAATGCAGAAGTCTACATTTTCTACTGAAGTTAATTGTC
The DNA here is from genome assembly GCA_016271365.2 of Neoceratodus forsteri. Classification (NCBI taxonomy): domain Eukaryota; kingdom Metazoa; phylum Chordata; order Ceratodontiformes; family Ceratodontidae; genus Neoceratodus; species Neoceratodus forsteri. The sequence continues at coordinate 19,795,132 of JADMNL010000035.1, read as the reverse complement.
AGGTCTCACTAGACATGAAGAAATAGAACCGTAGATTATTGTAGGCCATTTTGTTGGTTTTGGTTCTCTAGAGTATTATAGATGTGAGGGGGGGGTATCACAATGTGAATGATAGTCAGCCACCCCATTCCATGACCTCCTGGGACTTGGACTTGGGGTGGGTTTATTGGAAGTGGCCATAAGATGCCAAATGTAGCTGCAAAGTAAGTTGGACAGCAGCAAGTTTGAAGCAACAGCACCTGGCAGTACAGAGCAGCTGCTGGGAACTGTAGGGTGATATTGAAAACTGCATAAATAATTACTGATAAAATGGAAGAATATGGTTTTATTGTGTTATGATGGTGGGATTTCCATGGTATAGGCACCTCTGTGATGATAGTGACGAGCTAGGAGGGTACCTCCCCCAATTTTTGAAGGTATTCATGAGCTTACTCTTTTATTGTAGTGAGGGGTAGTGAGAGCTGCTGAGCTTGCCGGGTGTGCTGGAGCATATTTAGTTATTGTATTTCAGGACTGATCATGATTGTGGCAGCAAGAAGGGTGCACTGAAAATTGGCAATGACCTACAGGGTCTGAGGTGTGCATGTGCGGTCTGCCATTTTGAACATGGTGTGGTCCACAGCACACATGCACAGGCCACCATTTTATGCACAGTAATCCCACCACACTGAACATGGTGCAGCCTGTGCTGCGCATATATGACTGCCATTTTATGCATGGTGATCCTGTCTCACTAGGCGGTGGGGAAGCCACATATGAAGATGATGATGTGAGGGGGCAAGGGGAGCGATCAGGGAAGAAGCTGTTGGGCACTGCTTTACAGGCATAGAATAATGGATGGAATGAATAAATAAATAAACCAGGGCAATATAAAAACAAATCCTAACTGATGTAATGGCTTTCAGTATGACATGCAAAGCAGGGGCACACAGTGGGGGCCAAAATGCAGAAGCAGATATAATCACAAGCTTTGGGCATTGCATTTGGAGGGAACATTAGTATAAAGCTAGGCTGCCATGGCAAGACCCTCCCTATATAAGCCAGAGTATATATATAAATAATAAAAGGGGGTATGGAGGAAAGCACTGAAACTACATCAATAAAAGAAATCATGTGACTAAAATAATGTTTTTTGCATAGTGCAGCCCAGGGATGACAGGTGATATTACATACAGGGCCAAGTTGTCTGTGTTCTTATATATTCATAGCTGTTTAATTGGGCATGATGTTGAACAGAGACAAGGGGATGAGGAAGAGGGGTACGGTGGAGACTGAGAAGCAATTAGCAGCACTTGTGCAGGTCAGAGGCACGGCTTGGTGTGAGACTTGCTTCCAAAACTTGAATGAAGAGTTTGGCAATACTATGGGAGATGGACCGTCAAACTTCAGGCTCTGTTTACCTTTTTTTCATGGGGCCTGTCCCAACTAGGGGGACAAAGAGGCAGGGCACTGGTCCCTGGTCACTCACACCCATGGCAAAGGGAAAGAAGAGGGTGACAGCAAAGCAACAGCAGGGACCAATAAGTATCAGACCAAGAAGTCTGCAGCTAGGAAGCTGGCAGCAAGGGAGTTGGTGACCAAGAAGTCCACAAGACAGCAGGTGTCACCAGCAGGTACACCCAGCACAGCACAAGCTAGGCCAAATTTTGGGGAAAGGAATAAAAACCAGATGAGGGAACTGCTGGTAAGGACATTTGATGGATGTAACCTAGGGAGCAGCCTGAACTGAAGAGGTCCAGAAGTGGTAGGGGGAGTTGGCTCCTCCCTGCCTGCTGGACTACTGTCATGGTGGGGTGGCCAGGTCAGTCCACTACCAGTGAGAGTCATGCCAAATTGCCAGCATGGGGTCATAATGTCGCAAGACATTATGCCATATGACAAAATCGCGCTGCCAATACAGCATGATTTCTGCCATGAGGCATACGTCTTTTTTCTGTGGGGGGCTCTGTCAACCACACCCCCCATTATGCGGGGGCTGTTCCTCCAAACTCCGCCAATAAAGATTCTCAACTCCAGCAGGGGGGTTTCAATTCAGGGAGCGCACAACTCAAAAAAAAACCCACAAAAAAAACAAGTTTCTTGGACCAGGAATCAAACCCGGTCCCAGATACAGTGCCTGGGTTCTTACTGGTGTGGCTCAGTCCTGTCAGCCACAGCAGCTGCTCAACAGAACTCACTCCCAGCAGAGGACTTATCCACTGCCTGGGAAAATGCTAATGGTGCAATATCACATACAGCAGTATATGCAGTATTACAGCATTAGCGCTTGTATACTACGCTGCACCTGTATAGCCATAATGTTGTATGCTATTAACTCATTCTATCCAGTTGTCACTTAGAATGTTCAGGTACCCTCTGCCTGCTGCTAAAACACCCGTGTTCCTGAAGGGGTTCTAGATCTGCAGCATTCATACAAACACACTGTGCTTAAATCTACATATCTTAAAAAACAGACATCCAATTTGAAAAGTTTAAAAAGAAAAGTTTTTCAGGACAAAAAGTTTTTGAAAATGAGTGAGGTTTGGTAATGTCTATATAACTGGATTTAGTGTTGTATATGGTTTTTGTTTTCATATTTTCATAAATTCTGATGATTTTATCTTATTATAATTATGCTCTGTTTTCTTAGTCATACAATAATATTAAATTCCTGTAAAACCGTTGGTTAAAATTGTTAAAAATAAACAATAAACATCTGTCATTGTCTAAATATAAATTTTGCAAGGTGTTTACCATTTTTTTAGTCAGAATTCAATGTCTGAATCTCTTGTTGTTACAGCTTGAGTTTTTTGTTCCGCTCCACTGGTTGGAATTTTTGCAGTGTTTAATTCTTACACACTGATTTTAGTTTATGAATCCGATTGTCAATTTTTTTGGTTTTTCCCCTAGTTTAGTAAGAACATATTTACTCAGTATCTTAGAAGGACATATCAGGAAGTGATGCAGGAAGGAAGTGCTTTGTGGGGTCAAGTGATGTAAATAGGAAGAACACTTCCAGTGTAGGTCAATGAGCTGACACAGGAAAAGGATGCATTTTTTTAGTTCTGGAGGTCTCATTATGATTAATTGTATATTTGTTATAGTTAAAAGATGTAATTTCATTGAAATAAACTATTTTATTGCATTTTTGTAATAAAATCCCATGATAAGTATAGGAAACAGTATTTTGTTTGTGCATTTTGCTTTATCATACTGTAAATGAAGTATGATGTTGTTCAAGTAAAGGTTTACAGTCTCTCAGTAAACATCATGTTACAAAAATGTGTGTATTATTTAATTTCCTGGCATAATTTATTTTTGGGGAGTTGTTTTATGGGATGGTTTAAGGTGAGAGAATGACTGTATGATGAAGCACTGTGTGTTAGTGGGGGGCTGCATTCACAATACATGCTCAGATGCACTTTATATGTTCAGGTGACATGAGAGGGGCTGTAGACATCTAATAATAGTGCTAACAGACACTGTAGATACATTATGGGTATACGTATAGGGTGATGAAATTGCTGAAAAGGTGCTGGTAATTTGGGATATACTGTTCATGGGGAAGGGGGTGGGTCTGCCTGTACCAAGGAATGATGCTCATAGGCACTGCAGTCATTTTGTGCCATGAATTGGCACCCATCCTTGGGGTATACTCAGTTGTGGGGAAGCAGGTGGGGCTTTCTGCACCTGGTAATGGTGTTCATATGCCATGCAGAGACATTGTGGGTAAACGTACAGGGTGATGACATGTGCACCTGTAAAGGTTGTGTACTATGTGCTGTGTCACATGGATTGCCTGCACACACATGTGATATGTTGCAGCATTCAGTATGGTGCACTGTGTGGGTGGGAAAGAGAGTGGGTATGCCTGCACCATGGAATGATGCTCATTGGCTCATTGGTGCACATGTGTACTATGCGCTGTGTTTCATTTGAATGGACTGTATAAGTCATACACTGGTACTGGTCACATCACAGTGTATCAGAGGTAAGGGCTGGTCTGAAGCATTATGAGCACAAAGGACTAAACAAGTGATTGTGGAGTTATTCAGATTTGAATAGAACATTGCAGTGCATCTGAGGGTAGTGTTGGAATGAATCCTGATGTGTACAATGGACTACACCATGGTGCCTGAGCAGGGATCCATACATCACAGAGTGTCAGAGATAAAGACTGGACCGAAGACTGATGAACAGATGGACTACATCAGTGACTCTGGTGGATTTGAATCTGAACAGAACTTTACAGTGCAATAGAGGTTGGGGCTGGACTGACACAAGATGAGTCGATGGACAACACCATTGGCTGTGGAGGGATCTGAACCTAAAGAATACTTTACAATGCATCAGAGATTGGGGCTGAACTAATGTCATATGAATTGATAGACTACATCAGTGGATGTGGAGGGTTTTGAACTTGAAATGCACTTCACAGTGCATTGTGGGATTGGTCTGAACTGATACATGGTAAGTCGATGGACAACACCAACAGCTGTGGAGGGATCTGAACCTGAAATGCACTTCACTGTTCACTACAGTTTGGGGTTCGACTGATGCATGGTAAGAAGCTAGATCTTACCAGTGGCTGTGGAGGGATTTTAACCTGAAGAGCACTTTACAGTGCATCAGAGGTTGATTCTGGACTGACATCATATGAGTCGATGGACAACACCAGTGACTATGGAGGGATTCAAAACTGATTTGGCCTTTACAGCGCATCAGAGGTTGGGGCTGGAATGATGCCAGATGAGTTGAAGGCAACACCATTATTTTTTTCATTTTAAACAATCAGCAACTGCGTATTAGGGAGAAAACTCAAGTGCAGAGCATGAGACAAAGCTGCTACTGACCCTAACCCGCTTATCATCCATAACGCAGGGAGCAACATGTTACATAGATTTTAACATAGCCATAATCCGAACATAAACTCTTTAAAAAATAATAAAAGGCGCTGAATTCATGTGATCTCATCTAGTACATGCACAGGAAACACCCTCTTCTAACAGAAATGCCAGCTGGATCCATAAGATGTGATCACACAGGATAACTAGAAATGGTCCCAAAACGAACAAAGTGATGACTATGAAAACGTTGTCATAAATAAAAATAAAAACAAATAAAGTAAATATAGATTACAAATCGAGGTTTTGGCACCAACATGAAGTACTGTAAATATTTTAGGATGAGAGAAGTGCCTCCATCTTAAAACTAAGTTTCCAGTCATCATGCTCTTCCTGCACCAGTGTGCGCTCTGACTGGTTAATGGAAATAGTGACGTGTACAACAAGCATAGAGGAAGCATGGCAACAGTGAGGATCAATATGACCAAATGGTGCCGCACTACAGAGCTAGGACAGGTACAGGTCAGGGCTGCGAGCCCTAACTGAAACATCAAAAAAAAATATCACTATACACTCCAGAGCCTGGAGATCCACTTTCCCTACAGAGACGGTTGTAAAACAAGCATTTGTCAATGCCTAATGTTGATTGTGTTGGTCTGTTGAGCTCACGCAGTGTGCCTCTGTCACTGGCTCAGTGTGTTTGTCCTGGTGCTGCAGGCTGCTCTTTTGTACTGGGCTGCTGCATGCATTGGCATCTTGTTCTGCCGAGGAAGAAATACACAGCTGTCCTGACAGAGCTCCATTGAGGTGGCTCACTCCCCCTGTGTCACTCGCTCATTCTGTTTCTCCTGGCTCTGTAGGCTGCCCTTTTGTACTGGGCTCCTGCCTGTGTTGGTGGCTTTTTCTACCCACAAAGAAATCCACAGCTCTCCCGACAGAACTCCATTTAGGTCGCTCATTCCGCCTGTCTCACTCACTCATTCTGGTTCTCCTGGTGCTGCAGGCTGCCCTTTTGTACTGGGCTCCTGCCTCTGTTGGCACCTTTTTCTGTCAACAAAGAAATCTGCAGCAGTCCCGACAAAGCTCTGTTGAGCTTGCTCACTCCCCTTCTCTCACGCGCTCATTCTGTTCTGCCGGCACTGCAGGCTACCCTTTTCTACTGGGCTCCTGCCTGTGTTGCTGCCTTCATATGCCCACAAAGAAATCTGCAGCAGTTACAATACAGTTTTGTTAAGCTTACTCACACGCTCATTCTGGTTTTCCTGCCACTGCAGGCTGCCCTTTTGTACTTGGCCACTGCATGCATTGCTGCCTTTTTCTGCCCACAAACAAATCTGCAGCAGTCCCAACAAAGCCCCGTTAAGCTCACTGACTCCCCCTTCCTCACTTGCTCATTCTGCGTCTCCTGGTGCTGCAGACTGCCCTTTTGTAATGGGCTCCTGCCTGCATTGCTGGCTTTCTGTGGCCAGAAAGAAATCTGAAGCAGTCCCAACACAGCTCCACTGAGCTCGCTCACTGCCTGTCTGTCACTCTTTCATTCCAGTTCTGCTGGCACTGCAAGCTGGCCTTTTGTACTGGGCTCCTGCCTGCATTGCCACATTTTCTTTTTTGTTCAACAGATCTTTATTGATTTTGGAACAATGGTCCACAGCAACAAAAAAAAGGAAAAGAAAAGAAAAAACTAATAACAACTAACATACAAAACCTGGGCAAACCAGGGTATACAGCCCAAAAACTGACTGTATGAACTATGTACAGACCCATATCTACCAACATAGCAGGAGTTCATCTCGTAATAGTAAATTAATCGGTTGGAAACTCCTGTATCTAAACTATCACTCAAACTCCCAACTAGCAAAATGTCACCAAATGTACAGTCTAGGCATATAAATTGAGAGCCGTTGACATTCAGTATAAATAAAGCTGAAAGAGAAATTTAATAAAAAAGAAAAAAGGAAGAAACCCGTAACAGGAGCAGATTCCACTATATCAACAGAGTTACAATTTCTTGAATTATCAACCCCCTGACAGAGATCTAATATGATCCCTAGATTAAATACAAGATGGAGCCCCGCTATGACCCCTAAAAAGAGAGACAGAGAGAGTCCCATCCCTGCCTATCCCCTAGAGGGCATACCTAATCAGTCTTAGTTAATCTACACATGAGTCACCTGTTTTCTATACCCCAACCCACTTACACAACCATCATAGAAAAAGCAAAAAAAAAAAAAAGGTTGCCTTCCTCATGTCCTAAGAAAAATAAGATTCATGCTATTCAGGAAGGTGACAGACAGACCTGCGGGAATCTCTGTAGCAAATAAATTGCTTCCAGAGGAGCCCACCTCTTGATATACAATTCTCTGCTCCCCTCACTCCAGAGATGCCTCCTTAGTCTGCCCAAAGAAGCAGCAGGTCACGGACCCACTGTCCGTAGCTGTACTCCTGATCATCTTTCCAATGTTGAACCAAGAAGGCTTTCACTAATGCAGACATCAAGGCTAGGTGAAATTTAGGTAAGGTTCCCTTTATACCCAAAAAATTCCCCAGGATACAAACCTCTGGCATGATATAATCTGAGTAATTTAGTACTGGGTCCATATGATCCCTTATGTCAGACCATAAGGGGAAAATTTTGGAACACTCCCACATCACATGTAACAGGTCTTCTATCCCCAACCCATATCTGAAGCAGAGGTCTGTCTGTCCCAATTTCCTGTCATATAGTTTTGCCGGGGTAAAGTATAAATTGGAAACAATAAAGTATTGCATTATCCTGAACTTAGGTATTGAGATATACCTGTAGTTTTTCCAAATTGAGTCCCAAGCAAGATTCTTGGGAGCAAATATTCCATCCCAGTACGCTATTCGTATCGGGGAAGATGGACCATTGAATTCCACCAACACTCTATAAATCTGAGAAAGAGCATTTGCCCTTGGGTCTACCCCTTTCAAAGAATCCCACGTAAATGGCCCTTCTGCAAACCCTCCAACAGCTTTCTCCACAGGCGCAGTATACGTGGACCTATCCAAGGCATTTGATTTAGTAAATCATCATGTCTTGATTGATAAATTAAGGTGTTTGGGTGTGGATGAAGTACCCAGTGGTTGGTTTTCATCTTATGTAGAAGAAAGAACTCAGTTTGTAACAGTAAACGGTCAAAATTCTAGCTTGGGTTTGGTTACTAGGGGTGTACCCCAGGGATCGATCCTGGGTCCCCTTTTATTTTTGGTATACCTGAATAACTTGCCTGAAGTAATTAAAAACTTACATATTAGATTGTACGTGGATGATACAGTTTTAGTCACATCCGGTTAAAATATGGGTGAATTAGAGCAAAAACTGCAGAGAGATTTTTTAAACATGCAAAAATACTTCACTGAACATGGTTTATTGATTAAGGAAAAAAAATCCCAAACTATGTATTTTAGTACAGTCAAGAAGGACAGTATGGGAACAAACTTGGTAATTAGGACTCAGGAGGGGAAAATATTAGAGCAAACTAAGTACTATAAATATTTGGGGGTCATAATTGATCAAGAATTGAATTTTAATCAGCATGTGACTGAACTTATAAAAAAAGTTAATTCTAAATTAGGGGTTATGAGACGAATATCGAAGTGTTTAACAAGGGAGATGAGACAGAATATAGTGAACCAATTACTCCTCCCCGTGATCGATTATGGCTCCCACATATATAGACACACTCTGAAAAAACAAGAACATAAATTAGATGTTCTTTACAATAGATTAGCCAGATTTGCATTAAGGTGCGACTTGGTACATACCCATTGTGACATGTACTTCAAGATTAGGGTGGAATTTTAGAGCAGAGGGCAGAGATTTCTGGCTAATCCAATTAAAGGGCTTACGTAAGAATGAATCTTAAATTACTTATTGAATAATCTAAAAACCAGAACATGGATTAAATTTAAGAAGTTGTGAGAAAAGTATATAATATCCTAAAATCAAAACAAATATAGTATAATGACCCTTCAGTATAAAGTATCAACAGCATGGAATAGGCTACCCCTCCTTAGAAATCCTGGTTTGTCACTATCAAGATTTAAATCGGCAGTGAAAAGAAGGTACATTTTAAATGTTTGTGTCACAGGTGACATTTGAAATTTATTGAAGAATGAATTTTTAATGAAATGTTTCTATGTATTTAATGAAAGTGATGTCTTATGAAGAATGGATGTATTTATAATAGAAATGTCTGTGAGGTAATTTGTATGTTTAATATACTTTTTTGTGTGACTTGATCAGTGTTATATGTACAAGTATGATTGTATACACAGGGATGCCTTGTAAACAGGGATTTTTGAAACCCTAATGGCATATTTTTCTGTATAAATAAAATTTTACTACTACTACTACTTTTCCTAATAAACTTGAAAGTTGCAGTCTTTTAAATACTGGCAGCCCCAACCCACGAATTGGTGCCAAGACCTCCGTACCTTGCATGAGGTCCCTCACTTTTAGACCCCTCACCTGCAAGCCCCATTTCACACTAACCATCTGCCCCCCCAACTTAAAGGTAGGATTGCTGGACAAAGGTTGCTCCCATGCCGTCAACTGGGATTTCCTCTGAGCTGGAGTGAGGAAAGACCACCACGCCCTCATGGATTTCCCAATTGGATTCCCTCTTCCCATGATAAAATCCTTTACAAAATTGGAATATAGCACTGCCTCTGGGGAGAAACCCCGCTCATTCAGCATTTGCCTCTCTATTTGCAGCCACATTGGGGTATATATTTCCCCGTCGGACTGCCTAACCCACCGGAGCATGAGGGCCATCTGTCCCGTCACATAGTATATATGAAGATCCGGTAATTTAATCCCACCCCCTGATTGAGATAAACGTAACAACTCATATTTCTTCCTAGGGGGTTTAGAATTCCATAAAAATTCCGATAGAAGCTTTTTAATAACCTTAAACCACGAAAAAGGAATGTCGTAGGGGGCCATATATAATGGATAAAGTAACCTAGGCAGTGGGTTCATTTTGATAAGGCCAAGTCTGGCCATAAAGTTCAAAGGGAGTTTGTTCCATCTTAGAATGTCACCCTTGATTACTGATAATACCCCTCCCAGATTTGCTTCGGGCCCCTTTTCCCCATTAGCTAAAATCCGAATGCCCAAATATTTGATCTCATCGGACCTCCACCTGTAGATTTGAAAAAACAAAATCTGCCTGGTGTACATGAGGGTCAGTGGAAGGACCTGGGTTTAGCTAGATTCAATTGTAATTTGCTACCTCCGAAGCGCAATTACCGCCATTACTCATTCAAAGCTAGAGGCTGGGTCCTCGAGATGCAGCAAGATATACATCCATAAAAACTGAAAGTTTAAGTTCTCTCCCCCAACCTCACCCCTTTATGAGTTGATCTCCTTTATAGCTCTAAGGAGTGGTTCCAGATAAATATTAAATAATATTGGTGACAAAGGGCATCCCTGTCTGGTCCCATTTTTCAGCATTATTTCTCGAGAGCTATACCCATTACATAGAACCCTAGCCGATGGTATGGCATATAAGTGTTTGATGCCTCTCAGTAGACCTTCCAGAAAACCCATCTTCCACATTGTAGCAAAAAGAAAACCATGGGAAACCCTATCGAACGCCTTTTACGCGTCCAAAGAAATTAAAGCTAATGGAAGTTGGGAGTCCGGGGCAAAACTAAGTAAATGGTGTAGCTTTCGGAGGCTATCCTGAGCCCCCCGCCCAGGCATAAATCCCACCTGTTCCTCACTAATTAAACTTGGGGAAATACGCAGAATCCTATTAGCTAAAATTATTGTTAAAATTTTTATGTCTTGATTCATTAAAGCTATGGGTCTATAGCTATCCATCCTGTCTCTAGGCTTATCTGGTTTGGGGATCAAAGATATAAAGGCCTGGTACAGTGGCGGGTGTGGTAACCCCTCTTGCATAATCATGTTATAAAATTCCAATAGGATTGGTAAAATAACCTGAATATGTGTTTGGTAAAACTTAGCTGTGAGACCATCTGGGCCCTGGGTTCTACCTGAAGGCAAAGATTGCACCGCCTCCAGTATTTCCCTGCCCAAAATAGGAGTCGCCAAATCTCTGGTCTGGATTTCATCTAGCTCTGGAAGGGGCACTCCCTCAAGGAAAGCGTTAATTTCCTCCTCACCCGCTACTGTACCCAGCCCATAAAGGTCAGAAAAATGGGATGCAAATGCTTCTGCCATCTCTTGAGAATCTGTTAACAATTTCCCATCATGCCATATCGAAGTGATAGTTCTACTCGCTTCCCACTCTCTAACCCTAGCTGCGAGCAGACGACCCGGGACGTCCCCCTGCAGTAAATATTTGGCCTGAATCTTCTCTAGCCAAAATTCCACCTTGCCATAACAGAGATACGCCCACTCCCCTCATAAAGATTTAAGTTCTAGATCAATTTCTCCCGAGGAACCCTCTAGAGGGGACAAAGATTCTAATGCCCCCAAAATGAATTCCTCCTTTGCCTTCCTTAATCTGTTCCTTTTAGCCACAATATCCTGGACTGCCCCTACATATAGCATTTTGCACATTGGCCAGGCCAATCTCTGGTCCTGCAAAGATGGTAGTTGAGATTGAATAAATCCCTTCAGGGATTCATCCAACTCATTCTGGATTGTAGTTTCAGAGGTAGCAAGTCATTTAGTCTCCATCTAACTGGCTTGGGGAGGCGGGACATGGTTCCACACTACAGAAATAGGGGTGATCCGAGAGAGCCTGACTCCTGTGGCAAGGTCCTTCACCTCCCTGAGAATGGAGCCACTGACCAAGAAAAAATCAATCTGAGAATGAATTTTATGGGCTTGAAAAAAGGTCATAACACTGCCCTTCCTTGAGTGAGTTTTACTTGGGTCTACCAAAGCAGTTGCCTCCATCATCCTCCTCAGAGCAATCTGAGCCTTACTTAGGGGCCTAGCAGATGGGGGCTTCCTGTCATCTAGATTGCTGATGCAAATGTTCCAATCCCCAGCCAGGATAAGAGAATCAGTGGATAATGCAGATAAATCTCTCTCAATTGAGGCAAAGAAATCTTCAGGGGATGGAGTGGGACCATAGATAGAGGCCAGCGCAATTGCCTTCCCGGCTAGAACCCCCACCAGGTACAGCCCCCTACCGTCCTCTCTTAATAACACTTGGTCAACCCTAAAAGGACAATTACTACTTATTAAAATCGCCACCCCTTCTGATGCCTTTTCCCTACCCTGCCCATAAACCTGGCCCACCCACAACTTCTTAAAACAGCTTAGTTCCTCCGTCAAGAGAGATGGGTCTCTTGTAGGGCAGTTATATGTACTCCCAAGTGCTTGATGTGCCTCAAATTACCATCTCTTCCGTCTACCCAGTCCTTTAACATTCCAAGAAGTAATTAAAACAGGACATTCTGTTTGAGAAAGGAAGAAAGGAAGGGGTAAAGAATAAAAGGAAGATGGAGCAAAGATATACCATGTGACTCAGTACCCAGACCATCCCATTCTGCCCTCCTATATAAATCGCCCTATGGACTCTCTCTCTCTCTCCCTCCCCAAACCCCTCCCCCATCCTCGATCCTTTGATCGACCTCCTGAAATCTCGGCAGTCATGGATGAGCCCTCCTCCAAGCATCTCCCGCCCACAATACCTGACTCTACTACAAAGAGTCTGCCCATCCCATAACCCCTATCTACCTAGCCCCTCACTGCAGGCCATTTATAAATATTGAGGAACCCTCCCACACTAAAGACACCAGAGAACAAACATAAAGAATCCTCGTAGAATCTTCTCCAAGAGAAGATAACTCTGAATTAATACCATATCCAGCACCACTGAAAGAAAAATTCAACTATAATAATGGGTGCCATACAGTAGAGTCACCTGGTCTATTCCAGATTCTTGAGACCCTCTCTGAAAAACTGAGCAGCCCCACAGGGACCCCAAAAACCCGGCCCTATGAGCCGCCCTTATACAGCTAGACCAGGTTTAGTGAGGAGACCAACGTCCCAGTCCAAAATAATATGCCAATAAGAAATTATACATCGAATCGCCTTGAATACACAGAATATAAGCACCTATAGAGTCCATATATTAAAGGTCCACCTATAAAACAGGCCCTGAACCAAAACTGTAACAAAATAGTCCACCTCAAGTCTGAGGTTTGAATAAGTTGGGAAGTTCAGTGCGCAAACATTCCAATGCATCCCTCGCTATCAGGAATCATTTTTGCCTGATTGCAGTCTCTATAAGAGTTTCTGGATACTGCAGACGAAATTTAATGCCCGCCATATAGAGCTTTTCTTTGTCAGCATACTCCTCTGCTTTTCTCTAACGGAAGTTTGATCCTGGAACATCAAAAGGTTGCTCCGTTCCATTGGAGGGCTTTGTGCTGTCTAGCCTTCCCCAGCATGCATCTTCTCCTTAAAGTTAAGAATCGCATAATGATCACCCTGGGTCATGCACCCGGCGGGGGTATTTCCCTCAATGCTCTGTGAGCTCTCTCTAAGTTATATGAGTCCCCAAAAGGCGACTGGCCCAACAGCTTTAAAAGCAAGTCCTGGATGAAAGAAACACAGTCTGCCCCTTCCGATCTTTCTGGCAGCCCAGCCAGTATCAGATTGTTTCTCCTGCTACGGGACTCCTGATCTTCAATACGATCCTCTAGCTTCTTAATTAACTTTTTAGCTGTGGATAACTCCTGCTCCAGCACTGCTGATTTTCTCTCCTGAGAGGCTATCCTTGCCTCGGCGTCCCCCATACGCTGTGCCAAAGATTGGAGTGCAGGCTTCACAGTTGCAAAATCTGCCACGAGACCCTGTAAAAGCCTCTTGATATCCTGCAGGTCCTCACTGGACTGAGACATTGCCCCTCCACCGTTTAAATCTTCATCGGTATCCTTAAATGTGGGGGATTGTGACTTAGGCCTCTTAGTTGCTGGTGATCTGCATAGCCAGAGGCTCCACAGTTCGGGCTCCATCGCTACTCCCAGCCTCGGTCCACCAGCTCCGCTGTAGAGCACACCAACACAAGTACAGGGCCCGTGTGATCGAACTATTATCCGATGCGATCATCGCAAATACTCGGTCGCGTAGGTTAGCACTGACAAGTACCCCGAAAGCACTCACCCGCGGGCAAATTCTCGAAGGAGAAACACCAATTTTATAGCTGGGGCCTAGGAGCGCTACGGAGGACGTCTAGCCCGACTTAGCACATCACGTGACAGTGCATTGCCACATTTTCTGCCCACAAAGAAATCTGCAACAGTCACACTAGAGCTCCGTTGAGCTCGCTCACTACCGCTCTGTCCCCCCACTTGTTCTGTCTGTCTTGGCGCCGCAGACTGCGCTTTTGTATGGGGCTCCTGGTTGCATTGGCACCTTTTTCTGTCCACAAAGAAATCCACAGCTGTCCTGACAGAGCTCCGTTGAGGTAGCTCAGTCTCCCTCTCTCATCGCTCATTCTGTTTGTCCTGGCACTGCAAGCTGCCCTTTTGTACGGGGCTCTTGCCTGCATTGGCCCCTTTTTCTGCCCACAAAGTAATCCCAGCAGTCCTGACAGAGCTCCGTTGAGCTCACTAAGTCCCCTTGTCTCACTCGCTGATACTGTTTGTCCCACCACTGCAGACTGCTCTTTTGTACTGGGCCCCTGCCTGTTTTGACACATTTTTCTGCCCACAAAGAAATCTGCAGCAGTCCTGACAGCGCTTCGGTGAGTTCGCTCATGCCCCCTCCCTCACTCACTCTCTCGTTCTGTTTCTCCCAATGCTGCAGGCTGCCCTTTTGTACTGGGCTCTTGTGTTGGGGCCTTTGTCTGCCCACAAACAAATCCGCAGCAGTCCCGACAGAGCTCAGTTGAGCTTGGTCACTCCCCCCTCTCACTCGGTCGATCTTAATCTGTCCCAAACACTGATTTCCCAGAGTGACCTTGCTATTGTCCGGCAGGAGTGCAAAAATATATTTTTGCCAGGATGTGAAAAATGACAGCTGTAGTGTTCATACAGAGTTGTGAAAAAATGCCACTGTTGAAAATGTGGCGTGACAGTATTACAAATTTGCGAAATTACAAGGGTGCGTGGAAACAGTTCAACGCACACTTGTAACACAGTCATGTTATGGCAGTCCCAACAAAGTTCAGTTGAGCTTGCTCACTCTCCTTCTCTCACTCACTCAATCTGTTGTGCCGGTGCTGCAAGTTGGCCTTTTGTACTGCGTTTCTGCCTGCGTTGCCACATTTTCTGCCCACAAAGAAATCTGCAGCAGTCACACTAGAGCTCCATTAAGCTCACTCACTACCACTCTGTCACTCGCTCGTTCTGTTTCTCTTGGCGCCGCAGACTGCGATTTTGCATGGAGCTCCTGGCTGTGTTGGCAACTTTGTCTTCCCTTTTTGTACTGGGCTCTTGTGTTGGGACCTTTGTCTGCCACAAACAAATCCACAGCAGTCCTGACAGAGCTCAGTTGAGCTCGGTCACTCCCCCCTCTCACTCGTTCAATCTTAATCTGTCCCAAACACTGATTTCCCACAGTGACCGTGCTATTGTCTGCAGGAGTGCAAAAACATATTGTAGCCAGGATGTGAAAAATGACAACTGTAGTGTTCATAAGGAGTTGTGAAAAAATGCCACTGTTGAAAATGTGGCGTGACAGTATTACAGATTTGAGAAATTACAAGGGTGCATGGAAACAGTTCAACGCACGCTTGTAACACAGTCATGTTATGGAGTTTCATCACCAAATTTTCAACATAGGGATTTTTGGACCTCTGCTCATGAACAGTGCCAGTGTCATTTTCTTAATCTGTCCCGAACACTGATTTCCCACAGCGACCATGTTATTCTGCACCAGAACTGTGAAAACACATTTCAGTCAGGATGTGAAAAATGACAGCTGTACTGCTTATAATGAGGTGTGAAAAAATGGCACTGTTGAAAATGTGGTGTGACAATATTACAAATCTGCGAAGTTACAAGGGTGCATGGAAAGTGTGCAATGCACACTTGTAACACAGTCAATTGATGTGCTATCATCACCAAATTTTCAACACAGGCATTTTAGGGCCTCTGCTCATGAACAGTACCATTGTCATTTTCTTAATCTGTCCCGAACAGTGATTTCCCACAGTGACTGCTCTATTCTGCACCGGAAGTACGAAAACACATTTTGGCCAGGATGGGAAAAATGACAGCTGTACTGTTCATAAGTCGGTCTGGGAAAATGGCAATGTTGAAAATCTGGAGTGAAAATATTAGAAATTCACGAAGTTACGAGCATGCGTGCCAACTGCGCAACACACGCTCGTAACACAGTCATTTTATGGAATATCATTACAAAATTTTTAACATAGGCATTTTAGGACCTCTACTCATGAACAGTGTCACTGTCATTTTCTTAATCTGTCCTGAACACTGATTTCCCACAGCGACCGCGCTATTCTGTGCTGGAAGTGTGAAAACAGATTTTGGCCAGGATATGAACAATGACAGCTGTACTGCTCACAAGGAGGTGTGACAAAATGCCAATGTTGAAAATCTGGCATGAAAATATTGTAAATTCACGAAGTTATGAGTGTACTAGCAACTGCGCAACGCACGCTCGTAAAACAGTCATTTTTTAGATTTTTTCCACCAAATTTGCAACATAGGCTTTTTGACAGCCTACCTCATGAACACTGGCACTATCATTTTGTTAATCAGCCCCGAAGGGTGATTCTACACAGTGACTGCGAAACCACCTTTCAGAGCTGACTAACACCATGACAGTTCAAGAATTCATAAGGAGGAGTCCCAAAAGCCCCATGTTGAAAATTTGGTGAAAAAATTCCCCAAAATGCCCGAGATATGCACTAAAGTTGAAAAAAACCTATTTATTACATTATACAGCTCACCGGCATTTCCTCAGTTCGCAGTTGGCTTTGAAGAGTGAAGACGTGCTCCCGGTCCAGCGAAGATCATCGCGCCGAGCTCTGGAGGTAATTATGGGGTATGGTGGGGTGTGGGGAGGCAGGGTGTGCAGTGGGTGGGTGCGGGTTGTGGCGGGGGGGCAGGGAGACTACTAGGGACTGTTTCCTTTTTTTCAGGTACAAAACCCAAAAAAGACTTTGCAGGACTGTTTTTCATTTACACTGGCATGTGTCATGCTGGGGTGGGCTCCCAACATGCCACCAGAGTCTTGTTTTGGGGGAGCAGCTGTAGCAGATGGGAGATTGGGCACCCCTATCGGCAAACAATGAAAGGGGCATGTGGCACGCTGGGGTGGGCTCCCAACGTACCACCAGAGTTGTTTTGGAGGGGGGGCAGCTGTAGCCGATGGGAGATTGGGCACCCCCATTGGCAAACAACAAAAGGGGGGGTGGAGAATTAATTTCTGCCGACGGGGATTGGGCACCCCATCGGCAGGCAATAAACGGGGGGTTACATTATGCCGATGGGGAGTGGGCTCCCCCGTCAGCAAATAAACATGGGGGGTACATATTGTTTGTGAATACGGTGGCAAGCCACCACCAGGTTCATAAACAATATCACAGATCCTACATTCCGCCCTGCAATGACGGATCATTCCCTCATTGCAGCGGATGGCTGATGCTACAATGATGAGGCGGCCCCTGATTGCAGCTGCTGATTTTTTAGAAAGTTGTTGCACACTGGCTGAACTAGTGTCAGCAGCAGCATGCCACGGCATTGGGGGATGGGGTACAAGCCTTTGCAGGCTGTGGGGGCATTGGGCACAACAGTGCCATGCCTCCACAACCTGCTTGTGGAGAAAGCTGATGCAACATGTTTCTTGCGCATGCGCGCAATCAACATAAAAATACCAGAGTCCTTGGCCGAATGCTAAATAATGATTTATTCCAACATTTCAGGCACACACATTGACTAGAATAGTGGAAGGCACAACAAAAAGATCTGCGTGCAGATTCCTTGGTGCTTCGACAATTAAAGCTTCATCAGGGGATGGTGCCTGCATCTAAGACAATTCCTTTATACAAATTAAATTCAGAATTAATAATGTCAGAAAATCTGACCAATCACAGAGCTAGTTTTTTAAATACAGAAATATTCAGCTTAGTGGTATAAATGGACTAATATATATAACAATCATGATATCAGTGACAACATGTTATTGTAGAAAAATACCCCAAAAGACATAAAAAGATACACCAAAAGTGGTGACAGCCAATCGGATAGCTCGAATAAAAAAATATAAATTATGAAATTAATTAGTGTCAACCTGATCAGCTTAACATGTCACACTAAAACAAAATGATTTGTTGTTACAAGACAAACTAATGGCAGAATGAGCATAATAAACATTTTTCACAGCATATGCAAAAAATAGTAAATTTATTTATTTATTAAGGCGTGTTTTCTCAAAAATAGCCAATGGGAACACATATTATATTAAGTAAAATCAGTAAGGGTACGATGTCCCCTATTGGCTGGTACAACTCAATTCATCAAATGTAAGCAAATGCTTGAGCTGCACCAAGAGAAAGACATGGACACCAGTGGGCGTCATCATGCAATACAGCACATAATTTAGGATGCCATATGGCGTTATCAGGAAAAAGAGGTATGTTTTTATGATGCCATATGGTGTCATCAGGACATAATGACTTAAGCATGTGACATTTTGAACTGGTAGGCAAATGGCCTACTGGTGCAAGAGATTCCTGAGGTGGATCCAGTCATAGCCCCTCCTTCAAGAGGGGAGGGGGAGGAAGAGCAGCTTGGGACCCCAGGCAGGGCAAGACCTGTTGCTATAGCGGGAAGACCCATTGTGCTTGAACAGTGCCATACTCCAAGTTGAGCAGCAAGGCATGGCATTAGAGCAAAGATTCAGCAAACTTTTGGAATTCCTAGAAGGAAGGGCATGTTATGATAGTGGTCTTCTGGCACAGCTAACAGGACCTGTCACTCCTAGGGGGCAGTTAGCTGTGCCAATCGCTTCCCCCTCTGCCATAATGAGTGATGTATGCACAGTCGCTGGGGGTATGCAATGGGGATCTGGATTGGTGGCCAGCTGGTGGTGGTCCAGCCTGGTCCTGTCTGTGCTTCTGGCTTTGGGGATTTGGCTGGGGCAGACATCAGGAGCCCTGTGCCAGTCAGGTGTACCACAACCAATGCATCTACTTTCAACAACTGGTTTCATAAGCCTGTGAGAGCCCATTGGTTCTCACCTCAAGGAGAAAGTGAGTTCCCAGATTTTGGGTGGAGGAGTATGTAGATGTCTTTTCTCTTGTGAATTGACCCATGGAGTCAGGAGGAAGAGTAGAAGAAAGATCAGGATGATGGAGCAGAGGTGAAGCAGTGACTGCAGATGTGTCACATGTGGCAGAACTGAGGTGCAGCATTTGTAATATTTGCAGGGACCTTCCACCAGGTGGCTCTGTAGAAAGTTCATGGTCTCTGGAATTATTATGGCTGAATCATGACCATGCATGCAAATAAACTGAGCATGAGTGGCTGGAATATAATGAGAAGTTCTGGCAGAGAAAACAGGCCAATGCAATCAGACAGTGGGGTGTGTGGGACATGTCACTGTTGTGGGCCATTGAGCAAGAGGGAAGCATGCAGCACACAGATAGTGGTTTTTCCATCAGGAGGATGATGTCTCCCAAGACAGGGGTACTAGGATCAGCAGCCCAGGGTGGTCTGCGGGGGGGGGGTGTTACAATTATAGCCAAAAGCTGTTGATAATGGAATGGTATAGGTGTAAAGGTGCTGTAATAAGAAACAGTTTTTTACACCTATAGATACCCTCCTGTTGTCCTTCTAATGTCCATCCAATATTCTAATATGTTTTTGACCTTTTTTGTTAAATTTATAATATAAATTTGTTACCTTTGTAACTCCTCTGAATCCCTTTCTTCTCAGTAGTTGCTGCTGTCTCAATTCATACTGCCTGAACATTCTATGGCACCAATAAAACCATTCCAGGCAATTCAGATAAATAGCACAAAATGGTGTTATTGATGTCATGGTATGTGTTAGAAATGTGAAAAAGGGGCAGTAGCTACTGAGGAGAGTGGATCTCTATGTAGATCTGTAGGCACCCCCAACACTGAATTATTTTTTCATAAAAAATTGTTCAAAGCAATTTAGAATACTTAACTGACATGCAATGTAAGATGAAAGGGTAGTTAAATATGTAAAAAACATTTCTTATCTCCTTTAAGCATGAATGCATGGTCTATGGGTGACAGCATTCATTCTCCCAGTGTAAACCATGTGATGCTGCCGCATAGCCATTTTGGAAGTGGCACACCTGACATCCCAACACCAATAAGAGTGGACAAAATTAGCCTATGGCTGTTTTCATAGCTGGAGCAGGTGGTGGCTCGATCCTTGGCAGAAGGATTGAGGATACATTTTTGAATTCCAGGATGGGTGAAGGGGGCACCTAATCATGTTGATCAATGGCATCCTATTAGCCTAGGCCTGCTGGAACACATTTTGTGGGTATTAGAAAAGCTGTGTTCACCCAGGCCTGACATAAAGCTGTTCAGGGCTACCTTTTTGGTGGCCTTCTGTGGTGCAATCTGAGTGTCTGAATTAGTACAGCTGAAAAAGGCAGCCAAGACGGAGGTGGTGTTGGCACTGGATGATACTGCACAACACAGGATAGGGTATTTCTATAGATCTATAGGAGCAAAGTGGACTGCTTGGCACCAGGCTCTTGGTAAATTCTCAAAGCTGCCTTGGGGACAGCAAGCGACATCAGGGTAGAACTATAGAAATGTGTACACCAGTGGCCTGATAAGGGGGCAATCTTTTGCCATGAAAATGGCACCCATTTGATGGTATTTCAGTTCTAGTATGTTCGGGCAGGACCTTGAAGGATCTGGTTTTGAACTCTACAGAGTTCAGTACACATTCTTTTTGGACTGGGGCAGCTACATTATGTATACCAGGGCAGGATGATACTCAAATAAAGTCCTTAGGGTAGTGAAAGTTGCAAACTTTTCAGAGATTATTAGGGTGGTGGAAGTCACAATCTTTTGAGATACATGTGTGACCACATTTGCTATAACTATTTTTATGTTTCAATAGGTGGCAGTCATGAGACCAGAGAGGTATGGATCTGTGGTCACTCGTTTATCCACTGGGCTGGAAAAAGTGCCGAGCAGACACTTGGAGGTAGTAACCTCTTCCTAGACGCAAAGAGGCTACAAGTGAACTGGATAGGGCACTGGGGAAGTCTGAGGAAGAAATGTCTGCCATGGGTCCATTCAGAGGTATGGTGGCAAGACCCACTGGAGGTTTTGGTGGTGCATTTAGAGTGTAATGATTTAGGCTAGGTTAAATCAGACATTAATTTGTCAGATGAAAGATGTCCTTCAGTAATTGCAATGATACTGGCCTGGGATTGTTCTCATATGGTTCCATATAATGCAGAGGCAAGTGTGGCAGCATGCTAGGGCCCCCTTGGCAACTGATAAGTCTCACAGGATTGTGAACATGTCAATGTGCATGTTTGTGGGATCTAAACATGACAAAGTGCCACAGCACGATCAAATTCTGACATCATTGATGCACCTTTATGCAAGGGATGGAGTACATTTGTCTCCAGTAAGTTTATATAACTTTTTATCAGATATATAGGGGGTTTTGGAGATCTGCTGGCATGTCATGCTTGGACGAGATTGACCATGGTCATCCTTTGGTGGCTTGGTAATCTCGCAGATGGAGTACAAAAGGCAATAAGTAAGGGGGAAAACAGCCTCTAACACAGATGGGTTCTTTTCAAGGCTAGCAAGAGGTGAGGCCCCCAAAATGGACAGCCTGATGGTCCAGATGGGGGATAACAACATTGGGTATTGGCCTCAATACATGAGTAGCACCTTATAATGTGGATGGGGCATTAAACACAGCCTTGGAGCCACACCTTATGCCACAGATGCCAGAGACCCTCTTGTGGCAGTGCTCCCTTTTTTAAAAGGTGGTTAATCCACCAGGTTGGGTCACTAGGGGTGACTGGATGGATCAAGGAAGCTTAGTATCACTTTAAAAAGTAGCTTGCTGATATTACTGAGCTGTGCACACCATCCTATGTAAGTGTTGTAATTTTACAAATAAACAGATGGTTGTGGACATTTTCTGCAATACACTATTTATGTCTCTTCTATACAGGAAATGGGGTAATCGGTCTAATCAGACAATGGACAGCAGACAAAGGGGGGAGCCCTTCCTTGAAGCCTGTGAGGATTTGTCTGGGGTCCCATCCCATATTGCTGAGCGGATTATGGGGAGGAAGCATGCAGGACAGGAAAGGAGGGGTAGGCTAGCACAGCAGATCCACTTAAGGGGCAGGGGAAAATGGGATGAGGGGCAGAGAAGATTAGAGACTATAAAGAGGGCTGGAACCTTAGCCAGACCTCTTTACTTGATTCTTCATACAAAATGCCCACCTGCCCACCCTGGAGGCTGGGTTTTAGGAGGCAGAGGGAAGAAAGGGTGCATTTTATACCACTAAGGGGGTCCACCTTAGACATCAATGAGGACGGTTCTTTGTTTTTCCAATGACTCTTTCCAGTTTTTTCCCTCCCCTATCAGGACAGTGCTAGGGATTTCAATGTCACAATCATGTAAGTGTGGCAGCACAATAGTCTCACAGGTAGTGTATAAAGGGCATAAGAAGGGAATCTGCCTCTGTCACAGATAGGATCCTCTCGAGGCTGGCAGGAGTTTATATAACTTTTTATCAGATATATAGGGGGTTTTGGAGATCTGCTGGCATGTCATGCTTGGACGAGATTGACCATGGTCATCCTTTGGTGGCTTGGTAATCTCACAGAGGGACAGCCTGATGGTACACATGAGGATAGCATCCTTGAGTTGTGGCCTATGAGTGTAGCTCCTTCTGATGGGGCAGGGGTGCATGACGCATGGCTCTGGAGCCACCCCTTAGGCCATGGAGGCCAGAGTCCTTCTGGTGGTGGTTCCCCCTTTTAAAAAGGTGGCAGGTCAGCTCAGCGGTGTTACTGGGGATAAGTGGATGGAACAGAGAAGCTTAGGACCACTTAAAAAGGAAGCTTGCTGATATCACCAAGCAGTGCACATTAAACTGAGTGTTACAGTGTTACTAATAAACACATGGTTGTTGTCATTTTCTCCAAGACAATGTGTATGTTTCTTTTGTTCAGAATGGGGGTAAGGGGGCCTAATCAGATACTGCTGTGCTCAGTGCTAGACTTACAAAGATGTGTCTTGGATTTTCAGCATTGTTTAGTCACAAATGCCACAGTCTGCCACAAGAAATGATGCATGCACTATAAAAATGAATTCTGCATTCCACAGGGTTCCTCTCCTGTGTCATTGGTTTACACAAGTTGCCACAAAATGAGGAGGCTGTTTCAAATGTTTCAAAAGGTTTGAAAATAATGTAAAACATTTTGACTCATTTACCTTGATGCAGGCACAAATCAAACTGAGAATTTGGACTTTGTCAAAGTTTTTGAAAATCTAGCCACAGACTTTATGTTAGGATTATCAGCTTCAGATTGGGGGAAGACATTATCTGGCAGTGTCTATGGGAAGGAGCTTATATCAGTGGCTGGACATGTGACAAATAATCCATAAGTTAGGCTAACTCAGTGAGAGCGGTCCTTCACAGCTAAGGGTGTTACAGTTAGTGACAGGCAAGAAGGGCTTAGTGGTGGAGGATAACAGGGCAGCTGGTTCTGTAATTTGGCAGTATCATTTGTGATTTAGACATTACAAGCCAGCAGTCACTCATAGAATACTCCAATATCTGAAATGTATTATTTATTTATTAAATTTTGATAACCGGGTAAGCTTACTGGCCCAGAAGGTCCCTTTTTCAGGGGCGACCAGGAGTTAGTTGCATACAGTTTTCACATACAGGCCGGTGATGCAAAGTAGGAGATATCATACAGGAATTACAATGACAGTATACAGTTTTCATGGAGGAGGGCAATTGAACACATCACATTTACAGAGTACAACAGTGTTAGATTTAAGACAGGAGCCGTATTGAGTGCGGACAAGTGATACAGTGTAGAATAGGTTACAGGGTTACAGTCTCCCTTTGCACAACACATTGACACAGTTAATCAGTGATGGTTTTTATCCATTGGCACAGGAGCAGTGACTAGGGTTAAGGAGGTGAGTGTGTAGTCCCTTCTGGAATGTGGCTAGGGAGGGTGCAACGTGAAGGTAGCTAGGGAGATTATTCCACAGTGTGGGGGTTGTGTGGGCAAAGGATTTACTGCCAGCTCCTGAGCATGCCCTAGAGATTTCCAGGAGTTTTTTGCCTGAGGTGTGGAGTGGCCTGCTAGTCCACTTTGGGGCAAGTAGCCCAATTAACCCATCCAGAAGTTGGGCGTCTAGGAGCTTGTAGGTCCAGCATAGTAGGGGGTACAGGCGCCTGTTGTTCAGGGTAGGCCAGTTGAGAGAGGTGAGGGCTTCACAGTGGTGGGTCCTCAGGTGTTTTTTGTGGCAAAGCGTACTATTTGGTGGTATAGTGTTTGCAGTCCGCTGTGGTCAAGTTTTGCTATGCCGAGTAGGATTGGGGCAGCATAGGTTAGGGTGGGGAGGATGATGCTCTGTGCAACTGCCAGCCTTGTGTCCAGTATCATGTTATCACTTAGACGATAGAGTAGGCTCAGTTTTTGGTGTAGGTTTTTTATTACTAGGTCCACGTGTGGCTTCAGCATAAAACTTGATCTAGTGTGAGGCCTAGGTATTTGAAGGATTGTACCACCTCGATTGTAGAGCCAGATACGGTAGCAAGAGGGAGAAGATGAGCATGGGAGGGACCCAGGGATTTGGGCCCAAACAGTAGCACCTTTGTCTTATTGGGGTTGAGAACCAGGCAGTTCTCAACTAGCCATGTTTCTGCCTTAGTGAAGTCTGCCTGGAGCAGGGGCCCTAGATAGTCCAGATGAAGTGCTGTTCTATATAGTACTGTATCATCAGTGTACTGTACCATGGAGCTGCTCCCACAGTGGCAATGGAAGTCGTTGATAAATAGGGAGAACAAGAGTGGTCCCAAGATAGAGCCTGCATGGGACCCCCTCGGTTAAGGGTAGGGGTTGGTCAGCCATCACTTGACCTGCTGAGCAGCCTTCAGTCAGGTAATTGTGAAACCAGTTCAGGGAGTGTTGATCAAGCCAAAATTGGCTTAGCTTACTTAATTGGAGTGGGTGGTCTACCAGATCAAAGGCCTTGGTAAGGTCGATGAAGACAGCCCCAGTAGGGCTACCCTTGTCCAAGGCAGCTAGGACGTCAGTGGTAAATCGAATGAGGGCAGTGTCAGTCCCATGCTTTTGCTGAAAGCAACATTGTGAGGGGGCCTGAAGCCTGTTAGCTTGCAGGTAGTCCCTTAGTTGACAATACACTAGCCGGTCCTGGACCTTTGCTAGGTCGCATAAGATAGAGATGGGTCTGCAGTGGCCTATTGTATCCCTAGTTCCACCCTTGTGGATTGGGACTACATGGGCCTGTTTCCATATTTTGGGGACAACTGCATCCCACAGGGATCTGTTTATGATCAGAGCAATAGGCAGGGCTATGGCTGGGGTGGCGGCCTTGAGTAGCCTAGGGTCCGGTCCATCCAGTCCTGGAGAAACAGTGGGTTTTAAGGATTGTAAGAGGGGTAGCACTTCTTTGGCACTCACAAGCCTTAGATGGAAGTGGGGGTTCAGTGGGTCCCGGGATTCTGTGGCTGGGGGGCCCTATGTACCATGCAGGGGGCTGGTTCTATATACACCCAGGTCAGTGAAGAAGCGGTTAAAGGCTAGTGTGGCCTCCCCTCCATCCGCTAGGGTTTGTCTGTTGCAGTTTATGTTACCCTGCTGGGGTTTGCTACTGTCTTTTAGTAGGGAACTGATCCTAGACCAGAAGGATTTAGGGTCAGACAGTGTTTGCTGCTGGAGGGATCTAATGTAGTTCCATTTGGCTGATTTTGAGGCTTTCTTTCACTGGTTCCTCAGAAATCTATAGTTGGTTATGTCTGCTGGGCTAGCAAAGCATCTGGCCTTTTTCCAGGCCTTGTCTCTGCCTTTTATTAGTGTTTTTAGCTCGCATGAGATCCATCTGTGGCATTGGCCTTTAGAAATGTCCATGTTCTGTAAGTACATGGCACTGGGTCAGGTGAGCACATACAATAATAGTGCCACCAAAAATAGAGCTGCAATTTTGGCACCAATTTCTTTTTTGTGGGGGAGGGGCTCGGCCCCCCCCATGCCCCCTGACGCAAGAGGCTCTGCAACCCTCCCCCAGTCATTAGGTAGGATTCTCACTCCATGGGGGAGCGGATCCTGGAGAAAATTAAAATGTTCTGGGCCATTGCGGCACCATTCAAAAAAGATTCTAAGTCCCGTGCTGTGCTAAAATGGTGGGACACCAGCAATAGAACCCTGGTCTCCACCACTGCTAGTCAAATTCCTTGATGCCCCAACCCTCCACACCATGGGAGCAGCTCAGCCAGCTTCCTAGCTCCTGGTGCTTTTGTTCTATCTATAGGTCCATGGACAGTGACCAGCAGAGTGCTTACAGCAACACTGTAAATCCCTAGTTGCTGGCCATGTGAGTGCTTACCAGACTAGCATTATATAGTGCAGTGCTATTCTGGTAGCCCTCAAATGACGGGGTACCCAGCAGATGGTAATGTCTAAGTCACTGATGATACTGTACTGCTAAGCACCTGCTGCCCAGCATTCCACCATCACTCAGCACATCCAGCCTGTCACTGAGTTGCTTCAGTTTTGAGAGACCTGACCCACTGAAATCACTCAGATAATACACTATCTGCCATCTGTCAGCCACAAAAATAGCCTCCTCCCTCAAGACATGTTAGGATTGTGTCTCCCACAGCTACTGCAGAAACAGATCATTTTAAGGCAAAGATCTTAGCCAAGGATATGGTATCTGATAATATTAAATGACTGTGTTGAGTCTACTGTGTGTGGGAGGCGCTGCAGGGACTTAAAAATGATGGGGGCAAACTGGGTTTTGGGTGGGCTGGGTAAGAATGAGTGGGCACACTAGGTGGAGTCCAGGAAGGGGATTTACATCTTTGGGTGGGGGGGTAAAAAAAAATATCCAGATCTAAGCAGACCCAAAATCCTGGTAGTGAAGCAATTCTAAATGTCATGAAATGTGTGACATTTGACTGTTGGTCTCTGGGTTTGCTTATTCTACACCTCTACTAATTTATAGTTCTGTACTTTGGAGTTTTTAATCACAAAGTGTGGTATGAATGTTTTTGGAACACATAAAATCAGAGACGAGAAAGCAGGAAGTGCCTCAGCAGGGACTTGAACCCAGGCCACCTAGAATACCATTCTGATTGCGCTACCTGCTGCACCACCAAGGCATCTGGAAACTAAATAGTCATAGAGCACATTACTCATTCTCCAATGTACAACCTGGTGCTGCATAGATAATTACTTGTATATTTTCAATCACAAAGTGTAGTGTGCATATTTATAGAACAAATACAAACAGAGGAGAGAAAGAGAAGTAAGTGTTTCAGCTGGGACTTGAACCTTTGGAGTTCTGTCAGAAATGAGCCCTAATATATTGCTTTAATGTATGTTTTAGCAAAGAATTTCTATATTTTACAAAGGATATATTGTGTGGTAAATGTAAGCTGTCATTCAAATGGCGAAACCGCCTTCCCTCATCCATTTAGGCCCCTCCAGCCATGTTCCCAGCCCACCATATGACTTTGAATGCCACAGATCCTCCTCACACCTACACTGTTCACTGCTGTTGAAAAATATCACATAGTTTTTTGCTACACACTGTAGACAAGCAGTATACTTAATCATATACTGTAGAATGCATCTCCATGTAATAAATAATTATAAATCTTGTTAATTGCCTTTTTTTAGGAACCCTTTTGCACCATCTCACCATGATCCACACACCTTCTACCTCACACAGTTATAATCAAACCACTGTTCCTCTTCTGTATCATCTCTCCCATCCACCCTTCAACACCATAATCACATTTAAACTCCCTTTCCTCACACGGTTAGCATTCTTATCCCCTACATCTCTCCTGCCAGAAATAGTTTTCTTATCCTACTTTCTACAACTTCACAGCATCCTCATCCTCCCTACATTGTCTAACAGTTGGCAGATCCTTCCTCTTACCTCTCAAGCTTTCTAACATCTTCATTCATTGCAATGCATTGTTATTGAAGGTAATGGATGATCCATTAACCTGGGATGAATCAAGGATAGACCATTACCTGATTCAACTTTTCAAAAATAGGATTTTCGCTAGTGCTGTGAGGAAAGCAGAATTCTGCCATAAGAATTTGTGAAGAATGACATTTCCACATTTTTATTTTATTTATTTAACATCCTTTAGGATTACAACCTTTGAGTCAGGGACTCATTTACAAAGGCTCTGTATCCGAGTACAAGAACAGAACATACATAGTATAAAGTAACAGCAAGACGGCAGTACACAGGGGTTACACACAGTGTTATAGCAAACAATAATACATGGATAAAAGTTATAAACATCCAAGTTTCAAAACAATAGTATGAGTAGTTGAGTTCGGTAGTTGTCATTACAGATCCAAACTGTTCTCAAAATATGTTAGGCACTGGCTTGCTCTGACTGTACTTTAGATGAGTGGAAAAAACTAGTGCAAAAAAAAAAAAATGCAAGCAGCCCAACAAAAGACATTGTCCAGTGGCTTGACAGAGAGGTAGGTGTAAGGTAGCACCTGACTAGAGGGTCCATGTGCACTGCCGAGAGGTGAGTATATGTTCTTTGAGTGCTACTTTGAAGGGACCTAGGTTGGAGATGGAGGATATGTCAGCGGGTAGTTCATTGTACCAAGTTGGTGCTCTGAACGAGAAGGACCTTTGTGTTACAGAGGTCCTGACCCTTGGGGTCGACCATACCTGTTTGCTGGTGGAGCAAGAATTTACCATGGTGTGGGATTATTGGAGTGCAGCAGATACCCCCAGTAGGGAGATCCCCAGGTGAATTTTTTTTGTAAGGAGACAGGTTTGGTAATGTATTCTCTCATCCAGATCTAGGAGGTTTGTAAGAGAATACAGGGTGCAGGTGTGGGTACACTTATCTGCTCCTGACAGGAGTATGCATGCTTTATTTATGGCCAGATGGATTTTATTCAGCACCATATGATCGGTGGCTGAGTAGATGGTAAGACCATAGTCCACAAGAGAGAGGACCGATGCAGTGACCACCAGGTTAAGGGCTGCAGGGGGTAAGCATGTTTTGTGCCTGAACAGGAGCCCTATGCGGTATTGATGGCTGACGACAGGTTGTTTATGTGAGAGAGGAAGGAGAGGTGGGAGTCAAAAGTTACGCCTAGATATTTATATGTGGGTACCTACTCTAGGGGAAGTAGGGAGTGGGAGCGGATAGAAAGTTGCATATTCTTGGCCTTATTCTGATGGTGGGCAAAGAGCATGGCTTTAGCATTCTTCACATTAACTATGAGTCTTTGGTCTGAGAACCAGCTCTCAACTGGGCTATATGCATGTTGGAGGGATGGTTGCAGAGAACTCAGGTCTTGGTGTGAGGCAAAGACAACTGCATCATCTGCATACAACAACAGATTACCAGTGCAGGATTTGGGCAGGGTGTTCAGGTAGATGCTGAACAGCAGAGTGCCAAGAACTGAGCCCTGAGAAACCCCAGTGCAGACTGGTAAAGTGGAGGACTGGGTGGTGTGAATTTTGATGCACTGTGACTGTGATGTGAGGTAGCTGGTGAACCAGGCTAAAGGTACACTGGAGAGGCCTAGGTATTGGAGTGTGCACAGCAGTAAGGGGTGGGACACAGTGTGAAAGGCCTTTGACAGGTCGATGAAGATGGCTCCTGCAAGGTGTTTCTTATTAAGAGCATAATGGATGTAATTGGAGAATTCAGTCAGGGCTGTGGTGGTGCTGTGACCTGCCCTGAAGCCATGTTGTTCCCTGCTTAGCAGATTGTAAGTGAGGAGCTCAATGCAATTAAGTTCTCCAATGTACCTTTTCAATACCTAATGTTATAACAGTCTACCGTGCAGACACTATGTCATTCTCCTCTCCCCTTTTAGCCTATTCCCCCGGTTAGCCTACACCCCTTGCTACTGTCCTCACCTATGTCCACCTAGCACTTTACATTGATCACGATCAACTGTCATTACAGTGGCGTCATTTTATGAAAGAATGCATATGGGTTGCTTGAAAGAAATAAAAAGCAGTCTCCATTCTTATAAAGCTCCTTAAAGAAAGTTATACTTATGCTTCTCTCTGCTCAGGAAATGTGGAGCTCAACCCTGGCCCCCCTACAACTTACCTCGCTTATCGATTTTGCTGAGGCCACAGGTCTCAAATGATGATGGTCAACATTTTAAGCCTGCCTAAAAAGCATGCAGCTGCAAGCCTGGGCTGCACACGTTAACCCAGACCTTATCATAATTACTGAGTCGTGGTTAAAAAGACGAACACTGATCAACAAATATCACTGCAGGGCTACAATTTATTTAGAGCAGATAGAGACTCTAGAGGAGGGGGTGGTTATTCACGCCCAAAATCTAAGTACTTGGTCACAATATTAGTTGCAAAATCTCTAGCCAAGGAATTTGAGTTAGTTTCATTGAGCCTTCATCTCCCCTTCTCAGAATGTATCACTATCCTAGGTGGCTATAGACCCCCGTCTGTGGTAATGAAGTCCTTAATCTTTTGAAATCCATGTTCGAGATGCAAAAACTGAAACGATATTTCTAGGAGATCTAAATATGGACTGGCTGTCACCTAAATCACACGCCTCAAATCCCTTTGTGACGAGCTAGGTCTTGGGCAATTAGTCATGAACCTACTAGGAACAACACTCTAAATACTGCCAGCAGTTCCATTCTAGATGTGGTACTAACCACCCATCCACACAAAATATCTCATTTGGCAGTGTTTCCAACGCACATGAGCGATCATGGAATTGTTGCTTGCATAAGATCTCAAATTAAGGCCCGTCTCAAGAACCCATCTTTTAACAAAAAGATCCTTTCGCGAATTCAGTGCAGTAAACTTCCTATCTGACCTGAGCATGATCAGATGGCAAGATCTTTACCTAGCCAAAGATGTCAACAAGGCAGCTTGCATCCTTAATGACAAACTCACTACAATAATAAATAAGCATACCCCTTTCATCAAAGTAAGGGTACGGAACAATTCCAACCCCTGGTTCACCTTGGATCTCAAGGCAGCCCTTATAGCCATACCTCTCAAGTGTCCCTGATTTTCAGGGATGTCCCTGATTTCACCTCAAAATTTTACTCTGTCCCTCCTAAAATCTGCATTTCCCTGACTAAACATTGATGATAGTAAGAATAAAATTACGTCAAACAATAAAGCTGCAGACTTCTTATTCATCAGAAAATGTTTTATACACTGAGTCCCTTATTCTGCCAGCTTCCTGAGTGGATATCACCAATTTTAAAAATGTGTCCCAGATTTTGGGCCTTTGTCCCTGATTTTTTTAAGCCTTGTCCCTGATTTATGAGACAGGAGTTTGAGAGGTATGCTTATAGCTCGAGATAAGCTCTGGGCTAAAGCTAGACATTCCAAAGAATCTTTGGATTGGCAGGCCTTTAGTGCAGCCAGGAATAACTGTGTGAAAAAACTTCGCTCTGCTAAAGCTAACTATTATATTTCCACTCTCGAACAAGCTAAAGGTAACCCTCATAAAATATGGAAGACTATCAATGCTATAGAAGGATGGCCCATGGCCCCCTCTCTCCCAACAAAGATAGTTGCAAGTGGCAAGATTGTGGAAAACAAGTCCCTAATCCTGGAGGAACTTAACTCCCACTTTGCCACAGCTGGATTAGCTTTTGACTCATCACCTTATGCTGGTGCTGCGGTGAGCCAGCATACCCCTCCCACCACATCTAGTCCTGCACCCAGCCCCTTCCAACTGCGTGAGATAACTTATAAAGAAGTAGAAGATTCTCTTCTTAACTTAGACACCAAAAAGCGCGGGGACGATGGCTTGAACCTTTTTCCTAAGGTCAGGCTATGCCCATCTCACTGCCCCATCTCCACATCTTCAATCTTTCCATTACACCTGCTACTGTGCCGTCCTGCTGGAAATCAGCACATATCCTCCCTCTATTTAAATCTGGTGACCCATGCTATGTAAACAACTATAGGCCTATCTCCTTATTGCCTATC
This sequence comes from Neoceratodus forsteri, assembly GCA_016271365.2. Taxonomy (NCBI): domain Eukaryota; kingdom Metazoa; phylum Chordata; order Ceratodontiformes; family Ceratodontidae; genus Neoceratodus; species Neoceratodus forsteri. The sequence continues at coordinate 19,763,147 of JADMNL010000035.1, read as the reverse complement.
CTTTCTAAAGTTCTCGAAAAACTGATCCATATTCAGTTAAAATCTCACTTGGAAACCTTCTCTCTCATTAACCCAGCTCAATCTGGCTTCCGGGCTAATCATAGCACAATCACTGCACTAGCAAAAGTAATCAATGATTGTATCTCTGCTATAGATGCTAAGAAGGTAACTGGTGCAGTCTTTTTGGACCTCAGCAAAGCTTTTGATACTGTTGATCACAAACTATTAGTCAATTGCCTTGCAAAGTTGGGTGCCACATACCATACCACCCAGTGGTTCTCTAGCTACCTAACTGGAAGATTCCAAATAGTAAAGGCAGAAGGCTTTTTCTGCTGCTTTGCCAGTTGCAAGAGGAGTCCCCAGGGATCCATCTTAGGCCCTATCTTGTTTTCTCTGTACATTAATGACTTAGATGCTAACATATCTATGTCCAATCTGCACTTTTTACAGATGATACTGTGTTGTATACTTCTGGCTCATCGTTATCTGAAGTCAAGGGGTGCTTCAGCGGACTTCACAACTTGAGCATAATCTAATAAAGGCAAAGCTTCTGCTCAATGCTAAGAAGACTAAAGCGATGATATTCTCACCGCAGTGCTGTCTCAGGCCCCCCAATACCCTTTGCCCAAGACTTCATTGTCACCACGCTTAAACGAGCCTCTGAAGTTGTAACCAAATTTAAATATCTAGGTATCTGGATTGACAATAAATTATCTTTCAGTGACCACGTCGAAGATGTCTCTAGAAGGTTAAGAGCAAGGTTAGGTTTCTTCTACAGAAATAGGCCCCTTTTTCCCCTTGAAACTCGAAACAAGCTTGTACAGGCCACTTTTCTCCACCTACTCGACTATGGCGATGTAATCTATTCCTCCACCACTCTTGCAAATCTAAGTAAACTGGACATCCTTTATCACCGTGCGTTGCGGTTCATTACCAACTCCCCTTACCGTTCGCACCACTGTGACTTATATGCAGCTGTTGGTTGGACATCCCTTACTACTAGACGCCTGCTCCATGCTGGGCTATGGACTCTTAAACTGCTCCTGCAGAAATTGCCAAGCTATCTCTCTTCCCTTATTAGTATCTCACATAGTGCATACTGGTTAAGAAAATCTGACTTTATTATGCTTGACATACCAAGGACGCGGACTTCCTTTGTAAACGTGTATTGCATATGCCCTTCCCTCCATTTGGAACCAATTACAAACCGTATTGAAACTAACTAGCACAGTTTCAATAAACTTCTACAAATCGCTAAGTTCAGCCAAAATAAAAGACACCTGTAACTGTCATTAAGTCTCTTCCTTCCCCATGTGTGCCATATTTATCCACTGGTAAGGTATAATTGACTTGTCACATTAACTGCTTTCCTTCCTTTCTACTCCTGGCTTTATCTTTTGCTTACGCTCCACTGCTACTCTATCAAATCACTCCTCCCCCCTTATCAGTTGTAGACTGCTGTTTGTTCTAGCTGCCAAAATACTGTATATGTATTGCACACACCAGTTATCATGTTTCATTTATCAGTATGCAACCTGTAAGTCGCTTCCCTGTCTCATATCAATGTTTACCACCTGCAGTCACCCTATGTGGTACCCTTGTATGTATATCCAGCCTGTATCATGTAATGTGCATTTCATGTATATACTGTTATTACCTATCTGTGTTTGTACTTTAAGTGTTTATGTCACAGGACCTCCTTGTGAATGAGCTTGCTTAATGGAGTTTTCCTGCAATAAACTTGAACTTGAACTTGAACTAATCAGTAATTTGGGTGGCTATAATCTTTTCAAGGGCTTTGGAGAGGGGGGCAGGATAGAGATGGCCAATAGTTATTGGGGAGTGTACTGTCACCACTCTTTAGTATAGGGGTAAGGGTGGCAGTCTTCCAGGTTGAGGGGAACTGCCCCAGACACAGAGAGTGATTTAAGAGGTCAATCAATGGGGAGAGAACAGTGTCAAGTACAAGTCCAAGGACCCTCATATTAAAATAATCCTTACAGTAGCAAGAGCTACTGAGGGTGTTGGAGAGAAATGACCTTGCCTCATTTATGGTCACTACTTTGATGTACAAAATGCTTTTAGGAATTAAATTTAAAAATTCCACAGAATTCTGAAAAGCATTTCTCCATAAAACATGGAATAATTTTCCACTGATCATGTTATCTGTGGAATATTATTATTCAGGTTGCATAAAAATAATCTGCAGTTTGTATAAAGTGCAGATTATGAATCTGCAGAAAAACATTTTGTACTAGCAATGTAGGAATTCCGCAACCAATGGAATTCCATAACATTTTCTTGCATTTCAAGGTATTCTGTTCTGTCAACATTTTTAACATTCTGTACAGCCCTCTTTTTATGTTTGTGGGTGGAACCTATAGCCATCTTGCTCTAGCTTGAAAAATGGGATACCGTGGAACACATTTTTGGACTTTTCAATGTATCCTTCCATACCTTCAAATTATGATGACAGTTAAATAAAATACTCCCTTCTTTCTGTTCAGAATGTTGGAGGCAGAACTCCAACATGATTTTCTCTGACAGCAAATGTGCATATATTCATACAAATCCATATATTTTTAAAACTATTCAAGGTACACAAAAATAGCGGTCTTGTTTAGTAAATCAGGGACATGGATTTTATTTTATTTTATTTATTTAGTTTTTGTTGACCGGGTAAGTGCTCTAGACAAATCCTGCCTATTTTCAGGCACGACCTGGGGGGAAGGGGATACAGATGAATACCAACTGACCTTGAACCAGATTAAGCTGTTGGTGGTATTATTAGTGAATGAGGGAAATTTGGCCAGGACACCGGGGAAATTCCCCATTCTTTTTTGATAAGTGCCATGGGATCTTTAGCATCCACCTGGACTACCACCAATCTAGGCAGATGGGACCTCGGTTTAATGTCTCATCCGAAAGACGGCACCTCAGAAGTGCAGCACCCCTCTCATGCTGCACTACAGAGTCAGTATTGGGATATTAACCCAAGTGCCAGATGTGGGAACTTAACCCACAGCCCTCTGATCTCCCAGCCTCAGAGGCGAGTGTGCTACCTACTGAGCCACTGACACTGAATTTACTAGAACTAGTAGTAAGCATTAGCCATGTAGCATCAGGCAGTTCTAACAGACAGTGCCTGGCTTGAAGTCTTACCCCAAACTGACCTGCTGGAGCTAATCTAACTCAACTTTCTATGTCTCCTAAGAATTGCCTAAGCCTGACAGTCATTAACCCTTTACTCACAGAACATCCCGTTTTCTGAAAAAAAGAAAAAAAAAAGAAAAACATAAGGCAGTATAGCACAGTGGTTTAAGGCTCTGAGCTACACATCTGGTGACATCCAGCAGACCAAACCTGGGTTTGAACTCCACAGCTTCCACTTGCATACTGTGTGACCCTGAGCAAGTCACTTAACTTCCCTGTGCTCCCAGATCACACCTGTAAAAAAGCTCTCAGGTTAGTGTGCTAGTCCTGGTTAAATAACAAAAAATAAAAATCATAAGAGGAAACAGATACATACTTACCTGAGGTTATTGTGAAGTCCTCTAACTATGTATTGTCTAGTAACATGCACTATCTCCTCAACTTATAGTGTATTATATTCATGCACTGTAAACAGATTATACTGACAGCATGTAGTATCTCTTTCCATTTGTAACAGTATTTGTTCCGACTAGCATGAGAACAATTACTCTGTTTACCTGACTTGCTATCTGAGTCCTAAACACCAGCAAACAGGTTTACATAGATAGATACTGTAGATAAATACAGTAGACAGATAGATAGATAGATAGATAGATAGATAGATAGATAGATAGATAGATAGATAGCTAGCAAGCTAGCTAGCTAGCTAGCTAGAGACAGTTATATGTACAATATAGAGAACATGTTTTAGTAGTTGGCAGTTTAACAGGTCTCTATGGTTGTTTGATTAGCAAATAGGCAAAAGCCCTCACTCCTCAGCTGGATACAAAATGCTTTATTGTAGAGATTAAAACTGCAACTCCATGCTACCAATGTACTGGTTCATCGCTGATTGGTTAGCGGATAGGTGACAGAGGCTGGTAGTAAATGGAGTTCACTCCAAGGATGGAAGGGTGATGAGGGTTGGGTACCTCAGGTATCAGTGCTTGACCCAGTCTTCTTTAATGTCTTTATAAGTAAAATTGCAAAGGAGAAGGAAGGAAAGGTTTGAATCTGCATGATTATACCAAGATCTGCAGCAGGATGGAAAAGTATGAGCAGAGATCTTAGAAGACTTGAACAGTTGTCAAGGGTATGGCAGCTAGGTTTCAAAACAAAAATGTAAAATAATAGTCAAACCGGTGGCTCTGAGGGTTGAGATGCTGGATGTCACACCTTGTACCATGCTGGTGACCCAGGCTGGGGAACAGATTTGGGTTGCTCAGAGGTCGGCCGGGGGAGGAAGGAGTGAGCATCCTTAGACATGTCTCCTTCCTTGGGGAGGGGGGATAACCACTGTGTACTGTAGACTGACACCCAGCGGTGGCTGGGAGTTAGCACAGGTGCACAGCCATGTACAGGGAGGGCACACATCCTGGGCAAAAGGCTGCCTCCATAGAGGCAGGGACAGCAGCTCCATCCATTTCACAGATATGGGGTCAGGGAGAAAATGGAGGAAAAAACAGGGAGCTGACAGGACACATGATGGTCCAGTTGTTCTTCTGTGATGCTGCCCCTGATTCTGGATTTGTGCTTCATGGAGAGAAGTACACCAGCACTCCTGACCCTGATCCCACCATGGGGGGGTGGTGGGGGGGTCAGCAGAGTGGGGACATTTGGGACTTGAGGAAGAGCCCCTCCAAGGGAAGGGCCAGAGCCTCCTCCATAGAGGAGCAGAAATTAAAAATTAAAAAAAGTACAATAATGTACTCAAGGCACAGAAATCTGGGGGCAGAGTTCAAAATGGGTAGAGTGGTATTGACAAAATTAAGAAAGCGCACATTCAAAAAAAAACAAAGCTTTTACATATAGTTAATTACTATTTAACAATACTATGTGTCTATGGCTGTTACTGTACATCTGATACAAACCCATAATCACATTCCTCACTTGAAGTGAAGAGGGGCTGGAGCCCATGACTGACTCCTTGTTTTTTGTGCTACAGGGGTAATTTTGTACAGCAAAAACAAGGAAAGGGTAATTTCTGAAATTTGAAGATGAGCATGGATGGAGAGAAAGAGTACCACCACCAGCAGTGACCACTTCAAGACAGCTACTACCCCCATCAACTACAATCAGGGGAAAACCTGAAGTAGTCTACCAATACTGAGATCAATATGGGCGAGGCACATTTACCAGAAATTACTGCTTAGTAAAGATTGAGAAAGTGACTGTGCTGATGAGCATGTCTCAGACCAGATCTTTAATTTGTTAATAGTCTCCTCCTGAGTCTGATTTTTACGGGTTTATGGGCCAAACTCCACAGATGTATGCCATCATCAGATTTGTATAAGACCAAGGTGGAAGCATGTGACCGAACTACTGTCTGATGTGCTGCTACAGTGCTCCAGCATAGTTTCCATTGATTCTGTTTATGCAGCCCTTCCAATCCACTGGCCACATAAACACACCCCCTTCCCAGTGCACTACTTTTCCATTCCACAACTGCAGAAGTGACAGCCGTCATGTGCAACATGGTGGTGCTGACTTAAATACTCATTTACGAGTATCGTGCATACGTAGTCATGTCAGCACTGCCATGTTGCACATGGCTGAATCTGGGGCAAACTGTGCATGCGTGAGTATTGTGCATGTGCAGTACTGCAATCGCTGCAGTATTAGTTATAGAAACATAAAAGTTGATGGCATACAAGGACCGCAAGGTCCATCCAGTCTGCCCATTTCTTTTTCTACCTTATGAGTGTGCCATTGGCCTTTACTCTGTTGATGGCCTATCTATTCATATTCATTTGTATTGCTCTCTTATGCCTATCACATGCCTGTTTGAAGGTCTGCACTATATTCATATCCACCACTTTCTGAGGTAGGCCATTCCATGCATTCACCACCCTTTCTGTGAAAAATAATTTCCTCACATTATCCCTCTAATCTCATGCTGTGTCCTGCTATTTTTCTTATATTGAAACATGTTAGACTCTTTCACCTTGTTAATGCCCTTAAGGTGTTTGAATGTTTCGATCATATCACCTCTCTCCCTCCTTTGCTCTGTTAGTCTGTCTGTGACAGAAATGGTAAGGAAGGAGTTAATGTTTGGATTTTCCAAGCAGGTTTTTTTAGCAGTCTGAAAAAAAAATACTCTCAGACAAGTTGATGTTCCACACGCTGGGATTCTCAATCCTCCCTAGCTGCTAGATAAGACCTGGGTCATAAATCTCGAGTGGACATGTACACTCAGACTCAAAGTTTGAATGGATTGGTTCACTCAAATATAAACTTAAGGTTAAAAGGGAATATAATTGGTCACTGATAGGTGTTCAGTCTGATTGGGACAATTAAATACATACATGTTAGATGGTTGGTGTATTCAAAGGGATAATAGGAATTACCTAGTTTCAAAAGCATATATAAGATGCTGACAGACAATGAAGTAGTTATCTCTTACTTTTGAGGCTGGAGGGAGCCTACGATTGGGTGCCTACCCTTTTAGCTATGTCTGTGGGAGCTGACAGTTAGCATAGGGTCCAGTATTCTCTTGTAAGGACAGGGAAGGGTAAGTTTAATACTAGCATATTGCAGTAATAGCTTTTTTATTTTGCCATCTGCTGTTTAAAACACATTTGTTTACTTTCCCTGTATCAGTGTTATTCTCTTGTGTTGTAAATAAATATCCTGTAAATGCTCAGTGCACTTTCTGTTAAGTAAAAAGCTATTTATGTGCTCAACAGTTGTGACTGTGATGTAATTTTTCTAAGGTAATATTTGGTTTCCACTGGCTGAGGTAAACTCCATGTAGCATCCGCCACCCAAGAGAGACACACTACCACACTTTGACTTGTGCAATTGCATGTTTAATTATTCAAGTTTAAAGACTTGAAGGGGGGCACTGGGTGACTTTCTAGCTGGTGGCAGCAAATACCTGAGGATAGACACCTCTCTAAAAGCTGATCTAGCCTAAAGGGATAGGTGAGTTGTCACAATTTGTTGGCAGTGGTGGAATGATGATAGCAGACTGCGTATCACACTGAGATACAGAGTTTGCCAGTGGAACAGTTACCTTAGCATTGCAAAACAGGATATATAAGGGAATACGCTTGTACAACAGTTTGTTTTTCTTTTTTAGTTAGCACAGGATTGTGTAGCAGTAGGGAATGAGCTCCACAGAGTATGACTCACTTACTGTGCAACAGCTCTGTGAAAGGTGCCAGGAAAAGGGGATTCAGCCTGAAGGTCTAAAACACAAGAAAAAGGCAGATCTCATAGTTGCCCTTATGGCACATAGCCAGAAGCAGACAGTCTCTAGGGGTGAGTCAGGAACTGAGGCAGCAGACCCCCCAAACCAGCTTGATGCTCTGCCACTGCAGCTTTTACTACAAGACAAGACACTGGAGGTGAAAAGACTGGATGCTGAAGCAGAAGCAAGAAGGTTGAATGCAGAAACAAAAAGATGGAAAGTAGAGACAAAAAGACTGGAAGCAGAGAAAGAACTGGAAGAAAAGAGACTGGCAGACAGAGAGAAAGAATGCCAAGACAAAGAGAAGAAATGTGAAGAAAGAGAAAGAGAATGACAGCATGAACTCCAGAGACAACAGCATGAGAAGGAGATGATGACCCTGGGCAGCCAGCAATCCGTGAGTAATGGTGGAGTGAGTTTATCTCATGAAGCCAAAATTAATTCTAAATTGTTGTGTCAGTTTAAAGAGGGAGATGACCTTGATTTATTTTTAAGGTCATTTGACAGAGTCTGTGAGCAATTCCAATTGACTACGGCATCTTGGTCAGCTTATCTCACACCCTTACTTATGGGGATGGCTTTGCATGCATTTTCTAAAATGAGTAAAGAAGACTATGCTAATTATGATAAAGTTAAAACAGTGTTGTTGAAACATTTTGAATTAACCCCTGAGGTTTATAGAAGGAAATTTAGGGAGTTAAAGAAAAGTCCAGAAGACAGTTATGCAGAACTGCAGGTTCAATTGTGTACTTACCTTGATAGGTGGGCAGAGGGGGCTAAAGCAGATGTTGTGGAACTAATCAAAGATGTGTTGGTGACAGAACAATTTCTTAAAATTGTACCTGAGGATATGCGTGTATGGTTCCTAGATAGGGCATGCACTTCCACAAAAGAGGTGGCAGTAAGTGCTGACATGTATCTGTCTAGCCGGCCATATGCAGAGCGTAAGTCTCATGGGGGGAGGGCAGCACATGCTTATAAGGGATCCCATGGGGGGCAGCCCAAAGGAAGCCAGCATGCACCTGAGCCCAAAGCAGAACCCTCTGGTTCTAAAGGGACTCAAGAGACAGGACCCAAGAAATGTCATATTTGCAATCAAGTGGGGAACTTGAGATATAACTGCCCTCAGAAACTGGTTAAGGTGTAGAGGCATGGGGATCGGGGTGATCAAAAGAGCACTGGTGTGTTTGTGGGGTGTGTCCAGCCTGAAGAACCACTCTCCTCTGATGAGAATATGCATCACATTATAGTTAATGGAACAGTAACACAGGGACTGAGGGACACAGGCGCTTGCATCTTCCTGGTGAGGAAGGATCTCATCCAGGCAAAGCAGATGTTGCCTGGGAAATACTTCATGGTCTGGAGATTCACAGGGCCAGCAATCCAAATACCAATAGCTAGAGTTTTCCTGAGCTGGGAGGGGGGCCATGGAGAAAGGAGATGGGGGTCGTAGAGGACATTCTGTAAATGTGATTGTGGGGAATGATTTTGACCACAGGAAAAAAACTGGTGTGTGCTGAAACTCATAGTCAGGCAAAGGGGCAAGCTTCTGAGGGGGAAGGGGGGTGAATCAAGGTGATCCAGTCCCTCCCTCAGCAGCTGAGGAAGTGGCTAGCACTGGGGAAGGGCTGGCTAGAAGAAGCAGTCCGTAACCCCAGTCACAAATAGAGGAGCCCGCCGAACTTCCTTCTGAAGGGGTACTGGGAAGGGTCAGACGAGGGCAACTGAGTGCTGTGCAGCGAACTGACCCTACCTTGCAAAAATTGAGGGAAATAGCTAATAGGGCTGAGGGTCCTCGGGGGGGTAAAGACTCCATTTACTGGGACAACGGGCTGTTGTACAGAGAATGTACAACAGAGGAAGGGCTAGATGGTGAGGCGCTCCAGCCACTAGTAGTCTCTAAGGTTCACCGTCAGCAGCTTTTGGCCCTTGTCCATGATATCCCATTTTCAGGCCACTTGGGGGTGAGGTGCATGAAAAAGCATCTGACCAACAATTTCTTCTGGTCTGGTATTGGCAAGGATGTGGCAAATTATTGCAGGACTTGTCCACAGTGCCAGCGGGTGGGGAAAATGGGGGACAAGGCCAAGGCAGCTTTGATGCCCCTGCCCATTATCAATGAATCCTTCAAGAGGATCGCTGTAGACATAGTGGGGTCACTGAACACCCCAAGTTGCACTGGGAAGTGATATATCCTGGTAGTTGTTGACTATGCCATAAGATACCCAGAGGCAGTGGCCCTATCATCCTCTGAGGCAGAACCAGTGGCAGATGCACTGTTGGGAATATTTAGCTGGGTGGGCTTTCCCCAGGAAATACTGTCAGATTGGGGTACCAGTCTCATGTCAGGGTTAATGAGTAATTTGTGGGAGAAGTGTGGGATAAAGCAGCTCAAAACCTCCCCATACCATCCCCAAGCTAATGGTCTGGTGGAGTGGTTAAATTTAACTCTTAAGACCATGCTAAGGACTTTTGCAGACCAGCATAAAAGGGACTGGGACAAATATTTGCCTTGTCTCCTATTTGCATACAGGGAAGTCCCACAGGAGTCCACAGGGTTCTCATCTTTTGAGCTCCTGTTTGGTCATAGGATGCAGGGGCCCCTAGATTTGGTTTGGGATGAATGGGATGGTAACTGTGCCTCCCAAGGGGAGTCTGTTGTGGAGTATGTCCTGAACTTCAGGACTCACCTTAAGGAACTCATAGGGTTTACTCAGGAGCACCTGGCCACTGCACAGCAGCGGCAGAAAGTCTATTATGACTGTGGGGCATGAGCCAGAGAATATGAGGTGGGACAGCGAGTGATGACACTCATCCCTGTCTGACAGAATAAATTACAGGCATCATGGGAGGGGCTATTCTCCAGGTTGGTGATGTCAATTATGTGATAGAGCTACCGGACAAGAGATACAGATGAAAAGGGGTATCATGTTAACATGCTGAAGCCCTACCATGACAGGCATGAAATGGTCCTCACTGTATGCAGTGACCCAGAGGAGGAAACTGAGATGGATCCACTGGTGGACCTGCTTGGGGAGGCCCAGGTTGCATCCTCTGTGGACAACCTTATCCTCTCTGAACAGCTGATACCAGCCCAGGTGCAAGAAATTATGGGTGTGCTGAGAGAATTTGAGAACATGTTCACAGGGAAACTGGGGTGTACCACAACGGCAGAGCACCATGTGGATACAGAGATCAAGATTCCCCTGAAACAGTTCCCCTACAGGGTACCTGAGCATGTTAAGCAGACTGTGAAACAGGAGCTCAAGGAGATGCTGCAACTTGGAGTAATCCAGGAATCTAGTAGACCCTGGGCATCACCCGTGGTATTGATCCCCAAAAGAGATGGCACCACACGATTTTGCATTGATTACCAGAGGCTTAATAGCTGCACAGAGTCTGATGTCTATCCCATGCCCAGAACAGATGAGACCCTGGAGTGACTGGGGGGAACCAAGTATTTGACCACAATAGACCTAACAAAGGGCTATTGGCAGGTACCTCTGACCCCAGCATCCAGGGAGAGATCAGCTTTTGTCACACCATTTGGTTTATATGAATTCAAGGTAATGCCATTTGGAATGAAGAATGCACCTGCAACCTTTCAATGGCCTGTGGATCACATTCTGTCTGGGGTAGGTGAGTTTGCATTGGCGTATATGGATGATATAGCCATATACAGCCAGACCTGGGATGAGCACATCAAGAATATACAGGATGTGTTCCAGAGACTGAAGAATGCAGGTCTGACAGTCAAGGTGGAAAAGTGCCAGAGAGGAATGGCAGAAGTATTCTACCTTGGACACCTGGTGGGTAGTGGACACATCTGTCCGGAGCCTGTCAGGGCTGATGCCATCCGGCCCTGGCCTACTCCTACCACCAAGAAACAGTTCAGAGCATTTGTGGGAAGATCAGGGTACTACCGAAGATTTGTTCCTCGCTATAGCGATCTGCTTAAGCCCCTGACAGACCTAACCAAGAAGGGAAAGCCAGATACAGTGAAGTGGTCAGAAGGTTGTGAGATCACTTTTCAGGAGCTAAAGAAGGCCTTAAGCAGCCCAGCTGTATTGGCCAGTCCCAATTATAGTTTAAAGTTTATGTTCCATGTGGATGCCTCAGATCATGGGCTGGGGGCCGTGCTGAGCCAAGTTACCCAGCAGGGGAAGGAGCACCCAGTTGTGTACCTCAGCCGGAAGCTTTTGCCCAGAGAGGAGGCATACACCACAATCAGGGAGGAATGCTTGGGAATAGTGTGGGCCCTTCAGAAGCTACAGCCTTACCTATATGGGAGAGAATTTACTGTGGTCACAGATCATAATCCCCTGATATGGCTTCATAGGTCAAGTGGTCAAAATGGAAAACTACTATGTTGGAGTTTGGTACTGCAAGCATACAACATGACCATCCAGCATCGCAGTGACAAACAAAATGCAAATACGGATGTGCTATCTACACAGGGCTAATGGCATGGCTGGATACTTTGGGTACTTCCCAGTAGTTGCGTGAATGGCTGTGTCACTTGGGGTGGCCCAAGGGACATGCCTTCATTATCTGGGGGGGGGGGATGTGACAGAAATGGGAAGGAGTTAATGTTTGGATTTTCCAAACATTTTTTTTAGCAGTCTGAAAAAAAAATACTCTCAGACAAGCTGATGTTCTACATGCTGGAATTCTCAGTCCTCCCTAGCTGCTAGATAAGACCTGGGTCATAAATCTCGAGTGGACATGTACACTCAGACTCACAGTTTGAAGGGATTGGTTCACTCAAATATAAACGTAAGGTTAAAAGGGAATATAATTGGTCACTGATAGGTGTTCAGTCTGATTGGGACAATTAAATACATACATGTTAGATGGTTGGTGCATTCAAAGGGAGAATAGGAATTACCTATTCTCAAGAGTGTATATAAGATGCTGACAATGAAGTAGTTCTCTCTTATTTTTGAAGCTGGAGGGAGAAACTAAGAGTAGGTGCCTGCCCTTTTAGCTATGTCTGTGGGAGCTGGCAGTTAGCACAGGGTCCAGTATTCTCTTGTAAGGACAGGGAAGGGTAAGTTTAATACTAGCATATTGCAGTAATAGCCTTTTTCTTTTGCCATCTGTTGTTTAAAAAAACATTTGTTTACTTTTCCTGTATCAGTGTTATTCTCTTGTGTTGTAAATACATATCCTGTAAATGCTCAGTGCACTTTCTGTTAAGTAAAAAGCTATTTATTTGCTCAACAGTTGTGACTGTGATGTAATTTTTCTAAGGTAATATTTGGTTTCCACTGGCTGAGGTAAACCCTGTGTAGCATCTACCACCCGAGAGAGACACACTACCAGACTTTGACTTGTGCAATTGCATGTTTAATTATTCAAGTTTGTAGACTTGAAGGGAGTGCACTGGATGACTTTCCAGCTGGTGGCAGCGAAAACCTGAGGACAGACACCTCTCTAAAAGCTGTTCTAGCCAAAGGGAGAGGTGGGTTGTCACACTGTCCTCATATGTCTTCTGATGCAGTCCCTGCACCATTTTGGTTGCCCTTCTCTGAACTGCCTCAATTTGGTTAATGTCCTTGTGAAGGTGTGGCCTTCAGTACTGCACGCAGTACTCCAGATGGGGCCTAACCAGTGTCTTGTAAAGAGGCATTATTACCTCCCTCTTACAACTTGTGATACCACTACTAATACACCCTAACATCCCCAAGCCTTACCTACTGCTTTAGTGGTCTGCTTGGATGATTTCAGGTCATCTGTGATGATGATGCCCAAGTCTCTTTCTTCCCTTGTGACTGCCAGCAACTCCCCTCCCAGCCTATAGGTGGCTTCAGGGTTTCTCTTCCTTATCTGCATGATCTTGCATTTCTTTGCATTAAAGAGACACTGTCAGCCTTTCCCCTTCGTTGTATGAGTAAAGTAAGCAGTGTGCCTCTTAGCACCCATCTATCCTAGACGCACACCACAATGCCCCTACATGCACAAATTTACAGTCTTTTGGCCGTTTTTTAAGATTTGTGCAAAAATATGTGGACACTCAGGTCAGCTAAAACTAACCCACATCCCAGAAGCACAATGTGGTCAAGAACACACCTCTGGCACGACCGCTGTCCCAAACAGTAATTTTTTCAGAACAAACCCGAAATAGAATAATAAGCCTGTTCCTCGTGTAGAAATAAAATGTTGCTAGTATCTCCACTGAAAAACTGAGCGCTCTACAGTGTACAATTTTGAATTTCTAGTAGTTGCCGTAATCTTGCACCTGCACTTCAGAGGCGTGCTCTTGCGCGTTAGCGGGATCTCTGTTCCTGCCTCTGAAGCGCGTGCGTGATTTCGGCAGCACGAATAGAATGTGCACTGTGAGAAACTCAGTTAACAGAGAGACACAGCAACGTTTATTTCTACATGAGAAGCAGGCTTATTATTCTATCTTGGGTTCGTTCTCAAAAAATCACTGTTTTGGACAGCGCTCGTGCCAGAGGCGCATTCCTGACCTCATTGTGCTTCCGGGACATGCATGCATTTTCCTCTGACCAAGTGTGAGAATATTTTTGCACATATTTCAAAAACCAGCTAAAAGGCAGTAAGTTTTTACATGTAGGGGTATTCTGGGGTGCATCTAAGATAGAAGGGTGCCAAGAGGAACACTGCTCGTTTTACTCATAAAACGAAGGGGCAAAGCTGACAGTGCCCCTTTAAACCCCAGTTGCCACTCTTCCGACCATTTTGCCAGTTTATCCAGATCTCTTCTGGTTCTGCCCATCCCATCTGGATCATCTACTCTATTGCAGATCTTGGTGTCATCTGCAAACAGACAAAACTTACCTTTTAGTCCATCTGCAATGTCACTGATGAAGATATTGAAGAGGACTGGCCCCAGGACTGATCCCTGAGGTACCCCACTTGTGATTTGCATCTTTTCTGACTGTATACCATTTACCACCACTCTCTATTTTCTGCCTATCAACCAATTTGTCACCCAGTTGACCATCTTCTGACCCACCCTGAGCCTACCCAGCATATTAATCAATTTTCTATGTGGAACAGTATCAAAAGCTTTGCTGAAGTCAAGGTAGGCAACATCAACTACTCCCCCTTGGTCCACCACTCTGGTTATCCAGTCAAAGAAATCTATCGGATTAGTTTGACAAGACCTTCCTGTTGTAAGCCCATGCTGTCTTGGATCCTGTGCTCCTATGGATTCCAGGTGCTGCACTATCCTTTCCTTAAGGAGTGCCTCCATAATCTTGCCCACTACTGAGGTAAGACTGACTGGTCTGTAGTTCCCTGCCTTCTCCCTGCCACCATTCTTGTGGAGTGGGATCACATGAGCCCTTCTCCAGTCTTATGGGACCTCTCCTATGCTCAGAGACTCACTAAACAGTTCTGCTAATGGTTGTGCTAGTTCCACCCTTAGCTCCTTTAGTACAGTGGGATGTATGCCATCAGATCTCATTGCCTTGTCCACCCTGAGCTTATCAAGCTCTTGTAAGACCCTTTCTTTTGTGAAGAGACCAGTGCACACCTCCTTCCCCCCCTTGTCCATGGTGCTGAGCTGTGGGCCCTGCCCTATCTTCTCTTTAGTAAATACTGAGCAGAAGTATCTATTGAGCACTACAAAACTTCCCTCACTGCCACCTGGGGCACTGGGCACAAATTCTGGAATAATATCAAGGAAATTTGTAGAAACAACCCTAACACCCCCTCAACCTGATAGCTGTTGATGGGCAACTTATCCCCAACCCCAACAGAATAGCCTCTGCCTTCAACCAAGCTTTCACTAACCTCAGCCATGTCCTCCCTCCTAACTTTGTTGAAGCCCCCCAATCCGGCCCCCCCAGTCCTCCCTCCCTTTCATCTATGGTACATCACCCTCAAGGCTGCAGAGCCTTATCTTAGAAACACAATAAGACATGCTCACTATAGTGGTGACTCCCTGGATCTGAGGCATCTCTGGCTCACCCTCCATGATGTACTATACCCACTCACCCATATTCTCAATCTTTCTCTCTGTCAAGGCAAATTCCCCTCCCTTTGGAAATCAGCCTCCATACCCCACATATTTATGAGTGTGGACCATACAGCCACCAATAATTACTGGCCCATCTCTATACTCCCCCCTCTATCTAAAGATCTCGAGCACATTGTCTACGACCAGCTCACTGACCACCTCAACAAACATGATCTTCTCTGTAAACAGCAACATGGCTTCCATAAATGCCACAGCACGACTACAGCCCTCCTGGAATTCACTGCACACATCCTCTCCACACTTGACAAAGGCCACACCACTGGCGCTGTATTTGTTGACCTTACTAAGACATTTGACACCGTCAATCACTCCCTCTTGATAGCCACTCTCTCCAACATTGGCTTCTCACAGGATGCCCTATGCTGGTTCACAAACTACCTATTGACTAGGCGACAACAGGTCAAAACCGGCAACACCCTATCCAGTCAGCTACCAGTTCTCTCAGGGGTTTCCCAAGGATCCATCCTTGGCCCACTCCTTTTCAGTCTTTACCTTAACTCCCTCCTAGCTCCTGCTCAGGAAACCTTCTTCTCAATGCAGATGATGCTGTCCTTTATGCTTCCAGCCCTGACCCGCTACAACTCCACCAAACCCTTCAGTCCTCCTTTAGCAAAGCTGAATGGTGGTTCACTGCACAGTGCCTCATACTGAACTACAAGAAGACCAAGTTCATAATTTTCACCCACCCCCAGAACTCTAGGAAGAAGCTTTGCCCCCAGGTCCTAACTGCTGACCTAACCCTTCTTGAACAAGTGCACTCCTTCAAATATCTAGGAATAACCGTGGACCCGGCTCTCAATTTCCACCAATAGATACACCACCTGTCCACTGCCATCAATGTCTGCCTTGGCCTGTTCTACCAGTTTAAACATTGCCTTACCCAAGATGCCCTCAGACTTGCAGTCTCATCCTCTATCCTCTCCCTCCTCGTCTACAGCATACTCATATATAGAGCTGCCACCACCTCGGCCCTCAATAGGTTCCGTCTCTCCCTCAACAAAACCTGCCACCTCGTCCTGGACTGCAACCACCTCACTTATACCTGCTCACTTTATAACTCCACTAACTGGCTTAACTTAGACAATAGAATCCAATTCCACACCTGTCTTATGGTCAAACAAATCACCCTAGGTCTCCTCCCCCAGCCTCACCTCCCTAATCTATCCAGCCACAGCCCTTACAAAAACTCATAGCTCCGGCAAGAAGTTGTTCACTGTTCCCCAATGTCAAACCTCCCTATTTCAAAGGTCCTTCAGCTTCAAGGCCCCCTCATGGATGAATGGCCTAACCAGCTTCATCACAAAAGAAAACTCTATCGGCCTCTTCAGAAACCTACTTAAGAGTTATCTCCAGTCCTCAAACTTCTGCGACTGCTATTGAACCTGTCTTTTGATCCTCCCCCACCATGACAATGGCCTCTTGCTGGATTAATCCCTACTCCCCCTTATCTTCCTATATAGTTTTTTGTGCCCCCCTAAGTTTCTCTGGTCCTGTTTGTGAACCTTACATTGTACTTTTAACATGTATACAGTTTATTTTGTACTATTACTATGTATCTAGCTGTTCTATTACATGCAATGTATGTCTACCCTATTACTGCACTGTCCAATACTTGTGACATGGAACCTTTGTAAATGAGTCTCTGGCTCAAAGGTAATTTCTGAATCCTGAATAAATAAATAAAATAAAATAAATTTAGGATAGATGCTTTTACATGGTCCTCCTCCTCCTCACACTCCCCCTTATCCCCTTTGATCTTAGCAATACCCCCTCTGGACTTTCTCCTTTCACTAATGTATCTATAGAAAGTCTTGCCACCTTCTTTTACTGTTCTTGCTAGTGTTTCCTCAGTTTGGGCCTTTGCCTGCCTTACTGCCTTCCCTGCTTCCCTTAGGAAAGTTTGGTATGCCTCCCTATCTTCATCCCGCTGCATTCCCATATATTCCCTGAAGACCAGCCTTTTGGCTCTGACCTTTTCTGCTACTGTTTTAGAGAACCAAAGTGGTTTCCTTCTTCTTTTTCACTTCTTTTTCTCTCTAACACAATGGGATGTTGCTTCAAGTAATGCCCACTTTGCCTCTTCCCCTCACCTGTATTTCTTTTTGCCAGGGCTAGTTTAACTCTGTTGACCATCTTATCAAAGTCATCCCCTCTGAAGTTCCATATTTTTGCCTTAGAATGGGATGATTTAGTTCTAGTGCCCAAATTGAACCATACCATGTGATGATCACTGGCCCCCAGGTGGCCTTCTACCTGGAGATCTGTGATCCTTTTCTTTGTTAGTCAGTACTATATCTAGGCTAGCCCTGTCTCTTGTGAGTTGTTGTACCAGTTGTCTGAGGCCCTTCCCCTCCAGGGAATCCACTATCTGTCTAGTTCTGGCAGATGTTCCTGCTGGTATTGACCAATTTATATCTGGCATGTTGAAGTCTGCCATTATCAGAACCTCCCCTTTAGCTGTCACATTTTGTATATCTTCTAACAGTAATGTGTCTTTGTCCTCCCCCTGGTCTGGGGGCCTGTTGACAACCCCAGTTAGTATGGCTGTCCAATTTCCTGTTTCCAGGGTGACCCACAGTTCTTCTGGCTCCTTGTGTGTATTCTGAATTTTTGTAGCTTTGATATTTTCATAGATATAAAGGGTCACTCAACCCCCCCCCCACACAAACCTTTTTACACCTCTGTCTCTTCTGAACAGTAAATTGTCAGGTACTGAAGTCTCCCAAGTGTGGTTACTAGTAAACCATGTCTCACTAATGGCTTCTATGTCCAGTTTAGCCTCTGTCATTATTGTCTTGTTATGGCTGACTCCAGTGCAGTGAGAGCACCACATATTCTTTTCAATGTTCTTACCACTCTTAAAAGCTCTCCACAACCATATCAGCTCTGGCCAGAGTTTATTTACTATATCCCAGTGGTATGTTCAGTAGCGCTGCAAACATCACTGGGAGCTAGTGCATAAAAACAATAACTGAGTAAAGATATTCCATGAAAGTGAATCTTCCCCCCCAAATTTATCAAAACTTTGGGCTCCAATTGGCTTTAAAACACATACATTGTCCTTTATACACTAACATTACCTCCTTTGTTAGCACCAGTTTATTTTGCCTTTACCATCCCAATCAGCAGTTTCCCATGATGTTCATTTTCCTATACTGTATTTGAATATGGTTAGCAAAGAAAAAATTAAAAAGGTGTGAATTCTGGAGGAACTGTAATGGTTGTGAATATAAGCAACTGTGTTGAATGAATATACCGCAGGTACTGTAGTTTGATAAGTTAAAAGTGTGTTTCTGAAGGCCACCATGAGATGGGTTAAAATATAAAATAGATGCATCAGGCTGGATTAAAGATTGAATATCATAGGAATTTCCAACAGCATTTGTACCATAGTGATAGACTAAATGTCACTGGAAATTTATACAGTATTAATTCCTGAATCCAGCGTTATGGGCCAGATTCTAGAAGGGTTACGCCTGGTGTAATAGCAGTTACGCCAAGTAGAATGGTGCATATAGCAATGTACACCAGCAGTTGTGACATGCTAGATTCTACAAAGTGGCCTGTGACATGTCATGAGCCCTTGTATAGCTCCCTGTGACAGCTAGAGGTTTATGGCGATAGTTCGCCCCATTCTAAAGGACAGCTACAAAGTACCACATTGGGATTCTACAAGAACCCCTGGAGGAGAACCAGCAACGTAAGATACAACAGCACTTAGCTGGTATAACTTATGGATGCCCCCGGGGTCCTGTAGTCCCTTCGGCTGTCCAGTGGTCAGTGCACGGATGCCCTCCCCCCGTGTCCAGCAAACCCCAGCCGGGTCCCACAGGGATACTTATACCCCCAGCCCCCTGAAACATCCATTGGTATAAACCCTGCGGGGCAGCGCTGCCAACCCCCTACCCATGCCCTGAACCACGAGTCACCAGCCGCATATGCAGCAAAATGCCAGCCCTGGTAGTCTAGCTGGCCCCCACCCCAATCATCATTAATAAACTGAGGTTCTTAATGCTCTGGTAGTCTAGTGCCCCCCCCCCATGATCAACATAATTAAATAATGTCCATCTATTCCCTGGTAGTCTAGTGGTCCCCACCCCGATCATCATTAATACATTAAGGTCCTTAATGCCCTGGTAGTCTAGCACCCCCACATGATCAACATAATTAAATAATCTCTGTCTATTCCTGGTAGGTTAGTGGCCCCACCCCCAATCATCATTAATACATTAAGGTCCTTAATGCCCTGGTAGTCTAGTGTCCCACCCTC
This sequence comes from Neoceratodus forsteri, assembly GCA_016271365.2. Classification (NCBI taxonomy): domain Eukaryota; kingdom Metazoa; phylum Chordata; order Ceratodontiformes; family Ceratodontidae; genus Neoceratodus; species Neoceratodus forsteri. Next base: position 19,743,482 of record JADMNL010000035.1, on the reverse strand, counting down.
AATCAACATAATGAAATAATGTCCGTCACTTCCCTGGTAGTCTAGTGGCCCCCACCCCGATCATTGTTACACTGAAGTCCTTAATGTCCTGGTAGTCTAGCACCCCCATGAACAACATAATTAAATAATGTCAGTCTATTCCTGGTAGTCTAGTCCCCCCACCCCGATCATCATTAATACATTAAGGGTCCTTAATGCCCCAATAGTCTAGCACCCCCACATGATCAACATAATTAAGGTAAGGTCTGTCTTTTCCCTGGTAATGGTGACTTCCCACCCCGATCATTATTAATAAATGAAGGTCCTTCATGCCCTGGTTGTCTAGTGCCTCATGATCAACACAATTAAACATCTTCATCTATTCTCTGGTAGTCTAGTGGTTTCACTCGATCATCGTTAATACATTAAGGTTTTAATGTCCTGGTAGTCTAGTGCCCCAGGATCAACATGACAGTGGTGTCTGATTCCCTTGTAGTCTGGTGGTCTTCTCACTCCCATTTGCCATGCCAGCTCACTAGCACTCCCACCATCCTCAGCTGGCGACTGGCACAGCCCATCTTCCATTAACACGGCCAGTTGCCGACTGAGTCCAGTATCAGCGGTACTCGAAAAGACATGCTCAGATATTAATACCTGAGTGCATCTTTACAGTATGCACTGATACTGAACTCAGTCGGCGGCTGGTCGTGGTGGTGAGAGGTGGCCTATGCCAGTCACTGGCTGGGAATGAGTGGGGGTGTGCTGGGTGGGCTGGCATGACTGTGTGGGGGGGTGGGGGGCCACTAGACTACCTGGGAATAGACAGACCTTAACTTAATTATGTTGATCATGGGGAGAGTGCTGGACTACCAGGGCATTAAGGACCTTAATTTATTAACGATGATTGGGGTGGGAGGCCACTAGACTACTAGGGAATAGATGGACATTATTTAATTATGTTGATCGTGGTGGGGTTGCTAGACTACCAGGGCAGACTTTATGCCACATTTGCGGCGGGTGACTCAGGGGTCAGGGCACAGGTGGGGGTTTGATAGCATTGCACTGATGGGCATTTGACAACATGGGTTTTGGGGGCTGGGGGTCTAGGCAGCCCTGCTGGGCTTAGCTAAGGGGGATTCAGGGCCAGTTGTTGTGGCCAGCACTGTGGGGCAGGTACTGATGGCTGGGGGCAGGAGTTAGGCTGTGGCTTGCTGGGCAGGGGGTGTATTTTATGACCTGGAGCAGTGGTTGCGACATGCTGGCCAGGTACAACCTCTTTATGGCATACCTTGCCGCATGTTGCAAGTCACAGGACTTTGCTGCGGAGACCCTGCCCCTTCTAGAATAGGGTGCGGGGTCAATGTTGCAGTTGTGGGTGGTGTAAGTTGAGTTCAGTGGCAACTTGCTCCGCCCTTCTAGAATTGAGCCCTATGTATCTATTTTATGTCATAACCCACCTCATGGTAGCCTGCAGATGTGTTAAACATTGCCTGCAACAATGTAGGCAGAAGTAGCAATGAAAAGTCTGTGGGACCACCAAGCTAATTGGTATACACTCTGAATGGGATCATTGTGTGCTGGACAGGAGTAACCAATAGACATGTGCTTCATAATTAAAAAATAAATACTTCCTTCATTAAGTCCACACTTGCAGAAGGACTGTGATGGGGTAGAAGCAGTTCGGAGGATAGAAATCAAAATGATCATGGGGTAATTAGAAAACAGATGAGGAAAGATTGAGAGAACTCAACTCAACATGCATACCTTAGAGATGGGGAGGGAGGGGGAACATGATAGAAATTTATAAATATCTTCATGGGATAAATGGGGTCAATTAAAATGAATACTTTACTCTAAGTGCAAATACAAGCACATGGAGTAAACCACTGATGTGGGCTGGTAGGGAGATCAGAAAGGATGACTGAAAATACTTTTTTTATTAAAGGAGTGATCATACCTCTCAACCTTTTGTACCCCAAATGTGGAACATTGCCTGACAAAATGTGGAACAAATGGGCAAAATGTGGAACACTTAACCAAATCTTTACCTAAGAAGCTCAAAACACTGTTAACATGTTGCATTTATGTTCAGAAAGTCTATTATGAATTGAATAATATATTTTTTGCATCATTTGCTATGGAGTTTTGCTTTAAAATGTTGATTTTGAATGTGGAACAAGTCCTCACAATGTGGAACAGGGAGCTTTTGAGAAGTAAAATGAGGAACGTTCCTCATAATGTGGTACAGTTGAGAGGTATGGGAGTGATGGACAGCTGAAACAGACCACCGAGTGAACAGGTCTGTACTAAAACAAGAGGATTCAAACAAGTATATGACAGGAACAGAGTCCTGATAAGATATGGGGATGTTAGTGTAGAGGATGGTTACAATGGGATCAGTGACTAGTTGAACCATCACACACATATATTAGGCAGGGTTGGGCAGACCAGAGGGACAAATGTGCCTTTTCAAAGCATCAAATTCTATATTTCTGAGTGACGTTTTACCACCTTTAAACCCTCCAAATCACTGCAGTGTGTCTCTGACAATAGTAATGTCCATAGTCAGGCTAAACACCACAAGCATTGGCCAGTATTAACCCTTTTTTAAATACATGGCTAAGGGTGTTCTGACCATCCTGTTGCTGGGGTATTCACAATGACCCCAGCACCTGGTAGCAAGCACACCAGCATGTCTTCAATGGGTTGCATGCAAGGCAGGAGATGGTCTCATAATAGACAGAATAAAAGCAAGCCACAGTGAGATTCATGCTCTGATTAATGCTGCACGCTACCATCGGGAAATCCATGTACATCTATTTGAAAGAAATGCCATAGTAATAGGTTCCACTTATAAATTGGCATTAAGTTTAATAATTCTACATCCAGTCCATAGCTACAGAGATGGTAAAGGACAGGAAAAAACTAAAGTCCATTCAGTCCAACTTTTTTTCTACCTACTGCAGAGTTACATAATCCTAAGTGTGCTAAGAAGAGGAAATGCTTGAACTATGAGTAGGTGTTGGGATAGTACAGGGACAAGGGTGTTAAAATGGTGGAGGTTTTTAAGTGGAATTTGGTGGGAGATGGGTTGGAGAGTGATAAACAAGTGGGGAATGTGGATATGGCTATGCCTTTGCATGGGTGATAGTGAGTGGGAGGGTAAGCTAAAAGAAGAGAGGAAATATTATTGACGAGTATACTAATTGTTATGTTTTCTTGAAAATTGCAAAGCAAACATGTTGAGGAGATATAGGAGTCTGAAAGTATCTTTGCATTCTAGCCAGTCAGGAATGAAAAATGAGAATTTCCCATTATTTATTTGTGTGCATACAGGTGACCGTTGTGCATACAGCTATATACTATCACATGGCAGAATCATCTACATCACTACTTGCCAGCCTCTACCAGTTGTTGGTTGTGGTATCAATGCAAAGGTCTGTGATTAGCATTTTGTTAAACAGTAATTGAGTATTTCTTGCTTTTTTTTTTTTAAACGCAGTATTAGGGACTTCTGGTGGCATCACTGGTCTAATGGTAGCCTAGTTTTTAGGCTCCTGCTCTCTGAGCTAAATCTATCTTCATCTTAGCCACACAAAAGCTCCTTTTTGGCAGAAAATGGAGGATTGCAGATTTAATTATGATGGCCAGACAGAAGCTGAAGGAATCTTCTTCTCCATCAACCTCTAAGCCCACTAAACAATTTCAGGCTGCATCACACCACGGTCGGGCCAATTCAGTGGTGAAAACCATCCCCTCCTCCATATCTACCAGTGATTTAGAAGAGGAGGTGGAGGACAATTTCAGTTTTACTTCAAAAAGGTTATGCACCCAACTTAAACATATTAGTGAAACCCTTTGTCAACTCTAGATCATGGTGGTGGGTGACCTCAGAGATCTCCAGGTCACTGAGAAGCTAGCGAGTGCACTAGAAGCTTGTCTAACAGTATATATACAGACTGTAGATGTGCACAACATGGCCTTGCTGAAACTTTATCACAGAGGGCAGGATCTGGCTGCTAAACTTGAGGATTTGGAAATCTGTCATAGGCAAAACAATAACTGCCTGCGTGGGTTAGCTGAAAAAACTGAATCAGGTGATGTGCTAGTTTCTATGGAGGTACTTTTATAAGAACTATTGGGCATACTGACAGATAAACCTTTAAACCTAATATGTGCCCACCAAGCACTTTCTCCTCCCCTGAAGGATGCCACTGTCAGACCCCATTCCATCATTGTAGCTTTTCTAGATTACTGGATGAAAGAACTGGTTCTTAAGATGGCCTAGGCAAAGCAAGAAGTGTTTTTCAGTGATCACTATCTTTTCTATGAGCATAATTATGCTCCAACCACCATGCAACACTGCCGCCAGGTCCTGATCATCCAGAAAACTCTAAAACAACAAGCATTTGTCAATGCCAAATGTTGTCATGCTGGCATTGGCTTTGGTAGTGCAGTGCAAAAACATATTTTGGGCAGGATGTGAAAAATGACAGCTGTACTGTTCATAGGGAGGTGTAAAAAAATGGCAGTGTTGAAAATGTGGCATGTAAATATTGCAAATTTGCGAAGTTACAAGGGTGCATGGGAAATGCACAATGCACGCTTGTAACACAGTCATTTTATGGACTTGCGGCATCAAATTTTCAACATAGGAATTTTAGCACCTCTGCATGCGTACAGTGTGACTGACATTTCCTCAAACTGTCCCAAAAAGTGATTTTCGCACAGCGACCACGCTATTCTGCGCTGGATGTGCGAGAACACATTTCGGGCAAGATATGTAAAATGGCAGCTGTACTGTTCATCAAGAGGTGTGTAAAAATGCCAATGGTGAAACTCCAGAGTGAAAATATTACAAATGCATGTTACGAGTGTGTGTGCAAACTGCACAACGCATGCTTGTAACACAGTCATTTTATGGAGTATCATCACCAAATTTGCAACATAGACATTTTAGGACGTCTGCTCATGAACAGTGTCACTGTCATTTTCATAATCTGCCCCAAACACTGATTTCCCACAGAGACCACGCTATTGTGCGCCAGAAGTGCAGAAACGCATTTTGGCCAGGATGTGAAAAATGACAGCTGTACTGTTCACAAGGAGGTGTAGACAAATGACAATGTTGAAAATCTGGCATGAAAATATTGCAAATTCATGAAGTTACAAGCGTGCATAGCAACTGCACAACGCACGCTTGTAAAACAGCCATTTTTTGGATTTCTTTCACCAGATTTGCAACATAGGCTTATTGAGAGCCCACCTCATGAACACTACCACTGTCCTTGTGTTAATCAGTCTCGAAAGGTAATTCCACACAGTGACTGCGAAATTACCTTCCAGCACTGATTAAAATCATAACAGTGACAGAATTTATGAGGAGGGGTCCCAAAAACTCCATGTTGAAGATCTGGGGCAAAAATTCCAAAAAATGCCCGAGATATGCATCAAAGTTGAAAAAACCCTATTTATTCCATTATACAGCTTATCGGCATTTCCTCAGTTGGCAGTTGGCTTTGAAGAGTACAGACTTGTTCCCAGTCCACCGAAGATCTCCTGAGACTCTGGAGGTAAGTATGGGGTGGGAGGATGGGGAGGCAGGGTGCACAGTGGGTGGGTGTGTGTGGCAGGGAGACTACGAGGGGCTGTTTTCTGCTTACCGGTGTTATAAAAAAAAATTACGGACGATTTTCTTTTTTTACAGGTGTTTTTTTTGGGGGGTACAATAGCTGACAGGGGATTGGGCACCCCCATCAGCACATAGGGAGTGGGGGACAGATGCCGATGGGGATTGGGCACCCCTGTCAGCAAACAATGAAATGGGGGGGTGCATGAGCCGAGAGGGATTGGGCACCCCCTCTGCAACCACGAATGGGGGGGACATATTATGCTGATGGGGAGTGGGCTCCACTGTCTGCACACACAAGAGGGGCAGGGTAAGCCAACCAGGGTATTGTGCACCCTCGAAGTTGGCAGTTTAGTGGCCACTGTGCCACCATGTTTGATGCTGGGAAAGCATGTAGGAAGGTCCGTTGTGTGTGATGAGCTTTGCTCACGTTGCAGCAGACCTTTCCTTAGATGTGCTCACCCAGGTGGTGCGACGTCGGCATGCAGGCTGATTAGGAAATGAGGGATGCACCTACTGGTGCGTGCCCTGCATTCGCCCAACAGCGACCATGCCTCCAAATCTCCACTACCGAAAGATGTTGGCTGCACAAGTGTGCTGACATAAAAAGGAGAGAAAGCACGTGTAAAATATCTAGCTTAGCTTAGGGTTGTCACAACGGAAGGGACATTATGTTTTGCAGAACTACCAGAAAGTAGAAGAAAAATCAGCATTTATATAGCACTTTTCATACATCCAAAGCACTTTACAAGCAATGCTAGACTGGTAGTGAAGTGACTGAATGTGTGGTGGCGGCCATATCGCACATCATCACCCACACACAGCCTGGATAATTGCATGAACCGGTTTATGGGAAGGGGAATGTTGGCCAGGACACCAGGAATGTTCCCTACTCTTTGCGAAGAGTGCCCTGGGTTCTTTTACTTCCACCTGGACACCACCAGGATGGGCAGAAGGGACCTCAGTTTAACGTCTCATCCAAAGGACGGCACACCCCAGCAGTATAGCACCCCCCAATACTGCACTCGGATGCCAGCAATTTTTAGGTGCAAGTCCAATCCCGGTGTGGGACGAGAACCCATGACCTTCTGGTCTAGAGGCGGATGTGCTACCAACTGAGCCACGCTGACACCTCCAGTCCTAGGGTATTCAAATGATTGATTTGCTGCCTCGGGGTCAGGGATAACCTGTATCATAGGGCTAAGAACACTGGGTCCCCCTCTGACATACAGAAATACAAAGCAGCATGTAATAAGTGCACGTAAGCCATCCACCTTGAAAAAAGATCTCACTTTAAAAGTGAACTGGACAACTCTTGGCGCGACAGCAGCAGATTCTGGGACAATATCAAAACCATAACAGGCAGAGCAAGTAAGTAACCACCAACACAAATAAACATTGAGGGTGCGATTACCAAGGATCCCAAAACTATTGCAGATGGCTTCAACAAGGCCTTCACAGACCTTAGTGGGGTTCTTCCTCCAGACTGTCTCTGACCTGTGCTATAGCCACATCTGGCAAGTGAACAAAATACACATTCAATTGATCAGCCAAGGCCCTTGGAGACGGCAAAACCCCATTTGAATCTCATGCTTATTATTTGAAGGTGCTTCAAATGATCTTATTAAAGTCCAGTACTGGCTGGAATCAGATGTTTCTTTTATTTCAGTTATTACAAACTTACTGTAATACCAGGCAACCCTCTCTCATTTGCTTTATAGTGAAGACTCTTCTTAGAATGGGGGGGTGGGGGATAGAGGCTACCCAACTGAGCATTGGGGCCCCTGATGTTCAGCCTGTTTGTAGATGAGCTCCCCAATGTCTACCTGAATAAGATCCTTCTATATGCAGATGATGCTGTTCTCTACACTTGTCACCCTACTCCAGAAGAGCTGGAAAAAGGCATGCAAGATGACTTTACTGCTGTAGAAAAATACTTCCTTCAGTCTAAGCTCCTGCGCAACTATACTAAGACTAAAACAATGTTGTTTGCCTCCCATCAAAACTGTCATAAGTCCCATCACCTCAATATCTACAATAACAAGTTTGCTACACTCGAAATGGTCACCACATTTAAGTACATTGGTGTCTACCTTGACAGCTATCTTTCCTACAGCCAGCACATAGACCATGTTGCCAAGGCAGCTAGTGCCAGAATATGTCAGGTGTACCAGCATAGGCAGTGCCTCACCAAATGTGCCATCAAGCTTGCAGTTAACAGCTCCATGCTCTCTATCATAGATTATGGTCTGGTAGTCTATGTAGCCGGTACTGATACAGCACTTAGGCAAATCAAGATCATCTTAAACAAAGCCTGCAGACTAGTCCTGGGTGCAGACCATTTAACTCACACTTGTGAACTTTATTCAAGCACTGGTTGGTTAAACTTGAATAGTGGAATACAGTACCAAGTCTGTCTATTAGCTAAAAAATCCACCCTAGGTCTTGCTCCCCATGGAGTGAGGCAACTGCTGAGAAATTCCACTTCCTCTAGACTAACTATGGGGTTAAGTAAAGCTGCCTTCATTATTCCATTCCACTGGACCTCACTAGGGCAATGGTCCTTCGAATACAGGGCCCCCTGCTGGCTAAATTCCCTTAACTCTGAGCTGATTGAGGAAACAAAACTACACTCATTTAGATCCAAGCTGCTGCAGTACCTGACCACTCTTAGTAACTGTGGCTGCATCACCTGTGCCTAATCCTATTGATAGCTTATCTGTCCTGCATAGCACCCTTCTCCCCCCACTTCCTCCCCTGCCTGGTGTGATCCCAGTGAACACTTACCCCTACGCTCCTTCTTTATCCCTCCCACCTTCCTGCTTTCTCTTGACAAATGTTACCCCCATATTCACCCCTCCCCTGGATTCCCCTCACCTTGCCCCCACATTAAAACCCTTTCCCATATCTCTCTCTCCCCCACATCACCCAGCCCTGCCCTATCACCTACTTACGTAACCATGGGTAACTTCCCATCCAATCCCACCCCTCTGACTACTCAACCCTCTTATTCTGTCACCCCCGTTGTCTCTGTCCCCACCCTCCCCCTGCTCTCATTTATTCTGCCTTCCCCCTCCTTTGGTCACCACCACTTCTGACCCTCCATAACTCTACCTGCACGATCTAAAGCTCAGCTACCACTATCAATTGCTTGTCCACCTTAGGTATGCTCTTAGTACTGTTGCAATAAAGTTGACCTCTCCTAGCTGATGTATTTTAACTGTATTTGCTTGAATCTGTACCTATATGTAACATATGTACTTGCCTGCTGTTTATACCCCTATCTGTTTTGCAATGTCTACATACCTTGTCTATTGTCTTATGACATGGAATCTTTGTAAATGATCTTTTTGCTCAAAGGTGTTAATCAGAGATTCCAATAAATGAATGAATAAACTATAACATGAGGGAATCAGTGGTAAATCAACTATTGATGCCAATAGTTGATTATGGGGCTCATGTTTATGTACTTAAATAATTCAAATCTAAGGAAATAAATAGATTATGCAATAAAATGCCGTGCTTTATATTAAAATGTGATTTTGTCATCCAGCATTGTGAGATGTATGATAGAGTGGGGTGGAAAGATTTTGAGACCAAACGAGACCAGAAATTGACTTGTTTAGCTTGCAAAGTAATATATTCACGTACTCCTGAATATTTAACTAAAAAAATTACAAGAAAAGGTCCATAAACATCATCTCAAAATTAGAGGGGGGAATCTTTTGTGTGCCCTAAAATGCAAAACAAGTATAGGAAATTGACTTTTCCAAATCAATTTAACAAAGCCTGGAATCTTATTGATCAGGAGGGGAAAGAATTAACAAAGACACCTAAAGTTTTCATGCAGCAATTAAATAATAAACAATGGGCTGGTTGTAAATGCTTATTTAAAAATTGAGGAGGGGTAGAAGCCTAATGTGGTGATTGGATGATAAGGCATATGACAGAGATTTGTAAATGGCATGTTTTTAAACTGTGTCTGTATCTTGTGACTGTATTGCGTTTGTAGATACTGTTTTCTTATTGAAATGTATTTAATATGTTTTGTATTGTGATAATATTAATCTGTGATGTTCCCCAAAACGGTACACAGGATCATCTTGAAGACAGGTTTTCTGAACCTAATAATGTTGTAAGCCAACTTCTTGTATAAAAATAAATATTTTACTACTACTACTACTACTACTACTACTACTACTACTACCACCTGGGGGATATTTTTTCTCAGAGGAGAAGCTGGTTATTATTTGCCATTATAACCCATGGGTTATAACAGTGAACACATGCCAGCTTCTTCTCAGTCCTGCTCGCACCCATTCACTCATTACAGGGTTATACTTGCAGTCAAACAACAATCACTGGATCAGTATCCCGTAACATCACACTAACTCAAAATAGCTCACAGAAGTAAAACGACAACAAAATAAAAATCCAACCCTCACTAACCTTTGGGAGGAGTATCGGGCACCTTAGTATGTGACACACAGACACACACGCTGTCTTTTCCCTCTACATGTAAACCACTGTAAACTCTGATCTCTTGATTTAATTAACATATTGCTGAGATGGCGCCCTGTACAAAATAAAAGTAAATGTGAATTATGATTGAAAACATAAAGTAAACCTTTCTAAACATACTTCCTACAATATAAAAGTGTTTTCCTACTGAAAATGTATTCTTTACTGCTAGTTTAAGAAGTTTCCATTTTCAGAGCAGGAACGAAGCTGTTGCTATTCTCAAACACTATAAAGCAACCTCATCATATCTAAGATAAAAAAGTTACTTGAGCGCACAAATGTACGCGTTGAAACAGTGTGACATTTTATTTACTTTCTTCTTTCCAGTTGTTAAAAATAAAAACAAGACAAAAGATTTTGTTTAAATAAAATGTTTTATTCAGTGAACTCTGGATGGAGTAAACAATGACCCCCAGTAATTACATAAAACAACACATGAGGGGAGTTCAAAACTTGAATTTAATGCACATCCTCGGTGTGGGATGCTTTGTTAAACCCCTTGGGGTTTATGTAGTATCCCACACCTCGAGTGTGCATTAAACTCTCATTAGGCACTCCCCCCATGTATTACTGTATATTATACAATGGGCACTTAAACACAAGTCACATCCTCCATCCTGATTGGCTCACTGGCACCCCTCTCCTGTTGTAAATCCTAGCATCACCCCATGGGAAGAGGTGCCAGCTGCCAGTCAGCCGAATCAGTAACCTCACCCGAAATCACTCTGAGCAACAGAAATCCACAACTGCTAAACTCGCAAATCACTGCTAAATAGCATCTGTCATAACTGCTGCTCTGCTTCCATTCAGATATGCAAACCACCCTTCAAACCACAACACTTTTTTTAAACAATCTTTTGTCCGAGATACTTCCCTGATAGAACCCCTTTTTCAGAAACCTTTCCAGGCTAAAATGGCTGTCCTCTCAGATCTGTCTCCTAACATCTTCACCCTCCATTACAGCACTGCCTCAGAGACCTAATAATGAAGATGTCGTCTCCACAGTTGAAATTCCACATTAGCCTTTGACCTTACCTGCTCAAGCAGTCCAAGACTCAAAACAAACCACATCTAAAATTCAGAAAAAATACACTACTCGTTTTCTCTGTTCCTGATATTCCACGACATAAATTAAAGCCTACCTGATCCTCTCTCTGTCTTTACCCAAGTTGTCCCATGTGAATGCCAACTGATTTCCAAACTTTTATAAAAGTTGGTATCAAAATTTTTTTACCACGTTTTACTACACATGAAACATTGAGCCCCATCATCAGAGGACACAGACCCAAACTTGACTCCTGGAAACTCTATCTCTCTCTCTCTCTCGTTATAAGCAGCCTTCCATTTGTATTAGCTCAGTCTTCTACTTTTCTACCCCCTTCCTTATCATGGAAACCAATCCCAGAAACCACAATGATCCAGCCTGCTAGTTCCCACTCCATCACACTCTCGTCCTACAAACAGAGTCTACTGTACCTTTTTTTTTTACTTATAAAAAAATTTCTTAATCATGGCTAGGCAGGGAAGAGAGAAATGGACACTCACTATCACACACTCCCTTGATTAGAAAAACAAACTGTCAGCCTCTCCCTAGCAACACAGGACTACTTTATCTGCCATACTAATAAGTTAATAAAACAAAATAATTTAAAACACAAACAAATATTTTATCTTTATTTTTTATCATCAGTAAAAATGGACACATTGTATAATTGCAATATACCCCTCAAGAGTGTTGGTGATGCCAGGATTTACCCACTTCTGGTGTGTTGTTGGTCACTCGGCTGCACCTTGTGACCGAACAGCACCCTAGGGCGAGGGTAAATCCTGGCATCACCAACATCCTCTCATGGTATATTGCTTAATTAACTCTTCAGTAAAGTATAAAGCAATCCCCATCATCAGCAAAAAGAACCATAATTATAAGTGAATGAAGCCCATGTCTTCTCCAGATTGCTTACATAACTTTGGTGCACCATTCCAATAAAGTAGGGTAGTTAGAATCCATCCAGTGTCATAAAATTACCCTCTTAACAGCCATAGTGATCAACAAAAAATAATATATATAAAGCCCTATAAGGTGGTCTTCTCCAAGTCCCAGTAAGCATCTATCTGGTGAAAAGGAATCTTGTAAACCCAGCATGGGCTCAAGGGAGTGAGAAACATGGAGCCACTGAAATTAGATACAGGAGCAGTCCCATGACATATGCTTAAGTGTAGCATTATCAGTCTTGCATTTATGGCATGTAGGCAAATCCAAAATCCCCCATTCATGTAGTTTCTCAGGCATATAACAAACATTTTGGAGGATCTTAAATCACATAAATTGATATCTGCTTTTCTTAAAATACTTTTAGATGTTAACCCAAACTGATTCCCAGTTATGGTGAGGGGATTACCAATCAAAAACCTTAGGCCAGTAGGTCGATGGTTGCCTGAATCTATGGTGCATCATATTACATGGTTTTTGATGTAGATTAGAACTAGGGTAAGGCTCCATAGCTCTCTGCACAAGGTCAGCAAAACAATGAGCGGTATTCCCATCAGGTGGTCGAGTACCCATATCCCAATTACAGCATGCCAATGTTGTAGAAAAAAAATAGGCATCCTTCAAAGGCACCTGATACAGCTCTTAAAGTTTAGGAAAAGTAATCCATCTCCCATCAAATACCTAGTGATTCACATTAGTAATACCCTTTATCTGCCATTCTGGTCTCGTAATAATTTTACCTGCAATCAGGAAATTAGGTAGAGCTGTGTGGAATACAACATTCTGCCCACAGAATGATCATTCTGATTCCATGGAATTCCATGGAGTGTTCATGAAAATTCCACAAATTTTTGCCAAATTTTACATTTCAGTTATTTTTCTATAATGTTAAAAGTATGCATCTAAAGAACACCAGATTTGGAATGTAAACAGATCCTAATGCTTTACAAATGTGTACCACATTTCAGAGGCATTGGCTGAAAGAGACTAGAGTTATGAGTAGCCAAACATTTAATTACGGTTTAATTTTCAGTCATTTTGAAATAATTGTAAAATGTCTTATCTGAATTTCTCCACAATGTCTGGATTTAGAGAAGCATCCAGCATGGGTATATGCACCACATTTTAAGTATCAAGCTTCATTGGGGCTCAGTTATAGGTAGCCAAGAATTTTGCCAAAATTTAGATTTCTATAATTTTAGTTAAAAATATTATTTAATATATTTTGATTGGGCCAAAATAGATGTTACAAAATAAAACAGGTGTTTAAGATTTTGGACTACACACATTCCTTCATCAGAACCTAATGACAGTTGTTTTGTAAGAATACATTTTATTAAAGACCAGAAGAAAGGACTGCTGTGTGACTGGACTTCTCTGCTAGGACTAAAGAAGTAGAAGTCTTGTACTTGGAACTTTAATTTAGGGTAAAAAAAAAAACTAACAAACAAAACAAAAAAAAGTGTGAGTTTGTCTGAGTTAACTGAACTGAATGGTTATCTGAACAGTAATCTAGCTGTAAATCTCAGGTGATTGAAAGGACTTGATATCTGTGAGGTTTAAATTACTTGTAGAAAGATCTAGTAAGTAGGGGGAGTGGCTTAGCTAGAAGGAAGCTACATTTAATGACTGCCTTAGAAATATTTTGCTAGTAGCTTGGCAGAAGACACCAGGAGAAAGGACTGCTGTGTGACTGGTCATCTCTACTGGGACTATATTGCCCTCCTTCCCACCCAAAGCTAGTTCTACTTTTATAGGCACAGAATTTGACTGACAACAGGAACTTCATGTTTGGGAACAAGAAGTGAGTGACCACAGAGCCACCAAAGACCCACCATCCTAGAAGGGCAAGAGTAGCTCTCTGGCCCCCTCTAGCTGCTGGAGGTCTGCCTCTGAGCAAGTAAGGGGTCTACTGAGAAATATAGGATATTCTTGGCTCAGAACAGGACATTCAGGAGCTTAAAGGGCACACAGGCAGAAAGTAAGGAGAGAGAGAAAAAAACAGAGGAAAGACTAAGGATTGCAAACAGTTAAGGGGCCAGAAATAAGACATGATGGGAGGGGTGCAGTGCAGTGGCTGTGGAGCAGCAGTCTTCTGGGAGACTTTCTGGAGGATGCGGTGTTGTTCCATCTGCAGGCACCTCTCTGGGCTGAGGGAGGAGGTTGCTCATCTCCAGGCTGAGTTGGCCAGGCTTTGTGGGACCTCCTATTCCATCCAGGGACCACCAGTGCCACTGCCGTTGCCTGAGAGGTTGCCAAGAAAGAGGAGCAGTTGGACCACAGTGGGCTCAGGGAGGGTGAGGGTGGTGGAACAGAGGTGCATCCCTCCAGCTGTGCCTCTCCACAATTCCTATGCCATTCTGGCAAAGTGTGGTTCCTGTATGGAGGCACCCACAGTGGAGACCAAGGAGGATGCTGGGAACCTCCACAAAGGAGACCCACAGGAGGGTGGCAGGGGACCCCACAGGGGAAGGAAACAACTCCTGGTGGGGGACTCCATTGTTAGGAAGGTAGAACTGGGGAAGGAAGGGAGAACTGGGGGAGGAAGGGGAGAGGGAGGTAAGGTGCCTGCCTGGCACCATGGCTTGGAGAGACAGGGAGTGAATCCTCAGGATTGCTGGAGCAGCTGCACAGGGGAGGGAGCTGGATGTCATTGTCCACCTAGGGACAAATGACCTGGCTAAGAAAGGAATTAGAGAAGTGCAGGAAGAGTTTGTGGAATTGGGGATCAGCCTTAGACAAGTAGCACGCACGGTAACCTTTTCGGAGGTGCTGCCCATCTTTGGCGTAAGAGAGGTTAGGGTGTTCCACACCATCGGATTCAATCAGTGGTTGAAAAACTGGTGTGAAGCTCAGGGATTTGGCTTCATTGGTGACTGGGGGTCCACCTGGAGTGATGCAAGCCTATACTGGCATGATGGGTTGCATCTGTCCAGGAGGGGAACCAGGATCCTAGGTGATAGGTTTAATTGCTTCATTGGCAAGCATTCAAACTAGCCAAGGGGGGAGGCACTGGAAAGGAGCAGGGAAATCCAACCCCCCCAAAAAAATCACTGTAGTAAGTGCGGATAAATACCAACATAGAGGAGTGTGACAGGGAGAAGGGCAGGGGTAAATGGAGAAAGTGACAAAGGCAAGAAGAACAGGGATGGGGCAAAAAGGAGTAAGGCCATCAGGAAATGGAGGGTAATGAGTACCAATGCCCATAGTCTGGGCAACAAGCTCCCTGAGCTGGTGGCCTTGAGGGAAGAGGAATGCCTGGATATCATAGCAGTCACAGAAACATGGTACACAGAGAACCATGACTGGGATGTTAACATACCAGGGTACATACCCTACAGGAGAGACAGGCAGGGGAGAAGTGGAGGAGGAGTAGCTCTCTATGTAAAGGAAGGGATAAAAGCAACTGAACAAAAGAGTAAACAGGGAGGAGAGGAGGCACTGTGGATCACCTTGGAGACTGGAAAGGGCACCACTATCCACACAGGGGTTGAGTACAGAGCCCCATGTCAGGGGGATGGAATGTACAAGAATATGATAGAAGGCATTCTTAGAATGGCAGAGAAATGGGAGATACTGTTGAAGGGAGATCTGAATATGCCAGATGTTAACTGGAGCACATTTGCTGCAGCGACATCCAAGAGCAGGGCCATTCTTGATGCCCTACATGTGGCAGGCCTCAGACAGCTAGTTTCAGAACCCACTCATGAGGGAGCAATCTTAGACCTCATACTCTCAAACGGGGACAGTGAGAGGATCTCAGATCTAGAAGTGGGTTGCCATCTGGGAACAAGTGACCATCAAACAGCGTGGTTCACATTAAACTCAGCTATAGAGTCAAGCCATACAAAAGTGAGGGTACTGGACTTCAGGAGGGTTGACTTTGGCTAGATGGGAGAGTGCCTCAGAAAAGCACTAGCAAACAGGCTAGAAGGAGGTATGGAGCAACAATGGGAAATCATCAAAACTGTCATCACAGAGGCAACAAGCCTTTGTGTGAAGCAAATAAACAAATCAAAACAAAAGAAAAAGCCACTATGGTTCTCAAAAGAGGTGGCTGTGAAAGTCAGGAAGAAAAAGATAGCATTCCAGAAGTATAAGGAAACACAGAAAGAGCAGGACACAGAGTTGTACCAGTTAAGGCAGAAGGAAGCAGGGAGGGAAGTCAGAATAGCAAAGGCCCAAACTGAGGAAAAGTTAGCCAACTCAGTTAAGAAGGAGGATAAAACCTTTTATAGGTACATCAGCGAGCGTAGAAAGACAAAGGGAGGGATAGTGAGGCTGAATAGAATGAACGGTGGGTGGGCAGAGGGAGACAGTGAAAAAGCAGGGATACTGAATGAATATTTCTACTCAGTATTCACAAAAGAGGAGGGGGAAGTGCCTAATCTAATTAACAGAAGCACTCTTGATTGGGGGGGGTTGATCCCAGTCCTTTCACAGAAGAAAGGGTTCTGCAAGAACTCCTAAAACTGAAGGTGGACAAAGCAATGGGGCCTGATGGACTTCACCCCAGAATTCTAAAAGAATTAATGGGGGAACTAGTGAAACCACTGGCTACTCTTTTTAATAAATCATGGGAGGATGGTGTGGTGCCTGAGGACTGGAGGAAGGCAGATGTGATTCCCCTTCACAAAAGTGGAACCAAGACAGAGGCAGGAAACTACAGACCTGTCAGTCTAACCTCTGTGGTAGGGAAAATCATGGAGTCACTTCTGAAGGAAAGAATAGTTGAGTACCTAGAGGCCAGTGGGGCACAGGACCCAAGGCAGCATGGGTTCACAGCAGGAAGGTCATGTCAGATGAATCCTATAGATTTCTTTGACTGGGTGACCAAAGTAGTAGACCAGGCAGGGGCTGTGGACATGGCCTACCTAGACTTTAGCAAGGCATTCGACACAGTCCCATACAAAAGATTAATAGTAAAATTAACCAGCCTGGGAGTGGGTCCCAGGATGGTAGCCTGGGTAAAACATTGGCTGGACAATGGGACACAGAAGGTAATTGCAAATGGAGTCCACTCTGAAGAAAGAGGGGTTACTAGTGGGCACCGTGAGGGTCTAGTATTGGGTCCAGTCCTTTTAATGTCTCTACAAGTGACATTGCAGAGGGACTGAAGAAAGATGCCTCTTTGCAGATGACACAAAGATCTGCAACAGGGTTGATACACAAGGAGGCATAGAAAAGATGAGGAAGGGACTTGGCAAGGTTGGAGGAATGGTCAGAAGTATGGCAGCTAGGATTCAATGCAAAGAAGTGCAAAATAATGCACCTGGGAAACAAGAATCCAGGGGAAGAATACGCAATGGGGGGAGGTAGTAACAACAACAAAAAAGGAAAGGGACCTGGGGGTAATCATATCAGGTGACCTTAAGGTTAGCAAGGAATGTGAGAAGGCACTAGGGAGGGCGGGGGGTATACTGGGATGCATAGGGAGAGACACCAACAGCAGAAAACAGGAAGTTGTTATCCCTCTGTACAGACAGTTGGTGAGACCCCATCTGGAGTACTGTGTCCAGTTCTGGAGACCCCATCTCCGCAAGGACATAGGCAGGATAGAGGCAGTCCAGAGGAAGGCAACTAAAATGGCGCAGGGTCTGCAAGAGAAGCTGGATGAGGAGAGACTAAAGGAGAGACTAAAGGAGATTAATATGTACACCCTTGAGGAAAGAAGGGAGAGGGGGGACATGATAGAAACTTTTAAGTACCTCAGTGGAATCAACAAAGTCCAAGAGGGTAGCATCTTTCAGAAAAAGAGATGTGCAAGAACAAGGGGGCACAATTTAAAGATGGGGGGCAGTTCAGGGGCAATGTGAGGGAGTATTATTTCACAGAGAGGGTAGTGGATGCATGGAACAGCCTTCCTGAGGAGGTTGTGGGGTCTAAAACTGTGGGAGAGTTAAAGAATGCATGGGACAGACATAAGGCAATTCTTGTTGGGGGGGGTAGGAAGAAATAGGCTGTTGGTTAACTAGGATCTGCATCCTATCCTGTAGGTAGGGAAATGGGCAGACTAGATTGGCCAAGCGGTCCTTATCTGCCATCAACGTCTATGTTTCTATGTTTCTATGATCATACATAAAAACAAACAAAAAAAAAATGAAAAAGTAAAGAATCCCATTGGCCTAAAACCTGCATTTAAATGTCAGCTTAAAACCATATAGAGCACAAAGGCTGGCTGCTATCAAGGAAAGGCATTTCAAAGTCAAATGTCACAGACTAGTTAACTCCCTTCTTGAAAGAACTCATAAAACATACTTGAGTTTCATTTTAAACTATGCATGATTGTGTTTGTGTATACATAAGGAAATTAATCCCATTGGATCAATATGGCAGCAAAAATACTTTTCTATGTAATTTTAGTATAATTTTGATAGTATTCATTGAAATGTTAACAAAATTAACATGTACAGTATACAGGTTGTCACTACATTTGTATATGCACATAATATCAGACTTCTAGCTTTTAGTGCGACTGAGTTACAGCCTGCCAAACATGTTGGCAACATTTAAATTACAGTTATTTCCCACTAATTTTAAAACAACATATCCAGATTTAACCGGAGTTGAAACATGTAAACTATTATACCACATGATAATTTCTGAAAAAGTTCATATTTGCATTTTCAAATGGGATTTAATTAAAAGTAATCAAGCTTTCACAACATTTAAAAATTAAATGTTGCAGAATGTAAGCTACAAATTTATAAACCCCTGAAGTTTTTAAACTAGAGAATGCAATACCGTTAAATTTGACAGATTCTTAGACCTTACAAGGAGACAGTGTGGGCCAATTTTATTAATTGTTTTCTGCCAGAAATTGCAAAATAACATCTGTACTTAAAGTCAAATCCCACGAGTCTTTGTAAAAAGTATAGAATTTCATTAAATATTCCATAAAACTGGAATTTGCTAATTTCACTCAGCATTATGTGGGGGGATTCAAATTAAAGGATAGGGGTACGAGAGGCAGGTAATCCAGGGGGTCATCAGGTTCAGGAGTTAGATGCACAGTTTCACCAAGAAATGGACAGCTGAGCTGGGTAGCACAACAGTGGTAGACCCCCAGATTGGAGCAAGGAAGCACAGAGTGTCAACAATTCCAACCTGAATGTAGGATATTTAAGGATCACATCCAGTAAATTTATGATCCAGGGAGCCTGATGTATATGCAGGTCTGGGACTTAGAGGTACTCAAAAAGATGTAACAGGGAAAGACAATGTCTGGAGCAGCAGTAAGGAAACATTCTAACTATTTCAACATGATAGGTCAATAGGAAAAGGAGTAGTTGACTCATGTTTTAAGGGAGTTTGTCACTGTAGTGAACAAAGAGAATATCAGTGGCATCAGTAGTTATACTGAATCAATCTGCCTATGCCAAGAGAGAAGGGGGGGGACAGTCACCCAGACAGGAACAGCAGGACTGCAAAAAACTAAGCCCAGCTTATAAAATGGGCATGGAAATAATCAAGAATGCTGATTGGCTGGATGCCCTTTCCAGCCATGTCATTATCAAAAGATAATGTTTCAATGTGCACTATTTGTGGCAACCTGAATGCAGTACAGGGAGAAATAAAACCGTGCCACCCCTCACCCGCTATATCTCCTCAGCCAGTATCTGAGGCAACTGGGAGAATGGTGGCAGAGTAAGCAGCCTAGATGAACTGTAACCCCTCCAACCCACAGAAATATACACCTCCCCACACTACTGGATATGTAGACAATTACATAGATATTTTATTTCTTTAAAATAAAATCTAACCTCTGTTCAATGGCAATGAAGGCAGCAAAGTGTGAGCCGCAGGTTTAAAATCCTGTTACATCTCCAGTAGCATCCTTTACTTCCCATTCACCCAATGAGACAGAAGTTTCAGAATCCATACAAAATGTCATCTTTTTTTCTTGTACTCAGCTGTCACTCACACTGCCCAACATTTCCGCCACATAGGGAATGAGTTTATCTGTACCCTCCCACCATAGTCTTGCTGGCAAAACCACAAAAAAACCAAAACCATGCACTCGACACAAGATAAGCGGACTGCAGTCTCACAATTCCCAACAATATGATTACTAAAAGAAGGAGAGTCTGGTACTGTCCTGCATCAAAAACTCACTTCAAAATCACCAACGACTGATTAAAACAAAATGAGGCTTCATAAAATAGAAGAAGATGGCAGCCGCTCAATACAGTGGCTACTCAGGGACATGCTTACTCTCTAAAAAGGCAGTGGCATGCACACAACACAAAGGACACTGTCATGCTTTCTAAAACCACTAAATATAAGCTCAATAATAAAAAGAAACTAATAATAAATAAAATAGCCTATCTCTGCCATTGGTGATGGTGGTGGTGGGGGGGGGCTGAAACTGTTATGAATGGGGACTATTTTTCCTTAGAAAATGGGCTTTTTATTTGGAGGCATCTGATTGGCTGGTACCCATTCCACAGGGGTACATTAACTTTCAATAAATGCCCACCAAATAAAAAGTGCCAGCCAAAACCTGCCTTATGCCCAGCCAAGTATCCTTGTGCCCAGCCTGCTTCATCATTGGCTGAAGCACTGGGCACAAATTGTTAAACTGCCGCCATTTTTTTTCAACATCTAGTGAGAGTCACGCCACCACCACCACACACACAGTCATTACTTGGATGACACAGCAGCCAGTAACCAAGAAAAAAAATCATACTTGTTTTGCCAGCTTTAAACCAATCCCTCTGTTTTTCCCCCTCCTAAGAAAAGTGACTGCTGCCTCCCGCTCACTCAGTTTCAGGTTGTTTTTTTTTAATAGCAACGGCACTGCGGTTTGGCAGCTTTATCACCCGCTCGTTCACTGAAGCAATTTAAAGTCGGAGCGGTGAAAAGAAATGCTGCATTTAACTTTCCTTAGAGCCTTAGAGGTATGCTTGCTTGTGTTACTCATTGATTTCACACACACTTTCAGGGCCAGCAGTGATGTTTTCAGCCCACCAGCTCATCACCCGAGCCCTGACTTCTACGCACATCCGATCAGTATCTCTAATGAATGAATATTTGCGCTTGCTGTATCTCTAACTAAAGTTAGTAGTGGTTGCCCCTGCTGCCTGCCACTGCCGCTCTCCTATGTCATCAAAATTATGATAAACCCTGAAAACAACCGATCACTACTTACTCGGTCGTCTTCTTTGCCTGCTCAGTCGAGGAGAACACCCGGTAACTGTTCTGGCCGCATTCATCCTGCTGCATTCTGATTTGTAGCACAGTATGCAGGAACAGGGAATTATTTAAGAGGGAAAATAAATGTACTACATAGTGGGGGAATGGGAAACAACTTTAAAGAAAAAATAAACAGACTGAGACAGAAAACGGGAAACGGGAAGTGTCTGTGTGGAGGGCGGTAACCTTGACAACCAGCTGCAACCATCTACAGAGGCCCTTGTATGACAAACGTCCCTCTGTAAAAAAAAACGTATTTTAATGCAGACGGAGGAACTATTTGATCACAAAATGAATCAAACAGCTAACAATTTTAACATGTAATCATAAAGTTTACTTGATTTCAAGTACATATAATACACTGGCCCATTTTCTAAGCACATATACCCTCAGGGTGGGGTATGGCAATACCAGACCTTCCAGGGACTATAAGGCCCTCCGCCTGTGGCGCTGGCCCTCATTATGCCCCTGGGTGGTCCAGTATTGCCCAATACCACCCACCCTGTCGGGTATTATTGCTTGCCTATTTCACCTATTAAAACCTTTTTCATATATATATACATATATGTGTATGTATGTATGTATGTATGTATACATATATATATATATATATATATATATATATATATATATATATATATATAGAATATATATATATATATATATATATATACAGTGTTTTTTTACAATAATTTCTTGGGAAATATTATATAAGCACAATAACACTAGCAGAGATGGAGTTGCAACCTAATAAAAGCACACCCAGGCTTGCATAAGGCACTTGGCACGAGTGTCACATGCCTTATAACACACCTAGGTGTGCTCTTATCAGGACATAACCCCCACCTCATCGTGTGTTATTGCTTGCTTATCAAATGAAGTAGTGATACATGCACTGTTAAAGTTAAATTTCATAAAAATAATTCTGGATGCTTCATCTATTGTATATGCCACCATAAATATCTGAGAAAATGTTACCAATAATGCTTTTTCTACTGCAAATTTAAAACTTCAAAACCAATTTATCCAGCTGTGTAAGACACCAGGTTACATTGATTATGGATATGCATGGCAAATGATAAGTCTATGCCTGCAAGAGCAGAGAAGTTACAAACATCTACATTTTTGAGAGTTTTTACAACATTCAGCTAATATTTACATAGTAAAGTTTTGAAGCCCTGTAACTTAGAGTTCTCTAATCCAGTTCTCTCCATATTTAGGTAATTCTATAAGCATTATGAACACGTTATTCTTGCTAATTTACACATGTCTAGATCCAATGATGCCTGAGTTAAATGCATATGAAAACATTTTCATGAAATTTCCCAGAAAATATAAACTGACAGCTTTTGAGCACATGTAATTTTGCATGATGCATCACCTTGTCACGACATTTTGCACAGTGGTAGAACAAATATCTTCAAGGAATCATGCCAAATGTAAGATCTCTGACCCAATAGATGACTTAGGCTTATGCAGATAAAATGTTCATGAAATTTCAAACAAAAAATAAAATGATAGCTTGTGAGTACCTATACTTTGAATACTGTACCTCCTACTTTTATGATGTTTGGCACATCATTTACTCTCTACCCAAAAAGTGAATATACCAATTTTCAGAGCTCTAGCTCAAATGACAGCAGTGTTATGCCCAAATTTGGGGAAGCAATATAGCACAGAGATTTAAGACTCTGAACTGCAAATCTGGTGACATCCAGCAGACCAGACCTGGGTTTGAATCCCGCAGCTTCCATTTGCATACTGTGTGACCCTGAGCAAGTCTCTAAACTTCCCCGTGTTCCCAAGATGCACCTGTAAAAAAGCATTCAGCTCAGTGTGCTACTCCTGGTTAAACAACTAAAAAAAACATAATTACTAAATTTTAAAAATTCCACAAACATTCTCAGAATTTCACAGAATTTTATGAACTTCATCAAAATTCCACAAAAGCAGAATTTTCACATTAGACACAGCTCTAAGATTAAGATTTTGCCATAATGGCTGATTAATTGGGGCTGTTATAAGAAACTTAGTCAAGAAATGTAACTGGGTAAAAATGTTAAGGGATGTGCAAATATGAGTTTCCTTTAAAAATTTCAACAAAAGAGCAGCCTTGGAGTAGTATAAGGAGGACAAATCTATACTAACCACTGCAGGAAGTGAGAGAAGTCTTTGAGATTAAACAGAGAATTCCAGTGAAATAATTTATTGCCATGAGCAGCATGAGAATATAATAAACATTCCAGGAGACCCAAGCCTCCAGCAGTCTTTGGGGTCACCAATTTAACATATGCGCTCTGAGGGCATCTTCCCTGCCATAAAAAGGAAGAAAGTATATGATGCAATGCATGAGACCATTTCAAGAGCACATACATTACGCAACATTTGGAGTGGGTGTAAAAGGCGGGGAAGAATATTCATTTTATAATACTAGTTCTAGTCCACAATGTTAAAAGCTAGTAAGCCCAGCATTGAAAACCTTGTATGATAGTAGTAAGCAGGGAGGTAAAATTATCAGCTATTAGTTTCTGCCAAGAAGTTGAAACATCTATACCCCAATATTTTAAAGATGTGGGGTACCAAAATAAACCCAGGGAAAGTATTTCCTGTTTTTGAACACAGTGATTGACTGGATAGATAAGTGATTTGGAGACATAGAGCCCAATCCTCAAAGCTTCAAGAACTGTGCAAGGTTCTTGCACCACAAGGAATGGCACAAAATGCCATTTGCACCAAAAGATACACTGGGAACAATTTTCAAATGCAACATGCATCATACATGCACCAAAGGGAGTTTGCACTGTCCTTGCAGCACAAAATGGGCTACAGCATGGTACTATGGGCCATGTGCCAGACACAAGCTGCCCTATCCCCCAATTTGGGATTCTTTAAACCCACTAGTTGCAGACGGCCATGATATACCCCCCTTCCCACCCCCACCCCACACTTCTCCTGCACTCCAGCACCTCCTGACAAAGCCTCTGGGCATCTGTCCCCTCTCCTGCTCCACCCCTCACCCCTTTTCCAACATATGACAAAGCTCCCACAGGCCACTGCTCCCTAACTTCGGGCTTGACTACTTGAGGCCTTCTTTGAAGACTTAACAATATAAGTTAAACCACTTACCAAATGCACTTCTAGTACCTGTACAACTTAGGAAATGCAATAGACTACTTGCCTGCATGTACAGCCTGTCAGTATTCTGTTATCAGCAATTAGCATCAACAATGCCCATCAAACTTCCACTGTATATTTGTCTCTTCCACTAATGAAATGTAACCTTGTAAATTGTTTTGTCTGTTTGTTATACCTGACATGGTACCTTTGTAAAAGAGCCTGTTGGCTCAAAGATGTTAATCTGCAAATGAAATAAATAAACAAAACCCTCCCGGGGGAAAAATTAATATTCTGTATTCATTGCATGGTACCACTACCCTTAGTTACCAACTGTATAGGGCAGCTTTGTTACTGGTCACTGTTTCTGCTATCTGACAATGCCCCTGAGGTTGCACTTGCTCTGTAACTGTACTATATGTATTTGCGTTCAATACCCTAGCTACTACATGCATAGGTCAACAGCCACTCTAGCTATTGCATATAAAATACATCTGTATAGGATGTGATGTCATACTTCTGTCTTGTCTCATTGTATGTGTGATTATGTTTGATGCGGAGCCTTTGGAAATGAGTCCATGACTCAAAGGGTTGTAATTCCTATGATATGCTTAAACAAATTAAATTAAATGAATACAATTCTAAGTACTGTTAGACTAGCCAGGGCTGGTCTAAGGGTACTTAGAATTTTACCCTCTTGGAAGGTTAGAACACTTATGCCACTCCATGAGCCCTTTCTGGGTGGGAGGGAACATGTGCTGTGGTCCTCCAGATCCCCTTTTATTAAAATTAAACACATCCCTAGTGGTCTAGTGGACCACCCCCACAGCCCCAATCAACATTTTATTTAAATTAAACATGTCTCTGGTGGTCTAGTAGACCCCTTCTATCCCCAATCTGCCCATATTAATAAAAATAATCACTTTCTCTGGTAGTCTAGTGGCCCCCATCCCTGATCCACCCATATTAATATAATAATCACTTTCCCTGGTGGTCTAGTTTACACTCTACCCTCCCATCCCAGCAAGCAGTGCCCCACCACTCTGCTCTCCCCATCCAATCCCCAAGCTGGCGACCTATACAGACTTTCTCTCTCCACCATGGCTGGCCACCAACTGAGCTGTCAATGATTGCATACTGTATACAGTAGGCACTCATTGACTAACAGTGAGTTGTCAATTAATGAGCATATACTATACACAGTACGTGATCATAGACACCTCAGCCAGCAACCAGCCTTGGTGGAGAGTGAAGGGCTGTACTGATCATCAGCTTGGGGATGGGAGGGGGAAGAGGTGTGGTGGGGCACTGCCTGTCAGGGTTGGAGGCAAGGAGGCCACTATACCACCAAGGAAAGTGATTGTTTTATTAATACCGGCACATCAGGGATAGGGAAGGGCATCCACTGATCATCAGGGATGTGTTTCATTTTAATATACTGATATCAGGGTTTGGGAGGGGGCTCTGCTTGACCACCAGGAATGTGTTTACTTTTAATAAAAGGGAATCAGGACTGGGGAGACTGCTAGCCACCAGGGACATCCTAGAGTGATACACGGCTGCCCAGCAGCTTGCAGAAACCATCTAGATATGCCGCCTGTTTGTCACAGGGCCACAGCTGCTGCAAGCTGTGTGACTTTGCAGCTGGAACCCTACCCAATAGAAAAGCAGGCACAGAGTCCCTGGCACAATGACAATTTAGCTCAAGATGCCATTGGCACAGTTTGCGCTGTGTTTTGAGAATCAAGCCCATTGAGTTTTAGTTTGATAGTTTGCCAAATGTGGGAAATCTCAGTTAAGATCAACCACAGTGAGTCAACTAGGTCTTGTATATGCAATAATATATCATCTGCATAAAAGGAAGCTGTATAAGGCTTCCCAGCTCCCATAATGTCCTTAATATTCCAATTTTGATTAAGGTGGACAATAAGGGGTTCTAAATAAACATTGAAAAGAAAAGGTGAGAGGAGACAACACTGTCAGGTAACATTAGTTAAAAAAAAACTGGGGTGAAAACCCTGTTACAGTACACCTTTACTGAAGGCCATGAATAAAGAAGGCAAATCCAATGGATGAAAGCTTCCAGAAAACCAACTCTGTGTAGAACTCTGAAAGGAAAAGGCCATGAAATTTTACTGAACACCTTCTCGATATCCAAGGAAGCCAGCACTGCAGGTGTCTTAGAGTCCCTAAATGCCAAGAGGAGATCAAAGGGTTTGCTCAGATGATCTGAGAAGAGTTTGCCAATCATGAAACCAACTTGCTCAGGACTAATAAGGCTAAAGCAAACTTGTTGCAAGTGGGCTGCTAATGCCTTCACTAAGATTTTTAAATCACTATTATTAATTAAAAAGATTTGGTGGTAATTTTGGATATATAAAAGAATCTTACCCAAACTGGCTATAACTGAGAAGAGAGCTTGTTGAATAAAAGGACCAAACTGTTGTAACTGTTAGTCATCCATGTACATATCCAAAAAGGGACCTATAATCTTGTTCAAAAATCTTTTGTAAAAATTTTAAGAAAACCAGTCCATGCCAGAAGCTTTGTCTGTTGCAAGAGATTTGACAGCCTGACAGATGTCCATGAGAGTTGTGGGGTGGGACAAGAAATACTGCTAATCAGGGGAATGAGATGGAAGTGGAATAATCAGTAAATATTGATCACTCTCCTCCTCCTAGCTCAAAGAGTTGGGTAGATTATAAGGGTGAGTGTAATATTGCTGGAAAACTTGAACAATCTGTCATGGTTCAGTGACCACCTTTCCTGTGCCCATATATAATATGGAAGAAATAATATGTAGCTCCTCTTGATATCTAAGGCATGAGGCCAGCAGCTTACTATGCTTCTTGCCCTGCACAACAGAGTGGGCTTTAGTAAAAGAGAGTGGTATTTCAGCTCATTTCTGATTGAGCTTTTAATATCACTCACACAACACCGCAAGTTCTTTCCAGGTCTCTTCAGAGGCATCAGAAGATAAGGAGTGCTCAGTAGCTCGTATGTTAGCAAACAGCTCATCAACTTTTTGCTGATTGTGTTTCTTTCATTTAGAAGTAATCCTGATTATCTCACCTCTGACCACACATTTGGAAGCATTCCAAAGTGTCAAAGCTAAGGATACTGAATTTCTATTTTTTTTAATTCATCTTTATTTTGTCAATTAATTTCACAGCTGTAAAGCACATTTTCTTACAAGATTGACAGCTTACAATATAATGCATTCAGAAAATCATATCCAGTGTATGTTGGAGTTACACCATCTCTTAAGTGGAAAAGTCCACCTATACATACACCGTCTAATAACTGAGATCTACTGTTCAGTGTATCATTGCTTGGTGCCTACTTAAAATATGGAAGGCTATTAAAGTCCTGAGTTCTTAAACCAGAGCGAGAACAACCAAGGTTGTTAACTCAAATACTTAACATAGGCCTAACCTACATGGCCCCTGGTTGAATTGCACACAAACTATCCCCCAATCTATTTTTACCCTGCTTAGTTAGCTAAAGGTTTTAAAACTGTAATCTGCTGAAATGACTCTATCATAACATCAAATGAGGCAGATCACCCTCTCGTCTGTTCCTGTGCCCCGATTTACCTGAAACTCGCTCACCACTTCATTATCATTTTAACCCTGTCCCTGCATCCAAACTGCCCGGCCTTACCATCTCTCTCTTCATGTTTCTCCCAATTGAGATGGAGTTTGGCAATCATAGACTCCATCAATAACACATCATTAACTCTCCTAACCCATTCTTCCAGGGTGGGTGGCTCGTGTAGTAGCCATTTTCCAGTAATGTACTTTAATACTACAACTAGCAAGGTTAGCAGAAGCCTTCTCTTCTCCCCCTCTCTGGTGTGTTACCTTGGGTATCCCTAAAATCCAATCCTCAAAGGTTAGTGGAAGAATCAATCATGTAATAGCCAATACTGCTGACTGGATGTCCTTCCAATAGTTTGACAGCTCTGGGCATCCCCAAAAAACATACCAGTGGTTGTCTCTTTGGCCACATATTCTCCAGCAATTTGCCCCAGAAGCGGTATTGTAATATTGTGTCATTGTGGGTGTGTGGAAGAATCGGATAAAGATCTTCTAAACAAATTCCCACCAGACTGGAGCCAAGGTTGCTTTCCAGTCCCATTCAGCTGAATTTGTATTTTCATGAAAAAAGGTTCCTGTAAATTGTCTAAGGGAAGTAACTATTTGAGGGACCTTTAAAATACTTTCATAAAGCTTCCAAATAGAATTGTAATCTGCTTTTACAGTGAGGGACAAAGTGAGTGATGCTGGAGAGTGATCAGATATAAGCTAAGGAAGAACCTATACTCCAGAGGTGTACTGCAACAAAGATGCATAACTAAAATATAATCTATTCTTGACCTTGTTCCATGTGGGAGAGAATGAAATGTATAATCTCTCTGGATTGGATGGAGTGATCTCCATGGGTCAAGGCACTCAAGATAATCTGCCAGATCCCTTGAGGCCCTCTGTTCAGATGTAAGTCCTTTTCACATGGCCAGGGAATGTTCTGTCAATGAGGTATACTTATTGCACTGTATATGTATGCTACCCTTATATACAATCATTGTGTGCAACGCTTTTTACCATGCTGTTGATGCCTGTACTCCATGTCATGTGTTGCTTTGTATGTTCTTTTGTGCCATCTCCATGGCCCGGGGTCATGCCTGAAATTGTTCCTTAGGATCAGCGCACCTACCCGGTAACCAAAGACAAAAATAAATGAATTCCCTATCCATAACAACATTCCAATCAATGCCAATGATCAGTGGATATTGCTGCAAATTAATTAAATGAGTTAGCAGGGGAGAAAAGAAGTGAGAATTTGCAGTGTTCAGGTCGTATGTGTTGGCTAAGATCACAATTGCCGAAGTCCAGCACTCCTTTGAGAAAAATATATCTCCCTGAGGATCTGAAATTTCCTGTAGTAGACAAAAAGGTGTGAAGCATTCAATAAGAATAGTGACACCATCACTGCAAGATATAAGACCAGCGCCATATACATGACCCACCCAACGGCACCTAAATAAAGAAATATGGACATCACACAAATGTGTCTCTTGGAGCTCCACCATGGAAGGAATATACTGCTTCCAATGCGTAAGAATTTGCACCTACATTTGAGGGGAATTTGACCCTTTCACAGTCTAAGTAATACAGCTTGTGGAGTTACCAGTCATAAATTCTAGATAATAATAAAACAGAGTACTGTAGATATGAGTAAGAAAAGTACCAAGAGATCTGAAGGAGGTACAAACTGAAGAGGAGGAGCTTATGAAATGTCCCTGACCCCCTCTTAACCCTATAAATTCCAGATGAAAGAGTATCCTTTCCACACACTCCCTTCCTGTCCCTATATTACCTTGTAGCAGGGAAGTCCCTACATGATCACACCACCCTCCTAACTTGGGTGGACCCGCCACTAGAGAGTCCATGCAAAGGTGGTGCCAACTATACCAGTCTTCCCATACAAAGTAAGGAGAAACTGTCTAACCCACCTATAAAAAATAACACTGTAATAAGAACGAAGCATGCAATTATAACAAAGACAGTCAAGAAGCCATGTCCCAACCTAGGCCAAATAAAAAGCCCTCAGCCTTAAGTGGAAGGGGAAGCTAAGACATATTTAAATGGTGCATGCCCAGATTAGTAAAGCAGATACCATGGGTCCTCTGCAGTGCAATAAGACAGCTTCATTAATGAGATGTACAAATGTGTGTACAAATCTGGAACTTGCTGTCCAGACAATTATTTCCAAAAGGATTTTTTTTTTTTTATTTAGCTTTTGTTGACCGGGTAAGTGCACTAGACAAACCCTGCCTATTTTCAGGCATGACCCGGGGGAGGGGGATACAGATGAATGCCAACTGACCTTGAACCAGATTAAGCTGTTGGTGATATTTTTAGTGAATGAGAGAAATTTGGCCAGGACACCAGGGAAATTCCCCTACTTCCTGCTTCCTGTGAGCAGGGGGGACCCATTTTCTGGTGGGATCAAGATGGTGGAGGAGGAGGACGTCTGCTTGGTGGGAGAGCTGGCCTCTGCTCCCACAGTGTGCAATGTGGAGGCTGACCCTTTGAATACTCAAGATATGGATTCTGATGTGGAGTTTCACGATGCAGTGGTTCTTTGGGAGGATACAGCAGTTTATTTAAGAAAAAAAAATTCTCAAAGGACTGGGAGAAAGGAAATGCTTGAAAAGGAATCTTTGGATGCAAGGTTCAAATCCAGCTTAGAACCTGACGACATGGATGCACTTAATACCTGCAATATTGCTCTCCTGAAACCGAGGTGTTTAAAACTGAGAAAATACAGGACTGCACTTAAAAGAAAGTCCGTGGAGCATGGTGAGTCTTTGCAACAATTTTTATTATTTCGAAGCAGCTCTGAAACAGACAACCGGCTTTTACAATGTGCTTTACCCGCTTTAAAAAATGTACAGCAAAGTGATTCTCTCTCACTACACAATCAGTGTGTTACGGAGTAAGGAGAAGCAAGCAGTTGAGCACTCTATGGACTTTGCAATTCGGCCTTCAGCCACTCAGCCTGAGTTGTTAACTCTGCAGCAGGTAGAATCGGGGCTTGACAGCTGCAGCGTTGCTCCTAATAATAATATGGCTGACTCGGTTCAGTCGGGAGTCCTGGCAGGGCGAGACCACTCTCTTTATAGCCCAGCAGCTACACGGGAAGTTCCTGAAGTAAAATTGACTGTTAGTAAAGCTGCTAACAGTACTATAGAGGTTAGTGAGTGCATTCAGCCCGCTATAGCTCCGACTGCCCTAACAATTGAAAAGCCGAAAACAGAGTCCCCAAAGGAAGTACAACAGACTTTGTCTGCATCAGAGCTAAAGCAGTCTGAGTCTGCATGGTTAGACAAATCAGCTGGATTCGTTTTTAAAAAGCATGGGGCTCAGCATAATGTAGTTTATCAGTCCTCAGCTGTTTCCCAAACTGGAGTTACTGAATTCTTCTTTCCAAAAAAAAAAGAAATACCTCTTATAAAATCTGGTCTACAAACACATAATGTTTCAGAGCTCTGGTCCCCTGATAAAGCACTCAAAGGAGCAGGTTGGAAGCAAAATGCAGCAGGCATATGGAAGCCTGATCCTACTTGGGACTCTGATTATACCCTCACAGCATTCACCAGAGTGGAAACTGGACTTACAACAGCAAAAGCTGGAGCAAGATTTGCAGGACAATAAAAACTGTTTAGAGGTAGAAAAACTTCCACTGAGAGCTACATCCCTGGAGTCACAGATATCTTTACCTTCCTCATTGAATACAGATTTGGTAACACCCCTGCAGGAGCCTATTGCTTCTTCTCACGCCCTCTCCAACGGAATCCATTCTTCAGAAACCACTTATGTCTGAATTATTTTCTAACACTAAAAAGAAGCAGCACTGCCGGAATGCAGTTCAGATTCGTTATAAAGGGGGTTTGGAGGATCGACCAGATAGACACTACGTGGGGAAAACCTTATTAAAAGAGTCCTTACATTTTACCCCAAAGATGTGTATGCATTTATTAATATCTCTGAGAGGATAATTTTGACATCAGTTTTAGGACACCACATGCATTGGACTTATTCTGGGATAGGTACAACCAGGTTAAATTCTCTCCTCTATGGACCCCTTCTTAGTGATTCCTTTAACTAAACCCTGATAAAACATGTTACGGTCATGTTTAGAAATGAGGGGTTCATGTGGAAGATATATCATTTGGTTGTCCCTTAAGTGTGAAATTTTAAGTGGGCGGAACCTATCCTAGATTCTGAACAGTTTTGGATGGGAGGATGGAAATACAAAACTAAACTGAGGCAATCTGAGACAGGTGTAGTCCATATTCCCAATTCCTTTCTATTAGGAAAAGACAGAGGGTTTGTTTTATAGTGGACAACCCGGGCTTGCTACAGATGTGGGGCTAAAACACACCTCTCAAGTGTTTGTGACCAACCACGTTGTGACAACTGTGGGAGGTTGGACACACAACTATGTATTGTCACAATCAGCTCAAATGTGAGCTTTGTGAAGAATCTAGCCACTCTTTTGCGGTTTGCCCTTGGGCTGCAAAAATAAAACATCCTGTATAAATTCAGAGCTTTTAATTCCAGCAAGCTCAAGTACTGCACAATTTCCCCTCCTAGCTCACAACCCTCTACCTGTTTCTTCTTCTTCTCAAACCAAAGTTCAGACCCTTGGTGTAGTACCCCCATTGACAAATCCTTAGGAATAGCAGACAAGGTGGAACAAACTGTTTTGGTTATGGAAGTCATTAAAAAATCAAGTATGGGCCCACCTGAGCTTTTGGATTTCCCCTGTGTGTTACTCTGAGGTTTGCGTGGAGACTTCTGAGGAAGCATCTAAGGCTTTAAATATTAGGCCTTCACTACCCCAAGCAGATCATCTAGGCATTTGCATCCCAAACCCCCACTCCTCCCATAGAGACTAGCAACTCTTATGCTGCATTGTTTACTCCTTGGGAGATACAGAGATGGAATTAGAGATTCAGACTCAAAAAATCTTCCACTCGATCTCAGCCAGTGGATAACTATAAAGAAAAGAAAAAAAAAGAGAAAAAAATGATAAAGTAGTTCTTTTTTTATAAAACGATAATACGCATGGTCATAGAGGCTCTTTGAACACTCATAGTTTGCTATATATATAGTTAGAGGCAAGCCCTTTTTCACTATATAAAAACAAAATTTATCAGTATGTTTTTACAGGAAACCTGGATGTACTCAGCAGAACAACTCACTACTTTCAAACGGGATTGGGTGGGGCCTTCCTATTGGTCCTTTGGAACTGATACAGCAGATGGTATTGGGATTTTATTCAATACTTATTCCTTTAAACTTCATAATTTAGTAGATCTTATTCCAGGGAGAGTCTTGATATTAGATGGGAAATGGCATGATATATGCTATCGATTTATTAACATCTACAATCCACAGACAAAAGCTGGTAGAGTTTCTTGTTTAAAAGCTGTTCAACCCTAATTGGTGACATCAGTTAAGGTGCTTTGGGAGGTGACTTTAATTGCACAATTTCTGACTCACCTAATCAGAAGAAAAAGAAAATTTATTGTGATTCTCACATGCTAGCTAATATAGTTAAAATAGCAGGTTTATTTAACTGTATCTCCCTTTCCTCTCAAGGGCCAAGGTATTCATTTACAAAGGGAAATTGTTTCCCTAATAGACTACATGTTTGTCTCTCATAATGTACAACTGGATTCCTTTAAGATGATCCACTGTGAATTTTCTGATCATTTATTACTTTCTTGTAGTTCATTATCTCAGGGTTCCCTGAGCGTGGCAGCTCAGGTGGAAACTGAATAACACTATGTTAGATATACCATATATACAGTCCGGGTGAAACATATTCTAGCAGCCAGGTTGCTGTGTGTCTTTTTTTATGAGGATTTAGGATTGGTGGTTAACAACTAAGTTCGAATTATGTAATTGGTTTAAAAGGCAAGGGGCAAAAACCAAAAATTTTAAGTTTTTGAGATATTTGTCCCTAGGCAACAACTGCAGAAACTTATGACAATTGCATATGTCTCTCACTTAGACTATTCAGACCAAATTAGTAAAATAAAGGAGGAAATGAGGAATTTCCAATATGATAGAGCAAAAACCCTACAGGCTATTTTTTCCAATAGCATAAAAAAATCCCCCATTGGGGACCCTTTTGAAATCTGTAAAAATCTGAAGGCTTCTTCTAATATTGATTCTTTGCAAAAACCTGATGGCTCTTTGGCCACCACGGTTGCTCAGCTCAGAGAAACAATTATTGGGCATTTTGAACTCTAGACCCCCCTCTCTTATTACAGAGGCAGAAATGCTTTCATATCTTAAAACATCTAA
The DNA here is from genome assembly GCA_016271365.2 of Neoceratodus forsteri. Taxonomy (NCBI): domain Eukaryota; kingdom Metazoa; phylum Chordata; order Ceratodontiformes; family Ceratodontidae; genus Neoceratodus; species Neoceratodus forsteri. The sequence goes on along the minus strand of JADMNL010000035.1, from coordinate 19,709,170 downwards.
GCCCCCAGGTTATTGAAATCTCAACATTATTGGATCCAATTACACAAGAAGAAATAATAAAAGTAATTAGAATTTGAAATTAAACATTTCACGGGTAAGGATGGCCTTTCGAATAATCTGTATAAAGTTTTTTCAAAGGAATTGAGTCAATGCTTGTATATTTTATTCCAGTATTTTATGGAAACTGCTGTTTTCTTTCCTCTTTTTCTGAGGGATTGCTGATTTACTTATTCAAATCTGAGACAGACAAAATATTAAAAATTGGCGACCAATTACCCTCTTAAATTCAGATTATAAAATCTTCACCAGTATTTTGGATAATCGGTTAAAAATTACATGATGGGTAATTTCTCCTTACCAGTTTAGTGGGATACCTAATAGGAAAATTCAGACAGCCTTAATGATCATACGAGAAGTTATTGAACATCTTTCTGAAGTGGGAGTCACTTAATTGTATGATGGTCGCTGATTTGGAAAAGGCTTTTGATAGGTATATTTGCCTTTTTATTTCTAACGTTAATAAATTATGGAGTTCCATTGCACATTGTTAATATAATTAAAAATTATATGAACATAATATTGTGTTCCCTTCGTGCAAGGTCAGGCAGCAAAATGTTTTCATTTACATACTGGAGTTAGTAAGATTGCCCTCTTAGCCCCTACTCTATATCTTTTCTTTGGATCCACTACTACAAAATTAACTACTGTTCCATTGTGGCAGGTATTTCTGATGAATGCAGTTAAGGACAAACATCTTCTGGCACAGGCCTATGCAGATGATTTGATTGTATATTTCAGATCATTCATATGTGCACATTTTTTGACCGCGATATTTGAGGCTTTTTCGAAAGTTTCGAATGCAAAATAAATGTGCACAAAACAAAAGGTTTTATTTATCAGAGCAACAGGTCATAAGGAAGCGGTGCAGGTGGTATCCATTTTTCCAGAACTCCCTTAAAGTTTTGGGCATACATTTTGGCCCCAGAACATACCAGTTGAAAATTGGGATATAGCCCTACAAACAGTGGAGAATAAAGTCAATAGATGGAAAAAGTGGAAATTGTCCAAACTGAAATGCATACATGTTATCAAACAGTTTCTTTTACCATCTGTTCAGTATGTAGCTATGATTTTTCCGCTCTCAGTGCATCTAGAAACTAAACTGTATGGTTTATTCTTTCAAATGGTTTGGGGTAATAGATTAAACCCCATTAAAAGAAGCTATACATATTTAAGTAAAAACAAGGAGGTCTTGGGATGGTGGATCCAGTGATTTTTGCTCACTCTTTATTCATTATGTGTTCAGTGAAAAGTGGCTTACAATTAGAAGAGAGAGGGATAAATGGATTTCAGATCATTGGACAAATACTTTAGGAATTGGCTTTCTTTGGCTCCAAAATAAATCCTCACATTTATATTCCACAGTATTTTAGACCAGCTGCACAAAAATTATATAAATGGAAAATAGAGAAAGAGACAATTCTGAGTAATAGCATGAAAAAATTTTATCAGAGTAGTAATGGCAAATTTACTTCGCTAGAGCCATGTTTTAAAATTGCCCTTCTTCTTTGAATCTAAGTATTGGCCCAACTTAACTGTCAGATTGCCTCAAATGCAACGGAAACACAGTGGCTAATATTCTATGGCCGTTTAAATGTTAGGGTAATGCCAAGTACAAAGCCATTGAAGAAAGGAAGTGCTACTTGGATTGTATAAATACTGAGGAATCGATGGAGCATTTTCTTTTACACTGTTCCTATGCAAAGGGTTTGTGGATTTATTTGGCAGCACTTTGGGGTTTTAAGTGGCTGAATTTTCTTACATATCAAATCTTGGTTTTAGGGGTTTATCCAGCGACTCTTTCTGATTTTCATGAAGAAACACTGTCATTATTTTTGGATGTTTACGTTATTATTTTATGGCAGGCAAGGTGTCAGTGGGTAATATATCAAAGAAAATGCCTTATTTTTGTTTTAGTATTTTGGTTTCACAGGAACTCTCAGGATTACGCTCAGGATGCTCGAAGGACAGTACAGACTCAGTTACTAAAAATGTGGAAAGGGTTTTTTCATTTTATTAAGTTCAAATAATGTATAAAAATAATCTGACAATTACTCTGATTATTGTATAAGTTTGTTAGATTACGTTTTTGGTTCTTACTTTGTATAATTGATTACACTGAGTTGTTCTAATTATGTTTAATAATACAATAAAAATTCCCCTACTCTTTTCGGTAAGTGCCATGGGATCTTTAACATCCACCTGAACTACCACCAATCCAGGCAGATAGGACCTCAGTTTAACGTCTCATCTGGGATTTGATGAGCTATTATTGACCCACTCAGTAACGATTTTAATTTCTTCACAAAAACATCAGCCTTCGATCCAATAAAACTGAACTAGAAAGTTAGACAAAAATGCACAGCCCATATGTTCAAGGGTACCTGGTCAATATGATGCACAGATTATAGTGCTGTATAATCTGGGCAGCAAAAATAGAGACTGGAAATATGGCTACGGGGATAGTATAGTGTGGGCAATGTTAGCGCTATCCTTGTAGCCACTGACCATCCAAAAGCAGAGGAAAAAGCCTCCCTGGTGGTGTGCTAACATCAGTGGACCAGGGTTCAATTCACGGTCTTGCAACTTTTCCTTTTTCTTTCTCCCTCCCCTCCTGACTTTTGTTTTTAATTTGTCTATGCCCCCCACCCTGCACTTTTTGCACCCACCTCCGGTGGTATGTTTTTGCTTCTCCAGTCCTCTTCAGTGTCATCATGATTGGGGGAGCACATGAAAGCCCTGATAACACTCAGTGTCTTCATTATATACTGTGGTCTGCTTCCCTTCCCTTGTTTGTTGTTGAATGACTTGAGTAGGGGAGTCGTCAAAATGAGGTAGCATATGGTTGTGTTTCCTGGGCACAAGAGAATGATGTCCTTCAGCTGCTCACCCACCACAAATCATATGAGCACCTTAGGGCTTTTTATGTGCCCCCTGACCATGATGACATTGAAGAGGACTGGGAAACCAAAAACACATTAGATACTTTAGCGAAGATGATGGCGGTCCTTCTGGTGTGTTTGACAGGGAAGGGCAAGGAAGGTTAAGTTCCCAACCTGGGGTCAGGGAGGGTTTTCTCACAGCAAGTGGGTAGGAATGTGGACCTAGAGGACACCTGACAAAAAAATAGCAGATTTTAACAATATCCTGACTTGTCTGGTACATAGCTCTCAACCTCCTGCCTCTTAAATCAGGGAGAAGGCTTGAAAAAATCAGGGACAAGGGACTAAAATCAGGAATACATCTTCCAAATTAATGATATCCACCCAGGAAGCTAGTAGAAAAAGGAACTTTGTGCAAATGTAATTTCTAAACTAAAACAAGTCTGTAGCTTTAATATTTGCCATTAATTTGTGCTTATAATCTCCATAGTTTAGTCATGGAAACACATTTTAGGCGAGACAGAGTAAAATTTTGAGGTAAAAATCAGCGACGTCCCTGAAAATCAGGGACAGTTGAGAGGTACAGTCTGGTATCTGTAAGGTTGACTGACTGAGTGTGCTTGTGTTGGGAGGGGGCTGGGCAGCAGCTGAGGGAACCATTTGCCATCATCGAAAATGCTAGCTGTTTTGAGCCTGGCGTTGTAAATATAGAACATTTTCTGGTATTAGTAAGGCGACCAGCTAAGTGCGTGTTTTTGATTGGGGGGGTGTAACGTGTGAGCTGGGAGCTGCTGTTCAAAGGAATCTATATTGTTACACAGCCTGCAAGTCCTCTAAAATTGGAGTCAGTGATGAAAGCCTTCTGCTGTTTGGCATGTGCTGCATGCACAATTTTAGGAATAAAATCTGTCAAAAGACAAAGGTTTCAGTATTAAGGAGCTGCATATAAATATGCATGTTAGACATCCATAATAATGACAAAGCCACATAAAGTCCATTGCTTGATCAAGTTTATGGTTTATTAAACTGTTATAAACAACAATAAATTGTGTCCATCTCCATTAAGTGATTAATCTCAAATATTTTTCATATGCAGGAATAAGACACCTAGGATTCAACCTAGATTAGTATGCCTCTAAGATTTTAGCAAATGTAAGCCAAGTTTACTGCTAGTAATATTGGGCTCTGTGTATGATCTGGGTTTGGATATGCACAGCAGGTGGGTACCCAGCCCGCACACCTCTACACCACTGGACAAGCAAACACTGGCCAGCATTCATGATTGTAAGCTGCCTGTGCACAGCCCTACCATCAGGAATGCAGGATTGCAGGGGGGCACATGGATGCAGAGCAGAGGACACAGGTGGGCATCAGATGGGATACCCATCCTAACTCCTATAGTTGATCCCCAACTCCACATGAGCAGGGGATTCTGGCAGACATGGGTTCCAGGGTTTTAGAAGTATGGGCAAGTGCCTCATGGGTTGCCCCCAGCACTACCATGTAGCTAGTGGGGTTGGGGCATCATGGTGAGGGATACCCTTTCCTGCCAGAGCTGGTGGGTGTCATTAGTGGGGGTACACACTGGTTATGGCAGGGTTCTCCCTGCCATATCTTGCACCCACCATGCATCACACTCCATGCCTTAGTGAATGGTGCAGAATGTGGCACACCCCAATACCCCCCCAACCACCTGTGGCACATGGTGGCACAGGAGACCGGGGGATTGCTATACCCCTGCTGCATGGCATTCTGACTTAGGGTTGCCTACATGCCTGACTTACGTGGAGCGTAGGCAGCCCACACATTAGTGTATAGATCCCATTGCTATTGTAAGGATAGTAATATTTTTAATAAAAGGACAAGAAAGGCATAACTCAAACTATTTAATAACACTCTCAGTGGGTTTGGGAAAGGGTGTTTTGGGGTTGCAGGGTTGTTTAGTTAGGGAGCTTGATAATATTCTCGTGTCATGGAGTTTTATGCACAGGGCTGGTGAGTTTTAATATAAGCTTTAGGATATTGATTTTTTTGCAGTTCATCTGAAAATCTGAAATCCTAGACTTTTGCTGTTATCTGAGGTATCTGTTTTTTGAAAAGGATATCCAAGCAATCCTACAGTACTTTTAATTCATACCACTTGGTGCACCTGTTCTCCAAGCTTTAAATCCATGCTGCCTAGTGTGTAGAGCTACACCGAATGAGAAAATTCTGCATTTGTGGAATTTTATTAGAATGTTGCAGAAATGCTGAAATGTATTAATTTGGTACAAATAAATTAAGCTAGAGATCTGACATTTTACAGGGTTACTTGTGGATATATTCTCTAATAGTATACCAAATATCATGACATTAGAGTGCATCATCTCTTAATTATAGGTGCTTAAAGTGTGTCATTTTATTTTTTGCCTGAAATTTCATGAAAATATTTAGCTGCATACTGTATAACTCATTTGGAGCTAGAAATCTGAAACTATGTACATATATACATGTAGTAATAACCCTAATATCTGTTACATTTCATAACATTTTAATAAATACTTTTCAAATTATACTGAAATAACTAAAATCAAATGCTGGCAAAATATTTGGCTACCTATAGCACAACCATCTTTAAAGAGTGAGACTTAAAACTTAGTCACATACCCATGTTGTATATTTCTCTAGATCCTGACACTGTGGAGACATTTGGAAGATACTTTTTAAAATTAGATTGAAATAACTGAAAATTGAATGTTGATTGAATGTTTTGCCATGCAAAACTCACCCCTTTAATTCTAGGACTCTGACATTTGGTACTCTTATGAAAACCATAACTACCTGCATACCTGCCAGATTTGGTAATGTTTGGATAATTACTTTGAAAACCAGACCAAAATAACTGAAATTTAAAATTTGATGACATTCCGTCAAATTTTTGAAATTTTTTAATTTGGTCATAACTCAGTCTTTTATTAAGCTAGATATCTGAAATTTTACATGATTACTGGACGATAGGAGTTCTAATGATGTTTCAATTATGACATGTGGATGCATCATCTGAAAAGTATAGGTGCTCAAAATCTGTCATTTTATTTTTTTGTGGGAAATTTCATGAAAAATGTTATCTGCATATAACTCAGGTACCTTTAGAGCTAGAAATCTGAAACTGGGCACATATATAAATGTAGCATTAAATCATATACCTGCAAAATTGTATAACTGTTAATGAATGTGTTCAAAATGTTATTAAACCAAAATTAAAATCTTGGCAAAATGTTTGGTTACCTATTACACAGTCCCCTTTAAAACTTGAAACTTAAAGTAAAAGTCCCCTTACCCTATGTTCTATATACCTGTGTAGTTTGTAAGCTCTCTTACATCCCCCAAATTTCATCCTAATATACAGTAAATATAGATTATGTTGCTTCACTCTCTTTTGCCCTTGTGTGAAAAGTTGTGTGTCTCGATTCTGAAGTTCATGACCCCACTCATGCAAGGCATCATGGGAGCAGATGATGTATATATGCACAAGCCAGCAGAAGTTCTACTCTTATTTGGTTTATTCAGTTCTGTTCCATGTGTTGTGAAGTCTGTGTACTCTCTAAAAGCATTGTTTTCTAACTCAGACACAGTTTAAACCATAGATAACAGCAGGGCATTTACTATGCCTTGAAAAGTTTCATGGCTAGCATTTATTTATTTATTTAAAATATTTACCAGGAAAGGCATACTGAGCGGAGTACCGCTCAATTCCAGATGCACCCTGGGGGTAGGGGGTTACATGGGTGCAGTAATAAGACAAAAACAGTTCATACATAATGAGAAGATTATAACAAACAGTGGTACAGTAGCATGGGTGCAGTAAATAAGATGAAAAACAGTTCATACATAATGTGAAGATTATATCAGACAGTGGTAAAGTAGAATGGAAGAAATACAACAATTACATAGTGGGGAAAAAAATTGATACATACAATATGGGTAAGGCATGCGTTAAATACAACAAAAGTAGCAGGTTCAGCAGCATATAGTAGCACTATGTGATGACTGCAAAAACGGAGCCCAGACTGGAGCAAGTAGATGATAGAATGGGTTGTGGTTGTGTGAGTAGCTGATAGATTGAGTAGGAGTTGTGCAGGAAAATCAGCGATGGGGAAAGCATGAGCAGTTGGTAGCGAAATGTGATTTGAGAAGGGCATTATGTTGGGGAGTACTTGTGGTGTGTCTGATGTCAGCTGCCAGTGAGTTCCATAACTTGGGCAGCCTGAAACTAAAAGCTGCCTGACCTGATCGGGTGGATCTGCGTGGAATGTGCAGGAGCCTGGAGTCAGTGTTCCTGAGATCGTAGGTAGGTGGGGAGAGGGCGGTTAAGGATGTTGATAGGTAGGAAGGGAGTGTATGCGACCAGAACTTAGCAGTAATTCTGGCACTGTGCAGCAATCACTGGTTTTGGAGCGAGGGGAGGTCAAGGGACTGGTATAGGTCGCAGTGGTGGGTATTGGGAGAACGGTCCAAGGCGAACCGGCATAAGACAAGAACATAAGGACTGCAGAGGACAGCAACAATACTGGCTAATACAGTGCAAATAAAGCAGGCTTTAGCACCAAAACATCATAAAATTCCTGGATGACTTACATAAATCGTGTCATAACCTTTGTAATAGAGTTAAGCAAGTTTTTGTACCAGACTTCGGTAACTTCATTTTCATTTAAATCCTGATGACATTAAAAGGGTGTAGTAGTCGCAATCAGTGTGTGTGCCTACAATCCACACAGGGAAATGGAATACAAGGCTGAGGGGTCCTTCCATATAAAACTTGGTGAACATAACCATGTTGCATGTTTATCTAAATCCTGTTATTGTGGAGACATTTGGATAAGAAATAATAAAAGTAGGTGGAAAAAAGTGAAAATTAAATTTAGATTAAATATTTGCCCCCCTCCCCAAAAAATCTCCCTTTCTGTCTGGGGTTCTGAAATTTGTAACACTTGCATAAGCTATCAATACCTGTATACCTGGCAAATTTGCTATCATTTAGATGCATGCTTTAAAAAGTACACTAAATTAACTGAAATTTAAAATTTGTCAGAATTCCATGGAATCCCATGGAATCAGAATGGTAATTCCATTTATATTCCACACAGCTCTACTAGTGTGACTCTTCTCAATGCCATGGAGGGGATCTAATCTAAGTCACCTAGTGTGGCTGTTCTCCATATCCCATAAGGGATTTTAATCCTTGCTGCTCATTGTGAATGTTCTCTGTACACCAGTGGGGCTTTTAAGGTATGCCACCCAGTGTGGCTGTTTTGCCCAAACTGAAGGGGCTTTAATTCCATACCATCTGGTGCAGCATTCTCCACACCCTCAAGAGACTTTTAATCCACGTCACCTGGTGCAGCTTTTCACTGTACTCCAGAGAGGCTTTTAATCCATGCCAAACAGTGCAGCTGTTCTCCACATCCTAGACTAGGAGACTAAGGGAGTAAAAGTTGTATTGTGGTTAAGGGGCTTTGAAGTAACTTTGGTTTACTACTAGGGAAAAAAAAATGAATGGGGAAGGGCTCTGTTGTGGATAGGTAAAGGAGCTTCATAGTACTTCAGAGTAACTACCTTGCACTGCCAGGGTGATAATGATCACCTAACTCAGATAGGCTTTGTTGCTGATATATAAAGAGTCTTCCAAGTAACTTTAGTTTACTCCTAGGACAATACAAAAATCTAACAAGGGTAGGGTACTTTTGAGGTTAGGTAAAGGTGCTTTGTAGTAACTACACTGTAAAGCCATGATAATGAAAATCTATCTGGCATAAGGGTTCTGCCTGGATAACTTACAAGACTCAGCAGTAGCTACAATCGCTGCTAGGATGCAGAACTGTGATATAGTTAGCTTGTAGGCTAGGACTCAATAGCAAACTGCCTTAATGGTACATCAGAGCTGGTGGAGAATTTCTCTGACAAATATTTTGAAAGACACCAGAGATAAGACATGCTAAATAGGCAATTTAAGGGACCTTGGAGAGGGGACATAGTTAGCTGCAGGGACTGTGGGGTGGCCATCTTTTGAGCTGTGCTCAGGAAGCTCAGTGAATGTCCTCTCTTTTAAAAAGACTGACAGCCCTCATTGCAGAACTTGCTGTGACATGAGATTAAATGCATCTGTTACATAGCAAGCTGGAGTGTGGTATGCACATGCATGCTATCCTCCTAATCCAATGGGCCAACAGGCCAGTGGCATAGGTGGTTGAAGGGAACTGAGAAACTGGATGTGAGCTATGCTGAGGCCCTGAGGTGGTGGAATGAGTCCCAGGTCATGAGGTCATGAGGGCTAGTGGCATGCTGGGGTGCATATGGAGGGGTATCACCAGCAGAAAGAGGGAGGTGATGTTGCCCAAGTATATATCACTGGTAAGACCCCACCTAGAGTACTGTGTCCAGTTCTAGAGAACACATTTCTGGAACGACATAGACAGAGTGGAGGCACTCCAGAGGAGGGCAGCTAAAATGGTGTGGGTCTGTATCAAAAGTCCTGTAAGAAGAGACTAAAGGACCTCAGTATCTACACCCTGGAAGACAGGAGGGAAGGGGATATGATAGAGACAACACCTTACAGGGGTAAATAAGGTACAGGAGGGAAGTTTTTTTCAGAAAAAAAGGAACTCAAGACCAAGAAGGCATGCTATGAAACTGGAGGAGAGTAGATTCAGGAGAGATATGAGAAAGCACTTATCTACAGATAGTGGTGGTGGATTTCTGGTGCAGCCTTCCAGAGGCAGTAGTAGGGGCAAAGACCGTGGCGGGGTGGGTCAAGAATGCCTGGGATAGACATAAAGCTGTCTTAGTAGAGAGGAAATGGGGGAGGCAGAAAGAGACAGAGATTGATTAGGATACTGTAGATGGGAAAAAGCAGCAAACTGGGTGAGCCAATCAGTACTTATCTACTGTACAATTCTGTTTTCTTTTTCTATGTAGGCTTGTGATTACTAATCTTTTTGGATCCCTTGTAAGGTTACATCAGCCATCACGTCCCCAAACGGCACTATGCCAGTCACTACCCAGCCTCTAGGAACTGTCGACATGACAATAACTAGAAAAAAAGGACAGGCCAAGAGTGCAGCTAAGGTGACCCTTTTGATTGGTGACTCCATTGTCAGAGGCACCAAGAAGGTTATGTGGGCAGGCAGTCCTGGCAGTAGCAGCAGAATAGTTAGATGGACCATTTCAAGTATGAACACAGTTTGGCACAGCTTACATATACTCAAAATGGCTCTGTGCAGAGTGGCCATAATTTATATACCAGAAGTTATACAAACTTGAATGAAGCAGCTGCAATGAAGTTCTTTATGTATTTCAACTGAAACCCTTAATCTGGGGTTTATCAGTTGGATGGTGGGGTGAGTTCATTAAACAGCATTTCTCTTAAAATAAATCACCTCTCTTACTGCTAATTGAACCTGATCCAGACAGGTTTGGGATTTTTCTCTGAGTCTGCCTGTATCCTAGCTACTTTGGTCTCTCTTACATTACCAGTAGTATACCCTGGCCCTATAGACAAAGGGTTATCATGGTGCTAACCATGTTAGTGCATCACTAACAAAGAATGATGTAGATGGATGGGGCTGGGACCATATTCAAATGCTGCTGGTAATTGGCACATTCAGGGCATAATGATCACACAGAATATACAGCTGCACCCATTCAAATGAGGCTCCCTGGGCATACAGTGTGCAGTGGTATATTCAGAGGCTTTGAGAGTGCCAAATACACTCCATAACAATGCTATTTAATGTTGTCAAAGCTCTGTTCATTTACTCCACACAGTGGTGCCTGTCCTCCCCTCTGGCTGACTAAGTGCTGGGTAATAGACTGACAGCAGGAGATGTCAGTCCTAGCCAGCATCCTCCACCTCAGAATATCTCATCCCAGGTGTCCAGTGATCTCACTTAATCACAGCCTCACTGTTTCAATTCAGTTCTTTCATTTCACTTTATTTACCAGGTAAGATCACTGGGCCAAGGCCCTTTTTCAGGATTGACCTGGAACTTCACACACAAAGAAGCTTAGATGTCATACAAATAGGATCCACAACAGGAGTCCGACAGAAATTCTGTCGAGCGACCTGTCAGCGACATCGGCAGGTCGACTGCATTTTGCAGTTGGCTGCTGGTTCGCTAGTGATTTCTATGTTTTCTTCGGGGGGCTTCACCCCTGAACCCCCCACGTAGGGGGCTGCACCCCTCACACACCCCCACTTAAAGATTCTCAGCTCCAGTAGGAGCTGATTGGGGGGGGTGCAGGACCCCTGACAGGCAGCGCCTGGTTCCAGTGGGTCTCCCACCACGGCTAGGCATTGTAGTCATTGTGGGGGACCTTGCTAGTGAAATGTCACTGTGAGGGGGGTAAACAATACAAATACAGGACATTATACAAAATACATTAATGACAACAATACAGTACATAAAATAGTACAAAATAGTACCTACTGTAAAAGCAGTTACACACTGCAAAAAATTGCAGGTAATGGAACAAAGTTTGTTTAAAATTTTCTTGGCTGGAAGTAACAGTACAATTAGAGGTCAATGAATTTCAATAAATCAAACATTGTGAGAAAAAGCTCTCTCACCCATACAAGTAACAGATTTTGGAATTTATAACCGTTGCATATTAGATGATCATAGCAACCAAGTATCATCCCTTATATTTATTAAACTACACAATGGAGATTTACAACCCTGACCTAATATGTGATAAGTCAAACAAACCAGGTTATAAGAATACATCAATTTAGGAGGGAGCCAACATAGATCAATGTATAAAACACAATGTGTGTTTTAAATGGTTTTGACAAAACAAATCTACAGATGGAATTAACAGTGTTATTAATTAAATCCAGATCTCTCTGTGACAGCTTTGTAAACAAAAAATAATTATAATATAAAGTTGACAGTAATACACTTTTAGATATCATCTCTCTTGCCTCCCTGATTAGACAATCTTTATTTCGATCTAAGGCACCAATTTTTTGATTTACAGACTTTACTACTTTTCTAATATGAACTGAATAAACCAGACATGGATCAAGTGTGAGTCCTAAATATTTGGCTTCCATTACTTGTTGTATAGTATTACCTGCTAAGTCACTGATTATTAAGGGTTCCACATACATAATTTGAGTAGAGAGCCAAATAAAATACATACCATTTTTTTAGAATTTAATAACAAAGAATGAGTCAACAACCACCTATTCAAAGCAGAAAAATCATGATTTCAAGAGACATTTATGTCACTTAATTTAGTAGAACTGGAAAACAAAATTATATTATCAAACAATTGATAAGACCACATCTGGAGTACTGTGTACAGTTCTGGATACCCCATCTCTGCAAAGACATAGACAGGGCGGAGGCTTTCCAGAGGAGGGCAACCAAAATGGTGCAGGGTCTGCACCAGAAGACATATGAAGAAAGACTAAAGGAGCTTAAGATGTATAGTCTCGAGGAAAGGAGAGAGAGGGGGGACATGATAGAAACTTTCAAATACCTCAAGGGAATCAACAAAGTCCCAGAGGGTAGTATCTTTCAGAAAAAGAGATGTGCAAGAACAGGGGGGCACAATTTGAAGATAGAGGGGGGACATTTCAGAGGTAATGTGAGGAAGTATTTCTTCACAGAGAGGGTTGTAGATGCATGGAACAGCCTTTCTGAGGAGGTTGTAGAGTCATAAATAGTGGGGGAATTAAAAAATGCATGGGACAGACATAAGGCAATTCTAGTGGGGAGTAGGAGGAAGTAGGCTGTTGGTTAACTAGGATTTGCAGCTTATCCGTTAGGTAGGGAAATAAGCAGACTAGGTGGGCCAAGTGGTCCTTATCTGCCACCAGATTCTATGTTTCTATGTTTCTATCAGCATACAGCAACATTCTAGAGTTGCTTGAAACCTTGACAATGGGGTCTATAAACACGGAGAACAACAGGGGTCCCAATATGAACCCCTGTGGTACCCCATGCGGAAGCTCACCCAATGTCGACTCCACTTCCCCAAATTGTACCCTTTTGGGTTGAGCAGTTAGATAGGTGTAAAAGCAATCACAAGAAACCTCTGAAAGCCTAAGGCTCCTCAGTCTCTTGAGCAGCATGGCATGATTAACTAAATTGAAGGCTTTTCATAAATCAATAAATACTGCACCTGTCAAAAGCCCAGCATCCATAGATCTTAAAGTATGATTTGTAAAGTGTGCCAGTGCTGTACCAGTGCTATGAAGCTTCCGAAAGCCATGCTGCTCTGGAGAGCGAAGATCCCCAGCTTCAACATATTCAACCAACTGGCAATTAACCAACTTTTCAAATATCTTACTTAATAGGGAGAGAATGTTTATAGGTCAGTAAGTATCTATATTGTGAGACTGACCAGATTTAAATATTGGTTTAATAAAAGTCTGCTTCCAGACCTCAGAAAAAAAAAACAGTAGCAAGATGTAAATCTATTCCCTTGTGTCCAGTTGTCCTCTATCCCTTAATCGTCATTTGCTCTGATTTAAACCCATTTCCTGACATGTAGTTGCCCTACTCCTGTGACCACTGATTCTACAGTTTTAAATCCATTCCTTAGTATCTAGTGTTCCCTCCACACCAGCATAACTATCTCCACTGTTTTAAATCCATACCCTTTTGTCCAGTGTTCCTCCTACCCCACCTTTGCCTATTCAACTGGAGATATCAAACCCATTCCTTGGCTATTGTGGTCCCCCACCTCCCCGATCCCTACCACCCAATGGAACCTCCACCACCAAGGCCCTAACTTTCTCAAATCAACCATCGGGCAGCATAGATTGCAACTCACACAGAGTCACCGTCTGTATGACAGGGAGTGACTACACTCCTTCTCAGTGTAAACTTTCATTCAGAAGGTGGTTGGCCAGGGTTGTGAGTAGTGGTGCTGAGCCAATTATCATCTACAGTGTCAGACAGTTGACTTGGTTGAGTGGGAGCCATGGGCGAGCAGACCAGATGGGCTGGAGTTGGATGGTACATCAGGGATGTTGATTGGGGAGGGGGGGCATAATAGCCAGGAAATGATTCTGTCAACACCAGTCAGATCAGTGTCCTGGGGGTCAAGTGGTATACTGGAAATATGGGAATTGGTTTAAAACAGTGAGATTGGCAATTAGAGATGTAGACCAGTAAGGGTGGAGGGATCACTAGATGCCAGTTAATGGGTTTAAAACAGTGTGATTGGCAATCAGAGGGGACCAGCAGATGTCAGGGGTTAGTGGTACAGGTCAGCATCACGGTGGTCAGGTGTGGTACAACTCCACACATTGCAACTGCACTGTGATTCATGGCAGCATTATGCAGCATGCTAATGAGCTGATAATGGGCATGCAAATGGCCCCTTAACACCTTGCATACTCTATGGATTTTTAGCATACCATGGGTGAATATGACACGCAGAAGTTAAGGTATGATCCCATTTGGGACAAACTATCTCCATTGCCTCCTACGGACCATATTTTGGTAGGAGGCTCTGTGAGCACAGCACGTAGTCACACTGCACTGCATTAACACATGCCCATGTGGAAGCTGGGGAAGCACTGCCACAGATGGCAGCACAGAGCTCAGCAGCCATGTAAACAGGGATCTGGAGCCTCTGCTGTCTCCTTCCTGCATCCCTAAGTACGAGTTGACACTGATGTCCAGGGAAACATTTGTAGTTGCTTCGTTTATGGTATTTATGTCTGTGTGCTTAGAGACAGTATCCTTTTTATTGATTTTCCCAATATTATTTCAGACTTTAGACTCTTTAAAAAAGACTTTGCTGACCAGTTATTAAGGCAAAGTACTTGTCCTTTATCATTTAGCCCTCTTCATTCCAAAATAATGTTTTGGGGAAGCCCACATGTAAAAGGAATTCATTTTGCCTCAGCATGCACAGTACTTAACAAATGCGACTGTTCCACTAACAGTTTAACATGGTTTGTGCCCCTTCCCCTGGGACAAGGCTGAAAAATGTGTTGAAGTAGCAGTAGTGAAATCTTTATTTTTGGCAGGGTAAGAACTATTAAGATCATCATGGTCCTATCTGCAAAGTTGTCCTGTGATTCGATAATTTATATTTGCTTCAAGCATTCACAAAAACAATGTAATATATACGGATAACCCTTCATATTTTGTTTCCAATTGTTTTACCAGGAATAACACACTAAGCTGAAAGCTTGTTTACAGGTGTGACCTGGGAGCACAGGGAAGTTAAGTGACTTGATCAAGGTCACATAGTATGCAAGTGGGGTGTGGGATTTAAACCCAGGTCTCCAGATCTGAAGCTCAGAGCCTTAAACCACTGTACTATACAGCCTTGACCAATCAGAACATGTTCTTATAATACACAACTGCCACTGCCATAATACTGTCATTCCAGCACTGATAATACATGGTTTCAGAGTGATAATACTATCATTCAGACTTAATAATAGATGGTTTCAGCTCTGAATGACAGTATTATCACAGAAGTGATGCAGCTCATGCACAAGTCTGCCTGCCACAGAAACCCAGTTGCCATGGTGCCACGTCCCTTCCTGCACAACCAAACTGACAGAGTGCATTCTCATTGGCAGCTCTTCTCTGTGAGTGGGCAGGACAACTTTAAAAACATGGCAGCTGTTTAGCCTCACTTAGCGAGACTAACACATCCCCTTTGCTTTTTAAAAAAAAAAAAAACATAAACTGGATTATCTGCTTGATCCTGCATTCACTGAAAGATGAGAAAAAGAAAAGGTAGGACTGATTGCCTCCCAAAAGTAAATGACAAAATGTTAACAGACATGGGGGGATGAGGTCAATCAAGTGAGTGAGGGAGTCTTCAGTGAGCCTGTCGACCAACAGTAAGTGCCTCTTCAGTACAGTGCTCAAATGTCCAGTCATCTCACACAAAAAGCCACAGAATTTTGAAATGGATCCATATATTACAAAAAATAACAGATGGTTAAGGGAGTATTTCAAGGCAGTAAGACCTTCACGAGGTTTTGGGGACTTTGGGAACTGCTCTCGAGGTTCCAAGTCCCCAAAACCTCTCAATGGTCTTACTGCCTTACAATACACCCTTATCGATCTTATTTGTAAACACATAAAAAAATAATTTAAACAGAGACAATGACAATGAATGTAATGGAGACACAAACAATTTAGTTAAGATTTTCAAATTAGAAAATATTAAATAGAAAATAGTGCTGAATCCTCCATTCCAGGTCAACAAAAACAAAGGGTTACATTAGTTTTAATTTAGACATTTAAAAGACCATATTACTAAAACATCTAACCCCTTTATTGAGACCAGATTAATTAGTGACTTTAAATGCAGGCTACTAAACAGCTGAATTGCTGTTGTTCAGGGCTCATTGAAGTGAAGATTGTTAAAGACAACATTTTACTCAGAAACAGAGAAGAAAAGGACAGAAAAAGACTAAGGACAGGCTTTTCAAAGGATCCATCCAAGATGTCCCACCACTATTTGCAAAGGGAAAATTTGCTCAAACCTGCTAGAGAATCTATTAGATGGTCTAAGAGCATCAAATGTTTCTGTTGAAAGCCAGATGAAAGTGCTCTCAAACTAGTACAATTCACAATTGTACACATTTTCTGCCACAAATCATGACTTTTGTCATAGATGGGCACAACTCCTGAAAACAACAGCAGAGCTGCCTGGATGCAAGTGGATGGACCCAGAAGCAGGCACATCATGAATCTGCATCCACATTCAACCATTTTAACCCCCCCTTAAAGTTTACCCAGTCTTCCCATTGGCCCTATGGACAGTGCAGTGCTCTGACCTAACCCCTTGATTAGAGTTTTCCTCACTGTGCCCACATTACATAAAACTTACTGTATATTTTGTACCTCTACATGTATTTGTTTTCTGTTTTGTTCACCCTTCCCTTCCAGAAATATAGGTGTGCTGTGTTCGTGCGGAGTGCATGCCACATACTTAATTGTGCAATGTTTGCATGAAGTTTGCAATACAAAATCATCCTACGTGAACCAGGTCTAGAAAGCAAATCAGGTTCACATACTGCAAGCTTGACATGTACGCAGCAGGTAAGCTGGTGTGAACGTCTTCTAAAAATTACATCAGGTTTGCATGTTGCCCACTTGCCATGTGTGCAGCAGCTAAGCTGGTGCAAACGTCATCTAAAAACACATTAGTTTCTATTTCTTATACTACTGCTAGCAATTAGTCATTAAATTACATTGTTATTTGAATTCCCATAAAAAATTAGGCAAACTGACTAATTCTGATCCTTTTGCAAGTTGTTTAATGGATTTTGATTTTTGTCATTAAATCATCATTAACTTGTAGAGTATTGTTTGCTTACTGTATTAAATGGATATAGCCAGTCAACATCCCCATACCAGATGTAGGAAGAGGGGCCTCTGTGTTATGAAGCTTTTCCTTTTTGTTAAGTACCATGCAAATCCCTTATGCATATTTAGTGCTACAAACATGTTTCTCCATGAATGTTACATCTCACTTACTTTATCATTATGTGTTCTGGCAGCATAATTTTGTTGGTCTACTCTTAATGAGTCTCCATCTCCCCTGGTGGCTGAAGGGGCAGAGGGTGAGCTAGAAGGTAACTTAAGACTAGGCTACCTACTTACTCTACTAGGCTCGCCATACAAAAAAACCAGCAAAGACCCATGCAGCAGCAAACTAGTCTTAGCAGCAGTGGTGACAGCAGTGTGGGTGGCCTTCATAGGCCTTGATCAGTGCAGTGTGATAACAGCAACAAAGCAAGAAGCAAGCAACCCAGGTTGGGTGGGTTCAGTTGGTCAGGTGACTTGGTCACGGACCACACTGGGGACCTGTGGTGGTCGGTTCTACCATCCAGCATCTGGTGGAATGAGAGAGGGGGGGACCAGACTGGAAACTGGGCTGGTGGCACACTGTGCCAGGCTTCAAATTCCGGCTACATGGCTGGGTAAGTAAAAGTAAATATATTTTTTTTTTTATAGGGGGATTGGGGAAGGAGGAAGGACTGAAATATTGATGTGTCTTTCACATTTCTTCACTTTTGGGCAGCTTCATGACCTATAGGGGATGGGTATATAATGGAATGGAGTCAGGGAACAAAATCAGGACAAAGTTCTTTTTTGGGGGGGAGGGGGGCAGAACTTCAGCCAGGAAAAAAATTGGTTAGTAAAAGGGTTGGAAGCCCAAATCTGATGCACTGCTCCAGGGTATATACAGATGAATCTTTTACATTTGAATTTTTCCTGATTTGCATATCACTTTTCAATCAAAACAAATATGGTGTACCTTTTAGAGATGTTGCAGACATTTTAGAGCTGCCCCTTGCCTTCACAGACAGTTGACTGGTATGGTATGCACAGACTATTGGAGCCCCACTACAGTCAGGCTTATGCCCCCCCACCGCTTCCAGTGAAGCTGACCTCCACATCTCCAAAATCAGGCCCAATATGACAAAGGGGAAAGGAGACTGCAGGGGTGTGCACTATTGAAATGAAAGGGAGTATCTTTTAAATACTATTTTATTCATTATTGATGGAGAGTTGGAGATTAATGAAGGCCACCACTCGACTAACAAGGGTCTTGTTAGTAGAACAGTGACCTTCATTATTCTCCAACTCACCATCAAAACATATAAAACAGTAACAAAAAATAACTCCATTCATTTAAAGGGGATATGATCCAACACTCTGACCTATGGGCATCATCTCTTAAAGACTCCTGCCTCTGGCTCCCTGATACTCAAGTAAGTGACTTTTTAATTATATCTGTACTTGATGGGTTGTCTGTAGCATCAAGGCTGTACCCGCTACAGTGTGTATGCATGGGGGAAGGCTGGCCATGTGGGTGGGGTGTCAAGTTATTGCTTCTTTTCTGTTTGCACCTTAAAGTATGTTTGCATTGAAACATTCAAAACTAGGGAGAGAAAATAGTAGGAGTACAGGCCAGAAAGAAGTAATTAAGTAGTTTTGTGGGTAAGTTTGTGTATTGGGGGTGGTAAAAATCATATATGTTTCCATTGGCATATGTGCTACAGTTCAACTGTGAAGCTGAGATGAATAAGAGAAGAAAAAGAAAACTGAAAAGCATAACAGTGGCTACAAGCATGCTGCAGGCATGCAGCCGTTGTCAGATACAGTATGTATTGAAGTACAAGTGAGCCATATGTGTGTAAACAGTATGGCTTAGTGGTTAAAAACACTGAGCTACAAGCTAGGAAACTTAGAAGCATGAAGACTTGGGTTTGAATCTCATCAACCCCCATTTGTGTATGGTGTGATCATGAACAAGTCACTTAACTTTTACTTGTGCAGTTATCAGTGACCACTTGCTTATTGCACACATGCCACATGCATATATTCTTTCCCAATTTAACATAAAAATCATGGTTTCTACACTTGCTTGCTGCATGCATGCCATATGCATGCAATCGGTTCCAATTTAACATTTAAATCATACTTACAGCACGCATATCACTTGGATAGTTTTATGTTTGCAGCATGAAAACATTTCATATATTTATTTCTGTAAGAGTTTGTATCCTGGTTCTCAAACACCTCTCCCCAGCAAAAAAAACAAAACAATAATACTTAGGCTGTATTAGCATTGTCTAGCATTAAAATAATTAAAGAAGTTCCATTATCATGGTTGTCTCCATGTTTGTCATGGCTGTCCATAAGAATTCATCAATCTTCAGAGCTGTATTTAGAGACTCATGATGCTTTAGCACTCTATGGGCTAGATTCATGAAGCACCTAGCACGTGCTATCTGATGCACTGCAGTATGTAGCACATGGTAATACATACTGCATGATTTATAAAGGACTATGCAGTCTATACTACAGCAGACAGTGGTGGTAGCATGAAGTCTCCACTGATGCTGACCCAGTAGCTGAATGATCAATGTCCTGAAGAGGAGAAAGAGAGGGAGCACATGACATACCTGGGTAGGGGGGAGAGACCAAGTGGGGACGTCAGTTGGGGACAACAGCTGTTAGAAAAATACATAGAATGTGATGACAGATGGGAACCTTGAGGTCCATCTAGTCTGTCCATGGTGTTTGTTTACTTACTACCCCTTCCCTGCTACCCCCTCATTAGTATTATACCTTTCTGCTTATCCCATGTGTTCTAGAACCCTACCACTGTTTTAGCCCCCATGACCTCTGATGGTAGGCTGTTTCAGGCATCCACTACCCCCTCCATGAAGAAGAATTTTCTAATGTTGGTCCTCTACTTTCCCCCTTTCAGTTTAAGATTGTGACCCCATATTCTGCTTCCCTCATGGGCCTTGAAAAATTCCTGAACCTGGACCTTAACTGTCCCCTTAATGTACTTGAAGATCTCGATCATGTCTCCCCTCTCCCTCCTCTGTTCCAGAAAGTACATGTTTAATTCCTTCAACCTGTCCTCTTATGGGATTGTGTGTATTCCATGTATCATTGTTGTTGCCTTCCTTTGTACTGCCTTTGTTCTGTCAATATCCCTTCTAAGGTGTGGTCTCCAGAACTGGACACAGTACTCCAGGTGGGGGTGGACAAGTGCCCTATACAGTGGCAGTGCGACCTCCTTCCTCCAGCTAGTGATTCCCCTCCCAATGCATCCCAGCATGCCACTGGCCTTGAGTGCTACCATCTCACATTGTCTACTCACTTTTAAGTTATTTGCTATAATGACCCCAAGACACACTCTTGACTGGTTGTTGCTAGTTTTACTCCCCCAAAAAGTACTCCCTTTTTGGGTTTCCCCTCCCTATGTGCATGATTTTGCATTTTTTGGCATTAAAGTTCAGCTGCCATGCTGCAGACCACTCCTCCAGCTTCTTAAGGTCTGCCACAATTTTCATTTGCCCTGCTGGAGAGTCTACCCAGTTGCTTATCTTGGTGTCATCTGTGAATAGATGAACCTTCGCCTCAAACTCCCCTGCTGTGTTTGCTATGAACATATTGAAAAGCAGAGGCCCTGGTACAGAGCCCTGGGGTACCCCACTAGTTACCCTCTGTTCTGCTGATAGTGTGCCATTTACCTGCACCCTCTGTGTTCTGCCTTGCAGCCAATCATTCACCCATGCCACCACTTTTGGTCCCAGCCCTATGTTGTTAACTTTTTTATCAACCTTCTGTGTGGGAGAGAGTCAAAGGCTTTGCTAAAGTCCAGGTAGACTACATCCACTGCCCCCCCCATTATCCACTGTCTTGGTAACCCAGTCAAAGAATTCAATTAGGTTTGTTTGGCAGGACCTCCCTATCATGAACCCATACTGTTTATGATCCTGTTGTCCGATGACTTCAAGGAATGCTATGATCCTCTGTTTGAGTAATAACTCCATTAATTTTCCCACCACAGAAGTGAGGCTCAATGGGGAGTACTTTCCCGCCTTTTCTCTGCTACCCGATTTATGGAGTGAGACCACCGTTGCCCTCTTCCATTCTATTGGCACCTCCCCAGTCTCCAGAGATTTGGTGAAGAGTTTTGCTAGTGGTGTTGCAAGTTCCTTCCCTAGTTCTTTTAGGATTCTGGGGTGCATGTCATCAGGCCCCATGGCCTTGTCTGATTTCAAGCATTTAGCACCTTCAGGACTTGGTCGGCTGTGAAAGGGTTTGTATCAACCCCTAGTCCTGGGGTGATGATCCTTTTTAGGGCTGGACCATTTCCCTCCTTCTCCTCTGTAAATACAGAGCAGAAGTACTTTTTTAGGACTTCTGCTTTTCCCCTATCCCTCTTTTCCAGGTTCCCCCTTCTGCCTTTAGTCTTACTATTCCACCCTTTGTCTTCCTTTATCCCCTATGTACCTAAACAGATCAGTTTGTGCTTTTGCCATCCTTATTACTTTACCTGCCTCCTTTAGTTTCTCCTTGTATGATTTCCGGTCTTCCTCTTTCTTTGTTACTTGAATTTCTTGTAAACTGACTTTTTTTCCTTTACTATGGTTGCCACCACCTTGAAGTACCATAGTGGATTTCTTTTTTGCTTTGCTTATTTTCCTGGTATATTGGTCTGTCACCTTCCTGATAGCACCCTTTATGTTTTCCCAGATTTCCTCAACCACCTCCCCATGTCCTTCTTTAAAGATTTAAGCTATGCTATGCCCCATTTTCTGAAAATTAGATCTTCTAAAATATAGGACCATAATGTTGTAGTGACTAGTGCCCTCTGTAGTGATAATATTGAATCTGGCCATACGATGGTCACTATTCCCCAGATGGCACCCTACTTCTGCCTCTGCTACCCTCTACCCATTTATTAGAACCAGGTCTAGTATGACTTGACCTCTTGTTGGAAAGTCCACAAGGCTGCCTCAGACCTGCTCACTACAAGGTAGTCAAAAAGTCCCTACTCGTTGTTGATGCTGCCGATGATATTTTCCACTGTATATCAGGTAGGTTTAGATCACCCACCAGTACCACCTCACCTTTGCCTGTCATTTGGCATATTGTTTTGAGTAGGTCCTTGTCTGCAGTTTCCCCCTGCAATGGGGGCCTATATACTGCACTTACTCTGATGGTCACCCCATTTCCAATGTCAGTTGCCAGCCACAGTCCTTCAGCTTCACTGAGAGGCCCCTGCATCTCTGTGGTTTTTATGTCTTCCCGTACATATATTGCCACCCCTCCTCCATTTTTCCCCTTTTTATCCTTTCTATACAGATTGTACCTTTGGATCACTATTTCCCCGGTGTGTTTTTTTGCATACCAGGTTTCAGTCCCAGCCACCCAGTACAGGTCCTCCTCTACCATAAATGCCATGAGTTCTGGAAGTTTGTTTTCCAGGCTCCTAGCATTTTCAAGCAATGCTGTCCATATCCTCCCCCCCCCCGTGTGACTCTGTTTCCTGTTTATTTGTTTTTCAGGATTAGTGTTGCAGTTTGGTGCTGATTTTATGCTCCTTTTGGATTTATGGAGAGTGGAGTTCTACGCATTGGTTACTGAGGCATGTGCAGTCTCCATCCCCCAATTTGGTGCTGATTCTATGTTAGTTTTGGATTTATGGGGAGTGGAGTCCTGCACACCAATTGCTGTGGTGTGTGCAGTTTTCATCTCCCCATTTCTTAGTTTAAATGACTCACATAAATGTCAAATTTATGTCCAAGCACCCTCACCCCTTCTTTGTTAACATGCAGACCATCGTACCTGAAAAAATGCCTTTCCCAAAAGCTCCTCCAGGTCCCTATAAAGATGTACCCCTTTTCCTGGCATAAGTTGTGCAACCAGGTGTTGAGATCATGTATTTCTTCTGCCCTGCCCATTTCCCTACCTACAGGATAAGCTGCAGATCCTAGTTAACCAACAGCCTATTTCTTTCTACCCCCCACAAAAATTGCCTTATGTCTGTCCCATGCATTCTTAAATTCTCTCACAGTTTTAGACCCCACAACCTCCTCAGGAAGGCTGTTCCATAAGTCATCCACCCTCTCTGTGAAAAAATACTTCCTCATATTGCTCCTGAACCGCCGCCTCTATCTTCAAATTGTGTCCCCTTTGTCCTTGCACATCTCTTTTTCTGAAAGATGCTACCCTCTTGGACTTTGTTGATTCCACTGAGGTACTTAAAAGTTTCTATCATGTCCTCCCCTTTCCTCAAGGGTATACATATTAAGCTCCTTTAGTATCTCCTCGTATGGCTTCTCTTGCAGACCTTGCACCATTTTAGTTGCCCTCCTCTGGACTGCCTATATCCTGCCTATGTCCTTGTGGAGATGGGGTCTCCAGAACTGGACTCAGTACTCCAGATGGGGTCTCATCAACTGTCTGTACAGAGGGATAACAACTTCCTGTTTTCTGCTGGTGATACCTCTCCCTATGCATCCCAGTATCCCCCCAGCCCTCCCTACTGCCTTTTCACATTGCTTGCTAACCTTAAGGTCATCTGATATGATTACCCCCAGGTCCCTCTCCATTTTCATTGTTGTTACTACCCCCCATTGTGTAATCTTCCCCTGGGTTTTTGTTTCCCAGGTGCATTATTTTGCACTTCTTTGCACTGAATTCAAGCTGCCATATTTCTGACCATTCCTCCAACCTTGCCAAGTCCCTGCTCATCCTTTCCACACCTCCTTGTGTATTAACCCTGTTGCAGATCTTTGTATCAAGCTGCAAAGAGGCATACTTTTCCTTCCAGTCCCTCTGCAATGTCACTTATAAAGGCATTAAAAAGGACTGGACCCAGTACTGAACCCTGTGGTACCCCACTAGTAACCCCTCTTTCTTCAGAGTTGACTTCATTTACAATTACCTTCTGTGTCCTATTGTCCAGCCAGTGTTTTACCCTGGCTACCACCCTGGAACCCACTCCCAGGCTAGTTAATTTGACTATTAATGTTTTATGTGGGACTGTGTCAAATTCCTTGCTAAAGTCTAGGTAGGCGATGTCCACAGCCCCTCCCTGGTCTACTACTTTGGTCACCCAGTCAAAGAAATCAATTAGATTCATCTGACATGACCTTCCCACTGTGAACCCATGCTGCCTTGGGTCCTGTGCCCCACTGACCTCTAGGTACTCAACAATTCTTTCCTTCAGAAGAGATTCCATCACTTTCCCTACCACAGAGTTCAAGCTGACAGGTCTGTAGTGTCCTGCCTCTGTCTTGGTCCCACTTTTGTGAAGGGGAATCATATCCACCTTAACTGAACAGTAACTGAATTTCCATCTGAGCCATAAACATGATTTTTTATCTCTCGTCGTTCTTTATTAGCACAGCTGTGAATACATAATGGAAACTAGAATCCATCTCTTTCTGTGACCATGCAGGAAATAGGTGTAGGAGGCAGGGTCTGTATAAGGAGATGAGCAAAGGATGGGAGGGGGTGGGGTAAGATGGGTGGGTGTCCCCCTGCAGTAAAAGAGGGAAAGGATAATGTAGTGAGGAGAAATAATGACATGTAAGATGGCTAAATGAGGATGTGAAGAAAGTTACTCAACAACAACAAAAAAAAAGCTAAACATGCAATAAAATATCTGAAAACAAAAGCCATGGCATAACCACATGGTCAGAATAGTAAACGTTTTAAAAGAAAAATAAAAGCAAAGATAACCATTTCAAAAGAAAATGAAACTCAAACTCGCAACAGATACAGACAAAAGCAACAGCAAGCAATTGGGCAGTTACATCAACAGCCTAAACATCAAACAACATATGTAAGTATATTAACAGTAAAGGGGAAACAGTTAAAAATCCAGTGAAGATAGCAAATCAATGTAATGAATATTTGTGTTCCTTATTCAAACCCAATCAAAACTCAGTTCTCTGCCACTGTACATTACCAGGAATGTCAACAGAATTTATATAAATACAGACAGCATACTGTAAACAAATCAGAATAAAAAAAAATATCAGAGTGCAAAGTTTCCACTAAAATGCTGAAATTAAATATTGGGATAATCCATAACCAGGCAATCCCTCAACATATGTTTTAAAAAATTTATAAATACAGGTTCTGGGTAAAATTCTAGAATCACTACTTAAAGATATACGTTAGCCACATGTCTAACCATGATTTCAGTGACAGAGAGAAGTAGGGATTCACAAAGGGACAATCATGTATCACAAATGTAATCTTTCTCTATGAAAATGTGACCCAATTCTTGGATAACAATACCTCATAGACATAATTTCTGTTATACCTTTGCAAAACATATGCCACTGTACCACATTTGGCAGTCATTGAAAAAAAATGTCTTCCCTTGCGATTCATCCCTGTATTATAAACAGCAGAACCCAACCCAGCCAAACCATATGAAGATTCATCACTGTAAATCTTGTGTATTATACAGACTGTGATATTTAAAGAGCAGCTGACACTTTTAGGAGAACTTTAACAAAACATAATATCTAGATAAAGTTCAGCTTGTATTTCACATTAGTTCTTTATTCCTCCTCCCCATTATTTATTGCTGAGGTCATTTGTATGAAAACAGGATTTTGCTCATGAAAAGTTCATCTATTTCTGTTGCTGTCTCTCTACCTGAGGTCATAATGCACAGCTTGTGACATCGCAGTTACTCTCATGGCAACAGGTTGCGATGTCAAAACAGAGCATTATGACTTGAAGTAGAGAGTAAGCTATAGAGGCAGATTAACTTTAAAGTAACTGTAAGGGATAAAAATCATATACTCATGCACATTTCCTCAGTAATAAATAATGGGGAGCAGAAATCTAGAATATATTTGGAATACAAGCAGAATTTTACCTAATTATTATGTTTTTCAATGTTTTCTTGGCGGCATGAGTAGCTCTTTAACATTTGTATTGTATGTTAGTGCATCTGGACTTATTTGCTGCATATGCATCTCAGCTGCTATGGGGTCCTGACCATGTTCACCCTTCCTCATGCCAAGCTAGGTACAGTATATCTTACAACTCTTGGTAGATGACATTACTTTAGCCTATGTATTACTGTGTCAAGCTGCTATTTTCAACAAGAAGTTAAAATTTAAAAAGACAGTGATGTGGACTGAGAAGCAGCTTGTGCATGTGAATCATCATGCAAGCCTAGCTATTTCTGGTTACTGTCACAAATGTGCTCAGTAGGTCAGGCCCTCTTTTCCCACACTGCCAACCTCAGAGTGCAATAGTGTGAACAGGTAACGTACAGGGCAACCCTCCTGACTGCTTTTGGGTCCGAATCACCTTTAGTCTCATGTTCTGGGGGGATTCAAACTGTGAATCTTATGCTAGTGTACCCAATATACAGGCTCAGATACATACCCTTTTCAGGGATTGACGTACAATCTTTTACCAGCAGCACTAAGCCAGGCTTCCAAAATAAACCCTTAAAACTCTATAAAAGATCTTAGGTATATTCTTATGTTTTCCCAGTTTGGTAACACCATCAAGCCCTTGAACAATTGTCAGACTTAACCATCTATATGTCACATGCAAAAAAAGAACTGGCAGACACCCAGGCAGTCTCTTGGAAAAAAAAGATGTTACTAAAAGACGATAAAAATATGAAAAATGCAAACACAGAACAATATATCAAAGAACATACAATCACTTAAAAGAACAAGGGCAAAGTACAAAACACAGACTCCTACCACAATTCAGTTAGACTTTTTCTATCTAATGTATTACCTCTGTAATTGCCATTAAATTAGAGATCTTGTTTCTTATGAGCCCAAAAAGATATGACATATTCCCCAGTTACAAGGATACATTTCAACTCCCTCTCCCCACTCCCTTGGTGAGTCATCTAGCTCCTCCCTTTTAGAATAGAAAAAATACAAACATGATATCCTATCAGGAGGTATATTAAATAAGGTGACATCAGCAACACTTCCACTTCCTAAATATGAATCCTTAATTAAACATGTTCTCTTTGATCTTGCGTAGTTCCTATTCCCAAGGCATATCAAAGGGTTTTACAACTTTTAACACCATGGTGGTATCAATGTTCTTCCTATAGGAATCATAAAACTTTACGAGCCCTATGTCCTGGCAGCTGGGTCAGTTCTAATTCAGACAAAAAAACAGGAGACCTTTAATCAGGTCTCTGGTCTTTTTAATTACCTCCTGGTTTCAGGTTAATATATCCTGTAGCTTCACTGAAACCTGGGGGGAGCACCCATAAGCACAGGCTGTCTTATGTGAGACAATCACCTACTATACTTTTATATTACAAATATCATACAACAATCATAACCAGTTGGTCTAGTATCACAACATTCAGTTAGCCTAACCAGTAGGAGCAGAAGGGGAGAGGGATTCCTTTCATTTACTGTCCTGTAAGTTCCTCGTGGAGGCAGGACTAGTGGAAAAGTACAAATAGGACTAGTTGTAAAAAAAAAAGTATTGGTAGTACTGTATTCCTTTGGAGCTGTCATTACATGTGAGCAAAATACTGACTGAACATGGGTAGGATAGTGGGCTGTAATGTTTGTGGGGTGGTAGCTTTTATGAACATTTTGTGGAGGTTTGGGGGGAGTCAAATCTGTCTCAGTCTCAGAAGGCTCAAGGAGGAGGTGCTGTGGTTGGGTAGGGAGTTGGAGAGGATGGGAGGGGGAGGGTGGCTACTAGGGTGAGAGAGTCACCCTGAGAGGGTAATATCAGGGAACTTCATTGGAGAAACTTCTGGTGGGGGGGGGAGTAAACCAAACCTTAGGACCAGGTACAGCTGGGGAGAAAAGGTCACCTTGTGAGGGTGACATGGGGGAACCACTTGGGAGGAAAATCTGGCTGAAGAAGGGGGGTTGTCAGGGGGAGCAAACCAAACTGGAGGCCTGACACTGTAGGGGAGCCGCAGACAGGAGGGAAGAACTGGCACACAGCAGGGCAGTAGGGGTGGGAAAGAGGTTTACGGTCCTGGCAATATTGGGAGGGGGGTAAGGATCACCAAGGGGGGCAGAAGAGGAGGATGGTGGGGCAGGCACAAGGGGTGGAAGTAGGTCACAGGTAGTCAAGGGTATTGGGGTGGGGCACAGGGGAAGTGTGGTGAAGGGAGTAGTGAGGAGGGAAAGGGAACAAGGATGATGGGGGTTGAGAAAGGCAGAGGGGGTAGGGAGTCCAGTGAGGATGGGGGGGTTGTGGACGGTGGTGAAAGAACAGGGAGGGAAAGGGAAGACAGGTCATGATGGGGGAAAGAGAGCCATAAGGGGAAAGGGCAGAGCTACAAAGATGGCAGATTCCAGTGTTGGCCACCTTGGTAGCAGGGTGGAGGCAGGAACAAGGAATAATGAGGAAGGGATACTAGTGCTGAGGAATTCCATTCTAAAAGGGATAAGATGGGGCAGTAAGGGGGAAGGCACAGTCAAATATGGGTGGAGACTATACCTTGCTTAATGGTGGGCAGGGTTGGGCAGTCAATTCTGAAGTGCACAAGGAGAGGCAAGAGGAAATGGCATCTTGTGGTACACGTGAGTATGAACGACCTGGTGGGGGAGACAGTGGAGGTGGTAAGGGAGAGGTTTGAGGAACTGGGAAGGGTGGGGGAGGAGCTGGGGGAATCGGTGGCTTTCTCAGAGGTACTCCCAGTGCTGTGCATGAGTACGGTGGAGAAAGGAATGATTAGAGAATTCAACTCATGGCTGGGGGACCGGTGTTGATCCACGGCGTATGGGTTAGTGGGGAGATAAGGAGGAACCTGGGGAAACAGTGATCTATTTGCAAGAGACAGGCTACACTTAAGCACTGAAGGGAAGGGAACATTAAAACAGGGGAGAGAGGGGTACATATCAGGAAAGGTGACTTTACAAACATACAAAATTTGCCAGCAGATTAAGGCCTACAGGTTTATCAAGTCTGCTCAAATGTGCAGTTAGCACCCTTTTTCTGCAGCTGCAACTTCATTCCACCCTTCCCCTCCATTGACCCTCACCCTTATCCTGTCCCATCCCCTTTGAAGCAGTCCACTGTTTAACTGGATATCACTTCTGCAGGTAACGCAGTCCACCCAGTTACCACCCTCTCTGTAAAAAAGTGTCTCCTCATCTCCCTCCTGAACCTTCCTCCCTCCAGTCTCATATCATGGCCCCTGGTGTTCCTCCCCTCCCTTACTTTGAACAGCCCCATTGTACCTGTCTTGTTTATTTCTTTCATGTACTAAAAGGTTTCAATCATGTCCTCCCATCCCTTCTCTCCTCCAGCCAGTACATGTTCAACTCCCTCAGCCTACTCTCGTATGATGAGTGCCCCAGCCCCTTGATCATCTTTGTCACCCTGCGCTGCACCCCCTCCAGTAATTTAAGGTCCCTGTTCAGATACGGCCACCAGTACTGCATGTAGTACTCCAGGTGTGGTCTAACTAATGACCTATACAGAGGCAGAATCACCTCCTCCTCCTCCCT
Organism: Neoceratodus forsteri; assembly: GCA_016271365.2. Taxonomy (NCBI): domain Eukaryota; kingdom Metazoa; phylum Chordata; order Ceratodontiformes; family Ceratodontidae; genus Neoceratodus; species Neoceratodus forsteri. The sequence continues at coordinate 19,679,446 of JADMNL010000035.1, read as the reverse complement.
CCTCGAGGATATACCCGCTTGCAATGCAACCCAGTATTTTGTTTGCCTTTGCATCTACCTTCCTACATTGTGCTGTTGTTCATTGACCTTGTAATGAGCATCCCCAGATCCTTCTCCTCCTCCTCTGTCTGGGCTAGCTGCACTCCCCTCAACAGGTAACTCCTCCTTGGATTCTTCACCCCAAAATGCAGCACCTTGCACTTTTTAGCATTAAACCCCAGTTGCCAGGTGTCTGACCATGTTTCAAGCTTTGCCAGATCATCCTGCAACCCCTGCCATCCCCCTAGGTCATCCACCACTGCTCCTATCTTGGTATCATCAGCAAACAGACTGATCTTGCTCCTGATGTTGAATGATATGTCTGCAGTGAATATCCCAAACAACACTGGTCCCAACACTGAAACCTGTGGAACACCGCTCATCACTACCCATGGGTGTGAGAACATCCCACCCTCTGTTGCCTTCCCTAAAGCCAGTTCCCTACCCATCTCACCAGCTTTGCACCCACCCCTGTGCCTTCTAACTCACTTCCCAGCCTCCCATGTGGCACCGAGTTGAATGCCTTACTGAAGTCCAGATACAGGACATCCACTGCCTGGCCCCTGTCCAGTTGCACTAGTTACCCAGTCATAGAACTCCACCAGGTTGGTTTGGCAGGATCTGCCATGCATGAAGCCATGCTGTCTGCTGTCCTGTAGTCCTTTGGCATCTAGGAGGGCCACCAGCCTCTCCTTCAGGATAGTCTCCATCAGCTTACCCATGATAGATGTGAGGCTCACCAGTCTGTAGTTCCCTGGTTCATCCTTGGGGCCACTCTTGTGGAGGGGCACCACATGAACCATCCTCCAATCCTGTGGTACACACCCTGTGTGTAGTGAGACATTAAATAGGTCTGCCAAAGGTCCTGCAAGGACCTCTGCCAGTTCCTTCAGTACCCTGGGGGGATTCCATCTGGGCCTGGTGCCTTGTCCACCCTCAGTGCCTTCAAACTCTCCCGAATTCTGCCCTTCATGATTTCCCCATCTGTCACCCCTCCCCCCAGTTTCTGCCATTCCTTCCCCCCTTGGGTATCACCCACCTCTTCTCCTTATTAAATACCGAGCAGAAGTAATCATTTAGCACTTCTGCCTTATTGCACCCTGCTTCCACCCAACCCCCCTCCTTCCAAATCCTTATTATGTGGTCCTTAGAGCTCCTTTTCCCCCAATGTACCCAAAGTTCTTCTCCCCTTCTTAATGCCTTGTGCCAGCCTGAGCTCCATAGATGACTTAGCTCTCTTTACTGCCCATGCCACTTCCTTCGATTCTGTCAGGTACTCCTCCCTGTCTTCTGCTCTCCCTGTTTTCTTGTACCTCCTAAAGGCAGCTCTTTTCCTCCTTACCTTTTTCCATGACCTCCTTGCTCAACCAGCTCAGTTTCTTAACCCTAGCCTTCTTGCTCTGCACCTTGCAGTGGTTTTGATTGCCTCCACTATCCCCAGCTTTATGAGCTCCCACCTCTGGTTAGTGCCCATACTAGGTTGAATTCTGGCCAGGTACCCTTTTATCACTTCCACCATCCTCCCAAAGTTTGCCCTCCCTGAAGTCCAGCACTCTTGTGCCAGATTCCACTCCTTCCTTGCCCATATCCAATGTTAGCCATACTGAGTGGTGTTCACTCCCTGACAGCTGTTCTTCCACTGTATGTTCTCTCACAAACTCCCCATTTGCCAGCACAAGGTCAAGAGTATTCCCTAGCCTGGTTGGTTCACTGACCATTTGCAGCAGGAAGCTGTCCTAGAAGGCATCCTGCAGTACCTGCTCCCTTCTATTCCTGGTTGTTGGGGTACTCCTGTCCACTTCTGGTATGTTGAAGTCCCCCACAATCACCACACTACCCTTCTCACAGGTCCTCCTGATCTGTCTCACTAGTTCCCTGTCTAACTCCTCCATCTGAGAGGGCACCCTGTACACCACTCCCATTCTGAGAATCCTATTCTTGGAATCCTGGATCTGCATCCATAGTAACTCTGTACTACCCTCCTCCCCTTCCTCCCTTACACACTTCAGTCCTTCCTTTGCATATAGTGTCACCCCCCTCCTTTCCCAATCACCCTGTCCCTACAAAATAACCTGTACCCTGGTACAGACAGGTCCCAGTCATTGTATTGGGTGACCCATGTTTCTGTGATGGCTGCAATGTCCACCTCTCCCTCTGCCATAAGCACCTGTAACTCTGCAGTTTTCCTCCCAAGGTGGCTAGCATTAAGGGTAACCACTTTCCATCCTCCCCCCTCCCATCCTGCCCTCCTTTACTAGCATCACCAATAGTACTTGCCATTTGCCTTTGTCACTGTTATGGGGGTGGTAAGCTCATATGGTTTCCCAATCTGTGGTCTCTGCATGTCTCTTGCCCACTTGCCACCCCGGCTCCTAGTTTAAATTTCCAACTTCCTCTATGTACTTCTCCATCCTCTGTTTCAACACTTTCTTTCCCTCCTCACTCAAGTGTAGTCTCTCCTTGGTATAGAGACTACTGTCCTCCCAGGTCCCTCTCCACCCCCCCAACAGCCCATACCCTTTAGCATGACACCAGGTCCATAGCCATCTGTTAAATTCCTCTATTCTCAGCTTTCTTGGTGTACTTGCCATGGACACTGGAAGTATCTTTGAAAAAGTTACTGATCTTTCTGCCCCCTCACATAATTGTCCTAGTTCCTCAAACCTCCTCTGGACTATATCTACTGTCTTGTCAGCCAGGTCATTCATCCCAAGATGTATTATTAAATGAGGCTTGTCCTTACCCCTTCTAGCATATTTCAGAACAGATTGTCCCACCTTTCTGCTGTCATTCCTGGCATGGCCTCCACACAAATGTGACTATGCCTCTCCCCATTGCTACCCCACCTGACTCCCATTAGTATTGAGTCTTCCAGCACTAGGATTCAACCTCTCTTACTCCCTGCTTGCTTTCAATCATCTCCTTCTCTCATTTCTGGCTCCTCTTCTTCCTCCTGCACCTTATTTCCCCCTTTTGCCCCTGTTGCAATTCTCCCAGCAGAACTTCCCCCCACTCCAATTTGGTCCAGACATTTATCAACTACTCCTCCAACTGCATCACCTCCCTCCTCTTTCTTCCCCTCCAGCAGTGCAAAACTATTTTCTGAAGAGCCTTTACAAATGTCCGCTTCCTCTCTCTTCATAGTAGCCTGTTCCCTCCTTTGGACTCCATGACTGTTGCCACTTCTTCTCCTCCCCTCACAAGTCCCTGTCTCCTCTTTCCATTTGTTTTTGTCTCCTGACCTAGTTTCCACAGCAGTCGTTCTTTCTGGCCTGGGCCCCTTTGTCTCTGCTTCCCTTCTTCTGACCCTCTCCTCACAACTGTTGTCTCAAATTACCCTCCCTCATCTCCCCTCCTCCTTCCATCCAGTGTTGGGCTAAACCCACCTCCAATCTGCCTTGCCTGTCTCAGTTCCTCCTGCAGACCCTCAATCTCCTTTCTAAGTACTCTATGTGGTTGCACACTAAACATCCTCCCACCCTCCAGGCAATTTTTAGAAAGATTGGTGCACCACAGTTATTGCAGCCTATCACCCTACCCATTTCTCTTGTTGCCCACCAGTGACCCCCCACCCTTCCAGATGAAGGATACCAAACACTTCCCCAAGTCTCCCCTCTCCCCCTCTATCAGTGCAAAATGTTCTTCTCCTTTTCTTTATTTCCTCTACCCCTTTGTCATACATGTTTAGATAGATTGAGCAACTGCTTTTTACATTCATATCCTTCCTGTCCACACCCAAAAAGAGACTTTAAATAACTATTACACAACCATCTTCAAACTCCTACTCCTCCTTTCCACAATGCAAATAGCAATGCAAAAAAGTAACAATGAAAGCTCCTTGTTTTTCAGTTATGTGTGATTCATAGCGCAGTACTTATGTTACATACTGTAGCTGGATGATGTAGGTTGTGCTTGGATACAGATGCCAGACCAGTAAGTAGGACAATGCTTGCAAGGTACTAGTAGTAGTATGAAATGATTAGTGCTTAGATACTTCAGCATAGATATGAGCAAGTCAGTGATTATAGTACACGTGAGCTGGATAGCATATGCAAGGGCTCAGATGATTGAATTGATGAATAACTTGTTATAACATGATGTTTTGGCCTTTCTCTGCATCCCACCATGGGAAGGATGCTTAGTCCAGTAGTATGAGACCTCCCCCCAAAAATAATGATTTCATATGATTGTTCTATATCTAACCATTTGAAGGAGTAGAGTGGGATGACACCCCCCAAAAGAAATAAGTAGCAGTAAGATTACCTCCTCCAACTCCAGAGAGTATGAGCAGTAGCATGCAGGAGAGGAAACCCCCCCTTGGGGGGAAACCTCTGCAGAACCATGGCTACTGACCCACCCATCCTCCTGGGCATACTAAAGGAGAGTAATCCTAAGTAACAATTTAAATTTAATTGGCCAATCTGAAATCCAAAGTTGTAAAACCTGATCCAGAGAAATGGAAAACTGAAGAAAGTACTGAATTTAGATGTGTCAGATAAAGATAGCAGCATTTGTCTAGCAAACTCCTAGTTCTGAGAATCCAGGTCCAGGGCAGAATGATAGTAGGGTGGAATCCATCATTGAGAATAAGTTGAAGTGTCAAAGTTGCAGTGAGGAAGTGCTCAAGCAGGTGAGGACGTCTACTCTGAGAAGAACCAGTAACCAAAGGCTAGGTGTCCATGTCTAGAGTAGGAGGACAGTAGGTTCATGTTCTGCTTGACAAGCTTTGCTTGGCGATGAAGCATGGGAACTGGTGCATCCTGCATGATCTGGAAAACACAGAACAGTAGGAACCTCCAGTCCAGAGTGGGGAAGCAGGTGAGTGAATTAGGCATAGATTGTAGTACAAATAGGTAGACATAAGGGAGAGGTACCTCCAGATCCCAAGGGGTGAAGTTGGTTGCAGAATAGGTGAGCCAGTCCTGATGAACCTTTAGGCCCAGCAAGGGTGAAGCAGGTAATATTAGCAAGTAGTGTAAATAAGTGGACCTGTACATAGGTCAGTAGTAGTAGTAATTAATCTGTATGATACAGACGCAGTAGCAGAGGAGTAGTATGGCATAGATTATGTACGGTATACAGCAAGGAACATGAGGAAATGGTAATAGCACAGGAATCAAAGAGCTTCATCTGGTGATCCAAATAGTTGCCTAGCAATGTAGATATCCACATTTTGAAAGCCAGAATGGTACAGTAGCTAGAACTGACTTGGTGAGAATAGTCTGACAGTTAAAGAATCTTGAGTGCCTGCAGAATGCGTAGCGGAATGCTGAAGGTGATGTGCAGCTGAATACAGTTAGATGTGTGCATAGAAAAAACTGGCAGAAGTACAATGTAGTGAGTCACAAATGGTGTAAACACCTCAATTGATAGTATTAAGTTGGCAGGTCAAGCAAGCATGTGTATGAAATGCCTGTAATAGAAACAGTGGCTTGAAGCCTGTCTGTGAGGGACAGTGACTTCTGAATAAGATTAATCTGGATGGCTGCTTAGTGGCCCGAGTATCTCTTGTAAATGATGCTGGTCATGAATGAATACTGTATCATAGTAACGTGCCAAATGGGTTAATAGTAGAAGCAGCTAGAATGGCCATAAAGGATATGGAAAATGTAGCTGCTATAAGCAGAGCATGAAGCTTATGAAAGCCGGGCTCCCCCCCGATTGAGAAGGACTGAAATCATACTGAACAGGCACAGGTAACTGGGCTGACTTTTGTTGTGGAAAAAGGCTTTGGCTGGCTGGACCACAGGAGTCACGTGCACTGTCTCCCTCAGGACACTAAACAATTCCCCATATTATCTGACAAGCAAACAATCCATAATGCAACATTTCCCAAGCTCCCTCCATGGCTGGCTGAGTAATCTCCAGCAGTTGGATGTTGTTCCAAACTAGCAGGAGCTTGTCTTGTATGGCAGATATCCCTGTAGGCTGCCAGAGTTCTTTACATGCTGCCCCCAAAATGAGCGTGCCTCAAGGTTACAAGGTAGGCACTTACAGTGGGCAGCGTGGTAAATGGGCAAGAAAAAACATGATGTATGCATAAGAAATGGCACCGCAGATTGTCTGGATGAAGTCTGTTGCACTGCCGTTAAGTGGTGTATCAGGGTGCCGCAGGTCCCGAACCCAAACAGGAACTGAACCTGCCGATGCGAAGGAGCCCCAGGAGCTGTAGATGTCGGGCTCCCAGTAGCAGGCAATCAGCGTGCCTGTGGAATGGGAGAGAGAGCTCTCAGGGGTGGAGTACGAGGCACAGAAGAGCAGGACGGCGGGTCTGATGAAGGCCTACGGAGGAACGGAAAACAAGCGATGGGAGCAGCACGAACTGCGGTGCTGCGGCTGAAGTGAGGCAACCCCCAATGAAAAGAAACAAAACAAACAGGGAGGGATAGCGGGGAAGGAGACAGAAAAGAAGAAAACACTAAAACAAAATGAGCAAATGCATCAAGGAAGGAGCAAGGGGGAGAACACAGGCAGAAGCCAGCTTCAGGATGCAGCACAGAGCGAGCGCAGTGAGTGCAGCTTACTCTAAGCAAAGCAGTGGTCTGCCTGCTGACAGAAATAGGACATGGGGGAGAAGCTCTTCCCCCACATAACCATGGGCATGTGCCCTTCAATTACTTCCCTTCCGCTGAGATAGCAGTCACCTCTTCACTCCGCTGCTGTTCCTTTCCTGGATGTCTGCTTCTGCTATGACAGATGCATGTCCTTTGCCCTTTAGGGGAAGTGATGTCAGAACCCCTGGGACAAAGGAAATCATGGACCTGGGGCAAGTGGGGAGAGGGGCAGAAAGGGTGGGACCAGCCCATGCCTTCCAGAAATAATCAGGTAGCTGAGGCCCCTGGTAAGACAATTAGTACACTTCCCTCACTATGCACTAAACTTTGCAGCTAGTGAAGCCAGCAAACAGCAATCATAATTCCACTCAAAGCACCAAAAATAGGTATGCTACCAAAAGAAACAAGATCTTCAATTCAAACAGCCTCACCAACAACACATCAAAATAGACTTGAAATTAGAAAATATAGGTCTCCAATTCAAAGAAACAGCCCCAATAAAATCACACCAAATAGGTTTTAAATCAGAAGAAATAGGCCTCCATAAACACAGCCTGCTACACAGTGAAACATCAAACAAATGAGCCCACTTGCAGCCACCAAAATAGGTTTCAAAATTCCAACAGCCCCAAAACAATATCCTACTAGCCCCTTAGAAGTAATAAGAAAGAAAAGAAATAACCTTCTACCAAGTAAAATCCACAAGAAACAATGTAAAAGCAGCAAGAAGAAGCTACTGTAATGGAATTCATCTGATCCCTTCCCCTTCTGGTTACTTCTGAGAAGCCAAAAGCAACTGACACCACACACCTGATTCAGCTCTGCCTCCAGTTAGTTAGCTGAGTGAGACCTGGCCAGACCATTAGCACCCATCCCCCACTATGCACTAAACTTCGCAGCTAGTGAAGCCAGCAAAAAAGCAATTACAATTCCACTCAAAGCACCAAAAATAGGTTTGCTACCAAAAGAAACTGGTCTCCAATTCAATCAGCCTCACCAACAACACATCAAAATAGGCTTGACATTAGAAAAGATAGGTCTCCAATTCAAAGAAACAGCCCCAATAAAATCACACCAAATAGGTTTTAAATCAGAAGAAATAGGCCTCCACAAACACAACCTGCTATATAGTGAAACACCAAACAAATGAGCCCACTTATAGCCACCAAAATAGGTTTCAAAATTCCAACAGCCCCCAAAACAATACCCTGCTAAACCCTTAGAAGTAATAAGAAAGAAAAGAAATAACCTTCTACCAAGTAAAATCCACAAGAAACAATGTAAAAGCAGCAAGAAGAAGCTACTGTACTGGAACTCATCTGATCCCTTCCCCTTCTCGGTGGAGGGGGCAGGTGAGTTGACAGCTGGTAGGCAGGGAACCCAGAGAGGACAGCCCGATGAGCTTACCCCCAGGATAACAGGGAAGGAGTCTGGGTAGAGGCACGGGGTGGGGGCAGGAGGTGAGAAACCCAGGGAAAGACAATGAAGGAATGGGGTGGAGGATGGTCATGTTGAATGCACGGAGCCTAGGCATTAAGCTAGCTGAGTAGCAGGCTCTTTTAGCAGTGAGAGGGGTGGTCATTGCGGCTGTCAAAGAAATGTGGGATACCCAGTACCAGGACTAGGAGATGATTATCCCAGGGTATAGAATATTCTGGAAGGACAGCGCTAAGGGGAATGGGGGGCATGGCAATCTATGTACGAGAAGTGTTTGGTTCTAATGTAATGTGTTTTAGTATTAATAAACATCAGTTGGTTTCGAGTGAACAGATCTTAACATTGAATCAAATTCCAATAGAACAAGTATCAAATTATTGTTATTTGGGAGTAACCTTTGATTCTTTGTTGACTTTTAAGGGGCATATTGAAACCATTATTACTAAAACATGCAAAAAATTAGGAGCTTTGAAAAGGACATCTAGATGTCTGAAGTTGCAGGATAGGAAATTGATTGCAGAAAAGCTCATACTTCCAGTATTAAAGTATGGAGAGTTTATCTATAGGTCTGCAACCAAACAACTTTTAAATAAACTAGATAAATTATACTATAGGGTGGCAAGATATGTCCTATGCTGTAACTTCAGAACTCATCACTGTATTTTGTTAACCAGGCTAAATTGGTTACCCCTTGATTTAGAATATAAGAAAAGTTGGTCAGTTTTTATTTATAAATACAGGACAATTCACTTAAATCATAATATTGCTAAACTATTGGCAAACAAGGATTCTGCCCTTAGGAAACATTCAGTTAGGTCATTGTACCAAAATAGAATTGACCTAGATAAGCGAAAAAATAGGTTTGGGGATAGAACACTGGCGTCACAAGCATCAGCATGTTGGAATACACTCCCTCCCTTACTGCGAGCTGAGAAAATTACTAAAAGATTTATTGAGGGGTTAGAGAAGTGTTATGTTTATACATGTATATGTGTTTAATATTGATTTTTGCTGTTTTTCTTTTCTTTTTATAATGTTGGTAATTTGGTTGTTGAGTAAGGTATATAAATGTTAAGGATAGATTTTTTTGTGTATTTATTTTTCGTATTTAAATGTCTGTGGTTGTTTCGATTTTATGTGAAACCTAGAGAGCTTGTACAGGACTGTCTTGAAAACTGGATTGTATTATCCAAATGACATGTATTATTCCTGTATAAAAATACATTTTTTACTACTACTACTACTACAGAAGGGATAAAGTCTATAAAGGGGGGGGAGGAAGGCTGTACTGAGACCTGATGGATGTAGTTTCAGTACTCAAGAGGGAAGGCACAGAGGATGGGGGTAGTATGCAGACCCCCGGCACAAGGGGAGGACCTGGACAGAGAGCTAGCTGAGCAAATCAGAAGGGTCTGGAGAAAGGGGAACACAGTAGTGGTGGGGGACTTCAACCTTCCTGGGGTGGATTGGAGCATTCCAGCTACCACGAGTGTGAATGAGTAGGTCATACTACAGGCATTTCAGGACAGTTTCCTGATACAATTGGTACATGAGCTGACTAGATTGGGGAAGACTCTGGACCTGGTACTTTCAAATGGGGAGGCTATTAGGGATCTGGGAGTGGAGAACCCTCTGGCTGGGAGTGACTACCACTTGGTGTGGTTCATATTAAATATGGATATGAAAACGGGGGTATGGGGACTAGGGTGATGGATTTTAGAGAGGCAGATGGGTGAAATTCTGGGCACGCATCTCGCAGGCATTCGACAAGCCATGGATGCTATTCAGAAGTGAGACATTATAAAATAAGGTCTGAAGGAAGCCACTGGAATGTGTACAAAGACATAGAGTAAGAAGAGAAGGGCAAAGAAGCCCAGCTGGTTGATGAAGGATGTTTTGGATGGAGTAAGGGCCAAGAGAAGGGAATTTTGGAAGATGAAAAAAATTGGGGGGTGCTGACAAGGAGAAGTACACAAAGAAGTCCAGGGAGGTTACTAGGCTGGTCAGAATGGCCCAGGCCTCCAGGGAACTGAGAGTGGCACAGGGTATTAAGGAAGGTGAGAAGGACTTCATCAGATATGTTAGAGAAAAAAGGAAGAACAGGGACCAGACTGTGAGGATTAGGAAGGAAGGAGGGATGGGTGGAGAAGGGGGGGATCAGGCAGAGGCCCTAAATGAATACTTCTGTTCTGTGTTCGTGGAGGAGAAGGGGGCAGATACCCTATTTATTTATTTATTTAAACAGCAGTTTGGAAAACCTTTGAGCCATAGGCTCATTTACAAAGGTACCTTGTCACAGTAAGACAAATGAAAATACAGAGTATAACAGTACAACACAGTATAACAGTAACTTAAGACATAGATACAAACAAGCTGGTACAGGTAGGATTGATGCAAACAATACCAGGTTATGTTGTCCTTAGCAGCTTAGTAGTAAGCTTTGTCATAGAAATATTAGTCTGACTTTGACTAGTGGCAATTACAGCTTGGTGTACACAAGGTGGTTACGTAAGGAAGTTTTGAAGCACGATATAGTTGGAGCTTCGCAGATGAAGGGGGGCAGTGTGTTGAACCAGGAGGGGGCCCTAAAGCTGAAGGCTCTTTGGCCGTGAGAGGTCCTAGCTCTAGGGATAACAAGAGAGGTTTTCCCAGAGGTCCGAGTATGAACTAGTGGGGCAGAGCGGCATATGGTGGTGGTCAATCCTGGTGGGGATAGCCCAAGGAGGGTCTTTTTTGTAAGGGTACGGGTCAGATATTTGAGGCGCCTGTCAAGATCAAGTACCAGCACTTTAGCGTACAGTAGACAGGGTGTGTGTTAGCCTAGGTGCCCCAGTAATTAACCTGCAGGCCTTATTCAGAGTAGTAGAATTTAATGGAGTGCGTGTCTGACTAGCAGCACCATACACCGCAGTCCGTAGTCCACTAGGGACAGGATAGAGGAGGTGACTGCGAGTCAAAGAGCCTCCGGGGGCAGGCAGTGTTTACACCGATGTAAGATGCCCAATCGGATATTAGTGGCAGTGGCTAGGGCAGCGATGTGTCCATGGAAGGAGAGGGAGGGGTCAAAATGGATCCCTAGGTATTTATAGGAGCAAACTTGTTCGAGTGGGAAAGAGGACCCAGAGTGAATGAAGAGTTTGAAGTTGCAGGACTTGTTTTGAGGATGAGTGAAGAACATGGTTTTTGGTTTTTTAAGATTTATCACCAATCTATGTTCCTTGAACCAGCCCTTGGCTTTGGCAAAGGACTTCTGCAGCGAGTCCTGGAGGGAAATAGGGTTACGACTTGAGGCAAAGATGATTGCATCATCAGCGTACAATAGAATGTTCCCAGAGCAAGAGCATGGAAGGGTGTTAGGGTAAAGGGAGAATAGTAAGGGGCCCAGAATGGAGCCCTGGGGAACCCCTGAAAAGATGGGACAGATGTCTGAGTAGGTCCCATTAATTTTTACACACTGTGAGCGGTCAGACAGATAACTGGTGCACCAGGAGATAGGCCCATCAGCAAAACCAGAGAGACTAAGGGCATCAAGAAGGAGGGGGTGGGAGACAGTGTCGAAAGCTTTAGAGAGGTCAATGAAGACCGCACCAGCCAGAGAACCAGTGTCTAAGGAGGAGTGAAGAAAGTTGGAGAACTCTAGGAGGGCTGTGTTGGTACTGTGGCCCACTTGGAAGCCATGCTGCTCAGGACATAGGACATTGTAGGTGGAGAGGTAGTCGAGATTTGAGAGGCCACCACTTTTTCCAAGGCCTTGGAGAGGAGAGAGAATGGAGATTGGCCGATGGTTTCCAGCCACAGTCCTATCACCACCTTTAAAGATAGGGGTGACAGTGGTGACCTTCCAGGCAGTTGGAACCTTCCCCATGCAAAGAGAGGGTTGATGAGGCACGTGATCGGGTAAGGACTGTGTCTAAGACCAACCCGTAGGATACATGGATCCAGGGTGTCACTGCCTGTACTATTACTCTTGAGGGCAGTGACAAAGATGCGCCTAAGTTCTTGGGCAGAAACACGGGCGGAGGAGAAAATAAGGTGAGAAAGATTTACGCAGGTGCTGGGGAGGAGGGTCAAAAACATTTGTAGGGAGGATAGGGCTAAGGTCAGTGAATGAGGTGTTGAGGTGGTTGGCTATGAGGGCTGGGTCTGAGGAGATCACGCTATTAATGTTGATCTGGGTGGGTGGGGGGAGTGTGCACTCCCATTTAACTGTTTAATGTTATCCCAGAAGGTTCTGGGGTTCCCCCATGAGGCAGGGAGTGAGTACCGATAGTGCTCAGACTTGGCCTTTCTGATGGCCCGAGTGCACTTGTTTCGGACGGCAGTATATAACTGCCTGTCACTGGGCCGGCCAGTCTCAATGGCATGGTGCCATAGGTTGTCCCTATGTTCGAGTTGGTGGATCAAAGCTGGGGTTACCCAGGGAGCATTCTGCCTTTTAGAACGGTGGGTCAACATTGGGTCAAAGATATCACAGGCATTATTAAAAGTTCGGGTAAAGAAGGAGAGAGCTGTGTCAATGTCAGGAGTTGCCTGTATAGGAGACCAGTCAATTTGGGACAGAAGTTCCTTAAGTTTTATCAGTCCACCAGGTATTAGACGCCGCCAGCATGTGGACTGCGCTACGGGTTTGGGGACTGAGGATGACCAGTGGAATAGAATGGGGAGTGATCACTGAGAGAGTCTGGGAGGACTTGTACATTGGGGATCCGATTAGGCGGTTGGTGAGTACCACATCAAGCAGGGTACTGGAGCTCTCTTGGGGTTAGTCCTGGTAGGGCGGGAACTAGTTACATTAGGTCTATTGCAGAAAGGAGTCTCGGGTAGAGGAGGAGGAGGGGCTGAGCCAGTTGACATTTAAGTCACCCACCAGAATTTGATCAGCGGAAGGAGGTAGTGAGGAAAGGTATTCTGTAAGAGAGGCAATGGCCTGCGTTTGGTCCCTGAGGGGCACGTATGCAGTAGCCAGATAAAGGGGTCCCTTTAAAGGGTCAGGGGTTAGTTTCAGCGTAAGTGCCTGGGCTCTGGAGTCAAGGATGGGAGCAGGCAGGGCTAGTACGGGGAGAGATTCCTTGACATAAATAGCGCAGCCGCCACCCTGTCTCCCAACACGGTCAGACCGGAAGAGGGTGAAACCAGGAAGGGAGACTAGGGAGTCAGGGGAGGATTTCAACAGCCAATTCTCAACCAGAGTGATGACATCAGGGTTAATTGATGTGACCAGGCATTGTAGTGAGTCAAACTTTTTTAGGAGGCTACAGATATTCATGGAGACCATGCATAGGCCTGTGGTGCTAGTCGGGGAGCTCCTGGGAACTGGGCCAGGGTTTGGATGAATGTTCCCTGACAGGAGTAGTAGCATGACTAACACCCTGGCTGGGAGATGGTGAAAGGTTTTCCTACAATTGACATGGGGGAGAGGGGAGGCTAAGGGAGCAGGGGGTGGGCAGGGTGGTACAGGAAGGGAAGGCAAGAATAAGAAGACACCCAGATGTGCCTGAGGTGAGGAGAAAGCTAGGGGGAGGGCAGTGAGGACCTAGACACACAGAGGTCCCAAGGGGCAGGAGAGCAGGTTCAGGAGCAAGGGGAGGGAGGGGTGCCAGGGCACAGTGCGGAGTAGCAGATGGGAAAGTGGGCAAGTGCACTGCTAGTGGGGATAGGCATAGGCAGAGCGTGAGGCAGGGCCAATACATTGTGGTGAGCAAGATCCAAGGGAAGTAGTACTGTACAGGTAGGAGTAGGAAGTAGCGAGGGAGCATAGGTCCCTCTAGTGGCCAGCAGGTATAACCTGCAAATGGGAAAGTGGGGAGATAGGTTCTGGGCAACAGGACGTGATGTCACTGGATATGACATCACGGGGTGGATCCTTAAATCCCTAAGGGGGGTAGGGTGGGTAGTGGGAAGGGTGACTGACGTAGGGATTACAGAGGACCGTGTGAAGGAGGGCTTGAGGGCACTAAGGGTGGACAAGGCAACAGGACCAGATGGCATTCACTCTAGGGTACTCAAAGTGCTAGCGCTGATAGTGGCAGGACCACTGACTGACCAGTTCAATACCTTCCTGGATACAGGATGCATACCACAGGACTGAAGGATGGCCCATGTACTGCCAATTCACAAAGAGTGGCCCCAGGGATGAACCAGGCAACTACAGGCCAGTGAGCCTCACATCAATTGTGGGGAACCTCATGGAGACAGTCCTAAAGGAGAGGCTGGTGACCTTCTTGGAGGACAATGGTCTCCAGGATGGTCATAAACATGGGTTTGTCTCAAGCTGATCCTGTCAAATCAAATCAAATCATACTTTATTTATAAAATGTGCCTTTCTTGCAACCAAGGCGCTTGTACATAATGAAATATACAATAAACAATCATAACAAACAATAATCAATAAAATCCTAAAATTTAAAATGCTGACAGTTATAATAATACCTAAAAATCTGGATATGCCAGATCAAATAAATAGGCCTTTAGTGTAGTTTTAAAATCCTGGACAGTCAGGCAATCTTGCACCCAATGAGGTACGTAATTCCACAGGGTCGGGGCCACAAAACCAAAAGACCGGGCCCCAGATGTCTTTAAACGGAACATGGGAATCACTAGCAATCCTTTGCCAGCAGATCAGAGAGGATGGAGGGAACAGTAAGGGTGAAGGCGATCTTGCAGGTAACTAGGTCCTTGATCATGTAGGGCTGTAAAGGTCAGCAAACCAACCTTGAAGGTGATCCACCACTGCACTGGCAGCCAGTGCAGTCCCTGGAGCACAGGTGTTATATGACTGTTTCTAGATGTACCAGCCAATAGCCTGGCTGCAGCATTCTGCACTAGCTGGAGACGGTGGATATCAACCCCCGGTAGCCCTAGGTAAAGGGTGTTGCAGTAGTCCAGGTGAGAGGTAATGAAGGCATGGACTAATGTTAGAAGATAGAAACATAGAATTTGATGGCAGATAAGGACCGCTTGGCCCACCCAGTTTGCCCATTTCCCTACCTAATGGATAAGCTGCAGATCCTAGTTAACCAGCAGCCTACTTCTTCCTGCCCCCGGCCCCTAGAATTGCCTTATGACTGTCCCATGCATGCTTGAATTCCACCACTGTTTTTGACTCCACAACCTCCTCCGGAAGGCTGCTCCATGCATCCACAACTCTCACTGTGAAAAATACTTCCTTAAATTACCTCTGAGCTGCCTCACCTCTATCTTCAAATTGTGCCCCTGTTCTTGCACACTCTTTTTGAAAGATGCTACCTCTTGGACTTTGTTGATTCCCTTGAGGTACTTGAAAGTTTCTATCATGTCCTTTCTCCTCCTTTCCTCGAGGCTATACATATTAAGCTCCTTAAGTCTCTCTTCATATGTCTTCTCCGGCAGACCTTTGCACCATTTTAGTTGCCTCCTCTGGACAGCTTCCATCCTGTCTATGTCTTTGTGGAGATTGGGTCTCCAGAACTGCACGCAGTACTCCAGATCGGGTCTCACCAGCTGTCTGTACAGAGGGATAACAACTTCCTGTTTTCTACTGGTGATGCCTCTCCCTATGCATTCCAGTATCCCCCCAGCCCTCCTTGCTGCCCTCTCACATTGCTTGCCCACCTTTAGGTCATCTGATATGACTACCCCAGGTCCCTTCCATTTTTGCTGTTGTTAGTATCTCACCCCCATTGTGTACTCTTCCTCTGGGTTTTGTTTCCAGGTGCATTACCTTGCATCTTAGCATTGAATCTAAGCTGCCATACATTTGACCATTCCTCTAACCTTGCCAAGTCCCTTCTCATCCTTTCCACCCCACCTTGTGCATCAACTCTGTTGCAGATCTTTGTGTCATCTGCAAAGAGACATACTTTTCCTTCCAGTCCCTCTGCAATGTCACTTATAAAGACATTGAAGAGGACCGATCCTAATACTGAACCCTGTGGTACCCCACTAGTAACCCCCCTTTCTTCAGAGTGGACTCCATTTACTATTACTCTGTGTCTTATTCTCCAGCCAATTCTTTACCCAGGCTGTCATCTTGGGACCTACTCCCAGGCTGGCTAACTTGTATATTAATCTTTGTGTGGGACTGTGTTAAATGCCTTGCTAAAGTCTAGGTAGGCCATGTCCACAGCCCCTCCTGATCTACTACTTTGGTCACCCAGTCAAAGAAATCTATCAGATTTGTCTGGCATGACCTTCCCACTGTGAATCCATGCTGCCTTGGGTCCTGTGCCCCTCTGGCCTCTAGATACTCGACAATTCTTTCCTTCAGAAGTGATTCCATCATTTTCCCAACCACTGAGGTTAAACTAACAGATCTATAGTTTCTTGATTCTGCCCTGCTCCCACTTTTGTGAAGGGGAATCACATCTGCCCTCCTCCAGTCCTCGGGTACCACCCCATCCTCCCATGATTTGTTAAAGAGGGTAGTCAGTAGTGTCACTAGTTCTACCCTTAGTTCTTTTAGAATTCTGGGATGAATCCCATCAGGCCCCATTGCTTTGTCCACCTATCTATCTATGGGAGGAACCACCTATCGATCTATGGGAGGAACCAGGTGTTTCACCTGGACGATATTCCTCAGATGGTAAAAAAAGGTCTTGACAACTGCCGACACCTGCAATTTCAGGGTCAGGCCATCATCAACAATAAGGCCCAGGTTCCGTACCTGGTCTGAGGTAGTCAGCTGAACACCCCCGAGCCGTAGTCACAAGGGTAGACCTGCCGACAAACCTGCCTCCCGATGATCTGGGTCCATCACCAGCACCTCAGCTTTATCTGGGTACAACTGCAGCCAGCTCACACTCATCCAGTCCTGGATCTTGGCTAGACAGTTGTTAAATACTGAGAGGAACACATCCTGACTGGGTACAAAGGACATGTACAGCAAAGTATCATCTGCATAGCAGTGAAAAATCAGACTGTACCACCTAATGATCTCTCTCTTTCAACGGCAGCATATACACTGCAAATGACACAGGTGACAGGATGGAGCCCTACAACACTCTACAGGATAGGGGGAGAGGGGTTAAGGAATAAATCTCAGGCACCAATCTCTGAGTACTACCCTCGAGGAAAGATCGACACCATCTGAGGACCATATCAGACAGTCCACAGATGAGCTGCAGGTGCTCCAACATCACACCATGGTCTACAGTGTCAAATGCTGCACAGAGATCAAGAAGGATCAAGATGGAATGGGTCTTCTGAACTCTCACTATTAGGAGGTCATTTAGCACCTGGACAAGGGCCTTCTTGGTACTATGTCTCTTTCTAAATCCTGACTGGAGAGAATCATTGCCATTGTGGCTGGTCAAATGATCATCTAATTGTGACACAACCACCTTCTCAATAACCTTACCCACAAAGGGTGGGTTAGAGACAGGTCTGTAGTTTGCCAAGCAGTCCGGGTCAAGGGAGGGCTTTTTAAGGAGGGGCCAAACAACTGCCCCCTTCAGGGGATCTGCAAAGATCCCCCTCTCCAATGACCTCCAGACTATCTCAACTACGACTGGGCCAATCTCATCTAAGCATACTACCAGGAGGCGTGTAGGGCCTGGATCCAAACTACAGCTGGTTGGTCGCAATGTCTGGATGACCATCATAATGTCAGTGACTGCAGGTCAGCTAAAGTCAGACCAGGTAAACTCGGGCCCAAGATCTCCTGCTGACCACTGTAACTTCCATTAGAGGGAGCCAGGCAGATGCCGGACCTGATTGTGGCAACCTTATCCACAAAGAACTCGGCAAACTCATCACACCATTCTTCTTTTGTTTTTTTAGTTTTTGTTGACTGTGTAAGTGTACTAGACAAATCCTGCCTATTTTCAGGCACGACCTGGGGGAGGGGGATACAGATGAATGCCAACTGACCTTGGACCAGATTAAGCTGTTGGTGGTATTTTTAGTGAATGAGGGAAATTTGGCCAGGACATCAGGAAAATTCCCCTACTCTTTTCTATAAGTGCCATGGGATCTTTAACATCCACCTGAACTACCATCAATCCAGGCAGATGGGACCTCAGTTTAACATCTCATCCAAAAGACGGCACCTCAGAAGTGCAGCACCCCTCTCATGCTGCACTACAGTGTCAGTACTGGGATATTAACCCAAGTGCCAGATGTGGGAACTGAACCCGCAACCCTCTGATCTCCCAGCCTCAGAGGCGAGTGTACTACCTACTGAGCCACTGACACTGCTTAACTTCTTGTGACAAAGCTCCCCTAGGCAGGAGACAGATTGGATTGCACAACCTGTCCACAGTCCAGAAGAGCTGAGCTGGTTGGTTCTGTGCAGCAGCAATCTCCCTGGACAGGAATTCTGCCTTCTTATGGGCAAGGCCTATACTTTTCTGAGGCACATTGGGCCCAAGTTCTGCAACAAGATTACCATCTGCTGCAGAACTTCTGCAGCGGTGGTTTGTAATTTCTGTGGAGGTTCTGTGGCACTAGTGAACTACCACATCATAGTGTCAGCTTTTTATCCTGACTTCACGGCCATGGCAATGGTTATAGCAATCAGGATGGGGGAAGCACACTAACACTAGTTCAAAAAATAGCAGACTTATAGAAATAATTTGAGGCCTAAAAAGGTGAAAATAATATCTATCCCTTAAGGTCCTAGCCTATTGCTAAAATGAAATATGTAGAGGGGACCTAATGTGATAAATAAGATATTTCTATACTCATGCTGTCTATACCACTGATATAATGAGAGAGAGAGAGATATATTGTATGTATGTGTGTGTACACATATATATTAGATGCAAAAAACTCCATTTAATGCATCAGTTAGGGTTGTTCCACAGTGACAAAAGCAAGGAAATTTGGTGTTAGAGTTGAAAGCCCCCCTTGGATCCCCCAGCCCACCCCCCAACCAGTATCAGGGTGTGCATTGGGGTAGTTGGCCCTAACTCTCACCCCATCACATGTGTAAAGAAGCAGAGGTATATGAGAATGGGGTGAGATTTAGGACCGACGACCCACCTCGCATCCCAATGCCAGATGGAGGTGGGCTAAGGGGGCCCAAGGGGGGCTTTCGACCCTAACACCGAATTTCCTCACTTTTGTCACTGTGGAACAACCCTAACTGATGCACTAAATGGATTTTTTTGCCTCTAATTTCCCTTCTTTTTGAGAATGATGACAAGAAATAGTGAATGTAATGCAGTGGCGGGAGCGCTGGACTCCCACCATGTGATGTCTTGTTACATAGTAACAGGAACTGCAATGCAAATGCAAGCAGCAATGGTTACGCACATGGTAAGTGCAAAAAGTTTGTGTGCCCAGGGAAATCACCAGTCTTGTACAAATGATTCAGTAAGGTATCTGGTGAAGCTCGCCAAGTTTCTGGTACATTCAAATCCAACAGCTTTGTTAAAAAGCAAAGTACCATATAAAAAGGTGAATATTTAAAATCGAGTGTATGAACATATTAGAAATACTGTATAATGTGTGCAAATAACTTTAAAGAAGCACTTAAATTAACAATTGATGTTCTTTGTTATAACTTTTTTCTGTCCCCTTTTATTTATTTATTTAATTATCAGTTAAATAGTTGAAGAAAAATTTCTGAAATCAAAAAGTAGAATAAATAAAAAGGTGAATATTGAGAACTTAAACTATAAATGATAAAGCAGCATTGTTTGTTGCAATTTGGAGTATGTAGCACTTGACCTAAGTGTTTTATTTATTTTTAAAGTGAACATATATAGGAGGCAATTCTTAAGAGACTTGGCAGATGTTTGGCTTTGCTGACATTGTTAAAAAGTAAGGCAATTAATTTTTCATGCATTTATATTGGTGGCATCTAGTTGGGCAAAATGTATAAGAATTTTATGACTGTTAATGAATGTAAAGGATAACCAGGTGGTTAAAATATCATTTTGGTTTTAATATTGCTTTAATAATTACAATTGAAAGTTGGTACATCCAGTCATTTATGACTAGCATGGTCTAATATGGAAAGATATTAAAAATTGAAAATTAAAAAATAAATATTATTTTCAAATGTGAAATATAGTAAATATTTGTTTATAAATCTTTTTACAGTTCCCCAGAAGAAGCCTAATACTAGGTGAAACGTTGGGACTTTATAAAATAAAAATAACGAACTTTAAAAAGACTTCGTGTGTAGTAGCATTCATTACTCAAGCAGGCCAGAACTTTGTTAGATTTGTACGCACATGGTAAAGCAAACATAAATGGTAAAGCAAACGTTAATAAAAATGCAAGCGTAAAGTGACGCTGAAGCGAACAGTGATGCAAACAGACATGCAAGTGCTTACAAAAATGCAACTGATAATGCACACTGTGATGACACTGGTATTGTAAATGCAAATGTTAAGTGTTACAGCAAAAAGAACGCCAAAGGGAACAGAAATAAAAATGCAAATGGAAGCACGCACGTAAACGTGAACCATAACGTGCACAGGCACGATACTGCAACTGTAAATGCAAATGGTAAAGTTAACATGAACAATAACACCAAAGGAAACAGAAATGTAAATGTGAATGCAAACACGTATGCAAAAGCAAACCGTAATGAGCACTGTCACGTTACCACAATTGTAAATGCAAATGGTAATGGTAACAGCAACAATAACACCAAAGGAAACAGAAACGCAAACGCAAATGCAAGCACATATGGAAACGCAAACCATAATGTGCACGGGCACAGTAACGCAATAGGAAATGCAAATGGCAACAGTAAATGGTAACAGTAACAGCAACGAAAACGTAAAATGAAAGACAAATGCAAACACAAATGAAAGGGCTGCCATAAACGCAAATGGCAATGCACACAGTGATGCAAACCGAAACACAAACAGTAGTGGAAATGCAAGTTGTAACAGTAATGCAAAGGCAAGTGCAAACGAGAACACAAAGGGTAACGCACACGGTGGCGTAGATGGGAATGGTAACGTAAACGGGTATGTAAACACAAGTGGAAACAGTAACTGTAACATTAACAGAAGTGCATACCCTGTTTTTCCCAAACAGCTGCAAAGAGAAACACAGTGTGTACAAAGAATGTATGCATAATAATGGGCCTCAGAGCAGAAAATGAGCTGTTGGAAGACTAAATTGCTTATATCTCAGGAACCGTACGATGCAAAAAAAAAATTCCCATGATTCATGATTTTCCTGCCTGTGTTTTGCTGAATGCATAGCCATAAGCTATGCATTGTCATGATGAAAATTCCGTATCTCGCACCATTTCTGAGATACGAGCCCCGGAAGGCGCGGCAGACACCACCATGTTAGTCCATGTGAAAAAACGTAAACTTTGGAGTACTGTAATTTGGCTGCTGTGTAATATTTTTTCACCAAACCACCAAAAGGCATATCTATGAGATGTTGGCTGCCTTCCCTCCAAATTTCACTCAAAAGACCAAACCGTTTGTTTGCAGCAGGGTGGTAAAGAATTCCTGTCATTTTGGCCATAGCCTGAAAAGTAGTGTCACAATTTGTGACCCTTTTCACAAAAATTTGTGAAACTGTCATGCGTACGACATTACTTTGCGACACTACTGTTTCCAGAAATTTGAAAAACATATTTCTGGGTTGTATAACCCCAAAATAAAGACATGGCTAGAATCAAAGAATTATGTCCCTAGAGGGTCCCAAATTTAAATGCCAAGCATTTTTCTAATCACCAACTGAAAAGAAAATGGTGGTTTTGCGACACTGCTAGGGCCATTTGCGACACTAAAAAGTGCATTTGCAACATTTTTGAACTTTTTGTTAACTTTTCCCATTGACGTATAATGGGAACTTGGTTTTTGAATAACTTTTGAACCATTCAATGTTTTTTCATGAAATCTTCAAAAGGCACATCGGAGACTCCGGCTGCACATACCCTGAAGTTTTCAGACTGGTCGCACAAACCATGCGACCTGTAGGCGAGAGAAAAGAAATCACAAAAAAGCATAATTGCACAATTGGTTGTCGCTTAATAACTCCGCAGCCGTATATCTGACCAGTACAAAACTTGGCAGATCATAAGATATGCCATGCCCAATTGTGCATACCAAATATCAGGCACATCCATTGAACAGTGGCAACATTATTAAGGTGCAAAATTTGACCCTTTAACCTTAAATGTGCTCCTCAATCCTAACTATGGTAGCACTACCATGCTACCATTATATATATATATATATATATATAGATAGATAGATAGATAGATAGATAGATAGATAGATAGATAGATAGATATGCAACCATAGTTAGGGTTGAGGAGCTCTTTTAAGGTTAAAGGGTCAAACTTTGCACCTTAATAACTTTGCCACTGTTCCACAGATTTGCCTGAAATTTGAAATGCATGATCAAAAGTCATACATCTTGGGATCTGCCAACTTTTGTACCAGTAAGACATACTGCTGCGGAGTTATTAAGCTTGATC
Organism: Neoceratodus forsteri; assembly: GCA_016271365.2. Lineage (NCBI taxonomy): Eukaryota > Metazoa > Chordata > Ceratodontiformes > Ceratodontidae > Neoceratodus > Neoceratodus forsteri. The sequence continues at coordinate 19,657,036 of JADMNL010000035.1, read as the reverse complement.
TGTGCGAGCATTTACATTTTCTGGTGAATTGTTTGCTCATACCTACAGGTCGCACGGTTTGTGCAACTAGTCTGAATACTTCAGGGACCGTGCGGCTGGGGTCCTCAATGTGCCTTTCAAAGATTTCATGAAAAAATATGAAACGGTTCAAAAGTTATTCAAAAAACAAGTTCCCATTATAAGTCAATTGGAAAAGTTACAAAGTTTGACATTTTCGCAAATGCATTTTTTAGTGTCGCAAATGGCCCTAGTAGTGTCGCAAATCCACCATTTTGTTTTCAGTTAGTGATCAAAAAAATGTTTGCCATTTAAAATTGGGACCCTCCAGTAACACAATTATTTTTGTCTTCACCTTGTTGGACCCTGAGGATGCTAGCCATGTCTTTATTTTGGGGTGAAACACCCTAGAAATCTGTTTTTCAAATTTCTGGAAAAAGTAGTGTCACAAAGTAGTGTCACACTCACGACACTTTCGCAAATGCTTACGAAAGCTTTCACAAATCACGACACTACTTTTTCAGACTATGGCCAAAATGACAGCAGTTCTTTGACACCCTGCTGCAAAAGAACTGTTTGGTCTATTGAGCTGATATTTGGAGGGAACGCTGCCAACATCCCACAAATGTGCTGTTCGGTAGTTTGGTGAAAAAATATTGCATGGCTGCAAAGTTACAGTACTCTGAAGTTGGCATTTTTTTCCCATAGACTAACATGGTGGCATATGCCGAGCCTTTTGGGGCTTGTATCTCGAAAATTATGTGAGATACAGATTTTTTGTTGTGAGTTGCATAGCCCAATGGGCTATGAAAAAGCAAAAACCTAGCCAGGAAAGTCATGATTTTTGTGAAATGTCAATTTTTTTTTCTACGTCGAGCAGTTGCTGAGATATTTGCAATTAAGTACTCCCAATGCTCGTTTTAAGCTTCAATGCCCATTACAATGCATACATTCTTTGTGTTTCTCTATGTAGCTGTTCAGCAAAAACAGGGTATGTGCTTCTGTTACTGTTACACTTACTGTTTCCACTTGCGTTTATGTCCCAGTTTGCGTTACCGTTCCCATGTACATCGCCATGTGCATTACCCTTTGCATTATCATTTGCGCTTGCGTTTTCATTACTGTTACTATTTGCATTTCCACCTTGTGTTTGCATTGCTGTTCCTGTTACTATGTCACAAGACATGATGTGGTGGGAGCACGGGGCCTGAAGGGCCCCTGCACTCCCGCCACTGCATTGCATTCACTTTTTCTCATCATCATTCTCATAAAGAAGGGAAATTAGAGGCAAAACACTCTATTTAATCCATCAGTTAGGGTTGTTCCACAGCGACAAAAGTTAGGGTTGAAACCCACCTTGCACCCCTCCAACATGCATCGGGGTGCACGTTGAGGTCGTCGGTCCCAACTCTCACCCCATTCTCCTATTCTTCAGCTTTTTACACATGTGATGGGGTGAGAGTTAGGACCGACGACCCCAACGCGGCACGCATGTCAGTGGGGGTGGGCTGGGGTGCAAGGGGTTTCAACCCAAACAAGGAATTTCCTCACTTTTGTGGCTGTGGAACAACCCTAACTGATGCATTAAACTGAGCTTTTTGCCTCTAATATATACAGGCCCTGATATTCAAACTGTGCCCAAAATGTGCGCAACAGCAGGAGCAAGCACAAACCAATTGCGCATATGCGCAACAGGTGCGATATTCAAACATGGAGCAGAACAAATTGCACAAGCAACCAACGTCTGAATATCGCACATACTGCACCATAGAGCAACCAGGAAGGAGAAGCTGAGCAGAAATGTTGCGCTATAGCACAACCAGGGCAGCCTAGCTGAGCAGTCCAGAGGTGCCATAGCGCAAGCAGAGCCTCTGTGTTATGGAATGCACATCCAGGGAGGCAGGCTGGGGCCCACCACCAGCCATGCCACACATGGGCACAGGAACACACTGCAGAACCAACAAGACACCTGCACACCCCAAGCACAGCATCACTGGGGGTGTGACGGATGATCTACTGGCCCATGGGGACAAGCCAACAAAGCACAGCAGAGCCATGACACCCCAGCACAACCACTGGCAGGCTGAGAGTGCCACACACAGGGGGTTGACAACCACAGTGCACATCAGCCCCCCGTATGCACAGCACACCCTGCACCGTGACCCCAAGACACCACCCATGTGCAGTGACTGGCCCTGCAGGAAACCATGCATCCCCCCCAGCACACGTCAACCCCGTGCAGCAGAGAAGCATACAAGCCAGACACACCCAGTGCACCCAGCAGTGGGTGGCAGCAGACGGCAAGACCAACAGAAAGTCACTGCCATGCCAGAGATAACTCCCCATGCACACACACGCGCACACACACACATACCCAGGAACATACCACCCCAGATGGCATGTACACCACTGCAACTGAGCACCCATAGCCAGCTGCAAATCAGAGACCAACACAGTATTCATATCAAAATATAAATGTATTTTCAAATTTTCAAAGAGTAAATTACAAAACAATAAACCAGAACTATTTACAAGGGGGGGGACGGGTACAAGGTAGGGGTGGTCAAGGGGTAGGGATGAACAACTTGGAGAGGTAAGACAGGGTGGTAGGGATGGGTGAAGTGGGAATGGTAATGTGGCCTTAGGCCCAGCAGGCTGGTCGTCCTGTGCCTGGTTCCCCTGTTCCCTGCGATGACTCCTCCATGAGCCATGTCTCCTTATGGAATTCAGGATGGCCTTGTTATCCAGGGACACTTGTGTCAGGTCGTATGTCCCGATGGATCCTCCGGAGAACTGTGAGGCCTAGGAAATGGGAACACAGTCAATGGCTGTACTGACCACAACCCTGAACACCACCCAACCTGCAAGCCATATAGCCCAATGTCCCGCACCTGTGATGGCATGCACCCACCCACAGTGAACATGCACATGGCCATCACAAATAGGCGGCACCAGCTATGTGCACCACTGCACACACACACTGCCCATGTCCATCACAGCACAAACAAGGCTGTCAAGTGATGTGGCAACGTGGTGCGATGCCAGTTACACAGCTATGTGCCCAGTGCATGCATGGACCACCAGTGATGCATACACAGACGTGCTGTGATACTGGACAGTGATGCATGTCACCTGTGTCATGCATACATACATAGATACATAGACAGTGTCGGCAGATAAGGGCCTATGGCCCACCCAGTCTGCCCGTTTGAGCTTGTAAGTTCGGTTTGTTTTCCTAGAAGTCTGTTGCACCTTACCCCTGACCTCCAGAATTCCTTTATCTATCCGTGCATTCTTAAATCCCTGATTGTTTCAGCTCCCACCACTTCCTCTGGCAGGGTGTTCCACTTGTCCACCACCTGTTCTGTGAAGAAATTCTTTCTCATGTTTCCTCTGAATCGTCCTCCCTCAAACTTCATCCCATGCCCTCTAGTCCTGGAACATCTTTTTCGCTTAACAATAGTGTTTTCCTGCACCCTGTTCCTCCCTGTAAGATACTTGTATGTCTCTATCATATCCCCTCTCTCCCTCCTCTCCTCCAGGGAGTACATGTTCAGTTCCTTCAACCTGTCTTCATCGGACTTGTGATGCAATCCATGCACCATCTTTGTTGCCCTCCTCTGAACCTTCTCTACCCAGTCTATGTCCTTACGTAGGTATGGTCTCCAGAACTGTACACTGTACTCCAGGTGGGGCCTCACTAGTGTCTTGTATAGTGGAATTATGACCTCCCCTTTCCTGCTTGGTTGTGTTGTGCATGGCTGGTGGTCTTGCCCCCCCCCAGCATGCAATAGCATCCATGAAGTAATGATACTCACACTCCTCAAGCAGCTGGGTCTGCCGCTGCTGCTGCTGCTGCTGCTGCTGGGGCGCAACACCCACCGGCACCGGGGCCCTGGCACGGCCCTCCTCACCCGTTGCCTGCATCCTCAAATCCCGGCCTGTGGGAGACATATGTTGAGACAAACATCAGTGTGACTCCAAAGCAGACTGCCCCCTGCCCCAGTGAGAGTGCCTGCCCACACAGCCAGACCCATGCATCTCACACCTGCACACACTGACACAGCCAACCATGGCAGAGCCATCACCTATGCACAGCCACCAAACACACTCACACCCCTACAGAGAATACAGGTGCATAGATGGTACACCCACCTGGCCCAGGCACTCACGCCCTCCTGGCACGTGACCGCAGCCGATCGAGAAGATCAGGATCCTCCGCGGAGGTCACTGTACCGGTGCTGGCACTGCTGAGCTGACCGCACCGTCCAGTGACCCCACCAGGTCGCGTGGCCACTTGCTGCCACACCTGCGTCCTGGCAATGGTGAGGGGTGCCTCACCTAAAGTGCCCCATAGTGGGCTCCACCAGGACCACCAAGTTGGCTACTTCAACAGGGCTCCACTGTACTGCTCTTCTGCGAGCCATGGTACCAACTTTACAGCAGGCAATATGTCGCCCCGCTGCGCAGTAACCCCATGTGGAGATGTTGCGCAATAGACCACCACAGGTTCCAATCGCGCTGTTTGAACAGCGCCGTCACTTCACATAGCGCTGTCACCAGACAGCGCAATAGGGCCGTACACATGGCAGCTGAACAGCGCCAGGGAGCAAAGGTCAGACACAAGGTCATGGGCAATGACGCAAGGCCACGCACAACGCCATCTGATGTATATGCATCCTGCATGACCAACCAACTGCGTACCAGTGCCACAGTGGACTATTGCGCAGTAGTGCCACAGCGCCATATAGTGCCCAGTGCTGTAACGCCACTGGCACAATGGTGGCCATGGCCTGAATTGCCGATCGCGCACAGCACGTCAACAGCGCGGCAGATGCCTGCGTAAGCTATCTGGGCACGCGTAATGCAGTGTACCACACAGTCACAGATCTGCGCCATTGGCTCAGCCGACTCAATCAGACTAAGCAGCAGCGCAATTCGCGATATTCAGCCGACTATGCAAATCATCTGATCAGCCATTCAAAGGCGAGTAGGCGCGATTTGCATGTCATTATAGTTGCTCCACTCCAATTTGCATGCATTGCACTATACATGTGCGACATCTGGGGCGCTTGCCAGATTCGAATATTGCAGGTGAGAGGTGAGTTGCATGCTGTGTGATGTTCTGGACAATGGTCATGGAAAATGCTGTAGACTGCACAGTGACAGGTGTCCACTTCCCCATACAGATCGCCATGACCGAGCAGAGCCAAGGTGAGGGTGAGGGCGGTGGGCGTAGGAGGAGGCCCAACTTTACCCCAGCAGAGACAGAGGCCCTCTTCCAGGCCTACCTGGATGAGGAGCCAGTACTGAGTGCATGGAGGGGCACCCCTCAGTCCCATGCGGCTGCATGGGATGGGGTAGCTCAGGCCATGAACCTGCATGGAAGCCACCAGCGCTCCGTGCAGGAATGCAAGAAGAAGATGGGGACAGACCGCAGGAGGTTGAAGGAGAAGGTGGCAGCCTTCAGGGCGGCACGTGCTGGCACTGGCGGGGGCCCGCCAGTGGTGTTGGAGCTGACCCCGGCTGAGGAGACACTGGTTGCATGAATGCAGTGGAGTGCTATTGAGGGCGTACCAGGAGTTGGATTCCAGACAGGTGGAAGCCCATCACTGCACGGTATGACGTGGTGGTGGTGCTGGGGTTGGGGGAAGGTTGTTCACATGCACTCACATGTACTCTCTTTCTGTTACAGATCCTGTTCGTCTTCAGGAGACGGTGGTGGTGGGTCCAGGCAGTGATGATGACCTGCTGGACATGGAGGAGGGTCCATCCACCTCTATCACCAGCCAGCAGGCACTGCAGCAGCATGCACGCTGGGCCGCCAACTCTGGTGTCGGTGATTCGGGTGCGGGGGGTGCACAGCCTGTGTCTCAGCAGTCTGGCATGCAAGCATGCCAGCACGCTGTGACTATGGCTGTAGCACATACCTGCACCATTGATGATGCAAGGACTGCAATGGGCAGTGATAGGTGTGTGTCCCATGACGGACACACAGCAGGCCAGCACACACCCCTGGGCCTTTCTGGTTCCAACTTGTGTACCAGCATGCTGGCACAGTCCCAGGCTGTGCCTGTCAGCACCGGTGGGGCAGCACCGGTGGCTGTGCAGGTGTCTGGCACTGTTGCTAGCACAGCGGTGGAACAAGTGGACCCTGGGGCACAGCGGTTGGAGGGGCAGCAGCAGCAGTCACCCACCAGGACTGGGGGTACAGTGTCAAGCGGTGGCACATGTCCGCCGCCCTTTGAACTGCCCATTTCTGGTCCTGGTGAACAGCGCCCGCCCTCAAGGGGTGTTGTGTATCAGGACCTTCCACACCCTGGGGGACAGGATGCCGTTGGGGCACAGTACCCATTGGACGAGCACACCTGCCTGCTGCAGGAATCAGTACAGCTGCAGAGGCGGTTGCAATGTTCTGTGGAGGCACTGGCTGTGGCTGTGGAGCGGCACAGCAGGGAGTGTGCTCTGGACCATGCAGAGCTGGTTCGTATGCGGACGGATGTGACCGCCGCCATTGACAGGCTGACCCAGGCAGTGGTCTCTGTCGAGGACACATTGTGCACACAGTCAGGTGCCCCTGAACCACACACCCCACACAGTTCACTCTCCACACCCTGTTCCCGGCGTCGTGCAACACCAGGCCTGTCGATGCTGGGTTCTGCTGTGGCCATCCCGAGCACCCCTGGTGCAGGTTTGTTCAGCATGCTGCAGACCCCTGTGCGGGCAAGGTCGCGTTCGCGAAGTGGGACCCCTGGTGGTGCAACAGTGCCACCCCATGTGGCCCCTGCTCAGCCTGCCAGTGCTGTTGGGTCATGGCGGGGCCACCCATGCATCCACGGTGGCCGTGGGACAGTGCTACATGACTGAGCTGTCTCCCAGTGCAGGCCCTGTCTGGTGCTGCCATGTGTGCGATGTGTGTCATGGTGGGCAGTGCACTGCTGGGTGCTCTTCTCACCACGCCAACACACGGACCACCTGCACACCCTCCCAACTGCTGTCCACAGGTGCGTGTGCATGATGATGCCTGCATTGTACTGTACACCAAGGTGCAAGGGTGCCCAGCATCTGACACATGTACTTGGACAGTACAGGTGGTGGGGGTGGTCGGTGGTGCTGTGTGTTAGCAATGTCGGTTCTGCTGTGCTGTGCATCTGCCCGTGTATGCTCTGTGCGTGGTGTGTGTGTGTCCATATGAGTGCTCACCCCTCCCTGATGGTGTGTTTGTATGCCTGGACCCTTCCACTCCCATGGCCGTCATGCACCCCTGGTGTGTTACCATGTGTGCCTGTGGTTTGCGCATGGACAGTGTTGGTTGCACATGTCCCCTTGACTTACCTGTGTTCTGCATAGTGCTCCTCTGTGATGGTGTCCCGGTGCAGCTGGGCCTGCCGGATCAGTCGGGGGTCCTGCCATCCTAGGGGGGGCTGCTCATCACCATCAACACCGGCGCCACTGGCGTCTCCATCGCTGTTCCCTCTTCAACCTGTACGGCTATCCTGATGTTTTTGGCCATAGTGCAGGATGCAACAGGCCAGGAATGTCCCACAGGCCTTTTGGGGCTGTACTGTAGGGCACCGGAGGTGTCTAGGCATCGGAAGCATGCCTTGAGCATCCCAAACACCCGCCTATGATGTTGGGTGTAGGAAACATGTGCCTCATTATAGCATTGCTACGATGGGGTCATGGGCCGGCACGGTGTGAGTAACCAGGGACGGATTGGTATCCCCTGTCACCTGTGTGGAGATAGTGGAGATCAGTCTCATGTTCAGGTCCATATTGCCTATATCCCTGTGTGCCACTACCATGGCACCTGTAGCATTCCCACCCTTGCCCTGAGTTTGCATTCCATACATGTTACCACCCACTAGATGTCCTGTGGGATGTCCCCACTCGAACCGATGGCAGAAAAGTGGACTGATACCATATGAAGGCATCATGTGCTCCACCAGAGTGTGTGGCACAGACATTGGATTATGCGCCCAGTGGCATCACACACCACCTGGCAGTTGACACTGGAGAATCCTCTTCTGTTCCTATATGCTACCCCATTAGGGCCAGGTGGCGATGCAATGGCCACATGGGTGCAGTCTATGGCCCCTAGCACGCCAGGCATACATGCTACCCTGTGGAACTCCTGCATGTTTCTGTTGTCATACCACGCCGTGCTGGGAAATGGATGACCCGAGCATGGCAGATGCGCTTGAGAAATTGGGTGAGGATGTGACTTGGCCGACTGTGTGATGCCTGTGGTGTCCCCTGTTGGCTCTGAAGGTGCTCGGCTAGCAGGCACATGCAGGCTGTCACCTTGGTCTCACCGACAGAGCGTGACTCCGTCGTGAGGGTGCCTGCATCACATCACTGCACAGCTCACAGAGCCGTCTCAGGATTGCCCTGTTCAGGCAGTACCGGCCCACGATCTCTACATCTGTGTACAGCTCAAAGCTGATGCGGGCACGGTACTGCCTGTTGGGGGCATACCACCAACGGGCCCTTCCATGGCCACGCCCCCCTGCAGCATGCATTCTCACCCCCCTCATTACAGCTTCCATGTGGAAGCTGGTACTGTCCATCTCCATGGCTTCTGACCTCCCCGGCTGCTGTTGCTGTGTTACCCCCACTGTCCTCACTGCTACTTCCACTGCACCGGGCACCCCCTGCTGGCCTCTTCAGCCTATGGCCCACACTTTCCTTGCCTGCCCTAGCCTGTCTGTTGTCTGTCTGTCTGTCTGTCTCTCTCTCCCCCACTTGGCAGCCTTGTAGCGTTCTTGCGCCGCTTCCTTGAGCCTTTTATTTTGGCTCATTTCCGCTAGTGCGCACTTCCAGTTGTTGTTATTGGCGCATCGCGAAGTCTTTGAATATCGTGATTGTCTCTTTATGCATGGATCCACCCCTTCGCCACGCATGCCTTCATTTTCATTGCACTGTTGCTCAGCATGTTTTCGGTGGCACAACTGCCTCTCTGAATATTGCAAATGGCACATTTGGGACTTCGCGATGCTAACCCTGTTGCACATGGCGAACCTCTTTGAATTCCGGGCCACAGTATATATATATATATACAGTGGCGTGAAAAGTATTTGCCCTTCCTGATTTTTTCTATTATTGCATATTTGTCACACTGGATGTTTTCTAGTCTTTAGAGAAAATGTAATATTAGATAAAGGGAACCTGAGTGAACAAATAACACTTGTTTTTTTTTTAATTTCACTTATTTAATGACAAAAGTTAACCAACACCAACTGGCACTGTGTGAAAAGTAATTGCCCCTTACACTTAATAACTGGTTATGCCACATTTAGCTGCAATGACTGCAACCAAACACTTCCTATAATTCAATATCAGTCTTTCACATCGCTGTGGAGGAATTTTAACCCACTCTTCCTCGCAGAACTGCTTTAATTCAGTAACATTTGTAGGTTTTCGAGCATGAACTGCTGCTTCAGGTCCTGCCACAGCATCTCTATTAGGTTCAGTCTGACTTTGACTAGACCACTCCAAAACCTTTTTTACTTTTTCTTTAGCCTTCTGATGTGGACTTG